>OV281339.1:3280158-13280158 GCA_923062675.1 Marasmarcha lunaedactyla | reverse complement strand
ACGCAGTTATCTAAACGACAAAATTCACGTGAGCAATGCGACGTTGCCAGTTTGCATCGTAAGTTTGCAGTACAAACAAGGAGGTACTTGTACTAAATCTTTCCTTAAAAGAAAGTACAGATCACGGTTATCTCACTCTAATGTAATAAGCGTAACAGAAATATAAATAGATCAATATGTTGCTATTGCGCCGGCGGCGGCTCAGCTAATTAGGTTAAGGGCACAATTTTTACTTTGTTTAGTGCGAAGACGCGTTGCATACGGGGTGCACGCTGCGCAATTCAGCACGGATTATTGTCGCTCACGCGTCCCATTTACTAATGTTAAGTTTTTATTGTGATAGGACACGTAACTGAGTATTTTCGGTTTAGTTTTGTGAGTAGTTTTTAATTATTTTGTAAGTACGTAAGACATCCACAATGCCTCGTGCTACATACACGGCGTCAGAATACACTGACATGATTTTAATCTACGGGGAATCTCACGGAACCGCAGCTCTAGCTCTACAAACTTACCGAGAAAGGTATGGAGACAGCCGCGCATGTCAATGGATTTTTTATCTGGGGGTTTGTGAAAAGTGAAGTGTACGCGCCAGACGTGAATACCGTAAAGGAACTTAAAAACCGGACTATTTTAGCGTTTAATAAATTATAAAGTTTAACTTCTTGCTGGCAACTCCTCGTCACGGTACCCACTTTTATCAGCAGTTGTTCACGGTGAAAGCAATTTCTCTGTGGAACTCACTACCCTCTCCTCTTCACCATGTTAAAGGAATAGATTCTTTTAAAAATCAGTTAAAGAACTTTTATCTTTCACAATGATTCGTACAATCTTTCATGATTTTCCTCAAAATTTATGCATATGTATGTATATCTATGTAAGTATTGTATTTTTATGTAAGTATATGATATAATTATGTATGTATTTTATTATTTATGTTTATATATATACAATTTTATTATATATGATGTGTTTTTTTTGGTTTATTTTAAAATTGCACTGCCCATCAGTCTGTAATTGTTTAAAATATTTCTCTTGATTTAAGCAGGGTTGCCTGGAAGAGATCGCTCTGTAGCGATAAGGCCGCCCAAATTGCATTTCTGATTTTTTTTTACATTTTGTATATTTTATTTTTTGCTGTTTTTTTCTTTTTATTGGCAATAAAGTGTTTATTATTATTATTATTAACAGTGACCTTATTGCACGATTAAATAACAATATTATACGTCGTTATAGTTTGTGTGCAAACGGCGGACATTTCGAACAATTGAAGATTTAATGTGTTACAGTTAATTATTTTTGTTTATTATTTTCATTGATCATACCTTCCAACGTTACCTTCTACACATGTTTACATTATCATCCACATCGAACCCGGGTGCTCCGCTGTGTAGGTAGGTGTGCGAGCCGGTGAGCCCGTCGCCGCACGCGCTATGCTATTCAAATGCTACGTTGCCAATTTGTTACGCAGGTGGCGGCAGGCTACTCCACAAAGGATGTTTACATTTGAACATAATTATTAACCTATTTAAGTTCTTTGAAAAACGTTTTTTCGTATGCTTCTCGTAAGCTTTTTTTTAAATAGTTTCGGATTAACAGTAGACACTTATAGTATATGTGGTTTCATTAAATGCCTCTCGCTTTTATCAACGTTGTATATATCAATATAACGAACATTCGTTTTAAAGCGTTAATCCGTATTGGTAAAGTACAATCCCACCAAAAACATTCTGTAAAAAACTAGCCAAATCTCGATGGAGCTGCTATTTTTTCTCTAAAAGTAATGAAATCTAAACAAAGTCGTACCAAGTCTAAGGTTCCTTACTGCGATTTCTTTATTATTTGTAACGGATGTGAGGTCAGCCCTGTTGCCAAGCCGCCAAGCCGCCATATTAACTTGCCCCTTCCTGCCAACGCCACTAGCCAAGCCAGAGAAGTGGGGATAGTGTTAATATAAAGCCCTGCCAGCCATTTTTGTATCACTCTTTGTTCGTAATAAACTTAATCATCGTTACTCTGCTAGTTTTTTTTGTGCCTACCGTTTTTATCAGAAATGGGATTACTAAATGAAACGTCATATACACGCTCAGATCTCTCGGTCTTCCGACGAATCTGAAAAAGAAAGCGAAGTTCCTAGCCCGCCGGCGAGGAAGATACTGAAGAGTTTACTCGAAAAGGAGGTCCACAAAGCAATATGTAAGCTTCAGGAAGAAGAACCTGGATACATCAAACTGAAGGGACACCGTGCTGCTCCCTTGATCTCGGAATTTGACCCTGATACTGAAGAGTGCACAGTGCAAGCATGCATTAGAAAAATAGACCAAATTGGTGAAATTCACGGATGGTATGAGACAACAAAATCGTTTCACTTGCAAGACAAATTACGAGGCCAAGCAAAAAAATGGTCCAATCGGTTAAAAGACTTCAATTACTCCTGGGAAGAATGGAAAGAAATGTATTTATTTATTTATTAAGCTTCGTGATTATGGGAGTATGCTTGAAGAGCTGTTGTAAAGAAATAAACTCTCAAACGAGACGATGACGAAGTACTACCAAGACAAAGTCGCCATGTGCTTCCGGTGCAAGTTGTCTGATAACGCTAGCGTCTCTTGCATCATTCGAAGTTTGCCGCCATCTCTGCAACCAAATGCGCGCGCATTCCAATACCAATCGCCAGGTGAACTTTATGAAGGATTTTTGTGCGTGCTTAATGATTATCACGCCCTACCTCAAGAGCCTCACTCGCAGAAACCGTTGTTCCGGTAACCATTTGAGAAAAAGTTCACAACTCCCAATCCCGAGACGGATCCTTGTCCTCGGTGTAAGAAAACAGGACATTTGCTGCGTGATTGCACTCAACCAGACACGCGTACGTGCTAAACTTAATAGTGAGAACTTGAAATTGAATATGAGTAAATGTTCATTCTTGCAAAAACAAGTCACTTATTTAGGTCACGAAATATCTTCCGGCGGTATAGAGCCTGGTGCAGCAAAATTTCACCGCCGTTTCGCAGTTTCCTGTGCCAACGAATATTCATAGTGTGCGACAGTTTATCGGTTTATTTAGTTACTTTAGAAAGTTTATTCATAATTTTGCCGTAATTGCGCGTCCATTAACCGAGTTGACAAGAAAGGGTAAATCATGGGTGTGGGGCAATGAACAAAACGCGAGTTTAGAACAACAAAAAAACAGTTTATGTTCTAAACCTGTACTAGCCTTGTATGATCCTATGCTTCCTACAGAAATACTTACCGACGCGTGTAAGTTAGGTATTGCTGGCATACTATTACAAAAACAAACAGACAACACGTCATGTATTATAGCCGGGTTACTAGTAAGGAAGAGACTGTGTACCATAGCTATGAGCTCGAAACTCTTGCATTCGTAGAATCGCTACGTAGGTTTAGTATTTATGTAGTAGGTAAACATGCTAAGGTTGTAACTGACTGTACTGCCGTCCGCGCTACGCTCACCAAACGCGACATTATACCGCGCATTGCACGATGGTGGCTTTTAATACAGGAATATGACATTAGTATTGAATATAGACCCAGTGAACGTATGAAGCATGTTGACGCGTTGAGTAGGCATCTTGTAGATACAATGACCGTAAACCGCCTTGAAGTAACTGATTGGTTCTATACGGTGCAATGTCAGGACGAAAAACTAAGTTCGATAATAAATCAATTAAAAAACACACAGCTGATTTAGACATTAAAAATGATTACGAATTAGTAGAAAATCGACTTGACCGAAAAACTCTAAACGGAAATCGACTCGCAGTTCCAAATTCGGCCAGATGGAAAATTGTGCAAATGCACCATGACTACATTGGTCACGTAGGCCTTAATCGTTGTTCAGAATTGATTAAAAGCCAATACCGGTTTCCAAAAATGACGCGTTTTATTGGGAAATACGTAACCGCGTGTCTTCATTGTGCACATGGCAAGGGTAATTATGGAAAAAAAGAAGGTATGCTGCACCCGATCCCTACGCCATCTGATCCAATGCGCATGGTACACATAGATCACGTAGGGCCCTTCAGTAAGACAAGTAAAGGGTACACCAGTACATGCTTGTAATGACGGATGTATTTTCTAAATTTGTGATAGTTGAACCGACGCGTACTGTAAATTCAATTGAGACCATTCGTGCACTGAAAAAGATATTCAGTTTATTCGGATATCCGAATAACGTGGTTACAGACCACGGTAAAGCTTTCGCAAGTAGGTACTTAAAAAGTTTTCAGTAGATAAGCAGTTTACGCATGCGTTAAACGCTATTGCTTGTCCTTGCGCTAACGGCCAGGTTGAACGTACTAATCGTACGATTTTAGATGCGTTGAGGGCTACTGATCCTAGTGAAGCTTTAAGTAATTGGGCTAACTCCATACCCGACATTATTTGGGGCATAAATAATACAAATAACGACAGTACCGGTTCTAAGCCTTATGATTTAATGTTCGCGTGTCCCGGTAGGTCGATCTGTGACGTATCTGTTCCTGGTCGTGAACCAGAACCCGTTCAGGCACGGCGTAAGAAAGCTACAGTTAGGATAGAACAAGCAAGTGCCAAAATGAAGCGCAACTTTGACAAAAAACGAAAACGTGCTCATGTTTATAAAAAAGGGGGTTTTGTATTGTGGAGACAGGCTGCCACTAGTAGCGCCGCCAAGATAAACACCAAGTTAGACGATTTGTACTCAGGCCCCTATGTAGTGACTAAAGTAGTTGGTAATGATCGGTACCGAATTAGAAGCATAAAGGGCTTGCGAGGTTACAAAAGCTTTACTGGACTAGTACCTGCAGATTCATTAAGGCCCTATAGAAGTAGAGCTCCAATGTCCGATACTGCTAGTAGTTCCGATGAGCAATTTGAAACTGAAAATCTTATCGATTTATTAGAGAGCTAAATGTTTTTCTATGTTCCCCATTGCGGGAGCAATTGTTGCAGGATGGCCGAATGTGACGTCAGCCCTGTTGCCAAGCCCCCATATTAACACGCCCCTTCCTGCCAACGCCACTAGCCAAGCCAGAGAAGTGGGGATAGTGTTAATATAAAGCCCTGCCAGCCATTATTGTATCACTCTTTGTTCGTAATAAACTTAATCATCGTTACTCTGCTAGTTTTTTTGTGCCTACCGTTTTATATTATAGTTAATGAGTGACTTGGCCGTTGAACATTCTTTATACGTTAGTGGGTACAAGTCAATTTTGTTTACACGTAATGTTATATCTGTTGTACGGAATGTTAATGTGTAGCGGTTCTGGCGACAGATTGGCGCAATGGTGTCATGGACCTGGTTTTGTACCCTTGTGTACGGCCAAGTCACACAACATTAACTATAATAATAAAGAAATCGCAGTAAGGAACCTTAGACTCGGTACGACTTTGTCTAGATTTCATTACTTTTTAGAGATAAACAAGCAGCTCCATCGAGATTTGGCTAGATTTTTACAGAATATTTTTGGTGGGATTTCACTTCTTTTTGTAGAAACGTGGGCATATTGATTTATTTTATTAGATTTTCTTATTTGACACAGTTTTTTTCTTTTTAGGAGTAGTTTTTTATTATTACAAATCTTTCTTTTTTTTCCGGTTCTGATTCTTGTACAGCAGCAACAGTTTTTCCTATTGCCCTTTCGCGTTCATTATTTATTCTTTGAGGCGGTTTAGACGGTTTAACCTCTGAAAGATCAGCGCGGTATTAACGCCTAAGCCGGTTGTATTCCGTGATCGCTGAGCTTTTATACTCTTGAAGTCAACATTTATGAGGTGCACCCCATGAAGATTGGTTACTCGTGAAAGCGCCATGTAGGCTTGGCCACAAGAAAATATGGAGATGCCAATGTCCATGAGGGCATGTTTTAGAAACGAAGTAATATCTGACTAAATAAACTAAACCTAGAATACTAGAAAAATACTTACTTATAAACATGAACGCGATTAAAGTATAAACTGTAAAGTATGTAGGAGTAGTTTAAGTTCCGGCTAAGCGCCCTCAGCGCTAGGCCACAAAGTCCGGTGAAATTTTAAAGGCTAATAGGGCCATAAATAAACTGTCTATTTCGAAAAAAAAATGCCTAACTGTAAATTAAACCTAGAAAACTAAGAGTACTCAAATAAAGTATTCAATTAAAACTTCTTTTAAATCTAATAATTAAGTAATAATCAGTAATCCGTCACTAATCATAAAATTCCTAACCTATTCAAATCTTCGAATTGTTATAATAACAACCTGCTAATTAACCTAAGCAAACCTCACGAAATAATAAGCGAAATCAACGAAATGCAAATAATCCCTCCTAATCCCTAGCAAACGTTTCCAAGCGTTTTCAAGCGCAGTAGAAGAATGTCGTAAAGACTGTAATGCGGCCGGTTGCCACTTCGCCATATAAGGTTATCGGAAAAACAAACGTAAGCGCGTTTTGAAATACAGTCAGCGCCATCTAGCGACGTGTGCGGGTATTACCGCCACTCTTAGTCCAATGCATTATATTTTGACCAAATTTTGAGCGAAATTAATATTTTAGAGTAATTTGTTTATTTAATTTGTGTAATGTTCGAGTAGAATAAAGTTAATCGTTTGACTATTTCTTCTTGTAAACTTGTAAGTATAAGTATAAAAGCCAGTCTAGTCTTATCCAGAGTTTTCCTTTAATTTTATTTATATGCGTATTCGCCCAGCAGTGGGACGCTATAGGCTAGATTAAATTAGAAGATGTGTCCCACTACGCTGGATTTTTGCAATGACAGTCGATTTTTTCATGTACAATTTAATTTTTTAATAGTAGACAATAGTAGTTAGGAGATTCTCACCTAGCCAACAACTAATTCTAGCTAGTCCCTCCTCGGCAACAAGCCTAACTTTATCCCAGGTCTTGGCTGTAAAGACAATGGCAGTATCATCCGCATAGGACAGTATCCTACCCCCAGTGTTACGAAGCTTACAAAGATTATTTATATGTATAAATTAAAAAGAGCGTAGGACCAACGACACTGCCCTGCGGGGCACCAAATGTAACATTTTCTTAGTCACTAGAGAGCCGTGCCACGTACACCAATATTTTCTAGCCTGTGGATAAGAGTGGGAAAAGAAACATGTCGAAGGATTTTTTGTGATCTAGAAAATTTAAGGTCATAAGTTATTTTATGACAACTTAATTTATGATTAAAGGTTTATATATTATGACAAGTATTATTTCAGTCAGTTGATAATAATGACTTACTAAATTATGAGTAAAAAGTTTATGATACAAAATAGACAAATTATTATATACTTATAAATATTATGGAATTGTAAATACTTTCAAAATGTTAGTGTTTTAAGCTGATTGTACTGTAGTAACAGGAGTTAGAGGGAAAAGAGGCTGACCTCGCAGATAACCCTGAATTTGCAGGTTCTATACTGTTAATGCTGAATACTTTTAGTTTAGCTAGCGCTAATGTTTTTCGTATTGACGGCAAAGTTGCGTAGTGGCTGGTAGCCCTGCCTCACACGCCAGATTTCCCAGGTTAGAGTCCTGGTAAGGGGATTCATTTGTGTGATGAAGTTAATTTTTTCAAAAACACTGAAATTAAACTGACTTTTTTTTTAATAAAAAAAGTCCCCCTTAAAATTTAGATATATAATGACTTTTATTTTAGCTTCATTATTGCCTCATTATTGTAACACAAAAACATTTAAATAAAATAAGTCGAAGGAAACAGCGTAGGTTATTAGTAAACTATGTAATCAGTTGCTATAATCCTGATGTTTGAAACATCTGTACCAATGGTTGCGGCATCTCTGGTTGCTCGGACAACTCACATGATGGCTCCGCCGCCCACCTCATGTCATTATTATTATTGTGGCTCAGATACCCTATAATTATTTATTTATTTATTTTTTATGTAGTAATATTCTCGTTTTGTTCGCAATCCTAAAACAAAATAAAAATATTTCTTGGTTTTAATTTTTTTAAACCTATGAGTACTAAAAAAAATGTATCTTTGATGAGAACTTGTATTTAGGCAGTTTAGCATGACTTCCTGTTTTAAACACGTTTACGTGGATATGTTCGTGTTAGAGGGAAGAAAAGGCGTATGCAATTATAGGAACAGTGGTAGTCCCAGTTGAAGATTGCAGTCGGCAATGTATCATATACCTACGCCCATGGGCTCGGATGCTCTAAACATAAAGACCGCATATGAGAAAGCTATGAAGAGGCAGTTTTGATTAAAATTAAAATTTGCCTTATAGTTGTAATAAAAAAAATGTGCAATTGGCTACCTATTCCGGGTGAAACACAAGTCGTGAAAAGAATTTTTTGTTTTATAGGAGTATTTTAAGGCAAATTCATTGCATTAACTCTAGAAGCAAACAAATAAACTTTATTGGTAATAATTTTAAATTGCAAAAACAACAAACTTATTGGTTGACCCTATTCGAAGACAGTAACACGCTATGGGTCTATGACCGATTAACGTAGCAATTAGGGTGACCTTGAGATTCAGTAAATTAAAAAAATATATTTAATTAACAATGATCAAAAAACTTTTGCATATTTTTGCCTGTTGTCACGTCCACATCCTTAAGCTAAAGTTAAACTGCAAGAAACACATTTTTCTGTTTACGACTTATGTTTCACCCTGTTTAGTTAGTTAGTGCGTTTCTTCAATGGTTAATTATAAATAATTAGATGTTTATTTATTATTATTTTTGATTAAATTGTAATAATGTAATGTTTATTTTTATGTATTAATAATGATTTAACTTTGTATTGCTGTAACTACCTTAATTGAGTTAGTTATTGGTGGAAACTTTATTGATTTGTTATATTATTTATATTAATTTATATAACTGTATTAAAATATTGTATGTTTCCCAAATAAATAAATAAATAAATAAATAAAAATTATTTATAAACTATTTAAAATGTTTGAAATCTAGAATGTAATATAAGTGTATTAAATTAATAATTATATGATAAAAAATATGCTACAAAAAAAACTAAACCTAAACTTGAATCTATTAAAGGCAACGTAGCCACAATGCTGGCCGAATTACCCCGCTGGATCGCACTAGAAATTCGTTGTGCGAGGTAGGTGCCAGCCTTAGGGTCACGAGTTTCACTCACCAATCGCCTCCCTAGGTCCGAAAAAAAGGCGATGAGGCCCTTGTCTGCAGGATCCCTTGGTTTCAAAGACAAAAGTCTCAAAAATATATTCACTACTCCAATTCTGATATATTCCACGTTTAAGGCTTTTAGCGGTACTAACAGCAGAACCAGATTAGTTGTAGGAAGATGGGAAGCCACGAGAGTATCCACGCAGGTTACGTCCTACGCCTGCGGCCTACCTATCAGGGGACCAGAGTGATTCCATCGGGCCGCTAGCCATCGTCACGCAACAGATCCGACTGGTCAAGAACCAAGAGAGTGTCCAACACTCTCCGACAAGAGTCCAGGTGACAAGAGTCCGATGGAAGTTGTAATTTAAACTCGCATGGCGGGATATTCTGCCACCGCTACGAGAACATGAAAGCCCATGCGACCGAGCTCATCGAAAAACACGCCACAGCTGCAGCAGTGTCGAGCATACAATTTCATTCCTATACGCAAACTACAGGTAAACCTAAAGCTTGGTTGTCAAAAAGGGTCCCTAATTTAGATGATGGAAGCGCCTGCAACCATAATCTAGACACACAAGAACCCGGCGCTAGCAGACGAGCTTTTAAATTAGCTATATAAATTTGTTTGTTCCGCTCTAAAATACAACCCTACTGACGCTGTAACGCAGGATTTTGTGGAACAGCTGAACTGTTTGACAGTACATTACGTTTTTTCTATTGTGTAATTACCTCCCAGCTGACCTTATTTAATCAGCTGATTAAAATACTTTTTTGAACACCCTGTGTTACGTATCCTAGTATTTTCACATCACCTTCTGGGTGTAATTTGATTGGCTGAACCAACGGCTTTTCCTGTGCCTGCCCTCGCTGTTAAAATGAATGAACAGCGCCATCTAACGCGCTGACCTGCATTAATGAGTTCACCGGTCAACATCGGAGCCGAGAGCATCGCTCTGACGCCGTGCGTTTAAAATTTGGATATCCAGGAGTTCCTCACAGCTTAATTATTCAACAAACATTATTTCTCAATACCGATAGATATTTAAAGTGATCCACGACCGAAATTCACGGATTGCAGTGATCATCTTCAGCGACGTTCACCGAGAGCACGAGGTCCAGAGGCAAGGTCAGTCTTTTTACATTTGGATTGTGAGGCAAAACTTAGGATATCATTTGGGGAAGCTTACCGGTCATTAATATTATAATAAAATACCTATCGAAATATAGTCCGCAGTCCGTTTGTCTTGCTCGCTCACCCTGTATATACAGGATGACTGGTGGGTCACTTTCGAAATTCGAAGACGTGATAGTTTGATTGTTGATCATACATGAAGAGAAAAAATATAATAAAAAATAAATATGAATTATTTACTGAATAAACTTAACCGAAAGTTAAAGAATTAATTACGCAACGCATGGTTACACTAGCGTAGGTACCTACATAGCACGGGCGTACGCACTGCGCTATCAACACAGAATAGGTAGGTAGGCAGGTATAGTTGGCTTCACGAACGAATGACCACATTCACTTCAAAATGGTTTGCGGGGTCTGTCGGCCCTTTCTTTCTCTATTTAACTAATACTACTGGCTGGTAGGCGCTTGCGCTCACATTAATTAGTGACGGGCGGGCGGTGGCGGCGGCGCGGCGGGATGATAGATAAAATAGGTACCTAGCGGGTGGTGGCGTACGGTGTGGCGGGGAAACTACTTTGTGCGCGCCGCGAGCTGCGTGCCAGGTCACGTGCCGCGTTTGACTCAGGCGTCGGGTAAGTGTAGGGAAACCACACTTTATTTATTTATAGGGAATTCTAGTGAAAAATTAAGTACCTACTTTTATTACATAATTATGACCAGAATCGAGTACAGAGTGCTCTCCTTCAACATCTAAAATTTGTCACCAGTCACCCTGTATACACACATACATACATTCATGCAAATAGTTATAAGTAGATTTCATATTCATATTCAAATACTGACTTAATAATGGTTTCTAAGCTATTCATACATTGAATTTATAAGGCTCCTCCACTTCTTCGTAATAACCACTTGGTGACTTTGTTCTTTAATTCGGATAATAGCAGCGGATAAATGTTAAGAACTTTGTTTAGTTTGTTGTATAAGTAAACAGATTGTATGTTTATTGTATGTTTTTGCATCAGTAAATTAAGTGTGTACAGCTTTCTTACAGTAAGTAATTTTGAAGTACAGTACAGGTCTTGTGTAGGTAATCTGCAGAGCTTAAAATACATATCCTTTAAAGATCTCTGATCTCGTTTTATTATAACAAAATATAATACGTTACACACAATATGTTACTGAAAACATGCATAAGGTGTTAAGGATGGTAACTTACAACAAGTGTATGCTTATTACCATTTAATCAAACTAGAATAAACCTAAACCAGAATACTGACTGTGGCGGGGTAGTGGCCATTTATACTCAAATCTTTATGAAACTTCTCAGCAAGAAACAATGTATTCATTACACCCCTATTATTTCACAAAGTCGAGTAGCGATTGCCGCATAACTTTGGTTGACTGTAACAAAGGAAAACACAAAGTATCTAAGAAAATTTACAGAAACAGGTGGTATAACTGTAAGTAATTTGTATCACAAATAAAACTACACAAAGACACAAACATCGCACAATCGATTTTCCGTACCGGGATTCAAACTATTAAGAGATCCTCTTGGAGGCAAGGCAAGTATGGCCAAGGGCCCGTCGAACGTCCTACTTTCGTTTGGATAGAACAAACAGTTAAGAATAAATGATAAGTCTCTCAAATGAAAACACAAAACACACATCACATACTGATTACCAGTATTACTAGAGCCTAATAGCCGGTTTACACGCGTTAAGTGGTTAAGTTGGTAACTAAATTTTAAGTTAAAAGTTGCGTGTAAACAGTCGGTTAAGTGACAAGTGGTAACTTAAAATTTAGTACGCAAGTGATTAAGTAGATTAGGATTCGTTCTATTTTTCGTATAAGTGGGTGGGCGGGGCTTCTCACTAAACACGTTTGGACGTGATTTTTTAGTTAAGTGCATAAGTTGACAAAGCGGGTGGCGGCAAGAGCTCGTATTTATTTCGCATACCTATATACTCTTTTTTTTTAAATGTCGGAGTGGAGTTTGGCTTCAACTTTAAAATTTGTTGAAGAATATTTAAAATAGATAAGCTTGTAGAATAAAAATTTAGAAAAAAACATATTCTTGTAAAGATTTTAATTTCCGAATGAAATTCTTCTCTGAATTTGTCCAAAATCACATTTACCATATATCTAAGTACAGAATTGACGAACTCCTTGAGATTCATCACTGCTCATCTTCGTTGAACTTATGAACTTAACTACTTAATCCGTTTGGACACACAAGTGACATGCAGTAACTTAAAATTTAGTTAAAATTTAGTTACCAACTTCACTACTTAATACATGTAAACCGCGCATAATGGAAAGTTTCCCACCTCATCGTTTCGGTTTGCCTGCTATGATTTGTTTACGTTGTTAGTAACAAGTGGTTACTTTATGCTAGGCTAACTTAGATGTTTACTAAAAAGTAAAACTAATATTATAGACATCTAAAAATCGTTAGAAACCGGTAAAATCAGATGTAAAAAGTGACCTTTATATTATTATTACTTATGTATGTATCAAATCCGCATAATTTTTTTTTTATTGAAGTTACTGGTCCGTATCGCTTGACAAAAAAGAATTTCTATTAGTGTGCGTTTTTTTTGGACTTGAATAATTGGCTCGCCCGTTTCGCTTGAATTCGATCATTTCTTAGTATTCTTTGCTAGCAGTCGTGAGATTATTCAAGCAAATCTGCCTCATAGATTTTCTAAAACACGAATAATGCGCGCATGAACGGAGTAATCATAAATGTTATTTTGTTATTGTCCATAGTTACTGCATTTGGATCCACCTAGGGATCCTTTTCAGTCCTACTGAAGTCGTGCACGTGATCTTGTATTTTACATATGTGTTTCTTTTTGATTCAAGGCATCTCTTTTCTAAATCTTCCCAACAGAGCAATATAAAATCGTCTAATCTGTTTTGATTTTTCTATTCATGCGTCTGTTGTGATCGCAGGCAGCGGGCTGAATATACAGTTAAAATTTTTTTTTATGAACATGAATAATTATCACTTTGATAGATACATTTTTTTACTGAGAGTGTTGATAGTAGTTTTATTCTGTGGCTGTGTAACTACGGAAATTGATCCCCTAGTGGGGACAGCTTTGGGGAAATTAAAAGGGTTTTATATGGTGTCACGTGCGGGGAGGAAAATTGCTGGGTTTACAGGAGTCCCGTACGCGAAGCCCCCTGTAGCTGGCTTGCGGTTCAAGGTATGTAGTTCCTATTACTTTACGCTCATCAACTCTCGTGTTTATTTTCTATTTTTACTTATTTGACCTGTATTCTAAATAAAACAACCACATATTAATTAAAAGAATTAAAAAAAATTCAAGATTTTTAAGCGGTTATCGCTAGTCTTGTTCAATCTAATAAGGTTATCTATCTTTAACTGTCATTGATACTGTACTTGAAAGAAAATAATTTAACAATTCTAATTTGCTGGTATTGTGATAAATAATAAATATTAAACAAGGTTACGTTAATGCGAAATATTATTATTAAGATGTTATAAAGCTGCTTTTTCTTAGTTATCTTTGTCATTGTTTTACTTTGTTATGATATTAGTATTTATTATTTAGAGTTTCCTAAGAGTATAGTTTTCTCTAATTTCAGGAGCACGGCGATTGCCTAATTGTTTTTTCGATCGCCTACTTCTGCGGAACATAAAGTAGATGTTTGTTTGTATTATATATCATAAACAAAACGAGACGTTAGTATAAACAAAAACAATTTTGCTGCTAGAGTATACTGATTTATGTTAATAATCATTCATCATTAGCCACAAATTTTTTTAATAATTTACTACGAACTGTACTACTAATGAACCAAAGAAAATTTTGGTTTTCATTTTTGTTCAACTGACATGTCAATATTTAAAAAAAATATCTGTGAGCAAGAATCGGTAGAAAATTGTAGAGTTGTCCATTCCAGGTAATATAACAAACCTTACTATGATTTTAAACAGGTAAAACTATTCCGTGACGACATCTTAAGAATTTCTTTGAAAATTGATTTAAATCTTAATATTGTACAGAAATTAGAAATGTTCAAATTGTTTTCTCAAAATACCTAAATCATTCAGAAAAAGATAAAAAAAATAGTTACCTCAAAATTACTTTACATACCGAATTCCATTATTTTCGGGACAAATAATTGTTTTGAACCAAAAGTGATTCGTAATTATACAATCTGCGTAACTCAGTATTAAAAAATTTTTACCATTGTTCGAGGGACAAGGGTTTGAATAATAACAAGGAAATCTGATGAAAATGTTATTATATATTCGATATAAATAATAAATAAAAGTATTAAATTTCCTAGGTGCCATCTTATAAATATCTAGAAATTGAATAGCCTTACTTTTGAACAAATTTTAAAGCATATACCTATAGGTATTCATTACGTAGATACACATAATTCATAGCATACATTAGGCAGTTCTCATTACCAATTCATTACTTGCACTTAAATACAAATGGTATAATTATCAATTATTTACATCTATCCTTGTTCTTAGCTTCGCTCAAGGGTAACCTTCCAAACTAATTTTTAGGTAAAACGAAGAAAAACTAGCAAGTTATTATATAAACATATTGAATTTCGAAGTTTGCCAGTCTTTTTTAGATTTTAGATTTGATGATTAAGATCGATACTTATTTGATAAATTTATTTTTGTACCAAAATATCAGATACTAAAAAACAATTCTTGCAATCATTATCCAATTTCAAAGAAAGTGGTAGATAGTGCTCGAGTATAATAATTGTACATATTATCTATACACTGGTAGGTCTTATTTGAAAAGTTTGCATAAATAATAAACTTTTTAAGCGGACTGTATCGCGTTTAATTATATTTTACAGTTTAACTCTACCTTTTGGTATCTTTACGTCTGTCCGTGGTCACAAGTGACTAAGATGACGGGCGTCTAGACAGATATGAAAAGCGGAGAAAGCTGCCAACCATCTTCTTTATTGAAATTGGAGTGTTTCTTCATTTCAATTACTTCTCTGATCATTCTTGGTAATGAAATGAAATGAAATATTTATTTCTCAACATTGACAATTACTTGTTCTTATTGACGTCAAATAAAACATGATTCTACCACCAGTTCGAAAAAACCTTCATGAAGAAGAACTGGCAAGAAACTTCACGGGTATATTTTTTTCAAAATAAATTTACAGAGTCTCTTTATGTCTATATAAAATTATTCTTTTCTGCATCTGTTAGCTCGGCAAGTCTCCCTCCCCCCAAGTATCCAAACGACGAACACCCTCAAACGGTATGTAGTATCTTTCCTTTGATAACATTTTTACAGAGTCAAACCTTCAATAATGGCTGCGCTGGTCCATGGAATGTTCACAAACTGCAGAATTTGATGCTCTCCTGTTTTGGATATGAGCAGTGTGTTATGTAATGCGGGTTAACACATTCCATTTAGTTTTACCAATACAGAAAAGCCCACAACCGCAGTCAATTTTGTAAAGATACCGAAACGTCAGAATATAGTAAAATATAATTAGACGCTTACGCGATAGCTTATGTTGTTTATTTAACGATTGCCATACCTGCCTCTCTTGCATTACATACATGGGATGGCCCTAGAGTTCGTAATATACTTGTACGAAATTTCTACCAGGCACCTGTACCGGTTGAACCATGGGGTGAATTAGATGCCACGAAACCGTCACCGATCTGTGTCCAGAGAAACCCTTACATAAGGCAGAAGGAAATAGTGGGGCAGGAGGACTGCTTGTATCTGAACATTTACACCCCGCACATAGGCAATGTGAGTACAATTTACCGCCACTTCTGAAAAGTACAGATTACCCAAGATAGCCGAAGCTGTATTGTAGGTACAACGGATCAATTAAAGTGTGGTCCAATATTAATATATTGCCCCTAAGATGAGTTCACGTTAACGCACACTGCATATCATGAGGCAAATGATTTTCAAAGAGTGGTTAAAGAGTTAGTTTAAGACGAATCGGGAAAGTCAAAAACTGAAACAAACATTTTTGTGATAATAAGGGTCAAAATTTTTACTATCAGGGGATGAGTCTAATATATAAAAAATTGCCTAAAATGTGCAGAACTATGAAGTTATTGCTATTTCACAAGTTTAAATTTGATCGTAACCAGATCAAATGCTGTTATTGTTACGCTTGTTTGTGCAGGAAATATCCTCTGAAAGTGTCCAACTTCCCGTGATGCTGTTCATCCACGGTGGGGGCTGGATGTGTGGAGACGGCACCACCTACAACTACGGGCCAGAGCACCTCCTGGACAGGGACGTCATTCTCGTCACCACTAACTATAGACTAGGTGTGTAAACCTTTACTTATTTGAGTACAGAAAGAACAACATTGTTTAAAACTATATAAGGTTTTATTATTATGCGTAACATGAAAAATTATCGGCCCTGAAAAAATAAAATACCTGCAATTCTATTTGTCGCTATTTGGATTTCTAGTTTTCTTAAACCGCGTGATGAAGATGGTACCGTGTTGATCA
Source organism: Marasmarcha lunaedactyla (assembly GCA_923062675.1). Taxonomy (NCBI): domain Eukaryota; kingdom Metazoa; phylum Arthropoda; class Insecta; order Lepidoptera; family Pterophoridae; genus Marasmarcha; species Marasmarcha lunaedactyla. The sequence continues at coordinate 13,263,391 of OV281339.1, read as the reverse complement.
ATAAAAATATTGCGTTTATAATTTTAATATTGACTTTTTAATCTACTACATCTTACTCCGATGATGGAGTATTGTTTTTTTTATTCTTTTATGTCATTTGATACATTCAAATAAATCTTCTTAATTTATATCGACCTCTTTACTAAAATTTCGCGGCATTCTGACGTGCTTCGTAAGGCCTAGCCGTGACAGTATCTTCATTGTAGCTAAGCAGTATTTTGTATCAGTCTAGTATTTTATGCGCCATTTTAACATTAGGATTATTAAGGTAGTGACGTTATGGTACCAAATTGTACCGTTTTTAAATTAAAAGCCTGAAAAATCACCTATAACACAAAGCAACTACGGATTTCAAGTTACCGTATGCAAAACGAAACTCGGTGATATGGCTTCGTATGACATTTGAAATGACAAGTCTCTTATTACGTGAAGAAACTAGTCAATTAAATTTGTTGGTACAGGTAAAAAATTAAGAAATTCGCTTCGATTGCTGTTCGTAGTGACTTATACGTAAACTGACAGTTACAAAAGTGGTTATTCTCAATGTTTCATTAGCTATAGATATGAAATATAAAAAACAAAACGTTAAATTAAAACATAGCTAGTAGATTAAGCCTCTATGAGCCTCTTTTACTTAATTGATGTCGTTGCGAGTAATGATTTCGTATATTTCTGAAACAACATTAACACAAAACTTTATATTACTCCACATTTAGGACCTCTGGGTTTCTTATCGACGCAAGATGAGCACTGCCCTGGCAACAATGGTTTGAAGGACCAACAGGAAGTGTTGAGGTTTATCCAAAATCATATCCATAACTTTGGAGGCAACAACAAATCTGTGACCATATTTGGAGAGAGCGCGGGTGGTGCTAGCGCGCATTATCATATGCTGTCTCCGACTAGTCAAGGTAAATTACCATATTAATTTTTTTGGAATTTCATTATTATTAGAAGGCCAGGGTAAATAATTCGGGCAGGGTAGAGACATCAAAATCTGGGTAGACACTTTTTTGGCCAGGAGATAGACTTTGAAGTAGTAAAACAATGAATAAAATCGTTTTTTAATAAACACTGAAGTAACTTTAATTATAATGAAGTAACGATTATACAGTATCAGTAATCAGCCTTTCTTCTAAATCTAAATCTAGAGCATCTTTAGGGTAATATTATGATAAAATTACCATGAACAGGTACTAGAGCCTTTAAGTAGTAATCAGACTTGTGATGAGACATTTTTATTCTATCTTACTCTTACTATATCTTTCAATAAATCAAAAATGTTTTTCTAAACATAATTCAAAATAAAAACAATAACATGAAAAATGGCATTCTAACTACATTAAAAAATTTGTTTAAGCAATGCACTGAATAGGCATCCTAGTAAGTCTGTTTTTTATGTCATAGATTTAATATTCTTACTGATCATGGCACCACGAAAAAAGGTAATACGTGAAGAACGATTGGAAAAGAAGGTCAAGCAGAGAGATTGCGCTATCAAAAGATTAAAAATGATCCAGAAAAGTATGAAGTCCAAAAATAAAAAGATAAGGAAAAATATTTAAAGAAGAAGGAAAGGGAATTATAAAGACTTCAAAGATGGCGAGATGGTGTACTCATTTCAAAACGAATCTCGTTTCCATGTTGAGGATGTATACGTACCTACTTAAAACAAAAAATATGAATTTGCTTATATTTTCTCAAACACATCCACCGACTTTTTAAAGGAGTAGAACATCCTCTGTCCTTTTAAAATAAGATTTGGCATTGGAAGTGTCTCGACAATTTGGCCCTTGAGGCAAAGGAAATGTCTTGGTCATCAACTTTAAATAACTTCCTAGTGTTGTCCCCTATTTTGCAGAAAACTACCTGAACCTCGCCATCTTCTTCTAAACCCATACATATAGCCACATAACGGTACTCTGTTTGTTTCGAAAGTAATTATGACCAGAATAAATTCACCGTTCTTCAATGTTTCTTTGGATGTTGAAGGCTGTTGTTAATTTACATTAATGCTTTGTTAAATTAAGTTGTGTTGAGGATGTACTCGGACTAGCTAGTCCGTGTACATCCTCAACGCGGAAACGAGATTCGTTTTGAAATAAGTACACCATGTCGCCATCTTTGAAGTTTTTATAATTCCCTACTCCTTTTTAAAGTAATTTTCCTTATCTTTTTGTTTTTGGACTTCATACTTTTCTGGATCATTTTTAATCTTTTGATAGCATAATCTGTCTGCTTGATGCTTCTTTTTCCATCGTTCTTCACGTGTTACCTATTTTGTGGTGCCATGATCTGTAATAATATTAAATCTATGCCATAAAAAAGACTTACTAGGATGCCTATTCAGTGCATTAATAAAAAACTGTTTTTAATGAAACCTAATCGTACAACAAATAAATAATACATAAACGCACATAAAACGCATATGACGGATAAACTTTTATAAATAATGTGGGACGTATATTCACACAGCGCCAGTTAGCCCTAAAGCTAGCTTATAATAGCTCATGTAGGTAGTAGACAACGGATATTCATACTAACACTACTTTTTTGTAAATTTTTTACATACGAATCATACATACAATACACCCTTTAACATATTTTTTTTACCGTAATTATTAAAACGTGTCCGAGAACTTTTTATAGGAGTTAGCTATATCTGATTTAGTTTGCACAAACATCTCAAGATCCAAATTATCTTCCCTGGTCAGTAAGTATCTACCCTGGCAGTTAAAGCGCCAGGGGAAAGATGCCAGGGTAGTGATGTTTTCGTGACAAATTTAAGATTACTAGTTGACATACATTCATAGTAGGTTAATAATTTATCACTCATCAACTATTACAGTATTGTTTAGTTAATGCAGTAAACCCAAATTTGGGGCAAAACCCAAACCGTGTTTGGCGTTGCTAACTTCACGTTGATGCACGACCTGGAGCCGTGTTGGGAGATTGTGTGTCTAATATTTTCGTTTATATTTACGAACCGAAATTGACAGGGTACATACGCAAAAAAAGCTGGACAAAAAAGAAGTTTGCAAAATTATTGACACTAAACAAATATTGTGGTATGCTACCTTTAGAATACTTAAATAATAAGTATGTTTAAGTGTGTGGTAACTATAATTTAATTTGGCAACTGCCACAAATAAAGTATGTTTTGCGTGTATGTTAAAAACGTTATGGGGTTATGTTAAAAACGTCAAGGGGACAGGCCAGGGTAGAGACTTTTTCATACTTAAATATAACGAATATCTCGGAAAATACGTCTCATTAGACTGTCAATCATAAGTAATGCATAAAATACACCAAGATGCCGTGATTTATTGCATAAAATGACAATACATAGAATAAAATACCTATTTTACAACACTTGCCGCCCACTTTACCTCTTATCGTAGACTCGCCCAGGTATAGATACCTAAATAAAAAATCTGTTGAATTGACATATTTATTTTACTCTTCTGCAGGGTTATTCCACAAAGCGATATCGGAGTCGGGAACGGCGCTGGTACCCTGGGCCGAGGCTTCTCCCGGTGAGGCTCTCAGAAACGCCTTCAAACTTGCTAAGTTCCTGGACTGCCCCCAAGCTCCCTCAGAGAAAATGATAGCTTGTCTCCGAACGAAGGACAGCTATGACATCATCAATACGGAATTCAGATTCTATGTAAGTAAGAGACTACTTTAACCCCTGCAATAGTAATAGTATACTCATTTGCTACTGCTACCTGCTTCAATTACCTAATTCTTTCGTCACAAGCAATGTTATTTTAAACCTTTAAATTAATTAATTGTAATTATTGTAAATTAATAACCTCGCTTCAATAGAGCGTACGAAAAATACCTACCTGTTTCATTGGAAGGCAATACCTTCGTCTATTACATCACTTCATTTATTTAATAATTAATGTACACACATTTTAATGTCAGTATAAAAAAAGACCAATTAATTTACAAAAGTACTGCTTATTTCTAAAAGAAATCTCTTCTATCAGACCTGAGACTGGAGAGTGTGAATAATAGGAAATTTAGTGTGTTCTAAATTAAACGTCAAGCCGAAACCGGGTGATAGGCTAGGTCATAACAGTTATCAGAAAAATATGAAAAAAAATTTCAGTCATGTATTTTTCAAATTATAGTGCTTTTTTGTTTTTCTTTTAAAATGTACACCCTGTGTCACTCTTTTAACTGTTGCTACAATATTGATTTTTTACCAAAGTTTCTTTTTTAACAAGTTTCTTTTTTAACAAGTTTCTGAATAGTGTTTCTGCAATCTGTAATATTCAATTTAAATATTTAACAGCAGTTAAAAGACTGACACAGGGTGTACATTTTTTTACAAAAAAAAAGCACTATAATTTGAAAACTGAATTTTTTATTTTATATTTTGCTGATAACTGTTATGACCTAGCCTATCACCCGGTTTTGGCTTGACGTCAACCTTTGGGACACCCATGAGGAGCTGAACCAGGCCACTGCAGATAAGGAGACGTTGAGTGATATTAAAACTCCAAGAAAGATGTCGAAATCGATTGAGGTAAAAGCGCTACTGAAGTCCAGAAGTACGTTTATAGTCAGAGGTTGATTCTCCATCGCCCATCGAATATCGTCAGTGATATTTACAAGAGCCGAAGTGGTACTGTGGCCAGGGCGGAAGCCAGATTGAAAACTGCTGAGGAGGCTATTGTGTGAAAGAAACTTGGAGATGTTCGAGCGCTTTGGAAAGGAAGGGTAATATAATATAATAATAATAATGCATTTATTTGAGAGACTGTGTGTAAATACATTAAGGTCTATAATATAATTTTTATGTCCAGTTCACAGTCTTTCTGAACAGACGTGCAAATATTAACTATTTTCATATCATTTTACAAACTAAAAAAATAAAAATACTAGTAAATAACATTCTAAAACTAAAAAAAAAATTATAATCTAAGAATAGTCTTCATAATAAATTACAAATCAAATTACAATTTTACAAATATCAATCAAACATTAAATTAAATACAAAAATGTCAAGAGGAAAGATAAATTAAAGTTAAGTACAAAATTAATCAAGTGGCTATTGTCATTAAATCATTGTCTTTCAGATAATCGTCTATTTTATAATATCATTTCTCCATCAAAAGCCTGAACGCCTTATGTTTAAACTCCGCAAAGCTCATTTTTTATAGCCGTCAGGAAGATGGCTAAAAATAGCGATTGCTATACAATACGCATTCCAAATGAAATCTGTAGACGTCGTTGTGGCACGTATAATTTGTTATCAAACTTTATTTTATTTCTAGTTCTGTAACTGTAGAAATCTTTCTGTAATTTAAATATTATATATTTTTTGCACGAATATTAATACTTCGAGTATGTAGAGACTGGGCAAAGGAAGAATTTTGTTTGCTCTAAATAATGGTACACAACTATCCGTAAAATCTGCTCCACATATTGCCCGGATACATTTTTTTTGAGCTATAAAAGCCCTGTGGTCATCTACAGAGTTGCCCCATAGTGCCAGACCATGTCTTAGCGAAGACGACAGGCTTGTAGGCTAATTTCGCTATATGTTTATTTGTATTTTGTGCAAGTCGTCGTAAGAGATATATAAAACTATCGATTTTTCTACACAGTTTTGTAATATGAGATTTCCAGTCACACTGTTCGTCAATTATAAAACCAAGAAATTTTGTGTCTATAGTATTGTCAATTTTAAAATTATCATAATTTACGTTTGGCATCGTTTTTAATTAAGGTACATGTTTTAAATTTTATTAATTAATTTGGTTTTGGTCAAGATGGATAGGTATGGGGCGAAAATGTGCGAGAAAATTAGGGTTTGGTATTTTGGGTAATGGGATAACATGAGCAAGTTTCCAGGACGTGGGAAAGGTACAAGTTGTGAAAATGTGGGTGAGTATTGGTAATAACGTAGGCAAAATCAAAGTTATCATTCCTGAACACAACTTGTCCTCACCGACCTTGTACAGCAGATGTAATAGCAAGAATGGCTCTCTTCACAATGTCTTCTGAAACAGTTTTCAGTAAAAACAGTGAATAAGCGGAGGGGGCATATGATAAGGAATTCGAAGTTTCATCTTTAACAGCGCGGCAAACAACAATAGGCGGTTCGGCGAATTGTTTATTAAGGGAGTCTAAATTTAAGATGCTGTGACCAGTGGGAGGAGACTTACTAATTCCAACGGGCTTAAGAAATTTCAAAACTTCTGCAGGGCTCCGATTAGGAATCATACAAGTGGCGCCTTTTGGCATTACATAGACGGCTGCAGCGATTATGCAAGTATTTGTAGTGGTTCAAGTGTTGCTCGGTGGGAGAGCTTTTGTACCTGTGTCTTGCCTTATCTCGAAGAGACATGGCTTCTCTAATAGAGTCTGATAACCACGGAGCTGGATTGTGTCTGATTTTAACTCTTCTTAAAGGGGCGTGTCGGTCATACAAATCTAATAGCAAGGAGTTGAAATTTTCAACCTTACCATCGATGTCGTCACATTGCGACAAAGCATAGATGGTGGTTTTTGTTTAGGAAGACAAATACGAAAAGATAAATATATAAGGTCGTTGTAAGGGAAGGGTGCAGTGAGTGGCTCGATTTTTCTATATAGTTAGGTAATGACACTATCATAAGGTCTATAAGAGAGGGATCACAGCCAGGAAAATGATGGGTAGGAGAAAGGTGTAACATAGACAGGTTGTAGCAGGATAGGATCGACTGTAGAGCGCGAGATCTAAAGTTATTTTATTTAATACATGTGTTAAAATCTCCCAACGTTAAAAAATGATCACAGGTTGAACAAAATTTATGAAAGTTACTGTTGAGATTATGAAAATAATAGATAGTCATGTTAGGACTGTAAATCAATAAGTAAAATTTAAGTGTGTTGTTAAATTATTTCAATTTCAAGATGTTCAGCTGATCCAGAGTAAAAAGAGGGAGAGGTACTAACAGTTGTGTGTATGATATGTCTGCTCGAAGGTTTATGGTACCCTTTCCTGTACGACTCCAATCTTTCCAAATCAGTTTAAAGGACGAGGATCTTGAGTGGAGGGAACCCCTCTTCCGTTTTAAAAACGTTTCCGATATGAGTATTGCATAAGCGTTGCTAATAGTAAACGTAGCCTATAGATCAGAGTAGTGACTAGGAAAGCTTTGTGCATTTATGTGAATTATTTTTAAATTATATGGATTATTACAAAAATAAGAAGACATTTCTTCGTGCAATGTCAGAGGCGAGGATGAAAAACTATCGGCACTTTCGAAACTACAGGAAGAAGATGAGCAAGAGAAGAAACCGTCGCCGAATGCGTCAGTTACATTCATGGTATAAAAAAATATAAATATATATTTTATATATAAATAAATACTATAAAGAAACTTTCAAATAGAGTAAACCTAACTGAATATTATTTCTATTACTGATCTAACGAGTATCATCACTCAACACTCGCAAGGTGAAGGAAAAGAAACAGCTAATTAGGCATGGAAATGATTGCTATTTACAAATAACAATCATATGATAAAATGATTTTTTTTGTCACAGTGAAATCACCTGTTACTTTTCACACCTGCTATTTTTCACTCCTGCTGTTTTTAATTGGGTATGATTTATCATGACATATCATGTGGGAGTGATTTTTCATTAGCCGTGATTTCTCCCCGTAATTAATTTGAATGATTTTTATAGCAATTATTGTTGCTTTTACATGCTTTTATTTAACTTGCAATGTATGTATTTAGCTACATAGTTCACTTTGTTCAGGTGTAATTTTGAATGAAACAAAATTTATAAAGCTTGTTTTTTATAGAAATAACATGATAAAAAAATCTGAGACCTGTATTATTTGGTATTAAGCTTTATTTAGAGGTGATCATTATAATAGATAGCTAAATAAATATTTTAAAAATAAAAGAAACAGCAGTTATTTTTAAAATAAGGTATCTATTATTTTTATTAAATAATGAAAAGTAAAATAATTTGCAGTAATTGATATCAACTCGCTCGCTAATTAGGTAATAAATCGCCATCTAGTTTACTTTACAAAAACTTTCTAGTGAAACTAATGCATCTTTAGCACCATAGCAGATCTTTAGAGTAAGCCTTTTTCTTATAGCCTTAAAGTTTAATTTAGAATGTAAACATTGACTGAAACGGCGAGCCATAGTGCGATCGAATGCGCTACTCGCGCTCATAGCGCTGTAAGTAAGTACGTCTCGCTCATCCTGCCGCTCGCATTATCGCCGTGCTAATTCTCTCACCAAAATCACACCACCAACAGAAATCATTATCACTGTGATTCTAAAGCTGGATAGCAGATATGATATATGAAAAAAAAAATCAAATGATTTTCACTGTTACTAATGATTTGTTCCATGTCTACAGCTAATATTAACATGTAGATGAAGCACTACTACTTGATTTATGTACGATACCGAAATTGTAACATTCATAAATCAGTCCTTCACATTAAGAAGCCGATTGAATGACAATAAAAAAAAAGTTTGTAATATATATATGTATAAATTCGTCAATTTCATCAAGAATCCCACTTCCAAGACACTAATGCTGCGTTCCGTTTGCCGATTACAGCGCTCACAGCGCTAAAAGTGCTCAAAACCGTTCCGATTCGTTTGAGCGCGCTAAAAGTGTTATTAGTGCTATTGCAATCGGAACGGTAAATATCGCGCTAACATTCTGATTGTTCGTCGCTTAAGTCTAAACTTACAATTTCATTAAAATCTTTGACCCTGAATGAAGCAGGAGCCATATTTTTATATTATTACAAAAGAAAATTAATAAGCAAGCTTTTAAAATCTTTAATCGACTAATAAAAACATCAACAAAGTAACGTCATGGGCTGCTCACAGCGACCAATGACCATGCTCCGTAGCTTGGGCACTGTGAGCGGGAAGATGGCGGCGTTTATGACGTCATTGATGACGTATCGATATCGCTGTGAGCGCACTCACGGGCAATCGGAACGGGTATATGAGCGCTGTGAGCGCTGTAATCGGCAAACGGAACGCAGTATAAAATTGTACACCAGTAACTCAGAAAACACTGCCACCCTTTTATTAAACAACTTTTAAGTAGTACTTGGAGCTAAAACTTGCAAAACTAAAAAAACTACAATTAGATAAAAAAAAATTGAGGTTATTTCTTTTTTTTTTAATAAGAACATTAGGGATAACCATCGACATAGAATGAAAATGAATGAATGACAGGTATCGATTCCCAATTCGTATCGACATTTTGATGTATCGATACAACAAGATCCGATAAGACTAAATCACTCAGATAAATATGTTTATGTAATAATGAATGTTTTTACTTTCAGTGTAATTCAGTAAAATTATAGTTTACAAAGACTTTTTGCTGTTGGAACAATATTGTGGTTGTTACTGATTCTTTTATTAGGTGAGTTTTGAGCATAATTCGTTCTGCTTATAGTTCCGTGAATTAATGTACCACTAGAATGTGTCGCTCTTTGGTATTGTTGGGGATCGGGGTGAACTTGATCGAGTAAATTAAAGATGTATTTAAACAACAAACTTGACTAAGTTCACTTTTAAAACGAAGGTACAAAAATAAGAATGAATTGCGTGCGAAGTGCGTGATAGCAGTACTCGGACTGTTATTTCAAAAAAAAACTGTTCGTTATACACCCCCGCGCGCCGCCACGCACCCCGCGCGCTGTCATTACAGTTGACGGTTTAACGTCAGTTTAAAATTATAGAATTTTAGACTAGTAACATTAAATGCAATATTTATCAAATAAAATTATACTAAAAATATACTAAATACAGTTGACATTGAAGACAAATCATTAACAAAATGTGTTAATAAAATCTTATGCATCGTTTACAGTATAATAAGTCCTCCTAAGTCCTAAAATATCCTTTTTTAAATTAAATATGTTAACTTTTTATTTTTTTATTCTAATTCATAAAACTACATTGTATATTAATATTAATTTCAAATGTTATTTTTTTATGTGGCAACTTTAAACTGGGTTTATAATAGCAAACCCATATCTGTAGTGCGTACGCATACCCCTCATTCACAGGGGAGGTCAGCTTTATTGCCTGATTGCAAACTACCTAGAAGGGCAAACTTTTAGAGCTATCGGAATAAGCTAATTATGCAGATGACTAAAGTCGATTGTAACTTAAAGGGCAAATATATTATCAGAATAGGAAGTATTTATTCCAGTAGACGCACAAATGATAGAGCTACAATCGAAAGGCCAGGGCCAAGGACAATGGTCACTGGCCTGAAGACATTCCGACTACAGAAAATTCAAAGAGGAACATTAAATACCTTAATTGCCTTCTGTGCAGCAAAAAGAAAAAGCGCAAGGAAATGATGTTTAGGTATAAGATTTGCAAGAATCGTCTTTGCCCTGCTTGTTTTGAGGAATGTCATACTAATTATGTAATAAATGTGACTGATTCTGAGTAATACAAAGACTGATGAAAGAGTAACTCTTGTATAATATGAATAGAAAATATACATTGATCTTAGAAGTGTATTACTTAAATTTGTTTTTTGTTTTAATTGTGTAATCTGGAAAAAAAAATATTATTTAGTTTATTTTTGTTTAGTCTGATTTTACTATTTAAAAAATAAGAAGAAATTATATTTTTGAAAAGGAAATAATTTTGTTGAAATGAATGGTGTAGAGAACACTTAACATGGACCCAGGAGCAATGGGAAAATTTTTTATTTTGCGATGAGTCTCGATTTGGGTTTAGGCCTTACTAAATTAGTATGACATTAAATGTGACTGATTCTGAGTAATACAAAGACTGATTAAAGAGTAACTCTTGTATAATATGAATAAAAAATATAAATTGATTTTAGAAGTGCATTTAATTTGTTATTTTGTTTTGATTGTGTAATCTGGAAAGAAAACATAACATTTAGTTTATTTTTGTTTAGTCTGATTCTATTATTTTAAAAATATAATGAAGACTGATTGTTAATTCTATTACATTAATAAAAAGATAATAATAATAATAATAATAAACACTTTATTGCCAATAAAAAGAAAAAACAGTAAAAAGTAAAATATAAAAAATTTAAAAAAATACAGAAATGCAATTTGGGCGGCCTTATCACTACAGAGCGATCTCTTCCAGGCAACCCTGCTTAAATCAAGAGAAATATTTTAAACAATTACAGACTGATGGGCAGTGCAATTTTAAAATAAACCAAAAAAAACACATCATATATAATAAAATTGTATATATAAACATAAATAATAAAATACATACATAATTATATCATATACTTACATAAAAATACAATAATTACATAGATATACATACATATGCATGCATTTTGAGGAAAATCATGAAAGATTGTACGAATCATTGTGAAAGATAAAAGTTCTTTAACTGATTTTTTTTAGATATTATATTTTTAATAAAAAAATAATTTTGTTGATTGTTGATGTCGATTATCACTTTGCCAAAGCGATTAGATTTAATATTTCAATAATAAGTATGGGTAACATCACTAAAATGCCAAAGGGTCATTGACGTTTCATTGTATACAAAGTTCTTTTCTGAATCTGGTAAAGATATTAGACATATTATGTTGAAAGCAATGTTTTAATTTTATTAATACTGATAATTTACTAATACTTGAAATTGGAAGATAATTATTGTGTAGTAACAACAGCTGATTGCCATAAAAGACAAAATAATAATAAAAATAAATGAAGCTGATTGACATTTTTCAAGAAAAAAAAATATATGTAATAAACTAACTTCACAATTTGAACTGTCAAAGCTGTCAATCAATTGTTAGCCATACACATTGACCTCAACCAATGGACAAGCCCTAGCTACGAAAAACGTGTATACATAAACTTGAAAAAAAACCATAAAATGGCGTCCATTTATAGGGTTGCACAACGAGTATCGAATCTACTATCGATATTTTAGAACTAAATATTGAACTTGATATACAATATTGAAAATTTAATGAACTTTTTAAGAGACTGACGTAAATGAAATAATCATAGTTTATGGTTTATTTACTTTCAGTATAATTCTTTTAATATAAAAAATAAAGAACTATACGGTTTATTTTCATAAGTCCTGATATAGTCCCGTCAAATTAGCCAGAAAAATAGTGGTCAGTTTGCATTAATTCCCAATATGCTGATTTTGGCACAGACCTGGCGTACACTATTATAAATAAAACACCGAAAGATCCACGAGGGTGCCACAAATCGTCATGTATTGTTAGATTTCTGTAAAAAAAGCTGTCAAATGTGATGTTCCGGAGCTTTGATTATTTAACCAAATATCGATAATCATTATTAATATGTTTTTATTTTTCATACTTTCGATGCAAATGATAACAGGCGCTTACGCAGTAAATCATATCGAAACGGTATTTGCTTTGCTTGCCACTGTGCGTGTATTTTTGAAATAAAAAAGCGTGAAGAAGAGGGAATTAAGTTTGCTTAGAATTGTTAATTTTGTTTTTGAGTAGGCAGGTAGTTGTTCTGTCTATTCACGAATCGTAATCATTGAAGACAAGCCAGACTTTAATTGATGGAACCGAAAACTTTGATGGTTGTACTTAAATTACTTTTTAAGCAAACATGTGATCTTTTGGTGTTTTATTTATAATAGTGTACCCAAGGTCTGTACCAAAATTCAGCATGTTGGGAATTAATGCAAACTGACCACTATTTTTTCTGGCTTATTTGACAGGACTAGATCAGGAATAAGAAAATAAACTGTATCGTTCTTTATTTTTTTTAAAGAATTATAAAGAAAGTAAATAAACCATAAACTAAGATTATTTCATTGACGTCAATCTCTTACAAAAGTTCATTAAATTTCAATAATATTATATTTCAAGTTCAATATTTAGTCCTAAAATATTGATAGCAGATTCGATACTCGTTGTGCAACCCTAAAAATGGACGCCATTTTATGTTTTTTTTCAAGTTTAGGTTTTCACGTTTTTTCCGTAATTAGGGCTTGTCCATTGGTTGAGGTCAATGGCACGCTCACAGCGATATCTTTATTTTCTTTTGTTATAATGTTAAAAAATTGCTAATGCTTCATTCAGGGTCAAAGATGACATTGTAACTTTAGACATAAGCGATGAACAATCAGAATGTTAGCGCGATATTTACCGTTCCGATTGCATAGCACTAATATCACTTTGAGCGCGCTAAAACGAATCGGAACGGTTTTGAGCACTTTTAGCACTGATAGCGCTGTGAGCGGCAAACGGAACGTACTACTAATAACACTTTTAGCGCGCTCAAACGAATCGGAACAAGCAAACATAACCTAACAATTAAACATTTATAATATAAGAACAGGCTGTATCGCTCATCTCATTGCCTATCCTAATAAAGTATGAATTATATATACTACTACATTTATAATATAAATTATGCAAGTAGGCTGCATGTGCTAGATCCCTTGCCGTCCCCTAAGGGCAAAGAATTAAAAAAAAAATGATAATAAATTATGCAAGTATTATTTAAAAGCTTAAAGCACCGACTTAAAAAAATATGTAAATTCTTAAAGAGAGTACATACAGACTATAAGTCGGCCAAATTAAGAACAAGGTCTTGCTTTCTTTCAATGGACAATTTAAATGAAAAGTGAAACAATGAAGAAACTCAAGTTTAATGACGCCGGCGCGATTTATCAGCAAGTTTGGGTGCAGAATCTTGAATAGGAACTTTAGAGATACCTTTACTTGTTGGGAACTGAGAGATAAGTTGTACTAATTCAAACTGAGTTTCGATCTTTCTACGTGGCTTAAACGGTAAATTGGTTATAGTTATACCTGCAGCCTTCAAGAAGATCTTGATTCCAAAGTGTTGACGTTCAAAAAATAATTCCACTGCCGTGCCTTTGTCAAGAACTCGGAGACTGCGATTCCAGTGGCCTTCAAACTAGTCTCGGCATCCCATACAATGTGATGAAATGCAGCAGAATAGGTCGAGCTTTTCCCTTAGACTTCCTAGGCGATGACAGACTAGTAAGTTTCTTGCATGTGTATTGTCAATCGTCATTTGCTCACATAATACATTCTGAACCACTTCAGGCAGCTTTTCATTTTGTTTTTCAGTCGCACCATGGAACAGTAAAACCTTACTACATCCTGCAGTCTCATGTCAATCTTGTGTGCGAGTCAGAGACTCAACTTCCAGCTCCAACTGTTTAGCATTTGTAACATTAAGTTTTTGAAAGACAGGAAGTCTTTGAACAATGTTACTAAATTCGAATGTACAATTGTGTTAGCAGCAATCTTCTCCAGCTTATTTTTGTATTCTGTGAAATGATTTTCTAATAATTCAGTAAGTGAATTTCAATTCATTTTTGAATATTGTTATATTAGTGACTAAATAAGCTTAGTGTGAAAATTTTGTGTTAGTGAGTGCAGGTGAGTGTGGCTGCAAGTTACAACATTAATTTATAAATAAATAACTAATACAATAATTAAAATAAATAAAACTGAGTAGCACACTAAAAAATGTGTCTTTCTGTCACAACTACCTGCTGAAAAAAAAGTTTGTTTAAGTTAAGATGGAATCCAAAAGCCACACCAGTATTAAAAACAAAATTAAATAATATACATTTATCATATACATCTTTTTGTTAAAAACCAATTGCGAACTGGTTTCAAGAATCATGCAAAATGTGAACACAAAAACTAAATATAGGGGCATAAATTCAAATTCATTTATTTGGTAAAATTATACAAAGTAACAATTACAAGAGAATCGATAACAACTACTTTGGTGAGCACTGTGTTGTGGCTGTTTTCATTACCTCCAGTTACAAGTTTACAAACAAAATTATCGAATATGTACAAAACAAAGAAAAATAAGAAAAAAAAAGACAATATTACAGCAAAGTTATAGACATCTTGTAGTTTCAGGATGAGTTAATAAGTTTATGGTGTAAGTGTATGGGTGGGTGTGATTGTTAGATATGTGTGTTAAATGTGTGTGTGTGTATGTGTGGCTTTGAGTGTGTAATAACTGCTAGTTTGAGTATTAGGTACTGTTTAAATTAATATGAAATAAGATATTTTTTAAGATAAGCAGTTTAATCAATAAAGAAACCTATGGTTGATTCAACATCCAGACTTAAGTTTCTCTAGTTATTTGGCCATGTCTATCTAATATTAGTTTAGTAAGCACTGATTCATCCATAATAATATATTACTGGACCTTTTTTTAAAATTGTAATTGATTAAATGTAATAATAATTGCAAATGGTGGTCGAATTTGTACCTGTATCTGTCATAGTCAAATTGCACCATTCAGGTACTATTTTTTATTCGACCTATTGTGAGAAGCTAAGATGTTCGCTATCTATAAACATGGTATCATGCATGTGAGAAGGGCGAGACACCAATTTTTTAAGGTCATCGAGACTGTTTAAGAAGAAAAACTGGGAGAATTTTAGTGTAGTAACCTATACTTTTCAGAGAGGGCAATAATCAGATTAGTTCTCAGGAGTCACATAATCCAACAACCACAACAATCACTATCCATAGAAATGATATACTACCTATAAGATAATACATACCTATTGTCCCATTTTATTGTTCAATTAACCAAATAGAAATCATTTATATTGTTGATCATAATTTACAAAACGCATAGCACTCACAAGCTTTTATATGTTTGGGTCATTATAAAGCATTGGTCATTAAAACAAGTACATACTATTATTTTAATTTTATCTTCTCATTTCATGATACCTGCTTTCAGAAATAAGTTCACAATTTTAGAGTATGGCCCAATCAAAAGTAGTTAGCTGTTATATTTTTAATATAGTTTTGTTTGATATGGGAGTTATAATTATTACCCTTTTGAAATTCATTTAATTATAAATGTTAAGGTTATTGGATAGATATGGATAAATAAATTATATATTATGGTGCATAATACTAGGGTTTGTCGCGGGTGTTAGTGTACTAAACCTGGACCTAGAACTTTGATAAACTACTTGTGTGCATACTTACTAGGTTTTGTTCCGGGTTATTGTGTTGATATCCGAACCTAGGTCGTTGACTTTCTAGTTTTGTTATAGGTACTTTCATAAAAGTGTTTTGAACAGTGGCTTGTTATGTTATCGAACTTTATCTAGGTTTTTGTTTCGGTTGTGGTTATGTACCTACTATACTGAACCTAGATTGCATCAATCTAAAAAAACTAGAATAGAACATTTTGTTGTTTATGTTGAACTTTATTTAGATACGGTTTTTAGAAAGTAAATAGACGTTTTAGTGTTATTTTGTCCTAGGCACATAATAGGTAATTGTGTTTTGTTGTTGGAAAAGTGCCTAGTGAACTTTAAGTGTAAACTTTTGCGTAATTGTGTTATCGAGTAGGTAACCAGTTGGCGATCTTGTTGACTTTTAAGAAGAGAACTTGTCTTTGTTTAAAACCTTCAATCTATATTGTGGTACGATGGTGAAAACTCGTTCGCGCGTCACGAGCTCTGTCTGTGGCTCCTGGGGAGCCTGCCGCTTTGTCTGATGATGCGGTGCCGCCCTTGCAGCTGATGGCCGAGAGTTCTTCGTGCGGTAGCGTTCCTGTTGCTGAGATGGCTCAGTCGCAACAGCAACCTGCCGCTGACCCTGCAGTGGCTCCAGTCGTCATGTCGACGGGCCAACTTCTGCTACTGATAAACAGGCTAAGTCGCAGTGATCCTGTAAGTTCGTCTTTACCACATTTTACCGGAAACTTTGCCAAATGTACTGCTCGATTTGATGGCGAGAAGACTAGTAATGTTGATGCTTTTATTGACGCCGTGGAGACCTATAAACAATGTGTTGGCGTAGATGGTAAAAATGCTGTTCGTGGGTTATCTATGACATTGACGTGGATAGCAGCTACGTGGCGTGAAGAATACCAACGTAACCTGGTCGAGTGCCATACAGTTTTGGAGGTGGTGACGCAATAAAACCAAAAACCTTTTAAATTCACTCAGTCTATTATTTTCAAACACTTAAACGTAGTTACATAAGTCAGTATAATAAGTCCTTATCTTATGTAATACAAGTTGACCTAGCGAGGCGGTGTTGCGCAGACGACTGACTGCCTAGAACACGCGGCAGTCCAGTCTGGGGTTTTGCTGACTTTGCTAACAATGTATAGCCGCTACATCACACCCCTTCTTTTTTAAAAAAAAATTTTATAAACTATTTTTACCAAAAAAATTTATACAATTCAACAAACAAACATCCTGCATCTCGTAAGTGCTATTGCATTTTAATTATACCTTGGAGAGAACAAAAACAAAACAAAAAAATTTTTTACCAGTTTTTAAAAAAAATATGACTCCATAATATTACCTTACACTAAACTTATTACAGAAGTGTACCAGATGACGTTGATTCGACATGATTGCTGAATCTGTGTTTACATTACGGGTTACTAGGTCTGATATCGCATTCCAAAGCTCAATGCTCTTTGTTTCTTACAATCTATTTATAGAACAAAATATGTTAAGGCGATGCTTCGTAACAAAATATGTTAAGGCGATGTTTCATACACAATGTACCTGTAATTGAATTATTTTACAAAAATTTGAAATAAGAAATTAGCGACAATAATTATTTATAAGTTGTTTGAAATGGGTACAAAATTAATTACACGTAATTTAAAAAGATCACTTATACAATAAAAAAATAACATTTTGCGGATACCTATTTTTCAAGGGCCGACTTGATGTAGGTACTTGACCTAATAATAATCATTAAAATATTAAGGGTATATTGCCCGAGAGGCCGGTCTGCAATATAAAAAAACGTCCCTTAGGACTCACCTTGCCTCCTCTCGCGACAATAGCCAAAAAAAAAAAACTCCCTCATCGGCCGACCTGTATCGGCTTATACCGTGCCGCTTGCGTCACTAGCTGCTTTCCACATGGCTCTTACTCTGTTATCCATCCAGCTTCGAGTGTTTTTACGACATTTTTGAATGCAATAGTATACGAAAATTAATACCATCATTATGAATACTGCAAATACAATTGCTCCGAAAAGCTTAACGTGCGTTATTATTTCATTAGTACTGGCGTTATTTGCACCATTTTGTGCTATGATTATTTCTTGTTCTTTACTATACGATTTACCCATTTTTGGATTGAACAAAATGTTATATACGAGTTACTACGTTAAATTCTTTTGCAATTAGAATAATGTATGATTAATAACTATGTGAACTCATCTATTTTAGTTCATCCAACATCAGCAAATCGCACCGGCTGCTTAACTGCGCGGCCACTGCGCGTGGTTAAAGGTTTAGGCGGTAGCGATTTTTGCACCTGTGGAACATCATTAAAAAATTTTTTACTATTTGAGAACATAGAATTTCTATTTCCATCATTGGGATCTGCTTCATATAAGCAGTAAGCGGGTTTCACTCTATCTATGGAAACGGTTGTTCGACGGCCCCCTATTTCAATGGTCATACTCTTTGGTGATCTATTTATCACAAGATACGGTCCACTATAACTAGGCATCAATGGCCTTTGCACTAAATCATTTCGTACGAAAACATGACTACATGATTTTAAATCTTTATGAACGAAAATTGTACCAGAATCGCTATTTTCTCGTGTCTGGGGCCGGAGACTTTGTATAATATTGCGTAATTTACCTACGTATTTTTCTTGCGACGTTTCTGCGTTCGCGCAATCGACATAAAAATCGCCAGGCAAGCGTAACGTGTGCCCTAATACCATTTCAGCTGCGCTGACGCCGCTGTCGCTACGACATGCTGCACGTAGCCCCAGCATGACCGTTGGCAGTTCATCAACCCATGACCCATTTTTATTCTGTAATAAACGTGCTTTCAAAGCGACCTTCAGAGAACGATGTAATCTTTCTACCTTGCCGTTACTTTGGGGATGGTACGCTGTGGTTCGGAATTTATTAATGCCTAATACTTTCATAAGTTTATTAAATAATTCACTTTCAAATTGCCTCCCCTGATCGCTAGTTAACCTACTTGGGCATCCAAAACGGCAAATCCAGTTTTCATATATTATTTTAGCGACGGTCTCGGCTGTTATATCGCTGACCGGAACGGCTTCCGGCCAGTTTGTAAATCTATCTATCATCGTAACTAAGTACCTATGCCCTTCCTGCGTGGTCGGCAGGGGGCCCACGATGTCTACGTGTAAGTGCTCGAACCGTTCTGCTAGTGTAAAAGTACCTAATTTAGAATGTGTGTGCCTATGCGTTTTTACCTTTTGACATTGTATGCACGCTCGGGCCCATACACTGATATCTTTATTCATACCCGGCCAGTAATATTTATTCGTAATCATTTTACGCGTTGTTCTAATTCCGGGATGGTTATTACTATGTACGACATTGAAAGCCACATTTCTGAACTGCTGAGGCAGGTAGGGTCTCACACGGTTCTCTGAAGTTTCGCAATAGATCGCACTGTTACACAGTGGTGATTGTAGTTTTTTAAGCACTATATTACCTTGAGATTCCGTCAGCATTTCTGCAAGCTTATCGTCTGTTTCCTGTGCCCGGGCGACTTCGTCGAAATCTAAAACGGTCGGACAAACAATGGTCTCTATAACTCGGGACAATGCGTCAGCAACTGCATTTTCGTTACCTTTGACGTATTGTATATCGCTCGTAAATTCGCTTATATACAATAGTTGTCGTGCTCGCCTGGGCGTCTCTTTATTATCTGAACCTATTTTAGAAAAAACGTGTGTTAATGGCTTATGATCCGTCATTATGGTGAGCTGCCGGCCTTCTACCATGCTGCGAAAATGTACTATGGCCAAGTATACTGCCAATAGCTCTCTGTCGTACGTGCTATATTTCTTTTGAGCCTCCGACAATCTTTTGGAAAAATACCCCAGCGGCTTCCAGACTCCTTTAACCTTATGTTGGAGGACTGCGCCGACGCACGAGTTTGACGCGTCACACATTAAATACAGCGCACCTTCGTCTCCCGGATGTGACAAGGTCACCGCGTTTTCTAAAGCTAACTTACATTGCTCGAAGGCGGCTATCGACTTATCCGTCCATTTAATCTTTGATTTATCCTTCTTTTTGGCGCCATGCAGGAAGTTGTTCAAGTCGGCCTGATGATCTGCCGCACGCTCTAAGTGATTCCTGTAAAAGTTAACCATACCTAAAAAACGGCGGAGCTGCTCGATTGTTTCAGGTCTGGGGAATTCTTTGATAGCTTCCACCTTGCTCTTCATGGGTTTGACACCTTCCGCGCTCACTTCGTAACCTAAAAACTCTATATTATACTTACCGAGACTACACTTCGCCAGATTAATGGTTATGCCGAACTCTTGAAACCTGGCAAAGACCTGTTTAAGGTGCTCTCTATGTACGTCATGATTCGTACTAGCTACGATGACGTCATCAATGTAGGAAAATAAATTAGAGCTCTCACGCACTTTGTTATTTGTACTCTTACCCTCATCCCCAAGGGTGCAGGTTTCGATTCCCTGCAGCACGCTATTATTCATGAATCTCTGGAACGTTTGGGCCGCATTCCGCAAGCCGAATGTCATTCTTGGAAATTCGAAAAGACCAAACGGCGTTATAATGGCGGTTTTCTCTACGTCTTCCGGTGCAATGCTAATATTATGGAACGCTCTGTTAATATCTAACCGGGAAAAAAACACACTTACCTGCCAATCCATATGTGAAGTCCTGAATTCTCGGAATCGGGTAGCGGTCTGGCTTCGTGATCGCGTTGAGTGCACGATAGTCTCCGCAAGGCCTGATCTGGCCGTCCTTCTTTGGTACTACATGCAACGGGCTTGCCCATGGACTCTTTGATGGCCTGCAAATACCTAATTCTTGCATTAACCTAAACTCGTCCCTAGCGATTCTATATCTTTGCGGCGGTAATGGTCTTACTTTAGCAAAAACCGGGGGGCCAGTAGTCTCTATATAATGTACGATACCGTGTTTACTGGGCTCCTTAAAAGAAATTGGTTTCGTTATTTCTGAGTATTGTTCTAGAAGCTCGCGATATGGGTTGTCATTTTGAATACTCGTTATCGCGGGCTCGTTATACAAAACTAATATACCTTGCGTATCTAATTTAGTGCGGCCGTCCAACAACCGTCTATTGTATAAATCAACTACTAATTCGTGTGCCTTTAAAAAGTCTGCCCCAATTATGGGTTGTTTTACGTCAGCTATAATAAAATTCCATCTAAAACTACGGCGTAAACCAAGATTAATTTCTAACGATATTACACCATAAGTTTTTATTTCCGTATTGTTCGCAGCATACAGTTTATACGGGCATTCGCTTGCCTTTCTTTTGTCCGGCACTTTATTCACTGGAATCACTGACACGTTAGCCCCGGTATCGACCAGGTACACTAAGCCGGTTTTCTGTTCTCGGACGCATAATCGGTGATTGCCCTCAGCACAGTCGCTCCCCGTCGCTGACTGTACTGCAACTAGATTTTCCGAATCCAACCGCGCTGCCTGTCCATTCACCCAGCCACAAGGTTGCTCGCATTGCGTTGCCTTTTCTCTGAACCGGAGATGATGACGACACAGCCACGCTCGGTTCCCTGATTCCCGATGTCGTGACGCTGTCCTGCTCCTGGGTCGCGATCTCCACCGACCTCCGTCATAGCTTCTGTCCTGCGGTCGTCCGTAGCTCCCTCCTCGCGACCGGATTTCTTCTATCTCCCCGCGGAGTTCCTTTAACTCTAGGGACATGTTGCGCAGGAATTTGATCATTTCCGACTCCATGTCGGTAGCTGCAGGCGCGACGCTTTAATATTCACTTTTTATTTATTATTAAACAATATGCACTCTCGCTAGGTTCGCGCGTCACCGTGAGTCGTCTTCTTGATCACGTCGGGGTCACCAATTTGGAGGTGGTGACGCAATAAAACCAAAAACCTTTTAAATTCACTCAGTCTATTATTTTCAAACACTTAAACGTAGTTACATAAGTCAGTATAATAAGTCCTTATCTTATGTAATACAAGTTGACCTAGCGAGGCGGTGTTGCGCAGACGACTGACTGCCTAGAACACGCGGCAGTCCAGTCTGGGGTTTTGCTGACTTTGCTAACAATGTATAGCCGCTACACAGTCATTGAGGCAAACTTTTGGACTTTGGATTGCCTCCCTACAAAGTGTATCGGAATATATTTGATAGAGAACAGCGGAGCAACGAACCTACTGATTTGTTCGTGTGTCAGAGCGTTATTTGCGCAACTTCCACCTTTTACTCTTACCGAAACGGTACAGATTGATATGACGTATGGGTTATTGCACCGCCGTATACGTAAGAAGGTGTCTCGATCATGTTTTACTACTTTTGCGGAGTTTTTAGAGCAAGTTCGCCGTGTTGAGGATATACTTCATGAGGTTCGGCCAAGGTTTAGTAGTACAGTAGAAAATAAACCGCCGCCGACACCTATGCGCACATCTGTTTCGAGTTCAAAGTCACCACTTGCGAACACCTGTATGCAATGCTACTACTGTAAGCAGTTTGGACATCTAAAGAGTAATTGCCCACGATTAGCGAAGCAGTTGAAGAGTCCTGATAGCAAAGACGAAGGAGAAATGCGGTCAACTGTCACTTGTTTTGGTTGCGGAGCGCCTGGCGTGATTTTTTTCGAACTGTTCGACGTGTAAGCAGGCGAAACCGTCCGTGTCGCCATTATCAGTAACTTTTCAATCAGTATCCGCGAATAGTGATAACGTAGATTCGCGTGTGCGCTCAGTAATTTGTGTAGGAATTTACGGTGTAAAAGGAAATTTAGTTAGTTTCAGAAAACATTTAGTTAATAATGGACAAGAGTTCCAAACTGTTTTTACGGAACTTAAGTATGCAGATGGGCGGATCTGCTCGCAACATGTTGAGTTAGCGATTGTAATGGTTAAGGTACGGGGATTAGAACTAGCTCCTAGTTTTATATTTTTGCCAACTGCTACAGAAAGTTTGCTTGGGATGAACTTCATCCAAGAGGCTGGTCTGGTATTAGACTTTGATCTCGGTTTGTGGTATTTGAAACACGATCGGTCACCTGAACAGATTATGTTTTACAGCCTCTTTCTTGCTCTTCTGTTTGTCTTCGTGAAGATGAAAGGAATCATCTCGGACCGGAGGAACGCCAGCAGTTGTCGGATCTGCTTGATGCCCATGAGGACATTTTTTCTCCAGGGGGAGGACCAACGCAGTTCGTAAACCGAATAGATACAGGAGATGCTGTACCAATCTCTAGTCTGCCGTATCCAGTTTCTCCCGCTAAGAAACTCATGATTAAAAATGAAATTGAGAAGATGTTTTATTTTTTATTTTTTATTTATTTATTCAGGAACATAACAGTCACATTCAAATATATATAAGTAGCGTGTATATAAACAAACAGACCTAGTAGTTCCACATCTTAAATTCTAACAATAAACATTTTCTTGCACTTAACAAGCAGGAGGCAGTTTTATTCAATTGTCAGTAAATATGTGATCTTTAATTATCTTTTTATACATAAGAAAAGAAATGAAAAAGATGTCAATATCTTTCAAACTGTCATTGTAAAATTTACAAGAACGCTTGATAAATGAATTTCCAGCATAATTAGTACGAGAGGGTAATACGTAAAATGTATATTTAGAACGGGAGGAGATCCTAGGAATATTAAAATTAATCAGTTCTAGCAAAGGTGCAGAGTCTATGTTATTGTTAATAATTTTATATAGAAAAATCTGGTCTGTACAAATACGTCTTTTCTTTAAGGAATCTATCTTGTGTCTTTGTGATGAAGTCGACAAAATTATAACCGGTGCGATATTCTAGTGTCTTTAAAAATTTGTTTTGAAGTTTTTCAATACGGTCTATACTAACATTGTAAATAGGATTCCATATAACACTACCAAACTCCAATATACTGGGAACGAAAGAATAGTAAAGAATTTTGTACGTAAGAGGGCGTCTAAATGGTTGGGCAAGACGAAGAACCATTCCCAGTCTTTTGTAAGCATTCGAAATAGTTTTCAGAATGCCGAGTTTTCAGAGGTGGCACGTTGTTTGACGGATTTAACTAAGAAGAACCAACGCTGGAAGTGGGGGGAGGATGAGCAGAAGGCCTTTCAGGATTTAAAGCTGCGGCTCTCCACCCGTCCCATTCTTTGCCAGCCTAACTTTGAAGAGCCGTTCATTCTTCGAACGGACGCCAGTGCATATGCACTCGGTGCGGTATTGATGCAAGGTGTTACTCCATCAGAAAAAAGACCTATAGAGTATGCTAGTAGATTGTTGACTCCTGCGGAGCGAAATTACCCTACCAAGGAAAGAGAAGCCCTCGTGTTTGTCTGGGATAAGTTCCGAGGGTATATTGAGGGATACCCCATTCGTGTGACTACCGACCACCAGCCTTTAAAGTGGCTTTTGTCGTTGAAAACTCCTAGTGGTAGGTTGGCTCGATGGGCGATGAAGATACAATCGTATAATTTGGATGTTGAATACACACCTCGGCGATCACCGGAGGAGGTGCGCGAAGCACATTTGAAAGATCCTGAGGTAAGCTCGATTATACTCGATTTTGAAAGTAAGGAAGATGTCGTTCGCTGGACTGACAGGGGTTATTATATGTCTCAAGGCGTTTTATATCGTTGTGAATCTGAGGAGCCTCAGTTGGTTCCTGAGTCAATGAAGGCTGATATAATGAAAGAGCTCCATGATGCTCCTACTGCAGGACACTTGGGCATGGTGCAATGATGGTCGATTGGGGCCTTAACTTATAATAAAAGGAAGCGTGTTTTATGCGCAACGATCGTTTATTGACTGACTGATTATTACATTATATTGATACATATAGGTGATGTAGGTACACACTTCACCATCCCCCTTATTTTTTTTTTAATTTAAAGTATGCTGTTTTGCCGTTCATTTTAAATTAAAACTTTATCACCATAACATTATTTTTTTGTAACAATGTATGAATACTCGAACTCTTAATTAAATGTCATCCATCACCTAAGTCGGATAGGCATACATTTCAAGCAAGACTAAACAATGTCTTGTGTTGCAAAAAGGTGTTTACAATTAATAAGATTTGTGCCTTCAGCAAAAATAGGACACACGTGTAGAACGAGGTCTTAAAGGTAACATGAATACCGTGTTTTAGTTACAATACAACTTGGTTTCTGAATAAATTGAAATATTAATAAAAAAAATATCATGAACATTTCTGAGAATAAGAACTATTTAAATAATAATTTATATTAACACTTTTAAATTAAAATATATGTTTAGCAATTTTAAAACTATATATTTATAAAATTACAAATATCAGTAAAATGGTCTGCATTAATCACAATTTTATTCTAAACTAGAGTGAGGAAGATTCATATCTTTTACAAATAATTAACGCTTTATCACCGAACTATTCAATTTACAGGTGTCTTTACATTAAACGAACAGAAACATATTTACGATATGTTCAGGATGTATTAAAAAAAACAGAAAATGTATAAATCGTTGCACAGATTTTAATTCTTGGTTAAAAATACTCCTTTTACATACTTATCTTTTTAAATGATTTTGTTCTTTTACTTAGGAATGCTATATTGCTAGTGTTACGAATATGATAATAAAAATAATCATCGCTTATTATTCTAGGTACCTATTTATAAAACGATTACATAATGCCAAACATTGATATGGTTAATGCACTTTTATGCCTTGATACCTTACTCGATCAAAAGTGTTAAAATTCCCAAATTGTTTTCCCAAAATACCAAATTCTTAAAAAAAAAACAACAAATATATACCTAAAAAATTACTTTGCATATTGATTCACTAAAATGACAATGTAACAAGTAAACTCTAATGATTAAATCTTAACGGACATTTAAAAATAAATTTTATAATGGACTTTTTCTATTATTTTATATAGATTCTTCCTATGAATTTAATTTCATATGACTCAACTTTAATTCCGAAAATTTTAGTTTAAAAAAATTAAAAAACAGCACAAAATATTAAAATAGTTAAAAATAATTAATAAAGTACAATAATGATATAAAGTTAACATAAGAATAATAACAGTTAATTCTTTACAACGTAATACAAAGTATCGTTTACAAAATTAATTATTTATTTATTTACTTGAGACAAAAAGGGTCAACTAGTAAGAATGACAGTTAAAATTTAAACGATATAAAAATTTAACGAAAACTAAGCAAAACTTATGATTGATTCAAAATGTTATTAATAACATAAATTTTATAAAGGTATATGTTAAAAATATATTAATTATTTTAAAACAAATCTTAATTAGCTTTATTTTACAAAACCATCGAGCCGAACAATATCAGTTTTAATATTCACTTTACATAAGTAATATTTTGTAGGTTACTGAATATATTTATTCAGGATATTCCAAACATACTATAAAGATACATTTACTTCATATAGATATTAAATATAAAGGTAAACATGAGATACAGTTACATTCTTACAAGAACAAACTCTGTGGTTGCGCCTACCCAGCTTTTGAACCAGTACTTATGCGGCAAGAAATTAAGATATAACAATTACTATCAATGCATAATTAACGAACAATATAATAATGACAATTATTTATTAACTTTGAAAATAACACAGTAAATTTAAGACTTTTTTTATGTATAGTATATATAGTACAACACATTTCTTACACATCTTTACTTCTTTACTTTCTTCTATATTGCCATGTTTCAAAGCCCAACATACTTATCGACTTAGCCATCATCCCCATTATGTCCAATTTAGGGACTTTTTTATTGGTACTCTTTATTTCACACTTTTGTGTATATGCAATTGCTTTTTGGGCCGGCCGGTCCCTTATTATTTTTTTTTCAATTAATAAGTAGGTACGTCAACATTTTATGAGTCGCGACTCCTTATTTTAGTTGTTATCATAACCTATACACAATGATAATTTATGTGCACTTCATAATATTTAAACAAAAGGGATACATTTTATTTAAGACTTTAAAGTCTCCAACGTTTCTCACGGGGAAATCTCGTTTCGGCCATGATCGAAATGAAGGACATGTCCCGGTGCACTAGGGTCTAGTTTTAAGACTTTTCTAAAGAGTCTCCAACGTGCTATTTTACAACGAAGGATCCATCACCCTGCGTACCTACTAGTGTACCATGATGGCTTATTTATTGTTAACATTTTCATAAACAATTCAAACATTTCACAAACTCTCAAGCATTGAACAACCAAAACATTTCTTCCACAAACTCTTAATCATTTAACGACCAAATTGAATCCCTGGGTTATTAAGGTATCTTTAGTTCCTAGTTGATCAGGCTAGTCACATGAAGGATAACTTAATAGACAAAGTATTCATGACCATCTTAACACGCCATTAGCATTTCACCCCATCTCTTAAATATCTACATATTAAACTCAACGTTGTTTACTTTCCCAATACTTTCAATCCTATACGATCTATCAATTCTTTTAATCATAAGCAGTCTTAACCGTGATTTTAATTTCTTCTGATCTTCAACATCGGACCTTTATAAGATCTGTCGTACGTTTTTACTTAGCTACAAACAACAACAAAAAAAAAAAATATATAATTCCTTTATTAATTCTAAAAAAAAGAAAATCATTTCTGTAAAACTCACGATACTTATGTTCATCAGAATGTCAAACAAACAGCTTAGTCCATATTTTTAAGACATATACCTTATACGTTATAATAATAAGTACGTTATATGAGTACCTTTATAATTAGTAAGAGTTTTTCTTCAAAATAGTTCACAATCGGTACTTACCTACTAATTAAAATAGTCCAATGATAAGCCTTACAATGTATACGAAAATAAAAATAAAATTATAATTATTTTTATAGTTACATATAAGGTTTTTAGTTTATTTTGTTTTTTATACGATAATGCCTAATCAAAGTAGAAAAAATAGCATTATCATCAAGCTAAGTGGGACCTATCAAATAGTTTTATAATATAATTATTAATTATTACTTAATAAAATATGTAATAACTGCCACTTGATATAGCAAGTGTATAAAACTAGGGGAAACACAAGCGATACCGCTGCTAGGTACCTTGCTGAACAAAAAGAAAACACTTCAAAAACTTCTTCAAGAACACTAAAAAAACATATATGATTGCTGGATAATTTATTTAAGTGATAGTTATAGAAACCTTAAGTTGAACGATTAATTGCTGTTATAACTATACTTTTTAATAAATATGACATAGAATATTCTTGGAAAAATTTTCTATGAATTATTTAAGTAAGCAACTAATAAATCATAGTCGTTTGAAGAAACGTAACCTAACGCGCACACAGTGGAGAAGTATGAAACTGCAAACTACAAACTGCTGACTCTACTTCTAATAAAACTCGTGGTTATTCTGTTGCTGAAATAATTCTGATCATTAGAATGTCAAGTGTATATTTATATAAACTTAACAATTTTTCTTTAGACAAGTTATGAAATAATAGGTCCATGTCATGAAACAGGAAAATATATATTTTTTTTCAAGTGGTAAAATGACTAGGTATTTATAAAAAAGGTTTTTTTTGAAGTTATTATTATGTATTTCATCGCTTTTGATTGCTCATTTCATCTATGAAGCTAATTGCAAAAAAAACCTACTTTCGACATAACACGTTGAATAGTAGCAATTTCATAACTGGTACGACCTTACATGCCAACGAGTAAAGTTTAAAATTATGAATATAAGAAAAATGTTAATGTTGTTTTGCCACTATCATAACCAATACAATCCAATTTAATTAAAAGTATTAACTTAAAAAAATAAATTTTAATCTTATAAATTATACGATCAACACACGATAATCTAAATTTTTTGTTTTATTACTTAAGCAAATAAAATTTTTAAACATAGTTATACTCATTGTAATGAGCTCTTAAAATAGATATAATTCTGTAATTTTTCTTGAATGACCTTTATTTTATTTTAAAGTACCTAACCCCTGAAATAAGCATATAACATTATAGAAAATTAATTTATACTGCTGAAAATGTCTTATCAATTTCGACATGCAAGTTAAGTTAAGCAACATTTTCAAGAAATTAAAAACTGGACTGCATTTCATGGGCTAGTAAAAAAAAAATTTAAATTGCAAATTCAAAAATATCTGATCTAATCTAATATTATCAGTTTCAATAACTACTTACGTTTTATCAAATATACATATTATGTTTAAAACGAAATGACCTTAATGTCAGTATAGCATTGGTTAAATAATATACTAACAGCACTTTAACACACAAACACTGGAATCGTGGGCATCCATGAGGCTCCTGTAGCCGTAGTTTGGGTGCTTGGAGCTCCTACAGCTTTGATAGCCTCTCTGTGCATCAGCCAGAAGATTAATGAGGCTGGTCCGCCAGCAGCCACCATCAGCATTAGCCAAGAGGCTCCTTCTGCGAGCCACCAATCTGGAACTAGTTTCTAGCACTTAATTTCAGAGAATCCTTTGAATTTATTTCTCCAATCTGGCACTAGTACTTTATTCGGTCTCTTTTTAGTTCCCTTTTTTTCACAAAATCCTTTTCATTTTACACCTTATATTTTTTTTATTGTCTTAACACTTCACAAATCTTCTTAAACTATCATTTCATAACAAAAAATTAATAACATTATAAACATGTTCCCGTGCTGAAGTACTGCCGCAAGGCAGCACTGGCAGGGTCGCCATGCAATGATGGTCGATTGGGGCCTTAACTTATAATAAAAGGAAGCGTGTTTTATGCGCAACGATCGTTTATTGACTGACTGATTATTACATTATATTGATACATATAGGTGATGTAGGTACACACTACAATGGAGCGAACCTTAAGAAAGATCAAAGAATGGTATTACTTCCGAAATATGAAAAGTTATGTAGCTCGACACTTAAAGTCGCGTGACGAATGTCAAAAGTTTAAATCGACGAATTTGAAGCCAGCAGGCTTGCTCCAAACCCCAGTGCCCCAGCAACGCTTTGAAGTATTTGCAGTGGATTTATTTGGGGCGCTGCCCGCAGGTGAAAACGGCGAGAAGTGGATTTTCCTTGTTGAAGCAACCTTTTCGTTATCACTGATGGCTGAGTTGATAGCAACAGTGAGGGAATCGACAAACGAGTCTGTTTTGTCCGGGTTATCTAGAGAGTCGGGCGTGTTCACGAGTGGAGAGTTCAGGGCCTCTAGGGCTTAAACTAACGTATTTTTGAAGCCTTTCCAGTTGGTAAAGGTCTTAGGAGAGGTAACGTTGTTGTTTGGCTGTCCTAGTACGAGGGAGACAGGGCGATGATGGGAACCAAGGCGAGTCGTTGGGTTCAGCTATTTGCCCTGCGAGATGCGACTTCGGAAACATGTGCCAAAGTTCTCCTTGAAGAAGTGTTTCTTCGTTATGGTTTGCCTCGCCGAGTAATTTCGGATAACGGGACTCAACTTGTTTCTGCAGTGATGCAAAAGACCATGTTTGTGCTTGGTGTACATCAGTCCCTGATACCTGTCTTATCACCCAGAAGCCAACCCTGCAGAGAGCAAGTTCGCGCCTAGACGTGAAGGCCCGTATCGTGTTTCACGTAAAGTTAGCCCAACGCCATTAGAAGTTGTTGATAGTAAGGGAATTGTTGCTAAGCAAGGCAAACCCACGCGTCCCTTAGCCTTGTTAGCAAGCTCATTAAAGCTAAGAACGCGGCACTCCGGAGAACCAAGCTCTATCCCACGGCCGCCTATGGACTAGCTACGAATCAGCTACAACGTAAAGTGAGGTCTTGCCTCGCGGAACTCCGAGACTCTCAGATGAACGATCTCATGGAGAATATCCCCCCATCCCACCAAGCTTATTATATTATGGAGCGAGCCTTACGCGTAGACGTCGCCTTTCACGTTCCTCCTCTCAGTCGTCCCGACGGCACTACCGCCTTCGAGGACGAAGAGAAAGCCGAATGCTTCGCTGACAGCATTGCCTCACAATGTTTGAGGGTGTTCGTCGTTTGGACACTTGGGGGCAGGGAGACTTGATTTGATAAGATTTTCATCATTAGAAAAATACTTCAACCAAAACTTACACAAACTCTAATTTTAATTTAAATTACATGTTGGTTTTTGTATAAACTCACAACTTGACCTTTTATGGGAGGTAAATTTCCAAAAATGTCGTTTACCAGGTCACGGTCTAAAACCATGTTCACATTTTTGCTATGCATAAAATGTTCAGTTCGATAAATACAGACAAACAGATACAGATGTTGTGCAATTATAAACATGTCAATACTAACATAATTAATACAATGTTAGTTTTATTAATACACTATGGGGAAGAAACAAATTATTGTAACTTTTGTTTACATATATACCTGTTTTACATAAGAGCAAATTTTGTTGCGGTTCAACGTATTTTTAAACATTTTTGGAACTCTATACCAAGTCAGAATTCATGAAATGAAATAGATATAGCGTTTTGATATTCTAATGAGATTTTTTTTTAATAAACTGGTAGTGGTAGAAGAAACTAGTTGCACTGTAGCAGTGGTTAAGGCACTAGCTTCTTGATCTTGTAATGGTCGCACTTTACTGTCACCCTAAACACAAATTCTATCTATTTTGCTACCGCTTAAATCAGCTTGAGAGTCTCTGGATTTGCTTTCTTAAAAAAAAAAACATTTTCTTACAGTCATTTGTATGAAAAACCCAAATGAATACGTTGTCGTTCTCAACAGCAATATGCAAAGCCATATTTTATTAGATACTGGGTTTTATGTCACCACATACACGGAGATACATTTTTGTGGCATAAGCAAACAATTACATGAATCATTCGTGATGTAGACATTGAGTTTCTAGTCAAGTCAGGTCTAGTTTCTAGTTTTAAATGGTACATAGAAGTAGAAATCCTAAAGAAGGCCTTACTGGAACTAAGCATATAACATTTATGTACCTCATTAAGGACGATCCTTTCGATACAAGCATAATGAATTTACCTTTTGAGTAAGCGATAAATAATTTTACGCCGCAGCTACAACAAACCTAGATTTTCGATACTGAGGTTCTGAAAGATATATATCCGAATATCTTTTCTTACGAACATACCAATTTTTAAATTATGTGATAAAACAGTTAGCATATTTTCTTGCTCTTTATTACAAACATACATCTAACATTACCAGAAAGAAGTAAAATATAATCGAGATGGATATAGCATTATTATTTTGTCTTCCAGGCGTGGGATTATGAGCCCATGATCCCCTTCAAAGCTGTGATCGAACCGGACCTTCTAGGAGCCTTTTTGACCTCCAGCCCCCGACAGATCCCGAAGGTCCCAGCAGTACCTTGGATGACAGGCCTCAATACCGATGAAGGGTGCCTAAAATCTGTTTGTAAGTTGCTTTTGAATCGAAATAAGAGAGTTTTTCAACATAACGTGATATGCGCTTATGAGCGTTGTAAATATGGGACCAAAATATAATACGGGAAAACAACACTGCCATCTGGGACTACAGCCACAATAACAGAATTAAATTTACTACCAATAAATAATAATCAAATAAATAAATAATACAACATAACAGAATATAAACATTACACACAGTACAGAAAATATACGCAGCATCACATAAGAGTGACCTCTTTCAGGCAAACTTTAGATACACAGGAGACATTACAATAATAAAAGAGTGGCATTGCATCTCAAATGTTATATAAAACAACCAGGACACAAAACAACATTAAAATCACGAATATTAGCAAATCAAGAAATCACACAAATATACACGGTTTTTTTATATTAAGGTGCTCCCACACAGCAGTTATATAACGTTATACAACATTGTGTAACACGATAACATTTTATAACAGCGCGTAACATAATCTACAACATGTCAAGAAATGTTATATGTTATAAATGTTCCACAATGGTTAAACTCGTTGTAAAACATCTTAAACATTATGTTACAATCAGTTTGGGTTTTTCTTTCCCCCCGCGGCCTTCCGCTAACTTCCCGCTGAGGCTCTGATGATGTTATACAACAAAAGTTATATTTTGTTATATCATGTTGTAATCATAACATTCTTAACAATTTATAACTTTTGTTATAATTTGTTATAAAAAGTTAGACAACAAATGTTAACCAACAGTCTGTAACCTTATATAATTAAATAATAAATAAATATTTCTAGCAATCACACCACATTATCTAGCCAAAATAAAGTATCACTAAGAACTTGTGTTATGGATACTAGATAACGGATAAATAAACTTAAGAAATACTGAGCACAAATAGATTTTTTTTTCATATATTAATATTAGAAATAATCTTAAATAAACATACATACACATCCATGACTAGAAAGCAAATATAATATCTGTCCGAACCCGGGACCTCTCGCATGGAAGGCAAGGGTACTTACCTCCACACCAAACAGGCCGTCATAATGCTGTGTGGGAGCACCTTTAGTGAATAAATAGAAACCGTGGCATCTGTACTTTTTACTCTATGTTTGTTATACCCAACGTAAATATTATAATGCATAAATATAGATATAGGGTCGCTTAATTTTTAAACAAATATTGCTTACCTAGCCCGAGCACTCTGGAATGTAAGTAGTTTGTGGGTAACTAAAGTTAGTCAAAGGACTAATCGTCGTGAATCTCCTTGGATAGATTGTAGATTTTCTTAAAGTACGGTTTTCCACATGTACGTAATAAACATTTTTAGCAGTGACTATCCTAAAGTCACGTCGATTGGTGTGTGTCGGGGTGATCTCGCAATACACAATATAAATTGTCGTGCCAAAATTTAATTCAAAATTACTTCTTATTTTCTACAGGGATCACATCAAACAATTCAATGTTGCAAGAATTCATATCAGGATTTGAAACAATTGCTCCAGTTTCATTTTACTATGAGAATTCCCCGTATTTCGATATAATTACGAAGAAAATCTATAAAACATATTTCAAGAACCAAGACATCGAAGTCATGAAAGCAGGTATTCTTGAAGTAAGCGAAACGACGAATATTTATAAATAGAAGACAAGGAGCACAAACAGGCGCACTGACACCAACTTTCCCAAAAATGTGATTTATATACAGGAAATGGATTATACATTTTTCTTTTAGCATTCTTCTATTTAAGTTTATTTATTAAGGCATTTATTGTGTACATCCTAATACACAATGAAATGTACTTCGTTTATAAGACAGTTAACCTTGTGGTTAGTGGCTGGAACAGCGGTAGGGACTGAGATTTGTGTGATCAACATGAATATTAGATTTCGACTCTATGAAGTTTCACTTATGAATAAATGTAAAAGCCAATAACTATGTATCCAAGTGGACCGAATGGACAAGCTACGCTCATCTTTGATGCAGTGGTTGTTTAAATTATTGTTAAATTATGCTAAATACTTTGCAAACTCTACTTAAATTCTTCACAACGATTACATCTACGCAAATTCTAAACCCAAACCTACGACGTAAAAAACATTGTTCTGCATTGGTCTATGTGTCTTTCTTGTAAGTTAACTTAACTTTATAAACTGATAAAAAACGCTAACACAAGAAAGAAAAAGAAAGAAAGAAAGAAATATATTTATTTTACAAAATTGTCGAAATTACAAATAATATTCACACATTATAAGACAAATTTATAAAAAAAAAAAAAAAAAAAAAACACACACAAAAGACTGATATTATAACGTTGAAGTTATCTTGCCGTGGTATTGAATCAAATAATGTTAAGTGTAAAAGAGACAGAGAGGCATTTCGAAGGCACTTAAACTTAACTCAAGGGCACACCAAGTTCGTAACTAAAAAATAAATATTAGGATCTAATTTTTTGTAACTTCGTGTGATTCTACGTTCAAAGTTTAAAATAGAAGTAAACCTATGTTGTGATTGTCATGTTTTAAAAATAGAAACTTTCACGTTTATAATAAGTATGATATTCTTAAAATAAAAGACTTTGCAGTACACATGAATTTGCTACGAGTTCTGTGCAATGAGATAGGTTCAGAAATATACAAAAATCTTAACTAAATTGTCATTATTAAATTGGTCCATTAGCCTCCTTTTTCTGAAATGGGGTATATTTATAATTGTTGTTCTGGTAACACACCTAAATCTATAAATAAGTATATTCATCTGTACTGCGATGAGAGCTACAAATTATCAAGTAACTGTTTTATATTAACAAAGTTGGTATAAAAAATACCAGAAGGAACTGTTTTCACTCGTGTACCAATAAAGAAAGGGTCATTTGCATATTGAATGATTCAAATGAGATTAATGAGTTTTTTGGTGGCAGTTAAAAATAACCTGAATTTATCTTAAACCAGCACAATTTTATTATTCGTAGGAAAATAAATAGCGAATGGCGTAGCATGAATAGGTACTGAAATACACTTAATTTTGGTGCTTAAAAATACGTTTTTCTCGCATACCTACAAATGACGTAATTTTTATTGGTATTGTGTATAAGGTACTCGAATAAAATAATTTAACAACATAAAAAACCTATATGTCTTATCTTACTCTTAGTTCACAGTTCAAGGTTATCCCTAATAATAAGTTCTATAGTAGTTCACGTCCTGGAAGAAGCAATCCTACGGCGTATAAAAACCAAATGTTTAAAACTAAAAATGTATCAGTCATACTGTCACATCTATTCATACCCTTCAAAACAACTTCAGTGCACCAAAAAGAGGGTCTATTTTAACACGTACAGTCGGGGAAATGGCTGCTGTCTCGCTTTCTGACCCGAATTTCCCGCAGTGTTGTCGCCCCTTAGTATGCGGAGCGCATACAAAACACCGAACAATGCGCAAGCGATTCTCGCCTTAGCCTGAGCTTCCGCCGAGTTCCCCGACTGTACGTGTTAAAATGAAATGAATGCATTTTTATTTAATACACACTCCTAGTGATGTTTCAAGGATCACAGCAATCTTTCTTTCCAGGCTTGGCTTTACTACTAAAAGTAGAATTACATTTTCAGATGTTCTCTGACTCCTACTTTGCGTATCCAGTAGTGGACGCAGTTCAATTGACATTAAACTACACTCAGGAACCCGTGTATTTGTATGAGCTATCGTACAGAGCTACTAACAGCTTCTCACAGATATTTGGGGACACTGAAGGCGATTACGGTAAGGAATTCAATTCTGAGAATCATAAATTTTTTAAAAACAAACTAACACGCGACCTACTTGATGCTAGGTAGCATCTATGCCCATTGGTGTTCATATACTTATCATTTATCATATAAGACTTCAATAATCGATACACTAGCGTTATCTTTGTTCCTGTAATTCACAATTCACTAATCAGCGTTAATACCGGCTGTTGTAGAATTACCTTGGACACTGTAACTTCCACTAGCTGTGCCTTCCTTCGAAATCTCAACGTGATACTGCGGCCCTGAACGCATGACTCTATTTAATTCGGCAAAACTGGAGCTGCAGTCTTTATTGATATCCTAAACCTTAATATCTCAATTCAATATATCTATAAATTTGATGATTTGAAAGATTTTCGCTAAGCACTATGGCACACCATGTATATCTATTTTATCAATTATCTAAGTACTATTATTTTCAGGAGTATGTCACGCAGACGAATTAATGCACCTCTTCCCGATTCATTTCCTGGCAAAACCGTTCTCCGAGGAAGACTTAGAGATAAGCAATTTAATTGTCACACTGTGGACCAACTTCGCTACAAGCGGGTATGGGATTTTTTTTGTAATTAGCAGTTAAATAAAATGATAAAATAAAATGATGAAGACGACAGCTGGTAATATCCATGAGAATATGTGTTCCATATAAGCTAAGTTAAGGTAAGAAATAGAGTAAAATTTTTTTATTAGCAGTGCACATTAGTTCTTTATTGGGAGTAAATGTTTTCTATCGATCCGAGGAAGATACTGAACTAATAGATAAGGGATATTATATTTACAGTACGCGGCAAGCCAAACAGCAAACATTTAGACCTTTTGTACTCTTGGAAAAATATTTGTGAAGAAAAATAACTTTAAATCTAGCGCAAAAAGTGTTTTTATAGAAGAAACGAAATGAAGTACATAAGCAAACTGACCGTTACTGAGTTGCAATAGCGAGCCATTATTATATCTGTCCTTATCTTTCGTACGCAAAATGTTGTCGTTGCGCAACTCGTAGTACAGGAAAGCTATTAGTACAATAGTTGTCAACCTATTCATTTAGTTCATAATGTTGTCACGCTTTGGTTTATTCCAGTGAGTAAAAGAAATCAGTCACATGAACAAGTATTTAATTGGTAAAAGTACAAGTCGGGTTCGCACACTGTCTTATCTTGGCTTAGCAAATCAAAACATTACTATCCTGGTAGCTGGCGATGCAGGAGACGCAGCGTGGAGTCCGTACGGTCCAAGGTAGCCGCTAGGTATCCCGTGGGTGTTCGGCACAGGAAATAGTGGATGGTGCAGTGGCGTAGCTGTGAGCTACTTGAACCCTGGAATGTCAAATTAGGCATTTTACATTCTGCCCGGATGAGCACCTGACTGCGACATACCAACCGAAGCTATCAACAGCTAAGCACAGGTCTAGCAGTGGTTAAAAGCAGCGCTCGAGCTGAGGCAGTACAGTTATATAGTTACACATCAAGCCTATTGATATGTGGAATAATTGAAAATAAAGAAATTTAGATTATATTTTTCACACATATTAATTTGTGAGGGTAATTACAAAATTTCTATAAAATAATTTTATATCTAGCTAGATGAGTATGATGGATGGAAATTAAACTGATCAGCGGTTAAGCACATAATAAAATAAGCATCTAGGCAAGCTTAGTAGCATTAAAACTAAATACTTAACTAATTACAACACTTACCCAGTAGTATGGGGTCAACACACACAATACAAGATAGATTTAAATGTTTTACTTATCAATTTATTAAAATACTATAGTACATTTTATTATTTTAAATGTGTAGTTAACTAGACGCGAATATAGTGGAAGATAAAATTTGACGACGTCCTCACTTCGCAAACGTAATTCGGCTAGTGAGCGACCGGCCGGCTGTGGATTGCGGTTCCGGGGACTCGGCGCGTGAGTTGGCGGAATGTTGCAGCTAGACTGCCAAACTAGGATAGTGTGCGGTGTTTTGAAATTGCCTAGGTTTATGTTTTGTAAAGTTTATATTTTTAATAATTATTTATTTGTAAGATTATCTTTTTAATTGTTTTATTTAGTTAGGTAAGAATATTTTATTTTATTATTAATTTACGGTTTCATTTTATAGTCTTAGATAAGAGAGTGTCAATGTGTTGAACCCCTGAATGATTGTTTACATTATTTGTGTTTTCTCGTTGGCCTTACTAAACTTATGTTACTTCTCAGCCTTCACGACTTTTTTTTTTTTATTTTTGGTTTAATCTTCCAGGAAACCCACAAAACCCGTAGAAGTGCCTTTGAAATGGACCCCAGCTACCAGCAGTGCAGCCCTGGAATACCTGGACATAGGAAAGAAACAGGCCATGAAGAAAGACCTAGCAGCGAGGTCTAGATTCTGGTCCACTATGCCTCTCTGGCACAACCCTAAAGTACAAAGGTTTATGGATGAATTATAAAATAATTTGCATTTTAATGACCTTTTTACTTGTTTGTGTAAGTGTTTTGTGTATAATAATAGTAGTGTTTTATGCAGTTCACTTTCCTTTATCTTCATACTCGTAAACATCCAAAATAAACTTTCATCTTCATCGTCTTCATCATCATTCATCATAATATCGTAAATGTGAATGTATGACAGACCAGGCTGTATTCCGTAGTTCCTTTGCGTTTCTTACATAATTAACTATTCAACCTGTTATGACCTGTAACATTTTGCCCCATTTGTTTTAAAACACCAATTGTTTGGTAATTTCTACTTTTAACAAACTGTTCATGGTGATATTTTACCTGTAAATATAAATTCAATTGATATTTTAATGTCACGATTGGTACAATAATGATATCAAGAAATGTTGCAAGGCAAATAAGAATATAACACGTACGATTTCTGTAGAAAGATACAATTTAAGTATGTAGGAACAATACACCAACGAATAACTGTCAGTTTAAAAAAAAGAACCAATGTAGATTTAAAACGTTCAAATAAAGTATTATTAATGAGATTTAAAAATGAATTGTTTCTTTTCCTATTCTTCCCCTAAGGTCAGTGCGTTTTCTAGATACTACCTACACATTTCGTGAAATAATTTATTTGTATTTCAAACAACTACGTATACCAACATACCAATATAAAAAAAATATATTAATATTTTTTTTGGTATTGAAATCTTAACTACCACCGTAAAAACAACCGTGAGTTTGTTGAACTACGGAACCATGGCACAGACAATGTCAAGATTTCCGATAAGGTCACAGAATTCAGGGTTCAAAACGAAACTACGGGCAAAACCTAGTAGTCGGTATACACAAGTCTAGCTTCTTAGCGTACTGCCATTTACTTTGTAAATAAAAAAATAAAACATTTAAGATATATAATCAAGCAATCAACATCAACTTTTTCTTAGCTATCTGTTTGTCAGAAAACAAAGAGTTAAAATTGGTGACAGGTTCAGTGATAATCTGCCGATATCGTATGGAATTCCCCAGGTAAGCAGTCTCGGCCGACGCTTTTCCTGTGTTATATAATTGATTTGACATAATAACCATTTAAAAAAGGAATAATTATTTCTTTTGCGGACGACACCGTCCTTAGCTTTTCTGCTCAATTATGGCTAGAGACAGAAACTGCTGTCCAAGACGGTCTAAACAAGATGAATGCTGCTAAAACTAAAGAAAATTTATTATTTTATTTATTTTATTAGAAATATTATTATTATTATTATTATTATAACCACAATTTCATAGCACATCATTGTAAATTTACTTACTGTAATCTTACTGTTACTTCTTGCGCAGATTGTCCGCCCATAGAGTCATCATCTACAATCAAATATCTAGGTGTTATCATTGAGCAAAATCCAAATCATTGACCAATTTATGTTCGACAGCTGTATATTTAAAATACTGTATTAACTGTTCATTCTAAATCACAGGCAACTGTTGATCAAAAATGGCGTACAAATAAAATTAACAATATTCCTCTTCCAACATATTCTTTTACACGGCAGTTTAATTAGGTAGCTCCTTATCTCTATAACGAAATAAATAAAATCACCAATCACCATTTGTTAAGCTAAACCAACTGTAAAAAAGTTATTTCAAATTGCCTGATGAGGAAATCGTATAGTGAAGTAGAAGACCTACTCTTGTTTCTAGATCAGAATGGGAAAATAAAACTAGTCCAATGCAGTTCGAGTGTATGTGTATGTTATGGGTTCATGTTATGTTTGTATGTATTATATGTATATGCTAAATATGATAATAATAATTTTAGCTTGTATGAGGCTGATTCACTATTATCTAACTTGTTTGTGTTCGATTGATAACTTTAAAATTAAACGTCCAAATATAGGGTATCGCAAAATGTATCAACTTTGTTTTCTTTTGTGTTAATTTTGCTTAATAGAAGTTTTAAGAATGCAGGTATTTAGTTTGAAATGTGTAATGTATTCGAGTGTATGTAAAGTAAATACAAACAACTACATGATAACTTCATACACTCATAACGGCGCTGTAGCCC
This sequence comes from Marasmarcha lunaedactyla, assembly GCA_923062675.1. Taxonomy (NCBI): domain Eukaryota; kingdom Metazoa; phylum Arthropoda; class Insecta; order Lepidoptera; family Pterophoridae; genus Marasmarcha; species Marasmarcha lunaedactyla. The sequence goes on along the minus strand of OV281339.1, from coordinate 13,222,691 downwards.
TTAGTACAGACTACTGCCGTAGTCTAGTTAGGGCGCAGTGGTTCTATAATAAGAATTATAGCCAATAAAATTTAGTGTTTTAGATAAAAAGCATAATAAAAAATATGTGTTTTTATGTATTATAGGATACCTATAATTTAAGAGCATCTATATTCCTTCACTAGGACTACCTACATCACTGCTCAACAACAGGTCCAGTAATCTGCCACGTTATAAACAATTCATTTTATTGGTTTAGGTTGTTTATTTGCATTTTATCTATAAGAAATACCTATCTGATCTAAAGAAAACAGATAAATCTGTGTCAAAACTATGCAAAAATTTCACTGAATCTCATCCACTATTATAATATTATGAAGGTTATGTCAGATTATAATTCGTCGCTTCATTCTTCAGATAGTATATTATTAAACAGGTAGTCCTTTTAAGGTACTAGGTAACTTCGCACAGTTTTAGACTGTGTCATTTGACTTATTCAAAAAACTTTCCACTCAGCAGTGGCGCCGTCTGCTTACTTGATCCACCCCGATCCTGGCAAGTCTTCATTATTTTTTCGTGCGTGGTAACAAGCACACGTCTTATACCAACGAGTAACTTTACAGTTTAATATAAAATATGCTATAAAAGATGTACTAAAAGTTCGAAAATTAGAACATAAGCGACTCGTTATTTCTTCCGATGAGGTAAGCCATTTTATGTTTTTTCATGAGTGATCGTGGTTATCTATAAACTACAATTCCGGTTTGTGGAAAAGATGCAGAAAACACGTGTTATCTATAATAAATAGATATATCACGTTAACCGCATAATTTTCTGTTAGTCTTCTACCTGATGTTTCTTATTCCAATTAATGCTGTGTAGTACTCGTATTGTAATTTTTGATTTTTTTTCAATATGTTTAAAATTTTAATACAAATACATAAAATGCGTGTAGTCTGAAAGCGATTTAACAAGATATCTGTATTACGTAATATTCTATTATTATTTATATTTTTTCTTATTTCTTAAATCTGAAATTCGTCCTTAAAATTATTTAAATATAATGATAAACCCAGTGGACGAATCTCTAGCTAGCCATTGCGGTTACCGCAATACCTGAGCCTTCTATGTAGACGCTCCCTAATCTGGAACCCTCCCGGAATGAACCGGGCCAGTCGGGAGAATTATTTCCGACATAGATCCAGAGATTCTTTCTGCCCTCGGGGCTTCAGGGGCTGCAGCAACAGCTCAGCTATGGAATAACCGCTATAAATGATGAATTTACTTCTTGAAAAAGGAGATAATAAAGAGTAAAAATAAAAAAATGAAGGAATCAAAATAAAATAATAACAATAAAATGGACACCGAAGCTATCTAAGTACTCCCCGAAACAAGCAACCGATCAACCCAGTCGGGAAACAGGATGGGACCTCCTCGTTTCCCGTCAAACTGCTTGATGCTTCAATTCGTGACGCTGTACGCGATATCCCAGACGTTTCTCACGGTACAATCCAAAATGTTTTGAAAAAATACCAGTACAAGTGTTACCGTAATGCACATTTGGCTCAAGGTGATAACATCACATGGCTCGAATTTTGTAACTGGTTAAAGGAGAAAAATTCGGATCGACACTTTTTAGAGTTTAATTGCACATAATAGTCTAATTGCCACAGACTTTCTCAATTATCACTTTCAAGATAACTGGATTGGTACAAACGGCCCCATTAAGATTGCCTGACATCATGCTTCTTGACTTTTTCTTATGTGGTTATGTAAAAGATGAAATCTACAAATCAAATTACGACACCGCAGAGGATTTAACTACAGCCTTAGAAAACATTTTAACACATGAAAATACGAAACGCAATTTTACATTCGTTACCCAAAAGAATTGATCTTTGCATTCAGCAGAACGGCTACCATTTTGAACATTTACTGAAATAAAATAGTTATGTTATTGTTGGGTTTTTCTTTCAATTATTTGAACAAGATTCGATTGAATTTTTGCTTCTTAAGACTTGCAGAATTTATACCACATTGTTCGATTCCCGGTTATGTATGAGAAATCTAAAATCGACGCCATGGTTCCTAAGAACAGATTTCGCTATCTCTCATAATTTCTGACTTCTCCATACTGACCCATTTGGATTGTACCTACACCCGGTATATGGGTTGGGATAACATTTCTAATGTAATCCTCAAAGAACATAAGACTTTCTGGTACCACCTATAACTTATATCTTCAATAATTGCTTACGGTTGGGTATTTTTCTTAAGGTTCTGAAAAAGTCAGTTGTTGTTCTGATCTTTGAGGGGGGCAGGGATCGTATCATTACCTACCGGCCGATTTCAATTCTGCCTTCAATCTCCAAAATCTTGGAAAACATTATTAAAACGTCTCACAAGCTATTTAGAAGAATGGGGTCTACTATCTTTAAACCAATTTGTTTTTGGTCGGGGACGATCTAGTGCAGATGCAGATAATACATTAGTGGCTTTGAACTGTTACTTAAGCAAAGCCAGATGAATAGTTACTGTTACTGAAAACCTCGATTCAAGGAAGAAATGCCTTGGGATGATCCTCGACCTCGCCAAATCTTTAGATACGGTCTCGCCCCTATCTTAATTCCCTAACTCTTAGCTAAGCGACGTTCAAGCGACATGAAACGACGAGAGTTTATATATTGAAGGGATAGAGTCTAATTCCCAGAACCGATTTAGGTCTGCTTGTAAGTTATTAAGTACCAGACAAACATTTGAAGAGGAATTAGATTGACTAAGACCACCCGACATGAGCCAGCCGAGCCTAGACTCGAATAAGTTTGGCTTATTTTTCCCTAACTCTATACGGCTGTTACCTATTCTGTTCCAAAAGAGTTCGGCGCTGACTAAGACGTCGATCGATGACGGAACGTAATATTGAGGATCAGCAAGACGTAGATTTGTAGGTGTATGCAAGTTGCTAGTGTCAACATATGTATTTGGAATTGATGACGAAATATTAGGTAATATAAGGCATTCAAAATTTACTTTATATTCACCATCAAAAGATTCCAATAAAATTTTAAAGCCATTGGTGCAATTAGAAGACTGAAGGTTTATAACTACCACTTTAGACTCGGTAGAGTAGGTTGTGATGTGAAGCTTTTTAACAAATTCTTCCGATATAAAGTTCGTCGTGCTTCCATTGTCCAGCAGAACCCGTGCTGTGCGAAGATTTCCTTCAGCATCAGCTTCTTTGACGAGTGCTGTCAATAGCAAGATAACTTGAAATGTAGCAGGACGGTTAACAGTTAGTGAAATATTGTGATTAGTACCATCTAGAGACTGAGTGACAGGAAACGCAATATTAGCTCGATTTTCTAACTCGCTCTCTACATGCAGTAGAGTGTTGTGCTTTTCAGTACAATATTTACAGTGATCCAACTTGTATTTAAAATCAGTATGGCCAGGTTCAAAGGCAATTGAGACAGACATCGTAGTTTTGTGCCTTTTTAATACGAACTTGCAGCGAAAGACTCGTTTTACGTGAATTTTCATTAACCAAAATTGTATTCTTAGATTTGGAATAATTTAATAATTTTGTACGGTTAATTTCGTTAATAAATGGATAAGACGTATGAGGTTAAGAGGACTTAGAAGACTGTTCTTCTTGTAATAAATTTGCTTTATTACTAAGAAATGTGATTATGTCTTCTAACATAGGTTTCCTAACCAGTGTATTTTTATGTTCTTCCCATTTGCGGTTCGTAACTTCATCAAGTTTACTAGTAAAGAAATATATTATGAGTATTCCAATGTTGAACGGGTTCATCTAAAGTTGCCAAGGCCCTTAAATTTTTGTTTGTGGTATCAATTATGTACCTTAGTGACAGACTAGATTCCTTTTTAATAGGCAGCATATTAAACAGTGCCTGTACATGATTATTAATAAATACTGTTTCGTTATCAAACTTCTCACAGAGCGACTTCCAAGCAGAGTCATAATTATTTGATTTAAACCCGACATTATCAATAATAAGAGATGCACTGTCCTTTAAACAAGCTACTAGCGTTATTGCAAGCAAAATAGTTAAGTTCACAAGCAAAGCCAGATGAATAGTTAAAGTTTGAAACACAGTAATATAATGATGAAGTATAATAAATATGAAAACGAAAAATGAAAACTTTTGAAGAAAAGGTGAGGAAGTTTATAGCAGTAAGCTTCCTGAATCAACGCTTGGCCGTACAAAATGCTGCGTAACGCTAGGAACGAGAATATCGCTCAATCGATACTCAATTTAGTACTAACTTTAAACTCGATTACATTTAAGATATTCTAAATACTGTAGATATTCTAAAAACTTCTATTCTAAATACTGTAATTATAATTACCTACTAGTTTTATTGAATTCAAAATTAAAACAGAAGCTAAAAATAAAATTGTTCTAGAATATTATTTTTAAAATATTAAAGTATGTATAAAGCACTATGATTATTATATACATATATAACATAAATTAAGTTATGTTTTGCGATCAAATTAAAATTACGCGAAAAATTACGCGAAAAATAAAGTAAATTATAACTACCTAAGATAAATGTAATGATATAAAATGAGATGATATGAGATTAAATTGATGAAATGATTTGTTATGATTTACCGTTGATATAATTTGAAGTTAGAACTTTGTCCAAAAATTTAATTTATCCTCTTTTTTTTGAAGTGTAATTAATAAATTTGCTTAAACTTTAAAATATCGATAGTATTTGCTCTAAAATGACTCAATGTTATGTTATATTAGTACCTAACTATGATATGAGCTATGAAATTAATATGAAAATAAAGTAGGATGATGGATCTTGAATGAATATGAAACTATGAGTGATGGTGAAAAATAATAGGAATTGGAACAATCTCACTGTTTTATGGCACAATCCAAACTGTAGCTCGAAAATGTTAATCCAGCTGTATATTCCAAGTCAAAAGTCAGAACGGCTTTCACTCAGTATTGATCTCTTTGTTCTTGTACTCCAGGATTCCTTCTGTGTCTGGTAGCCGTGTAGATTTGTCAAAAGGGGTGAAGTAGTTACCGATGACTTCTACGACGTCCCGTAGAAAGCACGAGGTCAAGGAAGTGGCAGCTCTTGATGTAAACTTGAGACCGTTGCTCGGTTTAAAATCATTTTGTTCTCGGTCGTTGTGTCCATTAGGTCGGTGAAATGACCATATGGTGCCTCGGTAGCTCTAAGTGTTGAAATTAAACTAGCGTGGACTGTAAATATTACTATTTATTAATCGACACAAGCAATAAAGGCAAACAATTAAAGGTTAATTTTGAGAAGCGCGAGCGCAGCCATTTCGTTGGTATGGTAACAGATGACTGGCCGCCGGCTGTGCGCTCGGTCCAAGCTCCGAGTTGCGATGGAACGCACGGTGAGAGGCGCGCGAGAAGGGCGCATGGTGAGGGGCGTGCAGTGCAGGGCGATTACTTGTTGATGACTGAACAATGTGGTTTAAGTTGTAGTCCTTTTCCGATGCAGAGAGCCTCCATCTTTTCATTATGTCTCTTCGATTCATCATACAACTTTTTTGCCATTTTGAATTTATTTATGGTTTTAGCAATACCAGCGCACCACCTGCTAGAGCGCCTGCCGCAGATAAACCAGCAAAAATAGGGATTAGAGTTAAAAATCCACCAGATATTGGTATTGGAATAATGGAGGAATCATTAGCTAATTCTCTGGTAGCCGCCATAGCTAATTCTATCGCCACTTTTTTGCATTTTGGTATTAAATTTGTTTTAATTTCTTTTTGTTTTGTCAATAACATTTTAAAATTTATTTTTCTAATCCTTTTTCCAGATGTTATTTTTAAAGAACCCTTTTTGTTTGCCCTTTTTGGACCAAAATCAGTTCTAAGTTTTGTTGCCATAGCGTTTGTTACTAATCGTGCTGCCATTTTTTCTCCTACACTTGCACCACGGGCAACTGCTCTCTTTTTCGCCATATTTAACAAAACAAAATCTGCCTTGTGACGATACTTTAAAGAATCATGGCAGAATAATAGTTGACCAAAATTTTGGCGTTTTTTACATAAATAGAAGTTACTTATTTTTCTATGACTTTTCAAATAAAAATATTTTTTAATAAAAGCCTAGATGCATAGATTTTTGAGAAAAACAATTGGCTATAATAGTAATAATATGTATCTCAATGCCTCCATCTTACTATGACAACACTTACAAATGAAATGTCAACAAAATGAAATGTGAAATGACTGTCAACGAAGCTGACATGCCGCTGTCAGTGGTCAGTCCAGTGACTAATACTTATGCGCCATTCGTGTCGTTTGTATTTGTGTTGTTTTCATTGTTGTTTTTGCTATTTGCTTATTTCTATTTGACTAGGACTGCCTACGGACTGATATTCGTATATACTTGTGCGTGCCTAAAGGATTCTGAACCTTGTCCTACGTGACTGTGTCTTGTTTTATGGATTGTTGAAGTGCGTTTTGAACGACAATAGGAGATAGTAGCAGATTAACGCAAATCCTATGTGTTAATTGCAACATTTGCGTTAACACGTTGCGCTGCTATCCTGCCCTGAGTCGATCCAAGAGTCACTAGTGTACTCTGTATCTGGGTATACCCACTCATACTAAGCACCTATCTACCTTATAACATAGTAAACCATTGCACGACTCTCACTTATCTCATTCTACATAAGAAAAAAGTCAAAATTCACTATTTATTTTCATATATGTTATTACAACCAAGTAGCTGGTAAGTTACTGGTGAACATTAACCTACCTAGAATTATTGTCAATGTGAGTATTGTACTTATTTTTGTATTTCTTTATTTTTTAGATTACTGAGCTTAATTACGTAGGTATATTATGTTGAGAATGTGGCTAACAATACTCAATATACGTTGACTGACTGTAGGTACAATTGCCAAAAACATAAGAATGTTTTATAAATATATAAAGGATCAATAATCTAAAAAAGCTTAATTACGTAGGCTTATTATATTGAGAATGTGGCTAACAATCATAGGACGCATTTTTTCCAAGTGACATAAGTTATAACCTAAAAAAGTTTAAATCAAAATATCTTTTTTTTTAAAACCCTCCCAAGATAAATTGTTTCGATATAGTTACTCAGGGACTCACGCGTAACATTTTAAGATATTTTTGACGTATAGACGCCGCCATTTATTCTCAACTAATTTTATGTATGAAAGTTTGCCATGATTCTTTGTAAACTTATGATAGGCAATGTCGTGTTTTTTACAATATTCGTCTAATTTATTAATGCCTTTATCTGCACGTGTAAGTCTTTTCATTAATTTAGTACCAGGTCCGCAATAATTGTATCCTGGTCAGTGTAATTCAAATTATTGGTAAATGGTAAATTAATGGTAATAATTGAGAAGACTACTCCTGCCAATGCCCATCACAAAACTGATGCATCATGGGTTTCGTCAATATTCGATTCTTCAATCCAACTATTTTCAGAAGAAGATAGACCTGACCATTTTACGAAAACCTGTTTTCCTTTAGTTCTAAGAGCTTTCTCAACTAAATATAAATGAGGATGTTTTGTTTTTTGCAGTTCTTGTACATAAAATGCACCTGAAATTGTTGACCTTTAATTGCATCTTCAATTAGGTAGGCGATAGAAGTTTTATATTGTATTTTTCGAATTTTAAATATATCTGTTGTCCAGTTGGGAGTATATCCTTTTTCAAATGTTCCTCTGTACTTTCTTTAAATTTGTTTTTTAGATTGTTGGTTTTTCAGTCCGATGATAGGTGCGATTGTATTTGTAAATAACGTTATTTAGTTTATTATCTATCCAGTAATAGTAACCTTTTAAACTAAATTTCTTATATAGTTTAGATTTCAAAGTTCTGATAAATCGGTCAAGTATTGTCGCTTTTTTTTTGAAAATATTGAATAATGGTTTATATCATAAGATTTCATAAGTTTTTGAAATGGATTATTATAAAATTCTGTTTCCATTTGCAAATTTTTGGGAACACGCCATTCATCCAACAAAATCCTTAAACGCCCAAGCGTATTTCGAAAATGTATCAATAACAGTAAGAATAAATCTGTATTTTTTATTTTATGTAGAAATAGATTGCGTATCAATTAAGTCTGCTTGCCAAAGGTCATCTATATCTTTCATAATAACGTGTCTTCGTGGATAGTTTATCCGCGCATTTTTATGAATTTCATTTACAACATCAGCTTTACTCTTTTTTTAAACTCAGTATAAGTATAAACATATGCAGTGAATCCAACAATGACACTAAATTAAAACAATGTTATTGCTACTATTTGTTCTTTAATTATGTCAGTTTCTTATAGTTAATCGATTATCGATACTATCTAATTATCATGGTTTGTATTGCCAGCATCTTTTGAAGCAACTAATAATTTTAATCTCTCAACTAATTCGTAAGGGCCGTCCCAAAATACTAGGTCAGTATTTTATTATCTATCTATTATCTATTATCTTATTATTTTTATATTTCTTTAACATCGGCAAGAATCCCCCAGTTTAGTGTGAATATTATCGTTCAACGTTTCGGAAAAAACTGGTTTGATTATTTCACGATATTTTATTCCTTTATCACCTGTATCGACCCCTAGGATCGAAGTTTCTCTAATGAACACTTGTATGATGCAATTTTTCCTTGTAGACAAGTTTATCTTTGCTGGATATCAGATTTAAGTCAGGTTTTTTTCGAAATTAAAGTTCTTTCAGGCCTGGAGTCAAATTGTAGGATTTATTACCGATTTAAATAAAAATGACATAATCATTGTTCAAACTGTCAATTTTAGAAAATGATACCACTGAATTTCCCATCATTTCTTATTCCAAAAGGTATATTTACACCATCGTAAATATTATTAAAATCTTGACCCTCTAATAAAATTTCTAAATCATCAGGTAATTCCATTTCATGGGATTTTTTAATCAATTGTGCAGAATAACATTTTGAAACCATCTTCAAAATTTGTAGATGAACTAGTATTAATTTCATCAACATCAACATCTCCAGAATTATCGAGTGAAATATTTTCTGTTTTTATTTTTTTATTTTTTCCACAGTAACATGGGAGAATCAACTAAAGTTTTAAAGTTTTAAGGCGGTCAATGACAGATTCTAGCATATCATCGAGCGACAAGTTTCTTTGAAAGTTCCTGGTCCTTCATTCGTTTTAATTTATTCTTTATGGACTCTACAGACTTTATCACTTCTATTTTAATATTTTTCTCCATGTTAAATTAACAACTACGCTCAACTGAAGAACAAATTAAAATGAATTTGATTTTGCATGTTTATAACTTATATGCACAGTCAGTCAAATTTAAAAAACATATCAAAATTCTGTCTGTACCTTCCGTTTATAATGACGATTCCTTATTAGTGTAGAGTGAATAGGTACCTCTTAGACAGGCGTGTACGATCCTCGTCTTCATCGTCACTTTCCATCAGGTGAGATGGAAGACAAACGCCTGCTAATTATTAATTAAAAAAAAAAAAAAAAAAAAAAAGAAAACTGTAAGGTTTACTCCAAACAGTTTGACAAATATTTTTGAATTCTTTTCATTGTAAACTAACATCTCTTAATAAATATCTTTTAAATTCACATCATCTTGTTTGAATACAATAAGAAAATTTACATTATCACGTAACGACTGCTTTGGAATTTTAGAATAGGTTTGATATAAATGGAAACAATCTATTTGTTTATGGCGACCCATACAGACATATTTGCGGATATTTACTTGATTTTCGCATGCAACATCATCGAAAATAAAAACAGAATTTGCTGAATCTTCACTCGGAGAAATTACACCTTTGTCATCATTGCACTCGTAAAAATTAATCTGAGGAACTTTTTTCAATACTTCAACCAAGAAACGGTATTTTGTTTGAAAATAACTCTTAGAGTAAAGATAAAGATTTTTTAAACTTGAGCCCACTTTCATGGAGGAGCAAACTTGTCATAACATTTGTTTTTCCACAATTCGATGGACCACATATTATACAACGAATTGTATCACGCAATTGTATGCTATGTCTGACCTGGCGAACAGAGTCACTGAAATCTATGTTATTGACATTTAATTTTATTAGTTAATTGATCAACTTCATTTCATTTATGTTCATATTTTTAGTAGAATGAAGAACAGATACTTTATGTAGATCCTACTAATATTATAAACCTGAAAGTTTTTAAGTATGGATGTTTGTTACTCTTTCACGTAAAAACTATGAATGGATTTTATTGAAACCTTACAATAATATAGCTTATACATCAGAATAATACATAGGCTACAATTTATAAAGATATTGTGTGAATTGTCAAAAATATCAAGTAAGTAGGAAAAAAATCTACCATCTGCGAGCTAGATTGTAAATCTACCATCTGCGAATGTATGTTGGAATGTATTCTCCTTAAAGTTGTACCTACCTGGCCATATTCTACTGTTGATAGGTCGTGTCATTGCCATCTGACAAGGTTATGTTGAGCTAATAATTTTAATTTACAATACAATTTAAAAAAAATCAAAAATTGTGTAAATAAACTTTAAATGTCGTATTTTTGGTTACAGAACAAACGACCAAGTTTCATTTATAGGAGAATAAAAACATTTTGACCATAATAATTACTACCTTACTGTATTTTTTGGAAGTGTAGAAAAAGCACGTAATAATGTATCGAAAGCGTAAGAGTTCTAATACCGCGCATACCAATCATACGCAACAACTTGCCATTCAATTTTAAACGCCTGCAGTTCCCATTAAAATTCGCATTTTCAATGACGATCAACAAATCGCAGAAGCACACCTTGAAGGTAGCAGGCATATATTTGGGTACGCCATGTCATACTTATTTATCGCTGATACAATATCAAATTGCATCAAAAACTCGCTGACCAAAATTTACGACATGCCATCATATCTCGTCGTAATATGCGCCATCTTATTTCGATCTTCTTTGTTTTGAAAATATATTTTATATATCGAAAAAAAAATATTTACCACACTAATATTCACACTATAACTTGCACTTTATTTGCAGATCACTTATACTTTACTTGCAGATTACTTGCACTTTACTTGCAGATTATCCGGCGCCTCCACCATCTACCGGTCCGGGACCAGCAGATGGTATTATTCTATAATAACGTGTATATGCTAGGGAGGACTTCCTAACTTACAAGGAAAACACTAGGTTTGTTGAATACTTGCTTTTAATAAAGGATAAAGCTCATAAATATACATTTAGTTTTTTATCTATATTTGGGGCCACTGACCGTGATATAATGCCATGGAACAATCTTCCATATTCTATCTATTTTACAATTTACAAATAAATTAAAATAATGACAGGCTTATAAGTTAAATTTTCTCTCGCTTGATTTACTGCACTTATAAAAGCATCTTTTTTTTTGTTGAACGGTCATAATATTACAATTAGGATTTAACCTTTCATCAAATGGAACTTCAGGTTCTCTACCAAACATTAAATAATAAGGAGAAAATGTTGTCGAAGCTTGTTTTGAACAATTATAAGCATATATTATAAAAGGTAACATTTGACACCAATCCCTTTGACTTTGGTTTACATATTTAGCTAAGGAATATGAAATGGTTTGATTCAATTTTTCTACTAAACCTAAAGTTTGATGGTGCATAGTGGTAGCTAAGGAATGTTTTATATTATATTGTCTTAATAAAGACTTAATTAACCTAGACGTAAACATGGAACCTTTATCTGACAATACTTCACATACCGTCCCGAACTTTGTCAAAATTTCATTAATAAAGAAATTGTATATTATTTGAGCTGTCGCTTGTGGGACTGATTTGCAAATATGCTATATTTGGTCTCTGGCGGACAGCCGCGCCGCGCGAACGCCGCCCGTGGCGTCTTGCGGTACCCAGGGTAAGGCTGGACTGCTTCGTTTTGGTGCTGTTATGGGAGTTAATTAAATCTTTTGTTTCAATTCAAATCAATCATTTTTCTTACACGTTTTAAGATAAAGGAAAATGGAGGAAATGGTTATAAATACGTAGAGGCCCAATTAATCGAAAACGCATCGACTGCGACTGCATTCGGTTCAGGATACCTAGTTACAAATGCGTCACATTTGCAAACAAACATTAAAGCAAAAATCCATAAATTACGTTCCTCACCGAAGCCATAGCCAAATGTGTCTAATTAGAGTATTTAAATGTAGAAATTGAATACCACCCATCATTTTGACGTAACTAATAGTGGTGGTACTATCAATTCGCAATAATATTGCACAATTTCTTTCTTCCTCGGCTGAACTTTTGAAGCCTAAGGAAACGGCTAGTAATTCTAGGTACTTAATTGATACGGTATTCTTTTTCACTATGTGTCCAAAAATTATAAAATTTATTGTTTTGGAATACTGCGCCCCAGCCTGTTCTGAATGCATCTCTATATATCTTATAAATTTCTGAAGTAATTGAACAGGAAATGGTATATTTACTTATATTTTCTACCAGATTAAATCTTCTAACAGTAATTTAGGGAGTTTAATTTTTGCCTCATAGTTGTACTTATTTTGTAGCTAGACAGCCTGCGACCAGTACACCTATATGTTAGGCAAAATCTCGCATCGAACATATTTGAAGTTTTATCAATTTATTTATTATTATAACGTTTATCGTCAGGTACTGTTCGACGTTAAACATAAAGCTTAAATATGTTACTGACTTTGTCGGTACTAGTCGATTTTGTCCAAATTCACAACAAGTGACTCATAACTTCGCGTATAATTTTTGTAAATACCCCCGGAGCAACGGATAATCCATACGGTATGGCCGTAAACTCGTACGTGATTGGCTCAAACATATCGTTTTCTTGAAATTCAAAACGTAGGTATTTTTTGTGATTAACAAATATAGGTACGAGTAGGTATGATCTTTCTTATCTATGTTAGCTAAGAAACCATTATGGGGAATTAATTTAGAAGCTTTTTATAAGATTCCATTTTAAAGTGTTTTATTAATTTAGAAGTTTTTTGAATAAGTCAAATGACATAATCTAAAACTGTGCGACCTAGTACCTTAAAGAAGAATACGAAATTCATTTGGTCACAAGCACAACAAAAGGTATTCGATAAAATGATATCGTTAATGGTTGAACCACCATTATTACGACATTTTGTTAATGACAAAGAAATATGTACAAGATTGTATGTAGACGCGAGTGATTTAGATCTGGGAGCATGTTTGAGGCAAGGTCAACAAGAAAGATTGCTACCGATATGCTTCGCATCACGAAAACTAACAGAAGCAGAAAAAAAAAAATTCGATAACTGAAATGGAGTGTTTAAGTTTAGTGTGGACATTAAACTATTTTAAGCATTATTTATGGGGATTATAATTTCAGTTAGTAACGGACCATAAGGCATTATGTTGGTTAAGGACAAGAAGAGACATGTCTGGAAGCCAAGCCAGATGGGCCTTGGCGATTCAAGCACACGACTTTGAAATTGTACATTGTTCCGGAAAACAGAACGTTGTAGCGGATTTCTTAAGCCGAAACCCCCTAATAGAGGATGAAACTTGTACAGGAAAAGAAGTAGAAGATGGTCTACAAGTGTTCTCAATCGAGATGGATGATTTATCACGACATCAAGAGGAAGATAGTTTTTGCCGAAGGTGGCGCGAAACTGTATCGATCAGTCGACGAAGTGTATATAAAGGTTTTATGATATCAAATAATGTGTTATATAAATGTATTAGAAGTGGAAGTGTAATAAAAAATTTGATTGTTTTACCTAAGTCATTATTTAGTGAAATCATGAAACAAATACACGATGACGCACGTACGGGAGGCCATTTCGGTATGATGAAAACTTTACCAAATTTCAGGGCAAAATATTTTATGCCGAACACATCTATTGAAATCGAAAAATATATTAAAAGTTGTATACCTTGTCAAGAAAAGAAAATATATAATAAGATAGTGCCATTACGCCCTATGGTAACGGATCGTTTATTTTAAAAGATAGAGATCGATGTACTAGGTCCTTTTAATCTATGGTAATAAATACATAATAACGTGTATAGATTGTTTTTCAAAATATGCTATTTGCAAATCAGTCCCACAAGCGACAGCTCAAATAATAGACAATTTCTTTATTAATGAAATTTTGACAAAGTTCGGGACGGTATGTGAAGTATTGTCAGATAAAGGTTCCATGTTTACGTCTAGGTTAATTAAGTCTTTATTAAGACAATATAAGATAAAACATTCCTTAGCTACCACTATGCACCATCAAACTTTAGGTTTAGTAGAAAAATTTAATCAAACCATTTCATATTCCTTAGCTAAATATGTAAACCAAAGTCAAAGGGATTGGTGTCAAATGTTACCTTTTATAATATATGCTTATAATGGTTCAAAACAAGCTTCGACAACATTTTCTCCTTATTATTTAATGTTTGGTAGAGAACCTGAAGTTCCATTTGATGAAAGGTTAAATCCTAATTGTAATATTATGACCGTTCAACAAAAAAAAGATGCTTATATAAGTGCAGTAAATCAAGCGAGAGAAAATTTAACTTATAAGCCTGTCATTATTTTAATTTATTTGTAAATTGTAAAATAGATAGAATATGGAAGATTGTTCCATGGCATTATATCACGGTCAGCGGCCCCAAATATAGATAAACAACTAAATGTATATTTATGAGCTTTATCCTTTATTAAAAGCAAGTATTCAACAAACCTAGTGTTTTCCTTGTAAGTTAGGAAGTCCTCCCTAGCATATACACGTTATTATAGAATAATACCATCTGCTGGTCCCGGACCGGTAGAGTACACACTACTTTGTTATAAACTAATCTCTCCTCTCACAGGTCGGCTGGAAGAGATTTCTTTTAGAAATAAGTCGTACCTTTGTACATATTTAGTCCTTAAGGTATTTTATATTGCTTTCATATGTGTGTACAAAAACTGTTAAAATAAAATAACAAAAAAATATTTAAGTACTTGAGAAACTTACCCGTAACCAAAAATACGACATTTATAGTTTATTTACACAATTTTTCCTTATATTCATCAAATTAAAATTGTATTGTAAATTAAATTATTAGCTCAACGTAACCTTGTCAGTTGGCAATGACATGACCTATCAACAGTAGATTATGGCCAGGTCGGTACAACTTTAAGGAGAATACATTCCATCATACATTACATATGTGTAATTCTAGCGGTTTTTCCTACTTACTTGATATTTTCGACAATTCACACAATATCTTTATAAATTATGTCTGTTAATATGTCTAACCTGCACTTAAAACTCTTATTTGTCGAAACAGTTAACGAAGCTTAAATAAATTCATGTCTTTCATTTGTTATAATAGTTATTTGAAACCTGATGTATGTCAACTGGGAGGCTTACGCAACAATAGTTAACAGGTTTTCATATTTTTTATGCACAAGCCCATTTATCTTAACATTGTCTAGTTTGGAGTTTGGCCCATAATTAATTCTTCACATGTGCTCACTTGCTTGTTTTAACAATGCTGGAGATCTTGCAAGCTTTGATTTGATGTGTGAAACTAAGGACTGTTCCAGAAGTGGCAGTAGCTCACTAGCCACTGCTCAAGAGTGGGTCTTGAGTGTCAATTGAGGAATGCTGTTCATCGGCATTGGGGGATATTACACGTCTACATGCAGAACATTCACATATCGCCCGTCTCTCTGCTTCAAGTTTGCGATATCCAGCTTCAGTCTGAAGTCTGGCCAAAGTGCAGATGTTTCGTGCAGGATCCACACTGAACCCCATACTTTCAATCATTATGACACAAAGCACACTCAATAGTTCTACATATTTACGAGTAAAATCTATAATGAACAGCATTGTGAAGAGAAAAGGTTAATACCTGATTCACAAGACGAGCGTAAAAGGTAATGTTTACGAGTAAACTTAAGCGAGACTTGATTCAGACGAAATATCATTGGATCTGTCATTGATGATATAGCCCCGTACTTAGCCAGCATGTTCAATGACTGCGTTGGTAGCTTTTCTCCGGATTGATGAAATTGAGTAAGATAACTCCGATATTCAAATTATTTTGTATTGTAAGCAGTTTCACATTGGGTTGCTTACAACCGATGCCGGCGAACACATATTCAGTGCCTGGTAGGAGTTTGACGTTATTGGTGACTATTGTTACAATACCTAATTTTATTAATATAATAAGTATATTTTAAGTTTAATTTTTTGGATCATAGGACAATATTTATAAAACTAGCCCGTTACGGCTTTGTATACTGCGCGCTTAATACATATATTTTTAATAGAAGGGTTGTGCTCGAGGGCACAGTTCTTGGTCCTTTGTTATTTCTAGTGCACGTCTATGATCTGCCATCTTTGGTTAAGGATCAGTTTGATGTCATAGTCTTGCTACCTTCTTATTTAAACAGAATGACAAGAACCTGACTATCGAGCAGTAAACGAATGCATGCAGAAATGCATTTCTGAAGTAGAAATGTGGTTTTCAGGTAATACTCTGCCATCACAGAGAAAACAAACTAAATGTGCTTTGTTCTAATTGCCACATGTCAATCGTGTAAAAATAAAAGTATTGTGCCTTACAACCAGGAACTCACTCGTGAAAACTCAATTGCATTCTGGGGTACACATTAAGATACCCAGGAGTATATTAAGGTTAGTGAAAAGGCTTGGCTCTGCAGCATTTGCTTATATGAAAATGCGATAAAATTGGTGTCCCACTTATCCAGCATAATATAATACAAATATTGGGCAGTATACGGAATGTTAATATATCTTTATTTTATTTAAATAGATAATATTAGAAATAATATTGTTAACCATACATTGACCCAAAATATAATATGTCCTAAACTTATATTACCTAAACATTGAAAATTATAAATGCTATTGCCTTACTCATAATAAAAAAATCCATAAACACCTTTTCAGAATATCACAGTAGTAAATTGATCGACGATGGTCTTTAAATTTTTATAATCTATGGAGATGTTTTAGGGGAAAATTTGGTTCATAGTCCTATTGCATAAAATTAATTGCACCTTTTGCATTTTTAGGGGCTTTCGTTGCTATATTTTTGTCTTCATAATACACAGCCATGCAAGCAGTCATGCAGTTATTTAGGCATTCAACAAGCATCCTTGCATACGCAAGCATTATGCAGGCATTTGTTCAGGCTTGCAAGCATACAAGCAATAAAGTTTATCTTTCCATGCTCCACCAAAAGATTCGCTACGTCATCCCTACACTTTATTCACACGCTCGACCCACGCTACGCTCAGAAAATCGGGAGGGGCCTCTTTGGTTTTTGTTTTATTTTAATATAATAAATAGGAAAAGGTAAAAATTAAGTAGTACCTTCGGATCGTATTATTATCATTAGTTTTCCGTGTAATGCACGACCCACATGATCCTTAAAAAAAAATTAATAGTTGATATCTTGTTAGTTTTACTGACTGTGCGAGAGAGAATTGACAAAAAGAAAAAATGAAAATAAAGAAAGTATAACTTGTGAGAAATTTTTGTTGTCGATTCATTTTGCACAACCGCTGTAGCTAAAAGTTAGTACAAATACACATCTGTCAACCTAACAAAATGGACATAACATGTAAATTAAAGTCAACAAAACTAACTTATTGATGGTGATAGTAATATATGGTCTATTTAAATTAGTCACCAATCATGC
This sequence comes from Marasmarcha lunaedactyla, assembly GCA_923062675.1. NCBI lineage: Eukaryota > Metazoa > Arthropoda > Insecta > Lepidoptera > Pterophoridae > Marasmarcha > Marasmarcha lunaedactyla. The sequence continues at coordinate 13,204,958 of OV281339.1, read as the reverse complement.
TTTGAAAAAGAAAAAATGGAAGGGTGAGAAAAATGTCACCCTGAGTAATATATTATATTCTAATAAAACAGTACATAGCTACATATAAATTTCCTCAGTGGTGGCACGAGATGTCTTTCGAAAATGATTGACTTTCTTAATATTTCCGAAGTTATAATTATAAGGTACTTAAAGAATTCTTAAATTACAAAATGCAAGTTTTCATAATACTGAAAATTACTTTTTTTAATTTTACGGTAAAGCGTAAACTTTTTTTCGATATTTATGGTAAAAGACAAAGAGATAATTTAGAGATACCAATAACCATTCCGATTAGCTATTCATATCCAATTTGAGAATACTTCTAAAAAAACATTATATTAAAATGTCATAGGTGACAATGAAAGCTGATTCAAGGTAGCAATGTTTTTAATGTTATTACAATATCTAAATAGCGCAAACTTATGAATTATTTCCTTAAAAATGCAAAATATTATTAATACGATAAAGGCTTAGTGGCAGAGGGCTTAATGAGCAATATTAAATTCATGAAAAATAGTGAATCTATACACATAATATATCATAACTAATGTGTGCATTTACCACAACTTTCCACACAAGTTACCTCCCAGTCCAAAACATTTTTTGTGACTATAAGATTAATCGGCTTATCTTTAATAAAATAAGGAACATCAATATCGGATTTAGGTAAGAAAAATATTTAGAAGCCTCTTTGGGATCTAGGACGCAGGACAATGTCCTTATTCTGCGTCCTTATCAAATGGATTGTGTTTGGGCCTAAAGAATTTAAAAGAAAAAAGATTTGAATCTAAAAATTCTGAAAACTGGTGAAGTTTTTGAGGTTTTTTCATCCCAAAGAAACAACAAACCAAAGAGACGACAAAAGATGACGTACAATAAATCTGCATTAATACTTCTAAGCCAATTGATCAAAATAACATTGAAGAAAATATTATACAAAAAAATGTGAATTGTACGGAGTTCATAAAGCTAGTACCTATAATTCAAACATATCCCAGATCTGTCGGGTTCGGGCAGACGAGCCCGCTGGGCGGATTCTTTTGGATTTACACATGCCATTTTGCGCTCACATATTTCATAAAAATATAAAAGATACATAAAAAGTATAACATATGTATTTTATATAGACATTATAAAACTTTTGGTATAGATAAAAAAAAACATATAAAAGTAAATTCCAATCTTATAGAAACTTAACTTTGATTTAACTTATCGGTTTGTACTGGAAATTTGTAAATATAGACATTTAATTTTAGGTGTTCGTTTGCAAAAAAATTTTTTAACATAAAAATTCAATCTAATGAAATTATTCAGGTTCAACCATTAATTCTTGGTATCAAGATATTTCTAGCATGTAAATGTGTTAAAGTAACTAATTGCTACCTTCATCAGCGTACTAGCGTCGTGAACTAGCAAATCACGTATACGTCAAATGAAATCCGGGCGTGGTATTTAATAAATGCTTGACATTAACTTACTTTACGTCGGCCGACACCCCACTGTGTTGTACAGAAGGCATAATACACATTTTTAATTTAACTGGTTGTGACTCCAAGGAAATAGTTCCTTATCTGTCCCTCCATTTTTCAGGTTTCACACTCGCATATGGCGCGTTACAAAAGAAAAGCATAAATCTGGTGAACAGGGCCGCAGCATAGTTGTCATTTTCTTTTGCTCAGTAACTTATTTAACACAGTAAGGATATCCAGTTGTCTAGTATGTTGACTTTAAAAAGCTTTACAATAAGGAAAATTTTACCTTTATCATTGCCTTTTGCATTTCATTGCATGTGTGATATAGTTTATAATTACAATTAACATAATCAACATATGAACAGTTTCCTATCACCTCCCAAAAATCTCAAGGCTAAGTTACGTAAATAAATGCATAAACTAAAGTAGTATCGATTTTCCTTGATAATAAAAGATACACTTTTCGTCATTATTTACCAATAAATTATTGCTGCCCACTGTGGTACTAGTATCGAAAAATAGGTATGTGAATGTGAAAAAATGTGTATTTCAGAAAGGGAATGGAAAGCTTTTGATACTGTGGGGTGGTGTCAAAGTAAACCTGGTTTCAAAACAGGCATCAAAAGTGGCACATGATCCATTTATTATTTCTGTGTTCGATATATCGAACTACCTGATATAAGTAAAACATTTAAAAATGTATGGTGTTCAATATTTTTTAGGATAGGCTCTTATCTAATACCCTTAGATTAGGCGCGTTAATTCGCTATAAAGGCTTAAGAAATAAACAAACTCCTTTGACAAAATGAAAAGGCTAAAATTGTTTGCCTGATGATTATTCGAGATTGAAACGTAAAAATACATGAGTATGCCTAATGGCAATCTGTTGTGACCTGATTTTATCAACTGTCAGTATCAGCAATACATCAATCCATACATCGCGAAGTGCAATAATAGTTGATAAAATTGTTCGGATTTCACTGCAATTACAGTTTAATTTAATTTCCTTTTTAGTAAAATTTTTAAGAAAATTAAAGTAATCCAGACCTGTTAAATAGCTCAAAACTTGATGGTAAAATTTAAATTCACAATTTAATAAATAGTTTCAACTTCCCTTTCTGTGCAAATTGTATATTAAAACAGATACTTAAATGTGAAGATAATTTTAAAACAATGGCTTGCAGCAATCAAATTTTAATGTCTGACAGTACACCCGACTTTGTACTCTGTAATATTTCCAGTATTACAAATATGCATGGAATAAAAGAAAAGAAATAATTTTATATTAAATTTAAATTTAATATTATGTAACAGTTAAATAGAACAGGTCTAAATACGTGGAAGTCAATTCACTTAAAAAACAAGACTTTACATCAGCTTAGTAGACTTTACTTTAACCTCATTGGTCTACGATTGCGACGATAATAAACCTTTTCTTTTTGAATTTTCATACAATTGATAGTATTTATTGGTTTGGAAAACATTTTATCTACTGCGAAGGAACTACATAGAATTTCTGTTTCCATAAGTTTGTAACTCTTGTCGACTACTAAAACACCAGCGTTAACTTTAGACAAACGACGTTCAGAATGAATACTCATAAAAATGTAGGAATATAAATGTGTTTAGACTTAAATGAAATACTAATAATATCACTTTTGCGCTCTAGAATTAAGGGTCATAATGTATTGTACTTTTATTATTGTTAAATACCCCGAAAGGAAATTGTAGTATCTATGGTTTAATACATAAATAAAAAATAATTCCATAATGATATCTCTCATTCTCCCATTCGTTGACCACAAAAGTAATGTTACAAGTGTTTCATTTTAATCCAAAAAAATTATATGCTACATGTTAGTATTTTTGAAATGGTGTCTTTTCGGATATTTGGAATGTTTCAAACTGATACCATAGTTCTATTCTCTCAGATTCTGACCGTTTTCGTGATATCGAAGAAACATTATTTTTTATACATTTTTTAAAAATAGTTACATAATTATTATTTTGTAAACCTCCATATAACAACTCAAAAATAGAAATCACTAAGTTGTATTTACGTATATGTATGTTATCATTATTAAAAATAGAAGCATAAACTTATATATGTAGTTGATTTAAGAGAGAAACCTCACAGTCTGAATGTGCTTTGTCAACTGCCTGTTAAAGTTACATTTCATATAACATGAGAATATCACACGAGTTTATTTATATTATATAGTTATTATCATTATTAACTTTATATTTATTATTTAAAAAAGATTTTTGTCTCAACAAAAACACAAAGAAGTTAATTTCAGTGGCATTTTCCTAATTCTCATCAGGTAGAATTATAAAAAAAAGCCTATTTACACCCACGAAGTAATATAATAATAGCAATCGTGAAGCGAAGTAAAACAAATAAAGAAAAAGATATGAACTTAAAAATTAGTACATCCAGTGTTTTGGAAAGGCTTTCATCTCCACTTTAACTCCGCTCTGTGAGTGCAAACTTCCTAAAGTGGTACTTAAGATATTTGGTACTCCCTTTACGCATAATAGGGATCTCTTTTACGTTAAGAAGAGGCGCGGATACATCCGTCTGATAAGTGTTCTGCTCTTTCGCAGACAAACTCCTTGTCAATTCTGATAGTAATTATGATTTTGATATCATGTTTTATATTCTTGTAGTATTACTAATACTCAAGTATTAAGTTTGGCTACAACTAACTGCGTTCGTTTCTATTGAGGTCCAATCCCATTAGACCCTTGTTACATAGGTAGTACTAATCAAAACATGCCTAAGTAATTACTAATTTCGATTCAGTAGAGGTCAAAGTCTTAATTAACTATAAGCCTAGATGTAGGTAACAAATTTTTTATTACCTGTTGAATGCGTTATTGAAGTTCATAGATATATTGAATTTGCATATTCACTATTTAGAAGAGTGCCATATCATTATTTTTATGTCACTTATCGTTTTCCACCAACTGCGATAAAAAAGTTGTGGTAAATACACACTTGTAAGCTGCTATAAAAACCTTCCTTCAAATGAGATATGGAAAATTATAATAATATTGACTTGTGGAAAGTTGGATAGAAATATTAGAAATAATGATAAAAGGTTATGCCGTGGAATTGTCGGTGACCCATACATTATTAAAAATCAGCAACCCTCAATGTCAAGGACAAACTCAATTTTTTACTCTTATTATAATTAACACTTTTCTTTTTTTCTTCTTCCTATTAACCAAGAAAAATTTTTTTTATAAGTAGATAAGGAAATATATGTATAGACATTATTACTATGTAACAAGGGTCTAATTGGATTCGACCTCAATAGAAACGAACGCAGTTAGTTTTAGCCAAACTTAATACTTGAGTATTAGTAATTAAAAATGTATACATGTTGAATGCTTTTTTCATCTGGAAGAATATAAATCATAACATATCTTCAAGAAAACCTACTCATTTAATTACTTACTAAGAAATAGCGACAGATAATGGGGCTATTTATGTTCAGGAAACTAAGGGTGTTACCACACCAATCGATCGACGTCGATCGATGGTAGAATGGAATAGGCGACGTCGATGGAGGATCGATCGGTTGGTGTGGTAACACCCTTAGTCAGATTAAGCCGCATTATTTCTTAAATATAATAATAAGGTTTGCATTCAAAACACTTTTTTATTACATTTATTATTAGTTCCTTATAAATTGATACCAAGTATCAACAAAAGTTATTAAAAATGAAGTAATTTGACTTGCAGCAAAAAGAATTTCTGCCGTCCATAAAAACAAAACGTAATGACAGCAATCATAACAAAAAGAGAATAATGTAAAATACTGGTAAAATCGTACATTCCCACCCTATATAGGACAGTAGGAAAGCTTAAATGATTGCATACATCACGTCAGCGCTTCTCACACATGAAATGGTATACAATTTACAACACGAGAGTAATATATGTACAGAGTTTTTGGTCACGCTGAGTTGATAATACTGTGATGCTTACGGTGTCTAACTCAAGAATACTAAAGGATTTATTAAAACATTTTTCAATGCAAACCAAGCGTAAATTTTGTTTTGGTCGACTAAAAACGCGAATTAAATTTACGTTAGCACTTCAGGTTGTTTATATTATCAAGCATTTAATTATTTTGGAATTTCAATAAAGTCTCTATTTCAAAGACTTTTACATAAGGTAAATGTAGTTATTACCGAGGTAGCGAAAAATCTGCTGGTATTAACGGGGTATTTCATATACTTTCATTTTATGAAATTATAGCGTAGGTACCTACTCAAAAATACATATTTTATTGAAATACCAGTTTATTACCTTCCATATGTATTAATAACTCATAGTAGTAGAAATAGATCAAAGATGATCTAGGTGCACCTAATTATCATCATTTCTGTCTATTCATTAAAGTAGTTGGCAGTATTTATTCCACGTATTTCGTTTATCATTAATACTCGATCATCTGATCAACAGCCGATATAATATTTTCTCACATGTAAACTGATAACTGGAGATATACAGTTTGGATACCACTTATGGTCAATAAATGAAACCACAAGTAATAATAGTCTACAGAAGTATAACACAATCGAATATTAAACGAAAAACCGCAAATTAAATAACTGTCATTTTCAAACAAAATAAATTTCAAAATAAATGCAATACAATTATTACACTCTGTTTAGACAACGTACCTTAAGCTCAGCAGAAGAGCGGCAACGATGCACACGCATGGCGCGATTAGGCAGCACGGCGAATTATGCAAAATCGAGGTCTGTTTCGGATCAAAAATCGATAACTTTTATATTTTTCAAGAAAAACTTTGTACAAGCACGGAGTATTAAATGATGCTTTAGATGAAGCAGAGATCCTATATTTATAAAAAAATATATATATTTATATAAAATATATGTATATATATTTAAAAAAAAATGTAAAAGAAGAAGTTCTGAGAAATTGTTTTTATTTCATTTTTTTTAGTAACAACACTGCACTTCTAATATTTATATTGTATGTAAAAAGTTATTATTAAATAAGTTTCATGTAAAACAATAATAATTAAGCTATCATCTATTTAAATAAGTAGTTAAAATTATGAATTAGAAACACGTTTCAATAAAATATAAAGGTTACAAAACTACTAGAAAATTACGTTTATTAATATGTAAACTATGTTTAATTATACTTGGTGAGCCTCGGGATCCAAAAGTAGTTCATGCACTTTTCAAAAATCTAGAAGTATCTTCATCAAGCGCCTTCACACTTCTGCTCTATGTTTTTCTGAGACTGGAAATGTACTGATCTGGTGTGTAGAGAAGAGTATGAAATAGATCTTCATTTCTAGCTGATCGAGAGCACTTCTAGCACGATGCAGGCAATTTTTTTTATAATCCTTATAACGGAATTCTTGTGCAACTTCAGAAAGTTGACCCACACCAAAATGCATGGTAATACTTGAAAGTATTACCATGAAACAAAATTTTGTGAACTGAAAATGGCATTTAGTACCTTTCATAATTACTTACATAGATTCTAGCAGTTTCTGTGGCATAATTGCAAAAATTTTCGGCATTTGTCATACCTGATTTTCACGAGTATGGCTTCTATTTTTTTTCCTATTGAATTGAATCCCCGAACGAAGGCATTGCAGATGTGTTCAAAGCCATACTCACTAATAAGCGCGGTATATTTCCGTTTTTTGTTGATTCTGATGAGTCCCCATAAGAGGCACAGGGTCTTCCGCGTTTTCCAGAAGAAGAAGATGGTGTGATGTCAAGTGTTTCTTCTTCAAATCTAGGTAAATTAACTAAATATTCAGAATCCAACCAATTTTCGTACTTTTTAAAAAATGAATCCTTTTTCCTGGACGCTTCGCCCGTCGTTAAGAATAAGATTCCTTCGAATATCATTGATAACGAAACGGATGTTGCCTTCAGAAACATGATAGTTTCTTTTGAAACTGTTGATAGAGTTTCTAGTTTCTTGTTTCTTGGAAATATTAGTCAATTTAAATTCAGCAAAGATACGTAACAAACAAGCATTTGTTTAGTTTATTTACAAATTTGTAATAGCTTTACTAAATGGCCTACCCTCTATATATAATTTCATAAATCTGGGTAGTGTGATTTTTGTTGATAATTGACATTTTGATGATTAAATTTGTACCACAAAATAAGTGCAAAATGTAGATAACAGTAAAATTATCAGTAAAAAACTAAAATCTACCGCAAACTAATCAAATGAATGTGTAAAACATTAGAAACCTCAATAGAAGAGGTTTTCTGTTTCGTGCATATCAAAATAATAGGTCTTTACCTATGAAACTGCCGTTTTGCCGTACTGGCCATTTAAAAAGAAAATATTTTTTTTTTTACCGATAATTCTAATTTCAAATTAATTTTATTTGACAAACATGGAATTCTTTTTCTAAAATCGTCATTTGTTTAATAGTTAGTGTTTTGTTTTCAATGCATTCGAACATTTTTCGTCATCATGGATAAGTTAAAAATTCGAGTAATTATGGAGTATGAATACCGTCGTGGCAGCAAAGCGGCACAAGCGGCACGCAACATCAACGACGTTTACGGAGCGAACACTACAAACGAACGCACCACCCGTTATTGGTTTACCCGCTTCCGTTCTGGAAATTTTGACCTGAAAAATGAACCCCTTGGTCGTCCGAAAACATATTTTAATTGCAGGAAAAATTCTTAAATTTCTTTTCAGATAGGTAATTAAATAATCGGTGGTAAAGAACTCGCGCAAAATTTTTTTGAAATATATTACCGAATTATAAAGTTGGACTTACTTAAACTACTACTAAAACTCCATGTTTTAAGCACATATTGATGAAATATATTAACTTATCGATAATTTTACTCTTATACATTTGAGTGCTTTTGTACTAATCCCATCCAAAACAGTACTGGTGTTACTATCAAGATTGAAATTTCACTATTAGTTCAAGGTGTAAAATCTTTTAACATGTTTTTATGCGTGTATGTTTGATCGAACATTAAAGTGTTACCCGTGTTGACATGCTATAAAGTAGGTATTTTATTCGCAAAATCAGCCCTATTGAGTAGAAAAAAGTATTAAATAATTCACAAATTTCATTACCTTCTGTTATGAGCCGCGTACCCAAAGTAAGATTTGAAGGAGTACGACTGGGTTTAGCTTTTTTCAGAGGCATAGTTTATAATTTTTCACATCGTTTTGGGTTTATTGTAATGATGATTACAGAACAGATCGTAATAATAACATTTTTTGCTTTGTTCAATCAAATTGGTGACATATTCCCGTCATTCACTTTATTTTAACCGTAAGCTTCTGTTTTCTGATTGAATATTCGTTTGTTGCCATAAGCTGTTTCTTAAATCTAAAGCGTCGATTATTTCTTATTTATCCAGCCTTTTTGCAGTATATTCAAAATCTTTGATTTCTCTATCCTGCTACTGTGTAGTTGTTCCAATATAACACTTTTTAACTTCTGATAATTACCGTCCACCTCTTCCCAAGTTAGCAGAACTCTTATAAAGCTTGTTGTTGTAGTCAAAGGCTTAATAATGAATTTTCTTTGACTTTTCCTTAGTTGGAGTACAAATTTCTACAAATATTTGTTTTAGGATTGATAAATCATTTGTGTTAACTATAATTTGTTCTGTTGTTATAGCTTAAGCGTTATACATGCCTTGAAATTAATTTTCCTCTTTAGTAGCATGAAGACAAATATTTTCCCATTCCTCTACAGTTATGCTATTAAACTGTCCCTCAGGGTGAGGGTGATATGGCAGTAAACGGAGCACAGTATGACCGTGCTCTCGTAATTTTCGTCTATCCTACACTATCTATACAAATCTCGCTTTATTTTTTAAAATTTAAGCATGTTCGATGAATGTTCAATATTTCTAAACGTCAGTCAGTCAATCATTTATTGTTTTTTAAAATTAGAATTCGGTGCATGATTTTGAATTGAATTATGATAGGGTGAATTATCAACAACAACAACACTATTAGCTTTATGGATGGGTATTTATTGCGTTTAGATCCACTTCAAATAAATATCATAATTCATATTGTCATATTGTAATCGCCACTGTTTTGGTCTGCATGAGCAAGACATTTGGTACAAAATCATTTATTCCGCCGGTATGGACGATGATCAAGCGGTTGCCCTTTGATAAAAGGTCTTTACCTATGAAACTGCCGTTTTGCCGTACTGGCCATTTCAAATGAAAATATTTTTTTTTGGCTGATAATTCTAATTTCAAATTAATTTTATTTGACAAACATGGAATTCTTTTTCTAAAATCGTCATTTGTTCAATAGTTAGTGTTTTGTTTTCAACGCATTCGAACATTTTTCGTCATCATGGATAAGTTAAAAGTTCGAGTACTTATGGAGTATGAGTACCGTCGTGGCAGCAAAGCGGCACAAGCGGCATGCAACATCAACGACGTATACGGAGCGAACACTACAAACGAACGCACGACCCGTTATTGGTTTACCCGCTTCCGTTCTGGAAATTTTGACCTGAAAAATAAACCCCGTGGTCGTCCGAAAACTTTGGTCGACAATGACGAATTAAAGGCAATTGTGGAAGCTGATGAAACTCAATCCACGGCTGAATTAGCAGCAGCTTTCGACGTTAGCATCAAAACAATATTGGTCCATTTGAGTCAAATTGGCAAGGTAAAAAAGCTTGACAAATGGGTACCCCACGAACTCAATGACCGCCAGCTGGAAGTACGCGTGGAGACGTGCCTTGCTCTGCTCAGCAGGCATACAAATGAAGGAATTCTGAACCGCATTGTTACTTGTGACGAGAAATGGATCCTGTTTGACAATCGTAAGCGCTCAGCAAGTTGGTTGGACCCTGGTTCAGCACCCAAACAATGCCCTTAACGAAAACTTACCCCTAGAAAAGTGATGGTCACTGTTTGGTGGTCTAACGCGGGTGTAATTCATCACAGCTTCTTGCAAAACGGGACAAGCATTACTGCAGATGTGTACTGTGAAGAACTGAACACAATGATGGAGAAGCTCGCACGGCTCCAACCAGCTTTGGTCAATCGTTCGGCTTCACTGCTCCTGCACGACAACGCGCGACCTCATACTGCACAGCAGACGGTCTCCAAGCTACAAGAGTTGGGGTTGGAAGTTCTCCGTCATCCGCCGTACTCACCAGACCTTGCGCCTACAGACTTCTACTTTTTCCAGAATTTGGATAACTTCTTGGCGGGAAAAAAATTCAATACCCGAGAGGCAGTACAAAATGCCTTTGAAGAATTTGTTGCCTCCCGTCCAGCTGATTTCTTCAAGAAAGGCATCAATAAACTACAAATGCGTTGGCAAAGATGCATTGATTGCATGGGTGATTATTTTGATTAATAGAAATAAAAAATATACAAAAAAATTACGCTTCATTTATTTCGTGAAAAACGGCAATTTCATAGGTAAAGACCTAATATACAATATATACATAGTGCAATATCATACTTTTCGCGATAACTTCTAAAACCGCAAGTATCCGCAGCTGATTTTTATAAATGTTATTTATGAATATCTAGGCTATAAAAAAGAACATTAAAAATAACGCATCGCGAGACATTGGTAACTGTTAAAAGTCTCGATGAATTTAAGACACTTGTCTTTTTTTCCTCACTTGTTGTAGTTTTTTTTTTAAGAAATATAGTCATAAAATCTAAAAAAATACACTTGCTTTAAAATCTACATGCTATGAGATTTTTAGATATGTATAACACTTTATATCTATTCCCACAAGTTTCCGAAGGAAATTAAATTTAATGTGTTGTAACGAACAGGCCGGACATTAAAATTCTTAAGAAATACAACTTGTGATGAAAAAAATATATATCCCAAGTATAATTCATCCAAAAAAACTATGTTATATAGAAGGTACACTATTATACTACACCATTAATTTTAAAAGTTCGCCAGTAACGACTCAATGAAAACGATTTTTGATATGCTTTTGTTCTACCATTTTCCATAATGCGGCGCCGCCAGCTGTGATTGTTGTTTGACGGTTTGCGACGTAATGAAAAAAAAATCACTTACTGTTCATTTTTTAACCACACTTTTTTATTTCGTCACGATTTAACTGAACTGAAAATAAACCAAATCATGGCACACTAACCTATATTGTAGTGCAGGTGCGAGTTGCGCCAAATCTCTCCCGATACGTACGTAAAGTTAACACTGCCTTCTGGCGACATTGGCCATACATAAAAATCATGTCTATATACTCTGCAGTACTGTAAAAATGCTGTTGTCGCGGCATTTTGTTAAAAAACTCACACACACGCAAAACTCAAGTAACGTCAATTTCACCGTAAAAAAATAAATACCTTCTAAAGCGCTTGTTTTTTATCATTACGCTTTATTTACTTAAGCAGAAGGTGCACTATAGCGGACAGAGAGTTTAAATGAAGAAATGCCAAGTCACAGATTTAAGGGCGTATATTGTTTTAGACACATGGGTTAAATAGTCACAGTAAGACACTTTTAACACAAGATCAACACCAATAGTTACTATGTAATAAACAGGCAAAACAAATGACAGTATAGAAGAAATGACACAAGACACACGCGAGATAGTTCACAGACAGAAGAAACACAGTTGGATAGATCATACCGAAAGTAATTACAGTTTATTATATAACGTTCATACACCTCAGAGGGTTTCGTTAACTACAATTAAGGCAGTAATCTCGTCAGTAAAAGCAAAATGGCCGAGTGCCGTTAAGCTCCTTCTTCGCTTGTGCGGGGAAAAGTCGATGATCGCGACGATAAATTACCGGGTCAATCGACCAACCGGTAACTTATGAAATATAATAAATTTAAACATATGAATTTATTTTGTATATTAATATAGCTGTAATGTGTTAAGCATATGATAGTATGATATATAATAAATACGAATTGGAAAATATATAAATGTTACATAAATAAAAATATGTGAGTGTAGGAAGGTTCGTACACCATCGCCCTCCAGAGACCGTCAAGGGCGATAAAAATGAGGACTCCTCACCTGACGTCCCAAACGGGTTCTACGGTCACGAGGTACTTTTGGTGCCATCTTTTATTCGTCGCTAAATTGTACACGTACGGTATTATCATTCGGAGTATTGAAAATAATAGGTTCATCGTCTTCAGGGAACAGAGTGAAGGCTGGTTTAAGACGGTCTATTGACACTGTCACTTATTTGTTATTACAGAGGATTTTAAAAACTTTGTCTCCTCGCAAAATAATTTGATAAGGCCCAGAGTATGCGGCTTGGAGAGAGCTTTGTGATGAGTCTACGCGAAGGAAGACTTGATCACAAGTTCCGGGCTCCTTGTAAACAAAAATTTTTTGTTTTTCACGTCGCGAAGTTGAGAAGGGCCGTAATTGCTCTGCGAACTTTCTCATTCTTGCAGAAAAGTCGGTATGATCCGTTGTGCCAATAGTGGTTGGATCAAAAGGTTCTCCTGGCAACCTCAATGGTTCCCCGTAAACTAATTCTGCCGAGGAAGTCTGCAAATCACCTTTGAAGGCAGTTCTGACACCCAACAGAACCCATGGGAGAGACTCTGTCCACCTATCATTCACATGGCTCACAATTGCAGCCTTAAGTCGGCGGTGAAAACGCTCAACCAGACAGTTGCAGGCCGGATGATAAGCTATCGTCCGTTTATGCTCGAAAGCGGCTATTTGAAAGTTGTTGAAATAAGGCCCACTCGAACTGACGACCACGGTCAGTTATGATCTCTGTTGAACAGCCGAATCGAGCAATCCAGGTCGACAGAAACACCTTTGCGACGGTCTCTGCTGTGATGTCTTCGATAGGGTCCTACTAGGTCTATATGAACCTGTTGGAAACGGGCGCGGGGTAAAGTAAAGGTGCCAAGCGCGGCAGACACGTGCCGATTGACTTTGGCCCTCTGGTACGGGATACAGGAACGAGCTCACTCTCTGCAGTCTTTCCTAATCCCTGGCCAAACCAATCGCTCGGTTAAAAGTTTTGCTGATGCATTGGCTCCAGGGTGACTTAGAGGGTGTAAGCTCTCAAAAACTTGCTTCCTGTGTAGTTTTGGAACGTAAGGCCTGGAAGTCGAAGTACTGACGTCGCAATATAAAGTTTCACGACTTCCAGGAATGTAAAGCTTTTGTAACAGTTACGACAGCTGGCTTGGCATGGCAGTCCGAATGGGCTAAGAGTGTAGGCTTACACAAGCTCTCCTTACAGGCCTAAAAAGCCGCGAGGGCGTCGCCAGTAAGGTTGACTGGCGTAGTACTCTTCACGGGGGTGAAGAGTACTACCCACATCACACACTTAAAAGTGCGTGATGTGGGGCTTGTATCTGGGCCGCATTGGGTATGAATCTCCTGTAGAAATTTATCATACCTAGGAAAGCTCTTAGTTGGCGCACGCTGGTGGGAGCTGGGAAATTATTAATAGCTTCCACCTTAACGTCCAGAGGTCTGCAACCGTGTTCTGAAATGCGATATCCTAGGAAAGTTACCTCTTTCTTGCCGAAAATACACTTTTTCGTGTTCACCTACATGCCATAATCCTTCAGCCGCTTAAAGACTTCGCGCAGGTGTTCCAGGTGCTTGGCCTCGCTGCGCGAAAATATCAAAAAATCATCCAAATAGGCATAGACGAAATTTAGTCCACGGGTCATCAAATCGACGAAACGCTGGAAGGTTTGACCCGCATTTCGAAGACCGAAAGTCATATAAGGGAATTCGTATAAGCCGAAGGTTGTGATGATTGCGGTCTTCGGAATATCTTCAGAGCTGACAAGTATTTGATCATATGCCTTTTCCAGGTCTAACGTGCTAAAGATTTTACAGCCTGTAACGTTATGCGTAAAATCGTGGATGTGTTTTATCGAATACCTGTCAGGCACTGTACGGGCGTTTTACTTACGGTAATCGCCGCATGGCCGCGTTCATTGTTCTTTTTCGGGGCCAGGTGTAAAGGCGATGACCAGGAACTCTCCGAGTGTCTAGCTGTTCCATTAGCCATCATGGAATGGAAGTCCTGCTAGGCGATCTTTAGTTTATCAGGAACTAAACGGCGAGGTGGAGAAAAAACTGGAGGGCCTGGAGTGGTGCGGATATGGTGTACTGTGCTGTGTGGTGTAGTATAAAATGTACCAGCTGGCCGAATGATTTCTGGAAATTCAGCAAAGATTTTATGGTAATGGGTTTCACTAGTCATAACTCTAACTGACGAGATTGAACTGCAATATGCTATTTTTCCTACGGCAGTAACAGAAGTTAAGTTATCAATGAGGCGTTTATTGCGGCAATCTACTATCAAGTTATAAAAATTTAAGAAATCTACGCCAATTATTGGTTTTGTTACGTTAGCTACTACAAAATGCCATGGGAAGGTTCTACGGATATTAAAATCTAAATTAAAATGAACATAACCATATGTTGCTATATTAGATTGCAGCACACCAAAAAATAATCCGTGCGAGATCTACGATCGTCGAGATCGACGCAGAGATTGCTCCCGATGTCAATCAGGAACTGCATCGTCGGTGACGAACAGGCGGCCAGATGACGATGAAGGAGGGCAATCGTCGGCCACCATTACCGACTGCCCTGTGAGTTTCCTGCCTTGTAGTCGCAGGGGCGGATACATCTGCTGGCTCTGTCCTGGAAGTTGGCGTGGTACCAGCGTATTGGGAACTTCCTGTAATTTGACTCCGACCGCTCTCGCGAACGCCTGTGGTTGTCGTTTGCGGGGGGTCACGGGTGCGTGACCGTGGTCTGCTGCTCCTGTTCATTGAGAGCGAGAGAAGCGAGGTCATTGACCCGATCTGCTAAGTCTGTCATCGAGTCCAACGGTGTGGTTGCTGGTTGGCCAGCCAGCACAGTCTGGATACTATGAGGCAGGCGGCTGGTCCAAATTGTCCTCAAAAAGTCTTCGGGAATATCGGAACCGGCAAGACTTTTAAGATGAAGAGCTCCTCGTGCATCAACAATTGTTTGATTTTGTTTTCTTTTGAAGCACTCAGCCTCTTGATCAGCTCAGTCTTGCGCAAACCAAATTTAAGGTTCCTCTGGCCAAAAAGGAGGGACTCTTACTTTAAAAACTTCGGTATCGTTCGCCGGTATCGACCGTGTCGACCATCACTAGTGTGACGCGTTCTGGTACTTTCCGTTGCGTTATCGCCGCCTTTATACGTGTTCATGTTCGGGTCACCAGTAAAGCACTTGTTTTTTTTATCATGTATAAATGTATATACGTACGCTTTATTTACTTAAGCAGAAGGTGCACTATAGCGGACAGAGAGTTTAAATGAAGTAATGCCAAGTCACAGATTTAATGGCGTATATTGTTTTAGACACATAGGTTATACAGTCACAGTAAACAATTTTAAAACAAGAGCAACACCAATAGTTACTATGTAATAAACAGGCAAAACAAATGACAGTATAGAAGAAATGACACAAGACACACACGAGATAGTTCACAGACAGAAGAAGCACAGTTGGATAGATCATACCGAGAGTAATTAAAGTTTATTATATAACGTTCATACACCTCAGAGGGGTTCGTTAACTACAATTAAGGCAGTAATCTCGTCAGTAAAAGCAAAATGGCCAGCGAGCGAGAAGCGTGCGCTCCGCGGCAAAAGCAAGATCTGACTGCCAGTACTGCCAGTTCCCGGTACTCACGAAGCGCGTGCGGCGCCAGTGGCCGAGTAGCGTTAGGCTCCTTCTTCGCTCGTGCGGGGAAAAGTCGATGATAGCGACGATAAATTACCGGATCAGTAGACCAACCGGTAATTTATAAAATATAATAAATTTAAACATATGAATTTATTTTGTATATTAATATAGCTGTACTGTTACATAAATAAAAATATGTGAGTGTAGGAAGGTTCCTACACTTACCAACAAATAAAATAAAAAAAAACACTATTTACAAACACACAAAAGTCAAGTACCTAGTGTCAATTTCATCACAAAAAATAAATACTGAATAAATTAAACTAGTAGGCACCGTGGTAGCTGGCGTTGTAGTCGCCACGGAGGGTGTTGAAGACACCGGGGTGGGCGTTGACGCCGGGGCTTGTTTCGAGCGCTTCTTAGAGCGCTTCTTAACGAGGGTGAGTGAGGGTGGCTCAGAGCCAGTTGGGGTGGCGTCCGAGGATGACTCGGTCGCGGGTGCACGCTTGCGGCATGAAGGGGCGTCTACTTCGCACTCCATATCACTGGAGGAGGGAGACGCGGTGAATTGTTGACAAGATTCTAAAAAATTTGTTAAATCCATTGCGGAGGGGTTGGGGAGGGACGACAATATATATTCTATGAACCTACCAACGATGACTAACTTCCTAAAACCTCCCTACACGCGGTAGGGGGGTTGGGGACTCGAAGTCCTGGAACGCAGAGCTTGCCGGAGCGGCGACGGCGACGCAGGTCGGCGACGACGGGCTGCAGGCGACGATGTCGAATATGTGTCAACTAGTTCGGGGACTAGAGAGCGGAAAAGCGTCTGCGATCGACGTGCGAACGAATCCGCACGCAAACCGAGACTGTCTAATATCAATTCCATCCTAACTATTTAAATCTCCCACTCCTTGCACACTTACTTCCGTCTGTGCGCCTTCTAGCGGCGCAAAAGACAAATAAGCTTCTCGAAAGACCGTGGACACGTTCGCATGCGGCTAAGCAAAATATTCCATAACAGTAGTTAAACCTTATGATTGTGTATAAATAAGAGTTCAGTGTACGTATGGAGAGTGCACCGTGAAAAAAAATAAGTCTGCTGAAAACTTAGTGGATTAAGAGAAATACATCTACGCCCCACGTGCCGGGAAGTGTTCCCGCCTTGTGAGTACCCTTCCTTATATCTCCAGTTTTGGGCTATTACCGTTTGTCTCTGTTTGAGATTACTAGGTTTAGGAAACTGCTGCTCGATATCCTAGGTATCCTAGACCTTAACATTCCCTATGCAAAGTACGAGGAAGCGCTCACGCGCAGCCATAAATCTGGTCCAATCGAACCGGATGGTAAAAACCTTAATTCTCGTTAATTTGTTTATCGTTTTATACTAAAATACAGCCCTTCGCAAGGTTTACAAATATAAATTTCGACTTAATATGAAATATTTGTTATTTCTACGTAATTGAAAGTAACTGATTTATTTCAATTATAAGTAGATAAAAAGTGAATGCTTCGTTTTACTTGCATAGTGCTCAGACAACGCGTTCCATCTTATTTCGTTTGGTTATACTCGCTACGTTGACATTGTATGTGCATTGAACATTTTATCGGCTAACTTATATTTTCTATTATTTCTTGAGGGTAATTGTAAAATGTATTTGTTTGAAGAAATATTTCTTTGTTCTTGTTGGAATTGTCAATTTGCAGTTATGATGGTACACATAAGTACCTATGGTTAAATTAAATCTAAAGTATAACTAGAACATTTAGAATACTAGGTATTTAGGTTTCAATTTCGGTTTGCTATTTACCTTGTACCTACTTATTTTACTTTAATATAAATACGTGAATCGTTAGTAGGTGATTAAAGGTTTTATTTTTTGCTTGTGAAATAGTTTTGCGCAAATCTGTTACTAACTTCTATTGTTTGCAAACAAACATCTTGATTGTTTAGTTTGACTATTTTATTTTTTGGTTTCCGTAAATTCTTTATTGGTTATTTTATTCGGTAATCATGTCGAAAGAAGAAAGTTTATTAAAACTTTATACGTCACAACGCGAATATGTTTTTCGTGCGATACAAATTATCTTTGACTTATCTGTTAAAATACGGGAGAACCCTAACCCGTCTATTACCAGTCAATTTAAAGCTAGTTATTCTAAATTAGAAAGTATTCGAGAGGAATATATGACTTTAACGGAGAAAATTAATTTAAAAAAAAAATTAGTTTTGAATCCTAAAGACACTATTGATATGCAGGCGATGTCTGCATTCGATGATATGTACTATGAGGCGTTAGGTACCGCGGCGGAACTGTGCCCGGTGAACGCGGCGGCGCGCGAGTGCACGACAGACGGCGCAGGCGGCAATCATACAACACCGTCGGAACCAGTTGCTTATGCTGGATTACTTCAAATTGAACTTCCAAAGTTTGATAGTAGGGTTGAAAATTGGCAAACATTTTACGGTACGTTTTTGACATTGATTCATAACAATAATTCGATTCCTACGATTACTAAATTTCACTATTTATTAACTTGTTTGTCGGGATCCGCTCTTGGGATTGCTAAACAAGTTAAACTTACGTCGGATAGTTACGAAATAGTTTTTAACAAACTTTAAAGCGATATGAAAATAAACGAATTTTAGCTGTGACGTACTTAGACCAATTTAGTAATTTTTTATTTTATTTATTTTATTTTATTTTTTATTAGAACAGGAAGATCAACAGCCAAGTTAATAAAAATAGATAACACAAATTGCTTTAGTGGGCCAATTAAAGATCCTCACCAATAAAAAACAAATTAGAAACTAATTACGGCGATTAACAAACACGCGATTGAATTCGACACTCTGTTACTATAACTTACTATCCCATACTGTTACTATAACTAATACAATGTGCTTTTAATTTTTCACATTATTATTATTAAGTACAAATTTGTTGAATAAATGCTCGTGAATTCTAGTGTTCACCACGGTTATTAATAATGTTTTATTTTATTTTATTTTACATTTTTAGGGAAACTTACAGCTGGTCAAATATGTATACATAAAATTATGTTTAAATTAAGGCCAATTACAGGTTTCTGCGTATAGTTACAATTAAAGTTACAATTAATGTAATTTAATGTTATTGTGAGTTATTAAAGAAATTGTTACTTATAGCACGCCTCGCAGACGCAACGCTAGTATTGAATAATTAATAATTATATATATAATTGTGACGGTTGTCTATTTCGACCTCTTTTTGTCAGTAAATTTTATTTTTTTGTTGTTCCCGACGTAATTTTAAACTAGGAATTACGTAGTGTCGGAGAACGGCAATGTTTTGATTTGACAAGTCAGTCACGAAAAATTATCCATCAAAGCAACTTGAATCTATTTATTTATTATTTTCCGAGTTTATTATTCCAAATTACACAGTTAAGATATTTTATTATCGATAATCAAAGTTCTTTTTAAGAAACCTATATTTATTTTTTACGTTCACGAGTGTGCGTAGCCAAAATTGTTGGTAAGGATTCTCATTCATTAAAATTTATTTTATTGTTATTTTTTCTTTTCAGATCAAATTTAATTGTATTAATATTTCTGTTCTAATTTGTGTGACTATTTTTTATTTCAATTTTGTTTATATTTTTCTGTTTGTATTTACAGGCATTTTTGTATATTTTTAATTTTACCGAAAAAATTAACACAGAAGAGAATTTTGTGTTTTATTGAAACTACGCTACATACTGGCGCCCGAATATTCAAACGTAGTTTATGGAGAAGAGAGGAGAAATTGCAACAGAAGGAACAAAAGGAACAGAAGAATTGCAACATTAAAAATAATTTTTTTATAATTATTATTGAGGTCAGGCATAAAACTTTATTTGTTACCATTTTCAATCATTAACATTCACTATAATATATTTATATATGTATCTACTATAATATATCTACTATAATATATCAAAATACTGCTAAATTATTCAGACATTTAAGTTTCTTTAGTTTCTTTCGTTATAATATCCTTGAAGAAATTTTCTGAAGACACAACATTCTATAACCCAGTAATTTCACTATTTAAATAACATTTTCTATTCATTTTCATCACTTGAAAATACGTATATTTTTAAGGCTCTATTCTGCATAACGACTATTAACAAATTTGTTTCACTTTAACATTTTTTTTTGATTTTGCAATGAATTTTTCACAATTAAATAAACCTGAAATAATTTATGAATTAAAAATCAGAAATATAAATTTTTCTTCGACGCAATCTGTAGACGAACTACGATCATTATTATTAAATATTAATGTAGATTCTGAAACAGAAATTTTACAAAATAGTCCTGAAGAATTTTCAGAAGATATTAATACCATTAAAAAAAATTTAAAACTTGTTGAAGCTTGTATAAACTCTTATCCTATTAGGAAACCAAAAATTTCACCTTATTTAACTCATATAAGAACAAGATTAGGCCTCATTGACATTACATCAGATTTATCTTCAGAGCAGTTAGACAATGATTTAAAAAGATTTATTTATAAAGGTGAAGGTTGTCCAAAGGATTTTATTCAAAAACTTGAAGAATTTTCACAAATAAAAAATATTTCTGAAAAATCTTTATTCTCACATATTTATGATATTTTATCTGGATCTGCTCTTGATTGGTTTAGAGCTAGAAAGTCGACTATTAATGACTGGTCATCTTTCCGATCGGCATTGTTGAATGATTTTGCAATTACCGATTACGATTATAAACTAAAAAAAGTAATCGATGCTCGTAAACAAAAACATAATGAGAGAATTATCATCTACTTTGCTACAATGGAATCTCTTTTTTCAAAGCTCTTGGAACCAATGTCCGAAAAAGAAAAAATTAATACTCTTGTTAGAAATCTTAAACCTGAATTTACATTACGTCTTTCACCTACTGATTTACATACTGTAAATTCCCTCTTGGAATCATGCAAATTTACAGAAAGCATTCTCCAAGTTTCTAATAATACATCTTACTACTCTTCATCATCACCACCAGATCATTATCATTCTTTTCCTATTCCTTCTACATCAAATTCTAATAACAAATCGTATAATAATACTCTACTTTCACATAATCAACCATATATTCCTGAATTTCCTTTTAAAGCTTGTACATATAATTCCATAGCAGCTGTAGCTAATCCATTACTTAATACTGTAGCTGCAATTAATAAAAATCAGAATTTTTATAAATTCACTTGCCCACGTTGTAGATCTAATACACATTTATTAAAAGACTGTACTAACACTAATATAGTGTGTTTTCGTTGTGGAAAAAAAGACTTTATTACTAGTAAATGTCCTAATTGTAATAAGTCGATTTCAAAAAACTAAATTACGAGGAGTGCATAAACAAAAATAATGGTATTAAATCATAAAATTTTGACAAAAAAGATTGGGATACATGGTTAAAAACTTTAACAATTTTTTTTAAATCTTATAACACTTGTGCTCTCCTCTTTAATAAAACATCAGATTTTGAACGTCCTTATTTACATATAAAAGTAAACGATTTAATTTTAAATGGTCTTTTAGATAGTGGTAGTGCTATCACTATATTGGGTAATAATTCTCATAAAATTTTATCACAACATGGTCTTTTTATGCAAAAAAGCTGTTTAATAAAAGGTAATGTTGCAAACGGACAAACTATTTCTTCTATCGGCATTATTACTCTTCCTACTTTTTATAACAATAAATTTGCGTTAATTACAGCTCATGTGATCCCAGAAATCACTGAATCACTCATTTTGGGTATTGATTTTTGGAAAACTTTTAATCTTGCTCCGGATATTCTTAGTAATATCACATTACAACCTTCAAATTTAAACTCATCTTTTCTCATTAATACAGATTCTAACTTTCATTTACATGAATACCATTCTTTAACAGACACACAAAAAATTATTGCAGATGCAATTATGGAAAAGTTTAGGTTGATTTCAACTGAATGTAAACCTTTAGGTCGTACTCATTTAGTCGAACATTTCATCGACACTGGAGACCATCCACCTATTCGTCAACGCTGTTACAGACTTTCTCCTGAGAAACAAAAAGCTCTTTGTAAAGAAGTTGATGATATGTTACAATTAGATGTCATTGAACCCAGTGACAGCCCATGGCTGAACCCAATTATTATTACACCTAAAAAAGATGGTACTTGGCGATTTTGTATTGATAGTCGTAAATTAAACGATATCACAAAAAAAGATGCTTACAAACTTCCTTTCATTTCTGATATATTAGATAACCTTAAAGATGCTAAATTTATATCATCTATTGACATTGCTAAAGCGTTTTGGAATATTCCCTTAAAAAAAGAGGATAAACTCAAAACTGCATTCCATGTTCCAGGCCGAGGAATGTTTCAATTTAAAGTTATGCCATTTGGTTTAACTAATGCACCTGCTACTCAACAAAGATTCATTGAAAATCTACTAAATGATCTTACAAATGATAATAATGTTTTCTATTTTATCGACGATATAGTCTGTATTTCACAAACCTTTGAACAACATGTCGATATACTTACTAAAATTCTTAAAAAACTTTCAGATGCCAATCTCACAGTCAATTTTCCAAAATGTTCATTTTTCCGGAAAGAATTAAAGTACTTAGGCTATGTAGTTAATGAAAATGGTTTAAAAACGGATCCTAAAAAAGTTCAAGCTATTCTTGATATACAAACTCCAAAATCTGCTAAGGAGGTCAAACGTTTTTTGGGTACTGCCAGCTGGTACAGACGTTTTGTACCTAATTTAAGCACTCTTGCAGCACCGTTAACTAAATTAACTTCTACAAGCAAAAAATCACCTCCATTTAAGTGGTCTGATGAAGCTGAAATTGCTTTCAAGGCTATTAAGCAAGCTTTAATTAGTACACCAGTTCTGGCATGTCCAGATTTCTCTAAACCATTTGCTGTTCATTGTGATGCCTCTTCCTACGGCATTGGCGCAATGTTAACTCAGGAAGTCGATAATATTGATAAACCTATTGCTTATATGAGTAAATCACTTACAGGCGCTCAAAAGAATTATTCAGTCACTGAACGTGAACTTTTAAGTGTTATTACGGCACTAGAACATTGGCGTTGTTATTTAGATAATGGATTACAATTTACAATTTATACTGATCACGCAGCCCTTCAATGGTTTATGCATTTAAATAATCCTACTGGCAGATTAGCTCGATGGAGTATTCGTTTATCTATGTTTAATTTCGTAATTAAACACAAAAAAGGCTCAGATCATGTCGTACCAGATACTTTATCACGTATAAAACCAATTGATTTAATTAATTTTTCTACTTCTCAAACTAAAGACACTTGGTATTTAGCAATTTATAATAAATGTTTATCATTTCCTTCTAGTACTCCGGATTACATGATTCATAATAATAAATTGTTTAGATTTTGTAGATCTAACACATTATTTAACTCTGAATTTAATTGGAAACAAGTAATACCATTAGATTTTAGGGAATCTGTTATTACACAAAATCATTCTACTCCCCAAACGGCACATTTTGGTATTTTTAAAACATACCATAGAATTAAAAATCTCTATTTTTGGCCTGGCATGTATAAAGACGTAGCCATGTTTATTGCTAAGTGCGAGACTTGTTTAGCTACTAAGCACCAAAATCAAAACTTAATTGGTTTAATGGGCAAACCCAAACATTGTTCACGCCCTTTCCAATGTTTATCCATAGATTTGATAGGTCCACTTCCTACTTCACGTAAGCAGAATAGATTTCTATTTGTAGTTACTTGTTGTTTTTCCAAATATTGTTTGTTATTTCCAATAAAACATGCAACCGCTTCTATTATTCGCCATATATTGGACAATTTAGTTTTTATGGTTTATGGAGTTCCAGAAACTATTATATTAGATAATGGTCCTCAAATGATAAGTACAGAATTATCTGAATTATTTAAATTTTACAACATACCAAAAATACATTACACCCCACGTTACTGTCCACAGGTTAACACCGTTGAGCGTTACAATAAAACTATTGTAACGGCGATTGCAGCTTTTATAGATAAAGATCACAGAACTTGGGATACCTATATAAACAAAATACAGTTTGCTATTAATACTGCGGTTAATGAAACCACAAAATTCACCCCATCATTTTTAGTATTTGGTAGAGAAGCTGTTACATGTGGATCTATCTACAAAAATAAAGATTCCAGAGATGAACTAATTTTCAGTCCTAGGGATGTATATGCTGAAAACATAGGACAATTAATACCTATCTTTTCCGAAGTACAGAAACGGTTATTTAATGCACATCAATATAATGCAACTTATTATAACAAACATCATCAGAATTTAGAATTTAATAACGGTGATATTGTTTGGAGGCGAAACCATGTAATAAGTTCCTCTAAAAAACATTTTTGTGCTAAGTTTGCACCCAAATTTATTAAATGTAAAGTTTCAAATAAAGTTTCACCATTAATTTACGATTTAGTGGATATGAATAATAACCCATTAGGTCGTTGGCATATCAGAGACATTAAACCTCTACCGCGTTTAACTTCTTCTTTGAGTGACTAGATTGGTTGTTACCAATTACTTTATATGAATTCATATATAATTATTGCTCATTATCTCACGGCGAGCATAAGCCGATTCTTTTTGTCTTATTTTTTTTCTCTATGCACCTCATTATCGTTTGGCTATACCATTAACATTGACGTTGGTCAAAACTTATAATTAATTATCATCATCGTAGTATTAGGTTAACTTTTTGTGTAATTTATTTAATATTTGCAATTCTAATTTTTTCTTCTCAATTTTTTTTTTTTTTTCAAGCGGTTTGCAACTTGTAAAATTAAGCCTTCTGCACGAGCGTTTATTAAGGTAACTCGTTAAACTAAACCATACCTATGTGTATTATTTATACACTTGAATCACTTTCCTGTGAGAATTATTTTCATATGTTTATTACATAAATATTTTAATTACTTCACAAAAGACCCTTGGATTTTATTTAAAAGTCAATGTTTCACGACTGGCTATGATTTTCTTTTCTTTCCGGCATATTTATTTCAGTCTTTAACTGAAACTTGTTTATAGTAATCACCGTGCGGGAGTTAGCGACACGTTAAAGAAGCCATAAGCTATTAATATTTTCAGCGGATGGCAACTATTAAAGCCTTTTGCCGTTGCGTTCAACTCTATTGAGTTGACTTATTTAGGATACGATTCCTCATAAGCAACTCTAACTGCATGACGTTTTATTTCCAGTAGTTGGAATAAGACTAGTATGATAGAGAATGTATGTTGTAATTATAATGTACGTTGATGGAGTTGAACGATGTATATTAACATTGTATATTCCAGGAACATGTTAAAAATTCTATCATTCATGAACCATGTAATTTAAGATAATTATTTAGGATTTTTTTTTTTTTTTCTCTCTCTCGTCTGTTTTGTTTTCTTTTTCTATTAAATAACTTGTTGATAAGCATTATATCAGTATTATTTTTTTTTTTTTCTTATATACAGGATGTTTTTTTCAGAAAAATTCTTCTATAGGATGTTAATATTAATTTTCATTTTGCTTTTAATTATTATTTTTTTTTTTGATTGTTCTTTCATTTAGCAGATTAAATATTAAAATTCGATATGTATATGCGGTTTATTTTGATTTGGTTTGAATTTGAAATTTTACTAAAAAAAAATCTTTCAGATTTTTTTTTTCCCGGCCCCCGGGGTATTGTGACGGTTGTCTATTTCGACCTCTTTTTGTCAGTAAATTTTATTTTTTTGTTGTTCCCGACGTAATTTTAAACTAGGAATTACGTAGTGTCGGAGAACGGCAATGTTTTGATTTGACAAGTCAGTCACGAAAAATTATCCATCAAAGCAACTTGAATCTATTTATTTATTATTTTCCGAGTTTATTATTCCAAATTACACAGTTAAGATATTTTATTATCGATAATCAAAGTTCTTTTTAAGAAACCTATATTTATTTTTTACGTTCACGAGTGTGCGTAGCCAAAATTGTTGGTAAGGATTCTCATTCATTAAAATTTATTTTATTGTTATTTTTTCTTTTCAGATCAAATTTAATTGTATTAATATTTCTGTTATATTTTGTGTGACTATTTTTTATTTCAATTTTGTTTATATTTTTCTGTTTGTATTTACAGGCATTTTTGTATATTTTTAATTTTACCGAAAAAATAAACACAGAAGAGAATTTTGTGTTTTATTGAAACTACGCTACATAATTAATACACGCGCGTCATACAAAGGTATTTTGTCGAATTAGTTTATTTTTATTAGTATTTTGTACATTAGTTTGTGGTAGCTAATGGGAGATGTAATAGTGCATTATTTCTAATGCGCTTGACAGGACAATTAAGATGAAGTTTTTGTAGGAGCTCAGGGCAATCTAGATAGCCAGAAGCTATCTTTAGCAAAAAAGTGACGTCAGCTCTCTGACGTCACTCACGCCGCGTAGTAAGGGGAAGAAGGTGGTGCTTCTTGCAATAAATCAAGTAGCTATCTGAAGTGTAACTATTATGTGCGGTACGATGAGCGAGATATTTCATAAACTTCCTCTGTATTAATTCCAGCCGGAAACATGCATTATGTACCTCGGGTTCCATATTTGTGATTCATACTCCAAGTTACTTCTTACTAGTGAACAATACAAAACTTTAAGAGTTTTTGTTTGAAATCTTTAGAGATAAGCATCAGAAACCCAAGAGCCTTAGAAGCTTTAGTTATTATGCTATCTAAGTGGGCGTCAAATAGAAGTTTGCTGTCGTGAACAACGCCAAGACCCTTTATATTAAATTCTTTTTTTAAATAAGTGCCTCCTAATTTGTAGCTGTAGAGTACCGGATTGCGCTTACGATTGAAAGACACATAGCTACACTTCAAGGGATTTAAGTCTAAGTAATTGGTGGCGCAATATCGTTCCAGGCGCCTCAAATCCTCTTGCAAAGCCTCGGCATCAGCTGGTGCTGAAGTTTTTGAATACACCTTCACATCGTCAGCAAAACATAACAAATGAGAGTTTTGGAAATAGTGACTTATATCACTGATAAATATAATGAAGAGTAACGGCCCGAGCAAGGACCCCTGTGGCAAACCGCTAGGGATGGTTACCCAACTAGACATATAATTGCTAACGACAACTGCCTGTGACCTATTGTCTATGTAAGATGAGAACCACCTAAGAAGATCGCCGCTTATACCTACTTTGAATAGCTTCTTTAAAAACAAACAGTGCTGGATTCTGTCGAAACATATAGTATAATCGGTATAAACGACATCCACCTGGCAGCCCTCATCCATAGACTCGGTTATAAAAGTATTTAAAAGGACAAAGTTTGAAACCGTTGAGCGACCTCTTAAAAAACCGTGTTGTGACGAGCTAAATGTATGGCTAAGTGATACGTAAAGCTGGTTGTATATGACTTATGACCTTGGAGACTATGCATAGCTTAGAGATCGGACGATAATTAATAACCTCAGTTTTAGGGCCTTTTTTATGAACAGGTGTCATGTATGCCTTTTTCCAAATAAGAGAGACTATACCTGTACACAAAGACTTATCATATAATATGGCTAAAGGCACACATATGGTTTGGGCGCACTTAATCAGAAAATAAGCTGGAAGGCAGTTCGGTCCTGCGGTTTTAGATGGGTCAAGAGATTCTAGTATTTGTTTTACGGTATTCACTTCTACAGAAACAGTTGTGATATTAGAAACGGTCGCGTTATGTGAGGAACTGCTGGAATGCTCCGCTGTTTGCTGGAAGTGGATGTTATTTTCACTTAGATCCAAAAAAGTGGAGTGGAATTATTTCGAGAAAGCATCGCAAATTACTTCGCCAGTATTTACGGCTGCACCTTTAAATTTGAGACTACTTGGCATACAATGTGACTTTGATTTGATTTGATTTGATTTGATTTGATTTGATTTGATTTTATTTGATTTTATTTTATTTGATTTTATTTTATTTTATTTTATTTTATTTTATTTTATTTTATTTTATTTTATTTTATTTTATTTTATTTTATTTTATTTTATTTTATTTTATTTTATTTTATTTTATTTTATTTTATTTTATTTTATTTTATTTTATTTTATTTTATTTTATTTCATTTCATTTCATTTCATTTCATTTCATTTCATTTCATTTCATTTCATTTCATTTCATTTCATTTCATTTCATTTCATTTCATTTCATTTCATTTCATTTCATTTCATTTCATTTCATTTCATTTCATTTCATTTCATTTCATTTCATTTCATTTCATTTTATTTTATTTTATTTTATTTTATTTTATTTTATTTTATTTTATTTTATTTTATTTTATTTTATTTTAATTTAATTTTATTTTATTTTATTTTATTTTATTTTATTTTATTTTATTTTATTTTATTTTATTTTATTTTATTTTATTTTTATTTTTATTTCTTTGGGAAACTTACAGCTAGTTACAAACACATTTAAGAAAACATAAAACATAGAAAGCCAATTTACAGATTTCCACTTATAAATACTGAAATATAATACATTTTGTCCTTATATCAAAATCCAAAGTTAAATTCAAGCCAAGTAAACTTTTAAGAATCACTGAAGAATTTCTTATTGAACTGATTTTTAAACTTATTAAAGTTTAAACAAAAATGGTCAAAATCACTGTTGTTTAGTGTTAAACTAAAATGGTTAAGTGTTTGTGGAGCTCTGATACAGAAGGAGTTCTTACGATAATTTGTATTAACAAGCGGTACGTGTAAGAGTGGAGTGTGCCTGGTTGTCTTGTGAGGCGTATTTATATAAAATTTACTCAGTAGTTCTGAGCAGTCTATTAATTGAGTAAATATTTTATTTAAAAACGATATATCAGCCATTTCTCTTCTTTTGTACAATGGTAAAAAGTGGAACCATTTACATCTTTGTTCGTACCCTTCAATATACTTTCCACATTTAAATTGGAGATGGCGTAGAAACTTCTTTTGAACACCTTCAATACGAGAAATATACGTACTGTATTGAGGGTTCCACACTTGTGAAGCATATTCGACCTGGATACGCACGAAGGCACAGTACAGAACTTTTAAAGTTTTTATATCAGAAAATTCAGACGACATACGTAGCACAAACCCAAGCGACTTATTGGCTTTACTAATTATAGTTTCATATTGGTTTTGAAATGTCAGTTTATTGTCAAATATAACGCCTAAGTCTTTCATTGCTGAGGTTCTAAGCTAGTAGAATTCATAATATAATTAAAATCAATAGTCGATGATCTGCGAGAAAATGTACATATAAAGCATTTTAACGAGTTCAATTCTAGTCTGTTTAATTTACAATAATTGTCAAACCTATTTAAATCTTGTTGAAGCTTGCCACAGTCTAGATCTGATACTATAGGACACATTATTTTCATATCATCTGCGTAAAGGAATATTTTGCTATACAAGAAGCACGATGATATATCATTTATGAAGATGGTAAACAATAACGGCCCCAGAAGTGAGCCCTGGGGCACACCTGCAATCAGTAGTATGAAGTGTATCCATTCAATACTACTGTTTGGCACCTATTCTCAACATAAGAACTGAACCAGCGATATAAATTACCTCGTATACCCACTAAGTTAAGCTTATATAAAAGAATTTTGTGATCAATTTTATCAAAACACTTGCGATAATCAGTGTATATAGTATCAACTTGCAAATAAGATGTCATGTGTTCTGAGATATAATCGTGTGCCAGAAGTAGATTAGTGGTGGTAGACCTGCCAGACATGAACCCATGCTGAGATGGATCAATGTGTTGTTTAATTGCAGAAGAAACTTGTAAGTGCACTATTTTCTCCAAAACCTTGGCAAAGACACTAAGCTTGGATATTGGCCTGTAGTTTTCTACTTTTTCTTTGGGCCCATTTTTATAGATAGGTGATACCAGAGCTGATTTCCAAATTAATGGAACTTTACCACAAGACAAGGAGAGGCGAAACAAGAATGCTATTGGGGTGACAATACTCTGCGCCAAGTTTATAATGAACAGGGGTGGAATTCTATCAATACCTGCTGTTTTATTAGGATCAAGTCGTTTTAGAAGATATAATAAATAAGCTTCATCAATATAAACATCACTTATGTCAGCATTTGAGTCATATAATAAAGAACAATGGTCGGTAGGACAGTTCTGGAATGTTGATTGAAAATATTCACCAAAAAAGTTACTTATTTCAGTCCCTTTGTTGGAGGATCGGTTACCTATAGTCATGGTAGATGGAAATGTATTGGACATTCTTTTGTGCTTAACATATGTCCAAAAAGCCTTTGTGTTATATTTTATACTATTTTCAGTATTTTTTATATATTTCATATAACACAAGTTTTCAATTTCTTTTACCCTATTTCTTAATAATTTAAATGTCATTAAATCAGAGTGATTATTATATTTTTTATACTTTTTATGATATTTGTTCTTTTCTTTGATTATTTTGACAAGTGCTGAATTGTACCACTTAGGATATTTAGCTTGTTGGAACCCTTTTTTTAATGGAATAAATTGTTCAATCAAATCATACAATAGGTTATAAAATTTAGTTACACAATCATCCAAACTTAAGCCATAAAAGAACTGATCAAAGTTTATACTATTTATTTTAGCCATAATTGACACATAATCACCCTTGTGATATAAATAGCCAGTACTTGAAACTGATTTTAAGGGTTTCTCATGTTGTAAATAAAGACATATTGTTAAAGAAGGATGGTGCGAATCAGTGTTTAGTAAGGGGTCATGGCATCTATTCACGTTTATTGAGTCAAAATTACAAAAAACTAGATCCAAAATTCTATTATTCAAATTAACTTGACTGTTAAATTGAGATAAATTAGCTAAATTAATATTGTCAAAAAATTCTCTTTGAGATGTACCTAAAATATTTGAAGGATAAAGATTAATTGAATCAGTAGTAAAATTCCAAATTAAGTTTGGCATATTGAAGTCTCCTAGTATAATAAAGTAATCATTAGGGTTTTTTAGCACTAATTCACTACATCTAGTAGAAACATTTACAAGTTGTACTGACAATGAGTTACCTTGTCCTTGAGAGCATACATACACACAGCACAAATGAAGCTTAGAGACTGTTCTAGAATCTGATAATAGTTTTTTTTTTTTTTTTTTGCTGCCGAGGCCCCCTCGCGGGAGGGAGGTGGAAGATGCGTCATGCATACCCGCCCGCAGGTAAATTCCTCTGCGGGGGGGTTATGTGGGACTCACCAGAATGGCACCTACCCACTAAAAACCACCTGTTGGCTGTAGTTATTACCGTTAGCCTTCATCGGAAGCGACACCCGTCGGGAAGTTGGGCGCGCTGGCAAAGACCCGCTAGCGGGTCTTCCGCCTGTAGTGAAAGTTGCACTGAAGATGCTCAAAGGGACATGAGTTGGTGGCCGTTCTGGGCAGCCTCCGGTGAAGCCGGGGCTGGGCAGAGGTCGGCCGAAGCATGATTTAGGGATCAATTCATTTAAATGAACCTACAATGAATTGAGAAGGGAACTATGCTCCGCCAGAGCTAGCAAACGCTCTGTCGGAGTACGTGAAGCCCTAAGTTTACGGGCTAAGACTGCGATTTCACTAACATCGACATTTTTTATAGCGTCGCAGACGATACGCATATCGTCTGCTACGGAGGATTGAGGAGTGGGTTTGTATGGGCGAGGAGCCGGGATGGGATTCGATGCGGGGCGCTGCCTCCAGTTTTCTGGGGCAGGCCTAGACTGTGTAGGCTTTGCAGCCGGAGGAACCCGGCTACGCAGCTGCGGAAAGTTTTCTTGAGAAAGGCGCGGGGCCTGTTTGGGTGCCGACCTCTTGGGATTGGAACGCATACAACGGGGTGCACGAGGGCAGCCCCTGTAGTTTGCGGTGTGGCCGGACTGGCCACAAAGCACGCAATCCGGAGGAGAGGGAGTTTCAGGAGTGCGATTGCACTCCTTAGTGAAGTGCGGGACCAGGCTCTTGACGCACCTGGGCGGTGCGCGGCAGTTGGCCGCCGCGTGCCCGTACAACTGGCACCGATGGCACTGGCCGGGATGACCGCGGCGATGAGGCGCCTCGATCGAGATCCCAGAGAGGCCGCAAATAGAGCTAACCCCTTTCAGGATCTCTCTGGACTTGGGGACGTTGGCGAGAATCACCAAAGCGAGAGGGTGTTGCCTCCCGTACTTGCTGTGCATTTTATGCACCGCGAGTGCCGGGAAGCCTTGGGACTGCAGATCCTCAAGGATAGCCTCGTTCGACAATTCGAACGGGACTCCCCTGAGTACCGCTCTAATCTTACGCTCTTCTGACAGAGCATAAGTGTGATAAGCATATTGCTTATCGGTGAGGAGCTTAGTCAAAGCTCGGAAATCGTCTACCGACGAGACAATGATTTTAATAGATTCACCTGAGTTTACCGCTCGGGTGTAATGGATCTTGTGCTCATTGCACAGTGTCGAGACCTCAGTCCATCTACCCTTTTCCCGAAGGAAAACGGGTGGTGGGACCTTGGCCTTGACAGAAGTTGGGGCCGGAGCGGGTGTTGAAGACACCGGGGCAGCTGGCGTTGAAGACGCCGCAGGGGGTGTAGGGACGGGCGTGGAGGGCGCCGGGTCTTGTTTCGAGCGCTTCTTAGAGCGCTTCTTAACAAGGGTGAAAGAGGGAGGCTCAGGGCCAGTTGGGGTGGCGTCCGAGGAAGACTCAGTCGCGGGTGCGCGCTTGCGGCGCAGAGGGGCGTCTACTTCGCACTCCATGTCACTGGAGGAAGGGGACGTGGGAGGGCCTAGGACCTGAGGGGTCTGGGGAACTGGGGTGGCCTGAGGGGCCATTGTGGACATTATCGTCATGAAATGAGGGATGAGAGAATCTAAGAAACGGTACTTGTCAGCATTTATATACATGCCTTCAGCACCGGTACTATCAAGTAACTTCTTCCTAATCTCATCAGAGCTTAGGGAAGCCATTGCGGAGGGGTTGGGGAGGGACAATATATGAACCTAACAACGATGACTAACTTCCTAAAACCACCCTACACGCAGTAGGGCGGTTGAGAACGACGCGGATAACTTACTCGAACACGGCACTTGAAGTCCTGGAGCAACGAATTCCCGTTGACGAAGCTCACGTTCCACGAAGTACGGTTAACAAGCCACTGTTCGCCGTGAAAACGGCGTTAGAAACTTATTAGAAGTACGGTTAACGAGCCACTGTCCGCCGTGAAAACGGCGTTAGAAACTTATTACGGTATACAACTATGAAATTATATATTACGACAACAACCAGTGAAATTTGGGTGCTCAATTAGCGCGGGGGCTAAAAGAGCGGGAAGGCGTCTGCGATCGACGTGCGCTCGAGAACGCACGCAGACCGAGACTGATGATAATAGTGTAATAGTGATCCATAAATCCTCGGCATCTGAGCACCAGTCTGAATGCCCGTCCACCGCCAACTCACGTTTAATGGCTATAAGAACCCCACCGCCTAAACATTGTCCTGTGCTAATATAATTCCTGTCCCTGCGCCATATTACATACCGGTTATCCGCCAATTCACTATCCAAAATGTTATCCGTAAGCCAAGTTTCAGTCAACGCTATAACGTCATATGAATTCGTGCGCAAACCCCTAACATTTTGATAGTATACAGTTAATGGAGACATTTAAAAGAGAAAAAGTATTTAGTCACTGCATAGGTGTATTTTATGTAATAGATTAAAAATATATAAATATTATAAATTGCCAATAGACGTATTACGTAATAGTTTACGAATAGATAAAATATATAAATAAGTTTAAAAACCCATTCAATTGTACTGATAGCACCCTCAAAATCAGATCCACACAAACACTTATTTAACACAGATATAGTATTTATCGTTATTAAACTCTTCAAGAAATTGTACCTAGTGAAATTAAGACTTATGTTCAAAGCAAGCAAAGTTAATTGTTTTTTTTAGAATTAAAAGACATTGAAACATGGAATAAATAGAACTATCAGCGACCAAATCGCAATATAGAATATTAGTTGACAAAACACGCGTGTTACGCTGGCGGTGTACGGAATGCAAAATGTAAGATTCACCGTCCGATCGAGCCGGTGGTAGCTGTCGAGTGAGCTGAGTCACGTTCACTGCCGCGTGATCAGTGCAAAAAAGGTCCTGACTGTGATAATCAAAGTTTTTTTCCAGCCGTTACTCGATTTTAAAGAACACAAAATTGCACTCAATATTAAGATAGTCTTTT
The DNA here is from genome assembly GCA_923062675.1 of Marasmarcha lunaedactyla. Taxonomy (NCBI): domain Eukaryota; kingdom Metazoa; phylum Arthropoda; class Insecta; order Lepidoptera; family Pterophoridae; genus Marasmarcha; species Marasmarcha lunaedactyla. Next base: position 13,170,442 of record OV281339.1, on the reverse strand, counting down.
TAGATCGTATTCTGATTTTATGTGATGTAGTGGACTTGATGAATTCTTCCTTTAAAAAATCTTACAATTCTTTACCCATACGTAAGTGTAATTATGCTCTCTAGCAAATAGTTTCGTTTTATTTAAAAGATGCTTATTATCGAGGGTCAAATGATCGTTGATGTATATTCTTGAACCTCCTCCCAATCCGACATCCATAGTTGATAAACTACGTTTGGCTTTAGCACACGATACAAAGTTTTCTTTCAGGTAACGGTTATTAAACGATACTATAATATTTTTATTCTTAGGATCTTGGCGAGTGGGCACTCTCATAACGTAGTTGATATCCGACTTAGACACATTACATTTTATTGAGGAACCAATCTTGTCCAACAGCTCAAACAAGTTTTCTGAATCTTTGCTTGGCACACCCTTGACTTCAATATTATTGAGTCTGTCGTATTGATCCTTGGTCTTGATATCTTGCTCAAGATCTGCGATGCGTCGATGCAATTTTGAAATATCTTCTTGGCCACCTTCTAATGTCTTTAGCCGCACCTCAATGTTATTTACTCTCTCCGTACAGTCTTTCATATAGTCATGGGCATATTCCACTGACTTTTTCAGTTCACGAAGATCTTCTTTAATTGATTTGAGCTCGTGAGACAGATTGGCTAGCGAACTCATTTGGAGAGATAAATTTCTTATCTCCTGCACAAGGTTCTCTAGGCTTGTGGGAGTAGGGGAAGAAGGAGCTAAGGTAGGAAGTTTAGAGTTTCCTTTACATTGTGGACACTTCCAATTGGACTTCCTGTCACCCAACTTCCTAAACCCAACTTCAGTAATACCCGCACAAAGAAAGTCGAAGTATTGTTCACAAACACTGCACGTTGCAACATCTCTCGGTTCGTTTTTGCAGCTCGCGCATTTGAACATTATGGAATATGGATTAATAAAAATACACTTTGACAATCACTGGTTTTAAGCAATAGGCGAATACGTGCGTACGGATTGATACTCGGACTCGTACTGATTTTGTTTAATATAAGACCAGAAATGTTTAGTATTCTGCATAATCGAATTTTCAACGCAAGATATGTAAGATTGGTATGCAGATTGTTCTAATTTCCTTACCCGTTCACGCAAGATTGTATAAGATTCTTCGTCCGACTTATTACCATAAGTCCTATATTTACGCAAATATTTGTGTTTTTCTTTGATTGCCTTTTTAAGCGAAAGAGTGTACCATGCAGGGTAGGTATCATTAAAAACCTTTTTAGAAGTAACGAACTTGTCACGTAGCAATTTAAAAATGTCATAAAAATATAGTACGGAATCTTCCATTGATAATGAAGACATTACTCTACTCCATTGAATGGTTGCAATATCTCTGTTTATAGATTCGTAGAAACCTTTTCTGTATAAAAATTTAGCAGATGAGTTAGCTTTTAAAAAATCGCATTCTACAATTGTAAAAGATATCACCAGGGCACTATGGTAGGCATCAATTGGGATTAAGGAGTCTAAGTCGAATTAAGGATAATTATCCTTTGTTAAAAAATCCTACTTTTCATGATTTACAAACCTGTACCAATATTCTTTGTGAGTCGGTCAATGCCCTCAAGGCCTTAGAGCTAGCGAACTCAGGCGATTTTATTTTATTCAAGTTCTATAATATTTTATTCAAGTCAGCGTTTCGCGCGCTTTATAACAATACGCGACACAATGCAGAATAAATTTGATTATCCTTCTTTTTAAAATCTTATGCAGTTTTGAAACAGAAAATATATTTATCGACCATTTTCTTAAGAACTTTCTGTCGCTTAGCTTCCCAAATTTACGAAAACATGGCATTTTTAATGGCATTGAAAGAAACAATCATACAGATGCAATGTTTTACTATAACAGATGAAATGTTTTTGCTAATAAACGAGAAGCAAATTTGAACCTCCCAATACATATCGCCTCAACTACAACGACGACACAACAAACACCAGTATGTTCTGCGACGTCACCAAGGGATGGTGATAAAAAAATTCCAAACGCCAATCGATATGAACAGTGGAAATACGAGGGGAAGATTTACCAATTATACAACCGGGGCTGTTCAATCGCTCTAGGCCACTGCTGCTTCAGGACAACGCTAGACCACACAATGCACAACAGACGGCTATCAAATTAGAGGAGCTTCAATTGAAATGTCTAGGTCGTCCACCGTACTCCCCGGAACTTGTTACAATAGATACCATTTTTTTCGAAATATGGTATCTATTGGTTATTTGTTATAAATAATTTGGTTATAAGTAAAGTAGGTACCATTTATTCCTACGGTAAATTTCAAATGTTGATGTTTTGAAATCATTATGAAATAAATGAAATATATCGGATATAAAAAACCTTATTCTTCTAGATAAAAATGTAGAAAACTGAATGAACTTACTATATAATAGGTAAAGGTATGTCGCAGCTGGATAATCAGATTAGGCATTTAACTAAATAGCTAGGCCGTCTTCAATTTTGATAATGGCATTTTACCGTTTCCTGAGCACAACGCTGATTTTGTTCGCTCGGCTTCGGCGATTCTAGGATATCAACTAGTTTGTAAGAAAATAATTAAAAAGAATCGCATATTTCTTACTTATAATTTAGCTGTTAACATGACGCTAGCAGATTAGAGTTTTCGCTACGCAGAACTTCTGTTAAAATTTACTACTATAAAATTTTTGTACTTTGTACTGACTATTAAAGTACTTCTGTGTAGTCTATCAATCTATTAAGTTTCAGAAGGTAATGCCAAGCTTGTACTTTAACTTTAAGGAATACATACTTAAAAATAATTGACTCTCAATGTACATCACCACTAACAACTTTTGTGAAAGCAACATGTAAGAGTATGTCTCCCTTAATATCTCCCTTAATGTGTTGTTAATATCATTTAGACGTTTCCGCTATCAAAGAAGTGTGTTCTTTGAAGAATCAGTTTTACTTAATTGAATAATAATAAGGTTTTGAGGCTTTTATTTTGTGCTTCAAAAGTTTCGTGTCAAGAAATAACTAAATTTATACCATACCTACTCTAAAAAGCTTATGTTATTCACGCAAAACAGTGAATAAAAAGGCCTTTTATTCACTGTTTTGTTTTTATTCACTGTTTTGGTGTTTGAATTTGGAACACAAAATATATCCGATCTCCATTTCAATGCTTACACAAACTCCTTGCGCTAAGATTCGAAATTCAAACTCTTTGGTGCAAATAAATTCTCGAGATTTGATTGGTCGATATTTGCGACAAGGAGTTTGGCATTCGATTAAAAACTGTTTTGTGTTCTTTGCTGCCATTATAGAAAATAAAAGTGAATTGGCGCTATTTCAAATACTTACTGTGAATTGTACGGACACAATAAATATTGTTTCACAAGTTGACCACCCTAATGATAATAATAAGAAAATTACGCTTAATTTCAGTCATTGCTCTAATTTTAATGTCCATTTCAATTAATGTAACATTTATTATTTCTTGATTAAATTTCTATTTTCGCTTAAATTATGTCTTTTTCTCGTAGTCATAGTATAAAGTATAGTATGCAACTCCTGAATAAAGTACGAATTTATATCGAGGGCCATGAATCACTCGCGTCGCTCAGGATTCTAACAGTTGAATCACTCGCTGCGCTCGTGATTAAATCATCTTAAATCACTCGCTACGCTCGTGATTCAATCGTTAGAATCCTTCACTTGCTCGTGACTCATCTACGGCCCTCGCTTTAAATCCGTCCTTTATTCACTAGTTGCATAATATACTATTGTAAAATACATATTTCGATCATATATGCTACATGTAGTTAATAATTAATAATAATAATAATAAATCCCCAGACAAACACACCATCTGTATGGCCCCAAAGTAAGCAGAGCTTGTGTTATGGATGACCATACAATGAACTGGGGGGGGGGAACCCAGAATAAAATACATATATAAATACAAACAACCATGACCCGAGAACAAACATCTGTGTTCGTCACACATATGAATGCCCCGGCCAGGACTCGAACCTGGGACCTTCGGCGTAAGAGGCAAGGCTACTTACCACTACACCAATCGGTTGTCTAATTATATAAAAATAATTTTTGGTATGTTTTGAAAATATTAAACTTTGAACTTTTATAAAATGCTACTTCTGTTTACTAAATATTCAAAAGCTCCTGTATCACAGTAATAACAAACACACCTGCCCGTCCACATTCGCAGTGTACTTCAACAATAAAAAGTTATTTTATTGTAGCCGAATGTCACTTCAATACACTTTTCATAGAAATTTTTACTTATCCAATGATGCGAGGTTTGTTTACAGATGCAAATTATATATATTTTTCAATTGCCGTCTAGATTCTTAAATAATATTTGAATGCTCAGGTTAGACGGGTTTCGTTTATACCATATAATATGATACTATAAGGAACCAGTCTCGAATTTCGACCATTTGGCATTTTGCATAGTTATAAAATTGGCATTTTGTATCTTGATTTCGTTAAAAAGTAGACCAAATATATGGTCTTTTTTCAATTTTGCAATTTTGAAAAAAACGACCCCTTTGCAGTTCGTGGTGTTTCGATTATTGTTAAGTTATGGAAGGCACTTTGGGCGATACACAAAAATTTAAAATATATTATCACATTGAGGTTCAATGATTATTGGATGAGAAATGAAACACAGTGTCCACTTTAGGTTAGACCAGCGTTCACAGACATACGTTCACTCCCTTCGACCGTCCAGGCGTCAGCGATAAAACCACAATAATCACCGGAGACCTCTATGTTTATCACTCATTCATTCCGTAAAAAACCATTCAATACATTAAAGTCACGTAAATTTAAAACTAATATTGAAAAAATATAAATGAAGACCGATTATCTGTGTCTAATGTTCACTCAATAATCAAATATATTATGTTAAATCAACTGATGAACTAGGGAAGTTGCCCTAGAAGTCAAATTCTAGGGAAACTATCCTAGAATTTGACTTCTACATGTCAGATAAATACCAATATAAAACCGAATAAGAAACCATCCACCTTTACTTAAAAATAAGATTTTTAACGCACTTAACTCAAGACAAGCACCATAAATAAATTAGATTGCAAAATTAGTATACTCCCAGCTAAAAAAGCTTTGCAGTTCAGTTTCTACATATTAGCGTGGGAATGAAACCGCACGTATCTAAGAGAGTGCTTTGCATAGAATAATCTTTAAAATTTGATGTGTTTACAACGTGAAGAAGCCGTTTTAGAGAAGTAAAGGTAAGTCAAAAACTTTAGAAACGTGTTTATAAATTATTAATAACCAGGCTCGTTAATTTAATAAAAGTGTTGCAGACTCCAAACCTAAAATCAACTCAGAACTAACCGTAAAAATGAGGCCATTATTACATTTTATTATGTGGACTGAATTAAATTTGTGTTTATTGATTACTAAAAATGTTATTTACTTACTTTTTGAAAACATATTTTTTTACTTGGTTTTGTTACTTACTTAAAGCACAACGTTGTCCTCGGAATAATAATATAATTTTGAAATTTCCTATTTCATACAAAATATAATCTTTATAATAAACATTTGCCATGCCAGCTGTTAAAGTTTTCACGTTACTGGCATCGTCAGATTTTATATTTGCAGCTTTAGGAAAAAATATAATTAGGTGAATATAATATAGTTGTATGAAAAAAGAATATTGCAGAACTGACATATCTTGATGATTAGGAACAATCTAAGTGTTCTTCTTTATATTGTCCGATTTCGGTAACGAAAACGGTACATGAAGTTCTGTTGACACATATCATGACAAAAATTTTGTGACTAGATTACTTTGCTGCCTATGTTCAGTGACAAGCCTTCCTTGTGGCCGTAAGAGAAAAATATATTTTACATAATATACATTATCTTTGTAGTTACTTCATATTGTAATATTAATTTGTGTAAACTTAGCACTGTATTTTAGGATTCAAATGTATCGTACTTACAGAAAATTTCAACATCACCTAATTACCTACTACAGTACTAAAATGTATAATAATAAAATCCTCAGTCAATCGTGATACATGATAATTTTCTACCGTATAATAATTTTAAATCGAACTTCATACATCTTCCGAATTGCTCTCCACTCTCTCGGCCATTTGAGAGAACATCTACTTGGGGAAGCTGTTTCCGCTTTCGAGACAAGTGCTAAATGATTTAACTTCCGTGGAGTAAGAAGCATTATGTGTTTATGGACGCAGTAACTTCTTCTAGTACAGAATTAATGCTTTTATTACTTTGCGGGTAAAGGCGAGTGCCACAATCAAAGTAATTGTCAGTTTTCAAGTTCTATTTTAATTGTTTCGAGAGGCGCCACTGATAGTACTTTAAATTATAATTGAAAAGAAAGTATTAACGTGATATAATAAATATCTCGCGGTCTAAACAAGAAATAAAAGTAATTTAATATAAATGACTAGCTGTGCCCGCGACTTCATTCACGTGGAATAGTGACTTTAAGCAGCATTTTTTGGATATAACTTTTGGTTAATATTGGATCATAAACACCGTCGTTTTGGGTAGCTAAAAAAAAGCTTTTGCAGTAATGCTTCTCTGTACATGATATTAGACGTATGGCCATCGGGGATGAAAGCAAACAGGCTGCTAGGATTGCTAACACGTGACAGAGCCATGTACATATAAATGACCGTGCGAAAAGCAGCTAATGCTTAGATCCACACCCACAACTTTTAGCGTCTGACCTTGGGCTTTCTTAATTGTCATTGCAAAACATAGGCTCACTGGAAACTAGACTCGTTTAAAAATAGATAGAAAATTGTTTGGAATGAGAGGAATCCGAGGAATCAAAACACTTTCACCTATTCCGCACCCTGTTAAAATCTTTGCTTCTATCAGTTTTGGTTGTAAAATCGTCACTTTTAATCGGGTACCATTTGGCACCCGGAACAAACAAACTGAAATTTTGTTCAGCATTTATTGCTGCTGCTTGGTCGTAATAGCTCTTTCGCAAAGATGATATGAGGTCTCGTATTAATGAAACTTTGCAGCACAGGTTTTCATTAAGAACAACTTTTCCTTGTTCCTGTGGATACACACCGTTACCGATCTGAAAACTCTTGAGCATTTTCGTTGCCTCCGATTTGAGCTCGCATATTTAATGTCAAATGCAAATGTTCTCCTTAATCCAAGTGGTCATCATTCGAAAATGATTTGAACTCAATCAAGATTCTCGCTATGTCGAAGTTTCTGATGCACGAAACCTCGCCTGATGTTCCTGAGATGAAGTGAGTCTTGCCTCACGATTTTCTTAAGATTCCTGTGATCGAATGAATCTCATCCTTTTAGCATTTCTGCTGCACTGAGAGAGGTTGGATCTTTTTCGTGGCATTCTTACAATAAATCGTACCTACTACTTTACACAACGTTACTTAGTAAACACGTACTATCATAAACAATTAAATTATAAATACTTACGGATTATTACAAATTTTAAGTAATAAGTATTAAAACGTATAAACCTAACCTATTAACTATCTAAAACAAAATAAAGTGTAATAGATATATATTTTTAAATTATTACGAACCTGAGCTAACAAACTTGTACTTGATACAAACAAAGGAATCTGATACTTCCTGATTTTTATAAATTGAAGAAAGTCAAGAAAAATAACCTAACTTATATCCATTTATGGTTTAACTAATGAGACGTGTTAATATTACCTAAAAAGGACTTTCAGCACTTTTTATGTGTAAAAAACGCATAAAAATAAAGAAAATAAAGAAAAGAAATGCCTTACCTAAACTGTAAACACACAATATGTATTTACAAATGCTAAAAAAGAAATAAATGAAATATACTAACAGAGTTGAATTGAATCGCAAAAATCGAATGTTATTCGCCCATGACCCTCCAGAATGCGTGCGTTCGCTGCGAATAACTGAATTCTAATATATAAATTCAAAATTGGAGGGCAGGAGGATCTAGAAAATGCTCTTACGCATACCCCACCGCGCACGATCGAGGTTATGTGGGACTCGTTTCGAGCCTACCAGAGCCACTACCCACTAAAAAACCCCCCTGAATGACTCTGGGTATCTTTTGCGAAGCAGCGGCGCGGTTTCCGGCGCGCTTTATATACCCGCGCAGTCGTGTACAACCTACAAACGTCCATCGTAAGTTGAACCGTATTTCCAAAACTGATCATTTTTAACTACTATTCATAATATTTTTTTATATACAATTATTATAAAGTTTCAGTTAATGCTACTTACAGAGAAAAAAGATAGAAGATAGATACAGAACAGTTAACAAAATGTTCGACGTGATTCTTTAAATTGACATAACTTTTTCATTTAGGTTTCAATTTATTTATACCAAATGCGCATTTGAAATAAATTATCAATTTGTATTGTAGTTATGGTTCACTATTTTGGCTATAATGGCTTACACATATATACTGTGGCGGGTTTTTTATAAAAAGACGTACATTTCCATCATACCTAATATACCAGTAACTCTAGCGGTTTTGGCCGCGCACGCCAGAATTATAATAATAATCTTTATTGTAAATAGATTGTACAATTTTTGTAAAATTATTTAGGCTACGCAATATTAAAATATCTCGCACGTGGTAGATTTTACCCTGCTTACTTGATATTTTGGACAATTCACACAATATATTTATAAATTGTAGCCTATGTATTATTCTGATGTATAAGCTATATTATTGTAAAGTTTAAATAAAATCCATTCAAACATCCATCCATACTTACAAACTTTCGCGTATATAATATTAGTAGGATATTAATGTTGTCATTAAACTTACGGCGGATTTATGATTAATGTGTGTATTTTAAATAAAACACTTTTTACCGGATATTATCGCGTATATTTTAGTTAATTTTAAAATTATTTCGACGTTTCGGCATCTTTGCAGTTGCCGTGGTCACGATAGACTAAGGTGTTGTTCATCTATTGCCAGTAATAAAAACTACATGATTGTCAATACATATTAACGCCATCTGTTTCTCAGTCTTCTCGCATAACGTCCCGGATTGACACAAAAAGGCACTGACTGTGTCCTGAGTTTGCAGTCTAACAGTTTGCTGGTTTTTCATTTTGATGTTTTTAAGTATTGGATCCCATGTTGATGAAAGTTTCCAACCATCTTCTCTATTGAAATTTGGATGTTTTTTAATTTCAATAGTTTCTCTGACCATCCTAGGTATAAAATGTTTCTCTTTTGCTAGGATCTTCACGGTATCAAATCTTAAATAATGGTTGGGCTTGTCTATGGAATGTTCACAAACTGCAGATTTTGAGGTTCGTTTATTTTTAACATCAGAGATGTGTTCTTTAATGCGAGTTGACACATTTCGTTTGGTTTGACCGATATAAGAGAGCCCGCAGTCACAGTCAATTTTATAAACGCCTGGATCTTGTAAAGGGATGCTTGATTTTATTGGACGAAGATGCTGGCTTATCTTTGAGTGCGGCTTGTAGATAGTTTTGATTGAAGCTCGCCGAAGAATGCCTCCTATCTTGTCAGTAACACCCTTTATATAAGGCAGGAATGCTGGTCTTCGTTCAACTGTGAGTGGCTTTACGCGGTTTCTGCGACGGCGACGCGGTGTTTTTAAATCGTTATCCCGCAGCACTTTAACCAGGTGGTTGAGTTCCTCATTAATGTGTTGGGGATCGCAGATTCCATGTGCTCTCTGAAACAAAGAGTTGCCTACGGCAGATAATTGGCTCGGGTGGTGATGGGATTTCCCATTTAGATATCGGTCAGTGTGGGTGGGTTTCCTATAAACAGTATGGCTAAGTGTACCATCAGGATTTCTTTGTATTAAGACATCTAAGAAAGCTAATTTGTTCTCCTGCTCCAATTCCATAGTGAATTTAATTTTAGAATTAAGGGAATTGAGGTGGTTTAGGAATGCAGTCACTTCATGCTTAGGTAATATAGTGTAGGTGTCGTCAACATACCTCTTGTATATCTTCGGCACAACAGGTGCCATTCGGAGCGCTTGCTCCTCGAAGTTCTCCATGTAAATGTCAGCTACAACAGGTGACACTGGAGACCCCATGGCAACACCATCAATTTGAATATAGTAATTGTTATTCCACATGAAGTAGCCAGATGTTAAACATAGCTCTAATAGTTCTGCATATTCCTCGGGCAAGTTTGACTCACTTAGCTTCCTTTTTACTATATCAATGCAGTCTCTAACAGGTAGTGAGGTGAATAGAGACGACACATCAAAGCTAACCATAGTTTCATTGTTAGTTAACTTGAGATTTTTAAGGTCACTAACAAAATGGTAAGAATCCTTTACATATGCACTTGTCTTTCCTCGCAGTTGTGAGAGCACAATTGCTAAGTGCTGGGCCAGCTTGTAAGTTGGTGTGTCTAGCTGGCTCACAATAGGTCTCAAAGGTACTTTAGCTTTGTGTATTTTTGGTAACCCATACAATTTTGGTGGTTTTGCACTTGCTGGTGTTAACTTTTTCACATCTAAATGTAACAAATCTTTGTATTTTTGTATTAAAGTGGATGTTTTCTTCATAATCCTGTTGGTGGGGTCGTGATTCACCATTTTGTATGTGTTTTCATCCGCTAACAACTCCAAGATTTTTTCGTTATATTCAGATGTATCCATCACTACGGTAGCATTTCCTTTATCTGCACGGAGAACTGTTAACTCGTCATTATTGCGTAAGGTCTTCAATGCAAGGCGTTCTTCTCTGGAAAGATTCGATTTCGGTAGACTATTGCGTCTTAATACGCCGGAGATATCTTGCCGTATACTTTCAGAATCTTCCTTTGAAAGTTTGTTTGTGAAAAGACAGTCTTCTACGCGACAGATTATGTCTTCTACCGGTATTCTAGACGGAGTTGGTGCAAAATTTAAGCCCTTCGATAAAACTTTTATAACATTTGTTTCCAATGTTTGTTTTGACACATTGACAACTGTACGTTCAAGCGAAAAAGTTGATTGATTCTCTGTGGTTGAGCTGATTGAAGGCTGAAACGGTTCATGAGTCATCCTTTTGTTATTGAGTTTTTGAAATTTGCTAATTTGTTTATTTTTATAGATGTTGTAGACATAGTACGCCCTTTTATTCGTAAAATCTTCAACTTTCGCGAAATCCGAATGGGACAGAGTCAATGCAAGATCGTTTTTTGAATTTTGAATAATTTCGTCTGTTCGAAATATGTCATACCGATGTTGTTGTATTAACTTGATCAGTAGTTTTTTGCTTGCTTGGTGAAGAATTTCGGCACTCCCCCGGATGTCTTTCTTCGGAGATATTCTCACACATACCGGGAGAAGGTTGTTATCCCGACATCTTTTGAGAAAGTTTAACGATGTCAGCAGCCGTGATTTCTTTTTCTTCATGCACTCAAGCGATCGTATTTTGTTTGCAACTACCGCTCCGTAGCGGGTAATTAAATCTATTCTTAAATTTTCGCGATGCATACTTTAAATAAAACACTTTTTACCGGATTTTTACCAGTATAACAGTACCAGTGTAACTTATAATTATAATTATAATTATAAATATTATAGTTACTTATAATTACGTAGGTAATTTTTCCACTAAAGTCATCTTTTCAAATAAAATTATTTACCTACACCTTTTTTAATAACCAAATAATAAAGTCTTAGAAAAAAATTAGACAAATTTTGAATAAAAACTGCTTCTACCGTTTCTTTTCTTTCTAGCGAATTTTATTACTTTTTATTAAAATTTTATTTATTTATTTTTAAATTTTGTTACTGCCTGTGTACATTTAGGTGAATTCAAGAAATTAAGACTTTCTGAAGTTTATTATAATGTTGTGCTTCGAAAATAAGCCTACAAGCAAATCGTTAACAGAAAAATATCTGCGATGGCGAATCCGTGGACGATAACCAGTTTAATAACATCATGTATGTCTCGCACCAAATTTCAAAATGTATTTTTTTCAACATCAGATAACATACTTGATTTTATATACATATAACCTTTGAGGAGCAATTCTTTATTGGAAATTAATTCACGTCAAGTTCACGAGAGACATACGGGCGGAGCTTTCTCTACCTACCACAAAAAAAATACCAAAATAATTACAACCCACTTTTAATTTGCGAAGTAAAATTTTTCATTTGCTTTTGTTTCAAGCGTTTGTTTTTAAGATTATACGAATTCTTTAAACAATAGATTTCTGCTTTAAAATCTACAACGAAAGGAAGTCTTATAAATTTGATTTATTTAAGTCAAGCGCTTTTGCGGTTAGTATGCAAAAATCGTGGTGAGCAGAATTGTCAGTGGAATACAAAAGGTTTCTGCGCAGTTTTAGAGGATTCTTGTGAGTAAACCGCATTGCGGTGGCACGATAAACCACTAAGGGCAATTGCGCTTACCAATCCGTTATAAGGCTGAATTTAATGATTTTACGAGATGTGACGTGGTGCGACATTCCTTGAACTATCTATAGCTAATCTATGTTTACAGTTACTAATCAAATTATGGCTAATTATTAAGATATGAGACCCTGTCACATTTCGTTTAAAAGTGAGGTAACTATTTTTGCAAGATATGTAAGTATATTGATATATATATATATATATATATATATATATATATATATATATATATATATATGTATATATATCGTGTTATAAAGTGTATTTTAAATGCAATTTGATAAGCGCTGCGATTGTAAGTAGTTAGGTATAAGTAAACAAACCATAGTGTAAAGTATTTCTCTTTACAGTAAAATAATATAACTGGATACCAGTTCGAGCATAATATATAAATAATTTAACAGGTATATTCGAATATCCATCATGCGTAAATTATATCTTTTGTCTGTTTCTATCTATTTTTGAAACAGAACTGCAAGTTACCACAAGATCTTAGTAGCTTATTTAAATATTATAAATACGAGTAGAGTATCCATGACACCTGCTCACGTAGCGTACCTTTGATGTTAATATTGATCACTTATATACTGAGATAAATAAGATAAATTCAATAATTTGGAAATTAGAACAAATCAAAGCGCTTTAACTTGTTGGTTCACCTTTTTTTTTAAAAAGGTTATAAGCGTAAACGCCAAGAGAGTAATACTATGAAAAAGGAACATCATTTTTAGAACTTACTTAGTGTAATACTAATAAACTTTATTCCATATTAGGGCACCCAATATTGGTGCAGGTGCTTTCGGCCAATCCCAGCGTAACTACACATCATTTTATTGTAAACTCATTGATATTACGATAATATTATTTATAAATTATCCTAGTAATATTATAAACGCGAAAGTTTGTAAGTATGGATGGATGTTTGTTACTCTTTCACGTAAAAAGTACTAAATGGATTTTATTGAAACTTTACAATAATAGATGATCAAACGAACTTCAAGATGTGAAGTTCGATCACTGTTATATTTAATTTAATTTGTCTGCCCCTATGGTGGGGTGAGGCCGCAATGTTGGCTTAGATGCAACTCAGCTCTCATTCTTCAGAGTAATAACAAGTTTTTAGGGACCCAGGGAGGGAGGGTTCTTATATCTTCGAATAAAGCGAATTTATATAATAGTGATCGAACTTCACATCTTGAAGTTCGTTTGATCATCTATTATATTTCATTCGCTTTATTCTTCAGATATAATTCAACAATGTAGATGTTTAGAGTATCTATTAAATTGTTAAAAAAGTCTTGCCACTACATTATATCAAAATGTGACGTTAGTTTTAGGAGTAAATTGGATGTAAAGCAATGAAAAATGGCGTATTGTTAAGTTTTATTACTCATTATTTGTAAATCCCAAAAAATCCGGTTATAGAATTTAGCGAAAGCTTGCGAATTGTTTATCCAGCCAGCTGTCTTTCGTACTACGTCAAGTGAGACACCGGCGGTGCGCGACGCAGACGTGGCGGCGTGGCACGTACTGTGCGCGCTGAACCGCGACGTGTTCACGCCGCTCTCCGCCAGTATCTGCTTGATCCTACGGCTAATTGTCTGTGCAGTAGCTGCACGGTAAGGTCTTTTTACTGTTAGCAAAAGATTTTGAGTCGAATCAGGCCTAATATTTTTTGTTATTAACATATATTTTTCGAGACAGGTAGCGGGACAAATTTTCTTATTATAGTTGAAATATGGCAATAAAAGTAATGGTGGTTCACGACCGACGGACGAAGTTTCTATAAGATCACGTATAGCAATTTGAATTCCGTTTGGGTTAATTAAAATATTATTGATCTTAATACAAGCAATAGTCTGTACTCTATGAGCCGTACACAGGGCAAGAAGAATCACAATTTTCTTTGTTAATTTTTCTAAAGACATCATTTTATTACCACCCCATTGTGAAACATGATTTAAAACCACTCTGGGGTCCCACGTAAAAGTGTATTTAGGTAAAGATGGACGAGACCTAAATATGCCTTTCATCAGTCTTTTTATAATATCGATCGAACCCAAATCGCCTCCTAGAAGTAAACTTAATGCAGATCGGTGACTATTTACTGTACCATACGCTGCACCGATATTAAATTGATCAGTGAGAAAGGCTATTATTGTCGGAACCGAACAAACATTAGGATCAATGCGATTACTATTACAATATTCCCACCATATTTTATAAGTAACATAACATTGTGATTGAGTATTTTTAGAAAGTGAGTTTAACATTAATTCTAAAGAGGTATTCGGGGCTCCCTGTTCGGCAAATGCTTCCCGGAGAGCTTGGCTACACCCAGGGTAAGGTATTTGAAATTGATGTTTCTGAAACAAGACAAAGACTTATTTTTATGTACATCCAGGAAAAGGATATCTGATGCAATGATACTATTTAATCATGGAAACCAGGGCTGTGAATGCCAATAAGGGAAGACCAGAATACCTTCGGCTTCATCATCTTTAATTTTTTGTAGACACCTAAGAATTACCGAAGCCGGAGGGAAAGCATAAAATGAATCTTTCCATTGAACAGTGAAAGCGTCGATTGCTTATGCATCTGGATCTGGTTTCCATGATACGTACTTATCACATTTGGCATTAGTGCGAGATGCAAATAGATCTATGTTAGGTTTACCAAAATTATCTACGATATTCTGAAAGGCTGTTTCGCTGATAGACCATTTGATATCCGGATTAATTTTTCTAAACTCTTCGTCAGCTTTTTTGTTATCTTTACTATTTATGTATGAAGTGGTCAACCAAATATTACGCACCTCACACCGTTGCCATATTTTCTTTGTTAAATTATTTAAAAAAGGATGTTGAATATTACCCATGCGACTTATATAACTAATAGCTGTAGTTTTGTCGATTCGTAATAAAATATTTACATGAGTGTGGTCCCGTGCGAAGCATTTCATACCGAAAAATATTGCAAGGAGTTCGAGGTAATTAATGTGCATGTTTGATTCAGTATTCTTCCAACTACCGTTAACCCGTTTACCATTACAATAGGCTCCCCAACCGCATCTAGAAGCATCAGTAAAGATTTCTAGCGTGTACTTAATTGGTTTCAAAGTGCAAGCCGTGGATTTCATATTTTCGATCCATCATTTCAAATCATCCAAATTCTCGGCTGACGGCTTAAACTTCGACTCATAATCGTACCCACTTTGTAACGCCGGATATTGCTGACGTTTTTTTTTCCCCTCCACGGAGGATAAAAAATACTCTGACGCATACACGGGGTCACCCGCTGGGATTTACATAGCACTGAAGGTGCTCAAAATGAAAACTAAATAATATAAAAATTAAAAATTGAAAAATAAAATTGAATTAATTCGGATTTACGTTAGAATTAGGATTTACGTTAGAATTTGAATTTACGTTAGAATTAGAATTTGCGGCCAGAAGGGCTTCGAGATCGGCTGACAGTCTGGTGGAAGAGTACGATTGCGCATTCCTAGGCCTAGCGACTTTGAACTTCGCATCTAAGACAGGAGTAGTATATGAGACTGAATCACGAACTAGAGGATTGGGATGGGTTTCGGAGCGTTTGAAGAACGCTTCAGAGAGTGTTTTGAGGTGTTGTTGTACTGTAGGCAGTTCAAGATCTCTGTGCAAGTCCGCGTTACGCATGTACCATGGTGCGTTTGTGGCCCTGCGGCAAAAGAGGTTTTGAACTACCTGCAGTTTGTGCAGGAGGGAGGGTTTGGCGTGGGCAAAGATTGGCGAGGCATATGTCATGACGGGTCTAACGCAGACCTTGTAAAGTGTACGTTTGTTTCTGAAAGACATTTTACTTTTTCTACATAACATGCTATTTAGGCGGCCTAAGTAGTGACGGGCGAGTTTCGAAACTCTTTCGACGTATGGCTTGAAAGAAAGCGTCGGATCTAACGTGTCGCCTAAGTATTTTGTACTGCTCTTCCAGGGGATGGGAATGCCTAACATTCGAACGTGGGGATCGCCAGCGGGACGACGGCGTTTGTGGTCGAAGCGCATCGCAGAACTCTTTTCAGGGTTCACATCGATGCGCCATTTTTGAAACCATACACCAAGGGCGTTTACGGCCTTTTGGAGTCTGGTTATACAGTGCGGAACACTGGCTTTTGGTATAGCGTGCGGTTTCGTCGGCAAAGAGGGCGAGTTCGACGCCTTTCGGCGGGATGGGAATGTCGTTGGTGTACACGGTGTACAACAGAGGGGCGAGGACTGATTTATGGGACGAGGCGCGGAAAACACGCCCACGTACGGTCTTTGAGAAACGACGCGATTAACTTGACTTGGCGATCCGGTAAGCCTATTTTGTAGAGTTTATAAACAAGACCACTGTGCCAGACTTTATCGAAAGCCTTGGCTACGTCAAAGAAAACCGCGACTGTTTTATAACGACGCGAATAGAAACCGTCAAGTATGTACTTGACGATTCGATGGACTTGCTGAGGCCAGGAGTGCTTAGCACGAAAGCTGAACTGATGTGGAATAATGAGGGGATCGCCATCCGTCGGAAACAGATGGTTCCGCATTCGAGAGAGTATGACTCTCTCGAGAAGTTTAGACATGGCCTTGAGGAGGCTGATGGGTCTGTGATTAGCCGTGATATTCAGATGTTTACCCGGCTTGGGAATGCCTATGACTGTCGCTTCTTTCCAAGCTTTTGTAAAGTAGCTATGGTCGAAGCAGGCATTGAATATAACAGCTAACAAGGTAAGCTGTTGCTTAAGAGCGTGGTTGGAAATTCCATCCGCACCCGGAGCCTTTTTGGAGTTTTGATTTCTAATGAGAAGCGAGATTTCGTCATTAGAGACTGTGACGGGGTCGGCGGTGATGGGTAGAGAGTCTCTGCGAAGGACTTCGTCCTCCACCGCCTGGATGTGTGAGGGATCAGCAGGTTGCTTGCTAGGCGAGCATTGTGCGGCAATGCTGTCAGCGAAGCAATCGGCTATCTCTTTGTCTTCGAAGGCAGTAGTGCCATCGGGACGAGTGAGAGGCGGTTTCTACGCGTAAGGCTCAGGCCATACTATAGTACGCTTGGTGGGACGGAGAGATATTCGCCATGAGAGCGTTCATCTGAGCGTCTCGGAGTTCTGCGAGGCAAGGCCTAACTTTACGTTGTAGCTGATTCGCAGCTAATCTATAGGCGGGCGTGGGATATTTCTTGGCTCTCCGGAGAGCCGCGTTCTTAGCTTTAATAAGATTGCTAACGGCTAAGGGAAGCGTGGGTTTACCTTGCTTAGCAACCTTTTCGTTGTCACGTTGGCTGAATTGATAGCATCAGTTAGAGAATTGACTAATGAATCTATTTATCCGGACAATCAATTTGATCGGGCGAGATCGCGAGTGGAGACTTCGGGGCCTCTAAGGCTGAAACTAACGTATTTTTAAAGCCTTTCCAATTGGTAAAGGTCTTAGGAGAGGTGACGCTATCGTTAGGCGGTCCTAGCACGAGGGAGACGGGGCGGTGGTTAGATGCTAGGTCATCGAGCGGTTCGATAGACCTGAGGTCGAGGTTGATTCGCTTGATAATTGCAAAATCGAGGATATCAAGAGAGTGGTTTGGGTTGTCGTTATAGTGAGTGGGAGTGATGGGAGAGATGACATCTAGGTCGAGTGAGTTTGTGATGTTGAGGAGAGCGATGTTGCTGGTGTTGGTTGATAGGCACGTCCAGTTAGTATGTTTGGAGTTAAAGTCTCTGAATGACCGAGGGCGAGAATGACCTCAAAGTCGCTGCGGATTGGTCTGGTGCCACTAAGTTTGTAGATTGATACTATGATGATAGTCGGATGACCAGTTATAGCCAATCCACACACAGTGGCTTCCATGTTGAGGAGAGGAGGGGTAGGGAGAGGAGAGCAATGGAATCCTCTTTTGTAATAGATAGCAGTGCCGCCGAAACCGTCGGAGTTGGGCCTGTCGTTACGAATAAACGCGTACTTGAGAATAGCGAATCCCCTGGAGCGGTTTGGAGTTACCCACGTCTCTTGAAGTAGCAATAAGTCTGGCTCGTTGTTCTTAAGGAACAGTTTGAGCTCAGCAAGGTTAGTATTAAGGCTACGAACGTTAAAGGAAACTAGGGATAAGCCTTTGGGTTTGATACGACAGGACGCGGGATTTGCAGGTCTAGACATTCTATTTATTTATTTAATAATAGGTCTTTACCTATGAAACTGCCGTTTTGCCGTACTGGCCATTTCAAATGAAAATATTTTTTTTTTGACTGATAATTCTAATTTCAAATTAATTTTATTTGACAAACATGGAATTCTTTTTCTAAAATCGTCATTTGTTTAATAGTTAGTGTTTTGTTTTCAACGCATTCGAACATTTTTAGTCATCATGGATAAGTTAAAAATTCGAGTAATTATGGAGTATGAGTACCGTCGTGGCAGCAAAGCGGCACAAGCGGCACGCAACATCAACGACGTTTACGGAGCGAACACTACAAACGAACGCACCGCCCGTTATTGGTTTACCCGCTTCCGTTCTGGAAATTTTGACCTGAAAAATGAACCCCGTGGTCGTCCGAAAACTTTGGTCAACAATGACGAATTAAAGGCAATTGTGGAAGCTGATGAAACTCAATCCACGGCTGAATTAGCAGCAGCTTTCGACGTTAGCATCAAAACAATATTGGTCCATTTGCGTCAAATTGGCAAGGTAAAAAAGCTTGACAAATGGGTACCCCACGAACTCAATGACCGCCAGCGCGAAGTACGCGTGGACACGTGCCTTGCACTGCTCAGCAGGCATGCAAATGAAGGGATTCTGAACCGCATTGTTACTTGTGACGAGAAATGGATCTTGTTTGACAATCGTAAGCGCTCAGCAAGTTGGTTGGACCCTGGTTCAGCACCCAAACAATGCCCTAAACGAAAACTTACCCCTAGAAAAGTGAAGGTCACTGTTTGGTGGTCTAACGCGGGTGTGATTCATCACAGCTTCTTGCCAAACGGGACAAGCATTACTGCAGATGTGTACTGTGAAGAACTGAACACAATGATGGAGAAGCTCGCACGTCTCCAACCAGCTTTGGTCAATCGTTCGGCTCCACTGCTCCTGCACGACAACGCGCGACCTCATACTGCACAGCAGACGGTCTCCAAGCTACAAGAGTTGGGGTTGGAAGTTCTCCGTCATCCGCCGTACTCACCATCCTTGCGCCTACAGACTTCTACTTTTTCTAGAAATTGGATAGGCGTCGGCTGCACGGGCTTTGCTTTCGGGGGACCCCGTTTGCGTAGCGGCGGGAAGTTGGCAAGAGTGAGTGGCGGCGCCGGTTTAGGCGCGTACCTCTTAGTGGAGGAGCGCGGAGCGCGCGTGCAGCCCCTGTAGTTTGCTGTGTGGCCGGACTGGCCGCACAGCACACATACAGGGGGGAAGTGGATTTGGGAGTGCGAGTGCACTCCTTTGTTATATGTGGGTTTGGGCACTTGATGCACCTGGGAAGCTGAGCAGTTAGCCACTGCGTGGCCACAGAGCTGGCAGCGGTGGCACTGCCCAGGGAGACCGCGTGGATTGGGACGCTCGACGGAGATATTCGAAAGTCCGCAGATTATGCGAGCCTCTCTGAAGATCTCCCTCGAGTTGGGAGTATTAGTTAGGATTACTAGAGCTAGTGGGAGACGCCTACCGTGGTTGGAGTGCATCTTGTGCACTGCTTCAGCCGGGAAACCCTGGGACTTAAGGTCCTCGAGAGCTTCATTCGCGAGCTCGAACGGGACGCCCCGTAATACCGCGCGGATCTTACGCTCCTCCGGGAGGGTGTAGGTGTGGTACGCGATCTGCCTAACTGAAAGCAGCCTAGTGAACGCGCGGAAGACACCGCGGCTTTCTTCGAACGCTTTTTAGAGCGTTTGGCAACTAATTGAAAAGGAGGCTCAGGAGAGCCGGTTAAGGTGGGGGCGTCCGATGACGCATCAGACGCGGATTCTTAGTCGGTCCCGGGAGCGGTACGCTTACGGCGCGACGTTTGAGATGATGAGACCGACGTGCAGTCCATGAGGGGCCGGAGACGCGATTGTAGCCTGCAAGTTCTGCGTTAGGACGTCTTTCGGAATGGAGACGCCTGCCGCAGCAAGCGCCTGGGTGAACGCTTTCGCGAATAATAACGCTTAGCGAAACTATTAGGGAGGGTTGGGACAATTATATGTATAAATAAGTATATTAAAAGATGCCTAGTTCCTAAAAACCTAGCGAACCCTAACGGCTAACCTCCCTACCAGCGGTAGGGGGGCTGGGGAGAATAACTTAAAACTTACCGTAGTACGCCGAAGGCCGCTACCTAGAAACCTAAAAAAGGGTACGCAGGTAAAGAGTTGACAGAGTTAGGGTCAACCTTTACCGACAGAAAAGACAAATACACATGAAAACACACAAATATGATAAAAATAAAATGATCTGTCTGGGAATCGGCGCCGTTCGCGCAGTCGAAAGTGCCGGGCCTGTTGCTATACAGCGAAAATGCGATGCCGGAGCTCGAGTGTTTTGCCCTCCTTGCCCCCCCTTGCTCGACTCGACGAAGGGTAACGAGGAGGGCCCTGCCAGTTTTCCTAGAAGCGCGGAATGGAGTAGCAGTGCCTAGTGCTTGCATTGTTGACTTGTTACTCACGATTTTCTTAATGTGGAGGCTTTGCTTCTCAATGGCCTTTGATGATTTTATTTTTTCAGGCAAGTTAACTCCAAATAATGTTTCGTCTCGATCTTGCTCTTCAATAACTGACAGGATAGAGTTTTGAAGGCAGGGTGTTATTAACTTAGTCCTGAGTTGGGTTTCTGTGAAGTGCAGGTCGGTAAGTAGCCTACAACCATCGGATAGGATTTTAACAGCTTGGACTTTATCGTCAGATAATAATAGCGAAGTCATAGCTTTATTGATAGCCGAGATACCGTGACCTAACTGGCCCTGTTTAGCCTGGATACTTTTATCTCTGTTTCTGATACTTCTGCCACCGCCACTGATATCTCCAGATTCAAAGTAGGAGCTTTTAGTAACCTACAGTTGTCTGGTATCGGATATTCATTTTTCAGATTTGCTTTACGGTCTTTTGCCAAACCTTTTTTAAATATAGGAATCCACCGCTGCGATAGGCTTTGGTGTATTTGGTCGCCATAAACGGGAGCGTCCTCGGTGGCATCTCCTTATGCCGACAACATTTCCGGGTCGAGCTCCGGGAGTGAGACGTCGATTGGAGGATCCACTGGTTGCGTGGCTTCAAGCCCGGGCGTGAGCTCGGGGCCGGGTTCGGTAGCCTGTTCAAGGTCAGGTTCGGGTTCAAACGTTAACATCCGACTGGGGCCCGACATCTATTTAGACAATAGAAAATTATTTAATAAGAATATGTCGGTACTTTTATATTTTTCTTTTTGCGATTAAAAACATTGTAACAAAGGATTATCCATTGTTTTAAATATACCCACATGTTTTACTTTTGTTAAATTTAGGAGTTATTTAAGCATCATACTATCCTCACTTGTGTGAATTATTACATAGCTAAGAGATGCTTTGAACTCAAGAGTTCATTATGTTTATCTCATTAAACACAGAAGTATTTTAATTTAATATAATTACCTGGGTTTCCTTCGGCGTCTGTCGAAGAATCACTAATTAAACGACGACGCTTAACCGCATTTTGTTGTAGCCTTCTTATTTTATTCTCGTAATATTCAACTGTTCGTTGCTTATGCTTAGGCATGGTTATGAAACCGGAAAAAATGAAGTTTACTTACAACTTTTTAAACAATTTAAATGATTTTGGAAAGAAGGAATAATTCTTAAAAGATGTGCACTTTGCCGCGCAAAATAAAAGAATGAGAGCTGAGTTGCATCTTAGCCAACATCGGCGCGGCCTCAACCCACCATAGGGGCAGACAAAAAAAAAGTTAGGGTCAAATATTATCTGAAGGTGCGGAAGTTGCCAGTAAAATAAAAGGAACTACATTGTTGAATTATATCTGAAGAATAAAGCGAATGAAATGTAATATAGCTTATACACCAAAATAATACATAGGCTACAATTTATAAATATTTTGTGTGAATTGTCCAAAATATCAAGTAAGCAGGGTAAAATCTACCATCTGCGAGCTATTCTGGCGTGTGTGCCAAAACCGCTAAAGTTACACGAAAGTAATGTATGATGGAAATGTATGCCTTTTTATAAAAAGCCCGCCACAGTATATATGTGTAATTATATTTATAGCCATTATAGTCAAAATAGGTAACCATAACTACAATAAAAATTGATAATTGAAACCTAAATGAAAATAGATACTTTTATCGCTTCTGGTATTTAAAGTAGATAAAATATGTCTTTCACGCTTCATAATTTGCCAAATATTATTTGAATAGTGATGACGATGACAAAATGAGTGCGCAATACTACGGTGCGGTACCTTGGTCCTTTTTTGGTTGTTTTTTATAATAATGTGAATAACATAACAGCAAAAATAATGTAAAATCAGATAATATAATTAAAGAAACATACTTTCTGTACATTAAAAATAAAAAATAATTAATAAAAAAAAGCAGAGCTTGTTATTATATCGATGCCGAACCCAAAAATGTAATTTATTGTTTTTTGTCTGTTTGTCTGGAGTTTGTGCACGCTAATCTCAGAAACGGCTTATCCAATTTAGATGCGGTTTCCATTAATATATTGTGGTAAGTTTCACTTAACATCAATCGATTATATATAATAAAAATTATATTCTAATTGAAAATAAATTAATCTAGTAGATTTTGGAATAAAAGTTATTCTCGCAGAACTCAAAATAATGAAACCATAATTTTATTTATAAAACGTAACTTGTGCTATCTCAAGCAAAAATTACAATTGTTGCTTAGAAGTATTTCAAAGGAATATTAAATTTTACATTTTACTGGTTGTGCCTATATGCCTTGATGTAACGGACCGTGAAAGAGGCGTTTGCCTACTTTTTCAGTTTAAATTATTTCGGAGACAGAAAGTGGCTTCAAGATTCTTGGAATACTCAATTTGTAAGGTTAAGCTTCTAAAATTTAATATTTTGACACAATTAATATAAATACGATGATAATTCGTAACTGTCAAAAACAAAAGAAATCAGGGTTATATTAATACAGTTCGTGCATGATTATGTTGTTTACATTGTGCTAAAATAAATCTTCTGGGTTCTGGATGATGTGTCACACGAGGGCGGTAATATTTTATTAGAAAATATTTACAAATTTGTCATTTACAAAGAAAAGAAAACTAAATAGTTAATGTGTTTTTAGGCTAAGAAAATGTTACTTTTTTTCACAGCACTTGCTTATTAAAAATGGAACTGGCTACGGAAGAATCTAAACTCCCAAGTACAATAAAAATCTACAAATATTATTTTATAAGAAAGTATGTATGGCTACAAACTATAACAAAGTCCAAAAGGAAACTATGGAGCTTTTTGCTCGATTTACGCTTATATTATTTATATACAAGGTTTTTAATATTTTTTCATGCGTAAATAATTATATTGAAAGTATAAAAAAAGTTAATAACATACAGCACGCATGATTTTTATTACCTTATTTGCAGTTTGTAATAATTCGAAAAGTATCCCAAAGGATGACAAATGCCATCGTAAAATATCAAATTTTATCTCGGTCACGTTACCGTCTAGTCTTTGACAAATTATATTTCATGTTGACAGATATTACGATTTCTGGTAGAATAAGAAATCCAACTTGTTAAAAGTGTTAGTTGCAAAATATTTCTCGTAAAATTTCACTTTTAATGGTATGTTAAATCATGAGCTGCTATTACAAATTGCATTAAACTAAACAACACCAATTAAAAAATGAACAGGAAAAGTTGATTTAGAGATGTCCAATACAATTAATATTGAAGACAAGGTTCGCTCCGTAATTTGTTGCCTTTTTTGTGTACCTACTTGCTTCAAAATTTAGGAACGTGTTACATTTATTGTTTTAAGAAGAAATATTTGCTTTGCAGTATTTTTTAAGTTTCTGGCTAGCTTTTGTAGATGTTACTAGTTGTTGTGGATTAGCAGACATGGAAGCCAGGTCTAAGTTTTATTATACGACCTTTCCTATCAAGATGCTAATGGACATTTCTTACGAAAAAAAAAACTATTAAAATAAAGATAAATATGTTTGTTTAAAAAAAGCCAAAAAATACACATCGCTGCTTTATTGTCGTCGTCATAGTGCAATAATGATCATATTTGGAGGTTACAGTTAAAATTGATTAATACAGCCGAAAGTACTTTACATAATATTACTTTGATATTTTGTTGTGATTCGTTGCAAATATAATATAATGTTACAGTCCTATCAATAATTATTTTGGCCTACAAAGTTAACACTTGGGTATTATTTCAATGTTCTCGTAAAAACTGAGCTAAGCAATAAAGCTCAAAATTGCTGTAAGTAAAATATGAAAAGGGGAAAGTGTGGGTGACTGCTGATAAATACTCTGTTGCGTTAGGGCAGAGATGATTGATCTAATCGTATCTCCTAAATATTAGTTAATTAAAATCATAAATAAAATTCTATGCTTGGAGTGTACACAACAAAGAGGAAAGTAGATCATGAGAACGTTTAATTTATTATAAGTTGTACTTTGAAATTTTTTATAGGACATGTAAATTAAATTATCTGCCAAAATTTTATAATTGATTAAAATAGTTCTGATATATACAATTCACTGAAGATATTTCCAGAAAAAATATTACTAAATGTTACATTGTTCAAAAATATATTTATATACTTCCTCAGTATTTTATTACTTTGTTCTAGTTAAACAATGTAGTGTAATGTACAAATAGTATTCCTCTATTTTGGAGAGTCTAGGATAGGCAAAAAAGGAAATTTAATTATTTACAGAAAATATTTTTTAAAAAAGTAGAAAAAAAAGGGAAAAAATGTTTAAATATTTGAAGATAACGATAAAAAAATAAAACAACGCCCAAATTACTTTTAAGATGTTGGCAACGTGACCAAAAGCTTGAGTCTGAATGACTATTATCTTTTATTTGCCAAAAGGTTGTTTTTAAAAACACTTAATAGACATCACACATAATAGAAGTATACTGAGAGTTTTTATTTAAGCACCTCAAACTTATCATTTATAAATAATACACTCTCTGAACTTCACGAGCGACATGTGTAAATTTGTGTTGTGTACACGTGATTGTGTACACAACACTATACACAACGACGACACCTTCCTGATAAAATTTCTCTTTCACATGCACATGTATGGTGAGATTTATTTAAAAACATTCAAGAAAGGAACAATATTGAACACTATAAATATGATTCTCTTAAAATTGTGACATTTCAATTTTTACTGTCGGACTTGTCACGCAAATTGTTGCAATCAAAACAAAAATCATTTTTATAATAAGTGGATCCCAAATAAAAAATATTTTAAGTTATTTAAACCTCATAAAAATATATGGAGGTGTATTTTTTCTTAACAATTCGTTATACTTAAAACCAAAGCGAAAATTTTTTCAATAGAGACGTTTTACCACTGCACCGCAGCGCGGGAACGTGTTTCCAAGTACAAGACTGTTCTTTTTCAGTTTCTGAAAGAAACTTTGAAACTTGAGAATAAGTGTTATTCTTTGTTATGTTATTCTACAAGTCGGCGAGTACGTGTCCGGCGTAATGAACAACGAAAATGCAACGTCACAAAGTTTTAGTGATAAATCTGTAGCCAACATCAAAATTATGCTTCGAATAGGAAGTTTACGTTTAATTTAGTACCTTTTATTCCAGTTCCTGTTGCAAGTTTAATTGTACAATGCAAAATTTTGGAAACGAGGTTGTTAGAGAAAATATTCTACGAATTTATTACAGCTGTTAAAAGTGTTGTTTTTAAAATGGATTTTCGAAACGAAACTGTAAAGATTTTTATATAGTTTCATCTAGTGAGTGAATACGTTCCAGACGCTTAGCAAGCTCTCTGAAGTTTTACAAAAATAAAGTTTTTCGATTTCAGCTGTGGGGAAATTCAACTGTTTCAAATGTACTGTCTTTGTATCAACGAGAACTGCCGTGAAACCTGGAATTGTTATTCGTGAACTTAATATCTATTCAGCAAATGGTTGTTCTGGCTAGGATTTGAACCCTGAACTACGGCGGTTAATTTGGTTTTCATGAAAAAAATAATTATTATTTAAAATAGTATATTATTTCTTTGAAAAAGGGATTTAAGCTGTTTACATGTAAATCTCAATGTAACTTTACAAGGCTCTAGCTTTATGTAAAATATATACTCCAGCTTTCCAAGATAAATCATATCAAGTCTTACATATAAAATTGGCTTTTTGTAAGGGAGGAACATAAAGTAAATTAAAAAAAATATCGTATGTTTATTTAATCAAAGTATGTTCATATTGCTATCTATGTACTTTTGCCATCTCATAGGTAGTTCATTGACCTCTTTACTAAAAAACCATTCAGACGGGAATCAATAAAATGTTTGAAGGAGCTTTGGGCTGCCCCAACGGAGTTAAATTTTTTCTCTTGCAACGAGTTATCTAAATTTCGAAAAAAATGTTAATCTGTTGGGCAAGGTCCGGGGAGTACGGTGGATGTCTTAGACATTCCGAGTGAAGCTCCTCTAATTTGGTAGCCGTTTGTTGTGCAGTGTGTGGTCAAGCGTTGTCCTGAAGCAGCAGTGGTCTAGAGCGATTAACCAGCCTCGGTTGTTTCCAGTAACTAGTTTTTACATCATGGTTTGCAGTTGCTAACAAAAGACATCTGCCGTAATCGTCTGGCCAGATTTAAGAAAGCTGTAGTGAACGACACCGACACTAGTCCACCAAACACTCACAAGTTACTTTTTTGAGTAAATTTTCGCTTGCGGCAAGATTTGGCTGGTTTGCCAGGGTCCAACTCATCACAGGTAATGATTCGATTAAAATTTGAATCCTTTCATTATTGTGTCGGTTCTATAATGTAATGCAGCAGTCGACGCGCGTTTATCGGTTTGATGCACTCAATTTATGAGGTACCCACCCCTCAAGCTTTTTCACCTTCATTGGGAAGGTTCCCGGACGTGGTTTGCGATGGATCCGCTTCCATAATAGCTTCAATTCTTCATTATCAACTTTGGTCGCCGGCCGTCCTCGGGGCTTGTTCCACAGGTCGAAATTTCCAGAAAGAAAATGTTGGAACCAAAAACGCTCTGTGCTTTCTTTTGCGACACCGCCGCCATACACAGCATTCAAGTTTACCATTTTGTGAACTAAGTGACGCAAAGAAAATACCCAAAAGAGGAAAAAACAAATGAGTTACGGTTTTTGATACACAAATGCGTGAGTAAATATAGTATTGGAGTTGGAATCTTAACCAAAGAGGAGATAATACAGATTGATGTGGCCAGTACGACAAAACGCTAATTTCATATGTAAGGACCTAATATATATATTCGTCCCTCCCAACTTTTTCTTATGATGGCACGGTCGAATGGTAATAACATAAAATTTATAAAATGCAAATCACGTACACGTAGGTTACGGGCTACGTTCAATTTGAACTGACCGCAGGACGGAGAGTGCATCCACTATGACAAATCCTTAAGTAATAAACATAGGATCTATTAATGTTCCCATTTTATCCCATTAAATGATAAAAATGTCGGTGCTGTGTCTCTTAAAGCAATAAAACAGTGAAATGAAATGAAATGAAATGAAATATTTATTTCTCAACATTGACAATTACTCGTTCTTATTGACGTCAAATATCAATTACTTGTTCTTAATGACTCTACCACCAGTTCGAAAAAACCTTCGTGAAGAAGAACTGGCAAGAAACTTCACGGGTATAGTTTTTTTCAAAATAAATTTACAGAGTCTCTTTATGTCTATACAAAATTATTCTTATCTGCATCTGTTAGCTCGGCAAGTCCCCCCGAGTATCCAAACGACGAACACCCTCAAACGGCACCCGTTCAAGAGTTAACGCGGGATCCAGCCATCGCCCTCCTCAACCATATTAGAGGGAAGTGAGCGACCCGTCACCCGACGCTGAAGGCAAAGTATCATTATATGGCTTCGTATAATATGACCCAGAAATAACCTTTAGATTTCACACCTGTTATATATAGTAGGTACGCAATGCTCTCAGATTTTACCACATAAGTACGTGATTTTCGTTTTATCCAGCTTTTTTACAAAACAGTCATGATTTTTATAATTTAAGATTTTTGGAAGTTTCATTTGAAAACAATTTTACTCCAATAACTGGCACCATGCATTTTATTTCTATTTAAAATGGGTCATGC
Organism: Marasmarcha lunaedactyla; assembly: GCA_923062675.1. Lineage (NCBI taxonomy): Eukaryota > Metazoa > Arthropoda > Insecta > Lepidoptera > Pterophoridae > Marasmarcha > Marasmarcha lunaedactyla. Next base: position 13,141,694 of record OV281339.1, on the reverse strand, counting down.
GTTAAAACGCCAATATTTAATACTAATATTATATAATGTATACTTTGCCTTAAAATTTTTCTTCCTTTCATTTCTTGGAATATCACTTGCCCTTTTCAAAGTACACGTCAATGTAACAGTCGATTTCATAAGAAGCCATATTAATTCGGATTCTATTCTTTGAACTTAATATTTTATACGGATACGGATAAGCTATAGAACGAATTCGGTCAGGTTGACTAATTGCCATCTGAATTCGGCTTAAGGAGGACTTAAGACTTTTCTTAATCAGATTAAAGTGGTTTTAGACTACATTACTTTAAAAGTGGAAATCGATGTCTATTTATTTAAACGTAGCTGTTTCATTTTAATAGTAAACTAGTGGTAGTAATACTTTGTTAATGCGGCGTAATTCGGAAGTAAGATTTTTTTTTGGTAAGATGATTTTTCTTTTGTCTTCTATCTCACCTGATGGAAAGTGACGATGAAGACGAAGGTGTTATAAGTATATCCACGAGATAGATTTAAATTATTATTATTACTTTAAGTATCATACTTGAAAGATTTAATTTTTTAAGAAGTTATTTCGAGAACCCACCTCCCTATATAAATTAGCTGTTAATTTACTTTGTTTTTTTGTTTGTTTTGCTGTGAATAATAAACTTTTATATATTGCTAAATATTGGAAATTTATACATCTCACAATTTTATTTATTTCTACATAGGCCAAGTGTTTGGCTGTCGTTGTAGGTCGCTTTTGTTTTCTATACTATTTCTCATTTTATTTTCTTAGATAAATTTTCTATTTCACAATGTCTCAGTCAGGGAATAAGTCAGTAACTTTGACACAGTCCGAAGTACATTCGACGCAAGTTCTGTGCAGTTTTATCGATAAAGGGGTAAGTGAGACCTTATGTGCTTTTCTGATCAATTGCCAAAACGCGCTGGATCGGGCATATAAAAGCCAAAAGTCACTCTTGTTTAAATTTATACTATCCCGGATATCTGGAAAAGCACAGGCTGCATGTTCTAACCGTATTTTCGAAAGCTTTAATTAATTAAAAATTTGCCTTAAACATAAATTCGATGAGAAAAACATAATAATTACCTTTTATCCGAATTACAACGGTGTAAGCAATGACCTCACAAATCTGTCGCTGAATATGGACTTAGAATTGAAAGCTGTTTAACAAACTTACAAGCTGAAGTTCGTAGCTCCGACTCGAAAAAGGAACTGCCAGGACGAATTGCCATGATCAAAGATCTCGCGCTTTACACTTTGTACTGGCCCGTCGAGCCGACGGAGAAAAAGAACATCGATTTCGTACCGAACATGAGATTGAACAGGTATTGCCAGTGAATCATCCAAAACCAATTAATGTTATTTATTATTATGCTTTTATTTTGTTTTTACTTTTCAAATTTATGATATATTTTTTTAAATTAGTATTTTTTTGTTGTAATTCAACTGCAGCTAGTCACATAATATTACTCTGTTTAAGATAACTAAAATTACTTAAATTTTATGTAGTTATTTATTGTACTTGTGAAATAATATCTTTGATAGCTTCTTTTCGGCTTCTTAATATATTAATAGTTCTGGATAATGGATAAAAATAGAGCAAAAAATTTGCGTTTGGGACTACTAAATGAAAGATCACTGAATACGGGGAAAGATGAGCTTATCACTGCTGTTTTAAAATTTTCTCCGGATGTCCTAGCAATTAATGAAACTTTCTTAAGGGAAGGGGAAGAAAAATATGTAATTTCGCTACCTGGAACAATTTCAGGCATATTCCGAGGAAATCCACAATTAGAGGTGGTGGTGTAGCGTTCTTCATAAAGCGTGGTATTCGTGTCCGCAACAGGCCGCACCCCACTTCACGGCTTGAACAGATGTGGGTAGAGCTGACTTTACCCGGAAAAGTGCGCGTCGCTGTAGGCACAGCTTATCGCCCGGAGTCCGGCCTGACCGTCTCAGATGCTATTGATGCCCTGACTTTGTCGGTGAGTAGCTGTGGCGATTGTTCTCATTTATTTCTTCTAACTGGCTTTAACGTTGATCTTTTAAAGACGAAGAAGATACCAGTACCAGTAAACAAATTAGCACGTTTCTTAAGCCTCACGATTTAACACAAATTGTAAATGAACCGACAAGAATACATAAGAATTCATCTACCTTACTTGACTTACTTATCACGGACTCCCCAAATTTAAATAAACAAATAATAGTGGAGCACAATTCGGCACTAAGCGACCATGCTTTTGTGCTCGGAGAGTTCCGAATATCAAAACCTGCAGCTCCTCCTCGTTATATAACCGGTCGATCCCTAGAAAATATAGACATAGATTTTTTAGTGGTGGATCTGCACTCATTTCCGTTGGAGATTATATATGATTGTTCGTGCGTTAATGATATGATATCCATTTTTAATAATTTTATGACAAATATTTTTGATATGCATGCTCCCTTAAAGCGAAGGCGTGTGTCGAAGAAAGCCAGGCCCTTGATAACCGAAAATATTAAGCGATTGATTACAATTAGAAATGATGCTCCGTCAAGTTACATAAATAAACTGCCATCTCCGGCAAACGACAAGCGTAAGGAGTATTATAAAAAACTTAGAAATTTTACAACTTTTACAAATTTTAGAAAAGAAAGCTTATTACGAACATTACGTCAATAGTCAGGTTGGTAACCCAAAAAAATTGTGGTCTAACTTAAAACAATCATCCAGTCTGGAACAAAGGACCCAGTCGGCTATACCTCAACATCTGTGTGATCCAGACATGATTAGATACACCAGGATTAAATATGGTAGTTCAAAATACTTTAAATTATTTTCAAAATAATAGATATAATGGTTCAACTTTTACTTTAAAAGAAATCACAGAATTAGAAGTTTTAAAGATTTTACCGAGCATTAAGTCTAACTCTACCGGCCATGATAATATATCAATAAAAATGATAAAACTAACACTAGAGGTAACTCTACCTGTTATAACGTTTATTGTGAATAGCTCTATCAGATCGAAAGTCTTTCCGGAGTCTTGGAAAGTCGCGAGAATAAAACCGTTGCCAAAAGGCTCGTCGGTCGCAGATTTAAATGATTTGAGAGGCATAAGTATTCTTCCTATACTTTCTAAAGTGATTGAGAGAGCCGTTTGTATTCAGTTTACAAAATACCTTGAGGCGGAGAATATCTTTCCAGCTGTACAATCTGGCTTCCGTGCCGGACACGGTACTGATACGGCCCTCGCACATGTTTCCGACGATCTCCTCAACGCTTCCGACTCTGGTATGGCCAGTTTTCTGATATTATTAGATTACTCTCGTGCGTTCGATTGTTAATTGGAAACTTTTGTTATTAAAATTAAAATTCTATGGAGTTACGGAGGATACAATAAAATGGTTTGATTCATTTTTAACAGATAGGAAACAATTTGTAGAAATTGAAAATGAAAGAAGTGAAGTAGTAACTAGCCAGATAAAGAATTTACAACGTTGCTGTCCGCAGGGATCCATTCTTTCTCCTATCCTGTTTATTCTGTTTACAACCGATCTTGTTCATACACTACAACTAACAGGGCATAGCTCAGTGCATCTTTACGTAGATGACACTCAGCTATACACTTCTTTTAAGCCTGACATAACGAGCGAGACTGTGAACAGAGTAAACTGTGATCTTAATATCGTACTCCAGTGGTCTCAAAGCAATTGTTTAATGCTTAATCCCCATAAAACTAAATTTATAATAATTGGAACTAAACATCTAATCAACCAAGTGTCGATATATAACCCCGAGCTTTACTTAAATAATGTAAAAATAGAACAGGTAAAAAAGGTACAAAATTTAGGTTTAATAATGGACGATGTACTTAGATTTATCGACCACGTCAATAGTAAAATCCAAGCCGCATTTTATAGACTACGTGTATTATATGGCTTCAGAAAATATCTATCTGAGAGGGTAAGGGTAACTTTAACAGAAAATTTAATATTATCCCTATTTAACTACGCAGATACTGTGTATGGCCCAAGGCTCTATAAAAAAATGCTCAAGCCATACAAAAAGTACAAAATGCATGTGCTAGATTTTGTTATGACGTTCCAAAACGAGCGCATATCACACCTTTCCTAAATGAACATAATTGGTTGAAAATGCAGAAACGACGCCAAATACATCTTGCATGTTTAGTTCACAAGGTAGTTATCAAACAGAGACCAATTTACCTTTTTAACAAATTTCATTGGAAGTCTACGTCACGTGAGGAGAGAGTTCGTTCCTGCCATAGAAAAAAAATTATATTACCTTTCAGTAAATACTTCCGCCATAGTCATAGAGGCAGCTTTCGTTACCGGGCGGCCAAGATATGGAACGATCTACCTCCTCCCTACCGTGCTGGTATGTCCCAAATGAACTTTAGAGCTAAGCTTAATATATTATTGCAATCCCAACAAAAACGTGGTGACGACGCCTTGAAAACTTGTTTGAATTGGAGATAGATATTATTTTCACAATTACTAAGTAACTTTTCTTTTTTCTTTTACAAAGTGTTTAATCCAACTTTAGGATTTTTCTTCAATTGTGAATTAATGAATACCATGCAGTATTTACTATATATTTAAAAATATTACTAAATAATTGTAAGGAATTGAAATTCTATTTAATTAAGTAATGTAAACCCATGCCTATTTGTTGACCGGCATTAAGTCAAGGGGTGTTTTTAAAATCAGCGTTGCCAGTCTTAGGCAACATTTTGCTGAAAATGCCCTTTTGGCACAGTATGTTAATATAGCTATTTGTATATTTATTTGGGTATTGAAAATGTGCCAATAAATAAATGATTTGATTTGATTTGATTTGAGTATAATAATGTCATGAAACAGAAATAGACTAATCAAGCTAGACCTCAATATTATACTGAGGTTGATCAAGGTCCCTCGTATAGTGATGTCAACGCACATTCAAATGAACATAATTTAAACTAAGAGCGTCGAAAGCTACTAGTTCTTCTATATCAAAAGCTACTAAATCTACTACTTCTAACCATGCTAAATCCACTGTTTCTAATTATACTAAATCTACTATTTCAAAACCTACTAACTCCACCATACTAAACCCTACCTCATAACATACTAAACATAATACAAGACCTACTATATCAAAGCCTAATAACCAAGATTTGTCAAACCCTATCCGAACTTCTACGGAATCTACTAAATCGATTATAAGTTCAACTAATTTCAACTTTACTTTGATTTTAGAGAAAATGTCCCAAATATCGATACCAACTCCCTGCCAAAGTGTAATAAAACAACATCTTACACGTCTACTCAAATTAATATGAAGTCCTATAATCTACAATCATCAAACACTAGTTATACCAATTTTATTCATAATAATAATTCGAACTATACTGACAGAAACCATCACAGAGAATTAATTGACAAATTTTTAAAGGTTACTGAGGAATGCCCGACGGTGTACGATATTTCATCATGCAAAAAGTCACCTCTCCCATATCTTGAAATTATTACTTTATATTCAAATAAACCTTTAACATTACTCGTTGATACTGGTAGTTCTGTATGCTCAGTTAAGAGCTGAAGTCTCTGCTCACTCCCTAAACTTAAAAACGAGATTATAAAGTTTAAAGGCATTAATGACGTCAATTCATTTTTTGAGACTAAAGAAAGTTTTATTTTAAACATTCACTATGACGAACAAACATATTTTCCATCTTTACCGCGTTAACATTAGTTATACAGAATTAAAATTAAAGCTCTTTGATAACGGCAAGTTGCTTAAGTTAAAAACCACTGATCAATCATATCTCGTAGTTCAGTTACTAACCCAGAAATTGGAGAAGGTTTAATTCTAATAATAACTTTAATGAGTATCCGAATTTATATTTTTGTTAATGTCTTTGTAAGGTAAACCCTAGTGGGAAAATTACTCTTTCCGTTTTAAATACCTCCGAAAACGACGTCATACTACAACCACTGTGTCTGACCCTTGAGCCTGTAGTTTATGGATGAAATCTTGCCAAACTTTCAACCTGACTTACCTAATTCCTATGACGTAGTCAATAGCACTGAATCTTTTTCTAGCTTAAGTCGAAATAGTTTATTACAACAGTCACTTAGGTGCGACTATATAAACAGCGAGGAGGAGAATGCTCTTCGTGAACTTTGTTCTAGTTTCAATGACATATTTTTTTAGAGGGTGACAAATTAACTGCTACTAAGACTATTGAACACGAAATCCGTACGACTTCCGACATCCACGCAAAAACCTACCGGTTTCTGGAATGCCACAGAGACGAAGTAAGTAAACAAATTCAGAACATGTTAGATCAAAAAATTATTTCTCCTTCTGTTTCACTGTGGTCTGCCCCCATTTGGGTCGTTTCCAAGAAACAAGACGCTTCCGGTAAGCTGAAATGGCGAATTGTCATTGATTACCGAAAATTAAACGAAATAACTATCGGGCATGCCTATCCCATCCCAAATATCACAGACATTCTTGACCAATTAAGCCACAGTAAATATTATACCACTTTTTATTTTATTTTATTAAACATAAGGTGATCACAGACAGTAATGTACATAATTTTTTTAACGTTATAAATTAGATATGATTACATACATCCCAATGACATGATCCACATATGATTGAACATTATTATTGTTTCACGTCCTGGCATCCAGCTTCCACCAGGTGAATAGTTCTGCAAAGGATGCTGAGAAGCAGCTTTCAATGTTCCTGGTCTTTTCGGCCAAACTGGTCGCTACCAATTCAACAGAATGCCATTTGGCTTCAAAAACGCACCTTCCACGTTCCAGAGACTCATAAACATCGTCCTGTCAGGTCTCCAAGGAACACACTGTTTCACGTACATCGTAGTCTTCAGCCATGACCTGGAAAGCCATGTCCAAAAACTAAAACTGGTTTTCGAAAAACTCCGCTCTCACAATCCCAAGTTACAGCCTGACAAAAGTGATTTCCTTCGGCGAGAAGATCAATACCTAGGACACATTATATCCGATCAAGGCGTCAAACCTGACCCTAAGATACTATAGCACGGCCCTCAGCAGTTACTATAGCACGTCGAATGACAAACACCTGTTATTTCACTTATTTCTTAAAGCACATCACTAAAATACTGATTCTTATAAAGATATATTTCATATGCTAAAAACTTACCGAGATATGATAACAACTTCGTACCTACATACAAAAAGAGTTCGCAATCTCAGATTTCCAAGATCATTTCAATAAACATTCATTTACTAAAATTGATAATATCCTACGCTTCCTTTTTAAAAATACAGGTATAAAAATTCATATCTATCACAATAATATTCTATTCCTAGCACCTAGCGAAATACCTACCATACTCAAGAACAATTACGACTCACCCGCAGCAGGACTCCCAGGTGTTAACAGGAAAAACGATTGGCTTAGTGCTATGTATTGGTGGAAGAATATGAGGCAAGACATATATAACTCTGTTAAAACACGCAGATCTTGTCAAATAAACAAACCCTTAAGACAGACTAATAAGACTCCGATTATCATAATTTCAACTGCTACTAAGCCCAATGAAAACCTTTTCTTAGACATTGTAGGACCATTATCTGAAACTGCTAAAAGCCAATACAAATTCATCCTGACCTTACAAGATGACCTTACAAAATATTTACAGGCACAAGAAACATATTTGGCACAAGAAACCTCTCAACGTCTCGTCCACTTTATTTCCCACCTAGGTATACCTAAAACTATCGTAACCGACCAAGGCACTAACTTTTGCTCAGATGTTTTCAAACAATTAGAACGACTTGTCAACATCAAACACATCTTTGCGGCTTGTTATCATCCTCAGACCTGCGGTGCGCTCGAGAGGAGCCATTCTACTTTAAAAGAGTACTTACGGTTGTACAACCCTACCAGCTTATGTATGCAAACGCGCTGACACTGTGTGCCAGTTATTGGACACTTTTGTTTGTTTCCTCTATAATTATTAATTTTGATAACTTGTTTTTCAATTCAAATTGTATTAGTATTGTTTAAAATACCGCCTCGTTCAGTTGCTGTTTCCATATTATACCATTTCTAAATCCTTAATTATAAGATTCTTTGTAATGTTTGGAATACACTGTATTTTTATAACTTTAAAAGTGTTTTTAAAAACTCTCTCCTGACCCACCCTGTAACAGTTTGCGCAGTACCGTTAGGAGCGGAGGCAAGGAGAGATCCACAGGCGTCGTACAAGGACGATTCAACAAAAGCGTAATTTTACTATGAGCACCAATCAAATCTGTCAGTATACCGACTGATTAATTTGAAATCCTGCATTCATAATTTTTTTATTTAATATAGTAACAATATTAAGACAACTTAGTATTGAAATATGTAAAAAAAAAATATTTCGTTATTTTTATAAAATCGACATTATTCTACGATCATGACGTAAAGCTTACACGACAAGTAACTCAGCATACGAATAGGGGTGATAAATGCGAAGGTGTTTTTATAAATTTGCAGAAGGCGTTTGACACCGTCTACATTCCAATTTTGCTAAATCGATTGGAAGAATTGGAAATTCGAAGTGTAGTTCTGTCGTGGTTCAGAAGCTATCTTATGGGAAGAGCCCAGAGTGTGAGGATTGAACAGTATACAAATCAAGATTTATTATGCTCCTACGGTGTTCCACAGTGCAGTACGCTTGGGCCGACATTATTATTAGGTTACATACACACCAGCTTTGCGAACTCAAAATAGAGAGTGCTGATATCACGATGTATGCTGACGACACGGCAATCTTATTTCACGGAGGGACATGGTATGTACCAAAAGAAATGACTGAAAAGGGGTTGGGTGAGGTGGCCAAATGGCTGGAGGATAGTCTTCTCCCAATAAATGCTTTAAAAACGATATATCTTTGTTTTGTTAAAACTAGCGTGTCGTGCCCCGTGGGCGAACTCGGGTCACGGATCCAAACAAAAAACTGTAATAGACAGGACCACACCCTGTATGCATGTTCTTGTTCCACACTCAAAAGGTCCAAAACTGTAAAATATCTTGCAACCACAGTCGATGACAAATTACAGTGGGCTCCACAGATAAGCAAAAGAACAAGAAAACTTATATATGTCTTTAAGACACTGCGTCAAGTAGCTGAACTAAAATTGCTTTTACAAACATATGATGCACTTTACCAGTCTGTTATTTTATATGGCATCTGCTCGTGGGGTGGTGCAGGGAAAACTCACCTGGTTAAAGTGGAGCGAGCACAGCGTGTCGTTCTAAAAGGGGGTTGTTGTTGCTTTGTTTGCCATTTAGACACCCTACTACACTTGCATATGAAAGAGCGAGGGTGCTAAGTGTGAGAAATTTTTTCACAAACCAGTGTATTAGGCGATTCCATAGAAGTGCGGAGAACAGTTTGAAGAGCAAACATCTGTAAGAAGAATAAAAGCAGACAAAAACCTAGTCCCCAGAATATACAGTGCATTTGCCAGAAGGCAATTCTACTATCCTGGCTCCATCTCAATACAACGAGTTAAATAAGACATGTATGACTAAAAAATATAGCGATCAACAAATAAAAATTAAAATAACCGATTGGCTACAAAGCTACGATTATGAAGCCACTGAAAACCTATTCCACAACATTTAACCATGTTAATTAACCTTGTTATTATAATTATAATCTATTTTTATTTTGTAATAACCATTACTGTGAGTATAAACATTTACACACACATCCAAACATACACACACACACACCCACTCACACTCATATACACACACGCGCACACACCATGTGCACTATTGGGACGTATTAGTTAAATAAAAGTAAAGAGCACCATCATAGATAGGTATATGTTTTTACTTTTCTTTTTTCTTATTATCTTTATATTTAAATAAAATTTAGTAAATTAGTATTGTACATACTTAACATATAATTTGTCACCACAGGAAGGAACTGGCTTCTGTACCACGGACATAACCTATTTCAGAAGTCAGAATTAAACAAAAAGGACCATGCCCATATTAGTATGGAGCTGAAAGTCAGCAATACCATGCAATGCCCAAATTACAGCTCTATGTCATATGATAACTTTTTAACAGTATTTGTATGATATCTAGATTTAATGTCGTATAAAGCGCCGGTTCAAAAGATATTGGACATTAAACTTGATAACTTCCTACTGGTTTTTTATACATTTTATTGTTTACAGACAGCATTGCTATTAGTTTTTCACTAGGAACTTCATGATCATCACATAAGCTAAGCCAGATCAGTGTTCTTTTATATACTTATCTGTATGTTATCAGATAAACATGTCAGTTATTTGGAATTATCTAGTCTGTCTCCATTGTATAGTGTCAATATGTATGTGAAAACAATTTGGTTACATACAAAGTATTACGACCGGGAAAAGGCTTGCGAATTAAGACACGATTACATGTTGAATGACAATTTATTTGTTAAAATATTGAGCTTATATACTAGATATCAACGTGTGAAATACAGAAATATTTAATCATCTCATGATCTTCCTCTTATCACGTATGTCACGACTGGGGATGCCAACCTAAGTTTTAAGTACTCGAGTAAATAAATATAATAATATCAATCTAACTACTAATATCAATCATTTTGAGTTTTATCTGGTCGATCGTATCAACAATAATACGCAAATAAAACCGCAACTCTATAATAATAGGTATTCGTTATCATTGGTAACAAAACTATCACAACGAATGAATATACATGGACCAAAAGACATGATTCCAGACCGTAATAAATAAAGCATGAATTAATGACTGAAACGATGATACGTACTGCGATGTCAACAAGAACGTCTTATTTTTTTAAAACTTTTATCCAGTGCTTCATATGATTTAAAATTAACAACATAATTCTAGTTTTTATTTATTAGAGCAATCTTGTAATATACTTTATCTGGGCATTTCTGGGGCACAGATGGGCATTGACGTTTGTAATGTAGATTGTATAAATAAATAATTTTAAATAATTAATTTGAATTCAATAATTTTTTTACTTAAACTTTAAACTTAAGTCAATGCCTAAATGCTTAAGACATTCCTAAATTAGTACACAGATTTCCCATATCATAACATTAAGCAAGAACTTAAGCATAGGTACCACGGCATTCAAAAAGTTATGCGAATACACTAGTTAGAAAAATTTTACGTTTATTATATTAATATTTTTCCAAGGAGTTACCTAAAAACATGAAACATCGGGGTCACTACGCCATTTCGAAATACTTTTCTTCGAATTACAATTTATCGAAGTCTTCTCGTGATCTGACTAATACGTCTTATGTTTATATCATTGATTGTTCAACACTTCGAAGAACATTTGATCGACGCTACATTTAATTTTTATTTTTTTTTATTTTTATTTATTTATCATAAAAAACAATTTATATAAAGTAACAATCAACATGATTCGAAAACAGCTTTAAAGTGTCAATACAACATCGCGTTGAGGTCATGGTGGGCGTTATGTACGTTACGTATCACAGATATATTGAAAAGCCTCTTTTATTAGTTCTTTGTTTTTTATCTTTTATCTTTTCTGGATCGGGCATATAAAAGCCAAAAGTCACTCTTGTTTAAATTTATACTATCCCGGATATCTGGAAAAGCACAGGCTGCATGTTCTAACCGTATTTTCGAAAGCTTTAATTAATTAAAAATTTGCCTTAAACATAAATTCGATGAGAAAAACATAATAATTACCTTTTATCCGAATTACAACGGTGTAAGCAATGACCTCACAAATCTGTCGCTGAATATGGACTTAGAATTGAAAGCTGTTTAACAAACTTACAAGCTGAAGTTCGTAGCTCCGACTCGAAAAAGGAACTGCCAGGACGAATTGCCATGATCAAAGATCTCGCGCTTTACACTTTGTACTGGCCCGTCGAGCCGACGGAGAAAAAGAACATCGATTTCGTACCGAACATGAGATTGAACAGGTATTGCCAGTGAATCATCCAAAACCAATTAATGTTATTTATTATTATGCTTTTATTTTGTTTTTACTTTTCAAATTTATGATATATTTTTTTAAATTAGTATTTTTTTGTTGTAATTCAACTGCAGCTAGTCACATAATATTACTCTGTTTAAGATAACTAAAATTACTTAAATTTTATGTAGTTATTTATTGTACTTGTGAAATAATATCTTTGATAGCTTCTTTTCGGCTTCTTAATATATTAATAGTTCTGGATAATGGATAAAAATAGAGCAAAAAATTTGCGTTTGGGACTACTAAATGAAAGATCACTGAATACGGGGAAAGATGAGCTTATCACTGCTGTTTTAAAATTTTCTCCGGATGTCCTAGCAATTAATGAAACTTTCTTAAGGGAAGGGGAAGAAAAATATGTAATTTCGCTACCTGGAACAATTTCAGGCATATTCCGAGGAAATCCACAATTAGAGGTGGTGGTGTAGCGTTCTTCATAAAGCGTGGTATTCGTGTCCGCAACAGGCCGCACCCCACTTCACGGCTTGAACAGATGTGGGTAGAGCTGACTTTACCCGGAAAAGTGCGCGTCGCTGTAGGCACAGCTTATCGCCCGGAGTCCGGCCTGACCGTCTCAGATGCTATTGATGCCCTGACTTTGTCGGTGAGTAGCTGTGGCGATTGTTCTCATTTATTTCTTCTAACTGGCTTTAACGTTGATCTTTTAAAGACGAAGAAGATACCAGTACCAGTAAACAAATTAGCACGTTTCTTAAGCCTCACGATTTAACACAAATTGTAAATGAACCGACAAGAATACATAAGAATTCATCTACCTTACTTGACTTACTTATCACGGACTCCCCAAATTTAAATAAACAAATAATAGTGGAGCACAATTCGGCACTAAGCGACCATGCTTTTGTGCTCGGAGAGTTCCGAATATCAAAACCTGCAGCTCCTCCTCGTTATATAACCGGTCGATCCCTAGAAAATATAGACATAGATTTTTTAGTGGTGGATCTGCACTCATTTCCGTTGGAGATTATATATGATTGTTCGTGCGTTAATGATATGATATCCATTTTTAATAATTTTATGACAAATATTTTTGATATGCATGCTCCCTTAAAGCGAAGGCGTGTGTCGAAGAAAGCCAGGCCCTTGATAACCGAAAATATTAAGCGATTGATTACAATTAGAAATGATGCTCCGTCAAGTTACATAAATAAACTGCCATCTCCGGCAAACGACAAGCGTAAGGAGTATTATAAAAAACTTAGAAATTTTACAACTTTTACAAATTTTAGAAAAGAAAGCTTATTACGAACATTACGTCAATAGTCAGGTTGGTAACCCAAAAAAATTGTGGTCTAACTTAAAACAATCATCCAGTCTGGAACAAAGGACCCAGTCGGCTATACCTCAACATCTGTGTGATCCAGACATGATTAGATACACCAGGATTAAATATGGTAGTTCAAAATACTTTAAATTATTTTCAAAATAATAGATATAATGGTTCAACTTTTACTTTAAAAGAAATCACAGAATTAGAAGTTTTAAAGATTTTACCGAGCATTAAGTCTAACTCTACCGGCCATGATAATATATCAATAAAAATGATAAAACTAACACTAGAGGTAACTCTACCTGTTATAACGTTTATTGTGAATAGCTCTATCAGATCGAAAGTCTTTCCGGAGTCTTGGAAAGTCGCGAGAATAAAACCGTTGCCAAAAGGCTCGTCGGTCGCAGATTTAAATGATTTGAGAGGCATAAGTATTCTTCCTATACTTTCTAAAGTGATTGAGAGAGCCGTTTGTATTCAGTTTACAAAATACCTTGAGGCGGAGAATATCTTTCCAGCTGTACAATCTGGCTTCCGTGCCGGACACGGTACTGATACGGCCCTCGCACATGTTTCCGACGATCTCCTCAACGCTTCCGACTCTGGTATGGCCAGTTTTCTGATATTATTAGATTACTCTCGTGCGTTCGATTGTTAATTGGAAACTTTTGTTATTAAAATTAAAATTCTATGGAGTTACGGAGGATACAATAAAATGGTTTGATTCATTTTTAACAGATAGGAAACAATTTGTAGAAATTGAAAATGAAAGAAGTGAAGTAGTAACTAGCCAGATAAAGAATTTACAACGTTGCTGTCCGCAGGGATCCATTCTTTCTCCTATCCTGTTTATTCTGTTTACAACCGATCTTGTTCATACACTACAACTAACAGGGCATAGCTCAGTGCATCTTTACGTAGATGACACTCAGCTATACACTTCTTTTAAGCCTGACATAACGAGCGAGACTGTGAACAGAGTAAACTGTGATCTTAATATCGTACTCCAGTGGTCTCAAAGCAATTGTTTAATGCTTAATCCCCATAAAACTAAATTTATAATAATTGGAACTAAACATCTAATCAACCAAGTGTCGATATATAACCCCGAGCTTTACTTAAATAATGTAAAAATAGAACAGGTAAAAAAGGTACAAAATTTAGGTTTAATAATGGACGATGTACTTAGATTTATCGACCACGTCAATAGTAAAATCCAAGCCGCATTTTATAGACTACGTGTATTATATGGCTTCAGAAAATATCTATCTGAGAGGGTAAGGGTAACTTTAACAGAAAATTTAATATTATCCCTATTTAACTACGCAGATACTGTGTATGGCCCAAGGCTCTATAAAAAAATGCTCAAGCCATACAAAAAGTACAAAATGCATGTGCTAGATTTTGTTATGACGTTCCAAAACGAGCGCATATCACACCTTTCCTAAATGAACATAATTGGTTGAAAATGCAGAAACGACGCCAAATACATCTTGCATGTTTAGTTCACAAGGTAGTTATCAAACAGAGACCAATTTACCTTTTTAACAAATTTCATTGGAAGTCTACGTCACGTGAGGAGAGAGTTCGTTCCTGCCATAGAAAAAAAATTATATTACCTTTCAGTAAATACTTCCGCCATAGTCATAGAGGCAGCTTTCGTTACCGGGCGGCCAAGATATGGAACGATCTACCTCCTCCCTACCGTGCTGGTATGTCCCAAATGAACTTTAGAGCTAAGCTTAATATATTATTGCAATCCCAACAAAAACGTGGTGACGACGCCTTGAAAACTTGTTTGAATTGGAGATAGATATTATTTTCACAATTACTAAGTAACTTTTCTTTTTTCTTTTACAAAGTGTTTAATCCAACTTTAGGATTTTTCTTCAATTGTGAATTAATGAATACCATGCAGTATTTACTATATATTTAAAAATATTACTAAATAATTGTAAGGAATTGAAATTCTATTTAATTAAGTAATGTAAACCCATGCCTATTTGTTGACCGGCATTAAGTCAAGGGGTGTTTTTAAAATCAGCGTTGCCAGTCTTAGGCAACATTTTGCTGAAAATGCCCTTTTGGCACAGTATGTTAATATAGCTATTTGTATATTTATTTGGGTATTGAAAATGTGCCAATAAATAAATGATTTGATTTGATTTGATTTGAGTATAATAATGTCATGAAACAGAAATAGACTAATCAAGCTAGACCTCAATATTATACTGAGGTTGATCAAGGTCCCTCGTATAGTGATGTCAACGCACATTCAAATGAACATAATTTAAACTAAGAGCGTCGAAAGCTACTAGTTCTTCTATATCAAAAGCTACTAAATCTACTACTTCTAACCATGCTAAATCCACTGTTTCTAATTATACTAAATCTACTATTTCAAAACCTACTAACTCCACCATACTAAACCCTACCTCATAACATACTAAACATAATACAAGACCTACTATATCAAAGCCTAATAACCAAGATTTGTCAAACCCTATCCGAACTTCTACGGAATCTACTAAATCGATTATAAGTTCAACTAATTTCAACTTTACTTTGATTTTAGAGAAAATGTCCCAAATATCGATACCAACTCCCTGCCAAAGTGTAATAAAACAACATCTTACACGTCTACTCAAATTAATATGAAGTCCTATAATCTACAATCATCAAACACTAGTTATACCAATTTTATTCATAATAATAATTCGAACTATACTGACAGAAACCATCACAGAGAATTAATTGACAAATTTTTAAAGGTTACTGAGGAATGCCCGACGGTGTACGATATTTCATCATGCAAAAAGTCACCTCTCCCATATCTTGAAATTATTACTTTATATTCAAATAAACCTTTAACATTACTCGTTGATACTGGTAGTTCTGTATGCTCAGTTAAGAGCTGAAGTCTCTGCTCACTCCCTAAACTTAAAAACGAGATTATAAAGTTTAAAGGCATTAATGACGTCAATTCATTTTTTGAGACTAAAGAAAGTTTTATTTTAAACATTCACTATGACGAACAAACATATTTTCCATCTTTACCGCGTTAACATTAGTTATACAGAATTAAAATTAAAGCTCTTTGATAACGGCAAGTTGCTTAAGTTAAAAACCACTGATCAATCATATCTCGTAGTTCAGTTACTAACCCAGAAATTGGAGAAGGTTTAATTCTAATAATAACTTTAATGAGTATCCGAATTTATATTTTTGTTAATGTCTTTGTAAGGTAAACCCTAGTGGGAAAATTACTCTTTCCGTTTTAAATACCTCCGAAAACGACGTCATACTACAACCACTGTGTCTGACCCTTGAGCCTGTAGTTTATGGATGAAATCTTGCCAAACTTTCAACCTGACTTACCTAATTCCTATGACGTAGTCAATAGCACTGAATCTTTTTCTAGCTTAAGTCGAAATAGTTTATTACAACAGTCACTTAGGTGCGACTATATAAACAGCGAGGAGGAGAATGCTCTTCGTGAACTTTGTTCTAGTTTCAATGACATATTTTTTTAGAGGGTGACAAATTAACTGCTACTAAGACTATTGAACACGAAATCCGTACGACTTCCGACATCCACGCAAAAACCTACCGGTTTCTGGAATGCCACAGAGACGAAGTAAGTAAACAAATTCAGAACATGTTAGATCAAAAAATTATTTCTCCTTCTGTTTCACTGTGGTCTGCCCCCATTTGGGTCGTTTCCAAGAAACAAGACGCTTCCGGTAAGCTGAAATGGCGAATTGTCATTGATTACCGAAAATTAAACGAAATAACTATCGGGCATGCCTATCCCATCCCAAATATCACAGACATTCTTGACCAATTAAGCCACAGTAAATATTATACCACTTTTTATTTTATTTTATTAAACATAAGGTGATCACAGACAGTAATGTACATAATTTTTTTAACGTTATAAATTAGATATGATTACATACATCCCAATGACATGATCCACATATGATTGAACATTATTATTGTTTCACGTCCTGGCATCCAGCTTCCACCAGGTGAATAGTTCTGCAAAGGATGCTGAGAAGCAGCTTTCAATGTTCCTGGTCTTTTCGGCCAAACTGGTCGCTACCAATTCAACAGAATGCCATTTGGCTTCAAAAACGCACCTTCCACGTTCCAGAGACTCATAAACATCGTCCTGTCAGGTCTCCAAGGAACACACTGTTTCACGTACATCGTAGTCTTCAGCCATGACCTGGAAAGCCATGTCCAAAAACTAAAACTGGTTTTCGAAAAACTCCGCTCTCACAATCCCAAGTTACAGCCTGACAAAAGTGATTTCCTTCGGCGAGAAGATCAATACCTAGGACACATTATATCCGATCAAGGCGTCAAACCTGACCCTAAGATACTATAGCACGGCCCTCAGCAGTTACTATAGCACGTCGAATGACAAACACCTGTTATTTCACTTATTTCTTAAAGCACATCACTAAAATACTGATTCTTATAAAGATATATTTCATATGCTAAAAACTTACCGAGATATGATAACAACTTCGTACCTACATACAAAAAGAGTTCGCAATCTCAGATTTCCAAGATCATTTCAATAAACATTCATTTACTAAAATTGATAATATCCTACGCTTCCTTTTTAAAAATACAGGTATAAAAATTCATATCTATCACAATAATATTCTATTCCTAGCACCTAGCGAAATACCTACCATACTCAAGAACAATTACGACTCACCCGCAGCAGGACTCCCAGGTGTTAACAGGAAAAACGATTGGCTTAGTGCTATGTATTGGTGGAAGAATATGAGGCAAGACATATATAACTCTGTTAAAACACGCAGATCTTGTCAAATAAACAAACCCTTAAGACAGACTAATAAGACTCCGATTATCATAATTTCAACTGCTACTAAGCCCAATGAAAACCTTTTCTTAGACATTGTAGGACCATTATCTGAAACTGCTAAAAGCCAATACAAATTCATCCTGACCTTACAAGATGACCTTACAAAATATTTACAGGCACAAGAAACATATTTGGCACAAGAAACCTCTCAACGTCTCGTCCACTTTATTTCCCACCTAGGTATACCTAAAACTATCGTAACCGACCAAGGCACTAACTTTTGCTCAGATGTTTTCAAACAATTAGAACGACTTGTCAACATCAAACACATCTTTGCGGCTTGTTATCATCCTCAGACCTGCGGTGCGCTCGAGAGGAGCCATTCTACTTTAAAAGAGTACTTACGGTTGTACAACCCTACCAGCTTATGTATGCAAACGCGCTGACACTGTGTGCCAGTTATTGGACACTTTTGTTTGTTTCCTCTATAATTATTAATTTTGATAACTTGTTTTTCAATTCAAATTGTATTAGTATTGTTTAAAATACCGCCTCGTTCAGTTGCTGTTTCCATATTATACCATTTCTAAATCCTTAATTATAAGATTCTTTGTAATGTTTGGAATACACTGTATTTTTATAACTTTAAAAGTGTTTTTAAAAACTCTCTCCTGACCCACCCTGTAACAGTTTGCGCAGTACCGTTAGGAGCGGAGGCAAGGAGAGATCCACAGGCGTCGTACAAGGACGATTCAACAAAAGCGTAATTTTACTATGAGCACCAATCAAATCTGTCAGTATACCGACTGATTAATTTGAAATCCTGCATTCATAATTTTTTTATTTAATATAGTAACAATATTAAGACAACTTAGTATTGAAATATGTAAAAAAAAAATATTTCGTTATTTTTATAAAATCGACATTATTCTACGATCATGACGTAAAGCTTACACGACAAGTAACTCAGCATACGAATAGGGGTGATAAATGCGAAGGTGTTTTTATAAATTTGCAGAAGGCGTTTGACACCGTCTACATTCCAATTTTGCTAAATCGATTGGAAGAATTGGAAATTCGAAGTGTAGTTCTGTCGTGGTTCAGAAGCTATCTTATGGGAAGAGCCCAGAGTGTGAGGATTGAACAGTATACAAATCAAGATTTATTATGCTCCTACGGTGTTCCACAGTGCAGTACGCTTGGGCCGACATTATTATTAGGTTACATACACACCAGCTTTGCGAACTCAAAATAGAGAGTGCTGATATCACGATGTATGCTGACGACACGGCAATCTTATTTCACGGAGGGACATGGTATGTACCAAAAGAAATGACTGAAAAGGGGTTGGGTGAGGTGGCCAAATGGCTGGAGGATAGTCTTCTCCCAATAAATGCTTTAAAAACGATATATCTTTGTTTTGTTAAAACTAGCGTGTCGTGCCCCGTGGGCGAACTCGGGTCACGGATCCAAACAAAAAACTGTAATAGACAGGACCACACCCTGTATGCATGTTCTTGTTCCACACTCAAAAGGTCCAAAACTGTAAAATATCTTGCAACCACAGTCGATGACAAATTACAGTGGGCTCCACAGATAAGCAAAAGAACAAGAAAACTTATATATGTCTTTAAGACACTGCGTCAAGTAGCTGAACTAAAATTGCTTTTACAAACATATGATGCACTTTACCAGTCTGTTATTTTATATGGCATCTGCTCGTGGGGTGGTGCAGGGAAAACTCACCTGGTTAAAGTGGAGCGAGCACAGCGTGTCGTTCTAAAAGGGGGTTGTTGTTGCTTTGTTTGCCATTTAGACACCCTACTACACTTGCATATGAAAGAGCGAGGGTGCTAAGTGTGAGAAATTTTTTCACAAACCAGTGTATTAGGCGATTCCATAGAAGTGCGGAGAACAGTTTGAAGAGCAAACATCTGTAAGAAGAATAAAAGCAGACAAAAACCTAGTCCCCAGAATATACAGTGCATTTGCCAGAAGGCAATTCTACTATCCTGGCTCCATCTCAATACAACGAGTTAAATAAGACATGTATGACTAAAAAATATAGCGATCAACAAATAAAAATTAAAATAACCGATTGGCTACAAAGCTACGATTATGAAGCCACTGAAAACCTATTCCACAACATTTAACCATGTTAATTAACCTTGTTATTATAATTATAATCTATTTTTATTTTGTAATAACCATTACTGTGAGTATAAACATTTACACACACATCCAAACATACACACACACACACCCACTCACACTCATATACACACACGCGCACACACCATGTGCACTATTGGGACGTATTAGTTAAATAAAAGTAAAGAGCACCATCATAGATAGGTATATGTTTTTACTTTTCTTTTTTCTTATTATCTTTATATTTAAATAAAATTTAGTAAATTAGTATTGTACATACTTAACATATAATTTGTCACCACAGGAAGGAACTGGCTTCTGTACCACGGACATAACCTATTTCAGAAGTCAGAATTAAACAAAAAGGACCATGCCCATATTAGTATGGAGCTGAAAGTCAGCAATACCATGCAATGCCCAAATTACAGCTCTATGTCATATGATAACTTTTTAACAGTATTTGTATGATATCTAGATTTAATGTCGTATAAAGCGCCGGTTCAAAAGATATTGGACATTAAACTTGATAACTTCCTACTGGTTTTTTATACATTTTATTGTTTACAGACAGCATTGCTATTAGTTTTTCACTAGGAACTTCATGATCATCACATAAGCTAAGCCAGATCAGTGTTCTTTTATATACTTATCTGTATGTTATCAGATAAACATGTCAGTTATTTGGAATTATCTAGTCTGTCTCCATTGTATAGTGTCAATATGTATGTGAAAACAATTTGGTTACATACAAAGTATTACGACCGGGAAAAGGCTTGCGAATTAAGACACGATTACATGTTGAATGACAATTTATTTGTTAAAATATTGAGCTTATATACTAGATATCAACGTGTGAAATACAGAAATATTTAATCATCTCATGATCTTCCTCTTATCACGTATGTCACGACTGGGGATGCCAACCTAAGTTTTAAGTACTCGAGTAAATAAATATAATAATATCAATCTAACTACTAATATCAATCATTTTGAGTTTTATCTGGTCGATCGTATCAACAATAATACGCAAATAAAACCGCAACTCTATAATAATAGGTATTCGTTATCATTGGTAACAAAACTATCACAACGAATGAATATACATGGACCAAAAGACATGATTCCAGACCGTAATAAATAAAGCATGAATTAATGACTGAAACGATGATACGTACTGCGATGTCAACAAGAACGTCTTATTTTTTTAAAACTTTTATCCAGTGCTTCATATGATTTAAAATTAACAACATAATTCTAGTTTTTATTTATTAGAGCAATCTTGTAATATACTTTATCTGGGCATTTCTGGGGCACAGATGGGCATTGACGTTTGTAATGTAGATTGTATAAATAAATAATTTTAAATAATTAATTTGAATTCAATAATTTTTTTACTTAAACTTTAAACTTAAGTCAATGCCTAAATGCTTAAGACATTCCTAAATTAGTACACAGATTTCCCATATCATAACATTAAGCAAGAACTTAAGCATAGGTACCACGGCATTCAAAAAGTTATGCGAATACACTAGTTAGAAAAATTTTACGTTTATTATATTAATATTTTTCCAAGGAGTTACCTAAAAACATGAAACATCGGGGTCACTACGCCATTTCGAAATACTTTTCTTCGAATTACAATTTATCGAAGTCTTCTCGTGATCTGACTAATACGTCTTATGTTTATATCATTGATTGTTCAACACTTCGAAGAACATTTGATCGATGCTACATTTAATTTTTATTTTTTTTTATTTTTATTTATTTATCATAAAAAACAATTTATATAAAGTAACAATCAACATGATTCGAAAACAGCTTTAAAGTGTCAATACAACATCGCGTTGAGGTCATGGTGGGCGTTATGTACGTTACGTATCACAGATATATTGAAAAGCCTCTTTTATTAGTTCTTTGTTTTTTAAATGAGCAATTTAATAAGGGTTGTTCATATGGTTCATTAAATTCAAACTGTTCAGCCTTGTCTCTATTGTTAGGCGAAGATATGGGCAATGATAAGGCTAATTTTACATGAAGCCTATAAAATGAAACCAACTTAATCGAAGTACACATTTCCTTGGGATCCAAATTAGTTCATAATCAGCTTTCTTTGTGATATCCTAATATAAAGTTACTGTTACATCCTTAGCCGTATGCACCAACATGGGGTACAGACATTAAATTACAAAATATAGTTCGTGCATCCGTACACATAATCATAATATACATCATAAAGACCACAGCCCCAAATCGTAAACAACCTATGTTATTCTTGTCAAACTATAAAAATAACTTAATGATATATCCTGTATCGACTTTAAAAGATTATATTTTGTGACGAAAAATATGAAAGCTTGGAATTCGGGGTTCTTATTTGTAACATAAAAGACCGCTCACGGAGCCGCGTCGACTCAGATGCTAAGTCGTTGGAGGTTATCCAAGAAATGGCTGGGTGGACCTAAAACTCTCAGGCATAAATAAAATTTTACCATAAACCTATAGAGCCACTAAACGACTTTGCCTTGTCCGTACTCAATAAAGGTATAAATTACCCAATATATTCCATCCAAGAGATTAGTTAAAATTAAATTATTCTGTTCATTGATATAATTAATTTGGCAATCACCAAGTGTACAATAAATGCCTAAAGGTTACTGGATTCTTAAATAATGTACTAAAGTAAGGAATTTATAATAATAATAAATAATAAATCGGTTTATTTCAGGTTGCATAGACCCATAGTAATAATCAAATTTAACAATGTCATATAATTATAGTGATATAAAATAAAATAAAATGAATTAATGAAAATTATAATTATGTAAATTAATCAATTAATAAAAAATAAAATTATTAAAATGAATATAAATTAAAATGAAATAAATATTAATGAAATTAAAAATATTCATATATAATATGAAATAAAAATTATAGTATATATAGTATGTTAATAAGTACGTACATAAATAACTTATATACTAGTGTTATTAAAACGTTAACGGCGAGGCCAAATATGCAATTTGCGCATCGCCATCCATCTTTGAAAAAGGGGGGAATCTATCTGAAAATACTTTCAAGATACTTCAAGATACTGTTGGGGGCGGTTTGAGGTCTGTATTTTTTTCAATAAACGTATTTAAATAAATTATAATTTGTAGAGGCAAAAGAAAACAAAACTTAGTCTCTAAAAATCTACATGTTTAGTTATATACTATCTGAAGAATGAAGTGACGAAATACAATAGATGATATTACGAACTTCCAAGTGAAGTTCTATCCCTATTCTATGAGTCGCTTCATTCGAAGATATATAAATGACCCATCCCTTCCAAAAACCCATACTGTTAGCGCCATCTATTAGCCCTATTAGTAAACTTCATAATTTCTAGTTAGCTAATCGATTGGGATCGCTTTGTTTCGTCCACGGTACTTAGGATGTCGCCGCCGCGCCATCTACTGGAGAAATGGATCTTCAGTGCGTCCATGCGTCTTGCGTTTGAAGGACGTGTGAATTGATTGATCCGCGCGTACTCCGAGTTACTTCATAGTGTCTCGTAAATCAGACTGTTATATTTGTTAGTGTATGAACTCTTTGAGCTTGCACCACCTGCGTCTTAAGGGGAATAGTGGATCCACATGTACCAGAAGAAAGCAAGGAGCGCAGGAGCCTCTGCCCATATCTGAGAGCGCCGGTAGCTGTACATACTTAAGGTCCGTGGCATGATTCATTAGCATCCCAATCGAAGTTTAATTATCGTTACCATCTTCCGCAATACAGTCCACTTAACAGGGCACGGGTGGCGGCCGTTTTTAGAGTTCTGGAGAACCGCGTCTCCACATACAAAAGTTTTGTTTTGATTTCTAAAAATTAAGACTTGCCGGGACCGTGGTTGTTCAAGTAAAAAGACGGAAAGTTTTTTGAATAAGTCAAATGACATACTCTGAAACTGTGCGAAGGTACCTAGTACCTTAAAAGGAGTGCCTGTTTAATTATTAACTATCTTCGAATGAAACGACTCATATTATAGCGATAGAACTTCACTTTGAAGTTCGTTTAATCATCTATTGTTCTGGTATTTGAATAGTACTACTCGTTATACCAGCCATTAACTTTATATACGTTTTTTCGTGTCTGGTGGCATAATTACGTTACTTGAAAAGTGGATATGTACGCCTTTACTGTTTGAATAGTTTTGAGTTGAAACAAAGGTGATTCCATATCTTACATTTTGGAAGTTATTGAGTGCAAGAACTTCTGGTGAAAGTACGTTGCTGTCTTCTTTATACCTATAAATCAATAGATTTTTACTCCTGTCTACCTTGAAGCACAATTATGGTACGTTTGAAGCTTTACGTTTAAAAACTTGTTTACGTGGCTTATTACGTGACAATTTCTAGTAAATGTATTTTAAAAGTTACATGTTTACTTAAGGGGCATGGGCAAAATTGACTGATAAACTTAGCTGCGCGCGAAGAAATGAAACATACATCCATTGAAGTAGATAAAAAAGTTACTATTTAATGAGGCATGTATTTGTAATGATCTTTATAATATTGCAAAAAAGGCAAAGTAAAAATCTAAATGGTCACCTATTTTAATAATTGATCTCCTTTCGTGTCGTGGTGTTCGTTTGAACTAAATTAACTTTTCGTAAATAGCTGAAAATGGTACTTAATTTGGTCCTGGCTGTCATGCAAACCTAACCTAAATGCCTCATGCGCTTTTTCCTGAGAAGTACTGAAAAAGGCAGGTAGATTAAAATCAAAAGTCAATGATATTATGACAATGCCTAACTAAATATGTCTACTAATTGTTTTGCAGAAATTGATACAAACGGTACACAAACATGCATCAGATCAAATTGGCTTCGACTTATTTATTATTAGATCAATTTATTCTCGATGAAAATTACGGTAGGTAGAAAGTGTTTCGATTAAATCTAGCGTCGATCAAATGTTCCTTGAAGTGTTGAGCAATCGATGATATAAACATTAGACGCATTAGTCAATCGACGAGAAGACATCGATAAATTGTAATTCGATGACACGTATTTCGAAATGGCTAACCCTGAAACATCATATCTCCAACGCAAAAATTCGGAAATGGTATATCTTGTAGGAAAAAGTGATGATCTACGATAAGTTCAGATATTCGCCAGTGAGTCTGTGAACCGCCTATGTATCTAAAAGCGTTATATTCCATATAGTATAACTTATAATCAACAATGTTGACTGGGTATTATGGCTTTAGTCGGCACCTTGAGCTTCAATTTTCTCAATACAAACAAGTTACACAATAATAGTAAATAGAGATCTGAACCAAACCGGCCAATCAGCATTCAACATATGTCCCAGAAAACATAGCTAACCTCGAAAATCACATCAATTCACTCAAGCTAAACCAATTACCGCAACCCAAGCAAGTGACCGGGGCAGCGGGGTGCCGCTCCATATCGTGCTGACGTTCTGCCTGATGCTGAAGCACAGTGCCTGGCCGGTCAAGTGAAAACGTTCTACAATACTGCAGGAAACGTGAACTGGCCAAGTTAAAGCCGTTTTTAATAAATACGTAAGAAGGTAAATGTGGTATTTAGTCTATTTTTTTAATTAATAATCTTTAGTAATAATTACAAGTTGGAGAAAAGGGCTATCAATAAATTGGCTGATTAATTAAAGTTTTGCTAAAGTTGACTGCTATGAAACACTGGTAGGCTGTCGGTGGTATAGGTAGTACATAGTTACCATGTCATGTTTTTTGATATCGAATTCAAAATATATTTGATTTTTCAACATAAACATAATACTTTTGGAAAGGCATTTAAGTATATAATCTTGTGATTTATCTTTTTAATACTGCACGATTAAGCTAAATACTGCCCGGTTTGAAATTCTTAGTCTGCACTAAACTCTGCAAAGCATAGACTTTAGGCCATGCCGAAACTAAGTCACACATAAGCATCGACTTACTCTGCGTTGCTTTGCACTAATCAGTTTACGTTAAGTGACTCATAGAACGATCGTTGCCTAACAAAGCGAACGAAAGAACGAAATGTCTATTTTGTCTATGATTTGATTTTTCTTGTCACTGTTCCCGCCTGACGGGTAATTTAACATTCCTGTACCCGCGCGTTGGTCTGTGAGACCGACGAAGTAAATTTTCGCATTTATTTCTTCTTTCGTATATGCCAGAGGTTTTCACTTTTTGTTAGCTGTATGATTTGTTGCCGCGATCGTATACGGCACCAATTGGTCTGTAAGACCAACGCGGGTACAGTTGAAACTTTTTATAAGTATTTTATAGTGTAAGTAATAACTTCTGTTTTGTTGATTTTGATATCAAATTGTGTTATTTAGCATAATTTAATTATCTTTTATTATTTTTAGCTCTTAGTTTACGACAAGATGGATGATCATCAAATAAGTTTGTTGTTGGATGACGATATTTCGGTATTTTCGGATTCTGACTATGAAGATCAAAACGACAACGAGGTGGAGGATTTTAAGAAGACGAGCTGTCATTCCTCTTTGTCAAGACTGATAAAGCTAAATCTTCTGAAATATATACATTAAACTGTTATTACTTGTTACTGTTCCTATTTTTGAGAGGCTGTATTGAAAGACTGTTAGTTATTCAATAAAACATATAATTTTTATATGCTGTGCTTATTTCATTTATTATATCCCCTATTTTATTTGGGTAGTAATATTACTATATGTGTTCTTGAAAAAAAAACAATGAAATTGTGTCCTGAATTTTCGGTCTGTAAGACCGTGCGCGGGTATGGGTGTTACACAATTTGACGCGGGTATAGGAAGGTTAACTGAATAGCTCTTCAATCAAAAGTTCAAACAAAACCATTGAGTTACTATGTTCTACGTACTAGAAAAGCTATTCAAAACAAATTTTGTGTCACATTCCATTTTTTCCTATTCAATAATTTATTATTAGGTGCAGCGCTACAAATACTTTAAGTTGTCTAGTCAAACGTTCAAACATGCAGCGCTTGGATTGCTACAATAATGTGTAATACCTCTCGACCAATCAACGAATTGCAATGACGTGTCATAGCAATAGATCATACGAGTGAATGAGAATGGACAAAATATTTAAATTTTACCTAACTGCATAGTAAATTGATATATATATGGTTTTATAAGTAAATGAACATTAAAGTGGATATAGATCCACTTTATGTACGATAGCGTAGGCGTGATTAAGTACAAAGGTTATTTTTACTTTATTTACCTCATTATTATACAAATTGGTAATATACACAACTAGCTTTTGCCCATACATTACATTTTTTGAGATAAAAGCAGGCCTCCGTCACTCTTAGTACTATTTTTACCCGACTGCAAAGAGGGTTTTTCACGCCTGTCTATGTATGTAATATTCTTTATTATCTCATATTGGAGAATCGGCTGGATGTATTTTATGATCAAGGCACCGTTAGATTTGTTGTGGCAACCCAAATGTTCTTAGTTACATATTAAAGAAAAAAGAAACAAAATTGCGGCTAGAGGGCCCCACATAACATGGGGTAACTAATTTTCTTTTCAATTTAATCGTGTGGAGTATGAAAGTTAATAACTTTTTAGAATCTATTACAAAGATATATAAAACTTATATAGTTAGATATAAACTGATACTTAATTTAAAAAAACTGAAAACAAGATGGTATAATTATTTAGCGGTCTATGGCAGACACCGGCGATTTGCTGCAGCCAACAGATAAGCTATAAATGAAGTATAAAAGGGGAGGTCTTCGCTTCGCCCAGCAAATGGAGTAAATAAAATAACGCTGAAAATCTAAACACAAAAGAATTATTACAAAATAAAAATAAAAACCATAATGCCTAAAACTTCAACTAAAAAGTGAAAAACTAGTAAGAAGTTAAAAAATGTACTTAAGAAATGGCGAGTGTTAATTGTAACTGAGAGACACATCTATGAACACAATAGGATAGTTTATAGATCTATAGGTCACAGGGCATTACTTCATTACTATTTGTTTCATAAAGAAAGTTATTTTAACATTTCCTCAAAATATCTTTTCTAAAACTAAACTCTGAAATTAAAAAGGAAAGCAAATTTTTAGACTTTGATTGAATTTCTCTATTTACATAACATACTTATTTAAATAACATAAAAGGGTACTTTCGGAGTTGGCCTACAGTGTAAAATACAACAAGAACGTTTTACTATTATTTAACCTACCACCGTAACTTTAAATATTATAACCATGATTTTAATATTACACACGGTGCGTCTCTTGGCTGGAACTTGAAACGCTCACGCGTGTCTAGATATATGATGATCAAAATGAGACAAAGTTCGCAGTAAAAAAATAATTATCCAAATCGATTCATAGATGAAGTAGAAAACTATCCAATTAGGTATTGTTGAAAATGCTATTGATTTTTTATTTGTTAAGTTGTTTTTTAAACTGTAAAATTACAAAATTTGATTTATTAAATTCAGATATTTTAACAGTGTTTCATAACAAATCACCTATTAACAATATTCAATATCGATATTTTTGTCGATAATTTTTATCGATAATTTTTTTGTCGAGCGTTAACGTACATGAGAATTTTATTTCTTTTGTGTACTTCTAATATGGTATATGTGTAAGTGTATTTTAGGGCCGGCGGTTCTTACTGTGTCATGGTAATAATAATGTTCATTATCTCTTGTTATAAAATGAGCTGGTAAACGTACGGATGGGGTGATGTAGAGAACGATTCTAGTTATTTGCGTGTGTGCATTACTTTCAAGGAGTAGGGTAGATAAAGAAAAATGTTTATTTGATACCATACACAATTTAACCTTAAAACTAAAATAATTTCTAAGTTTAAAAAATAATAATTTGTGTACTTGTTTTGTAAGATACATATAAATCTGTCTGTCTCTGTCATCCAAATCTGTCTATATAGTCTTCAAAAAGGTCTAAGCTTTATGTTGCGGCTGGAGCCACGACGCTGGTTTTCTGCGGACGCCCCATTACTAATATCTAACAATATAACAAAAAATCTAGGGATAATTGCAGTGTCTGTGGTTGGTACTGCTAGTGAATTAAACAAAGCCATTTCTATATTTTAATTTTATAAGTTCTGTGACTGTAGCTCATGAACTAGGTTTTTGGTTCACATACATAGACACAAATGCTCGAATTCACCACCGTTATACTACGTGTCCATTCTGTGTGGTTAACTTTACTTAATCTTTAAATAGAAAATAATGTACAAAAATAGTTTTTATTGATTTTAACTAAATATTTTGTTTACTTTCCGATGATAACTCACGTTATCTTTTAAGTCTTTTATATTGCAAAACTTAAATGTGCCTCCTTTAACTGGATTAATATATACGCAACAAAGTCAATAAATTGTAACCTTTTAGCTTAGATTTTGTAATGCAAATGTTGTTACTGCCAGTAATTTAAAAAAGAAGCTTTTAAATTGTGTTTTAAATAACTGAACGAACAAAAGGGGACAAAACATTTATTTTTGGAAGGGTTGCCTCAATTCTTTCCTGAAATTTCGGGTATTAGATTAGGTTTCTAGAAGATGTACGATTCATTTTATTGTAATTCGTTTTTGCTTACGAAAAAAGATATAAAGGGACTTTAGTTAAGTAAGTGATCACTGTTTTGGGTTATAGTTGTGATGATCCTTGAAAGATTTGTTGGTTACTCGATAAGCTGCGAATGCAAAGCAGTACTGATTTGATAAAATATTTCACTATTGGTAAACTTCATTATACAAGATTTTCGTAAGCTATATTCGTATATATCCACAAATATTCTCGAGTTCAGGAGTTACGCAGGGCTGGAACTGGGGCCTCGACGTGACGAGACGAATAGGATGAGGGTTTCCAGCAGATCTATTAATATAGAAACCCTACTGCAGAACCTCACCGTCTAAGACATACTAAATTACAATTTATCTGTATTTTCCGGAACGAAATGCTAACTCAGTTCGTCACAACCTGCTTAGACGTATTGAAGTAGGGTTTCCATATAAGCAATTGGCCCGATACTTCTGGGTAATTCCGTGTTTTGTCACCTTTTTTTCGAATTAGACAGTTTATTTATGGCCCTGTTAGCCTTTTAAATTTCACCGGACTTTGTGGCGTAGCGCTGAGGGCGCTTAGCCGGAACTTAAACTACTCTTACATAAGATACGCCTGAGGGCACCCGAGAGGGCACGGACCACGGCTTAGGACGTCGTATATTAAAACTACCACTGGTTCGGAAGGGTCATCTACTGCCAAAGAACCAGCAAGAAACTAAGCAGGAATGCGTACGCCGCGTTAGCCTGGCCCACTTGCTGAGCGAAAACCACACTGGCATATGTCATGATGAGGTGGATGCAAGTTTTGTAAAGTGTAAGCTTATTTCTAAGCTTGTTTACCTTTCTTGCAGGTGCAGCCTACCCGTGACGAAGGCGGCTCAGTCCCGGACTCGTTTTATGTGTTCCGCGAATGTGAGTCCTTTATCTAAAGTGACTCCCAAATATTTCACTTTTTTAACCCAGGGGATCGGAGTACCAAACTGAGAGATCTGACCTAATCTTTTGCAGGGTTTCCTAGAGGTGGTCCTAGAGCAGGTTGAAAGAGAGAAGTACACTGCTGCACTTTTTCTTGGGTTGACTTCTATTCTCCATTTCCTAAACTAAGCGCCTAATGCGTTGGCTGTGGATTGGAGTATTCTAGTTAACCTACGTAGATTCCTATCCTACGTGTACAGCGCAGTATCGTCTGCGAAGAGCGCGAGTTCTACTTTCTCCGTCTTTGGCATGTCACTAGTGTATAATGAAAACAAAGTCGGAGAAATCACCGAGCCTTGAGGGACACCGGCTAATACAGGGCGGGTATTAGAGAGTGCACCATCCAATCTGTAACGAAAGGTTCGACACTGTAAAAAGTCTCGTATGATTTGCACGAGGCTGTCTGGCACGCCTTGTTTGAAGAGCTTGAATAACAAGCCGTTGTGCCAAAACTTGTCGAAGGTTCCACAACGTCAAAGAAAAGCGCACACTATCAGTTTTCGACCTACGTTCCTTTGCTCCAAGATGTGCTCCGGAATGCGGTGCACCTGTTGTATGAGTTGTATGAGTGCGAGTGGGAGAGCCTGTTTGGTATTCTGGGGCTTTTTTACGGTTTTAGGTTTTTAATTATTATTGTACCTCTTCCACCGTTACCGGTTGGTGGGTGTCAGTCGGTGGGTTGCCGCATTTAGTTTCGACTGTGCTATTTACAGTTTCTATGTGGAGGGAGTTAGTGCTTTTTGTACTCGGTGTACATTGCTGGGCTAAGCTTTCAGCTTTTTCAGAGTCATCGGAGGCGGGAGTCATGGGCGGTGGCCTAAGAAGCGGAGGAATCGATGACGCTGAAGAGTCCATTTGAAGAGACTCCGCCAAGCTCCCGTAAGCCAGATGCGCAGGCGAAATCTCTTCATGATGCGCGTCCCATTTGTAAGACCGCAATTCGCGTATGCCAGACGTCACCATCTTATAAAAATATAATGATTTATGTTGTCAGACTGAAATCAAATACTGAATATACATGTATTTATAACACGGATCCTGTTTATACATAGTTATGGTTTTGGAGGAAAATACAAGACAAAACTTTCCATATAAATTATGTCAGATTGAGACATATAAAATATGAGAGATTCAAAATAATAAAAGTCAGGGCTCAAACTAAACCAGTACAACAATTGCCCTTAATATAGTTTTATAATTGAAAACCCCGCTAGTTTATTTAATAGCTATCTAGTGGAATACAAAAGCTACTTTGCCCTTAAGATTTTTGAGGAAGTATTTTGAGGATTGAGCAAATCTTAATCATAAAATATCTTGAAAAGTGAATGGCTGAGATATAAAGGAAAGCAGTTTCCACCTTAAAACCAAGATTGAATTATTCCAAAGCAATAATCCGACTAGACTAGCTGGTATAATAAACTTTTGAAAACTAAATCCAATAAAGTTGCACAAGCAACAATAATTATAGGCTAAAAGGTTTCACACAAAAAGCGTCAGTATGAATTCAATGCATTGTTCAAAAGTTTGATTTTTATAAATCACACTCGTTTACCTATCAAATGTAAATTTTTTCCTCAAAACTATGAAGTCTGTGGTTTTTATAAATTAAATGATTATACGTGAATGATTCCATAAATTTTTCTGTCGATGTAGTTACGCGAGAGACACTAGGTTCCAGATAAGAATAAGGGATGGACATTATAAAAAAGAGAAGCTGCCTTACTCGAAATGTAATTGCAATTGACTTTCAATAGTTACCTAATAGACGATCGTTATTATTATTAGATTTTTGTATAAAAGCTTTTGATTATGTGTTCCGGGTTTCCTATTTTGTTTATAGTCTAAAAGTATTATCGTAAACAGTTAAATAAAATTGGAAACATTTCAAGTTAAATATTAAAACTAGTAAATATATATGTACC
This sequence comes from Marasmarcha lunaedactyla, assembly GCA_923062675.1. Classification (NCBI taxonomy): domain Eukaryota; kingdom Metazoa; phylum Arthropoda; class Insecta; order Lepidoptera; family Pterophoridae; genus Marasmarcha; species Marasmarcha lunaedactyla. Next base: position 13,108,874 of record OV281339.1, on the reverse strand, counting down.
AAAAACTTTTCATCTTCAATGCATTACTTTTGTATTTTATTAATTGTTTTAGTTGCATTATGTAAAGGAAAATATTAATAATGAAGAATGTATTGATTTAAATTCTATGCCACAAATGTTTGTACTTTAGTGTAAAAACATCAAGCGTCACTGCTGCTGACAGTAAGAGAGGAAGCAAGATCGTGCCCGGCAACTTAGGCAACCAAGCGCGGTTTTTGTCTTATGTTTTGTGAAGTTGCTAATTACTCAGTAATTAAATTACTACAAAAAAACCCTGACCAATCGTCGTTTACACCATGAGAAACGATGACCTTTATTGTAACCCGCATCAGACACTCATCACTAGACTATAGACTCTTTAAAACAAATAAAAAGAGCCCAAATCTGTTCCAGCCACAGCTTTAAATTATTGTATTGTCATCAGTATTATTAACATTTGCAAAGTTTCAAATTGATAGGTCAAATAGATTACATATAGTTTTTGCTTTTCGAAATTGTTTGCTTTCATAGTAACTATTGAACTTGTAATTGTTTGTAAACAAGTTATTGGAAACGTAATTTAAAAAAACTAATGATTAAAAACACTCTCGAGTCATTCTGTTTTCAAACACAAAACGCAAAAATCGATCAATTTGTATGAGAGACGTGATGTTCACATACATATTAATTATACATTTTATAGCACATCTCTTTTGATGCTTTGAGTTAAAAAGACATCTTGTTTAAAATAGATTAATCCGAATAAATATCTCGATCAGACTTTGAGCTCGAAGATCAAAGTGCAATTAATTTTTGATGATTAAACGAAGTTGAAGTTCTATCGCAAGGTATTCCTTTTAAGGTACTAGGTAACTTCACACTGTTTTAGAGTATGTCATTTGACTTATTCAAAAAACTTTCCGTCTTTTTACTTGATCAACCCCGGTCCCGGCAAGTCTTCATTTTTTTGAGATCAAAACAAAACTTTTGTATGGGTTCCGGGAGGGACGGGTTCTTTATATATCTTCGAATGAAGCGACTCATAGCGATAGAACTTCACTTGGAAGTTCGTTTAATCTTCTATTATATTTCGTCGCTTCATTCTTCAGATAGTATATAATTAAACAGGTAGATTTATAGAGACTAAGTTTTGTTTTCTTTTGTCTTTACAAATTAAAATTTATTTAAATACGTTTATTAATTAAATTATTTACATAATTTAAGAATCCAGTTACCTTTAGGAATTTATTATACACTTGGTTATTGCCAAATTAATTAAATCAATAAACAGAATAATTTAGTTTTAACTCACCTCTTTATTGGAAGATATTGGGTGGTTTATACTTTTATTGTGTACGGACAAGGCAAAGTCGTTTAGTGGGTCTATAATAAGTTTATGGTAAATTTTGTAAAGGCCTGAGAGTTTTAGGTGCATCCAGCCGTTTCTCGAATATCTTACACTGAGCACGTGCCACGTGCTGAGTGCGCTGAACTCATGTCAACGCGGGTCGTATCAAGCGTCTGCTTTTTTCAACCGACTTACCGTCTGACTGGACGCGGTTCTGTGTGTAGCCGTGCATTTTACAAACAAGAACCCCAAGTTCGAAGCTTTCATATTCTTCGTCACAATAAAATATAATCTTTTAGAGTCGATACATATCATTATGTTATTTTTAAAGATTGGCAAGGATAACATAGGTTGTTTACGATTTGGGGCTGCGGTTTCAATTATGTATATTATGATTATGCGTACGGATGCAAAAACTATATTTTCTAATTTAATGTCTCGACCCTATGTCGGTGCATACGGCTAACGATGTAGTGGTAATTTTTCGGTTCTAAACTCCAACGTCAACGTGGTCTAGTCGTGGAATAGTCATGGATGCCAGAGAAGCGAGCATCAACGTCAGGGTGTCTGGCGGACAACCGCGCCTCGCGAACGCTACCCAGAGCGTCTCCCGGCACCCAGGGTAAGGCTGGAGTGCTTTGCTTTGGTGCTGTTATGGGAGTTAATTAAACCTTTTGTTTCAATTCAAATTAATTATTTCTCTTACACATTTTAAGACAAGGGAAAATGGAGGAAATGGTTAAAAATACGCTGGAGCCCAATTAATCGTAAACGCAACGACTGCGCCTGCATCCGGTTCAGGATACCTAGTCTCAAATGCGGCCCATTTGTAAACAAACATTAAAGTAACAATCCATAAATTACGTTCCTCGCCAAATGCCATAACCAAATGTGTCTAAATAAAGTATTTAAATGTGGAAATGGAGTACCACCCATCTTATAGACGTAACATATAGCAGTGGTATTTTTAATACGTAATACTATTGCGTTTTCCTTTTTTCCCCGGCTGAACTTTTGAAGCCTAAGGAAACGGCTAGTAATTCTAGGTACTTCATTGATATGGTATTCTTTTTCACTATATTTCCAAAAACCATAAAATTTATTGTTTTGGAATAGTGCGCCCCAGCCTGTTCAGAATGCATCATCTTATAAATTTGTGAAGTAACTGAACAGGAAATGGTATATTTACTTATACTTTTTTACCAGATTAAATCTTCTACCAGTAATTTAGGGAGTTTAATTTTTGCCTCATACTTTTGTACTTATTTTGTAGCTAGACAGGCTGCGACCAGTACACCTATATGTTTGGCAAAAATCTCGTATCGAGCATACCTAAAGTTTCATAAATGTATTTATTATTATAACGCTTATCGTCAGGTAAAGAAATATTCGATGTTCGATGTTTAACATAAAGCCTAAAAACGTCACTGACTTTGTCGGTACTAGTCGATTTTTGTCCAAACTTACAAACAGTGACTCATAACTTCACGCATAATTCCTGTAAATACCCCCGGAGTAACGGATAATTCATACGGCATGGCCGTAAAGTCGTACGTGATTGACTCAAACAAATCGTTTTCTTGAAATTCAAACCGTAGGTATTTTTTGAAATTAGAAATATAGGTACGAGTAGGTATGATCTTTGTTATCTATGTTAGCTAAGAAGCCATAATAGGGAATTAGTTTAGAAGCTGTTTAATAAGCTTCCTGTTTATTGTACGAAATTGTACAATTTTATTTAGTGAACTTTTTTTTTGTTAAGTAGGTACGAACCGTTTTTTGTTTGATAAACACTTGAGAGACCTTTTTTACCAGTAAACGGGGGGGGGGGGACGTCAGTCAGTGGAAAGTGTCAGTGCCGCCACTTTGGCGTCCACATTTGAATTTGGCGTTCAACGCAAAATTCAATCTGTCCGGGACTCGTGCACCGAATCAGCCATACATAATGCAGGTACACGCAAGTCGAAACCAGTACTTTTACGATTATTGGCCAAAAATAACATACAATAAAACGATTTGAAAATGGATAAAATTCTGTTTCTCAATTCCATTTCATGATAAAATTACACCAGTGTTGATCCCAAACATATTTTGTCGCATAGTGAAAATCGAAATATGATAAAAGCAATTTATAAAATGATAGACTTAGAGGCTTGTTATACCTCAAGTGACCAGTTTATATCAAACAAATATAATAAATAAGTAGTTTTAGTGCCGAAACTCAACAGCAAAAAACGGTTCGTACCTATTTAACAAAAAAAAGTTTAGTAAATAAAATTATACAATTGTGTACAATAAACAGGAAGCTTATTAAACAGCTTCTTAATTAACTCCCTATTATGGTTTCTTAGCTAACATTGATAAGAAATATCATACCTACTTGTACCTATATAATATATGTTAATGAGGCTTTTTTTAAAATGATATTTCATTCGAAACTAGATGGCGTTGAACAAAACTCAAGAGTCAATGTAAATCTCTTTGTTGGTTGACTGCTCAAAATTCAAATTCAAATTCAAATATTTATTTCTCAACATTGACAATTACTTGTTCTTATTGACGTCAAATAAAACATGATTCTACCACCAGTTCGAAAAAAACCTTCGTGAAGAAGAACTGGCAAGAAACTTCACGGGTATATTTTTTTTCAAAATAAATTTACAGAGTCTCTTTATGTCTATACAAAAATTATTCTTTTCTGCATCTGTTAGCTCGGCAAGTCTCCCCCCTCCCCCAAAGTATCCAAACGACGAACACCCTCAAACGGCACCCGTTCACGAATTAACGCGGGATTCAGCCATCGCCCTCCTCAACCATATTAGAGGGAAGTGAGCGACCCGTCACCCGACGCTACCATAAGAAGACGTACTTTGGTGACAATGACGCTTTAGATATTCATCGGGACGAAGAACTCATCGCACATACAGACACATTACACATGCTTTGTTACAAATACTAGTACAATCCTGTTAATGAGGGGATTATACCCAAGGGCTTTTATCATTCAAATAATCGGATAGTTTATAATATGCTCTAGCACACAACTTCTCCTTTATAGTTTCTTTGAATTTGTCAATAGGAAGACCTTGGATATCCTCAGGAACCTTATTATAAAAGCGTATACATTGACCCATGAATGAGTTAGTGACTTTATGAAGCCTGCTATTATGACCTGCCAGCATATTTCTTCCTCTTGTGTTAACATTGTGCAGATCTTTTTTTCTTTTGAACAAGGTTATGTTCTTTTTAACATACATTAAATTTTCTAAAATATATTGTGAATGGAAGGTAAGAATATTTATTTCCTTAAATTTACTTCTAAGTGACACCCTTGGACCGAGCTGATAGATTGCGCGAACAGCCCTTTTCTGCAGAATAAATATAGCATCGATGTCGGCAGCACTCCCCCACAACAGAATACCATATGTCATGAGGCTGTGGAAGTAACCAAAATAGACTAATCGAGCAGTTGTTTCATTTGAAATTTGTCTAATTTTTTTAACAGCATATGCGGCAGAACCAAGCCTTTTCGCTAAGCCATCAACATGCGGTCCCCACTGGAGTTTGGCGTCTAAGGTTATGCCCAGAAATACAGTTGAGTTTACAGGAATCAGTTGTTCCTGGCTCTTAACTACAATGTTTGTGTTTACCTGTTTGACATTTGGCAATGTAAATTTAACACATTTAGTTTTTTTTTCATTGAGGAGCAAATTATTAGCTGAGAACCACTGCTCTGTGTTGGAAATGCATTTGTTCACCGCTCGATAGTCAATTTCTTGTCTTTTGATTTTAACAAGAAGGAAGTATCATCAGCAAACAATATGACCTCGCATTGATTCTTAACGACCGATGGCAGATCATTAATATAAACTAAAAATAGGAAAGGACCGAGAACTGAGCCCTGGGGCACACCCATTGTCACTGCCGATCCTGATGATTTTTCTCCATTTATTGCAACTTTCTGTTTTCTATTAGAAATATATGATTTAATCAAGGCAAGCGCTCGGATTTAAATGCCGTAATGGTGCAGTTTCATGAGTAGAGTAGTATGATCCACACAGTCGAACGCCTTGGACAAGTCACAAAAGACACCAATAGCATCACACGACTCCTCCCAGGCGCTGAATACGTGTTTTATGAGCTCAACACCGGCATCGGTTGTCGAGCGACCCCGCGTGAAACCAAACTGCTTAAAATTCATTAAACTATTACCGTAAAAATGAGAGAGTAATTGATTTAAAATTAATTTTTCAAAAATCTTACTGAGCGTTGGTAGTATAGATATAGGTCTAAAATTATTAGGGTCAGACATACTACCTGCTTTGAATATTGGAATGACCTTACTCAATTTCATTAAATCAGGAAAAACACCATTATCAACACAGTCATTAAATATACTGGCTAAGTACGGGGCTATACCATCAATGACAGATTCAATAATTTTAACAGAAATCCCATCTAAATCGGCAGTATTTTTTACTTTAATGCTTTTATTTTTTTTATTTTTATTTTTTTTATTTATTTTTATTTTGGCAACAAACAGTCTTTTAAATGCATTTAAAACTTGTGGAACAGTAACATGTTTAAAAATATATTTACTACATTTACATACAATACATTTACATAATATACTCGTATGTTTATATTATGATAGATATATTTAAACCAGTTACATATTTATCATATATTTATTTTCAGTCACACACACACATCCTATTAAAGATTAATAATATAGTGTTCCTTGAGATAGATTAGATTATTGTAAATAACTCGTTTTTTTTCTTTACGTAAAACTTACTGAAATTGAGACCTATGGCTCACCTTGCACCCGTACACATAGCCAGAACCAGTAACGAGTGATTCATATTCAAAAGAAGCCCGTTCGGGCGCGTTTTTTTTTTTTCTATCACTCACTCAGTTATTGCTGTCATGTCATACTTTTTTTACTATTGAGTTTTGATCAGCGCCATCTATTGTTGAAAAAATAACTATTTTTTTTTATCGTAGAATGAAAACCCCTCAAAAATACCTACGTTTTGAATTTCAAGAAAACGATTTGTTTGAGTCAATCACGTACGACTTTACGGCCATGCCGTATGGATTATCCGTTACTCCGGGGGTATTTATAGGAATTATGCGCGAAGTTATGAGTCACTGTTTCTAGTTTGGACAAAAAACGACTAGTACCGACAAAGTCATTGTGTTTTTTAACCTTTATGTTAAACATCGAACATCGAATATTTCTTTACCTGACGATAAGCGTTATAATAATAATTAATACATTTATGAAACTTCAAATATGCTGCAAACATATAGGTGTACTGGTCGCAGCAAACATCTAGCTACAAAATAAGTACAACTATGAGGCAAAAATTAAACTCCCTAAATTACTGTTAGAAGATATAATTTGGTAAAAAAGTATAAGTAAATATACCATTTCCTGTTGAGTCACTTCACAAATTTATTAGATGATGCATTCTGAACAGGCTAGGGCGCACTATTCCAAAACAATAAATTTTCTGGTTTTTGGAAATATAGTGGAAAAGAATACCATATCAATTAAGTACCTAGAATTACTAGCCGTTTCCTTAGGCTTCAAAAGTTCAGCCGGGGAAAAAAGGCAACGGCAATAGTATTACGTATTAAAAATACCACTGCTATTAGTTACGTCTACAAGATGGGTGGTACTCCATTTCCACATTTAAATACTCTATTTAGACACATTTGGTTATGGCATTTGGCGAGGAACGTAATTTATGGATTGTTACTTTAATGTTTGTTTGCAAATGGGCCGCATTTGAAACTAGGTATCCTGAACCGGATGCAGGCGCAGTCGTTGCGTTTACGATTAATTGGGCTCCAGCGTATTTTTAACCATTTCCTCCATTTTCCCTTGTCTTAAAATGTGTAAGAGAAATAATTAATTTGAATTGAAACAAAAGGTTTAATTATTGCCCATAACAGCACCAAAGCAAAGCCCTCCAGCCTTACCCTGGGTGCCGCGAGACGCTCCGGGTGGCGTTCGCGAAGCGCGGTTGTCCACCAGACACCCTGACGTTGATGCTCGCTTCTCTGGCATCCATGACTATTTAACAATACAACATCACGTTGAGGTCATGGTTGGAGTTTTGAACGTTACGTTATACTGATTTGTTCAAAATCCTGTTTTATTAGTTCTTTGATTTTTAAATTAGCAATTTAATAAGGGTTGTTCATTCGGTTCATTAAATTAAAACCGTTCAGCCTTGTCTGTATTATTAGGCGAAGATATGGGCAATGATGAGGCAAATTTTACATTAAGCTTATAAAATGAAACCAACTTAATGGAAGTACACATTTTCTTGGGATCCAAATTTAGTTCTTAATCAGCTTTCTCTATGATATCCTTATATTACTTTAACTTTAGAAAAAATTTACGAAAAAGTTACCGTTACATCGTAAGCCGTATGCACCGGACATAGGGCCTTAAAGAATAAAAAATATAGTTTTTGTATTCGTATACAAAATCATTATATATATCATTAAAACCACAGCCCCACATCGTAAAAAATATATGTTATCCTTGCCAATCTTTAAAAATAACTTAATGATTTACATCAACTCTAAAAGATTATATTTTTTGTGACGAAAAATAATAAAGCTTCAAACTCGGGGTTCTTGTTTGTAACATGAAAAGCCCCTCAAAGAGACGCGTCGAGTCAGACGCTAAGTCGGTGGATAAAGCAGACGCTAGCTACGAGCGGCGTTGACATGAGTTGACTTAAATTATTCAAATAATTTAATCAACTAACGTATTTAAATATTTTTTTTTTGTAAAGACAAAAGAAAACAAAACTTAGTCTCTAAAAATCTACGTGTTTCATTATATACTATCTGAATAATGGAGCGACGAAATATAAAAGATGATTAAACGAACTTCCAAGTGAAGTTCTATCGCTATTACATGAGTCGCTTCATTCGGAGATATATAGGACCAGTCCCCCCCCGTAACCCAAACAAAAGTTTTGTTTTAATCTCAAAAAAATTAAGACTTGCCGGGGCCGAGGTTCATCAAGTAAAAAGACGGAAAGTTTTTTGAATAAGTCAAATGACATACTCTGAAACTGTGCAAAGTGGCCTAGTACTAGACATGGAACAAATCATTAGTAACAGTGAAAATCATATGATTTTTTTTTTTCATATATCATATCTGCTATCCAGCTTTAGAATCACAGTGATAATGATTTCTGTTGGTGGTGTGATTTTGGTGAGAGAATTAGCACGGCGATAATGCGAGCGGCAGGATCGAGCGAGACGCACTTACTTACAGCCCTATGAGTGCGAGTAGCGCATTCGATCGCACTATGGCTCGCCGTTTCAGTCAATGTTTACATTGTAAATTAAACTTTAAGGCCATAAGAAAAAGGCTTACTCTAAAGATCTGCTATGGTGCTAAAGAGGCATTAGTTTCACTAGAAAGTTTTTGTAAAGTAAACTAGATGGCGATTTATTACCTAATTAGCGAGCGAGTTGATATCAATTACTGCAAATTATTTTACTTTTCATTATTTAATAAAAATAAATAATAAAGGTCTCAGATTTTTTTATCATGTTATTTCTATAAAAAACAAGCTTTAAAAATTTAGTTTCATTCAAGATTACACACGAACAAAGTGAACTATGTAGCTAAATACATTATTTATTACATTTCAAGTTAAATAAAAGCACGTAAAAGCAACAATAATTGCTATAAAAATCATTCAAATTAATTACGGTGAGAAATCACGGCTAATGAAAAATCACTCCCACATGATATGTCATGATAAATCATACCCAATTAAAAATAGCAGGAGTGAAAAATAGCAGGTGTGAAAAGTAGCAGGTGATTTCACTGTGACAAAAAAAATAATTTTATCATATGATTGTTATTTGTAAATAGCAATCATTTCCATGCCTACCTAGTACCTTAAAAGGACTACCTGTTTAATTATATACTATCTTCGAATGAAACGACTCATATAATAGCGATAGAACTTCACTTCGAAGTTCGTTTAATCATCTTTTATTAACTTTAATTTTCGCTTTGTCGGTAAGATGCAGAAAACACGTGTTATCTATAATAGATATATCACGTTATTGGCATAGATTCCTGGTAGTCTTCTACCTGATGTTTTTTATTATAAACTATATTTTTCGCTTTGTCAAAAACATGCATCAAATACGTGTTATCTATATAATATATATATCACGGTATGTGCAAAAATTTCTGGTAGTCTTCTTCCTGATTTTTATTATTATAAACTATAATTTCGCTTTGTCGAAAAGATGCAGAAAATACGTGTAATCATTCCGATTTATGCTATATAGTAATTGTATTGTTTTTGAGATTTTTTAATAATGGTAAAACATTTTAATACGAATACAGAAAATGCTGTAAATGTAGTCTGAAAGGGGTTATATACAATATCTGTATTACGTAATATTCTATTATTTCTAATTATTTTTCAAATCCGAAAGTTGTCATTATTTTTTAAATCATTAAATTAATTAATTGAAGAATGAAGCGACGAAATATAATTGTATATTTTATTTAATAAAGGTGGGTATAACGCTGTCCAGTTTTGGTAAAAATGTTTTTTCCCAAAACTGGACAAAGGTTGCTTTACATCCACATGTCGCGCGATGAAATATAAAATAGAATGATATTTTTTTAAGAGAAAATTGTGGTTTGTCATCTTTTGCAATTCTGCACTTGTTGTTGCTTTGCTCATTTTAATGTGTTAAAGGAATTCCATCTTGTCTTACTATTTTTAACTACTGCCTTAAAAGATAATAGTAAATCCGTACGAACCAAAAAACTAAGCTTATTAAAAATCTAGAAACAAACTCATTTTCTGGCTCATGTTAAAAGCTTAGTTCTCAGCCGTATTGTAATGAAAGGTTTTAATATGTGACTCAAATGTGTAGAATTTAAGCGCTCTATATTGTAGAGAACAAAGTTTTGCAACTATGAAAATTAAATACAAGCCAACTCCAAATACCGTTCCTGAAACATTCCTAGCATTCATACACAGAGTGTAGTGCTAAATAGCTTATCTTTTATTTTGCTTTCTGTTTCTGTTAAATAATTATTTAATATTGTGTACTTTGAAATATTTAATTAAGATATTTGTGTATACAACTGCAAAGGCTACGTTGGTTATTTGATTAATTACGAAGCTGCAGTAATTTATTAATTCATACATCATTATATTTGATAATCAATATTCGACCATACCATTCACTTTTTTAGGAACTGCCACTTATTCCGATGGAACATTAAAAAAAAACGAGATAATATAGCGTTTAATTACTGGTAAAGTGCCAATAACGATGTTGTTGACGGCTAAGTTGTGGGGAACGATCTTGCTTCCTCACTTACTGACGGCAGCAGTGACAGTAGGTTTTTTCTACACTAAAGTATATTTGCGGCAAATAATTTAAATCTGTACATCCTTTATTAATAATATTTTCCTTTACATAATACAACGAAAACAATTAATAAAACACAAAATTAATGCGTTGAAGATAAAATTTTAATAATATATACTTATCTAAAATTGACATTAGCCTGTGTCGCCTGCACACGGATCATTAGAAGCTTTGAACGTTACAAGAATATAATTTTTTTAGTTATTAGTACAGTAATATTTACTAATTTCAGCTTGAAATGTTTCCACTTCTATATAACTGTTTACGATAATATTTTTAGGAAAACCGGAAGAGATAATTCGAAGCTTTTATACAAAAATCGAATAATAAAAACGAGCGTCAGTTAAGGAACTATTCAAAGTCAATTGCAATTACATTTTGAGTTAGGCAGCTTCTCTTTCTTTTTTAACCCTCAGCTGAAGAGGTACAATTCTAGTAATATAGTCAGAGAGGCGTCGTTGCGGACACGACATTTAAAAATCGGCTCTTTTTTCGGTGATAACAAAAGAAACGCACTTTTTGCAACACGAACGTATAATTGAAACTTAAACTTGTGATTTAAGTGAAATTATCTTTAACAGTAACAAAATATGAACGAAAAACTGACATTTTATCTAACGACTAACTGGAGGGGCGCGGGAAAGATATTTAAAGTTTAATATTGAAATGGACTGTATTTGGCGGCGCGGCACCCTAATCCCTAAGGGAAAGAGTATTTGTGGGTTAATTTATCTTCGAAAAGTGGACTAATCACAGGATAGCTGGTAAACAAAAGGTTGTAATTCGCGAATATTCGAATGCAAGTATAATGTTAAACCAAATAAAACTAGCACGCACCTTGCTATCTTCTTAGCGGCTTTCAGTTGGGTTTCACTGCACTACACAAACAGTTTGTTGAAAATGTCTAAAGCACTGGCCAGGCTGTCACAACGTCCAACGATATAACAATAAAATCTTGATAATTGCCAACGAGTTGGGTGTGGCGGATACAAGGGCTGCGAGCGAGCGTCCTTGCGCGAGCGGTGGTAGCTGCAGACTTCCTCCATCTTGATTCCTTCCGTTGGCCGAAGGTGCGAGATATTTGAAGATTGAAGGTAGTTCCCTACATCGAGCAATGCGATTGGCTAATACGCGGCGGGAATGAACTCTGACAATATCGCGAATTTATAATTTTAAAATATGGCGGTAACATTTCCCCCGACCTTAAAGGGTTACCTTTATGAAGAAAACTGGAGAGAAAGCGGTTATAAATAATGTGATATAAATTAATATAAGTATTAGTACAGATAAATATGTAAGTCTAAGCGGTGCATAAACAACAAATACAGCGGAACACAATACATAAATACAATACATATGTACGCGCACCAACAAAGCAAGTTCCGTTATCTGTATAGAGACATTTAACTGGTCCACGACGCGATAAAAAGCGCTTAAGCGCGGCTAGAAAGCTCACGGTACTTAAATCTGTGCAAACCTCTATGTGAGTAGCGCGAGTCGTAAGACAAGTGAAAATACAGATCCAAGCCTTGCGGGCTTTTACCCCCCGACCACGAATAGATGTGTACTGCAGAGGGCCTGCATAGTCACAGCCAGCATGTGTGAATGCTTTGTCAACCTGATTAACGCGGTGGCTTGGAAAGTCAGCCATGAGCGGGAAGGTGGGACGCGGCTTAGCTTTGAAGCACACGTTACATTTATGAATACGATAACGAATTAAGCGGCGTGCAGCAAGGATCCAGTACCTCTGGCGGAGTATTGACATGAGTAACTCCGGTCCTGCATGCAGATGCTTTTTATGATAATAGTCTATTAAAATATCTACGAAATGATCGTGGCGGGGTAATATTAGAGGATGCTTGCAAGCATAATCCTCGGCAGAATGTGATAATCGACCACCGCACGAATGACACCGTCTCCGTATATAAATGGTCTGAGTTTAATAAAAGCCGGAGAACATAGCTCATTATTTTTAAACGAATAATTTCATTATGAAAATGTATTTGTTGTAAAGCGTAAATCAACTTTGTTTCGGCGAAACTTAAATCCGAACTAGTTATTGTACAATTTCGAGATAAAAGTTTAATAAATTTAAAAATGTATACGGTAGCTCGAAGTAGTTTAGAAAAAGACGAAAAGCGCTGAGACATCGTATAAAGCGGCGAGTCTGGAATATTTGATGCGAGCACCTGCACAGGAGCCCGTTGCTCAGGCAAGTGGTCATCAAACTCCTTGTGCTTAAAATTATTCAAAGGCCAATCAGAGGGGTCACTTGCGACCCATGGTGGTCCATTAAACCAAAGCGGGTGATTTATAAGTTTGTCTGGGGTGAGTCCTCGAGACAAGCAATCTGCGGGGTTGTTGGAGCCTGCGACATGATAAAATGAGTTAGCGGGAATGTTGTCTATAATTTGAACTACCCGGTTGGCAACAAAAGTCTGCCAGCAGTGAGGAGATGAGTTGATCCAACAGAGTACAACTTTGGAATCGCTGAAGGCGTATACTTTATTAATGCGATAGCGGGATTTTATCGTATCTACAACTTTCCGCATTAATTTCGACAGTAATACGGCCGCGCATAGCTCCAGTCTCGCTACTGATAAAGCCTTTACGGGTGAAACTTTCGATTTGGCACATATTAACTGCGAATGATAGTCGTCATTAATACGGACGTGCAAATATGTTACACCACCATAGGCCCGCTCGCTGGCGTGCGCGAAACCTACGATGTTGATTTCACAATGTTCGACTATACCCAGATGTCGCGGTATCCGCAGCCCGTTGAGAGATGGAAGCTCTGCACAGAACTGCTTCCATGCGGTTATGATGTAGTGTGGGGGCCGGTCATCCCAGTCACACTTTAACAACCAAAGCTCCTTGATGAGAAGCTTGGCGTGTAAAATGACGGGAGCCACAAAGCCTAAAATATCCCACAGACGGGCAACAGCGGAAAGGATAGACCGTTTCGTGCACTTATCATCTGGAGTGACAACCTTAAAGTAAAAACAATCGCTAGATCTGTCCCAACGCAGACCTAGGATTTTTTGCGGGTTAAAATTATTGAAGGTTTTGTCACTTAAATCCTTATGCGAATCGGGAATTGTATCGAGCACTTTGTTAGAATTACTTGACCACTTGACAAGGTCAAATTGGCCTTTCTTAAAGAATTCAATCAGCTCGCTGCTAAGTTCGATGGCCTTTTGCTCAGATACAACTGAATAAGCAACATCGTCCGTATACAAAGCAGAGGCCGCTACAGCGGCGGCGGCGGGGTACGCGTGGCCCTCATCAGCAATAAGCTGACGAACAACTCGAAGCGCGTGAAATGGACTCGACTTCAGTCCGAAACAAACGCGGTTGAACTCATATTCGGTCACAGGTTCGGCGGTGTCGAAGCGATACAATATTCTCTGAAACCTGCGGTCAGGTTCTCGTACGACTATTTGAAGCAACATTTGACGACAATCGGCGGATAAACAAATTTTTAAAATACGAAAATTAATTAAAATACAAAATAAATCACCCTGTAAATTGCTACCTGCATGTAACACGTCGTTCAAGGAAACACCAGAAGACGTTTTACAACTAGCGTACAAAACAACGCGCAGTTTGGTAGTGGTGGGGGATGTAGTACAGGGGGCGAAGCGAGTCGTTGGTGCGCTGCTGGACTGGGCTGAGGTAGCCTTTGTCTACGTAATCACGCATGACGTCGTTGTAAGCAAAGCGGGTTTCGAGTGAAGCATCCAGCTTGCGCTCAAGGCAGATAAGTCGTCTAAATGCCGCGGCGTACGAGTCCCCTAGTGTGAACACGTCCTTACAAAATGGTAAGGCAACAATATACCTACCACTTTCATCACGAGAAGTGGAGGCGCGGAAATAATCTTCGCACTCAAGGTCGTCGACACTCTGAGCGGGCGGCGCGGTTATCTCCTCTAGCTCCCAAAAACGCTTGAGGAGTGTGTCCATAGGGTCATGGATCACGGAGCAATACGAGGCTGTATTTAAATTACAAGCAGCATAGCATGTAGGTACGGAGCCCATAATGACGTAACCTAAAACGGTTTGTATCGCGGGAGGTATATTACTGAAGTTGCTATGCACAATACCTGGCAACAGCAAATGCGGAAATATCGAACTACCTAATAATATATCTATAGTACCTGGATTAGCGAAGGTACTGTCGGCGAGGGGTAATGCTCGTATGTGGGAAAACGCGGTGAGATCAACCGGCACGGAAGGTAAAGTGTCCGTTATGCGGTCAACAATAAGTGAAGAAACCTTAAAACTAATATTTAAATTAAACCGAGAATAAATAATTATGTCAACAGAACCCTTAGCAGTTTTCTGTGAGCCACCGATACCCCTAACCATTGTATAAGACGGTTTTAATTTACTTAACAATCCTAAACGATTGCAGCATTCGTAACTCATAAAACTACTTTGAGAGGCGCTATCTAGTAAGCAACGAACTACATGTTGCTTGCCGCAAACATCGTAAACTGTAACTTGGGCAGTTGCAAGTAAAACAGTCGCGTTAGTTGTAGTACAAAGTGACAAGTTACTATGCTGAGCACGAGGAATACTCGATGACGTCACGTCGGCAGTCGGCTGTGGCGGCGCAGCGCGGGAGTCGCCCGCGCGGGCTGACGCAGTCGAGGATTCATTCACGGTGCGGTCCGTCGTGCGGCGCGGAGCATTAAAATGCAGCAACGTATGATGGCGCTTGGCGCACACACGACACGTCGATTTAGAAGTACAATTTGTTAAGCGATGTTTTCCACTTAAACAATTAATACATGCGTTTTTATCTTTGACACACTTAAAACGATCGGAAGGAGATAGTTTCTCAAACTCAAAACATTTATAAAAGTGATCGTGCGTATTATTACAAAGCGAACATTTATTGTTAGGTGTCGAACTCGAAACGTACGACTGTGGGGTAGAACTCTTATTGGAATTAATAAAGCGTGATTTATTTAACTTTGAATTATTGCTACTCGCGGGTTGTGTATTTTCATAAATGCGACATTGAGTTTTTATGAAAGTAGTGAAGCTATCAAGTTTAGGTAACTTTGTATCGTAGGAATGAATTTCGAACGCGCGGATAGTTTCTATATCAAACTTACGTATCGCGATGTGAAGCAAAATGAAATCACTTAAATTACCTATGCCTAAATTTTTAAGAGAATTCACGGATGTCACGTATTTGTCTATAAACAATTGATAACTGGAAGCGGAAGGAGTGTTATTTAATTTCAAATTTAATATCTGGTCTAAATAGTTAGAACCGAGAACGCGTACATCCTGATACCTATCAAGCAGCGATTGAAATATAACATTGTAGTTTTCGGCACAGGGTGTAATACCTGCAAATACCGATTGTACCTTAGGCGATAATTTCCCTAATAAATAGTACAGTTTGTCAGCGTTAGTGAGGGTTGAATTGTCATGTACCGTGGACTTAAAACTAGCGTAAAATAAAGGCCAATTTTGTATGTCTACGTCAAATGACAGTAATTCTATAGGTGGTAGTTTAGAGTTGGCTTTACTCGGCACAGAAGTCTCACAGGACGACTGAGAAGGCGACAGCTGTGACAGCGTTTGTTTTATAAAACAAAATAAATCCTCGGAAGACATGTAGGCTTGATAGTTAGGCTTCGCGGCAGGATCATCTATTAGTAACTTCTCATTATATTCATCCAGCACATCATGAAAGGTACTGCGAATGCTATCAATAGTAATGCATGAATTAACGAACGATTCTCTTTTCTCTTCTGAGACATGAGCTACCTTTGCTTGTTCGTAAATGTATTGGATACGTTCATAAAGTACATTACGTTTAGCTTCTAAAACAACTATTTGGGGACTTGACGAACAAGTAAGTTTTT
Source organism: Marasmarcha lunaedactyla (assembly GCA_923062675.1). Taxonomy (NCBI): domain Eukaryota; kingdom Metazoa; phylum Arthropoda; class Insecta; order Lepidoptera; family Pterophoridae; genus Marasmarcha; species Marasmarcha lunaedactyla. The sequence continues at coordinate 13,092,209 of OV281339.1, read as the reverse complement.
CGTTACGCGGCATAATACACTGACACTTTTACGAAGATAAGTATGTAGGTATCTATCTAGAATACTATTTACTTGTTCGTTTTAGTTTACTTGTTCGTGAGTGCACCCAGTACAAAAGAGTAGCAATCGAATGACGTGAATAACTATTTTTGCATTAAATAAAGAGGGATTATAAGCGAACAAATAATGTGAACCTAATAGGTATTCACGCAAGCGAGTGACGGTAGAACTGCAACTTATGGAATAAGTTAAGCAACTTCTATAGCTATAACTAGTGCGGATAAAATAAACTAAAATATAAATGCGGGTTTATATAAAATACACTTATATACCTTTTATTAAATGCGGGTTAATAAGTAAATACATAAAGGCAACCATATAAGGGCGTAGCGGGTTGAGTCTGCAAATAAATTTATAACTACCTGCGGTTTAAGCGAAAGAAAAAAATGGAAGTTAAGTGAGCGATTCGCGAATTAACAAATTATCAGGCTCGCATGGGCCAAACAATGGAGCGGCGCGGGAAAGAAATTTAAAGTTTAATATTGAAATGGACTGTATTTGGCATCGCGCCACCCTAATCCCTAAGGGAAAGAGTATTTATGGGTTAAAAGTATCTTCGAAAAGTGAACTAATCACAGGATAGCTGGTAAACAAAAGGTTGTAATTCGCGAATATTCGAATGCAAATATAATGTTAAACCAAATAAAACTAGCACGCACCTTGCTATCTTCTTAGCGGCTTTCAGTTGGGTTTCACTGCACTACACAAACAGTTTGTTGAAAATCGTCAACGATATAACAATAAAATCTTGATAATTGCCAACAAGTTGGGTGTGGCGGATACAAGGGCTGCGAGCGAGCGTCCTTGCGCGAGCGGTGGTAGCTGCAGACTTCCTCCATCTTGATTCCTTCCGTTGGCCGAAGGTGCGTGATATTTGAAGATTGAAGGTAGTTCCCTACATCGAGCAATGCGATTGGCTAATACGCGGCGGGAATGAACTCTGACAATATCGCGAATTTATAATTTTAAAATATGGCGGTAACAACTAACAAAAACAATAGTAAATTATACCACCTCTAAAAAGAATTATAAAAAAACATAACACTTCATTATAAAAACAAAAATAAATTTTTTCACAATTTAGAAAGATCAATTGATGAAAATCAACCATTAAAAAAATTTTACATTCCAAATAAAAATTTTGACAGCAGATATTTTTCCTCATTATTGTGACATCTTGTACAAACTTTTGTAGTACACTGAAAGCATACAGGTCTTTTACATACAGGAAATCGGTAGCATGAATTTCTTCCAGATAGACGTCCTTCCTTATATCAGTCGACTAGTTTCAAAAACGGCTATCTGCATTTTTGTCAAAAACGATTTAATGGTACGGCAATACAGAAAATAACGAATAAAGCATTTTTTATTGCAATGTTTTACAAATTCAGCAATCTGACATACAAAATACTCATGAAAGTTTCAAGTTGGTTTAAAATCTGGAATTCTTCAAAAAATTATTTTCAAAAACGGCTATCTCAAACCATCGACGAATCAGAAGCAAGAATTCTTATGCGTCCTGTAACGGTAAACGGAACGTTGCTCGCTGTGTATTTTTAAGTGTTTTGTGAATATAATTAATAATAGGAAGCCAAAAATATTATCATGGAGGCTAGTCCCAGCGTTGTTGATAATATTTTTACTAGGAAACGCAAGAGGACTGTTGAAAATTGGTCAAAAAACAAAGCTAAGGTTTTGAGGTTAGTGTAGTACTAGGGTTGTCACATTGTTGGTTTTTTTTTGTTAGTTTTCGTATTGTAGATTATTAATGAATTTTTTTTTAAACATAATTCAAAGTCACTAAAATGCGGTTTATTAACGATGACACAACTAAGAAAATTATATGAAATATATTATAGTCACAGAAACAAAAAAGACTATGAATTCTATGATGACTAAAGACTTTCTATGATACTAAAATACTGCTCGATTGAACCCGGAGCAGAGTGGGGTTTAAAGGAAAAAAGAATACCACAATTAAGTATGCAGTGTATTTGCGTAATAAAAAAGGGCCAATATGTTGGAAAAAATTTTTGACCTGATTCGGTATAACGAAACATAGAGTGCAATATGTGATGAACATTATTTTTATGCTGGAGATATTATAAGTACTGAACATCGAGGTAAATATTATTATTTTAATATTATTTTTTGAATAAATAAGTAGACTGTAAAAAACTACGTCATTAAAAGGGAAGGGAAGGGCGGATTATCTAGCCTGGATTATGAATGGTAGACACTTAAATGCTTTATTCAAAAGTCATATTTTTGGCATTGGCATTCCAAAAACAGATGCATGTTCTAAATGCTTATAGCTTACCTCAAAAATTGCTTCCGAAAGTGATGCTCAAAAGAAAAGTGTTTTTTAATAGAGAAAAGTAAGAGCCAAAGATTTTATGAGAAACTTAAAGAAGTGTTTGATGGCCTTAAAATATTCTCGTTTGATTGCCAGAAAAACCTTCCTTTGCCGAAAGTCTCAGATCAAATAGCTTATTATTCCCCTCAGCTATATTTTTTTTATTTTCAGTGTGGTGGAGGGTGCATTTAACATTCACCTCGATAAGGCACGCGTATTTACTTACTACCGCACGGAAAATGAATTTAATAAAGACTTCAATTTTGTTGCTTTAGCTATTGTACACAAGCTTAACAATGCCGATTTATCCAATATCACGAATATCCGTTTGGTCACAGATGGATACGGTGGTCAAAACAAGAATTGCATTCTGGTAGGCGCTTGTTCTAAAGGTTGTTGGATGGAGCATAAACACATAAATTCGATCGAGTTGGTATTTGGTATTGTTGAAAAAAAGCGGAAAATATTTTGGGCCCTGGCCTAATAAAAGATGTAATAGGAGAAACTTCGACATTGGTTAGGTAAAGAAGTGACTGGCTTGTTTTCAACTGGAGAGACGCCGTTAAAACGGTTTTTAACCTACTACATCATGGAAGATGGCATTTAAAGAATGTAAAATATTTATTATGAGGCCCTGAAATCACCAGGCAATGTTTTAGTTAGAGGCGAATTATATAAACAGATATAACCAAAGCTCAAAACGTATGTCAACGCAATCAAAATATTACAGTATAAGCCCCCAATAACTACCGAATATAGTGCCCATTTACTTTTTTGCCCATTTTTTTCAAGAACAAGAAACTATTTTTGCTCCTCAAATTGAAGAAAATTATTGTGAAGAGGCAATGGAAGAGCTCCAAGATCTTGGTACTTATATAATTTTTGTTTGTGATGGTATTGTTTTATTTATTATTTTGAAATAAAATTAAATAAATTTCATTTAATAATAAGTTATTGTTGATGTCTTTGTGACAGCCCTGATTATATAAAAAGGAATATAGAATCAAAAACGGAAATCTGCACGCTAATTAATTTCAAATGCGGCATTCTCAAAAAATTGGTTTCAAATTCGGCAATCTGCAAAATTAAAATGCAATTTATGGTTCATTCATAATGAACCAATTTTTTAATTGTCGTCTTAGTTATTTGAGATTAGATAAAAACTAACTTTGTAACCTTATAAGCTTGAAAGAACAACTACGTTTTTTCTTATTTACTTACTTATATCTCTAAAAGTCAGATTGTCATCTGTGAAACTAGTCGACTCATATATTTCTTCTGTCAAAGGCATCCCAAGAACTCTACTACATCATCATTCTTAGTTCCTTAGGCAATATTTTATTATACAAATGTCTGGTAACTTGAGGTACAACTAAGCCTCTCGAGATATTTTTCAAAAAATGATTCTTCCTCTGATGATTTTTCGTATCTTTTGCCTTCCTTTATTACTCGCTCCTCCACCTAAAGGCTTTCGATGTTCGAAGTTTCGAAGTTAATTTTCTCATCCATTTTATTACTCTCTTCATGAATATTTTTTTTTTAATAAATAATATACAATAAATTAGCAGGCGTTTGTCTTCCATCTCACCTGATGGAAAGTGACGATGAAGACGAATTTCTTCTATATAATCACCATTTTCACTGTCACTATTGAAGTCACTTTTAAAGTCACCTTTCAATAGTTCCTTAATTTGGTGGAATTCCGAGAAGAGGGACCTGGAGCTGAATACATAATTCTAAGTCTTTAAAAAATATATATACGTTACAAGAGAACGTCACCGAGACGACAAATTAATGATATCTCAAAAAGTATTTACTTCTCAAATCTTCGGTTCTGTCCGGTGGCTAAACGCCTAATATCACGAAGCTACTTAGGATTGGGGGTAGAAATGAATTTTAATAGAGATTGTTTTTTAGGTTTCTTTTTTTGATGGCGTCTCAGTGACGACGTTCTCTGGTTGAGACTTAATGTCTATCCCTTTTTCTTCTCTGGAACCTGTTGTCTCTCACGTAACTACATCTACAGAAAAATCTAAATGTAATCATTCACGTATAAAAATTGTATTTATAAAAACCACAGACATCATAGTTTTGGGCAAAAATTTTACATTTAAATGGTAAACGAGTGTAATTTATAAAAATCTAACTTTTGAACATGAGCGACGCTTGTTGTGTAAAAACCTTTTGGCCTATAATTATGGTTGCTTGTTGCAGCTTTATTGGATTTTGTTTTCAACAGTTTATTATACCAGCTAGTCTAATCGGATCATCCTCTCTGCTTTCCTTTATATCTCAGCCATTTTCCACTTTTCAAGATAAATGTTTGATTAAACTTTACTCATTATTATTATTTTTATTATTATTATTATTATTAAATTGTTTTAGTAATTACTGTTATGAGGGTCTAAATGTACAAAACAAAGTTGTGTGGAATCAAAATTACTGCACCAATTTTATCGTTTACCCAATATTTTGGGTCTTACGCCTGTGTAGGCGCCAATGTAGAATCATCCTGATTTTAAATTATTAAATAAAGACGACAACAAATATTTAAGAAATTCCCATTGATCACTAATTAATTTATATATTATTATAGTTTAGTTTATTTTAAAAAGGAAATAATTTTTATGCCTTGATCATTTTAATTGATATACATAACCAAGTTAGAATCTACGTACAAGTACTAATCTCGAAGAGACCAAGTAGAAATCTGAAAGTGCTAAGACGGGGATGTATGGGAAAATTATAACCTAAGAGATATAACTATATTACGTATATAAAAAGTATTCCATACAAAAATAAAAATAGTACAAGCTTTTTCGCAATCTAACGATTAATAACCTTAATTATTGATTATCTGTAACTTGTGTTTGATAAGCATAATAATGGCAGTTTTCATCTCGCGTTGTGGTTACACTTTTGATAACTTTTTGTTGAACTTCATTTCTTTGGATAATGTAGCTTTGGGACCATAAATAATTTAGAAATAGAATCGGTGGCTGGAAGTTTAATCATCATAATCTTGTTTTATATTATTTAGTTTAAGCTATCGCGGTAAATTAAACAATAATTAAGCAATTACCCCTACAACCATGGAGCAGCAGTACTGATATAAGAATCCAGTGAATTGATTAAATTGTTGTTTGATATTGTTTTGGCCGTTTTGTTTTATTTTGTACAATTTTGAATAATTCCCTGAACCTTTGTGGAGGAGCTTCGCCACTGTTAAACGAAACGCAGATTTGAATTTGACGCGTACTTCTTTATACTTTTCTTCCTACTTGTTGGAACTATAAATGTGCTGTGATGAAAAAGGTGATCTATTGAACTCATTGGACATTATTTATAGTTTATTCGTACTAGTGTCTACAGTCTAAACGCTACGTACAAGCGTGATTCGCCAACCAATTGTCGTAACCGGGACCCGCAACAAAGAATTGCGGATTCATCAGGTAAGTGCCTCCACTTCTTCTTTGGTGAAGGGGGTTCTGCTGAGGACGACGAAAAGGCATACAATAGGATTCAATTTCATTTCAATACCACCTAGTAGTTGCGCTGATACGGATTTTTTACTATCGTGCTACCCGCTCGCTTAAAGGCCCTGGAGATTTCTGGAGCTTAGTACGCCCAGTATAGGGCGCGTACAGATAATACTTTTAACTAACTAAAATAAAAAATCTATGGTAGAACTAAGAGTAACCCACAAGACATAACTAACATAACTTATTTTTATTTATTTTTATTTATTAACATAACTTTATTGAACGTGGAATGAATATTCAGTGGATCTCTTTGAAATAATGTAACTTAACGTTCAACATAAAACGGTAGTGCTGCTAAATTTTCTTTCGAGAAAAGTACACAAGTAAGAATTGGACCCTACAGGTTTGAGCAAAATCCAATTTACTTTCAAGCAAATGTTGACTTATAAAAAAAATAAGGGCATACTGTTAATATGAAAGTTCAGTTTAGTGAACGTACTTTCTTTTGTGCTTCGACTTCAAATTTATTATTCAGTCTTGATCTTGACTAGACCGGGAATCAGTCATGGTCTGTTCAAAGTTCCTTATGAAGGATTTTTAACAAATTGAGGATTGGAATTTACAATACATTTAGCATAAAAAGGGGTTTGGCTTGGATTATAATTGAACCTCAGGTCCCTAAAATGTATATTGAGCATATTATGTAAAAAGGAAAAGAAAAATAAGATTATACTGTTCAATAGGTTTTAAAGATAACTATCACGGGTTTTTAATGTTTTGTTTTGAATTATTTTACTAAAAATCATTTAAGAAGTAGATAATTAAATGTCGGTTTATGTGAAGTCTATAAACATCTTAAAAAACAATTAAGAGGCACCCACTATTTTCAACTTAAATCGTACATTCATATTCTACTGAAAAAATAAATTAATCTTACTGAAGCAGCATTTTAACTCCGAAGCGTAAAAGAATGCGTTCAGCGGGGAAAATTGCTTATTTCCGCGGAGCCTGGTGATTATCTGCAGCGACCCTTGTTTGAAACGCCATTGTTATTCGCCCCGGACTTTAGGTGTGACTACCTACTACATTCCAAAAATACACTTTAACATTAAATTATAAAATATACAGTTTTGTTTTTCGCAGAGTTAAAAGGTATTTGAATATATCAGTTGACCAATATTTCTACATAGATATATGACTGAATAAATATATAGATTACTGACGTAAAATTTAACAAGACAAGAAGTACTCCGAATGGAAAATAATTTATAATATAATAAAATTAGACTTTTTTGGCAGAATTCTTGTCTGGATTCACATCGATACGCTATTTTTGAAACCATTTACCGAGGGAATTTATTTCTTTTTGTAGTTTTGTGATGAGACCCGGGACACTGCGGCCTTTGGTGTAAAGGGCGGAGTCGTCGGCAAAGAGGGCGAGTTTTACGGGACGGGTATGTCGATGGTGTATACGATGTATAACAGGCGGGCGAGGACTGAGCTCTGAGAGACTCTAGCCGTGATGGCGCAGGGGTGTAGAGAGCGTACCTTCGTGTCTAAAACGAAATATGCGATCTGTGAGATAGGATGCAATTATCCCGACTAGGAAATTGAGGCTAATTATTTCTATATATAATCTTTCAATAGACCCCAGTGTTGAAGAAATGTGGCACAAGAAATTATTTTAAATAAAACACATAGTCTATCCAGTCTATCGTGACCACGGCAACTGCAAAGATGCCGAAACGTCGATATAATTTTAAAATTAACTAAAATATACGCGATAATATCCGGTAAAAAGTGTTTTATTTAAAGTATGTATCGTGAAAACTTAAGAAAAGATTTAAGAAATTATTTACAACATACACAATTTTTTGTAAATATTTATGTTATGTTTTAAAAGAGGTTTTTATTTGATAATTAATGTTTATGAATTACAAAATATATGTTTGGTTTAAAGCAGTTATACCAATATCAACATTATTTAGCAGATAAATGGTGCTTCCTCTGTTGCAGGTCAAACTGTCTAGCTGGCAGACAGTTTGAGGTTTATTACCAACCACCAACTGCACTAATACAACTGCATTTTATTATGACCATTTTTTTCTACCTTTTGTATACAACAAATGCTTCAATCTTGATTTTGAAAGATGTTGTATTAATATTTGTATTTATTCCATTTTTGAAAGATTACTTATAACTTACTTACAGAAATAAATTTCAAATACTCGCGACCCGGATCGATATAGGTTAGTAAGTCAAAGTTTTTTTGGAATATTTGCAAACTTTTCGAAAGTATACCCATTAGTTTACGTTAAAAAAATTACTGACTCGCAACACAAAACGTAGTCTTTTGTATGCTTTAGTAATAATTGCATTTTGATTGACAAAAGTAAATTTGGCGTCAATATTACGCCTAGTGTGTAACTGTAGTTAACGGGAGACAATTTTCTAGAATATGATATTATATGACATTTAGGGGAATTAAGAAATAGGTTATTATGTTTACTATGTCTAATGTAAAAGACATTTTTTTTAAATTGCGCTACAGTAACTAGCAGTCACCTGTATTACGAACAATTTTGTAAACTTTTGGGTCATCAGCGTACAACAACTATCTATAATAACAATTATAACTTTTTCATTAACTCAGAAAAGTGTAAGAACCTTATGAATGCTATTAAACTCTTTGATCCCTAAACTAGACGAAGTCTGTATTTTAGGGGTCAGCACCCGCTCCCATTTTAATTTCTTAAGAGGATGTACAGTTTAAATTTAAAAATTGATTATTATAATTATACATTACAATTTACTGTGTAAATAAAGTAAGATTATTAAAAATGTATATATGTGTGGTGTGTATTGTGTGAATAATAATGTATGTAATATGTGTATAACTAATGAATAATGAAGGACGTGTAAAAATTAATAGTCACTATATGTGGATTCATTGATTACTTTTTATATTTATGATATCTTAGTTTACATGAAGAAATCCATTACATTTAGTTTATCTTAGTAGGTTAGGTTAGAAGGGGTTTATTCTAGTAGGTTGAAAAAATCGATTGTCAAGCCACTCTTCAAAAAGGGAAAAAAAAATGATATGAATAACTTTAGACCGGTTACATTAATATCAGTTCTATCGAAGACTTTTGAAAGGGCAGTGTACGACAAACTGTATTGCTTCTTCACTCACCAAAATACGTTAACGGCACAACAATTTGGTTTTAGAATATCCTGGCACAATCATTTGTACATTAAGTTTTATTTTCATAACCTTTATTAAAATTGATCTTTTTAATTAAAAATAAGTTTTTCTGCTAGAGATTTTGGTGACTTTGAGACTTTTGGTGACTGGCCCCAAACAAGGACTTTTTTAGAATGGACTTTTTTACAATGGACTTTTTTAGTTTGAATGTCCATTCTGATAAAATATCGTCAATTTAAATAATTTGTATTATTAATAGTTAAATCCTACTAATATTATATACGTGAAAGTTTGTGAGTATGGATGTTTGTTACTCTTTCACGTAAAACTACTGAATTAGTATTTCGAGCAGCTTATATTAGCGTGGCGTAGAAAAGAACTAACGTTATGACATTAAAATTACAACATAAATAATTTTTGGGTCGCATTTGAAAAATATAACTTAGCACATAAGAATTTCGTAAGGCAATTTTAATCTGTATATAATTTTTTTAAGGAACTTAAAACAGTAACCAAAAATATGACATTTAAAGTTTATTTACACAATGTTTCCTTATTTTGTTCAAATTAAAATTGTGTTGTAAAATAAAATTATTAGCTCAACATAACCTTGTGAGTTGGCAATGACACGACCTATCAACAGTAGAATATGGCCAGGAAGGTACAACTTTAAGGAGAATACATTCCATCATACATTACGTATGTGTAACTCTAGCGGTTTTGGCAGCGCCTGAATAGCTCGCAGGTGGTAGATTTTTTCCTACTTACTTGATATTTTCGACAATAGTATTTTTGGTTACAGGTAAGTTTCTAAAGTTCTTTAATATTTTTTTTAAATATTACATGGTAATAAATATTTTGGTTACAGAACAAACGACCAAGTTTTATTTATAGGAGAATAAAAACATTTTAAACATAATAATAACTACCGTACTGTATTTTTTGGAAGTGTAGAAAAATTAAGGATCTACATTTTGTTACTGGTACATAGCAGACTAATAAATAACAGAAAGTAAAAAATTTAACATGGTATTTTTTTTATAATTATAGGACAAAGAGACAAATTACAAGTTAGAAGAAAAATTGTTTAATATAGTTTAATAATATAGATTAAAATTGCCTTATGAAATTCTAATGTGCTAAGTTATATTTAGTTTATACTGTTATCTTGTTCCACATTTTAAAATTAACTAAATTTTTAATATTTCTGGACAAACACACAAACTGTCTGGCCCTAAAGTAAGCAGAGCTTGTGTTTTGGATGATATATAAATATCGACGGTTGAAAGGCTAATTGATCTATGTGACATTTTGTAAAACTTGCAGAAGGATGGATTAAAGTTTTTATTTTGGAAAAAAAGATCATTAAAAAATAACTGTTTAATAGACTTTTATCTATTTAATACAGTATATCCCTTATTAAGTAAGGAAGTTATTTAAGCTATTACCGTTGATTATTGTGTATTATTTTAGAAAATTTATGTTGGTTAGCCCAAAATGCATCAAATTTAGTTATTTTTTGAGAAAGGAAAAATGGTTCAAGTGCCTATCGTAAATAAAATAGCAGAAAGTAAACTGGTTCAAGCATAGACTTAGGATAAAACAATATAAGAGAAAATGAATTAAGCGCCAAGTCAACCTGACAGTTAATATGCCAAATGAGCCTAAGCACCATGATGTTGCACCAAAATGAAGTAGTGTGATGCATATTAGAGGGGCTGTAGGATGAAACAAAATGAACCCTTACTAGATTATAGTACATATTGATGCTCAGACCATCATTATTCATAATCGTCCATAATATATTTTTGAGTTTGGTATGCCAGTTAATACAATTTTGGACAGTGTCTTGTATATTTTTTTACATTATCATAAGTTACAGACTTGACTTCTTCGTACAATCTGTCTGTTGTACCAATGTCTTCTCCTACGAATTATTATCCAAACTGTAAACCATCCCTAATAGATTTAATATTTATTTCCGATTCTAACTTAGTCGTCTGTCATGGTCAAACATCAGCTCCTTTTTCATATCATGATTTAGTATTTGTAAGTTACAAACTACGACCTCAAAAAGTAAAGCATAAAGTTCTTTTCCTTCGAAACTTTAACAAAATGAACATTGAACATGTAAAAAAGGATGCTAGAAGACTTGACTGGATTGAACTGTGAGGATTTGGATTGAATGGTTGGCACTTTGGATTAATAAATCTATAATAATACTCATGCCCCTGTGCGACCGGTACGAGTTAAGCGATTGCCTGCACCATGGTTAACAAACAGTTTTAAAATATATATATGTTAAAGCGTGATAAGGCTAAATCTCGTTATAAAAAAGATCAATTGCCATATAACTTATTTTCTTACAAACACCTTAGAAATAAATTCTCTTAATAACTACTTCTCTACCCCTCCAATCACTCTGGATCCCAAAACTAAATCTTTGTCGCTCTCACTGCTCTCAAATGTTTTACCATCTGTCAGTTCACCTTTCTCTTTTGTACCAACTACGGAAGAGGTGATAAAAAAATCAATTCAAAACATTTCAACTAAAGCTATTGTAAGTGACAGCTTAAGCTTGGACATTACCAGTACTAGACGAGAATGCAAGTTTTATTACTCATATAATAAACTTTTCCCTATCTAACAATGTCTTTCCAACTGAGTGGAAAAAAGCCCTTGCTATCCCACTTCCTTAAACATCACACTCTTAATCATATTCCCAGTACCGATCCATCCTATTCTTCTTCCTCCATCTAATCCTTCCTATCCTATCTAAAGTTTTGGAGTCTATAGTTCATATGCAGTTACACAAATATCGTACCACCAACAATCTCCTTTGCCCTTACGCCCTCCGTTGGCGCACTGTTGAACATCACTGAAGATATCAGACAGGCTATGGACGGTACTAAGCTTACTGTTTTAACATTATTTGACTTCAGCAGTGCATTTAACTCGGTAGATTTTGACATTATGCTTCAATCTCTTTTTGCTCTAAATATTTCTTCTGAGGTAATAGAATGACTTCAATCCTACCTATATGGCAATGTATGAAGATTAAGGATGCATCATCCAGTTGGTCTACTCTCACTGCTGGTGTACCCCAGGGTGGCGTATTATCACCATTACATTTTTCTATATTTACAAACAACATCTCAAAAGTCATTTCATCAAATGTTCACTTACATGCTGATAATTTACAAAATATCGCCATTTTTCGCTATTTGAGGCAGAAAATGCTTTTCAAAGGCTTAATATGGATTTGTCCGCTGTGCAGACTTGGGCCAAATGTTTTGGCTTACTCATTAATTCTGCCAAAAAACAAACTTGGATAATTGGTAGTAGGAGACTTAGACGGACGTTGAACTTTAATAAGGTACCAAGTGTTATGTATGATGGAGCAAATTTGGTATTTTGATCATAGGAAATATTATCACGTGTTGCATTACGGCGAAATCTGTTAAAGTGGCTCCTTATACGACGATTACCAGTGCTGTATAATATCCTTAACGACCCTATGAGTCCCACTTACCTGCGATCCCGTTTTCAACCTCTATCTCCTGGCACGCGCTCAATGCAGTCGTGTCATACCAAAACACTTGCCTGTCCAAAAAGTAAAACTAAGTTTTGATTTGAGTATTTGACAGTCCGAGCTATTCTTTTGTGGAACAAGCTGCCGAGGGAAATACAAAATAGCCCCTCAGTTTGGATCTTTAAAAGAAGATTAAAAGAACATCTCATCTCAAGCTAACAATCTCTATGTCATCTCTGTCTATCTCTTAATGTCATCTCTTAATATTAAGTATGTATGTAAAATATGTGGGTATCATATGTATGTATCTGTAGGTTTTCTTTGTAATTGTAAGTATGGGTGTATTTAGTATTTTTTTTAAATTATGTAAATCTTGTAATATTTTTTATTTTTGGTTTTTTAGACTATTACTTGTACCTTTGTCACTTTTATCATTTTTTAATTTTCTTCAATTACCTGGGTTGGCTGGAAAGATCTGTTTTAGAGATAAGTCCAGCTTTGCTAAAATTTCCCATTAATTTATTGGCCGGCCGATGTGTTAAAACCTGTTCGATAAAATGGTGGAAATGCTAATTTTACAAATACTGAATTTCATCAAAATGATTCAACCGCCATAACACTAATGATATAGTAAGGTCAAAATAGCCGAAGTGACATTACTCCTTATCCTTAATAGAGACTAAATGAGTCAAGAGACATGGCTTTTTGTTTTGATTTAATGCAAAATAGGCCAAACGACAAAACAAAAACCATGATGAAAAAGCTGAATGCCTTAATCGACACACGTTATAAAAAATTTAAAAATCAAAATAGCTTAAGTCATCGAGTCGAAAAATTTGTCTAATTTTGTGTCGCATAGATTAATGAGCTTAGAAATGAGACCTGTTTTGCTGTGGGTGCTAAGCGCCAAAAAAGTTGTCGAAAACATTTGAAACCTGACTCAAACGACGGAGAAAAATTTGCTGATTCCAAATATGTATATAACTCAATATCGCAAAAATGTCGCTTAGACCAATTAGCCTTTCAACCGTCGATATATATTCTCGCTCCGATCGCCGCCCGTTACGGACGTTCCAAGACCACTCCGATTGATCGATCCCTTCCCGATATTCCGTGGCGCTCAGTTTACTGACGTCACAGTGTAGCGTGATGGTTCCGTGATACGGTTTTTCTGGGTTTTTTTACTCCTTCCGAGCGCTATTGTAGTGATTTTTTTTCTTTGCGTCTAAGCCCCTTAGTCTTCAAAGTGCTGTGCTGTGTTGTGCCTGTGCTGAGTGCTGTGTGTGCCCAGCGTAAAGTATTCTGGTTTTAGTACAAAGGATACCTAACGGTGACAAGTGAATTTGTACTGACCCAGTCCTTTTTATTTATATATTATTTTTTCTACTACTATTTTACTCTTCTACTATTTTATTTATTTACTTTTCTAATTTCATATTTATTTTTATCATATTTGTGTTTTACGAGTACATTTGTCCTTTTTGTCGGTAAAGGTTGACCCTAACGCGGTCAACTCTTTATCTGCGTACCCTTTTTTTAGGTTTCTAGGAAGCGGCCATCGACGTAACACGGTTAGTTTTAAGTTATTTTCCCCAGCCCCCTACCGCTGGTAGGGAGGTTAGCCGCTAGGGTTCGCTAGGCTATTACGGATCCTAGGCATCTTTTATATATTTATATAACTTATAATTAGTCCCGACTCTCCCTTATGGATTCCCAAAGTTTGCTAAACTTTGCGAAGGCCTTCGCCCAGGCACTCGCCGCGTCGCGTGTCCCCGTCAAAGATGAGTTCATAATGAGGGCCTTAATTACTTTTAACGCGTCCCCGGCCCCTCAGGCTACTCTCTCGGCCCCTCAGGCCACCAACTCCCAGACCTCTCAGGTCTTTAGCTCTCCTCCCGCGTCTCCCGTGCCCTCCGAGATGGACTGTGTGTCGGACACATCCTCTCGCACGTCACGCTGCAAGCGTACCGCTCCCGGGATAGATTCAGACTCCGCGTCTGATGCGTCATCGGACGCCACCACCTTAACCGGCTCTCCTGAGCCGCCATTCAGCTTAGTAGCTAAATGGTCTAAGAAGCGTTCAAAGAAAATCGCAGTGTCTTCAACACCCGATCCCACCCCAACGTCTTCTACACCCGCCCCCACGCCGTTAATGTCACTGCAAGTGACAGCGACCCCGTCGGCTACGTCGAAGCCAGCTACGCGCTGCGCTCCCGTCCCGGCTAAGGCCCAACTCCCTCCTCCCGTCTTGTTCTACGAAAAAACGCGATGGACATGGGATGAGAATAGAGCACAAAATTAATTACGCTAAAGCCTCCAACGCAGGCGATACAACCAAAATCCAGGTGGCGACCATCGACGTCTTCCGGTCTTTTACTAGGCTCCTATCGGTCAAACGAATCGGGGCGTCCCGTTTGAACTCGCGGACGAAGATATCTTGGAGGACCTTAAGTCCCAGGGCTTCTCAGCTGAAGCAGTGCACAAGATGCACTCTAACCGCGGTAGACGTTTTTCTCTCGCCCTCGTCATCTTCACCAACACTCCCAACTCGAGAAAGATCTTCAGAGAGGCTCGCACCTTCTGCGAACTCTCGAACATCTCCGTCGAGCGTCCCAACCCTCGCGGGCACTCTGGGCAATGCCACCGTTGCTAGCTTTACGGCCACGCAGCGGCTAATTGCTCAGCATTGCGGCCAGACCGGCCACACAGCAAACTACAGGGAACGTCGGCGCGCTCCGCGCTCAACCGCAGAGAGGGCCGCGCCCAAACCGGCGCCGCCGCTCACTCCCGCTAACTTCCCGCCGCTGCGCAACTGGGGTCCCCCGAAAACAAAGCCCGAGCAGCCGATGCCAACTCCAACTCTTTCCTAGAGACAGCGTCCGGCCACTCCCGCACCACCTTCCCGTCCTATCCCAGCTCCTGTAGCTCCCGTAGGCCCGCTTCACGCTCCATCGTCTTTACCTCAGTCATCGTTGGCTGAGGACATGAAGACCGTGTTCGACGTTATTCAAAACGTCGACATTAGGGAAATCTCCGTACTGGCACGTTAACTGCGAGCCGCCCGCTCTCCTCAAGAGCGTCTCTTCGCGTTAGACGAGCATCACTCGCTACTTATTTCCTTGTAACTTATTTATTTAGTATAAATTCTTTAAATAACAAACATAATGTCTAGACCTGCTAATCCCGCGTCCGGTCGTATCAAACCAAAGGGCTTATCCCTAATTTCTTTTAACGCTCGTAGCCTCGTAGTTCTAACCTTCCTGAGCTCAAACTATTAATTCAGAACAATGAGCCAGACTTACTGCTCCTGCAAGAGACGTGGCTCACTCTAAACCGCTCCAGGGGATTCGTTTTTCCCAAATACGCGCTAACTCGTAACGATAAGCCCAACGCCGACGGTCACGGCGGTACAGCTATTTACTATAAAAGAGGTTTCCATTGCTCTCTTCTCCCTACCCCTCCTCTCCTCAACATGAAGGACACTGTGTGTGGATTAGCAATGACTAGTGATCCGACCGTCATCATAGCTTCAATCTACATACCTAGTGGCACCAGACCTATCTGCAGCGACTTTGAGGCCATTCTCGCCCTCAGCCGTTCAGTCATTATGTTTGGAGACTTTAACTCTAAACATACTGATTGGACGTGCCTATCGACCAACACCAGTGGTATCGCTCTCCATCTCTCCCGTCACTCCCACTCATTATCCCGACAACCCGAACCATTCTCCCGGCATCCTCAATTTTGCAATAGTAAAGCATATCAACCTTGATCTCAGGTCTATCGAACTGCTCGATGACCTAGGCTCTGATCACCGCCCCGTTTCCCTCGTGCTAGGATCGCCCAATGATATTTAACGATACCTCTCCTAAGACCTTTACCAACTGGAAAGGCTTAAAAATTCGTTAGCCAAAGAGGCCTTGAATTCTCCACTCACGATCTCGCCCAAATTTCTAGATAGCCCTGGCAAAATAAACTCGTTAGATGATTTCTTCACTGTTACTATCAACTCAGCCATCAAGGCAGGCAGAAGGTTGCTAAACAAGGCAAACCCACGCTTCCCTTAGCCATTAGGAATCTTATTAAAGCTAAGATCGTGGCTCTCCGGAGAGCCAAGAAATATCCCACGCCCGCCTATAGATCAGCTGCAAATCAGCTTCAACGCAAAGTTAGGTCTTGCCTCGCGGAATTCCGAGACGTTCAGATGAACGATCTCATGGAAAGTATCTTTCCGTCCCACCAAACATATTATAGTATGGCCCGAGCCTTACGCGTAGACGCCGCCTCTCACGTTCCTCCTCTCACTCGTCCAGATGAACGATCTCATGGAAAGTATCTTTCCGTCCCACCAAACATATTATAGTATGGCCCGAGCCTTACGCGTAGACGCCGCCTCTCACGTTCCTCCTCTCACTCGTCCAGATGAACGATCTCATGGAAAGTATCTTTCCGTCCCACCAAACATATTATAGTATGGCCCGAGCCTTACGCGTAGACGCCGCCTCTCACGTTCCTCCTCTCACTCGTCCAGATGGCACTGTTGCCTTCGAAGTCGAAGAGAAAGCCAAATGCATCGCTGACAGCATTGCTTCACAGTGCTCGCCCAGCACCCAACCCGCGGATCCCTCCCACATCCAGGTGGTGGAGGACGAAGTCCTTCGCAGAGACTCTCTCCCCATTACCACCGACCCCGTCACAGTCTCTAATGATGAAATACCTGCCTTAACAGGTGCTTACCTTGCTAGCTATCATCTTCAATGCCTGCTTCAACCACAGCTACTTTCCAAAAGCTTGGAAAGAAGCGACAGTCATAGGCATTCCCAAGCCGGGTAAACCTCTGAATATCCCGGCTAATCACAGACCCATCAGCCTCCTTAAGGTTATGTCTAAAGTTCTCGAGAGAGTCATACTCTCACATGCGGAACCATCTGTTTCCAACGGATGGTGATCCCCTCATCATTCCCCACCAGTTCGGCTTTTGCGCTAAGCATTCCTGCCCTCAGCAAGTCCATCGAATCGTCGAGTTCATACTCGACGGCTTTTATCCGCCGCGTAAGAAAACGGTCACGGTTTTCTTTTATGTAGCCAAGGCTTTCTATAAAGTCTGGCACAGCGGTCTCGTTTCTAAACTTTATAAAATAGGCTTACTGGATCGCCTGGTTAGAATAATAGCGTCCTTTTTCAAAGATCGTATGTTTCCTTTTAGACATGAAGGCACGCTTTCCGCGCCTCGTCTCATAAAGACTGGAGTCCCTCAAGACTCAGTCCTCGCGCCTCTATTGTACACCGTGTACACAAAAGACATTCCCATTCCACCGAAAGGCGTCGAACTCGTACTCTTTGCCAACGACTTCGCCCTTTACACCAAAGGCCTCAGTGTCCCGGGTCTCGTCATCAGACTCCAAAAGGCCGTAAACGCCCTCGGTGCATGGTTTCAAAAATGGCGCACCGATATGAACCCAGACAAGAGTTCTGCAGTTTACTTCGACTGCAAACAACGTCGTGTCGCCGTCAATCTCCACGATCGAATGTTAGGTATACCCATCCCCTGGAAGCGTACTACCAAATACTTAGCGTCACTTTAGACCAGACGCTTTCTTTCAAGCCACACGTCGATAGAGTAACGAAACTCGCCCGTTTTTACTTAGGCCGCATATATTGTATGTTAGGTACAAAAAGTAAAATGTCTTTCAGAAACAAACGTACGCTTTATAAGACCTGCCTTAGACCTGTCATAACATATGCCTCGCCAATATTTGCCCACGCCAAACCCTCCATCCTGCACAAACTGCAGGTAGTTCAAAATCTCTTATGCCGCGGGGCCACAAACGCACCTTGGTACGTGCGTAACGCGGACCTGCACAGAAGTCTTGAACTACTGTGCAACAGCACCTCAAAAAACTCTCTGAAGCGCTCTCCAAATGCTCCGAAACCCACACCAATCCTCTAGTTCGAGATTCAGTCTCGTATACTACCCCTGTCATAGATTCGAAGTACAAAGTCTCTAGACCGAGAAACGCGCACACGAACGTAGCCACGCAACTAACACTAGATCTCGAAGCCTTTCAGGCCGCAACTTCTAATTCTAATGTAAATTTGAATTATTTCCATTTTTATTTTCATTTTGAGCACCTTCAGTATTATGTAATCCCAGCGGGCGACCCCTTCTGGGCCCCAGCCCTATTTCTCCAATTTTTCGTCGCTCAGATGAAGGCTGTGTGGCAAAAATTTGCACGAGTCATTCAGGGGGTTTTTCAGTGGGTAGTGCTTATTAGGGCTAGTCCCAGACGCCTTGTAACGCGCTCGAGAGGTATGCGGAAATGCATTTTTTGCCTGCTGCCCAAACGGGAAACAAAAAAAAAAACAAACACCTGTGTTCATCACATTAATTAATGCCCAGACTGGGATCCCCGGTTTATGAGGCAGGACTACTATCTACTAGGCTACTGGACCGAAAATCTTTGCCCCATCATGACATTTGCCAGTGTGGCTTTCGCTCACTGCAGCAAGTCGAACCTCAATCACTTGCAGGTCATGCAAAATAGGTTCTTACACTTAAGCGTCGTGGCCCCACCATAGTCCGCAACTAAGATCTGCACAAGGATTGTTAGCGACGCGACATGAAATGGATTCGGCATAATAGGGACATAGCCATACAAATAGTTTTGTAAATAACGCTAGTCCACGCCCTCACTACTTGCGCCCGTCCTCGGATAGGTGGTTATTTTCGAGTGTGACGTAAGCAAGTACTAATAAGATTCATATAGGAAATTATGATGTTATAGGAACCTAGGTATAGGTATATTTTGAATTCTATTTTGATAACATTGATTTATGGTTGAATTGATGATGTTTGTGTTTAATAAAGTTCTTAGAGATTTCATTGGTATAATATAAGCATAATATGAGAAGCTTTATGTATGTTTTAGATGGAAATTAGACCTAGGTTATTTGTCAAATACTAATTTGTTTAGATTTGTCATAATTATGGTAATTTTATGGTTATTTCGTATCATATTAGGTAGATAATGGTAGATATAACGTTATTGTATATAGGTTCCTAAAATAAAGTACTTATTTGAAGTAATAAATGACGTAATATGGTTAGAAATTTTCTCGTTGAATAACTACGTAATTATAGGGTTTATTGTTATGGTTTTTAGATAATAATGTGTAAATTGCTTTCTTTTATTGAAATGTAATAATTATTTTCATGGTGTTTTACGTATTTGAAGAGAATAACGAGAAAACCTTTGTTGTTGTATATGTTCCTAATTGGTAGTTATATCTTGTTTGATTATGTTAAAATCTAATTGTAATTAAAATGTTTGCATATTTTAATAATGTAAAATGATAAAATTATGTTTGTAACCGTTTCGCCTTAGGTACAATGTTAGGCTAAGTAAGTAGTCTGCCGGCGTTGTTCTAGAAAGTTTTTTGTATTTAATTTTATCAAATTGATATTTATGTAAACATATAGGAATCGTTTCGCTCTATTATTTGAATATAATATTGTAATAGTTTTGATTAATAGTTTGAAAGATAATTCGATGTAAAGTTTAGAATCCAAGTAAAACTTAAGTGTAATTAGGTGCAAATTGCACAAACGCGCCAGCCAATCAGAGCGCTGGAATTATTTAGGGCAAAATTTGTATAAAAGGCGGCCGCCGAGCTTTGGAAGTCTCACATTCTCGCTCCGATCGCCACGCGGTGCGGACGTGCAAGACCCCGTTCTCCGTTGTTTGGTCCCTTCCCAATATTCCGTGGCGCTCAGTCTACTGACGTCACAGTTTAGCGTGTTGGTTCCGTGCTACGGTTTTCAAGGTTTTTCTACTCCGTCTGAGTGCTTTCGAAGTGCGATTTTTCTTTGCGATTAAGCCCCTTAGTCTTCAAAGTGCTGTGCTCAGTTGTGTTGTGCTTGCGCTGAGTGCAGTGTTGTGCCCAGCGTAAGTAGTCTGGTTTCAGTGCAAAGGATACTTAACGGTGACAACGAATTTGTACTGAACCAGTCCTTTTTATTTTTATTTTATTTCTCTTCTTTATTTTATTTATTTTCTCCTATTTTCATATTTATTTCTATCATATCTGTGTGTTTTCGTGTGTATTTGTCCTTTCTGTCGTTAAAGGTTGACCCTAACGCGGTCAACTCTTTACCTGCGTACCCTTTTTTAGGTTTCTAGGTAGCGGCCTTCGGCGTATGTACGAAGTACATTAATACATGTTAATTATATTTCGTATTATAGGTATTAGCTGTATGTGTGCGTAATGCACATTTTGTGATATTTGCTCGAACTGCGATACAAGCAGTTTACCTAATAATTATAAATCAATAAAAGTAGTGTGCAAACAGCATTCGTGGAGTTTGGTTATTTCGTCACCTAACACTCCCCTTTTATTGTACGTGTACAAACGGTCCCGAACATCTTGGTCCTTCGAGGAAAACCAGTGATAACAGTCACAATCGTGCATACAGCACAACTTTGTTTCAAAATTTTGGACATTACACGTGACAAACAGTCACATTTTAGCGACTAGTGACTTGGTGTTCAGTGAAAGTAGTTACCTACGTGGACATTAATGGTTCGTTAGCCCTCGGACTGGATCTTTTGCACTGTGAGCTACTATAGCTTTAGTGTAGTACTCCAAAGCAATCAGCAGACATCTGAGACCCCGTCGTAAGCCGCCAACCCGAGCCTTCAAGCCTTCTTTCCATTTTATGTCTACTACCATGGATACGTTACTTCAACGACAAGCGGAAATCCTTGATGCTCTTAAACAATTTGAGCGTAATTTTAAGAAAGATTCTAGCGGCCGTAAAACACGTCAGTATTTGGAGTCCAGACTCGGGAGTATCGACAAGCTTTGGGCGGAGTTTAATACCAACAATAACAAATTAGAGGCATTTAGGGATGAGTCTCCTTATTTCGCTGAGGATCAATATGACCGAGCGAAAGATTACTACAACAGGGTCCGCTATTTGATAGCAGCCTATCCGCCAGTTACACCAGTGGACGTCACACCAGGCTTAAGTAACCAGGGCACCACACAGGAACAGGTCACGACAGGTATGCTGACTCCAGGCGCCCCCAGCGCATCGCCGCTCGCGCCACCCCGAGCGCCTGCCACGCCGCAGCCTACTACCGCACCAGCGCCACACACAGAGCCTGTAGAACTATTGTCGCTACAACAAACTAATTTTAGAGCTCTATCGAGACAAATAAAAGGTATGGATTTAGATACTATGATAGACAAGTGGGAACTGGAAGATGAACTCCGCAATTTACAATCACGTTGGGATAGCATTGATAAATTGCATCTCAAAATCGATAATATATGTCAGGGTTCCAACTTACAATATGATGGTGAATTTACGTACTATGAAACTATTTATAAGAATATGAAAAGGTCCATAAATCAGAAATTGTCATCCAATTCTCATCTTCAACAATCAACCCCTAAAATCGAAATCCCAGTTTTTACAGGAAATTATATTCATTGGCCTACTTTCTTTGATTTGTTTAATGAAACTATTCATAATAATAATTGTTTAACAAAGTGCCAAAAAATGCAACACCTAAAGGGGAGGTTGAAAGGGGAAGCGGAGAGGCTAATACAGCATCTTAACATCTCCGCGGAAAACTATGACACCGCGTGGGAGCTGTTAACCCGTAGATATAATAACACCCAATTGCTTTTCACTAAAAACATAGAGACCTTTTTGAATCAACCCAGTATTCAAAAGCAAACAGCTTATGAAATAAAACGTCTCTATGACACTAGTATGGAGTGCCTACACGCTATACAAAATTTAGGGGTCAACACCTCTACGTGGGATCCAATATTAGTTCATTTAATTTCTAAAAAACTGGATGCTACATCTTATAACGATTATAAGGAGGCCCGTAAATCACCACGTGACTTGCCATCCCTAAATGAGCTTATGAGCTTCCTAGAAGGCAAGTTTACGGCCCTTGAAGAGATAAGCAAAAAAGATTTATCTTCAGTTTATAAATCTAATTCGAATACAACGAATACCTATAAGTTTAATAACTATAACCAATTCCGTTCATCGAATCGAAACGGAAAATTCCAAACCAATGCAACACGTGTCTGGAATTGTCCTTTATGTAAGCAAAAACATATTCTATTTAAATGTAATAAATTTGCAAAGCTAGAACCGGACGCGAGGTTAAAAACAATAAAGAAATTAGGTATTTGCACTAATTGTCTATTTAATCACGACGGCAATGCATGCTATTCCACAAAACTTTGTAAAATTTGTCAGGGTAAGCATAATTCAATTTTGCACGATTCATTTGCATTAGAATTACCCCCTTCGTCTCTGACCCCTGCCGCTAGCGCCCAGGCGCATGGGTCCACTTGTGTGCCGGCGCCTCCTGCGGTTTCTACTCCGGCTGTTGATAACAACATGAAGCGGAGCCCTGTGACGTCACAGTCGACCCAACAGTGGCCAAATTCGCCTAAAAAACAACATAACGTTAACTACGTTACTAATGAAGACGAGGAGATTCTCCTTACCACTTTATTAGTAAAAGTAAAGGCGGCAGACGGCTCATACATTACACTGAGGGCCTTACTCGATCAGGGGTCGCAAATTTCGCTTATCTCGGAAAATGCTGCACAATGGCTTGATTTACCGAGATCTCGTTACCATGCCTCTATTTCCGGTATAGGTTACGGAGCAAAACAAAGTAAAGGCGTAGTAAATCTCTCTTGTCAATCTATATACGAGGATTACGTTTTTGAAACGCAAGCATTAGTCATAAACCACGTTATAAATGATTTACCTAACATCTCCTTCGTCAAACAGACTTGGGAGCATCTACAGCATATTCAGCTGGCAGATCCGGATTACAATCTCTCGAAGCCCATAGATTTATTATTAGATGCTAGTGTTTATTCTGATATTTTAATGAGCGGCCTAATTAAGGGCCCCAGCAAAGCGCCCATCGCCCAACAAACCAGGCTGGGTTGGATATTGTCAGGAAACGTAAGAACCTTTAATTGTAGTGTTGTTATTAATAATTTATCTGAAATTTCAAATTACTGGGAACTTGAGGAAGTAAACGAATCTGCCCCGGATATGAAGGAAAATGATATTTTTTGCGAGCAACTTTATCAAAATACTACTAAGCGTTTAGAGTGCGGTAGGTACGAAGTTGCGCTTCCCATGAAGCCAAATTTTGAAAATATTCTAGGTGTTTCAAAAAACAAGGCCGTTGCTCAATTCGTAAGTTTGGAAAAGAAATTAGCAAAAAACGAGCAACTTTCTCAAAGTTATAAACAATTCATGAATGAGTATTTAAGTCTCGGTCACATGAAACCTGTTGATAACAGTCGAGAGGTAGTATCGTGTTACCTTCCCCATCACGGAGTTATTAAGTATGAGTCAACTACAACAAAGTTGAGGACGGTCTTCAATGCGTCATCAAAAACATCATCAGGTAAAAGCCTGAATGATTTGATGGAGCGGGGGCCTAATTTGCAAAAGGATCTGCATAGCCTTATTTTAACTTGGCGTCAGCATAAATTTGTAATTACTGCTGACATCGAAAAAATGTTTCGGCAGGTCTTTGTAAATGAGGCAGGGCAGCATCTACAGCGTATTGTATGGAGGGAAGCCTGTAGACTCCCGTTGTCAGAGTATCAACTGACTACTGTCACATACGGTACTAAGGCTGCCCCATACCTCGCTATGCGTACCCTTAGACAACTCGCAGATGACGAAGCACACAGATTCCCATTAGCCGCTGCCGCCTTGAAGAACTCCTTTTACATGGACGATCTTTTAGAGGGATGCAGCACTCTTGAACAGGCTAAGGAACTTCAGCAACAGCTGATACAGTTACTAAAGGGGGCCGGCATGAAAATACGTAAATGGAGTAGTAACGACCCTGCACTTATACAAAATTTGCCATCGGACTACATAGACTCCTCTTTAGATTTCAGGTGCGCAGAGTCTAGAAAAACGCTGGGCTTACGATGGAATCCAAAATCAGATACGTTTTCATTTAAAAGTATTATTAACAACTCTAAAGATGAAATGAATCTTACAAAACGTGAATTGCTGTCAAACATTTCAAAGGTGTTTGACCCCGTAGGTTGGCTCGCTCCGCTGACTGTCAGGGCTAAACTTTTATTTCAAAAAACCTGGTCAGAAGACTGCTTGTCCTGGGATCAACAATTGCCTCCTCATTTAGTACAGGAGTGGTTACAGCTAAAACAAGATCTCCAGAACATTGAAATGTTTGAAATACCAAGGTATTTTGGGGACAGTACCTCATTAAACGTATACGCATTCTGTGATAGCTCAGAAAAGGCATACGCATGTGCTATTTTCGTAAGCACTAAAAATGCTAAGGGTGAATGCACCACGGTATTACTCACCGCAAAAACAAAGTTGGCACCAATAAAAAATAAATTGACGCTACCGAAACTCGAACTTTGTAGTGCGTTATTATTATCACGCCTTATGAGTAAGGTTAAGGCGGCACTACCAACTAAAATAGATAAAATATACGCTTTTACAGATAGTATGATTGTTCTTGGGTGGATCCACGGAGACCAAAACAGGTGGAAGCAATTCGTGGCCACCAGGGTCAAGAAAATAACTGACGTCATAGCACCCTCATGTTGGCATCATGTTGAATCAAAACAAAATTCAGCAGATTGTGCAACGAGAGGGATGACCGCTGTACAGTTAAAAGAGCATTCCTTGTGGTGGGAGGGCCCAGAATGGCTTCGTGAATACTATACAAAAAACGTAAAAAGCGAATGCTATCCTCCCCCTGAAATTGAAGTTAAAGGTAATCTCTCGGACTTCAGTGTGAACATAGCCTTATGCAATAATAATTCTTTAATATTACAATTAATAAATAACTGTAGTTCGGTGAGACGCGCGGCCGTTAAACTCGCCTGGCTATCACGTTACATAGCATGGTTGCGTAATAAACAAAGTGCACTGCGACTTAACTACCTAACTCCCTCAGAAATGCAAATTTGCTATAATATTATTATAAAATCTGTGCAAATGTGCGAATTTGAGGAGGACTATCAACGTTTAATTTATAACAAAACGTTAGACAAAATAGTAAATTAGCTAGCCTTTGTCCTTATATCGACAAAAAGGATGGGCTTATGCGAGTTCAGGGAAGGCTCAGTAACTCACTTTTAAGCTCGACGGCGAAGCATCCTGTAATACTTCCTAGCCACAGTCGACTAACAGATCTAATAATTTCTGAAGCTCATACATTGACGCTTCACGGCGGTCCTCGCCTCACTCTTTCATTTATCAGAGATAAATATTGGATCATTAGTGGGCTGCGCACAGTTAAAAGGGAGTTGCGGAAATGCGTTAAATGCAGACGTTTTAGTGAACAGAAGTCACAACAGTTCATGGCTGATCTTCCGCAACCCAGGGTTACCCCATCTCGTCCATTTACCCACACCGGTGTGGACTTTACGGGACATTTCGACCTAAAAATAAACAAAGGTCGCGGTGTTAAAACCTCAAAGGGTTACGTAGCAGTTTTCGTCTGCCTAGCTACCAAGGCTGTTCACCTAGAGCTGGTTTCTGATATTAGTACTCCTGGGTTCTTAGCTGCATTTAAAAGGTTCTGTGCTCGACGTGGACACCCGCGTCGAGTTTACAGCGACAACGGAACCAATTTTGTGGGCGCTAACAGGCTGCTCAAAAAAGAATACGAGCAAATCATAAAAACTATAGATCAGAACTTCTTTCATGATATAAATACATATAACGTTGAGTGGATATTCAACGCACCAGGGAATCCAGAAGCCGGTGGTTTGTGGGAAGGAGCTGTTAAGCGTATGAAATTCCATCTCAAAAGGGTAGTTGGTGAGCAAAAACTCACCTACGAGGAATTCATCACGGTCCTCCACCAGGTGGAAGCCTGCCTTAACTCTCGCCCGCTGGTTGGATTGACAGAAAACCCAGAGGATGAATGTCTGACCCCTGGCCATTTTCTAGTGGGAGGACCTTTACTCTCTCGACCACAGACAGACCCTGACTTTAATATTAATTTGAACATCCGATGGAAGATGATCCAATCCATAAACAAACAGTTCTGGAGAAGGTGGTCCGCCGAGTACTTACAGGAGTTGCAATCTCGCTCAAAATGGCGGAAATGAACAAAAAATCTAGAAGTAGATGATATAGTTATTATCAAGGACGAAAACCTGCCTCCCGGTAAGTGGGCTCTGGGAAGGATTATGGAGACGCATCCCGGCAAAGACGGCCGAGTTCGGGTTGTATCAGTCAAAACAAAAAATAATATTATAAAAAGACCAATAATTAAACTCGTCCCCCTACCGGTGAAACAGGAAACTAACGCAGTGACGTCATCTACTGACGCCCCAACCAAAGCTTGTGACGTCACCGCCGCGTCTCAACCGACACAAACCAGAGTGCGCAAAGCCTCTCGAAATCGTCTTTGTAATTTTGTAGTAACATTACTTATGCTATTTCTTTTTACAATACCTTCAATACAAGGGTTATACAATATTTCTTATTTTAATAAAAATGAAAGCGTTTTCTTTCATAAAATAAAGGATATGAGTCTCATTCGCGACGAATGGAAATTAGTCGTATTTTATAATATGTCTACATATAGGTTAGGTTTACAAAGCATAAACAAATACGTTAGTCATTTAGGTAAAAATACTCGCGAACTAGAGTTATCACCTCAATACAAAGGTATCCAATTTCAACTTGAACATGAGTTATCAGAATTATCTCACTATAACAATATTCTTATGATACACAATAAAAATCGTAGGCAAAAAAGGGGCTTGATAAACGGAGTTGGTTACTTAGCTAACAGCTTATTTGGTGTACTCGATGACAGGTTCTTAAAACAGTACGAAAAAGACGTAGAAAAAATAAACATGAATGAAAATCACTTGCGAATCTTGCTTAAAAACCAAACTAGTGTTATAGAGTCGGAATATAATATTTTACGCAGGAATGAGGATATAATGAACAAACAGTTTGGTGTTATACAAGATCATATTAGAAATATGTCACTATCATTAAATCGTGCTCAGTTACAAAATAAAGATGAATTGTATATTTTATCCTCTTTGTTATCTGCTCAAATAGTTATATCTAATATTAAGACTATACAACAAAATTTGATTAACACTGTAACCGATATTTGGCAAGGTCACCTAGACCCGCACACCTTGTCTCCTAAGCAGTTGGAAGAACATATCAATATGATATCAGCTCACATTCCCAGCGATTTGGCTTTGCCTGTAGATACGAGCGATATCCTAACTTTTTATAAATTACTAAAAATTAAAGCTAAGGTAGGGACTAGATTTTTAATTATAGAAATAAGAATACCATTAGTTAGAAAAGAACAATATGAGGTTGATTATGTATACAGTTTACCCATAAATAATTATGTAATGGAAACCCTGACTCCATATCTCGCGTTTAATTTGCACAAAGATTTACTCCTCTTATTGACAGAGAAACAGATAGAATCCTGCATCCATATATCTTCAGAAAAAATATTATGTTCGCATGACAAACAAATCTACAATGTTAAAATAACACCACATATATGCGACATACGTATTAGTAATAAAACAATATGCAATATGAAACAATCATGGTGTGCGGAGCGATGGATCAAATTGCAGGATACTGAGAACAGGTGGCTATTTTCTTGCTGCGACAAATGCTCGATACGTTTGTTTTGTTTTGATAGCATACAGCTGATCACCTTGACCGGCAATGGACTAATGGACATAGCTCAAGGTTGTGTGATAAAGGGAGAATCCTTTTCACTTTACGGACACAAAAACTTTTTTAGTCAGATAGCGGTTGGAAATGAGTTACAAGTACCAGTCGATCCTAGTACATCGATTTTAAATGATATTGTGAACTCAACCTTACCGGAATCTTTCATCTCAGAGAACCATGAAGACACGTGGCGTGATATACAGAGACGCATCGAGGGCATAGAGTCGCAATCTGACAGCCCTCTGAGCGTGCATGACATCCACCAGTATTCGGTGTTGTATAGTATAATAGCGATCCTGTGTCTGTTGGCTTGTTCATACGTCGTAATGCGTTGGCGCAAGGTCAGGCGCGGGTGGCATATCGCAGCGGTGGCAGCAGCCACTCCGGTGGTGTTCCAGGCGGGTGCAGCCCCCCACGCACAGCATGTGGAGATGCCCCATATCGCCCCACGGTCTGTGCGACTCGACATTCCATCCGTGAGTGATAGTGAATAGTGACAATTAGTAAGTGAGGTGAAATGAAAACCGGACAGGACCAATTTAATATAAATAGTATAAGATTTTTGCATATTATTTTACTACTTAAATGTTTTTAATAATTGTATGCCATCATGGCAATATATTATATTGTTACATAATTTTTCCTCATTCTATTCGTTTTGTAGTGGGCAGGATGTACGAAGTACATTAATACATGTTAATTATATTTCGTATTATAGGTATTAGCTGTATGTGTGCGTAATGCACATTTTGTGATATTTGCTCGAACTGCGATACAAGCAGTTTACCTAATAATTATAAATCAATAAAAGTAGTGTGCAAACAGCATTCGTGGAGTTTGGTTATTTCGTCACCTAACACTCCCCTTTTATTGTACGTGTACAAACGGTACCGAACAGCGTACTACGGTTAGTTTTAAGTTATTCTCCCCAGCCGCTGGTAGGGAGGTTTGCCGCTAGGGTTCGCTAGGTTTTTATTTAGGAATCCTAGGCATTTGTTATATATTATAGGCATACATTATATATTATATTGTAATTCCAAGCCCTCCAATGGACCTTGTTAATATTCTTAAGTCGTTCGCCCAGGCGCTCGCTGCGTCCGGCGTAAGCATACCCGCTGACGTTCTAACGCAGGCCTTACAGGCATCTATTGCGTCCCCGGCCCCTCAGGCCTCTAATGTCCAGACCCCTCAGGTATATAGCTCTCCCGCGTCGCCCGTTCCATCCGATATGGACTGCGCGTCGGTCTCATCCTCGCGCTCATCTCGCAGGAAGCGTACCGCTCCCGGGAGCGATTCAGACTCCGCCGCGTCCGAAGCTTCGTCGGTCGCCGCCACCCTAACCGGTTCTCCTGAGCCCGCGTTCCAGTTAGTTGCCAAACGCTCTAAGAAGCGTTCGAAAAAAGCCGCGGTGTCTTCAACACCCGAGCCAACCCCGGTGTCTTCTACACCCGCCCCCGCGCCGCTCATGTCACTCGAAGTGACCGCGTCTCCGTCGGTCCCATCGAAGCCAGCGACGCGCTGCGCTCCCGTCCCGCCGAAACCTCAGCTCCCCCCGCCCGTCTTCCTGCGGGAAAAAGCGCGCTGGACCGAGGTTTCTAACTTGTGCAAAGAGCACAAAATTAATTACCTAAAAGCCGCCAACGCTGGCGATACAATTAAAATTCAAGTCGCGACCGTCGACGACTTCCGCGCGTTCACCAGGTTACTTTCCTTAAAACAAATCGCGTATCACACCTACGCCCTACCGGAGGAGCGTAAGATCCGCGCAGTACTACGGGGCGTCCCGTTCGAGCTCGCGAATAAAGAAATCCTCGAGGACCTTTAGTCCCAGGGTTTCCCGGCCGAAGCAGTGCATAAGATGCACTCCAACCGCGGTAGGCGTTTTCCTTTAGCTTTAGTAATCCTGTCAAATACTCCTAACTCGAGGGAGATCTTTAGAGAGGCTCGCACAATTTGCGGACTCTCAAATATCTCCGTTGAGCGTCCCAACCCCCGTGGTCACCCTGGGCAGTGCCACCGCTGCCAACTCTACGGCCACGCAGCGGCTAACTGCTTAGCTCCCCCCAGGTGCGTTAAGTGCCTGGATCCACATTTTACGAAGGAGTGCACTCGCACTCCCGAATCCATTTCCCCCCCTGCCTGTGTGCTGTGCGGCCAGTCCGGTCACACAGCTAACTACAGGGGTTGCCCGCGCGCTCCGCGCTCCACCGCCAAGAGGGTCGCGCCTAAACCGGCGCCGCCGCTCACTCCCGCTAACTTCCCGCCGCTGCGCAACCGGGGTCCCCCGGAAGCAAAGCCCGTTCAGCCGACGCCTACTCCGGCTCTGTCTCGGAGGCAGCGTCCGGCTGTCCCGCCTGCACCTTCCCGACCCATCCCAGCTCCCGTAGCTTCCGTAGGGCCGCGTCCTGCTTTGTCATCTTCACCTCAGTCGTCACTGGCTGAGGACATGAAGACCGTGTTCGACGTCATTCAAAACGTCGACATTACGGAAATTTCTGTTCTCGCACGCAAACTGCGAGCCGCCCGCTCTCCTCAAGAGCGTTTATTCGCGTTAGCCGAGCATCACTCGCTCCTAAGTTCGTTGTAAATTTATTTTCTTTTTATTTTTCTATAAAATCGTATATAAGTAAATTATAATGTCTAGACCCGCGAATCCCGCGTCCAGTCGTATTAAGCTCAAGGGCTTATCCCTAGTATCTTTTAACGCTCGTAGCCTTAACACCAACCTACCCGAGATTAAACTGTTCCTTCAGAACAAAGAACCTGACGTATTCCTTCTCCAGGAGACATGGCTTACTCCAAACCGCTCCAGGGGATTCGCTATACCTAAGTACGCGTTTATTCGTAACGATAGGCCCAACTCCGACGGTTTCGGCGGCACCGCTATGTATTACAAAAGAGGTTTCCATTGCTGTCCTCTCCCTACCCCTCCTCTCCTCAACATGGAAGCCACTGTGTGTAGGTTGGCTATGACTGGTCATCCGACCATCATCATAGCTTCAATCTACATACCTAGTGGTACCAAACCAATCCGCAGCGACTTTGAGGCCATTCTCGCCCTCGGCCATTCAGTCATTATGTTCGGAGACTTTAACTCCAAACATACTGACTGGACGTGCCTATCGACTAACACCAGCGGTATCGCTCTCCTCGACATCACTAACTCCCTTGACCTAGACGTCATATCCCCCATCACTCCCACTCACTATCCCAACAACCCGTCCTACTCTCCTGACATCCTCGACTTTGCAATTATCAAGCGATAACGTCTCATCTCCTAAGACCTTTACCAACTGGAAAGGTTTTTAAAATACGTTAGTTTCAGCCTTAGAGGCTCCGAACTCTCCACTCGCGATCTCTCCCGAACAATTAGATAGCCCGGATAAAATCGATTCATTAGTAAATTCTCTCACTGATGCTATCAACTCAGCCATCAGTGACAATGAAAAGGTTGCTAAGCAAGGCAAACCCACGCTTCCCTTAGCCGTTAGCAATCTTATTAAAGCTAAGAACGCGGCTCTCCGGAGAGCCAAGAGATATCCCACGCCCGCCTATAGAACAGCTGCGAATCAGCTTCAACGTAAAGTTAGGTCTTGGCTCGCGGAACTCCGAGACGCTCAGATGAACGATCTCATGGCGAATATCTCTCCGTCCCACCAAGCGTACTATAGCATGGCCCGAGCCTTACGCGTAGACACCGCCTCTCACGTTCCTCCTCTCACTCGTCCCGATGGCACTACTGCCTTTGAAGTCGAAGAGAAAGCCGAATGCTTCGCTGACAGCATTGCCGCACAATGCTCGCCCAGCACGCAACCTGCTGATCCCTCACACATCCAGGCGGTGGAGGACGAAGTCCTTCGCAGAGACTCTCTCCCCATCACCGCCGACCCTGTCACAGTCTCTAATGACGAAATCTTGCTTCTCATTAGAAATCAAAAGTCCAAAAAGGCTCCGGGTGCGGATGGAATTTCCAACCACACACTTAAGCACCTACCTCAACAGATGCTTACCTTGTTAGCTAACATTTTCAATGCCTGCTTCGACCATAGCTACTTTCCAAAAGCTTGGAAAGAAGCGACAGTCATAGGCATTCCCAAGCCGGGCAAACCTCTGAACGTCCCGGCTAATCACAGACCCATCAGCCTCCTCAAGGCAATGTCTAAACTTCTCGAGAGAGTCATACTCTCTCGAATGCGGAACCATCTGTTTCCAACGGATGGCGATCCTCTCATTATTCCCCATCAGTTCGGCTTTCGCGCTAAACACTCCTGCCCTCAGCAAGTCCACCGAATCGTCGAGTATATACTTGACGGTTTCTATCCGCGTCGTTATAAAACAGTCGCGG
The DNA here is from genome assembly GCA_923062675.1 of Marasmarcha lunaedactyla. Lineage (NCBI taxonomy): Eukaryota > Metazoa > Arthropoda > Insecta > Lepidoptera > Pterophoridae > Marasmarcha > Marasmarcha lunaedactyla. The sequence goes on along the minus strand of OV281339.1, from coordinate 13,059,433 downwards.
TTTTCTTTGACGTAGCCAAGGCTTTCGATAAAGTCTGGCACGGCGGTCTCGTTTATAAACTCTACAAGATAGGCTTACCGGATCGCCTAGTCATGTTAATAGCGTCGTTTCTCAAAGACCGTACATTTCGATTTAAACACGAAGGCACGCTTTCTGCGCCTCGTCCCATAAAGGCTGGAGTCCCTCAAGGCTCAGTCCTCGCCCCTCTGCTGTACACCGTGTACACCAACGACATTCCCATCCCGCCGAAAGGCGTCGAACTCGCCCTCTTTGCTGACGACACCGCACTCTATACCAAAGGCCACAGTGTTCGGCACCTTGTAACCAGACTCCAAAAGGCCGTAAACGCCCTTGGTGTATGGTTTCAAAAATGGCGCATCGATGTGAACCCTGAAAAGAGTTCTGCGATGCGCTTCGACCACAAACGCCGTCGTCCCGATGGCGATCCCCATGTCCGAATGTTAGGCATTCCCATCCCCTGGAAGCGCAGTACTAAATACTTAGGCGTCACATTAGACCCGACGCTTTCTTTCAAGCCACACGTCGAAAGAGTTTCGTAGTTCAAAACCTCTTTTGCCGCCGGGCCACAAACGCACCGTGGTACGTGCGTAACGCGGACTTGCATAGAGATCTTGAACTGCCTACAGTACAACAACATCTCAAAACACTATCTGAAGCGTTCTTCAAACGCTCCGAAACCCATCCCAATCCTCTAGTTCGTGATTCAGTCTCATATACTACTCCTGTGTTAGACTCGAAGTTCAAAGTCGCTAGGCCTAGGAATGCGCAAACGTACTCATCCACCAGACTGTCACGCGATCTCGAAGCCCTTCTGGCCGCAAATTCTAATTCTAACGTAAATTCTAACTCTAACGTAAATCCTAATTCTAACGTAAATGCGAGTTAATTCAATTTTATTTTGCAATTTTTTAATTTTTGTTTTAATTTTTGATTTCATTTTGAGCACCTTCAGTGCTACGTATTCACCTTCAGTGCTTTGAGCACCTTCAGTGCTAAGTGATCCCAGCGGGTGACCCCTTCTGGGCCCCGCTAGCGCGGCCTCTTTCTCCAATTGGCCGTCGCTCAGATGAAGGCTGAGTGGCAAAAATGCACGAGCCGACAGGGGGTTTTTAGTGGGTATGGTCCTGGTAGGCGTCGGGACGAGTCCCACATAACTTTGGAATCGCGCCAGAGTATGCGTCAGGGCATTTTTATCCTCCTGCCCTTCCCGCGGAGGGGAACATAAAAAAAAAAATTTGGAAGTCAGTCTCGGTCTGCGTGCGTTCTCGAGCGCACGTCGATCGCAGACGCCTTCCCGCTCTTTTAGCCCCCGCGCTAATTGAGCACCCAAATTTCACTGGTTGTTGTCGTAATATATAATTTCATAGTTGTATACCGTAATAAGTTTCTAACGCCGTTTTCACGGCGGACAGTGGCTCGTTAACCGTACTTCTAATAAGTTTCTAACGCCGTTTTCACGGCGGACAGTGGGCTGTTAACCTTACTTCGTGGAACGTGAGCTTCGTCGACGGAATTTCGTCGTTCCAGGTGCCTCGAGTCTTCGTGTTCGAGTAAGTTATCCGCGTCGTCCTCAACCGCCCTACTGCGTGTAGGGTGGTTTTAGGAAGTTAGTCATCGTTGATAGGTTCATAGTATATATATTTATATATTGTTGTCCCTCCCCAACCCCTCCGCAATGGCTTCCCTAAGCTCTGATGAGATTAGGAACAAGTTACTTGATAGTACCGGTGCTGAAGGCATGTTTATAAATGCTGACAAGTACCGTTTCTTAGATTCTCTCATCCCTCATTTCATGGCGATAATGTCCACAATGGCCCCTCAGGCCACCCCAGTTCCCCAGACCCCTCAGGTCTTAGGCCCTCCCGCGTCCCCTTCCTCCAGTGACATGGAGTGCGAAGTAGACGCCCCTCTGCGCCGCAAGCGCGCACCCGCGACTGAGTCTTCCTCGGACGCCACCCCAACTGGCCCTGAGCCTCTCTCTTTCACCCTTGTTAAAAAGCGCTCTAAGAAGCGCTCGAAACAAGACCCGGCGCCCTTGACGCCCGTCCCTACACCCCCTGTGGCGTCTTCAACGCCAGCTGCCCCGGTGTCTTCAACACCTGCTCCGGCCCCAACTTCTGTCAAGGCCAAGGTCCCACCACCCGTTTTCCTTCGGGAAAAGGGTAAATGGACTGAGGTCTCGACATTGTGCAATGAGCACAAGATCCATTACACCCGAGTGGTAAACTCGGGTGAATCTATTAAAATCACTGTCTCGTCGATAGACGATTTCCGAGCTTTGACTAAGCTCCTCACCGATAAGCAATATGCTTATCACACTTATGCTGTGTCAGAAGAGCGTAAGATCAGAGCGGTACTCAGGGGAGTCCCGTTCGAATTATCGAACGAGGCTATCCTGGAGGATCTTTAGTCCCAAGGCTTCCCGGCACTCGCAGTGCATAAAATGCACAGCAAGTACGGGAGGCAACACCCTCTCGCTTTGGTGATTCTCGCCAACGTCCCCAAGTCCAGAGAGATCCTGAAAGGGGTTAGCTCTATTTGCGGCCTCTCTGGGATCTCAATCGAGGCGTCTCATCGCCGCGGTCATCCCGGCCAGTGCCATCGGTGCCAGTTGTACGGGCACGCGGCGGCCAACTGCCGCGCACCGCCCAGGTGCGTCAAGTGCCTGGTCCCTCACTTCACTAAGGAGTGCAATCGCACTCCTGAAACTCCCTCTCCTCCCGATTGCGTGCTTTGTGGCCAGTCCGGCCACACCGCAAATTACAGGGGCTGCCCTCGTGCACCCCGTTGTATGCGCTCCAATTCCAAGAGGGCGGCACCCAAACAGGCGCCGCGCCTTTCTCAAGAAAACTTTCCGCCGCTGCGTAGCCGGGTTCCTCCGGCTGCAAAGCCTACACAGTCCAGGCCTGCCCCAGAAAACTGGAGGCAGCGCCCCGCATCGAATCCCATCCCGGCTCCTCGCCCATACAAACCCACTCCTCAATCCTCCGTAGCAGACGATATGCGTATCGTCTGCGACGCTATGAAAAATGTCGATGTTAGTGAAATCGCAGTCTTAGCCCGTAAACTTAGGGCTTCACGTACTCCGACAGAGCGTTTGCTAGCTCTGGCGGAGCATAGTTCCCTTCTCAATTCATTATAGGTTCATTTAAATGAATTGATCCCTAAATCATGCTTCGGCCGACCTCTGCCCAGCCCCGGCTTCACCGGAGGCTGCCCAGAACGGCCACCAACTCATGTCCCTTTGAGCACCTTCAGTGCAACTTTCACTACAGGCGGAAGACCCGCTAGCGGGTCTCCGCCAGCGCGCCCAACTTCCCGACGGGTGTCGCTTCCGATGAAGGCTAACGGTAATAACTACAGCCAACAGGTGGTTTTTAGTGGGTAGGTGCCATTCTGGTGAGTCCCACATAACCCCCCCGCAGAGGAATTTACCTGCGGGCGGGTATGCATGACGCATCTTCCACCTCCCTCCCGCGAGGGTGCCTCGGCAGCAAAAAAAAAAAAAAATTTGTAAGTCAGTTCGGTGCCTGCAGCGAAGAAAACAACAACTAATAAAAAGAAAGAAACAGTCTAAGAAGAAAAGTTCAGAAGAATCCAACTAGAAGAAAGAAAGTGCTATGGTTAAGTAATATGGTTGAGGAGGGCGATGGCTGGATCCCGCGTTAACTCGTGAACGGGTGCCGTTTGAGGGTGTTCGTCGTTTGGATACTTGGGGGGAGGGAGACTTGCCGAGCTAACAGATGCAGAAAAGAATAATTTTGTATAGACATAAAGAGACTGTAAATTTATTTTGAAAAAAAAAATATACCCGTGAAGTTTCTTGCCAGTTCTTCTTCACGAAGGTTTTTTTTCGAACTGGTGGTAGAATCATGTTTTATTTGACGTCAATAAGAACAAGTAATTGTCAATGTTGAGAAATAAATATTTGAATTTGAATTTGAATTTGCTGTTCGGTGAATCCGGAGGCCAGTGAAGACCCAAGAAGACGTAAGCGCTGTTCGGTGTATCCGGAGGCCAGTGAAGAGGTCTGAAGAAAGAAGCTGAACTTCAGGAACAATTGCGGTTCATAGGCTTGTTTAAACTTAAGGTTTATTTGTATCCGCAATAAACGTTCATACTTTGAAGACGTGTTGTTTTCACTGCGCTCCAACCTGCACTCGATCAAGTCGGGTGTCACTCCGTGGTTCGTCAGGTCGTGGTGTCTTCGGGGCTTCGAAGGGTACACACTACGGCGGCATCTTCCCAGCCGGCGCAAAACTCCGCAACAAGGATCTTAAACTGCCCACCATTGCTGCCTTCATGAAGTTGGTGTCTAGACGCCACTTTGGCAATGCTCCTCACAATCCCAACCTGCTGGTTAATAAGTCAGCTGAATAAACTGCCGACCCAGACGCGGCGGTTCGTTATAGGCGTCCGCGTAACGTCTTAACAGATCCCGCGACGCTATTACAACAAAGAACGCCGGTGTTCCAGTTAGTAACAGGGCAACACGGCATTCGAATCACCTAACCCACCGGTGATAGGCCAGTCTAACGCGTCGTACGCATTCCTACTGCGTTTTTTGCTGGTTCTTTGGCAGAAGATGACCCTTTCAAACCAGTGGTAGACTATATACGAAGTCCTAAGCCGATGTCCGTGCCCTCTCGGGTGCCCTTAAGGCAAATCGTATGTAGGAGTAGTTTAAGTTCCGGCTAAGCACCACCGTCAGCGATAAGCTACAAGGTTTGGTGAAATTAAAAAGTTTCGAATAGACAATAAACAAAATTGTCTATTTCGAAAAAAAAAGAACCGATAACCTTCAAGAACTGTTTGCTTTTATTACTGATACTGCATTTTGCGGTTAAAGCGGGTTGTGTCGCTTTGTTTCTATTTTTAAAAGTACAATTCAGAAAGAGTCGATTTATTATCTTTGACTCGCTTATATTTTTCGTAGTATTAAAATCAGCTACAAACAAACAAAACAACTGAAGTGATATACTTACAATATATTACATATACAAAACACGAAAAGATGTTCCCCCAGCCATAACCTTCAGATTAATAAAATCACGAAAGTCACTCGAAGACAGCTGTAAGAATCAGGGTAGGCAAGACGCATTATTCATTTGTATTTGTATTTTTATGAATTATCGAGAAAGCGGTCTGCATTATAAATTTTATTTATCTAGCTAATATGTTAAATGTTAAATTCACTTTTAAATTTTCTCGGCTCGCCAGAATGGTCCACGCAAAGCTTCCTAACGATGGAAAAATCCGAAGATATCCCAACTTTCTTTAGTACCAACTGTGGGTAGACTTTATCATTTTTAGAAATTTGTCGACATAATAGTTTATAATTTCAAAATATTGAAAAGTAAATTATTATACGTTATGAACGTAAATTATTATACATTATGAACGTAAATTATATTACAGCTAGAATGTCTCACGATTATATTAGACTTTCGGATAATTACTGAAATACAAAATAAACGTAAAGGTGTAAATGAGAAATAGTCGTTATTATTTTATATTTAAAATATGATTCACAAATCTCTCATAAGCATGATCAATACTATTTCTATTTCTTTATTTTCTCGATGACAGTTCTATCTATCTCGTTTATCGATATAGCTCCATCCCTATTAGTTTCTGCGACTCTGGTATTATATAACCTTGTACGTGTTTTATCCTCATATTTTTATAAAATAATGCATACTTATTGTAAAAAAAACGCTTGCACAAGTTTTCACAGGAGCTGTCATCGAGAAAATAAAGAAGTGGAAATAGTATAACAATGCTAGACTGTAGTCTCGAAATCGTTCACGAAGGATACCTAATATATCTCTTACTTCATTAATTCAACTGTAACGTTTTTTTAGTACCTGTTATTGTCCGCGATGAAGAATTTTGAATTAATTACAGTTTCTAGGAGTATAACGAACAAAATAGCTATAAAACTTAAATAACATGTCTATCTTATAATTTCTCATATTTATTATTCTAAGCAATCAATACTAAAGTTTAATGATATTCTGGAATTCCAATAAATCTTAAATTAAAATGAACTGCGAGCAAATAGAGATTCTATTTAAATTAAATTAAAAAATCATTCTGTGGAAAACTCCAATTTTCAAAAAATTCTGAGTTTTTGTTGAATGAGTAGCATCTAAGTTTATGACTTAAAGTTCTATGTAAGTGCTAGTGGGTAAATAATGCAGCTTCTCATTGTTTGTAAGTGATAAATACAAATAAAGTCTATAAAATGAACAATGGAATAAAAATATTTTAGCAATACCACCCACAGGGTTTAAGTTGAGCACTTTACCACTGTTGTACCACTTTTGTACCACTCTAAGGTCCATTTGAGTATGAATTGCTATGTTAATTGGTATTTAATATTTAATTAATCCTCTAGTATGTCTTATAGCTACAAACGAGAAGGAATAAACACCATTACGCCCGACATTTCCAGAAGAAAGCATAATCAACTCTCAAACCACTGTAATATCTAAAAAGATGATAAAATGAACCTTTATGGCTTTATATGTTCTTATTATTTTCTTCTTAAGTGTTCTTCTATTTGTTATTGTGGAATTTACTTGAGAAAGTTTACGAATATTGTTATAAAACAATAGTTATTACTACGGTATACATTCATTTTTCTTTAATTCCTTTAATTATTCAAAATTCATATTCATCTAATAATCAACATTTAAATCACAACTAAAGAATGATTTTTAAATTTGATTTACGTGAACCCTAATGACACGTTAGCCGAAATAAATGTCTTACAATGCGAGTAGTTGTTATAAGTGGATTAAAGTTATTTTGAAGCTTTTAAAGTTGTGCACGATAAAATGAATGATACAAAAAGAAAATAAGCCACTTTCTTAACTTTGCAAAAAGGCTCGGCAAGTTCGGTGATATAAAAATGCTTCAAATAGATAGTCTACTAGAAATCCATTTTTAGAAAAATGAATCAAATATATGTTTAACAGGGGCATTTTATTGCCTGCTAAGTCCACCGATAAATATATTTCGATTACGATATAGTAATGATGTTACAAAAATAAAACTCATCAGAACTCAGAATTATGACATTCGTATAAATTGTGTTCTGCTTACCGACAAAGGGAATTAAAATACATTTTAACAGCTATCTGACTTTTATTTAAAATAAAAGAATGAGGTGATTACTGTTATGAGGTAACAACTTATTTTAATATATAATATTATGAATTATTATATAATATTTCACTAATAAAATTTACATAAGAAAAGTTATTTTGTAGTTTTTGTGCCTTTTGGTTTTAACGAATTTTTATAAAAGTATCGGTGCTTGGCTCTGTAACAGTGTTTGGTTATCATGGAAAGGTATTGTATGCTGCATCTGTAGTATCGGTCAATAGCTGAACCGAAATTATAATTGTATTTAAAATATATTATTATAATACTAGCTGGTGCCCGCAACATCGTCTGCACAGGATTAGTATTTCGAGCAGCTTATATTAGCGTGGCGTAGTAAAGAACTAACATTATGACATTAAAATTATCACAAAATAATTTTTGAGTCGCATTTGAAAAATATAACTAAGCACATTAGAATTTCATAAGTCAATGTTAATCTATATATAATTTTATTCTTAATCTTAATTTGTCTCTTTGTCCTATAACTATAAGAAATACTGTGTTAAATTTTTTTAAATTTCTGTTATTTATTGGTCTGCTATGTATCAGTAACAAAATGAAGATCCTTAACTGGCTGTCAGTAAAACTTTACTTAAGTATTTGTAACATAGTTTAAGAGCTGTGGATTTTGTGTTCAAAAATAAATAAAACGCTTAACAGCCTGACAATATTGAGATGTTACAGTCGCACTTTAATAACGTAACAAATATTGTCAACGTAAGAAATACGGTAACTACGCACTGCAGAGTCCTTATCATAGGCCTATAGGTAGCTACTACAGTACGCCATGTGACGGTACAAACTCGAACTTTGTATATAAAATGGGAATATAATCTCAATATTCCTTAATATAATTTGTTCCTTTACGGGACTACGGAGCCTCTAAATGAAGACTTTCTTGCAGACTTGATTTTAATTATAAAACAATATTGTTTCACAATGATGTTGATTGAAAGACGACCAGAGATAGAATAAGTAGGTAGGTATACAATGCAAATAATTGAATGAATCATACGCCTGTAAAATAAAGATAGCAAAGTTATAGCACCCAAACAATGTCTATGAATAACGTTAGGTGGACACCTACGTGGTTAGCAGTAAGCTGGCGTTAACGTTTTATTGATTAAAATTACGACGAACGAGTGGTGTAGTGGTGTTCTCTCCCTTTGTTAAATACGATCTTTTTAGTAGTAATTATTTATAGGAGAAATAAGTAAGGGATGCTTTCGCATCTACACATTAATTATAATCTTTTATAATAGTTTATTATACTTTGCTTCGAGATATCATTTGAAATGTAATGCTAGTAATAGGGTATATAGTCGCAAGTGCATTGTGTGCGTGTGGTGCACCATGAGAAAAGAATTCGCTCGTTTGGGTATAAATAGGGCAGTAGGCCGCAGAGCGTGACACGGGATTTTCAGCTTCGGGTTCAGGAGCATTCGATCTTTTGATTTGTCAGGAAGGGAAAGTAATCCAAAAGTTCTGCCGGTTCGTACTTAGAAAGTTTTAATTTTTTCAATTGTTTAAAATTAGAATACAGTGTTGTGTTTGAAGGTGGGTCCTGTCTTTGGGTGAGTGTTTATTTTATTTAATACTGTAGGAGTTGTAGGACAAAGTAGTAGGGAATTTAGATTTCAGCAAAGTTCTGCCAGTTCGTAAAAGTTTAATTATCGAGCTTAGATTATATACATATTAGCTAGCTTAGATTATTGTGTTTGGTGGTGAATCCCGTTTTAGGTGAGCGTTTATTTTATTTAATGCTGTAGGGTAAATTTATTAATTTAATTAGAAAATTTACTTTTATTAGCTTTTACATTATATTTATTTAATTTAGGCCTTGATTTACCTATTAATATTTTGTGCATTTTATTCTTTATATATGTATTATAATATATATCTATTTATTTATATGTACTAACATTTTATATTTTATTTTATTTTATATTAAAAGCAATTAAACACCCACACACACAGAACACAATACATACACACTAAACGTGCTGTCATTTGTGACATGCTTTTTATTTGCCTAAATATAATGTATTTATGGATCGCAATGGTGAGATATTCTAAAAGGTTATTTGATTGAATCAAAATAATTTATTTAACATACATTTGTACACTGAGTGTGATAATCTTCAACTTGGTGAAGTTTGCAGAGGTGATAAGTTAGGATATCTATCTCTTTATTTTCTTTCTTTATCTTTAGGTATGTCAATTGGCTCACAACCACTCAGTCGTGAAGTCTCTTGTAACCATCTTCAATAATCTGGATTTCTGGTGTTACGACAGGATGATATTCCATTGCATCAGCCTCAGTGAGAAAGTTGGTTCTGGAATTTCTTGACTAAATAATTGACAAATTCAAACAATTCGACAAATTCCCTCCTTCATTTATGTTCATTTTGTGACTTGTTAACTGGCATAAGACCAAACAGTGGTTGAAGTGTCTTGTAATCAATTTCAATGATCTGAGCTTCTGGTGTTACGACAGGATGACACTCCGGTGATCAGACTCAGTGAGAAAGTTGGTTCTGGCGCTTCTTGGCTGTATAATTAACAAATGTCGTAGAATGAATTATGAATCTATTTATTTCTCTTCTTCATTCATATATTTATTTCATGAATTATTAACGAACGTTATATTAAACAGTCGTTAGAGTTTCTAGTTTCATTCTCATTGTTCTGACTATCTGTTGATGCGACAAGGATGAGTTCCGGCTCACCAGACTCAGAGGGAGATTGGATTTGGAAATTCTTGGCTGAATAATGGACAAATATTAAAGATTCTTATTTCTTTCCTACATTTATGTTCATTTCGTGACTTGTCATCTGGCATAAGACCAAACAGTGGTTGAAGTCTTTTGTTATCAATTTCAATGATCTGAGCTTCTGGTGATACGACAGGATGACCCTCCGGTGCATCAGCCTCAGTGAGAAAGTTGGTTCTGGAACTTCTTGGCTGAATAATTAACAAATGTCATGGAATGAATTATGAATTGGATTTGGAAATTCTTGGCTGAATAAATAACAATTAACATGAAATGGATATATCAATTACTCTTCTGTGTAATTAATGAGATCTGTGCAAAATGATCCAACTTGGAGATCACACTACTCAGTTTAAATTAAAGTATCTGCAAGATTTGGATCTTGTGAGATAACTTTATTCAAGATTGTGGAACTTATTGTTAGTTTTATTTATTCTCACAATCTCACCATATTCTATCCTCTATTAAATCTTATAAATCTATCTTCTTACAATGTATTATTATGCATTACTAACACTCGGGTGTTGGATTGGTGAATCCTGGAGAGAGAAAATCAAAAACTGAAAGGATGTCTCTCACATGAATAGGGCGAGGATAGGGGATATTAGGTAGGTATTAGGGGATAGTAGGTCATTTTTTATAAATTCCCAATATATTAAATTTACCAAACCTATTTAAACTGTCCTTTATTACCTTATATATCTTTTATTATATATTATATGTACTTATTATATTATATTATATTTATTATATATTTTTATTACAATAGCATTTACTTTCAATCTTAGGTACGTTCTTTGTTTCTTATCTTTGTCACATACCTCGGAAAAGAACTTGGTTTCTATACAACACAACGTCCTAACCAACCTTAGACGATCACGCCAAATAAATATTGTGTATTTTTATTGATAAATTTTATATTGTGCCAATTTTAATTGCTCATTCTATTAGCTGAAGGTTTTATATATATTTGGATAAAAGTATTAGAATAAAGTTTGACAGTTATATGCTAGGTTTTATATTATGTTTATGTATTTATTTCAAGTTTATATTTATGACATTCCCTTATATTACATTACATGATGTCGAGATAGGGGGGTGGTCGTTACAGCCATATACTATATTCAACGATTTTTTCCTTCAGCAAGCCACATAGAGGTGACCATGAGAAAAACATGGTGTACAGTCCGCCTGATGGGCAAACTGCACAGGATATTTATGTGACAGAGGAAAGACCTAAACCCTAGGAACCTAAACCCTACGAAGCCTAAGTCCCTAAAGTCCTATCGGCCCTAGCCCTACCATATAAACGTGAAATATATAAATATTAGATAAGTGCGGGATATCTGCGCCGTGAGACCTAAGGCAACAAACGGATGGGGGGAAGGATGTAAGGGTTGTGTACGTCGTGCAATGTACACAGGACAAGGATTTCTCATTTCCGTCAAGCAGACTCACAAGACCGATCAACTGATGGCTAAAGGTGTCTTGGCCACAGTGAGAGGACTCCACAGCAGGAGATAAGTAAGACTTGACTGCAAGTGGAAGACAAATATATTTACAATTTTCATCATTATTTATACTAAATACATCACACTCACACTATACCAATATTTACAAAAAATCTTTGTATTACGAAATACACGATTTAGCGTTGCACTATCTTGCGTTCTTCTTATTGCGTGTTTATTTGGTACGATCCAAGGTTGCGGGTATTGAGGTTGCGCGTCAGCGTTTCTGTGGGTCGATCACATGTTCGTAACACATGGCGTGCCCAAATGTATGCCTGATACCTTCAAGGTTTGACCCTGCAATGGGAATTGCAGGCGTTTAAAATTGAATTGCAAGTTGTTAGGTAACACTAGGATGCGCGGTATAAGAACTTACGCTTTCGCGGCATAATTCTTAGAAGGTTCTTTTTCTACACTTCCAAAAAATACAGTACGGTAGTTATTATTATGTTTAAAATGTTTTTATTCTCCTATAAATAAAACTTGGTCGTTGTTCTGTAACCAAAAAAAATATTATCATCTAATATAACAAAAAAATATTAAGAACTAAGGAAACATACCTGTTACCAAAAGTACGAGATTTATAGGTTATTTACACAATTTTTCCTTATATTATCCAAATTAAAATCGTATTGTAAATAAAAATTATTAGCTCAACATAACCTTTTCAGTTGGCAATGACACGACCTATCAACAGTAGAATATGGCCAGGTAGGTACAAGTAGGTGCTTAGCGGGAAAGCCGAACTGATGAGGAATAATGAGGGGATCGCCATCCGTTAGAAACAGATGGTTCCGCATTCGAGAGAGTATGACTCTCTCGAGAACTTTAGCCATGGCCTTGAGGAGGCCAATGGGTCGGTGATTAGCCAGGATGTTCAGAGGTTTACCCAGTTTGGGAATGCCTTTTGACTGTCGCTTCTTTCCAAGCTTTTGGAAGTAGCTAAGGTCGAAGCAGGCATTGAAGATGATACCTAACAAGGTAAGCATCTGTTAAGGCAGGTGCTTAAGTGCATGGCTGGAAATTCCAGCCGCACCCGGAGCCTTTTTGGACTTTTGACTTCTAATACGAAGGGAGATTTCATCATAAGATACGGTGATGGACTCGGCGATGATGGGGAGAGTATCCCCCGAGGGGACTTTGCCCTCCACCTCCTGAATATGTGAGGGATCAGCGGGATGCGTGCTGGGTGAGCATTGTGAGGCAAAGCTTTCAGCGCAGCATTTGGCGTTCTCTTCGTCTTCGTAGGCGATAGTGTCGTCGGGACGAGTGAGAGGCGGAACGTGACGGGCGGCGTCTACGTGTAAGGCTCGGGCCATTTTCCATAAAATCGTTAATCTGAGCGTCTCGGAGATCCGCGAGGCAAGACCTAACTTTGCGTTGTAGCTGATTCGATGATAATCTATAGCCGGGCGTGGGATAGAGCTTGGCTCTCTGGAGAGCCACGTTCTTAGCTTTGATAAGATTGCTAACGGCTAAGGGAAGCATGGGTTTGCCTTGCTTAGCAACCTTTTCGTTATCACTGATGGCTGAGTTGATAGTAACAGTGAAGAAATCATCTAACGAGTTTATTTTGTCAGGGCTATATAGAAATTTGGGCGAGATCGCGAGCGGAGAATTCGAGGCCTCTTTGACTTACGAATTTTTAAGCCTTTCCAGTTGGTAAAGGTCTTAGGAGACGTTACATTGTCGTTTGGCGGTGCTAGTACGAGGGAGACAGTGCGGTGATCGGAAACTAGGTCATAAAGCGGTTCGATAGACCAGAGATCGAGGTTGATTCGCTTGACGATCCCAAAATCGAAGATGTCATCCTTGATTTTGCGATGGTTGCCATGGTTCGGGTTGACGGGATAATGAGTGGGAGTGTCGGTAAAAATGACATCTAAGTTGTAATGACTCAGTGATGCGCGCGGCTCAGCAGTTGTTGGTCGATAAGCACGTCCAGTCAGTATGCTTGGAGTTGAAGTCCCCGAACCTAATGACTGAATGGCCGAGGGCGAGAATAGCCTCAAAGTCGCTACGGATATATCTGGTGCCACTAGGAATGTAGATTGAAGCTATGATGATGGTCGGAATATCTAAAGCGTCATTGTCACTAAAGTACGTCTTCTTATGGTAGCGTCGGGTGACGGGTCGCTCACTTCCCTCTAATATGGTTGAGGAGGGCGATGGCTGGATCCCGCGTTAACTCGTGAACGGGTGCCGTTTGAGGGTGTTCGTCATTTGGATACTTGGGGGGAGGGAGACTTGCCGAGCTAACAGATGCAGAAAAGAATAATTTTTGTATAGACATAAAGAGACTCTGTAAATTTATTTTGAAAAAAAATATACCCGTGAAGTTTCTTGCCAGTTCTTCTTCACGAAGGTTTTTTTCGAACTGGTGGTAGAATCATGTTTTATTTGACGTCAATAAGAACAAGTAATTGTCAATGTTGAGAAATAAATATTTGAATTTGAATTTGAATTTGAATTTGAATTTGGATGACCAGACATAGCCAATCTACACAGCGTAGCTTCATGTTGAGGAGAGGAGGGGTAGGGAGAGGAGAACAATGGAAACCTCTTTTATAGTAAATAGCTGTGCCGCCGTGACTGACCTTTAAAGCCAGCCAACTTACACACAGTGGTCTTCGTGTTGAGGAGAGGAGGGGTAAGGAGAGGAGAGAAATGGAAACCTCACAGTTTGCGTGCGAGTACGGCGATTTCCCTAATAAGGACGTTTTGGATGACGTCGAACACGGTCTTCATGTCCTTAGCCAACGACATTATGAGATGAGGTGAAGACGATGGAGCGGGGCGCGTGCGTACGGGATCTGCACGACAGATCAGCACTTAGCGCCATATTGGTTGTACGAGGGGTCTAGAACAGGATATAGACCTTATCGTTAGCACTTTAAGTTGCAATATGATACGCTCTAAAGCTTATACGTAAGCATTTGTGCTAGTTGGGATTGTACTCGAAATATTCCTTAAAATTAGCAGGCGATTGTCATATACCCCACTTGGTGCAAAGTAAATACGAAGAGCAAGATGGCACTTACCACTTCAAGAGACACTTATTAACTTGACTATGATGTATCCTAGATTAAGTAGTAGAACAAAGTTTATATAACCTTTACAACCATTGTATTTAGAGAGCATTCAATAAACAGTTTTCATGTAATACACTCGTATCTTTTACTGGCTGACGCCTAACCTCATAGTCTATATTCTTAATGGTAAAAGCAATTCTGCGACTTACTATCTGGCAACGGCGGTAAACAATCGGAAAAAAATTACGCAAATGTTTAAAGACCAGGGTCGATAATTTTTGAAACCAAAAAAATAACAGTAGCATGAGACCCATTGAAAAAGGACAAAAATATAAAAAAAAATAAAACGGAGAAATAAATTACAGGCGATCTGAAATCGGAAAGTGGGGGGAGGTTTAAAGGGTAAAAAATGGTTCATCTCGATTTCCGGCAAAACTACAAGTCATATGAAAAAAAGTTGAATGGCAATATTGTAGGTAATAAAAACGTCTACAACTTTTGTATTTACAATATTTGCTCATAACCTCAAAATTTATGTGAAAAATTCAAATAACTAAGTTTTTGGTTTTTTATTTTTATCTCTTTCAATAAAAAACTTTTTTTCACGAATTTTGGTGAAAACTTATCTTTTTATGTCCCAAATATAATGAGATTTATTTTAATTGAAATATTTATTTTTTCACCTTATTTTGAATTAATATCAAAAAAGCACCCTAATTTTCAATCGAAAATTTTCGTGTCAAAATATCTGTTTTTTTCAAAAGTCGGTGTGCTTTTTGTTTGCTATAATCTGTACTTTCTGTGTAAAAAAATATACATTACTATAACAAATGTTCTCAGAAAGTGCAAAAAATCTTATTGAAATTCTTTCTTGCTAGACGCCACTAAGCGATTCATAGCTTCTTTTTTGTCATACACTTGCTTATCCATCTGATTTATTGCAGATTATACAAACAGATTCATCCATACTGATAATCTGAAAAGACAAATCAAATTAATAATGCTTTTAAAGTTTTGTGCAAAGTGCTAAATAAACGAGATTACTATTTTTTATACTTCTACTAGTTAGTTTTTTATACTAAATATTAGGTCTTTACCTATGAAATTGCCGTTTTTCACGAAATAAATGAAGCGTAATTTTTTTATATATTTTTTATTTCTATTAATCAAAATAATCACCCATGCAATCAATGCATCTTTGCCAACGCATTGGTAGCTTATTGATGCCTTTCTTGAAGAAATCAGCTGGACGGGAGGCAACAAATTCTTCAAAGGCATTTTGTACTGCCTCTCGGGTATTGAATTTTTTTCCCGCCAAGAAGTTATCTAAATTCTGGAAAAAGTAGAAGTCTGTAGGCACAAGGTCTGGTGAGTACGGCGGATGACGGAGAACTTCCAACCCCAACTCTTGTAGCTTGGAGACCGTCTGCTGTGCAGTATGAGGTCGCGCGTTGTCGTGCAGGAGCAGTGGAGCCGAACGATTGACCAAAGCTGGTTGGAGACGTGCGAGCTTCTCCATCATTGTGTTCAGTTCTTCACAGTACACATCTGTAGTAATGCTTGTCCCGTTTGGCAAGAAGCTGTGATGAATTACACCCGCGTTAGACCACCAAACAGTGACCATCACTTTTCTAGGGGTAAGTTTTCGTTTAGGGCATTGTTTGGGTGCTGAACCAGGGTCCAACCAACTTGCTGAGCGCTTACGATTGTCAAACAGGATCCATTTCTCGTCACAAGTAACAATGCGGTTCAGATTTCCTTCATTTGTATGCCTGCTGAGCAGTGCAAGGCACGTCTCCACGCGTACTTCGCGCTGGCGGTCATTGAGTTCGTGGGGTACCCATTTGTCAAGCTTTTTTACCTTGCCAATTTGACGCAAATGGACCAATATTGTTTTGATGCTAACGTCGAAAGCTGCTGCTAATTCAGCCGTGGATTGAGTTTCATCAGCTTCCACAATTGCCTTTAATTCGTCATTGTCGACCAAAGTTTTCGGACGACCACGGGGTTCATTTTTCAGGTCAAAATTTCCAGAACGGAAGCGGGTAAACCAATAACGGGTGGTGCGTTCGTTTGTAGTGTTCGCTCCGTAAACGTCGTTGATGTTGCGTGCCGCTTGTGCCGCTTTGCTGCCACGACGGTACTCATACTCCATAATTACTCGAATTTTTAACTTATCCATGATGACGAAAAATGTTCGAATGCGTTGAAAACAAAACACTAACTATTAAACAAATGACGATTTTAGAAAAAGAATTCCATGTTTGTCAAATAAAATTAATTTGAAATTATAATTATCAGTCAAAAAAAAAAATATTTTCATTTGAAATGGCCAGTACGGCAAAACGGCAGTTTCATAGGTAAAGACCTAATATCATTCAATTTTAATTTTTTAGGTTTATTTACGTTGAACATACTATTTATGAAAGAAAACATTACTATTTTTATTTTAAAGTTGATTGATACTGCTTAAAACACAGATAGTATTTACTTTGCTATGTAGATTTGAAACGTTTATTTTAAAGTACATTTTTCACAATTCTCCTAAAGTAACCTGCACGTGTATTTTTAAAAGCGATGTTGTACACTGCTCTGTATCTCGAATACTGGCTTACGGTTTTTAGAGCTTCTATCTCCTTCCGTTTTTCGTGAAGTGAATTTTCCGTGGGTCTATATAGGTATATTTATTATCTTAAAACAGCAATAAATAGGCATCTACAAATATAATTCAAAGAAGATTTTACAACTTTCTCAAAATATTCTAGATGTCTTTTTAAAATTTAATATTTCATATTAACTTTGTTACCTTATTTGTTTGTTAATTATAGTAGTAAATTTCAATTTTTAATTTTTTCGTTTATCAATATAACATAGAATCTTACGTTTTTAGAGTAATTAAAGTGTAAATTTTATAAAATAGCTAAAATTTTGCAAAATGATTTAAAAACATTTTCCAAGTCGAGTTTTTTTTCGATTTATTGCATTTTGTGAGAACAATTATTAGTATATTTTTTTACACCATCAGAAAGTAGAGATGCTCAGAAAAAAACTGATATTTGACGCGAGAATTTTCGATTGAAAATTAGGTTGCTTTTTTGATATTAATTCAAAATAAGGTGGTAAAAATAAATATTTGAGATATAATAAATAACAGTATATTGCAGACATAAAAAAAAGATTTCACCAAATTTCGTGGAAATAAAAATTTTTAATAAATAAATTTCTTAAATTTACTTCTTTATTTTTATTAAACCAACATCAAAATATACACGAAATGATAAAAAAATGAGGATTCATAATTGACATGTAGAATTGACAACATTATTTATATGAAACGAATTCACAACCATTTTTATTGTTGCCTTAGTTAGCAAATAAAAAAAATAAATACTTGTATAACCATCACACCTACTCAATATACCTAAATCTTATCATTTTTAAGGTCCTATGTGGACTCTGACTAAATCAAGTGAAATTCTTCTGCATAATTACGTAGGCGAATATCTTTTGAATGAAAATTATTCCAAACCTTCGGTCGTTTTTGCATAGCCTTTCCTTTATCATGGACCCTTGAATTTGCATCTAAATAAACGAAAACTGACCGGGACCCCCATTAATGGAATGAGAAAAGAGCAGAGCTCTCATTTCTTTTGTCTATGCACAAAAGTCCGTGGTCCGCCATCTAAAATGTCTCCATTTTGTATCACAATGTTATATCGTAACAATTCTGGTAAATTGATATTGAAAAATAATGTTTTCAACACTTTTCTTTCAATTCAACAAATTCTCGTTCTCGATAGAACCTGTTTATGTTTTTTTCCAATTTATACACAAAAAGTGGGTTTACGAGTTTATACAGAATCGGGTTGATATGTACTCTTTGTTTTGCACTTAAAGTCTCTTCAAGATTTTCAAGTATGTAAATTCATTTAACTATGTTGTTTTTGAATTCAAAGCCCTTTATTGCAAATTGGTATCTACAGACGTTCAATATACATTATTTTATTAATCTTATTCGTTGTGTTAACTATTTCTTAATTTTTACCAAAAATAGTTTAATCAATATCTGTTTTACTGTTTTGCTCTTGAGAATAGTTATGTCTAAGAAAGAAAGAAAGAAAGAAAGAAAGAAACATTTATTCGCTGAATATGGTCAAAAATATATAATGGTCTTAAATAGTTTAAAAGTACAGTCATATTCAACCTTGACAGGCGTGCAAATATTTAAAGTAGTACTAGTAATGTTACAAGTTATGTCAAAACAATTTATTATACAAGAATAGTACAAATTGATTGTCCTTGTTATTAAATATAAAATGTCCCTAATATAAATAAATGTCATAAGCAATAAAATCATCAGTAAATAATAAAATTAAAAATGTCAACATAAAAAAAAGCCTAGTTATAAGATTAAATACATTCCATTAAATACATTAAATTATTTTAATTACTGATTATTATATTTTATTTCAGGATACAGAAAATAACAATTCAATTTCTCTAATATATGTAGATGTCCGTATAAAATAAAATTATAAAATGTCGATAGCATAACTACGGGATTCTTAAAAATTCCTTTATGAAATAGTAATTTTTTTCCAGAAGAAAACTATGCAATCTTTTTTTAAATACGTGTAATGGTAATGTCTTTAAGTTGCTAGGTAATTTATTAAAAATACGGATTGCCATACAGAAAACATTTTTCGAATACAATCATAATCTTTGCATTGGTATATATAATTTCTGTTTATGTCTCCCTGTACCATTTAACACATGGTAATTAGTTTTGAATAACTGTGTATGACCTCGCACAAATACACAAATTTCGTAAATGTACAAAGAGGGAACCGTAAGAAGGTGTAGTTTTTGAAACAGTGAAACATTCTATAATGCAGAAACTAGAGCGACAGTATCTATTACCTACAACCCTGCAGAGATCTGCTTCGAAGATGAAGACTCACATGTTACACATGTGTTTTCACTAAAAGAATATACTGCTGATATGAATCTTGGTTATAAACTAGATGTTGATTTTGTTAACTAATAAGTGCATATTTTTAGATTCTCTCGCAGTGCCTTGGGTTCTATTTCCTATGTATGATCTAATTGAAACTGAAAAAAATACTCTTCTAATTTCTGTATTCTAAATTCAAAAAAACTTCTGTAAAAGGTCCATAAAATCTTAAATAGTATTTTACTATTGCTGACCGCGTTTTAATTTAGGTCGTTTCATAAAAAAAGAACTTGTCCGCTTTTATTAGCGCGCAATGTTTATATATTAAAAATAACTACACCAAAAACTTAAGAATATTTAATAATCCCTTCTGGAAAAAACCATAGCTAGTCAGCTTCTATTTTGGTGCAATCAGTCCTATTAGAATAAGAATAAAAATAAAAATAAAAATAATTTTTATTCGCAAAATAATTAAATACAGTACACCATCTGTACCGTCTATATATTTAACAAGGTAACAGCAAAGTACACAATAGCTTATTTATAAGTAGTTACCATCAAAAAATAAAAAAATACCAACAGCATTTTTAGGTTTTACACTTTTGAGCTATTATCGAAATTATATGTAATATCTATTGAGGGTATACCGACAAAGAACTTTACCACTAGTCCGAGGACGGTTCGACTTCAAAGCAAGATTCTCGCCAAAGCATTCCCGACTTTATTCCAATAAAACTGTGGCACATTTTTGCAATAAAAATATATTGATATTAAGTATATTTTACAAAGATACACGTTTTTAATACAATAGGCCTATTTAATAGTTGCTGAAAACGAGTGACTTAGTTAGTGTAAACATGTAGTATTTGCAATGAAATGAGATAATTCAAATAAGTTTGATTTGACTATGTAATTTTTTTGCAATTATGAGTGATTACTTGTGCTATTAATTTAAGAATTTCATTTGTTTTGTACAATCTATGATAATTTATTTCATACAAGGAACCTGAACATACCATCAAACTTTAGAGCTAACGAAATTTAGCTTAATTAGCAGCTTTAATTAAGACAGGTAAAACAATATACTTTCTTAATACATACCTACAGAATAAATAAATTAAATAATTATTTTATTAATACATAAATAAAATACACATTTCCAAGTACTTAAACATAAGTTAGATGGATAAATGAATTAGCAAAAATATTATAGGTGGTGACGCCATCTTTCGAATACCGCGTTATTAATTACTTACCTATTCAAACAATGTCAATTTTAAAATTCACGCCCTCCTACCCTCATCTTCCTTGACACCGATTGGTCAGCCACTACAGCGTTCCACGCATAGGAGGGGAGAAGCGCACTCACCGCCCTCGGACTGAAGATCGTCGAGAGTCGCAAATACGTTGCGATTTGCGTTGCGTTTTGCAATAACTTGTGTGTCAAGGAATGTATTTGTAAAGCTACCTAGCTATTCAGAAGAAGGAGCCAAGGATTATACGGGTCAGTCAGTGTTTCCTTACTTCCTCTGTGTTTAGGCGCATAATTTAATTTATACAGTCCATTTCTATTGCTGCCATTTGTAATTTGATAGATGGCTTCAACATTTGTTGGTCCTTCGAGCCGGATGTATTTTTTAAGCCGGAACAATTTTAAATACAGCCAATGTTAAGAATCCCAGAGTTCCATAGAACCAGGGTACCGCGTAGTACAGGTCTGGGTTTTCATCCTTGCTACAACCAAGAAACAACGGAGCCGTCAGCCAACACCATCTCGAACTGCTCACAGATATGCTAAAACAGCCTGTAGATGTGTGAAGACGTCTCCACCCCGACTCCTTTCCTGGAGTTCCTTATCATCTTATACCGATGGTTGCTCGTGGTGACAGTGCTGATGCCCCTGTCTCTGCTTTGGAAGATCTGGTGCATGAGCGGAAGCGGAAGCGGAAGGTGAAGGAGGTCTAGCGACAGACAAAAGCCTGGATTTCAAACCCATAACGTGTGCTACAGCAAGTAACTTCGAGTATTTCTCCGACAGATTTGTTACAGCAGTTAAGGCCTTACGTAACTTAAAATTCGATAACTTGAGTGATTGAATAATTTTGCATATTGCACTTAAAAAACTAGGTTCCGATACTGTTCGTTTATTTGACAAATAATTGTAGCTCCACTGACATTCCCTCTTTCAATAGCCTGGTAGATTTTATAGGTAAGCAGTGTAAGACATTGCAATGCTCTGCAACTAATACAGCACAGGTAGCAGCAATAAGAAAACGGAGCTGCTACGGCAGCCGATGCACGCTAAAGCAGGATCCTGCGACTATCAAACCTTTGTTAGTACTTTAAATACTCCACAGAAGTGTTTATGTAACAACATTGTACATACTCACTTAAATAAATGTCCCTTTTTCAGTAAACTAGCTCAGTGTGAACGTTTTATATGTGTAAAAGAACGCAGTGCCTGTGTGAATGGCCTCAATTTAAAGCATAAGGTTTCCCGCTGTTGTTCAAGCGTACGCTGCAATAGTTGTAACTTGAATCATCATTCATTAACATACTTTGAAAAACCGCGATCACCCAGTAATACTTGTCAATTGTCCAGCGAAATTGATGCAACTCGCGCACCACCCGTGCCCCTCCCACCGTCAACCTTGACCGCTAGCACTACGGATGTTGTCTTATTTAATACTTCGAAAGCGCGCAGGAGTGCAAGCAGGACGGATACAGCAAAACAAAGAACTACAGTCTTGCTTGCTACTTTACAAGTATTAGCCTTTGATTCGAACGGCAAGGAACATGTAGTTTGATGTCTACTAGATACCGCATCTCAATGCAATTTTATGACTGTCGAACTAAAAGCACGCGAAGCGAACGGCTTCACTTCGTCACCACAGGACCCGATTGTCACATATCGTTTATACCGAGTCTGTTTCAAATTAAAGTCGAGTCCGTTCCATGCTGGCTAACGTGTAACCAGTAACAAAGAAGGGAAGCCGTGCGGATCCTATCAACTATAGACCTATTGCAATTACCTCCATACTTTGCAAAGTTATGGAGCGTGTATTGTACAATCGTCTCCTGGCATACCTTGAATCCAACGAGCTGCTTAGCGATAACCAATATGGTTTTCGCAGTGGACCCTCGACTGGAGATCTTCTTGTGTATGCCACTCACTTATGGAGCGAAGCCTTAGAGGGTCACGGTGAAGCAATAGCTGTATCCTTAGACATTTCCAAGGCTTTTGATAGGGTCTGGCATGATGGTCTATTGAGTAAGCTTCCAGCGTACGGAATACCTAATGGGCTCTGCGAGTGGATATATGATTTTCTGAGAGAACGGTCAATTCGAGTAGTCTTAGACGGCTGCTTTTCTGACCGAATGGCAATTAATGTCGAGGTATCTCAGGGATCTGTTCTCTCTGCAACGTTATTCTTGCTGCACATTAATTACCTGCTAACCCCAGGCAGTATTGGTTACGCTGATGACAGCACCGTCGTAGAGAGGTAATTGTCCAATGCGCGAGCGAGAATTCAAGAAATCCGGGCTTTGAGAGAGTCCATGATTGAGCGGGTGGATTTGACCTTAAAGAAAGTGTCTGATTGGGGCGAGTCCAATTTGGTCAAATTTAATCCGTCAAAAAAACAGGTTGAACCCACATCCTTATTTCATCGGACTACTAGACGCAGACAGGCCTTCCATCCCTTTATAATAGACATCCCAAGCAGTCAGACCAAATGCTTCGATAGTTCCTTTTTGGTGCGGGCCGCCAAGGTGTGGAATGTGCTGCCTGCATCTGTTTTTCCGGAAAACTATAATCCTAGTTCTTTCAAGCGTCAAGTGAATAGTTGCGTCTTGGATAGGCGTGTAGCACCTTCGTCTTCATCGTTACTTTCCATCAGGTGAGATAGAAGATAAACGTCTAATCCTTTTCTGTCCCTGTACACAGACGACGTCGCCTTCTCCGTGCTTACCGATTTAGTAAAGTTGACGTGCAACTCACGTGAGGTGTTAGAAAGCATTCCAGAATCCCACAAGCCGCCTGCAGATATCAATTTTGATAAGGAAAATGATAATAAGGCCTTAGGATTACGCTGGACTACAGATACAGATGTATTTCATTTTAAAATATCCTCGTCGAGCAGGTAAGGTAGACGAAGTGCGGTATTCTCAGTACCATAGCTCGTCTATGGGACTTTGTGGGTTTTGTCGCACCGGTGATCCTCTACGCTAAGCTTGTAATTAAGCAGCTCTGGCTCCTGCAGGTTGATTGGGACGAAGACTTGCCGAGTGACGTCGCGAGGAGATGGAAACAGTTCTGCTTTGAGTTGCCGTCATTGAATGTATTTCATGTTCCTTCGTCCTCTCGGGGTTTCCAAAGACTCTGACGTCAGTCTGGTTGGCTTTGCAGATGCCAGCGAGCTAGCATATGGAGGAGTAATTTACCTTCACGTGTCGTCTGGTTCACTGTCTACTGTTCAGCTTGTTTGTCCCAAATCGAAGGTCGAACTGTCAGTAGCTCGCCTGTAGCTGTGCGCTACGGTGTTGCTGTCACAGTTGCTAAAATTTGTATATGAAAATCTTTCACTTCGCTGTAAAGTAATATTATTTGCCTTTTCAAACTCAAAGATTGCGCTTTATTGGATAGATGTTGCTAATAGGGTTGTAAAAATAACAGATAATATTCCATCAGATAGGTTTTTTTACGTCTCTGGGCTCGATAACCCAGCGGATTGCTTGTCCCGCGGTCTTACCCCTGCAAATCTAGTCGGTCATCCATTATGGTTGTGTGGTCCTTCATGGCTTAGCCAGGACACGGGCAATTGGCCATTAAAGGAGTTAACTCACACGGAAGATCAGATACCGAAAAGAGTGAAAATAATGTTATATTTCATTTAATTGACCGCACGTCGTCGTGGACGAAGCTTCTACGAGTGATTGTTTAGACCTCCGTTTTATTAGGATATTACCGCACCGCAACACTGCCTTCGTAACAAGCAGTGATCTTGAGTTTGCTGAAAATAAACTTTTATTAGAAATTCAGCGTAAACATTTTAAAGTTGAGCTGATTAATTTACAAAATAACAAATTATGATCACCGCGTCTGTTAAAATTTAACCTATTCATCCACAATGGACTTATCCGCGTCAATGGTTGTTTGAATCATTCCGCATTAGACTATTCTCACCATCACCCCGTTGTACTATCTCATTAAGATCCCGCTATTAATTTATTAATTAACTACTATCACGTTAAATATTTACACGCCAGCCCCGAACTCTAGTTGTCATTATTGCGGCAGAGATTTTGGATACTGGGCGCTCGGAATGTGTTAAGACGTGAGGTACATAAATATAATACCTGTTTTCGATTGAAGCCTAAATCCTTTGCCCCGCTATTGGCAGATCTTCCTGACATTCGTGTCGTTCCCGCCATGAAGACGTTCGCGAACACCGGGTGAGACTACGCGGGACCGATATCTGGCCGTACGTACCTGGCCGGAAGCGTGGAGCTCGTAACGTTAAGGCTTACTTATGCATATTTACTTGTCTTACCACCCACGCTATTCATATCGAGGTAGCAGGAGATCTTAGCATGCCTAGTTCGTTATCAGCTCTTAAGCGTTTTCTGTCGCGGCGCGGACTGGTCCAGACCATGTACTCAGATCACTGCACTAACTTCGTTGGGGCTCGTCGGTACATGCGAGAGTTGTATGAATTCTTATCTCTAAACTACCATTGCGAACTCGAAGTGGAGCTAGCTGAGAGTCGTATCCAATAAAAGTTTATCCCTCCGGCTTCTCCCCACTTTGGAGGTTTTTGGGAGTCGATGGTAAAACAGGTTAAGACCCATTTATTCCGCTCCATCGGTCATCAGTTGCTGACGCTCGAGGAGCTTAACACTGTACT
Organism: Marasmarcha lunaedactyla; assembly: GCA_923062675.1. NCBI lineage: Eukaryota > Metazoa > Arthropoda > Insecta > Lepidoptera > Pterophoridae > Marasmarcha > Marasmarcha lunaedactyla. Next base: position 13,034,062 of record OV281339.1, on the reverse strand, counting down.
TGCAAAAATAGAATGTTTATTAGACTCGCGACCGCTGACTGCAGTCAGCGCAGACCCGTCGGAGCCTGCCGCACTCACACCCAGTCACTTTCTACACACTGCTCCTATAACTTCTCTCTCCGCGCCCCTCGTAGACACTGGCATGTCTCTGAGGGATATACATACTCTTGTTGACAGTCTTATGCAATCATTTTGGAAGCGATGGCGTGTCGCATAGTTGCACAGTGACTGTAACTGAAGGTACCGTCGTGGTATAGCGAACCGACACCGCTCCGCCGCTGTCGTGGCTGCTGGGGATCGTAGAGCGGGTTTACCCGTCCAAGGACGGCACGGTTAGAGTGGCTACTGTAAAGACAGCTAAAGGTTCTTTCCTTCGTCTAGTGGTCCGTCTTTGCCCACTTCCAAGTCAATAATCATTCGCTTAATTCATATTAATTAATGTTATGCCGCTTAAAAATAGTTTAATTTAGTATCACTTAAATAATCCGCATTGTAATATTAGTGTTAATTTATATTTTCCGTTTAAATACGTTATATAGTTATAATACGTTATATACATGTTTATATGGGGGGGGGGGGGAAATGGTGACGCCATCTTTCGAAAACCGCGATATTAATTACTTACCTATTCAATCAATGTCAATTTTAAAATTCGCGCCCTCTTAACCTCTCATCTTCCTTGACACCGATTGGTCAGCCGCTACAGCGTTCCACGCATAGGAGGGGAGAACCGCACCCGCCGCCCTCTGACTGAAGAGCGTCAAGAGTTGCATATACGTTGCGTATGGAATAGATGGCCTGTTCGCTCTATTTGCAATAACTTGTGTGTCAAGTAATATATTTGTAAAGCTATTCAGAAGAAGGAGCCTAGGATTATATCGGTCAGTCGGTGTTTCCTTACTTTCCATTTGTTAAGGCGCATAATTTAATATATACATATTTACAGTCCATTTCTATTGCCGCCATTTGTTATTTGATAGATGGCCTCAACAATAAGTACATATGTATAATTATGGAGAAATTATTATTTATAAACTTGAATAATATTTTCTGACCGTTCATAATCCAAATAACATAGAAATTTCTCCAGTGCCTTTCTACAAACAAGGCTTGTGAGGTGTTTTATGGGTTTGATTTTACTTATGCGGTTGTATAATAATGGGGCAAAAAAGTAAAAAAATCCCTGTGCAAAGGTTTTACATGTAGGAACGTCATATACATGACAACATCTTCTGCTTGAGGTGTTACGTACTTTTTCACAGTAATGATGTCTTAGAACAATGGTTTTAATGAAAAGTAATAGCAGGACGTCCTTCTTCTTTCCGCAAAAGGATGTTTCCATGCGTTGCACAGCAATACTTGTAAGCTCCTTGTTTCACAAGTTATCGGGCTGTTGCCAAGATCTTTTTTGACTGGAGAGTCAGTGTGTCAGATATGTAGATCCTTGAATAAGTGGTACCTATCCCTAGGCTATCATTGCTCAATTGGCTTTTCTTTGTTTTCGGAATTGTATTTTATAAAGGCCGTTAGGAACGTTTCCTTTTTCTTCATATTTTGGTATTCGATAACAACTGGACCATTATTTTTCCCTTTTCTAAAAATATTTTTGGTAGCATCACTAGGTTAAATATTAACAACTTTGTAGATTGCATTAACTATATTATATACATCTTCTTTTTATTCCTTATTTCAACAGTTTTCTTAAGTTATTGTTTGTGTATTTCTGAATTTGATTTTGTAATTCGTGTATAAGCTCCACTGCTGCTTCGTGTTTGTTCTCAAGGGTACACCTTTTTACACATATACATATAGTTGGCAGAGTTGCTCATCAGTAAGTTTATAATTTGAATCCAAGATTTTGCTGTTTTCTCACTATTTATCATCGCCTTAAGAGGCTGCATAAGATTATTCTTTATTTCCATAAAATTTTCTTGTTTAAAATTTTTGCGTTTTCTTAAGTTGACATTGCGGATAGTGTAAATTACCTCTGGCGTTTTTAACGGGTCTGGCTGATAAGAAAACTTGGTCGCTGGAACCGTTATTGGTGAGTAATATACTACGCCTTACTTTTTACCCACGAATAGCAAAAAGCCGTAAGTGGATCAAGGCAACCAAACAAATTAAGACTTTATACATTAAAGATATGGCACAAATTTAGTTTAGCTGATTTTTTTAAATTTGACTTGCACATGTCTCCTTCCAACATCTACTCGGACGAGAATGTTAAGGGACGACTGCTATTATTATAAAGCTAAAGTAATAAGTTCTTCGGGTTTAATAAGATTAAAATTTATAATACAATGACGTTGAGGGCCACGTGGATATCGGAATAGGAAATAGGGTTAATATGCTACATCGTTGGTGCTGTAGCAAGTGACTATCTGCTTTGTAGCGAAGATAAGTTTCCAGTTTTAAAGTAAGACCATTCTAATCTATATTGATTTAAAATTTTACGATTCCTTTGTTTTTTGTTAACAATGAACGTTTACACATATGAGAAATGAAAAGTACTAATAATAAAAATAAGTATTTTTTTACTAATTTTATTGTAGAACCTACATTGAAATGAGTGATATTTTGATATGAATAAAGTTTGCAGACACACTAAGCGTTGATCCAGTAATGTTTTACCAACAATAATATTTTTCCTAAAGGCTTAAATTCTGAAATATTAATTTGTCGAAATAGCTTTACTGATGATAAAAAAACAGCTCAGTACGCCTCATTTTGACCATGTGTTTCGTATTTTTGCGTTAATTATAACTGTAATTATAAATACAAAACTCATGTACAATATAAAAAAATGTAACATATTCTTGGCAATATGTAACTTGTCTTATTTCTAGTTGGTTTGCAAGAATGCTTAAAAAATTACATTAAACAAAATTACAACAAAACTAAACTTAATTTACAATTAAAGACCTATCGTTAACCGATTAAGAAAATATAATGAATTATTTATGATGTACTACAATTTTAAAAAACCCAAGAAAATAACAATCATATCCTGACTTTACAATCAGTGCAATAACAGGATGTTTGTCCCAGAAACTCTTGACTTTAATTTTCGTTTCATCGGCTTTGGTACAGCATACTGGGATGATTTTTCCACTAGGATTCCTTGCGGCTTTCTCACGTATTGGCGACCAGCAAAGATAATGGTAAATATGATAATGCCAATTATCAATGAGTACTCTTGAGTGTTTATATTGGAGATATTATTATAATCTGCGAGATAGGAATAGGTAGCATTTGTTAATACCAGGATAGTTTGTTTTACCTTCATGATAATGTTTAATCATCTCTTGCTGTTTAAAGTACATGTTAAACATTTTTTTAAGTTCAGTTTTACACAGCACTAAATTCAGAATGGTACTACGAAATTATTCTTGTAGATAATGTCATACATGCTGAAAGAAGGATAAATTAGCATGCCAGTTTTGACTTTTGCGTTAACGTATTCCTTTACAGCAGAAACTATGTCATTTTCTAAGTCTGTCGTTGAAACTTGAATAGCCATCCGGGTATGTCAAAGTTTTACTAACAGTTGGTCGTTTTATTATGTCAACTACCAGAGTAATATGGATTTATCTATCAAATTTATTACAAGGGTCGTCAGTTATAGGTATTTTGAGTATGGGGTTATCTTGGCTAGTATGAATTATCACAGTGGATTCATTTTCAGGAGGTGGTAATTCCGTAGGTTCCGATAAAATAGAACGCAATCGTCAATTATATTCGCTATTTCATCATTATGAATTTCTACTCAAGAAAGGCATTGGCATTTGTATTAGATTTGTCTTTTTTTATAAATAACTGTAAAGTCATAGTCACTTAGTCTTAGTCTCCATCTTGTCAGTTCTGACTTTGGTTCTTTTAGCATTACAAAGATTTCTGTTCCGTCAGGATTTTACATTTGCGACCAAAAAGATCGTATCTTTATTTAAATAGTAGAAGGGGCGGAAGTGTTTTGTAGCGCACACTACAGCAAGTAACTCCTTCTTGATTGTACTGTTATTGATTTCACTGTGATTCAGAGTATGCGATAGGTTACTAGGAGCCAATTGGTCATTGAGAAAGGATTGCGCCAATAGCTACGTTAGGTGCATCAGTAGTTAAAATGAATTCTCTGGTAAAGTCAGAATATTGCATTATAGGGTCATTTGTCAAAAGAGTCTTGCACTTTTCAAAGCAGTCTTTAGACAGATTAATGTGTCATTCCTTCTAAATACAACTATTCAGAGGTTCTGAAATGCGAGCAAGAACTGATATTAATTTTCTGTAGTAACCAATTTATCCTCAAAATTGTTTTCTTTTTTTGTAGTTCTGGGTAAGAGGTAATTTTCTTTGGCATGTATCTTATCGGGATTAAGTATTAAACCTTCATCAGATATGGCCAAGGAGCGCGGTCTCTTGCTTTAAAAATTCTGACTTATAAATTTGAATTTTAAATTTGGATTAAAATTTTTTTTTGCTTTTGTAGATTTTGTAAAACTTTGTCAAGTAATATGATATGGTCTTGGAGGCTGGTGCTAAATAACGCTATATCATATAGGGGAGACTAAGCAGATTACATTTTGGAGTCCTATCAAGACATTGTCAACACGTCAGCAATGTTTGGGAACTTCTGGTAAATAGTCTATTCGTTAACTTTCTGAAAATCTACCATGGCGGACTATTTTTGTTTACCTGAAATGTTAACTCCTTTGAGATCCAGGCAGAGACAGAAGTTTTGTTGTAATGTTTTGTTCGACCATTTTTGTGAATTGTTCTTTGTAACTTTCTGTCGGTTTACGAAGGGGTAACCGTAACTTTTCGTATGAACTGGGATTTCGTAGTTAGTAAACGATGTTTATTTTTTATTCGAAAAAGCCAATGGTGCACCGTCAATGTAAAACACGTCAGCGTATTGCTTTCACAAGTAAGTTTTTTTTTATTGAAAAAGGATTAGACGTTTGTCTTCTATCTCACCTGATGGAAAGTGAGATAAATATATTTATTCAAGAAATCTCCGCCTCTTGTCTTTGAAGGCCGATTGAAGCCAAAGTAGCCTTATTAAGTACTACTTTTCTAAAATGATTATGAAAGCTGAGAGTCTAAAAAAGTTTTAAGACCTGCTAAGAAATCATGAAGTCACCTGTTTAGATTTCTAATTGCAAGTCGAAAACTTAAGACTTAATTAACAGAACGTAAAATTTTCACTTAACACTAAAATTTTCATGACTTTCATCAAAGTAACGAAGCCGATTATTTTATGCATAAACGGTAAACTCTTGAAGATTAATTACCAAAAAGAAAATTTGACAAAGTCTCATTTTTTTTATGGAAATGTTTTATACTGATGAGATAGAGAATTCTCTAAAATTCAGAAAAAAAATCATAACTCGAAATTTTTAGTAGCAACCGGCACTGTTATTTTTTTAAATATGCCACAGCAATTTAAGTAACCTGTGTCAGCATTTTAGCAGACACAGGTTACTTAAGTTACTTTCAGGAGAATCTATCACGTAATGAAGAACTATTTGATCACAAAGTCTTATGAATCTTATAAGCACATTAGGGTTCTTGCTAATTCAGGAGCTGGGCGTCAGGCCTTTTCAGTTAAATCGGGATCGTTACAGATTTAAGTACTAAAAATATCAATATTCCTGCTATAATCTATCACTAATTACCCACGTGACTGCCGCAATGCAGACTGCCTAGAACTATTCCTATTCGAAAGAAAAATGATGAAAGAATACCAGTATACAAAAAAATTTTAAAAGATAAAACATAAAAATTTTAAAAAAGAATAAAACACAAAAAGAAAATGATATGTATAGGAAACAACAAGGCGAGAAAAAATTCACTTTATTAACTTATAAATCGGCATTTCGGTCTCTGGATCAGACTTTCGAAGTTTCTTCTGTTATGACTCCTTGCTGCTCTGCTGGTTCTAACTTTTTTGAATAACCAATTAGGTATAAATAGACTATTTAGTCGCATTAATCTAATTTTGAGGAAATTTTATTTACTTAGGATATCCCACCGACTGCGCCAATTATGGAATGAGGAGCCGAAGGATCCAAAAAAACAAATGAACTCTTTGGTTAAGATTTCCAATTTCAAATGTACATAGCTATTATCTCGTGCCTTTGTGTTTCGAAGCCCTTTGTGAGCGTTTAGTGGACTAGTGCTGTCTTGTTCACTACAGTTTTCTTAAATCTGGCCAGACGATTACGGCAGATGTGTATTGTCAGCAACTGCAAACCATGATGGAAAAGCTAGCTGCTAAACAACCGAAGCTGGTCAATAGCTCTAGGCCACAGCTGCTTCAGGACAACGCAAGACCCCACACTACGCAGCAGACAGCTAAGGAGCTGCAATTGGAATGTCTAAGACATCCACTGTACTCCCCGGACCTTGCTCCAAAACATTACCATTTATTTCGAACTTTGAATAACTTCTTGGAAGGGAAAAAATTCCACTCTGATGGGATAGTCCGTAGCGCTTTTTTAGGTTTAATTGATTCCTGTCTGAATGTTTTTTTTAGTAATGGGATCAATCAACTACCTATGAGATGGCAAAAGGGCATAGATAGCAATGGTAAGATTTTTTAATTTTTTTACTTTTTTACTTAACTTTGATTTAAAATATATATTATATATTTTTTAAATTGACTTTATGTTCCTCGCATACAAAGCTTACAGTTTCATATTTACATATTTACTTTATTAAAATAACTAAAATTAATTTACAATAAAAGATGTATCGCTAGTTGATTAAGAGAATAGAAAGGAATTATAAAATTATAATAAATAAAAGTTTTAACAATCACACTACATTATCTAGCCAAAATTAAGTATCATTAAGAACTTGTGTTATGGATACTAGACAACGGATAAATATTATTTATATATTTAAATAATTTTTTTTCTAATATACACATTAGAAATAAACTTGAATAAACACACATACACATCCATGACTAGAAAGCAAATATAATAAAATATCTGCCTCTACCAGGAGTCGAATCCGAGACCTCTGGCATGGAAGGCAAGGGTACTTACCTCCACACCAAACAGACTGTCATTATATTCATAATATTAGATTATTACAATTAAAGATAACTTGGAAAATAACAATTAAATGCTCATTTTACATTCAATGCAATAACAAGATGTTTGCCCCAAAATAGAGGTCGTGATCGGTCTGTCCTTAATCGGGAATATTGGTGAAGGTAGCGTGCGCAACACATTTAAAAATGTTTAAATCTAAGAAAACAAATTAGCTATATAATTATTATAGTCTTATGAGTGTTTTTGGATTTTTTCTGTGACATAAAGCAACAACTGTATTAATAATAGGTCTTTACCTATGAAACTGCCGTTTTGCCGTACTGGCCATTTCAAATGAAAATATTTTTTTTTTGACTGATAATTCTAATTTCAAATTAATTTTATTTGACAAACATGGAATTCTTTTTCTAAAATCGTCATTTGTTTAATAGTTAGTGTTTTGTTTTCAACGCATTCGAACATTTGTCGTCATCATGGATAAGTTAAAAATTCGAGTGATTATGGAGTATGAGTACCGTCGTGGCAGCAAAGCGGCACAAGCGGCACGCAACATCAACGACGTTTACGGAGCGAACACTACAAACGAACGCACCACCCGTTATTGGTTTACCCGCTTCCGTTCTGGAAATTTTGACCTGAAAAATGAACCCCGTGGTCGTCCGAAAACTTTGGTCGACAATGACGAATTAAAGGCAATTGTGGAAGCTGATGAAACTCAATCCACGGCTGAATTAGCAGCAGCTTTCGACGTAAGCATCAAAACAATATTGGTCCATTTGCGTCAAATTGGCAAGGTAAAAAAGCTTGACAAATGGGTACCCCACGAACTCAATGACCGCCAGCGCGAAGTACGCGTGGAGACGTGCCTTGCACTGCTCAGCAGGCATACAATGTTACTTGTGACGAGAAATTTTGACAATCGTAAGCGCTCAGCAAGTTGGTTGGACCCTGCACCCAAACAATGCCCTAAACGAAAACTTACCCCTAGAAAAGTGATGGTCACTGTTTGGTGGTCTAACGCGGGTGTAATTCATCACAGCTTCTTGCCAAACGGGACAAGCATTACTGCAGATGTGTACTGTGAAGAACTGAACACAATGATGGAGAAGCTCGCACGTCTCCAACCAGCTTTGGTCAATCGTTCGGCTCCACTGCTCCTGCACGACAACGCGCGACCTCATATTGCACAGCAGATGGTCTCCAAGCTACAAGAGTTGGGGTTGGAAGTTCTTCGTCATCCGCCGTACTCACCAGACCTTGCGCCTACAGACTTCTACTTTTTCCAGAATTTGGATAACTTCTTGGCGGGAAAAAAATTCAATACCCGAGAGGCAGTACAAAATGCCTTTGAAGAATTTGTTGCCTCCCGTCCAGCTGATTTCTTCAAGAAAGGCATCAATAAGCTACCAATGCGTTGGCAAAGATGCATTGATTGCATGGGTGATTATTTTGATTAATAGAAATAAAAAATATATAAAAAAATTACGCTTCATTTATTTCGTGAAAAACGGCAATTTCATAGGTAAAGACCTAATATAATTTTGCATTACTGAGAGTAGATAAAAGAAACAATAAGCTGTCGACGTCAACTTTTTGAATGTTAATCAATGAAACGCAAAATTTCCAGACAACTTCACCTGCATTGTAGTTTCTAACAAATTAAAACTCAGGAAGTTTTGTCCAACTCCACCATATATTAAATCCAACTGTATATATGATTAACAAATTCAAATTCAAATATTTATTTGTCAATATTGACAATTACTTGTCTCTTTGACGTCAAATAAAACACGAATCTCCCACCAGTTTGGAAGAACTTTCGTGAAGAAGAACTGGCAAGAAACTTCACGGGTATATTTTTTTCACAAAAATGTACAGAGTCTCTTTATTTCTATTCCAAATTATATTTATCTGTATCTGTTAGCTTGGCAAGTCTCCCTCCAGGTATCTAAACGACAAACACCCGCAAACGGTACCCGTTCACGAGTTAACGCGGGATCAAGCCATCGCCCTCCTCAACCATATTAGAAAGAAGTGAGCGACCCTTCACCCGACGCTGCCATAAGAAGACATACTTTAGTGACAATGACGCTTCAGATATTCATCTGGACGAAGAACTCAACGAACAAACAGACACATTACACATGTTTTGTTACAAATACTAGTAAAATCCTGTTCATGAGGGGATTATACCCAAGGGCTTTTATCACCCAAATAATCGGATCGTTTATAACATGCTTTAATATGCACATAGCGTCTGCTTTATAGTTTCTTTGAATTTGAAGAAAGACCTTGGATATCTTCAGGAACCTCACTATAAAAGCGTATACATTGACCCATGAATGAGTTAGTGACTTTATGAAGCCCACTATTATGAGCTGCCAGCATCTTTCTTCCTCTTGTGTTAACATTGTGCTGATCGTTTTTTCTTTTAAAAAAAGGTAATGTTCTTTTTTACGTACATAAAATTTTCTTAAATATCATAATCATAATTAGACACCCTTAGACCAATCTGACAGATTTGAACGGATGAACAGATGAACGGCCTTTTTCTGCAGAATAAATATAGTATCGATGTCGGCAGCACTCCCCCACTGTCATAAAATGTCATATGTCATGAGGCTGTGGAAGTAACCGAAACAGATTAAGCGAGCAGTTGTTTCATTTGAAATTTGTCTCATTCTTTAACAGCATATGCAGTAGAGCCAAGCCTTTTCGCTAAACCATCAACACGCGGTGCCCACTGGAGTTTGGCGTCTAAGGTTATGCCCAGAAATACAGTTGAGTTTACAGGAGTAAGTTCCTGGTTCTTAACTACAATGTTTGTGTTTACCTGTTTGACATTTGGCAATGTAAACTTAACACATATATATTTGTTTTCATTGAAGAGCACATAATCAGCTGAGAACCACTTCTCTTTGTTGGAGACGCATTTGTTTATTGCTCGACAGTCTGTTTCTTGTCTTTTGATTTTAAATCAGAAGGAAGTATTGTCAGCAAACAATATAACCTCGCATTGATTCTTAACAACCGATGGCAGATCATTGGCATATACTAAAAATAGGAAAGGACCAAGAACTGAGCCCTGGGACACACCGATTGTCACTGCCGATCCTGATGGGTTTTCTCCATTTATTGCAAATTTCTGTTTCATCGCGCGTTTTTATGCCGTAATTGTGCAGTTTCATGACCAGAGTAGTATGATCCACACAGTCAAACACTTTGTTTCGTCAGACAAGTCACAAAAGACACCAATATCATCACACGACTCCTCCCGGGCGCTGAATACTTGTTTTATGAGCTCAACACTGGCATCGGTTGTTGAGCGACCCCGCTTGAACCCAAATTGCTTAAAAGTCAATAAAATATTACCATAAAAACGAAAAAGAAGAGAAAATTATTTTTTCAAAAATCTTATTTGTTTATTTTACAATTTATGTACACACAGGTTAACAGATAATTTAAAGAAACAATACAAAATATGTATATTACAAAAGTACAGCTTATTTCTAAAGAAATTTCTTCCAGCAGACCCAAGACTGAAGAGTTTGGTCAAAAAACAATGATAGTGTGTACTACGACTTAATATACTTAAATACTATATTATGATTGAACTAATAAATATTTATGAATATTAATACATACATACATATTAATATATACATACATATACACCATATTATAAATACCTGAATAAAATTCATAAAAAACTAAAATAGATTTGAAGTTAAGATATTGAGGTGGGTAATACAACTCATAATTGAGAAAAGTAGTGATCTTTTACTTTTTTCTTAAAGACAGATTTAGATTTAGTCTCACTAATAATGTAAGGAAGTGAATTCCACAATCTGACTGCATGAACTGAGAAAGAGCAAGAAAAGTAATCGGTTTTAAGAATAGGCATATGTAGAAGAGTAAGCAAATGTGCTCCGCATGGCGTATTATTAGAGTGAGTAAAAGAAAACCTTTCACGCAAGTAGAGAGGAGTAAGTGGGTTATATAGGATATTAAATAAGAAGCAAAGGATTCTAGTGTTTCTACGGTAGCGTATTGGAAGCCATCGGAGTTGCTTGCGGTACTCTTTTTGAGATTAAATATAAAGCGAATGCAAAGATTTTGCAAGCGTTCCAATTTGTTTAATAGCTCCTCCGTGGCATCCAAATAGCAAGCATCGGATAATGCAGGATAGGCTGAACCATCGACTGGGCAAGGAAAATTTTGATCTTAAAAGGTAAAAAACTTTGTAAGGCCTTAAGTGAGTGAAAACTGAAGTGAAGTCTTACTTGTTATATAAAATATAAATAAAGTTGCATAAAATTTCGAAGGACTACCGTATTGACATTTGTAAGTTGTCATTATGTTTGATATTATTTCGATTTATTTCGCTGGCTTTGTGTAATTTTTGAATTTTTATCTGGTTCGAGGCAGGCATATTTTTTCAAATCAAAGCAATTTATTTGCGCAAATATGTGTACAAATAGTTCTTAATTAAAATTGACAGTTCTACATTTTTTAACTGTTAAACAGCGTGCAAATATTTATAAGAAGTTAATTACAAAATGATTTACTATCAAAAACCTATCAAATAATATCAAAATAGTATTTACAGATATTAATATTTAAAGTGTAAACATATAAAATTCACTAAAAAGAGGCTACTTCATACTCTATAAATGGTGTGGCACTTAAAGAAGTTCTGGAAATCAGGGACCTAGGAGTTATTCTTGACTCCAAATTGAACTTTAAGTCTCATTTTAAACAAATTGTCAAAAAGTCTTTCAAAATGCTTGGGTTTATTTGGCAAAACTGTAGAAATTTCAAAAACCCATTTGCTCTTAGGACTCTTTATGTTTCGCTAGTGCGCAGTCATCTTGATTACTGTTATAGTATCTGGAACCAACATTTCAGCTGTCATGTTCGCAGGATTGAGCGAGTTCAGAAGCGGTTTCTATTTCTTGCCACCGTTCATCGAAGAAAACTTAGCCAGTTACCATGTTATGAAATGCGACTTGCACACTTTAAATTACGAAATTTTCTGATAGGCGATGGATTGCTGACCAGATTCTGCTATTTAAAATTGTTAGAGGCCTCGTAAATTGTCCATAACTATTGAGTCGGATAGGATTTGCAGTTCTTCGTGATAACATTAGACTGCAACACCTCCGTCCTTTTACCATTTCCACCTCACGATGAAATGTTGGTTTCCATAGCACCATTCCTCCGCGAACACAATAACTTATTTAAAAACACTCATATTGACATTCTGTCTGGTTCACTGTGCTGTTATAAAAAGTTTTTGTGTTCGCGGAGGAATGGTGCTATGGAAACCAACATATTTATCGAGTATTTATTATATTAATTAATCGAGTTTATTTTTTTATTTTATATTAATCGAGTATGAACCTAATAATCTTTGTAATTTGTAATTTGTTTCTATCTATTTTTGTATATCTGTAAAAGTTGATCTGTTTTTATTATTTGTTAAATCTAATAATATCAAACATACAAATATAATAGCTTAGCTAGCTTCATTATTTCAGAGTTCTAACCTTGTTTACAGCAAAATTTGACTAGGGTAATATAGTTTTCGATATTAAGCGGGCGGGTGGGACCTTTAAATATCTTCGAATGAGATTTTTTTTTTGGCAAAAAGGTCATGCGCTATCATAACAACACTAGTTATGGTGCTGAGAACTCATGACGAACTCATAAAAAAAAAACTCAGACCCATAATTGCTGGTGGCGCGATACGTAATATTTACCTGTTATTATTTTGAAGAGATATATTTCAAACGTCTTAGTGTACAACCAGCCATATTTAACAGCTGGACAGGCTTATGTCAATTCTCGCAATTCACTTAAAAATGTTGCATTATTTAAAAAAGCATTACCTAGTTGGCTTTTCAAAATGTACACCTATTTATATTTATTTATAGATTGTAAGAATTTAATCCCTTTATTAAATCTCTTTAAAACTGTAGACATGGAAATTAAATCCCGCGTGCCTATTGGTCTCTTTTCATCGCCTGATTCTACAATTACTACAAAATATGTAAGAGGAGAATCCTCAGGATATCTTCTGCTATAATCAGATATATAGTGCTTCCGTGCTGGACTTTTCCTCGGTACTAGCTTCACACTTCTCATCATTTTTCAACTTCTTCTTTTTTCGTTTTCCCATTATGTACAGTTATTAAAACAGGAAAAAGTAGTAAAAATATAATAACGTGGAAAATAAAATTTAAATTGCCGCCTCTCTCTTTCGCGATTCCCGCGCTTTTTTCCAACGTCAGCGGTAATTTTATTTTTAAATTTGGCAAAATTGATGGACTTTAGTGATCATTCGTTCATTTTTGTCTCATGAACACACTTCTTTACGTGATTTTTGAAAAATGGTGGCAACATCTGAGCATTTAATTTAGAAATGTCAAAATCAATTTAGTCCTGCCATTTCATAAACTAAACTTGTAATTTTGGTGTAATTTGTTGTAAAGATGGCTGAGTTTATAGTTTCGGCATTTATTAGTTCCTACGAAAGGTCACTGCAACATATATCGTAAAATAATACTGACCAGAGTTTACATTTTGTTTCTTGCTTTTAGGAATTATTACGAGCGCATGCGACTGCGGGAAATCCGGGACATATCGAATACGATGGAGATACCCGATGTAAATTAAAAAAAATATTCTGCATTCCAAAAACGGGGGCAGCTTATTTGTTCCAAGCTTTAGACAGTCCTGCCCTCAACGAAGGCCATATTCCTAAAGAAATTAAGGTTAAAACTTTTTAATGTGGTAACAAACGCAGTAGATAAACTGAAATTTGTTTCAAGATCCAACCTACTTATGATATAATTTCAGATATTAGCCACTCTGAATTTCTTCGCACAAGGGAGCTACTAGACTCCTGTTGGCCAAGATAATCTATTGGGGTTATCCCAGCCTACTGTAAGCAGGTGAATTGAGGCAGTAACTGGGGAGGTCAATAAAAACTTGACACCCATTTATATAAAATTTCCACTGACGGAGTCTAAAAAAATGGCAGCAAAGGCAAAGTAAGTGAACATTTATTAATATTTTTAAAGCTAACGTTAACAGCCACTTCAGTGTGTGGTTCCTATAGTGAGGCATCTAGGCTACTTTGTTTTAGTAAATAAACTTGTGTTATATTTATCCATAATTTGTGTAAGTAAATAAAACTCATTTCAGGTTTCAACAACTTTTTGGTATGCCAAATACTCTAAGAGCAGTAGATGGAACACACATACCTGTGATTCAACCTTCAAAAAATCACCCTACTGCTCCTGGTAACCTGTTCTATAACAGAAAAGGATTTTACAGTATTAACTGCCAGATTGTAAGTGTTCTATATAGGTGTCTACTGATCTACAAAACATGACATGATACATGAAAAAAAAACTCTAAACCTGCTTCAGATTTGCAGTGCGACAGGGTCTATTATTGGGGTGAATTCCAATTTCCCAGGATCCACTCATGATGCTGCTGTGTGGCAGGCATCAAAAGTTTATAGAGCCCTGCGAGATCAGTATATGCAGGGTGGCGGTGAGCAATTGTTGTTGGGTAAATATTTATTTTGTAAAGTTTTTTGTTTTAAACATTTCTGTGACGAGTAATAAAGAATTTATCTCATGAAAACTATGTAACTTTCAAGAATAAATAATACCAACCAGGCACAATAGTTTGTATATATGGGCTTTAGTATGATCTGCAGGATTTTTGTCTACGGAGTATTAAGTACTTTTTTCTGTAGGAGACAAATTCAATTTCAAATTCAAATATTTATTTCTCAACATTGACAATTACTTGTTCTTATTGACGTCAAATAAAACATGATTCTACCACAAGTTCGAAAAAAACCTTCGTGAAGAAGAACTGGCAAGAAACTTCACGGGTATATTTTTTTTCAAAATAAATTTACAGAGTCTCTTTATGTCTATACAAAAATTATTCTTTTCTGCATCTGTTAGCTCGGCAAGTCTCCCTCCCCCCAAGTATCCAAACGACGAACACCCTCAAACGGCACCCGTTCACGAGTTAACGCGGGATCCAGCCATCGCCCTCCTCAACCATATTAGAGGGAAGTGAGCGACCCATCACCCGACGCTACCATAAGAAGACGTACTTTAGTGACAATGACGCTTTAGATATTCATCGGGACGAAGAACTCATCGCACATACAGACACATTACACATGCTTTGTTACAAATACTAGTACAATCCTGTTAATGAGGGGATTATACCCAAGGGCTTTTATCATCCAAATAATCGGATAGTTTATAATATGCTCTAGCACACAACTTCTCCTTTATAGTTTCTTTGAATTTGTCAATAGGAAGACCTTGGATATCCTCAGGAACCTTATTATAAAAGCGTATACATTGACCCATGAATGAGTTAGTGACTTTATGAAGCCTGCTATTATGACCTGCCAGCATATTTCTTCCTCTTGTGATAACATTGTGCAGATCTTTTTTTCTTTTGAACAAGGTTATGTTCTTTTTAACATACATTAAATTTTCTAAAATATATTGTGAATGGAAGGTAAGAATATTTATTTCCTTAAATTTACTTCTAAGTGACATCCTTGGACCGAGCTGATAGATTGCGCGAACAGCCCTTTTCTGCAGAATAAATATAGCATCGATGTCGGCAGCACTCCCCCACAACAGAATACCATATGTCATGAGGCTGTGGAAGTAACCTAAATAGACTAATCGAGCAGTTGTTTCATTTGAAATTTGTCTAATTTTTTTAACACCATATGCGGCAGAACCAAGCCTTTTCGCTAAGCCATCAACATGCGGTCCCCACTGGAGTTTGGCGTCTAAGGTTATGCCCAGAAATACAGTTGAGTTTACAGGAATCAGTTCCTGGCTCTTAACTACAATGTTTGTGTTTACCTGTTTGACATTTGGCAATGTAAATTTAACACATTTCGTTTTTTTTTCATTGAGGAGCAAATTATTAGCTGAGAACCACTGCTCTGTGTTGGAGATGCATTTGTTCACCGCTCGATATAGTCAATTTCTTGTCTTTTGATTTTAAATCAGAAGGAAGTATTGTCAGCAAACAATATAACCTCGCATTGATTCTTAACGACCGATGGCAGATCATTAATATAAACTAAAAATAGGAAAGGACCGAGAACTGAGCCCTGGGGCACACCCATTGTCACTGCCGATCCTGATGATTTTTCTCCATTTATTGCAACTTTCTGTTTTCTATTAGAAATATATGATTTAATCAAGGCAAGCGCTCGGTTTTTAATGCCGTAATGGTGCAGTTTCATGAGTAGAGTAGTATGATCCACACAGTCGAACGCCTTGGACAAGTCACAAAAGACACCAATAGCATTACACGACTCCTCCCAGGCGCTGAATACGTGTTTTATGAGCTCAACACCGGCATCGGTTGTTGAGCGACCCCGCGTGAAACCAAACTGCTTAAAATTCATTAAACTATTACCGTAAAAATGAGAGAGTAATTGATTTAAAATGATTTTTAAAAAAACTTACTGAGCGTTGGTAGTATAGATATAGGTCTAAAATTATTAGGGTCA
Organism: Marasmarcha lunaedactyla; assembly: GCA_923062675.1. Classification (NCBI taxonomy): domain Eukaryota; kingdom Metazoa; phylum Arthropoda; class Insecta; order Lepidoptera; family Pterophoridae; genus Marasmarcha; species Marasmarcha lunaedactyla. The sequence goes on along the minus strand of OV281339.1, from coordinate 13,017,424 downwards.
GACATACTACCTGCTTGGAATATTGGAATGACCTTACTCAAATCAGGAAAAACACCATTATCTACACAGTCATTAAATATACTGGCTAAGTACGGGGCTATACCATCAATGACAGATTCAATAATTTTAACAGAAATCCCATCTAAATCGGCAGTATTTTTTACTTTAATGCTTTTAACTTAACTTGTGGAACAGTAACATGTTTAAAAATAAAATCAATATCGCATGAATTTACATTTTCCGTTAGCAGTGACTGTGCAAGAGTGGAACATGAATTAATACTCGAAGTAGTTGACACAGGGATGGCAGTAAAACAATTTTCAAATGCTTCAGCAACTTCTTTGTCAGTTGACAACACTTTATCATTAATTTTTAAATTATATTTGGTGTGTGGTTCTTTTGCTTTCCCAGTTTCCTGATTAATTATATTCCATGCAGTTTTTGAAATGTTAGTACTATATTTAATTTTATTATTAATGTAATTAGATTTAGCTACACTGCAAACTCGTTTAAATAATTTTGAATACTTTTTAACATATTCATAAAATGTCTTATTATGATTATAAGTTCTTTCACTGTACAATTCATATAATCTATTTCGACTTCTGCATATTCCCACGGTATCCGCTCCAGCCATGGCTCATGACGCCAGTTGCTGCACCTACAAGCCATGCAGAAGAATCGTATAATGTGCACCACGCTCAAGCCAGAAATGTAGTGGAACTGTGCAATGGCCGACTAAAAAATGTATTTAGGTGCGTACACCGACATAGAAGCCTCCACTACAAACCTGAAAAGGCTGCCAAAATAATTGTGTCGTGTTGCACACTATACAACATGTTTATCATTGATTTTTCAGGTTTGAAGAACTCGTAAAACTTTATTTCCAAAAAGTATAAAAACATCTTTTCTTCCGACAATACAGTTGACCTGAGTTTGTTTAATAACTACTATGAATGCCATAGTCTTACTTGTAATATTTTCTGTTATGTTATATAATTTTCTGTTTTACAGATGATAGTGTTGAAGAAACAAATGAAGAAGAAATTGACTGTGTAGGGGGAGATGTTGAGACAAACTTTTATGCTGAAGCTTGCCGAATAAGAGAATCTCTCATAAGAACTTATTTTTAATTTTAATAATGAATAAAACTACATTTTTAATTATCAGTGTTTTAATTAAAATCAACAAATCATAAACATACACAACAAAAATATCAATAATGATAAAAACAATGAGATCAAATATACGATAAATCAAATCAATATTTGGGCCAATTTAACACGGAGCATGGGAGGGCGGGCTCAAGAAAATAAGCCTTGCCTCAAAGAAAATAACAGAATACTAAAGGTAGCAGAAACATAAAAACAATACACAAGAAATTTTACTCTCATAAAGTCCCCTGTGTATTGTTTTCATTTTCTGCTGCATAGCACACAGGCAGACTAACACTTCTTATAGCAGAAGGTAAAATTTCCGCTGCCCGCAAAATGCTCTCCCTTAGCATTCTGTTATTTTCACTGAGGGCAGTTATTATTGCGGTGTGGGCAGGTGGATGCATGCGCATAAGCCAGCGTCTGGGTCGGACCCTCCTGCCTCTTACTGCTCGTGGTGGCTCAGGTGTTTCACCTTCAGCCTGCTCGGCGGTGTTGGCCTTCACAGAGGGCAGCATGTTAAGCACTGGTGGTGTAGGGCTGTCGGGAATCCCCTGAAAACAAGCATAATTTAAATATATTATACTACTCACTAAGGGCAACTTATAGGTTGTTCATATAATAATTACATAAAACATTTATGAATGTGCTTGTACAACTGTAAAAATTGATTGGGAACACACCACTTCTTCGTTTGCGAAGCCGTATACTGAAGCAGTTCCAATAACATTAAGAACTGTGTTGTCTAAGTCAGTTAAAACTGCTCCAGCCGGGCCGCTACCTGTCCCATTGATAGAGTCCCGTACTTTTGGCGCTTTTGGGCGAGTTTTTACAACCCAAACGCCCCATACCTAAACAAGAAACGAACTTTACCATTTGAAATATAAGCAATTATGCAAGTTAGATTGTCAAGTGCACATATAACGTGTGTACTTTTAAAACAGAACTTACGTGCTGCCACTGCTGTGCAGTCCGGCTGCATCCCAGGCTATTTAGCTCCGTGGCTAAATTCCCTGAAACAGTTTATAAAAAAGAATTTTTATTGAGGTTTCTTTACTGTTTATAAAGAAAAATTTACCGAATGGTTCTTGTATAAACTTTTGATGAAAACAAGAACAAACAAAAACAATCGAATGAAACTAACCCCGCACCAACTCTATATTGGCATGGACTCTCTCCAACAGCACCTCGCGTTGACGCTTGTTGGCCCTTTTTCTTGATTCCATACTCAAGAAAATAATGTTAAATAAATAATTAATAACGGCAGCAGTACGAAGCACGTAAGACACCAAAAACCGACACAACAAATCAGTTTACTTCAATCAAATTATCAACGTCAATCGTAATTTTCTTTTTTTATTTTGGCAAAATTTATGGACTTTAGTGATCAATCGTTCTTTTTTATCTAATGAACACACTTCTTAACGTAACTTTTGGAAAATGGTGTCAACACCTGAGCATTTAATTTAGAAACGTCAAATCAATCAGGTTTTCGGACAGAATTAGCATCAATATCTCGTTTCTCAGTCGGCAAAGACAAGGTCAAATTGACGCTGTCAAACACAAATCCCTAAAATTGACACTGTTGTTTAGGTTTCAACCTACTTTTTTTCAAAATTAATTATAAAACCTAGACACTGGAGCAATGTTATAGTGTGCTTTACATTTTATTTACATTTTTCATATGGATCCCCAATGCACAACATATCATCTAAATAAATTACTGAAGTGAATCTACGAAGCCTCAAGTAACCTACGACCTCACGTATAATTTTTGTGAATATTCGCGGAGCAATAGACAACCCATACCATAAATATATCCATACCCACAAGTTCATAAGTTTTTGCTAAAAATTCAAAGCGTAAAAATTGACGCTGTTCTTTTTTTATCGGAGCTAATAGATAAGATTCCTTCAAGTCATTGCATTGACTTGAAGGAATCTTATCTATTAGCTAAAAAGGGCTCTTTGGTTACTAACCGAGAAGCGGTTCTAAAATCTTCCATTTTAAAGTGTGAATTACAAGGAATTTATTGAAGTATTTTAGGTATAGAAAGAATCTTTTGTCAACGTTTGACTTCGGTGCCAAAAATATATTAGACACAAATTGATCTGGGGAAGGTGAGCAAGGGGATATTGCTCCTAAATCAAGTAATTTTTGTAATGCAAGGGCCATTTCTTCCCTTAGGAGAAAAGTTTACAGGCGGAATAACGATGTCGGCCGAGTCGATGGACGCGGCACCAGCGTGGTGCCTACCTGGCTGCGTGCACTGCCCTCCTCGCCCCCCCCCATTTCGAGTGATAGCGAGAAAGGCCCATCCAGTTTTTCTGAAATCGTGGCCGTGTTGACCGTTGACTTGCTTATGCCTTCGGCACGTCGACGTACTTTTTTATTTGCGACCCTTGTTTTTCGATAGTATGAGCCGCTTTAATTTTTTATGACAACTGATTTCCAAACAACGTTTCGTCCCTTTCTTCGTTTTATAAAATGTTGACGAACGGTTTATCGAGGCCTCCGCACAACAACTTTGTTCTCGTTTCTGTTTCAATAAAATGCAAATCAGACATAATCTTACAACTATCTGAAATAATTTTTATAGCATTCACTTTATTATCAGTCTTCAAAAGAACGGTCATCGCTTGTCCTATCGCTGCTATACCAAGTCCCAGTTGCTGTTGTTTTACCTCTAATTTTTTATCTCTGCCCTTAAACGTCTCAGCAACGGCAGCAGATACCTCTGGATTCAAACTGGGAGCTTTTAATAGTTTGCAATTCTCAGGTATTAAATAGTCTTTATGTAATTGGCCTTTGGCCTCTCTAGAAAGCCCTTTGCGTAACAAGGGCAGCCATCGCTGAGCCAAGTCTTGGTGAATGAAGTCGCCATATTTAGGGGTTTCATATACAGAGTCTCCAAGAGCATTTAATATTTCTATTGGAAGTGCAGGTAGTTCCGCTTGAGGCGGTGGTTCTTCAAAATGGTTTTCGTGCTCGCGCTGAGCATTTGTTGACGGCTCCGGAATTATTTCCAATACTGGATTAGGGAAAGCTGTTAAATCACCGTCGGTATTTGGAAATAAATTGCAACATTAATTCTATTGTCATTACCTCGATTTTATTTAGTAATTATCATCCAGGTAAGAATTTTTATCCCTCGGGCTAACGCTGAGTTAGCATCAAGGAGAATCAAGATATTTGGAGCTTACCTGGGATGTTTTCCGCATCAGAAGAAACCGATAAACGCAATATGCGTTTACGATGTGGTTTATTCTTCAATTTTTTAAGCTTATATTTGTAATAAGCAACTTTCTTCTGCACTCCTCTTTGGCATTTTTCTGAAAGGTGTTCTTGCTACCGCGCACGAAAAAGGAATGAAGCTAGGCCAGGGGCGTACTATAACAAAGAAACTAGCGGGAAAAAAGGGAACTAAAACGTCATGAGTTTAGACTTTTTAGTCGTTTAACTACTCTTAATTTATGTGATGCTACCGTATAGGTCAAAGGGACTACTTTGTTAATAAATATATCTGAAGAATGTAGCAACGGAATGTAACATAGAACTATTTACCTTGCATTGTTACATGATTATTGTATTATAGTTATTGTTGTCTTGTTCAAAATTAAGTTGTAGCTGTCTATAATTGGGTTTACACTATGTTTTGTTTTTAAGTTTAAGTTACACATTGTTGGCTAAGAGTAATATCTGTTGGCAACTCTGAATAAATAAATAATTAAATGTTATAAAAATATTAGAACACATTATGATTCCTAAATTTATACTTGTAGATTAATTACAACGGTAATTAAATACATTTAATTACAATTAAGTGTCTTTAAAATATTTATCGATTGTGTAGTAACATTTTTGTATCAATAAGTCATATATTTTTCGTTTATAGTCATTAAAATTTAAGTTTTCATAATTAAAGGGCAGCTATATATCGATAGCCATACAATAAACATTTCTACTAAATAATGGTAATTTTCTAGGCGGCACATACAGCTTTTTACTCAAAATATCTTTATTTCTAGTTCTTAAAATCATGACATTACCTAGTTCCTTAAAATATTTCTTATGTTTTTTTACAAACAATAACATTTCAAATATGTACAAACTTGGCAAAGTGAGTAACTGTGAAACAGCAAAAAGAGGCCTGCACGGATCCCTGAGATCTGCTCTACGAAGTGCTCTAACAATCTTCTGACACAAAAATACTTTCTGGATGTCTACAGAATTTCCTCATAAAAAGCTAATTTTGCTGCTTGTAGGCTTACAGTTCTTGATCATCTGTGACAAAAACAAAACTATTTAGTTTTTTTTACATAAATTACTTTTATGTGGTTTCCAGCAATGACATATTACATATAGACAAGTCATACCCATACATTACCGCACAAAAAAACGGCGTCAACGAAACTATAGATACCGACCCGATATATAGAATAATATAATTTGTGGGAGAAGGAAAGAATAATACGGTTCACTTGTAGTAAAAAAGAGATACCTATGTACTTTGTTACTTTACTTCGCACTAATTAATCGCTAGCGTACGTGATGTAGCACACAAATTGTCGAAACTATATAGCGTTGTCTCTTTTACTCCCACATACAAAATCATATTACGTCTCACTCTTCGAGTTTGTTGAAACGAATAGCCATGTCAATTTTAAAACGTCATTTTAAATAGCAAAATAAAATACTAAATAAGATAGTTATAAAAAATAGTACTTACGCATGAAAAGAAACGTTTATTCTATTTTTAACAGTAACAATGTAATTAGTACACTGTCTAAACACACAAAAAGGCATTGTACGGTATTAAAAACACAGAATAGGGAATAAGTTTTGTTTGATGTTTAGCCGTGATACTGGGTTGCTAAGTAAAAAAGCCGGCAACTGCCTTGCATTTGCGTTGCCATTTTTGAGAGCGGATAACCTGTCTACATGTAATATGTCATTGGTTTCCAGTCACAATACTTATCATAAATTATTCCTAAAAACTTGGTACTATCTACCTGCTTTATTTCCGTGCCTCGAGATGTTAACCGAATTACATCAGCTTTACTTCTGTTAGTATTATTATTATTTTATTTAGGTCTTTTTAGTTAGACAAATTACGTAATCGAATCAATTCATCAAAAGCCTTTACAACATGTGGTTGATTAAGTAATTTTCTAGGGTCAAGATATCTCACAGCAAGCCCAGAGAGAGATCTCGCTCTGCTCAAAGCAACGTAAGCCTGACCGCTAGCAAATAGGTGACTGCTTAAGTCAACAACTGCCCGGTCTAACGGTCTAACGGTCTGCCCTTGTAATTTATGCACGGTTTCTGCCCAGCATAATATGAAAGGTAGCATTCGTCGCTCGATCTTGCCTTTACCACGTAAAGCATCAACCTCTGACGTACAAAGCTCGATCCGGACTCCAGTACCACGTTGGTTGCCTGTTATACTTGAGTCATCGAATGTCCAAAATACAGCTTGTGGCAGTTCTACCGCCTCCAAATGCTGTCTGCGTAGCGCAAGCCAATCTATTCCACGGATTACGCCCATGGCACTATTAACCAGCCCATGGTTAACATTGATGTTCCGTCTTAGCATGGCTCGAGGTTCCTCACTTAATTTGAGTTGGTTTGATAAGCCACCTGTTCATTGGGATTTTTAGGTATGTATTCATTTCGTGGTTTTTAACCATAAGTTTTGGGATACAATGAAGTGTCTACAGCATTAACAGTGTACATCTTTGTGACTTTTTCAAAATTTTCAGTTATATTTGTGTTATAAACGTCCACCAGTCTAGTTGTCGCCAATACCAACGTCAACGAGCAGCCGAAACCTTTTAAAAGGGGTGTATTCGACGATGGCGGGACGCTATTAAAAACATTGGCGTTTTAGATTCAGACGATGCCATAAAATACTCCGAAGCCATTGATAGTGTACAATCAAATGAAAAGAATATGTCCCGCCTTATGCGCGACAATATACATGTAATTAGATCTACAATCTTTACTTTTAACAGTTCAATTTATAAATAAAACCAAAATGAAATTTATATAAATAACAACTTACTCACTATCAATTAGCTTTTCAAAGAAATCATGAACTCAAATGATAAGTTACAAATAAAAACTCAGGTAATTCGTTACTCACTTCTTAAGAAAATATTATTTTAACAATCTTTATTCAGATAGACGATACAATAACGCAATCCTATTTAGTAAATTTAATGTTCTACATCCCGCCATATTAAGTTCTTTACAATTAATTAATTAATTCGAACGACACCAAAATGAACTTCCTAAATACGAAACATCAATGATATCGTTAAGATCGTTAAGATGTTTCTAAACTAATAAGTTACTATCATAGCAACAAAATAATTGTCATCATCAAAATACCACAAGTACTAGCTCAGGTCCACAATGTTTACAAAGTCATTTTGAAATACAGACATTTTGAAACTTGAGACGTTAGTAATGATTGCGCCTGATAAAAGGTACTTGACGATTACAATGGATCATATGTTTTACTCACTTAGAGACACTATGGATGAGAGCAAAGTGATAAAAAGTAAATTTTTCATGTGTGCGTTAGACAATAAATTTTCAGTGTTCGCGAATCCGACGTGTTACCGAAACCGTGTTAATGACCGAAGTGGTAAATAGACTTTCAAATAAGTGCGAAACCAAGGTGATCAAAGGACACGTCGATATGTTTCACAAACTACCAGGGCGGCTGATAAGTTCGCGATCTGAGGTACTTAGCGATGACTAATCATCTCGATACTGATAACACTAGTTGCCCAACTAAGTGGTAGTATAGAAGTACACCCCTTTGTTTAATTGCGTGCGGATTCGTTCTGTTACGCGAGAGTCTTGAAATAGGTTTTAAAAAAATATATATTTATTAGCACTAGAAAAAGAATTATATTCAGTTTAGGAAATAGTTACACTTTACATCTGTTAAAATCTGAGACGACCGACCCGTGACGAAGGCTTAGGAACGACTGACTTGCTGTCCGATTATGAACTGTTACCGATTAATATCATTTAGGTTTCCTATTGTACACAGCTGCTGATGCGGCATCGTGGTCAGCTATACAGCTAACATAGTAAGGGTATAACAACCCCCCGCAGAAGACTGAAATTCGGGGTTTGAGCTGAATTTCAGAGATAATAAAGTTCTATACGATTTCTCGTAGTCTAGGTATTGGTATGTTTTCAGTATATTTTCAGACTTCGAGTCTTCGTGTTCGAGGAAGTTATCTGCGTCGTCCCTAACCCCCCTACCGCGTGAAGGGTGGTTTAGGAAGTTAGTCATCGTTGGTAGGTTCATAGAATATATATTTATATATTGTTGTCCCTCCCCGACCCATCCGCAATGGCCACAAAGGCTCCTATCGTAGTGCAGGACGCCCTATGTGCGCTCATCAGATTCGGTTTTTTTTTTTTGCTGCCGAGGCACCCTTGCGGGAGGGAGGTGGAAGATGCGTCATGCATACCGCCCGCAGGTAAATTCCTCTGCGGGGGGTTATGTGGGACTCACCAGAATGGCACCTACCCACTAAAAACCACCTGTTGGCTGTAGTTATTACCGTTAGCCTTCATCGGAAGCGACACCCGTCGGGAAGTTGGGCGCGCTGGCGGAGACCCGCTAGCGGGTCTTCCGCCTGTAGTGAAAGCTGCACTGAAGGTGCTCAAAGGGACATGAGTTGGTGGCCGTTCTGGGCAGCCTCCGGTGAAGCCGGGGCTGGGCAGAGGTCGGCCGAAGCATAATTTAGGGATCAATTCATTTAAATGAACCTATAATGAATTGAGAAGGGAACTATGCTCCGCCAGAGCTAGCAAACGCTCTGTCGGAGTACGTGAAGCCCTAAGTTTACGGGCTAAGACTGCGATTTCACTAACAACGACATTTTTCGACGATACGCGTATCGTCTGCAACGGAGGATTGAGGAGTGGGTTTGTATGGGCGAGGAGCCGGGATGGGATTCGATGCGGGGCGCTGCCTCCAGTTTTCTGGGGCAGGCCTAGACTGTGTAGGCTTTGCAGCCGGAGGAACCCGGCTACGCAGCAGCGGAAAGTTTTCTTGAGAAAGGCGCGGGGCCTGTTTGTGTGGCGCCCTCTTGAAATTGGAGCGCATACAACGGGGTGCACGAGGGCAGCCCCTGTAATTCGCGGTGTGGCCGGACTGGCCACAAAGCACGCAATCGGGAGGAGAGGGAGTTTCAGGAGTGCGATTGCACTCCTTAGTGAAGTGAGGGACCAGGCACTTGACGTACCTGGGCGGTGCGCGGCAGTTGGCCGCCGCGTGCCCGTACAACTGGCACCGATGGCACTGGCCGGGATGACCGCGGCGATGAGGCATCTCGATTGAGATGCCAGAGAGGCCGCATATATATGAAGGCTAACGATAAAATTTTACCACAGCCAAAGAGGTGGTTTTTAGTGGGTAGGTGACATTCTGGTGAGTCCCACATAACCCCTGCAGAGGTTGGTATTTTCCTGCGGCGGTATGCATGACGCATCTTCCACCTCCCAACCGTGAGGGTGTTGCTTCGGCTAAAATAATTAATAAAAAAAAAATAATTCGGTTCATTAACACTTCATGAATGGAACAAGCAACAACACCATGTCAACCGAAACTGAAAATTCTCGGTATTTTGAGAACCGCGCAGTGATTAAATTCCTTTTGGGGTACCGCAGGAGTTTTTTTTTATTGATTACTTGCCGAAGGGAACTACAATGAATGGTCAATACTACGCCAATTTATTGGGTCAAGCACGTGAAGCAATAGTTCAGAAGAGACGAGGCAAGTTGGTGCGCGGAGTGTTGTTTCTGCAAGACTACGCGCCCGTTCACACCGCTAACGTTGTGAGGGATGTATTAAAAGCCACTGGGTTCGCAGAAATCTACGATCCACCCTACGGTCCGGACCTGGTTCCCAGTGACAGTTTCTTTTTTTCAAAAATGAAAAAAGAGCTGCGAGGGCGAAGATTTTCGGATGATAATGAAATGAAATCGGCCGTAGAGAACCATTTTGAAGAGCAATCTTCAGAATATTTTTTAAATGGTTTAAAGGCCTTGTATTCATGTTGCGAAAAGTGTATTTCATTTGATAACATTAAAATATAAAAATATAAAAATTATGATTTTATTTAATTAAGTACCCTAGGCCGCGAATGTATCCGCCGTAAAAAACAACCGCAGGTTGTTTGTGCAAAGTGAGCCAGGAAAGTGTCATTTAGTTTGTGATAAGAACGCTCTAGGTATGGACGAAGTCCTATTCGGAACGGGCATTTTAACTCTTCCTAAAACATGTAAATCTTTTTATAAGTATATGCAATTAACAGCTAGTGACACGCTCAAAATATCTCATTAAGCTTATCAAACTTTAATATCCTCTTGGATGATTGCTGTGAGAAAATTAAAGTTAATAAGACACTCACTAATTTGCCGTTTGTAATAAATACTCTGAATAATTTGGACTCGCCGGTACATGCGAGTATTTACCTCGATGAATTCCAAAAATACTCAGATAAGCTAGAAAGTCCTAGCCATTTTCACAGATATAGTACTCATTATATTTCTTTAAGTTATATTTTACGAATTTGGTTATCTCTATTTTTTCTTCATAAGTTTCGGCGATTGTTTTGCAGCACAAGACGCTCATCAAGCTGTTGAATACAGGTTTTTAATTAATGTAGTAATAAAAAAGACCAACAAGATGTAACACTCTGTTACTGTTGATAGGATCCGTGTCCGAAGACCTAGGTCCCATTCCAAAAGTTCCAAAACGAAATATAGCATTGTAGTACGTATTGTTTGACCGTAATTTCAAACTCAAACCTATTGCTAAATTAGATAGGTATAAATTTAAAAGTTTATATTTCTTAAATCTAAAAATATTAATTAAATAAACTTAAGTATACTTATGACTAAAAGTACTATAAGAAAAAGAAACAGTTTAAATATATACTTGTTCGATAGATTAACCTAGTTGATATTATAATTACTGTGTAATCTGATACCTCATCTTTCATTGTAATGCATACTTATGTCAAGACCACTTTCTTAATGATAATTTTTAACAACTAACTTATTTCTAGTTTAGATAACTAAAATTTATCTACCATAATAATATATTTTTATTATTTGGTTTTGTCAATTGTATTACTGTATTTTTATTCATTTGTAAAATTATGTACTAACTGACAGTAAAAGTGTTTATCACACATCACTTTTCCGTAATGTTCTTCATCGTCACTTTCCATCGGGTGAGATAGAGGACAAACGTCTAATCCTTTTTCAATAAAAAAAAATGTTCGATCTCGGGGAGGTGTTATTGATGCATTTGTTCCGTAAAGCAATTGTCACAAAAATGCTGACATAACGTCTGTCCTGTTAACTTTACTCTTTTAAATAATAAAATTAGTCAATTAGTCTATTTCGTCGTGATTGGACGTTTTTCACGTTTATTGTGTATTTCCAAGTTAAATTGTTATTTTTGATTCTATTTCCATTTCAATAAACTCTAGCAGTATAAAATATCTTTTTTTTTTAAACTTACTCCTGACCCAGCCCGTAACAGTGCCCCAGTGCTCATTTCTTGGTCCTTTCCTATATTTAGTACATGTCAATAATCTGCCATCGATTCTTAAGAATCAATGCGCTGTTATATTGTTTGCTTAAGATACTTCCTTCTTATTTAAAATCAAAATACAAGAAACTGACTATCGAGCAATAAACAAATGCATCTCCAACACAGAAAAGTGGTTTTCAGCTGAAAATTTGTTCCTCAATGAAAACAAAACTATGTTGATGTGTTAAGTTTACATTGCCAAATATCAAACAGGTTAACACAAACATTGTAATTAAGAGCCAGGATCTGACTCCTGTTAATTCCACTGTATTTCCTTAGACGCCAAACTCCAGTGGGCACCGCATGTTGATGGTTTAGCAAAAAAGGCTTGGCTCTGCCGCATATGATGGTAAAAAATGTAGACAAATAGGTAGACAAATTTCAAATGATACAACTGCTCGATTAGTCTTTTTCCGATACTTCCACAGCCTCATGACATATGGCATTCTGTTTGGGGAGTTCTGCCGACATCGATACTATATTTATTCTGCAGAAAAAGGCCGTTCGCGCAATCTGTCAGATTCGTCTAAGGGTGTCTAATTATGATTTTAAATTATAACCCTTTAATTACATTTTAAATTTAAGGAAACAAATATTCTTAATTTCTATTTACAATATATTTTAGAAAATTTTATGTACTTAAAAAAGAACATAACCTCGTTCAAAAGCAAAAATGATCAGCACGATGTTAACACAACAGGAAAAAATATGTTGGCAGCTCATAATAGTAGGCTTTACAAAGTCACTAACTCATTCATGGGTCAATGTATACGCTTTTATAAAAAGGTTCCTGAGGATACCCAAGGTCTTACTATTGACATATTCAAAGAAACTATAAAGCAGAAGTTATGTGCTAGAGCATATTATAAACGATCCGATTATTTGGATGACAAAAACCCTTGGGTTTAATTCCCCCGTGAGCAGGATTATACTAGTGCAACAAAACAAATGTGTCTGTTTGTTCGTTGAGTTCTTCGTCCAGATGAATATCGTCATTGTCACTAAAGTACGTCTTCTTATAGTAGCATCGGGTTCGGGTCCCTGACTTCCCTTCAATATGGTTGAGGATTGCGTTGGCTGGATCCCGCGTTAACTGGTGAACGGGTGCCGTTTGCGGGAGTTTGTCGATGAGATACCTGGGGGGGGGGGAGACTTGCCGAGCTAACAGATGCAGATAAGAATAATTTTGTATAGACATAAAGAGACTCTGTAAATTTTTTTTGAAAAAAAATACACCTGTGAAGTTTCTTGCCAGTTCTTCTTCACGAAGGTTTTTCCGAACTGGTGGTAAAGTAGTGTTTTATTTGACGAATTAATTGTCAATATTGAGAAACAAAAAAAATTCCGACTGTCCCAGTGCGAAATATACTTGTTTCAGTATGTGTAGATCCGCAGAGCTCCTAAGTTTTTTGAACAAAAAAATAAGCTTTCTTGCCCTAGTCACCAAAGCATTGATGTGCTCATGCCAGTTCATTGTATTTTTTATTATAACGCCCAAATACTTTACTTTGTTACCAGGTGTAGTAGAAGAAAAAGGAACAAACATTAATTAAAGCATTTTCAACGTGTCTCTTAGTTTCCAGCCAAGTATAAACCTGGATGTTTAATACAGTATCATCAGCGTTAGTTATGGGTTTACAATTTGTTTACGATAACTTGCAGAGTTCGTTAATATAAACGTTGAACAACATAGGTCCTAGAACACTGTCCTGTGGCACGCCATGGGACCGTTGAGCATCATTTTTAGTGCTCTGAGAACGTGCATTATGATAATTCTTAAACATTTTGAGTACAACACCTCTAACACCGGTTCACTCAAGTTTATTAAGTAACAATGGAATAGAGACATTTTCGAAGGCTTCTGATTGGTCTAAAAATATACCAAGAACATTTTTTCTACTATTCAAAAGATTTACTACGGCGTTCGTAGGCAGGCAGGTTGGTAGGCAACCTGCTCCTCCTGTTCCTTCTATCACTGACCCTGCACGCGCCTAAGCGCCTTCACCATGGAATCCTTCGTGGTGACCCCTCCGACTATTTCATATCCATGACAGTTATTTTTGAATAAATACTTTTATTACGTGACGAACTTTAGAATGCAAACATGTTATATTTCCGACCGATCTGCTGACTGAATAGGTGTCTTTACATTTATATAAAAAAGTGAATTATTCCTAATTTCATTTATGATCCTGAGTTTTTAATTCCGTTAAACTGGACTCAAGCCCACACCGAACGCTGCGAAGGGCATATACAAATATGACATAATGACATCGCATTTTATTAAATATACTTTGTAATTCTTTTTATATTTCTGTATTATCACCGATCAAATAATGGACAGTGTATGTGGCTAGCAAAAAACCGATCGGTGAGGAGATCTGTGGAGGTCCTTTGTACTGCAGTGAACGTCTTTCGGCGGAAGAAACTAAGGGATCGACATATCAAAACGTATAATGTAAGTAAGTTATTAAAATTTTAGATTTTAATATATAGGTTTAATTTATAGCATAACTAAAGTGTAACATTTTATTGTTTTAATTACACTACTACTAACTTTCTATCACGCATCATTTTATTAAATTCATATTTTTAAATATAGCTTCATTATTATTGAAAAAAGGACTTTTTTTGCTCTTAATTTTTTTGCTCTGAAAACAGACATAATTGTGAATTCTCCAAGCTCTAAGAAATAATTGATTCAGACCGACACGACATCTTGGTAGAAAATGATGCGAAATAACTTTGTTTTTTTGACGCAAACAGAAAAACAATTTCATGATTTTTAAAAGAACTTATGTATATTTAAATTCACTGGCTACACAAATTGTTATCGCTGAAAGCATAATTATGTATTTGCATTGAAAAAATCTTTCGTTTTCGGGATTGGGATAAAAATGCTTAAAGGGAATGCGAAAAACGTGACACCTGATTAGCTAGGGAGACTAATTTGCAAATTTATTTTTCGAGGCCGAGAAAAACGAAATCTGTTAGGTTACAAATTATAAGTCGTTTAAAATAAAGTGGTTTATTGAGACAAAATTTTGTTCAATGAAATTTGTGTGAAAATGCCTTTAGTAATTTTACCTAGGTTCCCATTGCTCTTCTGTTCTGAGTGGTAAATTTGAAAATATTTACAAAAAAGACATGCAGATTATGCGTTCCTAAGTAGCTAAACTAGTATAAAACCTTATATTATTAAACGCCTTTTAAACAAAAAGTGACCCATTTTATTTAAACATATACATTGTCTGTGAACCAAAATTTTTAAAGCAAAATTTTGACAATCGATTAAAAGTTATGAAATAAGCTAATCATAACGGAAAAACAATTGGACTACGTCGTTTTGAAATAAAGAAATCTACCGGGAATAAACTTTGTTCTGAAGTCAAATTATATGATCTCAATGCAAGAGGTCTCTGTTGGATATATCGACGGAACATAGAACAGACATAATCGAACTTTATTATAAATTGTAAGCGCTACATAAAATTAACCACGTGAAGAAGATTCTTGTAAAGGCATTAAAGAATAAGATAATTTGAAAGTGAAAAAAAAAAGCGAAGGGACTCGTTTTTTTCGCTGACCCGAATACCCGTCAGCCACGTCTCCTCAACACCCTGGATTGTTAGAGTCTGAATATCAGTTTTCTGGGCCAGTTGTGTCGCAAGAGTTTTAAAATAAAATAAAAGTAAAAGATCCACTACCTATCAAATAGAATATTTGAACGACTTTGTTAAACTAAACATCACTGAATATGACTACGAAAATTATAGTTTGCATAAAAGAAGAACTTCTCTCATAATCTCTTGAAATGCAAATTATATGATATCGGTATTCATGGCGATTTTTTGCGTTGGAGTCTTATCTTCGGGACTGCAGTCAAGCAGTAGTTATTAAAGGGTTTTGTTCATCTTTCATCCCAGTCACATCAGGAGTTCCTCAAGGATCTTCCTTACGACCATTATTATTCAATTTATATATTGAAGACATTTCTTCTATTTTGAAACAAACCAATTTTTTATTATATGCAGATGACATGAAAATCTTCAAGAACATTAAAAACGAATCTGAGTGTTTATGACTTCAAAGAGACCTAAATAATCTTTCTGATTATTGCAAAAAGAACCGCGTACACCTAAATTTAAAAAAATGTTTTCTCGGTACTTATACAAGAAAGAAAATATGTATAGATTATAATTACTTTTTAAATAAACAATCTCTGAGTCGAGTGGAAGAAGTAAGAGACTTGGGTGTGATTCTAGATTGTAAATTAACTTTTAATATAAGTACATATAGATACTATAATTTTGAAAGCCTTTAGGATGTTGGATTATTTTGATTGTTTTCAGACGATGTACCACGATTACTTTGTTATTCAAAAGCTTTGTCAGATCAGTTTTAGAGTACGCGTCAACCGTTTGGAATCCTTATTAGAACATACATATTGACAAAATTGAAAAAATCTATTTAAAAATCATCAAACATATGTCATACAGATTCCCGAATCGAAAGGCCAGTAAAGTAGACATAACTAAGGATAAAAACTCATTACGTAATCGACGCCTTCAAAGAGACCAAATGTTCCTTTACAAAATCATTAATAATTATATGCCCTTTTCCCCTTCTCTTCTTAAAAATATTTATTTTAGGTGTCCCCGAATAAATTCAAGAAGTAAACACACTTTTAATGTTTCCATTTCTAAGGCAAACTATGCTGCTAATACATTTATACACAGAGCATGTAATAGTTATAATAAGAAATTTCACTGCAGTGACATGTTTCCCTTTAACAAAAATAGTTATAAAAAAGCAATTTAAATTGTTATATAATGTTTAAATTTTAAGGTTAAATTCATTTAGATAATATCACTGACTCTGTTTTTAATTTTTAATGTTTAGTTATGATTTGTTTTTCATATATTTAATTTTTGTCTTAACTAACTGTGGAAACTTTACTGATTTGTGAATCTAATTTTATCACCATGCCCAACTGTGCTAATATATAAGATTTACTCGTACACCTTTCGCGTGCATTTTAAAATTTCTAAATATTGAAATGAATAAAAAACGCAAATAGTCGTCCCCGAATACGGAACGATTACAGCCCGCAATAAATGAAATTTACTACGTGAAACCGGTAATCATACAGAATCGGATGGTACGATTTGTCGCTACCCTGTATCTTCCCCGGGTATACGCTTGTTTAAGTATTGTGACTGCAACTTTATTTCAATCAATTGATGTATTTTTTAATTATTTATTTTATACAGCTTTGCTAGCTTTAGGGAACAGATATTAACACTACAGTGCACGCGCGTTCTACCATGGTAGAGCACCCTCAACTTTTTTCCCGCCGTTCCTTAACTTTTAGTTGTTTCCCCCGCGCACTTACATAAGCTTCAAAAACTAGGAGTGTTCGCAACGGCTATATTTAGAAAACGATTATAACGTTACGTTATTTTTAAAACGCCTCTTATTTTGTACGCTATAATATATTAGTTTAATATATTGATTTCGCTTCGTGAAACGATATGTTTTTAATCGTTGCGTTGATCGTTACTATATTAAATATGAGTGCATGTGTGTGTGCCGTGTGGTCTATTATTTTATTAATAGTTAAATTAGATATTGTCGTTTTATACGGATGACATTTTTGCAATAATTACACCCCACTTTTTTTGAATTTTCATCCACTACAGAGAATAGTCCCAAAATTGTCCCTTTTGCGGCATTTTTCTTTTTTTAATGTATCTACACTTTTTACACAATTCTTATCTATTCAATTTATGTACACTTAAATAAAAATTTTCTTTTATGTACAATTTTATAATAAGTACAACAAACAAACAGATAAAACAAATAGTAAAAAAGCCACGATCACTCACTAACTTCCGAATTTCCGCTATGTAGATCTACGTCATTCAAGGTCAAGCTAGTAATTCGAACTGATTGAATATATTTCAACAACTAATAAATGAACTAATAAATGAAATAAAAAACGAACAAAACAATGACTACTTTTATAACAATATGGTTCCTAAGCGTTTGGACTAAGGCTCAATTTGGTATGTGAAATAAAATAACAGCAACTGAAATTGACTGATTGAGAGAATGAATGAGCTATTTCGTTCGCTTCGCACACCTCGTTCGGGTGGGCGGTCGTAATAATATAAATAATCGCTCAAAAAATAACGTTTCACGTTATAAATAAATAATAGGATTATCTATTATTTATAAATAATAGTTATTTTTATCAGTTATCTGTTATAACGAACACTCCTATCAAAAACAGTATAACGCAACGGTTCAGTGCTAGGCCAAGTGACTGCTTGGGCGCACGATTGCACAATTTCCCGCAAAAATCGATATTCTACCATAGTAGTTCATGCGAGCATTGGTATAACAAAAGTGAATTAAGGTACGCAATAATGTAATCACAATTATTTATATTCTTCTCAGTACGATTTTAAAATTTATAAAACTTTGATTTAATTAATAATTAATAGCTTGTCTTGTTATTCATATAATTCATTTCAATTAAGGTTTTCCCGATCTCTTATGAAAAATGGAGCCTCGTATGGATGGCCGGATTTTGTGCTGGTTAGAGGAAGAGACAAATGACGACAAACTTATCCAGAGTGACTCGGATGACGGAGAAGTCGATACCTACACAGGAAGAGATGTTTGACCTCGAACGCGTATTCGCGCGTCATTCTGTACTCTCATCGAACCGTACAAGTCGAAATGTTTACGAATCCAAGAATAGAACATTATGGAGTAAAGAACGTCCACCAAAAACAAGAGTAAGATCGCAAAATACCAGATTTCGACCTCCTGGTCCGAAATTATTTGCATACAGCTCAAATCAAATAAATAGATCAAATAAATGCTTTGATCACCCATCAACTAAATATAGGCCAACAAACTGTAGTACGACGAAATTTCCTACTTGACTTGTTATTTGAACTGGCTAAACCCCTCATAATGCGACGTTTGGCACTTGATTATCTTCCTCGGGAATTAAAATTAAAAACAAATAGCCTTTTGGGGGTGTCTGATGAGATATCTCATAATCACTCAAACAAGAGAATAAGAGTTGGCAAATGTTTTATGTGGTGTAAACGAAAAAATTGGTGTAAACGTTGTGCCAGGTGGATATGCCTTGATCACCAAGGTGTGTTATGTCTTCAATGTGAAGAAGAAGATAATAAGAAGTCAGAATATTATTTTTTAATTTTTATATCGCAGTTGATCTCAATCTATCCAAAAAATAGATTATTTCATAAGAGTTTCTTATAATATGTCTAATTTGTAAAGTAACTGTTAATTTTCTTAATTTTTCTTTGATTTACATTTCATAATAAAGATAAAACATATAAAAATTTGTTTTTATTTTTTATAAACCTTTTAGTTATATCCGAAATACTAATTACTTTTTCTACTATGGTAAAGCATGCGAGCAATCTTGTAATAACATAGGGCGCGTGTACTGTAGTGTTAAAATTTTTTATAGCCAAACTTTTGGTTTACTACATGATTTGAAATCCATAGTTGCCTAGCGAAGAATATTAGTTCGATAGGCTGGTGATAAAAATTTTATGTTAAAAGGGTTTTATATTCGGTTTTTAAAATTGAGATTGTGTAATTTATTTAGTTGCAGTCAATGGACTCATGATTCTCAGACACGTAACGTTTGTTATCTTGAAATATTTCGACGTAATTAGTTTTCTTTATCGATAACAATATTTTATTTGTAAACTGTAGTTTACCAAAAGGTTTTAATCATTCTAGGACATTTTATGACGTTACTTTCTAGAGATTATTACATTTTATGTAAGACGACTTTACGTGATCTAGTTTTGCCAATACAATATAATATAAAAATATTTACCGTAAGTAGTTGAAATAGTGCATTCAAACTTACCAAACTAGAAATCATATAAATCTAGAATAAAAAAGATTATCCTGTAAAATCTTGTAGTTATTAAGTTTGCAAGATACGCAAACTAGAGAGTTGGTGTAGTCGAGGAAAGTTGAATATAACTAACTGACCAATAGCTAAAGGAAATTTAACCAAATTTGCTTACTGAATCCTGAGAAATGGGGTTGACCCCTGTTTATGCGGACAAAATAAGTTTGGAGCAAAGTAAGCAAACGGTTTGAATAAGAATTCTTAAAAGGTTTGCCCGTCTTAACAAGCCCAATGGATCTACATAAATACTAGACCAACAAAATAAAGAGACTACTAGATACTAATAAAAATTTATGAAAAAAGGCTAATCTCAGGTAAGACACGATTCCGAAAATGTTTTCACATTTGCAAACTGTCAATCTTATTTTATCATAAAGTATCGAAATATATCTTTTATTACCATCTTCTTCTTTAATTTATATTAAAATTAAACAGTGCACCAATATGTTTAATAATAAGTAGTATTCTGTTGTAAAGTCGAATTATAATCTTTGTTTCGAGAGGCAACTTCTACAAAATTTAGTAATTATATAATATTACTTGCTTTAAAAGCATCCTACGTTTAAAAGGCGCATTGTGTATATCTCGTCCTATGGCACGTTGAGACAAAAAGGAATCCTTAATATCTAATCCCAAGCTTTCATCAGAAAATTCCCAAGAAAGCACTCCTATTTAAAAGGACCCAAACCTGTAGTAGCAATAGTGTAGGTAAGATGAATATTGCGGAAGATGTAGAACTTTTTGTAATTAAAAGTAGGTATCTAGAAGTTTGGAATACGCGGAGGCGTAAAATGTAGTAAGCGAGAGTAAACTATAAGATGTAATGTAAAAATATCAATGAAAAGAGTTTGGAAAATAAGTAACTAATTAACATTTTTTAGTGTAAAATGTTAGTAGGAAGGTTTAAAATATACTTATAAACATACACACTCCAACAGAATCTAGGGATATCATAATCTTTGACGTTTATAGCTTAAATTTTTTATAAGCTGCCATAAAAAGTTTATTTAAATATTGAAACCTCATTTATTCTATTTTCAAAATTAAAAATGTACATAAAAAAAAACAAAAGAAAAACAAAACACGGTGGTAAAATTTTTAGTAATTTGTTTCGTGAAGGAAAATTAAAATTGTTTTATTGATATTAATGAATGAAAATTGATGAGATTAGATAGTTTTTCTTTTTTAATTTAACGGGCCGTGTGAGCTTTAAGAGTAATGTCAAGGCGTCATTTGAGTAGTGATGTTACATGAAATGTTACGCGCCGTTGGGCATGTTACAAAACGGTGCTATTCAACGCGTCGTTGCCGAGGCCCTACACATCGGCCAAATCGTGATATCAAGGTCGTGGTCGTGTTACCGCAGTACTGAGGATGTGGCTGAACGGCAGATAGGTATAAATTGTATAACTACGCAGAGACAGGGTCGATTTTTCCAAAAGAGCGCTAGAAGACACCGCGTACGAACCCAGCTCGTTTGGATCCAAGGCAGCATGACTGCACAAAAAGTAAAAACGTTGTAGTCTATTATTATCCCAGAATCCAAACGGGCCAGGAATTTATTCTCGCACTATAATGTTCCTTCCCATACGGCACGGCTGGTTTCGGCCGCTCTCCGAGACCACAATAATTGAGTGGCCCGACTTAAATCCTATCGAACATGCCCGGGACGCCAAATTCGACGAAGGAAAAACAACTTTACGAATACTTGCAAAAAACATGGGACCTCATACCACAGGAAGACATTGACATTTGACAAAAATTTTAAGTATGAACAATCGATGCCGATGTGTAATTAACGGAAGAGGTGGTAACATTGATTACGAGGGTCAAATTGAAAGTTCTTAGAAAATCAAAAACGGATTATTAGTTTTATTATAGCTTTTCAAAATAGTGTCCATTCCCGTCAATACATCGTTGCATCCGATGGAACCACTGAGAATATCACTTTGCTCACTCGTCCTTAGGGGTCTCTTTGACGACCTTTTGAAACGGAGCCACAGCTTCCACGGCGTTCATAAAATGTTTTGTTTTCCTCGAAGAAAACTCGCAAGATGCGAGGTCGGGGCTATACGGTGGATGACCTAGTAATTCTACGTTGGAGCTCACCAAATAGTCGATCGATCGCCTGGCAGTGTGCGACGAGGCGTTATCGAACTTTTCCCAAGACAAGAGGCAAACGATTGTTAGTCTACCACTCCGTAGAAACTATTTTTCGATCTTCTAAAACAATTGTTGCGAAATGACCTCCCCTTCTGACGAACAAGGCCACCATCTTTTTTCCCACGCTTCGACCTTTTTTCAATTAAGTTGGCAACTCCTTGGAAGGAAAATCCCTCTGAGCAGATTGTCTTTTGGTTTCGGGCTCACAATAGCTTTTTGTCACCCGTAAGTATGTCGAACATAGCATTTGAGTCACCTCCGTTAAATCTTTCAACCCTTTCACGGCACCAATCAACACGACGGAGTTTTTGGCCCTCATTCAAATTATGAGGTATCCACCAGGCACAAAGCTTCCTGACCGCTAAATATTCATGAAGGATGTTCTGCACTTGACTCCTGATGCCTAAGTTTTTCAGAATCTGCTGTTAGGTCATTCTTTTGTCAGTCTCTATCATACGCCGCACAACACAGACGTTATCTTCAGTTGTCGCCGCAGTTGTAGCCCCTCACCCAGATCATCGGTGAGATTATCGTGACCTCGTTTAAACTCACTGAACCAGTTGCAAACAGTGGCACGAGATGGGGCTTTATCGTGAAATGCCAATCGTAGTCTATCATAATTTCTTGTTGACTTAAATGACTTCGAAATTAACAAAAAATCAATTTTGCCTTAAATTCATGGTAACGTGACATAGACAATTTTCAATTTGCCATGAAATCGTAAAACAAATGACAGATGAATGGAATACATATTCAATAATGTTAAGAATCGAACTCCACATAACGTATGTAACTTCACGAGTAGAGCGGCCGAAGACCGAGACAGCGGGGCGCGGGCGGATCATAACGGTGCGTCGCCCCGCTCCGCACCGCCGACCGAGCTACTGACGGCTCAGTGCCGTACCAACTATCATACGCACAATCCGCGCTCGCGCATTTTATATTTGTAGTTAGAAATACGAGCTTATAATTCATTTGTCTTAACGTTTAATACATACCATACAGTCCACTACACATAGTTTTATTGAAGGCCCTAACAGCGAGCGTGTCCGAGCGGTGGAGCATTGGCGCGGCCCGCGGCGCATTCCCTTTTTTCTCTCGCGAGCACAGCAGTAACTCCGCCCCATAAATTAAAGAATAAAATAATTATTGTAATAAAGCCAAAATAAACACTGTAAACAATTGAATTATTGTAAAAAAATTGTAAACAGTGAATTATTCATAGAGCCACCAGAAAAACAAGTCCTATAATATCAAGATTTATTAACAGTTGAAAGAAACAGCAAGTAATCTAGGATGCAACAAGGATAAGTATACAGCAAATTACTACAGTCCTATACAAGAAGCGATATTAAAATCGAAGAATTACCGCAAGTACATTACCTAAAATAGAAGTTTTATGATAAATATAAGGAAATACGTGCAAAATAAAACTAATCCAAGAAGCCTGTAAGCCAAGAACATAAAACATTATAACCTCAGGTGGATTGCAATGGATTTTGGGAGAAACGAGTGACTAGGAGTTAGTCCGTTCCAATAAGTAATCTATATAAATAACTCATTATAATACATTCCGCACGGGACCATATTGCATATTATGCAGATACCAAATTACTCAGTTATAGTTCTTTTACTCCTTAAGTATTCTTAAAACGCTACTTAAGCATACAAATTGCATACAAACCGCTATTTTTATGCCATTTGATTAAACCAAGATAAGTTTTCTCGCATCTACCGCCAATTTCGTACATCAAAATTTCTAGAAAACGATTTGCAAACTACCTTAATTGTTTTGTTAACTGATTGGCATCTTAAACAATGGAATCTAAAATTAAACTATTGCAAGCTAAAACAAAGTTATTTTTGAACGTTTTACTAGGTTGTGTGATACTTGCAAATTTATTTCGACCGCAACTATTGAAACTCGAAAGATCGAGAGTTTTATGGCAGATAGTGAAATAAAAGATACTTTGCGCCAGGAATATATTCACAATGTAGATAATATTAATGAGTACGAAATGAAATTAAATCCTGAGTTTGAGCCAAATTATCAAGCTTTACTTGCGTTTGATGATATTTTTACAAAAATAAATAGATGTCGTTCTAGGTTGGAAGAAAGCGCTAATAAGCCTATTGCGTCATCCCACACGGAATCCGCATCTAAATCCTCCATAAAACTGCCCCCAATTAATGCACCAAGTTTCGATGGTAAGATTGAAAATTGGCCCGTATTTTATGAATTGTTTAAAGCCAACATACGTTGTAATCCCGACTTAACCGATTCTCAACGGATTCAATACTTAAAGGGGAGACTGATTGGAGATGCTCCTAAAATCACATCTGGCGTAATTCCGTGCGGCGTATTCCTCTATTTGGGAAAAGTTTGTGAAGAAGTATCAAGATAAAAGAGCCCTAGGTTCTTATTATGTGTCGACGTTACTCAATATAAAAACTTCTTAAAATAATGCCACTTCTTTAAACACCTTTGTAGAAACTTTCGACGCCGCTGCCGCCGCTTCAAATCAATTACAAATCGACAATGTGCATGACTTTATTCTATTAAATTTAGCGTTACGAAAGGTTGACTCCAGTACTATGCAAGCTTTCGAGATGACAGTTAGAGATAAAGATATTCTTTTGTATAAAGATTTTGTCGAATTTATTAAAAGTCAGGTAAAGATACTGGATCGTACTAATAGTAATTTAGGTTCATCAAACCGCACTGCGTCTTCTTCTAATAATAAGAATATCACTGTTAAAACTAATAATTACCGCCCGCACAAAACAGTCCATTCATTTGTTACTCGTAATAACAATAATAGTCAGTTGACTTGTTCTATGTAATACTTCCGAACATTATCAACTTTACTCCTGTTCTGCGTTTAAATCCATTCCGACAAAAAATAGGTTGGAAATTATAAAATTTAAGGAAGGATGTGTTAATTGTTTAAGTTTAACTCACTCAGTTTTTAATTGTAACTCAAAATATAGGTGTAGTTTGTAATAAAAAACATCATTCCTTGTTACATTTAGACACAAATGGGACTCAGGGTGCCCCGGACAGTACGGCCGCAGGCCGCGCGCTTGCACTGCGCAGTCGGACACGCCACCTCCTACTAAGGTATCCACGGCCGTATCGCTTTGTGCTCGCGTTCCTGTCACTGTAAATGTACCACCTTGTACCAAGTTATATTGTAATGACCTATGTCAAGAAATTCTTTTGTCTACTGCTTTTGTTTACGCACGTAATTGCAATAATACTATAAAGCGTTCTGTTAGATGTCTTATTGATAACGCTTCGCAGAACCATTTGATAACAATAGACTGTTGTAAAAAACTTAGTTTAGATATTATTCTGCTTTCGAATTCATTTTTAAAAGGAGTTGGTTTAACCTTTCGTCCTATTAAAGGTTACGTACATTTAATAGTTAGCTCAAAAATTGATAAATATTCATTTAATATAACCGCTTTGGTTGTTGATTGCATTACTGATCGACTTCCGGTCGGAGTATATGAACACTTCCGGTATAAGTCATTTAATAGATATCCCGCTTGCTGATCCACTGTGGCACGTAACAGGTGAGATTGAGTTGGTACTAGGAGCAAAATTATTCCCATTCATTATTTTAAGTGAAAAATAATAGCACCACCTGCACCGCCCGCTATAGAAACTGTGTTTGGTTATGTATTGATCGGCAGTGTACCTTCCAATACCGCGGATGTATGCTCTGACTGGACTAACCCGCAATGCATACCTACCGCATCGTTCTTAACTTGTTATAATATTAATTATTCCCTCTCCAAGTTCTGGGAGTTCACCAAGAAAATACTTGAGCTCTGTCGAGCAAGAATTCGAACAAACGTATGTGTCAACTGTAACACGCGCCGACTCGGGCCGGTCAAAAGAACAAAGTTGATGGATAAAGAGCATTTTTTTAATAAGTGTCTAAAAACAATATTTACAAAATATTTCAAAATTTTTATACATCAAGCAAGAAAATATTTTTTTGACTACTGCAAAATAGTTATGAGTTATATGCATTATAAATAAAAATTATGCACTTATTAAGACATAATTTTTATCGATATCAAGAAATAAAGTATAATATAAAAGACCTATTAATGAAATGCACTGAAATTCGTTTTATTATGTTAAGGCACATAAGAACAAACTGTGTAGATGAATGCTATATTTTTGTGGGAAAAATTATATACTGGCAATACAGTAACCCCGTAACACTACAAATAATATCCGGGGTGCTGTAAAGTTTTCTGTTACTGAATTATAAGAGCGGCAACATAGCATCAAATAATATAATGCACTAGCTGACAACGTCTGTTGTCGCCTGATACCTACTGATAGTACTTGCAATGAAATATCAAATGATTTTGTAAACAGCGCCATCTTAAGCTTTTTTACCTATTATTTTGACTAAATTTCAATAAATTTTAAATCTAATACAACTAACCCCATCTATATATCTTAAAAAGAACTATTTTTCAAATCACAAAATTTTGTTAGACATGGTTAGTCTATAGTTATTTACTAGTCTCTGGTAAGAAGGAACTATATATGGACGATTTAGCTACATCCATAATAAATGAAGATTATTATGTTTAATTAATATGTTTAAATCAGGAGGCTTCGACCTGGTCAAATGGTCAAGTAACTCTGAAAGGGTACTCGAAAGTAACCCTGAACCGCTTCGACTTGCCGAGTAAGTCGAGTTTGACAAAACTAGCTGTCTTAAAATATTAGGTCTTGAATGGCAACCTAATAATGACATTTGTTTTTGAAATTTATAATGATCACCGCGCCTGTACATAGCGCACAATACTATCACTAATCGCCCGATTATGGGACGTACTTAGATTTGCCGCACCAGTTGTACTTTTCGCTAAACTTTTTATAAAGGAACTTTGGTTATTAAAAATCGGATGGGATGATATACCCCCGACTAATATTACGAACTTATTTACTCAATTCAGAGAGCAGTTACCACTTTTAGCTTATTTAAAAATACCACGGCACTTATCTGTTACTCAAGGCTGTACTATAAACATAGTTTCATTTTCTGACGCTAGTCTGAAAGCCTACGGCTGCGTTGTATATTTACATGTAACAGACCCTACCAGCAACATCCATGTCCGCCTAGTCTGCGCTAAATCTAAAGTGGCACCGGTGAAGGTAGTTTCTCTCGCGCATTTAGAACTGTGCGCTGCAGTACTGATGGCTAAGTTAACTAAATTAGTTAACGATACTTATTCCGCTTGTACCTCAATACAAAACGTCTATGCATTTTCAGACTCTACAATAGCACTTTCATGGATTCATTCATCTCCTCATCGATGGAACATATTCGTTAGTAATCGTATAGCTAAATGCTATGAACATCTGGAGCCAAAAAATTTCTACCATGTAGCAGGCATACAGAATCCAGGCGATTGCATTTGCAGAGGATTATTCCCAGAGCAACTGCTTACGAACAAGTTATGGTGGAATGGCCCAGCTTGTCTCAGTAATCCTATTTCCGCCTGGCCCATCAAATTCTTTGAACCTGAAAGTTCTAAAAACTTACCTGAATACAGCAGCAAGACCTTTAATACAACCGCTGCTCTACCAATAGATTCGCTGCTCTGTAATCTCGCTCATAAAATATCTTCCTGGAATAAATTACTACGAATTATTGTTTATATTTTGAGATTCACATGGCTTTGTCCACGCTTTAAACATATAACTGCTGCTCATTTAAATACCGCTGAAAAATACTTACTTCTTGCCGTTCAGGCTGCTCATTTCTCGCACTTTATTAAAACCATTAAAAAGGGCTTCTTACCTTCTGGTCCATTACGCAAATTAGATTTATTTATTGACAATGATGGTATTTTAAGAATAGGTGGAAGATTATCAAACGCTAACTTACCATTTGAGTCAAAACATCCCGCACTGCTACCTAAACGCGATCATGTTACTAACATATTAATTGATCATTTTCATCGAATTTATTGTCATACAGGAGCTACTCTCCTGAGCTCATTAATACGACAAAGATATTGGATAATATCCGCTAGATCGGCTATTAGGCAACGTGTACACAGTTGTAATTTTTGTTTTAAAAATTCTCCATCACAGCCAAGTCCGAAAATGGCAGATCTCGGTTACGATTTCAGGTTCGATTACGCTGGCCCTCTAGGTATTACAACGAAGTCAGAAAGCTTACATTTGTTTATTAATCTGCCTTGTAACTAAAGCCGTGCACATAGAGTTATCCTCGGATCTATCAACCGAATCTTTTCTTAATGCCTTTAAGCAATTTATATCGAGACGGGGTCCCGTTTCATGCTTATATTCCGACAACGGGACTAACTTCGATGGCGCCAAGGCGCAATTAGATGAAATTTATAATTTCTTATATTTTGAATTTAATAATACGCTATTTAGCGAACTTTCTAATCGTCGCATTGAATGGAAAATGATTCCACCCCGCGCTCCCCATTTTGGAGGTATTTGGGAGTCTAACATTAAGTCTCTTAAAACGCATCTCTACCGCGTAAATAGGTGCGCAGCTTCATACTTACGAGGAGCTTTTAACCGTTCTGACTCAAAAAGAGACCATTTTAAATTCGCGACCGCTTTGTATCTTGCAAGAGGAACCACATCCAGAACCATTGACACCCGCGTTAAATTAAGTCCTATTGTTAAATTAAGCCCTTTACCGCCTCAATAATAAAATTATAACTAAAATATGTCTTAGCTAGTAATTTTTTCAATTTAACGCTTCTTAATTTTGTTTGTACCGCTTAATATATAGTAATTCAAATTAAAAATGTTAAGTTTCTGCATCCACTTAGCATCAATTAATCCTTTACTTCGTCTTCCCTTTGAGAAACCTTAAGTTTCTCAAGGCGGCGGAGGATGTTCACGCGTTTATTTAAATTTGTATGGGAATGGCGCTGCAATCTTTATAGTCCTTCCATTCCTACTCTGTATCGCTTTCCCTTTCCTACAAGCAGCACTACTAATAGGTGCGAAAGGGATGGATGGCGTGATAATCGCAAATGCAGCGATGCCGAGCTGCGCATACGCTGCAAAGACGACGTGAACTGTCATATACTTCGATGTACGAATAAGAAACCGCACGCTACGCACCGCTTTCTGTTTAAATAACCTTTTCTATCAAATTGAACTTTATGTGATTAAACTATATTTTGTAAAGTGTACCTAACAGTGTTCGATAGACAAAGTGCACATAGTTTATTAACTACGTAAGACTTCCTGAAGGAGTTGCCGCCGCCCGCTGGATGCCACGCTGACATCCAGATACGTGTATTACGA
This sequence comes from Marasmarcha lunaedactyla, assembly GCA_923062675.1. Taxonomy (NCBI): domain Eukaryota; kingdom Metazoa; phylum Arthropoda; class Insecta; order Lepidoptera; family Pterophoridae; genus Marasmarcha; species Marasmarcha lunaedactyla. The sequence goes on along the minus strand of OV281339.1, from coordinate 12,988,160 downwards.
GTGACATCAGGTTAGTGCTGCTTTTCTTAAGTGCCTATCCTTTCATCCACATTTATCCAAACTCCAGCGACCCGCACGCCATACTCATTAAAATACGCGCATCCCCAGATGTGTATGTATGTTTATTTAAGTTTATTTCTAATATTTATAAATGAAAAGAAAAATCTATGTGTGTTTATATATTTCTTAAGTTTATTTATCCGTTATCTGGTATCCATAACAGAGATGGTGTTATTGTTAGAAATATTATTATTATATCATTTCAACGGAAAATTCATAATAATCAAAACATGGATAGATAGAACCTATTGATAGGGTTCCTAAGGATAGGATTCTTTATTTAATAGGAGTCTTTATTTAATCGCGCAGACGTCACTGAGCGAACACATCTGTTACGTTACTATAAATTACGTTATATTTCTTCTAACTACCTACATTTGTTTAAGTGTATACAGTGTAATAAAATTGTAAATAAAAGATATCCCGGGCTACGATGTAATAAATGTAGTGTTATCGTGCATGAAAAAGGTGATTGTTCAGGTCTTTCCAACAAACAACATTCGGGTAACCAAAAATTTGGAGTGGACTTGCAATGACTGCTCAAAACAACGGCACAAAAGTTCCCTTATTGCTCCTGAGGATAACGAGGACGACGACGAGACTACATCAACCCGTCGATCAAAGTTATCTCAATCAACTCTGATAAACTAATAGGAGATATTACTAAGCAGGTCGATGGTATACTAAAACGAAAAATTGGTATTGGACTGATTTGGTTGGTAACCAAATCAGTCCAATACCTAAGTGATAAAGTAGATGAATGCTTGGAATGTACGGATGCCCTAAAACAAATAATAAAAGACCTTGACATAATACGGGTCTTAGAAATAAAAAACTAAAAAAAAAAAAAAAAAAAAAAAAAAAATATTCACTTGGAACAAAGAATCAATGCTCTTGAACGAAGGATAAACGAAGCAGAACAAGTGACAATTAACAATAAAATAGAAGTTACGGGTATACCACAAAAAGACAAGGAGAATCTAAACAGAATCACAACTGATTTGATTAAGGCAAAAAACTTAATCTTAATATAGAGCAGGTTAAAATATCCGTAGATATCAAACAAGGCAAGGTAAACTTGGAATAATTGAATTAGAAATGTTTGATGATACTCAGAAGAATAACTGGATGATAGCAACGAAGGAGAAGAAAACTATTGAGGCAGATCTAAAACCTAATGCTGGATCCGATGTCTCACAAGAAAGAGTATACATCAGGGAATCACTCACGCAGAATAACAAAAATCTTCTATGGAAAACTAAACAAAAGCTCAAGTTGTTAAGTCATATGTTTGGTGCAAAAACGGTAAAATATTGGTACGTAAAGTTGTCAAGGACAAAATATTAGTAATCCGTCATGAGGAACGTTCGTGGTGCACTACTTAGGTCATAATTTTAACCTGCGTTTATGATTTCCTATAAAAATTAGGTACTATGGTTCTTTATTTTTTAAAATGGCTGTTACTATTGATAAAAATGTTACTATTGATAAAAACGAATTAAAAATCAAAGACTGTTAAAGTTTATCTAACTATAACATTAGTTTACCTGATGTACAAAACAGGCTTGCTTGTATCCACTTAAATATAAGATCAATAATCAAAAATTTCTCAAAACTGGAACTTATTATAAATAGTGCAATGCGTGAAATAGGTGTAATAATTCTAACAGAAGCGGGTATATTAGACCGTATAAGTTCACTTTATCAAATTCCCGGTTATATTATGGATAAAGGAGGGGGTATAATTAACTATATTTTAAACAAACACAACTTTAAAACTTATTCCACAACATCGTTATCCTTTGAATGTATTATGGGTAAAATCGCAACACAGCAAAACACGTCCGTAACTCTTTGTGCAATATATAGGCCAACGAAAATATGTAAGAATTCTTTTATACGTCAACTAAATCGTATCCTAAGTGCGTACTCTTCCGGTGAACTCTTACTGTTAGGAGACATAAACTTGAAGTGATCTAGTTACATATGCAATAACTACATGAACATGCTATACAGTCATGGTCTTGTTTGTGTGATCACTGATTACACTAGAATAGAATTACGTAAAGGGATCTTAACAAGAAGTTGTATAGATCACATATTTGTTCGATCCCACTCACAAGACGTGTACTGTGCGCACTCGGGACCGTACTGGCGGACCATCACCTTACCGTAGTCACTTGCAACTATAAGAACCATGTACAGGGTGCCCAAAAATATATTACAAAATACAATAATCATATTTTTTTGTTAAGAAATTACATGAAATAGATTGGACATCAATAAATGAATTAGCTGGGCCTACTGCAATATATTACTATATAAAGAACGCAATACAAAACTGTTACGAAAACTCAAAGTATACTGTGAAACTAAGTAACTCAAAAAGAATCAAAAAGAGGCTAAATATAAATAAAAAAATTATAGATATGTGTGAAACACGTAATCAAAAGATTATTGAAATGAAGAAAGATCACATGAATAAAATTTAACAACTAGAATATAACAAATACGAAATAAAACAAACGAGTTAATTGAGAGGTCACGAAATAATTACTATAAAATCATAATAAACTTAACTCTTAACGATCCAAAAAAAATGTGGCAATTTTTAAACAAAATAACAGGTCGGATTAATACGTCGTTTGATGAATCTATTCTTAAAGTTTTTAATGACAATACTATCTGTAATGTTGAAACAAAAATCGCCAATAAGTTTGCTGAAACATTTGTAAAACAATAAAAAAATTTATAGTGGACTGTAAAAACACTCTAATAACTTGCGATTACCAGAATAATACTAATGTATCAATGAGGTTTAAAAAAGCCCAACCTATTACAATACGTAAGATCTTGGATAAAATTAAATGCAATAAAAGTCCAGGGGCAGATGGTATTAGACCAATAGATATTAAATTATTATCAAAAAAACTAGCAGGTCCAATTGCGCAGTTTATAAATGTAAGTATCAAGGCTGTTAAATATCCAAAGGAGCTAAAATCAGGTGTCATCAGACCAATACACAAGAAAGGTGACAAAAAAGATAATAGTAATTATGGGCCAGTCACTATCCTTCCGGTAATAGAAGCTGTGGAAGGGTATATCGCAGATGAAATCCACGAGTTCTATACTATAAATAATATTTTATCTCCAAACCAATATGGATTCCAACGCAATAAAAGTACCATGGCTTATTGTCAAATTTTATCATTTATGTCAACAATTGTCTTAATAACAAAGAGCACGTATTAGTAGCTTTTATAGACTACAGTAGCGCTTTTGATACGCTTAGATATAGCACATTAATTGAAAAGTTAAATAACAATGGAATACGCGGCCCTTTACTAAATTGGTGGTCCAGTTACTTACAAGAAAGAACTTCCGAAAAAAAGATCCCTTCAGTGTTTAGTACAGTTCAGGTTCAGTGGTTAGTACGAGGAGTGGCTTCAATTTCGGGACTTTTATATCATTAATACATGAAGTTACCTCGCTCTCCGATGTACAGAAGTTTCATTATTTGAGAGCTTCCTTGGAAGGAAGGTAGTCAAATCTTAATCTTAAACACAAACATATACTTACAATCATCTGTAGTAGGCATTAACAGTTCAGTAACACAAATCACAAAACGCTGCAGTGCCCACATTAAGTCAAAAACCTGTTCATATACAACAAATACCTACCAGTGGTCTCAATCACACAATTACAAATTCATTTCATACAACAACATGCAAATTAATTATAGCTACAACAGTACAAGAACAGTTAACTAGATTCTGGTCTCTAGAAGAAATACAATTACAAATTACAAAATTTCTTTATTAAGTAAAACATCAATTACAACGTTCAACGTCACTCTTATTAGGAGGTACGTAGACCTGTATTAGGGGTGACGATTAAACGTTAATCCTTTTGGATTAACAAAAATTTATCTAATAAATGCGCGTACAATAGCAAAAAACAAATTGAAAAAGAAAAATAACAATATAGACGAAAAATTCCAAACAGTATTAGAACGAACAGTTTTTGGTGTAGGGTACATTGTAATATCATACTTACTGTGTTTGACGTTCTTAAGAAATGACATTTTTTGTAAATTAACAAAATTAAAAATACATTAAATCTAATTCATAAGCTTACAGCGTTTAATATTGTAATATTTGATTTAAAAGTACATTTTTGTTGGTGAATTATATTCCCATGTGACTTATTTTTAACAAATTTATTTAATTTATAATAAACTATTCTCAAATTGTTAAAAAGTAAAAGAAAACAAATGAAGAAGGCCATTGAGCCATAGAATAACAAGATAAAGATTTTGATTTTTCAAGTAGGTGGTTTTAGTATATTACTCAATATGTATTTATTATGTATATTTTGGGTATGTATTATGTGATAAGTAGGTTAGGCATACTCTTACTTACTTCATCAAAAATGGTACTCGAATGCCAGATGGGCGATTTCCAGTCGCGATCCCTCTCAAAAAACCAAAATCTAGCAACGTGACTCATTTGACTTAGCCAAACAATTTTTTCTATCTCTTGAACGTAGGTTACAAAAACAACCACAGTTAAAATTAATGTACACAGAGTTCATGAAAGAGTATGAAAAATTAGGACATATGAAAGAAACAAACAACATACAGAAAAAATGTACAGACAGTCGCTAGTACATGATAATCAAAGACATTTACAACAGATTATTTGGCGTGATAATTCCAATAAAGAAATTAAGCCACCTTTCTTAGCCATTCGTTGCGTCCAACAATTAGCACTTGAATGTAACGATCAACAAATATCTCAAATCATTAGAGATTTGATTATCATTAGTGTCAAATCATTATATTTTAATATTAACTTGACGGTCGAAAATAAGCTAATCAAACGATCAATACTATCCGCCGTAGGACAGATATTTGATCCGCTAGGCCTATTAAATGTGTGCGTCATACAAGCTAAGACTCTTTTACAAAAACTTTGGCTTTTGAAATTATCATGGGACGAAACATTGCCTGTCGATATAGTTAAAGTATGGTTAAAATTCGTTTCTGATCTGTATTATTTAAAGGATCTTAAAAGTCCTCGCTGTGTCATGATTAATAAAATAGATAGAGTGATCGTAATACATACCTTTAGTGAGTCATCCCAAGATGCATACGGTGCTTGCCTTTATGTAAGGTCTATAAGCAATGGACCAAACGGGGAATGCCCGTCAATTTGTTATGCGCTAAAAGTACGATGGCGACACTGAAGCCTACCACTACCCATGGAACTATGCGGTGAACCTATCGGCGCCCGATTGACTCAAAAGCTTTCACTTCATTTTGTATACAACCTGAGAGATGTGTTTTGTGGACAAGTTATCCATTGTGTTAGGTTGGCTTCACACACAACCTTGTAAATTAAAATAATTTGTTAAAATATCATTGTATAACAACTACAGCCACACTTTTGCTAGAAAAGAGAGACAGTATAATACATTTTGAAAGATATTCTCAGTTGCTGAAATTAAAATGAACTTTAGCTTATGGATTTCGTTTTATTAATAATTGTCATAATAAAAATACAAAAAAGTCTAATACTCTCAGATAGACGAAATACACAAAGCATTTGTTTTACTTATGAAATGGTCACAACAACAGTCACTCAAGAAATATAATATTTTATCTCAAGGAAAAGCTTTACCCAGTGAAAACAAACTATAGTGTTTGTGTCCATTCATGGACGAATTAGGTCTGATTCGAGTTGGTGGTAGATTAGAAAACTCACAATTTACATATAACAAAAGGCATCTTGATTTCAAGTAAACACACACTTACAAGACTTATATTTGTAGATGAGCACACATCATCCAAATCTGTCACATACAAATGCCTTTGGTGTTTTTGTATGAGGGTGAAAACAACCAGTCCTCATTCTCGCTCCGATCGCCACGCGGTGCGGACGTGCAAGACCCCGTTCTCCGTTGATCGGTCCCTGCCCGATATTCCGTGGCGCTCAGTCTACTGACGTCACAGTTTAGCGTGTTGGTTCCGTGCTACGGTTTTCAAGGTTTTCTACTCCCTCTGAGTGCTATCGAAGTGCGATTTTTTGTTTGCGACTAAGCCCCTTAGTCTTCAAAGTGCTGTGCTAAGTTGTGTTGTGCTTGTGCTGAGTGCAGTGTTGTGCCCAGCGTAAGTAGTCTGGTCTCAGTACAAAGGATACTTAACGGTGACAACGAATTTGTACTGAACCAGTCCTTTTATTCTTATTTTATTTCTCTTCTCTATTTTATTTATTTTTCTCCTATTTTCATATTTATATTTATCATATCTGTGTGCTTTCGTGTGTATTTGTCCTTTCTGTCGGTAAAGGTTGGCCCTAACGCGGTCAACTCTTTACCTACGTACCTTTTTTAGGTTTCTAGGTAGCGGCCTTCGGCGTACTACGGTTAGTTTTAAGTTATTCTCCCCAGCCCCCCTACCGCTGGTAGGGAGGTTAGCCGCTAGGGTTCGCTAGGTTTTTAGAATCTAGGCATCCTGTGACATACTTATTTTATACTTATATTTGTCCCAACCCTCCCCAATGGATTCGCTAAGCGTTATTAACTTCGCGAACGCGTTCACCCAGGCGCTTGCTGTGGCAGGCGTCTCCATCCCGAAAGACATCCTAACGCAGGCCTTGCAGGCATCAATCGCGTCCCCGGCCCCTCAGGCCCCAACCCCAGCCCCTCAGGCCTCCAACGCCCAGACCCCTCAGGTCTATAGCTCTCCCGCGTCTCCCGTTCCATCCGATATGGACTGCGCGTCGGTCTCATCCTCGCGCTCATCTCGTAGGAAGCGTACCGCTCCCGGGAGCGATTCAGACTCCACCGCGTCCGAAGCTTCGTCGGTCGCCGCCACCTTAACCGGCTCTCCTGAGCCCGCGTTCCAATTAGTTACCAAACGCTCTAAGAAGCGTTCGAAAAAAGCTGCGGTGTCTTCAACACCCGAACCAACCCCGGTGTCTTCTACACCCGCCCCCGCGCCGCTCATGTCACTCGAAGTGACCGCGTCTCCGTCGGTTCCGTCTAAGCCAGCGACGCGCTGCGCTCCCGTCCCATCGAAGCCTCAGCTCTCTCCGCCCGTCTTCCTCCGTGAAAAAGCGCGCTGGACCGCGGTTTCTAACTTGTGCAAAGAGCACAAAATTAATTACTTAAAAGCCGCCAACGCAGGCGATACAATTAAAATTCAGGTCGCGACCGTCGACGACTTCCGCGCGTTCACCAGGTTACTTTCTTTAAAACAAATCGCGTATCACACCTACGCCCTCCCGGAGGAGCGTAAGATCCGCGCAGTACTACGGGGCGTCCCGTTCGAGCTCGCGAATGAAGAAATCCTCGAGGACCTTAAGTCCCAGGGTTTCCCGGCCGAAGCAGTGCACAAGATGCACTCTAACCGCGGTAGGCGCTTTCCGTTAGCTTTAGTTATCTTGTCTAATACTCCCAACTCGAGGGAGATCTTTAGAGAGGCTCGCACAATTTGCGGACTCTCAAATATCTCCGTCGAGCGTCCCAACCCCCGCGGTCACCCTGGGCAGTGCCACCGCTGCCAGCTCTATGGCCACGCAGCGGCTAACTGCTCAGCTCCCCCCAGGTGCGTTAAGTGCCTGGATCCGCACATAACGAAGGAGTGCACTCGCACTCCCGAATCCACTTCCCCCCCTGCCTGTGTGCTGTGTGGTCAGTCCGGCCACACAGCTAACTACAGGGGTTGCCCGCGCGCTCCGCGCTCCACCGCTAAGAGGGCCGCGCCTAAACCGGCGCCGTCGCTCGCTCCCGCTCACTTCCCGCCGCTGCGCAACCGGGGTCCCCCGGAAGCAAAGCCCGTTCAGCCGACGCCTACTCAGGCTCTGTCTTGGAGGCAGCGTCCGGCCGTTCCGCCTGCACCTTCCCGACCCATCCCAGCTCCCGTAGCTTCCGTAGGGCCACGTCCTGCTTCGTCATCCGCACCTCAGTCGTCGTTGGCTGAGGACATGAAGACCGTGTTCGACGTTATTCAAAACGTCGATATTAACGAAATTTCCGTGCTCGCACGCAAACTGCGAGCTGCCCGCTCTCCTCAAGAGAGTTTATTTGCGTTAGCCGAGCATCACTCGCTTCTAAGTTCGTTATAAATTTATTTTTTTATTTTTGTATAAAATCGTAAATAAGTAAATTATAATGTCTAGACCCGCGAATCTCGCGTACAGTCGTATTAAACCCAAGGGCTTATCCCTAGTATCTTTTAACGCTCGTAGCCTTAACACCAACCTTCCCGAGATTAAACTGTTCCTTCAGAACAAAGAACCTGACTTATTCCTTCTTCAGGAGACATGGCTTACTCCAAACCGCTCCAGGGGATTCGCTATACCTAAGTACGCGTTTATTCGTAACGATAGGCCCAACTCCGACGGTTTCGGCGGCACCGCTATATATTACAAAAGAGGTTTCCATTGCTGTCCTCTCCCTACCCTCTCTCCTCAACATGGAAGCCACTGTGTGTAGATTGGCTATGGTCATCCGACCATCATCATAGCTTCAATCTACATACCTAGTGGTACCAGACCAATCCGCAGCGACTTTGAGGCCATTCTCGCCCTCGGCCATTCAGTCATTATGTTCGGAGACTTTAACTCCAAACATACTGACTGGACGTGCCTATCGACTAACACCAGCGGTATCGCTCTCCTCGACATCACTAACTCCCTTGACTTCGACGTCATATCCCCCATCACTCCCACTCACTATTCCAACAACCCGACCTACTCCTGACATCCTCGACTTTGCAATTATCAAGCGAATCAATCTTGATCTAAGGTCTATCGAACCGCTCGATGACCTAGGCTCCGACCATTGCCCCGTTTCCCTTGTGCTAGGTACGCCTAACGTTAACGTCTCATCTCCTAAGACCTTTACCAACTGGAAAGGCTTTAAAAATACGTTAGTTTCAGCCTTAGAGGCCCCGAACTCTCCACTCGCGATCTCTCCCGAACAATTAGATAGCCCGGATAAAATCGATTCATTAGTAAATTCTCTCACTGATGCTATCAACTCAGCCATCAGTGACAACAAAAAGGTTGCTAAGCAAGGCAAACCCACGCTTCCCTTAGCCGTTAGCAATCTTATTAAAGCTAAGAACGTGGCTCTCCAAAGAGCCAAGAAATATCCCACGCCCGCCTATAGAACACCTGCGAATCAGCTTCAACGTAAAGTTAGGTCTTGCCTCGTGGAACTCCGAGACGCTCAGATGAACGATCTCATGGCGAATATCTCTCCGTCCCACCAAGCGTACTATAGCATGGCTCGAGCCTTACGCGTAGACACCGCCTCTCACGTTCCTCCTCTCACTCGTCCCGATGGCACTACTGCCTTTGAAGTCGAAGAGAAAGCCGAATGCTTCGCTGACAACATTGCCGCACAATGCTCGCCCAGCACACAACCTGCTGATCCCTCACACATCCAGGCGGTGGAGGACGAAGTCCTTCGCAGAGACTCTCTCCCCATCACCGCCGACCCTGTCACAGTCTCTAATGACGAAACCTTGCTTCTCATTAGAAATCAAAAGTCCAAAAAGGCTCCGGGTGCGGATGGAATTACCAACCATGCACTTAAGCACCTACCTCAACAGATGCTTACCTTGTTAGCTATCATTTTCAATGCCTGCTTCGACCATAGCTACTTTCCAAAAGCTTGGAAAGAAGCGACAGTCATAGGCATTCCCAAGCCGGGAAAACCTCTGAACGTCCCGGCTAATCACAGACCCATCAGCCTCCTCAAGGCAATGTCTAAACTTCTCGAGAGAGACATACTCTCTCGAATGCGGAACCATCTGTTTCCAACGGATGGCGATCCTCTCATTATTCCCCATCAGTTCGGCTTTCGCGCTAAACACTCCTGCCCTCAGTAAGTCCATCGAATCGTCGAGTATATACTTGACGGTTTCTATCCGCGTCGTTATAAAACAGTCGCGGTTTTCTTTGACGTAGCCAAGGCTTTCGATAAAGTCTGGCACAGCGGTCTCGTTTATAAACTCTATAAAATAGGCTTACCGGATCGCCTAGTCAGGTTAATGGCGTCGTTTCTCAAAGACCGTACGTTTCGATTTAAACACGAAGGCACGCTTTCTGCGCCTCGTCCCATAAAGACTGGAGTCCCTCAAGGCTCAGTCCTCGCCCCTCTGCTGTACACCGTGTACACCAACGACATTCCCATCCCGCCGAAAGGCGTCGAACTCGCCCTCTTTGCCGACAACACCGCACTCTATACCAAAGGCCACAGTGTTCGGCACCTTGTAACCAGACTCCAAAAGGCCGTAAACGCCCTTGGTGTATGGTTTCAAAAATGGCGCATCGATGTGAACCCTGAAAAGAGTTCTGCGTTGCGCTTCGACCACAAACGCTGTCGTCCCGCTGGCGATCCCCACGTTCGAATGTTAGGCATTCCTTAGGCGTCACATTAGATCCGACGCTTTTTTTCAAGCCACACGTCGAAAGAGTTTTGAAACTCGCTCGTCACTACTTAGGCCGCCTAAATAGCATGTTAGGTAGAAAAAGTAAAATGTCTTTCAGAAACAAACGTACACTTTACAAGGTCTGCGTTAGACCCGTCATGACGTATGCCTCGCCAATCTTTGCCCACGCCAAACCCTCCCTCCTGCACAAACTGCAGGTAGTTCAAAACCTCTTTTGCCGCAGGGCCACAAACGCACCGTGGTACGTGCGTAACGCGGACTTGCATAGAGATCTTGAACTGCCTACAGTACAACAACACCTCAAAACACTCTCTGAAGCGTTCTTCAAACGCTCCGAAACCCATCCCAATCCTCTAGTTCGTGATTCAGTCTCATATACTACTCCTGTCTTAGATTCGAAGTTCAAAGTCGCTAGGCCTAGGAATGCGCAAGCGTACTTATCCACCAGACTGTCAGCCGATCTCGAAGCCCTTCTGGCCGCAAATTCTAATTCTAACGTAAATTCTAATTCTAACGTAAATCCTAATTCTAATGTAAATGCGAATTAATTCAATTTTATTTTGAAATTTTAAATTTTTATTTTTTATTATTTGATTTTCATTTTGAGCACCTTCAGTGCTATGTATTCACCTTCAGTGCTTTGAGCACCTTCAGTGCTATGTAATCCCAGCGGGTGACGCCTTCTGGGCCCCGCTAGCGCGGCCTCTTTCTCCAATTGGCCGTCGCTCAGATGAAGGCTGAGTGGCAAAAATGCACGAGCCGACAGGGGGTTTTTAGTGGGTATGGTTCTGGTAGGCGTTGGGACGAGTCCCACATAACTCTGGAATCGCGCCAGAGTATGCGTCAGGGCATTTTTATTGCCCTTGATCCGGGTTATGTTTCGAAACCACAGGCGTTGACTATGCTGGGCCGCTCTCCGCTGCTGACCGTATGGGACGTGGATGCAAATTAATAAAAGGTCAAAACGTCGTAGTGTTCGTGTGTTTTGCCACCAAATGCATCCATCTCTAATTAGTAACAAGTTTAACTAAAGACGCATTGCTGCTTTACATAGGTTTATTGCACGTCGTGGTAAGCCACATACGATATTTTCCGACAACGGAACCGAATTCGTTGGTGCCAAAAATGAGGTCAATACATTTTTTTATAATATTTTCTTTATAATGACAATATCCAGTTTAAATTCATTCCAACATATGCACCTCATTTTGGAGGGCTATGGGAAGCCGGAGTAAATCCATTAAATATTATTTAGTTCGAGTCAAGTCGAGGAAGTCGTTAGTGCAAATAAAAGCGATACTCAATTCGCGACCTTTATCACCTGTTTCTTCGGATCCATCCGATTAAAATCCTTTAACGCCAGGACACTTTTTGGTTGGACGCCCTGTTACTGCGCTGCCGGTGATTGAGGTTACACCGATGGGATCAATATGAAAAATTTCGCTGAAGCAGCAAAAAAAAAAATGTTCGAAAGGAGTTTTAGACAAAAGGAGTCATCGTCAAAGAAGCACAGCAGTACCGCCGCACAATAAATTAAAGATTAAAATAATTATTGTAATAAAGCCAAAATAAACAGTGTATACAATTAAGTGAATTATTTATTGAGCTTCCAGAAAAACATGATTTGACGCCATAGTCATTACAAATAATATTGGCAATAAGTTCGAATTTCAAAATTTAAAATTATTTTTTATTATATCGTTTACAAGTGGCCAGTTCTGAGAACTTAAAGTTTGACCCACGTATTAATAATTCTATTTTTAATATTTTTACATTTTTAATTAAAAGTGATAGTTTTATTTAAAAAAAAGAAGTTTTAAATCAGACAAATTTTCTACGGTGAATGTAAAAATTAATTATTTTTTAAAACACAACAAAAATCACGAAATGTTTTTATTTATTATTAAAGACCTTAAAATAATTTATAATTCTTCTATTCACAATATCAGCTAACTCTCCATAGTATTTTAATTATTTAAAACCTTTCTTGCCAATTTAATATTAGCCAAAGTTCGACAATCTGGAAGAGAAGCACTGGCAGTTGCCCTTAATGCTACAAATATGAGAGCACATTTAAGTAATAACAGCAATAGAAATTTTTCAAAAAAACTATTTCATATTGGAGATGTAAAATTACCATCGACAGTTGCAAATATACCCCAAGTATTGTTGGACAATGAATTAGCTCAAACTGTTAACAGTCCAGAAATTCTTATAGACACAATCTATCCCGACATCGAAAATGTCACAGAAAGAAATTTTAATTGGCTCAGTTTGAGGGCGATAGTGTCATCGAGAAATGACTGTAAATGAGATAAATAGAATTATTATGGAAAAAGTACAGGGTGATTTTAAATGTGACAAATCTATTGACACCGTGAGCCACATCAAAGATACAGTGCACTACCTACAAGATTTTTTTAATTCCCTCAATCCTGCCGGCTTGCCAGCCCACGAACCAAATTTAAAAGGAGGTACTCCCATTATGCTATTGAGAAATTTAAGCCCTCCCAGGTATGTATAATTATGTGTAATGGCACAAGACTTTTGATAAAGGAATTACGAGACAATGTGGTTGTAGCAACAATCATCACCGGGCCCGGGGCCGGACAGCTCGCTGACATTCCGCGATTCCCGATGATTCAGGTTACAGTTTCCTGTGAAGATATCATTTGCCCTTACGATAAATAAATCACAGGGACAAAATTTTTCGATTGTTGGCATCGACCTAAAAAAAGAGTGCTTCTCTCATGGGCAATTATATGTTGTCCTATTTTTTGTAGAAATACTCAACAGCCAACATAGTTTACAGTAAAGCTTTAAGGTACATGTTTTGTTTTGTAAAACTAAGAACCAATAGAATTTAAAAAAGCTTTAAAATAAAAATGAAAATATAGAAATGTAAAAATTACAATGACTTAGAAAAATTCTTTAAAATAAATACAAACACCTAAACCAACAAAGAAAGTAAAAATTTAAAGAAAACAAGAAATATATATATGTACTAATTAAATTTCCTAAGTTTTGTTATATATTGACATACTTTATATTATATATTAGGTAAGATCAGATCAAAATGTAAAATGTTGTTAAAATGTAAATAAAAATACGATGAACAAATTCGAATTGTAAGTATAAATTGATAATGTAATACTGCGTTAAACGTAAAATTATTTAAAAAAATCATGTCCACCCGTACGAAGCCGGAATGGGCCGCTAGTACCTGATAAAAATACGATTGATATATATATGATTCTCTATTATTTTGATTTGCAGACTAACCAAAACCAATTACTATGATATATTTTATACAGTAATTTAAAGGAATGCATTAAACTAACTTACAGCAGCGGTAAAATGATTGAGTTTGCAGCAGCATTTACTATGAAATGTGTTTTATTACAAAGTTATGCCTCTGACCACTTCCGGAAGACGCACCAACAGCGGACCGGAAATTCCGGGTGGATGAAATAATTTCATCCATTATTGTCTACGTTTTTAAGTAAAAACAAAGTGACAGAAGGATTTTGTACAAAATGTTCGTATTATTTCGATAAAAATAATTACGCAGCGTTAGTTGGTACTTCTATAGTGCTTTAAAATATTGACGTAATGAATTTTCCTTTAAGTATAACTTTACATAGCAATCTTGGGATAATAGTTTTGACTATTACAAGTAAGCGTCGCTTTTCCACGGAGCCAGGAAATTAATTGGCATTCTTTAAACTTTTAGTATTCGTTTAATTAGCTATTTAATCCTCTTTCCATACTTTGCTAGACAGTTTAACTTTCTGTTGAAATATTTGGAAGTCATTTTTATTTTTCGTTTAATTATTTAGCCAGCCCGCAGTAGGCGTTATTGCCTATAATTGTCACACGCCACCCCTGAGTTGGTAATAGTAGTAAAATAATCCCATGCAACCTATATATTTATATGAAGGTATGTGTAGTCTGCCAACCTGCAGTATGCGTGATGGCCTACTGCTGTCTGACACCACCCCTGAGTTGGGAGGGGCTGATATCCCTCCAGTGATTATTAAGATGATGACCCGTCGACGTCGATCGATGGTGTCTACATCGAGTGGTCGACGTCGATCGATTGGTGTGGTAATACCCTTACTGGTCTGACGCAAACCTTAAAACGCATTTGCTTGTTTTAACTTATCATGCATTTATTTGAATCTGTGCCAGCAACGAAGTACGGTGGTAAACAAAAGGCCATAATAAACAGCCCATTACGAAATAAATCCGCTTCATTGGGAGCTAATTCATTGAGGTTTGTAACAAAATAACTACAAATCACATATTAGCCAATCCATTCAACCAAACGGTTTTTTTAGCTGTTTAGTCACGTTGAGTTCAAGTCTAACTCAATCATTCGATTGCGAAATTGTTTATTAAAAAAATTATGAATATTTCAAGATTTCGTATAAATTATGAAAAGAATTACAAACGTAAGAATTATTTTCTAAGCATCATTTCGTTTCTCAGAAAACTCGAAGAACTTGGTCCATAAAATTAAATTATTTTGTATTTATAAAACCTTTGTTTCGTTTGTTGCTGTTTCAGGTCTAAGGAACTCACAGTTTGTGTAATATACGACTTATTCATTGAGAGTAAAATAATAATGAAACTGGAAAATTTGGTTAACTTTCTTTATCGTTCGGGAAATGGCCATATGGAAATCAGAAATTTCTACTCTCCATACAAAATTGGCGGCTTTCATCTATAATATGAAGTGTCCAATATTTTTCAATTACCGCTTTATAGTTTCCTTGAGAAACTTATACAAAAGCATGGTCTGAGTCATGATGCCTATTGTCCGAATGGTAAAGAATGTCACCCGGTATAATTTAACATAAAAAAAAAACTTCAGTTGTCGGTTCTACAGAAAGTTGTTACTTAAAAACTCTCATAAACCCTTGGTTTTGTAATATTGTAACCACAATATTTTGTCCAGTGTTTGCGGTTTTATATAATCTAGGAAAAGTTAAAAATATTAGTTCCAAGAGTATTCTAGTAAGTCGTTTCAACTGAGAACGGGTTATTCAAATGTTCTACAAAATAATTTTGGTTATAAAATGTATCTTTTGTAAATGTTATTGTTTCTTATTTTGCAAAGACTTCGAGATATGTTTTTTTTTAAGAAGTAATTAGGTTGTATAATTTTTTGTGAAAATATTTACAACTTAAATATGACTTGTGACAAGTTTACATCTTAGTATCAACAAAGCAACATTGGAGAGGGTTTGATTTGAACCTATTTAAGTTTTTATTTCATTCCAAAACACTAATTATATGCATTTTTAAGAGCCTAAAATGGAAATAAACGTTAATTAATAAAAAATAAATTTCTTATTTTGGCAGGGCTTTTGTAACATGACGTACCCTATTGTAAAACACACTACAGGATTATGAAAATCAAAAGCCAGATTTAATACTAATGATCACTCGCCACCAATGACATATTACATGTAGACAGGTTATCCGCTCTCAAAAATGGCAACGCAAATGCAAGGCAGTTGTCGGCTATTTGAATTAGCAACCCAGTGTCACGGCTAAACTTCAAACTTAACTTATTCCCTATTCTGTGTTTTTAATACCGTACAATGCCTTCTTGTGTGTTTAAACAGTGTACTAATTAAAATGATACTGTCAAAGATAAAATAAACGTTTCTTTTCATGCGTAAGTACTATTTTTTTATAACTATCTTATTTAGTATTTTATTTTGCTATTTAATATGTCGTTTTAAAATTGACATGGCTATTCGTTTCAACAAACTCGAAGAGTAAGATGTAATATGATTTTGTATGTGGGAGTAAAAGAGACAACGCTATATAGTTTCGACAATTTACGTGCTACGTCACGTACGCTCGCGATTAATTAGTGCGAAGCAACGTCACGAAGTACATAGGTATCTCTTTTTTACAACAAGTGAACCGTATTATTCTTTGCTTCTCCCACAAATTATATTATTCTATATATCGGGTAAGTATCTAAAGTTACGTTGACGCCGTTTTTTTGTGCGGTAATGTATGGGTATGACTTGTCTATGTGTAATATGTCATTTCTCGCCACCATGTCGTAGAGCATTTGGGCAGCAAGTGATGTTGGTTCTGCTTATATGTGCTTTTATTCCGACTTTCAAGGCATTGATGGCGAGTACTTTAAAAAAATTCTCTCATTCGCGAGAATTTCGGACACACTCCATCAGCAAATGTTCAACATCTTCCGCTTTGTTGCATTGTTCACAATTCGGCGATCCTTCTTTTTCATTAGATATACAAACTTTGCTGATGGATAGTGTCCAAACCTTAATCTAAACGGTATATATAACTACATGAAATCTTTTTAAATTGCAAAACCATAGTATTTGGAGTAGCCACTCCAAAGTCAGCATACTTTGGATCGTTCGGTACTATGGGGGCGTTGCTGTGAGATTTAAAGACTTTTATTATTGATTTGGTATTTATTTTGTAACTATATAAGCA
The DNA here is from genome assembly GCA_923062675.1 of Marasmarcha lunaedactyla. NCBI lineage: Eukaryota > Metazoa > Arthropoda > Insecta > Lepidoptera > Pterophoridae > Marasmarcha > Marasmarcha lunaedactyla. The sequence goes on along the minus strand of OV281339.1, from coordinate 12,971,143 downwards.
AATCGACCGAACACAGGAACGATCCGTAAAACGACTGACATTGTTGTCTTTTAATGCTTCAGAGAGGGTGTCTTTTAAAATATATTTTTATATAATAAGTCATATAGTGAAATGCCCTTTTCGAAATTACTGTAGGAAGTTACCTAGTACCTTAAAAGGACTACCTGTTTAATTATATACTATCTGAAGAATGAAGTGACGAAATATGATATCGTCTTATCCAAAATAAAGGATATTAAAAAAAAACAATGTTTTTACTCAAACAATATGACTATTGAATTAGGCAATTGAATTTTAAATAATCATTTTTACTCGACTACGGTAAAACAAAAAGGAGTAATGTTAGTTACCAAAAATTACTGCATTATTAAGTGTCAATTAAAATAAAGCTTAAAAGGTCTAACAGAATGTATCGGTTAGTAGCAAACAAATGTGTCATTTACTAAATGATGAGCTTTGTAATAACCTTTACCAGTTGAATGTAAAGGTGCTACAATTTCAACAACACCGATGATTTTGTATATTTTATTATTTATAAATAAAGTACGAGGCACTATAAATAGTGCTACTGAATTGCTGCCATTTAAATCAAAAGCGATCAAATTTGATATTGCATAATTACTGGTTGCTATTCCTTCAAACATACTAATATCAAAAATATTAAACATATCGATGTTTAAAGACAAGAAGACATGTTTTTTAATATGTTTGATGAACACGGTAGGTTAGTACACATTTTTGTAAAAACTGAGCTAGTAAAGTCCGATTCGCACTTGGTCGGTTTTTTTATATATTACTATCAACACTTGATTATATTACCATGTGATTAAATATCATTTCATTTCATAACATAGTGAAGTGTGGTCGCTATTATGATGTATTTACATTACAAAAATTGCGATCAAATATCTTTAAAAACAAACAACGAATATAAAATATTTGATGGTGGATATGTAGTAAAATATTTTACTAAAAGTTGAACTAATTCATAATTGCTGTGATGCTGCAAATCTTAAGATATTAACCTTTTTAACTTACTTAAAATATGTGGACTGAGTGAGCACTCACAAAAATGTATTATCCAAAAACCTGCCATGTTAGTGGTTCGTTTTGAATTTTACAAAGGCTCATATTAATTTTATTTAACTATACACATATATAGCAGTTTAAATCTTTAGTTTCTTCATCAGAAATCGGATTTTCGAAAGTGTGCGGATTGAAATTATATATATATATATAAATAATATAGTATATATATATATAATATATAATAAATATAATATATAAATATTATATGTTAAATTAATACTTTCACTGATTTCGTTGGTAGTCTTTGAGAACTGAGTGAGCGCACGTTAAATGATGTATATCTTGTTTTATCTTTTTACAAATACAGAGATAACTTTTACAATTGTTTTAGAACTTTTTTAAAATTTTTGATATTTTAACAAAATCCACACGCACACACATATATTTACTGACGGATCTAACAGTGGGGTAAGACTGGGCACAGCCGATTGTGATGCTATGGCAAATACAAATATGTTCAGAAACAAATTAAATGTTTCTTTCATGACGATGGAACTCATTGCAATCTTTGAGGCATTAAAATTTATAGGCGGATTAGAAGGCCACCAATTTGTTATCTTTACCGATAGCAAAAGCGCCGTGCAGCATTTAGCTCGATGTAATTCTGGATATAGCAGAGGTACATCGATAACTTACAGAATTCTTGATCTAATTCATAATTTCAGTAAACGCGATATAACTCTGAGGTTGCAATGGGTTCCTTCCCATATAGGATTAAGGGGAACCGAAGAGGCTGACAGATTGGCAAATTTAGCACTAACTGAAAGTTTAAAAATATCAATTTTACCAATTTATACGCAGATTTTATAGGAATTAAAAAATAAATGTTATGGCAAATTTAGAGAATATTATGATGAAAGAAGCAAAGAAAAGGGCATTTGGTACAAGATAATAAAATGTCAGCCTCTAAGAATCTCATGGTTTAAAATTGAACCGAAAAGTAACCTGTATTACAGGCCACAGACTTAGATCCGATCATCACCCGTCTAAGAAATTTGGTTTTTTATTGAAAAAGTTAGCATCGCCTTATTGTGAAACCTGTAATATTGTAGATGACGTCCAGCACATGCTTTCAGAATGTGTAAAGTATCAGAGAGAAAGCGGGTGTGTGTTGCAAAAATATAATCTCAATAAATTAGATGTAGGTATATTCTTGACCATATTAGCAAATCCAAATTCAGATGTCTTTGACTTTCTAATTCATATATTCTTACAAAAACAAGCCTTTCTCTCTGATCCTTCAGTTATATTATAATTAGAGATCTGTTTTATCTTAAGTATAGGTTATGAAAAGGCTGACATATTCTCATGGCATAAAAGCCTCTTTTAAAAATAAGATTTAAAAAAAAATTACGGTCGGAATTGATTGGCACCATCTATTCATAGGCTGAACTTTTTCAATTTGTCACACCGGTATATTTTCAAATCTATATAGTGAGGCTTACAATCGAATGTTTGACGTGAATGGCCGTTTGCTAGGCGTCGTGTTATGTATGAAATTAACGGCGCTGGTGTTTACCCTGGTGCTGGCTGGTGTTGTCTCCTCGTCTTCAGTGTCAATTCCGAAGAGATCGTACGCCGTGGGTTTCTTTGGGGGTTGAAATGAGGTTTCTTTGGAGCTGCAGATCGTGACGAAGCTGACGGTACCGGGCTCTTTCTCGACGAGGAGCTCGAGGCTTGCGCTGGCTCTGCCCGATGTGTTTGGCGAAATGTTTGGATAAATAAAAAATGCCTATAATTGTCTGACGCCACCCCTGAGTTGGTAATCTAGTAGTAAAATAATCCTATGCGCCTATAAATTTATATGAAGGTATCTGTAGTCTGCCAGCCCGCAGTAGGCGTTATTGCCTATAATTGTCAGACGCCACCCCTGAGTTGGTAATAGTAGTAAAATAATCCCAAGCAACCTATATATTTATATGAATACAATTGTCTGACACCACCCCTGAGTTGGGAGGGGCTGATATCCCTCCAGTGATTATTAAGATGATGACCCGTCGACGTCGATCGATGGCAGAATAGACCAATCGACGTCGATCGATGGCGTCTACATGGAGCGGTCGACGTCGATCGATTGGTGTGGTAATAATACCCTTACTGGTCTGACGCAAACCTTAAAACGCATTTGCTTGTTCCTACGAGACGTTTAGCTGTTCCTGCCTATGCCTGGCGGGAAAGGAAACACTGATTTTCGAGATTTCTTCTCTTACGCCGTTTCATATCCCGCATTAAATATTCATAAAAAGAGTATTTCTTATTTTTCTCAAGTTTTCTATACAAACCTGAAACTTACCCGGTTTGAAAATATATGAAATACTGCATCTAAGAGGCAAAACTGGGCCTCCACTTTTAGTAGATAGTATAAAAGTTAAAAAAATTTGAATAGCATTGACGGTACATACGGTTCCGTTTATATTTGGTGTTTTCATATGTTTCATAGGGAATGTTTATTTGTATTCATGTATGATGTATGCTCGCGTAGTAAAATTTAATTTGTTAGTTGGATTTAGTAGATTTACCTTACGCCAAGAAATTAAAGTTATCTTCAAATTATCATGATTTATATGTTGAGATATGCAAATATTTGTTATAAAATGGAAACTTCTAGTCAGACTAAACATCTTCACTAATGAATTCTGATATTTGACATTGCTGTGTCAATTCTAATAACTTCTTAAAGAAAGATCTAAAGCTTTGATCTCACAAACCAAACTGCTTCAGGTTTGACATGTATTTGAAATATAATCAGATGAGTTTTGACATTTAATTAAAATTTATGATTCAAATCATTTTGCATTGGGATGAACTGGTCTAATGTTTTTTTTATCACACATAATTTAATTCAAGAAGATACCAAAATAATTCCTGTCGGGTGAACTGATCAGAAGCCTTTTTTCCTTTGATTGAATTTTTCGATTGATTTATTTTGTAAAAAAATCACTCGTAAAAGTACGACTTCATTAAAATTTATGAGACGACCCCACAAGGTGCACAATTTCTTAAATTACGTAATTTTGCGCTTATGAAAATTTATGATCAAATTTTTGCGTACCGGTTTATACTCCCGTATCGTGTTTTATGTAAATTTATTAATAGCTTATGCACGTTTCCTACTGGAAGACTCTTCAAAAACGTGCAAATAAAAAAACCGACTAAAGGGGGTGTTAATGTGGCTTTTCCTTTTGATATTAGTTTGATTTAACGTAATAATTTTTTATATCGTTGTCAATTAAAACACAATATTTAAAGTGTTTTATAGACATTGAGGAGTAGCCCGCTTTTGAGTATAAGGCCCCAGAATTGCGATTATTGATCGCCGCATTATTGTTCATCTTTTCAAACACTTTTACACTAATTATGGACAATTCTCGTTTAGGTGAGGTTGCTTGCAAAATATCCTTTTGAAAGCTGGTGTCCTAAACTGTTGGTATTTTTTTGTAAATATTTCAAGAAGAAGCTGTACTGAAAAAAATCTGTTGATCCAAACGGTTTAATTTTATAGATGTGAAAGAAGAAAATTAAACTTCAGTGAACTTCGATTCCTTATTTGTTCTATCACAGGACAATATCCGATAAAGAGGTTATTTTATGTAGCAACTGTAACTTGAGGTGTAATTTTTCATGCCGCAGCAACTGTAAATAAACTGTAAAACAAACTGTAAAAAACTTGTCACTAGAGAAAGGTTTTTATGGACTTGCATGTTATAAAGATAAAGACGTAGCCATTATTTGCCCTGTACGCTACTCGTATATTGATAAATGTTATTCACGTCTTATATTTTATCAGAGATATAGTGTCATAAGTTAAATATGTATTCAAACTGTCGATAGTTATGTATTACAAATCATCCTTTTTATCATATGTAAGTTGTTAAACGGTTTAGCTATACCTACTTGTATATTTTTTTAACAGCCGTTTGGCTATCCATGGCGTAAGACTAAAGTGGACATTAAGACGAATATAGAACACACTAATTTGAAAATTCTTAATATTTGCATAAGAAAATAGGATCAAACGGTTCCCTTTACGACTAGGAATCAAAGTCTTTGGTACTTAGAAGAACTGGTTTAATCGATGAGTTATCTCTTTGTTGACCCAGAGAAATTCAAACATTAAATAAAAGTTATGACATGAATTTTCATCGTGATCCTTAATAATAGGTATTTACCTATGAAACTGCCGTTTTGCCGTACTGGCCATTTCAAATGAAAAAATTTTTTTTTTGACTGATAATTCTAATTTCAAATAAATTTTATTTGACAAACATGGAATTCTTTTTCTAAAATCGTCATTTGTTTTATAGTTAGTGTTTTGTTTTCAACGCATTGAAACATTTTTCGTCATCATGGATAAGTTAAAAATTCGAGTAATTATGGAGTATGAGTACCGTCGTGGCAGCAAAGCGGCACAAGCGGCACGCAACATCAACGACGTTTACAGAGCGAACACTACAAACGAACGCACCACCCGTTATGGGTTTTCCCGCTTCCGTTCTGGAAATTTTGACCTGAAAAATGAACCCCGTGGTCGTCCGAAAACTTTGGTCGACAATGACGAATTAAAGGCAATTGTGGAAGCTGATGAAACTCAATCCACGGCTGAATTAGCAGCAGCTTTCGACGTTAGCATCAAAACAATATTGGTCCATTTGCGTCAAAGTACGCGTGGAGACGTGCCTTGCACTGCTCAGCAGGCATACAAATGAAGGAATTCTGAACCGCATTGTTACTTGTGACGAGAAATGGATCCTGTTTGACAATCGTAAGCGCTCAGCAAGTTGGTTGGACCCTGGTTCAGCACCCAAACAATGCCCTAAACGAAAACTTACCTCTAGAAAAGTGATGGTCACTGTTTGGTGGTCTAACGCGGGTGTAATTCATCACAGCTTTTTGCCAAACGGGACAAGCGTTACTGTAGATGTGTACTGTGAAGAACTGAACACAATGATGGAGAAGCTCGCACGTCTCCAACCAGCTTTGGTCAATCGTTCGGCTCCACTGCTCCTGCACGACAACGCGCGACCTCATACTGCACAGCAGACGGTCTCCAAGCTACAAGAGTTGGGGTTGGAAGTTCTCCGTCATCCACCGTACTCACCAGACCTTGTGCCTACAGACTTCTACTTTTTCCAGAATTTGGATAACTTCTTGGCGGGAAAAAAATTCAATACCCGAGAGGCAGTACAAAATGCCTTTGAAGAATTTGTTGCCGGGATCCAGCTGATTTTTTCAAGAAAGGCATCAATAAGCTACCAATGCGTTGGCAAAGATGCATTGATTGCATGGGTGATTATTTTGATTAATAGAAATAAAAAATATATACAAAAAATACGCTTCATTTATTTCGTGAAAAACGGCAATTTCATAGGTAAAGACCTAATATACTGTTGGTCATTACATTGTTATAAGAATGATGCCTAATTCTACATTTATACACTATAATTAGTGATTGCACTAAGATTGATAAAAATTACTGGAAGTGCCGATATACCTCCTAAAAAAACAACCCAGTAAATGTATTAAAAAAATTACGACTTTCAGTATATTAATAAACCAAAGATCAGCTCTTGAAGAAATCTGAAAAAGATTTAAAAAACCACTTTAGCACAAAATCAAAAAATAATGAACTAATGAAAGTAAGTATTAAATTATAACTACCTATGACATTTGTTTTAAAATGTCAGCCAACACAAACTTACACTATAAAATATGCGCATTTCAAATAGCCGAAGCTTAAATCTGCAAACGGACTAATATTGAAACTTTACCCGGACGAGCTCGCAAATTTTGTGAGGTAATCACCCCATTTGTTAAGCAGCGAGACTAATGTTTTCATTTCGTTTTAGAGGACTGAGATGTGACTGGATTACCAACAGGCTTTCTAACGAGAAGAAAGAGTTTCTTTTGAAAAGGGCTCTTTTATTTTTATCATATTCTTAATTTTTCAAAACTATTTCAAACTTTTTTCATGGTCATCGTAATTTAAGATCGCATTTTAAATCATAGTTTATGCACTTATCATGAAAATGATACAAATGACCTAAAAATTTTAGTGCATTTTTCTTAATAATTAAGTTTAGAATTTAGAAAATTCTAAACTTTATAATTTAGTTTAGAAAATTATGTTGTTGATACAGACGTTAGTTAACATAGTTTTATTTTTCGAACAATGAAGAAAAATTTTCTATTCGGAAAAACAATTGCATAACATCCAAAAACGCGTACTTTTAAAAACGGTTACTAAATTGTAATATTCTGTATTAATAATAGCTGTGCCAAGTCACTGTGTGTAAAACACTCTCTCGGAGTACAACTATTATCACAAATGTGTAGTTGTATTTTATCAATGAAAATTATGCCTTGTATACTTTGTAATAATAATGCGATTTCAATAATCCAGTTCCCATGATATGTTAAAACCAAAAATAGTGGCGATAATATTGAATAATATACAGATTATCAAAAGACACTCAATACAAAACAGTATCAAGAATTATTGAGTTAACATTTATACGTGCAGTTATAACAATATATGACATTTAGGTTAATGAGTAAGAAATATAAAATGTTACCTTAACAGCTACCGGCAGCTTTACGAAGAACGTCGTTCAGATATGTTCTAAATATGCATAGTCATAAGTAGCTCCAACCTATAGAACATTTCTCGCTTCATCCAATCTAGAAAGAGCTCGGAATTCTTTTAAAATTACCTATAATCTCAACAGCGGCTTCCTTGAAAGGGGATTGGTGGACCAAGATACACTTGCCGACGGTAAAAGATAGGAAGGAAGGCTGGGAAAGAGATAACGATACACATTATCCGATATTGGAATACCGTATTTATATTTCCTTTGGGAACGTCATTCACTAAATTTGAAATTTTAGAATACACGCATGTTTATATATGGTTGCCCTATAGATCAGGTTTCTTTTCTTTTTTCTTTTATTTTATTTTTTATCAATTATTTTGTTTTTAATCGACAATAAATAATTTTTATTGAATATTCCGTACTTATAAGTAAATACTATTGTTTAAAAACTATATAAAACCACGCATACGTTTATATTTATATATAAGGCATTATCAAATTAATAATTGCCTAGTATTTTAATTGTTTAAGGGTGATTCGGTACTTTGTATTAGGTACAAACAGGTGTTATAGTTTAATACCAGGTGTTTGAACAGGTGTTATGTATTATTGTTAACAGTTATTGGACTGTTAAAAGGCCGTAGTAGTTGCAAATTAGACTGACGGCATATTGTCCATGATCCACTTTTCGTAACGAGTTTTGTTGGCAGAAAGATTCAGTATAAAATAGTTGTTTTATTCAGTTTTAAACCAAAACTATGAATACTCTTACATCAGGAGAGGAGATTACGCAAAATATCGCCCCAGCTGAATATTTCCAACCAATTCAAGCAAGAGATCACCACACCAGCTCATCCAGGGCCTCTCCAATAGTACAAGGCAGAAATGATCAACCAAATCAAGGCTTTCGTAAATTTTATCAAGCTAAATTATTAAGAGCTACGCCAAAATTGCCACCCGAACTAACTTCAACGCTCAGTAATTATCTTAAGAGACAATTTTCTGAAGAAATGCCCCGGTGTGAGGCAAACGGCCCCATTGGGTATAAGCGTGCGCGTTTTGGACAATCGCAAACATTTCAGGAGCCTTGTGCCAAGTGTATAAAATGCCGCAGAAATGCACACAAGCATCAAGACTGTAGAACCTGTAACTTGTAAGAAGATTGGACATACATCGAATAATTGCTAGTCAAAAACATCACACAGCGAACGTCCAACCAACACTGGAAAATCAAACCAATCTAAAATCAATATCGTACAGAAATACTGCCCAAATTGTTCGCCCGTCCAAATTGCATAGTATCATACTATAGCACGCGGTGTGCCAAGAGCCAATGGTCAGGTAGAAACTAATGCGTAATATACGTGATCACCTTGGCGTCATAGTTCAAAGTCAAAATAGAACTTGGGCTGTCAAACTAGAAGAGCTGCAACTCTGTATCGACAGCACAAAATCTGAAGCCACAGGTCATTTTCCTCGAGAATCACTTATCAGTATGAAATGCTGTCCCCCCACAATTCAGCAGCTCACATTAACAGACGACAAAACTAATAGAGATGACATTCGACATGACGAAACTTACAGAATGGCCGAGCAAGCTACAATGAATCAAAATCGCTTCAACGCAAATAATCGTTACCTTTAGGGAAAATGATGTTATATTTTTGTATTTTGTAAAGTAGGCTTTACTTTCAAGATGTCGCTCATCAACGTTTATTCCGAGAAGTGAACTAGTTCCACTGACATAAGTGAAGCTTGACTCTACCGCCAGTTTGGAGGAGCCTTCGTGCGGAGGAACTAGCGGCGAACTTCACGGGTGTATGTTTTTGCAAAATGAATTTAGAGTGTCTCTTTCTGTCTATACAAGTTATTCTTATCTGCTTCTGTTGGCTCGGCAGGTCTCTCTTCCCCCAAGTGTCCAAGCGACGATTGCCCTCAAGCGGCACCAGTTCACAAGTTGACGCGGGATCTGGCCCTCACCCTCCTCAGCCATATTAGAATGAGCGACCCGTCACTGGAAGCTACTATAAGAAGACGTACTTTAGTGACAATGATGCTTTAGACATCGGGACGAAGAAATCAACGAACAATCGGACACATTACACATGTTTTGTTACAAATTCTAGTACAATCCTGTTAATGAGGGGATGATACCCCAAGGGCTTTTATCATCCGTTTCTAATATGCTTTAGCACACAACTTCTGCTTTATAGTGTCTTTGAATTTCTCAACCTTATTATAAAAGCGTATACATTGACCCATGAATGAGTTAGTGACTTTATGAAGCCTACTATTATGAGCTGCCAGCATATTTTTTCCTCTTGTGTTAACATTGTGCAGATCTTTGTTGCTTTTGAACAAAGTTATGTTCCTTTTTTACATACTAAAGTGATACCTTTGGACCGAGCTGATAGATTACGCGAACGGCCCGTATCTTTTTAGCTAGCTAGTTTTGTTCTCCCATATCTTGGATATAGGGCGACAGCAACTCCGGATTTGCATACTCCCGATCAGCATTCGCGTATCAAGCAACTCATCTGCAAAGTACCCAAGTAAAAACAAAATTCCCTATTTCAGGCAAATATTTTAATCAAATTCCATTGCTTGTATTATAAAAATTTCATGTCAACTTATTTTTTTTTATAAACAGTTAATTAATTAAATCATAGAAAATATTTATTTGTCTAAAAATTATAACGAATTTAATAATCATTAACGTTTTAAATTTTATATGCGTTTTTCACTCGGTATCACAATATTTAAAAAAATATCGAGGGAAATATTTTACCAGAACGGATTTCGAACGACTCCGGACTCGTGTTTCTCTTCTACATACTTAATAAGAGATCTTTGAGCCTATATAATTTACTCCAATTTACTCTGACATGGTGTAAAATTTTCTTACGCGGTACTGATGTGCGGAACTTTGAAACGAAAATACCGCGCAGTAGTGATCGAGTTAATTTCTTTGACTGTGAGTGAGGACCAAGTTCAAGTCAAGTTTACCAAGAACAGCAGTTCATCAGAACGAATCACTCCGGAGTTACTAAAGTCTAATTGTAAAGATAATCAATAGTCAAGCAATAAACTAGGATATTTAGGAACATATAGAATTTCTTATGTAATGATTGTAATTATCGATATGAAATGATTAGTCCCGGACCTAACAAAAAAAAAATACCGTAGTACTCCATGAGCACATTAGATTAATTCCGAAACCAAATTACCTTGACAATATATCTGAAAATGACAGTGATAGCGACTAAAAATAATGAAGAGCATTTAGCCACGAAAAGAGCATTTAGCCACAAAAAGGCATTTAGCCACCAAAAGAGCATTTAGCCACAAAAAGGCATTTAGCCACCAAAAGAGCATTTAGCAACGAAAAGAATACACTAAAGGTACTATAGCAAAATACCCACCAAAAGAACATACAAGCCACTAAAGTTCCTACAAGCCTCAAAAGAGCCTGAGAGCCACAAAAGAGCCTTAGAGCCACAAAAGAGCCTCAGAGCCACAAAAGCGCCTAAGAGCCATAAAAGAGCTTTAAAGCCCGCAAAGGAGCTTACATTACAAATAGAGCAATAGAGCATGTATCTAACTAAAATCTGTTCAAATTCGTATAATTTATTAAATTTTTCCACGTATTAATCATCTTATTTCAGAAACTACCGATCACACGGGCCAATAACTAAGATATGCTTAGAGCACGCGCATCTTTGCAGAATGGCCGTGATAGCGCATTCTTAGATCAACGTTTTACTAAACAACGATGTACTTAACGATACAACAACGATCAACTTAAGGCATAAGCAAATTAATAATTGCCAAGTATTTTAATTGTGTAAGTTTAATTCGGTACTATGTATTACCTCTTAGGTAAAAACAGGTGTAATTGTTTAATAGGTAGTAAAAGGCTCGTTAAATGAGTGATTGATTTTATCCTAATTGTTTAAGGTAAATTAGATACATTGAATTATTTTTATAGCAGCAGGTGTTATGAATTATTGTTAACAGTTATGGGATTATTAAAAGGCACAATATATATATATATATATATATATATATATATATATATATATAAGTTAATTCATTTATATATGCAAACTTTGTATACATAATATACATATTGTGAAAAAATATACTATATATAATAAATAAATATTTATTTATGAATTACTAAAATTCTAATCTATTCATAACTATTGAATACTACGTAAACTGCCTTTTTTTTGTAAAACAACAAAGTGCTGCTTCTTGAACTTGTAAACTTTTTTAATAGTCCCACCTGGATGTGGTTAGTAGATATTATAATAGCTCCTATACTGGGAGAGTGCCCTACTCTAATGACCAAAGTTTTCAGTGTTACCAACCTAATACATACAAAATTACCTCAACATTTATAATAGAAGCTTGTGTAATGGAACGCAAGAAGATTCAAGGGGCCATGAAACAATATTCGTCAGAGAAGTTTAGATTAATTTATTTTGATGATATTAACGATGAGATGATACACACACACACACACGTTATATCTATATATAATACCAAATTATTATAGGTAACTGTTTAATATGGTATTTATTAATAAATCATATTTTAGTTGTGTCCAAATGTATGTACCACAAGCAATAATTTTCTGATCAAGTAAGAAATTTTTATTTGTTCTTAGTAAATTGTTAATGGTAAGTGTGTACAAAAATTTTCAATGACTTTGCGCTACACATAAATGATTCAATCTGACAAGGCACAATTAAAATTATTTATAAATACTATTGTGTTAAATGTAATAAGCATGTTGGCCAACATTGAACCTTATATACTAAGCAATAAGAAATTATCCATGATGAAGTTCATTACAAATATTTTGCCGTAAATGAAAAACCAAAAACTGTATTAAATAATCATATAGAGCAACAAATGTTTTAAAATAATTTAGTTAAACAGTAGCCGTGGATTCAAATAGTTCTAGTGTGTGAATTTAATATTTTAGAATGAAATTATTACGAAAATGTTTTGGTTTCCTTTAAAAATGTGTAATTTGGGCTTTGAAAATAGAACAATTATTTTGCTCATTGTGGTAGCTCTCTGTTACCTGCTTTAGTAATAATAAATCAAACCGGATCAAGTGCCGAATATAATAAAACACTAATGATTACTTGCCAGCATATGAAATGAGACTTGTTGATTTAAACGAAACAATGCTTACTGAATATATAAATGCGGTGAAAAAATGAAAAAGTTACAAAAAAAGAAAAGTCAAGCCATAAGCCATAATAAGCTACAAAAATGTGATATTGTCAATCGACAACAATAACGTTTTGCATATCTATTTTAAATTAATAAAAATTACTTTAAACTTTCAAATGATTTGTATTATTTTATAAACTACTTTTAATCTTTCGATGGGTTTATAAACGACGAATTACTACTTTAATAAAAAATCAACCTTATTTAAAGTATGTAACTACTCTATTATTAGTTATACAAATACATAGTTATATGACAAAATATTATGTCTTTTGGAAGAAGCTAGTCTGGCTAGTGATTGATTAATCACTTGATTTTATCTGAAAACGTATACGTATAAATTGTATAACGATGGTTGTCACAATAAAACATTATATTGTGAAACATTTGAGTTAAAAAATATATGTAATCAATTTTTTACAATAATGCATTTTGTTTTGTAGCTTTATTCTATTTATAATAGGGTTATATTAATTATTATAACAAACAATTCAGATTAAATTGTAAAATTTAAATTGTATTATGACTTTTTATCATATTATCGAAAAAAAAAAAAAAACAATTCAGATAATCAGTCGTGAATTAATAACAACCATTATGTAGGATGTGGTAGTTAAGTTAAAGATTAAAGATAGGTAAATTGGTTTATTCGTCAAAATACTTAGGATATTTAATGTTGATGAACAAGCTAGGTTGATATGATATGAGTAAACGCGACGCGGACGACACTTAATTGCATCCTAGTTAATAAATCGATAATTACGATCCCCGCGGTACCTAAATACCCGACCGTGTCAGCTGATTAGAGGTGACCTGATCGATTCCGCAGTGAACCTTCACCGTACATTCGTGGCAGCAGAAGTACAGATAAGTATTCATACTATTTAAGGTGACCCACTTGTTCATACACACAGCGGATTTTACAAGACAAGTTCCCGGTTCATCATCAAATTCGCATAAATTGTAATAACCTCTCGTACGTTGAATGGGTTATCTCAGATAACAAAGGTAAGTGTCGGGTTCATATAAACACTCGTTAGTTACATGTTAATTTAAAGGTATGAAGGTATCTTTACGTAAGTCAACCAGACGCAGACAGAAGTTTCACCCGTTTGTGGTTAGCGTGCCGATGAGCCGAACTAAACGGTTCGATAGCTCATTGTTGGTTCGTGTTGCCAAAGAGTGGAACGATTTGCCTGCGTCTGTTTTTACAGACAAATATAAACCTGGAGCTTTCAAGTGTAGAGTGAATAGGTTACCTCTTGGACAGGCGTGTATTTTCCTCGTCTTCATCGTCACTTTCCATCAGGTGAGATGGAAGACAAACGCCTGCTAATTATTAATAAAAAACAAAATTTGTATACCGGGTGTACAATCCAAATGGGTCAGTATGGAGAAGTCAGAAACTACGAGAGATAGCGAAATCTGTTTTTAGGAACCATGGCGTTGATTTTAGATTTAATAATAATCACATTCAAATTTTTTTCTTAACTCTCATACATAACCGGGAATCGAACCTGGTCAATGCTCTTGTAATCGCGTCAAGTATTGGTCCGTAAGTATAAACACCAAATTTGGCTATGAAATCTTGTGTACACAATACTGACAGTAAATTAGGCTGAAATGGCCACAATTTAATTAATTTGCAATATGCTGTGAATAATATGAATCGATCATTAATTATCTGAAGAGACCACTTATACATATCTTATCTGTATCGATATTATGCATTACAAACAGCATTTATTTAAAATTAGAACGCAATTGTTCAGCGGGCGTGCCGAATCATTTAAAATTTGAAAATAGAATACTTCTTTTGGAATGAATGTCATATTTTAAATAATTAAATATTTTAAATAGCCTTTTCATAATTTAGATAATCAGATTTTAGGTAGATTATTATTGTGTTATGTGTTGTTACTGTATGTATAATGCGTTTAACGAATGAAGAACAGTTAGATCTATTGGAAGCCTATTTTAAAAGTGATAAAAATTGCACAAGAGATTTAGATTGGTACCGAAATAGGCATCCGTTACGTAATGTACCCACACGAAAAATATTTAAAAAACTTATTTAAAATTTGAGGATATGCAGTAGCTTCAGAAGAAAAAACGGCTCGAATTTTATAACTGGTTAAAGGAGAAAATAAATTAGAATCGACACTTTTTAGAGTTTATAATTTTTTCGAACGAAACTCAGTTTTCAAATAATGGTATGTACAATCGCAAAAATTATCATTTTTGGTCACGACAAAACCCCTTGCGAATCCACGAAGGGCGACGCCAGATAAGATTTTCATTTAATTGTTGGGTTGGACTTATACATAACAGAGTTTTGATGTTTAAAATTTATGACGGGCGATTAGATAGATTTAAATACATCGAAATTTTAGAAGACGTTGTTGAAATCATACGAGGAATACCACAGGATTTCATAGAAAATATGTATTTTAAACAAGATGGAGCACATAATAGTTTAATTGCCACAGACTTTCTTAATGATCACTTTTAAGATAACTGGATTGGTACAAACCGCCCCATTAATTGGCCCGCAAGATCGCCTAACATCACGCCTCTTGACTTTTTCTTATGGGGTTATGTAAAAGATGAAATATACAAATCAAATAACGACACTGTAAAGGATTTAACTACAGCCTTAGAAAACATTTTAACACATATGCACCCCATGAAAATACGAAAAGCAATTTTACATTCGTTACCCAAAAGAATTGATCTTTGCATTCAGCAGAACGGCTACCATTTTAAACATTTACTGAAATAAAATAGTTATGTTATTGTTGGGTTTTTCTTTCAATTATTTGAACAAGATTCAATTGAATTTTTGCTTCTCACGACTTGCAGAATTTATGCCACATTGTTAACAGAGATTTTGACCAGGTTCGATTCCCGGTTATATATGAGAGTTAAGAAAAAAGTTTGAATGTGATTATTATTAAATCTAACATCGACGCCATGGTTCCAAAGAACAGATTTCGCTATCTCTCATAGTTTCTGACTTCTCCATACTGACCCATTTGGATTGTACACCCGGTATTTTGCTTTGGGTATAAAAGTGATCATTGTGTTGTTTTTTGTTAAATGGGGTAGCGGTATAAGATGATATAAGTCATAAGTTTCTCTCGATATAAATGGTATTCTTATTTGGAATAACAAATAATCTTTTGACATTCTTGTCTTAATTTTAAGAAGGGAGTATATTTTACGTAGATCTTTCTCTAACGGTAAACTTAAATCGGGCGGTAGCTGTGTAGAGATAACACTTTGTTCGCTTAAAAGTAGTTCGAGAGTGATTAGATGAAAGTTGAACTTGCCGTGATAAATGTTGGTAATCTGATCTATCACCATACCTTAAATTTCCATTAAGTTTTGTAACATCTGGCTTGCCGTTAATGCTTCGAGTGTAAAATCGGTTTTTATAGTACTTATATTTACTTCGCTTGTTACTTTGTTTCACTGTTGATCTAAGACAAGTAAATTTATTAAATTACTTGCTGCTTCTTCATGGTTTCTTCAGTTCGTTTAAGGAGGTTATAGTCCGCTGATTTCTCCATAGATTGGCTAGATGTTAATTGATTGCTGTGTAACTATAATATGTCTCGCTGGTACTGTTGGGCAAAGCTATCATCAAGTACGCCAAACAGGTAGTTTTATAGAAAGGCTACTCCGTTGACAAGGTCGCGGCGGCGGCGGTCGTGTTTCTGTGCTGTCGGGCGGTATTTGCAACATTTAGTTGTAGTATTGCAATTCCGAGTAGCCGTGAAGTAGTTGCTTTGTTATTATGTCACAATATGACGTTTTATATATATTACTACACGTTTGCTCCAGCTGTATTATGTACTTGTGTAAGGCGAACGAACCTTGCAGAATGGTTCCATTTCATAATACACCACCAGCTTCCAGTCATTGCGAATTATTTGCAAACGAGAAATTTTATCTAAATACAGACCTTGTGATCGGTTGAACTGATTGATGATTAATTCGCTTTGTACTGTGGTAAAGATGTTAAGGAATAATAACACTGAGAACAATACCGTCAGGATGCCGCGTTTGGTTGTAGATTTAGATTGGCTTGTGACATTGGCGGATGCTGCTATTTCATTCGGTGATGGTTAGGTCGTCTCGTTGTGACGAATTGGTAGAACCGATAGTTTTAAAACTGGTCGTTACATTTGCCCGTTCCTGGTTCTTAAGAATAACACCCTTACTATTTCGTAACTGCCGGGATGCAACTCCAATACTCTTCCCATTGACTACTTACCAGGAGGCAGGTTATCATCATGGATGCAAACTATATCTCCGACGTTAATGTTGGGTTGCGGTTTTATCCACTTGCTTCTTACCGTTAGCTGAGTTAAGTACTCTGTTTTCCGCGTTTACCAGAGATCTTGTAATATTTTACTTATAAGTTGCCATCTCGTTAAAACCTGGGCTAAAAAGGTTGAGTATTCCTCAAAGGTTAGCTTTCGTTCTCCAATTACTGATCTTAAATGACCTTTGAGACTGTGAATAGCTCGTTCCCACAATCCTGAGGCGCTCGGCCATGATGGAGCCTGAAAGTGCCACTCCACCTTCATCGCAGAGATCACTTTTAAAAAATCCCTATCGATAATTTGTTGTAACTCAAAAGATTCCTCTTGCAGGTTTCGATTACCTTTGATTAAGTTAGTGCCGTTGTCGCTATACATATGGTGCGGGGCTCCGCGTTAGGCTGCCATCCTTCGGATATACTAATAAAAATACTGCGCTAGATAGATCGGATACTAGTTCGATATGCACGGCTTTCGTAACCATACAAATAAATAATACAATATACCTTTTTCTTGTTCTGATGCCTCTTCCAGGGTTGGCTTTAATTTCCGCGAATCCGTTGAGATCCACCCCAGTATGAAAGAAGGGTGGTGCAGGAGTAGTGCGTGACGTAGGTATTAATTGATACTGATGCTGAGGATCAGTATCAATTAATACGACAGGTCACACATGTTTTTATTTATTTTTTCACAGCTCTATTGCCACTATCCAGTACTTCTGACGCAGCCACGTAGCTGTAAGGCGGGCGGCCCCGTGGAATATTTGCGCGGAATATTTGGAATAATAATGTGAGCGTCCTCGATAAGCAGAGTGGTAAGGCGGCTGTCATGAGGAAGTATCGCTGAATGTTTGCTTTCGAGATTTAATTGCGCTTTTTGTAGTCTACCACTTACATTTAAGATATTATCTTTGTCAATCAACGGATTAAGATTTGATAGTTTGCTAGTCGATTTTACACATTGCTTATTAGAAAGATATTTTATCTCATCGGCAATATCTAAAGACTGTACACGTTTTATAATAAGTCTCTTTGCTTCTCGTAATTCCTGTAACGTGAGAAAGTTAGGTAGTTGCTTGCAATTGTGATTAATTGTCCATAGTATCCACTTTTTTTTTTTTTTTGTTCCCCTCCGCGGGAAGGGCAGGAGGATAAAAATGCTCTGACGCATACTCTGGCGCGATTCCAAAGTTATGTGGGACTCGTCCCGACGCCTACCAGAACCATACCCACTAAAAACCCCCTGTCGGCTCGTGCATTTTTGCCACTCAGCCTTCATCTGAGCGACGGCCAATTGGAGAAAGAGGCCGCGCTAGCGGGGCCCTTAAGGGGTCACCCGCTGGGTTTTACATAGCACTGAAGGTGCTCACAAAATGAAAAGTAAATAATAAGCATTAAAAATTGACAATTAAATTAAATTTGCATTAATTCAGATTTACGTTAGAATTAGAATTTACGTTAGAATTAGAATTTGCGGCCTGAAGGGCCTCGAGATCTAAAGTTAATTGCGTACGTTCGCTTGTGTGCGCGTTTCTCGGTCTAGCGACTTTGTATACCGAATCTAAGACAGGAGCAGTATAAGAGACTGAATTTCGAACTAGTGGATTGGGATGGGATTCGGCGCGTTTGAAGAACGATTCTGAGAGTGTTTTTAGGTACTGTTGAACTGTAGGTAGTTCAAGATCTCTGTGCAGTTCCACATTGCGCACGTACCAAGGTGCGTTTGTGGTCCTGCGACAGAAGAGGTTTTGAACTACCTGCAGCTTGTGCAGGACGGAGGGTTTGGCGTGGGCAAAGACTGGCGAAGCATATGACATGACTGGTCTAACGCAGACCTTGTAAAGCGTACGTTTATTTCTGAAGGACATTTTACTTTTTCTACCTAACATACTGTAAAGCCGGCCTAGGTAAAAACGTGCGTGTTTCGTTACTCTATCGACGTGAGGGTTGAAAGAAAGCGTCTGGTCTAAGATGACGCCTAAATATTTAGTACTGCGCTTCCAGGGGATGGGAGTGCCTTGCATTCTCAATTGGAGATTGTCGGGGATACGACTGCGTCTGTAGTCGAAGTAAACCGCAGAGCTCTTCTCTGGGTTCACATCGATACGCCATTTTTTAAAACCAAGCACCGAGGGTGTTTACAGCCTTTTGAAGTCTGGTGACGAGACCCGAGGCTCTGCAGCCTTTGGTGTAAAGGGCGGTGTCGTCGGCAAAGAGAGCGAGTTCGACGACTTTCGATGGAATGGGAATGTCGTTAGTGTATACGGAATACAAAAGAGGGGCGAGGACTGAGCCTTGAGGGACTCCAGCCTTTATGGGACGAGGCGCGGAGAGCGTGCCTTCATGTTTGAAACGAAACGTGCGGTCTTTGAGAAACGACGCGATTATCCTAACTAGGCGAGCCGGTAAGCCTATTTTATAGAGTTTATAAACGAGACCGCTGTGCCAGACTTTGTCGAAAGCCTTGGCTACGTCAAAGAAAATTGCGATCGTTTTCTTTCGTTTCGGATAGAAGCCGTCGAGTATGTACTCGACGATTCGATGGACTTGCTGAGGGCAGGAGTGCTTAGCGCGAAAGCCGAACTGGTGGGGAATTATGAGAGGATCGCCGTCCGTTGGAAACAGATGGTTCCGCATTCGAGAGAGTATGACTCTCTCGAGAAGTTTAGACATTGCCTTGAGGAGGCTGATAGGTCTGTGATTAGCCGGGATATTAAGAGGTTTACCCGGCTTGGGAATGCCTATGACTGTCGCTTCTTTCCAAGCTTTTGGAAAGTAGCTAAGGTCGAAGCAGGCATTGAAAATGATAGCTAACAAGGTAAGCACCCGGAGCCTTTCTGGACTTTTGACTTTTGATGAGAAGCGAGATTTCATCATTAGAGACTGTGACGGGGTCGGCGGTGATGGGGAGAGAGTTTCTACGGAGAACTTCGTCCTCTACCGCTTTGATGTGAGTGGGATTCGCGGGTTGCGTGCTGGGCGAGCATTGAGACGCAACGCTGTCAGCGAAGCATTCGGCTTTCTCTTCGTCTTCGAAGGCGATAGAGCCATCGGGACGAGTGAGAGGAGGGACGTGAGTGGCGGCGTCTACGCGTAAGGCTCGGGCCATTCGATAATACGCTTGGTGGGACGGGGAGATATTCGCCATGAGATCGTTCATCTGGGCGTCTCGGAGTTCCGCGAGGCGAGGTCTAACTTTGCGTTGTAGCTGATTCGCAGCTGTTCTTTAGGCGGGCGTGGGATATTTCTTGGCTCTCCGGAGAGCCGCGTTCTTAGCTTTAATAAGATTGCTAATGGCTAAGGGAAGCATGGGTTTGCCTTTCTTAGCAACTTTTTCGTTTACACTGATGGCTGAGTTGATAGCATCAGTGAGAGAATTTACTAACGAATCTATTTTATCCGGGCTATCTAATTGATCGGGCGAGATCGCGAGCGGAGAGTTTGGGGCCTCTAAGGCAGAAACTATCGTATTTTTAAAACCTTTCCAGTCGGTAAAGGTCTTAGGAGAAGTGACGTTAGCGTTAGGCGGTCCTAGCACGAGGGAGACGGGGCGGTGGTCAGAACCTAGGTCATCGAGCGGTTCGATAGATCTGAGGTCGAGGTTGATATGTTTGACGATTGCAAAGTCGAGGATGTCAGGAGAGTGGTTCGGGTTGTCGGGATAGTGAGTGGGAGTGATAGGGGAGACGACGTCTAAGTCGAGTAAGTTGGTGATGTCGAGGAGAGCTATACCGCTTTGGTTGGTTGATAGGCACGTCCAGTCACTATGTTTGGAGTTGAAGTCTCCGAACATAATGACTGAACGGCCGAGGGCGAGAATGGTCTCAAAGTCGCTGCAGATAGGTTTGGTGCCAGAGGGTATATAGACTGAAGCTATGATGATGGTCGGATGACCAGTCATAGCCAATCTACATACGGTGGCTTCCATGTTGAGGAGAGGAGGGGTAGGGAGAGGACAGCAATGGAATCCTCTTTTGTAGTAGATAGCAGTGCCGCCGAAACCGTCGCAGTTAGGCCTATCGTTACGTGTAAACGCGTACTTAGGAATAGCGAATCCCCTGGAGCGATTAGGAGTGAGCCATGTCTCCTGGAGAAGTAAAAGATCTGGGTCGTTGTTCTGAAGGAACAGTTTGAGCTCGGGAAGGTTGGTGCTAAGGCTACGAACGTTAAAAGATACTAGGGATAAGCCCTTGGGTTTGATACGACAGGACGCGGGGTTCGCGGGTCTAGACATTATAATTTACTTATTTACGAATTTATACAAAAATAAAGAATTTACAACGAACTTAGGAGCGAGTGATGCTCGGCTAACGCGAATAAACGCTCTTGAGGAGAGCGGGCGGCTCGCAGTTTGCGTGCGAGTATGGAAATTTCATTAATGTCTACGTTTTGGATGACGTTGAATACGGTCTTCATGTCCTCAGCCAACGATGACTGAGGTGCAGAAGACGGAGCGGGACGCGGCCCTACGGGAGCTACGGGAGCTGGAATGGGTCGGGAAGGTGCAGGCGGGACGGCCGGACGCTGCCTCCAAGACAGAGCCGGAGTAGGCGTCGGCAGAACGGGCTTTGCTTCCGGCGGGAAGTTAGCAGGAGTGAGCGGCGGCGCCGGTTTAGGCGTGACCCTCTTGGTGGTGGAGCGCGGAGCGCGCGGGCAACCCCTGTAGTTAGCTGTGTGGCCGGACTGGTCGCACAGCACACAGGCAGGGGGGGAAGTGGATTCGGGAGTGCGAGTGCACTCCTTAGTGAAGTGAGGATCCAGGCACTTTACGCACCTGGGGGGAGCTGAACAGTTAGCCGCTGCGTGGCCATATAGCTGGCAGCGGTGGCACTGCCCAGGGTGACCGCGGGGGTTGGGACGCTCGACGGAGATGTTCGAGAGTCCGCAGATTGTGCGAGCCTCTTTGAAAATCTCCTTCGAGTTGGGAGTATTTGACAGGATTACTAAAGCTAAGGGAAAACGCCTACCGCGGTTGGAGTGCATCTTGTGCACTGCTGTGACCGGGAAACCCTGAGACTTAAGGTCCTCGAGAATGTCTTCGTTAGTGAGTTCGAACGGGACGCCCCGTAGTACTGCGCGGATCTTACGCTCCTCCGGGAGGGCGTAGGTGTGATACGCGATTTGATTTAACGAGAGTAGCCTGGTAAACGCGCGGAAGTCGTCGACGGTCGCTACTTGAATTCTTTTGATTGTATCGCCAGCGTTGGCGGCTTTTAAGTAATTAATTTTGTGCTCTTTGCACAAGTTTGAAACCGCGGTCCAGCGCGCTTTTTCACGCAGGAATACGGGCGGAGGGAGCTGAGGCTTCGGCGGGACGGGAGCGCAGCGCGTCGCTGGCTTCGATGTGACCGACGGAGACGCGGTTACTACGAGCGATTTTAACGGCGCGGGGGCTGGTGTTTAATACACCGGGGAGGGCTCGGGTATTGAAGATACCGAAGCTTTCTTGGAGTGCTTTTTGGAGCGCTTGGCGACAAGTTGAAACGCGGGCTCAGGAGAGCCGGTTAAGGTGACGGCATCTGACGAAGTATCAGACGCGGGTTCGGAGTCGCTCCCGGGAGCGGTACGCTTACGACGCGACGCGTGAGAGGATGCGACCGATTCGCAGTCCATCTCGGACGAGGCGGGAGACGCGGGAGAGCTGTAGACCTGAAGGGTCTGAACGTTGGTGGCCTGAAGGGCCGGGGTTGAGGCCTGAGGGGCCGGGGACGCGATAGTTGCCTGTAAGGCCTGCGTTAGAATGTCATCTGATATGCTGATGCCCGAACGCAACGAGCGCCTGGGCGAACGACCTAGCAAAGTTTACCAAGCTTTGCTGGTCCATTGGGAGGGCTTGGTCCTACGATATAAAATATATATAAATATATAAGAATGCCTAGGTTCCCTAGCAAACCTAGCACCTAAACCTCCCTACCCGCGGTAGGGGGGCTGGGGACGACGCGAAGTGGTGCCCCTAGCTCGGACAGCACTGTACCGTCACCCTGGGAAAGGCCCAAGTGCAATGGGATCGGGTCAGCCGGTTTCTCCTTGGCCTGAAGGGCCTTGGAAGTGCACCGGGGCAACGCTATCAGGCTTAGTTGTCACCGTTAAGTATCCACCTGATCAAACGCGAGTCTACTACGGAGTGTGTCGTCAATAAATTGACAACAAAAACCGGCCGTAGACCTGACGGAGTTGGGTTGCACTAAAAGTGCGGGATTGACTACGTTACGACCGGCCTGAGCCGGCCGCAGAGCAAGTCTCTGACTACGTAGCAAGCGCAAGGCGTCAAGTACGCAGCCAGAAAAACAGCCCGAGCTTCGCGAACCACTATCGAATTTAATCGACCGCGGTAAGCTCAGCTCTGTTGTTGCTGTGCAAGAGACCGACTTACTTGCAGCCGATCGAAACCGACCGTAGAGTAAGCCCTAAAGAGGCTAACAGCGTATGAGTATTGCTACGAGAGAAGTCATGAGACAACAATCGTGACTCGGCAGCCGGGAGCGACCGTCAACACGTCCGAACGGGTCCGGACGCAGATCGGGTCTGATGTGAGTAGTATCCACGCGACAATGTTTATTATATTTTCTATCGAACTATGTTTAAGTAAATGTTGGTCAATTATGTTGGGTTTCGCATGCTCAGTTTGGATGAGTTTTAAATACCTCTTGTTCTCTTTCATTGCTGAATGATGTAAGCCAAGCTGGCACTTCCCACCACAAACTTTTTCACATAACTGTGAAGCTGGCTGACCTCTACTTCCGCAGTCTGCAGGATTTACTGCGGATTTTACTTACCTCCAATTGCTTGCTGGTATTATAGGTGTGATGATTTTAACTCAATTGCTAACAAACGTCTTCCACCTTCCAGGGTCAACTTGCAGCCAACCTAGTACCACTTGCGAATCGCACCAACCATAAACTTCAACTTGATATTCACTTAATGTTTTCATAATTTGTTGTTTTGCAAATAGTTGCGCTCCGCTAAACTTTAATTTAGGGGTTTTTTTTAATTGAAAAAGGATTAGACGTTTGTCTTCTATCTCACCTGATGGAAAGTGATGATGAAGACGAAGGTGTTACACGTCTATCCACGAGATACCTATTCACTCGACGCTTGAAAGAACGAGGACTATAGTTTTCTGGAAAAACAGACGCAGGCAGTTCATTCCACATCTTGGCGATCCGCACCAAAAAGGAACTATCGAAGCGTTTGGTTCGACTTCTTGGGATATCTACCATGAAGGGATGGAAGGTCTATCTGGGTCTAGTAGTCCGATGCAAGAAGGGTGTGGGTAATGTAATCTGTTTATCTTGTAGTTAAAGTTTAGTTTTAGCTATTAGTAAAACGATGGTAGTTTTATTATGCTTCTGTATGCGTGCGTAAACCACACAACCATATGCTCGCAAGGAAGAGTCACAAAACCCATGTAGCTGGATGCAATCACGTTCCCCACTTCCTATCCATCTCGGTACCTTACAGTGCTTGATGTTATCCAGATCCACCCTGAGTTTTATCCACTCCTTTCATTTATCATCGGGTACCGTATCGTCCCAGCTATTTTACCTTCCACACTCTTTGGAAAAGTAGCTTTAAGTGAGTGCGCCAACATGCGCCAGCCATCCTAAAGGATCAAAGATTTTTGAGATTTCGCTAAGTATTACTCGCTTCGTTAGGCTCGGTGTTAAGTTACCTGTTACATTGTGACTGAATGTGAAATCATCTTGTCGTATGTTGCAGGTTAAACATAATGTTTTTGTGCTGTCTAATTTAAATTTGTTACCTTCCTGTTTTTAAATCATCTGTTTTGAATTAATTGCTCGCAGTTGGATGCCCCTTTACGAAATCTAAAACCACCAGATTGTAGAAGTTTGTTAATGTGACCGACCATTTTTTGACCTACGCCTAGTGTGTGAAAACTTGTCAAAAGTCGTCTGCTAGTTTTTTCAACGTCATTATTGCTAGGAATGGAGCTGATTTTAACCCGTAGGTTACTGTTGTTAACTGGTAGGATTTTGGGGGTTCGTGCGGCGAGTCTCTCCATATTATCTTTTGATAATGATAATCTTAACATAATATTTGCCTGTACACTTTTTCAATATCTCCGATAACTACAATTTGGTATTGTCTCCATTTAATTATAAGCGAATAAAGGTCTTTTTGTAAGTTTGGACCTCTAAGTAGAACGTTGTTGAAACTCACCTCTATGAAGGTTTTAGATGACGCATTAAACACTACTCTAAACTTAGTAGTGTTGCCTTCCCTTTGTTGTTGTACGCAATGGAGGTAAAGATAACAGCCCGTTGACGTCATTGCTTTCTTGCTGCATTCCTTCATATGATTTAAATTACGATATTCATTTATGAAGGCTTTATACTGCTCTGCTAGATGGGACAGCTTAGCTAGTTTTGCTAGAAACTTATTGAGCTATGGCTGTGTTCCTAGATCTTCCTAAAGAATTTATCTGACCTATTTTCATCGGTAGTCTGACTACGTAGCGACTCTCTGCCTGCCGCAGCGTAGTTTCGTTGTAGTAGTCTATACACTCTTGATGACATATCTCGGAGTCGTCCTTAATATCCTCGATCTCCCAAAACTTCTTGATGTCATCTATGTTATTTAAAACTACGTTACACTGAAAAGTTTTCACCATACTACCGCATAAAATCCAGCCCAGTTGTGTTTGTTGTACTTGTTGTTGTAATTGATTGTGAATTGTCCTCGCTCTTCAGGATACCACTTAGTATAATTTTAAAGTAGATGTCAGCCCCAAACAATAAATCGACAGGACGACTTAAATAAAATTCTGGATCAGCTACCTGTTATACCGTTTAAGTGTGATTGCGTGGGAAGATTTTTTTACTAAATTATTCATAATCAGTACCTCAGTAATAAACTTAAAACCATTGTAGGTCGACGAACATTCAATATTTATTACCCCTTTGCTGTTGTTTCGCTTCTCCCCTACGCCAAATATCACCCCAAAACACCTCGCCGTTGATGCCTAGCATTTGAGCTGGGTTTTCAGAAATTAAAGATATCTGACTACCCGGATCTATCAGCGCACGCATAACGTGTCTTGAGACTAGACTTTGCAAACTAGACATTTGATCCCAAGTTCATTGGCATTCGATTTTGCAATAGGTTTTTTGATATTGTTATATGTGGAATAAACACTTTTGCGATTTGTACAATTAAAAGTTTTAAAATTGGTTTTATGCGAGCTATTGTTGGATGTAGTTATAAAATATTCCTGCTATCTACGGGATGCTTCTATGGATGTAAATTGAAATTCTAGGAATTCAAGAAATGGCTGTAATTCTGGCAGCTCTCGAGGGTTCTTTAAAGACTCGATATAATCAGCATGGGTACTCGAATCGAGTTTTTGAGCCAAAAGATGTACTAAAATAGGTTCATACGTTCCGATATTAAGCCCTAAGTTTTTAATTGCATAGAGGTTTTTTAACACAACCTCTTTAAACTCCCACTTCTCATTGATTCCCTCTAAATCAATGTTAGCTACCGTTCTACAGAAAGCTTTAAAGTATTGCTTTCGCAACATATCGTTTAACCTACTCGATACTCCCCTTGAGACCTGGTACTGCGCTGATTATGCCACTGGCTGAGATGTTGCTAGCTGCTGCCTAACTGTAGGTGGCTGCGGCTCATCATCAGCCGCTTGCCGCTGCGCTGCTTCGTGCTATGGAGTTACCTGACTCTTAAGCTGAACGGCCGGCCTATGAGCTTTAGTTAAGAGCTCCTCCTGCTGTTTAATATTACTACTTGTCAGCTTTTTATAGACCGAAAATGTATACTCATATTCCCGTACTCAAGGACGATTTGCCACGGATATCATACCTCGATAGTGCTATGTGATTATTTTTAAAATCCTGCCAATAGGAATCCAGAATTTGGAGTTTCCTATTAAAATAATCCACCGAAGATTTTATTTCCGCTCCATCTTTGTTTAAATTAATGCTTAGCTTATTGATAGATCAATTTCAATTCTGGCTAAACAGAAATTCTTCCATTGTTAGCTCTTATATAGTATTGATAAAAAAATTGGAAAAATCTTATTTGTTTTCAGCCGCTGCTTGCTATACCAGATCTAGATCATACACAGTACGGATGGCGCACGAGTCGGACGTGCGTTCGAGCGCTCCTAACTGTTCGTGTATTTTATTTGTTCTACGTGTATAAACATAATAAATGCATTTAAGTTCCACAATAAAGTAATATTTGTTTTTAAAAAAACCGTGAAAAGTTTAAATGGACACTTCTAAACAACAAACATCTCCGGAGGCGATTTCCTCCAATCCAGACTATAATTTACCTCGTTTACAATGGCATAAGGTCTCTAATTTTTTATATTTAGAACCAATTGTTGACAGCAGCTCGTCTATCAATCAATTATTATTAAATACAATGTCATACATGGATGGCGTTTAAACAATATAATAATTTAATCAATATCAATGATTGAACACTGGATTTATTATTATCTGGTGCTAAAACTATAATCAGTAATGGAGGTGATCCTTTAGTATCTTGCGATCGGCATCATCCGGTATTTTCATTTACAATACAAGCTCAGATTAGTACAGGACATAAACGTAAAAATATGACTAAATTCATGTATCATAAGGGAGATTATAATATTATAAATATAGAGATTATGTCTATTGACTGGGTAGGTTTGTTACAGGATTTGACAGTAAATGAATCAGTCTATATTTTATACATGCATTTGTATAAAATTATTGAAAATAGTATTCCCAAAATAAGGCATTTGTGTCGTCATCTTTCCCCAATTGGTTTACATTTGAATTAATAAAACTTTGTTTAAAAAAACGAAAACGAAAACGAAAGAACGCTTTCTTGAAGAAATCAGCTGGACGGGAGGCAACAAATTCTTCAAAGGCATTTTGTACTGCCTCTCGGGTATTGAATTTTTTTCCCGCCAAGAAGTTATCCAAATTCTGGAAAAAGTAGAACTCTGTAGGCGCAAGGTCTGGTGAGTACGGCGGATGACGGAGAACTTCCAACCCCAACTCTTGTAGCTTGGAGACCGTCTGCTGTGCAGTATGAGGTCGCGCGTTGTCGTGCAGGAGCAGTGGAGTCGAACGATTGACCAAAGCTGGTTGGAGACGCGCGAGCTTCTCCATCATTGTGTTCAGTTCTTCACAGTACACATCTGCAGTAATGCTTGTCCCGTTTGGCAAGAAGCTGTGATGAATTACACCCGCGTTAGTTTAATTACAACGCGTTGATTACAACAGTGACCATCACTTTTCTAGGGGTAAGTTTTCATTTATTACATTGTTTGGGTGCTGAACCAGGGTCCAACCAACTTGCTGAGCGCTTACGATTGTCAAACAGGATCCATTTCTCGTCACAAGTAACAATGCGGTTCAGAATTCCTTCATTTGTATGCCTGCTGAGCAGTGCAAGGCACGTCTCCACGCGTACTTCGCCCTGGCGGTCATTGAGTTCGTGGGGTACCCATTTGTCAAGCTTTTTTACCTTGCCAATTTGACGCAAATGGACCAATATTGTTTTGATGCTAACGTCGAAAGCTGCTGCTAATTCAGCCGTGGATTGAGTTTCATCAGCTTCCACAATTGCCTTTAATTCGTCATTGTCGACCAAAGTTTTCGGACGACCACGGGGTTCATTTTTCTGGTCAAAATTTCCAGAACCGAAGCGGGTAAACCAATAACGGGTGGTGCGTTCGTTTGTAGTGTTCGCTCCGTAAACTTCGTTGATGTTGCGTGCCGCTTGTGCCGCTTTGCTGCCACGACGGTACTCATACTCCATAATTACTCGAATTTTTAACTTATCCATGATGACGAAAAATGTTCGAATGCGTTGAAAACAAAACACTAACTATTAAACAAATGACGATTTTAGAAAAAAAATTCCATGTTTGTCAAATAAAATTAATTTGAAATTAGAATTATCAGTCAAAAAAAAAATATTTTCATTTGAAATGGCCAGTACGGCAAAACGGCAGTTTCATAGGTAAAGACCTATTATATACTGATTTTAAGAAGGCTTTCGATAAAGTTGACCACTTAATTCTTATGGACAAGCTAATATTTAATGGGGTAAAGGAATCTTTATTGAGATGGTTTCCTCTTATATCCATAATCGTAAACAAAAAATTGTTAATAATGGGTATGAATCTGAAACATTCACAGCAACATCCAGCGTAATTCCAGGAGCTACCCTAGGACCCTTTTTATTCATTATGTATATCAACGATATCAAGAGATATATAACTCATTCGAATTTTGTCATATATGCAGACGATTTGAAGACGTATAAAATGGTAAGAAATATCCAGGATTGCACTCTTCTACAATTAGATTTACAATCACTTCAAAACTACTGTCACATAAATAAAGTTTACCTCAGTTTCTCTAAATGTAAATATATTTACTTTTCTAGAAAAAGAAAACCCATACAACATAAATATGCAATTAATAATCATACTCTTGTCAGAGTAAATAGCATCAGAGATACTGAGAGATACTCGACTCAAAACTTATTTTCTACGATCAAACTAATAACATTGTTGGTCGAGCATTTAAGATGTTTGGATTCATTGCTAGATTAAGTACTGTTTTAAAAAAAAACCCTCCACTTATTTGTATCTCTTTAACACTCTCATACGACCTTTACTGGAATATGCTACTGTCATATGGACTCTACTATAAATAATACAAAATCAGTATACAGCGTATTCAAAAAAAAAATATCCTAAAAATGACAAGCTATAGATGCTTTAACAATTACGGTTGCTTAAATGAGTTGCTTAAAAAGTTTCATTTACTCTCTCTTGAACAACGTAGAATCTAACTGGATCAAGTCACATGGTACAAGATTGTTAATAATAAGTTTGATTGTTCTGAGCTCATTGGCAGTGTTGGTTTCCGCGTCCCAAACAAAAAGCTAAGATCTAAACGTTTATTCTTAACAAATTTTAGCCAAACTAATGCTGGTAAACGATCAACTATTACCAGAGTGTGCCTTAGATATAATAAGCTGTTTACAGATCTAGGTATATTTTACACAAACGTAAATAAATATAGAAAAGAAATTGTAAACATCTTAAAAAATATAGATGTATAATTAAAAAAATAAACAATAGTGAGCTTTTCATTTTCATTGTATATTATTATGTATTTATATATTATATGTATGTATATAAATGTGTATGTATGTACTTATATATTTATTTATTCAATTTTCCAAATAATGAGCAAATCAAATACATAAGTGACAACCGTAAACATGTAACTTTTATAATTCAGTTGTGGATCATGTTGTTGGGATGTACAGAAATATATTTAAATTGTTATATTTGTAAACTGCTTTGTACATTACTGTTTGTGATCTCCTGAGTTTAAATAAAATTAAAATAAAAAATAGAGACAGGACACTGACTTCCAATTCAACGGTTTCTCCGAATACGCGAATTTATCCCGCCTATACGGAGGCTCGAAGGACCATGATTTAGTAGTTAAGTTGGTAAAGGTAGGTAAATAGGTTTATTCCTCAAAATACTTAGGATATATTATGTTGAGGAATAAGCTAGATTTATATGACATGAGTACACCTGACGCGGACGACACTTAATTGCATTCTAGTTAATACATCGATAGTTACGACCGCTGCGGTACCTAAAGTGCTGATCCTTAAAAATACATAATGTTCGTGGACCGAACACATTAATTGCAATCCAATTCAGTAAGCTTTAAACAGTGGCCTTAGAACTATATTTATTTAACTGAATTGCGCTGAAATTAAGGTAGCTTTTTGAACTGAAGCAGCACAACTTGAAGCTAAGAAATAAATTGTATATATTAAGCCACTGCAGGAATTAAAGGAGTTTTGATCTTACCTATTTATAATTTAATCGTTTAAATTTTTTTTAAAGACCACAATAATAAAATATTTTAATCAATATAAAGTTGTTAGGTTCGCTGCAATTTAATGTCTTTAATAATTATGGGCGTTATCACAGAACACAAACACTTGGAATAAAATAGATACATTGATTAACTACTTGATTTTAAAGATGGCATACACGTAACGTAAATTCTTAAATAGAAAAAATCTGTCTCTCTTTTTACGTATTTATTACACTTTCAAACAAATATTTATATCGAGCTGGTTTTGAACCCGGAAATTTTATTATTTGAAGTTCGATACCACTTGCTACACGAAACCGCCAACACGTAATAGGTTTTTTTATTGTAATGACGTGTCTACTGTTACTAAAAGTAGTGAAAGTAAATGAAATCGTATACAATAAAATTGTTTTATTTTGCAAAACAAATAAAACAGCTCTTATACAATTTACAATGCCTATACGGCTATTGCTTTATAAAGTTTCTTAATAGAAGCAGTATAAAAGTCTTATTGCAAAACAAAATAATTTACTTGATAAATTCTGGAATGAATAATCTCCATACTCAAGTCTGTCGCTCCAAATTAAGACGACCATGAATTAAAATCACTATCAGAGGGATCAGTCTTGCCCTACATTGTCCTTCGGACTGTGACGGGGAAGCACCAAAACCAGATTTTCGTCTTGCGTTTTGAAATATTAAATAAGATAATATTCTGCACAATTTTACTAAGTATGTTTTTTATTTAAAAATATTTTTCGTAGCTTTATTTTATTGACCCGATTCTTCTTATATTACCCAAATTATTACCAAAACGAATGTTACAAAGATTATATTAACCAAAAATCTAAGACTTGAGACTATTTAGATAGCATAAGGCTTATTTAGGTAGAAGTTATGCGAATGGTGCGAATGGAAAACGAGAGTCAACACAAATATTCACTTGTTTATACATTTCCTGCTACTATTTCAAATTAAAAAAAATACTAAAATAGACTAATATAGTTAGAGTCATTTTGTTAAAATTTATAAAAATTGTATAACGCTTTGTTTAACTGTAAACAAAATGTCTTATCATGTCCCAATAATTATATATGGAACTGAGGTATAATTAAAGTGAATAAATGATTTACAAAAAGTTGGATAATGATGGTTTTACTTGAAAGCAAACATTACCCTATTAATGCGTATAGAATACTATTAAATAATTTACAAATCGATTGGATGTTAAATATTCGGTTTTACTAAAGAATAATTGTTATAAATATCCACAATAGTATTTTTTCATTGAAACCTTGAATGACATACATAAAATTCCTTAACTTTTCAATGGACATAGAAAACACCAAACAAAAACAAGAAAAAGATATTTTGAGCTTTTCATAGTACGTCTTTTATTTTGTACTCTTTTATTTTGTGCGTACGAAATAGGTGAAACGCTACCGATCTTGTAGCGTTTCACCGGTAACAAACTGCATTTCAGATATTATTCAAAACTCAAATTTTTTAATACCGTTTTTTTAATATTTTTTGTAATACACGAAAACCTGAACTCTGACGTGGTATCGTTAATACTGATCTCTGCAAAGTCTGGCATTGCGTGTCTGCGTGAAACCAGTCTACTACGGGCATCGCTACGGCGTAGACGTGTTGGCTTGACACGTCCCAACGCTCCGATACTCGGCGACATGTTAAAATTTTCGAATACACAAAACGAGTTTAATGATTTCGCGCGTTGATTCAACTGAGTTTGTGATCCACTCCAAGCAATAGTTTACAATAATAGCTCTTTTAAATACTACTTTGACAAATTTAATTTTAACACCGTTTTTTCTTGATTCGGATAAAAAGCCTAAATCTTTTGGTTTCAGTCAAATTATATTTTTGGATTTTTTAATTTTCACAACAGTTGTGGTTTTAAGTGCTTTAATTTATACTACAATAGTCACTTTTAAGATTGAAAAATTTTGCAATAGTTTATAATATATGATAATGTTTTAACATATATATTTTACAATTTTTTAATTTTTTTTGTGGTAGAAAAAAGAAAATGTTTTTAAATTTCAACTGTATATCAGAATAGCATTAAAAGTTTTTCAAAATTTTATATTTAATTTTATTCTTCGAACGTTAATGAAATTTTAAATTTAAATCCAGTTTTTAAAAATATGACAGCAAACTGAAAACTGTAATTTAAAAAAATGGTTCGTTCAAAACCCGGAACAATAACTTGGATTTGCGTCACTTTGGCGCTAATTCTCACCTCGAGTATGTCCCATCAAGGTAAGTTAATATTAAAGATGATATACAGTTTTTATTTGAAGTTAATTTTATTGACTTAAGTTATACAGTTTTTTATGACAGTTTTGATGTAAAGTAATTATGTCATTGTTTAGTTGGTATTATTTTATATTTACTTTTTTGTTTTTGATTTTAGATAAAGAAAGATAGATAATTTATTTTTAAATCTATCAGTGAACATTTTCTTTACTGAGATTTTTTTTATTTTCTCGATATAAACTGTTATCATGATGCTTATGTTTTCGTCTTAAAGTATATTTAGTTCCTTGTTTTCCTTTTTTTCGTTGTTAATTTAAAAATTTTTGTTTATATATAACTTTTGTAAATTACAAATATGGATCTTTTTTGATTAGCATAACACATTTGAAGAACTTTTTAAAGCAGGGAATCAATTCACACAATAAACAAAAATAAATAAAAATATAATTGTAGAGAAAGGAAAGGCTTATAAGAGGAAAATAATATAAAACTCGTTATTTAATGTCTATCAAGTGGCGGCGGAAACGAATACTTTATATTACGGATCGTATTAAAAGGTAAAAGGAAATTTTCCTCAATTATAAAACTTATCCATTATCCTTATTGAACTAATATTGATCTTTTAACACAACAAAATACTAGATTAATATGATATAACAACAAGATTAATTTCAATATTTGAAACAAATAAAATATTACTTTTTGTTTGTCCTCGATCCATAAGTTTATTTAGCCCGTGACCTCATAGAAGTAAATTCTTGAATCAGTAAAATTATTAATATTTGCCTTAATATTAATAAATTATAAAGATGTGTTGTTTATCATTTCATACCAGATTATTCGAAATAATTTAACAGACGTGAATTATGGATTCTTTACACTTCACTTTAAGCCTATGCTTTTGTAGCATTTATATAAGTTTCTGATTTATAAAATAAATAATAAGTTTATAAATCAGTTTAATAAGAAATTCTTCAGTGACTCTTAAAAATTTACTTGGCTTGAATTCAACTTTGGATTTGGATATAAGGACAAGATGTAATATTTTAAGTATTTATAAGTGGAAATCTGTAAATTGGCTTTCTATGTTTTGAATTATTTCAAATATATTTGTAACTAGCTGTAAGTTTTCCTAAGAAATAAAAAAAAACCACTTTGGGGTCACAAAAGCAGGAAGTTCGACGATTAGAACATAACAAACAAAATGTTGCTATTCGTACATTTTCTAAAACTAAGTGGCTATAGAGTTTCTTAGGAACATTTAAGATTTTGTTTTATAATAATACTTATACGAGGGTGGATTGAAAAGTTCGCGGCCTAAATAAGAAAACACAGAAATAATGCAATTTTCTAACCATTTTTCGGATATTTTGGTAAATGAAGGTTATTTTTGTCCATTTATAACGTGTCACCATAACCTTAAATAACATATCTTTAATCAGGATAAAAAATAATAAAGCAATTGCCCTTATTTTCTTAGAAATAACACTTTTTCCGAACTATGAATTCAAGAACATGCCGAAAAAAAAGGTACTAGAGTGCCCTGGGAAGTGCCATCAAAAGTTGGCACCTTTATTCCGAATTTCAAAATAGTACAACCTTTGGTGGGTTATACTAAAAAAATATGCGTAAAAATAAAAAGAACTTGAAGTAATCCGATCATTGACCACAACCAATGAACAAGCCCTACCTACGAAAAAAAGTGAATACCTAAACTTGAAACAAATCATTAAATGGCGTCCATTTTTAGGGTTGCAAAGAGATTATAATATTATATAATCAACTTTTGTAATAGATTGATGTAGACGAAATAATCATAGAATTTTTTTTTACATTCATTATAATTCCTCTAATACAAAAAATAAAGAAGTATGCAGTTTATTTTCGTAAGTCCCGTCAAATTAGACAAACAATAGTGGTCAGTTCGCATTAATTCCCAACATGCAGAATTTTGGTACAGACCTTGGGTACACTATTATACATAAATACCGAAAGATCCCGTTTGCTTAAAAAGTTATTCGAGGTGAAACATTAAAGTTTTCGGTTCAACCAATTAAAGTCTGGCTTATCTTCAATGATTACGAATTAAAAATATACATTCCATAAGCCAATGGAATCCAGGTTTCTTTTTAAAAAGCATCTTTCAGCGACACTTGGACTTGACATAATTTTTTATAAAGATAACCAGACACACAATACTTTATCAAGAGATAAACTCTTAACTAAAATGACACCTTCCAGATAGAAATATATATTCCATTTACTCCAAAAAAAGCAACCGTTATAACTTTCGCACCGAATTAGGAATGACTTTTGTTGAATGGCATTAGCATGTGGTGACAGGTGCTAACTGGCGCCACCCGTTCACTTATGTGGTAATTTCTGACGACAAAACCTTTCAACTGCTATTTTAGTTGGTATAGCTTTGCGAGAATTTTATTGGTTTATTTTTCAATTTTATGAACGAAGCTTCTGCGGATTTTTAAGTGAGTTCAAGTTTTGCACTGCATGAAAAGCAGCTCTATATTCATTGGGCCAGATTCAACTAGGCGACAATAAATAAAACAACAAAGAAATAATTATTTTGTTACAATAACTTGGATCATTCAACAAATAAATAAAATAAAAAAATTAAATAAAAGTTCTTGTAATTTTTGTAATGTTTTAAGTTTTAATTAAGTATTAAAGCCTCTTTTATGACTTACAAACATTATATATACAGAAATATTACTATAGTTTCCTGATTAAGAAAAGACTTCTTTAGTTTTTAGATATATTATTTTTTAACGTATCCTAATATATATATATAATAAAGTACAATGTTACGATCGCAGACATCTTTATGTTAAAATACATCTTCATGCCTTAGACCTAGCTTATGTGCTTGATTTTTTTTTTAATTTTTTTGAATCTTATAATATTCTTAAGCTTAATAAATTGATGACGAATCACCAACGAGAATAAATTAAGAAGTAATTTTCATTTCAGATATATATTGGGATCATTACCGAAGGCCAGATAATGAAAAATCAGATGTAGTATTTGACATGCCGATTGGAAATCAATCATGCTTTCTAGGCAGAGAAGCGGTACTCATTTGTTCCATCTCCATTACTGGAAATTCAAACAAGGAAGTAAGTCAATTTTTAAATTTATTTTTACACGTACCCATATATCCCTTCACATCATGGACGTAAAATAAAGATAACGATCGGTTGTTTGAGCCTACCTCTTTTCTGAGGAGGTTGCGCAATTATATATCACACTAGCGGCCCGTCCCGGCTTTGCACGGGTTGACATGGTATTTTTTTATATTTTTACCTTTTATTTATATTTTTGTTATTTGATTTTTATATTTTTTAAACGCAGTATCACATTATATATGTTTAACTACAATCCGAATTTGTTTATCGTTTTTTTATTTTAGTAACTTATTTTATCTTAAGTGAGACATTTCTTAGTACTTTAGACTCTCCTACCTAATTAAATTACCTAAGTTTTTTTTATATATTTACATTTTTTATTTATATTTTAAGATATCCTCACAGGAAACTGTAACCTTTTAAACGGTATAGGAAAATACGTCGAAATCATCGGGATTCGCGTAATGTGATCGAGCTGTCCAGCCGTGGGCCCAGTGATGATTGAGGGAGTTTAAAAATTCTGGTGGGTAGTGCACTGTGTCTTCGATGTTGCACAAGGTGTCAATAAATTTGTCACATTTAAAATTACCCGGTACTTTTTCCATAAAAATTCTATTTATCTCATTTACTGAGTCGTTTCTCGGTGACACTATCGCCCTCGAACAGAGGCAGTTGAAAGTTCTTTTTGAGAGATTTTGAATATATAGATAGAAATAGATAGATTATGTCTTTAAGAATTTCTAGACTGTTAACAGTTTGAGCTAATTCATTATCCAACAATACTTGGAGGCTATTTGCAACTGTCGATGGTAATTTTCCATCTCCAAGTTGAAGTTTTTTTTTTTGGGAAGTTTTCATTGTGGTTATTACTTAAATGTGCTCTCATATTTGTGAGCAAGTTAAGAGTTTCATCTTATTGTCATAAAGGTGCTGATTTGAGGCACGCTTTAATAATGTCGGCATGTATACCTTTTGTTATAACCGGTAGTGTTTGGCGAAAATCTCCAGCCAACTCAAAGTTTACGCCAAACAAACTGTCTGAGTTTCTGATGTCTTTGAATGTGCGGTCCACAGCTTCTTCATGAGCTCTAAATGGCTCAATATGCACTCATCTCAAATAATCAGCGACTTGTCCTGTAAGATCTTCCCCGTTTGTGCGGATTGAGCATACAGATTGTTGTTCTAAAGACACAGCCAACGGCTATTTAAAGGTTGAGCGAGCAGTTCTGCCACCATTTAATAGAGTTGCAGCAATTCCGGAAGACGCAACTGCCAGTGCTTTTCTTCTAGATTGTCGTACTTTGGTCAATATTAAATTGGCAAGAAAGGGTTTACCTGTTCCGCTAGGCCCGTCCACTAAAATATACCACCATTGTTATTTTCCACAATTTTTATTTTAGCATCGAACGCAATTTTTTGATCTCCTACCAACTTGGTTACATTTGAGTTGGTAAATACTGATAACTCGTTAACATCATATGTACAGCTCGGTATGGCACAACTACATTTTGTAGTGAGTGATTCCGAGAAGGTAACCTAAAGTCTCTTAAATTTTTGTCCATCAATTCTAAAAGTTTGTTTTCGATCTGTATCAAGCCTTCATTATAAACATCAAAATCTTGACCTTGTTATTAGGCTATGTGTATGATATCTTGACACAAATCTTTAAAAGTGTCCCTTAAGTTGAGATGTTCCGAGGGGAAACAAAATAATAATATCCACACAAACAATTCTCTCAGCTTTAACGGACATTGGGAAATCGAAGCTTCTCTCAAAGTTTTTTCCCATTGTTTGTCATTTTCCAGGAAACCTCTATCTCGGCAAGCGGCTTTGTAAGTTTCTCTAACAATTCCATCAACTGTTTTTAAGTCCTGAAACGATGTTGGGCCACGTACATGACGAAGTAGTATCCCGAGATAAAACATTCTGACTGGGAAGGATGAATGCTGTACACTTTTCCCAATGCCGCCTCTTTTTTTATGGCGGGATGTCCAACTATGTCTTGGCCACATTTCCTTCTAGAAAATTTATTGTCACCCCATGTTAAGTTGTCCAATCCACAGGTCAAAAAACGCTGTGAGTGTAGTTTTTGGTGGATTTCCCACAATATTTTTCATTATTTCCGCTGAGAAGTATACTCTTTGTCTGTTCTCTAAGTGTACTGCTAAGTATACTACGGTAGGGTGTTTGTCATGTATGGGAAGCTCTAAAAACCTCCACACTGCTTGAGATGTACTGATGTACTGGCCGTTCAAATAATTTTCAACTTCGTCATGAGCATTGCTGACACTGAAAGTTGCTTGATCTGATCCTTTGTTGATGAATTTACATACGTATTAAATGGCTTGTACGGAATAACAATATATTAGTTGAAATATCGACACAGTATTGGGGAATATGGAACTATCAATCTGTTGTCTATAAGCACAACGTGACAGCGTTTATTTTTTCTATTTCTATAACTTATTACATTCGTAATATCTATTGAATGGAATAGCCGATTAGAACAATTCAAAAAGTAATCTACATGAATTGAAACAGTCTTGGAAACAATATGATTTATTTAGATAACAATTTATACAGAAGTATGAATAACATGGTCTAACTTTGGTCGTTATTTCTATCAACTTTTAAAATTTAAAAAGTGGTTATTGTGACATAACGATTATAGTTGGACAAATTGTGCACCGAAGTTTTTTGTAGTTATTGATATATTCTTCAATATTATAGAACATACTTTTGGTCTATCATCAATAGTTTTGACAGCGCATGTGACGAAATAAAATATATGGCATTATTTTACACCAAGGGTTACGTTACTAAAGTTTTAGTAAGGATCCCTAATCACACACATAAACACAAAAATAGAAAATTTTCCTCTTTATAATATTAGTATAGATATGGGAAGAACAGTAGGTTCTGACTTCGTAGAAGGCACTATTTATAATTAAGGCATGATGGTGAACCAGTAAAACGAAATCTTAAGGGATGTGAGTTACTTTAGCTTGTGCAACTGATCCAAGGTATAAACCGACAGAATATTTAAGTTACAAAATAAAGTCACAGTGTGTTACTTGTGTAAGTATTTTTGATAACCGTGTTATTTCATTACATATGATTGCTGAGGCTTCTACTACGTGAGCTTCTGTTTGAAAACTAAGGAGATTATTTTTTGCCCCGGAACTCAAAGTAAAAACAAAAACCGTTACTGTTTTTATATCAATTATCAAAAAAATATTAAAATAAATTCAAAAGCAGAAGCCTCAAATTAACGCTATAATACTTATAAAACATAATTTATAAAAATAAAAACTGCGTGTTTAATCAATTTACTGAAATCATTATCAACTTATAAGCTTCGATATTCGATGCCATTCCTGATAAATTTTGTTCAAGACAATACCTCTAAGCCCAAAAATTGTTAAAACTGGTTAATCAAGAACGCACACAGGTTAAAAACTGATCAGGTATGGTTACAATCATTATTAAGGAACAAATATTTCAGAAGTCAAGTACATTATCATTTATTGTTCTAAAGATCCGAAAATGGTCTCAATGATTGTAAAAATCTCAAACTCGGATTTGCAGAGAAAAAAAATTTTTCTATTTTATTCTATTTCGGTACTATTACGCAATTGTTATTTATACCCATTCATTGAATCTATTGAATTGATTTGGACTACTAATTAGTTTTAGTAATCGGCTCTTGGATTTTACTGTAATCAATTTTTTCTGCATTCTATTTTTATTTTTATTTTACTACTGGATAAGATACGTGCTCAATAAATATAATTTCATTTCAGTGATAAATAATATCACAAACTTTTGAAGAAGATATTATTAATTTATATCTCTTTTTGTTTCAGATAGTGGTAAGGAAACTCTTGTGGTGGTTTGTAACAAATAAAGGGTGTTTTGTCAAGATGAATTTGTATGGCTCTGAGACTACACTATATTTAATCATAACAAGTCGTCCATACTAAAGTTAAGAAACGCGTTCAAATATTTTCAATAACCTGGTACGTAAATTTATAGGAATTGATTTCCTGGCAAATTTTTTATTTACTAGCTCTGTGCGAACTTTTTTTTAAATCTTCGAATGCAGTTTTCTATATTCGATGCAATGGTTCGTTAGAGCAAATAAGTATATCTATTTCTTATATTTTTATATTTTCGCATACTGACCCATCTCGATGGACCATTCTGTATAGGCAAATGTATATTAATTTACAAATAATTTGTAACTTAATAAAAAAGCTTTTTTTTCAGCAAATCAAGTAATGAGTAATAGAAAGAAGTGGCGCAGTAATTAAGGCGCTGGCGTCTATATCTTTAGGGTTTGATCCCGGTGACTGACAAATGTACCAATTAATTTGTACAACTTAAAAACATAAAGCTAACTGAGAGGAGAGTCCAATGGATGAATGATGCCCCCTTCCGTTTAAAATGATTTTTCTGGTAGCGACCCCGGTATACCTCTCTTATGACATTACTTATGGCATGTTCGGATGAGACTAGCAACGGCATTATGCTTGCTAAGCTTTAATCCTAAAATTTTAAACTTGTATAAGAAAGATATAAGATAGAACCTATCAGATTTTTTTAGAAAATTCACAAGGATATCCCCCCCGGCATTCTCTTAAAAATTTTGACATTCAGCTCCTGCTGAAGCAATGCGGGGAGTTTATTTATCAAAAATGCTTTATAATAGCGTATGGGCAACGGGTTATACTACCTTACGGCCAAACGAGTGAATGCACATGAGTTTTTATATTTATTTTCCTTGAGATTTCCTAAAAAGCCTTTCGACTCAATTACTCAAAGACGAGGAGTTTAGAGTAGACCATTTGTATTTTTGGAGTAAAAAACTTTAAGATCTTAAATGGCCAACAAGTAACATTGTTCAACACTATTATTAATCAGTTTAATGTGGTAAAAGTAAACTTAAATAAATAAAAAGTTTGGAATATAACTACATAACATCATAACATAACATCGATGCATAAATGATAAATTCGACATGAATTCTAAATTTCCTTATTAAGCTACTTCATTAAACTTAGTATGCCTCGTGTAGCCGAAGGCTGAAAACTGTTCTTGCTTATATACTCGTGTTAATATACGCTCCTGCAATTAACATAACATCAGTAATTTTCCTTTTTTAACGGTAGTCTAAGCAAAGAAGCCGAACGTTACGTGGAAATGTACAGAAACAGTTACAAGAAATCCAGCCGAGCGCAAAAACCCAGTACCAACGTGCACATTACAGCAAACAAACGTTAATGTTTAACGTTTTAGTGCGATAATATTTATTTGATGTTCGAAATTTCCATGAAATACGATTCCTATTCGGGGGGCGCTGTCATTCTTACGAAACTGTTTCTATTTATGCTGTATTCAATTTCCCATTCTTCACTGGTATTTTATTGAAATTCACGTCACGTTGTGAAAACCGCAGGTGCAGCTTGATTTTCTTTTATTGTGATGCATTAGGCATCGGGCCAAACTCGTATTTTGCCTCTGGTAAATTATTGAACATTCTTGACACTGTACGATCAATAGAAATTGATCGGGAAAACGGCCATTGGGTTAATTGCCACGGTTCAAGTGAGAAGACGAAGGACAATGAATACCATTTTTCATGCCCACCGTGGTTGCGGGAGAGCAGAATTATTTTAATACTCATGATATTGCCTATTTTAAAGATTCTGCAAACCACGGCAGTTGGTGACAAATAATTATAAAGCACAAATGGTGCTTTGCATTGGTATGCAAAAAATGATTCCTAATAATGGTGTCAACCGCGGCCCACATGGTTCTATGAGTCATCAGTTGAAGTAGCCTGCCGACAAGCAACCGCGGAAGATATTGGCACCGAGAAAATAGTTTATATTTTAGGCCCGCAAACGCTACGGGCACGGGTAAAAGCCACGTCGTGTAGACAAAATGGCTTTAATATTTATCATTCTACAGCAGGCCTGCAACCGTGAGGGTGAAAATCGAAATTCTGGAATACCAAGTGAATACTAAAATAGCATAGCCTACACGGACATTCATAATTTGAATTAGAAATCCGATTCCCTAAAGGAATTCCCCAAGGAATTCCCAATCCCCTAAAATCAGAGGCATTTAATGGTACTTAAGTTAACTGTATCTCTGACTGCGTGTCTTAAAACAAACAATATTATTTGATCTCGTTAATGAATAAAAAATGTCTCACAATGATACTAGCCGTTTGACTGATTGACGGGATTGACGGGCTCTGGCTCACTTATAGGTATGGCTATCCAACGTTGAAAAATTTGATAAGATTAATGTGACTGCGGTCAAATAAAAGTAAACTTACCTAGTGATCAGATTGCTAAAAAGAAAAGTTGGTTTGACGAAACCGTTTGAACTGATCAAATTACTTTTGATAGATACGACCAAAAGCTAAAGTATTATTTGTTGTTTATGCTTATCTCGAAGCGTTTCTTCATCCAATGTAAAATTCTGTATGCCTGATTAATGTTTGGATATTGTTGTATTAATTTTAAAAACATAAAATTAGTTGCTCATACTATAAAAATCATATCCAGAACCTGTCAAACTTTACTCTTATCGGGAAACGGGTCACTTCGGATTTTTGAGACGAGTACGCTCCTAAAAAGACGTCAGCGCGAAACATCTCGCGGCTGCGAGCTTATTATTTTAATACGTGGATTAATCAAATTGATACCGTGAGCCCGCGGATTTGGTTAAAAATAAAAACTTAACCAATTTTGAAATATAATAATAAAATAATCTAAGTAAAAATTTGTAATTTATTATTCAGATCCGGTGTTATTACCATATCAAGCGATTCAATACTGCACATTGCTTTGATTAAAGACAAAAAACCTCCACTAACTTAGCGAGCATCGCGGTTTGATTCGACCCCCGCCGCCATATCAAATGAATTCGCATTTGATAGCCATACCTAATAAGTGAGCCAGAACCCGCCAATCCCTACTACTGCCGTCTATAGGGCAATACCCGCGTGCGGTCCATTACCAGTATGGCGAAGCACTTTACAAGTGTATCAAAACCAATCCTGCAGCCTGCTTTATAGTTGCTTTATAATCTTTGCAACACTGCAAAAGTGTATTTAAAGGTCAAATAATACAAATTTT
Source organism: Marasmarcha lunaedactyla (assembly GCA_923062675.1). NCBI lineage: Eukaryota > Metazoa > Arthropoda > Insecta > Lepidoptera > Pterophoridae > Marasmarcha > Marasmarcha lunaedactyla. Next base: position 12,927,418 of record OV281339.1, on the reverse strand, counting down.
TTTATACACGGATCGTGTACAAAAACTTAATAATTCATATTAGGTCATACATATGAAATTGGCGTTTTGTTAGGAAGGTACATGACGTCAATTTTTTTTAATATAATAAATTTTTAATCAAAATGTGAATCATTGCTATCTATGCACTTTTGCCATCTCATAGAAAGTTAATTGATCCCTTTACAAAAAAAAAACCATTCGTATGAGATGGCAAAATTGCATAGATAGCAATGGTACATACTTTGATTAAATAAATATATTTAAAAAAGTTGACTTTAAGTTCCTCCCGTACAAAACGCCAATTTCCTCTGTTATGACTTTAGACTTCGAGCCGTTTCTGCAGCACTGGGGCCACGGTGGGTCTCGTACTCGTAAATAACGCGATATTTCAAGGTTTTCATTCTGTTAACTAAGTTGCGCAAAGATAAATCCAAAAGAGGAAAAATCTAATAAATTACGATTTTGGAAACACAAGTGTGTGAGTAAATAGCTATACAAATTTGAAATTGGAATTCTTAACCAAAGAGGAGATAAAACACATCAAAGTGGCCACTACGAGAAAACGCCGATTTCGTATGTAAGGACCTAATACAAAAATACGATACTTATAGCTAAGTGTTGTTGAAATGGTTGCTTGATTTCGGATTTAGATAAGTAAGTAATGATAGTTAAAAAAAATAAAGCTTATTTTTTTTTTACAACAGGCCGGCTGGGTTCGCGTTAAAGATCAGACTATTCTGACAATGCACAACCGAGTCCTCGCTGGCCCGCACTACTCTTTGCAAGTGGACGCCCCTTATAGATGGACACTGAAGATCTACCCACTGACAGTATCTGACCGTGGCTGCTATATGTGCCAGATCAATACCCATCCGTATATGACATGGCAGATTGGTTGTATCGACGTGTACGGTAAGGTTAAAAAAAATTGAAGTTTGTAAAAGTATATAATTTCTGTTATATAAAAAAATGCTTAATATAGATTTACAATAAGCTTTTAAAGACTTTTTGATGCTATTTTATGTTTATTTTGAATGATATTTATTTGTCTATCGTCTTTCTTTGCTTCTGAAATGAAACCTTCCGAGAACTTGTAGAAATTTGTTCTGATATTAATTTTATATGTACTTTAAATGAAAACATAGTTTAAAATAATGTTTCAAAAGTAATACATAATACAAGGAACTGTCGGAATAATTATGAGAGAAAAAATTCTTTGTTTCACTTTTGACAGCCTACTATTTGAAATATTAAATGTGAATATAAAAATAATTAAAATAATTCATTAAAATAATTCATTCATTTTTAAAACAGATGCGTTGTATCTGCCACTACATTTTTTGAATTTTGATACCACTATCTTTATATAATGCTTATCATTTATTTCCTACAGCCAACAAAATGGAAATGCCTTATTTTACCAAAAACTTTTGTACTATATCCTTTCTACGAGTACTATTCATACGTTTATCTTTAAAGTTTAAAACTAATAAACGAAGAATACACACACTTGACCAGGTTACTTTTACCCTAATACTAGGTACTTCTAACTTTTTGGTCTTACCTCGTGACCGCCAGGCGATTGACCTATAGGTCTCTGGTGGCCCAAAAACTGGAATGGAAATGTAACCTTACGTGATTGCAGCTCACCAGTCAATACTGACTGGTCTGGTGTAGTATGCACTTAGGCGTGATTAATGGGTTAAATAAGAGGTTTGAGGATAAGGTTCCCGAAGCGATTTTATTTTAATTATATGCACTTTAAAATTGTAGGCTACCTTATTCATATTTGCATAGTTAAAATCGTGATAAGAACATAGTAATCGTGACGGTATTAGAACAATAAAATAATTATCTTTTCTCTTAAAACTTGTTTTGATTTTATAAATTAAGCATTGTCTAACGACGACTAAACTCAAAGCAATGGCAAGAAGCTACTTATTAGGGTACATTATAAACATTTTTGCCCTACCCTTCTCGAGCAGTCCAAACATTGAAAGGGTGCGGTACCGAGCCCGGCTACGGTACCTAATATACGAGCGCTGCCCATCCACGCCCAACCATATAAGAACAAGGCAATCTCAACAATTACTTGTAGTGTTAGTCCTGCTTTGAATACAAAAATTGAATTGATTTTAGTCAGCCATACAAAAGAAAACAGCTAAGAAGATAGTTTTTATCAATCAGTGTTTACTTTTATTTGTTTTATGGTCGCAGCAGATTTTTGAACTTATTCAATGCTCTGGACAATATATCGTTTATTTCACTAAATCGAGTTTCCCATATAGTTCAAAATTTCTTAAACTAAACGTTTTACAAATTATTTTAGGTGGTATTTAATATGGTACTTAATGTGGTATGTGGTCAATGATATTCTGAGAGGGAGGGCCTTTGTATTAATGAATGCAGCAATCATAAAAGCAGCAAATATTGGGTCGTTACATATGAAATTGGCGTTTTGTAAGGGAGGAACATAAAGTCAATTTTTTTTAAATATAATCTATTTATTTAATCAAAGTATAAACCATTTCTATCTAGCCACTTTTGCCATCTCATAGGTAGTTCATTGTCCCTTTACAAAAAAAAAACCATTTGGACGGGAATCAATAAAATCTTTGAAGGAGCTTGCTGTGCCAAGCATTAAACATCGACTCTGTGATTCTTTATTTTTTTTAAATACAATTTAATACCAATTGACATAAAAATGATTAAAATTAATTGATTTTGTCGTAAATAGCGACGACTAATGTTTGCACACAAAACCACTCAGTAACAAGTGCTTAAAATTTAAGATAAAAGTGACGATGAAAAGATTGAAGTTTAAAGTTAAATTTTACCTAAAACCTAATTATAAAACAACGTAAGTTTGGCAATAATCATAATAGACCTATTACAGTCCATTTAAAAAAAATATATAGGCATCCTAAATGTACTTATCAATGATCGTTATATTAGAACAAAGGACCTAATCAGCCGGGGTCAACAGTGAAATAATGTGACAACTAACGACATCTATTACAAATGCTACAAAACCAGTACTGGTGCTGCCATTTAGAGTTTAGTATAAGAAACTTTACACAAAAAATCAATACGATCTTGCAATCATCATATAAATGAAAACCGATCAATAGAGGGCATTGTTATTTAAAATAAATAAATAAAATTCCTAAAATCTAATTGAAGATATTAAATATAATTGATATATATATTTTTAATATCATTGCAAGCCATATTGTATTTTACAAATATGGAGAAGGTTACCATTAGAAATAAAAGGGAAAAAACACAAATATCCGACTATGAATGCAACTCAGATGATTTAAGTATAAGTGAGGAGGAACAGTCTTCATGTTTGTTTTCGATTGCGGAGACTAGGATCTGAAGTTTACCAATCAACAATAGTTTGAATGAAATGAAGAAGAAAATTGAAAAACTATCGAAAAGAATTGAAATTGCAGATTTAGAAATAAGTAACTTAAATTTAGATAATGAAAATTATAAAAAAGTTATGAATCAGCAAGGGAAAAAAATTTAAATACTGACAAAGTTGAATCAGCCTACTAATTTTAATAAAAACCAGCAAGCAAATACATTTTGGTCTACGCCTATAAAACTTCGACTTACAAATGCGCACATCAAAGCTCCTAGGACGCCTCTACACTATTTAAACAGTTCAATGAGAAACCGCACTGTAGTAAGGGCCTCAACACCTCGGAAAGATCAATCTAATCAACAATTACCAAAATCGTCATCGCCTAAGCATACTAATACAACAGGTGATCTTACTCAAAACAATCAGTATGAGAGTAGGGAGCTGAAATAAAATCAGATTTTTATTTTTGGCGACCAACGATGTAGAGGACTGGCATGCAAGTCATTAAAGCGCAGAGACAACAAGTGGGAGAGACAGTACAACATGACGTCTACGGTAAAGCCGAATGCTGCGAGCGATCGTATAGCTGCTAGCTGTATTGAAGTCTCAAAAAAAATATAGAAAAAGGACATTGTTATACTTTCAGTTGGGTCTAACGATACAATCCGTGTAGGTTGTTTTCAGAGCTTTGGAATGATTTCAATCGTTAAAGGGCTGTTTAAAGTGTTTGTTTTAAACCTTAAAAATAATCCGTTTTTTAATTTTAATTTAATTAATAATCATATTCGACTTCTATGTCAGAATTATTCAAATTGTGAATTTTTAATCTACTGTGATATAAAGTCAGGCAAAACGTTTAATTGGTTAAATTATCTTAGTTTTAAGTTAAATATAGAGATTGATTTTATTAACTATAAAAATAAATTTATCAAACCGTTCCGACGACCAATCACTATTGCAGCAAATTTAAGTAGAAATAACTGTTTTGAGTCAAAAGTACCTTGTGTAGGAAGTGGTAATAATAACATTAAAACTGATAGATTTGATAGAGGCATCAAAATATATGCGGTATTCTTAATAAGAAAGACGTAGTTTCGACACTATTAGAACTCTTGAGCAACAAATAGGTCCAATAAATATTATTTGCCTAACAGAGACTTTTATAAATAGTGGATCAGAACCTAACCTTAGCTTAAATAACTACAAGATAGCGTCAAATTTTCCCGACCTTCTGAGCGGAAAGGGGGATCCTGTATTTTACTAAAAAAAATGGCATGAAATACATGCAAGTTAACGTACAAAAACCAAAATTATTTTATTTTGAATATTGTGCTATAGAAATATTAGAACTAAACATATACATAGTTTGTTTATACAGAACTCCTAATTCTATTCTTGATTTGTTTTTCCATGAACTAGAAACACTTCTACAAACCTTGAAAAAAAAACGTAAAAAAGGTATAGTACCTTGTGGTGACTTTAATATAAACATATTGAAAGAAAGTAAAATATCAAAAAAACTTCTGAGGTTACTATGCCAATACAATATAACAATACCTATAAATAAACCCACAAGAAAAAAAGGCATGCTTAGATTTAATAGCGAGTAATTTAAATTGCTCCACAAGTGACGTACATCTATTATGTTTATCTGACCACGATACTGCGCATACTATGACATTCACAATAAAAGACAATAAACAACAACTATTTCATAACCAATATTATTATTTTGACATAAAAAGAGATTTTAGTCAAGAAAATATAATAAAATATGTCGAATATATTTCAAGCTTATCATATAATGACGTTTATAGTGCGAATAATACTGAAAATGCGTTTAATATGTTTCATGACTACCTAATCCTCTTTTTTAATTATGCTTTCCCATAGTAAAAGGCAAAATAAATAATCAACCTATAAGAAAAATTTTAATTTCTAAAGGACTTAAAAAATCATGTGTCACGAAACGAAGATTATATTTAGTATGCCGTCTGTGTAGAAACAATAAGCTAATAAATAAGAACAAATACACAACATACACCAAAATATTAAAAGAAGTTTTGTCGCACAAAAATCAGAGAATGCGAGTAATAATATTAGTAGTAATATTTGAGTATGCAAAAAATAAATGTAAAACCTGTTGGACATTAATAAAAAGTACTTCAGGAACTAATAGTCACGCAAAATCAAATGAAAAAATTACATAAGACGGTAAAGTTTATACAGACCCTACAGACAAGTGTGTCAAGTCTAAGACAGTGTGAAAATAAATTAAATTTTTTTAAATTTTGATAAGATAAACTCTACAAAAAAGAAAAAAAAATTACAAATTTGGGCCAAAAGTTAAAAATAATTTGAATTCAAGATTCTTGACACCTGTAACTGAAAAAGACATAATTAAAATAATTATGGATCTGAACAACACTCGATCAGTAGGATATGATTCCATATCAACTCAGTATTAAAGGCTAGTGCTAAATTTGTTGCAGGCCCCTTGACACATATTATAAATTTATCACTGTCCGAAGGAGTTTATCCTAGTAGGTTGGAAAAATCTATTGTCAAGCCACTCTTCAAAAAGGGGGAAATAGATGATATTAATAACTTTAGACCGGTTACATTAGTATCAGTTCAATCGAAGACTTTTGAAAGGGTACGACAAACTGTATTGCTTCTTCACTCACCAAAATACGTTAACGGCACAGCTATTTGGTTTTAGAAAAAACAGCTCTACAACGCTGGCTTGCTATAATTTAGTGAAAGAAGTGACTGAAGCTCTAAATCGTGGAATATACCCTGTGTCAGTATTCCTAGATATGTCTAAGGCCTTCGATCGCTTTTCGCAAGACATACTTTTAAAAAATGCAGTTTTACGGCCTAAGAGGCCTAGCGTTAGAATGGCTGCGAAGCTATTTATGTGATAGGATACAAAGCATAGAAGTTAGCTGATTATATGGTAAAACATTAAACATTATCAATCCTCCTACTGTCCTAACAATCACGGCGTTCTTCAGGGAAGTGTTCTGGGTCCCTTATTATTACCTAAGGGTACCTAAGGGTTTGGACCAACCAAACCATATCAATCATAATTATATATTTTTTGCGTTGACACAACTATAACTATGACATAAAAATTAGTGACGCTGAGATAGAAATCAATAAAAAATTGCGTGACATTACTTCATGGTTAGACATTAACGATCTATTAATAAATGTTGACAAGACTAAATTAATTCAATTCCAATGACATTCACCTGGACATTGTAAAATCTACGAAATTTTTAGGCATTACATTTGACCAACACTTAAATTGGAAAGAACATGTCAATAACGTTTGTATGAGAATCGATAGATTTATTTACGTTCTAAGGCAAATAGTGCGAGTAGTATCATTTCAGGTGGCACTTCTTGCCTATCACGGGTATATTTAGTCCGTTATCAGATATGGCTTAATTTTATGCGGAAACTCGGTTGAGGCCGACAGAGTAGATATTCTACAAAAAAAATGTATACGGGCCATTTGTAGGGCAGATTTAATAAACAGCTGTAAACCGTTATTCGCGAAACTAAAAATATTGCCACTTCCGTCACTAAACATACATGAAGTATGTTGTTTCGTCAATCGGAATAAATATTTATTTGAGAAAAATGAGGAAGTGATTGGACGACGTGGTAGAGAAAACATAAACTATATGTACCAAACCAAAAGCTGACTCTATAAAGTAGAAATGTATACTGTATGGCTGTCAGACTGTATAATAAATTACCTAGGAAATATACAGATCTTCCTGAAAAAAAATTTAAAACAGCATTATGTCATTTATTTACTATTAGACAAAATGTACTATGACATAAATCTTTATTTAAATGACGAAATATGACTGAAATGACATATAAACATATTACTGTTGTTTGTTATTTTTATTCGTTTTACCTTGCGACATAGCTTATTTAATTTGATTATATTTTAAATATGAATGTAATTTATGTAATATTAATTAATTCGATTGCTTTAATTATTTAGATATATATTTCCAATTTTATAATTTCGCACGCTAAATAATCAGCAGTATATGATGGAATAATTTTTATTTAATACCTAACTGTATCATATATTGGCAAATAAAGATTTTATTACACATAATGAATCCTGCTAAAAGGTAAGATCAAACAATATACTTCTTAGTTTTATTTTATTTCTACAAACAGTAAATTTTAATTTTGTTAGGAAAATGAAACAAAAAATTGGTCAGGATGAACTGTAAATGTTAAAACAAGTTTTCGATTTTACCTAAAACAAAATAACTTAATTCAAAAAATATTGTGTTGAAAAAATCTAGTTTTATTTACTTGTATTTTAAAGCTGATAAAATAAAATGAAATGAAAATTCACTTTATTGTCAACCTAGTTACAAAAATTAAAATACACAAACAAAACTGAAATTAACCAAAAAAAAGGATGACAATATAGGCGGCCTTACCACGAGTGATCTCTTCCAGGCAACCTTGAAATTCATAATCTGAAAATAGTGACTCGGTTTACCAGTAAAGATATATAAAATATATACACATACATACACACATACATAAATACATAAATGAATTGTTTGTAAAACGGCCTGTTTGGTGTGGAGGTAAGTAGCCTTACCTTCTATGCCAGAGGTCCCGGGTTCGAATCCTGGTAGGGGCAGATGTATTATTATATTTGCTTTCTAGTCATGGATGTGTATTTACGTTTATTTAAGTTTATTTCTAATATATTTATATATAAAAAAAATATCTATGTGTGCTTATATGTTTCTTAAGTTTATTTATCCGTTATCTAGTATCCATAACACAATTTCTTTAATGATACTTAATTTGGGCTAAGATAATGTGGTGTGATTGTTAAAAAAAAAAATAATAATAAAAAATAAAAAAACATAAATGAATACATATATATATATATATATATATATATATATATATATATACATAATATATTTAGATCTTTGTAATAAAATATATTCAAAAAGTTCATCAATTCTAATTAATAATTCTTAAAATTAGTTTTAAATGTATCAAGCGTTTTTGCAGAATGTAAAGAGGCAGGAAGCGAATTCCATAGAGATATGGCTTTTACTCTGAACGACCACTGGTAAAAACGGGATGTGTGACAAGGAGTAGCCAGCAGAAAGTTACTGGCTGATCGCAAGTTACGTTCATGGTGTTGATGCTGAAAACTAAATGGTTCTTTTAAACAGTGGGGCAGGATAGTGTTAAACAGTATTCCGAATAACAAATTAAGCATGTGAGCATTCTTTCGAACTCGAATTGGGAGCCATTTGAGCTTTGTGTTAAAATCGGAAACATGATCATATTTACGCAAACCAAATATGAATCTTATGCAAGTATTTTGGAGGCGCTCAAGCTTATTTTATTACTCTTCCGTGAGATCGAAATAGTTTATGTCGTCGTTATCCAGTATAGGAAGTATAAGTGATTATGCTAAAGGAATTCTGGTTAAAGCAATTCAAATTCAATACTGCACAAAAGACCTTTTTACTTACTGCTTTTAGTTGTTGCTTCCATTACATTGTAAAACCTATTAGAAGGGGGTACACTACATAAATCCGAAAAACTTAATTCCGATAGTCAAAATCACGAATTTCAAAATTCTGAATTTTATAACACCGAATGGTTCATTATTCCGAAAATGAAAATTCCGTGTTTCATAATTCCGAATTTTTCTTCTTCGAAACTTTGAAATTCCGAACGTTCATAATTACGAAAATATCGAACCATAAAAAATCCTAATTAACAATAATAAAATATCATAAATACGAAGCCCTAATATCAAAATTCCGAATAATATTAGTTGCAATAACAAACTGCATGAGCAAATCTATTTATACGTTCTAGCATTCAAGTAGTCAGCTGAAAATTAGAAAGTTTATTTAGTTTTGTGTACCGAGTTATTTCTTAAGTATATAGGTTATGTACTGAAATGCAAATCCCTTTTTGGAGCTTCGCCAGCCGCTGCCGCGGCACGCTCCCTGCGCTCGCTCGGCTCACGCTGCATAATCTACATATAGACTAACTGTTCCTTCTCGCTTCGCTCGTCGTCGAGCCTAATTTGTATAACTTCTAAATGTGCCTTATTAATTTTCATTTGTGTGACAGGAGATTGAGATTATAATTTCTAAAATATACCCATTTTAGGGCGTTACCACACCAATCGATCGACGGATTATTAAGGGTATTACCACACCAATCGATCGTCCGTCGATCGATGTCGACGGGTCGACGTAACACCCTTAGATACAAAATCTGAATGTTAGCGCAAAATTTTCAGAAAATTAAAATTCGGAATACCATATTTCGGACTAGTAAGACAGCGTGTTTTTAATTCTTCGTACTAATGAAAGTCGGAAAATTAAAATTTCCGATATGTATTTCGGTAAAATAAAATTCGTATTTTTGAATAATCGGAATTAAGACTCTTCGGGATTGGGAAATTCGTAGTTTTAAAAATCGGAATATTCAAATTCAGAATTACATATTTCGGAATTTTTGGGTGTTCCCATTAGAAGGAATAGATTTTTAACAACAGGGAATATGTTTACCATCAAAAATAATAGGTCTTATGTTTCAGACGTCAATTTTAGCTAGTGATTTGTCACTACCAATAAAGATAACTTACGTTTCACTATGATGATGATGCTACCTGAACCAATTATTTCTTTTTAATTTATTACGCGTTAGAGCACGACGAAATAAAGCATTGTTAGGTAAAGTTGTATAACAATATTTAAGGACGTTAAATTTTAAAGCCTCAGACAAACACGCTATTAGTATGACCCCAACGTAAGCAGAGCTTGTTATGGATGACAGCGATGGGGGGGGGGTAACTTAGAATAAAAATACGTTTATAAATAAAAACAATTACTACCCGAGAACACACTGATCACATCTGTGTTCTTCACACTAATGAATTTCCCGACCAGGCACACACCACCACGACCATACACACTAGCATGCACAACCGCTTAACCTCAATACTTCGAATAATACTCCGATACTCCGACGATTTATATGCCTTCTAAATATTGACGGGGATGAAATAATTCTTTGACAAAGGATGGCTTTAATTTAGTTACCAAATTCTGAATCAGAAGAATACCACCCCTAGCGTACCGTGACTGTACAGTAATTTCATCCTGCTGAAAATCGATAAATACATACTGCTTTATTGAAAAAAAAAAATACATTAACTGTTTATTGAATGACTCATTATTTTAACAGTACGGCAATTTTATCTAGATATTATTTGAGGAACTAATAATTTTAAATGTTACAACAACAAACATACTGACACACTCACATTTATTGCTTAAATAAAAATTAAAATGAAAGTGTTGTTTAAAATAAATGTTTTTTTTTAACTTTTCAATTATTATTTCAATAATAAATTTTGAAGCTACTCTTTCAACCATTGTGCCTGATCCACAATCAGGTATCGGATATTTGCATTCGAAGGCCGATCGAGATTTCTTTTTCAATTTGGTACTTGTACCTTAGTTTCCTTACTTTATTGAAACTGGTGTCACTTTGTAGATGTTCGTCTTTGAATAACTCATCTGCAAACTTTTTTTTATACAGCCATTTTTTTGGTTAAAGTTCAAATTTAACTTGGATCAGACAGTCACGTTAATTCTAAATTCGAATGCGAGCGATATAAGGTATAAGAAACAAGCGCAAATCGGAAATATTTTGGTTTATTATTTATAGCTAGTTCGTACATACCAACAAAATTAACTTGTTGGTGAGTAAGTTTAATAATATTGAAGTGTAATACCTTACCTAAAAGACTCTTCTTCAAAGTTTTCTTGCTACTAAAATTTGAGACTATTTCGGCACTACGACTTATATGTTTTTGTGACGAGCGGCGATACGCTTTCTTTCGATTCTATATTAAATCATTATTTTTTTAAGAAAAAAAAAACAAAACAAAACAGTGTGATACATTTAATTTCGGATTGAGGTCTAGTTGAATGAGCAGAGTAACAAAAAATAACGTGACTAAAAGTAGAAATAGTAAGCACGGAAAAGCAATGACCAAGCAGAAGGAAGTAATCCTTTTTCCGACCTTTTCCAACAATTTATACGGGATGCGTGTACTTTATTTTCTCTGCAGATGTAATTAGCGGCAAACGTAAAAGCAATCAAAAGAGGCAAGCTGTTTTGTAATATTTGTAAACGGGGCATAGTCCTGCCTGATATATTATTAACACAATCACAAATTAAGCCTTCAAATTCATTTGGGTTTCGTTCCCGAGGGTGATTATTGTGCACTACGAATATAAGTAAATTTACGTCCATCGTGTTTTTGTAAATCTGGGGTGACGCCAAATTTTGGTACATGGGTCTTCATCACATTATAATAGTGTTCAAAAACTTAGAAAATAATTATTTAAGATTCTGACTTAAACAACTATGAATGCAAGAATTTGACAAAAACGGTTTTATCCCGTAATTTGTTGACTGTGTGGCATTTCAAAAACCCCTTTTCATGTCATATAGTAAAAGTAAAAATGTGGAAAGACGCCAAATATATATTTTTTGCCGTTCGTCCTAAAAGTTTCTCAATTTGCTTTTATTCGCACCGACGATTTACATGACTCGATAGCTTGTCACGATTCCTTTCCCAATTCCGACTTTATTTGATATTTGAATTTTGATTTGTGCGTTATGTGTCGATAGTGTACACCAATCAAATTGATTCTAGCGAGGAACATTTTTCGTTACTGTTCTTACCCTTTGGATATTTTATTGAAAGTTTTGTCTAGAATATTTTTGTATGAAAACTTCTAAGGTCTTATTAAACGTTATACTTACACTTTTTCCACTAGGTCAAACGAATGTAACGGTACAACTTTAGAAGCGTACTAAAAGAAATATACATCTTACTTAGTAATCTTATTAAAGGCTCATGACAGATATTATAATACCATAAATGTATCAGTTTGTACAAAAAAAATTAAATTGATAAACATGGTTAAGCATATAAAATGTCGATGCGTTCTTTATTACATCTACACTTGGGGACAGAATCACATTAATCGAATGAATGAATTAAAAATTGTCATTTTGTGCATGGTGAATGAGTACAGGAAAAACCGCATCCACTCCAATAAAAATCAATAAGATATATACATTTTACGAATACAAGTATACTTTATTTTTACACCACTGTTTGCTATAAAAACCTGCAAATTTGAATTCAAAGTTGGCAAGGGGCAATGGTCATGTTGCGGCTCCATACATCATTTGCCTAAAAACTGTTGTTTGTGCACAAAAGTTGCCTTAATGGCCACTAAATATATTAGTAAACTGTACAAAACATTCATGTAAGAACGGACGCGTTAGTGGACAAAGTTAGGGAGAAAATGGTTTGATATTTCGAGGTTATGAAATGCACTGTAAATTTTAGAACCTTAGTCGGGTCATTTGGAGAAATCGTCGAGGCATGTGGTTAGGTAGGCTACCACAGTGAGATGGCACCAAATACAGTTATGGTTTTAAGTGCCGCCTCACCCTAGTTCCGTGCGAGTGCTTACTTGCTTGCCAGCATCACTGCGCTATGAAAAAGGACTGAATGCCCTCTGATGGTTGCCGCTCTCACGCCCCTATTGTTTAGGGTTTGGGTTACCTGACTGATCGATCCAGAGTTAATTAAAATTTAGTAAAATATAAAACTTAGTAAAATTTGGCTAAGAAAGGAAAACAAATAAATAGAAGATATTTGATTTTTTGATTTATTAACCGTCAATATTTTGCAAGAACAGCCTTGGAATAGATGAAATACCAACTAGTCTATTAAGAAGTTGCGCTAATCAGTTAACTTTGCCTTTTTGCCTTCTAATCAATCAATCCTTCAATGAATCATATATATTGGAAATCTGTAAATTTGTTAGAAAATATCCAGAATACTACACTAAACGCGAAGACATACCAATAAAATACTCCCTGAGACCAAGTCGAAGAAAGCAACTAGTAGCACCACCATCTGGACTCAAACTACTATCATCCGGCCCGCTGGAAATGTCAATAAAAATATATAATCATTTACCTGGAAATATAAAAAACCAAGTCAAAGATAAATAATTTATTAATAAACTAAAACAACTTCTTCTCACAAAATGCTACAATTCAGTTGAAGAATACCTAAATGAAAATTTACATAACTAGCTTAATGTACAGCTGAACCTACAACATTTATATAATTTACCAACCGATTTAAAAAGTACACATAAACCCACCAAAATAATATAAATTTAAATAAATATCTACCAGAGGAATGTGACATGATGTCACTATACCATATAATTAACACATAATGATAATAATAGTAAGTTGATTTAAATAAAAAGGAAGCTGCAGATAAACAATTTATTAAAAAAGAAACATACCTAACTTAATTTAACGTATAGTTACTGGTCACTACTAAATTTAATGCATCAAACTCAATATGTACTTAACTGCCTTTCTAACATATCTACCAATTTAACAACAATGCATACTCAAATAATATAAAAACTTGTATAAATAACCAGTAGGATAAATCAATAGATCACTATATTGTAACATAGTAGGATTATTAAACACGAAACGTTACTTACTAATAACATTATATAATGCTTAGCTTACAAAAATATATAATGTTAAAATATATAATATAAAATAATGATATAATAATGCAAAAATAAGAAAATAAGGCAATAATAGAAATTATAATTCGGTAAGCTTTAAAAGAAATATGTATAGTATTTGTATTTCAATAATTAGTAATAAGCTTAATGTAATGTCCCTCACTCATTGCAGTGCCCCTACGGGGTATCACAAGAACTACAACTGTACCTAATTAAGATCTTAAATGTTATGTGATAAGCAATAAAGAAGTTTGAATTTGAATTTGAATTTGAATTTGCATTAACACACCTTCAACGTGAACACACCAACAAAAAGGCATAAAGCAGAGATAACAGCGAAACGTTACAGAAACAAGATCAAGTGACTCTAATTATTCTTTGAATATATAATATATAAAAAATATCAAAAACCAATGATGCCAGATTAATATTATTATGCTCTTAGTAAAATCGACTGCAGAGTTATAGTGTTTTACCACATCTTCAATTTACAATCTCATAATAAGAAGTGTCTGCGGCATTCTAATTATTCTTTGAATATATAGTATAAAAATATATTATACAATTCCCTTTCCAGACGAACATCAGGCTGATTTTGTCCTTTACATTGTTTAATGTTTAATAATACTAAATAATAGGCAGAAGCATATATCCCACATAATATTTTATTCGACATCAAAAAGATACTACCTACCAATCAAACTGTCAATAATCGAATCAATAAAATCTGAATGTTAAGTTGTAGCTGTAACTGGTTCCATCTGGTCAAAAAATTTAATACCGGATACAGCATAATAGTAGCATTTTTTAACCTCGACTCAAATAAATACAACCCTGCGGGGTAGTTAAGTTTTCTAAACTTATATTATCTGAACATAAAACAAGGATGATAATTAATTGATGACTTCCCCCCCCCCCCGAATTGGAGTGTGCCTTGCCGTGGTGGGGGAGTTTAGTACCCCGTTGCAATCCAGCAACGTTATTTCCAACATTCCTGTGGTTGGGGTGCGCTGCGTCTGTCCTGTAAAATTACTATGTAAGAACTAGGAACGACCAACAGTTAGCGTTTCCAAAGTTTAGGCTGGTTAGTAGCAACAAATCATTGTCATCGGAATGTCGATACATTATTATAACAAAACAGCGATATCAATTTAATCCTTGCCCTTCAATTGGTTCAAGATAACTATTTAGTAAACAAAAGCTTGTAATGAAATCACAGATTATTCGGATTACTTAAGGGCGTGGGATCGAGGGCCCCACAGGCTGTTTTGTTTTTCAGAAAAATAACATATGAAATACTGCGTACATAGCTTGATAGTGACATGACATTTAGCACGCACAATTAACTGACTTGTATTTATTTCTTCCGTTTACCTTATATTCCATGCATTGAAAATTTATGACATAAGATGGATAGGCGTTTTTTTACCGAATTTGTTTTCTGTCGGTCTTTCTATAATAACTTTTAAAAGACGACGCACAACGTTGTATCGTTCTCAATTCTCAACTCGTTTCAAGTAACAAAAACACTTATCATTTCCATACAAAACTGAACTCCATAAATCACTTCAATATTCTGAAAATTTACTTTTTCCGCGAAAGGCAAAGTTTTCGTATAAAATCGGTAGACCCTTTGCGGCGAGCCGGGACTCACTACTTAATCGTTTATTTCTTATTTTTTATTTTTATGGTTTACGACAATATTGAAAGAATAAAGCTGTGTAAAGAGGGAGAGTAATAATATTAAAATATATTTATTGCTTATTTTTCGAGATAACATTATATTGAAAGCATTTTATTGCAAACTATGACAGGATATAATGTCATCTGTGAAAATAAATGTTGTTATTGTGTTTTGCACGTTCAGGTATCATCATCCACAGGTTACTGTTAATGTATTTTGATAATTGTTTACATCAAGACTGCGCATGGTTATTGAAGAATAAAAATTATGTACTAAGTAAGTTTATTTCCAATTTTTAATGGCAATATAAATCTAAATTTAGCTGTACCGACTTACATTTTAAGCACCGAATGGTATTTCTCATGTTGATCGGTTATTGGCCATACACGTCGCTTATTGACCGTAATATCCATTATTCATGAGCTGGACCTTTTGAGACTGCCCGTAATTTCATCGTCGTACTTGACAAAATAAACTTGTATCGTGATTCTCAAAAGTTAGAAAATAGTTTATAGGGTTATTGTTGTTTATTCCTAAGGCACTCTTTTCAAGCTAAATTTAGTAACAAAAGATTAATTTTCTTACTGTAATTGTTTATGAAATTGATCTTCTTTGCGTGAATCTTATTGAGCTTAATTGTTTTGGATACGGGAACCATAATTGTTTTTGTCACCACATAATATATTTTCAGATTAGAGCAGAAATGAGAAAGAAAAGTTTTTCGTAATGAAAGTGCAAACTGGCTAATAAATATGTAATAGGATTTGAAGTCGTAATTTGTCACTTTATTTTTTAAACCAAGCAAAGTCAACGAAGTTCTTATTTCAGATATACTAATTTTAGTGGTGGTAGAGTTTCATATGTTACGATCTGGATACATTCCTTCCGGTTTTAACCACGTTTCCCTGGTTGTCTTCCGAATAAACGGCAGGAATAGCGAGTGTAATTCCAGGATCAAAGACAATTCCTATTTAAGCCTAAGGTCATTATTCGATAACCAATAAACAAAATTTGATATAGTAAATCAATATCATCTACGATTAATGATGTCTATGAGTTTAGATGCCACTTACCATAACGAGAATGAACAGTTTTGCATAAAAATGTATTGTTCGGTGTTATAACTATTGAGACTTTAACGAATTGAAGTTCCTTCTGAAGAATATTCGGCGATGTTATTTGCACAGAAAAATAAAAAGTCCCTTAATTTATTTTTAAAAACTTACTTTAGTTTAGAGAGTAAAACCTTTGTGAATATGTATAAAGCTGATTTGCTGAATGAGTTATTAACGTGGTGTAACTTCAACATCGCTCGAAATTAGTGATATCTTCTTAAAATAATATTATTAAGTGCAATTATAACTTCAGTAAAAGACAAAGTTTTTCCATGATCTACCAGCTATCACGAGCACGCCTATAGACCTCGTGACTGTACCAAATCAGTACAGTCACGAGGTCTAGAGTCGTGCTTTGTAGAAAGTGCCATTGTAGAAATCCAAATCAGTCCAGTTTAAAGTTTGGTTTTTGTGATCTTTCATAAAAGAAAGTAATGGTCCGTGATGATAAATCTTGAAAACTTCTTATTAATTGCTGTTTGCTTCATTTTGTTTACTGATTAGAACAATTTCAAAACTCCCATGAACTTATTTGATAAACCACGAAAGAATTATCAAGTAGTAAAAGAGTGTTTTGATAACATTACATACACGTACATTGATGTAATTTTTGATTCAATAAGAAAATTTGAGTTTTCTTGTAGATAAATTAATTTATCTTACAAATATATAACCAATTTCATTAATTAACCTACATGGAAATTGGAAATAGGCATCCTTAATAGCAATTAACCGGATCCGGATGAAGTAATGTGGACTTCTTGATTAGGATATTTGCTTTTTATTTCCGGTAGTAGAGTTTCTTTTGTCTAGATCTTGTCCAGGGTGGTACAACAGTCCTTCCTGCTTTAACCGGAACAGCTAGTGTAATTAGATCAAAGGAAATTTCAACTTATGCCTACGTTCGGTAGCGCATCATACGTCGCTAATAAATGAATAACAACTATAAATATTCAGTAACGTCAATCCATAACAATTTTACTTTATCAATAACATCCGTGCTCATAGACTCATTTTCAATTCACTTACCAACTTTTGGACCACGTGCTCGTTTGCCGGATTTGCCCGTCTTTACATTTCACCCATGTGAAAGATGCACTAAAAGTGTACATTTCGTAAACTGTATTTTTAAACACTCCTTATAGTGTTTGCTAATAAATAAGGTTTAGTGCTGTTTAAGCAAATATTATTAGCGCATATTTTCATAATAATTTTGAAACAAAAACGAGAAGAATTGTGAAAAAAATTATTTTACTTACCCATAATTTATTCTTATTTTGTAGATTTTCAAAGAAGATTTTTAAACTTCAATATCAGATATATGTATGTATTATATGTATTTTTATAATTTTGATAGTTTAAGAATCGTATAAATTACCTAATCTCTTGAATTTCCAACAGTGCCTCCTGACATCATCACCGATGATACCGCTCCCGGTGATATATCGGTTCCGGAGTTGGAGAACGTCACCCTGTCTTGCAAGGCCACCGGGCACCCGAAACCTAAGATCGTATGGCGCCGTGAAGACCAAGGTTCAATCTATATAAAAAAGCCCAACCAAAAGGAAGTCGAGAGAAGTACGTTTGAAATAAATATCAGAAAAATATGATTTCCTTGCAGTTCAGTCCTTTAGAACCGTTGAATTTAAAATGGTAACAGTAAATATGTAATTTAAAGCCAGAAAGTGGATATTTTTTACTTTACATATAATACAATTAAAGTTAGTTTAAATTTAGGTACACCTACAAAAATAATTCAATAAAAAACTCAGTTTAAAAGGTTTCCCAAAAGTCAACTTTGTTTTTTTCTCAAATTTTAATGTCTTATTCCATTCACACTTATGTATTTACGTAGTTCGATTTAATCATTCTTGTGCCGCTATAACCAGTAGAAATCTATTGTCAAGCTAAAAAGAGCTTAAGTATGTGGAATTAAGAGTATAAATTTGTAATGTAAAATACCTAGCATAATATAGTCGTATGAAAACCCGTATGTTAAACCAGTCTCAGGTGTGTTTACAAATGGGAGGTGTGACACTGAAGGAGTAAGATCGCTTTGTTCGCCGCTTACCTGTTTACCGTCATGGTTTTGTTATACTCGTACTTAGGAATTATGAAAATAATTTGAATGAAATATCTTGTTATGATGCCAATGTGTTTTAGTATAACAGCTGGTTAATGAGCACCCATAATGTTTGTTCAGAAATATTGCATGGAAAAGTCTTCATAAAATCGTAAGCTTCTGGCATATTAGTAAGTGTATCAAAATAAAGGTGCTTGCATTATCTCAGAAAGATAGGTTACTAGTAAAAAAAATAAATATAAAATCACTAACCAATAATTAGTGTAGTAGAATGAAAGTAGAGTTTCTTATGTTAAGATCTCATCTCAGGTGGTACTCCAGGCCTTCCTAACCTTGTGTTCCCTTCCTAAGTTGACCGCCATACTAATCACATTTATCTGGTTGTGTTCCAGTTAAGTGTCCATGGGTCCGTGCTCGTTTGCCAGCTATGAATATAGTAAAAAAAATGTCCACGTCCCATATTTTATAGTACATCAGATTATTTAGATTATACGAAGTTGAATTTAGATTTTTTTTTTGTTAATAATTAGCAGGCGTTTGTCTTCCATCTCACCTGAGAAAATCTGTATACTTCTTTTTGTATCGGGTAAATAAATTAATAAAAAAACATTAATGGTTATCCTATCTTGCGAAACCATTAAGTACACTATTAAAAAAATAAAAAACTCCTTTGGAAAAGCTCCAAGTTTATTATCAAAAATAATTACTAAAGACCTGGTTTTCGATTTCATAGGTGCTCTAGATGAAGTAGGTTTGCATATTTGTTACGTGTCGTTGGTCCATTTTATCCATCCTCTAACCGTGTCTCACCTCAATATATAAAACTTTTTAATTGTAGATATGGCGGTTCAATGTTTATAGACGAGCAATGCTTGTGAGATAAATTAGGTTTTACTATGGTCCATAAACTTTTAGGGATTTTCGGATGATTTAAAATATCATTGAGAGCAGGATATAGGGTTTAAATAAGTCTTTTAATTTTGAATCAAGCATCAGGAATATTTAATTTAATGTATCAGAATAAAACAACAGGCAGTGAGCAAACTTTTATAATTAATACTAGATCTCTTGATTAAGCCTCTCCAAGTAATTATAAGAAATCAAAAATGAGATACCCGTTAAGCAAATTTATAAAGGACCCTGTTCGAGCCAGTAAACTAATGAGTAAAATTAGTAAAAACAAATTAACAGATAATCATTTTATTCAAATGTTCATTTTATTGAAATTATGTCAAATTCTTAAAATTATTCCGTTAATAAATATTATCTAAGCATTGAAAAATCAGCCTATAGAATTAAAGAAATATCGATATTTGTAAAAAAAATAATGTTATCATATTTTAAGTATGTTATCGTGATACATTATACAGATTTTATTTAAAACAGTTATTTATATTATCGTCCGTGTTGTCGTAGTTTCATTTGACCTAATACTGTTATTTTTATTTATTTATTGTAGACAAATACATCTAGTGTAGTAGTAATTTTGTCATTGCTATATGAATTTATAATAAGCATTGTGCCCCATAGAATCGGTCGCTGGTGCGTCTCTGCGATTTTGGCGTGTGGATCGTCGTCAAATGGGTCATTATCTCTGCATTGCTGCCAACTCGGCTCCCCCAGCCGTTAGTCGACGCGTTACCCTGCATGTCAATTGTGAGTAGCATGAGTATTCGTATTAAGTAATAAGAAAGAAACATAAATTACAGGACTACAAAGGTTACAACATGGAAGTTACTACACCAGAAACGTAGGTTTCGACCAGTTGACAATTAGCTTTATATAAGAAAACTCAAAATGAAGCAACACTCATTGTTATATAAATATTGTTATCATTGGATTGGACAATTTTGTTTTCTATTTAAGTTTCAAGCTTAGTTGTAGAACGGCAACATATTATTTAAATCTTTACGATATCTTACTTCAGTATTTCTTTGTGTTTAGTAGTATTGTTATTTTATCATAATACAAATAGGGTCGAAAAAGTGTGCAATAAATTCAAGTAATTTTATTTTTCTGTTTTGGTTTTCTATTCATATTAAGTAACTTTGTTTGGCAGTTGCTCCCTCCATAACTGTGCCAAACCAACTGCTAGGAGCTCCCCTTGGAACCGACGTGAAACTGATATGTAACGTCGAAGCCAACCCGAACACGATAACTTATTGGGTCAAGAACTACGGAGAAATGCTTTTGGACGGGTAAGTTCCAACATACCTAATTATTTTTTGGCTAAAAAATTCTTATATTTTACAAGTCATTACATTGTTTGAATTATGATTTTCTGTTACAAAGCGTACATCAGTAACCACAATCGGAGGAAAATTTGTTTTACACATTTCAAAATGCATAAATAATTTCCCAAGCTTGTGAGAATTTCTGAATAGTTATTTCTTACTACTTCTAAATATTTGTTTCTAAATGGGCGATATTAAGATAATATTAAGATGTTTTTAAGACGTTTATATTTTTTAAGTTCATTCAAATCATTTCAATAAAATAAAATTGTTCAGGTATGTGGTTGCGGGCTGTTGAAACTGAGATTACCGAAAAAATAACAACATCCTAAATTAAGCTTTTCGACAAATTAGTTGTGCTAGCAGAATAATAAAACCTAAACAAAACAAAATTAATTAAAAACAATAATTAAAGTAATAACTGAAAATAACGTGAAATAACTACGAATTTCTTTAAAAACCTTTAGGACACGTACAATACGTAACAGACTACGAATCTTCTAACACGTTAGTTACTTTACAAATTGTAAGATCAGTACTAAATCTTAGCAAAGTTTTGACTCTGTCATTGGTTTGTCGATTTATGTTGCAAACCGCAACTAAAAAGGAACCTTGTTTTCCTTAAATAGGTTTATTAAGTTATATATTTGATATTTATTACATTTCAATCATATTTCTTTTACTAACCCTCACAGAATAATTTATAGAATTTACTTATTTTATTTATTTATTTTTAAGAACAAGTTATATAAACAAAAGTAAAAATCCTTTTGAAAGACTATTTATGACGCATAAAACTTTAGTGCAGAGTTTATTATAAAATGGATAAGCAAGGTTTTACTTACAAAACATAATATAAAGATTCAATATAACGTATTCAATAAAGGTAAAGGAAACTGATAGTCCCGCCACAAATTTCCTATTCGTAAAAAAGTGAAATTTTCCTTACTTATCGATAAATATTTCCGCAAAGAGATTCAAACCTAAAAGCATCATTTAGTAGGAACAAGAAGCATGACAAATAAAAAAGTATAGAAACGAAAATAGATATATTAATGAAGCCGAAAAAGGGCCGAGCAATATCGAATCTAACCAACGGAAATTAAAAATAGAATTGACCAAAATAACATTAAAAGCACACTTCAAAAATACTAGTTACAAAAACTGTGATGCTAACATTATTGATATTTTTTATTATTATTATTATTATTATTATCATCGATTTATTGACCCTTTTCCTTTTATTTACACTAGAATATATTCGTATATATACTCGTAAACAAATTAATAATATAAATTAAAAATATCCACAAATAAAACAGAGTTACGAAACCAATAAATACTGCTTACATGGGAACAACCCGTGCAACAAATATGATATTTGATTATTCTGTATTTTTTAATATTTTATTTTAACTTAACGGCCCGACAATCTTTGTCGGAAAGTCATATATATTCTAATCGCTTAAGTAAAGTTGATATTGCGATGTAGAACACGCGTTGTAATTAGTCGGTTTAGTAGCGCGTCACCGCTACATATTGTGTGAGGTGCCTATTTCTTTATTTCTTGTTAACAAGTAAAACTAAACATGTAGAATGTTAATGAACTAGTAAGTATGAAACTAAATGTATGTATTGTATTACCTCTAATAAATAGATCTATAAATATAAAGACGTGTACTGTGCAGCAGTCGGGATCGCACTGGCAGACCATCGCTTTACCGTAGTCACTTGCAACTATAAGAACCATGTACAGGGGGCCCAAAAATATATTACTTACAAAATATAATAATATTATTTTAGTTAAAAAATTACACGAAATAGTTTGGACATCGATGCATAAAATAGCTTGTCCCACCGCAATATATTACTATAAAAAGAACGCATTATAATTAGATAGGAAATAAAACAAATTAATTCAGAGGTCACGAAATAATTACTATGAAAACATAATAAACTTAAATCGTAACGATCCAAAAAAAATATGGCAAGTTTTAAACAAAGTAACAGGTCAGATTAAAACGTCGTTTGACGAATCTATTCTTAAAGCTTTTAATGACAATACTATGTGTAATGTTGAAAGAAAAATCGCCAATAAGTTTGCTGAAACTTTCGAGAAAACAGTAAAAAAATTAATAGTGGACTATAAAAACACTCTGATGACTTGCAATTACTAAAATAATACTAATGTATCAATGAAGTTTAAAAAAGCCCAACCTACAGACAATACGTAAGATCTTACATAAAATTAAATGCAATAAAAGTCCAGGGGCAGAAGGTATGAGACCAATAGATATTAAATTATTATCAAAAAAACTATCAGGTCGAATTGCGCAGTTTATAAATGTGAGTAAGAAGGCTGGTAAATATCCAAAGAAGCTAAAATCAGGTATCATCAGACCAATACACAAGAATGCCGACAAAAAGATTATAATAATTGTTGGCCATTCATTCCCGTAATAAATAAGGGTGTGGAAAGGTATATCGCAGATGAAATTCACGAGTTCTATACCATGATCTCCAAATCAATTGTTGTCAAATTTTACTAGTTATGTTAACAATTGTCTTACTAACAAAGAGCACCTATTAGTAGCTTTTATAGACTACAGTAGCGCTTTTGATACGCTTAGACACAGCACTATCGACATTCACTCTTGAATCGGTGCCAAGGACACTGTTGACTATAGTTTGGCTCCTTTATCGCGTTGTCATTTACTTATATCAATGGTTACATATGTACGGAAGAAATGGAGTCAGGAGTACCTTCATACAATACAGAATATAAGTAAATGGAAAAGTTTTATTCCATTTAATCATATTCTGTAGTGTAGTTAGCGTTTAGGAGGAGGATAATGTGTGGAACATTCCTCAGTGGAGTATCGGTCGAGTGACTAACGTTAGTTTTTTCTAGACGAGATTCTTAATTAAAATTGTGCTCTCTACTAGTAAATATTACACAATAAAATCCCAAGAATTTAAGTCAGAGGTTTGTTTTAGTTTAGTTTTTTTTTGTTATGTTTATCAACATAAGAAGTTTATGCTATAAATTTTAAGATAGAGTCCACACGCAAAGTTATTGAATGGAGGTATGAGTGTGCCTACTCAGTTATCGAAGAATATTATATCTTATATTTTATACTTTGTTTAATTTCTTTAGTGAATGTGAGATACTAATAACTGTTCGATATTAGTGAAAAGGTGTAACCCGCTTTTGAGGCAGGGTATGTTGCGTATTTAAAATATCGTAATATAAATTTTTATAAATGGCAAGGTACCCAAAGGTTTCGTATCGCATCCCATTCCTCGAAATAGTTTATCGACACTTCTTGTTAGACACATAAAAAAATAACTAAGAATGGCCGTTCAGTACCTAACTAATAATTTTCGTGCAGTTATCCAAAAGTGTGAATTGTGACAATAAAAATAATTTATGCACTTGGATCGCCTTCATACTCTGGTAAGTGCTTAAGTCATTTTTTTCAACAAAAAACATATTCAGGAATCCCTTAATATAATACAAAATAAAAAGTACTCATCTTACTTGACAAACAAGCAGCAATTCACAAAAATAGAACACTGCGACAAAAATAGTAACAAATTTCAAATCATCAGATCAGAAGGTGACATAGTGTTTTGCTGGCTACAAGCACACAGATTAGATCTCAATTTAGGTTAAAAACATTCTTCATTACACTCTTACCAAAAAATCAATTTGACATGAAATTTGAAAATAAAAACTGTAAAATTAAAAATCTTAACAATATTTCATTATTGTGGCTAAGCACTGATTTTCATATAAACTTAAAAACGCATTGTAATGTAATAAAACCAAAACTAGCAAAATCTGTATATGCACTGCGTGGAATCGAAATGACCACAGAACTTAAAACGGCCTTATCTATTGCTTGCTTACGGTTATTCTTGACTCAACTATCTTGGAGTAACAGTGTAGATGCCATACCAACTTTTACTGCCAAAAAAAAAAAATAATCAGAATTCTAGTCAACATAGGTAACGCAGAAAAGTGTAAACCTTATTTTAAAATTCAACATAAATCTTCTCGCTCATTTATACTCGTATATATTCTTAAAGTTTGTAGGTTGGTTCGAAAATATCCCGACCTAAACTTAAATTGCGAACTATACACTGGGATGCAATGAAATATTAATTGAAATGAAATATTTATTTTTTCTCAACATTGACAATTACTTGTTCTTATTGACGTCAAATAAAACATGACTCTACCACTAGTTCGAAAAAAACCTTCGTGAAGAAGAACTGGCAAGAAACTCCACGGGTATATTTTTTCAAAGTGTCCAGATGACGAACACCCTCTAACCGCACCCGTTCACGAGTTAACGTGGGATCCAGCCATCGCCCTTCTCATACTAGAGGGAAGTGAGCGACCTATCACCCAACGCTACCATAAGAAGACGTACTTTAGTGACAATTACGCTTTATCTATTCATCGGGACGAAGAACTCAACGAACACACAGACATATTACACATATTTTGTTACAAATACTAGTACAATCCTGTCAATGAGGGGATTATACCTAAGGGCTTTTATTATCCAAATAATCGGATAATTTATAATGAGCATTAGCACACAACTTCTGGTTTATTGTTTCTTTGAATTTGTCAATAGGAAGACCTTGGATATCCTCAGGGACTTTATTATAAAAGGGTATACATTGACCCATGAATGAGTTAGTGACTTTATGAAGCCTACTATTATGAGCTGCCAGCATGTTTCTTCCTCTAGTTTTAACATTGTGCAGATCTCTTTTTCTTTTGAACAAGGTTATGTTCTTTTTTAAATACATTAAAGTTTATGAATAATATACAATAATATAATATATAAAAATCATAACAAAAAAGAAAGTAGGAATATTTATTTCCTTAAATTTACTTCTAAGTGACATCCTTAGACCGAGCTGATAGATTGCGTAAACAGCCCTTTTCTGCAGAATAAATATGGTATCAATGTCGGCAGCACTCCCCCATTGTCATAAAATGTAATATGTCATGAGGCTGTGGAAGTAACCGAAACAGATGAAGTGAGCAGTTGTTTCACTTGAAATTTGTCTCATTCTTTAACAGCATATGCAGGAGAGCCAAGCCTTTTAGCTAAACCATCAACATGCGGTGCCCACTGGAGTTTGGCGTCTAAGGTTATGCCCAGAAATACAGTTTAGTTTACAGGAGTAAGTCCCTGGTTCTTAACTACAATGTTTGTGTTTACTTGTTTGACATTTGGCAATGTAAACTTAACACATTTATATTTGTTTTCATTGAAGAGCACATTATCAGCTCAGAACCACTTCTCTTTGTTGGAGACGCATTTGTTTACTGATCGATAGTAAGTTTCTTGTCTTTTGATTTTAAATAAGAAGGAAGTATCGTCAGCAAACAATATAACCTCGCATTGATTCTTAACGATCGATGGCAGATCATTAACATATACTAAAAATAGGCAAGGACCAAGAACTGAGCCCTGGGGCACACCCATTGTCACTGCCGATCCTGATGATTTTTCTCCATTTATTGCAATTTTCTGTTTTCTATTAAAAATATATGATTTGATCAAGGCAAACGCTCGGTTTTTGTGCGGTAATGGGGCAGTTTCATGAATAGAGTAGTAAAGAGAGTAGTAACAAAAGACACCAATAGCATCACCTTCCAGGCGCTAAATACTTGTTTTATGAGCTCAAAACTGGCATCGGTTGTTGAGTTACCCCGCGTGAAACCCAATTGCTTAAAATTCATTAAACTTTTACCATAAAAATGAGAAAATAATTGATTTTGAATTTTCCAAAAATCTTACTGAGCGTTGGTAGTAAAGATATAGGTCTAACATTATTAGGGTCAGATATATAACCTGCTTTGAATTTTGGAATGACCTAACTCAATGTCATTTAATCAGGAAGTTCACCATTATTAACACAGTCATTAAATATACTGTAACATGTTTCAAGTTGAAATCAATATCGCATCAATTTACATTTTCCATTAGCAGTGACTGTGCAAGAGTGAAACATGAATGAATACCCAAACTAGTCGACACAGAGATGTCAGTAAAAAAAAATTTCAAATGCGTCAGCGACTTCTCTGTGAGTTGACAACAATGTTTTTGAAATGTTAGTACTATATATTTAAATTTATTATTATTGTAATTATATTAAGCTACACTGCATACTCTTTTAACTAATTTTGAATATTTTTTATCACATTCATAAAATGTTTTATTATGATTATAAATTCTTCCGCTTTACAATTCATAAAATCTGT
Source organism: Marasmarcha lunaedactyla (assembly GCA_923062675.1). Classification (NCBI taxonomy): domain Eukaryota; kingdom Metazoa; phylum Arthropoda; class Insecta; order Lepidoptera; family Pterophoridae; genus Marasmarcha; species Marasmarcha lunaedactyla. Next base: position 12,899,943 of record OV281339.1, on the reverse strand, counting down.
TTCTACTTCTGCATATTCCCACTGTTGCCCAGTCACTACACCTACACCACACTACACCACATTATTTACACATATTTTCTTTTTTGTAAAAACAGAGTCATATTTATTTTCAATTATATTATGAATAGAGTTAGATATATTGAGTAATAGGATCGTCACAGTAAACTAATTTAAATGTTTTTTCAAATACATTATTTCTGAATGTTTCAAGCAGTCTTTCATTCATGGGTATAAAGGTAATTTTTCTTTATAGAGTGCTTTTTTGCCCAATATCAAAAGTGGCCAACTGTCTAATCTGATTGAAGTTTATTAATTACTGACTTTGTACATAGCATTAAATTTATAAAAAATGTTATCGAGACATGTTGCTAAAGTCGCTGTGATTCCCGTAGGCTCAAAAAGAGTTTTTTAGGTTGTGACAGTTAAAAAGATTAAAGAATCTTTTACTTTGAGATGTCTCTCCTAATAAATCAATATTAAAATCGCCACAAATAATTCTTTCTTTGTTTTTGTTATTAACTCTATGTAATACCTCATCCAAAGTGCTCTCAAACACTTCAAACGGTGAGGATGGGGTCTGTACACACTTATTATAACAATATTCCCTATCTCAATACAGGCTAACAGACAGACTTACAATATCGGAGCGTTCTTTAAATGTACGGCTCTTATGAGTGATGATAATTGAGCCACCACAAGTTGTTCTCTGAATAAACTAGCAATTACATTATTGTTATATGAAGACATAATTTGACACTGTCTGAGCCAGTATTCTGTAATACATAGTACATGAATATTTTCACTGTTTATAAATAGCATCAACAAGGAATAATAAGTATTCCAAAAATTCTTGGACGGGAACCCGAATTGGATGGTACCATTTTGCAGGTACTCTTGATATGTCTATAAAATATATAACCGCATTGCCTACTACATAAAAATTTAGCAAAAGATAAACTTTTATACAACTATCAAAACTGGTTTTACTCACAAAATATTACTACACAGTATAAACCATAATAACATTAACTAAATTCTTTTAAAATAAAAAAATATTATTAATCAAACATTAATATAACAAAGTCAAATTCAAATATTTATTTCTCAACATTGACAATTACTTGTTCTTATTGACGTCAAATAAAACATGATTCTACCACCAGTTCGAAAAAAAAACCTTCGTGAAGAAGAACTGGCAAGAAACTTCACGGGTATATTTTTTTTTTCAAAATAAATTTACAGAGTCTCTTTATGTCTATACAAAATTATTCTTTTCTGCATCTGTTAGCTCGGCAAGTCTCCCTCCCCCCAAGTATCCAAACGACGAACACCCTCAAACGGCACCCGTTCACGAGTTAACGCGGGATCCAGCCATCGCCCTCCTCAACCATATTAGAGGGAAATGAACGACCCGTCACCCGACGCTACCATAAGAAGACGTACTTTAGTGACAATGACGCTTTAGATATTCATCGGGACGAAGAACTCATCGCACAAACAGACACATTACACATGCTTTGTTACAAATACTAGTACAATCCTGTTAATGAGGGGATTATACCCAAGGGCTTTTATCATCCAAATAATCGGATAGTTTATAATATGCTCTAGCACACAACTTCTCCTTTATAGTTTCTTTGAATTTGTCAGTAGGAAGACCTTGGATATCCTCAGGAACCTTATTATAAAAGCGTATACATTGACCCATGAATGAGTTAGAGACTTTATGAAGCCTGCTATTATGAGCTGCCAGCATATTTCTTCCTCTTGTGTTAACATTGTGCAGATCTTTTTTTCTTTTGAACAAGGTTATGTTCTTTTTAACATACATTAAATTTTCTAAAATATATTGTGAATGGAAGGTAAGAATATTTATTTCCTTAAATTTACTTCTAAGTGACACCCTTGGACCGAGCTGATAGATTGCGCGAACAGCCCTTTTCTGCAGAATAAATATAGCATCGATGTCGGCAGCACTCCCCCACAGCAGAATACCATATGTCATGAGGCTGTGGAAGTAACCATAATAGACTAATCGAGCAGTTGTTTCATTTGAAATTTGTCTAATTTTTTTAACAGCATATGCGGCAGAGCCAAGCCTTTTCGCTAAACCATCAACATGCGGTCCCCACTGCAGTTTGGCGTCTAAGGTTATGCCCAGAAATACAGTTGAGTTTACAGGAGTCAGTTCCTGGCTCTTAACTACAATGTTTGTGTTTACCTGTTTGACATTTGGCAATGTAAATTTAACACATTTCGTTTTTTTTTCATTGAGGAGCAAATTATTAGCTGAGAACCACTGCTCTGTGTTGGAGATGCATTTGTTCACCGCTCGATAGTCAATTTCTTGTCTTTTGATTTTAAACAAGAAGGAAGTATCGTCAGCAAACAATATGACCTCGCATTGATTCTTAACGACCGATGGCAGATCATTAATATAAACTAAAAATAGGAAAGGACCGAGAACTGAGCCCTGGGGCACACCCATTGTCACTGCCGATCCTGATGATTTTTCTCCATTTATTGCAACTTTCTGTTTTCTATTAGAAATATATGATTTAATCAAGGCAAGCGCTCGGTTTTTAATGCCGTAATGGTGCAGTTTCATGAGTAGAGTAGTATGATCCACACAGTCGACCGCCTTGGACAAGTCACAAAAGACACCAATAGCATTACACGACGCCTCCCAGGCGCTAATTACGTGTTTTATGAGCTCAACACCGGCATCGGTTGTTGAGCGACCCCGCGTGAAACCAAACTGCTTAAAATTCATTAGACTATTACCGTAAAAATGAGAAAGTAATTGATTTAAAATTAATTTTTCAAAAATCTTACTGAGCGTTGGTAGTATAGATATAGGTCTAAAATTATTAGGGTCAGACATACTACCTGCTTTGAATATTGGAATGACCTTACTCAATTTCATTAAATCAGGAAAAACACCATTATCAACACAGTCATTAAATATACTGGCTAAGTACGGGGCTATACCATCAATGACAGATTCAATAATTTTAACAGAAATCCCATCTAAATCGGCAGTATTTTTTACTTTAATGCTTTTAAATGCATTTAAAACTTGTGGAACAGTAACATGTTTAAAAATAAAATCAATATTGCATGAATTTACATTTTCCGTTAGCAGTGACTGTGCAAGAGTGGAACATGAATTAATACTCGAAGTAGTTGACACAGGGATGGCAGTAAAAAAATTTTCAAATGCTTCAGCAACTTCTTTGTCAGTTGACAACACTTTATCATTAATTTTTAAAATATATTTGGTGTGTGGTTCTTTTGCTTTCCCAGTTTCCTGATTAATTATATTCCATGCAGTTTTTGAAATGTTAGTACTATATTTAATTGTATTATTAATGTAATTAGATTTAGCTACACTGCAAACTCGTTTAAATAATTTTGAATACTTTTTAACATATTCATAAAATGTCTTATTATGATTATAAGTTCTTTCACTGTACAATTCATATAATCTATTTCTACTTCTGCATATTCCCACTGTTGCCCAGTCACTAAACCTAAATAAATTATTATTTACACATATTTTCTTTTTTTTTAAAACAGAGTCATATTCATTTCTAATTATATTATGAATAGAGTTATATTGAGTAATAGGATCTGCACAGTAATCTAATTTAAATGTTTTTTCAAATACATTTTTCCTAAATGTTTCAAGCCGTCTCTCATTCATGGGTATAAAGGTAATTTCTCTTTTTAAAGTCTTTTTTAGCCCAATATCAAAAGTGGCCAACTACCCACTACGATCTGATTGTAGTTTATTAATTACTGACTTTGTATACGACATTAAATTTGTAAAAATGTTATCAAGACATATGGCTGAGGTCGCTGTGATTCGCGTAGGCTCTAAGAAGAGATTTTTTAGGTTGTAACAATTAAAAAGATTCAAGAATCGTTTACTTAGTGATGTCTCTACTAATAAATCAATATTAAAATCGCCACAAATAATTATTTCTTTGTTTTTGTTATTTACTCTATGTAATACCTCATCCATAGTGCTCTCAAATACTTCAAGTGGTGAGGATAAGGGTCTGTATACACTTATTATAACAATATTCCCTATCTCAATACAGGCTATTTCAACTGATCGCTCAACAGACAGACTTACAATATCAGTGCGTTCTTTAAATGTTAGGCTCTTATGAGTGATGATCATTGAACCGCCGCAAGTTGTTTGTTCTCTGTTGAATGAACTAGCAATTACATGATTCTTATAAGAAGACATAATTTGACACTGTGTGAGCCAGTGCTCTGTGATACATAGTATATGAATATTTTCACAGTTTATGAATAGTTCGATCTGTAATTCCTTACCATCAATGCCCTGCATATTTTGATGGACTATGTTCAGAAAATAATTTTTTACATTTTTATTGCTTAAATTACTACTTAGAATACTGGTGCTAGATGTATTATCTATTGTCACTAACTTATGTTTAAATTATTTCTAATACTATGTTTTGGAATATTACATTCCAACGGGTCAAAAGTATAAAGTGACTGCTCAATAGAAGCAGCGGTTGTAGTCAACGAATTGACTGTTATGAATAAAATATATGATAGCGAGTATGCTATATGTCGTAGGTCATTACTGTACAAATTGTACCTATCATTGGTCATATATGGCTTGTTAATAAATGTATTTAAATCAATAAACTGAAATTTTTCACTATGACGACATGTCATATTTTGTACATCTATATTTAGTCGATGCTTCATATTATTACAAAAAATATATATCTAAAAGTAATCATAACATGACAATTTAATGTATTTTTGTAACGATTTATATTACGTTGCATTGCAGTGCCTACACTAGGCACATAACTATGGACCCAAATTTTAATATAATCTAAATAAATATTATTGTACCATGTATAAGTTATGGAAGCAATAAAGTATTTGTTTTAAGCTGTCGCGGTTCCTTTCAGTGTAATTAATAAAATATTCAAAATTAAAATCCAAAATCATGGTATGAATACCATAAATTAATTAAATTATAATAAAACTCAAAAGTATTTGAGTTTGAGAGTCCCATACTCAGCTTCGCATTTCATTATTAGCCCTAAATCACCAAATGTTGAATTGGACTTCTCAAAATATCCAGGCGAGCCCAATTCAATCGAAATAACTCTAGGTTATATAATGGCTCGGTTTACAAGAATGTTCGACATTGAAGAGATCCGTTTCCTGGGTTCAGTCCAAGATATATCTGAGCATAGTTCTGTTACTCAAAATATTTGATATAACTCCCCAATATATGAAAGACCAAATCGATTGCAACATTTCTCACTAATCTTTCTGTTTCTGTCTGTTTGATTTAAATAGCACCTAGGTCCAGTCTAAGATATCTTACATCACAGCACAGCTGTAAGTCAAAATACTTGATGTGACTTCCCAAAATATGCATTAATGGAATGCAATTACAATGTTATCCTTGACCACAATACAATTAATCAAAATACTTGACATGACTCCTAAATCTAAATTAGACAAATTCGTTTTTTTTTTTTTTTTTTCCTCTGCGGGGGGTTATGTGGGACTCACCAGAATGGCACCTACCCACTAAAAACCACCTGTTGGCTGTAGTTATTACCGTTAGCCTTCATCGTAAGCGACACCCGTCGGGAAGTTGGGCGCGCTGGCGGAGACCCGCTAGCGGGTCTTCCGCCTGTAGTGAAAGTTGCACTGAAGGTGCTCAAAGGGACATGAGTTGGTGGCCGTTCTGGGCAGCCTCCGGTGAAGCCGGGGCTGGGCAGAGGTCGGCCGAAGCATGATTTAGGGATCAATTCATTTAAATGAACCTATAATGAATTGAGAAGGGAACTATGCTCCGCCAGAGCTAGCAAACGCTCTGTCGGAGTACGTGAAGCCCTAAGTTTACGGGCTAAGACTGCGATTTCACTAACATCGACATTTTTTAAAACGTCGCAGACGATACGCATATCGTCTGCTACGGAGGATTGAGGAGTGGGTTTGTATGGGCGAGGAGCCGGGATGGGATTCGATGCGGGGCACAGCCTCCAGTTTTCTGGGGCAGGCCTAGACTGTGTAGGCTTTGCAGCCGGAGGAACCCGGCTACGCAGCGGCGGAAAGTTTTCTTGAGAAAGGTGCGGGGCCTGTTTGGGTCCCGCCTTCTTGAAATTGGAGCGCATACAACGGGGTGCACGAGGGCAGCCCCTGTAATTTGCGGTGTGGCCGGACTGGCCACAAAGCACGCAATCGGGAGGAGAGGGAGTTTCAGGAGTGCGATTGCACTCCTTAGTGAAGTGAGGGACCAGGCACTTGACGCACCTGGGCGGTGCGCGGCAGTTGGCCGCCGCGTGCCCGTACAACTGGCACCGATGGCACTGGCCGGGATGACCGCGGCGATGAGGCGCCTCGATCGAGATCCCAGAGAGGCCGCATATAGTGCTAACCCCTTTGAGGATCTCCCTGGACTTGGGGACGTTGGCGAGAACCACCAAAGCGAGAGGGTGTTGCCTCCCGTGGAAAAATTCCTTCACTCAAAGAGCGATTAAATAATAATGATAATGGAAGAGCCAACGAATTCGCACAACTAGCCCAAAAAATGGGGGGAATGCCGTCACTATCTGCGCCTTTATTAATGTCGAGATTTTTCAATAATTTTTTAACTAAGTTGGGCGTGGTACGTGTACGAGAAATTACTTCTGAACTCTCACAGTTGTAATTTAATGCGTAGCTACTATTACTGCCAGATGTTCCAAACGCATTCTTAAAAAATGTATTGAACCCGTCACAGATTGCTTTACCGTCAGTATATCTATTACTTCCCAAGGTAAATGTGTTCGGGTAGCTAGAGCCCCCACGCAGCGCCTTGACGTAAGTCCAGAAAAGCTTAGGATGGTGCTTAATATTATTTTCACAGTGTGACGTAAATTTATCGAAGCATATTTTCTGCACACAACGTTCTCTGGCGCGTAACAGTGCGAATTCGTGGTAGTCCATTAGTTTACCGTATTTTTTCCACCTACGATGGGCTTTAGTTTTTTCTCGAATTATTTTAATTAATGCAGGACTGTAGTATCTAGGATATGATCTACGCTTATTAAGGGTACAAGTAGGAACTAAGTCAATTATGCAATTGTTCAAAATTTTATAAAATGTGGCTGTCGCTTCATCAACAGTACCAACACACAGTAGAGATTGCCAGTTTTGGGAACCAAGGTAGTGATTTATGGCGTTGTAATCCGCCTTGATGAATTTTTTCTTTGCAATAGTGGATTCACGAAGTGGTTGAATATTTATGTCATGAATAACAATTAAAAAAGGCGGGTGAGCGCAATCTCCCGTTATAAGTGGAGAAAAGCTGCGAGTAATCGTTAATGGTAAATTTGAAAATGCTAGGTCTAATGTGTTATTAGCATGATTTCTTAAATAATTAAATTGTTTAAAATTCATAAATTCGAATTCCTCTAATAATTTTACAGCTGCGTTTTGCATTTCAATAGAACCAATTTTTAGTACTTTCGTTGTTTCGTTATTTCGTGTAAAATGATACAACTATCAACTTACGCAACGATCCATAGTGAATTCTGACACAAGCGCACCTTGTCATAGCCGCAGCGATACTGAGTGGAGGGAGTAGGTCCCGCACACCCCGTCCCGCGTCACTTCATCCCAGCGCACCTCCGCTTACTCCCATCACCGTTTTAATGCTCGAACTTGTATCACTTTGCACATTTATAATTTGTTAAAAATATTGCAAGTATAGTATGAATTTTAGATACAAATCAATTAGTATCCTTTATACTCAAAAAAGTTATTTGTGTAAAGTGATACTTCTCGACATATGTCACTAATCACAAAAAAATACAGAAAATTGATTTCGGATTGGCAGGTACACGTGGACTTGTACCCTTGTCCGCTTTTAAGTGCCAAGAAGCAATGGTCAGGTAGAAACTAATGCGTACTATACGTGACCACCTTGGCGTCATAGTTCAAAGTCAAAATGGAACTTGGGCTGTCAAACTAGAAGAGCTGCAACTCTCTATCAACAGCATAAAATCCAAAGCCAACAGATCATTCTCCTCCAGAGTCACTTATCGATATGAAATGCTGTCCCCCACAGTTCAGCAGCTCACATTAGCAGTCGACAAAAGTAACAGAGATGACATTCGACATGACGCAACTTACAGAATAGCCGAGCAAGCTACGACGTATCAAAATCACGAATCAATATCTTTATCACAAGTTACCAATTGGATGTTAAATCATAACCTAGAATTCAATTTAGAAAAAACTGAAATCATGCAATTCCAACCCTTTCAAGAACGATTTTTACAACTACAGGCAATTGTCAGTAAAGTACCGTTTAAAATGTGTTCAAACCTTTAACCTACTTGGAATTAATATTGATACCATTTTTTTTTTAACGTTGGGAAATCCACACGGATACCCGGTCACCCAGGCAACCGGGTTATGTCGGACTCTAACCGACTAAAACCCAACGATGTCACCATCAGTGCTTCACAAGTGATCCCGGGACCTCTACTGATACACCGGGACCACTCTGCACTATGCCGTTTAAGGCACGACACTGTAGTCCAAGACTGCTGTCCTTCTGATGATACCAGGTCGCCAGTGGCTAGGAGTCATTCCCTTCAACGTTCAACGGACTCGGCGCGTTCTACGAGTGGGATTGGCTCTCTCCCTCTCCCGCTCGGCCTCCTCTTTCCGCGACATAACGTCCTCACAGAACCTGGTCACGGCTTGCCACGAGTCCTCCCCTTTCAGCATAGATCTAACTAATGCTGCTAGGGAAAGATCCTCCCCGACCTGGCTGACCAGGTCCTGACGCATGGAGGCCCAAGCTGGGCACTCCTCGAGTGTATGTTGTGCCGAGTCCAGATCACCACCGCAATGATGACACTGGCTTGTTTCTTCGCGCCCGATACGGTGAAGGTAGTCACCGAAGCAACCATGCCCGGTAATAATCTGTGTCATCCGAAACGTTATACGTCCAAAGCTACGCTTCATCCATGCCCAAAAATTAGGCAGTAAGCCCTGTACCACGCGCTATCGAGCACTTTGTGGCTCACGGAGCCGGTCAAACCACGCTAACAGCGCAGCATGACGTTCCCGCTGTCTTAACCTTTCTATCGCTACCAAGGGAGCATTCCCGGCATTGGAGCGACATTGAGCAAAAACCCTCGCATCCATATCTGCCTGAATGTCCAGCGGCGGGAAGCGCCCCAGGAGCGTAGCCGCCTGAAAGGAAATCGTCCGATATCCGCGAGCAATTCGAATGGCCATCAGACGCTGCACACTATAATACATAGTCCTACAGCGCCGGATACCCAGCCTTGCAGACCACACTGGTGCACCATAGAGTGCTACTGACCGCACCACCGTCGCATATAGCCGACGAACCTCTTCCCTTGGGCCTCCAAGATTGGGTAAGAGCCGATGCAAAGCACCCGCTACCCTCTGGATACGCACGACCTGGCATCAGAAGTGCTCTTCAAACCTCCAACGGCTATCGAGAATGAGCCCGAGGTACCTCATATACTGCCCAACCAAGACATGGGTATTGCCGACCGATACCGAAAGACAAGGTGGCTCACGGCTTCGAGGAAGGCCATGAAACCACATAGCCTCTGTTTTCTGAGGTGCAACTCGTAATCCAAGGCCATGAATCTCATTCACGACGCAGACTACCGTATCTTCAGCACTTCGAAGGGTATTCTCGAAAGTATCCCCCTCGATCAGAACGAGAGTGTCATCTGCGTAACAAACGATAGAGACGCCCCGAGGGGTACGGACGCGCAGCACCGCGTCGTAGGCGATATTCCAAAGCAAAGGACCCAGGACTGACCCCTGGGGAACTCCACGGTTTACCTCCCTGCTGTGAACGGTGCCATTACGACCCGTATATTCTATATGCCTATCACTCAGATAGGCTCCGACGATCCGCTGTAGATAAGGGGGGAAGTTGTGATACTCAAGCGCCCTCCTTATTGCACTCCAAGGCAGGGAGTTGAAGGCGTTCAGTATATCAATACTGACCGCCAACATTACTCTACCTTTTAAAGTTGCCGTCTGGGACAAGCTTTGCACTCGGAGAACCGCATCCAAAGTCGAGCGGCCTCGCCGAAACCCAAACTGGCTATCCGATAGGTTAGGGCCTTCACCTTCCAGATGCGCAATTAGTCGGTGGGCAATTATTCTTTCGAACAATTTACCCACTTCATCCAGTAGGCATATGGGACGAAACGATGATGGAGAATCGATAGGTCTTCCTAACTTCGCAATGAGCACGAGCCTGGCCCTTTTCCATAGTCTAGGAAATTCACCATGTCGGAGGCAAGCATCGAAGAGCCGCTTGAGTCTTTCACCAAGCTCGGTAATGGCAATCACCCACGCACGACCCGGAATACCATCTGGGCCAGGGGCAACATTCCGTGACGCCATACGTCTGACCGCGTGGTCTATCTCCGCGCTAGTTACCTCCAGTGAACTCGACCAATCAAGCGAGTTATGTAGCGACGAAAGCATCGGCTCGTCCTGAGCAATAGGGAAGAGGGTGGTCACGACAGTATTAACCATACTCGTTTCAAGGGTTTGTGTCAAAGGTGGAGCCCTAGGTCGCATCTTCCCCAGCACCATCCTGTATGGTCGACCCCATGGATTTCTATCCAGATCCTGCAAAAATGATTTCCAAGACTGAGCTTTCGCCTCAGAAATGGCACTCTGAAGCAGCCTCGTGGCTGCACGATACTCTTTGTAGAACATATTCCGTTCTTCAACCGTGGCACTTCGCCTCCGTCTAGATCTTTGGTACCGACGTCGGCATCGCAGACAGGAAGCACGCAATTCTTCAATATCCTCCGACCACCAGTATGCTGACTTTTTCCAGTTTGGCCTGACTCGAGGCATAGCAAAGTCGCATATCGCCGTCATCGCACTCTGAAACCAAATGGCCTCTTCCTCCGGTTCATCGCCAGAATGTTCCGGCCATGCTGCTACGGCAGCCGCTGCAAGGAGTTTATCTCGGTCCAGCTGCCTTAAAGACCATCTCTTATGAATGCTGTGATTCATTGTACGCACGCGGAGACACCCTAGTGTGACCTTTATGGAGATATGACGATGGTCAGAGAGGGTGACCATCTCCTCTGCAACTCTTCATTCCGATACCATACGTTCAGCAGAGGCAGTCGCCCACGACAAGTTCTCGATCGACTCTCCCTGCCAGCGCACGCATGTTGACACTGACCCACGGTTTAGTAAACCCAAGTTTAAGGCAGCCGCCCAACTCAACACTGTATCCCCCTCGTACGTCATCCCTACGGTTACCCCATACTCTGGAATGAGCGTTGAAGTCTCCTAGGACGAGCATTGAACGGCCCACGTATCTGCGGATACAGACAGTTAACCGATCCAGATACTCTTCGTACTCAATATGGGGAATGTTGGGAGAGACATAGCACCCTACCACTACTAGGGTTCCCCACTCGACTGCAACAAATCCCTGTCCTCTATGCAGGAGACTACAGGGAGGATCACCCTCCTTGCCCCTCCAGTAAACCGTGACTAGAGTAGAGCAGTCAGTTATCCAGCGGGGATGGTCAGGAACCTTATAAGGCTCCGAAACCACTGCCAAGGCGATCGAGCTTTCCGCTAGTGTATGCAGTAGCAGGTCCTGCGAACAGCGGGAGCGCTCTAGATTGCACTGAAGGATTTTGGCTTGTGGTGTGAATGTTAGGCTTCCATATCCTCCGTCGGGAATGGCTCGGTGGTTGTAGCCACTACGCTTGTGGCAGAGGGAGCCTGCTTACTCCTTCTGCTTTTTGGGGCACATAGTTTAGTTCCCAGCCTATGATTGGCTGGACGGCCAAGATCCGAGCAGAGAGGGCATCTTAGCTCTTTAGTTGTGCAGTCCTTCGCTCTATGGCCTAGTTCGCTGCAGGCATAGCAGAGGTGGCTTCTGTCTTCCTTGTTGGGGCCCTTAAGGCGGACGTGTCCCAAATCGAGGCAGCGAAAGCATTGAAGAGGTCTAGCCTCCAACACTTCCACTCGCGCAGCTGTCCATCCGACGAGAACGCGTCTAGTTTCCGCCAGCTTACGAACTGCCGTAGCTGGACAACGGACCCACACGGACCCGAGTGTAGAGGCTGAACGGCGAATTTCACCCACTTTCACGTCCGTAGTCAAGCAGCCGCCCGTCTCAGCTATGGCCACCGCAATTTCGTTTGGAGTGATAGAATCGTCTAAGCCCATCACTCGGATCTCGCCCATCTTTAGCGGACGCGTGACGCGAACATCCTGGTCGATGAGCGCCTCGCGCATTTTACAGGCTAGGACATCCGCTTTCGATGCGGAATCTGGCCCAGAAACCTCCAAAAACAGAGCCCCTGTTATGGCCCTCTTCATTTTAACTGTTTCTATGCCGAGATCTGCCAGTTTAATTCGGTCTTTGGCCGCTGAGATCACACTGGCGTAAGTGGCTGTTGACTTTGGAGGTACCGTCACAGTGATTGCTGCCGACGCTGGGGCTCGCGGCGGTTTCACCACTTTTTTAGCTGGCTTTGTGGGTGCCGGCTTGGCCTTCATACGACCAACGGTCGCCCAGGTGACGGTCTCCTCTGCAGAGATGACTGCCAATTGTGGTACAGCTAGAGGTGCCAGCACAGGTTGAGGTGGATTCCCCCGACCAGACCTCTTCTTTTTTATTCTTTTTGAGGCATTTCCACCGGCAGATGCCACAGTCGACTCCGTCGCTTGTTGACCCAGGGGAGGCCTAAGTGCTCGATCGGGAAAGAGCTCTGCCCTGAAGGCAGACAGTTTTGCGTCAATGAGCAAGCCAATCTGCTCAAGGGTGACACGACCATCACCACGCTCACCTTGCATGGTGGTGACACTCCTGCCCGGGCCATCCTCAGAGCTGCTGACCTTTTTCCGGCCCTGCTCCTGTGAGAGGTTGTTTACCCTTGCGGTAAGGGTCGAGAGCTGGGTGCGCAGGTCCTTGTTTTCCCGCTCCAACCTCTCTATATTTAATGATACGGTTGTCCGGCGCTCCATCACAGAAGACACCGCCTGCATGGAACCCTTCCTCATCGAAGTCTTCCGATGACATCTTCCGTCGGGGAGACGGTCCTCCTGCGACATCGACAAGCCGTCGCTTCCTCGTCTGAGACCTCAGCGAAGTCATGGAAACTGCCGACAAGGCTGAGCCGTCGCTTGTTTCTCCCTCACTTTGTATCGTCGAAGGGCAAATCTGAGTCCTTTGGGCGTCAGCCGAGTCGTTGGGTGTAGGGGTAGAAATATTTTCAGGGCAGGTTTTGCTCCCCCCAGAATACGAGGAGCAGGACGGGCCAGATGACTCGCCGAGGGATTCTCCGACAGAGTCGGTACCCTCCTGGGGTAGTTTATTCTTTAAACTTGCCATTTTCATATTTTGCTGAACCACAGCTTCGTCTCTTTATTGAATGGGTGAGCTCCCTTTGACCGCTAGTGACTGGATTCCCACCAGCCATTCATCCCATCGGCACGGTTACCTTGGGATTGGGGTAATTTTTATAGAGGTTTTCTTCCTCGCGGCCCGAAAGCCCCCGGTCCTGTCAATTCAGGGTTACGGGTTGGCCGACTTCTTGGTTAGACAGAACCAAGCATGCCGCCCATGTGACTTTTTCAGAGGTTTACTTCCTCGCAGCTCGAAGGCCCCCGGTCCTGGGAACCCAGGATTACGGGTCGGCCGACTTCTCGGAACTACGTCCCGAGCGTGCCGCCCGTCCTGGCGTCCGGTACACAAGGTACCAGGAACCATCCTCCCCCCGGTCCGCTCTCCAGTCACCTCTGCTAATCAGAGGCATACCAAGAGCGGCCTCCCACGGAGTGATTTAGCTTTACCCAATCGCTGGATTGCGACGGGCTACTGAGCCCCCCCCGCCACGACAAGGCACACCTATTGGGGGGGTAATATTGATACCCAAGTCAACCTCAAACATCACGTAAAAAGTACAAAAGCCAAAAAAGACACTTACCAATTGACATTTAAAAATATATGACCTTAGTTATTATGACTAAATATTTCTTATTAAAATGACATTATTTAATTAATTTTATAAACGAAACGTCGGCCTCTCTATTGCTACACCCTAAGGAGTACACATGTGATCATAAAATATTGAATACCACTGTAAATTACCATGTAAATGCAATAAATATGTTGAGTATTGAATATTGAAAATCGCTTTAACGCAAATAAATCGAAGGTTAAATTTCCCTTTTAGGAAAATGATTTTCTAAAGTAGGCTTCACTTTAAAGATGTCATTCATCAACTCTCGTTCCAAGAAGTGAACTAGTTCCACTGGCATAAGGTCTGCCTCCCATAAAGAGACTCCGTAAATTTATTTTGAAAAAAATATACCCGTGAAGTTTCTTACCAGTTCTTCTTCACGAAGGTTTTTCCGAAGTGGTGGTAGAGTCGTGTTTTATACGTTGAGAAATAAATATTTCATTTTATTTCACGAGGCGTGTACCATCCAATTTTTTATCATCACTTTCCACCAGGTGAGATGGACGAACTATAAAAAATACTCGCGTACTCCCGAGTCCCAAATACTCCCGATCAGGATTCGTGTATCAAAAAACTCATCTACAAAGTTACCAAGTAAAAAAAAGCTACATTTCAGGCAAATATTTTTATTCAATATTAACAACCTTAAAAAACAAACAAATTTAAAAAATATTAAAATATCGAGAAAAATATTGTACCGAAACGAAATTCGAACGACTCCGGACTCGTGTTTCTCAACTACAGACTTAATAGAGATGCTTACGCCTTTCTTTTTCTCCAATTTACTCTGACATGGAGTAAAATTTCTTACGCGGGACTGATTTGCGGAACTGTGGAACGAAAATACCGCGCAGATCGAGTTCATTTATTTCACTGTGAACGAACGAATCACTCCGGAGTTACTCAACTCTAATTGTAAAGATAATGACAATGGTCAAGCAATAAATTAGGTGCCCAATTTTTAGGGCTGTATAGATTTTCTAAAATCCTAGGTAATTATCGATATGAAGTAATAAAAAAAATACATACATAAAAAAACATCCGTACATAAAAAAAATACCATTAATTCCAAAACCAAATAACCTTGACAATGTATCTGAAATTAACCGTGATAGCAACTTATAATAAAAGTAATAAAGAGCATTTAGCAACCAAAAGAGCATTTAACCATTAAAAGAGCATTTAACCATTAAAAGAGCTATGAGACTAAAAGAGCCTACAAGCCACAAAAGAGCCTACAAGTCGCATTGTTAGGTCAACGATGTATTGTAGGTAATTTAAGGCATAAACAAATAAATAACTGTCTAGTATTTTAATTGTTTTAGGTTGACTCAGTTCTTACGTAAAACAGATGTTATGAATTAATATTAACAGTTATTGGATTATTAAAAGGTACAAAGTAGTTCAAATTAGATTGTCGTCATATTCTCCATGACCCACTTTTCGTAATGAGTTTAGTTGGCAGAAAGAGTCAGTCTGTATTAAAACTACACTGAGTGCACATCAAATCAAATAGTTGTTTCATTTAATTAAAAACGAAACCTCCAATACTCTACCTAATAAAAATTTTTTGGCTAACATATGGCAATAAAAGTTTAATGTTTACATTAAAACTTTAGGTATAAAACGATGGTGCAGGCAGGCCACTACACCGTGTCGTTGACTTACACCATTGAAACATTTGTCGATCTCATTCAGTCCATTAATTTTTTTATTTTTGCTAATAGCTTATCAAGTTTTGGAAGAGCGCCTTGTTTGAATACTCAAATCTTGTTTTGTTCAAGTTTCAAGAAAATGTTAAAAATATATTTAAAATCAATGCGTATACCTCGAAAATGCTTGTCAAACATACAAACATTAACATTTATGATATTAGTACGGTTATTAGTACGATGTAAAATTACAAATTGATAATGTTATTATGATAGTATGAAGGATGTAGTATTTAGAGTAATGAACATTATTCGATAGTGGTTGTTTCTTATGACTAGATAAGTAGTCAGATTATACATTTTGAAATCCAAACAAACATCAAATATTTACACAATAAGCTGATAAATAACTCATTTTATATTTATATAAAACGAAATGTTTAGTTTTGTCTCCAATAACTTAAGATCACATTAGTCAACCTCTGGAAAATGTAAACAACATTAATACATCCTCAAAACAACGCACATTTATAATAATAATAATAATAATAATTCGTTTATTTTCTCCAAAAATCAAATACAAATCCTTTACACGTTTAAGAAAAAAAATGTACAGTAGCATCAATTATCATATACAACACAATATATAAGGACACCAGGACTCCACCCCGATTACAAATTACAATTCAGGAAGTTATATAATTAGTAACTGGCACTTACTGGTGATAAGGATAATTCGAGTTACCAAGTCTATAAAAACAGTAAAAACATCAATAACGATCGATAA
Source organism: Marasmarcha lunaedactyla (assembly GCA_923062675.1). NCBI lineage: Eukaryota > Metazoa > Arthropoda > Insecta > Lepidoptera > Pterophoridae > Marasmarcha > Marasmarcha lunaedactyla. The sequence goes on along the minus strand of OV281339.1, from coordinate 12,883,432 downwards.
ATTTGCAAACAAATAGTTCAGTTATTGTAGCTTTTAACTATATTCAACGTCAGCTTATTGATTAGGAATGTCAGAAGATAAAATATATGTTAAATGTTTGGTAAGTTAGTTAAGTCGGTTTATACTTTACAATGTCACTATAATTAGAATTCTTTTAAATTGTTACAAATGCTTTATAAATGTCAATCATTTTTGTTTATTTAAAGTTACACAATTAGTAAGATACGGACTTTTTATACTAAATATATAATATAGTTTATTTATTTTTATAATATTAAAGTTTAATAATCAATTAAATGCGGTTCCAGTAGTTCTAGTTAGGTCCATCGGGTAAAAACATTATAAATACTTAGTGATTCATGTAAATATTATTTAGGGACTATCGGAAGTCGTTCCGTCTCTGTGTAGTTCAGTGTGAGAAGCCATTCTCGAACCCTTCTTTACATTTCACTTAATGATGATAATGTTAATGAATATATGTATAATAATGAATATAATAGGTCTTTACCTATGAAACTGCCGTTTTGCCGTACTGGCCATTTCAAATGAAAATATTTTTTTTTGACTGATAATTCTAATTTCAAATTAATTTTATTTAACAAACATGGAATTCTTTTTCTAAAATCGTCATTTGTTTAATAGTTAGTGTTTTGTTTTCAACGCATTCGAACATTTTTCGTCATCATGGATAAGTAAAAAATTCGAGTAATTATGGAGTATGAGTACCGTCGTGGCAGCAAAGCGGCACAAGCGGCACGCAACATCAACGACGTTTACGGAGCGAACACTACAAACGAACGCACCACCCGTTATTGGTTTACCCGCTTCCGTTCTGGAAATTTTGACCTGAAAAATTAACCCCGTGGTCGTCCAAAAACTTTGGTCGACAATGACGAATTAAAGGCAATTGTGGAAGCTGATGAAACTCAATCCACGGCTGAATTAGCAGATGCTTTCGACGTTAGCATCAAAACAATATTGGTCCATTTGCGTCAAATTGGCAGGGTAAAAAAGCTTGACAAATGGGTACCCCACGAACTCCATGACCGTTAGCGCGAAGTACGCGTGGAGACGTGCCTTGCAATGCTCAGCAGGCATACAAATGAAAGAATCCTGAACCGCATTGTTACTTGTGAAATGGATCCTGTTTGACAATCGTAAGTGCTCAGCAAGTTGGTTGGACCCTGGTTCAGCACCCAAACAATGCCCTAAACGAAAACTTACCCCTAGAAAAGTGATGGTCACTGTTTGGTGGTCTAACGCGGGTGTAATTCATCACAGCTTCTTGCCAAACGGGACAAGCATTACTGCAGATGTGTACTGTGAAGAACTGAACACAATGATGGAGAAGCTCGCACGTCTCCAACCAGCTTTGGTCAATCGTCCGGCTCCACTGCTCCTGCACGACAACGCGCGACCTCATACTGCACAGCAGACGGTCTCCAAGCTACAAGAGTTGGGGTTGGAAGTTCTCCGTCATCCGCCGTACTCACCAGACCTTGCGCCTACAGACTTCTACTTTTTCCAGAATTTGGATAACTTCTTGGCGGGAAAAAAATTCAATACCCGAGAGGCAGTACAAAATGCCTTTGAAGAATTTGTTGCCTCCCGTCCAGCTGATTTCTTCAAGAAAGGCATCAATAAGCTACCAATGCGTTGGCAAAGATGCATTGATTGCATGGGTGATTATTTTGATTAATAGAAATAAAAATATATATAAAAAAATTACGCTTCATTTATTTCGTGAAAAACGGCAATTTCATAGGTAAAGACCTAATATATGGACGGTAAAGAATATATGTTAGTTTTTTTGTTTATTGCTTTGTAAAGGTATTTACCGAAAAAACGAAAGAAGCAACTTGAAAATTGCGTTCTAAATTTAGAACTATTGAACGCAAGGACACCTCTACGTGTTTTATTTTGATGATATTCAAGCAGTACATGCTGTTTTATTATACAGTTCACTATAAATAGTTGGCGTACTGTCAGTACTTGTGCTCCTTCATATAAAAGTGTAGCGAAAGAGTAATCTCTAAGTTACTTTCAAAACTGTTCTCTGGGTCCGCTCAAGTTGCAGTAAGACAGTCATAGGGGCACCACCCTATGCGCTGATACAATAAGTCAGTAGAGATTGGCAAAGTGCATAGTAAACCATCTTTCACGTTCTTTCATCAGCAACATTTCTTAAGTTTTTGAATATGTATATTAGCTTTCGTAATATATTTGTTAGGAGATTGATGTGTTATTTAAATGATAAAAATTGGTCCAGCGTTACACCAAGATATTTAAAGCTGGTAACTGCCCGCGAACTACCATATCTACAGCCTGCTGCGTTTGGAAAAGAGCATGTATGGACTTTAAGAGGAATATCAGAGAAACACTTTGGCAAACGTATTAAAAAGTTAAGATATTTTGTTTTACCTGCGTTGATCGTAAGCAAATTATCATTAAACCACTTATATAATTACGGTAAGTCCATTTTGAGCTGTTTCATAAATAGCCTGCCAAGAGTCCCCGGTCAATAAAACTGCAGTTTCATCCGCAAACGTGAATGTCCTCCCATAGGCAAAGTTAAGGGCACATAAACCATTAATGTAGACGAGAAAAAGAGTAGGACCTAGCACGCTGCCTTGCGGTACCCCGTAGTTTATCAAAAGCTCGCTACTTTCTAGATCAACAATTTTAACGCACTGTGTACGCCCTTTAAGATAACTCTGAAACAGCTCAAGTTCCTTGCCCCGAACACTTATTTTATCCAGACTTTCTTATCTATCTTGTTAGGATCGGAATGGAGACCATGTCGAAGGCCTTTGATAAGTCAAGGAATATGCCCAGTACTTTCTGACTCATGACCATACTGGTAGCGACATAGTTTGTTAGGTCATAAACAGCATCCGATGCACTATGACCAGCCCGAAAGCCATACTGAGATTTAGATAAGATGTTGTTTGTTTCTAGGTAGTTTACCAGTCTTTTATTCATATTTCTTTCTAATACCTTGCACAACGCTAAAAGTATGGCAATCGGCCGGTGGTTGTTTACTTGATTTTTATCCCCACTCTTATCTAACTGGATGGCTCAAAGCTTTTTGAATGAACTTGGAAATATGCCGGTAGAGAGAGAACAGTTACAAATTTGAATCAAGGAGGGAAAGATGTATTCTTTAAATTTTTTGATAAAGTCGCTGGAAATATTATCCCAACCATCTGCGCAACTTCCTGACATGGTTAAAACCAATCGCTCCACTTCATCTTCGTCAGTCGGTAGCATCACCATGGAAGAGGAGGCAGTTGTATAAGCAAAATAATGAGGTGGTTCAGTTGGTTTCTTTAATATTTTGTTAGCAAGGGTTTCACCCTGACCTACGAAATAGCTGTTCACTTTATCAACAGCACCGGCCGCACAGAGTTCGCTTTTCTCGTATCCTTTTTTTTGTTTTCTTAATATTTCGCTACAAAAATTACAGTACCGTTTGTATGACACTTTTAATACCTCATCGTTCGGATTTTGTTTTAGTTTCTTACGCAGAGCATCTCTATGGCGAAGGCAGTGGCGTATATTAGTAGTAATCCATGGTTTGATATTTTTTTCCTATTAGGTACTTTGCGTATTGTTGTGTTACTTTGTATGATGTAATTAAATTCTGGATTAATAAACTTGCGGCGGTATTGGGGTCAGAGGAACCATTAACATCCGTCAAATCGGTGCTCCTAAGATCTTTCTCTATCTGTTCACAATTAATGCGTGTAACAGAGTGTTTAGTATCAGCCCTAATTAATTGATTAGTCAGGAATAGCATCGCCGCATCGTGATCAGTAACTGTTGAATGTGCTACTTTAACGTCAGCTCGATGTGTGGTCTTAAAGAGAACATGGTCAAGGCAAATATTAAGACTTGTGGGAAGCGTATGTCCGGGTAGTAGACCATGCAACGCAAGCAAATTAAGATAATTTGTTTTGTTAGTATGAAAAACTTAGTATGAACACCTGTTATTATCACGTTTCGATATCTCGAAATTGAAAACAGCATATGGTCCAATGAAGTTAAGAACAGAATTATATCTTTAATTCCTGGAGGTCGATAAACAGCCAATACAGTTGTATCTTTGTCGATTTCAATTTGTAAACAGTTAGTGCCAGTTATGTTAGGCTCCAAAACCACGACATTTAGACCACTATTTACGTACACAACTACCCCTTCATTCTGCGTTAGGTTGAGCTTTGCTGAGAAATGTTGAAAGCCATCTAGTACAGGAATATCACCAGATCCTCAAAGCCAACATTCGGTTAGGACTAAAATATCCCAATCAAGGCCGGTTCTGGTAAGAAGCGTCTGAAAAAGTGGCATGTTTTTTGGAAATACTTCTAATATTTTGGTTCAGTAACTTTAGTAACAAGCGCGGATCACTGTTTCGCGGAAAGCAGTGGTCTAGGTCACAGAAGGAAGCGTCACTAACGGAAATAGAGTCTACAATATTAATATTATTTTGTAGATTGAATTTTACCAAGGTAAAAACGAATGATCGAGATGAAACTGTTCTTTAGGAAAAGTATACATTTGGATGGCTGATTAAACGTAATTTGGAAATAACAAACCACAAAGACGTAAAACATTGCATACATATACGATAGTAAAGTTATTAATTCGAATGATATTTTTACCAATTAGTGTAGTCAATATTACGAATTAGTAGTATATAGTCAGTAGATAGTGGATAATATTCAATTAAAATGTGAGTCCCTAGTTGAGCGAATCTTCTTAGTACAGGGACCTAATAAATAAATAAATTATATGAAATTGAAAATGTCCTGAGGGAAACAGAAATGGGATTATTTTTCGGTAAGTAAGTTAAATCTAAATAAACAGATAGTAATTTGTTGAGTTTCTTTAGTTCGCTGAGCACAGTTTCGTCCTTTATCCATACGTGAGGGACCCCTTGAGCTTTTCTTAAGAAAACTTTACCATTTGACGTCCAGCAGTAGCCATAGCCTTCAGTGTTTTTAAAATCCCTGGCTAAGAAATACAGCTTCTTGGTTTTAGGCGTCAAGTAATCAGAAATGAAAATAGGATTAGCTGGCCCCGCGAGTCCAAGTAGGGTTGAGCCACAAGCGTAAACCTTCTTTGTTTGCAACCTCAAAGATGTCACGTATATCTTTTACGTCGATTGGATAGTTTGCTTGTTTTAACAGGGTAGAAAAATCTGTGTATAAATCTGCCTTGTTGTCTAAGGTGACTTTTGGTATGTTACGAATTTCAATATGAGTATTTTTATTTAACCATTCTAGATAGTCGCATCGGTTGTTGTAATGTATTGAAACAACCAAGTTTAGATGACAACTGTTTATTTATAATAGGACTACCCTCAACACCTCCCCCATAAACAATGAAACCTTTCAAATATTAAAATTAAAACATAACAAGGTTACTTTTATTATAATTCAGCGTTTAGCTTTACTACGAGTAGTAGGAGGTAAGTAAGGTGATGGTGATAAAGTTATATTCTGACTCGGTTCGTACAGCGAGGACTCCTCCTCCCCCTTAATATGATCATCGTCACCGCCATTACTCATCTCGTACTCCCTACTCGACTCATCATCAGATACAACTATGGTACTTTGCCGATCTCTTTGCGATCCTACATGTTTACGGTCAGGTGTGCTCTTAATTAAGTGTTGACGATTGCGGCGATAAATACCTTTTTTATTTTTTAAAATATATGAACGCGGTGTATCCGCTTTTCCAATGACTGTGCCACGAATCCGTTGGTTATTATTTTCTTTCATGATTACATCGTCGCCGACACACAACTCAGGCAATTTTTTACAATGCTGATCGTAATATATTTTATTTTTTACTTGCTTATCTACTATAATGTTATGCTGTAATTGTTCACTGAAGTAATTTCTTCTTAACAAATCAGGATGCACTGGCAATCTACAATTTAATCTACGTCCCATAAGTAGCTGTGCGGGAGAATTCAAATTTTCCCGCGGCGTATTTCTGTAACTTAATAAATTTAAATAGAAATCAGTGTTACTATCTATCGACTTTTTTAACAGTTTTTTAATCGTTTGCTCTGGCCTTTCACTTTTGCCATTTGATTGGGCGGAATAAGGGGATGAGGTGATGTGGTTGAAGCCCCATTCATTGGCAAATTGTATAAAATTCCGACACGAATATTGCGGACCATTATCACTTATAACCGTGGCCGGAATTCCATATCGCGCAAAGTTTTCCTTCATTATATTAATAATAAAAATGGACGATGTGTCCTTCAAATATGCTACTTCAATAAATCCTGAATAATAATCAACTAAAATTAAATAAGATTTCTTACCATACTCAAATATATCCGTACCTATTTTATTCCACGGCAAGTTCGGAATAGGTATCGGCATCAGCGGCTCTTTACAAGTTTTATTTGAATTTTCTCGACAAACTTTACATTTTTTTACAAAGAATTCAATGTCTTTCGATGTACCGGGCCAAAACAATACTTCACGAGCGCGTCTTTTACATCGGTCAACCCCTAGGTGCCCGTCGTGAACTATTTCTAACATTTTAGCTTTCAATGAACTAGGAATCAAAACCTGCTTATCTTTAAAAATCACCCCATCAACACAATACAACTCATTTCTAATAGACCAATGATATTTTAAGTCACTATCTAAACTATATTTGTGTGCTGGCCAACCCTTATTTATATAAACTAACAATCGACTTAACATATTATCCTTACAAGTTTCTTTTTTAACTAAAGTTAGTTTATTTTGCGACATAGGTACATTACTTATGACCATCACAAGTTGGTTCTTTATATCCCTACTGATCTTATCGTCATACAAGTCAGGAAGAGGCGCACGCGACAACGTATCAGGTATGTACATATACTTTCCAGGTTTATAGGTAATTGCCAAATCGTACCCCTGTAGTTTCAACATCATACGTTGTAACCGCGCCGGGACTGAATTAAGTGCCTTTTTAAAAATGCTTTCAAGTGGTTTATGATCTGTTTCTATTGCTATATTCTTTTTACCGTTAATATATTTATGAAACTTTTCACATGCAAAAACAATGGCTAATAGTTCCTTTTCGATTTGTGCATATCTTTGCTGCGTGGGGGTGAGTGTGCGTGACGCGTACTCGACCGGTCGCCCGCGCTGCATCAGCACTGCGCCGACGGCTACGCTGCTCGCGTCCACGGATAACAACACGTCACTGCTTACGTCATATAGTGAAAGCACTGGAGCCTCACTTATTAGTCGTTTTAATTTATCGAAAGCAATTTTATGTCCCGTTTCCCAACACCATGTGACATCTTTCTTTAATAATCTAGCTAATGTAAATGAGTGTTTCGATTAATTAGGTACAAATTTCGACGAAGAGTCGGTTGGTTCTGGTATATTAATCACAGCTCTTACTTTTACAGTGTCAATTTTCATTCCGTCTTTATTAAAGATATGGCCTAAATATGTCACCTCGCCTACACCTATACGACATTTCTCTTTATTGAATTTTAAATTAATTTCTCTCGCTCTTTTAAATAGTTTCTGAAGTCTTTTATCATGTTCCTGTCTAGTAGAGCCCCAGCAAATAATATTATCAATAAAAGACTCTATCCCCTCAAGACCTTCTAACAATTGCTTAATTTTTGCGTGAAAAACTTCAGGAGCACAGTTTAAACCGAACGGCGTGTTAAACGTACAGTAATCAGCACTTTCATTGTCAAATTTTATAGACCAAAACCCAGAATTTGCGTCTAAAACTGAAAAGTATTTAGCCCCAGTCATTTAAATGGCTAACTCATTTACCGTCGGCAACTGAAAATGTGCACACGGTCTAAGCACACGCGTAAGTTACCGTTTTTCTTAGCGACCACTACCAAAGAATTAACCCACGGTGTCGGGTGATGCACCTTCCTAATTACACCTAATTCCGTCATCCTGTCCAACTCATCCTTAAGTTTGCCGCGGCGCCCTAACGGTACTTTGCGCGGAGCGCACACTACCGGCATCACATTTTTATCTACCGTAATGTGATACTCCCCCGGTAAGCAACCTAAACCCGTAAACAAATCCTCGTTTTTCGATAAATTCAAGTTATGAACCCTTTTTATCAACCCCAATAATAAGCAAGCCTCCAGGCCCAGCACACTCTGACAATCAATATCGGCTATTACAAACGTAAAGTTATATTGAATCTTCTTATACCACCACTTTAAATTACAAATTCCTTTTATAGGTATAAAATCACCACTGTACGATTGCAGTTTAATTCTATGATATAATATTATACTATCACAATTATAACCCAACTGCAAAAAACGTTTATATGATAGGACATTGACATCTGCACCGGAATCTAATTTAAATGTTTCGGAGCCGTGTTCCCCACGAAGTTCCTCAAACCAGTCCTGCGCCTGTGACACAGAGTTCAAACGGCGAACGTTTGACAAAACAGATATAAAGAATGACTTACAATCGTCTGCGTCGTCTGGACCGTCTTCATTATGGACACCGATTTCATATACATTTTTAACAATTTTCTTTACCTTACACACTCTAGCAAAATGGCCATAATTTTGGCACACATAACACTGCACTGAGATCGCCGGGCAATCACCATATTCACTACACTGACTTCCACACGTGGGACACGAGCTGGCATCCGACGTGTTCGCTCCTGGCCGCGCCCATCTCGCGCCGGCAACTGGCGGGCGCTGCTGCCGCCGGCCCCCGCGGCCACCACGGGATGCGCGCGCGCCATCTGGCACCCCCACAGCGTCGACGTGGACCCCATTACGCATATCCAACAAACGACTGCTGTCAACTTGACATATTTTTATACATTTTTCTAATGTTAACTCTTTTTTTCTCAGCAAACGATCGCGAAGGATTGTGCTCTTTATGCCACACACAATACGGTCGCGAATCAATTCCTCTTCTAAGGATTTAAACTCGCATGTTTTACTGAGTAATTTAAGTACAGTAACATACTGATTTATAGACTCGCCGGTATCCTGATTTCTCGAGAAAAAATTATACCTTGCTAATGTGACGTTAGGTTTGATGCCGAAATATTCGTCAAACTCTTTCAACAGTGTGGTGACGTCATCCTTTTTTTTTGTCGTTTGAAAACGTAAAAGTCTCGTACACATCGAAACCATCTGGTCCGATCAAATTGATTAACAAGCTAGCTTGCACATCTGCTCTTCTTTATGCACCCCTGATGCCTTTAAGAATAAGCTGAATTGCGTTTTCCATCGCTTCCACGCGTCAGCCCGGCTGACGGAGCTGCCTTCCAAACTCAGTTCTTGAGGTGGTCGTTCGTGTTCCATTACAAAAAAAAAAAAACAAGAAACCAATATCCAACTACACTTTCTTGCGAAATATAACTCGTAAATACACTACTGCACGTTTTTTCTTTTTTAAATCAAATTAACACCGCTGCCACCATGTAATGTATTGAAACAACCAAGTCTAGATGACAACTGTTTATTAATAATAGGACTACCCTCAACAGTTGTTTATAGAATTGAAATCTTGTTTAATTTCTTTGCGACTTTTTTCAAGATTTTGAATTTTGAATTCCAATAATTCTAGTTTATCAGATATAAAAATCACAGATTTTTCAATGTCTTTGCTGGTGGATTGTACGCTGGTAATTAGATTTTTAACCTCCATTAAGGATTTTTCCAGCATGTCAATTCTAGCATTTTGGCTGTTTTGAAGAGCCAGAATCATATCTTTCATTTCCATACGGAATGCTGTTAATGCGTCATGATCATCTCCAGACATCTGCGCCATTTTTCTCTCTTACTTTGGTTAGTTGGCCTGTTAGTTTGTTCAAGGTCAGAGGTGGAGAGATTTGGAGTTGGAGGAGTCCTTTGTAAAGACATTCTTTTGTCAAATTTGCAAACTCAGATAAGAACTACTATTATTTAAAAATGAACGCAACCCATCAATCAGATATCTTTTTTTGCAACTGGCAATAATATCATTAATTTATTTCATAAAACGTCAAAGTCAATGTTTTGTTTATTTACAAAAGGTTTCGAATGCTCTTTTATTGGTCAGAAGAAAGTTTAGGTAAAAAAATGGTGGTAATAGCAAAACAAAGACCGTTGGTGGCGCCGTCAAATCACCACAATCTCTTCAGTATTCTCCTTTTGAGGTAATTGATAGACACATGTTTTCCTTGTTCAACGCTTGTTTTGTATGATAAACTGTAAACTCCAGTGTTAATTTTTCACTTGTTTATCAATTATTTACGCAGGAAAACGTTAAAACCGTGTATACCTAAACAAGGGCAGGGGGAAAGTGAATTTATGAAACTGCGCCGACATTATTTAAAACCAAAAATTGATATCAGGCAATTTCAAAATAAGACTGGCTTCTCTAAGTATTGGAGCATCTAGTTACTTATAATTGACGGTTTCACTCTGTTCATAGTTAAAATTATACAATTTGTTGATTTAATTAATAGAACAAGACTCGTAGATTGTTATATTGATGGAATCCTGGTTTAATTATTATTCCAGCTTGCAAGTATATGAAATAAAGCAGCAATTTTTCGGTAACGTATACAAAGAAATAATTTCGTACTGAAAACGGGTCCTTAAAAGTTGTGCAAGGTAAAACGAAAGATTGAAATTCACAAGAACTACGACTGAATTTTAGATTATTAAAATACGTTTTCTTACCACTGGTTCATCTTGGTAATATATATTTTAAATATCGGGTTATTCTTATTATTTAATTATAAATACATTCTTATAAAAACAATTAGATATGTACAAAAATAAATAATCACGACATTTACGTTTTGACTGTTCATGTTTATGAGTATCAACGAGAATCGAAATAAACAACCTTATTCTAAATCAGAAAATCAAAATAATAAATACCATAAATAATATCAATTCATGCCTAAGACAAAAACAAGTAAACTTGCTATGAAATGTTATTCGAATCCTCCACTGTAGTGTACCTTCTGGAAAAATAAATGTCTCTTGGGAAATTCGAATCTTCCCATTGCTTAGATATAATATATTTCTGAGCAACGAACAAACAACGAACGAGATAATGTCTAAAAGTGTATATACAAGACCATACACACTTAGACAATATTTTGAAATTAAAAATAGACTTACTAGAAACAGAGTTAGTCGCTTAAATTAAAACATAATGTTATTTTATTCGATACATTTTTATAAATCTACTACGTGAATCAAAGAATTTTGGGGCATTTATACAAAGACGAAAAACTAGAACTTCTTAACTTTGGAACATGATTCCAAATTATTTCATTGATCTTATTGAGATACTCATAGTGAGTTTATATTTTACTTTCATGTTGTTGCTAAATTCACTAAGATAAAACGTTAAACTACATAAGTAAACCGTCCATCCGCCATACCATTAAATTTTATCTAAATAAAAATCTTTAATAATAAAATCTTTCAATATGTTTTATACTTAAAAACTACTATATTAAAAAAAATAAAACATATTGAGTTTTAAACCTTATGCATGTCTCAAAGAAGACAGTTGAAATTATACGTATGTCGTTATATTATCAGAAAACGCGCATCATTTAAAACGTATTGGAATATTTTCAAACAGTCTCATAATAGCAAAACACAGCACACAAACAAAGCAGATTTTGCATTAATTTTTAAAACTTGTTTGGTGTTTTCGCAAAAAACCGACGTCAATTTAGTAAGAAAGGAAACACAAAAGTTGTTTGTTTTATTAAAAACATTAAATTCAATTTCTTGGTTTTAATTAGTTCAATTGATTGTTGGGCATCGTAGATTTAACAAGAAAACAGAAAGAACATAAATATGACGTTTTTCAAATTAATTGTTATTAATATAAGTAATATTAATACTTTGCGCTTTTTTATTAGTGTCGTGTCACGTTTCTCAAAAAACCTGAAAAGCTGTTGTTGCGATAAGAATCGGACTACCCGACTTTGTCGTGTTCCGAATTTGATCGAACTTTCAGTCTGATTCAATTTTTTTTAGTATGAGTAAAAAGTTTTTGAGGCAAAATATACAACCAATAAAAACTCATATATTGCCATAAAAAACATACCTTAAAAACTTCGGTTATGATAAATAAAAGTGAAATTTCTTAATATTACTTTGTGATTAATTGCTCAATAGGAGTATTCGGTAAATTTTATTACAAAGTTCATTCCGTTTTATTTTTAACTCAACAAATCAAATATTATGCACTTCATGTAATGACTTCAACCAATCGCAATTCAGAATTAATTTTTTTTTCGAAAATATCGAAGAACGTTTTAAAATCATTGCGAAATTGTCTTTGTGTCTGTTCCATGATTCGCAATAACTGAAATGCTTGCAATAGTTCCAGTACATTTGAAATAAAACGTATTATCGAATCATATTGCAACACGTCAAAGTAGCCGAAATTTAGTACACGTATTTTCTTAATTTGAAATTCGGAATTACCATTTACAATGAAAAACAATTTATCAATAATTCGTTACCTATCTATGGCAAACCGATTAATTGTGGATAACTTTAAAAACATTAATGCAACGTTACACAGTTATTTGTTACAAAAACAAAAACTTATTTTATTTGATACTTTCTAAACCACACTTAGTTATTTATGGTTTATAAATAAAAACGAAGTATGCACTATATCTCAGAAAGGTAGAATAATTAATATTAAAGTAAATTGTTTTTAACAAGCAATAAAATGTTATGTATATTTTATTAACTTTTTATTGAGTATTATGTGTAAATTTTAGTGAAACCTGTTATTGGATTTATTAAATTGTATAATTTGTATGTAAAATATTGTAAAGATATGCTGTTGGTTCTCTTAATACAAATAAATAAATGTATTATTTTATAGGTGTATGTATTGGACTTGAATTTGTATTTTAATTCATTACTATCTACTTTAACAGGACTCATCAGAGACCGTTTACGCAGAGAAAAGATATAGTATACCCTGCCGATCAGTGCAATTTCGTCACAATTAGATGGTTTGCCAAGAATATATTTAACATTAACTTTGTATAAAAAATATTATACCATTCCTATATTATATGTGTATTCAAATTTAATACTATAATTGACACGATGGAAATTAAATCTAAAAAATTAGACAATTTCTTATGTATTCATAAAATAATGATAGTAACGGCATTCAAACGGTCAACAATTTTTTTTAAACGACATGTGCTAAAAAAAGTAGCCAATATGTTATGACAAATTTGCTTTAAAAGTTAGTACTGACTCTATTGAGTCTCACCCTGTGAAGACCGTTACTGGGATGATCAAAAAAATTTTTTCATAATGTATTATGAGTTAAAATTCTCAATACCATCTTATTGTATTTTATTTGTGTAAATTTTCCTTTTATTAAACAAGTCACTATATACAATGTAAAAATTTACAGTGAATCAGATCAACCCACTGATGAAGATCAACTACTTTTAAAAGATATGAGGTGTGTAATATAAATTCAATAAGTCCATGTTGCACGCTCACTGTTTTCTGAACTTAAAAATACGACGTATTTGACGAGCGTAGTGGTTAGTTGCTCTGCCTCATACGCGGGAGGTCCCAGGGTCGAGTCCTGGCCAGAGCAAGCATTTGTGTGGTGAACACCGATGTTTGTTCTCGGGTCATGGTTGTCAGTATTTATATATGTTTGCTTATTCTGGGTTCTCCTCAGTTCGCTGTATGGTCATCCATAACATAAGCTCTGCTTTATTTGGGGCCATACAGTTGGTGTGTTTGCCTGGGGATTTATTTATTTATTTTATACTTCATGTTCAAATTGTCTTTCAGGAATGCATGGTGGCCTGAGCATGTATATTATGTAAATACCTAGTACAAGTTTGCAAATATGAAATCCACAATAAAGTTTCGATAAATGTTCCTCTGTATGTCATTCACTACCTAGATAGTAGCAACAGGTGATGTGACGGTAAACTTTATCAAAACGTGTTTCATATTTGCCAACTTGTACTATAGACAATTGTCGGAATGATATACCACAAACCGACCATAACAAGATAAATTCGACTAAAAGTATTGTATTGTATACTACAACTAGGTATGTAATACATGATGTATTTGCAGTTAATTAATAAATAATAATAATAATAATAAATATTTCTAACAATCACACCACATTATCTAGCCCAAATTAAGTATCATTAAGAACTTGTGTTATGGATACTAGATAATGGATAAATAAACTTAAGAAATATATAAGCACAAATAGATTTTTTTTTTCATATATAGATATTAGAAATAAACTTAAATATACATACCGAGGTAACAATAAATTAATACACGCATAAGTACTACATTGAATGTTTTTTTTATAATCTTGAAGTCATGACACAAAGTTTGTTTCTTCGGCACAACGTACAATCAAAGTAACTCTCGGATTTGAAACTAAAAAAAATTAAATTTGTGTCAATTTATCATTCAAACTTTTATTTATATTTGAGCTGTCCGTTAGTCCTGATTTACTACAGTACAGAAGAAACCCGCTTTCCTTTATAAAGGAACCAACTGACGAAAACTCTACTATCTACGATACCTATGATACTACATACTCGTTTGCATATAACACTTGTAAGAATTATATCGACCAATGCGTACTTATATATTTTTGACAATCGTCAATTTTCATTACATCAATATTTTTGAGAATTACTTTGAAATATTACTGTGTAAAGTTTGAAACTGTCAATAAAAAACTTTAACAAGCAAGTGATTACAAACTAATAAAAAGTTGCTATTACAAAACCTAGGCGTTTGTTTTTATGATATCCTCAGCTTGTCGTTTTTTCGTTTGATTGGGGTATTTTCTTCATGATTCTCTCTTATATCGAACAAACACAACGTAAAGAAATTAAATAATAAATAATAAAGAAATATATTGAGAGTTAGTTTGAAGAATTTGAAAATAAAATTAGAGAATTGTTGTATCGAATAACTTTAAAGACTCAGTTTTTTGACTCAGTTACATGTTACATATGTAAAAAAAATTTATAATTTATATTAATTGATATCTCAAAACTATTATTTTCACTTAAAATACGTGTCAAAAACTTGTTAAATTTAACAATACAAAAATTTTGTAGGAAAATATCATAAAGACAGTAAAGAAGCAAATAATAACACACAAATTGCGACAATCAGAGCAGCTTAAGATTCAATGATTCAACTGTTTACAGCCCGAAATACATCATTATGGATAATACGACCAACTACAAGACTACGATGTGGTTGACGATCAGGAACTTTTCGAAGAGCGATATCGGCACGTACAACTGCGTTAGCACGAACTCTCTTGGCAAAAGCGAGGGTACTATACGTATCTATGGTAAGTTCAAAATAGCAAATGCCAAGTAATATAAAGTATTTCCCATTGATGTTGTGAAATTTGTACCTATGTCCTTTTTGGTTTTTAAGATCTGCAGCGGCGAATTATAGCTATTTGAATTATATTGAATAAAGCTGTTTAGAAGTATAAATACTAATTTTCGGTTTATGTATTATAACAGGTTTCCATTTAGTGTATTATATTTAAAAGGTTAAGTTATATTATATTTAGATGTAAATAAGACAAATGACATTCTAATCTGAAAAAATTCAATCATATTTTTAAAAAGCTTATAACTGCGAATTTACTAACAAAACATTACTAAAGACTAAGGTGTTGAATGTTGATAATAGTTAGACCTTTTTTGCAGGTTGTTAAATAAAAAGAAATACCTGTTATTATTTTCAGAAATAAAAATTGCTCCAAACTCCGAGGATTATCCATATCAAATCAGCGTTGCAGGAGGTATTCATTTACAGTTCCAATATTATGGCTTACTATTTTTAAAGTTTCATGTTTTGCTTTTTTTTAGAAATTTATTAAAAATCCTTGGACAGCCTAAAATAAAACAAAAGAACATTGGTTGCGGAGGAGTTTCTTAGAAACCTGTTTTGCGTGGAAACATCTTCACAATCCCCTAGCACATTTTTATTCGGAATCATTCCAAAACGTAGCAGGTAGTGAAGATTTCAATCTCAAGGGAAAATTTATAATTAATACATAATTATCTTCTTTTCCAGGTCTGACTGAAACTTCAGATGGAAATGACTGCGTTTCTCTTAGTCTAATGAATATGATGATGTCTATTATCTGTTATGTGATAGGTTTGTATCTAATTAAGTAATTTGAAAATTAAATTGGTAAATAAAGAGCCATTTAAACTAACTCTCTGCTTTAAAATTGAAACATAATTCAATTACGTGTTTCAATTCTGTATTTACAATTAATCGATGACACATACAACTTACTCGAAAAGTAAATCTATTAAAAATATCAACTTAGAATAGTTCAGTTACTACATATAATTGTTTATCTGAAGTAGATGAAGTATAATTAAAGTAAGGCATAAGAAAGCCAAACATATATTTTAAAAATTGTTCGTGTAATTTAACTCAACACTGGAGTATAAGACTGTTTATGATCAATAAAGAAATATTAAACAAGGTATCAATGTTTAATTTCATTTTCCATTAAATTTGAACGTATCTTACATAAAAGACCTATGATAAAACCTAAGTACGAGCTGCTGCAACTTTGGGAGAAATGTGATATATGAGTGGAGTAGGCAGAACAAATTTTAACACAAGCATGTACTAAAATCCGTCAAATATATCAACCATCGTTGATTTTTACACCAAAATACCCTTTCTAGTTTTGAACATATTTAAGAGTTATTGGATATTTATGCAATACTCAAATTTTTTACTGTAAAGTACCTATTACAACAGCAAAAAACAAGCTTAAGTGCAAATGTGCAGTTCTGCATGTTCTCAGCAAATAACAAATACCTCAAATTAGAGTACCTTATCTCTTTAAAAAAGTTTATTGAAACTCATAGTATCACTCAAACACTTACGAGTTACGAGTACAGTCAATTTTTCTATAACTGGCTTCTTTGGTAAACGAATCTTGCGTTTCTCGTGCATTAACCGTACATGTTCACAAGAAATCTACACCTTGATCGATATTATAATACACAAACGGTATGATTATCTTTAAAATAACTTTAAAATTTTGTCAATATCGAAATAATGACATGATTCATTTTCACAGACTAGGTGTGACACTTTAACATAGTATGGCTCCCTCATATTTTTACGAGGATTTGGTCCACGTCACAACCAAGAAACTAATTTATTCAGTTTAGTGAAATAAGAAATAGTAGAAGTGAAAGTACAATTGGTGATTTACAGATACTGCACAGACTATACTAGTCTGCATGATTTTTATGATTTTGGTTTTTTGGATTTTTGGGCTTTTGGTTCATTTTATATCCAACATTCGAATCAAAATACTTATGCGCACAAAATTGTTTACTAAATAAGAAAACTAAAATGTTTTAATAACTGCATTCAAAATCCCTTTTTTAAAGCTGTCTTATTAGTACACATTAGTTAAAAGATATATTATAGATATATATAGTTTTAAGATATTAGTGATAAGATACACACAATAAATTTAAAAAAATACATCATTTCTATACTTAATTATTTTTAAACAACTCTTTTTTAGGATTACATTCTTCAAAAGGAAAAAAAGGAACCTTATACTTATTGCTTTGTTGGCCGTGTATCAAGTTTTTTTTAAAATCACGAAAACGTTAGGGTATCAGGTTGACATTTATATCAAATTCTCAAAATTCAGAATTCAAAATTGAAAATTCATATTCAAATATTTATTTCTCAACATTGACAATTACTTGTTTTATTGACGTGAAATAAAACATGACCCTACTGCCAGTTCGAAAAAACCTTCGTGAAGAAGAACTGGCAAAAAACTTCAAAGGTATTTCAAAATAAATTTACAGTGTCACTTGATGTCTATACAAAATCATTCTTATTTGCATCTGTTAGCTTGGCTAGTCTGCCTCCCCCAAGTATCTAAACGAAGAACACCCTCAAAACGGCACCCGTTCACGAGTTAACGCGAGATCCAGCCATCGCCCTCCTTAACCATATAAGAGGAAGTGAGCGTCCCGTCACTCGACACTAACATAAGAAGACGTACTTTAGTAACAATGACGCTTTAGATATTTATTCATCGGGACTAAGAACTCAATGAGCCAACTCTACGGCCACGCAGCCGCTAACTGCTCAGCTCCCCCCAGGTGCGTTAAGTGCCTGGATCTACATTTTACGAAGGAGTGCACTCGCACTCCCGAATCCACTTCCCCCCCTGCCTGTGTGCTGTGCGGCCAGTCCGGTCACACAGCTAACTACAGGGGTTGCCCGCGCGCTCCGCGCTCCACCGCCAAGAGGGTCGCGCCTAAACCGGCGCCGCCGCTCACTCCCGCTAACTTCCCGCCGCTGCGCAACCGGGGTCCCCCGGAAGCAAAGCCCGTTCAGCCGACGCCTACTCCGGCTCTGTCTTGGAGGCAGCGTCCGGCTGTCCCGCCTGCACCTTCCCGACCCATCCCAGCTCCCGTAGCTTCCGTAGGGCCGCGTCCTGCTTTGTCATCTTCACCTCAGTCGTCGCTGGCTGAGGACATGAAGACCGTGTTCGACGTCATTCAAAACGTCGACATTACGGAAATTTCTGTTCTCGCACGCAAACTGCGAGCCGCCCGCTCTCCTCAAGAGCGTTTATTCGCGTTAGCCGAGCATCACTCGCTCCTAAGTTCGTTGTAAATTTATTTTTTTATTTTTATTTTTCTATAAAATCGTAAATAAGTAAATTATAATGTCTAGACCCGCGAATCCCGCGTCCAGTCGTATTAAACCCAAGGGCTTATCCCTAGTATCTTTTAACGCTCATAGCCTTAACACCAACCTACCCGAGATTAAACTGTTTCTTCAGAACAAAGAACCTGACTTATTCCTTCTCCAGGAGACATGGCTTACTCCAAACCGCTCCAGGGGATTCGCTATACCTAAGTACGCGTTTATTCGTAACGATAGGCCCAACTCCGACGGTTTCGGCGGCACCGCTATATATTACAAAAGAGGCTTCCATTGCTGTCCTCTCCCTACCCCTCCTCTCCTCAACATGGAAGCCACTGTGTGTAGATTGGCTATGACTGGTCATCCGACCATCATCATAGCTTCAATCTACATACCTAGTAGTACCAGACCAATCCGCAGCGACTTTGAGGCCATTCTCGCCCTCGGCCATTCAGTCATTATGTTCGGAGACTTTAACTCCAAACATACTGACTGGACGTGCCTATCGACTAACACCAGCGGTATCGCTCTCCTCGATATCACTAACTCCCTTGACCTAGACGTCATATCCCCCATCACTCCCACTCACTATCCCAACAACCCGTCCTACTCTCCTGACATCCTCGACTTTGCAATTATCAAGCGTATCAATCTTGATCTAAGGTCTATCGAACCGCTCGATGACCTAGGCTCCGACCATCGCCCCGTTTCCCTCGTGCTAGGAACGCCGAACGATAACGTCTCATCTCCTAAGACCTTTACCAACTGGAAAGGTTTTAAAAATACGTTAGTTTCAGCCTTAGAGGCTCCGAACTCTCCACTCGCGATCTCTCCCGAACAATTAGATAGCCCGGATAAAATCGATTCATTAGTAAATTCTCTCACTGATGCTATCAACTCAGCCATCAGTGACAACGAAAAGGTTGCTAAGCAAGGCAAACCCACGCTTCCCTTAGCCGTTAGCAATCTTATTAAAGCTAAGAACGCGGCTCTCCGGAGAGCCAAGAAATATCCCACGCCCGCCTATAGAACAGCTGCGAATCAGCTCCAACGTAAAGTTAGGTCTTGCCTCGCGGAACTCCGAGACGCTCAGATGAACGATCTCATGGCGAATATCTCTCCGTCCCACCAAGCGTACTATAGCATGGCCCGAGCCTTACGCGTAGACACCGCCTCTCACGTTCCTCATCTCACTCGTCCCGATGGCACTACTGCCTTTGAAGTCGAAGAGAAAGCCGAATGCTTCGCTGACAGCATTGCCGCACAATGCTCGCCCAGCACGCAGCCTGCTGATCCCTCACACTTCCAGGCGGTGGAGGACGAAGTCCTTCGCAGAGACTCTCTCCCCATCACCGCTGACCCTGTCACAGTCTCTAATGACGAAATCTTGCTTCTCATTAGAAATCAAAAGTCCAAAAAGGCTCCGGGTGCGGATGGAATTTCCAACCACGCACTTAAGCACCTACCTCAACAGATGCTTACCTTGTTAGCTATCATTTTCAATGCCTGCTTCGACCATAGCTACTTTCCAAAAGCTTGGAAAGAAGCGACAGTCATAGGCATTGCCAAGCCGGGCAAACCTCTGAACGTCCCGGCTAATCACAGACCCATCAGCCTCCTCAAGGCAATGTCTAAACTTCTCGAGAGAGTCATACTCTCTCGAATGCGGAACCATCTGTTTCCAACGGATGGCGATCCTCTCATTATTCCCCATCAGTTCGGCTTTCATTACTCGCCCTCTTTGCTGACGACACCGCACTCTATACCAAAGGCCACAGTGTTCGGCACCTTGTAACCAGACTCCAAAAGGCCGTAAACGCCCTTGGTGTATGGTTTCAAAAATGGCGCATCGATGTGAACCCTGAAAAGAGTTCTGCGATGCGCTTCGACCACAAACGCCGTCGTCCCGATGGCGATCCCCACGTTCAAATGTAAGGCATTCCCATCCCCTGGAAGCGCAGTACTAAATACTTAGGCGTCACATTAGATCCGACGCTTTCTTTCAAGCCACACGTCGAAAGAGTTTCGAAACTCGCTCGTCACTATTTAGGCCGCCTAAATAGCATGTTAGGTAGAAAAAGTAAAATGTCCTTCAGAAACAAACGTACACTTTACAAGGTCTGCGTTAGACCCGTCATGACGTATGCCTCGCCAATCTTTGCCCACGCCAAACCCTCCCTCCTGCACAAACTGCAGGTAGTTCAAAACCTCTTTTGCCGCCGGGCCACAAACGCACCGTGGTACGTGCGTAACGCGGACTTGCATAGAGATCTTGAACTGCATACAGTACAACAACATCTCAAAACACTCTCTGAAGCGTTCTTCAAACGCTCCGAAACCCATCCCAATCCTCTAGTTCGTGATTCAGTCTCATATACTACTCCTGTGTTAGACTCGAAGTTCAAAGTCGCTAGGCCTAGGAATGCGCAAGCGATCTCGAAGCCCTTCTGGCCGCAAATTCTAATTCTAACGTAAATTCTAACTCTAACGTAAATCCTAATTCTAACGTAAATGCGAATTAATTCAATTTTATTTTGCAATTTTTTTAATTTTTGTTTTAATTATTGATTTTCATTTTGAGCACCTTCAGTGCTATGTATTCACCTTCAGTGCTTTGAGCACCTTCAGTGCTATGTAATCCCAGCGGGTGACCCCTTCTGGGCCCCGCTAGCGCGGCCTCTTTCTCCAATTGGCCGTCGCTCAGGCTGAAGGCTGAGTGGCAAAAATGCACGAGCCGACAGGGGGTTTTTAGTGGGTATGGTCCTGGTAGGCGTCGGGACGAGTCCCACATAACTTTGGAATCGCGCCAGAGTATGCGTCAGGGCATTTTTATCCTCCTGCCCTTCCCGCGGAGGGGAACAAAAAAAAAAAAAGAACCAATGAACAAACAGACACATTACACATACAAATACAAATACTAGTCAAATCCTGTTAATGAGGGGATTATATTATATTTCATCATCGAAATTATCGGATAGTTTACAATATACTTTAGCACACAACTTTTGCTAATAGTTTCTTTGAATTTATCAATAGGAAGACCTTGGATTTCCTCAGGAACCTTATTATAAAAGCGTGTAGATTGACCCATGAATGAATAAGTGACTTTATGAAGCCTACTATTATGAGCTGCAAGCATATAGACTACTTCCTGTAAACCTAGAATCATGAACAAAGCATTAAAAATTTAATAAAGAAAAAAAGTGAATTTACTGTTACAAACTTATTTTTACTTTTTTGCAATTGATGCAATAACCGCGTCAAGGGATCGAAAGGCAGGATTAAGTTCGTCCTCTAACCTAGTTTTTGTACGAAACCCTGGGTCCACGTGTCCAACTTGTACTTGGCCAGCTTTTTATTTATTTTATACATCCTTATTTTAATTAAAGGTTTATTAGGGTGATACAGGACAAGTAAGGAAAAATTTATTCGCAAGAAATTCATAAAATCTTTGATTACATACCAGATAGTTTAGTTTGGACGTTCATTCTTTATTTTCCCAACCGAAGCTAATTGTCTATGGTCACAAATCGGTCATATTTGTCTACCAAATAAGACAACAGTAAAAAACACACTGTACATAAGTAGAGGTTGCGATGGACTTTTTAGTTTGTTAATTTAACGAGTATAAAAATAAATACATAACAGAAACTCACGGTAAAAATTTTCGGATCACCTTAGTACAAAATATATTTCAAACTGACAAATTACCTGTGAATATATTTACTTACCTTGTTATTATTACAAAAACATTAAACGTCATCGCAGCCAAGCGCTTTTCTAAGGCTGTAAACATGAAACGTGCGGGGGCGGTAGCGGAGGCGGCGGCACGGAGGTCGCGGCGGGGTGGCTTGATGAGCAAAACGGCGAACGAGCAGTGCCAGCGCGTTGCTGTTGTCGTAGTGCCGTAACGTAACCGATTTATTTTTGTTTATATCGATCAAGTAGACACATCATTGGAGGATAATATATACTCGAAGCAATCAAACATATTATTTTAATGTAATGCATCCTCTCTGTTATATAATACAAATTCTGTTTCGGTATGTTCTTGTTTAGTTTTAATGTGTTAGTTTTAGTTCTTAATTTTTTATTTATAAATTTTAATATTATATTGACTCACTTTGCTCGCACTTCCGACGTTTATTAAAATCACATATCATTTTGACATTGTAACGTGTAGTTTTTAATTTTTAGTGAATATAAAATTAAAAACTACAATATAAATTTAATTTTAAATTAAAAGTTTAATTTGGCCTTTTAATTTTAAACCAATAAATTTTGACTCACTCTGTTTTAATTTTATTAGTAATAAATTCACTTCAAATTTTGTACTAAATCTTAACGAATATTAGATTTTTAATTAATGGTTTTTGATAAATTTACTAAGAATTGTAATTTTATGGTTTCATTGGCCTGAAATAAACGATTTTTATGCTTATATTTTGTTATTTTATTTATGAAATAAAACTGTTATTTATTTTATAACCTATGTATTTTATAACTTATGTCTAACCAATCTCCAGATAAAAAATTAAATTGGATAACACTTGTATTATTTGTAAGTTATAGTAAAAATTAAAAAAAAAATCTAAAGACACAAAACAAAAAAAACACTACAAAAGCATTAAACTTTTTAAAGTTCGAGTGGTTTAGCCATGGCCCTTGGTTAATGGTGATCAAATTTCATTTTTTAACTGGGGAAACCCCAGCGTAGACATGCATACATTTTTAAACATTAAAACGTAAATGATTCGTGAAAAACTGAATCTCCGATGATCACACTCATAATGAGAACCGGGGACCAGTACTGGAGGCAGCGTCACTACGACTTCACCAGGAAGGTAATGTTGTTTTAAGGGTAAATGTATTACATGAAAAAGAAAATGAAAGAAAAAGAGGCGTAATAATAGGTTTATAAATAACAAGGAACAAAAATTTTCATGGTTAGGATTTGCTTTGTTTAATGTAATTTACATTATTTAATTTGCATTTCACACATTACTTTTAGTGCTTGCACCATATTCCAATTAAATAATATTATAATCTAGGCCTTACGAACCACGTCAGAATGCCGCCATATTTTAGTACAAAGGTATAAATTAAGAAAAAATTTGAATATACTCAAGATTTGGTAGATTGAGAAAATAAAAAGAAAGATTTTTATTAAACTTTACTTGCCGGAAGCGCCGGAAAAATAAAAAATGGAATTGAATAAATAAAACTGATTAAATGAGACCGTGCCAATAATCACAGCCAAGTAATGGACACTTCAAAAGCATAACCCAAACACTTATCGGCGTCAGTAATAGGGTTTGTACAGAAACCGACAAAAGAAAAATACCCTATCTCAATAAGTACGTTCCATTTATTTGCGTTCAGACTAAGACACTTTGGCGTTATTAGGTACAGGGGCATCCGTGTGGGTGGTGTGTGACGGGCTGTGCAAAAAAAAATAACTTAATAATGCAAAAAGCGAACGATATGTTTATCAAAGCCGTAAATGGCAGTAAATTAAATTGCTTGGGAAGAACAAATACATTTTTAACGATTGATAATAAATTACATATTCAGGAATGCGTCGTTCTGACGGATTTTGAGCAAGATTTAATTCTCGGGTAGGATTTCAGCCTTTCCGCGAAAGGCCGAAGCAACAATAGACTTTGAGATCAATAACGTACAATTCGACAAATATCTTTGTAATTTTCAATGTAAGAATAGTATAAAAGATGTAGATAATAATTATAATTCTCTTCGGCTGATTCAGCAATTAAGTCATTTTACTTACACAAAATAGAAAATGTGTGAAATTGAAAATGTTTGTTTTAGTAATATTGTAGATCATTTTAAAGATAACTTATGGGGTGAGGTGGTGGCAAGACAAAACGATGGTTTCGATTTATCGCTGGAATTATCTGGTAGTGAACGTAATTTTTTTGTCATAATTGTTAAATAAATATTGGTCTAGGTTTGCTTTCTTTATAAAAAAGTTGTTACTGATGCATATCTATTGCCAATAATTGATATTATGACTCTTTTAAATGGTGCTAATTATTACGCCGACCTGTATTTGAATTCTGGTTAATAACAATGTGCCATAAAGGAGTAGGACAAACACAAAACTGCGTTTACAACGCCATCAGGGTTGTATATATGAATTTAACATATTACCTTTTGGCCTAGACTATGGACGAAGTGTTGGCTAGGCTTAAGTATAGGAATGTAATAGTATTCGTTGACACATTGTCTTTATCTAGGGAAGACTTTTGATGAGTTTTTTAAAGCAATCAACCAGGTGCTAGAAAGGTTAAGGGGTGCAAATTTAATTTTGATACCGTAAATTGTAGTTTTGGGCATAAACAAATAGTATTGGGTAAACTATTTCAGGCCAAGGTATATCGCCTGATCAAAATAAAATTAAAAAGATAAAGAATATCAAAATTCCTAAAAATGTTAAACAATTATAATCAGTAATAGGTTTGTTCTCTTACTTATTTATTAGTTGCTTGCCAAGCTAAAGCTTTAACATATCTATATTTCATACTTTCCCAGAAGGATATTCACTGATTTAAAGAAGATAACATTAAATACTTACCCGATCTTAAATAAATCTGTTTAATACCTTTGCGACTTGTACTTAACAGAGTTACAGAATAAATCGAACTTATTGCTTAATAATGTTATTAGCTGCCGATAATCATCTGTTTGAAGAATCAATCCAACCGATGAGTAGAAATCCACTTAATCCATAATACGCTACGAATTCTACTACAATAGCAATCCAATCTTAATCAACTCTATAAATCACAATGTTCCGTACTAAACAAAGCAACACGCATTCACCAACAAAAATTGCGAACATAAATCTGCAAATGTTGCGCGATCATTCAATTTTGCCGTTTATTTGTTGTGAATAGGAATTTCCACGTAACGTACCGAGAAGCGTTAATTGGGAGGAGAAGTGACATATTTAATGCTTTGGACTAAGGTTATCTTATTTTCGTATTTTTATTTAAATAAACTCTATGTATAAAGAATTTAAGATTTGTGTAAGAAATTCAGATTGTCTGTCATTTAATTAAATAAGAAATAATAGGAAGGTGTCATACAATGTTTGAACCATGAATGTTACAAAAATAAATTTAAATATTAATTAAAAAAACATTTATTGTCCACATAAATAGATTCTCATAGTAGATAATTATTTATGAGACTCTCGATTCCGCAGTCAAATTGTTAAGAGCGTTTATACAAAATCGTGCAATTTTAGGAGTTTTCAGTGTTCGTTTTCGATCAAAATATTACACTTATGCATCAAAATATGAAATCAAATTATTTGAAATTTTATCGTTTAAAACATGTTTAGCGAAAATTTTCATTTCTTCAGATAGTTTTTTAGTAGGAGTTCATTGTTCGTGCGCCTTTTCTTGAAATCCGACAAAGCATGCGTACTTTGCCGTTCGATAAGTATAAAAGTAACTGATACAAACAAAACAAAAAAAAACATTTGCTATGGTCTTTGTTTTGTGGTCAAAAGAGTCTTTAGAGAAAATAGTACAAAATATATATATTTTTATAGGCTAAAACATTAAAATCAAAGCGTGAAATACTTGGATTTCAGTCTAGTTTGTCGAAGTTTTCGATACACTTGTATTTTTACAAAAGTCATAATTTTTTCTTTTTATTACTTACACAGATGTAACTAA
Source organism: Marasmarcha lunaedactyla (assembly GCA_923062675.1). Taxonomy (NCBI): domain Eukaryota; kingdom Metazoa; phylum Arthropoda; class Insecta; order Lepidoptera; family Pterophoridae; genus Marasmarcha; species Marasmarcha lunaedactyla. The sequence continues at coordinate 12,856,957 of OV281339.1, read as the reverse complement.
TAAATAAAACAGAAATATTATTCAAGCCCATTTAAAAACAGTTCTAAATAATCATATTAAAAATGTCTAAAAATGATATAAAATCTAATGCACGCGCTTTTTGTATATAGTACCGGCCGAGGCCTTCCAGAGTGTGAAGCCGAATGCTTCGCCGACAGCATAGCGGCACAATGTTCGCCCAGCACGCAACCCGCGGATCCCTCCCACATCCAGGCGATGGAGGACGAAGTTCTCCGCAGAGAATCTCTCCCCATCACCGACGACCCCGTCACAGTCTCTAATGATGAAATCTTGCTTCTCATTAGAAGTCAAAAGTCCAAAAAGGCTCCAGGTGTGGATGGAATTTCCAACCACGCACTTAAGCACCTGCCCCAGCAGGTGCTTACCTTGCTAGCTATTATCTTCAATGCCTGCTTGGACCATAGCTACTTTCCAAAAGCCTGGAAAGAAGCGACAGTCATAGGCATTCCCAAGCCGGGTAAACCTCTGAATGTCCCGGCTAATCACAGACCCATCAGCCTCCTCAAGGCAATGTCTTAACTTCTCGAAAGAGTCATACTCTCTCGAATGCGGAACCATCTGTTTCCAACGGATGGCAACCCTCTCATTATTCCCCACCAGTTCGGCTTTCGCGCTAAGCACTCCTGCCCTCAGCAAGTCCATCGAATCGTCGAGTACATACTCGAAGGATTATATCCGCGTCGTAAAAAAACAGTTGCGGTTCTCTTTGACGTAGCCAAGGCTTTCGACAAAGTCTGGCACAGCGGTCTCGTTTTTAAACTCTATAAAATAGGCTTACCGGTTCGCCTAGTCAGATTAATCGCGTCGTTTCTCAAAGACCGTACGTTTCGATTCAAACATGAAGGCACGCTCTCCGCGCCTCGTCCCATAAAGGCTAGAGTCCCGCTAGGCTCAGTCCTCGCTCCTCTGCTGTACACTGTGTACACTAACGACATCTCCATCCCGCCGAAAGGCGTCGAACTCGCCCTCTTTGCAGACGATACTGCCCTTTACACTAAAGGTCAAGCGATCTCGTTTAACATCACCAGACTCCAAAAGGCCGTAAACACCCTCGGTGTTTGGTTTCAAAAATGGCGTATCGATGTCAACCCAGAAAAGAGTTCTGCTATTCAATTCGACCACAAACTCCGTAATCGCTACAACGATCCCCACATTCGAATGTTAGGTATTCCCATCCCCTGGAAGCGCAGTATTAAATACTTAGGCGTCACCTTAGATCAGACGCTTTCTTTCAAGCCACACGTCGATAGAGAAACGAAACTCGCGCGTTTTTACTTCAGCCGCCTATATAGTATGATAGGCAGAAAAAGTAAAATGTCTTTTAGAAATAAACGTACGCTTTATAAGGTCTGCGTTAGACCCGTCATGTCATATGCTTCGCCAGTCTTTGCCCACGCCAAACCCTCCGTCCTGTATAAACTGCAGGTAGTTCAAAATCTCTTCTACCGCAGGGCCACAAACGCACCTTGGTACGTGCGTACCGCGGACCTGCACAGAGATCTTGAACTACCTTCAGTGCAACAGCACCTCAAAACACTCTCAGAATCGTTCTTCAAACGCGCCGAATCCCATCCCAATCATCTTGTTCGAGATTCAGTCTCATATACTGCTCCTGTGTTAGATTCGAAATTCAAAATCGCTAGACCGAGAAACGCGCACACTGGCGAACCCACGAAATTAACTTTAGATCTCGAGGCCCTTCAGGCCGCAAATTTTAATTCTAACGTAAATTCTAATTCTAACGTAAATCCGAATTAATGCAATTTTATTTTTCAATTTTTAATGTTTTTAATTATTTACTTTTCATTTTGAGCACCTTCAGTGCTATGTAATTCCCAGCGGGTGACCCCTTAAGGGCCCCGCTAGCGCGGCCTCTTTCTCTAATTGGCCGTCGCTCAGATGAAGGCTGAGTGGCAAAACTGCACGAGCCGACAGGGGTTTTTTTAGTGGGTATGGTTCTGGTAGGCGTCGGGACGAGTCCCACATAACTTCGATCGCGCTATCCTCCTGCCCTTCCCGTGAAGGTGAAAAAAAAAATCCAGAGTGTGGACGTATCGCCTTTTTTTCCCGCGCTTTATCCCAGTGCCTTCGTACTCTGTCGTAAATATCGAACGCTTGCCATCAATTTTGATACTTTTGGTACAAATATTTATTTTTATTATAATTAATAAATTTAATATTGAAGTACTGCATTTTTTGAAGTATTATTTTACTAATAAGTAATACACAAGTCTATAAAAGTCTTTGTTTTTAGGTACAACTTTGGTTTCTGCCTTTGGACCTGTTTTTGCGAATAAGACTCTTAACTGTGTTGGCATTATTTTATTATAATCTGCTATGCTACGCACTACACTGCAGCAGAATATGCGAGAATGCACCTCACTCATGGAGGATGCATTTGTAACGCAAGTGCTGCTGCTACACTGTGTCGTGAAATTTATCCAGATTTAGAGCGGCATCCAGATCACCACGTGTTTATTATTGTGCACCTTTCACTTTTGAAGGCCCGATTCCCCCCATCAAGTAATCGGTTCAGTTTGACACTAAGTGCCTCACGAGGAAGAAGTATTCCAAGAGCTCGTAGAAGAGCCAAAACGAGAATACCCAAAAGCACTGCACATCGCATAGAACAATTCTACGAATTCCATCTGTTTCACGTATAACGCGTGCAGAGTCTTCTCCTTCGAGATTATTCTGAAAGAATTGAATTTTGCAGAAAGACGTTACAAAGGCACAGGGAAGATCCACAATACTTACGAAAATTCTTTGGCCAGACAAAACCACATTTAAAGAAAGATGGATAGTTAAATCTGCACAATGTTCATGAGTGGCTTGTGGAAAATCCACATTTAATGCCAGAAGACAGATGGCAGTGTCGGATCAAAATAAACCTGTAGACAGGATTTTTTAAGGGCGTTTTGAATAACCTGCGGACTTGGGTGCACGAATTATTGTAAGCTTTTGGCGGTGATTTACCAACTTTGTTAGAGGACATACCAGACAAAGGCAGTTGTGGAATCAACAGGATGGCTACCCAACGCATTTCGCATGGCAAGTGAGAGATTTACTTGACAAGCGATACCCAAGAATGTGAATAGGGCAATCAGGCACAATCTCGTGGCCAGCTCGTTTGCCGGATTTAAATCCCCTGGATTTTTTTATTGGAGCGTTCTCAAAGTCAAATTTTATTCTAAGCTAATTGAGAGCATAGCTGCGGGAAAGAATTTTTGAAGCTGCTGAAGAGATTAACTCTCGAGGACATGCCCTTCAAATCGCTAGATCTTTTTTAAGAAGATGTAGGGCATCGATGGAAAACCGTTCAAACATTTGTTATTATAAAAAAATTCCTATCAGATTTTAATTTCAATAAACCTAAACGAAAATTAAATCACTGAGCTAGGTCAGAAATTTTTGTTGTTTTATAAATTCACTCACTGTTGTCACTTTCCGCAATCCGTCTTTCTCACTATGATTCATCATTCTGCTGTAAAATTAACGACCACTAAAGAGTTTGTGCGAATCAAAAGCATTTTAGCTAAGTGAACTGGATTCGCATAAAATCGGATTACTTCTTTTTTTTATTTTGTGCCCATGTTTCTTTAGTACTAACCCACCAAGTGTGTACCATTTTGGAATTCTGGTTTGAGGTGCCAACTTTTGATGCCACTTTCAGGCACTTTAAGGAGGCTTTCTCAAAGTCTAGGTATTTTGAAAATGCTAAATTTATAGTTCGGCAAAAAGTGTTATTTCTAAGAAAATTTGGGGCAATTGTGTTATTGCTTTTATTTTGATTATAGATATGTTATTAAAGGTCATAGTGACACGTTTTAAATGGACAAATATAACCAACATTAACCACAATTACCTAAAAATGGTTAAAAATATGAAGCTTTTCTGTTAAATGCCCATTATTTCTAAAGAACATGGGATGGACTATTTTTCAGATTTTTTGATGATGGTTACCATGTATCCCGTTTTAGCTTGTTGAATTTTGGGACACCCTGTATACGCACAGAAACAAACATATACACTTCTTAGCGACGTGAACAAAAAAAGGGTATTAAAACATTTTGTTCATCTTTTAGACTTGGCAATTTCGTTATTGTGGGTCTCTCGTCAACAATGAGCCCTCGGCACTTCAGGTTCTTTGGTCGACAGAGTCCACGCTACAATAAATTTAATAGCTAGCCGAATCACTCTTTCAAAAAAGCAGGATTGAACTTACTACCGGGCCTTTATGATGATTCCTAATTTTATTACAATTGGAAAGTCATGACTTCAATCTGCCAACTGAAGATAATTCTAGACATAGTGGTCACCCTCCAGCAGCTCTATAGCAGTGGTTTCCAACCACTGGTTCGCGAGGACTAGAATATGGAGATTCATATTTTAAAATTAGAATATAACGTGCTCGGCTGAATAGCTTTGAGAAAATATAATCACCCCAAGAATTCAAACATTAACCATGTAGCCACAGCCATGCCACCAAGTGATCTAGTCACGTTCCGGCATGACATCTAGAGTAGCCATTGATAGACCTAGGTAACTGTCCAACTTATAAGAATCATTTCTACTAACAAGAAACATTTCTAACGATGCCTGGCTCATTTTGGAGGACAGCAGGATCTTAAGAAACGGTGCGCCGCTGGCCGACTTCAGGTTGTAGGAAGCCCATTAAGCATTCCAGCCAGTCTCGAAAGGCTGCCCCACTACTTGTACAAAGTCTTGGGTTTATTACATTGTGCCGGTTGGCGATCGTATGGAGAGGGCCCGATGGCGACCTCTAAGTTGTTTGAGGTTTAAGATCTTTAAGGTGTGTTTCTTGAGAAATAAGTGCCAACAGCGGATGCACTCCTTCTATCTTAAACATATGAGAAGTGCTCTCCAATTTCCACGAGTCTACCACTACCTTAAACCCGATAGGCAGCATTTATTATTGCTCATGGAGACGCAGATGTGTTCCGATTTGATACCTGCATTACCCAGGCTATATCCAAAGCCAAATTTAGTCTATGTTTGTATGTCAGTGATGAAATCTGTTGTCAGTCTTCGAAATGTTTTGTTGGTTTATGTTGATACTGACCCGGACATGATCGTATACGCCAGTATTTACACACACAGAAGACAACTTAATTGATTGATCTTAGTAATGACATAGACAATTTCCAGCAACGCTATCAACCAACGAAATGGCTAAACCCGTTCAAGGGCATCTACCAAGCTAAGATTGAAACCTATTATATCGCAGTAACTCACGTTTTCTCCCGGATCTTTTACAAACCTCGGCGCATTCTTGAAGTTACTAACCTTACCGCATTTTGCTCGAACCTTCTGCAAACAATCGATCCAGACAAATACTTGGTGTACGTATCTCAACCATAAGGGACAACCGACCACTGTCTGGTGAAATTTGTATCGCAATACATGCGAATCAGCTCAAAAGGAACCAGGCGTTTATAGAGATAAAACTCAGCTGATTGAGAATCGATACGATAATCTTTATTGTGCTTCTGCCAAGTCATGCACGGTGCAAAAGTGATAAGACGAGCTCGGTTTGACCACATTGGCCGTCGAGTTATTACTAGCCTAATTTTGTGCTGAATAAAAATATTTATTTGACAACAATTATTGATGATACTATTTAAGAATAAATTGTGTCCTATTCCTTGAACTTTCCCATTATTAAATTATTCATTTCTTTAGTTAATTGTAGCAAAATTCAACATTCAAATCAGGAGCTTTGTTACAAACTCTTCCTAACCTACAATCAACCACACGAAATCCTTATTTGTTAAGTTCAGAAGTAGGTAAAATTAAGTTAGTTTTGTAAAATTTGGTTTGATTTTTGTGAGTTTAATAAACTATGATGACATTTCCAGTAACCACACGGCGAAGAACTGTGTAAATAATAAAAATCTTGTTAGATCCGGCGTGTTGGCTGTACGGGACTTCTTTAAAGTCAGCTCGTTCACGGTGAGAAAATTGTGTTGCGTAAATTCCACAGCAATGTAGAATCTAGGCACCGAAAACCAGAACATATTTTAAGTTACCGTTTTCAGCTTGATTTGAAATAATCCAACTCAAAATGAGGAATTCCCTAAAAACTAATTCTTAACCCTTTTCAAATTGTTAGAACATGAATCCACAACGATTAACGATTAAGTGCCCCCTGCTACTCTAACTCACTTAAATTTTTTTGGCTACTTCATCATCTACAATTCTTCCGATCGCAAAAAATTGTAAATTTTTAGAGAATACAATTTTTGCAATATACTTATACCGACATGTTTGGTTGAATGATTTTGTTCGTGACATCATGTTGAACAGTTAATTATTAATACTAAGCGAGGTATATGCAATTTGTTCGTTATATTCTTACAGTATTAGTGCTAGATGAAAGAACGAATTGGGCGTGGTGTGGTACCTTCTGGTGAAGCGCCATTACGAAAATTGAACGCTTTAAATAAAGCACAAACCAAATAGCTAGTAGTTCAGTTGAATGTTTTATTCAACCATCTGCCTGCGACATACACACAAAATAGCAATGTCCACTAACATTCCCTTTTGCCTATACATATAGTAATTTTCTAAATAGCGGTAACTGTAACGGTATGACAAGGTTATCAAAGGCTTAACCAGGTTACGAAAATTGGAGTGGACGCTTGATAAAAAGTCTTGCAGTTTATGAAAGGGAAGATATATGACTTGGTAAAGTTTTGGGTTTTCCAGATGTTCGATTGTAATTACAGGATTAGAATTTATTGTTGTAAAAGTTTAAGCTGTTTTTAGATTAGGAATGGGATGCAAAGTAAAAAAGTGCTGTTGTAGTCTGACAAATTTAAGATTCATCTTATTTTCCCCATATTTTTCTAATTAAATAGATTTTTATTTAAATTTTACGAGAATTTACTAAGACCTCAGTGCCGTACAAACAGATTAGTAACGTTATTGATCGTGTAATTGAACAATCGAGCAACTTCCTGCCAGTGCCTTAGTTAAGCATAATTAAATTGAATGTGCAGTATTACAATTTAATAAAAATTTTTTAAATCGTCTTGCTAGTTAGAAATGCGATCCAGATTGAATTGTTCAAATTTATAGAACAAATTTATATAAATTTATATAACGTTTATTATGAAATTAGTTTGCTTTCAGTAAATATTACAAGAATATATATTTAAAGGACTTAAAATACATTTTATATGGTGAGCACTGACTAAAAAAACGTTTTAGATACGAACGTATAATTCCAGTTCCTTGGTATATGTTAACTCTGTCCATAGATTATTGTTATTTCTATTTAAGAAAACCAAAGCATTGAAAGATCAGAAGGCCTACTATGAACTATTATTGCGATTCAATTGACGACCTAAAATAAACTGCTTTACTATTTCATACCACGACGTCATTAAAGCGATCCAGTTTAGGTTGACGGTGTTTTAGTTCGTTCATTTTTCGTACCATGAGGTGATATTTCAACCTATATTGGATGACTTAAATGTCAAAGTAAGCGATTCAAAAAAAGTTGCTACTTTCTTGGCGTGAAGTAATTTGTTTCGGTTTATCTTTAAAAAAATGGTTGAAAATGTACGTAATTTCAGGTATTTCAGTGGGATATTTAGTGTTTCTTATGTGTTAATGTGAAAAAGTGATTTCTAGAGCTATTTTTTATTGTAGATGTCTGACGAATTAGTCTTTTTTATTTTCTTGGAAAATGATAATGAAATAAACACAACACGGAAACAATCGGACCCCTTTTATTTGGAAGATGAAGAATATACAAAAAGGATATCGGTTGTCTAAACGATTGGTATTAGAAATGTGTGATGAGCTGAGCCCATTGTTGAAAAATCCAACAAAATCAAAGAGAGAAAGGTAGAAGTTAAATTGGGTGCGTTCTAAACTCGTCATAATCAATTTATTTTTACGACAACACTAAAGAAATCTTTAATTATTTGTAATTTAAAGAATTATATAAATTTCTATTATTTAATGAGTACTAAAACGGGCTTATGGTATATAATTTGACACTAAAAAGCGCAATTTTAAAATATATTTGTTGTTATTTTTACACAAAAAACACCGCTAAAATCATATCAACTAGATTTCGAAACGCAACGCATATGGTTCGAGTAAAAGAGACAGACTTATGCAACGAGTGTACAGCGTCATCTCTTTCTCACACGCGGACCACAGACTAATTTCGATCTTTCATTCCTCCGTGAGCGATTCAAACGCCAATTAGCTAAAAGCACTTCATGGTACGAATCTTAGCGATTCAGTTTAGGTACCTAAACTGGATTGCATCGGAATTGAATGGAAAACTAAAAGTTGATCTGAAACTAGAAGTTGAGTTCAGGTTGTCTTTGAAGACTTGATGTTAAAATCAGATTACATCACGTATTCCAAAGTGTGTAACAACATTTTGTTACTTTGTCAACGCAACGAGCACGCAATCTACCTGCAGGTGAGTGGCATCTGCACCTGTTATGTACATAACTATACTTAAGTTTCTTTTTAAACTTATTTTTATCGTATGATTTTCGACTAACAACGCGTTGGCGTCTGCAGGTTTTAGATAGAAACGCCTTTGTTCTTGTTATTTCACTGCTGTTCATGGCCCTAAACTGGCATCACAACTTAATTATTATAGCGGTCAAATAGTACGAGTAGTAGGAAGGACTGTACCACTCCAGGCGATATCTTTACAAAATAAACTCTACTTCCACTAAAAAAGCATGTTTTGTGTTGTAATGCTTTTATTATAAAAGAAAAAAAGAAACATCCAAAAATAACATCCCGTTTTTGTCAGTAATGAGGACGTTCCTTAAAACTGTGTTGAAACCTGCAATTATTATATAAGTTACTAGTAGATTTAGAACATGACACGTCTGGTGATGTTAATCACGATTTGTTTATGTTAATCACGCCTAATGACTTGTTTATCAAACTAGGTTCCTTAAACTTAAAATATCACATGCAATTAAAATAGCACTGAAATTTGCTTTTAGTGGTATATCAATGAATTTACTACTAAATGAATACCAAGATAAAAATATAATATTTACTATAATTTGAAATATCATATGTATTTAACGCTTATGTTTTTAAATAAATGGTCATTCTGTTATTTATTAAATTACTGTTCAAAGAGTTTTACTTTAAAACAGTATGAATTTAGTACTTATTTCACAATAAATAACGTTAACAAAAGCGATGAATCCTTGATTTATTCACTCTGATCATACTCTGCTGGACATTTGAAACCACTAACGACTTTTAAGTACTGATGTTTTTTTTTCGACTTGAAAGTAACCGTTCTTTATTACTTTTTTTGAGGTAGGGAGAGCTACAAACAATTCAAGAAACAAAGGTGACGCAAACAGAGACTGACAGTTTCTGTACTGTCTCGTGCTAACTTAAAATAATTACAAAAAACTATTACAAAAACTTCAAAAACGTAGGCAAAAGAATCCATTTTGAAAACAATAGTCCTTAGATTCTTAGGACCAGAGACTTAATATAAACAGAAAACTCACAAACATAAATATGATTACTAGGTAGGCAGTTTCTTTAAATAGGTATTGAAGCCTTTATAAAACCTACATAAAACTCCTAAGTAAATTCAACTTTACTTGTTTTACTATAAAAAATTATCGGGTGGGTCTTTTTACCAAGCAAAAATAAATGCGGGCCATTAAAAGCAGAATTAAATATGCATGTATAAATAGTTCATCGTCACTGCGTTTATAGAAATAATCTTCCATTTGGTGATTATCTTTTTGATGAAAAATATGTATTAAATAATAATAATATTTATTCATAAATCAATGGAATTTTTCCACATATAGTACAATGGTTTTTTTAAATCCTAATTACGATATGCAACTGAACTACGTTTACCTGTGTTTCAGGCAATCACGCCATGTCCTATCATAACTTGTTAATGAACACTAGATACATAAAATAAGTTTACAATGAAATACAATGAATGACTTATTCTCCTCGGCGTTGGTAGACATAGTAGCTGTTGGTGTTGTACGTCGGCGGGGTGATCAAGCGGCCTGTACGTTCTCGTACCTAAGCTTTTCTCACTCAAACTGGGATGTAGGCAAATAAAAATTCTTAGAGATTATATAAAACACAAATTGCAATCTGAATTACAAATGTACTTCTCAGTTATGTCATACGTGTAATGGAACAAGAAAGTTTTCACATCGACTTAAAGTAATATATTCTTTCTATACTTCAATAGTTACGAAATATTGCAGCAGTAACAGTATAATACTTACAATCAATAGTTTTCTAGATACAGCGATGTGTTTGAGGAGCTGCTGCAAGTCGCTAAAAAACGCTCTATATAAAAAGATATCGAGTTGTTACGTCAAAATGTATAAATCATACTAAAACTGTATGGGCGTTTGGATAAAATATTTAATAGCTAGGTAGATAAAGCGCTTTCATGCATTCTGTCATAATAATAGTATATTATGCAACTAGTGAATAAAGGACGGATTTAAAGCGAGGGCCGTAGATGAGTTACGAGCAAGAGAAGGATTCTAACGATTGAATCACGAGCGTAGCGAGTGATTTAAGATGATTGAATCAAGAGCGCAGCGAGTTAGTTAGGTAGTTGGGGTAGATTATAAACGTGTCTATCACGTAATATACCGTACCTTTGTAGTGTAAATTCTGAAAAGACTTTTTAAAATTTTTTTCTCCTGCAACTTTTTCAAATTTGAAAAAAAATAAGTAACAAATTTTCAATTAAATTTTGTAACAAAAAATTGTACTACCAAAGTTTTGCTCATGCTTCTAAAAACTATCTTAACATATGGTAATTTTTAACACAAAAATTTAAAACTGTTAAACAATAGCAACATGCGCATTAAATCTAGAAAATTAAAAATAATTGTAATTTGAACTAATCTGTTCTTATTTCTTAAATTTAAGTTTGCACAACCTTGTAACTTGTTTCAAATTTAACAGCAAATAATTTTGTGCCATTCGACTACAAAGGTGTTATCCAAGTCCATATGTTAAAAAGAGATAGACATATTGTATAGTTACTGTTAAACCCAATCGGCTCGCAAAAAATAATGCATGCAGTTTTTTTACCTGACGGCCAGTGGTAACTAATATCTCTTATCTTTCTTTATTTCTTATATGCCTATATATTGCCTATGAAATTGCCGTTTTTCACGAAATAAATGAAGCGTAATTTTTTTATATATTTTTTATTTCTATTAATCAAAATAATCACCCATGCAATCAATGCATCTTTGCCAACGCAATGGTAGCTTATTGATGCCTTTCTTGAAGAAATCAGCTGGACGGGAGGCAACAAATTCTTCAAAGGCATTTTGTACTGCCTCTCGGGTTTTGAATTTTTTTCCCGCCAAGAAGTTATCCAAATTCTGGAAAAATTAGAAGTCTGTAGGCGCAAGGTCTGGTGAGTACGGCGGATGACGGAGAACTTCCAACCCCAACTCTTGTAGCTTGGAGACCGTCTGCTGTGCAGTATGAGGTCGCGCGTTGTCGTGCAGGAGCAGTGGAGCCGAACGATTGACCAAAGCTGGTTGGAGACGTGCGAGCTTCTCCATCATTGTTTTAAGTTCTTCACAGTACACATCTGCAGTAATGCTTGTCCCGTTTGGCAAGAAGCTGTGATGAATTACAACCGCGTTAGACCACCAAACAGTGACCATCACTTTTCTAGGAGTAAGTTTTCGTTTAGGGCATTGTTTGGGTGATGAACCAGGGTCCAACCAACTTGCTGAGCGCTTATGATCGTCAAACAGGATCCATTTCTCGTCACAAGTAACAATGCGGTTCAGAATTCCTTCATTTGTATGCCTGCTGAGCAGTGCAAGGCACGTCTCCACGCGTATTTCGCGCTGGCGGTCATTGAGTTCGTGGGGTACCCATTTGTCAAGCTTTTTTACCTTGCCAATTTGACGCAAATGGACCAATATTGTTTTGATGCTAACGTCGAAAGCTGCTGCTAATTCAGCCGTGGATTGAGTTTCATCAGCTTCCACAATTGCCTTTAATTCGTCATTGTCGACCAAAGTTTTCGGACGACCACGGGGTTCATTTTTCAGGTCAAAATTTCCAGAACGGAAGCGGGTAAACCAATAACGGGTGGTGCGTTCGTTTGTAGTGTTCGCTCCGTAAACGTCGTTGATGTTGCGTGCCGCTTGTGCCGCTTTGCTGCCACGACGGTACTCATACTCCATAATTACTCGAATTTTTAACATCATGGATGACGAAAAATGTTCGAATGCGTTGAAAACAAAACACTAACTATTAAACAAATGACGATTTTAGAAAAAGAATTCCATGTTTGTCAAATAAAATTAATTTGAAATTAGAATTATCAGTCAAAAAAAAAATATGTTCATTTGAAATGGCCAGTACGGCAAAACGGCAGTTTCATAGGTAAAGACCTATTATCTTCTTATTATTTTGGAGGTGGTGACGCAATAAAACCAGAAACCTTTAAATTCACTCAGTCTATTATTTTCAAACACTTAAACGTAGTTACATAAGTCAGTATAATAAGTCCTTATCTTATGTAATACAAGTTGACCTAGCGAGGCGGTGTTGCGCAGACGACTGACTGCCTAGAACACGCGGCAGTCCAGTCTGGGGTTTTGCTGACTTTTCTAACAATGTATAGCCGCTACATCACACCCCTTCTTTTTAAAAAAAAATTATAAACTATCTTTACCAAAAAAATTTATACAATTCAACAAACAAACATCCTGTATCTCGTAAGTGCTATTGCATTTTAATTATACCTTGGAGAGAACAAAAACAAAACAAAAATTTTTACCAGTTTTAAAAAATATGACTCCATAATATTACCTTACACTAAACTTATTACCGAAGTGTACCAGATGACGTTGATTCGACATGATTGCTGAATCTGTGTTTACATTACGGGTCACTAGGTCTGATATCGCATTCCAAAGCTCAATGCTCTTTGTTTCTTACAATCTATTTATAGAACAAAATATGTTAAGGCGATGCTTCGTAACAAAATATGTTAAGGCGATGTTTCATACACAATGTACCTGTAATTGAATTATTTTACAAAAATTTGAAATAAGAAATTAGCAACCATAATTATTTATAAGTTGTTTGAAATGGGTACAAAATTAATTACACGTAATTTAAAAAATATCACTTATACAACACAAAAAAAAATAACATTTTGCGGATACCTATTTTTCAAGGGCCGACTTGATGTAGGTACTTGACCTAATAATAATCATTAAAATATTAAGGGTATATTGCCCGAGAGGCCGGTCTGCAATATAAAAAAAAAAAAAAAACGTCCCTTAGGACTCACCTTGCCTCCTCTCGCGACAATAGCCAAAAAAAAAAACTCCCTCATCGGCCGACCTGTATCGGCTTATACCGTGCCGCTTGCGTCACTAGCTGCTTTCCACATGGCTCTTACTCTGTTATCCATCCAGCTTCGAGTGTTTTTACGACATTTTTGAATGCAATAGTACACGAAAATTAATACCATCATTATGAATACTGCAAATACAATTGCTCCGAAAAGCTTAACGTGCGTTATTATTTCATTAGTACTGGCGTTATTTGCACCATTTTGTGCTATGATTATTTCTTGTTCTTTACTATTCGATTTACCCATTTTTGGATTGAACAAAATGTTATATACGAGTTACTACGTTAAATTCTTTTGCAATTAGAATAATGTATGATTAATAACTATGTGAACTCATCTATTTTATTTCATCCAACATCAGCAAATCGCACCGGCTGCTTAACTGCGCGGCCACTGCGCGTGGTTAAAGGTTTAGGCGGTAGCGATTTTTGCACCTGTGGAACATCATTAAAAAATTTTTTACTATTTGAGAACATAGAATTTCTATTTCCATCATTGGGATCTGCTTCATATAAGCAGTAAGCGGGTTTCACTCTATCTATGGAAACGGTTGTTCGACGGCCCCCTATTTCAATGGTCATACTCTTTGGTGATCTATTTATCACAAGATACGGTCCACTATAACTAGGCATCAATGGCCTTTGCACTAAATCATTTCGTACGAAAACATGACTACATGATTTTAAATCTTTATGAACGAAAATTGTACCAGAATCGCTATTTTCTCGTGTCTGGGGCCGGAGACTTTGTATAATATTGCGTAATTTACCTACGTATTTTTCTTGCGACGTTTCTGCGTTCGCGCAATCGACATAAAAATCGCCAGGCAAGCGTAACGTGTGCCCTAATACCATTTCAGCTGCGCTGACGCCGCTGTCGCTACGACATGCTGCACGTAGCCCCAGCATGACCGTTGGCAGTTCATCAACCCATGACCCATTTTTATTCTGTAATAAACGTGCTTTCAAAGCGACCTTCAGAGAACGATGTAATCTTTCTACCTTGCCGTTACTTTGGGGATGGTACGCTGTGGTTCGGAATTTATTAATGCCTAATACTTTCATAAGTTTATTAAATAATTCACTTTCAAATTGCCTCCCCTGATCGCTAGTTAACCTACTTGGGCATCCAAAACGGCAAATCCAGTTTTCATATATTATTTTAGCGACGGTCTCGGCTGTTATATCGCTGACCGGAACGGCTTCCGGCCAGTTTGTAAATCTATCTATCATCGTAACTAAGTACCTATGCCCTTCCTGCGTGGTCGGCAGGGGGCCCACGATGTCTACGTGTAAGTGCTCGAACCGTTCTGCTAGTGTAAAAGTACCTAATTTAGAATGTGTGTGCCTATGCGTTTTTACCTTTTGACATTGTATGCACGCTCGGGCCCATACACTGATATCTTTATTCATACCCGGCCAGTAATATTTATTCGTAATCATTTTACGCGTTGTTCTAATTCCGGGATGGTTATTACTATGTACGACATTGAAAGCCACATTTCTGAACTGCTGAGGCAGGTAGGGTCTCACACGGTTCTCTGAAGTTTCGCAATAGATCGCACTATTACACAGTGGTGATTGTAGTTTTTTAAGCACTATATTACCTTGAGATTCCGTCAGCATTTCTGCAAGCTTATCGTCTGTTTCCTGTGCCCGGGCGACTTCGTCGAAATCTAAAACGGTCGGACAAACAATGGTCTCTATAACTCGGGACAATGCGTCAGCAACTGCATTTTCGTTACCTTTGACGTATTGTATATCGCTCGTAAATTCGCTTATATACAATAGTTGTCGTGCTCGCCTGGGCGTCTCTTTATTATCTGAACCTATTTTAGAAAAAACGTGTGTTAATGGCTTATGATCCGTCATTATGGTGAGCTGCCGGCCTTCTACCATGCTGCGAAAATGTACTATGGCCAAGTATACTGCCAATAGCTCTCTGTCGTACGTGCTATATTTCTTTTGGGCCTCCGACAATCTTTTGGAAAAATACCCCAGCGGCTTCCAGACTCCTTTAACCTTATGTTGGAGGACTGCGCCGACGCACGAGTTTGACGCGTCACACATTAAATACAGCGCACCTTCGTCTCCCGGATGTGACAAGGTCACCGCGTTTTCTAAAGCTAACTTACATTGCTCGAAGGCGGCTATCGACTTATCCGTCCATTTAATCTTTGATTTATCCTTCTTTTTGGCGCCATGCAGGAAGTTGTTCAAGTCGGCCTGATGATCTGCCGCACGCTCTAAGTGATTCCTGTAAAAGTTAACCATACCTAAAAAACGGCGGAGCTGCTCGATTGTTTCAGGTCTGGGGAATTCTTTGATAGCTTCCACCTTGCTCTTCATGGGTTTGACACCTTCCGCGCTCACTTCGTAACCTAAAAACTCTATATTATACTTACCAAGACTACACTTCGCCAGATTAATGGTTATGCCGAACTCTTGAAACCTGGCAAAGACCTGTTTAAGGTGCTCTCTATGTACGTCATGATTCGTACTAGCTACGATGACGTCATCAATGTAGGAAAATAAATTAGAGCTCTCACGCACTTTGTTATTTGCACTCTTACCCTCATCCCCAAGGGTGCAGGTTTCGATTCCCTGCAGCACGCTATTATTCATGAATCTCTGGAACGTTTGGGCCGCATTCCGCAAGCCGAATGTCATTCTTGGAAATTCGAAAAGACCAAACGGCGTTATAATGGCGGTTTTCTCTACGTCTTCCGGTGCAATGCTAATATTATGGAACGCTCTGTTAATATCTAACCGGGAAAAAACACACTTACCTGCCAATCCATATGTGAAGTCCTGAATTCTCGGAATCGGGTAGCGGTCTGGCTTCGTGATCGCGTTGAGTGCACGATAGTCTCCGCAAGGCCTGATCTGGCCGTCCTTCTTTGGTACTACATGCAACGGGCTTGCCCATGGACTCTTTGATGGCCTGCAAATACCTAATTCTTGCATTAACCTAAACTCATCCCTAGCGATTTTATATCTTTGCGGCGGTAATGGTCTTACTTTAGCAAAAACCGGGGGGCCAGTAGTCTCTATATAATGTACGATACCGTGTTTACTGGGCTCCTTAAAAGAAATTGGTTTCGTTATTTCTGAGTATTGTTCTAGAAGCTCGCGATATGGGTTGTCATTTTGAATACTCGTTATCGCGGGCTCGTTATACAAAACTAATATACCTTGCGTATCTAATTTAGTGCGGCCGTCCAACAACCGTCTATTGTATAAATCAACTACTAATTCGTGTGCCTTTAAAAAATCTGCCCCAATTATGGGTTGTTTTACGTCAGCTATAATAAAATTCCATCTAAAACTACGGCGTAAACCAAGATTAATTTCTAACGATATTACACCATAAGTTTTTATTTCCGTATTGTTCGCAGCATACAGTTTATACGGGCATTCGCTTGCCTTTCTTTTGTCCGGCACTTTATTCACTGGAATCACTGACACGTTAGCCCCGGTATCGACCAGGTACACTAAGCCGGTTTTCTGTTCTCGGACGCATAAGCGGTGATTGCCCGCAGCACAGTCGCTCACCGTCGCTGACTGTACTGCAACTAGTTTTCCGAATCCAACCGCGCTGACTGTCCATTCACCCAGCCACAGGGTTGTTCGCATTGCGTTGCCTTTTCTCTGAACCGGAAATGATGACGACACAGCCATGCTCGGTTCCCTGCTTCCCGATGTCGTGACGCTGTCCTGCTCCTGGGTCGCGATCTCCACCGACCTCCGTCATAGCTTCTGTCCTGCGGTCGTCCGTAGCTCCTGCCTCGCGACCGGATCTCTTCGATCTCCCCGCGGAGTTCCTTTAGCTCCAGGGACATGTTGCGCATGTATTTGATCATTTCCGACTCCATGTCGGTAGCTGCAGGCGCAATGCTGGAAGCTGCTACCGCTGCTACCTGACCGTTGCCTAAATTCTCCAGGATCTTGTCTGCCATGGGTGCCAGGCTGTCCAAACCCACGTTTCCACTCACTGTGAGTACCGCTCTAACGCTGGGCGGCAGGTGACTTAGCCATAATTTTCTTAGGGGCTCCTCCGTTATGCCGCAGTTGTTTGCCAAATCAGCCATTTTTCTTAACAATTGTGATGGCTTTTGCGTGCCCAGGTCCATGTCATTCACTAACCTTTGAAATTGTGATTCTGCACTTTCTTCAAACACTGTTAGCAGGCGCTCCTTAATTGTCTCGTATTTTTCGGTTGCCGGCGGAGATTGCACTATGTCGCTAACTTGCCGCAACGCTTCTTTACTTAACTTTGACAAAACTAGGTCAAATTTGACGCTGTCGCCTTGTTTTTGTGGTGCCATTATGGATTCGAACCGGCAAAACCACATCCTGGGCATATCTGGCCAAAATTCCGGGGTTCGCATTTGAACCGTGACCATTGAAACGTCTCCATTATTTTCCGCCGCCGTCGGTTCGGCCTTGGGCACCGGGTTTTTAGCCCCACTAACACCTGGCGTCGATAACATTTTAATATTCACTTTATATTTCTTAATAAACAATATTCACTCTCGCTAGGTTCGCGCGTCACCGTGAGTCGTCTTCTTAATCACGTCGGGGTCACCAATTTTGGAGGTGGTGACGCAATAAAACCAGAAACCTTTAAATTCACTCAGTCTATTATTTTCAAACACTTAAACGTAGTTACATAAGTCAGTATAATAAGTCCTTATCTTATGTAATACAAGTTGACCTAGCGAGGCGGTGTTGCGCAGACGACTGACTGCCTAGAACACGCGGCAGTCCAGTCTGGGGTTTTGCTGACTTTTCTAACAATGTATAGCCGCTACAGTCTTAACTAATTAACTTTACTTAACTCTTTACCTTAGTTGCTTGTCGCTTGCGCTCACCACAATTATCCTACTTTGTTTCGTGAACTTTCGTGTGCTATTTTAACGTTTTTGGCTTGTTTATGGACTGGTAATTGATCGGTCATCTGCTATTTGGCTTACGTTACTTGGACTATTGATTGTGCCTGTGATTCAGATATTCTGTTACCAGTATGGCTGACAATCGTGCTAATCGTACACTGTACTCACCACGCGAATACGCCACGATGCATTATTTTTATGGCATTGCACAAGACGTAGTGCGTAAAGCAACTCGACTTTATCGAGAATTTACGAAACGCCAGCCAGGCTCAGCTGTGCAGCGCTTTCCAGACAATCGGGTTTTCGTGAGACTTCGCAACTCTTTTTTGGACTGAGTTATTCCCGGCTATCGTGGACGAGAACCTGAACCTTAATAATGACCGGGAAAATATTATTCTCCAAGAGTTACGTCGCGAATATCTACAAGCCAAAAGCGCCTGGCTAGACGTACAGGGATACCTAAAACATCAAGAGCCGTTTTGAGTGATGTAGTGTGGGTTTTAGTGTGGGTATTAAATAGACCATTTAATACCCACACTACGCATTACTAGTCAGCAATCAATCCACACTTAGTGAGAGAATCCAATTTTCTAGAACGCTATAGCGTAAATTTATGGAGTGGAATAATAAATAAACAGTTTGTGGGACCATTTGAGTTGCCAAGACGTTTAAATGCGGATATTTATTTGAACTTCCTTCATAATTATTTGATGAACATTTTGCGGCACCTACCAGATGATGTCAGAGAGGTATATGTGGCAATAACACGACAGAGCTACTTGCCATTTTGCTCTTTGAGTGAAAAACTCGGTCGTGGTAGCACCTTCCACTGTGGATGTTTTTATTTGGGGGCTTTTTAAGGAAACGGGGTTTTTTCGTTTACGAGATTTGAGGCGAAAAATACGAGAAAAATAAACCGAAATCAGCAAGCATTTTATAGGCTGCAAATAATTGTTTTACGTAGATGTCGTTTATGCATTGCGAGTCGTGGCAGGCATTTTGAAAATTTACTGTAAAACCATTTTTGAAACCTTTTTACATGTAAAATTGTTTCCAATAAAGAAAGTTTTATTGATTATTAAACTTGGTTGTGTTTATTTATCTTTTGTAATCACTATGTCACAGCATAATAAATATAACTTCAATGCCAACATGCCAGGTAAAAAAATGCATGCATTCTTTTTGAACCTCATTGATACTGTTACTTTATCCCGAAACAATGAGTTATTTCATAATCAATGGTCAAACAAGTTCAAATTACGAGTTACGACACATAAGTGGTTTGCGAGCAATACAATATGTCTATCTCTTTTTAATAAATGGTTTTGAATAACACCATTGTCGTCAAATGGCAAAAAATTTACCTGAAATTCAAAAGTTACAAGGTTGTGCAAATTAAAATTAAAGAAATAAGAATAGATTACATTAGATTACGTTATAATTCGTTTTTTTTTATTTTTCCGGTTTAATGCGCATGATGCTGAAGATGTTGCTATTGTTGAACAGTTATATTTTTTTGTGTTGAGAATAACTATAAGTTAACGTAATTTTTAGAAGCATCAGCAAAACTTTGGTGTTTTTTGTTACAAAATTATAATTGAAAATTTGTTTTTTTTTTCAAATTTGAAAGTGTTATTTACTTATTTTTTTTTTTGGAGAAAAAAACAGATATTCACAATGTGGTTAGTAAAATCATATTGTAAATGTAGGTTAGTAATAACTGTAATATCCTTAACATTCTCACTAGGATATTAAAACCGGTTTTGAAAGCTAATGGATGTAAAAATGTAATGACAGAGACATCAAAAAGAGAAAAAAAGTTAATATTAATATATATATATAGACATATACATATAAAAATAAATATACAATAACTTACAAAGACGCGTGTGCCACATCTTCAATAGCTAAGGCCACCCTTGGATTGCATGGGATACATAGCCGTGTGGTATGCGGGTAAGGTTATAGGCGAGTTGCAGGATCGAATACCTACCTATATAAGGGACTAGGCTACACTTACGTGGAAGGAGGCACCTAGCTCTCACCCATTCACACAACCTGCGGCCTAATTGTGTAACTTCAACACCTATCAGGATCCCTTTCAATTTGACAGTTGAAGCATATAAACTTCCTTCACGCTACAGATATTTCACACATGATGGCGAAAGCGATCTAGACGTTTTTTGAATGAATGATTTCATCTTTTCGACATCAAATTGGAATTGAGTATCTTATAAGACGGTCTGAAATTCTTTTGAACCTTAATGGTTATGTCAATTAAAAAAAGGCAAATAATTTCTACAATCTTTCAGCAATTACGAGTTTATTTTTCAATTTTTTCTTTAAAATAAAGAACATATGTATATGTTCCACACGTCAAAGAGTCGTCTATTTAAATATGTGCATCATGTTTGATTATTTTACCTCCAACATGGCAATATCTATTTTGCAGCCCTTGCAATGTTTTATTGAGGAGTATTATGCATATACAACCAATTTGAAGAAAAATAAAGATTTAATGTGAACGACGAAAGTTTATAGAATACAAACTAGCGGAGAAAGACTTTGAAAACAAGCAAGTAAAAGAACACAAGCAAGCCTGGGTCCATATAATTAGACTTCTCTATTAATCAAGAAATCATGTGCCCTAAGAACAATCTCGTTTGGAACAGCTACAGACTGCAATTCAGAACAGAGAACATCAATATTAACACTATTAAAATCTCCAGCAACATCAAAGTAAACGGACATTAAAAAGTTCTCATTGTTTGAAGTGTTTTTAATATCCAGCTGTAATTGGCAAATACTTTGACGAGCCGAGATTTCCTTACGAAACCTAAATTGATAAGCAGGTAAAATATTATTTTACTCTTCTTATAATTCCAATTGTTGCTTTAACAATTGTTCAGACTTTTCCAATGCAGGATGTAAGATCAATAAGATGATATGAGTTTGGTTTTATCTGGTTTCAAAATGAAAACAATCTAACTTCCAGTAGTGTGTAATATCATCGTTCAGCCATAGATTGTACTTTCCAAAAATCAAACACTCGTTTTTCAACAAAATGTAAGGAATATTAGCGTTGTTCTTGCTAGAATATAAAACTAACAATGATTATCATAATGCTGATTTTGTTCACTAACAGGAGAATAAGGATAATTGTTAATAGTCTGGAGTATTTTTTTCGTGTGAATGTGTACAATTGCTTTTAGAGAAAATTGTTTTTTTCTCTAAAAACAATTGTACCCATTCACTTTCCATACATGGTCTGGCTTAAGAGTGCCCGTCTTTCACAAAATTTTTTATATGGTCTAGGTAAAACAAGGTACTGGAATTATGATATTAAGAATTATTTGAAATGAAATGAAATCTCTAATCTTAAAAATAAATAAAAGACATAGTTATTATGCATTTATTCTTATTCATATATGTGAAGTACATTATCTAATGACTGGGCAGGTGTTACAACATTATTTTCATACCTTGCCCAACCAAGGTACCAAATGATTGTGGCAATGTGTGCTCAGCAACCCAATGTCTTCCGACCTACCTTGCAGTTACATTAATATTGCTTTATAGCATCTGTATTTTATGAATTTGTTGCACTATGATTACCTTATCATTCAATTAAGAAAAAAATCCTATTAATTTCAACAATAACATTATTTTATTCCTAACTTGGGCAGCTGAAAGCCAGGACAGAAATGAAGCATTTAACATATAATTCCAGACTTGTTGCAGAGAAAGGAATGGAATGAGTTAATCATTCCAGCCTTCGAGTCTCAGTTGTCAATGTTAGTTTTTTAAGAGCTTTAAATTCAAGATATCTTTCCCGGAAGGATTATTTTTAAAATTAAATTATGCAGTTTCTAAACTGAACTCTAGTTCTGAATAGCTTCTGAGCATTTGTCATTCTACCGAAGAAGTAAAGTTTTTTTGGACTTTCTATGACAAGAACTATTGAGACAAGTATCACGAGCAAGCAAACCTTCTTTAAACCTAGATTACAAGCCTCGAAATGTTGTAGGATCCTGATACCGAACACTTAAAACATTCGGAATGTACATTTTTAACCTATATTTTCCAATCTACCAATTTAAATTTAGTGTATGCTATTTATCATATGCTAAAGTTTTTACTTTGAAATATAGACAAAAAATTAATATTTACAGGAAGGTGATTACTATTAAGTGGATCATCATAGACAGACCATCCAAAAGAAAGATTTGTTTGAAGTCAGTTGGAGGGACCATTGAGACACCACAAGAGAGAAATAACTTAACTCACCATACCATTATTAAAAAGGACCAATTCGCTATTATCTATTTCCTATTAGCTATATATAGCTCTACTCTAGAATTAGTAGTATTGCTTCCCCAAGATGTATAATGAGCATTAAAATCACATTAACTTAGGTATTGACTTGATAAGAGCATCAAAGTTATGTTTATCAAAGAATGGAGGGCAGTTAATGTGGCAATAGAAACTTATGATGCTAATTTCTTTGTTATTGACACTAATATTAGCACATATATTTTGTAAACAGCTGTCATAATCTTACTATGTTTTATTTTATTATGAATTAAAATAGCAACACCATATTGTATATTGCTAATATCTTTTCTTTCAATATTGTAACCTTTTTATTAAAATTATATATATTATAAAATTTTTATTTATATTGAATTTTTTATCAGGCTGTTACCATATTTTGGATATAATTGCAATATGAATGTTATTATTGTAGGAATTGTGTATCATGAAACTCTTATTACTATTTATACTTGGAGTGCTCGACTGCATTATATTAGTTGTTTCCATTATTTCGAAGAACTATTGCTATTTCTGAATGTATATTGTATTCCTTGATTGAAATTTCTGAACAACATAAGTGCTAATATTAAAAACGCTGGATATTTTATTTAATTTTACAAATGTTTGGGAAGCTTACAGCTAAAAAAGCACCATATATATATATATATATATATAACACAATATGTGAAACATAGTTCTTAATTTTACTATAAAGAGTCCTAAATCAAGTTTTTTCTTTTTGCAATGATTTAAATCATTTTCAATCATATTAAATACACTTAAAAAGTTTTGTACTGAAAGTCCTGTTGAGTACTTATAAAGCGTTATTCATTTCTTTAGTGTTTTTAAAATCCAATTGATTCACATTCTTACTGCTCAAAAGAATCAACATCTCCTCCAATTGTGTTGAATTAAATTCATTTAAATAATTCATAATATTCAATTATTCCCAGTTACAGAAAGAACAATGTTCCTGACACAGACGTAAATTTACTGTCACACACAATTTATAAATCACTAGAATGTGATTTTTAAATATTGAGGAACACATAGTCTCAATATTCGTGTAGCCTTCCACAAAGCAATGATTTGGGTTGTCAGGTGTATGACTGAACTGAGAAAGATGTATTAGCGCACTTGCATCAACCCCTTGAAGATCACCCGGGTCTGGAACTACAGCTTCTTCAACTTCTTTAAATAATTCTGGAGCTTCTTGAATGATATTTCTTTCTTGAGAATTTAACTCACTGGCGTGAGCTCTGCTCCAGCAAGCATTTGGGCCTTCCTAGGAATTTGTAAAAATTATAAATGAATCAGAAATAATCATAATCTATTTAGTTATATGCAATGTTTATTAGATTGGATACAATTATACCTGACGAGGGTAAATAGCAGCACCTATAACCGCGCTATTTCGGTCGATCAAGAGTTAGCACAACAAAACAACGCACACGAGATCGGAGGAAGATCGTCTGTAGCCCGATTCTCGTTAAAACTAATAGGGTATTACTAAGAATACCAATTATTTTAACAAATAATCCTAAATTCTTTGCTTTTCTGTATACTTTGTTAATAAAATATCGCAAAATAACAATAAAATTGATGTTTTATGAAACATTATGTCAGTGACAATCATTATTATTATCTTGCGTTTTGCTATTTAAATTACAGTGATGATTGATACCTTCAGTCATCTAAAAACAATGTATCTAACATGAATCTAGAAATATTTCGCATTTTGATATTGTTTTATAAACATATATCGTAATTATAATGATTTAATACAAGTAAAATAATGGTTTGAATTTATTGAAAATAAACCAACAATTTGGAAAAAACCAAAGCAACAAAACGCAGCTAATGCTCTACGGCATTCAATATCATTCAATACACCATAAATCCAAAAGCGATTGCGATCGTAGAAACTAGACAATTCCGTTGATCACTATCGCAACCACTTTACCTTCAAAAGGGATCATGATAGGTGTTGAAGTTAGACAATTAGGCCGCTGGAGCGACGGTACTTAGATCTCTTCTTCTTACGGGCCCGGGTAATTCCAAGTGTTCTCTCCAGTAGGTATAACACTGCAGTCCAGTCAGCGGGTGTGGGTCGATAGGTTGCAAGCAACAGTCAGAAGAAATTCCCTTCTACAAAATAGGTGGTACACAGCGTCTGACACGCGTGCAGTGCGTATCGAAAGCGGCTACGTTTTATATGGTAGCGAATGATACCGCTTTGTTTTACAGCTAATGTCAAAGAAATATTGAAAATATGTGGATAGAATAATCTACATACTGAGCGCCATATTAAATTACTGTCTAGACGTTTTTGCATTTGTAGTTGTGTACGGTGCGCACATAAATAAATAAACCAATACTTTTATATTTTTTTAATAACCAAGTATTTCATATGGAACTAATAATATTAAACGATATTAAAATAGTGAATATTAACATTAAACACTTTTTATTTCTAAACTTCTCCAACTTCACAAACAAATAACAAAGATTTGTAAATTGGCTAGTAAATTATTAGGTTTTGTTTTAAGGACAGCTTCTCAATTTGACCATCTTGATTAGCCAAAGTGTTATATAATTCTAATGTTCCTTATTGTGCATTATTTAAAAATGCTGCACAATAACATATACAACTCTCATATTTTGGCTAGAGTCGACATAATGGTAGCATCGCGTGGGCCTCATGGGCCCTGTGGCATGGTAGCGCCGCGCCGCCGCCCGCGTCTGCTGGGCCGGCGCCACGCACACACCTGCCGCGCCACCAACCGCGCCCTGCGACTGATCAGTGACATTCTCGCTCAACACCACGATGTAGAAATATTTGCAGATTATTCCGGACATATATTCAAAGTCGCATATTATTATATTGATGACATGATTCGTAATAACTCAATAATATTTTAGTTTATAATTCAATTATTATTAACATTTTTTTGTTGACATGCTTAATTTCATTTTTAATTAACATAGGTATGTATATAATTTTAAATCAATTTTTTTCGCGATTTGTGTGTTATTTCTCACATGTTTGTTTTTATCAGTTTTTATTTTGTCTTGTCTTCTATCTCATTAGGATACGAATGTATTACTGACATTCCTCACTATTAATATTATATTACTTTATATTTTGACATAGCTATAATATTGGCTGTAATAACTTAATTTGACTTTATATGTACCTATTCCTTAATTTGCTATATTATTGTTTTGTTTTATTAATTTTTATACTTTTTATGTAAAAGGGTTGAGTTCAAAATGTTCGTGCCGTCGGCCACTTATGTTTCAGTAAAATATACAGTTATAATTATTTTTATTATAATAATCAATAAGGTTTATACCATATTTTATAACCACATGAGCTAAATACTAATTAGTTTTTTTTTATTTTTACTGTTGAAATAACCATTATTAGAGTAAACTTATAATAACTATATTGTATTGCACCCCAAATTCTTTAATCTAAAAATTTTTGTTACTTCATTTAATAGGGAAAAAAGGAAAAATAAACCATTAACTAATAATTAATTATTTATTGTGTTAGTTTGCTATATCATTAGTACGCAGGCTGCATTCACTTGTTGCACAAAAACGGAGCGAATGTTTTTTTTTGTTGAGGGTTGCCGATCAAAGAAAATAATTTCGCACATAGACCCAAGCAAATAAAAAGGACAAAAATAAAATATTTGACTATATAGCTGACATAAATATATTTTTAGTGATATTATAATTTTAAAGTAATTAATTCAACTGAATATCTATGTCATCTATTTTAAATCATAAAGATTACCTCAAGTATTTCTTTTTGCATAATGATCAACCTATAGTTCGAGAACCTTGTCTGTATTTGTAAAGATGCACGCAGTTACATATTCTATGATTTGCTTTTATGTCTTTAATATATTAAATACATAATTTGGTTCTGACTTTCTTTTTTAGTAATTATTATAAAATGTTATAAAAATTAAGGTATCGTAATTTTTTGCGTAAAGTACTGAAATCAAAAGCTCATTGAGGGCCTGAAATGAACTCAACTATTTATCATGTTGACGATTTGTTGACATTGTTGATATTGAATTGGATAAAAAAAATAAACTCCAGACATTTCGCAGTTATCCTCATCCTCATTTTCATCCGATAAATCATTTGTGTTAACTATAATTTATTCTGATATTATATCTAAAGCCTCATCCGTGCCTTAAAATTTATTTTCCTCTTTAATAGCATGCAGACAAACATTTTTCTATTCCTCTACAATTATGCTATTACATTTTTCCTCAGCTAATGTCATTAGCTGCAGGCAGTCATGCTGCATTAGCAGTCATGTTCATAGTGACATTTTTGTTGCGACGTATTTTTTCGCAATCCCCTATGTATTTTCAATAGGGTTAAACAGAGGGTGATTTGGCGGTAAACGGAGCACAGTATGACCGTGCTGTCGTAATATTTTGTCTATCTTATACTCTCAAAATCTTGCCTTATTTTTCTAGAATCGTCTTAATCGGCTCAAGCATGTTCGATGAATGTTCAATATTTCTAAACGTCAGCCAGTCAATAATTTGCTGTTTTCTAGAATCAGAGTTAAGTGCATGATTTTGAATTGAATTATGATAGGGTGCATTATCAACAACAACAACACTATTAGGTTTAAGTCTACTTCATAATTCATATTATCATGGTTATCACCACTTTTTGAATTGGCTTTAAACAATGAGCAAGGCATTCGGCACATAACTCGGAACACAACAAATGGTTACCCGTTAAGTTTCCAGTGGCAGTTCTTCTTCAAGAAGTTTTTCCGAACTGGTCGTAGAGTCATGTTTTATTTGACGTCAATAAGAACAAGTAATTGTCAATGTTTAGATATACATTTTTGAATTTGAATGAGCCCTTTAATACACGTTGCTTTAAACTAGAACTGCTTCCATCTGACCAAGACTTTGAGAGGGTATGTGATGTATGTATATAAGTTTCGTTTGTGAAAACAATTTGTCGATTTTGTTCATGATTGTCTGCAATTTTCATTAGATAGTTAAATCGCAAGTATCGGAGCGTATTTTGTGCTTTTCTTACATTTATGACCATTTATTTCCTACATTGCAGACCCCACAACAATTAGCAATGTTTATAAATGTAATTATTACTTATTTGACATTCACCACTGACATTTGATTGTCAATATATTTTCTTCTTCAAAATGTAAAGATTCTCATTTTTTTACTGTACCAGGAAATTTTAATTTCAAGTTTAGAATTCCTGTAAAAATAGTACTTAAAATTCAAAAACTTTTCGAAACTAATTTACCTGTATATAGTGAAAGTTTGTACGCTAATTAACCTTAGAGTATATCAACGATTACGGTTACCTAATACGTGCATATAACAAATATAAAAAACGTGATCTAAGTTTGATATCAGATAAAGTTGTATTGTAATTTTAAGAATTGTAATTTCTGTTCATAATTGTAATGTCTTAGGGAGACACGTGGCTTCGACGATGGCGTAAAAAAGTGTCTTTCAATGTCTGAAATTTACACGAGCGTACAAAAAGTTAAATTTCATATATTTGCCCTTCTATTCACTTTTCTACTCCGTCGTCGAATGCCAATTTTCTAGGCCCTAAGTTTTATAAAACACAATATATACATTAATAAACGGCGGCACGCCTTATAAAATTGAAACGTTTAAAAAATTGTTATTTACATCGTAAAGTATAGTTACAATGATTCACGAAGAACCAAAGAAAAACAAATACAAGTAAATACAAATTATTTTTCCAAAGAAGTTTAATAAATAGAGCATAATCCCTGTATCTATCTAAGCAGAAAATAAGGAAATTCGTTAAAATATTTCTCGTTCACAATAGCAATATTTCTCAAGGCAACAGAGCGAAATCTAACAGAAATTTAAGAAAAGAAAATCTTATCGTCAAATGGGAAAAATAAGATGCTCAGGAAAAGATTTAGTTGTAGTTATAAAATTATTATTCCTACAATTTAATAACTTGGTTACACCGGTATTGCTAATTGCGTTGTTAAAATTATCAAAGGCGTTTGTGAAAATAAAAGAAAATAAAAAAGAATGACAATCAAACTTATATTATAAATCGAATATAAGTATTAATTAAAACTTATTTACGTTTTATCTTTTTCGCATTTCAGCTATAGAAATAATAAAATTTCAATTTGGCACTTTCTATCGACATGAATCCAGTACCAGTGTACCAGTACAGTACAACATAACATACCGTATTATCAGCGATAACCGCCAAAAATTCAACGACAAAAATAACTTCATAGAACGTACTTACAATTTGTTTGCTATCGCGCTGTCGTCACTGGCACGTAATTCGCTTTTTTAACCACAAGCGGTTGAAGATCAATTTTTACTATCGCTTTACTAGGCCCTATCAATCTCTTAGGTTCACAAATAATAGTGAGTTTTTCATCATCATCATAATTTCATTATAAAATTATGACATAATTTAACATTCATAAAAATATATATTTCTATATATATAATAATAATATTTTTTATACACATGACATTATTTAATTAATTTTATACACGAAACGTCGGCCTCTCTCTATTGCTACACCCTAAGGAATACTGTTACGCAGCGGGTCTCGGTTAAGTTTAAAAAAAAAACTATTTAATTACGCAATTATTTATTTAGAAAAACACAGAGAAAACTATTCGCGACGGAGGTCCAATCGGACCTAATACACATATAATGAACGCCATAATTATGTCTCGAAGTGAGACGAGTTTTCAAATTTTTCTAACTCATTCTCCATTGACCGGAGATGGATGCTAGCATGTAACAATGAGTCAAGATTGCCGATATTTTTAAACTAGAGCGTGGAGGTTTTGAAAATGTTTTATTTTTTTCTTTGAATGTTCCTAACAATCGTCCAATAAAATATTAAAATTCGACACCATGTTAGTCACATTACCGAGTGGCGTTTCGCCTATTGCGGTGAAATCTAGTGTTTTATAGAATGCCTTACAGTTTCTAGGTAGAGTTAAGATTCCGGTTCCGAATAATATTACATCTCCATTACCATTAAGCTTAGTATCAAGTTCATACGGAACTTGATAAGGTGTCGGTGACGGTGGCAACGGTGGCTCGTATTAACCTGTTCACGATGCATGTTCGCTGACTTATTTATTTTATTTATTTTTATTTTATTTATTTATTTATTTATCATTCACAATAGTAAAAACATTTAATCTAATTAACATTTAATTCCTCTTACAGGTAACTTAAGTCTAAGTTTTATTAACGACGTAGTAAGTCACACAGTTTTACATAATTAGATTAATTTTCAATACATGTAATCAAATAAGTAATAAACAAATGATCTGATACTAACTTATCTATTTTTACTTAAAATTTTATATTATTCTATAGGTTTGATTAAATGACACACTTGCCAATATTATAATCATTATACAAATTACGCCTTTCGTTATTATATTTTCTTTTACTGTGTGATATCATGGCCTTTGGTTTTGCAATACCTGCAGAAAACGTGGCAGTCAGATAGATTGTTAAATGATCTAGAATTTTGCGGTTCTGGAAAACCACATGGTGGATTTATGCGCTTTTCTTTAGTATAACATTCAGATTCTGTATGCACAGATTTTCCACAGTTTCTGCATTTTGATTTAGTGACTGTTTTATATAAAAGATTTTGTATCTTTTCCTCTTCGAGGGCAATATTGATCGCGGCATTTCTCAGATAATGGTTTTCTACACCTAAAATTATTACTGATTCTCGGATGAAGTCCTAAGGAAAATGAAAATAAAGCTAAATTTTCCGTCATTGCGATCCAACCGGATAGATCTTTCTTAAGAAATTCGGAATTATATATTTCAGTCTGTAAATCAGTAAGACAGCTTTCAACGCGAAGTGCGAATTGCGAATTAGATTCATAAGGTTGCTACTTACACGACTGTAGATCTAGCAGTAGGAGATGATAGTGTTTTTTTTCGCCAAAACTTTGTTTTAGGAAACATTTTAATTGATTAAAATGAATATTTTATTAGAGCAAGCAATTTGAGTCTTGCCTTCTAAACGTGAAAAAATATATTTATTCAATAATGTTTTTAGAGAATGTGATGCTAGATCTAGAGCGTTTTGGCAGTTAGAAAAGCGGTGAGAGTTTCGCGAGTTCCTTAATGAGGGCTAATGAAATTACACAATACATTAATAGGAAACTGTTCACTTAGTAATAATGTCTGCGCTCGCACAGCTTTTCTTTGTTTCAACCGACATTGTGGAAAAGAAAAATAGTCAGTAAAAACAAAAATAGAAGAATATCTGGATAAAAACGGTATGTATAATATATATAATACTTGGAGTTTTATTGATAAATATTTTACTGGTTTTTTGGAATGGTTGTTTGGTGGAATTTGAAAATAGGAAGGGAATCAATAAAAAATATTGAAAGACACTCAACAAAAACATATTAAAAAATGTAGCAATAACAAATAATAATACGTTTCACTTACAGGGTCAACAGTATCAGGAAGAACTTGAGCGGCATTTCAAGGTAATGCGTCCGCAAGGTCACAGCGGCGGCGCGTTTCCAGAACGTGGCCAGCGTCAGGGATAGCAGGAACAGCGGCAGGCAGGCCAGGGCGGTGACCAACCTGAGGGACCACAGCGCAGCAGCGCTGGCAAGTGGCGATATATTATCACCTCAGCAACGGCGACGAATATGGAACACCAACAGCAGCGATGCTTTCAGCAGCGGGGACCTCTTCAGAGGGACGTCTTCAGCGGACGTTTTCAGTGGGACGTCTTCAGCGATGGTAGCAGAAGTGCTTCAGTGGCGATGGCGGCTATGAAATTAGGTAGTGGCCGTACGTACTTTGCACTGGCAGAATGTGGAGAATGACTTAGGTACTGGTCTGCAGGCTTACGAAGTAAGGCTGACTGTCGAGACTCAGTCTGCACAAGAATTTGCATTTGCATTGACGTCAATGCAATGGGAAAGTCAGCGATTTTATTTTATATATTTAATAATGCAAATTGAGATATAACAGTACAAATAATGATCATAAAATATTGAATACCACTGTAAATTACCACGTAAAAGCAATTAATATATTGAGTAATGAGTATTGAAAATCGCTTCAACTCGGAAGCTCCGGCACATCAAATTTTTATAAAATCAACGACGTCGGATATATGCCTCCGCTTAACCAGAGGTAATGTATGATATCGTTAACACCTTAAAATGTAGTTTTTGTCGTAGGTTTTACACCTATTCTACACAGTTGAACGTAAACGTCATATTTAGGGTTCCATACAGTCGAAGCGTACTCGAGGTGACTTCTGACGGAACTTCAATACAACATTTTTAGAGCTTTTACATTGGTGGTCTAAGGATATGCGTATTATGAATCCTAGAGCTTTTGAAGCTTTGTTAACTACCTTATTGACATAGGTGTTAAATAGAATCAATAGAAACCTCTAAATCGACCACAGTAGTTACTAGCAGCAAATTAACATTATTTATAGCATAATCAAATGTCATTGGGGAAGCTTTCCGGGTAAACGAGCACACGTAACATTTAGCAATATTAATTTTAAGTTTGTTGGATACAAAATAGTTGTAAAGATTATTTAAGTCGGTTTAAGTTTGATGCAGTCATTCATATTATTAATTGGATATAAAATCTTCATATCGTCTGCATACAATAAAATTTTGATGTTTTAATATAGGAAACAAATTTATATGCGTTTTTCACACGGTAACAAAATATTTAAAAAAAATCGGTAAAAGTATTGTAGTATTTCTTTCACTGTGAGTGAGCAGTTCATCAGAACGAATCACTGTTCTGCTTCATTTAAATACCTTGAATAGTACTTTAAACTGAGTTTTCTTGTGTTGTGAGCTTTGTTTTGTCTACACTGTGCTGTTTGTGAAGTGCTGGACCATCAGAACTTTTCTGAGAGCTAGGCTAGCTGCCTGGAAGACCTACGTGCCTACTTTACCTACGTGCACGAACGTTGAGACTACTGACGGAGAATAGCAGTGGAATCTCGAGGTTTGTGCTATCTTTTCTTCCTTATTTGAGGCAAGGGTCCCTGATACTCCTCATTTAAATCAAAAGATAACCTCGCGCGCACGATCGAGGTTTGGGACGCGATTGGGACTCGCTCCGTGCCTACCAGATCCCTACACACTATAAAACCCCCTGAATGACTCGTGAAATTTTTTGCCTCACAGCCTTCATCTGAGCGACGACCAATTGGAGAAAGAGGCCGCGCTAGCGGGGCCCAGAAGGGGACACCCACTGGGAATTACATAGCACTGAAGGTGCTCAAACTGAAAAATAAAAACTGAATTAATTCGAATTTAAATTAGAATGAGAAGTTGCGGTCTGAAGTGCTTCAAGATCTAGTACTATACTATACGAGACTGAATCTTGTACTAGAGGATTGGGGTGGGTTTCGGAGCGTTTGAAGAACGCTTCCGAGAGTGTTTTGAGTTGCTGTTGCACTGTAGGTAGTTCAAGATCTCTGTGCAGGTCCGCGTTACGCACGTACCAAGGTGCGTTTGTGGCCCTGCGGCAGAAGAGATTTTGAACTACCTGCAGTTTGTGCAGGATGGAGGGTTTGGCGTGGGCAAAGATTGGCGAGGCCTATGTCATGCCATTTTACTTTTTCTATCTAACATACTATAAAGGCGGCCTGAGTAAAAACGGGCGAGTTTCGTTACTGTATCGACGTTAAAGAAAGCGTCTGGTCTAAGGTGACGCCTAAGTATTTGGTACTGCGCTTCCAGGGGATGGAATACCTAACATTCTAACGTGGCGGTTGTCGGCGATACGACGGTGTTTGCAGTCGAAGCAAACCGCAGAACTCTTGTCTGGGTTCACATCGATACGCCATTTTTGAAACCTGTGAAAATGAATGTGCCGAGGACGTTTACGGCCTTTTGGAGTCTGGTGACGACACGCGGGACACTAAGGCCTTTGGTGTAAATGGCGGTGTCATCGGCAAAGAGGGCGAGTTCGACGCCTTTCGCGGAATGGGAATGCCGTTTGCGTATACAGTGTACAAAGAGGGGAGAGGACTGAGCCTTGAGGGACTCCAGCCTTTATGGGACGAGGCGCGGAAAGCGTGCCTTCATGTTTGAAACGAAACGTACGCTATAACTAATAAGGTAAGTACCTGTGGAGGCTGGTGCTTAATAAAACAATACTTTCAATCTGTACTTTAATACGTAATTTTATTACTTTATAAAATCTAAGGTCCTTCGAACCAGTGCATTATTTCTTACCAGTCCCAAACAAAATACATCAATTATATAGGAACCATCTTGCCTTGTATGTTCAGCATAATATGACCATGCTTGCTTTTAATCGATAAGTTCCTCAAGTTATCAAAATCATCTCACTATACATAAGTCTTGGGAAGGATATACTTTCATTACGTGATGCTTTGAAATAGCACTCTCCTCCAGTTTAAATTATTTTCATAACAAAATCACCTAACTCATTATTCATGGCTTGTTGTCTAATGATTTCTATTGTATTATATTATATAATATTTTATTTATTTGTTGCAATACGGTTACCTAATCGTTAAATCAAGAAAAATATACTATTAGTTTTAACAACAACATTATTTTATTCCTGAACTGGGCAGCCGAAAGCCAGGACAGAAATGAAGCATTTAACTATATTTACACATCTAAATATAACAGAACAAAAAAATGTATCAAAAAAACAAGTAGGAAAAGGGTTTTGCCGCTATTGTTTGTGCTACATGTGGAAAGTTTTACTGGCCTTTCTTATCCTACTTACTGTAAACACAACGTCTAATATAAAGGAAGCATATTACTTTATGTTCAGTAAATATACCATCGTTAGAATATACTGTAAAAGAATTGGAGTTATTGGGGCTGGTTAAGACTTTCATAATTTTTTATTTCAATTTTTAGTTCAACATCTTTGACCGCCTAAAGTGGTTTTCATAGCTACCTGCCTATGCATGAGGCACGCGAGGCGGCGCGGAGCTCGCTCCGGCGCTCGCGGCGCTCCGTCCATCGGAATTGGTACTTAAGTATGTTTGCCTTCATAACGTAGTGTGAATTATACACAGACAACCCGCTAACTGAGGCGCTATTTCACCATTGAGCTTGCCGTTTGCTGGTTTTTGGATTATCTACGACGTGAGTAGCAAGTATCATTACATAAGACTCGTCGCTTTAATACGTGTCGTTAATATTCTCCTTTAAGACATTTTAACTTTACTTTAATAAGATAGCTACCTACTTTCTTTTAAATTAATAATAATAATACATCCCCAGACAAACACACTAACCGTTTGGCCCCAAAGTAAGCAGAGCTTGTGTCATGGATGACCATACAGCGAACTGGGGGGGGGGAACCCAGAATAAACATACATGTATAAACACAAACAACCGGCCAGGACTCGAACCTAGGACCTTCGGCGTATGAGGCAAGGCTACTTACCACTACACCACTCGGTCGTCAATTGTGTTCATTTAGAGTAAAGTCATTTAGAAGTTATTGCGCTCAAGAGATAAAATCCGTAAAATGACATTTTCTACTAAGTAAGTACGTTGGAACCTACTTACCTCTCTTTCGAAGTTCGGAAGTTCGTAATATGCATGCACCCACATTAGTGCATTTATTAAGACGTTCACACACACATCTAAAACAAAGGCACATAAAAACACCTAAATCAGAAAAAAATTTAAGGTACTACAAAACACTTGCACTCGGCCAGCAACTGAACTGAAATAAAATAAATCTTCAAAAAAAGGTTAATTGACTATTTTTAACAAAAGTGTCGCCAGGGAACGCCGAAAGTCGAGAGAAATTTAGGTGCGGACGCTCAGTTTTAGTAATGGAAGTACATCGTAATAATAGCATACACTTACTGGTTAAAATGTGGTTTTCTAAAAACTTCACGCTTTGAGAAGGCTATTGAAGTGTTTGAGGGCTATGTAGTCAGGCATGGACTTATGTTTAATGTTTAAAAGTTCGAGATTATGGTGTTGGCGCGGGTAAAAAATTACCTACTAACGCTCCTGGGTTCACATTTAATAACATTGAATTAAAGTGGACCTTTGAATGTAAATATCTTGGACATGTGATTAATCCCCACCTATCTGATGACGATGACACCGAGATGACAGCGAGAGCACGTAGAGCTCTCTGAATAAAACAAATATTACATTCCCTGACATAAAAAGAAAAAGAGGTCAGTCGTTTTACAGACTATTTCCGTGTTCGGTCGATTTGCTTATATGTATAGTTACCAAATAAGTACCAAATCAATAACAAAAGTCTTTAAATCTCACAGCAACGCCC
The DNA here is from genome assembly GCA_923062675.1 of Marasmarcha lunaedactyla. NCBI lineage: Eukaryota > Metazoa > Arthropoda > Insecta > Lepidoptera > Pterophoridae > Marasmarcha > Marasmarcha lunaedactyla. The sequence goes on along the minus strand of OV281339.1, from coordinate 12,820,928 downwards.
ACCATAGTACCTATTTTTTAGTTTGCTATGTCAAAATCTCTTAATTCACTGCTCACAAGTCCACGTGGATTCAAAATAAATTATCCCTCGCTTTTCGGCTTTGGCATATCCGCAGCGCGTGCGGCGGCCATGCACTGAGTCTAGCTCCGCCCACAATTTTATTCATTTCGAAAATAGACTGGGTTCCGTACCTATTATTTTTTATAACTTACTATTTTCGAAATTGTATTTTCCAAAGTAAATACTTATGGAGAAACAACTACATTGCTTTAATTTAGATTTATGATGAGTTGAAATACGTTAAGTACTTAAGATGATAATTTAAAGATTTTAAGTTAAAATAGGATTTCAATATTATTTTTATGTCAGCAAAAAAAGAAGTATTAAAACGTTAAAAAGTAAAACCCTTACCAAAATAACAAAATAAAGACATTGCACTGCCTTGAATATCGGCCAAGGGTAGTCGACTGGAACTAATTCCGATGGTACCTACTCAAAATTAAGGTTTTACTATTTCGCTACGCTGAATCTCAAAATTTTTTTAGGGTAAAGACTAAGGTGCTTTCGTTGACTTATTAAGTATTAATTTAATTTATTAATTTTAGTATCTTCGTGTCCTTTGTCTGTTAATTGCTATACCAAAATTTTTTTTTAAGTTAAGTTTATATGTCTCGACGTGATAGCAATGATGAAAATGCACGGCATGTTTATTCGAATAATGAGTTCTTTGATATTATGTTGTGGGTTGGTGCTGCTCGTAACCACAGCATTAATGAAGCTCATGAAATTTACCGTCAGCGGTTCGTGGAGGGCAGACCACCAGCTGAACGACGACTTTTACCAAACTATAGCGTGTTTAGGAATATGTATCTTTGGCGTACCGATTCTTTTCACGCGGAATGCAGCGAGGGTCGTCCACTCGAGCGTTCCGTCGACTTAGAGGAACGGATTCTGCATCACATCAAAGAGAATCCGAGGACCAGCACTCTACGAGCTGGCGCTCTTTCGGAGGTCAATCACACGGTGATATGGCACACGCTACGTGATGATAGCGTCTTTACCATTTCCGTCGAACCCAAGAACTAATGCCAGCGGATTTCTAACCTTGAATAGACTTTTGTGGACGTCGTAAATGCTGATCTTCACTTCTTGAAGAAAGTGATGTGGACGGACGGACCGTCTTTTACGAGAAGCAGAGTGCTTAAATTGCACAACGATCATGTGTGGGCACACGAGAATCCTCATGGTGCCAGCGAGAGAAATTTTCAAAACCAATGGAGGATAAAAGTGTGGGCTGGCATCGTCGGCAACCGGGTTATTGGTCCCAAGGTTCTTCCTCCGGGCCTTAACGATGTTCCTCAATGATGAACCGCAAATAGTGGAAGAAGAGTTAAAAGAGCTGCCAGTCACAGAATATGTGAGTGTGATATAACAACACGACGGAGCACTCATCGCGTCCGCGGAGAGGCAGAGGCGATACCTTGGCAAGCACGTTCCCCAGATCTGACTCCATTAGACTTTTTCTTGTGGGGTTATGTGAAAAGTGACTTATATGCAAAGGAGTGAAATACGCGGGAAGAAACGCTAGAAAGAATACATCCACGGCATTCACATCCATAACCCCACAGACGTCGCAGGGCACCAAAGTATCTTTGATTCATAGGTTAACTTTGTGCATTGAAAAAGAAGGTGGACATTTTGAGCCGTTTTGGTGATACTGGCCTACTGTGCATACACTTGTATGAAAGGTAAACCACTGTCGTCGCGCGCGTCCCATCCCATGTCGCAGCCTATACGTGTGAATTAGTGAAGTGTTCTTACTTTTTAAGTATGACATACGAATGTATTTACATTGAATTTTAGTAGCATTTATCCAAGGGCCTATTGTAACGTTTTCCCCATCTTAGTATGAAAGACATGTGTTGCCTGAAAAAATGTTGATTATTATTATTAAAAAGTCACTTCAAATACGTAAAAACAAGTGTTTTTTTTATTATTTTAAATAATTAAAGTAACTAAAATCGTGTCCAGTCGCATCTCATCTACTGTGCTACTCAATAGGTACGTAAGTGATGACGGCAGAGCTTGGCTTCGCCTCGCACGCCTCATGCATAGGTAGGTATGAAAACTACTTAGGGCTGTCATAAGACGTTGAAGTAAAAAATTGAAATAAAAAATTATGGAAGTCTTAACCAGCCCCAATAACTCCGATTCTTTTACAGTATATTCTAACAATGGTATATTTACTGACCCTAAAGTTGTATACTTAAACCTAGCTGTAAGTTTTCCCAAATGGTAAAATAAAATAAAATACAGACAACAAAAACCAAAACATCAAATTCTTAGTGTATAATAAATAAAAAAGTAATAATAACCTCTAACCAAAAAGGTTGCATACCGTATGCAACAAATGACATAACTATAAATACAGTTTTATATATGTCAATTTACATTTTACTAAACAAGTACAATTGAAAACAAAAAGTTTTTATAGGACTTTCAGCCAAATACAAAACTCATTAGACTACAGCTACTGATTATTTATTACTACATTTAACGGACCAAAATGACAAGGACGTATGATATCATTATGAAACTTTATTGGTAAAGATATCCAAATGTGAAACGTTGGTTCCAACGGGGATAAATTGCAGTTTACACCAATGCTGGTTATGAATAATATATCTGATTTGAATTTATTTGAACAACACCAACACCAGTACTGGATTTATAACAACTAATGTAGGGTTCTTGTTGAGATTGCTTTTAGAGACATATACATTTTTTTATTTAGTCATAAAATATATTAAAGAACTTGCGTACTAAATCATCTTTACAAACTGTTTATCGCAATTTTTTTCGACTCAGATTTGAATGGTGGTGTATTGGTATTTAGTCGTTGAAACTGTGTGTTAAAGTTACAAGTGAGATAAGACATTAGGAGTTATGAAGCAATTAGCAGTTAAGTATATTTTAAACAAGATCTGATAAGGTCTATCAGTGAGATTGGGTATTGGACACTCATGTATTCATTCGCGTTGAGCTACTGGTATAATTTAGTACTAAATCATATTAAAATTCCATTAAAAAAGTTGTAGATGAAATGATAATTCGTACAATAATATTAACGTTTAACACGTTACTACACGTTACTAAACCCCTTCTCAAAAGTAAATTTTACCTAACATAATAATAATAATATTTTAGCTCTTACGAGCTTACTCGTAATTCGTACGAGTAAGCTCGTAATTATCGAATAATAATATTTTAGCTCTTACTCGTAAGAGCAAATTCAATGATTAAATGAAATTTTAATCTCGGCACGATAGTACACAACAGTACGTTATATTCTGGTTTCATGGATGCCTTGATCCGTCTACCACATGAATATACGTCACGGGTAAGTAGCAAAATGATCACAGCCGTGCACGTCACCGAAATATTTCGCTTCGAAAGATTGCTAGAAAACCGTGAGTAAAATGTTTTCATATGTTACATGATTATATAATTATTATTCAACATCAATTACTACTTAGATTGTTTTACCAGTTGTTTGAGATTGGACTTGATTTCTATGGGTTTAACTTAATTTTACATTTATAATAACATTACTAATAATTGAAACTGAAAAAACTATAGTCGAAGAGATTCATATATTTTTATTACTGATTTTATATTCTTAATATATAAATAAAATACGAGCTCCACTGCAAAATAGTTCGTCTAGTGCTAAATATTGCAAGTGTCTAACAATCGAAGTTAAATATACATACATAAATTTAACTTTATAAGTTCAATAAATACACAGTGGTTTAAATCAATTAATTAAGTTTATTTTCGATTAAAAAAAATGAATAATATATTTTCCTATTGAAATAAAAAATAATAAATTCTATGTAAAAATATAATAAGAACTATGTTTTTAATAAAAATAATAGGATATTAGACTTAAATTATGTAGATCACAAGGATTTTTGTGTAGTCGACGAAAGTCTTGCTATAAGTCACGTCGATAATCATCATCCACCCATAACTGTAACTGTTAAATGTACAAGAGACCGGTCACTAAACGAAGCGCCAATTATCAAGTATCGTTTTAAAAAAAGTGATTACGAAGCTTGCGTATGTGACTTAAACAAAATAGATTGGGATGACTATATACATTTGGACTGTAACGCACGTCTAGATATATTTTATTGGGAAGTAATTCTGCCGTCCGCTATCTATAACATCACTAAGCCTCAAAACCAAGTTTTGAAATATAAGCGAAAAAGTTTGGGAAAAATTTAATATGTTGCTACTTCATTCTCGTCAAAAGAGTCTATAGAGAAAATAGTGCAAAAATTATTTTTTTAAAGGCTAAAACATAAAAATCAAGGCGGAAAAAGTTGGATTTAAATTTTGATACTTTTGGTATAAATATTTATTTTTATAATAAATAATAAATTGAATATTGAAGAATTGCATTTTTCTAAGTATTATTTAACTATTAAGTAATACACAAACCTATAAAAGTCTTTGTTTTTAGGTACCGTCACGGCTAAACCTTAGAGAGCACGTCAGAATGCCGCGACATTTGAGTAAAGAGGTTAATATGAATTATTATAAATTAAGAAGAAAAGATATTTAAATATATGGTTGACAGAACAGAAATAAATGAAACAATACATTCTGACTTGCTCCGTCATCGGAGCAAGATGTACTAGTAAAACTTATACCTAATAAAATAAATATATTAAATTTATCACATAAATTTGATTTCATTCGTATTAATTTAAACCACAAGTTGGTGGTTAGTCGCGAGTTGGAATAAAATGCGAGTACGTGGAGTCGCCGTGTTCGGTCAAATAGGACCAAGGCTACCTGGGACAAGTTATAAACAGATATATTTTTCAGAAAAGAAATACAAGATGATGCGCGTCACCCCGAGCATTCGAAGGGCTACGTTTGGTTCACTTTTACAACTGAACAGAAGACGCCATATGTAGCGGCCCGCCATTCATGAATGACTACATGCTCGCGCCATCAACGGGCCGGCAGCCTCATGTAAGTCCGTTCCATATATGCGTTCAGATACGCAACTGGGAGGTCGAGAAATGGCCGTCAATGTGAATCGGCTGAAACCTTTACCTTGCGATAATTTTGTTGAGTTCATTATAATTATAAAAAAATTTATCTAAATTATAATTGAAAATATGTAAATGTTGTAAAGTGTCAAGAGTAAATAATTGTTATTTTCTGGTTTTTAGGCTAAAATGAGGTAACATTAGCCTGACATATATCCATCTGAAAGATATATGACTAATGTGAATATGTTGATAATAACGTAGTAAATGTTATTATATGTTATCATTAAGAATGTGTGTTGGCGTATATGTGTTAGTGTTATATTTTAATGTACTAATATGTTCTTTCTTTTTCATATTGTGAATTATAACGGAAATGAGATGGCAGCCACTAGCAGATGAGATGGCAGCCAATAGTTGATGAAATGGCAGCCACTGAGGGATGAGGATTGATGACAACTCTCCCTTGGCGATACGAAAAAATAATGAAATCAATTTTATCTTGTCTTAAAAGTTGTTATGTGTAATGATCAATAAAGATCTTTTTGCGTGGTGTTTCACTATGTCTTTATCTGGTGATGGAACCGAGGGGCGTTCATTTGTAATCAGGCGGTCACCAACACCATACATTCTCTTAAAGAATAGGTGGCATGCTTTGCTGGCTGCAGGTGACAAGCTGGTTATCGACGCGCGCAATAAGGTGAAGTTATCTGCCAGGGACGTGAAACAATGAAATAACATCTCTATAACGGTTCTTGCTCGCATCTCAACATTCCGTAAGAATATTTGACATGTGATTAGGAAACATTATATTGAAAGTAGCTTAGGCGTGGATCGCTTGCTTTTTGCGAGGTTTTACTTTCGGGAATTCCTTTCGAAGCAGTTATTCATTGAATCATGGTGAAGCCATTGTTTTTGTAACGTTATATTTACTATTTGTACCTAAAGTATTCACACCAACCACCAGGAATTACCTAATCGACAGGGGTAGTCTCTCCTGAGGCCGTCGTACAAACACATCCTCGTTCAGGCAGGTAGTTAGAATAATTTTTGTAAGAAATTTATCCACCCAACCTTGTGTAATAAATATGTCTGTGTGTTCGTTGAGTTCTTCGTCCCGATGAATATCTAAACCGACATTGTCACTAAAGTACGTCTCCTTATGGTAGCGTCGGGTGACGGGTCGCTCACTTCCCCCTAATATGGTTGGGGAGGGCTATGGCTGGATCCCACGTTAACTCGTGAACGGGTGCCGTTTGAGGGTGTTCGACGTTTGGATACTTGGGGGGGGGGGGCAGACTTGCTGAGCTAAACAGATGCAGATAAGAATAACTTTGTATAGACTTAAAGAGACTCTGTAAATTTATTTTGAAAAAGATATACCCGTGAAGTTTCTTGATAGTTCTTCTTCACGAAGGTTTTTTTGAACTGGTGGTAGAGTCATGTTTTATTTGACGTCAATAAGAACAAGTAATTGTCAATATCGAGAAATAAATATTTCATGTCATTTCATTTCACCGGGTACTTAAAAGTTAAGACTTTTAATTGTTATACTGCATGTTAACTGAAGGTATGCAATTATGTCAATCGCGTCATTTTCGGAATTGTTTTATAGATTAAAAAAACCTATGAACAAGGAGCAACCAGCGACTAGTATAGTCGAATGTAACGAAGATCTTCCCAGTAGCTCCAAGGCTGTTATTTATCTTGTAAGTTAACTATTTATTTTAAAAATTTTAAATGTTAAATAAAAAAATTATCTGTTGCCCTCAAATCTAATAAAGCAGTGATTAGACTATATGACAAATCGTGACTTTCTCAGATTGACGTTTTAGCAAGGGCATTACAGTGCATGCAGATCCCCTAATAAGCCAGATTGTAACTAAGCACATTTAGTTTACATTGTATATTAATTAAAAGTCTGAACTTTAAGTACCCAGTAAAAAAGTAATCATCATCAGCTCATTGTTGACCCACTGCAGGGTATTTATCCCTATTTTTGGTCAGTGTAAAAAACATGTCAAAGTAATCAGTAAATTTAATAGGCCCCAAATTAAAGTTTGTCACTGTATTGTATAATAATAATAAATATTTTTTTCACCTAATTTTATTTATTTTTATTAAGTAATCACTTTTATTTTAAATCGTAACTACCATAACAAACGTCTAATATTAATAACATTAATTTCGTCGTTAAGCCCTTATTGTACCCCAATTTTATTTAGTGCCCTATTGTCCTAACCAGGTATTTAAATATCTTACTTTGCAAAACATAACTCAAGTAATAAATATCATAAATTTATGTTTCTATGAATTAAAAGTAAAATATAATAACGTAAAATAAGTCAAACATATTTGAAAAAGTATCAAAACCATTGACGGCCAGCGACTGTATCATACAGCACTGAAGATGTGTGCGTGTAATGGATATTTGTGTGTGTTGCAGTTTACCGATTCGGAAGAGCGTTGATTTGTATAAAGGCTCTCAAAAAGAAATTAAAAATTTACTCTGTCAAAAACGTACTCTCATGTGCCAAACTCGAAACAGCTTTTCAGCAAGCAAAAATAATTCAACACTTATGAAATGCAATAAAATACTTTAAAATCAAGTCTTTTTCTTCTTTTCGAAAATACAATTTAACAGTCTTTTAAAGTTTTATTATATATTTAAACATCGTCGTAATAATTAAAACGTCACAAAGGTGGTAAATATTAGAATAAGTATAAAACTATCAGAGAATTAACGGAAGAAATCCTTCACAAATAAAACTTGCAATGATATAAATGGCACTTTGTTAGTCTTATTAACATTAATTACTCGTTAGCTAGGTTTTTAACTATCAAGTCGTAGTTCCCTCACCATCATCGATTGTTATATTTATTATTGGCATGTTTTTCCAAAATGTTAATTTATGTGGCGATACTATCTAGGTGTTAATTTATCGAGTATCGCTGCTTTTCAATCTGCTTCAATACCTTTTGGAGATGCACGGAATGTAAAACTAAAACTACTTGGAAGTTTTAAATAACGATTTATCATGAAGTGTTAGGATGTAAACAATTTTCATTGAAATTATTTTTATAGAACAATCCAAATGAATTTCTCCTGAAGCATTCATATAACATAGATTTTCGATATGCTCTCGGATTTGATTTTTGGATGCACCTTTTACTAATGAACTTTGGGATGTGGAGGAAACTTTTTGGTGACATCGATTAAACGACAAGCCCTGAAGTGACGATAACGGTTTTTAACAGCATTTTTCGCAGCATCTTAGTATATTGTTGTCCGGTGTGGAATCCTAGTTATCAAGTGCATAGAATAATCTCGAACGTATTAAAAAAAATTCTTATTCCATTTAGCATGAGACATTATTCGGACTACAAATGTAGGAAGTTTTGCTCTTATAAGGGAAGATGCGACTATTACAGGGTGACGCCACTAGTTACGCGAAGAAAAAATTAGACATAATATTTTTGAAAAAGTTAATTCAGGGTCAAACAGATTCTCAGGAATTGCTCGCGCGGCTAGAATTCCTTCCGGATTCCACGCCCCGGAAGCCACTTGACAAATCTAAGATTTTAGTGTTGTATCCAATAAAGACCACCGCTGGTGGTCATGCTCCAATTCAAAGAATGATACGTTTCGCAAATAACACAAGAAATGACTTTGATATATTTTCTGATTATTAAGCTTCAATCAAAGCAGCACTAAAAGAATGCTACAGCTCAATACCTTAGATAATTAAATAGTACATATTGTACATACAGTTAGAACATTTATAGATCTTTTAAATAAATTAAAATCGTCACTTGATTATATTTTTTAATGCATGTTGGATTCACATCTAGTAGGTGATGATTAAAGAACGAACACTATTTTGTATTAGAATTAAGTTTAAATTGTTACCAGTTTTGTGAATTATTAAGTAAAAATTAAAAAAAAAACTAATACTTTGGAACTATTAATTGAAGCCACTGAATCAACAAAATCTGTAAAGCCATAAAGCCTAGCCTTTTCTTTTCATAGCCAGCTCTACCTGATGGTGAACCTGATCCGCACTCATAAACTTATGATCAGGTTCGAAATGAAATCTCTACTGCAGATACTAAGTCACTGTTAACTAAATGAAGTAATAAAGAATATAGTAGCCAATTTTTATTTTGCGCTGTGCAATTATCTAACTATACGTTAATGTTTTGGCCATCGCGATTTTGCGTGTAAAATATAAAAAAGGCAATCATTATTTCCTCCTGCTATTCCGTCATGCCACAAAGCGGTCAATGGTTTTTGATTAGACGTTATTCTACCAAGAAGAGCAAAAGTTTGATTATAAGCAATTAAACGTTGGCAGAAAATTATAATTTTAAAACTGTCTAATATTGGCAGCATTATGATTTTTTCTAAATCGGAATTTAAGTAAATTACCTTATCACTTTTAGGCATAGCTTTATGCTTATTATACAACTCTCTAGCTTGTGTATAATTTAGGTGATGTTTGCTAAATTCGGTGAAAATCATTTACGGTGGTATGGCTGCGCAGCGGCGGGCGAGGTTCGCATAGTGATATTTTAGCGTAGTATTGTGGCTCACCGTTGTTTTTGTTAAGGAACCTCTCGTAAATTACTTGTAACAAAACTCTTTAAACTCCTTTAGTGATATTTAAGTTAAGTACATCGTATAGGAAAATGTAATATTCCTTAGCTATAATACTGTTATGAGCTTTTTACGTGTTTTAGTGTAGCAATCGTGTATAATGGGATTTTAGTTAAGGATAGTGACGCGATAGAATGCATGCCTTATCGAAAAAAAAAAGTATCTTAAAGATTTTATAGTATAGTATTAATGGTGCAACGTGGTTTTAATCAGGTAGCAGTTGGCAAAACAATGTTGAAATATATCCTTTAAAGACGGCAAGTGATTGTTTAGTTAAGTATTGTGGGTGAACGATGTTTAAGCTGTGCAAAATAAGACATTTTGCATTAGATAATAATGTTTTTTTCATAACTTCAAAATTGCTCCTTTGTGGCTTAGCGATATTTTAGTTAGAGGACGGCAGAATTGATAGACACACACCCAAAGGTAAATATAAAAAGTCTCATTATCCAGAATGGTTCTCAAAGTATTAAATAAAAATGATAAAAGACAAAGAAAAATACCGAAATCAATTTAAATGATATAAGAACTCTCGCGATTATGTCACGTACAGTTTGTTACGCTCAAGAGCAGAAAATGAAATAAAAATTGTTTTAAATTGTGTGTACAAATTTTAGAGGATAACATCTGTAATAATATTTAAGCATTTTGGCGTTCTAAATCTACACTAAATCTAAGAAAGTTACGAATACTTATCTGAATGAAATGACACACGATGGGAACCAACTACATGACGGACAACATGTAGCTTACTCTTATGCCCATTTCTTTGCCTCCGTTTTTAATAAATAAAAAACAACATCATATGTTCCAAACTTTCCTACTTCTACTAATTCACTAGCTAACATTCATATCACAACAAACGTTGTTCATACAGCACTAAAAAGATTGATGTTAATAAGGGAGCGGGATTCGACGGGATTCCACCATCCTTTACCAAACAGTGATCTGCTGGATTGGTATAGTCAGTGACAACTATCTTCAACAAACCTATACGAGAAGGTGTATTTCCTGAACTTTGGAAAATTACAAAAATAGTCCCGATACATAGTCAGGCGATAAAAAAGATATAAAAAATTACAAACATATCAGGATCCTAAATTGTTTGCAAAAATATTTAAAGGTGTAATTTACAAAGAAATTTATTGGCACGTTAAGCAAACTATTAGTAGCAAACAACATGGGTTTGTGTCTTCTTGCTCAAATAATACTAATCTTCTGACATAAATTTACTATATTATTTAATCTTTTGACGAGGGAGGACAAACAGATGCAATCTACACTGACTTTGCCAAAGCCTTCGACAAGGTCGATCACAATATATTATTATTATTCCTCAAAATAAAATGGCTTGGTATCCACGGATCTCTTCTGAAGTGGGTGAGATCTTACTTTCTCGAGGACTGGAGGTCACGAATCTTCTCCGTTTGTAGCGAAATCTGGTGTACCACAGGGGTAAAATCTAGGACCCTTGTTCTTTATTATATTTATAAATGACTTTCTGAATAGTATTGATCGTACTTGCCTGGCATACGCCAACGATATTAAAATTTACAAGACAATATGTAGCTTTAATGACTGCCTACTTCTACAGAAGAATATTAATACTATTCAAAATTGGTGCGTTCTAAATAATATGAAACTAAATGTTGATAAATGCCAGTGTATCACTTTCACAAAAAATAAAGCATACATAGTACATACTAATAGCTCAGGGGGAATAGCTCTCCAAAGTATGGGTTGTTTCTAAAAAGTCGTACAATATATTGACTCAATTATAAAGCCAAACATTTTTGTGTTTTGTTACTCGATAGTGTAAACCGTTCAAAAAGTAATTGTCTTTTATTACTCTCTACGTTTCTTTAATTAAAAGTATATTGAAGTACGCATGTGCTGTGTGGATTTCTTTTTATGCGACACATGTCAGCAGAGTAGAGAGTATTCCTAAAGAGACTTATATATTAAATTGGAGTATCTTCAGGCTAGGCGTTACGATAACGATTTCATAAGTCTTTATAAAGTGGTAAATTCCATTTATCCGATCCGGTAAATGACAACGATCTTCTCAGCCATGTTTCATTCAGGTTAAATAAAAGACCTTACCGCAGGCAACACTTATGTTCTGTTCCTTTAGCTAAAAACGATGTATCCTACAATAGTCTGTTTAGTCGCATGTGTAATAGTTATAGTAAAAATTGTCAAAATCTAGATATCTCCTCTCATTCTATAAAAAAATATATTAAAAATATTAAGGAAACTATTTAAATTCGCACGTTTTTTAAATGTTAGTATCAGTTGTTATTACGTTGTAAGGTGAAAATGATTGTATTTCTGTGGATAATTGAATAATTATCTTATAACATGACTGTTACTGTGCCATAAATAAATTAATTAAAAAAGATTTTCTTAAAAAAGAGAGAATTTCTTCATTAACTTCTAAAGGGTCTCAATCGGTGATAAATCTGGACTACTTGACGGCCACTGCATTGTAGGGATCTGATTGCGGTTAAAGCTTTGGTTGTCCTCGCAGTGTGATAAGAAGCACCACCTTGAAAGGTGTAGTCATTACGATGTTTCAACGTTGGAATCGAGGGCATATTGTCACTAGTTTTGCAGAATGTTTTAGTTGTCTATTGAATTAACAGTTCCTTCTACAAAATGAAGACGACCCTGACCTCGTGCTGACATGCCGTCACATCATTATCGATCCAGGAAACTTCACTTTTTTTACAATCGGTATGGAATGCTTTATCTTTATTTCTGGTAATTTTTTTCTACACATCACCAATCATCACCTCTCATTTAGATTTATCACTTCATATTATTTCACGCCACTGGTCTGCAGATCAATTTAAAGATCTTTAGCAAATTTCAGCCTATTTTTTTTGGTGAGGTGTGAGTAAAGGTTTATCCACTTTAAGGCAAGTACTCCTACGCGGGCACGATTCTTTTAAATTATTTTCCTTAAATACCAATTTTTAACTTCGTTTGTTATTTGCGGCCGACTAGGTTTCATCAAATTTTCAACCCAGCCATTTTTCCTGTGATGTTTCATGATGGTCTACTACGACTAACTCAAAATGTCGATCTTGGTAGGGATAAGTCCTTAGATATTTAGTAAGCAGATTTGCCATTATTGTGGCTACGAATATTAATTTTTCGTACTTTTACGGCGATAGGTATCCCGCGAGCGATTTTTTTGATAAAAATGATAAAATTGCATGAAATTATGGATTTTATATGTTTGGAAATGAAAGTGATGCATCATGTCAAATGGAATTTTTCTCAATTTTAAATTGAAACAGGTAGAATTGAGACATGAACTCTTTTGCATCGATTAAGAACTAGACGAACTATTTTGAGTTAGTCGTAGCAAATGAAAGTGCCCATAAATACAAATTTTAGTAAAAGAAGGTTTTCTTTAATAAAACGTAGCTGAAACAACAATAAGATGGAGAATTTTAACCTGTACTATTTAAAAAAAAAAGATTTTACGGATATCCTGCATTACTTTTTAATATTTAAGTTTATTCTAACGAAAATACGTAAAATTATTTCACTTACAGTAAACCTCTAAAGACACCATATAGAAGCATCAGAATATAACTTCATTTTCGTTAACCTTTCATTTCAATGCTTTTTTTAAATATATGGCATCATAATGCCATTGAAGAGTTGTTCATTCCAGGCAATGGAACAAACTTTGCAATGCGATTTCAAAATGAAAACTACTCTGTGACGTCACTTTCATAATTTCTTTAAAAATGTATTTAAAATTAAATACTTTACTGAACTATCCGAATGCTTTTCTATCATTCCGTGCAATAATTTTTTACGAGTTCAAGTCCAAGTTGTAATCTGATGAATCGTGTAATTGGTTTAAATTAACTTTAATAAACAAGGCGCTTTATAAAGCAACTTTTGTGTATTGCAGCTGTACTGGTAAAACGAGTTTAAATAGGTCGCTTTCAATTTAAAGATGGAGAAAAAAGGGTTCGTCCTTTTACTAATGTTACGGAAGAAAACGTACTACAAGCGAAAAATTTAATTCTACTGAACCGGTTTATCACATACGAGGAGATTCAGCACAATCTGAAGATTGTATTGTGTTCATGATGTTCTACTCAACTACTTTTGCGGAAGGAGGATTGTTTCATACTGGGTAACCCATAATCTCACCAACGCTCAGGAGCAGGCACGCGTGGAGTGTTGCCATGATATGGTTTATAAATCCACGCTGGTTTTTCCCGCCATGTTTAGGATATCATAACAGGTGACCAATCTTTGATTTTTCAATATGATTCACAAAAAAGTGCCTGTCAACAGTACGGCTGTTTCAAAACTAACCAACACCTCCTAAAGTCAAACGATCTAAAAGCGCAGGAAATATTTAAATCACCAGTTTTTTATCCTTAACGGGGTAAAATTCAAATATAAATTCAAATATTTATTTCTTAACAATACAATTACTTGTTCTTATTGACGTCAAATAAAGCATGACTCTACCACCAGTTCGGACGTAACGCGAGATTCCCCATCGCCCTCCTCAACCATATTAAAAGGATTTAAATGAAGTGAGGGACCCAACACCAGCCGCTGCCGTAAGAAGACATACTTTAATGAAAATGACGCTTTAGACACAGATATTTAGTATCATTTCCCTTAAGAAACCAAAGCAGTATCAATAAAGAGTGGTACACTGCCAATACTTGCCAGTAGTTATTGCTGCTGCAAGCAACAAGCGACTGAACACGGTACTCCGAGGCCTTTTGCACCACCACGACAACGTGCCCACGCACTCAGCGATCAAGACGAGAGACTCCCTAAACACCACATCGGGAAAGTTTATGGTCATCCGCTTAACAGCCCCGATTCGTCATAAAAATAACCATTTGTATATTTTTTCTCATAACTTTCTGAGTGTCCCACTTTAGAACTTTTAAATCATTTGAAGCGTTGGTACGTTTAACTGTGGTATAATATACATTATCTTTTTAGAATATACACCAAATCAGATTTAAACATCAACGAGTCTTCTACAGGTGCCTTAAAACTTTTCCACTTCTAAAATTTTAGCAAATCTTAATTTGACGTGCCTGGGGTAACTTTGGCGTTAGAATAAAACTTTTTCGTATCTTCTAATGCCTTGGCCCGTACAAGAAGTCACAAAGTTGGCGTGAATTGTTACTTAAGAAATCACGGGTAGCTGAGAAGTGTAATTCTGCTAGCTACCACCCGTGACGAAATGCTGCTTCAAAGACACGCCACTTGACTTCCTAATGTATGGATTGTTTTGGCACGAATGTTTTGCTCTTGTGAAAACGTAAGGCTTTTTGGCACGGTGCCTACCGTGAAATCGTTTCGTAACTTTATTGTTGACATTACCTTTGAAATTACAATAATTTAATCAGCTTACGACAACCACATTTCTTTCTATGCCTCACCTTACAAAATATAACGTAAAGCTTCAAAAATTACAAAATGGTAGCGCTCAAAATAACTGCAACTTGGAAAAACTTTTCAGGGATGGCAAGCTTCGAATTGAAGAGTCTTGAAATAGTTAAAATTTTGATGTCCAGTTTCATTCAATCAAAAATGTAATTAAAAATATTTTTCCAATCTGGTTACATGAACAGGTTCGACCTATCCTAATTTATCACCCGAATGGGAGGTACAAATTATGCTAAAGGAAGATAGGTAAATGACTAACACCTAAACTAAATACATTTAGGTACTTACTAAAATACATACTTACACACCGGTTCCAACAATTCTTCTCCCGGCTTTGTTGTTTAGAAGCTAAATAAATTAAGATTGTTATTGCCTACATTCGATGGAAATTGGTTAAGCCTTTCAAATAGTATGCATGCTTTTAACTGCCAGTCGGTGGTTTTTACCTCATTCTTACAATAAACTTGTCATGTGTTTACTAATCACTAAATCAGTAAAATATATAATTCAAATTAAAATTGTTTACACCTCTATAAAGAAATAATAAAACGCATTAATATATTTTATTTCAAAGAGATAACATCGTGCTTAGATATTTAAAGTAAATAGGTAATTCCAAATTACTCATTATCAAACCAACAGAAGTAAAAGAAGACAAAATTTGATCTGTCAATCAAATATATTTTTTTCAAAAATCTTATCGAAGTGATTACTTCCTTTGAATAGCATTCGAAAATATAACCAAGTTGTTTGTTCTACCAGCTGCCTATATCTTTATTATTAATATTTCTAAGTAACAGTAAGATCAAATAGAAAGTCAGACATCGATATACTAAAAATGATAATTTTTCATCTTCAATTACACATCCACACAAATGTGAGACATATACAACGTGTAAATGAATTAACCCAAAATCTGATACACCTCATTTAAAAGTTTTTTAGTAGGTACCTAATTTATTTTAATTCCGAAAATTATAATTTTTACTGTTTAAAACATGTTTAAAGTGATATTATTAAATCGGTTACATAATTGGTAGCTATTAAATACCTCGTAACTGATAGGTATTTTTTTGCATATCTAGTTTTAAAATTCTCATTTTTCAAACCATTTTGTTAAATGTTAAAAAATCCAATAGTTTGAAGAAAACCTCTAAATGTAACAATAACTCATAAAAATCCAATAACCATTTAACAACAACAACAACAGCCGCCGCTTACAAATCCAGGGGAGCCTTATGCATCGGACGCCGTTGCGCCGCCGCAGCCGCCGCTTACAAATCCAGGGGAGCCTTATGCATTGGCCGCGGCATTATATCAAAACACCTTAACTCGAAAGTTTTAAAGCGCAGACACGCTATCGCTACTACGCAGGTGTCATGTTAATTTGACCAAGTACCTAGTACGTTTGTACAGAAACAAATGTTTAACTTGTAATAAAAAAAAAATATTACAGGTACAAACAAGTTGGCGTATTTAAAAGTTTTGGATCAAATTATTTACACTGATTGTTATGTACACTTATAACTACTTACTTACAAAGTTAATTATTAGAAGTCCAATTTTAGAAGCTAGTTAAAAGTTGTTCAAAATGTCCACCACTTTGCTGCAAGCACAGTCTCGCGCGCTTTTTTTGGTGTCTTTTTAGTTTGTTTAGCACTGAAGTGTCTGTTTTCACTATTTCAAAAGCACTCACAATGGCCTCGCGTAATTCACTAACGTTTCTGGCACTATGTCCACTGTCATAAACAATTGTTTTGACTCTACCCCACACAAAATAGTCTAGTGGAGTTAAATCCGGCGACCTGGCAGGCCACTGCACAGGTCTACCACGTCCGATCCAGTTTTCCCCGTATTCCGCGTCGAGGTACCTACGAACAGTCCACTGGAAGTGCGCTGGAGCTCCGTCGTGCTGAAACATCAGGTCTCGTAACAGATACAGAGGCAAGTCGTCAAGTAACTGACTCAATGTTTCTCTGAGGAAACTTAAGTACGTTTCTCAATTTAAACGTTCTAAGAATACGGGGCCGACTATGTATGGTCCCAGAACACCTGCCCATACATTTAGAGAAAACCTATGTTGGTAGGAATTCTCTACTGATACGTAGGTGTTAACATGACTCCATATGTGCCTGTTATGTTGATTGAACATACAGGCGCGCGTAAACGTGCACTCATCAGTAAAAAGAATGTTCTTATTTTCATTCGCTAAATACCACTCGCAGAATGCAACACGCGGAGCCAGATCCTGAGAGTTCAATTCTTGACAGCGACGAAAGTGGTAAGGGTGCTTTCCGTCGTCTTGTAAAACTCTCTAAACGTAGGCGTGACTACAGCCGATAATTCTCGCTGCTTCACGTGTACTGGATTCTGGGTTCTCATGGAAATACTCCAATATCCTTTCTTGAATCCGTACGTCAAAGGGGTCGTCGCCTCTGTCCATTCGGGTAGGAGGAAAAAAAGTTCCACTGTCTCTAGGCCTTTGAGTGGCTGCTAACATTGTCTCGTTGGAGACGGAAACACCGAATTGCTCACGAAATTGTCGCACTGCCAAACTCACGTTGTCGTTACATCGCGCGAGCGTTCTCCCCATTTCAGTGTATTGCACACTTGTGTACCGAAAAGGCATTGTGAAAGCGGTGGCGCCTGCAGCCGCGCGTCAATCGGTACCGAAAGGACGATACCTTCCAAGACGAAGTTCGCGCGGAGACTGACCGGCGCCTTTTTTTTTTTTTTGGTTCCCCTCCACGGGAAGGGCAGGAGGACATAAAAAATGCTCTGACGCATACTCCGCGCGCGCAATCGGAGTTATGTGGGACTCGTCCCGACGCCTACCAGAAACATACCCACTAAAAAAACCCCCTGTCGGCTCGTGCATTTTTGCCACTCAGCCTTCATCTGAGCGACGGCCAATTGGAGAAAGAGGCCGCGCCAGCGGGGCCCTTAAGGGGTCACCCGCTGAGATTTACATAGCACTGAAGGTGCTCAAAAATGAAAAGTAAATAAAAACATTAAAAATGAAAAGTAAATAAAAACATTAAAAATGAAAAGTAAAATTGCATTAATTCGGATTTACGTTAGAATTAGAATTTACGTTAGAATTAGGATTTGCGGCCTGAAGGGCCTCGAGAGCTAAAGTTAACTGCGTACGTTCGCCCGTGTGCGCGTTTCTCGGCCTAGTGACTTTGAATTTCGAATCTAACACAGGAGCAGTATATGAGACTGAATCTCGAACAAGATGATTGGGATGGGATTCGGCGCGTTTGAAGAACGATTCTGAGAGTGTTTTGAGGTGCTGTTGCACTGTAGGTAGTTCAAGGTCTCTGCATAGGTCCGCGTTACGCACATACCAAGGTGCGTCTGTGGCCCTACGGCAGAAGAGATTTTGAACTACCTGCAGCTTATACAGGACGGAGGGATTGACGTGGGCAAAGACTGGCGAAGCATATGACATGACGGGTCTAATGCAGACCTTATAGAGCGTACGTTTATTTCTAAAAGACATTTTACTTTTTCTACCTATCATACTATTTAGGCGGCTTAAGTAGAAACGCGCGAGTTTCGTTACTCTATCGACGTGTGGCTTGAAAGAAAGCGTCTGATCTAAGGTGACGCCTAAGTATTTAATACTGCGCTTCCAGGGGATGGGAGTACCTAACATTCGAATGTGAGGATCGTTGTAGCGATTACGATGTTTGTGGTCGAAATGAATAGCAGAACTCTTTTCCGGGTTGACATCGATACGCCATTTTTGAAACCAAGCACCGAGGGCGTTTACGGCCTTTTGGAGTCTGGCGATGTTATACGGGATCCTTTACCCTTTAGTGTAAAGGGCGGTATCGTCTGCAAAGAGGGCGAGTTCGACGCCTTTCGGCGGGATGGGGATGTCGTTAGTGTACACGGTGTACAGAAGAGGGGCGAGGACTGAGCCTTGCGGGACTCCAGCCTTTATGGGACGAGGCGCGGAGAATGTGCCTTCATGTTTGAATCGAAACGTACGGTCTTTAAGAAACGAAGAGATTAATCTGACAAGGCGAACCGGTAAGCCTATTTTATAGAGTTTAAAAACGAGACCGCTGTGCCAGACTTTGTCGAATGCCTTGGCTACGTCAAAGAGAACCGCGATTGATTTTTTACGATGCGGATAGAATCCTTCGAGAATGTACTCGACGATTCGGTGGACTTGCTGAGGGCAGGAGTGCTTAGCGCGAAAGCCGAACTGGTGGGGAATAATGAGAGGGTCGCCATCCGTTGGAAACAGATGGTTCCGCATTCGACAGAGTATGACTCTTTCGAGAAGTTTAGACATTGCCTTGAGGAGGCTGATGGGTCTGTGATTAGCCGGGACGTTCAGAGGTTTGCCCGGCTTGGGAATGCCTATGACTGTCGCTTCTTTCCAGGCTTTTGGAAAGTAGCTATGGTCGAAGCAGGCATTGAAGATGATAGCTAACAAGGTAAGCACCTGCTGTGGCAGGTGCTTAAGTGCGTGGTTGGAAATTCCATCCACACCCGGAGCCTTTTTGGACTTTTGCTTTCTAATGAAAAGCAAGATTTCATCATTAGAGACTATGACGGGGTCGTCGGTGATAGGGAGAGATTATCTGCGGAGAACTTCGTCCTCCACCGCCTGGATGTGGGAGGGATCCGCGGGTTGCGTGCTGGGCGAACATTGTGCCGCTATGCTGTCGGCGAAGCATTCGGCTTTCTCTTCGACTTCGAAGGCAATAGTGCCGTCGGGACGAGTGAGAGGAAGAACGTGAGAGGCGGAGTCTACGCGTAAGGCTCGGGCCATTCGATAATACGCTTTGTGGGACGGGGAGATATTCTCCATGAGATTGTTAAACTGAGTGTCTCGGAGTTCCGCGAGGCAAGACCTAACTTTACGTTGAAGCTGATTCGCAGCTGTTCTATATGCGGGCGTGGGATATTTCTTGGCTTGGTTTTTAGCTTTAATGAGATTGCTAACGGCTAAGGGAAGCGCGGGTTTGCCTTGCTTAGCAATGATTACGTTGTCACTGACCCATTGGGTTGGGTAGGGCCATGCACTATAGTGGCAAAAATAATGATTCAGAAGCTATGGTTAGCAGGGATTAATTGGGATGATGAAGTCCCAAAGCATTTGCAGCAAGAATGGTTAGATTATAGAGCGGAGTTACCGTTATTATCTGACATTCGAATACCTCGGTGGATGGGCGCTCGCAAAGGTGATACTCTAGAGCTTCATGGGTTTTCGGACGCTTCTAAGTATGCATACGCTGCAGTAGTTTATTTGCGTGTCGTGAAATCGAACGGTGAAATAAGGGTTGCTTTAATCGCAGGAAAAACCAAAGTTGCACCTGTCAAGCAAGTTTCCATACCTAGGTTAGAGCTTTGTGGGGCAGTTTTATTGAGTAGGCTTATGGTAGAAGTAGCTCATGTTTTAAAAATTGATAAAACAAACTTACATGCGTACACTGACTCTACAGTGGTAATTGCTTGGCTCAACGATCATCCTAGTCGATGGAAGGTTTTCGTTGCAAACCGAGTCTCGGAGATCTTAACAAACTTAGATACATCCTTTTGGTCGCACGTTGCTTCGAAACAAAACCCGGCAGACGTAGCATCTCGGGGAGCGCGCCCATCGGAATTAATTAATTGTGCATTATATTACAACGGACCGGAGTTTCTATTAGAAAGAGAAATATTTTATAAAAAACCTAGAGAATGTTTAACGGATTTGGAAAAATTGAAGGTTGTTTGTCATGAAACGAAAATTGAAAATGATTTGATTTTGGAAAAGTTTTCTTCACTTAGTCGGTTGATTAGGGTTGTCGCGTATTGTAGACGTTTTATTAATAATTCAAAGAAATGTTCAACGGAAAAATAATCTGAAAATTATCTTACAGCAAATGAGTTAAGTAAAGCATTAAAAATTGTAATTAAAATGTATCAAAGTAAAGAATTTGCAGAAGATATAATGTTAATAAAACAAAGTGAAAACTTACCAAAATGTAGTAAAATAAAGTCGCTTAATCCCATCCTTGATGACGATAACATTTTGCGAGTAGGAGGCAGGCTAGAGTATTCGCTGCTTGACTCTAGTAGGAAACATCCTATAATTATTCCAAAGTCACATCTTGCGGAATTAATCGTTTCGGACGCTCATAAAGTAACTCTTCACGGTGGCCCTCAATTAATGTTAAATTACATTCAATCGAAATACTGGATCGTAAGTGCGAAACCGTTAGTCAAATCAGCCTATAGGAAATGTGTCATTTGTGCTAGGCATGCAGCGATCACTCGAAGTCAACTGATGGGCCAGCTTCCTGCGGCGAGAGTTACTCCTATGAGAGCTTTCAAGCGGGCGGGAGTCGATTATGCTGGACCGATTCAAATTAGGACCACTAAAGGTCGCGGAAATAAATCCTATAAAGGATATATATGTTTTTTTGTTTGTATGGTAACGCGTGCTATACACTTAGAGGTAGTGTCCGATCTCTCTACAGAAAGTTTTCTACAAACTTTCAAACGGTTTGTTGCTCGACGAGGTGCATGTGCTGAGATATGGAGCGATAACGGTACCAATTTTGTCGGTGCGTCCAAAGAGCTTCAACGCATGACCAAGTCTGAAAGAAGATCGGTACCTCAAGAAATCGGAGAAGCTTTGGGATGTACATGGCATTTCATACCTCCTCGCTCTCCACACTTTGGCGGACTTTGGGAGTCTGGGGTTAAATCGGTGAAATGGCATTTGCGACGCGTAATAGGCACCTCTACACTCACGTATGAGGAATTAGCGACGGTGCTCTGTCAAATTGAGGCATGCCTTAATTCAAGGCCATTATCGGTACTGCCAAATGACACAGAAGAACTGACAGTGTTGACTCCGGGACATTTCCTTATAGGTGAACCTCTATTAAGTGTACCTGACACCAATTATGACAATCACAATCTTAGTTCGTTACGAAGATGGCAGTATACTCAACGAATGTTACAAGATTTTTGGCGCAAGTGGTCGCAGGAATATTTAAACAAGTTTTTTCATCGATACCGGTGGTCTAAGCAGGAACCTCCCTTTACGGTTAACGATATCGTTGTTATAAAAGAGGATGGGTTGCAACCTAGTCGATGGTTATTTGGTAGAGTTGTCTCTACACATGCAGGCTCAGATGGTGTTGTAAGAGTCGTAAACCTTAAGACTAAGATAGGTGAAATTAAAAGGCCAGTTCATAAATTATGTAAATTACCTATTACTAAATAAGATTTATTTGTAGATTGTTGGTAACTTTTATTGTATATTGTGTCTTTCACAACGCACATTGTAAATTGTTGGAAATGAGGTTTAAACAATTTGTTTTTTGTATGTTTTGTTAAATGTAAAGTCAAACGCTTAGTTTGTCTTTAGCGGGCGGTTATGTATAATTTAGTTGAAGGATTGTTATTATTACATGTATTGTAAGGTGTAGTTCTATCAGTGTAAACTAGATGGAGCTACTAGTAGATTAAATCGCACATGTAAAGTTTTAAAGGCTCAAATGTTGTTCTGTCAGTGATATTTTATATGAGTGTAGTAATTTGGGAAATATCCTGATTATTTGCTATTGGAGCAATACATTACATCGCTTGCTTTTTGTGACTTTCATTTCGCCTCCCCTCGGGAACCTGAGCTAAAGTTGTTCAGTATCCTTTGCAGTGAAACCAGACTACTTACGCTGGGCACAACACTGCACTCAGCACAAGCACAACACAACTGAGCACAGCACTTTGAAAACTAAGGGGCTTAGTCGCAAAGAAAAATCGCACTTCGAAAGCACTCAGACGCAGTAGAAAAACCTTGAAAACCGTAGCACGGAACCAACACGCTAAACTGTGACGTCAGTAGACTGAGCGCCACGGAATATCGGGAAGGGACCAAAACAACGGAGAACGGGGTCTTGCACGTCCGCACTGGGCGGCGGTCGGAGCGAGAATCGATGACCGGCGCCGGCGGCGCCTCGCTCTCGGAGGTGCGAACACAGGCGATCGTCGTTGGGTGCGCGGACGCGGGCGGCTTGTTCTTTAACTTTATAATAATAAGGTTTATTTTTAGCATGGCGGTCGGTAATCACTCGGTGCGTGCCGGATTGTTTTGTCGGTCGGTGTCGTTCGTTCGATGCTAACTAGTTATGGGCGGCCGGGCGCTAGCAAGAAATGTTGTAGTATAAATAGTTTAGACATGGGCCAATAAATATGGAAAAATATAACCTATATTAAAACATGGTGCGATCGATTCGCAATACGATTCTGAGCAAACTACTTTCTGGTTTTGGGTTAATTCATTTACACGTTGTATAAACCCGGTTTACCCTCACATGGAGAGAATTGTGAATAGTATTTTTATTTTGTATGAAAATTATAAATAACATCACTTGTGGTACTCGAAGGTTAACCACCTATTTAACCTCTCAGACCTATATGTCCTTCCGTCACTGTAAATTTCTATTGGACTGACACAGACATTACATCAACAATTAACCGGAGTTAGCCAAAATTTTTATCTCAGGGCCGCGCAAGTAAGCTGTAAGAATAGAAGTTCCAAAAATGCCGAATAATTATGAGTTATCTTATTTTAAACAAATTTTTATATTACATATTTATTAGAATACAAATTTAATTTTCATAAAATATCAGTTTCAGTTCAAAAATAACATTAATCATCTCTTGCCAAACTCCACAATCCATATCTCTCATCATCATTCATCATTCTGTCGTAAAATTAATGACCACCAAAGAGTTTGTGCGAATCAAAAACATTTAGTTAAGTAAACTGGAATCGCATGAAATTGGATTATCTCAAGTTTTTTTTTACTCATATATTTTAGTCGTAAACCACCTGATTAAAGGCGCCAACTTTTGATGGCACTTGCCAAGGCACTCGAGTACAAATTTTTTTCAGGAGGCTCTGTCAAAGTCGATATATTTTGAAAATGTTGAATTCATAATTTAGCAAAAAGTGTTATTTTTAAGAAAATTTGGGGCAATTGTGCTATTATTTTTTATTGTGATTTAAGATACGTTATTTAGGGTTATAGTGACACGTTTAAAATGGACAAAAATAACCAACATTAACCTCTATAACCAAAAATTGGTTCAAAAATGGAGAAATTCTGCTTTTTTGGTTTAATGCTCATAATTCCTAAAGAACGTGGGATGGGTTTTTTTCTGATTTTTCTGATGATGGTTACCATCTATCCTATCGTCCCGTTTCGGCTTGACGTTGAGTTTCGGGACACCCTGTATATTACTGGTAATTACTGGTAATCCTCGTGATGTTTATTATTATAAACAATAATTTTCGTTTTGCCGAAAGTTGCAGAAAATACGTGCTATGTAAAATAGATATATCACGTTATATGCGTAAATTCCTGGTTGTCTTCTACCTGATGTTTCTTATAACGTTTAACACTAGAGTACACGCGCCCTATTTTATTACAAGATTGCTCGCATGCTCTACCATAGTAGAAAAAGTAATTATGATTGTTCGGGCTCGGGGTCCCTACTTTTGCATATGAAATAAAACTATTAAATAAAAATAAGTACAACCATGATTATTATAATATCTGCATAGTAAGTTAAACAAAAAAGATATTTAAGCGAACACGTCGCGAGGTGTTATTCGATGGATAGCTAGGAGATGCTCTGGCGGGGCGGCTCGTCAGAGCGCAGCTTCGTCGGCGCTCGCGTAACCAGTTCCGAGGACTTGGCAACCCCCCGGGATGCCCCCGCAACCCTCACCCCTAGCGGCCGCGACATCCTGGGGGGCCTTGAAGGCACTAGTCTTCAAAGTGTCGTCTAATTCATCCAATAAGGGACAGAGATAGCGTACACCTCGTCTGTAGGTGCCAGTGATAGTAGCTACATCCGCTACGCAACATATTCCGTCCGCTCCGGGATATAAATGGGATATCCGTCCAAGGCGCCA
This sequence comes from Marasmarcha lunaedactyla, assembly GCA_923062675.1. Classification (NCBI taxonomy): domain Eukaryota; kingdom Metazoa; phylum Arthropoda; class Insecta; order Lepidoptera; family Pterophoridae; genus Marasmarcha; species Marasmarcha lunaedactyla. Next base: position 12,795,814 of record OV281339.1, on the reverse strand, counting down.
TTGGAGAGGGGGTGTATTGTCTTCCTTCATCAGTACCAGGTCTCCTACTTGAAGTTGCCTGCCAGGAACCTGCCATTTGGTCCTCTGCTGGAGCTCTGTCACATATCCATCTGCCAGCGCCGCCAGAAATGCTGCCTCATGGACTCTAGTCTCTGAAATCTGTCTAAGCGGTTTTCGTTAATGCCTTTCAGGCAGGACGACTGCAGCGAAGTGAGTGCGCGGCCGACGATGAAGTGACCTGGAGTGAGAGGATGGAAATCGTTAGGCGAGGAAGATAAAGGACACAAAGGGCGGCTGTTCAGGATATATTCTATTTGACTAAACATTGTACATAATTCCTCAAAAGTCAAATGACTATTGCCTAAAATTCTTTTTATATGGAACTTGGCGGACTTCACGCCTGCTTCCCATAAACCCCCAAAGTGCGGAGCATAAGCCGGTGAAAATTTGAATTTAATGCCCTCATTAGATGCAAAATCAGTAATAGAGCAAGAATTAGAATCAATAAAATCGCCGATTTCTTTGGCAGCAGCAACAAAATTGTCGCATAAAATTTCGCGTGGTTTTCCTCTGCGAACGATAAAACGACGCAGCGATAAAATAAAAGAGTCCTTAGATAGTTGACTTACGGCTTCTAAATGTACGCATTTATATCTAGTGCAAATAAATATAGCCATATAACACTTTGTTATTTTACAACCCCTCCCCTGTCTATCGACTATCAAAAACGGCCCAGCAAAGTCGACTCCAACACTAATAAATGGGTAATCAGGTGTAATGCGCTCTGGGGGCAACGCACCCATGACAGGAGCGGCGGAGGTGGCGGCGCGTTTCGGCACACCACGCACTGGCGACACACCGTTCGCGCCAAGTCGCGGCCGCGCACCGCCCACACCAACCCCCGCATCGAACATAAAAGAAGCTGCGAACCAGCGTGAAGAAGTCGCAAGTGTTCCTGCTGAAATAACAACTTAGTGAGCCTGTGCTTGCTGTGTAAAAGCATGGGATGACGGGTTTCAAAAGAGTAAAAGGATGAATCAAGGCGGCCACCTACGCGTAGTATGCCTTCACCATCAAGGAACGGGTTAAGAGAAATAATGTTGCATTTAGAATTAAGAGGCTGGTTAGTTTTTAAAAGTTTCAATTCGGTTTCGAAAGATGCTAGCTGTGAAAACTTAACTAAATACTTAAATGAAGAATCGAGCTCACATGGCTGCAGAATACCCCCTTTCTTATTAATAGAATTGCGACAATTAAAAATAAATCGAAGTGCATAAGCAAATGAACGCTGTATATATTTAAGTTTAGAATATCTCTCAAAATCAATTAATTTGTATGGGCTAAGCTTAATCATACTGGTTTGCGTCAAATTAATTTTTAATTCAGGAATTTCATCGCAGGGTCGTGTATTTAGTGCAGGCCAGTTAGCTTTAGATTTGTATAAAAATGCAGGACCGTTCCACCACATCTCTAAACTATATAATTTGCCAGCATCCACTCCACGCGAAGCGAAATCCGCTGGGTTTAAATCTGTAGGAACGTTAACTCTAAAATTTTAGACGTTCTGTTAGATACAAAGGTGTTTAATTTAGTATGACTAGTTTGCAACCAAGCTAAAACAATAGTCGAGTCTGTCCATTAGTAAGCATTACGTATCTGGCAGCGCAAGGCGGCAACGAACAACTTGCGTAGGCGCTGGCGCTGCTATCACAAAAACAATGTAGTTCTATATAATTAGGCGAGTCGCAAAGCACATTGCGGGAAACACGTATAGAACTGAGAGCGGACAACCCATTGGCAAACCGTTGCCATGCTTCCCTTATGGGATTAGGCACGGGTTCGTCCCAATCTAATTTAGCTAGCCATAATCTTTGTATTAAAATTTTAGGAATTATTGGTAATAAGCAAAGTTGACCTAAGGGATCGAAAATCTTACAAGAATCCGATAATATCGACCTTTTAGTAGGTGTGTCGCACCGAGCTGTATATTCTATAGCAAAATGAATAATATCGGCTGAGGAATCCCAACCTACGCCTAGAATATGTGAAGAAGAACTAATAATCAAACTTCCTTCAGGATTAGATCCTTGATCATCGTTTAGAATTGAAGATGAATTTGATCGATATTTACGTAGCGGGAAACAAGCAGTAGATAAAATCCGTTCGATTGAATTTTTAATATAAAGTAGCTCGTCTTTAGAATCAGAACCCGTGAGCAAATCATCGACTAGAAAATCGTTTTGAATAATTGATTTAATTTTAGGATCATTGCAGTCCTGTCCTAGCTGCCATAAACACCGCGTACTTAAAAAACTAGCACTAGAATAATCGTATGTAACTGTATTTAATCTAAGTGTTTGTAAAGGCTCATTTTCATTGTTTCGCCACAGAATTAATTGCAAGTTACGATCACATTCTTGAACTAATATTTGACGATACATTTTTTCAATGTCGCCAGATAGCACATATGTATAAGTACGAAATCTTAGTAAAATGTTAAAAAACAATCCTTGTATTGTCGGTCCTACCATCTGTATGTCATTAACCGAGTAACCAGATGTGGTAGGTGCACTACCATTAAATACAACGCGAAGTTTCGTGGACTCACTATTAGGCTTTAAAATGGCATGATGAGGAATAAAATAATGCGGGTCTTTAAAATTAACATTGTATTTAGAAAGATGACCCAAATCGGAATATTCTGCAATAAATTGAGTATTTTTAAGTATAGGATTATTTTTAAATCGTTTCTCTAAACTTAAAAAACGTTTCTTAGCTGTATGGAAGGAACTACCTAAACAAGTCGGCTCAGTAATTAATGGTAAACGAACGCAAAAACGACCGTTCGTGTCGCGATATGTGTGTGTACAAAAATGATGTTCGCATTCAGCGTCAATGTCTGTATATTGCTTTGTCGAAGAAGGAAATTGTTCGAGTTGCCAAAACTTCGTTAACTCCTCATTTAAATTATCGTCTATAGAAATATGATTACTATGAATAGAATGTGAAGGTAGTCGATAAGAATAATTAATAGGACCCGCCAGTATCCAACCTAACTGGGAATCGCGTACGATTGTTAAACTATCACCTAATTTTATTTGCTCAGAACCGATTAAATGCCAAAAAATATCTGCACCGAGAAGAATATCCACGGGCGCAGGCTTGTTAAAGTAAGGATCGGCGAGTTTGATATTTCGAGGTAATTTAAATCGTTTCAAATCAATATATTTTTGTGGCATGTTGCCTGAAATAGTTTTAAGTACCAAACAAGATAAATTATAATTGATTTGATCGTTATATTTAGATTTTAGTCTAATTAAACAACGAGCAGGGGTGCCCGATAGAGGAACGTTACCTATACCTAATATGTTAGTTGTATTTGGCTGAGGAGTCAAATGTAATTGTTGTTTCAGACTCTCGGTAATAATTGAAGTTTGACTCCCGCTGTCTAACAAAGCACGGACAGTTAGGCAAAGATTAGTGTTGGGATTAAAAACATCTACTAGAGCGGTGGATGGCAAAACATGGCTACTATTATGTGAGGTCATTACTCCGATCGTCACATCGCTACTCGACTGCGGCGAAGATTCTACAACGGTCTTAGGAACTTCCCTATGTAACAACGTATGGTGTCGCTTTTTACATATACGACAAGAAGATAATCTACAGCGATACGACGGGTGGCCGATTCTCAAACAATTAAGACAGATTTTCAATTTTACCGCCTCAGAGATCCTATCTTCAATAGACTTGGAGCGAAACGACGTGCAATCGTATATACGATACTCGCCGCTGCAGACGACCCACGACGCCGGAGTCGAAGAGGAAGCACCAGAAGCAGCTGAAATTTGAAAAGTTTTCGTGTGTGACTTATGGGAGTTTAGAAAATCGTGTTTAGAGATATTAACGGCCTTCTCAGATTTCTTTTGCTGGACAGATTCAAATACATCAGCGCGACCCTTCAAAAATTTATTAAAATCGTTGAGTGAAGGCATGTCTTCAAAAGATGTATTTCTATACTCCTCCCATTTAAGGTTGGTATTGTTGTCGAGCTTTGCCGAAATCAAATAAATAATTAATGTGTCCCACTGGTGAGTCGGCTGACCCAGTGTGTTTAGAGCTCGTGAGATCTTTGAGACATGATCCACTAAATGTCGTAAAGCCTTAGCCGACTCGCGCCCAACTGGCTGAATATTAAATAAAGAATTTAAGTGATTAATTATCAATTGCTTTTTATTGTCGTATTGTCGCAGAGGAGTCGCCAAGCATCTGTGTAATTTGCGTCGGTAACTTCTAGATTACTAATAACTTGCGATGCTTCGCCCTCTAAATACGAGTTAAGATAAAGAAATTTATGTATTGGTTAAATCCTATCATTAAAATGAATAAGAGAGTTAAAAGTGTCTCTAAACTCGAGCTATCTGAAATAAGAGCCATCGAAATTGGAGATTTTTATTATAGGAAGCTTAAAATTCATTTCATTGACATGACTACAATGGGAAGCTTCTGAATTAACACTGGCAAAATCATTTTTCTCGACAAATTTGTCAAATAAACCTTGAGCTATACTTATCAACGAAAGAAATTCCTGTTCTATCTCATCCCTTGCATCAATTTCGGCTTCCAAAGAGGCTGGATTCAAACTTTCAATTTGAGACTGTACCTCATCAAATTGTGTTAATAAATTGCGAAATCGATCCAATCTCAATGTCAGTTCATTCCTTTGCTCTGAGCTAAGCGTTGGTAATTACTAATTTTATCAAAATAATTTTTAAATTTAGTTATTCGGCCCTTAATCGAGCTTCGCGTAACGTAAACAGAGGTCTTTTCAGTCATTTTATAAAACCTTAGATATGTATATCACAAAGAAAACAAACGAATGAACTATTAAATTCAAATAGAAACAAATAAAAAGGGAGTACGTAAATTGGTCCGGCTCGTGCTCCACACAATCGCGAGACGCGCTGATGCAGACAAGATGGCGCCAGGCCGCGCCGCGCCGCCGCCACACCGGCAAACTGCGCACGCGACGATAGGTTAGGTACCACTAGGGGAACAAAGAATGCGAGTTATTAATAACGTAATATGCAATAATGAATAGATAAAAAGATATCAATGAACTTTACGCAAATAAATATAGATAGGTGCCTAGGTATCGTCCAGCCTAGGTATTGCGTAAGTGCGTAATAAGTTTATTTAAGTGCTTACTTTGCAAGTCGCGGCAGAAAAATAATAAAATAGTTTATGAGATAGAAAATAGATAGGTATCCAGTTCTTTTAAGAAACATAGCAAATGACTAATGAGGAACAAGCAAGGCTAATTAGTCAAATAGAAATGGGGATTTAAAAATAATGGAAAAGGATATGCAGGTGCACTTCTCTGGTTAAGCTGTAGCTGCGGCGCAGTTGGCGGACCGGGTGGCTTGAAACGAGAGCAAGCTGGAAACTTCCGTAGATACACGTGGACCGGGTGGCTGGTCTGGATGCCTGGATAGTCGTCCTAGACGCCTTCCTGAATAATCTTCATGGAATCTGGATGCAGTGGAGTGGAGTGGCTGGTCTGGATGATTGAATGCAGACGCCTTCCCGTAAGAAACCTCCCTGCCTGGATCTTCTGGAACCTTCGCCTTTGTGCGCCACGTGTGCGATCAGTTGCGCAATCACGTCGGGGTCACCATGCTCGGGCTCGGGGTCCCTACTTTTGCATTTGAAATAAAACTATTAAATAAAAATAAGTACAACCATGTGTATTATAATTTCTGCATAGTAAGTTAAACAAAAAAGATATTTAAGAAAACACGTCGCAAAGTGTTATTCGATGGATAGCTAGGAGAGTCATGTACTCAGTCAAAATGTACTTCTGGCTACGGCCTTTAAACAACGTTTGACGGTACATCACAACTATGGCGTGTATTATGCAACCAAGGTTCCGAAGCATCCTTATGTACTGAGAAAGTACCACAATTACTAGGACATCCCAGGCGAAGAATAAAGGCGGAAATAAAGGGCATCGCAGACGAAAACCCGAAGACCTCAAACTATATGATTGACGTCACGCTGAAACCGAGGTTCCTATAAGTAAGTAACGAGTAATTATTTACTATCAACATCGCTTATTATTTTATCCAAGCTTACTGGCGCCGTATCTTAACAATACCTGCAACCGCTGGAAAATGATATGTTGGAAAATAAAATTATAGCCGACCCTACCTTCTATAAACTAGGCCCTGTAGAAATCATTTTGCTAGCAGAAGACTATAGTAACATGATATTGCAAGGTTTCAAAAAATTTGAAAATGGCGTCATAGCGCAAAATACAGAATTGGGCTGGATTTTGTCCGGGTTTTGCCAAGCAGAGATATGCAGAGAAATGGAAATAATAAGTTTAATTACGCGCACCGACGAATTCAGCAGATTCTGGGAATTAGAAGAAATTAATGACGAGACACCACAAAATAAAGACGACCTCATATGCGAGAAAATGTATAGCGAGACAATGACAAGAGAAGCACAGGACCTATACTGTCAGGATTTCATTAAAAGACCCTTCCATAGAATATAAAAATTCGCGACAAAAAGCCGCCGCCAGACTCAAACGATAAGAAGAGACTACAAAATTACGTACAGTATTCGACGCAAGCGACAAGCCAAATACAAAAGTGAGCCTTAATGACAATATGTCTAAAGGCCCGCGTTTACAACAAGATATGGCGACGATTTTACTTAGGTTGCGCAAACATAGAATTGAATTTATGGCAGATATTGAAAAAATTGTACCGATTCATAAAAATTCACAAAGACGACCAAAAATACCAACGAATATTATGGCGATTGTCCCCCACTGAAACCACTGAAGAATATGAATTGACAACCGTTACATACGGTACGACTGCAGCGCCATATTTTGCCGTAAGAACGCTGCAACAGCTGGCAAAAGATGCACAACAAAACTACCCTATAGCCAGTAAAACCACCCTACAAGATTTTTTTGTTGACGATATACTCTCAGGGGAAAAGGATGTCGAATCGGCAAAAATACTACAAACACAACTAAAAAAAATGTTGCGAGCTGGTGGATTTAATTTTAAAAAATGGTCGTCAAATAGCGTCAAATTATTAGAAAACCTCCCTACTGAAAATCCAGACGATTATATGATAAAACTGTCCATGCAAGAAACAAGAAAATCATTGGGAGTACATTGGTCCCCGAAAAACGACACTTTTTCGAAGTTACGACAAATGACAAACCGACCAAAAGGTTTATTTTCTCGGAAGTAGCCAAATTATTCGACCCTCTTGGTTGGCTACGACCCATCATAATAACAATGAAATTGTTATATCAAGAAATATGGTTCACTAAAATTGACTGGAACAACTTAATTCCTGAAAATATAAAACTAAAATGGTTCGATATTCAAAACCAATTAAATAGTATCGAAGAAATAAGAATACCTAGGTGGGACCCATTATATACCAGAGGCTAAGATCGATTTACATGGGTTCTTTGACGAGTCTGAAAAAGCATACGGAGCCGTGGTGTACAGTCGAATAAAAATAAATGTATAAAAATACATTACTTTGTTGAAAGCCAAGTAAAAGGTTGCTCCGAAGAAATATAAGGCGACGCTACCTCGACTCGAGTTATGTGCATCCGTTCTATTGACAAAATTAATGAATGGATAGATGGATAAAGGGTGAAGCAGACAGATGGCAGGCATTCGTAGCCAATAGAGTGTCGGAACTATAGACAAATTTACCCCAAGCGACGTGGAATCATGTAGTTTTCGCGGGCAACCCCGCCGACGTCATAACTCGAGGCATAGAACCCAGCAAACTAAAAAACCATGAAATATGGTGGAGTGGGCCAAACTGGCTACGAACAAACAAGTTAACATTCACGGAGCAAACAATCTCGGAGCCCTCGAAGAGATGAAAAGATGTCATCAAATATCAATCGACATAAAAAATGAGAATGACGTCACAAAAAGGTTTTCGAGCTTTCTACGTATGGAGCGTGTATTATCGTACTGTTTGCGATTTTTAAGATGAGAAAAATCAACTGAACAGTAAGTTGCGACGAAATAGACAAGACTAAAAAAACCAATAATATTACAAGTACAAAAGGACTCATTCGAAGAAGAATATAAGACAATAAAAAGCGCAAAATTATTGAAAAAAGGGAATCCACTTTCTAGTTTAGACCCCTTCATAGACGAAGATGGTTTGATTAGAGTTGGAGGACGATTACAACATTTAGATTTGGCATACGAACAAAAGCACCCTGTATATTGCCTCACGAACATCACGAAACGTCAACAATCATACTTGACGCGCACATGCAAACATTACACGGCGGAAATCGACTCACACTAGCATACAATCGACAAAAATATTGGTTAATGGGTGGAAAACAAAAAGTAAAAAATCACATTATATAATGTGTTAAATGTATACGATATAAAGCTGAGACAGCTAAACAGAAAATGGGAGCTTTGCCCAGGCCGCATGTGACGCAATCACACCCATTTAGCCACAGAGGTTGCGACTTTGCCGGGCCCATGCAGGTGCGCGCTATGAAAGGAAGAGGTCACAAATCCTATAAAGGATATATCGCTGTATTTATTTGTCTCGCTACAAGATCAATACATTTAGAGTTGGTTGGAGATTTATCAGCGGAGTGCTTCTTGGCTGCACTGAGACGTCTTATGGCTAGACGAGGTCACGTGTCGCACATGTGATCACATAGTGACAATGCTACGAACTTTGTGGGAACAGCAAACCTTTTACATAAAGAAATATTAGAGATTATGCAATCAGCACAATTTCAAACACGTTAACAAACTTAGGTACTCATTGGCATTTTATACCGCCCGCAGCGTCACACTTCGGCGGAATATGGGAAGCTGGAGTAAAATCTATGAAGTACCATTTAAAAAGAATTATAGGTGAAAGTACTTTTACTTACGAAGAGCTCACGACATATTTACAACAAATAGAGGCTTGTTTGAACTCAAGGCCATTGTGTGTTCAAACCGAAGAAATTACCTACACTATAGTACTTACACTCAGCCACTTTCTTATAAGGCGCAAAGTTGTCGGAGAACCAGACCCCATCCAGACAAACGTTAGCACAGACCTCCTACAAAGGTGGAAACTTATACAAAAAATGAAAAGAGAGTTTTGGAAGTCGTGGACAAAATAATTTTTACACTAATTACAACAGCGCTTTAAGTAGAAATCAAACGAAGAAAAGTCGGAAATGTCGTCTTAATTAAAGATGAAAATATAACACCAAGCAGATGGCCCTTGGCCAAGGTTAAATTTGTACATCCAGGCAAGGACGGAGCCACGAGGGTGGTCACCCTACAAAGGTCGCAAGGCGCTGATCAAAAAAGGTCTATTCACACTCTAATTCCACTTCTGGTAAATGAAACCATAGAGAAAAGTGAAATTACGACACCGACCCCTGTTCAAATAAACATAGTAAATGTGAAGAATCGACGAATTTTCAAACAATCCACAGGCAAATTAAGTTATTGGTTGCTAATGATTATAATGATTGTGCAACTTTTATCGGCAGCTGGAGCCAGTTATGTAGTCAAACAACTGGACCCAGGGGAATATGTGGGACAAATGGGAAACGTTACCATAGACAGAGGAACATTTCGAATCGGAAAATATTGACTAACGACTTAGAAAAAGTTTTAAAAACATCCAAACAATTTCAAGACCTATGTTACAACAATAACTTAGTCATCGACAACACAGAGACCCATTGTAAATAATATTATAACCATATACAAGAGAAAGAACACGAATTAATCAGAACAGAAAAAAGAGAGGTTTATTAGGACAATTTATGACTTTAATATTTGGAGTAAACGACGAAGTATATAAAGACCTAGACGCATTACAGAAAAACCAACGGAGACTAATTGATCCATCTAATCAACAAATAAAGTTTATGATATCAACAATTTCAACAGTAAATCAGACAGAAGAAAGAATAAGAAATAATTTAGAATCATTTCAAACAAAGCTTAATCAAGCTATAACATACATTAATGATAACTACAGATGGTATAAATCAATAGATCAAAATTACTTGAAAATTAACGTTCTACAGTCATATCAATTAGGTTACAACTATATCATAGAAGTAATAGATCATTATTCAGGACTGATGAACATATACATCTCGAAATCAAGTATATACAGTGTATTATCACCAAGAAATGTAGTGGAATTAATTAAAAAAGGAAATGAATTATTACCGTCCAACTTACACATCATTCAATCGAAGCTAATTGAAACAAGAATATTAGAAAATGAGACTCACATTATAGTGTACGCCTACTTTCCGATAGCAGAAAAATCAAAATATACATTGGAACACGCTACACCAATACCTATAAAAAACCATGATGGTTCCTTTGACGTGATAGATATACAACAAATATTAATAGGCATCGACTACAATAATGAACGTTATTTTGAACTCACGCATGGAGGAGTTTAAAGAATTCCTTCTCAAGTATAACAACTTCATATGTTTTCCTGTGGCGGTAAAGATCATGCAATTTAAACCCAATTGCATAATTAAGTATATAACAACAAAAAACAATAGAACTGTCACAAAAATCCTACAAAATAAAAAACAATATTATATGGAAAAGATTGCAGATGGCAAATACTTGGCTATTTCTGACTAAACACAAAGAAACTGTGTCCATTTTGTGCGACGGAGAAAGAGACGAAGTCTCTTTACAAGATGTCGGAATCATATAAATATCTGTGAATTGCATTATAAAGACAATAACGCAGTGGCGGATTTACACATTTGTCGCCAGTAGGCCATTAAAATTTTTGCCGCTCCTGCTGATTTTTTGTTCCCCTACTGGCTACTTTCAGTATTTTTTCATAAACGGACGCTGGAGTAATCTATTTACTATTATTTTAATTACTATTAATTACTATTATTTTAATCATTACTAAAATGTTGTAATTTTTGTTAAATTCTCGAGTCATTTCCTCCGTGTATATAATAATGCTTTTTTTTCATTTCTATAAGACAAAAAATTTTTTTGGGTTATATTTGCCGCCCCCTAAAATCTGCCGCCCTAGGCTCCAGCCTACTCGGCCTGCTGGTAAATCCGCCACTTCAATAACGACTACATTAGTTGCGCTAAGAACGACTTCAATGAATGTTTTAGCTGCGTATATTTGACCCGTAGACCTTAACTTGTTTAGTTTTAAACCCTTGTATAGTACTTATACTAATATTTCTAAACAGCAGGTTTTAGATAGCTCTTCTGACATTTTTAATAATTTTATTAACAAAGAAAATAACCTACAGACAACGCTAGACGACACCGTTTGGAGTAGCATCACTACCCAAACTTACGTAATTAGCCTTTCGTCAAATATAGGAATTTTATTTCTAGTTTTATTAGTTTACTTTTTTGTTCCACAGATGGTGCGCAAGATACGAGAAGCGAGATGGAGGCTGCTGTGCCTGCATCGCCGCGGCAGGGCGGCAGCCAGCGCCAGGCTTCCCGCGTGCTGCCTCGGCCCGCGCACGCTCTCTACGCTTCGCCGACCGTACCGGCCGCACGACATCCAACTCTACGAACTGAAGACTCCTGTTGTCGAGAGGTGCCAAGATGTTCACACGAGTGAACAGGCATCTTAGTCAGCAGAGCGTTGACCTACCAAAAACGTAGCAATTTTTATGCAACATTTGTAAAAACATCAATTGACGTATTTTACATTGTACACACACTATTGTAGATAGATTTGGTATAAATAGCTTTAATTTTGATAAATAAACTCTCTTTAAATTTGGACTCAACGCTGTTTCGATTGGGCACCCCTTAACAAGACGACTACCAAGCTGAGCTAGCCACGACGACGCCCTAAAGAAGTACTACGACGTGACTGGACTTACTGGACGACTATTGGACGAGACCTGGACGACATCGTTCCGACTATGACTTGCAGCTTCCTCTCACTGTGGCCAAGACACCTTTAGCCATCCAACGATCGGTCTTGTGAGTCTGCTTGACTGGCAGTGAGAAAACTTTTCCAAACCTTTCATCCCTTTCTCTTCCGCCTATTGCCTTAGGTCTCACGGCAATAGGTATCTTGATTCTATTTATATATTTATATATACGTAATGTATGGATAGGTTAGATGGTTAGGTAGGAAATTAGGGTTATTTGTAGGTTACAGATTTAACCTCACCCTTTCTTGTACAGTCGGCTAACTATTACAGCACATTACAGTTCTATACAGTCACACTAAAGTTAATAATTTATACAGTTTTTATTGATCACACGACATACACATAACGCTATATAATAGACACGTGAAAGTAGTTAGCTGACCGTACAAAAGTATTTAAATATAATGATGAACCCAGTGGACGAATCTCTAGCTAGCCATTTCGGTTACCGCAATGCCTGAGCCCTCTATGTAGACGCTCCAGAATCTGGAACCGTCGACCTCCCAGAATGAACCGGGACAGTCGGGAGAATTATTTCCGATATAGATCCGGACATTCTTTCTCCCCTCGGGCCTCCAGGGGCTCCAGTTATGGAATAACCGCTATAAATAGGGGGATGAATTTACTTCTTGAAAAAGGAGGTAATTCAGGTACACGAAGGTCGAATCCGTTACTTTCACGATTATTGGCCTTAAATAATTGGCGTGTCTTTATAAATAAATGAATAAATAAATAAATAAATAACAAATAATGAAAGGATTTTATAATGGATAAAATTCTGTTTCTCGATTCCATTTCATGATAAAATTACACCAGTATGTACACCCAAACATATTTTGTCGCATAGTGAAAAACGAAATTTGATGATAGCAATTAATAAAAATAGTTAGATGCTATAAAACCTTGTTATACCTTAAGTTATTAGTTTATATCAAACATATATAATAAATAAATATTTTTAGCGCCGAAACTCAACAGCAAAAAACGAATCGTACTAAACAAACAATTTATAAGTGAAATTATACAATTTTGTAGAAAAAGTACACATTAAAATGGAATCTTATAAAACATAATGGCATCTTAGCTAACATAGATAAGAAAGATCGTACCTACGCGTACCTATATTTGTTCATTACAAAAAAACCTACGTTTTGAATTTCGAGAGAACAATACGTTCGAGCCGATCACATACAAGTTTATGGCCACGGCGTATGGATTATCCGTCGCTCCGGGGTTTTATGGACACGCGTATTTATGGACAAATTAACCTAACCTAACCGTCACAAATTATGTGCGTAGTTATTAGTCAGTTGTTGTGAATTTGAACAAAAATCGACTAGTATCGACAAAGTCGGTAACATTTTTAGGCTTTTTGTTTAAAATCGAACAGATGTCTTTTGTCGCTTTACCTGAGGATAAGCGTTATAATAATAAATAAATTTATGAAACTTCAAATATTATGCTCGATACGAGATTTTGCCAAACATATAGGTGTACTGTCCAGCTACAAAATAAAGACAACAATGAGGCAAAAGTTAAACTACCTAAATTACTGTTACAGATTTAATGTGGTGGAAAAGTATAAGTAATTATACCATTTCCTTTTCAATTACTTCATAAATTTATAATATATATACAGATATATTCAGAACAGACTGGGGCGTAGTCATCCAAAATAAAAAAATTTATGGGGAAGAAAGAAATTGTGCAATATTATTACGAATTGATACTACCACCGCTATTAGTTACGTCAAAAGGATGGTCGGTATTCAGTTTCCGCATTTAAATCCTCTAACTAGACACATTTGGCTATGGCATTTGGCCTACTGGCCCTCCCAGCCATGGTTCTCTCTCTTAAATGCACTGCTATTTTCAGAAACAATGCTCTACAATACAACAAAAGGTTTAATTAACTCCCATAACAGCAACAAAGCAAAGCACTCCAGCCTTATCCTGGGTGCCGCGAGACGCTCCAGGCGGGGTTCGCGCGGCGCGGCTGTCCGCCAGATATCCTGACGTTGATGCACGCTTCTCTGGCATCTATGGCTATTTGTCAATACAGCATCACGCTGAGGTTATGGTGGGAGTTTTGTACGTTACGTAATACTGATATGTTCAAAAACCTGTTTTGGTATGTACCTTATATTAAACTTTCTAGTACTCTCGATTACAGGATTATTAATTGTAATTTTATTTTATTTTCTTGTGTCACCGCTTATTCAATTCAGAAACTAGGTCGGAATGCGTTGGTCCTCCGGACCTAACCATACCATAATCGGAGCGAAGCGATATTTTCCTTATCAATTGTTTTAGTCTAACGGACTTTTTTGGGTTAGCTTTAAATGAAATAATTCGATACAAACATTTACGAAAAATCATATGGTCAGCTGATGATGACCGCGTATCTCAGAGATGGTTAACAGTGTCTAGTTTTAATCACATCTGCATTTAGTCTGACTGTTAGAAACGGTTTCTTTTAGGTATTGCGTGGAAGGAATTAAGGTTAGAAATCGCTGCGAGAATTCAAAACAAACATTAGAGCCTATGCGTGTCAATACAAATCCTATAACAAAAATCTAAGTGTTATAAGTTACCAAAAAACAATCGCCAAATCTCATTTGTTATAACACTTTATTACAGATTGAATCAACTTTCAAATATTTCGTATGCATTCAAATTGCGGAGACGAGCGATTTCTTCTCGTTTATCTTTCCATGCAGCACTTTTGTTTATTCCAAGCAAGCGTGTTTTAGGAAACGGCGGATCAATCACTAAACCATCAACGGTTTTCACGCGCGACATCGCAACATAAGTTAGCCCAAGACTAAACTCAGTTTTACCAACGTCGACGAATGCTTTCTCGACTGTTACCCCTTGGCTTTTGTGGACTGTGATTGCAAATGAAACGTCAAGTGGAAACTGTTTGCGGGTGCACGTTGTATTCCCTTTTTTGAACGCGACAGTCTGCGGTAAAATTGGTACTGAGTTGTCATATAATTTTGGTCCCGAGTATCCATCAAAATCAACTAAAACACAAATCGGAAAGTCGTCATAGTAATTCTCGTGTGCTGTCCTATTATAAATGACGTCTCGTACAGTTCCGATAGATCCATTGCATAATCCTTTCGATACCCACAAGTTCTGTGTGAGCATTACACGACATCCAGTTGCAAGGTTCAATATCGATGGCAAACCTTGGGCTTCATCGGCTGTAGCTTGCAGTGCTGTTGAATTGTTATGTTTTGCAGCAATTATTGCTACTGGTACGCCAAGGTTACGTAAACGTGATTCGTTGTATATTGCAATCGCCTCTTTGTTCGAAATTAAACGTATCGCATTAGAGAAATCCGAAGTAACATTGATATTCGACGAAAATCGAGCACGAAGAAACTCGTAATCAGTGTCAGTGATATTACCATTTGCAATGTTACATAAAACGTTTCTAAAAACTTGCTGCTCCGGTCCACTTTGTCTCATTATAGTTTTCAACTCAAAGAATCTCGTGAATTGATTGAACAAAAATTTGCCATAAACAGCAAGAGTATTGGTTGGTTTGGGTTTTCCAAGCATCGACGTGTCGAATATTGGTGGAAGTTGAAATATATCACTGAACATGTAGAAAATAACGCCACCAAAGTTTTCTTGTCTCCCAAATCCTTGTTTCAGACGATTATCAATCGCAGCTAACATTGCAAGTCCAATCATAGACATCTCATCACATATCACAACTTTTACTTGCATCAGCTCTTGTTCAAAGTTGCGTTTTGTTTCTCCTGTCAATTCGTCTAATTCTTGTTTTTTTGAAACTTTCATGTGAAGAGCAGAATGTATCGTACGTCCTCCAATATTGCTTGCAGCGACGCCAGTAGGAGCCATAAGCAACACACTTCCATTGCCGTGATTTCTTTCGACAACGTTCACCATTTTCCTGATGACGCACGACTTGCCAGTCCCAGCGCTACCTTGCACGATAGACAATCTACCGATATTTGGGTCATTCAGTTGGTTCAACAAATGTTCAACTATTTGATTTTGTTCGGATGTCAGTTCAAAAGCATCATTAGATCGAGAGATATTATCTTCTTCTGCCAACTTAGAAACTTTCACGAAATCTAAATTCTCTAGAATTTGAGGATATTTGTCGATTGTTGAGTACCAGTCAAACTGTCTGTCAATATCACGGTAACCTAAACTCACATCTGATATCGGCTGATTTGGCAGGGCAGACGCTAGTGTCATCCATTCGTGAGGTTCGTTAACGCGCTGGGCATGATCCTCCGACTCTTCCTCTACTAACTCGGGCAATTCCCACATACTCAGGTCACTGTTAATGTATGACTCTCTCCAAGTTGTGTGAGTTCTCAACGAATTTTGGTCTCGCCATGGTATATTCAAGAGGAGTTTCTGCTTACAGTAAATCTCGTCCATTTCAGTGTTCTTCCCGAAAGTCACATAAGGCAGAACTTGGAGGACTTGCTCTTTCTTGAATTGGACAAGCCTATTACGAACAAAGTGATATCGAATTGCGAAAGACTTAAAATTCATATTTTCCAATTCAATAGGTCGAGCACTGTATTGGGTTTGCATTGACGAATCTGCAGGAGTATCGTCACCATCGTCTGTGTCAGCTACCCGAACGTATTCCGTAGTGCTTATGAAAACCTTTACGAACTGGCGACTGGAATGGAAAAGCGGTTCACCCAAAATGTGGTGCATCACTTCACAAGACGAAATATCTCGCTGGCCAACTAACTTGATGAGAAGTTTTGAAAAAGCTTTCTTGGCAGGATCTAAAGGTGCGCAATTGTCGAGTATCGAACTGAATATTTCACGAAAGTCTTGAGAAGAAGGTTCACCTTTTGCAGCATACTTAGTAAGGTAATTTATCATTGCGTATTCCGACGTAATAACTTTGCAATCTGTGTTAGCTCTCCAAATTTGCGTTACGAATGGATTATGCTCATCAACCAGTCGATCATTACGTTTGGGAGTATACATCCATACTCCACGTTCGTCTTTCTCCAATTTCGATTCCATACACAAGTCTTTAGGAAAGTTAAAACGACAAACTTGTTGTCCTGAACGTGTTTTGAGACAATAAGCAGAACATCTTGTATGACGCTGAAATCGATTGACTGCTTGCGCGTATTGACTCGTGTCGTTCAGAACTATTTCCGTACATTTCAAACGAGAAGGATGAATTTCAGCAGGCGGTTCGTTTGGATTTGGATTGACAGCTGACACAACTATATCATAAAAGGCTTTGTACGATCTTAGCTGCGCAGCACTCGCTTGATCAAATTTCAAAACGTCTGGTGCCTCTTGTAGCCACAAAACCATATGAACGTGAGGGCTACCTCTGTGTTGCCATTCAAAGCGATACCAGAATTCAGTGATTCGTAGTTCAGTCTTCAATACTTTCATGAATTCCGAAACACGAGTTGCAAAATATTCGTTTGCAATTAGTGGGTTTTCGTTGAGAAGCTTTTGCATGACTCTCGACAATTCTCTTTCTGTTAGACCAGCTACGAAATCGTTTGACAAACCAAAGTGTTCCTGCAAGCATGGCCACCAAAGATCAGCAGAACTCAGAGTTAGGAACAGCGTTGGAAGACCTAGTTGGTTAACCATAGCTAAAAGCTCATTACGTCGCTGAAACCAATAAGCATTTGATCCACGAATTTTCGAGCCCCAACTCAATAAGCGTTGGATTATCGAAGGGTTACGTTGAACTTCAAGTCTGAGTTGTGCTATGTTTCCGTTGAAATCATTTTTACGTGCAAAAATAGCACTACGTGTGAGGGCATCATGACGTTGTTGGGTGTTTAAGCAGAAAAAACGAAATCGCGGATCCTTTGCAAAACGCTTGTCGGCGAATTTCATCAAATATATCGACCATTCTTTGAAAGATATTTTTTGTGTCCTTTCAAAGTCAACATAGTCCACTCTTCCATCCGGAAACAAATGTGGGAATGCCATTGTAATGTAACCAGCAGTCTGAAACTCGTTGATTGGAGTTGTACCACCAGCTGGCCATTGCAGCGTTTGGAGAACCGATTCTTCCTGCAATTGTCTGATAGCAGATGGAACTACTGTTTCTTGTATATTGTCCTCTTCAAGCTTTCAGATATTATGCCATCGTTATTAATGTAACTTATTTGTTCAGCTATAGAGCCGTCTTCTGGTAGCTGGTCGACAATGTCTTGATCTGGTGAGTACGGCGGATGACGCAGAACTTCCAACCCCAACTCTTGTAGCTTGGAGACCGTCTGCTGTGCAGTATGAGGTCGCGCGTTGTCGTGCAGGAGCAGTGGAGCCGAACGATTGACCAAAGCTGGTTGGAGACGTGCGAGCTTCTCCATCATTGTGTTCAGTTCTTCACAGTACACATCTACAGTAATGCTTGTCCCGTTCGGCAAGAAGCTGTGATGAATTACACCCGCGTTAGACCACCAAACAGTGACCATCACTTTTCTAGGGGTAAGTTTTCGTTTAGGGCATTGTTTGGGTGCTGAACCAGGGTCCAACCAACTTGCTGAACGCTTACGATTGTCAAACAGGATCCATTTCTCGATACAAGTAACAATGCGGTTCAAAATTCCTTCATTTGTATGCCTGCTGAGCAGTGCAAGGCACGTCTCCACGCGTACTTCGCGCTGGCGGTCATTGAGTTCGTGGGGTACCCATTTGTCAAGCTTTTTTACCTTGCCAATTTGACGCAAATGGACCAATATTGTTTTGATGCTAACGTCGAAAGCTGCTGCTAATTCAGCCGTGGATTGAGCTTCATCAGCTTCCACAATTGCCTTTAATTCGTCATTGTCGACCAAAGTTTTCGGACGACCACGGGGTTCATTTTTCAGGTCACAATTTCCAGAACGGAAGCGGGTAAACCAATAACGGGTGGTGCGTTCGTTTGTAGTGTTCGCTCCGTAAAACGTCGTTGATGTTGCGTGCCGCTTGTGCCGCTTTGCTGCCACGACGGTACTCATACTCCATAATTACTCGAATTTTTAACTTATCCATGATGACGAAAAATGTTCGAATGCGTTGAAAACAAAACACTAACTATTAAACAAATGACGATTTTAGAAAAAGAATTCCATGTTTGTCAAATAAAATTAATTTGAAATTAAATTATCAGTCAAAAAAAAATATTTTCATTTGAAATGGCCAGTACGGCCAAACGGCAGTTTCATAGGTAAAGACCTATTATTTTTTTATATGGAATGTCAATGTAAAAAAAGAAACGTCAATATCTTTTTAAACAGAATTTTAATACTAACAATTTTGGTATCGCTGGGTAGGCCTTCGACTATATTTTAATAATTAAAAAGAAAATTTGAAAAATTATGGGCGAGAACTCGAGAAAACGACTTTTAAATTTCGAGATTCGAACGGACAAACGAAAAGCCGTTCCCCGTATTGTGAATGTTCGAAATTCTATTTTTCTGATCAAAAATTCAATTTTGGCGCCAATTGTTTGTTTACAAAATTTTTCAATGCTATTTCAATGTAAAAGTTTTTCGGTGATTTTTTCTCAATGGTACATGATATCGAAAAAATTTTTTCGTACTGACCTTGCTATGGTCACTCTAGACTTGTGTGCGAAATCTGGTTTCAATCGGTCAAACGGTGTGAGAGGAGTTCGCGGTGAACGATTATACATTTTGAGTCCATAAGGAGCTTCGCTCGCTACGCTCGCTTCGCTCCAATTAACTGAAAACAAGTTATGCTATCATTACGCACAATCATTCCTCTCCACAGTCAACACACTTTGGCGCGATAAAAATGTATCTCATTAAAAACCTTTATTTTTGGCTTACTATGTACAAAGGTGTATCAACTCTTGTTACTAAATGTGAATTTTGATAAGCAGTAAAACACCAAAATTAAAACATACTCGGTTTAGTGGACAAACCAAATAGCTGTTCACACCCATTTCAATGCTTGTGAATAGATAAAATTGGCCCACTACCCTTTTCACGAAAATACTATAGGTTTATTTTAGTTGTGATATGTTGTTTTTCGAAATACTGCATACTATTTTTATTAAGCGTGCAACTGCTGCAATCATAGTAATTTGACACATTAGAGGGTTTAATTTTCATGATTTATGAAATACCTAAAACTATCATATTAGATGATGGGCCTCAAATTGTAAGTGTTAGCACGGAACTCACAAGAAGAATGTACTATGCAATATTAAAATATGTAACACTTACTACGTAATATCTTAGAATGGGAACGCAAATTATATTTTTTAAAGAATGGCTGTTTCGAACAATTTCTCTTGACTTACTAAAAATGATTGATTCTAGTGTACCCAGAGCGACCGTAACTTTCAGATTCTGGTTTGAATGAGACAGTGTGAGTCATTCCATAAAGTGTGAGTGCAATCAGTAGGGATCCTATAATATAAATTTAGTCTTCTTGAATTTACAAAAGATGTTGATATTGTGTTCCTTCAGCTGCAATACCCTTATGACATCTCCTTAAAAGAGATCTTGATATAAAACGGGCCATTCTTCCGTAATTGACGTAATCCACTGCTTCCATTAGTCTCCCTCAAAACTCAGTTAAATTTTCAATGGGTTTTGAGTAAATAAACCTTTTCTTTCACTGCTCCCCAGTAAAAAAGTAAAGTGAAGACAAATATTTTACCAGAATAAAGTAAGTTCTATTTTCATGTTCTTGCAATCAATTTTAGCATCGAATGCCTTAAAAACAAAAGTGAATCATTAAAACTATGACCTATCATAAACTACGGGCTAAGATGTAAACTAAATTACAACTCTATTTAAGAAAATTTAAAATATATATCTCACCTCTGTAAGCAAATGTAAATTCAAGACCTATACTTTTTTCTTAAAGATTAATATGTTTATATAATAATTAGAAAACAAAACTTTTATAAGATTAATATATTAACTGTAGGTTTTGTATTTTTGGTTGTTGGCAACTCTGCCTTGCAAAAAATAAAAAGTTAACTCAGAAGGCTGTTATATAATTCCTTTGTCGACTGTATGAGGACAAGATATTGTAAAAGAATTGAATGTGTACGTTTTGTAGCAGATCTGTGTTTATTTGGATATCCAGTACAGTGTTTTGTTTTTCACTTCGTTAACAGTTATTTAATAGTCGTGGATAGCCTTCCAAAGTTTTTGTTCTAGATCTATTATTTTTGACGGTATAAATATTCCTTATAGTTCCGTTGTTAAAAATCTACGCATTCTAATAAATTCTACAATGTCATGGAAGCCACATATTAGAAGCAGTAATTAGAAAGGTCTTTTCTGCGGTAGGCTCTTTGAGAAGACTTCGGAATTTTCTGCCCATACCCACCAAAATTGCTCTAGCTCAATCACTTATACTTCCTATACTAGATTACGCCGACATCAGCTATCTCGATTTCACGGAAGAGCAATTAAATAAGCTTTAGCGCATCCAAAATTCTTGTATAAGATTCATATTTGGCTTGCGTAAATATGATCACGTTTCCGATTTCCTCACAAAGCTCAAGTGGCTCCCAATTTGATTTCGAATGCTCATATACTTATTTCATATACATATCTGTTATTCGCATTACTGTTCAACCCTATGCTTCCCCACTATTAAAAAGAACGATTTAGTTTTCGGCATCAACGCCATGAACGTACCATGACGTAACATGAACTTTCTGCTGGCTACTCCTAGTCACAAATCCCGTTTTTATCAGCAGTCGTTCACAGTGAAAGCCACGTCTCTATGGAATTCGCTTCCTGCCTCTTTATATGCTGTAAAAACGATTGATACATTTAAAACTAATATAAAGTATTTATTATCTCTCTCTATGATAATGAATTGATACAGGTACTTTTGAATATATTTTATTACAAAGATCTAAATATGTTATGTATCTACAATGTACTCATTTATGTATTTATGTATATGTGTATGTATGTGTATATATTTTGTATAAATATTTTGGTAAATATATTTATACAAAATGCAAGTAGTTCCGAGTCACTATTTTCAAATTATGAATTCCAGGTTGCCTGGAAAAGATCATTATTTTAGTTATAAGGCCGCCTTTATTCTGTATTTGTTATAATTTAAATAATTTTTGTGTATTTTTATTGTAACTGGTTTGGCAATAAAGTGTATTTTCATTTTCATATTTTCATTTCATTTCAAACCATTTTCATTATTCCTTGATATGATCTTCACCGTATGATCTCTACTATAGATTCATTGTACGTTTAAACTAGAACAGCCATTTTAACCTGAATTTCTTCTTCACAGCGTTTCCAAATTTACATCAGCAGCATATTTTTAGTTTGACCATGAACCCATTTCTTGTAAAATTACAGTGATATATAAATTAGCTTGAAACATCTGTAATTTCATCGTATACTATAAAACAGTTTTTGGCAATGGCAGATTAGGGAAACAGTTTTCAGGGTTCACCATAGGTGGAAATGACTGTGTTTGTGACCAGACCAAATGGAAATACTAGGTTTCTGCATATTGTTCCAGATTGGAACCTGCACGACCGCAAAAACAAAAATGGAATTTAAAATCTTGGTATGCTTTCATTTTTCGTAAATTTTTTGTTTTAGGTAATGAATCGTGATTTTAAATTTGAACAAAAATATACAACATTGAAAATAAAGCTATAAATATGACATATACTTATATCATAATATATATATTTGAAGAACGAAAATTCGTAATGTTTATAAATTATCACAGTCTTACTTTTAGTACAAATGTGACAGTTTATGAGCATATTATGACCGTTTCTAGTTTCGTAGTCTTTCGTGTCAACCTAACGGAATTCATTTGTAATAGCTTTGGTAATACGTATTGGAACAGGATACAGAAGGGATCATCCTGAGAATAAAACGTAGGGAGGATAAAACATTTAATTCCAAAATCTAAACCTAATTATAAAAAAAATTGAGGATCTTTCATCAAACACAAAATCTATCATTTATATAAGAAACAATAGATATAATATTAATAGGGTTCCTTAACAGAAGAATCTTATTTTAAAGCTGTTAAACTTATCAATAACCTATTTATATATATTTTCATACATACAAAATAATTTAACAATCTACTTCTACACTGAGTCAGGTTTGAAGAATATGGTCTTAAAACCTTTATTTCATTTAGCTCGTTGCTGAGTTTATTGAGGAATTTTCATTTGTCGGTTTGTTGGTGCTAGTGACAATCAGCAGGTACAAAAGAATTCATTTGTCACCGTCACGACTTTCGAGCTCTACGTTGGTATTTTAGACGATATCCCTGCTGTTGAAAAATTATCAACTCTAGATACATTTAGTACAATTTTTCATAGTACTAAGCATAGCTTCTTCAAGGGACTCTTGTAGATTCGCTACTTTTGTTTTTGTACATCGAGAGAATAATATCAGGAATAAAATATTATTATATTAAGCTGAGAAACAGCTAAAATATTGATTTAATTGTTATAGTTACTTCATGACATTTTCAAAACGTTTTTGTTATCGTTTGGAAAATTAAGATTCAAAAGTATGATCTGAGGATATATTCATGGGTTTGCCAACTGCGTGGCGGTATCTTGGTCTAAAAATAAACCACGTATGGCGTTCGTTTTCAATTCCGTGAAAGATTGAGGCAAACACAATTGCAATACCATTCAGTAGTAACAGTTTTGCGGTCATCTAGCAGAATAGTTCCACTGCGTTAAAAATCTGCTATAATTTTTCTATTAGCGTTCCTACCGCGAACATGTTTTGCGAGCAACTCGTCCCATTCAAACAATCATTTCGTGGGCTGCTGTTTCGTGAGATGTTCGTAGGTGAAGGTCATAGATTCCTCAGTTATTAGTTCCTTCTTCAAATTTTTTTTAGCATTTCGTTACATCAATCAACACCATCATATTTTTGCTCTTCAGTGAAAGACTGAGGTTTCCTTCGGGAACCAGCATTCCTAAACTAAATGTGTTCAAGCTGTATTATAGAAACTGTGATCCAATCTTAATTTAATTTGTACTAGCGTTCAATGAGTAACGTGTCCATTCTCCCGCAAAGCCACTCTAACTAATTTCATGTTCATGAGTTAGTGCAGTGTATGGTAGAACGGTCATCATTGGGACACTCGGTTACGATTGAATTTACGAAACCAATAATTAATTATTGCTAATATGGAAACAGCTTCCCAAAAGGAGTTTGTAAATTCTCGTAAGATTTCTTGATGAATGTTTACCGTATTTATAATCATAGAAAATCATTACACGAAAATAAACGTTGCAAACAATCATTAAAACTATAAAAAAAAGATGTGGCTTATGTCTTTCACTAAGGAAACCTTTATTGAAATCAGTCGTCATTATTTTTCCAGAAAAAGAAAGATTATGAATACCCCATGGCTAACTTTTTTCAGAACAACCTACGTGCAAGTCTATTGCTTTGAAACAAACTACGGTGAAAGATTCAGAAGGTAATTTTAAAACATAAAATTATAACTAATTAAGTCCTACCAGTAGTAACCTTTAAAGTATACTTTCAGCTATTTATTCCAGGTAGAGTATTAAGGTCTCATTTCAACAAAGAGCTTAATTTAAGCTTAAGCTTTGCTCATCTAGGTGTACCTGTGGTGGACTTCAGAGTACGCCTAAAACTCACACCAACAAATAAGACAGTCTCATCTTAATAATCTAAATGAACCGAAACTTGACATACCTTGCAAATCTAAGAAACCCCAGCGCGAATCTTCAAAATATACGTTGAGCAGATCCGGTTAAGGTCGCGTCTCAACTTAGTATATGAGTCCAAGCTTGTTACATCAAGCTCTACCCGTCTAGGAGTTCTAATAGTAGCAGCCTTGAAAATAGGTATCTACCTTCTGCTCACTTTTTTAGTGCACCAACATACATATACCTTTGAATACCTACCATTCGTTTTGTTTTCATAAACGTATAGAATGCGTAAAATATCCATTCTTGTTTGACGAGTAAAGTTGTGTTTCTACTGCGATGTTTTTATTTCTCATTCACTACTCAGGAGCGATAAGAATCCTCCCTCAACGGCGCCTGTCAACCTTACTTTGTAAAAAATCAAGTTATCTAACCATTAAATGTTTATTATAGCAATAGATTACGTGTTTAGGTGTAATGTACCTAAATTAGAAAGAAAGAAGGACATTTATTTCAGTGCCACGGAACAAGAAAAATACAAAATTACACAACTCAGAAATATAATAAAAAATCTGTTGAGCTACAGTAGGTAGGTATTTCCGCAGCCATGAAATAAGTGATCTGGCAGATCTACAAAACTAATTAGCGCACCCGCGCTAAAATTAAATTATAAACTGACTATGATACAATTAATACTAAAATTTCTGAAGTGGATTGGGAAGTGGAGCTACTTTCTCGATCTCTAGCCGACGCTTCAGATTTCTTTTACGGTTCTATTAAAGAAGTAATAGAAAAACACGTACCTAAAAGGAGGCTCATATTTGATTCATTCCCTATTTGGTATTCGTTGCCACTCAAAAAAGCCACTAAGGAAATGAATAAATATCTACGAAAATATAAAATTTATGGTAATAAATCCGATGAAAAATCACGTTCTAAATCAAATGCAATGCCCAGTACTTTAACAACAAAGTCATAAATAACGGTCGCATGATTTGCGAAGCGTTCTCAAGCTACTTTGCCTCGTCATTCTTACTAAATCCTTGCTTCTCCTCTCAGTCACCGGCGGTGGTTGGTGAGCAGAGTGTGCAGGATTTCATCGCATATTTCAACTTTTGAAATAAACGTTAAAGAGGTCTGTAATTTGCTTCTTAAACTAGACCCTTCTAAGGGAACAGGGCCTGATGATCTGCCTGCACGGTTTCTTATTTCTACAGCTCCATCTATATCTGTTCCCATCACCATCCTGTTCCAGTATTCTATATCGTGTCATTCTGTGCTTGATATCTGGAAGCGTGCTTTCATCAGACCAGTTCACAAAAAAGGTATTAAAACTGAAGTTTCGAACTACCGACCGATTTCAATATTGTTTATAATATCCAAAATCCTTGAAAAAATCATCTTCACTCAATTACACGAGGCCATTAAGAATGAACTATCTCCGGTTCAGCACGGATTTCTGAGGGGACGATCAACCGTTTCAAATTTAGCTGTTCTTAGTGAATTCCTGACAACCGCAATGGACAACGGTGATCAGGTTGACGTTATTTACACCGATTATAGCAAATGTTTTGATCGCATTGATCACACATTGCTGCTACAAAAAATTTACAGATTAGGTGTTCGTGGTAACTTGTTGCGTTGGTTCGCATCCTACATCGACAATCGATTCCAAGCGGTCGTAGTAAGTAACTACGTATCTAGCTGGGCTAACATCACTAGCGACGTACCGCAGGGATCTCTTCTTGGACCACTGTTGTTCCTCATTTTTGTGAACGACATTCATCTCCAACTAACATCTTCTAACTTGTTGTGTTTTGCTGACGACATGAAGTTGTATGCTCGGATCTCGTCAAGCGTTGATGCTCAGGCGCTGCAATCCGACTTGACGAGATTAGAGCTTTACTGCAACACCAACAGGTTGGACCTTAATCCTGCAAAATGCCAAGTGACTAACTTCAGTAGAAAGCGTAACCTCGTTAAATACAACTACATGCTGTATGGTCAGTCATTGATTAGGTCTGAAACAGTGAGTGATCTTGGCGTCTACTTTGACATAAAGCTTATCTTTGAAGAACACATAAATGGCATCATTGCTAAAGCTTCCCGCGCGTTAGGATTTATTATTCGGAGCTCAAGGGACTTTAAATCCGCAAAAACTGTAAAAATTCTTTACTGCACTTTCGTGCGAAGTAATCTAGAATATGCCTCTCAGATATGGAATCCTCGCTACCAAAAATATATCTCTCGGATTGAGCGTATTCAGAAAAGGTTCATGAAGTTTTTGTGCTCCCGAACTAAGCAGCAATATCTAGGTAACACCTACTTGCAAATGTGTGAACTCCACCACTTGCCTCCGTTGTTCATTCGCCGCGACATAGCAGACTCCGTCTTTCTTATTAAAATAGCGCAAAGTATCATTGATTGTCCTGATTTGCTTTTTAAACTAAACTTTGTAACTTCCACATTAAATTTGAGAGCAAAAACAACATTTTTAATACCGTTGGCCCACTCGAACTATCGCCAAAATCATTCCTATGGCGAGCTTGTAACGGCTTCAACAAATTAAGCAATGAATGTGACATTGACATATTCAACACAAGCATATCCAAGGCGAAGCGCATGCTGAACAATTATTTCTTAAATAAGGCTAAACTGTAATATATATTTATTTAGATATATTATTTTGCACAGGTAGAAGTTGATTTATTTAGATATATTAATTTGCACAGGTAAAAAGATTTAACTTAGTTTTATATAATATATGGTACTTAATGAATAATTTGGATTCGAGTAACAGTATAATCATTGCCCTAGTGTTTGACTCTAACTTAACCATGTTACATCTATAAGTGTGAACTTGTTCTACCTAGTTTTAAAAGTAAGTAAGTTTGCCATCAAAATAAAATAAAAAATAAAAATAAAATAAAATAAAATCGCAAGCCTTACTCTATTTGAAACCACACAAGTAGGTAGGCTTTTGTAAATAAAAATATAATAAATAAATACCTAAAAAAGCAAATAAAAAAAATCACGAAACAAAATAAATCAATAATTACAATAGTTACTCCTTATAATGAAACAATATACATATTTAACGAGCAGCGCCCTGGATAGTTCAATAATAATGCGATAAAGTAAATAATTAAAAACATTAAAAATTGAAAAATAAAATTGCATTAATTCGGATTTACGTTAGAATTAGAATTTGCAGCCTGAAGGGCTTCGAGATCTAAAGTTAATTGCGTGGGTTCGCCAGTGTGCGCGTTTCTCGGTCTAGTGACTTTGAGTTTCGAATCTAAGACAGAAGCAGTATATGAGACTGAATCTCGAACTAGAGGATTGGTGTGGGATTCGGCGCGTTTGAAGAACGATTCTGAGAGTGTTTTGAGGTGCTGTTGCACTGTAGGCAGTTCAAGATCTCTGTGCAGGTCCGCGTTACGCACGTACCAAGGTGCGTTTGTGGCCCTGCGGCAGAAGATAGATAAATAGATAGATAGATTCATTTATTTGTGACCAAAAAACAACACAATACAGATAACAATTAACATAAAAATAAACCTAAATCTTAAATGCTAAACAATAATCCTACAAAACAAATATATTTTATACACAAACATCATTAATAAATCAAAGCAAACAAAAAATAAAAAAAAATAATATTAATAAAAATAGTAAAAGTAATGAGTTGTAGGCAAGTTCACAATTATTAAGAGAAGACATAAAATAAAATAATCAACAGAAAAGGATTTAAAAAAATAAAAAAAAACAAAATAAATAAAACATTGTGTTGCAGTAGCATAAAAAGGCCATGGCTCAGTGTGTTAGTTTGCTAGAAGAGATTTTGAACTACCTGCAGTTTGTGCAGGACGGAGGGTTTAGCGTGGGCAAAGACTGGCGAGGCAACGGTCTAACGGGGACCTTATAAAGCGTAGGTTTGTTTTTCAAGGACATTTTCCTTTTTTTACCTAACATACTGTAAAGGCGGCCTAAGTAAAAACTTGCGAGTTTCGTTACTCTATCGACGTGAGGGTTAAAAGAAAGCGTCTGGTCTAAGGTGACGCCTAAATATTTGGTAGTGCGCTTCCAGGGGATGGGAGTGCCTTGCATTCTAACGTGGACATTATCGGCAATACGACTGCGTTTGTAGTGGAAGTAAACCGCAGATCTCTTCTCTGGGTTTCAAATCGATACACAGTGATACAGTGTCGTCAGCAAAGAGGGCAAGTTCGACGCCTTTCGACGGGACGGGGATATCGTTAGTGTACACGGTGTACAATAGAGGGGCGAGGACTGAGCCTTGAGGGACTCCAGCCTTTATGAGACGGGGCGCGGAAAGCGTGCCTTCGTGTTTAAATCGAAACTTACGGTCTTTAAGAAACGACGCGATTATTCTAACTAGTCGATCCGGTAAGCCTATTTTGTAGAGTTTATAGACGAAGCCGCTGTGCCAGACTTTATCGAAAGCCTTGGCTACGTCAAAGAAAACTGCGATCGCTTTAAAACGCCGCGGGTAGAAGCCTTCGAGTATGTACTCGACGATTCGATGGACTTGCTGAGGGCAGGAGTGCTTAGCGCGAAAGCCGAACTGATGGGGAATTATGAGAGGATCGCCATCCGTTGGAAACAGATGGTTCCGCATTCGAGAGAGTTTGACTCTCTCGAGAAGTTTAGATATTGCCTTGAGGAGGCTAATGGGTCTGGTTTAGCCGGGATATGCAGAGGTTTACCCGGCTTGGGAATGCCTATGACAGTCGCTTCTTTCCAAGCTTTTGGAAAGTAGCTAAGGTCGAAGCAGGCATTGAAAATGATAGCTAACAAGGTAAGCATCTGTTGAGGCAGGTGCTCTAGTGCATGGTTGGAAATACCGTCCGCACCCGGAGCCTTTTTGGACTTTTGACTTTTGATGAGAAGCGAGATTTCATCATTAGAGACTGTGACGGGGTCGGTGGTGATGGGGAGAGAGTCTCTACAGAGAACTTCATCCTTCACCGCCTGGATGTGTGAGGGATCAGCAGGTTGCGTGCTGAGCGAGCATTGTGAGGCAATGCTGTCATCGAAGCATTCGGCTTTCTCTTCGACTTTGAAGGCAGTAGTGCCATCGGAACGAGTGAGAGGAGGAACGTGAGAATTGACAATTGGCGGTGTCTATGCGTAAGGCTCGGGCCATACTATAGTACGCTTGATGGGACGGAGAGATATTCGCCATGAGATCGTTCATCTGAGCTTCTCGGAGTTCCGTGAGGCAAGAGCTAACTTTGCGTTGTAGCTGATTCGCAGCTGTTCTATAGGCGGGTGTGGGATATTTCTTGGCTCTTCGGAGAGCCGCGTTCTTAGCTTTAATAAGATTGCTATCGGCTAAGGGAAGCGTGGGTTTGCCTTGCTTAGCAACCTTTTCGTTTTCACTGATGGCTGAGTTGATAGCATCAGTGAGAGAATTTACTAATGAATCTATTTTATCCGGCCTATCTAACTGATCGGGCGAGATCGCGAGCGGAGAATTCGGGGCCTCTAAGGCTAAAACTATCGTATTTTTAAAACCTTTCCAGTTGGTAAAGGTCTTAGGAGAAGTGGCGTTATCTTTAGGCGGTCCTAGCACGAGGGAGACGGAGCGGTGGTCAGAACCTAGGTCATCGAGCGGTTCGATAGACCTGAGATCGAGGTTGATTTGCTTGACAATTGCAAAGTCGAGGATGTCAGGAGAGTGTTTCGGGTTGTCGGGATAGTGAGTGAGAGTGATGGGAGAGATGACGTCTAAGTCGAGTGAGTTGGTGATGTCGAGGAGAGCGATACCGCTGGTGTTGGTTGATAGGCACGTCCAGTCAGTATGTTTGGAGTTAAAGTCTCCGAACATAATGACTGAACGACCGAGGGCGAGAATGTTCTCAAAGTCGCTGCGGATAGGGTATGTAGACTGAAGCTACGATGATGGTCGGATGACCAGTCATAGCGAATCTACACACAGTGGCTTCCATGTTGAGGAGAGGAGGGTAGGGAGAAGACAGCAATGGAATCCTCTTTTGTAGTATATAGCAGTGCCGCCGAAACCGTCGGAGCCTATCATTACAAGTAAACGCGTACTTGGGAATCGCGAATCCCCTGGAGCGGTTAGCCACGTCTCGTAAAGAAGCAACAAGTCTGGCTGGTTGTTCTAAAGAAACAGTTTGAGCTCAGGAAGATTGGTGCTAAGGCTACGAACGTTAAAGGAAATTAGGGATAAGCCCTTGGGTTTGATACGACCGGACGCGGGATTTGCGGGTCTAGACTTTGCGGGACATTATATTTATTTATTTAACGAATTTTTAAAAAAAAATGAATAAAAATAAAAATTTATAACGAGCTAAAGTAACGAGTGATGCCCAGCTTACGCAAATAAACGCTCTTGAGGAGAGCGGGCGGCTCGCAGTTTGCGTGCGAGTACGGAAATTTCCTTAATGTCGACGTTTTGAATGACGTCGAACACAGTCTTCATGTCCTCAGCAAACGACGACTGAGGTGAAGATGACGGAGCGGGACGCGGGCCTACGGGAGCTACGGGAGCTGGGATAAGACGGGAAGGTGCAGGTGGAGCGGCCGGACGCTGCCTCTAGGACAGAGGTGTTGACAGACAGTAGGCGTTGGCTGAACGGGCTTTGCTTCCGGGGGACCCCGTTTGCGCAGTGGTGGGAAGTTGGCAGGAGTGAGCGGTGGCGCCGGGCAGCCCCCGTAGTTTGCTGTGTGGCCGGACTGGCCGCACAGAACACAGGCAGCGGGGGAATTGGATTCGGGAGTGCGAGTGTTCTCCTTGGTAATATGTGGATCCAGGCACTTAACGCACCTGGGGGGAGCTAAACAGTTAGCCGCTGCGTGGCCATAGAGCTGGAAGCGGTGGTACTGTCCAGGGTGGCCGCGGGGGTGGTAACGCTCGACGGAGATATTTGAAAGTTCGCAGATTGTGCGAGGCCTGTAAGGCCTGCGTTAGTACGTCATTGGATATGTTGGCGCCGGACGCAACGAGCGCCTGGGGGAACGACCTAGCAAAGTTTACCAAGCTTTGCTGGTCCATTGGAGGGCTTAGAACTACAATATGCAATATATAAATATATAATAATACCTAGGTTCCCTTACAAACCTAGCACCTAAACCTCCCTACCCGCGGCTGGGGACGACGCGAGGTGGTGCCCCTAATTCGGACAGCACTGTACCGTCACCCTGGGAAAGGCCGAAGTGCAATGGGATCGGGTCAGCCGGTTTCTCCTTAGCCTGAAGAGCCTTGGAAGCGCACCGGGGCAACGCTATCAGGCTTAGTTGTCACCGTTAAGTATCCACCTGATCAAACGCGAGTCTACTACGAAGTGTATTGCCAATAAATTGACAACAAAAACCGGCCGTAGACCTGAAGAGGTTGGGTTGCACTGAAAGTGCGGGATTGACTACTTTACAACCGGCCGGGGCCGACCGCAGAGCGAGTCTCTGACTACGTAACAGGCACCAAGCGTCAAGTACACAGCCAGAAAAACAGCCCGAGCCTTGCGAACTACTATCGAATTTAATCGAGCGTAGTAAGCTCAGCTCTGTTGTTGCTGTGAGACTGACTTAGTTGCAGCCGATCGAAACCGGCCGCAGCGTAAGTCCTACAGAGGCTTATCTCAAGTGGTCGAGGACGAAGCGAGATTTATACGAATCTCAGCGTATGAGTATTGCTACGAGTTGTCGTCGTGAGACGACAATTGTTACTCAACAGCTGGTGCAACCGCGAACACGTCCGAGCGGGGCCGGACGCAGAACGGATCTGAGAGTGGCGTTTGAGTATTGCTACGAGAGAAGTCGTGAGACAACAATCGTGACTCGGCAGCCGGTAGCTAACTTCAACACGTCCGAACGGGTCCGGACGCAGTCAGGTCTGACGAGCGTACTGGCGCTCGTAGTTTTATTGAATGATGCGAGGGGTACGGAGAGCGCGGGCGGATGCGGCGTCCGACGCGATGGAATATTCCCGATGTGGAGAAACGGCGTGAACATACTCCGGGGCCGTGAAAGGCTGCCTTGCCCTTCAACTTTGTTCCTGCTCCAGTAGGGGGCATATGCGATTGAGGGCGCGCCATATGACATTCGCCTCTTTGATTGCGGATGTCAGCAACTGTAGGCACACCATCCGCTCCGGGATGCAACTGTACAACACGGCTCAGTGACCATTGCATAGGAGGCAGGCCCAACTCTTGAATCAGCACAAGGTCCCCCAATTTCAAATCTGCCTTCCTTGTTTTCCTTGTATGTCTCGTTAGTTTTTTAAGTTATCTGCTAGATATTAAGCAAGAATACATACATTATCAAAAACTTTTATAAATTGTTTTTTTAATAAACCGAAAGATAAAAAAATTCACGGAAATGAAGATTTGACCTGTTGTAATTTACCCAATAAGATCGCGTTAGGAATAATTTGGTGCTGCTCCGGATTGATTAACTCCCAGAAGTCATGAGCACCTAAAAAAATATTAACAGTTGACGGACTATGAAAATTTTAATCCGCTAATCTGTATGAAGGCGGAATTGTAAGAGAACTAGTATTTATACGGAACTTGCGAATTTTACTTGATATCATAGGTAATTCAAAAAAGTTTATTTCACGATTACAATTGCTATTCTTAGATTGAATAATGGCACAGCATCGCTCTGGTATGAGATCAAGCTTTTTATCTCCTATACCTATTATCTTACTGGCACCGGAATGCTGAGAAGTCAGTTGAAGACGTGATTTTAGCTTGTAGGCTTTTTGTAGTTTTTAGGTAGGTTGGTTGTAGTGTTGGTGTGTAGTGAGGTGTTGTGTCACCTCTTACATACCTTGCAGCCGCCCAACAGACGTATCACAGTAATACACCTAAAATAAAATCTGGTAGAGTCAATGAAACCTTTGGCGATCACTGGGTGAGTCAGTCAGATTCATTACTAATGGCAACCAAACACCTACCTTTTTGGTTTTGTTATGGCGGAACTAAATAGGGTAAATAACAATAAAAAAGGAAACATAAAAAACAATGTATTAAAATTATGTTGACAAAATATTTTGACAAATATTTGGGACAACATAAGCAAATAACATAAGATAATATAGTAGCAATTGAGTATAAATAGACAAAAGTGTACGATGTAAAAGAACGCAATATATTGTAAAAAAAATTTTAATTAGAAGTAAGATTACAATGTAGAGAAACAAACTGTACCATTTAAATAACGTGAATGTGTAGACAGTAACTCAAAATTGAGCAGGATAAAAATGTAAAGTAATAAGTTAATAATAAAAAACTGAATAATAACAGATGTTGATAATAAGAAATGAGAAAGAAAAATAAATGTATACAAAACATATCATAAGACACTGGATAAATGTAATAAACAGAAAAAAAAATAAAAACAATATATAAAATCGGCATATAATATGTAATTATGCAGCAAATGTGTACCTAAAGTTTGGGAATTTAAAATATGACAAAAAAGTAAAAATGAACTGTCTAAATTGTAGAGCAAGAAGATTGTAAAACTAAAAAGCTCACAATAATTCCATAAAAATAAATCGAAGTCTTATGTGTTACCCCCATCCTCCACCCTGTTTTTAGTATATAAGCTGAAAAGTAGTTAGGCATAGAGCAACATTCTCGCTCCGATCGCCGCCCAGTGCGGACGTGCAAGACCCCGTTCTCCGTTGTTTGGTCCCTTCCCGATACTCCGTGGCGCTCAGTCTACGTCACGGTTTAGCGTGTTGGTTCCGTGCTACGGTTTTCAAGGTTCTTTCTACTCCCTCTGAGTGCTATCGAAGTGCGTATTTTTCTTTGCGACTAAGCCCCTTAGTCTTCAAAGTGCTGTGCTAATTTGTGTTGTGCTTGTGCTGAGTGCAGTGTTGTGCCCAGCGTAAGTAGTCTGGTTTCAGTGCAAAGGATACTTAACGGTGACAACGAATTTGTACTGAACCAGTCCTTTTTATTTTTATTTATTTCTCTTCTCTATTTTATTTATTTTTCTCCTATTTTCATATTTATTTTTATCATATTTGTGTGTTTTCGTGTGTCTTGTCCTTTCTGTCGGTAAAGGTTGACCCTAACGCGGTCAACTCTTTACCTGCGTACCCTTTTTTTAGGTTTCTAGGTAGCGGCCTTCGGCGTACTACGGTTAGTTTTTAAGTTATTCTCCCCAGCCCCCCTACCGCTGGTAGGGAGGTTTGCCGCTAGGGTTGCTAGGTTTTTATTTAGGAACTCTAGGCATTTGTTATTTAATTAGGTGCTAGGTTTGCTAGGGGACCTAGGCATACATTATATATTTATATATTACATATTCAAGCCCTCCAATGGACCTTGTAAACGTTCTTAGGTCATTCGCCCAGGCGCTCGCGGCGTCCGGTTGCCCCATCCCAGATGACGTACTAACGCAGGCCTTACAGGCTACTATCGCGTCCCCGGCCCCTCAGGCCCCAACCCCGGCCCCTCAGGCCTCAATCCCGGCCCCTCAGGCCTCCGACGTCCAGACCCCTCAGGTCTTCAGCTCTCCCGCGTCTCCCGCCTCGTCCGAGATGGACTGCGAATCGGTCGCATCCTCTCACGCGTCGCGTCGTAAGCGTACCGCTCCCGGGAGTGACTCCAAACCCGCGTCTGATACTTCGTCAGATGCCGTCACCTTAACCGGCTCTCCTGAGCCCGCGTTCCAACTTGTCGCCAAGCGCTCCAAAAAGCGCTCGAAGAAAGCTTCGGTATCTTCAATACCCGAGCCCTCCCCGGTGTCTTCAACACCAGCCCCCGCGCCGTTAAAATCGCTCGTAGTAACCGCGTCTCCGTCGGTCACATCGAAGCCAGCGACGCGCTGCGCTCCCGTCCCGCCGAAGCCTCAGCTCCCTCCGCCCGTATTCCTGCGTGAAAAGGCGCGCTGGACCGCGGTCTCAAACTTGTGCAAAGAGCACAAAATTAATTACTTAAAGGCCGCCAACGCTGGCGATACAATCAAAATCCAAGTAGCGACCGTCGACGACTTCCGCGCGTTTACCAGGCTACTATCATTAAATCATATCGCGTATCACACCTACGCCCTCCCGGAGGAGCGTAAGATCCGCGCTGTACTACTGGGCGTCCCGTTCGAACTCAGTAACGAGGACATTCTCGATGACCTTAAGTCTCAGGGTTTCCCGGTCACAGCAGTGCACAAGATGCACTCCAACCGCGGTAGGCGTTTTCCCTTAGCGTTGGTAATCCTGTCGAATACTCCCAACTCGAGGGAGATCTTTAGAGAGGCTCGCACAATTTGCGGACTCTCAAATATCTCCGTCGAGCGTCCCAACCCCCGTGGTCACCCTGGGCAGTGCCACCGCTGCCAGCTCTATGGCCACGCAGCGGCTAACTGTTCAGCTCCCCCCAGGTGCGTAAAGTGCCTGGATCCTCACTTCACTAAGGAGTGCACTCGCACTCCCGAATCCACTTCCCCCCCTGCCTGTGTGCTGTGCGGCCAGTCCGGCCACACAGCTAACTACAGGGGTTGCCCGCGCGCTCCGCGCTCCACCACCAAGAGGGTCGCGCCTAAACCGGCGCCGCCACTCACTCCTGCTAACTTCCCGCCGCTGCGCAACCGGGGTCCCCCGGAAGCAAAGCCCGTTCAGCCGACGCCTACTCCGGCTCTGTCTTGGAGGCAGCGTCCGGCCGTCCCGCCTGCACCTTCCCGACCCATCCCAGCTCCCGTAGCTCCCGTAGGGCCGCGTCCTTCTCCGTCATCCGCACCTCAGTCGTCGTTGGCTGAGGACATGAAGACCGTATTCGACGTTATTCAAAACGTCGATATTAACGAAATTTCCGTGCTCGCACGCAAACTGCGAGCCGCCCGCTCTCCTCAAGAGGGTTTATTTGCTTTAGCCGAGCATCACTCGCTCCTAAGTTCGTTGTAAATTCTTTTATAATTTATAAATTCGTAAATAATAAATTATAATGTCTAGACCCGCGAATCCCGCGTCCAGTCGTATTAAACCCAAGGGCTTATCCCTAGTATCTTTTAACGCTCGTAGCCTTAACACCAACCTTCCCGAAATCAAACTGTTCCTTCAGAACAAAGAACCTGACTTATTCCTTCTCCAGAAGACATGGCTTACTCCAAACCGCTCCAGGGGATTCGCTATACCTAAGTACGCGTTTATTCGTAACGATAGGCCCAACTCCGACGGTTTCGGCGGCACCGCTATATATTTCAAAAGAGGCTTCCACTGCTGTCCTCTCCCTACTCCTCCTCTCCTCAACATGGAAGCCACTGTGTGTAGATTGGCTATGACTGGTCATCCGACCATCATCATAGCTTCAATCTACATACCTAGTGGTACCAGACCAATCCGCAGCGACTTTGAGGCCATTCTCGCCCTCGGCCATTCAGTCATTATGTTCGTAGACTTTAACTCCAAACATACTGACTGGACGTGCCTATCGACTAACACCAGCGGTATCGCTCTCCTCGACATCACTAACTCCCTTGACCTAGACGTCATATCCCCCATCACTCCCACTCACTATCCCAACAACCCGTCCTACTCTCCTGACATCCTCGACTTTGCAATTATCAAGCGAATCAATCTTGATCTAAGGTCTATCGAACCGCTCGATGACCTAGGCTCCGACCATCGCCCCGTTTCCCTCGTGCTAGGACCGCCGAACGATAACGCCTCATCTCCTGAGACCTTTACCAACTGGAAAGGTTTTAAAAATACGTTAGTTTCAGCCTTAGAGGCTCCGAACTCTCCACTCGCGATCTCTCCCGAACAATTAGATAGCCCGGATAAAATCGATTCATTAGTAAATTCTCTCACTGATGCTATCAACTCAGCCATCAGTGACAACGAAAAGGTTGCTAAGCAAGGCAAACCCACGCTTCCCTTAGCCGTTAGCAATCTTATTAAAGCTAAAAACGCGGCTCTCCGGAGAGCCAAGAAATATCCCACGCCCGCCTATAGAACAGCTGCGAATCAGCTTCAACGTAAAGTTAGGTCTTGCCTCGCGGAACTCCGAGACGCTCAGATGAACGATCTCATGGCGAATATCTCTCCGTCCCACCAAGCGTACTATAGCATGGCCCGAGCCTTACGCGTAGACACCGTCTCTCACTCGTCCCGATGGCACTACTGCCTTCGAAGTCGAAGAGAAAGCCGAATGCTTCGCCGACAGCATTGCCGCACAATGCTCGCCCAGCACGCAACCTGCTTATCCCTCACACATCCAGGCGGTGGAGGACGAAGTCCTTCGCAGAGACTCTCTCCCCATCACCGCCGACCCTGTCACAGTCTCTAATGACGAAATCTTGCTTCTCATTAGAATTCAAAAGTCCAAAAAGGCTCCGGGTGCGGATGGAATTTCCAACCACGCACTTAAGCTCCTACCTCAACAGATGCTTACCTTGTTAGCTATCATTTTCAATGCCTGCTTCGACCATAGCTACTTTCCAAAAGCTTGGAAAGAAGCGACAGTCATAGGCATTCCCAAGCCGGGCAAACCTCTGAACGTCCCGGCTAATCACAGACCCATCAGCCTCCTCAAGGCAATGTCTAAACTTCTCGAGAGAGTCATACTTTCTCGAATGCGGAACCATCTGTTTCCAACGGATGGCGATCCTCTCATTATTCCCCATCAGTTCGGCTTTCGCGCTAAACATTCCTGCCCTCAGCAAGTCCACCGAATCGTCGAGTATATACTTGACGGTTTCTATCCGCGTCGTTATAAAACAGTCGCGGTTTTCTTTGACGTAGCCAAGGCTTTCGATAAAGTCTGGCACAGCGGTCTCGTTTATAAACTCTACAAGATAGGCTTACTGGATCGCCTAGTCAGGTTAATAGCGTCGTTTCTCAAAGACCGTACGTTTCGATTTAAACACGAAGGCACGCTTTCTGCACCTCGTCCCATAAAGGCTGGAGTCCCTCAAGGCTCAGTCCTCGCCCCTCTGCTGTACACCGTGTACACCAACGACATTCCCATCCCGCCGAAAGGCGTCGAACTCGCCCTCTTTGCTGACGACACCGCACTCTATACCAGGGGCCACAGTGTTCGGCACCTTGTAACCAGACTCCAAAGGGCCGTAAACGCCCTTGGTGCATGGTTTCAAGAATGGCGCATCGATGTGAACCCTGAAAAGAGTTCTGCGATGCGCTTCGACCACAAACGCCGTCGTCCCGATGGCGATCCCCACGTTCGAATGTTAGGCATTCCCATCCCCTGGAAGCGCAGTACTAAATACTTAGGCGTCACATTAGATCCGACGCTTTCTTTCAAGCCACACGTTGAAAGAGTTTCGAAACTCGCTCGTCACTATTTAGTCCGCCTAAATAGCATGTTAGGTAGAAAAAGTAAAATGTCCTTCAGAAACAAACGTACACTTTACAAGGTCTGCGTTAGACCCGTTATGACGTATGCCTCGCCAATCTTTGCCCACGCCAAACCCTCCCTCCTGCACAAACTGCAGGTAGTTCAAAACCTCTTTTGCCGCCGGGCCACAGGCGCACCGTGGTACGTGCGTAACGCGGACTTGCATAGAGATCTTGAACTGCCTACAGTGCAACAACATCTCAAAACACTCTCTGAAGCGTTTTTCAAACGCTCCGAAACCCATCCCAATCCTCTAGTTCGTGATTCGGTCTCATATGCTGCTCCTGTGTTAGACTCGAAGTTCAAAGTCGCTAGGCCTAGAAATGCGCAAGCGTACTCATCCACCAGACTGTCACGCGATCTCGAGGCCCTTCTGGCCGCAAATTCTAATTCTAACGTAAATTCTAATTCTAACGTTAATCCTAATTCTAACGTAAATGTGAATTAACTCAATTTTATTTTGCAATTTTTTAATTTTTGTTTTAATTATTGATTTTCATTTTGAGCACCCTCAGTGCTACGTATTCACCTTCAGTGCTTTGAGCACCTTCAGTGCTATGTAATCCCAGCGGGTGACCCCTTCTGGGCCCCGCTAGCGCGGCCTCTTTCTCCAATTGGCCGTCGCTCAGATGAAGGCTGAGTGGCAAAAATGCACGAGCCGACAGGGGGTTTTTAGTGGGTATGGTCCTGGTAGGCGTCGGGACGAGTCCCACATAACTTTGGAATTGCGCCAGAGTATGCGTCAGGGCATTTTTATCCTCCTGCCCTTCCCGCGGAGGGGAACAAAAAAAAAAAAAGGCATAGAGACATCAGTCTCGGTCTGCGTGCGTTCTCGAGCGCACGTCGATCGCAGACGCCTTCCCGCTCTTTTAGCCCCCGCGCTAATTGAGCACCCAAATTTCACTGGTTGTTGTCGTAATATATAATTTCATAGTTGTTTACCGTATTAAGTTTCTAACGCCGTTTTCACGGCGGACAGT
The DNA here is from genome assembly GCA_923062675.1 of Marasmarcha lunaedactyla. Taxonomy (NCBI): domain Eukaryota; kingdom Metazoa; phylum Arthropoda; class Insecta; order Lepidoptera; family Pterophoridae; genus Marasmarcha; species Marasmarcha lunaedactyla. Next base: position 12,755,818 of record OV281339.1, on the reverse strand, counting down.
GGCTCGTTAACCGTACTTCTAATAAGTTTCTAACGCCGTTTTCACGGCGGACAGTGGCTTGTTAACCGTACTTCGTGGAACGTGAGCTTCGTCGACGGGGTTTCGTCGTTCCAGGACTTCAAGTTCCGTGTTCGAGTAAGTTATCCGCGTCGTCCTCAACCGCCCTACTGCGTGTAGGGTGGTTTTTTAGGAAGTTAGTCATCGTTGATAGGTTCATAGTATATATATTTATATATTGTCCTCCCTCCCCAACCCCTCCGCAATGGCTTCCCTAAGCCCTGAGGAGCTTCTGAATAAGCTGATCGCTGATTACGACGCCCAAGGCACTTACTGCCCCCCTCATATGATTCGCACACTGCAATCATTTCTCCCTCTAATCATGGCACTGTTCACACCGGCCCCTCAGGCCACCTCCGTCCCTCAGACCACTCTGGTCTTAGGCCCTCCCGCGTTCCCTTCCTCCAGTGACATGGAGTGCGAAGTAGACGCCCCTACGCGCCGCAAGCGCGCACCCGCGACCGAGTCATCCTCGGACGCCACCCCAACTGGCCCTGAGTCTCACTCCTTTACGCTTGTTAAGAAGCGCTCTGAGAAGCGTTCGAAACAAGACCCGGCGCCCTCGACGCCCGTCCCTACACCCCCTGCGGCGTCTTCAACGCCAGCTGCCCCGGTGTCTTCAACACCCGCTCCGGCCCCAACTTCTGTCAAGGCCAAGGTCCCACCACCCGTTTTCCTTCGGGAAAAGGGTAAATGGACTGAGGTCTCGACATTGTGCAATGAGCACAAAATCCATTACATCCGAGCAGCCAACTCGGGTGAATCTATTAAAATCTTAGTCTCGTCGATAGACGACTTTCGTGCTTTAACAAAGCTCCTCACCGATAAGCAATATGCTTATCATACTTATGCTCTGTCAGAAGAGCGTAAGATCAGAGCGGTACTCAGGGGAGTCCCGTTCGAATTATCGAACGAGGCTATCCTGGAGGATCTGCAGTCCCAAGGCTTCCCGGCACTCGCGGTGCATAAAATGCACAGCAAGTACGGGAGGCAACACCCTCTCGCTTTGGTGGTTCTCGCCAACGTCCCCAAGTCCAGGGAGATCCTCAAAGGGGTTAGCACTATTTGCGGCCTCTCTGGGATCTCGATCGAGGCGCCTCATCGCTGCGGTCATCCCGACTAGTGCCATCGGTGCCAGTTGTACGGGCACGCGGCGGCCAACTGCCGCTCATCTCACTAAGGAGTGCAATCGCACTCCTGAAACTCCCTCTCCTCCCGATTGCGTGCTTTGTGGCCAGTCCGGCCACACCGCAAATTACAGGGGCTGCCCTCGTGCACCCCGTTGTATGCGTTCCAATCCCAAGAGGTCGGCACCCAAACAGGCCCCGCGCCTCTCTCAAGAAAACTTTCCGCCGCTGCGTAGCCGGGTTCCTCCGGCTACAAAGCCTACACAGTCTAGGCCTGCCCCAGAAAACTGGAGGCAGCGCCCCGCATCAAATCCCATCCCGGCTCCTCGCCCATTCAAACCCACTCCTCAATTCTCCGTAGCAGACGATATGCGTATCGTCTGCGACACTATAAAAAATGTCGATGTTAGTGAAATCGCAGTCTTAGCCCGTAAACTTAGAGCTTCACGTACTCCGACAGAGCGTTTGCTAGCTCCGGCCAGTGGTGCCAGGCAGCAAAAAAAAAAAAAAAAAAGGCATAGAGACATTCTCGCTCCGACCGCCGCCCAGTGCGGACGTGCAAGACCCCGTTCTCCGATGTTTGGTCCCTTCCCGATATTCCGTGGCGCTCAGTCTACTGACGTCACAGTTTAGCGTGTTGGTTCCGTGCTACGGTTTTCAAGGTTTTTCTACTCCGTCTGAGTGCTTTCGAAGTGCGATTTTTCTTTGCGACTAAGCCCCTTAGTCTTCAAAGTGCTGTGCTAAGTTGTGTTGTGCTTGCGCTGAGTGCATTGTTGTGCCCAGCGTAAGTAGTCTGGTTTCAGTGCAAAGGATACTTAACGGTGACAACGAATTTGTACTGAACCAGTCCTTTTTATTTTTATTTTATTTCTCTTCTTTATTTTATTTATTTTCTCCTATTTTCATATTTATTTCTATCATATCTGTGTGTTTTCGTGTGTATTTGTCCTTTCTGTCGTTAAAGGTTGACCCTAACGCGGTCAACTCTTTACCTGCGTACCCTTTTTTAGGTTTCTAGGTAGCGGCCTTCGGCGTACTACGGTTAGTTTGAAGTTATTCTCCCCAGCCCCCCTACCGCTGGTAGGGAGGTTTGCCGCTAGGGTTCGCTAGGTTTTTTATTTAGGAATCCTAGGCATTTGTTATATGTTATAGGCATACATTAAATATTTATATATTACATATTGTAATTCCAAGCCCTCCAATGGACCTTGTTAATATTCTTAAGTCGTTCGCCCAGGCGCTAGCTGCGTCCGGCGTAAGCATACCCGCTGACGTACTAACGCAGGCCTTACAGGCATCTATTGCGTCCCCGGCCCCTCAGGCCTCAACCCCGGCCCCTCAGGCCTCTAATGTCCAGACCCCTCAGGTGTATAGATCTCCCGCGTCTCCCGTTCCATCCGATATGGACTGCGCGTCGGTCTCATCCTCGCGCTCATCTCGCAGGAAGCGTACCGCTCCCGGGAGCGATTCAGACTCCACCGCGTCCGAAGCTTCGTCGGTCGCCGCCATCCTAACCGGTTCTCCTGAGCCCGCGTTCCAGTTAGTTGCCAAACGCTCTAAGAAGCGTTCGAAAAGAGCCGCGGTGTCTTCAACACCCGAGCCAACCCCGGTGTCTTCTACACCCGCCCCCGCGCCGCTCATGTCACTCGAAGTGACCGCGTCTCCGTCGGTCCCATAGAAGCCAGCGACGTGCTGCGCTCCCGTCCCGCCGAAACCTCAGCTCCCTCCGCCCGTCTTCCTGCGTGAAAAAGCGCGCTGGACCGCGGTTTCTAACTTGTGCAAAGAGCACAAAATTAATTTTTTAAAAGCCGCCAACGCTGGCGATACAATTAAAATTCAAGTCGCGACCGTCGACGACTTCCGCGCGTTCACCAGGTTACTTTCCTTAAAACAAATCGCGTATCACACCTACGCCCTCCCTGAGGAGCGTAAGATCCGCGCAGTACTACGGAGCGTCCTGTTCGAGCTCGCGAATGAGGAAATCCTCGAGGACCTTAAGTCCCAGGGTTTCCCGGCCGAAGCAGTGCACAAGATGCACTCTAACCGCGGTAGGCGCTTTCCGTTAGCTTTAGTTATCTTGTCGAATTCTCCCAACTCGAGGGAGGTCTTTAGAGAGGCTCGCACAATTTGCGGACACTCAAATATCTCTGTTGAGCGTCCCAACCCCCGCGGTCACCCTGGGCAGTGCCACCGCTGCCAGCTCTACGGCCACGCAGCGGCTAACTGCTCAGCTCCCCCCAGGTGCGTTAAGTGCCTGGATCCACATTTTACGAAGGAGTGCACTCGCACTCCCGAATCCACTTCCCCCCTGCCTGTGTGCTGTGCGGCCAGTCCGGTCACACAGCTAACTACAGGGGTTGCCCGCGCGCTCCGCGCTCCACCGCCAAGAGGGTCGCGCCTAAACCAACGCCGCCGCTCACTCCCGCTAACTTCCCGCCGCTGCGCAACCGGGGTCCCCCGGAAGCAAAACCCGTTCAGCCGACGCCTACTCCGGCTCTGTCCTGGAGGCAGCGTCCGACTGTCCCGCCTGCACCTTCCCGACCCATCCCAGCTCCCGTAGCTTCCGTAGGGCCGCGTCCTGCTTTGTCATCTTCACCTCAGTCGTCACTGGCTGAGGACATGAAGACCGTGTTCGACGTCATTCAAAACGTCGACATTACGGAAATTTCTGTTCTCGCACGCAAACTGCGAGCCGCCCGCTCTCCTCAAGAGCGTTTATTCGCGCTAGCCGAGCATCACTCGCTCCTTAGTTCGTTGTAAATTTTTTATTTTTTTTATTTTTGTATAAAATCGTAAATAAGTAAATTATAATGTCTAGACCCGCGAATCCCGCGTCCAGTCGTATTAAACCCAAGGGCTTATCCCTAGTATCTTTTAACGCTCGTAGCCTTAACACCAACCTTCCCGAGATTAAATTGTTCCTTCAGAACAAAGAACCTGACTTATTCCTTCTCCAGGAGACATGGCTTACTCCAAACCGCTCCAGGGGATTCGCTATACCTAAGTACGCGTTTATTCTTAACGATAGGCCCAACTCCGACGGTTTCGGCGGCACCGCTATATATTACAAAAGAGGTTTCCATTGCTGTCCTCTCCCTACCCCTCCTCTCCTCAACATGGAAGCCACTGTGTGTAGGTTGGCTATGACTGGTCATCCGACCATCATCATAGCTTCAATCTACATACCTAGTGGTACCAAACCAATCCGCAGCGACTTTGAGGCCATTCTCGCCCTCGGCAATTCAGTCATTATGTTCGGAGACTTTAACTCCAAACATACTGACTGGACGTGCCTATCGACTAACACCAGCGGTATCGCTCTCCTCGACATCACTAACTCCCTTGACTTAGACGTCATATCCCCCATCACTCCCACTCACTCTCCCAACAACCCGACCTACTCTCCTGACATCCTCGACTATGCAATTATCAAGCGAATCAATCTTGATCTAAGGTCTATCGAACCGCTAGATGACCTAGGCTCCGACCATCGCCCCGTCTCCCTCGTGCTAGGACCGCCGAACGATAACGTCTCATCTCCTAAGACCTTTACCAACTGGAAAGGCTTTAAAAATACGTTAGTTTCAGCCTTAGAGGTTCCAAACTCTCCACTCGCGATCTCTCCCGAACAATTAGATAGCCCGGATAAAATTGATTCATTAGTAAATTATCTCACTGATGCTATCAACTCAGCCATCAGTGACAACGAAAAGGTTGCTAAGCAAGGCAAACCCACGCTTCCCTTAGCCGTTAGCAATCTTATTAAAGCTAAGAACGCGGCTCTCCGGAGAGCCAAGAAATATCCCACGCCCGCCTATAGAACAGCTGCGAATCAGCTTCAACGTAAAGTTAGGTCTTGCCTCGCGGAACTCCGAGACGCTCAGATGAACGATCTCATGGCGAATATCTCTCCGTCCCACCAAGCGTACTATAGCATGGCCCGAGCCTTACGCGTAGACACCGCCTCTCACGTTCCTCCTCTCACTCGTCCCGATGGCACTACTGCGGCGGTGGAGGACGAAGTCCTTCGCAGAGACTCTCTCCCCATCACCGCCGACCCTGTCACAGTCTCTAATGACGAAATCTTGCTTCTCATTAGAAATCAAAAGTCCAAAAAGGCTCCGGGTGCGGATGGAATTTCCAACCACGCACTTAAGCACCTACCTCAACAGATGCTTACCTTGTTAGCTATCATTTTCAATGCCTGCTTCGACCATAGCTACTTCCCTAAAGCTTGGAAAGAAGCGACAGTCATAGGCATTGCCAAGCCGGGCAAACCTCTGAACGTCCCGGCTAATCACAGACCCATCAGCCTCCTCAAGGCAATGTCTAAACTTCTCGAGAGAGTCATACTCTCTCGAATGCGGAACCATCTGTTTCCAACGGATGGCGACCCTCTCATTATTCCCCACCAGTTCGGCTTTCGCGCTAAGCACTCCTGCCCTCAACAAGTCCATCGAATCGTCGAGTATATACTTGACGGTTTCTATCCGCGTCGTTATAAAACAGTCGCGGTTTTCTTTGACGTAGCCAAGGCTTTCGATAAAGTCTGGCACAGCGGTCTCGTTTATAAACTCTACAAGATAGGCTTACCGGATCGCCTAGTCAGGTTAATAGCGTCGTTTCTCAAAGACCGTACGTTTCGATTTAAACACGAAGGCACGCTTTCTGCGCCTCGTCCCATAAAGGCTGGAGTCCCTCAAGGCTCAGTCCTCGCCCCTCTGCTGTACACCGTGTACACCAACGACATTCCCATCCCGCCGAAAGGCGTCGAACTCGCCCTCTTTGCTGACGACACCGCACTCTATACCAAAGGCCACAGTGTTCGGCACCTTGTAACCAGACTCCAAAAGGCCGTAAACGCCCTTGGTGTATGGTTTCAAAAATGGCGCATCGATGTGAACCCTGAAAAGAGTTCTGCGATGCGCTTCGACCACAAACGCCGTCGTCCCGATGGCGATCCCCACGTTCGAATGCTAGGCATTCCCATCCCCTGGAAGCGCAGTACTAAATACTTAGGCGTCACATTAGATCCGACGCTTTCTTTCAAGCCACACGTCGAAAGAGTGTCGAAACTCGCTCGTCACTACTTAGGCCGCCTAAATAGCATGTTAGGTAGAAAAAGTAAAATGTCTTTCAGAAACAAACGTACACTTTACAAGGTCTGCGTTAGACCCGTCATGACGTATGCCTCGCCAATCTTTGCCCACGCCAAACCCTCCCTCCTGCACAAACTGCAGGTAGTTCAAAACCTCTTTTGCCGCAGGGCCACAAACGCACCGTGGTACGTGCGTAACGCGGACTTGCATAGAGATCTTGAACTGCCTACAGTACAACAACACCTCAAAACACTCTCTGAAGTGTTCTTCAAACGCTCCGAAACCCATCCCAATCCTCTAGTTCGTGATTCAGTCTCATATACTAATCCTGTCTTAGATTCGAAGTTCAAAGTCGCTAGGCCTAGGAATGCGCAAGCGTACTCATCCACCAGACTGTTCTTCACCAGACTTCTGGCCGCAAATTCTATATCTAACGTATATTCTAATTCTAACGTAATTCCTAATTCTAACGTAAATGCGAATTAATTCAATTTTATCTTGCAATTTTTAATTTTTGTTTTAATTATTGATTTTCATTTTTGAGCACCTTCAGTGCTATGTATTCACCTTCAGTGCTTTGAGCACCTTCAGTGCTATGTAATCCCAGCAGGTGACCCCTTCTGGGCCCCGCTAGCGCGGCTTCTTTCTCCAATTGGCCGTCGCTCAGATGAAGGCTGAGTGGCAAAAATGCACGAGCCGACAGGGGGTTTTTAGTGGGTATGGTCCTGGTAGGCGTCGGGACGAGTCCCACATAACTCTGGAATCGCGCCAGAGTATGCGTCAGGGCATTTTTATCCTCCTGCGCTTCCCGCGGAGGGGAACAAAAAAAAAATAGGCATAGAGTACGATAGACGGGAATCCCACCCGTAAGAGCGCAAAAGAGATCGAATGAGAGAAAGACAAAGTATGAAAGTGCGAGAAGAATAAATGATAGAACTGGAATTAGAGGAATTAGCGAAGAATAAAGTTAGCTTTCTTTTATGAAGCTAGGAGCCGTGAAAAAAATAAAACCACGGTGGTCGGTAGGCAGTTCCAATCACAAGTCTAGTCTTATTTATTGTTAGTCTTATTAATTGTCAGTCTTAGCCACATTTGCTCAATGTTGTCTGATGCTAGACAGGGTGCGATGCGGGCACCACTAAAAACCAGTGCCGAAACCACGTCCCCAGACAGTTGTCGGTCGTGGTATATATCGAAGTCGGTAACCGGGAACTGATAGAGCGTGGTGTTCCTCGCCTGTCCGCAGCCAGGTTTCGTTGATGGCAACAATCTCAGAGTCATAAGTCAACAGCGCCCCTACCAGTTTGTCATGATTGGTTCCTAGTGATCCGGCATTAAAGAGTCCAAACTTAAATCGTTTTGATGGCATTATGATAAGCGATTAATTTTTTACACCAGGCCTCACTACAACGGCCTCACACACCAATGTTTAAACACACTTAAATAAATAAATACCATACATATTGTACAAAATATATTAAAAACTAATAATAATACACGACTGTTAAAAATTTTTAAAATGAGAACTTAGATTGTTTTCGACAAACAAGGTGTGGCTAGAAAACCGATTTATGGCTGCAGTGATATTTCAATAAATGGTACTAACCAAACAAAATAATACAAATATATGAAAAGTTTGGCATTTGAAGCGTTAAGTGAAACAAACGAATGATGAATAAATAATGTTTATTTTATCTAATTTATCAAGACTTTTTTTTTTCAAGAATTTATCTAAGGTATCAATACATCACCTTGTATTAAATAAATAAAAAATACAAGTTTTTATTTTTGTAGAAGTACAATTATTTTTATTTTTATATATCATTGAACAGTATAATATTATTCGTGAACATAACATATTGTATAAGTTAAGACACAGTGATATAAATATAAACATAAAATAAAATAATTTTATAACAAAATTAATCAATTGAAGTCTACTTTTCAAAACAACATTTATTAAATTTCTTTGAGATTAAGAATCAATAACTCAATATTCAATATTAATTAATTCCATCAATTAACTGCCTAATAGAAATCTCGTTTGTCACAGTTGGTAATAAAGTTAACACAAGTAAAAACAAGGTGGAAAATAGATAACAAATATTATTATGTAATAGATATAAATCACCAATATGTAAGCTATAAGAAATGTAACTAGATTAAAATAAATTAAATTACGAGAAAGTACCATAAACAGGTCAAAAACATGGCTTATATCGGCCTCGGTTCGTATCATGAAGATGTTGATACAATGGTGCACTACGCCCACACGCGACTGACCACCCTTGTGGTTTAAATTAATACCGATGAAATTAAATTATGTGATAATTTTCATATATTTATTTTAAGTTGTAAGATTTATTAGAACATCTTGCTCCGATGACGGAGTAAGTCAGAATGTATCAGTTCATTTCTTTCTGTTCTGTCAACAGTATATTTAAATATCCTTTATTCTTAATTCATAATAATTCATATTAACCTCTTTACTCAAATGTCGCGGCATTCTGACGTGCTCTCTAAGGCTGAGCCGTAACGGTACCGCCCCACTTGTGAACCTAGACTCGTCCATCCCGCGTCCACACGAACCTCCATCCCAGCTCCCGGGTGCACTCACGCGCCTTTCCAAATAGTTGCCTAATAGGGCGTGAGTCTCTCATTCACGTAGAAACGTGTTGGTTCCCCAGCAATTCCTAAGCCAGCCGTGGTGATTCCGCGGCGCAATCGTGCCGCGTGCAGCATGTCGTCGCGGATTGACCACCTCGACAGCCGCACCGCAAAGGGACGAGTCTTCTGATCTTCCCGCCACACACCCATTCTCACAGCACTGACGACATCCCACTTGTCAAGCTTTAAACCGAGCTAGATGAAGATTTCTGTGGCCAGGTGTAAAATCTTCTCACCCAGAAACTCTGGTACGTTTGACACCTGGATGTCGTTTGCCAGCATATCTCGTCGCTCGTTTAGCTATGCTTGTATGTCACCGATTGTGTCTTCCAGAATTTTAGTGCTTGCCGAAGCAGCCTCCTCCCAGAATCGCTTCTCTATGGTATCGGCTCGTCCCTCCAGAGATGTAATTCGCTGGTCGACCGCAACAAGTCCCTTTCTGACTTCTGAGAACTCTGCTCGAAAGTTGGAAAGCTCCGTCCTCACTGCCGTTCAATCCACGCCAAGATTCGCTAGATTCCCAGATTTTTACAAAATCCCCAGGCTTTGTACAAAACCCCTTACAGAGTCTCCGTCTTATTGTCCCTGGGAATGGCGCTCTTACATTCTGCACAATGCCAGTCTTTCGGCAGCACGCTTTTGGAACTTAGTCCGAAGCAGGCGCGGTGATACTGCATTTCGAATTATTTTTAAGTGTGTGGGTGGATGCAAGCAGTGGAGTAATTTCTGGGCACTTCGGAACGTTCCCGATGGAAAGTTCTGTCATTATTAAGTTGACAAGACTATGACACCTAATGACAGTCAGCAAACTTATCTCACTCACTCAAAGAACACAACAATAACAAACCAATGATATCAAAAAAAAAACACAGCACACATTTGCACAACTTTTAGATTATTGTGTTTATAGCACTATTAAACAGAGGAACGTACTGAAGCGAACAAAGGTAAGGTAGCGAAAAAAAAAAAGTTGGAACAAGAATTGCCATTTTTCCATGTAACATAAAGCCTATGACATAACAAGGACTTTGACACCCAAAGTGAGACCACTTTCTAAAATTATGTGTCACTTGTGTGACACATGTCATCTCATTAGACCGAGAACAGTAATTCGCATATGGATTTGTGAAACAACTCATATATTATTATAAAATTAGAAAAAAAGATGGTGTAGTTTTCGCACAATTTTAGATAAAGCACAGATGCGATCAAATACTGTAAAATAAATAAATAAAAACAGTTATTTGCCAGCTCCTTTTTATAATTAAATATCTTATCTATATTATAAATTTTTATAACTATATTTATAATTATATATCGTATTGGAATAATGAAACGCAAAAACTACACCGTTTTCTATTAAATTCAAGGTGGATTGTTAAATTAAAAAGGAGCATACACTTGAATTCATTATCTTAAGGCTCAAAGTTAAAACGTGCTTATCACAAATAAGAGAAAGCCTATCAAACCAAAGCAACTAATGAGTTCTACGCATAAAAATAAGTTAGTGATTGAACGTAGTTTTAAATATCTACTTCACTACGTCATAATTTTCGCATGAGGCTGTAAATATTTGTCTTACCGAGAAAAAATGTTGTTTTTATAATGTCGTATTCAGCGAATGATATCATTTACTTAATCAACAGTGACAAATAACATATTCCATCTGTCATCTCCGCTGGTAGATCTCGATGCAAGCACGAGCGGAACACTAGAGAAGCGGATCGATTGTTGTCTCCTTTATGATCCATATATTTATCGCAAGATAGGTGGGAGATAATTAATGAAAATGTTACATTATTACCTCCACATTATGAAAAGATTTACAAAGAACAATAATACACATGTTTCATATATGCAATGACCTGTCAGCCTGTTTTTTATTGATCTAATGTATAAATATAAAAACGATGCGGAAAAAATAGTGTTAATTTCCTAAACTTAAGGTAACAATTTAATGCAATTTAGCAATTCAGAAAAAAGTTACATTGAAATCTATAATTCAATCAATTTTCATAGCACATCTTGGAAATTTTTAACTTGGAAAAACGAAAGTGCGGCTCATTTCAGGATTTTGGTTTCAGATTCTATCGCTGTAATTGAGTGACATGAAAGACGTCTATTTCAAATGAGTTCATTGATGTTTAGTAACCCTCTGCATTGTCATGTAGATAGTGAAACGCCTGTTCATTTTATCCAGTAAGATTATTGATTTTTACACAGATAAGTAGGTATGGGTGGATTGTAAAATAAAATTCCTCGGACAACATGGCCTCAAAGTAAGCAAAAGCTTGTGTTATGCGTTACCATGCAGCGAACTACGAGGATCCTAGAACATACATACAAAACCGATAACAAGGTGATGACGAACTGTGTTACAAGTATTAACACATATGTTACAGTAAATACACAGCATACATTGCGCCATCCCTAGTCTCGTAGATGTAGCCGACATTTTAACAAACAGGTACACACTACGTTAAACTAGCGCAAGTAATCGTTGAAGCAGAAGCCAGAAACGTTAACCGGGAGGAACGCCAAGGTGATCGAAAGTTAGAAAAATCCAGAGTAGTATCGCACAGTACACAATAACGCAAACGAAGGAATGCAAACGTTTAATTCAAATCTAAACTGACGTTGTAATTTTTGACATTGTCAATATGACAGTTAAGTTAAGCTGTATTGTACATTTAAGAAAAGTAATTGATTATTTCATTTTGATGTGCATTCATTTAAATTAATTAACAAATAGAATATTAATTTAATTTAAAAAGTCATATATTTCTACTGTTTTATAAGCAAATTCGAACTATTGTAAAGTTCGAGTTTTATTTGGAACGAAACGTGTCATAGACCGTATATTTACTGGGCGCGTTCGTGGCGAACCTAATGTCAATAAATGACTATAAAAGAAAACCCAATAAAATTTTTTGTGGATTGTAGTTTTACAAATGAAATAGGTTTTATAGTTCAGCTAAAAATTTGTAACTTTTCGTACTATATTACTTATCTATACATAATACGAGTTGTCAAAATGTTGACAGGTCCGGAATGGTCTTTCATCTTTATACTAATACTAAATAACTTATGAACATATAAAAAAGTATCAAAATTACTCCAAAACGTTCACAATTATAATTTTCAGATCATTATAACTCAATAAAATATATAAAAAAGAGCTAAGACTAACACTAGCTAACACTAAGCTTTTTTTTGCCGCAAAAGCAACACCCTCACGGGAGAGGTGAAAGATGCGTCATGCATACCACCGCAGGCATACCGGCTCTGCGGGGTGATGTGGGACAAAAACAATTTTACTTTTGTCTGAAACAGGACTAACCCAAAATGTACAGGAAAAATATAAGTTCAAAAACGAATGTAAAAATACATAATAAAAAGATTGCTTGTTGTTTCACGTTTTGTGTAAAACCAATATTTTACCCTATGTGTTTTCACTAAATATTTCCAGGGATCAAATGATGTGATTGATGTGAGTTCGCGTGTCATCGTTAAAATGTCTGCTGAAGATTGATCTGTCCCAAAGGGCTTGAACCCATGTCTTGCTTCTTTATTCTTTTTCAAAAGAAAATTGAATTGCGCTGCCTATTGTGGTGGTTTGCACAAATGGTAACGGACACCAAGGTGGTTTGCCTGCATCACCGGACTAACCAGGCGATGCGCCTACACTACCGGACTAGCCTGGTGGTTTATCTACGACTAACTAACTAGACTTTTGACAATTTTTAAACCACACGTGTGTTATTTTTTTTTTATAAACGTTAAGTAAATAAGAACATAAGTAAGTGAGGAATGTTTAAGTTTTCGTATATTTATATAATAAAACGGATTCACACTGCAATTTATATAATCTAATGTTGTAAGTTGAAACATGAGTCCGCGACCTTACTACCGGACCTGCTAGAGCGAGCTCAACCTGTATCTTAAAGACTCCTGGGTTTCCTAGATTTGCAAGGTTTGTCAAGTTTCGGGTCATTTTGGTTATTGAGATGAGACTGTCGTATTTGGTAGGAAATAAGACCCTGTAATAATTTGCTGAAGGTATACGTTAAAGGTTACAACTGGTAAGAATTTCATTTTTGTAATTGTATTTTTTGGAATTACCAGCTGAGTCGTTTGTTCTAAAAATAGTTAGCCACTTCGAGCGTGGAATTGAAAAATATTCGAAAACATTTTCTGCATGACAATTAGCATTCGTTTATTTTTTATCTACTGACGTCTGTTTGTACATATTAAATGTTTGATGCTTACAAAGATTTCCCAGCCGATTATGTTCATAAAAAGCTATTATCTCATAATAAATATTCTTAAGATATAGAAATATATTTCTCTACAATCGAACATGTTTGTACAACTTCTAAATTTGGTAAGAATTTAGTAAATTTGTTGCACAGATCAAGAAATATGGAACATATTGTTTTTATTTTCAAATTTAATATTATGCTGATTACTTTTATTTTTTAAAAGTTCAGTTGTAATAAATACCTAGCGTAGTTATAATAAACCTCCAAGATAACTTCATAGATAGCATAGATGGCGCTTCAGAGATGGTAATGTCAGGTGACGGGTTGTTGAGCGAGACTTCCCGAGACTTGCTGAGCTAATAGATGCAGATAAGAATAATTTTGTACAGAAAAAAAAATTAATAATCAAAGCAGTGGTATTATTCGGCAATAAACGTGCATTGTTTTTTAATTTCCTTACATTCAATTTGTAATCAAATTTAATGTATTTTTAAATCTAAATCTTCTTCTTTCTTTTAATTCTTTTAGAAGTCTCTTAAGGCATTTGTATAAGTTTTTATTTTTTGTTTTTCTTTACTTTGTAATATTAATGTTGTCCAGGGAAGTAGTGGGTCATTCCTCATTGGGATTCATTCCAGTGGGTCATTCGACGGCCTGTTTGCTATGAAGGTATGTTGAGTATGGCCTTGCCTTCCATGCCAGAGGACCCGTGTTCGAATTCTGGTAGGAGCAGATATTATTTTACATTTGCTATCTAGTCATGGATGTGTATGTATGTTTATTTAAGTTTATTTGTAATATTTATATATTGAATAAAATCTATGTATGTTTATATATTCTTAAGTTTATTTAAATCCGTTACCTAGTATCCATAACACAAGTTCTTAATGATACTTAATTTGGGCTAAATAATGTGGTGTGATTGTTAGAAATATTTATATTATTTATTATTATTATTCCTAATAAGCGTATCCTCCGATTACTGACTGGGAAGTCCCAGAAATATGTTGTAACCAACATTACTGAAAGAAACGCATTTTTTTTATTCTCTGAAAAGATATAATAAAAAACGGAACCTGCCCATAGATAACATTAATTTAGTCTTGACCGCAACCGACAGGCCGTTTTGTCATATTTCCAACAATAAACCCGGTAATTTTCATGTATACTCCCTCCATAGGCAATATTCATTCAACTTAAGGCAAAGCTTTTATCTAGATTACTCTAACTAAGGCGACCAAATTGATAATTAAGAGTCCCACGGAGTAATACGCAAAAGAATCATAAAACTGGATTCAAATTCAAATTCAAATTCAAATATTTATTTCTCAACATTGACAATTACTTGTTCTTATTGACGTCAAATAAAACATGATTCTACCATCAGTTCGAAAAAAAACCTTCGTGAAGAAGAACTGGCAAGAAACTTCACGGGTATATTTTTTTTTTCAAAATAAATTTACAGAGTCTCTTTATGTCTATACAAAATTATTCTTTTCTGCATCTGTTAGCTCGGCAAGTCTCCCTCCCCCCAAGTATCCAAACGACGAACACCCTCAAACGGCACCCGTTCACGAGTTAACGCGGGATCCAGCCATCGCCCTCCTCAACCATATTAGAGGGAAGTGAGCGACCCGTCACCCGACGCTACCATAAGAAGACGTACTTTAGTGACAATGACGCTTTAGATATTCATCGGGACGAAGAACTCATCGCACAAACAGACACATTACACATGCTTTGTTACAAATACTAGCACAATCCTGTTAATGAGGGGATTATACCCAAGGGCTTTTATCATCCAAATAATCGGATAGTTTATAATATGCTCTAGCACACAACTTCTCCTTTATAGTTTCTTTGAATTTGTCAATAGGAAGACCTTGGATATCCTCAGGAACCTTATTATAAAAGCGTATACATTGACCCATAAATGAGTTAGTGACTTTATGAAGCCTGCTATTATGAGCTGCCAACATATTTCTTCCTCTTGTGTTAACATTGTGCAGATCTTTTTTTCTTTTGAACAAGGTTATGTTCTTTTTAACATACATTAAATTTTCTAAAATATATTGTGAATGGAAGGTAAGAATATTTATTTCCTTAAATTTACTTCTAAGTGACACCCTTGGACCGAGCTGATAGATTGCGCGAACAGCCCTTTTCTGCAGAATAAATATAGCATCGATGTCGGCAGCACTCCCCCACAGCAGAATACCATATGTCATGAGGCTGTGGAAGTAACCAAAATAGACTAATCGAGCAGTTGTTTCATTTGAAATTTGTCAAATTTTTTTAACAGCATATGCGGCAGAGCCAATCCTTTTCGCTAAACCATCAACATGCGGTCCCCACTGCAGTTTGGCGTCTAAGGTTATGCCCAGAAATACAGTTGAGTTTACAGGAGTCAGTTCCTGGCTCTTAACTGCAATGTTTGTGTTTACCTGTTTGACATTTGGCAATGCAAATTTAACACATTTCGTTTTTTTTTTTCATTGATGAGCAAATTATTAGCTGAGAACCACTGCTCTGTGTTGGAGATGCATTTGTTCACCGCTCGATAGTCAATTTCTTGTCTTTTGATTTTAAACAAGAAGGAAGTATCGTCAGCAAACAATATGACCTCGCATTGATTCTTAACGACCGATGGCAGATCATTAATATAAACTAAAAATAGGAAAGGACCAAGAACTGAGCCCTGGGGCACACCCATTGTCACTGCCGATCCTGATGATTTTTCTCGATTTATTGCAACTTTCTGTTTTCTATTAGAAATATATGATTTAATCAAGGCAAGCGCTCGGTTTTTAATGCCGTAATGGTGCAGTTTCATGAGTAGAGCAGTATGATCCACACAGTCGAACGCCTTGGACAAGTCACAAAAGACACCAATAGCATCACACGACTCCTCCCAGGCGCTGAATACGTGTTTTATGAGCTCAACACCGGCATCGGTTGTTGAGCGACCCCGCGTGAAACCAAACTGCTTAAAATTCATTAAACTTTTACCGTAAAAATGAGAAAGTAATTGATTTAAAATTAATTTTTCAAAAATCTTACTGAGCGTTGGTAGTATAGATATAGGTCTAAAATTATTAGGGTCAGACATACTACCTGCTTTGAATATTGGAATGACCTTACTCAATTTCATTAAATCAGGAAAACCACCATTATCAACACAGTCATTAAATATACTGGCTAAGTACGGGGCTATACCATCAATGACAGATTCAATAATTTTAACAGAAATCCCATCTAAATCGGCAGTATTTTTTACTTTAATGCTTTTAAATGCATTTAAAACTTGTGGAACAGTAAAATGTTTAAAAATAAAATCAATGTTGCATGAATTTACATTTTCCGTTAGCAGTGACTGTGCAAGAGTGGAACATGAATTAATACTCGAAGTAGTTGACACAGGGATGGCAGTTAAAAAAATTTTCAAATGCTTCAGCAACTTCTTTGTCAGTTAACAACACTTTATCATTAATTTTTAAATTATATTTGGTGTGTGGTTCTTTTGCTTTCCCAGTTTCCTGATTAATTATATTCCATGCAGTTTTTGAAATGTTAGTACTATATTTAATTATATTATTAATGTAATTAGATTTAGCTACACTGCAAACTCGTTTAAATAATTTTGAATACTTTTTAACATATTCATAAAATGTCTTATTATGGTTATAAGTTCTTTCACTGTACAATTCATATAATCTATTTCTACTTCTGCATATTCCCACTGTTGCCCAGTCACTTAACCTAAATAAATTATTATTTATACATATTTTCTTTTTTTTAAAAACAGAGTCATATTCATTTCTAATTATATTATGAATATAGTTATATTGAGTAATAGGATCTGCACAGTAATCTAATTTAAATGTTTTTTCAAATACATTTTTCCTAAATGTTTCAAGCCGTCTCTCATTCATGGGTATAAAGGTAATTTCTCTTTTTAAAGTCTTTTTTAGCCCAATATCAAAAGTGGCCAACTGCCCACTATGATCTGATTGTAGTTTATTAATAACTGACTTTGTACATGGCATTAAATTTGTAAAAATGTTATCAAGACATGTGGCTGAGGTCGCTGTGATTCGCGTAGGCTCTAAGAAGAGATTTTTTAGGTTGTAACAATTAAAAAGATTCAAGAATCGTTTACTTTGTGATGTCTCTACTAATAAATCAATATTAAAATCGCCACAAATAATTATTTCTTTGTTTTTATTATTTACTCTATGTAATACCTCATCCATAGTGCTCTCAAATACTTAAATGGTGAGGATGGGGGTCTGTATACACTTATTATAACAATATTCCCTATCTCAATACAGGCTATTTCAACTGATCGCTCAACAGACAGACTTACAATATCAGTGCGTTCTTTAAATGTTAGGCTCTTATGAGTGATGATCATTGAGCCGCCGCAAGTTGTTTGTTCTCTGTTGAATGAACTAGCAATTACATGATTCTTATAAGAAGACATAATTTGACACTGTGTGAGCCAGTGCTCTGTGATACATAGTATATGAATATTTTCACAGTTTATGAATAGTTCGATCTGTAATTCCTTACCATCAATGCCCTGCATATTTTGATGGACTATGTTCAGAAAATTATTTTTTACATTTTTATTGCTTAAATTACTACTTAGAATACTGGTGCTAGATGTATTATCTATTGTCACTAACTTATGTTTAAATTATTTCTAATACTATGTTTTGGAATATTACATTCCAACGGGTCAAAAGTATAAAGTGACTGCTCAATAGAAGCAGCGGTTGTAGTCAACGAATTGACTGTTATGAATAAAATATATGATAGCGAGTATGCTATATGTCGTAGGTCATTACTGTACAAATTGTACCTATCATTGGTCATATATGGCTTGTTAATAAATGTATTTAAATCAATAAACTGAAATTTTTCACTATGAAGACATGTCATATTTTGTACATCTATATTTAGTCGATGCTTCATATTATTTTCTGAGGGGCTCTGGGTAAATGGAAATGCAAACAAAATAATTTTACTAATATTCTGCCTGCAATTCAATCTAGCAAAACATGCTGTCATTGTTTTCCTACTTAGTTGCTTACATCTGCCTACTAATATAATCAATATTGTATTAGGGTTAAATGTACGGGATGTAATTTTATCAACTATGTCATAATATGAAGCACCGGGGTAACAATAATTAGTTATTGGCCCCCCAACACACCGAGTAAGTTGCAATCCCATGTTCTTACCAAGTTCATCGCTATACATAATTATATTTAATTTACTTTTATTTGACTTCTTATCTAAGCTACTACCTGAGTTTGATACTACATGCTTAGTGACATATGGCTCCTCAGGTTGACTGGATATTGGCAGAGGGCAATCTGATGTAGTATTATTTGAATTACTTTCATAATAATTGGTAAGGGACTCAAAGCGGTCATGATTATATTTAGACAGTTCAATCAAATTGTCCATAGCTACAGTGTGTTCCTTAATTTCTTTTTGAGAAATTTCATACTTATTGGTTAGAATAAGTAGCTCTTCAGAATAGGATGGGATAGCAATCAGTTTTGCCAATTTCATAGCAATGTTTAAATCTTACGTATCAAAAAAGAAAAGAAAAATATGGGGATTGTATTGATATACTTAACCATTAACTAGTCGCGCGGGGTCTTTTGGATACCCCAAGCAATTTAGTTATTAATATATTTTGTAAAATATTGCACGAACGCGACTGTGCGTTTGAGTAGCTTCCTAGCTCACGTGCGCCTTCCCTCTCAGTGTTCCGCGAGCCACGGTGTCTGCCCCACGTGCCACTCGGAGATGTTTGAAGTCGAATGGACCCCGCGCGACTAATACAATAATAAAATTTTGTTAAGTATAAGATTACGTTTTGGTTTTTATTTTTACATTTTCGATTAGATTAACGTAATTATTTATTATATCTTTCATTTTATAGATAAAATAACACGATGGCACGCCGCAACTTAAGTTTTGAACAAATATCTTCTATTATTGAAGATGAAGAGGACTCATTTGATGAAAGTGATGATGAGCTTGGTATGGATGAGTACTCAATAGGACAAAATCATGGTTCTGACTTTGAGCGGAGTGGAAGTGAATCAGAAAATGAGGTTGTTTCATCTATAACTGACCAATATTTAAGGTAAGCTTACCAAATGGTCAAAAAATCCTTCAAATAAAAAAATAAGACAAAGATCTCACAACATTGTTTTGCATTTACCTGGACCAAAAGGAGAAGCTAAAAATGCTAAGAGTAAGACTGATTGTTTGGAATTATTTTTTGATAAGAATATTTAAGATTTAATTCTTAGATATACAAATGAATATATTGAGAAAATACGTGCACGTTTCCAAAGAGAAAGAGACGCGAAAAATATGATGTGAAGAATTACATGCATAAGATTTCTGGTGTTCTTAGACATTTGAATTTTTTTGACTTTTGGGCAAACGATGACACTGGAATACCTTCTTTTTCTGATGTGACGCCTTCTCGACGTTTCCTGTTCGTGTTTTACGGTTTGGGGATGCCTCATCAAGGGAGTCCAGATTGCATCTTGTTAAATTGGCACCTATTATAGAATTTTTTGACGTAATTGGAAATCATTTCAACAAACACTACACAGTTTCAGAGCATGTGACATTGATGAACAGTTACCAGCAGAGGCAGATTCTCTGGATTGGTTTAAATGCCAAGCAAACCTTATAAATACGGGATCAAGTACCACGCTACAGTTGACGCTAAAACAGCTTATCTTCAAACATTTGAAGTATATGTGGGTACTCAGCCAGAGGGTCCATATAAGCAACCAAATGACACAGTTAGCATCGTCAATAGACTTGCCGTACCAATCAAAGGTACGGGGCGTAATATCACAGTTGACAACTGGTACACTATAGACTGGTATACCTCTAGCAAACGAGTTTTTGAAACATTAGATTACTTTAGTTGGTACTCTTTGTAAAAACAAGAAGGAAATCCCGTCACAGTTTTTGCCCCAAAAGGCTGCCGTAGCGTAATAATTACAAAGATAAGATTAATAAGATAAGATGCCAATTAGCGCAGGTACGGGTTTGAACAAAGAGAACCGTCACTAGGCAAATAACTCGGGATTGTTACTCACCCCACGCCCATGTGCTTAGTTAGTTAGTCCGCGCTGAGGATTTATTGCGTTCGGATGTGTTCACTTGCTCTTATTTCGGTTTTTTACGACTTGGCTTGTTAATGGACCTTTGTGTATGATTACTCTTCTGATGACCCGGCTTTAAAACTGTGTTATGTGCAGTGCTTCGCGTGTTATTACTACGATAGTTATGGCTGCAAGACAGAGGAGACATTCGTTAACAAACCAAGAAAACGCTGATATTGTTTATTATTATGAGGCTGCCAGAAGGAGTGCCGATGAGGCCCGTCGTTTGTATGTGAAAACTTCCCAAATCGCCGAATTCACGACGCCCGTTTTTATGATATATTCTAAAATACAATACTAACATAAGAAACTGCTATTTTATTTTACGATACGAATGATGAATCTTAATTGCAAATCTAACCTTTAAAGAGTAAAATAAAAGTGTTGGGTATTTTATAGAGTTGTGATAAATATTAATGTTTATATAAGTGTTATGGAAAAGAAATGCATATATTATGCATATATTGCATATATTGTGGCAAATATTTTGGAGAGTCACTACAGTATGGTATGGATTCACCTAAGTCGATTGATGTTGGATAAGCGATTAATTTTATTTAGTTTTTAATAAATTTTGAAAAAATTTGAAGACTATGGGGATCGATGTTACTATCAGGAGATGGTGTAGGGTAACATATCTTTGAAGTATCGGTTGTATCAACTAGAGCGAGTACAAGATAGCGAGATAATGCGTCGGGCTTTGCGTTTCATTTTTAATAGGTTAATCTTTGCCGATTTCACCTTGCGATAGTACTGCTCCTACCGCGTAGTTGGAGGTGTCGGTGGTTAATAAGAAGGGTTGGTTGAAATCGGGGTATTGAAGCAGATATGCTGACGTTAATTTATCTTTGAGAGTATAAATGCTCGTTCCTGCTCATGAGATCATTGAAAAATAGCCTTTTTAAGGAAGGAAGTTACAGGTTTTGTTATTTGGGAAAACTTATTTATGAAACGAATATATTATTCGACGAGTCCAATAAAGGATTTTAAATCTTTAGGATTTTTAGGTGTTGGAAATTGAGTAACAGCTTGATTTTATCTGGATTTGGACAAACATCCTTGCCTGTGATTATTATAGTAGATTATTATATTATACTAGCTGACCCGGCAAACTTCGTACCGCCTAACAGTCGATTCTTCAATTTTTTATTTTTTTCAAATACTTATTTTGCTATTCAAAACACTGGGTCATCTGGTAAGATAAAAAAAAAGAAAGTTGATTAATCAACAATTACATTATGTAAAAAAAAATGATAAAACACTTTAAATTCTTGTAACGCCTCTAGAGATTTTATATGCGACATCGTGCATTCGTCCCACACTATTAGTTTAGATTGCTGCAAAACCCATTTTTCCATTTCCGAATTCTTAGAAATATCGCAGGTTGGAGTTTAATTGCCTTGCATATTCAAGGGCAATTTTAGAGCTGAATGGGCTGTTCAACCGCCTCGAAGCAAAGTTGCTGCAATGCCTGACCACCAGGAGCGTCCAAGAAGTAAATCCCTCTGGTTCCATTATTTATTACTTTCATAAGAGTATGATGACAAGCCTCGGTGCATTGGGCGATTGGGCGTGGCCATCCCCAATTGGCATAATAGCTTGTTTCACATCATCAAGCACATATTCTCAATGGAAATCAAAACCTGATTGTAAATTTTTCACGTATTTGTTAATTCAGATTTCCTGTTCTATTGCGTATATTAAATAAAATATCGTCACACATATTGTTTTTGTATTTTATCCACAAATCAATTGGTTCTGATGGGAAGCATGTAGGGGAAGGTGGGGGGAAATCGGATAGGGGGTAAAAGCAGATAGTTGCTATTTCATTAGTCCGCATATCGCTGTCTCGGTCTGGGTGATCGGAAGATACTCGCTAATAGACGCGCAGTGCAGTTACAAATGGCGGCAACGATAGCATCGCAGCGCGTGCGTCTATACGAGAAAAAAGAAAACAGAGGTAAGTTATCTAATATTTTTTAATTTTTGACATGTTCTCATTTGTTTTGGGCATGGACTATTATAGTTTTCTTTTATTTTTACAAATGATTAGATATTAAAGGTAATAAAGCTGTATTCAATGTTGCTGTGAGTCCAAACATAAAGTGTTTATAAATAATATTTCATTAATGGTACCTGTGGGGTACGATCATACGGGTATCCGGATTTCCCCCAATCGATTTCTATGTATTGTCAGTGTTTATTATGTTAGTTTAGTTTATTTTTTTAGTAAACCAATACTTACTTTTTTATTACAGGGTGCTCAATATGCCACGGTCGTATGTGAAAAAGTCAAACAGGCTGCAATGGGTGGAGTCAGACATGCTTTTAGCAATTAATTCGGTGATGGAGGGCAGAATGGGATTTCTTTTAGCGGCTCAAACATATAATGTACCCAAGAGCTCGTTGGAAGACCGTATAAAGAAAATCCGAAAAGGAAAATCAAAGGATGATGTATTCAGAAAATGCCCTGCTACTGAAAAATGCGTATTCTTTGATAAACTGGAAGGTATGTTAGTAGAACACATTAAAACAATGGAATCCCGTCTATTCGGATTGACCAAAACGGATCTCCGACGTCTAGCATTCCAATTAGCTGAAAGAAATAATTAAAAACATCTTTTTAACAAAGAAACGGGACTTGCTAGCTTAGACTGGGCTAGTGGATTTTTGAAGAGGCATACTGAGCTGTCATTAAGATCGCCAGAGGCAACATCAGCAGCAAGGGCAATGGGCTTTAATAGAGCTGTGGTTTCGACTTTTTATGATCTATTATTATCACTTTATACGAAGCATGAATTCAGTCCTACTCAAGTGTATAATATGAACGAAACCGGATTGACAACTGTACCAAAAAAAATTGGAAAAATCATATCCGTCAAAGGTATGAAGCAAGTTGGTGCCCTCGCTTCAGCTGAACGAGGACAGTTGGTAACGGCAGTGCTTGGCTTGTCTGCAGCCGGACATTATGTTCCACCACTAATGATTTTTCCTCGAGTTAGGATGAAGAGTGAGCTTCTAGATGGTGTTCCAGCAGGTACAGTGGCTGTTTGCCATCCCAGTGGGTGGATGCAACAACATATTTTTACAGAATGGATGCGTCACTTTATTAGCTGTGTAAGACCAAGTAAAGAAAATCCAGTGATTTTAATTTTGGATGGTCACACCACTCACACTAAGAACTTGGAAGCCATCGAGTTAGCTCGTGATAATGGTGTTATAATGCTTTGTTTGCCACCGCATTGCACGCACCGCTTACAACCCCTCGACGTGGGTTTTATGGGTCCTTTAAGCACGTTTTACTCCCAAGAAGTACACTTATGGCTTCGAACCCATCCTGGCCGTGTTGTTACCCAATCACAGATGGCATATTTATTTGGAACTGCTTATAACCGTGCCGCTACTATGCAAAATGCCGTCTCTGCTTTTTATAAAACTGGAATTTGCCCACTGAATCCCAATGTTTTTACTGATGCAGATTTCGCTCCGTCACAGACAACAGAAATAGAATTTACACCAACTCCAAATGTAATCTCTCAAGATATATTGCCTAGAGAAAGAACTCCATCTCCTCAAGCAGGAACATCTACCGGTGGAGCAACATTTTCAAATTCACCTATGAATCTTGTTTCTCCGAAAGATAAAATACCAATTCCTCACATTAAAAAAAACATCAGGCCATCTACACGCCGAGGGAAAACCGCCATTTTGACTGAATCACCATATAAAAATAAATTAGCAGAGAAGTTTCGGCCATCAGTTGGTAAAATCAGCATAAAAGGAAAAAACAAGGGTATCGGTAAGAAATCAAATAAAGGGAACAGTCAAGAAGATTCACAATGTTTAGTTTGTGGCGAGAAGTACATCCAAACCAAGTCTACTGATGAATGGTACCAGTGCACAGCATGTCATAAATGGGCTCATGAAAGTTGTATCGGATGTTCTGGTCCAGAATTATTATTTTTTGTATGCAAAGACTGTGAGTGATTAGAATATTTTGTTATTTTAATAACATCCGTATTCACCCCGTAAGTATAAAATCTCTATCCGGTTGTACCCATATATATGGGGTGAATTCGGATATATGATATTTTTTAACTAAGCTTTAGTTTGTAAAATTATTATTGATCTCAAATAGATTTTTGACAAAGTAATGTCAAATTCATCCTCATTGATAAGTGATGTAAATTTTTTTTAAATATAAAAGTATGTCTTATTTATGGTATGTTTTTCTTAACTATCCGGTGTTGCCCCACACTCCCCTACATATGATAATGGAAAACAATGTTCGTATTTGATGAGCTTGCAGCTTCTATGAGAGTTTGATCCCAATGTGCATCGTTTTTAAACAGTTGCAAACGATGACAGGCTTCTCTGTAAGATCCACACAATTCACCGTTAATGTTCGTAAATGTTGGACTGATGTTGGGCCACATACATTGACTAATAGCAGCCTTAAATAAAAACATTCATTGTCGCTTGGATGAACGGAACAAATTCGACCTATTGCATCGGTTGAATATACACCTGGGTAACCTGGAACTGGTTTTCCTTGTTTCCTTCGCATAAATTTCTTTGTTGCTTGATTCCAAGTATAATATTTTGGCATTTCAGAATATAGCAGTGTTTGTGTCAAATGATCATTTTGGCACGTCTCTAAAAAATAGGTAAATAAATAACCAATAGTGATTGGCCAGGGAATAACGCTTGTTTAATTTCTATCCATTGTGAATTGCATGTAAATGTAATTAACAAATCTACTGTGCCATATTAATACGATACTAACGTCACTCAATTGTTTTGCCTTCCCGGAACCCTTCCTTAAGACTTAAACTTTATAGTATGGTATTAAAGTTCAAATTGACTTTTGTTATTACGAATTTTTTGTATGGGAATATAAAAAAGTGTTGTTCTAGACTTTTTCAGGCATTTTTTTTAATTTTTCTCTCCGTAAAAACCATCCTCGTACTTTAAGGTATATTATAAAAAAAAGAATTAGCGAAATCGGTTCAGCTGCTCTCGAGATTTGCGCTAAGCAACACATTCAGCGATTCATTTTTATATTATAGATGACCTAGATAAGCGACTTCGAGTCTTAAGAGTTCTCATTTGTCCGGTTGTGATTTTAAGTTGAATTTTCGTAAATAAAATAAATATTGTGTTTTTTTTTTCCAGTAATCTTGGTTAAAACATATTTCTGACAGGACTTCCCAGTGAGTAATCAAAGAATACTCGTATTAGGAATGACCTGCTAGTTCCCCTAGGGATCTTTTAGATTACATAATAAAACAAAAATTAAAACTAATACAATAGCTTGACGAGACCTTCAGAAGAAATAAAAGAAAGAAGAAGATTTACATCTAAAAAACATTTAATTTGATTAAACAGTGAATGTTAGGAAATTATTTATGCAATTAGTGTGTGAGGGTGTGAGGTTGATAGTGCGGTTGTGGTAATGTGCGGGTCGCCAAGGTGTGCAACGAACTGCCTGCGTCTGTTTTTCCAGAAAACTATAGTCCTACTTCTTTCAAGCGTCGAGTGAATAGGTATCTCGTAGATAGACGTGTAACACCTTCGTCTTCATCGTCACTTTCCATCAGGTGAGATAGAAGACAAACGTCTAATCCTTTTTCAATAAAAAAAATGTGAATGTAACGGGTGATTTTTGAAGCGTAGTTGTTTTAAAAATCGAATAAAACACTCAAATTTGCATCATATATTCAAAATTTTTATTGGAATCGATGAAGTGGCCTTTGCCATTTACGTTTTAAAGATAACTTCTTTCACGGCTCCTTTACCGTTTTCAGTGGTTCATTCGGAAGGTCCAATTTTGCGTCACTTTTTCGAGCATTTCGGCCTGTATTCCACGAATTACGCGTAATATGTTATCCTGTAAGGCCTCAATCGTGTTCGGCTTGTCCACATAGACTAACGACTTCACATAACCCCACAAGAAATAATCAAGAGGCGTTAAATCGCATGATCTTGGCGGCCAACTCACAGGGCCAATTCGAGACATAAGCTGCTCACCAAATTCATCCTTCAACATGTCCTTTGTTTCACGAGCTGTGTGGCATGTGGCACCGTCTTGATGAAACCACATGACAACCAAGTTCAACTCAGCCAACTGGGGCAAAAAAAAGTGGCGTATCATGGCGCGATATCGTTCGCCGTTGATGGTAAAGTTTCTTCCACGGTCATCTTTGAAGAAAAATGGACCAATGATGCCACCAGCATATAAACCACACCAAACTGTCGTTTTTTTGGGATGCATTGGTAATTCTTGTATGGCATGGGGCTGTTCATCACTCCAGATGCGACAGTTTTGCTTATTTACGTACCCGTTGAGCCAGAAATGAGCCTGATCGCTGAATACAATTTTGATAAAACAGCGGATTTTCATGGAGCTGTTCTAAGGCCCATCCACCAAAAATTAGACGTTGTGGTAGATCATTCGGCTTCAATTCTTGCAGAAGTTGAATTTTATAGGCTTTCAAACTCAAATCGACACGTAAAATTTTCCATGTGGTTGAGTAACACATGCCCAATTGCTGAGAACGGCGACGAATTGACATTTCACGATCCTCATCAACACTGGACGCTACGACTGTTATATTCTCTTCGGTACGCACTGTTTGCATGCGCGTCGATGGTTTGATGTCCAACAAAGTAAATTTGGTGTGAAATTTGTTGATAACAGCACGAATTGTTGATTCACCAGGTCGATTATGACGACCATAATATGGTCGTAACAAACGATGCACATTTTTCACAGAGCACGAATTTTGATAATAAATTTCAACAATTTGCAATCGTTGCTCGTTTGTAAATTTTTCCATGATGAAATGGCAGAGTATACTGAAAACTTTTCACTTTGACAGATGACGTTTGGACGCCATTACCAACCAGTGCTGCCAACCTGAAAAACTTAACTCTTAAAAAATCACCCTATATGTGTGGGATTGTGTATGCATGTGTAGGTGTACCTTAGCACCTATATAGTAGATATAAATTTAGATTTATTCATATTTATTTTTATACATATATTTTGATTGAAAAAAATTAAAACTATATATTTGCCAGAAACCTCGTTAACAACAAATACTTAAATATCTAGTGGTTGCTTCACTTGGCCATAGTCTGTATCGAAGCAACCATTTCCGGTATTTAACCTGCGTTTTTTTTAAATAAAAGTACTCTGCAGAAATGTATATTTACAATTTCAATACTTAATCTATTTCAAACTTTTATTATTATTATTTTACGATTCTTAAAAGGTCTTCCGTAACATCATAGTTTAGTGTATGCAGCTATGTTTGTATAATGAATTTAGCTTCTAATATTTTCTTATTTCTTAAGTCACAATTTGGGTTACTTTACTGTAAATATAGGCAGTAATAAAATCACCAAAAAGTTGCACAAAACTAATATTCACTGCTGGCTGATTCGTCAAATGAACATAATTATGAGCTGTGAGTCTTAAGAGCAGTCCTAAGAATAAACAAGTTCCGTATGGTTAATACGCCAACTTTCTCGTATAGGCTTTCAGTTGTGATACCTAAGACATTTCTTGAGCATTACATTTAGGAATCTTCTTTGTGCTCTTTCTGCTTGATTCAACTGAGACTTGGTTGCACTGCCCCAACATGTAATGCAGTATGTATCAGGGATTGACAGAGTGCATAGTACACACCGATTAATATATATAACCTCACCACTGTCTGCAATAACGAAAACGATTTGAATTCAAAGAGATGTGGTATTATTTAAATGGATTATGCGGTGAAAGCTTGCTTTTATCAATACAATCATAAAATCATTGCTTCTTGTGCTTGCCAATAAAACCAGTAACCAGTAACCAATATTACTGTATTGATTCCATAGAACAGAATATTTTATTTTATTTTGACGCTGTGAATATTGCAGCATTATATACCGAGGTGCTAGTAATTCGATACATTTCTAACAAGGGGCTAAAAGCAGCTTATTTGATTTTATTATTTGTAATTATATTATATTTATTATTATATTTATTGAAACAGATTTGTCATGTACCAAATCAGCCTGAAATTGCTAGTGTCTGAGATGTTACAATTTTCAAGTTTTTCTCAATCAATCTCAATGAATTTTGGCAAAAAGTTTATGTATTTTTTTTCTCAATTGTATTAAATTAGTAGTGCCCTATCTGGTGGCTCACATTGCAGTTGTTTTTAATTTAGCCCTTATTATTGGTCATATGAAGCTCTGTGATATATTTTTTTGACATCAATAAATCGAAATTTTAACCCCCGATACCATGGGAATTTCGGGAAGCAATGTGAATCTTCTTTATAGTCTTCTTGTATGTATATTTCTCACGGTGAAATAATTTTTGAAATTCAAAATTCAAATATTTATTTCTCAACATTGACAATGACTTGTTCTTTTCAGTAGCTTCAGAGAATTGTAAATAATGATAAAACAAATTGTTTCTCTTTAATTACACTATGGGTTTGGCTTTGGCAGTTAAGGAAAAATCTGGTAACGCCTAAATTTTGTACTGTATATTATTACACCAGACTGCGCTGTTTCTTCTTATAGACCTACGAGTTAATAAAAGTTTCGGAGACATTGGTTCATGTGTAAGTACCTTGAAGATTTTTTGCGTGATAATTTATTTCAGAAAAAAGAACATTTTTAATTATTACCTTGTTGTCTAAAAAGGTTAATTATAGTATGATTCCCGGAAAACCCTAATATTTAAAGTTTCTAAAATGATTATAAAAAACGCGGCGCTTTGCAACCTAAACTCTGAACATTAGAAACAAATATTAGCATTAGAGTACCCGACACCCGTGGACGGCCAACAAACGAAATTACCAAAGTTACACAGCGAAGTACATGCCCTTGGTAACTAATTTGCTAGCTACCATTATTTAGGCGCAGGACGAAAGCAGGTACAAAAGTTGAATAACTTTGAATTAAGTCTCATTTGTGACACGCTCCATTGTAGTTTTCTCCTCTCGTAAGTAGATAATTGTACCTAATAACGATAGAGCATTATTTTTAGATTAAAATAAGTATAGTAAGCAAGAAAATAAATTTGTTTTTTAATAAAATTAAAAAATTCTCACCTACAGCGGACTGTATCGACTGTGATCGTTTAACTGAGTCTGTAACTATAATGATTTTTTTTTCCATCACAAAGTGATAATAAACAATTACATACAATATAACAATCAATCCATAGTATGGTTGATAATGAAATAATATGCATTGTAGGATTAGCATTAGTTAATAAAATTAGTACAAATTTATATGCGTACAAGGTAAAATATAATAAATATAATATATAATATAATATAAAATAAAATACAAATAAAACCTACCGAACAAGAAACAGCAAACACTATCAGGATGTAAAAGACACCGTGCACCTCATCTAATGTGAGAATATTATGTTTAGACAACAAAAGATCTTTTGATCGGACGTTTTTGTCTCTAATCAAAGCAATGTGCAATATTTAATCGCATGATATGGTAATTACACCGGATCTGGATAATTAATAACAAATTCTTGCTTAAATTGAGTTCTTGTCCAATAAGATTTCAAACTGAATGAATTTTTATTTCTAACCAGATATCAATTTGATTAATTCACGTATCCAAAATATTTGGGTCTCGTCCGCGACTAGTAGGCGGAGGAGTTCAACTTCCGTCAAAAATCCGAAATGACCTGTTTCAAGATAGTAGTAAGGATTGGCGGGCTCTGGGTATGATTTTCATAGTTTGAGCAACTAAAGTTATATTTAAACAATGCTGTTTTTTATATTAAAACCTTGCACGGTTTGTAGATCAAAGTAGGTATTTGAGTAATTTGATAGTCAGCCACAATTTGCGAGCGTCTGAACGATACTATTTAAGCCACAAAAATATGTTGTCGCATGATATTTTTGCCATAAAATTTTTAATTATCATCCAGTTTCAATTATGGCAATTCGCCGGGTGCTGCCGGAGCACGCTCGCTACGCTACGCTTGCGCGCGATAATTTCAGTCTCACATTAACCTAACCCAAATTTAACTACTACGCTTTCTATAGAATATTTAGCTGGCGTAGCAAAAAAGACGAATTAATGTATTAGAGGCTATCTCATTTTTCCGTAGCTTAGTTATAAAATTAGAAGTTTGATCGTGCAGCCCATAAAGACATACTTATAATTTCTATTTAAATTTTTTTTATTTTATGCGAAATTTTACGGTTTTACCTATACATGAAAAGTAAGGGTTTCTTTGTTAAGGTTGTTTATGAGGAAGTCATTACAACCCACTGGGTGGTAGTGTAATTGATCTTTCTAAATATGTCAAATTGTACATTATTTCATACATTCTTAACATATATTTATGTGATAGTTGAATTTTATGTCGGAGTTTCTTGGAAAAACAGAAAGTTAAAATGGGTTTTTGTGTTTAAAAAAACTTATTCTTGTGATAATAATAAAGGGACAGAATTTGTTGCTTCCTCAATTCATTTTATTGTTCCTTTATCGATTTGTAGTTTCTTGACGACGGTAAATTTTTTACACATCAAACAACCTCCTTCTTCTGATTTTTTTATCCGTTCTGGATCAATATATACCGAAGGGAGCTAAATCCATACATTTCAAATTTACCAGTGCCAGTGAAAACTTGAAAGTTATTACCCAGTAAGTAGTTCCTGCATCGCTGCTACACAAAATGTCTGTGATTATTGCTATTAATTTTTTTATTTCTTTTCTATTTGTGTAATCAAAATGTGTTTTTATTACTCATACTTTGGTCGCTAGAGTTTTAATATTGTCTTATGATTTCAACAAAGATTAGTAATTTTTATGAGGCTATTATTCGATTTACTACTTTCTTCATTTCGCAGTTTGTTTTTTCAAACTGTGTATGTTTTAATGGAACCATTTAAAATTAAAATTCTTTGATAGAGATATATGTCTGTTTTCTTTCAATGTAACTTTACAAACTTATTAATTTCTTTACTTTTATTTCAGAATCAAGATACTTTTACATTAAAAGACGAAGAAATCACTCTACCGCCACTCAAGATAAATACCCAAAATGTCGGTTGCGAAAGATTGGCAAACAACATCGAAAAGTTTTTTGAAAAACCGAAAAGGAAGAAGAAGGGTGCTAAGTTGTCATCGTGCGTCGCGCATTGGAGTGAGGGTGGTGTAAGCTACATATCAACGAATGACGATGACGGCTAAAATGCGAGTCATCTTGTGAAAATCGAAGTATATGACATGAACAAAATTCGCCACGTTTCCAATACGGAGCTTTGGAAACAAACATACGTGCGTGTGAAATATTACGCTCACAGTGGAGACGACCAACACTATCAAAAGACCCAAATAATCACCTACGAAATAACAAAGAAAATAGCAACAAAAGAAGATTGTGCTAAGTTCTTTCTAGAGACTAAGGACAAAAAACAGTGAGACAACTGTTAAAGGTGTGATGTGATTCAGTGAGAATACTAACTTTAACAATAAAACCAAGTCAGAAACGAATTAAACTATGAGTGCACGCAACTACCTGCTCAGTGTTGGATGATAAACTTCTAATTTTACATTCAAACAATTCGTTAATTCTTGTAACATTTTGTGTTGCAGCAGTACCAAATGAACTTCAATATAGACACTTCATACGATATCGATTTGTTCAACTTGTGTGAAGATTATGGGTTGAATCAACTATGTAAAGAGGTGGGGGATGCAAATTCCATTCAACATGGAAAAGAAAGAGCGAAAAGAACTTCTGCCGATGTGCTTCCTGGAGAAAATCCAAGTCGCAAGAGGTTATGTCTGCCATCAACAAGTTCAGATCGAGTAAAACATGAACCAAACGTTAGTTGAAAACATAGTGATTGCACTGAATGTACGATTTGTAAAATAATTGTTTCAAAAAAATACTTTGCTAGTCATTTAAAAAGTGAAAGTCATAAAAGACATGTGTTACATCACATAAAAACTTACTTTTAGAATCACTTCTGAGTCCAATAACGAAATAAATAATTACTTTGAAACACCAGAATAGTTCCTCACAAATATTAAGGAAACCATATTTTTATTGTTAGAAGAATTTATTCAAAAACAAACAATAATTAAAGTGAACTTTATTTTGAAAACTGATTTCTTACAAGAAACTTAACAGCAACAGCAAGAAAACATTTGACTTCCAAACGTTAAATGGGACTGTCTGTCATTGTGACGACTTAAAAATGATTTTTGCTTCAATAAATAACGAAATTTCAAATAAAGCTAGTAATTTTGAAATAAAAGATAATGGTGGTCTTTAGAAAAGGTAAAACATTGATATGAAAATCAATCAATTCAATCCTTTACGTGGATCTACATTTATGGATTGATATTGAGTTAAAAAAAGTGGCTATAAATGTTAAAAATAATGACCTTGATTGTTTTATGTGGGCAATTTTATCAGCATTATTTCCTACCAATAGTAATTCAGATAGGGTGACTTCATACGTAAAGCAAATCAGTAAATTGAAGTTTGAAAACATTCCACTTCCCATTAAAATTAAGGATTTACATACAATTTAAGAACTTAACAATATTATTATCAACGTTTTGTGATTAGAATACGATACGAAAAGTAAACTCAATCAAATTAAAAGCCCTTGAAGAGGTATTACACCAAATCTCGTAAAACTGTTCACATTAACCTCCAGTACCTTTCCAGAGGGAGTTCTGGTCACTATTGTTACATTTAAAACTTATCTATTGAGTAGGAAATTAAACTCACACAAATATTCTGCACATATTTGTGGTGGTTCTTTGCTTAATTTTTCTGTCAAAAAAATTTGCCAGAACACCAACAACGTGACTGCGGTCGTTATAAGTAGACTTATGTAGTTATCAGATTTCTAAAAAGAAAAATTGGTTTGGCGGAAACGATTCTAACCAATTTACGTTTCTATCAAACGACCGTAAGCTAAAGAAGGTACCATTTGTTGTGTATGCTGATTTTGAATCGTTTCTAAAATCCAATCAATCGACTACTATTGAAATACAAAAACATGAAGTGTACAATTTTGGGTATTATATAAAATGTTGCTTTAATGATAAACTTTCGCGCTACAAAACATATACAGGTCCAAATTGTGCCCAAGTTTTTATTCGTTCCGTGAAAGAAGATTTAGAATCACTAGTTCCGAAAATTGTTATAAAAACTCCCACAAAAGATTTGATAAACAAAAGCTTAACATTTCTAATAATGAAGTTTGTTACATTTGCGAAAAAAATTAAATAATGATAAATTTGTAAACTTTGATTGGCATACGCTGGCGTAGCCCATATATTATTTTCACAACAATTTAAACCGCAAAAATTAAATCCAATATTTTTCCACAATTTAAGTAATTATGACACTCATTTTCTTGTACATGCTTTAAATATTCAGGAAGGCGAAATAGAGATAATTCCACAGAATAAAGAAAAATATATGTCTTTCACCAAAAACTTAAATATTGACGGAACTCCTTTTGAATTAAGATTTGTAGTCTGGAAAAATGTGCTCATAATTTAAAACCTGAACAATTCCGAGAACTCAGTTTAATCTTTCTTGATAAAAATGACTTCAAACGTTTACTACGAAAGGTTACACCCCTATGAAATAATGACCTCATTTAAGTCGTTCGAAAAGACATGTTTTCCAACTTGATATCAATTTTATAGTTCACTAAATGATAGCAACATTTCTGAGGACGATTACGAACATGCAAAAGATGTTTGAAATCATTTTAAATGTAATAACATGAGTTATTATTCTGATCTTTACTTAAAAAAATATGTTTTATTATTCCCTGATATTTTCGAAAAATTTCGTCTTTACCTATGAAACTGCCGTTTTGCCGTACTGGCCATTTCAAATGAAAATATTTTTTTTTTTGACTGATAATTCTAATTTCAAAATTAATTTTATTTGACAAACATGGAATTCTTTTTCTAAAATGCTCATTTGTTTAATAGTTAGTGTTTTGTTTTCAACGCATTCGAACATTTTTTGTCATCATGGATAAGTTAAAAATTCGAGTAATTATGGAGTATGAGTACCGTCGTGGCAGCAAAGCGGCACAAGCGGCACGCAACATCAACGACGTTTACTTTACGGAGCGAACACTACAAACGAACGCACCACCCGTTATTGGTTTACCCGCTTCCGTTCTGGAAATTTTGACCTGAAAAATGAACCCCGTGGTCGTCGGAAAACTTTGGTCGACAATGACGAATTAAAGGCAATTGTGGAAGCTGATGAAACTCAATCCACGGCTGAATTAGCAGCAGCTTTCGACGTTAGCATCAAAACAATATTGGTCCATTTGCGTCAAATTGGCAAGGTAAAAAAGCTTGACAAATGGGTACCCCACGAACTCAATGACCGCCAGCGCGAAGTACGCGTGGAGACGTGCCTTGCACTGCTCAACAGGCATACAAATGAAGGAATTCTGAACCGCATTGTTACTTGTGACGAGAAATGGATCCTGTTTGACAATCGTAAGCGCTCAGCAAGTTGGTTGGACCCTGGTTCAGCACCCAAACAATGCCCTAAACGAAAACTTACCCCTAGAAAAGTGATGGTCACTGTTTGGTGGTCTAACGCGGGTGTAATTCATCACAGCTCCATGCCAAACCGGACAAGCATTACTGCAGATGTGTACTGTGAAGAACTGAACACAATGATGGAGAAGCTCGCACCCAACCAACCAGCTTTGGTCAATCGTTCGGCTCCACTGCTCCTGCACGACAACGCGCGACCTCATACTGCACAGCAGACGGTCTCCAAGCTACAAGAGTTGGGGTTGGAAGTTCTCCGTCATCCGCCGTACTCACCAGACCTTGCGCCTACAGACTTCTACTTTTTCCAGAATTTGGATAACTTCTTGGCGGGAAAAAAATTCAATACCCGAGAGGCAGTACAAAATGCCTTTGAAGAATTTGTTGCCTCCCGTCCAGCTGATTTCTTCAAGAAAGGCATCAATAAGCTACCAATGCGTTGGCAAAGATTCATTGATTGCATGGGTGATTATTTTGATTAATAGAAATAAAAAATATATAAAAAAATTACGCTTCATTTATTTCGTGAAAAACGGCAATTTCATAGGTAAAGACCTAATATATTTTAAAACACAATTAAAAAATTTTAGTCTTAACGATGTTTGGTCGAGTAACTTCCCATAAAGAATTATTACAATCATTACACACGTTAAAACTAAAGTATAGAGCAGCGCTACTTAAAACCTGTGGGGATCAAGAAATACGTTTTTTAAATGAAATTTTATTTTTAATGTATTAAGAGGAAAATTCCCACTTAAAGCTAAAGATAAGAGCAAATTAAAGAAGCCCAGAAAAACATAAAGAGAATAAATATTCAACGGTGTTCGTCGATTTGCATCGAGAGATGTAATTTCATTTTTAAAAAGTAACAAAGTAAAGTACTATAACACAAATAATCCAGATATTAAAGCTTGTATCGTAGAACGATTCCAAAGAACATTAAACATGAAAATGTGGCGATACTTTACTCACAAAAATACTTATAAGCATATTGATATTTTACAAGATTTGTTAAAGTCTTATAAATAATAGGAGTTATCATTCTAGTATTAAAATGCGACCATGTTTCGTTAATTCAAGTAATATCACGACGGTTTGGTGTAATTTGTATGAAAGCAAAACTAATTCTAAGAACCATTACACATCGTTTTTACTAGTTGGTGATTTTGTGAGCATAACAAAATATAAACACGTATTTCAAAAAGGATATGAAACTAGTTGGAGTGATGAAATATTTATTATTACTTCTATTGTCAAACGAAAATCACTATTTATACTTTAAAAGAGTTGAAAAATGACCCAATTGTAGGTACTTTTTACGGCAAGGAGCTGCAAAAAGTTACTTACGACCCCACCACTAAATACAAAATAGATAAAATCATATATTCTGGTAACAGTAAGGGAGTATTGGTTAAGTGTAAAGGTTACCCAAATAAATTTCATAGTTGAATATCAGCTGAAACGTTGGAAGAAATATGAGTGATGAAAGTTTTTATCTAACGTTACTGAGCAATAGCTCGCTTTCATATTTTTCGGATAATAAAACAACAAACTTTTTTACGAAATTACCAAAACCAATCAACCTGAAGGAGAGTGGGAAGTTGGATTAGTGGAATATCACTATCCATTTACCATAATAAATGTTCGGGAACATGAAAACGTGATTTATATAAGCAAAAATAAACGTTCAATGAGTGAATCTGCTTTGGTCAAAGTGGAATACAAACACCAGCAACAAACTATGATTTTGTTGACCATCTTTTAATGGCTTTCACTTAACATTCTTTACTAAAAGACAGTGTTCAGTTACGTTACGATGAGATATCCAAACGCGTATCGGTTACATCAAATAATGATACCATAACATCCGTTACAACATCTACTACACTTGGGTTACAGTTTGGGTTTGAACCAAGGTCTAATTTTATAAAAACCAAAAATACTATGGAAAAATATCCTGTTAACTTGCTACTAGGGTTACCATTTTATTTTTATTTTATTTTTATTTCTTTGGGAAACTTAAAGCTAGTTACAAACATATTTAAGATAACATAAAAGATAGAAAGCCAATATACAGTTTCCACTTATTTCCACTTATAAATACATTCCACTTATAAATATATTTCCACTTATAAATACTTAAATATATATCATCTTGTAATTATATCCAAATACAAAGTTAAATTCAAGTCAAGTAAATTTTTAAGAGTCACTGAGGAATTTATTATTAAACAGATTTTTAAACATATTATATTTAAGCAAAACAGGTCAAAATCACTGTTGTTTAGTGTTTAACTATAGTGGTTAAGTGTTTGTGGAGCTCTGACACAGAAGGAGTTCTTACGGTATTTTGTATTTACAATCGTTGGAGCAAAGAGTGGAGTGTGCTTTGTGGTCTTTTGAGGCATATTTATATAAAATTTACTTAAAAGTTCTGAGCAGTCTATCGGTTGAGTAAATATTTTAACTAAAAACGATACATCAGTCATTTCTCTTCTTTTGCACAATGGTAAAAAGTAGAGCCATTTACATCTTTTTTCGTACACTTCAACATACTTTCCACAATTAAATAGGAGATGGCGTAGAAACTTCTTTTAAACACCTTTAATACGAGAAATATACGTACTTTATTGAGGGTTCCACACCTGTGACGCATATTCAACCTGGAGACGCACGAAGGCACAGTACTGTGCTTTTAAAGTTTTTATATCAGAAAATTCAGACGACATACGTAGCACAAACCCAGGAGACTTATTGGCTTTACTTTAAACTATTGGTAAGTAGTATACTTAATACTATACTGCTTGGTAAAGATTAATATTGGTTTTGAAATGTCAGTTTGTTGTCAAACATAACGTCTAAGTCTTTCATTGCTGTGGTTCTAACTAAGCTAGTAGCTAGTAGAATTCATAATACAATTACATTCAATAGTAAATGATCTGCGTGAAAATGTACATACGAAGCATTTTAACGAGGTCAATTCTAGTCTATTTAATTTACAATAATTGTCAAACCTATTTAAATCTTGTTGAAGCTTGCCCCCGTCTAGATCTGATAGTATAGAAAACATTATTTTCATATCATCTACAAAAAGAAATATTTTGCTATGTAAGAAGCATGATGATATATCATTTATGAAGATGGTAAACAATAACGGCCCCAGAAGTGAGCCCTGGGGCACACCTGAGGGGATAAACAATGTAGACAAAGTGTGTTCATTCAACACTACTGTCTGGCACCTATTCTCAACATAAGAACTGAACCAGCGATATAAATTACCACGTATACCCACTAAGTTAAGCTTATATAAAAGGATTTTGTGATCAATTTTATCAAAACACTTGCAATAATCATTGTATATAGTTTCAACTTGCAAATGAGATGTCATGTGCTCTGAGATATAATCGTGTGCCAGAAGTAGATTAGTGGTGGTAGACCTGCCAGACATGAACCCAAGCTAAGATGAATCAATGTGTTGTTTAATTGCACAAGAAACTTGTGAGTGCACTATTTTCTCCAAAACCTTGGCACAGACAGAAAGTTTGGATATTGGTCTGTAGTTTTCTACTTTTTCTTTGAGCCCATTTTTATAGATAGGTGAGACCAGAGCTGATTTCCAAATTAATGGTACTTTACCACAAGGAAATGAGAGGCGAAACAAGTATGCTATTGGAGAGACAATACTCTGCGCCAAGTTTTTAATGAACAGGGGTGGAATTCTATCAATACCTGCTGTTTTGTTAGGATCAAGTTGTTTTAGGAGATATAATAAATTACCTTCATCAATATAAACATCACTATTGTTAGCATTTGAGTCATTTAAAAAACTACTGGCTACAGAAAAATGGCAGTTCAGGAATGTTGAGTGAAAATATTCACCAAAAAAGTTACATATTACAGTCCCTTTGTTGGAGGATTGGTTACCTATAGTCATGGTAGTTGGAAATGTATCGGCCATTTCATATAACACAACTTTTTAATTTCTTTTACCCTATTATTTGATAATTTAAATGTCATGAAATGAGAGTGATTATTATATTTTTTATACTATTTATGATATTTGTTCTTCTCTTTGATTATTTTGATTAGTGCTGAATTGTACCACGTAGGATATTTACCTTGTTGGAACCCTTTTGGAATAAATCAAATCATACAATAGGTTGTAAAATTTTGTTACACACTCATCTAAACTCAAGCCATAAAAGAACTGATCAAAGTTTATACTATTTATTTTTGCAATAACTGACACATAATCACCCTTGTGACATAAATAGCTAGTATTTGAAACTGATTTTAAGGGTTTCTCATGTTGTTAATAAAGACATATTGTTAAAGAAGGATGGTGCGAATCAGTGCTTAGTAAGGGGTCATGGCATCTATTCACATTTATTGAGTCAAAATTACAAAGAACTAAATCCAAAAATATTATTTAAATTAACTTGGCAGTTAAATTTAGATAAATTACCTAAATTAATATTGTCAAAAAATTATCTTTGAGATGTGCCTTAAATATTTGAAGGTTAAGAATAATTGAATCTTAGTAAATTTCCAAATTAAGTTTGGTATATTAAAGTCTCCTTGTATAATAAAGTAATCATTAGGGGTTTTAAGCTCTAATTCTCTAACTCTATAAGAATCTGATAACAGTGTAATAATGATCCATAAATCTCCTCATAATGATCCTCTGAGCACCAGTCTGAATGCCCATCCACAGCCAACTCACGTTTAATAGCTATATGAACCCCACCGCCTAAACTTTGCCCTGTGCTAATATAATTCCTGTCCCTGCGCCATATTATGTACCGATTAGCCGCCATTTCACTATCCAAAATGTTATCCATAAGCCAATTTCAGTCAACGCTATAATGTCGTATGAATTTAGCAATATATTCCTAAATAATGCACGGGTCTTCGTGTGCGAACCCCTAACATTTTGATACTTTAGAGTTAATGGAGACGTTTAAATGAGAAAAAGTATTGAGACACTGCATAGGTATGTTTTATGTAATAGATTAAAACTATATAAATATTATAAATTACCAATGACGTATTAAGTAATAGTTCTCGAATAGATAAATTATATAAATAAGTTTAAAAATCGATTTAATTGTACTAATAGCACCCTCAAAATCAGATCCACACAAACACTTATTTAACACAGTGCAAAAGAGGTGCTGACTGTGATTCTCATACTTTTTTCTACCCGTTACTCGATTTTATAGAAAGCAGAATTGCACTCGATATTAAGAGAGTCATTTTAGGTCGTACTCTGATTTTATGTGATGTAGAGAATTTGATGACTTCTTCCTTAAAAAAATCTTACAATTCTTTACCCATACGTAACTGTAATTATGCTCTCTAGAGAATTGTTTCGTTTTATTTAAAAGATGCTGATTATCGAGGGTCAAATGATCTTAAATGTATATTCTTGCACCTCCTCCCAGTCCCATGGATGTTCCATAGTGGATAAATTACGTTTGGCTTTAGCACAAGATACAAAGTTTTCTTTCAGGTAACGGTTATTAAACGAAACTCTAATATTTTTATTCTTAGGATCTTGACGAGTGGGCTCTCATAACGTATTTGATATCCGACCTAGAAACATTACACTTTATTGAGGAACCGATCTTGTCCATCAGCTCAAGCAAGTTTCCTGAATCTTTGCTTGGCACACCCTTCACTTCAACATTATTGAGACTGTCGTACTGATCCTTGGTCTTGATATCTTGCTCAAGATCTGCGATGCGTCGATGCAACTTTGAAATTTCTTTTGCCACTTTCTGATGTCTATAGCCGCACATCAATGTTATTTACTCTCTCTGTACAGTCTTTCATAGAGTCATGGGCATATTCCACTGACTTTTTCAGTTCGCGAAGATCTTCTTTAATTGATTTGAGCTCGTGACACAGATTGGCTAGCGAACTCATTTGGAGAGATAAATTTCTTATCTCCTGTGCAAGGTTCTCAAGGTTTCAGGGAGTAGGGGAAGAAGGAGCTAAAGTATGAAGTTTTGAGTTCCCTTTACACTGTGGACACTTCCAATTGGACTTTCTGTCGCCCAAATTCCTTAATCCAACTTCAGTAATGCCCGCACAAAGAAAGTCGGAATATTGTTCACAAACACTGCATGTTGCGACATCTCTCGCTTCGTTTTTGCAGCTCGCGCATTTAAACATTATGAAAGATGGATGAATAAAAATACACTTTAGCAATCACTGGTTTTAAGCAATAGTCGAATACGTGCGTACGGATTGAGACTCGGACTCCTACTGTTTGTTTTTTCTGATATCGTTAAACCACAAATGGTTGAGATGTGATGACATCTTTGCTTAAAATAGTTCCATGAGATCCAGCAAAGTATGTTTATGGTGCTTATATAATGAACGTATTTTCTCCTGCACATTATATTCTCGTATTGCGAAGAGAATTTGATGTTTTAGAAATAGATATAAGAACAAACACTGGGGGAAAAGTACCACTCCAGTTTGGTAATGCGTGTATTAAACTCCATTTCAAACGAGTTAAATAGCATTCTACGTAGCCTAGCAATATTATACCCATCAAGCGGGTTCAGGTGTGGGAATTGTGTACAAAGGAGCTGCTTTTCAACGAGGTCATGGTATTGGGAGTTTTTAGGGGGCTTGTTTAGGACAGTTTTACCTTTGCTGGCTAGCGGAGCAAAAACTGTAGAGAAGGAAGCGCCAACCAACGGTGTCCAACCAACAATCCAAAGTTGAAAGTTAAAATTAGTGCTGCGCAGTTGCTTGTACGAAAAGTACGAATAAATCCTTCGCTTTTATTAGCTCACGAAAAAGTATTATTAAAAACTACTGCCAAATACCCGAGCAGAAGTTAAAATTTTAACAATTTCTTCTGGAGTTCAAACTAAGATATTGGATACTGTGTCTCTTGGTCAGATATCTAAACGGTGTATAGTCGGTTTTGTGAAAAATTCTGCTTTTAATGTTAGTTTTGCCGCTTATCCCAATAGCTTCGATAACTTTAGCCTGAATTCATTTAGTATATATGTGGATGGTAAACAAATACCATCCAAAATTTTGCAACTTTCGCTTTCTGAAAACGTAATTAAAAGTGCCTATCACACTCGTCTCGGGAACTGGTATTCACTTTTCAAATGATGGTAATGCAATAACAGAATATGATTTTTCACGTGGATGTTGTCTTTTGGCATTTGATATGACTCCTGACTTTAGTTCACATTGGAGTCTTATAAAACGTGGATGTGTTCGCGTGGAAGTCGCAATTGTCGAAATCGCGAAGTGGAATCGCGAATGGACAATCAATTGCGTAGTGTATGCTGAATTTTACAACTTAATTAGAAATTAATAAAAACCTTTAAATAACTTTAGATTACAATAGCTAAATCAATTTGTTTAAGATGAATACCCTCGACACACAAAAATGTTTGCGAAAAATCCACCCCGACTTAACATTGAACGTTTTTGCTGCTAATCGTTTTACTGTCAAAGTTTTATTGCAAGTCTATTTAATAAGCAATCTAGATCCCGATACAATACTGGATCTGACTGGGTAGCAATTTTCATTAATGCTAATGGTATTGGGGAATATTTTGATTCATTTGGTCGAAAGCCTACATTGATGTTGGAAAACTTTTTAAAGATAAACTCTAAACAATACTTTTGTAATGGATCGGTTCCACAAAACTACCTGACTTCGGTCTGTGGAATGTATAGGTAGACTTTTATTTGTATACTTTAGATTTAACAAAATACCAATGTTTGATTTTATAAACATGTTTACTGAAAATACTTTATGTAACGATTTAAGGTTAAGAAATCTATTCAAGTCTGTATTTTCATATTAAAATAAATTTTTTGTCACATAGTTGGATCTTTAATTTAAAAGAAATTTGATAAAGATATTTCAATTTACAAATCAATTACATAGGACATTTTGGTTGATTTGTATTTTAAATGTCTTCGGAAAGAAGAGCATTCGAAAAACGAAATATCATAAAATATTAATGTTTAGAAATATTATAAATTAAAACAACAAAGATAAGGTTAAAATTTATTTTCTTTATTGATACGTTAAGACTTAACCTAACATTATAACTTAATAACTAGGTGAGTACACTTGTGTAGTCAATGAGACCGTACATTCTTCGAACTCCTCCTCCAACTCCAGCTCGCTCCAATCAATTTTTAATGGATTCATGGGTTAAGACCAATCTATAATTAAGGAAAGTTCTGGACTCGAGTATTCCACCAACCACCGCTCCACTTCTTCACATAGCAGCACTAACTCTTGCTCCTCACAAAGTTCGAGTAAATCTTCATCAAACATGTTGCAGCGAAGACTGTCCATAATGAATTTGTTATAATAATGGTCTTTAAGAAATACTTATATAGGGATTTTGTCAAAGTAAGGGGTAATTTACCAACAATATTTTTCAGTGCAAGTTGAACAAAACCCTGCCATGGGAAGCACCCCGTCGATTTCACTACATTCTTCCGTTTCATTGTTAACATAGGGTACTTAATGGCCCTGACAGGGTGTAAAGAATGGATAGATATCCGCATCCTCAATCATCCATTGTGGTAATTCATTCTGAAGGTACCACAATCGAATGTATCGTATAGTTATAAGTCACGTAAAATAATTGTTTTGCCCATCTTTTCAATTACTTGTTCTGTAAGCATTGTTTATCTTTATGACGAGTAGACGCCGAGCAGGTAGTTGCGTGCACTCACTTGGTTTTATTGTTAAAATTAGTATTGTCACTGAATCACATCACACCTTTAAGAGTTGTCTCACTGTTTTTTGTCCTTAGTCTCTACAAAGATTTTAGCACAATCTTCTTTTGTTGCTATTTTCTTTGTTATTTCGTAGATGATATCTCAGGTCCTTTGATAGTGTAGGTAGTCTCCGCTGTGAGCGTAATATTTCTCACGCACTTATGTATGTTTCCAAAAATTGAAAATGTTGCGAATTTTGTTCGTGTCATATACTTCGATTTTCACAAGATGACTCGCATTTTAGCCGTCATCGTCATTCGTTGATATGTAGCTTACACCACCCTCACTCCAATGCCCGACGCACGATGACAACTTAGCACCCTTCTTCTTCCTTTTCGGTTTTTCAAAAAACTTTTCGATGTTGTTTGCCAATCTTT
Organism: Marasmarcha lunaedactyla; assembly: GCA_923062675.1. Taxonomy (NCBI): domain Eukaryota; kingdom Metazoa; phylum Arthropoda; class Insecta; order Lepidoptera; family Pterophoridae; genus Marasmarcha; species Marasmarcha lunaedactyla. The sequence goes on along the minus strand of OV281339.1, from coordinate 12,711,639 downwards.
CGCAACCGACATTTTGGGTATTTATCTTGAGTGGCGGTAGAGTCACTTCTTCGTCTTCGTCTGGAGTGTCAGAAAAATAATAACTTTTTAAAGTAAAAGTATCTTGATTCTAAAATAAAGGTAAAGAACAAAATTAATAAGTTTGTTAAGTTACATTGAAATAAAACAGATATGTATCTCTATCAAAGAACTTAAATATTAAATGGTTTCATGAAAACGTACGCAGTTTGAAAAAACAAACTGCGAAATGAAGAAAGTAGTAAATCGAATAAATAGCCTCATAAAAATTATTAAACTTTGTTGAAATCATAAGATAATATTAAAACTAGCGACCGAAGTATGAGTAATAAAAACACATTTTGATTACACAAATAGAAAAGAAATAAAAAAAATCAATAACAATTATCACATTTTGTGTGGCAGCGATGCAGGAACTACTTACTGAGTAATAACTTTCAAGTTTTCACTGGCACTGGTAAATTTGAAATGTATGGATGAGCTCCATTCGGTATATATTGATCCAGAATGGATAAAAAATTAAAAGAAGGAGGTGGTTTGATGTGTAAAAAATCTACCAGTAGCCTAATACGAGGCTTCAGTTTAATGTAGTCTACAAGAGAGCATAGAAAAGAAACACAAGTTATCGTTCTTGAGATACTTAATTTAAATATCATAAGACAACAGGCATTGAACTTACTTACGTATTTAAGAAATCCTTAGTAAACGATGGTTTTTCAAATGTTTCATTTTTTAAATGTGTACGAACTTAGTAAAAGTTCGTAAATTCGTGACAATCTTCACTTTTGTGGTTTAGATGTTCAGTAGGTTTACACAAAACAATAAATCTGAATGCCCCAATGATACTACATTGAAGGAGTCGGTACTAGAATTGGTACCTTCATCAAATTCATTTTACCTGCACAGCGTTACTGATTAATTAAACACATTTTAGAATGAATATAAATAACATTATGAACTCTACGAAATATTTATCTTCACTCAATATTTACATTTTCGAAACAACGATGAATATTAAATCTTTGTGCCTGATTCATATCTTTCTATAATAAGGGAATTGATTCATTTATTTTAAAATAATAATATCTCGTAATAAGTTTAACGTACAATAATAAAAGTGTTATTCAATATAATATTGAAACTGATTATGGCGGATTGAGCAGAATGAGTGGCTTTGAGGTGTCTTAGATACTTACATCGTTTTTTGAGCAGACTTAAAATGATATTATGTGCTTAAATACTTGTTTTAACACCATCCACCGTTTAGCTAAGCGGAAGCATAACTGCTTAGGTGAACAATGTATATATCATACTGATCAATGGAAAATTATTGACTTAATATATTAATAATAGAAATATTGACAATAGAACCTGCGGCGTCAAAAGTGAAGCTATGATACAAAGTAGCATCTACCTTCGAACAGAGGAAATCCAATGATATACAGTTAAAAGAACAGATATTTCATAATTAAAAAATATATTCAGTACTGTTTCTTGGATACGGTTTTTGTACACTTTTAAATTTTATCACAAATATTTTGAGTGCTTTTACAATAAACAATTTTAACAAAATGAACCGAAATCTCTTAATAATTAAATATTGGCTACAAAAATCAGAAAAGGCAAATTGACCCTCGAACGGGCATGGATTTTCCTTATTAAGTGAATGCTACCGAATTCTCTTCTAAATGAACTTATAAAGGCGCACTCCAGCCACCAGTTGGCATCCCCTCCTCTAACGGTCGTTTTGACTTTTCTGCCAACACGGGCTGTCCTGACTGGAGGACGTCCTCGTGCTCCTGTGTCTCTTCTGGCAGCAGGGCTTCCGTTGCTTTGGAGGTGCTCGGCACAGGCTCTGGCGGCTGCTAACCAGAAGGCACATCATCGCTCGTGACAGCTGACTCAGGCGTGGACTCCGCATCTTAGAGGACTGCACCTTAGAATGTAAACAATCCACGTCTTACTATTTTGAAAATAATTTTATGTTTTATTACTAGCGATGAAACAGAATCGCTGCCGACAATTCGGCTGCATCACCAGCACGAATCATTTAAAAAAAACAACAGTTATCGGGAGATCGACTCTGATGGTTATCAGAGACGCCTTGAACTAACATAGATAACCATAGGTTTACTCGTTGTCAGAGAGTAAGCACAATGTGCTATCCCTGACTGTAAGAAACATAGGCGCGTTCGCATATTATCACACTACATGACATAGGCACGACGTTAGCGTATCAAACACATGTAGCCTGATCACCGACAAAACAGTAAAACAGTGCTGTGAACCACAGGCGCGTCGTTAGCATAGTTCACAGTGCAAAACCAGAAAGGAAGCACGGCGTTAGCTATCTCTGAGACAAAAGACTAACATGGCAGGCACTGCGTTAGCATATCATGAGTCCATGAAACATAGGCGCGACGTTAGCATAATTCACATTATAAAACCACTTGTGTAACAGTGGCACTACGTTAGCATGTTTTAAAAATAAGCGGCTTATCCTCGCAAAAAGCAGAACATGTCTCTGGAGCCCACTCCCCATGGCATTGCAACAAAAACTCGGCCGCGGCTTAAGTTAACATTCCGTAAGAGCCCGCCAACAGTTGCAGCTCATACCGGCCTTGAAGAAGCGCCTTGACTACTCGGTACGGCCCACGCATACCCGAGTCTAGCTTCCTAGTTGCTTGTGCCTGTGTTATGACAGAAACTAATGAATTAATATCAAACGTTCGAGCGGGCCGTCGGTTAGCGTTTACAACCTGATCTTGCCTTTGCTGGTTCGCTATTAAACGCTTTAAAGCCCGCTCACGGTGCAGTTCTCTTAACGCTTCACGATTTGAATGTGCATTATCCAGGGCGATGTCTCAACCAAGACTACGTATGACGGGTGTTGCGGCCTCGATACCCACCAGTACATTCAAGAGGAAGAGCTTGTGATTTTTTGGTTAGTGATGTTCAAGATTAGTTGTAGTCGCCACATTACGTTAGACCAGTTATTTGTCGGTGTTTACAGTCAATATGAACCGTATATATTCAGAAAAATTCGACAAAAACGTTCAAGCTGCCTGTTTGAGTGATGCATCTCAGGTGTGATGAGATGCAGGTCAATGCCTAATTCTGACACAAAATCTGCAAAATCCGAACTTTGAAACATACGGCCACAGTCTGCAACAATTAACTTAGGAGTTCCGAATAATGAAATCACACCGTAAAAGTTAAGTCTTAGTTCACTAGCATCTTTACCATACATGGGATACAAAATTAGAACATACTTATAACCATTTGACTGAGACAAAGGACCTAATGAGTCAGCGTGTACTACTTCAAAGGGTTTACAAGGCTTTTCCCATGAATTTATATGCTGATGGGGAGCTCTTGGAACCCTGTTATGTGTTGTATTGATTAGGCAATGATCGATGTATTTTTTTACAGACAACTTGAGAGAGGGAGACCAAAAAATGTATTTTAATTAGTTCCAACGTCTTGTCTACTCCAAGGTGTTCATGTTCATCATGAAATATTCTGAGCAAGCTCAATTTATGGCCTTTTGGCACAAAACAGAGAAGTCTAGCTTCTTCTCCTACTGGGTAATACCTACAAAAAATGAGGTCGTATTTGAAAATGTAACGACTGGAATTTAGTTTGCCCTCAGATAATGCCTGAACAAGGCGCTGGGTCTCTTCATCGGTGGTTTATGCAATGTGAGCCCAATTTTGTTGTCTACGAACTTCACAAACAGTAACAGGGTTGCGGCGCAGGTAGTCAGCATGTGACATGGAAGTACCCCTTCGGTATTCTAGTGTGAAATTTAAATCCTGCAAGTATATCCACAATCTGGCTACGCGCGGCAACAAGTTTCTCTTTTTTTATTTGATTTTAGTGCATTTTAGTCTATTACAACTTTAAAGCGAACAACAACCAGATAGTGTCTATAATTTTGCAAGGCATTCATAACAGCTAATGTTTCGAGCTCATAGGCATGAAACCTTGAGTTCGCTTGCTGAAATATAACCTTTTGCTCGCTCGATCGAACCTGACCTTGGCTTAAAGTACGCCCCAAGTACTCTATTTTAGTCGCCAGAAAAGAACATTTCTTTAAATTTATAGAAAAGCCTGCGTCGGTTAAAGTCTTAAGTACTTTCCGTAACCTCAACAATCCCTCTTCAATCGTACTAATCAATATCAAAATGTTATCGACGTACATACGATCCGACCCGTCTTCTTTTTATTAATAAAATGCGACTAGCATACTCGGAGGTAGATTCTCGTATGATTTTATTTTGTAGAAGTTCCCGAATAATGTCACGAACCTTCAAGATTTCTGAATAGGACAAACGTCACGACCTGTAATAAATGGGTGTTGAATTATGTAATTTAATTGACATAGTGCCGGTTTTGAATGTAGAAGTAGGCGTTCCTTCATTAAAAAATCTTGACAATTCGCGCACAGCGTCAAGCAGTCCCAAAACGACATCACCAGTCAAGTCAGTTCTAACATGAAATTGTGAGGTAACTAATACTTTAGGTTTAACATATATATAACATAATATATATAATATATATATATATATATATATATATAAATGACTTATGTAACATGAAAATCAGCAATGCAAAAATATTCACTTACGCAGATGATACCACGATCGTCTTCACTGGTTCGAACTGGGACCAGGTAAAAGAAAAAGCTGAGCAGAGGTTGGCTGTTGTAGATAATTGGCTGAAACAACACTTGCTCACATTAAACGCGGCTAAAACAAACTACATCTGTTACAGCATGTATAAAAACGATCAGCTCTTCCAGAATCTCCATTTAAAAATACACAACTGCACTAATAATAAGAATGACTCCTACTGTAACTTTCCTGAAATAACAAAAGTTAACCAAATAAAATAAATAACTAGTTGACCAGAGACTATCGTGGTGTCCACACATAGATTACGTTAGCTCTAGAATTAATAAGTTTGTCTGGATATTTAGAAATCTCCGCAACGTAACGCCAAAACCGTCAAATAATTCTTCCGACCTTAAAGGAACTTTATTAATGTACGGTTCCGTCGTATGGGGTGGTGTTATGAAAACTCGATTTATACAAGCAGAAAGAGCACAGACGGACCTACTTAAAGTCATGGATTTCAAGCATATTGGTTATCCAACAGATAAACTGTATAAAATGTGCAACTTTCTTTCAGTGAGAAAACTACACATAATAAATATCGTATTGAAACGTCACATGTCGACTCCTGTAAGTCCTCAACAACAACACAAACGTAGGAAAGACAAAGTTGTAACTACAAACGCAGTAAGAACCGAGTTTGCTCGTGTACATTGCGGGACTCAGTCGGTCCAAATATACAACAAAATAAATAAAAAGTTAAATATACATACTAAAAACTTGCTACATTCGTGCAAGTTTTCAGTACGTATATTAAAAAGCTTCAGTAGATTGGATTCAATCCTTAAATTATAACGAAACGGAATATCTACTCCCCGACACAAGATAAATTTCCCATTTCATATCCCATTTCAAAATAAATATTTATTTTCTCTCAAACACACTCTCATAAACACATACTCTTACAAACACACATACTCAAATAACACAAACACTTAAAATGCGAATAATAAATTGCAGTACATTAGAGCTCTTTTTACTTGAATTCTTCTTTCCTTTACTATTTTTGTTATATTTTATTCTGTGCAATAAGTTGTACTATACTAAATTTAAAATTTTCATTACTGAGGACTTTTGAATAATAAATTTGTAATTTTGCTACTAAATATTTTGTATTGTAATAATATAAACATTTGGAGACTCCTGGAACACGCATCAAAAAAGCTTAAAAGGAAATCTGTATGTGTAAAAATGTTTCGTTGCTCAATAAAGATATATTATTATTATTATTGTCAGGGTTTTCTTGACAAAAGTTAACATTTCTTGTGTTGCGTGACACGAACTTAAGTTTTGCAAACGAGTTTCAATCTTATGGCCAGGTTTTTTACAAAAGCGACGAGGTTCGAATTTATTTGAACTATGAGCAGAACTATTTTTTTGACTATTGTTGTTACTGTTGTTACTAGGAATAGATTTAAGTTTCTTTATACAATTTGAGTGCTTGTGACCATACTGGCCACATAAGAAACATTTACCACCCTCAAACTTGAGTTTACGACTAACATCGTTTTTGAACTTGAAGGTATCAGATTTTTTATTAAGAGAAGACGTATTGGATTTAACATAAATTGAAAAAAAATTAACCAAATTATTAGTCATTAACTATGCATTGGTGGCTGGAGCACGGATTTGCGGATCTGTGTGCCCCGTATTATTATTGCTGAAATCAACTCATTACTTAGCCCTCTAACTATACGCAACCTTAGTTAAGAGCGGCGAGCATAATCGGCATATGTCGGGTACTTATTCATATCTTAGGGCATAAAGGACTCTTTCTTAAAATTTGTCCAACTACCAGTCAAAGTCGCAGTGCTCGGCTGCGGACATGTGTAGCACGGCCACAGACTCGTGACGCTCCGCCGTGGACTCGCGATGCTCTGCCACTGTCACCCGAAACCACAGCGGCGGCGTCGTCAGTCACGCGCCTGCACTTGGCTTGGGTCTACGCGGCGACGATGGGCGTTGCCGTTCTTCCAGTGACATCAGACGATCTAGAATCTAATGCATTGTTTCAGTAAATACATTTCTAGATAAACTAGGTCATCTGTGGAAAATTAAACTGTGAATTGCGGCAGTCGGAATGCGAATTACGGCTTCTGGAACGTGAATTGCGAAAAGTACGACTTCAGGAACGCGAATCACGGTGGTTGAAAATAATGAAATAAAATATTTATTTCTCAACATTGACAATTATTTGTTCTTATTGATGTCAAATTAAACATGACTCTACCACCAGTTCGGAAAAACCTTAGTAAAGAAGAACTGGCAAGAAACTTCATGGGTATATTTTTTTCAAAATAAATTTACAGAATCTCTTTATGCCCATTCAAAGTTCCCCTTCCCCCTGGACTGCGAAAGCGTATAGTCGTGTGCGGAGCTTAACAAATTATTTTAAAATTATATTTAATTTACATAAATAAAAATAACGCGAGTGAAAATTGAACGCAAGTACCAGGAGCGCAGCGTAAACAAGGAGCCTTCGATAAACTTGTGAGTGTATCTCTTTCGGCCCCACTCTTCTCGCTCTTCGAAGCGCTCACTATTAGCTACACTCACACACACAAACGCCACTACGCGTAACATGCAGCGATCACCGATCGGACGCCGCGCGCGCGCATCGCCGCGGCGAGTGCGGCCGTGTCGAGACATGCGTCCGCCCTTCAGGCATACGTCACTTCGCACCAAAAGCGTCGCTATGATGATTTTTTTTTAGATGAGTTATCTGCGTTTTAAACGAAGATAAAAGATATGATTATAAACTTAAATTCAGAGCATACAGCCAAGCTTGAGTCCATCGAAAGATCTTTAAAAGAAATACAAAAAAACTAACGTCGATATTGAAAAAACTATAGACTTTGTGTCTAAGCAATACGATACAGTACTTACAAACGTATGTAAAACAAACGCGTTAATTATAAATGGTCTCCAGGAGAAAGTTGAACTTTCAAAGAGATTTCACCGTTCTACCCAGGCTGAGATAAGCAACGTTCCAGGGTCGGCAACTGAAAAAAAATCCGACCTCCTAGCCAATGTACAATGTTCTGTGAGTACAGAACTGAATTCAAATGATGTCATAGATGTCCAGCGAGTTCCAGGGAAAAAAATTCTAAACAGACCAATTCTAGCTATTTTATACAAAAACGCAACTAAAACTAAATTCATCCATGCGGCTAAGGAGTTCAACAAAACAAAGAAGTCAAATTCAATTCAAATCACGCCGGATTGAACGGGCCCGCGGTGCCTATATACGTCGCGGACCACCTGACGCAGAAAGCCGCGCGACTTTACTACCTAGATCGCCAGCTGCGCCAGGCCGGGAAGGTTCGTTACTGCTGGACGACTGACGGACGGGTCGTCATCAGCAAAACAGACACCTCACCAGTAATCGAACTGAAGTCTGAGAAGCAAATAGATGAACTTTTCCCTGAATATTGACTCTTAAATTTTTCTTTGCTTATATTTTATTTTATTATTTTATATCTTACTTTATAATTTTTTAGCTACGTGCTTTATTAATTGCCAACACAAACTACTCATATACAACTGAAATTCTTTTTTACTTATTTTTACACATTTATATGACTGCAAATACTATACATCTTATTTCAATTCATGAAGTGGTGGTCGGTATAATATATAATATTTTAATGCTGTACTTTCATCTCGTATATACCGAAACCATATTTACCTATATATCATTATTATTCTACTTTTTTAATATGTCAATAGAAAATATTATTATATAAGTTTTATAACACATATGCATAAACAGTTCAGCGGCCTTTGCTTATACCTTCCAAAGAAATACGTTAAATATACATAAAATTCAAATACATAACATTCTTAGTGTTTATGAAATGTCACAACCTGGGCTAGGTCTTTGTACACCATCTAAAAAACTTAACAAATAAATGGTAATTGTAGGAAAAATACAAATAATTTGATTTGATGAGTAGTTAGATGGTAAGAAAATAAAAAAGTCAACATTATTTGCGTTCGTTTTAGCGGGCAACATTGACAATGAGTATTTTCTATGACGGAAGTTGTAAAGTTAGTTCAACAAAGGGGACAGCCACCTCACTCACAGCACACTTCATTCACATCACATTGATGTGAATGTGTGTTTGATTGTTCGTTGCGCGTGAGATTGTTTTTCGGTTTCTTTATAACTTCACAACTATTAAATAAGCTAAAAATACACAAAACAATGCAATTCAATTCTTTGGACTTAATGCCAGCCATCGATACTAATCGGTACACAAAACAAAAAGATGTAAGTAAACCTTAGCTGTCAAAATGACATTTTTTCTGCCATGATGTTTTTTGTTTGTGTTGCACACTAAAAATGAACAATTTCATTTCCTACCAATAAACAAAGTGTTTTAATAACAATTTAACAATCAAAAAGTGTTCTAAGCATCCTAAACTATTTTTTGATAAAGTGTACAAAGACCTGGCCCAGACTCCTTGCATTTTGGGACATATCTTTTCATTAACAAATAATTATAAAAAATGTTACTCTGAACTTTATCTTTTCAAAAAATATGTTAAACGTTAAAAGTTTTTCTAAAAGTCTTTAATTATATCCTGAACCTTTGTACGCGTATACACAAAACAAACTCATGGGATTTAATTGTATTTGTTTTAATAAAAATTCTAGCGAAACATTATGTTTTAAATATTATTTTTCACGATAATACAACCATCAACACATTCTCGAATATACTTATATGTCTATAATATGATATTCGTATATCTTATGCCATGTATTCTAGTTTTTCTAGTTAATTCTTCTAATTCTTTAGTTGGTACATCAGAAAGCATAGGTAATCTAGTATTTTCTAATTCCTACATCTGTACGCCAGAAGAATGTGAAACCTATTGCAATAGCCCAAATAAAAATTTAAAAATACTTACGCAAAACATCAGATTGATTAATAAAAATATACTCAGTTTTGAAACTTTACTTAAAAGGCTGTCTTTGAAACCGGACGTTATTGTTCTGACCGAGGCCAGGTTACCATGCTTGTCAAACGCTAACATCCCACGGTTGCCTAACTACAATACCTGTCAATACAACAAAACACTTAAACCAAAGCGACGGTGTAGTTAGTATATGTGAGTTCAGACTTATGTGCTTCTGTTGAAGAAATCGCCATTGGAGATGCTTCTGGCTTGGGTATTAAAATAGGTACTTATGTGGTATTGTTATGTATTTACCGACCACCCTCTTATGCGTGTATTAGTAACTTTTTAAGCTCTCTGAATAATATTCTGAAGTCATATAAAACTACTAAAAATGTACTCGTGGTCGGTGATATTAATATTAATATTGAAGCATCAAATACTGACACTCACCACACTGGCTTATCAGGGCTTTGTGCAGGCTCATCAATTACCTACACGTGGTCCAAACTGCTTGGATCGTGTAATTATAAGAACAAAACTTTCTTCTACAACTATAGTGATTAACTCTACCATTACAGACCATTCTGCAACCTTCCTCTTTTTGGACAAAACTCCGGAATGTCATAACAATAGACAAAATATTATAAATAAAATCAATTTTAAAAGCCTAAATAATTTAATTTCTTTTATGGACTTATCTTTTATTTACAAAATTACCGACCCCGATGAAGCCACAGACCAACTGATTTCACTAATAAAAACAGCTACTGTAAAAAAACTCTACTTCTATATCTATCTCAAGAAATAAACGTGTTATTAAGCCATGGATTACGTCTGGCCTCTTACGTTTTTAGAGGTGGTGACGCAATAAAACCAAAACCTTTTAAATTCACTCAGTCTATTATTTTCAAACACTTAAACGTAGTTACATAAGTCAGTATAATAAGTCCTTATCTTATGTAATACAAGTTGACCTAGCGAGGCGGTGTTGCGCAGACGACTGACTGCCTAGAACACGCGGCAGTCCAGTCTGGGGTTTTGCTGACTTTGTTAACAATGTATAGCCGCTACATCACACCCCTTCTTTTTTAAAAAAATTTTTATAAACTATCTTTACCAAAAAAAAATTTATACAATTCAACAAACAAACATCCTGTATCTCGTAAGTGCTATTGCACTTTAATTATACCTTGGAGAGAACAAAAAACAAAACAAAAAAAATTTTTACCAGTTTTAAAAAAATATGACTCCATAATATTACCTTACACTAAACTTATTACAGAAGTGTACCAGATGACGTTGATTCGACATGATTGCTGAATCTGTGTTTACATTACGGGTTACTAGGTCTGATATCGCATTCCAAAGCTCAATGCTCTTTGTTTCTTACAATCTATTTATAGAACAAAATATGTTAAGGCGATGCTTCGTAACAAAATATGTTAAGGCGATGTTTCATACACAATGTACCTGTAATTGAATTATTTTACAAAAATTTGAAATAAGAAATTAGCAACAATAATTATTTATAAGTTGTTTGAAATGGGTACAAAATTAATTACACGTAATTTAAAAATATCACTTATACAACAAAAAAATAACATTTTGCGGATACCTATTTTTCAAGGGCCGACTTGATGTAGGTACTTGACCTAATAATAATCATTAAAATATTAAGGGTATATTGCCCGAGAGGCCGGTCTGCAATATAAAAAAAAAACGTCCCTTAGGACTCCCCTTGCCTCCTCTCGCGACAATAGCCAAAAAAAAAACTCCCTCATCGGCCGACCTGTATCGGCTTATACCGTGCCGCTTGCGTCACTAGCTGCTTTCCACATGGCTCTTACTCTGTTATCCATCCAGCTTCGAGTGTTTTTACGACATTTTTGAATGCAATAGTACACGAGAATTAATACCATCATTATGAATACTGCAAATACAATTGCTCCGAAAAGCTTAACGTGCGTTATTATTTCATTAGTACTGGCGTTATTTGCACCATTTTGTGCTATGATTATTTCTTGTTCTTTACTATACGATTTACCCATTTTTGGATTGAACAAAATGTTATATACGAGTTACTACGTTAAATTCTTTTGCAATTAGAATAATGTATGATTAATAACTATGTGAACTCATCTATTTATTTTCATCCAACATCAGCAAATCGCACCGGCTGCTTAACTGCGCGGCCACTGCGCGTGGTTAAAGGTTTAGGCGGTAGCGATTTTTGCACCTGTGGAACATCATTAAAAAATTTTTTACTATTTGAGAACATAGAATTTCTATTTCCATCATTGGAATCTGCTTCATATAAGCAGTAAGCGGGTTTCACTCTATCTATGGAAACGGTTGTTCGACGGCCCCCTATTTCAATGGTCATACTCTTTGGTGATCTATTTATCACAAGATACGGTCCACTATAACTAGGCATCAATGGCCTTTGCACTAAATCATTTCGTACGAAAACATGACTACATGATTTTAAATCTTTATGAACGAAAATTGTACCAGAATCGCTATTTTCTCGTGTCTGGGGCCGGAGACTTTGTATAATATTGCGTAATTTACCTACGTATTTTTCTTGCGACGTTTCTGCGTTCGCGCAATCGACATAAAAATCGCCAGGCAAGCGTAACGTGTGCCCTAATACCATTTCAGCTGCGCTGACGCCGCTGTCGCTACGACATGCTGCACGTAGCCCCAGCATGACCGTTGGCAGTTCATCAACCCATGACCCATTTTTATTCTGTAATAAACGTGCTTTCAAAGCGACCTTCAGTCTCGTCGGGGGGGGTATACGTAATAGAGACATGGTGCATCAAGAGCTAAAAAATGAGCCTAACAACTTAATTTTGAAAACTACTTACTTCAGATATCGCAAATTCTGTAATAGGATATTAAAAAAAGTATAGCGGCAATATGATAAGGATTTATTTGTCAAAGCTGGAAATAACCCAAAAAAGATTTGGAATACTATAGGGAAGTAACGAACACCCTGAAGTCTAAAAAACGTCCGGTAGGGTTGCTTAATCTTTGTACAGTGGAGCTGTATATCTGAACTGAATCTGTAAATAAGGTAAATGAGTTTTTTGCAACTATAGGGTAAACATTGGCCGATAAACAAATAGCACACAAAGACCAAACCGATGCATCGTTCAGGTCGGCTAATACAACTCCGAAGTCCTTTGCTCTACTTCCTACGCAATACGATCCTACGGATTCCTACGGATCGCGAGGAAGTAAAATCAATTATAAACTCAATCAAGTCAGAGGCGGCCACTGGATGGGATAACATACCTGCTCGCGTGTTACAGTATCACTCTGACGCCCTTGCTCTTTCTCATATTTTCAATAACTGTTTTTGGCTGGGCATCTTTCCCAATTCTTTCAAAAAAGCTTTTGTACACCCTATCTTTAAATCTGGAAATAGGAACCAAATCGATAATTACAGGCCCATTACGATACTGTCATCTCTGTCTTAAATCTTGGAGCGTCTTATAAACTTGAGACTGTCTAATTACTTACAAAGTAACAACCTTCTTACACCAACTCAGTTCGGTTTTAGGCGTAATAAGTCGACTTCTGACGCAGTACTGAAACTATATACTAATATTGTGGAGAACTTAAAAAATTCCAAGAACGTGTTATCTATTTTCCTGGACCTCCAAAAAGCCTTCGATACGGTTCCTATTCCGAGTCTCCTAAACAAGTTTGAAGGCCTCGGTATCAGAGGTGTCCAGCTGAAACTTTTTGCCTGATACCTATTAGACAGGTCCCAGCAGGTAAAGATAGGGGACAACTTAAGTGATGAACTTCCCGTGAAATTCGCTATTTCCCAGGGGAGTATCCTTGGCCTGACACTCTTCCTGGTGTTTATCAACGATCTTTCGAAAACTTCTCTACAACGTGGACAAATAATCTCTTTCGCTGACGATCTCACGTTTGATGTTTGATGTTCTTACGTTTACTGGTGAATCGTGGAAAGCAGTTCAAAAGGGACTCAATACTGTTATGATGTGGTTAAATAGTAACACCCTAACTCCCAACACCACTAAAACCAACTACGTAACTTTTTCCATACGCAGCAGCAGCCAACCTATTCATGACCTTTCATTAATAGCCCACTGTTGCCCAAATCCCGGACCGGATATTTGAAATTTTTGCCCACCAATATTACCGGTACAAAACATTAAATACCTAGGAGTTATCTTTGATAACCATCTTAACTTTAACCTACACGTAAATTCTTTAGCATCCAAAGTGCGAAAACTGATAAATTTATTGAAATCTCTCCGACATCTGACATCCCGTAAAATAATTATGATCATATATGATGCTCTATGCCAATCTATTGTTTCATATTGTATCTCTTCTTGGGGTGGGATACCTAAATCAAATCTTCTCGCACTGGAAAGAGCACAAAGAGCTCTCTTAAAAGTAAGCACCTTTAAACCACGCACTTTCCCAACCATAAAACTCTATACAGAATTAAAGGTACTTACTGTCCGCCAAATCTTTATTTTAAGCTGTATATTAACGGTTCATGCACGCATTCCTTATTTAGAAAATACGAGAAGACGAAATTACGTCATAACTTCACCACCTTCACCTAAATTTGAATTCACTAAACACTTTTTTACTACCTAGCATCTCACGTATTATACAACTCTACTAATAAAACACTATCACAACACAATCTACCACACTCACTCTGTAAAAAGTGAATCATAACATGGCTTGTAGGAAAATCATATATTGAAACTAAAAAATGTTTAACTCCTTTTATTAAAAAATTTTATTTGTAACTGATAATTATTAATATAGAACGAAATAATTAATGACGAATAAAATTATTCTAAAGTATGAAATGCTGTCATCTAGAATGTCATTATGGCAAACTATGTATTATTGTAAAAAGTATTATGACCTCTATATTATAAATTAATAGAAAAGGCTTTCTTTTCTGGGGAGAGGGGACTGGGCCCTTAGCACAGACTATTGTATAGTTTAGTAATGGGCTCCAGTAACATTAGTGTACAATGTGTGTTATGCCTTAAGTAATTAGACTAAGAACCTGTTGTAAAATTATCCTTTCTGTGGCATAATAAACGATATTATTATTATTATTATAAAGTTATTCTTATCTGCATCCATAAGCTCGGCCAGTCCCCCTCCCCCCAAGTATCCGAACGACGAACACCCTCAAACGGCAACCGTTCACGAGTTAACGCGGGATCCAGCCATCGCCCTCCTCAACCATATTAGAGGGAAGTGAGCGACCCGTCGCCCGACGCTACCGTAAGAAGACGTACTTTAGTGACAATGACGCTTTAGATATTCATTGGGCATTTGTTCATTTGATGTTACTATTAGATTTATATTTATGTCTCCTGTTATTAGAATGTGTTTATTTCTTGAGAGATTAAATTATAAGGTACGTAAGTGAGAATGTAATGAGTTAACGAACATATTGACATTGGTCGATATATATGGTGATGGAGAACGATATATACCCATTGTAACCAGGTTGTTAAAAGTTATCTGTAGGCAAGATGTATGTTGAAGATTGATTTCAGTGCTTCACACTCGTTACCCAGGGTACATACTGGAGTCCGATTTCCAACCGAACGCCGGGGTGTGCATGTATGCCAGTGACGAGATCTGCTGTCAGCATCTCCGTAACTTGGAAGATCTGGACTTTTCCTTCATGTGGGTTCACATTGATACTGGCCTTGACCGGTCACGTTGCGGAGATCGGGAGACAACGAGGCTCATGGAGTATCTCAGCGATGCAGCAGATAGGGTTTGGCAACGTTTTCCCTCAGCGCAGTTGGTATTAACGCTCACCACGGGCAATGGCTATACCCGTATCAAGACACTGACCACGCTGGAAGAAAGGCTTTTAGGTTTTCTGTGACTCGCCTCTCACAGCTTGTGCACGAGCTCACGCGCACCCCCGACGTTGCTGGTCACTGATCCTGACCTGCACATTTAGGGACATCCGACCACTGCGTTGTGAAATCTGTGTCGCAGTACTCGTCGCCTGACACCCGCCTAAAAGGAGTATTTTAAATACTATCAGTGATAACCAATATGGTTTTCACAGTGAACGCTCGACTGGAAGACTTCTTGTGTATGCCACTCACTTATGGAGCAAAGCCTTGGAGCGTCACGGTGAAGCTATAGCTGTATCCTTAGACATTTCCAAGGCTTTTGATATGGTTTGGCATGATGGTCCAGCATACGGAATACCTAATGGGATCTATGACTGGGTATCAGATTTTCTGAGGGAACGGTCAATTCGAGTAGTCTTAGACGGCTGCTCTTCTGACCTAATGGCAATTAATGCCGGGGTACCTCAGGGATATGTTCTCTTTGCAACGTTATTCTTGCTGCATTTTAATGACCTGCTATCCCCAGGCAATGTCCAATGCGCGAGCGAGTCCTCAAGAAATCCCGGCTTTGAGAGAGTCCATGACTAAGCGGGTGGATTTGGCCTTAAAGAAAGTGTCCGATTGGGGCGAGGCCAACTTGGTCAAACTTAACCCTTTTAAAAACAGCAGTTTTGACCTAACGCCCACAATAACTATATCATCCCAACTGTCCATATCCTGTGTCCATGGCTCAAACTGCTTCAAAGAAGTTGGGAATCATGTCGAAGGTCCGACGGTACTTCAGCCCTGAACAGCTACTTAATTTGTACACGGCTCAAATTCAATCTTGTATGGAGTACTGTAGCCACCTTTGAGATGGTTCTGCAAAGTACCAACTATAAGCGATGGATGCAGTTAACCGAAGAGCCCGAAAAATTATAAGCAACTTTGACCTCACCACCAAAAAACTGCAAAGCCTCAACCATCCTCGAAAAGTTGCCAGTTTAGCAGTTTCTACAGATTATATTTTGGAGAGTGCGCGAATGCTCTTTTTGATCAAGTTGAACCCACACCCTTCTTACATCGGACTACTAGACGCAGACAGGCCTTCCATCCCTTTATAGTTGATATCTCAAGAAGTTGAACCAAACGCTTCGATAGTTCCTTTTTAGTGCGGATCGCCAAGGTGTGGAATAAACTGTCTGAGTCTGTTTTTTCAGACAACTATAGTCCTGGTTCTTTCAAGCGTCGAGTGAATAGGTATCTCTTGAATAGAGGCGTAACACTTTCGTCATTATCGTCATTTTCCATCAGGTAAGATAGAAGACACACGTATCCTCATCCTTTTTCAATAAAAAAAATCAATAAAATCTTTGAAGGCGCTACGGACTGCCCATCGGCGTTGAATTTTTTACCTTGTACGAAGTTGTCCAATTTACGAAAAATATGGTAATCTGTTGGAGCGAAGTCCGGGGACTACGGTGGATACCTTAGACATTCCTATTTGAAACTTCTCTAATTCGGTTGCTGTCTGTTGTGCAGTGCTCCTGTAGTTGTCCTGAAGCAGCAGTAGCCTAGAGTCATTAACCAGCCTCGGTTGCTTAGCAGCTAGCTTTTTCATCATGGTTTGCAATTGCTGAAAACAGACATCTGCCGTAATCGTCTAGCTAGATTTAAGAAAGCTGTCCACCGAACGCTCAAAAGTTAAATTTTTTGTGTCAATTTTCGTTTGGGGCAGGATTTGGCTAGTTTGCCAAAGATTAACCATTGCTATGAGCATTTCCGATTGTCGTACAGGACCCATTTTTGATCACAGGTAATGATTTGGTTTAAAATCCTCTCATTATCGTGCCGCTTGAATAATGTAACGCAACATTCAACGCGCTATTGTCGGTTTGCTACACTCAATTCATGAGATACCCACCTCTTAAGCTTTTTCACATTCTCAATTTGCTTCAAGTGGATTAAAACAGTTTTGTCACTAACACCGCAGCTTACAGCTAACTCGGACGTGGATTGCGATGGATCCGCTTCCACAATAGCCTTCAATTCATCATTATCAACTTTGGTACCCGGCCGTCCACGGGGCTTGTTCTGCAGGTAAAAATTTCCAGAACAAAAACGTAGGAACCAAAAATGCACTGTGTTTTCTTTTGCGACACCGCCGCCATACACTGAATTAATACTTCGAGCCGCTTCTGCAGCAGTGGTGCCACGGTGTAACTTGTACTCGTAAATAACGCGATATTTGAAGTTTTCCATTTTCTAAACAAATTGACGCAAAGAAAAATCGAAAGGAGGAAAAAACAAATGAATCACGGTTTTCAAAACACAAATGCTTGAGTAAATAGCTCTATAAATTTGAAATTGGAATGAAGATTAATATGGCCAGTACGACAAAGCGCCGATTTCATATGTAAGTATCTAATAATTACAGAAAAATAGACATAAAGGATCTCAGGTATAATGTTCCTCTTACATTCTATATTGATTTTATGTGTTGATTGCCACAATTTTGCAACAATAAACTATCAAATTCAAACAAGACGAAATCATTTCATTTAACTAAACGCAACCATAGTTCTATCTATCTCGTTTATCAATATAGCTCCATCCCTATCAGTTTCTCCGACTCTGGTATTATATAACCTTGTACGTGTGTAAACGTCATATTTCTATAAAATAATGCATACTTATTGTAAAAAAAAAACGCTCGCACAAGTTTTCACAGGAGCTGTCATCGAGTAAATAAAGAAATGGAAATGGTATAACTCTTGTAACATTAGCCGAGGCGGGTAACCTGGCGTAAGAGCTTTAATGATTTATATATTTGAGCCTTTGGTGCTTGATTGGGTACTTAGATCTTCAATCAGGTACAAAAACGTGATAACGTGATATATGACCGAAGACTGAGGTAGTCCAATAATCAAAATTATTTGGTTTTGTTTAACGTTGTAAAATTACTTTAAAGTTTGATGTGCGTTTTTGAGTAGTTTGATAGGTACTTCTTTATTTAAAAATGAAAATTTATAGTTATAAGCATACCTTTGGTATAGTTAATTTTATTAAGTCATTAGTTATATGACTTACATTTTACAAGTTACATAAAATGTACATATAAAGTACTTTTAAATATAATGTACATGCTCAACGCAACAATCTGATGCGACACTACGAAAGAAATGGAGTGTAGGTATGTATGCCTAAATTATTACCTACCTATCTGTTACTCGCCAGGCCGGGCCGTGTCGCTAGTGTATGTATATTTATAACAAATCATTACAAAGAGATTTACAATAATGTCATAATATCTTTAACAATCCAATTATTATACGATGGCTTGTTTGATTTAACTTAATTAGATATTAGAATAATAAAACTAGATTTCTTTAATGATACGAATATTTTAAGGTGATAGGTTTTTATAGAAGTCATAAGACGATTATACTACCTATACCTAAAGTAAAACATCGGACCCGTGCGGTGTGTCGCTAATATTCGCTGAGTGCAATGGATTTACATCGACACAAATGTGGTGCATCTCTATAACTTAATATCCAATGAAGCCTCAATATGCGGCATCCTGTTCCCAAATTTCATTTTGCTTAATCTCCTTTAGCTGAAAAAAGGTGAAGTGGTGTTTTTATTATTCCTTCCTAGGTTATGTTAGGTTCACAGAGCTGAGCTGCGCCAACGGGCTACCGAGGCGTGGGAGTCCAGGCTGGCGTTTTCGAGCTATCGAGGCAATTCGTCCGGTCTTCCAGCAGTGGTTTGGTAGGTGATTAGGTTTCCTGACCTATGTCACCTGTCTGACTCAGGTGCTCTCGGGACATGGTTGTTTCGGGAGTTGCCTGTTTCGGATCGGTCGGGAACCGACGGTCAGTTGCCACTGCGACGATTGCCTCGACGAGACGGCCCAGCACACGCTGGAGGTATGCCCGGCGTGGGATGCGGGGCGCAGCGCACTCGGCTCTGTATTGGGTGCCGACATCTCGCTCCCGACAGTGGTTCGCGCTATGGTCGAGAGTGAAAGATCGTGGCAGGCAGTGCGAACCTTCTACGAAGCCGTAATGTTCAGGAAGGAGGCGGTGGAGAGGGCGAGGGAAGATGATGCATCCTCCCTTTCATTGCCGAAAGCCTCCCTCTCCCGCAGTCCCATGAGCCTTTTCTCTCGGGACGTCGCCGGCGCTGCACAAAGCGCTGGCCAACGCTGTCGGGCCGCAAATGAATGCGCAAGCTCCTCGTGACCCGACTCCGTGCGTCCAGACGGAAGCCGCAGGTTCTTAGCCGGTACGAGTCCGGCGTAACCCGAATTCGGCCCCCGCTGGGGTCGGGTATCCATGAGGACTTTCCTGCGTCAAAAAAAAAGGTTAGATTAGGTTAGGTTAGATGATTATTATAATATTATTCCTTCCTAGATTTGTGCTTAGATAATATTTTATGGAAACAGGTAAAAGAAGTAGGTAAACCTAATTACTATACAAAAAAAATCAAATTAACCAAAAACTTGTACAAAAACTAATACCTTAGATTAAAAATAAAAACAATTAAGCAAAACAATAAAATACACACGTAATCGTTTTAAGTACTCGTTTGGTGAACAAAGAAAAACGAAACCAACGAAGTCTTTGTAAATGCAGAATCAGTCAAAACCTTATTCCAGGGAACGAAGCAAAATCCCGTAACCAAAGAATACGTTTTTATATTGTTGTCAAATATTAATGTTTTAGTTTCGTAGCCAAAAAAACCGCTTAACGAAAATTATTTAGCACTGAATTCCAAAGGTCTCAAAGGAAACTCATCAAGCAAAATACGCAACCAAATTAATTCGAAAAATACACAGTAAACGAATGTAATTCAGGAATAAAACTGTTTATTTTAACTGTTTCTCAATTAGGATTAAAAATAAATAAAAATGTATTTAGTTATGTATTTTTTCTTATTATTAGCTGTGCTTTGAAATTTATGAAATGATGAAGTGGATTTCAATTTAAGTTGCTTAAATGTGTATTTTAATTTACATTTCTTATTTCGGTAACCTAATATAAGAAATAAAATTGACAATCATATTTTTGCTGCTTTTTTGCATATTGCTGTTTCTTTAGGTCTTTGGTGCCCTTAGACGAATCGTATGTAGGAATTGTTTAATTTATATTCCGCCTAACCACCCTCAGCGCTAGGCCACAAAGTCCGGTGAAATTTAAAAGGCTAATAGCCAATGACATATTACATATAGACAGGTTATCCGCTCTCAAAAATGGCAACGCAAATGAAAGGCCAATTTTTGCAAAATTTGCCCACTATTTGACTCAGTCTTGTGCAACCCAGTGTCATGGCTAAACGTCAAACAAAACTTATTCCCTATGATTTGTTTTTAATACCGTACAACCTTCTTGTGTGTTTAGACAGTGTACTAATTACACTTTCTCTATATATCGGGTAAGTATCTATAGTTACGTTGACGCCGTTTTTTTGTGCGGTAATGTTTGGGTATGACTTGTCTATATGTAATATGTCATTGCTAATAGCGCCATAAGTAAACTTTCCATTTAGAAAAAAACTGTTTAATTACGTTGTTAATTACATTTAGCAGAACTTAATTTTCCCAAAATAAAAATAAACACTATTTTTGTTTATTATCAATGCACTCTTGATAGTCTCGACATATCCACACATCAAAACAAGTTTGAGATCAGTAGCTAAAGATGGATTTTTTTTTAATTTTCTGTTTAAAAGAATGTTGCTTGTAACAGTTTTTTATAAAAAAGATCCAATTTTTGAAATAAATAAATTTAATTATTTTTTTATTTTTTACTAACAAAAATTGTATTTAACAGTCCTACCGCATTTTCCACTAATAAATAATTGGAAGAAAAAGAAAATGTTATTGAATATTATCAACATTTATTACGAAATTGTTTTTATTTAGTACAAGATAACTCCTACCCTGGAACACATGCGGCAATCCTTCTGGGCATGCTGAGAATTAAATCCAGCATTTCTTGCGGTAACCTGTCCCATTCTTGAATGACGGCTTCCCTGATCTCTGGCACTCTCTGGGGAGGTGGCTGACGGTTCCAAACAGCTCGCTTAACAGCATCCTACGCGTGCTCTATCGGGTTTAAGTAAGGCGAGCTGGCAGGCCAGTCTATGCTGGTAATGTCGTACTCACACCTAGCAGCGTTGATTCATTGAGCTCGATATGCGGGTGCATTATCGTTAACCAATACGATAATGCACCTAAATGACCTGACAATTCCATCAATAGCAATGGTTTGGTACAAAGCTGCAGTAATCTAGTTACGATACGGGATCAACGAGGTTCTAGCACCAATCATTAAACCGCCCCAAAAGGATACCGATTTCATGCCTTGTTGAAAGGTTCCGGTGGCAGTTCTTTGTCTTTCAGCGTTCCCACATCTTCTCCAGACATGGAAACGTCGGTTTTCGGGATGAGTGCTAATTCTGGACTCGTCAACGAAGAGACAATTCCCCAAAATGTTTCTTCGTCGTCTTCTTCATTTTGGCTTTGTTTGGCCTATTGGAATCTGCGTCGCTGTTGTTGCTGTGAGTTCAGAGGTGCTCGCTAGAATCTATTCGCTCGGAATCCAACCTGGTATAAGCAATTCTTGATTGTCTGAGTGGTGGTTTCTAGTCCAATAGCAGCCCGCAACACAGCTTTTTACGTAACGCTTCTCAGCAGCAGTAAGAATATACCTCCGTTACGTGTCACGACACTCCTTTTCCGAAAACTCAGAAAAAACGCTTGAATCAAGTTGGTCAGATTTCTGAATGAGCGTTAAAAAGGATTTAATCTCTTTTTATATAGAAAAACAATTGATATTTTAAAATCTTTTGTTATTAAAAGATTTGATTTTTAAATGAAGAATCTTAGAAGACAAAGAAAAAACGTTTCAGTCTACTGCAACAACAAAAATTTCCTATTTTCAAAGTGATCTCAAACTTTTTTTTATGTGTGTATGTCTGTCTTGAAAACCATTGAACGAATTTTGATCAAACTTGCACAATTCTCTGAGTCAAGTTTTATGCATGTGTGCATTGACTATAACTGATACGTCTGTCATAATTTTATTTATATTGACATCCGACGTTGGGGCTCCAGGAATATTGTGAAGATTAATTTTTTTTATAGAACGTTGTACAGTACATATTTTATAATATATTATTTATTTTGATGTGCCCTTTTTATCTCTGTTAATACTACTTAACTTCCAAATCAACATAATTTGTCTCATTCAGATGACATCTACACCTCATAACAAATGGATAGTAATTACAAATATATTTTAAGGTACTCTATAAATTTCAAAGTTTTAGAACGCCCAAGTTGAAAATAATCTTTTGTTACCATTAATCAAAGTGCCAACAAACGTAACCTTATTGTTGCGATTCTCAATGGCGATTTTCGTAAATAACGTAATTGTAGAGGTCAAAATTGATAATTTCAATGAATAATAAGATACAATTCAATAAAATTTTTAATATTGTAAGGATCTCATTTTAGTGACCTCACTTCGAGTCTTTAGCAGATAAAGTCTCTGATCCCTTATTTGTAGTCAGATAAAATAAATCACACGACATAAGGCAGTTGACCTAATTAACGTTATACACTGGCAAGGCATAGAATAAGAATAGACTAAGAATGTAGAAAAACAATGTATGTTTATTAAAACAATCTTAATTTTTATCATACCATTACCTTTTTACTTTCTCTGGAATAAAAAAACTTAGGCTAGTTTTTCCAATAAAGAGTGTAGGAACGTGTTTCTAAATAAATGATAATAAGAATAGTATTTAAGTTTATTAAACTGATAGTATCATAAAAATGATGACTATACATTTTTTATAAGCTTTGTTGATGTTTGGGCCAAAACATAAAACAATATTGCATATTGGTATAGATGTCACGTATGTAGTAGCCGGGATACACTTAATTTTCTGCTTGCTTATTTGCTTTTTGTCATAGTTTTCGTACTATATATTCATTTTTTAATATTGTCATTTTATTGATATTGATCTCACTGTTTGTAAATCATGAAAATAAATCTTCCTTCCTTTATTAAACCATAACTAATTAGTACTTCAACTCTTAATATCATTTAAAATGTTATATTAATATGATGCTGGTAAAATGGACGATTACAAGTTTTGTTAGACTACTGGAAAATAATTTTAGTCGCAAAGGTGACGCGATAAATACAGCCTAGTAGAAGTTTAAACTTAACCACGTTAAGTTCTGCTGTTTCTAATTTTCACAATTTATGTACACTTTATTTTAACAAAATATGTCTTGCTCTGTTGCTTTTTATCCTTAAAAAACTTATTACTAACGAAAAAATTTAAAATAAAACGCTTATTGTAACTCCAAACCAAAATACTTTGACAAGTTACAAATAATTTGACAAAAAGCAAATAACAAGTTTTCATTTGAAAAACAACGTTTGAAAAAATTATCTAGATATTTTTTTACAAACTATTGTTTTATAAACTAGTCACTAGACAAAGTTGTTACTAGAAAAATGTTCAATATGCCAAATGATTATAATTATTATATCATTATAATTATTAATTATTACAATTTGTAATAATTAATTGTATTGACGGCCGAGTAGCGTAGTGATCAGTAGCCCTATCTCATACGCCGGAGGTCCCAGGTTCGAGTCCTGGCCGGGGCATTCATTTATGTGATGAACACAAATGTTTGTTCTCGGGTCATGGTTGTTTGTATTTATATATGTATGTTTATTCTGGGTTCCCCCCCAGTTCGCTGTATGGTCATCCATAACACAAGCTCTGCTTACTTTGGGGCCATACAGTTGGTGTCGTTGTCTGGGGATTATTATTATTATTATTATTAATTTCACAAATTTATTTTTTTAAAACTACATGCATGCATTTGACACTCGCTCGGATAAAATAATTTACTGACTTCAACTAAAGACAAGACAAAAATCGTTACTTTTCACAGTCTTATATATCAGCTATAATAGATTCAGCTATAAAGTAGTGACGTCCCGTTCATAGCGATTAATGAAATGTAAAATAAACCAAATCAGGACTGAGTTCAGTCAACGATAATTATTTAATACGAGACCTATACGAACATTTTATACGAACCTAACCTATTAAATTCCATTACTAAAAAACTAAACATTATTTTTTTAATAAAACTCCGCTGCAGGTCTGCAGTAAGAACATGGTTAGTTGAACAAAATTATGACAAAACTGAAAGCTTTATGTGGCCAAGGAGTAAAAATAAAATACTAACACAGCACATAATTTTTTTTTATTTCTCACATTTAACGTAACAGGACCGTTCTTAATTTATTTTATGATATTGAAATACCTAAAAATAGAGAGAACTACCTACCCACGACACAGGCTACGCTAGTGTGGCTTAAGCCCAAGTAATTATAATTAACAGGGATGTAATTAACACTTATGTTTTTTTTAATGTGTAAAGGTAGACTTATGCGAGCAATGTTTTGTTATGTACTTTTATTTGTTTATAAAAAAAATTATGAGTATATATTTTTTATAATTAGGTTACATTGAGGTATTATGTTGGATGTTGCAGTAAGCCAGCAAAATAATTAAGTTGCTCTTAACACAGTATTTTGATATTAAATATTGTTTCGATATACATCTTTTTTTGAGTTTGTCATAGCCCGCGATGCACTTGATAGTAAGTGGCATCTCCCATAAACATCATTATTCATAGACGTTATTGATTAATTATATTGTTATTTATTGATTATTGCAATGCGTTGTCGACGGTAGATGCTTAAGTCTGAATCGCCTTTGTTTCAGTGACAACACTAGCTGTCCCTTTCCGTTAACCGGCACATTTATAGGTATACGTGGTTTTTTTTGTTCCCCTCCAAGGGGAGGGCAGGAGGAACTGTAAAATGCTCTTATGCATACCCCGCCGCGCGCCATCAAGGTTATGTGGGACTGGCTCCAAGCCTACCAGAGCTTCTACCAACTAAAAAACCCCCTGAATGACTCGTTTTATGCCTCACAGTTTTCATCTGAGTGACGACCAATTGGAGAAAAAGGCCGCGCTAGCGGAGCCCTTAAGAGGTCACCCGCTGGGAATTACATAGCACTGAAGACGAATTCATAGCACTGAAGGTGCTGAAAATTAAAAAGAATTTAGTAAGTTCGAATTTAAATAAGAATTGGAAGTTGCGTCCTGAAGGGCTTCGAGATCTAGTGTTAGTTGCAAGGCTACGTTGGTGTGCGCGTTTCCCGGTCTAGCGACTTTGAAGTTCGAATCTATGACAGGGGTAGTATACGGTTTCGGAGCGTTTGAAGAACGCTTCCGAGAGTGTTTTGAGGTGCTATTGCCCTGTAGGTAGTTCAGGATCTCTGAGCAGGTCCGCGTTACGCCCGTATCAGGGTGCGTTTGTGGCCCTGCGGCAGAAGAGATTTTGAACCACTTGCAGTTTGTGCAGGAGGGAGGGTTGGGCGTGAGCAAAGATTGGCGAGGCATAAGTCATGACGGGTCAAATGCAGGTCTTATAAAGCGTACATTTGAGTCTTAAAGACATTTTACTTCATCTACCTATACAATACATGCGGCTTAAGTAAAAATGGGCGAGTTTCGTTACTCTATTGACGTGTGGTTTGAAAGAAAGCGTCTGGTCTAAGATGACGTCTAAGTATTTGGTACTGCGCTTCCAGGGGATGGGAATACCTAACATTCGAACATGGAGATTGTCGGCGATGCAATTGAAGTCGAAGTAAGCCGCAGAACTCTTGTCTGGGTTCACATCGATACGCCATTTTTTAAACCATACACCGAGGGCGTTAACGGCCTTTTGGAGTCTGGTGATGAGGTGCGGGACATAGTGGCCTTTAGTGTAAAGGGCGGTGTCGTCGGTAAAGAGGGCGAGTTCGACGCCTTTCGTCGGAATGGGAATGTTGTTGGTGTACACGGTGTACAACAGAGGGGTGAGGACTGAGCCTTGAGGGACTCCAGCCTTTATGGGACGAGGCGCAGAAGCGTGCCTTCATGTCTAAAATAAAACGTATGAGCTTTGAGAAAGGATGCGATTGTCCTAACTAGGCGATCTGGTAAGCCTATTTTATAGAGTTTAGAAACGAGGCCGCAATTCCAGACTTTATCAAAAGCCTTGACTACGTCAAAGAAAACTGTGACCGTTTTCGATTCGATGGACTTGCTGAGGGCAGGAGTGCTTAGCGCGAAAGCCGAACTGATGAGGAATGATGACGGGAACGCCAACCGTTGGAAACAGATGGTTCCGCATTCGAGAGAATATGACTCTCTCGAGAAGTTAAGACTTTGCCTTGAGGAGGTTAATGGGTCTGCGATTAGCTGGGATATTCAGAGGTTTACCCGGCTTAGGAATGCCTATGACTGTCGCTTCTTTCCAAGCTTTAGAAAGTAGCTAGGGTCGAAGCAGGCATTGAAGATGATAGCTAACAAGTTAAGCACGTGTTGAGGCAGGTGCTTAAGTGCATGGTTGGAAATTTCATCCGCACCCGGAGCCTTTTTGGACTTTTAACTCGTGACCGTTGGCGTTGGGCCTATCGTTACGAGTAAACGCGTATTTGGGAATAGCGAATCCCCTGGACCGGTTGGAGTGAGCCACGTCTATTGGAGAAGCAGTAAATCTGTCTTTTTGTTCTGAACGAACAGTTTGAGCTCAGGTAGGTTAGTACTAAGGCTACAAGCGTTAAATGAAACTAGGGATAAGCGCATAGGTTTGATACGACGGACGCGGGATTTGCAGGTCTAGACATCATATAAACTATTAAGAGAATTTATACTAAATATAGAATTATATAAGGAACTAAGTAGCAAGTGATGCTCGGCTAACGCGAATAGACGCTCTTGAGCGCGATTTCCCTAATGTTGACGTTTTGAATAACGTCGCAAAACGTTCTTCTTGTCCTCAGCCAACGACGACTGCGGTGAAGACGACGGTGAGGGGCGTGGACCTTCGGGAGCTGGGAAAGGACGGAAAGGTGGAGGGCGTAGGTATGGTGCGCAATTTGCTTTACCGAGAGTAATCAGGTAAACGCGTGAAAGTCGTCGATAGTCGCGACATGAATTTTGATGGTTTCGCCTGCGTTGTAGGCTTTAACGTAATTAATTTTGTGCTCTTTGCACAAGTTAGAAACCGCGGTCCATCGCGCTTTTTTGCGGAAGAAGAGGGGAGGAGGAAGTTTAGCCTTAACCGGGACGGGAGCACAGTACGTTGCTGGCTTTGACGGGAACGTGGTCACTTGGACTGACCTAGGCGGCGCGGGTGCGGGTGTTGAAGACACCGCGATTTTATTTGATGCTTCCTAGAGTGATTGGACAAAACTAAAGTAAATGGCGGCTCAGGAGAGCCAGTTAAGGTGGTGGCGTCCGATGATGCGTCAGACGCAGATTCAGAATCGCTCCCGGGAGCGGTACCGAGCGCCTCGGCAAAGGACTTCGCAAAGTTTACCAAGCTTTGTGAATGCATGGAAGAGCTTGGTAAGATTGCAAGCCTTGCGAACGAACGTCAAAAACCGATGTAAGTAAGCTCAACTCTGTTGTGGCTGCTCCCACCGAGGTGAGGTATTAATTCGAGGGGTGCACGGAAATGCTATACTGATTATGTAACGACCGGTCAAAACCGGCCGCAGCGTAAGTCACAAAGAGGCTTATATCAAGTCGTCGGGGACGAAGCGAGATTTGTACAAATCTCAGCGTTTGAGTATTGCTACGAGTTGTCGTCGTTAGACGACAACCGTAACTCAGCGGCTGGTGCGACCGCAAACACGTCCGAACGAGGTCGGATGCAGAACGGGTCTGGGCCTACACTCGAGAGTGTGGCAGGAATGGCGTTTGAGTATTGCTACGAGAGAAGTCGTGAGACAACAATCGTGACTCGGCAGCCGGGAGCGACCGTCAACAAGTCCGAACGGGACCGGATGCAGATCGGGTATGTGATATAAACGTGGTTATTAGGGCCGTTTAAATATGAAGGACTGTAGTACCGCCCGAGATGATAACCTGATATAAAAAACTTTACTACCACTTCTTTTAAAATGGTTTCAAAGTAGTTTGTACCTTAATTTCGCTTCATAGTGACTTGGCCAAATAGATCTACAAAGGTAACTGTACAAAAAAGTTATAATTATATTTTTTATAATCTACTATGTAACAATAGTCGTAGTAGTTTACGATGGTGAAACTGAAATTATTTAGAAAAATCAAAAACTGATTTAACTAGCTAATTGTGAATTAGTTTTATTATATCTATATTTTCAGAATAGTGTCCATTCACGTCAATACATCCGATGGAACTACTGAGAAAATCACTTTGCCCACTCATCCTAATGGGTCTCTTCGATGGCCTATTGAAACACAGCTATCACGGCAGCGTCCATAAAACGTTTTCCTTTTATTTTTGGTAATAAATTAAAATCGCAAGGTGTGAGGTCTTGACTTTACGGTGGGTGATCTAGTAATTCCACTTATCGTTCGCCTGGTGGTGTGTGACGAAGCGTTGTCGTGGTGAAGCAGGATCCTACAGCGAGGTCGTTTCTCTCGAATTTTTTCTAAGACAAGTTCCAAACAATTGTTAGTGTACCACTCCGCAGAAACTGCTTTTCGATCCTCTAAAACAATTGTCGCAATGACCTGCCCTTCCGAAGAACGAGGCCACCACCTTTTTACGCTTTGACCTATCTTCACTTTTGTTAGCAGCTCCACGGAAGGAAACACCCACTGAGCAGAGGGTCTTTTGATATCGGGATCATAACAGTAAATCCTGCTTTATTCACCCGTAAGTTTGTCGAACACAGCATTAGAGCCACCTCCGTTAAATCTTTCAACCATTTCACGGCACCAATCAACACGGTGGAGGTTTTGGCCCTCGGTCAAATTATGAGGTATCCACCGGGCACAAAGCTTCCTGTCCGCTAAATGTTCATGGAAGATTTGTGCAGATCTCTCATACGCCGCTCAACGCAGAGTTTATCTTCACTCGTCACCCTAGAAGGCCGTCCTTCACGCAGATCAACGTTGAGATTAGTGCGACCTCATTTGTAAACCATTGTAAACAGTGGCACGAGATGGGGCTTTATCATAAATTGTCAATCGTAGTCTATTATAATTTTCTTGTTGACTTAAATGACATCGAAAATCATAAAAGAACCATTGCACGAAAATGTTCAAGCTGACCAGGCACAGTCAATTTTCAATTTGCCGCCAAATTGAAAAACAACTCACAAATGAAAGAAATAAGAGTTTTATTTTCAAAATTTTAAATAATTTTTTTATTATATTGTTAACAAGGGGCCAGTTCTAAGAACTTTCAGTTTGACCCTCGTATAGACAACGTATAGCTTTCGTTTTTATTTGGTAAAGTTATTCCTTAAAAGGTAATTAAATAGTAATAAAAATGCCACTTTCAGCAGAATACTGGGAAATTTAAAATTTTTATTTTGAAATAACTAAATAACTCATTAAACAAAGAGAAAAATAACCTAAATGACGATCATTAAGGTAGGTACTGTCAATTTGGTTGGGTTGATAATGTTTAGAAATGAAAACTAACAATTTTTCAATAGATTAATGTTGATAGTTTATTTCTGCTACACATATATGTTCATTAATAATCCATCATATTATACATATCTATTGAATATTAGTTAATTTCGAAAACTAAAATTTTTTTAAAAGCCAAACTTTCGAATCGTAAATTATTTGTTATAATTATAACCAGGGAAAGGTTTAAACGATAGACGTGGTGGATGGTGGTGATAGTCACGGACTCATGTACGTGTCCACTGCGTCGTTTAAATATAATTAAAATATATCAAATATACAAACATAACATGTAATTTTGTCGCTCGCTCGGATTTATTTGAAACATAATGAAAGAGTTATTTTAGATAATATAAGAAGAAATTGTTTTAATTTAAAATGATCTGATTTCAAATATTTGCTAATAATATCAAATAAAAATAATATAATATATATCAATGTCCTTGCGTATAAAGTTATGTTGTTGTATTAATATCGCGCCTACTCCGCAGGTTTTATCAAATAATATATTAATTAATTGACAGTATATGACTTTAGGTGTTGTGGAAATGTGCATATAGCGTGACTTAGCGGTCGGGCGCTGTCTTCGCCCTTCGCGTCCTGAGTTGAATTGTTTGCTAAACGTATCCTCCTAATGAAAACGTTTGTCTTTTCATTGCTATTATTGCTATTTTGATAATAGAATCTACGCATTGAACTTTTACTCAAGGTAATTAGAAAAATGAATTGATTAAAGTGAAACTTCTGTGCAAAATAATCTCTTGTCAATGCCTCGGCTCCTCTGAAGAGGTTCTATTTCGAGTTAGTAATTTTCCTTAGTAAACGTAGTCGTTTACAAGCTAAGTTTATTTGCTTTTGTAAAACCTGACGATTTGAATCTTACCTACAAAATTTTGTTTGAAAAATTGAGGAAGAAGTATTGCCTGTGACTCCAAATAGCCTAGTTATATCCAAATTATCCTCCTTTCTCACATTTATCTCTAGCTATAAATTATACTCTGTGATTAAACAAGTTTATAATTTAATTAAAGGCCTAGTGCGCCAGTTCATGATATTTGTTTATACGGATTTTGACGTTTTATATTTGTTATGACGGTTTCTGGCTCACTTATTAGGTATGGCTATCAAACGCGAATTAATTTGACAAGGCCGCGGGCGTCGAATCAAACTAAGTTGCTCGCTAAGATAGGTTAGGATTTTTTGTCTCTAATCAAAGCAATGCACAGTATTGAATCGCGTGATATGGTAATTACACCGGATCTGAATAATAAAAAACAAATTCTTACTGAAGGGTGTGGTGAGTGAAACGCTAATTTATATATATATATATATATATATATATATATATATATATATATATATATATATACTGCTCCTTAATTTACTGTGAGATAGTACAATGGTTTCTGCATACAGTGGAAGGTATTTTTTTTTAATACTTCCTAACAACCGTCGGTGTGGACTGCAGGTGCCTATCGCACTCCTAGGCTATAAGTGCATCTATGAGCCTCAGTTGAGGATCTAGAGGACTGCATGGGCTATCACACTCCTTCACCTAACGGACTGTTACTGGAGAAATGTAAGTAAGTATCGCTCCAGCACGGTCGCTAGCTAACTAAGATCTGTTCTTTATTTTTTTTTTGTTCCCCTGCACGGGAAGGGCAGGAGGATAAAAAATTATCTGACGCATACTCTGGCGCGCGCGATCCAGGTTATGTGGGACTCGTCCCGACACCTACCAGAACCACTACCCACTAAAAAAACCCCTGTCGGCTCGTGCAATTTTTTGCCACTCAGCCTTCATCTGAGTGACGGCCAATCGGAGAAAGAGGCCGCGCTAGCACCCAGAAGGGGTCACCCGCTGGGATTTACATAGCACTGAAGGTGCTCAAAGCGCTGAAGTGAATACATAGCACTGAAGGTGCTTAAAATGAAAAGTAAATAATTAGAAACATCAAAAATTGAAAAATAAAATTGCATTAATTCGGATTTACTTTAGAATTAGAATTTACGTTAGAATTAGAATTTGCAGCCTGAAGGGCTTCGAGATCTAAAGTTAATTGCATGGGTTCGCCGAGCGACTTTGAACTTCGAATCTTAGACAGGAGCAGTATATGAGACTGAATCTCGACAAGATGATTAGGATGGGTTTCGGCGCGTTTGAAGAACGATTCTGAGAGTGTTTTGAGGTGCTGTTGCACTGTAGGTAGTTCAAGATCTCTGCGCAGGTCCGCGTTACGCACGTACCAAGGTGCGTTTGTGGCCCTGCGGCAGAAGAGATTTTGAACTACCTGCAGTTTTATGCAGGACGGAGGGTTGGGCGTGGGCGAAGACTGGCGAGGCATATGACATGACGGGTCTAACGCAGACCTTATAAAGCGTACGTTTATTTCTGAAAGACATTTTACTTTTTCTACTTAACATACTATATAGGTGGCTTCAGTAAAAACGAAAGAAAGCGTCTGATCTAAGGTAACGCCTAAGTATTAGATACTGCGCTTCCAGGGGATGGGAATACCTAACATTCGAATGAGGGGATCATTGCAGCGATTACGGAGTTTTTAGTCGAATTGAATAGCAGAACTGTTTTCTGGGTTGACATAGATACGCCATTTTTGAAACCAAACACCGAGGGCGTTACGGCCTTCTGAAGTCTGATGATGTTATTTGGGACCACGTGACCTTTAGTGTAAAGGGCGGTGTCATCTGCAAAGAGGGCGACTTTGACGCCTTTCGGCGGGATGGGGATGTCGTTAGTGTACACGGTATACAAAAGAGGGGCGAGGACTGAGCCTTGAAGGACTCCAGCCTTTATGGGACGAGGCGCGGAGAGCGTGCCTTCATGTTTGAAACGAAACGAGCGGTCTTTGAGACACGACGCGATTATCCTAACTAAGCGAGCCGGTAAGCCTATTTTGTAGAGTTTAAAAACGAGACCGCTGTGCCAGACTTTGTCGAAAGCCTTGGCTACGTCAAAGAAAACTGCGATCGTTTTCTTTCGTTTCGGAAAGAAGCCGTCGAGTATATACTCGACGATTCGATGGACTTGTTGAGGGCAGGAGTGCTTAGCGCGAAAGCCAAACTGGTGGGTAATAATGAGAGAATCGCCATCCGTTGGAAACAGATGGTTCCGCATTCGAGAGAGTATGACTCTTTCGAGAAGTTTTGACATGGTCTTGAGGAGGGTGATGGGTCTGTGATTAGCCGAGAAATTCAGAGGTTTACCCGGCTTGGGAAAACCTATGACAATCGCTTCTTTCCAAGCTTTTGGAAAGTAGCTAAGGTCAAAGCAGGCATGAAAAGCAAGATTTCATCGTTAGAGACTTTAACGGGGTCAGTGGTGATGGGAAGAGAGTCGCTGTGGAGAACTTCGTCCTCCACCGCTTTGATGTGAAAGGGATTCGCGGGTTGCGTGCTGGGCGAGCATTGTGAAGCAACGCAGTCAGTAGTGCCATCGGGACGAGTAAGAGGAGGAACGTGAGAGGCGATGTCTACGCGTAAGGCTCGGGCCATTCGATAATACGCTTGGTGGGACGGGGAGATATTTTCCATGAGATCGTTCATCTAAGCATCTCGGAGTTGCGAGGCAAGTCCTAACTTTACGTTGAAGCTGATTCGCAGCTGTTCTGTAGGCGGGCGTGGGATATTTCTTGGCTTTCCGGAGAGCCGCGTTCTTAGCTTTAATGAGATTGCTAACGGCTAGGGGTAGCATGGGTTTGCCTTGCATAGCAACCTTTTCGTTATTGCTGATGGCTGAGTTGATAGCATCAGTGAGAGTGTTGACTAATGAATCTATTTTATCCGGGCTATCTAATTGATCGGGCGAGATCGCGAGCGGAGAGTTCGGGGCCTCTAAGGCTGAAACTAACGCATTTTTAAAGCCTTTCCAGTTGGTAATGGTCTTAGGAGATGTGACGTTATCGTTAGGCGCACCTAGCACGAGGGAACGGGGCGGTGGTCAGAGCCTAGGTCATCGAGCGGTTCGATAGACCTGAGATCGAGATTGATTCGCTTGACAGTTGCAAAATCGATGATGTCAGGAGAGTAGTTCGGATTGTTGGGATAGTGAGTGGGATTGATGGGAGAGATGACGTCTAAGTCAAGTGAGTTAGTGATGTCGAGGAGAGCGATACCGCTGGTGTTGGTCAATAGGCACGTCCAGTCAGTATGTTTGGAGTTAAAGTCTCCGAACATAATGACTGAATGGCCGAGGGTGAGAATGGCCTCAAAGTCGCTGCGGGTTGGTCTGGAGCCACTAGGTATGTAGACTGAAGCTATGATGATGGTCGGATGACCAGTCATAGCCAATCTACACACAGTGGCTTTCATGTTGAGGACAGGAGGGGTAGGGAGAGGACAGGAATAGACGCCTCTTTTGTAATATATAGCAGTGCCGCCGAAACCGTCGGAGTTGGGCCTATCGTTACGAGTAAACGCGTATTTGGGAATAGCGAATCCCCTGGAGCGGTTTGGAGTAGGCCATGTCTCCTTGAGAAGCAATAAGTCTGGATCTTTGTTCTGAAGGAACAGTTTGAGCTCAGGAAGGTTGGTGCTAAGGCTACGAACGTTAAAAGATACTAGGGACAAACCCTTGGGTTTGATACGACCGGATGCTGGTCTAGTTTGGACGTTGGAGGTCTGAGGGGCCGGGGCCGCGATAGTTGCCTGTAAGGCCTGCGTTATTACGTCATCTGAGGCGGGAACGCCGGACGCAACGAGCGCCTGGGCGAACGACCTAGCAAAGTTTACCAGGCTTTGCTGGTCCATTTTTTTTTATTGAAAAAGGATTAGACGTATTATTATAATTATTTCAAAACTCATATGAAATCGCTGAGGACCTAGGTGGAGTAGAAATTGACGTCGTAAGCTTAATGGTAAAGAAGATTTTGTGACATCCGCGTACGATTTAATCACGGCAGGGAATTGGGAGGAGGCCTCTTTAAATTAAATGTTGTCCTGCGGCATGATAATTTTTATGGCTTTTTGCCTAGAATGTTCAGGACAATATTTATCTGTGACCAAATAAGAACCTAAATAAAATAAACATGATACTTGATCGAGGGCACTACACAGCTGTCACCGACGTGACGCTGAAAGCACCGGAAACAGCGTGGCTTAGATCGACATTGTGCTTTTATGTACCCAAGCCTGCAGCAGTTTAGGCACTGGATGTACATCCTACTTACTATCTACTGTTCAAATGCTTCCACGGACCACGAGGAAGGCACGCCAAGTACAAGACAGTTTGAGACAAACTGGGAGGATATAAAACTGCTTTCTTGGGGAATGGAGTAACAACTGAAAGGTCTTGAAAAATAGATATATTTATTTTTCTAGGACACTTCGATTATAGTGTTATCAAAAAGTGTATTCGCAGTCTTCCAAAAAATCTCGCATACATATCAAAAATACAATGTTATTTATATATTTTCTTAAATTTTCACGATTCATACTTTAAATAAAACACTTTTTACCGGATATTATCGCGTATATTTTAGTTAATTTTAAAATTATTTCGACGTTTCGGCATCTTTGCAGTTGCCGTGGTCACGATAGACTCTATCGTGACCACGGCAACTGCAAAGATGC
The DNA here is from genome assembly GCA_923062675.1 of Marasmarcha lunaedactyla. Lineage (NCBI taxonomy): Eukaryota > Metazoa > Arthropoda > Insecta > Lepidoptera > Pterophoridae > Marasmarcha > Marasmarcha lunaedactyla. The sequence goes on along the minus strand of OV281339.1, from coordinate 12,675,997 downwards.
CGAAACGTCGAAATAATTTTAAAATTAACTAAAATATACGCGATAATATCCGGTAAAAAGTGTTTTATTTACAATGTTATTTTATTACAAAATTATTGTGAACGTAATAACAAAGAAATGTTACTATGGAACCCTGCATCTAAAATGATAAGGTAACGCTGTTTTAACTAACATATTCAGAAACAGCCATGACACCAAACTATAGGAAAGGCAGGTTCATCCAACTAGGCAATTTATAGTCCACCACAATTGTAAAATGCGGTTTTGCGTTGAATTAATTTCTTAGGTTAAATTCATTCTTCGCCATCAATGCAGTCGGTTTCGTTAACATGAGATGTGAAAACTCATAAATCCTATTTCTCATAATCTTTTTATTCACGAATTCGTCCCATGTTTGATAAAAAGTTGTTCAGTTTAAGCAACAATTTCCCTGTTTCAGGTTTATCTCTCCTTTTTTTTACCAAACTTACCTTTTGGTGTGCTAGTAGAAAGTCAAATAATCAAACAGCAAAATTTGAGCTAAAGTTATTGAAAAAAGCAAAGTCACTCAGCAACACACATCTACTGTACGGGTGACTGCGAATACTTTTTCTAATTTGTGTAGTATTTTGTTGGAGTAACTTTATAGGAGTATAAGAAATCATTTGTTAAATAGCAGCAAGAATACTTTAAAATGATTATTCTAGGCAGTTGAATATATAAATGATGAAAAGCAACTATTCTGCAATTTCAGCAAAATGGAAAAAAATAAATTTTTTCATAAGATCCGAGGTGAAATGATGACTGTGAAATTAATTATTTTTAGCTTTTGCCCATTCCTAGCATTGCAAAACTGTTTGACCTCTCTGCGTATATTGAAATCGAAAATATTTCATAGAATTCCAAGTGCTACTCAGCTGTGTTGGAATCGACGAACGCAGAAGCTTCATAATTTGACCTTATGTAGGGATTTTGTTAATTCTAAGGGTTTCCAACTTTTACCGAAGTAAAAGGTAGGTAGGTATGCTCATTTTAAGAGCTTTTTTTTGAAGGATTTGCGGTGAACATCGAATACTTTATTTATCTTTTTAGCTTCTAGTCAGAAGACTTAGAAAAGCAATGACAAAAAATCCAAAGTGTACTCACCGTAGGTGTTTGCAACTTCAAAACTATTGCCTCGCCTTGCCTGGCACCCATTGCTGTTGTTGTCAGCTTCGGATTCAGATTCTTGAGACGGATTGCCTAAAAGACGTTTTTATACATAATTGCAACTCAATATTCCATTCAATCAAGGGCAGGTCTGTCGTTGCATAGATTTCGGGTGCACAAAAAAGAGACGCAAACAATAGACTAGACTGACAGTCTCCATTTATGCTGATAACCTGCTCGAGTGGCTGTATGGCTGATATCTATAAATAATTTGGGGATTCAGTGAAATTGGTTTTAATTTAAAGTAGAACTTCTCCACTTTACTTTCTTGGTGATATTTATAGGATCTATTTATAGGATCTATTTATAGGATGATATTTATAGGATCTATTTATAGGATATATTTATAGGAGGAAATAAAAACTTCACAGCTTCACCATATCTTTGGTTATATCCATCGATTTGTCGCTAAAAAACGGCAATACCCTCAACAGCCAATCAGATATTTATATTTGTGAAATTTGGCAGCCAGTGTCAGTAAACAGTCAAAGGTATGCAGTGTTTGTTCTTTTATTTTCACTAATTTTATGTAATTTTAAAAGTTATTTAAAATGAGTGGAATACAAAAAGTATCGCCTGAGAAAGCCAGGAATCGATTACGCAATACAGATTGAACAAAACGTTCAAAGGCAAAGCAGAAACTGTAAGTAAACCTACCTAACCTTTAGGAACCGCACAAATTATAATCAAAAATATTAGGGTTGTCACAAGACTTATAATAAAGATAATAGACATTAAGCTTAAAATTGGACTTGATTATTGTTGAGCATTTGTTTTAATCCATCTGATTTTTAACATATAGTTCTTTGTTTATTTATGTTACGAATATACATACTCGGCTAGAATAAAACTTAATGTCTGTGCGGCAAGAATTGATAAATAACTATTTTGATACTAGCGAACTGTATGACATGAAATACCATGAATAGCGCGAAAGGATAGAGATCGACGGTAAAAATAAAAAACGTACCGCAATTAAAATGTGATAAGAACTTCTGACTTTATTATTCTTTATTAACTATTATTGAACACTTTAATCAATAGAAATTTTATACAAAAATATTCATTTTGTATGAAAAATACTTATAACAATAGTGGCTTTATTGTTTTTTTTCTTTTTGCAGGTATTCGGCCAACTCCTTACCATTAAAACCAAACCGCCACACAACTGATTGTAAGGGTTATAAATGTGGTGCATTAACATCCAAAGATATTTTCTACTTTCACAAATCTTTTTATAAAAATCCATCAAAAATGTATCGGGATGATTTCATATTAAAATATAGTATTAGCACAAAAAGCCTACAAAAAGGACTCGAAATATCAAAGAATTTTCAACTAAGTATTTCATACTTAAGCATCCTAGTAACACATTGATTCCAGTTTTTTTTAAAAGGACGAGTTCATGGCGTACTCAAGCAGTATAATATGCAATATGGTCAAATGGCAAAAAAATTACGTGGTGGCGAACGAAAAACACGTGAATTTGATTCACGGAAAGCACCAGTTGAAAAGGGTTAAGTCCATTTTAGGCCGTCAGTAAGCTTTTTGTTTCAGCACTTAAGGGACGAATGGAATGCACGATAATTCGTATCATTTATGTAAATGATTATTAAAAAAAGTATCAGAACTATAATATTTCCCAATAAGATTATCTCAATCAATAAGAAACTAAACGTGAGTAGTCTCCATACAATAACTGCACAACGTTGGGGTTACTGATTCAATGCAAAAGAAGTTTTGCTGGTGGATTATTGTAAAGATAAAGGCATAAAGCTTTTCATAAACAGTAAAGTAAACATATAAGTATACACTTAAAACTAAATAAATAATAAAGCATATAGTTAGCCGAGAAGGTGTCTAAACGCGACAAACACTCGCTTCGGGTCGAGAGATAATATGGCTCAGTAGCGTCATTTTCTCGCATTTTGAGACCTCCTCGACTTGTCGCGGGTACAGACCTCTTCCTTTAAAAGCCTTTAGGTTAGTCTAATGTATAAATGTGCTTTCTTTCTATATTCTAATTAAGATTCTGGTCACGTGACTCTAGTGTTGTACGTAAGATTTCCTTTGACTTCATTATTTAATTTAAATACCAAAAACAAAAAAGTTAATTCAATAACCTTTTAAATATGGTTTATGGTATAGTCAATCTATTAAAAATAATCATGACGGTATTATATGCTGAAACATCATCGGCCGACGGCTCAAACACTTTGGACTTAAGCCTTTTATTAAATCTTTCACACCTTTGGAAACCCATTATTGTCGTGGTAAAAACAATCAGGGGGTTTATTTACCTACAGATTTATCTATTAAATAAACGCATGGTATGTATAATGACCAAGCTTTGCCGGGGTATTCTGTTACAGTTTCATATTTCAGAAAAGTATTTAACACTTAATTTAATAGCGGATTTGGTGCCGTTCATCAAGATGTATGCTCTACGTGCTTGCGATTTACAGAAAATATAAAAGTAGAAAAAAATACCGCAAGAAAGCAAGTGCTGATGGTACAAAAAAGGATTCATAAGTTACGAGCAAAATCATTCTTCAATCATTTGAGAGAGGAGCAAGAAGGACTACTTACAATTTCTTTTGATTGTGAAAAGAACTTGCCATTACCGAAAATTCCCGACCAGGCAGCTTATTACTCCCGGCAAATATACCTTTGTAATTTTACCGTAGTAGTTGGGTCGTCCCGGAGTTCTTTGCAGTAAGATAATATATTTGCTTATTTGTGGACAGAGGAGGTTGCTGCTAAGTCATCTAATGAGATTCGTAGTGCCTTATGTCATGCGCTATCTTAATTAGATATTAAAGGTGTTACTTTTTGAAAAAGGATTAGACGTTTGTCTTCTATCTCACCTGATATAAAGTGACGATGAAGACGAAGGTGTTACACGTCTATCCACGAGATACCTATTCACTCGACGCTTGAAAGAACTAGGACTATAGTTTTCTGGAAAAACAGACGCAGGCAATTCATTCCACACCTTGGCGACCCTCACCAAAAAGGAACTATCAAAGCGTTTGGTTCGACTTCTTGGGATATCTACCATGAAGGGATGGAAGGTCTGTCTGCGTCTAGTAGTCCGATGCAAGAAGGTTGTACTTATAGTTGATGGTTGTGCTGGCCAGAACAAAAATACAATGATGGTAGGAATGTAAGTCAAGTATCTTAGCACAGGCTCCATCGTATATAAAAAAATTGAGCTTATTTACCCAGTAACTATACATATATACGGTAACATACAAGATCCAGATAGGGTTTTTGCCTTTATTGAAAAAAAAATGTCGTTCTCGCGAAACTATCACGAATCCATTAGAATATACGGAAATAATATCTGGACATGAAACTTTAAGACACCTGGCTACTGAAGTTCCGATTTTTGATTTGAGGTCTATTGTAAGGAATGTGTTAAAAAAAACCTGATCAGTTAGATTTTAAAATCAGCACTGTGAAAAGCGCGTTCAAAATCAACTACAAATATGTAGGTAAGAGGAGAAATCTCATATATACTGACTACTCATATATATATTGCGATACTTTTAAGTCTAAGAGCATTTTAGCTAATGGAAAAAGATTAACACAGTTGGAACCGGAACCTTTACCTTGTGGAGTTGCTGTTGCTCAAGCTAAATTGGCGGACGTCGAAAATCTTTTAAATTCTTTCATTACGGCGATCAGTGGAAAAATTTGAATGATCTTATTTTTTTTTTCAAAAACTTATTGGAAAGAAACAACAATATACCGCAGCCTAACAGTGAGGACTGCCATGGTGATGAAATGGAAGAAATTGTTGATTTTGTCTAAAATTTATTGTTTTTTATTTGATTAAGCATTTTAATTAATTGTTATTTTTTTATCACTAGTGACAACCCTGATATCAATGAATAATTACACGACATATCAAAAATGGCGATATTGACGTATATTTTTTTTTCATAATTAGAAAAATCCCGGCTTGCATAGCAAACTCAGAAAAATCCAAATTAATTATGAGTATTTCTCGTAAAGTTAGTATTTAGTATATTTAAGGTAATTTTGGTACTTCTACGTCTTCTCCTAACTTTTAGGGTATCCTTTTGCCATAAGGGTGAATCATACTGTGACCAATTTTTGCTTATCTACTAATAACTTGTTTTCTCAATATTTTTGCTTTATGGTTTTTTCCCGTTTTGTCGTTAACCGACACATATATCTTGCTTAATGTTTTTTTTCAAACACGACTCAGAACACATACGATTGATTCAACCCTCAAACAAAAAATCGCATCAATATCCAATCGTATTATTCTCACTTTCTATACCGCAAGGTCTTTCAAATAAACTTTGGTCAAAGTTTCTCCTGACCGTCTGGCGACCCCAAAAGGGACTTGTATTTCTTTTGACCACTGCTTGATAAGTTTAAAAAACGTGGTCCGATTACTCTAGGTAACTTAAAACATATGTTTGATTTTATTAAAAAATAATGATAAAAAATTTTAAAATGATTTCCGAATAGTTAAATATTTACAAATATGTATTACGTTTCTACTGCATGAACTATTGTCATGTATTATTGCATTTCAACCATTTCAGCTGTTTCAATGATTGTAATAATTGTAATAATGATTTTAGCTATCCATCCAAGTTGTCAGTTAACCAGTGTGTATTTAGTTTTTTTTCAGCCTTTAACTTAAAGGCAAACCTAACCCCAAAGCATTCTAGGTCAAGATTTTCTAATCACCAGCCTTTAGGGGAAGGTACGGTGGATGTAAATTCAAACTCTTAACCAAACTTTACCAGTATTTGTTGAATGACGAGGCCGGTCCAAAGCAATTACTAGACATATTCTGCTTGTGCCACTTGTCACTTTATGCAAGTTGGCACATTCGGCGTCATTTTCAGTGTGAATAGCTTAACTTAACTTAACGTAGGTACATAAATTTGAGCTGTATGGCAGTAACAGATATGCCAGCTTCTCATAATGTCAGTACTGTAAGTTCTGAGCAGATTTTTTTTATTGAAAAAGGATTAGACGTTTGTCTTCTATCTTACCTGATAGAAATAGACGATGAAGAAGAAAGTGTCACACGTCTATCCACGTGATACCTATTCACTCGACGATTGAAAGAACTAGGACTATAGTCTTCTGAAAAAACAGACGCAAGCAGTTCATTCCACACCTTGGCGACCCGCACCAAAAAGAAACTAACGAAGCGTTTGGTTCGACTTCTTGGGATTTCTACTGTAAAAGGATGGAAGGTCTGTCTGCGTCTAGTAGTCTGATGTAAGAAGGGTATGGGTTTTCGCATTTGAAAAATATTAGTTTTCAAACTAATGTTTTTCAAATGCTTGACTGGCCCCCGATAAGTCTGTAACAAATAAAGTAGAATATCTGGAATATTATTCATAGTTTTCTATAAATACACCACTTGGTATTATATTTCAAAGAAAAGCAATTCTAAAAACATTCATTTTCTTTATGCGACCTTTTATTTTACTCAAAGAATTTATAAACGGTAATCCTTCTAAGGAATTTTATAATACCAAAATATTAATCGTAAAGGCAAATAAAAGTTATTATTTTTTTCTTTAGATACTTTAACTAAACTTATAAAACACATCTATTGGAGTTGAACCTCCAATAAATGTGAAAATCAATCAATAAAACAATTCAAATGTTAAATTACATATACATATATAAGTACGGGAAAACTGCAGAAGTATGTCCATTCTGTTCATTTACTGTTCATGATTTATTTGTATTTTTAAAATAACTATTTCAAATAGAAAGGAAAACACGATAGATATAGAAATAAACCAATTTATTTGCTCAATAAAACAATATAATCTACACCAGCAAAGTTACAGTTAAATATATTCACTTTATAACTAAATGATGCAAACGGTAAACGGTAAATTATTGTAAATATCGGCAAACATCAAAATAACACCATAAACTAGAAAAATATTTTCACAGGTGTCTTTTTCGATCCGAAGTTCCAAAGAAAAGCGAGTTACGCCCGAATAGCTAATTTCAACAAAAAAATTTATCCCACTCAACAAAAATCTCTTTACTGAAAATGGTGCTACCATCGTCAATCTGTAATGCCAACATGATAAACACAGTGCTGTTCCGGAAGTTATTTTTGTCTTACATAACTTTGAAACGAAACATAACTTTCACAACTTATTATATACATATATATATATACATTTTTTTTATATTTTTAATATAATATAATATATATAACGTCTGTTTTTCGAGTGAATAGGTATCTCGTGGATAGACGTGTAACTCCTTCGTCTTCATCGTCACTTTCCATCAGGTGAGATAGAAGACAAACGTCTAATCCTTCTTCAATAAAAAAAAACGTAAGCATAACTTATTAAATAAAAATAAGTAACCCCATATCTTATACCAGCAACTACTTAGTTCAACAGGAATTCAGCATTTCTTTTTCTTTATATTTACAGTAAATAATCAAGCCTTAATTAAATAATATGAAAAATCTTTAAATCTAATAGTTGTTCTCTAAATTAATTTAAATCATAGTTTTCTTTACAATAATTGATTAACGTAAAAATAAAAGGTTAGTTGTACTAAACACACTACCGTCATAAGTTACTTTTAAGTATTGAAAACTGATACTTAACAATATAACTTAAAATTTGGTTACTGAAAAATGATTACGATTTAACTTATCATGAAATTAATATGTCATAAAAGCGAAGTAATCGAGTACGTGTTCGCGCCGATATATACTATAATAATAATATTTTTTGAACATTAATTCTAATAGAAAACACTACACACTAAAAATATACAATATTTTACATATGATTCTTTTATTTTTAGTAGGCTTCAAATAATGCCCAGATAAGAAAGAGAGAAATCTTTAGAAAGTATTTATGCTAAATAAGGTATTATTAACTAGCCCCTTTTTTACTAAACATGTGATATAGCACACTCAAATTCAGAAATTTTAAAAACGCGTTCATTTAGTAATTATATTGAAACACCCTTTTAAAAAATATTTGTTTTAAAAGGATACAAAATCAAAATATTCATATCGCACGCAAATAAAATAAAAAAATAACATAATTAAGAACCCAATTTAAAACTTAATTTTAACTACCATTAGTAAATAATTTCAAATGAAAATCTCACCTTGTACTCTCAGACATAAAAGGTATCATAGTATCATATTTTTTTACTACCAAGTAACCTTTGACCTCGAAGGTTTTCATCCAAATGTACCTATTTCTCGAAAATTACACAACATTACAGGAGAAGAAATTACTATTCTCGCAGGGCCATTGTAACTTTTGCCTAACAATAAAATTGCACGTGACTGAGGATTTAAATGCTAACATTTTGTACCAAATCAATTTGAAGCCAAAACGTTTAAGCTATTTTCTCCCTTTTTTAGCTACGAGTAACTTGGTGTACAAGTAACGGGAGAACAATAACAACATTTTAGAACTCGTGCATTAAATAACCGCTCGCTGTTTCTGTATATTAACGGGAAAATAACTTGTATTTGAAAATCACTGTTGAAGTTTAAAACATCGAAATATTTTGTACCTTTGTTACTATTTTATTTATTTGTTGTATTTGTAGTCTCACCTGTACTTTTGCATAAAATATTTTAGGATAAATATGTTCTTGCGTTGTTTATTTTTAAATTTAAAGTTATTTTGTCTCATAACACTACTATTACCTTAATTTTATTTTATTTTCTTTTTTGTAAAAACAGATTCATATTCATTTTTAATAATATTATGAATAGAGTTATATTGAGTAATAGGATCGCCACAGTAATCTAATTTAAATGTTTTTCAAATACATTATTTTTAAATGTTTCAAGCCGTCTCTCATTCACGGGCATAAAGGTAATTTCTCATTTCAGAGTGTTTTTTTGCCCAATATCAAAAGTGGCCAACTGCCCACTACGATCTGATTGTAGTTTATTAATTACTGATTTTGTATACGACATTAAATTTGTAAAAATGTTATCAAGGCATGTGGTTGAATTTGCTGTGATTCGCGTAGGCTCAAAAAAGAGATTTTTTAGGTTTCAACAGTTAAAAAGATTCAAGAAACGTTTATTTTGTGTTGTCTATACTAATAAATCAATATTAAAATCGCCACATATAATTATTTCTTTGTTTTTGTTATTTACTATGTAATATCTCATCCATAGTGCTCTCAAACAGTTCAAACGGTGAGTATGGGGGTCTGTACACACTTATTATAACAATATATCTCAATACAGGCTATTTCAACAGATCGCTCAACAGACACACTTACAATATCAGAGCGTTGTTTAAATATAAGGCTCTTATGAGTGATGATAATTGAGCCACCACAAGTTGTTCTCTGAATAAACTAGCAATTACATTATTGTTATATGAAGACATAATTTGACACTGTCTGAGCCAGTGTTCTGTAATACACAGTACATGAATATTTTCACAGTTTATAAATAGCTCAATCTGTAATTCCTTACCATCAATACCCTGCATATTTTGATGGACTATGGACTTTTTACATTTTTATTACTTAAACTACTACTTAGATTACTGGTGCTAGATGTAATAACACGAGCGGAATCTTTAAAAAGATTACAAGTTTATTATTACAATAATAGCATAACGATTGAGATATGTTTATTAATTCATGAATGAATATTAAATAAAGATATAGGTAACTCAGAATGTCTCGGCATGTTTTTAATGTTACTGGAGTTCTGCAAACAACTGGTGTGGCCCCAATACAGTCGGATGCAACACATTTATTTTACAAAATAAAATGTCATTATTTATGTCGTCTATGTCAAAAGATTGAGTTATAATTATACTTTGAATAGTTTTTAATAACAAGGAAAGCTGTGAACGAATTTCTAGTTTGTTTCTGGAATTAATTAAAGATTCATGGCAAAATAGTAGTTGACAAACATTTTAGCGTCTAGAAATGGCTTTTACATAAATAGAAATTACTTATTTTTCTACGATTTTCCAAACAAAAATATTTTTTAATACAAGCCTCGATGCATAGATTTTTGAGAATATCAATTGGCTATAATAGTAATAATATGTATCTCAATGCCTCCATCTTACTATGACAACACTTACAAATGAATTGTCACTGTCAACGAAGCTGACATGCCGCTGTCAGCGGTCAGTCCAGTGACTAATACTTCTGCGCCATTCGTGTCGGTTGTATTTGTGTTGTTTTCATTGTTGTTTTTGCTATTTGCTTATTTCTATTTAACTAGGACTGCCTACGGACTGATATTTGATTCGTTTTAAATGTGACTTGTGCGTGCCTAAAGGATTCTGCACCTTGTCTTACGTGACTGTATCTTGCTTTTTGGATTGTTGAAGTGCGTTTTGAACGACAATGGAAGATCGTAGCCGATTAACGCGAATCTTAAGTGTTAATTGCAACACTTGAGTTTACACGTTGCGCCGCTATCCTGACCTTACAGTAATGATACTATCGATAATCTACTGTACGAATTGACTGGCGAATATTGATGTTGTAAATCTGTAAAGATAAGTTGAACTAGTGAATAATTTATCAATATGAAGTGTCGAGTTTAACTTTGTCGTAACAATAACGTATGTGCTTTCGGTTCATTAAAATAGTAAGCGAAAAGTTGCCGTTTATTTTCATAATTTTTATGGGCCTTTCCACAAAGGTGATAAGGCTTTGTTTTGTTTATAGTGCCATCGTAAAAATACCATGGCACCGGTTTTGTACGTCACAGGTTTAGTATGAGGACCGTAGTATTTTTTTGACCTTTCTTTTGAATTTTGAATATTTTGAAAAGCCTTTTGCGTACTATAGTATAGTCTGTGATTTAAAGCCCTTATGTAATCGGTATAGGTGTTATTTTCGAGGTGATCTATGGAGCTTTGAATATTAGGTATAAACCGAATAAGAGTTCGAACGGAGAGAAACCAGTGGTTGAATGGATGTTAGTATTATAAGCTAACTAATGCTGTTTCTAAGTATAAGGACCAGGTATGGGAGTGTTTATCAACGTATGACCTTAAGTATTCTTTTAAGGTTGAGTAGCTCCGTTCTAATGCGCCACAAGTTTGCGGATAGTATGGAGCAGCGAAAATATATTTGATGGTGAAAAGTCTTTCGAGTTGTTTAAAAACGTCAGAGCAGAAGTTAGACTCTTCGCCAGTTACTATAGTCTTAGGTATACCAATGTGAGAAATAAAAGCACAAGAATCTGTGCAGTTTCCTGTGCGGAGCAAGTTTGCATTGGATAAGCTTCTGAGTATTTCGTCAAGTCGTCTTGAAGGGTTGGAATAAATTTGAAACTATCGTTCAAGGTTTCTGGTAATGGCCCTACAATGTCAAGAAATAGTTTATCATAGTAGCAGTCCAAGTTTTTATCATTGGGACTTGTTAGTTTGGTGCAGAGGTTTTTAATTTGGCAGGAATTGCGGTTTTTAACGTAAGTTTCAATGTCTGATCACATATTTTTCCACCAAACATACGTAGTCTTAAGTCCATATACATCCTAGTTATCCCAGGATGTCCTGCAGTCGGAGTCATGGTTATTTGTTAGTATAGCAGGTATTTCGGCTGGAGTGGGAAACGGAATATTATTTTGATAAATATGTATTTTAATACCTGTGTAATGAAATAGAAAAGATAAAATATTGTAAATTTTTATAAAAGACAGTTTGTTTAAAGAATCTTGAAAATCGGATATAGCAAATTCTTTTTCCTCGATACATAATGTCGTTAACATGTCACGATAATTTTTCAGTAAGTTGAAGATGTCCTTATAGTTAACAGAGTCATAATGGTGAACTTTTAGAAACAGGTTGGTGTAAAAGTTTTTGTCATTTGAAGTGTAAAGTTCTTGTTCTATGTTACGGATATCGTTGAGGTTGGTTTGTTTGTCAGACAGGTCAATTATTTCTGAGCTACACGGAATTGAGTCATCAAGGTCAATGGCAGTCGAATAAACAATCATTTTACATTTAGCTTTTAGTAGGGAGTCGTTATGTTCTTCGATTATCGTATCAGGAGTAAAGGTCTATTGTTGACTATTTTGTAAGAAGTAGTCATAAGTTTCGGGAGTCGAAGGTGAGCACAGGATTTCGAGATATGGAGTAAGCGTTGCAGTTTAGTTGGCACTTTTTGTAAGTAATGTCATTTTAATTTCAATTCCTTAAGTTTTAGTCTCCAGTGGACTAATTTTGTACTAGGGTCTTTGCAATAAAACAGTGGTTTATGGTCATTCACTATTATCAATTTATGCCCATATAAATATGATCGAAAAGCGTTTGTACCAAAAAGAATCGCATGACACTCTTTTTCAGTTGTGGCGTATTTGCTTTTGGCCTAGTTAAGTGTCCTTGAGGCAAAAGCTACGGGGAGATCATTTCCGATTTCCCCTTGGGATAGAATTACGGAAACAGCGTAATTAGATGCATCAGTGATTAGTACGAAAGGTTTTAAAAAATCTGGGAATTGTGAGATTGGTTCTGTAATAATTTTAGTTTTTAGTAGTTGTGGTTCAGTAAGCCATTTGAATTTTGTATATTTTTTCAGCAAACTAGTAAGAGGTTTTGTAATGTGCGAAAAGTTATTGATGAAGCGGCGATAACAACCTACAAGGCCTAGGAAGGATCTGATGTCACGAGCATTTTGGAGAACTAGAAATTTTTATTACGCAAGTAACTTTTTTGGGGTCAGATTTCACTCCTCGGTCAGATATCATATGGTCTAAATATTGTACTTTCTTTCTAGGAAACTCGCTCTTGTCGGGTTGGAGTTAGAGGTTGTGCTCGCGAAGTTTTCAAAAAACACGAGCTTCATTTGGGACATATGGCTGTTAAGGCCGTGCCCAAAAATTATGACGTCATCCATATATGTACAAGCATAGAGACCTTAAACACCACAAAGTGCAATATTCATGAGCCTTTGGAACGTGGAAGGCGCTTTCTGAGTCCAAAAGGCATTCTGTTGAACTGGTAGTGACTTGAGAGGTTAAAAGGTCCAGGAATACTGAAAGCCGTCTTCTCGGCATCGTCTTTCGACATTGGAACCTAGTGAAAAGAGGAAGCCAGGTCCAGGGTAGTGAAGTAGTTGCTGTGGCCCAGCTGATCTAGGATGTTTATGATATTAGGAATGGGATAGGCATTTCGTTAAGTTTCTTATAATCTATGACAATGCGCCATTTGAGTTTTCCTGAAGCATCGAGCTTCTTGGGAACAACCCATACATGGGAGCTGACCATGGTGAAATAAAAAGGGAATTGATGCCTCGATTTAGCATATCTTGGACCTGTTTGTTAACTTCGTCTTTGTGGCACTCAGGAAACATGTACGTTTTTGCTTGGACTGGAGTCTCGGAAGTAGAACGGATTTGGTGTTGGATAGGGTTTGTTGCAGTTAACTGGTCTCCTTCAAGGTAGAATATGTCGTTGAATTCAGAACAGAGTTTTCGGAGGATGGTTTCTCCTTCATTATTCAAAATGTTTTGAACTATCTGATCTCTATCTAAATTAGACCGATGGCTTATTGAATTTACGATTTTGCAAGAATAAGTAGAACTGGGAGAGCCAGAGGAGATATCGTGAATGAACGAGAAAGGTTCGATAGTTAATTACACTGGCTGTAGTGAGATTTCGTGGTTCGACGTATTTGGAACTGATACAGTGATTTTTCCATTAATCCAACTTTGGTAAGGCTTTTATAATATAATATAAAAAATATTATTTAGGATATTGTTTTAAAGTAGTAGTTAACGTAAGGCCTTCGTTAATCTCGGGATTTGTACCTGGACACTCGATAAACATTTCACTACGTACGGGATAAGATAGACTTTGTCTGCAATTTTTAAGTTTATAATGCATCTATTTCATGTAAAAATTTAGCTTTAAGGTAGAATAAAAAAATTCAGCTTTATAGACGGTCAAGAAATTCGAACCGAAAGCCGTCGTAATCTAGATTTACACCGTTTACTACGTGGAAAGTACACGTAAAAGAAATGCAGTCTTCCCTGGATATTGCTTTTAGTAATTTGCCTTGAGTTTCAGAAAATAAGTTTGCCTCATTTAATGCCTTTGAATTTTACAGTTTGATTTTGTAATTTAGGATTAAACGATAAGCTTGTTTCTTTTACGAGGCAAATCGAGCATCTTGAGTCGACTAACAGTTTGAGAGGTTTTTCCGAGTGTGATGAAATGAATTCTTTGTAAGGGAGAGGCGACTTTTTCATTGTGAAACGTCATAGATTGTTGGAAATTCGATTCTTTCTTTCGAGAAACTGTCAGATATTTCCTTTTGAATTTCAGGAGAATGTTAAGGAGACTGATTAACTGAATCAGATGTAGTATAATGTTTAGAACATTAAAAGTTTTCGTAGGAACTAGAAAGAGATTTAGAAATATTAGAATCAGGTATTATTATAGTAATGTTGTTCGATTTATTATTGGGTTTATTCAATTTTTTAGAACCTGTGGAAATTGGTATCTTGGCAATAGAAGGTTCAGTAGTTTCAGTGGGTTAAATTTTTTTTGTGAAATAGTAGATTCAGTGGAAATAGCATTTTTCCTTGAAATAGTAGATTCAGTAGAAATTGTATCTTTCTTTGAAATAGTAGATTCAGTGAAAATAGCATTTTTCTTTGAAATAGTAGACACGGTAGACGTAGTAGGCTCTTCTTAAAACATTCGCTTTGTAACTCTCGACATAGTAATGGGCTTCGTTAACCTCGTTGATTCAGTGTAAATAGAAAAAATAGACTTACTTTTATTATTAACCCCAGAGAAAGGGTTTATTAGCCTTTTAGGCTTTAGGAGAATTGCTTCATCATTAGACTTAGTATAAAAAGACTTCGAATTACTATTAAACTTATCATCAAAACATAAACTAGTAAAATAAAGAGGCTTATTGAGTGGCTCAATAATAGGCAAAACTAAGATTCGTTTTAGTAACACTAGCATAAGTAGATTTTCTAATATTTGAATGTTTAAAATTAGAATTGTAATACGAAATAGAACTTACGGTAAAATTAGAATCAATGGGGAAATTGGAAATTGTATGCTTATAATTATTCTTATGATATATCGATTCAGCGGAAGTGCCTTTTATTTCTGGTTGCGAGTGGCACTTACTAAGCAACTGTTCATTTAGTTTAAATGACTAATTTCACAAGCGTTATTATTACTCGAACTTGAATTATCGTCTGAACGAGATATTAGGGTTTGCTATCCGTGATTTGTCTCTGTTTAAACTTATTATTATTATATTGCCTTTCCTACCGTGCCATTACTACTGGAAATTATTAAATTTGATTGGAGTTGGTTGGCTTTGCTCTAACCGAAATCTTCTTTGTGCTTATTCGGACGTGTCCGTAATTTTTACAAATTTTGCAACTTATTTCGAAGTCGATATTGAAAATCTTTTCCTCCTCTACTGCGATATTAACTGCTGAATTTAGATTTTTAGGATCCTTACAGCACACGATAGTTTTTATTCTTGGATTAAGCCACATACAAAAATTATATAGGGTGTTTCTTCTCAGAAGATGAATTGATATCAATAAAAGATTTGCTTTTACTGAACGAAGTATTTTATTCTCTCAATGAGCTATTTACAATAAAATAATATAAAAGCTACCGATTTATACAAGAAAATTTAATTGCAAACGCGCCTATGCTGCGCGGCGGTCAGTAGTGAGCTAGGACGCTCGCCAAGGTTTCAGAACGCTGCGCTTGGATCGGCACTTGCACGCGCCATTCACACGAGGTCATTCACTCGTGGCCGCAACATCTTGGGGGCCCATGGAACTGCCAGGTTCCAAAACATCTTCTTCTGCGTCAAGTAGAGGACAGAGATACTTGACCCCTCTTCGAAACACGCCTGTAGTGGTATTGACTTCCGCTACTCGTGCTACACCGTCTCTACCTGGGAACAGAGAAGCTATTTGGCCTAGTCGCCAGCTCATGGATGGCCATAAAATCCCATTTTACTTATTTTTGGTAAGTTTAGAATTATGTAAAAAACGTAGTACATTTGCAAATGTGTTTTTAAAAAATGATAATTTTTGAATAATTTTCGAATTTAACTAAAGAATGGTTATCACCAACAGTACTAATGCCAACAAAATTGACCTTTGTTTCCAGTAGAGTTTCAATATTTAAAGCTAAGCACATTTAGATTCTTTAAGAAAAATAGGACTATTCCACCATAAATCAATATTATGAATTATTTTCGCATCAATACTGCGTGATGCGAAGTCAGCTGGGTTCAGATGTGTGGGTATATGACGCCAGGTAGAACCCGCTGTTAATTCTAAGATTACGTCAAATCTATTAGCAACAAATGTTTTTAATCTGTCACACTTCATACCTAACCAGCATAAGGCTATAGTAGAGTCAGTCCAAGATACCTTTCGTATAACGATACATCGTAGAACGCGGCATACGGCCTCCGCAAGCTGCACTCCTAGAAGGCACGCACACAACTCTAACCTTGGAATAGTCGTAGGCTTTACAGAAACTACCCTAGCTTTTGCACACAGAAGACGCACTGTGGTCTTACCCTGATTATTTTCAGATTTTAAATAAATACAGGCTCCATAAGCACCTTTCGAGGCATCACAATGCAACTCTGTATCAACGGAGAACTCACATAATGCATGCTTTGTGATGCGCAAATTACCTAAATGCTCTATTATACTAATTTACCTAATTTTATTTACAAATCCTATCCATGACTGATAAATTTCGTTAGGAACGGGTTCATCCCACCCCAGGTTTTCTAACCATAATTGTTTAATTAACATCTTCGGTTTTATTGTAACTGCACTAAGCAGCCGAGACGATTGAAATTTTGCAAGAATCTGAGGTGCGAAGTTTGTAGAAAAATTTATTATATCTTCGTTAGGATTCCATCCCACCCCTAAAGTATGAGATGAAGAGTATATGACTGGATCTCGTTGAACATCTTGTCATTCTCGCTCCGATCGCCACGCGGTGCGGACGTGCAAGACCCAGCTCTCCGTTGATCGGTCCCTTCCCGCCATTCCGCGGCGCTCAGTTTACTGACGTCACAGTCTAGCGTGTTGGCTCCGTGCTACGGTTTCCTGAGTCTTTCTACTCCGTCTGAGTGCTTTCGAAGTGCGATTTTTCTTTGCGACTAAGCCTCTTAGTCTTCAAAGTGCTGTGCTAAGTTGTGTTGTGCTTGTGCTGAGTGCAGTGTTGTGCCCAGCATAAGTAGTCTGGTTTCAGTGCAAAGGATACTTAACGGTGACAACGAATTTGTACTGAACCAGTCCTTTTTATTTTTATTTATTTCTCTTCTCTATTTTATTTATTTTTCTCCTATTTTCATATTTATTTTATCATATTTGTGTGTTTTCGTGTGTATTTGTCCTTTCTGTCGGTAAAGGTTGACCCTAACGCGGTCAACTCTTTACCTGCGTACCCTTTTTTAGGTTTCTAGGTAGCGGCCTTCGGCGTACTACGGTTAGTTTTAAGTTATTCTTCCCAGCCCCCCTACCGCTGGTAGGGAGGTTTGCCGCTAGGATTTTGCTAGGTTTTTAGGATCTAGGCATCCTTTATTATACTTATATTTTTACATATTATTGTCCCAACCCCTTCCCAAATGGATAAGCAAATCGTCATTAACATTGCGAAGGCGTTCGCCCAAGCACTCGCCGCGTCGGGTGTTTCAATTTCTGACGACATATTTACGCAAGCTGTACTAGCGCTTAACGCGTCCCCGGCCCCTCAGGCCCCAACCCCAGCCCCTCAGGCCTCCAACATCCAGACCCCTCAGGTCTATAGCTCTCCCGCGTCTCCCGTTCCATCCGATATGGATTGCGCGTCGGTCTCATCCTCGCGCTCATCTCGTAGGAAGCGTACCGCTCCCGGGAGCGATTCAGACTCCGCCGCGTCCGTAGCTTCGTCGGTCGCCGCCACCCTAACCGGCTCTCCAGAGCCCGAGTTCCAATTAGTTGCCAAACGCTCTAAGAAGCGTTCGAAAAAGGCCGCGGTGTCTTCAACACCCGAGCCAACCCCGGTGTCTTCTACACCCGCCCCCGCGCCGCTCATGTCACTCGAAGTGACCGCGATTCCGTCGGTCACATCGAAGCCAGCGACGCGCTGCGCTCCCGTCCC
Organism: Marasmarcha lunaedactyla; assembly: GCA_923062675.1. Classification (NCBI taxonomy): domain Eukaryota; kingdom Metazoa; phylum Arthropoda; class Insecta; order Lepidoptera; family Pterophoridae; genus Marasmarcha; species Marasmarcha lunaedactyla. The sequence goes on along the minus strand of OV281339.1, from coordinate 12,657,654 downwards.
GCCGAAGCCTCAGCTCCCTCCGCCCGTCTTCCTGCGTGAAAAAGCGCGCTGGACCGCGGTTTCAAACTTGTGCAAAGTGCACAAAATTAATTACTTAAAAGCCGCCAACGCTGGCGATACAATCAAGATTCAAATAGCGACCGTCGACGACTTCCGCGCGTTTACCAGGTTACTCGGATTAAACCAAATCGCGTATCACACCTACGCCCTCCCGGAGGAGCGTAAGATCCGCGCAGTACTACGGGGCGTCCCGTTCGAACTCAGCAACGAAGATATTCTCGAGGACCTTAAGTCGCAGGGTTTCCCGGTCACAGCAGTGCACAAGATGCACTCCAACCGCGGTAGGCGTTTTCCCTTAGCTTTGGTAATCCTGTCGAATACTCCCAACTCGAGGGAGATCTTTAGGGAGGCTCGCACAATTTGCGGACTCTCAAATATCTCCGTCGAGCGTCCCAACCCCCGTGGTCACCCTGGGCAGTGCCACCGCTGCCAGCTATATGGCCACGCAGCGGCTAACTGCTCAGCTCCCCCAGGTGCGTTAAGTGCCTGGATCCACACTTCACAAAGGAGTGCACTCGCACTCCTGAATCCACTTCCCCCCCTGCCTGTGTGCTGTGCGGCCAGTCCGGCCACACAGCTAACTACAGGGGTTGCCCGCGCGCTCCGCGCTCCACCACCAAGAGGGTCGCGCCTAAACCGGCGCCGCCGCTCACTCACGCTAACTTCCCGCCGCTGCGCAACCGGGGTCCCCCGGAAGCAAAGCCCGTTCAGCCGACGCCTACTCCGGCTCTGTCTTGGAGGCAGCGTCCGGCCGTTCCGCCTGCACCTTCCCGACCCATCCCAGCTCCCGTAGCTTCCGTAGGGCCGCGTCCTTCTCCGTCATCCGCACCTCAGTCGTCGTTGGCTGAGGACATGAAGACCGTGTTCGACGTTATCCAAAACGTCGATATTAACGAAATTTCCGTGCTCGCACGCAAACTGCGAGCCGCCCGCTCTCCTCAAGAGCGTTTATTTGCTTTAGCCGAGCATCACTCGCTCCTAAGTTCTTTGTAAATTCTTTTATATTTGTATAAATTCGTATATAATAAATTATAATGTCTAGACCCGCGAATCCCGCGTCCTGTCGTATCAAACCCAAGGGCTTATCCCTAATATCTTTTAACGCTCGTAGCCTGAACACCAACCTTCCCGAGATTAAACTGTTCCTTCAGAACAAAGAACCTGACTTATTCCTTCTCCAGGAGACATGGCTTACTCCAAACCGCTCCAGGGGATTCGCTATACCTAAGTACGCGTTTATTCGTAACGATAGGCCCAACTCCGACGGTTTCGGCGGCACCGCTATATATTACAAAAGAGGTTTCCATTGCTGTCCTCTCCCTACCCCTCCTCTCCTCAACATGGAAGCCACTGTGTGTAGATTGGCTATGACTGGTCATCCGACCATCATCATAGCTTCAATCTACATACCTAGTGGTACCAGACCAATCCGCAGCGACTTTGAGGCCATTCTCGCCCTCGGCCATTCAGTCATTATGTTCGGAGACTTTAACTCCAAACATACTGACTGGACGTGCCTATCGACTAACACCAGCGGTATCGCTCTCCTCGACATCACTAACTCCCTTGACCTAGACGTCATATCCCCCATCACTCCCACTCACTATCCCAACAACCCGTCCTACTCTCCTGACATCCTCGACTTTGCAATTATCAAGCGAATCAATCTTGATCTAAGGTCTATCGAACCGCTCGATGACCTAGGCTCCGACCATCGCCCCGTTTCCCTCGTGCTAGGACCGCCGAACGATAACGCCTCATCTCCTAAGACCTTTACCAACTGGAAAGGTTTTAAAAATACGTTAGTTTCAGCCTTAGAGGCTCCGAACTCTCCACTCGCGATCTCTCCCGAACAATTAGATAGCCCGGAAAAAATCGATTCATTAGTAAATTCTCTCACTGATGCTATCAACTCAGCCATCAGTGACAACGAAAAGGTTGCTAAGCAAGGCAAACCCACGCTTCCCTTAGCCGTTAGCAATCTTATTAAAGCTAAAAACGCGGCTCTTCGGAGAGCCAAGAAATATACCACGCCCGCCTATAGAACAGCTGCGAATCAGCTTCAACGTAAAGTTAGGTCTTGCCTCGCGGAACTCCGAGACGCTCAGATGAACGATCTCATGGCGAATATCTCTCCGTCCCACCAAGCGTACTATAGCATGGCCCGAGCCTTACGCGTAGACACCGTTTCTCACGTTCCTCCTCTCACTCGTCCCGACGGCACTACTGCCTTCGAAGTCGAAGAGAAAGCCGAATGCTTCGCCGACAGCATTGCCGCACAATGCTCGCCCAGCACGCAACCTGCTGATCCCTCACACATCCAGGCGGTGGAGGACGAAGTCCTTCGCAGAGACTCTCTCCCCATCACCGCCGACCCTGTCACAGTCTCTAATGATGAAATCTTGCTTCTCATTAGAAATCAAAAGTCCAAAAAGGCTCCGGGTGCGGATGGAATTTCCAACCACGCACTTAAGCACCTACCTCAACAGATGCTTACCTTATTAGCTATCATTTTCAATGCCTGCTTCGACCATAGCTACTTTCCAAAAGCTTGGAAAGAAGCGACAGTCATAGGCATTCCCAAGCCGGGCAAACCTCTGAACGTCCCGGCTAATCACAGACCCATCAGCCTCCTCAAGGCAATGTCTAAACTTCTCGAGAAAGTCATAGTCTCTCGAATGCGGAACCATCTGTTTCCAACGGATGGCGATCCTCTCATTATTCCCCATCAGTTCGGCTTTCGCGCTAAACACTCCTGCCCTCAGCAAGTCCACCGAATCGTCGAGTATATACTTGACGGTTTCTATCCGCGTCGTTATAAATCAGTCGCGGTTTTCTTTGACGTAGCCAAGGCTTTCGATAAAGTCTGGCACAGCGGTCTCGTTTATAAACTCTACAAGATAGGCTTACCGGATCGTCTAGTCAGGTTAATAGCGTCGTTTCTCAAAGACCGTACGTTTCGATTTAAACACGAAGGCACGCTTTCTGCACCTCGTCCCATAAAGGCTGGAGTCCCTCAAGGCTCAGTCCTCGCCCCTCTGCTGTACACCGTGTACACCAACGACATTCCCATCCCACCGAAAGGCGTCGAACTCGCCCTCTTCGCTGACGACACCGCACTCTATACCAAAGGCCACGGTGTTCGGCGCCTTGTAACCAGACTCCAAAAGGCCGTAAACTCCCTTGGTGTATGGTTTCAAAAATGGCGCATCGATGTGAACCCTAAAAAGAGTTCTGCGATGCGCTTCGACCACAAACGCCGTCGTCCCGATGGCGACCCCCACGTTCGAATGTTAGGCATTCCCATCCCCTGGAAGCGCAGTACTAAATACTTAGGCGTCACATTAGATCCGACGCTTTCTTTCAAGCCACACGTCGAAAGAGTTTCGAAACTCGCTCGTCACTATTTAGTCCACCTAAATAGCATGTTAGGTAGAAAAAGTAAAATGTCCTTCAGAAACAAACGTACACTTTACAAGGTCTGCGTTAGACCCGTCATGACGTATGCCTCGCCAATCTTTGCCCACGCCAAACCCTCCCTCCTGCACAAACTGCAGGTAGTTCAAAACCTCTTTTGCCGCCGGGCCACAAACGCACCGTGGTACGTGCGTAACGCGGACTTGCATAGAGATCTTGAACTGCCTACAGTACAACAATATCTCAAAACACTCTCTGAAGCGTTCTTCAAACGCTCCGAAACCCATCCCAATCCTCTAGTTCGTGATTCTGTCTCATATACTACTCCTGTGTTAGACTCGAAGTTCAAAGTCGCTAGGCCTAGAAATGCGCAAACGTACTCATCCACCAGACTGTCACGCGATCTCGAGGCCCTTCTGGCCGCAAATTCTAATTCTAACGTAAATTCTAATCCTAACGTAAATCCTAATTCTAACGTAAATGCGAGTCAATTCAATTTTATTTTGCAATTTTTTAATTTTTGTTTTAATTTTTGATTTCATTTTGAGCACCTTCAGTGCTATGTAATCCCAGCGGGTGACCCCTTCTGGGCCCCGCTAGCGCGGCCTCTTTCTCCAATTGGCCGTCGCTCCGATGAAGGCTGAGTGGCAAAAATGCACGAGCCGACAGGGGGTTTTTAGTGGGTATGGTCCTGGTAGGCGTCGGGACGAGTCCCACATAACTTTGGAATCGCGCCAGAGTATGCGTCAGGGCATTTTTATCCTCCTGCCCTTCCCGCGGAGGGGAACAAAAAAAAAAAAAAAAAAACATCTTGTGGATTAAAAAGAAGAGATGGCCAGTTAGATCGATATTTACGCAAACCAAAACACCCGGCAAATAGCGCCTTTTTGATTGATTGTTTTATAAATAATAATTCATTTTTGTTGTCACTACCTTTCAGTAAATCATCAACTACAAAATCGTTTTGAATAATTTTGCTTCATTTTTTCATCAGGGTACTCTTCACCTAATTACCAAAGGCAACGTGTACTTAAAAAACTAGAGCTAGCATACCCTTAGGTTACAGTGTTTAATCTCAAAGACTTAATGGGTTCCCCGTCCTTATCGCGCCACAAAATCATTTGTAGATTACGATCACTATTTTGTATTTCACATTATCTATATATTTTGTCTACGTCCCGTGATAAAAAATATGTATTCTGACGTTATCTCAACAGTATGTCAAATAAATTATTTTGTATATGCGGACCAATCTGAGTATCGTTTACGGAGTAGCCAGAGGTAGTTTTTTGACTTCCGTTAAAAACCACTCTCAGTTTAGTTAACTCGCCTGCAGGCTTTAAAACAGCATCATGAGGAATGAAGTAGGATTGCCTTGGAATTAAATTGGAGATTCTAAAAGATGACCTAAGTCAACGATACAAATTGTCTCTTTGCGATTTTAAATGAATCACCTAAGCAATCCGGTGACGTTTTAAGAGGTAATTTTAAACAAAATCTACTATTTTCGTTCCTATGTGTATTTATTAAAAAATGATTCTCTCACTCAATTTCCTCGCTTGTGTATTTTTGTGAAGACTGTATTTTTTAAAATTTTTATTTAAAATTTTGTTTGTAACGGTATCATTATTATTTACAATTTCAGCATGATTACATAGAATAGTACGTAATTTGTGAGCATTATTTTCATTATAAAATGGGCTTGCCAATAACCAACCTAATTTAGATTTGTGCAAAAATAGGTTGAGTAGGACCTAAATAAACCTTCAATTAAATTCCAAAACAGATCGGCACCTATGAGCATATCAATAGGCGCGCTCTGGTGGAAGTTAGAGTCAGCTAGCTTTATATTTGCAGGTATATTTATTTGCGAAATATCAAATGATTTATTGGGTAAGTTCCCCGATATTTGTGGTAGTACTAAACATAATAATTTCGTTTCGAATTTATTCTGTTTCGATCTAATCTAAACGATGCAACGTTGTACAAAGTTAGTGAGAGGTAAGTTGCCCACTCCTACGATATCGACCTTGGTTGGCTGAGAAGTCAACTGTAATTTATGTAACAAATCAATGGTTATTAGAAAAAACTGACTCCCGCTGTCTAGCAACGCGCGTATCGTTAAATATTTTATAAATTTAGGATTATAAACTTCAACTAGAGTGGTGGAGAGCAATACGCCGTTATTTGCAGAGAGTGATAAACTTTGTACATTATCATCTGAATCCTGCTCGACTTCAGCGTCGCTGACGGATAAGGTAGTGTGAATATTGGATTAAGCTGGGATCTGGGAGGAATCTCTATGCAACAAAGTATTGTGTCATCCTAAGCACTTAGTGCACAGACCTAACCTGCAGTCACGACTTGGGTGCCCTTTCCGCAAACAGTTCCTGCATAGCTTCAGTTGCGACGCTTCTGAGATTCGATTTTCTACGGATTTGGATAGGAATGACGCGCAGTCATATGCACGGTAGTTCCTGTTACAGAAAACACAGGCAAGCGATGAGATGGACTCTCCATCAGGAGCTGAAATGATGTATGATTTAGAGTGAGATTTTTGTTTACTTTGGTAAGACATAAGTTGGAAATAGATGTCAAAAGTTGGATCCAAAAACTGAGCATCTTTCAAGATTGTCATTGCAGCGAATAATTTTGAGGAGCTCTGTGATTCAAATGTCTGGCCTGTGGACGTGGAGATCAGTGAATGGATATGTTTTAATCGCTTTAGATCCATTGATATTTTTTACAAACCAACAGAGGGCTTCGAACAAAGAATACAACAATTACGAAAATTCCTATCGGTTAGAATTTTCGGGATGTGATACTTTTACTTTAACTGCAACGGGTATTAATGACTTGTTTTTGCTAAAGTTATTTTGTGTGGAGTATATATAGCCCGCCAATTACAGAAAAAGTGGAATGCTGTATGTTAACGCTGAGTATATTAGAAAAAAATTTTGAAAAATACAGGGATAATATTGTCTTTAGGAGATTTTAGTTAATTTACTTGTGATAACAATGTGAACAATTACTTTGAATATTTGAGTAACTTTGGTGAATTCTAATTATAACGTGGACAATTAGATATCATGTTGGGTGTGCGTGGCGGTGGTACCTGCTGATGGCAGCTGCTCTGTTGAGTCGTATCATTCACCACTTTACGTTTGCATAGAGCTATAGCAATCTCTTCATGCCTCACCTCTTCCACCCTCGCGGGCTGCAAATAATCCACAATTTCAAATCATGGCACGCTCGAGTTGGAACTTTAATAAAACTGACTATATTTGTTGGAACAAATTAATTGCAAAAATAATTTGGACTGAAATTTATAATTTCAATACCGAATCTAAAATTTTTTGACATGTTCGTAGACGTTACGCAGAATAATGAAAGTTCAAATAAAATTGGTAAGTATATTTATCCGATGTGGTACACAAAGACAAAACTAAAGCACCATCTACATAAAAAAATAAGAAAAGAAAAATTGCGGGTTGATGACGACACGTTTTCAATGTGTTTTCAACGTTTCTAAGGTTAAGAAGGCTATAATACATGCGCATAATCTTTATATGGGTCGAGTACAATATAACCTGATAAAGGATTCGCGAACCTCTTGCTGAGTCTAGAACAAAAAATGGCTTATCAGAAGAAGAATGAGCACTATAAGTTTGCACGGTTCTTTCAGTTAGTGTATAAAGAGGTTCTGAACGTGACGAGAGCGATGACTCCTGGTGAGCGTGTGCACTTGATGCATCAGCCGAGGTAAGGCATGCTCTTGCTTGAATGCCAAACAAATGTACAGCAGGACCTGATGACATTCTGATGACATTCCAGCATTTGTATTCAGAGGTTTTAGAGCGGCATTTGTGGAACCATTGGCACATCTATTTAACGAGTTTCTTGAAACCGCTAATTTTTCCGAACTTTCGAAACTGACCAGAGTAGCACCAATACCTAAATTTAGTATAGTCGGGGGTGATTAGTACTATTAGAATACTTACGTCAATCGGTGATGTTCAGAAGGTACTTACAATTCTAAATAGGCTATCAGTGAGCCTATTGCATCTGTATGAAAAACAAAAACCATTATATTTCTTTTATTTCTGCAATTGTTTTTTTAGGTCTAAAAGCTAAGAGACATACTAATCTATTATACGCTAAAATGTCGCTTGTGCTGTTGGGCCATAATAATTGTCAGATTTGTGTTCGTCTAGCGTAATTAGCAAATCACATCACTAAATACGTACAATTTCACGAACAGAACGACAAACGTAAAACAAGAAATAACGTAAACAAAAAACCAACCACAATCGCAGTTCCATTCAATCATATTCAAGCGCAAGATTGTTGCCAAGTTCTAAATATTTTGAATCCAATTCATTCTATTTTATTTTATTATATTATATTATATTATATTTTATAGTTACTTAATTAGTATTGTGTCACGAAATAATATTTTAAAAGTGTGCAAGCTGATAAATTATAAGCTATATTTTATAAATATACGACATTCATGCACTATAAATATTATTATTGTTATTATTCTTAATTTAACGCTTCAAGATATTACAAAGTAGAAACTTAAGTACTCAGTAAATTAAATCAATTAGATCACAATTGTTTCTGCAAGTGTTATTGTTTATGTTTATTAGTTAGTAAAAAAATACAATGAATGAATGATTTGGTCCTAGAAAATATCCTCTGTTTCTAAGTAGTTCAGTTTATGTAGTCAGCCACAAATAAAATAAAGTTCGCAATTATTGTTTACTATACGGACGAGATGGCAAGGTCGCTGTCACGCACTCTACTACATTATTCAAAAGAAGCTTTTGCTTACGACACTTTTAAAAGCCTATATTCACCAATATTGTTTAAATTCATCGATCTCATTTAACCTTTAATCAGTTGACCAGGTATTCTTTGCTGACTATATTTTATATAAGATAAACATTAATTGGAATAATAACTTGACTTTAACCTAAAATATCCACCCAGGATTCGCACATAAACAGAAAAACCGTTAAAGCATTTATTTATTTTTACTAGTACAATTATAAAATTTAATAATAGAAAATTAAAGATTCATTATTAAAGAATTAAAGTAATAAAAATTGTTCAATAATTTATTTTTGTAATTTTCAATACTTTCAATCAAACAATAAATAAATAATAGTAAATATTATATTAAATAAAAATAAATAAATAATTAATATAATGAAATATGACGGCCTGTTTGGTGTGGAGGTAAGTACCCTTGCCTTCCATGCCAGAGGTCCCGGGTTCGAATCCTGGAAGAGACAGATATTTTATTATATTTGCTTTCTAGTCATGGACGTGTATCTAAGTTTATTTCTAATATTTATATACGAAAAAAAATCTTTTTGTGCTTATATATTTCTTAAGTTTATTTATCCGTTATCTAGATATCCATAACACAAGTTCTTTGTGATATTTAGTTAGGGCTAGATAATGTGGTGTGATTGTTAGAAATATTTAATTTAATTTAATAATACTTTAGAAATACAGTTAACAATTGTAGCATTCTGTAATTTGTAAAGCAAAATAAACTTTCACTTAAAACTAAGTAAAAAAGGCAAAATCACAAAACGAGTATAATATCACAATATTAACTTATACTATGGTACACCGTTTCAAATCCAAAACCATAGTGGTTAAGTTCATCGGATTTTACAGAAAACCTATATTTTTTTAGTTAGATAGAGATGAATTTAATTGAACTTCAATTGAAAAATCGCTTTAAATTTCCACATTTCGATCTCAAATTAAAAGAGGCATTATTTATTTATCCAGTCCATTTCCAGAGAAGTGAAGTTAGCCACGAAGCAAGATTCATTGTTAATGGGACCAGGCATTATAAAGCAGATGGGGTGGAAGCAGATTTACGTTGTACCTTTAATTAGAAAAGTTACTATCGCCCTTTACTGCAGCCAAATCTTCTACAGGTTTATTACGGAATGCTTTTAAGGAAACCGATATTAAGAATAGATGGTTCTGGTATACTTAAAGGGACGTTTGGTGGGTTTCATATTTTTTAAGTGGAGTATGTTTTTTTTAAACTAAGTTTAAGCTGTGCACTTCATTAGATATTTTTTATTTGCATTTTTCATTAAATTACTAGTTCAATTTAGTTAGTGTCTGTTTTTTTACGTCAACTTATAATTAAAAGAAACACATAATACAAATCTATTACTTAAAGCAATGTCTCATAACACAATTATGATCCCAGGAAGGTGCACCTAGCCCAGCTCTTAAGGTAGTCGTGAGCAATGAAATTAGAAATATTTAGGCACTTTCTAAATTAAGTTAGGAGCATAACTGTGTATTTATATTGTACTCCGAGAATAATGAAATAGATTTATTGTTGATATAGAAATAACATAACTTAACATTATTGTTGATATAGAAATAACATTACAACTGTTTCATTATTTGTTTAGAGTAATTTTTTTAATTAAATTACAATAGAATCTTTAACTATTTATAAATTTTCGTTAATTATTGACCTATATAAACGATTCGTTGAATTAAGGGAAAACTATTCATAGCGTGGCTTGTAATTTATTTGAAGCCGATGGGCCGCTAGATGACGTAGAAGAACAGTGCAGATTTGAATTCAAAACTCATCAGGCTTACTTCTTATGATACTGTTCGAAGTATTACAGCCCGGGCCAGTGTCAGATACAGCACGGTTTCCACACGTCTAAACCTTAATCTATTTAACATGACTTAACATCTTGTTGTTCAATAGTCCGGGTACTCCTAGTGTTGTTACCTTTAAACTGATAAGATGACTACTGTGTATTACTTTAAAACTGTTTTCAGTTCGCCTCAGGGCAACATTGGATAAAACGTCACAACAAATTTTAAGACAATTTACAATTGAAAAGATCGATAAAAGAAAATTTTCCCCGGGGGCAACAGATAAAGAGGTTCATAATTTTTTTAATACTTTTTGGTATACATATATGTTTTGGACCATGTGATTAATGCGGGCATTATGATAATGTCTAGCTCCATCGGGCCACGTGATTAACAACTATGTGAATTTAAGATATGTAATAAATCTCATGAGGTAATGATTTATAGCTACTAAATAGGGATTTGCTATGACCACAATATGTAGGTGTGACGACGAGTGCAGCGAGTTATTCTTTATGCGGGCTATGTAGCGCGACAGCGGCCGGCGAACCGCCAAACAAGGTATCTATATACGACTCAATATCGGTCCCAATGATCGCTAGTAATTTCATGATTAAACGTTACTTTTATTAATAAAAGAAAATTAATAAAACATTTATGATCACATACTCTTAATTCCGATAGACATAATCACGAATTTCAAAATCCCGAATTTTATAACACCGAATTTGAAGATACCATAAAAAATACGAAGTCCCTTTTTGGTTTCATTGTCTACATACAGACTACCTCGCTTTACTCGTCGTCGCGCCTAATTTTTATAATTTCACAATGTGCCTTAAATTTTAATTTGTGTCACAGGAGAATTTTTTTTACTTTGTTACGAATTTTCTTACCGTGTGATATGCCACACATGTGATGCCACAATTCCTGAAGCACATTGAATTTATTTGACTGACACTTGTGTTTTATTCTTAACTTTATGGATCATTACAATACTTGAACATTTGCCTACGAATAAACAAATTCATTATTTCTTATTTGTAAGACTAGGGATTAATTTAGATCCAAAATTGAATATTTCAATTTTTTTGAATTGGAATTTCACAATCCTTAAGAGTATAAATTCCGACTATTCCCTTCTGGCGTTTTGGTAATCATGTAAGACATACGCGTCGGACACACACCTAACTTTCGGTTATGTAAATTTTTCCGCAACAAAGGTTTTTTTTTACTTTTGAGATTATTATTTTCAATATATATCCGTTTTAGATACAAAATCTAAATGTTAGCACTGAATTTTCGGAAATTTAAAACTCGGTATACCATATTTCGGTCTAGTAAGACAGCGGTTTTTAAATGCTTCGTACTAATGAAAGTCCGAAAATCACAATTTCGTGTTTATGAATTTCGATAAAATAAGAATCGTGTTTTGAATAGTCAGAATTTAATCTCTTAGGGATTGTAAAATTCGGATTTTTCAAAATCGGAATAATCAAACTCGGAATTATATGATTCGGAATTTTTGGGTGTTCCCCTCTTCTGTTTGTGAGATGTCTGATCTTAAATTCAGATAGTAATTAATCACTTAGCCCGATAGAGCTAGCCATTATCATAATGTCCGCATTAATCACATGATCCACAACATATATGTACATACTAATCTTACACTACACTTTTTATAAAACCTTCAAAGGCAAAGGTAATATAGAACAGCCAACTATGGACGTACCGAGTTATATTATTTTTGTACTACTCATAACTAAATTGAAATTATCTCTCAATTATTTTGGCGTAGCAGAATTGAACAACACTTTGGACGGAAGATATTAAAAATCACATACTTAATATCACAACGCATTATCTTTTTACGAAAAATATATAGCATCTCATGAATTTCTAGTTTACTAGAGTAATACATCTTTATGGGCCATTATGGAACTTAATAGTATATTAAATATTATTACGATCTCACATAAACTTGGTCATCTTGCTTATGTTTTTAAGTGATTTAATATAGTGTCACACTGGTAAATTATCTGCTACCATAATATACGTCCTTATTTTGCATCTGATCTTTGTGTTATATAGACACAATAAGATATGGTCCTTACAAAAACAATGTGTTCTTAATAATTCCATACCTATAGCATTGCAATTTTATAGTAATGACCTTTATCCAAGGTTGAAAAAAGATCTAAAGAATAACTTGGTCTGGGTTTAGGCCAACAGCAAAGATAGAAACTTAACCTTAGTATATAATTTGCTCGTGTGTTTATGATATATATAATAAGTAATATAAAATACATTACGCACATGTATAAGTACACCGCTTATTAATTTATAAAAGCTTATTAAAAAACCATCAAGTTTGATTTTGAAATGAGTAAGTAAGGACCGAACACAAAGCAATAATGCAACCGAAAACTTTAAAGTGAATAACACTTAAAATAAAGGGTATCAAAAAATTTTCACGTTTTTATATATCGATCGAAGACCTAAGTATCTTATTAGGCACCAATCGCAATAGATCAAAATAATAATATATTTTTATAACTTTTTGCGGTTAGTGCTACATCAGAATTTCGCTGTAATGTACTCGCACAAGTAATTTGACACTATGAGCTTACCAGTGGCCTATCAAGAGTTATTAGAACTTCATTACCAAATGTAATGAGTTGGACCCAATTTGTAATAGAATCAAGTTAATTGACACTTCTATCATCATTTTAAATTGAGAGAGATTTAGAAAGAAATTTGAATACAATCGATAAGGCCATTTGGTAACTTAAGAATGGCACATTTAAATCCTAAGGTTTATGCCTTTGATTATGAATGCTTAATTGCATTCTCATTATAACCAACAATAATCGAGCTTTTCTTCCAAGTGAGGAAAAGTCTAACAGGAAAAGTCTAAATTTTTTTAGATCAGTGACATTCCCGATTGTTGTTCTCTTACTTTACATCAGTGACAGTATTATTGTACAAAGTAAATTTTTAGGAATAGGTTTATAATCCTTTAAATAAATGTTATTTTTTTTTAAATGTTTTTATATCTGGAAGGGACTTTTAAAGCGACGATATTAGTATGTTAAGCTAGAGTGCCAATCATTTAATTGTGTTAAATATACATTTTGTTCAGGGCGCTATGTGCGATTGGAATCTTATGCATAAGAGGGAGCCTTAACAATGTGTATTTGAACTTAAAGCAGTAATAGTACGGGATGTCATTGAAATATTAACGTGCAAAATAAAACACAGCCTTACTATTTAAGTGTAACTATTCTGTATTTAATATAAAAATACACAATTTGTTTATTTTCAGATACTTAATGAATATTTTGTCCACCACAAATGAGACATCAACAGCGAACTATTTGATATTTTATTCAAATAAGTAGCTGCACTTATATTATAATACAATGCTCTAAACTAAAAATAAAACAAACAATTAAAATAATACAAAATACAAGTTGATTACTTTTTAATATGTGCTATTAATTAGTTCTCCGAGCAGCCTTAAAGTAATAATTTAATAAGTTATACATCTGCGACCCCCCAATATACAGGGTGTCCTAGAAAAGACAGTGAATCGGTGGTTCAGAAAAAGAGCAACATTTAGTGAACCCTTATTATTCCCATATAAGTTATCCGATTTTTGTTAGTCTAGAACAATTTATTTTTGTTAGTCTAGTATTGAAGCTATTTCAGATTTTTTGGTATTAAGCAATTGATATTAAGTATTGAAATGAAATATTTATTTCTCAACATTGACAATAACTTGTTCTTATAGACGTCAAATAAAACATGACTCTACCACCAGTTCGGAAAAGCCTTCGTAAAGAAGAATTGGCAAGAAACTTCACGGGTATATTTTTTTTCAAAAAATAAATTAACAGTCTCTTTAAGTCTATACAAAATTATTCTTATCTGCATCTGTTAGCTCGGCAAGTCTCCCTCCCAAAGAATCCAAACGACGAACACCCTTTAACGGCACCCGTTCACGAGTTAACGCGGGATCCAGCCATCATATTAAGTTGATATTAACAAAAGCACTTATAATGCTGCCTTTTAGCAATACAATATTGTAAGACACTGTACTAGTTAATAAGGTCAAAACCAAAAAAAAACTGAACTATGGCTTACACATCCTCCGTTCTCTAAATTTACTATACCACTAACTTTACCAAATTTTTGGTCTCTTACGGAGGCACAGGTCTAGAGTCCGGTTCTTGAATTTTGCAGTAATCGTCGTGAACGCGCAGAATTGGGCGTCAGTCAAAGAGAGGCCCAAAATGACAATTTCTTTGAAGTAACTCAGTAATCTTGACCATTATTATCATAAATGTAATTTAAAAAAGTGAGTTTTCTTATAATATTTTATTTGAACCAAAATTTTGAATTTTTTTTTTTTACTATTAAGGGCGCATTAATTGTGGTACAAAATTTCATAATATTTTTAATTTTAAACTGCCTTTTTTGTGATGATCAAACGTGTGATTTTGTTTTCTGGAGTCTTTGTTTTGGTCAAGCCCCAACCTTGAACTAACTTATAAGGAAATACTTCCGCGACGATTGAGTGTGCAAGACTTTCAAGCATTTTGTAATAGCCCAGATCCAAAAGAAACTCATAAGCCGAAAATCACTACCATATCAGGAAAAGCTTCGTAACTTCTAAAAAAATTGGATATCATATGTGGAGCGATTCGGGTTCCCAAAACATCCTAGTTTACATAGCTATCAAAAAGCTATGTAAACTACGAAACATAGCACATTCTAGAATCATTGTAAGAATTAGTATTTCAAGGAAGCTTGTAATAGCAAATTAAAAAGGTATACGTTTTTAAAAAAAATATATAAAGAAAAATTAAGAATCTCATTCATATTACAAAACAAAGCTTCTTTCTGAATTTCTAAACTGATACACACTACAAGCAGTCATAATCTCATAGATACTCGCTCCTTAAATTTATCTTTATCATTGCCGACACTCTTCCTTTAAGTAACATCATTACTTTTCCATTCATTCAAGGCGTTTATCTCGTCACAAAATGTACTTGCAGGATATATTTGGCAGATCCTATTAATTTAGCCCATGAAGGTCATGACATACATTACGTGCGATAAAATAAATCCGACGGAGAGGCTCAATTTGTAGTAAAAGCATCTTTTTTTAATTTTTGGATCATGATTGAATAATTTAGAATTTGGACTTCACTGGTTTAATATTTGGATTAAATTATAAATATTTATTTATTTATATATGGATTTGTTATATTTGATAGTGTTGTGGAATACTGCTGTTATTAGCGTGGAAGTAACAAGTATTAATTATTGTTACTCTGAAAAATATTCCTATGAAATATGTTAAAACACTTTATTTCAGAAAACAGACGAGGCTTTAAGGATATCGTAAAGTGACTTCCAATATACGTTAACGCTGTCTGTAAACTTTGAAAAATACTATTCTACTTTGTTGTTTTGGGTTAAGGTTCCCAAAGCCTTATTTTTTCGTGATACAGTGCATTTACACTTGGATTGTTATCTTACTTATACTGGTACTTCAAACGAGTCACTAAATGTTTAATTTTTTTTTCTTGCGCTTCTAATTCTAACGATTTTTGTAAGCCTTACCAATTAAGGTCAGGTAGGTTCTGTGCTGATTTTTCGGCTTTAATTCAGAAATGAAAAGGACAAACATTTCTATCTATCTTTTATAATATCTGTGTTTCTTATGGACTCTTATCTTTTAAAATATCAAATAAATACAAACTTAAATTAGTTAAGTGGTCGATCAATCAAATCTGATAGATTTTCCTGTCACTTTAGAGCGCGAGCGCCTTAACACCCTAAAAGCGGTTACATCATTACTCAATATTTGAATATTCTCGACACAATTATTGTTTTATATAGACACTTTCTTTCCAGTTCCCAATATCAATCTTAAAAAATTACTCCGTTAATATTATAATATATTATATATTATTCCGTAATATTATTAATATATTGGACGATTCGTCTTTAGGCAAAAGATAAATTTACAAAAAGGATTCTTGGGTGGCGGTAAATTTTGCGCCCTTTTGTTGGAAAATTGTGTCATGTGGAAAATGTACGAAACGTGTAGTTATTGAATACATACTTTCAATTAATATAACACTGTTAATTTAAAATTATTATGTTGATGCGTATGGTGTTATTTCTAAGTACATCATTATTTGAAAATTTCCTGGTACATAAAACCTAGTTTGTGAATGATTATTTGACAAAAATAAAAAAAGAAATGTTGTTCCAAAAGTGTATTAAGTATACATTATCATCGCATTAAAAAAAGGATTGTAAGGTAGTTAAAAATTTGAAAATATATTTTTTTCTACATTCTTCTCTTCATTCTCTTCACCTGGCTAGCCTTATATATTTTACTAAAACTGCGTTCAAAAACTTGAGAAGAGAGAACAATATAATACGTTGATTGGTAGAAGAAATCAAAAAAGGATTTATATCAATAAACTTATTTTGTATTTTGATAGAATAGTATTGCTCAGTAATATATGTATGTATTATAGCGTTATATATATATATATATATATATATATATATATATATATATATATGCGTATAAATATATATATATACATACATAATACTCCTACATAAATTTCCTAATATACACCCAACACACTAACATAAATCTAAAATTTTAACGCACTTGTTACGTTTCAATTTTGGTAGAGATTTTGTTAGGAAGTCTGCAATCATACCTGTGGTGAACACGAAGGTGATGCAAGTGAGTCGAGAATGAAGTGATGTCTAATGTCGATATGCTTGGTGCATGAGTGAAATATGCTGTTGTGTGCTAGTTTGATGGAGCTTTGACTGTCTGTATAAATGACAATGGGATGCGTAAAGCCGAATACTTCTGAGAGGTTTACTTCTGACAAGGGTTTCGAGGTTAACTACCTCCTTGCATAGGTAATAAACTGTGTTTGCGGTCTAGTACTTAAGCCTATGTACATCAATGAGCCAATGAGTTCTTGGTAAGGCGCTTCAAAGTTTACAACTCTAGGTTCTGGATGTGTAAGTTTCAAGCAAGTTCCAATAGTATTATCACGGTGTGTAGCGGTTCATATTGAACTTGTCTAGAAGTTTCTCTTAAAGATCTCTATTTGGGTATGCCATTTCCACGTCAAAGTCTTCTTGAAGAAGTGGTACTTCTTGTGGTACAGCATGCGCCAATAATAATCGCAAAAAAGACAATCTATCAACAGATTTGAAGGTTCTACCGTAATCGATTCCTGCTACCTTTTGCCTCTAGTCTGGCTATGTATTTGACAATGTTGCTCTTGTGATCTTCTTTATTTTGAAGACCCAATTCAATTTATTTATCTTCCTCTCTCAACTAAAATCCAAATTCCATATTTAATTAATAAGTAATAATAAACTTTCATATCCATCTTCCTTGTGTGGTTCATCTATACAGTTTTAGGTTCAGAATCCGCAGTTAAGTAGAGGTTATTCTGATATCTATCTGGTTGGCGTGGTTATATCCTTTTATTATAAATACTTATAAGATATATATACTTATAGATACTATATACTTTTAAGACAACATTGTTACCAGTTTAAATTCTACCAAGTTATGAAAAGATTTTGGAGTTGGTTCGGGAGTGAAAGATGATCCGCACTCAGCTGCAGGCTGAGCAGAAGTAATAAATTAGCACAAGGGTTCTGTACCTATTACTTTCTGTAGCATAACTGACAAAAAGGCATGTTTAAGTTTTTGATTCCAGGTTTGTCCTTTTTTTTATGGATGAGAGTATGTGTTCGACATAAAAACACTAGCAGGTGAACGAGGTTGATTTTGGTTCCGGTCCATACCTCATCTTATTGTTCTTTGGCTATCGCAGGTAAATTATTTTTTAAACGGCTGTATTGACAGCTGTATCTTTAAATCTTCAAGCATTGATCTAACTTTCTCAATTATTGCTTTATTTGCATGCTCAGAAACACCATTCTGCTGAGGAGGATACAGAACTATGGTCTGGTGCACAATACTGCATTCCTTTAGGAAGGTAATCATGACACGATTTACATACTCTATAGCATTTTCTGTGCACTGAAATTTATTTTTGTGGGGGGTGTTTAAATTCTAAAAACTTAATTGGGTCTTTTATTTTTTGATATCAAAACGTTTTGCGACTTAAATCGCCTGTAAAAATAAGTAAACTTTAATTCCTTCGACTTAATTTCTGAATTCCTGAATTGCATTTAGACAAATGTTGGTATGCAGGTTTCATGAAACCTATCTGAAAACACTACGCCTACTTTTTATTTTTCAGAATTTGGATTTCCAAGACGTTGACGCAATAGTATTTTCAATTAGCATTAGCAGATGGTTTACTATCATATTGACCAAATAAGCTTGGCTAAGAACATCAAGCTTGTATAAATTATTATAATTTTATGCTTTTGCTACCACTATTGACTAGGCTGCTTACGGAAACTAACTTAGTGGCTCAGTTAGGTACATATAAAACATCTGATACTGTGCTTATAACACATGAAGGAAAACTAACTGTAACCGTGACTGATTGCAATCCTAAAAATCTTAAAAAAGGATACTCTTACAATTATAATTACTAACAACGTTTAGTTGGCTTAGCATCGGCTAGCGTTATACGTAAGGCTTGGTATACTACAGTACGATGACAGTACAATTCAAAAGTGTTTTTATATGTTTTGTAGTACGTGACCCAAATCTTATGTAGTAAAACCTTTGGGGAAATGCCACCGGTCTAATGCCATTTGGATTTAAGTAAAACGGTAAAAGCAAACTAATGACGATGATTATAACAAACCAAAAAAGTTTAGCAAATTTAAAAAATCAACGCGTTAAAAATGGACTTTATCAAATACCGTAGCAACATCTTTTTTGTTATCATTATATTTAAAAGAAGATTAATTTATGGGAAAAGTTCAAACAAATGCCTCTTTTCTTACAATCTTAAATACAATCATTTAAAAGTATTCATGAGGATACTTCGAATAATATATTTGGAACTGTACCTTTCCGAGAATTAAATTCCTAAGCCTATTTAGGTTACGAATGGAAACTCTATTTTAAAAAATTTGTAAGGACTTACATCCATCTTGAGAACAAAACTCAATATAAATTTAAAAAAAACCATTTGAATAAAACGACAAAGTAATTTTAAGAAAATGAATCATCTCACGGAAATACTCGTAAACGTCATTTCTTTGCGCCATTGGAGGTCGATGCCAAGTTTTATCGTCCCACACCGTTCAAATTGTTTCAAGTTCTTTTGAGTCTCTAACTTTTAAAGTATGGATTTCAATATTGAATTTCGTAATATGTCGCCACAAAAGTTAATAGATTTTCTGCGGCAAGATGAAAATTTTTCATACAAAAATTTCGTTAAGAGAAAGTTTCTTTCCCCACAGATGTTGCCGATTTGTACAGTTTGAAAGTTAAAATAATAGGGAAACGTATTTGTTTTTATCGAACTTTTATCTATTTATAAGCTAGTTTGGGACCGGAACAGAAAAATGCATTAGAATAATTTTACGATCTGAATATTCAGTTGGTTCGATACGAAAAGTAAAAATAAAAGAGGATTCGTCACAACACTTTTATCCCGTGCATGGCATAAAATAAAGATTTATCTGCGAATGTGATCTGAATTATATTTCTCTTTTGCTCTTGACGATATGTTACTTATATTTAAACATACATATTCAAATATCAAAAATATTTATACTCAAAATAAAACCAAAAGCTCAAATATTTTAGCTCCATTTGTATCATATCAAAACTGTCGCTTACGATATGATGTATAACTTTGCAATTGGTACTATTCTATAGAAATTTAAAAAAATTATAGGCCACTTCTTATGCTCTCCGGTGAGTCAGGTCACATGTCAACTTAAACGCAAATTCAAAATATTCTATTTCATTATGGGAAAAAAATTACACTTCGCTTAGTAAAAATCTTTTTCTTCTTCATCTTTGTCGTCATCTTCATCATAAGGGAAGGTATTATTAGAGTTAGATGGAGCGATACAAAAAACTGGCGGCAAAAAATCCTGTCGGCACCTTTTTGTCAAAATTTTTGGGTTTACAATTAGACTAAGATATGAAACAAATAAACAGAAGGTAGTTAGTTACCTCGTCGTATGTGCTAACGTTATGACAAGCTGCTAACAAGTTATTTAAATTTAATTTTTCAGACAGGAAAAACGAAACCTCTCTCAAATCTTTATGAATATATTATTTAACTAGTCCGCCCGCTTTAACGAGCACTTCAATAAACGGACAAACGTATTTTTCAAACTGAATTGGTGATTGCTGTTATTATTGCCTTGAAGCATACCTTGATTTTCGAAGGTGGATGTTTATTAATTAAAGAGTCCAGTGTCTCTTGGTAAAGCGGCGCTACAGTATCACCAGAAAAAAATTTGCGAGAAGCCACCGTCTGAGATTTTTGATTCTATTTTGGCGACAAGGGAGTGATGATAAAACTAATTGGGCTTAATGTTTTAAACATTTCTGTATGCATTTCTGAGCTCCTTTAGCCTCTGAATAACTGAGGATGAGGAGAAAGGGGGCATCGTTCAAAACTATCTAGTGACGCTGTATTGTGATTACATAATCGAAGAGTGACATGCGCGTACTTTATATATTATAATGTACAATTCTTACTTTCTATACATTACAAACAGTACATATGCGTACAAAATAAAAAAGTCTAAAATTTGCTTTCCGAGCACTGAAAACCCTCATGCTGCTATGCAACCCCACGCATTATACAGCGGCGGGTTGCATTACAAATTATATGGGCCATTTCCCTTTAATGCCCACATAAATAGGGTTAAAAAGAAACTCAAAAGGAAAAATCAAACATTGACAAAAATTGACAAAACAATTGTCAGGAGGGAAGGAGAAACCACTCCGCGCCACCCGTTTTCAGTGCCAAGGGCACACGAGAAAATCATCAACCCTTTGCAAATTAGTCAAAAAAATAGTGTAAATGTACCAAAATAAATTTTATCATCGCGACACTTTTTCTACCTTTCTAGTAAAAAATATGTTATTCACTCCATGTCAGACTTATTTTTGATATAGCTTAGATTATAATAAACATCGATTATTTAACAATTTAAAAATAATAAATATTATATCACATAAAGGAACGTATAAAAAATAAAGACAATTAGCCTTTTGGCTACGTTGCCTTTGATATAGTTGCCTAGTTTAGATTTAGTATTTTATTTGTAGCATATTTTGTATCTTATAATTATTAATTTAGTATACTTATACTAGCATGTACATTCTAGAATTGTAAATATTTTTAATAGTTTGTTAATAAATATTTTTTATATTATTATACCTGTATTTTTCTTTTACAGCCACACATCCGATTCATACTTCAAGATCTCGAAAATGTATGTACTGTGACAAATGTAAAATTTTTATACCCAAAATTTAGTATCCATAGGTAATGTTTATTGAATACGGAGATTGCAAATATATAATATTGTTCGACTATATCAAAAAAGTTGAGTAACATTAAGATTGAATATCGTTCAGTAACACCAGAACCTCGGCTTAAAGGCGTTCCTGGGTGATAATCAGACATATATGTTAAAGTTAATTAATAGGTTTTAATATATAAACATAAAAATACAATTGTGAAAGTCTTTTCCATTGGTAAACAATAGAAAAGGGTTCTACATGGCACACTACAATGAAGTTAACCGTAAAACCGTATTTTAGTGTCATACTGGACTCTGTTCGGTTCTGACGTGCTCTCCTATTTTCTCGAGAACGTTTGTGCTCTGAAATTGGACTTGGTTTTGCTTTGTGATCGGTGATCTCGACAACTTGGTTTCACAACGCATAGGCTTAAACAATGCCCAGGTACGAGTACACGCCTAGCGAGTACGCTGATATTCATCTTGTTTATGGTGAATGCCATTGCAACGCTTCCGAAGCCTCTAAACGCTATGCAGAAAGGTGAGTTGATTTATTTATTTTCCGATGAAAGAAATTTCTTGAAATAACATAAACTTTCACCAGAAGTAAAGGCTTTCCAGAAATAATTTTTATTTTTACAAATAAATAAAAGATACTAATCTTTATTTAAATTCTATGCTGAACACTCTTTATAGTAGATAATTTTTTTTTTATTACTACAGGTATCCCAATCAGCATCATCCAGGATATCACGTATTTATTAACACCCATCTGGCGTATGCCCAAGGATGGTTGCCAGGACTAAGCCAATGTAAAGGCAGGTCTAGAATTGATGTGGATGGAGAGGTGCTTGATGAAGTTGAAGCTGAACCTTTCACTCAGTTAGGAAAATAGCAAGCAGAACAGGTGTCGCAAAGAACACGGCGCACAATGTTTTGAAGCGTTTTCAATTCCACCCATTCCATATGCAGCGGGTCTAAAATTTAGAACCTAACGACTACCTACGTAGATTGGAGTTCAGCAGGATAATGTAGCAGAAAATGAACGAAGAAAATTAGTTTTTCAATAAAATACTTTGGAGCGACAAGTCCTCATGCAGAAAAGACCTACCTACTTGAAGTACCTAAATAGGCACAATTTACATAGCTGGCAACTGGGAAGCTGTGCCCTCACGTCACACGCCAGGATCGGTCTCAAACCCAATTTAAAATTAATATTTGGACTGGAACATTAAATGGTCAAAAATAAGAACATATGAGCTACTAGAAACATTGACGGGACCGATTTATTAAGAGTTTCTAGAAAACCAGTTGCCAGTTCTTTTAGAATATGGGCCTCTTGCAACAAAACATGTGGCTGCAAAATGATGGCTACCCGGCACATTTCACACGAGCTGTTTGCCGCCACAGAAATAAAAATACCCAGGACGATAGATTGGACGTCACGGCCAAATTAAACGGCCAGCAAGATAGCCAAACCTTAATATTTCTTTTACTGGGGTTGCTTAAAATTTAGTCTATGCGATGGAGACTTTGAACGCAACTAATAACCAAAATAGAGAGAGCTGCCGAATAAATTTGAAGAGAAGAACACGCCAGCCACGTAAAAAGGTCCTTTATAAAAGATTTTAAGGTTCTTGGCACGATCAGCTTAGTACATGTTTTTAATACATGGGCTATCAAAGTTAGAGCAGCTGTTAGAAAAAGAACGAAAAGCTTTTTTTACAAATTACTTTTTACGGGTTTCTCCAACATTTTAGGAAATAATTTGGCATTGTGTTTAATGACTTAAGTAACCACGAGTAATTTAAAAAAAAATACTAAAATCTCGTCATTTGTCAAAATGCCATGCATTAGCTAGAAAAAAGATTTTTATCCAAAAAATATCTAGAAATACCGATAACTCAAAAATTATGAGACTTTTACCAGAAGTTAATAGATATAACCGCTGGTGAAGGATTATCCTTCAATTTCTCGACACCCTGACACATTTCCAAAAAACAATCCTGACATTAGAGCAATAGCTATAGCTTCCGAAGTAATATTTTGACTGCATGCGTAGAAAATAAGAACAAAAAAAATTTATGGACAGTAGGTACATCGAAAACAAAACCACAGGTCTCTTTTGTTATTTTAAAGATCTTATTCGTCTTAAGCGACGTTAGCTTATCTGTTATGAGTACAAAGTTAAAATTTATTTATTCAGAAATATTGTCGTTTTTATGTGAAAAGATACCATTTTAAAATAAAAGCATGATGGAATACAGCAAAATTCAATTTTATTATATACGCAGACTTCAAATGTTTGTTAATTAACTGTCAAGAAAATAGCTCTTGGAGTACTGAGAAACTGTAGGTACATCTACCTTCATGTTTTGCATATTATATTAGTTGTTCACATGGTAATAAATTAAACAAATATGTTTTATGTATAGGTACAGATTTTGTGGAAATGTTTATTGACTGTTTAATAAACAACGCCTGGCAAAATGACAGTAATAAAAAGTTAATGAGGAATAAGATAATCACAATACGACTATATGTCATATATGTAGATAATTATTAGACGATGTTAAATCCGAGATCATGATCATTTTACATCCGAGGCAAAGGAGCGATTCGATGCCGTGTTGCCTTATTCTTAACTGGAACGCCAGGCGTTCTTTGTTGTAATAGCGTCGTCGGGATCTGCTCATATGTTACGTGGACGCCTGTAACGAACCAGCGCGTTTCGGTTTACTGTGTAGTCAGCTGACTTATTGACCAGCGGGTTGGGATAGTGGGGAGCATTGTCAAAGTAGCGTATCGACACTAACTTCATCATCGTGGCAGCTTGAGATCTGTATGCAGATATAAATTGCGGACATAGGGTGGGGCCCCGACGCATTTGCGTGAAAACCTATTTGAAATAACGTGAAAGGGATGCAAGTGTTTTGTAAAGTGTAAGCTTATTTGTATTGCAGAATACCCATGACGAAGGCGGTTCGGTCCCGGACTAGTTTTATGTGAGCCGCAAATGTGAGTCCTTTTCTAAAGTGACTCCTAAATATTAAACTTTTTAAACTAAGGATATCGGTGTACCAAACCGAGAGATCTGACCTAATCTTTTGGAGGGTTGTCCTAAAGCAGGTTGAAAGAAAAAAGTACACTGATGCACTTTTTTGTGAGTTGACTTTTATTCTCCATTTTCTAAACCAAGCGCCTAATGCATTGGCTGCGGATTTTAGTTAGCTTACGTAGATTCCTATTAGATGTGTATAGCGCGGTGTTGTCTGCGAAGAGCGCGAGTTCTTCTTTCTCCGTCCTTAGCATGTCACTTATATATTTATTAAAAACAAAGTTGGAGACAGTAACAAGCCTTGAGGTACACCGGCTAATACAGGATGGGGATTAGAAAGTGCACCATCCAACAAAAGGTTCCAACAGCAAAAATCTCATTTGATGAGCACGTAGCAGTCTGGCACACCTAGTTTAAAGTAAGCCGTTGTGCCAGACCTTGTCAAAGGCTTTCGCCTCGTCAAAAAAAGGCGCAGCCATGCCTATCGATCTACGTTCCTTTGCTCCAAAATGTGCTCCATGATGAGGTGCACGTGTTGGACGAAGAAGTGATGGGACCTAAAGTCGAACTGTTCATCCGATAAGAGGTGCGTGAAGTGGATGACCTCTTGGAACCTGTTCAAAATGATCATTTCGTATAATTTGCCTATTGCACTAAGCAAACTAATAGGACGGTAACTTTTAGGTTAATTTGCTGGTTTTCAGAGTTTTCTAATACCGATGACAATCGCTTCCTTCCACGTTTGCGAATAGGAGCTGATTATTAATAAGTTATTGAATACAACTACTAACAGTTGTATAAGTGCAAGTGGGAGAGCTTTCAGAACCCTGCTTGGTATTTCCTCTGCAAATGGGGCTTTCCGCTTTTTAATTA
Source organism: Marasmarcha lunaedactyla (assembly GCA_923062675.1). Classification (NCBI taxonomy): domain Eukaryota; kingdom Metazoa; phylum Arthropoda; class Insecta; order Lepidoptera; family Pterophoridae; genus Marasmarcha; species Marasmarcha lunaedactyla. The sequence goes on along the minus strand of OV281339.1, from coordinate 12,632,096 downwards.
TTGTTTGTACCTCTTGTAACGTTAACATATCGTAACAGGTAACGTTTCAAACCTGGGTTTCAGTCAGTGGGTTGAAGTATTTATGTGTAGTTTCTACGTGGAGTTCGTAGTTGGACTAAGTTATCGGCTAGGGTTTCTACTTTTTCGGAGTCATCGTAGGCGGAAGCCTATTGAGTGGAGGCATCGATGACGCTGTAGGTCTATCTTGAGAGAATTTGCCAAGCTCCAATAAGCCAGATGCAAAGGCGAAATCTCTTCAAGAAGCGCATCCCAGTTGTTAGAGCGCAGTTCGTGTATGCGAGATTTGACATCTTGCTGTCGAGCCCTCATACGGATGCGGTTAGCTTTGGTGGGAACGTCATCGTACTCCCGGAAAGCTGCGTTTTTTTGCTCTCAACAACTCCCTCACATCCTCATGCAGGACCCAGCGTCGATCATTCGCCTTGCCCATGACCTAGCCGGAACATGCCTGGAGGATGCACTGATAGCATTTCGAAGGTGGTGACAGCAATGATCGTAGTATTGATCTCCTCAATGGATAACAACGAATCGGGAAAGGTTTTTAGGTCGGGGCTGTCATTGCCTTAAGGTCTTCTGTTTGTTTGACCGAATCGATATGTGACCTCATTTCAGGAACTTCTACTGAGTGTACAGTTAAGTTATCACTTTGGACGATTGCTATATCGAAAATATCGGGGAGATGATTTGTGTTATAGGGATAGTGTGGTTTCCAAGGACAGCACCTCTAGTTAACATGTGATGAAGCCGACGACCGTTTGGGTTGGTAACTACGGAATACCTACATACCGTTATTGTTTCAAGTTGCCAGATAGAACTACGGTGAGACTCATATCGATTAGCGACTGAAGGTCACTTTTAAATTTAGCTTTGTCTGATGGCCGTGATTGGCTGATGGCCGCTCATCGCTATTCTACAACAGAAAAGTTCTATATTCTCGATCTGTGGGGGATCGACAGGTACACAATGCAGTGATCTTTTGTAATAGATGAGGGTACGCTTATCGTTGTTTAAGATGTTATAGTCCACTATTTTAGGGTCCTTGTGACAAGGTATCAAAAAGTAAGATGTCGATTTGTAATTCTCCAACGAATTCGTGAATTTCGTTAGGCTTATGTTTAAGTCCGTCGGAGTTGAAATAGCTGATAGGGACGGAAAACGGTTTTATTCTAGAGGACGCCATTTAAAAGTTTAATTTATTAAATTTCTGGACGTTGGCGATAAGTGCCTAATGTTCGAGAACTTTTTTTTTATTGAAAAAGGATGAGACGTTTGTCTTCTTTATCACCTGATGGAAAGTGACGATGAAGACAAAGGTGTTACACGTCTATCCACGAGATACCTATTCACGCGACGCTTGAAAGAACTAGGACTATAGTTTTCTGGAAAAACAGACGCAGGCAGTTCATTTCACACCTTGGCGACCCGCACCAAAAAGGAACTATCGAAGCGTTTGGTTCGACATCTTGGGTATCTACCATAAAGGGATGGAAGGCCTGTCTGCATCTAGTAGTCCGATATAAGAAGGGTGTGGGTTCAACCTGATCAAAAAGAACATTCACGCACTCTCCACAATGAAGAAGACTGCTAAACTGGCAAGTTTCCGACGATGGTCGAGGCTTTGCAGTTTTATGGTGGTGAATTCAAAGTTATTAATAATTTTTCGGGCTCTTCGGTCAACTGCGTCCATTGCTTTTAGTTGGTCCTTTGCAGAACCATCCCAAAGGTGGCTACAGTACTCCATACAAGATCGAACTTGAGCTGTGTACAAATTAAGTAGCCGTTCAGGGCTGAAGTACCGTTGGACCTTCGAGATGATTCCCAACTTCTTTGAAGCAGTTTGAGCCATGAACACAATTTTTAGCCCGAAGTTTAGTTGGGACGATATAATTACGCCCAGAAGCCCTAGGTGGTCAGTTGAGGGTACAGAAACATTTTAGAAAGTGGGCGTTAGGTCGAAACTGCTCTAGAATAAACACGCCTGTGTTTTTGATGGGTTAAATTTGACCAAGTTGGACTCGCCCCAATCAGACACTTTCTTTAAGGCCAAATCCACCCGCTCAATCATGGACTCTCTCAAAGCCCGGATTCCTTGAAGACTTGAATGTGCAGCAAGAATAACGTTGCAGAGAGAACATATCCTTGAGGTACCCCAGAGTTAATTGCCATTAGGTCAGAAGAGCAGCCGTCTAAGACTACACGAATGGACCGTTCCCTCAGAAAATCTGATACCCAGTCGTAGATCCCATTAGGTATTCCGTATGCTGGAAGCTTATTTAAGAGACCATCATGCCAGACCCTATCAAAAGCCTTGGAAATGTCTAAGGATACAGCTTTAGCTTCACCGTGACCTTCCAAGGCTTCGCTCCATAAGTGAGTGGCGTACACAAGAAGATCTTCAGTCGAGCGTCCACTGCAAAAACCATATTAGTTATCACTAAGGAGCTCGTTGGACTCAAGGTATGCCAAGAGACGATTGTTCAATACACGCTCCATAACTTTGCAAAGTATGGAGGTGATTACAATAGGTTGATAGTTGATGGGATCTGCACGGCTTCCTTTCTTTGGTATTGGTTGCACGTTAGCCAGCTTCCAGGATTTAGGGACCTTTCCAAATTCCAAAGAGAGTCGATACAGGCGCGTTAGTATGGGAGACAACTCGGCTGCGCAGTGTTTTAACACAACTGCAGGTATGCCATCGGGGCCGCTGGCCTTGTTCACGTCTAAATTCTGCAAGCATTTAAGAACCTCCTTTTGGCGAATATGAACGGGATCCATTTTGGGTCCGAACTGAGGTTAACTGGGGTGGGACTTTACCTTGACTATTTAGACGTAAATAGTCTGCAAAAAGATTAGCAAAGAGGTCTGCTTTCTTTTTTGCACTGTGGGCCAGTAAACCGTCAGGCTTCCTCAGAGGTGGCAGCGATGGGCGACAGAAGTTCGACTCAACCGACTTGGCCAGAGACCAGAAAGCTTTGCTTCCTGAAGGATATGACGCTATCTTGTCTTCGATGTAGCCAATGTGGTCAAAGCGAGCTTTTATGATCACCTTTTTGCAAGACTTAGCGGCAGCATTGTATCTTTTCTTCAGTTCATGCGAATCCACGGCTTTGCTTCTGCAAGCATCAGCCAAGACTTTGAACGCTTCTTACTTAAGCTTTTTAGCTGTGAGGCAAGCAGCATTATACCATGGGCGACCTTTGGTTTCAAGGGATAGGTCAGCGTAAGGGATGAAATACACCATTGCTTGGCCTATCACACTTGATACAGCATCAGCGCAGCACGATCGATCGGTTGGTGTAAAACAAGTCTGCCGCCAAGGAGAAGACGCGAAAAAATGCCGCATATCATCCCAATCTGCTGACTTGTATCGTCATACTCGCCTAGCGCCTTTTGGGCTGGTGTGCGGCAGCGAGTACTGCGATACAGATTTCACCACGTAGTGGTCGGATGTCCCTAAAGGTACAGTTACGGACACCGAGCACCTGTCAGGATCAGTTGTTAGCAGAAGGTCTAAGCAATATGCAGTGTGGCCAGCAACGTCGGGGATGCGCGTGGGCTCGTGCACAAGCTGTGAGAGACCTTTAGTCACGGAAAACTTAAAAGCCTCTCTTCCAGCGTGGTTAGTGATACGGGTATAGCCATTGCCCGTGATGAGCGTTAAAATCCCACAGGAACACCAACTGCGCTGAGAGAAAACGTTGACGAACCTTATCTGCTGCATCGCTGAGATACACCATGAGCCTCGTTGCCCAATCTCCGCTTTGTGACTGGTATATACTGGCGTAGACCAATTGGTCAAGGCCGGTATCAATATGAACCCACATGATGGAAAAGTCCAGATCTTCCAAGTAACGGAGACGCTGACAACAGATCTCGTCACTGGCATGCATGCACACCCCAGTGTTCAGGCGGAAATTGGACTCCACGATGTACCCTGGGTAACAAAGGTATGCCATGTTTGACGGATTACAGATCTGCGTCTTCGTTAGGAAGAGAAGGTGAGGCCTCTCTGTCTCAAGATGGTGGTGAACATCGTTGATATTTGAGTGCATTCCTCTGATGTTGCAGAAGTGCACTTTAAGAGAGAGGAAGAGCAACCGCTGTAGAACCTTACTCTTCTTATGACTTTTCATTTAAGTTGTGTGAGTGAATAGGGAGGAGGACAGAAGTTGATTGAAGTGCTGCCAATGGAACCAAGCAGCTCGCAATAAACAACGCACCGATGGGGAACTGACTTGGAGACTGCGGGGACGCCCGAACCCCCTAGGGATTGTCATCGGGTCCTCTCTAACCAGTCGCTAGCTGGCACGATGAAGCCTCCCGGGATTTTTCGCGAGGTGGCGTAGCAGCCTTTCGCATGTGGCTAGCACACAACTTGGGCCCCCTACTACCTGCGGTCGGCCAGCGGTGCAACTTTTCTTCGGATCCCGCTTCTCTCCAAAACTAGTTACCCGGCGAGCTAATAAATTATGAGCTGAAGACAGTTCTCTAAAGCAGCACGATTACCCAGACCTACCCTCCTCTATGGCTACACTAAACATCATGCCGGAACGCGACCATGTCACTTGGCGGCATGGCTTTGTTTAGTGGGTGGTGACAAGCCACGGCCGAAGCCTACCACCATAAGATACTGCTCGTTTAGCACCACCCAGGGACCACGTACAAGGCATCAAGGGCTAAACCTTGCGGACGCAAACAGTTCAGAAGCACGTCACCTGAATGTCGCCTTTTGCGGCTCGTAGTTTGTGTGCCAGAGCTGTTATGTTGCCCAAGTCGAACTTGAGGTGAATTCGCTATTTTGCGATAAGTCCGAAAGTAGCACCACACGACCATTGACTGGGGGACGAGAAGGCAAGCAAGTAGGTGCTATCCTGACCTGCTCTACCTGAGCCCTAGGGCAACCTAAATAGGGTTCTGTGGACTGCAGTTTTCTCGCGCACACCACTGTGCCATGATCACCCAGCCACTTAACGCACCTGGATTTGGCTCGACAGTTTCTTACCGTATAGCCATATAGGCCTTCTATATCTCTATGACTACCGCGGCCTGAAAATAACTTAAAAACTAACCGTAGTTCGCCGAAGGTCGCTACCTAAAAAGGGTACACAGGTAAAGGGTTGACCGCGTTAGGGTCAACCTTTACCGACAAAAAGGGCAAATGTGTACGAAAAGATAAAAGATAAATATAAAAATAGAAGAGTAAATGAATTAAATAGTAGAAAAGAAATAATATATAAAATAAAAAAACTGGATCAGGACCAATTAGCTGTCACCGTTGGGTGTTCTTTGTACTAAAACCAGAATACTTTACGCTGGGCACACACAGCACTCAGCACAAGTACAATACAGCACATTGAAAACTAAGAAACTTAGTCGCAAAAAAAAATCACTTCGAGAGCGCACGGAGGGCATAAAATACCCAGAAAAACCATTTCACGGAACTAACCACTGAAGATGGGGACGGGACATATAATAATTAATACGGTTATGCTTTGATGAAAAAACTCCCAATTTCAGAATTTAAATTACTAACCCGGAAAGAAATATTATAATCTATGTTTTCTATGATAGCGACTACGGTTATGTTTTAGGAGAAAAATTTATTTATCCAGTATGTAAATAAATAAATAATTATATAAGACATAGATTTGCAATTTGCTGTCAAAACAAATGTACCACCTTATAGATAAGTTTCTTAGTTGATTGCTACACTTTTTAGTAAACAAAATAATGTGATTTACTGTAGTCATCTAAAAAAAATATACATGAAAAATAGTTTAAAGTAAAAAAAATTGCATTTTAAGTTTAAACGAGAATGGTTAACCTGCCTACATATATCTGAATTGTAGTCTTCGTCAAGATTTAAAAAAAAGACTTTTAAAAATTATTAAAATTTCAATATTTGGAAAAATAAATCAACAATTTGGCGCTGAAACATTGATAGCAAAACCAGTTGGAAAAAAGTATACAAATATTTTCAAAACATTTCATAACAGTAGAACTAAATTGCGAAAAAGTAGTTTGTGATAGACCAATTTATATTAGAATTGCAATGTTGGAATTGATATGCTAAACAGTATTTTTATCGATTTCATGATGATTATATGAAGAATAAGTACGTAAAAATTGCCAAACTTTGCTCTACTGATACCGATAGGTTATGATATTGACTTAATACAGTGTAGTTATGTGACGGTATAAGTATGCTACTGGTAATAATACAAATAGATAACCCCTTTCACTTTCCACAAGTCAACGTAAAATTGAAACATGTAATGGGTAAAATGGTTAAAACTTGATTACTGAATTTACTGGTTTACGAGCTAAATTGTATTTAATAAAAAGTGTTAAAATTAAATCAAAAAAGCTACAGGTGTTTCTAAGTCAGTATTAAAGAGCCTAGATAAGAATTATTATAATAATGTTTGATGATAAGAGTTCTCAGAAGTAAAATTAATATGATCAAGTATTGGATAGGAACGATGCTAAAGTTCAAGTACTACAACATCAGAATCACACATTACCCTGCGTCAATTAAATTTTATACTGATAGAATAATATCAACATATTATGTAAAGTTTTTTATAAAAGTATGTTTAATATTGAAACATTGTGTACTTATGTAAGTTATTTTATAATTACTCCGTATCACTTAATAGCTCTTCTTGAGATAATTAATCTACCAAAAACTGTGTAATATGTTATTTCTTTGCTATCCCATAAAATTATGAATAAATAGAAAAATATTTATATAGCAGTTGTTTTTATTTCAATACAAATACAATACAAAGCTTTGAATATGTTATGGTATAAAGACTAACCATCCCTAACTAGCATTAATTTTAAAATGAAGCTCGTTAAGCAATTCCAAACGTTGGAAATTAAAGATAACATAGTAAAAAATAATTCACAAATAATAAAACATTTTGCCATTCACAATCCGTTTTTATAATATGTGTGTTTTATAATACAAAAACATGCTTGATCAAACAAGTGCCAATAAATATTTTCAAAGAATCAAACCATTATTTTCTGGAAACTAAACAAAAAATGGTGGTTCGTTCACAAAAAAAAAAGAATATTACGGATTATAATTGGGAAGATGACACCATTTAAAAATGCAAGTTTTTATAATTTATTTATAAAATATTAGTTATTTTGACAGGTACAATGTTTTGAAAAATATAGTTTTGAATTTAATATCGAAATTATATAGATTTGAAAACTTAAAAAAAGAAGCAAAAACTTATTATAGTATATGTTCAATTTTTAAATATCATTAGCTTACTGACATTAAATATAACAATTTTTACTATGACAGTATGCATGTAAACGCATTATCTACGTAGCTATTATATATTTTATCCAAACGCCCATACAGTTTTAGTATGATTCACAAGTCGTGACGTCACAGCTCAGTACCGTTTTGTATGGAGCGTTTTTCGGCGACTGGCAGCGGCTCCTCGAACACATCGCTGTATCTAGAAAACTATTGACTGTAAACATACTGTTACTTTTGCAATATTTATTTACTGTTGATAAACTATTTAAATATGAAATAAAAAAATATTTGTCATATACCCAATTACTGGGATGATCTTAATCATGTGATTTAACGATTGAAACTGTCGATCGGATCTCAAAGTGCAGGTAATAAATTTTTTGTTTGGAATGAAATTTTATCAACAATTGAAGAGTTAAAAGAGGCTTGTATCATTCAGAAATAAAACAAAATGCGGCTTATATTAATTATTCATGTTAGTCTTCAAAAGCAGGTCTTACGCAAATGTTGATGGTGTACACAATATTAACAAATATTGCTAAAACTCGATTGGTGTTAATAACTCATTTAAGTTGTTGCGGCTTTATTTAATCTTTATATATCCGTTATCGAGTTAAGTACACCTTGTCTCTATGCTTTGAAATATTTAAATTAATATTAGATATATATAGTAAATAAAATCAATCTAGTGATACGGTTTTAATTTTGATTCTTCTAAATTTTATTAAATTAATAATGCAAAATTATCACTTATCAAAAAACTTTCAGCACAAACTAGTGAATATTAAAATTGATATTCAGCTCACATATACTCATTCAAGAGCCTAGAAGATAAATCCAAGCGTTTATTTATTGACAAAAAAGACTACAGAAAGCCAATACTAGCTAAACGTTTTCGAGTGCTCGTCGGATAAACTTCAAAAAATTCGGAACTTGTAAAAACTAGTAAGTAGTGGTCGAGGGCAAAAAGGCTACGTGGATACTTCATCGCACATTCGTCGGAAAACTTAAAAGAGGTTGGACACTAATTTTATTACTTTAGTCCCTTTTGGGACGTGTGAATACATGTCTTCAAGATTTTGAGGGTAATCACTTACCGGACATTATTTATGGACTGTAAATCTAATTATTTGGTTCTTTTTAACCCTTTAGAATTCTATTCCTGAAATTGGAAAGTATTTTACAAAGTTTGATCGATCCACTACTACCATATAAATTTGATGTTAAAATCATAGAATTTTAGTTCTGGCTTCATGATTGCACGCTCAGAGTTGCTGAACAACAAAAACATGATAAGTCTAACAGTTGCAATAGATAAATTTATAACTTATATCACACACGATATAATAGTTCTGCACATGCATCATGTAGAGTTCAGATTCTCCTTGTAGTGCCTACGCTTTTTGAAAACACACATTGCTTTACGAGTTACATTTTATAGTAAACATTTATTTTGGCAATAATAATATTAATTCTGCAGTTTTATAAATTACAACATTATAGCCGCCGTGTAGTAGGTACCTTTTATTTTCTTTATCAGAACTTTGCACAATGTGAGCTGGACACAAAACTAAATCCATTTCACAAGAAAAGATATGGATTCCATGTATGATTATTATCTATTATGTTATATATAAGTAAAAGGAAAGATTAGTTCCTCAGTTTATTTGTTTGGAAATTCAGAAGTGTGTTGTGTTTTTTAAGACGACAGAGTGGCGATGGTGGTGGTTGTTCCGCCTCAGAAGCCGGAGGTCCCAGGTTCAAGCCCTGGTCGGGACATTCATTTGTGTGATTCATCACACATTCAGATGTTTGTTCTCGGGTCATGGACGTTGAAATTTATATGTGTATGTATATCCAGTTCGCTATACGGTCAACCATAAACCAAGCTCTTATTTTGTGGCCATACAGTGCTTACTACGGATTTATTATTATTTTATCTAATCAATAGAATAAAGCAAATAAATGGATTTTTGCTTGTTTAACTATTATTATTATACTGAAGTGGCAAAAAGTATATTTTATCCTGGTATACCCACCGAATCAAGATTACACGGGTAATAACGAGATCTGTAGTCTGTCTAAAAGTAATTATGCAAAATTCAAAATATACGTTGCTTAAAATCTACCCGTCAAATGTCCCTTGTACCACATAGTTACATAAGAAAAATGTTCGGAAGTGTCGCATTTATCACAGATTCAACGAAATGAGTTACTTAAATAATAATAAGTTATCAAGCACTCTATGAATCCAGCACAGTTCATAAACTGTTTACAACATTAATTTACATTCTTTAAGCAAATTTCCATCAATCAATATTCTTGGGCGTTTACCAAACGGCCAATGTTAAAACTCCCAAAACAGCCATTTTCATTTTATCGGCTAAAAACGATACTCTGACCGAATGAAGCAATACAATTTATCTGACACATTCAAGAAAATCCTGGTGTTTTTGTGACGACATACAAATAATAAAAAGTAACGGTGCAGAGAGCGAGGGTAAAACCACGCCGTTTGATAAGTGATGATAGCTTTCTGCACCCCCACGTTCATAATTCCAACACAAAGGGTTGAGTTCAAAATGTTCGTGCCGTCGGCCACTTATGTTTCAGTAAAATATACAGTTATAATTATTTTTATTATAATAATCAATAAGGTTAATACCATATTTTATAATCACATGAGCTAAATACTAATTAGTTTTTTTTTATATTTTTAGTGTTAAAAGAGCCATCGTTAGAGTAAACTTATAATAACTATATTGTATTGTACCACAAATTTTTTAATCTAAAAATATTTGTAAAAGGGGAAAAAGGAAAAATAAACAATTAACTACTAATTAATTATTTATTTTGTTAGTTGGCTATCTCATTAGTAAGTATGCTGCATTCACTTGTTGCACAAAAACAGAGTAAATGCTTTTTTTTATTGAAGGTTGCGATCAAAGAAAATAATTTAGCACATAAAGCCAAGCAAATAAAAAGCACAAAAATAAAATATTTGACTATAAAGCTGACATAAGTATATTTTTAGTGATATTATTTAATATGTTATGATTTCGACATTTTTCAAAGTAATTAATTCAACTGAATATCTATGTCATCTATTTTAAGTCATAAAGATTACTTCAAGTATTTCTTTTTGCATAATGATTAACCTTGTCTGTCGGTAAAGATGCACGCAGTTACATGTTCTTTGATTTGCTTTTATGTCTTTTATATATTTATATACATAATTTGGTTCTGACTTTCTTTTTAGTAATTATTATAAAATGTTATAAAAATTAAGGTATAGTCATTTTTTGCGTAAAGTACTGAAATCAAAAGCTTATGGAGGGCCGGGAATGAACTCAACTATTTGTGTACATCATGAAAAGTTATTTAAATGTTGTTGTGCTTTTTCGTTAAGACAAGCCTTTAAAAAAAAGATACCTTTTAAGTAACATATTTATTTATTCGTTATTTGCTCTATATCTACAAATAAAAAAAAGTGTTTTAAACTTTCAAGACAACTTATGCAGCCGATATACCACAAAAATCTGCATACCAGGATTCGAACCTGTATAACTGGCACACCACCTCCACAGCACGAGGACTTCCATACTAAAATATAATTTCCAAATTCATATTTACGTACTGACAAGCTTTACAAGTACAAAATAAGGGTTTTCCTCACTAACTGTACAAGACCTTGTTAACAACACATTCATGGTCGCGATGACAGTATGAGAAAGATTTAATTTTGAACATAGATTTTCCGGTGGTTTTTGTATAGGTAAAAGATACTAAAATAAAGGGGTCATGACCGTAAAACTCAAAACACTGGAATCCCAAGATTGTAAAGCTGTCATGCGGATTGAAAAAGTGACATTATTGAGAGCTGTGTTGACTCATAAAGTACCTTATTTCGGCCTTACCTACATAAGCGGTTTTACCCTCCTGATCCTGTAGAAATTTCAGTAAAAGGAGGAAGAAAGTTGTGGGCTTGGCGGTTAACAAAACAAAATGTTTGTAAAAAAATGCATAAAATTATTCTGTATTTGCCTTACCTACATAAGCGGTTTTACCCTCCTGATCCAGTAGAAAGTTTCAGTAAAAGGAGGAAGAAAGTTGTGGGCTTGGCGGTTAACAAAACAAAATGTTTGTTAAAAAAACGCATAAAATTATTCTGTATTTGCATAAAAAAGCTACAAATATATTAGATCTGTGAAACGAAATAAATTGAAATGAAAGAACTATGACTACAGCGTTTTCACATTTTTATGATTATTGTTAAAGAAATATCAAGAATTCATCAAGAAAAAGTTTCTTAATACTTTTTTGATTATTACACGAATATTGAAACATTTTACACATTTTATAAAGTTTACAATTAAAAACATCTGAAAAATATGTTACATTTTTCATTTTTAATTTGGCATCACAGCATTATGTCATACAGGATATGTCATATCCAACGGTCATTCGTTTCGTTTCTTTTCGTGCGTCACGAGTGCTCTCTATAAAGAAGTGTTATAAGTGTTTCAATTTCAAGGATATGTACCAAGCTCATATTTTCTTGAGCATTATTTATTTTCCTTATTTAAACCAACTAATATATGTTATTGAACTGTGTGTATTAGTTATAATTCTCAAAAAAACATGTAACCCTGTTAATTTTTAGTTTAATTTTTGTTACCATATTTCAAGTATTAATAACTCTGTATTCAGATTGCAAAATTTTCTAAAACTTTCTTTATTATGTTGTTGATATTATATCTACCTGAAGCTGTCTAAATTAATAACTGTTTTAAACTATCGCGGTTATTTTCACTATAATTTAATGAATTTATGGGATTCTTACCACGATTTTCGATTTTTATTTCGCGCGTCCGATATTTCGATGCTGTTGCAAGCACCATGATCGTGGACTGGCAGATGTAGGTAGGTGGCGATGACAGTTAGAGGCAGATAAATCGATCACCCTCCTTCTCGTTCGTTTTAATCTGCTACTACTGGAACTCACATTTTTGTCGCTTTTGCAATACACGCTCACCGTGTCACTGGGTTTTTGACCGAACACACCACGATTGTTGTTTTTTCGTTTCATGAATGTCCTAACCACTGGGTTCCACGTACTAGACAATTTAAAACCGTCTTCTCGATGAAAGTTATTTTCGCACTTTATTTATTTCTAAGGCTTCTTTAACTAGTCGCGGTATGTAGTGTCGTTCCGTAGATAAAATCCGAGTATTATAGAACTCAATCCAATGGTTAGGGCCTGATTCTAGCAAATGTTCGGCGATGGCTGACTTGTTTGTGTTTGAGCTTTTTATGGCTTTTATATGTTCCTTAAGACGGCAAGAAATGGTTCTTTTCGTTTGTGCCAATGTAGGACAGCTCCTATTGATTTATTGACTGCAGCTGTGGCAGCCCACAGCTGCAGTCAATTTTATAAACACCCGGTGTCTCAAGCGGTATGTGATCTTTTGGTGAGCGCAGACACTGATTGATTTTCTTATAAGGAGTGAAAATCGTGTCAATAGAATATTTATTTAATATTCTTCCTATTTTATCTGTTACTCCTTTTAAGTATGGCATGAAGGAGGGCTGATGCTTCACCTTGGGTGTATTTGGTTTGGTTCTCGTGTTGCGTTTTATATTTGACACCTTCACGTATAGCCATTTTTAATTAAAACTTGTTGTTCATGCTGTAGTTCGCCCTGAACATGATCCTTATCGCAAAGATCGTAAGCGCGATTGGTGAGTGATGAGACTACTGTTAGCTTTGTATCCAAGAACGCCAAAGATCTTTTATTTTCAAGTTCTACAGTAAAGCGCATTTTATTGTTAACACTATTGATGTGGTTCAAGAACAACTCAACTTCCGGTGGCCCACCTTCCAAAATGCAAAAAACGTCATCAACATACCTTTTCCACAAGCTCACACAAACTGGAGATGTACTCAAGGCTAAGTTCTCGGTATGTTCCATCCACAAGTTCGTGATTACAGGAGCTACTGGACTTCCCATCGCTACACCATCAATCTGCAGAAAGAACTCGCCCTTGTAGATGAAATAGCTTGATATTAAACAGTGTTCTATTAGCTTGATGTATTGTAACGGGATTTGACTGTCTTGCATCTTAGTTTTTACAATATCTAAACATTCTTTAGGCGGCACATTGGTTAACAACGATTCAACATCATAACTTACCATTGTTTCATTGTCTTCAATTTTTGTGTCCTTTATAATTTCAATAAAATGGCGAGAATCTTTGATAAATGACGACGTGTGACCAACCAGTGCTTGTAGAATTCCTGAGCCATGCTTCGCGAGGTCGTAGTTGGGAGAATTTATTTGGCTAACAATTGGTCGTACAGAAACATTCTGTTTGTGGATCTTAGGGAGTCCGTATATTTTTGGTGGTTGAAATATACGAGGTCTCAATCGATGTTTATACACATCATCGGGTAAAATAGATTGGCATTCTTTGATTAATGAAGTGGTTTGGCAAGATGTTCTAGCCGTTGGGTTATATTTTACCATTTTGTACGTTGTTTCATCGCTTAATAACGATCGTATCTTTGTGTCATATTCCTCTGCATGTTAACTCAAAAAAATTCTTTGGAACCAGGCATGTATGGGAAGGTGGGTTCCTCTTTAGCCTTTGTTATTTCAGGAAGATGTCGTTTAATTATTAACTCATAATAAGAAATAAAGTCTTTGAATAAAAATTTTGAGTGGGATTAAAGTGAAGAAAACTAACTATAAAATATTCGGCTGCGTAATCCTGATCCATCGTGATACTGGGATAAAATATAGTTGGAGCGACCGATGACCGAGACAGCGGGACGCGGGCGGATCATAACGCCATAGTCGCCCCGATTATTTACCTAACTATACAAAAATAATGTGAGAAGCAAGGCAAATATACAAAGTAAATTTTTCATAATTTAAATACTAATATATATTTACACACATAATCATCACAGAACAACAACAAGTTTCATTCAAAGCAAGTTATAAAAGTAGACAGCTTAACAATTCAAACATTAGTATCTTAAGTCACAGAAATTAAAAAAATAAGTAAGTAAACCAGGAAGATGGCATACAATCTGCCACATTCTTCAATGCCAGCATTCTACTATTCGTATAAAACAATAAGAGTTCTCATAATCCTGTTTATATCCTGTGATTTGCGCTAGCTGAGCGCTTTTTTCTTTTTTTTCGAAATGGATAGTTTACTTATGGCCCTATTAGACTTTTAAATTTCACCGGACTTTGTGGCCTAGCGCTGAGAATGCTTAGCAAGAACTTAAACTACTCCTACATACGATACGCCTAAGGGCACCCGAGAGAGCACGGACCTCGGCTTAGGACGTCGTATATTGAAACTACCACTGGTTCGGAAGGGTTATCTACTGCCAAAGAACCAGCAAGAAACTCAGTAGAAATGCGTACGCCGCGTTAGCCTGGCCCACCGGTGGGTTAGGCGATTTGAATGCCGTGTTGCCTATTTCTGACTGGAACGCCGGCGTTCCTTGTTGTAATAGTGTCGTCGGGATCTGTTAAGACGTTACGCGGACGCCTGTAATGGACCGGCGCGTCTGGGTTGGCTGTGTAGTCTGTGTAGCTGACTGATTGACCAGCGAGTTGGGATGGTGGGGAGCGTTGTCGAAGTAGCGTCTAGACACTAACATCATCAATGTGGCAATAGTGGGCAGCTCTAAATTTTTATGCAGATCTTAATTGCGGACATAGGGCGGGGCTCCGACGGCTTTGCGTAAGAACCTATTTTGAATAACCTGCAAGTGATTGATATTCGGCTTGCTGGCGTGAGCGAAAACCACACTGGCATATGTCATGATGGGGCGGATGCAAGTTTTGTAAGGAGTAAGCTTATTTCTAAGCGACATTTTACTTTTCTTGCAGATTAGGGGGTTCAACCTACCCATGACGAAGGCGGCTCGGTCCCTGACTCGTTTTATGTGATCCGCGAATGTAAGTCCACTATCTAAAGTGACTCCTAAATATTTGACAGACCAAAACAGCTACCAAACAGAGAGATCTAAGAGAGATCCAGACCTAATCTTTTGGAGAGTTTCCTAGAGGTTGTCCTAGAGCAGGTTGAAAGAGACAAGTACACTGCTACTCTTTTTTCTATGTTGACTTCGACTATGTTAACCTTGAGGGACACCGGCTAATACAGGGCGGGGATTAAAGAGTACACCATCCAATCTGTAACGAAAGGTTCCACACTGTAAAAAGTCTCGTATGATGTGCACGAGGCTGTCTGGCACGCCTAGTTCGAAGAGCTTGAATAACAAGCCGTTGTGCCAGACCTTGTCGCAGGCTTTCGCCACGTCAAAGAAAAGCGCACCCGTGCCTATCGGTTTTCGACCTACGTTTCTTTGCTCCAAGATGTGCTCCGTGATGCGGTGCACCTGTTGGACGCAGGAGTGACGGGACCTAAAGCCGAACTATTCGTCCGGTAACAGGCGCTTGGAGTGAATGACCTCTGGAAGCCTGTTCAAAATGATCCTTCTGTATAATTTGCCTATCGCACTAAGCAGACTAATAGGACGGTAGCTTGTAGTAAAATTAGCCGGTTTTCCGGGTTTCCTAATACCGATGACGATCGCTTCCTTCCATGTTTGCGGAAACGAGCGGTTTGTTATTGAATATAACTACTAACAGTTGTATGAGTGCGAGTGGGAAAGCTATCGGAACCCTATTCGATATTTCGTCTGGACCTGGGGCTTTCCGCGGTGCTATTCACAGTTTCTATGTGGAGGGAGTTATTGCTTTCTGTATTTGGTGTACATAGTTGGGCTAAGTTATCGGCTAGGGTTTCAGATTTTTTGGATTCATCGAAGGCGGGAGTCATGGGCGGTGGCCTAAGAAGCGGAAGCATCGATGACGTGGTAGAGTCCATCTTTAGAGACTTCGCCAAGCTCCAGTTAGCCAGATGCGAAGGCGAAATTACTTCAAGAAGCGCTTCCCAGTTATTAGACCGCAATTCGCGTATGACTGATTTGACATCTCGCTGTACAGCCCTCATACGGATGCGATTTGCCTTGGTCGGAGCGTAATCGTAGACAACCGATTGGTGTAGTGGTAAGTAGCCTTACCTCATACGCCGAAGGTCCCAGGTTCGAGTCCTGGCTGGGGCATTCATATGTATGATGAACACAGATGTTTGTTCTCGGGTCATGGTTGTTTGTTATTTATATATGTATGTTAATTCTGGGTTCCCCCCAGTTCACTGTATGGTCATCCATAACACAAGCCTGCTTACTTTGGGTCCATACAGTTGGTGTGTTTGTCTGGGGATTTATTAAAAAAAAATCGTTTGCCCGGATAGCTGCGCTCTTTGCTCTCAACAACTCCCTCACATCCTCAGGCAGACCCCAGCGTCGATCATTCGCCACCGGAACCTGCCTGGAGGATGCACTGATAGTAGTTCGAAGATGGTTAGTGAAAGTACCGATCGTAGCAATGGTCTCCTCGATGGATGATAACGAATCGGGAATAGTGTTTAGGTCGCGGCTGTCGATTGCCTTAAGGGCTTCTGTTAGTTTGACCCAATCGATGTGTGACCTGGTTTGAGGAATGGGGTCAGTTGGGATACCTAGCTGCATGACTACCGATCGGTGATCCGAAATAAGCTGGTGGATGACTTCTACTGAACGAACCGTTAAGTTAACACTTTGGAGGATTGCTATATCGAGAATATCGGGGCGATGATTTGTGTTATAGGGATAGTGTGCCGAGAACCCACTACATTACAATTTAGCGCTTCTAACATGTGATGAAACCGACGACCGTTTGGGTTGGTAACTACGGAATACCAAAATGAATGTTTCGAGTTGAAGTCGCCAGCTAGTATTACGAGGGAATCATATCGAGTAGCGACTCAAGGTCACTTTGAAGTGTAGCTTTGTCTGGTGGTTGATAGATGGATGCTAGCGTGATGGGCTGATGCTCATCGCTTTTCTACAACAGGAAACTTTTATTCTCGAGCTGTGGGTGATCGACAGGTATACAATGCAAAGACCTTTTGTAATAGATGAGGGTACCGCCTTTATCAGCGGTAAGCCTATCGTAGCGAACAATGTTGTAGTTCGCTATTTTAGGGTTCTTGTGACTAGATTTCGAAAAGGTTTCCTGCACAAGTAAGATGTCGATTCGAAATTCTCGAACAAATTCGTGAATTTCATTGCGCTGATGTTTAAGACCATCGGCGTTGAAGTAGCCGATAGTGAGGGACCGCGGTTTTATCCTAGAGGACGCCATTTAAACGTTTAATTTATTAAATTTCTGGATGTTGGCGATAAGTGACTGGTGTTCGAGTGCTACTAAGCACGACGCCTGAAAGTCGCCTTTTGCGGCTCGTAGTTTGCGTGCCAGAGTTTTTATTTCGCCCAAGTCGAAGCTTGAGGCGAATTCGCTAATCAGCGCAAAGTCCGAATGTGGCTACGCACGGCCATTAACTGGGAGACGAGAAGGCAAGCAAGTAGGTGCTAACCTGACCTGCTGTACCTGAGAAGACGGAGAAGCGAGGGAAACGATGGGTTTCCGCACCATGGTAGGCGGGGTCACCCATGCGTTCTTGGGTGGCGGGGGAGGATCGGTTAATGTTGGCTGCGGTTTTTAGGGTGGGCTGGGCTTGGCAGGAACAGAGGCTAAAGATCTCTAGGGCAACCTAAATAGTTGGCTGTATGGCCGACCGTCTTGCATAATACGCATGCGGGGAGGTCTGTGGACTGCGGAGTTCTAGCGCACTCTGCAGTGCCATGATCACCCAGGTAGGTACTTAACGCACCTAGGTTTGGCGTGACAGTTTATTGCCGTATGGCCATATACTTGGCATATATGACATTGGCTCGGAATTTCGAGCTTGAATGGGACCTCCACTGTGATCCCTGACACATTGACAATGGTTTTTAAATTAAAAATCTTCTTGCCTTCTAATAAGTGATCTAGTGTTACTAACACTAGATTGTACGGCAGCCTATCTTTGCCATACATGCGGTGGACAGACTGCACAGGGAAACCCTGGATTTTAAGGTCCTGTAATAACAGCTCGGTGTCGAGCTCTTTTGGTACGCCTCTATGAACGACGCGTAAAACGCGCTCTTCCTCGAGTGCGTAGATAAGGTACTCGATGGATTTCTCCATCAAGCACCTTGTGAGGGCACGGTGGTCGGCGGGCGATATGGTTGCCACGCGAATACCGATCGCAGTATTTTTCGCGTGTTTATACGCGATTTTGAAATTGGACATGTGTGTGGACACAGATGTCCATGCCGCTTTATCGCGGATGAAAATAAGAGGTGGATGCCGACCGGTTGGCTTGGCCACGGATTTGCAAAGCGAGTATGCGGGCATGGACTGCGGGGCCCGCTTTTTAGGGGTTTTGGACTCATCGCTAGATGATTTCGAGGGATTAGCCCACGGACGAGCGCGAGCTAGAGCGCTCTCGTGAGAGGTTGAAGGATATGGGCTGGCGTGCCCGTCTTTCCTTTTTAGAAGGAGATTTGATTGTGGAATTGAGCTCACTATGAAAATAGAAGAGTAAATAAATAAAATAGTAGAAAGGAAATAATATATACAATAAAAGGACTGGATTAGTACAAATTAGTTTGACAACTAGGGTATTCTTTGTACTAAAACCAGAATACTTTACGCTGGGCACACACAGCACTCAGCGCAAGCACAACACAGCACTTTGAAAACTAAGAGACTTAGTCACAAAGAAAATAAAATCACTTCGAGAGCGCTCGGAGGGAGTAAAAAGCCCAGAAAAACCGTAACACGGAACCAACACGCTAGACTGTGACGTCAGTTAACTGAGCGCCACTGAATATCGGGAAGGGACCGATCAATCGGAGTGGTCTTGGAACGTCCGTACCGGGCGGCAGTCGCAGCGAGAATGTGCGAGCTGAGCGCCCGGCGAAACGCCAGTATGAAAACTGAATAATGCAAAAAAGGGCTTGTTGTTTTGTGAAACAGCTAATTAGACTATCTGTATGCGACGTTTGTTTTATCCATGTATTTTATACATTCTTTTTTCAACCCAAAACGTCTTGATAATTTTGATAGTTTTGTAATTTTCTTTCTCTTTCTTTTAATTACGACCTGATTTATAGTATTTTCATCTTATAAAAAGGTTTTATTAGGTCATTACTTTTGAAATTGGCGTTATGCAAGAGATTAATATAAAGGAAATTTTTTAAATCAAATAAATTGATTTAATTGGAATATGTACCATTGCAATCTATGAACTTTTGCCATCTCATACTTAGTTCATTGATCCCTTTACAAAAAAAAACAATTTGGATGGGAATCAACAAAATCTTTGAAGGAGCTTTTTGCCTTGAAGAAGAAAAGTTATCCAAATTTAAAAGAAGTGGTAATCTGTTGCAATAAGGTCCGAGGAGTACGGTGGATTTCTAAGACATTCCAATCAAAGCTCCTCTTCGTAGATGTCTGTTGTGCAGTGTGTGGTCTAGCGTTGTTCTGAAGTAGCAGTGGCCTAGAACAATTAATCAGCCTCGGTTGTTTAGCAGCTAGCTTTTCCATCATAGTTTGCAGTTGCTGACAATAGACATCTGCCGTAATCGTCTGACCAGATTTTAGAAATCTGTAGTGAACGAAACTGGCACAAGTCTACCAAAGCCAAGTAACCACTTTGGATCAATTTTCGATTAGAGCAGGATTTGGCTGGTTCGCCAGGGTTTAACCACAGTGATGAGCATCTCCGATTGTCATACAGGATTCACTTTTCATTACACGTAATGATTCGTATAAAAATCCTTTCATTTTTGTGCCGGTTGAGTAATGTAAAGCAGCAGTCGACGCGCGTTTGTCAGTTTGCTGCACTCAATTCATGAGGTACCCACCTCTCAAGCTTTTTCACCTTTACGATTTGCTTCCCAAGTGGGATAAAACAGTTGTGTGTAACACTAACTTCGCATCCACAATTTCCTTCAATTCTTCATTATCAACTTTGGTCTACGGCCGTTCCGGCTTATTCTGCAGGTCGAAATTTCCAGAACGAAATTGTTAGAACCAAAAACGCACTGTGTTTTCTTTTGCAACACAGCCACCATACACAGCATTAATACTTCGAGCCGTTTCTGCAGCACTGGTGCCACGATAGAACTCGTACTCGTAAATAACGCGATATTTCAAGTTTTCCATTTTTTAAACTAAGTGACGCTAAATAAGAAACCGAATGAGGACAAAACAAATGAATTACTGAGATGTATAAGTTTGAAATTGGAATTCTCAACCAAAGAGGAGATAATACAGATCAAAGTGGCCAGTACGACAAAACACCAATTTCATATGTAAGGACCTAATATTAATAAATAAATTAGCCTTTAACAGTAGTAATACGTTGTATCATTTCCTAAAATGGAATTAAGTTTATTGTAGTCATAACAACAGAAATGTCATATAAAAATAACGTTTACCAAAAATAATTGAGCCAAGTCCAAAAATATAATAAAGAAATGTGCCTTATATAAAAGGAAGCACTAAAGTTGTCAGTTCTGCAGACAATTCCATTAGCAGTTACTGCCGACTGCGCACGTATCCTGCAATTACCACGAGTAAAATCAAATATCTTACATTATCTTAGCTTAGATCGAAAATTTTTACTCTGGCCAGCTGTTTGGGAAATTGAAAAAACCAAAAAAAAAGTTTTATACCTAAGTGAACCTTATGGGTCAACTGCTATCTTTGTAAAGAGATTCCATTTTTTCAAATCAATGTATGTGTCTTTGTTTAAAAATTTTCCGACAGGCAGAAAGACACCCTGTATAACTTAATTAAGAGGGAAATAGCGTCTGGCAACATCAAATACTGAATTGTTTGATGGTTTTATTTATTTGTATTCAAAATTTATTATTAAAAAATTCTATAATAAAAAAATGCCGTTTCTTATTTCAGTATAAATGGATTTCAAAACCACTATTTTTAGTAGTATTGACTCAGTTCTTCATTTGTACCTACATAAAATAAAGAGTTAGAGATAAATGAGTTTTAAATCTCTACTAAACCGTACTTAGCTGACTTAGCAAAAAGCCCTCAACTACAGAATCGCAGATTTGAATACTTGGGGCAATATGTAATTTTAGACGTGTTATCGGGTGGTCGATCACGTCAAGACTGTTATGATATTCGCTCACAATTTTCGCTTTTCTCTCCAGCTTTGCCTGGACGCTTAGGATTGCACACCCGGTGTCCATTTGTTTGTGAAACAATGGATTTGTTAGATACAATAACTTTACATTTTTAATAAATATCTTAGCTAGCTTACGTTTACTTGTTACTTTTTTGCCTACCTCTAGTTATTTATAATGTAGCTTTTCAATGGTAAAATGTATTAAAAGGTTAAAAATGTTTAATTAAAACGAACCTCTTCTCTTTATTCATGTTGCAAATTTGTATTTTCGTAGCTCTGAGTCACATCTAGTATATTACCTGAAATATTCCCTGCCAATTATGGCTTGATGACATTATGCTTATATGTCTTAAAACGTCTGCGCACGGCCCGCCATCACACATTAATCGTTTAGACCTAACTTTCACTAAACAGCTAATCGCCAGTCACTGGCTGGGCGCTTTTCCTATTGTAGTAAAGTCGTCGCGACTGCAAAAGCGACTAAATTAAATGAAATTTTGTAGTAATAATAATTTATATCAGATAATAAATAAATCCATATGTGATAAGTAAAACATACAATTCTTAATATCTATGTTAGTGATACGTAAAATAAAACGGAATAAAATTAAAATAAAACAATAAAAATACAAACAAATAAACAAATACACGCGTAGGAGATCAGCGCGAGGAGGTCGTATTGCAGTGCACGCGCTGCAAGTGCATGTCCAATACGGCCAATAATTGATATACATAAAGCCCATTTTTGCCCCATTTTATCGCGTTTAATTTTGTTTTTACATTTTAACCTGGTCACGAGAGACTTAAGTGCCAGGCGTCCAATTGACAGTTATGACATAATTCAATAATTTCCATCTGTTTCTCGGTCTGCAAGCGGTGCGCTCATGGCTAACACAGAAGTGCTGACAGTGTGTTGAGCTTGAGGTCTTGCAGCTTGTTGGATTTTGAATTTTATATATTTATTATAAGAGCCCATATCGGAGAAAGCTTCTTAACATGTTCTTTTTTAAATTGTGATGCTTATCCATATCTGATAATTCCAAGTATGATATGTTTTTCCTTTGAAAACATTTCTACAGAGTCAACCCTTAAAAAATAGTTGGGCTTGTCCATGGAATATTCAGAAACTGCAGAGTTAGTTGCTGTTTTTTTTAAATATCAGCTATCTGTTCTTTAACGCGGGTTGTCACATTCTATTTAGTTGGACCAATGTAAAAATAATTTTTATTTTAATATTTATATAATATAAGTTTAATTTAATATTTTAGAGTAGTCGAATAGCATAATGTTAATTACTTATAAATAGAATGGTATATAGTTGCGGTGGCTATCTGTGTTCATCATCAGCTTCACCTCACTAAATTACTTGGTAATAATATGATATCCTCGAGCAAATAGTACCATCGATTTAAAAAAATCAAAATCGGTGAAGAAACACAAAAAGTACAAAGAGAAAAAGAGAAGAAACCTCCTACTTCTATGAAATCGGTTTAATAAAATAAATATACTTAGTACGTTACTTTTACAAAATAAAAATCCAAAATCTTTCTTTGATTTGTTTTTATTAGTAATGGTAAGTATTTTTTTAGATTTTTTCCGTTTTGAAAATTAGTCGGTATGGTGGCGTACAGTCGCTGCCTGTGGTCGCTAGCCGCCCTCCGCTCCGTCCGCTAGCCGCCGACATTACTAGCAGCCTTCGACTGCAGTCAGTTTCAAAAATTATATTTATGATTACGATTTATAATTCAAGCTTAATATTATGATGAAGTTTGGATAAAAACTAATTTAAGTACTCATTATCCCAGAATTAAAAATTAAAAATTATTCTTTCTTATTTCCTATTCTTTATTCTAAATTATGTCTGTAATAATAATGTCTGTAATAACGATAATTTGTAATTTGTAATAAACATAACATGTCGAACTCATCTTCACTTTGATGCCTTTCATGCCGGCGTCCAGAGCGTTAAGGCGACTCTGGCAAGAGAATTTTTCTCCGATGCAATTTAATGAATTTATTTTTATTTTTCTTTATATTCTCACCAACCTATATTATCTCAGTCCATGCGATTGGCTTATACATATGTAAAATTAGTTAATAATCTGTAAATATTTGTTTTTTTTTTTGTTGTTCTCTTTTATGTTTGGTTATAGTCTTTGTATTTTGTATGTGTTCTTGTCTAACTACCATATTATTGTTATAAGTGAAATCTTCTAATTGGCTTTCTTATAATCATTTGTTTATTTATTGAATCATCTAGCTGTTAGATTTCCAAAAATTGTAAAATAAAATAAAATAAAATAAAATTTTCGCACGTTCAATGTCAAAATATTCCGTATCAAATATTTATTATTATTTATATTATATTTATATTATTTATATTATATTTATATTATATTTATTATATATATATATTTATTATTTATTTCGTAAACCTTATTCTAATTACAATAGTTGATGAAGCATCCTTTTAGATATAAAATACCTGTGCCAGGACGACCCGCTCTTCTATATAATGTACCTCTTATTTTACATAGTTTGCGATAATTTTAGGCTAAGTTTAGTAGGTAAGTTAGGTACATGTCTTTAAACTAGGAGAAATAACATTTCATAATTAACTTAATAACGGACTAGTTGAATCTAATAAAGATAAGTTATAAATAGAATAAAGTCTAGGAACTTTATTAGATAATTAAACGTTACATAACTAGATTTATAAATTAAAGTTTAGTATCGTTAAGGCTCTCAGTGGGTATATACATAAATAAATAGAGAGGTATATAAATAGAGACAAATATATGAATAAATAATAGATGTCATATTTAAGTTCAAATGCTTACATAACACTGGTTTTGTAAACTATTCACACATTGACTTTATACAGCTTCTTCATACTTCTTCATACTCTAATTCTTCGTAATTAATTCGTTTGTTGTTTAATTCGGATAATAGCAGCGGGTAAATGTTAAGAACTTTGTTTAGTTTGTTGTATAAATAAACGGATTGTTTTTTGTATTGGCGCATATCAAACGTTGTTTTTACGCTACAGGAATCAAAAATATCTTTCCTTCTTTTGCTTGTAGGATTGCATGACAGTGATATATGTTTTTGCATCAGTTTTGGTGTGTACAGCTTTCTAACGGTAAGTGATTTTGATGCACAGGTCTTGTATAGCAAATCTATAGGGCTTACCATACATACATGACCTTAAGTACAGATCTCTGAGCTCGTTCTATTTCAAGATTTTTTTTTTTGTATAGTATCCCCAGGTGGAGATACAGTAGGTTAGGACTGATTGTCCCAGTGCTAAGTAGATTTTATTTAGAAGTTCAAGCTCAACTAAGTTTCATAAGTTTTCAAAAGTGTATATGAGTTTTCTTATTCTACTGGTTATTAGCTCAAGGTGCCAGGATAAAATCAATATACTTAACATATAACTACATAATATAAAAAACATAATTCTAAAAACTTCGCTGGGCAAAGATTAGGTTCAAAAATAATATCGACTGCGTTTTCAGGCAAACCAATGTGTAACGAAGCTTCGAACCCTTATAACCTAATTACCTCGCCCCGCTCTCCTCTCATAGTTGGAAAAAACAAGGTAACTTGGAATAGTTTAAATCGGTTTTCTTCAGACAGGAAACCGTCTATTAAATGTCCCGAGAACAAATAATGGTACTTCTCCTAATCGATGCAAACAAGGCGATCTTTGTTTTGAAAACAATCTTTTAATGTTTGCCTAATTTGTTAAACCAAAGTTTAAGCGCTTTATTAACTTATTGAAATAATTTAGTACTTACATCATAGTAAGGAATGAGTTTTTTATTTCATAAGGTTTTTAATACGAGTATACCATTTTTCATTACAGAAGAAATTAAAATTATGCGTTTTAGAAAATCAAACTGTATCCTCAATAAAAGATATGTAGGCCTAATAGTACTCGTCCCACGAACATTGGACAGCAAGTTGCAGACCACAACAAAGACTGGATCATAGTATTACTTTGACATATTCTGCAAAATATGCTGGATCAAAAAATGATGGTGTAAGTATCGGAAAGGGGAACTCTGAGTTTCTTTCTTTTTTCATATTTCTATTAAATACGCCATTGGATAATCATTTCGATTGCTTTCATAGTAATATATTAAATAGTAATATTAAAGCACTCAGCAAAAAATTTTATTATTTTTAACTCATTCGTTTGATATCAAAAATACCTTACTCCGAAGTAATTTGTATTTATTTAACCCACAAGCCTATCATTGTAATTGCTATGTCTCACTTTTTACACGGCAAAATTTATTCATAATCCGAGTAAATTGACCGCTTTGTAATTCATTACAACTTTTTCCAGGTTACTTCGAAAATTTCTCGTTCTTTCGGCGATATTAAAATTTTTACAGACAGTAAGTTTTTACAAAATCATATTTTAGAATTTTGGTATAAAACATACCTCCTGGATAATGTAACTTTTCTTCTAGTGAAAGAATTTCAAAATCGGTTTAATAGATTCATGCAAAGTGATTTGCGTAGTCATGAGAGAAATTACTTCCGCAGACGACAGAAAGCTACCGAGAATTAGGTACTGAAGATTTAAGATACACAACATTTTTGTCTGACACTTGTTTTTGTTAAGGTTTCTATACCTCCTTGTTCAAAGTTGTGTTTGCTTGGTTGGGTGGCTAATTATTTAGGTGGAAAACTTTATGCTTCACTATATGATTCAGGACACATAATATGTAGTAGCTCAGATAGTTTTCAGGTAAAAAGCAAAATGATTGCACCATCTGTTAGACGTAACAAGTGTAATGTCGATAGCTTTCGTATTATTAGCTAAACTTCTGTTCTAGTCTCAATCAGTGCACAAGGTAAATAATAACAAAATTTGCATAATTCAAAAACATTAAATTTCTTAGGTTTACAAACTGTTCAAGTGGAGTTAGCAAGACATCATGTATCCTAGAAACTAGCAGGGTCTTCAAAATATTGGCGTGCGGTTACTCGTAGTCGTTGATGTATTTGTGTAGGTCCCTAAGATCTTTATTAACCTCCGCCCTCAAAAGAACTCGTATTCTTTTCTCAAAACCACGTAAGGGACTACAGTTTATCAATTAAATCGACATTTCGAATTTTAAATCAATTTAGAATTTTAAGTATTTGACTCACAGAAAACTCCAAAGTTGCAGATAAATTAACAATGTATACACAAATTTCTATGCACGTTTGGTTTTTAGTAAACTAATATTACTTTAAAAAATCCTAAGTTAGTAGTACTACTCTAGTAATAGAAAAATATAATTGCACAAAAATGTTTTCAAAAAGTGATAACTAAATTAATTATATTATTAAACAAATAACGATATGTGAATAAAAAAAACCTTATTCTATTTATTCTATTTATTATATATAGATGGATAACATTAAGGACATGAGAAGCCCTTCGCTACATACATGGACTTAAGTGCCTCTGCTACCGGCGTCATACGCATTATATTTTGTTTTAGTTCTTATTAAAATACTTTCATAGTTCCATAGATATTAATAAAAAATCATTTAATAAAGGACGATTGTCTTCAAATCAGAATACAGCACTTTGTATTGACTAGTTATTATGGCATTTAAGAATAAGTTGTTAAAATAAAGTAATAACATACAGAAATATTAACATAATTGTATAACTAATTAAAATAATTGGGCATCTGAGACTTTATATGTAAGTTGAACTGCTACATATTAAGGACTGTAAATTCTTGTCCCTGTACTTTATTATTTCATAACTTTGTTGATGGAGTCGTCGGTTTGGACATAACTAAAAGTAGTAATAGAGAGTTTAGGAATATTTACTGTGCGACGAATTAATATTTAATTACTTGAAATTCTATTTAACGGCCCGCGACCTTTCTTTTTATGTAAATCAGCCATTTTATCAACATGAGAGAAAACTTAGCACTATATCTTCAGAGGTTCAATCATACAATTATGTTACTTGGGGGGGGCGGGTGGAATAACATTAACATTCTTTCAGGGTATTTCTTTTGGATGTATAAAAAGTTTTAAACATTTTTAGTGTCCTATAAATCATGAATAAAATTACGTATAGATCTGGATGTCTAAAGGTTACTTTTGAAAGTCATTGTATTCCTTGGGTTGTATTCTTTATTCATTGGGTTTTCAATGATTATATAATGTATATAATCATTGAAAACCCAATGAATAAATCAATAAAACCTCGAATAATTTACTACCCATTATGACACGTGCCTCCTTATGATTTATTTTTAAGTGAACTTACTGTATCTTACTGTTTTAAAAGCAAATGAAATAATATTGTGGATAGCTTGCTAAATTGGAACACGAACTGATGTAAGGCATTTTAATAGAGGCGTAAATAATAATGTTCAGGATCATATGATATGAGTATATTTATATTAATGTTATGTATTAGTTTTCACAGACTAAATTAGGGTTAGGTAAATTATTTGAATGCTGTTTATTGAATTTAAATGGTTCCATGAATAAGATAGAATAAGTATTGAATTCATATGTTTCAGTTCATATATTTAGCCTGGTATTGTTTGTCTATAGCTTTTTTGAACAGTTCATTTAAGAGTCATGTCGCTATAATGACAAAGCAAACATACTGAAAATTAATAACTGGTATTATTTCATGGTTCTAAACTATCAACTATGGTTCTAAACTAAACTTATACAATAATATTTCAAAAATATTATGGTATTACAATATAATACTAACAAAATGTTAATATTGATTAACTAGCGCAAATATTTAATCTACTAACAATGTGTGGCACATTTAAACAAGAACATCTTAAATTAACGCTTTGTTACTTTATATTGTGTCTACAAATCCAAGTGCACCACACTAAAGGCTAAATCTGGCGTGACTGCAGTCGTAATTTTTTTTCATCTTTTCCGTGGTATAGTTTTATCGGGAAAATTGAGAGACTGAGATTGGGCAAATATTTTTTTGTCTTTTAGGAGAGCAACATCATTACTCGAATGATAAATTATAGTATATATATATATACATATATATATATATATATATATATATATATATAACTATTGAAATCGATTTTCAATATGAAAATAAAAAAACATTCAAATTTTTACCCTACAATAAATTAGTTTATACACGAATACCTTACCAAAAAATATAACTTTATAACCTAGAGTTTGTTTACAAAAAATTTTTTATTATATCTAGAGACTGACTGAATGACAAAGTGTCATATGACCTCAGTTTGATTATAAAAGTAATTCAGAAATTATGAGGGAACAGATGAACATTTGTAAACTTGTTACCGTGATAAATAAATACTGCTTAACACCTTAACCTAACGAGTCGGGTATAATAAAAAAAAACTTAACTATAGAAACTAATATACTGAGCTTAACATACATCCGTACATCAATAGGTTTTCAAACTGGCCCCTAACTTTATTAACACCTTGCACGCTTTCACGTAACAAAATGTCAGGAACTGATAAACGCTTTTAAGCCCGGCACACAAATTATTCCCTTTAATAGAGAAACTTCCATTCTTAGAGTGTTTCCAAAGTTTTGGGTTAGGACTACTTTCAAAGTAGTAATTGTGTTGAAAGTTTTGTAAGAGGTTGCTTTTTAAGTACTTAAATTTCAAACAATATAATAAATAAATAAATCGTACTTAAATATAGTAATATTTATGGATATATGAAAAATTAAAAAAAAAACATTATTGGTTTACTAACTGTAACGTTTAATCAATGTCGCACAATACAACTTTGTACTTCAGTGTTTGAAAGGTACCGTCACGAAGCGGAAGCACGTCAGAATGCCGCGACATTTGAGTAAAGAGGTTAATATGAATTATTATGAATTAAGAAGACAAGATATTTAAATATACGGTTGACAGAACAGAAATAAATGAAACAATACATTCTAGATGTACTAGAAAAAGTTATTTAAAATATAAGCATATGAAATTTATCATATAATTTGATTTCATCCATATTGATTTAAACCACAAGTCGGTGGTCAGTCGCGAGTTGGTATAAAACGCGAGTGTACTAGGTTGAGTGGGATGAAAAAAATGAAACCACTACCGGGAACCTTTCAGGAAATTGTAATACTCGTTTCTTTTTTTATCGTATTGTGTTAATTGATTGAAAAGCACTAGTTGTATTTGTCTGTGATAGCGTCCAAAAAATTTAAAATCCACCATTCATTCTAAAAACCAAAAAACGTAGCAATTAAACAAACCATAATAAATAGTGAATATGACTTTGAGAGTATGTTTCTGATGACAATTTAAGGCTTTTTCAACAGTTTTCATAGCCGGCAGACAAGTACGTGGCATCCACACATGAGATATCCATGGGGATATAATTTGCCGTAGATATTTAATTGTTGTCTTTATAAAAATTGAATTTGATTATTTATTTATTTTTCAGGAAAACAAACAGTCATCTTAATCTAATTATAGTAAGTGAAGTTTCCATTAATTTAAACTACTACGGTATACAACTCAGAAAAAATATATACATATAAAACAAATTGAGGAGAGAAGCTCATTGTAAACTAAAAGATAGCTTAAATAATATTGAAATTGTACTCGTGCTATAATAATATCAATTTAGGGACAGGGAGATGAAACATGTCGATGTTATTATTAAGTTTGTTAAATTCCTTGCATGATCTATTAGTAAAAGGTTTAGAGGCATAATTAGTACGAGAATATGATAAAAAAAGTAGGCGGGTAACGAGCATGTACGCTAGGACAAGCAAAACCAATTTTACTAACAATAAGTAAATATGTAGAGTCAATATTACCATTTACAATTTTACATAAAAATTTTATAACTCGTTCAGTGCACCTATTAGAGAGTGAAGTCAGATTAGTTGTTTTATCGATATCTACATTATAATTAGACCAAGAGTTCCCTAAGCGTGGGAACTCTTAATCTAACGCACACATTAATATTTTAAATGCATACAGACGAATCGCGCACTATTCCTATACTCACCCTGGAAACGAATCAGTCTTATTTCGGGTTTTCATTTAAGTTGGATATTCATCGAGTTTTCGTCTTTGTAGGTTGATTAGGAATGTAACAAAAACACTCAATGTATGAAGCCATTAGTTTGTCGCATCGCCAAGCCGCATCTCGTGTAGAGTGCCCGTAGTCACTACCTGGCGACACAGGGTGTAGTCCCAGTGTATTTTTATGAAGAAATTAAAAAATATATTATGTCAATATTCTGTATGATATGGGAATTACACGGGTTTCAAAAATGATCTGTTATTTAAAAAAAGAAAATACAGATTAAAATAAACAACGATTTAAACAATGTTTATTTATCATGTTTATTTTTCCTGTATATATTTATATACAGGAAAAATAACCGAAAGCTATTTTATCAAAAAGCGAGAGGCATTAAATGAAACCACATATACTATAAGTATACTGTTAATCCGAAACTATTAAAAAAAAGCTTACGAGAAGTATACGAATAAACTTTTTTCAAAGAACTTAAATAGCTTAATAATTAAGTTAAAATGTAAACATCCTTTGTTGACTGACCTGCCGCCACCTGCGTAACTAATTGGCAACGTCGCATTTGAATCACATAGCACGTACGGCGGCGGGCTCACCGGCTCACACACCTAAACAGCGGAGCGCCCGGGTTTGATGTGGATGATAATGTAAACATGTGGTGTAGGTAACGTTGGACGGTATGATCAATGAACATAATAAACAATAATAATTCACTGTAACACTTACACAATCAATCTTCAATTGTTCGAAATATCCGCCGTTTGCAATAGTACGCAAATTGTAACGACGTACAATATTGTTATTTAATTGTGCAATAAGGTCACTGTTTGTTGTTAAACTTTTTAATTTATTAAACGCTAAAATAATCCGGTTCTTAAGTTCCTTTACGGTATTCACGTCTGTCGCGTACACTTCACCTTTCACAAACCCCTAGATAAAAAAGGCCATTGGAGTGAGATCCGGGGACCGTGGTGGCCATCGTACTGGTCCAAATCGACCAATCCACTGCTGTCCAAACATTTCAGTGAGTCGCTCTCTGGAAGACATCACTGAATGTGGAGGAGCTCCGTCCAATTGATACCATAAATGCCGATGATTGGCTAAGGGTAGTTCTTTGGTATAAACAGCAACGGGACCGGATAATATCTCCAAAAATTTTGCCGCGTTAAGGGTGCCGTCAATAAAAACAGGCCCAATAATTTGGTCCCTGTGTATACCAGCCCACACATCAAGAGAGAAGCGGTACTGATGCTCCGACTCCCGAATCATGCGTGGATTCTCAATGCTCCAGTATCTGAGATTAGGTTACTGAGGTTAGGTGAGGTTCAGTATGCCATCGCGTGCACATGTGCTCTCGTCGGTCCACATGACATTTAATAAAAAGTTCGGGTCGTCAGTAACTTTGTCAAGTATCCACTGGCAGTAAGTACGCCTGACTAGCAAAAACCCTTCTTGAACTTTTTTAATATTGTACGGTTTGCGTTTATTCCTTTTTAAAATGTTATGCACGGTTCTATGGCAAACTCTAAACTGGCGTGCGGCTCTATGCAGACTCGATGTGGGGTTGCGGTCAAAATAGTCAAGAATCTGTTGCTCGTGCGCAGTAGGTATCTACTGCGGTGGGACTCCCTCCTGATGCGCTACTAATGGTTTGTTTTCCCGTGACCGTTGCACTGCCAATACTATGGTGCGAGCGTTCCTAGAGCACGTGCGGTTGTCTCCATACCTTTCTCGGAAGTTCGTAGAGCTAAAGCTGCGTTTTCGTGGGATTCCCCGTAGATTAAAATCATGTCAGTGTATTCTGACGCCGTGCATGTAGCACGAGGCATTGTGGATGTCTTACGTACTTACAAAATAACTAAAAACTACGCACAAAACTAAACCTAAAATACTCAGTTACGTGTCCTGTCACAAAAGTAAAACTAACACTAAATAAATTCCGTGTCCTATCACAATAAAAACTTAACATCAGTAAATGGTATGCGTGAGCGACAATAATCTGTGCTGAATTGCGCAACGTGCACCCCGGATGCAACGCGTCTTCGCACTAAACAAAGTAAAAATTGTGCCCTTGACCTAATTTTGACGGCCTGTGTGTGGAGGTAGGAGGTAATTGTACCCTTGCCTTTCATGCCAGAGGTCCCGGGTTCGAATCCTGGTAGAGGCAAATATTTAATTATATTTGCTCTTTAGTCATAGATGTGTATGTATGTATATTTAAGTTTATTTCTAATAACTATATTAAGTTTATTTATCCATTATTCCATAACACAAGTTCTTATGATACTTAATTTGGGATAGATAATGTGGTGTGATTGTTAGAAATATTTATTATTATTTATTAACTAGCCGAGCCGCGACCGGCGCAATAGCAACATACTGATCAACTTCTATTTCTGTTACGCTTATTACATTAGAGTGAGATAACCGTGATCTGTACTTTCTTTTAAGGAAAGATTTAATAACAGTGTACTTCCTTGTTTGTATTGCAAGCTTACGATACAAAGCGGCAACGTCGTATCGCTCGCGTGAATTTTGTCGTTTCTGGTGACCCTTAGATAACTATGTATGCCTATATTACAAACTTACGATTAGGTGATCGGGAAGATACAGAGTGTTCAAATGAAACTAAGAAAAAAACATTCCTGTGACTAAACTATTGCTTACATTGATCTGATTTTTGTTGAGTAGCCTGATAATGATCCACAAAATATGTGGTTTCATTTAATGCCTCTCGCTTTTATCAACGTAGTAAAGATGCATGCAAAGGGACTGGGTTCCGAAGTTTTGGCCGTTAGTTTTGAAACTAACGGTACTCCACTGATTCATTTTTTTTATTTTCGCAATAGTGATTTCCGGCAATTTTTCACTTTTTCGGTTTTTGCTTTTCCTATCTAATATTGAGTCTATTATTTCAGGAACCATACAATCAAGGTAAAACATTTTTCAATTTTCTTCCATTTTATTTTTCCGGAAGTCATCATCTTTTGTAATTATTTGAACTTTCATGTCCACGTTGGTCCAATGCATTCACTTTTTTGAGTGACATGTAGCTGCCCCTTGCCCTGCCGAACTTGATAATACCAGTCGTGATTGGTGTTAAATGGGAGCTCTCCTGTTGGATTGCGTTTCCAGAAAGTAATATTTTTCTTTCTTACACCGTCATCTATAGACATATCGGCACAGGAATATGGACACTTCATTTCAATTATCTTGTCTTCACCCAATGATCCGTCTGGGCTTGGCCTAAATAGGCTATTTTTGCGTCTAAAAATAACCCGCACTTTTCATGTCAGAGGGGGAACCGTCAATACTTCTCAAAAAAATTGTTAGCTGTTCTAGCGCAGTACTTTCATGGTCTTTGCCATATTGTATAGATTTTACGTTTTCTAAATTCGATCCACGAAGCAAATTTCGCACAAGAGGTCCACATTTTACAAAACCTCTTTTGCAAACGTTTCCAGAACTTGACGCAGTCAGACTTTGTCTTCTTTCTTGCATCCTTTCCATGGAGTCTGATTGCAAGACTGTCCTTCTTTCTAGATCATTCCTTTCCAATTCTGTTAGATTAATTGTTTTCAAATGTTAAGTTTTTGCGAATTCAAAATCGTTTTCACTTAAGTCTGGTTTTTGACAAAAATAATCGTAGTCTCTGTCCATATTATTAACTGGTTTTGAAAAAGTGGTTTTGTGGCTGGGTTTTGTTTTTGAGTTTTGAGAATTATTGTGCTTGACGGCACCAGTTACTGAACGCCTTAATCGTAGAATATTTTTGAACAAAACTTTGCGTAAGTTCAATGGGTGGCTAGTTTTTTACGCCAGTTCATCCAATTTTGTGAAATAGTTGCGTAGTAAGTGGTTCGTGCATTCTTTTTTCTCAACAACCAAACTATGATAAGGGTTAGCATCAGGTATACTTTTGTAGGTACTGGAATCTCCATCAGCAGTTAATTTACAATAAATGATACCATAAATTTCTATGGAACTTTTAAATTGTATGACATTTAACGTAAAGATTTCTAGACATACATGGTATCCTGAAACAAGCTGATAACTGTTCTAACCCTGCATAGCCAGCTCCTATCCACATAAAACTAGAGACATCACATTCACAATTCTTCACATGTAATTCAATATTACACATTTTGCAGAGAAAAGGTGTAAATAACTAAAATCACAACCTAAAGGTGATTTGTGTTTGGAATTTTTTTGTAATTGCTCAAAAAAGTACATGAAATCAATCAGTCTCCGTCCATCTACTTTAAATACTTCGTTTTCTTGTACTTCTGCTATAAGAAAATGTGGAGTTCCGACGATATCTGAAATGATATTATTGTATTACTTTGATATATTTTTAATATAATTAGTGATTCTAGTGTTATATGGGTTTATAATGCTTTTTTTTGTCAAATACTTAAATGACGTACTTGCAACTGTCGCAGACATAGAATCTTGCATATTTTGGATTTCCTAAAAATATAAAGCAAGCCAAAAGTGCGAAGCGACTATGCGGCCAAACGCTATATATTCAATTAGTGCTGTAGTACTAATAGTGACTTGTTCTTAATTGTATGATATAACTGTAATATTACTCAATCTTTTGAATATTCATTATACACACGTAGTATAAAGAGTATGCATAATAATTATTGTTATACAGGCTGTTAGTCTTCTTACTATAAAGACTAGACTAGATGTAGACAAGATGTAGAGGTAGACAAAACTTACAGGTACAGTGCACATATCATCTTTCATGTTTTTGCTATCCTGTATTGAAACTTCTTTTCTCACGTAACAATCATTATAATCGTATTTAATTTAAAATATCTTTGTGTTATGCGTTTTTCACTAATTCATCAATTTTTAAATGAGTCTTTTTAAAGGTGTTTATGTTACTGTAGTATGTTTTAATTATAAAACATTATTATTATTATTTTGGAGGTTGTTATGTACCGACCCGTAGTACATCCCATATAAAATATATTAATTTATTAATTGTCGAGCCTACTATACAAATTGGAAACTGCAAGTCTGTGAATTCGGTGGAAACAGTGATGTAACGACTTGGGTGGCCAACAGGTGGTGGGAACCACTCGGTAGACCGGATTTAAGAAGACACCTTTTGATTCCCACTTCGAACAATTAGTCGTCATATAGAATTAAGTTATTGTATCAATTTTATTGTAAAACTTTAATTAAATTAAGTTTAAAGTAAATTCGGTTTTTTTTGCATCCTCCGGCTGAGGCCTTCGTAATTGGCGCAGTCGGTAGGATATTCGAGTCAGTGCGTGTGCGATCTTCTAAAAATCGAAGACAGTTTCGTCGTGCTGGCCTGTGCTTCTTTAAGCACCTCGCGAATATCATAAAACCGAAAAATGTTAATGTAAGTAGGTACACTAAGAATCGTTCTCGTGTTGCCTCCCTTTTCCTATTATTGTTTGTTATCCTTATCCAAAATTTTTCACCCACGTCAATTGGGACGAAGTGGGACACACGAACATAAAAAGTGTCGCCACAGTAATTTTGATTATAGTAGAAACTTAGAATTAGATAAAATGTGTGATCCAGATATAATTTTCAAAGCAATGCGCGTGTTACCCGAATTTGACGGGAACCCGCATGTATTGACTAGATTTATAAGATTGTGCGATAAGCTAGTGTTAACTTTTATTAAAGATGACCCGGAATATGAATTAAGTAATTTAACATTATTAAATGGAATTCTAAATAAAATAACTGGCCCCGCCAGGCCACGGTATACCAGAGAACTGGAATGGCATTCGTACAGCTTTAATAAATAACTTTTCCGATCAAAGGGACGAAACGGCTCTCTACAATGACCTCTCTCTTTTAAGCCAAGGGAGCAACACACCACAAGAATTTTATGACCAATGTCAAACTTTATTCAGTACGATCATGACTTATGTCACCTTACACGAAAACCTAGTGACTACAATAGAGGCCAAAAGAAGTCTTTATAAAAAATTAACTTTACAATCTTTTATTAGAGGCCTAAAGGAACCCCTAGGTTCTAGAATAAGGTGCATGAGACCTGATTCAATAGAAAAAGCACTTGAATTTGTACAGGAGGAGCTGAATATTATTTTCTTACAGCAGCGCAACGATTCCTTACATACTAGTAATAAGAAACCTATTTCGGACACAAGAGTGCCGTCTTTAGGTGCAGATGCAGCCCCAGCAATGCATGTACCTAAACCATTTAGTTTTAATAATTTTGTACCTCATTTTAAACCTAATTCTCAGCCAGTGCCTTTTAGACCTCCGATGCCTTTCAGGCCTCCAGGTCCATATCGTATGCCTACCCGCACGCAGATGATGTTCAGGGCACCGCCGCCTAATTATAACCCAGATAGCAATGTTTTTAAAATTTCTCATAATCAAGGCCCTAAGCCTATGAGCGGAGTTGTTCCGTATCATACTAGAGTTATACCGCCATCAGGTCATGATTGGCGTAAGTTTGGCAACCCACCTCCGTCGAATTACTTTAAGACACGAGAGATAAATTTTAATGAACTTACTGACTATGATTATAATGACTTTTACTATAACTACAATTATGGTGACTTTGATGACTCTTACAACTGTGAATTTTAGACCCATAATGAATATTGTATTAATGACTATACTGATCAAAATCATGACACAGATAATAATGACTCACAACAGGGCCATTCTGGCCCATCTGAAAATGAAAATTTTTTGAAAGATCCCAAATCAAAGAAGTCAGGATAGAGCTTAATTTACAAACGCAACGTCAACTTCCTTATATCAAAATTCTCAATCCACCAATAAAACTTTTGATAGACACCGGAGCCAACCAATCGTTTGTAAGTCCCCAAATAGTAGAGAAATATTTTTCCCATATTCCGTTAAAGTACGATCCGTTTGAAGTAACTAACGTTCATGCGACCACCCGCAATGATCATTCAATTAACTTACCATGTTTCTCAGAATTTAATGACGGTGACGAAATGAAGTTTTTCGTTTATGAATTTCACAACTACTTCTATGGTCTGTTAGGACTTGATTTGTTAAGTAAGTGGCAAGCTAAAATAAACCTTAAAGATTTCGTTTTGGAGACACGTTTTGCGACTAATCCAATTCATTTATATAACTCCGCTAATGTGAATCTTTATGAGGAAATAATACCAGCCCACTCTTCTAAATTAATTAGGTTACCGATTAATTCGCAGGATGGGGAAGTTTTTATTAATGAACAAATTTGTTGTAACTGTACTATACATGAATGTCTTACACATGTTGAAAATATTCGAGCTATTGTTGTTATTATTGTAAAATCCCACAGATAATGATATAATTTTTTCTTTAGACAGACCAATTGAAGCTGAAATTTTAAATTTTGAAAGTTCAAATAAAAATAATTTTACTAGTCGTATTAAAAATGTTTTGTCCAAATTACGCACCGATCACCTTAATCCGGAAGAAAAGGTCACTTTGCTCTCGCTATTCTGATGTATTTTATATAGAAGGAGAACCTCTTACCTTTACTAATAAAATTAAACACAATATTAAAACCACAGACGATAGTCCCGTATACACCAAAAGTTACCGATACCCGTTCATTCACCGTCAGGAAGTAAAAGACCAAATCTCAAAAATGTTACAGCAGGGGATAATTAGACCATCAGATTCCGCATGGAGCTCGCCTATTTGGGTAGTGCCAAAAAAGGCTGATGCTTCTGGAAAACAAAAGTGGCGTTTAGTTGTAGATTTCCGTAAACTAAACTAGAAAACTATCGATGATAAATATCCGATCCCAAATATAACAGATGTTTTAGATAAATTAGGCAAGTGCGACTATTTTACTACGCTAGATTTGGCTAGTGGCTTCTACCAAGTCGAAATGAATCCAGATGACATTTCCAAAACTGCATTTAATGTCGAACATGGACATTTTGAATTTCTCAGAATGCCCATGGGATTAAAAAATTCCCCTTCGACATTCCAAAGGGTCATGGATAACGTGTTACAAGGCTTACAGAATAGAATTTGTCTAGTCTATTTAGATGATATTATAGTTTTTAGTACTTCTTTGCAAGAACATATGGAAAATTTAGAAAAAGTATTTGTTAGACTTCGAGACTCCAATTTTAAGATACAAATGGATAAATCCGAATTTTTAAAATTAGAGACCGCGTATCTAGGACATATAATCAGTGGTGAAGGCATAAAACCTAACCCTGATAAAATAAAAGCTGTTCAGAAATATCCCATACCCAAAACCACAAAAGAAATCAAACAATTTTTAGGATTATTAGGATATTATAGGAAATTTATACCGGACTTTGCCCGTATCACTAAGCCCATGACTAATTGCCTAAAAAAGGGCAACAAGATAACTTTGGATTCCAATTACATAAATTGCTTCGAAAGATGTAAAACGTTATTAACCAATGATCCGATACTTCAATACCCAGATTTTAATAAAGAATTTCTACTTACCACAGACGCATCTAATTTTGCAATAGGCGCTGTTCTTTCCCAAGGACCTATGGGTTCAGACAAGCCAATTTCTTACGCTTCACGTACTCTAAATTCTTCCGAACAAAATTACAGTACCATTGAAAAAGAGCTGTTAGCCATAGTCTGGGCTACGAAGTATTTTAGACCGTATCTTTTTGGCCGACATTTTAAAATACTCACCGATCATAAACCGCTTCAATGGATAATGAACCTTAAAGAACCCAATTCTCGTTTAACACGGTGGCGATTAAAGCTAAGGGAGTATAATTTTACAGTTATTTATAAGAAAGGAACATTTAACACTAATGCTGATGCATTATCCAGAGTAGAAATTAATATTGGAGATACCGAATCTTTAGATGTAAATGTAAGTGTAACACCACCCATGAGTATTTCGTCTTCAACTGAATCAGCACATTCAAGCTCCACTGTTACAGTTCACACCAGTAATGAGAATCCGTTATTAGAAATACAAATAAGTGATTATCCTTTAAATAAATTTAGTAAGCAACTATGTTTTACCATTGTAGGAGATCTGAAAAGAAAACCAGTCATAACCAAACCATTCGAAACTCATACCCGTATTTCAATTCAATTATCCGAATCAAATTTAGAAGAAGATTTAATTAATGCAATTAAGGAATTTGTTAACCCCAAAGTAAAAACGGCAATTTTCATAACTCCGCCTACAGATATGTATAAAATTGTTCCAATCCTTCAAAACACATTCCATAGTTCCGCAATGGATCTCATTCTTGTAAAATCTGAAATAGAGAACATAAGAGATTATATGCGACAACAAGACCTAATTAGGCATTATCATGACGGAAAGACTAATCATCGTGGGATAAATGAGTGTTACTTATCATTATCGAAGAGATATTATTGGCCTAAAATGCGCGAACATATAACTAAATTTATTAATAACTGTACAATATGCGGACAAGCTAAATACGACCGAAATCCCATTAGGCAAGAGTTTCATATTGTTCCACCTGCCACTAAACCGTTCGAAATTGTTCATATGGATTTGTTCACTGCGCAAAATGAAAAGTACATTACATTTGTAGACGTGTTCTCTAAATATGGTCAAGCATACCTTT
Organism: Marasmarcha lunaedactyla; assembly: GCA_923062675.1. Classification (NCBI taxonomy): domain Eukaryota; kingdom Metazoa; phylum Arthropoda; class Insecta; order Lepidoptera; family Pterophoridae; genus Marasmarcha; species Marasmarcha lunaedactyla. The sequence continues at coordinate 12,591,948 of OV281339.1, read as the reverse complement.
TACGGGATGGTACAGCATTAAGTATTATTCAAGCATTACTTACCTTTTCTACTCACCACGGTTTACCATTAACGATAGTTACCGATCAGGGAACAGAGTTTACTAATCAAATATTTTCCGAATTTGTTAAAGTTCATAAAATTACTCACCATAAAACGCTCGCACATTCTCCTAATGATAATGGAAATGTTGAAAGGTTCCATTCTACTATCCTAGAACATTTACGTATTTTAAGATTACATCAAAAAGATGAACAAGTAATAAACTTAATGCCTTATGCAATATTGGGATACAACAGTTCAATTCACAGTTTTACAAAATGCAGACCATACGATTTAGTCCGCGGCCACCTGGATCCCAGAGATCCGCTGAATATTGATATTTCGCAACATCTGTTACAACAGTACATTATTACTCATCGCGACCAAATGAAAAAAGTTTACGAAATCATTAATGAGTCGTCGCTACAAGACCGTACCGCAATAATGGAGAATCGTAATCGTAATCGAGAACCGGAAGCAGAATACCAACCTCAGCAACAAATCTTTATTCGAAACCCGGTAGCCAGCCGCCAAAAATTAGCCTCCAGATACACTCAAGATACTGTTATAGCCGATTTGCCAATTCATATTTATACCTCAAAAAAACGCGGTCCCATTGCAAAATCTAGATTAAAACGTGTCCCTAAATCAGCACGCTTGTAACATGATCCCCTTGACAATGATTCTTCTCCATCTGGCCCAACCTCAGGAGATAAAACTTGAAAGATTGGACGAAGGACCTGGATTACTCCCATTCAAACTAGGACCTGCAAACTTTGTGACTCATTACCACTCCTTTGTACAATATATTGACTTAAATGACATTGACGAAAAAATAATACTAATTTTGACTCAACTTCAGAATACTAAAAACTTATTGGACAACGATACTTACTCTTTATACGAGATTCAGATAAGATACCTATTTGAGAAAGTTAACACAACGCAGTATCAGTTGAAAAGTCTCGAGCCTAGTCGCTTTAAAAGAGGTCTTGTGGATGGTCTAGGTTCAATCATTAAAAGCATTTCCGGAAACCTCGATTATACTGATGCAATCAGATATAATAATGCCATAAAGGTTCTAACAAATAACCAAAAAGGTTCGCCACGGAATTCAATAATCATATTACTCTTAGTAAAGAATGGATGGATCAGCATACCAATTTAATTACAGAATTAGTACAAAATCAAGTAAAGTTCAATGAAACCTTACAGATAATCATAAACAGCAACGCGTACAGAGAAAATAGCCTGTTGAAATACGCAAAGTTTGCCCAATTATTAGTAATTATAAGTGAAAATATAGATAAGTTATCATATGAGTTACGTAGAATAGAAGATATTTTAGCTTTTACTCGTACCTTTACTGTACACCATTCTATGTTAGGTATAAATATTATTAAATCTATGATTGATACTTTAAGAAAATTATATCCAAAAGTGAATTTGCTAGAATTAGATATTAGAGATTACTATGATATTATAAAGCCTGGGTCTTATTATAGTGAAAAACAGATAGTTTTAATCTTCAAGTTCCCAATTATATCTACTAAAATCTTTGACATGTACAAATTAGCCATACTCCCTAACAAACATCGTAACATCCTTATTCCATCATATCCTTTCCTTGCAATTAACGAGGACGAATATGTGTACATAGAGACAGAATGTCCGAAGGTAAAATCACGGTTTTTATGCGAAGAAAAGTTGAATCATCAAATAACCAGACAACCGGACTGCATCCACAAGCTAATTATAAGCCAGGTGTTAGATCGAATCTGCCACTCGAAGACTGTGGACGTGACCAGGGAAGCCATTGAGAAATTGGACGATCGGCACTATGCACTTGTACTTCCTAACGCAACGCAAGTTCAGCTATCCTGCGAACGACAAGAACACTGCATACTGAATGGAAGCTATCTCGCAACCATCCCTCGTGACTGTTATTTACGCACCAAAGAACTCACAATCAAAAATGCATACGACCACATAGAAGGACAACCTGTAAAGATCACCAAAATTTCCAGTTATGAAGATATAAGCACACTTACTCTTTAGCCAGTAATCAAGTTTAACTCGATGAATTTAAAGAAACTACATGAAATCCAGAATAAAATATCTCTACAATCACATATGAATATCGAAGATCAAAGTACAGATGTCATCTATCATACTACCATACCTATCTACGGGATACTGTTCGTCACCATCATATCAGGTTTAATATTTGCTATCTTGAAGATCCTCAGACGTCGTCGGCTCAAGATAGTTAGAAACCCAGAAATTGAAAACGAAGAGACAGATAAGTCGCCAGCAACATTTCACTTGAAAGTTTTGAAATAGTTGCTGATTTGAGGCGGGGGGTGTTTTGTACCGACCCGTAGTACATCCCATATAAAATATATTAATTTATTAATTGTCGAGCCTACTATACAAATTGGAAACTGCAAGTCTGTGAATTCGGTGGAAACAGTGATGTAACGACTTGGGTGGCCAACAGGTGGTGGGAACCACTCGGCAGACCGGATTTAAGAAGACACTTTTTGATTCCCACTTCGAACAATTAGTCGTCATATAGAATTAAGTTATTGTATCAATTTTATTGTAAAACTTTAATTAAATTAAGTTTAAAGTAAATTCGGTTTTTTTTGCATCCTCCGGCTGAGGCCTTCGTAATTAGGTATAGTCACTTTGATACTTACTGCGCTATTTTAAATCTTTCTTTATTTTTTTTTTGTGTTTGTAATAGTTTTGTTTGCGTTTTCTCATATCTAGTTGAAATGGGTTGAAAAATAAGAAAAGGTTTTTAAAGTACTAACATTAGTTCTTAGTAACTAATTCGTTTGAAAAACTACAAGTAACAGCGTGTGTTGTTCTAGCGGAAAAGTTTCAAATTTGTAAATATAACAAGTTAATGACGTCGTGTACCTAAATGGGTATGCAAAATTTTATCAAGCCGTTTTTGAAATATTTGTATTTCATGAGTTATAAAAAAATTATCAGTTGCCGCCGACGATATTATTGGAGCATTCGATTGAAAGGGTTATTTTATGTTTTACTACTTTTTACACATTTGTAAACAACGTCATAAACTAACTTTCTATAAGACTCAAATTGAGAAATTCGACACTTTTCCGCTAAAACAACGCACACCTAAAAACAACCAACATACCTTATTCGTTTATTCCTCGAAGAACACAAATTAGCAGAAGTGTACGGCACTCGCAACCCACCCTTATGCTTGAGAAACTATAGATATATCGCAAAACAATTGAGAGCTCGATGGACGACGAACGGTTCCCCTTGAAGTCTAGGATGACACTGAAGTTTCTGCGCGAGTTTACTCTTAAGCCGGCTCTACACTCGCGGTGCGAACAGCTGCGAAAGCCCGCGAAAACCGCGAAACACGAGTGTAAATGTTGTTCACGCTTCGCATTCGCGCTTTGCGGCGTTCCCCGATCAGTGTTTTTGTCCCGCGACAAAGGGTTTGCGAAGCGTGGACGTGAACGCATCTACACTCGCAGTTTTCCGCAGTAGCGTACAAGATATCGCGAACAAGACTGTGAAGCTTGAGTGAAAGAATGCGAGTCTGGAGGGACACAATTCACGTGTGGATCGCGGCGTATATTCATGGTGTGAATTCACGACGCGACTTCACACGCGAGTGTAGAGCCGGCCTAATATAAAGCAAATTACGAATGACAATTTCTACGTACTAAGTGTATGGACATTTTCCGTTAAAAAAAACTATGTCTTAGCTTAGATTTTGGCTTTTTGGTTTGAATGTTATCTATACTTTATAATTCAAATATATTTGTAATTACAGTCTTTAGCAAGCCGTTTCGCATCTAACAACAATTTTTTTATTTTCCCTCGTCAAATGGACGTTGAAGAAGACACGTACATCACTTCCACTATAACCGAAGTCACTAGCTTTAAGGTTCTTTAACTTTCGTATACGTGCAAGAAATTCATCTTTTTTGTGACGTGCCAGAAAGCGCACAATAATTGGTCTTGTGATAAAGTCTATGTCATTTTTCGTGTCTGTCATTACTCAGTCATTACTCAGTGATGCCAATTTGGGAAGGATTTTCATGAGGTCTTCGTTCTTTTTTTCAGGAAGACCACCTATCTCCACATTAGAACGCCTGACCCACTGTTCATTACAATATCGCCTTTGGTGACATTCCTCAACTCCGTAGTTTCTTCTCTCACAGAATCTAATAATTTAGTTTTCTTATCTAGGTTATTCGATTTTTTTATCGTTTCATCATATTTTCCCCGAGAAACGAAACTGAAGCTTGGAGAGTAGATAACTGAGTCTTTATATCTAACAGCTTTTCATTGTAGTCTCGCATAGCATTCCTGATTTCAGATCGTATAATGTTGCATACATCATCGGTAGATGCTGAACTTCCTTCTACTATATGTTTTTATTAGGTAAATTCTCAGTTACTACTACAGGACTATCATGCAGCAACGACTGTGGAGTGAGATCTTCATGGAGAGGTTTGATCGGTGTTGTCGAATTGTCTCCCTTTGGCAACTTAATTTTGCGAATTGGACATCACCACTTAGGGTTGATTTTACAGCCTTCAGGAAGTGCCACGCAATCCTTATGGCACACAGTTTTGCATTTACGACATGTAGCACCATCCGCCGTTGTCAGAAACCGACCGCATCCTCCACACATCGGCATTATCTTAAAAAATTGCATCTGGATTTAAAAGTTATCAGAAAGTTGCGGCTTCTAAGTAATAGGTGGCGTTTTAATTAAGTTCAAATTGATTTTATCTGTAGATCGATCACGTTAAGCTGTGTAGATGTTATACTCTTTGTACACTTTGTTATGTTTATTAAAATAAACAAAATTAGTTCGCAAATTACCACTTTATCATTTGATTAATTGATGATTGCACTTAACTTGTTACATAAAAGTTTTAAGTAATTGAAAACACTCGAAGAAAATAATTCTTTACGCGTAGCATTGAACAACGCTATCAACGGTTTATAGTCAAGTCAATAAGTCAATCTAGCTTCTAGAAAACTTCCCATATAATGTCACTTTGATTACGCACACAATGTTTTTAGTTTTTATGATCACTTTTTGAACAATATTGAGAAAATCAATTACAGAGCTTGTTGTTTACCGATTCTTGCACAGAGTATGATTATAATTATTATAATATTGACTAATAATGCGTTGCCGACCGTTGACTTTCAGTTGGTCTTCCTTTGCTCCATAAATTGCTCTGGTTGTTCCTTCCCCTTAATTGTCCTAAATTATGGCTTAACCCCTTAATTCTAAATTACCTCAGACGTAATCTTAGCACATGTGATTTAAACCAATTATGCCGATGAGACTTAATGTATAATTTTTGAACGAATTTGGTTTGCCACCAAACACTGCAAACAGGGAGACTGAAAAATTTAATTATTATTCGTATTGAACGTCGTACTAAAAAAAGGACAAAACGCAACACAATTTATATATGAAAACTTGTAATCTTTTTTTTCCACAGCGTTTAAACTTGGAACTTATTATTGTCACTACAAGTCTACGTTCTTTCATTGAACATTAAAAAGAGCGTGCGGGCTCTCTGTCCAGCGATTTCTATGAAATGCAATATCAAATTTGCAGGCAGTTAAACCAGAGCTAGTTGGGTAATTAAAAGTCAAACTTCAATCCCCGGATGCTAGAGATTAAATAACTGAAATACTTTTGCTAGGTATGCTGTGAAATGAATATGTAATTTTACAGCACATGATGGGGTCCGCCTTTTGTTTAAGTCAAAAGTTCAAAATGAGCTGAATTTTGAATTGCTTTAAAACTATTCCTTTATGACAGGGTCGGTGCTTTTATTAGCGTCCTAATGAACGTCAGTCTAATTGCGCCAGGATGCTTTACAAGTACCAGGCCACTCAGAATGTTTAGCGCAAAAAGTTTTTATGTATAGATCACTGGCTAGTTATAATTTATTGCAAATATTATATTTTTTAATGTCCCTTAAAATTGTTTTACCAGCATTATGAAACAATTGTGTCATAGAAAAATGGAGCTGAGTCGGGAACATCTCGTGCAATGTTTTTTTTACAATTTCAAGTCCAACTTGAAACCTTTAAGATCCTTTTTTCTATGATAAATAAAAGTATTATGGTAATATGGTAATTAAAGAGAAACTTAAAACTGGTTCAAATGTATTTTTACTTTTAAATAATCAAATTTTCACAATTTTATAATTAATTGTGAAAATAGCCAGCGTTCCACATATTTTTAAAATTGGATTTGGAGAAATTAAAATTTTGATCATACACATTTTTACTTCTAAGTAAATGAATTTTCAAAATAAATATACTTTTTCGCAAAACTTTGTGAGGGGCCTGGTGAAGTTGTCTGAATGTCAAACAGTGTAACCGATATTTTCATTTAGACTACCTAAAGGAAGTAAACGCTGAAGTGCTTTGATATTGTTGCACGCTGAGAATCAATTCCGCAGCATAAATATTGGCTGTAATGGTCTTGTTAACTAATCTCCATTGCTCCAATAGAATTCGAGCATCGGAGAAAATGTAAGATACCTTAGCGTTTTTAACTACATATGCAACTTTCGACTAAGGAAATGGAACAAATATTGTATTTTCAATGAATTCTGAATGTAAACATGTTACATTCAGGGGTTATCCCACCTGTTCAGGCCGGAACTGATCGGCACAAGGCTGTCAATATTTATTTTAAGATGAATGTTTGGAAAAATAGCAGCCCATCGTGAATTAACTACCCAATCTTCAAAGCTTAAGAAATTTACCACGCAATCAAAACGTAAGCTGGGAAATAGCAATCAATTTATCGTTAAAAGATCGAGTGATATCGGATTTTCATTGAATACGTAAAGGCCCAACCTAATAATACAACATTTTTCTAGTATTGATAAGGGTTTCAAGGGTTGTTTGATTGTTATGGATACATACAGCCCTCATAAATAATGGGGATTATAGTGAGACCGGAAATTAAATTTGTATTTTTTTATAATTTTGATGCAATTGTAATATTTGTGATTGATTAAGAAGTTAAATAAATTACGTTTAAAATTATTTTTATGAAATGTACAATATGAAGACTATTTGTAAGGTTAACCTATTCGACACTATTTGACTTAATCATTCATGTAAATGCTTGTCAAATTTGTAACTTCAGCGATTAAGTTAAAGTGAATATCGATTTCTAGTACAAGATCAAGTTGATCGATTATCACTATCAGCCACTACAGAGACAGGAGAACATTACTCTGCTAATAGGATAATATAGGCAACCTTCAAACAGTTTACCACGCTTTGCTGGTATTGATTGGCAGCCTAATCCATAAAATTATAGCAAGAAATTAAAACTTAGGCATAATAAGTTTGAGCATGGCGTTTGTAAATAGTCTGGAGTGTTTATAGTGTTATTCTTTCTTCAAGAAAGGACTTAGTAAGTAATGGTGTACAACCATGTTGGGCAAACAAAAGAGTGCTTTTTTATCTTTGTCAAAGCTAGCAAACAAGCACGCGATCTACCTGATCGTAGACTCGGGGAACTTCGTTGCAGGCTCAGAATCTCATCCAACATCCCTGGAGTGGTGTCGCTCCTCATTATGCGGCATTTTCTACCTATTCATAAGGAACACAACAACATACACGTGGTTATTATAGTCTAGCTCCTGAAATACTTTTTAAAACTATTTTTCAGATTCGTAATGTAAAAACGTCACCTACCTTCCGCTTTTTTACTTTTGTCAAAGATTATAACGGTTAAAATAGAAGGGAATATAGTACCACTCTAAACGAGATCCCAACATAAGAAACTCTTCTAACTACCAAAGATACCTGGAAAATTTACCAGAAGTTGAGAAAACGGATAATTTTATAGATTTCGATACGCTATTTCGAAGTTTCTACTATTACGCCACCTCGTTTTGTTTTATTTGCCGCTCGCTCCACCATATTGAAAAAAATGGCGCCTAAAGCAATTTTTTGACAATGTCTCCTTTCCAGTTCATTTCACGATAAAAATATTTATAAACAAATGCAACTAAAAAACATGTTCTACAATCTATTTGTTGACTTTTTTTTACAAAATGAATACTTTGGCGTACGAGTACCGCGAGCCAAGTAAGTCAACGGGTCATATTAAATTTAAACTGCTTTTCTAACTCCAATCTCAAAACTATACTAACAATTTACTATGGCTTGTCCCCCGCAGGTATGAAGAAAAGCGCCCCCTTCGGTCTCTTCTACGAAACATCTGCTAGCAAAGCTTAATAGAAATATTTAGTCTGAGTCGTTAGTCTATCGTTTCACAGCGTCATTTGCATTTATAGGATAAGGTAAGCTGTTGCAAGGAAGTGAAGGGATTGAAGTGAAGGGAAATGGAATGGATACTTTTCGTAAGTCAAGTTTAAAAAGAAAAGACAATTCCGTTATATCGGCAGCGCACAAACAATGTTTCTGTACGCTGTCGATATAACGGCAGAGTTTATAGCGAAACAAAAAGGGAGGTATTTGTACGCTCGTAGTGTTGTGTATATATATACTTTATTAGTATACGATATTACGAAAAACAGTATTTTGCAACTTGCTCGAAATCGCAATGATGATTGGGTTGGAGCGATTGTTGATTTGGGCGTACCTGACGAACACTAAATTTTTTAACAAGTGACACCGACTGAAGAAATATAAATTAAATATATTCAAACGAGGTCGTACACTTATTCTTATATTGAGCAGAATTATGAAGATTATCAGTTTTATCTGGACAAACTGATGACCAAATTGCAGTTGCAAAGAAGCTTGGCACTAACAAAAAGTGATGTAAATACAGAAGAATGTTGGCTAATTGTAAAGGCAGCAGCATTAATTCTTTTTAAACGAAATCTTCTTTAGTGTTATTTTTTTTGGAAAGGTTTTTATAATTTTAGGCGCCATTTTTCTATTATTACGGTGCAAACTGCAAAGATTCTAGGTGGTAAAGTTGAACTTCAAAAAGAGCACATTTCTAAATTTACACTATTTTCTAAATTCCCAAAACGATTTCTAGGTAAAACTACCAAATGGTTGTACTAAAAGTACTTATTAGTTTAGTCATCCAAATAAATCTGTACTCTCTGTAGTCAAATTTGATTCGGTAACTAACTTTATACTTAGACTAATCAAAGTTATGACCAAAATGAAAAAAAAACCTGCATTTGAACTCTAAAATTTCGTTTCTCTGCGCAATAAGCAAGTTCAAACCCAGACCACGTTTTACAAAACAGCCAATAAAGAAGATAAGACAGTTTCATTAGTTTTAAATTAGCCAATTAGGAATGTTATTGATTGCAATTTTGGAAGAATCCGTCGAGTTCTCGTTTTAGCTAAGGGATGAAAGTCTACAGATTTCAAATTGGCCGTGATTAGGGATGGACAATATAAAACGGGCTGAGAAGGAATTTATTTGATATCCGATATAAAAATCAATACGTAACCGTACTAAAATCGAAAAGCTTCGGAATATAATACGAATATTTGGTCTTAATAGGCTAGTACCTAGCTTTACCTAGTACTTATCTTGAGGTTCAAATAACTTCTATGTAAATTTCAAGTTATGACACTTTACGACAAAGTTAACCCTTTGTCTGACTTCTATTCGTGATATATTCACATATTCTGTTAAGTACACAGATTCAGTGTTCAGTTCAGCTTCAGGTTGACAATAATTTAAAATTTTAAAATTTTATAATAGATTATTTATTAATAACATAATTTCCAAAAGTAAATATCAAGATAAGTACTTTTTCTGGTTTACTTGACAGGTGACACAAATATGTACTTTATCTTTGAAATCCCTCTTGACCAAAAAAATAAAAAACTTGCCAAGTTACGATCTTTATCATAATATCAAGTAAAATAGCGACTATTACCTGATAAGCCCCGTACAGTTTACGTATTACCGATTGTAAAGTGCAAATTCGCTAAGGCCCATGAACTATTTTTTGATACCAAAATATTTTATAAAAAAACCTTTGTAAAATTAATCCGTTAAAATGTATATGGATTGTATTAATAATTAATTACTTACAACGACCTAATATTAAGATGAATCAGGAGGATAAAAATTATCTCTCAAATAACACCTGTGAAAATTTTATGCATATTAGTGTTTGATGATTCAAGTTTCAACTAGGATGACGATACAATCACTCGTCGATTATTCATCGCCAGCTAAAGTGCCTGATTATGTGATATTTATAAACTAAAGAGGTAGCGGTTCTCAATATTGACACTAAGATATTTTACTTCTCAAGTTGTTTTTATATTATATTAAGTACCAGGACCTAAATAAATAAAAGCATCCTTTATTTTATACAGAGATCAAAATGTGGCAGTTATAAAACGTAGAGAATACGTAGGTTAAAACTAGTTTAAAAAAGATAGTTTATCAAGGGAGCGTTTTGAGCATATTTTGTGTTAATAAATCATTATTATCGTAAATAATATTAAAATGTCTAGTTTAAAATAAAACTATGGGTTTTTAACATAAATTTTTTTTCCTCGAATCCACAAGATGAGCCGCTTTTAATTTTGGTAGCACTTTCGGTAGCCTAACTCGCCAAATACCGCAATTCTTCGTGAATAACATGATTCGTCAAACCATCGTTATATAAATATTCGTATCATCTTATGACTCAACTCCAGAGCTCGTGATAAAGCTGAATTGATCTCCCTCTAGTAAGCCGTCCTTGCGAATAATTGACCTTGTCATTGACTGCCGAAACCCCTATAAGCTGATGTAGAGGTCTCATACACTGAAATATTTAGTGTATTCTCCTAAGGGAAGGTATTTCATGTGAATCGCTTTTTGTTTACAGTTATGAGGCGTTCTTAAGTGAGTTCACTTACCCGCGGCGAAGGCGAAGCGTTAAAATGGTAAATCGATATGACTGTTTTCAAAATTTGAGTTATAAAACCGGATCGTGACTAAATTCAAACGTTATTATGTTACATTTATAAATGTTCTGGACAATTCGATTCTTTTTATTCATTTGGTTAAGGTTCAAAAATAGTTTCACAATAAATTTTGGTAATATAAGTAATGTTAAAATGAAATAACTTTGAATAAAAAAGCAAAAGCAAAATTAAAATGAAAAAGCTTTTTAACTATTAAATTATTTGGAATAAATTTACTATCACACAATTATTAGAATCAATAAATAAAAATTGCGTTTATTTCAGTAAATTTGGTTACAACATATTTTTTTATTTTTTTTTATTAATAATTAGCAGGCGTTTGTCTTCCATATTTCTAGGATATATTTTATATTTATCATATTTCATATTTCTAGGACCGGCTTATTAATAAAATACTATCAACTATTCCAAAGGCAACTACTACTAAACGACAAAATAACCACATGGCTAAACTAGTCCTCTTATGAAATGAATTTGAATCGTGATTTGAACCAATCAAGGCAACTTAAAACTTATGAATCGCAAGTTTTGCTAGCGCCTCTACTTGCATATCTCTCGAATTCTAGAATGAATCAATGAATTTCATGATGATCGGTCAATAGTAAAGTCCTCAATACGTAAAAAACAAACAAATAAGGTCACTTTTGCTTTTTTAACATTTTTTAGATTAAAAATAAGTTTTTACACTTAAATATCCATAACCATTTTCCATTAAAGGGATCGCCCATATTTGTGCACTAAAATACCTGTGGAAAAGGCTCAAACACAGCTTTATAGGATATAGCTACTTGATAATTAAGCTCAAGAACTGTTACGGCGCGGGTCGGAGAAGTGTTTTTAAAAAAAATATTTTAATGACACTAGAATAAAGTTTATTTATAAGAATAAAAAGATATTGAAAATTCACAAAGAAATAGAAATAGAAATTGACTTTAGATATCAACCCGTGTAGTTACTTCGAGATATGAACCGAGACTGAAAAATATATTAATTAAATCTAAAACGGCAAAACTCAAATATGATCATTTTGTTTACTGTAAGAGATGCATCGTGGGAATGCAACTCAGCAGTTTAATATACATTATCATAGTATGAGCATATGTAACACCCCCCACCTTAAGACTGAACATCACCCTTAAACTGTGATGTGAAGTTAGAACAAGGGTTGTTATCTATAACAAAAATATGACATTATAATTTTAAACCAGTTAAGATACACAATATTTTAAAATTCTAAAGACTAAATTTAAACAATATAGAAGTACACGTTACGAAAAAGTAATAAAAGAATTGAATTAAACACGAGTACAATTTAATTGTTATTAAACTTAAGTTTCCTGAAATTTACTAAATCTAGTCTCAATCTAAGATAAGCTCTACATAGAGAAATAATGTGCTTATTATAATAAACTAAAATAGGACTATATGATTAACTAAATTTACACTTCTAAGTTTAACGACATAGCATAGTGTTATACAAAATGTCGGGTAGCTTGAGAAACCACATAAAATATTTAGAAAACAAAAACATATTTGTTACTTATTTAAGGTTTTAAAACAAACTTAACGACTTAGTAAAGTGAAGATAAAGACATTTTAAAAGTAACATATAATAAGAGTAAACATCAAGTAGTAGTGTATCAACATTCACTACTATAGAAAGTTACGAAACACTTAAACATAGGATTCATAAAGACATAGGCTAGGAAATATAGTAGCTTACTAAGTATACTTAATTATTTATCAAGGTAATTACTAATAAGTATAATATCTAATTATAAACATACAATATTAATTATAAGATTAAGTTATAATATTACGTTTCGACATTACAGGCAAAGATCTAATGTAAGTTCGTCATCCTTTGAATTAATGATTTCTTGTAAACTATGCATTTTATTTGTAACTTTCTTATCTTTCGAATTATGACATTGGTTGTAAATTTGTATACAATATAAGTTAGGATTCTTTTTACAAAAATATCTTCGACTTTTAAACAAAATGTATGATAAGAAAAGAATACTTAAAACATAGGAAATCGACAAATAGTGTGTAGAATATTTTAATTCATTAATTAATTATCATTATTTAATTCATTTTCAAGCTGTGACAAATGGACACTAGCGTGAAGCAAAGAGTCTAAATTATTTAGAGCAGATAATTTTACGAAAGGTAATTTAGATAAGGTTTTATTAATTTTTGACTTTTCACAACAATCATCAAGAACAATATTAAAATTAGAAATTTTATTCTTAGTGATATTAAGACTTATAGACTTATAGTGATATTAAGATCTTTAGGAATTAATTGTAAAGTTTTATAAAAAGCTTTGCAAGACTGAGACAGGTGTAATATTCCTGTACCAAAAAGAATTTCATCATAGGGTGTGACATCATTTTCACATGTTATATGACATTTGCCAGGATCTGATTGGACAAAAATCCATCTACCGTTACTAATTTTATGGAATACATCGATAGAGCCATACAACAATTTTATTTCACATAGACTTGGCAATTTATTTATGACTTCAGTAAGTAAAATAGTTTCACACACTGGGTTTGTTATTGTAGAAAGAACATTGTCTAGTTCACACAGATAACACTTGTTACTTATCACTTTACACTTGTCAAGACTTTCTAACAACGAGTAAAACATTCTATCATCCGTTAATGCTACATAAGGTTTATTCGGAGACACAAGTGCATACGTATCGGGTTTCAATATATCGTATGGTACTGGGAATGGTATAACGTGATAAAGATTATAAACTTGAGGAATAACAAGAGGTATTTGAATTATAAGTATTACTTTATTGTCATGGAAGTAACAATGTAATTTCGAAACATCGATAAGCTCGTGTATACTTTGTAAAGATGAAGAAGTAGGTAATTCATAGTGTTGGGGTAAATAATTCATGTGTTTATCCAATTCGTTATATAGCTGATGCGGACTTAGTACAGTTGGATGCAAAATGTTCATTTTACTAAATAAAATAATATTATTTACGTCATCGATATCGAAAGAGAGTGTTATAATAATACTTTCTAAAGAGTTCATCAAAGAATTGAGCTTAATTTGAATTTGAAGTTTATCATTAGAATTACTAAGATTTTCGAAGGCTTTTTGTATAATATCTAGATTTTCTATTAACTTATTTTGATTTTCACTAACTCTAGACATAGTGTCATTGAATTTGGACAAAGTGGACTTTATGATATGAATATTGTCCTTCATGAGATAAATTAAGCGTGTTTCGTCTGACTGTACTTGGTTGATTGCATCTGAGTATTTTATTGCGTCATCATTGTCAAGAGTTCCAAAGAATGTTTTTAGAATTGAGCCACCAGCGTCGAACCAACCACGCTTAACACGACTAGGTTTTTCTGACTGTATAAGATACGAAATGGATGAAAACTTCTTAATATTATTATTATGTTGGCTTTGCAAAGAATGGTAAGAATTAAGGCAGTCAACTTGAACTCTAGAGAATTGAAAAGATTTACAGAGAGATAACAGTTTTTCTAAGAAATATCCTATATCGTTAATATGAGGTTGCACATGACTTACGTCTAAATAAGTTATAACATTCCAATAATTATTTGTAAATTTTATATCTAAAGTTTTATCAAAGTATAAGCCTAGACTTCCGTGTATATTAGTCACGAACTGGCACTGATAACAAGGTATGGTAAACGTCAACCTGGAAAGAAATAAAAGTTTACTGTGATGGTACTGGCTTTATTTCATCGTAGTGATGACGTACATATTTATGATTTATTAATAATGTTACAGTATGATTGCCGTTGATTTTAATTATTTTAAATGGACCTTTCCAGACGGGCGACAGGGCTTTGTTTTGTTTGTGATGGCAGCGTAAATAAACATAGTCGCGTGTATTATAAGTTATCGGTTTTGTGTGAGTATCGTAGTAACGTTTTGATTTCTCTTTCGAAGATTGTATGTTATCTAAAGCTGTACGTCTACTATAGTATAACCGGTGATTTAATGCTCTAATATAATCTGTGTATGTATCATTTTCTATGCTTTTAGGTATATAGGGTTTAAAACCGAATAAAAGTTCAAGTGGCGAGAAGTCTGTAGTTGTATGAACGTTAGTACTGTAGGCTAACATAGCTGTAGGTATGTATAAGTCCCAGGTCAGTTGGTTATCACTTATGTAAGATCGCAAATATTCTTTTAAAGTAGAGTGGCTTCTTTCTAATGCGCCACAAGTTTGGGGATGATACGGCGAAGCTAAGATATGTTTGATGCCAAAAAGTTTTCCTAATTGTTTAAAAATTTCGGAACAAAAGTTAGTGCCTTGGTCGGTTACGATTAATTTAGGAATACCTACATGAGAGATAAAAAGAACAAAACATTTAGCGGTTTCTTCGGCTGAGCAAGTTAACATAGGATAGGCCTGAGAATATTTTGTAAGGTCATCTTGTAAGGTCAAGATGAATTTGTATTTATTATTTTGCGTTTCAGGTAAAGGACCGACAATATCTAAATAAACTTTTTCGAAAGGACGGGTTGCAGAGGGCGTGATTATCATAGGCGCTCGATTTGTACCCCTTAAAGGTTTATTAATTTGACAAGATCGGCAGTTTCTAACGTAGGATTCTATGTCGTGGTACATGTTTTTACACCAATATATACTTTTTAGTTTTTCTAACATTGTATTAATTCCTGGATGACCCGCAGAGGGTGAGTCATGGTGTTCTTTAAGGATTCTAGGTATTTCGTTAGGAGTTGGATATATGATATTATTTTTATAAATATGAATTTTGACACCTGTGCCGTGAAAAAGAAACATAAACATATTATAAATTTTAGTGTAAGAGATTTTGTTAAATGGGTCTTTAAAATCAGATATGGCGAATTCTTTTTCTTTCAAATACCACGTTGTAATCATATCTCTATAATCGCGTCATAAATTAAAAATAGCTTTATAATTAGTTTCGTCTTAAAAATGAACTTTTGTAAATAAATGTGTAAAAACATGTTTTTCGTTAGATGTAGATAAGTATGTATATAATTCGCGTTCGCAATCATGTATATTTTCTTGTGAAATTTCTAATATATCTTTACAATAAGGAATCGACTCGTCGACGAATTTGAGGTTGTTTGCAGATTTCTAAGAACTTTTCGTATGATTCAGAGGAATTATTATTAGAGGCGAACGAGCTCGGAGGATTGTTTGTTAAAGAACTTGGAGACGAGTTAGGTAAGTGAGAC
This sequence comes from Marasmarcha lunaedactyla, assembly GCA_923062675.1. Lineage (NCBI taxonomy): Eukaryota > Metazoa > Arthropoda > Insecta > Lepidoptera > Pterophoridae > Marasmarcha > Marasmarcha lunaedactyla. The sequence continues at coordinate 12,575,683 of OV281339.1, read as the reverse complement.
GGGCTTTGGGAAGGATTATTTTGGTCAAGAGCTAGGTTCTGGATAAAGAATCAGCGTTGCAATTTAGTTTACCTTTTTTATAAACAATTTGATAATCGAATTCTCCAGCTTTAACCGCCAGCGGATTAATTTTGAGCTGGGGTCTTTACAATTAAAAAGCCATTGGAGGGGTTTGTGATCCGTAACTATTGAGAATTGATGGCCGTATAAATAAGGACGAAAGACTTTAGTGCCGAAAATAATAGCTAAGCATTATTTTTCAGTGGTAGAATAATTGCCTTCGGATTTGTTTAGAGTTCGCCTTGGGATAGGATTGCTGAAACGGCGAAGTTCGAGGCGTCGGTAGTAAGGATAAAAGGTTTTGAAAAATCAGGATATTGTAGAATAGGAGCAGTGGTTATTTTTTCTTTTAGTAAATTAAATGCATTCTGTTGTTCATTTTGCCAATTAAACTTTACATCTTTTTTCAAAAGGCTTGCTAAGGGTTTTGTAATATGGGAAAAATTATCAATAAAGCGACGATAATAGCCTACAAGGCCTAAAAAGGATTTGATGTCCTAACACTTTGGAGTTGGAAAGTTTTGTACACATTCGACCTTTTTAGGATCGGGTTTCACGCCTTTATCAGAAATAATATGACCTAAGTATTGAACTTCTCTACGTAAAAATTCACTTTTATCGGGTTGTAATTTTAGATTATGGGATCTGAGTCTTTCGAATATTTTTTCTAATTTTTGTAAATGATCGTCGAGGTTATGGCCAAAGCAGCAGATATCGTCAAGGTAGGTATAGCAGTCGATACCTTGGAGACCTGTTAAACTACGTTCATGAGACGTTGAAACGTCGATGGGGCGTTTTTAAGCCCAAAAGGCATTCTGGTCCATTCATAGTGACCTGATGAGGAACCAGCGCCGGAAACACTGAAAGCGGTCTTCTCACGGTCTTCTGGTCTCATTTCAATGTGATGGAAAGAAGATACAAGGTCAAGGGTGGTAAAGTACTTACTGTGGCCTAACTGGTCAAGGATATCAGTAATATTTGGAATAGGATATGCATCACCAATAGTAATTTCATTTAACTTTTTACCGGAGGCGTCTTGTTTTTTGGGGACAACCCATATTGGCGCTGACCAAGGAGACATGGAAGGGCGGATAAGTTTTTGTTCGAGTAAACCTTTAATTTGCTTAGAAACTTCCTCTTTGTGACATTCTGGGAAGCGATAGCTTTTGACATGAATAGGTTTATCAGATGTGGTTCGAATTTCATGATTTAATGTTTTAGTAGATGTTAATGAATCGCCTTCCATAAAGAAAATATCGGAAAATCTGGAACACAATTCCCGGAGGCGTTTTTCCTCTTCATAATTTAAATGATCACATCTGAGGGCCTTTTGGACGTTATCGACCGTCCTTTGGCTTTTATAATTTGAGTTATGTGAAATATCAGTGTTGAATACGTCATGAGAAGTAGAATTAATAGACTCAGTTTCTAGGATTTGAGAAACTGGTTGCAATTCGAATTTTAAATTTTTCAAAATACATTCGTTTTCAGAAATATTGAGGACTGATAATTTAATTTTATCATTTGGGTTTACTCATACAAGACAGCGGGAAAAATAAAGCTTAGGATATTCAGGTAATTGATTACTTAAGATAAGTCCCTCTTTTATTTCAGGGTTAGTAACGTCGCACTCGATAAACATTTCACTCCTAGGTAAAAATCTGATTTTGAAATGTTTTTAAAATAAAATATGTTTTTGGATTTTCATTAATTTCTAACCTAGATGAAGAAAAGATGAATAAGAGCTTTGTACTCTTTTAAGAAGTTCGAGCCTATAATGCCATCATAATTTAAATTTACGTTTTCAACAACATGGAAATAAAATGGTAAGTTTACTTTTTTATTAAGACGTACAGATAGCAAGAATTTACCTAATGATTCAGAGTAGGTGTTTACGTCGTTAATACCTTTAAACTTAAATTTTTCGTTTTCGAGATCGGGTTTAAGAGATAAACTAGATTTTTTTATTAGACAAGTAGAACTTCCCGTATCTACTAGTAATCGAAGATTTTTGGAAGAATGAGATGATTCGACTTCTATATAAGGCAATTGAGTAGGTTTTCCTTGAGCGATGTCATATATTTCACCGATCGGATTTTCAATTTCGATGAAACTATCGATTAAACATTTTCCACTAACGGTCTCAGGTGACTTATGTTCAATACGACACAGTGGTTTATTTGTTGAGACATCATCACATTTTGGAATAGAACTAGAAGTAGGCTTATTTTGTAAATTGTCGTTAGATATAGTATTTTTAGAGTTAGTAAAACGATTAAGTAGGTTACACGAATTAGAATTATTTAAAGAACTTGAACAACGATATTGTAAATTACTTAAACACGAATTAGTAGATTTATACGAGCTAGAATTTTCCTAAGAATTGGAATTACGATTTTGTAAATTATTAGAACTAGAATAACGATTTGGTAAATTGTTGGAATACGAAATAGTAGAGTCATATGAATTAGAATTTGAATGACGATTTGGTAGATTGTTAGAATACGAAATAGTAGATTTAGTATTTTGTAAATTATAAGAGTTAGAACTTACAGCTGGTACATTTTTATAACACGACATAGTAGATTTAGTATTTTGTAAATTATAAGAGTTAGAACTTACAGCTGGTACATTTTTATAACACGACATATTAGATTTAGTATTTTGTAAATTATAAGAGTTAGAACTTACAGCTGGTACATTTTTATAACACGACATAGTAGATTTAGTATTTTGTAAATTATAAGAGTTAGAACTAGTACACGATTTAGTACAAGTATTAGTATTAAACCCTTGCATATTTGTGGGTTTAAAATTTGTATACGACTTAGAATTAGAGGGAGGGCCTGTATTTCCTGATAGGTTTTGCCGGCACTGATGCGAAAACCTATTGCTTAGTTTAAATCTTGTTCATTTTCTTGAAAATTTTCATGTTCTTCTCCAGAAGAAACATGCCTTACGCTTTCTCGGGCATTATTATTTTGTTTAGCCCTGTTTTCATTATTATACAAACGTTTTCTACAATTAGATATATGATGACCCACGTTCTAACAATAACTACAAACTAAAGAATTAGAATTTGATCCTCCTTGTCGGGCATCAAAGTTACTGTTTCTATACTGATTTGGAAAATTAGAATTTCGCGGTTGATTATAATTACTAAAATTACGTTGACGAGAATAGTTATTAGAATAGCGTTGTGATTGCGAATAATTGGGGTTGCGATTTTGTGAAATATTTCTATTATTATTATCATAAGATGTTTTAGAATAGGATGAATTACTATTTAGCATAATCTGTTTCTTTTCCTTCTCTATAGCCATGTTGATAGCTGTGTTGAGCGTTTTCGGATCTCGACATCTGACTGCGGTGCTAATCTTTGGATTTAACCCGATTGTAAATGTGTGTAAAGCTAGATCTTCAGTCATGGCAATACGGCCTGGTAGATCCTTTTTATATGATTCTGAGTTATGAATTTCGGTTTGTAACGAAGTCAAACATGTTTCAACCCTTAGGGCAAATGCTGAGACTGATTCGCTGGACTGTTGCTTGCATGACTGCAGATCTATGAATAAGTGGTTATAATGTTTTCTCTCACGGAAAGATAGTTTAAGAAAGTTTTTGAGCTCATCGAAGTTTTCGAATACTTAATTAGAACAAGCTATTTGAGCTTTTCCTTCAAGTTTTGCGATTATAAATTTAAATAAGAGATCTTTTTGGGACTTAGTAGCCAAATCAAGAGCATTTTTGCAATTTGTTAAAAATGCTGGCAATGTGTCACGTTCACCCCTATAAAAATTTATGAAATTGCAAAGAATTTGTATTGGATATTCGTTTTCATTAGTTTTCAAGGAAGTAGACTCAGTTTTCGACATATTGAAAAGGTAAAGTTTAGGAAAGTTGAAATATAAATTAGAGAATTAAATTAGACACAAAAATAGCAAAATAAATGATAGAATGGCTTACAGTAAAATCACGATCATATTCTGCACTTTCCGTAAACTTGTAATTTCTGGTTGGCTCGCGACGACCAACGTTGCTGCTGTGCTGCCCACAGCACGGTGACGACGGATGCGGTGACGTAGGAGGAGTCGGCTTGACCCCACAGGAACGGTGGCAATGATAGAGACGAAGATCTGGGAGGAGCCAGTCAGACTCTACAGGATCGGCAACGACGAAGGAGACGGAGATTTGGGAGGAGTCTATCGGACTCCACAGGAACGGTGACGACGAGACGGGTTCTGGGTTTTCGTAAGAGTTTGTCAAGGTACAACTAATACCCCGGAGACTCGGTTGTAGATTTTTACACTTTGTTCTTAAATGTCACTTGCACTTCACCCGCGGTTCGCTTCAAAGAAATGTTACCAATTTCGCAATGAACAATCGTAACATCCCACTTCTGACACCACTGTTACGGCGCAGGCGGAAAAGTGTTTTTTAAAAAAAATATTTTAATGACACTAGAATAAAGTTTATTTATAAGAATAAAAAGATATTGAAAATTCAAAAAGAAATAGAAATTGAAATTGACTTTAGATATCAACCCGTGTAGTTACTTCGAGATATGAACCGAGACTGAAAAATATATTAATTAAATCTAAAACGACAAAACTGAAATATGATCATTTTGTTTACTGTAAGAGATGCATCGTGGGAATGCAACTCAGCAGTTTAATATACATTATCATAGTGTGAGCATGTGTAACACCTTTCACTGAGCTGGGAGAACTTTTGAAGTATATTCTTGGCATTCAGATCTAAATGCACCGGAACTTGAAGCCCCAATTTACTGCTAAAATATAACATGCTTAAATGTGAAAATAAAAATAGACCTAGGTAATGAGTATTGCGTGCCGAAGTAGTTTTGGTATAAGTAATGACCTACGGTTTAATGTTGGTATTAACGATACTGGTCAACAACACAAGGCTGCTAATTGACTGATTGTTATTACGTTTACGACATACATTTACGATGGCCTGTTTGGTGTGGAGGTAAGTACCCTTGCCTTCCATGCCAGAGGTTCCGGGTTCGAATCCTGGTAGAGGCAGATATTTTATTATATTTGCTTTCTAGTCATGGATGTGTATGTATGTTTATTTAAGGTTTATTTTTAATATTTATATATGAAAAAAAATATCTATGTGTGCTTAAGTTTATTTATCCGTTATCTAGTATCCATAACACAAGTTCTTAATGATACTTAATTTGGGCTAGATAATGTGGTGTGAATGTTAGAAATATTTATTATTATTATTTATTTACTTAGTAATACAAATAAATGGAATAAAGTTGTGTTATTATTATTTTTTAATGTTTAACAAAATGATTTAAAACTGATACTGTACTGTAGTATATTGTGAGCTAGAAAGCCGTAATTAACGAATTATATTTACTTTTATGTTTTTCTTGCGTCAAAACGACTGTTGCCCCGAGCGCGGAGCTTTTCTGACTCTGTCAACCGTAGTACAAATTTGTGTTCATGTTCTATATTTTAATTTCGATATATTATTTGTAACTAATTTCTTTTAAAGTCTAGCAAACCTTTATTTAATATTAGAATATCTCCGACACTCCGATGCACTTGTAAGGCTAAACCGTCACGAAAAATAGTTTGGCGAGTAAAATTTTTACAAAGGCTTAGTATATAGGGTATATAGGTGTATATAGGGTATACACCCTATATAAGCAGGAATACATTACGCGGGAACCTTCTAACAGGTTATTTATTAATGGCTAGCGTGAACACATCAAATCTAACTGTCAGTACGGGATATAATTCATAAACCGGTAACTAGTTTGTAAAAACAATACTAGCAAAGCTTTCTGGACTTTGGCCAAGTCGGTTGAGTCGAACTTCTGTCGCCCATCGCTGCCTACTTTGAGGAAGCCTGACGGTTCACTGGCCCACACTGCAAAAGAGAAAGCAGACCTCTTTGCTAATCTTTTTGCAGACTATTCACGTCTAAATAGTCAAGGTCAAGTCCCACCCCAGATACCTCAGTTCGGAAATGGGTACCGTTCATATTCGCCAAAAGGAGGTTCTTAAATGCTTGCAGAATTTAGATGTGAACAAGGCCAGCGGCCTCAGTGGCATACCTGCAGTTGTGTTAAAACACAGCGCAGCCAAGTTGTCTCCCATACTAACGCGCCTGTATCGCCTCTCTTTGGAATCTGGAAAGGTCCCTAAATCCTGGAAGCTGGCTAATGTGCAACCAGTACCAAAGAAGGGAAGCAGTGCAGATCCTATCAACTATCGACCTATTGCAATCACCTCCATACTTTGCAAAGTCATGGAGCGTGTATTGAACAATCGTCTCCTGACATACCTTGAGTCCAACGAGCTCCTTAGTGATAACCAATATGGTTTTTGCAGTGGACGCTCGACTGGAGATCTTCTTGTGTATGCCACTCGCTTATGGAGTGAAGCTTTGGAAGGTCACGGTGAAGCTATAGCTGTATCCTTAGACATTTCCAAGGCTTTTGATAGGGTCTGGCATGATGGTCTCTTGAGTAAGCTTCCAGGACACGGAATACCTATAGGGCTCTGCGACTGGATATCTGATTTTCTGAGGGAACGGTCAATTCGAGTGCTCTTCTGACCTTATGGCAATTAATGCCGGGGTACCTCAGGGATCTGTTCTCTCTGCAACATTATTCTTGCTGTACATCAACGACCTGCTAACCCCAGGCATTATTGGTTACACTGATGACAGCACCGCTGTAGAGAGATCCGATCAAGAAATCCGATCAAGAAATCCGGGCTTTGAGAGAGTCCATGATTAAGCGGGTGGATTTGGCCTTAAAGAAAGTGTCAGATTGGGGCGAGTCCAACTTTTTCAAATTTAACCCATCAAAAACACAGGCGTGTTTATTCTCTGCGAAAAAGAGCAATTTTGACCTAACGCCCACTTTCCAAAATGTTTCTGTACCCTTAATCGACCACCTGGGGCTTCTGGGCGTAACGATATCGTCCCAACTAAACTTCTTATAAACTACTTATAAACATTTGTTTCTTTACAAACGTACTAGGTACTTGGTCAAATTAACATGACACCTGCGTAGTAGCGATAGCGTGTCTGCGCTTTAAAACTTTCGAGTTAAGATGTTTTGATATAATGCCGCGGCCTATACATAAGGCTCCCCTGCATTTGTAAGCGGCGGCTGCGGCAGCGCAACGGCGGCTGATGCATAAGGCTCCCCTGGATTTGTAAGCGGCAGCTGTTGTTGTTGTTGTTAAACGATTATTGGATTTTTTTGAGTTCTTGTTATTATTGTTACATTTAGAGGTTTTCTTCAAACTATTGGATTTTTTAACATTTAACAAAATGGTTTGAAAAATGAGAATTTTAAAGCTTGATATACAAAAATATACATATCAGTTACGAGGTACATAATAACTACGAATTATGTAACCGATTTAATAAATCACTTTAAACATGCTTTAAACAGTAAAAATTATAATTTTCGTAATTAAAATAAATTAGGTACCTACTAAAAAACTTTTTAGCACACTCAACAAGCGTCATTTGAACCAGGTGTCATGTTTAATATGACCAAGTATGCAGTACCTAATAATTTAAATCGATATAATGTGACATACTATTACCAGAGACTTGTAAATAACTATAGACTGACCATCTCCATACAAAAATTCGTGACTCGGAAAAAGCTCAAAATCCAAGCTATTACTAGATGTCGCTCTCAAATAGCTTGGACCAACCTTGTCGTCTTTAATTTTTATATGAATTATTGATGAGAAACGTAATGCAAAATATTTGTTTGTATATTAATACGGACTAAAACTGCTAGATGGCGTTGTCAAATAACCTGAAACCTTAGCAAGTAAATAGTTGAGTTCATTCCAGGCCCTCAATAAGCTTTTGATTTCAGTACTTTACGCAAAAAATGACTATACCTTAATTTTTATAACATTATATAATAATTACTAAAAAGAAAGTCAGAACCAAATTATGTATATAAATATATAAAAGACATAAAAGCAAATCAAAGAATATGTAACTGCGTGCATCTTTACCGAAAGAGAAAAGGTTCTCGAACTATTATAGGTGAATCATTATGGAAAAAGAAATACTTGAGGAAATCTTTATGATTTAAAATAGATGACATAGATATTCAGTTGTATTAATTACTTTAAAAAGTGTCAAAATCATAACATATTAAATAATATCACAAAAAATATATTTATGTCAGCTTTATAGTCAAATATTTTATTTTGTGCTTTTTATTTGTTTGGATTTATGTGCGAAATTATTTTCTTTGATCGGCACGAGTCACAGTAGACGAGCAAAAAAATTGTGAATTCAAAGAAATGCAGGGAAAATTTCCAAAACAAACACACACCCATAGCAACAACAATAAACGACAAAGAATTCAAATTGTCAAACAAATAAAATGTTGTCATAAAAAGAACAAAAAAAGTTGATTTAAGTTATAAGTGTCTAAATACAATATTTACAAAATATTTCAAAATCCATCCAGCAAGAAAATATTTTTTTAACTACTGCAAAATAGTTTTGAGTTATATGCATTATAAATAAAAATTATGCACTTATTAAGACATAATTTTTATCGATATCAAGAAATAAATTAAAATATAAAAAATCTATTAATTAAATGCACTGAAATTCGTTTTATTATGTTAAGGCAGATAAGAACAAACTGTGGAGATGAATGCTTTAGTTTTGTGGGAAAAATTATATACTGGCAATACAGTAATCCAGTAACACTACAAATAATATCCGGGGTGGTGTAAAGATTTCTGTTACTGAATTATAAGAGCGGCAACATAGCATCAAATAATATAATGCACTAACTGACCACGTCTGTTGTCGCCTGATACCTACTGATATTACTTGCAATGAAATATCAAATGATTTTGTAAACAGCGCCATCTTAAGTTTTTTTACGCAGTATTTTTACTAAATTTAAATAACTTGTAAATCTAATACAACTAACGCCATCTCTCTATCTTAAAAACAACTATTTTTCAAGTCACAAAATTTTGTTAGACATAGTTAGTCTATAGTTATTTACTAGTCTCTGCTATTACAAATAGGTTGCCAGTCCAAAGCCTGGGAAAATGTGAGGGAAAGGTTTGAAATTGCTTTTGAAGTTTTTTTCGGGCCATAGTTAGGCCAAGGTTTAGTTCTTACAGTTCACTCAAAATAACTTGGCCGGTATAAAGTGAACGTCTGTTAAACTGCTGAATAGTAGTCAGCTGTACCGGCGCTGCGCTGTGCGACGAGACGCGGAGTACCTACGCCGTAGAGCTCGAAACTTCATAGAAAGGTCACCTCAGATCTAATGTTGAATAACTTTTAAAATATTATATATTTCGGCGCAATTTATATTTTAATCATATTATTACTTATTTTTTTAAATGAGGTGTATCAGGTTTTGGTTAATTCATTTACACTTTGTATAATACAAAAAATTATTTACACTTGACATTTAGCCGTTATTACTATCTCATGGTAAAAGGTTTCGTTCGATTGACATAGACGGTTATATATCGACCTTCGTTCATCGCCTTTATTAAATAATTGTTGATATCTATACTTCTACGTATTCGATAAAAACTTTTTAACGGTTGGCTAAGCTTTTTTATCTTACCTAGATACTCTTTTAGGGTTATGTAACACTAGAAACTGACATAATATCTTAAATTTAATGAGTGACGTTTTTTATCACAACTGCCTGCCTTCCAACCTTTACACAAGTTATTTCGTGATAAAGTAACATCTTTTCGGTACTGGCTTGTGCACTTGAAACTTTCAGTACATAAATTAGGGTACAATATCTCATCGGACGAAACCTCAGGTTCCTTAGCAAACATTAAAAAATGTACACCAATTACGTTGTGTTGGTTCAATATACTTTGCTACCAAATGAAAAATAGTTTGATTAGACCTTTGTACAAGAACTAACGTTTGGTGACGCATAGCAGTAGCAAAACATTGTTATACACCAAACTCTCTCAAAGAATTCGTAACCAATCTGAAACTGACGTGAAAATCAGAGCCTCTATCAGAGAACAACTCTCGCACGACACTGAAATTCTGAAGTTCGAGAAAATCAATTACTGCTTGTGCCGTCACTCTGGCAATGGCTTTACTCACAGCGTTTTTGGGGAAACACTCGAACATTCCTGTTGCCATTCTCCCAACGCGTAAATTTACCTGGAATATCGATTACAACCCTTTCGAATGGGTTTCCAAAAAATGTACCTACACTTACGTGCTTTTTAGACATACATAGTGCGCACAATACTATTTTATTTGAACAACTCGTTTTTGAACTAGATAAATTAAGACTGGTGAATAAGAATAAAAAAGTAGAAATGAGAGCAGCCACCATCAAATGCAGCCAGCTTTAATATCAGGTAGCTTCAGTATCAGCCAGCATCAGTGTCAGGCAGCATCAGTCCCAGTATCTTGCAGTAGACGATAGTAGAATACATTAGATGTTATCAGTAGACTTGCTTGCAATAGACTCGTTTGTAATAGACTTTAGATGTTTTCAGTAGAGTTGCTTGCTATAGACTGGCTTGTATAGACTTTAGAAGTTTTCAGTAGAGTTGCTTGCAAAAAAACAGCCGTTCTAAGGCCAGCCATCTACTTATATAGCCGGCTATTAAAAATGAAGAAAAGTTAAATGCAAAATAAATACAAATAAAAATAAAGGGTTATATGTAATACGCAAGTGTTATAAAAAGACTTAAAGTTTCAAGATCATGATGAAATTAATTTTGTAGGCAGACGGACCAGTGAAGCTCTTTTTAATAAGTCACAATCAATATAAGTAGTTAATAATATCGATAGCTTAGAAATATCCACAGCAAAGATCGAGCCGTGACTGTTAATAGTACTGAAACACCAGTTCTGGACCGGACCTTAAATACTTAGGCGTCTACCAAGATCGGTATTTACTGTAGAACCACCATATCAATGTGTTACAAGCGAAATCTTTTAAATTAATTGATATATAAAAGGTCCTAGCAGGAGTCTCTTGGAGATTGTATTATACAAAACATTTTCGCAAAATATATATTTCGCTAGTAAGAAGTAAGAATGATTATGCAAGTTTTGTATATATCTTTGCTAGCAAAAGCCACCTTACTAAGTTTAACCGAGCACAAAATGTAGCATTACTGGTGATGGAGCTGTTATTAAAACTACTCCTATCCACGTACTGGAGTCTGAATTGTGTTTGCCCCATTGCTTTTGCGACGAAACCATCTAGCTTGTAAATACTGCCGGAAATCCTACTCATGGACAGATAGTTTTACTATTAATGTTGTAAAAACCTCTTTGATATCTGTCAATTATCATACCACCGTAAAAAAAGAAACCTTTGCTTATAACCGTATATCGGGACACACCGGATAAGCTGAACGAATCTGTAGCAAAAATCCATGGCATATGTTCAAATTAAGTACATAAGTATCTAATGCAGACGCAAACATCTTACAAGTTAATATAAAAGAAATAAAAGACTCAAAAAGAAACTGTGATAATATTAAATATAAATCTAGTGTGTTTATACATATATTAAATAATAATATTAGGTATATATAAAATTCGCGTTTTGTAAGAGAGGAACATAGGTTCAAATTTTAAAAAATGTTATATATTTATTTAATCAAAGTATGTACCATTGCTATCTATGCACTTTTGTTATCTCATTTGTAGTTTATTGATCCCTTTACTTAAAACACCATTCGGACGGGAATCAATAAAATGTTTGAAAGCGCTGTGGACTAGGGCTATCGGAGTTGAATTTTTTCCCTTTCAAGAAGTTATCCGAATTGCGAAAAAAATGGTAATCTGTTGGACCCAGGTCCGGGGAGTACGGTGGATGTCTTAGACATTCTAGTTGAAGCTCGTTTAAATTGGTAGCCGTCTGTTTTACATTTTGTCGTCTAACATTGTCCTGAAGCAGCAGTGGCCTAGAGTGATTTACCAGCCTCGGTTGTTTATCAGCTAGCTTTTCCCTCATGGTTTGCAATTGTTGACAATAGACAATAGCTGTAGTAAACGACACCGGCACTAGTCCACCAAACGCTCACAAGTAACTTTTTTGAGTCAATTTTCGCTTGGGCCAAAAACCATTGCCATGAGCGTTTCCAATTGTCGTACAGGATCCATTTATCATCACAGGTCACAATGTCAGCGAGAAGTATAAAATAGTCAGTAAGTCTTGTATTATGACAGTCGAGCTCTTTGTCATATCAGAGTTACTTTCTTACATTACCAATGCGGATTTTTCTAAGGTAGTAATTCAGTCGGTCATCAGAAACGCCTTGCAGCGTATAGCTCGGGCCGCAGAAGGGCACAGATGATTTTACCGTACTAAATATAATTCTCGCGCTGGTGTGTGGGTGTGTGACTCATGGTATGCAATCACATGTTAATAAACGGGATAATGAGGAGGCAGATCAAGAAGTGTATACGTGTTTTGATTACTCGGAACTGCTCCCATAATATAAATCAAACATTTTTAACGAATTTAAACTATATTTTGATGTGGCTTCTCTATCTAACCAAAGGAATTTGGTACAAGACTATACACGTGAACCCCTTAATGGACCATGGTGTGCTAATGCTTGTGTAAATAGAAAATATATTGTTATTGCTTATAGATTGCGCGCAGGGCACATGCCGTTGAATGGTTTTGAAAATATGAAAAAATTGTAGATAGCCCGAACTGCGCTAATTGTGGTGTAAAAGACGATGTTTACCACCTTTTAGCGGAGTGGATCCGGAGCGCGGATTCAATTAATATAAGGTATAATTTTGTATGTATGGACACTAAAGGACTGTCATAGTTGTAACTTTTAAAAATTAGAATAAAAGGCGACCCAATTGAAAAAAGTATTCTACCACAATAGGTTGTAACTTTACAACCTTATTATATGGTTCCTTTTTCTGATAAGAAACACAACTCTTCATGAACTCTTCGACTTCATACGAGGGTCAAACTGAAATTCTTTGAAAATCAAAAACTGAGTAATCTAGCTAGTTATTAGAATTATTATATCTTTTCAACATAGTGTGCATTCACGTCAATACATCGCTGCATCCGTTGGAACCATTGAGAAAAGCTCTTTGCCCACTCGTCCTTAGAGGTCTCTTCGACGGCCTATTGAAATGCAGCTACAGCTTTCGCGGCGTCCATAAAACGTTTTCCTCGAAGTTTTTCTGTTATTCTCCGGCATAAATAAAAATCACAAGGTGCGAAGTCGACTCTATACGGCACGTGACAGTAATTCCACATTTCACCAAAAAGTCGATCGATCGCCTGGATCCTACTGCGAGGTTGTTTCTCCTGAACTTTTTCCAAGACAAGTGGCAAACAATTGTTAGTGTACCACTTCGCAGACTTTGTTTTTTGATCCCCTAAAACAGTTGTCGCGAAATGACCTGCCCTTCCGAAGAACGAGGACAATATCTTTTTTAATACGTTTCGACCTCTCTTCACATTAGTTGGCAACTTCTCGGAAGGAAAAACCCACTGTCTTGACTGTCTTTTGGTACAGTGAATCCAGTTTTCGTCACCCGCAAGTATGTTGAACACATCATTTGAGTCACCTCCGTTACATCTTTCAACCATTTCACGGCACCTATATATAACGAAAGCCTTCCTGACCGCTAAACATTCATGGACGACTTTGTGCACTTGACTCATACCGAGTCCAAATCTGCTAATAGGTCACTCTTATGTCAGTCTATATCATATGATACGCCACACCACGCAGACGCTATCTGCAGTCGTTGCCGTAGAAGGCCGTCCCTCAGGTAGATCATGGGTGAGATTAGTGCGACGAAATGTATATACCCAAAAAAATTTTTAAAGTAATTCAGTGCCCATACTGAACCTAAGCATTCCTTTTCCGCAACGGTTTATATTGGTGAAGTGAAATAAACTGGTAACATCTCATTATTATACCCCTGCATTAAACAAGCACCTATGGCTACTTCGCTCCCGTCAATTTTAAACTTTAAGAGAAAGCCTTATTTGTTACTGTATGACATAAAAGTAGCGCCTCTTGGATTAATGATAAGACTTGGTCAAAAGTTTGTTGTTAACAACTAGTCCTAACAAATTTCCCCCTTTTATAAAAATTTTGTCGACAGTTTGTGACGAAATTTTTTGAAATTTTTTGATACATTTTCCCGGGCAAAATGCTTAAGCCCCAAAGTGGTATGCCCCAATACAGTAGTGGTTATTTGTTTATAACCAAAACTACTTAACCTTTCTAATACTTGATTTATCTGAACTTGTAAAAAGGCTTTTCATAGACGATCACGTTATCTATAAATACGATGACGTTCCCTTTCTAACGTCCTGCCTCACTAGTAGAATAGTAGGATCCGGCTGGATTGATATACCCAGGATAAATTACTTTCATTCCAACATGGACCGTTAATGAGGTGTAAAATAATCAGATAAATTCTCATTGTCAAAACAAAAACTAAACACTAAAACTTAACGTAATTAAAATCTCAAAAAATTAAAATGTCATTATCTTAATTACCTAATTAACGTAAGTGGTAGTTCTGTCTTCTTATTTAAGTTTTTAAGATTATTCAAAAATCAATATTAATTATCAACATTATTAAACTAAACATAACATCAATATTAGGTCCTTACATATTAAATTGGCGTTTTGTCGTACTGGCCACTTTGATCTGTATTATTTCCTCTTTGGTTTAGAATTCCAATTTCTAAATATAGCTATTTACTCACGGAATAGTTTATTTATTTATTTATTTTATTGAAAAAACCAACAGCATAATTATACATGGTAAATTACAAAACATTGTTTAACTAAACATAATGCCAAAAACAGGTTTCCCTACAACTTTTTAAAATAGCCTCAGTAATATAACAAAAAATTATGAAGCAAATGTTATTATTATAAAAGTAAATATATTATTAAATATATAATATTGTGATAATATATAATACTTAAACAGATACAAACGATAGAAGTTTAGTTATAATAATGACAATAATAATAAAGTAAAGTATGGGAATACAAATGTACATACACATATACATATACATAAACATACACACATATAATGCATACAAATTGCAACTATTTCGTTAAGATTTCAAGAACTTCCTTTCTGAATTTAGGTTTACTGCAAGCAAAGATGTCTATATGACTAAAGTGTTTATTGTATGTGTGTGTAATGCGGGAAATGACACTGTTTTTAGTGTAGTTTGTGTGGTGTAATTGTTCATGCAGTAAACCTGTGTGCCTCGTACGGTAGGATGGTGTACGGTAATGTATTTTAGAAACAAGTTCAGGGCAATCGATTCAGCTATGTACAATGTCGTACAAGAGGCACATATCAAGCATAATACGTCTCCGTTCCAAAGATAAGAGTCCCTACTCCCTGCAGCTATCTTGATAAGAGAAGATCAGGGTTCACACGAAAGCGATAAATAAGATGTTTGACAAATTTTTTTTGTACTCTTTCTAATCGGTTTTTGTATATAATATACTGTGGCAACCAAACTGCACTAGAATATTCCAGAATACTTCTGAAATACGAGAAATACACCAGCTTAATTGATTCTCTATTGGAGAATGGTTTACAAGTGAGAAGGACAAAACTTAGACTACGTAAGGCTTTCTTGGTAACATAATCTATGTGGTCGGAAAGCATCATCTTCTGGTCAAAATATACCCCCAAGTCGCGGACTGTTTCACTTTTATTAATAGGAGTGCCGTTAAAGTTATAAATGTGTATAATAGGGGATTTTTTACGCGAGAAAGTGATTTGTTCGCATTTACCTATATTAACAGTGATTTTGTTATTGGTGTAATATTGGAAAAAAGTATCGAGGTCTTCTTGTTTTAATTTGCAATCACTAATATCATTTATTTTGCAAAATATCTATTTATCATCGGCATATAAGAGAAATTTAGTGTTATTGAAGCAGGTTCCAATGTCGTTGAGGTAAACATTGTAAAATAGTGGTCCTAAATGTGATCCTTGAGGTACTCCGCAATGTATGTTTATTAAATCTGACTAGAAACCCCCAACAATAACAGCTTGAGACCGATTAGAGAGATAGGAACGAACCCACCGAAGCAAATCACCGTAAGTACCTAGCTTACTTAATTTCATGAGAAGTATGCTGTGGTAAACGCGGTCAAAGGCCTTTTCAAAATCCTTGTATATCAAATCTATTTGGCCACCGCGTTCCATATCAGCTGAAATGAATTCAGCAAAAGCATGCTAAATTTGTAGTGGTTGAGCGCATATTAAAAAAACCGTGTTGCTCTTGAGGAATTAATCTAGCAATTACGTGGTATATCTCGTTGTAGACAATAAGCTCGAGTATTTTCGCCACAGTGCACAACATAGAGATGCCCCTGTAATTCTCAATCATCGACTTACTGCTTTTTTTATGTATAGGTATAATATGCGCCGATTTCCACATAAGTGGAAAACTTCTTTCACTCAAAGAGCGATTGAATAACAATGATAATTGAAGAGCCAACGGATTCGCACAACTAGCCCAGAAAATGGGGGGAATACCATCACTACCTGCGCCCTTGTTAATGTCGACACTTTTCAGTAATTTTTAACTAAGTTGGGCGTGGTTTGTGTACAAGAAATTACTTCTAAACTCTCACAATTGTTATTTAATGCGTAGCTACTATTACTACCAGATGTTCCGAACGCATTCTATAAAAATGTATTGAACCCATCACAGATAGCTTTACCTCAGTATATCTATTACTTCCCAAGGTTAATGTGTTCGGGTAGCTAGAGCCCCCACGCAGCGCCTTGACGTAAGTCTAGAAAAGCTTAGGATGGTGCTTAATATTATTATCACAGTGTGACGTAAATTTATCGTAGCATATTTTCTGCACACGACGTTCTCTGGCGCTTAACAGTGCAAATTCGAGGTATTTTTCCACTTACGATGGGCTTTAGTTTTTTCTCGAATAATTTGAATTATTGCAGGACTGTAGTATCTAGGATATGATTAACACTTATTTGGGGTACAAGGAGGAACTAAGTCAATTATGCAATTGTTTAAAATTTTATAAAATGTGGCTGTCGCTTCATCAACAGTACCAACACACAATAGAGATTGCCAGTCTTGGGAACCAAGATAGTGATTTATGGCGTTGTAATCCGCCTTGATGAATTTTTTCTTTGCAATAGTGGTTTTACGAAGTGGTTGAATACTTATGTCATAAATAACAATTAAGAAAGGCGGGTGAGCGTGATCTTCCGTTATAAGTGGAGAAAAGCTGCGAGTAATCGTTAAAGGTAAATTTAAAAATGCAAGGTCTAATGAATTATTAGCATGATTTCTTAAATAATTAAATTGTTTAAAATTTATAAATTCGAATTTCTCTAATAATTTTACACCTGTGTTTTGCATTTCAATAGAAACCCATTTTTAGTAAGATCGCGCATTCGTTAACCTATGATATACAAGATAAATTAAAATCCCCAACAAATAAAAAGTTAGCATTACAATGTAAATTGTTAAGATATTTAGTGTATTCAATACTGTTGTCAATATCGTTTGCCATTTTACGCGGAAGGAGGTGGCTCGGGTGCACCTGGACCAGGCTGGAGCCACAGGGCTCCCAGAAAGTGCCTCGTCAGTACCATGACACCCTCTCCGATACACTTTATAGGTAGCTGCCAAGTTCAGATCCACCCGAAACACCTCATACCTATCATCGCAAAGCTCCGCGTCAAATATTCCGTGATGCAACCACGTTTCGGTTATTATAATGACGTCATAATCACTACATAAAATATTCCAACGTAGTTTAAGAGACTTTGTGCGCAATCCGCGCACATTCTGGTAGTAAACGTTAAGATTATTAACCATCATTGTTAAGGTTTATAGTTATAATAATAGGTAAAATATAATAAAATAGGTATCACGTAATTAGTATAGTAAAAATTATAGAAATTATACGTCAAGGTTAAATAATAAATATTTATAAACAGCGGCACAATATATTTAAAAACCAAAATTTTTATTTGCAAGACGGAAAATAAAATAATTGTGGTATTTTTATCATTACATACAAATTGCATAACTGTACATATTATGATGATAAAGGTACTCGTACTTCGCCATATTATTCTCAACTTCAAGTGGTGATTGTTTTCTAAAAGAAGTTGCGATAATTCTAAAATCAGTAACATAATATTTAAGACGGAAAAAATATAATATAGTAAATAATTTAGATGCATTTTTATAATGACTATTACCATGTTTAACAATACTCAACAATGTATGTTTCACAACAGGAACACTTAAACATAACAAATTACCGTTCTCATTCGGATTATTTAAGAGACGGAATTTTGTTAGGTATAATTCACAATGGTAAACAAATTTATCACTCTCATTTAATCTTAAATAATGTGGTACAAAACAAATAAATACTGTAATACTCAATATATAATTAGATAGAAAAATATTTCGATCGTATCCATTCATAATTGTAACAAAAACGTGCGATAAGTTCATATAGTTTCTTAATACACCAACTAACAATTAGTAAGCCTGATAAACGGCAACAAGATTCTAATGCTCGGTCATACGACTCAAAGATGAACTGTAATATGTGATCAAACGAACTTACCTACACTGAAGTTCGATCAATATTATATGAGTCGCTTCATTCGAAGATATAATATATATACCATGTAGTTTCCCTGGGTACTAGGTAACTTTCGTAGAATTTTTAGAGTAAATAAATGATTTTTTTACTTGTCATCCCCACACACCGTTATCTCCACGCGCCTTCCTGGCTCATCTTTTAGAGCTCCCTTATACACTCAAAACTTTCCAATAAACGAATTTTTATTTCCTATTATAGTTATTGAGTTTTTGAAGCTAAGTAAACGGATCTAGCAAATTCACCTTCTCTTAGAATGGGTATGTTATAAAACCGAGCAAACGCACTGGACTTGGCAGTCCAACCTGCGGTTTTTTGGATAGTTTCAATTTTAATACCTGCCGAGTTAGCGGTGGAGGTGGACGCATGGCGTGTACTGTGTGCGGTATATACGCTGATATCGACACCAGATTCCGACAGCACTTGTTTAACCATTTGGCTGATTGGGTCGAGGCAACTTTATGTGGTCTTTTGTACGTTAACAAGAGATTACCTGTGTTCTCCGTTCATAGATTTATAGTAATAGAAATATAATCTGAAAGCGTTGTCTTGGGGCAAATGCTGACTTTTTCTTTAAAATATGGTAGAAAAATCACTGGTTGCTCTATGTCCGGAGCAGAGGTTTTTATAATATCAGTAATATTAATCTTAATACCGTGGTCTAAAAAATCAAAATTCTCTATTTAATCAGTGAAAGCGTTTGCATCTTGTGGGCTGTACAAATAGCTAGTAAAATAGTAAGTTTATTTGTAATTTTCTCAAGCGATAGTTCACTGTTAGATACCATTTTCACACAATGTTAAACTAGCTGCGGGTCCCACGTAATACCGTAGTCTGGTTTGGTGGGTTTTAATTTGAATGCCCCATTTAGCAATTGCTTTACACAGTCCTCAGAACCAATGTTATTTACGATTTAAACCGATAAAGTGGAACGGTGAGAATTCAAAGTACCGTAACTGCAATTATTGTTATTAAAACATGACGGTTAAAAAGTTAAAATTGAGCTATTTGATGGATTAAATACATCTTCTTTGTTAACGATACAAAACTGCCACCTAAGTTTTAAAGTGACATTGTATTGTTAAATAGTACCGTCGGAAAATGATGCCAACATCAGATTGATTCAGTCTGCATAGGCTCCCCAACGGCTGAATGACCGCCGCAGAGTCTCGCGACACCCAGGATAAGGTTCTTGTGCAGGGGATGGTGATCTCTGAAATGAGACTGCAAAAGGTTTTTATTTGGATTTAGATAAAGTACTTTTGAAACTACTAAACTCTGCAGCAGAAGCCACCATGGCTGTAAAACCCAGTAAGGATAAATCAAGATACCGTTTGCTTTCTCGTCAATAATTTTACGGAGACATTTTAATATAAGGGAAAATGGCGGAAATGTGTAGAAGTAAAAATGTTGCCAGTTTAAAGTAAATGCATCTACGTACTCAGCATCTGGGTCTTGTTTCCACGATATAAACCTAGTGCATTTTATTACGTGATGCAAACAAGTCAATTTCGGGCTGTCCGAAACAAAAGTGAAAAGTACTATCGGAAATTGTCCATTCAGTATCCGGATTGACAATCCTCGATGCATCATCTGCGCGGTTATCTTTCGTGTTTACATATGATGCGAATATCCATAAGCCGCGAACTTCGCACCATTGCCAGATGGCCCGAGCCAAGTCATTAAGATGGGGGTATTGGATACCCCCCATACGGTTAACATAACTTACAGCAGTAGTATTGTCGATTCGTAGTAAAATTGCACAGTTATTTAACTAAGTAATTTTTTAATTACTAAGAATTAATTAATTAATTCTAAGTAATTAATGTGCTGCGTTTTTTCAGAATATTTCCATTGTCCGTGCCTGTTTGAATTACCGCAGAATGCGCCCCAACCGGCTTAGGACGCGTCACTGTACATTTCTAATACAAAATTGGGTAGTCTTAAAAAATTATGAGTCAACTCGATATTCGATAACCACCAATAAAGATCTTATCGAATAACGTAAGGTAAATTGATTTTACTTTCGTAATTATTATTTCTTAATAGTGCCAGGTATTTTTGACGTTCGAGAGTTTTAGTATATAACCCTTATTTGGTGGCTGGACAAGCGGTAACGAGTGTACCAATCAACTGAGCGAACTCGCGTGTGGTACATGACTTTAATTTTGTAAATTTTTTGATTAACTCTGCAATTTTACGACGTTTATCCGATGATAGGCTAATGCTTAAATTTGTGGTGTCATAACAAAAACCGAGAAATTTACAAGTTTGTTGAGGTATTATAGAACTTTTTTCGTAGTTAATAACGAACCCAAGACAATTTAATAATTTTAATGTGTTATTTACGTCATCACCACACTGATCAATGTATTACCTATACACAGTATGTCATCTAAATAAAATACAGAAGTAAATCCACGACATCTTAGATAAGCCATAACTTCTCTCATAAGTTTCGTAAAACACGAGGAGCTACACACAAACCGAATGGTAAAGCACAAAATTGATAAGTGAAAGTATTAGATGTTTTATTTGGTTGAAACTGGAATTTTAAATACTTGTGATGTGAAGAATGTATAGGTAATAAAAAATAGGCATCTTTTAAATCGATGGTAGCTAAGTATCCGTTGCGAGGTATTAATTTACACGCAGTACGAAAATCCTCCATTTTAAAATGGTCGGTTTGAATTAGCTTATTCAATGGTTTTAAATTCAAAATAAAGCGCTTATCACCGTTTGGTTTTGGTGTATGAAATATTATAGAGATAAATTGATCTTGTGTTAATTTAGTCTCTGTAATGGCACCTAATTGTTTTAATTTATTTATGGCTACTACATGTCGTGTTTTTCAGTACTTGATAAATTATTTTGAGGTATATTACACTGGTTTACAGGTGATATAAATGGTATTTTGTAACCGTTTTTAATCCAATCCAGTACAACTTTATTATAAGTTACTTTTAAATAACAATTATAAAAGTAGGTAAGCCTGCCTGCATGTACCTGCGTTAACGGTGACTCTGTGCTGGTGCACGAGACTTGTCGCTGGTCGCAGCTCGATATGCCTGTTGTGCTGTTGCCTGGTATGGCCGGCGGGAAACCGATGTCGGCTGTGGTCTCCTGTATGATCCTCGCCCCCCCCCCCCTGTGCGCCGGGAGGCGCTGGCCCGTTTCCCTGATGGAATGTTGGCCGGGCGCTGGACTGAGATATTGATGGTCTAGGTTTTGGGACCGATTTCTTAATTTGGAGGCTCTGCTTTTCGATAGCTTTAGCGGCTCTTATTTTCTCAGGCAGTCACGAACCAAACAAAGTTTCATCTCGGTCGGACTCCCTTATCGCATTGACGATAGACTTGTCCAACTTAGGCGTGATAAGTTTCACGCGATCGTTTGTAATTGATTTATGTGAGTCACATAATATTCTACACGCATTACTTAGGTGTTTGATTGCCTGGATCTTGTCATCACCTTTTAACAGAATATCAAGGCCTCTATTGATGGCTTTAATTCCTTGGCCCAGCTGCTGCTAGGAAGCGGCAATTATTTTGTCGTGGTGACGTGCCATATCCGGAATAGCGGCGGATATTTCGGCATTCAACTTTGGTGATTGTAAAAATTTACAATTATCTGGGTCTAAATAATCTCGTAGAATTTGTTCTTTTATTTCTTTTGGCAAACCTTTTGACGAAAGCGGCATCCACAATTTTGACAAGTTGTCATGAATATTTTCACCATATTCACGGGTGTCTGATATTGTGCCACCAAGAGCGGATAAGATCTCAGGATCCAGCTCGTTAGCGGACTCGTTTTGATGACTAGGGCCAGGTTGGTTACTGTCCTTCTGGATATCAGTATTCAGCAGCGGGTCAGAAAACGCTTCGATGCCAACCGATGATAAGGCCGTGGGATCCAAAATCCGTTCGTTTTCTTGTAAATGTGCAGCCTCTAGCTGTTCATTACCTAAAATAACAGTTTTAAATTAGGCAAAGTCTTTCTAAATTTAAAAAACCAAGGTCTATCGGGAATGATAGGTTGGATGTCACCGTAGTGCTTACCTTTAACTTTCCGCGACGCCTCCCATTCGGAAGTCCACACGGCCTGTAGGTGGGATTTAGCTAGGAGACACAAATCCTGTGCGAAGCACATGTAGTAATCTGCGGAACCGATTTGGATGGAATCTTTCGCAAAGCCATCAGCTGTAACATTACCTGTGATACCAGAGTGACTAGGAATCCAGGCTAACACAATATTTGTAGCCCGGGAACTGCAACAGAATAGGACATGTCTAATTTGGTTTATTATAGGGAATTTTGAGCCTAATTTAAACGGGTTGCCTTCCAAAGCTTGAAGACAGCTTAGACAGTCTGTAAATACAATTTTCAGCTATATACTTAACTGCTTCTAAAAGTTCAAAGTTCAAAGCCTCACCTGTGAAGACCGTAGAATTGAGGAGGAGACTTGAAGGACAACAGAACCGAGAAGCGTGGAATCCACACGGCTGACCCTACGTCTTCCGTAGAGGAGAGTTTAGAGGCGTCCGTATAGACCTGAAGCCAGTCCCTATATTTTCTGTCTACAGCACACAAGAATGCGGAATTGGCGTTTGGATCGTTCTTGGCAATGCCAAAACTTGTGTCTATAGTCGGGGTAAAAATCAATGTCCAGATTAGCACAACTTTTTATGAGACAGGGCGGAATTTTATTTAACCAATACCTAGAGTTTTCGATGGACCGTTTTAGTAAAATGAGTTTAAGATGAAGGGGATGAGATGAAAGTTGTAACGACTTAGCTAGAAAGCGATCCGAGAGGTATTGACGTCGAAGATGCAGGGGAGAATCTGCACATTCGACCTGCATGGCATTAATTGGGGAAGACTTCATTGCACCTAAAACTATGCGAAGTGATTTACTTTGAATTTTAGTAATAGCGTCTAAACCTGGTTTATGGCAGGGTTCCAATAAGAAAGAGCCGTAGTCTATTAGACTACGTATCAATGCGCTGTATATTAGCTTCTGGGTATAGGGGTGAGAAACCCACCATACGCCAGACAGAGCCCGAATGGCGTTGATGTTGTCCTCGCATTTTTTAAAAACATAGTTAAGGTGTGGTGTCCCGGAAAGTTTTGAATCAAAAACTACACCAAGAAACCTTACTTCATTGGAAAACGGAATTGGTTGAGTTTGGAAAACAATTGAAATGGGAGGATAAACCCTTTTCCTAGTAAAAATTACAGCCTTACTTTTAGATGTAGATAGGGACAAACTGTGATTACCTAGCCAGATGCCTTAATAATTTAGGGCATTATTCAAACGAGAAGGGGCCTCCTCTATTTTCATAACGCGAAAATATAAAAAAATGTCGTCCGCATATTGTAAGACGTCGCAGAAGGAAGACACAGATCTATCCAAATCATACGTATAGATGTTATATAACAGGGTACTTAAGACGGACCCCTGTGGGAGACCCCGCCAAACTTTTTGGGGCTGGAAGTTGGCGTGGGAGTGTCTGATTTGAATAGAGCGTTCTACTAATAGATTGAAAATAAAAGTTGTAAGCCTTGTAGGAATACCTAAGGAAAGCATCTTAAGCCTAAGCAATGGAAGCTGGACATGGTCGTAAGCAGAAGAAACATCCAAGAACACCCCTACGACCGATTCATTGCTAGATAGGGCTAACGTTAAATCGGCCGTGAAAATGCTCAAGCTGTCCATCGTGCTTAAACCCTTACGAAAGCCGAAACGCGTGTTACTAAGTATATTATGGTATTCTACGTACCATTCCAGCCTATTTTTGACAAGGTGTTCTGTAATTTTCAACAGACCAGAGGCCAGGGCAACGGGACGGTACGAGTCTGCATCTAAAGGGTCTTTACCGCTTTTTAATAATGGGATAACCATGTATACTTTCCAAGGATCTGGGATCTGACCGGTAAGAAAAATTATATTAATAGTACTAACGAGCGACTCTTTAAAGACTGTCCCTGCTCTAGCTATAATGGAGTACGGGATACCATTCAGGCCGGGGGACGAATCATGAAGACCACTAAGGACAAGATTCAGTTCTTGCATAGAAAAGGAACTGTCAAAGGGGCAGTTTGAAGGCACTAACGATGAAAAGGGGACAGGAAGAAGATCGGAGTAAGTCACAAAAGGTGGGGCAATTTTATCAAAAAACTGATCAAGCCAAAGAGACGGCATGTTAGAGTTTGGAGATGGAGAATAAGACACAGAACCACGGAAACGTTTCAGAGCCCCCCACACCTTGGACGAAGGTGAGCGAGGAGATAAGCTCTCGCAAAAACTAAGCCAAGCTACCTTCTTTTTCTTTTTAAATAACTTTCTCGCTAGTGCTGCAACCCTCTTATATTCTAAAAAGTTATGAAGGGACATGCTCGCGATGTAGGATTTTTCAGCCGAACGTCTTACTCGGATCATATCTGTACATTCAGAATCCCACCAAGGATGGGAAGCTCTGCCTTTCGGGTCCGAACGCTTCTGCGGAATATGGTTATTAGCTGCTGTGAGAACACAAGACATAAGGTTGACATAATACTCCATGATGTTATCTTGATTAGCAGAAGGTATGGAAGATCATAACATGTTGGTATCCGCCGCATACTTGGGCCAATCTGCCTTGGAGATCTTATATTTCAGAAGAGGAGGAAGGGAGGTAGGAACAAAAGTAGATGATGGTAAGGATATTACAACAGGAGAGTGATCACTCCCATGCTGTGAGTTAAGCCTGTTTCAGGATAGGGACGCACCCAGGAAAGATGAGCACATGGAAAGATCCACTGCGCTTGGATTTTGGTGCGGACCAACAGACCTAGTTGGCCGGCCGTCATTGAGCACACAAAAATTTTGATCGTCAAATCTGTCAAAAGATCAGGGGCATCGTTTGATTGGGAGCAATGGAAACCCCAGAGATGATGATGGCAATTGAAGTCACCGAAAATAATGACAGGGGCGTGAGGAAGTACGATAGTAGAGATTGAAACTCATTATAAGAGCAACCTAAGGGTCGGTAATATATACAGATAGTTGAACAAAGTTTAAAATTTTTACAGCAACAACATTTAATTTGAAAGAGTGAGGAGGTATATCGATACGAGAATAATGCAGAGCACTTCTTACGAAGATCGCCGCACCGCCATGACCATCCGACCTATCATCCCTAAGACAGGCATAGCCTGAAAGACAGAAACGGCTATCCGGAGCTAGCCAAGTCTCAGAGATAGCAATAGCCGAAATGTCATGATGGTGAGCTTGGTAAGAAAGCTCGTGAGTTTTGTGAACAAAGTAAACATGAAACTTGATCGAGAGGCACTACACAGCTATCACCGGAGTGAGGCTGACAGCACCGGAAACAGCGTGGCTTAGAACGACACTGTGCTTTTATGTGCCCAAACCTGCAGCAGTTTAGGCACTGGATAGTAGGTAAGATGTACGGTTCTACTTGAATTGAAAAATTAAAAACAAGTAAGTTCTTTGGAAGTTTTTGGCCAGAAAATGAGATTACAACTGAACTTGTAGGTAACCAAACTGTACCGGATGAGCTTACAGCTTTACGATTGAGTCGCCTAGCTTTAAGCACTACACCGCAACCGTGGGAGGAAGAAATTGCCAACACAAATTCTTCCATGGACCATGAGGAGGGCACGCCACGCACAAGACCCATACATTGTACGTTGAAATAATGGCGATGAAATTGTTCGACGCAACACTTTGATTCTTAATAAAATCATTAGCTTCCCAGGCGGAGGTGAACTCAACCGAGACCCGGTTTCTACCAACACTCTTTACTCCGTCTAATTAAATGCCATTAATTTTGTTGTTAAATAAAAATTTACCAAAAGTTTCGGGGTTCAGAGTAGTTCCGGCAGAAGGGTTAGCCTCAGCCTTGGAGACATGTACAATAAACGGACCTGAATCGTTGACAGAATAAATCTTACTTTCAGTAAGACTGGGGTGGAAGTATACAGATTGAGACAAACTGGGAGTATCTAAAACTGCTTTCTTGGGGAATGGAGTAACATCTGAAAGAACACTCGAAAGGGCATTCGGCCATTTCCTGGACTGAGAGAGGGAAGAATGGCTGAACAAATCCTGTGAGACGTCTAGAGGTGACGAACCACGCGGAACGCCACGATCCGGAGGTTTTGGGGGAATGACGTCACCATCCATTATACATCCGAAAATAAATAAGAAATGTACAAATACAAACTACAGCTAAATCTACCGACTTAAACTACTTACCACAACTGGATTGTGAAATAACTATAATAATCCCAATGACTCCAATAATTATTTTTATCCAAAAATAAATAATTTAAACCGTGTTTGCACCACAAACGCCAAGCTGACCAAAAGTATATGTGTGGACACGAATCGGAAATATTATTTTTCAACTTTGGACAGTGTACGAACGGATGATTTTTTAAATTGTAACTATCAGATTTTCATCCATGCATTCAGGCAATCCAGTAATCTCCATATTACAACTTCTCTCTCTCTCTGTTCTCTGCTATTAATTTTTTTTTTAGAATTCGGTTTTGTTCTTTTATCTCATTTATCTCTCTCTCAAACTTGATCATCCTATTCATGTCCTAGTCAAAGCTTTGCATTTTAATTTCAATGTCACCAGATTTATCACTAAAAAACTGTAAAGATGTTTCAATTCCTTCAACTTTGGTCTGCATTGAAGTATGTTTTATTTGTAGATCTTTGTGCTCGACAAACCATTACACTGCTTTTTCATTTCGTTTAAATTATCATTCAAAGCCTTCAGATCGTTCTTGATTACCACATTTAAGTTATTATTCAATTCGTTTATTTCAACTTATAAGTCAACTTAAGGCAACTTATAAGTCTGTCATTATTTGATTTTATTTGTAAAATGTAAAATATATATAATATGGAAGATTGTTCCAGGACATCCCTGGATGGCATTCCTGGACGGAATTCCTTTACGGAATTCTGTTGCGGGCTTCGTCCCCAAAATAGTCTAAGAATTATTAATTATATTGTTATAAAATAGATTCCCCATAAATAAAAAGTAATTTAAAGTTATAAGTGTTTTTCCTTTGTTGATTAGAAAGACCTCCCTAGGTTAGATTAGGTCCATCCAGGGTCCCGTACCCCCAGAGTACCTCATGAATTGAGTGCAGCAAACCGACAAACGCGCGTCAACTGCTGCGTTACATTACTCAACCGGCACAAAAATGAAAGGGTTTGAAATCGAATCACTAATCAACCTGTGATGAAAAGTGAAACCTTAACGACATTTGGAAATGCTCATCGCTATGATTGAACCCTAGCTAACCAGCCAAATCCTGCCCCAATTGAAAATAGACTAAAAAAAAGTTACTTGTAAGCGTTTGGTGGACTAGTGCAGGTGTCGTTCACTACAGTTTTCTTTAATCTGGCCAGATTATTACGGCAGATGTCTATTATTAGCAACTGCAAACCATGATGGAAAAACTAGCTGCTAAACATCTGAGGCTGGTCAATCGCTCTAGGCCACTGCTGCTTCAGGACAACTCTATACCACACACTGCACAACAGACAGCTACCAAAAGGAGCCTCAGTTGGAATGTCTATAACGTCCACCGTACGCCCTGGACCTTGCTCCAATAGATTTCCACTTTTCTCGATCTGTGGATTACTTCTTGCAAGGGAAAAAGTTCAACTCCGATAAGGCAGTCCAAAGCGCCTTTAAAAGTTTTATTGATTCCCGTCCGAATGGTTCTTTTTAGTAAAGGTATCAATGAACTACCTATGAGATATCAAAAGTGCATAGATTGCAATGGTATATACTTTGATTAAATAAATGTATTATATATTTTTATACATTGACTTTATGTTCGTCCCTTAAAAAATGCCAATTTCATATGTAAGTTAAACCTATTATTTGAATATGGAAACTTGTTCAGGTATCAATCAATGTTCTTCAGCAGAAATCCTATACGGAGCTTTATGTACAGAAGCCTCATCTATTTCTACTTCAACAATCGACAAACATCGACCAAAGTATTTTTTTCAAAACAAATGTCGACCGGTACTTATTTAATAATTCATATTTACAACTACGTTAGCTATCCGATCGATCTAGCGATAAATCTAAATGATCGTTCTGCCTAGCTTCCAGTGTAAGGACAAATGTATCGGTAAGATTGTTAAAATAAACATATTCACTTTTTCATATTGTAGGCAATTTTTGGCAGCAAAAGCGCCTGTGCGTAAAGAATCTAGGATATCTTCATAATGTCATTGTTTCTCTTTTTTTTAATCTGGCCAACTGGTGGGTATCCCTGTAGGATTCTCGAGATAGAGGTAGGTGATGACTAATACAAAATTAGAATACAAATTTTTTATAAACTATTAAATACCTGGCAAATTTTGGTAAAGGTTTTATTGTTTCACAGAAAATCGTGTAAAATTTCATTTTGTTACGGTCTTTCACGGTACGGAAAAGATCACAGTCCACAAATTTAATGTTTGAGTTAAATAATTAAGATTTTAGTCTCTCCAGGGATTAGAAATTACGTTATCTTAGATAGCTAAATTCAAGGCTGGCTATAAAAAAGACAAATTGCTGGGTGCTTGCAAGTGAAGCCTTATTTAAATAAGACAGATGTATAATGTGTAACTTTAAACGTATTCAATATATAAATTCCTATGCATCATAAATAATTTTTTATGTAAAAGTAGCTGCTAATGTTATCAATGAAAGGTCACAAAAGAGACTTATTTAAAGCAGTGATTATTAATATAATACGATCGCAGCAAAAGTATTAAGTAAAATTTTATTATTCTAAATTTTGAATGTTTTGTTTATTTCTGGTTGATTTTGATACCATGAAAAAGATTACATTTAACAAAAGTTAATAACTGTTTCTCATCAGTTTCTGTTGTTTTACTTTTCGATCAAATGAGTCGATGTTAAGGAAGAAATATGATAACATCTGGAATTTTTTTTCATAAAAGGGTTATTGCAACACTATGTTAAAAAAATTGTGACGTTTGTTGTACATATCATATATCTCTTCAAAATACTTTAGGACGTATAAGGTTGACATCAAGGGAGGACAGTCAAAACTACTGATGACAAAACGGCAACAAGCTATTTAACAAAATTACTCTAATAAATTTTCATTAAATTTAATTATACTATGAAAAAATATTATCCTTATTTTGAGTGGAAAGTACAAAGTCTTTTCCCTGATCTTATATTTTTAAAATACATAAACGAAAATCCTTATTTTGTAACGGGGTATATTTCAAAACCGATAAAAAAAATAATATAATAAATATAATAATATGGAAGCACATAATTATGTATTATATTTATTATCAAATAATATTATATTATCGAATAATAATATGTTATCAAATAACATATTATTTTTATATTTTTTGATATATTTTTGATCTTATTTCGACTTAAAAATCAAATACAAAAGCCACATAGGTAAATAAACTAGAACAAGGTTTTTTACAGGAATGCTACTAGGGTGGATTGAAAAGTTCGCGGCCTAACATAGATAGCGTTGTCATATTATTATAAAACTATCCTCATATGAAACTTTGACTCTTTGTCAGTCTCTGTGCATTTCTTTTCGATTCATTTCTTTGAGATACATGCGTAATTATTTACTTTATTGAACATTAAGTGAGAGTAAGTTTCATGAATTTCGGAAATGGATAGTTTAGAGCACCGTGCCGTGAACAAATACCTACACAAGAAACGCTTAACTCCAAAGCAGATTCATGAAGATATGGTGGCTGCTTTAAGAACATCGGCTCCGTCATATACAATGATAAAAAAGTGGACAGCTGAATTTAAACGTGGACTAGAGAGCATCAAACATGACCCCTGTTCTGGACGGCCTTATACAGCTACGACTTCGGACAGCATCGAAAAAATATGTGATCTCACCATGGGAGACAGAAGATTGAAGGTATCTGAGATAGCTGAAGCTCTAGAGATTTCATATGAACGTACACAAAACATGATCGTTAACGAATAAGGGTTCCACACGGTGTTTGCAAGATGGGTTCCTCGGCTCCTTTCAGTTGAACAGAAACGAACTCGGCTCACAATGTCTAGAGAATGTTTAGAGCTTTTTCAAGCTGATCCAAACGAATTTGTGTTTTTCACAGCCAAGTTGTGTTTTTCAGTAAACAAGGTAATGGCATCGGTTTTCTGGGATTCGAAGGGTGTCATCTTGGTTGATTACTTAGAAAGACGTCAAACTAATAAATTTTGTATACTACTGCACACTATTACGTCGTTTACGTGAAGAAATAAAGTCTAAAAGACCAGGATTGTTGACTAAGAAAGTTTTGTTTCATCAGAACAATGCTCGTATTCACACATCTGCAGAATCGATGACTCAAATAGTGAATTGTGGTTTCGAATTGCTTCCTCATCCCCCTTTTTCACCTGACTTGGCACCTTCTGACTTCCGCCTATTTTCAAAACTAAAAAAATACTTCAGTGGAATTGAATTTTCTACCAATGAGGAGGTCAAAGTGGCCGAGTGTGTAGAAAAATAAATATTAAAAATTGCATTATTCCTGTGTTTTCTAAGTTAGGTGAACTTTTCAATCCACCCTCGTACATTCTACGCTTAAAATGAATTCAAAATTTAATTTAACGTTTTCTGATTGTAATAATTAATATTGACCCACGTACTAAACAAATATTTGAAACAACCCTTTTTAAAGGTAACATTAACTGAAGTGGTTTTCGAAAGCGCCCTACGACCCGGTTAGCTGGAATTAAGAGACCGTTTTTATGATTAATATTAAAATAATGAATATTCAATTAAGTAACAGGCTGCAGTTGTTCAATTTAAATGCCAGTTAAGGTCGTCAATTTCTGGAAATAAAAATCGATTACGCGCCAATCATTAGATAATATCTCAATGCCTAATTTTATTTTCATAATTGAGATTATCAAGTAGAAATACAATATAAAATTGCACAAAGCAATCTAAATATTACTAAGAAACGCAATTAACAACGCTAATTTCCTTAAACAAAAATTATTGTATTGTTTATTAATATTTTTGATTGTGTATTATTTTCTTTTATAAGCCTGTAGCCAATTGTATATTACCATCGCACTTAAAACATTTAGGTATCATGTGACAAAGAGTTGCACTGTGTGTGTATGAGTTTATCGCAAATATATACAACGTTTATGTTCAAATAAAAAAAATGAAGGGAAAAGGTCTTGCTTAAAAAATTACTTGTTAACTTAGTTGGTCTAATTTGAAAAATCGCACGTTTATTGCATTTTCTACGATGAAACTCAGATTAAAATGCCCTGCTCGATTTGTTTACAAAAGGAAATAAAAATATTCATGAAAGTTTTTGAAGGGCCAAGATAATCTTTTTAACCGAATATGTTTGATCTTCGGGGTCTTTATCCGATGCAAACAGTATTTTTCATATTTTCTTTGATTTTCTTCTGTCGCGGCTCTATATTACATTTGGGTTATTTATCCAAAATGTTGACTAAAATAAACCAAATTTTATCCAGAGTACCTCACTTGAGTTTAAAGTATCATATTATTATTTATTGGCAATCTGACTTTTTTATAGTATGTTATGTTATAGTAGGCAAAAACTAACAAAAATAAATTTAGTGCTTTTCAAACTAATTTAACAAAATCATTTCTGCTGTATTTTGTGTGTTTTTTATGGTTAAATAAATAAAGATCTTTAAATTACTCAAACAATTTTTTAAACATTTGGATTCATACTTAGAGAAACCCGATGCCCAACTCAAAACAAAATAGCAATATTTTAACAAAGGTATCTAAGAATTACACGCAGGTTCAAAGATTGTACCCTTATACCGACGAAATCTACAATCAGCTTACTCCAGCTAACAAGAATCACAAAAGACGACGGTTTTATATATAATTTTTCAAAACATCTATACAAAAGCCAAGTAAATTTTACTCGAAAAAGCCCGAAATGTTTAATTTATTTTTTTCGCTGCCTTATCTGTGCCTTACCGTTTTTGTACTGAAATGCCTTATAATGACTCAAATTATTTGTAGAAGGCTTTGTCGAGTTTTATTTGTGAAATAAATGAAATTCATGACATCTAAAGGACATTAACTCGTTTATAGTTGATAACTACCTGAGTAGTACTGTTCGCATATTCTTTTATATTCAGCTGTCCTTAATAATATCCATATCTCTGATCCATAACCCCGCATTCTAGCTTTTCGGCTTCGTTTTAGATTTGTTGCCACTAGTACTATTATCAATTCCATGATGGAACTTCTGATGTTTTTGTAAATCACTAGTTCCATTTTGAAAGAATCTGAAAATAATGGAACTCATGTTAAATTTTGTTATCACTAGTTCCACATTATTATTTTGGGCCGGAACTGTTAATGGTAGTAGTGGCATCAAACCTCGTTTTACAGGATATAATCGGTAATCTAGAAATGTCATTATCCTTAGTGTTATTTATTTATAATGTACCTTTTTATGTCGTAGTCAAGTTGTATTTTACAGTCATTATTTTACTACGCGCTTCCAAAATGGACACAAATCGTGACGACAAATTAATCTTAATCGTTTGTTTCATAATGAAGAGCTTAACAGATTTATATGTTTTCTTATAAAATTACGTATATCCAAATTGCAACCTAGTGTTAAAGACGAAAAGGTCGAAATACCTACCTATTCCGTGGAATCTAAACCTCGTCTACCTAAGATCGAATTATAGATGAATAAAGGAACTTCCAAGTGAAGTTCTATCGCTGTTATATGAGTTGCTTCATTCGAAGATAGTATATAATTAAACAGGTAGTCCTGTTAAGGTACTAGGTACCTTCGCACAGTTTTAGAGTATGTAACTTGACAAATTCAAGAAACTTTCCACTCAGCAGTGGTGCCGTCTGTTTACTTGATTCACCCCGGTCACGCTAAGTTTTCCTTTTTTAGAGATCAAAACAAAACTTTTGTATTGGTTCCGAGAGGGACGGGTCATTGAATCTACGAATGAAGCGACTCATATAATAGCGTTAGAACTGCACTTGGAAGTCCGGTAAATCATCTATAATATTTCATCGCTTCATTTTTCAGATAGTAAATAATTGAACAGGTAGATATTAGGTCTTTACCTATGAAATTGCCGTTTTTCACGAAATAAATGAAGCGTAATTTTTTTTATATAATTTTTATTTCTATTAATCAAAATAATCACCCATGCAATCATTGCATCTTTGCCAACGCATTGGTAGCTTATTGATGCCTTTCTTGAAGAAATCAGCTGGACGGGAGGCAACAAATTCTTCAAAGGCATTTTTTACTGCCTCTCGGGTATTGAATTTTTTTTAGAAGTTATCCATATTCTGGATAAAGTAGAAGTCTGTAGGCGCAAGGTCTGGTGAGTACGGCGGATGACGCAGAACTTCCAACCCCAACTCTTGTAGCTTGGAGACCGTCTGCTGTGCAGTATGAGGTCGCGCGTTGTCGTGCAGGAGCAGTGGAGCCGAACGATTGACCAAAGCTGGTTTGAGACGTGCGAGCTTCTCCATCATTGTGTTCAGTTCTTCACAGTACACATCTGCAGTAATGCTTGTCCCGTTTGGCATGAAGCTGTGATGAATTACACCCGCGTTAGACCACCAAACAGTTACCATCACTTTTCTAGGGGTAAGTTTTCGTTTAGGGCATTGTTTGGGTGCTGAACCAGGGTCCAACCAACTTGCTGAGCGCTTACGATTGTCAAATAGGATCCATTTCTCGTCACAAGTAACAATGCGGTTCATAATTCCTTCATTTGTATGCCTGCTGAGCAGTGCAAGGCACGTCTCCACGCGTACTTCGCACTGGCGGTCATTGAGTTCGTGGGGTACCCAGTTGTCAAGCTTTTTTACCTTGCCAATTTGACGCAAATGGACCAATATTGTTTTGATGCTAACGTCGAAAGCTGCTGCTAATTCAGCCGTGGATTGACTTTCATCAGCTTCCTCAATTGCCTTTAATTCGTCATTGTCGACCAAAGTTTTCGGACGACCACGGGGTTCATTTTTCAGGTCAAAATTTCCAGAACGGAAGCGGGTAAACCAATAACGGGTGGTGCGTTCGTTTGTAGTGTTCGCTCCGTAAACGTCGTTGATGTTGCGTGCCGCTTGTGCCGCTTTGCTGCCACGACGGTACTCATACTCCATAATTACTCGAATTTTTAACTTATCCATGATGACGAAAAATGTTCGAATGCGTTGAAAACAAAACACTAACTATTAAACAAATGACGATTTTAGAAAAAGAATTCCATGTTCGTCAAATAAAATTAATTTGAAATTAGAATTATCAGTCAAAAAAAATTTTTTTCATTTGAAATGGCCAATACGGCAAAAGGGCAGTTTCATAGGTAAAGACCTATTATTTAGAGATGAAGTTTTGATTTCTTTTGTCTTTACAAACTATAATTTATTTACGTGCGTATATTAATTAAATTCCTTACTTTAGTATATAAGAATCCAGTAACCTAAATGCATCTAATATACGCTTGATTGTAATTGCTAAATTAATTAAATCAATAACCAGAATAATTTATTTTTAATTAATCTCTTTATCGGAAGGTTTTGAGTGGTTTGTACCTTTATTGAGCACGGACAAGGCAAAGTTGTTTAGTGGGTCGAATATAAGTTTATGGTAAAATGTTGAAAACGCTTGAGAGTTTTAGGTCCCAGCCGTTTCTCGGATAACTAAATTGAACGAGCTGTGTGCGCTGAACACACTAGTCTGCTTTATCAACCGACTTAGCGTCTGACTCGACGCGGCTCTGTGAGGGGTCTTCCATGTTACAAACAAGAACCCCGAGTTCGAAGTTTTATTATTTTTCGTCACAAAAAATATAATCTTTTAGAGTTGATACAGGATATATCATTGTTTTTTTTTTTAAAGATTAGTAAGGATAACATATCGCTGCTTTGGAAGAATAATGTTGTAACTCAAATTGAGTGAATTTTACAGTACAGCAGGTAAAATTTTTTTTTAAGTTTGAAGTATCGTAACTTTATCTATTTATCCAGAATTAATTTGTTGCAAAATTAAAAAAATATGTTGCAATTCATGTTTATTGAACATTTCAAGTAATTAACCCTCATTTAGTACTAAATATTGTACAAAAACTACCAGGTCCCAGAGTTACAACAACAGATCATCTACAAGTTTATGACTATTACTAGCTCAATACAAAAAAAAAACTATAAAGAAATGTAATTTTTTTTAATAACAGTGTCTTTTTTTTAATTATACAGGTTTTCCATTCGTATTTTTCGCTAATACTGTTACATTTTGAGTTATGACATATTAACTTTATTTATTTTTCAACAATATCGATTCTTAGAAAATACAAAGCTTATTATAAAATTTAAAAAATTCTGAAAACAAAACATAATAGTAAAATAATCTTACAATGAAACTTACTAGTTTTATTCAACTTAGCAAAACTTAAACAAATTTTATAAATTCTAAGAACTAAATAATGTTTTGTAAAACGAACAAAATATCCATAATATTTTGAGATCATAATCAATACGTAGATTTTACATCACTTATATACTTAGACTAAATTATTTTAATACTAGTTGGTACCTATTGTTTTATATTATCGCAGTGATCTACTTAAATATACTTAAACCTTAAAGATTTTCATAGAATGATGATTAACATTTTGGAATTGTATTCTTTCGTAATAAACCTCAAATCGTCGTTTCTTTTTTTTACACACTTCTATATTATTTGTGTATGCTTGTGTCAAAACAAATTTATTTTGTGTGTTTCTTGTTTTCCCTATTCTATCGGCTATAACTTTGTTAAAATGTTCTTCTTGATATGATGTTTTGTAGTAAAAGGAATAATTTTGAGTATCGTCTTAATCAACTTTCAAAATTCTCATATCAGTTAATTTTAATAACTCTTTATTTGAATTTTTTAAATTTCTTGCCAATAGCAGAGGCTAAAATTTTGACATCATAAAAATCGGAATGAGTAAGTTCATGCACTTTGCAGGGCATGCCAGACTTCTTTTCAATTCGTATAATTTGTGTATATTATTCTGGAGTATAATAGATCGCTCCGGCTTTAAGGCTTCTGTTGATTTGACACAGAGTGAACACTGTCACCTTCATATTGAGTGTAACCCTTAATGAGAAATTTATGAAAAATTAAATTAATGAAGTCAAAATTAAGTACGCCATATATGTAAACAGCAATGAAGTAATGATTTTTTGTGTTGACCGCAACAATTATATGAGTAAAAAATTAAATCTAGCTTCGAATCTAGTTTTCAAGGAAGTTTATTTACTTTATTTGGAATTGGCGAATGTTGGTCTCGATCATTTGATACAGTACTTATTTCTTGTTCTGAATCTGAGGAGGAAGTTGAACTGTCCGAGGTATCTGAAGAAGAGCAACTAGAAGAACTACTACTCAATGGGTACTACTATTTTTAGAAGGAGTTTATTTTGGGGTAGATATAATCAACATTGTTTTAAAAACTTATGTCTTTGGAGTTTATTTATGGGTTTTTCATTTTTACTCTTGCAGTCACTAAGATATGAATTAGAATAATAAACATTACTATTTACGTAATCCGGGTCCTTGGCACTGTCATCTGAACAAAAATCCTGATCTTGCTAGTTTTGTGTATAAGTGTTATTGTTTTCGAACGGTAAAGGCGATAGTATAACGCATTCTCTTTGATTTAGTCTGTCCTCTGCTTAATTTAACTGTTATTTAAATAAACCTTGAAAATATATTATATCACATACACACAGAGAGACACACATAAGCACTACCTATTCTGTAAATATATTTTATCATAGTTTTCATTAAGACTTATTTTGGAGATTCTAGATAGGTCAGTATACGTATTTATTTATTTTATGTTATTTATGTTTTATAAAATGCAAAATAAAATTAAAAAATACGTACCTCTTCAGACATTCCCTTGAAATTCAAAGTAACATTAATATTCCGAAACATTTGATTTGTCCTACGGTTTGCCGCTTAAATATAAAAACAAGAACATTGTTAGATAGTTTTACTCAAGTTTCACGCTGTATTTAATAATTGCTGTAGAAAAATTATTGTTATTAAAATATTGTGTTTTTTTTTCAAATTATAATGTTGGTTGACTAACTTTACTTTGGCTTTGTCAACTTT
Organism: Marasmarcha lunaedactyla; assembly: GCA_923062675.1. NCBI lineage: Eukaryota > Metazoa > Arthropoda > Insecta > Lepidoptera > Pterophoridae > Marasmarcha > Marasmarcha lunaedactyla. The sequence goes on along the minus strand of OV281339.1, from coordinate 12,537,707 downwards.
TGGGAAGTTAGATTAGTAAGTATACCCATAATTATTTTTTAGGTAAGCTATACCTGCATTTCATAAAAAGTAACTAATTTAGTATAAAATTAAATAATAAAAATTAAATGATTTATCTATCTATTTATCTTAATTAGAAATATAATTATAACTAGAAATTAGTTATTATATTTACATTACATAAATTTAACAGTAAACTTAAATGATCATTGAAAAATAGGTATTTGACTTACAAAAAATTTCTAAAACATTTTCAAGATGGTTTTTTTCTGAAAAACTGATTCAAGTCTTAAGAAATGACATAGTTTTTACTGAATTAAGACTTTTTTTTAAAAGTTATTGTACAATCACGTAATATTTGTTTAGAAAAAAGTCTTAATTTGAAATGTACAAAAACAGTTGATCCTATTTTTTATTACAAATAGTAATATTTAATTTTAGTACATATATTTCGTCCAAATGATACTCTATTTCAAAGAAATATGGAAAAGTTTATGTAGAGTTTTTTTAGAAAATATCGTTACAACACTAAGTGATACGGTGTTCTGTATATGTATATTACTATTCACAACATGTATTTTTTCGCGATATGACTATTAAACGGAAAATCTAACTTATGCTCACTTCGAATGCTGCGTTGCAACCAGCAAAACAACGCTGTCCATAAAAATTGGCGGCAAAAATTGACTAATGGAATACAGTCTTTCCGTGTCGCCACGATCGTAAATATTGCTTTAGAAATATGAGTTTTACTGAGCATACGAAACGGATCATTTTATATCGAATGCTGTGGTTAACTCAATTTTGAAGTATTTGGTAATAATACCCTATTCTTCCAAAGCAGCGATATTATGTTGTGCACGATTTGGGGCTGAGGTTTTAATGATGTATATTATATTATGATTATGTGTGTGGATGCAAAAACTATATTTTCTAATTTTATTGAAGATTATGTCTGGATCCTATGTCCGGTACATAGGGCTAACGATGTAACGAGCTTTTTGGTATTTTTTTGTAAAGTTAAAGTAATATTAGGATACCATAGAGTAAGCCGATTAATAATTAATTTGGATCCCAAGAAAATGTGTACTTCAATTTAGTTGGTTTCATTTTAAAGGCTTCTTGTAAACGTTGCCTCAACGTTCCTCGCCTAACAAAAGAGACAAGGCTGAACGGTGTGAATTGAATGAACTGAGTAAACAACCCTTATTAAATTGCTCATTTAAAAAACATTGAACTAATATAACAGGTTTTTAAAACATATCAGTATTACATAACGTACAAAACTCCCAAAATAACCTCAACGTGATGTTGTATTGACAAATAGTCATGGACGTCAGAGAAGCGTGCATCAACTTCAGGGTCTCTGGCAAATAGCCGCGCCGCGCGAACCCCGCCCGGCGCGTCTCGCGGCACCCAGGATAAGGCTGGAGTGCTTTGCTTTGGTGTTGTTATGAGAGTTAATTAAATCTTTTGTTTCAATTCAAATCAATTATTTTTCTTACACATTTTAAGACAAGGAATAATGGTGGAAATGGTTAAAAATACGAAGAGGCCCAATAAATCGTAAACGCATCGACTGCGACTGCATGCGGTTCAGGATTCCTGGTTACAAATGCGTCACATTTGGCATTGGTACGACTAGAAAAGATGTGACCAAACTGAGAGAGTATCATTTTGAAGGCACTATCCGAAAGAGCAGACTCTGTATTTGGGTTCAACTTCCTAGAATCCACGTCTGCGCGATTTTCGTTTATCTTAAAATTGCGGCAAAAATCCATAAATTACGTTCCTCGCCAAATGCCATAGCCAAATGTGTGTAGTTACAGTATTTTAATGTGCAAACTTAATATCACCTATCCTGTTGACGTAACTAATAGCGGTAGTATTATCAGTTCGTAAGAGTATTGCACAATTTCTTCCGTCCCCGGCTGAACTTTTGAAGCCTAAGAAAACGGCTAGTAATTCAATGTTTCTACTACTATGTTTCCAAAAACCATAAAATGTATTCTTTTGGAATACTGCGCTCCAGCCTGTTCTGAGAGCATCAGTATATATCCGTGGGCCGCGGCCTGCTCACCCTTTTCTATCGGTGGCAACGCGTGGTTAAGTTCCCTAAATCTTATTTGTGAAGTAATTGAACAGGAAATGCTTTTCTACCAGATTAAATCTTCTAACATTAATTTAGGGAGTTTAATTTTTGCCTCATAGTTGTCCTTATTTTGTTGCTAGACAGGCTGCGAACAGTACACAGACCTATATGTTTGGCAAAATCTCTTATCAAGCATATGTGGAGTTTCATAAATTTATTTATTATTATAACGCTTATCGTCAGGTAAAAAAATAGACATCTGTTCGATGTCAAATATATAAAGCCTAAAAATTTTACCGAATTTGTCGGTACTAGTCGATTTTTGTCCAAATTCACAAGAAGTGACTCGTAACTTAGCGCATAATTTTTGTAAATACCCCAAGAGCAACTGATAGCCCATTCGGCATGGTCGTAAACTCTTAAGTGATGGGCTCGAACATATCGTTCTCTTGAAATTCAAAACGTAGGCTTTTTGTAATTAACAAATATAGGTACGAGTAGGTATGATCTTTCTTATCTATGTTAGCTAAGAAACCATAAAGGGAAATTAATTTAGAAGCTGTTTTTTTAAATTCCATTTTAAAGTGTATTTTTTCTATAATTTTATTTTATTTTAGTTTAGTACGAACCGTTTTTCACCGTTCAGTTTCGACGCTAAAAATATTTATTTATTATATTTGGTAAATATAAACTGGTCACCTAATTATAACAAGGTTTTATAAGTCTCTAAGTCTAACAATTTATTAACTGCTCTTATCATATTTCGTTTTCCACTACGCGAAAAAATGTTTGGGAGTAAATACTGGTGTAATTTTTTATCATGAAATGGAATTGAGAAACTGAATTTTATCCATTTTAAAATCGTTTTATTTCTGTCATTTTAAGCCAATAATACTAAAAGTATGAGAGTTGCCTGGTAAAAATCGCTTTGAGCAATAAGACCGCCCGAATTGTCAGTTTCTTTTATATAATTTATTTTTTATTGTATTTTGTTTTGTTAATGGTAATAAAGAGGTTTTATTATTAAAGTAAAGGATTCGACCTGCTTGTACCTGAATTACGGTTGATTCGGTGCACGACTCTTGGACTGGTTGAATTTTGCGTTGAACGCCGAATTCAAATGTGGACGCGAGGTGGAGGCACTGACACTTTCCATTAACGTCGCCCCACCCCCCTGTATGTCGGGTAACAAAATGAAATGAAATGAAATATTTTCCTGACTGGGTTAGCGGTTGCCTGTCGATGTTTGAGGAGTACTTAGCTTCGGTGTACTTTTTTACACTATATTATCTCCTTTTCGAAGAAGTAAATTCATTCCCCTATTTATAGCGGTTATTCCATAATTGATGTTGCTGAAGCCCCTGAGGGCAGAAAGAATCTCTGGATCCATGTCGGAAATAATTCTCCCGAATGACCCGGTTCACTCTGGGAGGTCGATGGTTCCAGGTTAGGGAGCGTCTACATACAGGGCTCAGATATTGCGGTAACCGAAATGGCTAGCTAGAGATTCCTCCACTTGGTTCATCATTATACTGAAATAATTATAACTATCACTTTCAAATTTAAAAAAAGAATGGTTAAATATTATGTAATAGAGATATCGTGTTAAATCCTTTTCAGACTACACGCATTATGTGTATTCGTACTCAAATAAAAAAAAAATTGAAAAAAGGCAAAAACAACAATCGGACTAAGAAACATCATGTAGAAGACTACCAGGAATTAATGCGAGTAACGTGATATACCTTTTATAGATTACACATATTTTCTGCATCTTTTCGACAAAGTGAAATTATAGTTTACAATAATAAACGTCAGGTAGAAGACTACTATGAATTAATGCAGATTACGTATAATTAAAGATTACACGTATTTTCTGCATCTTTTAGACAAAGAAAAATTTAAGTTTATAAAAATAAACATCAGGTAGTAGACTACCAGTGATTTATGCGGATAACGTGATGTGTCTATTATAGATAACACGTCTTGTCTGTATATTTTCGACAAAACTATAGTTTATAGATACCCGCGATCACTCATGAAAAAACATAAAATGGCTAACCATGGAAAGAAATAACGATTCACTTTCGTTTATAATTTATTGGTTCTAATTTTCGAACTTTTGATACACTTTTAGTACAACTTTTACAGCATATTTAATATGAAATTGTTAAGTAACTCGTTGGTATAAGACGTGTGCTTGTTACCACGCACGAAAAAATAATGAAGACTTACTGGGACCGGGGTTGATCAAGTAAACAGACGGCGCCACTGCTGAGTGGAAAGCTTTTTGAACAAGTCAAATGACATAACTCTAAAACTGTGTGAAGTTACCTAGTACCTGTTTAATTATAAACTATCAGAAAAATGAAGCGACGAAATATAATTTGTATTTGATGGCCAAATTGAAAATTTCGGAACGCTTTATGAGACATTGTCCTCATTAATTCAAACCAAGTCTTTTGTTTATTATGCTGTAAGGATAATACAACATCTTCGTAAATTATTTACCCGTAGGTCCTCTAACATTTCAAGGAATTTAATGTAAAAATATTGCATAATAAATGCTCGTAGCATTATACGTTCTGTTTTAGCTAATTGTCATAATTGTTTTAAATTTAAACCAACTAATTTGCAGCCCTCTATGAGTAATTTGCTCGATCCTAGATAACAAGGAGATAGTTTTTAAATATGTAGGCTGCGATTTAGGCGGTCCGTTTTTTGTTAAAGAAAGCTTAAGACGTAACGCTTGAGTTATAAGGTTTACTTGTGCTTATTTGTTTCCTTTTCTACAAAAGCGGGACGTGAATGTTTCTGAGTTTCGTTTGATCGTTTCGTAGCCCGCCGTAGGCTATGTGCATGTATTTATTACGATTGTGGAAGGATTTTTGTCGAATTGGCAAGACGTTTTTCTACAACACCACCCTTTTTCGATAAAATTCTTGACAGTATGGCTTCACGTCAAATCATATGGCGATTTAATACTCCCAATGCCCCATCCATGGGTGGATTGTGGGAAGCAGACATTAAATCCGCTAAATTGGAGATAGAGTTCTTACCTTTGAGGAACTCCCTACTTTATTTCTCATAAATTCTGTCATTGCGCGCGCTTACAAACAATCCGAATTAGTTCGAAGTCCTAACTGCAGATCATTTTTTTATCGGCCAAAGCTTGCTAGCCTTGCCAGATGCTAAATTTGTATTCAAAAGGCATCGTAGTCTTTTGGGGGCGATGGTTGGATGACTACTTGCACACATTACTAAACAGAGCAAAATGGCATTCCTCACCTCTTAGCAATAAGGTTAGAGATTTGGTTTGAATTAAAGCTGACTTATCATGTTCATTGCAATGGCCTTAAGAAATAGTAGAAACTGTATTTTGGTGTACTCGTATATACTCGCCCTGTAAGCAAATTGTGCCCTTTGTTTTGCAAACTAAAATTCGTACTAAATATGTAATAAAAAGAAATAAAAAAGTCTTATCCAAAATTTTAAACGTTAAAATAATCTCTGAAATTCATTTTCGTTTATATTAATTGTTATAGTCACATTAGAAGCTCTAATTGTTATTTCTACTCCTAATTACACTTTACATTTACACTCCACATTTACTCATTTAATGTGTCACTTGAAATCATCACGATGCTTTTGGTGTGGGGTATGCTTAATCTTTCTGAGTAGAGAGTAGTTCATGTCTTCCACAAACCATATAACGAGCCGTGCCGCTCGTATGAACTCAACAGTAAGCAATTCACGCGTCCGTCATTCACTAAAATTTCACTTACTGCCTCGGCGGCAATTTCAAATAAAAACTATAGTAAGTTTAGTGATAAGCTAACGTGTCCTCATTGTAATCAAAATCACATGATTTATAGATGTGAGCAGTTTCGTGAACTGCCAGTTGAAAAGAGAATTGACCGTGTCAATTCATTAAAACTTTGTGTTAATTGCCTGAAAGGTAATCATGATTCCTTATCGTGCAAAAGTTCGATGTGCTGCGGGGTGTGTGCGTCACCACACCACTACCTATTGCATATAGATGCTACTAAGCCGAGCTCGGTCGTACCGACAACGCAGGACAAGGCGGCTGCCGTGCATCCGTCTCACTCCCACTCGCAACAAGCGCTCGTCTCGTGTAGTGTTAGGTACTGCACGAGTGCATGCTTTGGATAGATGTGGTCAATTGTTAGACTGCCGTGCAGTGATTGACTCAGGAGCTCAGTGCTCATTCATTACGGTGGACTGTGCTCAACGTTTGGGTCTACCTCGTAAAAAATGCCCCTATACTATTGCCGGTTTAGGTGGTGAACAGGTTCGTAACCATGGTATGATAAATTGTGAAATAAAACCGCGAAATGTGGATTTGAATTCGTATTCAATTAATTTAATTGTTGTATCGAAAGTTGCATCTGAGATGCCTAATGTTAACTTTACTTCAGAAGTCATAGACCTTTATCAAAATTATAACTTAGCCGATCCATACTTTTACAGACGGTCTCATGTAGATATTTTACTAGGAAATGATATTGTTATGGAGGTGATTAAAGATAAACCGTTATCAATTTCTCCCAATGTACCTCAAGTTATACAAACTGCTTTTGGTTTTATTGTTAGTGGTAAGTTATACTCAAGTAGTTTCAATGAATTACATAATTTACACCTATCTGTTTCGTTTGAGGAAGAACAGTCGTTAGATCAGACTTTACGTAAGTTTTGGGAGGTTGAGGAGTTACCGTGTAAACCTACCACCAATCCGCTCGATCAGCTAGCAGAGGATACATTTATGAAAGCACATAGTCGCGATAGTACAGGACGATATATCGTTCCGTTGCCTTTTATACCTAATCCGCCTCATCTAGGTGAGTCGTACTCGATAGCTGAGTGTAGATTGCGCTATACAGAACGTAAACTGTCACGCGACTCGGTATTACAACGTACCTACGCGGATTTCATGCGCGAATATGAGGCTCTGGGCCATATGGAGGAATATTGTGGCGACGTACCTAGTAGGTACATTATACCTCACCACAGTATACTACGGCCAGACTGTATGTCGACTCCGTTGCGCGTAGTGTTTGATTGTTCTTCTCGGACTAGTAATAATGTATCTTTAAATGATATTTTATTAACTGGACCTACATTGTATCAACAAATAAGCACTATTATTTTAAACTTTCGATTGTTTCAATATGCGTTAGTAACGGACGTATGTAAAATGTATAGAGCAATAAAATTAAGAGAATGCGATCGCTGTTATCAACATATTTTATACCGGGATTTACCTAGCGAACCAATTAAATTGTTTGAACTTAAAACCGTTACCTACGGACTAAATTGTTCTCCATTTCTTGCGATGCGTACATTATTACAGTTAGTAAACGACGAGGGCAAACGTTTTCCCTCCGCAGCATCGGTAGTAAAGGAAGGTATCTACATGGATGATATATTGTATTCGATGAATACCTTTGAAGCCGCCTGTACGTTGCAGGACGAACTTATAGCGTTATTTCGTTGTGGTGGATTTGAACTGAAAAATGGGCTAGTAATAGTTCTCAGTTACTACAGCGTGTTCCAGACGAACATCGGGAGCTACCTATTACTTTCATGAAAGATGAAAATGAATGTACGATTAAGGTTTTGGGTTTAAGGTGGTTTCCATTGTCAGATAAATTTTATTTTGTGATTAACAAAACTGATAACGTAAATACAAAACGTTCGGTCTTAAAGTTGTTAGCGTCAATTTACGACCCCGTGGGTTTCGTATCACCCTGTATATTCACTGCTAAGGAATTGATGCAAGATCTTTGGAAGCTTAATATAGGATGGGACGAGCAATTACCGCCTCTTGTAGCCCAACGATGGAGTGCATTCGTGTCGGAGCTACCTCGACTGACGGAGATGGAGATCGAACGGCATATGCTTTTACCAGGACAGTCGGATTGTGAGATAGTCGGTTTTTGCGATGTGTCATCGCGTGGTTATGCTGCTTGTGTATATATAATCAGTCGTGACGGAAGTCAAACTAAAGTTCGACTAGCGATAGCAAAATCTAAAGTGGCTCCGGTTAAACCTTTGACTATTCCACGCCTAGAGCTTATGGCTGCTTTGCTATTGAGTAAATTATTAAACTACGTTATTGAAAACTTGCATCGTGTTAAAATTAATCATGTTACTGCTCTCACTGACTCAACTATCGTGTTGTCATGGTTACAAATCGAGGCTTATAAACTCAAGACATTTGTTAGTAACCGTGTTACTCAAATAATTGACAACATTCCCTTAGCGTGCTGGCAGCATGTTGATAGTCAACATAACATGGCGGATATTTGTTCCCGTGGAGCAAGTCCATGTCAACTGTTGTCGGTCAGTTCGCAATGGTTGTGTGGGCCATCGTGGATGTACGCCAATTCTGAGCAGTGGCCGGTATCAAAACTAAGTAATAGCAACTTAGAAAAGACTCCGGAACTTAAAAAAAGAAAAGTTAGTTACATTAATTGTTACCGACTCGACTAACTTTATACCTGAAACAAAAATAGAATTTTGTGAAAGACTATTTTCAAAATTTTCTTCATATTCAAAACTAGTTCGTACGTTTGCGGTAGTTTTGCGGTTCGGACGTTCCAAGCGTAAATCAACCGATAATCGCGGATCAGTTTTTACCACCGTTGACTTTAACGAGACGCAGGATGTACTCGTGCGCACAGTACAGTGTGCCTATTTTTCTAAAGCGATAAACGATTTAAATAATAATATTAAATATATACCTTCTATGAGAAAGTTATTCCCCTTTATCGATGAACAGGGGTTCCTTAGGGTGGGAGGTCGTATCTCCTATTCATCCTTACCTTATAATGCTAAGCACCCTCGCCTTTTACCAAAAGAGAGCAGGTTAACATTACTGTTCATCGCTAACTATCATGTAAAATATTTACATGCAGGTCCGCGGGCATTACAAAACATTATTATTCAGAATTTTTGGATTCTTTCAGCTCGACGATTAATTCGCTCAGTGTTAGCTAAATGTTTGATTTGCTTTAAAAATAAGCCAACGTTATTACAGCCGGCAATGGTCCCTTTGCCCGCTACGCGTCTTTTACCAAATAAAATTTTCGACCACGTCGGAGTGGATCTCGGAGGCCCTTTCTTTGTAAAGGAGAATTTGCGTCGTCACGCTCGGGTAGAGCGCGCTTATGTGGCATTGCTTATTTGTTACTCTACCAAGGCAGTACACCTTGAAGTAGTTTCGTCATTATCAGCTGACTGTTTTTTAGCAGCTTTGGATAGATTCACAGCCAGGCGTGGGCTATGTTCTGCCTTGTATTCTGACTGTGGTACGAATTTTATGGCAGCAAATAAACATCTTAACGATATTCAAAGATTCTTTCGCAATAAAGAAAATCAAAATATAATCTTAGAAGGCTGCGTTGCAAAACAGTTGGTCTGGAAATTTAATCCACCAAGTGCTCCACATATGGGTGGACTCTGGGAAGCTGGGATTAAAGCGGCCAAGTACCACCTTAAGCGGTCCGTAGGCGAGAAATCGTTGACGTTTGAGGAGCTCACTACAGTCTTTTGTAAGGTTGAAGCTATTTTAAACTCCCGTCCGTTGTGTCCATTACCTGCTAGTGACGATCCTAATGATTTTAATATTTTAACGCCGGGACATATTCTAATTGGTAAAGCCTTAGTGTCAGTGCCCGAGTATGACTTAGAGAACGTTTCCTTAAATCGGCTGACACGTTGGCAGTACATGCAAAGATGTACCCAGCTGTTCTGGGACCGCTGGCGTACAGAATATTTAAATACCTTGCAACAGAGAGCAAAATGGTTTACTTCATCTGCCAACCTTCACGTTGGAGATTTAGTTATTATTAAAGTGGATAATGTGCCTCCATGTAATTGGCCCTTGGCTAGAGTAGAGAAACTTCATCCTGGCGCAGACGACAGTGTTCGTTGTATAACTTTGCGCACACAAAAGAATATCTTACAGAGACCAGTTAACAAGCTGGCTCCTCTGCCTTATGTTAATTAATTGTTTAACCTTTTAATAACCTCGTAGGTTTTTAAGTTTTTCTTTGTTAGTTTAAATTTATTGTTGCTTAGGAAAACCATTCAATATGGTTTCGGCCGGGGGTAATGTTACGTATCCTAGTATTTTCCCATCACCTTCTGGGTGTAATTTGATTGGCTGAACCAATGGATTTTCCTGTGCCTGCGGTCGCTGTTAAAAAAATGAATGAACAGCGTCATCTAGTACGCTGACTGACATTAAGGAGTTCACCGTTCAACATCGGAACCGAGAGCAGCTCAATGACGCCGTGCGTTTAAAAATTTGGATATCTGGGAGTTCCTCACAGCTTACAAGGTCAGTCTTTTTACATTTGGATTGTGAGGGAAAACCTAGGATATCATTTGGGGGAAGCTTATCGGTCATTAATATTAATAATACCTATCGAAATACAGTCCACTTCGAATCCGTGATTCGTTTGCCTTGCAAGCTCAGGGTAACCAAAGGATTAAAACAGTGTTGTAGAACCAGAAGATTTCTAAGATATACATTTTACAAAACTAAATCCGCGGTAAACAAAAATAAATATGAATCGTATTCAAAACTATTGCGCAAGTGTATCACAGTCGCCCAAAAAATTATAATTACGAATTATTGGCTAAATCTAAAAATAAATGTAAAACTGCTTGGAAATTAATTAATGAAAGAAATAGCAATATAACTGATAATCATATTCAGCAAATACATATAAATGACAAAGTTATTAAAGACCCTAAAATAATAGCGGAAGAAATTAATAATTATTTGATTAATTTAACGAATGAAGTAAAGACTGGCATTAACACAAATACTACACGCATAGGAAAAAGCATGTTTTTAGAACCCGTAACCCCAGCTGAAGTTGGCCTTATAATTAAAACGTTGAATAACACGAACGCGGTAGGGTATGATGATATTTCTACTAAGGTTGTAAAGTTTTGTGGACCTGAGTTAGCATCACTTTTAGCATTTTTGATTAACCTCTCATTCACACAGGGCCAGTTCCCAGACTTGCTAAAAAGGTCTGTAGTGAAACTCTTGTATAAAAAAGGTGACCGGGGTCAACTTAGTAATTATAGACCAATATCATTGGTTACTATATTTTCCAAATTTTTTGAAAAGGCGATGAAAAAGAGGCTGGCCAATTTTATTTCGAAAGTTAATGTTTTATGTAGGGAACAATCAGGCTTTCAAAAAAACAATTGCACAACCACTGCCATCTTTGATCTGGTTAGCGAAGTGACAAAAAATTTAAACGCAAGAAAAGAAACCACAGTGGTGTTTTTCGATTTGTGCCGCGCATTCGATTTTGTTTCACATAAGTTGCTACTACAAAAACTAGAAAACTACGGTGTCCGAGGAACGGTCTTACAATGGTTTAGCTCGTATCTTTCGCAAAGGCAGCAATGTGTTGAAACACAAACTGCAAATCATCAATCAGAAGTCGTCTATCACAGGTCTGAATTTAGAGAAATTGCTACTGGTGTACCATAAGGAAGCATACTGGGCCCGATACTATTCCTTTTGTATATAAATGACCTGCCAAACTTGACCAATCACAAATATTTTCTCTTTGCTGACGATATTGCTGTAATTCTGACAAATAATAATAATAATAATACAAATGACTATATATATGACATAAATAATACAATAAAATTAATAATTAAATGGCTAGAAAAAAATAATCTTACTGTTAACTTGACCAAAACTAAGTATGTACGATTTAATACAAATAAAATACTATCAAAAATTTACATAAAATATGATAACACTAAAATAAAAGAAGAAGATTGTGTGAAATTTCTTGGCATTAATATAGATAAAAATTTAAACTGGAAACAACATATCGACAAAGTCTGTTGTAAACTAAATAGCTATGTATATGTACTAAGCCGACTTAGGAAAAACTGTTCTCGGGCAACAGTATTAACCGCATACCACGGATATGTTGCTTCAACCTTAAGATACGGATTGTTAATCTGGGGTAACTCAACGAATTTTTGTAAAAGTTTTGTTGCACAAAAAAAGTGTTTACGGGCGATGCTAGGCAAGGAGCTTTATGAACCTTGCAAACCCCTATTTAAAGCTTTGAATTTGTTGACTTTGCCGTGTATGTATATTTTGGAAGTTGCTATATTTGTAAAACGTAACATTCATTATTTTAGTCGAGCTAAAAACTTAGGCAGGGCTACGCGGCACGGAGAAAGATTAGTGTATGACGATGTACCGCGCCTGCAACTATAACTTAACCAATCATACGCAATGTGCATAAAAATTTTTAATGCGCTACCAAACCGTTTTAAATATTTGCCAGAAAACAAATTAAAAGGCGAACTCTCATATTGGTTAACAGAAAAATGTTTTTATACGCTTAATGAGTATTTTAAATGTAAAACCTAAATTATGATAAATGTATTGCAAACTTCATAAATCTTAAAGAAAAAAATCCTAAATAAAAAATAAATAATAGTAATAATAATAATAATATAAGCTTTATTATCTTTATTAATATTATTGTAATTGTTTTTAACTAAATTCTGTGACATGTAATTGTTTTTAAATTATTTTTAATTGAATAAAGTGAATTGCGACGTTTTTTAGCTTTTAAGTAACATACTATTGTAAAATTGCATGCTGTATAACAGTTTTGTATGTGGAGCATAACTTTTTTGTAAACAACTATTTTTTACCATACATTGAGCAATAAATTAATATTAATATGAATATGAATATGAATATGGAATGCGACGTTTGTTGATAATTTGTGGGTTTCGAGATATTCCACTTCCTGCTGCGGCAAATAAAAGTTTGCAGTATCTTGTATCTCGGAAACCACTGAATGTGCGACTGTAAAATAAACATGCACAAGTAGCTCTTGATTTGTGCGAATTTGTGGCGGAATTCGATTTTGTTTGTTGTATTATTAAGTAAAATGTTTATGGTATTCAAGTAATCGGACTTTTTTGAAAAAGTTAAAATTTATCACAGTGCCTACACGAGACCACATATAAGCTTGCTGAAAACTGTTTTCAGTCCTACTTGATACCTTTACTAACCATAAAAAGTTTCAAAAGTGCACACCCATGCGTTATTGAATAATACTCCTGACACGACGACCTCATAACGTTGACGTCAATTTACAAGATACCGGCTCAACTAGAGTTATTTCGGTGTGAACCAAATATTTAGTGCGCTTTATCAAATAATATATAGTAACAATATCAGCTTGGAATGTTTCGATATCTAGAAAAATCAATAGCAATACATAATGGCTGAATATCCGACCAAATTCGAATGTCTACAAAAAAGCGACCGTTTCATACATATCGATGACCTTCTTAACTATACTACCGTACCGGTAGAAACGTGTTGTGTCTGAGTACTCTCAGGGTTCGGTACCCGGGATGGACCTAATCTAACCTAGGGAGGTCTTCCTAACTAATAGGAAAGAAACACATATAACATTTAATCCACTTTTATTTAAAATGAATCTATTTTAAAATAACATACAAGAATAATTATTAGACTATTTTGGGGACGAAGCCCGCAATAGAATTCCGTAAGGAATTCCGTCAAGGAATGATCTAGAACAATCTTCGATATTCTCTATATTTTTACATTTCACAAATAAAACCAAATATTGACAGACTTATAAGTTGCCAGTCATAAATGTCGGCAAGTTTGTTTGTGCAATAACCTCTTTTAATAAATACGGCACAAGCAAACGTTGCAATCGCCCCTCTTGTTTAATTTATTTAATTAGTGAAGCTGATTAAATAAATTCCTATATACATTTCATTCTTAAATAACGACCCTACCTAAATCAGGATCATATACATTAATCGGGATTACTCTCAGATGAGCCCCCTACCGATAGGAGTATATATACTTGATCATGTTTAAATTACCACATCTTATTACACCAAAAATGATCTTATAGTATTTATTCTCCATCAATAGAGCCTTAGCCACAAAACCTGATGAAAATCAGCCAAGATCCCGGCTGGTTAATTAATATCTAAATAAAACAGTGTAAATTATTTTAATTTCTCATACAATTCATGAATAATCAACAACCCCATATTAATCATTTACGTTACACAATCATACGCAAATTCAAATAACCAATATTTATTATTAAATTAATCAACAATTGTTAAAATAACCCATTGAATACAATCAAATTATAATTATAATTAATTGATAAGTAATAAATACATTAATATCCCAATAAAAGTAAATTTAATTAATCCCATTTATATTAAAATTAATGCTAAATTAATCAAATTATATTATCAAACATTATCATTCAGTTGGCAAAACAAACATGTTTGACATGAACTGTCATATTAACTTTAAACTTTTCTGAATGATTAAAAGTTTATTTGAAAGTTTGTAACTTTCGAAAGTTTAAACATTACCTACCTAAATTTTAAGATTTTACCTGCCTAACTATTACCGGACAAACCTTCCTATGAATAGATCATAAAATCGGATCCAAAGTATTTTACTTAACCCAGAATGATATCTATAAATTAATGAATTTATATTTCACAACGCAATGCAGAGAACTTTTTCAAAATGCACCGAAATACACCTGACAAAATTCTATACCATTTAAAATACATTACCTATTCCATCACAACCCTTTTATTATTTAACCCCACTGAGGATCCTATTCTACATCCGCGTGTTGACCCACAGACATCAATATCACAATATTATATATACTCGTAAACTTTGGCCGCATAGCTAAATCGGCTATCACCTTCTCTCTTATGGAGATTATTAGGCGTGGCTCAAATTAAACGTGCACATTATCAATAGTGTTATTTTAGTCTTTGAAAATTGACTTCTTTAGAGCATTGGCACCACACGTATGTCTATGATTCGTAAATAAAATGTAACGCGGTAAATACGTGCCGCATGTACCTGCCGCCCCTTAGAGGTTTTTCTTCGGGTATCTAAAATTAATTTATTAAATCATTAGATAAAATATATACATATGTATATAGAGAGACCCTCTTATCTCAATATATAAAAACCTTTTCCTTATTTTCTTTTATCTGCATCCATTGCATCTCCTTTTTGGTGATGCTGTTTGGATCGGCTTTGCAGGATATATCATCTCGGAACATTGCGTTGCGAAGTGTACATAGAATTTGAGAAAAAAAATATTAGTTTCTTATATTATTCTAAAACCCCAACGAAATTCTAACCGTTGCATATCTACAAATGAACGATACACATATTTGTACACCTAAATGTGTACTTTTACTCTATTAATTCTAAGAATAAAGAAATTATAATATTATTATAATATTTCAAGAAATACATGTATATACAAAACTTTGTTTTATATATATAAATATAGACATAGTTTTATTATTAGTTTTATTTTATCGAATATTATATGGTTTCAATCTATTCACATGTACAATTAATTCTTGGTTATTTTGTATTTTTTTTACAAAATAATTGTCACATCCTTTATATCGCAATACTTGAAATAAACCTTCATAATATGGTTGACCAAGTTTTCGACTTCCACCCGATATTCTTTCTGGACAATGTAACGAAACCAATTGTCCTACACGATTTAAATCCAAATGATAATACGTTAAACTCGTATAATCCAGACGGTGTGATGATTGCCGTTTCGTTTCTATCCTTCTCCGCTATCGATAATTACCGATAGGCACAGTTTAAATCCAAATCAGCGCAGAATTTCACCCCATTCAGCTGTACTATCATACCTTCGATGATAAGCAAATGATAGAAATCTTTAATTACCTTCTTATAACATTGTCTTGATCAATCGGCATCAACAATATCTCAAGCTGTCCCACTGACGCCGGTTGAATTTTGGGAAATTCCTTCCTCGCCCGTTGGATGAATCACCTTCTAGTCTTTCCTTTATTCTTGGTATTCAGACGGCTCTTGCCTTCTAAAATTTTCCTTTCGCCATACTCAGCGACGTATATAGCTGAAATAAAACACAAAACACTACACTGTGCGCGGCGCCTCCACCATCTCAGGGTTCGGTACCCGGGATGGACCTAATCTAACCTAGGGAGGTCTTCCTAACTAATAGGAAAGAAACACATATAACATTTAATCCACTTTTATTTAAAATGAATCTATTTTAAAATAACATACAAGAATAATTATTAGACTATTTTGGGGACGAAGCCCGTAATAGAATTCCGTAAGGAATTCCGTCAAGGAATGATCTAGAACAATCTTCGATATTCTCTATATTTTTACATTTCACAAATAAAACCAAATATTGACAGACTTATAAGTTGCCAGTCATAAATGTCGGCAAGTTTGTTTGTGCAATAACCTCTTTTAATAAATACGGCACAAGCAAACGTTGCAGTACACTGAAATAGAAAAGGCAGTAAAAATTATAAAAAAACAATGTCTTTGGATTATATTCTACTTGTTTTTTCGGTTATTTTGATCATGATTAAGTACGTATATTACAGTCCTAGGTATAACTAACTAGTTTCAAATTTCGTTGAAATATATTCAGCGTTTTATGTGAAATCGAAAGACAAACATCCATATTGGTAGGTAAATACTTTGTAAAGCGAAATTAGAATTTCCGACGTCTAGCTTGTATGAAACGGTCCACCGTGCCAAGTAAAATAAGAAATCGTTACTTATATGTAGCACAGCAGTAAAAAAGACACAAAGTACATATATACAAAAAAAATTCATGTAGTTTACATATTTTCGTCGCCGCGACGTGACGTCACGCGTCTCATAAATATCGCCCGCTAGGTAGGTATGAGACACTTTGTCTAGCTTGGGGAAAGTGAGGCAGCCAATGAGTCTAATGTTTTAGTGGGATTGAGTCAGACTTAAATATGGCGTGTTTTTTATTTCGTGTTTTTCACTAGGACGTGCGTTTGGTTGGGTCGGGTTATCTATTACTTGGTACACAAATAGTTGTAGCTAGGATGCCGGCCAAGGCCATTGGAACGTTGGGTCACGCACGCGGTTGCCATGTAATTGTTTGTTTACTTAAAGCTTTATGAAGTTACTTGTAAGTGGTGTAACATAAAAACGACGTAATAACGGAACGATGGTAAGTTTAATGACATTAATATTAATTATTAAAAGTAGGTACCGCAACGTTTGGTTGTGCTTTATATAATACAAGACATTATCGCAGCGGCCTCGATAGCATTGATAGAATAAAAAATGTATTCTTAATGATTCTATCCTCAATTGTCCCGGTACATTGTGGTACTAACACTAAAGCCGAGTACTAATAGGTACTTGCTTTGATTTTTTGCTGCACTTTTTTTAACAAAGTGCTGTAAGTAAAATATTGTTCGTTAAATAAAATGTAACGTAGGTGCTTATGTTATATGAGTAGCATACTTGTGAAGATAACATCAAATTCGAAAAACTAAAAATAATGAGAAAAATAAAATTCAATAAAAAGATGTGTTATATACCCGTGACGCGAAATTGTCAACTAATTCTGTCTATTCCGATTTAATATTGATAATAAGTTCCATTCCTGACATTTCAGAAAAAACACAAACTTCCCATCTCGCATCGCAGTGACTTCATAAATCGTTACTTACCATTATTTTTTACTTTATAGGCGAGTACTTAGCTACCTTTTTGTTTTATTCAATTTTATATTTTAGTAATTATAACGATTTTTGACTAAGACTTAAGAAGATGTCGTACTAAAAATAAATGACCAGCCTTATTATAACTTTTTTGAAATGAGTCGTTATTTTTCAGAGTACAAATAAATAAAGTAAATACCTCTAAATAAAATAAAATAAATAAGTATACGAAAAGAAAATACCTACAGTAATGTCTCAGAACAAGAAAGGAAGCCACTTCACAAATTTTTCCTATCTCAAGAATGAAATTTATGATTAGAAGTTGTACTTAGGTATTAATACATTTATTAGCCAACCGAATGTTAATACAAAATCTAGCAACTTCTACGTTCAAACTAAATTAAAGAATATTTTTGTTTTAGAATGGCAGTTCGAAAAGGTACAAATCCTAATGAAAACTTAAAAACTGTAATTTGTACGTATCTGGACATATTCCAAACAACAATTCCTAATGTAAATAATAATGGGTATGTTTACATACAGCAGTGCGTGCAGCAATTGCGTGAAAAATTTTATAGTTATATGTAAACCTGCAAAGCTTTACAAATATATATAAAAAGAAATATATCCTATTTTTTTGATTCTGATCAAAGCATAAACCCATGTAAAGCAAAAGAAGAAACTGTTCTTTATATTGTAAGATTTCAAATAAGCCTTGCAGAATACTCAACTATCGTACCACAAAACTCAATTTACCGTCTGTTACCAAGAAAATGGACAAACGAATCACGAGACCAAATATTTTTTTAAAGTAATATAGAGTGTACATTTGCTTTTAATAATAGTTATGTACCTGCTGATCTTAACTCAAATGACATCAAATGTTCTGGCAGACTCAAATATCTCCCCCCTTTTTAAGAGTTGTGTAAAGGCTTGTGAATTATATTATTACAATAAAAATTATTTTCATGACGCTCTCATTAAAAACGAACTTACTTCTGACAGAGTAAACAAAATAAAAGAAAAATTAAAATTTGAAAAACCTTTGAAAGTTGAACGCACGATGGCAGATGAGGTAATGACTATAGACAATCCAAAAAAGCCAACAACTTCCCCTAAATTACCCAGTCTAAGAAAGTATCGTCATGAAGCCAGAACTGCGCTTCAGTTTGACAAAAATACAATACTGTCTTTGTATGCTATGACGCACTGCAAGCCATACGACAATTTTATTCGCAAAAACAGTCTTGTTCCCTTTTTCATATATTTTTGGACGAATGAACTTTTGTTGACGACGAATGAATATTATAATGATTTCAATTTGAATGTCTAAGACATATTCCCTGGACCGTGCGCCAACGGATTACCAGTTTTTTTGAAATCTGGATAACCTTTTGCAAGGGAAAAAATTCAACTCCGATGGGGCAGTCCAAAGCGCCTTCAAAGATTTTGATGAGTCTTCATCCGTCTGAATGGCTTTTTAGTAAGGGATCAATGAACTACCTATGAGATTGCAGAAGTGCATAGATAGCAGTGGTACATATATACATATTGAAAAATTTACTTTATATTCCTCCCTTACAAAACGCCAATTTCATACGTAATACATGACAAAGACGCCTAAATGACAAATTGTTCACTTGAAATTTGAGGTCAAGTGATAATATTTTAGAGTTCCAATGCCAAAATATTTGGAAGACAATTATTATTATCTGTTTAAAAGAAAATATGTTCAGGGTAAAAAACAAATATATCACACAAAAAAAAATTTACTTTATGTTCCTCCCTTACAAAACGCCAATTTCATATGCTACGAGCTAATATTTTAAAACACTTTTTTATCAAACCATTCACTGCTTCGACAAGCCATCTACATATAGTCACTGTTCGTGATATAAATTTGTTGCACTACGATTACCTAATCATTACATTATAAAAAATATACTATTAATCTTTACCATGACACTAGTTTATTCCTAACCTGGGCAGCCGAAAGCCAGGACTGAAATAAAGCATTTTGAATGTAAAGATGTCGCTGAGTATGGCTACAATTAAGCAAATAAGTAGTTATTATTAAATACATTAAACTTTTTGTAGTTCAGTAACATTCAGGGGAGTCAAATTAACATTATGTACCTAAGTTGCAGTTCATTGTATGACATCTCACGCTACCGTACCACGTTAAATTAAATCATTTGATGTGATTTCATAAAACTGAGTACTTTTTTTATATGCTTATTTTACACCAACAAACACTTATTTCTATACAACAGTTGTTCAAATCATCGAACATTATTTAATTGTGGCATTTTTTGCATCTAGGTCATAAACTGGAGTGATTTGTCTAATTGGCAAATTATGTAGGGCGATGCGGTCGTTACACCTGCCGTTCCATGTCAGTCGATTCACAGCAGCGCCCTAGTTAAATAATCTTAACTCTCATATTCACTCGTTTCTCTCATTTTCATTTAATTTAATATAATGTAGCGTTTATTAAATCGTATAACTTGTATGAAAGTGATATTCATAAACAATAAACACTTGTATTTATAACAATAAGAAACCATAAGAAGCAAAAAGATGTCAAAATGCATATGTCCAAAGTCTTACAACTTTCGTAGTCCAAATTGCTTCATGGTCATTATCAAAATTGTACTATCAAAAAGCTACGGTATTTGGAAGTAAAATAGCTACTGTTTAGGTCGGTCGCAGATGGACGGTTGACTTAGATTATCAACTTTGTTGAATATTTAATTCAACCTTCTGCTTGCGACATATCTCCTATATTCTTTAATTCATTCGGACGAAGTTATGGTCAAAATCTTATTAAATTATACCTGGCATATACAACACGTATAAATATACGTGTTGCAGTAAAACTTTACTGGTTTTACTTTAGGTTGATTTTAAACCTGAGTTAACACAAAACTGTACAGACCAAAGAAGAGTAAAGTAGTTACGGCATTGCAGTAAGATAGATTCTCAGTACTGTCATGCTGAGATCGGCAGGAACCGTACTCAAATTGACCAAATCTGAACGGTTTCCTTGAGTACCGTTCAATCGGGCACGAGCGCTACAAAATGTATGCGCATATATTTATGTCCTCTTGTTAGGCCCCTTTGAATTGTAACACAGATAGTATTACTGGAATTGACATGAAATAATGCTCTTTTAGCAATCATCGATGTGTATGTGTATAAAAATAAAGAACTTCGGCTAGTATAGCCGACCGAGTACTTTAGACGAACACGGGTGTTATATGATATATATATATATGGAACGTTTATTTCCATCAAATACAAAGGTAAGACAAAAACAACAATACAAATTTCAGCTGACAAGCAGAAAGGAAAGTATACAAAAAATAAAGAAAGACACAATAAACAATTAAATAATCGTACATTTAGCTAAGTACATGTCTGCATAGTAACATGTCAGCCATGATGATGCAAAATGGTAGCAACTCAGTGTTTTCACGTTTGCAAATAATGCGAACCACTGATTTTCAGTTACCAACGATGCGAGTGCACGCGGAGACACACTAGCAGCAATAACGACATTAATATGTTAACTACTATTAAGAATATTGAATATAAATATAATAGTTAAATATAAGTTATTCATAACAAATATATACTCATAAAATAAATATTAATATAAATGTAAATACTCATAAAAAGTTGTACCAAGCAACCAAGTTTTACTAGTAAAAAGGTTATTTTTGAAGAAGAAGCAAATGAGCTTTCATCCGTTTCTTAAATGTATTTTTAGAAAAAACGTTTCTTGTAGGAGGTGGTATGTTATTCCAGCACTTGGTTGCTTGGTACTTTAAGGATCTCTCAAAAGCCACAGTCCTATGCATATGATGAGCCAAACGCGCCCGCAACGCCCCCGTAACACCTTGTCCGTAACTATTATGAGACCTTGGAAATTTATGTTTTTTATAAAGATATTCTGGGTTTTTGTACTTTAATAGATCGAATATAAGTGCCGCAAGGTGTAGTTGCCGGTGAGCTTCCATATTGAGAATACCGGAATTATTTAGAAAAGGTGTGACATGGCTACGATACGGGATGTCGAAGCAAAAATAACAACATGCATTTTGCACCCGTTGAACCATTGCTTTGGTTTTGTATAACAAATGAGGTCCATAAATCAAATCCTCATAATTAAGTTTTGATAAGATCAAAGATTTGCAAAGAGTTATTCTAGATTTTTCTGATAGGTAATTTCGAATTTTATACAAGACTTTTAATCTAAAAAAACAGCTCCTTACCAGATTTGAGACATGACTCTCAAAACGCAAGTGGCTGTCGAAAATAATGCCCAAATTTCTAGCTTCACTGACATAATCTAGATCGATACCGTCAATTTTGACCTTTGGGTTAGATTTAAGAATAGTTTCAGCTTGCGATTTACTTCCCAGCTCCATTAACTTGGACTTGAATGGGTTGAGGGTTAGAGAATTATTTTTTGACCATAAGGTTATGTTTTCCAAATCCACGTTAATTGCATTAGTTGCTTTGGACAAAGTGTGGGGATTATGCGAAATATATAACTGAATGTCGTCAGCTTAGCTATGATACCTACAATGCGTTAAAACTTAAGGGAGATCCGCGCGATAAATAATATAAAGAAGCGGGCCTAGTATGGATCCCTGAGGTACGCCTTGCAGAACCGGCTTAGGTTCTGATATTAGGTAAGTACCATCATTGACGGATCTTTACTTTTTAGTAGCGCCTACTTAAGTAGCTGTGAAACCATGAGATTGAGTGATTATCAAAGCCGTAAAAAGAAAGTTTTGAAAGGAGCAACGGAATGCTCAAGCTGTCAAAAGCGAGAGAAAAATCAAGCAGTGCTAGCAATGTACTACGCCCATGGTTCTGTAACAGTACCCCGACCCTTGCGAAATCCCGGTTGTAAAGATGGAAGCAGACCATTGGTCTCGACAAATTTGATAACTTGCTCATATACCGCTTTCTCTAAGATTGTCGATAGGAAAGGTAAGATACTTATCGGTCTAATATCACTAAAGTCAATGGAATTGTCAGTTTTGGGCAGGGGCGTGACTAAGGCCTTCCTCCACTGAGATGGTACGATGCCACTTGTGATGGACAGATTTACAATTCTCGTGATAACAGGTAAAATTTCTGGAAGTGTAAGAAGCACCATGTCACGACTTATCAGATCAGTATTAATCGCATTCGATTTAATCATTAAAATATACTTAGCTACTTCATTTTCAGTAACCGGACGTAGTGAAAATAGGGGCATTGAATAGTTGAACCGATGGTGCTCAAAGTATGTCAGCTGTGAAATGTCGACTTGTTCTGGTCCCGGCATAGTCAAAAACTGGTTATTGATTTTCTGAGGATCATTAAGGCTATCTGGAAGACATTTATAAGGGCTACAGTGGGGTCATATTTTTGTTTGAATGTTTTTCCAAAATGCCTTACTGTCCCCAATATTACAATTGACCAAGTTATCAAAATAAGCACGTTTTTCGCAATTAATACTGACATGAACCAACTTCTTTAAGTCTGTATAAAATTTTTTATGTGTTTCTGATTTAAAACTTCGATAGCGATCATGTGCCTTATTTCTTAATTTAATCATGAATTTTAAATTCCCGGTTATCCACGGCAGTGACTGATTCTGTTTTAATTTTATGTACATAACTAGAGCATGTTTATTTAATATATCCAAAATAGATTTATTAAACCTTTCAACCATGTTTCCAACGTTGGTTAATTTTAACAAATTAATTTTCTTGATGGGTCTAAATTCTACTAATTTCTGTGGTGGTTTTGTCTTTTTTAACGAGACAGATATTAACCATGGCATGTCCAAGTTTTCCAGTTATATCAGAAACCGTGACATTCCGCGTCTGACAGTTTGCGCACACTAGCTCAATTAAAGTGTGAGCATTTAGTTTCTGAACACCACCGTTCGAATCATCAAGCACATTAACATTAAAATCCCCCATTAAAACTAAATAATCATAACCCGTAAACATTGTAATTGTATCTAATAGAGCATCAATAACAAAGTCTACATTTAACCACTGAGGCCTATACGCAGTACCTATGAGGACATTATAGCTGTTCGCTTTGACAGATAGCCATAACCAGGGCTTTATAACGTTACCGAATTAACGGTTTAAATATCGGTAAATAACGTTGTTTTCATAAAGTTAAAAAATTATCGCTATAATAAGTAGCGGTAATTAAGATTCAATTCAAATAAATAACACTACTAATTTAACGTTAAAATAGTGTTACTTTTTTTGTTACTTCTGGCGACGTTGCCACTCCTCGTTAGTGGTTTTTTTTGGGGGTTAGGATGCTCTTCGGATCGCTTGAAAAAAGCGGTGGAAAGCGTCCTAAGGTGTTGTTGTACTGTAGGTAAGTCGAAACCGTTGTGCAGGTCTGCGTTACGCACGTACCTCGGAGCATCCGTGGCCCTGCGGCAGAAGAGATTTTGGACTACCCGCAGCTTATACAAATAGGAGAGTTTGGCATGGGCAAAGATTGGGGTGGCATACGTCATGACTGGTCTGACGCAAACCTTAAAAAGCGTCCGCTTGTTCCTAAGAGACATTTTACAGTGCCTGGCTAACATACTGTTTAGGCGGGCCATGTACAGACGGGTGAGTTTGGTAACTCTGAGAATGTGAGGTCGGAATGATAGTGTACGACCGAGCGTTACGCCTAGCTACTTGGTTGTTAGTGCCCACGGGATGGGCGTACATAGCATTCGGATATGGAGGTTGCAAGGGCGACGGCGTTTATGTTCGAAGCGCATCGCAGAGCTTTTCTCTGGATTTACATATTTGTCACAATATTTTTCAATTATAAAACCAGTAATAAAATATCAAATTACCTACTTACCAATATATTCCTTAGAGTAGATATCACACTTTCGGTGCCTGGCTACCGAATTATTTCAACTCCTACAAACTTATGGTTACAAGTCAAATTAGATAGTAAAAGAGACAGAAATAATATCAATAAAGTTACCGATACTATCATAGGTAACGTTATTAAATTTACCGGTAAAAAATTTGAAGAGTATCGATACCTTTCATAACGTTACTTTACGTATAACGTTACCTTTGGTATTGTTACCACCCTTAATTATGATACTTCTGTTTGTAAGAGATAACGTTACCAATTTTTTAACGTTATTCAAAGCCCTGGCCATAACTGCTCGATACCGGCGTCGGCGTGTTTGACGAAGTGCGCGCGGATGTCATTGTGAATATAGAAGCCGACGCCTCCCCCGCGGCCGTGGCGCATGTGCTGCGGCCGCGGCGCGATGCGCAGCCGATAACCAGGAACCGTTGGCGCCAGCACCTCGCGACCAACTGGCAGCCAGGTCTCGTTTATGGCAACGATGTCAGGATTAAATCTATCCATTGCAATAATAAAGTCAACATGTCCCGTGTTTAAAGACCCTGCATTGTACAATGCTAAATTTAAATATTTGCTTTTATGAGACAATTTTATAAAGACAATAAATAAACAGATAATGAATAATTTATACAATACGAGTAAACGAATACCTATTAGTATTATAAATAATAGCAAAACATAAAATGCATATGAGTTTAAAATAATAATAAAAAAGTGATTGTAGTATATTATTAAGCAAATAAAAGTAATAGTTATAAGATTACTAGAACTTAGTAAACCTAGGTGATTTGTTCCCAAAAAAAAAGGTGACCAACATGTTACCAAGCAAGACAATAGGAATACAATGGTAGCTATTTGAAATTAGGCGCCTCTAAGTTACACTCAGAGCTTCGGGCATTCGATTCATTTAAATCCGACGTCAAGCAAACCCCGGGCGGGGGAAAGCCCGCGGCGGTCGCCCCTCGTTTACGAGAAACACTCTTGTGATCCACTGCACGCACCGGAGTGTTTGAATTGTCCTTTTTGGGTTGTTTGCTCACACAAGTTACACATTTCCAGGCTTCCTTATGTACTTTGGTCATAGTTTGAAATCTTTTTTCAGTAATATGGCACACTGAAGATCCAAGTCATTTTTCCATACTTTGCAACAAAGAAAAAGTTTATCCTGAACTTGGATCATGCAGTCTGCGCAAAATTTAGTACTCATGTTTATAGAGAATTATAAAAATAAAAAATAAGAAAATAAAAAAATATTAAATAAAACTATATGTTCAGCGATGAGTACCTCAATATCAACAAATAAAGTACGCCACGGATGCATACACCAACTTTATGAAATAAGCGTATAATTTCTAAGCTTGATTCATAAGATGAATGACCAGTATGAGTTCAACAGAGGTCAAACGTACCCAACAGGACACTATAATTTGAACGAATTTTGATGGGTTGTTTTTTGCACTGTATTCACTATTCACTAAAATTGTTTTTCACACTATATATCGTTTGAAAGGGCTATAAAAAAGAGGAATAAACGTATGTTGTATACTGTATTGTGATAGTTAGGATGGCACTTGTAAATTAATTAAAATATGAAGCGTAATATAAACATGTCAAATATCGCTGCCGCGTCCCGCGCGTCTCTTATGATATGACGCTCCCATTATCCCAGACGAGACATAAATGTGTAAATTCAAGATACAAATATTCATAATCATAAGATGATTTGTGTAAACTAGGCTCTGTATGAGCAATAAATAAAAAAAATTTGTTTGAATGTGTTGCTTTTAATTAAAAAAGAAATTGAAAAATCCTAACCTGGTTGAACAAAATAAATAGACAAAATAATTGTTTTGATGTAGAATTGTTCATAGCTTCAGGATTAAATCAAGAGCTTAGTCAGTCTGTACTGACCCTATATGATGGAGATATATGATAATACTTGTTAAGACACTTCCAGGTTTTATGTTTCAAAATTTACTCATTCCAATGAATTTTTCATGCTTATCGCGATCAATAGATTATCGGGATTCAATACATTGCCCTTAAATGGGTCCAAAATTATTATTATAATACGTATTGATTTTTTTTCAAAATGCAAGTGTTCTGAGTTTGTATTGCCCCAGAAACAATTGAAGAAAAAGCATTTTACGATTACTAAATTACAAGTATGTTTTGGGCGGATATATGAAGAAAAAATATATTTTTAACGATTTTTAGGATATGTTTGGTAAGAAACAAACCTACCAAAGCTTACGTGGTAGTTTCTTCTATATTTTTGTTAAATTAATAAAAAACATTACTTCAAAAATTAGAGTCTACGTCATTAATAATAATGTAATAAAACAATGTTTTTATTTATTGCGGTAACTAATAGTTTTAATGTTATATACTTAAATAATATGGAATACATATCATAACTAAACTACCATAATGTAAAACTTAATAAAAATACAAAGTGCAAAAAACCAAAAACATTTGCATGATTAAATTATTACACATAAAGTAAAATTGCTTTCTTGAATACCTACATATTTTCCTCAAACATACAGAAGTCCCCAATTTTGCAAAATATATATACGCCTTAAGTCCAAAAGATTCATCCCATGCTTTTCAGCACTATGACTTTGCCTTATGACTATGCCAAACGTTAATTGAAATGCAATTTGGAATCTACACTCAAGCCTCGTATTCAAAATACTCTTCCTTTTATGTGTAATATATGACATTTCTTAACCTTTCAGTATAACTCATTAGATATTGAATAAAGGTCAAATACATCCTAATCATTTTGCAATGCGAGACAGTCTTGCTGTGTCTTTATTACTTTTAAATTTTAGTATCTAAAGCTAAAGCTAACTAAAAACTAAACTAAACTAAAGCATTTACCTATATCATTAATATACAGTATAAACAAGAAGGGGCCTAGAACTGATCCCAATGGGATTCCAGATGGATTGTTAAGGAATGATAACTGGTAAACTTTCAGTATGACTCCTTTGCTGCGATTGCTAATGTTGGAAGCAACCCGTTGCAAGAGATCACCGTATATGCCGATTCCCAAAAGCTTTTTAACTAATAAAGAACCACTTAACCACTTTTGAAATAGGACTGTATTGCTTTTTATCATGCTTATAATCTTGATATCATTGCTTGTTATCGGAACTTGTGGTACATGGGGATTAATTTCTAGGTCCAAGATACCATCGCCCGGGGTGAGGTCGTGTTTGCGGTGTATTTGAACATCGGCAATGCATTGAACTTCCTCCCATGGAGCTGTATTAGAGTGGAGCTTGGTTTCCACGGAGTTCCTCCGTGCCTAAGCCAAGTCAAGTGTTCCTCAGGGCTCAGTACTAGGTCCACTCTTTTGGAATATCAACCGTGGATTTCCATGGCCCATGGAACACGTCACCCTAAGTCTCCCATATCATCGTATCTGGAATCCGCATTGACGTTAGGCCGATGATGCGCTATCTGGGACTTGTGCTGCCAGTGAAACTTCAACCCCTACTCCGAGTGCCTTTTGAAGCCACTTGACACAAGTCCAGCTGGTGATAGTAAGGTGATAAGGTGGCTGGATCCCGCGTCAAATCGCGAACGGGTGCCGTTTGAGGGTGTTCGTCGTTTGGAAACTTGAGGAGAAGGAGTCTTTCCAAGCTAACAAATGCATATGATAATAATTTTGTATAGACATGAAGAGACACTTTAAATTTATTTTGAAAAAAATATACCCGTGAAGTTTCTTGCCAGTTCTTCTTCACGAAGGTTTTTTCAAACTGGCGTTAGAATGTAGATGTTTTGGCGAGTACTATTCCCTGGAACCTGGGCTGAGCACAACTCTCGCTCCCGACTGTGATCATCGCTAAAGTCAAGAGTTACTTCGGTGATGATTTCAGGGCCCGGTTCAGGGCTCGGGATGGCGCATACGTTTCGTTCTTATCTCATCATGTCTCATGAGGACTAATTAGCTTCTAGTCTAGTTCTGTTTAAACTTCCTTCTCAGGACGTCACCGGCACTGCACAGAGCGCCGGTTAACGTTGTCGGATCATGAAAGGAATGCGCAAGCTCCTCGTGACCCTGCTTCTTGCTTCTAGACTGAATTGGATGTTTCGAGCCGGTAAGAAATTATACAGTTGAAAAGAGTAAACGAAATTGATAGTCACTGTGCGTAGTGAACTTATCATCAATATTTGTACACAATACCTTTTGAATACAAAATTTGCCAGACATAGAATGCTGAAGGATTATAGTTTGAATATTATTTTGTTGAGGTATAAATTTATATATTTCTAGTTATATGGTTGTAATAGTTCATTGAGTTTATTTAAAAAGTAAAGCAAGAGTATGTCGTTTTAAAAATACTTTCAGTTAAAGAAGCTGAAACTACACATGTAGAAAAAAACATACATACGATCTTTGAACTGTCAATCTTCTGCACTTCGCAGTCTTGGATCCTTAGATACGCATTACTTTTCTGAGTTTTTTATTCTCGGTTACTTGTTAGTGATAATTTATCAGTAGGCGTTAAGTGGGCAGTTACGTATGTTATAGATGCTAAGCCTTGCAAGCCTAGGTCGCTGGTGGTGAGGCTCGGCACATGCGCACTGCCACTGGCAGACTGGTCTTTGCGGTGCTGCTGCGTGAACTGCACGTTGATAGGTAAATGCCGAACTCACAATTCTACAAACTCTAATTCACATCTTTTAATCTTTAATAGTAGTGTCATACTTTGAAATTTTCTTAAGGTCCGGTGAAATTGAACATTGCTCGCACTCTATGTGAATATTACTTGTCGGTCAGGGCAGTCAGTCAGCAA
This sequence comes from Marasmarcha lunaedactyla, assembly GCA_923062675.1. NCBI lineage: Eukaryota > Metazoa > Arthropoda > Insecta > Lepidoptera > Pterophoridae > Marasmarcha > Marasmarcha lunaedactyla. The sequence goes on along the minus strand of OV281339.1, from coordinate 12,508,241 downwards.
TTTGGGCAGAGTAACTGGTCAGCGATCTGAAAGCTGCTGACGGGCTGGACAAGCAGTGGTCATTTTATATTTGATAGTGCGTAGTTGTGGACAGTCCTGTTGCAGTTAAGAACTAGGATGATGATTACCGAGTAGTAAGAAGATATTGTGTTGTTATGGTTGCTTGACAAGTAAAGGAAACGTCTATAATTACAGGGTATTGATATTACGATTGAGATACAGTTTTGATGATTTGACAGTAAATCCATAGTAGATTTAAATAAAAAATAATAAACGTTTTTTTTCGGCTATCAAACGTTTGTTTACAAATCAATTGAATTCAAACAATTATCAAACGATTATGTGTGTCACTATAGTGGCCGAGTTTTCAATTACTATGATACTGTTACCCTGTTACCGGCCCGCCCTCCGCTTGCCAGCAGCCCGCCTCACCCACCCGCCATCTCGGTGCGATCTAAATGTTACTTCCTTGTGATCGCACGGCCAGATTTAAACTACATAATATATAATAATAATAAATATATATATAAAACGCAAATGATGTTCAAATATGGTGCGGGTTGCGATCGATTTGACCGGACTATAGCACTCAGAATGCATCCAGTGAGACAAATCCTTTACAATATGGAATGCTGACCGTGTGCCGCAGATCGTCGCAACCGGGATATTATGTTAAAATATGATATAAGTGAAATAAAACACTTAGTCACTATTGGTCTGTAAAGGCACTGAAACATTCAGAATGGCAAATGAAGCTAACTGATCCATAGCCCGTATTACATATACAACCGATATCGACCATCAAACTCATAAATTATTATTTTATAACGCACTAAAAAAATAAAAGCGTTCGTCCCGTATTTACCTGAAGGGCTACTTAAAGAAAAAGGTGTAATAGTTTTACGCTTTATAAAACTCTCATGTGCACGATTTCTACTTTAGCAGATTTAATGGTTCATGGAGATTTTCTGTCGATGAGTTTCTTATTTATGTTTATATTATTATTATTCCTATGATTTAAATATTTACTGTCCCATTTTCAACGTTGATTTTAGAATACACAAATAACCTTAAATTTTGTTAAAAACATTAATCAGTATTTCCTAATACTATGGTTTTCTACTTTCTATGATTATTTCAACGACTTAAGTACCTATTTATCATTTATATGTTCTCATTATTTACTCTATCAAACTTTAACATCATCCGAAACTAATGTTTTATTATAATAAAACCAATATATTATAGAACCCTCGTTAGCTAGTGATTTTTGGAAAAACAATAACTGACCGATTTTCGTATTTTGTCTCTTTAATCCTCTTACCGAAACTATTATGTTATATTAATCTGATAAATAGTGATCAGTTCTTACATAATATAGTATACAATTTGCAGCATCAATATTAGTTTAACGACATATTTTATTTGTCAATCGAAGTATTAATAGATCCTTTATTAGAAACATAACTCAACATATATAATGAAACGTTTGAACTGTTTCGGTCTTCACCCTCAACCTAATAAACTAATAACAAAACTTATTTGTGTATCACAGTCTAAAATTTTAGAAATAATTTTCAAGTAACTTTTGTTTACGAAAATATTTGTTGATGAGCTAGTTCGAAGTGTTAATTGAAAATTATTTTAACCTGTTTTATCCTTTTATCCTTGATTCAACAAATTGTAAAATAAATCGGGAACTCTTTAGTGTTTCTTTGCTTTATTTTGTAAAATATTGTCGTTAGTATTAGTATAAATAGTATTTTAACTTAAATAAAAAAATTTAACAGTCCTTATTGAAGTCAACGTTTTGTATAAATGCACAACTAAATAAATCATAACATTATCACTTTAATACTTACACAATTGGCACTGAGTATAAATTTTTATCATGAATGGTAGTTTTGCAAAAAATAACAGCAAATGGATACGCTTTCATAGAATATACAGTAAATTCTGGAAAGTTGTTTAAAGGATTCCATTTTAAACGATTACAAGTAAAGTTTTACGTCTCAAATTTATAGCGGGGACGCTCAGTTATTTTTCAATTCAAGGGATGCCGGGACGGTTCAGAAGTAGTTGTTTTAAAGGCGATTAAGTCTGGTATTCCAAAGTTTGCAGCTTTAAGAAAAAGGAAACTGAGATCAGTATTACTCGAGACAACTTTAAAAGTGTTGAGAATATTTATAGAAGCAGATATTGGGTCAGACATTCGCAGTTCAATACGACATAGTTTCATGAATAAGCCGTATCATAATACTTACCAGTTTTAGTATAGCGTAATTCATGCCAACAAACTCTTGCTTCCAATAACAATATAAAATTAATATAATCGAAAAGATCTTTTAATAATCTTCACTAATATTATAAAGAGGAAAGATTTGTAATTTTGTATTTTTGTATGTGTGTATGTTTGTAATGAATAAACTCAAAAACTACTTTGCCTACTAATTCTAAGCTAAGCTACATTCACCTTGATTATTCCTTAGTAAAACTTTAGTAACGTAACCCAATGTGTAAAAAAGTGCCATAAAACATCTTTCGTCGCATGCGCTGCGGAAAATATTGATGATGGAACAAAAGTATGTTCTACAATATTAAAGAACATATCAATAACTACAAAAATCTTTGGGATACTATACGTCCAACTATCTCACACTATCCACTTCTTACATTTTATATGATGATTGAAATACCGACCAAAGTTAGACCACGTTATTCATACTTCTGTTTAAATCCTTTTAGGGAACTAAACCAGACGTTCCCACCGATGGAAAAAGGTAAAAGTCGTATATATTCTCATCGCTTTAGAAAAGTTGATATTGCGACGTACATCACGCATTGTGATTGGTCGGTTCAGTAGCACGTCACCGCTACATCCAAATAAAATCCAGATAAATATTACCCAATATTGTGTCGATCTTTCAACGCTCACATAAACGTTGAATTTTTTCATTCCGTACAAGCCATTCAAAACACATGTAAATACATCAACAAAGGATCGGATCAAGCAACTTTCAGTGTCAGAAATGCTCATGACGAAGTTGAAAATTATTTAAACGGCCGGTACATCAGTACATCTCAAGCTGTGTTGAAGTTGTTGGAGTTTCCTATACATGAGAGACACCCTACCGTAGTACACTTAGCGGTACACTTTGAGAACGGACAACGAGTATACTTTTCAGCGGAAAACATGCAAAATATAGTGGATCATCCACCAAAAACAACACGCACGGCGTTTTTTGACCTGTGCAGTAGTGATGGATTTCCTAAAACACTACTGTATCACGAAGTCCCTTATTAATTTACATGGGGTAACAATACATTTTCTAGAAGGAAACGTGGCCAAGACGTAGTTGGACACCCAGCATAAAAAAAACATGCGGCATTGAGAAAAGTGTATAGCATTCGTTCTTCCCACTTAAAAACAGCTGATGGAAATGTTAAACTTACAAAGCCGCTTGCCAAGATAGAGGTTTTCTGGAAAATGATAACCATTGGGAAATAACTTTGAGAGAAGCTTCGATTTCCCAATGTCCGTTAAAGCTGAGAGAATTGTTTGTGGTGATACTATTATTATATTTCCCCTCGGAACCTCTCAACTTATGGGACAGTTTTAAAGATTTGTGTCAAAATTTCAGACACATAGCCCAACAACAAGGTCAAGACTTTGCTGTTTATAATGAAGGCTTGATAAAGACAAAACAAACATTTAGCATTGAACGACAAAAATTTAAGAGACTTTAGCTTACCTTCTCCGAATCGCTCACTACAAAATGTGTTAATGCCATACCGAGCAGTACATACGATGTTAACGAGTTATCAGTATTTGTCAACTCAAATGCACCAAAATGGGCGGCAGATCAAAAAATAGCGTTCGATGCTATAATTAAAAGTATGGAAAATAACAAGAGTGGTCTATTTTTTTGGACGCACCTGGCGGAACAGATTTTTAAACTTAACTTTTTATGTGAGCAGTATTTTTCAAACCTTCTTAAATCATCCTGTAAACGGATACAATCGTCTAGTGTTATAATGTTTTTAATAGATGTCCATGTCGTCCGCGTACGGAAAAAATTTTGAATTCAAGAAGCAGGAGCCAACATTATTGGTGAAAATGTTAAACATTAAGGGACCGAGTAAAATTCCTTGGGGAACTCCAGAAGAGATAAAGTGCCATGAAAAGCAATATCCATTTCATGCAACAAATCGAGATTATATTATATTATATTATATATATTATATCATTTTATAGATATACCATCTATATACATTTCCATGGACACCTGGACGCAAAAGCTCTTTAGGAGAATTTAATGTTCTATTCGATCGAATCCCTTGCTGTAATCGGTATAAATTGTGTCTACCTGCGCGCCAGCATCCATAGAAGATGTGACAGAATCTATAAAAGAAAGAAGATTGGTCGTTGTTGAGCTGGTTTTTAAAAACTCATGTTGTTCAGGGATAAATGAGTTGGATATAGTGCTATAAACTTGGATATAAATATTTTTTTTAATATTTTTGCGAATTGACAGAGTTTCGATATTGGTATACGGTTTACTTTTATCTCAACCTTTATATATAGGACTAATAAATGCAGATTTCCACATCCTTGGTACAATGCCCTCTTTCAAGGACCTTTGGAATAACATGACAAGCGGTTTTGTTGAAAACTTTAGCGCATTTAACATCAAATAAGGGAGGAATATCATCTTGTCTTAGCACCCTTAGTTATATCTAGTGATTTAAGCTACTCTAGAACATCATTTTCGTTTATGTCAATATTACCTATTGTTTGAATTGAATTGAAGCTACAAGTATTATTTTCCTGCTGAGAGTTATCCGGTTGATGGTCCGCACTAAAAAAAGTTGTTTATAAAAAGTTTGCGAAGAGGTAACATACAGCTTTCCCTAAGTTTGACGATTGACTTTCAAAAGAAAGTGAATTTCTTAGGGAAGTGAATTGGAACTATTTTTATTCGATTTAATGAATAACCAAATTTGGATTCTCTATAATCAAGTTCTCGATCCCCTGTAAATACGAATATTGTTGTTCCAATACGAAATAAAGACTTTATAAAAAATATTAAACGTTAGGAAATGAGATCAAAAACAAAAATATATCTGTATGTTCCACATGGCCCAGGTGGGAGTTGCAATTCAAATGAGCCGCTTTCGTAGAAAAACAACTCACGAATAATATTGAATCCAAGTGTGGAAAGCAAAGTTCTTTGATATAATATACTTATATTGTGAGTATTATGTTCATGTTATGATATGAACACTCATCAGAACTATTCTATATGTACAGTGTACAGTTTACCGTTCAGAAACCTTTGATATACCCTGTCTTGTAAAATTGTACACCGTGAATGGTAACCAAAACAGTTTTTTCATAAAAAGAGATTTGAACCACGTATCAAAGACGTTGCATTAAAAATGTGCTTATAATATCTCCCTGGCCTATATTAAACAATATTCCAAACTCTCAATTACCAATCCTTTATAAATGAAGATTCTATCTTGGAGTTTAAAGCATTAATAAAAGATTTTAATTCATACTGCGAGCTCATTATAATTAAATTTTAAAATTTTCGTCATTTTTCCTAAGCAACAGCTAGTAATTCCACGGCGGCGTACAACATTCATAATATTTAATTCAGCCCCGTTCGCACACGGCTCTCATGGCAGTGACCTCAGCCTGTTTATAAATAGATAAAAACATATAAAATAATCTAGGCAAATATGGGACTTGAATTGATTAAGATTTAGAAGAAATGACAAGATTATTGAATTGATTGAATTGAAAGCAGGTCAGCTGACCTGCTTTGATATATGAGATATGATATGATCATAAGATATCCAAAATAACCGCGTAATTTTTATAATAAATGCATCTTAATCCAAAGTTATGCCGGATCGTTTTAGTTTTTAACAGTTTTGAAACTGGTTATTATAATTGAATTTTAGCTGTCAGGATATTCACTATTAAATATATAGATCTCGATATTGTTTGTTTAATTATACAGGGTGTCTCATAAATTGTACGACAAACTGAAATGAAAGAAATATTGAGGCGTCCCCTAACAGATTAAAAAAAATTACCTTAGTAAAAGTGTCACCGTTTTTGAGATATTCTCGACTTTTGATTTTTTTCGAAAAATTAGGCTTTTTGGTCAGTTTTTTCGTTGCTATGTGTACATACAAGCAGATAATTTTGTATTTTTTTTTGCAAATATTTTAGAATAGTAAATCTACCATACGCAAATATCATTTTGTTAAATATCATTAGGTGTCATTGAGAATACACACATTATGCTCATTGTTTTTTCCTACAAAAAATATTTACCTCAGCTTTGGCATGCAGTGGTGAAAAAACTTTGTACTGACTGTAACTGCACATTTTAAAAATAAATTACGTATTTAATAAAGATTTCAGAAATGTATAAAACTGGCCATGTTATTCTAGAAAAAAAAAGTTATCGCCAGTTTTGTGCCAAAGGGGCCGATTCATATTAGCTCCGACTTTTAAATTTAAATTTAAACATATTTCTTTACCGATGAAATTACATGAAATTACATGCGCTTAATTTTGTTTTATACTTGTTTTGGCCGTTTTGTTTTCCTTTGTACAATTTTGAATAATTCCCTGAACCTTTGTGGAGGCGCTTCGCCTGCGTAAAACGAAACGCAGAATTTTGAATTTGACGCGTACTTCACGCAGCGCGCAACGGTGACGGTTGTGTGCTAACTTTATAATTCTCTTCCTACTTGTTGGAACTATACATGTGCTGTGATGAGAAAGTGATTTATTGAACTTATTGAACATTATCTACAGTTTATTCGTACTAGTGTCGACAGTCTAAACGCTACGTATAAGTGTGACTCGCCAGCCAAGAGTCGTAACCGGGACCCGAAACAAGAAAGGCTGAATCCTCAAGTAAGTGTCTCCACTTCTTCTTGGTGAAGGGTTGATTTCGGGGTTGTGCTGGGGACGACAAAACGGCCTACAACAGGGTTTAATACTATTCAATACCATCTCGTAGTTGTGCTGATACGGATTTTATACTATCGTGCTACCCGCTCGCTTAAAGGCTCTGAAGATTTCTGGAGCTTAGTACACCCAGTATGTGGCGCGTACACCCCTGTGATGGTCCTTCGAGCCGGATAGGATTAGCCTGTGAGATACCTAGATTTGTTTAGTCATTTACGCTAGAACTTGCCGTCGTGGTCAAGTACCTACTTTTATTTCGCTGCGAATAAAACTGTATTAGCCTACACCAACATCAGTTGTTACCTAGTAACTAGTTTTTTAACAGTTCTAGTAACATAATTTTATATTGTCGCACCATAATTTCTAGAAATTTTCGTCTATTTTACGCAAAGGTTCTACCAAGGTCACTTTACCTAGCCATTAAAAATTATAATACTAACTGACTTTTTCTCTTTGTTTTCTCGTTTGTTTTACGTATATTTCGCTATCAGATTATTTTAATCCTAATAACAGTGATACAATTTCAATTTACGCTATATAAATACGTAAAATCGCATTTGGTCAGTGTTCCATATTTCATATTACCTACATATAGGCCATTTTATTTGTAGAACTGTAATATTGTTTCTAGAACGCTCGAACGCTCGCTCGCAGCACATTTTCGATAGACTTATTTAGTTCCACCCGCATACGCATTTTATAACCACTTGGTTAGTTATATAAACGCATTCATACGCATTTATTTTTTTGTTTGTTTATTCGCTGCAATTTAAGTAAACAGATTTTACCCATTATTCTTTGAAAATGTCGAAGTCAATTCAAACTAGAAGTAAGGGAGATGGTGATATTGTTACGCCTCAAATTAAATTATTAGAAGCTCGCATTCAAATATTTTTTGCTAGATTACAGAGTATTTATGATTTATCGCAGGATGTTTCGACTGTTGCATTACGTAAACAGTTTTTGAATTCATCCACTTGTATTGAACAATTACGCACTGATATTATGAAGTCCATAGATGATTTAAACTTGTCCAAACTCGAGTTAGATCCAAATTATGTGCCAGACTATAATTCTTTTATTGCTTTTGACGAACTGTATTGTTCTATATTAAATACGTTAAATAGTTTAAAGAATAATGTCGCAGAACAATTACATTCCCAAAAACCTAAGTTAAAACTCCCGCCGATCAATTTGCAAACCTTTGATGGCGATTTCAAGTCGTGGCCTTCGTTTTTTGAGTGTTATAATAACGCTGTACACAACAACACTGGGTTAAGTAATTCAGAAAAGGTATTTTATTTGTGCGGTATTCTTTCGAAGAACGCTTTATCTACTATTGCTGGTGTTCCGCCTACCGGAGATAATTACGATCTTATTTACAATACATTGGTGAACAAATACCAAGACCGCCGAACTTTAGGTACTTCTTATTTACAACATATTATGAATATTAAACCGTTAACGGTTCAGTCAGCTGATGGTTTAAACACTTTTATTGATAAGTTTACAACTTCGGTATCATCGTTTGAACAATTGAAAATAACAAATGAGAAAGATTTCATTTTTTTGTTTTTAGCATTACAAAAATTAGATCGCGAAACCGCTCGTATGTTTGAAAATTCAGTTCGTTCCGAACAAATACCAACGTACGAAAGTCTTGTAAAATTTTTGCGTGAACAAACTAAAATTCTTGAACGCACCAACAGTCATACTTTTAATTACGCCCCCACAAATAAGATAACCTATTCAACTCAAAATAATAAATCATTTAAACCCCCAATACCAAAAAATACAAAGTCGTTTTTAACTGCGCATGATTCTAAAGGCTTATGTGTTTTGTGTAACAAGCCCGGGCACGAACAATTTTACCGTTGTCCTAAGTTTTTGAAAATGACACCTACAGATCGCTATTCTATTATTAAAACCAAAGGTGGTTGTTTTACTTGTTTAAGTTTTTATCATCGGACATTTGCTTGTAATTCGAATAAAAATTGTAACATTTGTGGTTTGAAAACGCATCACACGTTACTTCATTTCCCGCGCCCGTCGGATAATGCTTCTCGATCGGAACTCGAACCTCCACCCGGCAGCGTCCGCGCGTCTATACCGCCAGCTGCTACGCCCGCCGCGTCGTCAGCGCGTGACGTCACACCGCCGCCACCGCCGACTAGTGTTGTGCAGTTTAGTGATGCGCACCATAATTCAACGCTTTGCTCGCATACTTCGCTTACGATTACTAAACCTAATGCTACAACGGTGTTATTGGCGACCGCGCGTGTTATTATTAAGAACGCTCAAGGTTATGAATTTTCAGTTCGCGCTTTAATTGATAACGGTTCGATGAATGACTTTGTTACTTCTCGGCTGTGTAAACGTTTGTCTTTAAATATAGATACACTGCCCGAGCAGCTTACTGTAAATGGTTTCGGTGGTTTGTCAAAGACTGTGAAAGGTACCACAAATGTAAAAATTTATTCTCGTTTTAACCGTAATGTTTCCTTTGACTCGAATCCACTCGTTGTGGATACCATTACGGATCACTTACCGACATCCTCGATTAATACGTCGATGTTAGGTTACCTCTCTCGCACACCTCTTGCCGACGATACGTTTTCCGAACCCGGAGAGGTGGAGATGCTTATCGGCGCGCAACTGTTCCCTCGTTTACTTTTGAAAGGTCACATTCAGGGTCCACCTGGAACTCCTGATGCGATTCAGACCACGCTCGGATTTATTTTAATGGGGACCGCTCCCATTTCAAACGCTTCGATTAGTTCAAACGCTCGTGCGTCTTCGCGCGCGATGTCGCATACTTTATGCGCTATTACTGCTCAACCACTTGATTCTATTTTGAAGAAATTTTGGGAGGTAGAAGAAGTTTCTACTCAACGCAACGCTGTGCTCTCAGACGATGAGCAAAACTGTGAGCTTATTTATAAATCCACAACAACTCGTGAACCCGATGGTTCTTTCGTACTCGCACTTCCATTTAAAATCGATCCTTCAGTTTTAGGTGATTCGCGCAAGGCTGCTTGCTTTGGAGAAGCGTCTTACAAACGCTCCCAAATTACGTTCTGCATATGATGATATCGTAGTGGATTACTGTGAGAAAGATTATCTTGCTCCCGTCTTATCCGATGACAACTCATCCGGTTACATCATACCTCACCATGGCGTTATACGTGATGATAAGTTAACCACCAAGGTCAGGCTTGTTCTGGACGCAAGTGCTCGCACGGATACTGGTATTTCACTTAACGAAGTGTTACATTCAGGTCCAAACCTGCAATCAGACTTATTCGTCGTTCTTTTAAATTTTCGACTCTTTCCCATCGCTGTCTGTGGTGATGTGGAACAGATGTATTTGAGAATTAAATTGTATCCTGAATTTCACAAGTATCAGAAAATTTTATATCGTTTTAGCAGTTCTGATCCTTTACAAATTTTTGAGTTTAAACGAGTCTGTTTTGGCTTATCTTGTAGTCCATACTTGGCTTTACGCACACTACGATATCTCGCTGAGCTTGAACGTTCTAGATATCCACTCGCCGCCGACGTCATTGAGCGTGGTGATTATTTCATGGATGACGTACTCTTCTCTGTAGAGTCTTTATCATCTGCTAAAGAGATAACTTCGCAACTTATTAATATGTTTGCTGCTGGAGCTTTCAAACTCCATAAATGGTCTAGTAACTCGCAAGACTTAATTAAATCTTTACCACAAGACCATTTACATCCTCAAATTGTTAATTTCGATTCAAACTCGACGCAAAAGGTATTAGGAGTCACTTGGGATCCCCCAAATGATAATTTCAAATTTACTATTTCTAAAAATGACGTTGCTTGCACAAAGCGCAATATACTTTCGGTAATTGCACGATTGTGGGACGTCATGGGGTTTGCTGCTCCGCTGATTTTATTCGCCAAGCTTCTAATAAAGGAGCTCTGGTTGCTCAAGATGGACTGGGATGATGAGCCGCCTCCGCACATTGTTGCTAAATGGTCGAAGTTTCAAAGTGAACTTCCTATTATATCCAAACTCGCTGTACCTCGTCATATTGGTGTGGTACCATCTTGCAGTGCTAGTCTAATGGCGTTCTCTGATGCGTCTGAGAAGGGCTATGGAGCCGTAATATACATACGCGCGCAGCATGAAAACAAGGTAACTGTAAGATTATTGTGTGCAAAGTCAAAGGTAGCTCCTGTTCAGACTGTTAGTCTTGCTCGCCTAGAACTCATGGCAGTTCATCTAATGACAAAATTAATTAAAATCTTTGTTTCAACTTATTCAAACCGCTTTACACTTACCAATATTTTTGCCTTTTGTGATTCAACCATCGCTTTGAGCTGGGTTCATTCTAGCCCACATCGCCTTAAGACTTTCGTTGCAAACCGTGTTTCAAAAATTCAAGAAAACGTCGATCCGCAACATCTTTACCACATTTCGGGCAAGGATAATCCAAGTGACTGTTTGTCTCGAGGTCTTACACCGGCACAACTCATCGCCCATCCCATGTGGATGAATGGCCCACCATGGTCATATCTTGAATCAGACGCTTGGCCAATCAAGCATTTTAACGCTCTAAGTTCGAAGGAGTTGCCAGAACTTAAAACTATAACTTTGTCTACATCTCAGAATAAAGGTGAATCTTTTATCTGTAGATTGTCCTCTCGTGTTTCTCGCTGGACAAAGTTATTGCGCATTGTAGTTTACGTTTTACGCTTTACAAAAACGCTCACTTCTCGTGGTGATATAAACGCTGCTGACTTAAACAAAGCCGAGTCAGTAATTGTTAACGCTGTTCAACAAGAACATTTCGCATCTTTTATTAAGTTAATTGAAACCGGTAAACAACACCCAATATTAATTCGTAAGTTGCGGCCGTTTATGCTTAACGGCATTCTTCGTGTGGGTGGCCGCCTGGAAAATAGTGACTTAACATATGATCACAAACATCCGGTGCTCCTGCCAAGCAAGGACCGAGTTGTCAATCTTATCGTCGATCATGTTCACCGCACTGCTTGTCATGCAGGGCCCCAACTTCTTCTTGCTCTGTTAAGACAAAAATATTGGATCTTAGCAGCTCGTCGTCTAGTTCGCGCGCGAGTACATTCATGCTTTCAATGTTTTAAGGTACGCCCTAAAGCAAATCAACCTCCGATAATGTCAGATCTTCCTTTATGTAGACTACAAATTTCGAAGCCGTTCACACATACCGGCGTAGATTACGCAGGACCTCTGTCAATAACATTTTCTCGTCAACGTGGCATAAGAACTCACAAGGCTTACTTATGTATTTTTATATGTTTAACTACAAGGGCAGTGCACGTTGAAATAGCGCCTGATTTGAGTACTGATTCCTTTTTGAACGCATTTAAACGCTTAATTTCCCGACGAGGTCCGGTCGAGAGGCTTTATTCAGACAACGGTACGAATTTTGTAGGCGCGAAGGCATATTTAGACGAACTTCATCAATTTTTAACTTCTGAAGCCTTTATTAATAATTTTAAATTCGAATTATCTACTAAACGCATCGATTGGGTTATGATACCACCCAACGCTCCCCACTTTGGTGGTGGATGGGAAGCAGCAGTCAAGTGTTTCAAGACACATTTATCGCGCGTCATAGGATCGCAGATTTTAACCTGTGAAGAGCTGTTAACGGTGCTCTGCCAAATTGAGGCAATTTTAAATTCGAGACCGTTAGGTATTTTAAGTGAGGATCCCGCGGAACCTTTACCATTAACTCCATCTCATTTTTTGAACACAGCGCCTTTAGCCTCCCTTCCCTCGGTGGACGTTCCAGAGCAGAGCCAACAGTTACTTTCGCGCTACATGCTACTCGATAGGCTTGTTCATTCCTACTGGAGTAGATGGCGTGACGAGTACTTACATACGTTACAAACCCGTGAAAAATGGAACACTGACTCGCGTCTGGTTAGAATAGGTGAAGTGGTTTTAATCATGAAAGATAATTCACCTCCACTTCATTGGCCCTTAGGCATTATTGAAAAGGTTTATCAAGGAGTTGACGGTCATGTTAGAGTCGCCTTGGTAAGAACTAAAACTGGTACTTTAAACGTCCAATTATTCGTCTTTGTCCGTTACCTAAATTAGATTAGCTATAGCTACGTATACATTTTAGTTATAGTTTAATTAGTAGTTACTCCAGATAGCGCTATAAAAATATTTCGTTAATTTTCACGCTCTTAAGGTGTAACTTTAAGATATTTTTTTTTGTTTGTGAGATTATCATGGCAACGCTCTAAGTTTAAATTTAGAATTTATTCTCGCTTTTTTACGCATTGCTCTATTTAGGACTTGTTCTAGAATCAGATTAATCTTGTTGCGCGTTTCCACTAGGTAGTTGAAAGGGAGCCTTTCAAGGCGGGGAGGATGTTTTGGCCGTTTTGTTTTCCTTTGTACAATTTTGAATAATTCCCTGAACCTTTGTGGAGGCGCTTCGCCTGCGTAAAACGAAACGCAGAATTTTGAATTTGACGCGTACTTCACGCAGCGCGCAACGGTGACGGTTGTGTGCTAACTTTATAATTCTCTTCCTACTTGTTGGAACTATACATGTGCTGTGATGAGAAAGTGATTTATTGAACTTATTGAACATTATCTACAGTTTATTCGTACTAGTGTCGACAGTCTAAACGCTACGTATAAGTGTGACTCGCCAGCCAAGAGTCGTAAGCGGGACCCGAAACAAGAAAGGCTGAATCCTCAAGTAAGTGTCTCCACTTCTTCTTGGTGAAGGGTTGATTTCGGGGTTGTGCTGGGGACGACAAAACGGCCTACAACAGGGTTTAATACTATTCAATACCATCTCGTAGTTGTGCTGATACGGATTTTATACTATCGTGCTACCCGCTCGCTTAAAGGCTCTGAAGATTTCTGGAGCTTAGTACGCCCAGTATGTGGCGCGTACAATACTAATAACGACAAACACTATGAGTACGAGAGGTGGGAGGTGGGAAGTGGTACTACTACTACCTGTTGTGACTTTTATTCATTCTCGCTCCGATCGCCGCCCAGTGCGGACGTGCAAGACCCCGTTCTCCGTTGTTTGGTCCCTTCCCGATATTCCGTGGCGCTCAGTCTACTGACGTCACAGTTTAGCGTGTTGGTTCCGTGCTACGGTTTTCAAGGTTCTTTCTACTCCCTCTGAGTGCTATCGAAGTGCGATTTTTCTTTGCGACTAAGCCCCTTAGTCTTCAAAGTGCTGTGCTAAGTTGTGTTGTGCTTGTGCTGAGTGCAGTGTTGTGCCCAGCGTAAGTAGTCTGGTTTCAGTGCAAAGGATACTTAACGGTGACAACGCATTTGTACTGAACCAGTCCTTTTTATTTTTATTTTATTTCTCTTCTCTATTTTATTTATTTTTCTTCTATTTTTCATATTTATTTTTATCATATCTGTGTGTTTTCGTGTGTATTTGTCCTTTCTGTCGGTAAAGGTTGACCCTAACGTGGTCAACTCTTTACCTGCGTACCCTTTTTTAGGTTTCTAGGTAGCGGCCTTCGGCGTACTACTGTTAATTTTAAGTTTTCCTCCCCAGCCCCCCTACCGCTGGTAGGGAGGTTCGCCGCTAGGATTTTGCTAGGTTTTAGGAACCAGGCATCTTTTATTATACTTATATTTATTAATATGACTATCCCAACTCTCCCTTATGGATCCGCTAAGCGTTATTAACGCGTTCACCCAAGCACTTGCTGCGGTAGGCGTCTACATCCCGAATGACATCATAACGCAGGCCTTGCAGGCATCAATCGCGTCCCCGGCCCCTCAGGCCTCAACCCCGGCCCCTCAGGCCTCAAACCCGGCCCATCAGGCCTCAACCCCGGCCCCTCAGGCCTCAAACCCGGCCCCTCAGGCCTCCAACGTCGAGACCCCTCAGGTCTACAGCTCTTCCTCGTCTCCCGCCTCGTCCGAGATGGACTGCGAATCGGTCGCATCCTCTCACGCGTCTCGTCGCAAGCGTACCGCTCCCGGGAGCGACTCCGAACCCGCGTCTGATACGTCATCAGATGCCGTCACCTTAACCGGCTCTCCTGAGCCCGCGATTCAACTTGTCGCCAAGCGCTCCAAGAAGCGCTCGAAGAAAGCTTCGGTATCATCAATACCCGAGCCCTCCCCGGTGTCTTCAACACCAGCCCCCGCGCCGTTAAAATCACTCGAAGTTACCGCGCCTCCGTCGGTCCCATCGAAGCCAGCGACGCGCTGCGCTCCCGTCCCGCCGAAACCTCAGCTCCCTCCGCCCGTCTTCCTGCGTGAAAAAGCGCGCTGGACCGCGGTTTCTAACTTGTGCAAAGAGCACAAAATTAATTACTTAAAAGCCGCCAACGCTGGCGATACAATCAAAATTCAAGTAGCGACCGTCGACGACTTCCGCGCGTTTACCAGGTTACTCTCGTTAAATAAAATCGCGTATCACACCTACGCCCTCCCGGAGGAGCGTAAGATCTGCGCAGTACTACGGGGCGTCCCGTTCGAACTCAGTAACGAAGACATCCTCGAGGACCTTAAGTCTCAGGGTTTCCCGGTCACAGCAGTGCACAAGATGCACTCCAACCGCAGTAGGCGTTTTCCTTTAGCTTTAGTAATCCTGTCAAATACTCCCAACTCGAAGGAGATTTTCAAAGAGGCTCGCACAATCTGCGGACTCTCGAACATCTCCGTCGAGCGTCCCAACCCCCGCGGTCACCCTGGGCAGTGCCACCGCTGCCAGCTATATGGCCACGCAGCGGCTAACTGCTCAGCTCCCACCAGGTGCGTTAAGTGCCTGGATCCACATTTCACAAAGGAGTGCACTCGCACTCCTGAATCCACTTCCCCCCCTGCCTGTGTGCTGTGCGGCCAGTCCGGCCACACAGCTAACTACAGGGGTTGCCCGCGCGCTCCGCGCTCCACCACCAAGAGGGTCGCGCCTAAACCGGCACCGCCGCTCACTCCTGCTAACTTCCCGCCGCTGCGCAACCGGGGTCCCCCGGAAGCAAAGCCCGTTCAGCCGACGCCTACTCCGGCTCTGTCTTGGAGGCAGCGTCCGGCCGTCCCGCCTGCACCTTCCCGACCCGACCCTTCCTGCACCGTACCTCAGTCGTCGTTGGCTGAGGATATGAAGACCGTGTTCGACGTTATTCAAAACGTCGATATTAACGAAATTTCCGTACTCGCACGCAAACTGCGAGCCGCCCGCTCTCCTCAAGAGCGTTTATTCGCGTTAGCCGAGCATCACTCGCTCCTAAGTTTGTTGTAAATTTATTTTAATTTTTTTTTATTTTCGTATAACATCGTAAATAAGTTAATTATAATGTCTAGACCCGCGAATCCCGCGTCCAGTCGTATTAAACCCAAGGGCTTATCCCTAGTATCTTTTAACGCTCGTAGCCTTAGCACTAACCTTCCCGAGATTAAACTGTTCCTTTAGAACAAAGAACCTGACTTATTCCTTCTCCAGGAGACATGGCTTACTCCAAACCGCTCCAGGGGATACGCTATTCCTAAGTACGCGTTTACTCGCAACGATAGGCCCAACTCCGACGGTTACGGCGGCACCGCTATATATTACAAAAGAGGCTTCCATTGCTGTCCTCTCCCTACCCCTCCTCTCCTCAACATGGAGGCCACTGTGTGTAGATTGGCTATGACTGGTCATCCGACCATCATCATAGCTTCAATCTACATACCTAGTAGTACCAGACCAATCCGCAGCGACTTTAAGGCCATTCTCGCCCTCGGCCATTCAGTCATTATGTTTGGAGACTTTAACTTCAAACATACTGACTGGACGTGCCTATCGACCAACACCAGCGGTATCGCTCTCCTCGACATCACTAACTCCCTTGACTTAGACGTCATATCCCCCATCACTCCCACTCACTATCCCAACAACCCGACCTATTCTCCTGACATCCTCGACTTTGCAATTATCAAGCGAATCAATCTTGATCTCAGGTCCATCGAACCGCTCGATGACCTAGGCTCCGACCATCGCCCCGTCTCCCTCGTGCTAGGCGCGCCTAACGATAACGTCACATCTCCTAAGACCTTTACCAACTGGAAAGGCTTTAAAAATACGTTAGATTCAGCCTTAGAGGCACCGAACTCTCCGCTCGCGATTTCGCCCGACCAATTAGACAGCCCGATTAAAATAGATTCGATAGTCGATAATCTCACTGATGCTATCAACTCAGCCATCAGCGACAACGTAATCATTGCTAAGCAAGGCAAACCCGCGCTTCCCTTAGCCGTTAGCAATCTCATTAAAGCTAAGAACGCGGCTCTCCGGAGAGCCAAGAAATATCCCACGCCCGCATATAGAACAGCTGCGAATCAGCTTCAACGTAAAGTTAGGTCTCGCCTCGCGGAACTCCGTGACACTCAGTTTAACGATCTCATGCAGAATATCTCCCCGTCCAACCAAGCGTATTATCGAATGGCCCGAGCTTTACGCGTAGACACCGCCTCTCACGTTCCTCCTCTCACTCGTCCCGACGGCACCATTGCCTTCGAAGTCGAAGAGAAAGCCGAATGCTTCGCCGACAGCATAGCGGCACAATGTTCGCCCAGCACGCAACCCGCGGATCCCTTCCACATCCAGGCGGTGGAGGACGAATTTCTCCGCAGAGAATCTCTCCCTATCACCGACGACCCCGTCACAGTCTCTAATGATGAAATCTTGCTTCTCATTAGAAAGCAAAAGTCCAAAAAGGCTCCGGGTGCGGATGGAATTTCCAACCACGCACTTAAGCACCTGCCACAGTAGGTGCTTACCTTGTTAGCTATCATCTTTAATGCCTGCTTCGACCATAGCTACTTTCCAAAAGCCTGGAAAGAAGCGACAGTCATAGGCATTCCCAAGCCGGGTAAACCTCTGAACATCCCGGCTAATCACAGACCCATCAGCCTCCTCAAGGCAATGTCTAAACTTCTCGAAAGAGTCATACTCTCTCGAATGCGGAACCATCTGTTTCCAACGGATGGCGACCCTCTCATTATTTTAAATAAAACACTTTTTACCGGATATTATCGCGTATATTTTAGTTAATTTTAAAATTATTTCGACGTTTCGGCATCTTTGCAGTTGCCGTGGTCACAATAGACTGCCTCTCATTATTCCCCACCAGTTCGGCTTTCGCGCTAAGCACTCCTGCCCTCAGCAAGTCCATCGAATCGTCGAGTACATTCTCGAAGGATTCTATCCGCATCGTAAAAAATCAATCGCGGTTCTCTTTGACGTAGCCAAGGCATTCGACAAAGTCTGGCACAGCGGTCTCGTTTTTAAACTCTATAAAATAGGCTTACCGGTTCGCCTAGTCAGATTAATCGCGTCGTTTCTTAAAGACCGTACGTTTCGATTCAAACATGAAGGCACGCTCTCCGCGCCTCGTCCCATAAAGGCTGGAGTCCCGCAAGGCTCAGTCCTCGCCCCTCTGCTGTACACCGTGTACACTAATGACATGCCCATCCCGCCGAAAGGCGTCGAACTCGCCCTCTTTGCAGACGATACCGCCCTTTACACTAAAGGTAAAAGGATCCCGTATAACATCACCAGACTCCAAAAGGCCGTAAACGCCCTCGGTGTTTGGTTTCAAAAATGGCGTATCGATGTCAACCCAGAAAAGAGTTCTGCCATTCTATTCGACCACAAACGTCGTAATCGCCGCAACGATCCCCACATTCGAATGTTAGGTATTTCCATCCCCTGGAAGCGCAGTATCAAATACTTAGGCGTCACCTTAGATCAGACGCTTTCTTTTAAGCCACACGTCGATAGAGTAACGAAACTCGCGCGTTTCTACTTAAGCCGCTTAAATAGTATGATAGGTAGAAAAAGTAAAATGTCTTTTAGAAATAAACGTACGCTTTATAAGGTCTGCGTTAGACCCGTCATGTCATATGCTTCGTCAGTCTTTGCCCACGCCAACCCCTCCGTCCTGTATAAGCTGCAGGTAGTTCAAAATCTCTTCTGCCGCAGGGCCACAGACGCACCTTGGTATGTGCGCAACGCGGACCTGCACAGAGATCTTGAACTACCTACAGTGCAACAGCACCTCAAAACACTCTCAGAATCGTTCTTCAAACGCGCCGAATCCCATCCCAATCATCTTGTTCGAGATTCAGTCTCATATACTGCTCCTGTGTTAGATTCGAAATTCAAAGTCGCTAGGCCGAGAAACGCGCACACGGGCGAACCTACGCAGTTAACTTTAGCTCTCGAGGCCCTTCAGGCCGCAAATCCTAATTCTAACGTAAATTCTAATTCTAACGTAAATCCGAATTAATGCAATTTTTATTTTTCATTTTTAATGTTTTTATTTTTACTTTTCATTTTTGAGCACCTTCAGTGCTATGTGAATCTCAGCGGGTGACCCCTTAAGGGCCCCGCTGGCGCGGCCTCTTTCTCCAATTGGCCGTCGCTCAGATGAAGGCTGAGTGGCAAAAATGCACGAGCCGACAGGGGGTTTTTTAGTGGGTATGGTTCTGGTAGGCGTCGGGACGAGTCCCACATAACTCCGGTCGCGCGCGCGGAGTATGCGTCAGAGCATTTTTTATGTCCTCCTGCCCTTCCCGTGGAGGGGAACCAAAAAAAAAAAAAACCTTTATTATGATACCGATACCGATTTCATATCCACAGCCGTTGCTTTTGTGCTTGCTATCCTGTTTGCTATCGCGCTCTTACGATAGCTAAAGTATGCGCCTGTCTCTGTCACTTTTTCCTGCCCCTTCCTGTGCCAGCCAGGCACTAGGCAGTACGATCCTTAACGCTTTCATGGCACACGTCGTCGCTCTCTTATCGCTGTTGTTTAGTTTTCGTACTATGTTTTTTGCTTGCAACTCGGACTCTGATTTGCCTTACGATTTTGACTTTGTTAACTGTGTTTGCTCACGAGTTGGCGCTTTCTTGGATTTTGCTTTGTGTATTGAATTGATTTGTGACCAGCTTTATTACTTCACCTGTATGGTGGTTGCCACCATATGTAAATTTCAGGTCCGAGAGAGTCCGAGTTCCAAGCAAAAAACATATTACAAAACCAAAACAACAGTTGTAAGAGAGCGGCGACGTGTGTCATGACAGCGTTAAGGATCGTACTGCCTAGTTACTGGCTGGCAAAGGAAGGGACAGCGAAAGTGACTGAGACAGATGCATACTTTAGCTATCGTAAGATTGAGATAGCAACCAGGATAGACAAGCACAATGCAACGAATGTGGATATGAAATAGTCTAAACGTTCAAGAATCGGTATCCGTATCATAATAAAACCGTAGTACCGTAGTAGTCCTCTCGTACTCATAGTGTTTGTCGTTATTAATATAAAACAAAATTAACCGCATGTTAATTTCATGTTATTTATCAATTCAGCAAGGCCAGGGTTCGGTAAAAATGTGTAATTTAAATTTTAAAGTCGGATTCAATATGAATCGGCCGCTTTGGCACAAAACTGGCAATAATTTTTTTTTTCTAGAATAACATGGCCAGTTTTATACATTTTTGAAGTCTATATTAAAAACGTAATTTATTTGTGAAATGTGCAGTTACAGTTACTACATTTTTTTTTCACCACTGTATGCCAAAGCTGAAGTAAATAATTTTTGTAGAAAAAAAATTATTAGAATAATATGTGTTTTCTCAATGACATCTAATGATATTTAATAAAATGATATTTGCATATGGTAGATCTACTATTATTGGCAATAATTACAAAAAATAATACAAAATTATCTGCTTGTATGTACACACAGCAACAAAAAAACTAAACAAAAGTCTAATTATTCGAAAACAATCAAAAGTCGGGTATATCTCGAAAAAGGTGACACTTTACTAAGGTAAATTTTTTTATCTGGTTGGGCACGCCTCAATATTTCTTTCATTTCACTTTGTCGTACAAGTTATGGGACACCCTGTACATATTTTATCTTGCACTCGGTTTCAAATAATCTCAAATGGAAAGTTAACGAAAAAGAAAATATTTCAACATCACAATGAATCCCACACTTGCCACTTGTGCCCCGGATTATTATTCTATATTTATGATTATTCATCTTAGCTATTTGCGAAGTTCCCTCGTAAAGAACATACAAAATATTCTTTCCCGCTTCCTGAAGACAGGCAAAATATTCCTACATTCTCCCAAAGGGATAAAAAACAAAAGTCAGCCATAATAAGGCTCGTTTATTCCCTGTTAAGGGTCAAGCCAGGGGCACCTGAAAGTAAATTGTTTTCTATGAATAAATTTTTTAGATAACAATAAAGAACGTATTTTTTGAAGGTAAGTATCAAAAAATTTAAGTATAAACAACTGATGGCTATACGTGTAACTTGCGACTTGTGTCAGTACGTGGCAATTGATGTAACATTTACTTTGCATAATAACTGAATGCATGATTGAGCATGGGGTAACAAGATACTTTGTTTCAATATGGCAATGTAGAATCAAGCTGATGAATCACAGGAACAGCTAGTGAGATACTTGATTTAAATACATACATGAATACATACAAATTGGCTAATTAGAAACAGTTGCAATGCCACATACATACACATATTCTTACACTAGTGTTTCTTTTATCAATTATTTAATGTATGTGACTATAGTAGTCTCTACAGCAGGGTCAAATAATTGCAGCTACCGTTCTGACTACGAATGACTTACGAAATTTGGATGTTATCAGTGCTAATTGCAGCGATCAAATACTTGAAATAGTTGAGTTCCATTAATTTAACTAACGTTTAATTGCTTTGTTCTAGATTCATTATACAACAATGGTAAAGACAAAAATTTTAGAAGCATAAAAAAATCGTGTAGTTTATGTGTATATATAAGAGAAATAATAACGTCGACCAGACAGCTTTGCTATAAATACACGTATGAACTAATCAGTATAGCATAGGATTTTCATTAGGCGTGATAATTTTTTTATGAAACCTGAAACCTTTATTTTATATATTTAATTAACAAGTTATAATTTACTACTTAATGTGCTATTGCACATTAAACGATAATTGTTCAAAATCCAAAATACCAAGACTGTAATGCAGAAGTGCAAACATAGTATACAATAATAAACTTTAACAACAGTAAACAATCAATAAAAATAATTGTAACAATCAGTTTATTATTGTAAAACAGTAACAATAATAAACTTATCAGGATTTCCAGAAATAATTAATTAACATGCATTGAAATAAAAATAAAAAAAACGACGAGGAAACTTTACCTCGTTTAGTTGTTGAAAATTGTACTTATTGTGTAAAGTTATTCCTAACAAATGCAGATTTACAATTGTCTTCACTTCAAGGCCCCCAGTGCATTATTTTAATCCACAAAACATATGGAATTTCACGACTGAACTTTTGGCTGTAAGAACCAGAGACTGAAACGCGGCGTGATTAGGGAGGCTCCCTGTATAAGCCAATGGTTTTATTATACAAATAGTAAGGCGATTTGAGAGTGTGCTCCCATGGATTTCGTGAAAGAGTTTCTTAATGAAAATTAGGTAATTGTGTGAGAACGATACGATTTATGAACCATATTTCGTATATTTTTTTAGCATAAAAGTAAGTGAGTATTTTGTAAATAAAATGTAATTTTGTAAACAAGTGAAGCGAAAAATCTTTTTTTACAATACGAAAAGATGTTCTGTTTAATATTCAGTGCATTTTTGAGTAAATGTAAATGAAATGGATTAATTTAAACAATTTCACCTACGTTATTTCTACAATTCTTGATAATAAACTAACGAATGAATTGCGGTATATATAGCTCGTGATTATATACGTTGTGTGCACCAGGAATGGCATGCATATAATTTCACTAAAAACTTTTATCAATCCTGTGGGAATAAAGGCAGCGACTTGCAACATTTCACTGCTAGTAATATTTTAGTTATTTTACTAATATTTTGCGATCTTTATCCCAAAGCTCACGTCGTCATTCACACCAGGCAAAAACATTAATTCTATTCTCTGAATTGAAAAGTAGTCGGGGTAGTTTTTTAAACACATTTATTTTGACAAGTAAAAGATTCAAAACATTATGACCTTTATACTCGCCACAAACAGAACTTTATTTTTATAAGATACGATATTCATCTTCAAGATTAAATTATAAACAATTTGATAACGACGATTATTGCAAAACTAATATGTAAATTCATTTGTTTGCTCAGTTAAATCAACATAGGGTATATAATTTTCTTATTATGATGATACTAAATTATCTTGCCTCAAACATTGTCGTCAATTTGAAGTGTCAAATTTTTATTTTTCTTAATACAACGTGTAGGTATATTTAGAACGCTGTAGTGTAAAATAAGTTTCATTAACCCCAAATTAAGTGAAGTCAAATTATTCAAATATAACCTCAAGCCATTAGGTGCAGACGTTCCTAAAGCAAATTTATGCCGTTTAAACGGAATATTAAATAGCAAGTTATAAAAACGTTGTAGCATGCTTGGCTGTATTCTTAGCAAAAATAAAATTATATTATTTAAGTTTCTTATGAAATTAAATCACATCATTTGCAATAGTTGTTGTATGTATTTATGTTTGTTACTCCTTTAGGCTGAAATGTCCAGTGGAAGCTACACTGAAAAAGGGAATAGAGATAGGCAGCTTTTTATTTTTATAGTCTATTATGGGTAAAGCATTTTTTGTATAATTTCATATGTTATATATAATTATATAACATATGAAAAATATACTGCTTATGAAGATATTTCTCTTTTTAAGCATACCTTAAGATATGCATTAACTCTAATTTATGTCTCCTTTTTCTACTCTTAGACTTTGATTTAGAAACTTTGATTTGATTAAAAACTAATTTCAAAAGGTTAATGAGAATTTAATCAAATTTATAACAAGTTAAACTATGCATTCGAATATACTACATGACTCTATTCGATAGCACTGTCACTTAACGAATCAGAAACCACAGTTTCACACCTCACTCTCACAACATGTGGTCTGTCCGGCATCATTTTGTCGTAAACCGTCGACTGTTTGCAAACTAGTTAACCGAAGCGAAACCGCAAAAATAGCCCTAACCGGAGCCGATCCTGTAGAAAGTTTTCTTATTAGGGAAACGCATTAATCTTCGTGACGTTTTGCGACTCGGTATGACTGGCGCGACTCCTCGAGTTATAGAAATAATTAGCAACAAAAGATTTTGTATCGACTTCTTAGTTTTTCGAGCTTTGGTGTCCTTGTGAACGTGTACACGTTTGCTTTTGATACATTTATGAAGAACAAGTATTTATTTAATTTGACTGACTTTATCAATTATAAAACATATTATTATGTGAGTTATCTTTAAAAGAAGTTGTATTAAAAGCATTGAGAGACGGTACAACATTACGAAAAATTTTTTCTTCAGTCTTATCTACGTCTCCCTGGAAACCACAAAGTTCTAGAATGATTACCCAAACTTACAAAAATAGGAAAGTTTTTGTTGAACATTTATTTTTTTAAAACATTAAATATTTGTCTTACTGTGTTTCAAAGTATACAAAGGAGACATTTATCAAAAACAAGGCTTAAATGCACCCAAAGACATTTGTAGTATGCGTGCCAAATCAGAAATCAAACTTGCAAGCGAACCAAAGCAAGTGACATAGCGAGAAAAAGTTATTCTACTGCAACCACACAACGACGACGTTTTATGGTTCCTTGGGATTACTTTTGATTGCTGATTGTGGTGAATGTTTAAAATTATAGTATGTTTTTCTAAGTTAATTATGGTAAGCTTAGTTCTTAACTCTTCCTGCGGGAGTGGAAGGATTTCCTATCTGTACCATGGGTTCCGGTCGATGGAGGCGATTCGTCCGAACCTCCAAACGCAGGTACTGACCCTCCATGCTGTTCTTCTGCGAGGAGGTGATGTCGTAGAAGGAGGTGGTGGAGCGGTCACTTGTACTTAGTATGGTGCCTTGGCAGCGCCGCTCCGTACCTACCAATGACGATACCGTGAGCAATGGCAACGGAGGTATACCATGGTGTTTGGGTCAAGTCCCACATAACCCGGCACTACCCCTTGAATGTTGGGTAGGTGATACACCTTTTTCACCACACTACAAAAAATGGTTTAAAAGTTCTTGACTCCTTTTTGGTAAATTTGATTTTTTACATATTCTTACAAAAAATTAATCTAAACGCTTGAGGTCTTGTAACCTGGCAGGCTATCTGACTATGCCTTTTTTACCGATACAGTTATATAAATGGCTATTAACTCAGGCTGTGGAGTTTCTGCGGTTATGGGCCGGACCATTATTTTATCTTACGTGCCACGTTTAAAGATGGTTACAATTTCGTTACTTAATAGTTTCGTCGTAATTTTACTTAAATTACATTTGTTATTTTTTATTAAACATAACGTTAAACGTAGATAATAGTTAATTATTAAAAGAAGTAATTCGATGCACCCTTGAGTAAAAGTTCTTTATTTTTCCTTTTTTGATTAAATGATGATATTTACATTTTATGGTTTTTCTTTCATTTAAATCAGTATGATTTTTAGAGGATTATATTCATGCGATTTACCCTATTGTTACATAGTAACTTGTTTAGTCATCTGTGCTATTGATTGATGTCATAAAATACTTGGTGTTAATTTTACAGATTTTAGCCAGGCACATTCCCGGGTGTGGCATGCATATAGACCAGGACCATGAAATGCAGCTTTTCTTCTTTTTTTAATGGGTATATTTCTTAAGAGTAAAACTTTCATTGCCCAGTATTGGGAATACTTTTTTTCCAGTCAGCGTTACGAAATTCTGTTATTATAGTAAATCAGTACAGTTTTATACAGTAGGAGGAAATACTTATTTGTTGATTAGTTGATAATTCTCTAAAAGATAAATCCAGAAAATATATTTACCCTGAACATATTTTCTTTTAAACAGATAATTATAATTGTTTCCAAACGTTTGTTTTTTGACTGTAAAATATTATCACTTGAATTCAAATTTCAAGTGAACAATTTGTCATTTTTGAACTTAGGCGTCGTCGTCATGTATTAGGGTAATTCTTATTCTTATTTTTTTTTGTATGAGGTTTGAGAATTTAATATATTTTTTAGAATAATCTGTAAACTATGTATTTATTTACTGAGTAAATTACTTCCAATTTTATATCTGAACATATTTTTGCCATAAATGTATAAGAAAAATATATTTTAAAAAAATCTAATCGAAAATGTCACGGACCGTGTAGTATGAGATTGCCGGATTAGGATAGAAAATAAATATTTTCATTACAATAACGTGTTAATTTTTAAAATTCTACACTTAATTATGCAAAACAAATGTTTATTTTTGACGGCAGATTTAAAAATATAAAAATAAAAATAAAGATTTGATGATTTCGAACAACATTAATTTGTGAGTAGTTTTTGTGTCACGACCATGTGCGGTGTTATAAAAATGCGGTATTCAGTAGAAAATCATTTTTAAAATTGGCAACACTTTCTCAGTTGTTTTAGAGCGGCGTCACTTTATTTTTGTCAGTTTTGCAAATGGCTGAAAGTAGTGTGGTTCTCGCAAAAATTTTTTTTTGAATTGTTTTGAAAAAGTGACAACCTTAACACGTCAACGTCGTGTACGAATTTTAAACGTAAGTACTAGTATCACATTATTGTATGACTTATATTATGTACCGCTCACAATGCAGATTACAATAATTACTTAAGATTTGCGAATTAATGTCTAGTTTTTAGGTTATATCGAACACTGTTAAAATTGTCACAACCATGGTATTATAAAAATGTCACCACCATGGACTTTTTGAGTACATGGTCGTGACTATATAATGCATGGTCGTGACGTATTTTATCCGAGTAATTCGTATATTTAGATATTGATAATTATATATAATTTGTGTGTTTGTAACTTGTTAATCATTGATATACAATGTCACCTGGAAAAGGTCACTGTTCAATTGTAAAGTGGACTAATTATTGTGTTATTTGATTTTGAATGTGTGATGTTTTGTATGGGAATAAGTGAGTCAATTAAGTGTTATTTTATTAAAATTTCATTTAGGCACGTTTTAGTAATAGCACTGTACTAAATTTAGTGATTTTTCTTTATTATAATTCTGCAGATGCCACGAAAAAAGAATAACAATGTCTCCACAGAAGCTAGAAAAAAGGCAAGGCGTGAATATGAAAGGAAGAGACGTGCCAAAATAAAAGCAGATCCTATAAAATACGAAGAGGCCAAAGAAAAAGAACGAGCACGGCGTCAGCGAAGAAAGGAGCAAAAAAAAATATTATCTATAAAAGATTTATCGCGTCGCGATCAGAAAGTGCAAAGAGAAAAGTGGCGCGAACGTACAAGGAAAAGTCGAGCATTAAAAAAAATTAGAGAACGTGGGTTACGACTAATTAGGGATAACACTCCTACATCCGATTTAGAAATAAATGAAGTCGTGGTGCCCGACCCATCACCAGTAAGACAGCTCGTTACAACACCGGAGGTTAGAAGAGTTGATACACCTACCTTATCACAACGAGGTGAAACGCCTTCCTCCATCAGTTCTCGAGATAGCATTATGAGCAGACAGAGGCGCCAAGCCCTAAAAGAACACAAACAACGCAGAAAACTAACCAATGTTTTAATTATGAATCAAAAATCAAAAATAAAGGCACAGCAGAGAACAATACATACCCTTCAAGTCAAAATTAACAGGATGATTAAAAAGGTTTCTCAAATACCGATCGAAGCTCGAAAAAGGCAAAGAGTTTTGAAAGATATTTGGCGTCGTCGCAAACTCTCAGTGCAAAAGTTTTTAGAAAATGAAGACAATTCTATGATCAGTCCAGGAGTAAAGGATACAATCACGCGCAGTAAAGTTAAAAAACAGAAAAGATATATTACAGATACAATGGAAATTTTACACAAAAAATACAATAGCGTATCAGATCTGAGATTACAAGTAAGCTATGCAAGTTTTTGCCGTTTGCGTCCATTCTGGATAGTAAAAGCAAAATTAACTGATCGCGATACGTGCTTGTGTGTACTTCATGACAATTTTGATATGATGCTAAATAGATTAAAATCTTTGAAAATTTTACAAAATGGAGAATCGGTAATAAAAAGGGTAGTATGTGACATTAATTCATATAGTTGTATGGCTCGCAAATGTACTAAATGTCTTTACAAAACTCCTAACATTATGACATTTGAAAATGAAAGCATTTCTTACCATCAATGGGTAAGTGAAAATGAAGAACGGTGTATAAAAGGTAGTACCAAATTGATAAGAAGAACAGTTAAATGTAGACTCACAACTGACAAAAAAGGACTAGTTGAATCTTTTCTAGAAATTTTGCCAAAGTTTCTTCTGCACACATATAATATACGTAACCAATACCAAGTAATTAATCATATCAAGACTAATTTAACTGAAGGAGAAATTTTAGTAAGAATTGATTTCTCTGAAAACTATGCTTGTAAGTATTTCACAGAAATTCAATCCGTGCACTTTGGAGCATCTCGTCAGCAGGTATCAATTCACACAGGGGTTTTATATTACTTATCAGACGTCACTAAACAAGTAGACACCGTATCGTTTTGTTCTGTTTCTGCCTGTTTGCGCCATGATGCAGCCGCAGTATACGCTCATTTGAAGAAAGCTTTGACGCATTTAATTACAAAGCAAAATATTAAGATACTACACATCGTTAGCGATGGTCCTAGCAGTCAATATAAAAACAAGAGCAATTTCTATCTTTTTACTCAACACCTTGTCCGTATATTGAATTTTTCATCAGCAACGTGGAATTTTACTGAGACAGCACATGGCAAAGGTCCTGCAGATGGTGTTGGTGCAGCTTTGAAAGGAGCTGCTAACAACCACGTTCTTAAAGGAAATGATATACCAGACTATGAAACTTTTGTTCAAGTTGTCAAATCCAACTGCAACGTTCTGGTATATCAAGTTAGTGAGCAAGACATTAAAGATGCTGAAGATTTACTACGAAATTCTATTAATATTTTAAATATACCCGGCACCAAGAATTTGCATCAGTTAACGTGGTGTACTGAAGAACCCACAATGCTCAATATTAGGGAGCTT
Organism: Marasmarcha lunaedactyla; assembly: GCA_923062675.1. Lineage (NCBI taxonomy): Eukaryota > Metazoa > Arthropoda > Insecta > Lepidoptera > Pterophoridae > Marasmarcha > Marasmarcha lunaedactyla. The sequence goes on along the minus strand of OV281339.1, from coordinate 12,479,165 downwards.
TCTTGTCTCTACTGTCAAATAAAAGATAAATGTCCTCATTTTCCTAGCTCAAAACCTCCGATAGTACGATTGACCAATGAAAATAATAAAGGTTCAAGTTTAAGTACACCTGATTTTTATCAAACTGAGCCTGGTAACGAGGCTAATAATCGTAATTTAAAAGAGGGGACTTGGGTACTAGCTAAATTTTTGGGAAAAAAGAATAGAATTTCCCATTTTGTAGGTCAAATTATAAGTATAAATAGTGGCGACCCAGATGCACCTTACTATACCAAATTTACTCGAAAGAAGTACCATAACGTGATATCAGGAGACGTGGTCTTTACATGGAGCAACAATGATAGTGCAGATCTGGGCGCTGAAGATATTGTTTGTGCATTGCAAAATCCCACTCTTGTTAGGCGAGGAGAACTAATTTTCAAATTTGATTCCGCTTTATTTAATCATCCCATGCATTGTTATGTAAAATGATAAGAGGGCTTTTTGTTTTATCCGCCTAATTCGTGCCTTTATCTTATTTTATTTTTTAATATGTTTAGAAAGATTTTTTTTTACTTTCTTTTTAGAAGATCGAGTTTTGGTTAACTAAATATTAGAGCTGATATTTCCTTAAGAATTTTACCCAACTTTACTCTTAAAATATTACTACAGGATGAAAATGTTTCCTGATAAGATACTCATTTTATATAGGTAGTAGTTTTATGTTGTATTAATAACTATACGTACAAGATAGGTGATTCCTAACCAATGCTGCTTAATCAGGTAGTTTTAAGTATAAAAGGCTGATTTGTTGTATTAGTACGTAGAATGATTCCTATCGTTATTTGGAACGTGATCTCAATCGTTATTTAATTATTTGATGTTTAACAAGATGGATATAAACCTAATAAAAACTGTTGATTCAAATAATCCAGTATTTTATTAATAACATCATCAATTTTAAATGAAGATGACAAAAATTTAACTACCTCAATAATACTTTAAGTTAAGTAAAAGGTTTAAAATGACACGTCCGTGTCATACAATGTCACAGCCACTTTGCGTAAAGTCACGACCGAGGCACATTCTGTCACAGCCGTGTCTATAGACCCATTTTTTTTTACGTTTGCTGAGGGTATTAAGCTTGTCTATATGCACCAACAATATACTTTCGGTATATACCTTAGATGTACATCACAATATGTCGTAAAAAAAAAGTTTAATTTTTTTGAGTTGTCTAAGAACTATTTGAGAATCACCCATTATGGTCATTACGTATGAAATTGGCGTTTTGTAAGGGAGGAACATAAAGTCGTTTTTTTTAAATACTATGCACTATAAAACCCCTGTGTGAATTGATACCTGCTGACGAGATGCTCCAAAGTGCACGGATTGAATTTCTGTGAAATACTTACAAGCATAGTTTTCAGAGAAATCAATTCTTACTAAAATTTCTCCTTCAGTTAAATTAGTCTTGATATGATTAATTACTTGGTATTGGTTACGTATATTATATGTGTGCAGAAGAAACTTTGGCAAAATTTCTAGAAAAGATTCAACTAGTCCTTTTTTGTCAGTTGTGAGTCTACATTTAACTGTTCTTCTTATCAATTTGGTACTACCTTTTATACACCGTTCTTCATTTTCACTTACCCATTGATGGTAAGAAATGCTTTCATTTTCAAATGTCATAATGTTAGGAGTTTTGTAAAGACATTTAGTACATTTGCGAGCCATACAACTATATGAATTAATGTCACATACTACCCTTTTTATTACCGATTCTCCATTTTGTAAAATTTTCAAAGATTTTAATCTATTTAGCATCATATCAAAATTGTCATGAAGTACACACAAGCACGTATCGCGATCAGTTAATTTTGCTTTTACTATCCAGAATGGACGCAAACGGCAAAAACTTGCATAGCTTACTTGTAATCTCAGATCTGATACGCTATTGTATTTTTTGTGTAAAATTTCCATTGTATCTGTAATATATCTTTTCTGTTTTTTAACTTTACTGCGCGTGATTGTATCCTTTACTCCTGGACTGATCATAGAATTGTCTTCATTTTCTAAAAACTTTTGCACTGAGAGTTTGCGACGACGCCAAATATCTTTCAAAACTCTTTGCCTTTTTCGAGCTTCGATCGGTATTTGAGAAACCTTTTTAATCATCCTGTTAATTTTGACTTGAAGGGTATGTATTGTTCTCTGCTGTGCCTTTATTTTTGATTTTTGATTCATAATTAAAACATTGGTTAGTTTTCTGCGTTGTTTGTGTTCTTTTAGGGCTTGGCGCCTCTGTCTGCTCATAATGCTATCTCGAGAACTGATGGAGGAAGGCGTTTCACCTCGTTGTGATAAGGTAGGTGTATCAACTCTTCTAACCTCCGGTGTTGTAACGAGCTGTCTTACTGGTGATGGGTCGGGCACCACGACTTCATTTATTTCTAAATCGGATGTAGGAGTGTTATCCCTAATTAGTCGTAACCCACGTTCTCTAATTTTTTTTAATGCTCGACTTTTCCTTGTACGTTCGCGCCACTTTTCTCTTTGCACTTTCTGATCGCGACGCGATAAATCTTTTATAGATAATATTTTTTTTTGCTCCTTTCTTCGCTGACGCCGTGCTCGTTCTTTTTCTTTGGCCTCTTCGTATTTTATAGGATCTGCTTTTATTTTGGCACGTCTCTTCCTTTCATATTCACGCCTTGCCTTTTTTCTAGCTTCTGTGGAGACATTGTTATTCTTTTTTCGTGGCATCTGCAGAATTATAATAAAGAAAAATCACTAAATTTAGTACAGTGCTATTACTAAAACGTGCCTAAATGAAATTTTAATAAAATAACACTTAATTGACTCACTTATTCCCATACAAAACATCACACATTCAAAATCAAATAACACAATAATTAGTCCACTTTACAATTGAACAGTGACCTTTTCCAGGTGACATTGTATATCAATGATTAACAAGTTACAAACACACAAATTATATATAATTATCAATATCTAAATATACGAATTACTCGGATAAAATACGTCACGACCATGCATTATATAGTCACGACCATGTACTCAAAAAGTCCATGGTGGTGACATTTTTATAATACCATGGTTGTGACAATTTTAACAGTGTTCGATATAACCTAAAAACTAGACATTAATTCGCAAATCTTAAGTAATTATTGTAATCTGCATTGTGAGCGGTACATAATATAAGTCATACAATAATGTGATACTAGTACTTACGTTTAAAATTCGTACACGACGTTGACGTGTTAAGGTTGTCACTTTTTCAAAACAATTCAAAAAAAAATTTTTGCGAGAACCACACTACTTTCAGCCATTTGCAAAACTGACAAAAATAAAGTGACGCCGCTCTAAAACAACTGAGAAAGTGTTGCCAATTTTAAAAATGATTTTCTACTGAATACCGCATTTTTATAACACCGCACATGGTCGTGACACAAAAACTACTCACAAATTAATGTTGTTCGAAATCATCAAATCTTTATTTTTATTTTTATATTTTTAAATCTGCCGTCAAAAATAAACATTTGTTTTGCATAATTAAGTGTAGAATTTTAAAAATTAACACGTTATTGTAATGAAAATATTTATTTTCTATCCTAATCCGGCAATCTCATACTACACGGTCCGTGACATTTTCGATTAGATTTTTTTAAAATATATTTTTCTTATACATTTATGGCAAAAATATGTTCAGATATAAAATTGGAAGTAATTTACTCAGTAAATAAATACATAGTTTACAGATTATTCTAAAAAATATATTAAATTCTCAAACCTCATACAAAAAAAAATAAGAATAAGAATTACCCTAATACATGACGACGACGCCTAAGTTCAAAAATGACAAATTGTTCACTTGAAATTTGAATTCAAGTGATAATATTTTACAGTCAAAAAACAAACGTTTGGAAACAATTATAATTATCTGTTTAAAAGAAAATATGTTCAGGGTAAATATATTTTCTGGATTTATCTTTTAGAGAATTATCAACTAATCAACAAATAAGTATTTCCTCCTACTGTATAAAACTGTACTGATTTACTATAATAACAGAATTTCGTAACGCTGACTGGAAAAAAAGTATTCCCAATACTGGGCAATGAAAGTTTTACTCTTAAGAAATATACCCATTAAAAAAAGAAGAAAAGCTGCATTTCATGGTCCTGGTCTATATGCATGCCACACCCGGGAATGTGCCTGGCTAAAATCTGTAAAATTAACACCAAGTATTTTATGACATCAATCAATAGCACAGATGACTAAACAAGTTACTATGTAACAATAGGGTAAATCGCATGAATATAATCCTCTAAAAATCATACTGATTTAAATGAAAGAAAAACCATAAAATGTAAATATCATCATTTAATCAAAAAAGGAAAAATAAAGAACTTTTACTCAAGGGTGCATCGAATTACTTCTTTTAATAATTAACTATTATCTACGTTTAACGTTATGTTTAATAAAAAATAACAAATGTAATTTAAGTAAAATTACGACGAAACTATTAAGTAACGAAATTGTAACCATCTTTAAACGTGGCACGTAAGATAAAATAATGGTCCGGCCCATAACCGCAGAAACTCCACAGCCTGAGTTAATAGCCATTTATATAACTGTATCGGTAAAAAAGGCATAGTCAGATAGCCTGCCAGGTTACAAGACCTCAAGCGTTTAGATTAATTTTTTGTAAGAATATGTAAAAAATCAAATTTACCAAAAAGGAGTCAAGAACTTTTAAACCATTTTTTGTAGTGTGGTGAAAAAGGTGTATCACCTACCCAACATTCAAGGGGTAGTGCCGGGTTATGTGGGACTTGACCCAAACACCATGGTATACCTCCGTTGCCATTGCTCACGGTATCGTCATTGGTAGGTACGGAGCGGCGCTGCCAAGGCACCATACTAAGTACAAGTGACCGCTCCACCACCTCCTTCTACGACATCACCTCCTCGCAGAAGAACAGCATGGAGGGTCAGTACCTGCGTTTGGAGGTTCGGACGAATCGCCTCCATCGACCGGAACCCATGGTACAGATAGGAAATCCTTCCACTCCCGCAGGAAGAGTTAAGAACTAAGCTTACCATAATTAACTTAGAAAAACATACTATAATTTTAAACATTCACCACAATCAGCAATCAAAAGTAATCCCAAGGAACCATAAAACGTCGTCGTTGTGTGGTTGCAGTAGAATAACTTTTTCTCGCTATGTCACTTGCTTTGGTTCGCTTGCAAGTTTGATTTCTGATTTGGCACGCATACTACAAATGTCTTTGGGTGCATTTAAGCCTTGTTTTTGATAAATGTCTCCTTTGTATACTTTGAAACACAGTAAGACAAATATTTAATGTTTTAAAAAAATAAATGTTCAACAACAACTTTCCTATTTTTGTAAGTTTGGGTAATCATTCTAGAACTTTGTGGTTTCCAGGGAGACGTAGATAAGACTGAAGAAAAAATTTTTCGTAATGTTGTACCGTCTCTCAATGCTTTTAATACAACTTCTTTTAAAGATAACTCACATAATAATATGTTTTATAATTGATAAAGTCAGTCAAATTAAATAAATACTTGTTCTTCATAAATGTATCAAAAGCAAACGTGTACACGTTCACCAAGGACACCAAAGCTCGAAAAACTAAGAAGTCGATACAAAATCTTTTGTTGCTAATTATTTCTATAACTCGAGGAGTCGCGCCAGTCATACCGAGTCGCAAAACGTCACGAAGATTAATGCGTTTCCCTAATAAGAAAACTTTCTACAGGATCGGCTCCGGTTAGGGCTATTTTTGCGGTTTCGCTTCGGTTAACTAGTTTGCAAACAGTCGACGGTTTACGACAAAATGATGCCGGACAGACCACATGTTGCGAGAGTGAGGTGTGAAACTGTGGTTTCTGATTCGTTAAGTGACAGTGCTATCGAATAGAGTCATGTAGTATATTCGAATGCATAGTTTAACTTGTTATAAATTTGATTAAATTCTCATTAACCTTTTGAAATTAGTTTTTAATCAAATCAAAGTTTCTAAATCAAAGTCTAAGAGTAGAAAAAGGAGACATAAATTAGAGTTAATGCATATCTTAAGGTATGCTTAAAAAGAGAAATATCTTCATAAGCAGTATATTTTTCAAATGTTATATAATTATATATAACATATGAAATTATACAAAAAATGCTTTACCCATAATAGACTATAAAAATAAAAAGCTGCCTATCTCTATTCCCTTTTTCAGTGTAGCTTCCACTGGACATTTCAGCCTAAAGGAGTAACAAACATAAATACATACAACAACTATTGCAAATGATGTGATTTAATTTCATAAGAAACTTAAATAATATAATTTTATTTTTGCTAAGAATACAGCCAAGCATGCTACAACGTTTTTATAACTTGTTATTTAATATTCCGTTTAAACGGCATAAATTTGCTTTAGGAACGTCTGCACCTAATGGCTTGAGGTTATATTTGAATAATTTGACTTCACTTAATTTGGGGTTAATGAAACTTATTTTACACTACAGCGTTCTAAATATACCTACACGTTGTATTAAGAAAAATAAAAATTTGACACTTCAAATTGACGACAATGTTTGAGGCAAGATAATTTAGTATCATCATAATAAGAAAATTATATACCCTATGTTGATTTAACTGAGCAAACAAATGAATTTACATATTAGTTTTGCAATAATCGTCGTTATCAAATTGTTTATAATTTAATCTTGAAGATGAATATCGTATCTTATAAAAATAAAGTTCTGTTTGTGGCGAGTATAAAGGTCATAATGTTTTGAATCTTTTACTTGTCAAAATAAATGTGTTTAAAAAACTACCCCGACTACTTTTCAATTCAGAGAATAGAATTAATGTTTTTGCCTGGTGTGAATGACGACGTGAGCTTTGGGATAAAGATCGCAAAATATTAGTAAAATAACTAAAATATTACTAGCAGTGAAATGTTGCAAGTCGCTGCCTTTATTCCCACAGGATTGATAAAAGTTTTTAGTGAAATTATATGCATGCCATTCCTGGTGCACACAACGTATATAATCACGAGCTATATATACCGCAATTCATTCGTTAGTTTATTATCAAGAATTGTAGAAATAACGTAGGTGAAATTGTTTAAATTAATCCATTTCATTTACATTTACTCAAAAATGCACTGAATATTAAACAGAACATCTTTTCGTATTGTAAAAAAAGATTTTTCGCTTCACTTGTTTACAAAATTACATTTTATTTACAAAACACTCACTTAATTTTCATTGTCGTCAATTTGAAGTGTCAAATTTTTATTTTTCTTAATACAACGTGTAGGTATATTTAGAACGCTGTAGTGTAAAATAAGTTTCATTAACCCCAAATTAAGTGAAGTCAAATTATTCAAATATAACCTCAAGCCATTAGGTGCAGACGTTCCTAAAGCAAATTTATGCCGTTTAAACGGAATATTAAATAACAAGTTATAAAAACGTTGTAGCATGCTTGGCTGTATTCTTAGCAAAAATAAAATTATATTATTTAAGTTTCTTATGAAATTAAATCACATCATTTGCAATAGTTGTTGTATGTATTTATGTTTGTTACTCCTTTAGGCTGAAATGTCCAGTGGAAGCTACACACTTTACAATTGAACAGTGACCTTTTCCAGGTGACATTGTATATCAATGATTAACAAGTTACAAACACACAAATTATATATAATTATCAATATCTAAATATACGAATTACTCGGATAAAATACGTCACGACCATGCATTATATAGTCACGACCATGTACTCAAAAAGTCCATGGTGGTGACATTTTTATAATACCATGGTTGTGACAATTTTAACAGTGTTCGATATAACCTAAAAACTAGACATTAATTCGCAAATCTTAAGTAATTATTGTAATCTGCATTGTGAGCGGTACATAATATAAGTCATACAATAATGTGATACTAGTACTTACGTTTAAAATTCGTACACGACGTTGACGTGTTAAGGTTGTCACTTTTTCAAAACAATTCAAAAAAAAATTTTTGCGAGAACCACACTACTTTCAGCCATTTGCAAAACTGACAAAAATAAAGTGACGCCGCTCTAAAACAACTGAGAAAGTGTTGCCAATTTTAAAAATGATTTTCTACTGAATACCGCATTTTTATAACACCGCACATGGTCGTGACACAAAAACTACTCACAAATTAATGTTGTTCGAAATCATCAAATCTTTATTTTTATTTTTATATTTTTAAATCTGCCGTCAAAAATAAACATTTGTTTTGCATAATTAAGTGTAGAATTTTAAAAATTAACACGTTATTGTAATGAAAATATTTATTTTCTATCCTAATCCGGCAATCTCATACTACACGGTCCGTGACATTTTCGATTAGATTTTTTTAAAATATATTTTTCTTATACATTTATGGCAAAAATATGTTCAGATATAAAATTGGAAGTAATTTACTCAGTAAATAAATACATAGTTTACAGATTATTCTAAAAAATATATTAAATTCTCAAACCTCATACAAAAAAAAATAAGAATAAGAATTACCCTAATACATGACGACGACGCCTAAGTTCAAAAATGACAAATTGTTCACTTGAAATTTGAATTCAAGTGATAATATTTTACAGTCAAAAAACAAACGTTTGGAAACAATTATAATTATCTGTTTAAAAGAAAATATGTTCAGGGCTGGAAAATATGGTCTGGCTAGATTTAAGAAAGCTGTAATGAACGGTACCGCTATTATTTTGTGAATATTGTCGAATAATTAAATAAACAAAGTAATCTTAAGCAGCTACTATTACGCTTAAGATTCAATTAGCCGTAAATTTTACGAGATTTCGTCACCAGAACAGAAAGATATATAATATAATACAGTCCCGACGTATTATATGTACATATGTATATATTTATATATAACTTAAAATATATAATAGTTAAAACAAAATAGTCTTACGTGTTCATATGAAACGATTACATTTTTAAGTAAGCGTTTCAGTTTTAGTTTTTGGAGTTTTTAAAAGTGTTTGATCATCAGCATTTCTCAAATATGACACGACAAAAAGCCCTCTAAAGCACGACTTTGAAGCTCGTTTAAAACTTTATAACGGCAAAAATTTGATCTGGATATAATTCCAGTTATCTGTGAGTCAGCAATAGGTGAGCAGAAGCACAAATAGGTCCGTTACGTTTTTTTACATTTAGTTCATTACTTTATTTTATCTGTTTGTATGAAAAGTAAACTAAAGATTATTGCCTATTTTTCAATATATCGATTCCACTTCGTAACTTACGAGCTTTTATAAAATTGACTTATACCATTAATTCTATTTAAATGCTATTTTGAAGATGAACTGTTCCGTGTTATTTCAAATAAAATGCATTGTTTTCTTGTAACTAATTACTAACTGATTAAGTATTCCTATATGTATAATTAAACAACCTTTTTCTTGTACGTTTTACATAAAATATATCAATGTTAAATTTGTTAATTGACCAAAATGTTTACCGACTTATGCAGCGCCTAAACGCCTTGATTCTACTATAATCCAATGCAAAATATTTTTATACGAATATAAAATTCGAAATCAAAACTTTTATCACGAATCAGGCTCTATTTTTGTTTTACTGTTATTAACGATATCTCTAGATACTAGGTAGAAAAGAACATTAATTTACGCGTCGCTACCAAAAGTTAAGAAAGGTCGACCATTGACTGAAACAATTCACGGCCTTTGTTCTTCTGGGCATAGCTATATATTTTGAAGACAGTAATTTCACGCACAACTCATTTGATTATGGCACCTACATTCTACCACTCTGAAATATTGAGCACCATTACAGAAATAACTTTTGTGACTCTAATGTCATAAATTGTCATGCTCGTCACAGCCGCAGGGTTATGGTGGAGCACTTTATACAAAAGTTGTAGATAAACATAACGTCATTGTTTATAATAAATGTAGTTTTACACCAACTACTGTATTTTATGCTATGGGATTGTGTGAGGTAGAAGTAGTTTACATTTACATTTCCTTAAATGATTTACAGTTACGTTATGTTGTATAATTCGTCTATAAGTATTTTCTGAATTCGTTTTATAGAGGGAAGTACTTACCCAAGTGTTTATAGGAACACGAAATAAAAATTATTAAGTTCATTAGAAGAAAGCTTCAAATTAAAATGAAGCAATTGACTACATTTGCTTATACTGTGGTTTGATCACGCACCTTTGCCTTAATATGCAAAAATGTATCGAAATTATAAGTAGATTGATAAATGTAGTCAGTTTTTATCTGTTTTAATAGAAATTCATTATAATCATGATATTTTTGATGTAAGGGAACAAATAAATGGAAGTTTAGCCTTACCGTGAACTCTTTTTATGCAACCTAGGTGATATCTTTCTATGCGTGATATCAACACGCAAGTTATGCCGCATGGATGGCAAGTTCCTTGAACTTTGAAGATGGAACCTCTTAGTGAAAGAAGACATTATTCTAATTTAAAAAACCAATATAAAATGCATTCATACATTTTTAAATAATTACATGTTTGAACAGGGAATCGAACCCGCTACATGAGAAAAATATTACCCTGTAGTAACTTGACATTGCCGTTAGGAGATGCAACTGACATTATCATTTTAAAGTACCTATTAATAATGAATCAGTACCCACTTGAGTATTACGCATCATTTATGATAAAATGATAAAGTCATACGTAACTTACTAGTAATTCCCTACTCCTTAGTAGAAACCTAGTTGTATGCAACTAGTCGAGTTTATATCCAATCAAGTTTCTGTCGTATCCTGAATCTGCCAAAAGAGGCGTAAATGATTTTGTCCATCGCATTGCAGCTGGCCGATTATAAAGAAATAATTCAAAAATGTGTTTAATTTTCAAACTTTTATTCATTTTTGTCTGTGATTTTCATTTTAGGATTTTTGCATTGTATCGTGAATTTGTTACGTAACTAAATTTAATTTGGATTTATTAGAAGCTTACTTTTTGAACCATAAAAACATAACATTAGCTTTACAATGGTACCCCAAAAGATATCCTGATAGAAATACACCACCTCGATTTATTATGAAGCGGTTGGTGTATAATCTGATAAATTTGGGACGTTTCGATCATCGCCTACCACAACCGCGGTACCAAAGGACAAACACTGACGATGAACTCGACATTTTGATAGACTTTGAGGCAAATCCTAAAAGTTCAGTGAGGGAAGGTGAAGAAGAAATTGGAATTTCGAAAAGCAATATACTGAGTAAAATACACCGTATGCTGAGAAAAATACAAATTCAAAAATTACGTTGCGCGCGATTAGTGCAAAAATTATGATGCAAAAAGACGACCTATTTTCTGCCATGGAATCGAGAGGCTCATCCTAGAGGATTAGTATTTTCAAATAACATTATCTGGTCTGACGAGACAAACTTCAGCAATAATGGTGTGTATCATGGACAGAATAATCAAATTTGGTCCAGCGAGAATCCCTTACGTATCGGCGAGACTAATTAATAGTTATAACTGTTAATTAATAACTGTTGGTGTGGGATTGTAAAAAACCAGGTCCTCTTAGTACACTTTTGGGAAGGGCATCTGAATACGGAAAAGTATTTAGAAATACTTAAGATTTTAATAAGTGAGATAAGTAATCTTCCGGTTGCAGAACGACAAAACCTTACTTTTCAAAAAGATAGGGTTCCGACTCATAAAACTCACAGAATAAGGGACTATAACAATGAACACTTTCTTTCCCGGATCGGAACAAAAGGTCAAATAAGATGGCCACCGAGATCTCCAGATCTGACCCCGTTAGATTATGTAAAAAATTTAGTTAACCCCTGGTAACTAGTTATCTAATAAGAAAACAATTTTTTTGTATGTTCCTCACCTCACCTTCCACCCCCCTTCCCTCGCTAAGGGTACCGCCGGATATTCTTACAAAATATCGAGTACACATTTGGACAAAACCAAATCAACGCGGAAAAGCGAAGCAACCTGGATAACGTGGCGCCAGGGTCAAAGTCCACCAACCACCCCAGGATAAGCCGACCATCTGAGCTGTGTTCCAGGACCGACCAGCAGAAGGCAGGTTAGTGCAAGGCTTCCTTTTCTCTCTTCCTTATTTGCTCCTTTATTTTACGGAATCCAAATTTTGCATTTGGCGTGTCCATATATTATTTGGTCCTTTGAGTCGGATTCCATCCGCCCTTAATGGAAATTACTTCGTTAACTTTATACTATAATTACTAACTAAATAAATAAATAACTAATATTTCGATGTTTAGTAGATAAATACGAAGATAAACGAGTTTTTGCCTCAGTTTATATGAATAAAATATTTGATTTTAAACCGATAACTACCGCTACTACAGATAATTTTGATTTGTTTACTGAACACTTTGTAAGTGCAGTTAATGCACTTAAAAACTTAAAATTAGATAATTTATTTGATTCGCTTGTTCTGCATATTGCATTAAAGAAATTAGACCCAGGTACAGTACGTGGGTTCGAGTCCCGCAGCGAACCTAACTGCATACCAACTTTTAATGACTTAGTACAATTCATTTCAAACCAAAACAAGATACTTCAGCATGTACATTCAGTCACTCCCGCCGCATCCGCCAATACCCCTGGTGGAACTCGCTTAAGTCACCAGCAGCGTTCCAAAAATAATATTGCTCCGCTGCCGCCGAAATATCAATCATATGTTGTTAGTACTTCGGCCGCTGGAAACAAGTGTTTATGTTCTAACTTTACACAAACTCATTTGTTTAAATGTTCTGCTTTTAATAAATTGACGCCGCACGAACGTTTTGGAGTAGTTAAGGATAATAATGCGTGTGTTAATTGTTTAAGTCTGAAACATCGGGTATCATCTTGTAATTTAATTTCCCGCGGTGTTTTACACATTGTTCGCGTGTTATTAGATTAGCGTTATCCCGCCTCGCAGAGTAGTTTTATTACAAAAGGTTGTTGTGAGCGATTGGGCCTCAAGTCTTACTACAAGTATTAGGCATACCATAATAAGGGGGTTTGCAGGCACAGAAAGCAAAGTAAGCGAGTCGGTTACGTTTAATTTCGCATCTCGGTTTAATTTAACTGTCAATTATGACGTAAACTGTTTATTAGTAAACCATATTACAGACAATTTGCCGACAGCCATGGTAGATAAATCCTCATTTACTTATTTAAATAATTTAACGCTTGCAGATGACTCATTTACAGTTCCTGGTAAAATTGATGTTTTGTTTGGAGCTTCGATATTTCCGCATTTAATTTTAAATAAATTTGTTCGCGCCGCCGGCTCCTCGTTGCCTCCCGCCATCGAGACAGTACTCGGGTATGTAATGGATGTGTTGGTGAAGCGATTTTAGGATCTCGAGGATGTGCCCGATACGCCCGTTCAGTGTTTCGACGACACTGAATGTGAATATATTTACAAATGCACCACTGAACGGGACTGTGACACTGGCCGTAATACAGTGGCCTTGCCGTTTCGAGGTGATGTGTTTCCTTTGCATGGAACGCAAATTAGAAGCTTCGCCTAAATTAAGATTAGCTTACGATAATGTTATTAAAGATAATTTAATTAAAGGCTACTTGTCACCCGCGCCCCGCACCGACCCCGCGCTTCCTTGTTACGTAATTCCGCACCACGCCGTCGTCCGCGGGGATAAACCGCTCCGCCCCGTTCTAGACGCCAGTTGTAAAACTACGTCTACAGCTTCATTAAACGGCATTCTTCATGGTGGCCCTAACCAGCAAGGTGATCTTTTTAATATACTTTTAAATTTCAGACTTTACGGTATTGCCATGACCGCCGATTGTCGTCAAATGTTTTTACAAATTACTGTCCGCGAAGACGACCGCCGATACCAAAAAAATATTTTATCGTTTTAGCCCAGGTGAACCGCTCGCACTTTATCAATTCAACCGCGTATGTTTCGGTATAAAATCAAGTCCTTATCACGCATTGCGTACGGTGAAGCAGTTAATCATCGACGAGGGGCACAAGTCCCACTCGCGATTGACGTAGCGGCGAGTTCATTGTATATGGATGACCTGGCCTACTCCATGCCCGACGCAAGGACGGCTGTCGATGCAAGTCGAGAGCTGATCGACATGTTTAAGTCAGCTCATTGGGATCTGGTCAAATGGAACAGCAACTTGAGGGCAGTCTTTGAGAACGTGCCCGCGACCCACAGACTCGACGGCGGAGTAGAATTTGATAAAAACGCGCAGCATAAAATATTAGGTCTACATTGGTCAACGGACTCCGATGAATTTTATTTTAAAATCTCGTCGCCCGATGACGTCTGCACCAAGCGCTCGATTTTATCGACAGTAGCTGGATTATGGGACATTATGGGTTTCATGGCGCCCACAGTTCTGTACTCTAAGCTTATAATTAAGCAGCTGTTGCAGCTACAAGTTGATTGGGACGATACCCCGCCCGCTTATATTGTGAAGCTGTGGCAGCAGTTCTGTCGCGAACTTCCGGCTCTTAATAACTTTCGCATTCCACGATATTTAGGAGTTACCGACGAGTGCGTCGTTTCTCTAGCCGGTTTCGAAGACGCGAGTGAGAAGGCGTATGGAAATGTTGTATACCTTCATGTTAGTTCCGTCAGTGGTGTAAGCGCGCGCCTTGTTTGTGCTAAGTCTCGGGTCGCGCCTTCCACTCCGCATACGATCGCTCGACTTGAACTCTGTGCTTGTGTATTACTCGCCAAGTTGATGGTTGCCGTTATAAAGCATTATGGCCCTCGTTTAAATTTAAATATTTATGCCTTGATAGATTCAAAGGTAGCACTCTACTGGTTGAAAAGTTCGCCCCATCGCTGGCAAACGTTTGTCGCAAATCACGTTGTTAAAATCTCCGAAAACGTTTCAGCACAAAACTTATACCACGTTGCCGGATTTGAAAATCCTGCAGACTGCTTGTCCCGCGGCATCACACCGCAGAAACTAATAAAGCATCCACTCTGGTTACACGGCCCTAGGTGGCTGTCTGAAGACGTATCACAGTGGCCTCTAAGAAATATTGACAACGACGTCTCGCCTGCCGATATGCCACAGCATAAATTCATCGTACACGCTACTACCTTATCCGCGTCTTATACTATTTATGACTCCGCCCTACGCATTTCATCGTGGAGTAAATTGTTAAGCATACTAGTTTATATATTTAGATTTGCAAAAATATTACCGCGTCGCCATTCGATTTCTATAACGCTTTCTGAATTAGATTACGCGGAATCTAAGGTTATCGAATTAGTTCAACATAAATATTTCGCGGATGAGTTTGCTAGTTTACGAGACGGCAAACAATGCAGTCGTTTATTTAACAAGTTATCACCATACCTTCATAACGGATGATTCACGTCGGAGGCCGCCTCTCGAACTTCGAACTCTGCTAAGAGCAGAAACACCCTATAATACTTCCGCGCCACGACCACGTCGTCGACTTACTCATCGATTACTACCATAAGATGCACTCGCACGCTGGTCCAGAGTTGCTGATGTCTTTGCTTAGGCAACGATACTGGATTAGATTCGCCCGCCGTGTCGTAAGATATAGAATACATAAATGTAACAGATGTTTTAGATCGAAGCTGCGTTCCGCTCACCCGCTCATGTCAGATTTACCAGACTGCCGCACACGTCCCGCAATAAAGGCGTTCACCCACACAGGTTGCGACTCACAAGATAGGCTTACCGGATCGCCTAGTCAGATTAATAGCGTCGTTTCTCAAAGACCGTACGTTTCGATTTAAACACGAAGGCACGCTTTCTGCACCTCGTCCCATAAAGGCTGGAGTCCCTCAAGGCTCAGTCCTCGCCCCTCTGCTGTACACCGTGTACACCAACGACATTCCCATCCCGCCGAAAGGCGTCGAACTCGCCCTCTTTGCTGACGACACCGCACTCTATACCAAAGGCCACAGTATTCGGCACCTTGTAACCAGACTCCAAAAGGCCGTAAACGCCCTTGGTGTATGGTTTCAAAAATGGCGCATCGATGTGAACCCTGAAAAGAGTTCTGCGATGCGCTTCGACCACAAACGCCGTCGTCCCGATGGCGATCCACACGATCGAATGTTAGGCATTCCCATCCCCTGGAAGCGCAGTACTAAATACTTAGGCGTCACATTAGATCCGACGCTTTCTTTCAAGCCACACGTCGAAAGAGTTTCGAAACTCGCTCGTCACTATTTAGTCCGCCTTAATAGCATGTTAGGTAGAAAAAGTAAAATGTCCTTCAGAAACAAACGTACACTTTACAAGGTCTGCGTTAGACCCGTCATGACGTATGCCTCGCCAATCTTTGCCCACGCCAAACCCTCCCTCCTGCACAAACTGCAGGTAGTTCAAAACCTCTTTTGCCGCCGGGCCACAAACTCACCGTGGTACGTGCGTAACGCGGACTTGCATAGAGATCTTGAACTGCCTACAGTACAACAACATCTCAAAACACTCTCTGAAGCGTTTTTCAAACGCTCCGAAACCCATCCCAATCCTCTAGTTCGTGATTCAGTCTCATATACTACTCCTGTGTTAGACTCGAAGTTCAAAGTCGCTAGGCCTAGAAATGCGCAAGCGTTCTCATCCACCAGACTGTCACGCGATCTCGAGGCCCTTCTGGCCGCAAATTCTAATTCTAACGTAAATTCTAATTCTAACGTAAATCCTAATTCTAACGTAAATGCGAATTAATTCAATTTTATTTTGCAATATTTTAATGTTTGTTTTAACTATTGATTTTCATTTTGAGCACCTTCAGTGCTATGTATTAACCTTCAGTGCTTTGAGCACCTTCAGTGCTTTGAGCACCTTCAGTGCTATGTAATCCCAGCGGGTGACCCCTTCTGGGCCCCGCTAGCGCGGCCTCTTTCTCCAATTGGCCGTCGCTCAGATGAAGGCTGAGTGGCAAAAATGCACGAGCCGACAGGGGGTTTTTAGTGGGTATGCTCCTGGTAGGCGTCGGGACGAGTCCCACATAACTTTGGAATCGCGCCAGAGTATGCGTCAGGGCATTTTTATCCTCCTGCCCTTCCCGCGGAGGGGAACAAAAAAAAAAAAAAAAAGGTTGTGACTTTCTCGCTCCGATCGCCACGCGGTGCGGACGTGCAAGACCCAGTTCTCCGTTGATCGGTCCTTTCCCGCTATTCCGTGGCGCTCAGTCTACTGACGTCACAGTCTAGCGTGTTGGTTCCGTGCTACGGTTTTCAAGGTTTTCTACTCCGTCTGAGTGCTATCGAAGTGCGTATTTTTCTTTGCGACTAAGCCCCTTAGTCTTCAAAGTGCTGTGCTAAGTTGTGTTGTGCTTGTGCTGAGTGCAGTGTTGTGCCCAGCGTAAGAAGTCTGGTTTCAGTGCAAAGGATACTTAACGGTGACAACGAATTTGTACTGAACCAGTCCTTTTATTTTTATTTTATTTCTCTTCATATTTATTTTTATCATATCTGTGTGTTTTCGTGTGTATTTGTCCTTTCTGTCGGTAAAGGTTGACCCTAACGTGGTCAACTCTTTACCTGCGTACCCTTTTTTTAGGTTTCTAGGTAGCGGCCTTCGGCGTACTACTGTTAATTTTAAGTTTTCCTCCCCAGCCCCCCTACCGCTGGTAGGGAGGTTAGCCGCTAGGATTTTGCTAGGTTTTAGGAACTAGGCATCTTTTATTATACTTATATTTATTAATATTACTGTCCCAACTCTCCCTTATGGATCCGCTAAGCGTTATTAACGCGTTCACCCAGGCACTTGCTGCGGTAGGCGTCTACATCCCGAATGACATCATAAGGCAGGCCTTGCAGGCATCAATCGCGTCCCCGGCCCCTCAGGCCTCAACCCCGGCCCCTCAGGCCTCAAACCCGGCCCCTCAGGCCTCAAACCCGGCCCCTCAGGCCTCCAACGTCGAGACCCCTCAGGTCTACAGCTCTTCCTCGTCTCCCGCCTCGTCCGAGATCGACTGCGAATCGGTCGCATCCTCTCACGCGTCGCGTCGCAAGCGTACCGCTCCCGGGAGCGACTCCGAACCCGCGTCTGATACGTCATCAGATGCCGTCACCTTAACCGGCTCTCCTGAGCCCGCGTTTCAACTTGTCGCCAAGTGCTCCAAGAAGCGCTCGAAGAAAGCTTCGGTATCATCAATACCCGAGCCCTCCCCGGTGTCTTCAACACCAGCCCCCGCGCCGTTAAAATCACTCGAAGTTACCGCGCCTCCGTCGGTCCCATCGAAGCCAGCGACGCGCTGCGCTCCCGTCCCGCCGAAACCTCAGCTCCCTCCGCCCGTCTTCCTGCGTGAAAAAGCGCGCTCGACCGCGGTTTCTAACTTGTGCAAAGAGCACAAAATTAATTACTTAAAAGCCGCCAACGCTGGCGATACAATCATAATTCAAGTAGCGACCGTCGACGACTTCCGCGCGTTTACCAGGTTACTCTCGTTAAATAAAATCGCGTATCACACCTACGCCCTCCCGGAGGAGCGTAAGATCCGCGCAGTACTACGGGGCGTCCCGTTCGAACTCAGTAACGAAGACATCCTCGAGGACCTTAAGTCTCAGGGTTTCCCGGTCACAGCAGTGCACAAGATGCACTCCAACCGCGGTAGGCGTTTTCCTTTAGCTTTAGTAATCCTGTCAAATACTCCCAACTCGAAGGAGATTTTCAAAGAGGCTCGTACAATCTGCGGACTCTCGAACATCTCCGTCGAGCGTCCCAACCCCCGCGGTCACCCTGGGCAGTGCCACCGCTGCCAGCTATATGGCCACGCAGCGGCTAACTGCTCAGCTCCCCCCAGGTGCGTTAAGTGCCTGGATCCACATTTCACAAAGGAGTGCACTCGCACTCCTGAATCCACTTCCCCCCCTGCCTGTGTGCTGTGCGGCCAGTCCGGCCACACAGCTAACTACAGGGGTTGCCCGCGCGCTCCGCGCTCCACCACCAAGAGGGTCGCGCCTAAACCGGCGCCGCCGCTCACTCCTGCTAACTTCCCGCCGCTGCGCAACCGGGGTCCCCCGGAAGCAAAGCCCGTTCAGCCGACGCCTACTCCGGCTCTGTCTTGGAGGCAGCGTCCGGCCGTCCCGCCTGCACCTTCCCGACCCATCCCAGCTCCCGTAGCTTCCGTAGGGCCACGTCCCGCTCCGTCTTCTGCACCTCAGACGTCGTTGGCTGAGGACATGAAGACCGTATTCGATGTCATCCAAAACGTAGACATTAATGAAATCTCCATACTCGCACGCAAACTGCGAGCCGCCCGCTCTCCTCAAGAGCGTTTATTTGCGTTAGCCGAGCATCACTCGCTCCTAAGTTCGTTGTAAATTCTTTAATTTTTGTATAAATTCGTAAATAAGTAAATTATAATGTCTAGACCCGCGAATCACGCGTCCAGTCGTATCAAACCCAAGGGCTTATCCCTAGTATCTTTTAACGCTCGTAGCCTTAGCACTAACCTTCCCGAGATTAAACTGTTCCTTCAGAACAAAGAACCTGACTTATTCCTTCTCCAGGAGACATGGCTTACTCCAAACCGCTCCAGGGGATACGCTATTCCTAAGTACGCGTTTACTCGCAACGATAGGACCAACTCCGACGGTTACGGCGGCACCGCTATATATTACAAAAGAGGCTTCCATTGCTGTCCTCTCCCTACCCCTCCTCTCCTCAACATGGAGGCCACTGTGTGTAGATTGGCTATGACTGGTCATCCGACCATCATCATAGCTTCAATCTACATACCTAGTGGTACCAGACCAATCCGCAGCGACTTTGAGGCCATTCTCGCCCTCGGCCATTCAGTCATTATGTTCGGAGACTTTAACTCCAAACATACTGACTGGACGTGCCTATCGACCAACACCAGCGGTATCGCTCTCCTTGACATCACTAACTCCCTTGACTTAGACGTCATATCCCCCATCACTCCCACTCACTATCCCAACAACCCGACCTATTCTCCTGACATCCTCGACTTTGCAATTATCAAGCGAATCAATCTTGATCTCAGGTCCATCGAACCGCTCGATGACCTAGGCTCCGACCATCGCCCCGTCTCCCTCGTGCTAGGCGCGCCTAACGATAACGTCACATCTCCTAAGACCTTTACCAACTGGAAAGGCTTTAAAAATACGTTAGTTTCAGCCTTAGAGGCACCGAACTCTCAGCTCGCGATTTCGCCCGACCAATTAGACAGCCCGATTAAAATAGATTCGATAGTCGATAATCTCACTGATGCTATCAACTCAGCCATCAGCGACAACGTAATCATTGCTAAGCAAGGCAAACCCGCGCTTCCCTTAGCCGTTAGCAATCTCATTAAAGCTAAGAACGCGGCTCTCCGGAGAGCCAAGAAATATCCCACGCCCGCATATAGAACAGCTGCGAATCAGCTTCAACGTAAAGTTAGGTCTCGCCTCGCGGAACTCCGTGACACTCAGTTTAACGATCTCATGGAGAATATCTCCCCGTCCCACCAAGCGTATTATCGAATGACCCGAGCTTTACGCGTAGACACCGCCTCTCACGTTCCTCCTCTCACTCGTCCCGACGGCACCATTGCCTTCGAAGTCGAAGAGAAAGCCGAATGCTTCGCCGACAGCATAGCGGCACAATGTTCGCCCAGCACGCAACCCGCGGATCCCTCCCACATCCAGGCGGTGGAGGACGAAGTCCTTCGCAGAGACTCTCTCCCCATCACCGCCGACCCTGTCACAGTCTCTAATGATGAAATCTTGCTTCTCATTAGAAAGCAAAAGTCCAAAAAGGCTCCGGGTGCGGATGGAATTTCCAACCACGCACCTGCCACAGCAGGTGCTTACCTTGTTAGCTATCATCTTCAATGCCTGCTTCGACCATAGCTACTTTCCAAAAGCCTGGAAAGAAGCGACAGTCATAGGCATTCCCAAGCCGGGTAAACCTCTGAACATCCCGGCTAATCACAGACCCATCAGCCTCCTCAAGGCAATGTCTAAACTTCTCGAAAGAGTCATACTCTCTCGAATGCGGAACCATCTGTTTCCAACGGATGGCGACCCTCACATTATTCCCCACCAGTTCGTCCCACCACCCACCACAATCGTCGAGTACATTCTCGAAGGATTCTATCCGCATCGTAAAAAATCAATCGCGGTTCTCTTTGACGTAGCCAAGGCATTCGACAAAGTCTGGCACAGCGGTCTCGTTTTTAAACTCTATAAAATAGGCTTACCGGTTCGCCTAGTCAGATTAATCGCGTCGTTTCTTAAAGACCGTACGTTTCGATTCAAACATGAAGGCACGCTCTCCGCGCCTCGTCCCATAAAGGCTGGAGTCCCGCAAGGCTCAGTCCTCGCCCCTCTGCTGTACACCGTGTACACTAATGACATGCCCATCCCGCCGAAAGGCGTCGAACTCGCCCTCTTTGCAGACCATACCGCCCTTTACACTAAAGGTAAAAGGATCCCGTATAACATCACCAGACTCCAAAAGGCCGTAAACGCCCTCGGTGTTTGGTTTCAAAAATGGCGTATCGATGTCAACCCAGAAAAGAGTTCTTCCATTCTATTCGACCACAAACGTCGTAATCGCCGCAACGATCCCCACATTCGAATGTTAGGTATTCCCATCCCCTGGAAGCGCAGTATCAAATACTTAGGCGTCACCTTAGATCAGACGCTTTCTTTTAAGCCACACGTCGACAGAGTAACGAAACTCGCGCGTTTCTTCTTAAGCCGCTTAAATAGTATGATAGGTAGAAAAAGTAAAATGTCTTTTAGAAATAAACGTACGCTTTATAAGGTCTGCGTTAGACCCGTCATGTCATATGCTTTGCCAGTCTTTGCCCACGCCAATCCCTCCGTCCTGTATAAGCTGCAGGTGGTTCAAAATCTCTTCTGCCGCAGGGCCACAGACGCACCTTGGTATGTGCGCAACGCGGACCTGCACAGAGATCTTGAACTACCTACAGTGCAACAGCACCCCAAAACACTCTCAGAATCATTCTTCAAACGCGCCGAATCCCATCCCAATCATCTTGTTCGAGATTCAGTCTCATATACTGCTCCTGTGTTAGATTCGAAATTCAAAGTCGCTAGGCCGAGAAACGCGCACACGGGCGAACCTACGCAGTTAACTTTAGCTCTCGAGGCCCTTCTGGCCGCAAATCCTAATTCTAACGTAAATTCTAATTCTAACGTAAATCCGAATTAATGCAATTTTTTTTTTTTTCATTTTTAATGTTTTTATTTTTACTTTTCATTTTTGAGCACCTTCAGTGCTATGTGAATCTCAGCGGGTGACCCCTTAAGGGCCCCGCTGGCGCGGCCTCTTTCTCCAATTGGCTGTCGCTCAGATGAAGGCTGAGTGGCAAAAATGCACGAGCCGACAGGGGGTTTTTTAGTGGGTATGGTTCTGGTAGGCGTCGGGACGAGTCCCACATAACTCCGATCGCGCGCGCGGGGTATGCGTCAGAGCATTTTTTATGTCCTCCTGCCCTTCCCGTGGAGGGGAACAAAAAAAAAAAAAAAAAAGTTTGCGACTACGCAGGTCCCATACCATACACGCCAATCCGACGTAGAGGCACACGCAGTGAAAAGGCTTATATTTGTCTTTTCACGTGTCTAACTACTCGCGTCGTTCATATAGAGGTAGCTACAGACCTTAGTATGCCTAGCTTTCTGGCAGCCCTAAAACGCTTTCTCTCGCGTCGCGGACCGGTGCAGTATATGTGGTCTGACAATGGGACCAATTTTGTAGGGGCCAATTCTTATCTAAAAGAACTTTACAGATTTATCACTAAACAATATCAACCTCGTTTCGAAGAGGCTCTCCTTGAAAATCGCATCACTTGGAAATTCAACTGTCCTGCCACCGGACATTTCGCCGGATGTTGGGAGAGTATGGTAAAGGTCATTCAAAATCACCTATTTAAAGTAATCGGCCAGCAGCTATCGTAGTATGAAGAGCTCACCACGGTCGTCGTTCAGATCGAATGTTTACTAAATTCGCGCCCGCTTACCGTGTTGAGCCCTGATCCAGCTGAACCTGCAGCTCTGACTCCAAGTCATTTTTTTCCCACCGCCCCACTTTATTACTTACCCGCGCCCGCGGTGGAGTCAGACAATGTGTCTCTCCTGCATAGACATTTCTTATTGGATCAACTCGTTCAATCCTTTTGGCGTCGATGGAGTACAGAGTACCTTCACAGTCTCCAGACTCGTCAGAAGTGGAACACACCTGACAGCTCCATCACTGCCGGGACAGTGGTTGTCATAATAACGGACAACTCACCCCCTAGCCTGGCCGTTAGCGGTGGTGGAGAGCGTTCATACCACGAAAGACGGAGTTATTCGCGTAGCTACAGTTAGGATAGCTAGAGGAACGTGTCCGCTTCCTACTCAATGACATAGCTTCCGTTTGATAACTTCCGTTTGTATGTTATAGTTTATGTATAATCCGTGGTATAATTATGTACCTATATTCTTATATGTATAATATATATGTATTTTTTCGCTTCGCACATACTTTAAATATAGTAATAATTTAAACCGCTATGATAGTTTTTAAAGGTGACCCTTTTAGGCGGCTGGAATGGTAAAGCCATCTAGTTATCTATTAATAAAACAAAATTTTTGTATGTTCTTCACCTCACCTTCCACCCCTCTTCCCTCGCCTTGCATTACATTTCGACTATGTCGAAAGTTTGACAATAAGTCAGTCTCTTGAAGATTCCTCCTCTGATCGCTGCGACTACCGTTCCTGTCGTTCTAAGCGTACCGCCGGGCGCTGATTTCAGCACCTCGTCTCCCGCGCCGGTATTCTTACAAAATATCGGATACACATTAATCAAACTAGATATTTGGACAAAACCAAATCAACGCGGAAAATCAAAGCAACCTGGATAACGTGGCGCCACGGTCAAAGTCCACCAACCACCCCACGATAAGCCGACCATCTGAGCTGTGTTCCAGGACCGACCAGCAGAAGACAGGTTAGTGCAAGGCTTCCTTTTCTCTCTTCCTTATTAGCTCCTTTATTTTACGGTATCCAAATTTTGGCGTGTCCAACCCCATTAATAACAAGAACTAGTATGAAAGTGTCCACGAGCTACAAGCAGAACCTACTGTACTGTAAATAAACTGTAAAAACTGTAAATAAACTGTTCTGTAAACAAAACGTCTAAACGTTTTATTCTAAATATCCACCGCAACATGACTGCAAAATCGACAGGGAGCGAAATAATCAAAATAGTGCGACTTTGTATTCATAGGAATGGGACAAATTTTGAGCATTTGATAAATTGTTTACTTTTGTATAAAAAATGTTAAAGTTCATGGTCTGCCTTTTATTTCAGACATATTCTATTTAGCAAAAAATAATTCTTATAATAAAGCCTTTCGATAGGTAGGCATGATAAAACTACAGGGTAATTTATTTTCTCTTGTAGCAGGTTAGATTCCCCCTTCAACCATGTAATTATTTTAAAATATTTGAATGCAGTTTAAATTTAATTTTATTAAAATTATGTCTTTTTTTTTAAAATGCTCCATGTACAATATTCAAGGTCTTGCGCTGCGTGTGCCAAAGCCATGGGTCGCCCGTATAAGCTGAGGGCTGGCCTTAGAACACCAGTCTACTGCAAGCATCCAATCAAACATCAGTCTACTGCAAACTCAAACCGAAGCCCTCAAACCGAATCCCTCAAACCGAAGCCCTCAAAACGAAGCCCTCAAACCGAAGCCCTTAAGTCGAAGCCCTCACGTTGTTATTGATGCTGCCTGCTACTGATGCTGCATGCGCCTGATGCTGTCTGCTACTGATGCTGCCTGCTACTGATGCTGCATGCGCCTGATGCTGCCTGCTACTGAAGCTGCCTGCTACTGAAGCTGCCTGCGCCTGTGTGGCAGCCGGCAGCGCCTGAGCTGCCTCAGAGTCGGATCCTTCGCGGCAGCTTGTAATAGTCCGCATAAAACTATCACGTGACAAATCTCTAATAATCATATTGCGGTGACTATCAAAGAGATAAACACATGCCATTGCGTGCCTATCTGTAGATATATAAAAGAGGTACAATTTAATATATTATTTTGTTAGATTTCAAAAGAATAAGGCAGCTTTTTCGGTAAAAGCTTTCAGTCAGCTTGATTTCTTCCGTCATCTTGAACAATTATTGTCATATTTCAACAAATTAGCACTATACGTATAAACCTTTCTTTCGTACAGGCGGACAAACGGCGGAATCTCGTTTCAAACTTCTTAAAGATATAGAAGGTAAAATATATTAAAATGAAACGACATATTTCACACAAATAGATATTGATTAATTTTGATATCCTAAGGCCTTGGGCAAAGCATAATCGTGTGTAGTTGCCACATGGGAACATAAGTGGGTTCGAGCCTCGAAGAAGCCTACTATAAAATGATACCGGGCAATAACAAAGACAAAGAAAAGAGGTTTCAAGATTTTGGTATCATCCACGATTCATCTTTAGTGTTTCTTTTTTCAAAATCTTGTGTGTTAATAAAATAGTGTGCTTATATCAATTAAGAACACTCTACGGAACACGAAAATATAAGTGACTATGTTCTAAAATGTCTCATTTTAAGATTAAATGCGGAAAAAGATTGCAATTGAAAAAAATTTATATGACCTTACAACAAGAACTTAAAGCCTTTCCAATATCTCAAGCTAAATTCTTGGCTTGAAAATACATTACACTATTTATCACACGCCACAAAAGTTTCATACCCCTCTTAAACATTTGATAAACAAACATTTTAACAGGACGCTAAACAAAATTTCTACATCTATTTTTGTAACCACAGTCCTTTTAATCTCTCATCGTTGAAAGCCTACCATAATAATATATCGTACGATCTCCAACACTTTGGTTTGCATTGCAACATTAATTACCGTTAACGCCTGCCGTGCTTGCATAGCAATTAACATTATCGACAAATGCGTGTTCCGGCTGCGATAGTTGCTACAATAATTTAGGTACTGCTTCGCGACCATGCTACTCTGCCGTTTGATTATAATATTTACATGACATTATTAAAGTGAATCAATATATAAAAACTTATCATACGCGTATTATATCCTTGTAATATTAGGTACTTATATATGAAATTGGGCTTTTGTCGTACTGGCCACTATTGTCTGTATTATCTCCTCTTTGGTTAAGAATTCCAATTTAAAATTTATACAGCTATTTACTCACGCATTTGTGTTTCGAAAACCGTTATTCATTTGTGTTTTTCCTCTTTTGGTTTTTTCTTTGCGTAACTCAATATACAAAATGGAAAACTTGAAATATCGCGTTATTTACGAGTATTACAATTTCCTCCAGTGCTGCAGAAACGGCTCGAAGTACAAATGCTGTGTATGGCGGCGGTATCGCAAAGAAAACACTGTGCGTTTTTGATTCCAACGTTTTCGTTCTGCAAGTTTCGAGCTGCAGAACAAGCCCCGTGGACGGCTGAAGTTGCTAATGAAGAATTCATGGCTATTGTGGAAGCGGATCCATCGCAAACCACGTCCGAGCTAGTTGTGGGCTGCGGTGTTAGTGACAAAATTGTTTTAATCCACTTGAAGCAAATTGGGAAGGTGAAAAAGGTTGAGAGGTACCTCATGAATTGAGTGCAGCAAACTAACAAACGCGCGTCGACTGCTGCGCTACATTACTCAGCCGGCACAATAATGAGAGGATTTTTAATCGAATCATGTGTGATGAAAAGTGCATCCTGTATGACAATCGGAAACGCTCATCGCAATGGTTGAACCCTAGCGACCCAAGCCAAATCCTGCCCCAAGTTAAGTTAAGTTAAGTTATTTTGATAATATATTGTTTAAAAACAAACAATAGAGTATTGTAAAACTGACTTGAGATGGTTTGCTTTCAAAATGGATATGTTTTAAAAATGTTATATAGCTGGCATAAACGTTTTAGAAATACTTATTACTTCATGATTTCTTGTCATTTTTTGTTTACATTTAGTAACGAAAATAACAATCACAAAATCATGTTTCATCTGCTCTTAACAAGCATTCAATAAATGATGAAAAACCTCTCAGGTGTCTTTAAAAAATCTAGGTAATCTAGGTCAGTTCGTATTGGCTAGCAAGCAAGTTGCGCGTCCTCATCCATTTTCCTTATTTTTCCAGTTAAACTGTATCAGTTTATGTAAATCAGTTTTAATATTTTTTTAAACACAGGACTATCTAATTTTTATCACTTTAACTATAAAGGTTTCAGTTTAAATCGAACCTCTGTCCTTCGAGCCTAGGTACAGGCATAACCACTGACGTGATTTCAGCGAAAAGTGACATGTGTGAATACAAATTCATACAGAAGAGTGTCTTGCTTAAATATTTAAAAACGAACTTCAATTTTACAAATAAAATATTTTAGTTAACGATTTGAACTCTCTAAAATTTGAAAGGATTCGTTTAGCCACTGTAATAAAACTAAGACCGTTTTTGGATAACGAATTAATTCGCATTGGAGGTCATTTGTCGAAACCAGATATCGAATATAATCACAGAATATTATCAAAAAAAAAATTTAACAACAACTTTATTAAACAACTTTAAAGTTTACCTTACCACGAATTTAAGCTTAGCATTATCTTACAACCCTTAGTGGTTATATTATGCTAATTTGTATATTATTTTATTTAATTTAAGTTTTTAATTATGATAATAAATGAAAAAGAAATCTTGAAAAGAACTTATAACTGTCCTTGCGCAGATACAGTGCCTTCTTAACTCGCGTCCTCTCACCGTTTTGAGTTCTGATCCTGCGGAACCTACCGCGTTGACGCCGAGTCATTTCTTGCTTACCGCGCCGTTGTGTTCTTCTCCCGTGGCTGAAATGGAACCTGGTAGTCTACTTCAGTGGTATAGGCTCTTGGATAAGTCATTCCAGTCGTTCTGGAAGCTATGGAGTATTGAATATTTGCAAGCGCTTCAAACCAGAGAGAAGTAGAACACGCCCGCTGTCCCTGTAGCTCTGGGCATAGTTGTTTTGATAATTGTAGATTCCGCACCACATCTCGCCTGGCCGCTTGGAGTCATAGAGCAGCTCCAACCTTCCAAGGTGGTACTGTTCGCATCGTCACGGTAAGAACTGCAAGCATTTGTAGTTTAGTTATTTAGTTTAACTGTAGAGTAAGAAAGTAAGAATAGGATATTCCCTTTTTATTAGATGCCCATGTATAGGTATAGATTATGTATTCCGACATTTAACCGCGATGTTTGTGTTTAGATTTCCGCCGCGTTAAATAGGTAAATATAAATTTGTTTATTTAATGGCAATTGAACAACAAAAAAAATGTTAGTGCCATCTATTAGCCCTATTAGTAAACTTCGTAACTTCTACTTAGTTATTCGATTGGGATCGCTTTTGTTTCTTCCACGGTACTTAGGTTGTTGCCGCCGCGCCATCTACTAAAGAAATGGATCTTAAGTGCGTCCTTGCGTCCTGCGTTTAAAGGACGTGTAAATTGATAGATCCGCGCGTACTACGAGTTACTTTAGTGTCTCGTAAATCAGATTGTTGTATTTGTTTGTGTGTGAACTATTTATTATTGCATATTTGCGTCTTAAGGGAAATAGTGGATCCACATGTGCCAGAAGAAAATAAAGAGTGGAAGTTGTTTTTAGAGTTCTGGAGAACCACGTCTGCACCGGTATAATAACCCTTTATTCGTTCTCTCCACCCCTGCTTGCCCAACGCGGGTGGACAGTGACACAAACGTTTTAAAAAATACTCGCTGTCTCTTTCGGGGGGACAACGAGAATAAATGTTCATTTCTTTTCAATGCCCAACCCGGGTGGCCAAATTCATTTTACAGCTCTCGATGTCCACCAAACAAGCATTCTCGATTACCACCACTGCTGGATTTAAGTGCAAATAATTATCACAAAATTAATTAAGTTAATAGTTTAATCATATTATCTACATGTTTAGGGTAAAAAGGGTTCACTATCAATTAATTTTATTATTATATTATTTATTGTATTGTGTTTGTGTTTAATTATGTGTGTTTTCAAATATGATGTTGATAGATACTAAGTTACGGCACTAATTGGCAAGTTTTCCTTATAATATCTACTTAGTACTTTATACACAAATACTAAGCACTAGTTAAGTTACTGCATTAATTCATTCCAAAAACTTATTTATTTATATGGGTATATTGAAAAAAATACAAAGAGTAGGTAACGGCTCTTTATTAATTACCATTTTGCATTCACACTATTTTCTGTGTTCTCTTTGATATCATTAGTTTTCGCTGTTCCGTAACCATGTCGTTTGAAGCTACTGCTTCGTGCTGTGCGAGACAGCATATTGAGTGGATGTCGTGTCATTTCGTACTAATAAAAAAAATTCTTATAAATTATTTCACCCACATTTGTAAACAAATAACAAAAATGAGTGCAAATAGTGAAGACGAAGACGATGAGATACTCAGTATCATCGGAAATTATAATAGTGACTCAAAACTAGTTAGAGTTTGCGAAAAAAACTTCAAAAAGTTATGGGCTGGGACGAACTACTTTTAAACAATATGGATCAGGGGAGTTTTAGTAAACCTGAGATAAGAGATCATGGAACCAGTGATGAAAGTGTACAGAGTTTTACGCTTGTAACCAAGAGAAAGCCGAAACGGCGTATGATGCTAATAAACCACGATGCCAATCAATCAAAAAATCAGGAAGATATTCAAGGCTCAAAAAACAATCATGAGTTTTGCGTAACATCTTCAGAACCTACCCTGAAACAAATAGCTATGGCTAAGTTATTGCGTTCTGAAAAAAATTAAAACATCATGCGCATTAAGAACAAGATTCGATATAAAGTCCTAATTTCATTTGAAAACTCTTAAGAATCTGACTAGTTAATTAATAACGTGAAGATCAAGAATGATAAAACTTGCCCCATTTTTCACAAAGTAAAAATAATTCGAAAGATTATGAGCGCTGAAAATACAACCTATAGAAAAACTTTACAGTCATACCTACTAGAAAACCAAGGCACAGATATGGATAATATAAATAAAATAATACTCAAACAACTTCTCGTATAATCAATCACAAAAATAACTTGAGGTCGACTGAAGGAAGGAGGGAAAAGGTATTTAAGTTTTCTGAAGTGACTCCACAAAGCTCGCAAAATATTCAATGTCCGACTATAGATGACGAAACTAATTCGAATAATAAAGAAAAAGTTAAAAAAAGTTCGAGCTTAAGAAGATTTTGATAAGATAAAGAGAAATAGTATTAAGTCACCGGCCACTTTGATTTGTATCATTTATGTTATGTTGTGTATATGTTATGTGTTGTATAGTTATGTCCCAGAAAGCTTGAGCTAGATTCCTTGGGGGATCCTACGTAGAAAAATAATGCCCAGAATGATAAGCGGAGTCAGTTAAACAAGGCTGGGCGTTCAAATATTATTTGACTACTTAGTGTCACTGAGCAGTAATCGGAACGTGAGCTTCATCCATGTAACACTGCTGGAGATCCAAGCGTACGTGGTAGTAGTGGTTGTGCTGGACCGCTACGGCCGCAAGAAGACACTCAATGTCACCTACATCACCTGTGCCGTCACAAGCCTTTCTGTCCGCCTTCCTACCGAGCTGTAAGTTACAAAATTGATAGATTTAAAATCTACACTGATTATTATAAAACGTAGGTAGTGAATTTGTTTCCTAAATAAAATTAATAGAATAGTTTAAAGTTATGGTGACGTGAAAAATTTAATAAATATTGTTGTTACAGGCAGATCAGAATCTATATTTTAAATCTAAACATGAAGGGAATGAATTCACTTAATCACCTAACGTTTATCCAAAGTACAAAACATTGTATTTATAAAAAGTATTTAAATTAAATTCAGACTTATCGTACACTTACATAGCGAAATAAAGAAATTACATTTAATATGTACAAAAATATATTAAAAATCTACGTCTATAACTGGCTGTATTGTAAACTCATAAAACTCACTGATGAGGCCCAGGAGCGATTTAGGAGGAGGAGGAGGAATATTAACAATATAAATGTAAGCTACCGGTTAATTGAGACCTAAAATTGTCTGTTTGTTTAAACATATTCAATACTCGTTTTTATTTGCCCATTATTTTATTTTTTAATATTTAAATATTTTATATTCACTATTATATAAATTAAATGAATAATAAACTATTCAAGTTCCTGCCTCGGGTAGTAAATTTGTGATATAACATTTATCGTTCACGCAACAACACTAATACATTATCTAAAACACGTATGAAAGGTTTAAAAACCTTAATGATAACAATTTGTGTAAAATATTAATTAAAAAAGTACAAAATGCAACTCAATTATCGATGTCAAACAAGTTTGTATTCCAACGGCACAAAAATACCAGAACTGGAGTACCGTACTTTTTAAAATTGGTTTCTAAACTTTTTGTGGACTTTGTAAAGTGCATTTTTACAAATGTCAACTGCAAAGCTCTGTACATTTTAAAGCTGCATTTATATTCCCCATAGTGACTTGTATGATGAATTCAAAGAAATATAATATTTAGTTTTAAATTTTTGATTCTGCAGTAGTCAGTTTCGTCTTTTACCTTATGATTGAAACATTGTAGTACACAGTCGAATGGTATCGTGTAACTTCAGTCTCATAGAGTGATTTAAGTATTATTTTCAAACGAAATAGAGGCTTGTATTAATGTATTCAAATTAAACATACAGTTCGCTTTAGATATTATTTTTGACGAACACACTATTGGCTCTTCCAGTGATAGCACTGCGAAACGCCATAATAAATACCAAAAATATTGACTTCATCAGCAATTGACAAATTTCATCTAATCAGTAACTAAAAGTTACATGCTCGACATATTATGTATATTTAAACGAAACCTAGTTAAACTATTTAGTTTGACGGCCTGTTTGGTGTGGAGGTAAGTACCCTTGCCTTCCATGCCAGAGGTCCCGGGTTCGAATCCTGGTAGTGGCCGCTATTTTATTATATTTGTTTTCTAGTCATGGATGTGTATGTATGTTTATTTAAGTTTATTTCTAATATTTATACATTAAAAAAAAATCTATGTGTGCTTATATATTTCTTAAGTTTATTTATCCGTTACCTAGTATCCATAACACAAGTTCTTAATGATACTTAATTTGGGCTAGATAATGTGGTGTGATTGTTAGATATTATTATTTATTTATTTATTTATATGGGCAAGTTTGATTTCAATTTCTAATATAATATATTGCACATAATCGTTTAAAGCACGTGTATCCTTAAAATTAACTATTTGTAATATAACAGACGACACTCACATAAAGTATCATATAAAATAACTGTTTTGTTTAATACTAAGTGCAACAAATTTTGCTCACTCCGTTTATAAATAATATCCGTTAACAAAAATATAACTATTGAAACAAACATTATTGGATCGTATTTAATTCACCTATTCAAAAAAAAATTTAATATAAAAGCTGGTTTTTTAATAAATTGCCACAACAAATCACACATGTTATATGTGTTAAATGTGGCAAATCTCCAAAAATTGCATCTTCAAAATGACCCCGCTGTTAGACAGTAACAAAATATCCTTTTTCAAAACAGATATCATTTGGTGTTGCCAGCTGATTGGTGGGCGTTGCCTCTGTATAAACGCAAGTAGCAAGTGGGCTGGTGTACAGTTCCGTTTACGTCTACATGTCAGAGGTGTTCCCGACCAACATGAGTCAGACCCTGATCATTGTGTGTACACAGCGGGAAGGTTCGGATCTATTTTAGTGCCGCTAACCCTGCAGCTTGTAAGTTTCATTGGTTTTTTTAAATATGTGTAAGAAAACGTCAATTGAAACACCAAAAGATACAAGGGACTCTGTACTTATAAATATACAACACTATTTGCATCTTACTATCTAAGTAAGGTAACAATTTTTATTATTACTCATTATATACATATTTTCTTACATTTATTTTGTAACTAGGCCTCCGTTCTCTGCATTTTATCACTGAAAACTGGTCGAATATTAGGCTGAACATTGTTTTCGTTGTCTACGAAAAAAAAAATGAAATAAATCGTCAATCCGCAGTCACAATACCATCGCTCGATGCCGACAGTGAAATTTGGCAGCATGTGCATTGTATCCTCTCTCCTGGTGACGCTGCTGCCGGAGATCAAGAAGATCAGACTCCCAGATACCATCGTGGAGGCGGAGCAGCTCTCCCTCATGAGAATAAGTTTCAAGATCAAACCCTTCTTTTGTGTTAAATAAAATGAAAGAAAGAAAGCATTTAAGTCATATAAAAGCAAAACTTGCGATATCCACATTTGTCACAACGTGGCAAATAAGAAAAAATTTTTTTATAGAAAATACACATAGATTATCCCTGAAATAGTGTTTCAATGTATGTGGAACGTAAGAGTGAACACATTGTGTTAATCAAAGCGATAGTTTAATTAATATTAAACGAATAGTCTGAAATAATTGTTTGGATATTGCTGTTTATGAAATTGACTTCTGGATATTGCTGCATTTGAACTTTACTTTGGGTATATTGCTGTGTTTGTAACAACAGACGCCATTTTTAAATCTAATCTATATAAGGAACAAACGCTTACGCTTGAAAATCGTAAGCCTTGAATCAGCAACGCGTTCTTAATCATTTCAACTTTAATTAACGATGTCTTTGGGCCTGGATGCCATAATTGGCATAATTAGCATCCACTAGGTGCCTTCAATGTTAGACCTTAATGAAATAAATATAAATAAATTAATCAAAGAATTGACAGTTACTTTTCTGAAAATATTGGGTATATTGTAGCCATTGTAGTGTATTGTATATTTGTATTTAGTTTGAAAAAAAATGTTGTATGTCAAATAATATATAATTATTATTAAAATCTTTAATCATCATCATATCTAATATTAATGCTATTTTACTCAAACATAATACTCGGTAATTGGTTCTTGTGGCTCACATAGAAAATCAGTTTTCGGGGTATTCTTGAGTTTCGTCGTCAATATTCAACAGATGCAGATAAGAATAATTCTGTATAGACAAAAAGAGACTCTGTAAATTTATTTTGAAAAAAATATACCCGTAAAGTTTCTTGCCAATTCTTCTTTACGAAGGTTTTTCCGACCTGGAAAGAAACCAGTAATTATATAGTAGTATTATATAATAATAAGAACAAGTAATTGTCAATGTTGAGAAATAAATATTTCATTTCATTTCATTTAATTGTCAGTAAGGGCCCCAGATACTAACGGAATAAAAAACCTCAACCGTTCAATTGATTCCCAATCACTTCCATAGTGGTTAGCAAGTAGTTTGCAACATCTTTTGCTTTTGCTGCATTAGTATAGTTCGATGGAAAAATTTCTGATGGATTGATATTACATGATGTTGATATTACAGGATGTTTTGGAACTCTTGAATTTATAATGCCAATTAATAATCATTGACAAACACATTCCTAATAGTAATATATATATTTTTAATTTATTTATAGTATCAAGATTGCATGCTAAGACTTTGCATGTTAAGAACTTTAGCCACATTCCTCTTCTAATTTTCGGGATGTGCAACACGTTTTCGAGCTGAACTGCTGTCGACAGGATGAGGGGAACAATCCATTTTCACTATTTTTATGTTTATTCTTTTTGAAAACGTCTTAAATTCACCAAAAAATGTTAAAACACGAGACCGCGTGATGAGTTTACATCTACTAATCACCATATTAATGTTGTGTCGGGAGGCGCGCTCTGATTGGCTGTTTCGGATATTGCTATTTTTGGGTTTCACTGACTTGGATGTTGCTATTTCTGCTACCCATAGTAATTTTTGAGGCTAGTTTCCTATGTGATTTTGCTGGTTTTGAAGCTATAGTGTATTTGCACTTTGGCGCGATTAAAATGTTATTTGTGGAAAAAAATGGATATTGCTGGTTTTTTTTCTACATGACTCATTTTTATTAGAACACACAATAACAAAAAAAAAGAAATATTACAAAAAACGGGCAAAAAAGAGTAAATAAATAATAGGAACACACAAAATAACTTAAACAAAAACATATAAACAAATTGCGCAAGACAAAAGGTTGATTTGTTTGTATTGTGTGTGCCAAAGGGTGCCAACTCAGCTTATGTTCCAACCTAAGGACAGTTGCAACGCTGTTCTTCCGTTGACACCGAAGATGGGGTAATAAGAACTATATCAGGTACTAACGCCTTTTACTAATTGTTTATAAATTAGTTATTATTAATTATTAATTATATATAGCATAAATATATTTGAAGGATGTAGATATATAAAATAAAATATAAATGAAAATTCCTACTAATTATTATTGTTAGCAACATGTATTATAAAAAGTGTTAGTATTAAAAAGAGGACACGGACAAATAATTATGTAACGCTACACACAGTTACTAAATTGTGAACGTAATAAAAAAGTTTTATACATGCTCTTGAATTTTGAATTTTGAACACAAATGAATTTAAGGGGTTGTAGTTATGTCATAAACTTTTATTTAATTGGAAAAAGTTTACTGAAACATCATTCAGCAAACTTAAGTGATGGTATTGCTGTGTATTTTGGAATAAAATATTTGCTTATTTTACACATCGCAAAAAAAGCTATTCAGTACTTCACTATAACACCGTTAAGGAACTTAATGCTTTTATAGATGAAGAACAGATATTTCAAAGTAAATATAAAACTTAGTTAAAACATCACTAAAGTTGTTTTACGATTTTCCGGCTAAATGTGTCCACTTAAGTTTTCAATTTGCTAGCCTCATACTTAACTAAAAAAACACTATTTTCAAAACCACTTTTGCGTAGCGATGTTATAGCAAAGTATTTATGTCTTAAAATTTAAGTTATTAAATAAAATGGCGTTATCCAATACAATAAAACAAGCAATTTACTATATGAAATCTTAAATAAAAAATAAAAGTTTTCAATTACATCAAAATTAGGTACTTTAAAGACTTCATAACAAGCCTGTATAGAAAAAAAAATTGTACTATATATACTATAAACGGTACTATAGGTGTTAATTTATCCATATATTTCAATCTGGTTCAATACCTTTTGGAGATGTACGGAATGTAAAACTAAAACTACTTGGAATTTTTAAATAACGATCAATCATGAAATGTTAAGATATAAGCAATATTCAAATGAATTTCTCCTGAAACATACATGTACCATAGTTTTAGATATGCTCTCGGATTTGTTTTTTGTATGCGCCTTTCACTAATGAACTTTGGGATGTTGAGGAAATTTTCTGGTGACATCGATTTAACGAGAAGCCCTGAAGTGACAATAACGGTTTTTAACAGCATTTTTCGCAGCATCTTAGTATATTGTTGTCCGGTGTGGAATCCATATCAAGTGCATATAAATAATCTCGAACGTATTAAAAAAAAAGTTCTTATTCCATTTAGCATACTCGGACAACAAATGTAGGAAGTTGTGCTCTTATAAGGAAAGATGCTACTGTTACGGGGTGATGCCGCTAGTAACGCGAAGCAAAACATTAGACATAATATTTTAGAAAAATTAATTCATGGTCAAACAGATTCTCACGAATTGCTCGCGCAGCTAGAATTCTGAGTTCCACGCCCCGGAAGCCGCTTGACAAATCGTAAGATTTTATTGTCGGCTCCAATAAAGACCACCGCTGGTAGACATGCTCCAATTCAAAGATAGAGATTTATTTTTATGTATAATGTCATTCATAACTCAAAATCGCTCCTTTGTGACTTGGTAATGTTTTAGTTAGCGGACGCCAGTGCGATCCACCTTACTGTAAGTTTCATCAGAGACTAGTAAATAACTATAGACTAACCATGTCTAACAAAATTTTGTGATTTGAAAAATAGCTGTTTTTAAGATGGAGAGATGGCGTTAGTTGTATTAGATTACAACTTATTTAAATTTAGTCAAAATTATACGTAAAAAACTTAAGATGGCGTTGTTTACAAAATCATTTGATATTTCATTGCAAGTACTATCATTAGATATCAGGCGACAACAGACGTTGTCAGCTAGTGCATTGTATTATTTGATGCTATGTTGCCGCTCTTATAATTCAGTAACAGAAAACTTTACAGCACCCCGGATATTATTTGTAGTGTTACGGGGTTACTGTATTGCCAGTATATAATTTTTTCCACCAAAATATAGCATTCATCTACACAGTTTGTTCTTATCTGCCTTAGCATATAAAACGAATTTCAGTGTATTTAATTAATAGGTCTGTTATATTTTACTTTATTTCTTGATATCGATAAAATTATGTCTTAATAAGTGCATAATTTTTATTTATAATGCATATAAATCATAACTATTTTGCAGTAGTTAAAAAAATATTTTCTTGCTGGATGTATAAAAATTTTGAAATATTTTTGTAAATATTGTTTTTAGACTCTTATTTAAAAAAATGTTATTTAGCCATCAACTTTTTTTGTTCTTTTTATGACAACATTTTATTTGTTTGACAATTTGAATTCTTTGTCGTTTGTCGTTGTTGCTATGGGTGTGTGTTTGTTTTGGAACTTTTCCCTGCATTCCTTTGAATTCACAATATTTCTGCTTGCCTACTGTGACAGTTTCAAAATTTATGGACCTTGAATATTCTTACGTTTTGGCTGCTACATACATCGTATAACATGTGCGTTTATCACAACTGTGATAATAAAAGCTTTTAAAAATAGGTTATTATGGCAATTAAAATAAGGAGGATGGTAGTGCCCAGGCGTCTCTGAACAAAATAAACTTATACCAGTATGTTTATGGTCCTTTGTAGTTTTTATTTTATCATCTATAAAGTAGGAATAAATTACTATCTACCTATTCTTATTGAGTAAAGTTATCAAAATCATTGATATAAAATGAGGAGATTTTCCAATTTCAGGAAAGGAATAAGTCCTACCTGATACCTTATAACCAAAGGTTTCAGGTTATTTGACAACGCCATCTAGTAGTTTTAGTCCGTATTAATACAAATATTTTGCATTACGTTTCTTGTCAATAATTCATATAAAAATTAAAGACGACAAGGTATTTCCAAGCTATTTGAGAGTGACATCTAGTAATAGCTTGGATTTTGAACTTTTTCCGAATCACGATTTTTTGTATGGAGATGGTCAGTCTATAGTTATTTACTAGTCTCTGGTTTCATCCATACCTATAGACCCGCATACGTAGGTGCATGCGAGGGAGATAAGTGGTGTGCGAGGAATAATTCCAAACATGGGAAAATCTTATTTTCATTATATATTAAAAATAAATGTCATTTGAAATATTTTATTTCACTATTGGTTGAAAAAGAAACTCCTTATTAAAGTCATCGTTAAACTTTAGCTTTAAAAATTAAGCGACAGGGAAATAAGCTAGTACACCGTCTTAATTATTTCCAAAAAGTTTAGTTGACAGCGAATCTTCCCCTTCATCCTAAAAATGGCTTTTTAAACCTTTTCTTTATTAAAAAACTTTTACTGAATCTTGGAAACATTTTTGTTTAAAAGTGTGCCACTCAAACAAGAGATTGTTTATATCTAAGACTTTTGTAATATGAGGTACCCGTGCAGGATTTTTGGATTATAAATATGTATAATGAAACACATTTTGAAAAAGGTGGTTATTTGTAATAATAACACACTCACTCATTTTCATTTGTAATCAGTAATTTCATTTTTAATGAGCTCTCGTCTACGGTAATTTTTCCTTTAGTACGCTTAAACAATATTTGTTATTTAAACTGCTTATGATACGAACAAAAACCAATTTAAATTTTAGCTCAAATATCAGACCATGTTACTGTCATGCAGATAAGTTACTGCAGTAGCGCCTTTTTACACACCTCAACAAAGCGATCAAGGCGATCATAAGTATCAAATATTCATATCTAGCCACAAAAAGATTTTCACCAGTTTCGCCAATTGTACCAATTACAATCAGCCTGATATAATGTGGGCTGTGCATTAGGTATTTATAACATTTATTAAGATAGCATACTTAAAACATTTTTGAAATTTACCGACAACAATCTATCTTTGTGACTAATTTTAAATATAAAATATTCAAAGGGCTAGCCATGTTTACTAAACCCCTGAAGAGCACCAAACAGATTCGAAACTAGTCGGACATTTCGACAACTAAACGTGAGTAATAGTCAATAGTATATAATTCCATTTTTGATTTATCTTCATACTTTTACTTTCATAGACATTATATTCTAAATAGCATGTCCCTGGAATAGAGGAAAAGTATGTGAGGTCGAATTAGAAAGTAGTCTATTAGTTATTATGTGACGTATTATTTGTAACATAAGACCGTTTTATTTGTTTTATTTACTTAAACAACATACTCGTAAACAACTGAGTGACTATGAAGTATTCATATGATAAAAAAGCATTATTTACCATCACAATGCTTTTGCAGGTAATTAATTAACAAGTGAACTTTAACCTTAGGGACCTGCGTTGTTGGCCGACCAAAGACTTTATGTAATATCACGACGATGGATTGAGTAGTTTAGGCACGAAAGGCAGAAGAAAATTAATTCTGCGTTTCAATTCTTTTGACCCTTTAAAGTCACTTACAAATATTATTTCCTTGCTATCTCAGACCACATTACTCTCAGAAATGCGGGATTTATAATTTAACGATTAACTATATTATATTTATATACTAAAGCAAGCCCAAGCGTTCATTGACTCAAAATATTTTGCAACATACTTGTAGGTGTCCAACCAATTTTGCATCAAAACAACGCTGCCTTAAAAGTAAAATAATATAAACTGTGAAAAATCTATCTATAGATTGCACATGTTCAACTTGATTATTTCGAAAATTGATTACGATACCTGTAATAGGAATCGTCCCTTATTTTCCATTTAATTCAGCTTAGATACTGAAACCTTTTCATAATATGCAATTAACTTTTGTAATATATTTAAGTATATAGAAAAAAACTATTTTATTCTAAAAACTAGCAGTTTACAAATCTAAACAGCTTTTAGGACAATGTAAATATTTGCTTTGCTGTCTTTGTAAGAGCTCAAAGGTGCCTGTTTTAAGTTCAAGCTTACGGAGCTTTCAGTTTTTCTCATTCAAACTTGTGCAGTTTGCATTCCCTTACCACAGTCAGTTTTCTAAAGTAAGAAGTAAGTCTCCTAGCAAGTTTGCTAGAGAAAGTCCCAATGTTGGATAATAAAAATGCTTTCTTTGATAATAGAAAAGGGAAAATATTTCTGTGAAATATTGTCTCTTTTTTGAGGGTTAACATAAAACATTAAGATGAAGTAAAATAGTCCCAGCCAGTTGAATTACTACAGATAGGTAGATAGTAGATACTACTACTATCTACTTACTTTAAAAAAATTCTGTTGGCCGGTAATTGTTATACAGTTAATTCATCTATTTTATTTGTTTACACAGGAAAACTATAAAAAATACTCAATAGTGGAGTCTGGGTTACAATAAACTTATAAAATTTTGGACAATCGGTCCTGCTTTAAGTTAATTTTAGACTTTTGTATCATGTGCAACATAATATGCCATATCTTCAGTTTATGGGAACGTGTAGTCATTGTAGTGCGGTTGTCGTCTTTTGTTAGAAAACAATTCTTGGGTCGAGCGCGGTTCAAAATATTGCGCTTCTTTAAATCGCTTCATAGTGATGTGCTAGAGCTTAACAAATCGTCGATAATAATAGTACCACATTATTACATTATTCAATTAACTTTATCTATTTATAAACTTGATATAAAAAAATGTTCAATGTTTTTTGTACGATATCATACGCCGGGCGTTTGTTCTCTCATTCCAATCTCCCTCGGCACTCGAACCGTGGAGACTATAGCGTGACGAACGCAATAAGTCTCATGGATTGTCTCTAGTACCGTAGACAATGGGTACGCCGCTGGTGTAGTATGCAACCTGCGTAGACACTCTTGCGGATTCCCATCTTCCTACAACTAGTGTTCAAGCTGGGTCGGCGGTCAACGAAGCGGAAAGTGTGCGCACACAATATGTTAGATCATTTTTTATATTTCATAATTGATAAAATCCACGTTAAATACCAGTCCTTCATACTAAAACACATCGATAAGTGTAAAATTAACAACCTTAATGAAAGAACTGGTGTAGCTGGCACAAAGCTCTTTGTGTGATTGGAGTGCCTCGCTG
Source organism: Marasmarcha lunaedactyla (assembly GCA_923062675.1). Lineage (NCBI taxonomy): Eukaryota > Metazoa > Arthropoda > Insecta > Lepidoptera > Pterophoridae > Marasmarcha > Marasmarcha lunaedactyla. Next base: position 12,437,914 of record OV281339.1, on the reverse strand, counting down.
TGGGAGTTCCTCCGTGAAGCTAAGCAAAGTTAGCAAAGCTTAGCTTCACGAAAATAAGCTCAATATTTCAGTCAAATTTCATTTTTAGCCCAGGTTTCGCAAAAACTGTGAATGTTTTGATAAAAATTACTTTGAAAAAAAAATAGCACAAACTTAATTTTGAAACTTACGTTTTTCTTCTAAAGTAGTTTATCCTTAACTGATATTGTCGAAAGAGTAAGGGGAAAAGGTAGAATCCAAACAGCTCTCAGGACTCTCAATCAAAATCAGGTCTACCCATTAAAGTGTCGTAAAATTTTTCAAAAAAATATATCAAAGGCAAGGAACTTAGTACCGAAACCTTCGGATATTTCAGAATTTGGAAGTCGTACCGTTGTGGTTCTTAAACAAGTCGCTCATCTTTGTACAAAACATATCAGTTTACTATTTATTTATTAAAAAGGAAAACTTACAGCTAGTTACAGAATAATAATAAGTGGAATAAAATTAACAGGGCCACAGACAAGTTTTCACATATAAATTATATGGTATGGTATATGAAGTTAGGTACATAATAAAAATAAAAATAAATAATATAATATAAAAAATAATAATAAATATGTCAGTAGTAGTAATAAAAACTGGCCTATCAGTATAGTTTAGTTGAATCCTTACATCCATATTACAAATACAATCCAGAGCCCGTCTTAGAAAATTCAACAGCAAAATTATACTTTGACAGAGCTATTTTAACAGACCGAACAGTTAATTACAATAGACCAGACATTACACTCATAGATAAAATAAAGAATATCGGATTTCTTATAGACATTGCTGTACCAAACACTGCTAATTTGCAAAGTACAATAGCTACGAAACTCTCAAAGTACGTGGAACTGAAAGACGAAATCACGCGAATATGGCACCTTAATAAAGTCACAATAGTGCCTATAATTATATCAGCAACTGCAGTGATTCCGAAACAACTTCATCAATCTTTAAAAAGTTTAGACCTCCCTGCAAACCTCTTCCAAGTATTACAAAAAGCAATTATACTCAACACATGCAGATTTGTTAGAAAATTTCTACAAACCGACCAAAACACCGAACTTGATATCTCTCATGATCAGGCGGCCGGGTGATCATAACGGTAACCTGCGTAGAGTGTGCGTAGGCGAGGCAATAGTAAACAAAGCAAAACCAAGCCACTCACCAGAGGTCCTCAGATTGTGGCAACAGAGCGTCTTGATGATTAATTTTATATAGTAAAATATTGAGTGAAAAATTACTGCAGTATGTATTATTTTGAGAAGACATTTTTAAGATCTTGATTTGATTTTATTGAATATGGTGCTGATGTGACATTTTTCCGTACATATATTCTGGAATTTTGAATCCAGACGTAAAAATTTTGTTTTCTTTAGCCAGGACCTTTGCTTTGTTTAAAAGCAATTTTTTGTCCGTTGTGAGGAGGTCGTTGGTAAATACGCGAGAGCCACCCGGTAAACCAATGTTGCTTAGACTTAGAAAAAGCGATGGACGCAGTTGACCAAAGAACCCGAACAATTATTAACAACTTTGACCTCACCACCAAAAAAGTGCAACCTCGACCATCGCCGGAAAGTTGCCAGTTTAGCAGTCTTCTACAGATTACATTTTGGAGAGTGTGCGAATGCTGTTTTTGATCAGGTGGAACCAACACCCTTCTTACATCGGACTACTAGATGCAGACAGACCTTCCATCCCTTTATGGTAGATATCCCAAAAAGTCGAACCAAACGCTTCTATATTTCTTTTTCGATGCGGGTCGCCAAGGTGTGGAATGAACTGCCTGTGTCTGTTTTTCCAGAAAACTATAGTGCTAGTTCTTTCAAGCTTCGAGTGAATAGGTATCTCGTGGATAGACGTGTAACACCTTTGTCTTCATCGTCTTGAGCATTGACTCTTTTGCTTACTACCAACATTTTTTTAAATAAATTAAATCATTTAACTTTCTTAAATTGAGCTGGTAGCAGATTGTGGTTTGGATCCACGGACCTCTTTTATAAAACATTTTCTTTCATTTATTATCTTATTAATCACACATTACATCGACCAGCTTTCTCAATACCGCCATGAAAAGAGAAAAAACATAATGACACTTGCGGTGATGTTTTTGTGTCACAAACAACAGGAAAACTTGAAGTTTTCCCGCTAGACAATGTTCGTTTGCATCCATCCTGTTTCCTCAAAATGGCTTTTCAATGATATTAAAAACAGTTCACTTGACACACATTTTATAAGGACCGTTGCTCTCTTAGATGTGCCTCTCCCCATATGAGAGTTTGATAATGGGCGTTGCCCTGTATCAAATACTAAAAAATAGTGACGCCATTGATTGTTACAGGAATTTAACAACTGAATGACGTTAAAATAACATTCGAAGCAATTGAAGGTAACAATATGAACATTGCTGTCATGGCTGAACCCGATCAAACGCCTAAGATAATTTAAAAAAAATACTTAATGCAATTAAAGGACTTTTCCTAGGCCCTAAAATTTACTTCAAATGGTTAAACCCTGCGTTTGTTAAAAGATCCAAATTTTTTAACTTCAATTAAATGAGTTTAACAAACTAAAAGGGTCTGTAGTACTATATGTTTTAAATAAAGGAATAATTTTACTAATCTTCATAAAATCAGCAATATCACCAGCAGTTACTACATAAGGAGCATTTATTACATATTTAATGAGAGTTAAAATGTTAACAGATTAGTTGCTTTTGAATATCAATAGTCTCAAATACTTTAAAAATTATCTCAGTGATTCGACTGGACAGGCGGTGAAATATAACAATTTTGTATTGTAAACTGGAATATCAGCGCAATACCTATAAACCGTCATATGTGTAAAACGCTGTCGCGATATTTTCGTCTGTACCCTTTTTTTTATTGGAAAAGCACCATTTTATGCCGTTCATAAAGTACTTAGTACCATATCGTTCATTTACTGGCCTCTTATGGGATATACTGGACATAATATTATTAATTATACCATCCCTATGCCTCTCCAAACGTTTATTATTGACTAGAACCACCATTATATTCTTATTAACTTGTTTCTCCTTCAAGTATTTGCGTAGAACAAGATGGCCACTACGATCAGAGCTTATTTTTTTATTATTGATTAAGTTACTGCAATTATATCACAGTAGATATATTGTCTAGGCAATGACACTGTTCGCTGTTATTCTAGTTATTTTAGCTTCAAATATGAAGATCTGTCGAAGTAATACATTTTATTAAATTATTGCATGTCTTTCTTTCATTAAATTTTATTTTGCATGTAGTTTAATCTCCAATACGACTGTATGATACCAAATTTATGAAATTTGATTTTTATGTACCTTAATCGTACATGGTACAGGGCTCACACTGGTTTAAAAGTTGAGTATCTGGCCTTTTAAACGATTCGTTGCTGATAGCACGACATGCGTGTCATCAATATTTTTAACTTGTGGCTTAATAAAAAAGGTGTGTCATTTTTATATCGATTGTAACTCCCTCAAATTACGTTTACAAGTTACGGTCTGCCTAGAACAAAACTATCATGATATTCTACGTAGATCTAGCCTGTTGTGTTAGTTTCTGGATATTGTTTGAATTAAAAAAATTGCAGGTGTTGACAACCTTTAAAATATGCATTGATTTTATTAACCTGTGGCGCATGACACGATAGGCGTGTCTTTTTGAATAAATTGTAACAACCTCAAAAAAAGTTGTAAAGTATAAAATAAGTAAAATAATTTCGAAAGAAGTATTTTAGATTTTTAGATAACTCATACAATATGCATGACGACAATTACTATAGGAGTCCGTTTTATTTACTTCAACGATGCTTTAAAGTTGCGATGTAACGTTAGTTTTTACAAACAATAACTTGCTGAGTACCATACACTATTGTACGTACCGATTATTTTTGCTTAAAACAACAGGCATTTTGTTGCAGGCCGGCTGGCAAACAATAGCCGGCCTCTTTATGTGTACACGCTGCCCCTTAGCACTATGTGAATTACCACCCTGCAGTGTTATTTCGTAATAATTGAATAACCCGCAAGTCGAATAAAAAGTTTCTTGACACTATTTTCTGTACCTATTCCTTGAATACAACAAAAAAGGTAAACGACATCATATCCGCAAATGTGAAACTTCTTTTTTAGGAAAAACGAGTAGTTTAATTCTTAAAAACCAGATTAAATAACGTACCGTGCCATCCACTACTGTAGTTTGATGTCAACTAGTCTTCAATAAAGTGGAAACTAGGGAAAAAGCATTTTTTTGTTCCCCTCCACGCAGAGGGTAGGAGGATAAAAAATGCTGTGACGCATAATCCGCGCGCGCGACGGGAGTTATGTGGGACTCGCTCCGAGCCTACCCTACTACTACTACTACTACTACTAGCCCTACCCACTAGAAAACCCCCTGAATGACTCGTGCAATTTTTTGCCAGACAGCCTTCATCTGTGCGACGACAAAATTAACGAAAGAGGCCGCGCTAGCGGAGCCCAGAAGGGGTCACCCGCTGGGACCTACATAGCACTGAAGGTGCTCAAAGCACTGAAGGTGAATACATAGCACTGAAGGTGCTCAAAATGAAAATAAAAATTTAATTAATTCGAATTTACATTAGAATTAGAAGTTGCGGCCTGAAGGGCTTCGAGATCTAGTGTTAATTGTGCGGGTTCGCAAGTGTGCGCGTTTCTCGGTCTAGCGACTTTGAACTTCGAATCTATGACAGGGGTAGTAAACAAGACTGAATCTCGAGTAAAGGACCTAAAGAAAGGAGTAAAGGAACTAAGGGATTGGGGCGGGTTTCGGAGCGTTCGAAGAATGATTCTGAGAGTGTTTTGAGGTGCTGTTGCACTGTAGGTAGTTCAAGATCTCTGTGCAGGTCCGCGTTACGCACGTACCAAGATGCGTGTGTGACCCTGCGGCAGAAGAGATTATGAACTACCTGCAGTTTGTGCAGGACGGAGGGTTGGGCGTGGGCGAAGATTGGCGAGGCATATGTCCTGACGAGTCTAACGCAAACCTTATAAAGCGTACGTTTGTTTCTGAAAGACATTTTACTTTTTCTACCTAACATACTATATAGGCGGCTTAAGTAAAAATGGGCGAGTTTTGTTGCTTTATCGACGTGTGGCTTGAAAGAAAGCGTCTGGTCTAAGGTGACGTCTAAGTATTTAGTACTGCGCTTCCAGGGGATGGAAATACCTAACATTAGAATGTTGGGATCGTTGTAGCGATTACGGAGTTTGTGGTCGAATTGAAAAACAGAACAGTTCTGCTATTCAATTCGTTTCTTTTCTTCCAATAATTCCACTCTTGTCTGGGTTCACATCGATACGCCATTTTTGAAACCATACACCTAGGGCGTTTGGGGCCTTATGGAGTCTGGTGATGTTGTCGGCGGTGTCGTCAGCAAAGAGGGCGAGTTCGACGCCTTTCAGCGGGATGGGAATATCGTTAGTATAGACGGTGTACAACAGAGGGGCGAGGACTGAGCCTTGAGGGACTCCAGCCTTTATGGGACGAGGCGCGGAAAGCGTGCCCTCATGTTTTTGCCAACGAAACGTGCGATCTTTGAGAAACGACGCGATTATCCCGACTAGGCGATCCGGTAAGCCTATTTTAAAAATTTTATAAACGAAGCCGCTGTGCCAGACTTTATCGAAAGCTTTGGCTACGTCAAAGAAAACTGCGACAGTTTTATTACGCCGTGGATAGAAACCGAGTATGTACTCGACGATTTGATGGACTTGCTGAAGGCAGGAGTGATTAGCGCGAAAGCCGAACTGGTGGGAAATAACGAGAGGATCGCCATCCGTTGGAAACAGATGGTTCTGCATTCGAGAGAGTATGACTCTTTCGAGAAGTTAAGACATGGCCTTGAGGAGGCTGATGGCTGTGATTAGCCAGGATATTCAGAGGTTTACCCGGCTTGGGAATGCCTATGACAGTCACTTCTTTCCAAGCTTTTGAAAAGTAGCTATGTTCAAAGCAGGCATTGAAGATGATAGTTAACAAGGTAAGCAAAGTAAGCTTGCTTAAGTGCAAGGTTGGAAATTCCATCCGCACCCGGAGCTTTTTTGGATTTTTGACTTCTAATGAGAAGCAAAATTTCGTCATTAGAGACTGTGACGGGGTCAGCGGTGATGGGGAGAGAGTCTCTGCGGAGGACTTCGTCCTCTACCGCTTGGATGTGGGTGGGATCCTCGGGTTGCGTGCTGGGCGAGCATTGTGAGGCAACTCTGTCAGCGAAGCATTCGGCTTTCTCTTCGACTTCAAAGGCAGTAGTGCCATCGGAACGAGTAAGAGGAGGAACGTGAGAGGCGGTGTCTACGCGTAAGGCTCGGGCCATAGTACAATACGCTTGGTGGGACGGGGAGATATTCTCCATGAGAACGTTCATTTGAGCGTCTTGGAGTTCCGCGAGGCAAGATCTAACTTTACGTTGTAGCTGATTCGCAGCTGTTCTATAGGCGGGCGTGGGATAGAGCTTGGCTCTCCGGAGAGCCGCGTTCTTAGCTTTAATAAGATTGCTAACGGCTAGGGGAAGCGTGGGCTTGCCTTGCTTAGCAACCTTTTCGTAATGGCTGATGGCTGAGTTGATAGCATCAGTGAGAGAATTAACTTATGAATCTATTTTATCCGGGCTATCTAATTGAACGGGCGAGATCGCGAGCGGAGAGTTCGGGGCCTCTAGGGCTGAAACTAACGTATTTTTAAAGCCTTTCCAGTTGGTAAAGGTCTTAGAAGAGGTGACGTTCTCGTTAGGTGGTCCTAGCACGAGGGAAACGGGGCGGTGGTCAGAACCTAGGTCATCGAGCGGTTCGATAGACCTGAGATCGAGGTTGATTCGCTTGACAATTGCAAAATCGAGGATGTCAGAAGAGTAGTTCGGGTTGTTGGGATAGTGAGTGGGAGTGATGGGAGAGATGACGTCTAAGTCGAGTGAGTTAGTGATGTCAAGGTGAGCGATACTAAAGTCTCCGAAGATAACGACTGAATGGCCGAGGGCGAGAAAGGTCTCAAAGTCGCTGCGGATTGGTCTACTGCCACTAGGTATGTAGACTAAAGCTATGATGATGGTTGTATGACCAGTCATAGCTAATCTACACACAGTGGCTTCCATGTTGCGGAGAGGAGGGGTAGGGATAGGACAGCAATGGAAATCTCTTTTGTAATAAATAGAAGAGCCACCGAAACCGTCTAAGTTGGGCCTATCGTTACGAGTGAACGCGTACTTGGGAATAGCGAATCCCCTGGAGCGGTTTAGAGTAAGCCATGTCTCTTGGAGAAGCAATAAGTCTGGCTCGTTGTTCTGAAGGTTTGAGCTGAGGAAGGTTAGAACTAAAGCTACGAGCGTTAAAAGAATCTAGGGATAAGCCCTTGGGTTTGATACGACCGGACGCGGGATTAGCAGTCCAGATATTATGTTTTTATTTAAAGAATTTATACAAAATAAATAATTTACAAGGAAATAAGTAGCGAGTGATGCTCGGCTAACGCAAAGAGATGCTCTTGAGGAGAGTGGGCGGCTCGCAGTTCACGTGCGAGTACGGAGATTTCCCTATAAAATGTCGACATTTTGAATAACGTCGAACACGGTCTTCATGTCCTCAGCCAACGACGACTGAGGTTGAGACGACGGAGCGGGACGCTGGCCTACGGGAGCTACGGGAGCTGGGATAGGACGGGAAAGTGGAGCTGGAGCGGCTGGACGCTGTCTCCAAGAGAGAGCCGGAGTCGGCGTCAGCTGTACGGGCTTTGCTTCCGCGGGAGCCCGGTTTCGCAGCGGCGGGAAATTAGCGGGAGTGAGCGGCGGCGCCGGTTTAGGCGCGGCCCTCTTAGCTGTGGAGCGCGGAGCAATCCCGCAAGTCCGCAGATTGTGCGAGCCTCTCTGCAGATCTCCCTCGAGTTGGGAGTGTTAGCTAGGATTACTAGAGCGAGTGGGAAACGCCTATCGCGGTTGGAGTGCATCTTGTGCACTGCTTCAGCCGGGAAACCCTGGGACTTAAGGTCCTTGAGGATTTCATCGTTCGCGAGCTCGAACGGGATGCCCCGTAATACTGCGCGGATCTTACGCTCCTCCGGGAGGGCGTAGTTGTGGTACGTGATTTGTTTAAATGAAAGTAACCTAGTGAAACAAGGTAACAAAGATTAGATACCGCGGTCCATCGCGCTTTTTTACGGAGGAAGACGTGCGGAGGGAGCTGAGGCTTAGGTGGGACGGGGGCGCAGCGCGTTGCTGGCTTGTATGGAACCGATGTACTTGCGGTGACATTAACGGCGCGGGGGCAGGTGTTGAAGACACCGGGGAGGGTTCAGATATTGAGGATACCGAGGCTTTCTTCAAGCGCTTCTTAGAGCGTTTGGCGACTAACTGAAACGCGGGCTCAGGAGAGCCGGTTAAGGTGACGACATCTGACGACGCGTCTGACAAACCTACCAAAGTTTACCAAGCTTTGCTGGTCCATTTGGAGGTCTTGGGACTAAAATTTATAATATAATATATAACAATATAACAAACCTAGCACCTAAACCTCCCTACCCGCGGTAGGGGGGCTGGAGACGACGCGAAGTGGTGCCCCTAATTCGGACAGCACTGTACCATCACCCTGGGAAAGGCCCAAGTGCAATAGGGTCGGGTCTGCCAGTTTCTCCTTAGCCTGAAGGACCTTGGAAGCGCACCGGGGCAACGCTAGCGGGCTTCGTTGTCACCGTTAAGTATCCACCTGCTCAACGCGAGTCTACTACGGAGAGTGAAGTTAATAAATTGACAACAAAAACCGGCCGTAGACCTGACGAGATTGGGTTGCACTGAAAGTGCGGGATTGACTACGTTACGACCGGCCGAAGCCGGGCGCAGAGCGAGTCTCTGACTACGTAACAAGCGCCAAGCGTCAAGTACGTAGCCAGAAATTCAGCCCGAGCCTTGAGAACTACTATCAAATTTAATTAACCGTAGTAAGCTCAACTATGTTGTTACTGCTCCCACCGAGGTAGGGTATCTATTCGAGGGATGCACCGAGTGCGGGATTGACTACGTTACGACCGGCCGAAGCCGGCCGCAGAGCGAGTCTCTAACTAACGTAACAAGCGCCCAGCGTCAAGTACGTAGCCAGAAAATCAGCCCGAGCCTTGCGAACTACTATCGAATTTAATCGACCGTAGTAAGCTCAACTCTGTTGTTGCTGCGAGACTGACTTAGTTACAGCCGGTCGAAACCGGCCACAGCGTAAGTCCTACAGAGGCTTATCTCAAGTCGTCGAGGATGAAGCGAGATATTGTACGAATCTCAGCGTATGAGTATTGCTATGAATTGTCGTCGTGAGACGACAATCGTGACTCAACGGCGGCAACACTTCCGAGCGGGGCCGGACGCAGAACGGATCTGAGAGTGGCGTTTGAGTATTGTTACGAGCGAAGTAGTGAGACAACAATCGTGACTCGGCAGCCGGGAGCGACCGTCAACACGTCCGAACGGGGCCGGACGCAGATCGGGTCTGATGGGGGGAAAAAGCAAAAAAGCATTTGTTTTTATATACGTGGCTGATGGCACAATAGGCCAGCAAACTTCTATGGCGCATAGCCATGGCGAAAAGTTTTCAAAAATGGTCGCCACAACGAATCTTTTAAACACTCAAATTTGTTTAAATTATTCTCAACGAATAAAACCGTTTCCATGACGCAAGGAAAAGTCAGAATTTTTATCTTTTTAAAGAAAAAATTGAATTTTTACTTCTGAGGTGTCAAATAGACCTTATGCCTCTCTTCTGTGCTTTGACAATTTGTCAGTAAGGTTTCCCCCGACTATAACGCCATAACGTACAAAAAAATTATCCAGCTGCATTAAGCAAATTAGCGTTCTGCGAGGAAAGTGTTTAGTGCACAACGCACGATTCGCTATACTATTGAAAAGTTTGAAAGCCCTGAATCATTATTAGATAATAAACGACAAAATAGACCACATCTAGCACGTAGTGAAGAAAATATTGCGGCAGTAGCGGTAGCCAGAACGTACTATTACGTACACAACAGCCAATTGTACTATTGGCAGCTGTTACTGAGCATTCTGGATCATCTCATAAAGATATTTTAGAAGACTTAGCTTTATCAGCCTTGGCAAAGAAGAATTGACAGCTTGTCTTCTTAAAATCCTCCACCTCGCTGTCTTCTGAAATATGTTTATTAGATGGTCCGAAATCCTCAGTTACAGCTGCTAATAGTACAATTGTTGTGCATTCTGCGCATCAAAAAGAACCGTAAGACCCGGTACATCTACGCTAAATACAAAATTTACATTTGTATGGAACATGCTATTATGGTATGCTCTGATTGTTATAGTGAGACTTGTGCCCAAGATTATATATTGCGTTATTTTTAGCCAACTAATAGTCTATAAGATTTGTCAGTTTGTTATTTTTTTATTTTTTAACAGTTCCTTTATTTCAGAGGCTGTATTGAAAGACTGTTAGTTATTCAATAAAACATATATTTTTTTATATTCTGTGCTTATTTCATTTATGATATCCCCTTTTTTAATCATACATATAGTAACATTACTATAGGTGTTCTTGAAGAAAAACAATAAAATTGTGTCCTGAATTTTCTGTCTGTAGGTCCATGCGCGGTATATAGGTGTTAAACAGTTTGACGCGGGTATAGGAAGGTTAAATCGATACATTTTATTGTATCAATACATAATGCAGCTGCTAGTTATAGTGTATAATGCGAGGTTATTTATTTCAATCTTAAATCAATGAACGAAAATGTCAATATTTACAACGTACAATTTTGGGTCGGTCGAAAACTAAAGAGGATAGTATTAAGTATTGTGGGATCTTGTGTAGCTCAGGTTTCTTCAATATACCAATGAACACTCAAGGACAAACGAATTTTCGCGTTGGAGATATCATGTTTCATGTTTTTTTTTTCTAAAATGTGACTCCTTGGAAAAATATTAATATAATTAACGTAAAATTTTTCTAACTAGTGTGCTCGCATAACTTTTGAACGACGTGGTACCTATACTTAAGTTCTTGCTTAATTTTATGACATGGGAAATCAGTGTCCTAAGGTTAGGAATGTCTTAAACATTAAGCATTGACTTAATTTTAGTGCAACGCAATTAATGTTGCTAAGCACGTCGTAGAGACTTATCAACTAAGAAGTATCAACTTAGGCGCTGTCAAAGTTTAGTGCAGACGGGCATAAGTCTCCTAACTTATAATTTTAAGTTAAGACAATACTATGAAGGCGTATATTTTATAAAGATATCAATAACTTTGAGTAAAGCTCATACAGCAAAAGTCTTGATATACGAAAGCAGTTTGTTATTTGAAGATGCGAAGGGCTTTTTCATTCCCAAGCACTTTTATAAATGTTCACGGAGGTCTCATTCTACAAACATAATAGTAGCTACATTCATGTGTTTTATAAACGCCTATGTGCTTACTTATATGACGCACTCATAAAGTTGGTTACTATCGAGTTTTCCGAAAGATCAGATATCAGAAAAATATACCAACTAAATCATTCTTAATACAATGAAAGGGCATCATCCAAATTGCACTTTTTGTCAAAGTCGGTCAGTGAAAAATGAGTCACATTTGTAAAGATTCACCACAATCCTATTTAATGTGATCGTTTCTACAATAATATTTTAACGTCTATTTGAGTATGAAAGCACACAGTACAGCATCGAGGAAGAAATCAAAATTTTCATAATTTTTGTACGCTTATTATCTCAATTGGCTAAGGACAGAATAAATATCTATATAGATCTAAATCATTATTAAAATTTTAATATAATACACGAAACACGAAAAATAAATGCCCTCTCATAACTACCCAAAAAGCAACCTGCGCGTGAGTGCAGACATTGACAATAAATAAATAGTTTAATAAAATTAACTCAAGAACATTTCAAGCCTTCATTGGAATGTTTTGAAATAATTATTATCCCACCAAAAATAAAGAGGCTTCACAAAAACCTTCTCTACAAAATTGTTTTAATCTTCAAAAAGAGTGCTTTAAACATATTTAAGGTTCAGCAGGGTGCTATTACTTTGTTTGTCGGTATGTTACGTAAATTAAATAGAACATCTTTTAAGTAGTTATTCAAATTTTCCTAGTTTACTGCACCTTTGGGTGTTCTTTGAGAAAAGTATCTACCAAGTTAAAATGGAAGATGAGATGTTCTCCTAATGCGTTTATGCGTCTATCTATCTCGACCTGTTTGGTGTGGAGGTAAGTACCCTTGCCTTCCATGCCAGAGGTCCCGGGTTCGAATCCTGGCAGGGGCAGATATTTTATGATATTTGCTTTCTAGTCATGGATGTGTAAGTATGTTTATCTAAGTTTGTTTCTAATATTATAAATGAAAGGAAAATCTATGTGTGTTTATATATTTTTAAGTTTATTTATCCGTTATCTATACTATTTCCATTTCTTTATTTTCTCGATGACAGCTCCTGTGAAAACTTGTGCGAGCGTTTTTTTCACATTATGTATGCATTATTTTAAAAAATATGACGTTTACACACGTACAAGGTTATATAATACCAGAGTCGGAGAAACTGATAGGGATGGAGCTATATCGATAAACGTAACAAACGATAACTGTCATCGAGAAAATAAAGAAATGGAAATACACACAAGTTCTTAATGATACTTAATTTGGGCTAGATAATGTGGTGCGATTGTTAGAAATATTATTATTATTACATATTCAAACATTGCCATTCTATTAACATTCTTTTTTCTTGTCTAAAAAAATTCTAGACTACACAGTTCAAAACTCTTAAATAATAACAATAATAATAATTAACTTGATTTTTTTAATTTAACATCTAATAATATTCATTACAAATTTATTACTACGATAAATTATAAAATAATCAATTATTACAATAAATGTCTAAATACTACAATTATGATAAGTCATATTATTGGTTTATCATGAACTAGGCATAATTCTGATTTACCTGATTTTTTGGGTACAAATTAAGAAAAAAGTGGAGTATGCTAAATAAACATTAATTCTAAAACTAGTAGGTACAGTAACAATGTGCAAAGTGTAAATATTACATAAAATGTGTTTCATAATTCTCGTCACATTACAAACATTAGAAAAGAAAATAATACTAATACGACACGAAAGAATGAAAATAAAAATAAAACATAAAAATGAAGTTAGTAAACATTTTGGAAACATTAATTATCTTACTTTAATACTATTAATAATTCTCTGTATCTTCGTAGGACATACTCAAAGTGATGCTAGGGTTATCCGTTTAGTGTTGTTGTAGGTCAGAGAATATATGCCAAGTTTGGTGTTTAATATTTTGTATAGAATTGGTCGTAGGAAGATGTAAAATCTGGAAGAAAATGCAGTTTTTATGCTTTGAGGGCAAATTATATCAAGCCGTCTTTTGTTAGCTGTTTGTGTGCTATGGTGTTTTAAAATTGTGCTCATTATAAATAACTGCCTGACTGTCAGTACTTTACAATCTTTATAGAGAAGTTCAGTGGAGTAAAGGAAAGGTCGGAAATGGGGAACTTTCAAAAGTGCTCTTTGGGCTCTTTCAATGTTAAGGAGAACAGTTTTAGCTGCCCCGCCCCATGGCGTAATACTGTAATTTAGTATCGACTGATACAATGCAAAGTATACTTGCCTCATAAGTTTAGGGTGTCCTGTGCTGCGCAATTTTTTAAAAACAAATATTAACTGGCGTATTCTGTTGCTAACCGCGTCTATGTGATGTCTAAAAGACCTAGGTACTTTATGTTTTAGTAGCAGTAATATGAGGACATGAACACGAATGATTCTTTTGATCGATACAATAGTGCGCGTATAGGTTAGGGTTTTCTAAAATTGATTTTCGCATGGAAAACTGGCTGAAATAAGTTTTATCTGAATTTAAAGAAAGTGTTGCTGCAGCAACTTGTTTTCATCATTGAAGCCTCGCTGTGCGAACTCGTATAATTCTTTGTCTGAGTTTGCTGAGAATAAAAGAGCGGTGTCATCAGCAAAAGATATGATTTTACCACCATTTATTTTCAGGTAACAAAGATCGTTAATGTATGTTAAGCGTGGGACCTAAAACACTGCTAAATCTTTGTGTCCGCAACTTCTTAAACTATGAAAGTCACAGAATACATACGACTTCACATATATTCCATTTATTTCAGTTGCAACACATTGCATACAGAGAAGCTACTTTACGGATAACAGTCGCTTTCGGTAAGAATGTTTAATCCAGTAAAAAGGTTTTCATATTAGAGAGGTGACTGTGTGCTGCACTACATCTAAATTGGCTTATCGATATTGTATAACGATATTGTAAAAAAAATCTTGCTTAGTAAAACAAAAAATAATATAAACATTAAATACATTTGAATTGAAAAATCAATCTTTATTGATTAAAATACAAACTAGACAGTGTGTGCATTGTAGGAACAGAGTAGAAAAAAGACATTGTTCATTTAAAATACTTAAAATTACCATGCCACCATAGGTGAAGCGTTAGAACTATTTGAATTGTAACATCGTACTTAGTATAAAGTTCCTTTTGAAATAAATTATATTGCTTTAAGACTTAAATATTTACCTGATAATTATTTGAAAGAAAACCTGTACAAAAAAGCTGGACCAGTTGTCTTTGCTGGAATTTTCATGATAACTACTCATAAAATATGTGTGTGTAAATAATAGCCGCTATTCAATACATGACTATTACAGCTAATTACAAATAAATTATATTTATATATATAATATAATAAATCTCCAGACAAACACACCTACTGAATGGCACCAAATTAAGCAGAGCTTATGTTATGGATGACCCTGCGGCGAACTGGGGGAACCCACAAATGTTTTGAGATTATGAAACTTAATTAAAATTATTTACGAACTCGCTACGAACAGGCCTGTGGGAGTTACACAGCGCATACAGGAATTATTTTATGATGACCTAAGTTAATTTTGACCCATAAAAGTCTTCGATGTTGCTTTCAAAACTATTATGACGGGTTGCGACTAGTTTTTTTTAGAAACTGCGATTAAAAACCACCACCCCCTTCTTTTTTGGTTTTGACCATCATGGTCACGTCTGTACACATCGTATCGTAATATCGAAAAGTTCACCGTTACAAATACAAGACGTTCAGCCAGATCTCAGTGAGCACAAGTACGTCATAATTAGAGCAACACAGCTGTCGATAGAAGTCGTGAGTTTAGGTTTTAAGACCACGAACATTTTGCTAGTAAACTTCAAATGTTTAATTTATTAAATTTGGTTGGCACGTTGGCAGTACGCGCCTGGTGTCTTATATGAAATGAAATATTTATTGCTCAACATTGATAATTACTTGTTCTTATTGACGTCAAATAAAACATGATTCTACCACCAGTTCGAAAAAACCTTCGTGAAGAAGAACTGGCAAGAAACTTCACGGGTATATTTTTTTCAAAATAAATTTACAGTCGCTTTATGTCGATACAAAATTATTCTTTTCTGCATCTGTTAGCTCGGCAAGTCTCCCTCCCCCCAAGTATCCAAACGACGAATACCCTCAAACGGCACCCGTTCACGAGTTTACGTGGGATCCAGCCATCGCCCTCCTCAACCATATTAGAGGGAAGTGAGCGACCCGCATATTACAAGCAAATACTATATAGAATCGAATTCTATTGAAGCGCGAAACCTGAAAGTCACCCTTTGGTTTGCGAACCAGAACGGTGTATCTCCCAAGTCAAAACTTGAGGCTAATTCTCTGTTCTCACAAGTGCGAAGCCCGAAGGTGGCTCCCATGGCCTTTAGCCGCGGTGTAGAAGGCAAGCAAGCGGCTGCTAACGTGACCTGCTCTACCTGAGAGGGGGTGATGTGTTTCCTCACCATGGAAGGTGAAGTCACACATGCGTTCTTGGGAGGCAGAGGTCCTCCAAGGGGATCGCGTATTCCAATATTTTATAATGAATTGACTTGTATCATACCATCTAAAGAAATATACTACAGATAAAATTCAAAAATATAAAAAACTTTAATATTAACTGAAAATGTTATTCCACTTAGATTTTTATAATATGTACCAAAAATATGCTAAATGTTTCAAAAAGCCACTCGAAAACATTTCATCACAAAAATCGTACTGCACTTCTACAGACCATTTAATCTCTTTACACAATTGTTAAGAACAGCTTCGAACTCACTTAACTTTTTCAAGAAACGATTTCATTTTTTGGCATCCTTCTTTAGCTGATTTTGAAACAAGTGCAGGAAATGCTCGACACAGTGCAAGTTCTACGACGTTCATAGACATTGCTTTGTCGATTCTTCTTTTGTTTGAACTAATTCTCTCGTACCTTCAAGACAGTGCGTCAATTTTGTTATAAAAAGCAAAAGTTACAGAATATTTCTGTAACTTTTTTCTGTAAGTCATAGATATGTCACTATCCTATTAAGGTTTTTAATAATCTGGGATTTTATTATATTCGGGAGGCATTATATTTTTTATGGCCATCAAGGTTGACATGATTTGGTTTAAGTTCGCAGAGACAATTATATTGTCGCCGTCAAGCCAATTTTCCTCTACAATTTACATGACAGATCTCCTTTGAATAAAAAAAAAAGAAATTTGATGAAGTTTGACCTTAATGTGGTAATTTCTGGATGCCTAAAGTTTTCGGTATTCAAAGACACAAACGAGCCACATCAGACAAATAAAATAAGACGTTGGATCTTTATCAAATACATTTATTCACTGAAATGTAAAAATAATAATTTTTAATTACTATTTTAATATACCGATTTGCAAATAAAAATAATTCAAGATTATCAAACAAAGAAAGGTCGCACAGTGCATTTCGTTTTGCATATTAATGTGGGACGCAACAATATAAAAAATTTTATTATTTAAGTTTACAAATAACTTGTGTTTCCAGGTGTTCTATTCCAGAATGCGCTGACGACATCCACTTGAACTTCACGATACTTGAGCTTTATGTGAATCTGCGTTATTTTTATTAGATTTGTTTATTTGATGGAATTAACTAATATAATGTTTATTTTTGATAAAATTAAAATTGTTTCATCAACTGTTTGTAAATAATATTTGAATAGAATAATCAGAAAGTACACTACAAAGTACACTATAGAGATAAATACAATTAGGTATGTTTGCTGACCTCAGTGGCGCCATTTTGCTTTATAATAAAAGAGATCAAACTCTCAGCTAGTATAACCTAGTATTTTTAATAAGTATAAGACAACATTGTTTTATACAGGAACACCTTCTACCCTAAAGGAGTCGAGGCCCAACAATAAAGTTAAATTTTATATTTCAACACAAATTTTTCAATATGGATTAATTATATCATTTGAACTAAAATTTGACTTTTTGACATACATTTGTTCTCTTTTTTATATGTTCTTTGACTCTGTAATTACAAGTTTAAATTTCATTACATTTATCAAGTAATCTGAATTAATTTAAAATCTTCAACAATAAGAATATATATATATATATACATATATATACATATATATAGCCAACGAATATTATATATGCAAACAAATACCTATTACCCATTTTATTGAAATTATACGTTAACATAATTGTAAAGTGGTTTAAAGGTTTAATAAGAGACAATGATGTAATCTAAGTAGGGTACGATCGACTAATCGATTTAATGTTGTCCCATTATGTTCAAATTTTTCAACAAGCAATTCATCAGTTTCGATGGCCGGGAATGGTTAGTAATTATTACAATCATCTACCTACGGCATCCGCTAGTCATTCATAGCAATGAGGTTATTTGAGTTTTCGACTATTTAAAGTAAAGTATGATGTATGTTAAGTTTTACGTACTTAGACTTACACAGTACTCAGAATAAACATTTTGTATAAGAAGAAAATCAAAATCATGACTTGTAAATAAACAAAAATAGGTTTATCATAAGAAAGTTGGCCATCAGGCCCCTTCGATGTAAGAAGCAAAGCTACTACAACCGACTTTACTGTATATTTTTAGTTTCGAAAATTGACATTCATCGATTTAGCCTGTACGCTATCCCATCAGATGTGCCTTAACTAACAAAAATTTTATATCATAAAAGAAAATTACGATTCCATAAATTTCGTACAAACAGATATAAGAAGATTCACACGGTTTCCAGCGTTGCTTCTTATTCCAAGTGCATTTCCTTGAAAGAATGTAAAATACGTTACTTCCAATACTTCAAAATCAACCACTTACTCAAACTTATTCAAATGTTCAAGAACTTATTTCGGAGACAACACAAAAATAATGCATGCATAGACCGCATTTGTAGCAGTATACCTTATGCTCAGGGCCGCCTCTACGATCTTGGCCTCTTTACCCATAATACTGCTCAGACGCTCACAATCCAAACAAAACAAACGAAACTTTAGTAGTGAAAATTTGCAAAAATTTTAAACTTGTTAAGCTCTCTATCTTTACAGGAAACAAATCATGACACGGCTTGCAACAGTTTTCATAGTTTAAAATGTTCTACGAACTTTTCTTTCCGGTTATTTAATTAAAATCGTTCTTTTTATAATATAGTCGATGTATTCCCATGTTTCACAAAAGGACTAAAAAGATCAATTACCAGAAAAAGATTCTTCAGAAAAATATTTATGTTTTTGTTACACCTCCTTGAAGCTTGAAGCAAGGAGGTGTAACAAAAATTATGTGTATAAAGCGAAAAATTAAATGACAGCTTCTTGGAACATAATAAATAATAAAATTTGACAAACAAAAAACACAGACGTAATTGATTGCTTAAATAACATGACTACGGAGATTAAACTTAAAATTATTTCAATGAATATTTCGTAAACATGACAAATAATAGTATTAATAAAACTGACAAATCCTTAATTAACAAAATTCAATTAAATCATTGTAGTTTATTCCGGTACCAAAGTGACATATGTAGGGTGTTATACAATACATACAGGGTGTCCCGGAACGTAACGATCAAACGAAAGGGGGTTGTAGACCATGGAATGACTGTTAAAAAAAAATTAAGTCCTGTACCTAAGTTGCGTGGTTTAAAAGATAAAGGGTGATTAATAAATAATCCAGAAAATCACCCTTTGCTTCAATATTTTTGATGCTGCAGCTGCAAATGAAGACCAGTTTTTTATTTTCTGTTTTGTATAGCCTAATGCCTGTATGTATATATGTGTATGTGTAATGTATATATGCCTACTATACCTCCTATTAAATTTTTCAGTACCAATCACGGTTTGGTAAAAATGAATACATACCAAAATTTGATCAAAATACCGAATATCCACCTGAAATAGTATTCGGCAGTATAGCTGCAATTCTTCTTTCATAGTCCTCCTTTTACCAGAAACAAGAAATATGAAGCTGCCAGATTCCCTTCAGAAGCCAAAGATCAAGATACACCCACAAAATTAACGCACCTTCAAGAAAATATAAAAACACATAAAACTAGATTATTACTAGGAAATAAGTTTTAGGAAAATACAGAATTAAATCTGCTCTTGAATTGACAAATCAATATAACAGTTGTTTTCTTGGATTAAGAAATTCCAAAATACGAGTGTTGCGATCTCTAAAACCGTGTTCCTATTGCGCTGTACATAAAAATACAAATAAAGTTTATTCAAAGTTAAAGTTTATTTTTTTCATAATTTTTATTTATCATAATGCAAAGTTTAAGTCATAAATTTTTGGAGATAATTTAACCGGTCGTTGTGTTTTATTCACGCGCTTATCTTAATTACAATGTACGTGCAGAAATTTAAACATTTGACTTGTACAATAGTTAATATATATCACGTAGATTATTTTCAAGCGTTAACATAAATAGTGATCTGGAAAATTACTATAAAAATTAAAAATAATATTATGACCAAAAATAAGTACACTTTTATCTTTTGTGTGTGTACCAAAGTGCCAAGCATGATTCCTTAAGTCAAAAATGGTTAAAATATTTCTTAATTTATTTTTCATAACGATTTGTAATAACGTAATCCGAGCACTTAATATCATAAAGTTGAGTAGTTTTGTAAACTATTAAGTCGCACGTATGATTAAGACAAAGACAACACTTTGTACAGTAATAACCCATTGTTTTCTTATCTCATTTTTTTTTTAGGTATACTGTAATACTAAAAAGGTAATGCTTATTTGAGTTCTATACCCATAGCATATCGAGGTTTTAATTAGCTTTTCTTTCACGGCTGTTAATAAAGTGAAACGGTTAATCAGAAAAATAAGAAGTTCTGTCTGAAGTTATTAACAGTTTCACGTTAATATTCACCGGCGAAAAACTTTTTAATACAGCACAATCTTGATTTTGTAAATAAAATATTTTATGGAGTTTCCTTGTTCCCTTTTTGTTATAAGCATTATATGACAAGACAATATGTACACCAACGAAAGATACACTAAGTAAACTGTTCGCAGTAGAAATAAACTTGAACTTTCGTTTAAATAATGAACAGTTTTCATTGCTAACCTACACACATTAAACCATTATTTTTTTATTTTAGTGCTACTAGTCAATACCGCATGAAAACATTGACCAAGTAAATAAAACAAGACAAGAAATAAACCTCATTTTTTTTTTGTAATTTCAAAACATGATTACGAGAAGCTTGTCATGCAAAAAAAGTTAGCTATCCAAACAACTTATCTCAAGCATGGGTCTGTGCCAGTATATTTATAATTTTGCGACGTGACCCTACTCCGCAGCACATGACAAAAAGGTTTTTCAAAAAATCATAAATTTTCTTGTATTGTACATCAGATTAGAAAAAATAGGTCTAGTTATGATGATTATGATTATATGATATATATTTAATTATATGATATATTTTATTATATTTATATTATATGATATATAATATATATATATATATATAAAATTGAACAGCATTTGTTAAAGCTATTTACAATTATTCAATTGTTTTTTTACAGTTTATTTTGATTTTATAAAGTTATCTGTAGAGCACTCAATCCTCCAACGGTTAAAGTGTTCCTTAAATATGAAACTATGGCTACAAAAATTCTTTTCTCTTTTACACGAATACAATCCCAAATAAATTTGTGACAAAAATCTTAATGTGAAATATAAAAGTACAAGAGAAATATTAAAAAAATACTTCCTCAGTAACGTCCCGCGTGAGTGTTTCATATTTTAGCTTATATTCAATTAACCCGAACTTGTACGCAAACCGAGACTACGTCAGAAATTGTGAAAATGTTTTTACTAAAATTTAACACGTCTTCTGTTTTTGTGAACGTTTCATTTAAAACAATAATTAAATTTATCGTATTTCTAAGCAAGGTAATTGTTTAGGGTGACCAAGCATATATAAAAATAACACATTTTTTATTGTGTTATACATTTTATTTCAAGAGAATATAGATTATTTATTTGGTTTCAACGGAAGTTACACTTTATTTTCGGATAATAAAAAAGCTGCTAAAAGCCTAACCAAAAAGTGAATACTACTGGTTAAAATACTAATCTCCCGAAAACTGATATTTTTGGATTCAAATATCTCATTTATATTGAATCAAAATATCACAGCAGTGTCACTCTTCATAGAAAAATCACCGAGTATATTTTTGGTTTCTATTTTAATGTAGAATCAAATGGTGAAAAGGTATCATGCACAGACGATATGTCAAAAAATAGTGGCCCGCAGTATATTAGTGGAGTACTGAAATAAAATTGTATGATATTAAACTAAATGTTAAAATAGTATTTCAATAACCAATAATTGAATAGGTTCCTTCCACTAGGCTCTTGGTCCTTTCCTATTTTTAGTATACATCAATGATCTGCCATCGGTCGTTAAGATTCAATGCGAGGTCGTATTGTTTGCTGACGTAACTTCCTTCTTATTTAAAATCAAAAGACAAGAAACTGACTATCGAGCAGTAAACCAATGCATCTCAAACACAGAGCAGTGGTTCTTAGCAAATAATTTGCTCCTCAATGAAAAAAAAACTAAATGTGTTAAGTTTACCAAAGTATTGCCAAATGTCAAACAGGTAAACACAAACGTTGTAGTTAAGAGCCAGGAGCTGACTCCTGTAAACTCAACTGTATTTCTGGGCATAACCTTAGACGCCAAACTGCAGTGGGGACCGCATGTTGATGGTTTAGCGAAAAGGCTTGGCTCTACCGCATATGCTGTTAAAAAAATGAGATAAATTTCAAATGAAACAACTGCTCGTTTAGACTATTTTGGTTACTTCCACAGTCTCATGACATATGGTTTTCTGTTGTGGGGGAGTGCTGCCGACTTCAACACTATATTTATTCTGCAGAAAAGGGCTGTTCGCGCAATATACCAGCTCGGTCCAAGGGTGTCACTTAGAAGTAAATTTAAGGAAAAAAATATTTTTACTTTCCATTCACAATATATTTTAGAAAATTTAATGTCTGTAAAAATGAACATAACCTTGTTCAAAAGAAAAAAATATCTGCACATAGTTAACACAAGAGGAAGAAATATGCTGGCAGCTCATAATAGTAGGCTTCATAAAGTCACACTCAACTCATTCATGGGTAAATGTATACGCTTTTATAATAAGGTTCCTGAGGATATCCAAGGTCTTCCTATTGACGAATTCAAAGAAAATATATAGCAGAAGTTGTGTGCAAAAGCATATTAAAAACTATCCGATTATTTGGATGATAAAAGCCCTTGGGTATTATCCCGCTCATTAACAGGATTGTACTAGTATTTGTAACAAAACATGTGTAATGTGTCTGTATGTTCGTTGAGTTCTTCGTTCCGATGAATATCTAAAGCGTCATTGTCACTAAAGTACGTCTTCTTATGGTAGCTTCGGGTGACGCGTCGCTCACTTCCCTCTAATATGGTTAAGGAGGGCGATGGCTGGATCCCACGTTAACTCGTGAATGGGTGCCGTTGGATATTTCGGGGGAGGGAGACTTGCCAAACTAACAGATGCAGATAAGAATAATTTTACATAGACATAAAGAGACTCTGTAAATTTATTTTGAAAAAAATATACCCGTGAAGTTTCTCGCCAGTTCTTCTTCACGAAGGTTTTTTCAAACTGGTGGTAGAGTCATGTTTTATTTGACGTCAATAAGAACAAGTAATTGTCAATGTTGAGAAATAAATATTTCATTTCATTTCACAAGTAAAAAATTTTTTTGAGGTAGGAATTTCGTTTCCGGTATTTTGTTCGGAACTTTAGTATTTTTGTTTAAATGTTTAGGATTTTGACTTGGTAATTTTTTTTCGGTAATTTATTGTAATGCTGTTTAGTTAGTATAAAACAAGAAAGAAAGTAAGAACAAGACGTCATTCAGTCATTATACGGAGCTTTTATTATCACTCTTTCTTTTCTAAATCTAAAAGACCGTAAGATAAAGAATGTAAAATAATGGGGCCATCATTACTAGATCAAATTGTTTCCGCTAAATCATCATAGCAAACCATTCGGTCGTTAACAAAAGCATACATGTCCTTTGTTGTGACCAAGATCATTAGGATTAATTCCGGGAGCAAATTCAACTCCCCCCACCTAACTGTATTGTCTATCTCTTATAAAAATTGATTTAGGTATGTCCTTTAAGATAATCTTTTCAACCCCATTTAAATCAAAGGATATGAAATCCGAAAGTGCATTTGTGACAATAGTTTGATTTTTACAGCATTAACATTAGTGAAACAAGTTGCCTATTCCAGGGAAGAAATTCCGAAAACGGACCGAATATCTACATTGATGGGCAGGAATGCAGACATTCTTACTACTATCTTGGATATCTTACATGATGCGTTTAAGCACTCTTTTGTGACAGTAGCACTGACAACACTATTAATCAACACATTTTCAAATATAAATCAGACATTGCATGGGCACTCAACATGAACATTTACATCATCATCATTTTCACTTTTAAAATATAGAAGTGCTAAGCGAGCTCACAATTATAAAATGTCCTGATTTGTGTCTTGTGTGTCTTTGTCAGTAATTTGTAACTGGGACCTGGGTCCTTGATCTTGTTGTTCGTGCAATATCCCATAGCTAATAAGTATGTTACTGAGTCTAAAGCACATGTGATTGTTAACTTTATTCTATTTTTACAATCGGTGGAGACGTAACTACACAGGTTACCTCGGAAAACACAGCCGATACGGGCGAAGATGTACTGAGCAGGGTAAGGGAGGCAATGGACGCCAAAGAGTGACGGGTCGCTCACTTCCCTCTAATATGATTGAGGAGGGCGATGGCTGGAACCCGCGTTAACTCGTGAACGGGTGCCGTTTGAGGGTGTTCGTCGTTTGGATACTTGGGGGGAGGGAGACTTGCCGAGCTAACAGATGCAAAAAAGAATAATTTTGTATAGACATAAAGAGACTCTGTAAATTTATTTTCAAAAAAATATACCCGTGAAGTTTCTTGCCAGTTCTTCTTCACGAAGGTTTTTTCGAACTGGTGGTAATATCATGTTTTATTTGACGTCAATAAGAAGTAGTAATTGTCAATGTTGAGAAATATTTCATTTCATTTCAAGAGGGCTGGATTAAAGTAGATGAGCTGCAGGACGGAAGAGGAGTGCAGAAAAGAAAAGGCAAGATTGAGAATAGTGGAAAAAACTGAGGTGTGAATAAGATTTCTAATACAACGTAAATATGTTAATTTTCATTTTTTTATCAATAATTTATAACATAAGTATGCAACAATTTATTGAAACTGCTGAGGGTGATAATATATTATATGTTGCACAGAATAAATCTTGAATTAATTACGGTATATTTGGCCCTCTGGATACACAGTGCACACTATTGGAAACATCACATCACATCTCGTCAAAACTATAAGTTATTTTTCGTTTTTCATGCGTTGTTTATTTTAGTTCACAAATAAGCCACACAATAAATATTATTCTTTAGCTATATATTAATATGTTACTTAATGTAATTCTACGACTAGTTCTAATACTACAACTTTTTACTACAACAAAATGTTTGCCATCATTATCAGACTTAGGCTTTTTTAATCAATATCTCCGAATTTACAAATGAACAGTGTTTCTCCGTAACCAATTATTCATTTTATCAATGAATCATGATTAAAAAATATAATTTACTTATTTTATTATGAATATTTTAATTTCTACTAACCGCGAAATACTTCACATAATGTATAATACAGTCAAGTCTTCCAGCATTGCCAGCTTGTTAAACATTTATGTTTGATTATAAAAAAATATAAACAAAAAAGATACACACACCGTATATTCGGGTTTATAAGATGTTAAAGAATACAATAGAAAGCGAGTATTTGTTAGAAGTTATACTAAAATTCCCAATTAAAGAGGTGGGCAAAATTAAGCTGGAATGTCCACAACTTTGGCCATTATGAATATTTCAGCCATTTAAAGACTTACACAAATGATATTTAGTGCCGAGGTGCACACTGAAAAGAAGCGAATGATAGAATATTTTAAGGTAAACTTGGGTTTTGGTCAAATCAGGCGGGCAATGTAAATTGTTTATTCATCTAAAATAAGAAAAATATTGCTTAATATTATTTAAAGAATTTTTATTGAGTGTAAAAATGTTCACTCTTGAGATTTATAAAGAATCTCACCATTTAAACAAAAGGGTTTAGATAGGCAAATGATAAAAACTGTCTACATAACTGTTCCAAAATAAAATCAGATACAAAAAATAAAATTTTATTTTCAACATATCCACGTAAATCAAAATTTTTAAAAATTTATTTTTCTGTAATGTACGTTACAATACATATTCGAAAAAGTAACATATTTTAATCACTCAAGTGTTTAATTAAACGGATTAATATAGAAAAAACGATTTTTAAATAGCACAGAACCACATTTGTTATATTAGCATAGATACGTGAGAACCCTTGTGCTTTTAGACCAAAGAGGGCGATTCATATGGAATTTTTCTACCAAACATTGCCCAGCATCATAACTCACAACATATTTTATAATGAGAATACAAAGAAAGATTCCTCATATTAAGCTTATTTTTAGATTTAACAAATAGTACTTACGTATTTTTACTCCTTCTAACCAGTTTTAAAAAAGTTTTTACAGCAATAATCGGCATCATTTTCAAATGTCTGACTTAAAAACCACGACGTGAGAAACAGTTTGAGCTTAGAGTTAATCCACTTGCTTAGCGTTGTCATAAAATGAATACAAAATCTATTCGGAAATGTAAAATCTCTTTTAACTCCGAATCCTGTGTGGTTTCATGTGTTTTGAGTTCTTCTTCTTATATTTTACAACTGATAATTTTAATTGAATATCACATTTTTAAATTTCTACAAAGACTGTTTGTCTTATCAAGAAATGCTCATATAAAATATATTTCTTTCATAGACGTAAAACAAATCAGTTACTGTTTCGAAACATCAAGGATTTTTGTACTTGTATGGTTAAATAAATTATATAAAAAACAGAAAAAATGTACATTAAAAAAAAACACGTTGGACATTTTTAGAACATTGTTTGCAGAAATCAAATGCAGAAAACTTTAATATTTTTTGACGTTCACCTTAAGTTTGCACACTTGTGTAAACTGTGTCATTTGAAATAATTATTTCGATAAATTTGAGCTCATGTAGTGTATCTTGATGAACCAAACATATCACATTGGGCAATGTAGGTCTGATGATGAAACTAGGAGGTGGAACACTTGAACGTCTACTACAAAATGTTTGTTTGTTTCGACAAGTACAAAACGAACCTAATCCAGGTTGGGTTTCAAACAAGTATACCTTTTTAAAACAAGTACAGACTGACTGCTATTCACATATTTATAAATTATCGCAATTTCAAACTTAATCATCTATTTTTCGATAAACTACATTGTGAAATTTCATAAGTATGTATACTCTGAATGTACTAGGTTGAAATAAATTTTTGTTACCTTGGTTTAATTTAGTAGAATCCAAGGATGCAACTATCAACATAAAAGTAAAAAGCCAAACTTTCTGCGTAAAAGCACTTGTATTTGTTATTTAAAATCTATTTGAAGATACATAGAAGGCTGTTCAGAGCTGATTGCTGCAAAATTATCTTGTCAAGCTTTGTAGAAGTTGCTCTCGCACAAATTATAAAAACTCTTGCAGTATTTGAATACTTACATGGTGGATAATATCAGTGGCTGCGTAGAAGCTCTCGTGGGGGTCCGGGCGTTTCATCATGTAGGGCCGAGGGAACTCCGGTTCTTCGCATATTTCTGGGGACAAAGTATATTGCGTTATGAAAAATTCAAATATATCGATCAATTTAAATTAATACTCGATGCGTGCGAACATTTTAGTGTCTTTTTAATTAACAATTTAT
The DNA here is from genome assembly GCA_923062675.1 of Marasmarcha lunaedactyla. Lineage (NCBI taxonomy): Eukaryota > Metazoa > Arthropoda > Insecta > Lepidoptera > Pterophoridae > Marasmarcha > Marasmarcha lunaedactyla. The sequence continues at coordinate 12,410,508 of OV281339.1, read as the reverse complement.
CTACATCATCTACATACATTTATTTACAATCCAACAACAGGAAAAAGAAAAACAAAACACAGAACAAGCTAATTAATCAACACAATTTATCCACAGTGTTTTCTTTAACATTTAAGATTGTTTACATTTGTACTAAAATACATTTATTTAAAAACAAGATGTTTACCATTTAACAAGAGGAAAAAGAAAAACAAGAAAAGAAAATAATTAAAGGAGAAAATGACTAATGGATTAGCAAAATTGCCACGTTGTATCACTATAGATAAACATTGTGCAAAATAAGTTTCATCCTTAAGAACAACTGTAGTACAATGGCCGTTTTGAAATTTCTATGATAAGTCTATGAGCACTCTGACGTTAGAACTCCATAGTCTCAATAACAAAAGCCTTATTAATATAATCATTTCCTAAATGTTGATATTTCTTATGCTTCACACATCCCGCGCCATTAGCAGCCAAGCCAGCTTGAACTCTCGTCGAGAAAATGGGAAAGCGTTACTGTCTAAGCAGGTTGCCTCCCACACCAGCGGCCTTACCATTTTCCTCGGTAATAGAGTCATACTATTAGGCGACTGGCCATCGTCATGCAATAGTCCTTATGGCTCGACTACCAAAGGAGGATTGGAGATGACAAGCGCACGGCGGATAGTGTCGTTCCAACTGGCATAGCGAGATAATCTGCCACCATTACGAGAGCGTGAAACTCAGTGACGTACAAGTTCATCAACCAATGCGCCTCAACGGCAACTGTGCTCAGTATAAAATATTGCAGCAATACGTAAACTACAAGCTATCCTAAAGCTTTGTTTGTCTACAAGAGTTGCAACGTTGGAAAATGGAAAAGCCTGCAACCAGAGCCCGCATTCCCAAGTTCCTTCTGAGAATTAGACTTAATCAAAAGTTTGTTCCGTTCTAAAACACATAACGCATCGTCCCACTGCTGCTGTGAGTTAACGTACGTTACGTCACAGCTAAAAATACATAAAAAATGATTGGTGGGCATTATTTTTTATTTTTAAAAGTTATGCATATCGCTATAATAGATAGGCAAATCACTAATATGTCAAACGACCATGTAAGTTACTACATTTGTTGTATTCTAAAAAAAGTTAAAATTTGTGTTCTGTGAAACCTTTTTGCAATAGATAACACTAAGCTGTGTGGTACACTTCATACTTTATACACATAATACTATATGTCTAGTTTTCTGATACCTAATTAATTGAATTTCCAATTAGGTAGGTTTCTTGGAACCACTGGATAATATGTATTTATCGATAATTTTGTGTTCAGTCAGTAATGAATGAAAAACTCTAGTTTGTAAGCACTTTGGTGTTACACTAGTAAAATGTCCTGGACATTATAAATGTTTGATTATTGTTGAAGTAATAATCTAATTTGTTCATTTTCATTGTCATTACCACTTATCTACACACTTATTTTATCTAGACCTAATAACAACAGAGTTTCACAAAAAGATAACATTTGTCTAATTAATACAAAGTTTTTTTCGTAGCCACATATAACGTAATGATTGAAAAATTATGATGTAGACAAATCTGCAATGTGGCCCCGAAATTACTAGCAAATAACTTTTCTAGAAGTAATTGTATAAAACATTTCAGTTTTATGCATTTTGAATGCAGTTTACATTTACAGATTTCCAGACATTATCAGAACAAGAATTATATCAAAAGGAATTAAAGGACCAGCCCGCCATGTCAGGTAATCGTATCAAGCTTGACGTTGGGAAGTTGACCTTAATCGTACCTACAATATGAGTCGTCGTTATTAATGTAAAAAACATATACTCAAACAAAAATAAAATTGAATGGCCGTGTCCTGCCTGTCTTAAAAATATTCAAAGAAACCGGATTCATAATCCCTGTACAAAAAACTTTTACAGCAAAAAAAAACAATATTTATAACCGGTAACGTAATCGGATTATATGAAAAACAATAGGAGCATGAAGTGAAAATAGATGCTACTTGATCCAATTTGTCGATGAAATAAATGTTTTTATGAATTATTTTTTTAAAACATCCGAATCTTATTTGGTTGCATGGAAAATGTTATTATTTTTGTCGATAGAAGTAATTTATTATGATAAAGTAATAAGCGATTTAAAAAAAATAATAAACGAAATACTTTTAAAAAGACTTTAGAATTCAAATATATTCAATAAAAAGCAAAAAATTCTAAAATAAAAAAAAATATAATCGTCACGGCGACTAAAGGAATATATATTTAAAACGTTCTTAATAGCCACTGAACCCTCAAAAATCATTATAATAATAATAATAATAAATCCCCAGGCAAACACCCCAGACAAAGGTAAATCAAACATTGATGTTATGGCCTAGGTATTTGATATTTTGGCATTCTTACACACAACCAGAGCTTTATATTTAACTTTTTTATTTTTGTCTTTTTCCAGAACACAGCAAAGCAGAGTTTACAAAGTTTACAACAAGTAACAAACTGAACATGAAATTAACAATGTCCTTAACATGGCAGCCACAAAAAATCAGAGGCTAATTTGCCGAGATGTAAATAAAACAAATTATATGTAAGGACAAATTAAAACACACCTAACGGCAAAATGCTCATAAAACTTTTGAACGGCTAACCATTTCTTTGAACAGACAAACACACAAACGTACAGACAGAGAGATCAAACTTATAGAACCCGTCTGTTTGCATTGGTCATATTTAACACACCACCACCCTGTGCCATAATATTTGTTTACGTTAGGTTCTTCATTCCTATAACTTTCAGACAGTTAAACCGATTTTCATGAATTACAGTTTTGTGAATGAATGAATTAAAGTCTTTCCTTTTCTTTGATACTGCACTTCGGTATATTTGAAATCATTCGATTGTTCATCCCCTTTTTCAACCCCCGAAATATTGTAAAAGGCTGAATCGATTTTGTTCAAATATTTTAAAAACACTCTTGATTGAATAACCTTCAAACGAAAAAAATTCACCAAACTGGTCTCCCGTTTGGGAGCTGTGGTGCCACGAATAGACTCAGAAACAGACACATAAAGAAACACACACTCAGACACGTCAAACCTAAAACACCTCTCTTTTTGCGTCGGGGTTGCAAAATACTCTTATTTTACAAAGGAAAGGGGATATTTTACTGACAGAGCAATGGTGAGTATTCTCGTAGAGCAGAGACAAGGCATACGTTTTTTATCTTGAAGCGTGGCAGGTGTGGTATACATTATAAATGATTCAAAACCAAAACAACGTTATTCATCTAAATAGTTTTTTAAACAATTAATCCTTGCTTTTGTTTATTTCCTGTAGTTCTCAATAGCCAAACCACAGCTACCAAAGCTCAAACTTTTCAATCGTTACCTTCGTACGCAAAGTGTACTTTAAAAAACAATGTAAATAAAGGCTAAGTTATAAATTGATTATATAAATGTAAAATTCCAAAGTAATAATATATTGCAAAGCCTTTCTACTGGTGGCAAAACTCAATTTCCACGCATAACAAGATAGGTATATCTTTGTTATACAATGCTCGTTATAGCTACCTATTCCGGTTAACTCCAGCAAAAACGTGGGGTTATTCAAAGAAAAGCCGTTATGAGAGCAAAAACAATTTGTAAGTTTTTGTTACTTAACCCTCGACTCTGGTCTGAATTCATTAATACAATAAAGCAAACCCGCAGCTAAAACGTATTACCGTTTTATAACAGTTTAAACATGGCTGAAGTTTGTTTATCTCATTATAAGTAGGATCAATTAAGTTTAAATTATCAATAAAGTTAACAAATGCGTATGCGTATGTGAGTTTACCCGTAAAGGTAATATCTATACCAATCACTAAAAAAAACTTTGGGAACAATGAAATCTAAATGATCCTGTAACATTTTAGTGATGTTATCATTATAATTATGTGTTTAACATTATAGTGGTAGTACTAATCTGAACGAAGTATTGAATGATCGATTTATTTCTATTAAAACTCACTTCAACAGGGTAATACATAAATTATAAATAATTTTTATTGGTATACCTAATTTTTTTTAATAATTAAATGGGAAGTTAGCACATTCTAGCGCGGTGCTCCACTCCATTATGACATTAATAATCTTCATGCAAATTTTTAGTACGCCTATACCCGTATCAGTGACTGCTATAACCGTATATCGGTTTTAGCCGTAGTGCCTATTTTCACAATAACTAGACTATAATATACACCGGTACGACCGGTACCCGTCGTACAGTAGTATTCGTCCTGATATAAATAGTAGAAATTCCGATGAAACGGCGGCTGCCGTTTCACGATTTAAACCATTGTAACGTATTAAAAAGACCTAAAGTTTATTAAAAAATAAATGCAGTAGCAGCCAGTAAATAAAACTGTAATATAAGAGCAGCTTTAACAAGGCGATAATAACATTTTGAGATCAATAAAATTATTTTCTTATCAAAAATATAATTTCTTCTTTTTAATGTAATAGACTTATAATCAGTCTTCTTTATATTTTTAAAATAGTAGAATCAGACAAACAAAAATGAACTAAATGTTATGTGTTCCTTCCAGATTACACAATCAAAACAAAAAACAAATTAAATACGCTTCTAAAATCTATTTTTATAATTTTATTCATATTATATTAGAATAACTCATTAATCAGTCACATTTACCACATAATTAGTATGACATTACTCAAAACAAACAGGGCAGAGATAGGATTTTTGCAAACTTATACCTAAACCTCGTTTCATTGCACTTTTTCTTTTTGCTACACAGAAAGCAATTATGGTATTTAATGTTCTTCTTTGAATTTTCAGAACTCGGAATTTCTGCAGGCCAGTGGCCATGTAAACTTTTTTCGCTAGCTGTTGTGAAGGCCCTGGCCTTTCGATTTTAGCACTATCATTTGTGCGTCTACTGGAATAAAAACTTCCTGTTCTGACAACATCTTTGCCCGTTTAGTTACAATCGACTCAAGTCACCTGCATAATTATCTTATCCCGATTTTCGGGGACCCGATAGCTCTAAAAGTTTGCCCTTCTAGATAGTTTGCAATCAGGCAACAAAACTGACCTCCCCTACGCCTACGCGCTACTGATATGGGTTTGCCATCATAAACCCAAACGCGCTACAGATATGGGTTTGCCATCATAAACCAAATTTAAAGTTGCCACATAAAAAATTAAATTTGAAATTAATATTAATATATACAATGTAAGGTTTCTAATGGATTTGATAAAGTTGGTGTTTGAATGAGTTACTGGTGAAATTTGATTGGCGATTCTTGATGAAACTGGTATATTTTAATGCCTTTTTTATTATTTAATAATTCACAAAACTGGTAACAATTTAAACTTAATTCTAATACAAAACAGTGTTCCTTTCTTAATCATCACCTACTAGATGTGAATCCAACATGCATTAAACAGTATAATCGTGTGGGGATTTTAAATTTATTTAAAAGATCTTCTAACTATAATGAACAATTGAATAATCTAAGATACTGAGCTTTAGCATTCTTTTGTTGCTGCTCTGATTGAGGCTAAAGAATCAGAAAATAAATCAAAGTCATTCCTTGTGTTATTTGCGAAACATATCATTATTCGAATATGGTGGTCTTTATTGGAGCCGACTCTAAAATCTTACGATTTATCAAGCGGCTTGCTGGGCGTGGAACACAGAATTCTAGCTGCGCGAGCAATTCGTGAGAATCTGTTTGACCCTAAATTAATTTTTTCAAAAATATTATGTCTAATGTTTTTGATCGCGTTACTAGCGGCATCACCCTGTAATAGTCGCATCTTTCCTTATAAGAGCACAACTTCCTACATTTGTTGTCCGAGTATGCTAGATGGTATAAGAACTTTTTTTGAATACGTTCGAGATTATTTATATGCACTTGACAACTAGGATTCCACACCGGACAACAATATTCGAAGATGTTGCGAACAACGCTGTTAAAAACCGTTATTGATGCTAATTCTGTCCGAAAACTAAGTAAACTAAACTATAACTAAAACTTTTCCAATTTAGTTTAATTTGGTCAAATTGCTATTCTATTTTTAAGTTCGAACTAAATTTTGTTTATGAAATGGCAGGACTGAATTGATTTTGACTTTTCTAAATTAAATGCTCAGGTGTTGCCACCATTTTCCAAAAATCACGTAAGGAAGTGTGGTCATTAGAAAAAAATGAACGAATGATCACCAAAGTCCATAAATTTTGCCAAATTTAAAAATAAAATTACGGTTGACGTTGGAAAAAAGCGCGGGGACCTCGAAAGAGAGAGGCGGCAATTTAAATTTTATTTTCCAAATTATTATATTTTTAACTTATTTTTACTACTTTTTCGTGTTTTAATAACTGTACATAATGGGAAAACGAAAAAAGAAGAAGTTGAAAGATGATGAGGAGTGTGAAGCTAGTACCGAGGAAAAGACCAAAACGGAAGAAGATACTGACAATTTCAGGAAGAACAAACCCTACTTACTATATATCTGATTATAGCAGAAGATATCCTGAGGATTCTGCTCTTACATATTTTGTAGTAATTGTAAAATCAGGCGATGAAAAGAGACCAATAGGCACGCGGGATTTAATTTCCAGGTCTACAGTTTTAAAGAGATTTAATAAAGGGATTAAATTCTTACAATCTATAAATAAATATAAAAAAGGTGTACATTTTGAAAAGCTTTTTTAAATAATACAACATTTTTAAGAGAATATCTGATGAAAGCAACAAAACCAGTAACAGGAACAGAAGTAACTGGCGTCTTTAATAATGTTGATACGAAATTTTGGTATGATTTCCACTTCCCGAAAAATTATTTGCGTGAAGCGCATCACAAAGAGAGTAGGAGACAATGGAAGAAGCGTGGAGCACCCAACACGCACAGTAATTATCATTTTTGCTTCGAACGTGCTGCCGGAATACTTTGATCTTCACGGCTGGCGCCACGCGGTGAGGCAGTATATACCCCCAGTAAAACAATGTTACAATTGCTTAAAATATGGCCACTTAGCTTAATACTGTAAAAACTCAGTTGTATGTTCCATTTGTGCTGAAAATCATAACTTCAAATGTGTCCATTGCAAAGGAAACCATATAATGCCCTTTTCCTGAATAAAAAAAAGGAATCCAGTAGAGACATTAAAAACTTTATTAAACAGTGAAGATATTTTAAATATAATTTTAAATTCTATTACAAAATTAATAAACCTAAATAAATCTAAAGAAAAAATTATATCTTCCAAATTAATAAAAAATGTTCTCATAGAAAATATAAAATCTAAGTAGCATCATTTTCTATCTTTATTTAATATTTATGGATCTGCTAAGAATTTTACAGTGGAATGCGCAGAGTTTAAAAATAAATGTCAATTTGTACATTATATCTATGAGAATGATATACATATTTCTCTTATCTGTTTAAAGCCGAAACTATAACTCTTCCATCTATACAACAAATTACACGTTCGTCGCGACACTTTTTTACATAGTTTAGTTTATTCCACACCTCTCGACATGTAGATTAAAATTGGTCTGACAACTCTAATTTTATTCAGAATTTGATGTAAAATAGGCGCAACAGAATACCAAATGTGCAGCCTGAACTAAATTGAGTAACTAAAATAATTATAGTCCTGTCAAACTCAATTTTGGTCTAGTCCTTCGTTTTCTGAATAGCAAACAAGAATAAACTTAATTTAGTTCAAGTTTAGTCTAGTTAAATTTATTTTGTGGAAACAGAATCGGCACCATTGTCACTTCAGTTTTCTAAATATCTTCATCTGACGTACTACGAATCCAGATAATTTAGATGCTTTCTTGAGCATGCTGTGGTCTTGGTCTCTGAATGTCAATGAGCTATCCATCGTTATACCCAAATCTTTATTATAGTTCTTCATCGTTATACCAAAATTTTATTTAGTTCTTGTAACGGACTCTTATCAATAAAGTAAGAACTGCGAGGGCTTTGTTTTTTGCGCGAAAATATTAAATAAATTAGATTTTCATCACACCGTTTTTTTTTAATTCTTTAATGTCTTTTTGAAGTTATTGTGTGTCTAAAAAAGAATCAATGGTCCTATAAATTTTAAGTCATCGGCATACATTTGAAATTTTGAAGAAAAACTTTACCTAAATCATTAATAAATATCAAGAACAACAGTGGCCCAAGATGTGACCCCTGAGGAACCCCTGAAGAAACAAAAAAGACATCTGATGAAAAACCTCTAATTACGGTCATTTGTGAACGATTCTTTAGATTTGATTCGCACCAACGCAACAATGAGCCATGTATGCCAAAGGATGATAACTTTTGGATAAGTAAACTGTGATTTACTAGGTCAAATGCTTTTTTTAAATCAGTTTATTTCGTATGAACCTCCTTGGCACTATCCAAAGCTTTAGATATGTCAGTTACAAGTTGAAATTATGTATATATTTACAAATAAATATGACACGTCTTATTTATTAAGTAAGTAGTCTTAAAGGCATGCTGACGAAAAACACCAAAAAACTTTCTATTATAGAACTTATAAAGTGACTTTATTTGTAATACCTCTGCTACCAATATCATGTTAGTTATGGGCAAATGCACATAAAACAATTGTGTTGAGCTATTAAAAAAAAAGAACACAAAAAGAGAACAAAAAAGATGAAACATTTGCAATAGTTATTCATTTTCGTACAACACAGATTCAGCACCGTGGAATGGAATGCTTAATTACACACTAACTGTACATTTAGCACGTGACCACTTGTTATTTATATCTTTCATATTGTAAGTGAAGTATGAGGAATGGGATATCGTTATTTACACTTCAACTATCGTATTTACTCACTATTATCTGCAGATGGAACTTTATTTCAAGCGTTTAGATACCACATATCTAACATCGACTAACTTTAGTGTAATTTAAATATATTGGTACTGCCATACTTCATTCAAAATGGTGACAGTCGCTAATTATGGCGCATTCTGGTCCGTGCACCGCTCGTAGCATATCAAAGCCGAGAAACATTTAATGAAGAATTCCTTACATGAATAGATTTATTGCGTTCGCTAAATTGCAAATGCCACCTGCATACCGCGACGTATGTCGTACATTTTGCAATCCGTGAAACATATTACCCCAGCCCCCGTAACTAGCCAGCCAGCCTGTCAAATTTATAAAGGGGTGTTTACTGGGTATTCTACCTTATGAGCATAGTTGAGAAAGCTCACTAGTGGGCTCTAAAACATAAGGTTTTGTTGATATTGCATTTTCACTGCACATTGTGACCCAAAGTTACATATTATATTTATTTCATGAGTATAAATTTGATGGCCTGTTTGGTGTGGAGGCAAGTAGCCTTGCCTTCCATGCCAGAGGTCTCGGGTTCGAATCCTGGTAGAGGCAGATATTTTATTATATTTGCTTTTTAGTCATGGATGTGTATGTACGTTTATTTAAGTTTATTTCTAATATTTATATATTAAAAAATTAAAATGAAGTACCTATGTGTGTTTAGATATTTCTTAAGTTTATTTATCCGTTATCTAGTATCCATAACACAAGTTATGTATAATCCATTATACTTAATTTGGGGTGTGTGTAGTGTGATTATTAAACCCTAATTGTGTTTTGAGTACGTCTGTTTATTTTCCACTAAGCACAGGACGATCAATTGTTAAAACTATTGACCAAAATTATTAAGACCTAGGTATATCTGTCCAAAGAATTTCTATAATCTCTCAAAGAAGATCCCGTGTCAATAAAGGAGCCTATTTAGTTGCCTATTCACACTGAGAAGAGCTTGTAAAGATATATTTTTGCTAAGTGGTACTCATTTGGCGGTCTGAACACTTCCCGGGAGACAAACCAGCAGTTACGCTTTTCTACGAGTGAGTATTGTACGAGCGAATTATTGTCGTCACACTCGCACTCTTGGTTAAAGCCCAGAGACAAAACTATTGGAAGTACACACTTGCTTCTCCCTGCACTCGACTTAGCTTCTAGGTCTACGCGTTTCCCGCTGATAGCCGGCGGTATAACAGTCTCAAAAACTTCGTCAATGAAACTCGTCCCCCCGCCGCGCCAGCTACTGACTATTTTTTCGCTCAAGAAACGCACCAGGCTGGAGAGATAAGTCTGGTAAAATCTATTTTGGAATAGATTTATCGCAAATTGCATGAAACATCCTTATCCAAAAACTCTCATGAAGAACTAAATAAAAAAAATTTGACAGCCGTAAAAAAAACAATGGAATGCATTTTTGCGAAGAAGGAATAGAGTGAATTTTGGGTGCTTGACATTATTTTTAACGCAAAAAAGTTATACGGAAACAATACAAAGACTTAACAAACATTACGGGGATACTGTTCCGGTAAAAAAAATAGTAAAAGTGAACGAGATAGTAAGCTTCTCAGACGAATGTGTACGCAATATCTTATACTAACTTTTAGACATGAAGAAGCTCTCCGCAAGATGTGTGCCGCGTTTATCACATGTTGATACAAGCGCTTGCGTGGGGCCACTTTGGATGCAGGGTTAACATTGTTTCAACGGGGTTAAACCACATTTTTAATTATAGGAAACGAAACGTGCATATACTACCATACGCCAGATACCAAGCAATAAACCAAAGAGCAAGTAAGCACGAAAGAAAGCCAAAGCAGTTTATCGGCCAAAAAAAGTGACAGTTACAGTTTTTTTGGGGTGCACGTGGGGCATTCCGTATTGACTACCCAGAGAAGGGTAAACGATTAGTGGCCTAATATAGATTGAACCAATTAAAAAAAATTTACATTTGGCTAAAAATAAAATCCCATTTCACCAAAACAGTGCACAAGCGCACACCAGCGTGATATGAATGCACACCACGGCCAAATTGTATGTGTTGCGTTATGAGTTTTTTCTCTCCCATCATATTCGCTAGGTTTAGAACTTAAGCAGATTACGAATATTTTAAGTGGTTCGATGCAAATGTTTTAACGAAGAGAGAGAGAGACGAAAGCAATGCTTGTTTCGCAAGTTTGCCCTAATCATAGTTTAAAGAACGGATTTAAAAGCTGAAGTAAAACTGGATGAAGTGCATTGGGTCAGACGGAAACTACGTTGAAAAATTTATATAAATTTTCAAATAAACACAAATACTGGTTTAACTTTTACCACACTTATCACTCCGCCTACGTGCAATAGATGTAGATCCCGTGTAAATATTTATTCAATATTGATCGCTGGCCGATTACTCTGCCGGCAAAAACTTTCTCTCCTTTAGGTTTAATCTCTATCAAAGATAAAATTTGCTTAGCCATACCCACTTAACCTACAGCACTTTGGGAGGCTGCTTATGAATCTTAGAATTTTTATTTACACAATGTACTCGCTTTTTGCATCCAAATACAGATGTACCACTTTAGTTTATTAATTTACTGACTTTTAAGGCACAGAAGTCAAAATGAACCATCGGCCGATGCCAACAGCAAAGTCATAACCCTAAAGATTAGGGATCTTTTTTATATTTCCCTTAATAGAAGTATGTAATCGGAGTTGCTTTAGAAATTTGCATCTCGGTATAAGGGTTTTTGGGGTGATGGGGGTAACCCATAACTCCTCCTAGCACGAAATAAGTATATCCCACAAGTTTCTAATTTTGTGGGGTATCTTTTTGGGTGGATAAATGACATTATCATTGCATCTGATGGAGTTTATTGACTAAAAAATTATTTGTAAGGAGGTTAGATTAAAAATGGGTTTGGTTCCTCGTGCTACCCAAATAAAGAATGGTATTGTGAAGTGCAGAGCAGTTACCTGGCACATTTTAATGGTGTAAAGGCAGACAATGCCAATGGTTTTTAGCATAGCATTCTCAGTCAGAACTTGCTTTATGTTTTTGATTGTATAGTGCTTGTCTAGTATATGAGTTTCAGTCCAAAATGGAAATCATACACATTAGATTGATGTTTAGATTAAGATTATTAACTTTTCGTATAATTGCCATTAGGTACCTATGAACTTGAAATTGTTATGTGTTTGTTACTGTCACATGTCACATGTAAGTTTGTCGTCACTTATGAGTGTACGAGCCCTTCGGTCGACAGAATCCAACGCTTCAAGATGGTACTGAGCGGAATCATGCCAAAGATGGCTGCAGTACTCCATACAGGATCGAACCTGGGCTGTTCGGAGTCCGCCGTACCTTTACGATGACTCCCAATTTTTTGGAAGCTGACTGTGCCATGGTTTCAATGTGTTGACCGAAATTAAGTTTCGACGTGATGGTATGACTAGAAGCCCTAGATGGTTTGTGATCGGTACAGATACACCTTGGAAAGTGGGCGTCAAGTTGAATGTACTCTTTTTACCGGAGAAGAGACACGCCTGGGTTTTGGAAGGGTTGAACTTGACAAGATTGGCTTCACCCCAATCGGAAACCCTACATAGTGTCAAATCAACCCGTTCGATCATCGACTCTCTCTGAAATTGGATCTGGTTTGGACTCGCTCGCGCATTGGACACATATCTTTCTACAACAGTGCTCTCATCAGCGTAACCAATAATGCCTTCCGATAAAAGAAGGTCATTAATGTCCAGCAGGAATAATGTTGCAGAGAGAACAGATCCCTGAGGTACGCCGGCGTTGATCGCCATCAGGTCCGATGAGAAGCCATCGACGACAACTCGAATTGACCGTTCCCTCAGGAAATCAGGAATCCAGTCGCAGAGTCCAGATGGTATGCCATACGCAGGAAGCTTGCTCAAGAAGGCTTCGTGCCATACCCAGTCAAAGGCCTTGGAGAGATATCTAAGGATACGGCCATTGCCTTTTCGTGCCTTTCTAAGGCCATGCTCCATAGATGCGTGACGTATACTAGAAGGTCTCCTGTTGAGCGTCCTCCGCGGAAACCATATTGGTTGTCACTGAGGAGATAATTGGTCTCTAGGTACGTCAGGAGACGATGGTTCAATACACGTTCCATAATTTTGCAAATTATGGAAGTGATTGCAATAGGTCTATAGTTGACTGGGTCGGCTCAACTGCCCTCTTTTGGTACTGGCTGTACGTTTGCAAACTTCCAAGATTTTTGAATTTTCCAGTCCTTAGAGACAGTCGATAGAGGCGTGTCAAAACAGGAGACAACTCGGCTGCACAATGCTTTAGAACCACTGCGGGAATGCCATCCGGGCCACTGGCTTTGTTCACGTCTAGATTTAGTAAGCATTTGAGTACCTCTTTCTGGTGAATTTGGACGGCCTCCATCTTGGGGCCGAATAGGGGTAACGTGGGTGGGCTTTTACCTTTGGAATCTAGACATGAACATTCCGCGAAGAGATTTGCGCTGTGGGCCAAAGACCCGTCAGGCATTTGCAGTGGTGGCAGTCATGGGCGACAGAAGTTCATCTCAACTGACTTGGCAAGGGACCAGAAGGCTTTACTCCCCGTGGGATAGGATGCTAACTTGTCCCCGATACGGCCAATGTGGTCAAAACGAGCGCTTCTAATCACCTTTTTGCAGGACTTGGCAGCAGCATTGTACGCCTGCTTCTTAGCTGGGAGATCCATAGCTTTGCTAGCGCTAGCCCAGGCTTGGTATACTGCATGCTTACGCTTTTCAGCTAGGAGGCAATCAGCATTAAACTATGGGCGGGCTTTGGACTCCAGGGATACATCAGAGAACGGTATAAAGTACTCCATACCTTGACATATCACGCTGGAGACAGCATCAGCTCAGCATGATGGATCATCGGAAGTAAAGCAAGCTTGCCGCCAAGGATAAGTGGCGAAAAAGTGACGCATCTCATCTCAATCTGCTGACTTGAACCGCCATACTCGCCTATTGCCTTTTGGGCTGGTATCGGTTGGCAAGAATCCGACACAGATTTCACTAGACCCTAATCCTCCCTAATGGCGGAGATACGGACACCGAGTATCTGTCTGAATCGGTTGTCAGCAGAAGGTATACGCAGCAAGCAATACGCAGTATGGGTAACAACGTCAGGAATGCGCGTAGGTTCGTGAACGAGCTGGGAGAGACCATGAGTTACTGCGAACCGATAGGTTTCTCTGCCAGCGTGGTCGGTGTCCTTGAACGGGTACAGCCACTCTCCATGGTGGGCATTAAAGTCCCCAAGGAACACCAACTGCGCAGTTGGATTCATTGGACCTTATCTGCAGTATCATTGAGTTATTCAATAAGTCGAGTTGTCTCCTGAGCTCCCGTGTGTGATCGGTAAATACTGGCGTATACAATTCGGTCCAGGCCAGTATCTACATAGACCCATAAAACAGAAAAATCCGGAACTTCCAAGTATCGGAGACGCCGACATCAGACGTCTCTGACATACACGCACACGCCCGAATCGGGGTGAAATTTTGTCTCCAGGATAAAGCCTGGGTAATGCAGGTATGCCAGATCCGAACGATCACAGATCTGCGTCTCTGTCAGAAAGAATAAGTGCGGCCTCTCTGTCTCATCGTGCCATCGTGGAGATTTGAGTGCACTCCTCGAATGCTAGAGAAGTGTACTTTTAGGGAGAGGGAGTGCATCCGCTGTCGGCACTTGTTTTTCTTTTTGGACTTTTCCATTATGTTGTTGGTAGGGTGAATAGGGGAGAAGAATAGAAGTTGAGTGAAGCGCAACTTTTGGAACCAAGCAACTCGAGTGGTCAGACCCATTGGTGGGAGACTCACATGGAGACCGCGGGGACGCCCAAAACCCCCCGGGATCGCCATCGGGCCCTCTCCATCCGGTCGCCAACCGGCACGATGGAGCAATCCCGGGATTTTACACAGGCGGTGGGGCAGCCTTTCACGAATGGCTAGAACGCTAGTTGCGCCCCCTACAACCTGCGGTCGGCCAGCGGTGCACCGTTTCTTTGGATCCCGCTGCCCTCCAGAATGAGCCACCCGGTGCATCATAACCCTTCGAGTTCAAACGGCTCTCATACGTTGCGCAATTACTCGGACCTATTCTCTAATGGCTACTCAAGACATCATGCCGGAACGTGACTAGGTCACTTGGCGGCATGGCTTTGTCTAGAGGGTGGTTGCAAGCCGCGGTCAAAACCTACCACCTACAAAATGGTTATCCTGCCATTCATCGGTCGCCAGAGCTTAGTCCGCTGGCCGGCAGGGTGCACCACGGGCAAGTGAGGTTGGCATTTGGAGAGTCTTAATGTTAGGCGACTCCCCTTACAACCCAAATTAGATATTCATCGGAACGAAGAACTCAACGAACATACAGACACATTTCACATGTTTTGTTACAAATACTAGTAAAATCCTGTTATTGAGGGGATTATACTCAAGGGCTTTTATCATCCAACTAATCGGATAGTTTCTAATATGCTTTAGCACACAACTTCTGCTTTATAGTTTCTTTGAATTTGTCAATAGCAAGACCTTGGATATCCTCAGGAACATTATTATAAAAGCGTATACATTGACCCATGAATGAGTTAGTGAATTTATTAAGCCTACTATTATGACCTGCCAGCATATTTTTTCCTCTTGTGTTAACATTGTGCAGATCTTTTTTTCTTTTGAATAAAGTTATGTTCTTTTTTACATACATTAAATTTTCTAAAATATATTGTGAATGAAAAGTAAGAATATTTATTTCCTTAAATTTACTTCTAAGTGACACCCTTGGACCGAGCTGATATATTGCGCGAATATCCCTTTTCTGCAGAATAAATATAGTATCGATGTCGGCAGCACTCCCCCACAACAGGATGCTATATGTTATGAGGCTGTGGAAGTAACCGAAATAGACTAAACGAGCAGTTGTTTCATTGGAAATTTGTCTCATTTTTTTAACAGCATATGCGGCAGAGCCAAGCCTTTTTGCTAAACCATCAATATGTGGTCCCCACTGGAGTTTGGCGTCTAAGGTTATGCCCAGAAATACAATTGAGTTTACAGGAGTCAGCTCCTGGCTCTTAACTACAATGTTTGTGTTTACCTGTTTGACATTTGGCAATGTAAACTTAACACATTTAGTTTTTTTTCATTAAGGAACAAATTATTAGCTGAGAACCACTTCTCTGTGTAGGAGATGCATTGGTTTACTGCTCGATAGTCAGTTTCTTGTCTTTTGATTTTAAATAAGAAGGAAGTATCGTCAGAAAACAATATGACCTCGCATTGATTCTTAACGACCGATGGCAGATCATTGATATGTATTAAAAATAGGAAAGGACCAAGAACTGAGCCCTGGGGCATACCTATTGTCAATGCCGATCCTGATGATTTTTCTTCATTTATTACAAAGTTTCTGTTTTCTGTTAGAAATATATGATTTTATCAAGGCAAGCGCTTGGTTTTTATGCCGTAATGGTGCAGTTTCATGAGTAGAGTAGTATGATCCACACAGTCGAAGGCCTTGGACAAGTCACAAAGACACCAATAGCATCACACGACTCCTCCCAGGCGCTGAATACGTGTTTTATGAGCTCAACACCGGCATCTGTTGTTGAGCGAACCCACGTGAAACCAAATTGCTTAAAATTCATTAAACTGTTACCATGAAAATGAGAAACGTTCGTAGTTCGAGATCGTTGGTAGCATAGACATAGGTCTAAAATTATTAGGGTCAGACATACTACCTTCTTTGAATATTGAGATGACCTTACTCAATTTTATAAAATCAGGAAATACACCATTATCAACACAGTCATTAAATATACTGGCTAAGTGCGGGGCTATACCATCAATGACAGATCGAATAATTTTAACAGAAATTTCATCTAAATCGGCAGTATTTTTTACTTTAATACTTTTAAATGCATTTAAAAGTATTAAAGTAAAAATTGTGGAACAGTAACATATTTAAAGTTGAAATTAATATCGCATGTTTTTACATTTTCCATTAATTCCACTCTTGCACAGGTTCTGCAACTGTGCAAGAGTGGAACATGAAATTAATACTCTAAGTAGTTGACACAGGGATGGCAGTAAAGAAATTTTCAAATGCTTCAGCAACCTCTCTGTCAGTTGACAACAATTTATAATTAATTTTTAAATTATATTTGGCGCGGGTCTTTTGCTCTCCTAGTTTACTGATTAGTTAGTACTATATTTAATTGTATTAATAATGTAATTAGATTTAGCTACACGGCATACTCTTTTGAATAATTTAGAATACTTTTTAACATATTCATAAAATGTCTTTTTATGATAATAAGTTCTTTCACTGTACAATTCATATAACTATTTCTACTTCTGCATATTCCCACTGTTGCCCAAATTATTATTTACACATATTTTCTTTTTTGTAAAACAGAGTCCTATTCATTTTTATTTATATTATGAATAGAGTTACATTGAGTAATAGGATCGCCACAGTAATCTAATTTAAATGTTTTTTCAAATACATTATTTCTAAATGTTTCAAGCCGTCTCTCATTCATGGGTATAAAGGTAATTTCTTTTTTTAGAGTGTTTTTGCCCCAATATCAAAAGTGGCCAACTACCCGCTATGATCTGATTGTAGTTTATTAATTACTGAATTTGTATATGGCACTTAATTTTTAAAAATGTTATCCAGGCTTGTAGCTGAAGTCGCTGTTATTCGCGTAGGCTCTAAAAATAGATTTTTTAGGTTGTTACAATTAAAAAGATTCAAGAATCA
The DNA here is from genome assembly GCA_923062675.1 of Marasmarcha lunaedactyla. Classification (NCBI taxonomy): domain Eukaryota; kingdom Metazoa; phylum Arthropoda; class Insecta; order Lepidoptera; family Pterophoridae; genus Marasmarcha; species Marasmarcha lunaedactyla. The sequence continues at coordinate 12,392,884 of OV281339.1, read as the reverse complement.
TTTACTTTGTGACGTCTCTACTAATAAATCAATATTAAAATCGCCACAAATAATTATCTCTTTGTTTTTGTTATTTACTTTATGTAATACCTCATCCATAGTGCTCTCAAACACTTCAAACGGTGATGATGGGGGTCTGTACACACTTATTATAACAATATTCTCTATCTTAATACAGGCAATTCCAACAGATCGCTCAACAGACAGACTAACAATATTAGAGCGTTCCTTAAATGCAAGGCTCTTATGAGTGATGATGATCAATCGATGTATGATGTACGTTTATACACCATGAATGACCTACGGTTGCTTATATTTGTTGACGACATATTATTAGTTGGACACTCAGATGAAATAATAAAGAAGTTAAAAGAAGATTTTAAAGCAAAGGACTTAGGCGAATTAAAAGAATATTTGGGCATGGAAATTTTTAGACGTGATAATCAAATTAAAAAAAAACAAAATAAAATTTATAGAAAAGATAATTATTAAATTTGGAACGGATAACTGTAAAGGAATAAATAACCCAATAGAAAGTAATTTTACAGTAGATGAAAAAGATGATATTATAAATGTTTCTTGCAGGGAAATAGTAGGAAGTCTAATAATGCATATTTCTGTTAACTCAAGACCTGACATTATATATTCATCTACCTTTCTAAGTAATTATTTAGATAGACCAACCTCCCAACTCTGGAAAGCATCAAAACGAATTATCAGGTATCTAAAAATTTCTATTATTAAAACTGTATCAAGATTGGGCTTTAGTCAAAGATGATCGCAAAAGTGTAAGTGGTGCTGTAATATACTGATATATAATGATAAACTTGTATCGTGGTTCTCTAGAAAACAATCTTCAGTTGCTTTGTCATCACCAGAAGTTGAGTTCGTTGCAGATGCTATGACTGCATCCGAACTAATACACTTAAAAGGTATAGTTTCTAATTTTAATCATTGTATTATTAATGCAAATCTGTTCATAGACAGTCAAAGTGCTATGAAAATAATAGAAAATAGTAAACGCTCAGAACATATAGATATTAAGTTTTATTTCATAAAAGATTTAGTTACAAAAAGTTAGCTTCTTTAACCCATGTTCCAACAAAGGACAACATGGCTGATATTTTTACTAAAGTTCTGTGTAAAATTAAACATAACTATTTCGTTAATAAAATGAGAATTTCGTAAAAAAAATATTATAGCTAAATAAATAAATATTTTAGCTATGTAATATACATATATAATATAATATTATGTAATATAATATACATATACTCAAAGAAAACAATAAATAAAATGTATGTTATTTTTAAGTAGTAGCTAATTATATTAGCTTAAGTAGGTATATTACGTGGGTTACTTGTAAGTTTTATTGCGTAAAATTTTTGGAATATTTGTCAACTTTTAAAAATTATTATTTTCAATTTATGTATTAACATGCAATTTCATAGTGAAGGGGTTTGTTTTAAGTTATGTGTTTGTTACTGTAACATGTCAAAACATACATTATTTCTGCAATACTAACAAAGTAAGAATTAAAAGAAATGATTTACTTAACTAAGAGAATGATAATACTTTCGGCTGTCATACCTATAGATCTTCCTCTTAAATCTTAAAGTAGTTAGTTGTCTAAGTCTTTGCACAATATGCTAAAGATTATTTTGATTATCAATTTTTTCTTAAACTAGGTTTCTGAGAGATCCAAAATTGCATTAAATGAAGCACTAGATTTAGATTTTTTGGTACTGTAAGCCCGCTCTCGATTCTTCGTTGTCGCTACGTAATCATCCTCCACCGCCAAGTAGACTAGTACTTGGCATGGAGTAGTACTACAATTAACAAGAAAAAATGAACATACTTAGATACATTTTAAACGTGCTGAGTTAAAAAAATTAGAAGGCGATACAATTACGTCTAGCTCTCACTATCCAAAGTCAGCTAAAAATTCGTCAGTGAGCCAAACTGTCAAAAATGCAACTTGTACTCACAAAAATCTCGTTTCACATCGTAAACGTTAAAATTTCGACGAAATTTTGACTGCTTGTCGACGGTGAGCTTACGAAATCGAGCAAGCAAAACCTCGTACTCGCGAGTTTTGTTTACTCACGTAAAATGTCGCTGTGAAAATTTCATACCAAATTCTAACGCTGCCTGCTCGATGAACGGATAGTAAAGCGATCGATGGAACTCGGAATCAGCACGCAGCCGTCGTAGTCGGAGCAGTCGTATTGGTTAAGTATTTCAATTTATCAAATTCAGCAGCTTTTTCATATTCACAGACACGACAGACACTTCTGTATGTAACATTAGGCGAAAACTTCCTTAGTCGAAGTATTCCTTATTAAAATAAACTTATTTTATGTCTGTTTTCATTTCTTTGACTCTAGGTACATACTATGTGTGTGAACACATACATTTGTTGCTTTGATTCAGAGCAATACATGTTACGCAGAGCTATTGCTACAATATTTAGTTCATATTATATGTTTTAATTACTAGATAAATCAGGAAAATATTTAAACCCCTCCGGCCGCTCCCGGGGCCAAATCTATAATATGTAGATGAGAGAAATGCCGCCGGGTTTTATGACATTCTGTTTTTGTGAAGATCACTCTACAATGAGCCTACCTGCATAAAGCCCGATAGACTACAGTGTAGTTGCACCTAGTGCCAATCGATAATAATTAAATAAATTTATCTAACTGACGAATTAAAAAACCTGATAAAAGAGATGAATTTTGCACAATTGCTTCTTGTTTTTTTTTTTTGGGAAATTATAAGTCAAGCCACAAGTTTCTGTATTGGCCACATGATCAAACATCTAGTTTTATAACGAACGGGAAAACGAGATAGCCTGTAACACACTGATTCGTCTTTTTTGCAACGCCTACTAAATATTCTATAGAAAGCGTAGTAGTTAAATTTGGGTTAGGTTAATGTTATGCTGCATTTATAGCATGCGCGAGCCGAGCGAGCTAACAAGCGTGGTGCGGGAGCACCCGGCGAAGCGCCATGATCGAAATTGGATGATCATTCAAAATTTTATAGCAAAAACATCATCAGACAACATATTTTTAGAGGCGAAGATAGTATCGTTCAGACGCTAGCAAATTGTGGCTGACTAAGTAATTTAGAAGGCAATGTAGATTTTTAATTGCGAGTAATGCTATTTAAAAAGAGTGTGTTAAATTAGCACCTGTTTTTTTGTTTCTATTAAATTTAAAATAAAAACATTTACTAAAAACTATTTATTAATAAGTTATTTTGAGAACACTAATATTTTACTTTGTTTATTTGTGGCTGTATAGCATCCTCGTAAGATTCAATTGTTTGAAGTCATCAGCATACGTATTAAATTTACATTTGATTTAACTTGCTAAATCATCATAACAAAAAATACTCTATGTGCCATATCGATATCGTATTTTTGGATTTCAACTTTTTGTGAACGGTTTCGTAAGAAGGAATTACACCATCTCAAAAGAAATCCATGTATTCCCATGTTGTAGATCTTTTCAATAAGAAAGTCATGTTGAAAGCCTTGACGAACTCAGTATTTCATCAAGGCTTTTATAACCGCGCGCATATCCCTTCAGTAACGCAAACTTACATGGTTTGTTCAATTCTACACATTCTGTTTGGTACTATGCTACCATGTTTGATAAGTAAAGTAAAAATATTTGGAGAAAAGCAATACTCGGGATCCATCAGCAATTTCGTGTCAGAGGGAAATTTTATTGAGCATATATTTGTTTTTAGTTTCAAAAGAACTGATATCTGACAAAAATTATTTTGGGTTAATGCATAGGGTATGGATGCATCATTTTGATTGTGTAAACAAATCCTAAAGAACAATGCCCATGTTTCATATATGCAATGACGTGTCAGCCTGTTTTTTATTGATCTAATGTATAAATATAAAAACGATGCGTAAAAAATAGTGTTAATTTCCTAAACTTAAGGTAACAACTTAATGCAATTTAGCAATTCAGAAAAAAGTTACATTGAAATCTATATTTCGAGGTTATATGTCAAATTCAATCAATTTTCATAGCACACCTTGGCAATTTATACCTGGAAAAATGAAAGTGCAGCTCATTTCAGGATTTTGGTTTCAGATTCTCACAGATATGCTTTTTTTTAAGCAAAAGAAGTAAAAATCCTCAAATTACTAAGTATTCTCAATAATTATGTTGAAATTCATGTATGAAAACTCATATTTGGTTAAAATGTAGACATACCTTCTATCGCTGTAATGAAATGACATGATAGATGTCGATTTCAAATGAGTTTATTGATGTTTAGTAAGCCTCGGCATTGTTATGTAGATAGTAAAACACCTGTTCATTTTGTCCAGTTAGATTATAGATTTTTTAGCAGATAAGTAGGTATGTGTGGACTTTAAAAAAAATTCCTCAGACAACATGGCCCCAAAGTAAGCAAAGGCTTGTGTTATGGGTTACCATATAGCAAACTACGAGGATCCTAGAAAATACATAAAAAACCGATAACAAGGTGATGACAAACTGTGTTACAAGTACCTACTAACACATATGTTGCAGTTAATACACAGCATACGTTGCGCCATCCCTAGTCCCGTAGATGTAGCCGAGATTTTAACAAACAGGACACACTACGTAAATCCAATAGTTCAGCAAAATCAGAGTTCCGCGCAAATAATCGTTGAAGCAGAAGCCAGAAACGTTAACCGGGAGGAACGCCAAGGTGATCAAAAGTTAGAAAAATCCAGAGTAGTATCGCACAGTACACAATAACGCAAATGCAAACGAAGGAATGCAAACGTTTAATTCAAATCTGAACTGAAGTTGTAATTTTGGACATTGTCAATATGACAGTTAAGTTAAGCTGTATTGTACATTTAAGAAAAGTAATTGATTATTTCATTTTGCTGTGCATTCATTTAAATTAATTAACAAATATAATATTAATTTAATTTAAAAATTCACATATTTCTACTAATTTATAAGCAAATTCGAAATATTGTAAAGTTCGAGCTTTATTTGGAACGAAACGTGTCATAGACCATATATTTACTGGGCGTGTTCGTGTCAAACCAATTGTCAATAAATGGCTATAAAAAGAAACACCAATAATTTTTTTTGTGGATTGTAGTTTTTGACATGATTTAGGTTTTATGGTCCAGCTACAAATTTGTAATTTTTCGTACTATATTACTTATCTATACATAATAGTTGTCGAAATGTTGACAGGTCATGAATGGTCTTTCATCTTTTCACATCTTCTCCGAGACAACTTGTCTGTGAGCTTTCCATATTTTATATTTATTGTGATATTATTTATCGTGTCTTTTCTTTTAAACATTTAATTATGGTTCACTGAACCACACTGGATACTTTATTTTATTTTTTAGGGTACTGCGCTTTATCATTTCATAAACAGTAGTAAACATGGCATCAACATCACTGTTTAGGTCATCAGATCCAGTATTTTGCCAAATATTTTCCAAGTGAACATTAACTAGCTCTATTTTTATGGAGTCGTAATTACTCTTGTTATAATTTAGTGACAAAATACACAGTGGTTTGGGGTTAGAGCAATTCTTAGATATGTAACGTCAAAAGAGAGGTGAGGTGGTGTGAATCAAATTTTATAATTTGGCTAATAACATTGTTCAACTTCACTACTTAGTCTGAAAATACTAAGTATAAAATTTTAGTTGCCGAACGGAAGCCAAAAAGTGTTAAGCAACTTAAGCAGTCAACTGAGACATACATTAGGATACTGTTATATCGCAATTTGCATTATTAAGTATTTAATATAAAATCCATATATACGAGATAAATTCTTACTTCCCAAAAATATCCTTACCTCATATAGTTTTAAAAACTGAACTTACTACGCATCCTTTACGGCTTCTTGTAGAAACGGGCACAAGTATAAAAGCCTTATAAAAAATCTAGATAGCAAAAACTTAGTCATGGTTGTCCTCAAGGACAACCATGACTAACCACTTGCCGGACATCCGGGCATATCTCGTATGTTCGAAAGAATTAACTCACCCTTTTGGTGGAAAAATATGCGGCAAGATATCGAAGATTATGTTAAGAATTGTCGCTCGTGTCAAATTAACAAGTCCTTACGGCAGCGAGCCGCTATGATAATAAACTCCACAGCATCACGGCCTAAAGAAAAAAATTATCCAGATCTTGTTGGTCCATTTTCTGAAACATGCGAACATATTGTATAAATTTCTACTTACCGTACAAGACGACCTTACCAAATTTTCGCAAGCTTACCCCATGCAGTCGTGTTCGGCTGGAGAAAAAGCCAAACTATTCGTTAATTATATCTCACACATGGGAATACCTTAAATGATAATTTCGCTTTACCATATCATCCCCAAACTTGTGGCGTACTAGAAAGAAGCCACTCTACCCTTAAGGAATATTTGAGGTCTTATATTGGTGAAAATCAAAACACTTGGGACCTTTATGACCCGAGCGCTAAGATAGCATACAATTCAAACGTGTATAGCACAACGTGACTCTCCCCCTGAGTGAGCACAACCCCGCTAGTCCTATTATCTGGCTTTAAACCCTATTTGCCATCTAACAAAGACGAATTCGATAATAATACTTACTTAATAATACTTACATTAGAGCACTTAATCTCGTCTTTATTATAGCCTACAGAAAGCTCTTCAAAATATTCAAACGTCTAAGAAAAAATCTAAAAAATATTACGATTCTCGAACGTAACCCATTCCTTACAGCGTGGGCGACATAGTCTATGTTTGTTGTCACCATAAGCAAAATAAGGCTTTATCCCAAGTGTGGAAAGGTCCTTATAAAATAATAAAGCTTAATGATAACCATACCGTCACAGTACTTATTAATCGCAAACACGTACGTCAAAATTTCGACGAAATAAAACTGGCCAGTGACGATTCTTCATAACGTAAATTAATAAGTTATCGTAACATAAGTCTTTTCATCCTATTTCAGATCTACGCTATCGCCCCTAGCCAGATCAGATTACGTATCGCCTATAATAAGTAGTCCAAGACTTTATTTCGATAAGCATTAGAGCTTACATCTAAGCATGTTGGTTTACTAATAACGACTGGAAAGTCTTAGCATACTTAGATATAAGTCATATTCAACCTAATTTAAATAAAATAGTTCTTATTAGAAAATCTCATTGTATTCTGCAACTCTCTGACCTCGTCTAAGACACAGACTTTATCAATTCACTCTCCACTCTCTTAATGTAAATAAGTTTTCTTCCATATCATATTTATTTCAAAGTGATATACAAAATAAACGTTTTAAAAGAGGCTCTCTCGACTTAGGATACTTAGCTCTTAGCTCTCTTAAAAACTATCTTCGGTGCATTAGATGCCGAAGATGCTGTTAAATTTTGGGAAGCAATAAACAACGTACAGACAGAAACATCTCGCTTATCTCATGAAAGATATTGTCATGTTATACAATCTACCATTGCGTCATTTAATAATACTATGACCAAAATTAACCGAAATGAAAAGCGTCTTTTTGAAAATATGGAAATGATACATAAAATCTTAGAGACAGTTTCCAATACGAATGATAAACTTTCAATTAAATCCAAAATTTACTCTTTATCTAACTCATTAAAATCCATAATCTTAACGTCGTCATTTGATATCGATGACATAAACAACAACGCTATTTTATTCGCGTAACTAAGTGTTTTGCATCCGACTGTACTCAGTCGTCATCAATTATATAGTGAACTAGCGGCCCGTCCCGGTTTCGCACGGGTGGGCATGATTTTTTTTATAATTTTACCTTTTATTTATATATTTTTTTTGTTTTCTTAACATTTTTACCTTTTTTGTTGTTTTAGGTGTGTGTAAGTTATTTTGAAAATTTTTTTTAAGTCCTTGTGATTTTTACATTTCTGCATTTATTCTTTAACTTGTATTTAAGCTTTGTTTAATTCTATTGGTTCCTACTTTTATTGTACAAAACTTTTACCTTAAAGCTTCACTGTACACTATGTCGGCAGTGGTATTTGTAGGTAATAACAAAATTTTCAGGAGATCCTACTCGAGAAATGGCAACATAAAATTAATTGCCCATGAGAGAAGCCCCTTTTCTTAGGTCGATGCCAACAATTGAAAAAGTTTGTCCGTGTTATTTATCGTAAGGGCAAACGATATCTTCACAGGAAACTGTAACCTTTGAAAGAATATAAGCAAATCCGTCGAAATCATTGGGATTCGCGGAATGTGAGCGAGCTGTCCGGCCGCGGGCCCAGTGATGATTGTTGCTACAACCACATTGTCTCGTAATTCCTTTTATCAAAAGTCTTGTGCCATTACACATACTGCCTCCCAGCTTAAATTTCTCAATAGCATAAAGGGATACCTCCTTTTAATTTTAGTTCGTGGGGTGGCAAGCCGGCAGGATTGAGGGAATTTAAAAATTCGTTTCTCGGTGACACTATAGCCCTTGAACAGAGCCAATTGAAATTTTTTTGTGTGAGATTTTCGATGTCGGAATAGATCATGTCAATAAGAATTTCTAAACTGTTAACAGTTTGAGCTAATTCATTGTCCAACAATACTTGGGGGCTATTTGCAACTGTCGATGGTAATTTTCCATCTCCAAGGTGAAGATTTTTTTTTTTAGAAATGTGTATGGTGGTTATTACTTAAACGTGCTCTCATTATTGTGCGCAAATTAAGAGTTTCAATTGATTGCCATAAAGATGATGATTTGAGGCACGCTTTAATAATGTTGGCACGTGTACCTTTTGTTATAGCCGAAAGTCTCCAGCCAACACAAAAGTTACGCCCCCCATCAAATTGCCTTAATTTCTGATGTCTTTTAATGTGCGGTCCACAGCTTCTACATGAGCTCTATGGCTCATGGTGCACTCTAACCAAATAATCAGGGACGTGTCCTGTAAGAGATTCCCCAGTGGAGATGGTGCCAGTGGTGCTTTTCTTCCAGATTGTCGTACTTTGGCTAATATTAAATTGGCAAGAAAGGTTTTACCTGTTTCACCAGGTGCGTCCAAAAAAATAGGCCACCCTTGTTATTTTCCACACTTTTAATTATAGTATCGAACGCTATTTTTTGATCTGCGACCAACTTCGGCACATTTGAGCTGACAAATACTGATAACTCGTTAACATCGTATGTACAACAGCTCGGTATGGCATTGACTACTATAACTATAACTTGATGACGTGCTTTAAGTATTAATGGAAATGGAGGGAAGGCATAAAAGGAATATGGATTCCAATTAATTGTAAAGGCATCCACCTCCACGGCGTCTGGGTCTTGTTTCCAGGAAATGTATTGTTGACATTTGGCCGTGGCGCGAGAAGCAAATAAATCAATTGTAGGTATGCCTAAATGTTTTGTTACTATTTCAAATGCAGTTTGGGTTAATTGAAGTTCAGTATTCGGGTTTCTTTGCTTCTATATTGTCGTTGGTGTTTACATATGATGCAAATAACCAAAGTTCACGAGCTTCACACCATTGCCAAATGTCCCTGGCCAGTTGGTTTAAATGTGGAAACTGGACGCCGGTTTACGTAGCTTATAGCCGTTACATTATCTACTCTAAGAAGAATAGCACAGTTACAAAGATTTTTCACAAAACATTTTAATCCCATAAAAATAGCCATTAATTCTAAGTAATTTATATGGTATTCTAGTTCATCTTGTTTCCAAGTACCATTTGCACGTTTACCGTTGCAAAATGCACCCCAACCTGTCCGAGATGCGTCGGTAAAAATCTCCAGATTATATTCAGGTACATGTAAAGAAGTGCATGTTTTGAAGATTATATTTTCCCACCATAACAAATCCGTTAAAATATGTTGGGGTATTTGTATTTTATGGTCATAATCCATGATTTTTTTCAAGTTTAAATATTTTATTCTTTCAAAAACCTTGGTATGTAAACAGCCATATTTAACAGCTGGACAAGCTGCAACGAGAATACCAATAAATTGTGAGAATTCTCTTGTGGAACAAATGGGTTTCTTGTATTTGTTTACTAACTGTGCTATTTTAGATCGTTTTTCTAGTGTCAAGGACATTGTCATACTTGTGTCAAATACAAAACCAAGAAGTGTACTATTTTGTTTAGGTTGTAGAGAACTCTTTGTGTAATTAATAACGAAGCCTAAGCATTCTAATAATTTGATAGTGTCCTGCACATTTTTATAATATTCGTTATAATCAGATCCAATACACATTGTGTCATCCAGATAATTTACTGAAGTATAGCCACAAAAGCGAAGGTATTTTATTGCTTCCTTAATAATTTTACTAAAAACTCTCGGTGCCACGGTCAAACCGTACTCGGCGTTGCGCGTACTGGTTCGCTAGTGTTGCTTGGTATCCCCCCCGGGCCCCCCTCCTGTTCGAAGGGAAATGGGGAGGAGCTGACCAGTTTCCCGGACCTCGTCGCTGAGATGTAGAAGCTGTAGATTAGAACCTTGACGTCGTCATTTGGGCACTTTTCTTGATTTTTGACAACCGACTTTGGGCAACCCTTGCTTTTCAATTGCTTTTGCGATTTTTATTTTATTGTTCAATCCTTTGCCAAAGAGAGTTTCATCTCGTTCTGCGTTTTCAACAATATCCAGAAACGATTTGTCTAAACTCGGGGTCAAGAGTTTTACTCTATGATCTGTTCGAACAAAGTGTAAATCAGCCAGTATACGACAAGAGTCAGATAACACTTTTATGGCTTGTACTTTATCATCGCCAGAAAGTAGCAATGTCATAGCTTTATTAACAGCCGTGATTCCCAACCCTAGTTGGTGTGGAGCAGTTTCTAATTTTTTATCCCGAGACTTAAGTGATTCGGTGTTTGCTGTGGAAATTTCAGGATTTATTGTAGGTGACTTAAGTACAATTTTTGGGAATTTTGTATTCCGCCATAAGTTTAGATTTAAACTCACTGTCTAAGCCTTTGCGTAATATTGGGAGCCACCTTTGGGCTAAATTAAGTTGAATTTCTTCGCATTAATCTGGGGCATCGTCAATCGAATCCCCCAGGGCTGACAAAATATCTGGTGGTAATTCAGGGATAGTTGGTAAAGTCGCATCGTCGTCTTTATCCAAGGTCAACACGTTTAGCGTAAGTGGCGGCGCACTCGGCGATGTGGGCAACAAATCTTGTAAGTCGTCAGGTTGCCCATCATCTGATACAGTTTGCGGATCTACGACAACAACAAAACAATATAATCTTTATTGTTATAACAAATGTTGACACTTGGTCAATACCTTTTTCATAGAAATGACACACGGCCAGTCTAGGAAATTATGTTTCATAGATGTAAAATACAAATGACACACGGTCATATAGAATGCCTAGAAATAAAACTCGGTTACTGTAGGAAACAAAGAAAAAGATCGTTATTTAAATTACTGTGTATAACTAATAATTTACTATTAAAATTTACTTTAAAAAGTATAAAGCGATACTTTTTTGAAGGTATATTTTAAAAGGAACCTGATTTTTCTGCCGCATCCGAAGAGTCTGGTGAAATAACCCGTATTCTGCGATGTTTACTTCTGGTAGATCTTACTGCATCTCCGCTTTTTCTTTTCGGCATATTTATTCGGCACTGCACTTTTTTATTTAATGTAAGTAAAAATAATATAAGATAAACCGAAAGAGTGAACGCCTGTTGCCGCGCACGAAAAAAGAATGATGGAGTCTCATCGGTCAGCACAAGCGAATACACAACCGGAAGCGCTGATAAATTTTAATTTCTAGAAATGTACTTTAACGTGTGAATGTTGCCAGCAAGAAAAAAGGACTACCTGGTTATATCTATCTTATATCGAGAATGAAGCAACGAAATATAATAGTTGGACATATAGCATTGCGAAATTTTTTGTAGTTTTTAATTAATATGTTCTTTAATAATGCAGAACATACTTTTGTTCTGTCATCAATAGTTTCCGCAACGCATGCGACGAAATACGCTTTATGGCATTTTTTTACACCTTGTGTTACATTACGAAAGTTTTAGTGAGGATTCCTAATCTTTTCTAGCAATAAATATAGCCAATCTTACTCAAGGTGAATGTAGCTTTGTAATGGGGAAAGAATTTTTGAAATCGGCTCAGTATTTTTTGAGTTTATTCATTACAAACATACACAAAAAACAAAAATACAAATCTTTTCTCATCATAATAATAGGTAGATGTAGATTGGATAAGCATATAAATAAGTTACCTAGCCATTATGATTTACTTGTATCTTTAACTTTAAAAAACATTCTAGAGATGACCGATATCTCTAAATTAGTTTGATATTATTATCAAAGTAGAATAATTATCGTTCTTATGATTCCCTTAGTCGTACCTCAAACCTATATAATATAATCCCATTACCAGTTCCTTATGGTATATTGAAACCATACACTTATATCCTTATATAACCAACGAGCTCATATGTAGCAGTAACAAGGGACATAAAGGGACAATAAGGGACATTGAAAAGTGCAAACTTATTAGTGAAAAGTGTTTTTTGTGTGTGCTTTCAGACATGTTTTCCGTTATAGCCAATGTAAATAAATGTAAATGTAAGGCATTCTATAAAACATTACAGTTCACCGCAGTAGGCGAAACGCCAAGCGGTAATGTGACTAATAACAGTGTCTAATTTCAATAGTTTATTGAACGATTGTTGCGAGCATTCAAAGATAAATAAAACGTTCTCAAATGTTCCACACTCTAGTTCAAAAACGATTGGCAATCTTGACTCATTATTACATGCTAGCATCCATCTCCGGTTAACTTTTCTAACTCATCTCCGGTCAATGGCGAATGAGTTAGAAAAGTTAGAAAACCCGCCTCACTTCGAGACATACGGCGTTCATTTTATGTCTATAAGTCTATTTAGCAGCATCATATTTATTTTATATGTATTGTATAAATGCCGTAAAAATATAATTTGTAATAAACCGCCGTGCTGTATACAGATTTTTATACAGTGTAATAACTCCAAATTGCGTTGATCAACCAACATCCCTTGTTGTCTTTAAGGACACAACCAAAAATTATTCTGTGGTGGATGAAACCTGTGTAAGCACGCCAACCCCTTTCAAGTTAAATAACGTAAGTAATTAAAGTTAAGTTATACATTTCGTACTTATAATATAAGTAAATAATCATTTAGTGTTTTGAAAACAGTAATAAGTATAATATTAAGTCATAAGTTGAAAATATAATCTCATAAAATATAATAATATCTCAAATATAATTTACAAAAGTATTATCAAAATACCTGTTGATATACTACGTAAATGTTGGTGGCTATAATTGTTTATATATAGAAGCTTTAAATGGAAGTAACGAGTAGCTAACGAAAAGGAAGTTTAAAATTAATTGTGATTTCAATACATTTCACTAATTAAAATTACATATAAAAGGATGTTAAATTAAAATTCATTTATCTTGCTAAATAATAAAAACGGGGAAAGATATTAATTTAGAATTAGTACGTATTTCTCAGAATTTACATACTAATTTGATATAAATACCTGCAATAAATATTTTTTGTGGTTTAAAAGGTATAGCAATTTGGGATACCTACTTTGTTACTTTAAAGTTTTCTTTATTGTTAGGTAAGATCTTATTGGTATTTTTTACAGGAAAAAGAATTGAGGGATGTTTTCGCATCTACAGACTGATTACTCTGACTGAGTACTCAAAGATACATTATTTTATGAGAATATTATTATACTTTGTCCTGAAATATCACTTGGAACTTAGTGCTGGTAATTGGGTATAGAGTCGTAAAAGGCGTTAAGTGTGGTGCACGGTTAGATAAAATTCTCTCGTTTGGGTATAAAAAGGCGAAGTAGGCTGGAGAGGGGACTCGCGTATCACACCTACGCCCTCCCGGAGGAGCGTAAGATCCGCGCAGTACTACGGGGCGTCCCGTTCGAGCTCGCGAATGAAGAAATCCTCGAGGACCTTAAGTCCCAGGGTTTCCCGGCCGAAGCAGTGCACAAGATGCACTCTAACCGCGGTAGGCGCTTTCCGTTAGCTTTAGTTATCTTGTCGAATACTCCAAACTCGAGGGAGATCTTTAGAGAGGCTCGCACAATTTGCGGACTCTCAAATATCTCTGTTGAGCGTCCCAACCCCCGCGGTCACCCTGGGCAGTGCCACCGCTGCCAGCTCTACGGCCACGCAGCGGCTAACTGCTCAGCTCCCCCCAGGTCTTCTTCTTCACGAAGGTTTTTTTTCGAACTGGTGGTAGAATCATGTTTTATTTGACGTCAATAAGAACAAGTAATTGTCAATGTTGAGAAATAAATATTTGAATTTGAATTTGAATTTGAGGTGCGTTAAGTGCCTGGATCCACATTTTACGAAGGAGTGCACTCGCACTCCCGAATCCACTTCCCCCCCTGCCTGTGTGCTGTGCGGCCAGTCTGGTCACACAGCTAACTATAGGGGCTGCCCGCGCGCTCCGCGCTCCACCGCCAAGAGGATCGCGCCTAAACCGAAGCCGCCGCTCACTCCCGCTAACTTCCCGCCGCTGCGCAACCGGGGTCCCCCGGAAGCAAAGCCCGTTCAGCCGACGCCTACTCCGGCTCTGTCCTGGAGGCAGCGTCCGACTGTCCCGCCTGCACCTTCCCGACCCATCCCAGCTCCCGTAGCTTCCGTAGGGCCGCGTCCTGCTTTGTCATCTTCACCTCAGTCGTCACTGGCTGAGGACATGAAGACCGTGTTCGACGTCATTCAAAACGTCGACATTACGGAAATTTCTGTTCTCGCACGCAAACTGCGAGCCGCCCGCTCTCCTCAAGAGCGTTTATTCGCGTTAGCCGAGCATCACTCGCTCCTAAGTTCGTTGTAAATTTTTTTTTTTTTTTTTATTTTTTTTTTTTTGTATAAAATCGTAAATAAGTAAATTATAATGTCTAGACCCGCGAATCCCGCGTCCAGTCGTATTAAACCCAAGGGCTTATCTCTAATATCTTTTAACGCTCGTAGCCTTAACACCAACCTTCCCGAGATTAAACTGTTCCTTCAGAACAAAGAACCTGACTTATTCCTTCTCCAGGAGACATGGCTTACTCCAAACCGCTCCAGGGGATTCGCTATACCAAAGTACGCGTTTATTCGTAACGATAGGGCCAACTCCGACGGTTTCGGCGGCACCGCTATATATTACAAAAGAGGCTTCCATTGCTGTCCTCTCCCAACCCCTCCTCTCCTCAACATGGAAGCCACTGTGTGCAGATTGGCTATGACTGGTTATCCGACCATCATCATATCTTCAATCTACATACCTAGTGGTACCAGACCAATCCGCAGCGACTTTGAGGCCATTCTCGCCCTCGGCCATTCAGTCATTATGTTCGGAGACTTTAACTCCAAACATACTAACTGGACGTGCCTATCGACCAACCAGCGGTATCGCTCTCCTCGACATCACTAACTCGCTTGACCTAGACGTCATATCCCCCATCACTCCCACTCACTATCCCAACAACCCGTCCTACTCTCCTGACATCCTCGACTTTGCAATTATCAAGCGTATCAATCTTGATCTAAGGTCTATCGAACCGCTCGATGACCTAGGCTCCGACCATCGCCCCGTTTCCCTCGTGCTAGTACCGCCGAACGATAACGTCTCATCTCCTAAGACCTTTACCAACTGGAAAGGTTTTAAAAATACGTTAGTTTCAGCCTTAGAGGCTCCGAACACTCCACTCGCGATCTCTCCCGAACAATTAGATAGCCCGGATAAAATCGATACATTAGTAAATTCTCTCACTGATGCTATCAACTCAGCCATCAGTGACAACGAAAAGGTTGCTAAGCAAGGCAAACCCACGCTTCCCTTAGCCGTTAGCAATCTTATTAAAGCTAAGAACGCGGCTCTCCGGAGAGCCAAGAAATATCCCACGCCCGCATATAGAACAGCTGCGAATCAGCTTCAACGTAAAGTTAGGTCTTGCCTCGCGGAACTCCGAGACGCTCAGATGAACGATCTCATGGCGAATATCTCTCCGTCCCACCAAGCGTACTATAGCATGGCCCGAGCCTTACGCGTAGACACCGCCTCTCAAGTTCCTCCTCTCACTCGTCCCGAAGGCACTATTGCCTTTGAAGTCGAAGAGAAAGCCGAATGCTTCGCTGACAGCATTGCCGCACAATGCTCGCCCAGCACGCAACCTGCTGATCCCTCACACATCCAGGTGGTGGAGGACGAAGTCCTTCGCAGAGACTCTCTCCCCATCACCGCCGACCCTGTCACAGTCTCTAATGATGAAATCTTGCTTCTCATTAGAAATCAAAAGTCCAAAAAGGCTCCGGGTGCGGATGGAATTTCCAACCACGCACTTAAGCACCTACCTCAACAGATGCTTACCTTGTTAGCTATCATTTTCAATGCCTGCTTCGACCATAGCTACTTTCCAAAAGCTTGGAAAGAAGCGACAGTCATAGGCATTCCCAAGCCGGGCAAACCTCTGAACGTCCCGGCTAATCACAGACCCATCAGCCTCCTCAAGGCAATGTCTAAACTTCTCGAGAGAGTCATACTCTCTCGAATGCGGAACCATCTGTTTCCAACGGATGGCGATCCTCTCATTATTCCCCATCAGTTCGGCTTTCGCGCTAAACACTCCTGCCCTCAGCAAGTCCACCGAATCGTCGAGTATATACTTGACGGTTTCTATCCGCGTCGTTATAAAACAGTCGCGGTTTTTTTTGACGTAGCCAAGGCTTTCGATAAAGTCTGGCACAGCTGTCTCGTTTATAAACTCTACAAGATAGGCTTACCGGATCGCCTAGTCAGGTTAATAGCGTCGTTTCTCAAAGACCGTACATTTCGATTTAAACACGAAGGCACGCTTTCTGCGCCTCGTCCCATAAAGGCTGGAGTCCCTCAAGGCTCAGTCCTCGCCCCTCTGCTGTACACCGTGTACACCAACGACATTCCCATCCCGCCGAAAGGCGTCGAACTCGCCCTCTTTGCTGACGACACCGCACTCTATACCAAAGGCCACAGTGTTCGGCACCTTGTAACCAGACTCCAAAAGGCCGTAAACGCCCTTGGTGTATGGTTTCAAAAATGGCGCATCGATGTGAACCCTGAAAAGAGTTCTGCGATGCGCTTCGACCACAAACGCCGTCGTCCCGATGGCGATCCCCACGTCCAAATGTTAGGCATTCCCATGCCCTGGAAGCGCAGTACTAAATACTTAGGCGTCACATTAGATCCGACGCTTTCTCTCAAGCCACACGTCGAAAGAGTTTCGAAACTCGCTCGTCACTATTTAGGCCGCCTAAATAGCATGTTAGGTAGAAAAAGTAAAATGTCCTTCAGAAACAAACGTACACTTTACAAGGTCTGCGTTAGACCCGTTATGACGTATGCCTCGCCAATCTTTGCCCACGCCAAACCCTCCCTCCTGCACAAACTGCAGGTAGTTCAAAACCTCTTTTGCCGCCGGGCCACAAACGCACCGTGGTACGTGCGTAACGCGGACTTGCATAGAGATCTTGAACTGCCTACAGTACAACAACATCTCAAAACACTCTCTGAAGCGTTTTTCAAACGCTCCGAAACCCATCCCAATCCTCTAGTTCGTGATTCAGTCTCATATACTACTCCTGTGTTAGACTCGAAGTTCAAAGTCGCTAGGCCTAGGAATGCGCTAGCGTACTCATCCACCAGACTGTCCGCCGATCTCGAGGCCCTTCTGGCCGCAAATTCTAATTCTAACGTAAATTCTAATTCTAACGTAAATCCTAATTCTAACGTAAATGCGAATTAATTCAATTTTATTTTGCAATTTTTTTAATTTTTGTTTTTATTATTGATTTTCATTTTGAGCACCTTCAGTGCTATGTATTCACCTTCAGTGCTTTGAGCACCTTCAGTGCTATGTAATCCCAGCGGGTGACCCCTTCTGGGCCCCGCTAGCGCGGCCTCTTTCTCCAATTGGCCGTCGCTCAGATGAAGGCTGAGTGGCAAAAATGCACGAGCCGACAGGGGGTTTTTAGTGGGTATGGTCCTGGTAGGCGTCGGGACGAGTCCCACATAACTTTGGAATCGTGCCAGAGTATGCGTCAGGGCATTTTTAACCTCCTGCCCTTCCCGCGCAGGGGAACAAAAAAAAAAAAAAAAAGGAGAGGGGACAGTCAGGCGTTCGGCATTATTTGGACAGTATAAGAATTCGGGATTCGATAGTCAGCCATTCGCATTTGGGAGTCGGGCAGTTAAATTCAGATTCAGGACTCGATCAGTTAGTCAGGCATTCGGCATTTTTTGGTCAGTCGGGAGCATTCGGGATTATTTTGTCATCCGACGATCATTCGAGGTTTATTCGGTTTGATTCAATCTTTTGATTTTAGTCAGGAAGGAAAAGTTACCCGAAAGTTCTACCATCGGTACCTAGTTCAGTTTTAATGTTTCAATTGTTTAAAATTAGACAACAGTGTTGTTTATTTTATACAGGTGAGTGTTTATTTTATTTAATATTGTAGGACAAATTGTTAGGGAATTTAGGTTTCAGGAAAGTTCTGCTAGTTCGTAGATAAAAGTTTAATTTCGAATATTTTAATAATAGATTACATTACTGCGTTGAAGGTGAATCCTGTTTTAGGTAAGCGTTTATTTTATTTAATGCGTAATAGGGTAATTTTTTAATTAATTAATAATTTAATTTTTTAATTAATGAATAGTTTAATAGGGAAATTAGGGATATTATTTAATTTAGGTCTTGATTTATTTATTAAATATTTTGTGTATTTTATTCTTTATATATGTATTACTATATGTATCTATTTATTTATATACGTATATATATATTATATATATATATATATATATATATATATATATACGTATTTATACTTACATTTTATATTTTATTTTATTTGTATTAAAAGTAAATTATTCACACACACAGAACACAAATACATCTACATAAATATACACAAAAAATGCGGTCATTTGATGTGACGTGTTATATTTTTGCCTAAATAAAATCTATTTATGCATTGCAATGGTGAGATATTCTAAAAGGTTATCACTACACTGCACGCGCGTTCTACCATGGTAGAGCAAACTTAAATTTTTTCGCGCCATTTCTTGATTTTTAGGTGTTTCCTCCCGTGGCCCTAGATAAGCCTCAAGAACAATATAACGCAACGGGTTAGTGCTAGGCCAAGTGACTGCGTGGGCGCACCATTGCACAATTTCCCGCCAAAATCGACATTCCACCATAGTAGTATATGCGCGCGGTGTAACAAAAGTGAATTAAGGTACAGCATATGCAGCAGAGCCAAGCCTTTTAGCTAAATCATCATCATGTGGTCCCCACTGGAGTTTGGCTTCTAAGGTTATGCCCAGAAATACAGTTGAGTTTACAGCAGTCAGTTCCTGGCTCTTAACTAAAATGTTTATGTTTACCTGTTTGACATTTGGCAATGTAAACTTAACACATTTAGTTTTTTTTTCATTGAGGAGTAAATTATTAGCTAAGAACCACTTCTCTGTGTTTTAGATGCATTGGTTTACTGCTCGATAGTCAGTTTCTTGTCTTTTGATTTGCTATAAGAAGGAAGTATCGTCAGCAAACAATATGACCTCGCATTGATTCTTAACACTACAGTGCACGCACGTTGTACCGTAGTAGACCACCCTCGAATTTTTTTGCGCCATTCCTTAATTTTTAGGTGTTACCCCCGCGCCTCTAGATAAGCCTTAAAAACAATATAACGCAACGGGTGAGTGCTAGGCCAAGTGACTGCATGGGTGCACCATTGCGCAAATTCCCTTCAAAATTGGCATTCTACTATAGTAGTAAATGCGAGCATGTAATCCCTATTTTTTTTATTCTTCTCAGTACGATTTTGTAAATTTATAAAACTTTGACTTAGATATAAGTAATATATAATTAATAGCTTGCCTTTTTATGAATATAATTCATTTCAATTACTATTTTAGCGATCTCTTATGAAAAATGGAGCTGCGTATGGATGGCCGGATTTTGTGCTGGTTAGAGAAGAGACAAATGACGACGAACTTATCCAGAGTGACTCGGATGACGGAGAAGTCGATACCTACACAGGAAGAGATGTTTGACCTCAAACGCAAAGATGTTGCGGTTTCATCAGACGAAGACTTTCCTCTCTCTGGACTCTGTCATCGAACCGTACCAATCAAAATGTTTACGAAGCCAAGAATGGAACATTATGGAGTAAAGAATGTCCACCAGAAACAAGAGTAAGATCGCAAAATATTAGATTTCGACCTCCTGGACCGAAATTAGTCGTATATAGCGGGTATAAATGCTTTGATCTTCCATCAACTAAGCAAAATTTTGAAGTTAAGTTAAAGCAAACACTTGACTATCTTCTTTGGTAATTAAAAATAAAAACAAAAAGCCTTTTGGGGGTATCTGATGAGATATCTCATGATCACTCAAACAAGAGAGTAAGAGTTGGCAAATGTTTTATGTGGACTCGAGCCCGCAAATCGCTCCACAAAAAATTGGTGTAAACGATGTGCCAGGTGGATATGCCCTAATCACTAAGCTATGTTATGTCTTCAATGTGAAGAAGAATATAATTAGAAGCCAGAATATTATTTTTTTATTGTTTTATCGAAGTTGATCTCAATCTATCTAAAAAGTTGATTATTTCATGAGAGTTTCTTATAATGTGTCTAATTTGTAAAGTAACTATTAATTTTTCTTTGAATTACATTTCATAATAAAGATAAAACATATCTAAATTTGTTTATATTTTTTTAAAACTTTAAGTTATATCCAAAATCATAATTACTTTTTCTACTATGGTAGGGCATGCGAGCAATCTTGTAATAAAATAGGGCGCGTGCACTGTAGTGTTATTTGATTGAGTAAAAATAATTTATTTAACATACATTTGTACACTGAATGTGATGATTTCTAACTTGGTGAAGTTTGCAGATTTGATCATTTAGAATATCTATCTCTCTATTTTCTTCTTTATCTTTATGTCATTTAGCACACAACCAGGCAGACGTGAAGTCTCTAGGAACCATTTTCATTGATCTGACTATCTGTTGTTGCGACAAGGACGGCTTCCGACTCATCAGACTCGGGGAAGACTCATGAAATGGATATTACAGTTACCCTTCTGTGTAATTATTGAAATCTGTGCAAAATGATCCAACTTGGAGATCACACTACTCAGTTTAAATAAAAGTATCTGCAAGGTTTTGAAATTTCTGAGATAATTAACTTTATTTAAGATTTTTTAAATTTATTGTTAGCTTTATCTATTGTCACAATCTCATCATATTCCATCCTCTACTAATCTTTATAAACCTTTCTTCTTACAAAGTATTGTTATTTCATCATTATTATTCATTACTAACACTCGGGTGTTGGATTGATGAATCCTGGAGAGAGAAAATCAAAAAAATGAGAGGATGTCTCTCACATGAAAAGGGCGAGGATAGGGGCCCAATTCACACCCCTTTTTAAAAAATACCCAATTCATTTTAATTAAGCAAATCCATTTCAACACTTTTTTATTACTTTATAATATACTTTTTATTATACATTATTATTTTATGTATTATATATTATTTTATATTTATTTATTATATTTACTACATATGAAGCTGAAAATTAACTACAAAAGATTCAATAAATAAAAAACTATTGTTCTGAATAAAGTTGTTTAAATTGTTATCAGATACCAATACATCAACAAACTTTATTAATACTAATACTGGTACAAATATTAAACATTTTAAAATGGCAAGTGAATTCTTATAAAATTTTGTTTTTATTCACTACTTTAGTCAATAGAAAGCTGGATTTAGTATGAAAAATCAACAGTACATTAAGCATACAAACTACTAGAAAAACTTCCTTGTTCTATTAGCTATCCAAATTATTAAGACATAAACAACAATTCCCAGAAAAAAACGTAC
The DNA here is from genome assembly GCA_923062675.1 of Marasmarcha lunaedactyla. Lineage (NCBI taxonomy): Eukaryota > Metazoa > Arthropoda > Insecta > Lepidoptera > Pterophoridae > Marasmarcha > Marasmarcha lunaedactyla. The sequence goes on along the minus strand of OV281339.1, from coordinate 12,370,921 downwards.
GTAGAGCACTTGCACCATTTGTTATCGTACCGCGTCTTAAGTTGCAGAGTTGCAATAAATTTCTGGAACTTTTTAGTTGTTATTGTTAGAAGTTGGATGGTCGTCATAAATAATCATTTAATTGGACCCCACTTTTTGCCCAACAATAAACAAATAATCATTTGTGTAATTAAATAGCTTTTTTTAAACTTAACCGAGACCCGCTCCGTAGCAATACCCTTGGCTTTGCTCCAAATCACTGGCCTAAAAATGTATATCCAAATTGTTGAGTTTAACGTGGTTTTGGTGATAGCAGTTAATGGTAAATCACTAAATCACACCAAGTTTTGTGGTGGTAGAGTTTACTCATAATAACCAACCCCAAAGAAACATCTTCTTACTTAAAATCTTTAAAGCGATGTTCGGCCACTCACGGTGAATTTTCATACATACTGTTCAGCCAACGTTTAGTTTATACAAAGGATATGGCCCAAAATCTTGTATTATGTAAAGCTGGCTGGTAATACCAGGAATTGTCCCATCGAAGAACAAATTCAACTCCAAAGACTGTTTCACGATATGTTTAGCTATTCTGACAGTAGAACTAGGGCAATATATTTATTGAACAACTCTTCAAAACTCAAAATGAAAAGAATTCTCCAATATTGTAAAATAGTATATGCAATGTATTCCTTCTTTCCGACTGGCTGAACATTGAACAATTCTTCAATGTAAATCATATGTCTCTAAAGATGGGTTTACAAGGATTGTATTGGTTGTAAAACTCTTGATTTTGATTTCGGAAGTTAATATATTTACGTATATTCCATTTCTTAAATATAAAAATGTATATTTTTCATAAATAAGAATCATCCCAATGGTACTCTCAAATTAAATAGCGAGGATTACTCATCTAGATATATGTAGTCAAATATCTATTCCATTTCTCGCTAATAGAAGTTCTGTGAGTTTATGTCATTACTATGTTACTTGACAACGTGTGACCAACTTGTCACTTATTCATTCTTTTATTTTTTTCCATTCGTCCTTAACAATAACATCAACATTTTGTGCCGTGGATTCGAATCCCTTGTAGTGCCGTCGTCCCCTAGCATGCGGGGCGAATACAGAAGTCCAAACAGCGCACAAGCGATTATCGACTTTAGCCTGGGCCTAAGTCAATCAAACCAGGGAAGGGCTTTGTAATCAATGCTAAGCCTTCTTTTGTGTTTTTGTTTTTAGCGCAAACAAAAGGTTTTTTGATCATTAACACTCATTTTAAATTGGTATCGGTGAGCAAGCCAAAATATTTTGTTATCGTTATTTATGGGTGTGTTTGATTTGACTTTTCCCCGTCATAATAATAATTGATGGTCATAAAATGTGCGACATGAATGAATAACGTGACAGGAAAAGTCATAAGATTTCACATCATATCTTTGTATTCCGATCGTAATAACCCTCAACTTGTGAAAAAACGCATCAGAAAGCGGCGTCTCTAAATGATAACAATATAAGTTATATCATTTATATTCATATTATATTATCATTCATATCCATTTAATGATGGATTTAATTTGATTCAATGAGGTGCGAGATATTAATTAGGTACCGTTACAGCTAGGCCTTACAAGCACGCCAGAATGCCGAGATATTTTAGTAAAGTAAAGGTCGATATAAATTAAGAAGAAAGTAATTTCAATTTGAGTATATCGAATGAAATAAAATAATTGAGGAAGCAATCGTTTCTGACTTGCTCCATCATCGGAGTAAGATGTAATATATCTAGTGAACGAGAATAAAATAAAAAAGTAATTAAGATAAATATTTCTATCACCTCTCCTAACGACGAACCTTAATGTACCTATTAAATATAAGCTATATTGAAAACGCTTAAAAAAAATTTTTAACTCCATCGTTTAACTTCAACTGGAAACAAACCAAATCCGGAGCCTAATTGTCTAACTAAAACACCTATCGCGATTCCTTTCGAATGTATAGTAGTTGCGATAGTGATCAATAGAACTGTCTAATTTCTACGATCGCAATCGCTTTGGGATTTATGTTGTATTGAATGATATTGAATGCCATACAGGATTAGCTGCGTTTAACTGCCTTGATTTTTTCCAAATTGTAGGTTTATTTTTAATAAATTGAAACCATTATTTTATTTTACGACGACCGAGTAGCATAGTGGCTAGTAGCCCTGTCTCATACGCCTCATAATTTTGAGCCTGGCCGGGGCATTCATTTGTGTGATGAACATAGACGTCTTTTCTCGGGTCATGGTTGTTAATATTTATATATGTATGTTTATTCTTGGTTCCCGCCTCAGTTGGCTGAGGATATCACAACCTCTGCTTAGTTTGGGCCCACACAGTTTGTATGATTGTCTGGGGATTTATTTGTCTAGGGATTTATTTATATCATATTATTAAAATTATGGCATGTGTCTATAAAACAATAACAAAATGTGAAATCTTTCTACATTCAAGTTTAAAGTGACTGACTAAGCTATCAGCGAGGCCTAGTTGTACCATAAGACCTCCGGTCCACGCAGTACCACACTACTATGGATATGCCGCGGTGGACGCTTACTTTATCTTACATCACTGCCCAAGGCCAATTTATGGAAATATGTATCTATGATCCTTTAGAACTAAAAACGAGATTAGAGAACAGTTCAAAGGTTTTTGTAACGTGATATGAGGACTACTCGTGCAACTTCAACACCTATCGCGATTCCTTTGAATTTTACAGTTGAAGCATATTATTGAACTCCACACTACAGATATTTCACAAATTATTGCGAAAGCGATCGAGACGCTTTTTGAATGGATGATAACATAAACTTGGAATTGTGTATCATAAATAACAGAGACAAATATTTTTGCAGGCTATTGTTTACGTCAATTGAGAGAGTCTACAAATTTCTAGTTACGAGTTTATTTTCAAAATTTTTCTTTTAATTTAAGAACATAGATTCATATTTTGTAGTCAAGAAACATTTACTTGCACATGTGTAAGTTCCACACGTGCTAGAGTCGTATTTAAATAAATGCGTCTTAAATAGTAACAGCTTCACTCTGATTTAAGTTTAATTATGTTACTTCTAACATGGCAATTGCTATTTTACAACCCTTCCAACGATTTATTGCAGATATTGGTATTACGCATAGACTACCAATTTGAACAAAAATGAAGATTTGAATTGAACGACGAAAGTTTATAGAATAGAAATTAGCGGAGAAAGAGCTAGAAAAACCCCGACACAAGGAAGCCTGGGAGTGCGAATTAGACTTCCCTGTTAATCAAGAAATCATGTACCTTAAGAACGATTTTGTTTGGAACACCTATAGACTGCAATTCAGAACAAAAAACATCAATATCAACACTATTAAAATCTCCAGAAACATCAAAGTATTAGAACATTAAATTGTTTTCATTGTTCGAACTGTTTTTTATATCCAGCTTAATTTGGCAAATACTTTTACGAAGCCGACATTCCCTCACGAAATCTAAATTGATAATAAGGTAAAATATTATTTTACTCTACATATAATTCCTACTGTCGCTTTAACAATTGTTTAAAGACTTTTTCAATGCAGGATGTAAGAGAAATAGGATGATATGAATATGGTTTTATGTGATCTCAAAATAAAAAAATCTGACTTTCAGGAGTGTGGAATACCAATGTTGTGCCAAAGTTTGGTCTTTCCAAAAATAAAGCACTCCTTTTTCACAGAGTTTTTCACCAAAATGTAAGGAATACTAAAGCATTATTCTTGCTAGAATATAAAACTGACAAAGAGTATCATAATGGTGATTATGTTTACTAGCTGGAGAAATAGGATAATTGTTAACAAAGTCTGGTATATTTTTCTCTAAAGACAATTGTACCCATTCATCATTGCTGCTACTGCAAGAATATATCATAAAATTTTAACATATAATTACATTTGTTACAGAGGAGTACCCAGCCTTTGAGTCTCAGTTTTCAATGTTAGTTTTTTAGAGCTTGTAATCTTTTAAATTCAAGATACCTTACCTGCGAAGGTTTATTCTGAATAGCTTCTAAGCATTGATCATTCCACCAGGGAAGTAAAGTTTTTTTTTGGGCTTTCTATCTATGACAAGAACTATTAAAATTATCACAAGGAAAATAAATAGTAAAGATACTGTAAGGGACTTATGAATCGAAGAATTCAAAATAGTACAAAACAGATTATATACCTTATACTAGGCAGTTTTGAATCTACATTTTAACACACATTTTCCGATCTACTAATTAACATTTATGTTAGCTGTTATTATCATTTGCTAAACTTTTTATTTGTTATTTTTATTATTTACAAAATAGAATAATATTTTCCAGGAAGGCTATAGAGATTCAGTGGATCGTCGTAGACAGAGCAATCACAAGAAATAGCTAATATAGCTCTTCACTAGAGTTAGTAGAGTTGTATCCCCAAGATGAGCATTAAAATCACATTGGCTTAGGTATTGTCTTGACCCCTCTCTTCCGCTTCGACGCCGTCACACGGGTTCGGGGGAACCCGCCTCCGGTCCAGGGCTCGAGATGGCGCGTGCGGTTCATGCGCACCATCTCATGAGGGACGACTAGAGAGGGACCCCTCGCTCTTGGGACGTCACCGGCACTGCACAGAACGCTGTCGGGCCGCGAACGAATGCGCAAGCTCCTCGTGACCCGACTCCGTGCGTCCAGACGGAAGCCGCAGGTTTTTAGCTAGTACGAGTCCGGCATACCCCGACTTCGGTCCCCGCTAGGATCGGGTATCCATGAGGATTTTCCTGCGTGAACTAAAAAGGTATTGTCTTGATCAGAGCATTTTTGTGTTTATCAAAGAATGGAAAGCAGTTAGTTTCGCAATAGTAACTTACGATGCAATTTTTTTTATTATTGACTCTGATATTCGCTCATCTATTTTGTGAAAAGCTATCATAATAGGAATTCATCTTATTATATTTTATTTTATTATTAATTAAAACAGCAACACCTTATTGTTAATACCAATGTCTTTTCTTTCAACATTGTATTCTTTTATACTGAATTTTTATCAGGCTGAAACCAAGTTTTAAATATAATTGCTATATGTATTTTAGTATTGTAGGAATTGTGTAACTTGAAACTTATTACTATTTATACTCGAGTGCTTGACTTCATTATACTGGTTGTATCCATTATTTGGAAGAACAATAACTATTTATGAATGTATATTGTAGTATTTCCTTGATTGAAGTTGGATTGTATGCCCATATTACCATAATCAGCCCTGATTACATATTAAATTAAAATTAATTGTTGTTATGGCGTTTGTTTACGGTGTTCATAAATAAGTCACTAAAATTTTTTATCTGTGTTTCCACTGATTTGATTTGTAAATGTGGAAAATTAGTTTTGTTAAATTATAATTCTGAATATGTATTATATATATATTGGTAGGCTCCATTCACTATAGTTGTTTAAGTTGATTTCCAGCAGTACATTTTGAGTTGGAAAATTTATTAAAACGCCTTAAAATACTTGCATTTATCGTATATGGTATTTGTCAGTATTGCTTCAAGCTAGGTTTTATATTTACAAAAATACAATACCTGTTCAGCTACAAACATGTGATTAACAAACGGAAATTCTGACGCCCAACCTCAATACCAGCGACCTTCGATCGATCTAAATAAGAAGAACGCAAGAAAGTGCAACGCTGCTAAAAACACGGACGTAATACAAAGATTTTTCCTGTAAATATTGTTACTATGCGAGTGTAATTAATTAAGTATAAAAATGATGAAATTTGTAAATACATTTGTATTTCACCTGCAGTCGAGTCTTACTTATATCCTGTAGTGGCGTCCCCTTACTGTGGCCAAGACACCTTTAGCCATCAGTTGAACGGTCTTGTGAGTCTGCTTGACTGACAGTGAGAAATCCATCCCTCCTTCCGTCTGTTGCATTAGGTCTCATGGCGCAAATATCCCGCACATATTTATATATTCGATATTTATATGGTAGGGCTAGGGCCGATAGGTTTTTAGGTACTTACGCTTCTTAGGGTTTGACCCTTCTTGGAAATATTTAGAAAAAATTTAAAACACTTTTCAAAAAATAAAATCCAACATATAATAAATTAAAAAAATGCATTGAAACTATGGAATGTTAAGCAAATAACATTAATTATCTTGTTTATATACATCTCAAGATAATATAATAATTATCTTATTGCTCTATATGATATATGCTGATAATATGATATACGCTGCAAAAAAATATTTGCTGATTAACAAAGTGCTTACTGCTAACTAAAAAATTCAAACTATAATTAATTTAGTAAAAATGCCCATCCTGATATTGGTTCGACATGAAAACCTAAAAACCTTTGTAGTTAATAAATATTAGGTCCTTAGATATGAAATTGGCATTTTGTCGTACTGGCCATTTTGATCTGTATTATCTCCTCTTCGGTTAAGAATTCCTAATTCAAATTTATACAGCTATTTACTCACGCATTTGTGTTTCGAAAACCGTAATGCATTTCCTTTTTCCTTTATTGGTTTTTTCTTTGCGTCACTTAGTTAACAAAATGTAAAACTTGAAATATCGCGTTATTTACGAGTACGAGTTACACCTTGGCACAAGTGCTGCAGAAATGGCTCGAAGTATTAATACTGTGTATGGTGGCGGTGTCGCAAAAGAAAACACAGTCGGTTTTTTGTTCCAACGTTTTTGTTGTGGAAATTTCGACCTGCAGAACAAGCCCCGTGAAAGGCCGGAGACCAAAGTTGTTAATGAAGAATTGAAGGCTATTGTGAAAGCGGATCCATCGCAAACCACGTCCAAGTTAGCTTTAGGCTGCGGAGTTAGTAACAAAGCTTTTTTAATCCACTTGAAGCAAATTGGGAAGGTGAAAAAGCTTGAGAAGTGGGTACCTCATGAATTGAGTGCAGTAAACCGACAAACGCGCGTCGACGATTACTCAACCGGCACAATAATGAAAGGATTTTACGAATACCTTTAAGAATATCAATAATAAGAAGAATATTTTAAGAATACCTGTGATGAAAAGTGACAATCAAAAACGCTCATCGCAATTGTTGAACCCTGGCAAACCAGCCAAATCCTGCCCCAAGCGAAAGTGCCTTTACTCAAAAAAAGTTACTTGGGAGCGTTTGGTGGACTAGTGCCAGTGTGGTGTCGTTAAATCTACAGTGTTGTTAAATCTGGCCAGACGATTATGTCTATTGTCAGCAACTGCACACCAGGATGAAAAAACTAGCTGCTAAACAACCGGAGCTGTGCAATCGCTCTAGGCCACTGCTGCTTCAGGACAACGCTAGACCACATACTGCACAACAGACGGCTACCAAACTTCAAGCTTCAATTGGAATGTCTAACACATCCAGCGTATTCCTCGCAGCAACCAACAGAATTACCATCTTTTTCGAAAGTTTGATAACTTTTTGCAAGGGAAAAAATTCAGCTTAGATGGGGCAGTCCAATGCGCCTTAAAAGATTTAATTGATACCGGTCCGAATGGTTCTTCTAGTAAAGGGATCAATGAACTACCTATGGGATGATAATAGTGCATAGATAGCAATGGTACAAACTTTCATTAAATAAATATATTATATAATTTTATTACTTTACTTTATGTTACTCCCTTTCAAAACGCCAATTCCATATGTAATGACCTAATATTTATAAAGAACCAAAATTCTAAAAGAAAAGAAAACATAACATTTAAGAAAGTGACATAATATATGTTTAGGACAGGATTTGAACCCCGAACCCAATCAGTGACAAACAAAAGAGGCCTGGAAAATGTCGGACACTGTCCCGACAGTTGATGTTGAATGTAGAGTATTTGACTTTAGTCCCCCTTTTATACCTTTTGTGGTGGAATTTCTTAATATGCCATAATAGCAGGCATCTCCGATTTAAAAGGAACTCCTATGTAGGGTAGGGTTGTAGGTCTTGCGGTTTCGAAGATAATTGTGGAAGATTTTTTTGTGGAAAGAAAATTTTGAAACCCCTGTTAGCCCTTTAGAGGTGGAAATTCGTAAAAATTTACGTCATGAGAGCTATCTTTATACTAAATTTGAGCTCAATCCTTCCGTTGGTTTGGGCTCTACGTTCATTCACAGTTAGTCACATTTGCCTTTAATTATTTATTAACTATTTAGAATACAAATCTGACTGTTTACAAATAAATTAAACGAGATTATACACAATGAAAATATTTTTTAATTTATACATAAAGGCCTTTCACATTCAGATGATTGCAGGTTAGTGTGCGTTTTGCTATTCAAATTACAGTAATTTTTGTTACCTTTAGTCATCTAAAAAAATAACATGTTTTTAACATGAATCTAGAAATATTTCTCATTTTGATATTGTTCAAACAAATATCATAATTATAATGGTAAATAATGTTTTCAATTTATTAAATATAAACCAACAATTTGGAAAAAAATCAAGGCAACTAAATGCAGCTAATGCTCTATGGCATTCAATATCATTCAATACAACAAAAATCCCAAAGTGATTGCGATTGTAGAAATTAAACAATTCTGTAAATCACTATCGCAAACACCTTCGAAAGGGATCGCGATAGGTATTGAAATTAGACAATTATTAGACCTCTGGTGTTATTAGAAGAGCAACTTAGGGAACTGAAGGTCGGAGGTGTGTTAGAGGTCGACAAATGCAACTACAATATTTAATGGAGTTTCTTTGATTGCACTTACATTGGTTTTAACTGTTTGAGCAATACATCCTGTAATCAACTTTTGAATGGATAATTATCTCCGTTTTATTAGATTTGTGTTTCATAATTTATAATTTAGTTAGCCGTACAAATCGTTGATCGATTGCTGGTCCAAAGCTTTGAATTTTCGTATTACAACATGGGTAGATAACTAACACCTAGTAGTGTACCATCGAGTACCTCTTTAAGCGGTTCGCCTTCGTCAAGTGCCGTCTTAGAAGCCCGGCAGGTACTGCGACAGCGCAGTGTGTTGGGTACAGTTTGGAAATTTTTTGGCCGTTCAGAAACTATGTGACCTTAGAGCCGAAGATAGTAATATAGTATTAATACCTACATAATATGAAAAAATTCTATGTACAAATTTGCGATCCATTCACAGGGCGCTTACAGTTTTATTATAATATAGAAAAGATATCGCATATTATAAGAAATTATTATAGAAATTTCGAAAGTAGCTACTCTAACATAGCGCACAAATAATACAGTCGCCATCTTGTTTGCTTCTGCCGCTTCTAAGCTTGTCAGTCTTCCATTATTCGTTGTAGTGCGCCCAGACTATATTACGATCCCTTTGATTTTGTACTTACCTTCGTTACCTAACATTAACGTTGGCTGGAACCATTTGTTGTGGATATAATAGCGTGGAAACGGCAAGACTTTGAATATTCAGTGTCAGTAAAATTGTGATCAAACTGCTGGACTTTTTTCAAAAAGAGTCTCTAAGTTGTGGAACTTTGTTCCCGTCACTATATGAACTTGAAATATTCGCGTCAATAATGATAAGTCTTATATCTAACCATGTTCAGTAAAAAATGCCATTGCGTAATAGTTGGATTGGTTATAACACTCCACTGTTATTTTATTGTAGTAAAATTATTCTTAATGATTTGTATTATTTATAAATATTTTGTATTATTGTGGCGGCCACTTCTTCGATAGCGAAGGCCACCCTATGATCGCTTGGGATACACACCCGTGTGGTATGCGGGTTAGGTTATTGGCGGTTTTGGAGGATCTAATACCTATTATATGGAACTACACGAACTAACCTGGAAGGAGGCACCTAGCTCTCACCCAAACACACGACCTGGAGCGGCGGTACTTCGACGTTTTCTTCTTCCGGGCCCGGGTTATTCCAAGTGTCTTCTCACAGTAGTTAAGTCACTGCAGTCCAGTAAGCGGGTGTGGGTCGCTAGTAAGCGAGCAACCACGAGCGGTGCGGTCAGGGAGCTCAGATGAAACTTCCCTTCTACAAGTAGGTGGTACACAGCGTCCGACGCGCGTGAGGGTTCGGAGCGTGCGGTGCGTATCGAGAGCGGCTATGTACTATTTGGTAGCGAATGATGCAGCGCGTTTGACAGCTAATGTCAAAAGAAATATTAAATTTATGCGGGTAGCCTAAACTACATACTGAGCGCCACATTGGCGCGAACATGCCCCCGGCCTTAAAACCATCTGGTTTTAAAGAAAATTAAATTAAAGTAACTAGCGGGACGCCGGGGAGGCATGAAGCGAGCTGTTATTGCGAAGGTAGAGGGCAGAGACGGACGACAGGGCGCTTATACACACCCGTAGCCGTCTTAACTGATGCAACTCTAACAATCCCGTCTTTACCAGGGTAAGTAGAAGTTACTACGCCAAGAGGCCAGTGAAGCGGGGCTAAGTTATCTGTCAATATGATAACGACAGTACCTTCTGTGATAGGATTGGAGGGAGTATTCCATTTAGCTCTACTTTGCAAGAGATGCAAATACTCCTGCTTCCAGCGTTTAGAAAACGACTGAACCATTTGGTTCAGCAAAGCGTAGCGGCGTAACAAGTTTGGAGGTTCTTCAGTAACGTCACAAGCGGGCAAATGTTTCAGCGGCGTCGACATTAGAAAGTGTGCCGGAGTTAAAGCGTTCAATTCCGATGGGTCTTCTCCGAGCAACGTTAGAGGTCGCGAATTAATAACGCATTCGATTTGAGTAAGAACTGTTTGAAGTTCTTCATACGTAAGCAACTGAGAACCTACAACTCGGTAAAGATGCGTTTTAAAAGCTTTAACATAAATTTCATAATGACCACCAAAATGTGGACTACGCGGCGGATTAAATTTCCATGAAATGCGGTGCGAGGCTAATTCATTCGATAAATTTAGCTTAAAATCATCTGAGTTTAAAAATGTATAAAGCTCAGCTATAGCGTTTTTTGCTCCTATAAAGGTCGTCGCATTATCAGAGTACATACAAGAGACGGCACCTCTGCGAGATAAGAAACGTTTAAAAGCGGAAATAAAAGTGCTAGAACTTAAATCAGTCACTAACTCGACGTGAACTGCACGGGTTACTAAACAAACGAAAATACACAAATACGATTTAATAGAACGTACACCTCTTTTTCTATAAGGTAAAATATTGATAGGACCTGCGTAATCTACGGCTGTATGAGTGAAGGCCTTGGCTTCGTTCACTCTGCAAGCGGGCAAGTCAGCCATAAGCGGGAATGTTTGTTTAGGTGCGACCTTGAAACAATAATTGCAATTATGTATAATGCGGCGTACTATATTCCTACAGGATAAAATCCAATATCTTTGACGAAGTATGGACATTAATGTAAGAGGGCCTGTATGACTGTTAACGCGATGATAATGTCTAATTATTGACTCGACCACATGATCGTTACGCGGCAGCAGCGCGGGGTGCCGCTGCTCGTACGACATGTCGGTGGCGTGGCGCAGGCGACCACCAACGCGGAGCACGTCGTCCTCATCGAGGAAAGGCGACAATTTATAAATAGCGGGCGAACAACGTTTGTTACACTTAATTTTATTAATTTCGTCAGAAAAGTACAATTTTTGAAGCGATTTTATTAAATATATTTCGGCGCGATTCAGATCGGTAGCGGTTATAGCATTAAAACGTGGCAAGATCCGCAAAAATCGATAAATATAAACAATGGAGCGAAGCAATTTCGTCCAAGATGAAAGGCGGCGAGATAATAATACGAGTGGGTGAATATTGTCATTAATAGCCGGTAACGAAACCATCGGTTTGATTTCGAGTACATTTTCATCTAAACCTGATGAATCAATAGTGGTAATAGGCCACTGGATGACCTCTTGGCGGAGCCAAGCAGGGCCAGTGAACCAAAGCGGATGATTCATAATCTGCGCGGGAGTTAATCCTCGCGACAAACAATCGCTAGCGTTGTCTTTACCTAATACGTGGTAAAAACACGATGCAGGAAGATTATTGGTAATTTTTGTAATACGAGTAGCTACAAAACATTTATATTTATGTGGTGATGAATGTACCCAATGAAGTGCTATCATAGAATCTGTAAAACAATATATTTTTTCAATATTATGACGCGGTTTGTAATTGTCAACAACACGGCTAACTAATTTGGACATGAGTAGAACAGCGCACAACTCTAGGCGTGCTATAGAAACTGTATTAAGCGGAGCGACTTTAGACTTAGCACAGACTAAGCTAATAGTTGGCGGCGAGGAATCATTAAAAAACGAGCGTGCATACACAACGCAACCGAAACCCTTTTCGCTTGCATCTGCAAAAGCTACAATAGATAGCTTGGAATTTTGAAAAACATTTATATGGCGCGGGAATCGTAAATTTTGTACTATCGGTAATTCGTGTAAATACTGTTTCCAAATTTGTATAATGTTTTCTGGCGGAGTATCATCCCAGTTCAACTTTAAAGTACTAAGATTTTGTAATACTAATTTTGCGTATAATATAACAGGCGCAATCAATCCGAGTATATCATATTGACGGGCGATTACAGACAGAATATTGCGTTTAGTGCACGGCCTATTGTCAAGAGTCACTGTGAAATAAAACTCGTCAGTAATAGGTGACCACTGGAGTCCGAGAACCTTTAAGCTGTAAGGTTCATCTTCTAGAAAATTAATATTACACGAGTAGCGGTGAGACTCGGGTAGCGTGTCAAGTAGCTCAGTCGAATTACTCGACCACTTGACTAATTCGAAACCGCCAGATGAGAACAACCCTAGCAGCTGATCTTTGAGCTGGACAGCGTCGTCTAAAGTAGGCGTTGAATAACAGATGTCATCCATATAACAATGTCGTAGAATGACGTCAACAGCGCGCGGGAACCGCAAGCCCTCGTCGGCGCACAGCTTGCGCAACACGCGCATGGCGAGGTACGGGCTGCTGCGGAGACCGAAGCACACGCGGTTGAACTGGTAGGAAACTAGCGGCGAGGAAGTATCGAAGCGAAATAAAAACTTTTGAAATTTGCGATGCTCTTCAAGAACACAAATGCCTAGGTACATTTGTTTCACGTCAGAGGTAAATGCGATTTTATATAAACGAAAATTTAGTAAAACTGAAAATAAATCATTTTGTAAATTAGGTCCGGTGTGTAAAATATCATTGAGAGAGTAACCTGTATCTGTTTTACAACTAGCGTCCATGACCACTCGTACCTTAGTAGACACCTTGTCAGCGCGAACTACGGCGTGGTGAGGAATGTAATAACCAGAGTAGTCATCGAATGAGAGCGGCGAAATAAAATCTTTAGCGATATATTCCTGAATTATAGCGTTATACTCAGCGCGTAATTCGGGGGCGACAGTAAACTTGCGTTCTAGCGAAGCAAAACGTCGCCTAGCGGATTGGTATGAGTTACCTAAAATGTCAGCGTTACGAGAAAACGGTAAAGCGACTGTATAGCGGCCGGTCGAGCATCTCGACACGGAATCAATAAATATTTGTTCACATTCGCGGGCGCACGGACTTAAGACAGGCTCACACGAGACCTCCTCTAATTGCCAAAATTTGTTTAAAATATTATCAATTTGCGGCGCGGGTTCCGTAAAGGCACATAAAGAAATATTATTCGCGGTTAAACAATTATTATTAATAGCGGTTGGCGCGTTGCCAATTAAAACATAGCCAAATACTGTCTCCAGACCCGTCGGGGTACCTGGAGGGCCATTAATGCGTCCTGAAAGTAAAATGTCAGTAAATAGCGGGGCACCTATGAGAAGGTCGATATCTCCCGGTTTATAAAAGTTATTGTCAGCGAGAGTAATATTTTGCAAATAAGAAAGCGCGGTTAAGTCTATTTGAATATCTGGCAAAGTATCAGTTATGCGGTTTATAATAAAAGCGTCGAGCGGAAAAGACAAACTATTACTCTTAAGAGAATTAATAACAAGTGATGTTTTGCCTTTGATCGAGTTCGGCGAGGAACCTATGCCTTTTACTACTGCGCGGGAAATTTTATTGTAACTAAGCTTCAGTTTTAAACAAGCATTCATAGTAAGAAAATTATTTTGTGATCCCGAATCTAATAAAGCGCGTATTTTATGCAATGCACCAAAAGCATCGCGTACCCCGAGTTCGATTGTACCTAATAAACAAGTGGAGGCGCGCGAATCTCGAGCGTCTAACTTATTACACAACGCAACATTGTTCCGTAATGCGCGTGAGTCATCGCGGGTCGGCGACTGCAGCCGAGACAGCGAGGGATGCGGACGCGCGGCGACCGAGCTTGGCCCTGCCGGAGCAGTGGCGGCTGGCGCAGGCTCGCGGTTCGAAACCTGATTGCGACACAGTAGTGAGTGGTGTCTGTGGTTACAGTAGCGACAATTAAACGTTGACTTGCAAGAGTTTAACTTATGTCTAAAACTTAAACAATTGGTACACGCCTTATGAGATTTAACGGTTTCATATCGTTTGTCGACAGATAAGTCATTAAACTCGGGACATTTGTATAATTGAGAATGATTAGATTGTTTACACAACGAGCAAACTTGCGAGTGAGAAGCGGTTACAAAAGAATGCGTTGATTTTGCAGCGGAGCGGGTATTATTGTTGTGTTGACGAGATGGATTAGATGTACGGATTTTACTATGTGGGTAATTAGAAGTTGACTCAGTGCGATCGAGTATTTTAGATTGTTCGCGGAGAAAGTTTATAAGATCATTGTAAGTAGGTATGGAACAGTTTCTGTACTGCATTTCGAAGGAGCGAGCGGTTTCAGAATCAATTTTATTAAGAGCGATATGTAAAAGAATAAAATCAGAAAGGTTGGTCAAGTTCAGCGATTGTAAACAAGATACAGCGGCACAAAACTTATCCAGAAATAAGTCTATGTTATGAGAATAAGCGGTACTGAAAGGTTTAAATTCGAACATTTGTTCTAGGTACGCGGTTGCCAAAGTTCGTTTATCGTTGTACTTATTGACAAGGGTTTGCCATATTAGCTGGTAGTTTTCCGCATTAGGTGTAATACCAGTACAAACGGACAAAGCGCGACCCGACAGCTTGCCTAGCAAATATTGCACGCGTTCGTTGTCGGTTAAATCAGGATTTTCGTGAATAGTATTTTTAAAAGTTTCGTAAAATGTAGTCCATTTAGTAGGTTCTGCTCCGGAGAAACTGACTAAATCTAACTTAGGCAATTTAATAAGAGGTTTTTTAGAAGACTGCGGCAGTATGACTGAATTTTTATTTTCTGAATTTGAAAGTTTATTTGCGACATGTTTACAACGACAATATAAATCTTCGAATGCAGACCAGCTTTGAAAACTAGGTTCATACGAAGGATTTATCTCTAGTTCTGTGTCATTAATTTGTTCAACAAGGTCATTGAACTCAGAGCGAAGATCGTCTAAAGAAATTACGTTACATAAAAATAACTCGGAAGAAGATTCATCTTGAAAAGCGTTTTTTGAATAATTATAGATGGTTTGTAAACGAGAAAATATTTCGTCGCGTTTTTTAATTAATTTCTTAAGTGTCAAAGACATTTTGTCAGCGCTTTTAGAAACACTTGCACCCTTAGACGTCATTTAAAATTAACAATTCTTATAAAATTTTAAATATCAAACCTTCGAACATGTGATAACTGTTACGTAAGAGCGGCCACGCTAGCTGAGGCAAACGGAACGTTCGAGAATACTCTTGAAGAATTTGTAGAATTACCCACAGATATGTTTGCAAATTGCAAAAAATTAAAAGTTGATTAAAATAGATAATTTCAATGCTATTTTAGAGCAAAATGGAATATGCGTTTTACTTATGTAAGATATGACTTGATGCGGCTTTCGGGAGGTAAGATCGACTCAGGTATAAATATTGAATTAAAGAATGGACTGTATTCTAATTAAATAGCGGATGTTATAAAAGAATTTGCGACGTTAAGAGGCTAGGGGCAGTTACTAGGAACCGATACCTAATACCTAGGTAGAAATAACGAGGGTGAAGAGACCAGAATGATCTCGAAGTGAAAGATCCTGCTCGGTGGACAAGAAAGGGGTGATAGATCCGGCTCGATGGACCAGAAAGGGGTATGTGGCGGCCACTTCTTCGATAGCGAAGGCCACCCTATGATCGCTTGGGATACACACCCGTGTGGTATGCGGGTTAGGTTATTGGCGGTTTTGGAGGATCTAATACCTATTATATGGAACTACACGAACTAACCTGGAAGGAGGCACCTAGCTCTCACCCAAACACACGACCTGGAGCGGCGGTACTTCGACGTTTTCTTCTTCCGGGCCCGGGTTATTCCAAGTGTCTTCTCACAGTAGTTAAGTCACTGCAGTCCAGTAAGCGGGTGTGGGTCGCTAGTAAGCGAGCAACCACGAGCGGTGCGGTCAGGGAGCTCAGATGAAACTTCCCTTCTACAAGTAGGTGGTACACAGCGTCCGACGCGCGTGAGGGTTCGGAGCGTGCGGTGCGTATCGAGAGCGGCTATGTACTATTTGGTAGCGAATGATGCAGCGCGTTTGACAGCTAATGTCAAAAGAAATATTAAATTTATGCGGGTAGCCTAAACTACATACTGAGCGCCACATTGGCGCGAACAATTATTTTAAAATAAGTTTAGTTTTATTTTATTTGCAATGAAATCTTTTTGGCATAAAGATTGAAGTTTTGAAATTGAGGGAGCCTAAAGTTTCATGTGCTTTTACTATGAGAACACCATTGTTTTCATTTTCGATACGAGATTATGAAACGCAATTTTAGTTTTGGAGTATATACAGTTTTATACGCAAGATAGTTTTATCACTCCTGATTATTTCAGAAAAAACAACTCAAAAAGAAATTTTATGTCCCAAAATCGTGAGTAAATGGTTCCTTAGGACTAATATCCCTCTCTTATAGTTTCAGATTTTCACATGCTAATCCATCTCAATGAATAACTCTGTATATTGTATATATATTGTAGTTAAGTTTCTCCAAAACACCAATATATCTATCCAGCACTCAAATAAATAAATAAAAAGTAAAATATTTACCAAAGTCCAGGCTGTATGGCGTAGTTCTTTGCCTTTCTTGTACGATATACGTGAAGTCAAAAAAAAAGGACCGACGTTTTAGTAGCGCCACATATTGTACAATTTATTTACAATTTAGAGATTTCAGAAAATCCCTCATATTTCAGTAATTATCATTTCTTGGAATTTTCTTTTACGCGTCGGCAGCTTTTGCACAGGTTTTCAACCTTTAAGCTCTTTATAACGCATTTATAACACATGGACCAACAAAACCTTGCAACAAACCCAATTCTCAAAAAAATTTATCTATTTTCACGTTTAACTACTATTATTTTGTATTGTTTTACTTATTGTACAGTTGCTTCTATTTTTTCCTTGCTATGTTTTTCATTTTTTATCTGTGATATCTTACTTCACAAAAATGCTGCATCCACCATTTAAAAAAAAATAAGGAGAGTTTTAGAGAGGATAGAGAATAGTACCATATAATTGAAAATGTAATTGAAGGATTTTAAATAATGTGATTTAACCAATTAATTCTGCGTCCAAAACAGATGGATAAATAAGTCTAAGCCCAAATCGGACTCAAAACTTTTTTTCATGGATAAACGTAGTCGGGTGAGGCCGGACTCCTACTGGCTAGAAACCTGCGGCTTCCATCTGGACGCACGTAGTCGGGTCACGAGGAGCTTGCGCATTCGTTCGCGGCACGACAGCGTTAGCCGGCGCTCTGCGCAGCGGCGGCGACGTCCCTAGAGTGAGAAGTCCGTCTCTAGTCGTTCCTCATGAGATAGTGCGCAGGAAGCGCACGCGCTTTCTCTTCGAAGTTATTAATTATTACAAACTACTCGTGAAAATATATTTTTCAATTATTTCATTTAGAATTTGATTTATTCACCAGCAAGCCGAATTGACAGTTAACACTTTGTGTAAATAAAATCAATTCAGATGTTAACCGAATAATTAGCTTTTTATAAATTCAGTTCATTTATTATTATACATGAGATTTATATTTTTTCCTTACAGTCACTTGTCCAAATAGTGAATACGCCGAAAGTAACATAGCTTGTTGCAGCTGCGTCACAATTTTCCTACGATAAATAACGATGAATTTTAAACGTTATGCTATTTTTGTTTATATGATTATAAAATGTATTGTACGTAGCTTAGAGCTTTTTTAATAAGGTGCAGCGAGGAGCTAGGAATGAAGCTAACCGTAAATACTTCTTACCGTTAGTTTTCAAAACATAGCGTCGCCTCTCAAATATTAGGAATCAAAAAAACACGTAGAAAACATTATCGTGGCTTTATAACGTGTAAACTTTTTTTGACAGATGCTGTCCTTGATTTTCTATCTTCACATTGGCACTCTGCCAGGTGCTGCCGCTCCACGCTCAGTTTGTTCACTCGGTTCGTACCAATGGCAAGATATCAACTAGAATGTAAAGAATATGACAAGCTCAATCATCGCAATGCAAAACTTCGAATGATGAAATGAGTATACCACTTGCAAACGCCCCCTACTCTAAAGTGTATACAGTTCGGATCTGGACAGATCAGTTAATCCCTTCTAGAACATCCTACAGTATGCTGATGATATTGCGCTGTATCTTCGGGTAAGCGTAATTGAAGCTGCTTCCGGTCCTTTAAATATTGCTCTATCCTACCTAGACAACTGGCTACACTCTCATAATCTCATCTTATCCTCCTACAAGAGCAATGTAACTTAATGTTTCTGTTTCTTAACTAGGCAAAGACGTTATCCTCCTCCCTCTATTTGTTACCATAACAATCCATCCCAATTATCCAAGAAGTCAAGTTCCTAGGGGTTATTCTTGATTCAAAACTGACAGGTTCTCCCCACCTTAACTATGTAGCCAGGAAATGCGAACTTAATATTAATCTTCTTCGTTGTCTGCCAGGTGCTTGGTGGAGCTCCCACCCTTACACACAAAAACTTCTCTACAATAGTAATAAATAATAATAAATATTTCTAACAATCACACCACATTATGTAGCCCAAATTAAGTATCATTAAAGAACTTGTGTTATGGATACTAGATAACGGATAAATAAACTTAAGAAATTTAAGCACACATAGATCTTTTTTCTATATATAAATATTAGAAATAAACTTAAATAAACGTAAATACACATCCATGACTAGAAAGCAAATATAATAATATATCTGCCCCTACCAGGATTCGAACCCGGGACTTCTGGCATGGAAGGCAAGGCTACTTACCTCCACACCAAACAGGCCGTCAAAACAATGCCCTAGTGTCTATAGTTCACTTCTCTTGGAGCCCGGTAAGGGAACAGGTCTTGACATCCTTGTTAAAATCCAGAACAAGTCAATGCGCAATGAAATCATCTCCGGCTAACGCTATGAGGGTTGAATGTGTTGAACCACCTTTTCATCTTCACAGACCGTTCCTTGCTGATGGGTTTATTTCAAAAACCCTCCAACTTTCCTCCCACCCTCTCCACCCTAAACCCCGCCTGCCCGCCTTGTGTCAAGCCTATCTTCCTTAGTCCCCTCCACAACTTCAATTTTCCAATCAGAATCCCAGTGTCTTTATACTTTTCCCTACAAATCCCTAGTATTCTCCCCTCCAATCCTAACTGACTTTGGTGTCCACAAAAATGACCCTAATGCCAACCTCCTATTCAACAACACCATCAACAGTAAATGGCAGGACTGGATGGATCCCTGTCTTCACAGATGCCTCAAAACTCTCCACTGAGGGGAGTGTTGGGGCAGCTGTGTGAATCCCTAAATTCATGGTTCTTCTGTCTTTCAAGTACCTTCCCTAAACCGCTGTATTCACAGGGGAATCAATCGGCCTCTTGGAAGCTGTTAAATATGTGCTGGATAACAGGTTAAACAACTCTCTAATCCTCTCTGACTCTCTGAGCTGTCTTGTAGCACTCAAACGTAACTGCTTCCAATTAGGATACAAATTTCCTCCTATCTTCCAAATGAAACACCTCCTTTTTCCGTAATCTTCAAGGCATAAACATAGTATTGGCCTGGATCCCTGGTTATACAGGTACAAGTGGTAATAAGACAGGTGACTGTTTTGTCAGGGATTCTGTAGAAACTGGTTCTTAAGTACATTACAGGTGCTTTGCCGAGGATCTCAGTATCCTGGCCAAAGTTCTTCTAGACCGTAATTTAAGCACAGATTGGGTAAACTCTCACAGTATAATTGCAAAATATTACTGGGATATCCGAGCCACTACCGACCTGCTAAACCATTCTCTCGCTTCAAGAAATTAATAAATCTGCAGATTACGGTATGGTTACTGTTGCTCTCCTGTATTTGTATACAAGATTGGCGTCCGTGATTCCCTATAATGCAATTGTGGCTCAGAGCATGCAACAGTAGATCATATCTTTTTCAACTGCCCCTCCTCCCGGTATCTCTCTATGATTGACTTCCCCCCCAGATCCTTAGACCAATCAGGATGAAGGTCCTCTTCTCCTCTAAACAGCTTCTAATCCTAAAAATTATCTGTAAATATATCATGCAGTTTAATATATCTTTGTAAATATGTTGATAATATACTTATGTAAATGATGTAATGAAATGAAATGAAATATTTTAAATATTTATTTCTAAACATTGACAATTACTTGTTCTTATTGACGTCAAATAAATGTATTTATCTTTATATTACTAATTATTTCATAAACGTTTGTGTTGTTTTGTTGTTTGAGATAACCCAATGATTGGTTTTCGTACGTACCTTCTATATCAAAATTGAGTTTGAACTCATACTACCGTGTCTATTTCATCACGTGATACTAGCAGTAATATAGACGGCTAGTTGCCACTGCACCAAAAAATAAAAAACAATTGGAAACCACACTATGTTAAAATAAAATCTTAACCTCTACAAAAAAATTTTGTGATAAAACTCGCTCCGTTAGGAATAAAATGGGATTGAATTCTTAAAGCTGTTGCAAAAGTCGAAAGAAAGAAAGTGTATTAAATGAAAATAAAATGTACAAATCACCACAAACAAACAACAATAAAATAATTACACAAACACGTTACCTAACTTAGTTAACAAAATATATGCGAGAATTATATTTTTTTATACAAAATAAGACTGCCATGCCGCCACCTCTGCATGATGTCAGACTCTTACTATGACGCTGATTTTCAGGCGAAGCCATCTAAGATGTGGCAGGGTGAGAAATATAACAATAAGTAAGCAGTGCTATTACATCACATAAACATAGGTATTTACAATTTATGATTAATTTCCAAATATCGACATTTATAATGTCGTGTAAAACAGTTTTAAATGTTGGGCAGTCGTGTAAAACAGTTTTAACAGTTTTAAAGGTAATTACTTATAGGTAAATAAAATAACCGAACCCAAATAGTGTTGTTTATTCACTGGTTTTATTCTGTTAAATTGACAATTTTGGTGTACAAAAATGTAGGTTGTATGATGTAGGCATGCATTGCATGTCTGGTAATTACTCTGTACATCCTGCCCACTGAAAAAAATATAAAACAAAAAAAATATCATCAATATCAAATTCTAAAATGAAAAAAATTTAAAATATTTATATTAATGTAAAAATGTTGTAAAGTTAGACAACAATTGAAATCAAAAAGAAAATTAAAAATAGTATTGCTGTTAAAAAATGATTACTTGTAAAGTCTATACTTATATGGGTAAACGATCTAGAAGGGGTGACTCTAGGTTGAGGTAGATCGGCCACTATTTGATGTTTCTCTTCCTCACTGAATCGTCTGCATTTTACACATTTCCTTAGCTGCGTTTCCTAATCCAGTACTTTTCTCGAATTTAGGATAGGGTAAGACGTATTATTAAAGTTCCGTTAACCGATTGTCATTTGGTAAAATAATGGATTTTTTGCAGATCAGCTGATTTAGCCGTCCACCTACACTCATTATACAGCTCTCATCAATAAATGGGTTTAAATATGCAAGTTTGCTTTGCATTCTGGCCCAGTAAGGTTGTTGTTAATAGTTTTATAACAAAATCTTTATGTTAGCTATAACATAAAGTAGCATTTACACTTGCCTTTTTTAATTCTAAGGTAGGAGAAGGATAAATGTTTTGGCTATGATGTGGATCCGAGTTACGAAGCCATTGTGGGCCTTTCCACCACAAATATGATCTAATAGTTGTGATGCTGTAACTTCGCACTATCAGGTCGGCATGTGCTACCGGTGGCGCACGGAGTGTTTGTTGACATGGCGGTGTGTACCACCGGTGGCCACATCACACTAGACTTTTAATGTTCTACGATATTCGACCCGCTTACAGAGAAAGTGCTGTACTTACTCGTACCATTCCCGCCTAGTATATTAGTAAAATTTTTATACTGAGCATGAGTTGAAAATCCCAACAAGAAGCAAAAAATATTAAAGTGCAATATTTTAATTTTACGAGAAAATTTACTTTGTTTCGACAATTATTGTGGAATGCATATTATTTATGATTGATTACGATAACAAATGATAGCAAAAATAAATCAAATTTAAAAACAAAATATTATAATAAAATGGTATGACATTAAAATTATTTTTTGTGAATTGCATTGAAACAATCGAAACACATTGGCTTTTAACATGCGAAGCAAAATGTATTTTCACGTTTCATTTTTTTTTTTAGCCATAACCGCAGATTTGTTTGTTGTAAAGTGGTCGTAACAAAGTCTGCATCTTTTTCGGGTATATTTTAGTTTTATTTCTTTTTTCTGTAACCTATGTTGTGGCTTTCTTTGTATATGGGGCCCTCGTATCTCTGCACCATCATCAAGTAAACTATCCATTTTAGGTTTTTCATTTCCTTTCTTATTTATTCTCGAAATTCTAAAATACTAAGTTATTTCCTCCTTCGACACTTTGGGTATGGTCAAAACCAACCCAAAATAATTTAAACCTTGACTAACATTGTGCCACAGACAAGCTCAATAATTATTTTGCGATACCACTTTAGGGTTTTTTTAAGGCTAGAATAGTACGAAGACATCTGATCTGAAAGATCTACCTCCTTTTTTGCATTATTATGATTCATGAGACAACATAAGTAACCTTATAATAGGATTTTTAGCTAGTTAGAAAGAGAAAGGATACGTTTTTTCTGCCTATCCTCAGCCGTGTCCACCGGTGGCCTTCGCCGCCCTGCCAGGCTTTTGGTACTACCGGTGGTCATGTGAAAATTTGCCTCACCGTATAAGAAATACCTACTTTGAGGTGCCGGTCTGAACGTGTTAATCTGCTGGATTGTGTTCAGATCGGACATGCTGCCAAGAAGTAGCTGGAACAATCTCGGTTATTTTGCGTACCTTTGTTTTTAAATACTGTTTCCATCGATAAAGCCAACCGAATACTATCATCGACTAAGTCTTAGCATATGGATGTTCATGTACATGATGTGTTCATGTCTGATCTCTTTAAAATTATAATCAGCTCTTTCGTTTCTTCCAGGCGCTGCTACCTTCCAGCACGTCATCCATAAAGAAAGATTTCTTTAACGCTTCGGCTGCTAGATGATATTTCATCGATGGCTAGCTGTTTCAGAGTACGCAGGGGGTCGCTTCGGTTCCGTAGATATATTTGTGTGTTGGTACGCTCTTATATTATCTGAGTTTGAGGTTCGCCATATGATTTGTTAAAGGTGTTGATCAGATTCACTTACAAAAAAAATCTCCTTTTGTAGGTTAGAGCCGCGCTCCATGAGGTCGTTAAGGCTGTAGCCTGAAGAAGTCTTTAGTTTCCCTTTAACGAATTATTGTAAACGGTCCTAAGTTTAGTAGTACTGGAGTCAGCATTCATGACGCTCTGATGCGGAAGGTAGCATGATGGTTCATGATATCCTATGAAAGCTTTCATGTGACCTAAACTTTGAAATTCATTCATAAAATGAAGATAGCTCTAACAAAACTCGTGATTGTTATTAATTTTGCATTCTAACTGGTGAAATTTTGCTTTCATTTTGTGTTTTGATGACCCTAGGTTCCGTTCAAAATTCGGTTTCATCGGAATTGCTACTTCATACCTACCACTCACAAGTCGTCTGATGGTACGTTGGTAGAGTTGTTAGCAATACTATTCATCAGGAACGAGTTCAGATGTAACGTCATTTATTTCTTCAGATTCCCAGTTCCAAGCAATATTGAATAAATTGCTTGATACTACGTTACAGCTGTATACATTTTTCCGTTCCCAGACAGAATCCAACCTACTCTAGTTTGTTGTGCAATGGGTGCCCTGCTTGGGCATTGCTTAAGAGCAATCCGTCCATTATTATATCTGTGCGATATTTAGCTATAGGTTTCTTGAAAATCAAAGACACATGATTTCCACTAGACGGAGGATTATTAACTGCAGAATTGTACATTATTTTCCCATGAGAAACACAGAAAACAGGTAGGTGATAGCGTCAGCATAATGTGACTTAGGCAAACGGTGCAAACAGATACATTTGTTTACTTTATAAAAACCTAAATACTACATCTGAATACATACTGGCGTCCAGGAGAATGTCAATTGGCTGAGATACGTTGTAGTCAAAGTCCGCCAGTTTAATATTCTGAAGATGTGGCTACGTTTTCCAAATTATTCATTAGGTAGATTGTTAACAATGCGAGCTAGTACTAACACTTGAGTTTCAAAAGTATAATCACCGTAAATTGAGCCACAGTTGAGATTAACTATTCATTTACTTCGCTTTGTACTACCAGATACTACTACCCAGATACAGACCCGTTGTGATGTTGTCTTGTTAAACCTAAAATTTGTGCACCGTTTTCAGAAATTAAGGAAATCTGATAACTTTGGTCAAGAAGAGCTTTTAGTTTCAAAAGGGATCCGTTAGCCGCTTTGACTTTGAGAGATTTTGTTGTTAATAAGATTTCCTCGTTTTCACTAGCGACACAATTTGTATTATTTTGCTTTGAAATAATTTCGAAGTATTCGGCTATTGGTCTGACTGTACACACGATGATGATGTCGGTTGAACGCTAATACTTGCATCATGAAAAATAATACGGTGTGCGCCTTGGAAATATTTGCAGCTTTTGGTAGAATGCATTGTTGAACATTATGATTATAGAGGGAGTTTTGGCATAGATTTAAATTAATAATTGTATTATTTCGTTAAGAGTTAACTTCAAGAATTTATTGCATTTAAGTAGGACATGTTTTTGATGACAGTGGCTGTGGTTTGGGGTACTTCTTCTTACAGGAAAATTTTCCGTGATTAGGTTAATGGAAATTAAATTAATGGAAATTGTATTTGGAAGCGATTACCTTCAACTGCGTGGGCTGTTGTATCGGGCTTTATGCCACACCTCTTTCTCTCCCATGGATAGGTTAAAAGCAAGTAAATGTAAACATATTCTCAAGGAAGGACTGGCTCATTGAGGAAAGTTAAGTCACGTGGTGAGTTGCGGGGGCTTCCTTGTAATCCGTATAAGTTACAGGATTTTGTTTTTTATTGTTAAGCTAAACCAGTTTACCACAGGTTCCCACCGATAGTAAAGGGTAAGCAGGCCGCGGCCCACGGCCTGAGATTCATTGTCGGAAAGTCATATATATTCTAATCGCTTAAGTAAAGTTGATATTGCGATGTAGAACACGCGTTGTGATTGGTCGGTTGAGTAGCGCGTCACCGCTACACCAGTATTGGATTCCACATCGACGTGTCGATTCCTAAGTAGTGTACAGCATGTATCGACTCCATGCTGGTATCATAAATGCGTTTTGTTTCACTGGCAGACTGCTTATTAGAAGAATGTTGGTTTAGAAATGTTTCTGTCGTTTTAGTAAAAGGCAGCTGTGGATTATTGTACCTGTGATTCAAAAGCTTCCAGGCAGTGTCGTGATTGCCTGCAGTGATGTGGAGTTCTGTACGAGACGTTCCGCACCTCCTTTCAGCTTGTCTTTGACACTTTGTTAGTAGGTTGTTATTATGTGTACTTTCTATGTAGTGATCATAAAGCGTAGGCCACTGAATATACCTGCCAGTGAATGTTTGTGTCTCAACTCTGGGAGTCAACTGCTGGAGATGAGCCGTTGCTGCTAATATTTGGTTAAGGGTCGTTGTCGTTTAGTAGTCTTATAGCTGTTTTCATGAAAACTAACCTCACCTTTATATTGTGGGTCAGACCACTGCAGTAGGTTGACGATTTTTAGATGTTACGCGCTCGTCCGTGGCATCGTCCGTAGTTTGCCGAAGGCCGCTACCTAGAATCCTAAAAAGGGTACACAGTCGACCGCATTAGGGTCACCTTTATCGACAAAAAGGGCAAATGTATACGAAAAAATACAAATATGAAAATAGAAGTGTAAATAAATCAAATAATAGAAAATAAATAATATATAAAATAAATGGACTGAATCTGTTCAAATTGTTTGTCACCGTTTGGTATTTTTTCTAAAACCAGAATACTTTACGCTGGGCACACACAACACTCAGCACAAGCACAACACAGCACTTTGAAAACTAAGAGACAAGAACAAAGAAAAAATCACTTCGAGAGCGTTCGGATCTAGAAAACCCAGAAAAACCGTATCACGTAGCTAACACACTAGACCTGAGCGCCACTAAGTATCGGGAAGGATTCGATCAATCGGAGTGGTCTTGGAACGTCCGTACCGGGCGGCGGTCGCAGCGAGAATCTGATTACAGTTACAAACAAATTGGCGTATATAAAAGTTTTGAATCAAATTATTTACACTGATTTTTATGTAAGTACACTTTATAACTCTTACTTACAAAATTAATTATTAGAAGTCAAATTTTGGCGGCTAGGTAAAAGTTGTTCAAAATGTTTGCTGCATGCACAGTCTCGTACGCTCTTCTGTGGTGTAATTTTAGTCCATTTAGCACTGAAGTGTCTCTTTTCATTATTTCAAAAGCACTCACAATGGCCTCGTCTAATTCACCAACGTTTCTCGCACTATGTCCACTGTCTTCAACAATTGTTTTGACTCTGCCCCATACAAAACAGTTTAGTGGAGTTAAATCCGGTGAACTGGCAGGCCAGTGCATAGGGCCACCACTTCCGTATTCTGCGTCGAGGTACCTGAAGTGCGCTGGAGCTCCGTCGTGTTGAAACATCAGGTCTCGTAACAGATACAAAAGCACGTCATCTAGTAATTCATTCGATGTTTCTCAGAGGAAACTTAAGTACGCTTCTCCATTCAAACGTTCTTAGAATACGGGGCTGAGTATGTATGGTCCCAGAGCACCTGCCCATATATTTGGAGAAAACCTATGTTGGTAGGAACTTTCTACTAATGCGTATGCGTGTTATGCTGATTGAACATACCGACTCGTGTAAACGTGCACTCGTCGGTAAAAATAATGTTCTTACATATTCATTCGCTAAATACCACTCGCAGAATGGAACACGCCGAGCCAGATCCTGAGAGCAAATTTCTTGACAGCGGCCAAAGTGGCAATGGTGCTGTCCGTCGTCTTGTAAAACTCTCACGATATTGTAGCACTGCAAAACTCACGTTATCGTTACATCGCGCGACATCATTGCACTGCACACTTCTGTACCGAAAAGGCATCGTGAAAACGGCCTGCAGCCGCGCGTTGGTAGGAACCAGAGACTAGTAAATAACTATAGACTGACCATCTCCATACAAAAATTCGTGACTCGGAAAAAGCTCAAAATCCAAGCTATTACTAGATGTCGCCCTCAAATAGCTTGGACCAACCTTGTCGTCTTTAATTTTTATATGAATTATTGACAAGAAACGTAATGTAAATGCTAGATGGCGTTATCAAATAACCTGAAACCTTAGCAAGTAGGATTTATTCCTTTCCTGAAATTGGAAAATGTCATCGTTTTATATCATTGATTTTGATAATTTTACTCAATAAGAATAGGTAGATAGTAATTTATTCTTACTTTATAGATGATAAAATAACAACTACAAAAGACCATAAACATACTGGTATAAGTTTATTTTGTTCAGAGACGCCTGGGCACTACCATCCTCTTTATTTTAATTGCCATAATAACCTATTTTTAAAAGCTTTTATTATCACAGTTGTGATAAACGCACATGTTATACGATATATGTAGCAGCCAAAACGTAAACTTAATCAAGGTCCATACAACTTGCACGAGTCACAGTAGGCGAGCAGAAATATTGTGAATTCAAAGAAATGCAGGGAAAAGTTCCAAAACAAACACACACCCATAGCAACAACAATAAACGACAAAGATTTCAAATTGTCAAACAAATAAAATGTTGTCATAAAAAGAACAAAAAAAGTTGATGGATAAAGAACATTTTTTAAATAATAATCCAGCAAGAAAAAATTTTTTTCACTACTGCAAAAATAGTTATGAGTTATATGCATTATAAATAAAAATTATGCACTTATTAAGACATAATTTTATCGATATCAAGAAATAAAGTAAAATATTATACAACGTGTTCTTTTTAATATCCCATAACTTTGAGGTTTTGTTCTTTAGTTAAAAATAATACTTTTTGCCAAAAAATATGTGGTTCAAAAATGCACAGTTTCCGAGATAACATCAATCATAATATAATGAGTTCAAAAATTATCACCCTTGTAAAATCTCTTTAATTATGCGACGTTGCCAAACTTTCACTAATGCAGTTCCACTATTACACGCTAAATGCCATTTTTGCAATAATACTCCAAATGACAACTCTGAAGCACTAAAAATAAGACTGAGATTTGGGTGAGAGTTCGACGTCCTGTCTCTGTTGACTAGTGATGGTATATCACTTCTAAAGTTATCGATTATTTCAATGGGTTAGGAAATGAAATTAAATAATCAGTACTTATTATTTTAAATGGGGAAACTAATTATAAAAAGGGATGTTTTTAAATGATTTATTTAGCGTGCAAATTTCAGTATTTTTGTTCTAATAAAATGTAAATATTTTGTTCGAATAAAGGGAAAATACAGATATTGATGTAAATACCTATACCTTATCAAAATATTTATTTAATCGAACAGAACGTATATCAAAATCTTGCGCCAAAAGAAGCTAAGTCAATGTGATAAAAAAATTTAATACCTCATAACATCGAATATTTTGCGCTGTCACCATTACAAACTTGACCAGTTTCATTTTTTTAGATGTGTTACTAAAAATATGTAATTAAAAAATTTTTTACCGACTTCAAATTTGATGTTTTCAAATTTCAACTTTAAATTTGACGTCGGTTTAATTTTTTTTAAATGATTTTGTATTTCGTAATTTTTAGTTAACTAGCTAACAGTTAAAAAAAATTATGAAACGTGCAAATAATCATTGCAATCCGATTGGTAGTTCTCTAGATATACGCGGTCAAACATACATACATACACTTTTGAAATTTGGGATACCGGCTAGGAAGCTTATGTACATCAACATATTTGAATATCATGCAATTCTGACAAAATTACATACATACGTATCGAACTGATAACTCCTATTTTGAAGTCGTTATCTCGATCAGCCGAAAAACGTCCACTGCTGGACAAAGGCCTCCCCCAAAGTGGTCATACTGGTCTCGGGAGGATGCTGCTGCCCATTCTCCGTTCTTTGAGTCCCCTTAGTCGCCTCTTACGACACCCACGGGAAGAGACGGGTGGTGCTATTCTGGTGCGGCACCACACGCAATCGTTACAAAAAAGCTTTATTGTTTTTGAAATATTTTCCATAACAAACTTTCAGATATACGTTTTTTTCCCCACAATCAAAATGAGTAATATCGATAATTATTTATCGTAAAAAATGCCCTAACTGAGTAGCAAAAATACTATTGAAAAGGATTCATTGAAAAATTTGTATCATTCAATAGACGCAAGCCACTGAAGCCATACAATAAACAACAAAAATATTCCAAACGTTTAAGAACGTTGCATACAATGTACAACGCAAAACGTTGCGAACTGTACCTGTGCACAGCGCACGCCAACACACACAAGTCACAACACGGCCTAATCACGTGAAGTTCTGTGTCCGCTTCTTTTAACATAAGGGTTGTCATTGTTCAGGAAATAATTTAATCAACAGGAATTGTTTTTTAACTGTGACTATGTCAGTTTTGGTCATAGATATTATATTTTCTTCGTAAAAATCAAACATTTAAATTCCTACCAAAACCTTGATATTTTTTGATTTTATTAGATACCAGTAATGACACAAAAAAATCTTTATTGAATCTAATTAGTGCACAATAAGCACAACATTTTCATTCAATTTTCATGTGTATTTTTCTTTGTTTTCTTTTATCAATCACCGACTGGAATCTTTGGCATCCTTATTTATAAAAAAGATAACGTAATTTACGTACCTGTCAGGAGTACTTATAACTTCAACTATTTATTTGAAATAAAATCATAAAATTTTTAAATTGTATGACTTTTTGATCGTCCTTTAAAAATTTACCTTCTTATTTTATTTATCATTAGTATTAAATCAAAAAGCCTTCATAATTTGTTTATGACTAAAAGTGTTGACAGCCCTGGTTTGAGTAGCATCTCTAAGTTGCAATCGAAGACAATGTACGCACACAATGGTATAATGAGTAACCACTCGCAAATTGTTCCGTAAGTCCTTTGAACATAGCGTCAGTAATAAAAGTTTATTACTTTTTGAAAATATTTAATTTTATTTAGAATAAGTGAACCATGTTTACGCTGCCTGACATGGTTTTTCTTTATCACTTGTTTCTTGACCTTCGTCCTGCTTACAAGTGTCTGCGCTGTGCTAGAGCTGTTACTATTTCGTTGATCTTTGTTGTTAATTTGTATTGTTAATTTTTTTGTTGATTTGTTTTGTCTTAAACTCTACGGTGTAAATCATAAGTAACCATGCCACGGCACACATATCCTCCTGAACATCTAGCGGATATGCATTTTGTGTATGGATACTGTAATGGAAATTCCATGGCAGCTGTGAGAGAATATTGGCGTCGATTTCCATATCGTACTGTTCCGGATAATCAAACATTCATCAACGTGAGTCTTAAAACATATTTTTTTATTTACAGTCACTATCATTATGGACCCCTTCACTTAAACTAGTTTAAGTAAAAAAGCTAGTTTATAATCCGTTCTCAATAAGTGCCCTTCCAGTGAAAGTTTTTTAATAATTTTATTACAATTAATTATAGTGAATTTTACACAAAGCTGCAGTTAAATCATCAGAAATACCCTGTTGCTAAAATTTAATTAATCATAATCAGTGTTGTCGTGTTTGTATGTAGATTTTTTTAACTTTTACTCAGTAAAACTATTTTATATATTACAGATACATAGAAGATTTCGCGAAAATGGATTGAGATTATCTAGTCACGAAAGAGTCGTTGCTTTAACTATGCAACAAGAAACTGCTATTATGAATTTAATAGTAGAAGATCCCACATTATCAACCAGACGTGTGGGGCGAATAGTAGGAGTCTCACATAAATTGGTGTGGAGTCTATGGAAAAGATATGGGCTCCACCCTTACCATTATAGGAAATCGCAAGGTTTGTTACAAGCAGACCATTTTTCAAGAATTATCTTTTGTCAAAGATTTAGTGAATTTTTAATACTGGATCCACAATTTATCAATAAAATTTTATGGATGGATGAAGCACAATTTACGCGAGCTGGAGTTTTTAATTCAAAAAATCAACATCAGTGGAAGACAGAAAATCCAAAGGCGGTGTGGGAAACATCTTATCAACATGAGTTTTCAATCAACATGTGGGCGGGAATTTTAAATAATAAACTTGTAGGGCCAATAGAAATCCCGCATCACCTTAATTCTCATAATTAGCTAGAATTCTTGCGGAGTATTTTAAATATGGACTTTTATGAGGATATTGATCTTTTTACTATTCAAAATATGTGGATTCAACACGATGGTGCGCCGGCCCATTATGGAGTACAGGTACGTGAGTACCTCAATGAAGAATACTCGAATCGGTGGATTGGTCGGGGAAGCCCGATTTTAGCGTGGCCGGCGCGGTCACCTGATCTAATCCCCTTAGATTTTTATGTGTACACTAAAGAGTAAAGTATATTCAGTTAAAATTGTGTCCAGAGACCATTTACTCCAAAGGATTGAAGGAGCAGCAAATGAGATGCGCCAAGTAACAGTTAATTTAAATAGACAAATACGTAATAGAACAAATTTATGCATAGAGCTCAGTGGTGGATTTATTGAAAACGAGTTAAATTAAAAATACTTTTATTAACAAACTTGTTTTATTTACTTAACATACTTTAATAACCCTTACTTGGGTCCTAATTATTTTTTTGGTAATATACGGTTTTTTCTTTTTGAAATCAAACAATACTGAAACAATAGCGACAATTTTCTTTCTTCTTCTTATAAAAAGATTTACTAATTAACTCCATTTAAAGTTAATAAAATTGCATCTTAGAAATCTATTTACGATGAGGTCAAATACAAAAGAATGTAATTTTACTAAACGATTGAATCGGTTTTGTCCATGGCACAAAAAAACTATTCAGACATTAGTTGAATAATACCTCTGGGCACCTCCATGCCAACGTGTACCTCACCGTTACTTACCCACAGATTCAATATTTGCTTTCTGTTGTATTCCTAATAACCTCACAATAAATAGCTATTATTAAAAAAATTGCAAGTTTAATAATTAATTATGAACGAATTACTATGAAAACGAAATAAATTGTTCAGCGTGTCTAGCGCGAGTTTTTCTTTGAGAATTTTTTCGAGAATTTAACTGAATGATTGTGTAAACTTAAATTGTATGAAAATATCAGTACATTAAAATATGCCGGTATATTAGATTAAGAAAAACTTGTATAACATGCGCATGCGCAGTGCGAGTTTTTCTTACTTTTGACAATATTTCATAATAACTTTAAAACTATTGACAAAAGCATAACAGTTGACTTCTTTCGTACGAATTATAACAATATTTAGTTAATAAGTCCTATAATGTATGCCTAGAATATCATTTTAATTGTCAGCTGCTGAATTTAATGAGTAAAACACATAAATTTATTCACAAAATATTATTATGGGAAAAAATTATCCGAAACAGTAACCGCGTTAGTTGATTTTAAAATCTAGTTATTTAGAGACCTTAAAGAGTTACTTAAATAATCTAGTGTTTAGTATTCATTTTAATAATATGTTAAACATCAGATTTTTTTGTTAACGGTACAATGACTTAACGCTAGTCTTACTTTGATTGATAAAATATTGTTTATGAATTTCATTCATGTTTTCTGAGGGATAAAAAATGCGACGTTGTCATACTTCGCATAAAGGTGTTTTACATAAGATGTTGTGAATTAATTGAATTATTTTGTATGAAAAATAAAAACAAAGCAAAAATTAAAATTGAAAAATTATTCACATGTTATTTGATTCTATTACATGGTCCCATTAATACCCTAGAGTTATGGGAAATCAAAAGGAACACGTTGTATACCTGTTAATTAAATGCACTGAAATTCGTTTTATTATGTTAAGGCAGATAAGAACAAACTGTGGAGATGAATGCTATATTTTTGTGGGAAAAATTATATACTGGCAATACAGTAACCCAGTAACACTACAAATAATATCCGGGGTGGTGTAAAGTTTTCTGTTACTGAATTATTAGAGCGGCAACATAGCATCAAATAATATAATGCACTAGCTGGCAAGGTCTGTTGTCGCCTGATACCTACGGATAGTACTTGCAATGAAATATCAAATGATTTTGTAAACAGCGCCATCTTAAGTTGCTTTACGTATTATTTTTACTAAATTTAAATGACTTGTGAATCTAATATAACTAACGCCATCTTTCTATCTCATAAACAACTTTTTTTCAAGTCACAAAATTTTGTTAGACATGGTTAGTCTATAGTTATTTACTAGTCTCTGGTAGGGACCGAAAGGACGATACTTTACAAGACGAAGTTTGCGCGGAGACCGACCGGCGTCGGAGGTGCGAAACACAGGCGATCGCCTTGGGGTGCGCGGGCTTTATGATAATAAGGTTTATTTTTAGCATGCCAGTCAGTAATGGCTCGGTGCGTACAGGATTGTTTTGTCGATCGGTGTCGTTCGTTCGATGCTAGCTATTTTTGGGCGCTCGCACGAAATGTAGTATTAGGTCGTTACACATGAAATTGGCGTTTTGTAATGGTGGAATTAATAAATGCTTTGAAGGCACTTTGGACTGCTCTATGAAAGTTGAAGACCCTTTCTCATCTCCATCTGACTCTTTACAGGTAGAGTGGGGAAAAGCGCCTCTTTATTTATGGAGACATTTTAAGCAAACAGATTGTTTTATCGACTAATGCAAATCAAAATCAAACAATTTATTTAAAATGAAACAATTATTAGAAAGATGTTTAACTCCAGATATTGTGCAAAGAAAGAGCTGCCCTGTTTAATAGAAAGTCTCAAACAATATCTTCATTTACAAGCCTTCACACATCAAATAAAATCGTTACCTATGTTTGAAATAGAATAATAAGAGGTATAGGAATAAGGCTCTAGTGCAAAACTCAAATTACATAAATCTAGATTTAGTAATATTAGGTCTTTACCTATGAAATTGCCGTTTTTTACGAAATAAATGAAGCGTAATTTTTTATATATTTTTTATTTCTATTAATCAAAATAATCACCCATGCAATCAATGCATCTTTGCCAACGCATTGGTAGCTTATTGATGCCTTTCTTGAAGAAATCAGCTGGACGGGAGGCAACAAATTCTTCAAAGGCATTTTGTACTGCCTCTCGGGTATTGAATTTTTTTCCCGCCAAGAAGTTATCCAAATTCTGGAAAAGTAGAAGTCTGTAGGCGCAAGGTGTGCAGTATGAGGTCGCGCGTTGTCGTGCAGGAGCAGTGGAGCCGAACGATTGACCAAAGCTGGTTGGAGACGTGTGAGCTTCTCCATCATTGTGTTCATTTCTTCACAGTACACATCTGCAGTAATGCTTGTCCCGTTTGGCAAGAAGCTGTGATGAATTACACCCGCGTTAGACCACCAAACAGTGACCATCACTTTTCTAGGGGTAAGTTTTCGTTTAGGGCATTGTTTGGGTGCTGAACCAGGGTCCAACCAACTTGCTGAGCACTTACGATTGTCAAACAGGACCCATTTCTCGTCACAAGTAACCATGCGGTTCAGAATTCCTTTATTTGTATGCCTGCTGAGCAGTGCAAGGCACGTCTCCACGCGTACTTCGCGCTGGCGGTCATTGAGTTCGTGGGGTACCCATTTGTCCAGCTTTTTTACCTTGCCAATTTGACGCAAATGGACCAATATTGTTTTGATGCTAACGTCGAAAGCTGCTGCTAATTCAGCCGTGGATTGAGTTTCATCAGCTTCCACAATTGCCTTTAATTCGTCATTGTCGACCAAAGTTTTTAGACGACCACGGGGTTCATTTTTCAGGTCAAAATTTCCAGAACGGAAGCGGGTAATCCAATAACGGGTGGTGCGTTCGTTTGTAGTGTTCGCTCCGTAAACGTCGTTGATGTTGCGTGCCGCTTGTGCCGCTTTGCTGCCACGACGGTACTCATACTCCATAATTACTCGAATTTTTAACTTATCCATGATGACGAAAAATGTTCGAATGCGTTGAAAACAAAACACTAACTATTAAACAAATGACGATTTTAGAAAAAGAATTCCATGTTTGTCAAATAAAATTAATTTGAAATTAGAATTATCAGTCAAAAATAAAAATATTTTCATTTGAAATGGCCAGTACGGCAAAACGGCAGTTTCATAGGTAAAGACCTATTATCACGCAAAATATTCGAAGCAACAACCAGTTTCAAAAATTTTACTAATGATGCATGAACGGCATCTTATTTTTACAGTTGCATCTAAATTTAATATTGGAGTAGCAGAACACCATGAACAATGTAACATATTCCAACAAATAAGACTTCTTCCTGAAAGTTCAGTGCACAAGAGAATGCGTTGTAATTATGAAAGCCTTGTAGTATGTTCATATAACTAAATTGAAGTAGGTTTTAATTTTAACTGACTCCCTTAGTGCATTATAAGCTAGAAATCTCCTTTTAAAACAAATCACATTTCATCTATCATTATACATTATATTCGAAAAGTGGTAATGATTTGCTCTAACATTTAGATTAATTTAGCATGCATACCAAGTCATTGTGGCAACAAACCTAATGAAAAAGTCGATAAAGTAGCCAAACTTGCAGAAGAGTTTGGGGATTTGGTTCCCCTATATAAATCATAGCCAGGATTTGATAAATTTAGCCTCCAGTAAATTCATTAACTCTTGGATGCATTTTGGGATAAGGCAGGCTTACCAAGGGACAAGAATTACATTTTGACAAAATCAAAAATTTCCTGCCAACCGTGGTTTTAATAATTAAAACACATAAAACACATTAAAACACAATCGTAAGTTTACTTCCTATGATAGGTGTTGTCACTTCAATGTCACTTCCTTTGAGACTGGATCACTTGCACAAAATCGTTCATTGTGAATTTGATGCCCCAAATGTTCTTAAATTAATTAATTTTAACACTACACTTCTAAAACGAAACAGGAAAAACCTTTTTACTCTGGAGATATATACAAAAAAATATTTCTTTTTATTACCCCATAGTTCAGATGTGACGTTTAAATAACAAATTATTAGTGGAACACGATGAGCTGCATATATACATATATAAACATATTGTGTTAAGGTATACAGTGAAAAATATCCTCAGCTTAACTAACCCACTAACCTACTTAACTTTATGTTTTATAGTATTTCAAGTAATTTAAGATTTTGTTCATTATCTATTCTTGATTCTCAGTCTACTTATTTAAGCGATAACTTTTAATCATGGTGTGTGTACACACTTTTGAGTTTTTATCTAGTTTTAATAATAAGAATCTAGTTTTAATTAAGTTTAAGATATGATAGTAACCTGTTGTGTATGCCATAATTATAAACAAATAAATAAATTACAATCAGAATGCGACTTGGGCCATACATGTACGCCGCAACCCTTGTGACCTAATGTTTTAATAACTCTACTTGCCCTTGTGGCAAAGTAGGGGATTTTAATCACATAATTTTATTCTTTCATCTGTGAATACTCCCTTATGCCAATTATTAATATCCTTTAAAGTTACTATTCCCATTTTGATATTTTAAGTTCTTACTACATTTATTTTAGAAAATAACATGTTGTTTGTATTCTCTAGTAGTTTTAGTTAGTTTAGTTAGTTAGTTAGTAACTTTATAGTACAATATGTAAATAATAGATTTTAAATTAACATTTTATTTTTTTACAATCCTGAATCCAAAATGTTAGCCGTTTCTTTTCTCAATACATTTTCCTTAATTTTGACATTGGCATATGCTTAAAGGGCAACTGCTTTTAAGCTATAGCAAGAAAAAATATTGCATTATAGACTATATACAGGTCAGTGTTTAATGGACAAATGCGGTTTCCGGCCTGGTTTTATAAAAAAATAGTTTTCTAACCCATTAAAAATTACTTATGTGGCCAAGTACTATTAGTAATCGTATTTTTGAAAACTAAATGTAATAGGATACCTGTAACAATTTTCGCAATAAGAATTCATTTTTTAGCAGCGTGTTCTCTATTATCAGACAAGTTGACAACCACATTCTCAAAATACCAGTTTGATATAGAACCTGACATCCAAGTAAATAGTTGCCTGTTCTGTAACTGTACGATACGAGTTCAAAGATACCGTCCAAAATAATGGCACAATATTAACTATTTTTAACAGTAATTTGCTTTAAATATATTAAAACGTGTATTAATGAAAAAATCTACATAGTTAAATGCTTTCTAAATCTGATTCTAAAAGATTTTCTTGTTTAGGAATTTTCAGGAAAAATCATTAAGATTTAAAATTTTTTAGGTTATGTGCGTCTGATATTGCACGTATCTTTTACTTTAAGAAGAAGGTTTAGACCCACCTGTATGCTAGTGCAACTCGCGTGAACATTAATGCCGTACATTAATGTATTTGTAAACGGATTACAATAAACAACATTAAAGCAACGGCAACCTAAATGTGTCTAAATTATATAATTCAAAGTACTATCCAAGTTGCATAATTACCGATATACAATTTAAAAGAGGCATTTCACAAGATATTATCAGAATTTGGGTAAATTAGGTTGGGTAAAAAGGTTAGAAATAAATATGGGTGCGGGTTTGCCGGATATGAAAACTAAAAAAAAATAGTTTGTTGCAAAGTTTCGGATGGTACTGTTGTAACAGAAGTTACAGGCTGACCTCGTAGATTGCAGACCTCTGATTTGCAGATTCTATCTTGTTACTGCTTAACGCATTGACCGCCGAATGGCGTAGTGGGTAGTAGCCCTGCCTCGAGTTCGAGTCCTGGTAAGGGCATACGTTTGTGTAATAAACGCAGATGTATATTTTTTTGCCGGTCATGGTTGTTTATATTTATGAATGTATCTTTACTCTGGGTTCCCTGAATGGTCCTCCATAACACAAGCTCTGCTAATTTTGGTGCCATACAGTTGTTTTTTTTTTTGTCTGGGGATTTATTTATTATTAATTTTAATTGCAAACCTAACCACAAACCATTAAAATTACGAAAACACAAATATATATACACAGTGGTATCTTTTGCTATTTAAATGGCATTTATAATGTTCAAGGATACAAATTTCACTTAACAACAGTTGTTCCGATTTTTTCATCCCAAAAAGACTGGGTTAGAAATAAAAAAGTCACTGAAGATGTAGATATATTATATAATAGCATTTATTTTATCTTCATTATATTGTTACACAAAAATACTTAAAGATTATTAGTAAACTGTAATCAGTTGCTATAATCCTGATGGTTGAAGTATCTTTTCGAATGGCTGCGGCATCTCTGGTTGCTCGGAAAACTCACATGATGGCTCCGCCATCCACCTCATGTCATTACTATTATTTTGGCTCAGATACCGTATATAGTAGTAAATATTGTAGTAAATTATTCTTATATTCCTCTTTGGTCACAATCCTAAAACAAAACAAAAATATATTTTAGTGTTGGAGTTTTTTTCAACCTAATCTTTGAAAACTTGTATCGTTAGAGCAGTTTTTTTTTATTGAAAAAGGATTAGACGTTTGTCTTCTATCTCACCTGATGGAAAGTGACGATGAAGACGAAGGTGTTACACGTCTGCATAACTTCCTCTTTTAAACACGTTTACGTGGATATGTTCGTGTTAGAGGGAAGAAAAGGCGTATGCAATTATAGGAACAGTGGTAGTTCCAGTTGAAGATTGCAGTCGGCAATGTATCATATACCTTCATGGGGTCGGATGCTCTAATCACAAGGACCGCGTGCTCGCTTTCTGGTTAAAAAAGTTACTGTAAAGGTAAGTGGTACAAAAAAATAAACTTAAAAATGAAGACTAGCTAAAAGCTAATGAGAATAAGGTAAACTAAACCACACAGTATATTAAGCATATAATGATATGAAGAGGCAGTAAGAAGTTAAAATTTGTCTGATTAAATGGTCTATCATAAATAATATGATAAAATATTTATTTTAACCATGTAAAAATGTAGCACTATCATAAATGCTTTATTACGACAGCTCTCTATGGTAAACACGGCAGAAATAACATAATTTGGATTGTACCTTTCTTCCTAGACAGAGAGGTTAACTTATTTTCTATGATATCTATCCAAGGAGCGCATTGATTATATTTTTATAAATTTTACTTAATTATACCTCTGCTCCTCGTCATTACCTGCATTACATTTTATCTATTACTAAACTTATACAAATCTCTGTAACAGGATTTTGCGCCAAACACAATCTGTTCGGTATTCTGAAAAAAAAATCCATTATAACTAAATATATTAAGTTATGAAAAATATGTAAATTAAAACACGTATAAGGTGTTAAGGGTGGGTACTTACAATAAGTGCATGCTTATGACCATTGAATCTAACATAATAAACTTAAGTACAATACTGATAGTGGCAGAGTGAAGGGCCACTTACACGCAAATGTATAAAAACATTCTCAGCAAGAAATAACGTATTTATTAGGCCCCTATTATTTTACAAAGTATTAATAAAGCGATTCCCGCATAACTTTGGTTGACTGCAACAGAGGAAAACACAAATTATGTGAGGAAATTTCTAACAGCTAGTGTAATTTGTATCACAAATAAAACTACATAAAGACATTGCACAATCGATTGTCCGTACTGGGATTCAAACTATTAAGAGGTCCTCTTGGATGCAAAGCAAGTATATCCTAGGGCCCGTTAAACGTCCTACTTTCGTTTGGATAGAACAAACAGTTAAGAATAAATGATAAGTCTCTCAAATGAAAACGCAAAACACTCATCATATACTGAGTATTACTAGAGCCTAATGGAAAGTTTCCCACCTCATCGTTCCATAATATTTCGGTTTGCCTGCTAAGATTTGGTTACGTTTTTAGTAACAAGTTAAATAGTTACTAACAAATAAAGCTAATATTAAAAGCATGTAAAAAATTGTAAGAAAATAGAACTTGTTTGTAAATCTTCCTTACAGCG
This sequence comes from Marasmarcha lunaedactyla, assembly GCA_923062675.1. Taxonomy (NCBI): domain Eukaryota; kingdom Metazoa; phylum Arthropoda; class Insecta; order Lepidoptera; family Pterophoridae; genus Marasmarcha; species Marasmarcha lunaedactyla. Next base: position 12,330,332 of record OV281339.1, on the reverse strand, counting down.
TATCATAAAATCGTCTAATCTGTTTTGATTTTTCCATTCATGTGTCTGTTGTGATCGAACGCAGTGGGCTGTATAGACAGTTAAATTTATTTTTATAAAATGAATAATTATCACTTTGATAGACACATTTTTATACTGAGAGTGCTGATAGTGGTCTTTTTATGTGGCTTTGTAACTACGGAAAATGATCCCCTAGTGGGGACAGCGTTGGGAAAATTAAAAGGGTTTTATATGGTGTCACGCGGGGGCAGGAAAATTGCTGCGTTTACAGGGGTCCCGTACGCGAAGCCCCCTGTAGCTGGCTTACGGTTCAAGGTAGGTAGTCTTGCTATAACTATACGTTCAGGAACTACTGTACCTGTACTAAACGAAACAACTACATAGTTTTAAACAGAATTTCAAAAAACGCATGCTCTTAAGGTTATTAAGCGGTTATCTCTAATATAGATTAATCTAATCAGGCTATCTATCTTTTTTTAATGGTCATCGATAATGTACATGAAAGAGAAGAATTAACTTTATTTATTCTAAATTACTGGTATTGTGATAAACAATAAATATTTAACAAGGTTACGTTACTGCAAAAGATTATTAAGATGTTGTAAAGGTTATTTTTTCCTAGTAGTCTTTATTATCGTTTCACTTTGTTATGACATTAGTATTTCTTTTTTAGCGTTTCCTAAGAGTATAGTTTTGCACGATTGCTTAATTTGTGATTTAACCTCTAATTACCTGGCCAACACGAGGAGGCCCATCTTGTTAAGTTTTGTGATGTCACCGGTTTCAAGGACTATTATTATTTTGACAGCCTACGCCTGCGGAACATAAAGTATATGTTTGTTTGTATTACATCATTAACAAAACGAGATTTTTTTTTATTGAAAAAGGATAAGACGTTTGTCTTCTATCTCACCTGATGGAAAGCGACGATGAAGACGAAGGTGTTACACGTCTATCCACGAAATACCTATTCACTCGACGCTTGAAAGAACTAGGACTATAGTTTTCTGGAAAAACAGACGCAGGCAGTTCATACCACACCTTGGCGACCCGCATCGAAAAGGAACTATCGAAGCGTTTGGTTCGACTTCTTGGGATATCTACCATGAAAAGATGGAAGGTCTGTCTGCGTCTAGTAGTCCAATGCAAGATAAAGTTGGTCCTAATAAAAACAAGTTTGCTTTTTTTTATTTTGATTCAACTGTCATGTCAATATTGTCAAAAAATATCTGTGAACAAAAATCCATAGAAAATTGTAAAGTTGTTCATTCCAGGTAGGTAATCTAACAAACCTTGCTATGCGATTTTAAAAAGATGACTCCGTGACGTCAGCATACGAATTTATTTAAAAATTGATTTTAAACAAAACATTTAGTTTAAAATCAATCAGAAATCAGAAATATTCAATATTAAATTTGTTTTCCCAAAATTCATTATATATTAAATAATATTTACCTCAAAATTACTTTACATACTGAATTCCATTAGTTTCGGGATACATAATTAAAACCAAAAGCTATACGAAGAATCGCACTGTTTTTCATAATGCATTTATTTATTTATGTTATTATATTATATTATATTATATATACATGAGTTATTTACTTAAAGCATGGCTAATAACAGATTTTTCCTTAGTAAACAATTATAAGTTTATGGTTGTTGACACGTCGACATAAAACAAAAAAGTTACATAAAACAGTATAGGTCAAAATAAAATAAAATTTAAAATTTAAAAAAATCCATACAACAAATAATATGTCCATGTAATTAATAAACGTTAAGCTAACTATACATTTTATATTTCAACGTACAAGTTTAAATGTTTATGAATCCTATATATTGAACTGCAAATTCCAGACTGAAAATTAAATCTAAGATTCCATTGACTTTAAATTTTAAAATTTTAAATTATTGACTCAATTACCACTTACGACATCTGCTTTGAACCTAAACTTAGAACATATAAACGGATCAATACGATCAAAGCATTTATTGTATGTGCTTGTTATTCGAGTGATAACATCGTTATTGGCGTAGTAAGTTGGTGTGACGTGTACGGGTGGAGGGTGTTCGGTATCTAATTTGCGCGACTAGTTCTGGGGTCTACCTTACCATTAACTACGTCGTATATTGTGCACTTATTCATATTTATTTATTTTGTTTATTATAAAAGTACAACCACATCTATACATTCACGAGGTATTTACTTATAATAAGTTAATGTTCTGATATACATGACAATTACGGTGTACATAACAATTATTAAAACGTAGCTCTAAATATTTACAATATATGTACTATTATAACTTTTGTTTAAAAAAAAGGAATTTATAATTTTAAAAGTTTAGAATGATTTATTTTGAATTTTTACTCAGATCTAACGAGTCATGGAAGATGTCAATATACGGATCACGTGTTTGTAATTTCTTATGTACATTAGGAATTCTCCATAGGTGGGGTTGAAGACCTAAATTAGTCCGGGAGAATGGAGTGTAGAATATTTTATTTATGTTATGCCTAGGGTAGGAGTAAGGGACGGCATTCGCTATTTTGTCGAGAAGTTGGCTCCATGTAAAATTAGGTACTATTAATTAACTTAAATGTTAAACATAGGACTAAATTCATTCTTCGATCACGTTAACTATTTATTTTGAACTTTGCTAACCCTTGGACGTACGTGTTTCTATGTGAAAAGCCTCTACTGGAAAAAGCTAAGTGGCTCGTTGTATAATCTCGATCCAATGTGAATTGACAGCATAGAATGGAGACCATGCAACACTCGCGTAAGATTGCTGCGTACAAGAGCATTATATAGGAGTATCTTTGTTTGAGGATATTAATAAGAAGTGGTTTTTCGTTTTAGAAAAACAAACATTTTGGCAGCTTTTGTTACAGTTTATCAATATGAGTAATGAAATTTAAGTTGGTTGACGATTACTCGCAAATCGCGGATTCCCTTGACTCCTGACAATGAGACGCAGTTAATCTTGTATTCTGTAACAAGCGGTTTTTTTTTCTTAGTGAATTTATTATGGAAACATTTGCTTACTTTAAGACACATATCATTCACTGCACAATAATTTACTATTTCGTTTACATCATCCTGAATTTTTTTGGACTCATTATTGGTTTTAAGTGGTCTATAAATTTTCAAATCATCGGCAAACAGAGCTATTTTGCAGTGTTTAATGAAATTAACTATATAATTGATGAAAATTAAAAAAATTATAGGCCCCAATTGGGAACCTTAAGGTACTCCAAATAAGGTGTAATATGTTTGAGATCCGAATCCATTAATAACGACGTTTTGGGGTATTTGGTGTAAATATGACTCAAACACCTCAGCAAAGACCCTGCTATACCATAAGCTTCTAGTTTTGGTATTAATATAGAGTGACTAACCTTATCGAACAGTGGTTCTACTAAAGTCGGTGCAAATTGCGTCAACTTGTAATCTGGCATCTACGTCTTGAGATATATGAAAGATAAAAGATACTAAGTTAGAACTAAGCGGCCGCATCTTAATCCATGTTGATAATCGGTAATACTATTGTCGATTGAATTATAATTTGTGGGATATAATACGGATTCAAATAATTTGGAACAGCATAAAAGTATGGATATTAGACGATAGTTTTTAGCATAAGCATGATCTCTTTTCTTGTATACTGGCAAAATGCGAGCCTTCTTTTACTCATCAAGGAAGATACCTTCAACCGTTGATCTATTGAAAATAATGCTATCGGTCATGCTACAGCCGAACCACGGAGCTTCACAAATAAAGGAGGTATGGAATCTGGGCCTGCAGCTTTTGTTGGAACCAGCTTTTTATTTGTTTAACTATAGCAGTTTCAGAAAATTGTATTATTGGGATGTATTAATTATTCGAAGAATTAGACTTTTGAAGTTTACTGCCAAAATTATTTTATGGTATTACTATTGAATGTTGCACAAAAATAATCATCAAACATAATTAACGATATCATCTCCAGTTTCAGAATAAGTGTTATCGAGTAGATTTTAGCTGAACATTGTAGAATGTCCTCCACCTTTATCTTTAATAAAGCTTGAAAAACCTTTGATATCTTAGGAATATTACATTCCATTGTATTTTTATAGTTTTTGTAAAAATTATCATAAAGTTTATGGCATGTTCATTGACTTCGGAGCAAGTGATATTCACGTTCAACGGATATTTCTATATTTGTTGAAAAATAAATAGTTGGAAAATATTGATAAGTTTATTAGTAAACAATGGAGCATATGACTTAGTAGCTTTTTATTTGGCACGTGCTTTTTTTTATTATATGTCTTATTTCAGCATAAAGTTTTACTACCATGATATTGACATCTTCACAGCTATCTTATAAATTAATCTATTCAATCCTTTTTTATAGTATCATAATCAGTCTTGAAAAAATTTTATTTGACATCGTTTTAAGGACCTAGGTTCTTAATATTATTATATAAAATATTAAGTAATAAACAAGGACGTGAGCTATAACTCTTACTTAAATTACTCAGTGGCTTAGTTACAAATGCTTTGGTATTATTACTTAGAATAATATCTTAATATCTATTATCACTATTGCATATACAATTGAAATGAAAACGATTGTTTTAAATTAACATTATAATTGGTTGTTTTAAGTTAACATTATAAACATATATTGGTATAAAGCCAATATTAAAGTTGCCAAGTACGATAGAATCTGTTGTTTTACTAACAAAATTGTTATTGTTATACAAAAATTTTCTAAATATTTTGTCAGTTGGTTCGATTTAACAGGTGGAGATAGGTAGAGATTTTACAGCACAGATTGATAATTTTCTTGTAGCATTGTAATATTATTAATTATCTATCGATTGTAATATCTATAGTTACCCCCAAATCCTCCATATCATTTGTTTCCTAACTTTCGACTCTATTCGAGGCTAATTCTCGCAACACTGCAATTAATACACTTGCACCATATTTTATTGTAGTTTGAGAACACATACTTAATCACAGAACTTGCATTAATCAACAATCTACGGAACTCAGTGTTAAGTAAGTTCGACCACTGATCGAGAGACAAGATTTGAATAGTAACATGGAAATCTGATGAAAATGTTATTATATTCGACTATATATGAGTATTCATTTTCTAGGTGCCTCATCTGACAATTTTATAGCCTTACCTTTGAACTCGTACCTATGTTACATTAGGCAATTCTCATGACCAATTCATTACTTGCAATTAAATACTAATGGTATAATTATCAACGTTTCACTCTTATCCTTGCTTCGCTCGAGGGTAACCTTCCTAAGTGATTGTCAATTAAAATGAAGAAAAATTCACAAGTTATATTCACAATATATTGGATTTTAAAGTTAACCAGTCTTTATTAGATTTACATTAAGATGGATACTTAAAATGTTTGTAAAGTTATTTAATGCACCAAAAGTTAGATACTGAAATGCAATTCAATTTCAAAAAAGTAGACAGCGCTTGAATATAGTAATTGTACATATTATCTTTACACTTTGTGTAAGGGTTTTATTTTTTAAGTTTACAAAAATAAAACACTTTTTAACCGGACTGTATCGCGTTTAATTATATTTTTACAGTTTGATTCTACCTTTTGGTATATCTACGTCTGTCAGTAGTCACAAGTGACTGAGATGAAGGGCGCCTAGACAGTTATGGAGATATTCAATCATCTCCACCTGTTTCACATTCTGTGAGCGTAGCGTTCAGGATTGACGCACAAGTGCTGACAGTCTCATAAGCTTGAGGTCATTGTTGGATGTTAGATTTTATATTTTTCAGTGTCCAGTGGGTCCAACGTTGGAAAAGCTTCCAACCATCTTCTTTATTGAAATTGGAGTGTCTTTTAATGTCAATTGCCTCTCTGATCATTCTTGGTATGTAGTATTTTTCCTTTAATAACATTTTTACAGATTCAAACCTTCAATAATGGCTACGCTGGTGCATGGAATGTTCACAAACTGCAGAATTTGATGCTCTTCTGTTTTGGATATGAGCAGTGTGTTTTATGACGCGGGTTAACACATTCCATTTAGTTTGACCAATATAGAAAAGCACACAGCTGCAGTCAATTTTGTAAAGATACTGAAACATATCATGTAAACAAAATAACAAAATGTAATAAAATATAATTAGACGAGTTAAAATCTGGCCCAAAAAGTGTTTTATTTATAGTAATAAAGATGAACCAAAGATTAAGGTAGTGAAATCAATAATAAGAGAGTCATGAAATTTAATATTCATGATATTATACATGGCATGGCCCTTGAGTTCGTAAAATACTTAAGTTAAATAATTGTATATTAAAATTTCTACCAGGCACCTGTACCGGTTGAACCATGGGGTGCACTAGATGCCACAAAACCGTCGCCGATCTGTGTCCAGAGAAACCCTTACACAAGACAGAAGGAAATAGTGGGGCAGGAGGACTGCTTGTATCTGAACATTTACACCCCGCACATAGGCAATGTGAGTACAATTTACAGCCACTTCTGAAAGGTACAGGTAAAGATAGCCAAAGCTGTGCTGATCAATTAAAGTGGTGATCAAGTAAAAGATCAAATGCTGTCATGGCTCCGCTTTTTTGTGCAGGAAATATCCCCTGAAAGTGTCCAACTTCCCGTGATGCTGTTTATTCACGGTGGGGGCTGGATGTGTGGAGACGGCACCACCTACAACTACGGGCCAGAGCACCTCCTGGACAGGGACGTCATTCTCGTCACCACTAACTATAGACTAGGTGTGTAAACCTTTACTTATTTGGGAGAAACGTACTTATTTGAGTACAGAAAGACAGAAAGAACGACATTGTTTAAAACTATGTACAGTTTTATTATTATTATTATTATGCGTAACATGAAAAATTATCGACCCTGACAAAATAATATAATTGCAAAGACTATTTGTTAGAATTTGAATTTCTAGTCTTCTTAAACGATGCGTGACGAAGTTGGTTCCTTAATTGTAGCTAAGCAGTAATTTGTCTAATGGTCACCTAAAATTTAATTTAATTTGGCAAATTCAGAACACATAATGCTTTAATATGATAGCTTATTAAAATTTTATTCAACGTTTTAACATTAGGATCATTAAGGTAGTGACGTCGTGGTACAAATTTTAGTCATTTTAAATTAAAAGCCCAAAAAGTGGCCAGGATTACTCAAACAAAGCAAACACTTATTTCAAGTTGCCTTATGCAAAACAACACAGGAAACACGAATCAAACCTGTTTTAATAGGAATTATCTAAGTTCTGTTATATGGCTTAGTATGACCTTTAAAATTACAAGTCAAATAACTCTCAGAACACCAAAATGATGTCATTGACCGCTGACTGTTAAGTGAAGAATATAGATAGTTAAATTTATTGGTACATATAAAAATTTAAGAAATGCGCTTGGCTTGCTGTTCGTAAAGTCTTAATAACACGTGAGTGTACGTACAGATTCAAGAATGATTATTCTCAATGTTATATTAATTATGGGTCTGAAATTGAAAAACCAATTTACTTATCTCATGTCGTTGCAAGTAATAAGTTCGCACATTTCTGAAACAACTTTAACATAAAATACTTTATATTTCTCCACATTTAGGACCCCTGGGTTTCTTATCCACGCAAGATGAGCACTGCCCTGGCAACAATGGTTTGAAGGACCAACAGGAAGTGTTGAGGTTTATCCAAAATCATATCCATAACTTTGGAGGCAACAACAAATCTGTGACCATATTTGGAGAGAGCGCGGGTGGTGCTAGCGCGCATTATCATATGCTGTCTCCGACTAGTCAAGGTAAATTACCATATTATATATTTTAGAATTTCATTCTCCATTAGCCTACTAACGGCATTTGGGCTATAAACTCGCAATGTTACAGTGGTTTATAGAACTGTTGGCAGTTTCAAATCGAACTAGGAATGAAAAGGAAACTAAACTCTTTGTTACTTTAATTTCATACAAATTTTGAAAATAATCATACATTTTCCACCCATATTTGTTGATTCAAATAGACCTAAACCTAAAGGAAAAATCTGTTGAATTGACTTATTTATTTTACGCGTCTGCAGGGTTATTCCACAAAGCTATATCGGAGTCGGGAACGGCGCTGGTACCCTGGGCCGAGGCTTCTCCCGGTGAGGCTCTCAGGAATGCCTTCAAACTTGCTAAGTTCCTGGACTGCCCCCAAGCTCCCTCAGAGAAAATGATAGCCTGTCTCCGAACGAAGGACAGCTATGACATCATCAATACGGAATTCAGGTTCTATGTAAGTAAGACCTCAAAATTCTGTAGAATTATTTTCGTATATTGAGACTATTTTTACCGAGTATAACATCGTTTTACTCATTTGCTACTGCTACCTGCTTAAATTACCTAATTCATTCGTCACAAACAATGGTCTTACCTTTAATTTTATATTAGGGCAAATAAGCTTTGTAATCCAAATAACATTTCAAATAACTTCGCTTCAATAGAGCCTACGATTATTACCTATTTCATTGGATGGCAATACTTTCATCTATTACATCATTTTGCATAAGTTAAGATATCGGCAAAAGTTAAATACTGGCAAAAGCAAGCCAGTGTTTAATACAAGATTAAATAACATATATTTATCAAAAACAGTTTTTTGTTAAAAACCAATGAGAAACTGGTTTTAAGAATCGTGCACAAAGTCAATACAAAAACTAAATAGAGCATAAAAACTAATAGGCATAAATAAAACTAATCTGTACAATTTATTCACGAATCGTTTTTTTTATTTTTTAGATGTATTTTATTAAATTATATTTGGAGTAACCATAATTATGTGAAAACCAGTTTTTTTTATATTTATTGCATCCTTTGATCCGCTAACAGAGATTATTAATGTCTTTCGTTGACGTCAATAGAGTATTGTAATCTCGGAGGCAAAGCATGTTGTAATTATGTTAAATCCATTAATTTTGACTAAATTATGAAAATAAAATTTTGCTTAACGTTTTGTCGCAATGTGCGGATGCAGTTTGCAAATTTCTAAAAGTGAGCTCAGTTTAGGTTCAGTCCTTTCTAACATTCAAAGCACCTACACATTGATATTGAGTACTTTCTTAAATTCAGGCTTTGAATTAAAAAAAAACTGCTTAGTTAACAAAGATTGGTTACTAAAATTATTTAGTTTTATAAATCCTTTTGAAAGTTAAAATAAGAATAGCTAAGCCACAATAAAGCCTTCATTTTAGCCTAAGCCTGTCATCGAATTTTACCTTATCAAAATTGAAATTAAACAGTTTAAAGTTAATGCTGGTATGGTATTAAAATTGCGGACGCAACCCGTAGAAATTGAACTGAAAAGAGCCTTCCTCATTCCATGTGTCATTCTAGACCAAAAGGAGAAACTATTTCTCTAGTAGGTACATGCGATTTGAAAACATACACACACTCTATTTTTACTTTAAATTACATACTGATTTTGTCTAAAATCACAACGAAGATAAATTGCCAAAAATGCCGTTTACCAGGTCACGGTCTAAAACCTTTCACCAGGTCACGGTCTAAAACCATTCTCACTTTATGGTGTGGATAAAATATTCAGTTCGATAAACAGAGGCAAACATGTTGTGCAATTTTAACCATATTAATACTTACATAACTAATACAACGTCAATTTTAGTGATACACTCCGAGGATGAAACAAAATTTGTAACTTTTATTTACAAATATACCTCTCTTACATAAGAGATAATTTTGTTGCAGTTTAACGTATTTTTTATATATTAGGTCTTTACCTATGAAATTGCCGTTTTTCACGAAATAAATGAAGCGTAATTTTTTTATACATATTTTATTTCTATTAATCAAAATAATCACCCATGCAATCAATGCATCTTTGCCAACGCATTGGTAGCTTATTGATGCCTTTCTTGAAGAAATCAGCTGGACGGGAGGCAACAAATTCTTCAAAGGCATTTTGTACTGCCTCTCGGGTATTGAATTTTTTTCCCGCCAAGAAGTTATCCAAATTCTGGAAAAAGTAGAAGTCATAATCTGCGGATGACGGAGAACTTCCAACCCCAACTCTTGTAGCTTGGAGACCGTCTGCTGTGCAGTATGAGGTCGCGCGTTGTCGTGCAGGAGCAGTGGAGCCGAACGATTGACCAAAGCTGGTTGGAGACGTGCGAGCTTCTCCATCATTGTGTTCAGTTCTTCACAGTACACATCTGCAGTAATGCTTGTCCCGTTTGGCACGAAGCTGTGATGAATTACACCCGCGTTAGACCACCAAACAGTGACCATCACTTTTCTAGGGGTAAGTTTTCGTTTAGGGCATTGTTTGGGTGCTGAACCAGGGTCCAACCAACTTGCTGAGCGCTTACGATTGTCAAACAGGATCCATTTCTCGTCACAAGTAACAATGCGGTTCAGAATTCCTTCATTTGTATGCCTGCTGAGCAGTGCAAGGCACGTCTCCACGCGTACTTCGCGCTGGCGGTCATTGAGTTCGTGGGGTACCCATTTGTCAAGCTTTTTTACCTTGCCAATTTGACGCAAATGGACCAATATTGTTTTGATGCTAACGTCGAAAGCTGCTGCTAATTCAGCCGTGGATTGAGTTTCATCAGCTTCCACAATTGCCTTTAATTCGTCATTGTCGACCAAAGTTTTCGGACGACCACGGGGTTCATTTTTCAGGTCAAAATTTCCAGAACGGAAGCGGGTAAACCAATAACGGGAGGTGCGTTCGTTTGTAGTGTTCGCTCCGTAAACGTCGTTGATGTTGCGTGCCGCTTGTGCCGCTTTGCTGCCATGACGGTACTCATACTCCATAATTACTCGAATTTTTAACTTATCCATGATGACGAAAAATGTTCGAATGCGTTGAAAACAAAACACTAACTATTAAACAAATGACGATTTTAGAAAAAGAATTCCATGTTTGTCAAATTAAATTAATTTGAAATTAGAATTATCAGTCAAAAAAAAATATTTTCATTTGAAATGGCCAGTACGGCAAAACGGCAGTTTCATAGGTAAAGACCTATTATAATTTTCGAACTCTGTACTTCGCACCAAGTCAGAATGAATTAAATGAAATACATAAATCATTTTGATATTCTAGTGAGATTTTTTAACAACCTGGTTGTGGTAGAAGAACCTAATTGGACTTATGTAGTGGTTGTTATAGCTTCTTGATCTTATGATGGTCCTGGGCTCAATGCCGGTGACTTTCAAACGTATCGGTGAGGTTTTGCAAGTTAAGTACATTATAATCCAACTGCTCTAACGGTGAAGGCATAAATTAACTGTTGTGTTCTTTAGCAAGTAGTAGTAGAAAAGAAGATAGTCAGTTCGACACCTAGGCTTAGCTTTAATTTGTGGTAGAAATATTGACCCATTTTCGAGTCTCTATTTATGTGCAAATTTCCCCGCAGTTCACTTTACGGTCACCCTAAGCACAAATTCTATCCATTTTGGTTCCACTTAAATCAGCTTCGGTGTCTCTGGATTTGCTTACTTAAACAAAATTTATAATCTTACAATTCTTTGAAAGAAAAAACCTAAATTAATACGTTGTCGTTCTCAACAGCAATATTCAAAGCCATATTTTTATTACTGGGTTTTATGTCACCACATACACGGAGATACATTGTTGTGGCATAAGCGGTTTTCAAAGAAATTGTAATGAATCATTCGTGATGATGACAATGTGTTTCTAGTCAACCAAGCTAATTTTAAGAGTTTTAAACCTGACATCATATGTTTATGGTACATATAAGTAGAAATCCTAAGGAAGGCCTTACTGGAACTAAGTATATAAAACGTTTATGTACCTCATTAAGGACGATCCTTACGACACAAGCATAATGAATTTACCTTTTGGGTAAGCTATAAATGACATAAAGCCTCAGCTACAACAAACCTAGATTTTCGGTACCAAGGCTCTGAAAGATAAATATCAGAATTTCGTTTCTTGGGATCACTATAATATGTTTTTAATTATGTGATAAAATAGGTAGCCTATTTTCTTGCTCTACAGTACAAACATACATCTAACATTACCAAAAAGAAGGCAAATATAATCGAGATGGATATTTTAAAAGGAGCATTATTATTTTGGTTTCCAGGCATGGGATTATGAGCCCATGATCCCCTTTAAGGCTGTGATCGAACCCGACCTACCAGGGGCCTTTTTGACCTCCAGCCCCCGACAGATCCCGAAGGTCCCAGCAGTACCTTGGATGACAGGCCTCAATACCGATGAAGGGTGCCTGAAATCTGTTTGTAAGTTGCTTTTGAATCTAAATAAGACACTCTTACAACGTTACATGATATGCACGTATGAGCGATGTAAATATGGGACCATTATGATAGGGAAAATCAACACTGCGATCTGGGATTACAGCCACAATAATAGAAATAAATTATTTTATTAATAAATTAAAACACAACATTACAGAATATACACATTACACACAGTACAGAAAATATACGCAGCATCACATAAGAGTGACCTTTTTCAGGCAAACTGACATTACAATAATAAAAGAGTGGCATTGCATCTCAAATATTATATAAAACAACCAGGACACAAAACAACATTAAAATCACAAATATTAGCAAATCAAGAAATCACACAAATAAACACGGTTTGTCATGTTAAATAGAAACCAAAACCAAAATAGAAACCATGGCATCTTTACTTTTTATTCTATGTGTTATACCCAACGTAAATATATATAATATATAAAGTATAACAAAGTCACTAAATCTTTTAAATAAACTTGCTTAGATACCTAGCCCGAGCACGCTGGAATTTTAAGTAAATAGTAATAGGACTAACCGTCTAAGATACTTTTGAATTTTTACAGATTTTTTTTAAAGCTACCTTTTTCCACATGTACGTAATAAACATTTTTAGCAGTGAGTATCCCAGAAGTCACGTCGATTGTGTGTTTCGTGGTGATCTCGCTAACACACTTAGAATCGTTGTGCTACAATTTAAATCAAAATTTCTTCTTGGTTCAGGGATCACATCGAACAGCTCAAGGTTGCAAGAATTCATATCAGGGTTTGACACAATTGCTCCAGTTTCATTTTACTATGAAAATTCCCCGTACTTCGATATAATTACGAAGAAAATCTATAAAACATATTTCAAGAACCAAGACATCGAGGCTGTGAAAGCAGGTATTCTTGAAGTAAGCGAAACGACTAATAATATTTATAATTCAAAGACAAGGAGCACATACAAACGCACAGATACCTACTTTCTTTAAAATAAGATTTACTTACAGGAAATGAATTATACATTTTCCTTTTAGCATTCTTCTATTTAAGTTTATTAAGGGTTTAATTGTGTTGTGAAATGACACCGTTTATAAGACAGTTAACCTTGTGGTGATTGGCTCGAACAATGGTAGGGACTGAGATTTAATAAACATGAATATTAGATTTCGACTCTATGATGTTATCCATTTATAAATAAACGTGAGAACCGATGACTATTTATCCAAATGTACAATAATGGTAAATATTTTGCAAACTCTACCTACAATTCTTTACAGTGGTTTCATCTACGTAAATTTTAATACCAAACGACCCTTTGACGTAAATAAACCATTTCCATGTGTTCATCTTGTTTATAAAACTTGTTTATGAACTGACAAAAAATGCTAGGTACCAACAAAGATATTATAACATTGAAGATATCTTGCCTTGGCAGTGAGTCAATATAAGTAAAAAAGTCTATTCATTTCGCAGGCACTTAAACTTAACTCAAACATGTTCATAACTAATAAAGAAATATTGGGTCTAATTTTTTCCTGCTACTTCGTGTGATTTTACGTTCTAAGCTTGAAATAGAAGTAAAAAAAAGTATAAGCTGACTTTGATATGTGTTTGTCATGTTTTACCTCTATGCCAAATTTAATTATTAAAAATTATTTTGCCGTTTCCGCGTGATATCGAAACAAACACGCACGTAAAAATAAATATAATAAGTATGATATTGTTTGAGTAACAGACATTAAGTTAATATTAATTAGCTACGAACATTCTATGCAACGAGAAAGATTCAGAAATAATCAAAAATCAATACTAAATTGTCATTACTAAATTAGTTAATTAGCCTCCTTTTTCTGAAATTGGGTATATTTCTAATTGCTGTTGTTGTTTACGCACCTACATCTATAAATAGGTATCTATCTGTACTGAGAATGGGAACTGCTAATTGTTATAAAATTGTTTTATATTAACAAAGTAGGTTCAAAAAAGGCGAGAAGGAACTGGTTCACTCTTGTTCCAATAAAGAAAGGGTTATTTGCATGTTAAATTATTGAATGAGATGGAAGACGAACGCCTGCAAACCATAAATAAAGAAGTGGCATGTACTCATTTCTAGTTTTAAAGACCCTGATAAAAATGCTGAACGAATTTATCTTAAACTAGCACAATTTTATTATTGGTAGGAAAATAAGTTAAGAATGGCGTAACATGAATACAGAAAATAAACTTAATTTAAGCGGTTAAAAATTAGTTTTTCTTGCATACAAATGAAGTAATTTTCATTGCTATTGTGTGTAGGGTATAAAATAATTTAACAACAAAAATTCAATGTTTCTCTCATTCAATTATGTCCACTATTGGGTCAAGATTATGCCTAAGAATAAGTTCTAGGTAGTCCACGTCCTTAAGAAGCAATTCTGCGGCGAATAAACACCAAATGTTTAAAACTAAAAAAGTACCAGTCATACTCGTATCTATTAATTCCCTTTATAAACAACTTCAGCGCACGAAAAAGAGGTCAATTTCAACACGTACAGTCGGGGAAATTGTTGCAGTCTCGATTTCGAACCCGAATTTCCCGCAGTGTTGTCGCCCCTTAATATGCGGAGCGCGTACAAAACACCGAACAGCGCACAAGCGATTCTCGCCTTAGCGTGAATCTCCGCCGAGATCCCCGACTATACGTGTTAAAATTAAATGAATGCATTTTTATTTAATACGCACTCCTAGTGATGTTTCAAGGATCACAGCAATCTTTGTTTCCAGGCTTGGCTTCACTACTATACGTAAAATTACATTTCCAGATGTTCTCTGACTCCTACTTTGCGTATCCAGTAGTGGACGCAGTTCAATTGACATTAAACTACACCCAGGAACCCGTGTATTTGTATGAGCTATCGTACAGAGCTACTAACAGCTTCTCACAGATATTTGGGGACACTGAAGGCAATTACGGTAAACAATTCAATTCTGAGAATGTTAATTTTTTTTTGCAATCTAGCACGTGACCTACCTGGTGCTAAGTGGAATCTGTGCCCATGGGTGTCCATGGACATTTCATTTATCATAATTCCATTTCAATTCGAGTTCATATATTTATTTCGTCAAATAAAACATGAATCTACCACCAGCTCGGAAAAACCTTCGTGAAGAAGAACTGGCAAGAAACTTCACGGGTATTTTTTTTTTCAAATAAGTACAGTGTCTCTTGTGTCTATACAAAATTATTCTTATCTGCATGTGTTAGCTCGGCAAGTCCCTCCCTCCAAGTATCCAAACGACGAACGTTGCGTTATCTTTGTTCCTGTAATTCACAATTCACTAATCAGCGTTAATACCGGCTGTTGTAGAATTACCTTGGACACTGTAACTTCCACTAGCTGTGCCTTCCTTCGAAATCTCAACGTGATAGGTACTGCGGCCCTGAACGCATGACTCTATTTAATTCGGCAAAACTGGAGCTACAGTTTTTATTGATATCTTAAACCTTAATATCTCAATTCAATATGTCTATAAATTTGATCTTTTGAAAGATTTTCGATAAGCATGTATATCTATTTTATCAATTATCTAAGTACTATTATTTTCAGGAGTATGTCACGCGGACGAATTAATGCACCTTTTTCCGATTCATTTCCTGGCAAAACCGTTCTCCGAGGAAGACTTAGAGATAAGCAACCTAATTGTTACACTGTGGACCAACTTCGCTACTAGCGGGTATGGAATGTTTATTTTCGTAATTAGCAGCTTTTATTCCATTTTGCCCACATGATTCTCATGAGGTACATATTCACTCTTAGCTTAGAAATAAAGTTATTTTTTTTAAACTTAGTTTAATTAGCAATGTACAGTCGGTGCCAGATAAATCTATGCCACCCAGTCGTCGGCCGAATACCCCCCGCACGCACCGCGCGGTCACCCGAACTCACACTACTAAAGACTCGAACAAGTAACACAACCGGTTTAGAGCGACTATGTTGTTTGCAAAATAAATTCTAACTATCGGCGATCGAATCTGTTCAGAACAAAAAATTATGCTACTATACGGGAATATAGATCGTTAATTTCAACATAGCCTATGAAGACGAGCGTAGCTCAGCATAAAAATGTGCAGATTCACTTGCACGCTACCCTTGCTTCAGGCGGCCTGAGTTCGAATCTCGGAAGATGTGCCCGTTTTTTATTTTTTTCTATTTTTATAGATAGTCGAAGAAATAATTCATAAATTTAATACGGGAAAATCAGATTAATTTAAAGATTAATCAGGTAATTGATCTTCTACATAATATATCTTTTTTATTATATTTTTTATAAAATTGTAAGTAGTATTATTTATATACATATATAACTTTAATAAACTTATTTTTTCTTTCAAAATTAATTAAAGATATATTCATTAATAAACCTAATAATGTTCATTAAATTAAAGAAATATTTTATAATTTTATTTTTATATTCCAATTAATCAAAAAATTTATTTTAGTATTATAAAATCATATAGTAAGGTGTAGCTAAGAACTATTAGTAAAAACAACACAAACTTTTTCAGATAATTATTTATTTTGTGCATATTACAACATGTTGCTTCTGACTAGAAAACAAATAAAAATATAACATTACTTATTTGGACTAGGCGACTAGACGCTGAGAACATTTAAAAAACAATATAGTTTTTTATTTAGTTGCTAATTGAAAGATTTGAATGACAGTTTTCATTATAATTGGTCTTTCACTTGGCGTATGACCTCATTATATCATTGAAGTAGTAAATCCATTGTAGACATGAATCAACTTGTAATTAGCCAGAAACTATAAATATTAGGGTCTTTACCTATGAAATTGCCGTTTTTCACGAAATAAATGAATCGTAATTTTTTATACATATTTTATTTCTATTAATCAAAATAATCACCCATGCAATCAATGCATCTTTGCCAACGCATTGGTAGCTTATTGATGCCTTTCTTGAAGAAATCAGCTGGACGGGAGGCAACAAATTCTTCAAAGACATTTTGTACTGCCTCTCGGGTATTGAATTTTTTTCCCGCCAAGAAGTTATCCAAATTCTGGAAAAAGTAGAAGTCTGTAGGCGCAAGGTCTGGTGAGTACGGCGGATGACGGAGAACTTCCAACCCCAACTCTTGTAGCTTGGAGACCGTCTGCTGTGCAGTATGAGGCATTTTCGTTTAGGGCATTGTTTGGGTGCTGAACCAGGGTCCAACCAACTTGCTGAGCGCTTACGATTGTCAAACAGGATCCATTTCTCGTCACAAGTAACAATGCGGTTCAGAATTCCTTCATTTGTATGCCTGCTGAGCAGTGCAAGGCACGTCTCCACGCGTACTTCGCGCTGGCGGTCATTGAGTTCGTGGGGTACCCATTTGTCAAGCTTTTTTACCTTGCCAATTTGACGCAAATGGACCAATATTGTTTTGATGCTAACGTCGAAAGCTGCTGCTAATTTAGCCGTGGATTGACTTTCATCAGCTTCCTCAATTGCCTTTAATTCGTCATTGTCGACCAAAGTTTTCGGACGACCACGGGGTTCATTTTTCAGGTCAAAATTTCCAGAACGGAAGCGGGTAAACCAATAACGGGTGGTGTGTTCGTTTGTAGTGTTCGCTCCGAAAACGTCGTTGATGTTGCGTGCCGCTTGTGCCGCTTTGCTGCTACGACGGTACTCATACTCCATAATTACTCGAATTTTTAACTTATCCATGATGACGAAAAATGTTCGAATGCGTTGAAAAGAAAACACTAACTATTAAACAAATGACGATTTTAGAAAAAGAATTCCATGTTTGTCAAATAAAATTAATTTGAAATTAGAATTATCAGTCAAAAAAAATATTTTCATTTGAAATGGCCAGTACGGCAAAACGGCAGTTTCATAGGTAAAGACCTATTATTATTTGTTTCTAAGCTAAATGACAATAACATCATTCACTCATGGATTACCTTCTTTTTAAAACACAACTATTACGAAACTTTTTTTATTATAAACTAA
Organism: Marasmarcha lunaedactyla; assembly: GCA_923062675.1. Taxonomy (NCBI): domain Eukaryota; kingdom Metazoa; phylum Arthropoda; class Insecta; order Lepidoptera; family Pterophoridae; genus Marasmarcha; species Marasmarcha lunaedactyla. The sequence continues at coordinate 12,312,034 of OV281339.1, read as the reverse complement.
TATGTGCGCCTTCGGTATCTATGACCTGCTGCAACCGAGATCTGATACTGTCAACTAGATTAGATTCCTGCACAAGTCAGATCTTCTCATCATCTCCCAAGTTGAAAAAACTAATTCCTCTAAATTCTCTGGCCACAATATCGCGGTGTCTTTTCGATGCATCAGTATAGGTTATAGAATTCCGACCAGGCCTACAAGGTTCTATATCCCCAGATTCCTCATAACGACGAAACCATAGTTGCACCGTCTTTCTCTGTAAATAAAATTATCAACTTAGAAATAACAATTTCGTTCAATCCTAGTTACAGGATAATACTTAGCTTAAATTTACTTACAGATATCATCAATCGACTTGCAATTATCCTAGTGGAAACATTTTGATTAAACAAAACAACGATTTCAGCTCTATGCAGCGTTTTTAAATGATAATTCATTTTCGGCTTCACTTGAGCACAGAAATATGATAGGACTATAATAAGCGTAACGAACGAATGCAAAACAGCAAACAATCCGGCAACACGACTATACATTATTAGATGCGCACTTCGTCGTTGAGAGTAGCTAGAACCAGTTTAACCGATAATAAGTGAGGGATTTATACTGTGTGCTTGTGTGCGTAAGCAGATTGCCATAGTGCTCAGGTGGTTTAGATATTTCATGGTGTGAGTATCGATGAACGCGCTTGTGCGTGCGACATTAGAAGATGGTGAACATGATTCTGTTGCCATGTGTACACGAATTCTTTCTGGGGAGGATGTAATGGTTTCTACCGTTCCGAGTAGGATATTTTCTACAGTATGCTGCAAGCCAAACGACTCAACATGTAGACCTTAACACTCGTAACTCTTGAAATAATCTTTATGAAGAAAAATAACTTTAAATCTTATAGCGCAAAAAGTGTCTTTATGGAAGAAACGAAATGAAATTCATAAGGAAACTGACCGTTACTGAGTTACATTGCGAGTCATTATTGTATCTGTCCTTATCTCTCGTACGCAATAATGTTGTCACTTGGTCGACGAAGGTTGTCGTTGCGTAATTCGTAGTACAGGAAAGGTATCAGAACAATAGTTATCAACCTGTTCGTAAGGTTCATTATATGTTAAAACCCTAAAATATTGTTTACATTCTTTATGTCGTCTCGGTGGTCTTAGTTTACTTACGTTAATTCTCAGCCTTCACGAGTTTTTTTACTATTAGTTTAATCTTCCAGGAAACCCACAAAACCTGTAGAAGTACCTTTGAAATGGACCCCAGCTACCAGCAGTGCAGCCCTGGAATACCTGGACATAGGGAGGAAACAGGTCATGAAAAAAGACCTAGCGGCGAGGTCTAGATTCTGGTCCACTCTGCCACTCTGGCACAACCCTAAAGTACAACGGTTTATGGACGAATTGTAATAAAAAATTTTTCATTATCATGTGAAAACATCATAGAAAACGAACAACTTAGCTTTAATTTCTATCACATTACGAACAAATCACCAACGAACAACTGTCAGTTCTCTTAGAATAACCTAGATTTAAAACGTTCATATGAAATGTTATTAAAGAGGTTTAAAAATGCATTGTTTCGTTTCCTATCCTTCCTGTAAGATCAATGTATTTTTGTTGATACTACCTATACATTTGTTGAAATAGTGTTTTAAACAACTAAGTATACTAACATACCAAATTCGGAGTATTTTAACGAAAAGTCTCGAATCAAGGGTGTATGGTTTAAAACTATACAGCCCCATATTCGCCACGAACCCTGGATAGACCATGCCGACATGAGTAGAAACGAGTTAGTAGTAAGCTTGAGACTTCGTTCTGGACACATCCCATTAAATAAATTTGCATTTATGATGCAAAAGTTGAATCTCCCAATTGCAGCTTGTGTGGAGTTGTAGAAGACGCGCAACATATAATGATGGAATGTGTACGGAACGAACAGGAAAGAAGCGCAGCTTTAAATTCTAAGTCTTTTAACATAGGTGAGTGTAATAGTATACTTTCTGAACCACTATCAAAAAAAGCAAGAATGTTGTATAGAGTCGTGATACTAGGTATAAATAGAAAATAAGATCAAATCTCGTGTTTAAAAAATTTTAAGTTCAATAAGTAATTACTTTTAAGTTGTTATGAATCTCACTGAATTGTACTTCATGGGAGTGACATAGTCCAAAGGGCTAAAACTCTCTAAATTAATAAAGATAAAAAAAAACATACCAAATTAAATAAATGTAAATTTTTTTGTAACTGAAATCTTAACTACCACCGTAAAAACAACCGTGAGTTTGTTGAACTACGGAATCGATCATCATGGCATAGACGGTGTCAAGATTTCTGTAAAGGACATAAGGTTCAAATTTCAAGCCTTTTTTCCCGTTCCGGGAAAATTCTGTTCCCGGTGGTACACAAACACACAAGTCTAGCCTCTTAGCGTACTGTTATTTACTTCGTGTATAAAAAAAATGAACAATTGAGATATATAAATACCAAACTTGTTTTGGCAAGTATAGTTTAGTTACTTTTTCCATTTAATTCAATTGCCCAATAAATATTTTGACACTTGGGTTTATCTTTGACGGTGCTACTTCAGGTGCGGACATTCTGTGTGTGTTAAATGATATCCAGTGATTGTGGAGAGAATACCGCCAACCTCATGATTTAAAATAATTGAAAACCCAATTTTCTAAAGCATTAGGCCTCAAATATTTTAATGGTCATTAAAATAATAATACTTAAAATGAAAAAAATTGCCAATGTAGGTAGGTAAATATGAAAATCTATGAAATATTATTTCAATTTGATTATCGATTTCGAACTCAAATTCGAAACGATTTGATATTATTCCTATACCTACATTCTAGTATTTTAAATACTTCTGAGTTTTCTACCTTTTTTATTATTTAGAATATAGGTATTAACATTTATTTCTTTACACCACTATGGTACTTAAAAAAACAAAGTCATACGTAAATCTTAAGTTTAATCCCACAAGCAAAGGAGTATAATAGAATAAAACATTTCGATGTATTGTTGGACAGAGTACTGATAAGGTTTAAGTAAAAAGATTTAACCCCAGTATGAGTTAGTAAGTTAAAAATGTTTAACCCCAGACGCGCACGCTCTGGTCCCAAGAGCAGCTCGCCATGGCTACTCCGTTGGGCGAGACGGAAATTGATGTCACTCGATTTTCATGGCCCGTCAGTTGACCTGGAAATTTGAAAAAAGTTACAACTTGTTACTGAATCCTGAATGATTGAGATCCTGGGTGATATTATTTTAAAATAGTCATCGATCTAAAAATGTATCTTTAGTATAAGACTCACAATGAGAGTTTTTCTAAAAGCCGTGTTTCGAATTTTATTTTAATGGAATAAGCGCTCGAATATATCTGTGTAACTGTTAACTTTGAGTGTTAGCAAACTAAACTTACTTAGTGGCAATACTTACTATATTCAGCTTTGAATTTTATTACTTTCAGATAAAGAAGTGAGAAAGGAAAAAAGTTACATAGATAGATGGAAGATATATTAGTAGTTTCTTTCCATAAACCAGTAAACTCAGGATTATCCTAATACCTGTTTTCATTACTACATACCCGTATGGTTTGTTTTCATTGTGTCCCATGAATGCACCGAGTTATCATCCGATCCAGCCAACAAATATCGTCCGCTGACGGATAAACCTGCAAGTTAAAAGGGATGACATTGTTCTCTCAAATCAAAAGCGGACATATGAACAATAGAGAACCATAGGGTTAAGGACTTTTACTCTGGCTACACCTAACAGATTCAGACACATACACAATAAAACCTTGTGGATATAACTACTGAGCCATAATTTTCGTCATCGCATTAAAAAGTCAAAATGCAATTATTCATGCACCTGACTTTTAAAGTATCCACAGATAATGATGCCCTGGCAGTCAGGCTGGTGAAGGGCTTGTTTGCATAAAGACACAAGAACAATCAGGTAGATCCAAAGGGACATCAGCTGTCAATTTTACCCACCTCAGGTTGTGGCGTACCACGCTAGCCACCTGCCTTTTTGCACAAAAAAATCTGACTTATGTGAAATGTACATAAGTTTTATGACACGTTGGTATATTTAGCAATCACAAAAATCGAACCCAAATCTTAAACACTGCGGTAATTTCTTCTATACGGATGTAGGGTGTAATGTCTTACCGCAGCTAGTGAACCCGCTGCCGCCAGGAGGCTTGTAATGGCCGATCTGCTGGTCGCTGCGGATGTCGAACAGTCGCGCGGTCTTGTCTTCGGAGGCCGTCGCAAACGCATGCCCACTGTTGTGGAACTGAAACGGTCCACTGATTACGCGTTGTTCCTAATCCGAAATCGACGTTTGAGCCCACGGGACAAATCGACGATTAATCTTTTTATGGTGTTGTAATTTATATTATGTGTATTCAAATTATATAAAGTGTGTGTAATTTATATACACTTGTAAAGAAAAACTTAATTTTCAAAAATATATATTTATGGGCACTTTAATTTGCTACGACTAACAGAAATTTGTTCGTCTAGTTCTAAATCGATACAAAAAAGTATATCCATATCTCAATCCTGCCTGTTTTAATTGAAATATCAGTAAAATTCGAGTTGAAAATATAAATAATCACATGATGCGTCACTGTTATTTCCAAACATACAAAAACCATAATTTAATAACATTTTATCATTATATTCAAACAAAATGGCTTGCGGGAAACCTGTCACTGACGAAGTACGAAAAATAATTACTCCTCATTATTGTGGCAACACAATCTGCTTACCAAATTGCCAAGGACTTATCCCTACCAAGATAGACATTTCAGATCATCATCGAAAATCACAGGATAAATGGCAGGGTGGAATGTTTGAAGAAACCTAGTCGGCTGCGACTTACAAGCAAAACTGAAAATCGAGTTTTAAGGAAAATCATTGAAAAGAATCGTAGTGCCCACTGCAGGGGAACTTACCTTGAAGTGGAGAGAGCTGATACCTACCTCCGAGAGGGTCGTAAAACAATTGGGTTGTGGATTTTATACTGCTAAAGAGAAACCTTTACTCACGCCTCTCCAAAAAAAGGCTGAAATTCGCTAAAGATCATGAAAATTGGACTGTGAAGTTCGGTGATGTATAGAAAAAAGTTATCAAAAATAAAGATGAAGCATTCCATACCAATTGTATCAAAAGTAAAGTAAAGTTTCCTGGATCAGTAATGATATGGAGCTACATGTCAGCACAAGGTAAGGTTCGTCTTTTTGTAGAAGGAACTTTTAATGCAGTAGAGTACCAAAACATTCTGGAAACAAGTCTCGTGAAACATCGTAACGCTTGCAACCTGTCAACAAGATGGTGCTTCCTGGCACACTGCGCAGATAACCAAGGCTTGGTTTAACTCGAATCAGATGGAGTGGCCTCCAAGAAGTCCAAATTTGTCACCGATTGAGACCCTATGGTGGAAAATGAAGAAAATGCTGGTCAAGTATCCAGCAAGGTCTAAAAGCAATCTAAAGGAAAAAATTATCTGTCTGGAACTCAATAGGTAACTACACAACAATGTGAAGATTTGATAGCAACGATGCCACGAATGAAGGCCGTGATCGTAGCTAAAAGTTACGCCACTGAAAGCTAGAATCACTATTTTGCGCCGTTGAATGCGATGGACGAAGTTTATTACGTGGATGGTTCCCCGAGAATTTGTTATATTTTATTTAAATAGGGAAATATTTTGTTACTTTAAACAAACTTTGCCGTCCAACAATGTCGAAACAATGATGTCCTCGATATTTTAAAATTGAAAAAAATTTAAGTAAAATAAAAGACAAAGAAATAAAAGACAATTTAAGTGTAGGTTGAGAAGCCGACGGAGGGCTCAGCATGGTGAGCTCTTAACACAAGAAACAGTATAACTTATTGTAACATTTAAGCTTACATAAGTTTATGCTTAGGTTTTTTAAACTATTGTACTTGAGACATCAATACTCACTTTCCATCGCAATGAAAGCGTTTGTGTTAAGCTCCATGTTTTGTTGTTTGTTGGGACCTTTTTAGGTAAAGATAAGTAATATAGGCTACAAACAATTCTACACAAAAGCTAATAAAATTTAAACAAAATTATTAAGCAAAGCGAAGATTTTACAATTCGTGCGTTGTACAGAAAATTTAATTACTAAGCGTCATCAGTGTATTGGCAAGTTCTGGATTGCTTTCCTACTATGATTATGACTATTGATTTTACTGAATGTTTTTTTAGAACGTGAAGACCAGAAAGATCGAAACTCAAAATTTCTTTCAAATTTCCAAAATTTTTGTATTTTGATAATTTAACGTATACCTGTGATTAAAATACCTATATAGTACCACTGTAAATACAAGTGCCTGTTGTTGTCTTTTGGTATTTACAGATGTACTTATCACTTATCATCAAACCAGTGAGAGCTTAAACAGTTTTTATGAGAAAATTTTATTAAAAGGAATCCTTCATTTCCACGGTAAATGTAAATTCGCATATGTTTACTTCAGTTGACCAATAATTGTTTTCACAATTTCAATTAATTTTTTATTGCGTTTTGAGTGCATCCAGCAAACTACTATCTTCTTACATTGAGACGAACAATTATAGTTCTAAACTTAGTCTGTCTAAGACGTCTTTATAAGGTTCAGATATTATAATATGTCTGGCAAGCATTGGCGAAACCCACGAATACCGTAAACCCTTAGTATTTTGACCTGAGCCAGCCCAGTCATAACCAAGTAAACAAAAAATATTCCAAAGAAAAAATTAGCTTCTACCCGACAACGACGAAGGCAAAATCATTATTTTTTATAAATTTATCATAAGGGTTCATTATTTAGGGTATTCATATTGTGTTTCAAAGCCAAGATATAACAACTAGATGTTTAAAGCTAAAAGAAATGTCACGACCTGAGCTAGGTCATGTACACCATCTAAAAAAATTGACAAATAAATGGCAATTATAGGTAAGAAAATTAAAAAGTCAACATTATTTCTATTTATTTTAGCGGGCAACATTGACAACTTTTTTATGGCGGAAGTTGTCGAATGAAGTTAGTTCACTAAGCAGAGGGGACAGCCACCTCACACAGCACACTTCACTCACATCACATTGATAGTTGTCTGTCTGTGTGTTTGATTGTTCGTTGCGCTTGAGTTCTTTCTTTCGGTTTCTTTTTAACTTTACAGCTGTTAAATAAGCTAAAAATACACAAAACAATTCAATTCAATTCTTTGGACTTAATGGCAACCAGCCATCAATACTACTCGATACACAAAACAAAATGAATTTTTTTTCAGCCAAAATGTTTTTTGTTTGTGTTGCACGGTAATAAGGCACAATTTCATTTCCTACCAATAAACAAAGTGATTTAATAACAATTTAACAATCAAAAAGTGTTCTAAGCATTTTAAACTATTTTTTGATAAAGTGTACAAAGACCTGGCCCAGACTCCTTGCATTTTGGGACATTTATTTTTTCCTAATTTAGATTTGCTGTACGATAATTATCTTATGACTTAAGGGCTGTTGAAAATTATAAACTAATTTGGAGTTTTTCAATATTCCTGTTTGAAAGCAAAGTTAATATTTAAATATTTGATTTGTTCAGGTTTGTTCCCATAAAGTAGCAACGATAGTAATTATTGTTCTTTGGTATTAAAGAAGATCAGAGTTTATGCTCTAACCACATATACGTCCAAGCAAACTAGACCACTGGCAAACGTGATAATCAAACATTGTTTAGGATACGAATAGCAATAACTATAATTATTTATTTTGGTATTTAATGCCGACATAATTAATTTATTACATGGCAAATGAATTGAGCAGGACCTCTTTTTCGTTCCTTGAAATGTTTATTGTTGTATATAAATTACTGAAAGTAGAGGGCGCGTTCTACCCATCTTCCTAAACTATTTGGGCTTCAAGTGCGGAAGTCTCAAGTAATCATTGACAAAAAAAGGAATATTGTATTAATATCCATTTTAATGGAATACTTACACAGACACTATTGACATCCGCTTCATGTCCAAAGAATGTTTGTTTCGCTTTATCCTCGCGGATGTCCCACAGCTTGCAGGTCTTGTCTACGGACCCAGTCACGTATGTCTGCATGTCTGTAACATAACCAACTCAAACATTAATAAGTTATTTAAAGTTCTTATCGTGACAAAGGTAATCTATCATTAAGTTTCCGTTGTCCGCATTGATTCATGATGGTAACGAGATTGTTGAAATTGTTACAAAGGTTTTCGCTGCTGTAATACCTAACACTGCTCACAGCGTCGAAAATGGCGGTCTACCTATAATACCTGCTAAAAGCCGAAGTCAAGTTCTACATAACCATCACGATGAAGATAAACAAAAAAATGACATTAGATAAGTGTAATTTTTTTTAATCAGTTATAGTTAGCGATTAAGGACCATGCCCATATTAGTATGGAGCTGAAAGTCAGCAATACCATGCAATGCCCAAATTACAGCTCTGTGTCATATGATAACTTTTTAACAGTATTTATATGATATCTAGATTTAATGTCGTATAAAGCGCCGGTTCAAAAGATATTGGACATTAAACTTGATAACTTCCTACTGGTTTTTTATACATTTTATTGTTTACAGACAGCATTGCTATTAGTTTTTCACTAGGAACTTCATGATCATCACATAAGCTAAGCCAGATCAGTGTTCTTTTATATACTTATCTGTATGTTATCAGATAAACATGTCAGTTATTTGGAATCATCTAGTCTGTCTCCATTGTATAGTGTCAATATGTATGTGAAAACAATTTGGTTAGATACAAAGTATTACGACCGGGAAAAGGCTTGCGAATTAAGACACGATTACATGTTGAATGACAATTTATTTGTTAAAATAATGAGCTTATATACTAGATATCAACGTGTGAAATACAGAAATATTTAATCATCTTATGATCTTCCTCTTATCACGTATGTTCCTAAATAGATAAACTGATTCTCTGTAAGTCACGACTGGGGACGCCACACTAAGCTACTCGAGTAAATAAATATAATAATATCAATCTAACTACTAATATCAATCATGTTGAGTTTTATCTGGTCGATCGTATCAACAATAATACGCAAATAAAACCGCAACTCTATAATAATAGGTATTCGTTATCATTGGTAACAAAACTATCACAACGAATGAATATACATGGACCAAAAGACATGATTCCAGACCGTAATAAATAAAGCATGAATTAATGACTGAAACGATGATACGTACTGCGATGTCAACAAGAACGTCTTATTTTTTTTAAACTTTTATCCAGTGCTTCATATGATTTAAAATTAACAACATAATTCTAGTTTTTATTTATTAGAGCAATCTTGTAATATACTTTATCTGGGCATTTCTGGGGCACAGATGGGCATTGACGTTTAACTACGATTGTATGTACGGAACCCTTTGAATGCGTGTTCAACTTGCACTTTCTGGTTCTTTACCCTTTTTGTTTTAACTGCGAGACTAATGTAGGCCATGGTGACAAGACTGCGGTACCTTTGTTTAAAGTAAATTTTACATTAATCAAAGTCTGGCAATCTATCGTTTAGCCTAAAGGCATCTACCGCAAGACAAGCATGTTCACTATCCACTGCTTTTAAAAAACATTTTGAATTGTAAAACGCACGAGTCCTAAAGACTAAAAAAAGGTCCAAAAACTCGTACTTGACGTAGAAATATGCATTAATTAAGTTTTATGTCCTTATTATATATATTTTCAAAATATTTATTAGAAAAGTAATTTATTATAAATGTTGTCTGTTGAAGAGTCATTTCGTCTGAACCCAAGCAAGGAGGAGGACCAGGCCGTATTTAACAAAACTGTACAGTTTATGATACGATAATTTGATTCTTATTTAGCTTACTATATTTGTCTTCACCCAAACCAAGTCGTGTATCTAGCATCGTGCGTCGTCTCAAGCCGCGAGGGACATATAAACAGCTGTCTTGGGGTTACACGCTCATTCAGACCCGATCTGCGTCCGGACCCGTTCGGACGTGTTGAAGGTCACTCCCGGCTGCCGAGTCACGATTGTTGTCTCACGACTTCTCTCGTAGCAATACTCAAACGCCACTCTCAGATCCGTTCTGCGTCCGGCCCCGCTCGGACGTGTTCGCGGTCGCTCCAGCAGTTGAGTCACTATTGTCGTCTCACGACGACAACTCGTTCGCAACACTCATACGCTGATTGCCTCTTCAGGGCTTACGCTGCGGCCGGTTTCGATCGGCTGCAACTAAGTCGGTCTCTTGCACAGCAACAACAGAGCTGAGCTTACCGCGGTCGATTAAATTCGATAGTAGTTCGCAAGGCTTGGGCTGTTTTTCTGGCTGAGTACTTGACGCTTGGCGCCTGCTACGTAGTCAGAGACTCGCTCTGCGGCCGGCCCCGGCCGGTCGTACCGTAGTCAATCCCGCACTCTGTGCACCCCTCGCATTAAAAACCTCACCTCGGTGAGTGCAGCAACAACAGGGTTGAGCTTACCGCGGTCGATTAAATTCGATAGTGGTTCGCAAGACTCGGGCTGTCCTTCTGGCTGCGTACTTGACGCTTGGCGCCTGTACGTAGTCAGAGATTCGCTCTGCGGCCGGCTCCGGCCGGTCGTAACGTAGTCAATCCCGCACTTCCAGTGCAACCCAACTTCGTCAGGTCTACGGCCGGTTTTTGTTGTCAATTTATTGGCGACACACTCCGTAGTAGACTCGCTTTTGATCAGGTGGATACTTAACGGTGACAACTAAGCCTGATAGCGTTGCCCCGGTGCGCTTCCAAGGCCCTTCAGGCCAAGGAGAAACCGGCTGACCCGATCCCATTGCACTTGGGCCTTTCCCAGGGTGACGGTACAGTGCTGTCCGAATTAGGGGCACCACTTCGCGTCGTCCCCAGCCCCCATACCGCGGGTAGGGAGGTTTAGGTGCTAGGTTTGCTAGGGAACCTAGGCATTCTTATATATTTATATATTTTATATTGTAGGACCAAGCCCTCCAATGGACCAGCAAAGCTTGGTAAACTTTGCTAGGTCGTTCGCCCAGGCGCTCGTTGCGTCCGGCGTCAGCATATCAGATGACTTAATAACGCAGGCCTTACAGGCAACTATCGCATCCCCGGCCCCTCAGGCCTCCAACGTCCAGACCCCTCAGGTCTACAGCTCTCCCGCGTCTCCCGCCTCGTCCGAGATGGGCTGCGAATCAGTCGCATCCTCTCACGCGTCACGTCGTAAGCGTACCGCTCCCGGGAGCGACTCCGAACCCGCGTCTGATACGTCGTCAGATGCCGTCACCTTAACCGGCTCTCCTGAGGCCGTGTTTCAACTTGTCGCCAAGCGCTCCAAGAAGCGCTCGAAGAAAGCTTCGGTATCTTCAATACCCGAGCCCTCCCCGGTGTCTTCAACACCAGCCCCCGCGCCGTTAAAATCGCTCGTAGTAACCGCGTCTCCGTCGGTCCCATCGAAGCCAGCGACGCGCTGCGCTCCCGTCCCGCCGAAGCCTCAGCTCCCTCCGCCCGTATTCTTCCGTGAAAAAGCGCGCTGGACCGCGGTCTCTAACTTGTGCAAAGAGCACAAAATTAATTACTTAAAAGCTGCCAACGCTGGCGATACAATCAAAATTCAGGTAGCGACCGTCGACGACTTCCGGTCTTTCACTAGGCTCCTGTCGATCAATCAAATCGCGTATCACACCTACGCCCTCCCGGAACAGCGTAAGATCCGCGCAGTACTACGGGGCGTCCCGTTCGAACTCAGTAACGAAGACATTCTCGAGGACCTTAAGTCTCAGGGTTTCCCGGCCATAGCAGTGCACAAGATGCACTCCAACCGCGGTAGACGTTTTCCCTTAGCTCTAGTAATCCTTACCAACACTCCCAACTCGAAGGAGATTTTCAGAGAGGCTCGCACAATTTGCGGACTCTCGAACATCTCCGTCGAGCGTCCCAACCCCCGCGGTCACCCTGGGCAGTGCCACCGCTGCCAGCTATATGGCCACGCAGCGGCTAACTGTTCAGCTCCCCCCAAGTGCGTAAAGTGCCTGGATCCTCACATCACTAAGGAGTTCACTCGCACTCCCGAATCCACTTCCCCCCCTGCCTGTGTGCTGTGCGGCCAGTCCGGCCATACAGCTAACTACAGGGGTTGCCCGCGCGCTCCGCGCTCCACCGCCAAGAGGGTCGCGCCCAAACCGGCGCCGCCGCTCACTCCCGCTAACTTCCCGCCGCTGCGCAACCGGGGTCCCCCGGAAGCAAAGCCCGTTCAGCCGACGCCTACTCCGGCTCTGTCTTGGAGGCAGCGACCGGCCGTCCCGCCTGCACCTTCCCGACCCATCCCAGCTCCCGTAGCTTCCATAGGGCCGCGTCCCGTTTTGTCATCTTCACCTCAGTCGTCGTTGGTTGAGGACATGAAGACCGTGTTCGACGTCATCCAAAACGTCGACATTAACGAAATTTCCGTACTCGCACGCAAACTGCGAGCCGCCCGCTCTCCTCAAGAGCGTTTATTTGCGTTAGCCGAGCACCACTCGCTTTTTAGTTCATTATAAATTTTATTTTTTTGTATAAATTCGTAAATAAGTAAATTATAATGTCTAGACCCGCGAATCCCGCGTCCTGTCGTATCAAACCCAAGGGCTTGTCCCTAGTATCTTTTAACGTTCGTAGCCTTAGCAACAACCTTCCCGAGCTCAAACTGTTCCTTCAGAACAACGACCCAGATCTTTTACTTCTCCAGGAGACATGGCTCACTCCTAATCGCTCCAGGGGATTCTCTATTCCTAAGTACGCGTTTACACGTAATGATAGGCCTAACTGCGACGGTTTCGGCGGCACTGCTATCTACTACAAAAGAGGATTCCATTGCTGTCCTCTCCCTACCCCTCCTCTCCTCAACATGGAAGCCACCGTATGTAGATTGGCTATGACTGGTCATCCGACCATCATCATAGCTTCAGTCTACATACCTTGTGGCACCAAACCTATCCGCAGCGACTTTGAGACCATTCTCGCCCTCGGCCGTTCAGTCATTATGTTCGGAGACTTTAACTCCAAACATACTGACTGGACGTGCCTATCAACCAACCAAAGCGGTATAGCTCTCCTCGACATCACCAACTTACTCGACTTAGGCGTCGTCTCCCCCATCACTCCCACTCACTATCCCGACAACCCGAACCACTCTCCTGACATCCTCGACTTTGCAATCGTCAAACATATCAACCTCGACCTCAGGTCTATCGAACCGCTCAATGACCTAGGTTCTGACCACCGCCCCGTCTCTCTCGTGCTAGGACCGCCTAACGTTAACGTCACTTCTCCTAAGACCTTTACCAACTGGAAAGGTTTTAAAAATACGATAGTTTCTGCCTTAGAGGCCCCGAACTCTCCGCTCGCGATCTCGCCCGATCAATTAGATAGCCCGGATAAAATAGATTCGTTAGTGAATTCTCTCACTGATGCTATCAACTCAGCCATCAGTGTAAACGAAAAGGTTGCTAAGAAAGGCAAACCCACGCTTCCCTTAGCCATTAACAATCTTATTAAAGCTAAGAACGTGGCTCTCCGGAGAGCCAAGAAATATCCCACGCCCGCCTTTAGAACAGCTGCGAATCAGCTACAACGCAAAGTTAGATCTCACCTCGCGGAACTCCGAGACGCCCAGATGAACGATCTCATGGCGAATATCTCCCCGTCCCACCAAGCGTATTATAGTATGGCCCGAGCCTTACGCGTAGACGCCGCCTCTCACGTCCCTCCTCTCACTCGTCCCGATGGCTCTATCGCCTTCGAAGACGAAGAGAAAGCCGAATGTTTCGCTGACAGCGTTGCGTCTCAATGCTCGCCCAGCACGCAACCCGCGAATCCCACTCACATCAAAGCGGTGGAGGACGAAGTTCTCCGTAGAGACTCTCTCCCCATCACCGCCGACCCCGTCACAGTCTCTAATGATAAAATCTCGCTTCTCATCAAAAGTCAAAAGTCCAGAAAGGCTCCGGGTGCGGATGGTATTTCCAACCACGCACTTAAGCACCTGCCTCAACAGGTGCTTACCTTGTTAGCTATCATTTTCAATGCCTGCTTCGACTTTAGCTACTTTCCAAAAGCTTGGAAAGAAGCGACAGTCATAGGCATACCCAAGCCGGGTAAACCTCTTTATATCCCGGCTAATAACAGACCCGTCAGCCTCCTAAAGGGAATGTCTAAACTTCTCGAGAGAGTCATACTCTCTCGAATGCGGAACCATCTGTTTCCAACGGATGGCGATCCTCTCATAATTCCCCACCAGTTCGGCTTTCGCGCTAAGCACTCCTGCCCTCAGCAAGTCCATCGAATCGTCGAGTACATACTCGACGGCTTCTATCCAAAACGAAAGAAAACGATCGCAGTTTTCTTTGACGTAGCTAAGGCTTTCGACAAAGTCTGGCACAGCGGTCTCGTTTATAAACTCTACAAAATAGGCTTACCGGCTCGCCTAGTTAGGATAATCGCGTCGTTTCTCAAAGACCGCACGTTTCGTTTCGAACATGAAGGCACGCTCTCCGCGCCTCGTGAGAATGCAAGGCACTCCCATCCCCTGGAAGCACAGTACCAAATATTTAGGCGTCATCTTAGACCAGACGCTTTCTTTCAACCCTCACTTCGATAGAGTACCGAAACTCGCACGTTTTTACCTAGGCCGGCTTTACAGTATGTTAGGTAGAAAAAGTAAAATGTCCTTCAGAAACAAACGTACGCTTTACAAGGTCTGCGTGAGACCAGTCATGTCATATGCTTCGCCAGTATTTGCCCACGCCAAACCCTCCGTCCTGCACAAGCTGCAGGTGGTTCAAAACCTCTTCTGCCGCAGGGCCACAAACGCACCTTGGTACGTGCGCAACACGGACCTGCACAGAGATCTTGAACTACCTACAGTTCAAAACACCTAAAAACACTCTCAGAATCGTTCTTCAAACGCGCCGAATCCCATCCCAATCCACTAGTTCGAAATTCAGTCTCATATACTGCTCCTGTCTTAGATTCGGTATACAAAGTCGCTAGACCGAGAAACGCGCACACAAGCGAACGTACGCAATTAACTTTAGATCTCGAGGCCCTTCAGGCCGCAAATTCTAATTCTAACGTAAATTCTAATTCTAACGTAAATTCGAATTAATGCAATTTTAATTTTCAATTTTCAATGTTTTTAGTATTTACTTTTCATTTTGAGCACCTTCAGTGCTATGTAAATCCCAGCGGGTGACCCCTTAAGGGCCCCGCTAGCGCGGCCTCTTTCTCCAATTGGCCGTCCCTCAGATGAAGGCTGAGTGGCAAAAATGCACGAGCCGACAGGGGGTTTTTAGTGGGTATGGTTCTGGTAGGCGTCGGGACGAGTCCCAAATAACTTTGGAATCGCGCCAGAGTATGCCTCAGAGCATTTTTATCCTCCTGCCCTTCCCGCGGAGGCGAACAAAAAAAAAAAAAAGTTACACACTCACACAAGATGGCGCACCGCGCCGTATGTAAGGTTTGTCAATAAAAATAATTTTGTTTATTTCTTCAAGATAAATAAAGCTATTAATAAAAATTGTTAAAATCATTGATACCTGGTGCAAGAGATATTGTCACAACGTCGCCAGCATGGGCATCAAATTCCATCGTCCTTTTTCCGACTGCAAGATCCCAAATACATCTGGAACATTAAAATAAAAATGGAAAATTAATAATTGCAATGTTAATTATATATGCAGTGTCTGGTCTGAGGATCTATAATAAGGTTGGTATGGAAGTATGTTTTGAAGATACGTTCTATACTTTTGTATGATATACTACCTTATTTCTTCGAGAGTCCATTTCAAACATTGTTTTTTTTGCCGCCGAAGCAACACCCTTACGGGAAGGCGGAAGATTCGTCATTCGCAGCCGTCTGCGGGGTGATGTGGGACTCGCCAAAGTGGCACCTACCCACTTAAAACCACCTTACTGGCTGTAGCATGCGAATGCTGTGCAGCCTTCATCTGCTGGACGAGGACGCGATAGGACTGTCGCTAACAGCGCCCGATTTACCTTAAGCATTGGCAGGTAAATCGGGTTACCTTAGTTCTCGCTGCTACAGCCACGAGGTCACCGAAAGCACAATGCAAACTTGTAAGAAAAATATAATATGTCAAAATTCCTATTATTTTTATTCATACCTTTTCCAAAAAATATTACTGTAAGGCGTATCCTAAAGAAATTATAATATACTGAACAATGTCACAAATAATACTAGGTAAATAATTAAACTATGTAGTTATTCGTCAGGATCATTCTTAGAAATAAGGAATAAAAGGACGACAAATCGGCACATTTTATTTACCAATTTAAAGTTTATAGGTTGTTAACTTACTATAACAAAGTGCGGACATTTATTCCTTATGTACAACTTGACACAAACAAATATTCTCGCGATTCAGGTTTACAAAGTATAAGTAATTTATAAATATTACCACATAAACCCTTCGTTTCTGGAAATTCACTGAAATCATCAAACAAAATATATTTAGGAACAAAATCGCTTCCTTCGTTGCTGATTCATAAACTGATGCATTTCAAAACCTATAATACAGAACGAAAAATTGCTGTCGCACGCAAGACAACCGTACACTAAATAAAAACTGACATTTTCCATTTATTATTTATTAGGACGTAATAGCAGAACCGAGGCCATTTAGGTACTCGGTACTATTTCAAAGTATATGTGATCAGAGATTTTAACTTAACCTCTCGGCCTACCTCGGTATGCTTTACAATTATTTAAAACGAATATTCATAAAATTTACGATTCTCAATTCCTAAACAAAGAAAATGATGACTTCTTGGCGAAATATTCTAACTTTAGACATTTCCTACTTCAACCAATTTGCTAGTTTTCGATACAAAAATATGTGAAATAAAAAATAAAAAAAGGTAAATCCACAAAAGAACTTCAGCTATCAGGTAAATATAAGTCCACTGGAAAGAAGTTACTTCTTTAATCAATACACAGCTGTCGCCCCTAGAATTACGGCATTCCCACCGGAAACATGAATGAAACCAGGCGCTGGAAAATTAATGTAATGGAAAGATATATAGTTTGCTTAAAATATTGTGAAAGTCTTTACATCTACATATCTTTGTTACACAAACATTACATCTCAGGCGAGGTTTAGTCTACATTAGCGATTACAAGGAGTTTTCGTGGAACCAGCGGGGTCCATTAGGTATATTTTGATCAAGCGTTCGTAATGTAAAAGGAATGCGTTCAATTTTTTATTTACGAGTTTAGAGACATACTAATAAGTAAAAGTTTCAACATAGCTTGTTACATATTACGTGCTGCTAAAAATTGGCACTGCGAGATAAGTCAAGTCGATTGCTCGATTGTGCATTTATCGGTAATATTAAAACTAGAAGAATCAAAATTTCATGAATCAAAGGCAAGTGAGCTTACATTTTCATATCTCCGGATCCTGTCAGGATGTGGGTGTCGTCCAGGAAGCGGCAGCTGCTGAGAAAGCCCTCGTAACCGGCCAGCTCGCGCACCATCTTGGCTGCGCCGGTGGAATCGCGATTGTTCACGTCATACACCGTACACATGTTATCCATGCCTCCACAAGCTAGAAATGAAGAGAACCCCTGCTTTAAGCCACAATGTGTTTAAAATTGTGATGAATACCTATTAATATTACGAGTTCTTTTCCCTCAACTAGATTTGTGTTAAATTTTAGTTTTTCGAGGAATTTCGAAATAAAAGTAGGCTTGGAGTTGTTCAGGTTATATCCTATTTGTGCAATTATGCCATTTTTTTAAATTTCTACCGCAGTGACTTTTTTCATCAATACGCTTGGTTTAGAACATCATCCTGATTTTACATCCGCCATAATAATCGGATGGATGTTCTGGATAAACCATTAGGGATAAAGGAAAGAAACAGAAAGTTTAATTAAATTGGTGGCCGTGACCGAACATACGTATATTTGAAATAAAATATTGGGTATATGAGTTTCCACGTGGCGTATTTCATCACTATCAGAACAGTTTGCTTTATTAACGTAAGTTGCAGAAGCTTATTGCTACATTTGGCAATCCCCGGGAGGGATCCACCGAGCCAAAGCCCATTTTCTTAATTTTTTTAATACATTTAAGACTGCCTTATGGTAATTATACTCGTAGTAGTGTTCCCAACGTTTTCTTGCCACCGAACTGATACCAAAATATCTACAAATTAAACAACCTACGTGTTTATACCACTGCACCTTCCTTTTTACTGCGCGAAACCGAAATAAAAGTAAGATAATTTTGACGGCCGAGTGGGTAAGTGGCGGGATAGTAGCCAAGCCTCGAACGCCGCGGGTACCAGTTTTGTTTGCTGGTAGGGGCATACATTTGTGCGATGAACACAGAGGTTTTTTTTATTTTTTTATTATTAATTAGCAGGCGTTTTTCTTCCATCTCACCATATGGAAAGTGACGATGAAGACGAGGATCATACACTCCAGTTTATTCTCGGGTCACGTTTACTCATATTTATATATGTTTGTTTATTCCGAGTTCCACCCAGTTCATTGTATGGTCATCCATAAAAAAAGCGCTGCTTACTTAAGGGCGATACAGTTGGTGTATTTGTCTGAAGATTTATTTATTTATATTTTTATTTATCAAATTAATAAAATAAAATAACCATTATTATGATAAAATATGTGTAATATATTGTTTACAGTTTTTTACTTACTTGCCGCTGAGTCTGCGCAGATGATACTTATAAGTATACAGGGTGATTTTTCAGAACTTATCAAACTGTTGCCAGGTGACAAGGACTACCGTATACATGTACTGTACTTATACCTATCTATTAAACACCCATGTATTATTTTTTATTATAGTTGTTGCACATTCTGGAGCTTTCGAATATTAATTGAACCGTAGGATTTGTATGACGAGTCGAAATTTTTTCATAACATTTTCCCTTTATGGTGTATTTGGGAAACGGAAAAAATCAATAGATGTACGATAGCAAATTATACGTAGATAAACGTAACCTAAATATAATTATTTGAGAATAAAAAATGTATCATCACATTTCACACTACGCCCGTCAGACGGACATCATAATGACAAAAATACGTGTTTCTTTTTATGGAATTATTTATGTGAAAAGTACCTTACAATGTTTGAAAATTATAAAGCAGGACAACAGTGATTAGGTTCCGGCTAGTAGGGATGGAATAAATCGCAAAACTATAAACAATATAGCTACCATCAAATTATATCCTTTTAATACTAGATGGAGCCTCGCTCACCGACGAAGTTTCCTGATGGTGCGAAAGCGACGCTCATGACCCAGGCGGAGCGGAGCGGTATCACCTGCACTTTGTTGCCACTCCAGGTGTCCCAGATGATCAGCTTTCCGTCCAGAGATCCGGTCACGCAGTGTCTGCGCAATTTATACAATTTGTAAAAACTGTACGCTATATAATACAGTCTAATACCAACTAGAAATTTCGCGCACTTGCACCCACATGACTCTTGTTCCCGTGGGATTTTTTAAATAAAACTCAGCACATGTCACTTTTGTTAGAGAATAAATTAAAAAATATTTCTAATGTTTTCTAAATAAATAAAGAAACAAATACCATTCTCGTTATATAATATAATACTATATAATACTGTCCTACTGTATAGATAGATAGAGAATTATTTATAAAGTAAGTAAGCATAGGTATAGATTTCACGGCCACTTGGCGTCAATTGTGGTCAGGTCTGGTCCCAGGTTCGAGCAAAGATGTTTGTTTTCAGGTCATAGCTCTTTAAATTTATATATTTTGGGTAATCCGATAGCTGTATGTTCATCGATAACAGAAGCTGTCCTTTTGGGTCTATACCAGGGGTCGGCAACCTTTTGAGTCATAAGAGTCAAAAATTACAATTTACTACATTTTTAAGTTATTAAAGAGCCACAAATATGTTTTAAAATTAATTGTAGTTGCATAAATAAAGTTTTTTGATAAAAAGACTAATCTTTTCATTCATAAAAATATATTTATTTATTCATATAGTTCTTTCACAATAAATTAGATAGTATGTATATGGTATTATTCGATAATCACTTATTATTTAAGTAAAATATTAGAACAAGTAAACATTTACGGACTAACGACAGTGACTAAGCGTCTCATTCACAACGATTTTCAAAAGTTTTTTTGTTTAAAAAATAAATAATATTTGCGTATGGAAGTAAAGAGCCGCAGCTTCACATCCAAAGAGCCGCATGTGGCTCGCGAGCCGCAGGTTGCCGACCCCTGGTCTATACACTTGGTTTGTTTGTCTGGGGTTTTACTTTTTTTTTACGCAAGGCAATCAGAAACAGTCTTGTTGTAAAGAGACACTTGTACATTATAAAAACATTTCCTATGGTAAGAAAATTAACTCCGGGTAACTGTGTGACCCCGAATATCTAATTATTTTTATTTTAAGAGGCAAATAACGTTGCATAATAATAACGTTGCGGT
The DNA here is from genome assembly GCA_923062675.1 of Marasmarcha lunaedactyla. Classification (NCBI taxonomy): domain Eukaryota; kingdom Metazoa; phylum Arthropoda; class Insecta; order Lepidoptera; family Pterophoridae; genus Marasmarcha; species Marasmarcha lunaedactyla. The sequence goes on along the minus strand of OV281339.1, from coordinate 12,291,499 downwards.
TTTAACAATATTATGGTGAAACGGCATAACTACATCAACCAAATATTTTTTAAAAACGGTAGAGAGGTGATGAGTTCCTGACGCAAAGAGGTCATAAATTAGGTCACCGTCGCCTGACCTAACTGAGTCCCCGCAATTTGTAATGTGATTTGCGGCGGAAAAATAAGACTTATTAATTAGGCCAGCAACTTAATTGGGTATTCTAGGGTGCTCTTAGTCTTGAGTGCGATTTATGCAGGTATATGGACCTAAGTTGCAATCCGACTCTCACTATAAATGAAACAAGGCGAAATTAATTAACCTTAAACTTTCGGCTCAAACGATCAATAATATCATGCAACAATATCACATTTCATAAAATTATTGAATGTGTCATTTATGAGCTAGGGCCGGACTTGCCAGATTCCGTGGACAATCGCTTTGCATTTTTTTACACAGTGTTAAACTGCGTAAAATAATAAGTAATGAGGATAGAACCAACCTGGAATCTCCGCTGTAATGGACAGAATTGACCTTGTTTATATGCCCTTTCAATGTTTTTTTAGTGTTCAAACGTATTTTGGGAACGTCTCCCATGTCCCCGCACTTCTCCGCTAACTTTGCGTCAGCGCCCCTTTCTTGTTCAGCCTTTAAAGAAAGTAAAAGAAAACAATAAATTCAGAAAGATGAGATATAAATAAATTTATGACACACAAGGCGTTTAAAAACTTGAGATAACCTAAATGAAAATAAATACGTTATTTAAAATTACCTTTACTTTAGCAATAAGATCATTAAGTTCCTTCTTCAAGGCAATCGTTTCAGCGTCGTCTTTCGGCATTGTTTTTTTTGTAGGCTTTTATTAATATTTAGTTATAACTTCAGACTAGTGCGACCAATCGCCCCGGTATCTATTCTGACTCCCAGTCCTCCACACAGACGACCCCTCGTAATGTAATTATCTAAATAGGATTTCCATTTAGCTACTGCTCCACTGAAGCTGTACATGTGTCAACACTTTTTAAACTAAGCATGTGAGCATATTGATACCGTAACCTACTTCTCTGTCTTTGTAACCGAATTCTAATTCGTGGGTTACTCCTACATTCCTCCTCAATAGAGTATTTGTATAAGATAAGAGGATTAGGGTGAGTTATGATAGATTAGACTTCTATTAATTGTCTTTTCCTTCAAATTATTAATTTACATTATTTTAAACTATTGTAGATTTGTAACTATTTTTGTCTTATTTATTATTTTGTAATTGTATGTTAAGTTTTAATTCAATTAACAATATGTTAATTAATTTAGACCTAAACCAGTTGATTCAGGTCACATTTAGTCGAAATATTTTAATATGTGAGTTATCAGGAAAAATTTATAGACATTCTGAAAAAATTGCTTAAAACTACACATTTATCAAATTTAAGGAAAGGAACTGTCCCAGAAACTGCTATAGGTATTGCTTTACTTTTGCTTGCATAAAATTTGTAAAAACATGCCTAAAATTAAAGTAAATATAACCAACCAAAATGTTTGCAAAAATTTTGGAATAGCACTACAATTTTTACATATTTTTCGAAAAGTATAGAAAATATCAGATAAATGTTTGAAAATATGCAGTTATTTGAAAAAATCACCATGGGAACCATCAAATTAAAATTCATAACAATAACAAATAATTTAATCTTAATAACAAAGCGGCCCATAATTTAATTGGTGTCAATTTCATTTGAATCGGCTTAAAAAAATAAATAAATAAAAAAAATAAAGGAAATTGTTAGAGCTGTGTTCTATTCTGTGTTACCCATTCTTGGACCTTCAGCTCCAACTCATCTCACGATTTCTTAATTGGTGACGGTCCGGCGAAGGAAGGTTCACGCCCCTCGATTCCACAATACTACTATCCTCTTGTTTTTATAAAAAGCCTTTGGATTCTGTTGCTGAATGTTTCATGTTTACCCACAATACGCGTTCCCAAAGGCAAAGCGTAATCTTGGAGTACCTAATTGTAAAACCTGTTCCTTCCTCAAGAATCCATCGGTTTTAATAAGACATAAAACATTATTCTCACCGAGTTTACGGAGAGAACTGGCAACGTTCTCTCGTTAGATTTGTAGAAGACAAAAACTCGTCTATTGCAACCAAGAATTTGATGCGTTGGTCCATAGCACTGTTGTTCACTGTTCCAATGAGTAATGCTGATGACTTTTTGAATGACAAATTTTATGTAAGATGTTTTTTCAGTCTCTCTTTCAAGAGTGAAGGATCGTACTTCCCTTAAATCCGATTCCTTGCTAGAGACGCTTACTGGTACGCAGCGATTCCTGTATTTTTTGTGATTGTGGACCTTGAAGAACTACTTATAATCTAACTGGCTAAAATAATTACTTAACATAACTTTAACCACACAAAATTAAATAAAATCAGTCGTTGTGATTGGTCAAAATCTCACATCTCCGCATCGGTGGAAACGTAGACACACATCAGAAACAATTAAAAACCGAAACGTGCAATAGCAACTTCTGGGGGCGACGGTTACGTAGCAACTTAGTTTTTTGTAATCTACGTTACGCTTTCATTTCACGGTTTAATAGTTTTTTTCACTTCACGCCTTAACAAAGTAGATAACTCTCACTTTTTCCGATTGAATCAATCTGTTCGAGCACAGTACTGCCTCCAAAACAGTCTTTCGAGTAAATCTCGACCGGTAAGATGTTTCGGAGGCATCGTTGCTTTACTCTGAAAATTTTCTGCTTAGTGGTAGCTCTCGTGATAGCTTTACGACAAGGCGCTCTTTCTGAAGAATTCTGTACGAAGGAATTAAAAACTGATTCATGTAAAGAACACCATCTCTTTATCCCAGGTAAGACTGCTGTAATTTTAATTGATGTTCATCGAAAATGTTTGAGAGTTGGTGAAGTTGGTTGTTTTATTATAGTATTTACAGTAGTTGGTACCCATACTTACTGCTGTTGGATATTTAAAATAAGTAATTACAGCAGCCTGATTGCAATTTTTAAGATTTACATTTTGATGTATAAAAGATGAACATATCAAAGTAAGATATTAGTTTCTCAACTCTAATATTTAACTCTAATATCACAAGCGCACAAGCTCCGCGAATTTGCGGCGCTTATTTAGTCAGCTGCCTCTCGCGAATTAGTTAGTCGTGAGATATCAATTTTCTGAAATGAAAGAATTAGGAATTTCAGAAAAACTAGTTGAACATTTCTGATTTCTGTGCAGTATCTCACTTTAAATAATTTTTTAAAGAAATTCTTATAGTAGTAGTAGGCATTATATAATATATAGGAAATCGCATTGCAAAGGTTGTTTATTACCTGGAATGAACAACTCTACAATATCTTGATGACAGATATTTAATGTAAACGTTGACATCACAGTTTAATTAAAAAGAAGTTACAAAATGATATAACTTTAAGACGTGCTTAGAGGTTGACCGGAAGTCCAAATTTTTTTTACGCATTTTCGTTAAAATAATCTTAATTGCTTTTACCTGCGAGCTTTTACTAACAAAATATACCTATAATAAAAAAGTGATATCTCAAAAAGGGTTTTTGGACTAGAATCACTTTTTTTTGCTTTACGTACCGAATTGCGTAAATAATTAAAATTTCTGGGCAATAATACTAACAGGCTAAAAATAACAGACCTTACAAAACCTTCTAGGTACTGCTGTACTATTTTTTTACAGTTCTAGAACTGCGTCGATAGCACATTGCACTTAAATGCAAAGCTATTCGTAAAATGTGCACCCTCGGTTTATACACGGATATTGGACAATTTTTATTATACAATTAGACAGGAATTATTTTCGGGTGAAGAGGAAGGCTGTCACAATTTTCCATATTGTATCATTCAAAAGTCAACAATTTACGAGCTTATCGAAATTTTGTTATACGTTTTTGTTCAAATTTACAAATGTTACATTAAAACTTATATTTTAGCTAAATTGAAACTTAAAGTCAACATCAGAATCACTTTATTTTTACAATTTCTCTTAAATATTGAGTGCTAGAACTTAATAATAGGCTACATAATAATAGGTTTACCATACAATTATTACAAAATTGTATAAATGGACTGATTCGAATAAAAACATTTGTTCAAATTAACGTCTGAACGTTTGTTATTTTTAAAATAAAATGATGCAATATGGGATCAAAATTGATTAAAATAACCTTCCCTTTCGTCCCTCAAAAGGTTGCGGTGTTATTTTGAAATTACTCTGTTCATTATATGGGGTTTTCATAGTTTTTGAAAGTGCATCAAATCCATTGCAACGTTATAAGAACTATGCTTTGCCTGAAGTAAAAAACATAAAATAATAAAAGTACAGCCCTATTTGCTTACCCCATTAGTGATAATTGCAACTAAGTTTACAATGTTCTATATCGGTGCTATTTGGGTAAAAATTGCAACTTCTTACTGTTTAAGAGTGATTAATATACATAAAGTCTATAAAATGAACTATGGGTTCAAAATTTTCAATTAATACCACCTACAGGGTTAAAGTTGAGCACCTTACCACTGTTGTACCACTCTAAGCTGCAATGTGAATGTGAATTGCTACTTTAAGTGGTAATTTATACTCGTAGTGCATCTTATAGCTACGAACGAGAAGCAATAATCACCATTACGCCCAATATTTCCAAAATTAAGCAAAATCAACTCTAAACCTCTGGAATATCTAGAAGGTTGATAAAATGAACCTTTATGGCATTATTGGTTCTTATTATTTTCTTGTGCCCACTTAGGTACAAATCGGTTGCATAAGGGGTCTAGAGCACGATATCGACCTTATCGTTAGCACCTTAAGTTGCAATATGATACGCTCTAAAGCTTATACGCAACCATTTGTGCTAGTTGGGTTTATACTTGATTAGGTAATGAAGGTACTTTACAGTTAGGTGTACACTTGGCGACTAAGCTAAATGGCTTGAAATTTGGTAGGTAGGTACGTTTTCTAAAGGTACATATTAACATATTAGGTACTATGCAATTCGAAATTGATATATACATTTTATTTTATCAGTATTTTCTGAGTTTAAAGACGATAATCACTGGATTAGTCAAATTACACACTTTTTAAATATTGTATAGCTTCATTCAACAACAACATCAGACAACAGCTTATATAGTATGGATAGATTATTGTACATACATTTATAAACTTGGTTACAAGTAGTAAACTAACGTACTTACTCTTTTAGACCGCGGTGAATCCTACTTGAATCGCTAGCTTAGGTATTTACGCTTTAACTTGTTTCTCTTAATTTGTGGACACTTTTGTCTTAAACACGAGGTTCTTCTAACTCGCTACACGGCCTCACGCACATCGATGCACACATCTCTCGTGAACGTTCTTCACACGAATGTTTACTTGCGCTATTTTCTATGTACAGTCGGAAAACTTAGTTAAGGCTCAGATTCGCATTCGAATCTCCTGCAGTATTGTCGTCCCTAAGTATGCGAGGTGCTGACAAAAGACCGGACAACGCGCAAGCAATTCTCGCCTTAGCCTCACCGACTTCCCTAGGTCTACGAGGTTCAACAACCTCTTTGCGTTAAATACTCTTCTATCTTGGACATATCTGTAAAAAAATATAGCTCGTTTCCTTTTTGTAGATTTCTTTACTCCAACAGAATTAGTTTTTGTTGATGCAACTGATAACAATATTGATAGATAGATTGACAATAAATTATCACATAATTTATGTTAAGTTCATTCCTTGTTCAAAGAAAATACTAAAGTGAATAATTTTTTTTATTTCATTTGGAAGACCAAATAAAAAAATCTCCTTTAAAAAATGCACGACTTTGAAGTAAGTACCGATAAGTACTTTTGTTTTAAAGACGTGTACTGTTAATAAGGTTTCTAAGTTAGCATAAAACATAAGGTAAGCTACTTAAATTATTTATATTTATTATAGCGTAAGTAATAGCTTTATGAATCAATTAGGCATTGTAATCCAGTTTCATTGCTAAAAAAATAAATAAAGGCAACGTACATGAGGTTAAAAGATATGTTTTTGCTCTGATTAATATACTCCCTTATCACCGTTGTATGAGTCCAAGGTGCCCATCGTTTTGCAGCCACATTGATGCTTATATGTTTTCTAATAAATTACGTAGCGAACTCATGTATCAAAAATAAGACGTGGTAAAAATTATAGGCAATTTACACAACTGAAAGCAACTAATGGATGAAGCCATGAACTTACTTTTGTGGAGGGATAGAGGCGCCAGGACGGAAAATCTGAGCAACAACTGAGTCAATTCCAAAAAAACATAAATAACTTTACGCAAATTTAATTTAGTTTTTTGTGATATATAGTAGATGCTTTAGATTCGAAGCATCATCTATGCAACTAAAGTGGCTTATCATATGTTTTATACTAACAAACCCAAATTATGAATGACTGAATGAATTACTAATTTATTGACATAAAAACACAACAAAAAAATAGTATAAGTAATAGGTAAAAATTTGCCATCTTTCTGCCGTGCCCGTCAAAAGGCTCCGGCTCAGCATAGTGTTGCAATAAAATTGCAACGCTGGTATTCTGCCGGCAACCCAAACAGAGACGCACGGAATCAGCGACTAGCACAGCGTCAGAAAATCGCAGCCGAGTTAATATTTTCAAGACAAGTAAGGTAGTGCTTATATATCAGTACTATAACGTAATAGTATATAATAAATTAATGATTAATTATTATATTTAGGATAATTTAAATAAACAAATAGGTATAGTTAATTAGATTTTGAAGTGGGCAATTGTACCCTCTGTATATCTAAAAGGTATTTTTTCAATTTTGTTTTAAATTCCGTCTTCTTCTTGATTTGACTGATGGGCGGAGGGATATTGTTCCAGCATTTTGTGGAGTTCCAAAACTTCCACGAAATACGGTAGTATGATGTTCGGGAATTGTGAGGGGGTTTGTGCCGAATCCGACAGCATTGCGATTTCCAGTAGAATGCCGAGATAGCCTATGATATAGGTAGGACTGTTTCCATACTATGTCAAAGAGAAGGCATGCAGTCATAGAAGGCATGACTTTCCTTCTTATGTAGTAAGTTGTGGTGGTTCAGGTAAGGCGTAATATGCGACCTAGATGGAATACGAAAACAATAACGGGCACGTGCATTCTGGATACGCTGAATAAGCCTTTGAGATCTTTCCAGGATGCAGGGATCATAAACAGGGATGCAGTAATTCAATATTGACAACACGATACTATCGCAAAGCTTTACGCGTAAGTCTATAGAATTATAATCTCGCATCGCGTAGAGAATCTTCAGTCGATAGAAAAATGTACGAACAGATTTCAAAACATATTTTTCAAAGTGACACAACTCATCGAACACAATGCCCAGATTCCGTGCCTCAGACACCCTGGATACTTCGATTCCCAAAAGTTTCACTTTGAGATTAATTTGAGATTAATATCACCCATGGTTTTGACTGTATTCTTTGAGCTGAGAACAATGTATTTCGTTTTAGACGGATTTAACGTTAATGAGTTATCAGCAAACCACGCAGCAATTCTATCAAGGTCATCATTAAGCTCTGCGGTGGAGGAGAACACTGTTTTTATATTTGCATGAGTGTAGATCTGTAGATCATCAGCATATAGGTGGTATTTACAGATTAGAATATGTTCCATAAGGTAGGCAGTGTACATTATAAATAAGAGAGGTCCTAGGACCGAATCCTGTGGTACTCCACGACATACAGTACTTAACTTGGATTCTGATCCCTTTCCATCAGGGTTGATTGTCACGACCTTTTGTAATCTTCCACTTGAATAACTATTAAACCAATTAACTGATGCGTGGTTAAATCCGTAAAAGGTTAATTTTGAAATAAGTAGACCTATATCAATGGATTCAAATGCCCGGGAATAGTCAAGCAAAGCGCGGTAGCAGTGCTGCGTTGAAACTAGATTGAAGTTCTGGTAATAATATATTCAATTCGCAATATGTAATAATCAGAAGAAATACGATTCTTTCGAGAACTTTAGACAAAAAGCAAAGTATGCTAATCGGACGAATATCTTTCAAAGTTGAAGGATAACTATTTTTAGGAATGGGACGTACCAAAGCAGTTTTCCATCGATAAGGAAAGATGACTGTTTCAAGCAATTTATTTTTTATGGGTGTTATGGCCTCAAGAGTTTCCGGCAAAGTCATAAAGATCATGTCATGGGTGATTTCGTCTGATCCTTCAGCATTTGATTTTATTGATAGGAATGCACGGCCCACTTGCATACAGTTCACTGGTGCAAATTTAAAGTCACAGTTTCCTTTGCGATGGTGCTCAAAATAGCTGAGTTGAGAGATCTTAACGGGTGAACTGCGCGGTAAATTTAACAAATGTGCTTTAATTAAGTTCGGATCATTAAGATGCGACGGTAGCTCGTAAGTTTTTGTGTTGAGTATGACAGATTCTTTAATATGTTTCCATAAAGATTTTGGTTTGTTTAAGTTCTTATTTATGTGTGTATTAAAAAAGGCTTCTTTTTCTGCATGCAAAGAAGCTCTTGCCAAGCTTTTAAGTGTTTTATAATTAGTCTTCTCACTTTCCAACTTTGACCTTCCGTATTTTGAATAGGCTTTATCACGAAGATGCATGATATAGCGAACGTTGCTGGTAAGTCAAGGTTTGTATTGGTCACGAACAATACCTGACCGCAGCGGTGCATGATCGTCCATAAGATTAAGAATAATTTTATTTAATTCTAGGACCATTGCGACAACATTATTCACTTCAGTAAAAAAAAATGAAAATAATTTACTTGAGTTCACTATCAAACTCTTGCCTGTTGATACTTTTGAGTGGTCTGTATGTAACGTATCTGGGAAGCAGTTTCTCTTTCTTTAATTTTAGATAGAGAAACCGCTTCCCACTTATTAACTGTACATGTTTTTAAAGCAATGGTACACTTCGAACTTGGTCGATTTTTTATATTTAGTCTTCCAGATGAAATAATAATAAAAATTCATCTTTATTTGCAAAAATGATATGATAATTTATTGCCAAACTATCCAGCAATATTTGAGAAAAAGATTAAAATTTAGTCATTTGCAACCTAAATGTGTCATCAAAAATACTAATTTAGCTTAGGTAGATAATTAAACAAGGTTACTACCACTTAAGTTTGATCCATTAATTTAATAGTAAAAATAAAAAGAATAATGATGTGTAATCCAATTTTTTAAGGTATTTTTTTATGTGAATACTATGAGTATATACATAGGTCAATAGTACTTACCTATGTATATACTCAGAGTATTCACGTAAGGTGGATTATACTAAAAATCAAGTAAAGCTAGAACATTTTTTGAAAGATTCCAATAGGTACCTTGTTATCGAGAACGTCTAATTAAAAAAAATTATTGGTCCTTTTCCACTTAATACCTACTGGTAAAGAGCTGTAAAAACTCATTTTTTTTTTCATATAGTAATTTTTTAAATGTCACCCTTCAAACCTGTACTTCTTTACCCACCAAAGGATGCGTAATTTAATAAAGTTTCATCTAGTATATTTTACTAGAAGCTTTACGAAATGTTTCAATGATGAAAATGCGTTCCAACAAAAATGTGCTTTTTTTATACTAGGCCTCTCTAGTCGCCTGGACAGTTCAGTAGTCAAATACGTCAACGTCTTTTTGACATGCCAGAACAGTCACTAGTAGACTATTGACAATTTTTGTGTGTCCGATTAGAGGAAGACAGTTTTTTTTTTGGACACAAGTCTTAAAAACCATGTTTCAATTTTATTAATACTTTTATTACACTAATACTTGAAATTGGCAGAAATAGTTAGTGTGTAGTAACAACAGCTGATACCCATAAAACACTAAATAATAATAATAGAAGGAGTCACTTGCAACTTGTTCTTGTTGGGAACTCTTGTATGTTTAAATTGTGTGTACGTAAAAAAAATCTTGATGAATTTGTAATAACGACTTAAGGGAGTCTAGTTTGTAGACATGTAATATTTTTGGAATTACTGAATTAATTACTGTATATGTAATGAATAAATTAATGTTTGTTGTCGATTCTTCGTAAATATATAGTTTCTTAAATTTTATTTCATTAAAGTAAATGGTTATCAAGTTGTGCTAGTCAATATTTAACTTTTTTTAGCACATTTAAGACATTTAAAATATTAACAGACTTTTTGTGATGTTTCTTTTAACTTTAGGGAAAATATTATTTTTAATAGGAAACACTCAGAAGAAAAAATGAATTCTATGAGTTAGTTATCGTTTTGATTATAATATATTGTTACTTAACTAACTCAAATCTTTGTTTAAACGCAGCCGGATGAAAATGAGACTGTGGATCTTTATTTAAATACTTTAATTGGTCCGAAATCATAAATAGTATCATTATTTGAACTCATTCCATGACAACTGTATAGGTAGTAGTCGCGAACGCCAACGTTCGGTCACTGAGGAAGCGTACGCTCGCGCGTTAATTTTATATTTCATTTGGTAACAGTGTGCGGTGGAAGCTTATCGACTTGGAAACGGGAACGCTCGAGCAATAAATTAACAGGAAGCGGGTTCTGTTTAACGATAGTGATTATTCAACTTCTAGGACAATTTACATCGACTCGCTCATAGTGCATCGTGCTCAATAATAGAGAGGCCGATGATCGGAGGCCAGCACTGGAAGATGAATAATTTTATCTTGATTTATTTTTCTCTCTTTGCACTGCTAAAACCAGTGCCTGCATTAAATGGTAAGTCAATTATAAATACACTAAAATTAACTTATTAGATGCAACTTTAAAGAGTTTCTATAAAAAATATATGTATATAATTGTTTCTGTATCTTCATTACAGAAGATATTTCGAATTTGAATTAAATAAGATTTTTGTGTATTAAATTACAGTTTGAAGTGCAATCTTAATTGAAAATCAGTTTGTGACTTTAAAGTATATTTAATTAATATTCAATGGCAGAAAATACAATTTTTTTTTAGGTATTTGGCACATGGATTTTATTTACTAAGAAACAAGACCACATCAAAAGTGTAATAAATAAGCAAGTAGTAAAGGTGTGAAATATGTGTGTCTTTTGTTAAAAGTGTATGTTAGCTATCTTACCAGTGTTTGGTCTTCCGCAATTCATTTAGAAAATCATACATGAACCAGACAATATTTTAGTATCAAAATGTTATTGAATTTGAATTTTATCATGGCAGCTTTTTAGGTTCTTTATTTCTAACAATATAAAAGAGTTACAATTCTGAGAGTTCCTATGCATACTAATCTACTGAAATAATGCATCAAAGAAATATTTTTACTATTTGTAAGGACTTTATACCACACAGGAGCTACAATTCATATATAAAATATAAATTAAGTAAGATGAAAAAGCAGTCTTAACTGCCTTAACCTACATATCCAAATTTAGAGAAACTTTATAACATTTTTCTTATTACAAAAAGTAGTAATAGTTGAAATAAAGAAAAGACACTGCAAATGAAATTTACTGTTTATATTGTAATAATATTTTCATCAACAGTAAGATTACTTCATACCATGCTATTAAGAAATTAATATTCAAAACATTATAACTTAGAACAGTCTGCCAAAGCTTTGCTGCTTTTCAAACATGATGTTTTTAAAATTATTTATAATTATTAATATATTTATATTTATTTAAATTATTTATAATTTTAATACAAATGTCCTGAAATATGATCATTACATTGATATACTCAGTCATCTTTATAAAGAGTAGTTCATATACTCATTGCTACAGTCTTTACATCTGTTAGTGTAATCAATTCCACATTGTAAGATGTCAGCATTGAAAATATACTGTGCAAATATTGTCTCTAAGTTCAATAGTACAATTAAAACATTTACCTAGGTATCACTTGTTGTAAAGTAATTCAAACATTAGATTAGAATATATATTTGAATTACTAATTAGATAAAGAGTAACTTAAATTTATATTATCAGTTTATTTTAAATAAATATTATATCATTTTATTTTATTACAAATTTAATGATGGTAACTGTATAAGATAAGTAGTTAGAAACTTATGTTTTTGTTTATCACTTCTATTTCTTTTGCTCGGCGAAACAGAATGCAGCCAAGTATTTAGTTCAGCAAGTTAATAAAAAAGATCTCATAAACATGATAGGTAGGTTAAGCATTTATAACACAGAGTACCAGCAAGTTAAAACTAAATTCAAAGACCAAAGAGTGTCATTACATATGTTTATGAGTAGTTTTGTACCAGACACCTTGAAATGATGATATGACAAATTGTTAAGAACTTTACATGGTGTCGAATAACAATGGAGTAGTATCTGTTGAAATAATTTAATTATTACAAATTATGTTATAATGTTATAAATATGTATATACTTTGGATTTTACATAATTTTGGGTAAATTACTTATACTTTTAATATTTGGTCTTCTCATCATGCTTCCAAATTACATATAATCACCCAAATGTTTTATGCTAACTATAGGACTGAGTGTGTATGATTATGCCAAATATAAGGCCCCATATGGGCAGAGTCTTTGTCAGAATTAATGATTAAACCATATGATAACAATCATACTACTGACATTGCATATACAGCTATCACTATTGTGTCACTGATTTCAGCCATGCCATGCTAAGCTGTTTTCTAGACAAATAAAGATCAAATGACTTGTTCCAGAAAATGTCTATGTGCTGACTGTAGCAACTGATGATAACCATGGGTTGCAGCGGTTTCTCCGGTCTGCCAAAGTATATGACATCAATGTGGAAGTCCTCGGAAAAGGCGCAGAGTGGACTGGCGGTGACATGCACTTCGCCGGTGGTGGACAGAAAGTTAACCTACTGAAGAAAAAATTAAAGCAGATAATGGATGAAACCAATAACACAGAAACTATCGTTCTGTTTACTGATAGGTAGGATTTACAACTGGGTATAATTTTTTAGATGGGTTTTCAAAGCTACAAATCTTGTGTGTTTTTAAAATTTTGTACTAATAATTTCTTTGTTGATTTTATTTAGTTTATAGCCTTATTCAGGTATGTCGCAATCTAGCTCGTTATCATACATTATTTTAGTTAATCATTCTCTTGTAAATCTTTATTTCAGTTATGATGTTATATTTCTTGACACATTGGGAAAAATTGTGGCGAAGTTCAAGGAATTCAAAGACGCAAGGGTTTTATTCTCCGCAGAACAATTTTGTTGGCCCAACGTGAATTTGGCGTCACAGTACCCGCATTCGGAGGCTGTCAACCCTTACCTTAACTCCGGAGGATTTATTGGTACACCAACAGATATATTTTGTAAATTTTACTTAAATTTTAATTAATGCTAATTATTAGCTGCCCACGAGACGATAAAACGAGGAAGTTCTGTATTTATCAGTTTTGCGTTATCGTTGCCCTTCCTTTCACTCTCCTTATTCCAAAGGTGCTTATGATTCATGGCGGGTAGTGTTTTACATTCATTTATTTTTTTAGGTTATTTGCCTGAACTCGTCGAAATAGTCAATCATAAACCTATAAATGATAAAGACGACGACCAGCTGTACTACACAAAAATATATCTAGACGCTAAACTTAGAAAAAGTTTGAAAATATTCCTGGATCATAAGGCAGAAATATTCCAGACGTTAAACGGTGCATTGTGTAAGTATTAACAAAGATAAGTAGGTAATACTAAAACTAAGTTTACACTAGGTATATGTATTTTTGTAAACTATTTGATTTTTTTCTCTAGCTGATGTGCAATTGATAATGAACGGCACTGTTTGGCCTTACATTGAAAATGTGGTAACGAAAGAACGACCATTAATACTTCATGGAAACGGCCCATCGAAATTAACTTTGAATAATTTAGGAAACTACTTGGCTCAGTCCTGGTCCCAAACGAAAGGATGTATTATATGCGACGAGAACAAGATTCAAATTCCGGTAAGGTACAGCTTCAATATTAATAATTTCATCTCTTTATTGGCTTATTGAGTTAACTAATTCTTCGTTCGCTTTAGGATGAAGATCCGCCGACTGTTATGGTAGCCGTCTTCATAGAATTTCCTACACCGTTTTTAGAAGAATTCCTACAACAACTCCTGGAGATAGATTATCCCAAAAATAGGATTCTCCTGTTTCTAAGAAATAACGTAGAATATCACGAAACCGTTGTAGAAAAATTCTTCCAGAAAAACTCCAAAAGCTACATTTCAGCTAAGCGTTTGAAACCAAGTGATTTTATTTCTGAGGCTGAAGCGAGGAACATTGCTAAGTAAGTTAATATTGTTACTATCTTATTTACAGTACACTTTGACTCATGACTCAAGCGTTCATCTCAAATAGCATTGGAACTTTAATTTTGTCTTCCAGAACTCCTAACATAAAGAAATAAAACATTTTTATTATATATCAATCCGTCTATCAAATCGAAAGGGCATATTTGCATCTAAATTAATAACTTTAAAGAAACGCAAATTGTCTGCAAAGTAAATTAATCTTATATATTATTAATGCTTAAAAAATATTTATGTTATTTATTCGCACAAGTTTTCAAATGTGCTATTTAAAGTGGTTTTGATGAAAAATTTCGCGCATCTTGCATCGAGAACAAAAGATTTCTGAAGACAAAACATGAAAATCTCTAGATTTAGTTGAGGTGATCTGATTATTCTAACTGTATACAATTTTTTTATTTGTAGCGGTCATCAACCCCGCTTTGTTTGTGTGCTCAATTGACCAAATTGATCTTCTCAACACATTGTGTGATTTAAAGCTATTATTACAACGGTTAGATAGCTATCATTTAAATTGATGGCGCTAGTTGTCATGTAGATATTGAAGAAATGATGCTTAAGTTTCAAAAAGGTACAATTCGATGTAAGTTTCTGCATGATACAAAATGTTATTGAATGCATAAAAATCAGATGATAATTGTTCAAAATTCATAGAGTAACAGGAGTATTATATTAAGAAGAAGTTTGATAATGTTATATTCCGTTTATTATCAAGTTGTTAAATATTTTATCTTGTTACGTCTCCGTTGTCAATTGTCGCCATGCAGATAATGGTATCTTTAAACGATTTTAAATGAATGGAATGTATCATAGAAACATTTGCTCTTAATGCGTGTTACGTGTTACGTTGTTCATTTAGTATAAAATGTTTGTTATATCTACCCTTTATAGATTTAACATGACCCGACTTACCCGACTCTCAGAAGCAGGGTAATTTTTTCGAGTGTATGTATTCATGTAAGTATTTTTCTTCGGCAAGCTCTACGGCCTAAACCGTTTGACGGATTGTATGTGTATGTGTCGTTCAATTTGTCTCATTTGTGGGAATGACAGGATTCTCATTGGAACTTACACTGAAAAATAACTAGCAGTCGGGTTTTCAGTTTGTTAAATTCAGCAGCTTGTAACCCTCTAAAACTTGAGGTGGCTTCCATATTTTATAAATGCTTGTTAAATACATAGTTCGTAGTTAAGTCTATCCTCTTGTACATTTTAGATATCTTTAAGCTATTGCAATATAAACCTGGGTTAATCTTGAACGTAACGTTCTGTTAAAAGTATAAGTTTTTAATAAGAATATAATGTGACGGTCGATTGAGCAATAAACATTTTGATTTCAATTTTCAAGTCGATATCATAAAATCAAGGTATTCAAATAGTTCCGCATGTTCTACTTAATTATTAATTGTTTACTTAGAATGTGCACGTGTGAAGGAAATTTTATACGAAACTGGATCGCCTTTTTTATAGCCCTATGTAAAATTTAGCTCCAGCTGCAGTTAAAGTTTAAAATAGATTTACTAGGCAACATTAACCCGACGTACTCGAGAAATACGAATTTACGTTGGTTCTACAAGCGTAGTGGCAGTCTACGGATATTTGATAAAAAACCCGTGACCACTTCGAAAGTATTTATAAATATTTCGTTGGTGAATGATAACAAAGTTGGTTATTATGGGTTTGTGCGCTTCAATGGCCGTTCCATTGCTGGAACAACAGTTATCATATAATTCATTTCAATGGCATGTGAGATTTTTTATGAATAGTTCTTTGTTTTGAGATTACTTTGTTTTGATGTCACATTAATGGTATGAAAACACCAATGACTACAAAGAAAATAGTAAAATGGCTTTATTGGCATTACATTCAGATGAATTAAATATTTAGAATAGATAAAAAAAATTATTTGTTTGGTATTCATCCACACAAAAAAACGCGAATTAAAGAATCGTAATACAGTGTTACGATGGTGTGAGAACTTAAAGTAAGTTTATTTTTAATTTGCAATCTCGAAAAAGGTTTTAGGGAAAGAACATTAACCAAACTCGACCTGAGGACGTGCCTTCACATCATTTAAAATGTTCAATTCAAATTAAATGAAAACTTTAGTCTTTCATGATATAATAATTTATATAGAAAATCAAGGTATGTTGCGCCTTATTGGTATTAGAATATTAAATAGGATTTTACAAAACAATTTTTAAAAGTAGTCATTACATATATTATCATATTAAGGGCTGACTTTTCAATGCTCACTTACTTTTAATGTGGAGAAGAACTTTAACACTTGACAAGACTTTCCATAGGCTACGTCAAACAGGTAATTTTTATTTAAACAGTTAATTATAATAAGAATCTACTGAACTGTCGTTAATATATTTTTTAGTAGTACTGTAGTGTCCAGTAGACCTAGCAAAAAGCTATGAGTATAATATGATATTATCAGGCTTCTCGGAAATTTTTGGAACGCTGGAGTTATAATTTATTTTGAAAATTCGATTATGTAAAAATAAAAATATACTTGTTCGGAATTTAAATTTCCCTCAAATTGTTTTAACCAGCATTGTGAAACTATTGTGTGTCCTAGAAGAATGGATCTGCGTCGGTAACGTATTCGTGCAACAATTTTTAACGATTTCAAGTCCGAATTGAAACCTCATTACTTAAGTCGACTTCAATTAGCTTTTGTGAACAAGGCGCCTTCTAAAGCAACTGTATACCGCTGGTATAATGAATTTATGTGCGGTCGCTTAAATTCGAAGGATGAAGAAAGAATCACATACGAAGAGAATTAGCTCAATCTATGGATTGGATCGGGAAGTGTTCATGATATTCTACACAACCACCTTTGCGTAAGGAGGATAGTGTCGCGCTGGATACCCCACAACCTCACCGATGCTCAGAATATATGTTGCCATGATATGATTCTTCCCGCAGTGTTTACGATATCATAACAGGTGACACATCTTATATTTATCGTATGATACAGAAACAAAGCTCCAGTCAACAATAGGGTTGTCAACTACTCTTTGAATTTGAGGAAAATCCCAAACTTTATTGTATAGTTTTGTACATTTTAATTAACCGATTCGTTGCGATGTCTAATTTTGCTAACTTCTAACTGTGGCGTCGAACAAAAATAACGTGGCACTGTTCAGTGCCCACCGCCATAGGATTAAATGACACGCATCTGTGTCTTCAGCCATGCGGAAAAGAAACAGTATTTTGACCATTTTTTACATGTTCAAAGCTTGAATACTTTTAGTTTACATTCGAAATCTAACGTGAACGGACAGGCACATTGTTTTAAGTGATAAGAAGTCGCAAAATAAGTGTATTTCTAGAAATGGAGCGTAAGTGACTTTTTTAATACGGATGAGCTAAACCTCTTCAGCTTATTTTGCATTTCCTAATGATTTTATTAAATTAGGTCTAAAGACATTGTTTTGGTTTTCCTGATGACAAATTTCAACTGTTTAAACTATGAAAATGAAAATCTGCCCATTTCTCTTTAATAGATAATAGATATTCACAAAAAATTTCAAAATTATTATTGTCAGTAAAATATTACATTTTGCTAAATACTGCCATTATATTATGGTTATCTATCGTCTATTTGTTGTTTAAGAATTACGGCGAAAAGAAAGTACATTTCCGAGATAGAAATTGAAACTCAATGCGACGATGACGAAGTGATAGAACAGAATTCGCAACCGTATTCACAAAACTGGTAACACTCAGAAAACTGGGAATGGGAATTAATACAAAACAAAAAAAAATAAACAAAGATACTTCGACGTGCACAGAAAAAATTATTGTGGACAGTGCAACGTGCATAGAAAAATAATGGTGGAAAATGAAACAGGCACAGAAAAAATAATGATGGACAGTGTAAATTGCGTAAAAATTAAGGAAGATGCAGTCCCTTCTGTATTGGACATCCGTAGGGTGTAAATATTTTGGCCAGTTGGTTTCAAATGCATTATTGCGCTTCAAACCATATGACAGAAATATTGAAATGCAGAAAATATTAGATATTAGATATAGAATTTTAATACCAAATAAACATAGATGAGGTAGTATCGAGCAGACAAGAGTTAAATAAAACCAGTTTTGTTTAGATAATAATATTTATTAAAAAACATAACATAAGTAGTTATGAGCAGTTTTAGTAGTGTCAGTGGTATTCGAAACGCACTCCAAGACAGCACAACTCGCGGCATTCACCTAGATGTAGTGATGCACAACCACTTGATAATTGATGATTCGTAAATTATTTTTTATTTTTTTTTATTTCTGATTTTTTAAATAATTTTGATAACTTAAATATTTTCTTTACAATTCAATTTCACCCCGTATCAGTTTATGGATTTGCAATTCTGAATCCTGTTTGTGTTTTGAAATAACGTAGACTGAGGCATTATTCTAGATGCCAGAAATATTTAGGTATGATGTCGCAGTATTTTTTGATTTAAGAATTTGTATTTTTTTGTATAATAAAATTCTTCAGAACATTCTTATATTGCATACTTATCAATCTGTATAAAAATACTTTTTATTGTTTAAATGTTATCGTTATTGAGAGTGGGTGTATCATTTTATAGAAGATAAGCTAAACCAACCGCAGCAGAGTGATTTCCCCGCTTTAGGGAGTTAGTCGTTTAATCGAGTGACGTTATATAGAGTTTACACTGTAATACATTTATAATTTAATCATATGATGGTTTAATATCAAATAACGCAACTTTCAAAAAGGTTGGTGACCCCTATTGAAAAAAAATATCTTACAATATCCAGAAACGGAGGCTACGAGCTTAATATACGTGAAAAATGAAGATAGTTTGGTTCTGGGTAAAAACTCCCTAAAACTTAATTGAAGGAGTTACCATTGATTTTTAAATGATACACATCCGTGTCTAACGCCACAAGCAAAAAACAGTAATGGCACTGAAACGTGCCATCCGCAACGAATTGGTTAACTGTTCCTACTCTGCGACAACCACCCTGTTAAAATAACAATATACACAGCGCGATTTAATAAACTAGTAGCGATATCTACTTCATTATTGCAGTTTATTTAGAACTCAAAAAAACTCAGTTTGAATCATTTTACCGAGTGATAAGACACTAGCCCTAAACCTAGCGAAGACGTAGCCAACAGCTAAATTGAGACACGATCATGTGACGTGTCTTTTCTTCCTAACATGAGACTTTCCAAAAAGCAAAGACAACTATATGTTACGCTTATTTTGTAAGATTGTTTTTGGATTTGAGTTTATATTTAATCATAAGTAAGCTCTCAGTTTTATTATAACATGTATTTAGATATTTCGGTGTAAAGAAATTTTTTGGTATTAATGTTTTTAGTCAACTAAAAAATCATTATAATTACGTATATGTTGGGTAACTTTATAATTTTTTTACATGGGAACGTTTTGATGTTTCAATATCAGTACTGCGTAAATCGAATGTCCAAAATGTTTTGTAGCAAATGCGAAGTAAAAAAATAAACTCTCAATGTCATAATTTTGTAAAATATCCACCTTTACGTAGTGAAGTTGTTGGATGTGTTTAGAGCTTGAAATCGTGATGAAAAATATAAAACTTACTGTAAACAGGTATGTTTTTGTGTAAAATGTAGTTTATATATTAGGTCTTAAATGTCTTTATGTCTCCCGGGAGCGACTCCGATTCTACCCCGCGTCCGAACCGTCGTCGGGCGCCGCTACTTTAACCGGCTCTCCTGAGCCCGCGTTTCAATTAGTCGCCAAACGCTCTAAGAAGCGTTCGAAGAAAGCAACGGTGTCATCAACACCCGAGCCCACCCCGGTGTCTTCAACACCCGCCCCCGCGCTGTTAATGTCACTACAAGTGACCGCGAATACGTCGGCTCCGTCCAAGCCAGCAACGCGCTGCGCTACCGTCCCACCTAAGCCTCGGCTTCCTCCGCCCGTCTTCCTCCGCGAGAAAGCGCGCTGGACCACGGTTTCTAACTTGTGCAAAGAGCACAAAATCAATTACCTCAAGGCGAATAACGCAGGCGATACTTTGTTAGATGATGTTAGCCGAGCATCACTCGCTACTAAGCTCTTTATAAATTCCATTTTTACGTATAAACTTAATAAATAATTATAATGTCTAGACCCGCAAATCCCGCGTCCTGTCGTATCAAACCCAAGGGCTTATCCCTAGTTTCCTTTAACGTTCGTAGCCTTAATACTAACATTCCTGAGCTCAAAATGTTCCTTCAGAACAACGAGCCAGACTTATTGCTTATTAAGACGTGGCTAACTCCAAACCGCTCCAGGGGATTCGCTATTCCCGAGTACGCGTTTATTCGTAACGACAGGCCCAACTCCGACGGTTTCGGCGGCACTGCTATTTATTACAAAAGAGGATTCCATTGCTGTCCTCTCCCTACCCCTCCTCTCCTCAAAATGGAAGCCACTGTGTGTAGATTGGCTATGACTGGTCATCCAACCATCATCATAGCTTCAATCTACATACCTAGTGGCACCAGACCAATCCGCAGTGACTTTGAGGCCATTCCCGCCCTCGGCCATTCAGTCATTATGTTCGGAGACTTTAACTCCAAACGCACTGACTGGACGTGCCTATCAACCAACACCAGCGATATCGCTCTCCCCGACATCACAAACTCACTCGACTTAGATGTCATCTCTCCAAAATTGAAATTGAAATTGAAATTGCCGTTTTTCACGAAATAAATGAAGCGTAATATTTTTATATATTTTTTATTTCTATTAATCAAAATAATCACCCATGCAATCAATGCATCTTTGCCAACGCATTGGTAGCTTATTGATGCCTTTCTTGAAGAAATCAGCTGGACGGGAGGCAACAAATTCTTCAAAGGCATTTTGTACTGCCTCTCGGAAATTCTGGAAAAAGTAGAAGTCTGTAGGCGCAAGGTCTGGTGAGTACGGCGGATGACGGAGAACTTCCAACCCCAACTCTTGTAGCTTGGAGACCGTCTGCTGTGCAGTATGAGGTCGCGCGTTGTCGTGCAGGAGCAGTGGAGCCGAACGATTGACCAAAGCTGGTTGGAGACGTGCGAGCTTCTCCATCATTGTGTTCAGTTCTTCACAGTACACATCTGCAGTAATGCTTGTCCCGTTTGGCAAGAAGCTGTGATGAATTACACCCGCGTTAGACCACCAAACAGTGACCATCACTTTTCTAGGGGTAAGTTTTCGTTTAGGGATTGTTTGGGTGCTGAACCAGGGTCCAACCAACTTGCTGAGCGCTTACGATTGTCAAACAGGATCCATTTCTCGTCACAAGTAACAATGCGGTTCAGAATTCCTTCATTTGTATGCCTGCTGAGCAGTGCAAGGCACGTCTCCACGCGTACTTCGCGCTGGCGGTCATTGAGTTCGTGGGGTACCCATTTGTCAAGCTTTTTTACCTTGCCAATTTGACGCAAATGGACCAATATTGTTTTGATGCTAACGTCGAAAGCTGCTGCTAATTCAGCCGTGGATTGAGTTTCATCATCTTCCACAATTGCCTTTAATTCGTCATTGTCGACCAAAGTTTTCGGACGACCACGGGGTTCATTTTTCAGTTCAAAATTTCCAGAACGGAAGCGGGTAAACCAATAACGGGTGGTGCGTTCGTTTGTAGTGTTCGCTCCGAAAACGTCGTTGATGTTGCGTGCCGCTTGTGCCGCTTTGCTGCCACGACGGTACTCATACTCCATAATTACTCGAATTTTTAACTTATCCATGATGACGAAAAATGTTCGAATGCGTTGAAAACAAAACACTAACTATTAAACAAATGACGATTTTAGAAAAAGAATTCCATGTTTGTCAAATAAAATTAATTTGAAATTAGATTTAAATCAGTCAAAAAAAAAATATTTTCATTTGAAATGGCCAGTACGGCAAAACGGCAGTTTCATAGGTAAAGACCTATTATTATCATTGCGAAATTGTTATCAGTTTTTGAATGTTAAATATTGTGTGAAACTGATAAAGTTTTGAGTACGTTCAAAATCGAAGTTATTTGGATAATATTTAACGGTTCAAAGTTACCTGGATCCTAAAAATACTATGTTGCGTAACTTTAAAAACTTTCCGCAGTTTTCATAACGATATTTTTGCCAATAAATTGGTCTACTTTGATTTATATGGGAAGACAAAGCGATCTATCACATTTATACATCAGTGTAGATGTAATTTTCATAGATTAGGTTTTCCTTAATAAAAAGACATCATTTAATTATACCCAAACCTTACAATATTCCAATATTAAAGGTTTTTAAACCTTATAAAAAAATATATTCAAAGTTACCCAAAACTCATGGTAAATTTGAATTTGACTTTTGGGGAAAATTGTGGGTAATTCTATTGTTTTTTTCGTAAATTCATCATGTTATAAAAATTAACCAATTCAAAAGGACATTGTTCATTCAATAAAATAAAGGTGCAATAAGTATAAATCAGATGTAATATCTCAATTACCGCAAAAAATGTTCAAAGTTACCCAAATTGACCGTATTACGTTTTTATTTAATTTTTAAGTTTTAAAAAGAACATTAATGATTTCTTTACATAATTGAATATAAATGGGAAAAAAGATTATACTTTTATTTGGTTTGTTTGCTCTTTCTTGAGATTTCAGTTTTTTTTTTGTGGGAACTTCTTTTTATTCATTCATTCACTCTTCTCGTCTCGTGGAAGCAAGATATCTTTTCTACCTGAAAATGCTTCTATCTATTGAAAAATGACATGATGAAGAATTCTCATATTAGACCAGCAGATGTAAGATAGGTTGTGTCTCTTTTATTAAGGTATTGCCACGAGATGTAATTGTTAGCCCTTCTATAATAACAAGTTGAAAGTACATTTTAAATGATCTGGAACATCGATTATTTTGAACGTTACTACTGAACGAAGTATTTCAAAACTGTTAATATTTAAATCATACTTTAATATTTACGTTAAAAATTAACTATAACCACTGTCGTAGA
Organism: Marasmarcha lunaedactyla; assembly: GCA_923062675.1. NCBI lineage: Eukaryota > Metazoa > Arthropoda > Insecta > Lepidoptera > Pterophoridae > Marasmarcha > Marasmarcha lunaedactyla. The sequence goes on along the minus strand of OV281339.1, from coordinate 12,268,187 downwards.
CGATAACGAATACGACTAGCAATCATTTTCCGATCCGAAATTAGTATTTTTACTCATTTCGCATTAAAAACAATATGAAACCCCTTAAAGACATGAAACAATGTTTGAAATTTTAGACTCATAAAACCTTTTTGATGTTTTATTTTGTTCTTTCTAGCGAGAGGTGCAAGAACGCCGCCTGCGACTATATCTTTTCGATCGACAGTCTATCTCGCGTGAAGAGCTTCACACTTCGCCACCTCGTCTCCACAGGGTTCGACATCATAGCCCCAATGCTAGTGCGACCTGGCCAAGCTTGGTCTAATTTCTGGGGTGCAGTGAATTCCGCGGGTTTCTACGCCCGATCAGCTGATTATATGGACCTAGTCTATGAAAACTATAAGTAAGTATAACAGCTATAGTGCAATTTTTGGTGGTGATGTAATCGAAAAATTTCTTAGCTATTTTTCAAGGAAAGTTGTCGGTATTAAAGGAGATTACGAAATTTTGATTTTATCTACACTTGTTCGAATAAATCTGTTCCGTTTGAAATAAGAAATACAAGCACAATACTAACTTAAAATTGAATTTGATATGGTGCTGACAATTTTTTTTGAAATGTAATAAATAAATGAACAAATTTGTTAAACTAACACAACGTTGTCCTTTGAGTGAATCTATTATAAACAATTTCTTTAGTAAATTAAAAACAATTGGTGGCTTTCGATAAATGCTAAGTATTTTCGTGCTCCAAACCTTTTTTGTAGAGTAGTAATTTATGAGTTGAATTTATCGCCAAACAGATGAGATTTCCATTGAAACATTAGAGTGTAATAAGGACTTTGTTTCTTTAGGAATATGGATGTAGGATAGTGTTCAGAGGTTATATAAACCTTTACGATGATCTGTTTTCTGTGTAAATGATTTTTATTTTTATTTGATTAAATTCTTTTATTCTATCTAGTAACATCTAATGCTTACTAAAAATAATTTATTTCTCGAATCGGAATCTCTCGTAAGCATCTCATTTGCAGAGTATTTGTGCCCCGCTTGGCAGCTCTAACCTATTTGACCTTTAAATTGCACCTTTAATATAGGTCAATTCAATCAACTTTAATAAAAATGTAAACAACTGTATATTTAAACAAACGACCCGCGTGCCTACATATCTTTTTGCATAGTTAAAAAGCTTGTTTACATAGTTATAAAAATTTACTGAATCGAATGCAAAGATTACCTAGATTACATATATTTTATTTAGATTAGATTATTTTAGATTACGTATATTTAAACAAACGACCCGCGTGCCTACATATCTTTTTGCATAGTTAAAAAGCTTGTTTACATAGTTATAAAAATTTACTGAATCGAATGCAAGGATTACAAACAAAATGCAACAAATGATTTTCCAAGCTTTTTAGTGTACCGGTTACTTAACTCGAAGCTTACTTATGCAGTCCAATAAACTTAAAAGCAGCAGGCCCAGTAAATTTACTGCTTCTTAAACCTTTAGAAAAAAAAAATAGTTATCATATTATTATAAATTTATTGATAAATTCATTTATACATTGTATATTGAGCTTTAATTAATTAACTATTCGTAATGCAAATGGCGAAGTAACTATAAATTATATATATATTATATATAGATATATATATGGTACGCAATGCGATTTTATGTGTATTTTTTTGCTTCTAATCGAATGCGATGGAGAAATCTGTCTTGAATGATCGACGGTCAATAGAGTACATGTTGTCGGCGGTACATTCGTATACGCCCGCATCCATCTGCGTAGCGGGATCGATCTCGATCTTAGATTTCACCTTATCATCACCGATGGGCCAGACATGAATCTGAAATCGATAATTTTAAGAAATTAATTATATGCTGCAGTTCATTCCTTTTGACATCGTTTAAAATATTTTTCCCATAGAGATTCATAGATTTTTAGAGTTAAAAATATGAATTCATGTCGCTCTATTTTAGCGAATTTTTTTTTAAAAACACATAATAACTCATAAAGCAGTGAAAATCTGAATGACTTACATGAAGGTAATGATGAGCAAATATTTCAACACCGTCCTTAAACCATGTAATATGAGGTCGAGGGGTCCCTTTAGCAATGCATAGAAACGCAATTTTATGACCCAGCACGTACTCAAGATCGAAGTGCGAAGCCAGCAGAATTTTAGCGCCCTGAAGCCAAACAAAAACAAAGAAGGCCACAGCCACTATAAAAAGTTTAATATAAAGTTAAAAATAAATCCGATAAATGATAACTTACATCGTTATTGTTGTAGTACTGGTCGGATTCTGGGTCTCGGTATTTGCCAGTGATTGGCAGTCCGATTTGAACCTTTAAACAAACTTTGCGTTTAACTTTAGTTTTTTTTTAATTGGATTGTGCCAATAACTAAAACTAACCTTAGATTTAGTTCTGCTCCTAGTGCGACCGCGTCTCGCATCCGTAGAGCCTAAAAACATAATCAGGACGAATAACACGAAAATGATAGATCGTATCTGATACATGTCAACAAATAACTCGGCGTTTATGCCTGGGATCTAAGGCCGGTTAGGTATTGCCAGTATGATCTTGCGAGAGTTCTGCGAGCAACTGGCTCCAGTTTGCTCCTCGATGCGCCAATCTCTAAATTGACTAATGACCGTAATATCGCAAGAGGGCCCTTGTCTCCCCTTGCGATACGCCTCCCGTCATTTCCTCTCGTATTCGTACTGCTGATTTGTACATCTGTGCTAAATATAAACTGGTTGCTAAAAGTTTCATTTACATTATATAAGTAAATGAATGCAAACCGAAAGTACTAATGCAGACGTTTCAATATTTAAGGGGCACTTGTCTAGCTTTTGTACGGGTATTACTATGATTGCATTAAATAGAAAAATAGAACGAGTATTATATGCCAATATTTCATAATTTCATTTAGTTTCGTCTTAGGAAAACACTTTCAAATCCTTAAATCAGCCACACTACATAATGAAAACATGGCGCTATCTATCATGTTGATGTTTTATTAATTCTGTTGTTACATTTATTTTCCAATTTATCGCTTATCCAATTTACGGGCTGCTTTGGAGTTTTTCGTTTGATTTAATTATTGTACTATAACCGTTATTATTATTTACCATTGATATAACAACAGCAATCTTGATTGGTAGTGAGTAAAGGGATATTTTGATTATTTCAGGTTGCCAAAACTATTATGATTATTGTAATCGAACATTAAACACCTCCAAAGTCATTCAAATATTACTTACACCAAAGTTTCTAATATTTTTGTAAGTCGTTACTCACAGTGTATATTGTATATTGAAACCATACAGTCAGCTCTAGTTCGTCAAAAGGACCTGAACAAACCACAGATTAGAAAGACAAGAAGTTGTCACAGACTCTGTGGTACAAGCAAGCTGTTTCATATTTTCATTCAAAAATGCGGAGTAGTGAAACGTCACCTCGGTGTGGCCATACGATGTTTCGTTTTTTTGTTTCAAAGTAGAACATAATGCAGAGTATAATTATTTAAATATTTTTATCATGTCTACCACATTTTTTCAAATATTTCGAACTAGTGTACATCGCATTAGCCAAAAATTAAACGCCTCCTTTTTATTTATTTTCGACTTTAAATCGTTATCTAAAAGCGATAAGCGCAATTTTTATTTAGGAATGCTGAACTACTGAACTGTTTAGGGGTTATCAGAGTGTTTGACATTTTGTTGTTATCTTTTACGTTTAATATATCTTTTTTCGCGGAAAAACACTCAACAGAGGTTTTTTATGAGAAACTAAAATTGAACTTGCGAATGCAGAGTTATGAAAATTTTTGACCATGCGTAAATTACCTAGATTTAGCTCTATAGCGCGTTGTATGTCAGAAAGTTATCTAAAAACTGTTCAAATTCAAATACTTAATGTATTCGGTATATTTTCAGGGGAATATGGAACGTGCCTTTCATATCGAATTGTTATTTGGTGAAATCTTCTGTCCTAAAGATTCCTTCAGCCAAGGGAGTCACGTACTTCCAAGACGAGGTTGATCCTGACATGGCATTCTGTGCTACATTACGTGAAGCCGTAAGTATCGTTTTGAATAACATGACAAACAAGGTTTTCTCGTACTAAGAAGCCAACAGTTTGTAGGAAACTTTAACTGAAATAATTTTTTAGTAGCTGAGTAACAACAACATCGCACAATAACTCATCAACTGTGAAATCGCAATACGTAAATAGAAAACATACAAGACGTAAACAAACTCGTATGAATTTATCTGACAGTTCCTCTTCAAAAATGTGTATTCAGAACTTGTTATAGGGGTTTATTTTTATTAAATTCAATCAGAGACAATGACGAGACATTGAAACAGGTGTAAAGTATCTGAATAAAAAGATACATTTTAGGCGATTTCAGTATTTAGGAGAAATTATAACTAAGACATCAATCATAAGGCCGTTATTTTTTAAATAAAAAATCCTTTTCCTCAGATCCTTCCAAAAATGTTTATTTCTGCCTATTACATTCTTAGCTGTTTAACCATATGTCATAGCAACTTTATTATATATTATAATTATATAAAATTATATGTATCTTATATTTCAGGGCTTATTTATGCACGTGACAAATGAGTTCAATTTCGGTCACCTGGTAAATCCAGAAACCTTTGACATAACCAGGACCAATCCGGATATCTACCAAGTTTTGGACAATAAAATTGAATGGGAGAATCGATATCTTCACGAGGAATATCTACTCAATTTTGAAAAAGATCGGAAACCCCTCATGGTAATATTCCTTTATAATTATAGAGAATAATCTTGTTTAGTTCAAAATCTAACTCGTAAAACACTAAATAACTTAATGATATTGTAAATTGAATTATTTATGAAATTAAATTATGAGCAAACATAATTTTTCAAAATATATTCCAAATTCAGTATAAATTCTTAATAAGAAGGGTAAACTATTTTTACCTGATCTTAATTGTAAAACAATTTATGTTGTCAAAGTATTCCCTAAAGTCATAGCTTTTGATATTTTATTCTTGTAACATTGAAAGATACAGCCAGTTACAAGCTATAATAAAATTATGATTCCGCTTTCTGAAATCAACTTCTAGGTCTTAATCCAGTATGTTTGTACACCTTCAATTGATTGAATGTATGTATAGTTTATTGCACTAATTATCGAGCGGTAATCGCCTGACGTTTAGTATTAACGGTTAAGTAATCCAAGTAGTAATAATACCGTCATTATTTTAGTTTTGTTTTAAAATTTTGGATGTCTATTGTAGATCCAGCTTTAAATTATGTTGTTTCAATTATTTATCTATTTTTCAACCTTCAGCCGTGCCCTGACGTGTATTGGTTCCCGATTGTGTCAAAAAGATTCTGTGAAGAATGGATCGAAATTGCAGAAGCGTTTGGCCAGTGGAGTGACGGTTCTAATTATGTAAGTGTTCTTTAAGTAATTTTTTTTTATCAAATCATTAGGATAAAACAAAATCATCACTATTAAAAATACATAACTTTTAATTACTTGGTTAATTACATTCTGCCTATAATAAAAAACCTGTTAATCTGAGCACAAGACTTTTTTATTATATATGTTTCGAGTTCAAAAGTTTTAGAATGTACATCTTCACGGCAAACCATTTTTCAAAGTATCAACATCAAGCCTTATCGCTATTAATTAGACAAAATATGGAGTAATGGAGTAATTTTCTGGCAAAAATAGAAATACAACAGAAGAAAATTTTATTTTTAATTCATAAATTATCAGTGACAGCTTTTTGAATCTATTAATATGTGTTACATGGATCAGCAATTCTTTCTCTACATTATGAAACTGAAAAATTCTACATGTTACTTTTCCTATCACATAATTTGATTATTCACAGGATAAACGACTCGAGAGCGGTTACGAAGCCGTACCCACAAGAGATATACACATGAATCAAGTAAAGTTGGAGCGTCAATGGTTACACATTCTAAAGGAATACGTCAGACCTCTTCAAGAAATGGTCTTCATTGGCTATTATCATAATGTAAGTTTTATTGGATTTATAATTATTTTGAATAAATTACATAGTTGTGTAGTTGCATTTCTGTATTATTTAATACTAGAAGTCTATGTGAAATAAACCCTAGTAATATTGCAAATGTCAACCACACGGCTGAATAAGTTGTGGATTGAATTTGGTATGCGAAAACAATATGACCTGGATTAGTATATGGGTTTAATTTTTATCACCAAATGTTAACGGATAAAGGATTTGCCTAGTGCAAATCACGGGCAAAATTTGGTATTGTACAAAATTAGTTACTAAGGTTTTATTTCGATAGTGTATATGGGCCTTAGTGTAATGATAGTGTATAGATTAGTTAGTAAAGGTTATTTTAGAGGCTTCCCGCCACTCCTCATACATTTATCGGCTGTATATTAAAATTCAATTTTTTTTTGGAATTAACTTATTAATTTTCTATACATTTCAAAAATTGCGATTGGGAAAAGAAGACTGGATTTGAATCACTTATTCATCTATGAATACTATAAATATGTGAACTTATTGCTATACAGGAAAAATATATTTCATGCCTTGTTGAGTTTCATTTTTTAAATTTTAATTCTCTTATTGCCTCTTCTACCAAAATAATTTCTTTCTGGAGTATTTTGTGCAACTATTGAAAGCTCTGAAGCTTTTGAGTATCACTAGATGTTCACCATTGACAAGCCAGGTGGCAAATTTACAGCCGGGATTTTGAATCCGTATTTAAAATAAGTCGTAATTAAGAAAATAATCTATGATACAACGTTCACAATACAAAGAGTAAAAGCGAATGTTTGTTTATGGCGGGTGATTCGTTTGGACGTATTTTTTTTCAGAAGTAAAAAAATAATAATAATAACAAAATTATCAGGTAATTTTTATTATTATACAAAACAACTATTCTTTACATTTATTTTTTAAAGATAATTTCTTTCAAATGTTGTCCGTAACTCCGGTTAACATTGTCTATTCTACCGTTCCAATTTTCGATGACACGTCCGAGCATTTCTATTTGTATTTGGCGAATAGCGCGAGTAATGTTGGCTTCCAGTTTGCTCAATCGTACCAGGCTTGTCCATATAGACTGGACTTTACATAGCCTCAAAGGAAAAAATCTAGGGCTCAACTCACCGGACCGAAGTGCGGATCGTGCGTTGGGTAGGTTGGGTTATATGGACCATATGTTTCTGTAAGTGCACGAAACACTTTCCTCGCAGAACGCTGATTTGCTTAATACAGCTGAATAATTTGTAGACGCTGTGCAGAACTAAGTCTTTCCAGGATAAAATGTCAAACTATACAGAACAAAAATAACATAAAATTTTATAACGGCTCACGCTTCATCTGTCAAAAAATCCATAGACAAAAAAGTACCTCTAAATGAATCACCCGTCATATTTTTTAATTAAATGATTATGTAAATACATGATGTATAGTCTAAATACTGTATAATACTGCTACAAAAAGGAACGTCATAGCCCTAGGAATAGCAATCTTGAATCCGATCCTCGAAGACGAAACATCTTTCCGTCTTTAGAGTAAGTTAAGTAATTAAGTTACAAGCATCCTTCACGCACGCTGGTCGCTTCGGCCAAAACAGTAAGAGTAGTACAATTCCTTGACTTGTAATCAACAGTCGATCATTCGGCAATGCTTTCTTTTTTTTGATAATATGTACTGTCATGTCGTGTATTGTCAAATATTTTATTTTGGTTACTTATTACGAGTATTGAGTATAAAATGACATATACAGGGTTTTGCGATGCCACCTGGAGGGCAAGTAGCCCGCATTTCCACACTAATTTTACTTTAACTAGATTGGTATCCCATGTCAAAATAACACAGAACATAAAGGAAGAAAATCAGGTACCTCCGGAGTATTTTGACAAGGCTTTTATGATTTCTAATAAATTTAAAAAAATGAAAAAAAAAATTAGAACGTTTGTAGAATTATGGATTTACGTTCAGTTCATTTCTTGTCCATTCTTTCTTCTCCATATTAAATCGCTTCTGGAAGCCAGAAAGGATCTCATGTTTTGTTCACAACGAATTCAAGTTTTTTTTAGCACTAATCTAATAAAAGCCGGTCGCCCTACTAAACTTATCACAGAATGACTTAAAAGTATTTTTATTTACTGTGGTGGATTCAGATAGCATTATTTGACTTATTAAGTAGATAGGTATATTTTTTTCATATCTTAATATGGGAGTACCATTACAAAATTATCAATTTGGTACATCAGATGTTTTTATTTGATTAGTTGCATTTTCTGAACTTGCAATGTAAATAATAATTATTCCAATGAGTTGATCTTTTTTGGGCAAAGCTATGAAATGTGATATTTGAGAGCCCTGCGCCCGAAGTACTTTATCGTTTTATTGAGTATTTTCTTAAATACATATATGTTTTGCAGTCATTTTGATTTGAGAAGCTTGCTTGACAAAGTGATTCTTGAGTTATGTGCGCAAGCCACGAAATTCTTGCTTTATCGAGGTTGCTTTTATCCTGCGTCACGATTTAGGATTTTTAAATAAGCTGCTCTACGAAAATGCTATGTCCCAAACAACAGAGCCTTTTATGTAAACACCTAGCAGTTTCGCGACTTTTCATCCGTCTATTTGGTTTAAATTAAAATATCACTTATTCTTTTGTATGATAGAAGTATGCTTGATTTATAAGACAAGCAATACAGCCGCGGAGTATTTAAAACTGTGACAATTTATTTATAATTCTGCTTTTATTAAATCATAAAGCATCATTGTATAACAAATTTTTAAAATTAAATAAACACCACTCTCGTCTCTCATTACTTTGAAAATCTAGGGCTCTAAGAATTCAAAGGTTATTTGCTGGTATATGGCTCGTTATTTATTATGAAATCTCGGAAGATCTATTAAAAAAATACAAAAATTTGTGTATTTTCTATTAAAAACTGATAAATGTCAACCTTTTAAATGCCTTAAGCGAAATTGTTCTGCCCATAACCTATAATATATTATTTGTAAAGCAAACGAGTAAATGTTTAGTTCGGTTATCACAGGATACAGCCCACGAACTTTTATTGAAGATTATTGTTTATTTTAGAATTCAGCGATGTAGCTTTCAAAACAAGTCATTATGAAATTGGCATATTGATTATTTTTTATTATAGCAATATAACTTAACTCTGCAATTTAGCGAAATTTAATCTCAACCATAAAGATATTTGAGTTAGCCCACTTAGTTTGTCTATATATTATAGAGGGTGGACGGCACGTTGACGGCCAAAAAAGCAATTTAGGTATCGTGTGTCGTGGATTATCCGAATCCACCCCAATGTGTGATTCGCGGCTTTTCGTAGAGTTCGAGTTATGTGTTTTTAAAGAATTTTTACCTGAGTTTGATTTGGTAATTGATACGTGTCTTGGATACCCAAGACACGACGGTCCAAAAATTTTGTAGCATGTAGGAGTAGTTTAAGTTACGTCTAAGCGCCGTCAGCGCTAAGCTACAAAGTCCGGTAAAATTTAAAAGGCCCATAGGAGCCATAAACAAAATGTCCATTTCGAAAAAAAAACCAAAAATTGTGTTATGTAGTTTTAAATACATCCATTACACAAATTGCTTCTCGTTCCAGCATCAGGAATATATTTTTTATTAATAAACATTTTGTTCCTGTAATTTTACTGGCTCTCCACTTCATACCACATCATGAATTTAAATTGGGAATTTTATTCATTTACTATCATTTTCTATTACACAGCCTCCAGTATCAGTCATGAACTTCGTGGTGCGCTACAGACCTGACGAGCAGCCATCTTTGCGGCCTCATCACGATTCCTCCACATACACCATCAATCTTGCGCTCAACAATAAACGTAAGTTTACATCCTCTTTGATCATGTTATTTTAGTTGCTTTTCTATCGCTTTTTTTTAAATACTTACGCGGCAATCGAGTTCCAGAGCAAGGATTTTTATGGCGGACTATTTCGGGGGATAAAACAATAAGGTTTGTGGCAGTATTAGTTAACATTCCTTTTCGTACGTAGGCCGTACTTCACGTTAAAAGGTCACGTGATATATAATAGTACTTCTGAAAACTTCAATGGACAAGTAAAAATTACAAAGCGATCTCTGAATGAATTCTTGAAATGTTATGAAGTATTTTTGGTTCCAAGCGGTTTTTTTTTTGAGTGTTTTATCGGTTAGCCCCACGAATTTCGCTTTATACTTATGTAAAATCTAGGATCTAATGAAAATAAATCTGTTCTTATTTCAGACATAGATTACGAAGGCGGTGGTTGCAAATTCCTCCGATACAATTGCTCTGTAGAGGACACTAAACAAGGCTGGCTTTTGATGCATCCAGGAAGACTGACGCATTACCACGAAGGTTTACGAGTCACTAAGGGAACTAGATACATTATGATCTCTTTTGTAGACCCGTAGACTGTAGGCCTCATATAAAACTGTATTAAGGGAACTTAATAGCTACAATGACAGAGCCACAATGATAGGTACGTTTAGTATGCAATCTGCAAGGCAACAGAGATATGGTACTTTTTTAACGAATTAACTGACAGTAGAAATCTATCATTATCTGGTGAGACCCGTATGTAATTTCCCGCAATACCGATTTTCTTTTGAATAATACTTGAACGTTGTAGTTAATGTTCCGTTCTCTGAATACTCTTAGGGTGTAGTAAAATGGTTCAGAGACTCAATTATTGTCTTTGTACGTGTTTTTAGGTTATTCATTGACAGTACTTTATTGGAATTTTCTTTTCAGTTCAATAAAGTAGCAATGGTAAATTGTATAAAAACATTTTTTAAAGAAAGCAATTTTATTTCAATAGGATAACGTGGTTTTTAACAATGTGTATTGATTTATTTGTTTATGTAACGTTTTGTGTACAATTTTAGCTCAGTGACCGATAATATCTAAAATTGAGCTTAAACATATTATGTTAAGAGTTAACTTACTAATGTTTCTAAGTAAATCAATTGAACTTATTGTAAGGACTAACCTTGTGAATCTCTTTTTTTATATGCGTATATAATTTTTGTAATTTATTATATAAAATAAAAGTCTCTGAACCGATTATATAAATAATGTAGTAGTAACTAGTGTGACTTAAAAAGTAACAACCTTTTTGAGTTTAATTTTTATTTGTTTCGTTCGTTACTTTATTTTCGAAGCTATTGTTACGAAAGTAGCTCCTGAGGCTGTATGAATCTTAACGCATTTGTAATCAATAGTTTGTTTTTCTACTTGACTGTTTAATTCGTAAAGTAAAACAAACGTATTGGTAGATTTTTAAGAATATTTTTAAGAAATATGAAGTAGTAATCAAGTTCCTAACAACGTAACAAAGGACGTGTAACTGTCTGCTTTTACATATATATATTTGCTTTATATATATAACTTTATTTGGTTTATTTAATGTTTAAAGAAAAAACCAAAAGTTTAACTTGCTTGTAATGTTTAAGGATCATGGAATGAAATCGGATACATGAAGGAGAAATATTTAAATCGAATAGTTGTAATTATAACGCATTTCGCTTGATAATTTATGTACTAGAGTTTGAAACTTGACGATATACTATTTTAAAATAACAGTTTAACCAAAGGATTTGTTTGATATGACTTATCGATTTACAGTGATTTGATATATGTTGAGAAGGTTGTACAAGACACTTTATTTTGTTAGAGAAAAGAACAGTGTTTCATGAAGTCATAAAGAAGTTTAAAACACGTAGATGTAAAAATCTGTGTTGCTAAATGTTGAATTTTGTTATTTACCCACAAAAACATACCATGTATCAAGAAGCATAAATGTTTTGTGTAAAATAATTGACTTATTTATTTACCAAAACCTCACTTTTTACAGAAGGTCCCATCAAGAACTTATTTGTTAACCGTAGAGTTTCGTTAAGCTCTTAATCCCGTGGACATTGCTAGATAAAATATAATCGTGATTACTTCTGGATAATGTGAAAGAATTCTTTAAATCTAGATATACACCATGGACCTCAATAACTCGACCTATTTTAACCATCGATTCCAGAACCTCATTGGTGTGCATAAAGTCCAATAACACAAAATTTTCGAAATATTCATTATTTAAAAACCAATTGTAAGTTGCAAAATCTCAAGTGTACCTCACCGTAATTGTGTCGGAGTGATTCGTAAAGTGCCTTTTTTGCTTTGTCTGTTTTTCAATTAAAGATTGGTTTCTCTTACTCACTCTCTCAACTAAACATTTGTTCAAAAGGAAGTGCTTAACTTAATTGATTCATTTTGTTAATAAATAATTTAAATTAAGATATATATATTACCCTATATTGATATAACATTATTAATTTCACACTCTCCAGAAATTTGTGGTTAAAGTTTTGATTTGTTTAGATTATTGGAAATTTTATCCCATAAACGAGAAGCTGAGGGCAAACGCTAGTTGAATAATACACCAAGGAGATACGTTGGTGTAATGTTTACACATTATTTTTATTTTATAGAGAAAGGACTCGTTCGTTTTATATAATAGAAAAGTTCTGAAACTAAAGATCCGTCTTTGAAATTGTTTAACCATCAGTTTGTAACATTCAAAAGTATCATAGCATATTATGTATCCCATGTAGTACCCACGGGTGAAACTTTGCGAGATACACGGAGAGGAAATCAAGAAACTAAGCAAAATATTCATATAAGCATTTGACTCATTAATAAAACAGTTTAATGTAAGACACATATATTAAGTGCTTGCAAAACACTCAGTCGAACTTTTCTTGGGACCACCATCCGGTGAATAACGTTCTTGGTCTAAAGTCGAATCTGTTAAAGACCACTCTAGCGTGATCGTTATAGTCTAGGAATCGGTCCTCTTCCCAAGTCCAGTTCACTAGAGGCGACGTAACCCTCTTGATGATCCCAGGAACAAAGTTCTGGAATTGTCTTCGGGATTGGTGCATGTTGCCGATATCTGCCACGCTTATACTTCCTCTGAGTATTTTTGGGATGCTATAAAAAAAGTGTGACAAATATTAGTGCAAAAATATTAAATATTAGAATTACATTAAATATTTGCGAATTAGTATACCTAGTATAGTATAATTAGTAGTACCGACCTACTTAGGGACTAGACTAGCATTTAGTTTAACAGGACTATGATTATTTTAGTTATTCAACTTAGTTTAGGCTGCACATTTGGTATTCTGTTGCACCTATTTTAAATCAAATCCTGACTAAAATTAGAATTGCCAAACCAATTTTAATCTACACGAAATGAAATGAATGGAAGAGTTTATAGTTTCGGCATTTATTAGTTGCTACGGAAGGTCACTGAACATATATCGTAAAATAAAACTGCGTAGCGCTATCGCAGCTACCAGAGTTTTTATTTTGTTTCTTGCTTTTAGGAATTATTATGAGCGGGAAATCTGGACATGTCGAATCCGCTGGAGATACCGGATCCGTCGATATCACAAGGAACGGCGGCGTTCCAGTTAGAAATAGGGCAATACGGCATCCGAATCGCCTAACCCACCCGTAGGCCAATACTCGTCATAAAAACCGCGGCGATGTCGTAGTGACTCGGCCGTTGTAGGTCACTTTCGTATTCTCATCCGTCGATTGGACCGATTCTAAAGTCGCTCTATCGGAATGTCGCTGAACCGTATCACATCCTGAATCGACTTCCAATTGTTTCAAAACGATATCACAATGGAATACCATACTCCTACAAATGACAGTTACTTCGATCGGATGTCAACAACTTAACGTCAAAATAAGCGATCCAAAAGTCGTTGAACAAAAGTTCATTCTACGGGATGTTTACAAAGAGAGAACCGCTGTTTTTGTGTTTTGAAGAGGCTTAAAATGAGCTTACAGTCAGCGTATTTGTTGCTAGATATGCCAGAATTGCAAAAAACTAAAAAGAAGAAGTGTATTCCGGTTCACAAGATAGGACGCATTCACAATGCCCGATAAAGACTTCATCAAAACGTTTCGTCTCACAAAAGTGTTGGAGCAGAATCTCATTGATGAAAAGAAGGAAAACGGGATTCTTTGTCAGTAAAATATAAGGTTAGTAGGTTTCTATTCTGCTAGCCCACATTATTTGTATACCAAATTAAAACGTAAATATATTAGTTTATGATGATATCTGCCAAGGTTTAAGGTATTTGAGACCCGACATTTTAAATCTTTGTAAAGCTGCAACCTACACTTTGTTCTATTATTTCGCTGTCCAGTGTCCGTCGATGGTTTGAGAAAAAGTAATACTGACAATTTTGAGCTCAAGTCTCGTCCCTCCTTAGATCGGACACGACCTAAGGCTAAGTGCTATTTATTAATTAATGCTTACTAATGCTTTTTATTAATTTATGGAATTAACAAACAGTTCCAACTGTCGTATAGAAACTCGTTTGATATTTAAATAAATAAGTCTTTGAACGAGAAATTTCTACACAAGTTTCTTGCTTTTGAATAAAAACAAATAAACTTATCGCCAATTTGACAACAATAAACTTTGACAAACAATTTGATGGCTGAATCGAAGACAATGACGTTTATCAAGATGCGAATTATTCGATCAATTGGAGTGAAAACTCGCTTTTTCAGCATTTTTTTCTCTTTGGCTAATTGAAGTTAGTTGGAGTAGTTATTCTTTAAATTTATTTAACCAATTACATGTTAAACACCGTATTCCGAATTTAAAATATGTTTTAAGTTCTTGTTAGTATTGTCATAACTTTAACTGGCAACTTCTTGTGTCGTTCGATTCAAAAGTCGTTCAGTTTGGATCCTATTGAGTTGAAGTCCTATCGAAGCGCGTCTGAGCAATACGTGAATACCGATTTTGGATAGAACTTCGATCGAACGACTTCTGCACTACAGCGATCTTTCAATTGTCTGTTTTTACGAGAATTGGGCCAGGCTAACGCGTCATACGCATTCCTACTGGGTTTCTTGCTGGTTCTTTGGCAGTAGATGACCCGAATCGATGGTAGCCTCAATATACGACCTCCTAAGCCAAGGTCCGTGCCCTCTTGGGTGCCCTTAGGCGTATCGTATGTGGTAGTAGTTTAAGATCCGGCTAACCGTCCTCAGCGCTTGGCCACAAAGTCCGCTGAAATTGAAAAGGCTCATAGGGCCTAAATAAATGAACTGTTCATTTCGAAAAAAAAGGTGGCAACATTTAACTCCTACATTATTTGTAATAGCAAAAAAATAAAAATGGTTTTGCAATACATTTTTATTCAAGTTTACTCGTACTTGTTAAATAAATACAAAATTATAAAAAAGCATATTTGTAAGTAATATCTTATTCAATTTAATATTATTAAGGTGACTGACAAAACCTCAACAGTGATTATAAATTTTATACATAATTGGCGACGAAGCTAAGTTCCTTATTCGGAGATTTCGAAACTCACATTTATGTTACCTTTTTTTGAATTTATATTAAGATTGGTCTAAGTCCAATTATTTGCCAAAGAAAGACTTCCTTTTTTCTAGATAATAACTAAAACTGTAGCAATCTGTAAGGCTGATTATAAAATAATCTATTAATATATTAGAAAATGGTAGGTTGCAATTTCATTTTCATTTAATTAGAAGAATGTGGCTGGTTAGTCGGCTTTCCCGTCTAGTCGGTGCATCTTTAATAATCAGTAAAATGTAAAAATTGGTTGATGTTACAGCCTGATATTTAAAAAGTGCTCATAGTAATTTTGTGTGTTCAGTTTTGAGTTACATCATTCCAAGTTTTTTCAGCCCACTTTCGACAAAAATCATTAAGTTAATAAGGGCATGGTGCAATATTCTTGGATCAAATCATAGAAGCCACGGACGAACGCAAGCTAGGGCGCTCTCTTGACGTTAGCGGATGCGAGGCGCGCCGTCTCACCTTTTTTGATGATTGTTTGTGGGTTTGAGCCCACTTTCTAACTGTGTCCAGATGTCTGGGCACTGCGCGCAAAAGAAGGCCATGAAGGCCTTCGATATGTCTGCTAGTATTCCTTACGTCAATGTTTAATTGAAATTACAGCCTTTAAACGAAATATAACTTCTTTAATCTACCCGTACCAACATTAAGGGTGATCTATTTCAGGTCAAAGCTGTTCCGCCATTTTGAAGTCAGAATAGCGGGACCAATTGCTTTTTTGACTATCGTTGGTATTTTTGTAAGTATATAAAATTTTATCATGAAAGTGTAATAGGAAAATCTATGAATCCTTTGGAAAGCTATCAAAAAAGCCGATAGTGGTCCCGCTATCTTGATATTCATGAATTTTCTCTCTTGGCATCTAGAAAACTTCAATAAAAGTTATTTCTAAGGTTCTACAGGTAAACAAGGTTGAAAGGTAAATCGGTACTTACTTACTAGTATATCGAAGCATCCGACGATAAGTATCAGTAAAAAATTGAGAGTTGAGTTTCGAACCAATCAAAGGACTACTATCTCCATTGATGTTTGTCATCACTGCGTCTGCAAAGAGGCCGATCCTAAAAGGGTTCAAGAAGTAGACAAATCCCTCGACGATCGCCTGATCCATGTGAATGGATTGTCGCCGCTGCCTCTTCACTGCAAATAAAATAAATTATAAGTAATTTTATGTAGCTTAACTAAGCCTACAATTTAACTATTTTGATAGATGGTAAGCATGCACATGATGTGCTTAATAATCAGGTACGGCACCAATATGTAAACAATTAATAATAATAATAAATTTATGTTTATTTCAAAAAAGAAAACATAAAATACAGTAGGTACAAAATGTTTAAAATCTATGACTTATGAACTACCGTCCATTAATACAATACTGATCTCACTACTCCTACGAAAGGGCAGAGCCCTGTGGTGGCCATAGGATAAGTAGTATGCTCAACCTTTATTAGTTTTAGCAAATCAAATTAAAGTAATTCAATACAAAAACAATTAATTACCTACTAATAATCAGAACAAAATGATGAAAAATACAATATTAAAACATTGTATCATTTCTGCTGGACGCATGTGTGTGTGGGGGGGGTGAACATAATTTGTGGTATGTTTTATTCTACTGGAGTAAGAATGGATTCGATAACTTCATAGCTTTGGGTGAAAAGCCATCGACTTCCTATTGCATTCAAATTTTGTCAAGCTGTGTAGACTTAAAATTGTATTTAAAGATTGTACAAAAAAGGTCCAAGGAAAGGTTAGAATTTATTACTAAATTTTGTATAAAATGTTTGTTTGTACAATGTCTGTTCTGCGTTTCTGATGCAAAATTTTTGAATGATGCAAAAAGTTCGTAAAGAATTAAAGAACGAATAAAACGCTACTTGCCGTAAAGATTTTGCAGAATTTGTGCAAAAGAGTAGTAGGGTAACGGAAAGGTTTAAAAGTACCAACCAACCTTAGAGTAAAATTCGCTGTGATGTTTCCAGATTTAATAGAGTAGTTTTTATGCACTCCACCCGAAGCCATTATGCATTACGTGATAAGAGACTGGCAAAGTGCATAATATACTAGGTTAAGTAAATTAGGATCCATCACATGTTGCAGAATTTTAAAAGTAAAAATAAGCGTCCTGATCCTTATACTAAGATGTGAACCATGTATTCAAAATGATCAATGAAAGTACCCAGATACTTTCAGCTGAGCACCAGTTCGAGAACTGGACATAAGCAGTTTTACTTACTACATTGAGGGACATGTGCAGTCAAACATTAATTTTGACATAGTTGGCTAGCGTTTTGTATGGCAAATGTCACATATTTAGATTTGGAGGTGTTTAATGTTAGGATGCTACGTTGCAGCCATTTAGACATAATTTCTAGCCCATCTTGAGCCAGGCGAAGAGCGTACTCCCATGTTTCACCAGCAAACAATAAAACTGTATCATCTGCATACGATACAGTGTCTGTCCACCTTTGTTTAAGAAGCATAGGTTGTTGATGTAAATAAGGAACAAGGTGGGATTGAGAGTACTACCCTGTGGGACGCCATGTAAGAGAGGTAGGTCATCGTTTACTATGTCACCTATTTTAAGAGACTGAAACCTGCCCGACAGATAACTCCGAGAAAGATCCAGCTGACTTCCTCGAATGCCAATCCGTTCTAACCGATCCAGAAGAATGGCAATCGAGACAGTGTCAAAGGCTTTGGCCAGGTCAAGAAAAATAGAATTACTTTTTTATGAGAATTCAGATTTTAAGAAACAAAGGATGTAAGGTTCAAAACGGGGTCAGCAGAGGATTTACCTCTACGGAAACCGTATTGGTTCTAAGACTGAATATTATATTTTGCAAGATAATTATCAAGTCGAATATTAATAATTTTCTCTCAGATTTTAGATATACCGATAATAGAATGGTTCGATAAATGCTGGCACTATATCGACTCCCTGGCTTGTGTATCGGAATTACAATGGCTTTCTTAAGGTTTTGTATAAATACCCCCAAATCAAAACTTAAGTTAAATACGTGTACCAAAATAGGAGAGAGTGTGGATTTACAGAAAGAACTACCGACATTTGCAAAAAAGTTATTAGCTTTTTTATAGATTGTTGTTCAAAGCCATTTTTAAAAAGTCGTTGTGCCGAGTTATCTTTTTTACTATTAAAGGTAATTGTTTTAATAGCTTTCCAAAGGAGCTTTGAATTATTACCAGCCTTGGCTGTTTGTTGTTTAGGTTCTGTTTAATTGCTTAACACGAGTGAAAGAAAAGCTTTTATATCGAAGGTAAATACTCCTCAAGACGTCATTTGTGAGGTCGGCTTTATATTAGGTCTTTACCTATGAAATTGCCGTTTTTCACGAAATAAATGAAGCGTAATTTTTTTATATATTTTTTATTTCTATTAATCAAAATAATCACCCATGCAATCAATGCATCTTTGCCAACGCATTGGTAGCTTATTGATGCCTTTCTTGAAGAAATCAGCTGGACGGGAGGCAACAAATTCTTCAAAGGCATTTTGTACTGCCTCTCGGGTATTGAAATTTTTTCCCGCCAAGAAGTTATCCAAATTCTGGAAAAAGTAGAAGTCTGTAGGCGCAAGGTCTGGTGAGTACGGCGGATGACGGAGAACCTCCAACCCCAACTCTTGTAGCTTGGAGACCGTCTACTGTGCAGTATGAGGTCGCGCGTTGTCGTGCAGGAGCAGTGGAGCCGAACGATTGACCAAAGCTGGTTGGAGACGTGCGAGCTTCTCCATCATTGTGTTCAGTTCTTCACAGTACACATCTGCAGTAATGCTTGTCCCGTTTGGCAAGAAGCTGTGATGAATTACACCCGCGTTAGACCACCAAACAGTGACCATCACTTTTCTAGGGGTAAGTTTTCGTTTAGGGCATTGTTTGGGTGCTGAACCAGGATCCAACCAACTTGCTGAGCGCTTACGATTGTCAAACAGGATCCATTTCTCGTCACAAGTAACAATGCGGTTCAGAATTCCTTCATTCGTATGCCTGCTGAGCAGTGCAAGGCACGTCTCCACGCGTACTTCGCGCTGGTGGTCATTGAGTTCGTGGGGTACCCATTTGTCAAGCTTTTTTACCTTGCCAATTTGACGCAAATGGACCAATATTGTTTTGATGCTAACGTCGAAAGCTGCTGCTAATTCAGCCGTGGATTGAGTTTCATCAGCTTCCACAATTGCCTTTAATTCGTCATTGTCGACCAAAGTTTTCGGACGACCACGGGGTTCATTTTTCAGGTCAAAATTTCCAGAACGGAAGCGGGTAAACCAATAACGGGTGGTGCGTTCGTTTGTAGTGTTCGCTCCGTAAACGTCGTTGATGTTGCGTGCCGCTTGTGCCGCTTTGCTGCCACGACGGTACTCATACTCCATAATTACTCGAATTTTTAACTTATGAATGATGACGAAAAATGTTCGAATGCGTTGAAAACAAAACACTAACTGTTAAACAAATGACGATTTTAGAAAAAGAATTCCATGTTTGTCAAATAAAATTAATTTGAAATTAGAATTATCAGTCAAAAAGAAAATATTTTCATTTGAAATGGCCAGTACGGCAAAACGGCAGTTATTTATTTAGCATAAAAACCTATTATTTAGCATATACATTGTCTATATTTCTTTGACGTTGTCATGAACCTTCAGTCATCCCCGGTTTTTTTAAACATTTTTTGAATTCATTTTGGTGAAGGAAGAGTAATCTTTACTTGTATTTCGAAGAAATTAATGAGTCCGTTTGCAGAATTTGGATTGTTACTAGTCATTATACCTTGAAAATCTATAGTTTCAAGATATTTTTGGGATACCTTCATAATCGATTTTTTTGTTTTAATCTACAAAGTGACTTCCTGGATTCTGCAGTATTATATTTAAAAGGACTGGCTTGTGATCAGTAATATTATTTTGTGCAACTATTGTTGAAGAATTACCATTTAATCTGAGAAAAACATGATCCAAGCAAGTGTTACTTTGGTCACGATTAAAATAAAAATGGCAAGAAAGACCATGAGAACTAAAAGGTTAAGATACTTATTAGAGTTTTGATCGCTTGCTTTATTCACTTTTAAGAATATTGATGTAAATATCACCCATCAGTATATAGAGTACCTGTGTTAGAAGAATATTATTTAATATATCAAGGAATTTATCAATTGAATTCGGTTTGGTGTTTACGCTTTGTCATATGCATGTGGACGATAGATTGAAATGATCACTAAAGTGTCTTATATAGACCCTTATAATAATCCTTATATTTTAAGTAAGTATTTTTAAGCTCGAAGGCACCAGTATGAACTTGTGGCAACTTTCTACGTTAGCTTTTGATGCCTTGGAAACTGAGATAGTGTCAATATCATTAATTACATTTAGATCACAAAATTTTGTAATAAGTAAAGGGAGGAACTAAAAATCGGCTTTTTATAAAAGTTTAAAAAGATAAAGTTCTCTAAAAATAAAATGAGATTTATGTATTGTAGTTAAACAATAATAGTAGAAAACGTACAAGTACAAGTTAGGAAATTAACTCGGCACTTTAAGAATCAATATTTCATAGTCTTGTTTTAATTTGAAATTTTAATAGTTTATAAGTTGAAATGTAAAAACCAACTAAAAAAGTGAAATAAAATTAAAAACAGAAGATTTCTTACATATCATGAACTTTTAAAGACCAGTCAGTCCTTATTTGTCAGTTGACACAAACTTCTTCACAATTTATTCTATCGAAGGGAGAACCGTCTGCCTTTCTTAAGTATATTGTACCGCGAGAGGTCCAGCAATAAGTATAGTTATTTTCTTTGGAAAATAGTCTTGATGTAAAGAAAAGCTTCCTAAGTTTGTATGTCAGGTGTTCGGACACGGATTATGGGATAGGGTTTATGGGGATTATGGGTTACGCCAAGGTTTAAACTTTTGGTGCTTAACTTATCTGTGGTCTGATTATAGCTCTTGACAGCTGACATGAATTCTTCTTTCTTCAAAGCAGAGCAAAAATCTACAATGATTGTTCTTTAACGATTCTTTATGTGTCTGAAGTCGATATATGTTCTTAATTTTAATTTTAGTCATTGAGGCATTCATTGTGGTTGCTAATGAAATGATGAGGGTTCTGAGTTCATCATTTATTTCGGATTTTTTGCTGGGGATGTTACGTACTTCAATACATGAAGAAGAGTTTTTGCGTTATATATATACTAGCTTGTCTTCCGATTATTTTATCACTTTGCGGTCCTCTAAAGCTGCTTTTCTAGCAATTCTACTCTTATAAAGCAAGAGTCATGACTATCCGATATAAAGCACACACTTTTTTGCAACTCGTCGTTCTGACTCTGAATCTTAGTAATATTTTCTTGCAAAGTACATAGTCTATCCTGCATGTCTCCCCGAAGTGCGTCGATCATTTCTCGAATAAACCATTTCTACGTTTCCTCCGTTTTTATTACGGAGAGTAACGTTAGCGTCACAATCATTGAATGATGAGCAATTTAAATTTGGCGCCGAAACACCTCGAATCTGCGGGAGTAAGGCGGCTGACGTCAAGCACTGACGTAGGAGCTGTCGGCGGAGTGCGCTTGAGTTGCATGGTCGAAATGTACCAGGGTATAATAAAATATTTGCTGGTTACGCGTACGCAGTATTGATCAGGTGTTTTTTTTTATAAAATAGATCCGAGATCAATGTAAACTGCTAGCGATCGAGGTTTTCGTACAAGCCTGCTTTTCGTCCACGCTAATTGCACATTCTCGCTGCGACCGCCGCCCGGTACGGACGTTCTAAGACCACTCCGATTGATCGGTCCCTTCCCGATATTCAGTGGCGCTCAGTTTACTGACGTTTACTTGAATGAGAAATCCATTGAGTACCACACTTACGCGCTCGAGGAGGAGCGCGTTTTACGCGTCGTCCTTAGAGGCGTACCGAAGGAGATTGAGCCAGAGCTCCTTCTCCAGGATCTTAAAGACCAGGGATTCCCGATCATTTCCGTCCACCGTATGTATGGCAAAGATCGTATGCCGTATAACCTAGTGCTGGTAACACTAGATCACACCCCTGAGGGCAAGGGGGTTTTCAACCTTAAAACAAAAGCACGAATTTCGGGGATCCCTTTCAAACGTGGTATACCCAGCCAATGCCATAGATGCCAAGTCTATGGCCATACGGCCAGAAATTGCCGCGCCAAGCCCAGGTGCGTCAAGTGCCTGGGTGATCATGGCACTGCGGATAGCGCGCATACCCCGCAATCGAACCTCCTGCATGCGTCTTATGTAAGTCGGTTGACAAAACTGTCAATTACCTAGGATGCCCCAAAGCCACACCCTAGAAAGGCGCAGAAGGCAAAGCAAAGTTGTCCACCCTCTGCTCCTGCTGCAAAGCCCGGCCCAACCACTAAACCGCAGCCTCCGCTATGTGACCCTCACGGTTCTCCACCGCCTCCCAAACACGCATGGGTGACCCCACCTACCAAGGTGAGGAAACCCATGGCAGCCCTCACTCTCCCGTCTTCTCAGGTAAAGCAGGTTAGGTTAGCACCTGCTTGCATGCCTTCTCCTCTCACGGCCAGGTCCCGTGGAGAGCCACAGACTTCGCGCTTGTAAGCAAATTCGCCTCAAGTTTCGACTTGGGAGAAATCACCACTTTGGCTCGCAAACTACGAGCCGCAAAGGGTGACTTTCAGGCGACGTGCTTCGTCGCGATCGAACACCAGGGGCTTATTGCCAACGTCCAAAAATTCAATAAATTAAACTTTTAAATGGCGTCCTTTAGATTAAAACCTCGGTCCCTTACTATCGGCTACTTCAACGCCGATGGTCTTAAACATCAGCGTAATGAAATTCATGAAATCCTTCGAGAATTCCAAATCGACATCTTACTTGTGCAGGAAACCTTTTTGAAACCTAGTCACAAGGACCCGAAAATAGCGAACTACAATATCGTTCGTAACGATAGGCTTACCGCCGATAAAGGCGGTACCCTCATCTATTACAAAAGGTCACTACACTATATACTCGTACAGCTCGAGAATATCGAAGTTTCCTGTTGTAGAATAGCGATGAGCGACCATCAGCCAATCACGCTGGCATCCATCTACCAACCCCCAGATAAAGCTATACTTCAAAGTGACCTCCAGTCGCTACTCGATATGAGTCCCTCCGTAATACTAGCTGGTGACTTTAACTCGAAACATTCAGGTTGGTACTCCGTAGTTACCAACCCAAACGGCCGTCGTCTTCATCACATGTTAGATTCGCTAACCTGTGATGTAGTGGGTCCCCGGGAACCGACTCATTATCCCCATAACACAAATCATCGCCCCAATATTCTCGATATAGCAATCCTACAAAGTGTTAACTTAAGGGTACACTCAGTAGAAGTCATCCACCAACTTACTTCGGATCACCGACCGGTAGTCATGCAGCTAGGTATCCCAAGTGACCCCGTTCCTCAAACGAGGGCACACATTGATTGGGCCAAACTAACGGAAGCCCTCAAGGCAACCGACAGCCCGGACCTGAACACAATTCCCGATTCATTGTCATCCATCGAGGAGACTAATGCAGCGATCGGTGCTTTCACCAACCACCTTCGAACTGCTGTCAGTGCATCTTCCAGGCGGATTCCGGTGGCGAATGATCACTGCTGGATCCTGCCTGAGGATGTTGCCTGCCTGAGGAGGGAGTTGTTGAGAGCAAAGAACGCAGCTATCCGGGCGTACGATTACGCTTCGACAGAGGCAAACCGCATCCGTATGAGGGCCCTATATGCGAATTGCGGTCTAAGAACTGGGACGCGCTTCTTGAAGAGATTTCGCCTTCGCATCGGGCTTACTGGAGCTTAGCGAAGTTGAAGATGCCTCCGCTCCTTAGGCCTCCGCCCATGACTCCCGTCTTCGATGACTCCGAAAAAGTTGAAACCCTAGCCGATAGCTTAGCCCAACAATGTACACCAAGTACAAAAAGCACCAACGCCCTCCACATATAAACTGTGAATAGCACAGTCGAAACTACATGCGGCAACGCACCGACAGACACGCTCCAACCAGTAACGGTGGAAGAAGTTCAGAAAATAATTAAGAACTTGAAACCGCGGAAAGCTCCAGGTCCAGACGAAATACCAAACAGGGTTCTGAAAGCTCTCCCACTCACACTCATACAACTGTTAGTAGTTATTTTCAATAACTTACTAACAAACTGCTAATTTCCGCAAACGTGAGAGGAAGCGATTATGAGACCCGGAAAACTGGCTAATCTACCTACAAGCTACCGTCCTATTAGCTTGCTTAGCACGATAGGATAGCACAATAGGATAGGATAGCAAATTATACGAAAGGATCATTCTGAACAGGCTCCGAGAGGTCATCCATTCGAAGCACCTGTTACCGGATGAACAGTTCGGCTTTAGGTCCCGTTACTCCTGCGTCCAACAGGTGCACCGCATCACGAAGCACATCTTGGAGCAAAGGAACGTAGGTCGAAAACTTATAGGCACGGGTGCGCTTTTCTTTGACGTGGCTAAAGCCTTCGACAAGGTCTGGCACAACGGCTTATTATATAAGCTCTTTGAACTAGGCCTGCCACACAGCCTCGTGCACATCATACGAGACTCTCTCCACTGTCGAACCTTTCGCTACAGATTGGAAGGTGCACTCTCCAATCCCTGTCCTGTATTAGCCGGTGTCCCACAAGGCTCGGTGCTTTCTCCAACTTTGTTTTCACTATACACTAGTGACATACCAAGGACGGAGAAAGTAGACCTAGCTCTTTGCAGACGAACCTCCATACACATCTGATAGGAATCTACGTAGTTTAACTAGAATACTTCAATCCGCAGCCAACGCATTAGGCACTTGGTTTAGGAAATGGAGAATAGAAGTCAACCCAGAAAAAAGTGCAGCAGTGTACTTCTCTCTCTCAACATGCTCTAGGACAACCTCTAGGGACCCTCCAAAAGATTAGGTCAGATCATCCTGTTTGGTACTCCGATCCCATGGTCTAAAAAAGTCAAATATTTAGGAGTCACTTTAGACAGTGGACTAACATTCACGGATCACATAAAACGCGTCCGGGACCGAGCCGCCTTCGTCATGGGTAGGCTGCACCCTCTAATTTGTAAGAAGAGTAAAATGTCGCTATGAAATAAGCTTACACCTTACAAAACTTGTATCCGCCCCATCATGACATATGCCAGTGTGGCTTTCGCTCACGCCAGCAAGTCGAACCTGAACAGCCAACCCAGACGCGGTGGTTCGTTATAGGCGTCCGCGTAACGTCTTAACAGATCCCGACGATGATATTATAACAAGGAACGCCGGTGTTCCAGTTAGATGCCCTATTTCTAACTGGAACACCGGCGTTCCACGGTATTCGAATCGCCTAACCGACCGGTGGGCCAGGCTAACGCATCGTACGCATTCCTACTGAGTTTCTTGCTGGTTCTTTGGCAGTAGATGATCATTCCGAACCAGTGGTAGTTTCAATATTCGACGTCCTAAGCCGAGGTCCGTGCCCTCTCGGGTGCCCTTAGGCGTGCCACATGTAGTAGTTTAAGTTCCAGCTAGGCTCCGTCAGCGCTAGGCTTCAAAGTCCGGTGAAATTTAAAAGGCCTATGGGCCATAAATAAACTGTCCAGTTCGAAGAAAAAAAAACCACACATAACTGCACGTGAGTCACGCTTGCCACACACTTGCTGATAGATGACCCAATAAGGTAATTTGTTCTTTCTTTCGTTCACTGATGCTACACTAGACACTCGCAATCCGCACTTATTCATGCGCTCCTTTTATTTTACATGAATTAAAATGTTAAGAAATGTATTTTCAATTTATTTAAAAATATACTTTAATCGGTTTAAAGACAACTAGCTCGGGTATTTATTTTAAGGTTAGCCCAAATAAAAAACGGTTTTTTGTTGTCGAATGGTAAAGACTAACTCAATCTGGAATATTTTTTTGTAAAATACTTTTTTGAATATTGTATACAAAAATTAATTACAACGACCGAGTGGTGTATTGGTAAGTAGCCTTGCTTAATACGCCGGTAGTTTGTTAATAAATTCTGGGTTCCCCCAGTTCGCTGTATGGTCATCCATAACACAAGCTCTGCTTACTTTGGGGCCAAACAGTTGGTGTGTTTGTCTGGGGATTTATTATTATTATTAATTTCTGGGATCCAATCTAGCTCCAAACCAAATGTTATTATATTATATTTCCGTATGTATATGTATGATTGTTGCCTGTGCAAAAAAAATTACATAATGGAATCTCAGTTAATGATGTGATGTGGTGTTGCCTTTCTCTTTTCTTACCAAAATAGTTAGAATACTTGGGTGTATCCGATATTGGCATATAAAATAAACTACTTAATTGACAAAACACTAAATGACAATTAGACTTTTTAAGCACATTTATAACAAAGAAAGTAAGTTTTCTAATAAACTGAATGATTATTTTTTAAAATTTTTATGATATACAAAAGCTGCAAGGTCCTAATTTCTATTATTATTTTTGCAATTACCATCCAGAAGATTGGCCCGCCCCGGTTATTTGTAATTTGTAGCTAAACTGCTATCAGTATCGCAAAAATTCTTATTTGATGTCCTTTACAATTTCATGTGACGACTTTAAACATACAAGAAGACGTCTAGAACACTTCCCCATATGGAGATGAAAGAAAATTCAAATTCAAGTCACATGCGCTGAAATAAGTTACGTATCAGAGGGCATTCGGAAATAAAACGCAAAGAGTTTCGACTTGAGAGCCTTCTTTTATGCCCATTTTTCCTATCAGAATTTTACCATTCAGGTGTTTTAGTCTATGTTATTAAACTAAACTACCGTACTTATGTAAAACTCATTGTATTTATTCCAGGAAGATACCATTTGTTCCTTTTACTTTTCAAAAACTGTAACAAATAATGTATTATAATAATGATTGGCCAATCCACACACTTATATTGTTTTATTTATATACATTTATTGTCATTATAATCGATTATTTTTTTTGTATTGTAATTGATCATATACAGGGGTCGGCACTCGAAGTGTGACCAACTTTTAGTTGCTATAGCAACCAAACTACTTAAAATATGGCGCCTATTTTTTCACAGACGTAAGTCTATTGTGTTGTTTATAAACTTACAGAAGCTTATTGTTTTTCGTCGCTGTGCAAAAAGTTATCCAGATGGAATTCAAACGCAACTGTGTCATCGCTTTGTATTTGGCTGAAAAATCGCAACCAGCCGTTGTTAATGAGCTACGACATTTACATCTAAACAAAATGTTTGTGTATCGGACCATCACGCGTTACAATAATACGGGTAGCATCAAAAAACGCCAGATATTCTACAACAGGCTAGAAATCACGACAAAGCTCAGTTAAATTGCTGAAAAGTCTTAATGTAGCTGCCCGGAGCATAGGGCGCATATTAAAAAATAAACTACAACTGAAGCCCTACAAAATACAAAAAGTGCAAGGACTTGACACTTGCACAAAAGGCAGTTCGCCTAAAAGGAGCTAAGGAGGCTAAGCACTTGCACGTTCGTAGCGAGCTTTAAAATTTGGTATTTTCCGATGAAACATTTTTTACGGTTCAGCAATATGTGCACAAACGAAACGATCACGTATGGTTAAAGTGTAAATCAAACGACAGCACCAGCATCAGTGTTAGTTTGGGCCGCGGTAACTGCTACGGGACGTTCACCTCTCGTTTTCATAGAACAGGGTGCAAAGATAAGCCAGCAAATCTACCGTGAAAAGATTTTAAACGATGCTATGTTACCTTGGGTACGTAAGCAAGCGATTTTTCCATATGGTCAATCCTGGAAGCCAAAGTGTCAGTTAAAAAAAATATGAGACGGTCGACGCCTAAGAGATTGCTCTTGGCCGAGAATGGAACAAAATACCGGCAGACCACATTCGTGCAGCGTGTGAAGCCTTCTCGGACAGTCTCGATGCTGTTATCCGCGCTAAAGGTGGCCACATCGAGCAATAACTTTTTCTTTTTGATTGTAAATGTAACAGTTTTTAGAAACAGTTTTTAAATAAAAAAAAACAAAATTGACAAAATTACAGCATTTTTAATTGGTAACACTTCGAGTGCCGACCCCTGTAATTTTAAAACGATCAATTACATTAATTTAAGTCGATCGTCTAAAAATCGATTGGTTATATCACTAACATGGTTTTAACATTAGTGTGTACTCAATTTTTTACATTTTTATTATAATATGTATTTTTATTACGGATGTCTAACTTTTTCAAGAATAATAAATTCCATACCATTTCTGCGTTACATTCACCGCTAAAGTGTATATAAAACTGACTACGGCCACCACGTGCGCTGCCGCCACTTTTGTTGCAGTAGCAAAAGAAGTGTTGTGCAGCCACTGCCTGTGTTCGGAAATCGCCGCAGACTGTGCTGTGTAGTCACGTTGACTCGTAAAGTTTGCTCGTGCTACTGCTTAATGGCTAGATCCTTATGAACGTATTATCAGATCCGGAAGATCTGTTGGTGGTAGTGAAGACTACCTATCATACAAAAATTATATCAGTTTTGTTTACGACTTACCGACATTAAATACACCAATTATCGGACAAGCGAAGTAAAATCGCTACTGTTATAAAGAGGAAAGATTTGTATATTTTTATTTTTGTGTGTATGTTTGTAATGAATAAATTCAAAAACTACCATGCCGATTTCAAAAATTCTTTCACCATTAGAAAGCTACATTTACCTTGAGTAACATAAGCTATATTTATAGCTAGAAAAAATTAGGGATCCTTAATAAAACTTAAGTAACGTAACCCAAGATATAAAAAAATGCCATAAAACATCTTTCGTCGCATGCGCTGCGGAAACTATTGATGATAAAACAAAAGTATGTTGTACAATATTAAAGAACATATCAATAACTACAAAAAACTTCACGATACTATATGTTCAACTATCATCGTTATGTCACAATAACCACTTTAAACTTTTAGAATTGTACGACAAAAATTTTAAAGACTTTGGGTTACCTTCTCCGTATCGCTCATTAACATCGCTCCGTAACGATGTTAACGACCATATCAGTGTACCAAAGTTGGTGGCAGATCAAAAAAGAGCGTTCGATGCTATAATTAAAAGTATGGAAAATAACAAGGCTGGCCTATTCGCCTGGCAGAACAGGTAAAACCTTTTTTGCCAATTTAATATTAGCCAAATACGACAATCTGGAAGAAAAGCCCTGGCAGTTGCGTCTTCCGGCATTGCTGGAACTCTATTAAATGGTGGGAAAACTGCTCGCTCAACCTTTAAATTACCGTTGGTTGTGTCTTTAGAACAACAATCTGTATGCTCAATCCGCAAAAATGGTCCACTGGGGAAGCTCTTACAGGACACGTCCCTGATTATTTGGTAAGAGTGCACCTTGAGCCACAGAGCTCACGTAGAAGCTGTGGACCGCACATTAAAAGACATCAGAAACTCAGGCAATTTGATGGGGGCGTAAGCTTTGTGTTGGCTGGAGACTTTCGTTAAACAATACCGGCAATAACAAAAAGTACGCGTGCCGACATCATTAAAGCGTGCCTCAAATCATTTTTGCAAATAGCCCCCAAGTATGTTGGACAATGAATTAGCTCAAACTGTTAACAGTCTAGAAATTCTTATAGACTTAATCAATCCTGACATCGAAGATCTCACAGAAAGAAATTTCAATTGAATCTGTTTGAGCACGATAGTATCACCGAGAAACGACTCAGTAAATAAG
This sequence comes from Marasmarcha lunaedactyla, assembly GCA_923062675.1. Taxonomy (NCBI): domain Eukaryota; kingdom Metazoa; phylum Arthropoda; class Insecta; order Lepidoptera; family Pterophoridae; genus Marasmarcha; species Marasmarcha lunaedactyla. The sequence continues at coordinate 12,237,949 of OV281339.1, read as the reverse complement.
ATAAATAGAATGATTATGGAAAAAGTACCGGGTGATTTTTAATGTTACAAATCTATTGAAACCATAAGCAACATCAAAGATACAGTGCACTACCCACAAGAATTTTTAAATTCCCTCAATCCTGCCGGCTTGCCACCCCACGAACTAAAATTAAAACGAGGTACTCCCATTATGCTATTGAGAAATTTAAGCCCTCCCAGTATGTGTACTGGCACAAGACTTTTGATAAAGGAATTACGAGACAATGTGGTTGTAGCAACAATCATCACCGGGCCCGCGGCCGGACAGCTCGCTCACATTCCGCGAATCCCGATGATTCAGGTTACAGTTTCCTGTGAAAATATCGTTTGCCGTAACGATAAATAAATCACAGGGACAAACTTTTTCGATTGCTGGCATCGACCTAAGAAAAGATGCTTCTCTCATGGGCAATTATATATTGCCCTTTCTCGAGTAGGATCTCCTGAAAATCAATATGTTTTGTGACCACCTACATAGTGTACAGTTAAACTTTAAGGTACAAGTTTTAATTTCTAAAAGTAAGAACCAATAGAATTAAATAAAGCTTTAAAATAAAAATAAAAAATTTTAAGAAAACAAAAAAATATATAAAAAAACTTGGGTAATTGAATTAGGTAAGATCAGATAAAAATATAAAATGTTATTAAAATGTAGAGAAAAAAAAGTTGAACAAATTCGGATTGCAAGTATACCTAGATAATGTTATACTGCGTTTAAAAAAATTTAGAAATTAAACAACAACAAAAATATAACAAAAAACAACACCCGCGCGAAGCCAGGACGGGCCGCTTGTTATTAAATAAAAATAAATAAATAAGCTGTATCAAACTATGTCTAGCTGCTAGTTTTCCAAAAATGTGAAAATAAAAAAAAGCAATCAATCAATCGTCAACTTTTTTATCTACAAAGGCTGATTTCCTCGAAATGAATCGAACAAATAGCTTTGTGCATTGTGGGGACCCAGTTTGTTTTATATCCAAATATTTCGGAAAACTGTATTTATATTAAATTTATGAAAATAAATATCGTAAGTCACTTTGACGGTTATCACAAACTGGAGTCGATCAGTTCAATGTACATTGCGTACCGTGCGTTAGCAAACATTCATTTCGAGCCATTAAGACCCGCAATGGAAATGTATAAATAGCTGAAATACGATTGCCTGGTAATAATCGAGGTACAAGCGACCCGACTCTGAACTTGATTATTTCGATACGATAGTACTTACCTGTGTACGGAAACATGAAGGTACCTCCATTCTGTAGGTAACTAGGTATTCTGTAGGTGTAACTCTTCATTTACTACAACAGTAAATGAAGAGTTTTTGGAATTTAACACTGCAGAATTAACCATTTTTGTTTGGTACGTTACTCGCGTTACTGTGTTAAACGGCGATTGTACTCAAACAAAATGAAAAATCAATCACCAAACACAGAGTTAGATCAACTTGCAGAATCTATTAATTTATTTTTTTTTTCGAAATGGACTGTTTATTTATGGCCCTAAAATTTCGGACTTTGTAGGTTAACTCATGACGCTTTGCCGGACCTTCAACTACTCCTACATACCATACTCCAAAGGGCACCCGAGAGGGCACGGACCTCGGCTTAGGAGGTCGTATATTGAAAATACCACTTGTTCGGAAGGGTCATCTACTGCCAAAGAACCATCAAGAAACTCAGTACGAATGCGTACGACGCATTAGCCTGGCCCATCGGTCGGTTAGGCGATTCGAATGCCGTGTTAACCTATTTCTAACTGGAGCACTGGCGTTCCTTGTTGTAATAGCGTCTTCGGGATATATAACTTGCTGTCGTGAGCGAAAGCCACACTGGCATATGTAATGATGGGGTGGATGCAAGTTTTGTAAAGTGTAAGCTTATTTCTCAAATTGATATTTTACACTTCTGGCAGTTTAGAGGGTACAGCCTACCCATGACGAAGGCGGCTCGGCCCCGCACGCGTTTCATGTGACCTAATCTTTTGGAGGGTTGTCCTAAAGCAGGTTGAGAGAGAAAAGTACACTGCTGCACGTTTTTCTGGGTTGACTTCTATTCTCCATTTTCTAGAGCAAGCTCCTTGCTTGCAATGCGTTGGCTGCAAATTGGAGCATTCTAGTAGACCTACGTAGAAAAACGCGAGTTCTAATTTCTCCGTCCTAGGCATGTCAATAGTGTATAGTGAAAACAAAGTCGGAGAAAGCACAGAGCCTTTAGGGACGCCGGCTAATACTGGTCGGGGATTGGAAAGTACACCTTCCAATCTGTAGTGAAAGGTTCGACAATGTAGAAAGTCTCGTATAATACGCACGAAGCTATCTGGCACGCCTAGTTCTAACAGCTTGAATAACAAGCCGTTGTGCCAGTTGTATGATTTAAAAAAAAACACAAAACCTTAAAAAAAAGTTTTAACAAAATTCATATCTGTTTTTCGTCATTATTCAAATTTACGCAAAAAGTCGAAGCCATTTTGGAATTTTGAGTCACCCAAGATATTGTGCTCACGTAAGCTATTTTCAAATAGATTTGAATGCAGTTTTGCCTCTTTTTTTAAATAAAAGAATGTTTGCCTAAAAAATGGAACGTTTGCTTAGTAAAGCTTGTTATGTCCAGCATTGAGTATTCATAATTTGCCAAGTTTCAAACAGATACATAATAATAATTCTAAAAAATGTACTAGAATACTTTACAGTGAGTAGAACTTACTATTGTAAGAATATTTTTAATTAGCCTCGTATTAAAAGTCCCTGGTTGTTTGCCATATAGGTGGCCCAATTATATGGGATAGTGCACAGAATATTTGATATACAATATTTAATGAGGCATAATTTGATATAGATGAACTATTTTTGTAAGGATGTAGATTTTTTGCACACTAATTTAATATAAACCTTAGCTGTTGAACCTTGACAAAATTTGTTTTGAAACCGTTTTGAAAAATCTTCTGAAATGCGCCGATAATGTTGAAAATAATATCCACTCAACCAAAAATAAATTTTGAAAATAATATGTGCATTTAAAAGATCTCAGTAAGGTATTCGCAAAGTTTCTTATATTGAATTTTCTGTTCTTATTCGATTGGGTCTAAGATAAACATTATATTTTAACGAGTATATTTTTGATCCACTCACCTGTCCTATTCGACTTAGGATATCGACTGTCGGTGAATACATCCAGACCAGAAACTAAAAATCCACTTGCAAGAGGCGACACTGAAAATAAACAATAATGAAATAATGTCTTTAATATTAGTAGATGTTCAAAGGGAATTGGGTAGGGAGGTGTATTAAAACGGGAGTATTATCCGCATAGGTATAAATATGGCCTAGCTGTAGGATGCCCTCTCCCGCTCTCCTAAAGAGCGTCTCTAAGCATTACCCAAGCATCACTCACTGCTTATTTCGTTATAAATTTTATAAATTCTAAAATCTATAAATTCAGATCTATAAAGACAGAACGATTAAACCTCTTAACTCCCCGACCGGTCGTACTAAATCCAGGAGCCTATCCCTAGTTTCATTTAACGTTCGTGATCTCTATTCCAATCTTCCTGAAAAAAAGAGCCAGACTTATTGCTTTTCCAAGAGACGTGGTTCACTTTATCCCGCTGCAGGGTACTCGCGATTCCTAAATACGCGCTCTCTTGTAACGATAGACCCCGATGGTCACGGCGGAACAGCTTTCTACTTCGATAAGAGGTTTCTATTGCTCCCCTCTACCCACCCGTCCTCTTCTCAATGGCAGTCACTGTTCACCAGACCATCATCATAACTTCAGTCTGCATACCTAGTGGCACCAGACCTATCCGAAGCGACTTTGAGGCCATATTCGCCCTCGGCCGTTCAGTCCTTATGTTCGGGGAATTCAAACATACCATATAAGTCCAGTCGGACTTGCCTATCGACCAACACCAGCGGTGTCGCTCGCCTTAACATCACTGAGTCACTCGACGTAGACGTCATTTCCCCCGTCACTACCACTAATTATCGCGACAACCCGAACCACTCTCCTGAAATCCTCGATTTTGCGGTAGTCAAGGGAATCAATCTCGGCCTCAGGTCTATCGAACCGCTCGACAACCTAGGCTCTGACCACCACCCAGTCTCCCTTGTACTTGCGCCTCCCAAAGACAACGCCACCTTTGCTAAGACCTTTTTCAACTGGAAAGGCTTTAAATATACGTTAGTTTCGGCCGTAGAGGCCCGAACTCCCCGCGCACGATCTCACCCGATTATCTATATAGCTCGGACAAAATAGACTCGTTAGTCGATTCCCTCACTGATGCTATCAACTCAGCCATCATTGATAACGAAAAGGTTGCTAAGCAAGGCAAACTCATGCTTCCCTTAGCCGTTAGCAATCTCACCAAATCTAAGAACGCGGCTTTCCGGAGAGCCAAGCTCTATCCCACGCCCGCCTATAGATTAGCTGCGATTCAGCTACAACGTAAAGTTAGGTCTTGCCTCGTGGATCTCAGAGACGCTCGGTCAAAGGATCTCATGGAGAATATCTCCCCGTCCCACACAGCGTACTATACAATGGTCCCAGCCTTAAGCGTAGACGCCACCACTCACACTCCTCCTCTCACTCGTCCCGACGGCACTACCCCTTTGAAGACGAAGAGAAAGCTGAATGCTTCGCTGACAGCATTGCCTCACAATACTCGCCCAGCACTCAACCCGCGGTTCCCTCCCACATCCAGCAATGGAGGACAAAGTCCTCCGCATGGACTCTCTCCCCATCACCGCTCACACGCCCACCACAGTGTCTAGTGATGAAATCTCTATTCTCTTTTGAAGTCAAAAGTCCAAAAAGACTCCGGGTGCGGATGGGATTTCCAACCATGCAGTTAGGCACCTGCTTCAATAGGTATTTAACTGACTAGCTATCATCTTCAATGGCTGCTTTGACCTTAGCTACTTTCCAAAAGCTTGGAAGGAAGCTGCAGTCAAAGGCATTGCAAAGCCGGGTAACTTTCTGAATATCCCGGCTAATTGCAGACCCATCAGCCTCCTCAAGACCATGGCTAAACTTCTCGAGAGAGTCATACTCTCTCGAATGCGGAACCAACAAATGGCGATCCCGCATCATTCTCCATCAGTTCGTCTTTTGCGCTAAGCACTCCTCTTGACGGGTTCTAACACAGCGTTATAAAACGGTCGCAGTTTTCTTCGACGTAGCCAAGGCTTTCGATGAAGTCTGTCACAGTGGTCTCGTTTATAAACTTTATAAAATAGTTAGTACTGGATCGCTTAGTCAGGATAATCACATCTTAGCTCAAAGATCGTACGTTTCGTTTTAGACATGAAGGAACGCTTTCCGCGCCTCGGCCCATAAAGGCTGGAGTCCCTCAAGGCTCAGTCCTCCCCTGCCCCTCTGTTTTACACCTTGTACACCAACGACATTCCCGTCTCGCCGAAAGGCGTCGAACTCGCCCTCTTTGCCAATGACACCGCCCTTTACATCAAAGGCCAGTGTGTCCCGCGTCTCATCACCAAACTTGAAAAGGCCGTAAACGCCCTCGCTGTATGGTTTAAAAAATGGCGTATCGATGTGAATCCAGATAAAAGTTCAAAAATCGCTTTGATCACAAACGCCGCCGTCCCGACGAACCTCACGTTCGAGTGTTAGGTATTCCCATCCCCTGGAAGCGCAATACTAAATACTTAGGCGTCACCTTAGTACATTAGTAGAAAAACAGAACAGAGACAAAGCTCCATACATCCGCACAAATCGGTTGCACTACTACAAGAACGCGGGGCATGTGTGCATGACCACTGGCCGCTTGTCACGTACGCGAGACAGGTCAAAAGATATTGTCAAAAGGCACAGCCAGTTGACAATCTCAGGGTCATTGCGACGCACGTTGTTTGTTTTGTAAGTTGCAAGTTTGATTATTGAAATGTTAAAACGTTGTATTTTTTGTTAATAATGGTTCTTTATTATACCGTGTGTATGAATAATTTTAGAAAAAATAAAATTGAATTGCTCGAACCAATGTTTTGCGAATATTTCGATCTTGAAATAAATATTGTCTATATTGGCAGTAATACTTAAGCGTATTAAAGATTGTAAGATTACTTTGTAGATTACTTGTAAAAACTGTAGGTATGTTAAATTCAGAATTTACCACACCATCCAAATTTGTAAAGTATTCTATCATACTGAATAATGAACTATTTAACAAATGTTTTTTTTTTAATTTGTCTTAACCTATTGTGACAACCCTACCAAAATAGGGAACAATTTTTCACGTGCTAACAAGCTTTGTCTCTGTTCCGTTTATATACTCATGTGACCTTACACCGATGCTTTCTTTCAAGCCACACGTCCGAAACTCGCGAAGTATCGAAACTCGCCCGACTTTATTTAGGCTGCTTAAATAGTATGTAAGGTAGACACAGTAACATATCTCTAAGAAACAAAAGTACGCTCTATAAGACCTGCGGGTCTAACCCGTCATGACTTATGCCTCGCCAATCTTTGCCCATGCCAATCCCTCTCTCCTGCACAAACTGCAGGTGGTTTAAAATCTCTTCTGCCGCAGGGCCACAAACGCACCCTGGTACGTGCGTAACGCGGACCTACACAGAGATCTTGACCTACCTACAGTACAGCAACATCTCAAAACACTCTCGCATGCGTTCTTTAAACGCTCCGAAACCTCATCCTAATCATTTAATTCGAGAGTTCGTCTCGTATACTCCCCCAGTCCTAAATTCGAAGTTCAAAGTCGCTAGACCTAGGAACGCACTCGAGTACGTAGTACGTAGAATAGTAGCCACGCAGCTGACAGCCGATCTCGAAGCCCTTCAGGCTGCAAATTCTAACTCTAATTCTAATTCTCCTTGAGCACCTTCAGTGCTTTTATATTTCCCAGCGGATGACCCCATAAGGATCCCTGCTTCCGCGGCCTTTTTCTCAAATTGGTCGTCGCTTCAGAGGAAGGCTGTGAGGAAAATGATTGCCAGAGTCATTCAGGGGGTTATAAGTGGGTAGTTGGCTCTGGTAGGCTCGGAGCGAATCCCACATAACTCCGAATCGCGCGCGGCGGGATATGCGTAAGAGAATTTTTTAGATCCTCGTGCCCTCCCCGCGGAGGGGACCAAAAAAAGGTGTCCTGTAGCGTTCGTCGAAAACCTGGCTATATGCGATGTTTATCATTATTGGTTTACAAATAAATATTTGAACTATGTACCATGTAGGTCAATAAACTATTATTGTTTATTGACCTTGACCCTGACTTTGACTTATGTAGTCTTAGAAATATGTAGTTCAGAATATTTACGTTTACTGCTGCAATAATTTTATACCAAAATGTTGTACACAAACTGTCATTGGAGTATAGACTCATAATGTAGCTATGTGGGATTTGTTATTTAAATTGTTTCAGTTTATACTCTGTTATTTGTGTCTTTGTAATAAATAAATAAATAAATAAATAATAAGTCAAAGCAAACATAATGCAGGATTATTTACTGCAATTAAAGTATGATAATACAAGTAGTTAAAAGTTAATGAATGTGATTAACTGAGTTTCCCTTACCAAAATTGTGTGGCTTTAGATTTTTTGTGTTATTAAGTTTATTCACACTCGATGACGCAAGTACTGTAGAGAGAGGCGCATCTGCAATAAATATTCACAGAGAGTTAAAGGCCTTAAAGATGAGAATAAATAAATTACAGTTGCTTTTAGGTAAGATACTTACCAGGATTTAATTTCAGCTTTGATAACTTTGATAGAATAACACGCGCCTCGACTTCGTTAGTTATCTGTAAAATTAAACAAAGATTATGAAGTGGAAAACATGTTAAGCCCATTAAATATATTCTTTTTGGATTGAAACATCGTTCTAGGTTAATTGTTAACAGGGTACATCATGCAACTTACGATCATTTCATACCATTCCTGGTGTCACTTTAAACTTTTTAAGTATATAAAGTATTGACTTACAAAGTGAAAACAAATATGGCAACTAACTCTTGATCAACGTATCATTATAATATCAAAGTACATCGATAATTGGATTCGTTGTTTGATATTATTTGTAGTAGTGATACAATTGGCATATGGATATATATATATGAAATTCTTCCTACCTAGCACAACCAACCCAGGTAAGATTGGGATGATATCAGTAGTTCCGATTTATATTTGATCCGAACAAGACCTATTCATTCGCTCTCATAAGGAGCGGCTATAGAAATAACTATTCAGCCCATAGGTACTCCGATCTACATATTGTACCTGGGTAGCATCCTACACTGAATTGAAATCCACAAGATCGCAGCTGAATCTGTGTGAAGCTCCGCGTCGAATCGAGCTCCACCTAGAGAAGGATACTTAAACAGTATAAATAAACAATGTATAATGAATGCGACTGGCTGATTACGATGGTTATTCGGACAGACATTCACAGTGTATTTAAATTATTAGACAAAATAATAAGAGTACAACTTACTGAAATGATTTGGAACAAAACATGAAGAACTAAAAATGGTTTCCGATGATCCAAAAATTGAAACATTTTAGATAAGTAAAATTATAATTCACAAAGCACGTGTCGCAAAGATGTGTCTTAAAACGCTTGTTCACTACTCTCACGTATAGCATTCTGAAGACTCAGGTGCAGAGCTACAGTTGAATCATGTTTTGATATATTACGATAAACAATACACAAATAAACGTATCTTTAAATAAGGAAATGTTTGCAAATGTATTTTATTTCGCAAACATAGAAATACGAAACAATGTAGTCCTGGAGTTTAGACAAAAAGTGAAGAAATACTGGTTCAATACCTACTAGCTTTATGTGTCAGCTTTTGTTCTTTTGCTGGAAAAATAAATTTGAAAAGGAGATAGCATTTAGGTAATTATGAGAGTAAATATACAAATAATGAAGAATAAATAGTTTTTAACAACATGTGATCTTTTCATGATTAGAAATAATGGTTTTAAAGTCACAACGAAAGCCGTGCCGATTTAAATGTAAAAAATGTAAAAATACAACAGTATCAATTTCGCAAACGATATTTTCTTTGTGCTCGATAAATATGATTAACTGTAATCTTAATAATAATTTTTAAGATGTGTACGAGTGGGATTGATTCCGTCTTTCTCGCGGTTTGTTTGATTATATTTGACAACTTCATACTATTAAATCAGAAGTAGTAAATTTTATATGAAACGTGATTTTTATAATATTTAACTTCGATTCTAACTAAATTTATATTCTCGCATGAAAACGTTGACTTACTGAACGGTTTTTAAGATATATAGATATAATTTGGAAAATAGCTAATGTATGCTCTTATCTAAAAAAAATCGCTAGATTATATCGTATTTTGTAAACGTAATAATAAACTTTAGGCACGTTTTAAATACGTTATTTGCAACTAATCTTCTTTAAAAGAGAGCTGATAAGGCACGTTTTCCGTTATTTTATTGTGATGGTATCAAAATCTGTGAGTTAACTAACAAGAGAAATAAATGTACTAACAAGAGGTGTACCTGCGACTTAAACTAACGATGTTCTTCGAGAAATTCATTCTAAAGCATATGTTATAAATAATATATCTCCACAATTGTAATTTATTTAAGTTACTATAGTCTTACAATAATGCATAACTTTTTGATACATACTGCTTTTAACTAGTGAGGTTAGTAGTACAGGAGTTCTGGCAAATATAGGCTTGCAAAAATTGCTTTGCTAAACGATTGAACACAGTGAATACCATGTAGGCACACAATTTCTTTATATATTTTTTATGGGGAGCTTAAAACTGAAATACTACCAGAACTGGTTAAAACTGCAAATTTGTTTAACAATAAAATATAATTCAATTAAAATTTCACACGTGCCACATGAAATAAACAACACTAGTGCTATCCCATGGTTTTACTAACAGACTCTTTTACTAAGTAATCCAAACATAGCCTATAGTGCTAAAATTTGTTCCTTTTCTGTCACACAAGTTGATGTAAATAGTGTACACTTACTAGTTGGTAGGTGAGTATTGATTACAGCTTCACCAACAAGTTCTAGTGAAATCACAGTGACAGAAGTAGGTGCAAGGGTAGGAAAACAGGGGGCGTTAATATTACAATTCTTAATTACAAAATGTTTCCTGGACCTGGTACGAAGTAAAGGTGCTTGTGAAAAGCAAGTACCTACTCCGTAATAAAGAGACGTGGCGTGGCTTGGCGCTGCTGTCATGTGGACAAAGAGCAGCTAAGGTAGGTACTACATTCCTATCGACGGTACTGTACCGCTGTACTGCGTAGATTCTTATATTCGTATAACCTGCAGAGTTTTTAGTTAAAATTTGTATGAACCTTTTTGTTGCTGTCTTTGACAAAACTCAATTATCATAACAGGAGAAACTGAAATTGGGTTCTATTGAAAATATTTCATGAGCAATATCTTAATACGAGTAATTTATAACGCCATTTCGATAAACGGTCGAAAGTGGTACTAGTGGAAAGCGCAGTCCGCCGACGATCGATCCACCGCGCCCTCCTCCTTTCGCCGCTCCCCGCCGCAGACTTCACCCGCTACGAACCTCCCTCGACGACTTCACGCCGTACTATGTACCAATATACTACTTATAAATAAAACACATACAACCATCTGTATTAAAAACTTTACCTTTGCGGCATAAAGGTCAAAAGCGAAACGAAACCAATGCTTATTTTAATGTAAACTAGCACGACGTTCATTTCAGTGGCTCTCAGGCGATTGGTTAATTGTGAGTTCAGTCATATCGAAACTACGAGGGCACGGACGATAGCAAGAGTGGATAGTAAATGTGTGCTTTGCTTTGTGTTTGTGAAAACAATCTTTTATCGAGGCATCGACGACAATTTCAAACATAATTTTTAGGCATATAAAGAATTAGCAGAACCAGAAGTGATTTTTAAAATTTCTATATTTTTGATACATAATACATATCGTTAACTGTAGTAAAGAAATCATCGCCACGTTTCGTCACAGCAAGCTTCGTTACTCCAATCATTTTCCGTCGAGGAACTCTCTGCTGACCCCGCGGCAGCCGGCGAAGGCGGCGCCATTGAGCCGCGCGGAGGAGCCGGGCAGGCTGGCGGCGGGCGGTGCCGTGCCCGGAGGCGGCAGCGGCGGCGTCCGCCCCGGCTACGGCTACGAAGCGCTGTCAGCCGGTAGCGACGGTAGCGACCCAGAGGCCGATGCGGGCCTGCAGTACTCGGCCTTTGAGATGGAGTTCTCGGGAGGAGCAGAGTCCGGCGAGGGCGGCTCGTCGCGCGCCTCCACCAAGGTGAACTTCCCGCCGGACGTGGCACTGGACCGCCGCCCTACCGCCGGCGCCTCGCTAGCTGCCTACTACCGCGGTCGCGGCCGCTCCATGAGCGGCTGGAGCGACATCAGCCGCTCCAGCATCCGCTTCGAGGAAAGGTAAGGAAAACCTATAAGCGATACTTTATATCTCCAAGTTACTATTGGGAAGTCAGGATTGTATGAGAGCATTCTTCCGAGAGGGGTTTAGTATAGTTTAGCGTTTCATCTGCATTTAATAAAGAGAAACGTCATGCTTGGTATAGTTTTTTTTGAAGGTGTGCGCGTAGTGATTGTGTGTGCTTTAGAAGGGGAAACAATTATCATGCCATCAATAAGAATGTCCATTTACATTCAAGGATATACGAACCATTAGTGTAAGGGCTCTAATTGACTCACCAACTTTCTATCTTTCTGTTAATAATTTAAGACAGATAACATCATGACCCGCCTGACGCATTTTGACTTTATTGGAGCACGCCTGACTTGCGCACTGACCACCACCGGGTCGCAGCGCGCTTCAACGCGAAAGGGCTTAAGACAATGCCTTTAGGTAATTTCAACCCTATCATGACCACTTTTCATATTTCTATATTTCAGCAGTAAAGATGACTACTCTAAATTTGCATACATCTGTTTTTAAAAGGTGTCGAGGTGGTAGTGAACATTTATTTATATTAGGCTAATGAAAAAGTTTTTGGGTTTGAATTGAATTATAATAGATATGAACCAATTGAGACGTCTGATCAAAAGTAAACCTGTGACAAGTAGTTGTGCCAGCTTTTTCTTGACTTCAAACATTATTAACCTTAGACTACTTAAAGAATTTGAAGAGGTCGAAATAAGCGGTAATCTGAAGCTGCAAAGTCAGGGTTGTATGGTGGATTATTTTTGCGTGAGCTCGTAGGGCACCCAAATATCAAGCTATTTGTATAGCCAGCATTGACAAATGGATTTTAACTGTCTTATGGCTAATTTCCAGTTCTTCTGCTATGTCTTACTTAATAATATATCATCATTGATCTCAAATTTTCTGGATTCTAAACGCTCGAACCAATTTTGTGCTACTCTTATGATACATTGCAATAAAATTTTCATTTCATTGCAATATATCAAAACCAGCCAAAACAAAAACTACAACCAAAGACGTATTGTTACAAGATATTGCATTATGAAAAACTTTTTCCCCGACCTACGAATAACCGTATTATAAGAATTGTAAGATTTATGTACTTATCTGCTACCACAAACTACTTTGCTACTTAAAAACATGTAAAGACAACCGTAATGGTTTTTAATACGCCATTTGCCTAATTTGCAAAAAGTCCAAAACAACAACATTTATATCAATTGTAAATGAATGGGCGCACCATTTATATTGAAGCACTACAGTATACAGCCTTATAGCCCAGGATTACCCTTCTGAAAAGTTTAAACTAGTTTGTCTGTAAACTAAGCCACTAGTAGAAAATTATCTACGAAAATAAATATTTTTTATGAATATTGAATAATGCAAGCTACCTTTGCAACTTAAGGGTCGTAGAGTGTAAGTATAAGGATAATTAAATAACCATAGAACAAGATTTCCGACAAAAATATTGAAAGTAAAAATATCATGAATTCTAATTCTTTGTGGCACTTTATGCTAAAATATCTATTTCGAATTTTTCAATTTAAAAAGTACCCAAATACATTCATACTCAGTACAAATTCACGGAACAAAACAATGCTTAAATTTAAAATTAATTTTCACTAGGCTTAAACAAAGAAAGGATAGGAGCAAAACTTTGAATTCTTATCATCGATGCATCGTGATGACTTTCTAACAAACATTTGCGCCAATTAATCTATTTATGAGTACTTAAAATATTACGGAAAGTTTCAGATTAGAAAACTTTTATTTAATTTGTTCGAACACAGCACTAGTTTTGATTTTCCTTTCTATATTGACTTTAAAGACTTAACCATGATTTAAAGTTTATAACCAAGTCTTGTCATCGCACTAGTTCCTAAATAAATCATAGTTTAGGGTCACGTTATTAATTAAATTGTCTGTAATGTTTACGGTTTATAGACCACTAAGTAGAAAAGACCCACCAAAAGTAAATAAAACTAACCAAATGATTTTTTATCATTTTAATATCAAAAGCAAAGGCCATGTCACAGACAAACTGGGACAATCAATACGAGTAGTTATCTGTAGTCTATAAATACAACATGTATGTTTTTAGTTTTGGAGTCCCAAATATGTCTTGCAACCAGAGTTTCAACAGATTACTTAACTAAAGAATTTCAATATCGTATAAACTATAAAATTATAAGACTAACCGTTGAGTAACTTTTTTAATTTGTATTGCTCTCATTTACCAAGTGGAAAAATTTGTACCGTACTCATTCCCTGGTCTGAACACGCAGTTTTCATATATTGTCGGATCCCCAAATCACTTTAAAAAATACAAAAATAAACTGTTGTAGTTGGCAGCATTTCTGATATGAATAAATTAAGTAAGGCGGTGTTGGTATTTTAACATTATACAAAGTGTTAAGAGTTCCCAGCTAACGGATTTGGATTTGAAAGGAAATTAAAAGCCATTGCAAATCTTATGCTACTACAATATGAAGCCAATTGTTTTTTATTCAGAATAATTGAATATTGTCATTGTTTAGTCCTTTTGCCGTTTTTATGCTTGAATTTTTTGCCCATAGCATCATAATAATACGTGTTATTGAATAGTTAAGTATGTTTATTGAAATTGTAATTGCCTCAGTATTATGCTTATATCTACAGCATATATTAATAAAATGTATGAACTGGTCCACATTGATTTTTCTTGTTAAGAAAAATACAAAAAAAGAAATTACAAACTAAAAACAGTCAATAATTTTAGAGCTATGACAGACAGTCTGCCTACTCGTAGAATATTAAACCGTTGCAAGTTCAAACTTAAACATAAACTAATGTACGCAGTTAATCAATTTTAACTTAAAAAAATAAAAACAGTATTGCCGTGAATATCTTTCATTATTGGAAATCAATGACATAAAATATTTATCACATATGTGTTTACATAATTTACTATGGTCATAAGCGTTGTTAATAGGCTACTCGACCACAACGCTTACTCGTTTGCTGGCTACGAAAATGTAAAAGTACCTTGTTAAAATAATACTAGTATAAAATTCTCGTCGGCCCAAGAGCCGCGGCCTCCACTTTGTAACACTTTTATGATGAACGCGAATGTTACAAGCTTTCATAATTCCGCGTCTTTGTTCAGCAACGTTTGAGCTACTTGCCTTTGAATATTGTTTTCCAGTCAGGTTTCAGTTTAAAATAAAACAAATATCTCCATTCTATGATATAGGCTTATTCCTGGAAAAATGTGATAAAATTGAATGAAATTACGAACAAAGTGCCAAGTCTCAGAAAACTAACTGGTGGTTTCAGCATTGGCGATCAATCTAAACAATAGCAAAGTCTATTTCAAAATCGGTGAGTGTTGGTACAGAAAAGCATATTAAGCAAATAATAAAAGAGCTTATATCGCAAGGTATAAGCATTTAAGTAACAATCTAATATCAAGCCCCATGTGTGTTTAATTATATGAATCTAGTGGAACTCTGCCCCTGGGTTGCCAACCTGATATCTATATCGCTTAAAATAAACACGTGATATAACAAAACACGCTATATGGCTAGCTTGTTAACGTAACTCTAAATAACGATGTCTACTTTTACGCCAAAGCAAAAGATTATAAAAAGATAGGTGTGTAGGTATGCGAAAGAAACCAACGTCGTCTAGGTCTCCTGATTAAGGTGGTAAAATACCTTTCTATTACCTGTCTACAGAACTACCAGCACCAAAATTTCTGAATCGTGGCAGGCATCACAGCACATGCACATAATGGTCATCTGTGATGCATTTTGGGTTTACATACACTAAACAATCGGTGTCTTTGCCTAAATATGTATTTAATTATTTTCTGTTTACAAATTCCTTTCCCTACAATTATTCGATTGTGCTGGGGGTCTGATTATATTATTGATTGCCTTAAGAATAATTTAAACTTGTGATAAATGTACCTGACATACTGTGCAACAAATGCAAGATTTCCAGCCCTCCAGAAGGAAACAATAGATCATTCAAATAGGTCTAAGCCATATTAGAGGGTAGATATGTACGATGTGGAAGGAGTAGTTTCAATGTAATTTTAAAAGATCCTAACTGGTACACATACAGATGGTAACCGAACTAGCACAAATGGTTTCGAATAAGCTTTAGAGCGTTTCATATTGCAACTTAAGGTGCTAACGATAAGGTCTTTATCCTGCTCTAGACCCCTTATGCAACAGATATGGCCCTTAGTGGGCACATCGCAAAGCAGGTCTAGAGCGTATCATATTGTGACTAAAGGTGCAAATTGCAGCGCCTGCGCCCCTAATTTGCCGCTTTGATTGAACGATTGAGTGAACGATTAGATTTTGTTCATTCACACGTACGTTTCGTTTCTGTAGTTGCAATGTTGAGAATATTAATGGCGTGTGACAGTTTTTAAGTGATAACTACAAAACATAATATAATTGTAAGTACCAAATACTTTTATTCAACTATTTGCTATATCTGTACTGAAAAATCAAGTGGGATCTTAACTTTACTGCAAAATGCGTATATGTTTATTAAGTAAATTTACACGTCATATTGATTTCATGAGAATTTCAACAAAAAAAACAGTGCAAATAAATATGGTTATAGTAGTTTTAATAAAAATTACCAAGAATATAATTGGTATAACAAGTATTTATAGTGAGTTTACGTAGTATAGTTGTAAAATCACTTCTTTTGTTATAACAAAAACATGTTTAGTAAAAATAATGTAAATTAGAGGTTAGGTTTTCTTAAAAACATTACATTAAAGATGGTGAATCGTTTTGTTACTATAGGTAATAATTTTCACCCGCTTACTTCAATTTTTGCTGTTCTAAGTGCTAAAAATCACCTTTCTTATTAATTAGTGGTCCAGAGAAGGGCCATAGGAGTGAATTTTATTTGCTTTGTTTATGATTATTTTGTTTTAGTAGGGAAAATAGTTTAGGGATCAAT
This sequence comes from Marasmarcha lunaedactyla, assembly GCA_923062675.1. NCBI lineage: Eukaryota > Metazoa > Arthropoda > Insecta > Lepidoptera > Pterophoridae > Marasmarcha > Marasmarcha lunaedactyla. Next base: position 12,221,522 of record OV281339.1, on the reverse strand, counting down.
TGACAATACAAAACCCTTTTTTTGGATAAAAATAACGTCATATATTCAATATTGGTTAAGTATTATATATTTTATTACAACTATATTTTCGTTTCAGCTATTGAACGGAACTACAGATGCAGCATACAATACTTTGCCATGAAAACCAAACACTGCCACAGAGCCAAGCACCGAAAATTATATAATAATTTGTTAAAATCCAAAAGGCACAAAAACTACAGAAACACTTTTCTTATAAGAATTTTATATATGAAATATTATTTTAGATCAACATTATACAAATATAGTTGTTTTCTTGTAACAGTAATAAGCTAATTATTAAATTTTAAATGTAAGTCAGATAGCTGTTAAAAATGTATTTGTACACAATTTATATGAATCTAATTATTCTGAGTTCTGATTAGTTTTATTTTCATATTGATTCCAAAAATTGAATGCGCATTGTAAAATATTGATTTTGGCTAACGTGTCATTAGGGTACAAGCAAATCAAATTTAAAAAAAAGCCAATTGTGTTCTAAATGTTGATTATCAGATGAAAATGTAATTAAAGTAATATAATAATATGAATAAAATATTAATGTATCCCGTAGTAATATCTTTTGTTTTTATAACAAAGGGAGCTAATTAAGACATCGTAAACCTTCACAAGTTAAGCCTTGGGTAAATTCCACAATAACAAATATTGAACTTTCTACGGAACCCTCCTCTTAAACTTCAGAAGAAAATAATAAGAACCAATCATGCCATTAAGGCTCATTTTATCATCCTTCTAGATACTCCAGTGGTTTAAGAGTTGATTTTGCTTCCTTTTAGAAATGTTGGGCGTAATGGTGGTTATTGCTTCTCGTTTGTAGCTATAAGACGCACTACAGGTATAAATTACTACTTAAAGTAGCAATTCACACTCGCACTGTAGCTTAGAGTGGTACAACAGTGGTAAGGTGCTCAACTTTAACCTGTAGGTGGTATTAATTGAAAATTTGGAACCCATAGTCCATTTTATAGACATTATTTATATTTATCACTTCTATGCAGTAAGAAGTTGTAATTTTTACCCAAATAGCACCGATATAGAACTTTGAGTCATAAACTTAGCTGCAATTATTACTAATGTACTAGTTGGGAATTATATAAACATAGGGAATTGTTCAGAAATGTTCACTTTACTTCTTTTTTTCCGGATCCGTTGAAATTTTTCTTCTAATTTTGATTATTATGGTTATTATTTTTAAGATGTGAATCTGGCGTACTTCAACCTGTAATCCTCATATTTGAAACTTCAATGACAACAAATTTTGACAATGCTAAAAAATAGTCATGAAATAGTGATAAATAGTCATACATGTAAAAAAATTGTCGTGTTATAGGTACGGTCTATCGACTTAGTTTATGTTCCAAAAAATAGTCATGAAATAGTGATAACAACATGCCAAATCTCAGAAATAGTCGATAAAAGATTCCAGAGATAAAAAGGTACCCTGGTGAGGTTCTACAGGTTTCTTCAACATTTTAGGAAATAATTTGGCATTGTGTTTACCGATTTAAGTAACCACAAGTACTTTTAAAAAATGGGACCTAAAATGTCGTCATTTGTCAAAATGGCTTGCATTAAACAGAAAACAGATTTCTTATTTTTTCAAAAAAAATCTAGAATAGCCGATAACCCAAAAATTATGAGTCTTTTAGCAGAAGTTTTTTTGTTTTTGAGGCAGGAAAGGAACAGACTTATCCGCAGATGAAGAATTATTCTTTACTTTCTGCACAATTTTTATCATCGACATGAACGCGACAATAGTTTAATTTAAAGTGGTAGGTAACAAGAGATGGGAACAAGTGTGTGAATAACGCATGAAGGTTTCAAATGTCAAGGTTAATTTAGTTGTACGAAATCGGTAGGCCGTGAAATCGATCCGGAACTATTTCAGTTTCTTGCATTTTACTCTCTTGAACTTCGAAAAGTAAAACCACATTACACCATTATTTCTTTACGAACAGAAGGAAAAAATCTGAAATAAATGTAACAGTACTTGCAAGATTACTTGTTCATGTTGACGTCAAATAAAACATGCATAAACCACTAGTTGGGAAAAATCTTCGTGAAGAAGAACTGGCAAGAAGCTTCACGGGTATATTTTTTTCAAAATAATACTACAGTGTATCTTTATGTCTGTACGAAATATTTCTTAGCTGCATCTGTTATCTCGGCAAGTTTCTCTCCCCCCAAGTATCCAAACGACGAACACCCTCAAACGGCACCCGTTCACGAGTTAACACAGGATCCAGCCATTGCAATTTAAATATACAGGGTGTACAGGAAGTAAAGTACAATTCTTCACCTGTGGATAGGTCTATTCATTTTCTGCCTCAAAAACAAAAAACTTCTGGTAAAAGACTCATAATTTTTTAGTTATCGGTATTTTTAGATTTTTTTGAAACAAAAAAATTTTTTTTCTGTTTAATGTGTGCCATTTTGACAAATGACAACATATTAGGTCCCATTTTTTAAAAATACTTGTGGTTTTTTAAATTATGAAACACAATGTCAAATTATTTCCTAAAATGTTGAAGAAACCGGTAAAAACAAATTTTTGAAAAAAGCTTTTCGTTCTTTTTCTAACAGCTTACTTTGATAGCCTGTGGTATTAAAAAAGTTAAAAAAACTGATTGTGCCAAGAACATTTAAAACTATTTATTTATGATTTTACTAGTACAGGCAGGTTGTATTTCGGAATTTACAATACAAAAATACAATTGGAATAAAGTTACTGTGAAAGTCTTTGTCCATTGGTAAACAATAAAAAAGTTCTCTACCTGGCACGCTACCATAAAGTTAACCGTGAAACCGTCATTTTAGTGTCATTGACACATTGGCTTGACTCTGTTCGGTTCTAACGTGCTCTCCTATTTTTTCGAGTTTTGATAAGTGCATCTAACGTTTGTGCTCTAAAATTGGACCTTGTTTTGCTTTGTGATTTGGACTTTGATATCGGTGATCTCGACAACTTGGCTTCACAACGGATTTCTTCAAACCAGGCTAAAACAATGCCCAGATACGAGTATATGTCTAGCGAATACGCTGATATTCATCTGCAGATAATACAAAATAGTTAAACATGAATTCTTGTTTGTCTAGAATCATTATTTTTTATTGCTACAGGTATCCCAATCGACATCATCCAGGATATCACGCGTTTACTAACACCCATCTGGCGTATGCCGAAGGACGATTGCCAGGATTAAGTCAACGTGAAGGCAGGTCTAGAATTGATGTGGATGGAGAAGTCCTAAATGAATTTGAAGCTGACCCTTCCACTTCAATTAGGAAAATAGCACGCAGACCAGGTGTCTCAAAGAGCACGGCGCACAATGTTTTGAAACGTTTTCAATTCCACCCATTCCATATCCAGCGGGTCCAAAATTTAAAACCTAACGACTACCCACGTAGATTGGAGTTCTGCAGGATAATGTTGCGGAAAATGAACGAAGATAATGAGTTTTTCAATAAAATACTTTGGAGCGACGAGCAGAAAAGATGGGTACCTAAATATACACAATTAAGAGAGCTGGAAACTGGAAAACCCTCACCTCGCACGCCAGGATCGGTCTCAAACCGAATTTAAAATTAACATTTGGATTGGAATATTAAATGGTCAAGTAATACGACCCTACCAGAAACATTGACGTGACCGATTTATTTAGAGTTTCTAGAAAACCAGTTGCAAGTCTTTTTAGAAGATGTGCCTCTTGCAACAATACAAAACATGTGGCTGCAAAATGATGGCTGCCTGGCACATTTCGCACGGGCTGTTCGCCGCCCTAAGACCAAAAATACCAGGCCAGCAAGGTCGCCAGACCTTAATCCCCTAAATTTCTTTTACTGGGGTTGCTTAATTAAGCAACCCCAGTAAAAATTAGGGGAAATTTAGTCTATGCGGCGGAGACTTTCAACATTACGCAGCTACAAACAAAATAGACAGAGCTGCAGAACAAATTTCAAGAGAAGGACACGCCCGCCACATAAAAATGTCCTTTATAAAAAGATGTATAGCATGTGTAAGGGCAAATGGCCGGCATTTTGAATATTTATTATAATGTACCAAATTAATAAACTGATAATTTGTATCCATACTGTATTTATTTCATTCTTATACGATCATATTCTAACATTCAAATGAACTAAGCACATTCCAAAAAATCGACGTTCCTGCATTGGTACTATCATTAAAAAAAACTTTCAATGTAATGTTCAATAATTATTCAATTTTGAAATTCTTAATAACCTGTGAGACCTAAAATGAGACCTAAAAAGGTCTAGAAATATCGATAACTCAAAAATTATGAGACTTTTACCAGAAGTTTTTTTGGTTTTGAGGTAGGAAATGAATAGACCTATCCGCAGGTGAAGGATTATACTTCACTTTCTAGACACCCTGTATGTACACAGTAGAAGATAAGTTTATTTTAAGGAAAATTAATTATTTAGTTATGAAGTTTAGAATTTGTATCGAACCGTTACATTATATAATTTTCTTAACTTATATAATTTAGAGTCACAACACATTTTCCAAATATGCTATAACCTTTTAGAGTTGTTAAAATTAAATTATCAACATTACACTTAGGTCCACTTTTTCAATGCTCAAGACAACTTTTATCAGTAGAATACTTTTGAGACTTTGACAAAATTTCTATAGAAAGTCCTGTCAAGTATCATAATTATTCTACCGATAAAATCTATCTGTGCATTGAAAAAGCGCCCCTCAATAGATTAAGACACATATATAATTAACATCGAAACCATCCATTTCATAGAAACAATGAAGCTTTAGTTGTGTCCGTACGTACCTACGTCCATGCAATCAGAAAACGTCCATTTGGGTCGGTTTTCGAACGTAACTACCTATAATGTAGTACGTGGAAGTATCCTGTCCAGTTTGTTGGAACAAGGGACTTTGTGACTAACAACTCGGCAGAGGGTCAATTTGTAAGGCTCATTTCGTAGGATGAAAGGCCCAAATATAGAGCATAGTAACTTTACTAGGCAAAGGTTGAAGTGTCGTGTACGTGTAAATGACGATACTATTTCTTCTGTAGGTATTCGGTTGAAACAAAAAGCTTTTGATAATTTTATTTTATTGGCCTTTTGTATTGAATATATGGAACCAAGAGGTTAGGCTGCTAGTGAAATATTTTTGAAAAACGTTCTTTTCATACTTTATATTTAGTACATACTTTTAGCTTGCTTAGTTACATGTAATTCAGCAGTAACTAGTAAGTTATATAATTAATTCATATTCTACGATAACTAGGTAGGTAAATGTTAATCAAATATGAACTTTTTGCGAACTTGTCAAGAGACCTTAAGTACCACTTGCACGAACGAACAGAGCTGCAATTTTTATCTCTTAATTAGCACGCGCAAGAAATATACAATGTCCAAAAAATACTTAATGAATTGTACCGTATTGTAGTGTTAGTTACGTGATTTTGTTTGCCGTAAATGATTATTGGACGGCAATATATTATTAGGTTGTCTGATTTATAAGAAAAGTCTAGTATACATTTTGCGAATTTGGCAGGATCTCTAGTATTGAGATAAATATTAATTGTTTAATTTTTAAGTGGATTTAAAACTAAGTAGTTACCTGACTTTTTTTAAAGGTATTTTTGGCAAATTTATTAAAATGTAAATATTGTATTTAAAATAGTCTCGTGAAGTAAATTGAAAAATACGCATCTATTCTACTAGAACATCAAGGTCTGAGAACTCAGTTAACACGTAGAATATTTCACAGATTTATAGTAATTGTAGAATATAAACTCAGTTAATAACATTAGCAGCTTTTAAGGTAATTCTGTTAGTTGATGTTTTTGTAAAAGAAAATCAAGAAGCTACGCCTACAGATACACCAATCGACAAAAAGCAGTTAAGGACTGTACCTATGAGCACCTGAACTAGTAGATGGACGTAGTAGAGTTCGATCTCTCTGATCTGAGGTGACGTACTTATTCCTGAATACTACCGCGCAAATAAACAATGTTTAAAGGTTTGTGATGTGTTCCCATTAAATCATAGAAATAAACAACTACTCCAACTAGATAATTCTAACTAATATAGATATTTCGTGGCACCGCTATATTAAAGAACACGTATATACAGAGCAATGTTTCAAAGTAACGTATTGATAACAGATATTCTTCTTCACAACAGGCAGTTAAATAGTAAATTAGTTAGTATAACAATAATTCAAGCAAGCTATTAAGCCCAAATTACAATTGACAGAGAGATATACGGTTACTACTATATATGACGGTTTACTCCGCTTTCCCACTGTAATGATTATTTTACTTGCCTGAAGAAATATTGTAGAAAAACACGCCATACTCACCCTTTTACGTTTGAGAATGTAAAGTTATAAGGTATAAGTATAAGTTATAAAGTACGTAAAAGGGTATTCAAATTATATTTACCATGATCAATGTGATATGAAATAAGCTTATGTGGGTTACATTTCGCCAAGATCAGTTCAGCCCTGTCACAACTTAGCATTATGCTTTTTTATATTATAATAAATGTTTAAATTCAGATACTCTTAATAGGTTTATCATAAGTTTCCCGGCAGAGAGTACACGGAGATAGGTACAACAAAGAATTTGAATTGAAGTATACTCAGAATTTTTGCCTTTCTAAAGCTACGCAATCACAGTACGCGATATTACAGGAGAAAAATATTTTTTTTTAGTAATCGTACATGAACATTAAAACATGTCATAATTTCCTGTTGAAGTCATACCAGGAAAATAGTCGCATCGCACCATCGTCGCTTTTGCAAAGACTATTCTCGTAGAATGCCATATAACTACCCAAAATAAAATATAAATACTGAAACCAAACAAGCGAGAAATGACCGTACAATTCAATGGGCCATCTTATAATGTCAAACGCTTTTAACTGGTACTGAAAACTATAATATAATTGTTCCATACGTTGAATAAATTTTGTGGGCTTGAAACGTTTTCTCCGCAAACTTTTCTCCGTCGTAGTAAAGGGGAAGAGATAGACAACTCAACTAAATTATATACACAAAACATTTTTGAAACTCAACATTAAACTATTATAAGCGGATTTAGTAGTTTCTTTCTTCTATTTTATTTAATTACGAACAAGAGGTCGCTAAATGGATAAAACTTATTATTATTATTATTTTGTTTTATGTCAATCAGCTGTTGTTACTACGCAATAACTATTTCTGCCAATTTCAAGTATTAGTATACACACGTACTACTACACGAGGTTAATAATTTTGTAGCGATCAGTTGAGTAGAACTTGCAGTATCTCGAGCACTGAGTTACCTTGAACAATACAAAAACAGGGGGATGAAATAAGTTTTTACAGATATTTTTAACACAGAAGAGTATAATTTATAAAGGAGTCTGGCCATTGTTAAGAAGAAGATTAGCAATAGGGGATAACTTTTTAGCAACGGAGGACGGTAGTGGGATGTCTTCAAATTTTGAAAGAATGTTCAAAACTAGGGAAATCAGGAGTTCTAAAAAATTGTCATTAGGGGAGCAGGAAGAAGTAGGGGAGAAGGCATTATCAGATTTAGTAGATGGAGGGTTAGCAATAATAGCGTTATGGGCAATTTTGTCATAGCCTGGAGATAAAGACGGACTGGGTTTTGATGGTTTGTATATTGTTTTTTTGTAAGAAAGATTCAGTGAAGGAGAACTTTTAGAAGCATCTGCGTACGATTTTTTAACTGAAGGGAAGAGGGATGATGCTTCCTTGAATGATATGTTCTTTTGGGACATGATGATTTTAATATTCTTTTGCCGGGAATATTCCGGGCAAGATTTGTCAGTTGCTAAATGAGGGCCTGAGCATTGCAGGCAGGAAACTTCAGAGGATGCAGGACAAGAGTCACCTGAGTGAGACTGTGCACATCTGAAGCAACGAGCACTGGATCGGCATTGGGCTTTTACATGGCCAAATCTACAACAGTTTAAGCATTGTATGGAAGGTAAAATGTATGGAGCAACGGTTATTGATGAGTTAAATATAAACACTTTATCAGGTAAGCATTGTCCAGAGAAAGTGATCACTACAGAACCTGTGGGGGTCCAAGTAGAACCAGACTCCATGGACACTTTTCTGTTTAAGCGACGCGCCTTCAAAATTGTTATATCACCTTGGCTTGTGGAGATTGTTGATACAACTTCCTCCATAGACCAAGAAGTTGGGATCCCGCGGATCAGCCCCATTCTTGTTATATTATATGTAGAAATTAAAGCTATATAGTTATGAGATTTAAGACTCGGGTTTCTGAGAAACTCGTTTGCTGCACATGCAGATGAGAATTCCACAGAGACCCGATTTCTGCCAACACTCTTTATACCATCATTTTTTATATTTTTAATGTTTGATGTAAATAAAAAATTTCCAAAATTTAAATGATTAAATGTACTGCCCGACTTAGGGTGAGTTTCTGACCTGGACACATGAACAATGAAAGGACCTTTGTCATAAGGATGGTAAGATTTTTCTTCTAAAAGACTTGGATGAGTGTTAATAAGGTTATTGGTTTGAGATGGAAGAGCATTCGAAACAGATTTTTTAGGAATAGGGGACGAATCCCGATTTATTCTTGGACGTTTTCTTGTTTGCACATGTTGAGAGAAAGGGTCAGGGGAGTTGTTGATATCAGAAAACGGGATTGGGTCTGGGGGCTTAGGAGGGATTGGAACACAATCCATGCTCATTAAGAGCTAGATAATTCATACAACCACTTACCAGGCGAGGAAGAGAAAAACAGAAACACTTAAAATAACTCAATGATCATAACAAAATCACCAAAAAAAAAACTGACAAATAATGAAAACCGTGTTTACACCGCAAACGAAAAATTTACCATTCGTTATAATTATAAAATCTGGATAAAACTTCCAACTAAACTTGTTACAATATATCAATCAATGTTATAATATATCAATCAATAAACATTATCAGTCACTGAAAAACACTGACCTAAATTACTCCTGCAGTTTTCTTGTACGAGAGATTTAGTAGAAAATATTATTTGCGCGTTGCCTGATAGTAATATCACAATATACTTATATAAAAACACCTGGACTTGGTTCGGAAGGCTCTTGTCACCCATTACAATTAATAAGAGGCAGTTACCGTCCCATACATTTCTGGGCTATGGTGTTAACAACTTGAAAATTGTGTTTTCTATAAGAAACATACATTTGAAGTGTTTACCTAAAATTTGAAAACACTTATACTTCTAGAAGTTAAGATATAAGATATTTTAGTAGTGTCATATAAAGTTTCGTTAGGCTATTTCGTTGAACTTTTCAATAAATTATTTAAATATACTATACTAAATGATGTCCCAAAACGAATCGTGTGTGTATTTTTTTTCTAGGTCTTAACATCCAGATATCTATCTTGAAGCCTCGACCTAAATTTGTGACGAGATTTATTTATAAGATTACTAATATTGGTTATATCTACGTGTTTATATATAAATATCCTTTTAAGATAAACATAAAAAATGTATACAGACAGACATAAACAGTAATACAAAATTCAACATACTTTTTAAGTAAAACTAAACTGAATGTTAAAAATAATTCTGACTGGGCAACAAGTAAGTGGTTTAAGACTTGGAGGTTACATGGCTTCTCCCTTACTTGCCACAGATTAGCGATCCATGTCAAAATACAAAATCGGGTATCCAGGAGCACAAAACCAATATTCGTCGTGTAAAGCGGGTTCTCGGGATCCGGTAGAAAAGCAGAAAGTGTTCGAGTAAAGAAGAATCGTAGTTAGTCCGTATAACAAGCGTAATTCGTAAGAAAATAGGAAAACCATAAAACAACTTAAGCGCATGGAACAAAGCTAAACAAACGAGTATCAGAATGGCAGATATTTGACGGAATGAATGATTGAGTGACTGGTCAGTCACGTACGTGTCGTTCGTTCTTTTTGCTCGTTATTGGGGGAAAAAATTAGTATAGCCGACGTTAAAACTAAAATCCACTTATAAAAATCACATCGCATTAACATATTTTGAATTTATTTCATTTCCAGAAATTAAATCGTTCGCGATTTATTATATTTATATTAAGGTTAATATAACTTATTTTATGACACGAATTTCCACCTGTTAACTGTCTAGCCCACGACTACTCAGCCTCCTTTGCCACTGACATACTATTCAGGGTGCAAAAAGGACCGCTAAGCCGGAAACACGCAGTGCTGATAAAGTATGACAGTGCATCTTCGTCACATGCAACGTTGCTGGTCATGTCAGCAGTCTATATTATTGAGGCTGCAGCATAAAGGAATATTACAAAAAAAAATGCATTGTTAACTATATGTTTTCTGCAGAAAGTTTTTACGGTTTGGACCCTTAATAAGAGATGAAATCTATTTGTTTTCTTCACGACTTTACGCTATGTAAGGAACATAGATCAAATTTCAGTTTAATCAACGTTTCTCTGTATTTATTGCCTGAAAATTTACAATTCTGTAAAAAAGACCTTAAATTAAAGTTAAATTTTTTTTTTTTGTGAATATGTCTATGCTTATAAGCAGCATTATAACTTAATTTTTTAAACCCTACATGGGTATAAATTACCTACAAATTAAGTATATAACATCGACCGGTGGCTATAATTGAAATGTAACCACAAGGTCGCCTTGTGCCGTCAGGGACATACACTACACAGAGTAATTATTGAAGGAAATCATCGCTGTTTGATAAAGTTTACTTTTAAAAAATCAAGATAAGTCAAATTAACTCATTATAAGGTTTTCTTAACCCACGCCTTTATGGGGCAAAAAAAATCAAAAACCAGGAAACAATTCTAGCAGTGCCCAGCAAAACTACTTCCTTCATTCGTGCTGAGAGTGAACCAATGCCTAAACTTAGCCTTTCGAGGTTTTAATTATTGTTATTATTGGTTACTCTTGACTGTAATATCACTTGCCGTCCTACGTGGTTACATCCGCTTTGTTATAGATATCCCTATGGATCAGTTGCAGTGAATCTGCTAATAGACTTAAAACTTTTTAAAAGCTTTTATTTGTTTTATTGCCAAATTTAGGTCAAGTCTTGCAAGATGAAATAAAAACCACTGTCTTTTAACCAAAGTGTAGTAATTTAGTTATAGTAAAAGCTTTTCGCCGCAATACTTTATTTTGGCGACTTTTGATTTACAACGAATCATACAGGTGCTGTTTAATTTGCATAGAGGTAACTCCGTCCAACGAACGCTCGAGTAGACTTCTCGCAACGCCCGCACCGCGTACGAAACCCTATTTATACTCGTATATCTACTTAGATCTGCTTAACTCTGATTAAACATAATATCAGACAGCCGCCCGCAGTTTGAAAGATGATTTTGAATAGAAAAACTTTGCAAAAGTTTTTCATTCTTCATCTCAGTCATGTGAAATCTCATTAAGATTCTTCAAATGCTAACTAAGATAAGTAAAACCTGAGATAAATCTAACATCACATACGGTTTCTCCGTGATTCACTTATTACTGAACTGGAAAACTTTCACGTTGTCGTTACATTTCTAAGGCACATGGTAATTTTATCAAAACTAGATAGTTTTCTTATTAAGTAAAAACTTCTACGGATTTAACCAAGCTTTGCTCCGCAAGTTTTGATGTAAACGTGCCATAACAATTTAAGTGGTGGACTTGAGTTTTTCTTTGAACAAGGCAAAACATTTCATAAGGTCTAAGTTATAAAGTACCCTCCATGCCCCAGTTCATAAAAGTCAGATAACAATATTAAAACAAATAATGAGGTGGAAGACAAAGGCAATTTTTATACAATCCACTTAAAATATTGATTGTTGAAACACTTAGATTAATTTTTAAAACTACGCTCTTGAGAAGTTGGTCTTCCTTCAACACTAAGTTTTTCAATAAATACCAGAACAACTTTATATAGACATTTATATTTTAGTACGTGTAAATGTCTATTCAATCATAAGTGTTATCTGTTTCCGTCTGTACACATAGTACACGCGATACATAAGTATATCAAATTAAAAACTGATGTACCATATATACGTTTTATGGAATAATATTGGCTATAGTCATCTTAATCATGTATCATTATTAATAGATGGAAAAACGTCCACAACTTTAATGTTATGAATTTCATAAAAATTGTACAAAAAGAAAAAGAAGAGCAAGAAATAAAATTAATTACGGATAGAATATAATGCCTGAATTCCTTTTTACGTAGGGTAAAGTGACAAAGTGATGTTTAAATAAATAAGATTTATATCATCATCATCAGCCCATATTCGTCCACTGCTGGACATAGGCCTCCCCAATTGCACGCCATCGAGGTCTATCCTCGGCTACTAAGATTTATATCAAATTACATTAAAACAACTTTTACAAAACGTGGATCTAACCTCGAGTCAAAGTTTTTAAACAGTTCATGAGCTTCAAAAGAAAAACTTCTGTCTAGTTTTTAGCGAATTCCCCGCGTTTCTGCCAATCAAGGACTGTGAGTGCTCGAGTTAAGGTTAAAAACACATTGAGGTGTCGTAAGACGAAAGTTAGAATGCGTGGTGTGGCGGGAGGCAAAGCCGGCGCCGCGCCGCCGCCGCCGCTTAGCTGCCGCGCCAACATCTCACTTAGTTCCACCGACGTCGCGCTCCGCACGCCCCCTGGCGTCACAAACGAGCGGTCTCTCGCGAACCTTCCCCGAAACTAAACAAAACAGTGCTAAACTTATTACTTCTTTCTTAACTAGAAACTTCATTTCAAGTTACAAAAAACTGAATCTATTAAATCCTTTTTCCTAATTGGCAAGATATTTAGGTCAAATTAGTTGGATGGTGAATAGCGATAATGGAGTTAGGAGACGGTATATTTTTCATTTACGGACGCAGTGGGTTTGTATAATTATCTTGCAATCACATTTTGTAAATAAACTTGATACCCATCGTACACTGTTCTGCACGATACACAGTAGTCATTTTCATGAGAATTTAGTATCATGCCCATTGATAAGAAAACCTGATGTCCAGAAAGCAAGACTTAATTTGTTTTTATCTATTTTCTACTCACTTTATATTAAACGATCATGTATCTTACTTTGAGTAACATCTCTTTTTTCTGAGAATCGGTTTAAAAATGCTTGGAATATATTACTTTTGAGGTCAACGGGAGAGTAAGACAATTCACAGACAGCGAAAATAGACTATTGTACGCGAGTCTCGGAGACAGGTACTCGAGTCACTCTCCTCGGCTCATCTCATAACGACACGATACGACACGGTACGATACTCGTGAAGCTACCAACCGCTTGATAATGTCGCACCTAACGCTTATAATTTCAAATGTTGTCCGGGCCTTTTAAACTTCCACATGCCGATGATAATTATTGATGTGTACGTACATGAATAACGGAGAAGTACTTAACACTGTCATCGTTTATGCATACTTTACATGTAGATACGTACGTGGGTTTTGCATTACACGTTATGTGGTATATGTTAGTGCTGATGCGAAAATGGTCCAATTTGTTTATCGATGAGCGCGTTCTGGAAACAGCGTTGATAAATAACGTCACAAACAGCATACCCGACTGTTAATAGTTGGCCGACCTGCTTTATGAATGCTAGATGAGTGTATATGCCATATGTATATACCTATACACAAAAAATAACGCGTACACTATTAAGAGCCAGATTATGATACAATTTCGCGTTTATTTACTGTCTACAGATATAGATAACGCAAATAGCGCCATAAAACAAAGGGAGTAAGTTTTTATATGTCGACCGCAGAAGTAAAATTTCGATCAAACTTCATTAATTGCGAATAGATCTGTCCTGGAATCCGAACGTCAAGCAGTCTAAGCCTTTGTGATTTCGAGATTTGAGCAAACATCAATTTAATTAAGTCTCAGCCAATTTGAATGTCAGTGGGAGGGGCGAGACTCGTACTAAGTAGTGTAACTGGGAGGAATGATTTTAGTTGCAGCATCTAAATGAATCGTAATTTCGTGGAACGTTCGGGCAAGTCGTGCTCGGCCCCGGGCGAGCTATAATAGCACTTGCCACTAATGAGTGCGCGGCGGAAAGCTCTCCGCGACTACCTACGAATGCCTGCTGAATAAACCGCCACTTCCTTTCCTAGAAACGCTTACGTTCTAATATTAAGCTTTGCAATTCAAGCTTTGCTTTAATGAACTTTAAAATTTCAGGGATATATTTAATCAATACGTTCATTATAAAAAAATATCTAATGGCTGATTTTTATTATTTTGGTCATGGTACCATTACCATGGTCATTTAAAAGAATGAGCTGAGTATACAAACTATTTGCATTTCGGTACTTATATTAGTTCTAAGTTCAAATTGTTTTAATTTTGTAAATCTTTTTACGAAGCTGACTTTTCTTTTAAACTAAACAAGGACTCATAAATTGTGTGGCATAATTTAGCTTGTCGATGCTGAAACCAATTTGTCTGCGGGATTAAAGGTTTACGTAACGGGTGACCTTTATCGGACCAAATAAAATATGCTTATTTATTTCGTACTACAAAGCGCCGTTTATTTAAAAAGCATGATTTTGATTAAAGAATAAATATATCACTTTGCAATTTCCTTTTCACGTTTATATAAAGTTACGAAATCCATCCAACTAGTTGACTAATCCATACCTAATAGTTGACTTCATTCATCAAAAATTCCTTTTGAGAGATACTCAGAGTCTGAGAGGCTCTATTGTTGAGAATGTTACTGATTATCCGGGAACATAACAGCATTTCAGTATCCAATTAGGACAGGGGATTGGCCTCTGAGAATAGATTTAAATCGTAAAATATGTACGAGCAAACCGCTCCCAAATAACAAAATAGGTCATACGCTCCTGGGGATCTCGTCAATTATGCACGAATGACTTTTCCATGTAAACATAAAGCATAACATTTAAGGGATATGCATTGCAAGTTTTTAAATTGAATCGTAAAAGGTATATAATGTCGATGTTCTTCTTTCGATTCCACAACCTCCGTCGAGCCGAGGAGAAGCGCAAGGAGCAGCACCGCAACAGTAAGGGTGCGCGGGCCATGACCGCGGACACGCTTACGGCGCCCTCGCGGCTGCTTGAACGGCCCCTCAGCGAGCCCATTGACAGCCTCGATGAAATCGCTCTCCAGATACCCAGGTCACTATCTCACCCTACCTACCTAAAATCCTGTAGATTTCTATTGTGCCTTGCTTTCCAATTTTTCCGTTAGAAATAGCAACTATTAGTTTCTAGAATAATATTACACAAGCGATGGCAAATTACATATTATCCTCCATTTAGAGTTCAACCTGGAACATGATAGCTGCTTGCAAACTTTGCGGAGCTGTGCGCCATGTAGCCTGCGACGTATCAAAAGCTCTGTTATCTCCTGTGAGCCTTCGGTCAAAGAAAAATATGTTATTTTGCTCATTTAATGTCAATTACAGCATAGTGCGCGATAATTAACTTCCGCCCTCGCCAAAACAAAGCCCTGATGAATATTTTATTTTGTTTTCTTCCTTTTTGATTTATCTTTTCTTTAAGTACTTAGTTAACTAGTAATGTCTTTTAATTATATAGCACCGAAGAAAACCTAAACCAAAGTACTCAATAAACTTACTATAACTTTGTTTATTTACCGTACGTAGAAGTATTGACACTTATATAAAATCTATTTATCTAAATTAAAAAATATATATATACAGAAATGTCACTACTTGTGCACCCAACTGGCTTTTACACCACGATGGTTAAATATCGACTTGTAAATGCTAATATTTAAAAAAACGATTCGTAAATTTTTTGACAGCTACATCGAAAAGGTCAGAACTTAGATAATGAAACAAATATATAATATTATTTATATATAATATATATATATATATAAATAAGTATTTAGGAAAACATACATTTGTATGTGTACCAACTTTACGGAACAAGAGCTCGAAAGCTTTAATTTAGCAATAGGTAGGTAGCTACTCTGCAAGAACATCTGCTGTTCGTTATACAAACAAGGAATTCAAAGGCCAGTTTGCTTTAAAAATAATATACTTCGTTTTATATATTTGCGCTCTGAATTGAAAAAGTCCCTCTGAAAAGCTGAATTTACTGTGGGATAATAGAGTCTTTAAATTATATATTTTTTGTAGATTTTTGTATTTCTTTTTGCGTACTTTAGTTATAGCAGCATTGGTGTAATGAATTGTACGTAAATGGTTTTTATTGGAAGAAAATGACCACCGTGAAGTATTTTTCGCGAACGTCTTTCTAAGCTGATGGTAGAGTCATGCTTAATATAACGTCACAAACACTGTTGTGAATGTTGAGAAATATATATTTGAATTTCAATTTACAAAGTTCGTTTCGACATTGTAATGTTCGACATTGTACATTTCAAAAAGCACGAAAAACTCATTGTTTTAACCCTCGTGGCATGCATGGCATTAATACTGCACGTAAGCCGTTAGAGAACCAAAAGCGCAGAACAGTGGCATTTGTAGGCAGTCTCCGCCATGAAGCAACAAGCAAGATGTTACCACATGATGATACCACACAGCGCAATTTAATAACAATGTTCTCGAGCCAGCCCAATCAGATCTGTGTAAAATGGAAGGCATACTGTAGGTGTACCTAGTATCAGAGACTAGTAAATAACTATAGACTGATGATCTCCATACAAAAATTCGTGACTCGGAAAAAGCTCAAAATCCAAGCTATTACTAGATGTCGCTCTCAAATAGCTTGGACCAACCTTGTCGTCTTTAATTTTTTATATGAATTATTGACAAGAAACGTAATGCAAAATATTTGTATTAATACGGACTAAAACTGCTAGATGGCGTTATCAAACAACCTGAAACCTTAGCAAGTAGGATTTATTCCTTTCCTGAAATTGGAAAATGTCATCATTTTATATCATTGATTTTGATAATTTTACTCAATAAGAATAGGTAGATAGTAATTTATTCTTACTTTATAGATGATAAAATAACAACTACAAAAGACCATAAACATACTGGTATAAGTTTATTTTGTTCAGAGACGCCTGGGCACTACCTTCCTCCTTATTTTAATTGCCATAATAACCTATTTTTAAAAGCTTTTATTATCACAGTTGTGATAAACGCACATGTTATACCATATATGTAGCAGCCAAAACGTAAACTTAATTAAGGTCCATACAATTTTCACGAGTCACAGTAGGCGAGCAGAAATATTGTGAATTCAAAGAAATGCAGGGAAAAGTTCCAAAACAAACACACACCCATAGCAACAACAATAAACGACAAAGAATTCAAATTGTCAATCAAATAAAATGTTGTCATAAAAAGAACAAAAAACGTTGATGGATAAAGAACATTTTTTTCAATAATAATCCAGCAAGAACATTTTTTTTTTCACTACTGCAAAATAGTTATGAGTTATATGCATTATAAATAAAAATTGTGCACTTATTAAGACATAATTTTTATCGATATCAAGAAATAAAGTAAAATATTATATACCTATTAAATAAATGCACTGAAATTTGTTTTATTATGTTAAGGCTGATAAGAACAAACTGTGGAGATGAATGCTATATTTTTGTGGGAAAAATTAAATACTGGCAATACAGTAACCCCGTAACACTACAAATAATATCCGGGGTGGTGTAAAGTTTTCTGTTACTGAATTATAAGAGCGGCAACATAGCATCAAATAATATAATGCACTAGCTGGCAACGTCTGTTGTCACCTGATACCACGGATAGTACTTGCAATGAAAGATAGTTGACTAAATTTAAATAACTTGTAAATCTAATACAACTAACGCCATCTCTCTATCTTAAAAACAAGTATTTTTCAAGTCACAAAATTTTGTTAGACATGGTTAGTCTATAGTTATTTACTAGTCTCTGCTAGTATACAAGCTACTTTAGCCATCTCGTCTACTGTTTCATTATGCTCTAAGCCCACGTGTTAGGGTATCCATTGTAAAACTATATTTTTATTTAATGAATGTAATTGTAGGATAGCTTCTAAGATGGAGTAGGCTACCGGCGTTCCTCGACTATTCGAGGTACACCGAGCCAAGTGTTGGAGTGCACTTTTGGAGTCTGTAAATATTACTATATGAAATTGATTTAAGGTGTAAATAAATTTCTTTTATTGCAAAAAGTTCCGCGTACATAATGGATATATTATTATTTATTATAAATTATTGGTGATATCATCGCTGAGGTTCAAAAAACGCGGATCCAACATCCCTCCGGTCTTTAGATGAATCCGTATACTGAGTGTAAAAGCCATTAAATCTAGAACACATGTAAGTTTCACAAATACTATTCAATTGTGAAGAAGGATAGTTAGTTTTTGATTCAGTAATCGTTTTGATTTCAGAATGTATAACTTATTCTAGATTAATACTTGTACATCAAGTGTTTAACGAATACATATCTAATATATTTCAGACACACATAGGTTATATTGTAGAACGCAATATATTATAATAAGTAAAGGATTATTCTTTCTGCGCCAGTATTGACAGTTTTGACACAATTCTGCTAAAGTTTCTATGTACTTTGAATTCTCTTTTAGGTATCTAGATCTAAGCCAGTATTTGTATGCTAAAAAACGTCTTCTGATAAAAAGTGGTTCCAGACTAAGCTCACTTTGCATAACATGTATTGCAGTACTTTTTATAAAGCCTCCCACAATTCTCATATTGATTTTGTATTTTTTCAACTTTATTAAGTTGAGATTTTACACTGGCATCAATGATGAAGCTGGAATAATCTATACGGCTCCGGATTAATGATCTTAAATAATATGGATAAATACCCCACCCGGTGCCACTTAGAACCCGTAATAAGATTAAATATTTAAAACTTTTTGACACGTCTCATTAATATGGCTACTCTATTTTTAAGATCTATCTAACCACAACCTAAGATATTTTACTGATTGTACCAATTGAAGATGTTGATCGTTGATTAATTTTACATTTAAGTTTGAATTTTGAGAAGAAAAGCCTTTCTGGAAGAGACATTATTTGATACATGATACTTGAGTTTGCAAAATGTGTTTAAGGCGACTTGCATTTCATACGTTGCATCATTTACTGAATTGTTACAGGTACACAGGACAAAATCGTCCGCATATTGTGACATACACACGTTTACAATAAATATTATGGCATAAATTAATTATAGCAATGTTAAATGGGAGGGGCGAGATCGGGTCTCCCTGGGCTAAGCCTCCATTTACCAAAACTTTAAGGTAGCGTTCTTTTAAGTACTGCCATAAGTAGTTACATATAGTAGATTTAAATTATATAGTGTTTCTTAGTAAAAAGACAATATCTACATATTTTTTGTTAACGATGTTTCTGGCAAATAAATATTTTTCATTTCATTTTCATTGATTTTTTTATTTTCATTGTATGCGTTTTTTATGTCCATAAAACATCCCAACGTGACCCAATTTCTAGAAAACCCAATTAAAATTTGTGCCATTAAACGTGTAAGACTATCTAAACAGGAACTAGTTTTTCTAAAACCTACGATACAATGTGAAAACGACCCTTTATTTTCTAAGAACCATTCCAACCTGCGCGCTATTATGGTGTGAAATACTTTGCATGGACAAGATATTAGGGCAATAGGTCCGATAGGGGTAGTCATTCTCGATTCGATCGCCGCCCGGTACGGATGTTCCAAGACCACTCCGATTGATCGGTCTCTTCCCGTTATTCAGTGGCGCTCAGTTTACTGACGTCACAGTATAGCGTGTTGGTTCCGTGATACGGTTTTTCTGGGTTTTTCTTACGCCCTCCGACGCTGTCGAAGGGATTATTTTTCTATGCGACTAAGTCTCTTAGTTTTCAAAGTGTTGTGCTTGTGCTGAGTGGTGTGTGTGCCCAGCGTAAAGTATTCTGGTTTTAATACAAAGGATACAACTAAACGGTTTTAACGGTGACAACTGAACTTGTACTGATCCAGTCCTTTTATTTATTTTTTTTTCCTTTCTACTATTTTATTTATTTACTCTTCTATTTTCATATTTTTCTTTATCATATTTCTGTCTCTCCGTGTACATTTGCCCTTTTTGTCGTTAATGGTTGACCCTAACGCGGTCAACTCTGTACTGCGAACCCTTTTTTAGGATTCTAGATAGCGGCCTTCGGCGAACTACGGTTAGTTGTTAGGTTAGCCGCTAGGGTTCGCTAGGTTATTAGGAATTCTAGGCATTATTTATATATTTATAGTCCCAACCCTCCCTCATGGATTCGCAAAGTTTAGTAAGCTTTGCGAACGCCTTTGCCCAGGCCCTCGTCGCGTCGGGTGTCTCAATCTCTGATAAGGTCTTCTCGCAGGCTTTATTAGCGCTTAACGCAACCCCGGCCCTTCAGGCCACCCTCTCGGCCCCTTAGGTCACCAACGCCCAGACCCCTCAGGTCTTTAGCTCTCCTCCCGCGTCTCCCGTGCCCCTGACATGGACTGTGTGTCGGACACGTCCTCGCGCACGTCTCGTAGGAAACTTACCGCTCCACGATCCACAAGATCCACGCAGTATTACGGGGCGTCCCGTTTGAGCTCGGGAGTGACGAAATCCTCGAGGACCTTAAGTCCCAGGGTTTCCCGGCTGAAGCAGTGCACAAGATGCACTCCAACCGCGATAGGCGTTTCCCACTCGCATTAGTAATCCTAACTAACACTCCCAACTCGAGGGAGATCTTCAGAGAGGCTCGCACAATCTGCGGACTTTCTAAAATCTCCGTCGAGCGTCCCAAACCCCGCGGTCACCCTGGGCAGTGCCACCGTTGCCAGCTCTATGCCACGCAGCGGCTAACTGCTCAGCTCCACCCAAGTGCCCGGATCCTAATATTATAAAGGAGTGCACTCGCACTACCGAATCCACTAACCCCCCTGCATGTGTGCTGTGCGGCCAGTCCGGCTACACAGCTAACTACAGGGGTTGGCCGCGCGCTCCACGCTCCTCAGCTAAGAGGGCCGCGCCTAAACTGGCGCCGCCGCTCACTCCCGCTAACTTCCCGCCGCTGCGCAACCTGTCTCCCCCGGAAGCAAAGCCCGTGCAGCCGACGCCTACTCCAGCTCTCTCCTGGAGACAGCGTGCGACCACTCCACCTTCCCGTCCTATCCCAGCTCCCGTAGCTCCCGTAGGCCCGCGTCCCGTTCCGTTGTCTTCACCTCAGTCGTCGTTGGCTGAGGACATGAAGACCGTGTTCGCCGTTATCCAAAACGTCGACATTAGGGAAATCGCCGTACTCGCACGCAAACTGCAAGCCGCCCGCTCTCCTCAAGAGCGTCTATTTGCGTTAGCCGAGCATCACTCGCTACTTAGTTCCTTGTATATTAAATACTTAGTATATGATTCGGACGACCGATTGGTGTAGTGGTAAGTGGCTTTGTCTCATACGCCGAAGGTCCCAGGTTCGAGTCCTGGCCGGGGCATGCATTTGTGTGATGAACACAGATGTTTGTTCTCGGGTCATGGTTGTTTGTATTTATATATGTATGTTTATTCTGGGATTCCCCCCAGTTCGCTGTATGGTCATCCATAACACAAGCTCTGCTTACTTTGGGGCCATACAGTTGGTGTGTTTGTCTGGGGATTTATTATATTATTATTAGTATACATTCTTAAATAGTAAACATAATGTCTAAACCTGCAAATCCCGCGTCCGGTCGTATGAAAACCAACGGCTTATCCCTAGTTTCATTTAACGCTCGTAGCCTTAGTTCTAACCTTCCTGAGCTCAAACTATTCGTTCAGAACAATAAGCCTTTGACTGCTTCTCCAAGAGACGTGGCTCACTCCAAACCGCTCCAAGGGATTCGCTATTCCCAAATACGCGCTCACTCGTAACGATAGACCCTACGCCAACGGTCACGGCGGCACAGTGCTATTTACTATAAAAGAGGTTTCCATTGCTATCCTCTCCCTACCCCTCCTCTAATCAACATGGAGGCCATTGTGTGAAGTTTGGCTATGACTGGTCATCCGACCATCATCATAGCTTCAATCTACATACCTAGTGGCACCAGACCTATCCGTAGCGACTTTGAGGCCATTCTCGCCCTCGGCCGTTCAGTCATTATGTTCGGAGACTTTAACTCTAAACATACTGACTGGACGTGCCTATCGACCAACACCAGTGGTGTCGCTCTCCTCGACATCACTGAACAACTCGCCTTAGACGTCATCTCTCCCGTCACTCCCACTCATTATGCCGACAACCCAAACCATTTTCCCGACTTTCTTGATTTTGCAATAGTAGAGCATATCAACCTTGATCAACTCAGGTCTATCGAACCGCTTGATGACCTTGGCTCTAATAACCGCTCCGTTACCCTCGTGATAGGATCGCCCAAAGTTAATGAAACCTCTCCTAAGACCTTTACCAACTGGAAAGGTTTTAAAAATACGTTAGCTTCAGTCTTAGAGGCCCCGAACTCTCCGCTCGCGATCTAGCTCGAATCTTTAGATAGCCCGGACAAAATAGATTTATAAGTCGATTCCATCACTGATACTATTAACTTAGCCATCAGTGATAACGAAAAGGTTGCTAAACAAGGCAAACCCACGCTTCCTTTAGCCATTAGGAATCTTATTAAAGCTAAAAACGCGGCTCTCCGGAGAGCCAAGAAATATCCCACGCCCGCCTTTAGATCAGCTGCGAATCAGCTTCAACATAAAGTTAGGTCTTGCCTCGCGGAATCCCGAGACGCTCAGATGAACAATCTCAAGGAAAATATCTCCCCGTCCCACTAAGCATATTATAGTATGGCTCGAGCCTTACAGGTAGACGCCGCCTTTCACGTTCCTCCTCTCAGTCGTCCCGATGGTTGTCATCTCCAGGGGCCGTGTCTTTAGTTTTAGTACAGGTTTTCAGTTCCTTGATTGATACGGATGTAGATAGTTTTGGATTCGAGAACTTAAAATTTGGATTGCTAGGAATTACGTAATCTGGTGTTAATTGCTTTAATAGAATGCGTAGTTGTTTTTTCGTTGATGTGTTCTTTTGAGGTTCCGTATCTTTTTACCATCTCATCCGGTTCCAAATTTTACTAGTACTTGTGGAACTGCCCATTTTATTGGAAAACTCACGCCAGCTTTTTCTTTTAGCCTGGCGTATTCGATTTTGTGTCAGAGAGATTTTTTCTTGGAGTAAGCGATAGTCGGTAGGGTTAGGGTTCCTTCTAAAAGTCGACAGAGCTAACCTGCGTTCTGCTACACACTGCGTTATAGACATACACTGCGTTCCAGTATGCTTTTGGTTTGAACTTGTTAAGACGTTGCGGGTTTTTGCAGATTTTAATTTCAGGAATAGTTGAATCAGCGGCATGATTTATGACTTGTATAAAGGAATCATAGGCGTCTTGTAAGTTTTCTGATAGTGACAGATAGTGCCAATCAGCTTTCCTGTAGTTCCTTTAGATTAATTGGTTGCAGAATCATAGTCTTAATTTTAATTATTAGGTGATCACTTTCGAGACATTCATTTGTTACAGTCCAGCTAAATCTCAAAAAAATATCCAAAGTTATCATAGTTATATCTGGGGCTGTTTTCTTGACTCTACCATCTACTAGTTTAATCCGAGTGGGGTTACCGTCGTTTAAGGTTATAATGATATTTTCACACAGTGAGCCGAATTTATTTACAAACATTTATTTTTAAGCTCAAAATCAACATTACCTATTTCTAGTTGGAAAAGAAAGTGAAATCCATGAAATTTTAAATGCGTAGTTGTTGAGTTATTCAAGTTGAGTTATTTGTCTCAAAATCTAAAGAGACTATCTGCAAGAACTATAATACTATAATAGAGAATTTAGAAACAAAATTATCTAATTTTAACCAAGCAAGGTCTATTGTTCGCGAACGAATAGTGAAACTACTGTCCTCAGATATTTTTAGACGCCAGGTTCTCCGAAATGGAGGTTGCACCTCGTCGTAAACCAAATAAACGGCCACAACTTTAAGAGTAGGGTATTTAGAGACAATGTGCTCTACTCCATCGCTGGGCAACAGAAAATAACGAAAATTTTAAGTACCGTAGTGACTATAAATTTCGTCCGTAGAATAGAATATATGTAATTGCACGTTTATCTTTATTTTAAGATATTTTTTACTTAAACTGTGTACTTACTTACTGGGATAGGCACAGTTTTAGGTCCATGTTATTAACTGTTACACCCAAATCTACTGTCGCGATAGTAGATGTATAAAAAAATTTGATAAATTAAATTGTATTTTAAAACTGACGGGAAGTTTATATACCTTAACCTTTAAATAATCTCTGTTTAAAAATGTTCTTGATGTTGGCACTAGTTATTAAACTTTTCATTGAGTTTAGGTTTTCTGTGCTTTTCCACTTTTGTCTAGCTCCGTTAACACGCACGTTTTCACCATGGGAGTTTTAACTAACTGCTAGATAATACCAGAGACTAGTAAATAACTATAGACTGACCATCTCCATACAAAAAATCCAAGCTATTACTAAACCTCACTCTCAAATAGCTTGGAAATACCTTGTCGTCTTTAATTTTTATATGAATTATTGACAAGAAACGTAATGTAAAATATTTGTATTAATACTGACTAAAACTGCTAGATGGCGTTGTCAAATAACCTGAAACCTTAGCAAGTAGGATTTATTCCTTTCCTGAAATTGGAAAATGTCCTCATTTTATATCATTGATTTTGATAATTTTACTCAATAAGAATAGGTAGATAGTAATTTATTCTTACTTTATAGATGATAAAATAACAACTACAAAGGACCATAAACATACTGGTATAAGTTTATTTTGTTCAGAGACGCCTGGGCACTACCATCCTCCTTATTTTAATTGCCATAATAACCTATTTTTAAAACCTTTTATTATCACAGTTGTGATAAACGCACATGGTATACAATATATGTAGCAGCCAAAACGTAAGCTTAATTAAGGTCCATAAAATTTGCAAGAGTCACAGTAGGCGAGCAGAAATATTGTGAATTCAGGAAAAAGTTCCAAAAAAAACACACATCCATAGCAACAACAACAAACGACATAGAATTCAAATTGTCAAACAAATAAAATGTTGTCATAAAAAGAACAAAAAAAGTTGATGGATAAAGAACATTTTTTTTTAATAAGTGTCTAAAAACAATATTTCCAAAATATATCAAAATTTGTATACATCCAGCAAGAAAATATTTTGTTAACTACTGCAAAATAGTTATGGGTTATATGCATTATAAATAAAAATTATGCACTTATAATTTTTACAACATAATTTTTATTTATATCAAGAAATAAAGTAAAATATAAAATACCTATTAATTAAATGCACTGAAATTCGTTTTATTATGTTAAGGCAGTAAGAACAAACTGTGTAGATAAATGCTATATTTTTGTGGGAAAAATTATATACTGGCAATACAGTAACCCCGTAACACTACAAATAATATCCGGGGTGGTATAAAGTTTTCTGTTACTGAATTATAAGAGCGGCAACATAGCATCAAATAATGTAATGCACAAGCTGACCACGTCTGTTGTCGCCTGATACCTACTGATATTACTTGCAATGAAATATCAAATGATTTTGTAAACAGCGCCATCTTAAGTTTTTTTACGTATTATTTTGACTAAATTTAAATAAATTGTAAATCTAATACAACTAACGCCATCTCTCTATCTTAAAAACAGCTATTTTTCAAATCACAAAGTTTTGTTAGACATGTTTAGTCTATAGTTATTTACTAGTCTCTGATAGTACATATAGGTTAAATTGTACATATTCGAAGAAACAAAAATAAACAAACTTACAAAAGAAACTGAATTCCAACTTTTTAAATAACCAACTGTTATGTATTTTTATGGTAACAAAAACGCTATTTTTTATAATTTATCTAATTAAAATGTCTTCTCGAGCGCCATTTAATAAAGGTAAAGCTTTTTACAATAACAAAGGTTCTTCTTTGTCCACTTCATTAAGTTATACTTTATATTAAAAGCTACAAGATATTTTTAGTGATGTATTAAATTGTATTATAATATAATTCACTACTGATATATTTTATATTTAAACTCAATTATTTTAAAAGAATTTTCAATTAGGATTTTCCCCAATCGTATGTAACGCTAACAAGGAATGTCGTCGGTGGGGTTTGATATATTCGGCAAAATTTTAGTGTGATAATTTTGTGTATGAATTTTTGTTAATTTTTGCATACGGCAACTATTCTAAGAAAATTACATTTAAAAACGATTTTAATTAACAAGTGCACCTAAGCCTTTTTAAACTTACCAGTTTTAGTGCCTTCGTCTTTGGCAAAACATTACTATGTTTATCTAATCTCGATCAGTGAATGACACCTGATATACCTCTACGCAGAAGGTGCCTCTCTAGGAAGAATAAACCCGCATCCAATAGAAACCGGTTGAAGGCTTGACCTTCTTCAAGAGCGACAATCTTGCTAAACGGTCAGTAACGGGATTTTTCAAAAATAAGATCTCTTGTTGTCGATAAGAAAATGAACACGCAAGTATATTTGAATGTTCCTTTATACCAAACAAATAAATACACAGCACACACCTTATCCATTCATTTGGAGAGTAATTTTTGAAATATAGATTTTTTTACTCATAATATATATTTTTTTAATTGATAATGTAATTATCAAAAATGAAGGTGATTGGAAAACTTGAATGAATGAATTAATAAAAGTTTATTATTTATGTGATGAATGTGCGTAGGGTATTTGTGAAATAGTTTTTAGTTGTATGTTGGGGGGTAGTTTTATGTTCGTCGAATAAATGGTCATCACTGCGACCGGTTGTGTTTCTTTTTGTGCTCCTGCAATATTAATTACCTGGCTAGATGTTTCTCAGTGACGACGAGTTTTAAGTAACTTACGCGTGCAAATACGTATTTACTTGTAAATAAATAAATCCCCAGACAAACACACCAACTGTAAGGCCCCAAGGTAAGCAGGGTTTGTGTTACGGAGGACCATACAGCGAACTGGGGGGAACCCAGAATAAACATACATATATAAATATCAACAACCATGGCCCGAGAACAAACATCTGTGTTCATCACACAAATAAATGCCCCGGCCAGGACTCGAACCTGGGACCTTCGGCGTATGAGGCAAGGTTACTTACCACTACACTAAATCACGGTTGTGGGACAGTGTGCAATCGCGATATGTCTGTGGGGAAGATTTCGTCGTTAGACGTAACAAAGGACTGTTGGGAATTGTACGTCGACAGGTTAGAACAATATTTTATCGTCAATGACGTGAAGGAGGCGATAAAAGTGGCCACCTTAATTACGGTTATGGGCGGGGAAGCCTACGAACTTTTGGTTAATTTGTGCAGGCCGGATAAACCAGCAACAAAAGTCTACAGTGTTCTCGTCAGTATTATGAAGAATCACTTGCAGCCAAAACCAAGTTCGTTGGCCGAGCGGTTTAAATTTTGACAACAGGTGCAGAAAAATAACGAGAATGTCGCGACTTTTGCTGCGGAGTTAAAGAAAATGACAAAGGATTGTCAATTTAACGGGAGCAGTTTGGAGGAAAATATACGGGACCAATTTGTGTGCGGATTACGTAATGCAGACATTCGGCAGTGACTGTTTACGGAAGACGACATCGGGTTCGACCACGCGTACGGTTTGGCGGTGTCTATGGAGGCAGCCGTAAGGACGCGGCGCTGGTTGACGACCGGGCCCCAGGCGTGGGTGACGGTGTACCAGGGGCAGAGGCGGTGAACAGGTTGACGTCAGGCAGGCTGGCGAGCAGCAGACAGGCGGCGGTGGCGGGGGCGGCGGGTCCCCAGGCCGGCGGCAACGGCCGCGGAACGGCACAAAGGAAAGTTGAACGCAGCGCTATGTCTGTGGTGGACAACATATGGCACAGTATTGCAAATCCCAGGCGTATGTTTGTCGAATTCGCAACAAAATGGGACACCTCAAACGAATGTGCCCTAATGCATCCGCATT
This sequence comes from Marasmarcha lunaedactyla, assembly GCA_923062675.1. Lineage (NCBI taxonomy): Eukaryota > Metazoa > Arthropoda > Insecta > Lepidoptera > Pterophoridae > Marasmarcha > Marasmarcha lunaedactyla. The sequence goes on along the minus strand of OV281339.1, from coordinate 12,193,455 downwards.
GATCTCGGCGCACACTTTTGATACAGCAATTAAAATTCTCTCTGAGTTTGATGCATAGTCACGCAGAACTTGATTGCTATTGCACCCATTGGGGTCATAAAGTTTGATTGAAGATTCTTATTTCGTTGTGCCGTTTTTGTTGAGGCTGATCGGGTTATTTGAAATTTGGATGTGTATTTGCTGAAATTTAGAATTAGACTAAAGGGAGGATCCGCTCTAGTTCAATTGTTAAGTAAACAAAACGACGACTATTACTTTGACGAGAATTCTTACTTCAAACTTCAGCCAATTACAAAATAATGAAATAAAAGTCGTTACTTAGTCACTACTTTTATTTTAATACCAGCTGTAGCCCACGGTTTCATTAGAAGCAACTGATGGGCTGTTTATTATTACAATTTAAATAGAAGAAAATCACGAAGTTTTAGCCTTTCATAGAGTGTAAAAAAATAATGATTTGAAAGTAATGTTGCATGTAGTGCTATTTCAGAGGTATCAATAAACTTAATTTGAACCTTTTTATTGAGCGCCTACATTCTAAATGGTACCACCAAGATTTCACACTCTTGGCTTTTAAAGTTTCAACGTCCCGTATATATGTTTTATGCATTCTGGTTTTTTTATATATTTTTATTTATCCATAATTTTATTATCTTCGATGTTTCTTGGGAACGTATTTCCATGATGCGTGCACACACACAAATTCATACATACATCATGTCTACATACGTACATATATGTCATACAAACAGACAGACAATAACTTACAAAGTGGTGTTTTGTATCTGTGTGTTTAGTAATCCTTTTAGATAGCAATAAAATCCTTTCTAGACCCACTTTTAAGTCACTATGAATACGAGTGTTATCTATTTACAGTTTTGACGGGAAACTTCGAAACAGTAAGAATGGTTTGCTTTGGTAAGAACGGTGTATGACTGAAGGAATCTGAGGAAGTTATTAATATGCCATCACGGTCTAATTAAAACATGGGTAACAAGCAACCCATCAACCGAAGGTTTACAGTGATAGTATAATACTTGTGTGTATCACTCATGAGGTGGGACCTGTATTTCATCCATGAGTAAACAATTCGCTTTAATACGAGTTCCGCTGTGGTCATGGCTCCGGGACCGCACGGGTATTAAATATTTAGCACAAATACCGCATGTAGACGTATCCACGACGAGTTTGTCATATTTCACGAGTTTTGATATTATCAAGAAATGAAATGACTGACAATTCGTATGTAGTATCTAAATCATTTATTAAACAAAGTTATTGGCGTTTCTTACGAAACAAATCATTTCTAGTAAAGTATTATTTTTGTTTTATTGGAACTTCTTTATGATTTTAGCTGCAAACATCCAAACCCTAACCAATGTAAGAAATGTGCCTTATTTTAGTCTTAAATACACAACCAGTCACGATGAAATTTCACGCACGCGTAACGCAAGCGAGGACGCAGGCAAAACCTTGTACTAAATTAATGAATTTTTAAATCTATTATTTGTTTTATTTTAATAAAAGCGCTTACTTAAAAGTAAGTATTCGTCAGCCGGTTCTTATACCTTAAAGCCTTAAATTCGATTAATAATTTATGATATGCAAAATAGATAGTATTTAGGGGGCAATGAGTCTAATAACCAGGATCACAAAACCCATACGTAAGTTCCGTTTTATATGAAATTACAACTTGAAATATTTCTATTCCAAATTTTAAAAATATCTTTATGTGTAGAAAATATTGATAACGTAATTTTCGTAAAGGTGGGACTTTGATTTTGTTTTGTGTTTTGTTGTGTTACGCCTTGTGTTTCGGGGAAGTTTTTATAGAGAGGAAGTTGGGTAATCAAACGGAAGATTCAGAAGCACCTTCAGGACTACACGTTGTGTTCTCTCAACTACTAAAATATGAGACATGCCAGCGCCTCTCCACGAGGTGATACATAGGTACGGTAACACTGGCAAAGAGCTTTATATGTTTTTGTTAGTAGTTTCGAATCTGCGGCTACTCTTAACATTTTACATATATGAACGAGCTTCCTGAAGAGTGCAACTCAGGTATTCATCTATCATGATACCAAGATATTTCACTTCTGGAGTTCGAGAAAGGTAAGGCAGTGCAGGTTGCATGCAAAGATTGCCCTGTGTTACAAGGATATGTGTGAATCATGATCTTGAAGTCTTAGCTGGTCATTAAAGTCTTGGAATAGCAAATATAACTAGATTTGGAGGTATTGAGAATAAAAAGGTGTTCTACAAACCAAAACGTCACTACAGAAACTACCGCTTCTGTCAGAGCTGCGACTTCAAACCATGTTTTGTCATGAAATATGACACTTTGTCATCAGCAAACAATTTTGCCCCAGAAATATTCTGACCACAAAGCTCGTTAACGTACGATAATAATAGAGTAGATATAAGAGTGATGCCCTGTGGAACTCCAAATGTGCACATAGCTACATGGCTTTCATCCTTGTTCATCGTTGCTATCTTTCAGTCAGTAATGCTGAAACCAGCGCTTTCTAGACACTTGAAATGAACTGGAACAGAAACGGTGTCTAAAGCTTTCTGCAGGTCCAAAAAGACCCCCAAACAACTCTTCTTTGCAAATGCGCCTCTCTCCTTGATGAAATGAACTCCAGCAACGCGTCTTCAGTCGAACGATTTTTCCTAATCCCATATTAATTTGAAGCAATTATGTTAGAACTCTCTTTGCAATTATCTAACCTAGTTCTCTAGTTTTTCAATAATTTTCGCTAATGAAGGCGGTAGAAATAATGTTCGATAATTTTTAGGTTGATATTTATCGCCGTCTTTGACAAACAACTGCAGTTTTATAATGTTTTGAGATAACAGACAAATGATGTCGGTAGCGCTAAAAGGTGAACCAACTTTTTCAAACATTGTGTAGAAATGTTATCTCTTCCCAAAGCTGCACCCGATTTTAATTATTTTATGATTTTTTTATAAAACGAATCCCATTTTTGCATGCAACAACAAGTTCAACTGTTATCCAAAGCTTAAGGGGTCTTAACTTTTTATGAATTTCATATATAGTTATATTGTTAGCAATCCTGTAGGATTGTAACAATTGCCTGAGAAGCGTCAGCTTGAAACTAGCATGTTTCAGGGAGTATTAGTAAGACCAGTCATGTTCGCGTAACGCTCTACATATATTATAATGCTGTATCCTAACTTTCAGTTTAAGAGCTACCTGTCTTTTTCTAATCTGTGTTTAATATGATATTAAAAGTATAAGGGAATGGTCAGTTAATTAATCATATACAATGGTTTGAACTTTTGCCCTGCAACAGCATTTAACCATAAAGTGATCAAAGTAGTAGGAATTTGCGGGTTCTGGCTCATTTACTAGGTATGGCTATCAAACGCGAATTAATTTCATAAGGTCGCGGGGCGTCGAATCAAACCGCGATGCTCGCAATTTAGCGGACGTTTTTGTCTCTAATCAAAGCAATGTGCAGTATTGAGTCGCGTAATATGGTATCGGTACGGCAGATCCGTATATATAATTATACGTAATAATTAATAGCAAATTCTAACTTAAATTCACCTCTTCTCTAATTAGATTTCCAACTGGATAAATTGATATTTCTAACCAGATCCGCGGGCTCGCGGTATCTGTTTGATTAATCCGCATATCAAAATAAATAGGTCACGGCCACGACTAGTAGGCGGAGGAGTCCAACTTCCCTCAAAAATCCGAAATGACCTGTTTCCAGATAGTAGTAGGGATTGGCGGGCTCTGGATATGATTTTCATAGTTTGAGCAACTAAAGTTATATTTAAACAATGCTGTTTTTTATATTAAAACCTTGGACGGTTTGTACAACAAAGTAGGTATTTGAGTAATTTGATAGTGAAGCCACAATTTGCGAGCGTCTGAGCGATACTATTTTAGCCACTAAAAATATGTTGTCGCATGATATTTTGCAATAAAATTTTGAATTGTCACCCAATTTCGATTATGGCGCTTCGCCGGGTGTTCCGCACCACGCTCGCTCGGCTCACGCATTTGATAATTACAGTTTAACATAAACCTAACCCAAATTTAAGTACTACGCTTTCTTTAGAATATTTAGTAGGCGTTACAAAAAAGACGAATTAGTGTATTAGAGGCTATCTCGTTTTCCCTTGGCTTAGTTATAAAATTAGAAATTTGATCACGTGACCAATAAAGAAATTTGTGGCTTGACTTATAATTTCCCTATATTTAATAGCTGCTTTGCGCATTATTTACATTTCAAATATTATTGCGAATCCAAACGTATATTAAAACGTATATTAAAAACGTTAGGTTAAGTCTTAGCGTATAAATAAATTCATTAAATTTTAACCATTATTTGTTGTTTAATTTACTAAGGATATTTCATTTTTTAAATGCTCTTTCCGGAGACATTTTAAATACAAATCTGCCACAATGTTCTATGTAAATGAGTCTTCAGAATGTTTTTCGTAAAATGAAATATCTTTATCAAATTTTTTTTAAATTAAAGATCCAAGTTTGTTACAAAAAAATTATTTTTATATGAAAATACAGACTTGAATATATTTCTTAAAATTAAATCGTTACATAAGGTATTCTCAGTAAACATGTTTATAAAATCAAATATTGGTATTTTGTTAAATCTAAAAAATACAAACAAAAGACTATACATTCCACAGACCAGAGTCAGGTAGAACTGATCCATTACAAAAGTATTGTTTAGAGTTTCTCTTCAAAAAGTTTTCCAACATCAATGTAGGCTTTCGACCAAACGAATCCAAATATTCCCCAATACCATTACTATTAATGAAAATTGCTACCCAGTCAGATCCAGTATTGTATCGGGATCTAAATTGCTTATTAAATAGACAGGCAATGTAATTTTGACAGGTAAACGATTAGCAGCAAAAACGTTCAATGTTAAGTCGGGGTGGATTTTTGCAAACATTTTGGTATGTCGAGGGTCTTCATCTTAAACAAATTGATTTAGCTATTGTAATCTAAAGTAATTTCACGGTTTTTATTAATTTATAATATGTTGTTAAACTCAGCATATAATAGCAATTGCATAGCAATTGATTGTGTCTTCAAGCGGAGATTCAGAACTACTTCCAGTCGAAAACATCTACGTTTTATGAGACTCGAATGTGAACTAGAGTTCGCGGACAAGTCAGGAGTCATATCAAATGCGAACAGACAACATCCACGTGAAAAATCATATTCTTTTATTGCATTACCATCATTTGAAAAGGGAATACCAGTTCCAGAAAACATGTGTGATAGGCACTTGTAATTACGTTTTCAGAAAACAAAGGTTGCAAAGTTTTGGATGTTATTTGTTTACCATCCACATAATAATATATACTTAATGAATTCAGACCAAAGTGATAGGGATTAGAGGTAAAACTACAATTAAAAGCAGAATTTCAAACTCCAGAAGAAATTGTTAAATTTTAACTTCTGCTCGGGAAAAGGGTATTTGGCAGTAGTTTTTAACAATACTTTTCGTGAGCTAATAAAACTGAAGGATTTATTCGTACTTTTCGTACGAGCAACTGCGCAGCACTAATTTTAACTTTAAACTTGTGATTGTTGGTTGGACTCATAAGATTGAATGATTCCTTTGTGCGAACTAACATTAATCTCATTTCTACGCCATTTAAAAGAAATTTTTCTTGATTGAATATGTCCCCATGTACGTGGCCGAACATTTCAACAGTATGACTTCACTTCACGAGTCTTCTTCTGGTGAGGTAACCCCGATTTGATTCATCACAATCATCCATATTGCTTGCTGTATCCTGGTACCACATGGCACATGTGAGGTGATTTGTTTTGGCCGCAGAACCATAGTTTAATAAAATGTTCTATATATGCACGGTAAGCTTATGTATTATTCGGTGGTGATATCAATTTTTGGTTTAAATAAACTTCAAGTTAACTAAACAATGAGTATTACCAGTTATTGATTGGAGCTACATTTGCATCCGCCGTGTTGAATCCAAGTTAGTTACTTGAGCTTTGATATTAAGTAATGTATGAGAAAAATCTTCTTCAGCGCCGGTCAAGCGGTCCTTCATTACTTAAAGAAGAAATAGGACTATAATGCATCCAAGCTCCACTTTCAATGCTTCCGATAAAGATTTTAATTAAAATTAAATTATTCTGTTTATTGATTTAATAAATTTGGCAATCACCAAGTGTATAATAAATGCCTAAAGGTTACTGGGTTCCTCAATTATGTACTAAATTAAGGAATTTAATGAATAAAATATAAAATATAAAAATTATAATTTGTAAAGACAAAAGAAAACAAAACTTAACCTCTAAAAATCTTCCTGTTCAATTATATACTATCTGAAGAATGAAGCGACGAAATATAATAGATGATTAAACGAACTTCCAAGTGAAGTTCTATCGCTATTATATGAGTCGCTTCATTCGAAGATAATAAAGGACCCATCCCTCGCGGAACCCTAACAAAAGTTTTATTTTGATCTCTAAAAAATGAAGACTTGCCGGGACCAGGGTTGATCAAGTCAACAGACGGAAGTTTATTGAATAAGTCAAATGACATACTCTAAAACTGTGCGAAGTACGTACGTTAAAAAGACTACCTGTTTAATTATATACTATCTGAAGAATGAAGCAACTCATATAATAGCGATAGAACTTCACCTGGAAGTTCGTTTAATCATCTATTATAATACTTTAACAAATCTTGTATATACAATGTACAATATACTAATGTATATATCAATATAATATGTGTAATGTATATGTCTCTTGTTTTTGTTACCATTGTTGAACTTGTTTTTTGTTCATTTAACCCCTCAGGGCATTTGTCAATTTATTAACACAACTGTACCCCGCAGAATGTGAGACATCGTAGTAAATCTGATCTATATCTAGTATGGGTTCCATCTTTCCCAATCAAGTTTCTACCGAGCTTTTTTCAACGGTTCCGATGAAAAAGATCTTCTGTTAGATGTTGATGGTGTCTGGATGAGGTTGTAGGGTAACTTTAATTTCTATTGTGCTATTTTTCAGCTACTCGTATAAGTATATCAAGATTACTGATACATCTGATCGATACTTGTATAGTTGATAATACTTTAAGATAAGGGTCGCTGCCTATTGGTGTAGGACGTTTTAATTTCCTCAGTGTGTTATTAACCTATTCGGTGATATTACTGAATGTAATAGCTTTATCTTGAATTATTACAGTACCATTTTCATCTCATCGTATTTTTTCTTTATTTTTTTGTAAACAATCCAGTAATGTTTCAGCTCTCTTTTGATAACTTTTTGGTATAGATTGAAGGATTTCTGGAACCGAATACGCGTCTTTCCGTGGAATATTACTATCAACGACTGATGGTGATGTTATATTGGGATTAAGTTATATTCATATTTTAAATATATCGGGTTGGTAGACACTTGAACCTGCGCACGGTTTTGAACTTGAGCGTTACTTTTGTGTTCTTTTTCACTATGGAGTGAAATAATTTTTAAGGAATTTTTTTCTCATCATTGAAATACAAATATCTTTGTAACGTCTGAAGGTATAAAGCCAATTTTTCATCTAATTTACTTTTCATGATTTTTTACATTTCACCATCCAAACGAGATAAAATTTCTTCAGTTGGGTTGTCCTTTTCTTTGAGTCTTTCGAGTGCACTCGATTCAATCAATACCAATTTTTTTACGTTAGATATATTGTTATTACTTTAAGAACGAGCTATTGTATTCAAAATAGTACTTAAAACAGCACCCAAGATTAAAGGTTAAAATGCACCACCTTTTTGTATAATAATTTACTTTTTAGATTTAGTTTCCTCTTTGGATATCTATTAACTTTCTTAATGTTTTTCTGTGCTTCTTCAATTTGCACTTTTCATTTTAAAACATTGAAAATACATTCAATTAAACAATGTATTTCTTGATCTTTACAGGTTTTGAGTAGCGCTGCTCAATACTTTATTTTTAGCTTATGTAATGATTGTAATAATTCTTTATGGGAAGTTACTCGACCAAGCATCATTTTAAGACTAAATAAATTTTATTGTGTTGTTATTGTTGATGTTTACGGTGATTCAAATGGAATCAGGTGAAAAAAAACAGTTGAATTTATAAATATTGAAAGTTGTTGTCACATGTTTTTTTTAAATCAACTTTTTCTTTAAGAAAATTTAAAAGAAAATCACAAAGATTCTCCATTTTATCATCATCACACTTTTCAAACAATTGTTTACAATATTGAGCTTTGATTATTAATAATACTTTAAACCATGATTGAGTTTTGTAGATTCTGCTTGAGTCATTATTTAGAACTGATAAGAGTCGATCGCTGCGTGTTCTATTTATAGCCTTTTTTTAGGAATGTAAACAACACAAATATTATCAGATGGAATTATTTTGCTTTTGAAGCGATGCATGTCATTGGTATTTTGTTTCAGATCAATTAATAAATATCCGTGAGCTTTGGTGTTTGCATCTTTGTATGCTTCTTCGACAAACTTCGAATTATCTGGATAAACTTGTCTAGCCAAATGTTGTATCTGTGTTCTGTCTCTTGGGTTTTTAAATAAATTATGTAACTAGAGTTTAATGAAATATCACGTTGGCCTTTTCCTTGATGGAATATGTTTGTGTTATATAAAACACATTCAGATTTCTGTGGTGGCTGCCTTGCGTAAAAATATCAACAATCCTTCCATCTGATTCCCTCATGAGGTCATCAATTATTAGAAGTCATTTACCGTCAATCATGTTAAGAAATGGATTCCCTTGATAGTAATTAATATCTTTTCAATTTATACAAGGGTTGCATTTCATCAATACACCAAATAATTTTACAAAAGTTAATATTACAAATTTCATTACAGTGTTTCAAAAACGATGTAACAAAATTTGATTTTCCGCAACCACTAGCACCTGCAACTATTATTGCAATGAATGGATGAAAAAAGTTGATCATGATTATGATTATTAAATGGAGTTCAGAACGTGTTACTCTCATAAAAATAATAAAAATACTGTTCAGTTTTAATACCCAATTTATTTATAATATAAAGATTAACCCTAAACAAAGTGGAAATAAAACTTAAACTAATTAATAATTTAAAAGTTGGTTAAAAAAACAAAATCTTAATACTATATTTTTAAAATAAGTACATAGATATCTAAACATAAATCAGGCGTACAAAACTTTACACAAACAATACAAGTTGTATGAACAAACATAGTGATCACATCAATTTTTCTTTTTATTCTTTAGGAATCCGAAAATGTTCCATGCTAGTGAATTTGTTGAATTTGGTAAAATATATCGTTTAGTATCGGGATAACTCAAACAGATTTTATGAATTTTTTGTGTAAATAATACATGTTATATGGATCTAAATCGCAACATTTTACTTATTTTATTGCATTTTTTGAATAAACAAGTTTTGTGATCTTCTAAATTGAAAGTTTTTGTAACACATTTATTAACACCCTTTACTTTTGTTGTTAACTTATTTTCTACATCAATCGCATACATTTTCGCGCGAAGACCAACGAATTCTTTACATATTTTTCCATTATTTTCATCCTTGAAGAACCCTAACTTTTTTTTATTAATCAATAGAATTATTATTATATATTCATATCCATATTCATTATTAGCTGCATAATCGGATGTATCAAAGTATAAATGTAAGTCTGATTTAATATCTTTACATAAATCATCTGTGAATACTTGATAAACTAAGCTGTCGGTGTCAGTATACAATAATTTAAGATTGTTTTGAAACTTTTGTTTCATATGATTATAATGGAAATTATACATTAATGTTTTTGATATATCTAAAATGCAAAATCCAAAATAAATGGGTTTGATAAAAAATAATTTTGTCTTATTTAATTGTATTGCAACTAAACTTTCTGAAAATATTGACAAACTGTGAAAAATTCAGGCTTCGCAACAAGCGATTGAGCAACTTGAACTTTACCACGATTTTTCCAGTGATTCAATAATTTAACGTCGACTCTCTTCGCAATGTTTTCCATAGTCTTTCCAAACACAGAATTGTTCATAAGTTTTAAAAAATGTTTTAAGCCAAGCGCTTTATTTATACTTAAGTATTCTGTGTACTTTACGTAAAATTAAACCGTTCTCTAAACATTGTTTTAAATATATCGTGATTTATTATTTAGGTTTGGGATTAATTTTTTTTTCTCTGCAATTAGCAACAGTTATGTTTTCAGGACAAAAAGGTAAATCTGAATGAGAATCGTGTAAGCTATGAGAGTAATCTAAATCAACTTCCAATATAAAACCATATTCCGCCTCATCCGAAATATTGAAGTCAGTATTGGTATCAGCCTATTGAAATTCACCTGTAGGTAAATAAATTGAGACATAGCCCATCCATATAAGTTATTAGCATAAAGGTAAATGAGGAAAGAAGACTCGATCTCTCTGTTATATTCATTCATGAACTTATTATTTGCCTTTGCAAATCTGTTACTGCATTGGGATATTTCACCTCTTATACCTTTTTGTATAAAAGCAATTATATCAAAATCTGTAAACAACCCTAATTTAACTTTTGTGTAAATTAACGTAGCATCCCAACTTAATCCGGGTAGGTACAGTGAAATAATGGGCTGGATCTAATCCATAAGTTTTAAGACAGACTTGTCGAAAATATCAGCTTATATAATATTTAAGTAAAGATCAGAATAATCACTCATGTTATTACATTTAAAATGATTCCAAACATCTTTTGCATGTGCGTAATCGTCCTCAGAAATGTTTCTATCATTTAGTGAACTATAAAATTGAATTCGAGAAGGACAAGTCATTTCTAACCACTTAAGTGAGGTCATTATTTCATAGGAATACCTACACACCCTTTCGGAGCAAACGTTTGAAGTCATTTTTATCAGGAAAGTTTAAACCAAGTTCAAGGAATTGTTCAGGGTTTAAATTATGAGCAAGTTTTTTCAGACTTCACGACATAAATTTTATAGAATCTACAAATCTTAATTTAAAAGGAGTTCCGTCAATATTTAAGTTTTTGGTAAAAGAAACATATTTTTCTTTATTCTGGGGAATTATCTCTATTTCGCCTTCCGTAATATTTAAAGCATGTATAAGAAAATGAGCGTCGTAATTACATAAATTGTGGAAAAATATTGGAATGAATTTGTGTGGTTTATATTGTTGTGCACATAATCTATGGGCTACGCCAGCTTATTTACCATTATGCCAGTCAAAGTTCACAAATTTTTCATCATTAAATTTTTTACAAATGTAGCAAACTTTACTAATAATATTTAAGAAAACTGAATACTATGTCAATAACACTTGTCTGTGCAGTAGTTAAGAACCGTATTCGTTGGAAGGCATTAACAGCTTTGATATACGGCTGGATTTGAAATATTATTTGAAATGTAAATTATGCACAAAGTAGGTATTAAATATAGGGAAATTATAAGTCAAGCCACAAATGTCTTTATTGGCCACTTGATCAAACTTCTAATTTTATATCTAAGCCACGGGAAAATGAGATAGCCTCTAATACACTAATTCGTCTTTTTTGCAACGCCTGCTAAATATTCTACGGAAAGCGTAGTAGTTAAATTTGGGTTAGGTTTATGTTAGACTGTAATTATCAAATGCGTGAGCCGAGCGAGCGTGGTGCGGAACCCGGCGAAGCGCCATAATCGAAATTGGATGGCAATTCAAAATTTTATATCAAAAGTATCATGCGACAACATATTTTAGTGCCTAAAATAGTATCGTTCAGACGCTCGCAAATTGTGGCTGACTATCAAATTACTCAAAAACCTACTTTGATCTACAAACCGTGCAAGGTTTTAATATAAAAAACAGCAGTGTTTAAATATAACTTTAGTTGCTCAAAGTTTTAATACAACATTAAAGTCCTTCCATGTTTAGGTTTGCAGTACTTAGTCTATTCCCTTGGTTTCTCGATTGAAGGTTTTAACGGCCATTATAATTTCTTGCCTTTTGATGATACTTGAAAATGCAGCAATTATAGGTCCGTTATTGTTTTACTTGTGTTTTTTCTGTAGAAGTTTCTAATATTATAAATTTTTGAATTGGTATGCTTAAAGTATTGCAAATGTTCTGAAAAGCGTTGTAGAAGTCGAAATATTATTACAATATTCCCAATTGTAATACAAAGCATAATTCAAAATTAAAGAAAACTATGTGGCTTTTATTGTTTACCAAAAAATTGCTTTTATTTGCGTGCTAAGTATTGATTTCATTGTAATGTAAATTCTAGCTGATACAATTACATTTGTTACAATAACACAAATTGTGTTATAACAAAAGGTTAACAGCTTAAAAACTTAAAAATTAGACATCAGGCAACTTAAAAATCCACTGACCTATATTGGGATATGTGTATGGAACCTACGAACACAAAGCCTAACCCTATCGGAACAAAGGGTGTTCGTAAAATCTTTCAAACTCAGGTCAAAAGCAATGACGATACTATTAATTTCCAAAAAATTGTATAAATCTAGTAGTCGACACTTTTTAAAATTATTTTAAACATTTAAACCGAATACACAACCCTTTGTATTGGTGCTTATATTATTTTAATTTATTTAAGTGCCTAAACGTATTTAAAATCTAACGTTAACCTCGTGAATGTGAAAATCTGGAAAGCATTCAATTTTCACTTGAAGGTTGAGGACATCCTATACGCTCGCACGTAAATTTAGGTTATACTAATTATGCTAAGTGCTCCCTTGACACATCAAGTGAAGTGCATGAATGAACTCGTGCCGAATAGCTTCCTCTACAACAGGGTAGCTAACCTGGCTAGCTAATCTGATAAACCACAGTATGTAATGCAATGGATCCAAATGTATGTCTTGAGTATGTGAGAAACTGTAAAACGAACATAACTTTCAATCTGTAGGGTTATGAAACTTTTGAATGATAATTTTGAAAACTAAATTTAAAGAAACTTAATAATATCTCCCGATTATTCGTGTAAGGAAGATAGAAAAAAAGTGATGAATGAATTTTAAAAATCGGTTATTGCAAATGATCCCTTAATCCAAGTAAATTACTTTGAAAACATCACTCGCTGTTATAAGAATCGTATTATTTAATAGTAGTCTTATGCAGTTTAAAGATAGTTATTCCATCACTTTTTCATGTTTTCGTAGTAAAGAATAAGCTAATTAAAACCTTTTTCGGTTCTGAAACCTACCAATCACGATGGTAATTAATGTCTTAACTTACCAATATATAGCAAATTACGGGCCGTGATTGGCGGTTTCTGATGGATCCTCAAATTCAAATTCAAATATTTATTTCTCAACATTGACAACTTGTTCTTATTGACGTCAAATAAAACATTGCTCTTCCACCAGTTCTAAAAAACCTTCGTAGAGAAGAACTGGTAAGAAACAAAAAACTTATTTTGTTCATAATCAATTTACTTTACGTCTTTACAAATTTTTCGTATCTGCATCAAAGCTCGGCAAGCCTTCGTTCACGTAAAAAAGTACTTCAAAAAGTACCGAAACGACGAACACTCTCAACCTTTTGATTGGCGGCTTCTGACGGATAGTGTTCTTTGTGCACTCTACTACCTTATTGATAACGACAGTTAATTTGAACTTAAATAAACCCCATCACAAATAAATGTATATATCACATTTCTGCCAACCCCTACACCCCTGCACGTGCGGGGGTGTGAATCTGCCGGTGAATTTGTCTGAATCACACCCGGTTAACTATCAAAAGCTCAAACGGAAACACACAAAGCAACGATGAACACGGATATAAAATTAACCAAACCACGTTTAGCTCTAAGGGCACTTCCACAGCTTCATTACCCTGTTTGAGGCAACACGATAACATTTGAAAACGTCTTTGAGGCTTGGGCCAACTTTGCTAGCTACAGTTTCTTGAAAGTAACACGTCCCCTGCCAATATCGCTAATAAACTAAAAGTGGCAAGTAGCAAGGCGTCCTTCAGCCACAAGCATCGTCCCAACGAGCACATTAGTGATAATTGCAGCTAAGTTTGACTCAAAATAGTATACTTTATAGGTACTATTTGGGTAAAAAATGCAGCTTCTTACTGTTTAGGAGTGATAAATATAAATAAAATCTACGTAAGGGGATCTAAATTTTCAATTAATAGCACCTACAGGGTCAAAGTCGAGCACCTTACCAATGCGGTTCCACTCTAATTTACATATGAATGTAATTGCTATTTTAAGTAGATAACTGATATCCTATTACACCTACAAATATACCTACAGCTAGAAACAAGAAAAAATAATTATCATTACGCAAACAATTACGAAAGGAAGCAGAATAAACTCTTAAACCACTGGAATATCTAGAATATCTAGAAGGGTGATAAAATAAACCTTTATGGCATTATAGGTTCTCATTGTTTTCTTCTTTAGTTTCAAAGGAGAGTTCCGTAGAAAATTCAATTTGTGTTTTTGTGGAATTTAACTTTTAACTTGTGAAAGTTTATGATGTCTTAAAAAGGTCCCTTTGTTATACAAACACTAGTTATTACGGGACACGTATAACTAGTGTTTGTATCTTATTATTTATTTTAGAATTCTAAATTCATTTTCATCTGATAATCTACATTTAAATCACAACTACAGTAAGCTTTTTTAATTTGATTTGCGAATACCCTAATGACAGTTTAGTCAAAATCAATTTCTTACAGTGTGTATTCAACCTTTAGAATCTGTATGAAATTATTCTTAGTTAAAATTATGCTTTCTAAAAAGTAGGTATTTTTAATAAGAATAAGAACCTGTACTTTTAAGTACAGGTTCGAAAAGACAAAAAGCCGCTTTCTCAACTTTGCCAAAAGACTCGGCGAGTTCCGTAATGGAGAAATGCTTAAAAATGCGTAGATAGTCTACTAAAAATCTATACCTAAATAAATTAACCACGCATTTTCAAAGGCATTTTATTGCCTGCTAAGTCCACTGAAAGATATATTTCGCTTTCTATATATAGTTATAGTGTTATGAAAACAAAACCCATCAGAACTCAGATTACGAGATTCATATAAATTGTATTCTGCTTTATGACAAAGGGAAATAAAAACAATTCTTAAGAGCTATCTGACTTTTATTTAAATTTAAATAATGAAGTGATTACTGATATAAGGTACCAACTATGTTTGTATAATATTGATCAAAAATAATGTTTAACTAAGAAAAGTGCACCTATGGTTTATGTGTCTTTTGGATTTTCACCATTTATTATATTATTCTCGTGTCTTGGTTTTGAGGCAGTGTTTGGTTCTCGTGGCAAAGTTATTAAGACTACAAACTTTATATTAGTTCTCTTTAGACTTTGTAAGATTTCAAAGCTTGACCAATACGAGCCCCAATGCAAAAGAGTTCGTCTAGTGCCAAATATAACAAGTGTCTAATATTCTAAGTTTTAGATAAATAAATTTAACTTTATTCGTTCAATAAATACACAGTGTTTTTGAACACTTAATGAAGTTTTATTGTAATTAAAAAATAACAAAATATTTTCCTAATTAAATAAAATGTAATAAATTCTTGGGGAACCATTCGAGCAACAAACTTCGTCCATCGCATTCAACGGCGCAAAATAGGTCGTCAACCACTCAGTGGCGTCACCTTTAGCGTCGATCACGGCCTTCACTTTTTGTGGCATAGTTGCTACCAATTCTTCATATTGTTGCGTAGTTATTGAGCCCCATCCTCTTTTAAATTTTTTCCTTTATTCTGCATTTAGACCTTGCTAGATCCTTGTGCGAGATTTTCTTCATTTTCCACATAGGGTCTCAATCGGTGACAAATCTGGACTACTTAATGCCCGCTCCATTGTAGCGAGCTGATTCCGGCCTTGGTTGTCCTCACAGTGCAACAGGCAGCACCATCTTGTTGAAAGGTTTATTAGAAGGCATTACGATGTTTCATCGTTAGAATCGAGGGCACGAGACTTGTTTTCAGAATATTTTGGTACTGGATTGCATTAAAATCTATAAAATGTAGACGGCCCAGACCTTGTGCTGACATGAAGCCCTATATAATTACTGACCCAGAAAACTTCACATTACTATACAAGCGGTATGGAATGATTGATCATTACTTCTGATAACTTTTTTCCGTACATCAACGATCGTCACCTCAAATTTACATTCATCACTGCGTATTATTTCACGCCTCTGGTTTGCAGTCCAATTTTAATGATCTTTAGCGAATTTCAGCCTTTTTTGGAGAGGTGTGAATAAAGGTTTCTCTTTAGCAGTATAAAATCCATAGCCCAATCGTTTTACCACCATCTTTCAGGTATCAACAGATACATGTGTGTGAATCTCTCTCTACTTCAAGGTAAGTTCTCCTGCGCGGGCAGGACGATTCTTTTTAATAATCTACCTTAATAGTCGATTTTCAGTTTCGCTTGTGATTCGCGGCTGACCAGGTTTTAGTCCTTAGGAATAAGTCCTTGACTATTTAGTAAGCAGGTTTACCATTATTGTGGCAACGAATAATTATTTTTCGTACTTCATCGGCGATAAGCTTCCCGCGAGCCATTATGTTTAAAAATAATGATGAAATTGGCTAAAATTTTGGTTTATATATGTTTGGAAACGACAGTGACGCATCATGTGATAGATTATTTCTATTTTCAATTCTAATTTTACTCATTTTGCAATTAATCCAGGTAGAATTGAGACATGGACGAACTCTTTTGCATCGATTAAGAACTAACGAACTGTTTTGAGTTAGTCGTGGTAAATTAAAGTGCCCATAAATACATATTTTAGTAATATAAGTTTTTGTTTAAAATTGCCTAATTAACAAAAATAAGACGGACAATTTTACTCTATACAATTGTTTTTTTTCAAAGGCTTGTTTGATGAAAATGTAGTTAAGTACCTTTGCAATATATGACTGGACGAACTCTTACGTTTTCGGTCGTTCACTCCCCTCTAATATTTATTTATTTTAATTTTTATTAAGAGAACCAACAGCATATCTTTACAATATTTAACAAATATATATATATATACAATAAAATAATGCCAATAACAGGTTTCCCTAAAATTTACAAACAATACTCAATAAAAAATAAATAAAATATACATAATGTTTTATTACTTCCTCAAAACAATATACTTAAACACAACAAATATAAATACGATTTGCGACTATTCTGTAAGCGTATTAACTACGTGCCTTTTAAATTCAGACTTACTACAAGCAAAGAGATCTATGTGACTGAAGTGTTTGTTGTATGTGTGTGTAATGCGGGAAAAGACAGTGTTTTTTGTGTAGTTTGTGTAGTGTGACTGTTTGTGAAGTAAAGCCGTGTGTCTCGTACGGTAAGTGGGTGTACGGTAGGAAATCTTGGAGACCAGATCAGAGCAATCAATCCGGCTATGGACAATGTCGTACAGAAGGCATATATCCAGCATCATACGCCTATGTTCCAGAGACAAAAGACCGTGCGCTCTACAGCTATCCTGTTAAGACCCTATGTTTAAAGGGTAACGATAATTTAGGTGCCTTAGAATATTTTTTTGAATCCGTTCTATGTTATTTTTGTATACTATGTACTGTGGATACCATATAGTGCTGGAGTATTCCAGAATAGTCCTCACATATGAGAAATATACTAATTTAATTACTTCCTTTTTAGCGAATGGTTTGCAGGAACGTAGAACGAAACCTAGATTGCGGAAAGCTTTCTTGCTGATGTAGTCTATGTGATCAGTAAGCAACATTTTCTGATCGAAATACACTCATAAATCGCGGACCGTTTTGGTTTTATTGATAGGTTTGCCGTTAATACTGTAGGTGTACTCAATGGGTTTCTTTTTGCGTGAGAAGGTGATATGTTCGCATTTCTGTATATTTATAGTGATATTGTTGTTAATATAATATTGAGATAGGGAGTACAAGTCATTTTGTATCAATTTACAGTCGCTAATTGTGCTAACCTTTCGAAATATTATTTTGTCATCGGCGTAAAGTAAAAATTCAGAGTGACTAAAACAAGTACCGATATCAAAAAGGTAAACATTATAAAATAACGGCCCTAAATGGGATCCTTGGGGTACGCCGCAAGGTATATCTATGAAATCCGACCTATAGCCCCCGACAACGACAGCTTGTGACCTATTCGAAAGATACGATCGAACCCAACGAAGTAAATCGCCATGGATGCCAAGCATATTCAATTTCTAAGGAGTATACTGTGATCTACACGATCAAACGCTTTTTCAAAATTGGTGTAGATAACGTCCACCTGTCCACCACGTTCCATGTTAGCTAAAATATATTCCGAAAAATAAGCTAAATTAGTTGTAGTCGATTGCATCTTAAGAAAACCGTGTTGTTCCTGAGGAATCGATTTAGAAATCACATGATAAATCTCATTGTATATAATAAGCTCGAGCAGTTTTGCGACAGTGCATAACATAGAAATTCCTCTGTAATTTTCTATAATTGTCTTGCTGCCTTTTTTATGGATAGGGATAATGTGCACCGATTTCCATACGACAAGGAATATTCCTTCCTTTAAGGAACGGTTAAATATTATTAATAGTGGCAGCGCCAGCGTGTTCACGCATCTAGACCAAAAAGTCGGTGGGATTCCATCGCTACCTGCACCTTTGCTTAAGTCAAGCTTTTTTAGTAATATTTTAACGTTCTTAGGTGTAGTTTGTAAAGACGAAATTACGTCTGTGCTCGCGTAGTCATGGACTAATGTGATTCTACTATCAATGTCTGACATTCCGAAAGCATTTCTGAAAAACGTGTTAAAACCGTCGCAAATAGCGTTACCATCGGTAAGTTTATCGCTGCCTAAGCTTAAAGTTTTTGGATAACTACAGCCACCCCGTAAAGCTTTTACGTAAAACCAGAATAGTTTAGGATGGTTTAGGAGGGCAATGGCTGGGCGTTAACTCGTGAACGGGTGCCGTTTGAGGGCGTTCGTCGTTTGGATACTTGGGCCAAGCTAACAGATGCAGACAAGAATTTGTGTCGACATAAAGAGACATTTGATTTTGGAAAAATATACCCGTAAAGGTTCTTGCCAGGTTCCTCTTCACGAAGATTTTTCCGAACTGGTGGTAGAGTCATGTTTTGTTTGACGTCAATGAGAACAATAATTGTCAATGGTGAGAAACAAATATTTCAATTTGAATTTGTTTTGCATTGGGGCTCGTTAAAAAGCTTTTGCTGTCAGAAATTGTGTAAAGTGAATTTTAATGAGTATGAGCCATTATAAAAAGTGTGGGTAACGTCATCATCTGTTAATGATTTCGTTGAAATAAAAAAAAACTTGTTTAATTTTTCAGATCCGAAATGTAAAATTTACACTTGTTTTTATATGTATTGCATAAAACAGGTATTATAACAATACATAGTATGTTGCATGGATACAGTCTATAGCGTAGCACAGCTCTCGGCGCAGTGAATACTTAACATCCTTGTGAATAATTAATTTTATTTCTCTTTCCTACTCAACTCAAGATAAGCTTACAGTTAAACCTGATAATCTGCAGAATACTACGGTTATAGATCTACTTTCTTCTCTTGAATTATCATCATGGTTTTTCTGGCTTTAGAACCCAAGTAACGGTGAGGAAATATGACAACTACGAGTATCTTTTATAACTATACTATTGTTGCTTACACCGAATAGACGGTGGATTTTTGCATTTATCGACTGTTCTTGCGTCTAATTAATTATACTGCTACAATTCACACATATGAAACATTATTTTTCCACCCGCCGCATTGCGCTGCTCTCGCTGGCCTACTGCACTTGGACCTCCAGCCACCAGCAGATATGCCAAATCTACATTTACTAATCCTATAGATGTAAATAGATATAACTAGTCTGGATTTAAAAAAAATATATTTAACTTAAAGTAAAATAAGTATCGTCTCATGATTTTAAAATTGTACCTTTTACTAGTAATTTGTAAACGGATATACCACTGACACTATAGTGGTGATGACCCGTGCCTCCGCAGTCGCTGCGGATTTCGTTGCTCCACGCACGTCGTCGTAGCGACATGCGGCGACAGAGAGCAGAGGGCCTTAGTGCTCGGAAATCTCAAAATAAATACAAAAATATGTGCTTATGGAAACAGGCTAATTATATTCTGAATACAAAACACCTACCCCTTTGCATGAACATAAGTAGCAGGTGGATTGTATAATTAGTTAATATAATGGCTGGCCTCATTTTACGTTCTTTGTTTACTTTGTCTTTACGTTCTTTTACTTTATATACAAAATAAAACACCCGGACAGACAGGAAAAAATGCGCAAATCTTTATCGTATAAACGAATATTTGCGATTTGTTCAGCTTTTAAAAAGAAAAATATCATCAATCTTGTACCATTCTTTTAATACGATGTTACAAGCAGGCGCACAGATACGAATATACAACTTTTAAGCAATATTAGTGTAATTGCTAAAGTGCGTATCATTCATTACAAGGGAGTAATTTGAATAAACACAGAAACAAAGCATGCAAATTACCCAGCCTGAGTCCATAAAAGTTCTTAGTTGTTTCTTAAAGTTAGCAGAGCGGCAAAGACTTCCCTCCAATCCTGGCTTTCCAAAGTGATTTTATATGAATTCTGTAAACTAAAAGTAAGAAACTGAATGTTAATTTCATAAATCTACAAATATTTTATGATGCTCCCCAATGTGTCTGCTTGCTTATACGAAACGAAATGTTAACTACGACGAAATATTCCGCAAATATGACGCGTGTTTGTCGGTTTGCTGCACTCAATTCATGAGGAACTCACCTCTAGAGCTATTTCACCTTCCTAATTTGCTTCAAGTGGATTAAAACAGTTTTGTCACTAACACCGCAGCCTACAGCTAACTCGGACGTGGTTTGCGATGGCTCCGCTTCCACAATAGGCTTTAATTCTTCATTATCAACTTTCGTCTCCGGCCGTCCACGGGGCTTGTTCTGCAGGTCGAAATTTCCAGAACGAAAACGTTGGAACCAAAAACGCACCGTGTTTTGTTTTGCCACACCACCGACATACACAGCATTAATACTTCAAGCCGTTTCTGCAGCACTGGTGCCACGGTGAAGCTGGTACTCGTTAATAACGCGATATTTCAAGTTTTCCATTTTGTAAACTAAGTGTCGCAAAAAAACGAAAAGAGGAAAAAAACAAATGAATTACGGTTTTCAAAACATAATGCGTGAGTAAAAAGCTGTATAAATTTGAAATTGGAATTTTTATCCAAAGAGGAGATAATACAGATCAAAGTGGCCGACACAACGCCAATTTCATATTAAGGGCCTATTATAAATTAACTAGCATGCCAAACTTTTAAGTCATTCGAAGTACTAAAATATGGTTTGCTAGATATGTAATGGCCGACTTATACGTGTCATACGTAGGCCCATAAAACTCACACATACCGTAACTGAAATACGATGCATGATAAAAAATGTGTTTCTAAATATTTTTTCAACCATATAAATAGTAAAAAATAAAAAATAAATTCGATGCTGTATCTGTAAACTTTAACGTCTCTTATAACCATAGAAAATATTTCTTACCTGCCTCTGTCAGCTGGGCAGGACTTCATCCACACAAACTAGCCAAACGACGAACTTCCGCGAGCGGCCCCCGTTCACGGGCATAACGCTGGAACTAGCCATTACCCTCCTCAACCACATTAGTGGTCACACATCACTTGACGCTACCGTAAGGAGATGTACATTAGTAACAAAGACGCTTTAGACACTAATCAGGACGACGAGACCATAGTTCATCATTTCTCGTGGCTATATCATCACAAATGGCGTGCCGTATAATTGACAGCAGCGCTTCTACCACTAGACTCCACATAGCTCCCAACCGTATAATTATTAATTAAAAAACCTTTTGTCTCCCCTTTTTTTTTTAATGTGTAAAAGGCGCATTCTCCTGGATACTCCTAGATACGCTAAAGTCACTTTAGTATTTATTTCAAAAGCGCTATCGGATGGTTCCCTTCACAGCGGTGAATGCCTGCATTGTTAGAACAGTTCCAACAGAATAGACGTGAAAAGTAAATGTGTCACAATTTCATATAATACAATTTTATCTACGATACAATGTTAAATTAATGTATCGTGTAAATAGTAAGTTTAAAAAATAATAAAATACGACAGCCTCGTATTTTATATCATATTTGCTCAAACACTAAAGTTTTAAGTTTGAATCTGGGTGGAGACGAACATTTGATTGACGAACGTATAGCCCCAATGCAAAACAGTTGCCTGCTTTCAATTTAATAACATTTTCATAAAACAGGCCTTTAAAAAAATAGTATACTCCATCTTATTTTTGTAAATCAAGGACTATTAAAGAAAAACGTATTTTATTAGTATATAACCGTAAATAAGGTATTTACGGAAACTTTAATTTGCTACAACTAACTCAATCATTATTTTCAAACAAAATGGCTCGAGGGAAACCTGTCGCCGACGAAGTACGAAAAATAATTAATTAAATTTAAAATAAAAATAATAAATAAATAATAATTAATGCTTAACAAATAGCCAAGGACTTTCCCTACCAAGATTGACAGTTCAGACCATCATCGAACATCACAGGAACAATGGCACGGTTGAATGTTTGAAGAAACCTGGTCGGCCGCAAATCACAAGCGAAGCTGAAAATCGAGTTTTAAGGGAAATCATTAAAAATAAACGTCGTTCCCGTGGAGAACTTACCTCGACAAATCATTAGGATTGGCTGTTACAATAGGTGTTCCCCAAGGCTGAGATCTTGGTTCTTTCTGTATTTTCATATATGTAAATGATCCGCCATCCTTCAATGTAGGGTCATACCAGGCCACTCAGAAAGTTTTGTGGTAAAACTTTTTTATGTATGGAACGATGGCGAGATATAGTTTATTTTGAAAATTCGATTACATAAAAGTAAAAATATATTTGTTCCAAATTGCCCCTTAGGCCCTTCGGCCGTATCAATAAGGTCCGCGATCGCAATGTGTCACAGAATTTTTAACAACCGTATATTATATACAATTTAATAAATAAAATTTTATAATTATTCAGTTCATTTTTTTATTTTCAATCTGGCCTGCCTACGAATTCAACATTTAATATATGACCCAGCGCAAAATTGCGTTTGACACCTCTGCTCTCAATTATTTTACCAACATTATGAAACTATTGTGTGTCATAGAAAAATGGATGTGCGACGGGAACATGTTCGTGCCGTCCTTTTTTCTTGAAGACTTCTAGTGTAACTTGAAACCTGATAAATCGTTTAATCGACTTCAATTATCTTTTATAAACAATGCGCCTTCTAAAGCAACTGTGTACTGCTGCTAAAACGAGTTAAAGTGCAGTCGCTTAAATTTGAAGGATGAAAAAAGTGGTTGTTTTTTGACTGCTTGTTACGGCAGAAAACGTGCTACAAGTGAAGAATTTGATTCAACTTAACCGACCTATCACATACAATGAAATTCAGCACAATCTGCAGATTGGATTCGGAAGTGTTTATAATATTCTACAAAATCATTTGTGTACGGACAATTGTTTCGAACTGGATAACCCACAACCTCACAAATACCTTACCAAACGATCGCCAGAAGTTTTTGCTCCTGCGAGCACCATTGACTGCCGTGATGGATTTATGATTTGACGCCACATGTCATATAATTTTGTGGACAAAAATAGGTGTACTTACGCCCTTAAAATATATACCGTCGTTGCACAAACACCCTGTATATGAAAGTAGTTGGACTTAAGATCAAACTTCATCAATAATCACAAACATAACTGTCCCTAACGGGATGCGACCCCAGGATACATTTATAATATGCTTTGCTTTCGTACCTCTTTAACAAATACTAAAACCCCACTTTTAGCAATG
Source organism: Marasmarcha lunaedactyla (assembly GCA_923062675.1). NCBI lineage: Eukaryota > Metazoa > Arthropoda > Insecta > Lepidoptera > Pterophoridae > Marasmarcha > Marasmarcha lunaedactyla. The sequence goes on along the minus strand of OV281339.1, from coordinate 12,169,506 downwards.
CAATTTTTATTTAAAATAACATTTTAGAGCGCGGGATAAAAGCAACGCTTATGCAAATAGGATACTATTTCTATGACCCTATTGAACTCACTAACTCTTGTAGAACGACTCGCAGCTGAGCTCTGCATCTGATATTTTTATGGCAATAATTAAGCATTATATGACATCTTAAAAGCATTTTGATAAAATAAATTTCTCGTTTTCTCCGCAAGTCAAGACAAGTCGTTCCCAAAAAGTTTCTCATATTCATAAATTTTCATCGAAATTTGGCTAGGCGCTTGTCTTTCCGTTATCCATTAGATAATAAATCAATGAACCTTTCAATTTCAATCTGATTACAAATTTCATGTGGAGGATTTAAATAGTTACAGGCCAAAAGGACTATTTTTGTGAAGCAATTAGCACACTAATTTAGAAAAAAGGGAATTCATTGTAAACATTACCTAAGCAAAACCGCGGCAAGCCTGCACAATCAGTAAAACTTATTTGAATTTCAAACAAGTAGTTAATCAATAAAATGCTAAACCGCAAGTTATTGACCTACTTTAATATTCACTGTTACAAATCTGAGCCCACTTACAATTATGTCATAAATTGATTTAGTATTTGTTATTGGATAGCTTTTAGCCCATTTACGATAACCTAGGCTAAGTGTATATTGATGGTTATAAAATTGGTCTTGTTCTTCGATTGAAGTTAAATATTGGAAGATATTTGAACAGCTCCTAAGGCTGAAGTTCAAACATCTTATTAGGTACCTTTCGCCTGAGTTTACTTGTCAAGTGGTTTACTCACTACGCGAGCGATATGATATTAGTTCCTTTTTAATGGGGTTTGTTGAAATTTTGTCGTAATTGCATTTCTCTGAGGAAGAAAAGTTAACTTTACAAAAATGTTCCTAAAATACCTTTTACGTTATCTTACAAAAAAATATAATTCACTCACCTGCGAAAACGAAAAAAACAACAATAATAGGTATTCAGGTTTATTGAAAATTATAATAGAAAGCGTGCTTGCGATAATTCTAATGAAACTTAAAATCAATTTCATGTCACAACTATTAACTTTGACACCTTCATTAAAATTAAAGAATAGAGGCTTAAGGTTTTTTTTTTAATAAAGGAATGTTTTTCAGAGTCAAACTTGCTATCTCCAGTATTTAGAGTACTTTCCCTCTAGGTGGTATTGAAAAATTCAACCCTGTATATAGTTAAAGTATTCTATGAAATCTCAGACTGCCCTACAAACATATACGCATTCATGATAGTTAAACTAAATGAGGTAAATTGGATACCTATGAATGTAGGAGAAGATTGGAAAAATTAATTTAACCTGTACACCAATTGTGGGCGAGTCATTTCAAGCTATAATTTTTTTTTTGTATTATTCATTCAAAATCTGATATGACTGCTAGATAATAAGGTCCAAACAATAATCGATTTAGTATACCACCTCCTTTAAATCCTACATGCACAAGGCAAAGGTAGTAATAGCCTTGAAGCAATCATATTTTTTTTTACAATATTTGTTGAGTTAGATACCACCCATCTACGATCTTTTTTCGCAAAACCACTAATAATATAGTAGTCTGCTGCACACATAGACACAAAGATGTATTCAGACAATGGGTACATACATTGTGACATAATTTGCTAGTTGTTAAGGGTATCTATTAATGAAGAAGAGACGAAGAGTGATCACAGGCAAGTAGCTAATGCAACAAATAAAAAAACGTTTAGTAAGCAGACAGTTGCTAGATGCAAAAAGCTAGATGATACAGTCAAAGAGTGCTGCCGCATACGAGATACCCCGAGGCGAGGTACCTATGTCCCGGCGCGCCAGTAGTCGCCGCCCTCCGAGCGCGCCGCACGCTCGCCGCACCCTCCACCGCATATGTACTACACCTACATTTCCTAAACTATGAAATGAAATAATCATTCAAAGCTGGACCTTTAAAAAGATCACGACTAAAATTAGGTGTTTTTTTTTCTATAAAGAACGATGGTTGTTTACTCATTAAACGTAGAATTATTAACAACAAATCTTGAAGAGCAATAGTGTAGTTTTCATTAAAATAGTTTCAAGACTTCGTCCTTTAAATATATTTAAACAAACTGTGATACTTAAAGAGCTTTTTCTTGACAGTTTTGAGACTTGTGCCTAGCGCTAAAATTGTGAATAACAAAAAGTAAAATTAATCATCAAAATATTTATAATAATATGTTTGCAGAACATTTTTTTCAAGCATTAACTTAAAAATTTCGCAATAACTTTTTTTGAAAACTTTGACAAAAACAAAGTTAGGTACGAAGAAGGAAGGCTGATCGGTCAGACAATACAAGTGTGTATCCTCGTGGGTAACTTTGACACAGCTGTCAAAGTGGCAAAAATGACAGCTGTGAGCCGATACAGCTCCTACAATTGCTTGACTGGTTGGGATAGCTATGAGAAGATACCAAGGTAAAGTTTTCAAAATAACTCACACCTTTATGTCTTTCTGGCTGGACATTCAACTTTACTTTATCCTGTTTATTCATAATTTTTAGATATTAATATTTCTACGTATGGTTTTGCTTTCTCTAGGGCATAAAAAGGATAAGTGGTGCTTGTCCCTTACTTCTTGACGATAATTATACGAAAGTTCAATTAAACAATAATGTAGTCTTTTTTGCATATTAATTTAAATTAAATATTACAAGATTTTTATTTATTTTTATTAGAAAGTATGAATGTATTTTTAACTAATCCACCATCTTAGAGAATAACGACTGGAATTATCGACCTATTTTGATATGCAAAACTCAACTGTGTATATATGTGTATATCTTTGCATATCATACATATAAGAAACCTCCATTAGGGCAAAAGGGTAATCATAGGCGAATTTATCATCGGAAAAATAAAAATAATAAATATTACAGAATACGTAAACTTAATAGGTACCAATAACCATTAAATTTCTCCTTATTTATACCTACCATCTACATGATGATTACATTTTATTTAACTTTTGCACTAATTAATTAACGGCCATCGTTATATCCATTTGTAAAGACAAAATGTAGTAGGTATCCTACAAATACTCAGCCAACTGGGTATTGGCTAATATATTTAACTTACCTACCTAAAACCAACCGAGGCAGTTTTTGTTATTTACTTTAAGTTGTCTTTTTAAGTTTATTTTTTTATTAGGAGAATAAAACCGCGCGGAATTCATTGTATGTAAAAAAAATAATAAATCAAACCAAATACTGAGCTGTATAGCCTAAGAGTAACAAATATTTGTAATATGGACAACCATGTAATTTGTCTAGTGTTAGTGAGATTTGATTTTTGTTTGAGTGGGATATTTTCCCACGAAGAATCTCGCGAGGGAAGTCACGTATAAAAAATTGTGATTATGAAAGTTTATCTTAAATTATAATTTCACATATACACCCACCGGTTTGATATATGTTAATATTTGTTATATATATATATATATATATATATATATATATATATATAAAACAAATATAATCTATATTATGTATATATATATATATATATATATATGTTATGTTATGTTTTGTTATATAATATATATATATTTGAAGTAATCTCAGCTTTATTGAAGAATAATCGCAATTGAAGCAACAAAAATCTTCAGTTTTTATTCCCTGACTCTTTTGTAATGTAAGTATTACTCGGAATCGTTATATGAAAATTGGCTTTGAACGGGTCAATTTATTGGATGTCCCTTTTATATCGCGAACGCATATTACGTTCAATTGATGAGTTTTCAAACTTTAAAATATACAGTTTTTACAGCGTTTCAGTTTACCTAACGTGCAGTTGAGCCCTGTATGCATTGCGGAAATAATTAAGGATTTACAAACTACCTACATATATATTATACAAAATGAACCCCTAAAATTGTGATGAACACTTATTTCATTTAAATAATGTTTCCATGTAAACATAATTTAAAATAAACAAACCATAACTGCTGTTTGTATATTGAATTGAATCAAAAAGCAAATCAGATTCCGATTTTCTCTTTGGATAAAATTATACATTTATTTAAATTTAAATGTATATGTTACATTCAGTTATTTATTATGATCCTATAAATTATGTTTCTACAGTATTCTATGTCTACACGAGCGAAGACATACTAAAAGGAACGTAAAGTAAAACGAACTAAAACGAACGATCTGTAAAGGCCCACATCTTCGGACCGACGACGAAGGCAATGCCGGTCAAAAGGAACCACTACACAATGACATATTACATATAGACAAGTCATACCAAACATTACAGCACAACAAAACGGATTCAGCTTAACTATAGATACCAACCCGATATATACATTAATATTATTTGTAGGAGAAGGAAAGAATAATACGGTTTACTCTTGTACTACGTCATCGTAGTACTTAAGTGGTTGCAGTATATATACGTTGTTTTTTTTTACTCCAACATACAAAATCATATTACATCTCGCTCTGAAAGTTTGTCGAAATGTATAGCCATGTAAATTTTAAAACGTCATTTTAAATAGCAAAATAGAATAATAAAGTTATAAAAAAATAGTACTTACGCACCAAAAGAAACGTTTATTGTTTTTTTACTGTAAGAGTGTAATTGAACACTGTCTAAACACACAAGATGGTATTATCCATATAATATATTAAAAACACAGAATTGGGAATAAGTTTTGTTTGACGTTCCGCCGTGACACTGGGTTGCACAAGACAAAGTGAAATGGCGGGCAAATGCCTTGCATTTGCGTTGCCATTATTGAGGGCAAACAATATGTCTATATGTAATATGTCATCGCCACTGCCTTATTTGGCAAGTACCAATCGGGTAGTTCATTCTCGACAAGGTAGTCTCGACAAAACCCAAACGGCTAAGAAACTTAGCACTTTTCCCGAATGTTCGTTCACACGTATTCGGTTCTTCCACGCCCTTATTGATACCGGCCCGATTTTACCATAAACTTTTTCACATAGGTTCATAATACATTTCGGAAGCACGATGCGCTTATTAAGTCCATGTCTCGTTGTTACGGTTAAGGCCGTTCTGCATCTCTCAGTTAATTAATGAATGTTTGACCGTCGAGCCCGACTTCACTGCATCGAGGTCAAATTTTATTTAGCCGTTTAACCGAAGATTATTTTGACATAACTTGACTCTACAGATGAGATACCTCACACGTTTGTTTACCGACTTACCGATAAATCCAAATTAAAATTATTTATAAACGCTGAATTGTAAACATACGATTTCGCCAGTGCTGTAAACGCTTCTATGACATCTTATAATAAATTAATTCTGAACATTAAAATATAAGTTGAGTTTGCGTACTAATATGTTCCTAGGTATTTGTTTTAGGAACGTTTTCCTACACAAGGTTCTTCTACAACTGCTACATTCTCCGCCCTGGCTCATATAAAATCCTGAGAATAGTGTCGATTCTGTTTACGTTCTAATAAATATTTCTGTTTTTATTTGTCTGGGTACACTGACTGACCTGGATATAAACACAGACAGCATTTTTTTGTTCTAATCTGAAACGCCTCCCTATTTGATAGCCCGTTAGTACTATCATGAAGTTATACTAAAATTTTACAAAAGATTGATTTGCCTCTGTAGTATTTTAAAAGACACTCGGTTTTAAGTAATTGTCAATGTTGAGAAATGAATATTACATTTCAACCCTGACATGCTCGTACCCAAATGAAAATCCAAAAAAATATGTGATTATATTTTGTTGGCTAAACCAATTACTCAATTTAAAAGATGACCTTATTGGGTAAGGCCAGAAAACTTAAAGTTTAAAATAAATATATATCATTTACTTCTAAAAATTAATATTTTTTTAAATAAAAAATTTACATGCTAAAAAATTTAATTAGAAACGACTTCACAAGAATATTTTCAGTCAAGAGATAAATACACTTCGAATATAAAGACCGTTACGAAAAAGATAATGAAATATGTAATAGTATACAAAAAAAAAAGGTAACGCATTGCCGTAGCCAAATTATGACGTTTCGTTCAACTGAATGGTACCTTCAAATTATTTTATCGAAATAAAAATTACTTTATCCTAACGCTCCATTCATACCGTCGTACTGCGTACATTTAATTCGAATAGTCTGTTAAACAAATACGGCCTACTAAAAATTTACTTGAGAATGGTTTGTTTCTTAGGTTCACTAAACCACTTAATAATAAGAAAAATGAAATCCATTTTCAGTTTTATTTATTATTTTTGCAGCCATTGGCTTTAAAAGATTGACAAACTTCGGCTCTGTAAGGCCCAATGTTGTATGGAAACTGGGTTAGACCCTTTGTGTAGTTTAATTTATCAATTTTAGTTCAAGCGCTTCTGCCAACAGCGCCAAATTGGCGAAAATGAAGTAGGCAAAAATATAAAGGACAGCTGGGTTAAAACGTTATTCTAGAAAGCACTTTAGTTTTTAGGAAAGTGTTGATTATGACTTAGTCTCTATTTTGGAAGTCATTTTTTTATTTGCAATTGAAGGAATAGTCAGTTACCCTACAAAATACAATAAGGCTTATATCTTTATTAATTGTTGGGTCTTGATACTATACTTTTTATTGTTCTTACCAAAACGAAGTACAGACATTTCTGAAATCTCCAAAAATAAAATTTTTGGACTTTTCTTGGGGTTTAAAAATATTTTCATTCAAATGTTCAAAGTTCTTATTACTTTTATAATATCTTAATTAAAAAAATTATAATCTTAAATAATTATTTGTAGTTTCATATTTTATATATACTATAAAAGTTAAGCAACTAGTCACGCAGGTAGTTGTGAAATAAACACGCATTTTTAGTGTGCTCCCCAGTTTTATTTATTTTAAATAGATTTTCTAGTATTTTTGAACAAATTAATGTTGTGCCTTGCAGCCACACTCACCTGCACTCACTTAACACAAAGTTTTCTCACTAAACTTCCTAATAACTACAACAACAAACTATTAACACAACATGGAAGCACTTGCTAAAATGTTCGAGACACTATTTACTGAATATGAGAGTAAGCTGGAGAAAATTGCTGCTAATCCCACAGCACATGCGGATCTTGCAACATTATCCAAAGACTTCTTGTCCTTTAAGAACATGATGTGGCAAATGTTCAAGCAGTTAAACTTGGAACTTGAATCTCTCAGTTTATCACAAGACCGGCTGGAGACTGCTTCACGCAGAAAAGTTTTGTTGTTCTATGGAGTCTCTGAAAAGCAAAAGGAAAAGGTACATGAAGTAATACAGCATGTTATTTTTGATGAAATTGCACAAGACATGTACTGACCATATTGAAGTCTGTCATCGTCTGAGAAGCTTTTCTCAAGATAAAGTGAGGCCAATTCTAGTTTTCAAGATATGGAGTCTCGACATCTGGTTTGGGATTCCAAAACCAGTTTCAAGGGACCGGGATAGTAATCTCAGAGCTCTTGACGAAGACAAGGCAGCGACTTTTTGTCTCGGCGCGTCAACATTTTGGGATAAAGAACTGCTGGACAGCTGACGGGAGAATTATTATCAATCTGCCAGACAAGTCGCGGCAAAAGATCGAAACGCAGTGCGAGCTTGACGAAATTATTTCACAGTTTCCGGCTATTGGTGGTGTTCCTGAACCTGCTGCCCAAGCTTCAGCTCCTAAAACTTCAGAAATATCGCCACGGAAGACTCGCCGCCGTCATTAAGTTTCGTGTTAACATAACAAAACTTCTTAACGTGGCCGACTTATACTTAAAAATCTTTTGAAATTTCGTTTTACGTCGATACTTTTAAATTGTGTGTACATATTTTACAAGTTTTAGTTTTCACTCCAACTGAACATAACTTGATTTGTAATAAAAATCTAAGGGACCGATGCAGCCGCCTATGTCGTGATGCCAAAATGCGCCACTTTCATGATTCCCTTATTAACCGTAGCCCTGCAGAAGCCTGGAAATTTTTCAAGTCCGTTGGCATTGACAGATCTCCATCTACTGAACTTCACAACTTGAATTTAGATTCACTAAACCAACTGTTGCCCCAACCACCTGTTGTTGTTAGTTCTGCCATCAAAGATAATATAAAGTATTCCTTCCACTCATTCTCCTTTCGTCTCAAAAACTGTAACAGAAGATAACATGAAGAAGTCCATTATCTCCATAACATCTCCAGCTGTCGGTGAGGATAATCTGTGCTCAAAAATGATTACTTTGATATTACCGACTCTACTACCAGTACTCACACATATTTTTATTTTCTTTCTTACAACTAGCACTTTTTCCGCTTCCTGGAAACATGCTCATGTTATTCCGTTACCTAAGATTCCCAACCCTAGTTCTCTTTCCCATTTTCGTCCAATATGCATCCTACCTTTTCTCTCCAAAGTGCTTGAGCATATCGTACACGCTCAACTCTCAAAGTTCCTTGTAGACAATAACCTTATTAGTAGTTTTCAATCCGGCTTCCAACCAGGGCACAGCACAACTTCTGCGCTTATAAATGTCACTGATGACATTCGATGGGCCATTGAAAATAAGTCTCATACACTATTAGTACTACTAGGCTTTAGTAGCGCATTCGATTCTGTTGACTTTGTCATTCTCCTTGTTAACATCTCTAAACGTCTCTCCTTCTGGAGTGGCCTGGTTCAACTCTTATCTTCGAGGCCGATTGCAACGGTGAGTCTCACTCTAACTGGTGTGATCTTGTAGCGGGCGTGCCTCAGGGTGGCGTCCTCTCCCCTCTGCTCTTCACAGTATTTATTGACTCAATAACCACAGTTACCTCGTCTGATTTCCACCTTTACGCTGATGATTTGCAGATTTACCGCCATTTTGCTGTCCCAGACTTGTCACCTACTATTGCTGCTGTAAATGAAGATCTTAGATTCATCAGTAACTAGGCCAAGTCATATGGCTTGTGTGTAAATCCGAGCAAATCAAAAGTCACGATTATTGGCAGTCTGGCAATCTGCGTGGCTGCATCGATTTGACCAATTTGCCCTCTGTTGTCCTTGATAGTACTCATATTGATTTCACTGACACGGCTAAAAACTTAGTTGATTCTTGTCTCACTTGGAATGCAAAAGTCAGTGAAATCAGTAGAAAAGTATATTATTCTTATCACAAGCTAAACTGTCTTCGGAGTTTTCTGCCATTTCAGCCCAAGATTTCTCTTGCTCAAACCCTCATCCAACCAATTATCGAATACGCAGACGTCTGTTACTTGGATATTATTGAGTATCTCCTAAATGAACTAGAACGGTTACAGAATCTGTGTATTCGATTTATCTTTGGTCTCAAGAAATTTGATCATGAAGCCGAAGAAGATTTGAATACCGTAGAAGACTCCGATGGCTTCCCATAAGATATCGTAGAAACGCCCGCATCCTCGCCCATCTCCACGTTACCTGAGTGAACGTTTTCCTTTGCGCACAATGAAGATGAGCGTTGCAGAGTGAATAAGCGCACTTTATTAAAATTAAAACCCCAAAAAACAGACTTCTTCTCCTACTCCTTCAAAATACATGTGGTAAGGTTGTGGAATTCATTACCCTACGAAATTCGGGAATCTAAAACTCTTTCCTCATTTTAAAACGAGTAAGAGAACATTACTTGTCGAATATTTAAGTCTCTGTCATTATTTCACTAGTTTATTTACAAGTTATTGATTTATATTTATGTAGGTATGTATATATTTATGTATGTGTGTATGTATGTATGTTTATTGTATTATGTATGGATATATTTTTTATGTTTATGTATTTATTGTTTTTGTTTTACATGTGTATATTTATTTAGTACACACTAAATTTGCTCTTTTTACACACTCTCCAGTCTCAGGTCTGCTGGAAAAGATTTCTGTTAGAAATAAGCTGTACCTTTGAACATTACCTATAAGATTTATTATGTATTTTATATTGTAGTTACAAAAACCATAAAATAAATAAATAACCACCTCTTCGGTTTTAAAGAGCTAATTTGGCTTATTCATAGTCGATTCAAATTTTGTTTTGAAACGAGATATAAAATTTTAATTCTGAATTATCCAGACATGAAAATTTGGGTTTCATTACTCTTTTGTATTTTTTGGGGAACATATGTTTTTCTTGACTAAAATGATTTGTCACAGATAATATGATAATAATGACGGCTAATCCAACAGATAATTTTGACATTATAATAATTATTATTAATAATTCCAACACTCTCAAGGCCTTGTCGCTTCCTTACCTGCGTTCAGAAACTAAAGCTATTTACAAAAAGCGATCGGACAGGCTCTGTTTTGCCACGATTATGGTTTCGAATCGATTCGTGGCAATAGATAAGCATATTCCGAAAGCACTACACCAAGGTATTCTGTGTCAGCTATCGAGCAGGCCGCGATGCATTTTTAATGTCTCGACTGATCGGGAAAACGTCAATAATACTTGGAAATTTGGAATGAAAAATGCTGGTATTTTTTAATGTAACAACAGCAAGGAGCAAGGTCCGAGAATTTTGGAGTTTGGATGTCTTAGACATTTCAACTGAAGCTCCTCTAATTTGGTAGCCGTCTGTTGTGCATTGTGTGGTCTAGCGTTCTCCTGAAGCAGCAGTGGCCTACAGCGATTGACCAGCCTCGGTTGTTAGCAGCTTTTCCATCATGGTTTGCAGTTGCCGACCATAGACAACTGCCGTAATCGTTTAGCCAGATTTAAGAAAGCTATAGTGAACGACACCGGGGCACTAGTCCACCAAAAGCTCAGAAGTAACTTTTTTTTAGTCAATTTGCGCTTGGGGCAGGATTTGGCTGGTTCGCCTGGGTTCAACCATTGCGATGAGCGTTTCCGATTGTCGTACAGGATCCACTTTTGATCACAGGTTTCGATTAAAAATCCTTTCGATTCGATTTAAAATCCTTTCATTATTGTGCCGGTTGAGTAATGTAACTCAGCAGTCGACGCGCGTTTGTCGGTTTGCTACACTCAATTCATTCATTTCACCTTCCTAATTTGCTTCAAGTGGATTAAAATAGTTTTGTCACTAACACCGCAGCCTACAGCTGCACACTCGGACGGTTTGTGATGGATCCGCTTCCACAAAAGCCTTCAATTCTCCATTATCGACTTTGGTCTCCGACCGTCTGTGGGGCTTGTTCTGCAGGTTCCTGTTTCCAGAACGAAAACGTTGGAACCAAAAACGGACTGTGTTTTCTTTTGCGACACCGCCGCCATATACAGCATTAATACTTCGAGCCGAAGTATTAATTTCTACAGCACCGGTGCCACGGTGAAACTTGTACGTAAATAACGCGATGTTTCAAGTTTTCCATTTTGTAAACTAAGTGACGCAAAAAAACCAAAAGAAAAAAATACAAATGAATAACCGTTTTTGAAAAACAAATGCGTGATTAAATTGCTGTATAAATTTAAAATTGGAATTCTTAACCAAAGAGGAGATACAGATCAAAGTGGCCAATACGACAAAACGCCAATTTCATATGTAAGGACCTAATATATCAGACACGTGACTAAACGGACAAATTACCTGATCAAAAGACAAAAAATACTTTTTGTAGGTCCAACCATTATGGGTGCCTTGTACGCCAGCCTGAACCAGCATTAAGTTTATTGCTTACCTATAAAATAGTTTTAAATATTTTTTTACACATTTTTAAATTAGCACCTTATATTTTACAGAAAGTATTAGAACAGTTTATATAAGTACCACATATGAAAATAAGTGCTTGAAAAGAAAATGAATGCGTATTTTTAAGCAATTTAACTCCTGATTTTAGAATATTGGTTTTGGCAGTTAGATTATTTTTATTTTGAACTTTTAAAGAATTATCACAACTTTCAAGATTCCGAAAGAAAAAGTCCTTGCCGCCGATAGATTCATTGGTTTTAGTTTTAAGTCTCAGTCATGAATGCTAGATTATGTATATTGCAGGCTTTTAAATGTTGTTATTGAACTGTCACGAGCGCCATGCATAAAACCAAAATTATGTAGGTAACCAGTTAAGTCGTCCTAGATATTTAATGACGTTATAATTTCCACTCATTTGTATAAGTACCTTACCCAAACCAAAACCTTTTTTCCGAAAATTCCCGATTTTTAGTCTATTGGATGTTTTTTCTATAATGTACGTACTCGTAATATTAACTTTTCAATTATTTAGTACAGTAGGTAATTTTTCTATAATTATCATCCTCAAAATTACCTATAGGTATCTGAAAAGACCGGATCGAAATAGAGAGTTGAAAATAAACTGTCCAAGGTATTTTATAGGTGTGAGATATTATAAAAACAATATCAGTTATTTTGCAGATGTTTCTAAAAACATCCACATTTTTTCATCAATTCAAAAAGGTATAACAGTGTTATTTGAGCTAAATATTTTAATGACCCACAATCACACAACACATCTTCCACGAGATAAGCCTGCGCTGTGTACTTATTGTAGGCACGCGTACATTCATGTAAAACATTACGAAATCACCTCTGCCACGAACCGTCTCACAAAATTGTGATATTAATTAACCCTATCGGAGTAATCTTCACAAGTTATCTACCAAACCTTATGTTGTTAAGTATCACAATAGCGGAGCGGTAATACCGATAATTTCACAAAAAAATTCTGACCGCGTGTTGTTTCGAAATTTCGAAAATTCATAAGTGTAAGTTTGTAAGTTGTGTTTGTAGAGCATAAAAATGATATCGGCCTTCCAATAAATTAATACTTTTTCTGTCCTGATTTTTATTCCTTATACACAAATTGTGTTATTAATTTTTATTCAGAAGCTTGACATCAATTTCATAGCATTGAGAGGCGTCTGGGGCATCACCTACTATCAGACTAAATAAATATTAAATACTGCTTTACTATTACAATATACTTCTTGTGATAAAATACTGGTTTAAAACACATTTAAAAATAGACACTATTAACTTGCACTTGTAATTTACTTACATAGTTAAACACAAAAAAATACTGCTTTAAAACTGTGATTCTCGGTAGGTTTCCAGTTACGGAAAAGTTTCTAAATTCTAATAACTGCTTCGTGCACACTTGTTGAAATGAAGTTTATAGCAAATGATTTAAGTAATATTGCTTTAGGAAGTTTAAACTGAACCAAGCGTTTTTTGTTACAGAGTGCGTGTGGAATATTACGTGAACGAAAACACTTTCAAAGAAAGACTGCAACTATACTTTATAAAGAATCAAAGATCGAGTGAGTACTTTACATTTCTTTCGTTACGGTATAGATGTTTCTTTGTAAACACCATGCCGAAATTAAAGAACACCTGTTTGTCTTTAAGTTACAAATATTAAGATTAAGTATAAGATTTCCTACTACTCCATCTTGGTGTACTTAAATAAAACAAAGCACCTGTCCCAAACAGCCAACAGAGGCCAGTAATAGTATCTATCGTGTAGAACAAAGACAAGACAGTGCAATTTGCTGAGCAACTACAAGTTCGACAGCTTGCCACCGAAGCGGTGGTGTTCCTAGATCGTCTCATAATTAACGTCACCCGGAATAGAATGTCACAACTTCAATACTACGTAGATCAAGTTCAAATAAAAGCGGATTCTCGCAGAATATCATATTGCGATACTTAATTGCCGATTTGGGCTCTCGGTGAAACTGAAGGTATATTGGACGTAGTCGGAAACAGTTTTTGTTTTGAAGCAAAATATTAAGATAGTTTTTTGTTTATGAATGTTGGGGAATATTCTACAATAGTCTCAAAAAACTATAAAAGTATTTATTGAGTACTATTAAAACAAACCGTTATGTGTACACTGGTACACGTGTTATGCGGCTACGCTTTTCTAACATTTTAACTAAAAAAAACCAATATAAGATAATTATTTCTGTTACGTTCTCTAAAATATGTTTCCACTGTAAATACCCAAATATTGTAAATATGTTTGTAAATACGGCCTGTTTGGTGTGGAGGTAAGTACTCTTGCCTTCCATGCCAGAGGTCCCGGGTTCGAATCCTGGTAGGGGCAGATGTTTTATTATATTTGCTTTCTAGTCATGGATGTGTATGTATGTTTATTTAAGTTTATTTCAAATATGTATACATGAAAAAAAAATCTATGTGTGCTTATATATTTCTTAAGTTTATTTATCCGTTATCTAGTATCCATAACACAAGTACTTAATGATACTTAATTTGGGCTAGATAATGTGGTATAATTATAATATGTGCCAATGCAAGTGCAAATATAATTATGTGCCATCAATACATTATAGGGAGTCAATTTTCTAAGAGGCCTCAACAGCGGCAATGAAGAGCCGTGCACCGAACAGGTTATTTGCGAGAACTGTCGCGCGAGCCCGCATAACCCGAGTCTCCGCGTGATCTCATTATTACTATGGTGATTAGTCGCACGCCACTCACCTAAGTGCACACAAAATTAGTTTCGCCATCAAAAATAATGGTTGCTTTCTCTTGTGACCCATTAATTGACGATAATTACTTTAAATGTTTTATAAGGAATTACAATTTGTAGTTAGCTAAATCAAAATAAATTAACTCTGATATTCTAATTGTACAAAATTGCTTAATAAATTATAAATGGGCTGCAGATGTTATTTTATACTATAATTTCAACTCAATCTCTATGATTTTATCTTTATTTTAACTACCTAGATTTTAAGTTATACCTATGATAACACTTATAATAACAAAATATCACTTTTCAGCAAAACAGTAATACAATAACTGATTATCAGTTTAGTCCACTCCTCATCAAAAATTTAACTTTCCAATATTTTCTATAACAAGGTTTCCATATTCTGACATGGTCTATACCGAGGTGGTTTCCCTATTGTTACAGGTTTACGCATTCGAATAGCAAACTTATTTTTCAAGCTTTTGGCGTGCGTTTTGTACATATGCCGGGTGTGTGCCGACGGGGACCCAATTTCTGCGTCATGGTACGTGTCAGACAAAACTAAGGTTGCCGAATTGGCTTTGTAATATTTTACGACACTATATCGACGCTGGAAAGGCTACCTTGGTTATCCACCATTGCGTAACTTTAGGGAAAAGCGAAAGTCATATAATATAACTTATTATATTGCTGTACTTTTTGCTAATGCACCAAAATAAATGCGAGCAACGCAGCAAAACGTGTTATATAAATAGTTATAAAAAATGACAAAGGCATAACCGGAGGATATCATCAAACTCAATAGCTATTCACAGTTTCTATGTGGAGTGCGTTGGTTCTTTCTGTACTCGGTGTACATTGTAGGGCTAGGCTATCGGCTAGGGTTTCAACTTTTTCGAAGTCATCGAAGGCGGGCGTCATGGGCGGAGGCCAAAGGAACGGAGGCATCGATGACGCGGTAGAATCCATCTTGAGAGACTTCGCCAAGCTCCAGTAAGCCAGATACGAAGGCGAAATCTCTTCAAGAAGCGTGTCCCAGTTGTAGAGTTACTACGGAGTACCAGCTTGAATGTTTCGAGTTAAAGTCACCAGCTAGTATTGTGGAGGCCCTCATATCGAGTAGCGACTGGAGGTCGCTTTGAAGTAGGTATAGCTTTGTCTGGTGGTTAGTAGATGGATGCCAGCGTGATTGGCTGATGGCCGCTGATCGCGATTCTACAACAGGAAACTTCTATATTCTCAAGCTGTGGAGGATCAACAGGTATAGAGTGTAGTGACCTTTTGTAATAGATGAGAGTAGCACCTTTATCGGCGGTAAGTCAATCGTTACGAACGATGTTATAGTTCGCTATTTTCGGGTCGATGTAAGATGTCGATTTGGGATTCTCGAAGGAGTTCATGAATTTCATTACGCTGATGTTTAAGACCATCGGCATTGAAGTAGCCGATAGTGAGGGACCGAGGTTTTAATCTAGTGGACGCCATTTAAAAGTTTAATTAATTGAATTTTTGGACGTTGGCAAGAAGTGCCTGGTGCTCGATCGCGACGAAGCACGTCGCCTGGAAGTCACCCTTTGCGGCTTGTAGTTTGCGAGCCAAAGTTATGATTTCTCCCACGTCGAAACTTAAGGCAAATTCGCTTACAAGCGTGAAGTCTGAAAGTGGCTCTCCACGGCCCTTGGCCGTGGGAGGAGAAGGCACGCAAACAGGTGCTAACCTGACCTGATGTACCTGTGAAGGCGGAAGGGTGAGGGCAGCTATGGGTTTTCTCACCGCGTTAGGTGGGGTCACCCATGCGTTCTTGGGAGGCAGTGGAGGACCTTGGGGGTCGCTTAACGGAGGCTGCGGTTTATGAGTTAGTAATGCAATTTTTTATATTTATTTTTCTACATACTCTCCTCCTAGATCACAGCACTTAGTCCAGCGGTCCTCCAAAGTCTTGATCCCATTTAAATAGAAGGTTTCATCAAGGCCTTCAAAAAAGGCATCTACGGCCACTTTGACCTCCTCATTGGTAGAAAAATTCATTCCACCTAAGTGTTTTTTGTAGGTTTTGGAAATTGTTGGAAGTCAGTAGGTGCCAAGTCAGGTGAATAAGGGGGATGAGGAAGCAATAGAAACCACAATTCACTATTTGAGCCATCGATTCTGCAGATGTGTGAAAACGAGCATTGTCCTGATGAAACAAAACTTTCTTGGTCATCAATCCTGGTCTTTTAGACTTTATTTCTTCATGTAAATGACGTAATATTGTGCAAGAATATTCAGAATTTATAGTTAGACCTCTTTCTTAGTAATCAACCAAGATGACACCCTTAGGATCCCACAAAACCGACGCCATTACCTTGTTTACTGAAAAATACACCTTGGCTTTCTTGGGGGTCTGAGATCCGGGGCTCCTCTATTGTTTGGATTGTTGTTTGGATTCAGGAGTATACTGATGAACCCATGTTTCGTCCATACTAACAAACCTTGCCAAAAATTCGTTTCGAAAAAGCTCTAAACAGTTTCTATAAATCGTGAGCCGACTTCGTTTCTGTTCAAGTGAAAAGATTCGCGGAATCCATCTTGCAGAAACCTTGTGGAACCCTAATTCGTTAACAATCATGTTTTGTGTACGTTCATATGAAATCCCTAGAGCTTCAGCTATCTCAGATACCTTCAATCTTCTGTCTCCCATGATGAGATCACATATTTTTTCGATGTTTTCCGAAGTTGTAGCTGTAAAAGGCCGTCCAGAGCAGGGGTCATCTTTGATGCTCTCTCGTCCACGTTTAAATCAGCTGTCCACTTTTTTATCATTCTATACGACGGAGCAGATATTCCTAAGGTAGCCATATGATCATGAATCTGCTTTGGAGTTAAGTGTTTCTTGTGGTGGTATTAGATCACGGCTCGGTGCTCTAAACTATCCATTTTCAAAATTTATGAAACTTACTCTCACTTAATGTTCAATAAAATAAATAATTACGCAGGTATCTCAGAGAGAAATTGCACATAGGCTGACGAAGAGTTTAGGTTTCATATGAGGGTAGTTTTATAATAATATGATAATGCTATCTATGTTAGGCTGCGAACTTTTGATCCACCCTCGTAGCTTAAGTTCCACCCGTTGCATGTTTACTTGTACGGAAGATGAATGTAAGCGACCAAAGGGTGAAAAGTAAGTTGTAGCAAAATGTCTAAAGATATCTTTTCACTTCAAAAATATTCTAATTGAGGCAGAATTGCTTATCTCTCAATCACATAATTTAGTAATTTTGACTAAACTGCTTATCTGCACAACTTATTTTAAACCCGGCACAGATTAACTGCAGTAGTGCCATATTATGACAAATGCAAGCGCGGCTAAATGTATCATACCTATGTATAATCTCCTCTGTTTTACGACGAAGCAATTTTTTTTATGTAAAAATATGCCGTTTAACACAGAACAGAAATGTTGCTTATGCTACACTATGGGTGAATGAGAGGTAGCGTAAGTTACAAAGATTGTAAAACGACCGAAAATTGTGCACTGATAAACAAAAATAAAGGAAATCGCACACTGCTTATCAACCATCAAAAATGCTTGTTTTATGGCGAAACCGAGATCAGCAGATAAAGAAAAATCAGGCGGTTCTAATGGCCTATATAACTCAATTCGCAAAATTGGTATATAAGCAAGGTAGAATTTCCAGCGTCGATAGGTTGGTCTTAGTTAGTTGAAAAGTATATTTTAGTGTTTTCAACAGCGATAAAACTGTTGATTGCGGCATTGTGCTAAAAAAAGTGGCCTACTGTGGCTAGAAACCTAACATAAGCTTAGTTATTGGGATGAAGTTATGAAAAAATGAATAAAATTTTCTTAACAATATATAATTTCTATAATACACAACGTTTGTTTATGTGACAAACAAAATTTAAAAAAAAACACTTTCATCTTCTTGCAAATATTTGGCAACCCTAGTCAGAACTGTGAGCTATTTAAGCTTTCAAAATATATATTTTTTTAAATTAAAATAACCACATTTACAGCTACGGATGTAAACCAGGGAATAAGACGGAGTTCGAATATTCGGCAAATCTGACCGAGGAGGAATTCCAAGAGCACCCGATTATCAACTGGGATGGAATTATATGGGTCAACAGACCGCTGTATCTGTGGGTCGTTCAAGTAGTGCTAGCTATGATATCATTCACGGAAGCTATTTTAGTGGCATATTTAGGATATAAGGTAAATGAAAATATAATTAATCAATAACTAAATATAGAAGGGGATGCTAATATTTTTACAGTACATAAAACTAGAAGTTAGTAGAACATAAAGTTAGAAATTGTTTTTCTAAGAACGTATTACATGAAAATTTTACAACTTACGCACCTACCTTTATACTACAGCATACACCAGTTACTTATATTAATCCTGATTTATTTTTAGGGAAACATTTGGCAGCAAGTTTTATCCTTTCATTTTATTTTAGAAATGGTAAATACTATACCATTTGCCCTAACGGTAAGTTTTGTATAAGTAAGATGTTTCTTTCATAAACATTTCAAAGTTCTTATACTTATCTTGTAACATTTTCCCCAGTTGCTATTCCCATCGTTACGTAATTTATTCATACCCGTATTCCTGAACTGCTGGTTAGCGAAGAGGTCATTAGAAAATATGTTCGTAAGTATCTGGAAAAAAATATTTAATATTTGGATGACAAAATTTTTTACCAATAATTTTATTTCAGAACGATCTTCACCGGGCGATGCAAAAGTCTCAGTCAGCACTATCGCAACAACTCATGATACTTTGCGTCACGCTTCTGTGCCTGGTTTTTACGAGGTAAGTGATAACAATCAATTATTGATCTCGATATTTCAGACAGAGGATGTGGTTTGTGGTAGGTATATTTGCTTGAGATACATTAATTTTCCCCATAAATACATAGGTCAAATATTCAAAAATAGTTTTGGTTTTACGTAAAAAAACACATTGCACTTGCTCGTTTTCACATCCGTGCTCACTAGTTAAATCTATGGATAAAGTTAAC
Organism: Marasmarcha lunaedactyla; assembly: GCA_923062675.1. Taxonomy (NCBI): domain Eukaryota; kingdom Metazoa; phylum Arthropoda; class Insecta; order Lepidoptera; family Pterophoridae; genus Marasmarcha; species Marasmarcha lunaedactyla. The sequence goes on along the minus strand of OV281339.1, from coordinate 12,150,069 downwards.
AATAGTAATTAATAAGTGTTACAATTTAAAACAAAGACAAATTAGCAACCGACACACGTAATTTTTGTGTTAAATAATGCTATGTAAAATTGAAAACCGTCCAATGTATAAATTAAAGGCAGTTTGAGTTTCTCACAGTCTATACCCGCATCCGCGAGTCCATCCCGTATCGCTCATTACCGCCATTTTTCATTTCGTTTAATACAGGTGTGAAGCTGAATCAAGAGCCATCTATATTAAATTTGTCCCTATTTTTTGAACGGCGAATAGTAAAACGAATATACCTTTGATCTTCTCGGTTTGTGAAATTGTAAACAAAATGACTTAGTCCACAAGATTACATGGTTTCAAGACACTACTGTCATTTGTAATTGAGTTTTTTTTTCTGTGTACCGATAATACAATATGTCTTCAAAGGACTTTTAATGGCTGAATCCCGCGTGAACCACGCTTTTGTTGTTTGAATAGTTGGGAGCCGGGAGACTTGCCGCGCTAACGGATGCAAATAAGAATAATTTTGTATAAACATAAAGAGACACTAAAGTATTCCCGTGAAGTTTCTTGCCAGTTCTTCTTCACGAATGTTTTTCCGAACTGGAAGTAGAGTCATGCTTTATTTAACGTCTATAAGAACAAGTAATTGTCAATGTTGAGATTATATATTTGAATTTGAATTTGGACCAATATTTTAAATAAAAAGAAAGCGGTCGAATCAAAGTGCTGCTCGTCCCACTGCTCTACCACCAGTTCCGAAAAACCTTCGTGAAAAATAACTGGCATAATTTTTTCGATAAACAGATTACAATGTCTCTGTGAGTTCGGCATGTCACTCTCCCCCTAAGTATCGAACGACGAACACCCTCAAACGGCATCCGTTCACGAGTTGACGCGGGATCCAGCCGTCGCCCTCCTCAACCATATTAGAGGGCAGTGAGCTACCCATCACCCGGCGCTACCGTAAAGCGCTACGGTTCTTGAAGTCATGCACAAAAAATTGTCTTATCCACCACCCTAACTGGCGTCTTACTGCGAGATTCGTAAAATAATGGATTTCGTGTATTTCCGAAAACCCGTTTCAAAATAATGCATCTATCCCTCTAAAGAAGTATTCTCATTCCACAGCGTCTGCGGAATTCAACATTTCCAAAGAGCAGGGCACCGGCACCTAAACCTCTTTCAGGCGACTTACTTTGTCGTCGTGACGTTCTCCACCGTGGGCTACGGAGACTTCGTTCCGGACATATGGCCGTCGCAACTTTACATGGTCATTATGATAGGGGTGGCCCTCGTCGTTTTACCTACACAAGTGAGTATTGCGCCGTGACTACGTATATGTGCAAAAAAAATTAATTAAGGATCATTTGTTTCAGAGTATTTCCATAATTAAGAGTCAAGCTAATGTAAAAGAGTAGTGATTTCTAATACCGGCTTTTCGTCTTCAGCATAAGCAAGTAAATGAAATTAAACATTGTAATGTAAAAAATTTAAAATTCCACGGGCCAAAAAATGTTATCTTAAATACTTGTATAGGCAGATTTTTGTTGATGTAGATACCACAAAATATAAACTTTTATCAAGAAATTTTCAACCCGGATTGTTTTAGAGTTCAAAATCAATTAAGGAAATTTGATATTTTGTGGTAGGAGGAGGAGCTGTCGACTGTACCACAATTCGATATAGTAAAAGAACCTGCCATGTTATCTGCAATCTGCCGATCTATGGCGGTGAAGTTCACTGAATTGAATTACTGCGTAGACCTAAGTCTGACTTGAATTCAACTATTTGGTTCATTCACTAGTGATGCGATAAAAAGATTTAGCTTATGACGGGTTACCTACCACTTGCTCTAAATGTATATTTTTTACATAGAGCGTATAAAACAAGTCCCACGGTACCTTTGTAAGGCTATTTTTAGCAAATCGTAATATAATAATAATAATGTTTTTTCAGATACTCACCTATTGTTTCGAGTAAATCCATTGTTTGCCGTTGGCACTTGGGGGTTTATATAAAATAATGCAGTTTCCTTTGCAACTTTTATATGTTTATAATAAATTCATATTAATTTTTTAAACGTATTGTTTCTCGAAGTTTCTCGTAAAGTCTTGGTCTGAAGTGAATTATGCTTTATTGAGTATTCATGCTTTGTTGTTCTGAGCCATATACGCGGTATACAAGTTGTATGGCTTTACCAATTTCAACTTTTACAACAATAAATTTTTCCTTTTATTAAAATAATTTTGTTAATTTTAATCATTTATTACTCGTATTTAATATTCAAAATAGCTTGATGTACTAAGTTGTTACAGTAAAATTGAGCTCTTAAATTGAGCTTGAGTTTTTTAACAAGTTATAATCTACGCCTACATCAGTATAAGGGTCACATGATAGCATTTTATTGTTCCGGTCCACTAGTTACCACCCGAAACTAAGTCCTCAAGAATACTCTTTACGAAGTTTAATTATGTTAAAAATAAAGCTTGAAATTTTTCATTTTTATATTGAAACATATTTAGGTAGTATAAGTATAGAACTTACTGGTTTATTACCCTTATATAAATGTACTATGTAATTAAGTGCACCTAATAAATACTTAAAAGCTTAGATATGTGGTGGTAAATATATTTTCACTAATTATTTTTATCGATAAGCTATTTGTTCGAATATTTGCCTTTCGTTTACTTGGCTACATTGCGCATTAGGCAACCATAGCAACATGCGTGCTTTATATCTAAGTAATTAAAACTCTCTAAGGAATGAACAACTTTAACAATTTTTTTTTTGTCGGACGGACTGTTATCTACAGCAAACTACCGACCGAATAACCGCGCCGCATTGCAAATCTAACGTTTTTCGTAACAAAAGTATATACGTAACACTACGTTTATATGATGCATTTAGTTCGAACAACTGGCCTTCACTTGGATGGAGAGACAGAAGTTGGGAGGGTCCTACTCGTCACACCGTGCGCAGTCGGAGAAGCACGTGGTGGTGTGTTCCACCACCCTGCACGCAGACACCATCATGGACTTCCTAAACGAGTTCTACGCCCATCCCCTGCTTCAGGACTACTACGTGGTACTCCTATCGCCGATGGAACTGGACACTACCATGAGAATGATTTTACAAGTTAGTTTTAATATTACATCATCGTGACGTATAATTATATTTTTAGTTTCATTTTGAGTTACATGGAAGGCGGATGTTAACTTTATAAGACAAAAAACCAATACAAACAGTAGACCACTTCAGGAGCCTCAAAAATATGACTCATATTTTCTTAGCGTACGATAAATAGAACGCACAAAAATCCGTCTTTAACAAGCCTACCAGAGGTCAAAATTAAATATGCCAAGTCAGTCGAGAAAACCTTCTTTCGCTCATCACTGTTCAAGCGTGACGGTTCTTCGGCTCACAATGCAAAATAGGAAGGAGACTAATTTGCAAACTTTTCTCTTAGCGGAATTTAAATTAAACGTCCGGATTGAAAAATTTCGCCCACGTTACCTTCGTTCGGCATCAAAAATGGCACTAAAATGCTTTACAAAAAACTAGAGGTAAAACATGCCAGTGGTTCAGATGGCATTCCTGCAGTGGCTTTAAAGCACTGTGCAGCCCGAGTCCTACTCATTTCTTGACACGCCTATATCGAATCTCGTTAAGCACTACTTTGACACTACGGAGTATTTCCGAATGAATTGAAGCCAATCTTGACAAGGATTTTCAAATTAAGCCCTTCTAAAATCCAAGCATCTTGTGCCTCTGCTCCACTAAAAAGAGCTCTAACACTACCAAGGTTTATCTTTTATCAACCATCTAGGGCTTTTCGGAATGACATTCAAAACTGCAGCACACACAGCCTATAAAAAATTAAGAACCATTGCAAAGGTTCGCCGGTAGGTACTTCAACTCTGAGTAGCTATTTTACCCCTGTACAGCCCCGGTTCAACTATTCTCTGTCTGTTCAAGGCGCAGACACATGTCACCCGATTATGGTAGACGAGCCGAAATAATATACACAGCGTTTCGACAGCTCGTTTTTGGTTCGTTTTTATCTATGTTTTTGCAGAAAAATTAAATCCTGGTACTTTCAAGTATTTTATTTTATTGTATACATTAAATAGACTTAAATCAAAAATTTACGTAATAATATTTCGTACAGTTTCTAGTAAACTATATCTTGACTATCTTTAACTCTTCACGATACGTTATGTGCTTAAAAAACACTGAAAATGCAGTGTATTATTTTTACCGTAAAACCTGCCATCATTATTTGTAGTTTTATTACACGTTCTGTTGTGATGATATAAAAGTAAGGAACCGTTTACTTATAACTGTCAACCACGCACAAATAAAAATCGAGATATTTTCCAGAAATCGATACTGAAAAGTTCGTATTTTCAATATCTTTACAATTACATTTGAAATGCCTCTTAATGCAGCTATTTATGTTTGTGTGCACATAGTTGGGCGGCCAAAAAATGCTTTATCTGTTTTATTGACATCCCATGGTACTCGTATGGTATGTTTTGGTATGACATGACATGTTATAAATATTCGTTAATAAAATGTTTTAGTTCTAGTTTTTGATACTGCATAGATAAGTTAGTGGTGCTGTAATATTGATCATTGTGAAGTTGTTAGGATTATCATTCACAGTATTCATTACTTTAAGGAAGTAAAAAATATTTTTTGTTATATGATAAAAACATTGAAATAAATAAGCCGATGTATCATGTTAAAATGACATCAACTTACAGATATTTTTCATAGTAGCTTCAAATAGCTTATATATAAGAGTTGTTAACCCTTCCGTATATTTATTTATAAATAGGTAACTTAATTGAACAAAAAGTAGTTATAACCAAGTTGGTAGTTTCATATGAAAGTAAAATCTGTGGGACTTAATTTCAGGTACCTATATGGGCTCAAAGGGTAATCTACATTCAAGGCTCATGTTTAAAAGATACAGATCTCATAAGAGCTCGTATGAACGAAGCTGAGGCCTGTTTCATTTTAGCTGCCAGAAATTATGCGGACAAAACTGCTGCGGACGAACACACTATTCTGAGGTAAGTAAAATAAAACAAAATGATCTAAATAAGTTAAACAATAACAACCTCATGACCTACTCAACCTGTAGGGTTTGCTAAAATATCTTAAGCAATTTATATTCTGGATCAAATTACCATTGGAAAATTCTGAATCATAAATATAAAAATGTTGTTTAAATTATTGGATCAAATATAAGTGGGTCGCTAAGCACCTAGAGTGCACCAGGGCCTTACGTAGGTACTAGTTACCTGCTAGGATACATGGTGGCTCATCGGGCTAATTACTTTTAAAAAAACCAATGATGTACTTTTAGCTATTATCAAAATGAGGCTCGTAGCTCATTTCAGCATTGCTAGGATTTACATCTATTCATAAAAATAAATTTTATGAATAGATGGGTATTTTTGTAAAATTCAGCATTTGTTTCACCGCCTCAACCATCATTTGGGTTCACGGCAAAAATAAGTCATGGGAAGTTCAAGTGATGGGAAGTTTAATGTTCGAATTATTGAACAAAAACATTTACGAATATTTGCTAATGCCCAGATCTAGTTCTCAGTGAAGTTAAGCGAAATGAACTAGCTAAATTGGATAGGTATCGATATTAGAAAGCTACCTCATCCAATAGTTATAGAAAAGTGCATTTCTGTGAACTTGATTGTTCGGTTTCTACAGAGTTTCTCTTTTAAAAACTGATGCATACCGGTAGTATTTCACCCTTTTTTTTTTAAATGCCTTTGTAAAGACGCCAAGTGTGCAGTGCGACCTAGTGGCGCGTGGTGGCTAGCTTTCTAGAACTGACTGACTTGCTAGGCTCTAGGCGCTAGGCAAGATATAGCCTTGAGCATACCATTAATTATTCAATAGAACTGCTTATAAAATAGAGTTATGAATTAAATAATATAACCAAGCTTTAAATAAATAAATTAACAACTGGGTAAGTCGTGTGAGGATTATGAGACTCGTATTCAAGATTTTATTTTATAATATAACTTTTCCCGCTGACTGATTCGAATTGTTTGGTCTTTTTTTAAAATTTCAATTAAAACAGGTCTTGGGCTGTGAAAGACTTTGCTCCGGATGTTCCACAGTACGTTCAAATATTTCGACCAGAAAATAAGTTGCACGTGAAATTTGCTGAATTCGTTGTTTGCGAGGATGAATTCAAATATGCGTTGCTGGCGAATAATTGTACGTGTCCCGGAGCATCCACGTTGGTTACGCTGCTGCTGCATACTAGTCGCGGGCAGTAAGTATACTTTGAATTATCCTTACTGAGGGTTTTTCTTTTTATTTGAGTCGTATTCTATTCTATCAAAATTTACATACACTGAAATATAGTGTATAGTATAATATTTATTTATTATTATATATTCATAATTTACAGCCCATTTGGTGATGATTCACTTTTAAGCAGCATTTTAGAAAAAGGTGGTGTAATTATAGAATAGTAATTAGGGGACAATACTTTTTTATTTTTATTATATTGTTATGTCGCAGGGAAGGACAACAATCGCCCGAAGAATGGCATCGACTTTACGGAAAATGCTCAGGAAACGAAATTTATCACATTGTTCTAGGAGACAGTAGATTTTTCGGTGAATACGAAGGAAAAAGCTTTACATACGCTAGTTTTCACTCACACAGAAAGTAAGCTATATTTCATTCGGTATTTCATAAATGGTAGAATATTTTTATACATTGTTTGTTGTATTTATGTACAGATACGGTGTTGCATTGGTCGGGGTGCGTCCTGCGGAATTGCCAGAATTTTACGAAGAAACGATCTTATTGAATCCCGGGCCGCGGCATATAATGAAGAAGAGTGACACTTGTTACTACATGAGTATAACGAAGGAAGAGAATTCAGCATTCGTTGTTTCAGATAAACAGACGGAAACGAAAGCGAACATACCGAAAGACCACACGGCTTGTAGTCTTGTATCGAGCGAGAGACGGTCGGGCGACGCAGAGGAGGGGACTGCCGGCGCGGGCGCGGCGCCGCGCCCGCCGCACGACGGTACTAAAGCTCAGTACCACCTCCCACAAGTGATTCTCCAAGCTCCCGCGAGCAACACACCCAACGCATCGCCATCACGCATCAGCCAAGCTAATATTGTTTCATCTGCTAATTTTACCCTCTCTGGCTGTGAGTGTCACAGTTGGACTTACACCAAAAGCAGATCGATTGTAAATCAAATATCATATTTTCATGAAATCGATCAGCTTTATCATACCAATATTAAGCGGTTAGCGTAATTTTTAAAATAAATTTATAGATTCTTAATCCTGCTTTACGCCAACTGCTTACTGCTAAAATTTCATTTGTCACATCAAAAGCTTTAAACACATTCTAGGTGGAGTTTAATTTGAAATATTGAAATGTTTTCTTACATAAATGTATTATTTAAATACAAACTTAAACACATAATTCGAATAATACACATTGTATAGTTTTAGCGTTTACTAAAATAAAGCAGCAATAATTACATCTTATAGGTACTAGCAAAACGAATTTTGAAAACAGTTCCTATCCAAGGAACATAATATTAATGTTTTACAGAAAATTTTATTACAAACATCGATATCGCAAAGTTTTTAAGTACCTACAGAAACTAGCGTATTGTTGTTGTTATTGAAGGTGACAAATGTCTGCTCAATTTTCATAAAGCACGAGTGTCACCTTTTCATTCTGCAAAATTGTTGTTACGAGGGTGGATTGAAAAGTTCGCGGCCGAAGTAAGAAAACACAGGATTAATGCAATTTTTTATTTTTATTTTTTTACATTCTATCCTCTTAGGTCACAGCACACAAGTCCAGCGGTCCTCCAAAGCCTTGATCCCATTTAAATAGAAGGTCTCGTCGAGGTCTTCAAAAAAGGCATCTACAGCAACTTTGACCTCCTTATTGGCAGAAAATTTCATTCTACCTAAGTGTTTTTTACTTTTGGATATAGGTGGAAGTCAGAAAACCGATGCCATTACCTTGTTTACTAAAAAACACACCTTGGCTTTCTTGGGGGTCGGAGATCCGGGTCTCTTTCATTGTTTGGATTGTTTTTGGATTCAGTATAGTGATGAAGCCATGTTTCATCCATAGCAACAAACATTGCCAAAAATTCGTTCGGATCAGCTTGAAAAAGCTCTAAACAGTCTCTAGAAATCGTGAGCCGAGTTCGTTTCTGTTCAACTGAAAGGAGCCGCGGAATCCATCTTGCAGAAACCTTGTGGAACCCTAATTCGTTAACGATCATGTTTCGTGTACGTTCATATGAAATCCCTAGAGCTTCAGCTATCTCAGATATCTTCAATCTTCTGTCTCCCATGATGATATCACATATTTTTTCGATGTTTTCCGAAGTTGTAGCTGTAGAAGGCCGTCCAGAGCTGGGGTCATCTTTGATGCTCTCTCGTCCACGTTTAAATTCAGCTGTCCACTTTTTATCATTGTATACGACGGAGCAGATGTTCCTAAGGTACCATATCTTCATGAATCTGCTTTGGAGTTAAGTGTTTCTTGTGGAGGTATTTGATCACGGCACTGTGCTCCAAACTATCCATTTTCAAAATTTATGAAACTTACTTTCACTAAATGTTCAATAAAATAAATAATTACGCATGTATCTGAGAAAAAAATTGCACAGAGACTAACAGAGTCTAGGTTTCATATGAGGGTAGTTTTATAATAATACGACAACGCTATCTATGTTAGGCCAAGAAATTTTCAATCCACCCTCGTAGCTTAAGTGCCACCCGTTGTATGTTCACTTGTACGGAAGATGAATGTCAGCGACCAAAGGGTGAAAAGTAAGTTGTAGCAAAATGTCTTATCGATATTTCTTTTGAAATATAAAGCGTAGCAAACCTTGTGGAACCCTAATTCGTTAACGATCATGTTTTTTGTACGTTCATATGAAATCTCTAGAGCTTCAGCTATCTCAGATACCTTCAATCTTCTGTCTCCCATGATGAGATCACATATTTTCTCGATTTTTTCCGATGTCGTAGCTGTAGAAGGCCGTCCTGAGCGGGGGTCATCTTTGATGCTCTTTCGGCCACGTTTAAATTTAGCTGTCCGCTTTTTTATCATTGTACACGATGGAGCAGAAGTTCCTAAGGTTCTTTTTTTTTCGAAATGGTCAGTTTATTTATGGCCCTATGGGCCTTTTAAATTTCACCGGACTTTGTAGCTTAGCGCTGACGGCGCTTAGCTGGAACTTAAACTACTCCTACATACGATATGCCTATGGGCACCCGAGAGGGTAAGGACCTCGGCTTAGGACGTCGTATATTGAAACTACCACTGGTTCGGAAGGATCATCTACTGCCAAAGAACCAGCAAGAAACTCAGTAGGAATGCGTACGATGCATTAGCCTGGCCCACCGGTGGGTTAGGCGATTCGACTGCCGGGTTGCCCTATTTCTAACTGGAACACCGGCGTTCCTGTAATATAATCGTCGGGATCTGTTAAGACGTTACGTGGATGCTTATAACTAACCGCCGCGTCTGGGTTGGCTGTTTATTCAGATGACTTATTGACCAGCGGGTTGGGATGGTGGGGAGCATTATTGAAGTGGCGTCTTCGCAATGTAGTGACTTTTTGTAATAGATGAGGGTACCGCCTTTATCGGCGGTAAGCCTATCATTAAGAACAATGTTGTAGTTCGCTATTTTCGGGTCCTAGTCAGGTTTCAAAAAGGTTTCCTGCAGAACTAAGATGTCGATTTGGAATACTCGAAGGAGTTCATAAATTTCATTACGAGGGACCGAGGTTTTAATCTAGAGGACGCCATTTCAAAGTTTAATTTATTGAATTTTTGGACATTGACAATAAGCGCCTGGTGTTCGATCGCGACGAAACACATCGCCTGGAAGTCACCCTTTGTGGCTCGTAGTGTGCGAGCTAAAGTGGTTATTTCTCCCAAGTCGAAACTTGAGGCAAATTCGCTTAGAAGCGCGAAGTCTGAAAGTGGCTCTCTATGGGACCTGGCCGTGATAGGAGAAGGCATGCAAGCAGGTGCTAACCTGACCTGCTGTATCTGAGAAGACGGGAGGGTGAGGGCTGCCATGGGTTTCCTCACCTTGGTAGGTGGGGTCACCCATGCGTGTTTGGGAGATGCGTGTGAGGGTCACATAGCGGAGGCTGCGGTTTATTGGGCGGGCCGGGCTTTGCAGCAGGAGCAGAGGGTGGACACCTTTGCTTTGTCTTCTGCGCCTTTTTGGGGTTGGGCTTTGGGGCATCCTAGGTAATTGGCAGTTTTGCCAACGGACTTACATAAGACGCAAGCAGGAGGTTCGACAGATTGCGGGGTTCGCGCGCAATCCACAGTGCCATGATCACCCAGGCACTTGACGCACCTGGGCTTGGCATGTCAATTTCTGGCCGTATGGATGGCCATAGACTTGGCATCTATGGCATTGGCTGGGTATACCACATTTGAAAGGGATCTCGACGATGATCTTCGAAAGTCGTGCTATAGTTTTAAGGTTGAAAATCCCCTTGCCCTCAGGGGTGTAATCTAGTGTTACCAACACTAGGCTGTACGGCATGCGATCTTTGCCATACATACGGTGAACAGAAATGACCGGGAATCCCTGGTCTTTAAGATCCTGGAGAAGGAGCTCTGACTCAATCTCCTTCGGTACGCCTCTAAGGACGACGCGTAAAACGCGCTCCTCCTCGAGCGCGTAAGTGTGGTAATCAATGGATTTCTCATTCAAGTACTTGGTGAGGGCACGAATGTGATAAAACACAAATGTGATAAAGATAAATATGAAAAAAGAAGAGTAAATAAATAAAATAGTAGAAAAGACGGACGATATATAAAATAAAGCACTGGATCAGTACAAATTTGTTGTCACCGTTGGTAGTTGGTATCTTTTGTACTAAAACCAGAATACTTAACGCTGAGTACACACAGCACTCAACACAAGCACAACACAGCACTTTGAAAACTAAGAAACTTAGTCGCAAAGAAAAAATCACTTTGAATGCGCTCGGAGGGAGGAAAAAACCCAGAAAAACCGTATCACGGAGCCAACACGCTAGTCTGTAAACTGAGCGCCTTTGAATATCGGGAAGGGACCGATCAATCGGAGTGCTCTTAGAACGTCAGTACCGGGCGGCGGTCGCAGCGAGAATCCTCCTAAGGTAGCCACCATATCTTCAGGAATCTGCTTTGGAGTTAAGTGTTTCTTGTGGCGATATTTGATCATGGCGCGATGCTATCTATTACAAACTATCCATTTTCAAAACTAATGAAACTTGTAAAGCGCAATTTGTATATTAGTGTCATGTACAATACATATTTAAAAAAAACAACACAAGTTGTCGTATTTTTGACAAGAACACTATAAATTTTCACTTACATTGGCATTAACTCATTATCCATGTTTGAAATCACGCTTTTCTATAACAATGTGTTGTTTGTTGATGTGACATAAATAAATTTTAAATTGAATTAGTTGTCTGTTTGATGAATGTTTTACTATTTGGTGTATCTTGTTGCACAGCGAAAGCCGGTGAGGGCAGCTCAAACAGCGACTGCAGGGGTGGCCTTAAGGAGTGTTTAGCCACCGATAATGTCACCGACAGCCACCTGCTCCTGCCCAAACCTGAGAACCCTAACTTTCTTAGTCCAGACAACCTGAACTACAGGCGAGGTACAAATAAATGTTAAATATTATAACTAACTTAGTACAAACTTTTTGCACCCAATAGGATAACCTATCAGTTGGTAGTAGTTACAACTCATAAACATAGTCCCCGAGCTTTTAAACGAACAGGTAATTGGTACCTGTTATTAAAGCATGTTACATTTTCGTCTTTAGTGTCACGTTCCTTTAGTTAGGTAAATTAGAAGACAAATGCCTATTTAAGATTTTTTAAATTAAATTAATTTTTTTCCTGATGAAATAACGATGAATGTAAACTCTTCGACTTACGTAGGTAAGTACCATCGTACGTACAACAGTTTTCTGTATTCTGGCTTGTACAGCTAAGGGTATATTTCAGGGAGCAGGAGACCTTCGATTCTGCCGGTTCCAGACATGGTGACGAGCTCTCTGAACGTCGCGTCTGACAGCCATGATGATGAGGCTGAGGCTGATGAAAGCGAAGACGAACTAGACGATGATGTGCCCTGGAGGTCACCCTCAGAGAAGATTGCGTAAGAACCGCCACACTGTACCCCCATCGCATGATATCCCGCATTTATTTTTACACTTTCTTTCACAACAAATTGAACACAAACGTTTTTAATAGTACTCATATTTACTTATTAAAAATTTAGTACGTATAACAGCCCGATCAATGTGGTGGACATTTCAGGCTAAAGAGTTTCCCACCCGGTCTAGATACAAATTTATATATATATATATATATATATATGAAATTCTATTTTATAGAAATAAAAAACATTAATTTAAACAAAGATTTAAAGTGGCTAAATATAGGTGCGATACGTTGTATGCAATTGTGCGTTTTAACAATCATTTCTTTATTTGAGTACGAATTAGTGTAAGGTGTCCATTGTATAGATCGAACTCTTTTATTATCTTTTTAATAATGCTCGAAAACAATCGCATTGTAAATAATAATTTTCGGAAAAATATAACGCTTTTGACTGCACTAACTGCTTTGGACTCTTAGTTGGCACGATTTATTTTAATTTTATCTGCCCAAGTCTGCAATTTAACAGCAAAGTTTAGACATTTTTTTTCATTTTTATTTTTCACTTCTGTAGATAGAGGTCCAACATCACGCAAGATGCATGAACCCACTGAGCTCGTCATAGTTCCTTGAAAGTAAGTGTCTCTGCTTCTTTATGATTTTTGCCATGTTAACGTTTCTCATTGTTTCACCCTTAGATACAGAGAGACCATGCAATCGAGTATCATCAACTAACTGAATTTCTTTAAACACATTCATTTTATTGAGTTTAACAATCCATAAGAAATTCTTGGGTTTATGTAAACGCAAACTGTAAACAGTTTCTTTGTGTATTAGTGTAACATTACATACCTACATGTATTTTGTTTACTAAGTTGTTTTGCTAATGTGTACTTACTGCGGGGTGTGCATTGTGGCTCTGTTTCCCCTCTGACCTTTACCCGGTGTCGGGGGTGCTGCAGTGATGACGTCACGACCAGCAGCTTCTCATCGCTGGCAGGCAGCGAGCGGTGCGGCGCCGGCGCACGCAGCGCCTGGCGCGACGACTACAATCGGTGAGCTCAACTACAGGTCATTCACAAAACAAATGCTACGTACTAGAATAGTTATGTCGAGCCAAGTTTTTGCGTTGCCGGTTTTCATTTGATACACGCAGTACAACCTTTTTTGTGATTATAAAAAAGGCAACGCTAATAGATTAAGTAGTAGGTAGCACAGAAAATTCTCCTGAGATGCCTGCTCTAGTACAAATAATTCAATCCTTCCATACCATTTCAATAAAAAGCATCTATGTGTATGTATGTTTATTTAAATTTATTTCTAGTATATTTATACATGAAAAAAAAATATCTATGTGTGCTTATATATTTCTTAAGTTTATATATCCGTTATTTAGTATCCATAACACAAGTTCTTAATGATACTTAATTTGGGCTAGATAATGTGGTGTGATTGTTAGAAATATTATTTTTATTATTATTATCATTCAGATAAGGACTGATAAACAATTTAAAATACGTCAATAATACAACACAGCTCCGTCAAAGAAAGGTTCGTAGAATATGATAAGTTTACTTGTGCCTGCTGTGCATTTCTATATGGTCCCTAGGATTTTGCACAATAATGTAATGTTATCACCTAGCACGTGTACCTACTTTATATTTTATAGTTCTGCAATAATTTTTTTACTGGCACAGGTGTGATTTTTCATATAGATTTATAAAACTCTATTTTAAAATGTTTCAGTATCCCTTCTAAAGACGACTGAAAAATAATCTGTTTAATTCAATCACTTAGCGGAAGTACAATGGTACTCAGCTTTTATTTGAAGTAAAATATTTTTTTTTCAGAATTATAAAAGGATTTCCGCCAGTATCTCCATTCATTGGCGTCAGTCCAACTTTGTGTTATTTGCTTAAAGAAAAGAAGCCCCTGTGCTGTTTGCAATTGGCACAGGTTTGCGAGCACTGCGCCTATAGAAACGCTAAAGAATACCAATGGCAGAATAAAACGATAATTTTGGCGGCCGACTATGCATCGAATGGAATTTATAATTTCATTATTCCACTTCGGGCACATTTTAGGTCGAAAACTTCGCTCAACCCTATTATACTGCTTTTGGAGAGAAGACCGGACATCGCATTTTTAGACGCGATATCGTATTTCCCGTTGGTGTATTGGATGCTTGGGTCTATTGATTGGTAAGTCGACACAGTGTTATTTTGAAACAAAGTCATGATACTAAGGCTGGATACAAAACGTGGATTGTTTCAGTTTGGATGACCTATTACGTGCGGGGATTACGTTAGCTGAAAACGTTGTAGTTGTTAACAAGGAGCTCTCGAACTCTGCAGAGGAGGACAGCCTCGCTGATTGTAATACCATAGTGGCAGTACAGACCATGTTCAAGTAAATTCATCATTTTATAAATATATATCTACATATTCTTAGGAAGATGATTCTTTAGTCTAAGTTTAATAAAAAAGTTAATGGCAATGCGAAATGGAATTATGAATTACAATAACAAGCAAAAGCGGATTTAAGCCAAAGCGAATGTTATAGTATCCAATAATTTTAAAGATTACAATACAATCTACAAAAACATTTCCTTTCAGATTCTTTCCATCGATAAAATCTATCACTGAACTGTCTCAGTCATCAAACATGAGATTCATGCAATTCCGAGCTCATGATAAATATGCGCTGCACCTGTCTAAGATGGAGAAGGTACAATAATTAAATTGCCTATTTTGGAGAGTATACATCAGATTAAGTATAGAAAACCTTTTTCGATTTGCAGCGAGAGAAAGAGCGCGGGTCTCACATATCGTACATGTTCCGACTGCCGTTCGCGGCCGGCTCCGTGTTCTCGGCCTCCATGCTGGACACGCTCTTGTACCAGGCCTTTGTGAAAGACTATGTCATTACCTTTGTAAGACTATTGCTCGGCATAGACCAAGCCCCGGGATCTGGATTTCTCACCTCTGTAAGTTTCAGGCGAAAATCTTCTGTTTTTTATTTGAACAGCAAGTTTAAGCGCAAGCGTTAATGTCATAACTCCACACAATCAAGATTTATTAGCAGGGCTTGCGAGTCGTAAATTTACGATGCTGGCGTCAATTTATTAGCAGTTCAAGTAAAGTCAGGTAATTGTTTATTTTAATGTTCAATGATTTTATTGCCTTTGATAATCCGGACAGATGAAAATAACTAAAGAGGATATGTGGATCCGTACGTACGGTCGGCTCTATCAAAAGCTATGCTCGACCAGCTGCGAGATCCCAATCGGGATCTACCGCACGCAGGACACTAGTCTGTCTGACGCGTCGCACCACGTGAGTATGTCGCCCCGGACGACCACTAACTGGTTTTGGTCACGATTCGCGAGAATGCGAACATCGCGTGCATCGGTGAGTTGGATTACTCTCCTCTCAAACTTTACTCTCCTCAAATACAGTCCTCATTACACCTACGAATTACTCATTGTACTTCTGTTACATTTTTCTTTCTTTGTCTTTCAAAATTCCTCTAATTTTTATTCCCAGTTGACTGTATTTCGGGTTTTATTTAAAGCTCTCTTTTCAATCTTATATGTCGCGACACACTTTTATCATTATTTTGTAAAACTCTATACATTTAGCTCATCTTGAACATAAACACTTGTGGCGTGTTGAAACTTAGTTATAGCATTTAAATGACTATCACGCAGAAACTCGTTTTGTCTTTTGAAAACACATGCTTTAATTTTTTAATTTATTATTTTATACAGCTACAGCTCAAAGTGGTGTTTTCTTGCTTTTTTACACTTATTAGATGGCAATTCAATTACAGTAAAGACGACGAGATGTCTTCGTCAAAATTTACAATAAATTGTAATATGTTATGAGGAATAAATCCTCGAGAAGGTCTCAGCTGAGTCTCCCTTTAGAGCAATGACGTCCTCCAACTCGATGATCGCAGTCCCGCCTTAGCGTTTTAAATGTACTGTGTGTAATGCATGCCTTGTCTTAGCCAACCACTAGAGTGTTAATATCATAGTAAGTCTTACACATTGGATAAACATCACTAAATTACGCAGTTCTTTAACTATAATCCATTTGTGTACCGCAACATCTCCTTATGGAAATGATTGGCGATCACATAACTAATAGCATTTTAAGAATTATGAGAATTAAACTCAGAGAAATCTGACACCTAGTGTATCTTCAGTATCTGACACAGTTAAGTTACCAATGTGCACTTTAGTAATGCAACAGCTTTCGCTTTTTGCATGCGTTTCGTTAGTATGGCAGTTGTGTTCAGTGGTATCTATGTGAGTGTGGTGTGGTTGTGAGATAGGAATACTGACGCGGGTGCGGCGACGTTGCAGCAGGCGGACGGTGACGGCGACGGCGCGGCGTCAGCGGATGCGTGTGGGCCGCGAGCACACCGCGCGTGTCTGCCCTCTTGTTACGGAGCGCGCACGCCGGGCGCCTCCGCGGTAAGACACTTCTACAATTGGCCCAAAAATTTCATTTAATATTTCAAAAGATATTCAAAATTGACGGATTAATTAAGAATTTTAAATTATTTTCTAAACTAAAAACGAAATTTAACATGCAGGAGATACCAGCAACTATTGTTTACCTAATACAAAAAAATTTGATAAGTCAATACACTTCGCTTCCGCTAACTATAAACTACTAGACAGGCTGCCTAATGGTCGTGACCCGAACTTCTAATGACTAACCAAAGTATAAGGAATTAGTTGACTTCATTACATAATTAAGAATAAACGCGAATATAATGTACACACACCTACTGTTTATATGTTACAATGTATTTTGCATTATTCAGGATATAAGTTCCAAAAATTCCAATTCATATTTTCAATCTGTATATTTGTATCTCGAATTTGAAAACTAATAATTTCTTTAGCTTTACAACGTTCTCACTAAAATCAGTCGCAGAATCGGATATTTTTTATGTACATAAAATTTATTATTACTAATGCTGTAGGCTGTAATGAAATAAGCAGAGAAATGGTAATCATGACGTTACCTCCCACATTGAAGTAACTAGCACTACTGTTACTTCAATGTAACTATAACTGGCACTATTGCCTGATGTATTTTATCTAACTATACCGTGCCAAATCTTTGGATAGTGAAGTTAGGAATCTCGCCATCCAAAGTTGAATTACCAAGCTTAAAAATCTTAGGCCCATAAAATTATTTATTTTTTTTTTCAAATTCTATATTTCCCTGGAAAAATAATGTATCCTCAATGAAATAAATGTAGAACACAATTTACTGCAACCTGAATATTTTCGACAGTTTTTTTAAGAAACGTAGTAGAGTTTAGCAGATATTATTCTTACACAAGATGCAGAAAATGGGATAATTTTAGCTTTCTTAGATTTAACACGCCTTTTTCATGGAATGCACCGCTTGTGTTGTCCAAACTAAGAGTAAAATGTCGCTTAGAAATAAGCTTACACTTTACAAAAATTGCATCCGGCCCATGACATATGCCTTTCGCAGTGTGGCTTTCGCTCATGCCAGCAAGTTGAACCTCAAGCACTTGTAGGTAATTCAAAATAGGTTCTTACGCAAATGCGTCGGGGCCACGCCATGTGTCCCGTAACCGAGATTCGCCATTGCCGCATTCGTGAAGTTAGCGTCTAGACGCCACTTCGACAATGCTCCCCCAACCCGCTGTTCAATAAGTCAGCTGACTACCCAGCCAAACCAGACCCGGCGGTTCCTTATAGGCGTCTGCGTAACGTCTTAACAGATCCCAACGACGCTATTAGAACAAGGAACGCCGGTGCTCCAGTTAAAAATAGGGCAACACGGCATTTGAATCGCCTACCCCACCGGTGGGCCAGGCTAACGCGGCGTACGCATTGCTACTGAGTTTTTTGCTGGTCCTTTGGCAGTATATGACCCTTCCGAACGAGTTATAGTTTCAATATGCAACGTTCTAAGCCGAGGTCCGTGCCTTGTAGGTTGCCCTTCGGCGTATCGTATGTAGGAGTTTGCCGTCGGCGCTAAGCCATAAAGTGTAATTTAAAAGGCTCATAGAGCCAGTAGCTAGTTGACTAATAGATCTCAATATGGAATTGTAAGCGTTAAATGGCTCGCAAACGATATCTGCTACCATGCCTACATGGTCGGGGTGTACCCCAAGGTTCCATATAGGGACAATTACTGTGTATATATATATATATAATGCTGATCTTGTTTACGAAATCAGACGTAGTAAATATCATTCCTACGCTACTAACGATCCTCAATTATATGTATTTCTGGGGCTCCAGACCAAAATGTAGCTAGGATTGCTGAATGGTCTGTCAAAAACAAATATACACAATAATCAATTGCTTATTTCTGTGCGTTCTTTATAAAGCGGTTTCCCGTGATTGTTCAAAATTATGTAATTTTATACTGAAAATCCATTTTTATAAACATATTGTTGTGAAATAAAATAATTCAGTTCTGTACTACTTACCATGAATATGAATGAGTAACAACTATTTATCAGTATCTTGCGCACTTAATCTTATTTGTAAGAAAGTACACTACTGAGTTACTCGGACAAGATCAAGAACTTAAGTTAAACTGATATCTGAATCTCACGCGTCATTGTTGTAAGGCCGCGGCCAAAGATGAACTACAAGTTGACACCACCCTTATTAATTAGATGAGAACGAATTTGCTAAGTTCGTTAGGTAATTGAAGTGGTCAAAGCTTTAACTGTACTACAAGTATTAAATTTTATGAAAATGACGGACCATTCGAATTTTCACGGTTATTCAAATTTGAAGCAGATGTCGTTGGAGAATTTTTGATATGGGGGATTTGTTATAGGGGGTCCCTAAAAGACAAAAATATTAACAACCATGACCCATGACAAACATCTGTGTTCATCACACCAATGAATGCCCCGGAAGTAGACACTAGTAATGTCCAGAAGAAATAATTAGGTTATGCCTACTTGGCTAGCTTTATGCCTTTGTCAGTTCAATAGAAACTGAACGTGACGGACGGATGTTTCAACTGACTAACCGTCTGATCTGCGCAAGTGACCTTAAAGAAACACGGTACATACAAAGGTATGACAAAATTACATATGAAAAAAACATATACATTGACTTGCTAATGCTGTACGCTTTATGGTTGCTTGCACATGGCCACATACAAACATCGTAACAACAAATTCCTAAATAATTTGGTTTTTGCAGTTTAGATGAGCATAAAAGTTAAGATCTAAACGAAATCATAACTAGCCACTTATTATTTGTAAATATTCTAATTTGTAAACAAACATCTTGTTCCTATGTCACATACCACTTGCTACCACATCGCCACTTCACAGTTCGTTTGTTTTAAAGCAGACAAGCGGATGCTTTTTTCCAATGACTTATGTGTGATTAATCCCAACAAATCTTGTACAAATTTCTACCTCTTGTGCGCACAAAATTTTTGTTTAGTTTATTAACTTTGAGATTATTTTACAGGTTTGTTGATGTCGATCTCTTTAATCTCCTGTTTTCTGTATTTCCTCATAATCCAACTGCGTATACTTTCAAAAGAACTTTATAGAACATTGCATTTGCATACCTAACGGCTAGAATTTGGTATGTAAAGTAATTTTGAAGTACCTATGTTTTTAAATATTTTTTCCCAAAAGAACAAGGTATTTTGAGAAACAGATTTGAATATTTCAGATTTTTGTCCAATATTTAATTTTAAACAAATATTTAAATAATTTTGTACGACCAAGTCACGAAGTAGTTGTATACTTATTTAAAATCGCATTGCAAAGTTTACTATAATACCTGGAATGTAAAAACCAACTCTACAAATTTTCTACGGATTCTTGTGAAATATGTTAACAATGACTCATGACAGTTGAACCAAAGCGTAATTAGAAGTTGATGCTATTCCATGTCGTCATATAAAGTTTGAATGAGGATCAATTTTATTTCGTTTACCGTTAAAATAAGCTCAATCGCATTATTCTATGAGTTGTTATTGAAAAAAAACTTTATAAGTAGACAAGTGATATCTCCAAAGGGTTTTAGAATAAGAATTTGAATGTTTTTCTTTACATACCATACATACATGACGGCCTGTTTGGTGTGGAGGTAAGTACCCTTGCCTTTCATACCAGAGGTCCCGGGTTCGAATCCTGGTAGAGGCAGATATTATATTATATTTGCTTTCTAGTCATGGATGTGTATTTACGTTTATTTAGGTTTATTTCTAATATTTAAATATATGAAAAAAAATATCTATGTGTGTTTATATATTTCTTAAGTTTATTTATCCGTTATCTAGTATCCATAACACAAGTTCTTTAATGATACTTAATTTGGGCTAGATAATGTGGTGTGATTGTTAGAAATATTTATTTATACCAAATTATTGTCCTTTCTTCTTGGTGTAGCGTCTTTTGTAGCTTTTGGTGAAAATTCCCTAAAGCAAGTTTCTTAACGGTTTTGTAAACAGTTCTTTCCTGCTAAAATTGCTTTGCAACAGATGTAAAACACATTTCGCAAAACAGGTAACAGTTCTAAGATTAGCTCCACTGTTCTTTCTAACCTTATAAATAGACCGTTTTACATTTTTTTCAGAAACATTTGTTAAGTTGTATATTTAAGCGTAGACTTATGGTTAATTTTAAAAAGTATACTTCCTAAACATAAAATCATAAACAAGAAATGTATGCATTTAATATTTGTAAAACGAAAGCTTTAAATATTTATCTCGAAGTAGGGCCCGTAAATTTTACGTCCGCCATTTACTGCTGCATACGTATCAATTGCAATCATTTGTGGTATCGCAAAATGAGGGAACTTTTAAAATAAGCAAAAAACATTTAAAATTTTAAACTATATTAAGTAAATCTGCATAATCAAAGGGAAACCAAAATTCTGGCAACATTTAGATTCTCCATGAAATCCCAGATCAAAAACATTTAATTGCTGAACTGGGTCACGGCAGCTTTTTTATATGGAAAAAAATGGTGCACATCTATAAGATAACCTTACCTACAGGTGCTCGAGTATCAACGATTTGAAAAAAGTGCAATACAAATATAAAAATTAAACTATAACGTGTTCTAAGTTTCACCATTTCTAAGCTCTATTACTTAAGTTCCTTTTTTTTCTGAATACGGCATGCTTTACAACTTTAGTCTACTATACCATAGCGTGCTATCGTTTTCTATACTCCTTTAGAAACACCTACTTTTTTACCTAGTCTTACTCACTAAATATGAACATAGCATTGTAACTGTAATATATATAAAATAAAACTGAAGATGATATGTTAGACATATAAGCTTAAATACATAAACTAAACCATAGCACGTGCGTTCCCACTGAGGGTCCACATTGGAATTTTGAGGTTTTGAATGTCTTAGCTTTTAGTAAAAGTTCTCAAACGATTGTAAACGCAACCTCTAATTTGTAAACGTCGACACTCAAAAGTTAGATTCGGTTAAATGTGGAGTCGTGAGTGAGAGGTATCCTTAAGGTATATTTAATAATCTACTTAAAATTTACAACTTCCGTAAAATGCTACTGTTAGTAAAAGATTTGTAAAATTAATTTTATTGAATGTCAATCCATCCCGTTAACTCCATAAGAAGACGTAGCATGCCGAAGGTGGTCCCTCAATTGATCGCGATAGGTAAGTTTACATTAAGCGAGAACAATAATAAAATTTAAAATAAAGGTATGTCTGAGGGTTAGTTAAAGTACTTGAACCATTGTAAATTAAATCTTTAGTTGAAATTGAGGTGGTGCCTCAATTGAAACGTTTGTTGTACAAATAAATCAATATACGTAACATTTGGTGGTAGTTAAATAGCCACATTATTAAATTTTTTAAACTATTTCTTCAGCGAACAGTATAAACAAATGTACCGTTTTACTTCAAATAATAATCTGACTTCTGCGAAGAAATACTACGGTCGAGGTGACCACAAATTAGGAGTTTGTAGGATAAGTAAATAAAAATATTTACATACTGTTTATTGACATTATTTATTTATAAGTTTCACATATCTTGGCCAACCAAAATACGATAAAAACATAATGCCTGTGATGAATTAATATATAAAAATAAATTACGCTGCACTTACAATTTAACCCTGATATTTTTAATTCACACATTACTACTAATAAGAGAGTAACTTAGGGTGTATAAAAATTTGTTCATTTGAAGGACTCACATTCAAGGACGTCACATTTAAAGAGTAAGTCGTCGTAACAGCGTATGCTCTCATTAAAGAAGTAGTGGCATCTGTAATGGCCGAGGTCAAAATCTTTCTTTTCATCACTTATGTAAATTGCTTCTTCCAAAACACTAATGCCAAAAACTTGAATAAGCTGAGTGTTCAAACTAATAATTTTTTGAGAAATCGACACTATAAAACATACTTTTAAGACCTCTTCAAAAGTGGAAGTTACATTACATTCGCAACTGTATACATAGCGGTGTCTCGGTTTTCACTAGTTTTAATTCAATTTTGGGAAATCATTAGTGCTCTGAGCATGTAAATATCATCCATTTTGCATTTATTATCACTTAATTCTTAATATAGGTATATTGATATTTTAAAAATTAAATTGTTATTACTATTTGCCATAAATTTACATCGAAAATTGACATTTTTCAACGCTTCGTTTTTTCTTTCGCTTAACAGGCACATTACCGCAAAAGCACAAATATTATTGAGTCTAATATTATAACTTCCAACCTTCAGAGATGGACATTTGTGTCCGTTCTTAATGAACTTAAAATTTTTTTACACGCTACTTCGCTCTGCCTTCGCTTTTCCAGTCGTTCATCTATGATGGCTCATCATGAAATATAGAGTCCTTAGAAAATGTATGATTATCAACCAACCTCGGCATTTTTACTATTTTCAGCCGTGACTGCTTACGCAGACAGGGTGTCCCATAACTTGCACGACAAACTGAAATGACAGAAAGAGTGAGGTGTTTTTTTTTTCTACAATAAAACGGCCAGTACCTTTCTGAAATCTTTATTAAATACGTAATTTATTTGTAAAATGTGCATTGACAGTCCAGTACATTTTTTTTCACCACCGAATGCCAAAGCTGAGGTAAATAATTTTTGTAGAAAAAAATAATGAGAATAATATGTTTTTTCTCAATGATACCTAATGATATTTAATATAATGAGATTTGCATATGGTAGATCTACTATTCTACAGTATTTCCAAAAAAAAATTACAAAGTATCTGCTTGTTTGTACACACAGCAACAAAAAAACTGAGCAAAAGCGTCGTTTTAGAAAAAAAATTAAAAGTCTGGAATATTTCGTGACACTTTTTCTGAGTCAATTTTTGTTGTAGTGAATATCATTTTCTTGCCCGCGACACACGTCAATAATATCATGAATAACTTGCTTAACTATTTTACAGTTTTCAGCTTTTTTTATGAATATAATGCATTTGATATAAAAATATTTAATTTCGTCATTTACATTATTTTTTAAAACAAGTAAGGTTATGTAGCATTTTTACAAAAGACTTGTATCTAGCCTAATAAATAAGTGGGCGTTATCCGTCACTTAAATAAAACATTACTGTACTACATTATTCCGGAAAGTAATTAATAGGCGTGAGCTATCACAAAGTAAATAAACGAATGGACTAACTATAAGTGGTTTTTGCATACCCTACTAGATGGCGGTGGTAATTATATCTAAGGTTGATTTTTTTAATGATCCATGTTTAGTCTGGGTTTGGTGTCTGTATTGATTGATTTTTGTAAATAATGTCAATAAACAGTATGTAAATATTTTTATTTACTTATCCTACAAACTCCTAATTTGTGGTCACCTCGACCGTAGTATTTCTTCACAGGAATTAGATTATTATTTGAAGTAAAACGGTACATTTGTTTATACTGTTCGCTGAAGAAATTGATAAAAAAATTTACTAAAGGCTAGACTATAACAAGTGTCTATTTAACTACCAAATGTTACGTATATTGATTTATTTGTACGACAAACGTTTCAACTGAGGGACCACCTTTAATCGACTGAAACTTTTGAATGGCTCCTTTTACAAACTAAAGATTTAATTTACAATGGTTCAAGTACTTTTGCTAACCCTCAGTCATACCTATATTTTAAATTTTATTGTTGTTCTCGCTTAATGTAAACTTACCTATCGCGATCAATTGAGGGACCACCTTCGGCACGCTACGTCTTCTTATTGAGTTAACAAATCTTTTACTAACAGTAGCCATTTACAACAGTTGTAAATTTTAAGTAGATTATTAAATATGGATACCTTTCACTCACGACTGAGGGTCCACATTTAACCGAATGTAACTTTTGAGTGTCGACTTTTACAAATTAGAGGTTGCAATTACAATCGTTTGAGAACTTTTACTAAAGGCTAACACATTCAAAACTCAAAATTCCAATGTGGACCCTCAATGGGAACGCACGTAACCATAGCTGCTACATAGACATCTGGATGTCGCAGGCGGATGTTTGAACCAGACAGTCAACTAAACAATTGGCCGTTTGGTTGAACGATTTATGCTTTAATTACAGTCTTCATTTTTAATGGCGTTTCGTCAGGTGCAATAGCGCCAAGCTCACTTATTTCGCTCCTTTGATATTCCTTTCATATGCAATTTACCAATTATTTTCTTATAAGCTTGTTGATATCCAGCGATTTGCGCGAGCCGAGATTTATAATTCTATTCTACATTACTGCTAGCCGGTTATCTGAACAAATCTATTCAACCAAACTGCTTGCCGGTTAGTTTTATTCAACCATCCGCGTGCGACATACATCTTATAATAGCATTTAACTTTGAAGGAGGCTGCTTAATGCTTATTGCAGTGTGATAAAACTTCTTGATTAATATAATAAACCTGCCTACAAAACCGGGTTTAACAAAATACTAAAATCAGTGCTAAAATAAACTATGCTTCGAATGCTAATCTAAAGATCTGTCTTCTTATGAAATACTCTGGTAAAACTTAAACATTAATCCCTTGTATCAAGATTGTTTTAACCTCAATAAAAACATTCAGTTTCAATAACTAAGAAAACTAAGACAAATGTTCTAGCGCATGTAGATTTTTATTTTGTTAGTTACTTAAAAAAAAGTTTTGCGTTATTTTTCGTATTTCTACACCTGTGAGATACGAAACATTAAAAGCTAGGTAAAGTAAAATCGTTTTTGGTTATTTATAAAATAGTATGACATACAAATTTTCACTGGGCAAGCAATAATAAAATTCTTAAACTCATATAGCCATTAGAGGCCAAACTGTCAAAAACGTAAAGATAATGTTCATATTTTTTATATATTTACGATACTTTTGACCCGGGGATGCTTTAATTAGGAGGGCCTACAGATAATTCCGTATGTAAAGTAATTTTGAGGTATATATTTTTTATTTTTGACTTCTGTGAATAACATACCTACTCAGAAATAATTTTAGTAATTCGTATGGTGCCTTCACGAAGTAGTATTTTTAGCATCGGATTGCAAAGTTTTTTGCAAAGCAATGAGCAGTTCTACCATTTTCTTTGGATTCTTACTAACAAAATATACCTATTATAAAACTGATATCTCGAAATTATGTTTGAATAAGCATTAGGTTTCTTTTTCTTTACATACCTTATGGTAAAAAAGTGTAGTGAGTATGATTGTAGTAGAGTTACTAAGCAAAAGCGAACCAGGGAGCGCTTTACGTAACCAAAAACGAAGGTATCTGAGAGCGGCCGTAATTGCATGGGTACAAAGGAAATACAAATCATTATCCATAAACATTTATTTGTGTATGTGTTTTTATATTGGAGTTTCCATAAGAAAAGTAACTTTGTTCAAGCTTACCAAGAAAATTATTTATTCTATCAGAATTTATTTGACGTTACAAATATCAATCATCATATACTATAATATACTATAAAGTTTAAAGGCACAATATGAAAGTCAGTTAAATTTAAATAATAACTATGCCTTATTCACATTTTGCATAACAACAAAAATAGTTCAACTGTACATAAAAATTGCCTATCTTAGTAGATACTGCATGATCTCACCTCCGCTTAATGCAAGCCAAAGTCACTTTAAACTGGCAAGTAACTTATACTATACTCCGTTTTCTATATAAAGAGATTTTTTGTAAACAAAGAAGATACAGACATAAAAAAATACGAATAACATGGGAGTTTTCCTTATTTCATTCAAATTAGCAGCAATACGGCTATTATTTAATTTATTTAGTGTAATAAATAGTGAAAATAATTGTTACCTATATTGTATTTTAATAATTTAATCACAAAGAATTATTTTTCAATTCAATAAATTTTTTTCACAGAATAGATTTTTTGAAATCAGTAACCCTGCAAATGTAGGGAACATTTTAGTCCTTTTACGAAAAAAATGATTTATTTCTTCATTCGTTTCTTTGTCTCGACTCAGTACGAATACCCTCCTGCGTTTAAATTGGAATCTACAATCTTGTTCGTTGTCACTCTTGTTACTGTTATAGTTTTGTGTGTTACGTTTGTTGTTGCTTCTTTTGCCTGTAATTCGTTTTGTTGTTTTTGTAATTTATTGTTATATATTAAATCAAACCTGTGTTTCATGGCTAGTCGGAAAGAGTGGATACGTAATTGATGGTTCGGCCGTAATATATAAAATATTAATTATTTATACGAGAAAAAAACTGTTTCTTTCCCCTGATATGTCATTTTGACAATGACATTTCTTTGTTTACAAAAAACTCTTTATATAGAAATCCGAGTATAGGTGTAAATCTAACAGCAACACTTATAAATATCTGCTTCTACAGTATTCCACAAGCTTGACCGATGAAGCGAGAGATAACCACGTCCAGCAAATTGAGAGAGCAGAAATAGCCAACCTTGTAAGGTCCAGAATGGAATCTCTAAACCTTACTGGAGTAGACTATGACGATGTCAGTGAGAAACGAAATAGTTTGTCGTACGTCATCATCAATCCAAGCTGTGACTTGAATCTACAGGAAGGCGATATTATGTCAGTAAACTTGATTAGCTAGGCTAACTTATTATTATATGAACATGTCTATAACATCATCTATGCTTTCAGATATTTGGTTCGACCGTCGCCTTTCTCTGCACAGAAAACCTTTGAAAGACACAACAGCCGTCGCAAGTCAAACATCAGCTTCTGCTCGCAAGCACTGATTCAGGCGCAAGGCGTGGCGAGCAGGCGTGGTTCGGGGTTAGGCGCTGGATTGGGCGCGTTTGCCACACCGCGCGCGCCTCCACTCGGCACCACCAAAGCCAATTCACTATCGCTGCCCGACAGTCCCACCATCGTCACCGACTTCCGCGGTCGCTCCAACTCTCTGCGCGTCGTCGACGACATCCTGCTGCGGCGCTCCAACTCCTTGCGACAGGGTCTAAGCGGCGTCGGGGCTCGACGACGGAAAAGCAGCTTGGAAGAAATTGGCATATCACATTTCAACTCCTTATTGCAACATCAGCAACAACTGCAGCAGCAGAACGTCAACGCCATCAAGATTGCGTTGAACGGTAGCATCGGGCTGGAGGTGACGCCTCCGGAGGAGAACCCTCAAGAGCGCGCGCTGTTGGGTGCCGGAGGTGGAGCGGCAGCGGCGGCGGGGCTGGGCGTGCACGCGCCGGCCGCTACGCTGCCGGCGCCCGCCCCCGAGCCGCAGACGCTGCACGGCACTATCGTATGATACCACCTCATGTGGGGCCGCCGGCTCAGCGCCGTCGTCCGGAACAAGTGGACCTAACCGCCTCGCATCTCTCGAGGCTCTCGCGGTCTCTCTACTACGCTCTTAGCTTTAAACTTCTCTAGTGACCATACTTTTTTGAACGATAAGGGAAGACTCATTTAGTAAAAGGTTTAGGAATTGTGCAGTTTATGCGGGATCAACTAGTAAATATGTAAAAATCTAGCATATTGCTATCTACATATTTCATAAGCGCATATGTGTTCTTGTAAATAAACTAAAGATGTATTAAAATGCTATTAGTTAAGTATATCTACTAGACCTAAAAACAAAGTTTGTTGTAAATACTTTTTTAGATCTATTAGAATAATATTCGAGAGTTTACTAATTCTCATTTATTAGTACTATATTGACCAAAATAAATTATTGTATCAATTTTAAATCACTTAGAACACTCTTAAGTAATAACATTGAATTAATAAATCACTTAAATTAGAACATCATAAATAATAATTGAAATATTATATCAATTGATCATACTAGAAAATACTTATCATTTGAGATAAATAAAGACGAAAAAGATATAACCTGTAATTTTTTAAAACCTCACTACTCGTACCCTGACCTACCGAGCTGGCAACGTAGCTAGAAAGGTATCACAATAAACACACGGCATAGGATCTCTATCAAAATAACATCGAAAACCTACCTTATATTTAGAGCTGCACTGGCATAATTAGGTAAGCATAAAGTAACTTAGTGTAAGTACCATACAATTCAAATGGTGCTTACTTATTTTTATAACTATCGATGAATACGTCTGGGGATACGGTGGTTGTCTTGGACATTCCAATTGAAGCTTCTCTAATTTGGTAGCCGTCTGTTGTGCGTTGTGTGGTCTAGCGTTGTCCTGAAGCAGCAGTGGCCTAGACCGACTGACCAGCCTCAGTTGTTTAGCAGCTAGCTTTTCCATCGTGTTTTGCAGTTACTGACAATAGACATCTGCCGCAAAAGCTGTAGTTAACGACCTAGTCCACCAAACGAACACAAGTAACTTTTTTTGAGTAAATTTTCGCTTGGGATAGGATTTAGCTGGTTCGCCTGGGTTCAACCATTGCGATGAGCGTTTCCGATTGTCGTACAGGATCCAATCACAAAATCACAGGTGATGAAAAGTGGATTACAATGATTCATTTTAAAATCCTTTCATTATTGTGCCGGTTGAGTAATGTAACGCAGCAGTCGACGCGCGTTTGTCGGTTTGCTGTGAAATGGCAAAAGTGCATACATCATGTCATGGTCAGGGACCTAAGGAGCAGAGGCATGGAGGACGCGGTAAAGTCCATCTTGAGAGACTTCGCCAAGCTCCAGTAAGCCAGATGCGAGGACGAAATCTCTTCAAAAATCGCGTCCTAGTTGTTAGACCACATAAGTGTAATCATACACCCGGATAGCTGCGTTCTTTGCTATTGACAACTCAGGCACGTCCTTAGGCAGGACTCAGCGTCGATCATTCGCCGACGGACCCTGCCTGGAGGAAGCACTGTTAGAAGCTGGAAGGTGGTTGGTGAAAGCACTGATCGCAGTATTGGTCTCCTCGGTGAATGACATCTAATCTGGAATAGTGTTTAAGTCGGGGCGCAAAGTCTAAAGGGGCCTGTTAACTTGTAAACTTGACCTGCTGTACCTAAGAAGGCGGAGAGGCGAGGAATCGCCGAAGGTTCCTCATTATGGTAAGTGTGGGGTCACCTATGCTTTCTCAGGAGGCGGAGGAGGTTTCCTGTACAATGTAGATTTGATATTCTCAAACGAATTCGTGAATTTCATTCCGATGATGTTTATGAAGGCGTTGAAGTAGTCGGCAGTGAGGGACCGCGGTTTTATTCAAGAGGACGTCATTTAAAAGTTTTCGTTAAACAGGTTTAAAAATCTTATTAAAAAAAACCACACGGCTTTTGAAGTTTTAATAGTCATTTAGGCATAGCAGATAATCTATTCTACCAGCCATATCAATTTGGCCGGCGATGGACCAAACACCCTGTATATGACCACAAAAATACAATAAAAAGTTGCTATGATTGAACCGGTCCAACGGTGGAACTCTCTTGAGGTCCATTGATGGCAACAAGGTTCTGGTTAAGAAAAACTAACCTATAATATACATGGTCATGATTAGACAAAATTGAATAATGCTCATGGAATCTCAAATAAACTGTCCAATATTTCATAGCAGTGCACGCAGACAAACATGAATACAGTGATACTTGAGTCAAATTATAAGATTTTTACCGCCGCAAACGCAACCATGCACGTCACTAGTCGCCAAATGCCGCAGCGTCACTGAGGTAAGAGAGGGGTGCGACTGAGTTGCTGCGGATTCGTTTAGACTAGTTTCGGTGTTGCTAGCTTGCACGGTTTTGGAAATACCTTGGTGGTCCAATGAAAGAGCTGGTCCAATGATCGCAACCTTCCCCTATATGTATAAACCCGTAACAAAAACTTATCAACATCTTAGTCTGATTAAACCAACCAAACCTTTACGAAAAGGTGTTTACGAAAAGTGCAGCTACGGGCTTTCTTACATTGGTAAAACTATATGGGATGTGTCAACCCGCGTTAATTAAAACATAGCTAACATTAAAAACAGAAGGGCAAAAAAATAAGAGTTTGTGAACATTTTATGGACAAGCCCAAGCTTTTTTAAGGTTGGGCTCTAAAAAATAATGTATCAAAGGAAAAAGACTTCATACCTAGGATCACAGAAGCCGTTAAAGGAAAATTCTCGCTGCGACCGCCACCCGTTACGGATATTCTAAGACCACTCCGATTGATCGTTTCCTTTCCGATATTCAGTGGCGCTCAGTTTCCTGGCGTCACTGATTAGCGGGTTGGCTCCGTAAAAGGGGTTTTCTGGGTTTTTACTCCCCCTGAGCGCTCTCAAAGTGATTTTTTCTTTGCGACTAAGTCTATTAGTTTTCAAAGTGCTGTGTTGTGCTTGTGTTGAGTGCTGTGTGTACCCAGCGTTAAGTATTCTGGTTTTAGTACAAAAGACACCAACTACCAATGGTGACAACAAATTTGTACTGATCCAGTGCTTTATTTTATATATTATTACTTTTCTACTATTTTATTTCTTTACTCTTCTTTCATATTTATCTTTATCACATTTGTGTCTTATCGTGTACAATTCGTCCCCTTTTGTCGGTATAGGTCGGCCCTAACACGTTCGAATCTTTACCTGCGTACCCTTTTTAGGATTCCGAACTACGGTTAGTTTTTAAGTTATTTTCAGGCCGCGGTAGCTATGGCTACAACGGAGGCAGATATATCGAAGGCTTTCATGGCCATCGTTCACTCGCAGTATCCAGACATCTGTACAACATTCGAAAGTGGGTTCAAACCCACAACCAAAACTCCGACAAAAAAGGAGAGTCGGGCGCGTCAAACCGCATCCATCAACCCCTCACGCAATCGTTCTAGCTTGCGCTCGTCCGTGGTTTCGTCCTCGTAGTTCATCGTCGATGGAATGCGATTCCCCGGCTCCCACTCAAGTCATCGAATCGAACGAGGGATGCACCGTCATCGCAATACGACAAAAAAGAGCCAAGCCTACGTCTACTTTCTCCGTCCTTGATATGTCACTAGTGTATAGTGAAAACAAAGTTGGAGAAAGCACAGAGCCTTGTGGGACACAATTGTGGACGGGGATTGGAAAGTGCACCTTCCACCTTGCGGATGCAAGATTTGTAAAGTGTAAGCATATTTCTAAGCGACAATGTTGTGTTTTTTTTTATTTAAAACATTGTACATTGTTTATTTTGTTTATGCCGATTAATAAAGCTTTTGATATAAAAGCTATGTGAACCTACAGTATCAAATAAGAGATCAGGCTATACGATCACGACAGCGTGAGCATTCAGGATTTATCTAACTTTTAATCTTCAATTTCAGAGAAAGTCCTAATAAAAAAGCTAACTTTATTGAGGTAACGTCCTTGAAACAAAGGAAAATGTCATAGCTTATATATTAAATTATATTAAGACCCGCTTAAGAGAAAAACTTGGTCATTTCCTCAATTTGTCATTCCGCTTTTAATATAGTACCCATAATAAATTTCACATATTTCGTGTACGTTGCTTTACAAAACTAAACTTTAATAGAAATAGCTTAAAAATATTATAGAAATCTCGTCATTGCAATATTGCTTGAACCACTGTAAATGATACACCGTGGTCTTGTTGACTTTCGATCGCAGTTTCAGCCTTCGGAAAGTGTCCGTGCACTCTTCTGTGATTCTGCAACGCGTTACCCTGAAAAGAAAAACGAACTTAAATCAATAAAAGTTATTTGTCCTAAGTAGTGACTATTCAGAGACTATTAAGAGAGTCCATGATTGAGCGGGTGGATTTGGCCTTAAAGAAAGTGTCCGATTGGAGCGAGTCCAACTTGGTCAAATTTAACCCCTTAAAAACACAGGCGTGTTTATACTCCGCCAAAAAGAGCGGTTTCGACCTAACGCCCACTTTCCAAAATGTTTCTGTACCCTTAACCGACCACCTAGGGCTTCTGGGCGTAACTTTATCGCCCCAACTAAACTTCGGGCAACAAATTGTGTCCATGGCTCAAACTGCTTCTAAGA
This sequence comes from Marasmarcha lunaedactyla, assembly GCA_923062675.1. Classification (NCBI taxonomy): domain Eukaryota; kingdom Metazoa; phylum Arthropoda; class Insecta; order Lepidoptera; family Pterophoridae; genus Marasmarcha; species Marasmarcha lunaedactyla. The sequence continues at coordinate 12,117,460 of OV281339.1, read as the reverse complement.
AGTTGGACATCATCTTCGAAAGTCTGACGGTACTTCAGCCCTGAATGGCTACTTAATTTGTACACAGCAAGTTCGATCTTGTATTGAGTGCGCGAATGCTCTTTTTGATCAGGTTGAACCCACACCCTTCTTACATCGGACTTCTAGATGCCGACAGACCTTTTAGATAGTAGAATATCCCAAGAAGTCGAACCAAACGCTTCGAAAGTTCCTTTTTGGTGCGGGTCGCCAAGGTGTGAAATGTTTCTGTTTTTCCATTAAACTATAGTCCTAGATCTTTCAAGCGCCGAATTAATAGGTATCTCGTGGATAGACGTGTAACACCTTCGTCTTCATCGTTACTTTCCATCAGGTGAGATAGAAGACAAACGTCTAATCCTTTTTAATAAAAATAAAATTCAGAAATGTAGAGGTAAAAACGTTTCTTTTGATATGTCGAGATAAAAACAACTAATTGAGTTTCTTTACAAACCAGGGATGTTTCCTTTTTATGACTATACTTATGTTCATTTAGGATTTTCTTCCAGTACATTGTCTAATTAAGGGTTACATAAGCTTTGCTGACTTTGGGTTCATAGTCTGGGTTTATTCATGTATCCTATCCACAAATAAATATAATTTTTGCTCAAAACTTATGTCAAAGACGTAAATAATGATGGTATGAAAAAATAAAATCATCGTACTTTATAATTTTAGCAAAATTACATAACAAAACAGTTGAATATTGTCCAACTTTTCTAACCATTGCAAATAAAATGTTACTCGTATGTAGTTCGACAGTTTATTATCTATAAAATTCCTTTTTTTAAAGTTTCCAGAATATTTTAAAATCGTATGGTAATCTATATATAATATAGAACGGTCTGGCAACGCCTACAGCGGTTTTTTCTTCCTTCGTGTTTGTCATTTGACCTCGAATATTGTTCAATAATTTGAAAACGACTTTAAGAAAACATATCTTCTAGCAGTCTCACTCATTATTTGCATAACCTACATTTAACTATCAGATACTTTCAAAAATAATTTTTACAACTAAATCCAAGGGATTCCGTTTGGCTCGGAAAAAAGTTTCAGAACTATAAACGTCCTTGTTTGCAAGATTAGATTTATTTATTTATTTATGGGTGCATTTTCGTAACTTCTTATAAAATAAAAATTTTGACTGACATAAAAAATTGACCTGGTAGCTCAGAATTTCGGAAACTTGTTATGAAACCATGACTTAGTATTCTGATCGTAATTCAATCCGCAAGAATAATTTTGAACGAAAATAATCCCAGCTGAAGTTTTTTTATTACCTGTATAAATCGATCGCCACATACTTCACAAATGTATGGTTTATCACCCGTATGTCTTCTTATGTGTAAAGTGAGATCGTAGCTTTGTGCGAACGCTTTCTCGCAGTAAGTGCACTTGAAAGGCTTCTGGCCTGTATGAATACGCATATGTCGTGTTAATTTATTACTCCGAGAGAAGCCTGCAAAATAAAACGTAAAATGTTATTTAGGTACAGATCTTATCTGTAAACTTATCAAGTTGAAGTTGGTATATCTAAAAGTAATTCTCTCATTTTATGTCTTTGATTAAAGTAAAATAGCGGAAGATAGGTGACGTTCTTACATAACGTACGTGAAATGTAACTCTGGTTCTACCACAGGTACATTTACTCACACAAACTTAATTATAGTATTCCAACATAAAACAGTAGAATGATGCGAAACGATAAGCAAGACAAAATAGTTCGATTACGCATAGTTGCGTTTGTATTCGTGTAGTTCCGGTTATTGTTGCCTCGGTTCGCGTAGTAAATAAATCAATAGTTACTCAAGCAACCGCGAACATTAAGGGAAAGTATTGAGGTCCTCTTTTGAGGACCTTGTCACTTATCTTAAGCTATTTTACTTTAATTAAAGTTTTATGTCCGTCTTTTGTGAGCAACATTGTTTTCTTGTATTCATGCCATTCATAGTATAGGGAAAAAAATCACATTTTAAACAACTGTACATCTCTTATTCCCGATCATCATACGCAATGAAGTTTTATTTTTGAAAAAGCAAGCGGCGCTGCCGACATATTCGGGCCGGTATCAATCGGCATAGCTCGAATTTGCAAAGTCGAATGTGTGTGTGTGTAGTAGCTGGTTCGGGCCAGCGTCGCCGTTCAAGAAACAATGTGCCAAAACATTAGAGTAGCGCCCCTTAGGAAAAAGTCTTAAATGCTTCATAAAGTATACAAAAATTTGCATTATATAACCATGAATGCTTTAATTGCTTTCTCATGTTAATTAATATAAATTTTTTAGGTTAAGGAATAATATAAACATCGGCAGATTCTATCTGGCAAGAGAATTTCAATGGAGCACTTCACATCATAATTTGAATACAGTTATAAGATGATTGTTCCATTGAACAAAAAATATTCCGGACATAGATTTAAGTTACAATTATAGTCAGGCCATTTTAATAGGTAACATTTGACATCTGTCAGTTTTATCTTCATAGTGAGGTGACCTGCTTAAAAACGTCGATTAAAGTGAATGAATCGATACGGACTTGAAACATATGTGAATTTTAAAAATCAGAATCCCTGTCCCATTATTATTTTTTCTTTCGTAAATTTAAGGAGCAAAATAAAACAAATACATAATATAACAAAAAAATTGCATTTATTTAGTTGAACTATCAGAACTGTTATTAGTTTTGTTATCTTCATCACTGCTGTCAGCACTCAGAGATATTATTAATTTATTTTTAATAATATTGTCTATTCTCACATCTCGTTCAAAATCTTGTAAAATTATTTTCTTTGTATTCTCTATAACTTTTCTCCAGTCTTCTGTAGTGACTTCTGCACACGCAGTTTGTAGCAGACTCATCATTTCAGCTGTACTTAAGGGTGGTTCAGTATTGTTCCGCGCTGCATGTTATACTGGCAATTGTAGGGAGGCAATCGAATAACTTCGTGTTCATGCTCTAGGGCTAGTTCATCGATTACATAGCGGAGCTTGGACTTTGGCTTAGTTGCTTTTACCAGATTTAACAACTCAACTTTTAATAAAGTTAGACTTGCATCCACACCATTTCTTACCAGCCACGAGACAATTTCTTGCTTTTTATTTGCTTGAGTTGGTGGTTTATCAACTTGTACAGAATGATACAGTGCATTGTCCATTATAATTTTCGATGGGTTTTCTAAGCTGACTAGCAGCTTCTCAAACCACTGTTTAAAAACCTCTAATATCATTTCCTCATGGTAATCACTTGTAGTTTAAGAGGGGAATGCGAGGAGGCAGTCTGGAATAAAACCTTGAGAAGCTGATCCCGCGTGACATATAACAAGTCGGGCTCCTTTTCCCGATGGAACTTTTGAGGTGGAGGCCGCTGTATCATCGGTCCATGTCCGCAAAACCGTATGGTTCGCATTCAACCATATTTCGTCAATAAACACGACATTGTCTTAATCTATTATTTTCTTTACTTGCCGTTAGAATGTTACTCTCTTCAAAATAATATCGTAGCGTTCTAGCAGCATTTTCCGCTCGACAGATTTTTAAATCTAAAGCCAATCGTATTCAAAACCTTTGATAGAGACGATTTACCGCCAAAAAATAAGCCTGCGTCTTTTAACGAACTTATTACCATTTCCCGTGTAGGATATTCTTTTCTCGAGTAATATCCATAAATGTGGTTGCGAATTGTAGCAACATCAATATTATCAACGCCAAGAATTTTCTTGTCCCTATTTCTTTTTTTCGGTGTCCGTATTTCTCTTTCAGAATTTGAGTTAATGTCCTCTTCCCTAGTCCCAATGCTTCGGTAACGCGTTCCTTCGGTTGTGTGAATGGTAAAAGAGGCCCATCGTTAACTGATTCACGTTCAAAATAATTGTACAATTTCAAGACTAGTTCGCGAGATTGACTGTTTAGCGTTTTCCCCGTTTCGACATGGTAAGACTGTAATGTTGTTCTTGTTTACTAATCGTTAAGCAATCGGAGTCCAATTTATAGCCAGGTAAACGTAGTCAGTAAGATCAGTCCCATAAAAAAGCCAGGTCAGTAGAAAATAACAGAGAGCACACCAAAAACGCACAGTAACTTAGCACAACGACAAAAGACTGCGTCATGTAATGGCGACATGACATGAAATGACGTCATCGACAGGCACTGGTGTTGCCAGCAACATTCCACCTAAATTGTACCTAACATCAATGATTTTTCTATTTAGTTATTTTTTGTATTTTTATAGTTAGTTAAAAAAATAATAAATATAATTATGTTATACAATAATCACCACATGGTTATTAATTTATGGTGATATTTCTCTTCACAAGTAATCATTGCATTCGATTCAACTTATCCGCTATCGATTTTTAGAGTAACATCCCTAGTGTTTAAAAAGAAAAAGGGTTAACTGTCGCAACATTGTAACGACGTTCAGTTCTTTCGAACAGAAATTGTTTATTATGTTTAGAATGGTTTATTAGTGAAAGCAAATCGTAAAATTACTCGTATCGGTCATCATTACAATAAATATGTAATCGTAATTGAAAAAAGTTAAGCAACTGTGCAGATCTAACAAAACGAAAAATATATTATTTTTTGACCGCCGTTACGTTGTTGAATTTTGATGAATCACCAAATGTAACCTATTAAAATGGCCTGATTTTAGTTGTCTAACTTAACCAAAATTATGTTTATTTAAAGACCTGCCTAGGCACTCCAAATTTTAGCGAAACAAACAGGGTGAATATGACATGTGAAACTTACGTTTATTACAAATTCTACAGACGCAAGGTTTTTCCCCGGTATGAGAACGACGATGCCATTTGAGGTCAGATGATCTGGGGAATCCTAAAACAAATATTTCTTTTTCAGTTTGTTGTAAGAATTTAAACACGAAATGCCAGCTAATTTAAGAGCTATGAGTTAATTTTGTGGTGCATCTTCTATTATTACAAAATAAAAGATGTTTATTGATATAATAATACTGTTTTGAACTACAACAAAACAGATATTAGATGTAGAATAAAACACACAGCGTTGAGGTGAAGAAGCTGTCCATGGCTTTCGTTATTTTTTCCAAAAATAGTGCTTTATTCTATAGATGTGATTGAATAGTACACTTTTTACATACCAGAGGCACTACCTTGAAGATTTATTTTTGTCTAACACAATTACAAACACACGACACAAACATAGTCTTTCTTATTGTTTATTACACTTCAAATTACAACCCATTATCTGTATTTATAATAATTCATCTATTTGTCACTATATTATTATCAACACTCAAATTCACCATATTATTCATAATTTCGTTGCTCATTACTCTTAAACTAAATATAAATAACAAACTTGTGATCCATATCTTCACTTATTACTGTTTTCTATTTTATTAATCATTGATCTCGGTGTCAGTGTTCTTCATTATTGTTAGAGGCGCCCGATGGATTGGTGTACATGGTTCATTGTTTTATTCATCCACCATGACATTTAATTTACAACTCATTTACATACATATTTACATGACTCGTGCACGGTCTTCGAACTAAAACCCACGAATTTTACAATAACACACTTGTTTGTGACTCGGAGATTATTCTTTGTACCGAAACATGGCTTCACGACGGCATTCTAGATGCCGAAATAAGTAGTGACAAATATGATGTTTTTCGTCGGGACCGTAGTGGAGCGATTGGTGGTGGAGTAATGATACGGAGCGCGGCGCGGCTCCGTGCCCGCGCACGACCCGAGTGGCAGCGCAACGATCTTGAATGCAGCCACCACGCCGCCGCCCCCGGCCACCTCTACCCCTCGCCGCCTCTACCCCTCGCCCAGCCCACCATGATTTTTACATCGGTGTTGTTTATCTGCGACAAGACAGGCATATTCACACACACTCTCGATTGCACACTTTACTTGATATCTTAACTATTATTTCAGATGCTAATAAGAACGATAAAATTATTTTGACTGGTTATTTTAATCTGTCTTGCATTCAATAGTCCTCTAGGTACCCTGTGCTCTTAAAAAAGGGTTCAGTAGAAATACATAATAGTGCCTCAGAATTAATCAATTATGCTTCGTATGCTGGGTTTAATCAATTTAACACCGTAGTAAATTCACACTAAAATATAAAATAAAAGATTTAACGTTCGCTAACTTTTCACTTAGAATACAGATATCACTTGAAGCATTGGTGAAAGAGGACATTTTTCACCCCACCATTAAATTAGATGCCATAAATATTCACATAGCACCTTTGAAATCCAATCCTCAAATTAAAATTCTATTTCATAAAGCTAATTATATTGAAATTAACAATTACTTAAAAAAGTTCCTTGGACTGAATTGTTGCTCACATGTAGTATTGACAAGGCTGTGAATAATTTTTATACTAAACTAAATATAGCCATAGATAAGTATGCCATGTTTAACTATATTGAATAATCACATTTATCCAGTTTGGTAAGGTCAAGAATAAATTAAGTTAATGAAAGAAAAAGCCAAAGCACACTCAAACTGGAAAAAATATAATAATGAGCAGGAGTATCAATCATTTTCTCGTCGTGCCCAGGAAAAAAATTACAAAAGGCTTGCTATTCCTCATTCATTGAGTTCTCTCAAGAAAGTATAAAATCAAACCCTAAATTAGTTTAGTCATTCGTTGAACCTAAAAGAAAAAAATGTCAGTGAATATCCGAATTATAAGTTTTATGAAAATAAATCGGTTTCTAACCACGTAGAGATCTGTCTGGCATTTAACAACTTATTTGAAAAAATGTTTAGTAAACCTCTTGCTTCAAATTGTATGAGTATAATGGGATCAGAAAGCGAGATTAGCACCGATACGCTAAGTGCTATTCAAATAGATTCAAATTTTATATTGAAATTACTTAATATCACAAACCCAAACAAAGGCGCTGCTAGTGATAAAATCCCATTTTTACATCAAATCTGCTGAATCCCTTGCTGTACCAATCACATTTCTGTTTAATCGATGTTTTCGTGAAGGATATGTTCCTAAAATCTGGAAAACAGCACACATTATCCCAGTACCTAAAAAGGCACAAATCTGCTATTGAGAATTATCGACCTATTTCAAAATTGAATATCATTAGTATAGGACAATGAGTAATGTTGGGCCCACCTCTCAATATAAGTGAGATACTCATTAATGAGTACGTATTTTAATGCAGAATAAAACTTAGTATAACGACTAAGGTTAAAAGTCAGTACTTTCGGAGTTACACTACCTATTATACTGCTTTATAAAAGTGATCCCAATCTAAGCAAATAATGATCGTAGTTTACTTCATAATAATATAAACATTACCCAGACTCGAACCTTGCAAATGGCGAACTTGCGATGTCCGACCGGCCAGTGATGCGCTAGCGCTAGTCGTCGCCATATTGTTGTGTGTTTAACGTTGAATGAACGATCGTTATCTGTTTTGTACACCTTTTCGTTGGACACTGATTGTTGTTGTTTTTATTGTTGACCCCAGTTTTGTTGAATGGAATTTTCACACGTCATAGAACAGACTACATCTTTGGTCGGCCATGCAATCGGCCAAAAACATCGTTAGGCATATATCTATGCAAGCTGAGAACTAGAGAACCAAACCTAAGGTTGCCATTCTTTTCGCTATGACGCGACGCACACTCGAAATATTATTGAAGGTTGCACGGGAATGCCTTTCAAACCAGTATGTTTTCCAACACCTAGGCTTAGATCATATTACAAGAAATGATGTGATAAAGAGAAACCTATTGCATCCAAGGGGAATATTAGGCAATGAACAAAATACTCAGGCTATCCTGATATGTGATGGAACATATATATATATATACATACAGAAGAGTTCTCACTTCCTCTTCCAAAGACAATCATATAGTTTACATAAATACAGAAATATTTTAAAGCCATTCCTCATTGTTTGCACAGATGGGTACATTTTGTGTGTTTTGGGACCGTATGCAGCAACCTAATTGGACGCTACAATTATAAGCAATTTTGTCAAAAGAGCGGTTCATCCGTTACATTGGTTTTTAGAAGAGAACGATGTCTTCATATTAGATAGAGGCTTTCGGGACTTTATTAGAAATCTACAACCATATGGTTATGAAGCGCATATGCCACCATCCAAAGAACCACGGGAAACTCAACCACCGACCAAGCCAATAAATCGCGGTTGGTGACTATATGCCGCTGGCCGGTAGAAATTGTTGATGGTTAATTATTTTAATAAAACCGCACAGAATATGATAGCCGATTTTAAAATACCATCGGCAACTCTAAATCATTTTCATATACCTATAGCAGACCACAGAAATGCAGTCTTTTCTGCATTTGATTAATGAAAGGCTTGAAGTCAATGACTTCTTATTTAACTACGTGGAAGGGAATAATGTGAACAAACGCAGAATCAACTTTGATCGAATTGATGCAAATCTACAAGTTCCCTCAAATAACAAAAGACGACATCATGTTTCTTGCTTTGGGTTCCTACCGCATGAAGCTAGCGAGGTGAACATTTTCAAGACGGTTTATACATCATAGAAACCTACAGAGAAAGCGAATTGCACGACCTAATAGAATATAATATATTTATTTATTTATTTTATATGTTATATTATTATATAAATATGTTGCACTTGTTTGACCGGGTGGCGTACTGTAGGAAGTTGCGCTAACATCATATCTTTGATTTGGTATCTAGGAGTTGGGACATAACAACCATTCGTGGCCCCCGCAGGTTTTTTAAATGACGTCATTGTTTTTGATGAACAGGACGAATAATACATCTTTTTTAAAAATGAAATACATGTATTATTAATATTGTATCTATAAATATCCATAAATAATATGTTAGGCTGAGAGGACTTTAATACGTCGTATCTCCGAAAGTACAAACATTTGACCATAGGTTTATTAGTAAATAATGTTCCGCTTAATGAGCCCTGTCTAACATATATCACATATTACTATTGAGGAGTGGGCCCAGATTCAATACTTTCGTTTCCCATTGTCCTTTATGGAAATAATACTTCATCAACATCTCTACTCGTTCATACATCGTTATATTCCTCTAAATCAACACGGGTTTATAAAATGTCGTTCCTCGAACACAGATCTTTCAGTGTTTACTAACGATGTACAGCTCACTATGGAAAGTGGTTCACAGGTTGATGTGATCAACACAGACTTTGAAAAAGCCTTCGATCGTGTGGATCACATCATCTTGCTCCGTAAACTGCAGGAACTAGGCGTCTGTGGAAATTTATTGCGCTGGACTGAGTCCTATCTTCTAAATCGTTGCCAAGCCGTTGTGGTGGGGAGAAACTGTTTCGGTTACATAGATGTACCTTCAGGCGTGCCACAAGGCTATATTCTCTCTCCGCTTCTCTACGCAGTCTATCTCTATGATATTGCCTTATGTTTTAATTTGCTAATTTATTTTGCTAAAAAGCTATCTATCTAATAAATTAAAACAATCTACCATGAAATAAAGACGCCTCATGACTGCTAAAACCTTCAACAAGACCATGATCGTTTGGCTCAATATTACAGTGAAAATAAAATTGATATTAGCATACACAAATGCACATGGCAATTACGAGAAAAAAAGTCTTATTAATTTCAACTATAAATTTACTAATACTATAATTTAAAAAGTTCAGCAAGTTAGAGCTTTAGGAGTAATTTTAGATGACAAACTTTCCTTCAATATATTTTATTTGAAATATTTTTATATTTTTATCTTATTGAAATGGTTTAGTTCTTATCTAGCCTATAGACCGCAGACAGTTGTTGTAAATGGTTCACAATCTAATATGTTTTCTAAATCTGGAATTCTACAATGCTCACATTTAGGGCCAATCCTATTTATAATTTTCATCAATGACATTGCTAACCATGTAAACATAGTAAACTCTCACTTTTTGCCGACGACTGTAACATATATAAAATAATTAATAATCCTAATGATAAACAGATGCTCCAAAACGATTTCGATAGAGTAAATGTTTGGTATGAATGGTATGGAACTGAATGCCACTAAATATTTTCATATCTTCTTTACGAAAAATATCTATCTAGGTGTAATTATAGATATAAACAAAATTTTTCGGCACACATAGATAAAATTGTTTGTACAACAGCCCAAGTAGTTTCAAAAAAATAGGTACAAAAATGGTGCTCTACAACAGTTCGGTCCTTTCTCAACTAGAATTTGCATCTACTTGCTTGGAAGCCGGTTTATACCATATGTTCCCAGCGCGTAGAATGTATTCAACGTCTTCGGAAGACGACGAAGAGGACGAAAACGCTTGTCTCTTTTTCGGACTACTCGAACTCGGAGACTCGATTCGCTCTCCCTCCGAACAAGCGAAGTTCGAGTTGGTCACACCACGTGCTGTATAGTCACTCATTACGATAGAAACAACAAAATAAAACTATTATAACTGACAGTTTTACACACTCGCACTGTTGCACGTGTTTTCACTAAATATTTATAATACTATGTGCTTTCTTACTTTTGAACAATTTTTTAAATCTTTCCTGTAATTTTCACACTTGAATTCACACTGAATTTGAATCGCTGTCACCACATTCACAAAGATAAAAAAGCGACTCTGGTGAGTAAAAAGTGTACTATTCAATCACATCCATAGACTAAAGCACTATTTTTGGAAAAAATTAGGAAAATATAAACAGCTTCTTCACCTCAATGCTGTGTATTTTAGGATTGCAAATAATCGATACATTTTTGAAAATAAATGGACATATTGTATCCAAGAATTCATTCAGAACCTATTCAACACAACATAACCACTCGACATCTTTAGTTTTATTCAAAGTTTGCAATACCTTTACCGCAGAAGTCACATTTATATGGTTTCTCGCCTGTATGCCGCCTCATGTGTACGATAAGATTGGAAGAATTCGAGAAACTTCTCCCGCAATACAAACAAAGGCAATTACTCGTGTCAGTCTTGTCTTTATGAATTTCGTGCACGCGTTTATGTGATCTGAAAGTTACAATTAATATTATAAGTTAAATATTTATTTCATACAATAAAATTGTACAAGTAAATGACTATTCTACTTTGAGTTTATTTAACCCTGGCTTTTAGAATAGCCCAAAAAGTACAAGATTAAACATAAATAATAATAGTATTAGGTCCCTAAAATGAAATTGGCGTTTTGTCGTACTGGCCAATTTGATATGCATTATCTCCTCTTTGGTTAATAATTCCAATTTCAAATTTATACAGCTTTTTATTCACGCATTTGTGTTTCGAAAACCGTTATTCATTTCTTTGTTTTTTCCTCTTTTGGTTTTTGTTTTTTGGTGCCAAAGAAAACACAGTGCGTTTTTGGTTCCAATGTTTTCGTTCTGGAAATTTCGACCTGCAGAACAAGCCACGTGGACGGCCGGAGACCAAAGTTGATAATTAAGAATTGACGGCTATTGTGAAAGCGGATCCATCGCAAACCACGTCCGAGTTAGCTGTTGACTGCGGTGTTAGTGACAAAACTGTTTTAATCCATTTGAAGCAAATTCAGGAGGTGAAAAAACTTGAGATGTGGGTGCCTCATGAATTGAGTGCAGCAAACCGACAAACGCGCGTCGACTGCTGCGTTACATTACTCAACCGGCACAATAATAAAAGGATTTTAAATCGAATCATTACCTGTTGTGAAAAGTGGATCCTGTACGACAATCGAAAATGCTTATCACAATGGTTGAATCCTGGCGAACTTAAGCGAAAATTGACCCAAAAAAGTTACTTGAGAGCGTTTGATGGACTAGTGCCGGTGTCCTTCACTTCAGCTATCTAAAATCTGGCCAGACGATTACGGCAGATGTCTATTATCAGCAACTGCAAACCACGATGGAAAAGCTAGCTGCTAAACAACCGAAGCTGGTCAATCGCTGTAGGCCACTGCTGCTTCAGGACCGTTTAGATAAGATGAGCTTCAATTGGAATGTCTAAGATATCCACCGTACTGCCCGGACCTTACTCCAACATATTACCATTTTTTTCGAAATTTGGATAACTTCTTGCAAGGGTAAAAATTCAACTACGATGGGGCAGTCCAAAGCGCCTTCAAAGATTTTATTGATTCCCGTCCGAATGGATTTTTTGTAAAGGCATCAATGAACTACCTATGAGATCGCAAAAGTGCATAGATAGCAATGGTACATACTTTGATTAAATAAATATATTATTATTTTTTAAATTGATTTTATGCTTCGCCATATGAAACGCCAATTTCATATGTATATGTAATGACCTGATAATAATAAATAATAAATCCCCAGACAAACATTGTTGGCTCCAAACTAAGCAGAGCTTGTATTATGGACTTTCATACGTCGAGTAATTAAACAATATAAATAAAGCGTTAATATTATATACATACTTTAAATTATCTCTCCTATGAAATCTCTTCTCACACACCTCACATTCGAAGAATTTCTCATTTGGCATATGTATTTTGGTATGTTTCGCTAGCAACTCTTTTCTGGAATGTAAAACCGTTGGATTTTTCATTTGTAAAAGGTTTCCTAGTCAGAAAATTATGTTACAAAACAAATCTAAACAAAAATTAGAAATAACACCCATATCATAAACATGTAATTACTTACTAAGTCTGTGCAAAAAGTGACGTTTCTCAATTCCTAAGTAAAACGATGACAACAAGGGTGAGAATTGGCTTCGACATGTCTTATTTCAACTAATTTCTTAACCATGGAATAAAAATCATTGCTATGTCATTTCTCATGCGCAAGTAATAACTAAGACAAGAATTTACTTGTTTAACTATAGAATTTTCATTCACCGCCGAAATACATAGTCTTAAGCATACATAATTTTCAAACAACAGTTCTTAAACATAACTTTTTTTATGCTGTTTCTCCAAATAAACATTATATAGGTTAATTTTGCAATAATAGTTTGTATAACACTGTAAAGTATCTGTCAGGTTAAAACCATCAAAATATGTCTACAGTCACACACATGAGAGATAAGAGTCGCCTAACTATTCATAGCTCACCTACCTATAAAAGCATTTATTGCAAGTATCACATTGAAATTGCCTTTCCTGCATTCTTGTTTTCGTGTCCATAAACTTAACAGATACACTTTGACCTTCATGGTTCCTTAAAATGTGTTTGTTAAGTGATATCTCGTAAGCAAACCTTTCTCCGCACGTATTACAAGCATATTTCTTTTCTACTTGCTTACACTTTTTTCTATGACGAGCAGCTGTTTTTGTTGACGCAAACGTCTGGAATAAGTATAATTAAATATCAGAAGTAGTTAGTTTTTGGTAATTTACATTGTAATATTACATTATAAAAAACATTGATGTAACCTTAAATCGCAAAATAACAACAATATGCATTTCAAAGTGAATAAAAAGACACGTGGAATCTCCATTTAGGTATACCAGTGGTAGATTAGATATACATTCCTACGTATTATCCCAAAAGAACTTAGAAAAATACATTCGCCACACAGAAAATAATACGGTATATTCACACATCACCAAATAACTATTCGCATAATAATCAGCATTGTGATAAATTCTGTTAAATTTTTCTCAGGATATGTGTCTACACATTAAATAAGTAGCAGCGTATGATGGTATCTGGTAAGCAAATGGGTTAAAGACCCGTGCTTTTAGTTTAGATGATTTACTATAAAACTTATTAAAACCATAGATCAACAAAAGGGAAATTCCTCTACAATGTTTGAATTCTGTTTATAAGTTTTTGCTTAATACACCTGGGTAAAGGAGAAGCAAACAAAGTAACAGGCTAACTACACATAAATATACATTAATAATCTGTCCAACACCAATGCAAGGCCAACAATAAATTTATTTTATATTTTAATTAATATTCACAGCACAAACAATTATTTAATACTTAATTGAATAATTAATCCAAGTATTTAATATTGTCAAACAAACAAATGAATAATAGTTTCAGTACGAACCTTTTTACATCGATTGCATTTCTGTGAGTACTCCGGGTGTTCAATATCGATGTGATTCATTAAAGCCTCTTCAGATAAAAGAATACCACTACATACAGTGCACACTTGTATGATGTCTTCATTTTCCTGAAATCATTCATTTAACCATCATTATAAAACTAGTATTATCTACAAGCATTAAGTTATCCTTGTTTCTATTTAAACTGCTTTATACATAATTTTACCAAATTATTTGTGTACCCACTGTAACACAGTGACGCAGGGTTACAATGAGTACTTAGGTATGGCCTAGGACCCAGGGAGCGGAAAAAAGATATGTACATATGTAAAAAATGAAAGCTATTTTTTTAAACGCGTTTATAGCCCGCAATTTCGTCGTTGGAGGAGTTGGTCGTTTTCTGCATGCAAAGTCAAAGCACCAGTCGGTTGCAGGACCGCATAAATATGATATATGATTTTAATATAACAGAATATGTAAGACTTGCTAAAGCTCCCAATTTTCATAAGTGAAACCACCAACACAGATAGAGTTTTCAGCCCAAATTGTAGCAATGCCAAAAACTTATACAATCTGCCTGATTCTTTGATCGTGTTTCTGAAATTCTTTAAAACAAATGTATCTCTTTTTTTAGGACTTTTAAAAGTAGAGTAAAATGAATATTTACGTTCCATAAGGATGCCGAATGCAAATAATAAAAAAATATATAAATTCTTACCACAAATGGTGTGAGTAGTATGTTCTGTAATAAAATTTCTGTGCCAATATAATCCCTTGCATGTTCAGTGGGAATCTGTAAAATATAATAATAACAAACTTGATTAAGACTCATATTGTTACGTTCACTTTTTTATTTTATTTTCCAGATAAAAATATTTATATTTTTTTAAAAATTCACCATAAACCAAACAAAAACTTACAATTTCATTCCTAAAACATGTGGATTTTTCTGTTAAACAAGAGTGCTTTTCAAATTCCTCCCTCTTTAAATACATTTTCTTGCATACATTACAATACATAATTTTGATACCTGAAAGAGTGAGTAACCTCTAAGAGCACACTTCCACTTTTAGATATGTTTAATCAGTGAATATTGAAAAATAAATGTGTGTGACTACAATTAAATTTAATTAACATTAAAGGATGCATATTCTTATAGTCTCATAGCCTTGACTATACAAATATCTGTTCCAAACCAAAAACTTTTACACAATGTAGTATTGAAAATAAATAAAAATAATATGAAAGCATTTATGCTATCTACTTTTGCTCTATTCACTTAGTATGAGTTCAATGCCTTTATTTTTCATTTACCTTCATGTACATTCAAATGCAATTTCAGGTTCAATATACTTCCAAAAGTGATTTCACAAAAACTACATTTGAACATTGCTGTTGATTTTTCTGTTTGCACATTCTGCTCATTATCATCCAATGCACCCTGAAAGATTAACATTTTTGATTTATTTATAAACAAAAATAATAAAAATTACAGTTAAAAACATTCAACAAAGTGAAAGGTGAATTCAACAAAAACTCTTTGCCTAATTCAATGGAAATATTCTTTTATTTATTCCAAATAGAAAGGCTAGATTGTATTGTGCTTCAGTTTTAGTAATCACCTGGTGAAATATTGGCAGATTTAAAAATGTAAGTATCACATTTTATGAATATATATTTAAGATCTTCGGATCTAGGCAGGACGAGAATGAGCCAAGATACTTATAATATATAACAGATTTACCAATTAAGCAGTAATAACCAATCAACTTAATAGCATAACTAATTAAAGCCTAAATAAATAATAAAAACAAAAACTTACGTCTGCTAAAGCTTTTTTGGATCGTAAGTTCTTTTTATTCATGAACCTATTTTTGTGGCTATCTAAATGTGCATTGAACAGTGATGATGTATCACAAAGGAAGCCACATTCTGTACAACAAAGACTGTTTGGTTCTTTAACTGTATCTGTGAAAAAAATATAACATTGATAAATAACTGAAACATTACGTTTTTACCTTTACAACAGCGTCAATATATTCCTCTGTAAAGGGATTTCAACATCAGTCACCCATATAAGAGAATTGTTTCATTCATAGTTGACAGACTTTGACATACCTTTGAAACAACTTCTGCAGTATTCGGGTTTCAACAAGATATTTTTCTTTCTACACAAATGAATACCCCTACCAGTAGGCAGGGCTACTAACAACTACACCACTCGGTCGTCAAAGGTATCAACAAAAGGGGTGAGTTATTTCTAGATTTTCTCACAAATTACACGATTTACAATTTTATTAAACACAATATAGACAAATATGAACAGGACGCCAGGGAGGTTTGACACATCGCCGTCAGAAAAGTCGCAGAAACTTCGCTTTCTGGACTATACTAATAATAGGTCTCAGTGTGACAGGGCGCAAGACAAAGTGACGGCATAGTCCCATACTAACAAATAATAAATATACAATAATCATGCCACTGTATCTTACATCACTTTGTAAAAAGGTATAATAAGACGGTATAATAATAGTAACTCACGTTTATCACAGATATTTGCAACAAAATGCTGATTTATCTCTTCAACTGACCCTAAATTCAAATTACATTTGGTACATCGGAAGCCACAACTCTCTTGCTCTTCTAGTTTCACGTTTCCTGAAAATAAAAATAATTCATTAATTGAAAACTTCTCATCCAAAAATTATTACATGTAGTTTGGAAAATTTTGAACAAATTACTAAGCCAACTGTGCAAGTCAATTCACACAAAATGCAAAAATTTCAGCAATCATTAAATCTATTAAACATGTATCACATTTATGAATCACAAGAGAACCATTTCATTTTTCATAGAAAAGGATTGGTCTTGATTATTTTCAAAGAAACTAAAAATATAAATAATTTGATTTAAGTTAATTCTTCCAATATCATAAAAAGTATATTTTGATCCAGTGCCTCACATAATTATTTGCCTTTAATATATCATTAATATATTAATTTATTCAAATCAATATAAGCATTCATGAGCTTGACATCTAAGACTTTAATATTTATTTGTTTTAGTTCTGATATCTGTGTAATTTTTAAAAGGGGACTTAAATGTGTTGTTATGTCATGTCATGAGGCTTACATAATATGCATCATTGAGCAGAAACTTTGTTCACAGCTTGAAATTATCACTTATATGACTCAATTCTTGGACTTGAAAGAAATATTCAGATATTTGTTTAAGCTTCATAAGAAAATACTAAGATTATTTTTCATTACTTCATGATTTTAATCAATTTTTATACTTAACAACTTCAGATTATAAAAGAAGGACAATAGAATCTAACCATAAAATAAAAATGTTCTATAGGTTATATTTTTTTAAATAAATATTTTCAAAGAACTTCCCACCAGCGCTTCATGCGTCTAAATCAATTTTCAAAGCACATTTTTCAGTCCGCAACAAATACTTCCTCAATGGCTTGCTTGCTTCCTCTCCACTCCTCAGAAATAATTCAAAAAAAATTGATTTGTTCGTACTTTACCTAAATCATCACCCAGATATTCTGGAGAATCAAAATTGACATCTAAAAGGGAACTGAAACAGTTATTATGTTCTGTTTTTATGTCATGCTTTTTCTGAAAAATAAATTTAGAATATATTATAACTTCATAGACAGCCACAGAAATTCATAAAAATAATATTCATTGAGAATTTTCAATTTTAAAGTTTTATTACAGCTTCTTGAAACTACTATAACATTAATAAAAGGTGATATAATTTGGAGTACCTCTTGGCAGGTAGTTTCTAATGGTAATATGCGAGTTTTCCTAATTTCTAACAACTTGCGTAGTTCCATATCAGTATTTTTAGCGGTATGCCTAAACTCAAAAGCACATACTGCATCCTCTTTGCACTTTTTACAAATTAAAGTGGGTAAGTCATTCTCTTCTGTTGAAATCTGTAAAATGATAAATTAATTTAACTTTCTACAAAGGTTTGCAAAAAATTTCAATAAAACATGAAATTATTTCTGAGTTTATGAATCTTTTAAGATAATATGGTAGCATATACTTATAACGATAATAATAAAAAGTATTTTCTATAATATTTTATCAAAATTGTGTAGTTATTAAAAAAATTTAGACTTTCACACTCACCACAATTCCAGTTACATCTGTGATAATATAGTCATATGTTAAATTTTCATTGTAAACACCGAATACAGAATACAAATTACTGTCTTTTTTTAAACATGTTCGACAAAGACTATTGATCTTGACATCCATTTTAAAAAGCCCTGTATGATAAATAAACATTTTTTTAAAATACTCTTACATGTTGTCTCATAAAAGTAAGTATACATACTAGTATACCATGGATAATGCTTGTAGATCTGCAATAAGAGTTTATCTTTAAGAAAAACAATATTGTAATATTTAAGTGCACAATTGTTATTTATCCCAAATAACAAATAAATAAATAACTACAAAAGAGAAGTAACATATTCCATATTCTTATAGCCTATACTTCAGGCTGAAATTCTAAGTCCACTAACCTGCTTTAAATTTTAGGATTTGGGGGGGTTCTTTTAACAGAGTGCCATCGGTGTGGGGAGAGTGGGACTGTACCCCCCAAGCATTAGTTTTAGAGATATTGAGCTTTGATTGTGCACTTTTTAGATTATAACTATAAATCGTGATTATTTTTAATCTGAATTGTTAAAATTTGGTATAGTATTCATTCTGGCGCATCGCCATGATGTACTGCACCACACAACTTTCAATCCTTACAAACCTGACCTAACCTATTTATGTTAATAATTTTTTGCTAAATTTTATATTCTTATGAGCCTTTGACACTTCAGTCCCCTTTCTGCTGCTTTTCATTTCAAACATTCAGAGTGAAAGCAGGTAAAACACACTTTATTTTTATTCTATTGTTAAATTCAACTATGATCATTTCAAAACTTTAATACTTTGAAAAATTTATAACAACAAAAAGTATTTATCTTAATCTTATCTAGTGAACATAAGCATAAACATATAGTGTTATCATGATAGAATTTGTTTGAATTCATTGATGATCCTTAAATAGAAAGTTGTAATAAAACATGAACAGTTTATCAAAAAACTTAAAATTTTTTTTGTAGTCTTCTTGGCTGGGGCCACTTTGCTTCAACCCAACCAATGTTTTGTATAAGATAAACAAGTAGTTATCCACAAATATCAAGATTATATACAGTAGTTATTGACATATATCAAGATTATATACAGTTTTCTTTCATACTGAAAACCAAAATTTGCAGATTCAGAAACTTAATATCTCCAAAACTAAGCATCCACCTCACCCAGGGAATTACATGGGGGGTATGGCACACTCCTTCTAGATTAACCCTCTTTAATATACCTTTTACCCTCTTTTTTCTGGCGGCACTCCGCTTAAGGAAACCCAGAATTTATCATTAGATCCATAAAAGAAACTCAAATTCTTTTTAGTGCAGGACCTGGCGCAATTTCGCCCTCCTGCTAGATATTCTGCAAGCGTTCCTTAATGTTCAGAATAGAAAAATTAAGTAAAAATATTAATGGCTTGTAAAATATCAGTTTAATAAAAAAAAGTGCTAAAGACATCTACTTAGTTTTAATCTTACACGGGAACATTTGCACAATATTCTATTCATTGCGTTTCGTACAGGGGGAGCGATTCTTGATCACTATATTGTTACAGCTATTAGCTTATTAATTTTGCAAGAAAGCGGGTATTAACACTCAACTACCTACAAAAAAAATTAATAGTTAACCTATTGAATGGGAGTATTAAATAAGAATTGAATATACAATATCGTTTCGTACAGGGGGAGCGATTCTTGATCACTATATTGTTACAGCTATTAGCTTATTAATTTTGCAAGAAAGCGGGTATTAACACTCAACTACCTACAAAAAAAATTAATAGTTAACCTATTGAATGGGAGTATTAAATAAGAATTGAATATACAATATCGCTCACCTTAAAAGTAGAGATGTAGTTTCGGGTTGGATTTAGAATGCTAACATTTGGTTTAAAATAAATCGTTTATAAAAACACAGTTAACTGTTAATAACTAGTTATAAAATAAAACATAGCGACAGCCAAAAAGGATAAATTCACTTCGTTATAATAATTATTATTTTTAATTCTTTATATAGCCGGTTTACACGCGTTAATGGCTGGTTTACACGCATAAAGTGGTTAAGTTGGTAACTAAATTTTAACTAAATTTTAAGTTAAAAGTTGCGTGTAAACAGTCAATTAAGTGACAAGTGGTAACTTAAAAAGTACGCAAGTGATTGAGTAGATTAGGATTCGTTCTATTTTTCGTATAAGTAGGTGGGCGGGGCTTCTCACTTAACACGTTTGGACGTGATTTTTTAGTTAAGTGCATTAGTTGACAAAGCGGGTGGCGGCAAGAGCTCATATTTAAGTCGCATTTTCTCTTTTTTTTTAAATCTTGGAGTAGAGTTTGGTTTCTACTTTAAAAGCAGATAGTACAAAAAATGACCTACTAATAGTCAGTATATGAAATTAAAGGCCAATAAATATGGATTATCATACAATCATTAGTTTAAATATATAGACCTTCCTACCATTGTAAGATATTTTTCTAACATATATCTTTTCCCCAATTTTTTTAGGAATCACTCTAGTTAATTCATTCAAAAAAGAACTGACAGATTGTTGATTGACTGTCAAAACTAATCCGCCAATAACGTCCATTACTTGTGGGTTCATTCGACATCGTTTTGATACTTTTTTTGACATTGACATTGATACATTCAATAGAAAACAACATGGTAACTTATGATTGATTTTTCGCAAATTATTTATTATTTTTTTTACAAGATTTTTAGATTTAAAATTAGAAAAGTTTAAGGGGGAAAAGGGCGTTCTACTGACCATTAGCAGGTCAAAATCTCATATTGCGTTTGACCATCATCTTTGTGGAAGAATATTTAAGGGTGTTACCACACCAATCGATCGACCGGTCGACGACACCACCCCTGAGTTGGTAAGTCTGCCAACCCGCAGTTGGCGTGATGGTCTACAATTGTCTGACACCAACCCTGAGTTGGTATGTCTGCCAACCCGCAGTTGTTGTGATGGCCTACAATTGTCTGACACCACCCCTGAGTTGGGAGAGGCTGATATCCCTCCAGTGATTATTAAGGGTACCTAATTAGTAAAGGTACCACACCAATCGATCGTCTGTCGATCGACGTCGATCCGTCGACGTAAAAAATTTAGAAAAATACAAAATCTTGCATATATTATTGCATATTGTTTAGATATATACATGTAAACCGCACATTGTAAAGAATTAAATAATAATAACGAACGGAAGGCACGCGATAGATGCAGCCTGTACATTCACTTCATTCGTTTGTTCCATAGCAGGTGAACACAAACTAATTAGTGATGCTACGCATCAGAGGAACGTCTTCCTAACTACAACACTAGGAACGATGTTTTCAATTTTCTCAACAATTGTTTTTTTATTTAGATTGTCCTTTGTTTCTTACTTTTAAAATGACGGCATTGGATTTTGGCGTAATGCAATTGTGGAAGCACGAAAGCCCCTCTTCTATTCTACAAGATATTTTGGCAATCTAAAAGATAAAGAAGGTAAAATAAATAAAAGACTAGTATATTTATGAATTTTTATATTTCTCAACTTTATTTTATATTTTTATATGCTATGTTTGTATTGCATGGGAGGCAAATTTTGATTTTCAGACGCGAGACATTAGTACCTTTTAATATTCAGCTAATTATGTTATACCAATTAAACACCGTTATTCTTATTGAGTAACCCAGAAAACATATTATCTTCTCAAAATGTTTGTAGCTTACAAACAATTTACCTACGAAGTTCTATCACACTTAAACCTTGTTATTATAGTGCGACCAAAAAGTCTTGATAAAAATTGAGGCAGCCACTTCAAATACATGTAGGGAATATGGTAACACCGTTTAGAATGCCTAAAATGGTTTTGATATTTACGTCATTATTTAGAAAGCTAAATTTATAAAAAATTGTCTGAAGGCTTAAACATTTTTAATTTGTGGAAGATATTTCTTATATTATCATGGATCTAAATATATTTTTCGCAAATTCAAATTTTTTTAAATCGCTTTAAATTAAACTAACTTAATGAATGTGTATTGGTTACTCCAACAGCTTTATCGAATGATATTCGTTTGTCAAAATGGCATCTACAATAAGAGGCACGAGTATTGTATTTAGTACTAGCTTTTGCACGCGGAAACCTTTAGCTCTTAGGAGTTAAGAGTACGCTTGTTATTAAAATAGCAAATGTGATTAAACACGTACTGCTTACTTGATTTATCAAAGAACTGACGAATGTTATCAAGAACATCTTATATAATTAAGTTATATCCTTCGGCAAGTATGAATGGATAAAAAGTAACCCCTGTAATATTATACAGTATATATAGCCGAAACTGAAATATAGTACCTATACAATGAACTACTCTAGAAAACTTGTTTCCGTTAGCAATAAGTAGTTGCAAAAAAAGACTCTACAACAAGATCATCGTACATACAACACTCATGCAAAGACCATTTTAATTCAGCAAGAGTGCAATATAATAATTTTAAATAAAACTTCTTAAGTATTTTTTTACATATTTATTTATCACATCCATCTAGATATTCAACATCCGAGTCGCTATTGCTGCTACTATCACTTTCTACTTGAATAACTAAATCAGCAATATCATTATATAATGTTCTTCCTCTCTCAAAATATTCTTTTTCTATTTTAATGATATGTTCACAGCAATTCTTCCAATTCTGAGCCGTGATACTGTTTAAAGCTTCTTCTATCAAACTTATAACATCGTGAGATCCCACATTGTGTTCAAAGACCTTTTTTGGCGAGAGCCCAAATGAGCTCAATAGGATTCAGATTGCAGTGATAGATTAGAAGCCTGGCTACAATATGTCCACGTTTTACAAGAAGCTCGTTAATTACTTTATTTATCATATTGGATCTGGTTTATTATTTTTAACTACTTTGAGAAAACTTGTTTTTTTGGACGTCCACTTCTATGTTTACCAGGACTTCCAAATATTCCATTATTTTAAAAGCCTTCATCTACAATTCGTCTCATGGTACTTTCTGATTTTCCTGAAAATAACATATTCCTGAATAACCCTTATGAAAAAAAAAGGTATCTAAACTAACAACAATACATTTGAACAAAAATAACTACTCAACTAAATTAATATGAAACGGAAAAGTATCAAATTGTGTCGGCCGATATACAAATAACTCCTTGTCAATTGTTACATAACCTCGAAATAGAGCAATGTAAACAGTAATCAAGTAATTGAAAAAAAAAGTAATCCTACCATGTATTATAAACCTTTTCATTTTAAATATTCACCATAGCCCTGTTACGTACTTTTAATTAATGCTGTACGGGCATAAACATCCTCCAAATCTGATAATAAGCAACCAGCTTGGTATTCCGCAAAACACGTTTAAAACACGTTATAAATCACTTCCCTAGCTCCACTGCGTATCGTTTATTCGATTTCTTCTTATTCATGATGATACTGATGACAATCAACGACTATTAATCAAAAAAATTAGAAAAACAATACGAAAACCGAGTTTCGTGCACCATTAAGTTAAATATATTATATTAGTGACGTCAATGACATGTCAATGATAGTTGCCATAATCAGATTTATTTTAGTTCCTCAAACATTCTTTTCAAGATTTTTTGGTCGGACTGTAACACTATTTGCACAAAGACACGGTAACCAAGGTTAACTTCGATCTCAGTTCTTGGGAAAGGATGGAATAGGACGTCCTTACACCCACATTCAATACCATCACTTGTTGTACATAGTGAAGCACTATGAACGCAAATTAATTACTATATTTGGGAATTGAGAGGTTATGTTACGGAAATTGATCAATGCAAACTCTTCACTTTTTCACCTGATTTTATTTATTTTTATTAAGTAATCACTCTTATCTTAAATCATAACTACCAAAACAAACGTCTATATATTAATGACATCAATCTCTTCGTTAAGCCCTTATTGAACCCCAATGTTATTTCGTCCCATATTATACTAACCAGGTATTTAAATATCTTACTTTGCAAAACATAACTCAAGTAATAAATAACATACATGTAATATTTCTATTTATCAAAAGTAAAATATAATACCGTAAAATATGTCAAACATATTTAAAAAAGTATCAAAACCATTGCGGACGCGCTAATTGACGGCCAGCGACTGTATCATATAGTACTGCAGATGTTGCATGTAACGGATACGTGTGCGTGTTGCAGTTTACCGATTCGGGAGAGCGTTGATTTGTATAAAGGCTCTTAAGACAAAAGCACTTTTTTAAGCACGCTTTTTTAAAAAAGTACAACGTTTAAACCTTTAAAAATTTAAAGCCGTTTTTCCCATCGCTAGTCGTATGTCACTTCAATGTAATGATGAATGATAACACTATGTTCAATCAATGATGTACGGTTTTAGGTTATCTTTCAATGTTTTAATTATGTTAAAACTACTTTAATTATATTAATACTTGAAATTGGCAGAAATAGTTAATGTGTAGTAACTATAGCTGATTGCCATAAAAAGTTACTTAATTTCTAATCAATCAGCTCGATCTGCCATCACGGTTTCAATGTTTGATGACGAGTGAAGAGTTTGCGTTGATCAATTTCCGTAACATAACCTCTCAATTCCCAAATATAGTAATTAATGTGCGTTTTTGGTAGTGAATGAGAAAGTAGGCGAAAGAACGTCATTTTAACGACTTAACATTGATTCCCGTGTCTTTAAGCCAATAGTGTTAACTTACAAGGTTAAGTGTGGGAGAAGTTCGTAGGTGAATTGTTTTTTTAGCCACAAACATTTTGAAAAGATATGTTTTCTGGGTTACTCATTAAGAATAATGATGTTTAATTCGTGTAACATTTTTAGCTGAATATTAAAGGTACTTATGTCTTGCGTCTTAAAATTAAAAATTTGCCTCCCATGCAATACAAACAAGCATATAAAAATATAAAATAAAGTTTAGAAATAAAAAGTTCTGAAATATACAAGTCTTTTATTTATTTTACCTTCTGTATCTTTTAGATTGTCAAAATATCTTGTAGAATAGAAGAGGGGCTTTCGCGCTGCCACAATGGCACTACGCCAAAACCCAATGCCGTCATTTTAAAAGAAACGAAGGACAATCTGAACTGAAAAACAAAAGTTGTCAAATTGAAGTGGAAGTCGTTCGTCTGATGCATAGCATCACTAGTTAGTTTGTGGTTTGTTCAGTCTTCTTGTGTACATTCAGACAGGCAACTCACTCACACACAGCTGCCCGATTGCTTTATCTACCGAACTATACACAATGCTGAAACACAGTATATATTATAATACGCTCTGTACTAAGGTTGTCCCTTAAAATTGATTTCCCTTTTCTTATAATGCGGGCTCTTTTATGTAAACTAGTTAGGTAAGCTTGAGGGTTGTTATTCTTTTATGTAAAATAATATTGTTTTCTTATTTGGTAAAAAAAAACATAGGGAAAGACAGTCAATCGGCAGTCCAGAGATAGAGCAGCCTTTAGAACCCAAGTCTCCCCCAAATATGTTATCCGATTTTTTATTTATTTTTTATTAATTAGCCAAAACAAAGATATAAACTCTACAAATCAAAACCACACGTTCGATTATTATTTAATTTATAACAAAGAAAAATACTTAAAAAATCCCTTAGTGCCTAATAAAACATTTTGCAACCAATGAGTACTTTTAATTAGGAATACACCTAGGATGAGGACTTCTTAGAATATAAGTGTTGATTCAATCACCCCAATTCATTTGTAACGTAACTAATGTTATTTATTCTGTTTATATAAAGTTTTAATAACTAGAACTTTTTTAAATGTTAACATCAATTCTATCTGACATAAAAAAAGTTTAAACCATACAAAACATTTATAAATTTCCCAAATATTTAAATGTATTATTTAAAATTATTCCTGGTTTTTGCCACAGAATATATTATTATAAAAGCCGTTATGTAGCAAATGCTTGATTTTATGTCACACCCAGGAACGCTAAGCAGACCTGCCAGTTGCGCTAGGGTTGAAAATTACACGTCAAATATTTAAGTATTTATATACGACGGCTTTTTAAATTTCGTCAAAACTTTTCACTAAAAATACGCGAACTTTAGTTTGGTTTAGTATTTCTCGAATGTTTCTATCGTAAAGTTGTTCTTTATAAATGTATTTTGCTATGTATTTTCAGCATTATTCAAAGATATGGATAATGATTGAGTTATTCCTGTCCGAATTAGTTATTATGCCCACGGTATGAACATATCCGTGATTACCGTGCAAACAAACTATTTCAGTCCTTTCAGTACACTGTTGCAGTCCTTTGACTTACATGTTCTACCGCTTCAGCTGACTCATTTTCCATATAATGGGCCCCTTTCGCTGCTTGACCTTATAACTTCGTCTTCTCCAGGTACTGTAACATCCCATTGCCAGATTAAGGCGCCCGCTTTCTCAGCTCTTGATTTGATATTTGCATCTCTGAGACTGCGGCCTCCCAAGAGAAAACACAAAGTGCTTTTATTGCAAAACTTTAAGGGAGTTGATGAGTCGTTGTTCCGTAAAGATATCTTGAACCAGGACTGGACAGCCATTGAGCAGGCATCTGATATTGATAAAAAGGTACATATATTCAATACTATCTTGTTATAAATATATGATCGGCATGCACCTATAAAACCTCTTCAAGTGAGGCATCTAATCGTTCCGTGGCTCACGGATGAGATCAGGGCAATGGTGGCCAAGCGTGATCGTACGCATATTTGACTACGACATGATCCTAGTTCAGCTCGTTACACTGCGCAATCAGTGGAACGAATTATGTCGAAAATCAAAACGCAGTCAAATACATTCCACCATTAACTCTTGCCCACCATCTAAACTATGGAAGTATCTAAAATCCTTGGGAGTTGGTGCATCTCAAACAGAATCTATTGTTGATATGGATGTTGATGCGTCAAAACACATATTTTAGTCTCTCTCCGGTAAAAATATATACCATCATAAAGCAAAAAAATTCTGGACTTGCTGAAGAGCTCACCCTCATTGGCTACTGATCCGTTGGACTTGGGCCGTATTACAGATCATGTGGTAAAATTGGTCAAGTTCGTCAAATCAAATGCCATTGGCAATGATGATATAAACCTGGACATGATCAAATCGATTATTAATCTCCTTTTCATCTTGATTCCATGCTGATGACGTAAAGCTATATACTACAGCAAAGAACTAATTAACGCAGGCCGTGAATAATGTTCACAATGACATAAAATAAATTGCATGCTGGGCCAAAAATGTTGTGCTCTTGGTCAATACTACAAAATCTCAGGCTATTGTTATTGGCAGACCCCATTTTATTTCGAACAATATCACACTTCCATGTATCTATTTTAATGACAAAATCATCCCGTACTCCAAAAGGATCAAGAAGTTAGGCGTGATTATGGATCATACATTGTTATGGACAGCACAAATCAATGAAGTCAGCCGCAAGCTCTACTGGCCATTGCACATCTTGAGGCGATTACAAAATTTTCTTCTAAATATTGAAAAATCATGTTGTCTAACGCTTTGCTACTACCTCTTTTGGCCTATGGTGACATGTATTTCTCGACGCCACAGAGAAGCAAAACCAATCCTTCCGATACAGTTTTGGATTGAAAAAGTTCGACCATATATCCGAATACGGCTCTAAAACAATTGGCCACCTATCAGAAACCGCAGCGATATATAGATATTTTATGGTTTTTGTATAATATTCTCTTTAATGCATCAGCGCCCGTATATCTTCGTGAGAGGTTTTATCTTCATACCATAATGGGTGAGCGACTGAGATGTAGTACTAACCTTTCTCTTGAAACTACAGCACACGGTACCCATATCTATACAAGATTGTTTTCGGTGCATGCTGTGTGTTTGTGGAACCGTCTCCCTGAGCATATAAGATAGTTTTCTTCCGTGTCCTCTTTCAAATCAAATTTGAAAATTTTTTTTTCGTTTGAGCTGCTACATGGTTGAAATTCTAGATTAATACAAGTAGGTATATGTACGAGGGTGGATTGAAAAGTTCGCGGCCTAAATAAGGAAACACAGGAATAAAGCAATTTATTATATTTATTATTCTACATACTCTCCTCCTAGGCCACAGCCCTTAGTCCAGCGGTCCTCCAAAGCCTTGATCCCATTTAAATAGAAGGTCTCGTCAAGGTCTTCAAAAAAAGGCATCTACGGCCACTTTGACCTCCTCATTGGTAGAAAATGTCATTCCACCTAAGTGTTTTTTTGGTTTTGGAAATACTTAGAAGTCAGGAGGTGCCAAGTCAGGTGAATAAGGGGGATGAGAAAGCAATTCGAAACCACAATTCACTATTTGAGCCATCGATTCTGCAAATGTGTGAACACGAGCATTGTCCTGATGAAACAAAGCTTTCTTGGTGAAAAATCCTAGTCTCTTAGACTTTATCTCTTCTCGTAAACGACGTAATAGTCTGCAGAATTTATAGTTTGACCTCTTTCTAAGTAATCAACCAAGATGACATCCTTAGAATCCCAGAAAACCGATGCCATTACCTTGTTTACTGAAAAATACACCTTAGCTTTCTTGGGGGTCGGAGATCCGAGTCTATTCCATTGTTTGGATTGTTGTTTGGATTCAGGAGTAAAGTTACGAACCCATGTTTCGTCCATAGTAACAAACCTCGCCAAAAATTCGTTTGGATCAGCTTGAAAAAGCTCTAAACTGTCTCTAGAAATCGTGAACCGAGTTCGTTTCTGTTCAACTGAAAGAAGCCGTGGAACCCATCTTGCAGACACCTTGTGGAACCTTAATTCGTTAACTATCATGTTTTGTGTACGTTCATATGAAATCCCTAGAGCTTCAGCTATCTCAGATACCTTCAATCTTCTGTCTCCAATGATGAGATCACATATTTTTTCGATGTTTTCCGAAGTCGTAGCTGTAGAAGGCCGTCCTGAGCTGGGGTCATCTTTGTTGCTCTCTCGTCCACGTTTAAATTCAGATGTCTACTTTTTATCATTGTATACGACGGAGCAGATGTTCCTAAGGTTGGTTCATGAATCTGCTTTGGAGTTAAGTGTTTCTTGTGGAGGTATTTGATCACGGCACGGTGCTCCAAACTATCCATTTTCAAAATTTATGAAACTTACTCTCACTAAATGTTCAATAAAATAAATAATTACGCATGTATCTCAGAGAAAAATTGCGCAGAGACCATAGCAGGTAGTCTTCATACAAAAAAAAACTAGGAATTATGTCTATGGTTAGAACTTTTTGATGCTGACATCTCTTGCTACTTTTCGAGCGAACAATTGTCATACGTCACTTCATTGTGAATGATGAATGATAACACTATGTTCAATCAATGATGTACGGTTTTAGGTTATGTTTCAATGCTTTATTTATGTTAAAACTACTTTTATTATATTAACACTTGAAATTGGCAGAAAAAGTTATTGTGTAGTAACTACAGCTGATTGCCATAAAACGCAAAATTTAATTTAATTTTCAATCAATCAGCTCGATCTGCCATTACGGTTTCAATGTTTGACGAGTGAAGAGTTTGCATTGATCAATTTCCGAAACATAACCTCTCATTTACCAAATATAGTTATTAATATGCGTTTATTGGGTGATTCACAATGTACAACAAGTGCTGTGTAGTGAATGAGAAAGTAGCCGAAAGGACGTTATTTTTCATCACTTTCCAAGAACTGAGATAGAACTTAACAATGGTTACCTTGTCTTTGCGCTAATAGTGCTTTGTTCTTACAAGGTTCAAGTGTGGTAAACCTTTGTATATTGTTTGTGAGCCACACAAGAAATGTTTTCTGGGTTACTCAATGTGAATAACGGTGTTTAATTGGTGTAACATAATTAACAGAATATGAATAAAAGGTACTGATGTCTCGCTTCTAGAAAATAAAAATTTGCATATAAAGCATATAAATATCTTAAGCATAAAATACAAATAAAGCATATAAAAATACAAAACATAATTTAGAAATTTAAAAACAATCATAAATATACAAGTCTTTTATTTATTTTATCTTCTTTATCTTTCAGATTGTTAAAATATCTTATAGAAAAGGAGAGGGGCTTTCGCCTGCCACAATGGCATTACGCCAAAATCCAATGCCGTCATTTTAAAATTTAAAAAACAAAGGACCATCTAATTTAAAAAAAAATAGTTGTCAAATTGAAAAGTTCCTAGAACCTTAGAAAAAAAGAGCGGGAACGTCTGATTTAAGAAGGCGCACTTTTTTAAATTATTTTAATAAAACGCAATTATTTGGTTACTATTGTGTATATTTCGTGCAAATATTGTGTAGTATTGTTATTGATATAGTAGACAATAGTTTAGTGTAAATATGGCGAAGAATCGAAAACGAAAAAAGAAACTTGACGAAAGTGGTAGTGAAATTGAAGATTCAGCCTCGGAATTTAGCGACGTCTTGTCAATAAAGTCTCTGGAACAAGAAAAAGTTAAAAAGGACAAGTATAAAGATTTCCGGGTTCCAAATTATGTAAGACTTTATCCAGAACAAGGTAGTTACTTTGAGTATATTGTATTTATTGAGAGCACAATAGCTGAACAGCCCCTAGGCAATCGCGACATGATGTCGTTGGCCAACTGCCTGAAAAGATTCAACAAAGGAGTGAAACAATCACAAAGAATAAATAAATACAAAGTTGGTGTGATTTTTGAGCGGCCTGGACTAGCTAATGCAGCTCTACAAAACAAAAAATTTTTAGATTCATATCATCTGGCGGCATCTATTCCGGCGTCGGCCAGTGAGGTGATAGGCGTGATCACTCATGTCCCAATAGATCTGTCCAATGAACAAATATATTCCGCATTGACATCTACAAAAAATATTATAAGTATTCGACGATTTATGCGAAGAACAAAAATGAGCAATGGTCATATACAGTTCGAACCGACAAAGACAGTATCCATAACTTTTTCGTGTCCTGTGCTTCCAGAGAGTGTAGACCTGAACAGCTGGCGCTTTGAATTGCGTCCATACATTCCACCCGTTAAGCAGTGCCTGAAGTGTTTGAGGTACGGTCACATAGCAAAGTTTTGTAAAAACTCTGAAAGGTGCTCCATCTGTGGTGAGTCTCATAATTTTAAAAATTGTAATAAACCGACTGATGAAGCCGTATGCTGTCACTGCAAAGGTAATCACATTGCTATTTCGTCTCAATATCCTGTAAAAAAAGAAAAAGTACAATTAAATAAGGCCAAAGCTGAAAACAAGACATATTCTGCTATACTTAATGAGAAATCATTCCCTCCATTGAAACAAAATCCCATGGAAATGTTAGCTTCGTTATTGAACTCAGATCAAATTTTGAATATGATTGTCGAGTCTGTTGTTAAATTAATAACAATGAACAAAAATAATGAAACAGTAATTTCAAGTAAAAGTATTAAAGAAACTCTCTTGGACACTATTGAAAAAAATAAGACATAAAATTATATATTATTATTCATGAATTATTTACGAATAATTCAATGGAATGCTCAGAGTTTACCAGCGCATAAATATTTATTATTAAATACTCTACAAGAGAATCAAATTCATGTGGCTTTAATCTGTGAAACATGGTTAAAACCACATATTACTTTTAACATTAAAGGATATGATGTAATATGATGTGTAGCAATATTTATTCATAATAGCTTACAATTTACTAAAATACATACTTCCTTTGATGATTCTATCCAAAATGTAGCTGTTCGTTTGCAGTATGGCAACAAAGAAATTTCTCTTGTGTCTGTGTACAGTCCTGGTAATTGTAACCCTTCATTTTCTAAAGTAAAGCTTGATAATTTAATTAAATATGTACCTGGCCCTATGTTTGTTGCTGGTGACTTCAATGCGCGGCACACGGCATGGGGTTGCGACACTATAGACTCACGAGGTAGTCACATTATTGAATGCATCAATGACAACAACCTGGTCCTTTTAAATGATGGTCAGATGACAACTGTTGGTTCTAGTAGGTGGCAATGGTACCCCCATGGGTAGTTACCATTTACCTGTAATCACAACAATCAAAATTACTAACAATGATACTTCTGACGTACCTTACATTTCAACTCCTTCCTCTTTCAATTTTCGTTTAGTGGATTGGCAAAAGTATTCCAAAAATGTTGATTCCTGTTTGCAAAACTATCAATTAGATCAGTCTGATCCCTTAAAGTCCTATTCGGAGTTGATAGCCTTATTGAACCTTGCATTGCATCAGTCCGTTCCTATAAACAGTAAGTCTGCTCCTATTGTTAGGTCTAACAAGCCAGTTAATCAAGTTTATCCAAAAAATCGCAAAAAGCGTGTAGGTTTACCTTGGTGGAATAATAACTACGCTACGGCAGAAGATAATTGTAAAAAAGCATACATTGATTTTAAAAATAACTTTTCAGAAGAAAGTTTTCTCAAATTTAAAAAACTGCAAGCCATCAAGAAAATGGTTTTGAAAGAAGAAAGAATTTTAAGTTTTACTTCGTTTTGTGAGTCTTTAAATCGCTGCACCCCTATTTCTAGAATTTGGAAAGTAGTTAGAAAATTTAATGGGAATTGTGCTTCTTATACAAATGAGTATACAGGTTGGGTACAAGAATTTATTGAAAAATATACACCAGATACTGTTGAGGTCCCATTTGAATACATCAATCATAATCCAGATTTGAAAAGTAATAATTATCTGATATTGCCATTTAATATGGAAGAGCTCAAGACTGCCATTTCTACGCGAAGGGATACAGCACATGGCCTCAATGGTATACCTTACAAAATGTTAAAACATACATCTGTAAGAGCAAAAAATGTCATTTTGGATGTGTATAATTTGTTGTGGTCTAGTTCTGTCATACCTGAGGACTGGAAAAAAGATTGTCTGGTTCCAATTTTAAAACCAAATAAGGACAAAACTAAAGCTAATTCATATCGCCCAATAGCTTTAAATTCATGCATGGGAAAAATTTTTGAACAGCTTCTTAAACAAAGACTTGAATTCTTCATTGAAAGTAACCAACTTTTACCGTCAAATCAGTCTGGTTTTCGTAGAGCAAAGTCTTCTAGAGAAAGTATAGCTCACCTTCAACTTGACATATTTAATTCCCTCAAACAAGATTATGTTTTAGTTGGTGCCTTTTTTGATGTTGTTGGTGCATTCAATAATGTGAATCAGCACATTCTAGCTGGAGAACTTTTTTCTCTTGGTATTCCTGAAAAAATTGTGAAATGGGTTTTTAATTTTTTGCATGGTCGACAGGTTAGATGTTCATATAAAGGTATCTGTCAAGGGGGTATACTATCTCCCTTGTTATATATTTTGTATGTACATAAATTAAATTGTATATTGGGTTCCAAAATTAAGAACCTACAATTTGCTGATGATTTGGTTATATACTTTTCTGGTCCTGATATTCACCAAGTAACTTCTGTAATTAATTCAGCTCTTGCAAAGTTAAACAGTTATTTTAATTACTTAAGTTTGGATATAAGTCCAGAAAAATCTAAGGTTGTTGTGTTTGGAGAATGTGATGATGTTGTCAATATTGTATATAATGGTATTAGTCTGCCGATAGAGGATAAAATAAAATTTTTGGGTGTAATTTTTACTAATAACCTTTCTTGGAATAAATATGTAGATTATTTGTTGGGTCGAGCAAATAAAGCATTTAATGTTATTAAGAGTTTGGCAAAAATTGATCCTAAATTCTTTTAATATTAGGTATTTACCTATGAAATTGCCGTTTTTCACGAAATAAATGAAGCGTAATTTTTTTATATATTTATCATTTCTATGAATCAAAATAATCACCCATGCAATCAATGCATCTTTGCCAACGCATTGGTAGCTTATTGATGCCTTTCTTGAAGAAATCAGCTGGACGGGAGGCAACAAATTCTTCAAAGGCATTTTGTACTGCCTCTCGGGTATTGAATTTTTTTCCCGCCAAGAAGTTATCCAAATTCTGGCAAAGTAGAAGTCTGTAGGCGCAAGGTCTGGTGAGTACGGCGGATGACGGAGAACTTCCAACCCCAACTCTTGTAGCTTGGAGACCGTCTGCTGTGCAGTATGAGGTCGCGCGTTGTCGTGCAGGAGCAGTGGAGCCGAACGATTGACCAAAGCTGGTTGGAGACGTGTGAGCTTCTCCATCATTGTGTTCAGTTCTTCACAGTACACATCTGCAGTAATGCTTGTCCCATTTGGCAAGAAGCTGTGATGAATTACACCCGCGTTAGACCACCAAACAGTGACCATCACTTTTCTAGGGGTAAGTTTTAGTTTAGGGCATTGTTTGGGTGCTGAACCAGGGTCCAACCAACTTGCTGAGCGCTTACGATTGTCAAACAGGATCCATTTCTCGTCACAAGTAACAATGCGGTTCAGAATTCCTTCATTTGTATGCCTGCTGAGCAGTGCAAGGCACGTCTCCACGCGTACTTCGCGCTGGCGGTCATTGAGTTCGTGGGGTACCCATTTGTCAAGCTTTTTTACCTTGCCAATTTGACGCAAATGGACCAATATTGTTTTGATGCTAACGTCGAAAGCTGCTGCTAATTCAGCCGTGGATTGAGTTTCATCAGCTTCCACAATTGCCTTTAATTCGTCATTGTCGACCAAAGTTTTCGGACGACCACGGGGTTCATTTTTCAGGTCAAAATTTCCAGAACGGAAGCGGGTAAACCAATAACGGGTGTTGCGTTCGTTTGTAGTGTTCGCTCCGTAAACGTCGTTGATGTTGCGTGCCGCTTGTGCCGCTTTGCTGCCACGACGGTACTCATACTCCATAATTACTCGAATTTTTAACTTATCCATGATGACGAAAAATGTTCGAATGCGTTGAAAACAAAACACTAACTATTAAACAAATGACGATTTTAGAAAAAGAATTCCATGTTTGTCAAATAAAATTAATTTGAAATTAGAATTATCAGTCAAAAAAAAAATATTTTCATTTGAAATGGCCAGTACGACAAAACGGCAGTTTCATAGGTAAAGACCTATTATTATACAAGTCCATTGTTAGGAGTCATTTTGAGTATGGCTTCCTGTGTTTTGGGTCTGATCCTAAGCTTGTGCAAAAGTTGGATGTTTTGCAAAATCATAATTTGAGATGTATTACTGGTGCTATGAGAACCACACCCATAGTCTCTTTACAAGTAGAATGCAATGTACCACCTCTTAAAATAAGATTTAATTATCTAAAATCAAAATTTTTAATAAAGTTGTTCTCACTATCTTCTCATCCCTTGCTTAAAAACGTTCAATATATGTATGCTAGATATTCTTTACCTAATTTATCTAAAGTTCCATTTTTACTTCATGACTATTCGGAATTTATTCAGTTTAATCAACAGTATAACATATACAAAAACAAAAATACCTGGAGTTGTTATTGTAGTTCTTATGATATCAATTTTTCTAGCATAAACATTAAAATATTTCCTGACTTAAAAATTAAAGAAGAAGTTTATGAAAAAATAGACAAATTTCCACAACACAAACAAATTTACACAGATGGTTCTAAAAGTGGTGATAATGTTTCAATGGCTTTTTACATACCTTACTTAAGGACTGGTCATGGTATCAAACTCCCAAATCAGATGAGCATTTTTTCAGCAGAGTGTCTTGGTATTTTAGCTGCATTGAAGTTTATCGAGGACAATCAATCAGAATTCCCAGATTGGCTTATTCTCACTGACAGCATGAGCTGCCTCAAAGCTCTACAGGATAATAGATTTGACACAGAGTGTAATTACATTTTATATTATATCAAATCACTACACTACAAGCTTAAAGGAAACAATATTATTGTAGTTTTAATGTGGGTTCCTTCACACATTGGTGTATCAGGAAATGAAAGTGCCGACATCTTAGCCAGAGCTATAACAAATGTAGACTATACTCACATATATTTATCTTCCACACAAAATAATAATAACAACTTCTGTCTTCCTCTCCCCTACACTGATATAATTCCAGTTCTTAAAAAAGATATGTACAGCCAATGGAAAGAACACTGGGATCATGTTGTAAGAATCAAAAATGAGGGGTTCTTGGTATTACGCTATAAGTAAAAATATTTTTTCTATTCCATGGTTTTGCAAAGGAAACATTTTACGCAACAGAAAATTCTACAGCACTATTTGTCGACTCAGGCTTGTTCATTGTCGTGTCAATCATCACTTGTATAGAATGAAAATTGTAGATAATCCTCAGTGTGACCAATGTCAAACACAGGAAGACCAGACTGTAGATCATTTAGTCTTTTCTTGCTCGGCCTTTGGCATTCAGCGCCTTGTGCTGATGGACGAGTTAATCCGTATCTTCGGAGAACAGGTCCCGCTCTCTGTACAGGAGCTTTTAAAAAATCAATTTTCACATGTTGCATTGTATAATTTTATAATTTCTACTGTAAATAATATTTAACTTGTGTACTATACGATGTAAAGTTTTACTATAAGTTACTCTAAGTGTACATGTTCAGCCCAATTTTCAGCTTAATTTTCAGCTATATGACTCAAATTGACTCAATTTATTACCAATACGATAAAACTTGATGGAAACTTGTTTGTAAATAAAACTTTGACAGTTTTTATTTTTTATTGAGAAAATGGACAAGAAGATATTAAATTGGACATGACTTCAGCAAGCGGACAAAACAAATACAGAAGAATATGAAGAATCGGCTCAGGCCTTTTAAGTGTGAAAAAAAAAGAAGTGGCTTCGGCCTTATTATTATCCTCATAAGAGGAAATCAACGAAAGACTTGGCTGCATGGCATTGCCTTTGCCTTCCTCAACTTGAGGAGAAATAATTTAAAAAAAAATGAAAAGTTCCTAGTTCCTAGTGTTGTAGTTAGGAAGACGTTCGTCTGATGCGTAGCATCACTAGTTAGTTTGTGGCAGAGACTGAAAAAAAGTCTAGTTTTCATATGAGGGTAGTTTTATAGTTATATGACAACGCTATCTATGTTAGGCAGCGAACTTTTCAATCCACCCCTGTGTTTGTTTTTGTTTATATTTTTAGTATATTATTTATTCAGTTTTAAATTTATATTAATTTAATTCGGTATTATTTTATATTACGTTCAATAAAATAATATGTTTGTACACACCTGCGTACCCAAAATAACGAAATCCTACTAGATACCTAAGGTTGACTGGGATAAGTCCACCTTTGTACAATTTATTTTTAATTTAAATTATTATCCTGTACCATGTTTTTGTTGAACAAAGTGTTTACATTACATAATTAATGCTCGGTGACATCGTTTTTTACTTATTTAAAAGGATTTTCATAAAAGAGTCGTAGGATTACTATACAGGTCCATAATGACAACATTTTTTATAGTCGTACATTTTTTATTTTGTATATGCCTTGAAGGTTATTAAT
This sequence comes from Marasmarcha lunaedactyla, assembly GCA_923062675.1. NCBI lineage: Eukaryota > Metazoa > Arthropoda > Insecta > Lepidoptera > Pterophoridae > Marasmarcha > Marasmarcha lunaedactyla. The sequence goes on along the minus strand of OV281339.1, from coordinate 12,079,862 downwards.
CTGCCCCACGTACAATTTATTTTGCGCACTTTATTACCATGGAATTAAAAATAATAGAATGACAAATTATATCTATACCAAATTCAAAAAAAACCTTTGTAAGCAAACGATTGACAATTTTTTTAATTTGGTATAGATAATACACAGGTTTGCGTTAGCATAGAGTCGCCCAATATTTTTAGACTACTTTATTCCATTCTTTTTGTATCACAATAAATAAGAATGGTCAGGATCATTTATGATTCGTTTGTTCTGTTTAGAATTCAACGTTTTAAACAGAAACATACAGTTTTCTTCCTTAGTCTGTTTCGTCTGCTGTGTGACACATTACTTCATTCACTGCTATGCATCACTATTTTCGGTCTGTCTGTGAGGCTCAAGACCACACTAGCTAATTTGCGGGTCAGACTCGTACAGAAATCAGCGTCAGATCTGTCTGCTGTTGTTTGAATCTGTGTGCGGTGTGACGAAGGTTGTTGGTTGGTGGGTAATTGCAATAGTGTTTTGTTTTCTTGATTGTTATAATTAATTTCTATTGTGTACCGTCTATACGCCTGCAAATAACGTATTATTAAGAGTAAGTACTGTTTTATATTTTTAAAGATTGAAGTTGTTTTAATATAATATTTACAGTATTAATCGCTATTTCTAAAGTTAATCAAAACTAACTATGTATACGATATCTCTATTATAAATAATGTTATTCAAATTAATGTTATATTCTTGGAAGTATAATTTGCTCCTATCATAGTAGGTTAAGCAGATTAAGTGAAATGCTCGAGTTTTTAAGTTAATAAAATAAATAAAACATTTATATTTATAATATTAAAATTTGTTTATGAATTAATATGTAAATACTTATTTTTTTTCAAATTGAGTTCTAAAAATCCAGTTAATTTAAAGTTAAAACTTTCTAATGAATGTAGAGTAAATTAGTAAAAAGTTACCACTAAATAATGCTCTATCACAAAAATTCCAAGAATAACATTTAAAAAAGTTACTGAGTGCTATAGTTGTTGGAATAAGTAGGCTGGAAAAAATTGAAAGGTTTGTATATATAAATAACATCACAAAATAGAACTGATTTAAATATTTTTTTATTTGTTTGTTGATCTGACACTGCTAGTGTCTTTGTCTTCGTATTTTGAATTTACTTTAAACTTATATGTAACATATTTTTAAATATAGATTTTACAAGTTACACATGTACTTATGCATATGTTATACAAGTATGAACTTATTTATTATTATTTTAAAATTTATAAATCAGTCTATAAGTTATTACATGGCTTGATATTTGTGTTTTACATTGTTACATATTATTGAGAGAAAACTTATTTAAATTATATTTTATATTTGTATAAATCATAAGTATAAATCCTGAAAATACTGAATTACTTAGGTAATCATTTTTTTACTACTTTAAAAGAGGAAAAATTTGTATGTTTATTTGTTATGGATAAACTTCTGAACCATTTTTATCAATTCTTTTATAAGAAGACCTTAATAATTTCAGGTTCAATAGTGGAAGACATGTGTTACCTAGTATGTGATGTATGGTATCATTACATACTTGAAAAATTCCTTTGTATGTATCTGTATATGTACCTTAATTATGGGGTTGCGAGTAAGACAAAATAGTGTGATAGGCCAAGCAATGGAGTATTTCATCCCTTACGCTGACCTATCCCTTGAAACCAAAGGTTGCCCATGGTTTAATGCTGCTTGCCTCACAGCTGAAAAGCTTAAGCAAAAAGCGTATAAAGGTGATCAGGAAAGCTCGCTTTGACCACATTGCCCAGATCGGAGACAAGTAAGCGTCATATCCTTCAAGAAGCAAAGCTTTCTGGTCTCTGGCCAAGTCGGTTGAGTCGAACTTCTGTCGCCCATCGCTGCCACCTCTGAGGAAGCCTGACCGTTCACTGGCCCACACCGCAAAAGAGAAAGCAGATCTTTTTGTTAATCTTTTTGTAGACTATTCACGTCTAAATAGTCAAGATAAAGTCCCACCCCAGTTACCTCAGTTCGGACCCAAAATGGGTACCGTTCATATTCGCCAGAAAAGAAGTTTTTAAATGCTTGCAGAATTTAGACGTGAATTAAGGCCAGCGGCCCCGATGGCATACCTGCAGTTGTGTTAAAACACTGCGCAGCCGATTGTCTTCAATTCTAACGCGCCTGTATCGACTCACTTTGGAATCCGGAAAGGTCCCTAAATCCTGGAAGCTGGCCAACGTGCAACCAGTACCAAAGAAGGGAAGCCGTGAAGATCCTATCAATTACCGACCTACGGCAATCACCTCCATACTTTGCAAAGTTATGGAGCGTGTATTGAACAATCGTCTCCTGGCATACCTTGAATCCAACGAGCTCCTTAGTGATAACCAATATGGTTTTGGCAGTGCACGCTCGACTGGAGATCTTCTTGTGTATGCCACTCACTAATGGAGCGACGCCTTGGAAGGTCACGGTTAAGCTATAGCAGTATCCTTAAACATTTCCAAAGCTCCTGATAGGGTCTGGCATGATGGTCTCTTAAGTAAGCTTCCAGCATACGGAATACCTAAAGGTCTCTGCGACTGGAGATCTGAATTTCTGAGGGAACGGTCAATTCGAGTAGTCTTAGACGGCCGCTCTTCTGACCTAATGGCATGCCGGGGTACCTCGGGGATCTGTTCTCTCTGCAACGTTCTTCTTGCTGCACATTAATGACCTGCTAACCCCAGGCACTATTGGTTACGCTGATGACAGCACCGTTGTAGAGAGATATTGCACATGTCCAGTGCGCGAGCGAGTCCTCAAGAAATCCGGGCTTTGAGAGAGTCCATGATTGAACAGGTGGATTTGGCCTTAAAGAAAGTGTCCAATTGGGGCGAGTCCAACTTAGTCAAATTTAACCCGTCAAAAATACAGGCGTGTTTATTTTCCGTGAAAAGGAGCAGTTTCGACCTAACGCCCACTTTCCAGAATGTTTCTGTACCCTTAACCCACCACCTAGGGCTTCTGGGCGTAACTATATCGTCCCAACTAAACTTCGGGCAACAAATTGTGTCCATGGCTCAAACTGCTTCAAAGAAGTTGGGAATTATCTCTAAGGTCCGACGGTACTTCAGCTCTGAACAGCTAATTAATTTGTACACAGCTCAAGTTCGATCTTGTATGGAGTATTATAGCCACCTTTGCGATGGTTCTGCAAAGTACCAACTAGAAGCGATGGACGAGCCCGAAAAATTATTAACAACTTTGACCTCACCACCAAAAAACTGCAAAGCCTCGACCATCGTCGGAAAGTTGCCAGATTAGCAGTCTTCTACAGATTACAGGTGCTCCTTTTGATCAGGTTGAACCCACACCCTTCTTACATGGGACTACTAGGCGCAGACAGGCCTTCCATCCCTTTATGGTAGATATCCCAAGAAGTCGAACCAAACGCTTCTATAGTTCCTTTTTGGTGCGGGTCGCCAAGGTGTGGAATGAACTGCCTGCGTCTGTTTTTCCAGAAAACTATAGTCCTAGCTCTTTCAAGGGTCGAGTAAATAGGTATCTCGTGGATAGACGTGTAACACCTTCGCCTTCATCGTCACCTTCCCTCAGGTGAGATAGAAGACAAACGAACGTCTAATCTTATTTCAATAAAAATAAAAACGTTTTCATATAATTTCATTTGTATTCATGTCATGTCATATAGTGTTGATTCAGTTTGTGTAGCAAGTAAACCATTTGACTGTTAAAATCAGGTGACAGTGAACAAGATTTTTCACCTATCTTTTGCTATTTCACTTTAATCAAAAGACGGATACTATATGTAGAACAAATGTGTATAATGCTATCAAAAAATTCCTAAATGTTGAGTAGAACCCACATAGGGTTGTTGAGAAGATCATCTTAATTGAATTGATTTTTTCTTACAAAAACTAAGTAATAATAAAATGCTGTTTTAAATTAAACAATAACATTGTTCAATAACAAGACTATAATCATAATTTAGTTCGGGTTTCCATCCCAGAAACATCACAGGTTTAAATGTGAATGCTAATTAGGTACTTATGAATAGAATTGTATTTGATAGTTTTTAAATATCTTTGGATGATTCCATTTAATGGAATCAAAGTTTTATAAATCTTAAACTCAGGTTCTGTGTTTTTTATAAATTAAGAGTCCAAAAAATCTATTGGGTACCTTCAAGACTAAGATCATTTAAATCGCATCGCATAGCGGCACGCGAGTAACCCCGCTCGGAGAAAGCGTTGTTCGTGACGTCATCGTCTCTTATGCTACTTTCACTCTTGATGAAGTAAATGAATAGGTACAACCTACTTAAGCGACCGCGCTTGGATGTGCTTCAAACTGAGGAAATCACAAGATTTCTAAAAGAAAAATAATTTTGTTATATGTTTTATATCTATAACAGTTTTATATAAAAACGATAAATTCATTGTTTGATCTAAAATATGTAAACTACCTGCAAATTCAGATTCTTAGAAGTTACAGGTACCATTTCACATATGTTTTAATTCATTTATTCACGTCTTAACTCTACACAATGATACAGTTAGGTATAGAGCTAGTTTTACAAAACAAATCTTTGTTTCCAAAAACTATACACGCAGTGGCTTTCCTCTCGACTGTGTGGTCTATTACGTTCTAACAAAAAAAATCTTAGACCCCTAAAATATACAGGTGATTGATTGGTTTCTAACTAATTCTTAATAGCTGTTTGTAAAATGACATAGCGGGTCGAAATATAATATAATACGTACCTATACCCATTGGAAAAAACACTAATTATGAAGCTCAAAAAACTACGCTGCTGTTATCTTCTCCCTTTTGTTTACATATTGTGCTTACCTACCAAATTTCATATCTCACAAATTTCGTACTTACCTTCGCTGAAAATTAAACTTGCAGAGTACCTTTTTCACCCTCAAAGAGTGTAGGTATTCTTATAAACTCTCGCTTAAACTTAAGGCTCGTGTATAAAATACAAATATTCCGTGATGAATATGTACGTTTTTACAACATTTTTGTATAGATGCGTTTCAAGTAACAATAGGACCGAATTAGCGCCATATTGTGACGTCATAGCCGTCATTTCGAACCGGTTAGGTAGCGTGAGCAAAAAAAGAATTTTTTTAAATATAATTTATTTAAGCAAGCAATTACTTCTAGAGTCAAACACTCAATTTGGTTTTCTAACTTTTTGACGTTTTTGTCTGCCACCCTACGCTTAATGAAGTGCCAAATATATTCGATTGGATTTAAATCAGAATTGTAAGGTGGCAACCTCAAAATTTCAAAACCGTGAGAGTTGAAAATGCTATTCTTGTGCCTTTTGTGAACTGTTGTTCACAACAGTTCTTTTTTAATACAGTTTTATTTGAAAAATTTCTTTTTTATACATTACTTTGATAAATAAAGTAAAATAAATCGTTATTTTTGTGCAAAAAAGTTGTGCATTGACGTTCCTATTCTCATTTGAATCGCATAGTACAACACATCAAAATGTTAATTATTAATATAATATGATGTGTTTTCTTTTCGTCAGGGCACACTTTACATAACCGTAGCAATTCAAATGTAATAAGGCTATCATCACGTGATACTGAAACGCAGAAAATCGTGAATATGCAATTTATCTAGATAGCTGGGTACGGACACGTCAGTGACAAAAGACCAGGAAAACATTAGTTTAAGAATGATCGTTCATTTTTGTGTTACAATGTAACAGCTTGTTTTTTACTGGCTGTAGAAAAGAAAGGTTTTATGGTATTTTAATAACTTACGAGACAAGTTTTGTACGCTGTCGTACCGTAACATCTAATATTATATTTTCTAAGTTCAGGGTAAACTGTTGTCAGTATCCCGGTTCAAGGTATTTTAAATATAAACAAATAATGTGTATTTACTCCCTTCGATACCATTATATTTATTAAACTATATTACTATTTTTATTCATGCCTAAAAAAATAGATAATAGCTAATATGGTATTTTACAGACTTTATTATACTCATAGTCCGCTAAAGCGAAGGTTCATTAGAGTAGTGCAAAAAAGTACCTACACTTGAATTGCAGCTTATATACCCAGGGTAGCGAATGATAATCTCGTATCCACTTCGATGCATTGGTTTTTCAAGGTTTTATTTGTAGATAAACTTGTTATTCCGCCAGTAAGAATGATCCAAACAATTCGTATAAAGATAAAACCATTGACACATTTATTTAATTATAAGCCCAGGGTAATGGTAATCTTTAAACAAAGCTAAATTCAGGGCGTTTGGCTAAATTGTTTCGTTTCTGAAAGTTTGACTAGTTACTTCTGAAGTAGAAAATAATATAAGCAAGTAGTACAAAATATATATGTCCTCTAAAAACGGCCTATTTGAAAACATTATAGTTCCTAGATTGCTGTGATAATGATTTGTTTTGTGTAGAAAGATGATGTAGCTTTTTGTTATGCATTAGTAAAATATTTTAATACATTGTGTGCAATCTTGTAAAAGTGTTTCCAGAAATGCCAAGTTCTCAGAAATACGTAAAAGAGAATTGTTATTTATATGCAGTTATTTAGTAAGAAGTATGACTAGTGATAATAAATTAATAATTTATCATGAATATATTAACGGTCTTTTTATCTTATCCAGAAGACGTTTTGGATTGCCTTTGTTACGTCGAGTAAAAAGGTTTCCATCATCGGTGAAATGTTAGATCACAAAATAACAAGCAAACGTTTCATATAAATTTAAGTAACATGATATATTATAAATTTTTTTCAAAAGTTAGTTAGGTTGGTATACATTCAGCATTAGGTTCTACTTTTTCATCCGCGTTGTCTGATGGTTAATTATAATAAATTATTTGAAATTACCTACCTAAATAAATAAATTGGAATATAAAATAATATTTCCAAATGTTTATGGGCTAAACCCTACTCACATCGGTACAAATGTTTTTTATTATTGAAAAAGGATTAGACGTTTGTCTTCTATCTCACCTGATGGAAAGTGACGATGAAGACGAAGGTGTTAGCGTTTGGTTCGACTTCAATTTACAATTTTTTTTAATCTCATTTTTCTATAATCTTTCCCATATAACTTTATTTCCCACAGGTAAGACGATGCTATAGACGCCACAGCACGCTGCCTTAATTCAGAAATAGCACCAGAGCTAATACTTGTAAGTAACTACTTTCATACATATACTTTATTATTAAAATCTTTTAAAAGCGTAGAAGCATTGGTGCAGTGCGGATATGAGCGTCACCAATACTAAAATGAAATTGTGACCAGATCTCGCATGCATATGCATTAACAAACTAGCACAGCAACCAGGCAACTTCGATACTTTGACGACTTTTTGGAGATGAGTAAATAAATAAATAAACAAAAGTTACCATATCTTTCTTAAATGTACATATTCCTAAGTTAAATGTTTTTCTTACATAATTCTACATTTCGTGCAGATGCTGCTCTCAAAATTACCCACTTTCATCTAATTTAAATAAACAAAAACCTTATAACATCTTGAGAACTCGTGCGAGATATTTTAAATTTTAGGTCCTTACATATGAAATTGGCGTTTTGTCGTACTGGCCATTTTGATTTGTATTATCTCCTCTTTGGTTAAACATTCCAAATTTAAATTTATACAGCATTTTACTCACGCATTTGTGTTTCGAAAACCGTAATTCTTTTAGTTTTTCTTTGTGTCACTTAGTGTACAAAATGGAAAACTTGAAATATCGCGTTATTTACGAGAACGAGTTCCACCGTGGCACCAGTGCTGCAAAAACGGCTCGAAGTATTAATACTGTGTACGGCGGCGGTGTCGCAAAAGAAAACACAGTGCGTTTTTGGTGCCAACGTTTTCACTCTGGAAATTTCGACCTGCTCAGCAAGCCCAGTGGACGGCCGGAGACCAAAGTTGATAATGAAGAATTGAAGGGTATTTCGGAAGCGGATCCATCGCAAACCACGTCGAGTTAGCTGTAGGCTGCGGTGTTATTGACAAAACTGTTTTAACCCTTGAAGTAAATTGAGAAGGCGAAAAAGCTTGAGAGGTGGGTACCTCATGAATTGAGTGCAGCAAACCGACAAACGCGCGTCGACCGCTTCGTTACATTACTCAACCGGCATAATAATGAAAGGATTTTAAATCGAATCATTGTGATCCACTTTTCATCACCTGTGATGAAAAGTGGATCCTGTTCAATCGGAAACGCTCATCGCAATGGCTGAACCCTGGCGAACCAGCCAAATCCTGCCCCAAGCGAAAATTGATTAAAAATAGTTACTTCTGAGCTTTTGGTGGACTACTGCCCCGGTGTCGTTCACTACAGCTTTCTTAAATCTGGCCAAACGATATCGGCAGATGTCTATTGTCGGCAGCTGCAAACCATGATGGAAAAGCTAGCCGCTAAACAACCGAGGCTGGTCAATCGCTCTAGGCCACTGCTGCTTCAGGACAACGCTGCACATAACTGCATAACAGACGGCTACCAAATTAGAGGAGCTTCAATTGGAATGTCTAAGTCGTCCACCGTACTCCCCGGACCTTGCTCTAACAGATTACAATTTTTTTCGAAATTTGGATAACTTCTTGCAAGGGAAAAATTCAACTCCGATGTGGTAGTCCAAAGCGCCTTCAAAGATTTTATTTATTCCCGTCTGAATGGTTTTTTTAGTAAAGGGATCAATTAACTACCTATGAGATGGCAAAAGTTAATAGACAGCAATAGTACATACTTTGATTAAATAAATAAAATATATTTTATTTAAATTGACTTTATGTTCCTACCTTACAAAACACCAATTTCATATGTAATGACATCATATTACCATATAACACGGTTAAAATATATTTAGAATCATCCTTTGTTCGTCTGTTACATCTTGAAGCTAAAAAATCTCCAGAACAGTCCTTGAATTGTGTTCGATGCCCGTAAACGGAAACAACGTCATAGGTTCGTCAAATACATACTTATGAATATCCTTATGATTATTGACTAACACTTTGTTTTGAATTTTGTAATATATTTTCGTTTCAAGGAAGATGCTTTTTGTAAATAAGATGTGGTTAGTAATGGGTTTTGTAGTTATAAAAAGAAAACAAACTTAAAATAAAAATCTTATTTTGCTTATAATCAAAGAAAAAAGAGTTGGGCAAGGCTGAGATGGTCGTCGTGTAGGACCGGGATGACAAGAATTTCCTATTGATACTCCACTTTTTGTGTGGAGAACTAGCTATTTATCTTTAATTGAAACATTCAAACCAGTAGTGTTTAGGGTGATGTCAGCAGATTATGTAATGCCGTCATATTATATTTAAAAGTACTTTAATACTCTTAAGAACACTGGCTAGAAAACTTTTCGCAACTCGATGAAATTCACTCTAAAAATTATGATCTGGAATTGCCTATTTTGCCTAAGCAACATGTTAAACAATGTTTTCTACTTTCTGGCGTTAATCCTTTGGTACACTTGACGCGCGCTTTGCCAGTCTATTTAATTCAAAATTAACTTTCTATTAGAGAGATTAATGATACGATTCATCGCTTGGCTTAATTTTTTTATACTAGCTTTCAGGGAAACATATCGGTATTTAAAATATACTTTTTGACAACACTATGGGTAGGCGTAGGGTTTCCGTCTAAATTGTGGATCCGTGCGATAAAAAGGAAGATATTACGCAGCATTGTCATAAAGGAAATAAAACGAAATAAAACTTTACAAAACAATATTTCAATAGATATTGACAGACAGAGATACCTACATACCATTAAATAGTAGTTAGTACGGTCACAGATCATCCCACGTGAATACATTATTTATTGTAAATGAAAGGTGTTCATTGTGTGCTACGCAGTCAGACTGGTTGAATCGCTTGACTTTTTATTCAGATCTGAGTTGGAAAAGCCTGCGTCCCTCTTTATGCTTGATGGAAAATGTAGAAAAAAGGCTGATCTTGAACCTTTCGACTATCAGTTTAGGTTTAAATTGTAAATAGGTTTTAAAACTTAAACAGAAACTGATTTCATTTCGTTCGTCGTATTCATAAATAGGTTCATATTTTTGTCGAGTCATAAGGAGGTATTTTATATTTTAATATACTTACTTTTGCTTCAGGGTCTGTCAAGGATTTTACCCAAACTCTCTACCTGTGTGATATTCTACAGATAAAAGGTATCTGATGGTTGAAAGTCGGGTCCGTAGTTGTCCGCTGGAGCGTGGTAAATCAATTTAACTAATACCAGAGACTAGTAAATAACTATAGACTGACCATCTCCATACAAAAAATCGTGACTCGGAAAAAGCTCAAAATCCAAGCTTTTACTAGATGTCACTCTCAAATAGCTTGGACCAACCTCTTTAATTTTTATATGAATTATTGACAAGAAATGTAATGCAAAATATTTGTATTAATACGGACTAAAACTGCTAGATGGCGTTGTCAAGTAACCTGAAACCTTAGCAGGTAGGATTAATTCCTTTCCTGAAATTGGAAAATGTCCTCATTTTATATCATTGATTTTGATAATAATTTTACTCAATGTAAATAGGTAGGTAGTAATTTATTCTTACTTTATAGATGATAAAATAACAACTACAAAGGACCATAAACATACTGGTATAAGTTTATTTTGTTCAGAGACGCCTGGGCACTACCATCCACCTTATTTTAATTGCCATAATAACCTATTTTTAAAAGCTTTTATTATCACAGTTGTGATAAACGCACATGTTATACGATATATGTAGCAGCCAAAACGTAAGCTTAATCCAGGTCCATAAAATTTGCAAGAGTCACAGTAGGCGAGCAGAAATATTGTGAATTCAAAGAAATGCAGGGAACAGTTCCAAAACAAGCACACACTCATAGCAACAACAACAAACGAAAAAGAATTCAAATTGTCAAACAAATAAAATGTAGCATAAAAAGAACAAAAAAAGTTGATGGATAAAGAACAGTTTTTTAAATAAGTGTCTAAAAACAATATTTACAAAATATTTCAAAATTTTTATACATCCAGCAAGAAAATATTTTTTTAACTACTGCAAAATATGCATTATAAATAAAAATTATGCACTTATTAAGACATAATTTTTATTGATATCAAGAAATAAAGTAAAATATTAATAAAGTAAATTAATAATAATATTAATAAAAGTAAGACCTATTAATTAAATGAAATTCGTTTTATTATGTTAAGGCAGATAAGAACAAACTGTGTAGATGAATGCTATATTTTTGTGGAAAAAATTATATACTGGCAATACAGTAACCCCGTAACACTACAAATAATATCCTGGGTGGTATAAAGTTTTCTGTTACTGAATTATAAGAGCGCCAACATAGCATAAATAATATAATGCACTAGCTGACAACGTCTGTTGTCGCCTGATACCTACTGATAGTCACTTGCAATGAAATGTCGAATGATTTTGTAAATAGCGCCATCTTAAGTGTTTTTGCGTATTATTTTGACTAAATTTAAATAAATTGTAAATCTAATACAACTAACGCCATCTCTCTATCTTAAACACAACTATTTTTCAAATCACAAAATTTTGTTAGACATGGTTAGTCTATAGTTATTTACTAGTCTCTGCTAATACTAATAACAGAATTGTATTGTGTGCGCTTACCTCAAAAACAAAGAAGAAAAACAAACTCGCAGAGTGAGATAGATAATAATAACTTAAGCAATTTTGTTTTATAATAGATGTGGTACAATGATGTAACCAGGAAATGTAGTCCAACGGTGTGTTTCTTTTTATTCTGTACTCTGTATGTTACGTTACTGGGCAGTTCAGTAATGGGATTAGTAATCTTTACTTTTTATTGGTATATCTATACAAAGAAAATAAGTAATGAAATACTCGTTAAATAAAAGAGCCTTCTAATGATTGCTTAAGTCTCAACTTAGTATAGAATTTGATTAGCGATGCTATAATTTGTTTAAGTTTTCAATTGCTTAGCTAAATCAGTATTCGCAGCGCCTCTAGCAACCATTAAACCTCCCTAAGGGTTGCCTGTTCCATGCTACCATCCATCGACGAACGATCGATTGGTGTGTTAACACCCTTGGTGTGGCCGTAAGAATACTGAACAGCTTAGGTCGCAGTCAGGTTGTATAGTGTGTCGTTTAACATTGCTGTTAGACAATTTACAAAAGTAACCAAAACATTAATTTAAGAAAAGCTGTTAAACAAAACAAATCACCGCTGCTCACTGCGGGAGTAATTTTTAAACAGCAACACAACAACGCTTTGTTTTTTTATAAATCAGAATTTCTTTATTTGTGATAATGGAATTTATTTTCATTTAATAACATTTCTTGCTTGCTTACTTCCTTACAAATCTGTTGATATCCTGCGATTTGTTGAAAACAGAGAATGAAAATTTCACAAAAAAGGTTGTAATAGAGTCGACTACCACTTATCTTAATAGGATTATGGAATTGCCCTGTATTCTATATATTAGGTCACTGGATCATGGGTTTACTCATGACCGAAGTTTAAAATAATCTACTAATAAATAAAATAATGTTTTGCAAGTATTTAAGATGAATATGTATGTTATAATTAAAATATTGGTGTTTAGTATATGCATAGAGACACATATAGCATAGCATCTTATATCGCTGTATGATAACGGAATTCATAAGTTTGTGCCTGCAAACCCCGATAAGGGTTGCATTTAAGATTTAACACAAAGTGGCCTATAAAAAGATATGTATATGTATACTATCTTACTATTTATATAAATATAAAGTGTATGTTTGTTTGCAGGTTTGTTTTTCCTTTTTGTCCTAAACTTTAAGGGTAATTTTTTGGCAACTACTAGTATATGCCTCAGCGTTGACACCACACTTTGGTTGGTAGACGCTGATACCCCTGCAGCAGGATTATTTAATTAGTAAGTCCGTAGTGAACTTACTTTTTACGGGCGAGTGGTGATAGATTTTCGCATACGCTGAAATTCCCAGGATCGACTCGGGTCATGGTTTTTTATATTAATACATGTAGGTATGTTTGTTCTAGGTTCCCCCAGTTCGCTGTATGGTCATCCATATTACAAGCTCTGCTTACTTTGGGACCATACAATTAGTGCGTTTGTGTGGGGATTTGAAAAACAGCAGATTTTGATTTTTCATGTTATTTTATAGAAATATTAATGAAGCGAAAACATTACAAGTCAGAAAATAACAATGTCATTAAACTCCATTTAACCGCTCATATTTAATAACAGCTAATCTGGTGGCGTTTGATGAGTTGTGCAATTAACATTTATTATATAAAGCTTATTTATTTTATTTATTGAATTGTTGGTTTGTTTATATTATGTTATCGTTCTGCACTGTCTAGTTTTATTTTGTTTATTTAAATCATGCTGCGGCACTAAACCGAACGCAGATGCAACAATCAGGTCTCACAATAGTTCTTGCCGCTTTTTGATAGAATAATATTGTTTCCTTTTCGTTAGATCGACGCTACTTGCCTACAACCCACATAGACCCGGACCCATATTAGTCAATTCTTACTTATCTTAACGTTGTTTCTATTTTATTTAAATGTGAATTAAGTATTCAGAATACTAGTCTTTGCTCATAAAATGTTATTGTGACTTAACAACTTCGACTAGACCTAGCTATTTGCATAGCCAAAAGGTGCTCTAAATTACCCAAATTTTTTGAATGTGTTTAATAAGTCTGTTTTGCATATTTTTTTATCAACCACTGTTCCTAATGATTGGTTAGCTTGACTGAATTTCTAAACATTGTTGAAAACAGTGACTGCATGTTTCTGTCTCTGTAAATGTTCTTCTGTTTCTGTAAATGATTCTTGTGATTTTTTCTAGAAAAGATACATTCTTGTCTACTGTTCCCTTAAGAAGGCCAAAAACCATCAAAAACTCTTCGCACATATTTGCATATTTACATATGGGTGTTGGTAAGCACTCTTTTTTATCTGAATCTAATGGTAATAAAATATATAATTATAAAATTATAAGTACAGCATAAAATTTAATTAGGTGATGACTAACGAGTTATTATAAAGTATTTGTGCTACGTTACAAAGAAACGCCAAATAAAAATTTTTGTAAACACCGAAGAAACTTCCAAATTTCGATCACTTTTAAGCCTGTTATAGGCGTAAACCCGTCAGGTTGGCTTAGTGGTACATCAGTAAAGCATTGTCGTAATCATTTCCAGTAATATGTGCGTTTATTGGGTGCAGGAGATAAAATGGCATTGATGCAAGATACCGGTGCTGGCGTGACGGCGGTTGCGCCACCGATACTCCACGACACGTTTAGAGAGAACTCGGGCCCTACGCTCGCTACCGAGGACTACGATGAGGTATGTCTAATCCTAGCAAGTAAAGAAACAGTTTGAAAATGTCTACGGATGCTTCAATTAATGTATTATCTAGAGTCATAACTGTTTTAAAAAATTTAGCTTTTTGTAGAAAAAATATATAAATTAAGTCTTGAACGAAATTAAACCTGAGAGTTTTTTTTATGGAATACGCTCTTTGTCATAAAGAAAGAAAAAGGGTTATTTATTTGTACCCCGAAATCAAAAAAAGTGATCTCATAATTCTCCAGACTGATAAGATTTTTGTAGAACAGTGAGATAGCGTCTACCATTTACAAAATGTTCTTTTAGCTCTCAATTTATTATTTACTAAAAATTATTAAGAATATATTTTATCTTGTTGAAAATATAAAATTTATAATATTGCGATCCTTGTGAGTGCACATTCCACTTTGCTTCAATACAGTGGTTCCGGCTGTACAGTGTCATTTCAAAATAAACCTACCTTGTTACTAAATCCTGTTTCAACGAGATATTTAAATATTATACTTGACTTTAATTTAATTCTTGTTTTTAATTCATACATGACCTTTTCAAATTCCTGCATTCACCTACGTTTAAATTCGCACAACTTTATTAAAACCAGTCTTTCTACAATAGGTATATATTATGCAGTTACCTTAACTGCGACTACTAGCCGTTTTAAGTATTGGGAAGAATTTTTTACTGGTTTCGTATTAATATCCTAAGCTTTTTACAAGCTTACTTTATTTACTGATAAGAAGTTCTTAATTGTTGCACAAAAGGTTTCATTTGAGTATTTGTCTTTACTCTTGTAATTGTCGTTTATTCCTGTATGTGCAAATATTAAAGTTACTCTAATAATTACTGCTACCCTAATTACTGAAGCGTTCAAGGCCGAATGGTTGCCACCGTTGTTTGACAATTGCCAAGCTAAGCAAGATTCGGTGTGGCAGACTTAGAATGAGTTACCACTAGTGGATTAAGAACTCGAGCGTTTTCAGGCTTCGCCAGATAACAGTTGTTAATCCATGTCAATTCTTTGTACTGATTATGTTCATGATATATTATATTATTACCTAAGAAATTAATTGCCTACTTATGATTTAATTCCATTTTACTCGATATAATTGACAATAATTTGGGGTACATATTTATACTGAGGTTCAGAATTATCGTTTGTCAAGAAAACGCTTGCAAACGAAACTACTAATTAAAATGTTATGTCATACAAACTAACGTAAGTATGTATATCTTTAAAAGCGCTAGGAAACTATATCTGTTAGGTTCTGAGGTCCATATCGTTTCTTAGTGTAACAAGCCGGAATTTCAAAGATTTATTTGGTTTATAACGTCTTATAACATGACGTATAGTACGTCTCGCGTGGTTCATTTTTGGGTCAAGCGTGATTGTCCACTGTTAGTTGGGTGAACATTCTTAGCAACTATGCTATAACCAGAAATTAGGTCACGCGTCAGCTTTTTTATATTTTACGCAATAATGAAAATTACACGCTTACTAATATGACATTAAGTACATTGGTAGGTGATATTGAAAAGTACTTTTGTGCCAGATATACTAATCAAATTCAGAACTTATAATTTGGTCTATGAAATATAATCTTAGATGAGTTACGTTACATTTTAAACTGTGAAGTGCATCTACTGATTATCATAAGTTGTCTAAAAGAAAAAACTTTATTGGAACATTGTTTGAATACAACATCTTGCCGTATAGGATATTGTAAATATTTAGCGTTCTTCTAGAACGTTTCTCATATAGGAGTCATGATCAATTATATACTAGCGGGTCTAACATGATGCCCTAGACATAGCCAATTCGACAACCAAATGCAGTCATCTTTCTACAATCACATGTCATGTGACTTGTTATGACCAAGCCAACTAAAGTCAGGCCATTTTAATAGGTAACATTTGACAATTCATCAAAATTCAACAACGCAACCTTGTAACGGCGGGCATAAAATAATATATTTTTTCGTTTTGTTCGAACTGCACAATTGATAAATTTTTTCAATTACGATTACATATTTATTGTAGTAATGACCGATACGAGTAACTTTAAGATTTGCTTTTATAAAGATAATAAACAATTTCTGATCTAAAGAACTGAACGTCGCTACAATGCTGCGTTAGTTAACCCTTTTTCTTTTAAAACTATTATTCTAAAAATCGATAGCTAATAAGTTGAATCGAATGCAATGATTACTTGTGAAGAAATATCACCATAAATTAATAACCACGTTGTTATTATAATAAAACATAATTATATTTATTATTCTTTTAACTAACTATAAAAATACAAAAATAACTAAATAGAAAAATCATTGATGTTAGGTACAATTTAGATGGGATGTTGCTGGCAACACCAGTGCCTGTCGATGACGTCATGTCATGTCATGTCGCCATTACATGACGCAGTCTTTTGTCGTTGTGCGAAATCACTGTGCGTTTTTGGTGTGTTCTCTGTTATTTTCTTCTGACCCGGCTTTTTTATTGGACTGATCTTACTGACTAAGTTTACCTGGCTATAAATTGGACTCCGATTGCTTAACGATTAGTAAACAAGGACAACATTACAGTCTCACCATGTCGAAACGGAGGAAAACGCTAAACAGTCAATCCCGCGAACTTGGGGGTTAATTGTAAAATTATTTTGAACGTGAATCAGTTAACGATGGGCCTCTTTTACCATTGACACAACCGAGAGAACGCATTGCCAAAGCATTGGAAATAGGGAAGAGGAAAGTAACTCAAATTCTGAAAGAGAAATACGGACCATCAGGCTCAGAAGATAATACTTTACGTACACCGAAAAAAAGAAAGAGGGACAAGAAAATTGATGGCGTTGATAATTTTGATGCTGCTGCAAATCGCAACCACATTTATGAATATTACTCGAGAAAAGAATATCTTACACGGGAAAAGGTAATGAGTTAAAAAATTACAGATTGGGACAATGTCGTGTTTATTGACAAAACATGGTTGAATGCGAACCATACGGTTTCGCGGACATGGACTCGCATAAAACTACAAGTGAATGCCATTTGGAAATGCACTTTGAGGTTTTTATAGAGTAGTTTGAGAAGCTGCTGGTCAGCTTAGAAAACCCATCGAAAATTATAATGGACAATGCACCGTATCATTCTGTACAAGTTGATAAACCATCAACTAAGGCAAATAAAAAGCAAGAAATTGTCTCGTGGCTGATGAGAAATGGTGTGGATGCAAGTCCAACTTTATTAAAAGTTGAGTTGTTAAATCTGGTAAAAGCAACTAAGCCGTCCAAGCTCCGCAATGTAATCGATGAACTAGCCCTAGAGCATGAACACGAAGTTATTCGATTGCTACCCTACCATTGCCAGTATAACGCGCTAACGTGCAACCAGTACCAAAGAAGGGAAGCCGTGCAGATCCTATCAACTACCGACCTTTTGCTATCACCTCCATACTTTGCAAAGTTATGGAGCGTGTATTGAACAATCGTCTCCTGGCATACCTTGAGTCCAACGAGCTCCTTAGTAATAACCATTATGGTTTTCGCAGTGGACGCTCGACTGGAGATCTTGTGTATGCCACTCACTTATGGAGCGAAGCCTTGGAAGGTGTCGGTGAAGCTATAGCTGTATCCTTAGACATTTCCAAAGCTTTTGATAGGGTCTGGCATGATGGTCTCTTGAGTAAGCTTCCAGCATACGGAATACCTAAAGAGCTCTGCGAATGGATATTTGATTTTCTGAGGAAACAGTCAATTCGTGTAGTCTTAGACAGCTACTCTTCTGACCTGCCTCTTCTGGCTATTAATGCCGGAGTACCTCGGGGATCTGTTCTCTCTGCAACGTTATTTTTGCTGCACATTAATGACCAGCTAACCCCAGGCATTATTGGTTACGCTGATGACAGCACCGTTTTAAAAGATACATGTCCAATGCGTGAGCGAGTCCTCAAGAAATCCGGGCTTTGAGAGAGTCCATGATTGAGCGGGTGGATTTGGCCTGAAAAAAAGTGTCCGATTGGGGCGAGTCCAACTTGGTCAAATTTAACCCGTCAAAACCACAGGTGTGTTTATTCTCCGCAAAAAAGAGCAGTTTCGACCTAACGCCCACTTTCCAAAATGTTTCTGTACCCTTAATCGACCACCTAGGACTTCTGAGCGTAACTATATCGTCTTAACTAAACTTCGGGCAACAAATTGTGTCCATGGCTCGAACTGCTTCAAAGAAGTTGGGAATCATCTCAAAGGTCCGACGGTACTTCAGCTCTGAACAGCTACTTAATTTGTACACAGCTCAAGTTCGATCTTGTATGGAGTTATGTAGCCACCTTTGGGATGGTTCTGCAAAATACCAAATAGAAGCAATAAACGCAGTTGACGGAAGAGCCCGAAAAATTATTAACAACTTTGACCTCACCACCAAAAAACTGCACAGCCTCGACCATCGTCGGAAAGTTGCCAGTTTAGCAGTCTTCTACAGATTACATTTTGGTGAGTGCGCGAATGCTATTTTTGATCAGGTTGAACCCACACCCTTCTTACATCGGACTATTAGACGCAGACTGGCCTTCCATCCCTTTATGGTAGATATCCCAAGTCGAACCAAACGCTTCGATAGTTCCTTTTTGATGGCGGGTCGCCAAGGTGTGGAATGAACTGCCTGCGTCTGTTTTTCCAGAAAATAGTTCTTTCAAGCGTCGAGTGAATAGGTATCTCGTGGTTAGACGTGTAGCACCTTCGTTTTCATCGTCACTTTCCATCAGGTGAGATAGAAGACAAACGGCTAATCCTTTTTCAATAAAAAATAAATAAATAACGCCATCGAGCTTATTTGGGCACAAATAAAGGGTCATGCAGCGCGGAACAATACTGAAACACCCTTTAGTACAGCTAAAATGATGACTCTGCTAAAAACTTGTTGTGCAGAAGTCACTACAGAATACTGGAAAAATGTCGTAGAGAAAACAAAGAAAATAATTTTACAAGATTTTGTACGAGATGTGTGAATAGACAATATTATTGAAAATGAAATAATAATATCTCTGAGTGCTGAAAAATGTAACAAAGCTGTTGGTTTTCCAAATAATAAATAAATACTAATAACAGTTCTGATAGTTCAACTGAACAAATGCATTTTTTTTGTTATATTATGTACTTGTCTTATTTTGTTCTTAAATTTACGAAAGAAAAAATAATAATGGGACAGGGATTCGCCTGATGATTTTTAAATTTCACATATGATTCATGTCCGTATCGATTCATTCACTTTAATCGATGTTTTTAAGCAGGTCACCTCACTATGAAGATAAAACTGACAGACGTCAAATGTTACCTTTTAAAATGACCTGACTATAATAGTTATTTCGGTATTTAATGCCAGCATTTAATAACCTGACTAAATTACCTAAGTATTGATTATATACTTTTTTTCGCAGTGCTTTTTCAGTTTAGTATTTGAACGTAAAAAGAATAAGCCCGTTTGTCTAGTTTGCTTCGGCGTTAACAACCTCTTTGAAAGAAAAGTTGGCGAAAAATTCTCATGTTACAGCTGGCTACTTCTCATGAAAAGAAAAAAAAATTATAATCGGAGTTTAGTGCAATAAGATCTTGTTAAGCTATATTTAAATCCTTAATTAGTTTCAGACATACACATCGTCCACCCCGTTGTCTCCTGCTATTTAGGTACTATAACATTTTATAGACGCTGTAATATGTGTTGGTGTATTAAGTATAAAGTACGCTCTTTCTACTTTCGAAAGACGATGCAATCGTCGAAATTGTGTATACATATATTAGGTAATGGTAAAAACAATTTTAAACTGAAGACAAATGGGAGATTACAGAGGATGGGAGTTTATACGAAATACGTTAGATGAATACTCAAGACAATATAGCTTGCTTTTTATTGATGTACGAGTATCAAAGTTTTGTTAATTGCGACCATCACTGGACCACCAATCCTCAGCGAATTAAGATAAAATAGCCCTTCATTATTCAACTTAGTACTGCGTAGAATTTATAACCTTATGTTTGTACGGAAAATGATTTACGTGAGTGTTCGATTTTTACAGGATGACTTTGCGGATGCTGAGGAGGAGCTGCCAACGTAAGTTACTAATAATCAATTGGATTAACACGGTATTGGAATATTGAAAACTTTGTCTCGCACCTATGAATCGTAAGCTTATGATGATATCGGTATTTATAACTTTGCCACCCTATATTTATGTTCCCCATCCTAACATTTATTTTAAACTATACAAAGTGGAATTTTGCGATGCCACCTGGAGATATAGTCTCTATTCAGTATGAATATAGCACGTTTTACTCCGAAAACGTTCCTTTATATATAAAGAGAAGAAAAACTGCTTTCAGATAGTCAATATGAGCGAAATACGATTTAGTTCACATTTTGTTTTATGCATATCTGAAATACCATAATTTTTAAGGCTTTACTTACAAACCTAAATTGGGATTGAACACTAAAAACATTTGGCATAACCTCTAGAAAGCTCTTAGGCGGTTTTTTTGTAAAATAATTAGAAAATATGCAAAATAATTGTCGTAATTTCAGGTAAAACTAATTAGTTAATTAAAAAAAATTTCCCAATTTGCATACTATTAAATAGAATTTGGATTTATTATTCATAAAAAAAGTCGTAGCATATTTATCGACTTTCCCTATTCCACTTAAATTGTTACACCGAATAATAATAACTTCGATGATTTTCGCAACTTTCTTCCAATCCATAATACTTATTGCAACTATTTCGAGATATAGCTATAAATATATTATATATTATAATATATTTATTAATCCCGATCTAGACATCTTTCATACCAGCCTTCCCAATGTTAGGACGGCGCTCGCTAGCTCGTTTTTCATTTAAAAGTTTATTATGTAGTTTGAATATTTTTCTTTCTTTTTTTTTTAATCTTCTTTTTGTTGCCGTTTTATGTGTATTATGTTTATGTTATTGTACCATTGTTCTCTTTCGTTTGTAACCTAGCTGCATTAGTTACAACTAAAAGTGAAAACTTGTAATTAGCCCTAACACACCTATTTTCCATAATCATGTATAAATTAGCTGTAAGTTTTCCAAAAAGTGTTAAATAAATAAATAAATAAACAAAATATATACAATTAATGATCCTCGGTAAGAATAATTTTACTTACATTCCATATTATATTTACTGTCCGACCTATGACAGGTTTTCAGGAAAAATAAAGAAGTTACGAATGGTTTAGTTCCACACATTACATGAGCATTACATTACATTCATTGACATTGACATATTAGTTTCAGTCGGAGCCGTCTATTGTTAGTTGGTACTATTTATTGACATTTTTTTTTTTTTTTTTTTTTTTTTATTAATAATTAGCAGGCGTTTGTCTTCCATCTCACCTGATGGAAAGTGACGATGAAGACGAGGATCGTACACGCCTGTCTAAGAGGTACCTATTCACTCTACACTTGAAAGCTCCAGGGTTATATTTGTCTGGAAAAACAGACGCAGGCAAATCGTTGGCAACACGAACCAAAATCAACATTATGAAAACCTTTCATTCACTATAGAGTGGCGCTGCGCTTATGCGTAAATAAAGTTTTACTTTAGCCCTCAGAACAAGGAAACATATGGAAATGCCATACCAACCTAGGTATATAAAAATGTTTAAGCCAAAATAATAAGGATACAGTCATCTTCGTTTAACATACGTAGTTAGAATGAGCTAATTATATTGGTGTTAGTCCTTCTCTGCGTCTTTATTGTTTGTGACATAACTTGCGTGTCTGATATCCACCATATTAGTAGCGCGTCGTATGTTGTTTTTGTTGTTTACTTTTATTAATTTAATAAATGAGCCTTTAATCTTGTGAAAATTGATTAAATGACGGTTTATGATGCCTTCGAAATGTAGTATAGTGGGATGTGGTGCAACTAAAACTCCAATCAGCCAAATCTTACGTTTCACCGATCAGTAACCTATGGTTCAGTTTTATTATCGCATTGCACAAATTACTACTAGAGCGTTTAAAATAGTACTGAAGTGACTAGGAAATAATAATAATGGCAAATAAATGATGTGTGTGTGATTGTATGAATCTAATTTCTCTTAATTTCAATTATATCTGCTTGTTTTTGGTGTTGTACATAACCGAACGTCTTACTATCGATAGGTAGGTAGTTTTTTACTTTCTTTACACTGAGTAATTTGATATAAGTACTATTATTAATATTATTATTTTTATCTTTATTTTCACTAACTACCTAAAAATGTAAATAAAAAAGAATTTGGTTGGAAGCGGTAGGAAAAGAGAATTTCCGAGAAAATACTCATTTGTATCTGATTGTAAAATTGTATAATAGTGAAGAACCAGGAAGTGCATATAATATAAATTACTAATAGTGATTTTAATTTGTTTTATTTTTAGCTTAATTGATAATTTACCTGAACACTATTTGTACCATCATTTCTTTATGATCTATATATATATATAAAATTCAAAGTCCTGACTGACTGACTGAACTACATATATATAAACGCACAGCGTTAACCGCTGGTCCTAGAGACATGAAATTTCGAAGCTGTATTCTTTGTAATGTGTAGGCGTCCATTAAGAAAGGGTTTTTTGAAATTCTACCCCTAACGGGTTGAAATGGGGGTTGAAATTTAATATGAAACACCGTCAGTTTTGAAGCTTAATCAATAAAAAATGGTATTTAGCTATTTGGTTAGAAATTAATGACGGGATTTAGGATTTTAGGAAATTTTGCCACTTAAGAGGTAAAAAGGGGACGGGGTTAGTTTGTACGAAACTCCGTCAGTATTGAAGCTAAATCGATCAAAGATGGTATTTAGCTGTTTGAAACCGAGTAACACGCAGATGAAGTTGCGGGAAACGGCCAGTCATATTCTATAATGTCATAGCGGTACCGTTATTGAATGTTGTTCCGTTTTTATTGATTATTCGAAAACATGTACTGAAACTACGTTTATTTGTAGGGCGCTACTTGTTTTGTAAAATAGATTAGAACTCAGAAGCATTAATCGAATAAACTGATAAACATAAATTGATAAACAATAATTATTGGTACAACACTAGCCATTTTAGTATCGCGTAGGTATACACGTCTTTTTCGTTGATATGGCATTTCCATATGTTCCTAGTTCTGCTTTACCAAATACTTAAGTTCCAATTTTTCTAAAGAATAGATGCGTTGTGGCAGTTATTTTATACACAGTTTTTTTATTTAAGTAGGCATCTCAAATGGATAAATATAATTTTTTTAATTTCCCATACAACGGAATGCTCGAGTGGAAGGGGATCAATAGTTATCTAAGATCGAAAACATACACAAATATCAGGGACACGTTTTTTTATTTCGGTATTAATTTCGTCTCTCAATGAAGTAAACTAAACTAACTGATAATTTTCGAATTTGTTTGCCGACCGCTAAGTGTAACAAAAAAAATCACCTTTCAATTCATACCACCGCGCATGCGTATATTTACGTTACTAGACAATTTCACATTTCAGTTTTAAGACCAATGTAAATAAATAACACTGCCAGGGGTAGTTGTCATTGCTGACGGCTGATTGCCAATAAGCAAGAAAATACAATACAATAAATAAATAATTTTATTTAACAAAAAAGTACCAAACCCATCACTAATAAATATCATGTCATAATTAATAAAGCAAACAAACAAACGGCCACAAACATTTTACCATGTCGCGACATGGCTTGGTTGGAGAAAGGATACCACTGTCCTGTAATAATTGAAATATTGGCACAGGTACTCGGTTGAGCTAATGGACCTGCACGCAGCCTTCGAGGATTGCGAGGTTGCTGTACGTAGGTTTTTCAACAATGACTTGGAAGGAGCTATGAACATCATGACCCCATGGTAAGCAGTTTTATTTAATATACGGTGGAAAGTAACCAAATGTTCAGTACTTAGTATCCCTATTATCGTAAACGTAAAAGTAGTAATCGTCTATCTCTTTCGAATTTTAATATTTTTATAACTTAATGATACGAAGAATGAAAATCAATTTTTGATACGCGTATAAATTATTAGTTTACACTTGATTAGGTCGATAGCTTTCTTAAGGTATGTTTTTTTATACCTATATGTTGTTTTTTTTGTACATATTCGCATAAAATAAACAAAGTTCCAAGTGTAAGTGTAAAGTATCTTGGCATAAAATAAAACTCGTACATATAAACAAATATTTGTATTACGCCCAGGCATCGACTAGATGTGCAATGTGTAAAATTGCTTATAGCTCTGCTCAGTAAATTAATAAACCGGTCAGACGAGGGCATGTCAGAAACAACCAACCAGATCCTTCGACAAAATACCTATGTATATTTGATAAAAGGCCAAGCTTATAGTTCTGAATTCATCATTCAATTTTTTTTATCAAATATTTTATATGTTTTTCGTGTCCCTTGATGGAAAGTGATAAAGAAGACGAGGGTGATAAGAGATTGTAAAAATGTTTTTTAGGCTTTTTAGTTGTACATGAGTTAAAGATTTAAGTACTCAGTGCATGTAACATTAGGTCGTTCGTGTCGGTTTTAGGTTTAAAAAATCTACCTTAATTAAAAATGTTAATATATGTGTATAGCAATGTTTTACCTAAACTTTATTAAGTTTAGTTATTAACTTTAACCATATTATTATGAAAACATGAAACGTACGATTTTGAAAGGTAATCGTAAGTAGAAGTAATTTCACCCCGTGTAATGCGTAGTAAAAAGTGAGTTTCATTGTTGGCGACTGATCTGAAAAAAAGAACAAAGCAACAAAAGGTTGTCCTTACTTTTCAGGAGCCGAACATCTCTATATCACAGTCTGGGGGCGGCTATATTCGAGTTTATTCCTGCTATGCTCACCTTCGATCAGGAACAAATCGCCAGGGCTCTGAATGCCATCAAAGTTTGCGTCAATTTGTGCAACCAGTTGAGAAGAAACAGCACTTTAGTGGACAGCATAGGCACTATGATTAGAAGGGTGAGAGATTCGTAAATATTAACATACCGTGTTTTCTATACGACGCTAAGCCTAGAAACGTAACGTGGCATGGTCTTGGCGGGTCAGACATTTGTTGCGTTGATTTATTAATCTTTTTATTTTTCAAAAATTGTATTGATGTATCTTTATTATAATATTCAGAAACTGCCTTTACGCCATTGCAGCCATAGATTTGCTGTATGATCATCGGTAAAACAAGCTTCGCAAAAGCTAATCATCAATTTAAGCACAAGCAGTAAATAGCAAATATGAGAATTATTTTAGAATAGTATTACATGGTTATCAATATTATTTTATATCATAGTAAAATTATATAAGTATATCAATAGTATAATATCATTTTTAGCCTAACTTTAGCACATACACTGATATGGAGGCGCACGCAGAACTTTGCTACGCTGAGGCGCTGCTTATCCAGGGAGCCATGACTATCATCGAAGGCGAAGCTTTGGCCGGCCTTATTAAAGGCACCATCAAAGTTAAATACTGCTACAACAGTTACAAGTAAGCCTTCGTGATCTCTGAATGAGTAGTATAAACATAAAATTAGTAAAACCTGGACTAAAACCAACTGCTGTGATGATTTATTTGAATTATATCACATCTCTTTCTATCTAGTATAGTTCAAAGAAAAACTAAACCAAAGACAATTCATCCTTTATGAGCTACGATATAGACAGACATACTGAAATACACATCTAAGCACGTTACACTTATAACCACGTTTTTTGCGTCGATTTTACGTATTGGTCGTTGAATTAACATATCGATTAAGTCAAAGCGAGGATAACATTCCAGAATCTTACTACTTTGTATATATAATAAATAATATGTAATAATAATAATCCTCAGACAATCCCCCCAACTGTATGGCTCCAAGTCAGCTACTTAAACAAAAGTCTTTCTTTTCATCTTAATTGTGGGAGTGTCATGGGCCAAAAAAGATTATGCGCTGCGAAATTATGGCTAATCTTAATTGAAAATTTAGTCTAATTAGAGTTAATATTTAATTATATCAGGTTTTTTGAAGTCTAAATTAATTATCTATTGGTTGCTCAGGGATTGTGCAAAGATCTTGGAGAAAAAGACCTGTTGGCAGAGTGAAGAGTCCAGGGTTCACTTCGAAAGTGGCGTGCGACTTGGAACAGCCACATTTAATCTGATGATATCCCTGCTGCCCCCTAAGATCATCAGCCTTCTGGAGTTTGTCGGTTTCTCGGGAAATAAGGTAACTTGAAGAAAGAAGAACAAGATATTTTAAAACCATCCAGGGACAGTTATAAAAGCCGGCGATGTGCAATAATTTTATTACATCTTATAGAGAAAATAGCATAACTAATTCTATAGATTTCCCCATCAACGCAGCACCAATTGTTATTGAGAAACTTTTGACTCGTAAATTTCGTATTTAATATGACCACTTATTGAAGTTCTTTACACATTGACATCTTAGTTTTCGTAATTGCAATGAAATAAATATCTAATAATAAATTTCGAAGGTCCAGATTGATTAATTGGTCACGTTGCATTAACATATAACTCGACCACATATCGCTTTCTGAAGACAAACAAATTAGATTTACTGTTATCAGACGTTGGCGTCAAATGTCCATCACTCAACGCTTATTAGAAAATATTAGCATGATAACGGCCATAATCTATGCCTATTGATTTGATCTAATCCTATGAATGATTTTGCAAGGAAATAATATCTTAATTTTAGACAGATTGAATTAGTCTACATAAATTAATTTATTTATTATAATGGATGTTGCAACCATGAAATAAAAGCCTTCACGTTACGTTTTAAATTACATGAATTTCCATTTATATGCGTGTCTTGTAGAGAGATTTGATTTGATGAACTCATTTTAATGTGAATATTATAATTTCAAAATTACTTCCTTATTTTTTTAACCAGAAGGCTGTTGAGAATATTTTCTTATTTTTGTCATATCAGCGTGGTGTTACGCAATCGTGTTTGTATCGTTAAATTAATAAGAGATAAATATTCTTCACAAGCGTTTTACACATTCTTCAAAATAAAAGGTCGCAGATTATTCGTACGGGATTAAAGTTTTATTTTCCAATATTCTGTATACAAATATTGTGTGGAAACCTGTAACTAGAAAAGTGGATGTGTCAAAATTTCATAAAATACGTGTGACCTAATTTACAAAAGAGCCCATTACAATATAAAGTCCGAGTTTTTCGTCCATCGCTTTGCAGGTTCAAGGGCTCGCTGATCTAGAGGCGGGATCCCAAGGTCCTGGCTTGAGGTCTGTGTTATGTGACCTTACACTCTTAGGGTATCACCTGGTTATTTGCCACTTTATTGGAGCAAACGGCGATATGGAAGTTTGCCAACGGATTCTACAGAAACAAATTAAGGTAATTAGTTCTTTGTTATTTTTCTAATATTTATAATATTCTTTGTTAGTTTCCTATAATAATAATAAATTTATTTACTTTAGACCAATGAATGATTCATACATATATTATTTTAACTTAATGCTAATCAATTTTAACCTAGAGTTGTTACATATTTATTTATTAATTTAGTCAGTCTTTCAAAACCGACAGTCAGTTAAATATTTACATATTTCATTACTCAGTCATTCTTTGATTTACAATCTTTTAGTTTTACATAAGTCTCCAGTTTATTTAAAAGGCATGACAATTTAAGTTGTAAATACATATCCTGAAGCGTGCGTACTATGAGAGTTATAAAATGTAATTTTTGTGTTGAACGTCTCGTTACTTAAGAGATCAAATTCAGTTACAATAGTGGAAGTTATTGTGGACAACTTTTATGTACCTACTTACATGCTGAAATTTTACAAAAGAATTTTTAATCTGAACTCTAAATAGTTCTTTACTTTTATGTGAAAATATGAGTGATATGGGCCATAATGCCCCACATTTGCATTAAAATAAGACTAACGAGAATAATTAACAAAAATTAATGTCTGTGTCTTCGCATCGTAGACGCTTTCTATTTATAAAATATGTATGTTTGTTTTTATTATTCGCCAATTATACATTGTGACATTTTGACAATTGCTGCTTTTTGAACATTTTGTTTATATACAGGGTGTCCCAAGAAGTCCACGTCACAGTGCAGCTGGAGATGGATAAGATAAAAAAAATCCGACAAAAAATTCGATAAGTAAGCTAATTAAAAAATCCAGCCATTAAAATTTTTTTGTTCAATAAAGTTTCCATCTTTTGCTTTTACATTTTTTCCTCTTTAAGTAAACGGTGTATTTTTTTTTAAATAGTCTTATTTGAGAGCTAGAAAGATTAATTAATATAAAAATTTAAAAAACATTGATATCAAGCAGAAAATTTTCTTGATGAAATACGTCTTTTTTTAAATTTTGTTCTGTAACTTCAAAACTAGCACATTTAGGTAACCTTTTTACCCCATATTTTGTGGATGGACAAGGTAAACTTTAACCAGCCTGGAATCACAAATTTTCGCAACCTCCACTTGTGGATGCCAAAGGATATAACAAAAAAGTAGTCATAGCTCTAAGCAGTTCGACCAGCATCGTTCCAAGTCGAATTTTCAATAAACGTTTGGACTGCAATGATTGGAGAAAATTTAATCGGGCCCTTCATCCTTCCATCAAGGTTGACAGGCCCAGCTTGCCTATCATTTTTACAAGAAGAGCTACCTAGCCTGATGAGTGATGTGGATCTACAAACAATGAGGAGGTTGTGGTTCTAATACGACTGTGCTCCAGCTCACTTCAGCACAATAGTGCTTGATTATTTAAATGAACAATACGGAGATAGATAGATTGGACGGGGCGGACAAGTGGCTGTGGCTAGTCAAATAAAAGAAATTCCTACTGTAGTAAAAAGAACAATACGTAGCATTGTGTTTATGAATACGTGTTTTATGGATGAGAATAGTGGATATTTTGAAAATATAATAAATTAAATTATTTGTACTTTCTTACTATTTGTTTTATTTTATTCCATAATTTATTTAAATTAAATTATTATTAAATCACTTTTGATTGTCGTACTGAGATTACCTCCCTAATTTAAATAGTGATTATCTTAACAACGAAAAGAGATAGAATATAGAATAAGTCAAGAAATTTAATAAAACACACTAAAAAGGTTACCTCAATGTGCTAGCTTCGAAGTTAGAGATGAAAAGCTTTAAAAAGCGTATATTTTAAGAAAAAATGAGCTTATTATATTTTTAAATAAATTTTCTGCTTGAAATCGTAAGTTTTTTAACTTTTATTGCTAGTTAAGTCTTTCCAGCTTTCAAACAAAACTACTTTTATAAAAATACACCTTTAGCTTGCATAGAAACAAACTTAAACCCGAGTGATGGGAATTTTATTTAAAAAAAAATTAAAATGGCTTGTTTTTTAAAAAGCTTATTTATAGATTTTTTTTCCACTTTTTTTATCGAAATATTTTTATCTAATATCAGCACATTTTGTTTGATCAATTGTAAAATTAACACAGTAACACAAC
Source organism: Marasmarcha lunaedactyla (assembly GCA_923062675.1). NCBI lineage: Eukaryota > Metazoa > Arthropoda > Insecta > Lepidoptera > Pterophoridae > Marasmarcha > Marasmarcha lunaedactyla. Next base: position 12,049,957 of record OV281339.1, on the reverse strand, counting down.
AGTGTACAGTTAACACAACTGATGTAAAAGTTCCATCGTTTTAGAGCTATGACCACATTTTTGTTTTTTAGAATACTGTTTTCGTTCTTATTTCAGTTTACATGCTTGTTGACAGCAAGACATAAGTATTTTTGACTAAAACAATTATTTAAGATTGTTCAGGTATAAAACAAATACCAATTTCACATTATTCATAGCAGTGGTAGCACAAGAAGAGCAAATAGTAGAGATTTTCGAAAAAAATCTAAAGTGGTCGTGACTCAAAAAAGAGGAAACTTTTACTAGAATGAACTTAATCTGATCGGTCTAGCTCGTCCAGTTACACTGTGACATGGAATTTTTAGGACACCCTTTATATAATAGTTACTTTATAGCTTGGTAATTATTGTTACAGTTGTACCCGGATGGCGTTTGGTTTCTGCTTTTCAAGGGTCGTTACGAACTAATGGAGGGTTCTTTGAAAGAATCCTTAGTGACTTACAACAGAGGAGTCCTTTGCAAACAAGTCTGGACCCAGTTCAAACACGTTTGCTATTGGGAAATGATGTGGGCCAACGCGTTAGTACTCCCTTAACCCATCTCTTTCCAAATAGCTTTTAAGTCATTGTGGTTTTTGTAAAAATATGTTTTTATTTTGTTTGCAACAAAATTATATCTGTGATATATGATCTATTTTTTAATGATATATGGTGTATATAACTGTGTGATATAACTGTGGCCACTATATTTAACGTTTTATTTGATACTAGTAGACATGATCTAAGAGAGGTTTAGTATAGAGGAAAAAAAACGACGATGTTATATACGAGAGTAGATTGAAAAGTTCGCGGCCTAAATAAGAAAACACAGGAATAATGCAATAGATCACAGCACTTAGTCCAGCGGTCCTCCAAAGCCTTGATCCCATTTAAATAGAAGGTCTCGTCAAGGTCTTCAAAAAAGGCATCTACGGCCACTTTGACCTCCTTATTGGTAGAAAATTTCTTTCCACCTAAGTGTTTTTTTAGTTTTGGAAGTAGATGGAAGTCAGAAGGTGCCAAGTCAGCTGAATAAGGGCGAATAAGGGCTGAATAAGCAATTCCAAACCACAATTCACTATTCTCGTATCCATGATTTACTCTACTTTTTATATTAACTACTATTTAGCAAGCAAGTTAATTTTAGATCCCATAACAAGTATTTTAATAAGCGTTCAAAACGAAAACAAGCTTAGACGAATACGAATAGCTATTGAATTGTATTAATTGAAATCTTAAGACTGCTGTTGTCAATGATATTACAGTTTACAGATGGAATGGCGAGAAGCCGCCGATTTCGCTACAAAACTCATAGAAGAGAGTTCCTGGTCGAAGACCATTTATTCCTATATGAAAGGTGCTTTATTGCTACAATTGGGAGGCCAGATGACTAAAGATGATTCACAGATTTGTAAAGATCTATTAAGGTATGCTTTTTTATTGTTTAGCTGTTATATTGTATATATATTGTTTGTGTGTTTGTAATATGTATTGTTTTTTGTAAAAATATTGTTTTTTTAGCTGCCTAATGATTACAATAATTATACGATTAAAGATTATATGTTATTGATAGCTGGTTCAAATATATTTTAGTAAATTTTCCGATCAATATATTATATGCATATTCATTATAATACTTTTAATTAAATGTTATAATATTCAGCTGTTATAAGTAACTTGTGCATTTGTGTTGTGTTCAAATATTTTAATTGTTATAGTAATATCTTGATCGCGACATTTGTGATATTCATTGTGAAATTTAGATATATTTTTGTTAATTTTAATTGTAATTTCTAACATGCAGCATACTTTAATAAATACTTACTTTATCAACTATTATCAACTGAATAGATAACACTATTGGTGATATAAATTCAATTGCCTTTTGCGAAGGTTTGTCTTTGAGCTTTGCAAAACGATAAGTCAAAAACGAGACTTTCTTAATTATTTTCCTTGATAAAAATTGAAAACGAATTCTTCTTTTTAACAATTCTTAAATGAGAAATAATTCCATGTACTTTTACCATTTTTACTACACTTCTGTTTTCATTCAAAATTAGAAAAAGAAATTTTTAGATCCTATTTTTTTTTGACTATTTTTTGCATATGTTTGTAAGATCCGTTAATGCGAACAATATGTTAGCATACATCCAACATAATAACAATAATTTCCAATGGCAGCATAGCATTCAAGCGAATATGAATAATTAAGATAAATACATAATTTTCTTAATAAAAACAACCCCTATATATGATCAGGATTTTATTTTACACTCTGGCAGCCAACCGCACTTATGACGTTGCGAATTAAATATGACTATCATTTATTTCAACCTTACTTATAATTTTTGTAAGTAGGTTTATATCAATCAATAATTATATGGATTGATGTAAACTTTGAAAAACCGAAAGTGGGCATAATTCTGTCACTACTTGCATTTATTTTGTAAATTATTAAATGCTTTTATGTGTAAAAGATATATATGAAACTACTATTTATTTAGTTCTTTTTTGCCCGTTTTTGTAATATTTTGTTTGTTTGTTTTGTTATTGTGTGTTCTAATAAATGTTTTCTTTCAAATAAACTGATTGAAAACGATTCTAAACTGAAAGTCCCCTTTTTTGTCTTTTATTATATCATATGTGATGTGCAGGGCGGTTTTTTTTAAATGGGAATGGATGAACAAATCCTAAGCTATGCGGAATAGCGAAAAATACGAAAAGCCGATTGTGATAAAAACGAAAACTGTATCATTTGATTTCAGAAAATTAAATTTATTTATTTATACATTTACTCTTGTACTACACTGTAACTCTGATTTGTACAGGCATACAAATAACAAAAACTGTGTTATGGTCCAAACGTGGAATAGAATTTATATTGATGCCAAATTACTTTTGAATTTCAAATTAGTATTTTTCTGCTGCGGCCGACCACAACTAGACTTCCAATTTGAAATAAGAACATAATATGAATATGCCCGAGTTTAGGAACGTTACGGTAGATCTCAAATCAAAATTCGTACGGGTTCAGAGTTCATTTCAAAATGATGTGTAATGATTATGCGTTATTTGAACAGAAATTCATTTCAGAACAACATTTTATGCACTAACGCGTAAAAAGCAATATTAAGGTCATGGAATGTATTAACCTGAAAGGGTTGAACGTGGCTATTGTTTCATAAACAGTTCATTCTATATAAAAACCAAAAATATCCTAGGCAAGGAGGGCAGGTGGGTAAAAATGCTGTAACGCATAACCCTCCGCGATTGCGGGATGATGTGGGACTCACTCCGAACTACTAGAATCCTATCCACTAAAAACCACCGGTATGGCTCTGGCAATCTATTGCCTCATAGCCTTCATCGGATACGAAAATGTTTTATATTGTTTCATATGAGCTAACCTGCGGAAAAAATGCTTACATACTGTACAATTAAAATAAACTATGTTTTCTTTCAGAAATGCTTCGTACTACAAACAGCGCATTGCCGGAAAATCTCTACCGATGGAAAAGTTTATGATCCGTAGATGCGCTCGATACCAAGCCCAGGGGCACAAGTTAGTCCTCCCCGGCCTCGAGTTACTGTGCCTATGGAATATGTTCGGGATTCTAACGAAAACTGAAAATAGTGCACAGTATGTGCTAAAGGTATCGGTGGCTATCTATTACATAGATTTTATACTGATACCTAATTGTGATAATTATAATAAGTCCAATACCTTCTTTGAAGTTTTCCCACAGAAATAACTTTAATATTATGTTAATAATATTTGTCATTGATGTCAATGATTGATGAGTATAACTGTTCTAATGGCCCAAAAAATATGCAAATATATTATGTTAATAGAGCTAATATGAAATATGTTAAGGGCAATTGAGCGAACTATACATATTTATAAATTAAATAGATGGGATTATTTATAGTTTAAGTGGTTTCTAACATTTTCGTAACACATAAACAAACAAACAATTAACTACTTTCTATTTATAATATAGTAGGTAAAGCTCTATCTAACTTTTAGATGATAGAAGCAACACGCGACCGCATAGACAACGGACAAAACCTTTGGATGCTTGGTTATGAAGCGGACAATAAAGCGCTACTTCGATTTCTGCATGGATCTCTTTTGGCGTCCATGGGCCTGCCGAGACTTGCCCTTAATACCTTGGACTCTGTGTTTGAGTAAGACATCGGAATGACTTTACATTTTGAAAAAAACTAATGTACATAACGGTTAAAATCACTCGGCAAGAAATTCATTCACCGATTATTGTAACAATCAAGCATGCAAAACGGCTTACCGGATTTGGATTTAATTTGGTATCAATTAGTGAAATCTGCTTTACGAAAGCCTCTGCATCGTGCGAGCGAAACCGCGGGCAAAATCTAGTCATTGCATAAACTAAATATAATGGAGTCTTGAGCAAACACAAGTAAGATCTGTTTGGCGCATTCATTTTTTTGTGTAGCACATATTTATGAAACAATAATATGCCTGTGGTTCTTGTTAATGATTTGCTCCGATATATATTATGATATGTTCTTTTTATTTAAAGCAAAGTAAATGCAAAGAGTCGTTAAAGATCTTCTAAAGAAAACTATAATGTTTTTTATTGTATTTTCAGTTTTAAACATGACATCAAGGAAGACACCTTTTTGCTGCCGTATTCTCTCGCGGAGATGGCTATGTGCTACCATCAACTAGGAAATAGTGAGCGCGCCTTACAACTCCTACAGGACGCTAGGTAAAATAAATTCTTAATATTAGGTCTTTACATATGAAATTGGCGTTTTGTCGTACTGGCCACTTTGATCTGTATTATCTCTTTGGTTAAAAATGCCATTTTCAAATTAGCATATATACAGCTATTTATTCACGCATTTGTGTTTCGATAACCGTAATTCATTTGTTTTTTCCTCCTTTGGTTTTTTCTTTGGGTCACTTAGTTTACAAAATGGAAAACTTGAAAGATCGCGTTATTTACGAGTAGGAGTTGTCCGTGGCACCAGTCCTGCAGACACGGCTCGAAGGATTAAAGCTGTGTATGGCGGCGGTGTCGCAAAAGAAAACACAGTGCGTTTTTGGTCCCAACGTTTTCGTTCTGGAAGTTTCGACCTGCACAACAAGTGGACGGCCGGAGACCAAAGTCGATAATTAAGAATTGAAGGCTATTGTGGAAGCGGATCGATCCCAAACCACGTCTGAGCTAGCTGTAGGCTGCGGTGTTAGTGACAAAATTGTTTTAATCTGCTTGAAGCAAATTGGGAAGGTGAAAAAGCTTGAGAGGTACCTCATGAATTGAGTGCAGCAAACCGACAAACGCGCGTCGACTGCTGCGTTACATTACTCAACCGGCATAATGATGAAAGGATTTTAAATCGAATCTTGTACGACAATCGGAAACGCTCATCGCAATGGTTGAACCCTGGCGTACCAGCCAAATCCTGCCCCAAGCGAAAATTGACTCAAAATAAGTTACTTCTGAGCTTTTGGTGGACTAGTGCCCCGGTGTCGTTCACTACAGCTTTCTTAATTTTGGCTAAACGATTACGGTAGATGTCTATTGTCGGCAACTGCAAACCATGATGGAAAAGCTAGCTGCTAACAGCCGAGGCTGGTCAATCGCTCTAGGCCACTGCTGCTTCAGGATAACGCTAGACCACACACTGCACAACAGACGGCTACCAAATTAGAGGAGCTTCAATTGGAATGTCTAAGACATCCACTGACCTTGCTCCAACAGATTACTATCTTTTTCGAAAGGGTTGAGTTCAAAATGTTCGTGTCGTCGGCCACTTATGTTTCAGTAAAATATAGAGTTATAATTATTTTTATTATAATAATCAATAAGGTTAATACCATATTTTATAATCACTTGAGCTAAATACTAATTAGTTTTTTTTTAATTTTTGAGTGTTAAAATAGCCATCATTAGAGTAAACTTATAATAACTATATTGTATTGCAACACAAGTTCTTAAATCTAAAAATATTTGTTACTTCATTTAATAGGGAAAAATAAACAATTAACTACTAATTCATTATTTATTGTGTTAGTTTGCTATCTCATTAGTAAGCAGGTTGAATTCACTTGTGGCACAAAAACAGAGCAAATGTTTTTGTTATTGAGGTTTGCCGATCAAAGAAAATAATTTCGCACATAAACCCAAGCAAATAAAAAGCACAAAAATAAAATATTTGACTATAAAGCTGACATAAATATATTTTTAGTGATATTATTTAATACGTTATGATTTCGAAATTTTTTAAAGTAATTTATTGAACTGAATATATATGTCTTCTATTTTAAATCATAAAGATTACCTCAAGTATTTCTTTTTGCATAATGGTCATAATGGTAAAACCTATGGTTCGAGAACCTTGTCTGTATCGGTAAAGATGCACGCAGTTACGCATTCCTTAATTTGCTTTTATGTCTTTTAAATTTTTATATACGTAATTTGGTTCCGACTTTGATTTTAGCAAAAAATGACTATACCTTAATTATTATAAAATTTTATAAAAATTAAGGTATAGTCATTTTTTGCACAAAGTACTGAAATCAAAAGCTTATTGAGGGCCTGGAATGAACTCAACTATTTGGATAACTTCTTGCAAGGGAGAAATTTCATCTCCGATGGGGCAGTCCAAAGCGCCTTCATACATTTTATTGATTCCCGTCCGAATGGTTTTTTTTAGTAAAGGGATCTATTAACTACCTATGAGATGGTAAAAGAGAATAGATAGCAATAGTACATACTTTGATTAAATCATAAAAAAATAATAATACTAAACTTCAATTTCATATGCATATGTTTAAAAAGGGAGCTAGGTAATTCACATGTTTATCGTTAGTTTTCTGTACCCCTTACAACTGGTATTCAACATTTCATGACCATCGGTTGAGTAGTAAGACGTGAAAGCGTAACAATGTTGTCATTATTTTACTGATTTTAAATCTGATTGTGTTAAATATTTACCAAAGTGATATTGCCTTGCAACATGTATACAATCACTATTTATGTTGCTTTCCCAATGAAAGACTATAAATCTCGCATGTAGTACACGATATAAGCTTGAAAATTAGACTTTGAATTTGAATGATATGCCCTAACATTACAGCTGATTTTGTGCTTAAAACAAATTTTCTCCTTATACAGCTTCAACTAGCAGGTGTATATCACTTTAGGCAGCTCCTTGCATTTTCGTATTTTTTTAATTCGGACACTTTTGAGAACGCGCTACGTCCACTTCTTTGTGCATTAATGGCTTTTTTAATTAAATTTCAAATGTTTGAAAGCTTTACTGATATTTTTTTAGAAGATTTCTTAATTTTTTGCGTCGCATTACACTACATCTTCAAGTTAAAAAAAATCTTTTAAAAGTATTTATTTTGTTGAAGAAGCTTTATCCGCGAGCTCCGGAATGTAAAGAAATGTAATACATGTTAAAAAATGTATACCAATTTAGGCGAGTCTATAACATGGCATACGGTAACATCAAAAACATCTTGTTTCAGTGTTACTAAAGTCTAAAAACTAATAAAAACTTCTGTGTGGTTAGATGACATGTCGGGTGAAAGGTCGCTCACTTTCCTCTTATATGGTTGAGGTGGGCGATGAACTCGTGAACGGGTGCCGTGTGAGGGTGTTATTCGTTTGGATAGTTGGGGGGAGGGAGACTCGCCGAGCTAACAGATGCAGATAACAATGATTTTGTATAAACATAAAGAGACACTAAAAATACACCCGTGCAGTTTCTTGCCAGTTCTTCTTCACGAATGTTTTTCCGAACTGGTGGTAGTCTCGTGTTTTATTTGACGTCAATAAGAACAAGTAATTGTCCATGAAATTTATTCTTGAATTTGAATCATAAATGGTGCAATAACCAATATTTTTTAAATAATCGTTGAAATACTTATGTACATGCAATTAAATATCTAAGTTATGACTTAGGTTATTTTAAATAAGTATTTTCTCAAATATCGCTGCTTTGATTACTAAACTATATATTTTGTGTATTTCAGGAAAAAGTATTCTGGATATTCGTTGGAATCGCGACTGCACTTCAGAATACATTCAAGAACAACAATGATCAAAAATAGTGGTTCGCCCGCAAAAACACCGTAAAAATGTATAAATGTAAAAAAAATGTATAAACATGTAAATGTAAAAGGATTTTCCTTAACCGAATCCTGCTGATTTGAAAAAATGTACAAAAGTATACAACTTAATTACTAATTATAATATTTGGCATAAATAAAAATTTTATACAAGTCTTATTACCTATTTCAACATGTTTGCTGGTTTTTCCTAAACTAAGTAATAACGTCGAACTAGACTAACGCGAAATGGTACTGATAATTGTTAATCAATGTAAATTACCTAAAGTAGATAATCGCCTATAAAAAAATTACAAATCAAAATGTGTTATTTGCCAATTTAGTTTATACATTCTTGTTGACTTTTCTACAGCTACTTTTATGTGCCTCAGAATAAGTAACAAAAGCTTTTTTCATTTATATTTTTAGAATAATTGCATTCAGTTTAGTAAGCGTAATATTTTTGTATTTTCCTATTACAAAGTGTATTATATTATATTTTCATTTTATTATTTAGGAAATTAACGTTATTCTTACGAAGATTTTGATATTTAATATAGAATTTTCCAGCAGCAGTCGTCGAAGAACAACAAAAATGTTTGTGATAGTAGAGTTTCTTGCATTTTGATCTCATGTTGGGCGGAACTACTGTCGCTCTGATGTGACCGCCATAATAACCACGTTGACGTGGCTGTATTCCGGTTAAAAGCAAGGTACAGCCAGTTCAATTACTGGCATGCAGCCTACGGTCCGCAACGCATCCTTAACCGATAAATCAATAAAAACAGTATAACCAATCGAAACACCTATGATTCTTAAATTCCATGGGTACGGATTAACGTTGAAAGTTATGGAATATTTCGGTAAAGAAAAGAAGAGTTCGAGGAAATTTCCAAATAACGGTAACTAAGGTTACGAAATTACAGAAATATAATATCTGTAATATACAGGGTGTTCCGTAACTTGCTCGACAAACTGAAATGAAAGAAAGATTGCGGTGTGCCCTACCAGATAAAAAAATACCTCAGTAAAAGTGTCACCGTTTTCGAGATATTCCCGACTTTCAATATTTTTCGAAAAATGCCGCGTTTGGTCAGTTTTTTTGTTGCTGTGTGTATAAACAAGCATATACTTTTGTATTTTTTTTTTATGTACCAGAATTTTAGATCTACCATATTTCAATATCATTTTGTTAAATATCATTAGGGATCTTTGAGAAAAATCATATTATTCTCATCATTTATTTCTACAAAAATTATTTACCTCAGCTTTGGCATTTAGTGGTGAAAAAAAATGTACTGGACTGTCACTACACATTTTACAAATATTACAATAAATTTCGTATTTAATAAAGATTTCAGAAAGGTATAATACTGGCCATATTATTGTAGAAATTTAGTTAAGTGCCAAAGGGGATGATAGATATTAAATTTGAATAAATTAAATATCAAATACACATGTTTGAGTAAAAACATCATTTATTTATTATTTAGGCACTGAGTAAATTTAATAAGTGCTCGAATTGCCGGCCTTCTAGTCTGTAACACGTGCACGTGCAGCTCTTCATAAAAGCTCTTTTCAATGTTCTTAAACTTAACTGCGGTTAGGGTATCGCTCAGCATGAAGCCTCGCAGCAGCTCTGGCGTTACAACGAACTTCATCATAAATTAGATGCATATCTGCATACTCATGCGACGTGTAAAGTCCTTTTTGTCCGTTGCAATTTATGAGTAAAACATTTACCTATTTTACAATAATACTGTTTCCTGCATATATCGACGAAACAATTTAAGCTCTTAAATTGTATTAAGAAATAAATACATTTTAGATAGGCTGTAATTTATTTATGTACATTTATTTCATTACTCAAGCCCATACTATAACAATAGTTCAGATTAGTGTAACATGTATATTTCTGATAAGTCAAAAGTATATTTGGGCATTTTTATCAAAATTTCTACCAACCCACTCATGGGATGACCCATGCAAAAAGTCCAAATAATCCTCCTCTTAATGTTCGACATGCGTGCACTGAGCTGTCCAATCTTCCGCCGTAATAGACTCAAAGGCCTCTTCAGTTAATTTTACAATTTCTTTTGGATCTCGTGCCACGTTCTTATCCGCCACCTTTCTTTTTACAAGGCTCCAGATTTTCTCAATTGGGTTGAGGTCGCAATGGTAAGGCGGCAAACTTAATATTTCGTGTCCGTGAGCTGTTAATAATTCATCCACTGCAAACGTCGGTGGACCTTTATTTTGTTTGATTAGCTCAAACAGCACAGCTTTTCTCCAGGTGTCTTCAAATTCTATACCCAATATATATGACCCTTTTGCCGGAGCCATTCCTGCATACTACATTTTATATTTGACATTGAAGGGGCTTTGTTTAATTGAGTGCAATGGTAAGGAGCGTGGTCCATTACCACAAGCGACCTTTCAGGTACATTAGGTATTAGTTTTTCCGTCACCCATTTTAAGAAATTTGCAGAATTCATGTTATCGTGGTAATCTGAGGACTTTGATTAGGATTTGAACATTAATAATGCACCATTTATGATTCCATCTTTTGTTCCCGCATGAGCTACTATCCAGCGACTCCCTGATAACTCTGAGACGAACATTCCTGGCTCCTCCTCACTATGCCAACAACATTTTGTATGATAAGTATTGTGTATATAGGTCTCATCCAAGTATACCATGGGTCGTTTTTCCACAGTGCGATTTATTCGTATTTTATCCAAATATCGTGCACGCCATGCGGTAATGTCGTGACGTTGCATAAGTAGTTTGCGTCTGGATTGACATCACTTGTACTTGAAATCAATTCTATTTAATATCCTGTGCAATGTTGTAATGCTTCCCTGAAAATTGATGTCTTCTCTCAGAGCTGCCCGTAATTTAGCCAATGTTGGTAATTCTTTATGCACAACGTAAAACCTGTGAATTTTTTGCCGGATAGCGAACAAGTCGAACTTTTTCGGATGCGGGCGACTCTTCCCCGGGGTGACAATTTTTGTCGAAGTACTCGTGGCTATTATACCTTCTTTTGTAATTCTTGTTACAGTTTTCTCTGACACACCTGCAATTAAATAATGAACAATTAAAAATAATAGTAACTATAAGTTTATAATGCTTATGTACTATGTAATATATGTTTCAATTTCCGTAGTTTCACCACGTTATGTAAGTATTTGTTCAATTTTGTCGCAAAAATGAATTTATATATTAAAAGTCCCATCAATACCGCAAAAAATTATTATATGGCAACTCTAAAAAGTACCTGTTATGGCGGCGACTCTCTTCCGAACATTGTTTAGTGGTATCAAAACACCTTGATTCTTTTGTTCCGCTTCACAGAACTCTTTCACCTTTAATATCATTTCGCGAGCCGAACTTTTTGAGTATTTCTCAAAATAAATGTACGTAACGAAATGGTAGTAACGAAATACTGTTACGAAATAGTCCTTAGATGTAACTAAATAGTAAACAAAGGCTTGTTACACAATGGCAAAATATATTTATTTAATTTAATAAGTATTCATGCTTTTTTTATTATATTTATCCTTTTATAGTATATTTATTGTATATATACATACATACATAAACTTACGACACAAATACTTGTATTTTGTTATACCTTTTAAATCCCTTACAATAGTAAGGGATTTAAAAGAAAACAAGGATTCATTTATCTATTACAATCAAATTAAAGAAGGTTTACAAATTTAAGTACAAAATATTTCTCTAATATCGGAATATATTGGACAAATATTTTTAAACTAAAGAACAGACATTGTTTTAAATATTCATAAATTTTAAAACATACTTTAATTTGAATCACTATCCATTAGCACTTTGTAAATTGCTTCCGTATCTTTATAAAAATTGAAATCTTTCAGAGAGTCATTTGGTTTAATAATCCGTTTTTCAGACTTCGGTTTATCGATTTGCTTTGGCGCCTGAGCGGGAGTGGTATTTCTGTGATCCCCCATTAAAATTCGTACCATATACAACCCTTCTTTCTACAAAATTCGTGGCAAACGATTCTAAATTTTAACCAATTTTTTATGAATCTGGCAGTGAATATTACTATGCCTAAGTCAAAGTCAAAAAAATTCTTTATTTCGTAGGTATTTTTAAACACTTGAAACAAGTCAACTTTTTTTGCTTTTACTAATCAGGTTGTGACTGTATACACTCAGCCTTATACTGTACTTTTTCGTTACGTGACGAAATTCATAAAAAACGTTACGAAATTGTAATAAGCATTAGACAAAACGGGGTAATAAAAATTCAAGGGTTTGATAAAAACTGATACTGCAAATATATAAACGTATTAAATGTTCGTATCACAAAAATATGAAAAATAAAGACTTATCGTTTTGTAAAAAAAAGTCTGTAATATTTCCTGTCTCGAAAAAGTAGTCACACTAAACATCACTCGTTTTTACTGATTTCACAATAAATTTTCAGGCGGAGATGTCAGGACCAACAACCAATCAGAATTACGTTAGTGTTGCCCGTGTAAGAAATAAATGGATGCATTCAAAAATTACGTGGAAGTAGAAATAAAACGTAACTAAAGAGTAGTAACTAAAAAGTAATTGAATACGGCTCATTTTGATTAGTTGCATTATATTATTAATTTATTATGAAACCCCATAGAAAATCACTTTGATACAGAGGCTATAATTAATAAAGACTAATAATATACAAAAGTGCACAATATTTAAGTTTCGTATGGCGTTTTATGAAGTATAAACCCATGAGGGAGGTAATTTGCAATTTGATTTTTGTATGAAAAGTAAAAACGTTACTTTAAAAAAAATCGAAATATTTGCTAAACAATACGATTGTACTGTTGATTCTTCGTTATTTGAAAGACTAATATTTATACTACAAAATTGTGTAGTAATTTTTTTGTATGTATAATTAATTACAAACATGTAGCTTTTTAACTATTTCGAGGCACACTTTTTTTTACACTGGCATCACCGCGGGACTTCTTTCATGAAAAGGACTATACGTGCTATTTAACTTCGGTTCAGTGTAGGCATATTTTCCAGTGTGCTTTTTTTTTGTAAAAATTATCTATGCACAGGCACGGATGGACAAATACTTTGTGGCCTTCAAAAGGTAATGTCATGTAGGCCTAATGTCAGTTGATTTTGATGTGTTAATTAATTAATTAATTAATCTTAATTGTCTCTTAATTGTTTACACTTAGCTCTCACCTCGTAAATTACCTAAAACCTTCCGCCAAACATCTGTATACATATTGAAGAGTACTTGGTGACAATAAGAGACTTGAATTTGGCGGGAATATATGAAAGGATTTTGTAAAAAACCTACGACACTTAGAAATGAGACAAAGGTCGGTTTGAATGGGATAACAAATTGAGTGATAAAAGAGAATCTCTTGTCTTTTTTCAATTATACGTCATTTCATTTCATTTCATTAATTATTTATTAAACAGTAGTTATTTAACATAACGTAGTTTCAGAGCAATTTTTTATTTATCATTAATAGTATAGTATAGTTCGTGTATTCCTTGGGAAAATAACTTCATATCTCGATCAAAGACATCATCTGTGCTTCTCTATACTCCTGACAGCGCGTATACAAAACAAATATAATGATGATCGGTCGCGCAGTTTAGCCCTAAAAGTGGTATAAAGAAAAAAATAAACGAACAGCAAACTGACTTTCAAATTTATTATGGTTCGGTGCCATCAATGTTTTTGACAATCAAAAAACGTACTATTGTTTTTAAAAATATTATGTGATTTCCGGATCAAGTTTGTTATTTTAAGGGTATCGTATTTATCCTTAAAATTCGAAAAGTTACAAAAGTATAAAAACTAGCATTGAAGAACTCCTGACAAATACCATAAACGATAAACCTAATTATTTTGAAGCGTTTTAATCAATTTTTCAGCCCAATATGTACTGCTGGAAAGACACTTAATCAACTATAGTGAATCGAGCCTTCCAGTATACATACCTATACCTAAAATTAAAACCAAATTCTTAGAATATACAGATTGATTTAATAAAACTTATATTCCACATTTACAAGCAAATCACTGAAAACACAGATACAAAACTTAACGAATTCTGACTTATTTATCAAGCCGTAGCCATAGTTTTAAATCAAAAAGATAATCAGCCCATAATTCAACTTCAATCAAGGAATACTACAATATACATTCAGAAATAGCAATAGTTCTTCCAAATAATGGATAGAATTAATACAATGCAGTCGAGCAGTCAGAGTATAAATAGCAATAAATTTCATGTTACGCAACTCCTACAATAATAACATTAATATTGCAATTATATCCAAAATATGGTTACAGCCTGATAAAAAATGCAATATAAAAGGTGTAGAATATTGAAAGAAAAGACATTAGCAATAAACAATGTGGGACTGGGATTGCCTATAATTCATAATAAAATAAAATATTATAAGATGAACATCTATTATGACGGCTGTTTACAAAATAAATGTGGTAATATTAGTGTCAATAACAAAGAAATTAGTATCACAAGTTTCTATTGCCACACTAACTGCTCTCCGTTCTTTAATAAACATTTTAATGCTCTTATCAAGTCAATACCTAAGTTAATGTGATTTTAATGCTCATTATACATCTTGGGGTTGCAATTCTACTATAACATGGTTCATTAAAGAAATGAATTGAAAATGGCGGTGCTTATCATGTTCTCTCGCTCGCACACTAGTGCCGTCTATACTCACTCTCGCGCGTACGGTCAATATTAAAAATATTAGTCTTAATTTAAATAATATTTGTGTTTTGTTATTTAAATTGTCACGTGTACAGAAACGGACATAGGGTCCTTTTATCCCGAAAAAAAACTCTGTTTCCGATGAAAACAACAATAACGTTGTAATGATAATGGTTGGCGCCACGTGTCTCAACTTTCACGTCGGCGAAGCCGATGTCAGAAGCTAGGTTGAAAACCCAGTCTTGTTTTTTTTATTTTTGAATACATATTAATCTTTTGAAATTTTGTATGCTAACTGTACTATCTGTCTTTCTTTAATGAACCATGTTATAATTGTAGAGTAGAGCTATATACAGCTAATAGGAAATAGATGATAGCGAGTTGGTCCTTTTGAACAATGATATGGCGAGTAAAGTTGGTTCTCTCTTGTGGTGTCTCAATGCCTCAGATTTAACCTTGGTCCCTCCAACTGCTTACTCCAACAGCTCTTTCTTGCGCTTGTTCTGTCTATGATGATCCACTCAATAGTAATCACCTTCCTGTAAATAAATTTTTTTTGTCAATATTTCAAAGTAAAAACTTTAGCGTATGATAATAGCTTACCCTAAATTTAAATTGTTAGATTGGAAAATTTTGGTTAAAAATGTAGATTCAGAATGGCTTAGTAATCGGTATTAGAATTCTACAACATTAGGAGGCTTGTAATCTCATTTGTACTTTCGTGAATTCCGCAATTCCGCAAAAAAATTCCATAAGTCGAAGGCTGGGCTGATTTAGCTCATTCCATTCGTTCCTCTGAAGCAAATCTGGAATTATTTGTTAAAATTAAATAAGACAATGATGAATGCTTACAATTGTTTTTAGAGAAAAATACTCCAGACTAACAATTATCCTAATTCTCCTGTCCACCAAACATGATGCACATATTTAAATAGACAACTCTTTGACTAGTGGAATACACATGTGCTAGGAAAAGTTTCTTGCTTACAAAATATGAGTCAAAGTTCTTGGTTTTTAAGAAAAATATTGAAAATTACACTCGCAACTGCTGAAAGATTGTAGAAATTAGTAGCCTCTTTCAATTGACATTACCAAAAGCCTTCAAAGAAATTTCTGTCCGTCATTTATGATACACAATTCCAATTTTGTGGCAAAAAGAAGAAATCATTCATTCCGAAAGCGTCGCGATAGCCTTCGCCATCATACGAGAATATTTGGTGCGTTCCGTTTGCCGCTCACAGCGCTATCAGCGCTAAAAGTGCTCAAAACAATTCCGATTCGTTTGAGCGCGCTAAAAGTGATATTAGTGCTAGCGCGCTAACATTCTGATTGTTCGTCGATTCAGTCTAAAGTTATAATGTCATTAAGATCTTTGACCCTGAAGCAGGAACCATTTTTTAACGTTATTAGAAAAGAAAATTAATAAGCAAGCTCTTAAAACCTATAATCGGCTAATAAAAACATCAACAATGTAACGTCATGTGTCAGTTTTGACAGGCCGCTCACAGCGACCACGCTCCGTAGCTTGGGCACTGAGCGGGAAGATGGCGGCGTTGATGAAGTATCGATATCGCTGTGAGCGCGCTCACGGGCAATCGGAACGGGTATATGAGCGCTGTAATCGGCAAACGGAACACAGCATATCTGTCGCGTGAAGTTTGTTAATATGCTTCAACTGTCAAATTCAAAGAGTTCGCGGTAGGTGTTGAAGTTATAGAGCAAGAGCCCGTGAAAGACCTTCGTTGTTTTATAAAAGCTGAAAGTTTGTCAGCGCATGCTCCCAACACAGGTAAGAATCGAGAATTTAGACCGGTATTTTACACACCTTTAGTACCGTTTACCTGCCTGGTCTGGGGTTCACGGGCTCTTAGACTATTACGAAATAAGGCCAATGCCATAAACCATCAGGTGTATCGCGTGCTTGTTTGCATACTAGGAAAATAGTTGAAAGAATCAAATCTTAAAAATTAGTGGAATATTCCTTGGTTTATTCGTTTTATAAACAATCATAACTTCATACTTTGTAGAGGAAAATTAATGAGAGTATCTTGATTTTATCATAAATCCATAAAACAGACACAGTAAACTTAGCGAATGCGTCTGAACCAATTTTCAAAGCACATTTTTCCAGTCTGAAGCAAGTGTTTCCTCAGCGGCCTTATTGTGCGTAGTGACCGCGTCTTCTGGCAATAAAAATTGTATCCCCTTGAGTTGCTTTCTAAGTTCCAAATCAGGGTTGTACCTAAGGCGGGTCAAAACTTTTACGGGTGTGGTGTTTAGGAAATCCCTCGTCTTGATCGTGAAGTGCGCGGGCGCCTTGTCGTGGTGGAGCAAAAGGTCTCGGAGCCCCATGTTCGGTGATTGCAGCAGCAAACACTTCTGGTAAGCATAGTTTACCACTCTGCACTGATGCTATTTGGCTTCTTAAGGGACTTTGATACTAAATATTCAGTTATGGAGGAAAAAAACTGGCGATCAAAATTATTCCCATGCTTCTCGATCGTTTCACTTTGAAATGAAATGAAACAATATATTTATTTCTCAACACTGACAATTACTTGTTTTTATTGACGTCAAATAAAACGTGACTACCACCACCACTTTCGTAGGCGTTCTGTTGGCTGGCGCTTTGTTTCTGGATCATATTGAAAAAGTCAAGATTTGTCACCTGTTATGATATCGTAAACATCATTTATCAATCGTGACATGGCAGCTTTCCACGCGCACCTCCTTCTGAGCATCGGTGAGGTTGTGGGGTTCACAGCGCGAGACAATCCTGCTTACGCAAAGATTGTTGTGTAGAATATCATGGACACTTCTCGATCCGATTCGCCGGTTTAGTTGAATCAAATTTTTCAGTTGTAGGACGTTTTTTTCCTTAACGGCAGTCAAAGAACGACCACTTCTTCATCACTTAAACTTAAAATCGTTATATCAACGGTTAACAATTACTTTAGACGGCGCGGCGCCTTTTTCATAATGGCTAATTCATGTCGATCAAACGATTCATCAGGTTTCAAGTTGGACTTGAAGTCATAAAAAATCCATTTTTCTACGACACACAAAAGTTTCAAAACGCTAGTAAAAAAAAATTGAGGGAAGTTTAAACTGGGAACAAATATATTTTTACTTTTAAATTATCATTTATATTTTATTTAAAAAATTTCATAATAAATAACTTGCCAGCGTTCCATACATACAGATCTTTTTTTCGCAAAGCTTCCGAGTGGCCTGTTACTTTATAGGCTGGTTTTGTTACTGATAGTAAATTCCTAGAGTTTCGTTAATTAGGTTACAAACAAACGACACGGGATCTTAAGACGGGTCCCATTAGTTTTAAGACTTGTGAATGTTGGCTCTAGTTAGATTGAACATGTAGTACTAGTCTCACTTCCTGATCCTGGAGTTTTCGAAAAGAAACCTTTCATAGTACATATCCTATTGAAGAGGTACTCCAGTCTCTGCTTCTTGCCAAGGAAAGACTTAAATAAACTCCGCTGAATGAACATTGTATTGTAACCCTAGACGACGACACACAAAGGATTCTTCTGCTCCGAGCTGTCGAGCTACTGGGAGGTTCAAATCTGAACCTTCCAGTAGCTAGTTGAATAATTACATTCCATGGCATAATTAACTGTGTGAAGGGGACGATTGTAGTTTGCTTATTTTAAATTGACAAATTATTTGTTCGTTCGAATAAAAATTGCAGTTGTCTAGCTGTGAGCAATGATCTAGCTGACAGTTGAATAGCTAAAAGTACCAAATAAAAGAAAAAATATGGAGGACATTCCCTTCAATAGGAGTACTATAACTAATCGTAGTTCTCCACCAACGCCTGATCCTCGACCTCCAGCGCTCTCTGAAGATGAAATTATTACCACTCCAGACATCCAGGGTTGGATGACTACAATTAAACAGTGACAACAATTGAGGTATGCTCCATTGCAGCTGAAGGAAAAGTTAACTCGGACCAAAAAGTGAGAATTAACAATCTTTGCTGCAAAGTAGGTCATGGAACCTTCCAAATGGCAGTCCAATATCAGTCCCTGGAACTTAAAGCCGTCCAAGCCCACTCAACAATACAAACCCTTAAAGAAAATCGTGACCTTTCTCAGCGACTCCATGTTATCAAACAGTAGATTGAGGAATCCTCAAAATCCGCCTCGTTTACCTTCTCTTTTGCCGACATTGTCAAAAAAGGGACCAACAGCTTCATACAGCCAAATAACCTGAGTTCCATTGCTATATATCCAAACGACAAGCAGAAGTCAAGAGACACAAAGTCACTTGTTCAAAAAATTTTTTGTCCAGAGGATATGAAGCTGCAGATCAGAAACCAACGTAAGACTAGGAATGGAGGTGTGATAATCAGCACTGAGTCCAAGGAAGACATAGATAAGTTAAAACAGTCGAGACAACTTAAGACATCTGGCCTCGCAGTCCACAGCCTCATAAGTGCAGACCTAGAATAGTAGTGGTTGGAGTGCCAACCTCGAAGAAAGAAAATAAAGTATTTACTTGTATATTCCATCAAAACCTGGAGGATAAACTAGAAGGTACAACACTTAAACATTTCCTGTCCGAGATTAAACTGAGCCACAAATCAGGTAAGTAAGACATGGAGACCTGTAACTATGTCCTGGAAGCACCTGCATTAATTTGCAAAGCCTTAATAGTTGACCAAAGAATATTCTTGAATTGGTCTTCTTGCCTTCTAAAAGATTACACTATAGTAACAAGATGTTTCAAGTGTCAACAGTACCTACGGCCACGCAGCCAAGTCATGCCGGGAGACTTCTCACACCTGTGGCCATTGCGGTGACTAAGGTCATAGTATGGACGTGTGCAAGGCTAAGCTAGAAGCCCCTAAATGTACTACCTGCCTGCGCTTTAAAAAGCTATGTAACCATGCCACTGATGCTAGTGACTGTCCAGCAAAAATAATGGCCGAAAAACGATATATTAATTCTTTAGATTATGGAGGCACCTAAGAGCGCTACACGTTATTATTTGTCTCTGCATTTGTATTCTTGTTTATTTATAATGACTGATAAATTAAATAACGATATAGACAACTTCTCATTATCTGAGTCGAAAACTTGTGAGGCAGAGAGCCGCAAACAATATCTTTGTGCTTTTAATAATCCACAAACCATACTAACACAGAATATTCGTAGTAAGTATATACAAAAATGTATGATAGTTTTTGTAATTTACAACAAAGATTAGATTTAAATCTAGATATAATTATTTTAACTGAATGCTGGTTAAATAAAGAGCATAACTTGCCTCAAATGCCAGGATATAACTTGCATAGTAGCGAATTCAACTATAGAGTATACCATATTTAAAAAAAAAGTTTGTAAACAAACCATTGCCGGATATAAATTCGTCAATTTCATCAAGAATCCCACTTCCAAGACACTAAAATTGCACACCAGAAAATCAAAAAACACTGCCGCCCTTTTATTAAACAACTTTTAAGTAGTACTTGGAGCTAAAACTTGCAAAACTAAAAAAAACTACAATTAGATAAAAAAACATTGAGGATATTTCTTTTGTTTTTAATACAAACATTAGGGATAAGCATCGACATAAAATGAATGAATGACAGGTATCGATTCCCGATTCGTATCGACATTTTGATATATCGATAGAACAAGATCCGATAAGACTAAATCACTCAGATAAATATGTTTATGTAATAGTGAATGTTTTTACTTTCAGTGAAATTTAGTAAAATTATAGTTAACAAAGACTTTTTGCCGTTGGAACAATATTGTGGTTGTTACTGATTCTTTTATTAGGTAACTTCGATCATAATTCGTTCTGCTTATATTTGTTTAGTCTGATTCTATTATTTTAAAAATATAAAGAAGACTGATTGTTAATTCTACAGCATTAATAAAAAGAAATTATATTTTTGATAAAAAAAATAATTTTGTTGATTTGATGATTTGTTGATGTCGATTATCGCTTTGCCAAAGCGATTAGATTTAATAATTCAATAATCAGTATGGGTAACATCACTAAGATGCCAAAGGGTCATTGACGTTTCATTGTTTACAAAGATTTTTTCTGAATTTGGTAAAGATAATGCAATCATAAATTATGGGTTTGCAGTGGATCTTTTCTTTTTTTTGTAAATAATTTAATGTTTTTGGATAGCTAATAGAACAAGGAAGTGTTTCGAGTAGTTTGTACGGTTAATGTACTGTTGATTTTTTTAAAGTAAATCCAGTTTTCTATTGACCAAATTAGTGAATCAAAACAAAATTTTATAAGAATTCACTTGCTATTTTAAAATGTTCAATATTTGTGCCAGTATTAGTATTTAATAAATGTTTGTTGATGTATTGTAACTGATAAAAATTTGAACAACTTTATTCAACCACTAGTTTTTTATTTATTTAATTTTTTGTAGTTAATTCGGGATTTTTTTAACAAAACCAAAATATTGAATATCTCGATAACGAGCCTGCTTGGTATTAGGGACATTATTGTTAAATTTGTTGAAAATTAGTTGTATTATCACATCCCAAGAGGAATACGTCGAATTACAAGTCACCCTGTATAAAGGCCACCTTGTTTTAAAAATCTGACAAAAATTTACCTCTTCACTTAACATATTATATTAATTGGGGATATAAACATTAACATTGTACCAGGAAATATTAACGACACTGCTGATGATTATTTAAACTGGTGATCATTTCATGGTTTGAATGGCGCACACAATTTACCTACGCATCAAACTTAGAAGCCCTGGCACTTGAAAAATCGCAACTAGAAAAGGTGGCAAACAGCAATAAAAATAAATTGGAATCGAATTAAGAATGCCACAAATACTTCAAATAAGAATCATACATCGTTAGGTTTATTCACAACGCACTCGTCATATGCACTTTCCGCTGACAAAGTAAATAAATTTTTCATTAATATTGGCAAGTGTTTAGAGGGAAAAGTCGGTCATGCACAGCTGCCTATGAGCATTAAACATACAACTAACACAAATTTAACTTCATTTGCTTTATTTAGTATTAACGAAGTTGAAATGATAATCATGGGTCTAGAAGAGGATAGTGCCGTTAGATGGGATGGTATATCAAGGAACATTATAAAAAAATTTAAGCACATTTTAATTCCATCCTTGACTCATATTTTCAATAGATGTTTATCAGATGTTACTTTTCCAAAATGTCTCAAACAGCTGTTATTATTCCGGTATATAAATCTGGCAGTAAAGACGATGTTAATAACTATAGACCTATCTCTTTGCGTTTACTGTCATCCATATCAAAAATCATAGAAAAAATAGTGAATAAAAGGTTAGTAAATTATTTGCAGAAAATATCATATTTCTCAGAAACACAGTTTGGGTTTAGGTCAAAGGGTTTATGTCATCATCCGACGGGTTCCATCAATTAACTAATCACTTAGTTCGGGAACTTGACAAAGGCAAGCAGACTCTAGAGATTTTCCTTGACCTTGCCAAAGCCTTTAGTACAGTTTCTATAGGTATAGAAATATAATCCAAATTGGAAGCCATAGGAATAAGAGGATTTCAGTTAAAATTATTCAAAAGTTTTTTAGAAGATCGTACCTAATGTGTAGATAAGCAATGTTCTCAGCACTAAAAATAACTCTTCTTTTGGATTACCAGACGGATCACATTGTTTTTAATTTGCGTAAATGCCTTCTGCTATATTAAACTTCCTTATGGTAAAATCATGTCCTATGCTGATGACAGCGTTTTCTCTTTTCCGCGGACTCAGATACAGATTTATTCGTGCATGCTCAAGAGGGATATAACATTGCAAATAGATGGCTTCTGCACCATTTACTAACACTAAATACAGATAAAACATTTTATATTAAATGTTCCATGGGTAAATCAAAAATTTCCAATTCCAAAACAATTATATTTGCTCACCACTGCATACCCTTGCATAACAATGTTCTTGGCCAGTTATAAAAATAACTAATAATGTCAAATACCTTGGTGTTATATTAGATGAAACGTTATAATTCAAACTACACATCATAACTACTAACAGGAAGGATACGTAAGTTAATATATGTATTCAAAAAATTGCGTTACATTACAGAATTTAAATTAATGAGACAAATTTACCTTGCACAATGCCAGTCAATTCTAACCTACGTTAGAATTGGTTAGTTGTTGTTGCATCTCTTCATGGGGTGGCGCGGGAAAGACGCTTTTACTAACTATCGAAAGAGCCCAGAGAGCCCTGCTTAAAGTCTCTACCTTTTGCAGTAATCTTTTAATTTTCCCACAAAATAACCACATTTGCAAAATAACTCTTCAGAGAGGCCTACAATATTTATCTTACGAAGATAATGAGAACTTACTTGTCGTACTAAAATAGCTATTTCTCATCATTTTACCATTAATTTTATAGTTTTACTGTACTTGCATAAAATCTTTTTAGCTATGTTACACTTTGGATTAAAAAGCTATATTGTATTTCATTGTAAACTTATTTTATGTACCTAGTGTTTTTATCTTGATTTAAAACAAGTTATGATAGGACATGGCTTGATTGCCTGAAACACATGTAAACGTAGTTCAGGCGCATATCGTAATTAGGATTAAGAAAAACCATTGTACTATATGTGTTAATTCCATTGTTTTTATGAATAAATATTATAATTATTACTTAGCTTACAAAATGGAAAACTTGAAACATCGAGTAGGTATATACAAGTTCCATCGTGGCCCCAGTGCAGCAGAAACGGCTTGAAGTATTAATGCTGTGTATGGCGGCGGTTTCGCAAAAGAAAACACAGTGTGTTTTTGGTTCCAACGTTTTCGTTCTGGAAATTTCGACCTGCAGAACAAGCCCCGTGGACGGTTGGAGACCAATTTTGATAATGAATAATTGAAGGCTATTGTGGAAGCGGATCCATCGCAAACCACGTCCGAGTTAGCTGTTGGCTGCAGTGTAAGTGACAAAAAAGTGGTCATGAATTGAATGCAGCAAACCGATAAACGCGCGTCGACTGCTGCGTTACATTACTCAACCGGCATAATAATGAAAGGATTTTAAATCGAATTATTACCTGTGATGAAAAGTGGATCCTGTACAACAATCGGAAACGCTCATCGCAATCGGTGTCGTTCACTACAGCTTTCTTAAATCTGGCCAGACGATTACGGCAGATGTCTATTGTCAGCAACTGCAAACCATGATGGAAAAGCTAGTTGCTAAAAAACCGAGCCTGGTTAATCGCTCTAGGCCACTGCTGCTTCAGGACAACGCTAGACCACACACTGCACAACAGACGGCTACCAAATAAGAGGAGCTTCAATTGGAATGTCTAATACTTCCACCGTACCTACTCCCTAAAGGGATCAATGAACTACCTATGTGATGGAAAAAGTGCATAAATAGCAATGGTACATACTTTGATTAAATAGATATTACATTATATATTTTTTTAATTTACTTTATGTTTCTCCCTTACAAAACGCCAATTACACACGTAATGACCTAATATAATGTGTTAACTGTTTTAATCATAGATTAATTACCATAGCTGAACAAAAGTTAATTACTGTTTCTTTAAGTAAACAGTGGTAAGAATGAACAATTATTATCTTTGTAAAGATTCACTTAACGCTAAAACGCCATTTATGTGAACTACTCTAATAAATTTTATATGTAAACCACAAAAATTTTCAACAATTTACCTAACTACATTTTATTTCAATCGTAGCTAAGTTCCATTAGTTTATAATGTATTGATGTCTACCTAATTTCCATACTTTGTGCATTCATTATTATGGTATATGAAAACAAGACAAATAAAACTATGTGTAGGTACACTCGGGATTACCACCAACTCGTGGTAATTGAAAAGAATGTTACAAATTTTATATACTTTTATTTTAGAAAATTTAATCTAATAGGTACATTTTGCTCATCTGACGGATTAAGTCAGAATGTATAGCTTCATTTATTTCTGTTCTGTCCACCGTATATTTAAATATCTTTTCTTCTTAATTCATAATAATTCATATTAACCTCTTTACTGAAATGTCGCGGCATTCTGACGTGCTTCCTAAGGCTTAGCCGTGACGGTATCTATCTAAATTCCTGTTACTAAGATAAATTGATTTGTTTATTAATATTAATGTGCAACCAAATTGCAACAATGTTGGTGTTACTAAAAAACTATAAAGTAGCTTTGAAGTGAACTGTTTTATAACTTCATGCATTGCTTCAATCTATAGGTATGTATACTACTCTATAACTGTTAGCTGTATGGTAGTCCACTGTGACTCTTTTAAGACGCTAGCATTTCAGTGGTAAGTATATGACTACGCCTTCATACTTCAATTATCATATTTTACTCACATTTAAATGGCTTTAAAGAACCAATGTATTGAATTAATGCTAGAGGCTGTACAAAAAGAGGTTTTTGACATTTGCACTAACTCTTATCCCGTAATAATGGTTCACATTTCTGCCAAAATAATGCTGATTTAAGTTAATTAAGTCTATATAAATTGCTAATATTCCGAATTACACAATTGTAATGCTATTGTGCCACTTGGGTAGCGGCGGCAACACTGCGAACATGAGCCTCCGCCGAGTTCCCCGATAGTACCTACCTAAGCAAGTATTTATGAGTTTACTGTAATATATTACGGATGATATATGAAAGAGATTGCCCTTAGATCTTAGCCTATAAATGCTTACCAGCCGATGACTACCGTCACTCAAACTTCGTCATGGGTAGGCTGCACCCCCTAATTTGCAAGAAAAGTAAAATGTCGCTTAGAAATAAGCTTACACTTTACAAAACTTGCATCCACCCCATCATGACATATGGCAGTGTGGTTTTCGCTCACGCCAGCAAGTCGAATATCAGTCACTTGCAGGTTATTCAAAATAGGTTTTTACGCAAATGCGTCGGGTCACCGCCCTATGTCCGCAATTAAGATCTGCATAAAGATCTCGAGCTGCCCACTATTGCCACGTTGATGAAGTTGGTGTCTAGACGCTACTTCGACAACGCTCCCAACCATCCCAACCCTTGGTCAATAAGTCAGCTGACTAAACAACACGGCATTCGAATCGCCTAACCCACCGGTGGGCCAGGCTAACGCGACGTACGCATTCCTACTGAGTTTCTTGCTGGTTCTTTGGCAGTAGATGACCCTTCCGAACCAGTGGTAGTTTCAATATACGACGTCCTAAGCCGAGGTCCGTGCCCTCTCGGGTGCCCTTAGGCGTATCATCAGTAGGATTAGTTTAAGTTCAAACTAAAATAAAAGAAAGATTGAGGTATGCCCTACCACATAAAAAAAATTACCTCAGTAAAAGTTTCACTGTTTTCGAGATATTCCCGACTTGGCCGCTTATGGTCAGTTTTTTGTTGGTGTGTGTACAAATAAGCAGATACTTTTGTAATTTTTTTTTGTAAATATTCTAGAATAGCACATCTACCATATCCAAATATAATTTTGTTAAATATCATTAGGTAACTTAGAGAAAAACATATTATTCTCATTATTTTTTTCTACAAAAATTATTTAACACAGCTTTGGGATTCGGTGGTAAAAAAAAATTTACTGGACTGTCACTGCAAGTTTTACAAATAAATTACGTATTTAATAACATTTTCACAAAGATATAATACTGTGCATATTTTAGTAGAAAAAAAATAAATTGACAGTTTCGTGCCAAAGGGATTAGTATTAAATTTGAATAAATTAATGATTACAGAAAATATAAATGTTTGAGTAAAAACATCATTTATTTATTATTTAGTCATTGAGGACATTTAGTAAATGCTCGAATTGCCGGCCTTCTAGTCTGTAACACGTGCGACAGCTCTTCATAAAAGCCCTTTTCAATGTTCTTAAACTTAACTGCGGTTAGGGTACTAGAGTTCGAGTTCCAAGCAAAAAACATAGAACGAAAACAAAACAACAGCCGTAATGCGCGGTTTTTATGTATTAAGAAGTTAAGTTGGTAACTAAATTTTAACTAAATTTTAAGTTACTGCGTGTCACTTGTGTGTCCAAACGGATTAAGTGGTTAAGTTCATAAGTTCAATGAAGATGAGCAGTGATGAATCTCAAGGAATTCGTCGATTCTGTACTTAGATATATGGTAAATGTGATTTTGGACAAATTCAGAGAAGAATTTTATTCGGAAATTAAAATCTTTACAAGAATATTTTTTTTTCTAAATGTTTATTCTACAATCATATCTATTTTATATATTCGTCAACAAATTTTAAAGTCGAAATTAAACTCCACTCCAACATTTAAAAAAAAAGAGTAAATGCGAAATAAATAGGACCTCTTGCCGCCACCAGCTTTGTCAACTTATGCACTTAACTAAAAAATCACGTCCAAACGTGTTAACTGAGAAGCCCCGCCCACCCACTTATACGAAAAATAGAACAAATCCTAATCTACTTAATCACTTGCGTACTAAATTTTAAGTTACCACTTATCACTTAACTGACTGTTTACACGCAACTTTTAACTTAAAATTTAGTTAAAATTTAGTTACCAACTTAACCACTTAACGCGTATAAACCGGCTATAATGCGCGGTTTACATGTATTAAGTAGTTAAGTTGGTAACTAAATTTTAAGTTACTGCATGTCACTTGTTTGTCCCAACGGATTAAGTAGTTAAGTTCATAAGTTCAATGAAGATGAGCAGTGATGAATGTCAAGCAATTCGTCAATTCTGTACTTAGATATGTGGTAAATTTGATTTTGGACAAATTCAGAGAAGAATTTTATTCGGAAATTAAAATCTTTACAAGAATATGTTTTTTTCTAAGATTTTATTCTACAAGCATATCTATTTTAAATATTCTTCAACAAATGGTAAAGTTGAAACTAAACTCCACTCCGACATTAAAAAAAAAAGAGTAAATGCGAAATAAATAGGAGCTCTTGCCGCTTTGTCAACGTATGCACTGAACTAAAAAATCACGTCCAAACGTGTTAATTGAGAAGCCCCGCCCACCCACTTATACGAAAAATAGAATGAATCCTAATCTACTTAATCACTTGCGTACTAAATTTTAAGTTACCACTTGTCACTTAACTGACTGTTTACACGCAACTTTTAACTTAAAATTTAGTTAAAATTTAGTTACCAACTTAACCACTTAACGCGTGTAAACCGGCTATTAGAGACCGTAAAAAAGTCGGGAATATCTCGAAAACGGTGACACTTTTTCTAAAGTAATTTTTTTTATCTGGTAGGGCACGCTTTAGTCTCTCTTTCATTTCAGTTATGGGACACCCTGTATATACCAGGAAAGTGGTTTAGTTAGTGTACCTTAAAAATATTAGTAGTAGTGCGTTAAAGATAGAGTTCCAGTTAGGCAATTCTCATTCAGTGAATTGACTTTAGACATTTACTACACCTCTACCGCTGAAAAACACTTACTGCATATCGATCGGTAGGTAGAGTCCTTTTCATGAAAGAAGTCCCGTGGTGATTTTTGGAACTAAATGTGACAGGTCGACCATGTTGTCGTTCGTCAACGTTATCAAGTTCGTTTGTTGTGGTAGATTTTTGTGAGTTTTTAACTAGCTTAGTGCATTTTAAAGATTGTTTACAATGCCAAAAGTTGTAAAAAGTTCGGCTCGAGAAATGATATTGAAGGTGAAAGAGTTCTGTGAAGCGGAACAAAAGAATCGAGGTGTTTTAATACCACTAAACAATGTTTGGAAGAGAGTCGCCGTCATAACAATTTTTTGTTAATAATTATTTGCTGTATTGATGGGACTTTTATGATATAAATTAATTTTTGCGACAAAATTGAACAAATACATAACGTGATGAAACTACGGAAATTGAAACATATATTACATAGTACATAAGCATTATAAACTTATAGTTACTATTATTTTTAATTGTTCATTATTTAATTGCAGTTGTAACAAGAATTTGATGAAGAAAAAATTCACAGTTTTTACGTTGTGCATAAAGAATTACCAACATTGGCTAAATTACGGGCAGCTTTGAGAGAAGACATAAATTTTCAGGGAAGAATTGTTCAACATTGCACAGGATATTAAATAGAATTGATTTCAAGTACAAGCGATGTCAATCCAGACGCAAACTACTTATGCAACGTCACGACATTACCGCATGGCGTGCAAGATATTTGGATAAAATACGAATAAATCGCACTGTGGAAAAACGACCCATGGTATACTTAGATGAGACCTATATACACAATACTTATCATACAAAAAGTTGTTGGCAGAGTGAGGAGGAGCCAGGAATGTTCGTCTCAGAGTCATCAGGGAGTCGCTGGATAATTTCTCCTGCGGGAACAAAAGATGGATTCATAAATGGTGCATTATTAATGTTCAAACCCCAATCAAAGTCCTGATGACACGAACTCTGCAAATTTCTTAAAATGGGTGACGGAAAAACTAATACCTAATCTACCTGAAAGGTCGCTTGTGGTAATGGACAACGCTCCTTACCATTGCACCCAATTAAACAAAGCCCCTTCAATGTCAAATATAAAAATTAGTATGCAGGAATGGCTCCCGCAAAAGTGTATATATTTGAAGACACCTGGAGAAAAGCTGTACTGTTTGAGCTAATCAAACAAAATAAAGGTCAAATGGTCAAATAAAGGTATATTTGGAAAATGCCCAAATATACTTTTGACTTATCAGAAATATACATGTTTCACTAATCTGAACTACTGTGAAAAAATAATAAAAAAAGTTTATTTATTTCTACAAAGGTAATACATATTATGATAGTTTTGGAGTCTTCCCAGAAAGTAATTCAAAGAATACTTGGGTTGGGAATTGGGAATGACCCGCTTCTCTCCTGATACATCTATAATTATTCTTATAAATTTAAACTAATTAATCTATTTTCGTACAAAAGCAAAACATGAATAGAGACAAGAGAAGTGTAAGTGAAGTGCGTGAGTAAGGGAGTGAAGGAGTGTGTGTGTGTGGGTGTGTGTGTGTGTGTGTGTGTTTGTGTGTGTATGTGAGCAGATGAGTGTTTGTGACTGATAGTAGTGTCGAGAAATTATATTTTTGATTTTATGAGCAGATATTTGAAATAATTAAGAGTTATATTTATGTTAGTCTAATTAGGATTTTTTCAGTCTCTTCGTAGGATAGTTTTTCTAGCCATTTAGTTAAATTAAGCTTACATAAATATGATTTCAAAGGGTAAATTTTAATGATGAAGTTTATTTTATTATATATTAGGTCTTTACCTATGAAATTGCCGTTTTTCACGAAATAAATGAAGCGTAATTTTTTTATAAATTTTTTTTATTCTATTAGTCAAAATAATCACCCATGCAATCAATGCATCTTTGCCAACGCATTGGTAGCTTATTGATGCCTTTCTTGAAGAAATCAGCTGGACGGGAGGCAACAAATTCTTCAAAGGCATTTTGTACTGCCTCTCGGGTATTGAATTTTTTTCCCGCCAAGAAGTTATCCAAATTCTGGAAAAAGTAGAAGTCTGTAGGCGCAAGGTCTGGTGAGTACAGCGGATGACGGAGAACTTCCAACCCCAACTCTTGTAGCTTGGAGACCGTCTGCTGTGCAGTATCAGGTCGCGCGTTATCGTGCAGGAGCAGTGGAGCCGAACGATTGACCAAAGCTGGTTGGAGACGTGCGAGCTTCTCCATCATTGTGTTCAGTTCTTCACAGTACACATCTGCAGTAATGCTTGGCCCGTTTGGCAAGAAGCTGTGATGAATTACACCCGCGTTAGACCACCAAACAGTGACCATCACTTTTCTAGGGGTAAGTTTTCGTTTAGGGCATTGTTTGGGTGCTGAACCAGGGTCCAACCAACTCGCTGAGCGCTTATGATTGTCAAACAGGATCCATTTCTCGTCACAAGTAACAATGCGGTTCAGAATTCCTTCATTTGTATGCCTGCTGAGTAGTGCAAGGCACGTCTCCACGCGTACTTCGCGCTGGCGGTCATTGAGTTCGTGGGGTACCCATTTGTCAAGCTTTTTTACCTTGCCAATTTGACGCAAATGGACCAATATTGTTTTGATGCTAACGTCGAAAGCTGCTGCTAATTCAGCCGTGGATTAAGTTTCATCAGCTTCCACAATTGCCTTTAATTCGTCATTGTCGACCAAAGTTTTCGGACGACCACGGGGTTCATTTTTCAGGTCAAAATTTCCAGAACGGAAGCGGGTAAACCAATAACGGGTGGGGCGTTCGTTTGTAGTGTTCGCTCCGTAAACGTCGTTGATGTTGCGTGCCGCTTGTGCCGCTTTGCTGCCACGACGGTACTCATACTCCATAATTACTCGAATTTTTAACTTATCCATGATGACGAAAAATGTTCGAATGCGTTGAAAACAAAACACTAACTATTAAACAAATGACGATTTTAGAAAAAGAATTCCATGTTTGTCGAATTAAATTAATTTGAAATTAGAATTATCAGTCAAAAAAAAAAATATTTTCGTTTGAAATGGCCAGTACGGCAAAACGGCAGTTTCATAGGTAAAGACCTATTATGTAAGGGGATTGACATTGAAACTGTCGCTGTGCAAAGGTGGTCGGAACTAGTTTTTGAGGGGCTATCTGATTACCTATTCTTCTATTAAACAAGTTCTCGTCAAAATGTAATGATTTATGGAAATTAAGAGTTAAATTTAAAATATAAAGTTTGCGTACAGACAGTAACTTACAGTTTTTAGAAAGATCATCAGTAGGGTAACAGAAAGGTTTAAAATACATAATTTTCAATAATGATCTTTGAGCTCGTTCTAAATCCAAAAAGTGAGTTTTGGTGGCACCTCCTTAGATTGGACTGCAGTATGTTGTTGCTGATTGTGCTAGGGCCACATACACTTTTTTTAGGAGAAGAGGTGTCATAAAATGTCTGAGCTTTTTAAATATCCATTTAAGCTTCCTTAGCCTAGACATGACTAGTTCAAGGTGAGGGTGCCAACTTAATCTTTGATCTATCATGACTGTATCATGACAAGTATGGGCTTGAGTAATGAAATTACAGCCTATCTAAAATGTAGTTATTTCTAAATAATTTGTTTTATCGAAGAATGTAGGAAATATTACTATTTGATAAATTACATATGCTAAATGTAAAATAGGTAAATTTTTTACTTATAAATGGCAACATTTGTCACGCGAGTACAGCGCTGCGTCTGGGGGACTTCTTTCATGAAAAGGACTTCATAGTGTAGCCAAGCTGTCAGTAAGAAGGAACTTTTTTGAACTAGACTGTCGAACTTGACATGTGTTTGACAGTCCCAGAATATCTAATTTTTTAATTTCTTTCCAAATATTTCTGAGTTGTGGATTTTTTTCTTGCTTCTAGAAACCCGAATGTAAAAAGTAGTAAAAAAGTAGTAAAGTAAAAGTAAAAAATTACCGACAGATAATATGTCATCTGATTGTATTTTGGTTTAGAATACGAAGGGTTAGAACTTTTCAATAATTTTAGACTTGTAAGCCTATTTTGTACTTGTAAACTGTGTACCTACAAAAATTATTTTTAAAGGGTTATACTTTAAATTTTTTACTGAGCTACTACAATTTCATTATGCATGTTTTATGATCAATGTGTAATTTGGCGAAAAAAGCAAGCAAATTTTAAGGAAAAAAAACTAGCAATTTTCTCACTTATTTACTATATGATTTCGAAAGAGAGCTCATATGTCGAAAATTAATACTCGTACATATCCAATTAAAACTCTTTTTAACCTGAAAATGAATCGTGAAAACAATATAGGTATTGATACTTCCTTATGTAGGTATGTATAGTATATATTGATTTATTGATTTTAATGGTAATGTGTGATTTTATCTTTTGGCTTTTGACTGCGTATTTCACCAGAAGGAGTCACTCGGTCTCACTCGATAATCTATTGTATTCTGAACTCAACATTTGGATGTCACCAACTAGATCGTCCAGATCTGAAACCACTTTTATCTATTCTGGTCGTCAGATGACTTTTCACTACTACATTGTTCTAATGTATTACTCTGCCAAATCGGCATAATTTCCTTCTTGTTGGTTTTATAATATGCACGAAATATATTTTTATGATAGCTGACGTAAATTGTCTTTGCCATTATTTGTCCTAATATCGGCCAACTGCATGTCTTCAAACAGCAGTGAGATGGAATTTATAGTTATTTGAAATCCTTTATGAACTTCATCTTCATTGGTATTCTGTATTTATCATCTTCTCTATAGTTGGAAGAGTGTAGAGTGTCGAATAAATTGTTAACAGATTTGATAACGAAAACAGTATATATCCCATATCCATCAAATGAATTGAAATCAATGTAAGTACCTACCTAAACAGAAATTCCAGCCACAACAGAATTGCTTAACAGTTGTGTGGGATAGACCTACCTACCTTCTTTTTTATCATTGAGACTGGCGACTTGATTTGTCAATTTGGATCAAATAAGTGAGATGATTTTATTTTTATAATTTTACAATTATCCTAATAGTAAGATTGGAGATTATGGTCATACTTTGGGAAATCAAATCAAAATAATAATTTCGTTATTGGTTTGTAATGTGGCACAATACAACTTTGTAGTCGGCATTTTTAAATGGTACACCGAGAGGAAAATAGTTCGGAGGAAAATACACTTGTCAAATAAAAACACTATGTACCCTATTTAATTCGAGCTCACAACAGTATATAGAATTACCCTTAAACAATATAATTGTATATAGCAATTACTGTTCGCCGTCCATTAGAAAGTTCGTAGAAAGAAAAAATCTTCAGCCGATATACTTCGTTATGTAGACAGTTTGGTT
Organism: Marasmarcha lunaedactyla; assembly: GCA_923062675.1. NCBI lineage: Eukaryota > Metazoa > Arthropoda > Insecta > Lepidoptera > Pterophoridae > Marasmarcha > Marasmarcha lunaedactyla. The sequence continues at coordinate 12,016,256 of OV281339.1, read as the reverse complement.
GGCCCAAAGAACGTTTCAAATATAAATGATTCGCCAATATCACGACTTGCACATAAGGCGATTCGACGGAGGCTCGACTAAGCTAATTAGCCTTTTATCGATAGAAAGTATTGCAGGAAGCACTGTGATAAACCAGCAGCATTTAATAAATAAGCGTATTCACTTAAAGCTTTCCACTTTTGGTTGTAGATAAATGATAGGTAGTCATAAAAATAAGTAAAACTTGCAAAAAAATCTATTTAATATACATTTTGGACTATTACCAAAAATAAAAATTTATTAAATTTCAGGAAAAAATATGATGAGTATTTATATGATTTCAAGGTTGCTATCTAGAAAGCAATATTTTTTAAATTATTTCAAACGAACAAAATGTAACGATACGATATAAACTTTCATTGCTATATAAATTAATTTTTCTTTAAATACGAAATGTGAGCTGAGCCCCCAAAAAATGCTTCTAAGCCCATGTCACTTGTTTGATCCAAATACTTTTTCAATCTTTCTTCGTGCTCAATCTGCGAAGAGTGACGTCGCTTTTGCATTGGCTCAGATGCATTGTCCTATTCTCAGTCCTAGTCCTATTCAAGCATATTAAATTATATCAAATCAGTCTAAATTTTTGTATAAGTTTTTGATTCAATCACTCGATTAGGGGGTTTTTTTATAGTCAAACTACTGCTTTACCCTATACATCTACTGAGCCCTGGGCCTAGAAAGCGGTTTATGTAATCTTAATTTATTTTGATACTTTCAACCAAGGGTGAATTGAGTGCGTGAACAAAGGACTCAAATATTTAAAAATACTCTTCACAATAAAAGCTGTAGGTATAATTTCATAACCAGCCGGTAAACAAATAATGTTGTACAAAGCAAGCTTTTAATGTGTATTGCATTGAATAAAACCTCATTTGAAAAGCGTGACATAACCATCTAGATGAAAAAAAAGCCTTCGTAGATTGGTTCGAAATTCGGGCACACGTCAGTAGACAAAAGAATTTCGACAGAATTGAAGGACATAAGACGTTTCACAAATATCTGGGTTTACCAGTATTATCAACGCTAAATACGGCAAAATGAGTGATCAACTAAAAACTGGATCTGCTATGAATAAATTATACATAGGAAACCTTCCTATTGAAGCAGATGAAGATGCCGTAAGACAATTATTTGCTGAACACAGCTTGACCGTGGCTGATATATCAGTCAAGAGAGGTGGATATGCATTTGTGGATTTTCCAGATCAGTCTGCCGCAGATCGCGCCATTGATAAACTTCACGGTAAGAAAATATAAAATCTATTGAAAGTGTGTCGTAGAAATAGCTTCGTGTAGGAACTACGATAACGACTAGTTCATTGGTTCAATATAGATATTTGAGGATAATCCTTATATATATATATATAATAGATGAGGATCAAAGCTTTTTAAAATTCATCAATATGAATATTGAACGCTATGAACGAATTAATGCGCTAGGAATCTACTTGATAAAAAATATCTCTTTTCAGGCTACTCCTACTGTGGACTCCCTCTGATAGTAGAACCATCTGTTGCTAACAAGAAACTGTAAGTAATCGATAGACATGTAAATTGTTTTCCCGTGTTTCGTAAATTTCTGCTGAAGGATTTGTTTTTCCCTGATGGCGCGACGTTTTAATAACCCATTGTCAACTTTGAAACAATGACCCCATGTTTATGGATCTCACGATGAATTGAATAGAATCTTATAGAATCGCCTAGGATTTTCTCTTATTTCATGTGAAGAGCACTAAGCCTGATTTGTAAAGCAAGTAAAGTTCCTAAGTTATGATGCTGAAGCTGAAGATTAAGTACATTAATTCTAAGATATCTATTGTACGCAAAAATGACCGTAAAGCGCGAGTTAATGTTCTGTAAGCATGGTTTATCTGCGTTTTATATTTACCATGTCCTAAGCAGCGACACATAGGATCCGACATTTTGCGTCTTTGAGTATGAGAACACATTTTAACATTCAAATAAAAATCATATATATTATATGATCCGGCGTGGTAATTCGGCCAGCCTTTTGGCTACGTTGCCTTCAATGGATTCAAGTTTAGATTTAGTTTTTTATTAGTAGCATAATTTTATTTTATTTTATAATTATTAATTTAAGTTAAATTTTGAATTTGTCAATAAAAAGATAATTTATAAAAATCTTGTTAGTTGTATTTTTGAAAGATGCTAAATATACGTCATCGTTAATAGTAAATACTTAGTGGGCACGGCATTCATCGAAATTGTCGATTATAAGCTATGAATAACATAACTTGTCACAGGAAATGATCTCTCATCATTTCCCTCAAATTCGGATATAGTTGTCGTTCTAAGTATGCTGCTAAGAAACGACCATTGAAAAAATATCTACATATTTTAGTTGCTATGTGATTTCAGAGTGAATGTGCCGAATCTTCAGAGTGCAAGTACCACCCAACTGAAGGAGACTAGCAACGAGACTACAACCGCGGGGTGGAGGTAAGTTTTCCCTATCTTAGTTTCTAACGGGAAATGCTGGGTAAATAGTTGTGTAGCGCTGCTCCAGTTTGTAAGTACCTAAGAACCTAATTAACATTAAGTTTATTCATTCAGTGAACTGTAAACAAATTTAATGCTTCTTTGTCGGAGTTTTATTTTTGTGCAAGATTTTAAATCGGTGTTATAGTGAAAAATGAAAGGTAACAGCTAGTGGGTAGGTAACTTGATGGCGGTATTGGATAGATAAAAATAAATTTAGCTAACATCAAGACAAACAACAAAGTCAAGATTCTAAAACCACGGGACGTGGGCTGGTGAAATTCAAGTGAAACCATAGAAGTTGTAGAAATGTTTCTCATTCATTCCATTCCTCGGTTGACTTATGTGATTGGTACAGTTTAAAATTAGCTCTAGGTACGCCTATTATCAACATTAGCTCAATAATGTTAATCACTAAAGCAAATAGCAATTGGCATTGAAGAAAAATACCTAAGGATATGTAGTTTCGATAACTAATTTCGCTTATGATTACCTTTCACCATTGATCAAAAATGGTTTTGCTTAATCCTGATGGGATCGATTAAATTTAAATTGAGCGTATCAAGTGGACTATACTTGTGTGAAATATATTTTGTGGGAATTGTCAACTTCCAAAAAACAAATTCCTACCAAATGGTGATTAGGTAAGCAATGCTTTGAAGATTTTCCATTTCTTTGATTTTGAAGATCTTTTTACTTTACTTACTCTAAAATTACACTTAGATCTTAGGTCTCAAAAAAATTAGCGGATATAAAATTAACTCAATCGTGAAATAAATGAGATAAAGGAAGTTTCTTAGAAAATACATCAAACGTCAGGTCCTTTACTAGGCAATCTTCCAACCTACATACATACCTAGGTAAAGCTCGGATAACTGTTGCCTACGAGAGTGCATCGTATTGCCATGACAACGCTCATCCTACTAGTTGGGCGGAGTTATAGTAGGGAAGGAGATGCAGTGCGAATTAAATGCAGTGCGAATGAAACTACTAGGGGTGGGGTTGCATCAGAAGGATAGTGGGTAGGTCGGTCTAGATGTAGTAGGGCGATAGGGGAGCGTGACCGCGCCTAGGGCACGTGTCCGGCCGGGCGCGGAGCCACGTGGCCGCGATCGATGCCACCGCGCATGCTCCCTGCGTCCAACCACCCAACACGTGATCCTTTCACTGGAAATTTTCTATTCTTTCCTTCCTTTTGAGAAGTCTTTTTAATGTCAAACAAATAATGTTCAGCTATATTGTTCACTTGAATGGTTTTTGCACATACTTTGTAACCTTACTAACTTGTGTTGAATAAAATTTCCTCAGGTAGCTAGCTAGATTTCACAATTGACCGGTTCTTAATTGTTATTACTTTACCTTGTTCTTATAAGTTTCACCAAATTAAAACAAAGCCTTGTTACTGAGCACAGCGTATTGCAACCAAATCCAATTTTGAAGCAAATACATAGTGTAGGTAGTCGGTTCGTCTTTGAAAGCTCACGGAGCGCATTTGTATTTCAATACCTTTTCTTTAATTTAATAGATTTATTGCTTATATGTAAACATATTGTGATGAGAAAATAAATTATTATTATTATTATTATTTTCTAATATAACAAATTATATGGCAGTTTCTAAGAAAACAAAAATAGTTCATACGTAACCTAACGGTTTCCTAACTAAGTATTAACTAAGTATTAATGTTGGGGTTTCGTGCCGATTTGTTTTCGAAATTTTTTATTAATTCTGCATGCTTTTATTATAAGTCGATTTTAGTCAATAGACAGGAAAATGGAAAATTTATGGATTTAATCCAAATTTATTTTAGAGACACTTTTTTTTAATGTTCATTCATTGTATAAATGTATTATAAGTAATCAAATAATTGACTACACCATAGATTTAATCCGTATGTAGTCTTGTTTCAGCCTTATATAAAAAATGAATTCAAAACACTCTTTCGTAATGTATTCATACGGGTTGTTACAAATTTTAACAACAGATTCAAATTCAAAAATAAAAAATTTTCACATTGTTTTTAAATCATTCATGCTGCAGCTCTACCTTATTTATGAGCTAAACCATAGGATAAAGGATTTTATTTGATTTTTATGTGTTTATAACTTTTTACCGTACGCAGCAGATAACTTGAAGTTCCTCCTATGATAGGTCTTCTCTATTTTTCAATTCACGTTACCTCGGTACCTCTTTCCGTTACATTTCAAAAATAACTTGTCAGTACCACCTCGCCCGATAACTTTATCTAGAAGGAACCACCTACTGATGTGTTGTTGTTCCTTTATAAATTCCTACACAGCGGATTAGTTTATCAGACTATTTTTTTTTTCTATTACTTTGTCTCTACGTCTAACATTTATGCAAGTAAAGTATTTGATTTAAATTACAAGTCTCGTCGACTTTACCGCACCGTCGTTCTTGGTATACCTACCTATCCTAAGGTTAGTTATGTCCCGTTGTCAAAAAAAAAAAAGATTTCCTATTCGGTATTTTAAGGATCCGGTTCAGAGCCGCTTTACCACGCTCTACTTAACAATGGCTTCCTGCTCTAAGCGGTGCAAAATCACTGCATCTCATTAGTTATTGTCAATAATTATTGTCAAATACATTAAATTGTTAAGCTTTTTTATCAAATAGTTTATTTGTGACCCTTTTGGCCTTTTAAAGAATATTGGCAAACTCACATAAATTGCCAGTACCGCTTTTATTTTCGCAGAATATTTACGTATCTCAAATTGAATATGTGGGTTTGACTGTTTGAATGATGGATAATCGAAATGCAATCATAAGATTTATATAGAAGTTGGGAATAAAAAGTTTAAATCATAATCTAACCTCAAAAAACACGTGAAAAAACGTGAAAACGTTGTTTACTTAAAACGACGAATACGGTTAGTGTTAATACGTTCATAGGATATATGATAGGATAGTTATTTAAATTAAAAAGCACTCTAATTTCAATTATTGTTCATACAACAGCGAACCGTGACAAGACAATTCACGTAAGGGCTCATTGAAATGGCGGCTCAATATCTTTGAAGTTAGACAGTATATAATTATTTTTCTAGATGTCGATGAAAAAATAAATGGCGTTGTTACGGGAATAATTGGATTTTATTATATTTCTAAGTATCCCCAACAATTAACTCAATATTTGTGCTTGGTAAATACGTGTCTAATATTGACCTATAAATTAATTATAGCCCGGTTTTGATATGATTACAATTTATAAATATTATAGGGTACCCAGTTTGCCATTATCTTTTCACCTTTTAATTTTCTTGTAGCCCTTCACTACCCAGATATCTGAAATCCTCCTTCCACAATCCGCTGGACGAGTTGGGAAGAGTGCTAATTGATGACATTAATATTTGTTACCATTCATAAAACCAATTCAGTAAGTAGGTAGGTAATATTATAATGAGCATCTTTTTAAACTAATATTTTCGTTCAATAAATAATGTTCTAGCTACCACACAATATAAATATAACTACTGAACGACAATGAAAAGTTTCATGGGCATTAAGCACGATAATATGGTGAACCAAAATTAACAAATAGATTATTTTCTAGACAAGATGAAAGGCGAAAGCTGGCTGGCTGATTTATACAAACATACGGGTTAGAAACAGCAATCGTTAAAGAATTTAGCGTTAGCAGAAGAAATGTAAGCTAATTAGTAATAATAATTGGAAATAGTAGGTAGTTCATTACAAAGCGCGCGGTTGCCTGGAGACGATACGACAAGGCGACGGCGGCGACTGCGCGGGGGGCTACCTCACCCTGCATTCGCTCCGCTGGCGCCTCGCGCGCACTCCGCACAATACTCGCTTCGCGCGCGCACCACCGGTTAGATCCGTGCTTTTTCCCGCTCCATAACCGCCTCCGTGCCGCGCCGCCGCCGCTGCTGAGGCCAGTGAATCCTGTCCTGAAGTCTTATCTGAAACTATAATATGGATGTTGACGGTTCCCAGGGCGCATCCGGCGACGCTTCTCCTACCTTTGACAGGTAAAGGGCACATTGAAAAAATTTGGTTAGGCATATACTGAATTTCATTCTTATTAGGCTTTTATATGTTCACGCAGGTTCGTAATTAGGCATCTCATGTGACGAGAGCTGGCGTAAATTTTTTATACTTGCCAATAATAATTGCCAAGGCACAAACGTAAATTTGCAAAGTTTTAAGTTCATTTTATTAACAAATACAGTTGATCAGGACAGGTATGTACTTTGATAGCTTTGCGTCGTGTAAGTTATAAAATAAAGTTAGCGTTTTCCGACAATTGTTCCAGTTAACATTTAGAAAGGTGTGGCAGTCCGGTCCGCAATAATTTTTATTCCTACTAAAGCCGGTATATGGGCTAGTATCATTGACTTCGTACCGATATTTGCTTCAACGTCAGTTTAAGCGGGGTGGTAGCTCCGTACAAAACCGAAGTCGTGCGTTCGTCACACATCCAAGGTCATGGGCGTAGTCGTTAGCACAGTCAGCTGGGCTTGTAATATAACGTTAGTTTATTTTGTGCTTTATGCTAAGGACTAGGGATCTTGTCACCGTTTTACCTCTTCGGCTAAGGGGCTTGATTTACATTAGTTTAACTGGATTCTATTCATTAAAAATGTCGTGCCTACCTACTTAAGTGTATTTTTAAGAATTTAAATTTTCAACTGTAAGCGCTAGGGTGAACGGCAACGGCATAGTTCATTAATCCAGTAACTTAAATATATCTATTGCAGAGGTAGGTAGGTATTCGTGATTACGGGGAAAATGCTTATGTAAATGATAACATGGCAATAATTTGCGGCAATATTATTAAGAAGCAAGTACCTACCGCCCTAGGTACTTTTCTATACGATTAGGGCCATTATTTTAAATCATAACCCATTCCTTTTCATTTTCTCCCCGTTCTCACAAAAAGTTACATGCAACAAAATGTAGAAAAATGAATAATGAACATCTGGTATTTGAATAATTTTTTTCGAAATTTAAAAAATTGCCAATTTAAGTATCGGGGAAAACATTTCCCATGTAAAAAATCAAGATGGCGGCAAACGCAGCAGTCGAATTTGTTCGCGATTTATATTTCGCTCCCAGTAATGCCTTAGAAGCTGGTGAACTAAAATTTTGACCTAGCATTATACCTATTTACGTATATTTTACACAATTAAAAAAATTGTAAATATAAATTGACCATCGACGACGACAAATGTACGGAAGGAATGTATCCCATTGATAATGACACCACTCGGCTCTTTCCACACACTGCTTTTTGTCAATATAGCCACTCAGCTCAGACTGCCAATCACGGATATTTGTGTTACTATAGATTTAAACTTTTTGGCCAGATAAGTTCAAATACCTGACGATTAAAAAGTATTCCTTAACTATCTCATAAAAATAGTAATAAACAGTTACATAGGTAGTAAGAAAAGTTACTTAAACTCCTTATCAGTAATCGTTTTGAGATTAACTTATTGTGGTTGGTAATAGCGTCGAGGGATCAGTGAATAATAAACTATGGCCCCTAACTTTAATATTTCGGCGATAACATATAATTCAGTTATTTAGGAACCCGTATTACCTACATTGTGCATTTGACTGTAATAAGAAATTAAACGTTTTCACAGATCTGTGCACCTTTGTCACAGAAAGTATGCGTATATTATGAGTATGTATAATTCAATAATGCGCGATTTGACGTTATTACGTCAAATACCAGCCTCGTAAAAGCTTTAGGGTGTTACCACCCCCATCGACGTTGCCTGTTCCATGCTACCATCGATCGACGGTTGATCGATTGGTGTGGTAACACCCATACACCGCCTCGCAGACCTGAAATTTGCGCTAGGGAAAACGGCACTTAAAATAATAAGGTACTTATTTACCAACTTTTAAATTGTTTCCTACAATATTTCTAACATAGTCACTATTTCGGATTTATTGTAATTTTTGTCGATATGAATAAACAGTAATGCGCGTCGGATAGTTCATAATTTAAAAAATACTCTCCTGCTGATCCAGAAGTCGCCAGTTCGTTTTCCTCTGGATATTAAAATTTATGTGCATGAGTACTTAATGAATATATTTTATTAGCTCACGTAAAGCGGATAAGGTAGGTCGCGTCTACGACAATAATGAGAATTCGAATTGTAGACTCGGTTGCTGTTCTTTTGAATTACTACAGTTTTTACTCTGATTACTTAAAATACATTAAAGTTGATTTTTTATGTTTCGATACTACCTATACCTAAAATTCGTTAACGAAAGTAACATGTTTCCATTTCAGCCTATTTTTAAAGCTAAACATTTTAACTTTTCTTTTTAATTGTAACATTAGTACATAAGATTGTTGGTATAAATAGGCTAACATTTTCTTAACAAAAACACTCTCGCAACCTTCTGCGCAGTACATCTACCTCCAATAGCCAAGGATAAAGACTTCCAAGAGTGAGAGTGGCGGCAGCCCTTATGCGTAGTGCAAGAGCTCTTACCATACAAAAAAATTGTAATCGATTTCACAAAAATGAGAAATCTAACCCTCTAACAGAGATTTAAAAAAAAATGTCCTTGTTTCATTACTGCTTTAGTAGCTTAAATATGTACAATGCCTTCCTTATGTATTCGTACGTCATATTATATATCTGTAGTCATTAAGCAATAATAAAAGCAAAAGGGCGGACAGGTGGACGGTCGCTTCCCCGACTCACGCGCGCGCCACGTGCCCTGCGTACTTTCTTTTGCGAAACTTTCTTTTTGTTCCCTCGGCAACCAGTTACTTCCCCTCATTTGTTGGAACTTAGTCCCATAGGATGAAAAGCATAAGCACGATCAAGTACATGGCTGCGATGGAATAATAAATCTTTGATAATCGATCTTTGATAACGATTTTTGTATTTTGTGTACATACCTGCTAAAACCAGTTTTTTTTCTTATGCAATATCATCCAGTACTTAAAGATTTACATCCTAAAGTATAGGTCAATACTAAGAAATGGATTTTATTTATTCTGTAAAAAAGGGTTTACTTAATGGGGTTCCCTATGTAACCCTATGTCCGTCGTTCGTAGTTTGTAATTGAAATCTAATAATTGTTTATATAAAAGTATGAACTGGCTTTTGTGCGTCTGTCTGAAAGGTAATAGCTCTACGGTTTAACGCATGCACTGAATAGGAAAAGATCTGTATAACAAATACAGAAATATGTTTTTCGAAATATGTTATGAAAGTAGATCCCCTTTGGTAAAAACTTTGGTAGAAACTGCTCAAACTATGACATTCTCTGAAACACATGATAAAAAAAATTATTTATGCATCGATACTATTATTTTGACACAAAAGAGATTTTAGCCTAGAAAATATAAGAATTTGTTGAATGTATATCATGTTTATCCTTTAATGATTTTTCAGTAAAAACGATACTGAAAATGCATTTGATATTTTCCATGATTACCTGATTCTTTTTTATCAGTTATGTTTCCCTTAAATAAAAGTTAAAATACACCGATTAGGAATAAGTTTATATTCAAGGGATTAAAAAAATAATGTTTTGTAAAACGAAAATTATATTTAAAATACCGCCTTTCTCGTAACCATAAGTTTATTAATAAGTCAAAATATAAGAATTATAGCAAAATATTAAAAAATGTTTTTCTAGTCCTCAAAAAAAAAATCTTAAATATTTTGCCTACTCAAAAAATAAGTGTAGAGCCTGTTGGTTAAGATACAACAAATAAAAATAACTATTTTAAATCAATAGAAAAAATAAAATTCAATGATATAACTTACTCAAACTCTGAGGACATATGTGAAATATTGCAAAAATAAACGACGCTAACAAGAAATATGATAACTATGTACCCGATATAAAAAATGATAGTAATTCGATTTGTATGAGTCCTGTTACTGAAATAGACGTTTTAAAATAATGATGGCTAAAAAAACACTCGCTCTGTAGAATACGGTCTCATTTCTTCACAAATTTTAAAGGCTAGCGCTAGGTCTGTTGTCGGCCCTTTGACGCATATAATCAGCCTATCACTGTCTCAAGGCGTTTTTCCCAGTAGATTAAAAAAATCGATTAGTAACCCATTTTTCAAAAAGGGAGAACTAGATAATGTAAATAACTTTCGGCCGGTAACACTAATACCAGTCCTATCCAAACCGTTTGAAAGAGCTGTATATGACAAAATATATTGCTTTTTTACACGCAAAACATATTAAATGGACAGCAATTTGGCCTTTGAAAAAGCAGCTCGACAACACTAGCTTTTTATACGTTAGTCAAGCATGTTTCTGAAGCTTTAAATCGTGGAATATATCCTATTCCAGTATTACTAGATATGTTGAAGGCATTAGACGGCGTTTCACATGACATTGTTTTAAAAAAAATACAACTATACGGCGTTATAGGAATAGTATTGGATTGGTTGCCAAGCTATTTATTAAATATAACACAGTGCGTTAAAGTTAGCCATATATATGGTAAGGTAACACACTGAAGCACTTTCAGTCCACTTACACCCGCAACAACCGTGGGGTACCGCAAGGCAGCGTATTAGGCCCCTTACTATTTTAAATTTTTATAAATGACTTGCCAAATCATGTTGACCATCATTAAATCCCCAAACAAACACACCAACTGTATGGGCCCAAAGTAAGCAGAACTTGTGTTATGGAATCATTGTATCCTATTTGCAGATGACACTACAATAACTATAGAATGTGGTAAAAAAATATTGACGCTGAGAAAGAAATTAAAAATACATCACTTGACATTACTAAATGGTTAGACATGAACGAACTTTTGATAAATATTGACCACTAAAAAAATGCAATTTCAAACATATAATTCAAAAATCTCCAAATTTGATAAAGAATATAACTCAAGAGAAGAATATATCACTTTAGATACAGTAGGATCAACAAAATTCCTAGGCGTTACAGTTGACAAACATCTTAACTTGAAAGAACACATAGATAACGTTTGCCTAAAACTTGGCAGATTTATTTATGACCTTGAACGGTTGGTTCAAGTAATATCATTTTAGGCAGCTCTACAGGCATACCACGGCTATGTGTCTTTTGTTATACGGTATGGCCTAATTCTCGTCAAAAAAATGTATACCGGCAATATGTAATACTGATTTTTTGGATAGCTGTAGGCCATTATTTCAAAAACTAAAAATGTTGCCACTTCCGTCACTTTACATTTTAAGATCTGTTGTTTTGTGAAACAAAATAACCATTTGTTTGAAAAAAAGGAGGATTGGACGGCGTGGTAGACATAACAATGACATATTATATATAGACAGGTTATCCGCTTAAATGCTAGGCAGTTGCCGGCTATTTGACTAAAATGACGTTTTAAAATTGACATGGCTATTCGTTTCAACAAACTCGAAGAGCGGGATGTAATATGATTTTGTATGTGGGAGTAAAAGAGACACGCTATAGAGTTTCGATAATTTACGTACTACGTCAAGTACGCTCGCGACCAATTAGTGCGAAGCAACGTCACGAAGTAAGTATCTATTCACGTTGACGCCGTTTTTTTCTACGGTAATGTATGGGTATGACTTGTCATGTAATATGTCATTGCTTTCTAATAATTTTTCTTTCTTGACTACTTTTTATAATTCTTTCGTTTTGTTCCACACAGCTCTCTGGTAGTAACACCTATTTACATTTGATACCGGAAAAACTGCTTTATCAGCGTTCATAACGCCTAATCTGTAGTCGCATTTGAATTGACTGATTTTTATAAGTACTAAATTTTTTTACAATTTCAAATAGTCGTCGTAGCTTAGGATTTATTTATTAGTAAAGCGTATAACACTGGTACTATATTTTTTAATTCGTTTCAGAATTGAGGTTTATATGGATAGTGAATAGTTGACAAAATGGTCTGGGAGAACTTTTAAATTTTGCATCACCAAAACACAATTTAGCCTTGCGCAGAAATCTTTTTGATACTTTATTCATAAAAGCTAATATTTTCTCTTCTGTTCCTTCTTCAGCAACAAGAAAATTTTTACCCAGGGCCTCAGGGATAGATACCTCCCATTTTATTAAATGCCAATTTTTCAGCCCTCAAAAACCTTTTTTTGGCATTATAAAAGGTATCTTTTTGGTCGTGAAAGGTCGGGCCTTTGATTGGTCCGGCCCTGGCGGTGTTGGTGCTGTCGAAAACAGACCCAAGTCTTGGCACACTTTTAGTTTTAATTAATATTTCTTTTCCAAGATGATCAGCCAGACAGGTATGTCGAGATTTAAGAATGTTGTTAAATTAACATCCACCGTTATAGATGCAATGCATTAATTTTTTTTTCACAGACCACCAGCACCTAGCTTTTGGATTTTGTTGAAACGGTATCCTTCGAACAGAATTGTATCAAATCTTCTTTGGTTTTTTTCCACAACAAAGTCCCTTTCTTATTCCATTTGTGAGTAACGTAGAGGAAACAACATTAAACTGGGATTGTTAATTTGTTAATTAATGTTGTTTCAATAATTTATAAAAATATTTTTAGAAACTTTTTTTTTGAAAAAGGTTTGTTTGTATTGAATATCATTATTTTACAATATCGCTAAACCGAGACTAGGCTTAGATCACTATCACGACAACATTAATTTTGACAAGAAATATAAAAAGGTTGTGAGTAAACTTAAAAACTACCACACACAGTAGTGATGAAGAAAAATGAGATCTGAAATGAGAAAAATAGAATCTGTAGAAAGTAGAATCTGTTGAAAGTAGCATCTGCCGAAAGTAGCATCTGTCTAAAGTAGCACTTGCCGAAAGTAGCATTTGCCGAAAGTGGCATTTGCCGATAGTAGCATTTGCCGAAAGTAGCATTTACCGAAAGTAGCATTTGCCGAAAGTAGCATTTGCCGAAAGTAGCATATGCCGAAAGTAGCATATGCCAAAAGTAGCATATGCCGAAAGTAGCATTTGCCGAAAGTAGCATTTGCCGAAAGTAGCATTTGCCGAAAGTAGCATTTGCCGAAAGTAGCATTTGCCGAAAGTAGCATTTGCCGAAAGTAGCATTTGCCGAAAGTAGCATTTGCCGAAAGTAGCATTTGCCGAAAGTAGCATTTGCCGAAAGTAGCATTTGCCGAAAGTAGCATTTGCCGAAAGTAGCATATGCCGAAAGTAGCATATGCCGAAAGTAGCATATGCCGAAAGTAGCATCAGCCGAAAGTAGCGTCAGCCGAAAGTAGAATAGGATTTCAAAAGCAGAATCTGTCAAGTGTAGACTAAAGGTTTCATCCGCTTTGTACTTATAATAAAAGAAGTATTTAACCGTAATAAACAGCAAGGTTCTTTAAAATTATGCAGTATCAGAAAATAAAATCGGTACGTAGGCGTTTCTCGTTTACTGACACATCTGTAATTTGAGACGCAAGTCCAGATATTGACATCGTTACCGTTAAAAGCATGTCAATCGGTAAACTGTGGTACAGAGTACCACATTTTAATTTTGTATGGAAAAATGAATGGCCTTCCATGGCGATCAGTTCTGAATCGGCTCTAATAATGTATGGGAGCGTTCAAGTATTACGTAACGCAATTTGATTGAGATTTTTGACCCCCCCCACCTTCCCCCCATGTAACGCGCCGTAAAGTTTTTCTGTACCCCTCCCGCCCCCTAGTAAAACGTTACGTAAACACCAAGTGACCATATTTACCTAAAAGTCACAATTATGTGGCGTAAAGTACTGGAAAGTCGCTAAAATACCTCAGATATTGTTTTAGTCGCGTTAATATTATTTTTTAACATTCTAAATGCCTTATTTCAAAAGCAAGAGATATCTAAAGTTTTTTTTTCTTTTTTTATCCTAATAAAATTTTACTACAAATTTTTTATTTATTTTTTTATTAAAATTTAATTACGTTGTTTTCCTGACTTGCCCTGTCCTTACAATTATTATTGCTTTATCCGCCATTGTTCCTCTCATGCATTCTCCTATTTTAGCGTTTTACTAATAAAGCTATAAAAATAAAATAACTTAGTAACCTTTCAATAATTTATTTTTACCTTTGGCTAATTGCAGTACAAAAATAAACCTAACTGTAATAAAAAATATATTTGTCAAATATTTATTTAATATTGTTAAATATTTATTTAACACTTTCACAGTCCACCATACAAAAACAAAATCTAGTCCCTCGAATCCACTCCAATATTCATTGTAAAGTATTTATAATGGATTATAAGGATTATTATTTTATTAAGTAATTTTTATATGCTTTAGTGTGTATTTTACAAATGTATCCATGTGGATACTGGGATTGAAACTATAAATATGTGTGAATCCACTTGGACACACTTACACCTATTACTAATCTGTTCTAAGGAGTACTTATGGCTAATCATTCAATCTTTTTGAGGACCACTTCAGATGTTCATAATAATGTCTATTTACTAATCATTTTGACAAAGGCAAATATTGGGTGCAGTCCATGGTGTTGTTATTGTTGTTCGTTTTGCATATCATGGCGGATAATAAAACTGTTATATTTTAGAAAATAGTGATTACGAGTAATACTATAACGGCAATAAAGTGGATGGATCAACGTGAAGTTCTGATGTTATCTACATATCACGGAAAGGCAATGAACTTAACTGATGGTAGAAAGCCAGCTATGAAGCCGGATATGGTATTAAAATACAATAAACTTAAAATAGGAATTGATTTGTCTGAAGCTAATAATCAAGCTACAATAATCTGGTTCGAAAATCTGTGATATGGTACAAACAAGTTGCACTTGACCTGATTACTGTGGCTATTGTAAATTCCGTGATAATATACAACGAAATCAATATTAATAAAAAAATATCTATGTTACGAGCACAAGAAAATATTATTAAAAAACTTATACAGGAAGAGTCAATGCTAAATTCTGTGCCTGAATCATCATCTTCAAACAAACATAAATTGGTGAAAAAGCCCATTGTAACTTCAAGAATCTCTAGAATTCAGTGCCAATGCATCCTTTTGGATACATGGACTCCACGGTAACCACGTTTTCGTACCCGTTTGAATACCGTGGACTGTGAAAGTGTTAAGAATATGAGCGCACGAAAACGAAAACATTTAAAATAAAATCAGCCATTTTAAAATAGGTAGATTGCAAAAAAAATTTTTTTGGAAAATCTACCGTCCACGGGTTTGCCAGCCACTCAAATTCTTTCATTACTGGCTGTGCTGAAGGTTAAAAAAAACATTGTTACTTAACGCGTAGGTCAAAGACCCCCTCCCGCCCCTGTAACGCATCGTAATGTTTTACAGGACCCTCCCCCAAAATTCATTACGGAATACTTGAACGCTCCCTATGTGCTTTTACATAATATAAACAATCATGTACGTATACCTGTGACAAAAAGATGGTACATTATAATTGTTTAAGAAAAAAATACTGAGGTATCTTGTTTTTCGATAGAACTAATTATCGACATAAACTGGTAATATTCGCCCGAAACATTTGTTGTAATAATATAACTTAAATTATTAAATGAGATACATTGAATTGCTTACAAAATGGAACAGATCGCTCACTTCGTAACTAGTGCCGTCATGGAAAAGACCTTTGCTTTTCGCGGAAAACGAAAGGAGCTCGTTACAACGCTCAGTCAGTAGACATAACATAATGATATTGGGTTCCTACCTGTTGCTAACACGACGCTTTTGCCGCTTGCCGTTACTTGTCTTTTAAAATAATGGTATTTAGGGAAATACATTCTAAATGAAACGTTTATTGTATTTTTCACTTCAGTAGGATTCGTAATAAATAGTTTTGTGTATTATAGACCTGCATTTCTAATCATAGTTTTATGATTTACGCTCATAGGAACATTCCAAATATAAGTAATAATTTTCACTGAAATTATAATATACTAATTTAAAGCACGTTACAATCGATCGCGTGTCTAGGAAGCTAATTTCAGGAAACCCATTTGTTTAACTACTAGACAAAGTAAAAGCGATCATGTGGATATTTTCATAAAATTTTGTAGGAAAGGTCAGTTTATGTCGAAGTTGCTTTAGTCTCTTTACGCATATCGTTTTGGAAGTTGGAAGTAGTTGGCTAGCGTACGTATGTCCGAGCGCTGCGTCGAGGGAGGCGCGTGCGCCTCGGGGTCAGCTCACTCGCCCGTCTTTGCATTAAGTAATCCTACTCTCTGGTCTAGACATCCGTTTCCTTTAAACGTTCATTGTCAGCCCGGGAGCGGTGCGAAGACGTATCCACGCTAAGAATTTGAATCTTGCCATGTATACGTAAACATTCAGCTCTGTTGGTCTCAGTTGGTCATTTTGTAAATTTGAATGGCTAGTACACTTGGCGTTTAAGTTAGGTAAGGGTTATGATTACCTTTGTTTCCGTGCGGATTGTGTAGTATTGAGCATTTTTTTATATACATTTATCTAAATAGCCGCATTATGTTATAAAAGGCTACTTTGGGGACTCGTAGTGTACTAATGGTAAATGGCATCTTAAAAACCATTTGAGTTTTCAAATTAACATAATTACAAAAGCATTCCACAACTTATTAGTAAAATATAAAATGTTGTACCTACATAACATAAAAATGCTTGAAATTTTCTTCATAGCAGAAAGGCAAGATTTATCACTACGAAGTTATTAGTTAGACATTGTCGATAGCACTTATGTTTCGTTATTAGAAGCTTAAAAGACCTCCGTAGGTTTGAGCATTCCTTGGGTCTCTTTTTTGGGTAGGCTTCATGCAATCAGGTTTATAAGCTATGATATAGGTAACCGAGTGCATGGTTCGTGGCTGTTATGCTCAGCCGTTTGTTTACACCAGAATATTGTTAAATAAAATGAAATTATACAAGATAGAGGATCTATATAGGGTGATTGCAGATTTTCCCCAGTCATGCATTTAGTTTTCTCTTTTCGCTATATTATGGTTATGTATAACCACAATAAGGTAACGCATGAAGTTGGTATGTAGTTGGTAGGTAAATGGTTACAATACGGCTTGCTCAGCATAATGTATCTACATTTGGGTTCTAGTCTGAACTGTTTGGTTAATTCTTAGGGTATTACTACACGGATCGGTCGACCGTCGATCGACGTCAACCGATCGACGTCTGTGGACGTGAACGTCGTGAACCTGTGAACAGGTTTCCGAATTCAAATTGGAATACTTAAAGGGCAGTTAATATCCATTTCACCTTCATCCTCTACTTGGAAATAAATTAGTGTTGGTTCGTTTCACCGATCCTTATAGGACACACAAGGTCTTAGGGAGGACACAGTTTAGGATCAGAGTGTCCAGCACATAAATCTGCGACGTGATGTTTTCTATGCGTTATTTCTTTACAAACAGCTGAATCTACCCGTCGCGAGTTTTTAGGCAAACAAATATGCCGTGCGGCCCAAAACTTGATAATGACGTATTAATGTTAAAAAACAGAATTTACCAATAGTTTTTAGATACTTTTTTTTAAATATTCGTATCAGTGTCTGTCGAAAGTATTTTATTGCAAAAGTACGCAATGGTATGGACGGAAAAAACATCAGCTAACTATGTAGTTCCTAGTAAAGCATAATAAAAGGGAATTTAGAATAAGGGATTACATAGCTTTGTGATTTAAGAATAAAAACGAGAGACTGGGCGGCAGTTTAAATTTTATCGATGGCAGTTAATGTTTTTTGGTTTTAAGAACATGGTGCAAGTAATTATTGTCACATTTTAGTAAAGAGTATATATGAAATGTTACGAATTTACTGCATTTTTATTTTGACCCGTTCTTAAAGAAACTCCCTTATAATATATAATAAAAGCCAAAACAATAAAAATTTAAAACTTGCAATAAATTAGCAGTTTTAAATTGTCAATACCTACTTTCCTAATTCGATTTACGATTTTTGATGCATAAAACTTTCAAATTAACGCGTTGGCGAAAACAGGTAGGTAATAGAATCTTAAATTTACAATGCCACTTACTAAGAGATGGATCTCTTTTTAAATTCACAGTAGACCGTTAGAGGTACCGACTAGAGCAGTTCGATTGAACTTCTCTATTCAGTACCTCTATTCTATTCTACTATTCTTTTTAACCTTAATACCTAATCAAGATTTCATAAGTTGCATTCAAAATAATTAGCAGGAACAGGGGCAAAGTATTTTGTCATTCAATTGAAATAGTCGCACGATATAGGGTAGCTGGATATTGCTATAATAACGAAATAATTGGTTCATGATCACTTCTGAAAGCACGCAAGTCATTAAGAAATTCGACCTACGTTAATACGTAGCAAGCAATACCTGCCTAGTACGTATTAGCAGAGCATTAGTGCCTGTGGGTGGTCTAGTATATTGTAATCTGATCTTAATATTCATATTGTACATAATAGCTTTCGAAGGTTTTCGATACTCTTTGGGTATATTAGGTACTGTAGTAATTTGTACAGTGTCTAACCGAATAAATATTGGTCGAAGCTCCATACCGGATATAGTAGAAGCGAGCATATTAGGCCAGCAAAATATTTTAGAGAGATAAATAGTGCACCATGAAATAAAATTTGTTTACTAATAGAAAACTGTGTCTGAATTGTATTTTCGAATTTATTTAGGAAAAACTTATTGAACAGTAACCAAGCAAAATTATTTTTTTCAATTACTTAGTATGGACGCCAGTACATGAATAGAGGTATCATTCAAAGTCTGGTTATTTGTTTACGTGTAGCAAAATTTCCAGTTTTTATGTAATTTAAGATTTTGGGGACTAATTTGTTCCGCGATCTATTTTTATCATACCAAAACTCCGCGTGACTTAATTATAATGTTTTGCGGATCAGCGAAACCATAGCTCAAATAATTTTTCTTTTGTTCCTTCTGGTGTTGCGGTGCGCATGTTGGTGTATTCCAATCCAGAAGCCAACATTGAGTTCAAGGTCACTTTCAAGTCAAGGTTTGTATGTTGAGACTAGGTAGGATAATTGTCGTTCGTTCATTTGAAATCCATTCGTAAAATTGACTGTTATTGAGAGAACAGAGAAACTCGGAAAGTTTGTTTAGATTCATTTTATTTGCTTCTCTTTTAGTAGGTTTAATTAAGTGAGCAGAAATTAAAATAATTCCTAGCCTCATATCGTTCAACGACATATTTTGGAAAAGAACAGATGATTATTTTCCGTCATTCCCAATCGGCCATGTGAACAATAATTCTCAGTTGAGCGAAGTCCCTGAAGACAATAGGTTGCGTTTCCGCCAAAGCGAGGAAGCTTTCTGTACTATGAATAAATGGACTAAAGGTTCTCATTTGACTTATATCTTGATTAGAAAGTGAAATTTAATACTTTTGGTCCTGGCTTCCTCGCAGCACGCAGACATTACTTTTTCTTCGGAGTGCATTGAATTTTTCACTGCTTCAATTTTAATTTATTTTTATTTCGTACTAAGCTATGAAGCACTAAACAATTCCAGGTGACTTACCTAACTGGAAAACTACTTGCAGCAACTGCTTATTATGGACACCTTTTTATACGAATATTTTAATATCTTGTCAAAAGCGTTGACCCTGATTGAGCTCAGAACTGTTAGCATGCCCTTGATAAAATAACATTTGCTTCAAATAATATATGAATTTGTATCAGTTGGGGCTTTATTGCCTTCTTATTTCATTTGAATACTTGCATGTTAGGGTGAATAATAATAACGGCTTATATGCTTAACATACATCTTGTTAAAAACCTGATATCCTCTAAATTTGAAGGGGATTGAGCGGATGTCATCTAACGTCTCTGTTTTTGCAAACGAAAATGTGGGCTATATGTATTTTAGCTAAATATAATTTGATAATACATCGATTCGATGTTATTTATAATGATTTATTTATTGTATCGTCTCGAACCCAAAAAACTGTCAAAAGCTGGCGTACCACAAGCATCAAATGTGGTGATATCGAACAGTGGGTACCTATAATATACAAAATGGTTACAACTCAAAGTTATATTCAAAGCTCTTATGCTTGGTTGAAATACACGGTTAAAAAGCCAAATTTCGAGGGTTGTGTGTTAGTTTGGCAGCTGGTCGCAAAGTAGACAACAACGGCGTGGCTCCAAGGAATGTGTGCGCTTCGGAGGCGAGGGGTTGTCTGCGAATAGGCAGACACACCTGCCGCCATCGTTAGAACCTCCTTAGAATATCTCCATATGGTGTAGGTCAGTACTCGGTGCGAAAATAAGCATTTTGGGGCTGCAACTTTGCGGCTGCAGAATGCTTATTACCTGCAATGAGGGTCTTGGCCTTGAACTTGCTCCTAATTATCCTGTTTTATATCTTGCATATATATTGTCAATTAATTGCCGCTCTAGTCGAAATTTTATCTATTTATCAATTACGCTATAGCTACATAACTTATATATTTATAAACAAAATTGTATGTAAAAATGTGTAGAGACACATGAAGAAAAATCTACTCAAATTTGAACTATAGTTAACCTGGCAACCTTAAATCACTGCTTAAGTTATTTTTTGATCTTTGGAGATCAATAGTAGTATCTATACCTATCTAGTTATTTGGATAGGTATCTACACTATCAAAAATTAGTTATTTCATAAAATATGTTTTAATTTGTAGAGCAGAATGTAAAATTTAATTACCTACCTACGTGTTCGAATTTCTGTCCATCCCAAAAGTTGGGTGGTAATTCTTAATTTGCGGGGAAAATATTTAAAAACACTACTCTACCACCAGCGAGCCGTTTAAATCATTTTACACCTTACTGCCTATTAATCTAAAAAACTCGCTGCATTAGCATGCTACCAAAATCTAAAACAATAAGATCAACCAATATACTAGACAAAAATTGCTATTCTAGTAAAGTTTACTATGTTTTGGTTAGATTTTTGTTTACCAACTAGTGTTCAGTGTTAATTAGGTATTTAATAAGCACACAGCAGGAGATTGTGTTACTTGAAAGTAAAACATCAACAAAGCCGGTTTTACTGTGTCCAAACTTGTTACTTACTTACCCAGTAAAAACAGTTATTGTACCTAGGTACCTACTTTATTAACAAATGCGGCCCCGAAGTATATGGTTCTGGTAAAGACCCCAGAAATGTAAAAAAGGGGCGCGTATATTATAATTTTAATAAAAGTTGTTACATTTTGGGCTAAGAAAGAGTATAAAATGATTGCCAATAAACAGATAATGACGTGTACTGAGGGACTGTATGTACGTAAAACTACCAACATTCTTTACGATACTGACCAGGGACGAAAGCGCACCGCGGCGCAACCAATGAGCTCTTGTAATATAAACTCAATGGACGCAACGCGCACAGCAGGTACGCAGATGTTATCATATCGAAGGTTAGGTAGGTAGGTACCTAGAAAAAGGTGTGCCTGTCGTACCTCCTAGAAAATTAAGTCGGCCGAAAGTTTTTAAGCAGGTACATTAGATTGGTATAGGTGTCTACCTATTTTAGCACCACTGGCAAAATAATTCGAAGGCAGCAATTACCACATTGCAAAATAGCATAGTCTAGTTCTATTATTGAGAATATTTTGTTTTTATGAAAAAACTATTGCCAAGCTTTAGTGAAGGGCGTTTTCTCTTCTTGGATAGATCGTCTTCTCTACAGCTAGTAAATTTTAAGGCGATGCGGGACACGAGGCGAGCGACGTTTGTACCAGACGAAGTAGGCGGTGTCTGGCGACCGCCCTCCGCGGGCCCCGGGCGAGTGCTGTAGAAAACGTAGGGCGCGGGGCGCTTGGTCGTCACACGGACCCAGTAACAAATATACTTCACGAACTGTTATCACCACTAGTGTTTACAAATGGTCGTAAGCATTTTATCGATACATTTTCATACTAAAAAATATTAATTCTTACACACTAATGATCAGTGTGAGAAACCTTGGCGTGAACTCAATAATAAATTTGTTTTTAATAATTTTCTCCATGACCATGGATAAAAGTCCTTCAGTCGACCACGATCTAAAGACTACATGGATTGTACAATAAGTCTCGAGATGATTTACTGCACGATTATTTATTAGAAAGCCCCTTTACATCTAATAATTTATTATATTAGTGAAAGTTTGATTTTTTTAATTTGCTCAACCCCCCTAGTTCTTGGATATAAGTCGATATTTCTATTTTTTAATCGACAAACAGGATTCAACACTAAATGGCGTGCTCTCCCCACGGGCCTCGGGCCACGCCCAGCGCGCGCATTCTCAAAATCCGTATGAAATGGATGCAAGAGTTTACGTCGTCTGTTTCGTTCAGACGTTAGGTAGAGACCGGGCGCGGGCCGCGCTGCTCTACCGCTCTTGTTCAGTTTAGTAGTGATCTTGTCAGGTTACGTACGTTACGCTCCGCAGTGTACACACGTGTCATTCGCGTCTCTACATCTTGGGACGCTTATATTGCCCCACTAAGCACCGCTAGCGGTGCCTCGCGTCCCGTTCACATCACTTATCAAAGTTTCTTGTTGTATTCGGCAGATATGCCTAGTGACTGACACATTGTACCTATTATGCAATTTAAAATAAACACGCTTGATCTCGCAACACGTGTGCGTACCGGCCGGCTTTCATAATTCTTTTCTGATATACCACCCGAAGCCAATTCAGAACTACATACTTAAATTGTGTTAAATACTACCTAAAGTGAAATGTCTAATTCTCTAGAACAACCGTTTAGTGAGCTCAGTCTATCCCAGGAGGAACACGATCAAATATTTGAACAAGAAGATAATCAAGACCAAAGGTGAGTTAGGCTAGGAAAAATTTTATGAGAAAATGTTTAGTGTGTAATAATTATTTTTTATTATAAACAATGTTATTAACTAAATGAATTTAGAATTTCCAAAACTACACAAGAAAGGTTAGCCCCTTCCCCGCTCGCTCTTCTTTAGCTGCGTTGAATTTAGGCGTCGTCGCATTCCCTGCCTTCGTACCTAGTTTTATATAAGGTATTAGCAATTTAATAAGTACCGATAAATACATGTAAATTGGTTCTAACACAAGCTCTGCTAGATCCATATCCGGTGCAACGGCATTGTATAAACGCTCTACATGTATAATTTGCCTCAACTTGGTTTGCCAAACTAATTGAGACATATATTAGTTTGGCAGACCTATACATGGCGGTCTATTAGACGGAGGAAGAAACTTGTTGTAGTACAGTTTCAATGAATTTAAATTGTAGGTCACTTATAACTTGATATCACGATTGCCATTAATCTTAAAGCTCAATAAAGCTGGCTTTTGCGAGTGTGAAGTGATAGTACTTTTTTTGATGGGCAGTTAACTTGCTTAAGGTTTATTACTAAAAATAAGTACCTATCTCCATAAATACTGTTTCGGAAATTAAAACGATGCTAAATTTTGCGATAACGCCACCTGGCCATAACGCCACGATAGGTGGGTAATACGGCCAATGCATTGTACTACACAGCCCGCCCACACGGGAGTGCCTTCAACAGGTTCTCTTGTCTGTTTCCTGATCATGATTCCTGGCCTGTTCAACACTAGGCCACGAGCACTCCAGTTGTATTCTAACATTATTCCAAATTTAAGGATGGGAAAAGAACGTAAAGAGAATTACCATACATATAATTATACCATTATGAAATCTGTACTGAAAAAGCAAATTTTTGAAACTAGTTGCCAAAAGAACTCTGCACATTTTATTTTCAGTACAGCACTTAGGTACTATAGGTACTTGGCTACAGTAATATTTTTTATAAATGTTTGGTTGGGAGAAACGAACCTTTTGCTGTTACCGAAAGCTGTTATGACCTGTTTATGGTCGACTTTTGTGGACACCCTGTAAATTTATTAAAGAAAACATTTTATTTGCCAAATTTTTTATTTATATGATTTGTTTATGAACAAAACACAACTTTTTACGCAACAAATTAGAAGGTAACTAAATATTTGCTCTTTGTCTGCACCAGCCTATTTTCCTGAGAACTCAGTATGTGGTTGTATCTACTATGCGTTTCATGTAACAATAGGACCGACTTAGCGCCATATTGTGACGTCATAGCCATCATTAGGTAGGGTGAGCAAAAAAAGATTTTTTTTAAAGTAGAATTATTTAAGCAACCAATTGCTTTAAGCGTCAAACTCTCAATTTGGCTTTCTAATTGTTTGACGTCTATCTTTATTTTAATTTTAATTAAGTGCCAAATAATCGATTGGATTTAAATCATAATTGTAAGGTAAATACTTACATAGATTTTTGGTTGTTTGTGCCTTTTTATTAACTAGTACAGTTCTTTTTGAATATAGTTTTGTTTTAAAAAAATTCTTTTCGATTAAATCATTATTTTAAGCAAAAAATTTTCTTTTCAGACATAATTTTCAAGTGACGTTTGACAGATAGAGGTCATTGACATTCCTATTCTCATTTGAATCGCATAGTACTGCAATATCACACTGGGTAGGTTTGTGTAATAGGTGGCGTTTGCCACAAAAGGTGTAGTAGGGTAATTATTTATTTTTATTTATAAAACTTAATTTTTAATTCGGATTCGTGCAATTTGTTTGGCGTTGGTGTTATTGGTAGTATGCAGGTAATCACAAATAGGAACATGTGGCAGCAACAGATCCTTAATAAGTAATTGAATGTGTAAAGTTAATGCACTTTTTTATTTTAAAATATTAAATTTGATATTAATATATTTTTATTAAGCTAAGCCGCAAGAGCCATAACTAAAACTATAATCTTAGATAGGCTCATATTCGCACTCGAAATACCCTGCAGTGTCGTCGCAACTTATGTTCGGTTTTTACACCTATTACGTATGTAAGTAACACATTTTCGATTTACTAGATGACACTTGTGCGTCCAAACTTTGTCGCGGGTTGCCTAAGTCAAAGTTTTACCATTTTAATGCAATAAACTATATCTTGTTAATTCAGTTGATAGGGAATTTTGATAGCTTTCAACCTTTTACAGGATAATAGAGAAAAAAAAATGCATCCTATGTCAAACAACACATTAATTTTCAAAACAAAAACACTATCGTTTAAACCCTAAAAAAACCCTAAAACCCTTTATAAAGAGAACATTTACGAAACTGGCATTCCGTCCTAAATTTCACGTCACTGGAAATACTGAAGGTCTAAGAAAATGGAAACCACTCCTGCAGAAGCCGCTCAAATCTTTGATCTTATCCGGCAAGGCTTGTCTCGGCCAGCCATCGCTCGATAACTTCATTTGATCCAGTCTTGTCTCCAAGGTGTACAAGAGGTTTAGAGAGACTGGTACCTAACTTAGCCCGAAGACGAGGATCAGGACGACAACGATGCACTTCGGTGCGAGATGACAGTTTATTGTCACCACTTCTCCGCAATCGACACCTGACAGGTGTGGACGTCCAGAAACAGCTCAGAGAAGTTCGAGGGAGGGCTAATAGCGAGTGGACAGTAAGACGAAGAAAACTTGTACCCAAAAAGGCCAGCCAAGGGAAAGTGACATCAATTGTAAATTAATATAATTGGAATGCTAACAAAATTACTAAAAGTAAAACTTTGTCTTGAAGCAACCCGCGATGATATGATTCCAATTTAAAGCTCGCAGTGTTTAATTTTTAGCTAGTAGTCCTGCCTCATAAAGCATAAGGTGTACCGCATTCATTCGTGTGATAACCCAGACGTCTATTCTCGTGTCATAGTTGTTTATGTTTAAAAAAATTCGTGTTGCCTGGGGATTAATTTGTTTATTAAGTTAATTACTATTATTTATAAAAATGCAATTTTGGTAGAAAAAAAGGAAACAGCGTTTGACTTGAGGACGATAAAGGCGAGTGCATCATGCCGTTAGTTTACGTTAATGCGTTAGCGTCATTAAAGATCCGTCATCAGAATGATGTGAAATGCCATCGTCGTGATGTTAGCTAACATTGAGTCGTATCATTTCGCGGGCTGAATGCGCAGAGCAAGGGCGTCGTATGCTTTTAGGCGGGAATTGTTACTACGAGGACGACTTTGTCAGGATAAGCGTTAAAAAAAAATCTTATGGAAATAGACAATGATGACTCTTCTAACTCCTGGTTCAGATGAGAAACGCGCAACCGGGTTTTTGTTATTTCAAAATGAACTGTGGCTTTGGAAACCAATTAAATTGCAAGTGTAACCAGTGCTACTGCTGCAACCTCTTGTTGCCGGGTGACTTAACACATACCTTGGAAATAACGTGTTGGTACGTGGGCTTACTTTGGTTGGGCGTAAACATTGCGCCAGGTTAGTTGCGCCAGCGCGCCACTATTATATTCGTAGTAATAGTTATTTCCGTGTCATCTTATTCTAGGTGAATAATCCTAGCTCTGACCACACAAGCCTTTATTTTTGGATGACCTCCTCTGAACGACGTTTAGATCGAAATCTTACGTGCTCATGGCGAGTGAAAGCTCGCACTTAGTATTTTCGGGTAGGTACACAAATCTGCATTGGAGTCTTTATTGTATGATCTGTGCTAGCTCATTTGACTCTACATTATAGTTATATCCTAACTCTAAATAGGTATATGACCTCTAGAAAATTATCTTTGCAAAGATATGATTATAATGTAATACAATGAAGGCCGAGTTGCATTGCGCTTTTCTTGTTACCGCATTGTTAAAATAATTTTAAAATGGCACTAACTAGGCCAAATTTCGCTGTTCTTTTTATCCGTCAACAAAACATGACATAATTTTTACGGAAAGTTATTCTCCAGATAAAAAAAAAATAAAAAGGAAAAATCAGCTATTAATTTACGAAGTTTAATTTATTAAGTTTAACAGAAAACACTACAAATGTGCAGCAATAATGGTTCGATGTAACATTGAAAATCCTATTAGACGTTGACAACTAAAACGAGACGGACCGGTCGGCATGATCGCCTTATTATAGCAAAATATACTCTGAACGCATAATGTGAACTATTATAAACAGCAAAACGTTTCTTGTTTAAAAATGTGTAATGAAGAGATTGTTGATTAGCCAGCCGGTTTGTTTGGAGTTCATTCGCCACCACCGCCGCCGCCGCCCGCACTGTTACTGCATTTTATTTCGTTCGTTCGTTCGCTTGATTCAGTCGCACGGCAACCTGCATACTCGTGCCACTAGTTTCTGTGCAGTTTTCTTATACTACCGATCCTTTTGTTACCTCGGATCTTTATAAGGCTCGTACGCTTACGAAGTTAGTGGGTGTGTAATTTTAAATTATCGTATAAGATGGCGAAATTCCGAAGGTATGTTCAGTTTATTGATCGCTCTTAATTGCCACCTGCTCAATATATATTTATACATATATATAGTTGCGGAATGGCACACGCGCGCCACCGAGCGGATTTTCGTATTTGATTGATCGAGCAGCACGTGGTGCATAATAAGTAAAATGGCGGCTACATCATGCCTTAGCTCGAGAATAGTGAACGAACGTGAATCATTGCAAAGGAACGCGATGGACGCGAGCCGGTCAGTCACCGTCGGCCGCTTACCTAACTTTGTGAGTCTGTTGAACGAGAATAGGTACATTAAATTGTTTTCTATTTTTGGAATCGGGTTAACTTTATATCATCACCATAGGTATGATTTTTTATGGTTAAATTATCAATATATTATTACCTACTGCGGTAAGCTTATTAACTTTTTATATTGCGTAAACCCAGCGCTTGCCTGTCTGATCGCATTTCATGTTTATTGATGAAATTTTCTTTTTACAGAAAGATAACATAACATCGAAAATATTATTAAATGTTTATTTTTCTAGATAATTACTGCGTCCTCATTTAGTTCATATTAAATATAATTTAAAAATATATTACAATACTAAACAAATTGTACTTTATCTTTTTACTCAAAATATGATTTATTCCCTTAAAACACCTGTTGATATGTTGCATTCCCTACTAGTCTATTCGGCAACCCTATTTTAGACGGTAGTACAGAACAGAGGATGGAGTGAGAAATAGATTGTATTGGTCGTCTAGGATACATTCAATGATTCGAATTGCAAATGGTTTGAAATATGAATGGCGAGTCAGAGGGGCGCACTGTGGGGCAGGGGGCAGGGCGTCGTCGTAGTGGCGACGTTTATTTTGTGACCCGACTTGATGACGATGATGTCATCCCATCGTGTACCGGGTCGCGGCGGAGCCGCCATTTTGTTTCATTTGACTGATTCTGTTGAATATTAATCAATGAAAGTCCTCAAATCATTTGACGAAGGTATTGATTAAAAAGAAAAGAAAATTGTGATACTCCAATTAATTGTAGGATAACGAATATTTTCTTACTTACTGAAATCTGAGTACTGGC
Organism: Marasmarcha lunaedactyla; assembly: GCA_923062675.1. Taxonomy (NCBI): domain Eukaryota; kingdom Metazoa; phylum Arthropoda; class Insecta; order Lepidoptera; family Pterophoridae; genus Marasmarcha; species Marasmarcha lunaedactyla. The sequence continues at coordinate 11,987,417 of OV281339.1, read as the reverse complement.
CAACTCTGAAGAAAAATATGCCATTCCATAAAGCGTACTGGCAGTACCAGTAATAGCAGGCTCTACAGGAGGTACATCTAATGATCGTTTCCCTATAAAGGCTACTAACCGAAGACTAACGTGACTCATTAGTTATTCCTGTACGCTAAAGAGCACTTGCAAGTTCTAAGTTATTTGGTTGGTTAGGTAGGTACTATAATATATACTTTGGCAATTTTTTCTTGTTTTTTGGTATTTCATGGTGGTAAGACTTTGTTTTAGAAAACCAGTGACTAGGTGGAGGGCAAGAACATGCCCATGCCAATCAACATAAGTACCATATAAGCACTAAAGAGCTTCCTATTCGAATAAATAAAAATGTGTCGCTTGTCGCAGCAGATCTTCAAAGGTTCTCATCAGCGGGCTACCTCTACACGTTCGTTTCGACAACATCGAGCCCCTCCTTTCACAATATGGAAATGTGCAGCATTGCGACAAGGCCAATTCCCGCGACGCTAACACTCAAGCTGTGTTTATTACTTTCGAAACACCGGAGCAAGCACTTCAGTGAGTATACTAAGGCGGTTTGGCGTAGCGCGAGAAGTTGCATGCTTACTATGTTCTTGAGTTTTTTTTCTGGATTTGGTTTGGTGTTCTGGCTTAAGGTTCTGGCTTATGGTTCTGTGTTGCACATTTTCTTTATCTGCTTATCGGGAATTACAGCTTAAATTTATTTGCACCGTCATTATATTTATCTGGCTACATTATTTTATACAATATAAAATATTTATAGTCAATGAAACGGAAACTGTTAACACTGAGTGACCTTTTGCATCGAAAATAACCTTAATATTTTTGTCTTATTATGGCATGTTTATTGGTTTATTCCAGTTTATTGGTACCTGTAAAATCAATAATTTTATATTTATTTCAGAGCTATCAACGGGTTGAATGGCTGCGAGGTTGAGGGCAGCCGGATGAAGGTAGAGGCCGCCGAGCAGAATAGCCGGAGCGGGCGGCGTGGGCGACCAGGTGGTGGCCGCGGGGGTGGTGGTGCCACCGGTGGAGGCTCCCGGCCCACCGACTTCCCGCTGCGCCTGCTCGTACAGAGCGACATGGTTGGCGCTATCATCGGCCGCCAAGGCACCACCATCCGCCTCATCACCCAGCAAAGCCGCGCCCGCGTTGACGTCCACCGCAAGGACAACGTGGGTTCTCTAGAGAAAGCCATCACCATTTACGGCAATCCTGAGAACTGCACGAATGCTTGCAAGAGAATACTAGAAGTTATGCAACATGAAGCCAATAATACTAACAAAGGGTATATTAATTATCTTCAATACCATATAGTTAAATAACATATAGGTTTTAAAATTGGATGAGTTTAACAATCAACAAAACTTTGGTTTTCAGAGAAATCTGCCTCAAAATCCTAGCACACAATAACTTAATTGGACGCATAATAGGCAAAGGCGGAAATACGATTAAGCGGATTATGCAAGAAACTGATACAAAAATAACTGTATCCTCTATCAATGATATAAATAGCTTTAACTTGGAGCGTATTATCACTGTTAAAGGAAGTATTGATAACATGGCCAAGGCGGAGTCACAAATTTCTGCTAAGCTACGTCAAAGTTACGAAAATGATCTTCAGGTTTGTATCAACAATTACTTTTGTATGGTAAGTAGTACGTTAGTATGGTGTTAATTGTGTTTATCTGTTTCAGATCATCGCGCCACAAAGCATCATGTTCCCTGGGCTGCACCCGATGGCGATGATGTCGACAGGGCGCGGGTTCTGCGGTGCAACGCCCCCGTTCCCGCCGCCCATCTACGCACCGCTGGCTGGCCAGGGCGCGCAGCAGGGTGCTGGCGATTCGCAGGTAAACTAAGCCACATAGTACACCTTGCTAGGAAGGCCGGACGTTCAGTTTTAGAATGGTGATTTTTTTTTGTTATTTTGACTATTTGTTTGTACTATTGTTTTTTTTTGTAACTATGTGAGAACTTGCGCGTCAGACCTTATAGAAATATACCTTAAGTATAGTTATGATCGAAATTTTGCCTAACTAGCTAACCTAGCTACTTTGAACTCACCTCTATGCTAGTGGGCCTTATCAGAATAAAAAACGTTATTTTGATAATTCCAGGAAACAACTTATCTATACATTCCCAACAACGCCGTAGGGGCAATAATCGGAACAAAAGGCTCCCACATTCGCAACATCATCAGATTCAGCAATGCTTCTGTGAAAATTGCACCTTTGGAACAAGATAAGCAGGTTGAAAACCAAAACAACGTTCAACAAGAGCGAAAGGTTACCATCGTGGGCAGCCCTGAAGCTCAATGGAAAGCACAATACCTTATTTTTGAGAAAATGAGAGAAGAAGGTTTTATGTCTGGTTCAGATGATGTGAGACTCACGGTGGAGATTGTAGTGGCCTCCTCACAGGTGTGTATTAGAACGTTAGCTGAAAACATTATGTTCAGGGGTCTAACAGTAATTATTACATATTGTGGTTCTATATGTAGTTCCCATCCTATTTCAATGGCGGGTGGTGGGCAAACAGATAATAATAATTAAGGATTTACTAAAACGAAATCTTCACTAATGAAAATGGATTTACAGGTTGGACGTATAATCGGCAAGGGCGGTCAGAACGTGCGGGAGCTCCAGCGCGTCACAGGGTCGCTCATCAAGCTGCCGGAGCAGCAGCCGCAGCAGCCGCCGGCGGCTGGTCAACAGGACCACGAGACTACTGTCCACATAGTCGGCCCCTTCTATAGCGTCCAGGTAAGCCCCGAACGAATTTCCTCCATATATATTTGCCATACCATTGGTAGATAAGTTTTCGATGTTGTTACGGTTTTTACACTAGTAGCCAACGCCGATTAGTACTCTTCAAGAAAAGGCGATGTTCTGACCTTTCATAATTTTAATCATATGAACTTTATCAAATTAATAAACAAGCTATTATTTCTTTTTTTGCGTTTTCTCAATTTTACATTTTTAAAATAGTATATTATTAGTCTGCTAAAATGCGATTGTTCCAATATTGCTACTGCTGTATTTTGCTTTAAGTATTATAATTAAGTTGGTAAATATAAACAAACGGTGGGTATAACTACCGCCATTGGAATACTCTTCAGCCGCCCACCTTCCTCAAAGCAAGCGATTTGTCTATTTAAAATACCAGTTCGGCATTGCGAAGTGTTTTGTTAGCTGTCGAGAGGTAATAAAGATTTTAACATTTTGTAGCGACCATCCGACGCTGGATGAAGGAAGAAATGGGTGTAGGACGTATATCATTGGCGGTGATGAACACCTAGGCGCGATTGATTTTTGACATTGTTTGATCTCGATAGGTGAGTTTGTGTTTGGTAATTAAGACTGCTGCGAGCACACGCGAGTGTTAGTGTGGCGAATAGCTGCGAGTGGAGAATCTATTGGGAGGTTAACGATGTCGTAGGCGAGTAGGCAGGTGCTGTAATGGAAGTTTGTCGTTGTTTCAGTCGGCGCAGAGACGCATCCGCGCGATGGTAGCGCAAGCAAGCGCTCCAAGCCGCCGCCGCGCCGCCCCGCCGCCGCCTGCCGCGCCGCAGTAATGTGTTCTCGCTCCCACACCGACCCCGCATCTTGTTGACCTCAATTGTAGTGAATTGTAATTTAAATACTATTGATAAATCAATATTTTATCCCGGATTATCTATGTTAATTAATATATCGTAAACATTTATATATATATATATATATACACACACTATTTTTCTACATGATAGTGTCAGTTATTGTTACATTGTTTTCATATTTCATAACTCTGCCACAATATAGTAAGTTTTCATAACACAATAGTTAGATTTTTGTTCTATATACACATGTTGAAGATAGCAATACCTATAATAACTATAATAACACAGCATTATGTAAATTACAAGAAAGTACATATTTTAGTAGATTAATCTGTTGAAACCACTACATTAGCTACTTAAAACTTATGGAAGGGTGTGTGGGAAACAAGCTATGACCGATACAAAAATCGACTGACGAGGCTCACATTTGACAAACGGATTCTTTGCAAGTATATTTTTAAAATAAAATATCCGCATGTGACAGATAATCTTACACACATTTGAAACTTTCCGGAAGGTTAAACTATAATACCCGTATGGGGGTGATCCAAAAAAACTGATAATTTTAATTTTTCTGTTAAGGTATTTATAATGTAGATTATCTGTGACATGCATGCTGGAAGATTGAGTGGTGAAATGATTTTATAAAGATGTGTGTATGTTATTGATGTTAAGTAACTAATCCAAAGAGTGTACGCCGATCGAGAGAATCGGCAGTTAGTGACGGAACTGGAGGACGTGACTGTGTGCTTGCATGCAGATAGATATGAGCATCCACCGAGATGGATATAAATATTTTTGATAAATATAGTAAATGTTGGGGAGTAAGAAATAAACGTACGAGTTTTAATTTGTAAGTGACATTTGTTAATCGTTTTCTTTGTAATTTTGTCTTTGTTAGCTTTGTAATGTGTTCTTCTATTTGAAAGGTTTGAAAATGAATTACCGTAGCGTTTAATGGTGCGAGTGGAAGTGTCGTAGTTGGGTTCTATCTTATTATTTACGATTCAAATAGATGTACATTTGCTTTGTGCCAAGTGAGATATTCAATTATGAGACATTAAGGTTAAGTGAGTTAATATCAAAATTAATTGCAAGGCTTAGATATTTATATTTTGTGATAATAATATATGGAAGTTTTGGCAAAAGTGTTATACGAATATTTACGTTCTTAATTGATGTTTCTGATATTTATGTTAGTTTATGTTCAGTTTTAAACTAAGTCTAAACCGTTTAATAATGTTAACGAAAGTTCCTGCCTCTATGAGAAGTTTACATTTACATACTCTTTGCAGAGATTTGTGTTGATTTCTGCGCATTTAAATTTACTGACGATTGCCTACTACCAGTTCTTTAGTCTTTTTTTTCTCATTTCAGTTTTGTATGGCTTCCAAATATTATTGAAAAATCTCACATTTGTCTCATACATCGTTGCAAGGTAGTTTTTCTAGGTATGCAACCACAATCCGTTGATCGAAATTACGATGTTTGCTGGATGTTACAACTTAGCAGAAGAACTCATCTTAATTAGATGCTATCTCTCAATAATTTAACACATCAAGCGGGAACTAATGTCATGTATGTCTCATTGCTCTTCATTATCTTGGTTAAGCTATAAGATTGATATTCAATATCGATCGTCGGTATTACAAAGTTTAGTTTTTAGCACATAATAAGGTTAATGATAGAAGTTTCCCTTACACGCTACGGAGTAAAAAGAATTGACATCTATTGGGATGTCAATAGCAGTCAGCTTACAAATTAATCATTATATTGTTACCATAAAGAAGTTCTGTCAAAATCTCAAGATCTTGACGTGTAATCCTCAAGTTACTTCAAGAACAGCATGCTATTCAATTTTTTTCATGTTCTTTTCAGAAAGTCTTTGCCTGTACATCCCCATAAGGGGGGTGGATGACTGTATCATGATCTTTCAATTCAAATTTTGTTTTCAATTTGGCGATCATGTAACTTAGTTTACAATAGAAGTGCATTCTACTGTCACGCCAATAGAATCATTTTGGCTGTGGAAAAATTCAAATGAGATAAAGGTCATGATTCATTTATCAAGGATGTCTAGCCTTGACATATCACCATCCTTATTAAACAGTTAACAGCTGGAGTGGCTAATGCTTAGGAACCATGGGTTGGATATAGATATTGAAGGAAACTGACTTTCTGAAAGTGAATGCAAGTGAATACCTTTATCCACAAGTTCCTTCCTTCATCTTGACAGTAAGACTGATATGTAAACAATAATCAGCATTATGGGGTTTGTAAAAAAGTACCAACAACAAAATGAAGATTATAAAATGTATAGCTTCTGGTTACACATGTATTCTCTAAAACCTATGTGGACACCAAACAAAATTCACCAAGCAAAGGTGATTGATTCTAAAACTTAAAAAAATATATTAATGAACATTCCAGACTTGAAAGGGTGCTAAATTTTAGGATCAAATGTCTTTGTGTACTTATTAAAAAATGTAACTGGTTAACAACCAGTTCATTAATATAGGGCTACAAGTATTGATACATAACCCATTTGGGTGTTTTAATATAACTGATTTTGTGTATTGTCATAGGATTCATGTTAATATATCAGAATTGAATGTTGTTAAGTGTGTAGCTAAGGTTGTTTCGACCGATGTTGCACGCCGCCTGATTCGCTTGCATCGGCTATCGTCTTATCGGAGTATATTTCAGTTACTTTCACTGCAGCAAGAAGTGTACATAGTATAGGCACGTTATTCCTTCCAAATCTATGCAAAAGAGGGTACATTATGATTTATTCGTTAGGATGCAGAAATACATAGTTTTTAGTTAATTGTATCGTTGTGAAGTAGTGTTAAGTTGAGGGTAGGCGCGAAAAGCTAGCGGAACGAGACTGAAATACACCCTGCCGCCAGCTTTCGCGTCCATTACTTACATACATGTCATTCTCGCTATTAATATACTTTTTTATAATTCTGCTGTTATTTAACTTCTGTGTGTAATGTATTTTGATGGATCGGACATTTATGTTGTCAGATTTAAAGAAGGATAAGCGCATCTTAAATATTTAACGTCTAGCACACACTGCGTTATAGTAATTTTTATTGTTAACTTTTCTTTCGTGGGGCATGGATCACATAATTTAACACAGTATATAAAAAGTTGATCCTTTCTACAAATTCAGTGTTAATGTGTTAAATGTAGGTACATGTTGATAATGTACGAATGTGTTGTTAGATGGATTACTGCTGCCTTTGGGCTTTTGGCCATTCCATCTTTCATCTCAAGAAGCTGTTGATTGTTGCTTCTCATAAATAATAAGGTCCAATATAAATATAATAGGTTCTTTCGTATTATTTTTTTCTCACAGGATAAATATAGCTTCAAATTTTACTGTTATTTTTATAACCATTTTTATAATTGGTATAAGTTCTGAAACTAATAACTACCTCAATATTACTAAATGAATATGATAATTATCTTTGTGCAAGTTTTTGGAAACTGAAATTTAAAAAATTACAAAAATGAATATAGTATAAGATTGCTACTTTAATCTGTAAAGAGAAATTGTCAAATTTAGGTCTCTTAACGTAATAAAGCGATAAAATTATTTTCGATGTTTTATTTATTGCTTTCCCATAGCCCCCCAGCTGGAAATTTGCTTCTTGTGGGATGCACAATTAGATGGTAACTTATAAAAAAACATAAAAAATTCTGTACGTGTGGATTGAGTAAGCACCCTTCAGAAAAGAAATAAACTATGTTCATTTATTCAAAGTTGATTAATTAAGTTAGTTAAGTAATCTCAGTATTTGTAAAAAGATCAAACAAGATTTACATTATTTAATGTGCGCTCGCTCAGTTCTCACAAACTACCAACGAAATAATGTGCATGTGGATTGAGTGGATTGCTCCCGTTGAGTCACACCAGTTTGTGTAACACTGTTACCCATTGGTAAAAAACGTCCGTTTGGATTGTGTGCATCTGCATTGAGTGTCTTTTTTCTCAAGTTTTAGTTAAAGACGTAAGATTTTTGGGAAATATAGTTAAAAATAGTAAAAACATATAGCATTAAGTAAAAAATTTCTAAAACCTAAGTTCATCTTCTAAGTTCATCTGTTATGTCCAAGAAACTGGGACACTCTATCCAGACGTTTGAACAAATTTGCATGATCTAAATTTCAGAAAGTACTAACTCTGTGGTGACAAATTTTATTTAACAATTTAGTAAAGAATTTTTTAAATCTTTTAAGAAATAAACGACTTGTTAGGATGTGATGTTACAGATAAACATCGGTTTAAATGGGTCACTCAATTTATTACGTGTCAGAATTGAGTGATCTGCAAAATATAAGTTTCATCAGAGAATTGCATAAATATAACACTTTTATCTTGTAGTTTGACTCTCTAACAAATTCGTAAAATGGAAATAATGGCTCAAAAGTTAATCGTTGAAAAATAAACGAAAGTTGTTTTTTTTCGAAACATTTGATCTGAGTGTCTCATATATGCGGCTTTACAGATTAACCTAAACTTCGTACACTGAAGCAAATTGGGAACAAAGTTTTTACAATTTTTTTTATTAAAATATGAAGTATCATTCGTTTTTCTTAATGTCATACTTTTAGAGAAAAATCAATTTTTTATGTTTTCTATGAGCGAATATTGTAGGGTCACCACAATTTATAATGTTTAATACAAAAACCGTACTGTGTATTGAAAACGTGTTATATTTAACTATAATAAATGAAAAAATTGCTTAATTACTTACTAGATTTTTTGGTTTAATATGGTTTTATGATTATTTATTTTCAAAATTAGTATAAGTAAGTCCGTATGATAAAGTATGTAAATAAATGGGTTCTTCTTTATAAGTACAAAATTTTACCATCAAATCATCATAGCAAATCATACGGCCATTCATAAAACCATGCCCCCTATAGTGACCGAGATTAGCCGGCGGCAACGCTGGAACATATTCAGTGAAGCCTAACAATTTGTAACATTTATTTTTTAAACTAATTGTTTCGGGTAAGTCCTTTAAAATAACCTCGGCTGTCCCGTTTAAATCGAATGAGATCAAATTCGAAAGCTCGTAACTAATGAATTCTTGATTATAACTACACTAGGCACATACTTTATTTTCATCGCTTATACAAATCGCGTGTTCTAAGATGGTAATACCGAATATAGTAATCATATCCACATTAATTGGCAGAAATACCACCTCTCTAAAAACCATGGTAGATGTGCAGAATTTGTTTAAACATTGTTTTGTAAAAACTGCACTGGAGATGGAAGTTAATAATACATTTTCAAATACGTATGTAGCATTACAAACACAATCGACATTTACAACACCGCCTGTTTGTTCTTTTTGAAAATATTGTAGTGCTATGCGAGACCTCGTTTCATAAACATCTTCATGCGACCGACTATCACATAAATCTTGAATGTATTTTGCAATCAGTGCATTTTTGGAAATATTTATAATATCCTTGATATTTTGGTTTGTATTGTACCCTAAACACAAAAGATACATAACAGAATCTAGGCCACAGGTGTTCATTAATTTAATTTCACTGTTATCGTTACGGATTGAACTGCACAAATTACCATTTTTCATAAATTTTATACCAATCTTTTTTGATATCGATTCAGTTAATTTAGCCTCTTCTCTCCAATTTTCGCAAAAAGAAGGTTGGTCGGAAAATATCGAATCTGTAGGAAATCGTTGATGAGTGGCACATTCAAAAATTTTTCTTTTTTTATTTAACTGTAATTGCTTATTATGTTTTCGCTTTCTAGAGATTTTTGTAACTGTTGTTCTTTTGTTAGTAATATTTTGACATAAATCGTTTAAAGCAATTTTCAATTCTCCATCTAGGCTTTCCAAATGAATTTTCATAAACTGATCAATCCTATCTTTTGAAACTTTAGATTTAAATATTAGTTTCTTTAAAGTTTTAAAATAACTTTCAGCAGCTGATGAGGATGGGGCCTTATTTACTGATTTGAAAAAAGGACATAATAAATTAGACCACAACGGTAATTTACACAATAATCTCTTTAGGTTAGATATAAAAGGCGGATAGTAATAAGAATTTTCGTTGTCCGGTATTATGTTTTTTGTATAAGAATCTACTAAACCATCAAACCATGTCATTAATGTCGTTCTTTCCAATTTTTGCATTGTATTAAGCAGTTCGTCTTCTCCAATATTTTCTTCTAAAATCTCCTCTTTAATTTCATTTATCGCTGTAGTCGTATCTTCGGTCACGTCGATACATTTATCAAGGCGTGTTATAGCCTCAAATGTTTTAGCCCTTGCAGATATATCATTGCTATCATATTGTCCTAGGCAAATTTTCACAACGTCTTCAATGATCGCTTTTGCAACGATATTCCTCACATTTCTTCACTTATAAGTAAAATGCAATGTATATAAAAATATTTTACACGTTTGTCTGTAAGATCTTTAAAACTGGTTAAATTGTGTAATGTTTTTACGAAGTGACTTGTATCAAGCCGAATGAAAGTATCTGGTAAAGTTGTGGTTTTCCTCTCCAAAACAGAAAACAGCTGTTGAATGTAATCTCTGGTTCTGTTATGCGATGTGAATGCCTGAGTGATAGCCGAAAGCAAAGCAGATGAATCATCAGTGATTACTTCATGGGGCACGTTAATTACATCTCTCACCCATTTTTTTAACCAACTAGAAATTGATGATCCACTGTGAGAATCTGTGATCATTTGCAGAACCGGTACGGATTTCAGTTTTGGATGACTAGTTATGAGTCCAGTGTACAAGAATAATGTTTTTGTTAATTGGGTACCGTCCGGCAGGTATATAGTCTCTAAAAAAGAACCTGTTGCATCAATAGTAATAGTAACTCTATCGCATTTATTATTATACTGAAATTATACTGAATATTGTTTCCAATATATTTCATGAATTCTTTTGGCGGCTTCAAGTTTCCGTAGCTGTCAAAATATTCAACGAAGTTATTTATTTTACCATAAGCCACCCAATGAGTACCAGGGTTTTTAGAAGAGTCGAGATCAACTACCCCACATTCTATTGGTAGTATAACATTCCGTAATGCATCCCTCATGAACACACCATGGAAGAATAGAATATTGTTCGAATGCTTCATAATATCAATATTGGTCAGAGCTCTATGAGGTAGCCTAGATGTTAGTTTTTTTTATTTGAAATATAAATGCCTAATCCATCTTTGTATGGCATCAGGTGTAAACCTTTTCCGATTAATAACGCTTCAATCTGTCTAGTATGTCGCTTCGACTCTTGTAAGTGCTTTTTTGCAGTTTTAAAATCATTAATAGCTTTTGCTATTCCAGCTGCACCTCTTGTCAAAGTACCAATAGCAGATAAACCAGCAAATATTGGTATTAAGGGAAGGAACCCACCAGTTTTTGGTACTGGTATAATCCGGGGTAATTCTATAGGCGAAACTGATCTTCTATAGGCGAAAATCTCGAGCTGTTGCGTAATCTAACTCCATCAACGTTATATATAATTATATACAACAATAAATACGTTACTAGGTGATCCACAATTTATAAAGATAAGTTAGCATAGGTTTTACTAGTATATAAATATTATATGTTAAATTAATACTTTCACTGATTTCGTTGATGTTTATGTGGATTGAGTGATCCTCTCTTCAATTGTAACAAAAATTAAGGAAGATTTAGTAAAAGAATAAGAATAATTTTTATTTGCAAAAAAAAATTAAATACGTACTCCATCCTTCACTATATTTTACGGTAACAGCAAAGTAAACAGTATTTATAAATTATAAGCAGTTAACATCAAAAAATCAAAAAAATAGCAACAACATAACAGTAGGTTTTACACTTTTGAGCTATTACCAAAATTATATTATTCCAGCCGGTTCCTCTACTGCGTCGCAGATGGTTGGAGAGGTTTCTCACTTGTTCGTCGCCAATAATAAAAATATTTGGTTTTCGCTTCATAGAGTTCGTAGAAGTCACACGATTATCCTGCCGGGTATTTATGTTTTTTTATGTCGAGAAACTCATTCATCCTTTTTTGTTTTTTGTGTAGAGAAAGCTGGAGAAATCGCCAGATTTTGTAATGAAGAGTTCATATATGCCAGAGTTGTTCGAGGCGTTTTTATGTGTGAAAGGGTTAATCTACGCTTCAGCGGTGTTGTGGAGAAATATTTATTATTATGTTGGCTTTTTATTAGTTTCAGCGGCTGGTTAAGTTTTGTTAAAATCTCTATTTTCTGTTAATGTTTTACTATTTTTCGTTTCGTTTAAGATTTTCGTTTTCAATATTAAGATTTTCAATTTCTTTGTCCGCCACTTGTAATTTTCTTGTTAAATCTTATAAATTTTGCTTCATTTCATCCACTTCTACACTTATTTTAACTATTATTTAGGAGTAAGCTTTTATTAACAATTTCGATAATTGAATCGTAAGATTGTTCTTCACCTGTCTTTCTGAATTGCTATCATAGTCTGATTTTTGACGCTTATTTCTTCTTAATGACTTTAATGTTACGTTTTCCATTCCTAAAAACCAATTCAGTTGTGTTGTTTTGATAACAGCGCCCTCTCTCTTTCTTATTTTGTAATAAATGTTTCGATAGATTCCGTCCAAAAAGCTAAAAGTTTTATTAAGTATTTCCTAAACGTCTCTGTTGTAAATTTTGGTTTATTGAGTCAGTAGTATAACTTAAATTTGTAGATGACTATAGTTGTAAATTTTATCACAGTAATATTTTGAATTTCATCACGTGATTGTCTGTTATCAGAATGAGTCAGTGTTTTTGTTTACTCAGAGTAGTTATACTATTCACCTTAGATTAAGCTATTCACTTTCATAGATGTTTAATGTCGATAGTTTTTCTTGATCACAACACATAGCACTGACAATTTCAAATCAGATTTACGCATTTATTGAATTTATTTCAATGTTGTGCCGTAATTGTAACTTGTTTGCCCACTTTTAGCACTTATATTACGATTAATATCGAAGACTGTTTTTTGCAAACACTTGAGGTTATGAACTTAGGTAATTATTAACTGAATTTCACTGTATTTTTCATAGTTTATTATGTATTGCTAATTTATAAAAATAAAATTGTACGAATCGATTTTTACGTTGGCACAGCGCCATCTACTTCGGTTACGATTAATTCAAATAGTTTGTATTTTATAGGTACTATTTGAGTCACGAGTCAGATTCTAATAGATGATTCTAATAGATTGTTTATGCATATTACACGACAATCTATCTCAGTAAAATATTCACTCAAATGGATTAGCTTTTTGCTTTGATATTTTCAAAGTGAGTGCACGGAAAAAAACGTTTCCGTCAGAATGGCCGGTCCCTAAGCGAATTTATCGTTGAAATTGTGTCGAAAAATTTGCTGCCATATTGCTTCTATTTGGTTCCTATAAGTAGATAATTTTTGCTTCCATCCCATTTTAGAAGAAACAAAACATTTCAGGGTGATCGGCCATCCTGCTGTTAGGTTGGCCGGTCACCTAGCCGTGGTACCTAATATGCGTGGAATTACTGAGTTTTTCATCAGCCAGCCATTGCTTCGTATTTGCTTCCTTCAAACTATTAAAACTCCGGTACCGTAGCTATTATGGAAATAAATATTTCGATCAAGTTTGATGTATTTGCCTCCAGTACCTGACATAATGAAAAGAGCAAGCGACAAATACGCTTAGTGACCGGCCATTCTGACGGAAACGATAAAACCTAGTAATGCATATACATATTCAACAGACACTCAAAAGTTACATTCGGTTAAATGTGGACCCTCAGTCGTGAGTGAGAGGTATCCAAATTCAATAATCTTCTTAAAATGTAAAAACAACTGCTGTAAATAGCTACTCTTAGTAAAATATTTGTAAAATTAATTGTATTGAATGACAATCAATCCCGTTAACTCAATAAGTAAATGTGGCATGCCGAAGGTGGTCCTTCAATTGATCGCGATAGGTAAGTTTACATTAAACGAGAACAACAATAAAATTTAAAATATAGGTATGACTGACTGAGGGTTAGTAAACAAACTTGAACCATTGAAAATTCAATCTTTATTTTGTAAAAAGAGCCATTCAAAAGTTTCAATCGATTTAAGGTGGTCCCTCAATAGAAACTTTTGTCGTACAAATAAATCAATGTACGTAACATTTGGTAGTTAAATAGACACTTATTATAGTCTATCCTTTAGTAATTTTTTTAATCTAACTATTGCTTCAGCGAACAGTATACACTAATGTACCGTTTTACTTCAAATAATAACTCCCGCCAAGAAATACTACGTTCGAGGTGACCACAATAATTACATTCTGTTTGTAGACATTATTTATTTATAAGTTTGACATATCTTGGCTAATCAAATTACGATAAAAACATAATGCCTAGGATGAATTAATATATAAAAATAAATTACGCGCCACTTACAATTTAACCCTGATATTTTTTAATTCACAAATTACTTCTAATAAGAGAGTAACTTAGGGTGTGTATAAAAATTTGTTCATTTGAAGAACTTCGTCACATTTAAAGAGTAAGTCGTCGTAACAGCGTATGCTCTCATTATCTCTTTAGATCACTAAAAATTAACAGTCGACAACGCCTGGAAGTCGCCAAATGTGAAATTAGAGTAACAGAGATGTTAATGATGAAATTAGAAGATGAAATTAGAGTGGATGAGGTTAGAAATACATTAGTTTAGGAATCAAACATCCCAAGACTATGTTTGTTTCTGTAGTATTTACTTTTAATTTTGAACAGCATTCTCTTTTGTAGATTTTTGTATGGGGCTTGGCATCATCTCCAATCTTCTTTTGTTTGTTGTTTTTCAAAATCGCTGCGTATGATAATGTCAGTAAAAGGTAACATAGGGTATGACTACCACCAGGGCAAGATTAACACTTTCAATTATCTCCTTAAGTATAGCTTTCTTTTTCTATTTACTATTTTGCTAAAATTTTAAAGATTGATAGTTCTCGGTTGAAGATACAGATGTCACTGTTACTAATTAGTGCCACGAACATAACGAAATGAAATCTATCAGTGTTACAACAAAAATGGTTGGTTGTTTGGTCGCTGTATTCATTTGTTTGATTGTAGTTATCAGAAAACATAAAAAGTGGTTCATTTGGGGAGCTCTGAACGTAAGTAGCGTTTCATTAATACTACCTTTCAATTAATTATATCAGTATAAAGTAAAATACACAATTTTCGATATTAATCAACTACACAAACTAGACTATTAGTTTTTTCGGGGCAAGACTAACGTATGTTATTCTTTCCCCAAGTCAGATGTTATAAACATTTTTCTATTGTTTATTTACTTACTACGTATGTAAGATATAAATTGTACTTTAGCACGTATATTTTTTTCGATTTGTAATGAGGTATTTTAGCGGAAGAATTAATTAATGGATCTTAACAATAAATTTTATTTATCGTTGCTTGATGAAATTTTTTAATTTATAAAATGCAGCCCAAACTTATTTTTTTTTAATACAGTGGCAAAATGGCCAAAGTTACGTCCGAAAACCAGATAGGGCAACTGCCTGTACTAGAGAACAGTTGCTGGAAGCGGTAAAAAAAAGAAAAAAACGGAGAACTGTCAGATGATGAAAATTCTGTCAAAAATAATGGCTGCTATTTTGACAAGATTGGTACTACATATTTTGAGAAAATGTATCATGGATTATGTATCATAAAATAAAGTCGCTTTTGTTTGATCGTTTAGCTGAGATAAGTCTGAGATAAATATAAGTTAGCTTTATAGATTTCAGCCTAAATTGCATACGTCGTACCTTATAATAAATAGTACTGAAATACATTTAAGTCATCATTTTAAGTAAGTTCAATAAAGATTCCTGCGACATTTTCTTTATTCTGGTTTTTATTTTAATCTTATGATGTAAAGTAAAATTACCTACATCGTTTTATCAATATATTAATATTAAATTTGAATTCTATTCCACAGCAGTAATAATAATTTTTTGGTTATTTTTAAATGTAATTATTTGGGGCAAGACTAACTAAAATGAAAGGTTCTATACCTCTGAAAACGATTTGTATGTCAGTGTTGCCCTTTTATTATATAAATTTATTATAGCCAAAAATATAATATATTATAGCCAAAATTATTATATATGAAAATTACTAAAACAATTGCTCTTAAAATATAAAAAGTCTATGTTTTTTGTTTAAAATTCGTTACTGTTAGTCTTACCCTGGTTGGTGGGGGAAGACTAGCAGTTTTACTAGTGTACTACTTTATTTAATATAACCGCCATGAATACATTTACGGAAATATATTCTCATAATTTTACACATTTTTATAATTTCTGTTTATTAGTGCTATTGTCAACTCAAAGGTAGCAAAAACATAGCCATAAAATTCAATCTTAATTGCCTAACAGAGAAATATGTTAGTCTTACCCCATCTCACCTTATATCGACTGTAAACAATCGTAGGAACACAAATATATAATCCACTATGCGCTTAAGGGTAACATTTCCTTGTTATGCGCCGAAATAGATTATTATAGAAAAATCAATAAAAAAATAATAAAGAATGCATAATGCATTATGGCTACAATCTTATAACTCACATAGCATATACAACATATGCAGCAGACATATTTAGCATTAATAACAAACAATTAAATGGTAGCCCAGACACTAGTCTTTTTGGTAGGGAATGGATGGGCCAAGTCACGATCTTCATTGATTTTTCCTTTTATTAGCACAGTGTGTACAATGTATACCGGGTGTAAAATAAAGGAAGCACAATACTTAAGGGTCAGTAAGTATACCATTGTTAGAATATACTGTAAAAGAATTGGAGTTATAGGGTTAAGATTTCCATAATTTTTATTTAAATTTTTTACTCAACATCTTTGACAGCCCTAAGTGGTTTTCATACCTATGAGTGTGCGAAAGTCTTAACCTGCTCCAATAACGTCAATTCTTTTACAGTATATTCTAACAATATTATAGTTACTGACCCTTAAGTATTATGCTTTCTTTATGTTACATCCTGTATATATACTGGGTAACCCTTTAACTGCAGTTGGTCCGGATGTGAGACTGTAAGAAAATCGTATCTTCTTCCCAGGGTTGTCAACCATATGAAAATGACTTTTATACTTTTTTGTATATTTTCGCTACTTTTTTATTCATTCCGTTGCTTGCTTAGGTACTTTAGGTTTTTATTTATGTTATACTCCTGAAAACGTGTATTATTTAATTTTAATACTATTTCAGGCATTCTTAACGATGAACATTATCAAAATTGTCACTTAAAGATATTTTGTGAATTTTTTTCTTAATGTCAACTTTTGTTCACCTTCAAGGTATTTTTATGACATGAAAAATATTACCTAATCGTTTGTTTCTTATCCCTAATATATAATTCTGTTCACAATCAAATCTGAAAATCAAACTCACTGAAAATCAAATCGATACAATACTATCAATTGAAGAACAACATAATATAAGGTACTAAAGTTTTGCTTTTTAGGAGCCTTTGGATTTGGACGGGTTGATTTATTGCCCACAAGTATGTGTCTTAATTATTTGCTGGCAGTTAAAGATTGCTGATAGGTTGATTAAAAAAAATTAAGACAATCTGTGAGAGCTGGTAATAAGTTATCAAAAAATTATCTACGTGTTAAATTATAAAAGTTAACTAATAATAATTTAAAAAAACCAACTTTCGGAGCAAAAGGGCGCCAAAAGGAAATAAGTTACAAAATAGCTTAGTTTAACGAATGAAAGTAAACACTCGTCGATCATTGGTCTCCTGCCGAGGAATGGTTCCACTACAGTACTAGTTTATAAATTTCGGAACGATTACGGCAGTTTCTTTGAATATTATTGTCAGTTGAATGACATTGTCAAAGGTTCCAAAACAGTAAAAATAAATAAAATTAAAGCACGTCAAAAATAAAGCCTTATAGTATATAATAATATAAGCCTATTGCGTTCACACAATAAAATAACACCGGGAAGACGACAAGAAATAATACATAATATTTAATTTACAACTTTAACTTACTCAGGTATGTAAGATGTCATTCATGTGATACACTTTTAACGAGGTGTTTGGATTACCATTAACAAAAAAGATGCCATGCGAAGTAAATTTATCCAAACTCAGTGAAATGGATTTAAAGTGCCTTTTTGCCATTGCATAAGTCCTCGCATAAGGACTTGTATGAAGTCCGTTTGGAGAGTTTGGACAACTACTCATATTCATTTATCTAATGGATATGAATAGTTCAACAGTAATAACACAGGCGTCCGCTGCACGATTAACTTACCTCATCGAAATACGGAAAAAATTTGCCTTCCACAAAAAGTAGATCTAAAATTAGTAGGAAACAACGAGGTTTGCATGAGGAATTCGCTTTTCGAATTAAGAGTTTTTGGGGTGGTGGTATGCCAAAGGGGGTGGGGGTAAACCCCTTTAACTCTCCAAGCGCGGCAATAAGTGTGTACCAATTCTTTTTAATTTTTATACAAATTTTGAGGTTGTATTTGTACCTATTTACCTGTAAATACAAATTTGTTTTTCGGCAAATTTATTTTAGCAATCGAAATTATTTTGGCATAACTTCGTTCTTGGCGCTTCGCGGATGTTGCCCGGCCGTTTCTCGTGACCGGGGAAACGTTGAAGTACCTCCCAGCTCTCAGCTTACACTCGAACACATTCCATTAGAATATAACAGACGTCTTCTATTTTATTGCATACGTTACAATTATAATAAACTGGAGAAGTAGTTTTACCCATTAAAAATCCGAATTTATTTAATATAATGTGTCCAGTGCGAAGTCTAATACAAACGGTGTTCCGTCTTTTCATATCACAATTGATTATCCAAGAATTTGTAACTGCCGTCTGCAATGTACGATACCGAATTCCCTTATCTTTTTGATTTATTTTTAAATTGGGCTTTGCAGATTAGATTATATTTCTCTTTTACTAGGTAAATACAGCCTAAGTAAAAAGGAATCACTGGGTAAATAAACCCTCTGTGGCGGCTGCACTTGCCAGTTGATCGGCCTTTTCATTACCGGCTAATAGTATATGGGACGGGATCCATTGAAGTTTCACAGGTTTAAGTTTGGACTGTGGGTATAATATAAGATTTATAATTTTGAAAGTTACTAGTAGACTAGAGGTACACAGAGCTAATTAGAGAATTAAACAGAGCATTATAGAAACTCTAGTATCAGTTTTGAATTGTGCACCTAAGTCCACCTGTGGATCTTAAAAGTCCGCCCCACTTCCTCCAGAACCCTTTGATCCGTCTATATATACCTGGTAATAGTGACTATATTTAAGGTTTAAATAACATTGAATCTTCCGCGCTGTATCGATGCTTGGCCTGACACACTCCGTCTACATTTGTAAATAAAAGCAATTGCCCCTATTGCCATCCTCCAAATATTAAGGCAAAACATATCCAACCTAGAGATACTATAAACAATTAAGTCTTTATATTAAAAAAAGTTAATGGCTTCGTAAACTTCGCTGGGACGACACAATTCCTGATGACGTCACAATAAAATTCACACAACACAGACTCGATAGAGTATAACGAAATTCGTGCAATATAAAAATTCCGCGTTTTGTCATGAACAATCATTAGATTATGATGCGTGTGCCTTATATTCGCTATAAATAAAATAACCCGTTTAAGTTATGTTTCGCAGTGCAAAAAGCAGAGTCGCGCCAGTAAAAACTATGAATATACCTAAACCCGAACTCTGCGGCGCTTTGATAGGAGCAAAGTTAAAATTGTATGCTATTCTTGAATGCGGATTCCGCCATAGTTATTGTTACCATAGGTTATGTTCATCTCAACATTTACTTTAAAAGTTTGTGAAAAATCGAGTCACTGAAATTAACGAAATGATAGAGGATGCCATGTGGTTGAAGATGAAAATAGACATGAAGATAGCCAACAAGAGGCTTAAACGTCAATGACCTCCAGATAAGTAATACCTAAGTAGTAGCACGGTCCTGAGTATTTTCTCTGCATGGAGTGGTTACCTCGTAAGTAATCGACTACTCAATTTAACAATTTACCAGAAATAAATATTAAATAGGTGGGTGAATTCTGTGTTAATTTCGATTAACGAGAATTTTCAACATCGAAAGATTCTCGTTATTTAGTTAATTGAAACGTGTCGGAGCAAATTTAGGTAATGCGATTCATTCATAACGCCCGGGCCCGCAATAGACACGTGCTCAATACCGGTTCCTTTTCAGTCCCGGACACGGAGTGTCGGGTACATGCGTCTCAGGGAATGTTGGCTCGTTTCGCACAAATGCAATTATTTCACAGTTTGTATCATAGTTTAGTTAGTTACGCGTTAAGACAGTAATAAGGACGCGAAAAGTGTTTCAGGATTAAATATTTCAAGACGATTGTGACTCTCTATATGTTAGTTCTAACTTTCGATAATAACTTACTATTTAAGGGACTCGACTATATTTAAAACAACACAGACTTCATTCTTACACTTATTCGACACTAATTCACATACACTAAAACACACAACAACCGCACTGACCACACAGCATATTATATTATACATTTTACTTACCCAGCAATCACTGGATATCACGTTAGCGTCAGAACCCCTGGACCAAGTGCGATATTTGATGTTTGGAAACTATACAGTTTTAATACCTGAACTTTATTTTATTTGATACCTATATTTGATTATTTAGTACCTCGAAGAACAGTGAAAAAACATGAAAAGAAATCGGCCAGACATTCTGACGTCAGGTTGTCTGGACCACATTTTTTTCACATAGGCAGTATAACTATTTCTTTGTAAATATTCAATACCTTTTTCATACCTTATATATGAGCATAATCCTTTAAGGGGTTATAGTACAGGTCATATGCAAAAAATTTTTGTATGGACACTCATATGCGAAAGTGAACCATTATTGATATATTTTAATTTTAGCGTTTATTTGAAAAAATCGTAGGTAACTTAAAATCTAAAGAAAAAAATAAAAATTCAAAAGAAATTTAATTAATATCTTAATTTTATTTATTTATGACGATCTAGTTACATATCTAGAGCATAAAATGTACAATAACAACGTTTTTTAAACGCAATGCTCCCAAATTCAAGAACAAAAGAAACATTTTATTAGTATTACACGCAATGTTGCCCCTTTAACATTGTCAATGTACAATGTAACAATCATAATCACACAAACAATGGAGCAGGGAGCAGGTAGAAAAAATATAATATTTGTAAGTTCCCTTTTAACCTGAATAAAAACCAACGTAGTCATGTTAAAAATGAAAGGATGAAATTAATGGATGCATCTTGTCTTGAATTATCCCTATCAAATATTACAATTTTGTGTATTAACCGGTCTCCATCCGTTACTAACGCCGATAATTTCATAAAATCTCTTAGCACATACCTTAAACAGCTGAATTAGGAAAGACATGTTGTCATCGCAGGAGACATTAACATAAACATTAAACCCAAACATGTAGAACCCCCAAGTGAGTACACAAAAAGAGTCAATTACCTTAGCACACTATCTGTACTAGGCATACTTCCTGGCCATATTTTGCCCACACATTTTGTAAATTGTCTTGATCATTTTAGTTGAGACTAAACAGCAAAAAGTATGATGCCAATCTTGCTATACTACAATCTACACCATCACGGATCATTAGAGAACACTTCTCTCCCTGACAAAAATAAAAACCCATAAACGCTTTAAAAAAATCTATACGAAAATAGACTTAGACAAAGGGCCCTTGCAACTTAATGAGACTAAAATTGAAGAACTGTAACTCCTTACTGATCCAAATATTTTATTTTTATTATTTTTTTATTTTAACTGAATCTTTAAAAAAATAATAGTACCACATTAACTATACCTACAAGCAAACGTACTATAAAACCTTGGATCACTCCTGGAATATTGCGCTGTATAAATAACAGAAACAAAATGCAAAAACAACTCAGGGGTGACCCATATAAAGAAATCTTGAAACTAACTTATAGTACGTATAGAAATTTTTCTATCACTACTTCGGCACTGCATGCGCTGGTAGTCCCACGCGAGCTTATCGTCGCAGATAGTTGTAACGCCCACCAATTAGAACCACCTGCTTCTCATATAGAAAATTATATATATATATATATATATATATATATATATATATATATATATATATATATATATATATAAATTAGAGAAACCTGTATAGTATAGGAAACTAAAAATAATGTTTTTTATAATGTTTATTTAAACACATTTGGTTTTAGGTTCCGTATGATATGAAATTAAAAATAATAATAATAATGTTGAGAGTCATTTTAACAACACAAAGTTACAACAATAACGGTGAAACTTTTATAAATCCTGTGGATTTAGTACAAGTTGAACACGATGGCACCAATGATACGCTGTTGAAAGACTGTTCGACAAATGGATTGGATTCTTATAAAGGTAAAATTTATTTCACACACAATACTAATTTAGAGATTTGTCACGAAAGTGGGTTTCGACTTGATAAGCTAATACGAATTTGGTTATTGATTGATACTTATAAAATCATGGGATTTCGTCGCCATGACAATTTTGTTTATAAACACTAAAACAAAATTGTATAACTCATGTCAAAAGGCCCGCATAAGACATAAGGCGCGTTTTGAGTGGCTGAACGATTTTCTTCAAACATTGCTAAGAATACTCTCGATTCATTAAGCTTTAAAATAAAAAAAAGATACTCACCGAGGTCCGTGTATTTCGCAAAAAACGGCTGATTCCTATTTATTACAGATATACTATTGTAATGGGGGCTAAAAAATACAAATATATTGACACATTCTTACTTATTAGCCTACATTACCAAACAACTATAATCTAGACGTGAAAACTTCTCGGCCTGACTATGACAATTTGTGATTTTCAGTCCAAAATAATATTAGTTTTTTAAAACATCTCCCTTGACTTCTTAATACTAGGTTCAGTGTTTCTACAACTATAGTATTCATACCTAGAAGGTTATGGAAATTGCCATCCAACCATCAGAACTTTTTCTTTGGGCGCAAAATGCTATCCAGTTACAAACTTATTTAAAAGGGACGGTTTTATGAAGTCTGAAGATTGCAACTCGGGACACAAACCAAGATGACCGAGGAATTAATAACATAAATCACGTAGTTTTCCCATTGCACCTTGTTCTGGTAAAAATGGCTATGTTCTTCTAGCGGGCTAGAAGATTATGTGTGTGTCAGTGCGTGATTTAACGCATTTTGTGTTTGTGTGTTATGTTGTAAATGTATGCATTTGAGTTTCGTTAATTGAGGTATAATTATTTACTACCTATTATATACATACAACATATATAATAATAGTAAATAAATAGTCTATTATACAGAGTGGCCAGAAAAGTGCCGACCAAAGATTTTTTTTAAGGTGCGTCGTGTTAATTTTTTCAAAATTGCGACCGAATCAGTTTTAAAAACTTCTAAAAAAAGTAGAAGATTTCTGCAAATTTCTATTTTTGCTACTTAATCTTTATAAACCGTGTGTTTATGCATAAAATAAACAGCCTCATAACTTTAATTTCAAAATTACCTAAAGTTAAGAATTTATGTTAAGGGAGTAATCGTTTAAATTTTCAATTTAAAATTTAAAATCTAAACTGGCAGTTTCTTCGTTTCTAAGTTTAGTTTAGTTTAGTTTATTTTTCTCAAAAAATTCAATTTAAAACTTAACCTATCGTTTGAATTATAAAGGAGACTGGTGCCTAAACTAGGAAAACCTGTGTTTTAGGTCTCCAGGTGACTACTAAATATGCAATATTGAGGTATTCGTCTTAACACAGTTTATGTATATAAAATAAAGAATAAATTTTTTTACAAAATTACAAAGAGAAACATGGTCTTGACATATAATAATAATATGACATTAAAGTGCGTGTGTGTGTGTGTGTGTGTGTGTGTGATGTGTGTGTGTGATGTATGAGGAAGGTTGACTAGTGGATAATATTTAACATTAATTCCGTCGTATCGTAGTCTAATGTAAGGAGAAAGTTTTGCAAACTCCTCTTACAGCTTGCTTCAACCTGATCGTATATTTGTAGTTTTTTGTTTATTTTATTATACAAATATGGTCCTAAAAACTAATAAAACTTTTGGACGAAACTAGTAGAAACAGTTTTCACTGTACAGGGGTTAATTCGACGTGAGTTAGATAGTTCCGGGTCATATAAGGTCATAGAATGTTGTTTCAAAACTACGTTATGAATAAATAATTTTCGCACTGTTAGAACTTTACAGAGGTCATATAGGTCAGTGTTCGGGTATCTATAACGAAGAAAACAGCTTACTTTCAGAACTGCTCGCTGTGCTCTTTCAAGCTTTAGAATTTCAGTTTTGTTTGTTCCACCCCAAACACATGTGCAGTACGTGAGGATGGATTGGCACAAGGCAAAGTATACTGTTTTTATGGTTTTGAAGTTAGCGGCATGTCGAAGAGTTTTAAAGATGTATATTCAATTGCGGATTCTGCTTGTCAATAAATGGATGTGGTCATGAAAACTTAATCTTGAGTCTATAACGACAGCAAGATTTTTATAACTTTCAGTTTTTAGTAGTTTTGGGCAAGTGCAGCCGTTCGTCGCAAAACATGAATGTGCTGAAAGATCGAATGGAGATAAAGACTAGCGTTTAGCTTTGCGCAATGTAAAGGTGATTTTTCAGCGTTCAAAGTTAGTATGTTTCGTCTGAGCCAATCCGTAACCATGTTCAGGCCATTCTGGGCAGTATGATAGAGCTCATGCCACGTGTTTGCACTGAAAAGTAGGACAGTGTCATCGGCATACACCAGAATTTGTCCGCTAGTCAAGGGGAGGTTGCAAAGTCCATTTATATAAATGATAAATAATGTTGGGCCCAAAATGCTTCCTTGAGGCACACCATAAGTAAATGGAAGGTCATCGCTTATGTGGTTACCGATTTTGACACATTGCTTACGGTTCGTCAAATAGTTTTCGAAAATTTGTAATTGCAGGTATCTTATTCCAATATTTTCCATCTTTTGAAGCAGAAATGTTATAGATACGGTATCAAACGCTTTTGACAAATCCAAGAATACAGCCATTGACTTGAGCTGATCGTCGAAGTTTTTAACTATATGTTGGTGAGACCCGACACTGTATCGGATGTTGATACTCCTCGACGGAACCCATACTGGTTTCCTGCAATTAACTTGTTCCTCTCCAGATACTCAACAAGTCTTTTCTTCTTAAGTAGCTTCAGAGAATGCGTTACACTGTAAGCTTTCATAATAATAATAATAAAGTAGTACTAAAGTAGTAGTAACATTAAATCAGAATAGATGGCGTGTACAACTAAAGGACCTTTATCTTATCAAATTTGGTATTTAAATGAAATAGTTTGAGCATTTTTAGGGTAAGAGCCATATTTTCTAGTGACATTTTTAAATTTTTTTGAGAACCCGTTTACTGTAAATAAGTGTAAAAATTTCATACATTTGGTTTTAAGCTGTATTTAGAGCTGAAACGGTGCATAACATTTGCTAACTTGGGCCATATATTTGGACTTAAATATTCAATTTTGTTTTGTCTCATAAAACTTGCCTTACTGGGACTTAGCGTTTCATGTGAAAAAATGCTGTTCAGCCTGAATCCTGAACGTTTCTTTTGATATGTTCATCATCAGCGACACTATAGGCTTTCACCAATTCTTCTTGCAGTTTCGTTAACTGTGTAAGTAATATTGGTTATAGTGTAATCAGTGAAACTTACTGAAAGCAACATTGCCATATTTTAACAGAAAGGTCCAGTGTATACTTTAAGTATATTGCAATTAATGTTAATATTCACATATAAGTTATGAATCAAATCATCCAAATTGTGTTTAAAGCGACGCGGTTCAGCTAGCAACATCAGTCTCAAACTATCCTCCTCCTGAAAAAAACATATACACATATGATGCACAATATTACCTACCACTAATTTACCTAAACCTCTGCCTTATAAGTCAAGGTTTAAGGCTATTGTTAATATTTTATTTTTTAATCGATAGTTACTTAGAGATTTAGATAAATACTTTTTATTGAATGTGTTATACAATCTGGGAGCAATATAACAACAATGATTTTGTGCAAATTTAAGCCTAATGGTACGTAGGGGAGAATAATTTCTTCGTTTATTAGTAAAGGAGTCCAGGGTTCATTTTCGAGTAAAACGATATTTTTCATCTTAACAATCATTTATTAACAATTTTGTACATGGATTCGATCATTCGAATATTTACCGTATATAATCTTAAACAACAAGCAGTAAGGAAAAATAAAACGATAACTAACCTCTATTTGCTCCAGTAGTATAACACTCCACTAAATCGCCAACTATGCACCAACGGTTTTCCTTAATAATTTCACGTTCGCTCGCAACAACGGTAGTCATCCGACCCAACGAAAGCAAAGAAAGGAAAAGAATAATGCCGCGGACCGACATATGTTCGAGTTTGAACGAGTGCGAATGAAAAAGAAGCGAACGAGCGAGTGAATGATTTGGATCAGTGAATTATCATTAATTTTCGGTTCAAAATAGAGTCTGAATGTTAGTAAAGTGTTGTAGCTAGTAATAAAATGACCAATAATAATACGACCCTTACATTAGTAGATGACCCATTGAGAGGTGCCAGGATTGCCATTAGGCATGCTATTAGTATATGTTATTACGACTTAGAACTCCATTGCTTTCTATTTAAATACTGCTTTGCCCTTAAAGCATTTTTTTAAAGTCTGTTAGTTTTTGTAATAGCTTTTCTCTCACGGTGCGAGTTATGGAAATACCAAAATATTTGTAGTCTGGGCAATAATTTTCAAATCAGTATTGCGTGAAATCGAGTTGAGTTGTCATCGGAAGACGCCTGTGCCGGTGTGCACACTGACTGATAAAAATACTAAACGACGGATAGAAGCGACGTGCCTTATAATTTAAATCAACCTGAGTCTGCGATAGCAACGGTGTTATTGCTGCCACAAACGTCCTGTGAGCCTACCGCGATGCCAGCTACTCATGAATAAGGATATTTACTACAAGCACTGATTGATTAAAAAGGAAGTCGCTAATAATTTACCTGATAAAAAAGAGAAATATGTTTCACTCGACTCACAGCTATTGGCTCTGTACCATGCTATTCATTTAGCATAATGACCATCTACGTTGAGTTTGACGGTATCATACTGAGATAACTTTTGTTATTGTTGACTCATATGTTGCCGCATGACCGTATCTTAGAGATGTTTTTAAGACGCCTGGGTTATTCTTCGCTCTCGACAACAACGGTGCAAAAATAACATGCGATGTCAGATTCAATATATGCGGCACCCAGAACCCAAACCTAGAGCTAAATAAAATCAACACTGATTTAACTATGCAACCGGATATCGATAGGTTAAGGTCTGTATTGGAAAAACATAAATATAAGTTTACTAGCGGAAACTCTAAATCGACTGTTACTATCGGCGAGATGCGAATAAAACTTGAAAATCCCGATAAAGTTGTACAACGTCATCCGTTGTTCAACAACCGCTCCAGGGTAAAACTAGCTCCATGCTCCTAGTTTTACCCTGGCAAATGCCCCAATACCGACTTGTGTAAAATAACTACGGCAATTTAACGGTCTCGCTGGGTGTTTTGGGAAATTTGTTCCAAATTTTTCATCTATTATGGCACCTCTGTACGTACTCACTTAAAGGCTACGTGGAATTGGTGTAACTAACTTACGAAAGGTCGTGCTACAATGGTTGGGTATCTGACTTCCGCCACCTATGTTGACCATCTAAGATGCAAGTTTGATTGTCGTTTGATGGTGCCGTTTGAGGGTGTTCGTCGTTTGGATACTTGGGGGGAGGGAGACTTGCCGAGCTAACAGATGCAGAAAAGAATAATTTTGTATAGACATAAAGAGACTCTGTAAATTTATTTTGAAAAAAAATATACCCGTGAAGTTTCTTGCCAGTTCTTCTTCACGAAGGTTTTTTTCGAACTGGTGGTAGAATCATGTTTTATTTGACGTCAATAAGAACAAGTAATTGTCAATGTTGAGAAATAATTATTTCATTTCATTTCATTTCATTGGATATGGAGCAATCTTATTCCAAAAGGATGGCACTCGGCTAAAAGTTATAGGTTATTAAAGTCAGAGAACAACCGATGTGAAAAGCAGATACCACAGCTACGAGTAAAAAACTTTAGCAGTTTTTAAAGCAAATAAACATTTTAAGGCATTATTTGTTTTTTCAAATAAATGGTAAAACACAAAGTAGAATCATAATCCCTAAAAATTTTCAATGGCAGATAATCCAGAGATTTCACGATGAATTAAAACGTTATCTACAATAAGAGAGCATTTTTGGTTTCCCACTATGACCTCATCTGTTTTAATTTACGTTGACCATTGTCTACCATGTAAAATAAATAAAAAGCCCTCAAGCAAAAAAAAGCAATCTGCCCTTTACCCAATGCGCCCAATTAAGGGTTAACTGTACGATGTCCAAAAGTACATGTAAGACTCCGTTTCAAATGTTGATTGGTTGCAATAAAAATCCACCTGAACTTAACTTTTTACGCCTTATTTCGTATTTCAAAATGAAGTTATCCTAAGAGAAATTAGATGTGAGGCTTTGTAGTGGGTGATTTGATTCTAGTTCAAAAGTATCCTAGAATTTAATACATAGGATGCAAAATGTTGTAGCGCTTGTAAGATCATCAAAGTTTGTCCACATGATCGCTACGTGGTTGAGGTGTGTTGGTGTTACCCCAGCTGGAAAGTTGCTTGTAGAGCGTTATGAGTGGGACGCACAATTAGAGCGCAGTAGCGCCAAATTTAAAATTTGTGCGTATTGTCGATTTGGAAAAACATAGAAAAACGATTTCTGTTAGGGTAATGCTGTTCCAGCAGGAAATTTCTAAACGAATGATCGCAGAGAGATATATTGTGCACGTGCAGAGAGCTAATATTTGTGGGAATTTGTGCGCTGACAAAATAATTTGTGGGTCTTCAGGTTTTCGAGATATTCTATTTCCTGCTGCGGTTATGTTTTGCAGAAACGTGAATTCGGAAACCATTGAATGTGCGGCTGTAAAATAAACATGCACAAGTAGCTCTTGATTTGTGCGAATTTGTGTCGGAATTAGATTTAAGAAAATGTTTATGGTTTTCAAGTAATCGGACTTTTTTCACCACGCCTACACGAGACAACATATAAGCTTGCTGAAAACTGTTTTTAGTCCTACTTGATACCTTTATTAACCATAAAAAGTTTCAAAAGTGTACACTCATGCGTTATTGAATAATACTCCTAACAGTCCAAACGACGACGTCATAACTTTGACGTCAATTTACAAGATACCAGCTCAACTAGAGTTTTTTCGGTGAGAACCAAATATTAGTGCACTTTATAAAAAAAAATAGTATCAATATCAGCTTGGAATGTTTCGTATCTATTTAGATATCAAGAAAAATCAATAGAAATAAACAATGGCTGATTATCCGACCAAATTCTAATGTCTACAAAAAAGCGACCGTTTCATACATATCGATGACCTCCTTAACTTTACTACCTTACCGGTATAAACGTGTTGTGTCCGAGTACACTGAAATAGAAAAGGCAGTAAAAATAAAAAATTTTCATTGGATTACATTCTGCTTGGTCATTCGTTTAGAATTTTCCTCCCGGAACAGCATTACCCTAGCAGAAATCGTTTTTTCTATATTTTTCCAAAACGACAATACGCACAAACTTTAAATTTGGCGCACATTTACAGCAGATGACGATCGCACACTGGTTGAGCCAATATCTTTTTAAAATACATTAACCATCTATCTATTTCTAATTGTTTAAAATCTATTCTATTAATTAAAAAAAAAAAAGAGTCACCTTTACCGAATTACATGATACAAGTATTATATTTTTTCCAAATTTAGGTTTGTTTATTACTGCCGTAGAGCTTGTCCAAGCTGAAATGACGCGCCCCACTACTTAATTAGTTTATTTAGATGTGTGAGTGCAAATATTAATGACGACACTTCATCTGTGTGGGAGCGTCGATTGTTCAATGAACTACGATCTGCACGTGTACAAGACGGTCGACTAGTCGGGTGATAAATCCGACCACGCTCGCTCTATGGAGCAGCGCCGTCACATTGTATGAAACAAGGCGTCCTCTCCGCTCGCACGTTTAAGATCAACTAAACTAGTTGGGCAACAAATCCGAGAACAACGGTTCTTAGCAAGTACGGTCTACAAAGAAATTCTAAAAACTTAAGCGAAATGATTTATTTAAATATTTTAATGCAACGCTTTAATAGGTTTTGAATTCATGGTAATTAGAACATAATTATTAAGTGATTTCAGTTTAGTAGTATAGGGTTTCAGTATTGGCATATTAAAATAAAATAATAATTTGTGAATTATTTATTTACTTTACAATTAAATTTAATTACAGTCGCTTAAAGTATCATTACTCACTCATCTCAACAGAGTCGCTTTCGTCTGAATCAGAGTCATTAACATTAATAATAAATTCTTTATCCATGTCAAAGTATTGTGAATATTGTTTTTCTGTGTCTTCAACATTGTACGATCAATCATTTTAAGTCGTTCATTTATTAGTGTCATAATGGATGTTAAATTTTGTGCAACGTTTTTACTAGCCACATAGTTTTTAATATCCCCCATATTTTTTCAATGGGATTCAGTTCCGGGTGGTAAGGGGGTAATCGTAGAATTTCAAACCCTTTTGATTCAATTAGTTCATCGATAGCAAATCTTTTGAATTTATCTTTGTTTTTTAAAATTAAATCGTATAGCTCTATTTTTTTCATTGTTTCATCAAATGGAATATTTTTATCTGCAAGCCATGTTTGCATTTCACTCTTGTTTGAGTTGGAGTTAGGCGCTTTTTCTATTAAAGCATTGTGGTAAGAAGCGTTATCCACAACAATGACAGAGTTTTCTGGTAGATTGGGCAGCAATTGTGTGCTAAGCCATTTTTTATAATTATTCAGATTCATGTTGTCGTGATAATCTCCACTTGTTGAGTTTGCTTTATACACTAAGCCAGCATTTGGAACAAATCCTTCACACCCACCAGCGTGGACAATAATGACCCGCATACCTTTAGATATTTTTTTTTGTACTGGTGATACTCCTTTCGCTAGTTTCCAGCACATGTTTTGAATATGTGTTGTGTGAACGTAACTTTCATCTGTGAAAACGATATATCGGTCCTCATCACGGTATTTTTTTCATCGCCTCAAATATTGGAACCGCAGCATTTGTATGTCGTGCTTTTCGACCAGAGCTTTACGGTTGTCATCTATTTTTGACCACTCGTAGCCTGATTCCTTCAAAATAGTGCGCAGTGTTTCTATACAACCAGTAAAACCAATTCTTTCTACCAATATCTGTTTAAGCTTTCTTAATGTTGGTACTTCATTAAATTCTGTATCGAATGAAGCTATCGTTCTTCGAAGCACACCCATATCAAAATCTTCCAGCTTAGACTTAGGACGCGCACTTTTTGGTTTTGAGGGAGATTTAAAAATTTTCTGCGATACATCATTTGATGCCCTAGCTTGTTTTTCTTCTTTTAAAATTGCTGCTTGGGCAGTTCGCCACCTAGCATCACTAAGTTTTTCCACTCCATTTTCCGCTTCATATTTCATTCGGTGGTATACTTTTGCAATTATTTCTTTTGCCTGTAAAAAAATCAATAGAATTTTTTATTAATATAATTTAGTAAAACTAATAAAAAAGTCTAACGTAACTTTACATGTTAAAAATCAAATAAGTTGTTTTAAGAAATATTTTATTTACCTGGCTCCGAAGATGTTTTTTTGTAGACATGCTGACGGTACTTTTGAGATCGAACGATGCGTGCTCCCGCGTTTGAGTCTAACCGGCAACTGAACGACCAATTACAATTGCATGTTTAGGTGTGTTGCGTCCATATTTGAAATTTGCTTGTGTGCGTAAATGCGAAGGTGGGGCGCGTCATTTCAGCTTAGACAATCTATAACTAGGTTTTGATAAATTGACATATAAGTCATATAAAAGCAAAACTAGCAATATCCACATTTGTCACAACGTGGCAAATAAGAAAAAAGTCTTTTATGGAAATTACACATAGAATATCCCTGAAATAGTGTTTCAATGTATGTGGAACGTAAGAGTGAACACATTGTGTTAGTCAAAGCGATAGTTCAATTAATATTAAACGAATAGTCTGAAATAATTGTTTGGATATTGCTGTTTATGAAACTGACTTCTGGATATTGCTGCATTTGAACTTTATTTTGGGGGATATTGCTGTGTTTGTAACAACAGACGCCATTTTAAATCTAGTCTATATAAGGAACGAACCATCTTGATACTTCAGGTCATCATTGAGTAAAGATGAATTTATTTACATTTTTATTTATTTTCAATTAAGTGTTTGTTATTATACGTTTTACCGCTGTGATAACTACGTGTGTGCGTGGTTTGTTGTGTTCCGGATAAACAGGGGGACGATTCAGAGAAATTACAGTAAAAAACGCTTACGCTTGAAAATCGTAAGCCTTGAATCAGCAACGCGTTTTTAATCATTTCAACTTTAATTAACGATGTTTTTGGGCCTGGATGCCATAATTGGCATAATTAGCACCCACTAGGTGGCTTCAATGTTAGACCTTCATGAAATAAATATAAATTAATTAATCAAAGAATTAACAGGCACTTTTCTGAAAATATTGGGTATATTGTAGCCATTGTAGTGTATTGTATATTTGTATTTAGTTTGAAAAAAAATTGTGGTTCGCAAGTAGTTTGCAACATCTCTTGCTTTTGCTGCATCGATGGAAAAATTTCTGATGGATTGATATTACATGATACGTGACCTGGATGTTTCGGAACTCTTGAATTTATAATGCCAATTAAAAATCATTTACAAACACATTCCTAATAGTAATATATATATATATTTTTTTATTTATTTATAGTATCAAGATTGCATGCTAAGACTTTGCATGTTAAGAACTTTAGCCACATTTCTCTTCTAATTTTCGGGATGTGCAACACGTTTTCGAGCTGAACTGCTGTCGACAGGATGAAGGGAACAATCCATTTTCACTATTTTTATGTTTATTCTTTTTGAAAACGTCTTAAATTCACCAAAAAATGTTAAAACACGAGACCGCGTGATGAGTTTACAACTACTAATCACCATAGTAATGTGTCGGGAGGCGCGCTCTGATTGGCTGTTTCGGATATTGCTACGTTTGGCTATCACTGACTTGGATGTTGCTATTTCTGCTACCCATAGTAATTTTTGGGGCTAGTTTTCTATGTGATTTTGTTGGTTTTGAAGCTATAGTGTATTTGCACTTTGTTGCCAAACTGACCGAAAACATGGCGCGATCAAAATGTTATTTGTGAAAAAAAATGGATATTGCTGGTTTTGTTTCTACATGACTCATATAATAATAATAATAATGGTGGTGATTATCCTTACTCATAATACGATAATTATTGTAAACCTTAGCATCTTAATTACTGTTTGTTTTACTTATGATAAATTGTTTTGTTTTCCTATTTTAATCAAGTTGATAACTCGAGTTTCGGTCAATAAATGGCTTGTAATTAATTAACGATTGATAAAATGTTTTATTACATGATGATGAGCTTCTACGCTTTGTCTGAAAGTTGGTCTGAAAGCTTTTTCGCTTTGCCAAGGTGAACAGATGAAAGCTTCTACGCTTTGCCTGAAAGATGGTCTGAAAACTTTTTCGCTTTGTCCAGACGAACTACTGAAAGCTGCTACGCTTTGGAATTGACATGACGTTAGCTGTTATAATACATAGACTAAACCTGAAAGCCCTATCGCCTTGCTTGGAAGTGTTGTTGCAAGCTACTACGCTTTGCAAATAATTCTTGATTTGTTAGGACTTATATTATATGGAGTAATGACGAAATCTTGACACATTTACCAGTGTTGAAAGTTATATGCTTCGCATTTATTTTATTTTGTACATCTGAAACTCTTGCTATGTTGAATGACATTTTGGCGGACGACGGTTGTTTTGAAGAATGGCCGTGTTAGAAATTAAATGAGCGTAAGACGGCTCATTAAACAAGCATCATTGCACCATACTGGGTGATATTGTAAATACTAAATAATTGAAAGACGAGAGTGAAGTTGTCGTTGCTAATGTCAGTGATGCGTTAAATCGAGTTGAGTTGTCAAGTTAGTAAGCACGATATGCAAAGGTTAAAACCCTCTATTAAATACAGACGCAACTGTATCAAGTCAGCTTGTCACGTAATAGTTTTATTTAGCGGACTTTTATGAGTCACCGCGAAAGCTCCGATGGCGCTCAGGCGCAGGCAGGGTCAGCAGCAGGCAGCTTCAGTAGCAGGCAGCATCAGTAGCAGGCAGCATCTGTAGAAGGTAACATCAGTAGAAGGCATCATCGATAGCAGGCAGCATCACAGATTTGCAGTAGACTTGTTCGCTGTAGACAGAAGACTCATTTGCAGTAGGTTGTAGACTCGTTTGCAGTAGACTGTGGACTGGTGTTGTTACTTGACTCCTGTAGTAGACTATATAAAGCCAGTCCTCAGCTTATATAGCCAGGTTCGCATTCAATTCGCACTGCAATTTGAAGTTTCAGAATTCGTCTTTCCAGCCAGAAATCTTCAGTGAGTAAGTAAGAGAATCGTGTGTAGCAGGCTTAGTCTGTTAGGCAGCTTCTACGGCTGTCATAAAAAAATGGGTTGTACTATTTTCAACGAAGGTGAACAATACAATATAAATATTTAGCAAAATGAAGAAATATTTAACAAAATATTAATACAATTAAAAAGGAATGATCATACGGTAAACGTAAGTGTTACAAACTCAAGTCAAGCGGGTATTAAACATTGAACTTCTATAATGTGTTGGAGATGAGTTAGGAAAGTGAAGTGGATATGTTATAATTTAGATTGATACAATTTTTATTAATGACCATAATTACTTAATGAAGGTCTTGATTATCAAAGTTTGAATGTATATAACCCTTCAGTATTTCTTTGTACCAATTTAAGCTATGCCGTTCCCGTCTCATTTCCCGATGCCACGGTATTCTTAAAAACTTGTTCTTGCCAAGTAATGCAATAAATGTATGTATGTATCTGGTAACACTAGACAACGCCGACAGCTAAATAACCTTTCTTTCACGCGTTTCGAGCACTAGTGGACCTTCCATTCATATACATTCCATGCTTGGCTGATTTTAAACGACTAATAACTCAACAAAAAAAGGCGCTGTTGTGTCGTGTTTACTCCGTTTCAAAGTCTTATCAATGGACGTTCGTATGCCAATATCACTTGTTTTTTGTACAGTTGGCGTGATCAGCGATCCAGTTAAGTTACGCAAAGTGTGGAGCAAGTGGAGCAAGTGGTCATCGTGTTCAGTAACGTGCGGAACGGGCTCGAGGGCGCGGCAACGGCGCTGCGCCGGAGGACGTTGCGCCGCCGGTGAGCGAGAGGTTCAAGTTAAACCCTGCATCCGACCGCCATGCTCCTTCGTATCCGTCGAGGACTCGCGTGATTGGGACAAATAATTATTTTATGTAGTTTGATGTGTTGATTTACATTTATTTAATACAAATACACGCTTGTTTGCATTTATATATTATTTTACCATTTAACAACTACTTAGTTTTACATTATTTAATATTCGTAACAATTATACAGGTTTATTGACATGATCGGGCGGAAACGCAGTAATTTTTATTTTATTTTAAACAGAATAGATACGGCAAAAAATAACACACGCCACTGACACTCCATACTTCGCGCTCGAAATATTCACCGATTTGGAGTATTCCCAATACAAGTTTTACGTATGGTGGCGCGAGCGGCTAGAATACA
Organism: Marasmarcha lunaedactyla; assembly: GCA_923062675.1. NCBI lineage: Eukaryota > Metazoa > Arthropoda > Insecta > Lepidoptera > Pterophoridae > Marasmarcha > Marasmarcha lunaedactyla. Next base: position 11,951,769 of record OV281339.1, on the reverse strand, counting down.
AGTTGGCCAAATGAAGATTCGGAAATCTATAATAAAACCGATTTTTAAAACTCCTTAGGGATTTAAACCAAGATATTTCATGTTTAGACATTATAAACTGCGTTATTAAGTCCATTCTACCTTTCAAACTTGAGGTCATACAACCATTAGGTATTTTAATTTTAGAGATTTTAATTTTGGGATTTTAAACGTAGTTATATTATAATTCGGAAGCCTAATTTAAGAAGTAATATTGTCATATTACTAAGAATTACTTGTAGGCGAAAAATGAGCAGGGTAAATATCATGTCTTTTGTAATAAAAGACATCCTCTTATAACAAGGTATAAAGCATTTCATACTCTCGTATCAAAAATGTAAATGACTGCTAAGATAATTGTATGAGATTTATTTTGATGTACTGGAATGGACTGAATGGGATTGCTAATTTGACCCTATCTTCGTCCCTTTCCTTTCCCTTCATCTTGCTGGTCTTCGAGGTCATGTGAGCGTGTCAACTGTCAAGAAATTTTGTTGCAGAAACGAAGATATAACGAGTGCATACACGGGGAAATAAAAATTAATTATCCAACACCTTTCATGTGTGGTAGTGAAAAAAGTTCAGTGTCATTAAATAAACATTATAAGAATTAGTGATGTATCAAATCGTATTTTTGGTGAGTGCCCAAATTTTCCAAATTTTTCTTTTATTTTCAGCGGTTTGCAATCTTGGATTTGTTATTTTTTGCTTTTGCCAATTCTTTAATTTATGAGACATACAGTCCACGTTTCTTGCTAGTAAGAAACGTAGGCGTAACGTACTAAGGTGTGGCGGTCGAATCAAAAATATAATTAATTACAAAAATATATACAATTTCGGTGGAACTCTGTTCGGTTCATGCTTCACATATATTTCACCGCGCGTAGGTAAACAGGGTGGAATTGTGCAAAACATTCCTTTATTTTTAAAGAGTATAAAAACTGCATTCATATATATTTTTTAAAATAAGCTTGCCCAGGATCAAACTAGCTAATATCCGAAAAAGTTACATCCTTTTATGCTTCTATTTTTATGGCATCAATCGATAGATAGTAAGTAATAAGGACCAAATCTCTCTAACAGACTGGGTGATTTAAATAAAAGGAAATTCATGAAATTTAATAAAACTTGAATTGATAGCAAAACTAATAAGTTTATATATTTCAATGGCGACGATAAAACTTGCGTGTTTTTAAATATTTAACGATTTTATATTACGTAGCTAGAAGAAAAATTAAACGTCTATCAGTAAAATATCGGAATTTAACATTCGCGATCGGACAATTGGCCGACCGCGAATGTTATTAAATAGTAAATAAATAATAGATATTTAAAAAGTTAATAGAAAAATAAAATTGTTGAACATTCCAATCAGCTCGCGATTGTAACTGATGCAGATATTCAACTCTCCATCGACGCCAAAAATACTGTACTATATTATCAAGAAGCGAATGGCGTTGATTAAGATCATAGGTTCCAGCTTCCGACGCGGGAATGGAAGCTAAAGGAAAAGTGCGCTGGCGTCAGTGAGGATGGTTCAGAGGGGTCGCAACGTCTGGCCGTCAATGGATGCGAACTAAGTAAAGCGTCGACCTGCGTGACTACGGTAATCAGTTCTTTGTACGACAAAATTTGTTGCCCTATGACATTAAATAATTGCGACTCATTTTACAGCGCTTTCCCAACATCCACCAAAATGGGGGGAAGTGATCGGTATTTACTTCCAACTAATGCGATTTTCACTGAGCTCTACTTACAAATACGGGCGATATTCGTCTAAGAATTTATAGAAATCGCAAAGATAAGAGCGAGCGCCTACAAACAAGTACTGTTGTCAGTGTTCAAACACTTTACGGGGCCTCGGCGCGGTAGGAAACACTTAAGTGCTGCTAAAAAACTAATCGTACTTAAATCTTTATATAATAATAATAATAATTGTCATACATGTGAACATGCAGAGCCAAGCTTTGAAACTACGGACCCCGCGTCCGCGCACCGGCGTGTACTGCAGCGGCCCCGCGTAGTCGCAGCCGACATGCGTGAACGCCTTCTCTCTACGCGGTGGCTAGGTAGATCAGCCATGAAGGGACAGGTCGCGCGCGGCTTAGACCTAAAACATGTTTACAGCGATGAACTCGATTTCGAATTATGCGGCGAGCGGAAAGAATCCACTATTTTTGTCGTAACAAAGAATGAAGTATCCGGATCCTGCGTGTAAATATTTTTTATGATAATCGATTATTAAATCGACTATGTGGTCGCGACGGGGTAAATCTAAGGGATGTTTAGTGGTATAATTTTCTGCGGAATTAGATAATCTTCCACCAACGCGAATAAGTCCGTCCTAGTTCCTAAAAACGGGCTAAGGGTATTTAAAGCGGATAAACATGTTTCAATATTTTTTAAACTATGAATGTCTTAAATAAAATGATTCTCTTCTTAAGCGCGTTTGATTTTGGACTTTAGCAAATTCTAAATCAGTGCTTGTGGCGCATAAATTTCGTGGTAAGCGTTTGATAAATATATATGAATATAAACAGTGGTGCGCAAATAATTTTGAAAATGAAGAAAGGCCCTTACTGATATCGTATATAATTGTAATTTAGTTGTAATACTCCGGGTATTTGATACTAAGGAAAGCCTGTAAAATTTTTGCTCGTGTAAGTTTTTTTCTACAATTTCTTGATTGCCACTGATGAGGCTACACTTGGATGGGTAGCTGGCTGCCCACGGCGGACCATGAAACTACAGCGGGTGAGTCAATAATTTATCGGAAATAAGGCCACGTGATAGACAATCTGCGGGATTTTTTTAGCCAGCAAAATGATAAAACAAATTAGCGGGAATATTTTCAGTAATTTGTACAACTCGGTTGGCAACAAAAGTCTGCCACCTGTGAGGCGAGGAGTAATTGCTGAAACATAACTCGACAGTTCGATGAGAGGCAAATTTTGAATAAACGAAAAATCATTAATATACTTAGAAAATAAATCTCCGTGCCAATTTTGTCCCGCGTGAAGAATGTCATTCAAGGAACGGCCCGTGGTAGACTTGCAGCTGGCGTCTAAAACAATACGCCGCTGGGTCGTTACCTTATCTTCCCTAAAATCCCCATGGTGCGGTATATAATACGACGGGAGCGAACTGTTGACGCTGTGCCGATCTACACGTAAAATATAATTTATCGATATAACCGCGATTATATTATCTGAACGAACGTTCGGAGAGGCTTCTAATTTGCGTTTTAAACATAAAAATCGCGAGCTGCCGCGTAAGAATCCCCGAGGAAAGAGGCGTGATCGCGAAATGTGCAGCGCAACGATATAACGGCCACTTTCGTTTCGAGAAGAAGTGGCAAGGAAGAATCTTTCACATTCGAGTTCGTCAGCTGTCTGCGTGGGCGGCGACGCTACCTCCTCAAGCTCCCAGAAACGCCTGAGGAGCGTGTCTACCGAGTCACCAACTACCGAGCAACATGAAGTTGTAATTATATTACATACCGTACATACATTACGTACATACACTGGTGTTCTACGCCCACACGCGACTGACCACCCTTGTGGTATAAATTAATACGAATCAAATCAATTTAATAAATTTATTTCAATATATATAGATATAATTTATTTGGTACATCTTGCTCCGATGACGGAGCAAGTCAGAATGTATCGCTTCATTTCTTTCTGTTCTGTCAACCGTATATTTAAATATCCTTTATTCTTAATTCATAATAATTCATATTAACCTCTTTACTCAAATGTCGCGGCATTCTGACGTGCTCTCTAAGGCTCAGCCGTGACGATCGGCCGCCCGCATGAAATTTATTCACACAAACAAGGTTGGGTGGATAAATTTCTTACAAAAATTATTCTAACTACCTGCCTGAACGAGGATGTGTTCATACGACGGCCTCAGGAGAGACTACCCCTGTCGATTAGGTTATTCCTGGTGGTTGGTGTGAATACTTTACGTACAAATAGTAAATATAACATTACAAAAACAATGGCTTCACCATGATCCAAGGAATATCTGCTTCGAGAGGAATTCCCGCCAGTGAAACCTCGCAAAAAGCAAGCGAACGTCGCCTTAGCTACTTTCAATATAATGTTTCCTAATCACATGTCAAATATTCTTACGGAATGTTGAGATGCGAGCCAGAACCGTTATAGAGATGTAATTTCATTGTTTCACGTCCCTGGCAGATAACTTCACCTTATTGCGCGCGTCGATAACCAGCTTGTCACCTGCAGCCAGCAAAGCATGCCACCTATTCTTTAAGAGAATGTATGGTGTTGGTGACCGCCTGATTACAAATGAACGCCCCTCAGTTCCATCACCAGATAAGGATATAGTGAAACACAACGCAAAAAAAATCCTTATTGATCATCACACATAACAACTTTTAAGACAAAATAAAATTAATTTCATATTTTTTCGTATCGCCAAGGGAGGGTTGTCATCAATCAGTGGCTGCCATCTCATCAACTATTGGCTGCCATCTCATCTGCTAGTGGCTGCCATCTCATTTCCGTTATAATTCACAATATGAAAAAGAAAGAACATATTAGTACATTAAAATATAACAACATATATGCCAACACACATTCTTAATGATAACATATAATAACATTTACTACGTTACTATCAACATACTCACATTAGTCATATATCTTTCAGATTGATATATGTCAGGCTAACGTCACCTCATTTTAGCCTAAAACCAGAAAATAACAATTATTTACTTTTGACACTTTATTACATTTACATATTTACAATTCTAATTTAGATAGATTTTTTTATTATAATGAACTCAACATTATAATATTATTATAATCTTTTTATCACTTTAAGATAACAGAATTTTAATTTGAACATCAACATTATCAAAGTGCTGCCATCGCTTATTTCTATTAGATTATTTTATAAATTTTAAAAATCTTACGAAATTTTTCCATAACTTGTTAATTTGTTGTTGCTTTTATAGTGAACACATTTTGTTGAAATTTTCTTGAGCTGTGTTACTATAATGTACAGTTCGATAAATACTCAGCGCGTTAATATAAACCCATAGCTATTTGAATTTTAATAAGAAAGAGAGAGAGAGAGAATAACAAATCTTTTTCCGTTGATTCCAGGTCTAAAGTACCTCCACTCGGCGCGCATTCTCCACCGCGACATAAAGCCCGGGAACTTGCTCGTGTTATCGCAAGTTAAAAGGACATGGACAGTTATCTAAGTTTTTTACTCTTTCCAGACTTTATTTTTGGGTTATGCAACAATACAAATTGACCTGTCTGAAGATTAATAGATGAAGCTTTTTTATCATATAGCCTTTTCTGCGCCAAATGAGCTTTACGAGAGTTCTCTCGTGCCAAATTCACATTATTTCTATACCTATTCCTCCTGACTTCGAAATTTTCAACTTCAGGTTCCCTAGCGAACATTAAATAATATGGTGAAAACTTAGTGGAAGCTTGTTTGGCACAGTTTTAAGCATACACTACTAATGGCAAAAATTGACACCAATTACGTTGTGTTGAGTTAACACATTTAGCTAACGTGTGGAAAATTGTTTGATTAAATCTTTCTACAAGACCTAACGTTTGATGGTGCATAGTGGTCGCAAGACATTGTTGCACACCAAACTCTCTCAGTGTATTCTTAACTAATCTCGACGTAAAAATCGAGCCTCTATCTGATAGCAATTCTCGCACCCAACCGAATTTCGTGAAAATTTCCTGTACGAGAAAATTACTTACTGCTTGAGCCGTAGCTCTAGGAATTGTGTATTTCGAAAAACATTCAACGCAAGCTATGACGTACCTATTACCATTTTCCGAACGGTTAAAAGGACCAAAAATATCAATTTCGACCCTATCAAATAAACGTTCAACTATCATAGGATGCAACGGCACAACCTTATTATATGGTTTTTTTTTCTTGACAATAAACACAACTCTTCACGTACCTTTCTACTTCAGAAATTACATTAGGCATAAAATATCGAGAACGGAACTTCGCCCAAGTTTTCATTAGGCCGAAATGTCCTCCTGTACATGGATTGTCATGTAGTTCTAACATTACATTATTAAACAATGACTTAGGTAAAACAGGTAACTTTTTTTCTACATTATTTATTCTAATATTTTTGTACAATAAATTATTATATACTACTAATAACTAACTTTAAAAGAACCCTAATTATTTCTCGCCACTGCATTTTTCCATCTACGACAATAATCATCTAATCCCTGCTCGCGAGATACCTGGATTACCGAAATTTTATACACTTGTAAACCGTCGTCCACCGGTTCACTTGGAGGAAGCTCCTGTTCAATTAGCGGATTCCGACTCAAAAAATCAGCTACGACGTTCTGCTTTCCTGAACAATGTATAACGTCAAAGTCGTGCGCTTGTATTACTAGAGCCCACCTAGCTAACCTACCGGACATATCTTTCCGTTCTCTAAGCCTTATGGTCTGTCACTATTTGAAATAATTCAAAGCCCAAACTAACCCGTAACATTCTTTTTCTGTTATAGCATATTTCTTTTCCGCATCGGTAAATTTTCGTGAAGCGAAATATACCGGCAACATCTCATTTTTATACCCCTGCATTAAACACGCACCTATTGCTAGATCACTTGCATCAATATAAAGCCTAGTGCAAATACCTTCTTCGTTACTAAAATGACGTAAAAGTGGTGCCTTTTGAATTAATGTTAAAATTTTATCGAAAACCATTTCTTGGCATTTAGTCCATTTTAAAAGTTTTGTTGATGGTAAAGTTAGTGTTGAAAATTTTTTTATATATTTTCTATAGTAAGAGAATAAACCTAATACTGATTTTAACTCTTTAACATTTTTGGGAATTTTCATATTCATAATCTTTTCTATTTTATTTTGATCAGGCAATATGCCTTGACCTGAAATAGTATGCCCCAATACAGTTATTTGTTTATACCCAAAACTACATTTTGATTGTTTTAAAGTTAAATTTGCACCCCTTAATCTTTCTAGCATCTGACTGAGTGCTTTCATAAACTTCTCAAAAGTCTTCCCATAGATAATTACATTGTCTACGAAGACTATTACATTCCTATACTTAAGCCCAGCTAACACTTCGTCCATCGTTCTTTGAAAAATAGCCCCACTAGTTTTTAAGCCAAAAGGTAATACGTTAAATTCATACAACCCTGATTGGGTAATAAATGCAGTTTTGTGTTTGTCCTGCTCCTTTATGGCACATTGCCAGTAACCAAAATTCAAATCGAGGTCGGCATAATATTTAGCACCGTTTAAATGAGAAATAATATCATCAGTTATTGGCAATGGATATGCATTGGTGATAACTTTTTTATTAAGTTGTCTAAAGTCAACACAATATCGCCACGTGTCGTCGGGTTTCTTAACCAACACGACCGGGGATGCATATGGGCTTCTTGATTTACAAATTATGTTATTTTGTAACATGTCTGACACTTGTTCGCGTATGATTCTATCTTATTCAGCTGAAACCCTATAAGGCGCTTTATGAACAGGAGCTTCGTCCGTAGTCTCCATCGTTACTTCGACAATATTGCACCGACCTAAGCTATTTTTATCGAAAGCAAACGTGGACCTATATTTAGTTAACAATAATGACAAAGAATTACGTTCACTATCAGATAATTCCGGCGATAAACCGAAATCATTGTTTTGTCTTGCCACCACCTCACTCCATAAGTTATCTTTAAAATTATCTACAAGATTACTAAAATAAACATATTCACTTTCACACATCTTAGGTAATTGCTGAATCAGCTGTAAAGAATTATAATTATTACATATACTTTTTACACTATCTTTACATAGAAAATTACAAAGATATTTGCCGAATCTTACGTTATTATTCTTAAAGTCTACTATGGCTTCTGCCTTTCGTAGGAAATCCTGTCCGAGGATTAAATCTTGCTCAACATCCTTCAGGACGACGCATTCCTGAATATGTAATTTGTTATCTATCGTTATAAATGTCTTCGTGCTTCCCAAGCAATTTAATTTATTGCCATTTACGGCTTTGATGAACAGATCGCCCGCTTTTTGCATTGTTATGTTTTTTGCAAAGTCGGTCAGACACGGATGCCCCTGTATCTAATAAAGCAATAGTGTCACAGCCGCGTATCTGAACGGAAATAAATGGAACGAACTTACTTGAGATAGGGTTTTTTTCTTTCGTCGGCGTCTGTACAAGCCCTATTACTGACGCCGATAGGTGTTTGGGTAATGCTTTTGTAGTGGCATCCCTTGGCTTTGATTGGTCGCACGGTCTCTAAAATTGTAATGGGGAGTATTAGGTTTTGTAGATGTGTTTTGTTTGGGTATGAATTTTATATGTTGCCTGTTTATGTGACTCGGATCCATATCGCCTGCGTCCCTCGGAGCTGTATGTGTAGACACCGCCGTTGACGTGACGTGCGTTGGTAAATCCCACTTTATTTCGGGTGCGTCATGAAATATTTCATGCATTTGCATGATTGTTCGTTTCAGCGCTTCCTTGCTATCGAACACTTGTGAAGCTAATCGGCATTTATTAGCGTATGAAAAGGTGCGTAAGAATTGTCGTATAAATGTGCTCTCTGAGATTGCTGGACCAGCCTTGGCTGCAAGTGCGTCTAATGCATAATAGTAGACTAGAATATCTTCTTCAGTCTTTTGTTTCCTTTCATAAAACTTCGCTAAGTGATCGACGTCTGTATGAAATTCTTTAATCAATTAGTTTTTTAACTCTTCAAATGTATTGCAGTTATTGGAGACTTGCGAGAAAAAACTTAGTGCTGGCCCTTCAAGATAAGCGGCGATAACTACTTTTTTTTCTTCCTCGCTGTAGTGATTCAACGTTGCGACGATGTTAAAAGTATTTAGGAACTCTTCTACGTTCCCCTGCAATCCGGTGAACTGCCGCATTGCCATTTTGTTTTTCTTTTTCTGAAAAAAAAAAATCGTTTATAACGTGTCTCAGGTAGCCTTGGGTCCTATTTGACCGAACACGGTGCCACTCCACCAACTGGTGTTCTACGCCCACACGCGACTGACCACCCTTGTGGTCTTTTTTATTATAATTAATACGAATCAAATCAATTTAATAAATTTATTTCAATATATATAGATATAATTTATTTGGTACATCTTGCTCCGATGACGGAGCAAGTCAGAATGTATCGCTTCATTTCTTTCTGTTCTGTCAACCGTATATTTAAATATCCTTTATTCTTAATTCATAATAATTCATATTAACCTCTTTACTCAAATGTCGCGGCATTCTGACGTGCTCTCTAAGGCTCAGCCGTGACGATACCGTGGGTACGGAACCCATAAAATATAACCCATAACCCATAAAACCCAAAACAGTTTGTATTGTATTGTGTTTGGGCGAATATTATTGTACTCGCTATATACTATAGTAGGCATTAGCTTTAGTATATAGTAGCTATAGCTATATAAGCTACTATATAAGCTATATAAGAGAAAACCTACTTCCAGGAGAAGACAAAAATAACAATACTTTTCAGAACCATAAATGTTCTAGTAATTCGTTTGTTTGTTCATTAGTGAAGGCTGTAACAAAACTCAGAAACCTAAAAAGGATTCAATCACATTGTGCCGCGCTGACGCAAATCAGCTGAGTACATGACATTAGACTTGACAAAGTGACAGTTTTGACAGAGACATATAAAGAATTGATATCGTTAATAAACGCTAATAGGAAAGAGCAAACTTTATAGTGCTGCCATATACATTTAAGAAAACAAAAATGTGCGCTGACGTTATGTAGTTTCGTATTACTTTAATATTTTTATTCAAAAGAGCATATTTTTATCTTTCCGCAAGTTAAGCGCTCATAGACTAACCCACTTTGAAAACATCACCTTTGTAAATATTTAAATGAAAATTAAATAAAACCTCTAAAAGTTGTAAAAGTTTACAGATTTAAACAAATTTCTAGATTAACTTATTTATGTTTTCTATGTGTTTATATACTTGTTCATTGCAAGCTATATTTGTACATTTTCATGATTTCATCATACATTTTTCATAAGTCAAGATATTGCTTGGTGTACTTTGCTATTATATATATATATATATATTTTATATTTATTTTTATTATATTATGTATAGTTTTTATTATAAGTTTTTTAAAAATGCTTAAAAAGTAAGTTCCATTTCGCCTTTTATCACCCAGCGTTAAATGACAGCATTTTACCACATTTTGCATTACCTTAATAAGCAGAGGGACATAAAATCCCTACGGTCGCACATCGTATTACGTCTTGGCACATATTTTGTGATAACTTTTTGAAGTTTGCCGAGAATGTATAGCTAGCATTAGAGAAAGAGGTCCCAAAGTATTCAGTCTTTTTAGGTTTGCGTTCTGCGCAAAAGTAGCTTACGCTTAGCATTAAGCTTTATTCTTCTTAACGATGCTTTCAAGTTAAAAGTGACTCGGACAATGTCACATCCATATAAAATATGTACAATATGTAATATATACTAAGTTATAAACGTTGTAAAACAGTTTGTCATAATTATATAGTTACTAGCATAGTTTAATATATCACAAAAAAGTTTTGAGTTCAGTTTAAATCGAAACACATATTTTGGTATTAACATCTTCAAACATATTTCCCATAAAAACTTGTGTAAGTCAATTATATACTAAGGATCAATCACATATTATTAATACACGAAAACACAGAATTGGGAATAAGTTTTGTTCGACGTTTAGCCGTGACACTGGGTTGCACACGAATAAGTGAAATGGCGGGCAATTGCCTTGCATCTTGTCTATATGTAATATGTCATTGCTAAGGAAGTCTTGCATTATCCTTTCAACCAATTTCAACTGTTATGTTAATAAAAAGGAAGACGTTTTTTTTGTTAGCTTTAAGTCCATTAAATTGTTTCTAACCAATATTTAACCTTACATTAAATGCCTTGACTGAAACGCATTTTTTTCAATGTTTTCATAATATCAGAATCTCACGAACGAACCTCATTCACAGAAAGGCAGGAAGCAAAAAGGTAATGTTCATTTTCTTAGAAATTTTGTTAGGGTTCTTTATACAGTTTCAAATACGTAGTTATAGGACTAAGCTTAAAAATAAGCGAATCTGGTTATTTTGTAATTTCAAAGGTGAACTGAAATTGTACAGGGCTAAAATATTTCGAAAACCTCAGTATAAATTATATTGCCTTAGTTGATGTAAGATTAAAATACTTGAACTAACAATACAAGCTTAAGCCGAGTACACTTGTTTTCATAAAAGCAACTCGTAAGCCATAGGTATGTCGAAATTTCTTGATTGGTTTATATTCGAAAGACTCGATGAGGAGCGGCGAACACGAACAACAAGAATTTTTAAAAGGTATGTATTTGTATAGGTAGCGGGTTTTTTCAATTTAGATCTTGACGAAAGTACTGATGTATCCTGTGGATATATTATGGACCAGGTGATTAATACGGGTATTATGAATAATATCTAGCACTATCGGGTAAAGTGATTAATTACTATCTGAATTTAAAATCAGAATAGATGTCACATACAGAAGAATATGTAAGATCATAAATGTTTTATTAATTTGGAAATTATTAGAGGTCATTGGGACCGACATTGAATCGTATGCAGATCCCATTTTTGGCATTCACCGGCCGCCGCCACGGTTCGCTCGCTCGGGCGGCTCGCGCTGCATAGCCTACATACAGACTAACCACTTCTCGCTGCGCTCGTCGCGCACCTAATTATTGTTGTCATTACAAGTCCCTATTTGGTGAGTGTAAATCATTACCTGCTAATTATTACATATCTTAAATTCAGATAGTAACTATTCACTTGGCCTGATAGAGATAGGCATTATTCATAATGCCCGCATTAATCGCCTGGTCCATAACATATACATTGAGGCGCTTAAAGTTGGAACAAAAAAATTGCAAGCTTCCACTTTGACAGGTTTTGACACGAAATTGAGTGAAATTTACAGTGTTGTCAGAAGTAAATAATATATAAATACCCAGACAAACTCACCAACTCTATGGCCCCAAAGCGGACCTTGGGTTATGGATAATCATACAGCGGACTGGGGGGAACCAAGAATAAATAAATGTATAAATATCAACAACCATGACCCGAGAACAAACATCTGGACTAAAGACTCGAATCTGTTTTCTCCAGAGTAACAGACATGGCTACTAACCACTACGCTACTCGTCCGATTGATTGAAACGTAATTTTTTCATGTTTTAGTTTGTAGTAGGGTGTTACCACACCAATCGAGCGACGTTGCCTGTTCCATGCTAACATGTAGTTACACCCTTAGACTTGCTGGGCAAAGTATCAGTGGGAAAATTTGGATAGTATGACTTTGTTCACAAGAAGTAAGTCGATTATAGTAATGCGATTTGTTTTGTATCTAGATTGGGGTTTCAGGTGTGGTAGGAAGTCATAGGTAGGTGTACGCTAAATAGAGAATAATATGAATGCTTTTCTGATATAAGCATGACTCACGCTTGATCGATGAGCAATGGAATTTAAATCCACTTCAGACTAAAGGCCATCTCATGACGGTTTCATAACACAATAGAAAAATCCGTCATTCAGTACTATAGTCAATATGTGTTATAACGTGGTTTTTGTTCTATTGTTTGTGCTTCATTTTATCTGTGTTATCGTAAGTACTGTATAGTTAGTTCATTTTTCGATTTATTCTCTAAAACAAAAGCAAAGTTGCTAAAGTCGTACCTACTAAGACTTCATTTATCACTAAGTGATCACTAAGCTCTTAGTGGCTCACCACGTGAGATTCCTAGTTATTCAAATTAGGTGTGGTTATTAACCTTCCAAAGTAAGGGACGCTACCCTCATAATTATGCCACCGTTAATCGGCATTTTCGGGCGACTAGCCATATAGTGTGGATGAAAGTTCGGGACAAATTCCACCCAGTATGCCGATCTGCATAAAGCCCAAATAGACAAAATAGACGATCGTCAAAGGACAAATACGTATAGAATTACTTATGGCTGCTTTGCCGTTTAACCGAATCAGCCGACCCAAATGTGTGGGTTACGTTCCTTACGCGACCGTGACTTGTTAAAAATGTAAATGGTGTAGCCGGTCAGTTATAATATCCGTCCCTTCACGATAGCCTTGATACTCCATCAGCTAGGATATCAGTCTCAGCTTACCAAATGGGTGGTTGCTGTTTATTTATAGGCCAGCACGCTTAATATTTGGGGGTGAGCAATTGCTATACTACATATTCTGTCCAATTATATAATTATTTTTAGGTAGTTAATCTTTTTTATCTAATTTATTTCTTCTTATTTTCTATCTTTTTAATCTAAATTAAGGTTAGGTAGAGTAATCGGCTAAATTTACAAACATAAGACGATATATAATTGCTACATTTGGCAGAGCTATCTGAGCGTTGAAAAATCTGCCCTTAAATAAAGGTATAGCGGGGATAGGCTGAGCATTGCTTAGAATATTAATTAATTGTTTATTGATGTTTATTGACTGATTCGTCTAATGTATGCTACATTAGACGAATCAGATGACGCTACGGAAACTAAAACGAACAAGTTCCAACCTCTTACAAAGTTTTACACCAACTGAAATCTTTGAGGAGGATCTATCTATTTGAGTATTTCTCAAAATAAATGTACGTAACGAAATGGTAGTAACGAAATATTGTTACGAAATAGTCCTTAGATGTAACTAAATAGTAAACAAAGGCTTGTTACACAATGGCAAAATATATTTATTTAATTTAATAAGTATTCATGCTTTTTTATTATATTTATCCTTTTATAGTATATTTATTGTACATATACATACATACATAAACTTATGACCCAAATACTTGTATTTTGTTATACCTATTGTAAGGGATTTAAAAGAAAACAAGGATTCATTTATCTATTACAATCAAATTAAAGAAGGTTTACAAATTTAAGTACAAAATATTTGTCTAATATCGTAATATATTATTATATTATTATTTTGAAACTAAAGAACAGACATTGTTTTAAATATTTATAAATTTTAAAACATACTTTAATTTGAGTCACTATCCATTAGCACTTTGTAAATTGCTTCCGTATCTTTATAAAAATTGAAATCTTTCAGAGAGACATTTGGTTTAATAATCCATTTTTCAGACTTCGGTTTATCGATTTGCTTTGGCGCCTGAGTGGGAGTGGTATTTCTGTGATCCCCCATTAAAATTCGTATCATATACAACCCTTCTTTCTACAAAATTCGTGCCAAACGATTCTAAATTTTAACCAATTTTTTATGAGTTTGGCAGTGAATATTGCTATGCTAAGTAAGTACTATACTAAGTCAAAGTCATAGTCAAAGTCAAAAAAATTCTTTATTTCGTAGGTATTTTTAAACACATGAAACAAGTCAATTTTTTTTGCTTTTTACTAATCAGGTTGTGATTGTATACACTCAGCCTTATACTGTACTTTTTCGTTACGTAACGAAATTCATAAAAAACTTTACGAAATTGTAATAAGCATTAGACAAAACGGGGTTATAAAAATTCAATGGTTTGATAAAAGCTGACACTGCAAATATATAAACTTATTAAATGTTCGTATCACACGTATCACTAAACATCACTCGTTTTTACTGATTTCACAGTAAATTTTCTAGCGGAGATGTCAGACCAACAACCAATCAGAATTAAGCTAGTGTTGCCCGTGTAAGAAATAAACAAATGCATTCAAAAATTACGTGGAAGTAGAAATAAAACGTAACTAAAGAGTAGTAACTAAAAAGTAATTGAATACGGCTCATTTTGATTTGTTGCATTATATTATTAATTTATTATGAAACCCCATAGAAAATCACTTTGATACTGAGGCTATAATTAATAAAGACTAATAATATACGAAAGTGCACAATATTTAAGTTTCGTATGGCGTTTTATGAAGTATAAACCCATGAGGGATTGCAATTTGATTTTTGTATAAAAAGTACAAACGTTACTTTTAAAAAAATCTAAATATTTGCTAAATAATACGATTATACTGTTGATTCTTCGTTATTTGGAAGACTAATATTTATTTTACAAAATTGTGTATTTATTTTTTTGTATAATTACAAACATGTAGCTTTTTACCTATTTCGAGGCACACTTTTTTTTTGAAGATTTACATTTATTTTGAGAAGTACTCATTTAAAGTATTGTCATCATTCGAATGAGCACATTGTTCATGTACCCATGCGAATAATCCCAGACGACGACGGCGGAAATGTGCTGTGGGTGTTTCAATTTAATAATTATGATAACGCATGATAGACATTCCAAGAAAGTTTCACAACTGTTCCACATTATGAAACATCTCTCATAGTGTCAGCAAATAAGTATTTGCACCCTTCAGGTGTTTTACAGTCTATTGTACATATTTCAACATGTCTCCACAGGTGTTTCATTACTATTCAATAAGGGTGCTTATAATGTATATGTCTAACACTAATAGGATGATCTACGAGCTAAACAAGAGTAAGTCAACGTTAAAAATAATTGTCTGAAATAATAATAAATAAAGATAGTTAATTCAAACGGATTGAAGAGCTTTGATTACATGATTTCGTCTATGTAGGTGGGATAAACTATGTTAAATTTACAGGGTTTAGTAGTATAAGTAATCGTATAAAAAATACTTCAAAAAAACTTCAATTAAGATAAACATCGGTATGTCACATTTGAATCTATGTAATAATTGCACAACAAGCTAATGTAACACTACGACAATAGAAAAGAAGTAGGCATATCATACGCTGTGCTACCCGTGCGAACCTAGGGCGGTACCCTAGTCAATAATACAACATATTTACTCAACTAAATGGGGTCTTTTATTTGTTAATAAACATCCACTTTTGTTTCAGAGCTATCCTGAACACCCTAAAAAAGAACCCAAAGAAAAAATAAAATTACGGAAAAACCTACAGGTACCTCAAAGGTTTCAAAGACAAGTTGTAGATTTCAACAGTAAGTATTAAGGTTTAATGTTTTTATTTTTTACCATTTTTGTACAGAATAGAGCAGGGGGCGTTTATTAGGTATTTTGAAAGATTTTAATAATAATAGAGACAAAGTTGCCAGTCACGTTTGCGAATTGAACAACGCTGACAGGTTGCACAATGACAGTGCATTCGAACAATTATGGTTTATGGCGTTCCTGGTAGTGCTATTTAGTGACGTAATGTTATTGCGACACGTTAAATTACATTTTTACTTTTTCCAGGTGAAATTTGTCATTCTTTTACGGCTATGCGGTATTGATGACAGTTTATACACTTAATGTATAAACACGGGGTATTCATATTGTGGATATCAAATTCGTAAGGCTGAAAGCTTATATTCATCTAACAGCCCAGAGTACACATTAATACCATCGCTAATAGGCAAAGGCTCAGTATGGCCGAGGTGGGCGGTACCTCTCCTTTGTGTGGCCTCGTGATAGGCGGCTTATACTTGTTGTTATGCAGTCATAAATCAATCCTGTTTTTTATGCGTTTGTGATGCAGATTCGGTACGTAATGAAAAAACTTCAGATTTTAATTCGAAAACCATTTGGGAAAACCATTAAATTGATTCTTATTCAAAATCTTTACGTAGTTATGGAGTAGCATTAACTAATAATGTTTGTTCGATAATTGAAAAATGGTAAACAGCCGTCAATCTGGTGCAGCGCTCTATTTCTGCCAGTGTCGCGTATTAGTGGAACACATTACATAAAACAAAAATAGTTGCTGCTGGGCGAAATAATCAATAAATTGAGATAAAATATATCTTATACAATTTTTAATGACTCTTTGCTTAAAGTTTTATGTTAATGCTTAGAATAAATAAATGTCAGAAGATTCCATAGAAAATTGTAGATTTATTCCTTCCAGGTATAATGACAAGCTGCGATTTTAAAAAGATAACTACTCCATGACGTCTTCATAAGAAATTCCATAAAGATAAATATAAGTTAAATATAGCACAGAAATTAGAAATATTCAATTTATTTTCTCAATATACCTCATACTTCCCTACAAAAATCCAAATTTTTAACATTGGCAAGAAAAGCTCATTATATCTTAAGACATTTATTACTTAATTTACTGGCTATAGAATACCATAAATTATAGCAAATAATGGGTTAGGGTTTGAAAAATTATACCAGAGATCTAACAAGTATTTTATTTTTAGCAAATCGAGCTTTTGCATGGAATTTAACGGGACAATTAGTACGCTTTGAAACTTACAAAGAATACCTTGACAATGTGACACGATGGCATGGAGACGTAGAAGTAATAACAAATACTACGCAGGAGTTTACCAAGTTGTTAAACATTAATGTGGTTGGAATGAGCATTTCTGTGATATTTGTTGGAATAAATGCCAGAAGATTAAAACATTTTAATATGCTTGAAGCTGATTTTTACACAAATGCTTACAGATGGTCGCTCAGCTTTTTGCGAAGGTAAAATATTTATTTCAGCTTCTTTCCTTTATAAATAATCAGGCAGGAATCACGAGATTGTATTGTTTGCTGATGATGCACCATTAATATTAATCGGGTGACGACCACGATTTGGAAGGCGTAGTGTCAGCAGGCTGGTCAAGATTGAACAACGATCTGGTCAATGTCGCTGGAAATCAGTTGATGCGAGACGCACAAGATCGAGCAGTGTGGTATTCTTTGTCCTGCAATGGACGTATTTAGGCTGAGAAGAAGAAAAGAGGCATGTATCATCGTAGTATAACCTCTAGGTCAGCTGGAATACAAAAGATTGTCAATGTAATGCAAAAAATACTGTTTTAATGTTCAATCCACTTTATCTATAAATACCGAAATCGAGCATGTCCCATCCTAAGTATTAAAGCAAAGGCGGGACATTAAGCCCTTGTATTATTCGTCCCTTGCGCATTTTCATTCCCAGGTGCCTATACTCGTATATTCAAAACTAGTATTTTGAATTAAAATTTAAAACTAGGCTTAGAGATAAAATTTTATGCAAAAATTTTTTATGTGATTTCTTGTACAGTTTTTATAAAAATTAAATCGCAAAGATGGAAGCGACTTGTAGGCCGGCTGGTTACAAAATCGGTTATATTTTTCTATATTTGTTTTAAAAGAGCTTTAAAAATATTAGATCTGTGAAATAAAAAAAATTTAATTTTGCGAAACGGAACGATTTTAAACTCATGAATTTTTAATGAATTATTTTGTAAAATATCACAAATATAGAATAAATATGTTTATTACTTTTTTCTGATAATAAAAAACCTATAAATGAATAAATCTTGAGCAGTTTACAAAAAACGTACACCAATGTTGCAGTTTCTTGCTTTTGTTTCGGTATCACAGGAGGAGTGTGACAGGTTCTAGCATGTCAAACAATCCGACCCAACAAGTACATGGATTTGATACTTCTAGGGTTTTATGACTTGCTGATAGGCAGGCTGACAGACATTTTATACAAGGGCTGGCAAACAAGCTCCACTATCTGATGGTGAGCGGTATTCAGAGTGGTATACAGCTTAAATAATTTCGCTGTATATTTTTCATTTCATATTTTCAAGTATTTATAACTCTACTTTTAGATTGCTAAATGTCGTGACAACATTGGATTTTGAACTATTTATATCATATCTCTCTGTAGACAAACTTTCATCCCGTTAACTTTGCAAACACCTGGACCCAGGCCTGTATGGCTCAGTTTCTGTTTCCTTTCAACATATTTACATTTATACATATCAACACGTAATGACAAGTTGCTAAGAGAGGCGGAGAAAAGCCTCTCTCGCATTCTTTCATACAAAAATAATTTATAATACTTGGGGTAGAAGGTATAGAATTTGAGGGCGACGAGAAAGAAACACACAGATGATAGCTAATTGTGCGTGCTAATGTCATGCCGCAGCCAAGCAGTTAACACAGTATTTATTTTTCACAAACAAAAACAGAAGCCTAAGTGGGGATTTTTAACCCACGCCGTTTAGTCATCTAAATAGTCTTTGTTTGTTTCCTTAATCGTTTCCAAATCACGCCTATAAATATATTAGAATGGTTCCAATTTAAAATAAATCAACCCTTTTTAAAGGATCTGTCAATGCGAAACGACTAATCAGTTTAGCCAACATTACTCAAACCAATCTAGAATCGCAAGTCTACATACAAGTTATTCAAATAAACAGACACTAGGAAATGGTCGATACAACGACTTTTCATTCATAACAGCCTGCGCCAACCATCAGTGACAACATAAAATACGTTAACTACTATAAGACTGTTACAAAAACTCCTATTAAAAAAAGGTTATTACACATCTTGTGAATACTTAATTGATAAATTTTAAATGAATTAGACATACGAGGTATATATAATCCAAATAATTTGTTTAATTTTAAATGACCATAAAATGCCCTCTCCTGCATTGCAATACCTAAACTGGGTGCATAATTTTACTTATTTTTATTGTATAAATTCTCTATTATTTTTAAACACTACCACCTATAAAATTAGTAAATTTTAAAGTATTGAGTATTTCCAGGTTGTATTGGTAGGTAGGTATGCGATTTTAAAAGATAACTACTCCGTGGCGTTATTATACAAAATTCTTTAAAATTGATTTTAAATTAAATACTCCATGAGAAATATTCGAATTGTTTTCTGAAAATACCTCATTGTTTCGAAAAAATTACGTGTAAGTAAATAAAACTATCTAAATACTAAAACTGTAACAAAACCGAAAAATGAAACTAAATTTAAATCTTAAAATTATGTTTATAACAGATAAACTTATAATAAGGACAACTCAGTGTTCTAAATTTCTACGTTGATAGGGCCAGGGCTCGTTTTTTGTAACAGCCAGATCTCTGGCGGGGGTTCTTCGCGCACCTAGCACAGCAGTTTCCTTGACCACCGCCGTAGTTAAGACTAACAAGGCTGCCGGTGGAATGGGTTCACCTACAGTCATCGCGCTGAGCGTGCGTGATCTGCAGTGTGGATATTTGTTTGATCCAATGATGCTACTGCCCATCATTGACTACTTAACGTCAAAGACGCACGCTTTGTGGATATTTATATCGCCATCTAGATATTCCCAGTCCAGATTAGTCACCAGAGCATCGTCTGTAACCAGCAGGGTGTACGGACAGGAAGGGTGGCTTATTAGGTCTACTTGCTGGAAATTGGCAAAGTTCTTTGCCAACTTTACATTCCAGACTGAACTACAGAGTATAATCTCGCATTATTTATGCACATTGAACATCGTCATAAAAGAAGCATGGAGAAATAAAATATAACTTGCCAGTAATTGCAAAACGGACACTTACATAATCCTGTATTCCTACATTAACTAGTCATAATCTGTTAAGGCAATTAAGCGTTAAAAATTAACAACTACACAGAAAATATTTTATTTTTCACTATACTTTTATTTATTTTTCAGTATGCAAAAGAGTTTACTCGATGGCACGCCATATTCCGTACATCGAAGATTTTTAAGGGAAAATAGGATGGCAAGCACTGTTTTAATTCCAAAACTTTTAAGGTGGCTGGTCCCATGGGTTCCGAATAAAAGTTGGAAAGAAGAAGAAGACTTTTTAAAGAAATATAAGGAACAGTTAAAACATATGCCACCAACTTCTATGTAGCTCAAATGAAGCTTACGCCATTAATTATGAAAAACTGAGAATAAAAACTCGCTGTACTTTATAATACTATGAGAGCAGACTCCATGGAAACAGATTATCTATAGAAGTTAATTGTAAATTATGTCCACTAACCTGCTTGAAACACTGAACAATAAAGGCTTGGGGCAAATTACAGCTTCTTTTAGTTTAAGCTTGAAAGCTTTGATGACAAATAAAACTAGAAATACGCATTTCACTACAGTCAATTTGGGTAAAATTGAACATTTTTTACAGTATTTAAGATATTACATCTGATTTATATTTATTACACCTTTATTTTATTGAATGAACAATGTCCTTTTGAATTGGTTTATTTTTATAACATGATGAATTTACGGAAAACACAATAGAATTTTTCAAATTTAAAGTTATCATGAGCTTTGGGTAGCTTTGAATAAATTTAGTTATAGGATGTAAAAACGTTAAATATTGGAATGTTTTAAGGTTTGGGTATAATTAAATGATGTCTTTTTATTAAGGAAAACCTAATCTATGAAAATGATATCTACACTGACGTATAAATGTGACAGATCGCTTTGTCTTGCCATATAAATCAAGGTAGAACAATTTGATGGAAACAATATCGTTATGGGAACTGAGCAACATTATACACGTATTTAAAGTTACGCAACATAATATTTTTATGATACCGGTAACTTAGAACCATTCAATATTATTCAAATAAGTTCGATTTTGAACGTACTCAAATCTTTGTCAGTCACAATATTTAACATCAAAAACGGATAACAATTTTACAATGATAATGTTATATAAACTAATCTTTCCAGAAAAACACAAAAACATACCTGTTTACAGTAAGTTTTATAGGTTAATCACGATTTCAAGCACTAAACACGTCCAACAACTTCACTACGGAAAGGCGGGTATTTTACAAAATTATAACATTGAGAGGTTATTTTTTTACCTCGCCATTGCTACAAAACATTTTGGCGATTCGTTTTACGCAGTCTCGATATTGAAACATCAAAACGTTTCCGTGTAAAAATATTATAAATCTTTTTCACAACTTACTGTGTTCAAAGTTAACCCTCAATTCAAAGTTACCCAACATATACGTACCCTGAATATATTCTTTTTATGGAAATGGAAGGTCCACTTCTGCTCGGATCGCTAGCCGAAAGAGACTGAATACTGACGGGTCTCAATCTAATGCTAGCATTACATTTTAGGCAAACTTTGACAAGTGATCGTAAATTAAAACAGGTGCCAAGGCGTAGCTATTGTGTAACCGTAGCGAAGAATCTAATATAAAATTAGCGGAAGATTAACAACAGCCCGGGACGATACCGAAAGAGAGGTTCTCAAGCTCTGTTGGTCTATGTCTAGTTTTACCACGTTTAAGTACGGAGTTTATTTTATTGCTTAACTTGGCAACAAAATAGAATTGACTTTGGTAGGAATATATGTAGTTTAGGTATTAAATATTTTAATGGATACTATAAAGGGGTTTTTTATAAATGTCACGGAACTGCAAAAATGAAACGATTGCATTGCTTGTACCGCTAGGACGAAATACAGGAAAGGTTTGCAAGTTTTATCTTTGATAATCGAGAGGCTGATGAAATAAGCTTTGAAGATTTACTTTCAATAGACTTTATCAATTGCCTGAAACCCCGTTTTACTTTTGTGCCACTCTTTGTGTAACACTCTTTCTTTCGTGTTCCCAGTTCGATTGTAAAAAAAATGTGTGTTGAAATTAATTAATATTGGTTCTCGCCGAAGACATAATGAGGGATTTAGTGACAAGTTTGAAAAACAGTAATTAAATTACCCGATAGGCGGCGCTAGTAGAAGTTGGTCCTATTTTTTTAAAGTTAAGTTATATCGTATAAGAAAGGCAAAAATCTACGCCATGAAGCCTGATCTGTCGCAAATATTTATTATGTATTATTTTTAAATTAATTCCAATTAAGGAGCTCCCACAATTGTTGTTCCTCACAGACTAATTGTGGTATTTAAGAAACTTTCGTCTCTTTTCAGCCTTACTATCTTGTACTATTTATTCTGACCAGCTTTTCGTGGCGCCATTTACCAAGGTCATCGGAACTATTCTTTTTTTAAAATTTGGTAAAGGAAAATCCCTTATTGAAACAATCCAGCTAATCTGATATTTTCCTACTCTCTGGGGTGATTGTCTACTGAACACGAATGTAAATAATTGAATAGTAGATATGGGATTTGGGCTACCACAGTTGGTTGTATCCTTGCTCTGACCAACAACCATTATGGCAGTTTATATGACAAAAAAAAAACTAAAGAAATGTAATTGCAGATTAAAATCACAACAGTAACTAAGTATTTACGAATTCTTTGACATGAACTTAATATAATAATTGTACATGTATACAGTTGTCGACTCATCTTAAATCAAACATCATTAAACACACGATTAAAGTAACTAAATATACAAAAATAAGTAACTTTATCTGCATGCTTATTCTTATATCTGTTAGTATAATATTTTGTAACTTTTTATAATATTGTTCGTAACTCTATAATAATGTTTGTATTACAAAACTTAATGCCATAATAATGTATAGGATGAGTGTATAACAGTGTAAAATATGTGTAAAAAAAGTAAAGTCACAATAAAAGAATAGAGAAAAAATTAAAACATACGTGCATTTATTAAATAACCTAATTGCTTTCTTAGACTGTATAATAATGATACCTAGCTTGCTGTGCAAAACGTGCAGGTAGCTTAATAACGCGGCCTGTGCGCGTTGTTCGCGGACTTGCTATATTTTGACTACATGCGTCAACGAACTGTGTACTAACGTTGCTATAATCATTATAATTTCTACGTAAATTAGACAATGTGGAACTATCTTGTTCGCATTCTGTAATGATATGGGCAGGTTTCTATCAATCGATATAGAAGTTTCCTTATTTCCGATCTTTATAAAACAAATACCTTACTTCTCTTCCTTATCACCTTATACGGGCCACGATAAGGAGGTTCAAGTGATTTCTTTACCATATCATTACGAACAAACACATGCTCACAATTTTCTAAGTCCTTATGCACAAAAATATTCTTATTATTAGCATGACTGGAAGGTTTTGGTTTAAAAAAATTGATAGCGTCCCTCAACTTTTGCAAATATTCCGAATCCGAGTCTATACTACGGGTATTATTATAAAACTCCCCTGGTAACCGTAGTACCGTACCGTAAACGTACTCGGCAGTGCTAATACCAGTGTCGCTTCGAGTAGCGGATCGCAAACCTAATAACACAACGGGTAATTCGTCCACCCTGGATTTGCTAGCGTGCCATAAGAGCGGCTTTAAAAGATCTATGCCATCGCTCTACCATACTATTACTCTGCGGATGGTATGGCGTAGTTCATATTTTCTGTATTCCTAGATATTTCATGAATTGACAAAAAATTATACCCTCGAATTGCCTACCCTGGTCGCTTGTAAGCTTAACAGGACAACCAAAATGCGTAATCCAGTTTTCAAAAACTACTCTGGCTACGGTTTCGGCGGTTATATCGCACAAGGGAATAGCTTCGGGCCAACCAGAGAATCTGTCGATCATAGTTACACAATACCTAAACCCATTATCCGATATAGGTAACGGACCTACTATGTCGATATGTAAGTGTTAAATGCCCTAAATCTGAAATAGTATGCCTAGCTACTTTAGCTTGTTGACAGCCTATGCACGTTTTTGCCCATTTTCCGATATCCCTATCCATATCCGGCATAAAAAAATCTCTTTTACTAATTTTTGTCGTTTTTATGCCAGGATGACTAAGATCATGTACTGAATGAAATGCTAACTGCCTCAAACTTTCGGTCAAATAAGGGCTAAGTTTATCCGTTGAAATTTTGCAGCAGATCAGTTTCTCAGTATCAGGACAGCAAAACTGTCTAAGTTTCACAAAGCAAGATGTTTGTCACTATGTTGACTTTCTGCTAAGTCCGCATAATTGATGACCGTTGGACATGTTATTGTCTCGATTCTCGAAAGTGCGTCCGCTACAATATTTTGTTCGCCTTTAATATGACGAATATCCGTTGTAAATTCGCTGACTCGAACTCGATTCGAGCTTCGAGAACTCTCTTTATCCGAACTATTCTTAGAAAATGCGTATGACAATGGCTTATGATCTGTAAAAATAGTTATTATGCGTCCCTCTATCATATTTTTGAAATACCTAAATGTCAAAAATACTGCGAGTAGCTCCTTATCGTAAGTAGAATACCTAATCTGCGCGATGGATAGCTTGGAAAAATATCCTAATGGCTGTCACACGGTACCACATTTCTGCTGTAAAACGGCACCTACACTAGTATTCGAGGCGTCTGTCATCAACGCTAAAGGTGACTCGGGCAAGGGATGAGAAAGTGTAACGGCGCCTTTTAAGCTTTCCTTACACATTTCAAATGACTCTGTCGCCTTTTCACTCCACTCGATACGCGTTTTGGCACGTTTTTTGCTTTATGCAAATATTTATTCAGTTCGATTTGGTAATTTACGGCCTTAGGTATGTGAGATCTGTAAAAATTGAATGTGCCTAAAAATCTACGCAACTGATCAACGTTTTCCGGCTTCGGAAAATTTACAATAGCTGCGACCCTATCATTTAGTGGATTCATTCCTTCCGTCGACACGTTATACCCTAAAAATTGTAAATTAGACTTACTGAACTCACACTTAGAAATATTCATAGTTATTCCAAACTCATTAAAACGTTTGAAAACAGATGTTGAATACAATTTGTGTTGTTCGACGGTATCGCTCGCTATGATGACGTCATCTATATAATTAAACAATGATGATGATGATAATGATGATGATATTCCATTTCTGTCACCGAATAACGTTAAATCTTTCAGCACAACCGTATCCATAAAGCCCTGGAATGATTGCGCTGCATTTCGCAACCCGAAAGTCATTCGCGGGAATTCGAACAACCCAAATGGCGTAATAATAGCTGTTTTTCGATATCCTCCGAGCGTATCATTTATTACCCGGAGCCACGGGGCCACGGGGCCACGCTCTGTTGAGATCTAAACGAGAAAATATTTTTTATTGGCTAGTGCATAGGAAAAATCATGCAAGCGGGGTGTTACGTATCCCGTTATTTACCGATAGACATTTAAAGTGATCGACGACCGAAATTCACGGATTGCAGTGATTATCTTCAGCGACGTTCGCCGAGAGCACGAGGTCCAGAACCAAGGTCAGTCTTTTTACATTTGGATTGTGAGGGAAAACCTAGGATATCATTTGGGGAAGCTTATCGGTCATTAATATTACCTATAATAAAATACCTATCGAAATACAGTCCGCTTCGAATCCGTGATTCGTTTGTCTTGCACGCTCAAGGGGTATAGGACACCTATTCGGTTTGGTTACCGAATTTTACTTCCTATAATCTCCACAGGGCCTAATATCGTCATTTTTTTTAAGCACAACATGAAGCGGGCTTGCCCAGGCGCTATTAGATGGTCAAAAAATACCTAACTCTAACATGGCCTTGAATTCATCCTTCACCCTTTTGTACCTGTCTGGTGAAAGCGGCCTAGATTTCGCGTGTACCGGGGGCACCGTAGTATCGATATAATGAAGTACGGAATGCTAGTGGAGCACTAGCCGGGTTCATTGTCCAGTATTATTCACACAAAAAAAACTAAATTACACTATTGTCCACGGTTCTACGGGGTCACCACTGTTGGTATATACCTTTTATGGGGTATATTATCAGAAGGGACAATAGGTACTAGTAATTAATAGACGTGTGTTCCATTGAAGTAGCGATTTATTACTGCAATCTCTTTGTGACCTACTTATCTGACGTACGCAACCGTCAGTGCCCGTGTAGGTATGTACCTGCATACATACTACACACAGAAACTAGAAACGCACTAGTGTTGTGTTCCTAAAAATTAACTTTTTTTTTTTTAGATTAAATTATAAATGATTTGCAAGTATAATTTGTGAAACTTTATTAATTGATAAAGATTTTTGCTGTTTCTTTAACTCTCGATTCGGTATGTAAAGGAAAAAGATCTGATTCTTATTCAAAAACTATTTCATTCAAGCATATTATTCATTCCGAGATATCACATTTTTGGAACACATGTTGTTAGTAATAGCGATTAATTTTATTTTTAATAAAAACGCATAAAATAATTTGACCTACGCTAACTAAATGGCGTCATAAAGTGGCATCATTTTGGTTCTAACTTATTTTTGGTTGAACTTACATGTTTATGTTTTCAATAAATATCTGTCATCAAGAATATATAGAGAATTGTAGAGGTGGGTCTACGCTAGAGAGCTGAGCACGAGCTGAGCACGAGCTGAGCGCAAGCCGAGTTGCACTACTCGCGGTGTCAAGTTTGGACGTACAACGAGCCTACAACAATCATTCTCGTCGAACATAACGTACCGCAGTACGCTCGCGGTTCGTGGCGGGTATGGACGAGTTGGTTATTGCAGCAACTGCCGCTGCTGCAGCGATTATCATAGCAGACATTAGTAAAAAAGTTAGAAGGCCAAGACGATGGGGATCTCCAAATTTATATAAAGATAGTTCTATTCAACAAATCTAGAATTGTTAACCACTTTGAGAGGTCAAGAAGCAACTGGCCAATTTAAGAATTTCGTTCGAATGACATCAATAAACTTTATTGGATTATTTTGATACAATTCAAACAAACATCTTCTGTCCACGTTTCCATGATGCACGAGCAAAACGTCTGTCACTCAACGCGTCCACGAGCGCGATGGTGCTTTCACCAACCACCTTCGAACTGCTATCAGTGCATCTTCCAGGCGGGTTCCGGGGGCGAATCATCGCCGCTGGATCCTGCTTGAGGCTGTGAGGGAGTTGTTGAGAGCAAAGAACGCAGCTATACGGGCGAACGATTACGCTCCGACCGAGGCAGACCGCATCCGTATGAGGGCCCTACAGCGAGATGATAAATCTCGCATACGCGAACTGCGGTCTAACAACTTGAAGAGATTTCGCCTTCGCTTCTGGCTTACTGGAGCTTGGCGAAGTCTGTTAAGATGGACTCTACTCTACTTAATCGATGCCTCCGCTCCTTAGGCCTCCCCCCATGACTCCCGCCTGCGATGACTCCGAAAAAGTTGAAACCCTAGCCGATAGCTTAGCCCAACAATGTACACCGAGTACAGAAAGCACCAACGCACTCCAAATAGAAACTGTGAATAGCACAGTCGAAACTAAATGTGGCAACTCACCGACAGACACCCTCGAACCGGTAACGGTGGAAGAGATACAGACAATAATTAAAAACTTAAAACCGCGGAAAGCTTTAGGTTCAGACGAAATACCAAACAGGGTTCTGAAAGCTCTCCCACTCGCACTCATACAACTGTTAGTAGTTATTCTCATTAACTTACAAACAGTTGTTGTAAGTTATTGACAAGCAGTTGCCTGTCCTTTCCGCAAATGTGGAAGGAAGCGATTGTCATAGGTATTAGGGAACCCGGTAAACCGGCTAATTTACCTACAAGCTACCGTCCTATTAGCTTGCTTAGCGCGATAGGCAAATTATACGAAAGGATCATTTTAAACAGGCTCCGAGAGGTCATCCATTCGAAGCACCTGTTACCGGATGAACAGTCCGGCTTTAGGTTCCGTCACTCCTGCGTCCAACAGGCGCACCGCATCACGGAGCACATCTTGGAACGTAGGTCGAAAACCGATAAGTTTATTTGTTTTATAACTTTTTTTTTACATTTTACAAGAAAATTACTTCAGACTTCTTGTAGCGATTTTATTACATTTAAAAAAATTTTATTCATACGCTTTTACAGCGCTGCAAAGTTGACCGGGTTCGTCAATACTCATGAGAATCCGGTCTAACCGAAATGTTTACCTTTTATGTTATTTTTTTTACACCTACTTTCAAACATTTTTTTGTTACATCCTAAAGATATTCCTCAAAAGACCACCTACAAGATTGGTGTGAAGCAATTTTCTTGTAAAATGTAAAAAAAAGTTATAAAGCAAAAAAGAAAAATTTTTGAGAAATTTTTTCACTTTTTTGCTTATAACTTCTTTATTTTTGATTTTACGGTAAAAAGTTATATAAACAAAATTGTCGACGAAGTGATGTGCTACAAGTTATGTTTCACAAATTTTTTGTACGATTAATACTTTAGCAGATATAGCGAAAAAAGCGTTCTCACCCCTTTTTCCTAGATGGCGACTGCGGGCCGAGGGTGGCAACCCCACAAACTTGGGGTTAGGCTTCTATTGATCCCCCCTATATGTCCTAAAAATTTAATTGCGTCCTCAAAGAAATGTAAATTTTACGTAATATTTCAATGGCAAAAAAACCTGTGCTGAGATGATTGCTCTCGGACCGCCCGTGGGTTTTCCTCGGATCAAACGTGTGCGTTGTGGAAATTACAAACGCCGTCCCTCGTAAACGGGGACTCATCGGACCATAAAACTCTTTTCAGGAAGAATGCGAGTGTCGAGAGATACACTCACACATCGTACTAGTACCTGTAGTAAGGCCTCACTTCAAAAAATAATATGAATTCAAACCTGAAATATTTTAAGCATTCTTCATTTTATTTCAGCGATTCTACGGATCCAATATTATGTGTGTGTGAGAAATGTAAATGTAGTTATGGAATTCGCAATCTTTTAATTGCCAAAACGCTCCCTTAATAAAATTGAGTAAGGTCATTTCGATATTCAAAGCAGGTAGTATACCCCACCAAATTTAGACCTATACGTACACTACCAACGCTGAATAAGCTTTTTAAAAATGTTATATTTATTCAATCAATTACTTACCTTCACATTTTTAATGACTTTTAATCCGGTGCTGAACTCATGAAACACACATTCAGTGCCTAGGAGGAGTCATGTGATGCTTTTAATTTCTTTTGTGACTTGTTTAAGGTCGACTATGTGGACCATAATACACTACTCATGAAACTGTACCACTACAGCAAATAACCACGCGCTTGAAATCATGTATTTCTAATCGACAACAGAAAGTTTAAGTACACGGAGAAAAATCATCAGGGTTGGCAGTTTATAACAATTTTATCCTCAATTAAATGAAAACTAAATCTGTTCAGTTTACTTTGCTAAACTTCAAACAGGTAAACATAAACATTGTAGCTAAGAACCAGGAACTGACTCCTGTAAACTCAACTGTATTTCTAAACATAACCTTAGTCACCCAACTCCATTGGGGAACGTATGTTCATGGATTAGCGAAAAGGCTCGGATCTGCAGCATACGCTGTTAAAAAAATGAGACATAGTTCAAATGAAGCAACTGCTCTATTTGTGTACTTCGGTACTTTTATAATGTCAGATAGCATTCTGTTATGGGGTACTACATTTGTTCAGCAGAAAAAAGCCGAGAGCGCAATCTCGGTACAAGAAAAAAATTGAAGGAAACAATTCATTCCAAATATATTTTAGAAATGTTAACATAGAAATAAGCTTGTAATAGTAGGCTTCATGAAGTCACTAACTCATTCATGGGTCAATTTTGTATGTTTAGTTTAAATATAGTTCCATATGGATATTCAAGGTCTTCCTACTGACAAATTCAAAGAAACTAAATTGTGCGCTAAAGCTTATTATAAACTATCCGAGTATTTGGACGGTAAATCTGAGGATGTTCGTCGTTTGGATTGTTTGTTTGTTGATAAGAATTATTTTAAATATACATAAGAGAAATTGTAAATTTATTTTGAAAAAATGGTATCCGTAAAGTTACTTGACTCTTCACGATGGTTTTTAAATTCGAACTGGTGGTAGAGGCACGGTACAGTTATCGCTAGATGGATTCATTGGAATTACTCCACTCGGGATACAATTTCCATAATAATAATAACAATATTTAATATAATAATATTAACAAAATAATAATATTTCAGACGCAATAGTATTACTTTACATAAAGTTACAATTATAAATTGTATGGTCTGTAGACCACACAATCTTCAAAGTTAAGTTTTTTGTAGTAGTTGAGTTGGAGAGAACTTTATTGAGAACGCAGTTACATAGTTCATTTGAAGTTGTGTTGATGCCGTGGAGGCTAATGCAGTTCTGATTAATTTTTACAATTAAAATAAATTATTTGGACTAATGCTGACTCGCAAAACGTGCCAAATTGTGCGGTTTGTGCAAACCGTACATGTTCCCGAGGGAGAGACAAAAAGTAACGAAGAAAACTAAGCAAAATAAACAAAATAAAATTACAAAACAAATTAAACTCTAACTCTAATTCTCGCACTCGCTAAAATGTCTTTTTATAACTGGTGTCCGCGAGAGTCGCCACAAAAACGCACCAATCACGACGAGTGCTGCGCCAGCCAGAATGTATAGCAGCACGAACTGATGAACGTCATGAGTAGACATGTGGTCGAATAAACCACCCTCCTTGCCTTTTCGTTTCAGCTCCTGAAGTTGGTCGCCGATGTTGTTCTGTTCCTTAATGCTATTTCGAATTTCTTCATCATTGCTCATAATAAATTTCGTAGGTAAAGTTAAGTTATACAAATAGTTAATTGGCGGGACATCGACTAATGATATCGGCTTGCATGCTTAAAGTATTCATTTGCTTTTTAAGTGCATAAACAGTAAAGGAATCACCTTTCACAACACAGCCGGCTCCGATGGTGATAATGCCGGCCTTGCTGACTCGTACGGCGGTAACTTGATCCGAAATAAATAAGTATTTAATTTGTTAAGCTCTGTCCACATGTCTGTACATTTTGATTGTTTTGTTTCACATTCATCGTTTGTAGTTTTGTTTTTGAAACAAAAGTTTTCTTCAGTGCTTAAATGGTAAACCGGTCGAGTCAAAGCGCACATAAGAGTTTTAAAGTCGTAAGGAGTACAGATTTGTAGTTATTTTTCAGAAACAGGAACGTAGACATCCTTCTGGAGATTAATGGCGATATAATTTGCTATTTATTTATTTATTTTTAAATTACAGGAAAACTAACAGCTAGGAGTTAAAGTAAATACATTTTTAAAACCAAGATAGCCAAATAAAGTTTTCACATATAGGCAATATTGTCACCATATATTGTTGTACTTGTAGAGGTACTGGGATAAGTTTGTACATTTCGTAAGCATCCCGAGTAACCAAGGGAATCTTAATTTCAAAAATAAAGAATTTCATAGACATTCTGGCTTTCACTTTCAGTAGATGGTATAATTTTTTCAGATCAAAATGGATGTCTTCAATAGGGAGTGCCAAATCCTTAGAAAGTTGTCCAGATATTATATTAAGCTCTTTCGTAAGTTGGAGCGGGCTTAATAAGTGAATGTTTAATTTTCCATAGTGCACCTCGGTGATAGTGTCCAAAAGAGTTTCTTGCATTCCTTTCAAGTTGGACAAAATGATTTTAGCAACCACAGCCATAAGAGTAAACTCGTTAAATAATTTTAATTCTTCAACTTCTGTCGCCAGTGTGTTCGCAGCTTTATCTAGGTTGATAATTTGTTGATTATAAAGTTTATGTTGTTTTAAAATGCTGGTTTCAACTCGCTTCATTATATTGTTCAGCTTCTATGATTGATGTTTGATTTTTCCATAGCAGAACAAGATGTTTTTCGTTTTCTTTGATCATACTGATCTCCTTTTCGTAATCTTCAGCAAATCGTTGATCTAATACGCCAAATAAGTTATTCGCTAAGTATTCAATTCCATTAATAATACCTCTGCGCTGTCTTTTAGCGTAAGTAAATTTTTGCTCGAGAAGCATATTGTTATATTGCAATAACTCGCTGTATCCATGACGTAATTGAAGAGATACTACGTCACATAAATAGCGTGGTTCTATTTGAAGGCATGTTTTTCAACAGAAGTCAGATAGTTATCAAAAACTTTCAATCCGTCCCAATAAGGGTTCATGTCGTAATATACAATAAGCTTCCACTTATCTCGAACTAGGTGCATGTTATTAACTTGTCAAAGAAAATGCTTTGATTGTTGTTTATGCTTGTTAAGTTGTATTGACAGCGTGCGGGCGATATGATAAACAATGTCGATAGTAGTGTCCAGACTACATTGCAATATGATCTTTTCTTGTTTTTTGACTTAATTTTTGGATCCTGTTCGTTGTTATTTTGTTGAGGAAGTACTTTGTTTTCTGACATTTTAGCAGTTTCTGTTTGTTTTTCTAATTTGTTTGATATAGAGAGTTTTGATAATTTTGAGATAGGTCGTTTTATAGTTTCGTTTTTGGTACGAATTGTTACCACTCAAACGAAACCGTCCTTTCCAGGATGTAGTTCAGTAACTCTGCCAAGGGCCCATTTTCCAGCAGGTAAGTTGGAGTCGTGAATAACTACAATGTCGTTGATGTTTATGTTATCTAGAGGAAGACGCCACTTGGTTCTTGATGAAAGTTGAGTTAAGTATTCCGCCTGCCATCTTTTCCAAATATCATTGTAAATTTTTTGTACGAGTTGTAATCGAGTCCTTTTGTCAGTTTCAGTTTCAACGATAGTTAGAGTCGGACCACTTGAAAGAAAATGAGAGGGAGTCAAGTAATCTATATCTTCGGGATCTTCTGTAAGTGCCTGGAGCGGACGGGAGTTCAGGCACGCTTCCAGTTGAGGCAATAGGGTTGAAAGTTCTTCATACGAAAGTTTTGGCTCCCCAAGGACTCTTCGAAGATGGTATTTCAAACTTTTAAGGCAACTCTCCCACAAGCCCCCTGCGCTTGGCCATGACGGAGCATTAAAGTGCCACTCTATGTTCATATCAGCAATAGTTGAGAAAAATTCGGGATCGAATACTTTTTTCAGATTCAAGTATTCTCGTTTAAGTATGTTATTGGCACCTTGAAAGTTTGTTCCATTATCGCTATACATGTGACGTGGAGTTCCACGTCGTGCAGCTAATCTGCGCAGCGCTGCTAGGAAGGCTGATGAGCTGAGATTGGAGACCAGTTCTAGGTGAGCTGCCTCTGTCACCATACATACAAAGACGGCGATGTAGCCTTTAGCTGTTTTCACACCGCGGCCCTTATTCGTTTTAACGTCGACGTACCCTGTATAATCAACTCCCGTGTGACAGAATGGGCGGCTCGGGTTATATCGTGGCGCCGGTAAGTTTGCCATCAATTGATCTTGTTTAATAGGGTTATGTTTTCTACATTTTCTACAGTTATAAATACGTTTTTTAACTGCTCTGTTGCCACCGATGATCCAGTACTGTTTTCTTATCCACGCAGAAGTTATTCGTGCTCCACCATGGAAAACCATTTTATGTGCATGGTTGATTAATAAATCGGTGAAATGTTCGTTTTGTGGGATGATAATAGGATTCTTTTGATCAGTATCGACGCAGGCGTTGTTTAATCTTCCCCCGACCCTGAGAAGACCATCTTGATCCAGGAACGGGTTTAAAGGTAAAAGTTTGCTTTTCTTGCTTATTGTTTTATTTGGTTGCAGCCTCGATATCTCTTCCTCAAATGCGGCAAGTTGAATATATTTCACAACTGTGTTTCTCGCTTTTACAATTTCTTTTACAGTTAAGAATGTTGGTTTATTTGTTTTCAGTGAATGTGCGCGGAGTATCCACGCAATGACTCGAATTACACGAGTCAAAGAGCTATTTCGAGTAAGTAAACCTACGATGACGTCATAGTTGTGACGATGTGAAGTGATGTTAGTTTGCGAAGCTTTTATTTCTTTTTAGTTTCAAAATTTTTTAAGCTCTGCGCTGGTTGATAGGTTGGCAGCCAGGCTGGTCCATGCCACCATAGATGACTTGAGGTAAGTTGAGCAGGTAATATTCACGACTTGAGCAAACAGCTGGGTTTTCTGTTGATTTTACGTAGCGCCAACAGGCTGCAGGCATTATGTTTGTTATTGTCTTTGCCCTGTTAGATACAAATGGTTTCCAGCGGATTTGATCACCATGGAGCCATCCTAGTACGGCAGTAGAGTCTGACCAGCCGTAAGTAGTAATGTTATGATTCGAGAGGCATTCAAAAACCTTTTTCAAAAGAGTAGATAATAGTGACGCTGCACACAGTTCGAGTCTCGGCAAACTAATAGTTTTCTTAGCTGGTACTAATCTTGACTTAGCAGCGACTATGACAACGGAGTTAGTTTTCTTTCTTTTGCAGTATATTACACATGCGTAGGCAGCCTCCGATGAATCACAGAATCCGTGCAATTCTATGTCGTCATCTAGTTCGATATTCAACCACCTCGGTATTTTTAGTTTGTTGATTGAAGTTAGTTGCGATTTTATTTGTTCCCACTCTTTTTTCACAGGTAAGGGTACTTCGTCATTCATCTGAGTTCTTGCTTCCACACAAGTTGGAATATTAGTTTGAGTTAGTTGTTATAGGACTCAGCCATCCCAAGGGGTCAAATACTTTTGAAATGTCAGATAAATGTCGGCGTTTAGTGACTGCTTTCGTAGAGTTAAAGTCAATAGTAAGTTGAAAGGTAAAGTTATCTTCAGTAGCATTCCATTGTAAACCCAACGTCTTTTTTGATTCTTGGTGCCGAAATTCATAAGCTTTTTGCTCATTCTCTGTTTTTTCGTTAGTTTGAAGAAATTCGTTGCAGTTCGAAGACCATTTTCTTAGGTTAAAGCCTCCGGATTTGAGTAAGTTAGTTAAGTCATTTTTTATTCGAATTGCTGTTTCAAGGTCATCAGTGCTATAAATAAGGTCATCAGTGCTATAAATTAGGTCATCCATGTAAAATGACGATTCCAGTAATGCTGCAGCTTCGCTAATTGTTTTAGGGTCATCGTCGCTAAAAAGGGAGCAGCTTTAGTTCCGTAAGTCACGGTGGTTAAAACGTACTCGCGGATCAATTGGTCGGGTGAACCCTCCATAAAATTGTTTGATAATCTTGATCATCTTTGTTACATAAAATCTGTCGGAAATTTTTTTCAATATCGCCAGTAATAGCTAGTTTGTATCGTCTCCATTTAAGAATAATTGAAAATAAGTCTGCTTGTAAATTGGGGCCACTGTACATGAGATCGTTTAAACTATGCCCAGTGGTAGTTTTTGAAGAAGCATTGAAAATAACACGTAGTGGAGTTGTTGTTGAGTCCACGCGTTGTACACAGTGATGTGGTAAATAATACTTCGGTGTTACGCTATTGTCGAGTAACTTCATATGATTCATTTCAATGTATTCAGACATAAATAGTTTATAGTTTTTGGCGATGTTTTTGTTACTTTGAAACTTTCTTTCCAGTTGATAAAATTGTGCAAGAACTTTTGATCGTGATTGTCCCAGCATTTCGTCGATATCCTTGTGCAAAGGCAGCCGCACGACGTATCGGCCGTCATTTTGTCGTTTTGTTTCAGTTTTAAATTGTTGTAAGCACATAAGATCATCAGAAGAAACTTGAGTGCAATCGGCGATATCTTCTATTTGCCAAAATCTACTAATATCTTTTAGATTTAGAACGACATTGCATTGATAAGACTTCATGTCACCGCATAAAATCCAACCAAGTAAAGATTGTTGAGCTATGGGTTGAGAACCTTCTCCTTTAATTATGCCACCCAGTGTAATGTTAGAGTAGACATCAGCGCCAAAAAGTATGTCGATAGGTCGACTGATATTATCAAAGAAAGGTCAGCTAGCTCAACGCCATGTAGATGTTGCCAGGATGATGGAGTTTGAAAAGATCTGTTTGGTAGGTTATTTATTAAGTTTTTCATCACACAAACTTGAGTGTTGAAAGTATAGCTGTTGTTCAACGCAGTGCATGTAATATTCATAGTGGCTTTGCAGCTATTTTCACGAGTCCCTACGCCGAAAATAGCACCTTGACAATTATTTCGAGGTAATCGTAAAGCTTGAGCGGCGTGTTCAGTCAAAAGTGATATTTGTGACCCTTGGTCAATAAGAGCTCGCAAGACGATATCAGTGGCGTCATTTGTTTTGACCTTGGCTAGGGCAGTAGTTTTTTTTTTTGTTCCCCTCCGCGGGAAGGGCAGGAGGATAAAATTGCCCTGACGCATACTCTGGCGCGATTCCAAAGTTATGTGGGACTCGTCCCGACGCCTACAGGACCATACCCACTAAAAACCTCCTGTCGGCTCGTGCATTTTTGCCACTCAGCCTTCATCTGAGCGACGGCCAATTGGAGAAAGAGGCCGCGCTAGCGGGGCCCAGAAGGGGTCACCCGCTGGGATTACATAGCACTGAAGGTACTCAAAGCACTGAAGGTGAATACATAGCACTGAAGGTGCTCAAAATGAAAATCAATAATTAAAACAAAAATTAAAAAATTGCAAAATAAAATTGAATTAATTCGCATTTACGTTAGAATTAGGATTTACGTTAGAATTAGAATTTACGTTAGAATTAGAATTTGCGGCCAGAAGGGCTTCGAGATCGGCTGACAGTCTGGTGGATGAGTACGCTTGCGCATTCCTAGGCCTAGCGACTTTGAACTTCGAGTCTAACACAGGAGTAGTATATGAGACTGAATCACGAACTAGAGGATTGGGATGGGTTTCGGAGCGTTTGAAGAACGCTTCAGAGAGTGTTTTGAGATGTTGTTGTACTGTAGGCAGTTCAAGATCTCTATGCAAGTCCGCGTTACGCACGTACCACGGTGCGTTTGTGGCCCGGCGGCAAAAGAGGTTT
Source organism: Marasmarcha lunaedactyla (assembly GCA_923062675.1). Lineage (NCBI taxonomy): Eukaryota > Metazoa > Arthropoda > Insecta > Lepidoptera > Pterophoridae > Marasmarcha > Marasmarcha lunaedactyla. Next base: position 11,914,372 of record OV281339.1, on the reverse strand, counting down.
TGAACTACCTGCAGTTTGTGCAGGAGGGAGGGTTTGGCGTGGGCAAAGATTGGCGAGGCATACGTCATGACGGGTCTAACGCAGACCTTGTAAAGTGTACGTTTGTTTCTGAAGGACATTTTACTTTTTCTACCTAACATGCTATTTAGGCGGCCTAAATAGTGACGAGCGAGTTTCGAAACTCTTTCGACGTGTGGCTTGAAAGAAAGCGTCGGATCTAATTTGACGCCTAAGTATTTAGTACTGCGCTCCCAGGGGATGGGAATGCCTAACATTCGGACGTGGGGATCGCCATCGGGACGACGGCGTTTGTGGTCGAAGCGCATCGCAGAACTCTTTTCAGGGTTCACATCGATGCGCCATTTTTGAAACCATACACCATTTTGGAGTCTGGTTACAAGGTGCCGAACACTGTGGCCTGTTGGTATAGAGTGCGGTGTCGTCAGCAAAGAGGGCGAGTTCGACGCCTTTCGGCGGGATGGGAATGTCGTTGGTGTACACGGTGTACAGCAGAGGGGCGAGGACTGAGCCTTGAGGGACTCCAGCCTTTATGGGACGAGGCGCAGAAAGCGTGCCTTCGTGTTTAAATCGAAATGTACGGTCTTTGAGAAACGACGCTATTAACCTGACTAGGCGATCCGGTAAGCCTATCTTGTAGAGTTTATAAACGAGACCGCTTTGCCAGACTTTATCGAAAGCCTTGGCTACGTCAAAGAAAACCGCGACTGTTTTATAACGACGCGGATAGAAACCGTCAAGTATATACTCGACGATTCGGTGGACTTGCTGAGGGCAGGAGTGTTTAGCGCGAAAGCCGAACTGATGGGGAATAATGAGAGGATCGCCATCCGTTGGAAACAGATGGTTCCGCATTCGAGAGAGTATGACTCTCTCGAGAAGTTTAGACATTGCCTTGAGGAGGCTGATGGGTCTGTGATTAGCCGGGACGTTCAGAGGTTTGCCCGGCTTGGGAATGCCTATGACTGTCGCTTCTTTCCAAGCTTTTGGAAAGTAGCTATGGTCGAAGCAGGCATTGAAAATGATAGCTAACAAGGTAAGCATCTGTTGAGGTAGGTGCGCTTAAGTGCGTGGTTGGAAATTCCATCCGCACCCGGAGCCTTTTTGGACTTTTGATTTCTAATGAGAAGCAAGATTTCGTCATTAGAGACTGTGACAGGGTCGGTGGTGATGGGGAGAGAGTCTCTGCGAAGGAATTCGTCCTCCACCGCCTGGATGTGTGAGGGATCAGCAGGTTGCGTGCTGGGCGAGCATTGTGCGGCAATGCTGTCAGCGAAGCATTCGGCTTTCTCTTCGACTTCAAAGGCAGTAGTGCCATCGGGACGAGTGAGAGGAGGAACGTGAGAGGCGGTGTCTACGCGTAAGGCTCGGGCCATGCTATAGTACGCTTGGTGGGACGGAGAGATATTCGCCATGAGATCGTTCATCTGAGCGTCTCGGAGTTCCGCGAGGCAAGACCTAACTTTACGTTGAAGCTGATTCGCAGCTGTTCTATAGGCGGGCGTGGGATATTTCTTGGCTCTCCGGAGAGCCGCGTTCTTAGCTTTAATAAGATTGCTAACGGCTAAGGGAAGCGTGGGTTTGCCTTGCTTAGCAACCTTTTCGTTGTCACTGATGGCTGAGTTGATAGCATCAGTGAGAGAATTTACTAATGAATCGATTTTATTCGGGCTATCTAATTGTTCGGGAGAGATCGCGAGTGGAGAGTTCGGAGCCTCTAAGGCGTATTTTTAAAACCTTTCCAGTTGGTAAAGGTCTTAGGAGATGAGACGTTATCGTTCGGCGGTTCTAGCACGAGGGAAACGGGGCGATGGTCGGAGCTTAGGTCATCGAGCGGTTCGATAGACCTTAGATCAAGATTGATTCGCTTGATAATTGCAAAGTCGAGGATGTCAGGAGAGTAGGACGGGTTGTTGGGATAGTGAGTGGGAGTGATGGGGGATATGACGTCTAGGTCAAGGGAGTTAGTGATGTCGAGGAGAGCGATACCGCTGGTGTTAGTCGATAGGCACGTCCAGTCAGTATGTTTGGAGTTAAAGTCTCCGAACATAATGACTGAATGGCCGAGGGCGAGAATGGCCTCAAAGTCGCTGCGGATTGGTCTGGTACCACTAGGTATGTAGATTGAAGCTATGATGATGGTCGGATGACCAGTCATAGCCACTCTACACACAGTGGCTTCCATGTTGAGGAGAGGAGGGGTAGGGAGAGGACAGCAGTGGAAGCCTCTTTTGTAATATATAGCGGTGCCGCCGAAACCGTCGGAGTTGGGCCTATCGTTACGAATAAACGCGTACTTAGGTATAGCGAATCCCCTGGAGCGGTTTGGAGTAAGCCATGTCTCCTGGAGAAGGAATAAGTCAGGTTCTTTGTTCTGAAGGAACAGTTTAATCTCGGGAAGGTTGGTGTTAAGGCTACGAGCGTTAAAAGATACTAGGGATAAGCACTTGGGTTTAATACGACTGGACGCGGGATTCGCGGGTCTAGACATTATAATTTACTTATTTACGATTTTATATAAAAATAAAAAAAAGAATAAATTTATATCGAACTTAGAAGCGAGTGATGCTCGGCTAAAGCAAATAAACGCTCTTGAGGAGAGCGGGCGGCTCGCAGTTTGCGTGCGAGCACGGAAATTTCGTTAATATCGACGTTTTGAATAACGTCGAACACGGTCTTCATGTCCTCAGCCAACGACGACTGAGGTGCGGATGACGTAGAAGGACGCGGCCCTACGGAAGCTACGGGAGCTGGGATGGGTCGGGAAGGTGCAGGCGGAACGGCCGGACGCTGCCTCCAAGACAGAGCCTGAGTAGGCGTCGGCTGAACGGGCTTTGCTTCCGGGGGACCCCGGTTGCGCAGCGGCGGGAAGTTAGCGGGAGTGAGCGGCGGCGCCGGTTTAGGCGCGACCCTCTTGACGGTGGAGCGCGGAGCGCGCGGGCAACCCCTGTAGTTAGCTGTGTGGCCGGACTGGCCGCACAGCACACAGGCAGGGGGGGAAGTGGATTCGGTAGTGCGAGTGCACTCCTTCGTTATATGAGGATCGAGGCACTTAACGCACCTGGGGGGAGCTGAGCAGTTAGCCGCTGCGTGGCCGTAGAGGTGGCAGCGGTGGCACTGCCCAGGGTGACCACGGGGGTTGGGACGCTCGACGGAGATATTCGAGAGTCCGCAGATTGTGCGAGCCTCTCTGAAGATCTCCCTCGAGTTGGGAGAATTAGACAAGATAACTAAAGCTAAAGCGGTTAGAGTGCATCTTGTGCACTGCTACAGCCGAGAAGCCCTGCGACTTAAGGTCCTCGAGAATGTCTTCATTACTGAGTTCAAACGGGACGCCCCGTAGTACTGCGCGGATCTTACGCTCCTCCGGGAGGGCGTAAGTGTGGTATGCGATTTGTTTAAGCGAAAGTAAACGAGTGATCGCGCGGAAGTCGTCGATAGTCGCGACTTGGATTTTTATAGTGTCGCCTGCGTTATTTGCCTTGCGGTAATTGATTTTGTGCTCTTTGCACAGGTTAGAAACCGCGGTCCAGCACGCTTTATCGCGGAGGAAGACGGGCGGAGGGAGCTGAGGCTTCGATGGGACGGGAGCGCAGCGCGAAGCTGGCTTAGACGGGACCGACGGAGACGCGGTCACTTCGAGTGACATGAGGGGCGGGGGGGCGGGTGTAGAAGACACCGGAGTTGGCTCGGGTGTTGAAGACACCGCGGCTTTTTTCGAACGCTTCTTCGAGCGTTTGGCTACTAATTGGAACGCGGGCTCAGGAGAGCCGGTTAAGGTGGCGGCGACCGACGAAGCAGATGCGCGAGATGAGCGCGAGGATGAGACCGACGCGCAGTCCATATCGGATGGAACGGGAGACGCGGGAGAGCTATACACCTGAGGGGTCTGGACATTAGAGGCCTGAGGGGCCGGGGTTGAGGCCTGAGGGGCCGGGGACGCAATAGATGCCTGTAAGGCCTGCGTTACTACGTCAGCGGGTATGCTTACGCCGGACGCAGCGAGCGCCTGGGCGAATGACCTAAGAATATTAACAAGGTCCATTGGAGGGCTTGGAATTACAATATGTAATATATAAATATATAATGTATGCCTAGGTTCCCTAGCAAACCTAGCACCTATTTATATAACAAATGCCTAGGATTCCTAAATAAAAAACCTAGCGCACCCTAGCGGCAAACCTCCCTACCAGCGGTAGGGGGGCTGGGGAGAATAACTTAAAACTAACCGTAGTACGCCGAAGGCCGCTACCTAGAAACCTAAAAAAGGGTACGCAGGTAAAGAGTTGACCGCGTTAGGGTCAACCTTTACCGACAGAAAGGATAAATACACACGAAAACACACAGATATGATAGAAATAAATATGAAAATAGGAGAAAATAAATAAAATAGAGAAGAGAAATAAAATAAAAATAAAAAGGACTGGTTCAGTACAAATTCGTTGTCACCGTTAAGTATCCTTTGCACTGAAACCAGACTACTTACGCTGGGCACAACACTGCACTCAGCACAAACACAACACAACTTAGCACAGCACTTTGAAGACTAAGGGGCTTAGTCGCAAAGAAAAATCGCACTTCGAAAGCACTCAGACGGAGTAGAAAAACCTTGAAAACCGTAGCACGGAACCAACACGCTAAACTGTGACGTCAGTAGACTGAGCGCCACGGAATATCGGGAAGGGACCAAACAACGGAGAACGGGGTCTTGCACGTCCGCACTGGGCAGCGGTCGGAGCGAGAATGGGGCAGTGGCTAACAGGGTCTCTGATAAATCTTTCATCGACACGTGGCTGCTTGAAGTCGATGCACCTTGATTGGTTAATTCATCATTTTGTTCAGTAGGTACCGAGTTAACGGAAGTTTCATGCAACAGTGTATGGTGACTTCCGTTGCAATGTCGGCATCTTTTTTCTGACTTGCATGGCACGCCTTTATGGTCAAACAAACAATTTTTGCATAAATTGTATTTCGCAATTAATTTCCGTCTTTCTTGTAAATGTAATTTGATAAATTCATTACAGTGAAAAAGTCCATGTTCATTATTGCAGAGAGGGCATTTTTGGTAGCTTGAAATATTACTTGTTTTTATAATTGGACGATTATTATTTTTAGAATAGTTAAATGTTTTCTTTTTTATTTCGAAATGTTTATTAGCCGTAAATGCTTTGTTGGTAGGTTGAAATCTGGGGTGGTTGAAATTTGATGTTGCACGTTGATGGTGAACTTCACTTGAAGGCCGTTCTTGTTTTCGACATGCAGATTCTAAAGATGTAAATTTTGCTTCTAAATAACGTAAAAATTCTGCCATAGTAGGAAGTTCTCTCGTCTAGGTAGCCGTTGTAAGTATCGATATCCAATTTCTGTGATAACAGATGCACTAGAATTGGGTCCCAAGTTGTAATATCTACACCGAGGTTTTTGATGGCGTTTAGACATTCATTAGTAGTGTCGTGAAGTCTTTTAATAGTTACAGATGTCTGTTGTTGGATGGTAGGTACGTTTAGTAATGAGTTCAAGTATGAAGTGAAGATCATTTTCTTGTTGTTGTAGCGATTGTTAAGTATGTCCCAACAAACTTCATAGTTTTCGGAACTTATGCCGATATGCTGTATTAGTGTTTCTGCTTCGCCCTTGACCTTTGATTTCAGGAACTGCATCTTTTGTGCCCTGGATAGCGACGGATTAGTTTGAATAGTTTCCGTAATCAAGTCTTTAAAGGAAATCCATTGATGGTAAGCTCCAGAGAAGATAGGTAGTTCCATTCGCGGGGTCGATTTGTCTTTGTGCGAGACGGACCACAGTTTAGTGTTTATAAATTTTTTCATTTCGACATATTGACGTTCGTTTATGTCAAATATTTCTTCGTATTAATTTTCTTCACTTATACTTTCACTATCGATCTCCCAGTGTAGTGTCGATCGTCTTCCATCGTGATTCAAGGTTTTTCAGCAAGTCTTCAAATTCCCATTTTTCATTTATTTGTTCGATGTTAATAGAACTTAGCGTGCGTGAAAAAGCCTTGAAATTACTTTTTTGTTTGCGAAGCATTTCTTCCGATTTACTAAGGATTCCTTGGGTCTTGAAAAGTTTTGTTTCTTCTTTTGAAGTTGAAGGTTCACGAGTCGGCTGAGTTTCAGGTACACGGAGAGTAGGGTTCGCTGGAGATTTTTCTCTTCTTTGGGGAGTATCCCCGGAGATTTCGCAATTTTGGATTAACATTCGGGCTTCGTTGTAGAATGTTCGAGTTTGTTGGAAATGGTTATCATAAAAGTAGTCGTAGTTTTGGTTTTCAAGTTGATATAAAGTTGCATGGTTCGCTTAAAACTCTGCCCAGTATGAGCTCAGCGTTTCCAAGCGTTTTTTGATGTATGACGGAGTCTTGCGCGAGGTTGGATCTTTTTTGAAGTTTAGAAGCAGTTGTTCTATTGCTTCCTTTAGTTGGTTTTGAGTAGCTAATATATCTTCGACGTTGCTCATGTTGAAGAATAAGTATTAGTACGTGCGATCTATAATCTCTCTACAGTATATGCACCTTCTCAATCTAACTGGGGGATCCCGCTGGTGGGAAGCCAGTCAAACCGATTTGCTACCTTTGCTACCCGATTTGCTACCCGAAAATACAAATCACACTCGCTAATTAGTTTAGTTTTCTCAAGTTTGGTGGTAGTTGTTGTAGGATTCACGCGTAGTTCTTTAACAGTATGCTTTTTGTTTCTTCACACTGGAAAACCTGTGATTTCCCACGTTGTTTTGCTCGAAGGACCACGATGTATGGTCTGTAGACCACACAATCTTCAAAGTTAAGTTTTTTGTAGTAAGTAGTTGAGTTGGAGAAAAAAACCAATAGGTGATTATTTTCTTTATTGAGAACGCAGTTACATAGTTCATTTGAAGTTGTGTTGATGCCGTGGAGGCTAATGCAGTTCTGATTAATTTTTACAATTAAAATAAATTATTTGGACTAATGCTGAATCGCGGAACATGCCAAATTGTGCGGTTTGTGCAAACCGTACATAAATAATTTACTATTTGTTTGATATTATGTATGTGTAAAATATGTAGTGAACAATAAACGCCTTATTTCATTTATGAAACTAAAATAGACGGATTTGCAACATAACACACTAACATAAAACGCACACAATCTAGACTAGCATCAAGACCTCTAGCTGCCGACCATTGACACATTTGGGAAGTTGGAATCTAGACGCCACTTTGACAGCTCCCTATCATCACAACGCACTGGTCAATAATTTAGCTGACTACACAGTCAACACTGATAAAAAAGTAAGTTAAAGACGTCCGCAAAACATCTTAATAGATCCCGATCGCCATTTCATCGTAGACACCATTCGAATCGCTTGACCCCAGGTGGGCCGGGCCAACGCCATGTACACATTCCTACTGAGTATCGTGCTGGTTCTTTGGCAATAGATGACCCTTCCGAAACTTGGTACTAATAGCTTAAAACCAACCTTATTACGTAGGTTTGACTTAAAGATTTTGTAGTGGATTTACCAAAGCTAGTGTCGGTTAAATTATAGTCTAGTAATTATTTTTGTTAAATTATTTATTATTTCTGTCAACTTTGTCATTAAAACATTATTTCAAATGTATTTTAGATAGTAAGTATATTAAAAAACATAAACTTTTGGTTTTTACCAAACCATAATGTCATGGTAGATCTCTGCCTCTATAAGCTGACGCGTACATTGGTTCTCCATAGTACATTGCATACCACCAATCTGATTTCCACGGGTGATCCTCGTTTTTATTATAGTTCTCCGCCTCCACACGTTCACGTTCCCAACTTTCGTTTGAAACCCACGGCAATAATTTCTGAAAGACTTTGGGGAAAGGGGCCAAATAATGGCGTGCTCGACTATGTCTTAAAAAATGTTCGTGTGTAGCATATGGTTTGCCATCCAAACAGCTGAAATAGAAACTGAAAAAGGTTTTGAAATGTTATTACGCTGTTAAATAAAGTATAAGGGGTTAATGGTAATCCGATACATTCTTGTGAAAAGGTTAAAACAAGAGAATAATTGCAATCGGTTTTGGAATAGCCGTAAATGGCTAAAGTATTTAAATCAATATTAGCAAAAAATCCGAATTTTAGCAAAAAATCTTATGTAGCCTTTTTTTCTGTGGAAATAAATTATTTGTGAATTATGTAGTTGCTAATATTTCAGCAAGCCTTTGAAATAACACGAAGCTAAATAAGTACAGTTAAATTTAGTACAGGAAACTTGCAAACGCAAAACTCTTTAGAAATGATTCAAAACTTTTTAATGAATGGTTTACACTAAAAAAATATATGGTACAAATTATTTAAATAAATTCTTCATTTTAGTACTTATCTTAAATAACCTAAAATAACAAAATATAAGAAGTAATTAAAGCTATGTGGTACTTTTCTTATAAATGCATTATTTTCCAAAACTTGCTTTTATCAAAGCTTTTTATGATTTCTGTGCCAACAAGCTATTGGTGGTTCATACAATAAAATGCTGCGGACGTTATGCCGCAAGAATTGGCAAAAAATTGAAAAAAAAGATTCATCAGATTTTTTCAGTTCAGTATTATAAAAAAGTACCAAAAAATTTTATATTTCAGAAACTAGCTAATTCCGCAAGAAGTTGCACATAGGCTCTATTTTACATCCCGAACGAAATGTATCGAGTTACTAGTAACTGTGTATGTATAGTTTTAGATTAAAGTAAAAAAGCGAAACATAGGTGAGAAAATCATGACGCCTGTGCCTCATAAATTTGGTTGCCTAATCCAAAATGACAACTGCCCGTGCCTGGCGCTACCCCGTCCCGCGCCACCTCTACGCATCATTCGGTGTTACAAAAATGCAAAGTTTCTAAAATATACTTAATTGGGTTGGTGTGATAGTACCAGATCTAATTGATTGATTGAAAGTCTCTAATTGCTAAACTATGTTATGTAAGAAAGTCACCCAACTTCCGTAACTTTAGTTAATTCCAAAATTAATCTTCTAATTTTAAAGATGTACAGAAGTTATGAAGCTTTTTTTTGGAGCTTACTTTGGGTATTACTTAGTAAATAAATTAAATAAATAGTAGTTTATTTGAATATTAGTTAACTAAAAAGCTCAGGGCCTAACCAAATCATTTATTAAATGCAGAAAATAAAATCACTTTAATGCTGAAAAAATTATACAAAATCATTCCAAATGCGTTTTAGCAACGCAAACATTGTAACAGTTTTACCTAATTTTTTTTGAAAAATTCATAAGTTTATCATTACTTTGTCGTAAAACTTTTATTGAGATCCCGTTATTGTATCGTACTAAAATGGTTAAAATTTTACATAACCATAAAATATGCAAATAAAAATGATAAATAGCTTTTTTTTTCCCAGGCAAACACACCAACTGTATGGCCTCCAAAGTAAGCAGAGCTTGTGTTATGGATGACCATTCAACGAACTGGGGGGAACCCAGAATAGACATACATATATAAATATAAACAACCATGACCCGAGAACAAACATTTATGTTCATCAAACAAATGAATGCCCCGGCCAGGACTCGAACCTGGGACCTTCGGCGTATGAGGCGAGGCTACTTATCACTACACCACTCGGTCGCCCAATTCTCCTAAATCAAAAACAAAAATTTTTTACAAATTTAAGATGAACATGTAACGTAACATCAAACTAGACCTCTAAACTAGACCATTTTAACTTAGCTCATTTTAAATCCGGCAGGTTATATACCATAATTAATGAGCGAATGAGCGTGTAAGGAAATTCAAGATGAGTTACAAAGTCAATACAAGGCAGTACCTAATAATACAAATATTGGAGAATATGAAACATTTGTACCAACTTAGGTGTACAGAGTGATGATTGATAACTTTGCAAATATAATTATAAATTATTTTGATTTCCAAATACGTCTTAGAAATCACAATTATTTATGTATATAGGTATCAGTTTATTGGCTAGAATGTCAGAAGCTAAAAATTATGTTAATGTTCGGTAAGTTAGTCAAGTTAGTTAAGTAAGGTTTTTACTTTATAATGACGAAAAAAATCGATTAATAATGTAACAGATTTTATTTTACATGATTGTAAATATATTCAATGTTTCAATTAAGTTATGTCTGATGTTTTAAAACTAAATAATTAAATAAATCTGTATATTTTAAAGTGTTTGTAATGTTTTCCCGTGGCTTAGTTATAAAATTAGAAGTTTGCTCACGTGGCCAATAAAGAAATTTGTGGCTTGACTTATAATTTCCCAAACAAAACCCAAGGTTTTTATTTACCTTATAAATGTTTATATATTCTAAGATTTTATTATTTTATAATTTAGAATAAAATAATCACATGACTGTTTTTTCATTAGATTGTATAATTATAATTACCTCGTCAAGAACTTCAGTATCCACCTGTACGCATTTGAGTACGTTTCAGCTTCATCCAATTGAATATGCTTTAAATGGCTATCCATCTGGCCACCCATTAATGCAACAGCTGCCATTCCGAAATAATGGATGTTTAAAATTTTCTTAACATCATCCATGGCTATTGTAATGTTTTCCTTTCTATTGTGTGTTACAATAGGATCATTACTAAAATTAAAGAATATTGGAGTATATCGGCGTTGACGTATTAATACATTCCTTAAATCTCCCTTACCTGAAATATTTTGATAAACGATGAGATTTTGTACAATGGAAAGAAAAATCAGTAAGGAGTTCACACTGAACTCAAATGTACCACAATTTTTATTTAAAGTAACTGCAAATAAATTGTATAATATCATTTGATTAAACTGGATAGTAATAGTACAACCATCCAAGAATCCGTCATTCTCAAGACATGCCGCATAGATCACGTGTTCTTAAAGTTACAACATGATAAGTAAGTCAGGAGCAACCATAGTCATACTCGCATAAGCGGAGATTAAAAACTGGCACATGTGTATTTATAGGTTTACCATATTAATAGATAAATAAAAAATATATGGAGCAGTAAAACTTCCTACAACAGTTAAATAAAATAAAATAATTCTTATACTACAACCGATGCTTGCCTGGCCTAGGCCTGCGAACACCGTCTAACCGGTACTTGTGCCGAGTGTACATAAGTTACGACAAGAAAAATTATATTAATAAATCCCCAGATAATCACATCACCTGACCATATCATATCTTATCTAGATTCATATCTTTTTGCTCTAAACGTGCACTGCCGGCACGAACCAAGTACCACACATATTCTATTATATTAGTTTTATATTAGTATAAAAGACTGTCAATTGTATTTGCAATTCGTTGTCAATTTTGCTATAAACATTTGTCTCTACTTTCTGATGTGATCCACACCATTTCACCGTTTGACAGTAGATATATTTTGGATTCCTTTTTGCCGAAATGTTTTCACGTGCTTAAATTTGAACGACCAATTTTTGCGAGATACGTGTCGCTTTACGCCAGCCCGCACAAATTCAGTGGGATTGAGCTTGAAATGATAAGGTGGCAGTTTTGGGACTTCCACCTTATATTTTATTGCAAACTAATCCACAACGTGTTCTTAAAATATGAGCAGATAAAGATGTATTTGTTTCCACATATTCACACAAATACAAAAAAAGCGGCCAAGTGCGAGTCGAACTCGCCCATGAAGGGTTCCGTAGCAGCAAGTAACATAACATGAAAGTTATCAAAAAGATTTACGGGCGGACGTCCACGAACAGATCTAGCTGTAGATGGAAAAGGCAAAAACCGTTGCTCAAAATCATACAGTGCAAATGACATCTCATAATTTCTGGCATATAATTGTGAAGAGAGGCATTCATTTTAAGCGCTAAGTAGCAAAAGCTATTGCATAAAACCCGCAATCTATTGCATTGGGTGGACGTTGCACGTTGGACGTTGGGTTTTAAACAATTATAGAGAATATCGTACACGCGTAGTATACCATTGCTATAATAAATACAAGACCAGTGTCCTATTGAATCCACATTGCCATCATAAATAATTTGGAGATGAGACTGATTTGACGGCACAGGCTCAATGAATTAATGAATGAATGAATGAATCTCTTCGCGGAATGTTCACGTCTAGATTCCAAAGGTAAAAGCCCACCCACGTTACCCCCATTCGGCCCCAAGATGGAGGCCGTCCAAATTCACCAGAAACAGGTACTCAAATGCTTACAAAATCTAGACGTGAATAAGTGGTCCGGATGGCATTCCCGCAGTGGTTTTAAAGCACTGTGCAGCCGAGTTGTCTCCTGTTTTGACACGGAAGTTCGAAGTTGGAAACGGATGGAAGTTTGCAAACGTACAGCCCGTACCAAAAAAGGGCAGTCGAGCCGACCCAGTCGACTATGGACCTATTGCAATCACTTCCATAATTTGCAAAATTATGGAACGTGTATTGAACCATCGTCTCCTGACGTACCTAGAGACCAATGAGCTCTTCAGTGACAACCAATATGGTTTCCGCGGAGGACGCTCAACAGGAGACCTCCTAGTGTACGTCACGCATCTATGAAGCATGGCCTTAGAAGGGCACGGAGAGGCAATAGCAGACCTCTTTGCTAATCTTTTTGCAGACTATTCACGTCTAAATAGTCAAGGTAAAGTCCCACCCCAGTTACCTCAGTTCGGACCCAAAATGGGTACCGTTCATATTCGCCAAAAGGAGGTTCTTAACTGCTTGCAGAATTTAGACGTGAACAAGGCCAGCGGCCCCGATGGCATACCTGCAGTTGTGTTAAAACACTGCGCAGCCGAGTTGTCTCTCATACTAACGCGCCTGTATCGACTGTCTTTGGAATCTGGAAAGGTCCCTAAATCTTGGAAGCTGGCTAACGTGCAACCAGTACAAAAGAAGGGAAGCCGTGCAGATCCCATCAACTATCGACCTATTGCAATCACCTCCATACTTTACAAATTCATGGAGCGTGTATTGAACAATCGTATCCTGGCATACCTTGAGTCCAACGAGCTCCTTAGTGACAACCAATATGGTTTTCGCAGTGGACGCTCGACTGGAGATCTTCTTGTGTATGCCACTCACTTATGGAGCGAAGCCTTGGAAGGTCACGGTGAAGCTATTGCTGTATCCTTAGACATTTCCAAGGCTTTTGATAGGGTCTGGCATGATGGTATCTTGAGTAAGCTTCCAGCATACGGAATACCTAAAGGACTGTGCGACTGGATATCTGATTTTCTGAGGGAACGGTCAATTCGAGTAGTCTTAGACGGCTGCTCTTCTGACCTAATGGCAATTAATGCCGGGGTACCTTAGGGATCTGTTCTTTCTGCAACGTTATTCTTGCTGCACATTAACGACCTGCTAACCCTAGGCATTATTGGTTACGCTGATGACAGCACCGTTGTAGAGAGATACATGTCCAATGCGCGAGTCCTCAAGAAATCCGGGCTTTGAGAGAGTCCATGATTAAGCGGGTCGATTTGGCCTTAAAGAAAGTGTCCGATTGGGGCAAGTCCAACTTGGTCAAATTTAACCCGTCGAAAACACAGGCGTGTTTATTATCCGCGAAAAAGACCAATTTCGACCTAACGCCCACTTTCCAAAATGTTTCTGTACCCTTAACGGACCACCTAGGGCTTCTGGGCGTAACTTTATCGTCCCAACTAAACTTCGGGCAACAAATTGTGTCCATGGCTCAAACAGCTTCAAAGAAGTTGGGAATCATCTCGAAGGTCCAACGGTTCTTCAGCCCTGAATAGCTATTTAATTTGTATACAGCTCAAGTTCGATCTTGTATGGAGTACTGTAGCCACCTTTGGGATGGTTCTGCAAAGTACCAACTAGAAGCGATGGACGCAGTTGACCGAAGAGCCGGAAAAATTATTAACAACTTTGACCTCACCACCAAAAAACTGCAAAGCCTCGACCAGTTTAGCAGTCTTCTACAGATTACATTTAGGAGAGTGCGCGAATGCTCTTTTTGATCAGGTTGAACCCACACCCTTCTTGCATCGGACTACTAGACGCAGACAGACCTTCAATCCCTTCATGGTAGATATCCCAAGAAGTCGAACTAAACGCTTTGATAGTTCCTTTTTGGTGCGGGTCGCCAAGGTGTGGAATAAACTGCCTGCGTCTGTTTTTCCAGAAAACTATAGTCCTGGTAATTTCAAGCGTCGATTGAATAGGTATCTCGTGTACACCTTCGTCTTCATCGTCATTTTCCATCAGGTGAGATAGAAGACAAACGTCTAATCCTTTTTCAATAAAAAAAATATATCTTAAGGCCTTTGACCGGGTATGGTACGAAGCCCTTTTGAGCAAGCTTTCTGCGTATGGCATACCATCTGGACTTTGCGACTGGATTTCTGATTTCCTGAGGGAACGGTCAATTCGAGTTGTCGTCGATGGCTTCTCATTGGACCTAATGGCGATCAATGCCGGCGTACCTCAGGGATCTGTTCTCTCTGCAACATTATTCCTGCTGCACATTAATGACCTTCTTTTATCGGAAGGCATAATTGGTTATGCCGATGACAGCACTGTTATAGAGAGATATGTGTCCAATGCGCAAGCGAGTCCGAACCAGATCCAATTTCAGAGAGAGTCGATGATCGAACGGGTTGATTTGACACTATGTAGGGTTTCCGATTGGGGTGAAGCCAACCTTGTCAAGTTCAACTCTTCCAAAACCTAGGCGTGTCTCTTCTCCGGTAAAAAGAGCACATTTCCAAAGTGTATCTGTACCGATCACAAACCAACTAGGGCTTCTAGGCATGACCATCACGTCGAAACTTAATTTCGGTCAACAGATTGAAACCATGGCACACTCAGCTTCCAAAAGCGTCATCGGGCCATGATCATACGACTTTTTTCTGACCAATGGACATTATTTGCTCCATAAGTTTTTCGGAAACAACGCGATGATTCAAAATATGGGTTTATTATTCTTTCTAGAGTTTTTGGAAAGTTTGGTCGTGTAGCGAAGAGTGATTACTTTTAAAGGATTGTGGAAAGTTAATGAGTCCTGTAATTTAAGTGGATTTATTGTTTAAAATAGTAGATTGAATAAGTCTTGGATTCCTTCGAAGATGAGTGCTTATTCTGAT
Source organism: Marasmarcha lunaedactyla (assembly GCA_923062675.1). Classification (NCBI taxonomy): domain Eukaryota; kingdom Metazoa; phylum Arthropoda; class Insecta; order Lepidoptera; family Pterophoridae; genus Marasmarcha; species Marasmarcha lunaedactyla. Next base: position 11,899,261 of record OV281339.1, on the reverse strand, counting down.
ATTATCAAATTGGAACTAATGTTATATGATTAAAGCGTAATTCTGTAATACATTTTATATGGTTTTGTTGCTATATAGTATTTTTATGTGTGATTGAGAAGGTTGGCTTTATTTACAACTTGTGGATTAATTAATTGATTTATATTCTTAACCGTTAATATAAAATATTATGTAGAATCAATTTGCTGGTTTTATTTGCGCTCACTATTAACAGGTTATAACTATATATTATAACAAGAAGACGAAAACGACTTGAAGCATAATAAATAGCAAAACTGGAAAAATTTAAAACCGAAATAAAGAGATTAATCTTATTATTGATAATAATATCATTAGTACAGATGAAAATATCGCAACAGCGTTTGAGAAGTATATCGTTCATATTTCAGTTTCGACTACAAAATTATTAAATTCATCAATAGATGTAAGAATATTAGACAACTATATTCCTAGTGGGGATTTTCCGGATTTAGTGAACCATAGTAAAGTAATACCTTTAGTTAAATTGGGTAGTCCCGCATACTTTTCTAATTTAAGACCAATTTCAATATTACTTACGTGTAGTAAATTTTACAAACAAAATATTTAAAAATAGCTTTCGGATCATTTCACAAACAGTGATTTACTTCATGATAAACAATTTGGATATTTACAAAGGCTCGTTTAATCGAGTATCGAGTAGTCTTAGACGGCTGCTCTTCTGACCTAATGGCAATGGCAAATAATGCCGGGGTACCTCAGGGATCTGTTCTCTCTGCAACGTTATTTTTGCTGCACATTAACGACCTGCTAACCCCAGGCATTATTGGTTACGCTGATGACAGCACCGTTGTAGAGAGATACATGTCCAATGCGCGAGTCCTCAAGAAATCCGGGCTTTGAGAGAGTCCATGATTGAGCGGGTGGATTTGGCCTTAAAGAAAGTATCCGATTGGGGCGAGTCCAACTTGGTCAAATTCAACCCGTCGAAAACACAGGCGTGTTCTCCGCGAAAAAGAGCAGTGTCGACCTAACGCCCACTTTCCAAAATGTTTCTGTACCCTTAACCGACCACCTAGGGCTTCTGGGCGTAACTATATCGTCCCAACTAAACTTCGGGCAACAAATTATGTCCATGGCTCAAACTGCTTCAAAGAAGTTGGGAATCATCTCGAAGTTCCGACGGTACTTCAGCCCTGAACAGCTACTTAATTTGTATACAGCTCAAGTTCGATCTTGTATGGAGTACTGTAGCCACCTTTGGGATGGTTCTGCAAAGTACCAACTAGAAGCAATGGACGAAGTTGACTGAAGAGCCCGTAAAATTATTAACAACTTTGACCTCACCACCAAAAAACTGCAAAGCCTCGACCATCGTCGGAAAGTTGCCAATTTAGCAGCCTTCTACAGATAACATTTTGGAGAGTGCGCGAATGATCTTTTTGATCAGGTTGAACCCACACCCTTCTTGCATCGGACTACTAGACGCAGACAGACCTTCCATCCTTTCATGGCAGATATCCCAAGAAGTCGAACCAAACGGCTTAGATAGTTCCTTTTTGGTGCGGGTCGCCAAGGTGTGGAATGAACTGCCTGCGTCTGTTTTTCCAGAAAACTATAGTCCTAGTTCTTTCGAGCGTCGAGTGAATAGGTATCTCGTGGATAGACGTATAACACCTTCGTCTTCATCGTCACTGTCCATCAGGTGAGATAGAAGACAAACGTCTAATCCTTTTTCAATAAAAAAAAAAATAGACGAAGGTATTGAACTGTTCGAAGTTACTGTGAAAAATCATAAGATACTTTGGATATTTTTTGTGGCCTATCTAAGGGGTTTGATTGCGTTCAGCATGTTTACGGCATAAAGGGCTCTAATCCCAAAGTTTTTAATTCATACCTGAGAACAAGAACTGAGAAGGTTGAGTTTACCCATATAATTTGGAAAAAGGTATCCCAAGGTTTAATCCTAGGGCCATTTCTTTCCTAGTTTATAAAAATGATCTATTCTATATGATTGGCAAGAATCACGATATTGTATTGTTTGCTGAAAATACATAGGTAACTTTAAAAAAAAACCAAAAACAACCTTTTGTAAACGATGCTCTCTCACGAATGTTGTGCAGATGTTTAATATAAGTTATCTATCATTGTATGACAAAAGTTTTCAACACCAAACATAAAACAAATTGAATCAAAATTGCGATATAATGGTAACAGGTTGAACCTGTAGATAATACTGAAGTTTCTTGGCATTACCATGGATTCAGAACTTCCAATGGGGCATCCACATTTCACAACTGGTGGAAGATTCTGTTCTGAAGCGTTCGCTGTTAATAAATTCCCTCGTTGACTGATGTGTACCCACAACCATGATGATATATTTTCTTAGTTTGATATCTTATGGTATCATATGGAAACGATCTTGTCTCTGCAAAAAATGGCTATTCATGGAATATTTAAATTTGGAAATAAATTTTAAAGAAATTGGATGCATTTCAATATTTTTATGAAAATATTTTGTGAGAATATTCAAAAATTTAAAACTTAGAAGGATAACCATGATGATTCTTATGCCCATCTGCACTTAACTTTGACAGCTCCTAAGTTGATACTTAAGTCTCTAGGACGTGCTTAGCAACGAGAATTGCGTTGCACTAAACTTAAGACAATGCCTAAATGCTTAAAACATTTCCCATGTCATGACGTTAAGCAAGAACTTACGCAAAGTTACCACTGCGTACAAAAAGTTATGCGAATACACTAGTTACAAACATTTTTCGTTTATTATATAATGGAAATATTTTTCCAAGGAGTCACCTTTTAGAAAAAAACATGAATCATCATATCTCCGACGTGAAAATTCCTTTCTCCTTCAGTGTTCGTTGGCTTACTGAAGAAACCTGAGCTAAACAAGTTCCCACAATACTTCATACTATTCTCATTACTTTCCGAACAGCCCTAAATTGTATGTTGTTGTATGTTGTAAATATTGACTTTTTCGTTCATTGATTTAAAATTGATATAAATAACCTCGCATTGTGCACTATAACTGTATTGGTATAATAAAATATATCGATTTCAAAATAGAATACCTACGTTTCGTTTGAACTTTTGATTGAAGGAATATTCATTTAAATAAACCGTCAGGCAGGACAAGTGACAAGAAAAATCAAAGACCAAATAGAATTTTTCGTTCTTTCGCTCGCTTTATTAGGCAACGATCGTTCTATTAGTCACTCAACGTAAACTGGTAAGTGCAGAGCAACGCAGAGTAAGTCGATGCTGATTAGGCATGACCTAATTAAGTCTATGCTTTATAGAGTTTAGTGCAGACGGGCATTAGTTTGCAAGAGCTAGGAACGACCGTAGGTTAGTGTTTTAAAAAATTTTGGCTGGCTAAAAGCAACGAATCATTTAATGGAATGTCAATACGTTGTTACAATAAAGTATCAAAATCAGTTTAATCCCATAAGTTAAAGAAAACTAAAGAAAACACTATGTTACTATAAGATACTATGATGGTCCACTCTAAGCCCTATGGAGATGGTTTAATACAGAGCTCACTATCAGGAAATATAGTTGCTTTGAATGTGAACCTGGTAAAGTCTGTAAAAGGTCAACCACAACCTGTGCATTTGCTGGCTAATATTAAAAATCCTCCACACAACAGGCGATTGCATAAAAGCCTGGCAACAAATAAGGATATTGAGGAAGATTTTTAGGGAGAATTATTACCGCCTCCTATGATTAGCAAGGGTAATTCAGAATTATCTAACGTTGATTTATCAGTGTTATCATTCGATTGTTTTATCATCTCATCAGTGTCATCATGATTGAACAATTGGGAATCGGATTTTAATTCAAAGATTAAGTAGCAAAAGGAACAAAAAGATAATTGTACAAGTTATAGGCTTCATGGCAACATTTCAATTTAGTAATTGAAAATGTTACTGATTGTAAAAATTTGCTGGCCGTTAAAAGTCACCGCGACTCTAAAATGCTAAAAGTTAATGACAGCTGTCGCAATTTACGTTGAAGTACTTTTTATTTGCTGGAGAGGAAATGTCGCTACCTTACTACATGTTGTAATTTCCACCTCACGTTTTATTCGTTTATTATAAGGAGCAATAATAAATTTATCATATCAAAGATTAGTTATCAGCCTTGCATAAATCTCTTCCTATGGTAAATTGTATTCAATTTTGAAATTTTTGGTGGTTACTGATCACCGTGTATGTCATTGCCATTACCATTTCTTTGTTAAACAACAACTTTGAAAGACCTAATTACACGCAACCACACAAACCGATTAGAAATTATTCAATTTAACAATTTTCATGAATAAAACTCGCATTATATTACTAGCCAAACTAAAAAATTGCTATATTTAAAATTTTCTGTACTACCACTGTGTTTACGTGAATTAAACCTAAATTCTTTATTTATTTTTTTATTTTGTGAGATAACTTAGCTATGTCACTTCTTACATAGATATTTGTTGGTCTAGTACAAATAGTCTTTGAAAGTACGTGTTTTCAATCCATAGGATTTAAGTCATATGTCGTAACTCCTAAAGTTGCTTTGCTGATACTTATTGTCATTGCCCATTCGGGCCGCTTAAGAGGCTTAAGTCAAGATTTCTATAATGATGGAGTGTAACTTGATTGCTGGACAGCTTCTCAATTCTTATTTTTAATTTTTACGGTATTTTTCAAGAACGCCTCGCTTTTAGCTTTTTCGCTTGTCACAAAAAGGTACATAACATTGTCTGCAACTAACAATTTTTAGAATAAGGTACAATAAGACTTACATAAATAAAAGTCCCTAAATAAAAAAAGATTTAAAAAACCTAACAATTTGGTACTAACACTAGAGATAAGTATACATTAATTAATTCTTAAATTTTCTACATTGTTTCATGTAAATTTTTGTGTGATTGATATTTTCCGGAGTAGAAGTGCAAAGCCTAGTGGTAAACAAACGAAATATCAACAGTATAGTAGGTAATAAAATTATGCAACGAACTAAAGATGTAAAACTTGTTATGTTATAGAGTAAGAAATAAAATAAGTAATGTAAACTCAATCTAATATTTATTGCTTAGAGATTTTATTTTTTATTTATTTTTGATGCATTGTTATCTGGGTCCATTCTTGTGTTTCAAAACTTGACGTGCATTATTGTGAATTTATAAAGCCGCTTTAAATATAAAAATTAAATATGTACGTGAAATTTTATTTAAATTTTTATCTTAACAATTAATCCCCAGTCAAACAAACCAACTGTATGGCAACTGTAAAGTAAGCAAAACTTGTGTTATGGATACAGCAAAAAGGGTGTATTATTTATTTATTCATAAAACAACCCTGGCCCTAGAAAAAAGATCTCTATTCATCACACAAATGAAAGCCCCGACCAGGCTGGAACCTGGGACCTCCGGTGCATGAGGCAGGGCTACTAGCCACTAAACCACTCGATCATTTTTGTCAATATTGATAAAGTGTTTTGTCAACCCCTACTGGAAATGAGAAATGCACAAACTAACTAGTGATGCTACGCATCAGACGAACGTCTTCCTAACTACAACACTAGGAACTAGGAACTTGAGGAACTTTACAATTTGGCAACTATTTTTTTTAAAATTAGATTGTCCTTCGTTTCTTAATTTTAAAATGACGGCATTGTATTTTGGCGTAATGCCATTGTGGCAAGCGAAAGCCCCTCTCCTTTTCTACAAGATATTTTAACAATCAAAAAGATAAAGAAGGTAACATAAATAAAAGACTTGTATATTTATGATTTTTTTTAATATTTTTATATGCTTTGTTTGTATTGCACGGGAGGCAAATTTTTATTTTCTAGAAGAGAGACATCAGTACCTTTTATTCATATTCTGTTAATTATGTTACACCAATTAAACACCGTTATTCATATTGAGTAACCCAGAGAACATTTCTTGTGTGGCTCACAAATAATATACAAAGGTTTACCACACTTAAACCTTGTAAGCACAAAGCACTATTAGCACAAAGACATCGTAACCATTGTCAAGTCCTATCTCAGTTCTTGGAAAGTGATGGAAAATAAAGTCCTTTCGGCTACTTTTTCATTCACTACACAGCACTTGTTGTATATTGCATAAGCACCGAATAAACGCATATTAATTACTATATTTGGTAAATGGGAGGTTATGTTTCGGAAATTGATCAATGCAAACTCTTCACTCGTCAAACATTGAAACCGTAATGGCAGATCGAGCTGATTGATTGATAATTAAATTAAATTTTGCGTTTTATGGCAATCAGCTGTAGTTACTACACAATAACTATTTCTGCCAATACAAAGTAAATAAAAGTAGTTTTAACATAATTAAAACATTGAAACATAACTAAAACCGTACATCATTGATTGAACATAGTGTTATCATTCATCATTCACATTGAAGTGACGTATGACAATTGTTTGCTCGAAAAGTAGCAAGAGATGTCAGCATCAAAAAGTGCTAACCATAGACATAATTTCTAGTTTTTTTTGTATAAAGACCACCTGCTATGGAGAAATGCAATATGCGTATGTAGGTGTTAGAGCACGATTCGTCTGAATAATATCGCGTGATATCAACGACCTATGATTGGCTCTTTTTATGTGTGCGTAAGCTTGTAAGTCGGTATGTAAAGCTACCTTGAAGTGTCTCCTTTTGTACTTTTTTCCCGAAAGAATGAGGTATTTTGAGAAAAACATTTGAAAGTTTTTTATTTATATATAAATATATAATATTTATTAATTTCATATTACGACGTCACAGAGTAGTTATCTTTTAAAAATTGCGTTACAAAGTTTATGTTTATATTGTATTGTACCTGGAATAAACAACTCTAGAATTTTCTATGGATTACTGTAAGATTTGTTTATTGTAAACATTGACATGACAGTATAAGCAAAGAATAATTAGAAGATGATGCTACCTGGTGACGTCATATAGAGGTTGAATGAGAGTCAATTTATTCTCGTTCAAATAAGCTTACATTAATCTGCGAGTTGTTACTGACAAAATATATTATTGAAAAGTCATATCTTCAAATGATTTTTGAGAGAATAATAAATTTTTCTTTACATTCCGAATAATAAGAAAACGTTCCCACGTTTTCTTATTATTCCACATTATTAACCCACACCGGCGTCATCAGATCCCGTAGTTTAACACAAATAATGCATTGATAGCCCTTTTTACCTTTTTCCTTGTTCTGTGGGTAAATCTGTCATTTCATTGGTTACACTAAATATCTGTCATCAATAATGCACAGATAATAGTAGATTGTTTATTGTTTTTCTTTGCAATGCGACTTTATATTAACGTACAATCCAAATTATATTCTCAAAATAGCAAATATAAAAAAAAATATGTAAAAATTATTACATGCCGAATTACGTATTCTTGCCAATGAAAACACAACAATAATAGAATACAATCTCCCTTCTTCAAATTATATTTTACTCAAGGTTTTTTCAAATTGAAACAAAAACAGGTAGCGGCAGAGCAGACCTGACGATTATACTTTGTAAAATATAATTTGAAGAAGGGAGATTGTATTATTTCCAGATAATTCCTTAAAACTAGAACAAAACGAACAAGCATCATATAAATATCAGTAATTTTCAAAAATAATACCTGTCTGTATGTGGCCATTTTATTAATTTTTTAAATCGGTGAACAAACTAAAAGCTTTATGCATATTCAATCTGAGTATTTCGGGCCCAGAATTGAGCTTGTTCCTTTAAAACATGACTATGGTCATTTAAGTTTTAAGTTCTTTATTTTTTTAGTTCAGTTTTTTTAGTTAATAATTTCTTTTTTAACTTCCTGGGAGTACTCGGTAGAATATAGAACTAGCCATAATATTTATGTCAAGGCCTTTCTAGAGTTGATAGAATATAGACAGGTCATTGAGTCCGTTCGCCAACACCCAACTTATCAGTCACGTATTTTAAATTAGAATAATGTCATCATTACCATTATACACACTAATTCTTAAGTTAATCTTTAGTTTTGACATTTACGGACTTACCTATGTTAAGTTGTGCTGTCTGCGGTTTATTACTCTGAAACAAAAAAATTATAGGATCAAGGTTTTGGGTTGACGGTGCCAAGTTCTTGCCAAATAATAACAGATATTGTTGTGCCGCGTCACTGCCACACAACATTTGTTGCATACTACTTTACGTTGCATCACTACGAGCAAAGATGCTTTAAATGTACTACGAGACTTTAAATGAATTTCGAATCAGCGGCTACCGATGCAACGCGTTGAAATATTGTCGCGGTTTCTACCTATTAATTCATTAAAAATAACAGTCTAATTTAATTCTGTACGAAGCCCTCGCTTCGTACCGTAACAAACAAAAATAAATGAAATAATACTTACGTTAATGACTAGGCCAATGTTTAACACAATAAAGAAGGGTGTTATAATATTATACATATTAAAAACCTTGTTGCCTGCCGTCGGGCCAAATTAAGACAGGACTGGAAACTATTGCAACATTTGCAACACTGCTTTAAATTCCATTACCATTTGTCAAGTGTGAATCTCATATTTAGGTCTGCAAATATTTAAATCAATATTGAAACTATGGCAATATGAAAGCTATGAAATGCCTGACTTTTGGTGAACTTGGTATTAAAATATACTAGCTTTGTAAATTATGTATAAAAAACTTCTTTAGAAAAGAGCATAAAACAAAGTATAAGATAAGAAAGTATAGATACTTACCAGGTCTGTTTTGTAGGAATATAAAAGTAAGGTTGTTGACTTAGCTGACTTCAGTGGCACAAAAATACCGTTTTATATGTTTACCAAGTGCATAAATTACATTACAACCATTGAGGAAAGAAAAGATATTTTGTTTGACTCCAAAGTTCAATATTTAATTTATTTTGTGATTTCAGAATATTAAAATGTAAGTGTGATGGGAGAGGAGACTGGGCAGTGAGGCGTTATTTTATGCATTCTTGGTTTGAGGTCGAATTTAGTAAGTTCGGATTTATTATTAAGAGAACGTGAATTAGAATTATAGAACTCAAATACGAGAAAAAGACTATAGTCTTCTTCTTGTCTCGGTGTGTTCGAAGAATTTTGAAAAATTTAAAAGTTATAAAGAACCAAATTTCAAAATATTTTTTGATGGTAGTTCTGATCTCTTTCATGCATTGCTATCCCACTCCTTAGAGCTAACCGAATCTGGGAATCAATCGGCTATAACTTTTTTATCTATGAAATGGTATTTATTAAAAGCGCGCTATCGTTGATCTTTTTATCCATGTCCACCTGCTTTATATTTAAAAATAATTGATATAAAAATAAAAACAAAATAAATTTTTGAAGACATTTACATTTTTTTATTAGTCTGGAATTTATTTTCACAAAGTTTATCGTAAGCGATCCAATAAGGCGATTCTGCCATCATTTTGGCCACTTGTCACAATTTGTCACTACGTTACGACTATCAAGGTAACGTCTCTATGTTTTCGTATTATAGAAATTTTGTGGCCTAAAAAATATGAGATTGAATACTGTTATTAACAAACTATAATTGCATACCTATAGATTTCAGACTCTTTTTTAATAATTTCTGTCTAGTAAAGCTTAGCTAGTCTTTATTAATTTGACATACCTATCTACCCTTTTTGTAATAACTTAAGATCCTGTATCCTATCTGATATTTTCATTAAAGCATCTGGCTTGCAAGTAATACCCATAATACCTACATTGCTAGTTAAAGTTTCATCAATTAAGTTTCATACAATTACATTTTATGGGTTTTTATAACTGAAAATAGAACGCTGATAAATTTCTGCGTCAGTGTTGTCTTGTTTGTTTGTCAACATTCTTTTCGCCGTCTCAATGATAAACAAGAAAAATTATACTCTAGTTTATTATGAATACTGAGTATGAGTAGGGTATTAATATATGGTATTAGTATATGGAGCGCAAACACAAAATTGTTAATGATACTCTTTTCATACTATGGGTACATCTGCATGTTTCATCAACAAGATTTGATCACAGAATTATTTACTACTGGAAGGGCCTTCCTACTAGGAACGCGGTCCGAAAGAGACTAAAAACTAAGACAGATATCTCTCGCTAATGTTAGCTTTACATTTTCGGCAGACCTTCACAAGTCAAACATGTGAATAAGTCGCAAGGCAAGACGTAGCAAACGCGCAAAGTAAAGCGAATGTAAATAAATATGGTTTCACATTTGATAAAATAGTTATTAAACAACAAGTTAGGTGGGCAATTAAAAATGATATTTACTTAATAAAGAGCGGCGGGGTTGCAGTGCAGGGCTGTAGCTAGTCTTCAATTTAAGGTAGGGCGTCCGTTGACAGGCAGGGCGGAAGTAAACATTTTAGGTCCTTTGTATTTTCAGGACAATAGATTTTAGTCGTTCTTGATTTATAAACATTTTTGTGTCAATTATCAATTAATTATGGGGTGATAAACATAGTGCCCTTGAATATGACGATAGACCAGCGCAACTTTATTACAGCACAGAAAATATTAAGCCAATGCACCATTTTTTTTTATTTCCCTATAATTACTTATTATATTTTTACTGTCTCAACGTTTTTAAGTGCATTGACCACAAAGCTGTGCAAATATCTATTGTTATTTTTTTTGTATTTAACATATATACCGGGCGCTACTATTTAGTACATACTGTACATAAGAAAATGAAAAAATCTGTTGGTTTGACAAAAAATGTAGTTTTAACTTTTGTGTAAACTACAAATGCAGGTGAAATTTATCTAAATCTTGAAAACTTTTGTGATACTATAGGTGACTGCTTTTTAAAAAAGAAAAGAATTAAATGATTCTTGCTATCTTTATTATACAGAAACAAAAATATTCTATTTAGGTATCCGAAACGTTTTATGTACAAAGCTCAGGGTTTGGATAAAATATTCATTATAGATACCGTAGATAAAGTGAAGTGAATTATGGTACTATTTTTAACTCGTAGGTTCTACTAGTTCAACGATCATACAGCACCTACCCCCTCTGTGTTATAAACGCTAGCATTCACATAAATCCTTATGAAACAAATTATCTGAATATAAAACGGAAATAAAATACACTTCACCTATAAGAAAAAAAAAGGGAAACAAAAACTCCAGCGGCATCTATTATTAAAAATAATAACATTTACGGTTCCTCTTCGGAATAAATATTTTGTCTTTCTAGTGTCGTGGTCGCAATGTAATTTTTACTTTTGGGGAACCCACTAGTCGGATCAGTGACAGTTTCTCTCTTTTTCTACAAACGCCAAGCAAAATCTCGATTGAACGTGACATCTGTCAACGAAAGATTACGTACCGTTCTGTAATACCTACAGAGCGGTACGTAACCACCTACTGTACAGGCCCAAAGTCAAACAAGTAAAACAAAGTCTTGATTTTATCAGCAAAGCTGGATGTCCGAACCCTGTGACCGAACACTGTCTGATACACTATCAAGGAAATCAAAATCGAAGTGTCGTCTCTCTAAGCGACTACAGAGGGTTTTTCTTCCCGGTTGAACAATTTTGATGAACGTATAGGCACGATCTAAGCTAGACATATGACAAAGACAAAGAAAACCTTTTAGGCATTGTTTCCAAAATTGGTATTAAAATTCAATATCGTGTCCAAAAACACAAGGTTAATTTTGTAGCCCGACTGCCATCGCAAGAAAATCGTACAAAAACAATAATTATTTCATATTTAAATCTATTTGTGAAAAGGGATTTGGTAGCTACAGCACGCTCATTTAATACACTGTTCCCAGCTGACATTAACCTTCAAGGAATATGTTTAATCTTTGTTAACGATTACCTCACAGTGCAGAACAAGACTCTGAGAACAGAGTCTTGTTCTGTTCCTATGTTCTATAGAAATAGAACGTTCCTATAGAAATGTTCCTATAGAAATAGGGCAAAGGTATTGACAAAGAAAAGGGGTTCAAATAGGAAAAAGCGCAAAAATCTTTGCCCGAAAAATAGCACAGTCAATGTCATTCGAAGTAAAAAACGACAAAGATCTCCAAAAAATTACATAAATAGAATTTTTAGCACCATCACCTTTCTTTTCTAGTTCTTTAACTATTTATTCTTCTTACATATATTATATCTTTAACAAGTCCCTTTGCTGTTGTTGTTATTATTCTATGCTATGTCTGATGCATCTTATGTACAGTTTAGATTTTGACGCTCAGTATCATCCCTAGTACATAATCTAACTGCTAACCATACCTACAATTCAAAAAACATTTCATTTGCTGAACCTGCAAAACTATGTTGTCCTATATTTCGTAACCATTTTTTACTGTATAATGGCTAACCCTTTAGTAATCTATAGTTTGCGAACAAAAGCTAATGTATTTTCCAGTAACTTACGCTTAGGCACCTATGACGTCATAACTTTCACGGAGACATGGCTTACTGAGGATATCATGATAGTCAACTCTTTGATGGTCGTTACTATGTTTGGCCACGAGATCGTGATTGCTCTGCAACGGAGTAAAGAAGAGGTGGAGGAGATATTATCGCAGTCAAACGTGGACTTCAGGCCACGTCTAACCATACTTAGTACACATGGGCAGAAGATATAAAGTAGTCACTGTTAGCATACCGGGGACACGCCCTCACAGTTTTACTTCACGTTTGTGTTGTCTATCTATGTCGACAAAAACATGGTAACAGCTTTCAAATACTAATTCTAATATTGTAATAATGGGTAATTCTATTTGAAATAGAAAAAGTTACTTCTTGCAGCGAAGCTTTTTGCATTCTATTTTCACACTTCGTTCTTGTATACTGAGCCTTGTATGAGTGTACTGAGTACCTTAGATCAAGGTTTATCTTTACGCAACCTAGCTTACATTAATATATCTATATATTATATTCGAAGACTTCTAAAAATGTTGACATTAATAATTATGTTAGCTGATCCTGATGGTTTTCCTATTGTACTTTTTATTCAATGTGCTGAACAATTACTCTGCCATTTTACTTACTTTAGGCGATCCCTCGACGAATGTAAACGGCGGAAAGACGCATTTATCACACCGATACATAAAAGTGGACCTAAAGACCACATTAATAATTACAGACCGACATCGAAGGTCTGTCTTTTGGTAAAGATTTTCGAAAAAATAATCTGTAATGACTATATAAAAACTGCAAACAGTTCTTCGATGATTGCCAAATTGAACAAATTGTTTAAAAAAATAATAATAATCCCCAGACAAACACACCAACTGTATGGCCCCAAAGTAAGCAGAGTTTGTGTTATGGCGCACTGGGGGGGATCCCAGAATAAACATACATATATAAATATCAACAACCATGACCCGAGAACAAACATCTGTGTTCATCACAGAAATGAATGCCCCGGCCAGGCTCGAACCTGGGACCTCCGGCGTATGAGGCAGGGCTACTGACCACTACGCTACTCGGCCATTAATACATAAACATATTAATTTTATCGCTATATTTGTATTTACTGATATAATACATTTTTGTTTACGTTGTTGCTGCGTTGACTTCCGGTTACTAATAAATTCAGTCCCAATAGACGAAGTGGGATCTTTGTGACTGACATTTTATAAGGTAACTTCTGCCCAAATAAACATGGATTGTAACATATTTTTCTACGATGAGTACTAATTTAAGGTGTTTTAATTCAATTAGCTATTTTTATTTTCCCGTCTCCGGTGATCGAACCCCTAGCGAAAAAAATAATGGAAATTGAAATTAAAGTATTTTAAATTGATTTGAGCAGATAATTAGCGTATAAAGATGAGTAAATGTATGTATGAAACTTCCAAGTTTGTGCGTCCAATCGTTTTTGAGATATACTCAAAAAACAATTTCCGCTGGGAGATGATGGTACGACAATATTACTTATGATGTGCGAGTGAAGCGAGTCTTCTGGTTGAACACGTTCTGAAAATCTTGCTTACATGTATGAATGCACGCTTAGTTATGACGAATATTTTTATTACATACTAAATTATGAAGAATTTATTAATGAGACAAAAATACAACCAACCAGGACTCATTTATGGTTTAAAATATTCTGTATAGGTCAAACATCCCAATCTTACTCAAAATCCCCTCATATTTTGCATGCTCAACTCCTCCTGGCACCTGCAATAAAGTACACAAAGACATATTTTGTTGGTAATTGACAAATGCCATCATCAATGTTGTTCAAACTCATACAGATGCAACCTGCTAAGAAATTTATGAGCGTTCTCTATCGAGAGATAAAAACTGAACCATTCTTTGCAAATAAGATTTATTTTTATAAAAGCTCGGATTTATACATATCGGTTTGAATATTTGCATTCCAAAAACTCATTTTATTAGTTAGACATACACTAAATATAACTTCAAAAACTGACAGCAAACACAAGCTTTTCGAAGTTGTAAACTTAGATTTACCTCCCCCTAACTGGTCCATATTACATACTAAAAAACCAAAACTACATCTTTTCAACTTTTTGCGTCAATTTCTGCTGGCCTAATTACAAAAACATTGAGGTAGAGTCATCGGATAATGATGCCAACACCAATATTTTTGGGCCTGTGTTTAAAATTTGAAAGTTTCAATTTTTTATTTTAAACAAGCCTCCCTTAAACCTATAAATCTATTAGGTCATTACATATGAAATTGTCGTTTTGTAAGGGAGGAACATACATTAAAAGTATGTACCATTGCTAACTACACTTGCCATCTCACAGGTAGTGCATTGATCCTTTTACTAAAAAACCATTCGGACGAGAGTCAATAAAATCTTTGAAGGCACTTTGCACTGCCCCATCGGAGTTGAATTTTTTCCCTTGCAAGAAGTTATCAAAATTTCGAAAAAATGGTAATCTGTTGGAGCAAGGTCCTGGGAGTACGGTGGATGTCTTAGACATTCCAATTGAAGTTCCTCTAGTTTGGTCTAGCGTTGTCCTGAAGCAGCAGTAGCCTAGAGCGATCGACCAGCCTCGATTGTTTAGCAGCTAGCTTTTCCATAATGGCTTGCAGTTGCTGACAATATACATACAGATTTAAGAAAGCTGTAGTGAACGACACCGGCACTAGTCCACCAAACGTTCACAAGTAACTTTTTTTGGGTCAATTTGCGCTTTAGACAGATTTGGCTGGTTCGCCAGGGTCCAACAATTGCGATGAGCATTTCCAATTGTCCTACAGGATCCGCTTTTCATCACAGGGAATGATTCGAAATAAAATCCTTTCATTATTGTGCCGGTTGAGTAATGTAACGCAGCAGTCGTCGCACGTTTGTCGGTTTGCTGCACTCGATTCATGAGGTATCCACCTCTCAAGCTTTTTTACCTTCCCAATTTGCTTTTAAGTGGATTAAAAGAGTTTTGTCACTAACACCGCCGCCTACAGCTCGGCAACTCAGACGTGGTTTGCTGCACAAGTTTCTGAAATTGGTAGGTATAGAGAAATCCTTTATCAGATTTTACCAATTACTTATTTTAAAATGATTTAACTACATAATTTAACAATCTATCTGTAAAATAACCTCTGTCTGTCAAATTTTCAACCAAAGTCACCGTCAAGTTTAAATTCGCTATTTGTCAGAATGTCAGAAAAAAATGAAAACAATTGGTATGTTTGTCTAGAGATATTTAAAAATACTGATAGTATCTTATTTATAAAACTGTTCAGTCCGTCAAACATATTTAATTATTTACTTTACACTAGTTCCTTGAACCGAGACCTTAGAACCAGACCTAAATTAAATGCTCTTCTTGAAATAGCTTCAATGCTTACCGAGTGAGAACAGCATTGTCATCTTGTTGGCTTGGCTGACTAGTACATAATATTTCTAGTGTTTGCGAAAGTTGCTAATCAACGAATATTTAATATTCGTAACTATACGTTATCTCACAAAGTGTATGCCTAGCTATTACCATAATGCAGTTTTTGTTCTTCTTTTTATGAGTACCGATTCTGAATGTTTAAATTATTCACGGATTAATTATTTGTGCTAGATTTTATAAATTTATAAATTATTAATATCAATTAAATTATTCAAAGTACTTATTTAATTATTGAAGTTAAATGTATTTTAGGCTCATTGTACAATAAATAAATTTACGAATGATCTTTCATCAACAGACGCACGTATTTGTAGTCACTGTCACTATCTAGGAAGTCAAAACACGCTGTTTTGTGGTGGCATATCGATACGGAGATACATCCATTTTATTAACAAGAAATGTTTTAATTTTATTATACTAATACTTGAAATTGGCAGAAATAGTTATTGTGTAGTAACACAAAATAATAATAATAAAAATAAATATCTAAGATGTTTGCAACTTGAAATAGCAATTTTTATAGAAACACGTATATTGCTGTTATTTTTTTCATATTTTAATCTTATACAAGTCTTGTCTTAACAAAAATATGATTTTCAGCTGTGTGCAATAGTAAACTTTGGTATAAAAAATGAGCAGAGAAACGTAGGCGATATTCGTGTGCGCCTGCTAGTCGAATCTGAATAACATGAAAAACTGTTTTAAGCAAAAATCCATTTAACCCGAAATAAAATTGTTTCTACGCAAACATTTGCCAAAAATAAATGAGAACACTAAATTTAATGAAGTAACTAATAACAATATTTTAAAATTTTAATTTCCAATCTAATACATCTACAGTTAATGCGTTACGATTCTACAAGCATTGTTACGATTCACTCTTTACACAAAATACTCTAAGAATCATAGTATTTAAGGCGTTGTGGAAAAACAAAATTAACAATGCTTTTAGTCTGAAAGCAAGATTCATCAACATGTGTAATATTCAAATTATTATTTTAATTGTGTTATATCTTGTGGTTATTGCAAACGTAAGTAATATTACTCACTGTTTAGAAATAAGATGCTGTCAATAGCTGACCAGTGACTACTTAATTTATTTATTTATTTACTAATTGACTGTACTTAGGCCAATTGATTACTACACGGTGCTATTATTTTGTGGACATTGAAAGTTGCGTAATGTATTTTAAATATTATTTAAAACTGGGAAACTTGTAAAAACTCTTCCAAATTCTAAGAATTCTAATTTTGAATAAATAATGAGAAGTAATTTTCTTGAAATGTTTTACCGTTATTGATCAACTTCACGATTATACTCGTATTAGATTTCATAAATATATATAAATATTTATTACGTCACCGGATAATGTAAGCGTTTTATTTTTTAAACATTTTCCTGTTATCTATTTTTTGGATATAGAGATAAGTGGTTTATTGTTGCTTTAAAAACACACAAAAACAAAAATTATGCAAATTGTGGGCTGTTATTACACAGAACACACATATCAGTACGTATCAGTACGTGTGCTGCAGCAGAGCAATACGCTATTGGCTCAGCTTTCAGGGAGCAAAATATTCACTATTTTTAGTCAGTGTCTCTAAAATATATTTACGTTATAATCATTATTCGTCATTACCATTATTGAACTAGAATATTATAATTGATAAAAAGATATAATTGATTGATTAAACACAGTACACCTACTATGCTCATCCTAATTAGTTCAGTAACTACTACTATCAATATAAAATAATAATTAAGTTGATAATAAATAGCATGATTAATATAATGACTAAACGTAGAATAATTAAAAAAAGGGTAAACATCGCTGTTTTGTAAATATATTAGGTCTTTACCTATGAAATTGCCGTTTTTCACGAAATAAATGAAGCGTAATATTTTTATATATTTTTTATTTCTATTAATCAAAATAATCACCCATGCAATCAATGCATCTTTGCCAACGCATTGGTAGCTTATTGATGCCTTTCTTGAAGAAATCAGCTGGACGGGAGGCAACAAATTCTTCAAAGGCATTTTGTACTGCCTCTCGGGTATTGAATTTTGCAGGAGCAGTGGAGCCGAACGATTTACCAAAGCTGGTTGGAGACGTGCGAGCTTCTCCATCATTGTGTTCAGTTCTTTACAGTACACATCTGCAGTAATGCTTGTCCCGTTTGGCAAGAAGCTGTGATGAATTACACCCGCGTTAGACCACCAAACAGTGACCATCACTTTTCTAGGGGTAAGTTTTCGTTTAGGGCATTGTTTGGGTGCTGAACCAGGGTCCAACCAACTTGCTGAGCGCTTTTGATTGTCAAACAGGATCCATTTCTCGTCACAAGTAACAATGCGGTTCAGAATTCCTTCATTTGTATGCCTGCTGAGCAGTGCAAGGCACGTCTCCACGCGTACTTCGCGCTGGCGGTCATTGAGTTCGTGAGGTACCCATTTGTCAAGCTTTTTTACCTTGCCAATTTGACGCAAATGGACCAATATTGTTTTGATGCTAACGTCGAAAGCTGCTGCTAATTCAGCCGTGGATTGAGTTTCATCAGCTTCCACAATTGCCTTTAATTCGTCATTGTCGACCAAAGTTTTCGGACGACCACGGGGTTCATTTTTCAGGTCAAAATTTCCAGAACGGAAGCGGGTAAACCAATAACGCGTGGTGCGTTCGTTTGTAGTGTTCGCTTCGTAAACGTCGTTGATGTTGCGTGCCGCTTGTGCCGCTTTGCTGCCACGACGGTACTCATACTCCATAATTACTCGAATTTTTAACTTATCCATGATGACGAAAAATGTTCGAATGCGTTGAAAACAAAACACTAACTATTAAACAAATGACGATTTTAGAAAAAGGATTCCATGTTTGTGAAATAAAATTAATTTGAAATTAGAATTATCAGTCAAAAAAAAAAAATTTTCATTTGAAATGGCCAGTACTGCAAAACGGCAGTTTCATAAGTAAAGACCTATTATTAGATATTTCCAGTTTTTGAATAAATATCAAGAAAGTCAGCTTTCAATTTTATTTTAAAGGTGGATTTAGTCTTAGATAACCTAATAAGCGGAGGAATATTATTCCAACACTTCGTACCATAGCACTAAAAATACCTGTTGATGCCGCAGCTCGGTTTTGGTGCACTGTAAGCGCAGAATAAAACGAGGAAAATTTTTATTAAGAAAATAAATAGCAAGGTTTTTTTTTAATTTAAGCATGTCAAACATTATTGAGCCCCGAGGACATCGTAAGATAATTGCGCTCATTTGCGGCGTAAGTAATTTAAAGAAAGTATTTATATTTTGAATAACATTAAAGCTATATTTATAATATATTTTTTAAATTGTGTTTTTCTTTAATGCGAAGGAAATGAACTACCTAAATTCACACGCACTCCGTCGATCTTAGCCGGACTCGTCGACAGGGAAGACGTGTCGCTTGCACTTACTGTAGATTACGAAAAAATTTTATGCTATTTCTACTTATCATCAATGAGATATATAATCACTGACCTGTTAATATTCTATGAACACTGGACATGCGTTGTCATTTTGTTGTTCCAATTTGCAAATAGCAAATACTTTCAGGAAGTTATGTATGGATATAAAAATAAAATTGGAGTTGTTATGTTTTAAATACTCGTTTGTTGGTTAACTTGTTTCAAATATTACTTGATTGGCAAAGTACATACAAGTTAGGATTTTTGAAAACTGTGAATTGTTTAGAATATCCTTTAGGCGAGCTAAATTGCATTATTTGAAATATTATTTTATTATTATATATTATTTTAATTTGAAAATTTAATTGACTTTTATTATGATTTTTTAGAAATGTTTATAGTAATCTTACATTATCTAAGGTAGACAATAAAATAATTACGAATGAAATTAGAAACAAGATCACGAGAAAACAGGTTTTCGTAATGCGTTGGTTTTAACTGTTCATTTCTGTTCGTCGGTTTCATTCGAATTATTTCATGGACCCTTAATCCAAACGCTTTATCCTTCGTATACTTTATTCAAATAGTTTAAAGGTCATTCGAAAGATCAGCTGGTGAAACATTTATTCTTAGGTACTTATCGTTTCCGAATTTTTGAACATTTACTATAGTTCTGAATAAGCCATTACAAAGTAAAAAAAAATAAAATCGCTTTTCAGCACTATCCCTCAAATCGTCAACTTTTATTTGAGTTTTTAGTTATTTATTTAATTAACTTTTTTCTCTGGTCAGCAGCGATAAAATAGATATTTTTATTTATTTGACCATTAGCTTTATAAATTAACCGCAAAATTGCTGAATTTCAGTTCTATTATGATAAAACCAAAGTTGTATGAAGACAGGGCAGGTCCATGTACAGTTCATTTGTTAATTTTGGTTTGAGAGTACCCCCATCAGATACAAATGGCGAAAATGAAATAGGCAACTGAATTAAAACATTCTGCTGCTAAATCTTTCCAGAGAGGCTTTTATTTTGTCAAATCGTGTTTCTCTAGGCACCAAATGTAAAGCTTAAATTGCGTCTGCTCGTGTTTGTCTAGGCACCACAGGTAAAGTTTGGAGAAATTCTCCTGCCGATAGAATTGTTCGATTTTTGTTCTATTATTTGCACTTACTATATTATGTCCAGTCATTAAACTATTGCTATAAAAATGTGAAAGTAAATTAAGTAATTAAAATTAATTTTGCAAAAATCTTACTGAGTGGTAGTATAAATATAGGTCAAAAATTATTAGGGTCAGACATACTACACGCTTTGAATAATAAAATGACCTTTCTAAATTTCATTAAATCAGGAAGTACACCATTATCAACGGAGTCATTAAATAATATAGGCTAAATTGAATAATTCTAACAGAAATTCGTCTAAATCAGCTGTATTTTACCTTAATGCCATTGATGTGTTAATGCGATCTGGTCTTTTATTTGTGAAAGTCTCCGTAAATATAGAATAAGTCTGATTATTGTCATAAGGTGGTCATTGCGTAATCGCGATAATACGCCATTAACTCGGTTCAGGTCTTGTTCGGTACGCATGCACTCGATATTGTAGGTTTCAGCAAAAGCCGCGCAGTCTAAAGAAAAAATTAAGTCATTGCTAGGCTGGAAAGGTGGCCTTCAACCGTCAGGTTAGGGGGGGGGGTGGTTATCCTTGCCAGTTAGGGTTAAAATATGGAATTATAGGCTTAATGTGCTAATGCCTGTAGCAAGAAGGTTTTATTGCATTGATAAGATGGTTTTCTATGTATCATAACTATTAATTCCTTTATCAAAGGAGGGTGCGTTCCGTTGCTTTAGGTACACATAATTATTTTCTTGTAAAAGGTGCCTGTTTAGATTCGATAGAAATAGATGCCGACTCGTGTAACATGACATGGGTGTATGTATGTGCTAAAAAAAGTCAGGCAACGATAATGAAACTCTTACGGAGTGCTAGTGCCTTGCGTCGCTGAAAGAAGGTCATTTTAAAGGGTGGTCTTATGGCGTTGGTCTGCTAAATGTATTTTAAAACTAAGATGTAACTTGTGGTCACACAATCTTATAAATCTAATGAGTACGTTCGGATTCCCCTCGAATGCAGGGAGCGGGCTTAAAACCTTAAAAATAGTGTCGGCACCGTACAACATTATCCTTAAGTTCTTACTTTGCAATAAATTTAGGCAATTGCTTACGTGACTGCCGCGATGCAACCTAGGATCAAAAAAGTGCGAAAAGTTAGAACGCAACAGGATATCACGAGTGAAAAGAAACAACACAGAACAAAAACATTCACTGCACTTATCTACTAAATCTGTATTTCGGTACTTTGGATTAGACTATCAAGTTTGGATCTTCTATCCTGTCTTCCGCTGGTTCATCGTTCTTTTTGGTTCTCGATAAAATCTTGGACTAGTTAGCCGCAAGAAGTATTGCCTATTGTTTTTGATACTAAACTAACTTCGAGTATTCTACCGACTGCGCCAATTAAGGAAACGACAGTCGAAGGATTTAAAAAAACCGAAATAATATATATCGCTAATCGATCTAGAAATAGAAGTGAAATACAAATAAATTAACCAAATTAAGAAAACTAACTACGTTGCTGAATAAGCCCCACGTGCACCTAATGTATGTTGTCCGAATATCGGAGTCAGTTCTGCGTCAGCGATATCCATGTAGGCAGGGTCCGTAACGAACGTTAGAATCATTAGACCCTGTAAATGTAATAATCCAATCATGTAAACTGCTTGTGAGGAAAATCATCAATCAAAATCACGATCTTGCGCTTCTAAAATGTCCATGAAATAAATATTTATCTATTAGAAAGACGACCTATGTATTACTTTAAATATTGTGGGGCCTCTTGCAACGTTGCACCAAAAATTCCACAAGATTATGTTGTACAACTCAGAACCATATCTTTTTTATTCTCTCTTTTCATAAGTTCATGTTTTTAAATCAAATAATAATATATTTTTATTAACCACCTCAACGACAGTCTTGATAGTTCCACTGTTAGTGTATACTAGACAGTCTATGGTAGTGGTTTCAGGAAGAGTAGAGACCACCTTCTTTTTTATTTATGGCCCTACGTTCCTTTTAAATTTCACCGGCCTTTGTAGCTTAGCCCTGACGGCGCTTAGCCGGAACTTAAACTACTCCTTCATACGATACGCCTAAGAGCACCCAAGAGGGCACGGACCTCGGCTTAGGACGTCGTATATCGAAACTACCACTGGTTCGGAAGGGTCATCTACTGTCAAAGAACCAGCAAGAAACTCAGTAGGCATGCGTACGCCGCGTTAGCCTGGCCCACCGGTGGGTTCTACCGGTGTATTGTACCGGTGGCTACAATCGAAATAATTATTTGGGTTTCCTCACGACTTTTTTTTGCACCGTAATAGCAATATATTTGTGTACCTACTGTAGTTATAAAAACTCATCAGTTTGAACCTGGATTGCACCTGGAAACTTCAGATATACCAGTGAGAGTCGAGATACCAGTGCCATAACCACTTTGACACCAACGCCCTATATTATCTGTTCTTTACTAAATAATTATTATAATTTTTAATTACTTACCTAACCTATTTATTATAAACAATACCTACTTTTCTTATTGTTCTACAAACAGATTGGAGGGCTTTGTCAAGGGAATCCAGTATGCTTCAAGTTCAAAAAAAATTAGTTAATGAGCTAAAATCTGCCTGTTTTTAGTTTTATGTAATAAAAGAACAGGTCCTACAACAAAAACATTATTTTCTGAATTTGCGGCCAATCTTGTTTTCGCTGTGATACGTATATGTTCCATAAGTGTTATTTCATGTTTTCACAAATTTGTAACAAATTTTTATACTAAATCTCTTTTGTTGTAGAGTAACCAAAACCGAGCAAACGAACACCGGTACAACAATAGAACATCGTTTTTAAATGGTATGTTTAACAATGACACATTTTTATGTAAAATACTCGTTACATAAATGATGCATAGACATGTACGTTACCGGTCCTTGTTTCATGGGAACGAACAAGTAATTCTAAGTTGACTCCAGTGAGTATCTTTCTTCAAGTGACACATAATTGAAGCAAGATGATTGTCCTACCTTTAAAATATAAAAACACTAACTAAAATGCTGACTTGTGTGATCATTGATCTTGTGTGTCATGTAAACATGAAGTTGTCCCATCACTACTCAGTGATGTCTTTCTGATACTTAGATATAAAATCTTACATAAACCTACGTGAAAAGTCAAAAGGTTTTCAGAAAAACAAATGAAAATCTTTTTCATTGCATCTTTTTAAAGAACCCTCCACCAGCGTCTACCTAGTCTCATGCGCCAATTTTCAAACCACATGTGCCAGTTTGTAAGAGATACTTCTTCAGTAAGCGCATCTTCTGGCGTATCACCTTGAGTTGGTTTTTAATTTAAGGGAACAAGAAGAAGTCACACGGTGCCAAATCAGAGCTTTAAAGCGGATGACTCAAATTGTTTACTGGTGTGGTGTTCACGAAGTCCCTCATCTTGATCGCGGAGTGCGCGTGCGCGTTGTCGTGGTGGAGCTTTTGCTCCCGTGTTTGGTCGCTTGTTGCTCGCAGCAGCAAAAACTTCTGGCAAACATTTGTTATTGTGCCACTCTGCATTGATGCTACTTTGGTTTCTTAAGATACACTCCAATAAGGCGAGCAAAATTTTTCAAAATTTACTTTTTTTGTTTAGTTGAATCTTATTTTGCACTTGGAGCACGTTTTCTTCCTTAACGGCCGTCAAAGAACAACCACTTCTTTTTTCATCCTTCAGCGAATGCACTTAAACCCGTTAAACCAGTGGTGCACAGTCGCTTTGGAAGGCGTCTTTTTTATCAAAGCTAATTGAAGTCGATTAAACGATTCATTAGGTTTCAGCCATAAAAAATAATTGCAGGGAAATATTCCCGACGTAGATCCATTTTTTCTATGACACACAATAGTTTCATAATGCTGGTAAAAATTTTTGAGAGAAATTTCAATTTTTAACATATATATTTTTACTTTTAAATAATCTTTTTTTCGCAAAACTTGTTTCGGATTATTTATTTCTGCCTTTTATTTCCTTGATAGTACAATTAATAAAGGCACTGAACTTTACAACACAAGGTTATTTATTTTTTTCGTAATGGACTGTTTTTTATGACCCAAATGGCTATATTTTTAGTTTTTTCCCCTCCGCGGGAAGGGCAGCAGGATCAAAAAATGCTCTTACGCATACATCACCGCGCACGATACGAAGTTATGCGGGACTCGCTCCGAGCCTACCAGAGCCTCTACCCGCTAAAAAAACCCCTGAATGACTCTGGAAATAATTTCCCTCACAGCCTTCATCTGAAGCGACGAAGAATTGGAGAAAAAGGCCGCGCAAGCGGAGACCCTTATGGGGTTATCCGCTGGGAAATATATTAGCACCGAAGGTGCTTAAGGGGAATTTGAAATTGCAGCCTGAAGGGCTTTGAGATCGGCTGTCAGCTGCGTGGCTACATACTGTAGTGCGTTCCTAGGCCTAGCGACTTTGAACTTCGAATTTAGGAATGGGGGAGTATACGAGACGGACTCTCGAATGGCTTTTTTGATTTCACCGGCCTTAAAGGCTGAGCCGCTTGGCCGGAACGAATATATTTCCGAGCCGGTTAGACTGATTATATTATTTCTCCTACCCAGTCAGGTAATAAATATTAATTGTATCCAACAAGCTGACTTTACACAAGTTGAAGATTATTAATGTTACATTTTTTATCACAGTCTGCGGCAAACACCCGTCGCAAGCGTATGCGTATATCGAAGTACCTACAAACCATAGGTCGTGAACCGTTTTTCTTTGCAACCATGAACATATGTGCGTCTTATTCCTTGGTATTCAATTATGCGCAATGTTCTGCTTGTACCTTTTCTGCTGACTTTGTACGCTGGTAACACAGAGCGAGGTTTTCGGAATCGAAATGTTCGCAGTGCAAGCGAGCCCTCAGTCCTTGTAATATTGAGATAACGCCACAGAATGACGAAGAACTTGCACCTTTGGATGTCATTCTTAAAGAAACTCAGACGATGAAAAAGCTGATATATACCATCCCGAGCCTGATTTAGGTCGTGTAATCTATACACACTGAATGAGGTTCTTTGAAGGAAGATTGTATGTTCAGCAGTGCTTCATTGAAGGAAATAACGGAACGGACGAAAAAAAAGAAGTGAAGCAGCTGAAAACAGGCCTAGGATTCCATTATACAAGCGAATAAAGAGATATCATATCTTACATGTGAACTCATGGAACCAAGGATCGATGGACCCGGCTCAACAACGTAGAGGTGACAAGCATACCCCTAAAGCCAAATGAAAACCTATTTACTATTGCTAAGGCCCTTGGTTAATCAGTTGGTTATACTATCCCGAAAACGAGAATTAATTATATAACACAAAAGATAAGGTAATAATAATTAACTTTGTCAATCAGTACATCAAGGACGAGTATATGGCTGCAGCACGTGTGCGTAAATTCATAGAGGCGAAGGATATTGTATACGAAAGCAACCGAAGTTCACCGTTGTTCTTGTGCTTTTAAATACATTAATAACGTCGCTATGAGGGCTATCAGGGTGATGTCGTTTATACTGATTATATTAAAGCTTTCGACAGTTTTCAGCATTGTCTGCTTTTAAAAAAGTTATTCAAAGTCGGTATAAGCGGAAATCTTCTTAGGTGGTTCTCATCGTACATAGACAATAGGTAGCAGGCAGTTGACGTTATAGGAACTACATTTCCAGTTGCGTAAACATCCCGAGCCGCTTCCCATAGGGATCCTTGCTCGGGCCGGTGCTCTTTATCGTATACGTCAACAAGTGCCACTATTTCCACAACTCTACCACAAACTGCTAACAAAATACTTTTACTAGTTGTGCGCGTAGCAAATTCAGTAAATTTATAATCAAATTCAATCTCGATCTATCATCACATGAGTAGATAAAAGGAACAGAGACAAAGCTTCTTAAGAACGTGGAAAATTGTTACCTATTTTGGTAGGGTTGTCACAATAGGTTAAGACAAATTAAACAAAACATTTGTTAAATAGTTTCATAATTCAGTACGATAGAATACTTTATAAATTACTTACTCTAATAATTTTCATTTTTAATTTATGTTTTTTAATAATTTATTGTTTATTTTGATGGTGTGGTAAATTCTGAATTTAACATATAGTTTTTTCAATTAATCTGACGGGAAGCACTCACATGGCATATCAAATTTACAATCTTTAATGCGCTTAAGTATTTCATTGCCAATATAGACAATATTTATTTCAAGATCGAAATATTCGCAAAACTTTGGCTCGAGCAATTCAATTTTATTTTTTCTAGAATTATTCATACACACAGTACAATAAACAACCATTATTAAACGTTTTTACATTAAAATAATCAAACTTGCAACTAACAAAACAAACAACGTGCGTCGCAATGACCCTAAGATTGTCAACTGGCTATGCCTTTTGAAAATGTCTTCTGACCTGTCACGCCGCGTACGTGACAAGCAGCCAGTGGTCACGCACACATGTCCCGCGTGCTTGTAGTAGTAGTAGCTAGTAGTAACCTATTCATGCGGTTGTATGGAGCTTTGTCTATGTTCTGTTTATCTACTCATGTACTATCATAGCGTTGCCTTTGCAAGATGTGGTGTAAGAAACGAGTTTTTTAATAACGCATAACATCATTATAATAAAGTACTACTTTTTGACCTCTAACATTCTAGAGCATTTTGGCTGTTCATATTCCTATTATAATTAAATAAAGTATCATAGAATTTGTACATTTTCGACTTTCCTTATCTTAATAAGTGTTTTTATTCTGTAAAGCCCTATTTTAGATCATTAAAGTAGAGTATTTTACATTACATATTACATTTAATAGTACATCAGATTAAAAAATTTATTAATCCAAAATAAATTTCTGTCTGGTTCAAAGTGCCGTCTTTTGACGGCAATAAATAGTCGCCACCTACTTAAAATATTCTGCTTAAGTTAACAAAGGGTTGTGTTTTTATAAAATTTTGGTACTCTGTTAACTTTTTGATCTTTGTCGCAGAATTCATCTCGTAGCCTGTTTAATTATTCTCAGTGTTCGGTAATAGTAGATAGAATCATGAGGGAACAAAATAAAACTTTTAAGGCGAGGCGCTATTTTGAATCCTCAACGCCGTAAGGGTCAACGTCAAACAGCACTTGCATAAGAATTGTTTCGATTGATTTGGGCTAACGTACAATTGGAAGTCACATATAGTACATTGAGTAAGCAATCTGTGCTTAAGGATATCCTCGACTAGACTTGGACTTATAAAATGAAACTACTTAATGTCAAACTGCATGTTCATGAACACATTACGATGTAGGTATTCGAGCTTATGTATATGTAGAAGTCACACCAAGTGTTTTCAGTATCAATACTTTCTTTCTTTCTTTGTTGTCAAAGATATCTTGGACAAGACCTGCCCGTCTACAAAGAAACTTTAAACAGTAAATTAATGAGAAATGTTTTAGCCGATTTGATCTAATGTATAATAGGCAAATACGTCAAGGATTCTAAGTAACGGTACTACTTTCAAAGATATCTTTGACTGGACCTGGGCGCAGACAATGGAACTCTTTAATGTCATCACATCACATGTCAGCACATTTACAAAAACTGGGCTATTTATGAAAGTTTTTCGTTCAATTTGGGTATATTGAAGAATCTAACTCATTACGTTTGGTTATGAAATCTGATGATGAAGCCCGGACAAAATACTAGTAACCCCATAGTATTTTGATGTGTCTTAAAAAGCTCAGTTTAATACGCAAAATAGCGACCTTCTCATGATGAATTAAGAAGTCGGAAGTGAGGATTTTAAGGCTGGTAATTGAGGCGTACATCTTACTTCAAAAATCAAACATATATCGCTTTCACTCGCACAAAGATCACAACCCTACTTTTGCATGAAATCGCTTCGCTTATGCACGATATATTTATGTATGAGTTTGAGCTTGTTTTGTTAAATAGTAAGTCTCAGATTCGAATTCGAATTTTACAGTTATATTTCTTGTTTTTAGGTGAGACACCCCTTACACATAAAAAGTTATTATTTTTCCCTTCATAGTTACCTTCCACTTTGAAGTCTTTATCCGTTAATAACATTATTTGTTTACTGATAATAGAAGTCGCTTCACGTAAGATCTTAAAAAATATAAATAAGCTTGTTTAATTTTAAAAATTTAATATCTCGGAAGCTACCAAAATTCGTTAAACATACGTGGGGGCTCAATAGACAGGTATGATAATGCCTGTCATCTGTCTTCGTCTATACCCGTAATAATAACATTTAAACATTTATTTTTATATTGTAGACATTAACCAGAGAAAGCGTTACCGGCGTCAAATACCTCTCTTCACACCGATTCTTAAACTTCCTAAAGTTGTTCCTAAAAAAATTATAAACATAACAAGTGCCATGACTGATGTTCATCATCTTATTAATGTTCAATATTTTGGACTGACGGTTGCCGCAGTGCTTACGGGCCATAAGGTGCTTCATTTTAAACATTTAAACCCCACTCATGCGGAATATTACGCAAATGCATACAGATGGATTAAGACTTATTTATTAAGGTAAGCATAAAGATCTTTGTTTTTAACCGGGTGAAATCCCTAAATGGGAAATTTGTTGAACATATTGCAATTCAATCTACTCGTTGACATCCTAAAATTTCTTAAAGACTAAGAATTTCGCAATGCCACCTGGAGGGAAATTAGTCTAAAAACTGGAGATTGCAAGTTTTACTCTACGGGAACATACCTTTATAAAAAAAAAACGGAAAAATGAGCTACACAAGTCGAACGAGTTCAAATGCTGTATTTTTATGGCAGCAATCAAAATGTAGATTTAACAAAAACTTGTATAAACAAGTTTACATCCTTTTTTTATTTGGTGGTAATTCCTTATAGGACTGGGCTATGATATATTTTTATTACCATAAAGACTTATTATTAAACAAAGCATTGAAAGGGGTTTAGCGATTTATGTGTGAAAACGTGCAATATAGTCTAAGAGCCGGTGAACCCCAGACCTTCGTTATTTTATAAAAGCTGAAAGTTTGTCAGCGCATGCTCCCAACACAGGTAAGAGCGATGAACCATTATGAAGTTTGAGTTACCGTGGCTTTGGCAGGTAAACGGTAATATAGGTGTGTAAAATACCGTTCTAAATTCATCAAATAATAAAGTGCGTTTTTTTGGTGTTACCTTGGGAATATTATTAAAAATCAAGTTATTTATTGCCAGACACTTAACATCGTGGCAACACCTAGCCAGACACCCTTAATGTTCATGAAATTATAATTTTACTTACATCATAGTATAAAAACTGATTTTTATATATAATACTTGGGTAATAAGTAAATGATGTTTCCTCATCAGCCAGACATTTTTGATAGTTCCAACGCCTTGCCAGACACCCTTAATGTTCATGAAATTAAAATTTACTTACGTTATACTATAAAAGCTTATTTTTATATATAATACTTTGGTAATAATTATATGATGTTTCCTCATTAGCCAGACATTTTTGAAAGTTCCAACCCCTTGCCAGACAAATATCTTAAGAAGAGATTCGTGTTAAGAATGACTAATGCAAATAAACTTTTTGGTGCAGATTTATATAACTGATAATCTATGTAAACTTTAAAAACATCTTAAGCAAAGACATTCGATGCTACAACTACCTTAAATTGTTAAAATTTTTAATTTATTCTGTCAATAACAGGTTTAAAAAAAAGCCACATAAAATATTTCTCAAATTTTTTATTATAAAAAGGTTAATGACACTACAAGTTATTACATTATTAGTTATCACAAGTTATTAAAAATACAGATTGATGACATTACTTATTATTATAGTGCTAAAATAGTATATTATGCAACTAGTGAATAAAGGACGGATTTAAAGCGAGGGCCGTAGATGAGTCACGAGCTGATGCTGTACAAGATGATTGAATCACGAACGCAGCGAGTGATTCAACTGTTAGAATCCTGAGCGACGCGAGTGATTCATGGCCCTCGATATAAATTCGTACTTTATTCAGGAGTTGCATACTATACTTTATACCATGACTACGAGAAAAAGACATAATTTAAGCGAAAATAGAAATTTAATCAAGAAATAAGAAATGTTACATTAATTGAAATGGACATTAAAATTAGAGCAATGACTGAAATTAAGCGTAATTTTCTTATTATTATCATTAGGGTGGTCACCTTGTGAAACAATAAGGAAATTAAGCGTAATTTTCTTATTATTATCATTAGGGTGGTCACCTTGTGAAACAATATTTATTTCTTGTCGATGGTCAGAACTTTCTGCTGGAGGAAACTCTGGGGCATCTTTGGACGTTGAAGGGCGTGGAGTCCATGGGTCTTCAGGTTTCTTTAGGTTTATGCTGCTTGCTATCTGAAGGCTGCGTTTCGATTTATTTTCAATACAATCTTCGATATAACCCTCTGCCACGGTAGAGGACTTCCATCCACCATGTCGCTTTAATTCCGTCATATCTGCACCAGTGTTTGCTAATAATGTGGCAGAAGTCCTTCGGAAAGAATGTCCTGTATACATCTCGGGATTTGGTAGCTTTAAAAATGTTGCAATGTCTTTTGGCATGGAACCAATTTTATTTATTCCAATCGGATTTTTTGTACATTTATTTTTAGAATAGAATAAAAAGAATCTATTATTGTTTGTATTCGGAGGACGAAAACTTTGATACTTTTCTACGATTTTCATGTAATCATCTCTGACTACGAAGGTTCGGTCGATTTTCGTTTTTGTATCCTTTAAAGTAATCAGTAAAGCAGTGTCAGAAATCGTTTGCACGTCATCCACTGTCAGTTTAACAAGCTCATTTGAACGACAGGCTCCACTAATGCCGAGAATTAACGCAACCTGCAAACAAAAATAGAAAAACTGTTACAAAATTGATGTTGATTTGTTTACAATTAAATAGTTCAAAATACCTACTTGTATTAAGCAAGATATGTTGAAGATTACTTACTTTTACTGCCAAAAAATGCGAGTCTGGCGCTTCATTCAAAAAGCGTTCAACATTTTGAGCGGTAAAAACCAGGGATTTTTTCGGTTTATAGCCTTCTGATAGCCTTTTAAGGTAGGCTTGCAAGTTAGAATATGTTATTATATCAATGTTATGCCTTATTTTTACAGTAGACCGCAACATAGAATATATACTCCATAATGTCGATGACTTCCCTTTCTTCGACAGTTCATTAAAATAAGTTAAGAAAACAGACTCAGAAAATATGCCCGAAGCTTGATTTTCATTTTTCCATTTACAAAACTCATCGTAGGTTTTGATGTAAACCAGCCGTGATTTGTTGGGTAGCAAGTTTTCTACAATATCGGCCGCCTTCTCTTTCATAAATTCAGGTGTAAACACAATATCTTCTTCGTCACTTGAATGCATAATCGATTTATTATAATTCAATCGATTTATTATAAAGTAACACTAAACTTTGTGTCCGTACAATTCACAGTAAGTATTTGAAATGGCGCCAATTCACTATTTTTTTTTTCTATAATGGCAGCAAAGAACACAATACAGTTTTTAATCGAATGCCAAACTCCTTGTCGCAAATATCGACCAATCAAATCTCGAGAATTTATTTGCACCAAAGAGTTTGAATTTCGAATCTTAGCGCAAGGAGTTTGTGTAAGCATTGAAATGGGGATCGGATATATTTTGTGTTCCAAATTCAAACACCAAAACAGTGAATAAAAACAAAACAGTGAATAAAAGGCCTTTTTATTCACTGTTTTGCGTAAATAAAATAAGCTTTTTAGAGTAGGTATGGTATAAAGACAATATTATTTCATTCATTATCATTATCATCAACAGTGTTATCATTTTGTTCTTCACTGTTACTCCATTCGATACCGGGGTCTTCTTCTTCTTCGTCAGTTTCTGTAAAAATGTGAAAAAGTTAATGGGATTGAAAGTATTTAAAAAAAATGGAAAATCTCTAACGAAGTTTGGTAACTGATAACCTTCGAACCATTTGAAATGGTACTGATTATTTTCGAGTACCCATCCATTATTCTCGGGTTGATAAATTGTTCGAATTTGCTGATTTGCCTTATTCTAAATGTTAGACAAATAGTTAGCTCGCAGAAATTGTTGTAGCAGTTCGGATTTACACGGTGGCAGACTACTAGCATCAAAATTTCGTCGTTTTTTACGACTAACGCTAATATCTGAGACCTGATACGTATTAATGAATAGATGATGTCGTGCTGCATCAACGTCAATTATCAAACCGACATTGTATACCTCACATATAAACTGTTGAATAATATCAAAAATGCTTTGTTGCGTTCATTATCATTTTCAAATAATTTTACCTAATTTAATTAAAGATTGTTGATATTCTTGTGTTCATTTTAATATTTTAAAAGGCTTTATCTTTCCTTTTCGGAAAAATGCGGGATTATAATCACACCCTGTGATCGCATGAAATCCTGGCAAGCTCTTACAAAGAGATTTTCATAATTTGACGTATATCTTCATGAGATCTACGTATCTGAAGTTGTTTCCAGTGCCTATCAGCATCCAAATAAGTAAATCATTTTGTAGATGGTGCTTATGACCAAGCATAATAGCAGCAATGTCAGTGTCGACACTTCTGATCACAATATTCACTTAATTTGAAATACTGCACGCATGGTAGACTATTTTGGTATCAGCCTCTTCATGTTCTGGACATGATAACTCTTCTACAACCCTTATTACTATATTGTTAGATGCATCAACGACGAAAGAATGGCACTGTTTAGAATTGATGTGAATAGTTTTGTTTCCAATGAAAGGTTTCATTTCAGAAAATTATTTCATCACTGGCCCAATGCAAAGTGAATAATAACTACCAGAGCTTGTTTAAATTTTGAATTTTTCAATTCTTTTGTAAAATCACTCGGACTTGTTTGATCAGGTCCAGTTATGGTGTAGCTCAATAATTCTAAACGCTGAGAATGCTCGTAATCTTTGATCGATGGAGTCAGGTATTGATCAAAAATAGCGACAATTCTTAGCGCTTCGAATTTGGTGACCATTTGTAACATTTTCTTAGTAATGCCTCCAAACTTATTTGGAACATTTTTCATTGTGTGTAATAAAAAAAACCCATCAATTATTATTACAAATAGTACCATTTAAATGGCACATAGATAAAGGCACATCGGTAATTGGGTGTGACAAAATTTTCGAGATATCCACATTGTAATCCATCGAGATCCCCAGCATACGGCCAACCAAATCTCGTTGAATTTTTACCTCTTCAATTGCACCACCAGATTGAATTTTCTTCTTTTTTTCCAAATCTTTTGAAAAATTATTAAAAGCTGTTTTTTCAAAGAATTTTCAAATGGACTAATGTCCGTATAACGTTCAGAAACAAATGTATTCCGAAGGCCATCACCATCCTTTTCAATATTGAGAAGAAATGACTCTACCAGTTCCGAAACAGCTGTACCAGATGAAATGTTTATTTAATGATCATTTGGTACTTCCGAGCTGTATGGATTAATAAAATGTTTAAATGTTCCAATAAATTTCTTTAGTTTTTTTGTTTTTTCTGAATATTGTGCTGATTCAAATCCGAAGAAACATCTTGGTGAGTTTGTAGTCCCAATTCTTGGTAAACGTAACTAATTACTGTAGATCCTTACATCATGGTTTCGAGCCCACAGTTGATGGGCTGAAATTGAATTAGTAAAGTGTATAACACCTGTAAGTCTTTGTGCAGCATCTGCATTGATAGTCTGCTCTAAAACCAGATCAATAAGTTTTCTTGAAAATTGAAACCCCGTTGAAATCCATCAAATAAATCAGGATGGGTTTCTGCTACTATCATCACGTTATTATTATATTTCACTGTCCATCGAGCATAATTCTGCTGATT
Source organism: Marasmarcha lunaedactyla (assembly GCA_923062675.1). NCBI lineage: Eukaryota > Metazoa > Arthropoda > Insecta > Lepidoptera > Pterophoridae > Marasmarcha > Marasmarcha lunaedactyla. The sequence continues at coordinate 11,864,892 of OV281339.1, read as the reverse complement.
ACAGATAAAAAATAAATATGTCATTTTAGGTAAAACTAACTTGAAAAGTTAGAGTCTCCAACACGTATGCTTCGTGATAGTGAAGGTAATGATTAATCAGATTAATATAAATTAGATAAAATTGTTGAGTCTTTCCGCACTTTCCATTGAGATTTCGTTGTTTATAAATACAGTAATTATTGACCAATTCTTTCAGCTCTTCATGTTCTATATTGAATTATGATAATTTACAGTTTTGTAGTCTGTGAAGTTCTTCAGTCATATCATCTGTTACTGACGTGTTACTCATTTCCAGAAAAGATTTGAAATGTAATATTTCTAATCCTAATGCCACCATAGGGTGCAGTCTTTTGCAGCGATTGAAATGCCTGCCGTCAAGAAATCCATTTACTGAACCATTCGCCAATAAGCCACTTTCCACCATTACATTTGTTAATCCACAGTCACTAATCACCTTGAAATAAGCCATCATTATGTGAAATGGTCCTAAATGTATAAATAAATTATCATATGTTTTTCCGTTTCTTGTATTTGGAGAGCGACTTTGGCTATAGCCAAGTCATATGTTACTTGAATGGTTTAACTCTTCAGCAATTTTCTTACTTTGTTGCATGGTTTCTAAAACTACGGTGTGACTAGTTGGTGAGGCATTTATCGGAGTCAAATAAGATATGTGTTGTTGCAAAGTGTCAATATCATGAATTCTACAGTTAAAACCAACCCACATTGGAATATCAAGTAATTCTAATGCGGACTAATCATCCAGATATTATCAATTTCTCTATACAATGGTAAATTATTGGGGAGTTTCTTTTCAATTTCATCGGCCGTTTATTGCAAATTACTTGTAATTTTTGGTTTTTTTGTTAACTTCAAAAATCATTATAAATAATATCTTGACAATAAGACCGTACTTGACGAATACATTTTAAGCTACTTTTTCGTTTCTGTCAGAACCACCTATGAGAGTAGAATAAAAATAATATAATTCTAGCGCTATAGAAGCTTCACCTGCAATTAAATGCTGTACGGAAAGATTTTTAGATGATAATTTTTTCTTGTCCATTGTCAAAATAGTTTTTCCTAAGATTAATGCCGCTTTTTGTAAAATATTTTCAGATTTTAAGTTGTCCAATACTGTTTCGTCAATGGTCTTCATATAATAGGGTTCTTTTTTCTGGATTGTAAAGAATTTAATATCTTTGGAAAACTTCTTATCCATGTTTTCGTCTAGGTGGTGTGCAGTAAAGGTAGCATCCATTTCAATGGAATTCTCTGCATGAATTCTCTGCAACGAATCAGTATATAATTCATGTAAATGTATCAATAAAAAAGGAACGTAGGTCGAAAACCGATAGGCTCGGGTGCGCTTTTCTTTGACGTGGCGAAAGCCTTCGACAAGGTCTGGCACAACGGCTTGTAATTCAAGCTCTTCGAACTAGGCGTGCCAGACAGCCTCGTGCACATCATACGCGACTTTTTACAGTGTCGAACCTTGAATGGTGCACTCTCTAATCCCCGCCCTGTATTAGCCGGTGTACCTCAAGGCTCGGTACTTTCTCCGACTTTAAACTATACACTAGTGACATGCCAAGGACGGAGAAAGTAGAACTCGCGCTCTTCGCAGACGACACCGCGCTATACACGTCTGATAGAAATCTACGTAGGTTAACTAGAATACTCCAATCCGCAGCCAACGCATCAGGCGCTTGGTTAAGGAAATGGAGAATAGAAGTCAGCAGTGCACTTCTCTCTTTCAACCTGCTCTAGGACAACCTCAAGGAAACCCTCCAAAAGATTAGGTCAGATCTCTCTGTTTGGTACTCCGATCCCTTGGGTTAGGAGTCACTTTAGATAGTGGACTTACATTCGCTGATCACATAAAATGAGTCCGGGACCGAGCCGCCTTCGTCATGGGTAGGCTGCACCCTCTAATTGGCAAAAAAAGTAAAATGTCGCTTTGGAATAAGCTTATTGCCACGTTGATGAAGTTGGTGTCTAGACGCTACTTCGACAACGCTCCCCACCATCCCAACCCGCTGGTCAATAAGTCAGCTGACTACACAGCCAACCAAAACACGCCGGTATGTTACAGGCGCCCGCGTAACGTCTTAACAGAACCCGACGACACAGTTACAACAAGGAACGCCAGCGTTCCAGTTAGAACTAGGGCAACACGGCATTCGAATCGCCTAACCTACCGGTGGGCCAGGCTTACGCAGCGGACGCATTCCTACTGAGTTTCTTGCTGGTTCTTTGGCATTAGATGACCCTTCCGAACCAGTGGCAGTTTAAATAAGCTACGTCCTAAGCCGAGGTCCGTGCCCTCTCGGGTGCCCTCAGACGTATCGTATGTAGGAGTAGTTTAATTTCCGGCTAAGCGCTCTCAGCGCTAGGCCACAAAGTCCGGTGGAATTTAAAAGGCAAATAGGGCCATAAATAAACTGTTAATTTCCAAAAAAAATGTATCAATAAATGTCAGCGTCCCTTGTTAATAATATCTTATATCTTTTTTTATTGCAAAATAAACAAATATTTTTACACATGTCAACACTGGTATCATTTTGAAATGAACTATTTACTTCAGTGGTTGCATTGGCATTTTCACTCACTTCTTCAAGTTCACTAATGTCCACAGCTACCTGGGAAGGTTGAGGTTCTGTTGATTGAGAAGCTAAAGGTAGGTGTGATACAGTTGACTTAGCCAACTGCGATGCGATATTAACGTGCTTAGGTGTTTCTTTTTCTTGCTCTGTTTAACAGTCTTTTCAGTATTTTTTGGTTCTCAAGTAAAATACTTTTTCATTAGGCCTGTGAATGATTTGTGACATTCCCTGTGATAGCCACCCTCTGTATATTCACGTGGAAAAATGATGTCATTATATTTAATGTTATATATTTTTCGCAATTTTAAAATTAAGTTAAATTTTTTCAATGTCTCTTTAGAAAATAATGTTATTTTGCCACTACTTTTGTTGCAAATAACACAAATTAATGTATCACCCATGACTTGTTTTTTAATACAAAATCACTTTTATTTAAAAAGTCACATAAAACAAATTTTTAACAGTTTGGATACCACTTATGGGCAATAAATGAAATCACAAGTAATAATAGTCTACAGAAGTATAACACAATCGAATATTAAACGAAAAACCGCAAATTAAATAACTGTCATTTTCAAACAAAATAAAATTCGAAATAAATGCAGTAAAAGTATAACACTCTGTTTAGACAACGTACCTGCTCAGCAGAAGAGCGGCAAATAAAATAAAAAAGCACTATTTACAAACACACAAAAGTCAAGTACCTAGTGTCAATTTCACCAAAAAAAATATATACTGTATAAATTAAACTACCTAATAACCACAGTTTACAATAATTAGTGCACAGTGTGCGAGCGCGAGTATAAAAATCTCTGCACTCAGCACATGCGCAGGGGCCCGGAAGTCTAGCGGTGAACTGACGACTGACGAGTGACGAAACATAACGTACCAGTTGGCAAAAAACAAAAGTCATAAATAGTGCAAACGGTGCAATTGTCGGTATTCAATACCTATTTACAATTACGTACCTATGAAAAGGATGAACTATGATAATCATCAATACATTAAAATAAGAGTATGTTTGCGTTATTAGAGTTTTTTTTTATAATTATTAACAATTAACAAATTATTGTAAGGAATGGACTACCTATTATAATAATTGTTTATTTTTTGTTTTACTAGTGAATTTATAAATTTTAACAGGAGCTATTCGTCTCGTCCAGTCTAGGCGTAACACGAAAAAACAATTCATTAGATTTTGACTGTCTACTTCCTTCCTTCCTTTTTATTTTATCTGACTACACTTAATAAATTTTTAACAAGAACGCTTTTAAGTACCCTTATGATAATTTTAAATCACTATGTCCTAAGTGATTAAAGCTTTAGCTTTGTTTACATTATAAACATAATCTCGAATCATTTTCTCTTTCAACTTATTTATTAACCGATTATTATTCCCTTTACAAAACAGTGGTAACTAACTGATTATAACTTTATCTTACATATAACTCTAGAAAACAAGTGTGGCGGGTTTTTGTCATTTTTCTTAAAAATTATGATTTTGTACTTAGCGCGGCCATTTGAGGTAGGGCTGCAGATCAGGTGAGTCCACTCTGCACGCGCCCCGCTCAGGGGAATTCCCGCGCTCGCGCAACTCCATCCCCACCGCAAATAACGCACTACGTGGCAACGTCGCATTTCTCCAACTAAGTTCCTTAATAATGTTAATTCAAGTTCTTTGACTCATTGACCTAGTGATGCAAATCTACAGTGTGTCTCTACGAATTTGCTCAAAATTAAAAGAATAGTTTTTTACCTAATTACTGGACCGATTTCTTTCATTTTTGGTATACTGTTACAAAAGGTGATAACAAGTATGAGGTTTCATTTATTGCCCATAAGTGGTATCCATAGTGTATAATCTACGTATCGTACACCAATAATATTGAATTTACTTTATAGTCTGTATATTTTAGAAATATTTTTTTTATTTATTTATTTTTAAATTACAGGAAAACTAACAGCTAGGAGTTAAAGTAAACACATTTTTAAAACAAAGATAGCCAAATAAAGTTTTCACATATAGGATTCAGAATAATATCTAACAGTCACAAAATAAGGATAGAAAAAATATATGAATATATAAGAGATAGACAAATAGGATACAACACTAAAGTTACAACTACAATATATTATTATTAATATTATGCGTTTACAATTTTATTTATTTATTTATTTTTTCGTAACAAAAAAATCTCTAGCCAAAGCCGCTCTAACACTTGGGATGCTGGAGTGAAATATATCGAAGTCATTCAATTCACGATTCACCCTGTTCACTAGATTGCAAGATCGAATGATGAATGAGTACTGTCTATAGTTAGTACTAGCGGTAGGGACGTGAAGTAAGGTAGGATTTCTGTACAGTTTGGGGTACGCGCAGATACCAACCATAGACAGGAGCTCAGGTACGTCGATTTTATCGTTTACAATTTTAATAATATTACAGATATTTGCAATTTCTCTACGTTTGACCAGTGGTAGTATGTGATGTCGCCTACAACGGGATAAATAGTCGCTATCGAGTGTATTACATTTGTATTGCAGGAATTTCAAGAATTTTCTTTGTATTTTCCCAATTCGATCAATATAAATATCGTATGAGGGGTTCCAGACTGATGATGTATATTCAAGATGACTTCGGACGTAGGCGCAGTACAGTATTTTGAGGGTTTTGATATTGCCGAATTCTGATGACAATCTTAATACAAACCCTAGAGCCTTAGAAGCTTTGCTAACTATATTATCAATATGTTTGTCAAAAATTAGTTTCGAGTCGAAGGTTACACCCAGATCAATCATTGAGTCAACTCTTGCGATTGACATATTATTAATTTTATAGTCATAGATAACTATGTTTTTCCTTCTACTAAAAGAACATACACAACATTTAGGTATATTTAGATCCAATTTGTTTTTAAAACAGTAGTTATAAAAGTTACTTAAATCATGTTGTAGTTTCGTTGAGTCATTTAAGCAATTAATTTTACATAAGATTTTCATGTCATCAGCATATAATAGAATTTTGGAATGAGTGAAATAATTATGAATGTCATTAACAAAGATTGTAAATAGCAGCGGGGATAATAAAGATCCCTGTGGTACCCCAGAGGGCACCACTTTTGTTTGCGACGACGTGTAACCGTTTAATGCTACTATTTGACTTCGGTTATTAATGTAAGAGGCAAACCAACGGTACAGATTGCCCCTAATACCTATCCGCAACAGCTTGCCCAACAGGATGACATGGTCTATACGATCAAAACATTTTGAGTAATCTGTATATACAATGTCAACCTGCGACGGCTGTGACATCTGTTCCGTCAGGTACTCTGTACACACTAATAGATTTGATTCCGTGGATCTGCCTCCTAGGAAACCATGCTGATGACTCATAAAGGACTCATGTTTTAGTGAAGTATACACTTGCGAATAGATAATTTTTTCTAATATTTTAGAAAATATGCATAATTTCGATATTGGTCGGTAATTGCTAATGTCATTTTTAGCCCCTTTTTTGTGAACAGGCGTAATAAACGCAGTTTTCCAGAGATTAGGTACATAACCCGTCTCGAGGGACTGCCTATATAATAGGTCTTTACCTATGAAACTGCCGTTTTGCCGTACTGGCCATTTCAAATGAAAATATTTTTTTTTTGATGATAATTCTAATTTCAAATTAATTTTATTTGACAAACATGGAATTCTTTTTCTACAATCGTCATTTGTTTAATAGTTAGTGTTTTGTTTTCAACGCATTCGAACATTTTTCGTCATCATGGATAAGTTTAAAATTCGAGTAAGGAGTATGAGTACCGTCGTGGCAGCAAAGCGGCACAAGCGGCACGCAACATCAACGACGTTTACGGAGCGAACACTACAAACGAACGCACCACCCGTTATTGGTTTACCCGCTTCCGTTCTGGAAATTTTGACCTGAAAAATGAACCCCGTGGTCGTCCGAAAACTTTGGTCGACAATGACGAATTAAAGGCAATTGTGGAAGCTGATGAAACTCAATCCACGGCTGAATTAGCAGCAGCTTTCGACGTTAGCATCAAAACAATATTAGTCCATTTGCGTCAAATTGGCAAGGTAAAAAAGCTTGACAAATGGGTACCCCACGAACTCAATGACCGCCAGCGCGAAGTACGCGTGGACACGTGCCTTGCACTGCTCAGCAGGCATACAAATTAAGGAATTCTGAACCGCATTGTTACTTGTGGCGAGAAATGGATCCTGTTTGATAATCGTAAGCGCTCAGCAAGTTGGTTGGACCCTGGTTCAGCGCCCAAACAATGCCATACACGAAAACTTACCCCTAGAAAAGTGATGGTCACTGTTTGGTGGTCTAACGCGGGTGTAATTCATCACAGCTTCTTGCCAAACGGGACAAGCATTACTGCAGATGTGTACTGTGAAGAACTGAACACAATGATGGAGAAGCTCGCACGTCTCCAACCAGCTTTGGTCAATCGTTCGGCTCCACTGCTCCTGCACGACAACGTGCGACCTCATACTGCACAGCAGACGGTCTCCAAGCTACAAGAGTTGGGGTTGGAAGTTCTCCGTCATCCGCCGTACTCACCAGACCTTGCGCCTACAGACTTTAACTTTTTCCAGAATTTGGATAACTTCTTGGCGGGAAAAAAATTCAATTACCGAGAGGCAGTACAAAATGCCTTTGAAGAATTTGTTGCCTCCCGTCCAGCTGATTTCTTCAAGAAAGGCATCAAGAAGCTACCAATGCGTTGGCAAAGATGCAGAAGATTGCATGGGTGATTATTTTGATTAATAGAAATAAAAAATATATAAAAAAATTACGCTTCATTTATTTCGTGAAAAACGGCAATTTCATAGGTAAAGACCTAATATTAGAGTTAAGGGTACTGTAATACTCTTGGCACAGCGAACTATAAAATAAGGTGGTATATGGTCGGGTCCAGCAGATTTGTTTATGTCGAGAGAACATAATAATTTAAAAACTTGGTAAGGTGTAATTTCCACATCGTATATGTCAGCACAGGTTGTCGAGCAGTCGTAGTTCTGTGAGTCGCTAGGGGGTGATGTAGGCGCTGGTTTTTGTTGCTGGAAGGTGGAGTAGAAGTAGTCGCTGAACATATCGCATATTTCACCTCCCGAGCTAGAAGACTTGCCTTCGTACTTCATTACGGAAGGAAGCGAGTTTGAAGTTTTCTTGCGCTTAACATAACTCCAAAACTCCCTCGGATACGTATTAATCTTGTTTTCAACACCGTGTATATAATCAGCGTACATGTCAGATTCCAGTAATTTAGCACGACTGCGCAAAATAGTGAAACCATGGTGGTCAGAGAGATTTTTGTATTTTAGGTATTTCTTATGAAACTTTTTTTTTCTTTTAAAATTTTAATTAAGGGGCTTCTGAACCAGGGTGGGTATTTCTTGTTATTTAAAGTTCTTCGGGGTACGTGAATGTCGCGAAGACTTTATAACTGGTCATAGAAGAATGAGATTGAATCCTCAATTGCCATCGATTTCAAAGTACGATTCTATTCAATTTCATTTAGTTTATTATTAATCGCGGTGTAATCACCTTGATTGTAAAGATAAATAGTACGGGGGTTGGGGGGCAGTCTGGGCAACTCAGCTTGACAAGTATGCACAACAATTGCCTTGTGGTGCGGGTCAGGCGGGACCAGCGGTCAATTGCACTCTGTAATAGTTATGTCATCATTCGATAATACTAGGTCTAAAATACGGTTATTAATGTTTAAGAAAGAATTATATTGGTACATATTACAAAAATTTAAATTAAATTTAAAATTAATTTAAATTATGTTGTTAATTAATAATGCATATTAAATTAATAATACTTGAAGATAGTATAGAATATTATTTTAGCTGATGTAAACATGTACTGAGTACTAAACAATACATGCGCAGTAGAAATAACTTCTGCGCAGTGAGGGAGTATCTTTAACTCTCTATCTCACTCGCACCCACCCATGTACGAGGCAAGTAATTAATAAATAAAATTTCTTCGCTATTCCAAAAAATGAGCGATTTAATCTTGGAGGCCGACTTTTCAACTTATACTTCTTTGGTGGCCTTTCTCCCTTTTTAATTCACTGCATCGACTCTTGTTTGGACTCCGGATTATACTGACGTATCCGAGTTTCGTCTACGGTTACAATGCGATTACAAATTTCATCCAAATCGCTCTGACACAACTCCAAAAAATCCTGATAACTCGCGAGTCGTCGATGTTTGTCGAGCAGCGTGAGCATTCGCGGTACACAACGCGCGCTAATTTTTTTCATGTGTAAATTTTAGTGCCAAATTTCTCTGATTCACTTTTTACTATTATGCAACTTTTCAGCTATCTGCCAAAATTTAATTCTACGGTCGGCCAATACAAATTTTTCAACTTTTTGAACATTTTCTTCAGTGACTGCCGTGACTGGGTGACCCTGGCGGAGATCGTCTTCACAGCTCTCTCTTCCTTGAAAAAGCTGAGCCCATTTTTTTACCATGGTGTACGAAGGCCCCAGAATCTTGAAGAACCGATGACATTTCTTTAAAAATGTCTTTCGGCGATTTTCCTTTTTTCACAAGGAATTTAATCACTGCGTGGTGCTCAAAATAGCGAGAATTTTCAGTTTCGGTCGAAATGGTGTCGTTGCTTGTTCAAAGGGGTTTTATTTATACAACCACTTAGTTGGGCAACTAGTGTTATCAGTAACGAGATGATTAACTAAGTGCCTCAGGTCGCGAACTTATCAGCCGCCTCTCGTATATACTGCCTCGCGCTCGCTCCTACAGCTACCTACAGTCTGGCAACTATCGGGTTGGAACTATCAGAAATGTCATTTACTTATTACCCAAGTATTATATATAAAAATCAGCTTTTATACTATAACGTAAGTAAAATTATAATTAAATGGACATTAAGTGTGTCTGGCAAGGGGTTGCCACGATGCTAAGTGTCTGGCAATGAATAACGTGATGTTTAATAATATTCTGAAAGTAATACCAAAAACTTTAAACTGGCACTTTATTATTTGATGAATTTAGATCGATATTTTACACACCTTTAGTACCGTTTAACGGCCAAAGCCACGGTAACCCAAACTTCACAATGGTCCACTAATGGTACCTGTGTTGGGAGCATGCGCTGACAAACTTTCAGCTTTTATAAAATAACGAAGGTCTGGGGGAATCACGGGCTCTTGTAATAATAGATTGAGTTGCTTATGCATTAATATAGTACGTATGAACCATGTATGAATAGTATATTGGTCAACCATAGTTTAATTGCTTTTTATTTTCACATTTTTCAGTTTCTACAAGTGTGCTTTGAATTTATCGCCATTTTCAATACCAAAAACTTTCTTGGAAGAATCCAGAAATAGAGTCAGGAAAGATAAAGTACCCAATTTTGTGCGGAAACTCGTTCCGTGGGTAAAAAGGGAAGAATGGAACCGGGAACAAATGTATATGAACCGGTTTGTAAATAGGACAAATCACTTATGGGGTGAACATAACAGGTGGTTTATCTTTTGGTTCATCCTCAATACGGAAGGTGCAGGAAAACCTTACCCTGAGGGTCATACTTTACCGTAAACATTCTGCTTGAATCGTGATTTGTATTTTATGTTTAAAGTGAGCATGACAATCCACGGCAAACGTAATATTTACAATTTATCTAAAAACCCTGTACAAAAATTGTTTATACGGTTGTAACTAAGTATTATATTTGTGTTAAACTAGCTATTAGAATAACTAAGCATTGTAATTCAGAAAGTTGTAATTGAATGAAAAAGATAAATATTGACTAATACTCATTTTTATTTTATTTATTGTCTTACTTAAAAAATACTTGCTTAAAATATTCATAAGTCATACGAATCATAATAAGCTCGCACTTATGGTTAGAAATTAAATAACTTATGTACCAGTAATTACATTGTTGAATGCAGTAGGTAAATCGTTTTATTCTACAATACAGCATACAATATACAGGGTGGCCCAAAATTGAATGAAAAAGATAAATATTGACTAATACTCATTTATTTTTTTTTATTTATTGTCTTACTCAAAAAATACTTGCTTAAAATATTCATAAGTCATACGAATCATAATAAGCTCGCACTTATGGTTAGAAATTAAATAACTTATGTACCAGTAATTACATTGTAGAATGCAGTAGGTAAATCGTTTTATTCTACAATACAGCATATAATATACAGGGTGGCCCAAAATTGGTGGATCAAACGAACCAGGGAGATAAAGAAGGTGATTGCCAACAAAAAATCTTTCTACAGCATGATCATAACTTGATTGCATGAAATGTTTCGAATATTTTAGTTTTTTTCAAATAAATTACCGATTTTTATTTAAATTTAATTAATAAAAAAAAACAGTTGATGAAAAACAACAAAACAAAAGGCATTGTTCTATGACTATACTATTTCCATTTCTTTATTTTCTCGATGACAGCTCCTGTGAAAACTTGTGCGAGCGTTTTTTTTTACATTATGTATGCATTATTTTATAAAAATATGACGTTTACACACGTACAAGGTTATATAATACCAGAGACTAGTCAATAACTATAGACTAGCCATGTTAAAAAAAAATTTGTGACTTGAAAAATAGTTGTACTAGATTTACAATTTACTTAAATTCAGTCAAAATAATACGTAAAAAAACTTAAGATGGCGCTGTTTACAAAACCATTTGATATTTCATTGCAAGTACTATCAGTAGGTATCAGGCGACATCAGACGTTGCCAGCTAGTGCATTATATTATTTGATGCTATGTTGCCACTCTTATAATTCAGTAACAGAAAACTTTACACCACCCCGGATATTATTTGTAGTGTTACTGGGTTACTGTATTGCCAGTATATAATTTTTCACACAAAAATATAGCATTCATCTACACAGTTTGTTCTTATCTGCCTTAACATAATAAAACGAATTTCAGTGCATTTAATTAATAGGTATATAAAATTTTACTTTATTTCTTGATATCGATAAAAATTATGTCTTAATAAGTGCATGATTTTTATTTATAATGCATATAACTCGTAACTATGTTGCAGTAGTAAAAAAAATTTTTTCTTGCTGGATTATTATTTAAAAAAATGTTCTTTATTCATCAACTTTTTTCGTTCTTTTTATGACATTTTATTTGTTTGACAATTTGAATTCTTTGTCGTTTATTGTTGTTGCTGTGGGTGTGTGTTTGTTTTGGAACTTTTCCCTGAATTTCTTTGAATTCACTGTGACTCTTGCAAATTTTATGGACCTTGATTAAGCTTACGTTTTGGCTGCTACATACATCGTATAACATGTGCGTTTATCACAACTGTGATAATAAAAGCTTTGAAAAATAGGTTATTAAGGCAATTAAAATAAGGAGGATGGTAAGCCCAGGCGTCTCTGAACAAAAGAAACTTATACCAGTATGTTTATGGTCTTTTGTAGTTGTTATTTTATCATCTATAAAGTAAGAATACATTACTATCTACCCATTCTTATTGAGTAAAGTTATCAAAATCAATGATATAATATGATGACATTTTCCAATTTCAGGAAAGGAATAAATCCTACTTGCTAAGGTTTCAGGTTATTTGACAACGCCATCTAGCAGTTTTACTCCGTATTAATACAAATATTTTGCATTATGTTTCTTGTCAATAATTCATAATTTTCCGAGTCACGAACTTTTGTATGGAGATGGTCAGTCTATAGTTATTTCTACTAGTGTCTGATAATACCAGAGTCAGAGAAACTGGGATGGAGCTATATCGATAAACGTAACACGATTACAGACCCGATATTTATTTACAAAATGTAAGAATCTTAACTACTGCCGGATACTTTTGTACAAATTTATTAACTAATATTAGGTCTTTACCTATGAAATTGCCGTTTTTCACGAAATAAATGAAGCGTAATTTTTTTATATATTTTTTATTTCTATTATCAAAATAATCACCCATGCAATCAATGCATCTTTGCCAACGCATTGGTAGCTTATTGATGCCTTTCTTGAAGAAATCAGCTGGACGGGAGGCAACAAATTCTTCAAAGGCATTTTGTACTGCCTCTCGGGTATTGAATTTTTTTCCCGCCAAGAAGTTATCCAAATTCTGGAAAAAGTAGAAGTCTGTAGGCGCAAGGTCTGGTGAGTACGGCGGATGACGGAGAACTTCCAACCCCAACTCTTGTAGCTTGGAGACCGTCTGCTGTGCAGTATGAGGTCGCGCGTTGTCGTGCAGGAGCAGTGGAGCCAAACGATTGACCAAAGCTGGTTGGAGACGTGCGAGCTTCTCCATCATTGTGTTCAGTTCTTCACAGTACACATCTGCAGTAATGCTTGTCCCGTTTGGCAAGAAGCTGTGATGAATTACACCCGCGTTAAACCACCAAACAGTGACCATCACTTTTCTAGGGGTAAGTTTTCGTTTAAGGCATTGTTTGGGTGCTGAACCAGGGTCCAACCAACTTGCTGAGCGTTTACGATTGTCAAACAGGATCCATTTCTCGTCACAAGTAACAATGCGGTTCGGAATTCCTTCATTTGTATGCCTGCTGAGCAGTGCAAGGCACGTCTCCACGCGTACTTCGCGCTGGCGGTCATTGAGTTCGTGGGGTACCCATTTGTCAAGCTTTTTTACCTTGCCAATTTGACGCAAATGGACCAATATTGTTTTGATGCTAACGTCGAAAGCTGCTGCTAATTCAGCCGTAGATTGAGTTTCATCAGCTTCCACAATTGCCTTTAATTCGTCATTGTCGACCAAAGTTTTCGGACGACCACGGGGTTCATTTTTCAGGTCAAAATTTCCAGAACGGAAGCGGTAAACCAGTAACGGGTGGTGCGTTCGTTTGTAGTGTTCGCTCCGTAAACGTCGCTGATGTTGCGTGCCGCTTGTGCCGCTTTGCTGCCACGACGGTACTCATACTCCATAATTACTCGAATTTTTAACTTATCCATGATGACGAAAAATGTTCGAATGCGTTGAAAACAAAACACTAACTATTAAACAAATGACGATTTTAGAAAAATAATTCCATGTTTGTCAAATAAAATTAATTTGAAATTAGAATTATCAGTCGAAAAAAAAAAATATTTTCATTTGAAATGGCCAGTACGGCAAAACGGCAGTTTCATAGGTAAAGACCTATTATTAGGTCTTTACCTATGAAATTGCCATTTTTCACGAAATAAATGAAGCGTAATTTTTTTATATATTTTTTATTTCTATTAATCAAAATAATCACCCATGCATTCAATGCATCTTTGCCAACGCATTGGTAGCTTATTGATGCCTTTCTTGAAGAAATCAGCTGGACGGGAGGCAACAAATTCTTCAAAGGCATTTAGTACTGCCTCTCGGGAGTAGTGTATATATGGGGGTTCTGTATATTATCTATTCATTCATACCATCTATTTAATCACAACATCATACCATCTATTCAATCTGTTCATCTAAAACATTCACCAGTACTATGACTTATTCAAACATTACATAATACTATCTAATCAATCATTTAATCTAGCCAATAATTTTCGAATTTTCATGCTCACACAGCGACTCGACTGCGTTCAACGGTGCTACGATCTACCAATTCAGATTTCATATATTATCTACTCTTCGTTGTGATAAAATACCTTCTACCTGCTATGAATCTCATTTTCAGATGAATTGAAGTCTCTATTCACCTAAATACTACTTAATTTTACTAGGATGTTATTTTTAAAAAACTATGTACTTTATAAGTTTGTAATTCTAGTGATGTGTATATGTCTGGATATGAATAAATAAATTATTATTATATTATTAAACGAGAACAGTTTACTATCATCATTATTTAAAAAATAATTTTAGTCTTAACTTATAGAGGTTGAAAATTAAAAACATGATTCAGTTAACATATTTTTTTTAATAAGAATACAACTTATTTAAACAGGTTACAGTTTCAACGATTCGTTTATATATATATAGTGGACGAAATTTTTTCCGCAATTTCTTTAACTGATTTATAAATGTCATCGAGTAAAATATTTTTCACGACATGCTGTACACATAATTCCGCATCACACGTACAAATTGAACCGGCAACATCAGGGAATTGAGCAGCATCGTATATTTCAATTCTAATTACTTTCACACCCCGTTTAGGTTTTTTTATATAAGAAAATGTAGTTAAGTCCGTTTTCTGTTTTTTACTGCTGGGGCCAACAAGATTCAGTGTTCCAGTATTACGCATATCCATAGATGAGCCTCGTACATCGTTAGGAAGGAAGTTGAATAAATCACTCTCGCTATCCTGAAATTAAAAATATACAGTAAGATAAAAAAGGTTAAAATTGAATAGATACTAAGTTAAGAATATTATATTAAGATTATTGATTAATTACTCACGGACATCATTGAACAATAAGTGTAGTCGCTCGTAAATTCTGTTTTTGTTTGAGGATTTACTTGATAATTATATTTTATTTATACCTCACATATATCGTTTATAAAGTTCATAATCGAACATGAAATTATTTAGTCAATGCAAGAATAAGTTTTGTAATACAATGCTCACACATCCTTATACGGCTACGTCGCGCGCTGTGTGGTCTGCTTCGCACTTCCTCATTAAACACCTAAACTCTTTATTCTTATTTATTAACCGACTTCAGAAATAAAGTATTCCTGATTGATGTCTACTTTCACTTAGGTCTTATTCCATTTATTACACCTCACGGTTAGTAAGAATGAAAATAAACAGACAGGCAGGTAAATTATTAGGTACTATGATTTACTTGAATACCTCATAATAAATTAATCGATACCTACTCAAAAACTATTTTTCAAAGCATGTTCAAATTCATATTTAGTGCAACCAAATCCCCATGGCAAAAACTGTAAAACCATTAGTAAAAATTGATATAATTTCACGACTGTGAATTACTAGTTATGCCCGTGGATTCATCCGCGAAAGCGTCGATCTAAATCTGCGGACCAGCGTGAATATCGGTCTATGTCACGTGCTGTTAGCTTTCGACAGGTGAAGGAATTTTTAAAATCGATTCAGTATTGTTTAAGTACATACATTATTATTACAAACAAACAAAAAAATCAAAACGTTCCTATTTATAATATTAGTGTAGATGATTTTCCTAATTAGATGTTACCGATATCTATTAGTGTTCTTAAAATGGATTTTTAACAAAGTCAGCTATTATGCACAAGCAAGTTTCTTGTCGATATGTTACGCACACTTTAATTTTTCTTTCAATATAAATCAGATGATTCCGTACAGGTTTTCATTAGCGAAAGCAATACAGGCAATCAAACTACAAACTCTGAAGAATTCTCAACTGTCAATATGTAAGTATTCTTATTTTAAATATATTTATATATTCATTCACCTAAGTAAACTTATATTTTTAATTTTTGTTCATAATTTTTTATAGGTCTAGATCTATGCCACAGCTCTTTGATGAGGTGTTTCCTCCTTCAGACGACGAGGTGAAAATGGTTGAAAAGAAAAAAGAAACTACAAAGAGGTAAGATACATTAAAACTATTTTTTTTCCTCACTTTTATTTCTTTCATTAACTCGTCAACGTAGTTACGTCAATATTTATAGCTTTTCAATTGTTCACAGATTACATTCACCGAGTTCCCGGGGCGCGGAACACCGGGCGTCAAAGAGGATGAAAGAAAACAGCCACGAAAGAAACGACGCAGAGAAAAATGAAAAAAAGTGAGTATTACATGTTTTTATTGTATCTGCAGGTTTATTCTTGGAATCATGAATGTCATAATATTTGATTTAGAGTTAAAGAACTCATAGGTATTTTTGAATCATGAATGTTATAATATTTGATTTAGAGTAAAAGAACTCATAGGTATTTACATTATGTTAACAACATTTCTCAATTTATTAACAGATCACACACGACGGTGTCTGGAGACGAAGGGGTGTCGAAAAAACACACTCCGACCCCTCATCGATCCAAGAAAAAATCATCAACTATCGCACCGATAACACCCGTGAAAATCACATCTCACGATCTCTTCGGGACGGATAGTGAGGGTGAGGATGACTCTGAGCCATCACCAACTCCAACTCCAACACTGCCACCTTTGCAATCGATATTCATAAACAGAGTGGCAAGCGGCCTGTCGAAGCAGGTTTTACCAGACAAGAAAGGCAGCCACTACATTGAGGTAAAAGTGTATAGGTCCGCGGACATCGAGCATGTGATGTCTATTAATAGATGGCGTCACTCGGTTTCCAGCCTAAAGATTAGGACGGACATGGACACCGATCTTTGGCAACATCTTGCCAATCTAGTACTGGTGGCCAGGAAGGAATTCCGAGGCACACCTAACATTTTTACTTCAAATTTTAGCATGCAGTAACAAGATGTCTAAACACTTTTATATCAATGTAGTGTGCTAGACTAAGTAACTTTAACTCGGTGTGCGAAAGTAAATAATATTTTCCTTAATATTATATTATTATTATAATGTGTTGATATTTAATATACCTTTTATATTTAGCAAATGTTTTTTTCTTTACAGTTATCAGCATAGACCCTTCCCGAGATCCTCTCAATAAAAATGAAATAGTTAAATGTGATAATTGTGATATAAGAATAATGAGAAATAAATATCAGTATCATTTGAAAACTGAATTACATAAATTGAATTCTTTGATTATGAGCGAGTTTGACAATATTTATATAATTAATACAGCATTTAATAATCGTGTAATAAGTTATCGTTTGAAAGCTGAAAATAAAAATTATTGTATACCAGAGAATTTTTTATATGACTATGAAACTGATATTTATAGACTTATAGAAATGAATTTAAAAAAACACAGATGTCTTAAGATACAATTTGAATTATATGCATTTTATTTATTACCAAAGACTCTAGAAAAGCAATTGAAATCATTTAATACCAAATATGAAATTATAACTGATATTAATGAATTGAAAGATATATTTAGAATAAAAACTATTGATACAATCAAAAGAAAACTTACTGAATTTGAACACTCTACGTCCGGTTGGACATTTTTATCACTCAGTCATTTAGAAATCAATTTAAATAAGTATTGTGCTTTGCGAGGAGGTACATATATAAAACTACCACCTCGCGTATCTAATACTAAAAGCTGTATGAATGTTAAAAATGATGATGAGTTTTGTTTCCTTTGGAGTATTTTAGCTGGGCTTTATCCATGTGTTGATAACCCGAATAAATGCAGCTCCTATCCTCATTATTCAAATGTGTTTAATATAACTGACATGAAATTTCCTCCATCATATCGAGATATAAAGATCTTTGAAAAGAATAACTTGAATATAAGCATAAATGTTTTTGGTTTAGACAAAAAAAATAAATATGTAACTGGACCTTTGTATTTAACAGCTGAAAAAAGAATTAATCATTTTAATTTACTATTTATCGAAAATTATGAAAAAGGTCACTACTGTTTAATAAAAAATTTGGTTAAGTTAGTGCGAAGACAAATAACAAAGCATAAAGGTAATGTTTATTTGTGTGAATCATGTTTACAATGTTTCAGTAGCAAAAAAAAATATGGAAATCATTATTGTTCCAAAGTTTTAGAATTAATACCAAAGCCTAATACTCATTTAATGTTTAAACACTTCGAGAGACAACAAAAGGTTCCTTTTATCATATACGCTGATTTTGAGAGTTTATTAGAAAACTATTCAGACGATTCGCAGAGCACGACCACTATAAAATTTAAGATTCACAAACCTTCATGCTTTGCTTATTATGTTTGTTGTACATTTGACAACTCATTAAACAAATTGGTTTCCTATCGAGGCTTAGATGCACCTAAAGAATTTATTAAACATTTGATGGAAGATGTGAAGTATATTAATGATTTAATTTCGTTTGCTAAACCAATGACACAATTAAGTAAAACACAGCAAAATGAATATGATTCAAGCGTTCACTGTCATATTTGTAAACATTTATTGTTTGGTGATAAAGTACGTGATCATGATCACATGACCGGCGAGTATAGAGGCGCAGCTCATTCATATTGCAACCTCAATTATAAAATATGTCCATTTGTACCAGTTGTATTTCATAATTTATCTGGCTATGATTTACATTTATTCATAATGGAACTATCGAAATATGATGGTTCAATTAATGTTATACCAAAGACTAAAGAAAATTACATAACGATCACGAAATCATTCACAATAAATGAGAACAAATCTTGTGTGAATGTGAAATTTATTGATTCATTTCAATTTTTAAGTGCAAGTCTAGATAAATTAAGTAAAAGCTTAAATGATGATAATTTTATACACACCTCAAATTTTTTTACTATTCCCAGTCAATTTGTATTGATGAGAAAGAAAGGCATTTATCCTTATGACTACATGAATAGTTTCTCTAAATATGAGGAAAAATGTTTACCACCGAAACATAACTTTTATAATAGTTTAACTAAACAGCATATATCTGATAGTGAATATACACATGCGCAAAATGTTTGGAAACAATTTGGTATAAGCGACATGGGTGAATACACTGATTTATATTTGAAATGTGACGTTTTGTTATTGACTGATGTATTCGAGAACTTTAGAACTATGAGCTTACAGCACTATAAGCTTGACCCAGCCTATTATGTAACCGCACCGGGGCTCAGTTGGGATGCAATGCTATTTTATACCGATGTTCGATTAGAGTTGGTACATGATCTTGAAATTTATCAAATGTTAGAAAAAGGAGTTCGAGGAGGTTTGGCACAATGTACATTGAGACATGCTCAAGCGAATAATAAATACTTACCAAATTTTGATTGTTCAAAACCATCAAGCTTTCTTATATATCTTGATTCTAACAACCTATATGGATTTGCTATGATGAAAAAAATTCCGATATCAGATTTTAGATTTTTATCGTCTGAAGAAATTAGATGTCTAAATATTGAGACTATTTCAGATGACAGTGATTTCGGATTTATCCTAGAAGTAGATTTAGAGTATCCTTATCACTTACATGATGCACATTGTGACTTACCCTTTGCTGTTGAGAAACTCATTCCACCAGGTAGTAAATCACCAAAATTAGTTGCAACTCTTAAAGATAAAACTTTTTACGTTATTCATTATACTTATTTAAAAGAATGTTTAAAACAAGGATTACGATTAAAAAAGATTCATCGCGTAATAACCTTTAGACAAGAATATTTTCTAAAGAAATATATAGAATTGAATACAAGTTTGCGTCAAGCCTCAAAATCTGAATTTGAAAAGGATTTTTTCAAATTGTTAAATAATTCAGTCTTTGGAAAAACTATAGAGAACAAGCGAAAACAAGTTAATGTTAAACTGGTATCTCACTGGGAGGATAATAATAATTTAACAAATAAATGTGTCGGTGCTCGAAAACTAATTGCTAAACCGAATTTTAAATCTGTGTCAATATTCTCAGAAAATTTTCTTGCTATTCAGTTAAGTTTAGATAAAATAACTCTAGATAAACCAATATATGTAGGATTTACAGTCTTAGAATATGCAAAATTACATATGTATCAATTCCATTATAATTTTATTAAACAAAAGTATGGAGAAAATGTGAAACTTTGTTATACTGATACAGATAGTCTGCTATATTTAGTTAAAACAGATGATGTGTATGAAGACATAAAACATGACATTCAAGAGTTTGATACCAGTAATTTTGAAAAAAATAATCCATATAAAATCCCAAGAGTCAACAACAAAATACCTGGTTTATTCAAGGATGAAATGGGAGGTCAATTAATAACTGAGTTTGTAGGATTAAGAGCCAAACTTTACTTCATAAAGAGTACTAGTGAAGAGATTAAAAAGGCTAAAGGTGTATCTAAGTCTGTAACGAAATCTTTGAATCATAAACATTATTCAGATTGTTTATTTTATGACAAAGATTTACGATCTAAGATGAATATGATTAAGTCTTTAAAACATAATTTGTATTCCCAAGAAGTAGATAAGTTAGTATTAAATAGAAATGATGATAAACGTCAAATATTACCAAATCAAATTGATACTGTAGCTTGGGGACACTATGCTTACATGTAGCTATTAAATAGATATAAGAAATTATATATGTAATATGTTAATAAAAAATTATATGACTTTCCAATTTCTGTTTTATTTTATTCCTATTAGATTATAACTGATACAATACTATAAAATGACAATCAAGTAGCAATGATGTTCATTTGTTAATAATGAAGCTTAAAAAGCACCCGCTAAGCTTGGACATCAATCTTATTGGTATTGAAGAGAGATCACAGCCCATAAGACATAGTGAATTGTTACCAAATAGTATACGGTGTTTAATTTGCGGGCCATCTAACTGTGGTAAAACTAATGTGATGATTACTTTGCTATTACATAAAAACGGGCTAAAATTCAAAAATTTGTATTTATATACAAAGACTCCATTTCAAAGTAAATATTGTTATCTTAAAGAAGTGCTTTCAAAGGTTTCTGAAGTAAAATACAATGTGTTGCGTGATGACAGCGAAGTTACACATCCGAATAATGTGTTACCAAACACAATTATAATTTTTGATGATGTGGTTTGTGAAAATCAGACTAACATTCGTAATTATTTTGCCATGGGAAGACATAGTCAAGTCGATTGCTTTTATCTCTCACAAACATATTCAAAAGTTCCAAAACAGCTGATTCGTGATAATGCAAATTTGTTATTACTCTTCAAACAAGATGAAGTCAACTTGAAACATGTATACAATGAGCACGTCAATTCGGATATGTCATGGAATGAATTTAGAGAAATCTGTCAAAATGTTTGGCGAGAAAGGCATAATTTTTTAACTTTAAATAAAGAATCAGAATTAAATAAAGGTCGTTATAGAAAAAATCTTGACACCTTTATATACTTATCCTAAAATAGAATGTTATCATTTGTGATAAATAAGTGATAGAGGCAAGACAAAAATGAGTCTCAATATTAAAGAACAAATAATCATGTCATCAGACATCATTAAAAATAAACTTAAACAGTTAAAAGATATTGAAGATAAAAACAACTATGAACTCAATAAAATATTTAAGCCAGTTACCAAACCTTTATCACAAATGATAGAATCAAATCAAAGTAATATGAACTGTGATTTTAATGTGAGCGCTATACGAGTGCCTGTCAAATTAGATGATGCAATAACCTCTACACCATATAGAGTACATGAACAATCATTGGATGATGATTTACACTCAGAGAAATTTGCTTCGGGCTCAGAATACTATAGTGATGCAGATAATATCAATAAGAAAGACATATCTGTTACAAAAAAATATCTTAATAGTCTCTACGATATAAATATTCCATTCGGAGTTCGGAAAGTAGGTGATCAGTTAATGATGGGTAATTTTCCGGTTAAGATAATTGCTTCAGTCGATGGTGACATGGAACCATGTAGAATCAAGATTGATAACGATGAATATCAATTGACTCAAGGACTAAAAGAAGTATTATTACATAAAAAACCGAATCTAGAACTAGTTACTGAAAATGATAGAAACACTTATAAAAACATTTTGATAAAAACGAATGCTCATAAGCGTGACTATGATCATAAAGGTCAGTTAAAAGGAGACAAAGGTGAAAAATATAAACAAATTATTAAACCTATGTTCATAGCCTCGGAAGTTGAGAGTACTAAAAAAGTTGGTGGCAACATAAATGTTTTGAAAAGATATAGAAAAAATACTGATTTCATCTATTGGGATGATCCTAATGAGCTAGTTGAAAGATTGAAACTTCTTATTGCTTCCAAACAAGCTGGAAATACTAATCAAGATAATGAAATAATATCAATCATAGAAGAACTGCAAGAAGCAAATATAATAAAATCATAAAAAGCATAGTGATATTAAAAGTTGTTTAGTTGTCAAATAGCTGTGAATGATGAAACAAGCTAAAAATGAGTAAAGAAGATGTGGTGACCGAAATACATAAAAATGCAAGAGTAAATTTTCCTCGCAGATGTGTTCTACTCAAAGATATAGATGATCTATGGCAAGCTGATTTAATAGATATGCAAAAGATATCGAGTATAAATTTTAATTTTAATTTTATACTTATTGTGATTGATTGTTTTTCTAAATATGTTTGGGTCCAACCATTAAAAAATAAAACTAAAGATTCGGTTACAAAAGCTTTTCAATCAATTTTATGTGATGGCAGAGTCCCTTTGAATTTGCAGACAGATTGGGGTAAGGAATTTTATAATGAAAGTTTTAAGAAAATTATGCAGATGCATTCAATAAATCATTATTCAACATATTCTATTAAAAAGGCTTCGATAGTGGAACGAGTAATACGTACTATAAAAAACAAACTTTACAAAAAGTTTAGTTTGAAGGGAAACTTTAAATGGATTGATGGAACTTTAGACGAAGTTGTGAATAATTACAATCATACCAAGCATACGACTATTCAGATGTGTCCGGTTAAAGTAAATAAACATACGAAACACATTGTGATGCAAAGATACAACATACTAAATAAACCAAAAGTTAAAAGAAAATGTACTTTTGTTGTCGGCGATGTAGTGCGAATAAGTAAGCATAAAGCAAATTTTGAGAAAGGCTACACTCCAAATTGGTCGACTGAGTTATTTAAAATAATCGTGGTTCAGAATACCAATCCAGCAACTTATTTGCTAGAAGACTCAAGAAAAAATAAAATTCAAGGAACATTTTATGCGCAAGAGCTTCAGAAAACCAAAAATCCTGACGTGTATTTAGTAGAAAAAGTTCTTAAGAAAAAGGGGAATAAAATGTATGTTAAATGGTTAGGATTGTCATCTCAGGACAATAGTTGGATAAGCAAAACCAATATATTATAAATTACATTTGAAATTTTACCATTCTTCGTTTACCTATGAAAGGAAAAGGTCTTGTGAATAGTATTATAAATCATCTACCGTTCGAGTTACATCTCCCAGGCTATAACTATTGTGGACCAGGAACAAGATTACGTGAGCGACTTATCAGAGGTGACAAAGGAATTAATGAACTTGATGAGTATTGTAAACAACACGATATTGCATATATGAAAACAAAAAACTTACAAGCCAGACACGCAGCAGATAAGATCTTAATGAAAATGGCAAAGAAAAGAACATCATCATCATCTCAAGCGAGTGTAGGAGAAAAGCTTGCAGCAAATATTGTTAATAAAGCAATGTTGATGAAACTTTCAAATGGATCGGGGCTTAAAAAAAGTTTTAAAAATGTTGTTGCCTATGCAAAAAGAAATATTCGTCAAGCAAAACCAAAATGTAAAAAACTAGCCATAGATTTAGCGTTTGCTGCCATTAAAGATCTTGTTTCTGATTCAGAGGTAAAAATTCCGCGCGTGATACCATTACCAAAGACCGGAGGATTCTTACCACTGATACCAATCATTACTGGATTAACTGCTGCTGGTGCTCTTGTTAAAAAAACATCTGCTATAGCGCGAATGGTAAAAACGTTTCAAACTGCACAGAAAACATGGAATGAGATGAAAAGACTCAATCAAAGTTTTGAGCCAGTGCATTTAGGAGGAGGATTACAGCTCAAACCGTACAAGAGTGGTTTAGGTATTTATACTTCATCAAAAAACTGAATAAACAGCTACCTGATCGTCCTCTTACCAATATTGATATAATGAGGTATTCAAAAACTATCCCATATTTTCGAGGGGTCTTCATGAGAGATCAACTACCTAAACACCCTCACAAAATCGAATGTGGTATAATTAATTTGGATAGCTCTGAAAATCAAGGTACACATTGGGTAGCTTATGTTAAAAAAAATGACTATATTGAATACTTTGATAGTTATGGTGATCTAAAACCACCAAAAGAATTTATTAAATATGTAGGGGGTGACATTCAGTATAACTATATCAATTATCAGGGTAGTCATCCATATAACTGTGGTCATCTATGTCTTAAATATCTTGAAAACTGTATGCTTTAATATGAAATAAATTGTATGATTGAATCGTTAAACGATCAGTATCAGTTAATACTTCGAATGGACAAGCAGCATTTATTTGTGCTACCAATATAAATTGTAATCAAATATGATTGATTTCAATATTTAAAAAAGTAAGAAAATTGGGAGTAAGCCAACAAAAAGTTATAGTTCAATTCACGACTCCGGTAAACACACACGCGTTGTACCAGCTCTCAGTGAGATTAATAAAGAATTTTTAAGAAAGTTGGGATTTTCACTATGAGTATGTTACAAATTAATGAAGCGCCGCATTTTGACAATTCTATTGAGAGTTATGAAGTTCATTCCTATACTCCATACACTAATAGCTTCAAAGAAAACGATGAAATACGAATACCGATTAATCAACAAGACATTTATTTACTACCTGCGAGCAGTTCCATTTACATTGAAGGATGTATAGAAGTATATACGAAGGATACCACAGGAAAACACGAAAAAAGGGTTTCAATTTAACAATAACCCTATACCGTTTCTTTTTCATGATATAAGGTATGAGATAAATGGAGTAGAAATCGATCGTATTAGACATGTTGGTATTACTTCTACAATCAAATCTTACATCTCGATGAATGAGGGAGAAAGTAAACAGGCTGCTCTGTGGGGATGGAACTTGAAAGGAACAAAATCTGTAAATGGTTTTTTTAATGTTATATTGCCGCTTAGTAAACTATTAGGATTTGCTGAAGACTATAACAAAATCGTATTAAACTGTAAACATGAATTAATTCTAACGAGATGTAAATCTAATGTTGATGCTCTTATACTTGATAATAATAATGATCATGTGTTAGTAAATATTGAGAGAATTCAATGGCGTGTACCACATATTAAAGTATCTGATCGAGAAAGATTACTACTCTTGAAACAGTTAGAAAAAGATAAGCCAATACAAATGGCATTTCGAAATTGGGATACATATGAATATCCACTTTTACCTAAAACAAAGAAGCATTCGTGGTCAATCAAGACTACCTCCCAACTCGAGAAACCTAGATTTGTAATATTCGGTCTTCAAACAGTCGACCAAAATTTAAAGAATAGAAATTGTTCTTTGTTTAATCATTGTAACTTAACTAACGTTTCATTATATCTAAATTCACAAACATATCCGTATGATGCACTAAAACTTGATTTTGATAATGATAAATATCATATATTATATGAAATGTACATCAAATTCCGTCAGTCTTATTACAACGCTTCAGTTGACCCGTTGCTTAATATTATTGATTTTAAAGAAAAGGCACCTTTGTTTGTAATTGACTGTTCAAGGCAAAATGAAACATTAAAAACTGGCCCAGTTGATGTAAGACTAGAAATAGAGAGCAATAAAGATTTTCCTGACAAAACGAGTGCCTTTTGTCTTATCATCAACGATCGCATTATAGAATATAAACCTCTCAGCAGTATTGTTCGCAAGATATCATGAAGTTAATAGTTGATGTTCAAGGTTTTAAAACCGAATTAAATCAGTTCATACTTAAAGAAATAGCTATTCTGGATGATAAAGGAATACAAAGTTTTTTAATAAGACCACCATTCGCTTTCTATAATTTAACTATAAAGGAAATGAGGCAGGTTGGGTGGATCGAGAGAAATAGAAATATTTATTGGAAAGAAGGATTTATTTGTTTTTCAAAATATAAGCCTTTAATTTCACCTCTACTTGAAAACAATTGTATTTATGTAAAAGGTGAAGAAAAAGCAAAATGGATTAAGGAAATGTTTGTTGATTATAATGTGAATGTGATAAACTTAGAAAATTTTAAGTGTCCAAATTTTTATACCCTGTATGAGCTTTACAGCAAATGTAATGATGTCTATAGATGTATCTATCATAAGAATATTTGTGGTTTAAAAAATGTAATCTGTTTAAATAAGTGGTGTTCTGATAATAAAATTATATGTTAACCGAATCATGTTTTATTTTCAACCGAATGTTTACCTCTCGTAGAATAAGACTAAAATTATTATAAAAATAATGATGCTAGTAAAACTGTTCTCATTACAAAGTTTGGAAGTAAAAAAAGTTATTGACTAGCGCTCGCTTTCAATATTGTATCTAGAGATCTATCCGTTGAAAACCACCAATGACGATTCGTTATTTGGTAATCGTTGCAAAGTTCAAATAAAAATATGAATCAATATTGGTGGTTTTCAACGGATAGATCTCTAGATACAATATGAAAGCGACCGTACATGAACGGGTTCAATAGATCTTTACACTGTTAAATGGACTGGATGAATAGACTGAATCATGAAAATTCGAAAGTTATTGACTAGATTAAATGATTCATTAGATGGTATTATGTAATGTTTGAATAGGTCATAGTACTGGTGAATGAATGAACACTGAATGATTTAGATGAACAGATTGAATAGATGGTATGAATGAATAGATAATATACAGAACCCCCATATATACACTACTCTCGGGTATTGAATTTTTTTCCCGCCAAGAAGTTATCCAAATTCTGGAAAAAGTAGAAGTCTGTAGGCGCAAGGTCTGGTGAGTACGGCGGATGACGGAGAACTTCCAACCCCAACTCTTGTAGCTTGGAGACCGTCTGCTGTGCAGTATGAGGTCGCGCGTTGTCGTGCAGGAGCAGTGGAGCCGAACGATTGACCAAAGCTGGTTGGAGACGTGCGAGCTTCTCCATCATTGTGTTCAGTTCTTCACAGTACTAATGCACACAGCAGTAATGCTTGTCCCGTTTGGCAAGAAGCTGTGATGAATTACACCCGCGTTAGACCACCAAACAGTGACCATCACTTTTCTAGGGGTAAGTTTTCGTTTAGGGCATTGTTTGGGTGCTGAACCAGGGTCCAACCAACTTGCTGAGCGCTTACGATTGTCAAACAGGATCCACTTCTCGTCACAAGTAACAATGCGGTTCAGAATTTCTTAATTGGTATGCCTGCTGAGCAGTGCAAGGCACGTCTCCACGCGTACTTCGCGCTGGCGGTCATTGAGTTCGTGGGGTACCCATTTGTCAAGCTTTTTTACCTTGCCAATTTGACGCAAATGGACCAATATTGTTTTGATGCTAACGTCGAAAGCTGCTGCTAATTCAGCCGTGGATTGAGTTTCATCAGCTTCCACAATTGCCTTTAATTCGTCATTGTCGACCAAAGTTTTCGGACAACCACGGGGTTCATTTTTCAGGTCAAAATTTCCAGAACGGAAGCGGGTAAACCAATTACCGGTGGTGCGTTCGTTTGTTGTGTTCGCTCCGTAAACGTCGTTGATGTTGCGTGCCGCTTGTGCCGCTTTGCTGCCACGACGGTACACATACTCCATAATTACTCGAATTTTTTACTTATCCATGATGACGAAAAATGTTCGAATGCGTTGAAAACAAAACACTAACTATTAAATAAATGACGATTTTAGATAAAGAATTCCATGTTTGTCAAATAAAATTAA
Organism: Marasmarcha lunaedactyla; assembly: GCA_923062675.1. Taxonomy (NCBI): domain Eukaryota; kingdom Metazoa; phylum Arthropoda; class Insecta; order Lepidoptera; family Pterophoridae; genus Marasmarcha; species Marasmarcha lunaedactyla. The sequence goes on along the minus strand of OV281339.1, from coordinate 11,836,769 downwards.
TTTGAAATTAGAATTATCAGTCAAAAATAATAAATATTTTTATTTGAAATGGCCAGTACGGCAAAACGGCAGTTTCATAGGTAAAGACCTATCATTAGGTCTTTACCTATGAAATTGCCGTTTTTCACGAAATAAATGAAGCGTATTTTTTTAATATATTTTTTATTTCTATTAATCAAAATAATCACCCATGCAATCAATGCATCTTTGCCAACGCATTGGTAGCTTATTTATGCCTTTCTTGAAGAAATCAGCTGGACGGGAGGCAACAAATTCTTCAAAGGCATTTTGTACTGCTTCTCGGGTATTGAATTTTTTTCCCGCCTAAAAGTTATCCAAATTCTGGAAAAAGTAGAAGTCTGTAGGCGCAAGGTCTGGTGAGTACGGCGGATCACGGAGAACTTCCAACCCCAACTTTTGTAGCTTGGAGAACGTCTGCTGTGCAGTATGAGGTCGCGCGTTGTCGTGCAGGAGCAGTGGAGCCGAACGATTGACCAAAGCTGGTTGGAGAGGTGCGAGCTTCTCCATCATTGTGTTCAGTTCTTCACAGTACACATCTGCAGTAATGCTTGTCCCGTTTGGCAAGAAGCTGTGATGAATTACACCCGCGTTAGACCACCAAACAGTGACCATCACTTTTCTAGGGGTAAGTTTTCGTTTAGGGCATTGTTTGGGTGCTGAACCAGGGTCCAACCAACTTGCTGAGCGCTTACGATTGTCAAACAGGATCCATTTCTCGTCACAAGTAACAATGCGGTTCAGAATTCCTTCATTTGTATGCCTGCTGAGCAGTGCAAGGCACGTCTCCACGCGTACTTCGCGCTGGCGGTCATTGAGTTCGTGGGGTACCCATTTGTCAAGCTTTTTTACCTTGCCAATTTGACGCAAATGGACCAATATTGTTTTGATGCTAACGTCGAAAGCTGCTGCTAATTCAGCCGTGGATTGAGTTTCATCAGCTTCCACAATTGCCTTTAATTCGTCATTGTCGACCAAAGTTTTCAGACGACCACGGGGTTCATTTTTCAGGTCAAAATTTCTACTCGAATCTTTTACTTATCCATGATGACGAAAAATGTTCGAATGCGTTGAAAACAAAACACTAACTATTAAACAAATGACGATTTTAGAAAAATAATTCCATGTTTGTCAAATAAAATTAATTTGAAATTAGAATTATCAGTAAAAAAAAAATATTTTCATTTGAAATGGCCAGTACGGCAAAACGGCAGTTTCATAGGTAAAGACCTATTATATTATCGAATGCCACATCAATTTCCCAATCCGACGCTATAATGTTTTTGTTTCTTTTCACAATTTTTTCCCAGTTTCCGGCAGTTACTTCCGCATATGCATTTTTTAATAAATCTAACATCTTGTTTGCCGTAAAAGGGGGATGGGTATAGTTTCGAACGGCGTGTCCTTCGACTTGTGCCCATATTAGTTCTATAGCATTGTACTGGCAATGATACGGCGGAAGTCGAAGAACCCAATGACCACATTCGGCAGCTATTTCGTCGATAACATATCTTTTATATATCACTAATTGATCTTTTAATAAAGTACTATCCACATTTTCGCCATGACGATGGATGGCCAGTCAATTATCTCTTGTTTTTTATTTGCCTGCGTCGGCATTTTATCAATTTGTCTGGAGTGATATGTAGCGTTGTCCATAATAATTATGGACGGACGGACCATCCTTCGTAAATCTCCGCGTTCATTTCTTGGATTTAAAGGCCAGTAAAGCATCTGACACGAATCCTTTCGTAGACCCTGCATGGCATATGATAAGGCGTTCACCTTTTCCCATTGGCACTGAACTAGTGGAAGCGGAGGTGTCGTCAGTCCAGTTCTTAGATACTGTGTGGTTTGCATTTAACCAAGTCTCGTCAGTGAAAATAACATTTGACCAAACTGATATCATTTGGCTTCGCTCAAAAATTCGCAGCGAGCCATAGCAACGTCGTGACGCTCCATCAATATTTTACTTTCCGATTTTTTATAAGAAAATCCAATTTCTTTCAAAACAAAGCTTAATGACGATTTTTGGCCATGGAACAAACCACATTCACGTAAAGAAACAACAAGTTTTTTAAGTGTTGGAATTTCTTTGCGCAAGTAATAGTCATATTTATGACGGCGAATAGCATCAGCGTTGAAGTTGTCAACCGATGTCACACGACGTGGTTGGCGTTTTTTCTTCGGCGTACGAAGCTTATTTTCCTGCATGCCGCTTGTACCGTAAGCTTCGGTAGTAATTTTTGAAACAGTAGGTCCACGAATTCCTAATGCGGCCGCAACAGGCTCTCGCACTTGCGACAGTGGTAATAGCGGGCCACCATTTTTATACTCTGCTTCAAAGTAATTACGAACCTTGATCACCAGTTCTCTCGCCTGCCTTTTCAAAACAGATCCTTTCGGCATTTTGATATTTGACAGCTGGGCAGCAATCAACACGGAGGAACACAAAATACACAACGTAACGTATGGATAATGTGAAAAACTCAGCGAACAGAAATTTTGTGACTAGTACGACCGTCTTGTTGCGAGTGACAGATTAAACAAACACAAAACGGCGGTGGGCCCCTGAGTGTACTAACCATGAAAAAAAAATTTGGTTGTTTTTGTTGTATTTGTCTTTGTTCAAAATATAATAAATATATGCAATCGATATCATTACTTATTTGGTCACAACTCTACATTATATCTAATTAGAACTGTCTTCGAGAAAATAAAGAAATAGAAATTGTATAAATAATGTATCATAACAAAAAAAATTGAATTGCAGCTCTGGGTACCAAATTTAAAGATGAATAAATTTTTTTTCGTTAATTTAGAAGCAATACAAAAAACTAAATCTCACTTTGGGGGCGACGTTTGAAAAAAAAAATGTACTACGGAAAAGTGACCCTGTATTAAAAAAACTTGCAGATGTAATGCTGATATAAATGAGGTATTACACTTTACTGTTTGACATTTAGTTCTGTTTTTATGCCATTTATTTCATACCAAAGTGCAATTTCGATGTAAAAAAAGTATATCTGCAAGTTTTCTTAATGCAGGGTCACTTTTCCACTGTACATTTTTTTCACACGGTGCTCTCAAAGTGAGAAGAAATATTTTTTTGTAATGCTTCAAAATTAACGGGAAAAAATTTAATTATCTTTAAATTTGGTACCCAGAGCTGCAATAAAATTTTTTTAAATCATTTATCTAGTCATAGTACAACGCCTTTTGTTTTGTTGTTTTTCATCAATTTTTTTTTATTAACAATATTTAAATAAAAATCGGTCATTTATTTGAAAAAAAAATATTCATAACTTTTCATGCAATTAAGTTGCTGTAGAATGATTTTTTGTGCGAAATTACCTATTACTAAATAATTACTCCCTGGTTCGTTTGATCCACGACTTTTGGGCCACCCCGTATATATTTTTATAAAAAGAGGAACGCCATTTTGAAATTTTTAAATAAGAAATCACCTACTTATTGCCTACTACCATCGCCTTGCAACGCTCGTATTGAAAATGTCGATGCCACAGTACGCATGCTCTTGTTCTGTGAAATTCACAGATGAATGAAATTATTGCAAGCTTGAGTTTTGTCGGTAATTTGATTAAATATGAAATAGTCGTCAGATCATGTTTGTCGTTGACAAAAATGAGGAATAACGAGGGCCCAAGCGATCCCAGTGGTTCACCACTTGGTATGTTGATCCAACTTGAGATGTAGTTTCTTACTACAAAGGTCTGTGACCGATTGTCGACCTAGGAGGAAAACCAACGTAGGAGATGGCCAAGCACATCGAGGCTATAGAGCTTGTCTAACAAGAGTGGGTGCTAAATGCGGTCGAAACATTTACTATAGTCAGTGTAAAAAAGTCGATTTGGACGCCCTGATCCATTCAATCTGTTATGAGGTCAGTGACGAGTAAAAGATTCAAAAATGTTGATCTCTCTTTGAGAAACCAGTTTGAACCGGAGATATTAATTACTTTTTTATACTTTCATTGGCGTTAATTCTTTCAACGCAGTAGGTACTGCAGTCGAAAAGTTTGTAACAGTCTTCAATTATTTTTTACGGAGACGCCGTTAAAAAAGTGGGGATTACCGTGTCAACTACGTATTAAGGACTGAAACTCAAGTATGTTTTTTTTCCAGACAAACACGCCAACTCTATGGCCTCAAAGTAAGCAGAACTTGTGTTATGGATGACCATACATCGAACTGGGAGAACCGACAATAAACGTACATATATAAATATTTAAACTCTGTGATAAATATAAACAACCACGCCCGAGAACAAACAGTTACTTTCATCTCTACCAATGAATGCCCCGCCCAGGATAGAACCTGGGACCTGGGAAAATATGTACCATGTAAAATGTTTTTACGTGGAAATCTGACCATTGAGAAATAAGCTTAGCACGGCTCTTTGTTCAAAGTTTTACAAACTTGGCACTTTTCACGGGAAAACACGTTTAACCTTACTTTTTGATGTAGTCTATTTCAGCACACCTAAATATTTATACAGCAAACTAAACTGGTCCTCTACGTCAAACAAATATAATAATAGAGCATCTATACATTTATTAAAAAATCCACGACACAAAACTACGGCATTCCGAGGAAGTTTTCGCTACCAGGCAAGCAAGTGCTGGAACAACCTGCCTCCGCAACTTCGACGGCTTTCCAGCCGTGTATCTTTTAAAAATAAATATAAAAATATCTTACTCGCGCAGCAATAAGCTTGCCCTGGATAGTCAAGACTGACTCGAATTGTATTTACTATATTATTATTATCCAGTGATTAATTGATATTTAATATGCGCCACGTAAAAGGGGGATGGGTATAGTTTCGAACGGCGTGTCCTTCGATTTGTGCCCATATTAGTTCTATAGCATTGTACTGGCAATGATACGGCGGAAGTCGAAGAACCCAATGACCACATTCGGCAGCTATTTCGTCGATAACATATCTTTTATATATCACTAATTGTACTTTTAATAAAGTACTATCCACATTTTCGCCATGACGATGGATGGCCAGTCAACTATCTCTTGTTTTTTATTTGCCTGCGTCGGCATTTTATCAATTTGTCTGGAGTGATATGTAGCGTTGTCCATAATAATTATGGACGGACGGACCATCCTTCGTAAATCTCCGCGTTCATTTCTTGGATTTAAAGGCCAGTAAAGCATCTGACACGAATCCTTTCGTAGACCCTGCATGGCATATGACAAGGCGTTCACCTTTTCCCATTGGCACTGAACTAGTGGAAGCGGAGGTGTCGTCAGTCCAGTTCTTAGATACTGTGTGGTTTGCATTTAACCAAGTCTCGTCAGTGAAAATAACATTTGACCAAACTGATATCTTTTTGGCTTCGCTCAAAAATTCGCAGCGAGCCATAGCAACGTCGTGACGCTCCATCAATATTTTACTTTCCGATTTTTTATAAGAAAATCCAATTTCTTTCAAAACAAAGCTTAATGACGATTTTTGGCCATGGAACAAACCACATTCACGTAAAGAAACAACAAGTTTTTTAAGTGTTGGAATTTCTTTGCGCAAGTAATAGTCATATTTATGACGGCGAATAGCATCAGCGTTGAAGTTGTCAACCGATGTCACACGACGTGGTTGGCGTTTTTTCTTCGGCGTACGAAGCTTATTTTCCTGCATGCCGCTTGTACCGTAAGCTTGGGTAGTAATTTTTGAAACATTAGGTTCACGAATTCCTAATGCGGCCGCAACAGGCTCTCGCTCTTGCGACAGTGGTAATAGCGGGCCACCATTTTTATACTCTGCTTCAAAGTAATTACGAATCTTGATCACCAGTTCTCTCGCCTGCCTTTTCAGAACAGATCCTTTCGGCATTTTGATATTTGACAGCTGGGCAGCAATCAACACGGAGGAACACAAAATACACAACGTAACGTATGGATAATGTGAAAAACTCAGCGAACAGAAATTTTGTGACTAGTACGACCGTCTTGTTGCGAGTGACAGATTAAACAAACACAAAACGGCGGTGGGCCACTGAGTGTTCTCACCATGAAAAAAAAAATTTGGAGGTTTTTGTTGTATTTGTCTCTGTTCAAAATATAATAAATATATGAAATCGATATCATTACTTATTTGATCACAACTCTACATTATATCTAATTAGAACTGTCTTCGAGAAAATAAAGAAATAGAAATAGTATAAATAATGTATCATAACAAAAAAAATTGAATTGCAGCTCTGGGTACCAAATTTAAAGATGAATAACTTTTTTTCGTTAATTTAGAAGCATTACAAAAAATTACATGTCACTTTGGGAGCGCCGTTTGAAAAAAAAATGTACAACGGAAAAGTGACCCTGCAGAAAAAAAACTTGCAGATGTAATGCTGATATAAATGAGGTATTACACTTTACTGTTTGACATTTAGTTCTGGTTTTATGCCATTTATTACATACCAAAGTGCAAATTTCGATTTAAAAAAAAAGTATATCTGCAAGTTTTCTTAATGCAGGGTCACTTTTCCGCTGTAAATTTTTTTCACACGGTGCTGTCAAAAATTTAATTATCTTGAAATTTGGTACCCAGAGCTGCAATTCAATTTTTTTTTAATGATTTATCTAGTCATAGTACAACGACTTTTGTTTTGTTGTTTTTCATCAACTTTTTTTTATTAATTAAATTTAAATAAAAATCGGTCATTTATTTGAAAAAAAAATATTCATAACTTTTCATGCAATTAAGTTGCTGTAGAATGATTTTTTGTGCGAAATTACCTATTACTAAATAATTACTCCCTGGTTCGTTTGATCCACGACTTTTCGGCCACCCCGTATATAATTATAAAAAGAGGAACGCCATTTAGAAATTTTTAAATAAGAAATCACCTACTTATTGCCTACTACCATCGCCTTGCAACGCTAGTATTGAAAATGTCGATGTCACAGTACGCATGATCTTGTTCTGTGAAATTCACAGATGAATGAAAATACGTTTAACCTTACTTTTTGTTGTAGTCTATTTCAGCACACCTAAATATTTATACAGCAAACTAAACTGGTCCTCTACGTCAAACAAATATAATACTAGAGCATCTATACATTTATTAAAAATTCCACGACACAAAACTACGGCATTCCGAGGAAGTTTTCGCTACCAGGCAAGCAAGTGCTGGAACAACCTGCCTCCGCAACTTCGACGGCTTTCCAGCCGTGTATCTTTTAAAAATAAATATAAAAATATCTTACTCCCGCAGCAAAAAGCTTGCCCTGGATAGTCAAGACTGACTCGAATTGTATTTACTATATTATTATTATCCAGTGATTAATTGATGTTTAATATGCGCCATAATTATTAATATTATTTATATACAGGGTGTCCGCTAATGAATGGATAACCTTGAAACGTTTAATAGTACAACTTATGGCCGTTCTGAAAAAAGTACGAAACATAATTTATCATAAGTAGTACCTCTGATATTTCTTTTTTAAAGCAAAATCTTTTTTTTTCAATATTATTTTACTGTCTTATAAACTATGACCAGAAATGAATGATTTCTATTAGTTTTTTGTTGTTTTAATATTATAGACTAACTGTGCTGATAGATTAAAAGTATGAAAAGCATACGCAATTTTTTTTGAAATATGCAAAATAATTTATTTTTGAAAAATAAGCAAAAAATATTTTTTAAGCAAAGTTCAAACCTCTTGGGTATGACAAAAATTTATGAATACATGGGTGGCCAATAATTTTAAAATAATGTCTGTTTCAAGTAGATTTTATAATAGTACAATTCATAAATGTATCTTTCATAAATAGTGACTTATTGCCATTATCATAGAAAAGGAGAAAAGGAATCCAACTTGATATGTAGTTAATAACCGCTACTGCTTGCGTTAGCCTATCTATAAACAACCCAAAGCGGCATTGCCAGAGCATAAGCGCAGGTTTTAATAAACAACGCAGTCTTCTGGCCCAGCCAATTCAGTGGAATCAATACTTATTTTTAAGAATTTTAAGTACAAAATTATTGCTGACGTATATACTGCTTACATCAGACACCGATTCTGTACAAAAAATCAGAGATATGGTTTAAGATTATTTATTACTCATAAAAGAATAACATTCACTTGAGAAACACACACATGAGAAAACATAGGGTATTTTAAATAATATAAAACTACTAGTGTGAAAAAAATTACGGTACTTGTAAAATTAAAATCAATAGTTTATTAATATTTTGTTAATATTATATAGTTTTTCTTTTTTTCTATGTATTATACACGGTGTAACAGGCGGGGTGGATCAATGGACTCTGAGGGGTGGGGGACCTCAATACCTACCAATTTAACACCCATGTATGATCAGCAATATTTAGTAGTTCTTGAGATATTTGGGATTTAGTGATTTTTTCGAAAAAATCAAATTCTCGGAGAAAACTTGAAATTATAACCTAACTTTCAGATCTACGCTCATGAATTTTTGCCTCAAAATAGCTTAATAGAAGGCCTTTTGTATCATCTAACCGCCGATAATCGTTGCTTTTTATAAATGGAAATAAAATTAATGTTATTATTTGTAATTAATGCCACGTTTTTTACGTCGTGCAATAAGAAAGTCTAGTGCATGTAACATAATAACATAACCATAATGAAATTATTACCCTTCTTTAAACATACACCGAGTTTGTTCATTAATAAGAAACGCAAATTACCTGAACAAAACACTTTAGAAATATGCAATTCTCGGATTTAGATAACGCTGCATAGTAATAAAAAAATGGCTGCTTTTGGACTCAATTATGTTTTTGTACATGTTGCCGTGATGCTAGTCCAACGAAATTTTTAGACATCATTCTACATTAACACTTAAAAATTTATATGATTTTTGAAATCTAAGACCCCTGAAAGTTGACTTTCACATTTCACATTTCGAAAAAAATTTAATAGTTTCAATTTTATTTCCATTTATAAAAAGCAACGATTATCGGCGGTTAGATGATAAAAAAGACCTACTATTAAGCTATTTTGAGGCAAAAATTCATGAGCGTAGATCTGAAAATTAGGTTATAATTTCAAGTTTTCTCTGAGAATTTGATTTTTTCGAAAAAATTACTAAATCCCAAATATCTCAAGAACTACTAAATATTGCTGAACATACATGGGGGTTAAATTTGTAGGTATTGAGGTCCCCCACCCCTCAGAGTCCGTTGATCCACCCCGCCTGTTACACCCTGTATATGTATTCATCTGTACATTCTGTATGTAATAAGTACATATTAACAATTTAATAATTAATTAAACTAATAAGTAAAGTTCTGGGTTAAAAGATGAATTGTCACCCTGCTAACTAGGTACTCGGTTTTTATGTCACCTAGCGTAATTATCTTTCGGCTGTATAGTTAGATGTCTGCTTTTATGTCGTCCTAAATGAAGTATCTTAAAGCGATATGTGTATAATTTACATATTGATAAAACACATAACATATTGATAAAGTAACCAGAGATTGCAAAATAAATATAACTTGCTTAAAAACTTCGTGATGCAATAACTAGGAGGGTGGATTGAAAAGTTCGCGGCCTAACATATGTATAGCGTGGCTTTTTTTAAGCTGATCCAAACGAATTTTTGGCAAGGTTTGTTACTATGGACGAAACATGGGTTCATCACTATACTCCTGAATCCAAACAACAATCCAAACGAATTGAAGAGACTTGGATCTCCGACCCCCAAGAAAGCCAAGGTGTGTTTTTCAGTAAACAAGGTAATGGCATCGATTTCTGGGATTCTAAGGGTGTCATCTTGGTTGATAACTTAGAAACAGGTCAAACTATCAATTCTGCATACTACTGCACACTACTACGTCGTTTACGTGAAGAAATAAAGTCTAAAAGACTAGGATTGTTGACCACGAAAGTTTTGTTTCGTCGGGACAATGCTCGTGTTCACACATCTGCAGAATTGATGGCTCAAATTGTGAATTGTGGTTTCGAATTGCTTCGTCATCCTCCTTATTCAGCTGACTTGGCACCTTCTGACATCCACCTATTTCCAGAACTAAAAAAAACACTTAGGTGGAATAAAATTTTCTACCAATTAGGAGGTCAAAGTGGTCGTAGATGCCTTTTTTGAAGACCTTGACGAGACCTTCTATTTAAATGGGATCAAGGCTTTGGAGGACCGCTGGACTAAGTGCCTAGTAAAGACTGTGACCTAGGAGGAGAGTGAGTAGAAAAATAAATTTAAAAAATTGCATCATTCCTGTGTTTTCTTATTTAGGCTGCGAACTTTTCTCAATTAAAACATCTAGGATTACGGATGTCCATGGGAGCGAATGCCACTTCCAATCAGGTTAGCTATGGGAGTAATAAAAAAAGCTCCTAAATTGAACATTAATTTTGTATTCATTAACTTTACACACATAGGTTGTATTCTATTTTATAAATCGAATTGTATTTTTTTGTATATAATTGTATTGTTAAGATTGTTTTATTGAACCCAAGAAGCCGGAACCCAAAGTGGTTCAGATTGAACCTTCCATGAAACTTTCAAAAGCTGCGTCAAGGCTGTCGCCAAATCCTCGTTTATTATTTCGTCATCAAACATGTATCCATAAAGAAAATTTATTCGATTAGATGAACGAATTATATCGGCAAACTCTTCTTCCTGAAACAAAATATAATAATAAAAATAAACCACGCTTTTCTTTCTTTACAAGCTTGTGTTAAAAGTAGAAAATGCGAGTATTTCTGTGAGTAAGCATGTTTAAAACTTTATGAAATGTAGTACCTATACAGGGTGGTTTTTTCTATTGGGAATAGATCAGTGTAAAACCCTCAATACGAGAAATATCTAGAAATGCTGAAAGGCGCTACAGCCCCGATTTTGATAGAAAATTATAACTGCATTCTTGGATTTTTGAAAAATAAATATTTAAAGCCAGGAATCAAACCCGAAAATTTCGAAAAAAGCATATGTTTCATAAATTTCTCCATTTGATCGTTTTGCTAATAAGAATCAAAAGAAAAAATAATAAGAAAAAAATTCTGGGAAGCAATGGAAACATTCGGCAAATTTACAAAAAAAAAAATATTTTAACAAAAACTGAGCTCGTACGATTATTTTCTTTGTTCTTATTTGAAAATTTTACTAATTTAGTAAACTTGTTTGGGGGCAGGTGAACATCGAAATATATAAAAAAAGAACAATAATTCAATCCATTTAAATAAAACATTCTTAACAGAATAAAAAATGTTACAATAATAAATGAAACTATGATTATGAGTTTGCAATGTCAAGTCCTGTTTGTTAAGCATTGAAAGTAATGACCTGATAAAAATTTTGAGCATTAAATAAGTTAAGGATTAATAAAGCTATTAAAATAAGAATAATACAGAATTTTTTAGTGAATTTATTATATTGATTCTTTTTAGCAACACTTTCGAATGGTGGAATAATACAGAAAGTGTTTCTTTTTTCTTAAAAAATTCAACGATACCATTTTAGTTTTTATAAAAATTTGGCTCGTAACTTCTTTCAACAGTTTTTTGTATACCTCTTAATTTAGGATTTGTTCATATATTTTTATTTGAAAAAACATCCTGTACCTATAGACTATGGTCTGAAAATAAGGAACATGCGTATGATTCAAATAACGAACTTTTGAGATAAGCATCATTACTTCAGAAATATACTTCACAGAGCATAACCATTTTCAGAGCGCATATTTAAGCCTAATAGTTTTCGTATATTTTGATATACTGTCCGTTGGAAAGTGACAAAATTTAACAACAAAGTGTCCCTCACAGAAGGCTGAATTTTTCACTTATTTAACGCAAAGCAAAACCCATGATATTCTTTTTTTATTTTTAGTTTAATTTGGCTCCGGTTTAAAAGAACTTAAATCTAAAATGAGAAAAAATGGCACATGTTCTTAAAATAAATAATTCCAAGGATGTTGAAGTAAATGGCAACTGTGATATTAAATCTATCGAATGCTCAAATAATATGTATTTTATTTACCGTAAAGCCTCTGGAATTCTCCTTGTCAAAGGTAGATCGAGCATTACATGCGGCTCTGGTTTCACTGAGTTTTTCGATTATCGGTGGCTTTATAAACACAATGTACGGCCGCAGCCTTGGTGTGCGTATCATTTTTAAAGCCTGCCAATGGGGACTAAGAATACACATTTTACCTAGAAAACAAATTACATCATGTTAGCCGTACTATAAAAACACACGTCAATAAAATAAATTTATGTTAGACCTTTAAACCCCTAACAGTGATATTTAGGTATAAGCAACAGTTTCAAATTTGTATGAGGAAGAATGTTATGTATATATCGTAATTTAGCTTTGATAAAATAAATTTTAAATTAAAAGTCAAATTTGAAGAACCGGCAAAGTTTACACTTACTCTCCAACTCAAATAATAAACAATACTTTCTGACTTTGACACATACCTGAGTTAATAATAGTTTCTACGCTTTCAGCTGAGGTACCGTAAAGATTCCCTTTGTATTCTCCGTGTTCAATAAATTTGCCATCAGCTATATCTTGTTCCATTTTATCACGAGCAATGAATACGTACTCTTTTCCATTAACTTCGCCTTGTTTTTGCGGTCTTGAAGTATCTGTATATATAAAAAATAATAGAGTATTATAAAATGTATAAACAAACACGTTGATACAAATACAATACAATTATGGATGTTTGTATCCGAATGCAAAATAGCCTTATTAAAAGAAATTTAAATGAATGAATCCATAAGACTGAGGAATTAAAACACCTAGGATTGGATGTTACAAAATACATACACGGTACGGGCGTGACGTATTTTTCCGGATCCGTGGCAATGAGTCGTCTACGTAGTTCATTTCTTCCTACCCCTGGAGCGCCAACAAGAGCTATGGGACGCACAAGCCCTGGTCTTGGATACAACCGAGCAACCTCCTCGTACGTAGGAATAATTTCACGATCAAAGTCATCATTTTCAGTTATATCATACATAATTTTTTTCACTTTTGATACGGATTTGCACGCTAAAAGAGCCGTCGCTGTGGGCGTGGGAGAACAAGGAGTTTTGGGAGCGCAATCCGCAGTTGTGGGACTGCAAAGCGCAGGTTTACCTGAGACAAGGGAAAGATACGAATGTTGTAGCCCAATTATATCTTCATATAATAATACATATTATGTAAAATCAAAGCCATATCTTACTAACTTGTCACTGCTTACCTCCCAACTATAGCCCCTAAAGCCCTTGACCTAGAAAGTTATAATTTTGCGTGTGGTTTCTGTTTACGGTGCACGCGATGAATACGCGAGGATGTTTCACAACTGAGTCCTTAAAGGGCAATTGAACGTTTCTTGTTTAAAAACATAAATAAAATGATAAATGTTATTATTTTTGATATTTTACAATTTCGAATCTACGTCTAAATCGCGACACACGCCAATGCTAAAAGAGATTTAAGATATTGGAGACCCCAAGGGGCGTGGCAAAAGAAATATTAATAAAATAAAATAATATATATATTTTTCTTTTATTTGGTATAATTGTTTTGCAAACTTTTTACTTTTGTTATTTTAATAAATGTTTTTACTATGTAAAGTCTAATTTGAGCTCACATGAAGATGGCAAATAATAACAAAATTTATATTACATCTGCTTCAAAAAATTCATTATCCGAATCCAAACGAACTGAAAATACTTTTTTTCCAAAGAAGAACCTTCTTATTTTAAACTTTTTTCAACTCTTTATATCATAACTGTTTTACTTGCATTATCCATATTTTATCATACCTTAAATTTTTTTGGCTATATATCTTTTTGCTGTAAGTTTATAAAAATTTGTGCATTATGTGTTTTAACATCATTAAAAACGATGCAAGCCGAAGTGTAAGATATGATATCAACGAAAAGATCATTGGTAGGGGGAGAAAAGAGAGCTCTTCGAGCAAGCTGTGTATTTTGCACGGAGGCGTCTTGTGATAGAATGAATTAACGATCCTTATTCCACTTAACAGTCTTCTATTTAAGTACCCAACTGCCTTTTATTTAGACAATTTAGAGCCTTTATATAATTAAAAGTAGTTCGGTAAAGTTAAATTTTAACCAGTTGTTGGTAGTATTATTTTATTATTTTAAATCATATGATTTTCAATATTCTTTACTCTAAGCTCAGCCAAAACCAGATAACTAGCAGGCGATTCACCATAAGCTACGTAGCATTTGTCCACTGTCATCTTAAATCGTAAGTGCGTATACTCGAATTGTGTGGGGTTTAGCTGGACTGGCATTCTTATTATTCGTATTATTTATGTATAACACTTAAACAATCACATATGTATAACGATTATATAAAAAATTTACTGTTTTAGTAAGCGCTATTAAAGCAACAACGTTTTTCGAGCGTTTTATAAATTAAAACTTTAGCAGTGTTTTTTTTATTGAAATACAATGTTTTTAGGTAATATCAATGTGGTGTACTTATTATGTAATCGGTAATGTTTTAACCGAATAATTAAAAACCGTTTTGAAAAATTCCTCAAATAGCCTATTCTACGATCCATCGACTTCAAGAACATCGGGCCCTAGAATGTTAGTAATCGTATCTTAAAATCTACCGCTTTAATCATAGCAAAACCACTCGCGACTATCTTCAATATGAGCATAACTGTAGGTTACTTTCCGAAAATATGGAAAAATGCAAAAAATTAATGGATTATTTGGAATCAAATGGGTCGCTAAATCGTAGCCAATTTGATTTTAGGCGTGGAAAATCCAGTGTAGACGCCGTGGTTCTTCTTGCAGACATTATCTCCACTCATCTTGATAATGGCAAAAGTTGTGTTGGCGTTTTCCTTGACCTTGCCAAGGCGTTCGAAACAGTCTCCAATCCCATACTTTTAAGAAAAATGGAAACTACGGGATTCGAGGAACATCTCTCGATTGGTTTACCGGCTACCTTTCTGAAAGAAGGCAATGTCTTAAAATAGGGTCATACGTTAGCAGTTCCCAAATTGTGCAATTTGGCGTCCCACAGGGTAGCATTCTTGGCCCATCCTTGTTCCTCATCATCTTGAATGACATTACCTCCACACCGCTTCAAAACACAGACGTGATCTGTTATGCCGATGATACTGCTTTAATTTTTCATGGTCAATCGTGGCGGGACGTATATGACAGAATGGGGACGGGTCTGAGGTCAGTTTCGTTGTGGCTTTGTGAGAATCTTCATACCCTCAACACACAGAAGACAAAGTCTTTATGTTTTCATAAAACGAAAGCATTTGCACCCGCAATAAATATGCAAGAAGTAAAAATTCATAATTATGCCTGTTCATTGTCACGTAGCGCGTCGGAGATTAACTGTGGTGACTGCAATACTATGGACATAGTTAATAATATCAAGTATTTGGGCGTCGTGTAGGATGATAATCTGAGTTTCCGAGAACACATGACAGTCACAACAGCTCCAACTAGAAAATTTATTTACACAATGAAGTTGCTGCGTGATGTCGCTGATAAGAATCTTTCGAAAAAGACTTATCTAGCACTCTGCCAATCTGTCATAAATTACTGCATACTGGTATGGGGCGGGGCACCCAGTTCCACTATTTTATCCTTAGAGAGAGCTCAAAGGGCTGTGCTTAAGGTTACCTTTAAAAAGCCTCGTCGTTATGCCACCACCACCCTCTATGAATAATCACAAGTTTTAAATATATGTATTTTATGATTATTGATTGTATTCTATTTTATTTTATATTATTTGAATATAGTTGTACACACTTAATTTGTTCTGTATTACTTTGTTCAGTAATAGGTCTGCTGGTAGAAATTTCTATTAGAAATAAGCTGTACCTTTGTACTTTATTAGTTTATAAGTCATTTTTATTATTGTTTTTCTGTGTGTACATAAATTATTAAATAAAAAATAAATAATTTCACCCGTGGTGGTAAGTAGCGTCTTATTGTTCATATTATTTAAACGTTATGCAGCATGTTTTAACTTGTTAGATAGGGCAAATATATAGAAATATACGAGTAGTTAGGTTTTCTTTGTTAGTGTTACCACCTATTCATAGCTTTAATAATTAATGTTCTTAAAGCATGTCAAATTTTATGTTCACCTTTATATTTTTTTATTTTATGAGAAATTTCACGGTTGTACCTATAGAAATGCATGAATAGTAAGGGTTTCAAGGTTGTTTATGAGGAAGTAATTTTAACCCACTGGGTGGTAGAGTAATTTATCCTTCTAAATATGTCAAATTGTACATTAGCCTTATATTTATGTGACATTGAATGTCAAGTCAGTGTTTCTTGGAAAATTAGAAAGTTAAAATGGGAGTTACTTGTTATGTAAGAATTAATTACATAACAAGTAATTGAAAAGATGGGCGAAACAATTATTTTACGTGACTTCAAATACCACATTCGATTGTGGTACAGCAACGTTTGCTTGTGCCGTATTTAATAAAAGAGGTTACTGCACAAACAAACTTGCCGACATTTATGACTGGCAACTTATAAGTCTGTCATTATTTTATTTTATTTGTAAATTGTAAAATAGATTAGGTCCATCTAGGGTCCCGGACCGCTAGAGTACCTTCAGAATGAATTACCAGAATGGATGATGGAGGATGAGGATATCAGTCCATTCTTTACACCATGTCAGGCACATAAAGTACCCTATGTTTACAATGAAACGGAAGAATTTAGTAAAATCGACAAGCTGCTTCGCATGGCAGGGTATCGTTCAACTTGCACTTAAAAAAGTACAGGTAAATTACCCCTTCCTTTGACAAACTGTGTTAGGAACAAGAGTTAGTGCTGCTATGTGAAGAAGTCGAGCGGTGTTTGGTGGGGTACTCGAGTCCAGAACCTTCCTTAACTATAGGTTGGTCTTACCCCATCAATCCATTAAAAATTTATTGGAGCGAGCAGGAGTTGGAGAAGGAATGCGAAGAATATGAAGCATTTACGGTCTCCTTGTCTACACAAGTGTACTCACCTAGTTATTAAGTTAGGTTAAGTCTTAACGTGTCAATAAATAAATTTAATTCTAACCTTATCTTTTTGTTTAATTTATAATATTTCTAAACAATAATATTAAAGGATATTTCATTTTTCAACCACTATGTCTTATGTAAATGAGTCTTCGTAAAATATCTTTATCAAATTTATTTTAAATGAAAGATCCAACTTTGTTACAAAAAAATTATTCTAATATAAAAATACAGACTTGAATAGATTTCTTAAAATTAAATCGTTTCATAAAGTATTCTCAGTAAACATGTTTATAAAATCAAACATTGGTATTTTGTTATATCTAAAGTATACAAACAAAAGACTATATATTCCACAGACCGGAGTCAGGTAGTTTTGTAGAACTGATCCATTACAAAAGTGTTTCGACCAAACGAATCAAAATAATCCCCAATGCCATTAGCATTAATTTTAAAATTGCTACCCAGTGAGATCCAGGTCTTGTATCGGGAGCTAAATTGCTTATTAAATAGACTGGCAATGTAACTTGGACAGGTAAACGATTAGCAGCAAAAACGTTCAATGTTAAGTCGGGGTGGATTTTTCGCAAACGTTTTTGTATGTCGAGGGTATTCATCTTAAAAAAATTGATTTAGCTATTGTAATCTAAAGTAATTCCACGGTTTTTATTATCATATAATATGTTGTCAAACTCGGCATACACTACGCAATTGATTGTGTCTTCAAGCGTAGATCCAAAACCTTATTCCAGTCGAACACATCCACGTTTTATGAGACTCCAATGGGAACTAGAGTTCGCGGACCAGTCAAGAGTCATATCAAATGCCAAAAGACAAAAAAATTACGTGAGAAATCATATTCTGTTTTTGCTTTGCCATCATTTGAAAAGTGAATACCAGTTCCCAAGAAAAGAGTGTGGTAGGCACTTGTAATTACGTTTTCAGAAAACGAAGGTTGCAAAGTTTTGGATGGTATTTATTTACCGTCCACATATATACTAAATGAATTCAGACCAAATTTATAGGGTTTAGAGGTAAAACTACCATCAAAAGCAGAATTTTTCACAAAACCGACTATACACCGTTTAGGTATCTGATTTTTTTTTCCGAAATGGACAGCTTATTCATGGCCCTACGGGCCTTTTAAATTTCACCGGACTGTGTAGCTTAGCGCTGACGGCACTTAGCTTGAATTTAAACTACTCCTTCATACGATATGCCTATGGGCACCGGAGAGGGTACGGACGGCTTAGGACGTCGTATATTGAAACTACCACTGGTTCGGAAGGATCATCTACTGCCAAAGAACCAAAGTTAGCCAGGCCCACCGGTGAGTTAGGCGATTTGAATGCCGTGTTGCCCTATTTCTAACTGAAACACCGGCGTTCCTTGTAGTAATATCATCGTCGGGATTTATTATTAAGAATATATATTAGATTAAGAAGTTACGCGGACGCCTATAACGAGCCGCCAAGTCTGGGTTGGCTGTGTATTCAGATGATTTATTTACCAGCGGGTTGGGATGGTGACGAGCATTATCAACTTCATGAATGCGGCAATGGTGGGCAGCTCGAGATCCTTGTGCAGAGCTCAGTTGTGGACTTAGAGCGGGGCCCAGACGCATTTGCGTAAGAACCTATTTTGAATAACCTGCAAGTGACTGAGGTTCGACTTGCTGGCGTGAGCGAAAGCCACACTGGCATATGTCATGGTGGGGCGGATGCAAGTTTTGTAAAGTGTAAGCTTATTTCTAAGCGACATTTTACTCTTTTTGCAGATTAGGGGGTGCATCCTACCCATGACGACGGCGGCTCGGTCCCGGACGCGTTTTATGTGATCCTCGAATGTTAGTCCACTATCTAAAGTGACTCCGAAATATTTAACTTTTTTAGCCCATGGGTTCGGAGTACCAAACAGGGTGATCTGACCTAATCTTTTGGAGGGTTTCCTAGAGATTGTCCTAGAGCAGGTTGAGAGAGAGAAGTACACTGCTGCACTTTTTTCTGTGTTGACTTCTATTCTCCATTTTCTAAACCAAGCGCCTAATGCGTTGGCTGCGGATTGAAGTATTCTAGTTAACCTACGTAGATTCCTAACAGATGTGTAAAGCACGGTGTCGTCTGCAAAGAGCGCTAGGTCTACTTTCTCCATCCTTGTTATGTCACTAGTGTATAGTGAAAACAAAGTTGGAGAAAGCACCGAGCTGGGACACCGGCTAATACAGGACGGGGATTGGAGAGTGAACCTCCGGAAAGAAGCAGTTTGTTAGTAAGTTATTAAAAAATAACTACTAACAGTTGTATGAGTGCGGGTGCGAGAGCTTTCAGAACCACTATTTGGTATTTCGTCTGAACCTGGAGCTTTCCGCGGTTTTAAGTTTTTAATTATTGTCTGTACCTCGTCCACCGTTACCAGTTGGAGAGTGTCTGTCGGTGGGTTGCCGTATTTAGTTTCGACTGTACTATTCAGTTTCTATGTGGAGGGCGTTGGTGCTTTCTGTACTCGGTGTACATTGTTGGGCTAAGCTATCGGCTATGGTTTCAACTTTTTCGGAGTCATCGAAGGCGGGAGTTATGGGCGGAGGCCTAAGTAGCGGAGGCATCGATGACGCGGTAGAGTCCATCTTGAGAGACTTCGCCAAGCTCCAGTAAGCCAAATGCGAAGGCGAAATCTCTTCAAGAAGCGCGTCCCAGTTGTTAGACCGCAGTTCACGTATGCAAGATTTAACATCTCGTTGTAGGGCCCTCATACGGATGCGGTTTGCCTCGGTCGGAGGGTAATCGTACGCCCGGATAGCTGCGTTCTTTGTTCTCAACAACTTCCTCACATCCTCAGGCAGGAGAATGTGTTTGGTGAAAGCACCGATCGCTGCATTGGTCTCCTCGATGGATGACAATGAATCGGGAATGGTGTTCAGGTCGGGGCTATCGGTTGCCTTAAGGGCTTCCGTAAGTTTGGCCCAATCAATGTGTGCCCTCGTTTGAGGAACGGGGTCACTTGGGATACTTAGCTGCATGACTACCAGTCGGTGATCTGAAGTAAGTTGGTGGATGACTTCTACTGAGTGGACCGTTAACACTTTGTAGGATTGATTGAGGGACAGTATAGCTTTATCTGTTGTTTGGATGCCAGCGTGATTGGCTGATGGCCGCTCATCGCTATTCTACAACAGGAAACTTCGATATTCTCAAGCTGTGGGGGATCGATAATAGATGAGGGTACCGCTTTTATCGGCGGTAAGCCTATCGTTACGAACGATATTGTAGTTCGCTATTTTCAGGTCCTTGTGACTAGGTTTTAAAAAGGTTACCTGCACAAGTAAGATGTCGATTTGGAATTCTCGAAGGAGTTCATGAATTTCATTACGCTGATGTTTAAGACCATCGGCGTTGAAGTAGCCGATAGTGAAGGACCGAGGTTTTAATCTAGACGACGCCATTTAAAAGTTTAATTTATTGAATTTTTGGACGTTCGCGATAAGCGCCTGGTGTTAGATCGCGACGAAGCGCAACAATTCTAGAAATTCATAGTCGGAATCATTATATCTCGAATTTGACACGCAAGTCTGTAATCATTTTCATCTTTACCGCTTACAAGCACTCCTGCATTGCATGTTAACATCAATTGACATGCTTCTTTAAACTTCGTTTAATTGTTGTTTTGACATTCACCGAATATCATATTTTCAATCGCGATTGAAAATTCTCTACACTCGCGATTATTTTCTTGCTTCAATATTTCTTCAAAAATAAGATTTGGATGATTAAATGATTGAGATTTGGAATGAGACGTGGAATCGCCTGGAAGTCACCCTTTGCGGCTCGTAGTTTGCGAGCCAAAGTGGTGATTTCTCCCAAGCCGAAACTTGAGGCGAATACGCTTACGAACGGGAAGTCTTAAAGTGGCTCTCCATGGGACCTGGCCGTGAGAGGAGAATGCATGCAAGCAAGTGCTGACCTGCCCTCTTGTACCTGAGAAGACGGGAGGGTGAGGGCTGCCATGGGTTTCCTCACCATGGTAGGTGGGGTCACCCATGCATTATTGGGAGGCGGTGGAGGACCGTGAGGGTCACATAGCAGAACCTGCGGTTTACTGGGTTGGCCGGTCTTTGCAGCAGGAGCAGAGGGTGGACACCTTTGCTTTGCCTTTTGCGCCTTTTTGGGGTTGGGCTTTGGGGCATCCTAGGTAGTTAGCAGTGTGGCCAACCGACTTACACAAGACGCATGCAGGAGGTTCGACAGATTGCGGGGTTCGCGCGCAATCCGAAGTGTCATGATCACCCAGGCACTTGACGCGCCTGTGCTTGGCGTGGCAGTTTCTGGCCGTATGGCCATAGACTTGGCATCTATGGCATTGGCTGGTGGCATTGGATCTCAACGGTGAGCCCCGAAAGTCGTGCTATAGTTTTAAGGTTGAAAATCCCCTTGCCCTCAGGGGTGTGATCTAGTGTTACCACCACTAGGTTGTACGGCATATGATCTTTACCATACATACGGTGGACGGAAATGACCGGGAATCCCTGGTCTTCAAGATCCTGGAGAAGGAACTCTGACTAAATATCCTTCGGTACGCCTCTAAGGACGACGCGTAAAACGCGCTCCTCCTCGAGCGCATAGTGTGGTACTCAATGGATTTCTCATTCAAGTACTTGGCGAGGGCGCGGAGATCGGCGGGTGCGACGGGCGCTACGCGGATGCCGATCGCGGTATTTTTCGCGTGTGTATACGCGATTTTTAAGTTTGACATATGTGTGGACACAGATGTCCACGCCGCTTTATCGCGGATGAAAATAGGAGGCGGATGCCGACCGGTTGGCTTGGTCTCGGGGTAGGAGAGCTTATAATTTGAATTTGACGCGGGCATGGATTGCGGCGCCCGCTTGTTCGGAGTTTTGGACTCATCGCCAGATGAGTCCGAGGGCTTGGCAATTTTTTGTCGTTTTGCGACGATGGTGAATCCCTCGTTGGATTCTATGGCTTGGGCGGGAGCCAGGGTTCCATCGCCGATGAACTACGAGTGGACGAAGCCACGGACGAGCGCGAGCTAGAACGATCGCGTGAGGGGTTGATGGATGCGGGCTGACGCGCCCGTCTCTCCATTTTTGTCGGAGTTTTGGTTGTGGGTTTGACTCCACTTTCGAATTTTGTCCAGATGTCTGGACAGTGCGAGCGAACGAAGGCCATGAAGGCCTTCGATATATCTGCCTGCCTGAATATAAATTAAAACCTACCTGGATTCCTAGAAAGGGTACGCAGGTAATTAGTCGACCGCGTTAGGGCCGACCTTTACCGACTAAAGAGCACGAATTGTACACGAAAAGACACAAATATGATAAAGATAAATATAAAAATAGAATAGTAAATAAATAAATAGTAGAAATAAATAATATTTAAAATAAAGGACTCGATCAGTACAAATTGGTTGTCACCGTAAGGTATCCTCTGTACTAAAACCAGAATACTTTACGCTGGGCACACACAGCACTCAGCACAAGCACAACACAAGAAACTTAGTCGCAAAGAAAAAATCACTTTGAGAGCGCTCGGAGGGAGTAAAAAAACCAGAAAAACCGTATCACGGAGCCAACACGCTAGTCTGTGACTTCAGTAAACTGAGCACCACTGAACATCGGGAAGGGACCGATCAATCGGAGTGGTCTTAGAACGTCCGTACCGGGCGGCGGTCGCAGCGAGAATGTTAGATATCTGACCACATGAGTAGATAAACGGAACGGAGACAAAGCTTCTTAAGAACGTGAAAAACTCATACCTATTTTGGTAGGGTTGTCACAATAGGTAAAGACAAATTAAACAAAACATTTGTTAAATAGTTTTATTATTCAATATGATGGCATACTTTACAAATTACTTACTCTAATAATTTTCTTTTTATAATTATTGTTTTTTAATAATTTATTGTTTCTTTTGATGGTGTGGTAAATTCTGAATCTAACATACTTATAGTTTTTTCAAGTAATCTAAAGGGAAACACTCACAGGGCATATGAAATTTATAATCTTTAATACGTTTAAGTATTTCATTGCAAATATTGACAATATTTATTTCAAGATCGAAATATTCGCTAAACTTTTGCCCGAGCAATTCAATTTTATTTTTTCTAGTATTATTCATACACACAGTACAGTAAACAACCATCTTGCAACTAACAAAACAAACAACCTGTGTCGCAATGACCCTGAGATTGTCAACTTGCTGTGCCTTTTGACAAGTCTCGCGACGTACGTGACAACCGGCCAGTGGTCACGCACACATGCCCCGCGTGCTTGTACTGGTGCAACCGATTCGTGCGGTTGTATGAAGCTTTGTCTCTGTTCCGTTTATCTACTCATGTGATCTGACCAAGGAACACATTATCCAATTTCTAAGTTTGAACTACTTGAAAATTTTTACTTCTGCTCGGGTTAACGATACTTTTTCGTGAGCTAATAAAACCGAAGGATTTATTCGTACTTTTCGTACAAGCACTACTTTTAACGTAGTACTGCGCAGCACTAATTTTAACTTTATAGCGTAAATTGTTTTGGCCACAGAACCATAGTTTGATAAATTTTCTATATTTGCGCGGTAAGCATATGTATTATTCGGTGGTGATATCAATTTTCGGTTTAAATAAACTTTAAATTAATTAAACAATGAGTGTAACCAGTTATTGATTGGAGCTACGTTTGCATCCGCCGTAATGGGTGTTGAATCCTGGTTAGTTACTTGAATTAAATGTTAAGTAATGTATGAGACAAAACTATGTATGCACCGGGTATAACGAATTCAATCGAGTTTTGACACTTCGTTTAAAGGTCGAGTACTAATCATATCTGAAAGTAGGCCTACACCAGCATTGAGCGCTTCCTTCTCTACTATTTTTGCTCCGCTGGCCAGCAAAGATAAAACTGTCCTAAACAAGCCCTCTAAAAAACTCCCAATACCATGACCTCGTTGAAAAGCAGCTTCTTTGTACACAATTCCTACACTTGATGGGTATAATATTGTTCGTACGGACAGGCCATATTAAAAAAAAGTAGAATGCTATTTAAAGCGTTTGAAATGGAGTTTAATACACACAGTCCCAAACTGGAATGGTACTTTTTCCTCAGTGTTCGTTCTTATATCTATTTCTAAAACATCAAATTCTCTTTGCAATACGGGAATATAATGCGCAGGAGAAAATACGTTCATTTTATAAGCACCATAAACATACTTTGCTGGATCTAAGGGAACTATTCTAAGCAAAGATGTCATCATACCTCCAACCATTTGTGGTTGAACGATATCAGAATAAACAAACAATTGCGATGGTAACCCTAGTAGCCATGGTATTTTTGGTTTTTGTAAAATTAGACCTTGGTTCAAACCCAAGCTGTAATCCAAGCGTAGTCGATGTTGAAACGAATGTTATGGCCGTATAACCCATACGCGTTTCGATATCTCATTGTAAACAAAACTGAACACTGTTTTTTTTTGTAAAGGATTTTGATTTAAAGCCATTTAAAGATGATCAACAGAATCATGGTGTGTTGCTGATATATGTGATTTGTATTCCACTTTGACCAAAGCAGATTCACTCATTAAACGTTTATTATGGAACATTTATTACGGTGCATGGATTCCACTAATCCAACTTGCCAAACTCCCTCTAGATTGATTGTTTTTAGTAATTTCGTAAAAAAGTTTTTTGTTTTATTATCCGGAAAATATGAAAGCGAGCTATTGCTCAGTAACGTTAGATAAAAACTTTCATCACTCATATTTGTTCCAACGTTTGAGCTGATATCCAACTATTAAATTTATTTGGGTAACCTTTCCACTTAACCGACACTTCCTTTCAGTTACCAGAATACCTAATACCTATGATTTTATCTATTTTGTATTTAGTGGTGGGGTCGTAAGTAACTTTTTGCAACTCCTTAGCGTAAAAAGTACCTACAATTAGTTCATTTTGCAAATATTTTTAAGTATAAACTAATAGTGGTTTTCGTTTGACAATTGAAGTAATAATAAATATTTCATCCCTCCAATTAGTCTCGTAACCTTTTTGAAATAAATACCTGTTTATATTTTGTTATAATCAAAGCTAGAACCATGTCTATATATAAAAAAAAATTTTAAAAGGAGCAGATCATAATAGCAGATTTTGTAGATGATTTTTCCATTTTTTTCAAACAGTTGTAATATGGTTAAGGAGTTAAAAACCAATCTAATGGCAAAATTAAGATTAAGGAATTGGGGCAATCAAAACAATTTTTGGGTATGAGGGTTAAAATTTATGAGAATGACTGTATTTCCTTAGATTAAGAAAAGCTTGTAGATCATATTTTAAGTAAATTTAACATGACAAACTGCAATGTTGTTGATACGCCCATTAAAAGTAATTTAAAACTAGAGAAAGGTGTAGAAGTTTGTCAACAATACCCATATTAGCAATAGGTAGCTTGATGTACTTAAGTGTTTGAACTCGCCCAGATTTTGCGTATAGTGTAAGTTATTTGAGCCAATTTTATTATTGTTATTCCCATACTCATTGGAAGCAGGCAAAACGCATCCTAAGATATTAACGTAAAACTAAATCATATGGACTAATGTTTAGCAAAGATAATTGGAAATTGGAAATTTTTATTTAAAAGCTTCCACCGGTATACGGAACAATTGAGTAACAGCGGTATCTACACTAAACACAACTGATACAATAAAAAATAGAGTACATTACATAAATGAACTAAGGTGTGACATTACATCGGTAAGCTTAAATTAATTAGTTTAGAACGCAGAACTGACAACTTTATTTATTTCTAAGTGTTGCTATCGAGGTGTTAAACAAGTCAATATCGTTGTCATCACCACTACTCTCATTAAAGCATCTGCTTGCTCTAATAAGATACGCGTTTTGTTTATATCTCGTCTTACTGAATGGCACGCGTTACGAAGGCGGACTTTCTAAAGGATCTAGAGTTGGTATGTAATCCTAGTTCACTAAGTAGCTCCGGACAGTCAACTGAGCCATTAGCGATACGAAGGAGGAATGTGACGTCCGCTACTCTCCTTCTTTCACTGACGGGTAGGTAGTGGAATTTACGGCATCTTGCCTCATAGTCCGGCAAGAATATTTTGGCATGAAATTGTAGGTACCGCATAAATTTCTTCTGAATACGCTTCGTCAAGTACTGAGGCTGAGTATATGGCGATAGCGGAAGCCTGTAAAGAGGCTATTTATTTTAAAAATTTGTTTTGTGAAATTGTAGGCAGTTGTGGTGATGTAATCATATTGTATAATGATAACCAAGGTGCTCAGAGGCTATCAGAAAACCCATTATTTCATAAAAGAACCAAGCACATAGATGTGCGCCATCATTTTGTTAGAGAAACTGTAGCTAACAATCTTATGAAGATAGTTTACCTGCCAACATCTGAAAGCCAGCAGACCTTCTGACTAAAGGATTAAGTAGCGTAAAACATTCCTATTTTGTAAAAAGGTAAGGTATTCAAAGCATTGTTAAATAAATATCAAAGCAGTAAGAAACATATGTACCAAAGTTTAGATTATTTTGATAAGTGGAGATTTTAGAATTAATATCAAAATAATGCAGCTAAAATACTAGTAGCGCCATCTATAACTTGTACCTTGCTGCAGTACCTTGCTGTCATATTAAAATAAATTTAGTCTTTGACAAACCAATAAGCGTGTTTCATTACCTGACAGGTGCTCGGTGTCCGTAACTGCACCTTTAGGGGCATCCAACCACTGTGTGGTGAAATCTGTGTCGCAGTACTCACCACCTGACACCCGCCCAAAAGGCGCTAGGCGAGTATGGCGATACAAGTCAGCAGATTGCGATGAGATGCGGCATTTTCTCGCGTCTTATCCTTGGCGGCAGACTTGTTTTACATCAACCGATCCATCATGCTGAACTGATGCTGTATCAAGTGTGATGGGCCAAGCAATGGAGTATTTCATCCCTTACGCTGACCTATCCCTTATAACCAAAGGTCGCCCATGGTTTAATGCTGCTTGCCTGACGGCTGAAAAGCTTAAGCAAGAAGCGTACAAAGCCTGGGGTGACGCTCGCAGAAGCAAAGCCGTGGATTCGCATGAACTGAAGAAAAGATACAATGCTGCCGCCAAGTCTTGCAAAAAGGTGATCAGGAAAGCTCGCTTTGACCACATTGGCCACATCGGAGACAAGATAGCGTCATATCCTTCAGGAAGCTTTCTGGTCTCTGGCCAAGTCGGTTGAGTCAAACTTCTGTCGCCCATCGATGCCCCCTCTGAGGAAGCCTGACGGTTCACTGGCCCACACTGCAAAAGAGAAAGCAGTCCTCTTTGCTAATCTTTTTGCAGACTATTCACGTCTAAATAGTCAATGTAAAGTCCCACCCCAGTTACCACAGTTCGGACCCAAAATGGGTACCGTTCATATTCGCCAAAAGTAGGTTCTTAAATGCTTGCAGAATTTAGACGTAGAATAAGGCCAGCGGCCCCGATGGCATACCTGCAATTGTGTTAAAACACTGCGCAGCCGAGTTGTCTTCCATTCTAACGCGCCTGTATCGACTCTCCGGAAAGGTCCCTAAATTCTGAAAACTGGCTAACGTTAAACCAATACCAAAGAAGGGAAGCCGAGCGGATCCTATCAACTATCGATCTATTGCAATCACCTCCATACTTTCCAAAGTTATGGAGCGTGTATTGAACAATCGTCTCCTGGCATACCTTGAATCTAACGAGCTCCTTAGTGATAACCAATATGATTTTCGCAGTGGACGCGTGTATGCCACTCACTTATGGAGCGACGCCTTAAAGGGTCACGGTGAAGCAATAGCTGTATCCTTAGACATTTCCAAGGCTTTTTATAGGGTCTGGCATGATGGTCTCTTGAGTAAGCTTCCAGCATATGGAATACCTAATGGGCTCTGCGACTGGATATCTGATTTTCTGAGAGAACGGTCGATTCGAGTAGTCTTAGACGGCTGTTCTTCTGACTTAATGGCAATTAATGCCGGTGTACCACAGGGATCGGTTCTATCTGCAACGTTATTCTTGCTGCACATTGCAGACATGACTTGCAAACCCCAGGCATTATTGGTTACGCTGATGACAGCACCGTTGTAGAGAGATACATGTCCAATGCACGAGCGAGTCCTCAAGAAACCCAGGCATTGAAAGAGTTTTGATTGAGCGGGTGGATTGGGCCTTAAAGAAAGTGTCTGATTGGGGCGAGTCCAATTTGGTTAAATTTAACTCCTCAAAAACACAAGCGTGTTAATTCTCCGTGAAAAAGAGCAGTTTCGAACTAACGCCCACTTTCCAAAATGTTTCTGTACCCTTAACCGACAACCTAGGGCTTCTGGGCGTACCTATATCGTCCCAACTGAACTTCGGGCATCAAATTGTGTCCACGGCTCAAACTGCTTCAAAGAAGTTGGGAATCATCTCGAAGGTCCAGCGGTACTTCAGCTCTGAACAGCTATTTAATTTATACACAGCTCAAGTTCGATCTTGTATGGAGTACTGTAGCCACGTTTGGAATGGTTTTGCAAAGTACCAACTTAAAGCGATGGACGCAGTTGACCGAAGAGCCCGAAAAATTATAAACAACTTTGACCTCACCACCAAAAAACATCGTCGGAAAGTTGCCAGTTTAGCAGTCTTCTACAGATTACAATTAAGAGAGTGCGCGAATGCTCTTTTCGATCAGGTTGAACCCACACCCTTCTTACATCCGACTACTAGACACAGATAGGCCTTCCATCTCTTTATAGTAGACATCCCAAGAAGTCGAACCAAACGCATCGATAGTTCCTTTTGCTGCGGGTCGCCAAGGTGTGGAATGAACTGCCTGCGTTTGTTTTTCCAGAAAACTATAGTCCTAGTTCTTTCGAGCGTCGACTGAATAGGTATCTCGTGGTTAGACGTGTAACACCTTCGTCTTCATCGTCACTTTCCATCAGGTGAGACAAACGTCTTATCTTTTTCAATTAAAAAAATAAAACAATAAAAAAATAAAACATGCTGCATAAGGTTTAAATAATATGAACAATAAGACGCTATTTACCACCGCGGGTGAAATTATTATAATTCGCAATAGGTATACTAACA
Source organism: Marasmarcha lunaedactyla (assembly GCA_923062675.1). Classification (NCBI taxonomy): domain Eukaryota; kingdom Metazoa; phylum Arthropoda; class Insecta; order Lepidoptera; family Pterophoridae; genus Marasmarcha; species Marasmarcha lunaedactyla. Next base: position 11,807,644 of record OV281339.1, on the reverse strand, counting down.
CAAAATACTATTTAAGAAAACTGAATACTATGTCAATAACATTTGTCTGTGCAGTAGTTAAAAACCGTGTTCGTTGGAAGGCATTAACAGCTTTGATATAATGTTTATTTATAAAATTATAATTATATATTATTTATAAAAATTTTATTACTAAGCCACGGGAAAATGAGATAGCCTCTTATACACTAATTCGTTTTTTTGCAACGCCTACTAAATATTCTATAGAAAGCTTAGAAGGTAAATTTGGGTTAGGTTAATGTAAGGCTGTAATTATCGCATGCGCAAGACGAGCGAGCGTAGTGCGGTAGCACCCGGCGAAACGCCATAATCGAAATCGGATGATAATTCAAAATTTTATAGCAAAAACATCATGCAATAACATATTTTTAGGGGCTAAGATAGTATCGTTTAGGCGCTCGCAAATTGTGGCTGTCTTAGTAATGTAGAAGGCAATGTAGAATTTAGAGGCGCTATCAAAAAGAAGTCTGTTTAATTAGCATCCTTAAATATTTAGGTCATTTATATAATAACTATACCAATCAAATGTTCGAAAAATCTTCCACAGTTTCAACGCAAAAAAAGTTATCGTTAAAATTACATTAAAGGTACTCTTACTGTGATAGTATGAATCAAATAGCTTAAATGCTTACTTTGATCTACACACCGTCCAAGGTTCTACTATAAAAAAACAGCAATGTTTAAAAATAACAGTAGTGGCTCAAACTATGAAAATCAAATAACATTAATGGTACTCTAACTGTGGTAGTTCGTTTCAAATGATTCAAGTACCTAATTTTAACTACAAACCGTCCTAGGTTCTAATATAAAACAGCATTGTTTAAATATAACTTAAGTTGCTCAAACTATGAAAATCATATACAGACCCGTCAATCCCTAAGACTATCTGGAAACAGGACATTTCGGATTTTTGAGGGAAATTGGGTCCAAAAAAAACGACTCGCGAAAAATCTAGCGGGGCGACCCAATTATTTTGATATGTGAATTAATCAAATTAATACCGGGAACCCGCGGATCTGGTTAGAAATAAAAAAAAGACGTGTGGCACTCGGAGACTGCCGCGGTAAAGCTATTGCATAGCATTTTTTATCAACTTATGCAATTATAATTATTTATTTATTTTATTAATGCAGTATTTTTTATCGAGAACAGTTATATCACAAATTCGGACTGGTCGTCGCCAACGTTCATACCACATTGAAAACACCGGTTCTCGTCCGATCACCGAAGTTAAGCAACGTCGGGCGCGGTCAGTACTTGGATGGGGTGACCGCGTCGGAGTGGGGGGTGTTAGGTTTTTTTCGTTACGGAATTTCTGGATTCGGTCCCCACGCTCAAGGCCCGCGATAGATGCTATGCAATAGCTTAAAATTTATCCAGTTCGAAATCTAATTGGACAAGACATGAATTTAAGTGAGAATTTGTCATTCATTACTCAGATCCGGTGTATTACTATATAACGCGATTCACGCATTGCTTTGATTAGAGACAAATACGTCCGCTAACTTAGCGAGCATCGCGGTTTGATTCGACGCCCGCGGCCTTATCAAATTAATTCGTTTTTAATAGCCATACCCAATAAATGAGCCAGAATCCGACAATCCCTACTACTAAGATAGCTCCACGAAAAAATCGAGAGAACTTAGAACGGGGCTGCGAGGTAGTCACTTTGATGGACCATGTGTAAAACTATCCACTGTGTCTATAATCGCCTATTAAAATTCGAATTGTCAATAGCATTTATAACCATAATTTTGTCATGTATTTAATACAAGCGAGTGGAAAACACTCACTTCATGAACGACATATCTGGACGGTATTTACTGCCAAAGAGCCATAAGATAAAATGGCTTGGTTTTGTTTTACTAATTTAATTCGCAACTACGTATCGTATAATAGTTGTAAACTGTCTTAAGATTTTTTCAAACCATATTGTTTGAAATACTATAAACTTGAACTGTGTTGAAATTGGTTGAAAACTCTTCGCCTTGGCTTTGTACGCAATATAATAAATAATAAAAAACCCTACACAAATACACCAACTGTATTACCCCAAAATAAGCTGAAACATACATGGAAGGGGGGGGGGACATACATAATTACATACAGCTATAACCGGAGACAAACATGTGTTCATCACACAAAGGAATGCTCCGACCAGGCTCGAACCTGAAACCTCCGGCGAATGAGGCAGGGCTACTACACCGCTCGGCCGTCAATTGTAATGCGACTTACATGTTTTAAAGATTAATTTAAGTAAGATGGACTTTTCCAATTTGCACAGCTTTGGTGGACACGTCGTCATAAGCTCTTGGACCAGAGCGGACTTGGCATCAAATTCTGGAGTCCTTTACGCACAGGCAAGACCTTGAGCTTTTCGCAGGATTGATTAAGTTCCTTATTTGTTTTTTTGCCTTCCTACGGTAACTTGTGCTTCACTTTTGAAATAAAAGCTCTTAATCACTACTTTAGCACCAATTTTGCAAGATAAATGACAAGACAAACCTTTGTAAGTTTTTACCTGTCCTTTGACATTGATAGTTTTTGTTTGAAGGTTTTGACATAAAATTTAGATTTACAACTTTTGATTTAACTCAATTGACAAGTACAAATAAACGACACAAAAAGTAAACTTTCAAAATGTTAAATGCAAAATTTGAGAGCTAAATATTATATATCATGTTTTTTTTTAAGGTTTGACCGGAGTAGGATTTGAATCATGTCGGTGGTTTGGTCGTAATGGCTATATTTTCACAAAATTATGAATAAACTCCATGTCAATTCGCGTGTAAATTCGCAGTCTTCTTGCGCAAATGATAAATCATTTTCTGCTTGTTGCACATACAACGCTGACTTTTGTTACATTTTATAGGTAACTAGCCACTGACCTCGAATTCGCCTAATTTGACATATTTTTTTAAAGTAGCTCTTTAAAATAAATTGTTAGAACGCATTTAAAATATTACAGGAAAATACTAGCAATACTTCACAGGCACAATGACCACTCTATTAAAGGATAACTCTTGAATAGTTGATACTTGTTCAGTTAAAAAATCATTTCGCAACGACGAAATGAAAATTTTTGAGTTACGTCCTTTTACTTCCGCTTCAAGTTTTAAAGAAGGCCTCGGCTTTGTTTCTGCTGAACTTGCTGTTTGTTTGTTTAAGGTAGAAATAAAAGTAGCTAGAATAGAAAGTATTAATACTCTAAAGAAATAGTAACGATGTTTAGAATGATACTTCGGGCCACACTCAGGATTAAAAAATCACAAACATATCTTAATAACCTACATGTTGAAGCGATTTTCGATCTTCTTATAAATCTCGTATTGAATAGATAACAATGATATAAACATCACCCGACGGCCACGACCAGAGACTCTCCGGTCGAATTCGCTACAAGCATCATAACAGAGCGACAAACACAAATTTAATATATAATTCAATATCAGCAAAACCACGAGATAGCGCAGCAAGACGCAGTTTTATTCGGTTCAATTCAAAAATAACGTCCAGGGACAATTGTTACTTCGTAGCGGATTTGTTCGTGACCGACGTATAAGGCCAAATACTAGGTACCTGGTATTCACGCGTTTATTTAATAATAATATGATGTTTAATTATTATCTACATATTTTATCTCGATAAAGCGGTTTTCCAGTTATGGTTTTAACATTCTTTATCAGCGGCTAGGTGTCGTTGGTGATATATATGATAACGGTTGTGTGATAGGGCATGCTAAGTTCTCTCTCGTCCTTGTTTCTGAGAAGTTGTGTGTCAGTTTTGTAACAAATTTATCCATTTTTGATATTTTACATTATAAATTACAGCTTAAGATTTAAATAAAACGGTCCATTTAATTTAGTTTTAAATAAAATCTCTAACCCTTCAAAAAATATCTAAATATGGCATTATTATCAGTTTGTTCGAATGACTAAAACTTAAAAAAATATGTATCGTAAGTTTACTCGACGCCATCTATTGTTGATGAAAAACTGCTCAATGCTATTGCTATTATCAAAAATTGTGACTGTTTTGTGAAATTGCAATTTTATTCTTTCTGCGTGTCATCTTCTTTCAGTCGCCCTTGTGTGTCTCAATGAAAGTGAAGTTAATTCATATTAAGGAACTTAATCAAATGTTAAATGTGACGTCAATAAAAAGTATCCACAAGCAGGATAAAAGTAAGGCGGACCTTACTGAGTGTCTTCTACTCTAGAGACGTGTTCAAATCTCAACAAAAATGAGCAAACTTCTTTTTATAGGTTTAGTACCTATGATCCCTGTATAGAAAATGTGTAACCATGCGAAAAGCATAAACATACATTGTATGACGAATAATTTAAATGACACTTAATCGGAGACAATGTTCGCTAGAGCAATTTTAAAAATCTTACATACATAAGTGAACGACTGAAGAACTAACCATCAAGTGTTTGAGGGTCTGTTTGTCGTTCGTGTAAGATGCGGCCTTCTTGTAGGGCTCTGGAAGGGATCAGTCCAGCTCTCATAATCCGATCGCCCTCACGACGTGCTTGCCACCTGAAACACACGCGTTCAAATCAGTGATTTCGAAGCTTGGTGAGATTTTGTAACAAAGTACCTAACTTGGTCGTAATTACCACCGTGGCGATAAAACTGGTATTCTGCGAGGGATTCAAGCTGGTAATTAATATCAAAGATAAGACCGGACGTAAAATTTATATCTCTTTTATTTATATTTTACAATACTTTAATCTGTTTTGTCAAGATGTAGTTGCAGCCTAGCCTAAATGTCGCGAGAAACCTAATCGTCTCCTAGGGTTTTCTTCTTCCTCACTATTGTATTTTTATTTTGTTTCGATTTATTTTCAGGTTCGTGTCTAAGTTACGAGAAAAACCACGGGATGCAATATTACTCGTAAATAGGAGTAAGGTAGGCCCGTATTCCATTAGTTCGTAACTCCAAGGAAGTTTTAAATTCAAAAGTATAGTTTATACATTCATAACTAGTATTTTGAATTAAAATATTATAATTACACTTAAAATTTAAATATGCTAACAAAACTATTTGGCTTGAAATTCTCTATCTTTTGTCAAATTTAACGATTTTCTGCAAAAACAAAATCATTAACATACTTTTTTTTACAAATCTAACAAAAAATGTAGGTAAAATAGGTAGGCTCACCTTAGAAGACATACATGACACATTTTATCTAATGCAATGCAAATCATTTAGGCACACACTTGTCGGTGTTAAGGTGTCCCAACAAATTATTTTTATTTAAGATTATTTTTAGAGTTATTGCAATATAAGTACTTGATCCTCCTTTAAAAAAAGTTAAATAGCTGCCATATGGAGGCGTTTAACTATTGATCCCACATGTCATATATTTTTATCTATAAAAAAGTGTGCTACTAGCCCTTAAAGTATGTGCAATCGTGGCACAAACACCCTGTATAAACTCAACGATCCTAAAGTAATTTAAATTTAACATTTTAGTAATGCGTTATTGTGGGTTTATTAGTTGTCAGGCAGAAGACTAAGTTTCCATTTTCTGAATTTGTAGGCAGTCTAGTGACTGTTATGCGCAAGTTACGAGGGCCATATCTATTTGCTTATAAAACAGGAAATAAGTAAGTTAACCACTCTCCGCATAGCTAACGCGGCTGCATAAATTCAAATCAAAGTCTAGTAACGGCAGGTATCTTAGCTGTTATAGTTACAGGAAAACGATCCTAGAAGACCAGATCCATAACTTTTTAAATTATTCTGAACTGCATTTACCTACAGATTTTGTAAAAATGTACGCAAAAAAATACTAAAATGCCTATCGATCATATTTCATATAGGGATCACAAGACTCTATGGAACCATTTGAGATGTTTTAGGATTTCTGCCAAACAACTTCTTACCCTATCAACTTTAAATTAAACTGATTAAACATGAGAAGGAAATAATTACATACCAGTACGCATCATCCTGAGAAACAATGTGTAAAACATCGCCCTTCTTAAAGTTCAGCCCAGCTTCTTTACATGGGATGTGTGGATCGTCCGATGCATTGTAATCAAATAGAGCACGAACACGAACTTTACTTTCACGGGATCCACCCTTTCCAAATGAAGGTACGAGTTTGAACGTAATGGTGCCTTCAGAACTTTGCTGAAAAAGTATTAGTTACATAAACTATGTTAGAACTTCGTTATATTATGTATTTATTAATTTATTTGTTTCGCTGAAAGTGATACTACAGTGAAACTACAAAGACGAGATTTTCCAGATCAGCTGCTGGAAGGATTATATCAACGCTAGATTCTCCCTAGTCATGTTACCAAAATCAATCATCTAAGCTATGTTGTGTGTACACAGTCAATAAGCGATAGAAATTGCCGTATATTAATAAGAAAATGTATGATCATCACACAAAACAACATTTACAGTGCAGAAAAAATACTTGAATATTCTGCCTATTATTCTGCAAATTAATAAAGTCGAAAAAAGTATCTTAAATAAACAAAATTCAAAACAACGCAATTTACCATGATTTAAATCTTTTCCCGGTTCCTATCTCTATACCGGGTGGGCGGAACATTGAAGTCCAAACAAGAAAGTTAAGATCCCTCGTGCCGCAGAGTATCCAAGACAATTTTAATTCTGAACATCAGAAAACTTTCGAATTAAGCAACTTTAAAAAGTTCTAAAAAAGTAAGACTTTTCTTAAGAGGAAATAATTTTCCACCTCGCTGTCTTTGAAGGCAGATTGTAGCCAAAGTAGCCCATTAAGTATTTTTATGGTTATGAAAGCTGAGAGTCTGGCGCATTCATAAAGCCTCACTCAAGAACCATGAAGTCGCCTGTTTAGATTTTAATTTAAAGTTGAAAATGTAACTTAACACGCCGAAAGTATTTTCCACTCTTGACTAAATTTACCAAATCTTCGAAGCAGATTATTTTATGCAAAAAAGTAGAATTCATGAAGATTCATTTGCAAATAATACCTCGTAAACGTCTTCTTATTTATTTTTATTTTTTATGACAATTATAGGCCTTCTATTGTAGAATTCTAACCAAGTCTAAAATTCTCACATATTCATCAAAATTCGTGACTCGAATATCCCATTTTTACGGTTGATTCGGATACCCCACGACACGAGGGACCAAAACTTCTTTTTTTTTGGATGGATATTTACTATTACTATATATATCTATATATACACTATTACATACATTACATTATATATATACTATTATATAATGTAAATATATAATTATACTATATATTTAAATTTTTTATACTATTGAATGTATGTAATGTAGCTAAACATTGCATTAAATATTTTTATATTTCATTAACTGTGACTGATAACCGAGGTTTTTATGTTTTATACGTTCCAAGCTTTCCACTACTTGACGGAATCGTGAAGAGAAACGTCCTTCTCGAAAGGAAGCAACCCCGTTATGGGAATAGTTCCAACTAACCAGGATGGCAAGAACATCAGCCGGGGTTTTGTTCTCGACGCCGATGCCGTTTACTTCGATGACTTCATCGCCCGCGTGTATAAGGCCAGAGCGGTCGGCCGCTCCGCCGTGCATCACACGAGCTATAACGATCTTCCCAGTTTCCTCGTCTGTTTTTATGGTAGCACCCTGAAAATAAATGACAGACTACTAGCAAATTACAGCTTTAAATGATGCCCTTAAAATTAAGGGCTTCAAAAAACCGTATCAGGAAATATTTATTATATCCAAATTTTTAATGAAATACCACAACAAAAAGCAGTAGTGGATGTCGTTACATAGACCAAGCGACAAATAAATCCCGCGGTCTTGTATCTGTATATCTATAAGTAGATTTTAATGGATTGCTAATACTAAAACACAAAATTACAAAAGTAAATGATGTAGGTATAGTTTTAATTATTTTATCTTAAAATACAAAACAGGTAAACAAGATGATACATTTTATGTTGAACATGAATTATTAATCAATGTAGAAATAAATTGTACTAGCTAAGGATAATGTTTTAATTCAACTAGTGTTTCTAATTATATCATATCTCATATGAAGTTACAATATAATAAAACAGTTTCAATTTCTTTGTTGTGTGAAAATGAACGAAGCGTTTAATGTGATATTTAATCAAATATATGTTATATTGAGTTATTTAGAATTTTGCAATAGTTTATAACTTGTAATAACGGCTCAATAATATAGGCTATATATCAAATGCACGCATTATTGTTATCATTAAAAATACTTCAAAGAAGGAAAATAATCACGGAGATACTTTACAAAAAGGTTGTCTTCAACAAACACAAAAACTAGTAGTACCTTAACATTGCGCGTCGAAAATTACTTGACAACCTAAATTAAAAATAACGTCTTGATTATTTTATTAAATACTAAGAAAATAAGTTGGGGTTAAAATTATTTTGGACAAATTTACCACAAACAAAATTATGAAATCTATGAAGTTATAAAAGGAACAGATCATACTAGGCCACTCAGAAAGTTTTAGGAAAAGAAGTTTTTATGTGTGGTTTATTTATTTTGGAAATTCGATTATTTAAATTTAAATATCCCTCAAAATTTTTTCTAGGATTATGAAATCATTGTGTATAATAGACAAACATTTTGAACATTTTCTTGCCATGATTTTTTACAACTTCAACTTCAACTTGAAACCTGAAGAAACGTTTAATCAGCAAGCACCTTCTAAAGCAACTGTGTACCGCTGGTATAACAAGTTCAAGTGCGGATGGGATGTGGGATGGGGTGCATGATATTGTACCTTACCTTTGCGTAATGCTTGTTTCGCGCTGCTTACCCCACAACCTAAACTCAGAAGCAGGCGCGCGTGCGGGGTGCTACGATATGATTGAGCTGGTTCTTCCCAACGTGTTTACTTTATCATAACAGGTGAAAAATCTTGGATTTATTAACCTTTAGCTAGTCGCGCTAAAATACTAACACTATAAGTCGCGTGGGGTCTGTGTGGACCCCAGGGTTTCTTTTAAATAAATAAACAAATTAAATAAATGCAAACATTTATTTTATATAGGAACTTCGAGATCAACATTTAAACTAAACAAAAAAATAAGTCTTTTCCAAAATAACAAAACGTAATCTTCTAAAACATTTAAAGAAAAATACTTATTAATTACTAGGGGCATGAATCACCAATTTTAGAAAAATGATCATTACAAATAAATTTTGTGCATTTATTACACTTAGTTTTTGATTTCCTGTCAGACAAAACGTGTGACAACGGCCTTTGGAAGCACTGGAACTGCTACCAGAACTTGTAGGTTCGGTATCATTTTGGAGTCTTCTTTTCAAGGGTTGTGGTAAAGTTTGAATTTCAGATCTCTTTATTTTAAAACATTTAACGAGTCCTACTGATGTTTTTTTTTTTCAGAATTTCTCTTCTTGTTATATTACCTCATCTTCTGATTCACTTTCACTCCGCTCAGAGTCAGAACCATGATTTTGTTCTATTGAGTACTCATCCATACCAAGCTCGTCATCACTTTCATCAAATGGGTCCTCTTCGTCTTCAATTATAGTAGGTATTTGTTCAAAACTTAAGCTGCGGCGTGCCATCGCGTTATTTTATCTATAAAATGAAAGATATAATAAATAACGACGTTAATCTAAACGAAGATGTAAAAATAAAAACCAAAACGTAATCTTATACTTACCAAAAGTTTATTACACTATTAGTCGCGCGGGGTCCGTTAGACCCCAAACACCTCCGAGTGGCACGTGCGGTCGACACCGTGGCTCGCGGAACATTGAGAGGGAAGGGGCACATGAGCTAGGAAGCTACTCAAACGCACAGTCGCGTACGTGCAATATCTTACAAAATATATTAAAAACCAAATCGCTTGGGGTCCAATAGACCCCGCACGACTAGTTAAAGGTTAATATGATCTAGAAACAGTCACCAGTATGGCTGTTCCAAAACAAACCAACGCCTACGAAAGTGAAACGATCGAGAAGCTCTGGAAAAATGTTGTTCGCTAGTTTTTTCTCCTTAACCCCTAAGTATCAATTCCAATAAGAAACCAAGGTAACATCAATTCAGAGTGGTACAATACCAAATGCTTGCCAGACGTTTTTGCTGCTGCGAGCAACAAGCGACCGAACACAAAACTCCGAGGTCTCTTGCTCCACCACGACAACGGGCCCGTGCACTCCACGATTAAGACGAGGGACTTCCTAAACACCACACCGGTAAAACTTTTGGGTCATTCGCCTTACAGCCCTGGTGTGGCAGGCACCGTGTGTCTTCTGATTCCCAAAAATTTAAAGCCAGCTGAAGCAGATACAGTGTTCATCGCCAAAAGATGCGCATCCTGTGTTCCAGAAAGCTGTTGAGGAAGTACCTGTAGCAGACTGGAAAATGTTCTTTGAACTTGGTTCAGACGCATCAAACTTGCATAAACTGACCGAGTGGTGTAGTGGTAAGTAGCCTTGCCTCATACGCCGAAGGTCCCAAGTCCTGGCCGAGGCATTCATCATTGAACACAGATGTTTATTCTCGGGTCATGGTTGTTTGTATTTATTTATGTCTGGATTCCCCCCAGTTCACTGTATGGTCATCCATAACACAAGCTATTCTTACTTTAGGGCCATAAAGTTGGTATGTATGTCTGGGGATAAAAAATAATAGTTTAGTCGCTGGTACAGGGTGTGAAAAGATGTAATAAAAAATTATAACCCACAGAACATTTTCAAATTATTCAACCTACTTATTAACAATTATATATATTTATATTATTATTATATATAACAATTATTTATCCAAATTAACTACGGATATCATTCTCATTTTGATATTAGTGTTTATTGGTGTTTTAATAAGTAGGACTATATAGTTTTAGATTCTTATCAAGCATTAAACTTTTGAAATAGTCACCATGTGGGTGACTATTGCAAAAGTTGTGGTTTTAAGTTTTATCTGTAGTGGTAGGTTACACGTTCTTGAAACTATTTTTGATATTCCATGAGCAATGACTAAGAGAGTATCTTTTTCAAATCTTTTTGTTATTTGCAACACATTTAAAAAAGTTATCAACTTGACGCTTTTCATGGTATTCAAAAATTTAATTCCATATTTTTCTATGTGAAGATTTTATTTATATGTTTTTAATATTTTTCGAACATACCCTGACAGTCTAAAATATTGTATATAAGCATACTCTTAATGTAACGTTTGGTAGAAAAGTAGAGAAAATAAGTAATCAAGTCGAGTTGCAACTCCTTGCACAATAAATGGGACCTAACGAGCTTAAAAATACAATAAGTTAAATTAGCTTCCTGTTTAGAAACAACTTATGGTCAGGATGAAAGCAAACTATGGCAACACTTATTAATAATCACATTTCTATAATAGATGAGGATCCGATGTCAATTTCAAGTTCAAAAGCATCTTTCACCCATCTTCTTACCGGATGAATTATTTTTATAACAAATGAAAGTTGCTATGACTAGGAAAAATTAAGCAACACAAAATTTTCACATTTGTTCATTAGGATTTATACATTAGACGGTTACTTGAGTTTTTGGTAAACAAACGTGCAATATAATAAAATTTATACAAGGTGGATTTTCGAGACGGGACAGTAAGGACATTTATAACCATAACCGTAATAGTTATAGGAAAACGTTCCTAAGAGACCATCCATAACTTTCTGAGCCATTCTAAACTACATTCAACCAATAGTGGACAAAATGTACATAAACTTTTTGAAGACTTCGTTTTTTAGGTATACTTACGAAAAGAACCGAGTGGTGTTAGATCGGGGCAGCGGGGTGGCTTTTTAGTTGGACCATGTGAACTATCCACTGTGTCGCTAATTGCCTATTCAAATTGGCACGTGTAAGGCGCCCATTGTGTGGCGGAGCCCTTCACCCAGCTTGTTCTTAAACCTAAAATGACGTCCTTATATACAGCAGAATTACAACTAACTTCATAAAGTTCTCCATTACGTGTCAGTTCGACATTAACATTTAAAAGAGAAACGAATCTGTCCCTATGGCTGTCCCTATGGATTTCGTCGGTTACACAGGTTTGGCCAGACTATCTCATTTTCTCATCACTTATTTTTCCTTTTAGCCATCTGTAGCAGTTAATTCTTCGAACATTGTCACCCGGATGTAATGCTTGAAATATGGGCACCTGTCGATAGCATTTATAACCGTACTTTTTCTTGTATTTAATACAAATGAGTGGAAAACCCCCACTTCAAGAGCGACATATCTAGATAATATCTCTGGATAAGCTTCCGCATAGGTCAAAATAGCAGTTTGTCAAGTCCAGTACACGAGGCTGACTTGAACAAACCAGCGTCGTCGAGATTTGTCAAAAAGTTTCTTGTTGGTATGTGTCAAGTTCATAAATTGCAACTAACAATCAAGAATGTTCTCAGCGCAAGCATAAGAATTACCTGAAGATATTCGAATCGATCGAAGATTGAAAGTCGAAACCTTTTTGTACTTTCTTTTTTTAACCAGGCTTTGTAGAACTTGAGTCTCTTATCGAACTGTATGGGATAAGCTATGGCAATTTTTTGTCAACCATAGGGTCCCAACCATAGGGCCTTTTGATCCCTACATGACATTGGATCGATTGGCATAATATTTTTTACATATTTTAGTTTTTTTTCGCTGGCTGTACATTTTTTCCAAAATCTGTAAATGCGGTTCAGAATATCTCAAAAAGTTATGGATGGTCCCCTAGGAACGTTTTCCTCTAACTATAACGGTTAAAGTACCTGCCCTTACTGTGGGGTCTCTTATATCGACCTTGTATACTTATAGTAACTAATTATATTTTTAATAAATACACATCCTAGACCAAATTTTTTTAAGCAAACTTATACATTTCAACTCTTAAAAAAATAGGGGTGAAGGATTCTTCTAATTCTCGTTACATCACTATATATATTTATGTTATGCAACAAAAGAATTGCTAACGTTTTAGGAACTTCATATTTCAAACACACACCCATCTCATAGTTAGATACAGCCTAAGAAATATAAGCGATATTGAAAAAATAAAATTTGCAAACTAACAATAGAAGAACGTTCATGAAAATAAGCTTAGTTAGGAAAAATAAAAATATGTGCCACAAAGATAAGTGAACATATAGGTAGGATGGTAGGTTTAAGTAAGTAAATACTACAACAGCAACGGTGATAATCTACTTACCACAATCGGTTCTGCACTCAGTGCTCCACCCTTTTAATAAAAAATAAATACTTTCATATAAATATACAAATGTAAAATTAATAGATTATTAAAAGGCACGACTAAGTAAATGTTGTATCTATACCGATCATATAAGTATGGAGGTACATAATTTTCCAATTTACAGTTGAACTACGTTCAATATACTCTGTCGCTGAATATCACAATTTTTCACATTTTATATGTCTATTTGTTCAAGCGTTTTCATAATCTTAAGTTTAAACGTTCCATGCAAATTAAAAACGTTTATGTTTCATGTATCAAGATTACAACTTGTGGTAATATTCAAACTGTGGTTAACTCAGCACCTCCTCCTTGTTTTGAAATCGGTAACAAATATCAAATACTTAATGCGGATAGTAAGAAACTAAGATTCCCCTATTCCTAAATTTGTTGAAGAAATTTTCTTAGATTTAGCTTTTATGAGATCAAGAAATGTAATATCGATAACAAAAAAGTCAGATCCGACACCATAGTACCAGAGAGTATAAAGTTCTACGAAGTGTGAACTGCATACACACAGCAGTATATGTGTCTGTTTCGTGAAAAACTATGCACGTGTTTAACCGATTCGTTGCGATGTCTAATTTCGCTAACTTCTAACTGTAGCGTCGAACCCAAAATAACGTGGCACTGTTCAGTGCCCACCGCCATACGATTAGATGACACGCATCTGTGTCTTCTGCCATGCGGAAAAGAAAAAAGTATTTTGACCATTTTTTACATGTTCAAAGCTTGAATACTTTTAGGTTACATTCGAAATCTAACGTGAACGGCCAGGCACATTGTTTTAAGAGATAAGAAGTGGCAAAATAAGTGTGTTTCTGGAAATGGAGGGTAAGTGAATTTTTTAATAAAGGTGTGCTAAACCTTTTCAACTTATTTTGCATTTCCTAATGATTTGATTGATTATGAGGTATTAAATTAGGTCTAAAAACATTGTTTTGGTTTTCCTCATGACAAATTTCAACTGTTTAAACTATGCAAATGAAAACTGCCAAGTTCGACTTAATAGATAATAGATATTCAAAAAGAAATATCAACATTATTATTGTCAGTCAAAAATAACATTTTGCTAAATACTGCCATTATATTATTATTTAGGTATGATGTCTCAGTATTTTTTGATTTACTTAAGTATTTGTATTTTTTTAATATACTTCAGATCATTCTTATATTGCGTGCATATCAATCTGTATAAAAATACTTTTTATTATGTAAATGTTATCGTTATCGAGAGTGGGTGTATCATTTTATAGAAGACAAGCTAAACCGACCGAAGCAGAGTGATTTCCCCGCTTTAGGGAGTTAGTCGTTCAATCGAGTGACGTTATATAGAGTTTAAACTGTAATACATTTTAAATTTATTATTATATGATGGTTTAATATCAAATAACGCAATTTTCAAACAGGTTGGTGATCCCTATTTTTTAAAAAATCTTACAAAATCCAGAAACGAAGGCTACGAGCGTAATATACGTGAAAAATTAAGATAGTTTGGTTCTGGGTAAAAGCTTCCTAAAACTTAATTGAAGGAGTTACCATCGATTTTTAAATGACATACATCCATGCCTAACGCCACACGCAAAAAACAGTGAGGCACTGAAACGTGCCATCCGCAACGAATCGGTTCAGTAGGCAATGCGTCTTGAAAGATCAGCTTTTATTGCAATCCGACCGTATTAGTAGCTAAAATAAATTAATTAATTTAAAAAAAATCGCTGAGTAGTTGATAGAATGTCAGATTTGTTTTAGTCAAGTTGAACGTGTTAAACGACAGACTTGTCGCTCTTTGTTTTGTTTAAAGATAAGGATGAATTTGCTGCAAAGGAGAGGTGTATTTTGTTGAGTTGAATTTTACAAAAAAAAAAGGTAACGCTAGTCGTTTTTTTAAATAGTTTTATTATTATAACTGTTAATTTTCAGGTTGTTTAAACTTAAACTTGGTTTCCGTGTATTTTGTTTTCAAAATAAGTTGAAATAAATGTTTGGACCTGATTGACCGGACCTGAAATGAATAATTTTGAATTTGAATAATTTTCACGAAGCTGCTGCAAAGGACGACGCTTTAGAAAAACATCTAGACTCCCGTTTGAAGTTCCAAAGTTTTACTACAGGAAGGACAAACCTAGTTTGAGTAGCCAGTTTAATTTAGAGATTTATAGCCACAACGCGAAAGTTGTCGAAATAAGAATGTTTTTAACCATTTAAATAGATGTAGTTTGTTTTTTGGGTAAACAAGAATTAGCTATCCGTGGTCATGACGTATCTAGTCAATCATTTAATAGATGCAATTTTCTAGAA
Source organism: Marasmarcha lunaedactyla (assembly GCA_923062675.1). Taxonomy (NCBI): domain Eukaryota; kingdom Metazoa; phylum Arthropoda; class Insecta; order Lepidoptera; family Pterophoridae; genus Marasmarcha; species Marasmarcha lunaedactyla. The sequence continues at coordinate 11,792,083 of OV281339.1, read as the reverse complement.
CTGGTGGTTTTTTTAGATAAGTATGACGGAAAGGAAACAAGAAGTTCTGGTACTGGATATTTATACAACTATCCATCACGGTCGAAGGACTATAATTTTGTAAGATTTTCGTAGACTCTTGTTTAAAATATGTGACAACTAAGAAAACGGAAGATTATTCGTCCCAAAGTCAGGGCTAGCCATGTTTTTCAAGTATGTAGATCAGTTAGAAATTTACTTTGTCAAGTTACTGATGACTGACGTTTCTTTCTTTCACTCTAAGTACCGTCGTTGAGGCACCGAAACTATGCTGAAATTGGTAAGCTTTTTGTTGTAACTACATAAGGTATGTCCAGGCAGGGTGCCTGAATTCTCCGTGCACGCCACTGACTTTATCCATAGCAAAGACATTTAAACAACATTGTATTCTACACATTATGTTAACAAATACATAATATAACATATTTATTAAAAAAAGTAATAAGACATGTGATTTACTAAGCTATTTTTTTTAATGTTGAATTCCAGTATTCATACACTCTTTGGACTTTTATATTTGAATGAAGCATTTCGGTTTTCTTTATAAAATTATTTAACAAATTGGTATAAAAATGTCCAAAAGGTGTTAAGGGGATAAAAGGATAGCAGATGACCCTTTCAGACCGCCATTTCAATTTGGCACACGATGCACCAATACCCACAAAATTTGTGCAAATTTTCTTACTCAAAGTTTCTTACAAAAAAATGTATTTTAAGTTAATCGAAATCTGTATGCGAGATCCTTAAACGTGTTTAATTGATTCGGACTAACAATGAATATTCTTAGCATTTAAATTATAATTAACTAGCGACCCGCCCCCGCTTTGCACGGTTTTATGTCCCTACATTTTAAATCTGAAAGATCTTCGAAAATATTTAATCAAATTACACGCTGTAAAAGGCCATATTGAACTATATTATATGCACAGTGTATTTAAGGTACTTAATTGGATTAGATTAAAGCTGTATTGATAAAAATCGCTTCGTAAGTAAGCCATTATTTCTCGTAAAAAGCTAATATAAAATATGGTTATTGTGTGTTATCGCTGAGAGATAGACATATACCATCGCGGACTTTTTTGAAGACCTTTTTTAAGTGAACAATACTTTAGTACATTATTTTGATCTAATTCGTAGGGTTCAGCCAGCGTTTGCAATACCAGCGAAAAAAAAAATGTGTTTATTTACGACATCACATTAGGAACCTCTAAAATTATCAGTGTTCACCATATTATGCACGTATTATACACATAAACTTTCCTCTTGAATCACTTTATCTAATAACAACCATCGCATTAAAATCCGTTGAGTAGTTTTAAAGATCTAAGCATACATAGGGACAGACAAACAGCGGGAAGCGATTTTGTTTTATACTATGTAGTGATTTGTCAAGAACCGCAAGCTTATGTATGTCCCTTACTTACTCCACTATCTTATTTACTTGATTTTATAACTGAATTGTAAATTTAACCAAAAACAGTTTAAACAGTAACATATCCCCCGTAATAAATAAACTTGTTTGTAAAAAACGTTGATTTTTTTTATACCGAACAAACATACGTACATATTTTTCCAAAAATACATTAAGGTTATACAGAAGCAGTAAACAAGGGCAGGTAAGCATTACAATGAATTTTATTTAGACATGTCGAGCGTCACTTCTTGCATATTTTGGAATCGCCACAATTATGTCACATAGTAATTTAAGCTATGAGGCGAGTCCATATTCATCCAATTCTTTCTAATTTTCTAATTTAAGCTATGAGGCAAGTCCATATTCAAGTTAATTGTAACAGAAACATTTTATCGGTACTCCCCAGATTCTATTTCCCTTTTCACCCTGTAGATTTAGGATTCATAAACACGCAAAAAAAAATTATATACACCCTGTATATCCAGAAGGTTACCGTCCAAATGGAAGGGGTTCACGAACCATGGTCCAAATAGTAATAAAATATATTAAAAAATGTATGTGGATTAGTTTAGTAGATATAAGATGATTTCTGAAAAAAGTTAAAAGTCATTCCTTATAGCAGTAATTCGCATGCTGAATCTGTAAATGTTGATCTATTTTGATTTTCTTCTCGGTTATTAATTGGTTACTAAATGTTCTTATGTAATAAATCTTTGATACAAGCAAATCTATTATGGTACGATAAAAAAAGCAATATATAGTGATATATACATACATACATATCACTAGGTATTAAAGACTTTTTACTATTTAATCTTGTTATAAACCGTTACATTTGCACTCTCCATTTATAATTATAACCCTGGAAGAATAGGTTTCCAGAAAAACTAAAAAAATTGTTACATACCAGTGGTTCGTCGCTCTTGACTAATTGAACTATCTTAACTGTTTCCTCCTCTTCATCAGCGTCTGCTGGAATATCTGGCAGGTGTGGGTAGTAATCTTTTTGTGCCACAGCGTCGTGCGTACAAAGAATAGCCTGGAAATATATGGTATTATATAATGAAATATGACAATACTCTTTCAATACTCTTGTCAAATCAGTTACAAAAAATTAAATACAAAAAAAATTAAACTTCAAAAAGAGACAGGCAATATAGGCGGCTTTATCACTAATAGAATGACCTCTTTTAGGAAACCATGAAATTCATAATTTGAAAATAGTGACTCGGAACCACGGTAGGGCATTGCATTTTTGAATAAATATATGTACCAATATATTTATACTATGTTGATAAAAGCGAGAGGCATTTAATGAAACCACATATACTATAAGTGCCTACTGTTAATCCAAAATTATTAAAAAAAAGTTTACGAGAAGTATACGAAAAAACGTTTTTCAAAGAACTTAAATAGCTTAATAATAAAGTTAAAATGTAAACATCCTTTGTTGAGTAGCCTGCCGCCGTAACAAATTGGCAACGTAGCATTTTAGTAGCATAGCTCATCGGCTCGCACACCTGCCTACACAGCGGAGCGCCCGGGTTTGATGTGGATGATAATGTAAACATGTGTTGTAGGTAACGTTCGAAGGTATGATCAATGAAAATAATAAACAAAAATAATTAATTGTAACATTTACACATTAAATCTTCAATTGTTCAAAATGTCCGCCGTTTGTAATGGTACACAAATTATAACGACGTATAATATTGTTATTTAACCGTGCAATAAGGTCACTGTTTGTTGTTAAAATTTTTAATTTATTAAACGCTAAAATAATCCGGTTTTTAAGTGCCTCTACGGTATTCACGTCTGTCGCGTACAGATAAAAAAATCCATTCAAATTCAAATTCAAATTCAAATATTTATTTCTCAACATTGACAATTACTTGTTCTTATTGACGTCAAATAAAACATGATTCTACCACCAGTTCGAAAAAAAACCTTCGTGAAGAAGAACTGGCAAGAAACTTCACGGGTATATTTTTTTTTTCAAAATAAATTTACAGTCTCTTTATGTCTATACAAAATTATTCTTTTCTGCATCTGTTAGCTCGGCAAGTCTCCCTCCCCCCAAGTATCCAAACGACGAACACCCTCAAACGGCACCCGTTCACGAGTTAACGCGGGATCCAGCCATCGCCCTCCTCAACCATATTAGAGGGAAGTGAACGACCCGTCACCCGACGCTACCATAAGAAGACGTACTTTAGTGACAATGACGCTTTAGATATTCATCGGGACGAAGAACTCATCGCACAAACAGACACATTACACATGCTTTGTTACAAATACTAGTACAATCCTGTTAATGAGGGGATTATACCCAAGGGCTTTTATCATCCAAATAATCGGATAGTTTATAATATGCTCTAGCACACAACTTCTGCTTTATAGTTTCTTTGAATTTGTCATTAGGAAGACCTTGGATATCCTCAGGAACCTTATTATAAAAGCGTATACATTGACCCATGAATGAGTTAGTGACTTTATGAAGCCTGCTATTATGAGCTGCCAGCATATTTCTTCCTCTTGTGTTAACATTGTGCAGATCTTTTTTTCTTTTGAACAAGGTTATGTTCTTTTTAACATACATTAAATTTTCTAAAATATATTGTGAATGGAAGGTAAGAATATTTATTTCCTTAAATTTACTTCTAAGTGACACCCTTGGACCGAGCTGATAGATTGCGCGAACAGCCCTTTTCTGCAGAATAAATATAGCATCGATGTCGGCAGCACTCCCCCACAGCAGAATACCATATGTCATGAGGCTGTGGAAGTAACCAAAATAGACTAATCGAGCAGTTGTTTCATTTGAAATTTGTCTAATTTTTTTAACAGCATATGCGGCAGAGCCAAGCCTTTTCGCTAAACCATCAACATGCGGTCCCCACTGCAGTTTGGCGTCTAAGGTTATGCCCAGAAATACAGTTGAGTTTACAGGAGTCAGTTCCTGGCTCTTAACTACAATGTTTCATTAACTACATTGGAGTGAGATCCGGGGACCGTGGTGGCCATCGTACTGGTTCAAATCGACCAATCCACTGATGTGCAAACATTTCGGTGAGTAGCTCTCTGGAAGACATCACTGAATGTGGAGGAGCTCCGTCCAATTGGTACCATAAATGCCGATAATCGGCTAAGGGCAGTTCTTCGGTATATTCAGCAACGAGACCGGATAATATCTCCAAAAATTTTGCCGCGTTAAGGGTGCCGTCAATAAAAACAGGGCCAATAATCTGGTCCCTGTGTATACCAGCCCACACATTAACAGAGAAGCGGTACTGATGCTCTGACTCCCGAATCATGCGTGAATTTTCAATACTCCAGTATCTGAGATTTTGTTGGTTCCATATGCCATTGCGTGTAAATGTGCTCTCGTCGGTCCACATGACATTTAATGAAATATTCGGGTCGTCAGTAACTTTGTCAAGTATCCACTGGCAGAGAGTACGCCTGACTGGCAAATCCGTTCTTAAAAGGGCTTGAATTTTTTTAAATTTGTACGGTTTGCATTTATTCCTTTTTAAAATGTTATGCACGGTTCTATGGCAAACTCTAAACTGGGGTGCGGCTCTATGCAGACTCATGTGGGGTTGCGGTCAAAATAGTCAAGAATCTGTTGCTCGCGCGCAGTAGGTATCTGCTGCGGTGGGACTCCCTCCTGATGCGCTGCTAATGGTGTGTTTTCTCGTGCCCGTTGTACTGCCAATACTATGGTGCGAGCGTTCCTAGGGCACGCGCGGCTGTCTCCATACCTTTCTCGGTAAGTTCGCAGAGCTAGAGCTGCTTTTCCGTGGGATTCCCCGTAGATTAAAATCATGTCAGTGTATTCTGACGCCGTGTATGTAGCATGAGGCATTGTGTATGTCTTACGTACTTACAAAATAATTAAAACTACTCACAAAACTAAACGTAAAATACTCAGTTACGTGTCCTATCACAATAAAAACTTAACATTAGTAAATGGGACGCGTGAGCGACAATAATCTGTGCTGAACTGCGCAACGTGCACCCCGGATGCAACGCGTCTTCGCACTAAACAAAGTAAAAATTGTGCCCTTGACCTAATTAGCCGAGCCGCCGCCGGCGCAATAGCAACATATTGATCTATTTCTATTTCTGTTACGCTTATTACATTAGACTGAGATAACCGTGATCTGTGCTTTCTTTTAAGGAAAGATTTAGTAACAGTGTTCTTCCTTGTTTGTACTGCAAACTTACGATGCAAACTGGCAACGTCGCGTCGCTCGCGTGAATTTTGTCGTTTAGATAACTATGTATGCCTATAGTACAAACTTACGATCAGGTGATCGGGAAGATACAGAGTGTTTAAATGAAACTAAGTAAAAACTAAAAAGCATTCCTGTGACTAAACTATTGCTTACATTGATCTGATTTTTGTTTTGTAGCCTGATAATGATAAACAAAATATTTGGTTTCATTTAATGCCTCTCTCTTTTATCAACATTGTATATAAATGAATACATACACGTACACATACGAATTAAAATATAATAAACAAATACATTTATAATGAGTTTAGATCTTTGAAATAAAGTATATTCTTAAAATGTTTAAAGGCAGGAAGCGAATTCCAGAGAGAAGTGTCTTTCAATATGAACTAGTGCTGATGAAAACGGGATGTGTGACTAGGAGTAGCCAGCAGAAAGGGACTGGCTAAGATCGCTAAGTTACGTTCATGGTGTTCACTAAATCGGTCTTTTAAATAGTGGGGCAGGATAGGATTAAACAGTATTCCGTATTAAAATAACAGATTAAGAATGTGAGCACACCTTCGAAATCGAATTGGGAGTCTCTTGTGCGGAAATCGGAAACATGATCATATTTACGCAAGCCAAATATGAATCTTATGCAAGTATTTTGAAATATTTTGACGCCAAACGAACGATTATGTGGTATGAATTTTTTTCAATAACTTCCGCAAAATTATGTAGTGTATTTGACTCTCAATGCTTTTGTAATTTGATGTGATTTTTAGAGTTCAGATAACTCTAACCTCATAACTCTCTAAAACTAACTCATCTCAAACTAACTGAAGATGGGACAGTTCTGATTTTAGAATATAATACATTAGAATCGTTTTTTACTTATTTCTGTTAATGAGTTGATTAATTTGGTCTTGGCGCTTCGCCGGGTGTTGCCGTACCACGCCCGCTTTGCTCGCTCGGCTTGCGCCTGTATTAAACTACATACAAACCTTTTTTATTTGACGCAAGAAAAAACCTCATGGATACCCGACCCAGTGGGGCCTGCGGTAGGATTATGCCGGTCTCATGCCGGTAAAAAACCTGCGGTTTCCGTCTGGAAGCAAGAACCCGGGTCATAAGGAGCTTGCGCATTCCGTTCGCGGCCTGACAGCGTTAGTCAGCGCTCTGTGCAGCGCCGGCGACGTCCCGAGATAGAGGGGCTCGTTTCTAATGGTCCCTCATGAGATGGTGCACAGAAAGCGCACGCGCCATTTTGAACCCTGGACCGGAGGCGGAATCAACTACATACAAACCTAACCTAACCCAATTAAACCTGTAGTTGAGTTAAGCGTAGGTAAATAATTGCAGTTGAGTTAAGCGTAGGTTTATTAATTGTAGTTGAGTTTTTAATTCTAAAAGTGCTCATGTTAGATCAATTAGTTTTTAGAGGATCAAATAAATTAACTCCTAAAATACACACATCAAAAAAGTAGGTAGTACTAAAGTAAACTTTTTTGTTCTAGATGACATTCTGGCTGGTTGTTAAAAAAATTTCGATTTCATTTCCTTTTCACAAATATTTAAGCGAATGCGTATTTTCGAATTTTATTGCTTTTTCTTTATGTGGCGTGAGTGTTGGAAGTCATAAATTTTTATTGATTAGTTGCAAAATTTTTAATTTTAAAACATTGTTTACGACATGGGGCGCCGGCATTTGACCTCACACGAAATGCTAAGAGCCGTAGGGATGTTGGAAGCGGGAAGCAATAAATCTGAGGAATCACGATATTTTGGTGTCAACAGAAGCGTTATTTGCCGTCTTTATCAGCGTTACACTAACACGGGAGATCCTGCCGAGCAGCACCCAGGCCGCGGAAAGAGTACAATCACTAGGCAAGAACAATACATTCAACTGACCGCAAACGTCAGCCGATGTTAACCGCCTGAGAGATAGGTTTAAGGCTACAAAACACAAGTGGTGTTGTTGTTAGCACCCAAGCCGTGCGAAATCGACTGCATGAGTACGGCCTACATGCACGACGACCAATTAGGTGCCCACCTATACGTCACGGTAATCGCACTTGTCGAAATGAAATGTGTAGGTAAAGAATACACAACAGGGACCCAGGAGCAATGGGATAAAATTTTATTTTGCGATGAGTCTCGATTTGGGTTTAGGCCTGATACTGGAAGGCTAAGAGTGAACCGTCGCGACGACGCGTCGTCCTGGAAATAATCAGGGGCTGAGGTGCGTTCAAGAAGTTCATCATCCGGGTATTGCCTTGGCCGGCACAATGACAACATCCCGACAACTGATGGACTTACTAAAATTTCATTGGGAGCAATTGCCGCGGGATAACATAAACAGTCTCCAATTATCAAAGTTATCCAATTTCCTTTACAATAAATTAATTTTGTTTAACAATTTCATTAAGTTTATATTATTTATATTTACTTTGAAAAGACACTAAAGAATAATATAAATAATAAAATACTAACGATTTATTGTGAAAATACATTGTACAATTCATATTTGTATATGTTGCTTAGACTTTTTTGAGGTGTGTATTTAATTCTTTTGACCGCTATAATAATCACATTCATGGGATTTTGCTCCAGTAAAAGGGAAGGAACAAGCGGTACAATTACTGGTACAAAATAATAATAATAATAATGATATCAAGCACTATTACTATACAACACCTATAAATAATGATGTTCTTGATTGCAGATGCCACTTATCATCTTTTTTGTCTTTTTTGTTGTTCCTTCAATTATTCTTCGCATCTCCTGCTAGGAAGAAAGAGATCTTCTCTACTTAGAAAGTTTCACATCTCTTAAAAACAAGAAAAATGGAAGAAATGTCATAATAGACCTGCAGTGATACGAAAAAGAGTGTTTGTTAAAAACTTGTCATGGTCAGAAAATATGAATTAATTATAATTAGTGCATACAATATTACCTTTGAAATGGGCATCCACGGGATAGAAAAGGCAGAAACAGCATGTAGGCAACGTTCTATGAGGATTGTTGTTGACAGACTCACACATTCAATTATTATTAGCACTGTTAGCACACTATTGGAAGACAGTTCATTTAAAATAGGAACCTTGTCCCAAACATTATTAGAGAACATTATAAAACAATTGATTAAACATATTCTATTCTAATGTAATAAAAAACATATGACTTTTCTCTAACTAATATTGACTTTACATTACATGTATTTTGTTAGTGACTCAGCTCGTGTGTTTCACCAGGACACAACCAGGTAAATGTGATTATTATAGCAGTCAAAATAAAAAAGTATATATAAAATAATAATGATGTAGTACCAGCCTAGATAAGATCTTAACAAGGAAACTCTACTATGACTAAAGAAAATACTACATATACATATGTAATATCATAGAATATATCTACCTATTTAATAATGAGTTCTCAAATATCTGAAAACAATAAAGAAAAATAATCTAGGATAAATTTTTTTTACGATTCCCTAGGTTTTTCCAATCTAGTCGGGCTGCTACTAGTCTGCTACATGTTAAGTTTTAATTGCTAATTCAAGAATGTAATATGAATGTGGACATGTTTTTTTTTTTTGGATGATGCTAACCTGAAAGTGTGGCTTGTGCAGAAGGCCAAGAAGTTCTTCATACTCCTTGCAAACTGTTCCGGCATTTCCAAGCAACTCCAACACCTCCAGAGTTACCTGCATGGCATTTGATAGCAAGGGGAAAAATTTATCATCTTTTCCACGTGCCACAATTTTATTATGCACTTGGACAAGAGCATGTAGCTGTCTTGACTGAAGTAGGTCACTTAGGAAAGCCAAGTCTTCTCCCCCTGACTGCACTTCCTTCAAAGAATTGAGTAGCCGGGTCAGTGCTAAAAAATACAAATGATAATGTAATTTTGAAGAAAGGCTCTGCCAGCAACTTTTTACTTAAAATATGAACTAACCAGGATCCCAATTTTCAGTGTTTTCCATATTTACGTACATCTGGAATAATAAGGCTGCATCAAAATAAAACCGAATAATTTATATAAATAAATAAAATAAATTAATTAATATATGTAATATTACTGTCAGTTAATTTGATAATTGCATACTGTAGTACTAAGTATCACGAATACACAGCACGAAAAATACACCCAAAGGTATCATCGCTAAAATTAACATGAAACGAAATCATGTCATTTTACTTTTTACTTCACTACAACAATAAATACTACACATCAAAATTCCCTCCATCAATACCAAGTACAATGAGGGTGGAGCGAGAGGAGGGGAAACAAAGACTACATTTAATGCGTAGATGTAAAACATCTTTGAAAAAGAAAATTCAAGCTTTCAAGCTATCATTTGTGCTGCCATCTTCCGATCAAGGTTTCAGTTAAACTTTGACCGCGTTATTATAAAAGTTTGCTTTAGTCCTGGTTTAAACCTGGACTAACAGATCTTGGATTGTTACCGTACTAAGGATCAAGCTGGGTTTAAAATGCGTTCTTATTACAAAACCAAGACTAACGGGGGACCAGTCAAACCAGAGATAGTCCATGGTTTAAATGTTTTTCACAGATAATAAATAAAAGTTAGCAATCATTCATTCTTTAATGCTTGTTTCATTCAACGGAACGTTCCGTTTCTTCAAACGTTGATATTAATTCTTCCTTTAAACGCATGAATAATTATTATAAATTTTATACTAAATATCAGAATGTGCATTTCTTTCAATCTAGTCCATCGAGCAAAAACAGTTGACCCATTACGGGATGTTTTTTTAAGTTGCGCAACTTAATTTGTGTATGTATCTACTACATGAAACGGAACGTTCTTGTGTGTGCGGCGCGAAATTTGATAATTTTTCATATGCTTGTATGAAACAGTGAAAATTTCTGTGAAATAAATTAGATAGGTACCTATTAAAAATGGAACAACAAAAGAAGATGAGAGGAGAAAATTGGAGTTCGGAAGAGAAGGTTTGTGAAATATTGCAAAAAATATTAGACGATTTCAATCATGTCATTATTTTTAATTTTTATTTCCATTATGATGATTGTTCTGATTATTATAGGAAATATTACGTCAGCTTATTGCTGAATCAGCAAGTATCATAGAAGATAAATCAACGAAGACAAATGTGAATATTAAGAAAGCAAAAGAGTGGAAGATTATATCAAACAAGTAATTACTTACCTATTGCTTTTACTTACTTATGAACTTTATCACCTATGATATAACAGTACAATATATCCTTTTTTGTAGATTTAATGAACTAATAGGAAAACATAGGTCAGAGACTGAACTTAAATTAGCTTGGAAGAGGATGAAGTTGTCTGCCAAAGCTAACTTATCAGAGCATAGGAGAAAGCAGATGAATACTGGGGGAGGTGAAAAACCACCATCACCGTCTACTGAGGACCAACAAATCATAGCCATTGCTCCTCATGACTTTGCTTTCGAACTAAATGATTATGATAGTGATGCAGTGGTAAATAAAATTTCTTGTATTTGCTTGTCATATATTTTATTTTAACTTCTGATTACATATGGAATTATTAATAAACAGTGTTTTTCAGACCATACAATTTTAGATTCTTTCTTATGTATAAATACTAGAAGACCACTTAGAAGTAATTTGCATAGAAATTTATAGTATGTAAGTGAATTTATTTAGTTACATTTTAGGCTCCAGTAACTATGGCTATGAGTATGGCACAAGACCCTAAACCTGGGCCAAGTTATGAAAATATTGAGGCAAAAACCTGTGGTACAGATGCAGTGGTACAAGGTAAATACTTAAAGCATTAATTATGATCCAACACATACATTAACTATAACATTTCACATGTTTGATTTTGTTACTACAAGCATTCATAATGTTTTCAGTGACATCAAATTATCCCTTCAGAAGAACAGAAGCAACAAGAAGTCCACAAAGAAGAAAAAAGACTGTGCAGAAGAGAAACATGTAAGTACATTGCAAGGAACAATAATAAAATAAACCCAGACATGTACACAAACTGTAGCAAACTGAGATTGTTCCTATAATAAGTTCATTACAAGTTATGTATACATTTAAGGAGACATCCATGACCTACAAACAAACAAATGTTTATCCTAATCTGGACTCGAACCTAGAACACTTGGTATATGAGACGGAAATATTACCAACACAAAAAAAATCTTTGATTTTTCATTACTCTGGCATAATCTGTACTAATATTACAAATGTGAAATTATATGACTTTACAGGAGCGAGGAAATGCGCCTATCCATTGTGCGTTCCAATGAGGAATATAAAAAAAGACAACTTGAAATCATGGAGGTGGAACATAAAAACAATAATAAAATAGCTGAATTGAAAATTAAAAAGTTACATTTAGAAATATCACTTTTAGAAAATAAGCTAGCCAACAAACAAGAATAAAATGTAAGTAGACTATATAGCATAACCTAAATATTTAAAAACTGGGTCCAAGGTTCACCAGCAAGGTTAAATATAAATAAGTTATTAAAATTGTATTTGTAATAGTTCCATATAATCCATAAAATTTTATTTAAATAATCAATGGTTTAGTTACATTCTATCAGTATCAGTATTAAATAAAGATAATAAATCCCCAGACAATCAAACTAACTGTAAGGCCCAACAAATGCAGAGCTCGTGTTAAGGATGACCACACAATGAATGGGGGGGACCCCGAATAAATATACATTTCTATCTATAAATGTTGTGCTGAGTGCTGAACAATGCTGAACTAATACATGCATTTCTTTTCAGGTACAGTAGTTTTCTATAGTAAATGAAATAAATAAAACACATTTTAACCAGATTTTATTATACTTAAACATTTTGTAAATTGAAAATATTGTTGAAGAAAGAAGAATATGATTATGTATGATAGTATATTGTGAATTGTAAATAATTAAAATTGATCATTAAAGTGAGTTTCAATAAATTGTCTTCTTCTAATATTTCCCCTTACAGATAAATTTGGTAGTAAATGTTGTACTTCTGTAGGTTCCAAAGAATCAAATTGATGGACATTACCTTCAGCATGAGGAAACAGGTCTTCCCTCATATCAATGGCAATGTTGTGGAGAACAGCACATGCTACAATTGTTTTCTTTGCTGTTTCTATATCTCCAAACATTCCCCTCAATAGACAGCGAAACCTTTGTTTCCACAAACCAAAACATCTTTCAATCGTATTCCGAGTACGGATGTGACACCTGTTATAGATTTCCTCTTGTGATGATGATGGGTTCCGCACTGGTGTAAATAAATATGGTGTGCAGGGATAGCCATTATCACCTAGCAATATTCCAGAAAATGCACCTGCCTCGAACCGTTGCTTTAAACGACATTCTCTAAAAATCCTTGAATCATGGACGCTCCCCCGCCACCTAGTAACAACATCCATTATCTTTAAGTCAGCATCACAAACAACCTGCAAAAATACAAACTATTAGAATTTCTTGGTACTCCTTAAGTGAAGCTTTAGGATATGAGTGTAATAAATACTTTTAAAAAATCTATAAATTTCCACTTTTTATCATGATTTACTAAAATAAAAATGTGAAAATACAACTTATTTTAATTAATGTTACCTGCACATTAACTGATGAATATCCTTTCCTATTAATATATAATTGGCCCCCATTTGCATTAATCTTCTTTATTCTTATATGTGTACAGTCAATCACACCAATGACAGTTGGAAAATTTGCGATGTTACGGAATTTTCTTATAGTTTCCTCTTGTTCACTTAGGGAACAAGGCATTCTTATGAATCTTTTCGATATTTTACACAAACTGTCTGCTACCTTTTTGCATGTTTTACTGATGATAGGCTGAGACACACCATGTAAATCAGCTGTATCGTCTTGAATCTACAAGGAACAAAATAAATAATTTTAATACTTGTAACTTGTAGTCGAGCATTACGAAGCATTGCCCAAGCACTTGTAAACAGCGATTATCTTTGGCACTTACCTCATGGCGAGCCCAGTTGCGTAATGCACAGGCTACTTGAAGCTCAGGGCTCAACGGGCATCCTCGAGAGTCTTGAGCCAAGTCATCACGTACAAGATCCACAATTTTTTGACCGAAACGTTTTGTGAACCTATACTTGTACTTGAAGTCGTCGTCGTTCAGTCCGAATGGATTAACACGGCGGCGATCTCTCTCACATCGTCGAGACCTCTCTAGGAATTCCAAATCTTCTAAATCCATGATGTCCATCATGTCGATATCCATTTTTAACAATTTAAATTATAAATAAACGATTAATTCGTCAAATTCCTCAACAACAAAGCAATTATTGACAGTTTTGACAGTAGTTCTAAAGTTAGTCTCGACTTAAACCAGGTCTATCGCGGGTTTATCTTTGGTACCATACTTATCAGAGGTTTAGCGATAAACTTCGTTTTATAATAAGGTTTTATTTAGTCCATGGTTTAAACCAGGATCAATCCTAGTTCAATATTTAGTCCGCGTTTTGGAATAAGGCTGTGAACGTTTTATGTAAAAACTAGGAATTATATCTATGGTTAGCAGTTTTTGATTATGACATCTTCGTTGCTACTTTTCGAGCGAACAGTTGTAATATGTTACTTCAATGTGAATGATGAATGATAACACTATGTTCAATCAATTATTTACGGTTATAGGTGATCTTTCAATGTTTTAATTATGTTAAATTTACTGTTATTGTATTAATATTTGAAATTGGCAGAAATAGTTATTGTATAGTAACTACAGCTGATTGCCGTAAAACGCAAAATTTCATTTAATTTTCAATCAGCTTGATCTGCCATTACGGTTTCAATGTTTGACGAGTGAAGAGTTTTCGTTGATTTATTTCCGTAACATGGGTTTGAGCCAAAAATATGTACATTTCTCACATGACTCTTGTGAGAAACATTTCTCACGTTTCTCACAAAAATCAAAAACGTTTCTCATATTTCTCACAAAGATGCTTTCACACAGGTAACTTTTTACTGGTGAACAAATAGGTACCTATGACATTCATGATTCAGATGTACAGGAATAAACAAAAGATTCAAGATAGATTTGTTTTGATTGTGGAAGTGTCATAGGCTATAAAATTAATTATGACAGTCAAATGGCTGATTTTTGCGCCAAAATGTTATGTCATACAAATTTTTTTAACCTAACCTTTGAATTGGGGGAATTGAGGTATTTTTAAATACCTATAAAATATCATTTAATAGGTATTTAAAAATACTTTTTAAGTTTCTTAAACGTCATTTTTATATACAAATATTATTTTTGAACGACCACTTCGGATCTATGACAGTTTGAAGTAGGTTAGCAGCAAGTGTAGATCGCTCTTTGTCGTAACTATAACAAATACTTTTTTTAAAACCACATTAAAATCAGTTCAACCTAAATGCGAGATAATCACAGCCAAACATACATAAAAATCAAACTGATAATCTCCTATTTTTGAAGTCCGTTAAAAATATATTAAATACCGGGCATTTTTATTTAAGACACACAGAAGTACGTAAAAACTAGTATACTAGTAAGTAAGGTCAAATAAGGTCAATAAGGAAAAAGTTTGTTCCTAGTGTTATAGTCAGGAAGTCGTTCGTCTGATGCGTCTGATCACTAATTAGTTTGTTAATGAAAGATAACACCCATCAATATTCTGATCAGAATAAATTCAATCGTGGTAATTTCTTTACAAAATATCGCTCAAGAACTTCCCACATAATTTAGCTGAAGTACAAAAAGCATTATAACACGACCTTTTTAAAATTACTTAATTTTTGTTAAGGTTTATTGAAATTTAAATCTGATTGGAAATAAAAAAGTTTATTTTAACAAATGTTTGAAAATATATTTTCCAATACATCTTCTTTAAAATAGTCTATCGTAAAAATATGTTATTATTTAATTGATGTAATTGTGTAAACCTCGGTAATTTTTAAACTGGTTGTAATTAATTATTCAAAAATTAAGTGAAACTCTGTTGAGTATCCGAATAAATAAATTAATTAATTTTAAAAATTTATCCTATAATCCCGTTTCGGCTGGACGGTGAATTTGGGGAAACCTTGTATCAAACTTTTATTTGTTATCTCTTTTCCTGCTTCGTCCAAAAGATGGCGCTTTGAAAATGTGCTGCGTGAAATCGCATTGTATTTTACAGCAATGGCTACAATTCTTACATTTTT
Source organism: Marasmarcha lunaedactyla (assembly GCA_923062675.1). Lineage (NCBI taxonomy): Eukaryota > Metazoa > Arthropoda > Insecta > Lepidoptera > Pterophoridae > Marasmarcha > Marasmarcha lunaedactyla. Next base: position 11,776,221 of record OV281339.1, on the reverse strand, counting down.
GCTTTGACATTTGAGCTTAAAAATCAATAGATATAATAAGTGCGTTCGGATGTAAAGTATTTGTAAATCATTCGGATTCAAAAGAATATTAAAATTATTTCACAAACTATGTAATGTCCCAATAGGAATATATGTTTTAAGTACTATCAATTAGTTTTGTATTTACTGCAGTTTTTGTATGCTGTTATCACTATGTATTTCTTCTGAATGTACCTGTGAATGCAGATTTTGTGATTTTAATTATTTGAGCTAACTGAGTTTCAAATATACGCTTTATCTAAAATATAACACAGCTTTTGTAGCAGATTTAACAAAAATGTTAATTAAAAATTTTTCTGTTGCAATGTTTGAATGTCAGGATGACAAATACGAAGTGAGTGAATTCGGAACGTACGTAACTTCAAAATTATGTGGCGATGGACTGTATCGATCGATCAAAATTCAAATCACATACAATAAAATATAAAGTGATTTAATTCTATTATTACAAGGCAAGGCTTTGTATGTTCTTTTTATATCTTTGCAATACCCATTGATTTCAAACTCCTTATAAGGTATGTGGCTCTAGATATTGATTTGTTTGTGTCCCAAATAGAACATGTTTGCTCTGCGTTCTATCTTCTATTTAACATTACGAACTTTGGTATTTATTACAGTTTTGCTTGCGATAATATACAAAATGAAACTTTATTTGGATTTATTTTAATGCAAATAACATACTGAACATGGCTGTGATGACGAATTTATGTTGCTAAATATATCTGAACAGGTTTAAAAATTTTCTATATTCCACTATTACGTTACTTACTAATAATTTATTGTCTGATTAAGAATGTATGCAAATTATCGTGATTTCATTTTAAGGTCGAAACGTTTGTAGGAAAAGGTATTTCTTTGCTTGAAAGCCTTATTGAAATAAAAATTGTACAACATAGGTATTTTTATAAAAGCCTAACTCAACAATTATTGTCACATGTCCTTTTCTGTATCTCTGTGTGCAAAATTTCATGAGAATTAATTGCATATCTAAGGTGTCAAAGTGTAACAAATATATTCCATTTTATAATATAAGTATGTTTAAATATTTTTATAAACTGTTATTAATTTCTGGCTAAGAATTTTATTTTGTTATTGAGATCTCATTGTTTTTGATATTTTATTGTTAAGGATCATGTAGGTTTGTATACCAGGGATGTCTTGCCCATAGAAATTAGGTAACCATTTCCTTTGCATACTTCTCAAAATCTTGAAGTCTGCTTGGTAGTACAGTACTTCTCTATTAAATGTTGATCTTAAATTGAATGAACACAAAAAGTTTAACTCCACTAGCTTTTGACCCAAGATCTGGCAATACAAATTCATTTTTATTTATTTATCAATTATAAGCATTATAATTTACATACTACAATATTTTTACAATAAAGTGATACAACACAAATATAATCAAACTACTGTGAAGTTACAAATATAATTTATTTTGTAAAGACGAGAATATAATGAATAATAATGAAGCATAAAGTTTTGGACAGGGCTTCATCTCCTATTGTGTTTTGTTTTTCTTTTCTTTATTGCAGTGTTCTATAAATGTAATGTTCATCAATTGTGGAGACTCAAAGAATAACAATGCTCTAAAGTGTCACATTTTTAGTTATGCACTGAAAAATATAGTAATAGAAAAATCAATACAGAAATATGTATAAACATTTTTTTTAGGCCTTTCTATGCACTGTGGTCATGCTATCAAATTACAATTCTTGGCTTGATCAGACAATAAATAACTACATTATTTAAACTTTTACCACAGTCTGAATAAAAGGAACCATTGCAAATGTTTCATGTGGTAAATGTGTCCTTAAATGTCTAATGAAAACCATAAAACAGATATAAAAATATATCTCATATTGCTACAGTCTCACACTTCAGAATTAAGTGCAAAAAAAATATAAATATCAAAGATACCCTGTCACATAATAATAGTTTTTATTCCAAAAACTATCACAAACATGAATTATTGGGAGGGGTCGCCGCGAATGCTTCCACGGTGAAGGCGCTCAGCCGCGTGCAGGGTATGTGGCAGACGCTCAGGCGCTCTGGCATGTGCAGGATCAGTGAGAGAATGAACAGGAGGAGCAGGTTGGTTTAGCAGACCGGAGGAGGTGGTAGGCGGGATCATCAGGGTCAGCAGCACGAGCAGGATCAGGCGTTTATGTCAGGGTTTTCAATATGAGGCAGCTTCAGGTAGCTTCTGCATGAGGCAGCTTCAGCGTCAGGTAGCTTCAGCATGAGGCAGCTTCATAGTTGGGTAGCTTCAACATGAGGCAACTCCAGCGTCAGGTAGCTTGAGCATGAGGTAGCTTCAGCGTCTGTCAGGTAGCTTCAGCATGAGGCAGCTTCAGAGTCCGGTAGCTTCAGCATGAGAGTTCGAGGACTTGCAGAGTTACTTACAGTAGACTGGAGATGTTATCAGTAGGATGGCTTGAAATAGACTGGAGGTGTTATCTGTAAGATGGCTTGAAATAGACTGGAGGTGTTATCGGTAGGATGGCTTGAAATAGAATGGAGTTCTAAGGCCAGCAATCGGCTTATATGGCCGAATTCACATTCCTTTGAAAATTTTGAATTTAATCTTATTAGCCAGGAATCAAGTATATTTTCTTATAATAGTTTTGTAAGAATCCGTGTGTTCGATTGGCAGCCTCCATTGCTGTCATAAAAAATTGAGTTGACATGATTTGTCAAAAAGTAAATAACATTAATACAAGAAAATGTATAATAATAAATAAATAAAAAGGATTCCAAAAACATAGGTAAGCATTACAACCCTAAGTAAAAAACACTTTTAAATATTTTTACGTATTATGATATTTTTAAAGAGCAGTCTGTGGCTTGCATACCTTGAAACTTGGACAGCATCTAAACTATCTTCAATAATTTATCAGTTATGCTAAAAAACTTCTGTTGCCAGATTTATGCACAAAAAGTTGCGAAACTTATTGACTAGAGGTACTTTTCCTTGGTACCTCTTGTATTAAAAGTAATTTAATTTAGAATCCAAGAATTACTTCTTAGATATATTAAAGTGCATATCAAGTCTTTATTTCAGTTTGTAGGGTTGTACGAAGATTTTCTGTTACAATATCTTTCTGTGAACAACTCTAAAATGTGACATTTTATAGTAAAGTAACTTATTACACATAGGTTTTATTTTGATGCTTGGTCAACTTATAAACATTTATACTAAAACTAAGTCAAAGTTATGCTTATTTCATAAACGTTAGATTTGACCAAGAATTGCCACTACAGCATTGGACCCACTGCAGCATGTAGAACAGCTTAAAATAACTTTTTAGCGCTATATAAGGTTTCCTAGTTACAATATTTTTGTGTGGATAACTATAAAATGTGACACATGTTAATATAGTGGTTTGGTCCCCAATTTATATATTTATGCATAGGCCAAGCAGTGCACTGCAATTTTGAAAAAAAAAAACAGGTGGCATTTGGAATTGTGCCAATGTCTTCAAACCCCTCTATGATTTAGTTCTGAGGTTCCACAGTTCACAATTCATAAGTGTTTACATTAACTTAACATATTTATAGTAAATAAGAAAGATTGCATCATGTTGCATTAAATAGAAAAAGGTTAATTAATTTAAACCTTTCGTAACTTTAATAATACTACATAATGATAAAAATTTACCTCTATTACTTATATAAATTAATTTTCAATAAAATTGGTATACCAGTAAATGTTTGGTAGATACAGGTTCCTCCATAAAGTACACATAACTTATGTTAGGGATAGAGACACTTTCAAAAGTTAATTAGTTTTCTTGTAATAACAAAAGGATTTAAAATCCTTTACATATAAGGGTTGATAAGATTTTTTAATGGCATTATTGTATAATTTGATTTGTATTTTTACTACCAACATTTTATTTGCATTTACATGTTTTCACTAATAATCACATAAGTTGCAAAAACTTAGAGTAGTTCTAGAATAAAAATATTGTATGATATTATAAAATTTTTAATTCTATATAAATACATTTAGGTACCATATACATTTATTGAAAACTATTTAAATTTGTTTTTTCAAAAATATGAGAAGGTTGTCCCTTGTTTCTTGAGGTTAAAGGGCTCTTCATAAAGTATGGTAACACTCAATTTCTGAAGTTTTTATATTTTAACTTACAGAAATGCTTCATGCAGGGCTCACGGGCTAAGTTCAAGCCGGAGACGGCAACTGATATTGCAAATTTTGATGAGGAAGAGAAATTAACAACACATCTGCAAAGGCAACTAGAAGAAGACATAGCCAGGTAGCCATATGGTTTACATATTTAAAAATGAATCATCTTAGTTTCCTCCAAAATAACAGTCATAGCCTCTAAAGTCAGGCCATTTTAATAGGTAACATTTGACATTTCATCAAAATTCAACAATGTAACCTTGTAACGGCGGGCATAAATTAATATATTTTTTCATTTTGTGAGAACTGCACAATTGCTAAACTTTTTTCAATTACGATTACATATTTATTGTAAAAATGGCCGATACGAGTGATTTTACGATTTGCTTTCACTAATAAACCATTCTAAACATAATAAACAATTTCTGATCTAAAGAACTGAACGTCGTTACAATGTTGCATCAGATAACCCTTTTTTCTTTCTAAACACGGACGTTACTCTAAAAATCGAAAGCTGATAAGTTGAATCGAATGCAATGATTACTTGTGAAGAAATATCACCATAAATTAATAATCACGTTGTGATTATAATAAAACATAATTATGTTTATTATTCTTTTTACTAACCATAAAAATACGTAAAATAACTAAATAGAAAAATCATTGATGTTGGTACAATTTAGGTGGGATGTTGTGCCTGTCGATGACGCCATGTCATGTCGCCATTATATGACGGAGTCTTTAGTTGTTGTACGTAGTGAGTGTGCGTTTTTGGTGTGCTCTCTGTATTTTTTTTCTGACCCGGCTTTTTTATTGGACTGATCTTACTACGTTTACCTGGCTATAAATTGGACTCTGATTGCTTAACGATTAGTAAACAAGAACAACATTACCATGTCGAAACGGGGGAAAACGCTAAACAGTCAATCTACTACTAGTTGTGAAATTGTACAATTATTTTGTCCGTAAATCAGTTCACCATGGGCTTTTTTTACCATCTACACAACCGAGAGAACGCGTTGCCGAAGCATTGGGAACAGGGAAGAGGACAGTAACTCAAGTTCTGAAAGAGAAATACGAACCATCAGGCTCAGAAGATAATACTTTACCTACACCGAAAAAAGAAAGAGGGACAAGAAAATTGTTGGCCTTGATAATTTTGATGCTGCTGCAATTCGCAACCACATTTATGGATATTACTCGAGAAAAAAATATCCTACACGGGAAAAGGTAATGAGTTCGTGAAAAGACGCTGGCTTATTTTTTTGCGGTAAATCGTCTCTATCAAAAGTTTTCAAACCGATTGGCTTTAGATTTTAAAAATCTGACAAGCGGAAAATCCTGCTAGAACGATACGATATTATTTTGAATAGAGTAACATTCTTACGTCAAGTAAAGAAAATTACAGATTGGGACAATGTCGTGTTTATTGAGAAACATGGTTGAACGCGAACCATACGGTTTCGCGGACATGGACCGATGATACAGCGGCCTCCACCTCAAAAGTTCCATCGGGAAAAGGAGCCCGACTTATTATATGTCACGCGGGATCAGCTTCTCAAGGTTTTATTCCAGACTGCCTCCTCGCATTCGCCTCTAAAACAACAACAAGTGATTACCACGAGGAAATAAACTTTGAGGTTTTTAAAGAGTGGTTTGAGAAGTTGCTAGTTAGCTTAGAAAACCCATCGAAAATTATAATGGACAATGCACCGTATCATTCTGTACAAGTTGATAAACCAACCACCAACTCAAGCAAATAAAAAGCAAGAAATTGTTTCGTGGCTGGTAAGAAATGGCGTTGATGCAAGTCCAACTTTATTAAAAGTTGAGTTGTTAAATCTGGTAAAAGCAACTAAGCCGTCCAAGCTCCGCTATGTAATCGATGAACTAGCCCTAGAGCATGAACACGAAGTTATTCGATTGCCTCCCTACCATTGCCAGTATAACGCCATCGAGCTTATTTGGGCACAAATAAAGGGTCATGCAGCGTGTGCAGAAATCACTACAGAAGACTGGAGAAAAGACGTATAGAAAACAAAGAAAATAATTTTAGAAGATTTTGAACGAGATGTGAGAACAGAAAATTTTGAAAACGAATTAATAATCTCTCTGAGTACTGACAGCAGTGGTAAAGATAACAATACTACTAACAGTTCTGATAGTTTAACTGAATAAATGCAATTTTTTGTTATATTATCACCTGTCTTTTTTGCTCCTTAAATTTAACGAAAGAAAAAATAATAATGGGACAAGGATTCGCCTGATGATGAAACTGACTGACGTCAAATGTTACCTATTAAAATGGCCTTACTATAATTTCTATTAAGGTGAGATACCCAATTATCAGCACTTTAAGAACTAGTCATTTCTAATCGGTTTGATGATGTTTCAAAATCAAATAAAATATATTTTTGCAAAAAATTTAGCCTCAAATTATAAAATATGTATAATCAACATGTAGTTAGGTAGATAATTAAGAGTTATTCTGTGAAAGAGAAATCCTTAAGGACGCGTTTCGGCAGTGGCTAGATTTTGAATTAGCACTACAATTACATTTCTCACACACACATAAATAAATTCACAAAAGTTTTAAAATCTATCAAACTTGATAATTTTCAAGTATTTGATTTTTAGCCCTGTACTTCAATCTGTAATATAAATAATACTTACGTGTAGCGTAGTTTCAATAAAACACAAAATTCTCTCCCGTGTTTATTTTTTCGGTAAAATTAAAAATATACAAAAATGCCTGTAAATACAAACAGAAAAATATAAACAAAATTGAAATAAAAAATAGTCACACAAAATAGAACAGAAATATTAATACAATTAAATTTGATCTGAAAGAAAAAATAACAATAATATAAATTTTAATGAATGAGAATCCTTACCAACAATTTTGGCTACGCACACTCGTGAACGTAAAAAAAAACTTTGATTTTAGATAATAAAATATCTTAACTATATAATTTTGAATGATAAACTCGGAAAAAATAATAAATAAATAGATTCAAGTTGCTTTGATGAATAATTTTTCGTGACTGACTTGTCAAATCAAAACATTGCCGTTCTCCGACACTACGTAATTCCTAGTTTAAAATTACGTCGGGAACAACAAAAAAAATAAAATTAACTGACAAAAAGAGGTCGAAATAGACAACCGTCACAATACCCCGGGGGCCGGGAAAAAAAAAATCTGAAAGATTTTTTTTAGTAAAATTTCAAATTCAAACCAAATCAAAATAAACCGCATATATATATCGAATTTTAATATTTAATCTGCTAAATGAAAGAACAATCAAAAAAAAATAATAATTAAAAGCAAAATGAAAATTAATATTAACATCCTATAGAAGAATTTTTCTGAAAAAACATCCTGTATATATGAAAAAAAAAAAATAATAATACTGATATAATGCTTATCAACAAGTTATTTAATAGAAAAAGAAAACAAAACAGACGAGAGAGAGAAAAAAAAAATCCTAAATAATTATCTTAAATTACATGGTTCATGAATGATAAAATTTTAAACATGATCCTGGAATATACAATGTTAATATACATCGTTCAACTCCATCAACGTACATTATAATTACAACATACATTCTCTATCATACTAGTCTTATTCCAACTACTGGAAATAAAACGTCATGCAGTTAGAGTTGCTTATGAGGAATCGTATCCTAAATAAGTCAACTCAACAGAGTTGAACGCAACGGCAAAAGGCTTTAATAGTTGCCATCCGCTGAAAATATTAATAGCTTATGGCTTCTTTAACGTGTCGCTAAATCCCGCACGATGATTACTATAAACAAGTTTCAGTTAAAGACTGAAATAAATATGCCGGAAAGCATATGAAAATAATTCTCACAGGAAAGTGATTCAAGTGTATAAATAATACACATAGGTATGGTTTAGTTTAACGAGTTACCATAATAAACGCTCGTGCAGAAGGCTTAATTTTACAAGTTGCAAACCGCTTGAAAAAAAAAATTGAGAAAAAAAAAATTGATAACATTTAACAAATTATACTATAAAGTATAATACAGATATTGAAAATAAGAGTTTACACTCCTAGAATTGCAAATATTAAATAAATTACACAATAAGTTAACCTAATACTACGATGATGATAATTAATTATAAGTTTTGACCAACGTCAATGTTAATGGTATAGCCAAACGATAATGAGGTGCATAGAGAAAAAAAATAAGATAAAAAGAATCGGCTTATGCTCGCCGTGAAAATTCTCTCTCTCTCTGAAAATTCTTTAGGGCTATTTTGTAAAATTTCTGTTTCAGAATCTACATTAATATTTAATAATAATGATCGTAGTTCGTCTACAGATTGCGTCGAAGAAAAATTTATATTTCTGATTTTTAATTCATAAATTATTTCAGGTTTATTTAATTGTGAAAAATTCATTGCAAAATCAAAAAAAAATGTTAAAGTGAAACAAATTTGTTAATAGTCGTTATGCAGAATAGAGCCTTAAAAATATACGTATTTTCAAGTGATGGAAATGAATAGAAAATGTTATTTAAATAGTGAAATTACTGGGTTATAGAATGTTGTGTCTTCAGAAAATTTCTTCAAGGATATTATAACGAAAGAAACTAAAGAAACTTAAATGTCTGAATAATTTAGCAGTATTTTGATATATTATAGTAGATATATTATAGTAGATACATATATAAATATATTATAGTGAATGTTAATGATTGAAAATGGTAACAAATAAAGTTTTATGCCTGACCTCAATAATAATTATAAAAAAATTATTTTTAATGTTGCAATTCTTCTGTTCCTTTTGTTCCTTCTGTTCCTTTTGTTCCTTCTGTTCCTTCTGTTGCAATTTCTCCTCTCATCTCAATAAGCTACGTTTGAATATTCGGGCGCCAGTATGTAGCGTAGTTTCAATAAAACACAAAATTCTCTCCCGTGTTTATTTTTTCGGTAAAATTTAAAATATACAAAAATGCCTGTAAATACAAACAGAAAAATATAAACAAAATTGAAATAAAAAATAGTCACACAAAATAGAACAGAAATATTAATACAATTAAATTTGATCTGAAAGAAAAAATAACAATAATATAAATTTTAATGAATGAGAATCCTTACCAACAATTTTGGCTACGCACACTCGTGAACGTAAAAAAAAACTTTGATTTTAGATAATAAAATATCTTAACTATATAATTTTGAATGATAAACTCGGAAAAAATAATAAATAAATAGATTCAAGTTGCTTTGATGAATAATTTTTCGTGACTGACTTGTCAAATCAAAACATTGCCGTTCTCCGACACTACGTAATTCCTAGTTTAAAATTACGTCGGGAACAACAAAAAAAATAAAATTAACTGACAAAAAGAGGTCGAAATAGACAACCGTCACATACGTTTTGCATAATATTATCCTTTGTTTTGCACTTACTTTTTCTTCATTTCATTGCTAAATATTAACATTATATTTTTTACTTTCTTACGGAATGCGATCCCGGCCATATAAGCCGATTGCTGGCCTTAGAACGGCAGTCTAACGTTGTTTTCAAGCCGTCCTACCGATAACATCTCTAGTCTATTTCAAGCCATTCTACCGATAACATCTCCAGTCTATTTCAAGCCATCGTGCCGATAACATCTCCAGTCTACTGCAAGTAACTCTGCAAGTCCTCGAACTCATGCTCATGCTGAAGCTACCGGAATCTGAAGCTGCCTCATGCTGAAGCTACCTGACTAACGCTGAAGCTGCCTCATGCAGAAGCTACCTGAAGTTGCCTCACGTTGAAAACCCCGACATTGACGCCCGATCCTGCTCCTGCTGCTGACCCTGATGATCCTGCGTACCACCTCGTCCTGCCTGTTGATCCAACCTGCTCCTCCTGTGCCTGCTCTCGCTGATCATGCACGCGCCAGAGCTCCAGTCGATGCCTGAGCGCCTGCCGCTGATCCTGAGCGTCTTCACCGCGGAAGCCTTCGCGGCGACACCTCCGACTAAATCATGCCCGTGACAGTTTTTTTTAAATAAAAACTTTTATTACGTGACAAATCGTATACGCGTCATCTCTAGAAAGGAAACAGATATTTCAATACCGAAGGAGTTTAACCATCTTGGTCTTTTCCACTTTCATGGTTGTCCTGCGATTTTAAGTGATATTTTATTTTACCGGACTATGAAATGGGTATATGACAACTTTTTTGAGTACTCCTTATAACTTATTTAGTTCGACTTGATTAGATTTCCACTGATACGGGCAGAGCTATTCGTTATATATCTTACTATCGGACCCGGTAAAATCTGCTGAAGGTAAATTTGAAAACTAGTACAGGTAGCAGAGCTTGCTATGTCGAATTTGGATTCATTTTGCGCGCAAATCTTGCTTCTGGAACTCCTTGTTAGGTAGTAGGGTAGTTCTTGATGTACAGGGAATACTCAAAAAGATTGATGAAAAAAAATTAAAATGTTCTTATGTTTTTTTAATTAGTTCTTTTCAAAGAACGTCCCACCAGCGTCTATATAAATTTCATGCGTCCGAACCAATTTTCAAAGCACATTTTGTAGTCTGCAACAGGCACTTCCTCAACGGCCATCTCGAACGCAGTTAGCACATCTTCTGGCGAAGAAAACTGTATCCCTTGAGCAAGTTTTTAATTTTAAGGAACAAGAAAATGTCACACGGTGAAAAATCAGGACTGTAAGGATGACCCAAAAGTTTTACTGGTGTGGTGTTCAGGAATTCCCTCGTCTATATCGCGGAGTGCGTTATAGACGAGACGTTGTAGCCGTGGAGCCAAAGGACTCGGTGTCCCGTATTCGGTCGCTTGTTGCTCTCCGCAGCAAAAACTTCTAGCAAGCATTTGGTAGTGTTCCACTCAGCATTGTTGCTACTTTGGTTTCTTAAGGAGAAAAAAAAACCCAGAATTTCTCGATATTTTCACTTTCATATTGAAACAGTCATATGACTGGCGCTTTGTTTCTGGATCGTCACTTCGTCACTTGTTATGATATCGCAAACAGGGCGCGAAGAATCTGCTTTTAATTTATCAATCATATCATGGCAGCATTGTATGCGCGCATGCTTCAAAGCATCGGCGAGGTTGTGGAAAACAATCCTCCTTTGCGTAAAAACCATGAACAATTCCCGATCCAAATCTAGATTGACCTCAATCTCCTCGTATGTGATTCATCGATTTAGTTGAATAAGATGTTTCACTAGGAGCACGTTATACCAGCGGTATTCAGTAGCTTTAGAGGCGTCTTGTTCGTAAACTAAAAATTGGCACACTTAGTATACTTTAAAAACTGCTTCTGGAAAACAGCACTTGGGAGAGCGAGCTTGTTATTAATATTGCACTAAACAAAATTGGCTTGGGCCAACAAGGCCAACCTGACAAAAACAAGTAGATCATTTAATCAACAACCAAACGATGATTTTACAGCTTTTCAAGTCGTAGTTGAATTCGAATCTAGCAATCCTACATACCAAACATTTAACGATCACCTCGTTAAACGTACTTACTTAAAACGTACTTCTCGTTTTTAAGCCTTATAACGCCATGCTTTTGCCCCCGAGCACTGTAACGGTGTTATGCTGGCCTACTATCAACGTAAACTTTTCTCGTAAATATGCTTCCTTGGCGGTTTTTTATTTCTAAATTAGAATGTTTCAAACGTCTAATTGCAAATCACGTGGTCCGCTGTCTTTTTATTATTATTATATTTTGGGATTTCATGTATTGATAAGCGTATTTTGGAAAATCAACTATTATAAATTTATCTGACTAGAGTATGTTATTTGTATTCTTCTTTCGTTATAATTTTATGATTTACCTAAAAATTATCATGTTATACCTTTTGTATTGATTTAAGGCCATTTATGGCCTCTTTCTTACCAATAAATTAACATCTGCTGGCATTTCCGTGTTTCGTTTCGCCACTGCCTTAAATAAATAAAGTTCTGACTATTATTTGTTTGATAATTTGTTCCAGAATTTTTGATGAATCCATCTTTCCTGACCTCGAATTAGGATGTGGAAAGTTAAAGATACTGAGTCACGTTTGCATATTAAAAACCCGATCCAATAGCTTTTATCGCAAACTCCAGAAAATTGTGCAGGTTAACATCGATCGGACCACTTTTGATGAAATTTACTCATTCATAAGGTAAAATATTAAATAGATTAATATCCTGTAAATTCTTACTATTAATTTTATCTGTTTTGCATCGCAAAGGTGATCGCACATTTGTCAGGAGCGGTAACCTGAACACGTAATGCGATATGTATAACGCGATATAATAAACACCACAAATTCGCTTGCACGGATAAATGTACGATGATCTTTACATTATTGTAAGTTTCATTAATCAAGTGAGACTCTTAGTGAACCTCTTTTCTTCCTTCAGCCTTAAGACTGCAGAACTTCAGACTCCCTTAAGGATCTTGTCAAAGTTTTGAGCGGTCCGTATCCATTGCCTTCTGGTGATCAAAGCCAGATCATTGATCTATTTTGATGGGTCTGCCTACATGGTCGTTGTTACCACAGCGGAACTGTATTTCCTCAACAACCATTTGTCGTGCAAGCTACATGCCCTCCCCATTGAAATTTCAGAATTGCGATCCTCCGATACTGCGCTGACCTCAGGTGGCTTCGATCAAACGCGTCACAGCTCCGGTTGATCGATTTCGCCTTAAAACCTGAGACATGCTTTTTTAGGGATGTTAAATCTAAATCATTGAGTCGTTCTGAGACTAGGGGACAGACACGTGTGCTTGTGTCATCTTTTCGGAATGGCAATAATAGCTGTGTTTGGCAAGTCGGTTGGCGGTCGCGGTGTCTACTTTAGCAATAATTCTGCGGCCCATTATTGTAAGTTGGTACCGCGATTTAGCATATTTCCGCCATCTATTTCCGCCGCCAGAGTTTTGTCTGTTAATGAACAAGATTCAACACAATCAAGTGAAGTTGGAGTATTTACGATGGTTCTACACTCCAAAAACATATTTATATATTTTTATTACATATTTCAACACCTACCTACCTGATAAGTTCGCAATGATTTCGTTTTCTGCTCTCATTTTTGGATACTTGCGCATAACACCTTTTCCCTTGTTAGGATTTGCTTAAATTTTCATAGGAACCTACCTGGATACTATTTTAAAACTTAGCATCCGTGGAGTCAAGCTAGTTAAATAGCTAACTTTTACTCTATTTTATTCTGCTTATTGAAAAATCATATAATAATTAATTAATATTGTTCTACAATAACTGAAATCTGTGAAAGAAAGTTAGCTTCTTAAATCTATTTAGTTAGGCATTGACTCAAAAATATACAAATCCCTTTTTTTCGTGGTTTTATTTTCTTGTCCCATTACCAGAACCACGAGGGAGACCTATTTCTGTCTGTCATTTTATGCGTCGAAGCGAGAGTTAACCTACAGTTTTTCTTATTTAGTAGTCCACTTTTCATTCGGGCCCGTAGTTCCGGGGTTAATCAATTACATAATATAAATTAAAACAAAATTAACTGTGGTACACATACGTAAATAAAATATCTTGTTTTTTTTTGCTGAACATAATTATTTTTGTATACAAAGAGATAGGTCAGGTCAACTTTTTACATTAAATTCGAAGCTTTTCCAAACATAGTCCTAGAGAGACTTCTTTTTTTTATATTGTTGCAGGACATAGTCAATCCTTTGATTTTTTTCTTTAACCCCAACATTTTGATTACTTGGAGTCCAGCAATTATTTTCAAATTGTTTCTTTCTGACACTGTACATGTTGGCGTCTTGCATTAAGACAGTCAAGATATGCATAATATATCGGAATTTTACTGCTGGCTTTTTTGAGTTTATTATTCCAACCTTCGACGTTGTTTTTAGTTAGGTGCGTTTCCCCGCTAACACACCACACTTCTACAAATGACTCGTTTTGAATCCAAAACTCAACCATGTAATTTTTGAACTCATCAATTTTCGAATTAATAGGGCAATCAGACTCTATGTAACACCATTCTTCCGCAATTGCATCTCTTGGAAACAATGGTAGCAGTCCACAAAGTGCAACGATTGATTTCGTAAATTCCAAGTTTTTTGCTTTTTTCCAAATAGCGTTCGAGCAATGATAAAAACAACCTTTTAATTATTCGTAGCTGCCAGTTCGTAATCTGTTTTATACTTGTGTGTTTCCCAATCTGGAATACAGGTTTTGATAAGAGTGAACAATAGTTTATATGTTTCTTTGTTCTTTTTATTCACAAAAGCATAAATCAGAGGTACTATTTGGGTACTATGTCATCTTCCCCGTCAGATCGATTAAGCTCTCCTTGTATCACGTACAGTTGCTCAGAAGGCTTTGGGCAACTTTTAAATGTACCATCACTGAAGTAAGATTTCAATATTCGGAGCTTTTCTTTAGCATCCTCTGTGCCAAAAATTAATATTCGTGTACCTATGTCATCATAATCAGCCATCAAACAATTTGTGAATTTTGGTGGTAATTTGACTTCATCTACGGATCTGAAATTAATTTTATCTACACCGGCCGTGTTTTTTCTAGCTATGTATGGAGAGCTCTGAACATTCGATAACTTGTGTATTTTTTTGATAATATTAATTCCTGCACCATTTAGTGACGCAATAATCTATTAAATTCGGTTGGCACTGGTGGAAAAATTCCTATAGAAAATCATTTCTTGCATTCATGCACACTCTTTGCTATAATGTTGTCTTAACAGATGAAGAGCACGTATAGAGTATACCATATTTAAAAAAAAGTATGTAAACAAACCATTGCCGGATATAAATTCGTCAATTTCATCAAGAATCCCACTTCCAAGACACTAAAATTGCACACCAGTAACTCAGAAAACACTGCCGCCCTTTTATTAAACAATTTTTAAGTAGTACTTGGAGCTAAAACTTGCAAAACTAAAAAACTACAACTAGATGAAAAAAATTGAGGTTATTTCTTTTTCTTTTAATACAAACATTAGGGATAACCAACCAACCTTAATTGCCTTCTGTGCGGCAAAAAGAAAAAGCGCAAGGAAACGAGCAAAAATCGTCTCTGCCCTGCTTGTTTTGAGGAATATCATTCTAATTATGTAGTAAATGTGACTGATTCTGAGCAATACAAAGACTGATTAAAGAGTAACTCTTGTATAATATGAATAAAAAATATAAATTGATTTTACAAGTGCATTTAATTTGTTTTTTTTTGTTTTGATTGTGTAGTCTGGAAAGAAAACATAACATTTAGTTTATTTTTGTTTAGTCTGATTCTATTATTTTAAAAACATAAAGAAGACTGATTGTTAATTCTATTACATTAATAAAAAGAAATAATATTTTTGATAAAAAAATATTTTTTTTGATTTGTTGATGTCGATTATCGTTTTGCCAAAGCGATTAGATTTAATAATTGAATAATCAGTATGGGTAACATCACTAAAATGCCAAAGGGTCATTGACGTTTCATTGTTTACAAAGTTTTTTTTCTGAATCTGGTAAATATAATATGTTCTTGCTTTATGAAAACAGTCGCACCCTAAAATAATTTAAATCGTAAAATATCTTTCAAAATATTTTATAATAATAATAATAATGGGCCGATACCACCAAGCCGGCCCATCTCAGTGAGATTAACCAACTGCGCAAAAGTCGTTTATAGTGACCAAGTGGGTATGTAATAAATACACAGGTGCACTCACTATTCCTTCACTCTCATAGTCTGATGTGACGGGAAACCGACACGACCAGGCGAGGGCAGATTACTTTACATGCCCATCCGATAGCATGGATCATCTTTCTTGTCAGATAAGCAGATGACCGGCCTGTATTAACCTAACGAAACTAGAAACAAACACATAAATATATTTGCCTCCTCCCAGAAATCAAACCCGAGATGAACATAAGAAACGAGACAATTACCGCCTGCTATCGGGAAGTACAAACCTGAAGCGTCAGCATTCCTTTGCATTTTTTACAGTGGTTAAAGCATCTCCATATACAAGTACCCTTTTTATTATATCCTTTCTTTGTATATTGATAAGCATCATGTAACAGAAATGTTACAAAACCTTTTCTACCTATAAAATTCATATCTATTCATGAAGAAGTAGATGGCAGTTGATCACTCATAATATTTTGTGATTCGTTAAAGTTCTACACAAAATAACTATAGGCACTGCAAACTATAGCATTTTTATTCACTCTATGCAATCTTTACGCGTGTAAATAGTAGGTCATTACATATCAAATTGGCGTTTTGTAAGGGAGGAACATATAGTAATTTTTTTTAAATATAATATAGTATTTAATCAAAGTATGTAAAAACCATCCGGACGGTAATCAATAAAACCTTTAAAGGCGCTTTGGACTGCCCCATCGGACTTGGATATTTTCCCTTATAAGAAGTTATCCAAATTTCGAAAACAATGGCAATCTGTTGGTGCAAGGTCCGAGGAGTACGGTGGTTGTTCCAGTTGAAGCTCCTCTAATTTGGTAGCTCCTCTAATTGTCCTAAAGCAGCAGTGGACTGGAGCGATTGACCAGCCTCGGTTGTTAAGCAGCTAGCGTTTCCATCATGGTTTGCAGTTGCTGACAATAGAAAATTGCAATATATCTGCCGTAATCGTCTGGCCAGATTTAAGAAAGCTGTAGTGAACGACACCGGCACTAGTCCACCACACGCTCACAAGTCTGAGTCAATTTTCGCTTGAGACAGGATTTGGCTGGTTCGCCAGGGTTCAACCATTGCAAAGAGCGTTTCCGATTGTCGTACAGGACCCACTTTTCATCACAGGTAATGATTCGATTTAAAATCCTTTCATTATTGTGCCGGTTGAGTAATGTAATGCAAGAGTCAACGCGCGTTTGTCGGTTTGCTGCACTCAATTCATGAGGTATCCACCTTTCAAGTTTTTTCACCTTCTAACTTTACTTCAAGTGGATTAAAACAGTTTTGTCACTAACATCGCAGCCTACAGCTAACTCGGACGTGGTTTGCGATGGATCCGCTTCCACGATAGCCTTCAATTCTACATTACCAACTTTGGTCTCCGGACGTCCACGGGGCTTGTTCTGCAAGTCGAAATTTCCAGAACGAAAACGTTAGAACCAAAAACGCACTGTGTTCTCTTTTGCGTCCGCCATACCCAGCATTAATACTTCGAGCCGTTTCTGCAGAATGGTGCCACGGTGGAACTCGTACTTGTAAATAGTATTGCGCGATGCCGAGATGTTCGATCAATCGAAACAATCGCAGTCGTAAAAAATTTTCATCGAGTCTACGATTGTCTCGGTCTGTCATCGAACAATCGAAATGTTTTTCGATTGTTTCGAGTCAACATCATCGGCTCGTACCTACTACAGCGCGATTCAAACGATGGCGTTGATTCGAGCCGTTTCATAGTTTTATACAAACGATTGATTTATTATTACATTTTAGCAATTAAGGCAAACTAATAAATCCACGATCAATAAAAAGATTTTCTTGGATGCTTCAGATTTTATTCATTGTAGTTGAAATATTTTTGATACAGGTAAATAATCTGCGAAAAAAAAATGTAAATAGAGCTACCAAGTATTTTTTTCTTATACTATTCATCAAAGGAGAGAAAATCAAAGTTTGTTTTTTTCTCTTACATTTAATTGCTGTGCTATGAAGAGAGATGGCCTGATTAGTCACTGAACTGTCAATTAAGTTTTACAATAAATAAAAGTATTTTATTTATTATGTTTTTGTGGTAAAAAAAAGAAACAAAAAATGTAAATAGAGCTACCTAGTACTTTTTTCGTAAACTATTTGTTAAAAGACAGATCAATCAAAGTTCATTTCACTCTTTTACATTGTATTGCTGTGCTGAGAGAGATGGCGTGATTAGTCATTGAACGATCAATTCTTTTTAATACGAATAAAAGTATTATAATTAATGACTTTAATATGATTTGAATAATTTAAGCGGTTCAACAAACCAATCTGTTTTATATGATTTAAATACTTAAAATAAACAATTCAACAATAAGAGTGATTAACGAAATGTGTCATTCATTAAACTCCTAACTACCCACAACAGCTCGATTCAACTCGATTTATATTGTAGTCAAAAGTCGTATGTCAACGAGTTAAACGATCGAACAGAGTGAACGTACGCACCATACGACTCCAGTGGCATGAATCGACGAGATTTCGAATTACGATTGCAGGCAGACATCGCATTTTCGATCGATGGCCAATCGCTTAGTCGTACCGAGAGTTGACTCGAAACCATCGACTGTGCGATGAAAACAATCGCGAGTCATCGAGATGTTTGAACAATCGAAACAATCGATTTCAACATCTCGTCATCGCGCATCTAAATTTTAAATTGGAATTCATAAAGTGGCCTGTACGACAAAACGCCAATTTCATATGTAAGGACATAATTGATAGACACAATGACAATCGCTTGACGTATTTTAGGTAAATTTTTTTTATTAGCTTTATTACTTTAATTTGACATTTTAAATTTTTTTTAAATAAAAAAAAAACAAAATGCAGCAGTATAGTAGTATAACAAGTAGGCAGTCAATAAAAAAATACTTTTATTTTATTATAAACCAATTTGTTGTTAAAAGTAGCCGCATTAAAATTTAACAAGCATTTGGGATCCAACGGAAATCGTTTTTGGGATTTAACGACAATAAAAAGAATTCTCTTCCATTTTTAATATTTGGGTTCCGACGGAAGTACACAATGATGTTTACTAAGATCCAACGAAAGCAAAGCGTCAATAGCAATATATAGGTAACCGTATGTTTTAATCCCTCATTTCTCACATAAATTTTGAGGATGCAGAAATCTTGAAAATCGCTGCTTTGTTTAAAAAGTACGTAATCATGCTTGTGTTGTGAGTTTTAACATCGGAACATTAACTGTAGCTATAAGCACAACCTCGTGAAATTACGAAACTTTTGACTAAAATTTAAGGCATTTTTTAAGTAATATGTTAACACGCTTTTTACTTTTTATAAAAAAAAACTGTTTATTAATTGTCAGAGTCGGAAATTAAAGTGATGCTCATAATTAGCTAATAAATACATTGTTTAAATATTTCAACCTATTTTTGATTTATTTATAAAAGTAAAAGAAGTAGTTTTATAGTACCAAATACCATTTACCGAACCTTACACATTTGGTTTTGATATGAATATATCATCTAACCACTTGAACGTTCCAGGTCACTGCAGTACCCCAAAATTTTTGGCCAACTTACGTCCTGAGTACTACAGTGCCCAAAAGGTGAACCATTCGAAAAAATGATTTTATTAATTACCTATGGCTCTTGTGTGCCTTGTCTTTGGTTTAATAGAAGCCGAAATAATGACTGAACGAACTGAACCACGTCTCAAATGCCATTTCTACAAACTTTGTGTGTATCAAAAAAATGTAAACAGGGTGTGAATTGTGCTCGAAACCACGAAGTGCCTTCTCATGACTTTAAAATAAATCTTTAAAATAAGTCTACTTTATTTTGCATGTTTTATTACTGTCGCAGATGTCGTAGGGTAATCTCGAAAAAATCAAATTGCAGAAAAACCGGACGGAAATATCTACTTTCTTTTGTTTTACTTTATTTTTATGTATTACGACGTAGATTTAATGATTAGATGATTAATCAAATTTATTATCAATCAAATATATTAACGTAATTTATATTTATTGTTTTCAAATTACTTAAATACCTTTTTTCGGAACGTTTTTATCGTTCTAGTCGCGCAGCAACCATCGGTTGCGCTCGGACGTAAGTCGCCCTAGACGGCAGCGAGCACTGGGCGTTCAAGTGGATATACATATATTTTATGATAAAATCTATGCATATAATATATATAAGTATATTATTAATGCTATGTTACGTTTATATAATCTTATTATAGAATTTTATCAATTTCATTAATTACTCCAAAACTTGTTCTTTATAAACTCCAAACTCTGCACTTTCTCGCATCTAAATACAACAAATCGCTTCAAGCTTTGTTTTGGACCGCACAACGATTTTATTCGTCTTGTCTTTTCGAAGGTAGTTTGTAACTTTAGTAAACTCCTTTAAGCAAAATATAAGCATTTTCCGAAAAGCTTATATTTTGTTTACACAACACTGAAATATCGCTTCTAATAAGTAGGTATAAGTAGTTCTGTATCTTGTAACCTTGTTAGACTTATCATAGCGAGTTAAGTATAAGTAATATCTGTTTCTGTACTTTTATAAAAGTAACGCCCTAATATTGTATTCCTGGAAGTAGGCGTAAACAGCTACGACACAGTTTTCAATAATGTAGCTATTCAATAAAATTAAGGTGTAATAAGTATAAATCAGATTGTAATATCTCAAACGCTTTAAGAACTGTTCAAAGTTACCCACATTGACTGTAATACATTTATGGACAATTAATTTTATTAAGTACAAGATAACATAGATAACGTGGATTGCCACTGGCTCGAACACATGCGGCAACCTGTCCCATTCTTGACTAGCGGCGTCTCTGATTTCTGACAATGTCTGATGAGGTGGCTGATGGTTCCAAACAGCTCGCTTAAAGCGTCACATGCGAGCGCAATTTGCGTACCACCACTACATCTAACGTACCACCACTACATAACCACTAATATCTCCGAAACCAAAGCGTCACAAATATCGAAAGAGGCCGCAATGAGCATCACATTTGAGTCACTAACGTATGAGACACCTACGAAGTCAATCACAAAAGAGGCCCTAGGTTCTGATGTAAGCCGCAATTTGGTTTAAGTCAGTTGTGCCGTCAGGCCAGTCTGTACTTGAAATGTTGCAATCTCGTTGTGCTATTTGCCCTTTTGATTAACTTTTGAAAAACTTTAAATTAATCCTCGAGGCATTTTTTCAAACAACTTCTTCGAAAAATATGGAAAAGCCGTTTGAATTGACCTGGTCAGATTTCTGAATGAGTGTAGGGGTTGATTTTCTATTCGTATGGTTTATATTCCAACTCTGTATTTTTAAGTAAACCATACTCGTACAGAGAACGACATCATATTATTCAAAATTTACTTCTATTTTATTGTTCATGTTTTGACATATAACGTAATTTACCGATTAATTTTTGTTTATTTGGCAATAAAAGTTAAATTACTTCACCATAATCCCTCTGGTTATGTTTATGATATCAGAATTTCAGGATATTGTTTGTATTATATTATATTCAGATCTGTTAATTTTTGACCCTTACATACTTCGAGGGTTGATTGAAAAATAATAATAATCGGTCATAAGCACCATGCTTAAGAAATTCTGACATTATTATTGTACAAGTATCTCCTACAAAGTCAATGCATTTTGTCCATCTTTTTTCTAAACTCAAAAACAATTTTTTTTATCAACAATTCGTTTGAAAGAATTCTGTAAATACTGCCATATGAGATGCTTGTGAGTGGCATTATCGAATTTGCTAATACGACACCATCGACTTCTTTCACGTTATCTTCTGTGACGAACGTCTACGGGAGTCCTACGCGACGTGCATCTTCAGTGTGGGACGTGTATGGAAGTCCTTCGCGACGTTCATCTTCAGTGAGTGTTCTGTCCAGATTAACCTCCTTGGCCCAATGTATAACTGTGGAGTATAGAGGAGCAGAGACCCCCAAAGTTTCCACCAAGTCGCTGTGTATGTATTTGGTTGTTAATTTTGATGTTATCTTTTCGATGGCACGTATTCAAATGACTGTAGCTCCCGGAATTTGGATCAACCCTAATACACTTATTTTATTTGATCGCCTTGGATGTAGGTGTTTTGCAGGGACTAAATGGTTGTTTCCATCCACCTACCGCTTAGTTACTTTGGTTTCTATGCACTCGTAACTTATTGATTGTATAAAGTGATCATCGAATTTCGTTCTTTTCAGCGATTCGTACACGGAATGCGACATTAAAAGGCAGGAGAAGGAAATTTTAAAATTTTTAACTCTTAATGGTTACGGGTAAATATTATATATCAAAGCTTTACAGCATATACAGAAATATGCCTTTTGACATTTTCTTTTTTTACTTTCTTATCTATTTTTACTTACTAAAAATATAAAAAATATTTCCTCGTATATGTTATGTTATGAGTTAAATGGTAGTTTATTTTAATTTAAATTCTATTGCTCTTATTTTTAGATCAACTCATTTATAAAATAACCTCATTTCAATAATTTCGTCCAATAGTGACTGGCCTATAAGCAAGAGTTATGAAGAAGCAGAATTATTTGGTACGCCTAAGTGTTTGACTCCATTTAGTGAAAAAAGTTCACAAAAAAGTGTATGCTCTAGTCCGAGCATTGAACTAACTAAAGAGTATTATGCTCTTGTACCAATTGAAGGCAATATACTTGATAAAGAACTGACTGAACAAGATAAACTTTCTACTGCTTTTCAATCCATAATTAAATCGCAGAAAAATATACATCAATCAAACCTTCCACGTGTAAACAAGCCAACATCGTTGTCTTTAACTTCTAGTCATACTACGAGAACACATTCCAAAAATTGTAATATTCCAAGCAAAGGCGTTGGTAAAATTAATGTTAAATCTGATAACGAAAAAAGTATTGTTGAAAATAATACTGTAAAATCAAATATAACTGATACTCCTGACCTCATCAAAAAATCAGATTATAAAACTGTCGGAGACCAACTTTTGGATTCCACATACTCTCCAGATAGTTTTATTACAGATGAAACAAGTTCAGCATCAGACTATCTATCAGCCACCTATGCGTCTCCAGGGCTTATAAGTTCTAGCTTTGTTTTTCAATCAAATGTTTCGGTCAATGCAATCAAAATGGATAACAATCTCCACTCAAATGATTCTGGGTTGGAACAGACTGGATTGCAAGAAAGCCACAGTAGTAATAGAAACGGGACATTAATTGATGTTTCACTAACCGAGAGTCAAAGTATAGAGACCAACTGTTCATCGCCTAGTCAATCGCTGGAAAATGTTGATTTACAAAACAGTAAATTTATAAATGTTAATAGTAAGTACACATTTTCGTATTAGAAAATTTATATATATATATATATATATATATATATATATATATATATATATATATATTAATTGTTCACACATTATAATATTTTAGGTTCAAACGAGCTTATGGAAGCGGAAAACAAAAAATGCAGTCAGTCTCACCGAAAATCTGTAATAAAACATAAGTCCTCAAAAGAAGAAAAGCAAAGGCAGAATGAAGAAATAGTAATTTTAGAGTCATCATCGTTATCGTCAGAGACAGGCTCTTGGGAATCAGTTTTTCCGCCGAAAATGGTAACTAATGAACAAACTAAACCTGAGCAGCAAATCAACGAAAATGAACAACCGCAAAGTAACACTACGGGAAACTATTCCCAGACTTTAGTCACAAAGTCACCTTTTAAGTCGACGTGTTGTTTTATAGACGCTGCTAGTCTAGTAGATGAAGAAGAAGCTGAAAGCGCGCAGATCGAGACAAATGGCACAGCCATTATCAACGAACACAGTTCGCAAAATATGACACAGCCCCAACCAACCCAGCCATTACCATGCTCTACTGTTAAGTTAGATAGAAGTCCGAACGATAGATCAGAAAGTAATGAAATCGACGACTCTTTGGAACAAGAAGATAAAGATTTGTCTCCCACTATATTTCAAATGACTCCCATAGCCGACGATTCTCTTTCATCGA
Organism: Marasmarcha lunaedactyla; assembly: GCA_923062675.1. Lineage (NCBI taxonomy): Eukaryota > Metazoa > Arthropoda > Insecta > Lepidoptera > Pterophoridae > Marasmarcha > Marasmarcha lunaedactyla. Next base: position 11,752,298 of record OV281339.1, on the reverse strand, counting down.
ATATAATCGAATCTGCCTTTGACGAAGATATACCTAACGATACTGAACTCATAAAAAATGAATCATCTACTTCATGTTATAATACGGTTTGTACGCCGTATAACTCAATCTTGTCTTTGAAAGCTCCACCTTTGAAACAATATGAATCTGAATTAGAAAGTGACACTTCAAAAGAATCTCAACCAATTGTGTCAGGTGGAGCATCTGTGGAAGATCACCTGCCGTCAAATAACAGTTATACATGTAGCCCGTCGTCGAGAAGGAAATTAGAAAATGCTCCAATTTTGTCGGGCGCCTTCACACCAAAAATTGTAAAAAAGAGTAAGGATACCAAGTCTCCTAGGTCCTCCTCAGTGAGCGCTTGGGTTGTTGATATGTCTTCTGGAAAAACTGAAATTGACAAAACCTGTGATAATGTTAAAAAACCCGGTGACAAGGTTTGTGAAACTTTAAGGAGGGAAACGCAAAACTACAGCAGTGAAAACAATTGCAAAAGTAGAAGCTCAGTAGATTCTGATAGCAGTGAGCGTTCCAGTCAAAAATTTTACATTGATTTATCGAGTTTATCGGACCAATCACTCCCCGGTAGAAGTTCGGAAGTTGAAAATATATTTGAAAAGAAAAACATATTTTCAATGTTCATTGATTTAGGTGAAACTTCAAAAATTAAAGAAATGCCTGCTAGATTGTCCTTCCTAAATTCTAAAAAGCAAGTTCAAACGGAGAGCGATAGTCCAAAAATGGGCACAGTAAAAGCAACTGTGAAGAAAACAAAAGGGGAGTCGATACTTTTGCAAAATGAGAGTACGGTTTCAACGTTTGAAGCCCTAGAAACCTTGTGCAATGATCCAAACTTAAGCATTTCAGAAATAATTAAAACTCCAGTACAACCTAAAACGCGCAGTTCTGAGAAAAATATAGAATTGAAAACAAATTCGGATGAAGTTCCTTCTAAAGAAATTGAAAATAAGTTTAAAAATGAAAAAGAAGTTATTCAAGAAGAGTCCGTCTATGAACATTCTGGTGATTTATTTGTAAAGTTGTCCGATTTGGATAAGCCGACACTAAAATCCGAAGCTTCGTTATCAGTTATTAAACCAAGAAATGACACTCCCATGATAAGATCAACACCTAATACTAGTTGGCAGGAAGCAAATCAAACAAATTCATTGCGTTCAATGGACATTATAAGTTCATTTCATTCTGAAAACACATTGACTCTTAATAGATTATTTCCTAATTTGAAAAACGAGTTGAGTGTTAGTGTGCCTAGTACATTATCAAGTCGTACAAGATCGCCTTTAAAAATAGGGGTATCCATGACTTCTGGGAACACCGATGAACGAGTATCAGACATGTCCGAAGTAAGCAGTGTACAAAGCAGTATTTGTCGCTCAGCCGTCGGTGAGTTTTATTATAGAATCTTCTTTAAAGTTTCTTTTTCTTATAGTATAAAGAAATAAGTATACCTTTTTTACATTTTACAGAGAACAGCACTACAGATACAAGTCAAACATCAAGCCTCATAAGTAATTGCCAGTCTAGACTGGGCCAGGATTTGCTTCGTATGTTTTTAGAAGAGATAGCTCCTGATGTCATTGTGGAGGTATCTGGCCGTAGGATCAAGGCACATAAATGCATTTTGTCATCAAGGTAATAAAATAAATTGATCTTAAATTCCCTTTACCTATAAGATAAACAAACATGCTTGTTTGGGCCGTCAATAAAACCATGTATAGTGGACTGTGTGATATATAATAAACGTTTAGACAAATGAATTACAAGATAGTATTTCGAACTACATAAAATTAGATGCGCGAGCGCGGATTGTGAGAATGGTAGTTGGCTGAGCCGTCAGTAGCGGTAGGTCGGCGCGCGGAGCTGGGCGACGTTATAATCCGCCCGCGCCCCGCTGTCTCGGTCATCGGCCGCCCCAATGTTGCTTTCATATTTTTTCTCATATTCACGGCTTATTGCTTAGAGATTTTAACTACCCTAACTATATAATGAGTAGTCGGTGATCTTAACATGTTTTTTTTTGTTTAAACTATAAAATTGTTGATGTAGGTAGTTACTTTAAGGGGCCTGTCTGTAAAAGTTAAAAGTGAGTGAAGCTTCTTTTCTCCTAATTTGTGATATTAAATATCTATATCTTATAATCGTATTTATATTGCAGGTGTCAATACTTTGCCGGGATACTAAGCGGTGGCTGGGTGGAAAGTTCCGGAAATGTCATTGTTTTACCACCGTGAGTGAGAATTTGTCATACTCTGGTAAACAATAAACCAGCAAACTATATTTGACTTACTATCTTGTTCTAATTTCATATTCGTCACGACACTTATATGTTGTTGCGCAAAGTTCAAATTAGCCTAGTTTTATCAAGACCTAGGCTATTAATTAAATTCCGGCACAATAAAAATATATAAAAAGCTTGGCTGCGGCATGACATAAGCCCACAGGAATAGCTGCCTCGTTTTTGTTTCTTTCACATCGAGGCCAAACTGTACACCTAGTTTTATAGATACATTACATAACTGTTTTCGATGAATATTTAGTGCTTGTAAATATTGACACAAAGTTTAAAATTTAATATAATTAAAATTACATACATGTTTCCTGTTGGAGACCCTATTAGGAGGGTCAAACTGAAAGTTATTAGAAAATCAAAAACTGATTAATCTAGCTAGTTATTCGTTTTATTATATCTTTTCAAAATAGTGTCCATTCACGTCAATACATCACTGCATCCGATGGTACCACTCAGAAAAGTACTTAGCCCACTCGCTCTTAGGGGTCTCTTCGACTGCCTGTTAAAACGCAGCCACAGCTTCCGCGGCGTCCATACAACGTTTTCCTGGAAGTTTTCTTTTATTTTCGGGAATAAATAAAAATCGCAAGGTCCGAGGTCGGGGCTATACGGTGACCTAGTAATTCCACGATTGACGTCACCAAATAATCGATCGTTCGCCTGGCGGTGTGTGACGAGGCGTTGTCGTGGTGAAGGAGAATCCTACTGCGAGGTCGTTTCTCCCAAACTTTTTCCAAGACAAGTGGCAAACAATTGTTAGTGTACCACTCCGCAGAAACAGTTTTTGGATTCTCTAAAACAATTGTCGCGATATGACCGGCCCTTCCGAAGAACGAGGCCACCATCTATTTCCCACGCTTCGACCTCTCTTCACTTTGGTTGGCAACTCCTCGGAAGAAAACACCCACTGAGCAGACTGTCTTTTGGTTTCGGGATCATTACAGTCCAGCTTTCATCACCCGTAAGTATGTCGAACACAGCATTTGAGTCACCTCCGTTAAATCTTTCAATCATTTCACGGCACCAAACAACACGACGGAGTTTTTGACCCTTGGTCAAATTATGAGGTATCCACCGGGCACAAAGCTCCCTGACCGCTAAATATTCATGGAGGATTTTGTGCACTTGACTCATACCGATGCCTAATCCGTTGTCCGAATCTGCTGATAGGTCATCCTTTTGTCAGTCTCTATCATACACCGCACATCACAGACGTTAAGTTTAGTAGTCGTCGTCCCTCACGCAGTTTAAACTCATTAAACCAGTTGTGAACTGTGGCACGAGATGAGGATTTGTCGTGAACTGCCAATCGTAGTCTGTCACAACTTTCTTGTTGACTTAAATGTCATCGAAATTCATAAAAAATCATTGCCTGAAAATTATTTCTCTATAAATTCATGCTCATGTGACACAGACAATTTGCCACCAAATCTTTAATCGAATGACAAATGAATGAAATACATACTCAATAATATTGACAAAGAGTTCCATTTTGAAAATTTAAATTATTTTTTTATTATATTGTTTACAAGTGGCCAGTTCTAAGAACTTTTAGCTTGACCCTCGTACTTTGTAAGTGACACAACATGAACTTTTCAACTGTAAACATTGTGATTAATATCGTTGCTTATTCTGGCTTTTACTTCAGAAAATTCTATTTTTACGTTTCAACTTTTCAGAAAAACGATTTAACACCTATGACTTCGATCAAGAGAATCGACGTAACCGAATGCATTTAGCCGTTTTTGCATTTACTATCGCATTAATAAAGGTCATAAGATTGGGTTGAACCCTTTGATTAACGTAAATAGTACAAGATACGTTCTTATATTAAGACATACGTTCTTACATTACGTACCTAAAAAATTGCTCTTGTACAAGCCCAGAAACCTTGATTACCACAAACTCAACTACATTATTGCTCCCGGACAAAAAAAATAATGATGCATAACATGGGCGAGCAAAAAACATAGCGTTTCGTATTTGTGCAGTTCGAACAATCATAAATTTGCTATTTTATTTGTTGGTCATAGTGTAACCTTTTTTAACTGTCCACAGATTTTCATATAATGTCGTCCATTTTGCACTTTGCCACATTTACTCTGGTGTTTCAACAATCCCGGATTCAATCAGCATTGTCGAATTAGCAACTATTGCAGATATGCTGGGTTTAGAGGGCCTTAAAGAAGTGATTATGTTTACATTAAAAGCTAAATATTGCCATCATTTTCATAAGGTACTGTATAAATTGTGTGGTAAGCCAATTCATTTTGACATTCCTACTTTAAACTTTAATCATCTATACTACCAAAGAGTGAAATCCAAAGGTACACCACGTTTAAAAATATTAAAAGCCCTATCCAGAAAGTTTACTAGTTGAATTAGCAACTTCCACCAGAAGGCCAATTTTTGTATTAATTTTTATCGGAAACAAAGAGATTGTATTGAGACTGAAATAAGATTTTACTGAAATAAGGTACTTAACTATATCAGCAATTATATTCCGAAACAAACACAACAAATGCATGAAAATAAAAAAAGTTACCGGCCTCCTTTAGCACTTCCTTAGGTAAAAGTGCCAAGGCGAGTTATGAGGGGAACTAAGATCAAATATTTTCGTAAAAATGAGTAAATGCTGGTCGTTTTGTACTTGTTTCGATAAAAAGCTTCAAAATAAAAATTACTTATTTAACTCTTACAATATTTGTTTTGCAAAACATGGAAATGCTATCATAGTCTCAAAACAAAACGTGGGACACGTTTTGAGGAAAAGAATAAAAATGTAACAGTTTATATTTTTCGCGGGGTTTGTTGCATCAAATTTGTCAATTGTAGCATGTTTTCTTTCGTAACAGCAGGCAAAGGTCGACCATTTGTGTCTTCATCTTTCAAATTTATACGACCGCACTTAAACTCGTGATACCAGCGGTACACATTATTTAGAAGCCGCCTTGTTTTTAAAGGCTAAATTGAAGTCGATTAAACGATTCATCAGGTTTCAAGTTGGACTTGAAGTCGTAAAAAATCATTGCACGAAATGTTCCGACGCAGGTCCATTTTTCTTTGACACACAATAGTTCCATAGTGTTGGTAATAAAATTTTTAGCAAATATATTTTTATTTTCTAACTCGCTAACTAAAAATAAATTATGTACCTCGCCAGCGTTCCAGCGTTGCCAGAGTGGCCTGGTAAAGTCTATTGGAACATGACGTATAACGTTTTATTATGCATTTGTATAACTAAACATAAATTATTGAAACTTATTTGTGCCACATTTGACCAATCTCATCAAATTCGACCTATTTTGAGAAATACGCGGACGCTTATTTTAAATGTACCAAAAGTATCGACGATTCTTTTAGCCTTAAAGCAGGATCGGTAAATTTAGGAAAACTCTTAGTGCAAACCCTTAGTGCTATCAGTATTTACTATATTCTGTTTAGTTTTGGATATACTCTATATACTAACTTTTGATAAATGTAATTGCATCACAAGAATACCTTTTCGCGCGAGAATATCAGGTCGAATTGGCTTATCACTTTTATGAATTGATCAATAAAATATTATGTACAATCAATGACATTATTATTTACAGCCTTGTCAAGTGTGCACCGCGGGAGTATTGGAATGTTTTCCATTGTCGTCAGTGTATGGTTTAGACGATTTGTACCGAAAATGTCTTCGCTGGATTACGAAACATTTCTCAAAAGTTTGGCCTACAAAGGCATTTGCAACACTGCCCAAGGAATTACTAGATAAATGTTATCAAGAACTAGTTGTCAATCTGAATGTTGAAAATCTTGTTGAAACTGTTTATGGCTGTGGTATAACAGGTAACTCAACATGAATTATTTATAATGTTGAATCCAAACACCGAGCGAACACTGAACATTTATTTTTAACACAATTGTTTAAAATTACCCGTTAGATATTTGTAGTTCATGCGTATTCCAAAAATACGTTTGTTATTGGGGTCGGACAAAAAATGCCTAGGATGCAATATAAGTAGTTCAGTTACACCCATTCGTTTAAAATTTGTTAGTGACAGTGTATGTGGGGAATATCTAGATTGCTGTGATATAGTTAATATTGATGAAGCCGCCATTATTTGACACCTAATAGAATTTTTTTTATTCGATATTAATTTTGTGTTTTAACATCTGTCGAAAAGCATACACGGTTATTTCAATCTGCTTGATAGGCATATTTGTTACGTAAAAATTTGTGAGATACAAATAATTTATTAACATGTTTGCCAAACGAGCACGCGGTCCACGCATGATATCCATGTTCATTATCGTTGGATATACAACGATGTGTATAATTTTTCGTTGGATTCATTGAATCATGATGCAAAACCGATCCCGGGCTTCAATTGAAATTGTCTTTGTTCCTTTCGTTGCGCTGGATACCCATGACAGCCTTAATAACTCCACTACAAAAATATCAGCCTCGCCCAAATATGGCAATGGATTCAAGCAATACAGTCCACCACACTTGATTACCACGGGTTGACAGACTGCACATACCTTCGCAATAATTTCTTGGGTATGCAGGTTTGGTCGCTATGTTGTCCTCCATTCTTATGATTGTAAACATTGTAAGGTTTGCAGTATTTAAAAAGGTATTTGTGAACAAAAGAAGTTTACCAGTGGAAACATTGTTTATAATATTCAAGAATTCCTTCGGAGTTAGATTTTGATTTATCTATTTATTTACAAACACTTATTGTGCACCTTAACAATAAAGATATACAAAAATAATATTCTTTATCACAATAAGGCAGCCTTATTGCTCATAAGCAATTTCTTCCAGGCAAAATCTCCAGATGTGAATTATTATTATTTTTATTAATTAATTAATTTAGATTTTTTAATAGCATCTTAGTTAGCAGTTAACGTGGTTGTGTTAAAAGGAAAGAACATCCAGTGCAATGAGTGGAGCAAAGTTAACTCAAGCATACGGTGGACAACACGTTAGTCGATGTAATAACCAAAATCATTGCTCATAAATTAAACGTCTACAATTAATGAATCCCATGGATGTGGATGTCACTCGCCGTCAGTGCGTCTCGTGCTCGTGCTTGCTATGAAAACAGTAAACAAATTCTTTGACATTTGTACGGCAGTAGCGTGTCTGCAGAAGACTCGTTGGGCTGAAAGCGTAGCGCGGATGTGCCGGCGGCTGCTAAAGGCGGCGGCGGGTCTGGCGGCGGCCCGGCTAGCAGCGGTTTTGCGCGCGCTCGGTGGTGGTGAGGCGGCTCATGCGGCGGCACGGCAGGCTCTGGACGACTGCGTGGCTGCGGCCATCGAGTGGGCGCCGCCGGACGAAGCCTGCCGCGCCTACGCATTCCTCAGCGAGGCGGCGGCACGCCCCGACCTGCTGCCCGCCGGCGACAGCCTGTTGCTTGCGCGCGCAAATGCCTGGCGCGTACACTGCGAGGGTGCGCTCGTGCGCGCCGCCCCTCGTGTCGTAGCCACGCAAGCTTTTAAAGTAAGTCACGCAAGCTTTTAAAGTAAGTCACGCAATCATAATCCCTTGTTGCTAAGAAATTATTAAGTCAAGTCATTACTTGGAATTAGAATTGAACACTTGACAAAGTGACATTTAAATTTTTTTAAGAAAAGAAAGCTGACAACGTTTTTTTGTTGAGAATCCCAATTTTTAACAGTTCTTACATAAATCGTTATTTTTGCATCAATGTCGGTGATGGCTAACTTAAAGACCTATTCTAGAACGTGCCCATGCTTACGTGATGACTTACAACGACAACATGATTACATCCTAGGATTTATCATAATTTAATTGACTACTTTTTTCAAAATTTCAAACAATACGTAAAAATATCAACGATTTTCCTTTTCCTTTCAAAAAAAATAAATATGTAAATTAATTTAGTTCTATTGCACCTTGTGTAATCGAATCAGTGTATAGTAGTTGCTGGTCAACGGCCAAAGACCCATTACACTGCTGTTATTTTTTTTTAGATGATGTAACATTATCTATAAGAAATAATATACATTTTCATTTTTTCATAAAATCTCTGTATTGTTGGTTCATTTTACTCCTATATGTTGATATAAACAAAATGCTTCAATGTTGTAAGTAACTTTCAGGATCTGCCACCGGACCTTAAAAAGAGGCTTCGAGAACTCGGCTGCATAATGTATGGTACTCATGCACTTCCACCTGCTACCTCGCCATTGCAAGACAGAAAAACACGAAGTGCTTATCAACCATCTTCGAATAAGAATACAAGCTCCACTCGAAGTTTGGACATCGACCGCGTGCGGGCTTCGTTCGTTCCTTACGCACCCAAGCCTGTCAAGATCGGTTCCATAGACGTTCTAAAACACGTCAGCGATAGCCAACAAACTTTGCGAACAACGAAATTTGCAAAATCACACCCACCTAAAATCAGGATGACTAAAGCACAAGAGGAACGAGCCAGGTTTAATTTACAGAAAAACAATCTATCCCAGGAGCGAAGCCCGAAAGTGGCGCAATGGCCTAAATTGGAGAACGCTAAACCGAGGTATTTGGAACCGAGAGGAGTGAGAGAGGCGGACAAGGGTGCTGGGAAGGGAAACAGGCTTCAAAAGATGATATCGTCGAGTGAATCCTCGCGTAATTCGAGTCCAATCCAGGCGAGGCACGTGTCGAACCGTCTTAGGAACAAACAGGGCGATAAGCTGGGCGTGCAAGCGATATCGCAGGATAGTCTAGCGACGTCCTCTCGCCCGTGGACCGCAGAACCTTCTACAGACTCTTTAAGTGAATCGCAGACAAGCAATAAATACGCAACTTATACTAAAGCAAAGCACCTCTCTAAAGGTTCTTCGGAATGTAAGTACATCTTTGAAATCATTCGGATTCTAGTTAAAAGTTTACAATACATAGACCTACGCAAGTATTATTATACCATGGAAAAAATAAATCTCGTGTATTAATTATGGTTCCTAAAATTACCCAAATATACATCATTAATCCATAAATCGGTGCAATAAATAAAGTTGACAAAAGTTAATGAAATTAGGTTTCATAATAGTTACCTTCAGTCTCATTTCTACTAATAAAATTAACACAAATTCTATACATCTCAGAGCATAATCCTTTAAGGGGTTATAGTACAGGTCAATTACAATTTTTTTTTGTATTGAGACCCATATTTGAAATTGAACCATTATTGAGATATTTTAATTTGAGTTTTTAATTGAAAAAATCATAGGAGGTCTTTCATTTTTATCTTTAAATCTAAAGATAAAAATGAAAATTCAATTGATAATTACTTAATATCTTAATCTTTTTTATTTATGAAGGTCCAGTTACATATCCAGAGCATAAAATGTACAATAACAATGTTTTTTGAAACACAATGCTCCCAAATTCAAGAACAAAAGCAAAATTTTATTAGTATTTCACGCAAATTTGCCCTTTTAACATAAAAAGTCACTATGACATTTGTTGTGCATATTGTAAAAAAACATCTACATTGACAATGAGGTATACAACTTTAACACAAGTGTTCAAACACCAAAGATATCACAAAAACAATTTTCAGTTACTCATTTTCAAAATTACTACCTTGGTTTCTCACACAAACTCGCATCCTTTTCTTTAATTCCGATTTTACCACGCGTGAGCTTAAATATAGTTTAATTTGGTCAGCTACTGTAATTATTTTTCTTTTTAATACTCCCACATCTGAAAACAGCTGATTATTTTGGTAAACTAAAGATTTCATATGCCCCCATACGTAATAATCCATGCTGGGCTTCTTTCTGGCCATGGTATTGGTCCTCCTCGGCCGATCCAGTTAGTGGGGAAATTTTCATCTAACCAATTTCTGATTTGGCGCCTGTAATGTGCTGGGCATCCATCGTGTTTGAATATCATTGCTCGCAAGGTCGCCAATGGTATGTCTTGTAATAAATCAAATAAAGTATTGCGTAAAAAATTTTCATAATGTTCCCCATTCAAAGTCTGGGGCAGGAAATGAGGACCAATCAAATTGTTATTAATGATTCCCATCCACACATTTACTGATATCCTTCTCTGAGATTCTTTCGGCCGCTTTGATTTTGGGGTTCCGACTACTTTTTCTTCCCAATAGTGAGCATTATGGTAGTTGGTTATTCCATCTTGATCAAATTTAGACTCGTCCGTCCATAAAATTGTAATTTGATCAAATCTAAATCAGACATTTTAACGGTAGATGGATATTTATTTCATTTGAACAGAAGGCAAGATAACTGTTGCTAGATATCTATTATATAGATAAAGATAAAATTTGCAAAATTTACTGAATTGCAAAACTGAAATGGCCACGCTCACTTTTCTTAGAAGTATGGCAAATGTGTGTTATTTAAAAGAGTAATATCAAAATAAGCTTCAATTATTATAAAAAAAGCAATAATTGATCACAAATAATCATAAAGGAACATATACATACATCATTACTTTACTAGAAAAAGTATTGTTTAAATATTGATTTTTGTGTCGTACTACAATTATGTAAAATTTTAGGAACTATATATATTTTAACTTATTGTTTAATTTATTTTGATTTTTTTTTAAATTATGAAGTGAATTCATATTACTCATTTTTTGTATTGGTGGTTATTGGTTTTAAATTGTTTTTTGGAAATAATAAATAATTGACTGTGATTTGCAACCTAGTATTTTGAGCTCTTGGATTATAAGATTCCAATTTGGTCGACAGAACAATGTATTCCATTTATCCTGATCACGATGAAAATGTATTGATAAATTTCCGAATAGATGTCTGACATTTTCATTCCAGTTGTGTTATTAACAAATTGGGCGAACATAGTATTTTTTTTTATTTTCAAGTGGTACTTACCGCAATTCCAATACCCCCTTAGAAACCAAGAGTAATGAATGTAATACATTAATAAATTATGTGCTTAAAAATATTCGGTCTAACTCGGGCTTAAAAATTCGGGCTTACGTTATTCGAACGAATGATAATTTCGATCAATTATTATTCGGCTTAACCCTTAAATGCATACTGGGGCGTTAACAGGACAAACACTTCAAACTTGAATGACGTTTTACTTTATTTGGCTAGTTATTGATGTCATGTAAAATAAAAAAAGCGACTGCCAAGTATCCACGCCTTTTTAAACTTAAACGATTGCGCGAGTGTTGCGGGTTTGATTTTTGTTCGTAAATAAGATTTTGCCGTGGATGTTTTTGGTATAAAACAACTAAATACCCCATAGGAAAAATACACGTTGTGTACAGGTATGTACAGGTATGTTTGTTATTATGACATGTATTCACTTATTTTCCGCTTTTATTTTCACTAACCTAAAAAAAAATACTCATATCGTTTTTCCGAAAAGGACCCAATATGCATGTAGTACTTAAAAAGTACCTTCTTTTCTTAGCATATTTTGTTTGTTTTTTTTATTAGATTTATTGGATTTTGGTGGTGTTTAAGTATGCTTTTTCGCTTATTTCAGCAATGGTAAGGCACGCTACAGTAGAAGAGCTGTTGCGCATGCTTGAGAATGGTGAACTGTGCGAAGATGATAGTGTATCTGACATGGATGAAATTAATTATTATGAAACTATCGAAGATAGTTAGCAAGTTGTTCCAGGTTGTTCTCTGTCTGTGGCTAGCCCTGCAACTGAAGATTTAGGCTCTTCACTAGTTATTGACCTCCACCTCAATCAGCCCCCGAGGGTGCATCAACGGTTTTCCCCAGAAACTTCAGCCGTTTGATGAAATTTTCTTTGGATAAGACAGTCTATGGTGTTTAACAGAGACAGCATAATGTTTCATGGTTCAGAAACCCTACCTTCCAATCTAACTGAGCTTCAGACACCGTATCAATTTCTCAACTACTTTATAAATGTTGATTTTTTGGATAAAGTAGTCAGTGAGTCTAATCTATATAAAATTCAAACATAACCAGAGAGTTCGGAACTATTTACCAAAGAAAGTTTAAACAAGTATTTTGGAATAGTGATTTTCATGTTGGTGTATCAATATCCCAATGTTAGAGCCTATTGGGGTAAGTTTGGGTTTGCTCCTATTCAAGAGGCGATGGCCGTGAATTAATTTGAATAATAGTCACACGGCTGGAGTCGACCTGATTATGGAGTGGAGGCTTGTAGAGCCGGAATGTACCACAGATGAGGATTTTCTATCAATTATTGGGCCTCACTGTGATTAATAGTTGGGTTCTGTACAGAAAGGTAATGTTGGCGAAAGGAGTAAAAGCAAAAGATATACAGAATCTTGAAGATTTTAGGTCTGCGCTTGCTGATACTCTCTGTAAGATGCTGACACCAACATGCACGTAGGGAACACCAAGTGCCAGTAGTGGAAATAATGGACCACCTCCAAAAATTAGAAAAGGCAAGCAATGTCAACATTTGCCATCAATGGATATCAGGTATGATGGTGTTGTTCATGAGCAAATAAAAATGGATAAAATAATGTGGTGTATGTTCGAAAATTGCAGCCGAAAAACTGTAACTGTGTACTCATACGTAAACAGAATGTCAGCATATTCTTCATTGATGAAATATCGTTATTGCCTTCCAGCCATAGTTCCTAATACACTCTAAATCTTCGGATGAGCACACACGGTAACCAGTTCAATAGCCAAGTCGTCAGAAGGGCAATCAATCACAGAACAGTCACAAGCCGCATCGTCGTAAGAAGAAAAACAAAACTGCAGATAGCCACCGAGTAGCATCCCAACGCAACGAATTACTAGAACGAACTAAATTTACATTAGTGGATAAGGGTTCAGTAACCAAAGGCCAAACAATTCAAGATAGTTGAGTGGCACATTGTGCCATTTCTTTTATTTTTTCTACCTGCTCCCTGCTCCATTGTTTGTGTCATATCTTTGGTGTTTGAACACTTGTGTAAAAGTTGTATACCTCATTAAAAAGCTTGGTAAATGTAATGTTTTTTTTTGCAGAATACAGAACAAATGTCATAGTGACTTTTTATGTTAAAGAGGCCAATTTGCGTGAAATACTAATAATAATAATCATAAATAATAATATGTAACTAGATCGTCATAAATAAATAAAATTAAGATATTAATTAAATATCTATTAAATTTTATTTTGTTCTTTGGATTTGAAGTTTCACCTTCGAATTTTTCAAATAAGCACTAAAATTAAAATATCTCAATAATGGTTCACTTTCGCATATGTGTGTCCATACAAAAAAATGTTGCAAATAACCTGTTCTATAACCCTTAAAGGATTATGCTCTAATAAAAAAACACCCTGTATGTACAACACTTGTTTCTAATCTGTCGGTCACAACCCACGAGCGACAAAGACCCTCCCTTGACGGCACCTGACGTAACTTATATTAACGTAACATGCAAAGTTCCGTAGTTAGGCCAAAAAATATTTCACCATTCACACCCACCCATACTACAAGATGTCTATAACTTTGCTGTAAAATTGTCTTCTTTTTCTTTATTTTTGTATATATTCGATATTTTTGTTTGTAAACTTGTACAACATTTTATTATTTAGTATTACATGTATACTAACTGGAGGTGGGCGATGACAGCCGCACAGTGCTCACTAAAGTAGCTGTTATCGATTCTCTTAGAAATGTTACTCTGTATAATAAATTTTACCAATTAAGTGAATTTGTAATTTGAAAATGTACCTCAAAAGTCGCCTATTTTAGATTTTTCAGAACGCGTCCTTAAACTCGGGGTCTTTTCTTTGGAATCGACTAAAGTTTTCAACTTAACTATAAAATAACGTACATTATAGTCAAATGATTAATTAATAACTTTTTTAAACTATCGCGGTTATTTTTACTATAATTTAATGAATTAACGGGATTCTTACCACGATTTTAGATTTTTATTTCGCGCGTCCGCTGCCTCCGCGCTGATACTAGTCCGCGATCATGGTGCTTGCAATAGCATCGAAATATCGGACGCGCGAAATAAAAATCGACAATCGTGGTAAGAATCCCGTAAATTCATTAAATTATAAAATGATTAATTGCTATCAAAACTGCAGTTTTTATCATGGTACATAAAAAAATCATGGTATCAAATTTGCATAACAATGTCTCTGCATCGAAAGTCATTAATCGCACGTCTCTACACAGATTCATCGTGAAACTTTGTCTTTTACTCCATAATATTAGATCATTACATTGAAATTGGCGCTTTGTAAAGGAGGAACATAAAGTCAATTATTTTAAATATATTTTTTTTTATTTAATTAAAATATGTACCATTGCTATCTATGCACTTTTGCCATCTCATAGGTAGTTCATTGATTCCTTTACTAAAAAAACTATTCGGACGGTTTCAATAAAATCTTTGAAGGCGCTTTGGACTGCCCCATCTGAGTTGAATTTTTTCCGTTACAAAAAGTTATTAAAATTTCGAAAAAAATGGTAATCTTATGGAGCAAGGGTTGGGGTGTGCGGTGGATGTCTTAGACATCTCAATTGTAGCTCCTCTAATTTGGAGTCTGTTGTGCAGTTGTCCTGAAGCAGCAGTGGCCTAGAGCGATTGCCCAGGCTCGGTTGTTTAGCAGCTAGCTTTTCCATCATGGTTTGCAGTTGCTGACAATAGACATCTGCCGTAATCGTCTGGCCAGATTTAAGAAAGCTGTAGTGAACGACACCGCCACTAGTCCAGCAAAAGCTCACAAGTAACTTTTTTTGAATCAATTTTCGCTTGGGGCTGGATTTGGCTGGTTCACCAGGGTTTAACCATTGCGATGAGCGTTTCCGATTGTAGTACAGGATCCACTTTTCATCACAGGTAATGATTTGATTTAAAATCCTTTCATAATAATTGTGCCGGTTGAGTAATGTAACGCAGCAGTCGACGCGCGTTGTCGGTTTGCTGCACTCAAATCATGAGGTACTCAACTCTCAAGCTTTTTAACCTTCCCAATTTCTTCAAGTGGATTAAAATAGTTTTGTCACTAACGCAGTGTACAGCTAACTCGGACGTGGTTTCGCTTCCAAAATAGCCTTTAATTCTTCATTATCATTTTTGGTCTCCGGCCGTCCACGGGGCTTGTTCTGCAGGTCGAAAGAAAACTTTAGAACCAAAAACGCACTGTGTTTTCCTTTGCGACACCGCCACCATAAACAGCATTAATACTTCGAGCCGTTTCTGCAGCACTGGTGCCACGGTGGTACTCGTACTCGTAAATAACGCGATATTTCAAGTTCTCCATTTTGTAAACTAAGTGACGCAAAGGAAAAACCATACGAGGAAAAAACAAATGAACTACGGTTTTCGAAATACAAATGCGTGAGTACAATAGCTGTATACATTTGAAACTGGATTTCTTAACCAAAGAGGAGTTAATACAGATCAAAGTGGCCAGTACGACAAAACGCCAATTTCATATGTAAGGACCTAATATGAACAAGCGACGTATTTTTGTTTTAAAAAATTAACAAGATTAGGATTCATAATAGATGAATCGCCTAGTACAAAATTATCTGTAAATATCAGCAGACTACAAAAGAAAACTTTCACATTTTTTAAACTTATATTTTATTTTATTCACAGCAGTGAAAAAAACGAAGACACAAAATAATTCTTCAACAATGTTTGCAAGCAAGAATAAGACGAAAATCCCAGTTTATTTCAATCAAATATCGAAGACCAACGTTGGCAGATCACGATTTGAAGCTAATAAATTAAATTCTGTGCCGCCGAAGAAACCGGTACAATATGGAAGTTCGGGTTTGGTACCGTCGACCGCGCGGACCAAGGTAACCGAACATAAAGCTCCAACGTCGCTTATGTGCGCAACCAAATCTAGTTCTGCAAAAATAGTCCCTAAAATGATAAAAGAGAGTCCGAAGAACAAAATAGCCAACAAGCAGAAACCCGGTAAACGCCCAGACGCTACACCTACCATGGAAATTCCCCAAATGGAACGATCTGGAACATTCCTAAAAGATGAACCAACGTTTGGAGACAAAACTATCAATATTGATCAATAATTCAATAAGCATACTCGCATTTAATTATTTCACTGCTTGTAAACTTTAGATGCCACGCCTAGGTACATTGCACTGTAGGCCTATATGTTAAAATACATATTAAGTACATATATAGATACCTATTTTTAAATGTATGCATTTTTTTATAATATAAGCTAAGCATTTATTTTGTTATATATGTATAAAATACTCGAATATCGGTAGGAAAACTATTGAAGTGGCCATTTTATGATATAAAATGAATTACTTAAATTTATGTGCTATATGTGTAGGAGATATTCAAGAATTCCGTTACTGGTATTTTATTAACTACGTGCTTTTTCTAAAGAACATATTATAAAATAATAAAGTACTGTCTTAAACAGTTATATCAGACATGATATTTTATCGTAAAACGTATCGCAAATAAGATTAGATTAAAATTGGAGGAAAAAAATAATGGTACCTTTTTATGTTTAAATACTTGCTGAGAAATGCATTATTGCATAATCTATTTATCACTCAAACGGCCCTGACATTCTTATTGGAATCAGTAAATATAATATATGTATGAAAATTGCCATGGGAGAGGTCTGTGTCACATCGATAGAAATTTATTATCAAGAATATGGTTCCAAATATTACTTTGCTTATTTTGGTATGTTAGATATATTTGTTAGAAATTTACTTTCGGTCCTGATTTTCGCAGTTGATTTTTCCTTTCTTAGCCACAAGTCGCAGGCTTTGATTAAAGTTCAGTAGCGGAAGATATGTGACTTTTCTACTTTGCGATCATAAGAAATCTAAACTGTTACGGCCACAGATAACTACGTTTACTCACACAAACTTAATTGCTCCCAGTGATAAAAGAGAAGAGAGAGAGCCCAGATTCAAAACATGGGCTTGCAATCCGGACACTATATTTCGTGTCCCTTTAAATTTGTTGGCATTAGTGTTATACCTACCGTGTATTTTCAGTTTGGTTGACAAGTAAAATCAGTCGAACGGAAACAAGATTTTTTTGAGGTCCTTACCTTAAGAGCTTGCCACCTATCTTAGGGTGTTCTTACCAATCAATCGATGTTATCGATCGACGTCGACTATTCCTTTCTACCATCGATCGATGATCGATCGATTGGTGTGGTAGCACCCTTACGCTATTTAGCTGTTATCAAAGGCTTCGATGTAGAGAGTAAAAATGATGACCGTGTAGCGTTCGAATAGATACTTTCCTCGCTTTAAGTTCATACGTAAAAATATTCAAGCCAATTCAAATCAAATTGACCAAAAATGTCTAAATATATGATAAACCAATAAATTAAACCAACCTGACAAAGATTTTTTTGTTATCTAAAATAAAAATAAAGTACCTTCTTGGCAATTGCTGAAAGTTACTGTTAAACTATAATGAGCTAATCTTCCAATTCTTCCATACTCCTTCCTGCAAAAAAATTTCCGATTGATTAATTCATATTATTATTTTAAATATGTTTGCGTAGCAATGAAAAAAAGCGAAAGGTTGACAAAAGGAAAATATACCTTATAGACAACAAATTGCGAAACTCACTAACCGTACCGAAAGGAGAATATTTTATACAGTTTTAAACCATTTAAATTTTATCTTTGTCTGCTTTTACATTAATCAAATAGAACAATTAGATTTAATGTCACACTTTTCTGTGTAAAGATATTCCTAAAAGGGATAAGAAATTTTTTTTTAGTTTTGTATTTTATTTGTTTGTTATATAGATAGATATACTTAATTATGTATATAAATGTGAATAAAAAATAAATATAGTTTTTTTATAAATATCATTAGATAATTTTGATAGAATATTTACGTCGCCATATAAAACGGAAATCTAATTTTAGTTATTTGAATTTGTTATTATCGTTAGCTTTTAATAAGTTAACAGTCGATTACTA
Source organism: Marasmarcha lunaedactyla (assembly GCA_923062675.1). Classification (NCBI taxonomy): domain Eukaryota; kingdom Metazoa; phylum Arthropoda; class Insecta; order Lepidoptera; family Pterophoridae; genus Marasmarcha; species Marasmarcha lunaedactyla. The sequence continues at coordinate 11,734,076 of OV281339.1, read as the reverse complement.
AGAGGTTAAATATAGCTTTATATTTATATTCTTTAGGCAAGAGTTCGTCGTATAATGTTTCCTGTACTATCAACTATCAATTGGGTTACCCCAATGGTTGATCTTCTGACTGCAGTTAATAAAAAAGCTACTTGCGAAAAAGCGATAGATGACCCTGGCCATTAATGCAAACGGTGACTAATCACAAAATTGAATGACAGATGGGCGCTGTCAACTAAATGTCACACCGAACATTCAAGTTAGTTTGACACTTTGTTAAAGCCATCTTTTGAGATTTTTGAAAGCTTTTTATAAACTTTCTGAAAATTTTCCATTATTATTATCAGTTTTTTTTACAGAATGGTGTCATATCGAACCTACATTTAAATAAAATTTTAACTTTTAAAACTAACCAGGCCTAAAACTAGATACGATTGTATATACGAGATATAATTGTATTTTATTTTATTGTACATACAAATCCAAGTTTGAGGGCTGAGTGGCGGTAGTAGCCCTGCTTCATATGCCGGAGGTTTCGTCCCAGGTTCCTGTCCCAAGTCCTGGTGGGGAATTCTTTTGTGTGATAAACACAGTGTGTTTGCGGGTCACGGTTATTTCTATTTGAAAAATCCACTGTAATAGTGATAAATGTCATTTTTTCTTTGTTTTAAGATAATTGTGAAAAATACTCAAATTTAAAGAAAGAAAAATATTTTATTTTAAGAAATATGTTCAAGACGAAGTTTTTTTTGTAAAACGGATAGAAACAGAAATGCAGTCCAGCCCTTGAATGCATTTTTGAATATTCGATAACATTGAAAGGTTTCGGTCTCTGTCGAACTCCACGCACCTGTTCAGCCCATTATTCAGGGGAGATTTAATTAATTTACGATAGCCATGTTTCTGGCGCATTCCATATAAGGGTGATTCTAAGCTATTGCAACAGGGAACCATGTAATGTCACATTCTCAAAATGGCGTCACTTTGGTTTTGACCGCTATACTGCTGCGTTCCGATTCGTTTGAGCGCGCTAAAAGTGTTATTAGTGCTATTGCAATCGGAACGGTAAATATCGCGCTAACATTCTGATTGTTCGTCGCTTAAGTCTAAAGTTACAATTTCATTAAGATCTTTGACCCTGAATGAAGCAGGAGCCATTTTTTTAATATTATTACATAAGAAAATTAATAAGCAAGCTTTTAAAATCTTTAATCGACTAATAAAAACATCAACAAAGTAACGTCATGTGTCAGTTTTGACAGGCCGCTCACAGCGACCATGCTCCGTAGCTTGGGCACTGTGAGCGGGAAGATGGCGGAGTTTATGACGTCATTGATGACGTATCGATATCGCTGTGAGCGCGCTCACGGGCAATCGGAACGGGTATATGAGCGCTGTAATCGGCAACCGGAACACAGCATACATTAGGCTTGGGCATTGTCGTTCACTTTAAAGATGTCGTTCATCAACGTTCCGAAAAGTGAACTAGTTCCGCTGAATGGTTCCACAGTTCCTTTTGCTCCGTGAATCAGCAGTAGGCACCAACCAATGTCTTATTTTACTATGAATGGAGTCCGGATTCGGAACTTGTACTAAAAACTAAGCCTAGTAAAATTTCAAAATTCAATTACCCAAGAAGTTCATTTATTTAAGGAATTCGATTTCCCTTCATACTTTTTTCAGGCTTAGGACTGACAAAGTGTCAAATATAAATCAGTATATTATAAATTACACTTTAAAAGGCGTATTTAAAAATCGATTCTATTTACATACAATATTTTCTATAAGAATAGTTTTTTTTGTTTTTATTATGAATTGTTTTTTTTAAGTATTTTTTATTGTTTTGTTAAAGGTTTTATTTTTATTTTTTTATTCCTTTAAAATTTTTTTATATTTACAATTCTCGGTCTTCTCTAATTACATGTTTCCGTGCAAAAAAAGCAATTGTTATACCTTTTCCGGTTTTAACACTGTACGGCGTGCTCTTAAAATATCACCAGCCTTAGAAAAGATCCTTTCGCAGGGCACAGAGGTAGCAGAGGTATAATAATCGTTTTATCATGTATTTGTATAAATTTGAATAGACATTTTTGCGGTCGTACCACCATTTCAACGGATCTGATTTCCTTGGGATTATATCATCTTTCAGATAACGGTCCACTTCAATAATTGCTTGAGCTGTTGTGTTTAGCGGTACCGCTTTCTTTATCTCATTATCGATATCGGACCAAAGATCATCATTAATTCGGGGACATTAACTGTCTGAGTGACTGTGGAAATATTATCCTCATCAGGAACAGTGACACTGGCGATAGCAGACAACCTTCTCTGAATTTCTTTCACCGCGTTTTCATATTTACTCAAGCAGTTAAATCCAATATTTTTGAATCTTGGATCAAGAACCGTGGCCTCGGAGTGTAAAGCTGAAGATTTGATATCACCAAACCTCTTCTGAATTGCAATATATAGTTTTTTAATCAAGTACTGTACTGGTTCTAAATAATTACTTATTACTGGAACTGCCTTATGTTTATTAATATGGTTCAACATAATTTTGCAGTAAACTATTACCATGAATAAAGAAATTTCATTTGTTATATCGTTAAATGGTTTTAAAATTGGTACAATTTGTTCTATAATTATAAATTCTTCAGGATTTAGCATTAAATCACTCCGTAAGGAAAATGTAGCCGACACCACGGCTTCTTTCATTTTTATTATGCGATCCAACATTTGGAACGTGGAGTTCCAGCAAGTTTCTACGTCTTGTTTTAATGTTAGCTCTGGAACGTTTAACTGCTTCTGTATTTCAGTTAATATATATTTTGCTACAGTACTTCTTTTATAAAATTCAAATAATTTTTTTACTTTTTCAACAACGGGTAGGATTTCTCCTAAACCTTTTCTTACGATTGAGTTGATTTGGTGGGCGAAACATCCAATGTGCCTCCATCCACACAAACGTATTGCGGCAGTTATATTTGTAGAGTTATCTGACACTACTGCGCTTACTTTATAATCTCACTTTATAATTTTTAACATAATTACTTTATAATCCCAGCGCCGAACGCAATCTTTCAAAAACTCGGACAAATTTTCACTGGTGTGTCTTTCTTCATATTGAATGCATTCTAATAGATATGGAGACAGTTCCATTTCTTCATTGCTTGTATTATAAATAAATAGCATGTTTACTTATTTTTAAAATACATATTTAATTAATTAAAGCATAGAAAGTAATTATTTGTCTCAAAATTATAGCGAATTCAATAATTACTAACAACTTAATTTTGATGTGGAAATATTCTGCCGGAACGAAATTTGAACGACTCCGGACTCGTGATTCTCTACTACAGACTTTATAGAGATGCTTAAGCCTAGCCTATATTATTTACTCCAATTTACTCTGGCATGGAGTAAAATTTTCTTACGCGGGGAGGGACTGATGTGCGGAACTGTGGAATTAAAATAGTAGTGATCGAGTTCACTGTTCACTGTGAGTGGGCAGTTCCTCGGAACGAATCACTCCGGAGTTACTCAAGCCTACATACATGAGTCACAGAAAACTAAGTGCCTTGCTAAGTACATCCATTTCATGAAAAATTAAAGAGATGAGAGGTAGGCCTTATCTGATTTTTTTCCAATACTTTCGTCATATGCGAATAAATTAGATAAGGAACCAGTAAGAACATGATTATTAAATATAAAACTAAGTTGCCTTTTATAGTAAAAAACCTCGTTGGTAGGTATGTTGACTACAGGAAGATTTTTTGAGAAATCCATTGTTACGTGATTGTTGTGGCGACCTGCGTATTTCTCTTTTATCATAAAAGACTAAAGATCTGTTTTTGTGTGCTAGGTGCTCAATTCCAGCTTTTGAAATTGGGATGATATCTATGATTTTTCATGGGTCCAACCATAGCTAACTAAGAGATGTGATGAAATTTTTATTTAAATAACTGCGATGTTTCTTATGGCGCTTTTTCATTTGGATGTTCTTCGTAAAAAAATTAGTTAATCTTTGATAACTTCAACTCCACTGATAGATCTTTTAATTCTCATGTAAATTGTAGGGGCCTTTTTACCAGTAACTGATTTACGAGTGACGATTTACTCGTATATAAAATTAGGAGTTTGTTTAGAAAGCTGTTTTATAACATGCGCACCCCGTTTATCTTTTCGTACAACGCCACACTCAGTCAGTGATTTTCAAATAAACTGCAGTCTTCTCTTGGTGATATCATGAAAGGATTAAAAAACTCACTGGTATTTCGTATCATCGCCAATCAAGCACATTTTCTTCATCTAATTGCGGACGACGACGTTGTAATAATACGGTTATAAGCCCGCAAAAATAATGATCCTGGTCACACCTGGCGATGCAATCATCACCAATTTCATGACCATGCAATCAAATTTTCTTTATGTATAACATCACTAATTCTGCCTGTGTTTTCTTTTTTGTATTTTTGGTGGTCTCGTTGCTTTCGTCCATGAAGAAAAAATAACTTGAATACCTTTAACATAACCTCAATTCATCACAACGCCAGATGTAGCAAGACTAACAAATTAATAGAATTTTTCAAGGAAGATCAGATAGTGAGGCGTTAGATATTTATTACTATTGACATATATATTATATCGTGAACGTGAAAAATGTGACACTGAGCGTTCTAGTATTTAATTCCAATTAATATCTTATTCATCTCTGAGTTTGTATACAAGACTACTAACGACATCTATCAAGTGTCCGAATGACGCATTTACTTAGAATGAAAATGATTTTAGTAATTAATCATGAATTCACAGGACCCTTCATTATTTAATATGTATATGGTTTTCTGGTCCCCTCCCGTCAGTTCACTGCATGGTCATCCGTAACACAGGCTCTGCTTACTTTTGCGTCCATATACTTGGTGTGTTTGTCTAAGGATTTATTAAAAAAAAAATAACATCCGGATATAGAAAAATAAAACATTTTATCTGTGTCATGATCAATGAGAAACAAACTTTATTTTAGACTTTTCCAAAATCTCGTATTAAAAATGCAAACGTCGGACTATCGCTGACAAAGCCACAGGTCAAACATTTTCACACGTGTTCCCAAATGTTTTCTTACTATTGACGTAATCTCGATGAAAAAAATTATTTGAATAAGAATCCTTTAGTAAAAACCCCAAAATATTTTGTAATACGTGCAACTTTGAACCAGGCCAACGTGCCTAGTTTAGAAGACTGTCACACAGACAACTGTTTATAACTTTTGAAATGTGATTCTGGTAATACCGTTAATTACGTTCTTGATACGAGTTTTTGGATATTCCCTCTTATTTGCAGAATTAATTTGATTGTGTTTATAATAATAATGTTAACCCGTGAAAATATAACCAGGCGTTGTAATTATTAATGTAGAGATGTTACGTATGTAAGAATTTTATATTTATTACATATTAATATTTAGTTAAATTATGAGTATCTTAGTGTTAAATAATATGTTTAAGATACATCACTTTATAATGTACATAAGAAAATTAGAGCTGTTAGATGTAATATTTATTGTTTAACAAATAAGTGATTCCGTAACTAAGTACCGCCATGTTGTTTCTTAGCTTAATTTCCATATTGTGATTGTGTTATTTAATAAAGTACCTACTTAATACATTTTTCCGTTTTATGTGAAGTAAAGTATTTTATCTGGCTACTTAAAAAAGGGAGTTTGTTAGCTTTACCAGTAAGTATGTCACAAGAAAATTTTTAAGTTACAGCCACAAAATCAAAGGAGAACACCCAGAAGGAACATCGTTGGTCTTGGAGTCCACTATCTACAGTGACTCCTAAATATTTGACTTTTTTAACCCAGGGGATATATCGGAGTAACAGAGTTATCTGACCTAATCTTTCTCCTTAAACTGGTGTAGGGTGACATTTGTATAATTTGTGACCCACCCGTATCTTTGTAAAGGTGAAAAAATGTGGCTAGGCCAGCTAGACTTAGCTTTTAGGGAGCTAATTGTGTAGGTTTGGTATAATTTACACCAGTCAAAAACTTTTATTCGAACTTTAACTGAACTTAATTTAACGAAAAAAGTTTTTTTCTGCTAGAGCGGTTTGAAGCACTTTATATTGGGCTTTGTATTATCTTGGACCGTTATAGCTTGTGTATATCGATTGGGAACACAAAAAATATTCCACTACGCTCTAAAGTGTCGCATTTAACACATTCAGTTCCACTGTGATTTTGATCATGACCTTAGCGATGCCGCCTGAAAATGCGTTGAACGCGCTAGGCGCGTTGCCGGCACTGCTAGAGGAAATAAATGAACGCGCCGTGCGTGGTCGGTGGCATTACTTACTTGAAGATAAAAAGTTTGGTTCGAATTTTTTTAAAGTCATAAACAGTGTTCGAGTGCTTGTAACATACAAGGTGTGTTTTATTAATATTAAGTGACATTTTAAACTCGAAAACATGTCAAACTACTCAGGAAATAACATGAAAGGTGAGTTTTTTTCGTAATTTATGCAGATTCTCGATCTTTTGTAATATAGATTAAGATATACATAAGGTTTTCTACGTTATCTTTTTCAATAGTAATTCTAGCTGGCACAATAAATGTTTACTACCAATTATAGTTACGATATTAATTAATAAATAATTTTGCACCTTAGTACTATATAGGGAAAATAAATAAATATACCGTATCTATTAAAGGTACACTATGAATGTTATATTTGAAGATGATCGGTTTCAAATGGTGATTTTGTAGCAAAATAAGACTAGAGAACTGTAAGATGCAAAATATATGACGTATTTTTGAATTTTGGGTAATTATTACCTTTTTTTATGAATCGTCAATCGATAAAGGAGCACCGGATCCACCTGATGGTAAGTGCAATCCAGGCCCATGGACAACATCAATCGAAGGTGTTAGTGATCAATGATGCGTTATCGACCGCAGGCTTCAGTTGGAATGGCCTTTGTTCCTGTCGTTACCCTGGCTGTTCCTTGACTTCAACCAGAACACAACTACGCTTGATAACTCCTCCGAAAATCATCGAGCAACATAATTAAATACATACATAAACCCTAGCCTAGGCTAGGTCCAACTAAATTCTTTGTAAAACACAGCACCTCCACGCGTTCCCTTAAAAAAAGGTCCTTGGCAGACAGGCTAACAAAAGAGTGATCCAATAAAGGTTCCGTTTTCCTTTTGAGTTACGGAACCCAAAAAATAAGTAATACTTTCATACTATTAACAGTTGGTTCATAAACTTAGAATTTTAAGTAGGTATTAAGAATGCCTAAAAATTAACAAAAATACCCAAATAATCGAAAAAGTGTATATATATCAAAATCATACAAATTTATCAATAACTTGTATGACTTATGTCGATAACAATATTAATAGTTGGTACCTAACCTACAGTTTGAGAACCCATGTCGCCGACCGCGCCCAACGCGTTCATGGCACCGCATGAAGGACTTTTTTCACTACATTAAAAAAAGGGCTTTAAACCCGGGCCTCCACAAAAATGTTATGTTTGTGGTGTACTTGTTCAACTCTTATGATTTTGAAGTCTCAATACTCAATGCATTTGTTACTTTTACGAAAACATTCAAATGCGCTAAGCGTATATAGTAAGTATATAGGTATACGAAAACGCGCCTGGCGCGTTGCCGGCATTGAACGTGTTGAAAGCGTCGAGAAAGATTGTAATAGAAAAATCAATAAAAATTTTAATTCAAAACCTTTCTATGCGCTGTCGTAGTATCAAATAATAATTCTTGACTTGAAATCACACATTTTAACGATTACATTATTTTAAACTTTCTTTAAATTCAGGGCATCACTGCAAAAGTTTCATGTGGAAAATAAATGTCCGTTTGGATTGAGTAGCCACTCCAGATTTTTAAGGGCAGCTATCACCCTTATTTTGTAGGTCAAGTTTTGGAATTTGTAGTAAAATACATCAAAAGTTATATGACTCCAAAGGTGGCTCCTCAATCTAAACATCTAGATTGAGGAGCCACGTAGAACTCGTAATGTATTGAATGTAGGTTACTGAAAATTATGTATCATTTTGTATCTATAACGTAGGATATCTACTACAATTTTGAGCACATTAGTTCTAAAATTCAAGAAACTACAACACTTTTGTTGTGGCTCCTCAATCCATATACAATAGAGTACATTTTTAGGAAAGCTTTCGGTCAATTCATATTTTCGACATAATGACAATTTAGAAGAAGGTAAATCCTATAGCCCACAATATGAATGAAATACTAAAACATGGTGGTTTCCGTAAACAAACGCATATTATTTGGCTCCTCAATCCTGACGTTTAGCAAACCAATTATTTACTATATTTACCTGAGATAACAACGAAATCAAAAGCCAGAGATACCAACATATAGTAGGCATGCCTACTAAATGGCTACATACAATTCATTGCTGTATTCATTTCAATTGCTGAAAAAAAAAGCTTTTCGATATTGCTTAAGGATTCGTTGCGAGGGGTGACCATAATATGTGAATGAAACTAGGATAAGTAATTTATCAAATTAAAAAAAACATAAATTGCATAAATTGTTTCACCACACAGCAACAAATGCGATACAAAAAATTTTTTGAAAATTATGGGTAATGGCTCGCAAGTTTTTTTTTGCAAACGCCAAATGTAAGCTGATTGATCACATGTAGCCATACAGCCTACTTTAAAATTATAATTTTAGTGACAAAATGCAAATATTTTGTAACAAATTATTGTGAATTATAAATAATTTGATAATATAAATGTTTTTTCGTCTTAATAGGTAGGTAAATAAAAGACATTTATTTATTCCAACAATATAAATGGATTTTCAGCATAAAACCTCTTTGTTGTTACCAAAAAAAACTGTATTACCCGGTTAAATTGAAAATGCTCTGTTTACTCGCATATAATTTGCAGTTAGGTACTAACTTAACTTTGTAGGGATAATTCTATTATGCACTAGTATGTTATACTATTATGCACGTGTGTGTTATAGTTCGGTTTATGGCCCTTAGAACGATGTAATAAGACTCACTTTACGAGCAAGTGTTTTGAAAAAAAAGTTGTGGCTTTGACGTACTGGTTAAGTGGTTTCTGACATTTAAATTATTAACATCATGTAGGTACATGTAGGCAATGACATATTACATATATACAAGTTATATCCAAACATTACCGCACAAAAAACGGCGTCAACTCAACTATAGATATATAGAGTAATATAATTTGTGGGAGAAGGAAATAATAATACGGTTCACTTGTTGTAAGAAAGATATATCTATGTACTTCGTGACGTTGCTTCGCACTAATTGGTCGCGAGCGTACGTGACGTAGTATGTACGTAAATTGTCGCAACGCGTTGTCTCTTTTACTCCCACATACAAAATCATATTACATCTCGCTCTTCGAGTTTGTTAAAATGAATAGCCATGTCAATTTTAAAACGCCATTTAATAATAAATAAGATAGTTATAAAAAAATGGTACTTGTTTAAAATTAAGCAAATAATAACACAAATATGAACAGAAGACAAATACGTACTTACTTTTAAACAAGAAACCAAACTGCACTTAATCAGTCACTCAATATATATAGGTATTAACCACAAATTATGAATAATAGATCTGCAAGTTATGCCTTTAATTTACTTTTTACTTCGCACACAAGAAAGCTTCAATCACTAATGAACGTTACGTTACTTAATAATTGTTATTGGTTGGTAGGTAACAAAATAATTTCCAATTACCCTCAAAAAATATATAGTCACCCCTCGCAACGAATCCTTAAGCAATATCGAAAAGCTTTTTTTTTTTCAGCAATTGAGCTTATTATCTATTAAAAGCGAGAAACTAAGTTTTTACTTCAGAAAGCATTTTGAAAAGTACATTTTGAACATATTGGTAAAATATATACCGTTTTAAGAGTTATAATTCACAAAAGTAAACATTAACATTTAGTTATAAAAAAGATAAAAGTTGGTGAGCGAGATAGAGTCAAGTGACGCCTTGTGTCGAATATTAAGAGTGTTTAATATTGGAAGTAAAATTTAGATCAATAAACTTAACTTTATTAGTTCAATAAATACACAGTGGTTTTTAACACTTAATGAAGTTTATTTTCAATTTAAAAGTAATAAAATATTTATCTATTATTAATAAAATACGAATATAATAATTTCTTCGTGAACCATCTACGCAATAAACTTCGTACATCGCATTCAACGGCACAAAATAGTTCGTCTACCACTCAGTGACGTCACCTTCGTGGCATCATTGCTGAGCAAATCTTCACATTGTTGTGTAGTTATTAAGTCCCAGACAGATTTAATTTTTTTCTTTTGATTGCTTTTAGACCTTGCTGGATACTTGCGCAGAATTTCCTTCATTTTCCACAATAGAGTCTCAATCGGTGACAAGTCTGGACCATTTGATGGCCACCATTGCAGGGACCTGATTCCGGTTAAACCAAGCCTTGGTTGTCTTTGCTGTGTGACAGGAAGCACCATCTTGTAGCAAGGTGTAGCCATTACGATGTTTCAACTTTGAAATCGAGGGCACGAGACTTGTTTACAGAATGTTTTGGTACTCTACTGCATTAACAGTTCCTTCTACAAGATGCAGGCGACCCAGACCTTGTGCTGACATGTAACTATAGTTATGCCTTTAATTTACTTTTTACTTCGCACACATGAAAGCTTCAATCACTAATGAACGTTACGTTACTTAATAATTGTTATTGGTTGGTAGGTAACAAAATAATTTCCAATTACCCTCAAAAAATATATAGTCACCCCTCGCAACGAATCCTTAAGCAATATCGAAAAGCTTTTTTTTTCAGCAATTGAAATGAATACAGCAATGAATTGTATGTAGCCATTTAGTAGGCATGCCTACTATATGTTAGTATCTCTGGCTTTTGATTTCGTTGTTATCTCAGGTAAATATAGTAAATAATTGGTTTGCTAAACGTCAGGATTGAGGAGCCAAATAATATGCGTTTGTTTACGGAAACCACCATGTTTTAGTATTTCATTCATATTGTGGGCTATAGGATTTACCTTCTTCTAAATTGTCATTATGTCGAAAATATGAATTGACCGAAAGCTTTCCTAAAAATGTACTCTATTGTATATGGATTGAGGAGCCACAACAAAAGTGTTGTAGTTTCCTGAATTTTAGAACTAATGTGCTCAAAATTGTAGTAGATATCCTACGTTATAGATACAAAATGATACATAATTTTCAGTAACCTACATTCAATACATTACGAGTTCTACTACTATCTAAACATCTAGATTGAGGAGCCACCTTTGGAGTCATATACTTTTGATGTATTTTACTACAAATTCCAAAACTTGACCTACAAAACTATCTGCATAGCTACTAAATAAGGGTGATAGCTGCCCTTAAAAATCTGGAGTGGCTACTCAATCCAAACGGACATGAAAATAATGGTAGTTGAATGCGAAATTTTACTGACAGCACACATAGTAACGTATACTTACCTGTTTATAGGAAACCCTAAAACGAATACAAAAATATACTCGTCATAAGAAGTACACCCAGAATATTGAGCAAAAAAAGATCAAATAAAACCTGAATGATAAACAAATTCAAATACTTTTACGTACAGTTATGTTTAGAGATCAATACATCTACCAATTATATTTTTATCTATTGTGTAATTACCTCCCAGCTGATCGCAAGGTCCGCTCGTTATCTGGACAGGTGTGTGGCCGCGCGCTTTACGTCTAAATGTTTAGAATTTTTTATGGAAAGAAAGTCCAAATAAAAAAAAACGGTTTTTTGTAGTCGACTGGTGAAGACTTACTCAATCTGGAATATTTTTTGCCAAAATACTTTTTTGTACACCCTGTAATACCAATGAAAGTATAATTTCTAAATACTAGACTTTGTTAGGTAGAAATATGCAGGTTGTAATTTGTTACGCAAATTAGAAGAGCTAGACAGCGTAAGGTAAATTTTGTCGTATGTTATCCATATACATCTTGAATACTACTGCGAGCTATTTACTAGGATTTTAAGATTTACTCGAACGCGTTAGATTAACATAATGCCTTGTATGCTGTTGAGTGCCTGCGCCAATAATAACCCCTATATTATAGCCAATCAGAGTAGGAATAATATTACACGATCGCGTCAGATTTAGGTTAGGTTTGAATCATGCATGGCGCAGTGGAGATCCAGCGAGGGTAGCCAGTGACACTGGATCCAGCTACTGGATTGATATACCCAAATCAGCCTTTCGTATGGGAGAGGGAGTTCTTTTTTACTTTTACGAAAATTATTCAAGAGTAACAGAGAAATGTAACTTCCGATTCCTACCAGCTGAAGTAGCACAAATCGTCAATAAAGTACTGTGCGCGCTGCAGTGAGGTATGTTTAACCCACTCCGCCCCTCTCTTTCCCACTCCAGAGCCATGCCACACGATGCGGTGCGGCGCCTGACCGGTGTCGCTCCGGTTTCCTACGTATAAAAATGTATGGTATGGCACACGGTGCGCTCCTGCGCTGCACCGCACGCGCATCGGAATCGAGACGATTTATTAATACAGACTGTCGTCGGAATGCGGTGCTGGAAAGCGAGCGCGCCGAGCACAAGTCCGTCGCTGCTACGGTACCGCAAAACGTTGCGGCGCCGCCGCCGCACTCACCGTGTGGTCGCTAGTGCGGCGAGATGACCTGCGGTGCGGCGCCGCACCGCATCGTGTGGCATGGCTCTCACTTCGTCAACCCGGCACTTTAAACGCCAGAAAAGCCCTTCATGGCAGTTTACCAGATTCTCAACTAACCTTCGCAACTTACCAGATTCTCAATTAAACAGAAGTACAATTAAAAACAAAACAGACCAACTATATTTTATTAATAATTAAGTTTAAAATGTTTTGATGACAAAAAACAATGTAATTGGTGGTGGTCCAAGACAAATAAAAATGAAAAAAAAAGTATTCGGTGGTGGTCCCGAACATTAAAATTGAAAAAAAGGGGTTTGTTCGCATTGATTGAAAAAGTCGGTTATTCACTTTTATAATTCAAAGAAGCTAGATTTGTTATACAATCAATTACACTAATTTTGTCCTGTAAGCAATCGGCAATAATACTATTTATTTTTTCATCTGTTTCTAAAATTATATTATTTCTCTTTTTGTCTTTGTAATGCAAATTATTTTTTTGAAGTTCATTGTCCTGGTCTTCTGCTTCTTTTTTTAATATAAAAACACATCTTAGTTGTTATTTTTGTGTTCAGACGTCGATGCCATCCTTCTAAGGCATTTGTTGTTCTACTTTTCTCTCCGTAACAGCTGAAAACATCACTTGTTATTTTGTCAAGCCACTGATGATTAAAACAAGTTTTAAACTTTTGGAAAATGGCTTATTGGATGCCATTTCGCAAATGCTCAGATAACCTTCAGGAATCAATATTGGTGGTAGTAAAGGTAACAGCGTCGATAATTGCGTAATTTTTTTGCCTTCTGCCGTATCGATTAGACCAATATTTTTTGCTCATTCTTCATACTGCGTTTTGAAAGTGGTAGTAGCACCCTTTTATAATAGCATCGGGGAATATTTCTGTCACCGCTTCGATCGCCGCAATTTAGAAGTCACATTTATATAAGTTTATATCGACTCGAAATTGTTGCTTGAGTACGAAAAAAAAACGCTTGTATGTATTTTTATTTTTGTTGGGGAGAAACGCGTAAACTAGGGGCACAAAATTAATTTCATCGTTATTACGCGATATGTCTGAATGTAGTGTGTAAATCTGGTAAAAAGGCTTAGGCGCTGCTCTGAAAGTGACGTCTCCATAAAGCTTCCTAACAGATGACAGCTTTGTTTTTGCTATTGTACTGCTAAAAAAAATAATTTTGTTTTCGAACCCGTCGTCGAACATAAAGAAATCTTGCACAATATGATCTGGTAATTTCACATGTTCAGTTTTTTCAACCAATCCTCGGCCTATTTTTAAATATTTCGCTCGAGCTCTGTAAAGTGTGTCCTTCTTTGACGCGAATGTGGGTATATTATGGCTTTCGATTTGGTACTTTAGTGAATTATTACAAAAAGTTTTTTCAAAAATGTTTTGCACTGAGTTTAAATTACTGCAAACTGCTTTTTTACAATCTGACATAATTGCATCAACTGAATTTCGCACCTTGTTTTTGGAGCAAGAATGCCGGTATCATATAATTAAATTAATAGGTCTTTACCTATGAAACTGCCGTTTTGCCGTACTGGCCATTTAAAATGAGAATATTTTTTTTTTGACTGATAATTCTAATTTCAAATTAATTTTATTTGACAAACATGGACTTCTTTTTCTAAAATCGTCATTTTTTTAATAGTTAGTGTTTTGTTTTCAACGCATTCGAACATTTTTCGTCATCATGGATAAGTTAAAAATTCGAGTAATTATGGAGTATGAGTACCGTCGTGGCAGCAAAGCGGCACAAGCGGCACGCAACATCAACGACGTTTACGGAGCGAACACTACAAACGAACGCACCACCCGTTATTGGTTTACCCGCTTCCGTTCTGGAAATTTTGACCAGAAAAATGAACCCCGTGGTCATCCGAAAACTTTGGTCGACAATGACGAATTAAAGGCAATTGTGGAAGCTGATGAAACTCAATCCACGGCTGAATTAGCAGCAGCTTTCGACGTTAGCATCAAAACAATATTGGTCCATTTGCGTCAAATTGGCAAGGTAAAAAAGCTTGACAAATGGGTACCCCACGAACTCAATGACCGCCAGCGCGAAGTACGCGTGGAGACGTGCCTTGCACTGCTCAGCAGGCATACAAATGAAGGAATTCTGAACCGCATTGTTACTTGTGACGAGAAATGGATCCTGTTTAGACAATCGTAAGCGCTCAGCAAGTTGGTTGGACCCTGGTTCAGCACCCAAACAATGCCCTAAACGAAAACTTACCCCTAGAAAAGTGATGGTCACTGTTTGGTGGTCTAACGCGGGTGTAATTCATCACAGCTTCTTGCCAAACCGGACAAGCATTACTGCAGATGTGTACTGTGAAGAACTAAACACATTGATGGAGAAGCACGCACGTCTCCAACCAGCTTTGGTCAATCGTTCGGCTCCACTGCTCCTGCACGACAACGCGCGACCTCATACTGCACAGCAGACGGTCTCCAAGCTACAAGAGTTGGGGTTGGAAGTTCTCCGTCATCCGCCGTACTCACCAGACCTTGCGTCTACAGACTTCTACTTTTTCCAGAATTTGGATAACTTCTTGGCGGGAAAAAAATTCAATACCCGAGAGGCAGTACAAAATGCCTTTGAAGAATTTGTTGCCTCCCGTCCAGCTGATTTCTTCAAGAAAGGCATCAATAAGCTACCAATGCGTTGGCAAAGATGCATTGATTGCATGGGTGATTATTTTGATTAATAGAAATAAAAAATATATATAAAAAATTACGCTTCATTTATTTCGTGAAAAACGGCAATTTCATAGGTAAAGACCTAATATTTGCATTCAAGGTAATTGAACCAGATTTATTTTTTAGGGCAAAATTATATTTATAATACCGGAGAGTAATACCTGCTTTCCTGTTTAACTTTCAATGAATTTTAAATCCTCGTCCATGGTACAATTCGCACGTACTATTTTTATAAATTTCACAAATTCACTTAAAAATACAAATATTGAAAATCCTACATATGCATCAAAAATGACAATGTCATTATATAAAACGTCATAAACTAAATAAACAGCCAACTACATCCTACTTAATATTATAAACACGAAAGTTTGTAAGTATGGATGTTTGTTACTCTTTCACGTAAAAACTACTGAATGGATCAATATGAAATTTGGCACAGTGATACTTTATTATCTGGAATAGCACACAAATAGGATAATTTTTATCTCTATATTCCCACGAAATTTAAAATAACGCGGATGAAACCGCGTGTAACAGCTAGTAATTTATATTTCATGTTATTCAACCTACATAGATGAAGTAAACTAACTTACAACCTAAACTTTCAGCTACATAATATTTTGTTATCTTTCAGATTCATTATGTGCATATTGTTGTATTTATTATTGTTGTAGTACAAAATCTGGTTAGTTGAGAATCTGGTATGTTGCGAATCTGGTTAGTTGATAATCTAGTAAATTGAGAATCTGGTAAACTGCTATGAAGGGCAGAAAAGTCATCTTATAGTTTAGACGCCAGAAAAGGCCTTTTATAGTATATTCTCATGAATTCAGGCATTTTTAAAGTAATTTTGAGATTTGGGGATGATAATATCGATTTATTTTTTACCATCATATCACTTCTATGGCTCAAAAAATTTGATGATTGTAAAAGAGCTAGAATATAAGTCTTCAGTACTAGGTAATATTTTACCTAGTACTATCTTACTTAATATTTTACCTAGTACTACTATCCTGACTATCTTGTTGCTTGACACCGTGTCAATCGGAATTTCTGCAGCGACGCATACAATCAAACAACATCGTCATGTCACCAACGTATTACGGATAGACAGATGTAAAGGCAAATAGGAAGTATCTTGGTTTTCCAAACGTAATAAAAAAATCCCTCCAAATAATCATTAGTGTAACAATCTGAAGCGCTCGAGTTTTTCAAAACTGCGATTAAAAAGAACCTCCACGAGCTTGTTCTTGCCACGTCCAAGTTATTAGTATTGACGTATATCTGACTCTTCCGTACAGCCAGCCCCACCACGGAAACAGGCAGGTTAACATGCCTCCAATATCCAACGTGGGGAATATATATGGTGCGTTACGTTTGTCGCTCACAGCGCTAAAAGTGCTCAAAACCGTTCCGATTCGTTTTAGCTCTCTGGAACGGTAAATAGCGCGCTAACATTCTGATTGTTCGTCGATTAAGTCTACAGTTATAATTTCATTAAGATCTTTGACCCTGAATGAAGCAGGAGCCATTTTTTAACATGAATACAATAGAAAAGTAATAAGCAAGCTCTTAAAATCTATAATCGATTAGAAACATCAACAAAGTAACGTCATGTGTCAGTTTTGACAGGCCGCTCAGAGCGACCATGCTCCGTAGCTTTGGCACTGTGAGCGGCGTTTATTACGTCATTGATGACGTATCGATATCGCTGTGAGCGCGCTCATGGGCAATCGAACGGGTATATGAGCGCTGTAAGCGCTATAACGCTAAACGGAACGTAGCAATACTTTTAAATATCGGACATACAGGAGTGTACTTATTTTTTTACATTTTGAACGTTCCTTTCATTTAACACTACTAACTAAACCAACTTTTTTTTTTCGAAATGGACTGTTTATTTATGCCTAGCGCTGACTGCGCCTAGCTGGAACTTAAACTACTCCTACATACGGCACGCCTAAGGGCATCCGAGAGGGCACGAACCTCGGCTTAGGACGTCGTATATTGAAACTACCACTGGTTCGGAAGGATCATCTACTGCCAAAGAACCAGCAAGAAACTCAGTAGGAATGCATACGACGCGTTAGCCTGGCCCACCGGTGGGTTAGGCGATTCGAATGCCGTGTTGCCCTATTTCTAACTGGAACACCGGCGCTCCTTGTTGTAATATCATCGTCGTGATCTGTTAAGACGTTACGCGGACGCCTATAACGAACCGCCGCGTCTGGGTTGGCTGTGTAATTAAACCAACATCACCGTAGCTGTCATATAGCACCTGTTTTTCTGTATTTTTCGAAGGAGTGACATCCAAGAGTAAGAGTTTGGTACTGTTTGTTACAAATTAAATTTAGATATGAATCCCAACTAATACAAGGATCTCTATATTAAAGGAAAATAAGAGTCAATTTTAAGTTCACCAGATTATTACGAATACTGCTTAATTGTTGGCCGAAAGCTTTATTTTCCGAAAATGAAACAAACTTTAAAGGTTCGTTGTAGCCTATTTCAAGTCCATAACAACGATTTATACTTGCTTGAACCACTAGTTTGCCATAAATCTGTACATAATTACAAAGTAATTATATTAATATGTTATAAGAGCTGTTACGTACGAGCCCCTATGCAAAAGAGTTTGTCCAGTTATATACTGCAAAAGTGGCCTGTTTTCAAGTTACTACATTTTTATACAACAAGCTTTTGAAAAAAAAAATAGTATAGGGTAAAATTATCCATCTTATTGTTGTTAATCAGGGACTTCTAAAGTAAAACTTTTTTTACTGAAATATGTATTTATGGGAACTTTGAATTTGCTTAGACTACGTATATGTTGGGTAACTTTGAACAAAGTTGTGAAAAAGGTTTATAGTTACTTTACATGAAAACCTTTTGATTTTTCAATATCAGGACTGTGTAAAACGAATCGCTAATATGTTATGTAGCAAATGCGAAGTAAAAAAATATACTCTCAATGTCACAATTTTGTAAAATACCCGCCTTTCCGTACTGAAGTTGTTTAGTCCTTGAAATCGTGATTAAAAATATAAAACTTACTGTAATTAGGTATGTTTTTGTGTTTTTCTGTATAATGTAGTTTATATATTATCATTGTGAAATCGTTATCCGTTTTTGATGTTCAATATTGTGTGAAACTGATAGTTTTGAGTACGTTCAAATTCAGTTATTTGAATAATAATTTAATGGTAAAAAGTTACCCGTATCATAAAAATATTATGTTGCGTAACTTTAAATACGTGCATAATGTTGCTCAGTTCAGTTCATTGTTCAGTATGAACAATGTCGTTTTTAATTGGTAAAAAATAAACCAATTGAAAAGGACATTGTTCATTCAATAAAATAATTAATTGAAAAATGAGTAAAATTACATTTTAATATAATTCACAATATAAATAATCTGTCACATGACGCGACACTGTCATTTCCAAACATACAAAAACCATAATTTCATGCAGTTTTATCATTATTATCAGGACTGTCAATTTTTCGTTTGCGGTGTACACACGGTTTTCGTTATTTGTCGGTTATTTTGGTGATTTTGTTATCATCATTGAGTTATTTTAAGTGTTTCTGTTTTTCTCTTCCTCGCGTGGTAAGTGGTGGTACGAATTATCTAGCTCTTAATGAGCATGGATTGTGTTCCAATCCCTCCTAAGCCCCCAGACCCAATCCTGTTTTCTGATGTCAACAATTCCCCTGACCCTTTCTCTCAACATGTGCAAACAAGAAAACGTACAAGTATAAATCGGGATTCGTCCCCTACTCCTAAAAAATCTGTTTCGAATGCTCTTCCATCTCAAACCAATAACCTTATTTACACTCATCCAAGTCTTTTAGAAGAAAA
The DNA here is from genome assembly GCA_923062675.1 of Marasmarcha lunaedactyla. Classification (NCBI taxonomy): domain Eukaryota; kingdom Metazoa; phylum Arthropoda; class Insecta; order Lepidoptera; family Pterophoridae; genus Marasmarcha; species Marasmarcha lunaedactyla. The sequence goes on along the minus strand of OV281339.1, from coordinate 11,714,782 downwards.
ATTTTACCATCCTTCTGACAAAGGTCCTTTCATTGTTCATGTGTCCAGGTCAGAAACTCACCCTAAGTCAGGCAGTACATTTAATCATTTAAATTTTGGAAAATTTTTATTTACATCAAACATTAAAAATATTAAAAATGATGGTATAAAGAGTGTTGGCAGAAATCGGGTCTCTGTGGAATTCTCATCTGCATGTGCAGCAAACGAGTTTCTCAGAAACCCGAGTCTTAAATCTCATAACTATATAGCTTTAATTCCTACATATAATATAACAAGAATGGGGCTGATCCGCGGGATCCCAACTTCATGGTCTATGGAGGAAGTTGTATCAACAATCTCCACAAGCCAAGGTGATATAACAATTTTGAAGGCGCGTCGCTTAAACAGAAAAGTGTCCATGGAGTCTGGTTCCACTTGGACCCCCACAGGATCTGTAGTGATCACTTTCTCTGGACAATGCTTACCTGATAAAGTGTTTATTTTTAACTCATCATTAACCGTTGATCCATACATTTTGCCTTCCATACAATGCTTAAACTGTTGTAGATTTGGCCATTTGAAAGCCCAATGCCGATCCAGTGCTCGTTGCTTCAGATGTGCACAAACTCACTCAGGTGACTCTTGTCCTGCATCCTCTGAAGTTTCCTGCCTGCAATGCTCAGGCCCTCATATTTTAGCAACTGACAAATCTTGCCCGGAACATTCCCGGCAAAAGAATATTAAAATCACCATGTCCCAAAAGAACATATCATTCAAGGAAGCATCATCCCTCTTCCCTTCAGTAAAAAAATCCATCTGCGTACGATTTTTTTACTCTATTCTAAAAGTTCTCCTTCACTGAATCTTTCTTACAAAAAAACAATATACAAACCATCAAAACCCAGTCCGTCTTTATCTCCAGGCTATGACAAAATTGCCCACAATTGCTAACCCTCCATCTACTAAATCTGATAATGCCTTCCCCCCTACTTCTTCCTGCTCCCCTAATGACAATTTTTTAGAATTCCTGATTTCCCTAGTTTTGAACATTCTTTCAAAATTTGAAGACATCCCACTACCGTCCTCCGTTGCTAAAAAGTTATCCCCTATTGCTAATCTTCTTCTTAACAATGGCCAGACGCCTTTATAAATTATACTCTTCTATGTTAAAAATATCTGTAAAAACTTATTTCATCCCCCTGTTTTTGTATTGTTCAAGGTAACTCAATGCTCGAGATACTGCAAGTTCTACTCAACTGATCGCTACAAAATTATTAACCTCGTGTAGTACGTGTGTATACTAATACTTGAAATTGGCAGAAATAGTTATTGTGTCGTAACAACAGCTGATTGCCATAAAACAAAATAATAATAATAATAATCATTATTATCAAACAAAATGGCTCGCGGGAAACCTGTCGCCGACGAAGTACGAAATATAATTATTCGTAGCCACAAAAATGGCAAATCTGCTTACCAAATAGTCAAGGACTTATCCGTGCCAAGAACGACAGTTCAGACATTCATCGAACATCACAGGAAAAATGGCATGGTTGAATGTTTGAAGAAACCTGGTCGGCCATAATCACAAGCGAAGCTGAAAATTGAGTATTAAGAAAAATCATTAAAAAGAATCGTCGTGCCCGCGCAGGAGAACTTACACCTTAAAGGTGTAAATCAAATAAGCTCTTTATTTTTCTGACATCTAATCTTCTATCTCCAAAAGGTTTCTACGTGTCCTTCAAGTTGTAATCCTCATATTTGAAAACTCAATGAAAACGAATTTTGACGATGCTAAAAAATAGTCATGAAATAGTGATAAATAGTCATGCATGTAAAAAAATTGTATAATAGTTTCGCCGTTATAGCTATAGGTTGGTGAGGATTATGGCTTGAACGTCAAGCTCTCGTGCAAGCAAACGGTAAGGTTTATCGACTTAGTTTAGGTTCCAAAAAATAGTCATAACGACATGCCAAATCTCAGAAATAGTCGATGAAAGATTCCAGAGATATAAAGGTACTCTGGTGAGGATTATGGCTTAACATTCGAAAACTTCAAATTTCTCCGGAACGCCTACGACTTTCAGTTTAAAGTTTGTGTCAAAAAATAGTCATGAAAGAGTCGTAAGAAACGAAAATAACTTTGAGCTGATTTCATTTGAAAATGAAAACTTCTTATGTTCCCTACATTTCTATGGATGTACAGTCGCGTACAAAATCATTATTCATTTTGCTTTAAAAAAAATTGCGCTCTTTTGGTTTGTTACTCATTTCCATTACTGTAAACAAACTTCGTAGATAGGGCTTTGAAATTGGTTTTGTAATAGGTACCTGGAAGTATTACTTATCAACCCTAATTCACCGGTTAAAAACCGGAATTGAAAAGGGCATTTGTTGTAGGTACGCGACGACGATTTGCACTTTTAGAACGGGTTTCCGTGCCCTGGTTGTAAGTATGAATAAATGTGTCGTTCTATGGGTAAAGGAAAGTAAGTACCTTACGGTCGATTTTGAGTTAACGTTTTTTTTTTGTAATCAGCAGCGAATGTGGATATCATTGGTGTAATAATAGTCGTTAATACCTTAGGTACGTTACTATTAAGTTAACGCTACTATTAAGTAAATACCTTAAGTACCTTTACACGTAAAATAACACAAATGTAGTAGGCAATACAAAATATTTAAACAAAAAGAAAAACGTTTAGAATTTGTATCCATATTTATTACAATTATATTAATAAAATAATTATATTATATTTATTTCCCTCAACTTGCCACTATATTGGCCCCACTGGCCCCTCAGGCCACTATATTGGCCCCACTGGCCCCTCAGGCCACCCCCGTCCTTCAGGCCTCTCTGGTCCTAGGCCCTCCCGCGTCCCCCACATCCAGTGACATGGAGTGTGAATCGGACGCCACATCGCGCCTAAGAGCGCACCCGCGACCGACTCATCCTCGGACGCAACCCTTACTGGCTCAGAGCCACCCACTTTCACCCTTGTTAAGAAGCGATCGAAACAAGCCCCGGCGTCCTCATCGCCCGCCCCGATGTCTTCAACACCCTCCGCTACGGCTTCAACGACATCTGCCCCGGTGCCTGCAACACCCGCCCCGGCCCCATTGATGTCACTCAAAGTAACTTAACCCCCTACCCAGGCTTCAGTCAAGCCTCAGGTCCCACCACCCGTATTCCTTCGGAATAAGGAAAAATGGACCGAGGTTTCGAACTTGTGCAGAGAGCACAAGTTCCTCTACACCCGAGCGACCAACCGATTTTCGCGCTTTGACAAAGGTCCTCACTGGTAAGTAATATGCTTACCACACTTACGCTCTCCCGGAAGAGCGTAAGTTCAGAGTGGTACTCAGGGGAGACCCGTTCGAATTATCGAACGAGGCTATCCTAGAGGATCTGCAGTCCCAAGGCTTGCCGGCAATCGCGGTGCATAAAATGCACAGCAAGTACGGAAGTCGTCACCCTCTCGCTTTGGTGGTTCTCGTCAACGTCCCCAAGTCCAGGGAGATCCTCAAAGAGGTCAGCACCATATGCAGCCTCTCTGGGATCTCGATCGAGGCGCCTCATCGCCGCGGTCACCCCGGACAGTGCCACCGGTGCCAATGGTACAGGCATGCGTGCGGCGGCCAACTGCGCCGCCCCGCCCAGGTGCGTAAAGTGCCTGGTGCCTCATTTCACCAAGGAGTGCAATCGCACTCCTGAAACTGCGTGCTTTGTGGCCAGTCCGGCCACACCGCAAATTACAGAAGCTGCCCTCGTGCACCCCGTTCCAATTCTAAGAGGGCGGCACCCAAACAGGCCCCGCCCATTTCTCAAGCAAACTTTCCGCCGCTGCGTAGCCGGGTTCCTCCGGCTGCAAAGCCTACACAGCCCAAGTCTGCTCCAGAGAACTGGAGGCAGCGCCCTGCTGCACAACCGAATCCCACCCCGGCTTCTCGCCCATTCCATTCCACTCCTCAACCCTCCTTAGCAGACGATATGCGTATCGTCTGCGAAGCTATCAAACATGTCGATGTTAGGGAAATTTCAGTTTTAGCCCGTAAACTTAAGGCTTCACGTTCTCATACAGAGCGATTACTAGCTCTGGCGGAGCATAGTTCCCTTTTCAATTCATTATAGGTTCATTTAAATGAATTGTTCCCTCAGTCAAGCTTCGGCCAACTTCTGCGGCCCCCAACTCATGTCCCTTTGAGCACCTTCAGTGCAACTTTCACATCCGGCGGACGACCCGCTAGCGGGTCTACGCCAGCGCACCCATTTCCCAACGGGTGTAGCTTCCGATGAAGGCTAACGGTTAAATATTGTCACAGCCAACAAGGTGGTTTTAGTGAGTAGGTGCCATTCTGGTGAGTCCCACATCAGCCCCGCAGAGGTCGGTATTTTCCTACGGCGGTATGCATGAAGCATCTTCCACCAACCACCCGTGAGGGTGTTGCTTCGGCGGCAAAAAAAAATCTCATTCTTACGCCACTGAGATTATTTACGACGCATAATTTGCGTCGTATTATCTGCGACAATAATAATATTTACTTTTGAATAAATAATGAATAGGCACGTCAACGATACCGCATCACACTTAAATTTATATTACAAATGATAAAAGTTTAACAAAACTGAGTAAAGTACAAGGGAAGCATGGATTTATTTGTCATGTATGTTTATGTAAGTAATTGCAACGTAGCGTATTTTTTTTTTGAGCACAATCAACAATATAACTTGACAAAATACATAAATGAAGTGACATACTTGGTAATTTTCTAACAATATCATAGTCATGAATACACCACGCTCAATAAAGCAAACAACCTTTTTGTCTTAAGCGCGCCCTTCTACTGCACGTGTGTACAGCAAATTTTGTACGTTACTGTACATCCATAGAAATGTAGGGAACATAAGAAGTTTTTATTTCCAAATGAAATCAGCTCAAAATTATTTTCGTTTCATACGACTATTTTATGACTATTTTTTGGCACAAACTTTAAACTGAAAGTCGTAGGCGTTCCGGAGAAATTTGAAGTTTTCAAATGTTCAAGCCATAATCCTCACCAGGGTACCTTTATATCTCTGGAATCTTTCATTGACTATTTCTGAGATTTGGCACGTCGTTATGATATTTCATGACTATTTTTTGGAACCTAAACCAAGTCGATAGTCCTTACCTTTTGCTTGCTCGAGAGATGAGGATTACAGCTCGACGTTCAAGCCATAATCCTCATCAACCTATAGCTATAACGGCGAAACTATAATACGACTATCTTTTTTACATGCATGACTATTTAACACTATTTCATGACTATTTTTTAGCATTCTCAAAACTTGTTTTCATTGAGTTTTCAAATATGAGGATTACAGCTTGAAAGACACGTTTATACGACGCTCGAGTAAATCCCCATTTAGCATTAGTCTCCCTTACTAGTTGAACTATGTTAATTGTTAAGGATTCCTTCTATGGATTAAAACCGCAACATGGTAATGACTAATCATGTAAAGCCATTATATTTGTCGCTTTGCCTTAATGGAAGACGAACATCCAATAAATAATAAATTTATAATAAAACAATATAAACAGAATGGCGTTCATGTCATGACAGACAGTGACTTTATGGACAACAACCCGCAACACTGCATAAGCCGTAGTATTGATCAGACGACTTAAATAATACTGACACTTATGGTAACAACATAAATCTTTAGTTTTATTTGAAATAAATTAAATGTTAGGATTGTTTTACAAAAACTGGGCAATATGGGGCACAAGTAACATGGAGTTTTCATTTTTGCTATATTAATAACCAAATTTAATCCAAAAAAGTTAACATAGTTTAGTAACAATGAAAACACAAAAATTAAGCTTTTTCTTCGAAATTCCAAACATAAAACTATAATTTTGTAGCAATTTCACTAACGATTTTGTATTGTTTTTCTGTGAGTTAGATATGCATTCAATGCAACAAGGGGCCATAACCATATGGTTAGGGCCTTAAAGGGTAATATTACAAACGTCACTTTCCATTCTATATCAATAATATAGCCTGTGAAAAAACATATACAAAGCTGTCTATTACCAAATTATCACCCGATTAAAAAATTTGACCCAGAGTTAGGCATTTAAGCCAACTCGCTCAGACTTAGGCCGACATGCGCCGACCGGAGTCCACAATGTAACTCGGACTTATCTAATTAGTCAGTTAAAACCTGACTGAAATACACATACAGCGATATTTTAACCCGGGTTAGCTTAATGTTTAACTTGGATTGCAAGTCGGCAATTAATAAGTAGATAAATTTCGCTAATGAGCTAACTCAGAGTTAAGATCTTAAGTCTGGGCGAGCTGGCTTAACTCCAGCTCAAAAATTTAATTCACAAAAAGTTCACCGAGCCATAGAAAATAAGGAAACACAAAGACGTAGAGTTACATTATTTGGTAATCGTTTTAAACATATTTTTATAAAACTGCGCTAAAAACTAAAAGAAAAGAATATTCTGAATAAATTTTGATAACTTTATTTCACCACATCATGGAAGTTAAGTAAACTAAGTAGAAAATAACGCTTTATATATTGGCTATGTAGCAATTTAATATACCCAAATCAATAGTTGTGTTAAGATAAAAATCGTTAATATCTATTTATATAAGAAGTAAACAATTGTATGACTCGATGCCTTAGTAATCATAACTAGATTTAATTACTATATAATTTAAACAATTAAGATGAACCAGTATAATGTGGTGTATACATAATATTATGTTTCCCACAATAATCCCATAAAATTAAGAAATGCAATAACCAACAATATCTCAATACTGACACAAATCTACTCAAAGTGCTTTGAATGCAGTTGTCTAATCAAATAATGTATAAATAGTATATGATTATAACCGCGGTATATTTGAACATATCTCCACTTTAGACTAATACACACACTTTAATACCTCGCATTCTATTTCAGCTAAGCTTTATCATATTTGAACATATGAGCAGAAAACAATTTTCAATAAGCTGAAGCTACACTGGCTGCACATTGTGACCATACAAGATCCATTTCATTCACTGTATTAACACTCCCATATTGTGCATTTTTGTATAGAGTTAAAAATATGTATTCGAAACGTCATCTAAACAGTTTATCAAAGATGATACGATAGCATAAAATAAGAAGAAAAACGATTCTTATTTGCACAATGTGATTTTAATTTTTGCTAATAACACTATCAGTATGAATATAAAATAACTTAGGAACAAAATCAACAAAGAAAACTAATAATAATGCATTTAAGAAACATAAAACACAAAACAGCTTGATATATTTTAAAATTATGTGAATGTATCTGACAGTCCTATCAGCAAAAGTTGCTTAAATGTTTATGGTAAATGTCCATAATTCGTTGCTGTAAATATTGAAGGCACAATACGAAATTAGTATAGTCAAGTTAGCTAAAGTTATGCTAAATTTAAGTTTAAAAAATCTCTGTGATAAAATGGCGATAATGTGATAAATTAAAAAAAACTAAACATAATACTTCAATCACAAATAAAAACTAGATACACAATTTATGTCAAAAAACCTCGTCTGTGTGTATATGGGGTTCCTTTTCAGCTTTGACAGAAACCATGCCACAAGATTGCAAAAATTATTTGTCTACATCAATAAAAAAAGAATGGCGTGAACAAGTTACAATTTCAATGTAAAAGCGATAGTACAACCCACACAAATAAGGTATCACTTTCTGTAATATATTTTATCAGTTATAATTCGCAGAACAATTCGATTGAGCTTTTTTTAACAATGAACCAATTATATTGACTCTAATTCAACCTCTATATGACATCATTGAGTAGCACTAACCTCTAATTACTCTTTGGTAAAACTGTCATGTCAATGTTCACAAAATATATGTCACAAGAATCCATATTAAATTATAGAGTTGTTCATTCCAGGTATAATAATCTGTAATGGGATTTAAAAAGATAACTATTATGTGACAAACTATTGTTATTCTTTAAAATTTATTTAAAGTTACTACGCAGAAATCACAAATATTCATTATATTATTATAATCATAAAATTATTATTATTAATGTTTATTTTGGATGATTTTGTACTGGTATAAGTTTAAGTTATGTTACTATAAGCATATGATTATTTATTTCATATTATGTACAAATTATTTAAGTAAAATAATAAATGTATAGATCAAAACACTATCAAAATTTAACTAAACCATAAAAAGAATCCTGAAAAAGAATCCTGTGCAGAATGGATCTAAGTAGTAGTATGTCAGACATGAAGATTTCTTCAAGACAAAACCTTTGTTCTTAGATTCAAAGCATTTTGTTAGATTTACATCCACTTGAAAATGTATGTGGAACGCCTACAAGGATCGAAAAACAGTGAGTGTATCAATGGGTCCTTATTTATTTTGTAATGTATAATTTCGGTATTTAACTGCCATTTTGTGTTTTATTTGTGATTAAAGACTATTTTAGTACTATTTTATTCAAGACTATATATATAACTAATTTGTTACACATCATACCTCAGCAAGGTGAAAAGATCTGTTTTAATACTGCAGTTTGTAATGTGGTGTCTAAATGTAGCATACTTGTTGAAATTGCATTCCATATTAAATGTTACAATAAGTATAATAATGCACAATATATCTTTTATAATAATCACTCAACATTTTTTACAAAACATGATGAACTCTAAGCTACATCACTTATTTCATAATATATTTAAGAGAATAAACTGAAATTAAATTGTCGCAGTTACTCATTTTTTTGTTATTAAAATATATTTAATTTTTAAATTATGTCATTGGAATGTTTAGACCTTGACTAGCTGTCGATATTGGGCCAAAAAAAATACTACTACCAACCCTAAAATTGTAATACCAAGTTAAAAAGTAATTGAAATTACTGCGACATTCACAGAGCTAATTATAAAGTGAACAAGACAATAGTTTTTAAGCAAATCCTAACACAAAACTACAAGTGTTACATATATAATTTACTATAATATACAAATGACATAAAATAAGCCTTCAATTGCTGTTAACAGTGTTTTATCACCAATCCATGAAATAGTGGAATGGCTTGTTCATTATTGTACATTTACCTGGCTAATGAGGCTACTAACCAACACTTAACAAAATGACTGATAATGTCAAAAAAATTCACATAATCTTGATTCAGGACTAAATACAAGGTGGTGTCATGATTTTCATTTCAGATTTTATAATAAGATGATTATGGGGCTTAACCACTCAATAATTTAGGGCATCTTTATTTTAATTTACCTTTAACCATACATAAATATTAAGTCACCACACAAGAAGTCTATGTATGCAAACACAGCACAAATAAATACACATGTTATTAATTTGATTACAGTACAATCTCTATAAGGGTGTTATCACACCATTCGATCGACGTCGATCGATGGCATCGATCGATTGTTGTGATAACACCCTAATTCTGCATCACAACACAGTGACATGACTATGCGTCCAGAACTACTGTGTAATGAAGATTAAGGGATTAAAAGAAAGTAGTGTAATTACACATCTATATGTTAGTTTATGATAAAAGTAAAAGTTATTATGAATAACCACAAAAAAAATTAAATGAACCATCCGCCTTTTCAATAAATCACATCGCTCTGGCGTGAATTAGCCACAGATGAGCGAGATTGTACTGTATATAAGAAGTTACAGACCATAGCAAGTTGGCGTGAGCGTGATATTGGGAGTGGTCAACTTTGTGAGCGACAGTAACTGTAGCTGGGAGATTGTTTACATGAAGAACTTTCCGATGAGGATGCCCAGCATAGCCATACCAATGGCTGTCATAACCCAGGGTAGGGGTAGGGTCTGCACGGTCTTCTGGGGCCCGTACGAATGGCTGCGGACGTCGCGCCTGTCGCCACCAGCTTGACGGTAACGCAACAGCTCCTCCTGAAAATTGCACAAGTGACTCACGTTAGTCAGAGCCTTCACCCACATTTCTCTCACTGATTTGAAAATTCAACTATTTTCCACATCAAAATAGCTTACGTGTAATTTATGGTTGATCTACATATATCCTGTGTAGGTGCTACATTCGAACTAATTTGGCTAAGACATTTCATGGTTTATAACAATTGTGAAGAAAAAGAAACAATCAAATGCAAATAAAAACTAAGAGTACGAATTTATTTAGTAATGAAGTAATTACGTAACACTTGGATAGTATTATAATAGGTCTTTACCTATGAAACTGCCGTTTTGCCGTACTGGCCATTTCAAATGTAAAATTTTTTTTTTGTCTGATAATTCTAATTTCAAATTAATTTTATTTGACAAACATGGAATTCTTTTTCTAAAATCGTCATTTGTTTAATAGTTAGTGTTTTATTTTCAACGCATTCGAACATTTTTCGTCATCATGGATAAGTTAAAAATTCGAGTAATTATGGAGTATGAGTACCGTCGTGGCAGCAAAGCGGCACAAGCGGCACGCAACATCAACGACGTTTACGGAGAGAACACTACAATTGAACGCACCACCCGTTATTGGTTTACCCGCTTCCGTTCTGGAAATTTTGACCTGAAAAATGAACCCCGTGGTCGTCCGAAAACTTTGGTCGACAATGACGAATTAAAGGCAATTGAGGAAGCTGATGAAAGTCAATCCACGGCTGAATTTGCAGCAGCTTTCGACGTTAGCATCAAAACAATATTGGTCCATTTGCGTCAAATTGGCAAGGTAAAAAAGCTTGACAAATGGGTACCCCACGAACTCAATGACCGCCAGCGCGAAGTACGCGTGGAGACGTGCCTTGCACTGCTCAGCAGGCATACAAATGAAAGAATTCTGAACCGCATTGTTACTTGTGACGAGAAATGGATCCTGTTTGACAATCGTAAGCGCTCAGCAAGTTGGTTGGACCCTGGTTCAGCACCCACACAATGCCCTAAACGAAAACTTACCCCTAGAAAAGTGATGGTCACTGTTTGGTGGTCTAACGCGGGTGTAATTCATATCAGCTTCTTGCCAAACGGGACAAGCATTACTGCAGATGTGTACTGTGAAGAACTGAACACAATGATGGAGAAGCTCGCACGTCTCCAACCAGCTTTGGTCAATCGTTCGGCTCCACTGCTCCTGCACGACAACGCGACCTCATACTGCACAGCAGACGGTCTCCAAGCTACAAGAGTTGGGGTTGGAAGTTCTCCGTCATCCGCCGTACTCACCAGACCTTGCGCCTACAGACTTCTACTTTTTCCAGAATTTGGATAACTTCTTGGCGGGAAAAAAATTCAATACCCGAGAGGCAGTACAAAATGCCTTTGAAGAATTTGTTGCCTCCCGTCCAGCTGATTTCTTCAAGAAAGGCATCAATAAGCTACCAATGCGTTGGCAAAGATGCATTGATTGCATGGGTGATTATTTTGATTAATAGAAATAAAAAATATATAAAAAAATTACGCTTCATTTATTTCGTGAAAAACGGCAATTTCATAGGTAAAGACCTAATATATGTCTTTACATATGAAATTGACGTTTTGTCATACTGACCACTTTGATCTGTATTACCTCCTTTGGTTAAGAATTCCAATTTCAAATGTGTATAGCTATTTACTCAGGCATTTGTGTTTCGAAATCCGTAATTCATTTGTTTTTTCCTCATTTAGCATTTGTCTTTGCGTCACTTACTCGTTTTCGTTCAGGAAGTTTCGACCTGCAGAAAGAGTTCCGTGGGTAACCGCAGACCAAAGTTGATAATGAAGAAGAATTGAAGGCTCTTGTGGAAGCGGATTCATCGCAAACCACGACCGAGTTAGCTGTAGGCTGCGGTGATAGTGACAAAACTATTTTAATCCACTTGAAGCAAATTGGGAAGGTGAAAAAACTTGAGAGGTGGGTACCTCTTGTATTGAGTGCATTGACTCAATTGATTGTATTGACTGCTGCGTTACATTACTCAACCGGCACAATAATGAAAGGATTTTAAATCGAATCATTGCCTATGATGAAAAGTGGATCCTGTACACAATCGGAAACGCTCATCGCAATGATTGAAACCTGGTGAACCAACCAAATCCTGTCCCAAGCGAAACTTCGACTCAAAAAAAGTTACTTGTGAGCGTTTGGTGGACTAGTGCCGGTGTCGTTCACTACAGCTTTTTTAAATCTGGCCAGACGATTACGGCAGATGTCTATTGTCAGCAACTACAAACCATGATGGAAAAGCTAGCTGCTAAACAAACGAGCCTGGTCAATCGCTCTAGGCCACTGCTACTTCAGGACAACGCTAGACCACACACTGCACAGCTACCAAATTAGAGGAGCTACTCCCTGGACCTTGCTACAACAGACTTTTTTTCGAAATTTGGAATTTTCTTGCAAGGGAAAAAATTTAACTCCGATGGGGCAGTCCAAAGCGCGTTCAAGGATTTTATTTTTTAGTAATGGATCAATGAACTACGTTATAAGATTGCAAAAGTGCATAAATAGCAATCTACCATTGATAAAATAAAATAAATATATTATATTGTTCCACTTTTTTTTTTTTCGGGGACTCCCCGTACTTTTGTCCGGTCCGCTCCCTGCATGTCCTCGGTTTTTCGGGGGACTTTTAGTACGCGGTACTTTTAATCCCTCGTTTGCGTTACTCGATACAGTTGTAAGCGATCTATTTTAGCGGACAAAAAAGTCCGTCGTCTGCGCAGGCCATAAGGACCGGATGGATTTATCAAGTCCTGTATCAAGATTTGATTTTCGTTTCCTTTTTTTCGCAGTACTTTCTGAGTGGCCGCTTTTTATGGTGCCATGATATGATTGATAAATTCAAAGCAGGTTCTTCCCGCCGTATTTACGAAATCATAACAGGTGACCAGTCTTGGATTTATCAATAGGATTCAGAAACGAAGCGCCAGTCTACAGTATGGCTATTTCAAAACGAAGCAACGCGTACAAAAGTGAAACGATTGACAAACGCTGGAAAATTTTTAATCGCCAGTTTTTTCTGCTTAACGGGCTATTTAGTATCAATTCCCTTAAGAAACCAAAGTAGCATCAATGCATAGTGCTGTGCTGCAAGCAACCGAACACGGGACTCCTAGGCCTTTTGCTACACCACGACACCCGTGCACTCTTCGATCAAGACGAAGCACCACACCGGGTCATCCGACTCAGTTGCACCGTGACTTCTTTTTGTTCCCTACAATTAATAGATAAAATCAAGGGGATACAGTTTTCATGGCCAGAAGATGCGCTCACTGCGTTCGAGAAGGCCGTTGAGGAAGTAGCTGTTACAGAATGTAAAATGTGCTTCGAAAATTGGTTCAGATGCATCAAAACGTTGTTAAGACGCTGATGGAGAGTTCTTTTTTTAATGTAATAAAGAAATACAACCTAAGAACTATTATTTTTATTTTCTCAAAAGTTTAATTGACCCGTAACTAATACAGCTAAATCCAATTAGATTCAAATGTGCTATAATCATTTGTATGAAGAAAAACTACATCTTTAATGTATTAATAATGGGACGTTTGTAAAAAAACAGTTCTTTTTATTTACTATCATTTATAATAGTCAACAAAATAATGTAGCTGTGGGCCTTCTGAATGACCACTCCCCAGACCAAGCACCAAGACCAGTCTTTTAAGCCTTTTAAGTTACTGCTCAGTATTTTACATCAAAAGACTTCGGCATCAATGACTAGTTTTATGACTAAAGGTTGGGAACTAAAAGACTTGGTAAGTCGGTAGTTGTCACAAATAAATGGAGTCTTGATTATAAGACTTAAAGTGTCCTTCATCACTAACCAACTTTCATACTTTACTGTTTATCTTTATCATCACTGCTCGTTGAAGAAATTTTCAACGTCGTAGACCGTAGACATATGAAGTTCAGGTTGGCCGGGCCCAAGATTTCATAGATTTCTCATAAACAGTTAAATGTAACGTCATAAACTTATACAATGCCGGTCACTACAGGTAAGTGTTTTTTACAAAACAGAATTTGTATCTTTTCATATCTATTACCTTATAGATTTTATAATATTGAGAGTACTACTTCAAGATGGATCCCCGATTTTTTTGTAATTTATTGCTTAACTGCTATCAGTACGCCGAAAATTCTTTTTTAATATCTTACAATGCTACATGAGGATGTTTAACATACAAGACCACTGTAAAGCGGCGTTTCAAGCTTTCATTACAAAGTTGAAATAAAGGTGGTTACACCTAACGGATTATATGCGTATTAAATCCCGGATATGCCAGACAGCCTAAGTTATGTCATTTATTAAAGATTAATGGTCGGTCTCAGAGATGTGAACTGAGTTACCTGATTATAAATTTTGCCTGGATGAAATATAAATTCGTTAACACTTCTGATCTCTACATTTCAATAGTTACATAAACAAGAAACATATAAATATATAAAGTACAGCGGCAGTAACTAATTTTGATATAACCAATACTTTTACAACAGCGAAGAAACTATCCAAGTGTCACATACATATTGCAGATGTGTACGGAAAGCATCACCTTGGCGTTTTCTTTTTACTCCATCATAAAAGCTTTTAATAGATAAAATCATCAACAAAAGCTTTGATTTGATAATGGAGCCTTATAAATTTAACACCTTAGAATTATTATCCAATTCGCGGTAGCAGATTAGTATCTATAACACCCATTATATCATATAAATTATATAATAGGATTTACGCTAGCTTACATCTTATTAAAATATTATTTTCCTACTTAACAAAAACTTTCTTGTCACTTGTACACTTGAGTTAGTATTTTTATAACATGTTATAAAAACTGTAGAATGAACTATAAAGTCTATTAGAAATAAAGGTTTGTGATTGTTAATCATAATGTCGACTGATTGTTAATCATAATTGATGACCAAGTGGTGTAGTGTTTAAATAGCCTTGCCTCATATGCCGAAGGTCCCAGGTTCGAGTCCTGGCCGAGGCATACATTTGTGTGATGAACACAGATGTTTCTTCTGGGTTTCCCCCCAGTTCGCTGTATGGTCATCCATAACACAAGCTCTGCTTACTTTGGGGTCAAACAGTTGGTGTGTTTGTCTGGGGATTTATTATTATTATTATTTATTAATGTTGCATCCAAACTGCAACCTAATGTAACCTTATGTGGTAAAGACTTATGTGGAGCATTATTTAATAGATCTTTAATGTTTGTTAGTATATGTTATTTTGTTCAGTGATGTAGCTAATTTATTTTATTCAATTATTATTGAATTATCTACTCACAATTTACAAAATGTTACTGCTTTACCTAATGTTATAGTTACATTTTGTAGCTCAATATAAAATACTGTAGATGAACTACAGAAGTTTTAATACTGCTTTCCTATAAAATATTAAATTATAATGTGCAAATTAATTACATTTTTTTTAAAATTATTAGCTATAATATTTTTAATTAGTATAAAGAAAAAGACAATATGTTCATTTAGGATTTAACTGCAGTCCAGTGGGTCAAATCTTAAAGGAAAAACAGACACTTTCCTATTCACATGTGTATTTAACACCATGGTAACTATCGAGTTAGATGTAAAATTTATGTTTGGTCAAGCTTTTCTTAGTGATTTACAGATGGTTTTTAAGGCCACACTATCTTATCCATTTTAGACACACATTGTCTATTAAAAAAAAACTATTTTCATTTCGCAAAGCATTTTACTTGTAAAGAAATAAAATTGCACTCACATTCTAAAAATGAATAATTTGTCACCAGACTACACTAACACAATGGTATAAAAAAGATCATGAGGCACAGCTTACCTATATCAACCAAATTTAAATACTAATTCTCTGTAAATACTTGTACATTTTTTGCTGCTAAATTGATTATATATGTTCACAAAACAAACACTTTCGCCAATTTGCGGAATAATTTAAGTGATTTTTTGTCAATGTAAGTATCCCAATAAAATTCTCAGTTATAGTCTGAACATTCAGATAATATATAAACACAATAGTAATAGTACAGCTAAATTTAGGTTTTGTGTTTGTAGAGTGAAACCCAAAATTAACAAGATTAAAGGAACCTTTAGGATGTTGCTCTAGAAGTTTAGGTGAAAAGTAAAATGTTAATATAATATAATCCATAAAAAAATAATGAAACTCACTTTAAGTTGTAAATTCTCATGTCTCAATTTGCTTTCCTCCTCTCTTAGAAGGAGTACTTCAGAAGTTGCCTTCTGCAAATCACTTTCAGCATTATCAGATTTAGGGAATAAGGTCTGTAAAAAAAAACTCGTATCAAAAAAATATCCATTCATTTAGGTTTTCCATAATGCAGTCTTTACAGCCTTAATGCAAATAAATAATAACATCAACATTTGAGTCATTACAATAAATAAAAAGTAAATAGTGATGCAAATGAAATATTAATGAAATGAGTCAACAACATAGCCCACATTTTCACCTATCATACTAACTTGATTGTATTAAATCAAATAACCTGGAAACTCACATGAAGTTTTTTATAACTTCAGTTTTAAAAATTACAAAATAAATGATGCAAATCTTTCAGCTTTATGGAATCTTTCAATTGTGGAAATTATTTAATTATTAATTAAAAGCAAACATATGGTGAAATTTCCTTTAAAAATAAAAAGTAAGCCAAGCAGTCCAATAATTAATTTTTTATCAAAATAGAGAGATTGAGAATACCGGTTTTAAATTTAAAGATGCAGTAGTGCTCTCATCATCCTTCCGCTTAGCTTCATTCTGGATGAGACCATCAATGGCATCCTGCAAGCAATGTTAAAAACATGCCAAGCCTGGCCTTATTTTGACTTAATTTCGACAGGCTTCAACATCTTTATAATATATAACCTCTAGGTAAAATCTCAAAACAATAAAGAACTACCTAACAAATTAATTTAAAATTGTCACCAATATAATTAAAATGTGCAGGAAAGTCTTTTATGGTCTTCTTAAATACTGGTGGGGGAGTAACAAAAAATATTCATCATAATTGGCCTATTGCAGTCCACTGATAGACACAAGCCTTTCATGAGAATTACACCACATTGCAGCCATTCTTTAAGTAACCCGTCTGTCAAGCCGGAGCTCGTCCTACAGTATGTCTGCACTGGCGTAGCTTGCACTGCACTGCATTGGTGGTGGCCAATCAAGCACCTATTGACTCCAACCTCCATCTGTCCTTCAACCCACGTGACCGGCCCCTTGCATTTCAGCTTGCTATGTCCGTGACTTTTGTCTTCTGACGGATAACTTTGTTATGGGTTTTATCCATCAGAGGGACCCCTCACTAAGCCCACATCACAGCATGCTATGCATCATTAAACTTAGGAGTCTAGTCATAAAGGTTCACTGGTAAGACACAATCTTGAACACTCTGTGGAATATTTGACTTGAAGATAGAACTTAACTTCTCGAATGCTCCCTGGTTGCAAGTTCAAATGTTCACATGGTCCATTTGCATTGAACATGACCTTGATCTTGTCCAGATTCATCCTGAGACCCAGGAAAGCTTCATATAAGCTGTTCAGCATTTCGACATGCTCTTGCATGTGCCCCCGCCATTGCTACAATGTGGTCAGCAAAATGCAGGTGTGAGATTACTGGCTATTTATATTAATTCCTCATTCTTTCCAGGTGCTTGTTTTGAAGACATTGTCCATTTTAGTTTCGGAGAACTCGGAAAAATAACATCTCTGTCCTACTGCACCATGCAACTGGATTGGTCTTGTACTCTGCTCTTATACTTGAATGGTCATCTTTGAGGCCTCATAAAGATATCTTTTGTACATACCATATAAGATTCCTTATTTTAATCTCTGTTTGTTTTGTAATTGTATAGCATGCAATAAAGTTACTATTAGTACATCTTAGCACCTCACCACATCAACAATCTCAGACATAGACAGGTTTCTATGGTATCAAAGGCTTTTTTGCAGTCTTCAAACACAAGGCATATTGGTTGATTATATCCAAGGTCTTATGGACAATCTGCCCTCACCTTAAGATACAACAATATGTAGTCGACAGTAATTAAGCTTTTTGAAAGGCTGCGACAGAAGCTGTAACTTTAGAACGTTTGTACAAGGTGGTTCCTAACATCCCTCGAAAACAGCTTGTAAACTCGGGAGTGAGATTGGGTAAGAGTTTTTCAAAATAGTTTATCGCCTGTCATCAAATTTGCCGTCAATCACAACAATATCCACATTTTTCAATTGTTTTTACTCTAATAGTTAATACTATTTCCATATATTTCACATGCGTATTACCTAATTTAAATGTGGGCTATTGAAAATTCTTTTTAACCCATGGTCTACTTAAAATAGTATTATGAATCCAGTAACAAAAATTGTCTCTGTAGGTAAGAATGACCTCTCAATTAAGATGACAAAAAACAGTTTGTGTTAACATGATATGAATTTCTTTTGTCAATTAGCACATTATTAGGAGATCTCATGGTACTTAAATAATATTTATTCAGTATAAATTAAATATTTTGTCAGTATCTTAGTAAACTATAGGTTAAAAATATGATTATGATTAATAGTATGAATGAATGTTCATTCAACTTGATGCTGATGTTTTATATACCTTTGTTACAGATTTTGTTTCTTCAGGCAATACATTTTTCTTTGTTATTTCATTCTGGGCAGCATTGTCTCCTGAGTCCTGTAATCCCAATAAAAACATACATTAGTAGATAGATACAAATAATAAGGCTATGATAAAATATATATTCAAATGAAATATATCTTACATTGAGATTAGAACCACGCGGAGCATCAAAGACACATTTTAATTTGTAGTCCATAAGCTGGTGAGGACCAATCTCTTTCCACTGTAACAAAATAAATAAAGTCAATAAGATAAATTTCAACACATCATTATATTTGATATGAGAAACTTACAACTTGATCTACATTAGTTTTGCCTTCAGGAGCAACAACACTCTGCACCATAAATTTATGTTTGTGTTTCTCATTAGGTTCCACATGGACTGGCTGTGGAGTAACTGTAAAAATTGTAAAATGTTTGTTAATGTCAAGACAACAGTTATTGAAATTCATAAAACATTAGTAGTACATACTTGCAATCTCCACTTTGCCATTAGGTTCCAAAGCACCTGAGTTTGGCCTTACACAATACTTCTTTGGTGCAGTTGTTTTTATTTTGAAGAGGACTGTATCATTAGTGGGATTGCTCAGCCGCATATAAGTGGTATGACCTTGTTCGAAGCGTCCTGAAGAATCAACTAAAATTATCAATAATATCAACTATATCCATGTCTGTAAGTTCCTTTGATGATATATACTAGCTACTTATATTCAGAAGCACTACAGTTAAGTAATAGTATAAAACTGTCGTTGGTAAATTAGGTATTTACTCACAAAATCACTGGTTTGATGAGATTGCAAAGGAAAGCTATGGCGAATATGTTCATTAAATAACTCAAAAAGTCAAATACGCAAATAAGTCTGTAGACGGCAAAAACAAGATTCAATAGACAAAAAAATAAGAAACAAAGATATCGATATATGAATACAGATATCTACATCTATCTATCTATAGACCGCCTATTTTTCGAATCATGAACGTGAAAAAGTATGAATCAATCCAGCTATAAGTATATCAAATAGCATCTATAGAAATTATTGCAATTGCATGTATCGAAGACATTTTCACGCAATAACCGCACCCTACAAAAGTGAGTACAATCTGGAAATAGAAACTCCATTTGTCAGCATGAGCTAGCTCACTCACGGCAATACTCTAAGCGTAAATTTTAACGCTCATTAACAGCCCAAAACATGAAACTTACCTTTGAATTTAAGTTCGTTTTGTGGCTCTATTAGTAATATTTGATTAGGCATTATGGAACTTTACTAAAGTGATTTTACGTAGGCAAAAATTAGATCAGACTGTCTTCAGAGATGTCCGCCACCCGCAGCTTACGTACGAACGGACGAACGAACTGAATGACTGAACGAAATTACCTCTGCATAATATGAATGAAGACCAATATGAAGATCGTAATGTAGAATTTTAAAGTCGGAACTGTGAATGAATGATTTATTTTAGACGTACTAAAAACTATCTACGGTAAAAACCATAGTGAAAGTTGAAAAATGCCAAATGTAGCATTCTTTCTCAATATTGTCTGATGTGACACATTCTAAAGTTCTAGTCTCTTTGTTGAAATCTCATTTCATTCTGTTTCTAAGGACAAAAAAATGCGTTATAGGGCATTTTCACCAAAACTTGTAAAAGCTATAAAGTTGGTTGTCCCATGGATAAATATAATTTTTGTAAATGTTCTAGCATCATTATGATATATATATTTTTTTAATTTTATTGTTTGAATCGACTATTGTACAATCGCTTAAAATATAATAATATAAATAATATACTGCAAAAAAAACGTAAGAGCAATTTAAAAATCATATTTGGTGTATCTTTAGTACTGTCCCATTTCCAGACATCATCATTTGACCTGAAATTTTACACTAGTTTTCTTTCGTACTTTACATGAGAAAAATCATTTTGATGTGAAAAATATGTTGACTTATTAATTTAAACACTTTTCGTTTACATAAATCTTACAAAATATAGATTGTTTTTTAAAAAACCTCCGTCCCGTACTTTCGATAAGAACGGACATGTCAAGTACCGTTACCGTGTTTATTAAAAATTTTGCGATTTTTCTAGTAAATAAGATCTTTGTTCTTTTAAAAACTAGTAACCCTCACAATAAACTGTCAAACTCACGACAAACTTCATTCATTGTCGACCGTTTTAATAAAATAAGGAAAACAAATCTTGGACTGTCAATTTTTCGTTTGCGGTGTACACACGGTTTTCGTTATTTGTCGGTTATTTTGGTGATTTTGTTATCATCATTGAGTTATTTTAAGTGTTTCTGTTTTTCTCTTCCTCGCCTGGTAAGTGGTTGTACGAATTATCTAGCTCTTAATGAGCATGGATTGTGTTCCAATCCCTCCTAAGCCCCCAGACCCAATCCTGTTTTCTGATGTCAACAACTCCCCTGACCCTTTCTTTCAACATGTGCAAACAAGAAAACGTCCTAGCATAAATCGGGATTCGTCCCCTACTCCTAAAAAATCTGTTTCGAATGCTCTTCCATCTCAAACCAATAACCTTATTTACACTCATCCAAGTCTTTTAGAAGAAAAATCTTACCATCCTTCTGACAAAGGTCCTTTCATTGTTCATGTGTCCAGGTCAGAAACTCACCCTAAGTCAGGCAGTACATTTAATCATTAAAATTTTGGAAAATTTTTATTTACATCAAACATTAAAAATATTAAAAATGATGGTATAAAGAGTGTTGGCAGAAATCGGGTCTCTGTGGAATTCTCATCTGCATGTGCAGCAAACGAGTTTCTCAGAAACCCGAGTCTTAAATCTCATAACTATATAGCTTTAATTCCTACATATAATATAACAAGAATGAGGCTGATCCGCGGGATCCCAACTTCTTGGTCAATGGAGGAAGTTGTATCAGCAATCTCCACAAGCCAAGGTCATATAACAATTTTGAAGGCGCGTCGCTTAAACAGAAAAGTATCCATAGAGTCTGGTTCCACTTGGACCCCCACAGGATCTGTAGTGATCACTTTCTCTGGACAATGCTTACCTGATAAAGTGTTTATTTTTAACTCATCATTAACCGTTGATCCATACATTTTGCCTTCCATACAATGCTTAAACTGTTGTAGATTTAGCCATGTGAAAGCCCAATGCCGATCCAGTGCTTGTTGCTTCAGATGTGCACAAACTCACTCAGGTGACTCTTGTCCTGCATCCTCTGAAGTTTCCTGCCTGCAATGCTCAGGCCCTCATTTAGCAACTGACAAATCTTGCCCGGAACATTCCCGGCAAAAGAATATTAAAATCACCATGTCCCAAAATAACATATAATTCAAGGAAGCATCATCCCTCTTCCCTTCAGTAAAAAAATCGTACGCAGATGCTTCTAAAAGTTCTCCTTCACTGAATCTTTCTTACAAAAAAACAATATACAAACCATCAAAACCCAGTCCGTCTTTATCTCCAGGCTATGACAAAATTGCCCATAATGCTATTATTGCTAACCCTCCATCTACTAAATCTGATAATGCCTTCCCCCCTACTTCTTCCTGCTCCCCTAATGACAATTTTTAAGAACTACTGATTTCCCTAGTTTTGAACATTCTTTCAAAATTTGAAGACATCCCACTACCGTCCTCCGTTGTTAAAAAGTTATCCCCTATTGCTAATCTTCTTCTTAACAATGGCCAGACGCCTTTATAAATTACTAACCTTACCTACAAAATTATTAACCTCGTGTAGTACGTGTGTATACTAATACTTGAAATTGGCAGAAATAGTTATTGTGTCGTAACAACAGCTGATTGCCATAAAACAAAATAATAATAATAATAATAATAAAATAAGAGTCACCGACACGCTGCGTCCTGAACAGATTCCTGTTTTACATCTGGTTGCCCGGCAAATGTTTGACATTTTATTTAAAAAAATACTATACAAAATTTTATCACATATGACGTAGATAAGTTATATCTTAAGTAAAAAATACCTAAACAAGAAGGTGTGTTATACAAATATTAGGTCTTTACCTATGAAATTGCCGTTTTTCACGAAATAAATGAAGCGTAATTTTTTTATATATTTGTTATTTCTATTAATCAAAATAATCACCCATGCAATCAATGCATCTTTGCCAACGCATTGGTAGCTTATTGATGCCTTTCTTGAAGAAATCAGCTGGACGGGAGGCAACAAATTCTTCAAAGGCATTTTGTACTGCCTCTCGGGTATTGAATTTTTTTCGCGCCAAGAAGTTATCCAAATTCTAGAAAAAGTAGAAGTCTGTAGGCACAAGGTCTGGTGAGTACGGCGGATGACGGAGAACTTCCAACCCCAACTCTTGTAGCTTGGAGACCGTCTGCTGTGCAGTATGAGGTCGCGCGTTGTCGTGCAGGAGCAGTGGAGCCGAACGATTGATCAAAGCTGGTTGGAGACGTGCGAGCTTCTCCATCATTGTGTTCAGTTCTTCACAGAACACATCTGCAGTAATGCTTGTCCCGTTTGGCAAGAAGCTGTGATGAATTACACCCGCGTTAGACCACCAAACAGTGACCATCACTTTTCTAGGGGTAAGTTTTCGTTTAGGGCATTGTTTGGGTGCTGAACCAGGGTCCAACCAACTTGCTGAGCGCTTATGATTGTCAAACAGGATCCATTTCTCGTCACAAGTAACAATGCGGTTCAGAATTCCTTCATTTGTATGCCTGCTGAGCAGTGCAAGGCACGTCTCCACGCGTACTTCGCGCTGGCGGTCATTGAGTTCGTGGGGTACCCATTTGTCAAGCTTTATTACCTTGCCAATTTGACGCAAATGGACCAATATTGTTTTGATGCTAACGTCGAAAGCTGCTGCTAATTCAGCCGTGGATTGAGTTTCATCAGCTTCCACAATTGCCTTTAATTCGTCATTGTCGACCAAAGTTTTCGGACGGCCACGGGGTTCATTTTTCAGGTCAAAATTTCCAGAACGGAAGCGGGTAAACCAATAACGCGTGGTGCGTTCGTTTGTAGTGTTCGCTTCGTAAACGTCGTTGATGTTGCGTGCCGCTTGTGCCGCTTTGCTGCCACGACGGTACTCATACTCCATAATTACTCGAATTTTTAACTTATCCATGATGACGAAAATTGTTCGAATGCGTTGAAAACAAAACACTAACTATTAAACAAATGACGATTTTAGAAAAATAATTCCATGTTTGTCAAATAAAATTAATTTGAAATTAGAATTATCAGTCAAAAAAAAAATATTTTCATTTGAAATGGCCAGTACGGCAAAACGGCAGTTTCATAGGTAAAGACCTATTATTTTAGATTATAAATGTTTCTTTGAAATTGTACATAATTCTTTTACGTCCTGATCGTTACCATTGAGTCAGTAACGTGTAGTCCGGACCTGATTAGTAACGAACAGGACAGCATAAAGTCGGGGACATACTACATACATGTTAATGTTTCACGCGAGTATGTGTATGTAAGTTTATATGACGGTTCCTGATCATATTCTTTTCATAATTTTGTATCATAGTGACAAACATTAATGAAACCCTACATTTTCCAGTTTTATAAAGTATATATAAATTGAAACATCGTCTAAAATCTAATAAAACATAGTTACTACGAACTAAGAACAGTCTTTAAGAGTTTTACCATACCAATCGATTGACATCGACCGATGGTAGCATGGAACAAGCAACGTCGATCGATTGGTGTGGTAACACCCTAACTGTGACGGTTGCAAGGCACCACTGGTTCTGAACCGTATAGCCAAATGTATGTGGTGTAAAAAATGGCTTTGTTGTGACTGTTGCGGAATACAAATTCAAGGGTGATTTGAAAGAAGTTTTGATCCATGCTCTGGATCACTAATAAATAACAGTTACTAATAAGAGTAGCGCGAAAGATCCCAATCAGAGTTTCAAATTTTGTTTTAAGTTTGTCTATTCAAAACTCTATTGGGTTGCCTCAGTGTGCCCTCGTTTTTACTGTGTTCTGTTTGTTATTTATCGGTCAGGTTACGTTACTGTCCCGTAAAAAAATATTTTAATTTTGTTGATTTTCCAGCTTGTTTGTTAAGTATCTTAATTATTTTACAGTTTTGTTACAAATAATGTTGAGATAAAATCACCAAAGACTACTCGTGATTATTAGTTTATGTTTGTTATGGCAAAGTTAAATAATAAGTAGCAGCAAGAAGTAACGGTAAGGACCCAATAAAAGCAAAAATGTTAAATAAAAATACTTTTTGATGCAGTTCTTGTACGTCAAAATACAGAGAGTAAATTGAATTTCATATTAAATTTGTTTAAACATCAAACCATGATTTTGTTTTATTTTAACAACTTTATCTATGGCTGTAACGCACATTACAAAATCCGATGCGCTGGCCGTATTTTTATTAATTTAAAATTAAATTATTAAAAAAATACACGATCTTTTTATACGAACTCTCACATTATTTATGTGTATACGTTTATATTCCAAAAAATTTCTGATTCACCAAACTTTAATTTTCAATAAAAATGCCCTATAACATGTCGCAGTTACACTGGTTATCAACATGTGTGCCACTACACACAATGGCACCTCACATGCCACTTAACAAGCTCTCACTAAAAAACACGAATACGGATAAAATGGACCACTTAACACAACGAAACCATAATGCGATCATATTACAGACGTACACTTTTAGGTACCAATCAAACTGCATACCGAAAACAGATCCATGAAGATTTTATAAAAAAGTTTAAACTTATCTCATATAACTGAACAAAGAATAACGGATCAAATAAGATTAATAATCAAAAATAAATACATAGCAGACACCAGACTACAAGAAATTAAAAAAGAAACGGCATATCAGTTACCACTTAATAATGGCACACTAAGTAGCGATCTACAGCAATCAGAAAACTATATTCAGAATTCCAATGACAACCAAAGATCATGTTTGAATAGTACAGATAACCTACTTGCGCCCGACACACCACCTGCTTCTCAAAGGCAAGTATAAATTCACGAAACTTTTGAAAAATGCTTTCTAACACTTTAAGAACATAGAACCTACCAATAGAACATTCATTCCCAAACAAAAAACATCAAAAAAGTTTGTAGCTCTCGTAGATTACTTAAATAACAAAATCATTCCTGATTATATTAAAAGTGATACAGACTTTTTCAGCCCTGCAAACTGTTACATACTGTGCTGCATGGTCAGCTGCTCAGGTAAATGGAGCAAAATTATCAATGGAATCTTCTTATCGAGCTTTTCAAAAACCAAGAGAATACATACCAAAATGGCAAAAACGACTAGAGAAAAAGTAGAAAACTTATGTACTAAAACAGGGCGTCTCGAACATTAAGGGCAATAGAATTACAAAAATCACAACACATGTGGACAAAATATTAGAGCAATATAAGACTGACTCTACGTATGCGGCGCCAAACACACATGTAACACACACAATTGACACATGTAACAAAAATTTGCGCTTACTGCAGGTCGACTTCACAGATAAAATTACCAATTCAGAAATAATGAAATACACTTTTACCGTAATGTCAGACAGAACACTACTAACACACAAAACAATAGCAGTTACAGTAATAATAGCTATGTGCCAAACCGTTTAGACATAAAAGAATTCTGGGCTAACATTTGGGAGAACCCAAAAAATCATAATAATAATGCTGACTGGGTTAAAAATGAATTCAATCGAAATAAAACCACGTCTCCTATTGATTTTCAGTGGATACCTATAGAATTATTCAAAACCGTTTTAAATCAATTGCACAGTTTAAAAACCCGGTCCAGACTATATACACAACTAATACTATAAAAAATTAACAAGTACACATGTCTATTTATATAATCACATTATTTCATAAAAATGCCTGCTACTTTTCCACCTTATATAACGAATGGAATCACATATCTCTTACCAAAGGATAACAACTAGACCCGGCAAAATATAGACCCATCACGTGGTTACAAACTGTGTATTAAATAATTACTTCTTGCATGTCAGAACTCATATACAAACACATCGATAAAAACCATATCCTAGCAGAACAGCAAAAAGGTTGTAGAAAATTTTTACAGGGTACACCCCTGTAAAGAACAACTTTTGGTAGACTCCGTTAAACTAAGACAAGTAAACAGAACCAAATCAAACCTTTGTACGATGTACATTGACTATAAAAAAGCTTATGATTCCGTTCCACATTCATACCTCATAAAGTTCTTAAGATATATAAAACACACCCATAAATTGTAACTTTTTTAAAATCAACAATGACTCACTGGGCAACCCGACTTAAACTACATTCTTCATCCGGTACAACAGAATCAGACACTATAAAAATTCCACGAGGAATATTTCAAGGGGACGCGTTAGGTCCATTATGGTTTTGCCTCCCAATTAATCCATTATCCAATTTACTCAATTCATCGTCGTTAGGTTATACATTACATTATCAAGAAAAATGGCGATCCTAGACTTATTGATTTTTTATATATGGACGATATAAAATTGTACGCTGAAAATGAAAAGCAATTGTTTGAACTAGCAATGTTAGCAGAAAAGTTTATAAATGATATAAACATGGAATTTGGAGTCGATAAATGCAAAATTCCATAAAAGCTGGCAACATATACAAACACCACTATACGCTACAATCCGGGGAAAATATTGAATCTTTAAATGAACTAGACAGCTATAAATACCTAGGTTATGAACAAACAAAACGAATACAATATAAACAACAAAAAATAAATTAATATTACAATTCAAACACCGCCTAAATTCACTTTTAAAAACTCCGTTGAATGCTCGGAATGTAATAAAAGCCATCAATACCTTTGCTATTCCTATACTAACATATTCATTTGGCATATTAAACTAGAACAAATCTGATTTGAAGACTGCAGCGACTCAAACACTACGATGTCTAAAGATGAAAGAACATGCCTGACCTGTCAACATTTTGACAACTCGTATTATGAATACATAAGTAATATAGTACGAAAAATTACTCATTTTTAGCTCAACTGTCAAATCTATTTCATGTCAAAAAGTAAAATCCACAAAAAATTTTATTGGGTTTTCTTTTTATAGAAAATTTATTGACATTTGGTTTGCCACGAACGCGCCCAGTATTTACTTTTATGGTCTATGACATGTTTCGTTCCAAATAAACCTCGACCTATACAATAATTTGAATTTGCTTATAAATTAATATAAATATATGACTTTTTAAATTAAATTCATATTATATCTGTTAATTTATTGAAATTAATGCACATTAAAATGAAATAATCAATTGTTTTTCTTAAATGTACAAAACAGCTTAACTTCACTGTCATATTGACAATGTCAAAAATTACAACGTCAGTTCAGATTTGAATTAAACGTTTGGAGTCCTTCGTTTGCTTTTGCGGCATTGTGTACTGTGCGATACTACTCTGGATTTTTCTAACTTTTGATCACCTTGGCATTCGTACTGGTTAACGTTTCTGGCGTCAGCTTTATCGATTACTTGCGCTAAGTTTAATAAATAATAAAAAATTATCCTGTTATTATATTTTTTTCTTCAACTGGAGCAACAATTGGATGGAATGAAAAATGAACATGTCTTTAGTGATATGAATTATTACTTTTGTTATGCATATTGTTTTGAGTTTTTATAAGTAGTTTGAAAAAAAAAATATTTTTTGAGTTAAGTACATGCAATACTGCTAATCCCAAGTTTGCATTTTAAGTTCATCTTTCCTGTATTGAAAGCACAATCATGCATACAAGTAGAATACTACATGGAGGCCACCAGTGTAATTCTGAGAATTTCAAATTAAACGCGGTGACTAAGACGCCAGCTATGTGACTCGTGAGGTTGCAAGATTGATCCCCGCACAGAACAACAAAAAAATGTTTCTGGTCCGGGTTTGTATGTGTATTCTAGGATCCTCGTAGTTCGCTACATGGTAACCCATAACACAAGACTTTGCTTACTTTGGGGCCATGTTGTCTGAGGACTTTTATTTTAAAATCCACACATACCTACTTATCTGTGTAAAAATCTATAATCTAACGGAAAGGTTTAAAAGTTTTTTATTTCTTTTGCTTGAAAAAAATAACATATGTAGGTGAGAATCAACCTACCCGTGAGAATCTAAAACCAAAATCCTGAAATCAGCTGCACTTTCGTTTTTCCAAGTTAAATATTGCCAAGATGTGCTATAAAAATTTATTGAAGTTGACATATAACCTCAAAATATATTTTTCAATGTAACCTTTTTTCTGAATTGCTAAATTTCGTTAAGTTGTTACCTTAAGTTTAGGACTATAACGCTATTTTATCCGCATGGTGTTTATATTTATACATTAGATCAATAAAAAACAGGCTGACAGGTCACTGCATATATGAAACATGGGCATTTTTCTTTCGAAAACATCACCCTCGGTCGTGCCAACAGAGATTAACTTTACCTAGCCTCCTAAGGCCCAAGTTTAATTTTCCTTGGTTGAGTTTATCGCCCAATGTTCTTATACAAGAACACATTGTGCTGCCAGGGTTACTGCCCAGACAAAAAGTAAAAAAAAAAAACTTATATACAGTTTTCCATTCAATGTGATGTTTTTTCCTGATTCTATTGTTATGACATAGGACAGATCTAAGCTATCTAACGAGCAAATTTTTTTTGTTCTAGTCTGACAATATTGGGCCGTTATGACATAACTAAGGGTCTTTTTCATGTACATGTCAAGGCCATTGGATGTTTAAGCAATAATAAATAGAAGTAGGTATTATTTTTCATTAATTATTTTTAATTAATATAAACACATAAATCAGTCTTATTTTACTTAATAATAAACATAAACAAAAAATTAACACAAAATCGCCTTCATTGGCTTAATTAAGTAAATAATTGTTCTTAAACAACAGCAAAATAAATAGAATTGAAGAGCATATTATCTTCATAAAAAATATGAATATCTAATCCTATCAGTCTAATTTTTATTTTATACCTAATCAACACGTTAACAAGATATGAACTTTAAATTACCTTCATTAGCAAAATACAAACAAATAATTGTTCATACAAAAAACCAACAAATAAAAATAACATTAACTATAAAGACCATGTTATTTTCACACATATAATATGAGATCAATAACTTTAAAATATTATCAGGCCTTATTTTAATTTAGTAAGTACCTAATCAACACATTAAACTAAATAAAATAACCTTAACATTGCCTCCATTCTCATAAACCAAACAAATAATTGTTCTTATACAACAGCAAAACAAAATTATATTTTCATCAAGAGCATGTTATCTTCAAACACTCTTCCAAACATCTTAAAACAAAGTAAAATGACATGGAAGGCAATAAGAACTTAAATTGAAATAGGAACTTATAGATACAATAATTTGTTGTTACTTATGATAGAAATTCTAAAAAACAATTGCGGTCTGCTATGAAACATAAAGTGACATTGCATGTGTTTTAAGAGATGCGAGATTTCCTATAATGACATTGTCGGCACCTGGATTGCTTTTCCGAAAAAATCGGCATGTGATCAGCACCTAGCAGACGTCGTTTTTTGGATGGAAGTGGAGCAATAGGCTTTCCTTTCTTACGTTGTTGTACTGGTTCAACCTGTTCAGAATCCGAGGGATAAATTTGAATTGCCTCTGGTTTTGCGGTTTGCGATTATTTTTAAAAGCTCGTAATTGGGTACCTAATTTTTTAATGGGAACGTTTTGTTTTAATTAATTATTTTTATATTGTATCCAATGTTTATATTGGATACAGCTAAATCTATCATATGCGAGACGAAACGTTGAGTCCATTTCTTAGTCCTATATCTGTAGGGACATACAGATAACATTCGGTTAGTATAGGTTACGTACAACCCTTGGTCTGTTTACAAGTACATATCTTTTTTCTCGTTTACACCATCTCCTACACATGTCTGTTTCTTCATTTGCTTCTACAGATGACAACAAAGTTACTGCTTTGTTGTCGTACCACTTTGTTAAAGCTATCTTACCATCTTGCCTGACCAGGATATGACTGCTGCCTCTACTGCGATCTTTTAACTATCATCCTCTACGGTAGGTCTTGCTGCGGCTGGTATTCTGTTTTTTATAACTGTGCCTGAGCTACCTATTCCTGTTTTGAGTAGTTCGTCAAGTAATCTTTCACTCGTAAAGTACCCATCGAAATAGATTATATGACCAGGCACAAGAGGTTCGGCCAAGGGCAAAACAGCTTTTTCTCCAAGTCCGAAACGAGATTCTTTATAGTCAGGGTAAGTAGCGCTACCTTCGTATACGTGGAAATTGCAAACAAGACCATCTGGGCTAGCCAATACAAAAACTTTTAGCCCTTCAGGATTCGGCTCACCAGGGCAATACTGTTTAATTCCGCATGAACCTGTGAACCAAATTATCATTTCATCGATGCACAGTTTATCTTCCTTATTTTGCATCATGCATCCGTCTTGAATAAGTTTTATGAGCGGTCGCACCTTCCATAGCTAGTCTTTATTGCCTACCTCCTGCGTAACATCATCATTTTACAAAACAATTTTAATTGAATTTCTAATTTGCGTGAATCGGTTTCGAGACATATTAGATGCAATTATATCGACCCGCCACTTTGTTTCCCAGTACATTTGCAAGTTAGGGTAATTTATTGAAGCCATAACCATTATAATACCAGTGTATAAATAAAATTCATTAGAGGTTAAGTTTAGGATTTCGCCGTGAAGTTTAACTACAGTCTGGTTAGTCTTTTAGATAATTAACTTTACCAGATCATCGTCTATGTACTGGCGGATGTACTGCATCGGCTGATAGTCATCTGTGTTTATTTTGAAATAAGAAGGTTCAGACCTTAATAACTCCTGTGGAGTGAAGCTGCTGCAAATCCAACCGTTTGCTGACAGCGTCAATGAAGAGTTGTTTCTGGTCGGGTTACACCCGGTCAGTAACGACAGCATTTCAAACACAGCGAGCTCTTCCTCTGCCTTGACCAGGTCGTGCAGAGTTTGCAGCTGGTCTTGAGCTTGTTTGTGTGTTTTCGTCTGAATCACTGTCACTGGAAGATCTCGTCCCTGAACCTACGATAAAAGGAGGATCACCTACGTCCTCATCGGAAGGCTGAAAGTCTTCGTTAAGAGTTCGAAAGAGTTGTTAAGTAAGTTTGTGATATCTTCGATCCACCGTGCTGGGAAAATTAATAAGTCAATAATACCAACTGTTCTTCTACACGAACAAACAATACCGGGCAACTTTTGGAACATCAGCAAAATGTTCTCCCTCAAGAACATGTAATTAATGCCAACAATTAGAATAACAGCCACCTGTTCTTGCAGGGGAACATAGTAAATGATTTAGGAATAAAACTAAGTTAGAATAGAGTATACACGTAAATTTTATCACAAGGATAATATTTATGGATTAACGTTAGATTTTTATTTACTTTCATACTAAAAAGATACTTGATTTCACGTATAATTATCGATTTTACTCCCCTGTGTTGCGCGCGCGCTCCATCTTTCTAAGTTTGGGGGTAAAATGGAAGAGAGTCTCTGATTGGTCGCGGTTGAATGAATACAAGACAAGTCACTAATATATTGACCAATCAGTGAACAGTGAACGGAACGACCAATAACCGTGAATTTTTGAAATATCTTAAAAGTCTCCATGTGTTTTCACCTAAGAACAGTGTGCCACTAGGAGTAAAATCTACTAATTATGGCTGGGCGGATACCAAGCTTCTGTAAAATCCTTGTACAAGAACATTGGGTCTTAGGAGGCTAGAAGAGAAGGAGGTAGGCGGATTACCGACATACAAACACAATAAACAGATTTGCACTCTCCGCACTTACTTTTACCAGAAAAGTGAAACATCAACAGTACACAGAGCAATAGCACTTAACGACATGAAACTAACACCTTAAAACTTGCAGAATACAGCAGCACAGAATAGTGAAATATTAAAAGATAATAAACTAAAATGGGCCCAGAAATCTCTACACAGACAACATCATTATGCCGATCCGATGTCGACAAAGATGCGTCAAACATATTGCACCTTTATAAAGTCACAATAGTGCCTATAGTTATATCAGGTTAAATACTGCAGTGAATCCGAAACAACTTCACCAAAAAATTTAGACCTCCCTGCAAACCTCTTTCAAGTATTACAAAAAGCAATTATACTCAACACATGCAGATTAGTTAGAAAATTTCTATAAACCGATCAAAACACCGAACTTGATATCTTTTAGGATCCACAGCTTTACCTTCCTGCGAATTAACCTTAATGTACGCTTGGCTTAGGCCCGTGTGTGTAAAAATACCGGTAAATGCCGATAATATGAAAATATATAGCAAAAAAATTATAATAATGTTTATTTCAAAATGTTTAAAGACACTTTCATCAGTAAAATTTTTACATATGTTAATGATAAAGCTAATATAATCATAAGGCTTTACTGAGATCCCTAGTGTTAGCTTAGGATAAGTAGATTGCTCAACCCTAAAATGTTTTTTACATTAGTTAATTAGTTTTAAGGTGCGAAATAAAATAATAATATATACATATAAAAAGAACAAAAACTGCGTCTTCAGTAGATTTTCCTCTGCGGAAACCAAATCTTGATTTTTTTGAAAGTAAGGAATATTTTCCAAGGGACCCAACCAGTGTTTTATTGATAATTTTTTCCAATAATTTAGACAAACTGGCAATATTGAAATAGGCCGATAATGACTGACACTGTTCCGACGAGGCATAGATTAAAGATTTGTACTAAAACAGGTGTAAGAGAATACTTGAACCTTTTTAATATGTCGGTTGAAAAGTTATCCCATCTGACAGAACAGGCGCTTTTTATTTTGGAAATAATTTCATTAAGCTCAGTAATGTTAGTAGGAATTAACGTAAAAGAATTCGGCTGATTGTCACATACTTCTTTATAAGTGCGATCTAGTTCTGATCGTGGCAACAAGCTACGAGAAATGTTTTCAGCTAAAGAACTACCCACATTCGCTTTATCTTTATCCTTATACTTTTGACCTCTACGTTACCCTTCAGTGATCCAAGGCTCTTTTATAATTTTCCTAGAGCTCTTTGACCAATTGGAGAATTGTTTTCAATTACCTGTTGCAGAGTAGAAATGAAGGAGTCAATTGCAAAAGTGGGATCCTCACTCAACATTGTATCTTGAATTTTAAGAGATTCAAGCTCGTTTTGAATACCGTGGTAGTCAATTTTGGTATTTACTTTGCAGGTTGGACTAATTGTATTTGTAGTAACTAATTCCAAAAGGGCTGGCTTATGATCAGTAATGTTAGCCTGTAGTACAATAGATGACGAGGAGCAATTTGTTTTTTTGGAAAACGTGGTCTATGCAGTTATTACTCTCATCTCTAGTTACAAAACAATGGCAAGATAGAAGCGCATGGAAAGCCAAGAGATTTAGGTAATTATTACAATTTTGGTCAATATTATCAGTATTTTGTAGAATATTTATATTGAAATCCCCTATCCATACAATATTTTTGTAGGATGAGTACTTAAGGAGAATGTTGTTTGAAAATTCTAAAAATAAATCCATAGTTTCCTGTTTTGATATAGGATCCTAACATCTTTGTCGTAAGCGTGAGGACGGTATATAGATAGAAAAACCAACGTTTCAGCCTTAAGAACCACGCAATTACACCCCTTATAAAGTGATCCGCTGTGGTGAATTTTAGGTGATCCTTTATATATTATTATACAACAACATCATCAATTTGGTAAAAAATATTATCACACGTTACATGTACAGTAACACAAGTAACGCCACATATTCATCGAAGCGAAATTCATCGAAACGAAACAGCGAGAAATATTACCGATGCTTTTTATGTTTTGAATTATTTTTAAAGTTGAAGAAGACTATTAATTTGTGGCAATTTTCTACATCGGATTCTGAAGCTTGTAATATCGAGACTGTCAATATTATACAGGGTGTCCGGTAATGAATGGATAACCTTGAAACGTCTAATAGTACAACTTATGGCCGTTCTGAAAAAAGTACGAAAAATAGTTTATCACCAGTAGTACCTCTGATATTTCTTTTTTAAAGAAAAGCATTCTTTTTCAATATTATTTTACTGTCTAGGATTGATGATTCTATTAGTTTCTTGTTGTTTGAATATTATAGACTAACTGTGCTGATAGATTAAAAGTAAATAGTATGAAAAGCTTACGCAGTTCTTTTTTTAGAAGAACGCAAAATAATTTATTTTTGAATAATATGCAAAAAATATTTTTTAAGCAAAGTTCAAACCTCTTGGGTATGAAAAAAATTTATGAATACATAGGTGGCCAATAATTTTAAAATAATGTCTGTTTCAAATAGACTTAATAATGGTACAATTCATAAATGTGTCTTTCATAAATAGTGACTTATTGCCATTAATGTAGAAACGGAGAAAATTTGACTAAATAACCAAATTTGTAATATGGAAATTTTTTTTTAAATCGAATTGTGTCTGATCATTGGGGATTAATAAAAAACGCATCAGGAATTGATCAAGCATGAAAACAGCTATTTTAAAACAAATTGAAACCAAATTGTTAGAAATTAACTAATTTGAATGGAATAAAATAACCAATTTAAATGTTAAAAATGGTTACTTTACTAGCGTGAAATGGGCCGTGCGAACTTCAAATTTGCTACCTGCGCGCATGCCATACCGACCGTCTTTTGTGTATGTGTACAAAGAGGGGTCTGAATTGGGTAAGTGCGAAAGAGAAGAGTTAAATGTAAAAATAAAGGGAACTTAGTGCGTCACTTGACTTGCTCAACTTCGCATGTGTTTATTTCGTCTCCGTTTGCAATTATTTGAATCAGTGTTAAAACAACCACTTGGCTATTTTACTGGACTTCGTTTTGCTTACTGATTTGGACTTCTTTTGTTTGGTGATATTTGCGACGATTTGGCTTGTTTCTGGACTGAACTAATTTTTTGTATCAAAATGGCACTTCATCAGTACACGGCTCAAGAATATGCAAACATGCAGTTTATTTATGGAGAATGCAGAGGCAACGCAAATGCAGCCGCATCTATTTATAGGGAGAGATACCCTAATTTGCGCCATCCAGACTACCGCGTATTTATAAGAGTCCACGGTTGTTACTCAGAAGGAAGAATACCGGGTAGTGGTGTAGGTGGTAATAGCACTGGAAGAATCGCTCGTCCTGATGTAGAAGACGTGGTGCTTGAGGAGATTGAAAATGATCCTTCAACCTCTACGCGAGCAATAGCTCGACGCACAGGCATTGGAAAATCGACCGTGCACGATATTTTAAAGAAAAACAGATTCCACCCTTAACACGTCACGCGCGTGCAAACTCTCCAACCGAGAGATTTTCAAGCAAGAGTGCGTTTTTGCCGGCTAATGCTGGCTATGCTGGAGGAAGACCCGCAATTTTTTAATAATATTTTGTGGAGCGATGAGTTAACGCTGAAAAGAGACGGTTATGTAAATTTATATAATTTACATAGTTGGGAACTAGAAAATCCCCATCTTATGCGTGAAGACAGGTCACAATACCAATTTAAAATAAATATTTGGACTGGAATTTTAAATGGTATGGTAATTGGCCCATTTGAATTAACGGGGAATTTGACGGGTCAAAGTTATTTGGAGTTTCTTCAAAACGATCTCCCCAATTTATTACAAGAGGTTCCCGAGCGGCTCAGGGAATCGTATTGGCTGCAAAATGTAGGTTGTCCTGCTCATTATGCTGTTCCGGTTCGTGCATATTTAAACAGCAGATACCCAAATAGGTGGATCGGACGTCTAGGGCCAATTTTGTGGCCTCCACGTTCACCGGATTTAAATCCACTGGATTTTTTTTACTGGGGCTGCCTCAAAGAGGAAGTATACCGTAAGCCTATATGGTCTTTGGACGAACTTCGCAGTCGTGTCAGAGCAGCCGCATCAAAAATAAGCGAGCGACTAGACAGCTCAGAAGAGCGTTTATCCGAAGATGCAGGGCATGCATAAGAGTGGAAGGCAAACAATTTGATCATTTACT
Organism: Marasmarcha lunaedactyla; assembly: GCA_923062675.1. NCBI lineage: Eukaryota > Metazoa > Arthropoda > Insecta > Lepidoptera > Pterophoridae > Marasmarcha > Marasmarcha lunaedactyla. The sequence goes on along the minus strand of OV281339.1, from coordinate 11,678,053 downwards.
GTAAATTAATGTAAAATAAATTATTTTAAATATTAAATATTGTTTTTCATTAATCACCAATGATCAGACACAATTGGATTTAAAAAAAATTCCCATATTACAAATTTGGTTATTTAGTCAAATTTTCTCCTTTTCTACATTAATGGCAATAAGTCACTATTTATGAAAGCTACATTAATGAATTGTACAATAAAAAGTCTACTTAAAACAGACATTATTTTAAAATTATTGGCTACCTATGTATTCATAAATTTTTTTCATACCCAAGAGGTTTGAACTTTGCTTAAAAAATATTTTTTGCATAATTTCAAAAATAAATTATTTTGCATATTTCTAAAAAAAAACTGCGTAAGCTTTTCATACTATTTACTTTAAATCTATCAGCACAGTTAGTCTATAATATTTAAACAACAAAAAACTAATAGAAATCATTCATTTCTGTTCGTAGTTTTTAGACAGTAAAATAATATTGAAAAAGAAAGGCTTTTCTTTAAAAAAGAAATATCGGAGGTACTACTTTTGATAAATTATTTTTCGTACTTTTTTCAGAATGGCCATAAGTTGTACTATTAGACGTTTCAAGGTTATCCATTCATTACCGGACACCCTGTATATACTTAGGTAAAAACACTTTTCTGGAAGAGGTCCTAGTAAAAATATAACAGAACGTAAAGAACACGTTATACCCAATTTAAGGACAAAGGACATTGGCAGATCGCCATACATGGTTTTAGTTGGAGTTAAAGTGGAGCGTTTAGAACTCAAAAATATCTAAAACTATAGGACATAAAATCTGGATCCATTAAAAAAATATATATATTATGGAGTATGTCTAGGAACAATAAAAATTGCATTTTCAATAAGTACTAAATTTGAGGTTATGACTTCAAATTACCTACATTTACATAGGTAATTACTACTATCACCAACCGACCATGATAATAATGACACGTAAATGTTCATCAATAACTACCTAATATATATAACCTAATCAACTAGTCCAAAAATCACAGCAATAAGTCGTCGTAAGCGCAATCTATCGGAATCCTTAGACACAAAGGCTTAGAAAGTAACGTTATATAACTAAAAGAATCGCAAATCGTCAGAACAAAACCAAGGCACTCACACACACACAAGTGACAAGTCCAAAAGTAACGAAACGGTTTAGTTTTCAAGTTATGTTTATCAAACTCGTCGGCTAAGGCAAAAGCTATACAGCCAAGGATAAAGAGCAATAAATCATTTTCACTATGAGCAATATAAAAAAATATACTCACATAAAAATGAGTCCCTACATTCTGAAGGTTATTTCCTGTACTTAAAATCTATATTACAAAATCTAATACTTGTGCTTGGTCATCAATCCTATGTATCGTAATAAAAAATGACAGGAGCTAAAACAAACTGATCAAGTCAAATCAAGCTTTATAAATCAAAAATTTTTTTGAAGCTTATTATTAAAAAAAAGAATAATTCACATTAAAAAAAAAATAAATAAAAGTACAAGTTACTTTTCTAAACGCTCACTATTTACATAAATAAAGATGCGCCAATATTCTTTGAAGCTATTTTTCAAATTGCTTTATTTTATGAACTAAATGGCCTATCGTGTTCAAATAAAAACTAAAATGACAGGAAAGCAATGGCAATACTGATTTATAAACAAAAAGTACCCATAAAATTTATCTTTACATGAAAAATAAACATCTTTTTGGAAAAAAATGATTTTTTTTTGTGTTAATTTTCAGGGAATTGACGATTTTCTCAAAAAGATCTCATATTTTTTTTATTTTATTATTATTTCATCTAACTCTACATCGTATTAGCTTTCGAGTACTAAAAAAACATTCTTCTAGCTCAAACATAACATTTGCTGCAGGCCGTTAAACAAAAACACTCATTACGGGTCTTAAGTCAGTGTGGCGCATTTTGAACAAAGAAGGGTTGCGTCCGTACCACTATCAAAGGGTGCAACACTTGCATGCAGCAACAGACGGCCATCAAGATGAGTCATATCTGCTTGGATCCTCAGGAAAAACCAAAAGGATCCGGAGTTTTGTAAAAAAAATTTTGGGGATGGACGAATCACAATTCACGAGGCAGTGCATCGTAAACTCCCGTAATTTACACTGTGGTGCCCAAAAGGACATAACCGGAAACTGAAGAAACCATCTACTTTCCAAGTGCAGTTCTCCATTAATGCATAGGCGGCTATAATTAATGACATCTTGGTTGGCCTGATCATACTGCCAAGCACCTTAAATAGTGAAACATTTTTACAAATTTTAAGAGACGAGCTGCCCGTGCAATTGGAGAACATGCCATTGGCTACGCGCCGAATGATGTATGTCCAAATGGATGGAAGCCCTGTCCCTTTTTTTTTCGAAAGACTGTTAATTTATGGCCAATGGCCTTTTAATCATTGGATTGTACTAAAAGTTTGTATCATTTTGATTCCCACCCATTGATGAGGAAAGTTTAAAGCATGTTGCATATAAGGATCGTCGTAGATCTCCCAACCTTCAATAATACCTCCACATGAGAAACATACAGTTTTATCATTAAAGTGCGTAATATTTTCCTATGCAGTGCATTATTTAAAACAATAATATGTTTCAACTAAAACGAGGTATACAAACCGACTTAGTTTACCCCGACTTCACGTAGTCTTGGGCGTCCTACCCTAGAGTGTTATTTAAGCCAGCGTAGGTGTGGAGTGGCGAGGCGGCCCGCGAGCTGAGGAGCACGTGGTCCTAACTGATAATTGAAACTTCAAATGAAATGAATCACCAGAGTCATCATTTAATAAAAAACAGTTATGGCATATAAATTCAGAAAGCTCTTCGTCATCTGGCATATGATCTAAGTGTTTTCGAGGAATGCGATGTCGATGATAATACTTTTTACATGAACTACATTTTAGTGACTTATTTTTATCAGTCAAACGCCGACACACATCGCAAATAACCAGCTCTATATTAGATAAAATCTTTAGTGTACAGCTCTCGTTTTTAGTATCAGTCTTAAAATTTTCCTCTTTTGCATTATCCGTTTATTCATCGTGAATTGAAATATTGTAAGGGCTGAAATGATAGACATTTCAGCCCTTACAATATTTTCAAATTCTTTTAGGGACATGACCTTGTTTTCGTTATTATCTGGTGTTGTATGTTTGTTTCTTCAACACTTCTCGATGGAGGTGCAACATTTGGAGAAATCTATTGCATTCTCTTCAAAGGGGCACAAGCCACATGCCCGAAAACCATTTATTATTGTTTCAGATTTTAATTCGTGAACAATGATTTTTGAAATCGTTGCAATGTTCAGCTTCGTAACCACATAATAATATAAAATTTGTAAAAATTGTTTAGCATGCTTGGTAATGTAACAAAAGACGTTATTTTTAGTGAAACACTACTTTACCTTTTTTTTAAATACAGTTATAGGCATAGGAGGCCAACTACAAAATTTTGAGTTTATGATGAAAATAGGTTATGTAACTCCTTGAATATGTTTATAACGCATAAAAAGGCTATATTTTCTAGGGTTTAAACAATAAACTAACTAGGTACATATAAATTTCGTAATATCGTATTATAAAAAAATGCAGTGGTAACTGTGTTTTTTTAAATCTTACCTCAGTTGGTTGCTCCGGCAAAACATTACACATTGGAATTGAACCAATTAACCTAGCGGAATTTGGTTGAAACTTTTGACAAAGAATAAAAGTGTTGCCGTTAATACGGTTTTAAATCTACTGTTTGTATATGATGTTGCTAGATTTTTGGCATCAATGTTGAAATGGCCATTAAATGTAAAGAGGCCAAAAACTATATCGTTCCCCTAGTGTCTAACATTCAAATTGGCTTACTCATTGTATTACTTTGTCACTTTTTAAATTATAATTTAATTCCCTGTTGATTAATTCAAATAAGTTGTTGTAATTTGTAAATTCATCTGTGTGTATTTCTGTTACTGGCTTTATTAGTATTGCACTGCGAATTTATAAAATGCAACTAGTTGCTGTTGAAATACATTACCATTAATTAAATAAATACCAATAAACACTTTTAATACTTACAAATAATCATAAGAAGCATATTTTAAGTAATCTAATCTTAGATACAATATTTACAATAATATAATACATTAAATCAAAGCACTCACTGCGCTCATATCAACAAAGACCAAAACTAAAACAATAACATTCATCGATAATGTTTATAAGTAATTTCATGTCACAACACTATTTGTTCGCGGTCGTCGCACGCGCAAAGAAAGGCGTCTCTTATATTTTACTTCCGACAAACGATTTCGATCAGCAAACTACGACCTTTCGGAATAACATTTTTGGGAAATGATAAGTAGATACTTATTTGTGTACCTCCTGTCATCTACACTTTTTTAAAGTTTTATTTCTTATTTTTATTGTTTTTTGTAGATGCGCTAAATCAATTACAAAAATAATGGACCCAAATGTTAACCTTGCAGAAGCCCCGAAGGAATTCTTGTTTGCTTAGATTTGTATCCATAAATAGCTACCATTTACAAACGATTTTGAAGGTATGATTCGCACCACTGTAGAAGTGAGCCATGAAGTTCCCATTTTATTGATTTTGTCAATGAGGAGATCGTGGTTATATATCGAAGGCTTTGCTAAAATCTGTATATATAGCATGCGTTTTATTCCTATTGTCAAAAGCTTCTACAATATCAGTAATATAGGTTGCTCAATTGGAGGAAGTAGATTTTTTTGGGAAGAAAAACCATGTTGCGATTGATGAAGTTGTTGTTTTACATGCCAGTATATCTTTTTAACCACTATACTCTCAAAAAGCTTTCCAATACTAGACAAAATAGAGACAGGTCTTAAGTTGGATACGTCTCCTTTATCCCCCTTTTTGTGAATAGGTGTTATGCGTGCGCTTTTCGAATATACCTAAACGCAACGACTCGTTAAGTTTTTGGCACATTTTTTCAAAAGTACCGGAGGAATGCCCTTGGAACCAGCGACTGTGTCCGCATGAAGTTGTGATAGAGGTTAAAAAACCTCCTCTTGGGTATATGTTAGAATACCCAAGGTAGGTATATTATAATTAGTTTGAGACGGCAATACATTTTGTGTGGGCGTATCAAGCATAGTTTGATATACGGTGTTCAAATACTTCGAGCAAAGATCACATATATCTTGACCACCTTCTGTATTCACGATTCCGAAACTCATTTCATTTGGTATTGAGTTATTGTTTGATCTGAGTGAATTTATATAAGACCATAAAGGTTTTGGATTTTTACGTAATGTTTGAGCCGTTTAAATGTTTTTAAGCAATTTTTTATCATTATTTCACAGTTTTTTCGAAGTATCTCAAAAGTTAATTTATCAATAAGATTGCCGTTAGTTTTAAATTTGCTCTGATATTTAGCCTTTTTTTCAGGCATTTTATCAATGCTTTACTATACCATACTGGACATCTAGAACTATTTGTTTTGGTATGAGGAGAATGTCGATTATAATTGTGTAAAGCCAGTCAGCCACCATAAGCCACGCCAGTGCCTGCCATGCCATAGCCAAGCCAAAGTCAACCCGATATTGCCAGCCAAATCAGTCTTTACTTTTTTTTTTTTATTAAAAATTAGCAGGCGTTTGTCTTCCGTCTCACCTGATGGAAAGTGACGATGAAGACGAGGATCATACAAGAGACACTCAAGACATCAGAGACATCCAAGAGGTACTGCAACGTTTGCTTGTGCCGTATTTATTAAAAGAGGTTATTGCACAAACAAACTTGCCGACATTTATGACTGGCAACTTATAAGTCTGTCATTATTTGATTTTATTTGTAAAATGTAAAAATATATAGAATATGGAAGGTTGTTCCATGGCATTCCTTGACGGAATTCCTTACGGAATTCTATTACGGGCTTCGTCCCCAAAATAGTCTAATAATTATCATTGTATTTTCCTATAAAATAGATTCATCTTAAATAAAAAGAACTTAAAGTAAAAGTATATTATCTTTCCTTTGTTGATTAGGAAGACCTCCCTAGGTTAGATTAGGTCCATCCCGGGTACCGACCCCAGATGGTGGAGGCGCCGGGTAGTGATGTAATGTGGTAGTGTTTTACTATTTTTCAGATTAATTCAGCTATATACGTCGCTGAGTATGGCGGAAAGAAAATTTTAGAAGGCAAGAGCCATCTGAAATACCAAGAGTAAAGGAAAGACTCTAGAAGGTGATTCATCCAACGGGCGAGGAAGGAATTTCCCAAACTTCAACCGGCGTCAGTAAGACAGCTTGGGACATCGTTGATGCCGATTGATCAAGACGAATAAGAAGGCAATTAAAGATTTCTATCATTTGCTTATCATCGAAGGTATGATAGTGCAGCTGAATGGGGCGAAATTCTGCGCTGATTTGGATTTAAACTGTGCCTATTGGTAATTATCGATAGCGGAGAAGGATAGACACGAAACGGCAATCATCACACCGTCTGGATTATACGAGTTTAACGTATTATCATTTGGATTTAAATCGTGTAGGACAATTAGTTTCGTTACATTGTCCAGAAAGAATATTGGGTGGAAGTCGAAAACTTGGTCGACCATATGAAGGTTTATTTCGAGTATTGCGATATATAGGATGTGACAATTATCTTGTAAAAAAAATACAAAATAACCAAGAACTAATTGTACATGTGAATAGATTGAAACCATATAATATTCGATAGAATAGAATTAATGATGAAATTGTGTCTGTATTTATATATGTAAAATGGGGTTTTTGTATATACATTTATTTCTTGAAATATTACAATAATATTATAATTTCTTTATTCTTAGAATTGATAGAGTAAAAGTACACATTTAGGCGTACAAATATGTATATCGTTCATTTGTAGAGATGCAACGGTTAGAATTTCGTTGGGGTTTTAGAATAATATAAGAAACTAATATTTTTTTTCTCAAATTCTATGTACACTTCACAACGCAATGTTCCGAGATGATATATTCTGCAAAGCCGATCCAAACAGCATCACCAAAAAGGAGATGCAATGGATGGACGATGCAGATAAAAGAAAAATAAGGAAAAGGTTTTTATATATTGAGATAAGAGGGTCTCTCTATATACATATGTATAAGTATATTTTATCTAATGATTTAATAAATTAATTTTAGATACCCGAAGAGAAACCTCTAAGGGGCGGCAGGTACACGCGGCACGTATTTACCGCGTTACATTTTATTTACGAATCATAAATATACGTGTGGTGCCAATGCTCTAAAGAAGTCAATTTTCAAAGACTAAAATAACACTATAGATAATGTGCACGTTTAATTTGAGCCACGCCTAATAATCTCCATAAGAGAGAAGGTGATAGCCGATTTAGCTATGCGGCCAAAGTTTACGAGTATATATAATATTGTGATATTGATGTCTGTGGGTCAACACGCGGATGTAGAATAGGATCCTCAGTGGGATTGAATAATAAAAGGGTTGTGATGGAATAGGTAATGTATTTTAAACGTTATTGATATAGAATTTTGTCAGGTGTATTTCAATGCATTTTGAAAAAGTTCTCTGCATTGCGTTGTGAAATATTAATTTATTAATTTATAGATATCATTCTGGGTTATATAAAATACTTTGGATCCAATTTTATGATCTATTCATAGGTAAGTTTGTCCGGTAATAGTTAGGCAGGTAAAATCTTAATATTTAGGTAGGTAATATTTAAAGTTTCGAAAGTTACAAACTTTCAAATAAACTTTTAATCATTCAGAAAAGTTTAAAGTTAATATGACAGTTCATGTCAAACGTGTTTGTTTTGCCAACTGAATGATAATGTTTGATAATATAATTTGATTAATTTAGTATTAATTTTAATATAAATGGGATTAATTAAATTTACTTTTATTGGGATATTAATGTATTTATTACTTATCAATTAATTATAATTATAATTTGATTGTAGTCAATGGGTTATTTTAACAATTGTTGATTAATTTATTAATAAATATTGGTTATTTGAATTTGCGTATGATTGTGTAACGTAAATGATTAATATGGGGTTGTTGATTATTCATGAATTGTATGAGAAATTATAATAATTTAAACTGTTTTATTTAGATATTAATTAACCAGCCGGGATCTTGGCTGATTTTCATCAGGTTTTGTGGCTAAGGCTCTATTGATGGAGAATAAATACTATAAGATCATTTTTGGGGTAATAAGATGTTGTAATTTAAACATGATCAAGTATATATATTCCTATCGGTAGGGGGCTCATCTGAGAGTAATCCCGATTAATGTATATGGTCCTGATTTAAGTAGGGTCGTTATTTAAGAATGAAATGTATATAGGAATTTATTTAATCAGCTTCACTAATTAAATAAATTAAACAAGAGGGGCGATTGCAACGTTTGCTTGTGCCGTATTTATTAAAAGAGGTTATTGCACAAACAAACTTGCCGACATTTATGACTGGCAACTTATAAGTCTGTCATTATTTGATTTTATTTGTAAAATGTAAAAATATATAGAATATGGAAGGTTTTTCCATGGCAATCCTTGACGGAATTCCTTACGGAATTCTATTGCGGGCTTCGTCCCCAAAATAGTTTAATAATTATCATTGTATTTTCCTATAAAATAGATTCATCTTAAATAAAAATAACTTAAAGTAAAAGTATATTATGTTTCCTTTGTTGATTAGGAAGACCTCCCTAGGTTAGATTAGGTCCATCCCGGGTACCGACCCCAGAGTACCTATTCACTCTACAGTTAAAAGCTCCAGGGTTATATTTGTCTGGAAAAACAGACGCAGGCAAATCATTCCACTCTTTGGCAACACGAACCAAAAATGAGCTATCGAACCGTTTAGTTCGGCTCTTTGGCACGCTAACCACAAACGGGTGAAACTTCTGTCTTCTGTTTGCAGTCTCGAAGAAGTAAGTTTGTCGTCACTTATGAGTCTACGTGCCCTTCGGTCGACAGTATCCAACGCTTCAAGATGGTACTTAGCGGAATCATGCCAAAGATGGCTGCAGTACTTCATACAGGATCGAACCTGGGCTGTGTACAGGTTGAGCAACTGTTCGGAGTTAAAGTTCCGCCGGACCTTTGCGATGACTCCCAATTTTTGGAAGCTGACTGTGCCATGGTTTCAATCTGTTGACCGAAATTAAGTTTCGACGCGATGGTCATGCCTAGAAGCCCTAGATGGTTTGTGATCGGTACAGATGGAAAGTTGGTACACTTGGAAAGTGGGCGTCAAGTTGAATGTGCTCTTTTTAACGGAGAAGAGACATGCCTGGGTTTTGGAAGGGTTGAACTTGACAAGATTGGCTTCACCCCAATCGGAAACCCTACATAGTGTCAAATCAACCCGTTCGATCATCGACTCTCTCTGAAATTGGGTCTGGTTTGGACTCGCTCGCGCATTGGACACATATCTCTCTACAACAGTGCTGTCATCAGCGTAACCAATAATGCCTTCCGATAAAAGAAGGTCATTAATGGCAGGAATAATGTTGCAGAGAGAACAGATCCCTGAGGTACGCCGGCGTTGATCGCCATTAGGTCCGATGAGAAGCCATCGACGACAACTCGAATTGACTGTTCCCTCAGAAAATCAGAAATCTAGTCGCAGAGTCCAGATGGTATGCCATACGCAGGAAGCTTGCCCAAGAGGGCTACGTGCCATACCCGGTCAAAGGCATTGGAGATATCTAAGGATACGGCTATTGCCTCTCCGTGCCCTTCCAAGGCCATGCTCCATAGATGCATGTCGTACACTGGAAGGTCTCCTGTTGAGCGTCCTCCGCGGAAACCATATTGGTTGTCACTGAGGAGCTCATTGGTCTCTAGGTACGTCAGGAGACGATGGTTCAATACACGTTCCATAATTTTGCAAATTATGGAAGCGATTGCAATATTTGTATAGTTGACTGGGTCGGCTCGACTGCCCTTTTTTGGTACGGGCTGTACGTTTGCAAACTTCCATGATTTTGGAACTTTTCCAGTCCTTAGACAGAGTCGATATAGGCGTGTCAAAACAGGAGACAACTCGGCTGCACAGTGCTTTAAAACCACTGCGAGAATGCCATCCGAACCACTGGCTTTGTTCACGTCTAGATTTAGTAAGCATTTGAGTACCTCTTTCTGGTGAATTTGGACGGCCTCCATCTTGGGGCCGAATGGGGGTAACGTGGGTGGGCTTTTGCCTTTGGAATCTAGACGTGAACATTCCGTGAAAAGATTTGCGAACAAGTCTGCCTTCTCTTTTGCGCTGTGGGCCAAAGACCCGTAAGGCCTTTGCAGTGGTGGCAGTGATGGGTGACAGAAGTTTATCTCAACCGACTTGGCAAGGGACCAGAAAGCTTTACTCCCCGTGGGATAGGATGCTAACTTGTCCCCGATACGGCCAATGTGGTCGAAACGAGCGCTTCTGATCACCTTTTTGCAGGACTTGGCAGCAGCATTGTTCGCCTGCTTCTTAGCTTTATCTATTATTATCTATTATATATATTAGATCCATAGCTTTGCTTCTGCGAGCGCTAGCCCAGGCTTGGTATGCTGCATGCTTACGCTTTTCAGCTAGGAGGCAATCAGCATTACTCCATGGGCGGGCTTTGAACTCCAGGGATACATCAGAGAACGGTATAAAGTACTCCATACCTTGACATATCACGCTGGAGACAGCATCAGCGCAGCATGATGGATCATCGTAATTAAAGCAAGCTTGCCGCCAAGGATAAGAGGCGAAAAAGTGACGCATCTCATCCCAATCTGCTGACTTGTACCGCCATACTCGCCTTTTGCCTTTTGGGCTGGAATCGGTTGGCGAGTATTGCGACACAGATTTCACCAGACAGTGGTGGGATGTCCCTAATGGCGGAGATACGGACACCGAGTATCAGTCTGGATCGGTTGTCAGTAGAAGGGCCAAGCAATTCGCAGTATGGTCAACAACGTCAGGAATGCGCGTAGGTTCGTGGACGAGCTGGGAGAGACCATGAGTTACTGCGAACCGATAGGTTTCTCTGCCAGCGTGGTCGGTGTCCTTGAACGGGTACACCACTCTCCATGGTGGGCATTAAAGTCCCCAAGGAACACCAACTGCGCAGAGGATTATCGTCGTTGGACCTTATCTGCAGTATCACTGAGATATTCAATAAGTCGAGTTGTCTCCTGAGCTCCCGTGTGTGATCGGTAAATACTGGCGTATACAATTCGGTCCAGGCCAGTATCTACATAGACCCATAAAACAGAACAATCCGGAACTTCCAAGTATCGGAGACGCCGACAAGAGATCTCGTCTCTGACATACACGCACACGCCCTCATTGGGGTGAAATTTGGTCTCCAGGATATAGCCTGGGTAATGCAGGTATGCTAGATCCGAACGATCACAGATCTGCGTCTCTGTCAGAAAGAATAAGTGCGGCCTCTCTGTCTCAAGATGGTGGTGGACATCGTGGAGATTTGAGTGCAGTCCTCGGATGTTAGAGAAGTGTACTTTTAGGGAGAGGGAGTGCATCCGCTGTCGGCACTTATTTTTCTTTTTGGACTTTTCCATTATGTTGTTGGTAGGGTGAATAGTGGAGAGGAATAGAAGTTGAATGAAGCGCAACGTTTGGAACCAAGCAACTCGAGTGGTCAGACCCACTGGTGGGAGACTCACATGGAGACCGCGGGGACGCCCAAAACCCCCCGATCGCCATCGGGCCCTGTCCATCCGGTCGCCAACCGGCACGATGGAGCAATCCCGGGATTTTACACAGGCGGTGGGGCAGCCTTTCACGAATGGCTAGAACGCTAGTTGGGCCCCCTACAGCCTGCGGTCGGCCAGCGGTGCACCTGTTCTTTGGATCCCGCTGCCCTCCAGAATGAGCCACCCGGTGCATTATAACCCTTCGAGTTCAAACGGCTCTCATACGTTGCGTAATTACTCGGACCTATTCTCCTCCAATGGCTACTCAAGACATCATGCCGGAACGTGACTAGGTCACTTGGCGGCATGGCTTTGTCTTGAGGGTGGTTGCAAGCCGCGGTAAAAACCTGCAAAGCCTCGTCCGCTGTCCGGCAGGGTGCACCACGGGCAGGTGAGGTTGGTATTTGGAGAGTCTTGATGGTAGGTACTTGACTTGACTTCCGCCAGATATACACGAGAAACACATACAGCCACAAAATGTAGTGGAATCATGTTTTCGGCAATTTAGTGCGCCAATTGTCTTCCGGAATATGTTTTTTTATGTTGGTACAATTTAACGAGTTTCCGCTTATTTAAAATGTACATGTGTAAACGTATACGGATAAAATTTATTCATTGTGTACTTGCCTCGTTACTTTACCTACACTTTTCCCGATGCTTGAGTCAACCGCGGCACGTGACCTGGCACGCGGATCGCGGCGCGCCTAAAGTAGTTTTCCCGCCACACCGTACGCCACCACTCACTAGGTACCTATTCTATCTATTATCCCGCCGCGCCACCGCCACCGCCCACCCGTGACTAATGTAATAGTGTGAGCGCAAGCGCCGACAGACAGGTCCGCATGTCCTGAAATACCGCTTACTTTCCCGCCCTGCGCTTTCTTCTAGTGTTATCCGTCGTCGTGTGTAAATTAAGTATGTCTACTCAATACCCAAATGCATAATAGGAATAGATATATATATATATATATATATATATATATATAGGGTGTTTGGTGCAGGGTTAGCCAAACCCTATGGGTGTGTAGGTGGTACTAATTGTAAAATACAAATTGAAGTAAAAGACCCTAACTGTTATAATTTTTTTTTAATGACATTTTTTTATTTTTTTAAGTTTTTCCGAAATCTTGCCATTCCAACCGTACAACTTTTTTTGGAACATGTTTTTAATACAATTTATTATGTAAATTTGGTCTCAGATTTACCCTTCGTCTGTCAAAGACGTTATTTGTTCAAAATAACGAGCAAAAATTTTTTTACAGGCTCTTAAAGTTAAAAAAATAAAAAACATTCGTTACAAAAGTCAACTTTATATCTTTAAAAAAAAAACCATTAACGATCGAGGAGTTCAAGTACTTGTAAAAAATTCTTTAGTCATCCCTCTTTACATCGGTATACTACATGTAGCAAAAAAATTTATGAATTTGTGAAAAATACCACTTTAAGGGAAAACGGAGTAAAAACACAAAAGTAAATGTTTACATTTTTAATTTATTACTTTACAAATTTCGTTCAAATAACAAATAATTTAGAATAATTTACCTCCAAATTAGTTAATTATTTAATAGGAATATTCGTAGAAACGTTAAACTAGTAAACACTGCATTGCAAGAAAACAGCAATTCAATAGTTATTGTAATTAGTGCGAGGCATACATGTCAAAAGCAGGTAAAAAGCTTTTGTTTCGCTATGTTCATTGTGTTGCATATTTCTATCTCTTTCTATCATCGAATACCAGACCTTCAATCCTTACCTGTGAAGTGGAATCGCTTTAAGCTACAGTATGTTTAGATGTTTGTCTTTAGTCGTGGTTTGACTATGATTACTGTGAGACGTATCTTAGCTTTCGTTAATATTTTTGTTATTTGTTACGTTTTGTTGTTTTGCTGTTTGTGGTTAAGTTTTTGTTATCGTTGTTTTTGTCACAAAATGGCGGAATCCTCCAATGAAGAATACGCTGATATTATTTATGCGTATGGTCGATGCGATGGCAATACACGCGCAGCTCAAAGACTGTACAGAGAGTTGCATCCCAACAGACGTGTACCACGTCATAACACTTTTTCAAGTACATTTCGACGACTTCGTGAAACAGGAAACTTAACCTTTCGAGAACCACAAGTCAGCGCAACACAGCATCCAGTTGCTATAGACGAAGCCATACTCCAAGCGTTCAATGATGACCCCACTACCAGTACTCGAAAAGTCGCCAGAGATCTGAGTGTTTCCATATGGAAAGTATGGTCTGTCGTCAATGCAGATGGAAGGCATCCTTTCCACTACACTCCGGTGCAAGGTAAATTACTTTGAAGTGCCTAATTTAATGTAGCTTATCTTTGTTTTAGTTTAATTAGACAAGACGTTTGAGGTGAATAATTTTTTTTAATGGTTGACAGTCAGGCATTTGACCACTGTCGACCGTGATCGTCTGATGTGAATTTACACACTCAAGCGAGTCTGTGGCTCAAGGTAGAGTATCCTTGGACTGGAATTGAACTGATAAACTTAGTTAGAAAGATTATTGGTATTGCACTTGTATTTTTTTGTTTTATCTCATGGGTGCCTCATTACAGTCGAAACTGCACTGTTACATAATCGTTAAGATTTTTTTAACGGTTTTTTCTTTCTTGTTTTAGGTTTAGTGCAAGGTGATAACGCGCGACGAATGCAATTCTGTCGTTTTATACTTAATACGGACATAGAGGACGGAAACTTTTAAAAAGCATTCTATGGACGGATGAGTCGAAATTCACACGTGAAGGGATTTTCAATCAACACAATTTACACCACTGGGCAAAAAAAGGACAAAATCCCCGTGTTACAAGGCAGGCATCGCATCAAACACGATTTTCTGTCGATGTCTGGGCAGGTATAATTGGCAAACATCTGATTGGACCTCACTACTTACCAGACACTCTTGACGGGGACAATTATTTAGAATTTTTAGAAAATGATCTCCCTGAACTGATGAGCAATGTGCCGATATATCGAGAAGATCGACCGATAGTATTTCATAATGATGGTGTTGGATGGGTGGATGATGGAATGATGGTGGATTGGACGACTTGGCCCCATCTCATGGCCTCCACGATCCCCAGATTTGACCCCTCTTGACTACTGTATATGGGGACGTGCAAAAGAGCTTGTATATGAAGTTGAAATACAAACAAAACAACAATTAATTGAACGAATTGACGCAGCATTTGCAAAAATGAAAGTCGAGATGACGCTCCGTACTACTACTGTTGAAACTCGGCGAAGATATCGAGCGTGTATTAGAAGTAGGGGAGGGGTATTTGAACAAAATTTGTAGTTTTAAAGAATAAAAATTAGTCCGGGAGGTAGCGTTGCATTTTCGGCAATGATTTTACGCCGATTGTTTGCCTTATTTTACTATTTATCGCGAATTACTTATAACTGAACCAAGCGTCAGCTGGCGCACCCGCGGTGGGTGTGGAATTGGGAGGATACGGAAGTGGTAAAAAAAATAAAAAAATAAAGTAATAGTAGGCTGGCTGGAACTTTTTCCATAAATAGTTGACATTATACTGAGCAAAAAAAAATCGTCAGCTGCATCGTAGAGGGGGGATTATGCGTCAGCTGCCCGCATGAACTTGTAAAAAAAAACGTAAAATAAAGTCATAATACGCCGAATGAAATTTAAGTACATTATTCTTCAAATAATTTAGAGTACGAAAACAACAATCAGCTGATTGAGTAGCGGTGGAAAGACCGTCAGCTGACCCAGTAAAGGTAAAGATTTTTCTTAGCAATGCACAGAATCTTTCGCGTTATTTTTGTCTCGTTTTATTTGTACCAAAATGCACGATATGAAATAAAATCGAGTGTAAAATGAAATGAACCCAAAATAAAATAAAGGGTATAATATAAACATAATCGAAATATAAAAATAAAAAGGCCGCAAAACTTATTCGTTGTCGATGGCATCGCTATCGTCATCGTTCTCTGACGAGTCATCGGCCGAACTGTCCTGCAGGAGATCATTGTCTTCGTCTTGATCAAGTTCTTGACCTCCATTCTTCTACCACTTCTTCACCATCATGTGTAAATGAGCATGCGAATGATCAAAATTAGGCTACTAGAAAGCTAATTTTGCAAAGCAAAGAAAGTGGCGCCAACAAAAATTCCATACCGCCAATATTTTCGCTGCTATCCGTTATACTGGTGACTGATACTTGATCTCCTTCGAACTATTTGAAGATATATTTGTCGTCTTTTTCTTCCCATCCCCAGTCCGTGGGAGATAATTGAGAGGGATCTTGAAGGTGAGCATGGCTCCAAAGGTGCGCTATGTACGAAGTGCGCAATAAATGCTGGCGTAGCTCGGACTTACAAGGTGGGAAGATCGCCCCGTCGATACGGTTTTTCCACTTGAGCACATCGTTTTTATCATTAATTTGATAATTGTTCGTGAAGGTAGCGACTCGGGCAGCGTCGACATCGTTTATCGCTTTGAACCCGTACAAGCGACAAACAAATTCTTCAATCGTTATGAACGCCTCGTCCAATTCGCAACTCGGAATATTTGCGATGTCCCCCAACGCTTGCATATATGCCTGTGATTTTCGCAACAATTGTAAAGGCTTTTTTTTTCCTTTCCTGTAAAATGCAGGATTGAAATCGCAGCCTGTGAGGGCATGGAAACCTGGCAACGCAGAGCATACAGAATACACAAAACGGTTGAATCGTCGACATATTTGGACATGCGTCCGTTCGTTCGACGAGGAGAACCGAAACTGATTGTGTACGACAAAGATTAGACATGTGTAGTTCCGGACCGTAATAGTTCCAAGAACTATGGTCGACAATGGAACGATATCGTTCCGCTCCGATAAGTCAATATAAATAGGTTCATAGTTCCTTCATTCCTTGTCCAGTCGTTACTAGACCGATTGATTGAACGAACATGGGACGAAAGACTGAGTAGGACCGAGTGAATGCTAAAGCGAGCGCGCGCGCTCATGTTTAGCAGGTGTATACGAGAAAGGTACCTATATAATATGTAAGAACTACGTTTTATGAAATAATAAACCTTGTGCTGCGGTATTAAATTTGTGTTTTGATTAAGAAACATCCTATGTACTTCCCTTTCCTTACTTACAATTTTCATAAACATATTTGTGAGTTATTAAAAAAAGTCAAATAAATTAAAAAATAACAAATACGAGTGTTAAAATGTCTGTCTTTCTACTAGGTATATTCGATACAACTGATGAGCTCGAAAGACATGTAAGTAATAATAAAGCATTCTTCTTAGTTCCATCCAATCGTATGAACTATGAAAGAACATGGACATGAAGTAAAATCTAACTCCATGGATATATAGCTCCGTGGACATGTTTCCTGGACCTAGTTCCAATAATGAAAAGAACCGTTCCATGTTCGATCCGGTCCGGGACATGATTTGCGCACCTCTAATCCACACGGACAGGCAGATGCTGCTTTGAAATTTTAGGGGGAGAGGCTTAGGTAGCCCGAAGGTCGTGTTATGGGTTCAAGCAAGGCCAGAATGTATCTCAAATTATGTGTTTGAAAGAAAACAGCCTCACAGCAATACTCCAAAATTTTAAATCTTAACTGGGTCAGCTGACGGTCTTTCCACCGCTACTCAATCAGCTGATTGTTGTTTTCGTACTCTAAATTATTTGAAGAATAATGTACTTAAATTTCATTCGGCGTATTATAACTTTGTTTTACGTTTTTTTTTACAAGTTCATGCGGGCAGCTGACGCATAATCCCCCCTCTACGATGCAGCTGACGATTTTTTTTTTGCTCAGTATAATGTCGACTATTTATGGAAAAAGTTCCAGCCAGCGTACTATTACTTAATATATATTTTTTTTTTTACATCTTCCGCAGCCTCCCACACCCGCACCCACCGCTACTTGAGCAGCTGACGGTCGGTTTACTTATTAGTCATATAAGATCAACTATCGATGTCAATATCAGCCGGCTTACTATGACTTTTTCATTTGCAACGCTACCTCCCGGACTAAATGTAAACATTTACTTTTGTGTTTTTACTGCGTTTTCCCTTAAAGTTGTATTTTTGACAAATTCATAAATTTTTTTGCTACATGTAGTATACCGATGTAAAGAGGGATGACTAGAGATTTTTTTACAAGTACTTGAACTCCTCGATCGTTAATGGTTTTTTTTTAAAAAGATATAAAGTTGCCTTTTTTAACTAATGTTCTTTATTTTTTTAACTTTAGGGCCTGTAAAATTTTTTTTGCTCGTTATTTTGAACCAATAACGTCTTTGACAGACGAAGGGTACATCTGAGACCAAATTTACATAAAAATTCGTAGCAAAAACATGTTCCAAAAAAATTGAACGGTTGGAAAGGTAAGATTTCGGAAAAACTTAAAAAAATACAAAAAAAATCATTGAAAAAAAATTATAACAGTTAGGGTCTTTTACTTCGATTTGTATTTTACAAGTAGTACCACCTACACACCCATAGGGTTTGGCTAACCCTGCACCAAACACCCTGTATATATATACATACATATATATACATATTTATATATATGATAGATATCCTACTTAGATATGCGCTTGCTAATGATAGTTTAGCAGGTGCAGTTAATCTGTACTGGGAAATGTTTCCCAATCGGCAAGTACCTACTCAATCTAATCAAGCGCAAAAGGATCCGATGTCTCCTTTTCTCTGTAATATATCAAATTTTAAAATATATAATGAAATCGAAAATGTTTGTATAACCCAATATGATGAATTCCGCCGTTCAAACTAAAAGCATAAATGAATTTACTTCAATGTGTACTTTAATTCTAAGTTTATTCCAATTCTTTGTTTGACTACCCACAACAAAATCTTTTCAACCAGTCTTGAACAGATCCCCTTGGTTTAAAGGAAGCAACATGTGCAGCAATTGTAAATATGCAATAGTACTACGACTTTGCAAGCAGGATTATTTTGTGAAAATATGCATAAAGCACTTTATTATTGCCAGTATATAGGTATACCCAGTGCCATCAAGAAACAATAACAAGAGTTCCGTTTGTAAATGTAAATCTGTTGCCTCTGTCTGAACGTAGTGTTACAGCGTTAGCAGAAGCTGCAATATTTGACAAAAAAATTGCTAAAAACAGTTAGTGTTGAGGCTTTCATTTTAAGACAAGAATTTGATTAGAATTAAATACAAGAATTTGAATAGACATTCTGATTTTCGATATCAATATAAATCTAAGATTATGTGATATTCCTCAATATGTTGGTATTAAAAATGGTACTTAAAAAATTTTTGGGGTCGTTGAATACGTTCCTGCACACTTTCGTGTACATTGTAAAAAAAGATCAGAAATGGGTGTTATTTGATGTCAAGCAAAAAAATTTCAAAAATCTTGTGTAAATGAACAAATTACTGCATACATGTTAAAATATGTGAATTCATATTAAAAACTTAATTGAACAGGACACTATACAATTATAATAACCATGTTATTAATTGCTCTGGTTTGTTCAAATACTTTAAAAATATTTTAATCAAATTCATGATTATTTTGCTAGATTTTCACAAACTTGAAATAGGAAATAACCATATTCTTTTAAGCAAATTAAGTTTTTTTAAATTTTATTTTATGTAAAATTTTATAAATAATAGGTCTTTACCTATGAAACTGCCGTTTTGCCGTACTGGCCATTTCAAATGAAAAATTTTTTTATTTGGTGTGATAATTCTAATTTCAAATTAATTTTATTTGACAAACATGGAATTCTTTTTCTAAAATCGTCATTTGTTTAATAGTTAGTGTTTTGTTTTCAACGCATTCGAACATTTTTCGTCATCATGGATAAGTTAAAAATTCGAGTAATTATGGAGTATGAGTACCGTCGTGGCAGCAAAGCGGTACAAGCGGCACGCAACATCAACGACGTTTACGGAGCGAACACTACAAACGAACGCACCACCCGTTATTGGTTTACCCGCTTCCGTTCTGGAAATGTTGACCTGAAAAATGATCCCCGTGGTCGTCCGAAAACTTTGGTCGACAATGACGAATTAAAGGCAATTGTGGAAGCTGATGAAACTCAATCCACGGCTGAATTGGCAGCAGCTTTCGACGTTAGCATCAAAACAATATTGGTCCATTTGCGTAGTCAGTCATTAGACTTCGCCGTACACGCACGTCTCTATCGCGCGCAGTGCAGTCTCTCAGCGGCTTTCTTTCCCTGTATTATTAAGCAAAGTTAAGATATACTTTAAATATATATATATATATATATATATATATATATATATATATAATATTAATAATAAAAAAATGCCACAGTGTGCACGTTGCAATGCTGAAGTTAGTGATGGTGTGCACTGCAGTTCATGTTGCCTCTTCTTCGATTTTCCGTGTGCTGGAATCACCGAAACGGGATATCGTAAACTCGGCGAACGAAAGTCAACGTGGAGATGTGGTTCTTGCAAAACCAACAAGTCAATAAGCCCCGCTTGTAGCCCCAAGCCTGCGGATATGGACAGTATCATGGCTGAATTGAAGAGATTATCATTGCAGTTCGCCATTCTACCAACGCTTCGTGACGACATACGAAACATAAAGGACGAGCTAGGCGATATGAAATCCTCTATTGAATATGCTCACGCATCAATTCAGAATATGAACGACAAAGTGGCTAGCCTTGAGAAGAAATTCATGTTACTTGAAGAAACACGAGCGGATGTTTTGAAACTCGAGGAGAGAATATCTAAATTAGAAACTTTGTGTAATGAAGGTGAACAACGCTCCAGGCTGAACAATATCGAAATTAAAGGTATCCCAAACTCGAACTCTGAAAACCTTTTCGAAGTTATTTCGAAGATTGGCGGGACAATTAACTGCGCAGTCTCCAAGGAACACATAAACTATGTAGCAAGGGTGCCTACTCGGAATGATAAATCATGCAAAAATATTATCGTATCATTCAATAATAGATATATAAAAGATAATTTCGTTGCAGCATCTAGAATAAAAAAATCCCTAAAATTATCAGACATTGGATTAAGAGGCGACTCCTGCATTTTTGTTAACGATCACCTCACAATACATAACAAAGTTCTCCTAAACAAAACCAAATCGTTGGCTAAAGAAAAAGATTTTTTATTTGTATGGGTCAAAAACTGCAAAATTTATGTACGAAAAAACTCTACTTCACCGTCTCACAACGTAACCGCCGAAGAAGACCTGAAAAAAATATTTTCTGCCCGATAATTTCAAAACTTCAATCAACCTTTGCCTATATTTTTTATGACAGTTTTAACACCTTGTGGATTGCTGCTTGTAAGTATGACTCATTTTGTGCTCTGCTTTGTTTACATTGTTTGTCTAATAATCGCTCGCACTACTCTGGCTTGCTTATAACAAAGACAGGATTCCCGTTATTCGGTCAACGCTCCGCTGTCCTTCATTTACCGCTACCTTTGTGCATCTATTTACGCTATTTTGAGATTACCATTTTGAAACGCTATTATTCATTCCTTACTCTGCTGAAACTTTTACATTTTATAAGTTTATGGTATGGAACAGTAAATTTATATTTGTTTATCACAAATCAAGTTGTCGAACTTTCCACGTTTAAATCGTTTATTGTGAACTTTACAATCACTATTAATTACCAGTTTACACTAATAATTTCATCTAATATACATATTACACATTCCTATCGGACCCATATTGATTTATTCTACATCTACTGTACTTACTTGTTGTACTACTGTTCGTATAATTCTGAGCATCTGTATACACAAATAAGCTCTAATGTTGTAACCGATGGTTAGTATATACTACCAAAACGTTCGGGGACTCCGAACCAAAGTTGCTGTATTTCTGAGGGGTGTATTGCTGAATTCTTATGATATAATTTGCTTGACCGAGACTTGGCTGGTAGACAGTATTAGTGACTGTGAGTTGTTTGACAATCGTTACGTAGTATGGAATAGAGTCCGGGACTACAGCAGCACCGGGCAGAGTCTCGGCGGCGGGGTGCTGATCGCGGTGCGGCGCGAGTTGGCAGCGGTCGTGCGCCGTGACTGGTGCTCCTCCGCGGAGGACCTGTGGGTTACCGTGAAGTTGCGCGGTAGACAAGGAACCAACAATATCAACATTTGCGTTGTGTATATTTGTGCTCAACTTCACGGCTTCTCTTTAAACTCTCAAATAACAAACTTTTCCGAATCATTAACAGAAATCGTGTTACGTGCGCCGGACGATAAGTATGTTATCCTGGGTGACTTTAATTTGCCGAACATAAGTTGGGAGCCATCGTTAGAATCGTCATTTTATATACCATCAAATATTCAAGGGGGCACTCAATTTACCCTCTTTGACAGCTTATCAATCTGTAATTTAGAGCAATATAATTATCTGACTAATTTAAATAATCGCTTATTTGACTACGTTTTATCAAATGACGATGTTGATATTACTGAAGCGGAGCAACCCCTTGTCCCCCTTGACCCCCATCACAGGGCTTTTTATGTAAGTCTGCAATCTGACCAAATACCTAACCTGACAGCACAAAGAAAACCTGTGTATTTATATAATAAAGCTGATTTTGATAAGATAAATTCTATACATTCTGAGACTAACTGGACTAATATTTTTAATAACTTGACTATAGAAGATTCAATAATAAAATTTTATGACATACTATACAAGCTTCGCGACAAATATGTACCTCAAAAAATATTTACAAACACTAAGTACCCGACATGGTATCGTACCCCACTGATTAAAATTATAAAAGAAAAAGATAAGTACCACAAAAAATACATAAAATACAATAACCTGTCTGACTACCATAGTTTCTGTTTATTGCGTACTCGAGTTAAACTGCTTGAAGCTGAAATGTACAACGACTATATTAAAAACACGGAAGATAACATAAACAATAATCCACGTAGATTCTGGAGTTACGTTAAATCAAAAAAACATTCAAATACTGTACCTTCAGTCATGACTTATGAAGACAGGGTCTCCAACACCGGGGATGATATCTGTAACATGTTCAGTGACTACTTCCACTCTACTTTTCTGGACTCTGCCTCACCGAACAACCCAAGTTTTACTGAAACAACTTACGACTACAGCATTGTCGACTTATGTGACGTTGAGGTAACAAAAGATCATGTCATTAATTTGCTTAAATCCCTCGACTGCAATAAAACGGCTGGCCCTGACTATATTCCACCAATATTTGCAGTATGCTGTGCTGGTAGTCTTGCTGAACCCTTAACGCTTCTATACACTAGATCTTTGAAACTAGGTTATGTACCGACTCTGTGGAAAACGGCATTCATAACCCCTATCCATAAAAAAGGAGCCAAATGTGACATATCCAATTACAGGCCAATCTCTAAACTCTGCGTCTTCTCTAAAATACTTGAGAAATTAATACACGGGCAAGTATATTCAGCCCTAAAACACAATTTCATTAGTGAACAGCACGGTTTTATTAGAGGCAGATCGACGGAAACCAATCTTTTAGTGTTAACTGAATACCTAACTGCTCAAATGTCCAGACCTTCACAAGTGGATGTGGTGTACACAGATTACTCGAAATGTTGTGACCGTATTGATCACCAAGTCCTACTTTTGAAACTACAACGTATGGGTATAAGAGGGAACTTATTCAGATGGTTTGCCTCCTACGTTGAAAATCGTTCACAAGTAGTTGTATTAAATGGATTCATGTCTCGCTCAAAACAGATTCCGTCAGGTTTACCACAAGGATCCTTACTAGGACCGCTATTATTCTCAATATTTGTTAATGACATACGCAATTGTTTTACTTTTTCCAGAATATTATTATATGCGGACGATATGAAGATAATTCACACCATTAACGACTTAAATGACTCGTTTAATCTACAATCTGACCTCAATAATTTCTATAATTACTGCTTGATTAACAAACTTGACTTAAACATAAATAAGTGTAATGTATGCACTTTCACTAGAAAGAATACATTTATAACATACCAATACACTTTTAATAACACAACTATACCGAGAGTAAGTTATATCACCGACCTAGGAGTAACTTTCGACTCTAAGATTCTATACGATCAACACATCAATAAGATAGTTAAAAAAGCATCTAGGGCATTAGGCTTCGTGTTAAGAGTATCATCTGAATTCAGTTATATCAAGACCCTTAAAATCCTTTATTGCGCTTTTGTTCGAAGTCACCTCGAATATGCATCATCAGTATGGAACCCGTCTTATGGGATTTATATTGAACGCATTGAGGGTATACAGAAAAAATTTCTCAAATTCCTTCAATATAGATGTAAAAAGATAGACATAGATTATTTTTCCCGATGCAGACGTCACCATATTCTTCCACTCCAAACACGCAGAGTCATAGCAGATGTCTGTAACATTATCAAAATAGCAAATAGTAAAATTGATGTACCGGAGCTTTTGGCTGTAATTGGTATCTGCGCGCACTCTAAGTTATATAGAAATCCAACACTTCTACACGTACCTACCGCAAGTACCAATTACAGACACAACTCATTTATTTCTCGCGCATGCAACCTTGTGAACAGAGTAGCGCGCAAACTAGATAACTTTGATTTGTTTGAGAGCGGTATCCGAGGTGTTAAGGCGGCCCTCGCTAGAGACTTCTTTTCAAACTCCTAAATATTTAATTGATTTTCAATACTCATTTTGTTAATAATTAATTGTCTGTCCTTCCATTTGATTTATTATTATATGTTAGACTGTAGTTTGTTTGTTTCTTTAATAACGTGAAACTTGTGCATGTATACATAGTACCTACTAGATAATGTCTTGTGACTGTTTACCTCGCTATTGTTTGTGCTACATGTGGAAACTTGTTATTGGCCCTCTTTTCTTATTTACTTTATATATATTTAAACCTAGCTGTAAGTTTTCCCAAAAGATGTAAATAAATAAATAAATAAATTGGCAAGGTAAAAAAGCTTGACAAATGGGTACCCCACGAACTCAATGATACATTATATAGTAAAAAATAATAACAAAGATATTAAGAATGTCCAATTAGATTAAAATAAAGTAAAAATATTTAAAAATAAAAAATACAATTAAAATCAACAAAAAAAAAATACTTACTATAATTGAACTAAAAAAGAGAAATCGTAAAATAGCATGAATAGTACTCCAAAATTATGAAACGATAAATGATTCCAGTGTTGTACGTTTAAAATGTGATAAAGAGTCGTTAAATATGTTCACGGAGCAATTCAGCTTCAGCTTAACTTCGTTGTATACAGAGCAGATCCTAGAGCACGGTGAATTAACGCCTATGTTGGTTCGATGATGCTTTATATAAAATGTTTTTGTCAACGCTTGTCTTGGAATAGTACGAGGTACAGTCAAGTAAAAATTACATACTAAGTCAGGACAATCGATAATATTATTAATAACTCTATGCAAAAATATTAGACGTGGAATTTGCGTCGGAAATGTAATGTATTCAATTTAAAATATGTCAATCTATTTTTATAACTGTCTCTGTGAGATATCCCTGAGGCAAGAAAAGCAAGATGTCTAGTAAACGCTCTTTGTATGCTCTCTAAACGTTGGGAATACTTACTGTACATAGGGTTCCATATTACAGACGCATATTCTAGGTGACTACGGACTAATGTGTTGAATAATAAAATCCTAGAGCTTGTGTTACAAAATTCTTTTGCATTTCTTTTCAAGAATCCCAACATTTTGGCTGCTTTACCAACAATAGTGTCAATATGATTATTGAACTGTAAGCGGCTATCAATTATTACACCGAGGTCTTTAATTTCCTTTACTATTTGCAAAGGCGTATCATGTAAGGAATAGTTAAAGATAGTCGAAGTCTTTTTTCTAGAAAATCGTATCTGCACGCATTTGTTAGCATTAAGTACCATACAGTTTTGAATGCACCATTCTGTTATTCGATTTAAATCCGATTGAAACTGCCAAGAGTCCTTGGTTGATTTAATGGTTTTATAGATTTTTAAATCGTCCGCAAACAGAAGACACTTGCAGTGCAGAATTTCGGAAGTTATGTCATTTATGTACGTAAGAAACAGTATTGGTCCTAAATAGGATCCTTGTGGAACACCAGAGACTGCCGTATATGCATTTGACTCAAAACCCTTCACACACACATAGAGAAGTCTTTTTGCCAGATAGGATTGAAACCATTTCAACAAGCATCCCGTAATACCGAAGTGTTGAAGCTTTTTGATTCACAGAGCGTGATTTACTTTATCGAAAGCGCTGGATAAATCTGTGTAAACCGCGTCAACTTCAAGACCCCTATCAAGTTCATTGCTAAGATCCGATACAAAGCTGAATAGATTAGTGCTAGTGGACCTGCCCGATTTAAAGCCATGTTAGTGCTGTGATAAGACAGGATCAACGTGTTTCGTTAAAATAGGAGTAATAAGTGACTCAAAAATCTTGAAATTTCAATTGGTTTTCACTCGAAATTGAGTATGTTTGAGCAAACTGCTCTGCAAAAAGCTCAACAATCTCATGTCCCCCGTTCGCAAAAATTCCGTCTTTGTGCATTGAAGCTGGTAAAGAAGAAGAGTTAGATTTTTTTTGTTTAATATATGCCAGAAGGCTTTAGGGTCGATTTTAATACTATCTTCAATTGACTTTTTGTACTGAGAGTAGCATTTTACTATCGTTTTATGACAACGTTCTCGGAGCAATTCGAATTCGATTAAATCACGGGGGTTTTTGTACTTATAGTATTTTTTGCGAATTTTATCTTTTTCACGTTGCATTCTTATTAAAGCATAGCTGAACCATTTTGGATAACTATGTTTAACCGGTTTGTGCTTAGGAGTATGAAGATCGATTAATTTGTAAATTTTATCGTAGAACACTGAAACCATCTCGTTTACATGTGGACATTTACAAAATTCCCTAGGCCAACTAACGTTTTTCAATCCGAAAGATATTGCGTCAAAATTTGCTTTGAAAAAATTATACCGTTTAATTATATCATTTTCAATATTTGGTTCTAAAAAGCAATTATCAACTTTTTCTATAGTAATCAACAAGCTAGGATGCTTTATATCAAGTCTGCTGAGTAGGTCGATTGATTGTAACACTGATACGTTACTCATATTACTCAAGACCAAGTCAAGGGTTCGTCCGTCGGAATTTTTTATTGAATTGAGTTGATTAAGACAATTTAGTGACAGGAAATCTACAAATGACTGACCTAAGGGATTACAATAATCGGAGGGACTTAAGTGATCGAAGTCACCTGATCTAGCCCAATTTATGAAGCCTAGGTTAAAATCACCAACAATTAACACATTATCAATACAATCCATGGCATAATTAACCTTATTTTGAAACGTACTAAGAGCATCCAAAGTGACAGGAGGTGGTATGTAGGCAGCACAGATAGCTAACGTTTTAGAAGCGTTGTTAGTTGTAATATTAATTAATACCCATAGGTCTTCGCAGGCACTTTCGAAATTTTCTGCATGGGTTGATTTAAATTCTTTTGATATAGCTACCAATGTTCCGCCCCCGTCCTTCTTGGATGATCCTGCACTGGATCGATCCCTTCGGTATACATTGTATCGCGAGTCTATGAACTCATTATCGTATACATTGGAATTCAACCACGTTTCGGTTAATATAATAATTTTATAATTACATTGTAAAATATTGTTGTACACATCATTTGTTTTAGTTCTAATGCCACGTACGTTCTGGTAGTATATTCTGAGTGAATCGAATTTAAAACAATAATAATACAAAGAACGTTGAATAGGTATTGCAAAAAAGAAAATAATAATAGCAAATTAACTTATAAGTTTTAGACTCTCAGTACTACGTATATTTATTGCTTGTGCTGTTTCATCCTTTCTTACGAAAATTCGGCCGTTCCGTATCCAGGTATATTTGTACTTATATTGTTTCGCTTTTAGTCGGGTTGCTGCATGAAGAGATTTGTTACTCGGTGTAAGGTGTTCTGATACAAATATTGGCACACTGGGTCCACCGAGCCCTAAATCGTGTGAGCTCAACTTTTTGTTAGAGTTGCTCTTGTTGTAGCGAGTAACAGCAGCCAATACTGCATCACGCAGGCGGGGAGTGCGAAGTCGAACTATAACAGATCGGGGTCTGTTGTTCTCTTTTGACAGCTTTGCGATTCGCGTTGCCTGTACAATATCTTCTTCGGCGATAGAGCTATGTATTATTTTAGCTAATTGTAGTGTGGTAGCTACCAAGTTCTCCGACCTATGCTCTGCGATACCGTTTATCTCTAAGTTGCTTTCCCTCATGTGTTGCTCTGTGAGATTTAATCTGTTGGATAAATCTCTGACCGAAGAGTTAAGTTTTTCATTATCTAATCGAAGTTTGGTGATAACAGACGTCTTTTCTTCGAGAGATTTTTTCAGTTCCTCGTACTGGTTGCTCAAGAACAACATGGATTCATGATACTGCTCATCTGTTTTTTTATAGTTTTAAGTTCATCCGTGACATAAGCTTTTAGGCTACTTGTGAGTTCCTGCTTTATGATTTCTCTCAGATTTTGAATGGAGACATCGTTTAAGGTCTCCGAACAGTTTACAGTCTTTTGCTTCGATCTTCTTGTAACATTATTTACCTCAGGCGGGCTACCCTCCTCGCTGTTATGGCGCACGTTGGTTTGATTTTGTAACCGAACCGGTGTTTCACTGTTGTCGAGCTTTGGTTGCTTAGATCGACATAAGCAGCAGTTCCATTTGCCCTTCTTTTCTCTATCCATTGCGTTGTACTGCCTCTCAGATACATTGGTGCACGGTAAGTCGTATTTTGATTTACAAAGATTACAATGTAAGAACTTGTTCTTGATAGGGTTTTTACAACCCGCGCACACATTTGCGGTAGTTTCTGACATGGTTTTAGTTGCAGTATGTATAGAGTTGCAGTATGCAGATATATATTATTATTATTTTTTCTAATTTACACGCTTCACACTATTTTAATGAGTAATTAATGCAGGACAACAAGAAACAACACAAAAAGTCAAAAATAAAATGTCAAAGAAAACAGCCGACTCCGGGGATCGAACTCGGAGTCTTCGTAGTAAAATCCTATTACGCCACACGTCCGTATATTAGTATAACGAAATAAAGATGCTGTTCAAATCTTGCACTGATAATAATTATATAAATGTTTTTTTAATGAAATCACTGATTCTTATCATAGAAAAATAACAAGAACAACAACAGTCTAATGTCGATAACAGCTCATAAAAGATATTTTGGTATCAAAGTGGAAATCTGTAAATTGGCTTTCTATGTTTTATGTTTTCTTAAATGTGTTTGTAACTAGCTGTAAGTTTCCCAAAGAAATAAAAATAAAATAAAAAAATAAATAAAAATAAAATAAAATTGTTTTTGAGTATTATTATTTCTATTAAAAGCAATGTCACTGATATTGTCTGTCAATTCATTTAAAATGTTCAAAAAAAACATAAATAAAAAGTCAATTCACTATACAATTAATATAAAATAAATTAAAAAATGTTTTTCATCACTATGCTAACTTTGGATTTGAACCATCGTCGCTACAACGATCTTTGAGCACGGCCTCGCGGCGCCTTGAACCACTGCGCTACTTGTCTGCCTCGTCACACGACCACAGCTGATCGACCAATCAGCTGACTTGGTTCGAAATGCTTCGTTTGTTTACACAGAACAGTTTATTATTTTGAAAATGTTATTGTTTATTTACACAAATACTAGCCAATATTATCCACTTAACTGAATTCGGTAACTGGTTTGTAATCAGGTCGCAGTTTTATCAAGTAAATATTGCCCGGTTACTGTTGTGGCATATCAGTTTCTCATCCCCGCACTGTGAATATCGACAATGCCGTTACAGAATAATACTGTTGGGGCTAGCGCAACTGGTCGATAGGAATTATGATCATCGGGGTCTTTGCCTGGTTTGACGATGGGAATTACTAAATAGAGTTTCCGTGGAGCTGGTATGTCACCAGATATGAAAATGATGTTGATTAATTTAAGTAAGGATTTCTTAAGGAGGATACCTGTCCTGGATAAGAAAGAATAAGGAATACTATCATGGCCGGGGTCGAGTCATGAAGGTTATTGTGGACAAGATTTAAGAAACTCTTTATTACAACAAGTACACCGTATTATTCTTTCCTTCTCCCACAAATTATATTTATGACTATATAGGGTAGGTATCTATAGCTAAGTTGACGCGGTTTTTTTGTGCGGTATAGTTTGGGTATGACTTATTTATATGTAATATGTCATTGCCCTACATATTTTGATTAAGTAAATATATTATATTTAAAAAAATTGATATTATGTTCGTCCCTTACAAAACGCCAATTTCATATTATGTAATGACCTAATAAGTAGTTCATTATGAACCACGAAGAAAACATTATATTATATGACGGCCGAGTAGCGTAGTGATCAGTAGCCCTGTCTCATTCGCCGGAGGTCCCAGGTACGAGTCCTGGCCGGGGCATTCATTTGTGTTATGAACACGGATGTTTGTTCGCGGGTCATGGTTATTAATATTTATATATTATGTATGTTTATTCTGGGTACCCCCCCCCCAGTTCGCTGTATGGTCCATAATCCATGACTCAAGCTCTGCTGACTTTGGGGCCATACAGTTTGCGTGTTTGCCTGGGGTCTTTTCTGGGGGTTTGTCTAAAATAGTATTATTATATTTATACAGGGTGAAACATAAGTCGTAAACAGAAACTTTTGTTTCTATAGCAGTATTTTAAGGCAAATTTATTACATTAACTCGAGAAGCAAACAATGAAATTTTAATGTATATAAACATTTTAAATAGCACACCAACCTTATGGTCACCTTTCCTCCTATTACCTAATCTTAATAGTCCTTACATAATAGTCCAGACATAATAATAAAGCAATTCAAAACAGGTATTTTTATTTATTTGGCCATTGGCTTTGTAAAGGTGTTGCCACACCAATCGACCGTCGATCGATGATAGCGTGGAATAGGCAACGTCTATCGATTGGTGTGGTAGTACCCTAAATGTTCCAATTATTGAGGTATTTTCTGATAGGAAAAATTGTAAATAAATTACACAATAGGTGGGATGGGATTAGTAAAAGTTGCTCGTATTTTTTTAGTTATCGTTTGTCGTATCAGAAAGGTAAGAATTATGCCATACAGCCTGGTCAATCGTACTTATTTATTAAGTTTTATATTTATATTAATGTATACTGTGTTATTTAAGTAACGTTAACTTCTTTTCAGACTACATATCCTATAATGTATCCTACATATCCTGTTATGTATATATATTCGGACCAGCTTTTCGTAGCGCCATCTATCGAGGTAATTTCCAGCATTGCTTAATTTGATTGAAGAAAATCCGTCATTAGCAAATCTTGGCTTCACAGCATTGACCTCTAACTAATGGACAGG
The DNA here is from genome assembly GCA_923062675.1 of Marasmarcha lunaedactyla. NCBI lineage: Eukaryota > Metazoa > Arthropoda > Insecta > Lepidoptera > Pterophoridae > Marasmarcha > Marasmarcha lunaedactyla. The sequence goes on along the minus strand of OV281339.1, from coordinate 11,646,865 downwards.
CCCTAAGTACGAAAAAAACGTGCATACCTAAACTTGAAATGTAACATAAAATGGCGTCCATTTTTAGTGTTGCACAGAGAGTATCGAATCTACTATCGATATTTTAAAACTAAATATAGAACTTGCAATATAATATTGTAATTTAATAAACTTTTGCGAGAGATTGACGTAAATAAAATAATTATAGTTTATGGTTTATTTACTTTCATTATAATTCTTTTAATATAAAAAATAAAGAACTATACAGTTTATTTTCTTATTCCTGATATAGTCCCGTCAAATTAGCCAGAAAAATAGCGGTCAGTTTGCATTAATTCCCAACATGCTGAATTTTGGTACAGACCTGGGGTACACTATTATAAATAAAATACCGAAAGATCCCATGTTTGCTTAAAAAGTTATTCAAGGTCAAGCATCAAAGTTTTCGGTTCAATCAATTAAAGTCTGGCTTGTCTTCAATAATTACGATTCATAAACAGACAAAACAACTACCATTATTATACTAATATTCAATAACAAATTTAACAATTCTAAGCAAGCTTAATTCCCTCTTTCTTCACGCCTTTTTGATTCAAAAATACTCGCACAACGGCAAGCAAAGCAAATACCGTTTCGATATGATTTACTGCGTAAGCCCCTGTTATCATTTACATCGTAAGTATGAAAAATAAAAACATATTAATAATGATCATCGATATCTGGTCAAATAATCAAAGCTCCGGAACATCACTTTTGACAGCTTTTTTTGACAGTAATGTAACAATAAATGGCGATTTGTGGCACGCTAGCCACCTGCTATGACGTCACTACATGATTGATATTTTAGTGACAACATACAAAAATAGTACTATCTCTTTCTTTTATTAGTATTTTTGTATAAGTAAAGAGAGATAACCAAGTTCTTCCTCTTCTTCCTCGTCGATATACATAACTACTTATTTATATAAGACATTACGGCTACTCCATGTATTTATCACCTCGCTGCTTCACAGTCCCAAAGTTATAACGAAAATGGGGGGGTTTGAGTACATTTTCATTTCTTTAATTTAGTTCGAGAGTACCCCACATGGCCAAAATGGCGAAAATCTAGACCTGCTGATTATAAATTTCAGTTATTGTTATATCTTATTATCAGAAGCAGCACTAAATATTTACGACAGACAGACCAGCGCTTAACTCTGTTTCCAGGCCCGTAAAGCATTTTAGTAAAAAAGTCGTTACTAGCTTTGTGGAAAAAAATTACAATCTAGCCAAAACCACTTATAACATAGATCATTAAAGAAAGGAATTGAAAATGGCGGTGCTTATCATGTTCTCTCGCTCGCACACTAGAGCCGTCTATATTCACTCTCGCGCGTACGGTAAGTAATAAAAATATATCAGTCTTGATTTAAATAATATTCGTGTTTTATTTTAACCAACATCATAATAAGGATTCTTCTGAAAGAGGGCCGGTCCCGCTCCATACATTCAAAAACCTGTCACTTAAATTCTTTAATTGATCCCGTCTTGAATTCGTTAGTGCTCTTAACAGTTGTTTATTGTATTAAATATCCAAATCTATTATCAATATTTTAAAATTCTATGCAGAAATAAAATTATTTCATAAAATACATACATAACCTCAAAGCGTCAATGTCAGGCGTCAATAACTTACAAAAATAACAATTGTATAGATGTCGCAGCCAAATGGTCGCAAATATATCAGGATATCAACAAGTTTAAGAAAATAATGAACAAATTGCTTAATCCTTGCGTAACAATAAGTGGCCTGCTGTAATGTAACAAATATTAACATATCATAGTGATACTACTTTATTAAATGTTGTGGCGAATTATCTTAATAAATTAGTTATTTTACAAAATCTGTTACGAGAGTAACTTGCGTAATTGTATTCTTCGCGTAGTTTTGAGACCACCGTCAATATCATGAGATAAAATATTAGAGATCCTGCATGGTTTAGAACTAGAGATCTTCACAGAAGTGGTCATATTATACACTACCTATTTATTTCCTCAATGACGGTTCTTTTACAGTTTGTCAACATATTAACAAGCAAATGGTTGATTACATTATTACTTACCTACATCATTTAAAATCAGCTTCTTAAGATATTGTTTTGCATTTGTCAAGGGTTTAATTAAAACAACATTTCTAATATTAATTTTTTTTATTCATAATTGTTAGAAGGTTCTATTTTAGGGAACTGGGTTCTGGAGGTGTAGAGCTATTTTAAAACACTGATATTATGGTTATTATATTTTATATTATAAACATTAATACTGTTTTACATTTACAATAGGTATTTTATATTTTTATAACAATTAGATGTTTCATGGTTTGTGTCTAGATTAGAAGTAATTTTGACAATTAAATAAACATTCCTATATTAGAAAACTGTCACTTCACATGTTACAAGTGTTGCCTGCCATTAAACACATATACAACCTCCAACACAACCCCTCAACACTTGCACACATTTAACCCCCTTTATATAATTTAATACAATAGACCAAAAACAAATAACTCACCTTCATAAATTAAACATTACCTTCCATACATACCTAATTGTACATTAAAATCTCACAACCACTTATATTCAATTACTTCCGCTTAACTCCATCTATTTAACAAAAAAATATTCCGTCTCAATTCAACCAACAACTATTAATTCAACCTTTCAAACTTAATACCAACTTTAATGTCGCTACCTTTAATCATTTCTCACTTATCCAACTCCTACTTGACTAAATATGTACTTTCACTCAACTATACTAACTATAATGTTAAGAACCTTAACCTCCCTCTTGACTCGCTACATAAAACATTACTAACTATAATAATCATAAATTCCCTACATAAACTCTTCAAGTTTATTTAAAAAAACTTTATCTCCTTCTCGACTACTCAATTAATAAAAACCTCTATAACTATAATAACCTTAAACTCCTTCTCGACTACTCAATGCATAAACTTCTCTAAGTTTATTTAAAAACCTTAAACTCCTTCTCGACTATTCACAACATAGGAACCAATACTCTAAGAGTATTGCCAGTCTTACTCAAATCAGTTAAACTCAACTCATAAACCACAACATAACTCATAATAAACACAACAACTTCACATAACTTTAGACTCAACACTTGAATTCAAAAAACACACACAACCTTACATTATCTTTTATTATCTTTCATTTCTTAAATTTTCTCACTTTTTCCACATATTAACCGTTCAATTATTTTATTATAAAACCAAAACACCAAATAACTATTAAAACAAAACAACAATAAAACAAAACTATAAAAGAGATGTAAAAGGATTTTAAAAAACAACTGTAAATATTTTTGTATCAAAATAAATGAGTACTTCCTGCAGGGCTTTAGAGTTTTATAGTTTAACAAATAAACAATTATATTTTTATGATCACCCCCTTAATTGTTGAATTATCCTTGTCTGTTTTCAGTTCTATCTATTGTTGTATACTACATTGAAATTCCCCTATAAAACACTTATAAACACAATAAAGAAAACAAACATTTCCCCCGAGACACCATAAGTTCACTTTTGAAAATTAACACATTCTTATCTTTGTTCCGCTGCAGTCTTCCAGTTCTTGTATTTTCTAAAATTCAGTATTTTCACTATCAATATATTCTTCTCTTTCATCCATATCATAATTACTTCTTAAAGTATCCATCAGATTTTCATTTGTTAATCTGCGATCATTTGTTCCATTTTCATTTATTTCATTGGCATTTTGTTTCATCTTTATTTGTTCTACTAAATATATTTCTTCTCTGTATCACCTTCTCGAACTAAATTAACTCCATTACTATTATTATCCCAATATCACCTTCTCGAACTTCTCTGACTTCATCTTCACAATTACTTATATTCATTTGTGTTACTTGTGTTAGTGTTCTCCCTTTCATCAATTCTTACATCTCTTGCTCTTATAATTTTCTATTCGTCTTAAAGCCAAATTTTATCTTTTAAAAATTGTGCTGCCCATAACCTATTGGAGGGTTCTATTTTAGGGAACTGGAAACTGGAGGTTTGTAACTATTTTAAAACACTGATATTATTTACAATAAGATGTTTCATGGTTCGTGTCTAGAATAGATGTAATTTTGACAATTAAATAAACAATCCAATATTAGAAAACTGTCACTTCACGTGTGACAAGTGTTGCCTGCCATTACACACATATACAACCTATATACAACAATAATCCTCCCCAACTACAACATGGTCTAAAAAATTCTGCTGGTGCAGCAATATTACTTTGAAATCTAGCCCAACCAAGGTACCACACCATTGTCATAACATGAGCTACATCCTACTGTGCGACGGCAAACAATACAATACCAACAATAATCTTTTATTCCTTCTGTTCCGTTTACTTTCAATTAGAATATAAACATAAAAAGGTCACAAAGATAGAGAAACACAAACAAGATCGAACATACACACTGCCGTACTTAAGCTAAAAAAGGGTTAACCCACATTTTGTCGTTTTCGAACTTTTTATGCCGATTTATACAGCGCTAAATTCTCTACATTATGATCTAGGAACCATACTTGTATCATTATTGATTACGGAGATACAGATAGTCCATTAACAGTTAAGTGACACATTTTTCAAAATTTACTTGATCAAAAAATAGCTAACCCACAATACTAGTTTATAACAGGGCAAAAGTGTCTTAATTTCAGGAAGACTACATATATTTCGTGTAATTTCCTTAGCTTAAATAAAGTTATTCGTTTATTCTAGGCTTAAATTAAGCTAAGATTCTTTAACTGTACTGAAGGCTATTACATAGCAAGCTATTTGTCGTATAAAACTTAACTATAAATAGGTTAACATAAAAAGTTTAGTTACAAATCAGTTACAATCCCTTAACCCTTTTTAAGCGAAGTAAAATAGAACCACAATAAACAAAATAAAAATCTTAAAACATCGATCACTGTCCTTTCAAAATAAAAAAATATATAAATTCCGAAATCGTGCTTGATTTTAAAAGGGTTAAGCCTCATTGCTAGGCTAGAACCAAGTCATCTGCAGTTCACATTTCCTGACGCGGACGATGCGACGCACGAGTATTAGCTCTTTCTATTCGGCCGGAGAGGCTACAAGAGACGGACGTGCTGCGAGATTCGTCGCGTTCCCGCCGAAACAGCCACACCTCGTAATATGGAAAGGTAAGTTGTTTTCTTATTGATGGTTTTTAGTTTATTTATGATGTGATTTCACATGCCTTTATTTTTATTGCATTATACCTACTTTGTTAACATAATTTTAACCTTTTATTTTACATTGGGTATTTATAGAGATATTTTAATAAGTTTAACGATCTTTAAGTCTATCGCAGCGTATTTATTTATTTTTATTAATATAAACAAATGATAATAAATAACTATTCCACGCGGCCGAAATCGCGGGCACAGCTTGTATAATATAAAATTGTATTTTGTATGGAGGTATATATTTTGATAATTTTTTTGACTGTTTACTTGTATGTTATATATTTTAACTGCATTGATCTCGTCGTAAAGCCACCGGTGTCAGTTTCAGGTGTCGCGGTTTCTATATTCCCAATATATTGTTTTGATGGTAGGGGTTTGTTTGAAGTTACTAAAAGTAAGTTGTTAAAACGCTACCATCATTTGGTCTGTTTCTGTTGCTATAATATTAATATTTTCGGCATTGTTAACCGACTTAAAAAAGGAGTAGGTTCTACGTTTCATTGTATGTATTTTTTTATGCATGTTCCCCGATTGGACCAATAAGATTGTAGAAAAAAAGGTTTAATTTATATTTTTAATTTAATGTGCCTACTGCCAATTTTTATTGTTACAGACGTTCCAAAATGCCGCAGAGGATAAAAAAAATGATTACACTAGTTACAAACGCAGAACACATCCGAGTAAGCACTGAGTGCACACCTCGAGGAGATCTTGTCAATAAATTGTATTCTAGACATTATTCAATGACATCATCGATCTTCAATACTTTTTGCGAGACACAAGTTACTTCTTCCTCTTATCACATAAATCAGCTAACATTTAATTTAAATAAACTGCATAAAGCTTTCTCTACACATCATTTTAAAAGTAAATCTAATCTCGGTCCATCTGAAAGTCCACAACCCAACCCATTGAAGAGTCCACAACCCAGCCTATTGAAGAGTCCACAACCCAGCCCAGTGAAGAGTCAAAAAATCAGCCCACTGAAAAGTCGACAACTCCAGCCATCTAAGGGTTCAGACAGTCAATTTACTAATTTACAACCCGCCCCATCTAAGGATTTAGAAAACCCACGGACGAGTCCACAACCCGGCCCTTCCAAGGACTCAAACAGCCCATCGACGAGTTCACAACCCGGTCCAACTAATTGTTCAGAATTGTTATGTTTTGAATCAATGCCTTTCTCAAATCCTTCTTTACCAGTTAACTATGATTTTGATTCGGACGACTTCGTAAAAGATAAAGACTACAAACCAAATGATTCTAGTGACGATACAACTTACGATGATCAAAATAATTTTTACAATATCAAAAAGCACGCTAAAGTAAATAAAAGAAATATAGACTCAATTTTCCCTATTCGAAAACTACTAAAACAGCGCCGTCAATCAACAGATATCATTCGACATGAAAACCACAATGTTCTTCCAAAAAAGAGACGTTTTACTATTGACTATATAGGTATCCAACCACCAAATAATATAAACGTAGAGATATCAGACAAACCCTCCAAAAAACGAAAAAAATACAGTACTAGCTTAAAACAAAGAAAGATCGAAAAAAATCGGGTAAAACAAAGTCAATACAGCGTGAAAACTGGATGTAACGACAAATGCATAAAAAAATGTTCTACACATTTTTCTTTAGAAGAACGAACCATAATAAACAAAACGTACCTGAATTTTAACCATAAAGAGAAGAGGTTGTTTATTAGAGCGAATTATACAGTGGCAATACCTAAACGCAAATACACAACTGAACCGAAAAGGAATCCAAAGCGAACGTTTACACTGCAAAAAACAGACGGTACTGTTCTGTCGGTTTGCAAAATTTTTTTTTTAAGTACGTTAGGGTATGATAAGAATAATGATGGAATTTTAAGCCACTCTCTTGATTTACAAAACGATGTTGATAAACGTGGCAGGCACACCAAAATTCCAGGTTGCAATCGTGATCTGCTTACCGAACACATTGGATCTTTTCAGCCTAGCGCACCTCATTATCGTCGTGAACATGCACCCAACCGTCGTTACTTGCCCAGCGAGATTAATATTAACTTTATGCACAAAGACTACTGTTCCAAATATCCGGAAAATAAAGTATCCTATGATTTATATCGTACCCATTTAAAAACTTTAAATATTTCATTTGCTCGCCTTGGTAACGAGGAATGCGAGCTTTGTGAATCCTATACATTACACACAAAAGAAACGAATCATGACGTGCGCAAGCAAAGTGTGCTAGATTGCGATACATGTGCGAGGTGGACCAAACATCATGATAGATATAAAAAAGCTAGAATGCTATATGATTCCCATAAAAATATTGACCAAAATGAACAGCACATACACTATAGTAGTGATTTAGAGAAGGTTATAATGCTCCCCAGACTAGAAACTTTCAAGGCTGTCATATTTTGTCCAAGGTTGACAACTTTTTACCAAACGTTTGCTCCAGTTGGCAAAATAACAAAAGACTACAAACCCTTAGCAGCAATCTGGCATGATGGTATTGCTGGACGCAAACAACAAGATATAATCAGTGCCTATTACTCGTTTTTTATCCGCTTTCGGGATGTGAAACATATTCATGTATGGATGGATAATTGCACAGCCCAAAATAAAAATTGGTTGTTGTTTTCTTTCATGGTGCAACTTATAAACAGTAACGTCACTGCAACAGACATTATAACACTATATTATTTCGAGCCTGGACACACCTACATGAGTTGCGACCAGTTTCACCACCAGGTCGAACTATCAATGAAAAGGAAGGAAAAAATTTACGATTTCTGCGATTTTGAAGAAGCAGTATCTACAGCTAACAATGGGAGAGTATTTGTGAAATCTCTACAGGCAAGTGACTTCATTGATTTGCCCAATATTGTTTCTGATCGACGAATTCAAAGTTGTTCCCCAAAAGTGTACTTAAAAAATATATCAGAGGTGTGTTTTAGAAGGTCAAGCTATGATTTACAATATAAAAATGATTTTTCTGAAGCGTATCAATCATTAAAGTTTTTAAATGACAAATATTTAAAAAACCCTCAGTTCAGTTTGACATTTAGAACACAACCTAAAGGCATTACAGAGGAAAGAAAATTGAACATTCTTGATAAACTATCTTCTATTATACCCAAACATAAAATAATATTTTGGCAAAATTTGCCAATCTCTGAAAAAGGGAATGATCCAAAGAAAAACCATGAAACATCTCGTAATTAAAGGAGCAGAGCTATTAAAGAGTTCTCATAGTAGATTTTTTTTAAATTTCGGAATTCACTTAAGCGCTTACCTTACAATGAATGTAATTATTATCTATTGTTATGTTCGACCGCTTTTTTTCTTTAATATATATAATAGTTCCACCCTGTACTTTGCAAAAGGTCAAAATATAAAATATTCTGTTGTTTATGCATTCGTTTTGCACTGCTAATTGGCGATAACAATGCCATTTATTGGAAGATAAGATCTTAAGTGGATTTTGACATTTAAAAAAATCTACTATACCAAATATATTTTTATTTTACTTAGTATGCATAAGAGAAAAAAATTTGATATTAATTTACATTTACTTATTACAGTCAAGAAACATTGCCATTGCATTTTAAGAATAAAATCCTTCTAACCAAAAAGTCTGCCAAAGTGCCTTATTTGATTGTAAGATTATAATATTAAGACTGTTTGTAATGAAACTGTGATTTATAGAATAGAATAGAATGCGTATAAGATACGCCATTATGTTTTGAAGACTAATTTCGATTTTATTAATACGTACGTATTTATTTAATAAACGGGTATTTTATAAAACTTCGAAAATAAAAGTATCTACTGTAAAAGTTAATATGTTTATGTTTGATTATGTACAATTTTATTGATCTCATTCTGAATTATTTCTTAAATAGGTACCAACAAAAATTCATTTTTTTATTATGTAAAATTACCTATGTATAATGTTAAAATACTGACTTTATGTTTAGAGATGATTTTAAGAGTGTTTTAATAATGTTAAAACACGAATATTAAGTTGGCTATTTTGTATGGTTAAGCAAAATTTTATATTTTGTTTACTACTTGAAGAAAGATTTTATGTTAAGAATTTTTATGTTTTTTTTAATACACTATTTTCCACTAATACTTACAGTATTTTTTATTCTCAAGTTATATAATTCATCTTTGCTAAGCTATAACAGAGTTAACCACGAGTGATATTTACATAACTTTTTTTTAGTTAAGTAATATCACATAAATTTAATACGACAACAAAATACACTGCTTTTTCTAAAGTAAATTAAGGTTAAAATACCTTTGTCATTATATAATTTAGGATCATACTGGTATTTTCATATCGTATGCTTTGTTAAACAATAGTTAAGCAGCTTAACTTCTTTATAGCTAAGCATTGCTGAATAACTTTAACTTAATTACTATTAATGGTAGTAACATAAAAATACTACACTTAAAGTAAGTTAAGGTAAGGTTAACCTTGTTTTAGAGCCGTAATTACTCTAATATTAAAAATAAAATGCTTAGCTTAATTTAAAAAACAGCTATTAAAAATTATATACACAATATTTTAAAATTAAAATTGTTCCAAAAGGTGGCTTGGAATATTTACCTAATTTTGTCTCTAAAAACGCTTACCTCATCTTAATAGTCTTTTAAAGATATCGATTCCCGCGTTTTTTGACGATATCTCAAAATTGACATGTTGGGGTTAACCCTTTTCTAGCGTAAGTACGGCAGCACAGTACACAACGACGCATTAGCAGTTGCAAGACTGAATACATATCAATCACATCTGACGTTGAGGTCTGATTGATGTGTGTGAATGACAAAACCAGCATCTCATATCTAATAGTTACGTTCAGCTTTAATATTTTATAATAATCATTATAAGTATGTATTTACTGGCATAATAGTATTTTTATTTAATATGAGCTTTGCTATAATGTAATTTTTAGTTTCGGTCCTCCATTAGGTTGCTCTCTGTAAAACTTACAACAATATATTGGCAGCATTCAAAAAAAATATTTCTCGTAAATATTTAAAAACGATTTTCTTTTTTTCCCTAGACTGTCTTATGACAGATTTAATTGCTTTGAAGTCAGAAAAAAATCTATTTTTTTAATGATATATTTGGTAACTAAGACGCGTCTTCTGGCTATCAATCAGTTGACAGGTCATATCTGACCGGCCCTCTTTGTTATTTACTTTGTCAGGTGTACAAAAATGGACATAAGGTCCTTTCATCCCCAAAAAAGCACTGTTTCCGATGAAAACAACAAAAACGTTCTAACGATAATGGATGGCGCCACGTGTCTTTCAAACTTTCACGCCGACGAAACCGCTGTCAGAAGCAAGTTTGAAAACCCGATCTTTTTTTATTATTTTTGAATTGTAAAAATATTTTGATTTGTATGCTAACTGTACTACCTGTCAATGCAAGTACAAGCCGCCATTTATGATTCCTTTCTTTAATGAACCATGTTATACTAATAAAGTGCAACTCTGTTCTCTCTGCGAAATTACCTAAAATAATTCAAGAAATGGTTTGAAAACCAATTATACACTAGTGTACGCTTTTTGGATTACACGAAACGACAAGAATTGTGTCTAGGAGTGCAATTTGACTATATGTCACAACACTTGTTTTTTATTGAAGTTAATTTTGAAATTATGGAGTAATCACTAACTATACAAGCTATCTTAATGTATATTTATTAGTCTGATAATGATAGCCGACTTTGAAGATCATGAATTGTGCAAATTTATCATTGATGCTAAATTCAAGTGTAAAAGTAGAATGGAGTTCGATTTACAGAACATTACATAATGGTTTTAAATTTACAAAATCCCAAAGTTCTTCACCACATCTTGGATGTTATTCATCTAGCCATAGAAACATTAACAGTACTAAAATAAATTATTACCAAAAGGATTCTGGAGGTGATATTTTACCTTCTCCCCAGGAAGTTAGTTTCCATGGCTCACACTTATTCTATTATCATGTAAGAGGAGACTATCTCAAAACTGCTAATGATTATATTTTAGGTTACCAGCATATTGAGGCAAAATGAGTATAACAAAGAATTTACTGCTGGATCTGTAAAATCATATGATTCTAATCAATTAGCTTCAAATAATCCTATAGAAGACACCAGAACGGAAGGCATGTGTAAACTTACTCAAGGTATATATTTTTTCTTAAAACAGAAATAGCTTTTTAGAATAAAATTTATGGGAGAATTAGCTTATCAGTTGCCTTGTGAGTAATAGGCTCAGAACTTCTGATTTACAGATTAAGTAATGGTAAAGGAGCCGTAAGCATGTGTCAAGTACATAGTTTTACAGCCACTGAATTGATTTGATTATAATGATTTCTAATCATACATTTTATTGCTTGTTGGTTTTACACAAAGACAGTGTTACTAAGACACTGCATTGTAATAGAGATTTTAGGTAACATTTTCTCCTGTGTAAAAGTAAAGCTTTCATCAGGTATACTATATTGTATATGTGTGTGTGTACTGTTTATGAGTGGCAGCTTTCAATGCTAGGCTAAGGTAACTGTATTCTTTTATTTGGAAATGCATGTTTAATGTATGGGGGTGAGCTTAAAGCAATGAGTGACATACAATGTGGTATCAGTGATAATGCATATATTATAAAAAAGGTCTTTTATTTCTCCATGTGAGCAGATTTGTGGTAATGGGATTTAAGACCAATATAGGCTTGTTAGGTTAGGTTAGAAACAATCTTACAAGGCTCACCTTATAAATTTATTTTATGTTATATTATGGTTTATTAATTATAATATAGTCTGGCATATTATGTAGGGTTCAAATTAGAAATAATGTATTCAAATTAAGGTTTTTAAGTTTAAAATAAACAATGTAATAAAGGAATAATTGTGATCACTAGACCTAATGGTCCATGAGTTTTTCATTAAAAATGAAATAATTTATAGACTTGTATCCAAATGTTGCAAAATGATTCCATATATGTCTATAATTAATTGTGAAAAAACTTATAACCAAAGTATACCACAGCAAACTAGATTTTATGTTTTATACAGTGCTGAAATCAACTTATTTATTTTCTAGTTACTCGAGATTCAGTAAAATAAATCAAGAGTATGGCTTACACAGACACAACAGAAGTATTAGAAGATCAGACATCTAGTTTTCTGTGAAAGCTAATTTATGACTTATGTTTCGCCCTATACTTATATATTGGAGATAATATGTTTGAGAATGCCATTTTTTTGGCACCGAAAACGTTACTATTACTTTAACTATATTATAAACACAAATATTTTAAAAGCTATTTCAAATTTGACATAACTACTGTCTGAAACACATTTTAAAATTTGACTTAACTACTGACTGAAACACATTTTTAAAATATTTTATAAATTATTTTTTTTTACTAAACATGCTGAATATTAGAATGTTTAGTAAAAAAAATAGTTAGTAATATTGAATAAATGATGCCATTTTATTAACGTGTACAACCCAGTTTCCAAAAATTATTAACAGTAAAGCTTGTAGTAATCTATAAAAATGGCAAGAAAATTTCGAATGGCTTGGTGGGTCTGTACATGTTTCTTATATCCATCATAAATATGACATATTAGTTAATATCATAAAACTAGTCGTAGTTTTTAAACAGATATTTTTTTTATGTAACAATATAAAGACACACTGAGAAATACTTCCTTTTTTGACGCTGGTTAAAAATATCTAATACAGTCAAATCCTCCAATATTGTCCGCTCTTTTAACAGTTTAGTTGATTATAAAAAAAATATAAACAAGAAACATAAACGCGCAGTATATTTGGGTTAATAAGATGTTATAGAATAGAAAGCTTAAAATTAAGTACTTGTGAGTAAAATTCCCAATTAAAAAGGCGGGAATTAGTTAAGCGGGAATGTGCACATCTTTGTTCATTGTAAATTTTCAAGCTATTTATTGCCAAATGATATTCAAAGTCCATGTGCGTACTGAAGAAAAGAAGCGTTCTATATTTAAAATATTTTCAAAGTAAACTTAGGTGGCGGTCAAATCAGGCGGGCAATGTTAAGTAAACTTTTTCTGGACATTTCATACAAAAATGTATTGTGGCTAGAGGTTTCATCATCTAAAATAAGAAAAAATTTACTTTCATTTCTAGGAATTTTTTTGATTGTAAAAATTTTCACTTTTGGGATTTATAAATTATTTCACCATTAAAACTAAATGATTTAGAAAAAAAAACTGTTACAAAATTAAATCAGATTCGAAAAATACCATTTTAAATAAAACCACATAAAATCAAAATGATAAAATGTTTATTTTTTAATAATTTATGCATATATAACAAAACATAGATATATTCAAAAAAAATTTTTTATTAATGACTTTTATATTAGTCACTTGGGTTTGTCTTAAAAGTAAAAATTCTCATGTGTCTAATTAAACGAATTAGACACGACAATAAGAGATCATTAAATAGTTATATAGTATATATTATATAGTATAATCATTAATATTCCATTTTTTTATATTAGCATGTAAAAAATACATGTGAACCCTAGTGCTTTTATACCAAAGGGCAATGTTGGACAGAATCATATGGAGTTTTTCTTCCAAACATTGCCCAGCACCATAACACATAAAATAAACATATTTTATTATATGAAATCAAGAAATATTCCTCATATCAGGCTTATTTTTAGATATAGTGCTTACGTATTTTAACTCGTTCAAAAAGTTTTTATACAAATGTATCATTGGCCTCACGTTTTCACGTCCGAATTCAAAAACACGTTGTGAGAAACAGTTTAAGCTTATGGTTAACCCCAGTTCTGCCGAAGTTTTCCATAAAATGAATACAAAATCTAGTTGGAAATTTAAAGTCTTTGTAAAAATTTGTCTTTGGGCAATGTTATGACGAAAAGCCAATGTTGGAGGATTTGACGGTATGTCGAACATGAATTGTGAAGTCTGTGAAGGTACAATAGAATTTATTTTTATTGTTTTTTTAGGGTTACTTATTGGAGTCTTTGATGGACATGGGGGACCGGCATGTGCACAGGTCATTTCCAAAAAACTGATGAATTACATCGCAGCTACATTTTTGCCGTCAACTACCTTAAAGAAATACTTAGATGAAGACTGTCCCGAAAACCTAGTTACAACATTTAATGATAAAGTAAGTTTTTTATTTATTTTTGCCGAATATTTTTGAATAATTACAATTTAAACAGTGTAGTGTGAATCCTAACATTAGTAACACTGGGGTTATGGAGAAATTTTTGATAAAATTATCATTCGTCATCCCCTGATCTGGGTTGGAAATTTCTCTATCCAATTTTGTTATAAAAAGAAATTCTGAGTGAACACACCTTTAACAGTGTGCGTGACCGAATAGATTGATTTGGCATTGTATATTATCCGATCTGCGCACATGCCAATTGTATTTAATACTGTTGATAATATAATAAGTACTGGAGTAATTCCTCGTATGTGTTTCACCGGTGGCTCAGCCTAATCTCAAAGATTAACCCACTCACTGCGAAGGACGCCGATCGGCGTCTTTAAAATTTCTACTCAGAAGCCGAGGACCAGTCCGTTTTCAAACCTGATAATCTCAGCCAAATTACAGTAAAAATCACTGAGATTTATTTAAATGCGCTTTAATACAATAATCGCTCCAACTCCTGAACGGCCTGGGGATCCAATGATTAGACTTATGTTATTAAAAATGCGGATTCTTAACTCTCACGCCGAAGCCGCTTAAGGGCGTCTTCGTTTTGAAGTCAGAGTTTAACAAACTTTTTATGCATGCAGAAGAAAATGGGTCATATGTTTAAACAAAATTTTAGGTTTGGTATTTGCTACCTACTAAATTGTTTGTGTTGTTTGTCTTATTAGCAAAAATGTTATTGCGTAAATATTGAAGAGTTAATTTCATTAGAAATAAATAATAGGTCTTTACCTATGAAACTGCCGTTTTGCCGTACTGGCCATTTCAAATGAAAATATTTTTTTTTTGACTGATAATTCTAATTTCAAATTAATTTTATTTGACAAACATGGAATTCTTTTTCTAAAATCGTCATTTGTTTAATATTTAGTGTTTTGTTTTCAACGCATTCGAACATTTTTCGTCATCATGGATAAGTTAAAAATTCGAGTAATTATGGAGTATGAGTACCGTCGTGGCAGCAAAGCGGCACAAGCGGCACGCAACATCAACGACGTTTACGGAGCGAACACTACAAACGAACGCACCACCCGTTATTGGTTTACCCGCTTCCGTTCTGGAAATTTTGACCTGAAAAATAAACCCCGTGGTCGTCCGAAAACTTTGGTCGACAATGACGAATTAAAGGCAATTGTGGAAGCTGAGGAAACTCAATCCACGGCTGAATTAGCAGCAGCTTTCGACGTTAGCATCAAAACAATATTGGTCGATTTGCGTCAAATTGGCAAGGTAGAAAAGCTTGACAAATGGGTACTCCACGAACTCAATGACCGCCAGCGCGAAGTACGCGTGGAGACGTTCCTTGCACTGCTCAGCAGGCATACAAATGAAGGAATTCTGAACCGCATTGTTACTTGTGACGAGAAATTGATCCTGTTTGACAATCGTAAGCGCTCAGCAAGTTGGTTGGACCCTGGTTCAGCACCCAAACAATGCCCTAAACGAAAACTTACCCCTAGAAAAGTGATGGTCACTGTTTGGTGGTCTAACGCGGGTGTAATTCATCACAGCTTCTTGCCAAACGGGACAAGCATTACTGCAGATGTGTACTGTGAAGAACTGAACACAATGATGGAGAAGCTCGCACGTCTCCAACCAGCTTTGGTCAATCGTTCGGCTCCACTGCTCCTGCACGACAACGCGCGACCTTATACTGCACAGCAGACGGTCTCCAAGCTACGAGAGTTGGGGTTGGAAGTTCTCCGTCATCCGCCGTACTCACCAGACCTTGCGCCTACAGACTTCTACTTTTTCCAGAATTTGGTAACTTCTTGGCGGGAAAAAAATTCAATACCCGAGAGGCAGTACAAAATGCCTTTGAAGAATTTGTTGCCTCCCGTCCAGCTGATTTCTTCAAGAAAGACTTCAATAAGCTACCAATGCGTTGGCAAAGATGCATTGATTGCATGGGTGATTATTTTGATTAATAGAAATAAAAAATATATGAAAAAATTACGCTTCATTTATTTTGTGAAAAACGGCAATTTCATAGGTAAAGACCTAATATATTGTTGTAATACGATTAGTTTTTGAATAATTGTGAGCAAACAAACATCATGTAAAATGCTATTCATATTAGTTTTGTTTTTGGCTTATTTTGTATAATAACAATTCTCCTACTTTTGAGGTAAATTATCTCCAGAGTTTATGATCGCATCAACGTAAAAAAAGCTTGAGGCCCAGCCGCCGAGCTAAGTGGATGTGCTACAAAATGAGTGTGCTTGGAATTTTAACCATAGAAAGCCGGTCTCAAAGGCCTAATTTAACCCGACCTTAATTTTTTGTAAATCTCAATCAAAAGTTTCGCGGAGTAAATTGATCATTCGTTTTCTGATAGTCAAAAATCGTTAGCCCCAATTTTGAGTATTAAAAATGGTGCTTGGTTAATTAATGTTTTTTTCTAACGCCTTAGTTCAAAACTAAATATGGCCCACGATGAAGAAAATAAGCAGATCAATTGTAAGTTCACAATGACATTTGAATGATATTTAGAATTTAGAAAAACACAAAATAATAGGCTGGAACTCGAGCTTTTATGTAGTGTTTTTCTAAATTCTATAAAAAATATTTCAGCATTATAAAATGGAAAAGAAAAACACTTTTAAATATCACAATGATATGCTTAAATTTCTTCAAAGGACATTTAGTGATAGGGTGACCATTACTCTTCTTTTAATCATAATTGTGTAAAGTAGGTAAGTGTAAACTATTGATTAATTTAAAGGTAATTTCTATATATTCTTGTGCGGGAAGCGCACATTGGGAAAAACAAAACACTTATAGAATTTTGCAGCGTCTGAATCCTACAACTAAATAAAGACTCTTCTCACGTCCGATTCCACGCTCATCAGACTTAAGAACATGTAGTTCCTTAAAAAACACTAAACCTGCCCTGTAGACGGACATACAAATAAAAAATTTTGCTCCCCAGTACGGGTGGCGAGATAACTCGTTTTAATTAAATCGCTTTGACACACGGATGATGAAATAAGCCGTTTGAAAAAAACTGTCGTAATGTGCGGTCGGCGAGATACTCGTCCCAAAAATGTTAAGTCAATATCATCAAAATGAGGGTAGTGTTACCATATACAAATCTGTCAAGCGTGAGTAAGAATTTTCTGCACGGTTCCGGAATGTATAAACCACTAGCTGATGCCCGCTACTTCGGAAGCGTGGAAATTAGTACGCATAGACTTCACATTTATGGTGAAATTGCTGGTGTCAATACACAATATCTTTATAAGTTTAGCCTATCTTTGGCTCAATTAAGGTGTACTGGCGTATTCCGACTTTTAAACCCGAATTTTAAAAATTCCGACGTTTAACTGGCGTTTTAACCAATTAAATTGTGTTTGCCAAACCTTGGGGAACACAAATCAAAACTTACTTAAAAAAGTCTAAGTGCTTGTCTTTTTTACGAAATCTAGAGACTAACGTCGAGGACGCCCACGGGCAGCCAAGAAAACTATAACGACTAGCCGGGGCCGCCCATGGGCGTCCCGTTCTCGATTATATGGCGGCGTGTGGGTAATTTCGCAGTTTTCTGTGTCGGCAGTGCATGGGTTAACACATCGAATATACAGGGTGTCCCAAAAAATAGTGTCAAGCCGAAGTCCATGGACAGAGACATTCTACGATTTTTTGTAGTTTTCGAGTAATGAATTTTTTTCAGAATTTTAGAGAATTCTCTATCTCGACAACATAAAACTTTTCCAAAACAAAAACCTAATAGACCTTTTTAAAACTTTTGTAAGTCTTCTAAAAATGCGCCATAGCATAGGTTGCTTTCGTTGTCTTTATTCAGTCGTCTGTCTGTCTTTGCGCCTTCAGTACGATACGATCTTGTTTGGTGAATTATTTTGACAATTTGGCTTTCTTTACGGACTATTAAGTGCACGAAATCGAAATTTGATTCTGAGAGTTTATAACTCTTATATAAATGGTCGTATACCTGGAACTAGACCCGGACGTCCATCTCAAATGCACGACCCAGATCAAGTGGAATCTGTACTTGAAGAAGTTGAAAGAGACCCCTCAGTTAGTGTCAGAGTATTTGAGCGCCGAACTGGGATACCAAAATCCCAGATACATCGCATACTGCGAGCAGAGCAGTATCATCCTTACCATGTACAAAAAGTGCAGCAGCTCAAACTCAGAGCTCAGACGACTACCCAAAACGACTGCAATTTTGTCGAGAAATGTTACGGCGTCAAGCAGAGGATGTAAATTTTTAACACACTTAGCAAATGCTTCAAATTTTCAAGAACAATTTGGCATCAAACTTTGGTCTGGAATTATCGACGGTCAACTTATTGGTCCATTCCAACTGCCAGATCGCTTAAACGGCGAGTCTTGCCCTCATTTTTTAAAAGAAAACTTAAATGGCTTACTTTTAGATGTTAATTTTCAAAATGATGGTGCACCATGCCATTATGCATCAATTGTGAGACAATACCTACACAGCCGCTTTAGAGACAAATGGATAGTTCGTGGTGGACCCATTGAATGGCCGCCACGGTCACCTGACTTAAATCCGATATACTTTTTTGTTTGGGGCTACTACAAAAACTAGTTTATGCTAAAGAGTGTCGAAACCATCTGCGAATTACGCAACAAATTAACCCAGGCTGAAGAAACAATAAAAATCAATCGAAGAGCTTTTGTTCGTTTAAAAGACAACTTTTTCAGAAGATGTAGAATATGCATCGAACAAGAAGGTAGACATTTTGAAAATTCCTTGTGAATTAATAAACTTAGTTTACAAAATTTATAATTTCATTTTATTTCACAATTTTACACTTATTAAAAAAGAAGTCATACATGTAAAAAAATCTTAGAAAAGAATGACACAGTGAAAACAGTGGTTACCTGTCCATATTCAGACCGCAATCAACGTTTTTTAACGCATCACCGACAACCATTCTGCTGTTAGCACTTTAAAATAATTTCAAGAAATCTCCGCCTCTTGTCTTTGAAGGCCGATTGGAGCTAAAGTAGTCCCATTAAGTACTACTTTTTTTAAATGATTATGAAAGCTGAGAGTTTGGAGAACTTTCTACTTAGAAATCATGAAGTCACCTGTTAAGTACGTAAAATTTTCACTTAACACTAAAATTTTTATGACTTTCATCAAAGTTACGAGACGATTATTTTATGCATAAATGGTAAATTCTTGAAGATTAATTAGCAAAAAAAAAATTTGAAAAAGTCTTTTAGTTTTTTTTGGAAAAGTTTTAAGTTGTCGATATACAGAATTTTCTAAAATTCAGTAAAGAATTCATAACTGGGAAACTACAAAAAATCGTAGAACCTACATGGGGGTGTTTCGGGTGCCCCAAAGGGTGCTCTGTCCATGGACTTCTGCTTGACACTATTTTTGGGACACCCTGTATGTATATAGCTGAAATTAGTAAGCATTTAGAGGCTCTTTTTTACTTTTGCATATTTAACCAGACAAGAAATATAATGAAAACCATGGTCAATTTGACATATCTAAGTAAATTAAGCCCTATTGAAGTTTGACTTTTTGATTGTAAAAGACTGCAATACTGGGGATGGTCGACTATAGCTATAGGTAGATTAACTGTCAAAATATCTGTAGAATTGCAGTAAATAAACGCGTATCCGAAAAAAACATTTGAATGAAGCATAAAAATATAGCTTAAATGGCCCAGTACTAAGAAATTTGGATTTTTGAAAACTAATTTTATTTAAAACCCTTCCAAGCGAGCAAAAGTTTTGTTTTTGAATATTTTATTAAATTGTAAATTTTGTTAATTGCATACATTATGGTGCAGTGCTACTATCCATTACATGACTCGACCTCGACTCGTCGTTTGGATACTTGGGGGGAGGGAGACTTGCCGAGCTAACTGATGCAGATAAGAATAATTTTGTATAGACATAAAAAGACTCTGAAAAAAATATGCCCGTGAAGTTTCTAGCCAGTTCTCCTTCACAAAGGTTTTTCAGAACTGGTGGTACAGTTATGCTTTATTTGACGTCAATAAGAACAAGTAATTGTCAATGTTGAGAAAAATAAATATTTCATTTCATTTCATTTCAAGACAGGGTTATAGAAATAAATTTTTCCGGTGCAACTAAAAAAAAATTGGACGACGCTGGGCTGCCTGCAGGTAAGCGTTAGTGGGCACCTCATGTGGAATCTTATCATCGATTCGCTTTTGGATCTGCTAGAGGGGGTCAAGTACATGTCCTGGCTTTTGCCGGTGATGTGGTGCTCGTGGCTTCTGCCAACATAGCTCAACAGATTGAGCAGATAGTTAACCCAATTTTAAACAGGGTGGCGAAGTGGGGAGCAGACCATAAACTGAATCTCTCCCCGTAAAAAACCAACTTCATGCTGCTGACGTGTAAGCTAAATTATTCTTTTCCCCTTCTCACAATGAATGGAGTTGTATTACCACCTATGAATAAAGTTACAATCGTAGTTTTAACCATTGACTGTAGCCTGACCTTCAAGCACCACGTTAAGCAGGCCTGTCGAAAAGCTTCTCTGGTATATAGAGGTCTGGCTAAAACCGCAAAAGCATCGTGGGGCTTATGTCCCGAAATAGACAGATGTAATTGGAGCCATTGAGCCGATCATACTTTATGCGGCCAGTGCCTGGGCAGCAAGCATGTCAGTTGGATACATGGTAGCCAAGCTGAGGTCAATGCAGCGTTTATTTGCAATTAGGA
Organism: Marasmarcha lunaedactyla; assembly: GCA_923062675.1. NCBI lineage: Eukaryota > Metazoa > Arthropoda > Insecta > Lepidoptera > Pterophoridae > Marasmarcha > Marasmarcha lunaedactyla. The sequence goes on along the minus strand of OV281339.1, from coordinate 11,625,662 downwards.
TCTCCAAAGCCTTCGCACCGTTTCATTTACAGGTGCGGTGGTAATTGCGAGGCTGATACCGATCGAGCGAAGAGTGCAAGAGGTGGCCGAGCTATATAAAATAAAGCGCGGTAAGCCCCTCCCTGAAGCTAGGGAACGTAGGCTGGAAGTAAAGACTTCGTCCTGTATGCTTCCACATCCCGCACTACGGGGTGAGGTGCGATATTTAGTGCTCGGCCGTCTTGACGACCCACTCGGGGAACCACCGTCTGCTCCCACCAGCATTTACACTGATGGCAGTAAAGTGGGCTGCGCACTCTCCTTCTGGCGATGGAGTCGAGGCGCTGAGCAAAAACTTACGATTCGAAGATTTCTGTACCGTATATCAGTCGGAACTCCTCGCACTTCGACAAGCAGTAAGGCTAGCGTTGCAACAAAAAAGGAGATTTAGGATGTTACCACACCAAGAGATCGTCCCACCATCGACGTCGATCGATTGGTGTGGTAGAAACCGTCGATCGACGTCGACTGGTCTATTCTGCCATCGATGGACGGTCAATTAGTGTGGTAATATTCTTAATAATCACTGGAGGGATTTCAGCCTCTCCCAACTCAAGGGTGGTGTCAGACAATTGGGTAGATGACACCATTTAAAAATGCAAGTTTTTATAATTTATTTATAAAATATAAGTTTTTTTGACAGGTACAATGTTTTGAAAAATATAGTTTTGAAATTATATTATATATAAATTATATAGATTTGAAAACTTAAAAAATTCTATAATAAGCAAAAACTTAATATAGTATATGTTAAATTTTTAAATATCATTAGCTTACTGACATTAAATATAAAAATTTTTACTATGACAGTATGCATGTAAACGCATTATCTACGTAGCTATTATATATTTTATCCAAACGCCCATACAATTTTAGTATGATTCACAAGTCGTGACGTCACAGCTCAGTACCGTTTTGTATGGAGCGTTTTTCGGCGACTCGCAGCGGCTCCTCGAACACATTGCTGTATCTAGAAAACTATTGATTGTAAACATACTGTTACTCTTGCAATATTTATTTACTGTTTAAATATGAAATAAAAACAAATTTGTCATATACCCAATTGTAGGCCATCACGCCTACTGCGGGTTGGCGGATTACACATACCTTCATATAAATATATAGATGTATGGGATTATTTTACTACTATTACAAACTCTGGGGCGGCGTCACACAATTATAGGCCATCACGCCTACTGCGGGTTGGCAGACTACACATACCTTCATATAAATGTATAGGTGCATGGGATTATTTTACTACTATCACCAACTCAGGGGTGGCGTCCGACAATTATAGGCCATCACGCCTACTGCGACGTCGACTGGTCGACGTCGACTGTTCTATTCTGCCATCGATCGACGTCGACCGGTCGAAATCGATGGATTGGTGTGGTAGTGACCGTCAATCGACGTCGACTGTTCTATTCTGCCATCGATAGTCGACCGGTCGACGTAGATTGACGGTCGATCGATTGGTGTCGTAACACCCTTAGCGAATGCTGGAGTTTGCGTAAGTTGTTGTGGGTACGTGCTCATGTCGGCATTCCAGGTAATGAGCACACGGATGAGCTTGCCAAAGACGCCGCTTTGTGGTAGAAAACTGCGCCTGACTATGTCAGGTTCCCCCTTTCATGTGCCAAATGCGTTATACGCCAACGAACCCTTGAAGCTTGTTAGGACGAATATCAAAATTCTTGTCAGGGAAATGTAATTAAATTATTCTTCCATGACATCCGTGAAGAGTATCAGACTATTGGGAAAGCCGGAGTAAATTACTGGTCAACGCAGTTGTGGAGTGGCCACGGAGGATTCGCACATTACCTTCACTGTTTCAATGAGCCCTTATGAGTTCAGGATTCACACAGAATGAGCTGACAGTGTCTTGAGTTTTGGTCTTGCAGCTTGGTAGATGTTGGATTTTATGTTTTTAAGTATGAGATCCCATGTTGAAGAATGTTTGCTTCCGGCCATCTTCGATGGCCTGGAACGGGTCATTGACGCGTCGCAAACTTGCGACCGTGCGCCCCGTAACCATTCCGCCTCGTCCTCCACCATCAGGGGGCCCACAGGCGCGGACACCCTGTTGAGGTGCCACAAGAGGTGCCACCTCTGGCCGTTATCAGTCGGAAGGCCGAAAGCGACTGGCTGATCTGACGGGGATACGGCTGCGAGGTCGAATCGAATGTATCGGTGATCACTCAACACTGCCATATCCATCACTCCCCAGTCCCGAATACGGCGCGCCAGGGTGAGAATTGCGAACGTGATGCACGCCCGTGCTCACCGATCCCCGGTTGAGAAGGACCAACCCTTGTCCAAGTTCAAAATCCTCCAGTGCCTCACCAAATACAGTCGTTCTGACGGAACCCCAAGCTGTATTCCAGGCAGTGATGTCGCCAGCCAAAAGCACTTGGTGAGGGTGGCACTGCCCGATAAAGGCGCCCACCAGTTCGAAATAAATCTCGAACTCGGCGAGGGTGTGGTTCGCAGAAAAGTAGCCACCGACAACTACGAAATCTTTACCACCACATAGCAACGTATTCCGGACCCTTGGCAACCTTTTCGAAGGGTGAGGAGTTCGTTACGCCCCATCGAGTGATCGCAATGGAGCCGACATTGTCCCATACCCAGTTGTCACTCGCAGACCGCCTGGAGGAATCGGAGTTTGTGGTCCATATAACTAAGATTCCATGGCCAAAACCCCGTCCCCGGATACTCCAGCTGAGCTGCCGCTAGCCGTCTGCATTGAGGATGCAGTCAGTGGTGGAAGTCGTATCTTAGGCCAGGGGGCATGACACAATTTGCCCCTCAGCCTATGATCGGCCAGCTTCTTGGCTGTTGTGCACACCTTGAAGTGCGTAGCGGCGCTGGTGCAGATGCGGGCAATGTGCTCCGGTTTCCCGCAGCGGTAGGAACCACTGCTGCGGTCCTCGGGACTGCTACACTGTTCCCGAACGTGCCCGAGTTGCAGGCACCGGAAGTAGCGCAGAGGTCTCTCTTCGAGAAGCGAGACCTTCGCCGAATACCCACCCAACAAGCAAACGCCTGCCGTCTGCCACTTTGTTGGCAGCAGCCACTGGCCAGCCCAGACCCGATTTGTCAAATTGGACCTCACCAGTCTTGATGAGGTCCACCTTGTCGTCCAATCCGGACACGCGAAGTTCCGCGTACTTAGTGGGCCTGGAGACGACGACGCTCTCTCCAAGGGCAGTCCGCAACTGGTCTGTCAAAGCATCCGCCTTTTCGTTGCTGGTGGCACCGGGGCTCTCAAGGATCCTGGCCCCCGTGGCAGACACTTGGAACTTTACTAATTCTATGCCGAGGCTTCGAATATCGACCTTCTTCTTGGCCTCGGTAAGAGATGCGGCGTAGGTGACGCCCCTTTTTACACCACAGCTAAAGACCGGGGAGAGCGTGGTTTGCGCTTACGCCGCCGTCCCTTCTTGGTCTGCGGTGCCCTCTAAAGCTGCGACGACAGGGCAGCACCTTTCTGTGTTGCCTTTAGACGTCATCGTGAAACCACGTTCCACCCATCGTTCAATGACGTAGGAGCTGGTGGCAGCGGCCGGGCTTCCCGTTGGGGTGGGGGCGTGGCAGGCCGGACCAGGGCCAGGTCTGCCCTGGGATTTCTGCACCACTGGCGACACAGTCTTAGATGGGGGGCAGCCTTGGCCTTGTCTGCAGCCAGTGGTGGGCGGAGGCGTGATTCGAATGGCAGCCTCTGCTGCGAAGCGAGTGTCAAGCTTGTCAGAGGATGGGGTCGCTGGTGGGCACGACACTCCAACATTGATAGTAGGCAGTTCCTCTGCCACCCTGTCTTGGGTTTGCCGCATGTCGACCCGGGACACTTCTTCTTCTGCCTTGTACCGTTCATTGGCCAGCCACAGTTGATACAGCCACAGCGTGCAGAGCTCCATCTCCGCACGCTGAGCCTTCATCTACTCCGCCTTCGCTTTGGCGAGGCCGACATATTGCCCAGTGGTGGGCGGTCGGCCACGGTCTCTTATTAATATATATATTTATGATTGATCAAGTGTTTACTCACAAATGTATAGTTAACTATACCGGTAATAAACAATAACAAAGTTTAGAATGTAAGTTTCAGTACCTCAATATACATTTTTTAACCTAAACATAATAACATACATAAAAATACTGTTTTTCTATTTCAGGTCGAGTTAGTAGATGATTTAAAATCAATTTATGATGACAGTTTTAAGAAATACGTAGCAGAGTTAGCAGAATCTTCCGATGCGGCAGGAAACCCTAAAGCTACATTAGAAAAGGCTATTTTACGAATGGATTCTGATATATCTAATGCAGTTTTGGAACAGTTTGAGAAAACTGGAGAAATAAACCCTAAGACGCTTTCAGTAGCTTTATCAGGAGCCGTGGCTTGTGTTTGTCACATTGATGGTCCCCATGTATACGTAGCTAATGTTGGTGATTGTAATGCAGTCATAGGTACTTCAGTAGATGACAACGAATGGATAGCTAGAAAATTAACTAAAGAACATAATTCTGAGAATTACGAAGAATTGAAAAGGATTTGGAATGAGCATCCCGAAAGTGAAAGAAAGACAGTAATTCGCAGGGACAGACTACTTGGCGAGCTAGCTCCGTTGCGCAGCTTAGGCGATTACAGATACAAGTGGTCATCTAACTTACTAAAAAAAGTTGCTGTTCCACTTATTGGTCCCAAAGCTATACCTTCTAACTATCATACGCCGCCCTATTTATCCGCCGTTCCAGATATTTATTACCATAGACTAACCCCCAAAGATAAATTTATGATAATAGCATCTGATGGCATATGGGATATGATAACACCGTTGCAGTCTGTAAAATTAGTCGGAGAACATATGAAAGGAAAGGTTTTTTTCAATCCTCTGAAGTTACCTCGCAAGAATATTCAGTTAGGGGATATAAATGATCTGTTAACACATAGAAAAGAAAGTTTGAAGAGTAAACCCAAGGATAGAAATGCTGCTACTCATTTAATTCGTCATGCCGTTGGTGGCACGGAATATGGAGTGGATCATTCAAGGCTGGCACACCTCCTCAGCCTTAGTCCAGATGTAAGTCGCATGTTTAGAGACGATATGACTGTGACGGTTCTTTACTTTGATACAGAATATCTGAGACAATATCCAGTTTAATTTTTCATAGTCAGTTCAAATTTTATTGCCGTGCCTTTTTTATATGTATATGTTTTTTAAATTACGTGCCTGTTGTGTAAATGAGTAGTCACGCCTTTAAAATTATAAGTGTGTAATTTTTAATGATGTGTTTCATGTAAATATATTATTTAATGGTTGGCTGTTATACTTTGCGATTGTAATAAAAAAACTGTTGAGTTGAATTTTTAATTACGGTGTTTAATTAGTACAATGAATATGACAATATTCCATCTACAGCAGTTCGACAATATCTTCATGTCCGTATTAAAGGTCCCTTAAGTTACAAAATAGGTGCAGTCGTTTTAGGGTTTTTGATTGCATAAAACAAACAAAAGAACAAATAAGTAAACGTTAAATAATTGTTCTACTTTACTTTTGCCACATTCGAGCACACATCTGCACTTATGGATCCGGCCCAATCGGTTATATAGTCATGTGCATTGATAAGTAAACGTTGACAAAGGGTTGAGTTCAAAATGTTCGTGCCGTCGGCCACTTATGTTTCAGTAAAATATACAGTTATAATTATTTTTATTATAAAATCAATAAGGTTAATACCATATTTTATAATCACATGAGCTAAACACTAATTAGTTTATTTTTTATTTTTAGTGATAAAATAGCCATCGTTAGAGTAAACTTATAATAACTATATTGTATTGCACCACAAATTCTTTAATCTAAAAATATTTGTTACTGCATTTAAAAGGGAAAAAAGGAAAAATAAACAATTAACTACTGTAACAGCACAAACATTTTAACTTTAGTTCCCTAGGTTAATATTAATTCTGTCATCCGTCAATAGATGGCGCTAGTGGTATATTAAATCGCGCAAGTACTGTTATCAATAAGTTTGTATAGAGTTTACTTTAAGTCTTGTATCAATAACTTTGTAACATTGGTTACGCACTCAAGCTCTTGAGACGTCTCCGATTTATCTCAATACACCATCAGCACTAAACTTTGAGCTTTCACGCTTGTGATCACAAAGTTGGGTCTGCTCTATCATAAGTGAAGCTCTGACATATACTTCTTGAAGGTTGGAAATATATAACTGTTGTCCTGCGACCTGTGCCCTATATTTTCGACAGAAACCTACGTTGCCACCCCCTCCTCCTCTTCACTTGACCCCGCTACAAACTGGCGACCAACGGCGGCCCGAACGAACCCAAATTCGTAATAACAAGAGCTGGAAGGAAGACAACGTACGTAACCACTACGAAGAAAGAGCAAGGTGACATGGCAATTAACTTCACGTAAGAACAGTTCCAGCAGCTGATGTCTTCTATCAGCAATCGACGTGGAACCCTTTCATCATGTCAAGCTTCATTTAATGGAGTTAAAAACGTTGAGGCTGTGGAAGTATTCTTGGCAGCGCTAAGGGTTTTTAAAAAAATGGAAAATATACCGGATCCAGAGCTGATTGATGGCTTACCACTTTTACTACACGGTGAAGCGGCTATCTGGTGGCAAGGGATCAAAGGAACGGTTTCGACGTGGGATCAATTTGAAGCACAACTCGGATATCAATTCGCCCCACGTAAAGCTGAATACATCCTTTTTCAAGAGATTACCAGTAAAAAACAAGAAGCTGCACAAGCAACAGATATGTTCATAGCCAAGAAAAGAATGCTTTTCTTTCAGTTTCCTGATGAACAACTGACAGAGAAACAGCAACTGGACCTCATTTTCAGTTTGCTACATATAAATATTCGGGACAAGGTTCCCCGTTGTAGCATAAGCAACTTTGACGAATTACTCCGCGACGCTCGAAGTGTAGAAGAAGTATTATTAGAGAAGAAAGGAGCAATTTCTACACAGGAGAAAAAACCAGATAATAGACCTTGTTGTAATTATTGCAAAGCGATTGGTCATGTTACGGAAGAATGCAGGAAAAGATTAAAACGAGAATCTGAAGCCGGCGTTTTCAAACAACCGAAGACGGTTACCACCATAGAGCCGAAACAAGAATCGAAGCTTAAGTGCTATGGCTGTGGAGCCCCAGGGGTTTATAGAAGCAATTGCACAAATTGCGCAAAAAAAGCGATGCCAACAGGCAACAAAATTAGCTTCTGCGCTCTAAATGTTGAAATCGAGACGCATTCGAGGCCAACCGTGTTTATAAAGATTGAGGGAATGGATGGAACGGCATTTATTGACACGTGCTTGAAAACCAACGTCGCTTCATCTAAACTTTTCGAAAATCTACGAAAGCGAGGAAAGGTTTTCCATCAGCAGACCGTAAATCTCACCAAGGCAGATGGAATAAAACGCCAAAGAAATGTTTTAAGTTTTAACACAGGAGTTGATCTGTGAGGCAGAACAATTCACAGCAATTTTATAGTTTTGCCAGAATCGAAAAATAACCGCACCTTATTGGGTGTTGGGTTTTAAAAAAAGGCAGGGATAGCCCTAAACCTTGCCCAATTCACCTGGAAATTTGTAGACCAGCCAAACCAAAGTTATGAACTTTATGCGGAAGATTTCATCCACTTCGATGAGAATGAAGCATCCCCACCAAAGATCAGACACTTGAGCCCTGTATCTGCAGCTGCGACACGATCACTTGGTCAGGAATCAACAAATGTGACAGCTTCAGCATGCGAAGTTCATCCAATTGAGGCGGTTGCTACGGGGTACAAACTTATTCCCCTGGACCTACCTGACACTCCACCCTATGAGAAAGATTATAAGAATGTTCTGTTCGATCCCCCCGATTAGAGTACATTATGAAAGACGCCATTGCCAACACTCACTACGAAGAAACAACTTTAACATCCGCCGAAGATGAACTATTTCCTCACCTAGCTATAAGTAGTTTAAATGTTGAAATTAATTTAAAAGATACGGAGTCACTTCGTTTAAATAATTTGTTACAAGATTATAACGATGTTTTTATTTCAAATGGTAAACCTACAACCTTGACAGAACATTCTATCAAAATAGTTAATCATCCACCAATTTCCATGCCTCCTTATAGACTCTCACTTCCCCGGAGAGAGATCCTTGAGTCTGAACTTAAGAAAATGTTGGATGAAAGTATAATAGAACCTTGCTGTTCCCCTTGGGCTGCACCTGTAGTAATGATTCCAAAGCCCAATGATAGAATATGTATTGACTATAGGAGATTGAATTCAATAACCATACCTGATACCTATCCCATGCCTCGAATAGATGACTTACTTCACGAAGCTAAACCGACCCCATTTATGTCTGCGCTGGATTTAAAAGCTGGGTACTGGCAAGTAAAAGTTTGTGATGTTGATCAGGAGAAAACAGCGTTCATCACGCCATCCGGAATCTACAAATTCAAAAGAATGCCATTTGGATTACGAAACGCACCTGCAACATTTCAGAGACTGATCGATAGATTTCGTGTTAGTCTGAATGGTATAAAAATACTGGCTTACCTTGATGACCTAATCGTTTTCTCCTCCGGATTTGAATGTCACATAAATGATCTCCGCCAAATCTTCTCCAAGATAAGAGAGTTTAACTTAACCGCTAACAAAGAGAAGTGCTGTTTTTGTTGTTCGTCAATAAAATATTTAGGACACCTTATAACTCCAGATGGCTTATCAATGGATCCTGAAAAGACAGCTGCCATTACTAATCGGCCTGTACCTTCAAACCTAAAACATCTTGTATCCTTTTTACAGACCTGTTCATGGTACCGTCGTTTCATGAAAGACTTTTCTAAAGAGGCTGAACCTTTGATAAGACTCACAAAGAAAACAGCTCCATGGATCTGGAATGAAGAACAAGACAAAGCTTACCATGAACTGAAAGTTTTACTTACCACGGCTCCGGTTTTAAAGCAAGCTGACTCTTCAAAACCTTATACGCTCAAAACAGATGCCAGCGATTATGCTCTTGGAGCAGTTCTTGTTCAGGGGGAGGGAGAAAGTGAGCAACCTGTAGAATATGCGAGTCGTTTACTTACCCCAGCTGAACGCAATTATAATACCACAGAAAAGGAGGTTCTAGCTGTAGTTTGGGCCGTAAAGAAATTGTCAGGATATATAGAGAGTTTGCCAACCACTGTTATTACAGACCATCAGGCACTGAAATGGTCGATGAATTTAAAATCTCCAACTGGAAGATTATCTAGATGGGCCTTACAGCTTCAAGCCTACCCTATCACAATAAACTACGCTCCGGGACGCACCAATGTGATCGCAGACACCCTTTCACGACCTCCTTACGACAACGCAAACAAAGAATCTTGTAGTATATGCAGCTTAAAGGTACGAGGACGTCCCAAGAAAGATGCACTCTAACTCAGTCCTCTCTCTTCGTCGGATCGACTATCAGAGACAGAGGGGGAGATTGTAACAGCACAAACATTTTAACTTTAGTTCCCTAGGTTAATATTAATTCTGTCACCCGTCAATAGATGGCGCTAGTGGTATATTAAATCGCGCAAGTACTTTTATCAATAAGTTTGTAAAGAGTTCACTTGAAGTCTTGTATCGATAGTCATACTCGCTCGAATGAAGGACCACCTGTTCCCAGCGGACGGTGACCCCCTTATTATCCCCCATCTGTACATGGTACAACTCGCCCGTCTGTACATGGGCCGACTTAACAGTATGTTAGGCCGGCACAGTAAAATGTCTCTTAGGAACAAGCGAACGCTTTTTAAGGTTTGCGTGAGACCAGTCATGACGTACGCCGCTCCAATATTTGCACATGCTAAACCCTCCGATATGTATAAACTACAGGTAGTTCAGAATCTCTTCTGCCGCCGGGCCACGGATGCTCCGTGGTACGTGCGAAACGCAGACTTGCACAGAGATCTCGAACTACCTACTATACAACAACACCTTAGGACGCTCTCCACCGCTTATTTTAAGCGATCCGAAGAGCACCCTAACCCCCTTATACGCGAGACAGTAGCTTATACTGCTCCGTCCATGCCGTCGAGGTACAAAGTCCGTAGACCGAGAAATGCACTCTCGGATCCCCCCGATCAACTTTCGGCTAATCTGGACCAGCTTAAGGCTGCCCAGGCCGTTTAATCAACAATATATAAATGTCATTTGCACCTTAAGTGATTAAGTATTCCCAGCGGGTGACCCGCTAGCGGGTCCCTGCTTGCGCGCCCACACCCGGGTGTCGCTCCGATGAAGGCTGACAGCATTCCCATGCTACAGCCATTTGGGTGGTTTTTAGTGGGTAGGTGCCACTTTGGTGAGTCCCACATAACCCCGCAGACGGCTGCGGAGGTATTCATGACGAATCTTACACCTCCCTCCCGAGAGAGGGTGCTTCGGCAGCAAAAAAAAAACAAAAAAACTTGTATCGATAACCAATACAGCTAGTCATTGGAATTAGAGGTGTTCCTATTATCGAATATAACGCTTTACCAATATTAGGTTATCAAGCCTATTATTTGGTAATAGTCAAATAATAGGGTTAGTTTTCCGTCCGATGTTGTTCTAATAATACGCTATATTCATTTAACCATATTTGTTTGCGTCTATATTAGTTGTACGAGAGATAGTTATATAAGAGAATCGCATATTTTAGACTTATATTATAAATTCGAAAGTTTGCTTATTTATTTGTTTTTATGTACTGTTTGGCAGATTTGATTTTAATGTTTGGTATGGTATTGGATTTCTTGGATTAGGCCTCGGATTAACACATACGCTACTTTTTAACCCGACAAAATAATGTATTAATATAGCTAGCGATCATACAATATTGATTAAGAGTAGTGATTAAATTTGCCTTCATACTTTAACAGACATTAACATTAAACACGTCTAACTAAACGAAATGAACATAAAATCTATCTAAAAAATTAGGCGTTATTACTATTACTCAGATTATTATAAAAATATTGCGCATTTTTAACAATTTTTATTTAATCGATGTCGATTACATGCTGTCAGTCTGCTCATCCATGAAACTTCCATACAAAACGCGAAGTGTATGCTACGCATAGATAATGTTCGATCGAATACGTCCTCGGTACACTATCGCGTAGCGCTGCGCGGCCCGGCGAAGAGCGCGAGCGATGGATAACACGCAAGTTTGGCAACGTCGCATTCTCCTGTGACGCGACGAACGTCACTCACTATTATTTGACTATTATAGAATAACCTAATATCATAACATTCATATTACCTAATATGTGATTTGGTCCGTGTAACTATTACGTATAACTATTACGAATATATTAGTCACACCTCTAATTGGAATAACATTGGTTACGCACTCAAGCTCTTGAGACGTCTCCGATTTATCTCAATACACCATCAGCACTAAACTTTGAGCTTTCACGCTTGTGATCACAAAGTTGGGTCTGCTTTATCATAAGTGAAGCTCTGCCATGTACTTCTTGAAGGTTGGAAATATATAACTGTTGTCCTGCGACCTGTGCCCTTTATTTTCGACAGAAACCTACGTTGCCACCCCCTCCTCCTCTTCACTTGACCCCGCTACACTACTAATTAATTATTTATTTTGTTAGTTTGCTATCTCATTAGTAAGTATGCTGCATTCACTTGTTGCACAAAAACAGAGCAAATGCTTTTTTTATGGTGGGTTGCCGATCAAAGAAAATAATTTCGCACATAAAGCCAAGCAAATAAAAAGCACAAAAATAAAATATTTGACTATAAAGCTGACATAAATATATTTTTTGTGATATTATTTAATATGTTATGATTTCGACATTTTTCAAAGTAATTAATTCAACTAATTATCTATGTCATCAATTTTAAGTCATAAAGATTACCTCAAGTATTTCTTTTTGCATAATGATTAACCTATAGTTCGAGAACCTTGTCTGTCGGTAAAGATGCACGCAGTTACATGTTCTTTGATTTGCTTTTATGTCTTTTATATATTTATATACATAATTTGGTTCTGACTTTCTTTTTAGTAATTATTATAAAATGTAATAAAAATTAAGGTATAGTCATTTTTTGCGTAAAGTACTGAAATCAAAAGCTGATTGAATGAACTCAACTATTTGCAAACAAATGTAGGTAGTGGTAATTCAAAAAGAAATATGTAATGTTGTCCTCAAAATAATGTAATCGGCTAATTAAGTCAAAATTAGGTATACTTTTTCTTCATTGTATAGTAAACTAAGCAACATCACTGAATGCTACACGTTCGTGTGCACGTGGGCTGAGTGATCCTTTCTCAAACTGCCATACAATTTTAGAAATCCTATGGCAAATTAAAAAGTTTGTCAAACTAGAAAATAAAGCAGATAGAGCAGAATACCTGGAGCACTAAATCCGCCCTTATTATGAAAAAGCTATGTGTAAATCTCGTTATACGTGGACTTTGGACTTGTGATTAAAATTTCAAAAAATTAAAAAAAAATTGTCGAAATATATTTACAAATTTGGAAATCATATTATAAAGGTTTTCAAATTATAAAGATGTACGAGGGTAGATTGAAAAGTTCATTCCACCTAAGTGTTTATTTTAGTTTTGAAATAGTTGGAAGTAAGAAGGTGCCAAGTCTGGTGAATAAAGGGGATGAGGAAGCGATTCGAAACCACAATGCACTATTTGAGACGTCGATTCTGCAGATGTGTGATCACGAGTTGATGAAACAAAACTTTCTTAGTCAACAATCCTGGTCTAGACTTTATTTCTTCGCGTAAACGACGTAATAGTGTGCAGTAGTATGCAGAATTTATAGTTTCACCTCTTTCTAAGCAATCAACCAAGATGACACCCTTAGAATCCCAGAAAACCGATGCCATTACCTTGTTTACTGAAAAACGCACCTTGGCTTTCTTGGGGGTCGGAGATCCGTTCTCTTCCATTGTTTGGATTGTAGTTTGGATTCAGGAATATAGTGATTAACCCATGTTTCCTCCACAGTAACAAACCTTGAAACAAATCAGCTTGAAAAAGCTCTAAACAGTTTCTAGAAATCGTGAGCCGAATTCGTTTCTGTTCAACTGAAAGGAGCCGCGGAACCCTTTTATTATGAATACCCAGATTTACGATGTACGTTCGTTTGAAATCCCTAGAGCTTCAGCTATCTCAGATACCTTCAATCTTCTGTCTCCCATGATGAGATCACATATTTTTTCGATGTTTTCCGAAGTCGTAGCTGTAGAAGGCCGTCCAGAGCGGGGGTCACCTTTGATGCTCTCTCGTCCACGTTTAAATTCAGCTGTCCACTTTTATATCATTGTATACGACGGAGCAGATGTTCCTAAAGTAGCCACCATATTTTCATGAATCAGCTTTGGAGTTAAGTGTTTCTTGTGGAGGTATTTGATCACGGCACGGTGCTCTAAACTATTCATTTTCAACATTAATGAAACTTACTCTCACTTAATGTTCAATAAAATAAATAATATTTCGTCGCTTCATTCTTCAGATAGTATATACTTAAGGTGTCCTTCAAGCTGTAATCCTCATATTTGAAAACTCAATGAAAACGAATTTTGACAATGCTAAAAAATATTCATAAATAGTCATGCATGTAAAAAAAATAGTCGTATTATAGTTTCACCGTCATAGCTATAGGTTGGTGAGCATTATGGCTTGAACGTCAAGCTGTAATCCTCATCTCTCGTGCTAGCAAACAATAAGGTCTATCGACTTGGTTTAGGTTCCAAAAAATAGTCATGAAATAGTCGTAACGACATACCAAATCTCAGAAATAGTCGATGAAAGATTCCAGAGATATAAAGGTTCCCTGGTGAGGATTATGGCTTGAACATCTGAAAACTTCAAATTTCTCCGGAACGCCTACGACTTTCAGTTTAAAGTTTGTGCCAAAAAATAGTCATGAAATAGTTGCATGAAACGAAAATAATTTTGAGCTGATTTCATTTGAAAGTAAAATCTTCTTGTGTTCCCTACATTTCTATGGATGTACAGTCGCGTACAAAATCATTATTTCTTTTTACTTAGTAAATAAATTGCGCTGTTTTGGTTTATTACTCATTTCCATTACTGTAAACCAACTTTTTAGGCAGGGCTCTGAAATCGGTTTTGTAATAGGTACCTGGAAGTAGTACTTATGAACCCCAATTCACCGGTTAAAAACCGGAAATGAAAGGGCATTTGTTGTAGGTACGCCACAACGATTTGGACTTTTAGAACGGGTTTCCGTGCCCTGGTTGTAAGTATGAATAAATGTATCGCTCTACGGGTAAACGAAAGTAAGTACCTTACCGTCGATTTTGAGTGAACGTTTTTTTTAATCAGCAGCGAATGTGGAAATCATTCGTGTAATAATAGTCGTTAATACCTTAGGTACGTTACTATTAAGTCAACGCTACTATTAAGTAAATACCTTAGGTACCTTTACCCGTAAAATAACACAAATGTAGTAGGCACTACAAAATATTTAAACAAAAAGACAAAGGTTTAGAATTTGTTCCATATTTATTACAATTGAAAGCTTGCAAATACGTTCCTAACTTGTTTCAATCTCAGTACTATCTTTTTATATTACAGCAATTCGTTTTGATCACAATTATCATAGTTAGTTGGTTCAACATCTGTTGGTGTTGAATTCGTTTATTCGGTTTAAGTTTCTAGAAATAGACGGCGCTGTTATGCTAAGTGCATTTTTTAAAATCACAAATTAAATAAACTATATTTCCTATAATGCATAACCACATGAAGCAGTCACTCATAGATCACCAGCACGGTTTTGTCAAGGGGAGGTCAACAACTACTAATCTACTTTCATATGTTGATACACTGGTCGAAGCTTTAGATGCTCAAGAACAAGTAGATGTAATTTATACAGATTTTTCGAAGGCCTTCGACAGGGTGTGTCATGCGACTTTACTTCGCAAACTGTCAAAGTATGGTTTTGGCGGTTCACTGTTGCGTTGGTTACAGTCGTACCTTGCTGAACGATCTCAATTTGTTGTTCTGAAGGGTTTCCAATCAAGTCTTTCCCCAACAAGTTCTGGAGTACCACAAGGTTCTCATTTGGAGCCATTGCTTTTTAATATCTTTATTAACGATATCTCAGATATTGTACGACATAGCAAGTTGTTTTTGTATGCAGATGATCTTAATATAACCAAAGTCATTAAAAATTCTCATGACGCTGAACTTCTTCAGTATGATTTAAACAATCTATCAGATTGGTATGTTCGTAATTAAATGAAACTAAACGCTGATAAATGTTATCACATAAAATTTACGCGTAAATTGAATCCGAGGGGTACTACTTACCGCATTAATAATATCTGCCTACAAGAGTATAACAATCTGCGTGATTTGGGTGTCATTGTAGACTCTAAATTAACATTTACACCACACATTGATGCAATAATTTCGAAGGTATCAAGAATGTTGGGCTTTGTTATTAGAAACGGAAAAGGTTTTAAAAATCCAATTACAAAAATTACAGTGTTCAACGCTTATGTTCGAAGTCTTTTGGAATATTGCAGTGTAGTGTGGTCTCCACAATATAATGTCCATCGTTTGCGTATCGAACGGATTCAAAAGCGCTTTACTAGGCACCTAGCTTACTCATGCGTTCAACATAAAACTTTGCATAGCTATAATGACAGACTGAATCATTTCAATATGGACAGTTTAGTCAATAGAAGAGTCTTCCTGGATTTAATGTTTTTGTACAAACTATTCAGAGGATACATAAATTGTCCCGGGCTTCTGGAAAAATTCTATCTCAAAGTACCACGTCGAGTTCCTCGCAATCCGGTCAATTAACTGCATACTCCCTTTGCCCGTACAAATTTACTATTTACCATCTATCGATTGTCACATACCTATAATTCTCTTGGACAGGACGTTGATTTATTTAATGATTCTTTGACTGTGTACAGAAAGAATATCCTGAAGTTGACCAGAGAGGCGAATTAAATTAAAATAATTAATTAATTGTTTATATAACATTAATTACTTAAATAATTTTTGACATTATAAATTTTTATTTTTTATTTTTTTTTATTACTTATTATTGACATATATTAATCAAATTTGAAAATCACCCACTCAACTATACAAATCAAATTTTTAAGCTCTGATCAAACACTTAAACATCTATACATTTAAACACCTATATTATATAATCTATGATTTATATTATCCAATTTGTAAAAATTCTTTAATTATTAAGTTAACTTTTGTCGCAGTTTCTTATTTATGCATGTTGTGGCAGCCTTAAATAGAGTGTACATTTATCTCTTTTTTACTATATGAATATTTAGTTGTAAGCCTTAATGTATTACTCATTGGTTGTCCTATTATATATAATAAATAATAAATAAACGAATCAAACACCAACAATATCAACCATTTTTCACTACTCACATCGAATAAAAGTATAATACTAATTAAATTAAGTACCTATTGAAGTTTAAAAATCATAATATTTAATCTTTTTTTTTTTGGGAATTGGTCTCCCTCCACTCAAATGCATCAAGCGTGGTGCGATGGAACGGGGTTTGTTTCAGTGTTGCCAGATCAGGGGATTTTCCCCTAGATTCAGGGGATTTTTGACCGAGTTAGGGGCAAAATAGGGGGACAAAATATTTAGGGGATCATCAAATTCAAATCAAAAGGGGAGTTATCAATGTTATTTACTATCTTTAAATCCTTGAGCGCCACAACTAGTCTAGGTCGAGATTCGCGATGCTGAAGATAACGAATAAATTTAGCCATAAAAAATAAAATGCAGCAATTATAAAGTTAAATAGTATATTTTTGTTGAATATTAAAAGAAAAATTAATCGCAGCCTCCTAATCAGTAAAAATTAACCTTTATATCAATCCCCTCTAATTAGCATGTACCATTTTCCACGTACAATATCGTAATATTGCTGGTAGTGTAACTGTAAGCTGTGAGCCTGTGATGTAGAATTTATGTCGAAACTAATCTATAACCAAAGTCTTCTGTAACTAAAAAGCGAGTTAAACTTACACCTGTCAATCAATTTTCTATTATAAATACTTTTTGTAATATGTCTATATTATTTTCTATGTCAGATAGATTTGGTATGTCGTTACGACTATTTCATGACTATTTTTTGGAACCTAAACCAAGTCGATAGACCTTACCGTTTGCTAGCACGAGAGATGAGGATTACAGCTTGACGTTCAAGTCATAATGCTCACCAACCTATAGCTATAACGGCGAAACTATACGACTATTTTTTTTACATGCATGACTATTTATGACTATCTCTTGACTATTTTTTAGCATTGTCAAAATTCGTTTTTATTGAGTTTTCAAATATGAGGATTACAGCTTGAATGACACATAATTAAACAGGTAGTCCTTTTAAGGTACTAGGTAACTTCGCACAGTTTTAACAATAAATTCTGTTTGTTTACTTGATCAACCCGGTCCTGGCAAGTCTCCATTCTTTTTTCGTGCGTAGTAACAAGCACACGTCTTATACCAACCAGTAACTTAATAGTTTAATATTAAATATGTTGTAAAAGTTGTACTAAAATGTACTAAAAGTTTGAAAATTAGAAAAAAAAGTACAGAATAAACGAAACTGACTCGTTAATTCTTCCGAAGAGGTAAGCCATTTTATGTTTGTTCAAAAGTGATACCGGTTATCTATAAACTGTAATTTCCCTTGTTGAAAAGATGCAGAAAACACGTGTTATCTATAATAGATATATCACGTTGTCCGCATGCATTCCTCTCAATGGATAAATAATAATGATAATAATTTTAATTCCACTTCATGATAAAATTACACCGGTATTTACTCCCAAACATATTTTGTCGCATAGTGAGAAACGAAATATGATAATAGCAATTAATAAATTGTTACACTTAGAGGCTATAAAACCTCGTTATACCTCAAGTGACCAGTTTATATCAAACAAATATAATGAATAAATATTTTTGGATCCGAAACTCAACGGCGAATAACGGTTCGTAGGTACCAAACAAAAACAAATTTGTAACTAAAACTATACAATTTTGTAGAAAAAGTACACTTTAAAATGGTATCTTATAAAACAGCTTCTAAATTAATACCCCATAATGGTTTCTTAGCTATCATAGATAAGAAAGATCATACCTACTCGTACCTATATTTGTCAATTACAAAAAGTACCTACGTTTTGAATTTCAAGAAAACGATATGTTTGAGCCAATCACATACGAGTTTACGGCCACGCCGTATGGATTATCCGTGCTCCGGGGTATTTACAAAAATTATATGCGAAGTTATGAGTAATTTGTTGTGAATTTGGACAAAAATCGACTAGTACTTTTTAGCTTTATGTTTCACATCGAACAGTACCTGACAATAAGCGTTTTAATAATAAATCAATTTATGAAACTTCAAATATTGTTAGGGGGGTTTTCCCCTATAAAAGGTTTGCGTGGGGTTTAGACCACGGCCAAATCAAACAAAAGTGAAATGTTGACACCGGTCGTTTATTGTACACAAAAGTATTGTATGGTACACAAAAGCATTGTATTATAATATACAAGGTATTAAAATTAAATTAGGGAACCTTGCGGTCGCTTGGCTGATCCTTAGCTTAGTCTATAAAATTACTTTATATTTAAATTATTTGTAATACTCCGTCCGCGAACCGAAGTTTTCTGAAGGGGCAATCGTTTCCCACATCCACAGTAAAGAACAAAAATCTTAAACAAAGGGGTACTCCGAAGGAGCTTTCCTTTAAAATAATTAATATTAAATGACAAAAATCAAGGGTGGTCCATTTTATGGCCCCATAAAAATATTGGATATTACTTGGAAAGTAAGGAGATCGGGGTTCGACGCTTCAGCCAAACCTCCGCATCGCTGGCGTCCAAAAAAACACGGTGCAACAAAAGGCAGCCGATGAGGCTGGTAGTATAAAAACAGCCTCCTTTCTGAAAACCACATTAAACCATAATTAGCATTATGTCTTCAGAGAACACGCTTGGGTCCCTAAAGGCTCACAAAACAAATCACTCAGTTTAAATGAAAGCTGAAGGCTTAGTTGGAATCTAAGAATTCAAAACGTTACATTACTTGGTAACTCTCTGCTTTAGGAGAACCACTTAAAGTCTTATAAGATTTACTTTTTACAACACCAGAATAACAACAAAGAACTTACTACTATGTTTAAAAGGTAATACCAAAAGAAAAGACAATTATTTATAACTATCTGCACCATGTGGGGTGCCACTGAGCAATAATTCACATAATTTAACACCTCTGGGTGGTTAAAATCACTTTAAATAAGTAAGCGGCACAGTCAAACAAAGAATTACAAATATTTGTACCATGTGGACTGCCACATGGTAATATTTTACACTGTGCAACATCTCTCTGTGATTAGGATTACTTTAAGCAAGCAAAACAACACAATTATCATAGTATTTCACCCAGATGAGCATAGTTTTATCAATAAATTACTTAGTACAAGGTTAAGTTTCAAGACAAAGTATGAAAAGATTCATTTTAAACAAAAATACACAATAATAGTATACAGTAAGACACTATCCTGTCCTTAAATTGTATTTTAGGAGTTAAGCTCCCTAGCAGCAACATACAATAAGGGTGTGGCCCGCCAACAGTACAAATCCCTCCACGAGGCCCACACCTAAGAAAACATATTATCTCAACATATTTTAATCGGATTATCACCGGAATGCAAACGCGAGCAAGAGCTAACCTATTTTTAACAAGAAAACACTGAACCTACCTCAAGGAGGCTGTAACAACTTAGGCTCCGGAGGCCGCCACGTAGCCCACGGGCCGGACCTCAGTCCTACACGCCCGCACACTGTAATAAAAGATTTATTAGAATTGCCATCAAGAAAGAATTCTACAGAGCGATCTCTGTAGCGAACAAAGAACACATACTTGCCCCCAACAAGTTTCCTCACGCCGTCACTCGATAACAGTCGCCAAAAATCTCTGAAAAGAACAAACCAAATAAGATTCAATCGCCCACACAATCATAAGCCACTTTCCAAGAAAACACTTACTAATTCAATGTAAAAACTCAAAGGTGTCGACTGCCAGATTCCTTCTCGCCGAATGTTCTTGAAACTTCCACTGTCAGCCAACTCAACATTCACTTTTTTTATCCCTAAATTTCCACAATATTGGGAAAAAGCTATACAGCCCGGCACTAAGCTTCGAACGAATGAAAAAAAGATATAAAGACGGTTTAAAGGATTTGACTAACAAAAAAAAAGGTGTAACAATATGTTCGATGCGAGATTTTGCCAAACATAATAGGTCTTTACCTATGAAACTGCCGTTTTGCCGTACTGGCCATTTCAAATGAAAATATTTTTTTTTTGACTGATAATTCTAATTTCAAATTAATTTTATTTGACAAACATGGAATTCTTTTTCTAAAATCGTCATTTGTTTAATAGTTAGTGTTTTGTTTTCAACGCATTCGAACATTTTTCGTCATCATGGATAAGTTAAAAATTCGAGTAATTATGGAGTATGAGTACCGTCGTGGCAGCAAAGCGGCACAAGCGGCATGCAACTTCAACGACGTTTACGGAGCGAACACTACAAACGAACGCACCACCCGTTATTGGTTTACCCGCTTCCGTTCTGGAAATTTTGACCTGAAAAATGAACCCCGTGGTCGTCCGAAAACTTCGGTCGACAATGACGAATTAAAGGCAATTGTGGAAGCTGATGAAACTCAATCCATGGCTGAATTAGCAGCAGCTTTCGACGTTAGCATCAAAACAATATTGGTCCATTTGCGTCAAATTGGCAAGGTAAAAAAGCTTGACAAATGGGTACCCCACGAACTCAATGACCGCCAGCGCGAAGTACGCGTGGAGACGTGCCTTGCACTGCTCAGCAGGCATACAAATGAAGGAATTCTGAACCGCATTGTTACTTGTGACGAGAAATGGATCCTGTTTGACAATCGTAAGCGCTCAGCAAGTTGGTTGGACCCTGGTTCAGCACCCAAACAATGCCCTAAACGAAAACTTACCCCTAGAAAAGTGATGGTCACTGTTTGGTGGTCTAACGGGGGTGTAATTCATCACAGCTTCTTGCCAAACGGGACAAGCATTACTGCAGATGTGTACTGTGAAGAACTGAACACAATGATGGAGAAGCTCGCACGTCTCCAACCAGCTTTGGTCAATCGTGCGGCTCCACTGCTCCTGCACGACAACGCGCGACCTCATACTGCACAGCAGACGGTCTCCAAGCTACAAGAGTTGGGGTTGGAAGTTCTCCGTCATCCGCCGTACTCACCAGACCTTGCGCCTACAGACTTTTACTTTTTCCAGAATTTGGATAACTTCTTGGCGGGAAAAAAATTCAATACCCGAGAGGCAGTACAAAATGCCTTTGAAGAATTTGTTGCCTCCCGTCCAGCTGATTTCTTTAAGAAAGGCATCAATAAGCTACCAATGCGTTGTCAAAGATGCTTTGATTGCATGGGTGATTATTTTGATTAATAGAAATAAAAAAAATATAAAAAAATTACGCTTCATTTATTTCGTGAAAAACGGCAATTTCATAGGTAAAGACCTAATATAAGTCTACTGGTCGCAGCCTGTCTAGCTACAAAATAAGTACAACTATGAGGCAAAAATGAAACTCCCTAAATTACTGTTAGAAGATTTAATCTGGTAGAAAGAAGTATCTGGTAAGAAGATAGAATCTGGTAGGTAAGAAGAATACAAGAGGTATTTTTACTACAAATACTAACTTACCATTTAAATAATAGCAACCTAAACTAGCAACGTTTATCAAGGAGTGCATTTTACTTAATTCTAAGTTCAAAGGGAAATAGTTAGGGGTAACCTTAATATTACTTATTAAATATTAATATACTTATTATAAATTGCTTTAGGAGTTAGAATGGAAGGATGAAGTATATTGCTCTTGACATATAATATACTATCAAGAATATCTTTTAGTTTAAAAGCAAGTGTCAAGAGATGAGCTTGTAAAATATTTAGTACATAATTAAGTTTAATCATCAACTATATTATTTAATTTTGCTTGGTTTATGTATATCTTATGAAGTGAATTATTAATATTTGAAAAAGCAGCTTGGGAAATTATTATATTGTTTTTGATTGTGTTAGCCAACACTTTATCATTGTCATAAAGGGCCTTTAGAGCGCTGTTATAATTTTCAGCATCGTCCTCGTCTTATGTTCCGAAATGTGTTTAAATACGACACCGACGCCTGAGAACCAGGCAGACCTTTTCTTTGGATTATTTGACACAATATGCGAAATTGAATTGTAATCACGTAGTAAATCCTTGTAAAGTTATTCTAGGGGTTGTAACATATTTTGGCATAGAGAGTAATCGATAGCTTCGTTTTGTCGGCATTGGCTTCGAATGAAATTAAATATGTCATTAACATTTTCAATATATTCTTTAAACGGGGACACGTCTGTGGGGATCACAATATGGAAATTATCGCTTATAATCCTAACACTACCAATGGGGTCGAAAAGCATACCAGGATTTTCGGTGATGTAATTGACGTATTGTTCGTCAGCAGTAGCGAAGACGTTAAACGCCGCAAATATTTTGCAACAGTAATTATTAGTAATGACTTACTTGTAGATAATACACAACGTTTAAATGAATTAACCCAAAACCTGATACACCTCATTTAAAAAAATAAGTAATAATATGATTAAAATATAAATTGCGAAATATATAATATTTTAAAAGTTATTCAACATTAAATCGGAGGTGATCTTTCTATGAAGTTTCGAGCTCCACGGCGTAGGTACTCCGCGTCTCGTCGCACAGCGCAGCGCCGGTACAGCTGACTACTATTCAGCAGTTTAACAGACGTTCACTTTACACCGGCCAAGTTATTTTGAGTGAACTGTAAGAACTAAACCTTGGCCTAACTATGGCCCGAAAAAAACTTCAAAAGCAATTTCAAAACTTTCCATCACACTTTCCCAGGCTTTGGACTGGCAACCTATTTGTAATAGTATGTCACATAATATCGATTGAAATTATTAGGTACCTACTGCATACTCGGTCATATTAAACATGACACCTGGTTTAAATGACGCTTGTTGAGTGTGCTAAAAAGTTTTTTAGTAGGTACTTACCTAATTTATTTTAATTACGAAAATTATAATTTTTACTGTTTAAAGCATGTTTAAAGTGATATTATTAAATCGGTTACATAATTGGTAGTTATTAAGTACCTCGTAACAGATAGGTATTTTTTTGCATATCAAGCTTTAAATTTCTCATTTTTCAAACCATTTTGTTAAATGTTAAAAAATCCAATAGTTTGAAGAAAACCTCTAAATGTAACAATAATAACGAGAACTCAAAAAAATCCAATAACTGTTTAACAACAACAACAACAGCCGCCGCTTACAAATCCAGGGGAGCCTTATGCACGGCCGCCGTTGTGCCGCCGCAGCCGCCGCTTACAAATCCAGGGGAGCCTTATGCATCGGCCGCGGCATTATATCAAAACACCTTAACTCGAAAGTTTTAAAGCGCAGACACGCTATCGTTACTACGCAGGTGTCATGTTAATTTGACCAAGCACCTAGTACGTATGTAAAGAAACAAATGTTTAACTTGTAATAAAAAAAAATATTACAGGTACAAACAAGTTGGCGTATTTAAAAGTTTTGAATCAAATTATTTACACTGATTGTTATGTACACTTATAACTACTTACTTACAAAATTAATTATTAGAAGTCCAATTTTGGCGGCTAGTTAAAAGTTGTTCAAAATGTCCACCACTTAGCTGCAAGCACAGTCTCGCGCGCTTTCTTTGGTGTCTTTTTAGTTTGTTTAGCACTGAAGTGTCTGTTTTCACTATTTCAAAAGCACTCACAATGGCCTCGCGTAATTCAATAACGTTACTGGCACTATGTCCACTGTCATAAACAATTGTTTTGACTCTTCCCCACACAAAATAGTCTAGTGTAGTTAAATCCGGCGACGTGGCAGGCCACTGCACAGGTCCACCACGTCCGATCCAGTTTTCCCCGTATTCCGCGTCGAGGTACCTACGAACAGTCCACTGGAAGTGCGCTGGAGCTCCGTCGTGCTGAAACATCAGGTCTCGTAACAGATACAGAGGCACGTCGTCAAGTAACTGACTCAATGTTTCTCTGAGGAAACTTAAGTACGTTTCTCCGTTTAAACGTTCTAAGAATACGGGGCCGACTATGTATGGTCCCAGAACACCTGCCCATACATTTAGAGAAAACCTATGTTGGTAGGAATTCTCTACTGATGCGTAGGTGTTAACTTGACTCCATATGTGCCTGTTAGTTTGATTGAACATACCTGCGCGCGTAAACGTGCACTCATCAGTAAAAATAATGTTCTTATGTTCATTCGCTAAATACCACTCGCAGAATGCAACACGCGGAGCCAGAACCTAAGAGTTCAATTCTTGACAGCGATGAAAGTGGTACGGGTGCTGTCCGTCGTCTTGTAAAACTCTCCAAACGTAGGCGTGACTACAGCCGATAATTCTCGCTGCTTCACGTGTACTGGATTCTGGGTTCTCATGGAAATACTCCAATATCCTTTCTTGAATCCGTACGTCAAAGGGGTCGTCGCCTCTGTCCATTCCGGTAGGAGGAAAAAAGTTCCACTGTCTCTAAGCCATTGAGTGGCTGCTAACATTTTCTCGTTGGAGACGGAAACGCCGAATTGCTCACGAAATTGTCGCACTGCCAAACTCACGTTGTCGTTATATCGCGCGAGCGTTCTCACCATTTCAGTGTATTGCACACTTGTGTACCGAAAAGGCATTGTGAAAGCGGTAGCGCCTGCAGCCGCGCGTCGATCGGAACCAAAAGGACGATACCTTCCAAGACGAAGTTCGCGCGGAGACTGACCGGCGCCGGCGGCGCTTCGCTCTCGGAGGTGCGAACACAGGCGATCGGCGTGGGGTGCGCGGACGCGGGCGGCTTGTTCTTTAACTTTATAATAAAAGGTTTATTTTTAGCATGGCGGTCGGTAATCACTCGGTGCGTGCCGGATTGTTTTGTCGGTCGGTGTCGTTCGTTCGATGCTAACTAGATATGGGCTGCCGGGCGCTAGCAAGAAATGTTGTAGTATAAATAGTTTAGACATGGGCCAATGAATATGGAAAAATATAACCTATATTAAAACATGGTGCGATCGATTCGCAATACGATTCTGAGCAAACTACTTTCTGGTTTTGGGTTAATTCATTTACACGTTGTATGTATATATATATAATTTTTAATTAAACAAAGAGAATAATTGTTGTAACGTTTAAGGATGTATAAGAACAATTTGTAATAAACGATGTATAATAATAGAAATAACTATTCATGGACGTCATATGCTGGTTTCACTTCGTCATAGTGATGTTTTACATGACGTCGATTTATCAGAAGTGTTAAAGTGTTATTTCCATGAATTTTGACGATCTTGTATGGACCTTTCCAAAGTGGAGAGAGTGCTTTACGGAGTCTGACATGATTTTTATTATACACGTATTCGCCAACTTTATAATGTACTGGTTTGGAGTGTTTGTCAGAGTAAATCTTAGATCTTTCTTTGGACGCATTTATATTCTAGAATGCTGTTTCCCTAGATATTTTGAGACGGTGTTGGAGCATTTTTACATATTCAGGGTAAGTAGCATTATTTTCCTGGTTGAAAACAGAATCTCGTATGTGTGGTTTATGACCGAATATTAATTCATAGGGAGTGAATTGCGTGCTAGAATGGATAATGGAATTGTATGTCAGCATTGCAGTGTACACATACTTATGCCAATTAGTTTGATTCTCGTTGACGTAGGATTTTAAGTATTCTTTGGGGGTTGAATGACTTCGTTCAAGTGCACCTTGAGTTTGGGGATGGTATGGTGAACACCAAATTTGTTTAGTTTTTAGGAACTGGCAGGTAATTTTAAACAGTTCTGCTGTAAAGTTAGTTCCTTGATCTGTTAAAATTGAGTTGGGAATTCCGAACAAGACAAGACATTCGCAGGATTCTTCAGCGGTGGCATTTGCGATTGGGTATGCAATAGAAAATTTAGTAAGATCATCTTGAAGGGTGAGTATGAATTTAAGCTTTGGTAATCCTGCTTCTAAGAAGGGGCCGACGATATCAAGACTGATTCTATCGAATGGAAGGCTAGATGTAGAAGAAATTTGCATTGGGTTTCTATTGACTTTTCTTAGGGCCTTACTAGTCTGGCATAATTTACAGATCTTCACAAAAGAGTCTATGTCTGTCCGCATGTTTTTCCAATAGTACCGTTATTTTATTCGATTAAACATTCTGTTAGAACCTAAGTGCCCTGCTATTGGAATATCGATGTTTTCTTTGAGAATTTTTGTAATTTCTGTAGGAACTGGATAAATTACGGTATTGTGATAAATATTAACTGTCACGTTAGAATTATCGAATAAGTACACAATCATACCATTTATTTTGACAAACGAATGTTGTTCAAAAGAATTTTTGAAGTCGGATATAGATATTTATTTATTTTGCCGCTGAGTAAAATATCGTCTCTCACTGATTGTATAGTTCTAAATAAATCCGGGTAAGTGCAATTGTCAAAATAGTATACTTTAGTAAAGAGTAGATAGAATATTTTATCTTTAATTACGAATTTTTTAAAGGAATGAAGTTTGCGTTCACCTTCAGTTATGGTGTTTGGATTCTCAGAAATAGAAATAACGTAATAAAGGTAAGGATTTGACTCATCAAAATCGATTGATACTGGGATTAAAATAGTCTTTGAGGAGGATTTGAGAAGGCTTTCATTGTGTTCTTTTATATGTGTGTTGAAAGATTTATTTTTATCGGTAGAAGATTAAAGGAAATTAAAATAATCGTTATTATCATGGATAGGATTGGGATTTACAGGATCTGGGGTTGCCTCTACAGCTGGATTTGTATTTTCGATAACAGGATCTTGTATTAAGGGAGGATTCTGTGTAGAAGAAGAGTCTTGTATGGAAGGAGTATTTAGAGGGCTAAAATCTATATTTCGTTCTTCCAGTGGGCTAAAGTTTAAAGCGCCGAGGTCGGTTAGTTCGTCAAAGACTTCTTTAGGAATTTCTGAATCTTGTCCCAAGTTTGGATCGCAGGATACGATTGAGGTTGAAGGTTGTGGATTTATTATTGGATTTACTGGAAAACGTTTGGACGTTGGGTTTGTTTGGACGCCTTTATCCGTAATGATATGCCCCAGATACGAGACATATTTGGGAAGAAATTTGCATTTGTCAGGCTGCAGTTTCAGGTTTAATTCTATTAGACGGTTGAAAATGTTCAAAAGGTTTTTCACATGTGACGGAAGATCGTATGAGTAGATAACAATGTCTTCCAAGTAGACGAACCATTGTAAGCCCTGTAATCCAGATAATGCAGTGTTCATAAGACGTTGAAAAGTTGAGGGCCCGTTTTTAGGCCAAAAGGCATACGATTGAATTGGAAATGGCCTTGTGGAACGGAAAACGCAGTTTTTTCTGAATCTATTGGCGACATTTCTATCTGGTGGAATCCTAAAGCGAGATCTAGAGTGCTAAAATACTTGTTTTTCCCCAACTGATCTAAAATTTGACACTCTGCACCCAGATTGGTGCAGACCATGGAGAAGTAGAGGGTTTGATAATATCTTCGTTAAGCATTTTAGTTATTTGGGTTCCTAGCTCATTTTTATGGCACTCGGGGAATCGGTACGATTTAACATGTATCGGGTGGTCTGTGGTTGTTTTGATTTCGTGCTTTGTAACTGAAGTTGTCGAAAGTGGTTCCCCGGGCTGATGAAAAATGTCACTATAGTTCGCATATATATTAGTTAGGTGCTCCTTTTCCTCAAGATTAAGATGTGAAATATGGAGATAATTAGGAACATTTTTTGTTCTCGATGAGCAATTTGTATTCGAATCATAAAATGGAGCTACGGGTTTGGACATTTCAATAGTATTTAATGGAAGAAGAGTAAATTTCGGAATTAATAGTTGTATCTTTGTCAGATTTGTTCACAACAGAAATATTAACATGGTTATTATTTTTTACTTTCACGATACAATTCGCAATTAAAAGAGAATTTATTGGGTCAACATCAAAGATAACTCCTTCTCCAATTTCTGGGTCTGACACAGTACATTCGATAATAGCTTCGGTTCTGGAAGGGATTGTATAGACAGGTTCATTAAAGTTGAGGTTTACTGTTTCGTCATGAAGTTGTATCGTTTTAAATTTATAGTCAATGTTGCAGTTTGTTAATTCGAGTATGTCGGTGCCTATTACTATGACTATCATAAGGGAAGTCAATATTATCAATCACATGGAAATGTTGTTTCATGGTTTTATTTCCTATAAATAAGGAAACCGGCAATAATGCTAATGTTTCTACACGGTGAACTGAATCTATTCCTTTAATTTTCTCGGTTTTATTTTTAAATTTTGTTAAGATTATTCGCAGAATGTTTTTTTTTATTAAGCTGATAGCTGAACCTGTATCGACAAGTAATTTTAGAGGTTGGGAAGAAATTGACGATTCGACTACAATATAAGGCAAGTATTTCTTGAGATGATTTATGTTTAATTCATAGATTTCGTGAATATTGTTTTCGGGTTTTCGGGTGTTAGGTTAGACACTAGATAATTGGCTCGATTTAGAGAGTTGGCTTGATTTAGAGGAGTTACGAGATTTAGTAGGTTTAGTAGTTTTAGGTGATTCAGGGGATATAGCAGATTCAATAAAATTTGATTTAGTAGGTTTAGTGGTTACAGGGGATTTAGTGGATGTAGCAGATTTAGTGGAATTTGATTTAATAAAAACAGAGGATTTGGATTCAGAACACTTAGCAGATATCGTATTTGAATAAGTAGATATAGAAAAGGTCTTGGGGTCGGTGTCGGATTTTTAGTTAATTGGTGCCTCGCACGACAACTATGCGAGACTATTAAAAGTTTTTTGATTATTCGTGTTATTAACCTCGTCAACGCACTGATCACAATCATCATCAATAAAATTAACTCGGTGTCGCGGTTTTTCTCTGAACCCTGATGTGGTGGGTTGTTCAATATTTCGCGGGCGATGATTATTATATTCACGTTTCCTACAGTTTTCGATAGTATGCCCTACGTTTTAACAATACCAGCAAACCGGATAAATTATTCTGGGGTCTAGGCTGGTTTTGACCTTGAATTTGAGGTTTTATAAAATGTGAATTGTTGAACTTAGGCCTTTGCCAGTTTCGTTGATTCGAATTAGAAGTGGAGGGAATTGCGGTACTACTATGCTTTTTATATGTAATGCCTAATATTTTCTCTTCCAAGGCAGCAAATTTAATGGCCTCATTAAATGTGCTGGGATCTTTGCATCTAACCACTGTTGAAAGTTGAGGTTGTAACCCTACAATAAACACATTTAAGGCAAGGTCTTGCATTGCAGCGACGCGACCCGTTATTTCATCTTTTTTCTTAGTTGGAATTGATATATTTATTTCCGTTAATAATTTGGCTAAACAACATTCAACCCTTAAGACGTATTAGCTAACGGACTCACCGCGACCCTGTTTGCAATCTTGTAAATCGGAGAGTAGGTAGGCGTAGTGCTTCCTATCTCCAAATTGAGCTTTTAGAAAATCCTCTAATTGTGTCCATTTTGAAAATTCTTTTATGGCACAGGCTGAAACAAGCTTCGCCTTCGAGGCGACTAAGTATGTATTTTAATAAAATGTCTGCTTGACTGGAAGAAGCAAGGCTGATTGCGTTGCGGCAATTATTGAGGAATGGGCTTAATTTTTCTCGAGACCCATCGAAGGTCCCGATACATTTTACCAATACATTTAAATCCATATCGGACATTTAAGTAGTCGTTCCTTCGTCCTTCACCTTTGACATTTAGAAATACAGAAGTTGAATAAAAGAATGTAAAACTATAAATTGTAAAATATAGAGCAAGGTTTAAAATTTAACTTAGTAAAAGTTGCTTAAAGTAGTACACAGCTTCACTAGTCCGGACGTATTATCAATTCTCAGAATTATGTCTGGGAATACATGGGCGATTCCGTTATGACACTTGGTTATCTCACTCACTAAAAACGTTAATTGCAATAATGTTATGGTAATCGTCCTTGTTCAAAATAAAATGACTTACAGTATATGCAGCAACATGATAAGCACACGAATGGTGAGAAGGTGGTAGAGGTACCCTGCTTCCAAACAGAGTACTTCGGCGTCAGGTTAGCAATCCTTCTAGCGTCTAGATATCCGGAAACAGCGCCTGGCCTGTACTACTGTGTAGAGTTTAATAGGAGATGGTAGACTTAGGACACGGTGATAAAGGGAACAACCCTTTTACTGCAAACGGCGGGTCTTTCGAATACTCTGGTTTCGAAATTGACGATAATATGATATAGCACTTTTCACACACTGGGATTTTTAACTTTTGCACACATTCACTTTACTAAGGCGGTCCTGGGGACTTAAATATATCCCCTTTACGCTGCCACCAAATGTTATAATGGAAAACGCAAATCACTTTAAAAAAGAGGGTTTTATTACACAACTTATTAAAATAGAATTACACTTAAATGAAAATAGAATTGTAATAGAAAAATTTTTGATGTTGATACATCGGAGGTATGATACAGGCTGACTCAAAAATGAGTCCCTTAATCTAGAACTGCTTCGAGCTAGGATCCAGGGAGCTAAGTCAGCACTGCTGGCTTGCACTTTACTCCACATAGTACATATATAACAGTACGTAATTTAAATGATGGGAGCATTGGATCTCAAGTACGTTACTTAATATACTCAAAGTACGTTAACTGCGATATCGTTACGTTTTCCGGTTCAGCCAAAGTTAAAAAGTGATCGTTAATTTTGTCAGGATCGTCGAAGGAGTTAGGAAGACACTCGCTTTTGATAGTGCTTGGCAAGTTTGTTTAAAAATATTTTTCCAAAACACTTTGCCATGTCATTAATGTCATTAACTCATATTATCAGTTAACCACGGTAAATTTCGAGTGCTCTTTTCTTTAACTGAAGTAAGTGGGAGAAAGCTTATTCAGTAATTGTAAAAGAAAACAGTTAAATTTATTTACCATGCGTTCAACACGTGATAAAGTAATTATCGACTCTAAGTCAAATCCGTACAAGTCTTTATTAAATGCTGTTATGTTTATTTTCTTAATTGGTCTTTACCTCAGTAACACTGGTTGTGGTTTTGATTTTTTAACTATTATTTATATATACCATATTTGGGTTATTCTTTTATAGTTAAATGAAACACTGATAATGTCACTTCTGTATGTCAAAATTAGGACATATTTATACTTGTAAAATTATTAACGAAAATATAAATACTTATAGAGGTCCGTATTTCGGGATTTTTGCAATAATAAGGGTTTATTATTGTAAAATATGTCCTAATTTTGGCATACAGAAGTGACATTATTAGTGTTTCATTTAACTCGAAAAGAATGACCCATTTATCATTGCCAAAAGTGACCAAGTGATCTTGTGATATTGGCAACGGTTACATTGCGGACTCTACAGTTGATGCAAACTAAATCTATCATAGTGTGAGAGTTAACAGAGAGATGTGTGATGGGTTCATTCACAACTTGTTCAAGATCCAAGTGTTGTAACATATATTTATTTTTGAAACATTAGAACCATGTACCTCCAACATATTAACACTAAAGTCTCCCAGTAAGACAATATAATATAGTAATTCAGAAAGTTTAATATTGTGTACATCAATGCTTCGGTAAAAAAGTCGACGCCCAGTCAATCTGGCCTGTACGCTGTGCCGATAAAAAATTTAAATCCATTTAATTGCAATGACAACCACAGATGCTTTATACCTGCGTCAGTACGCTTTTCAAAGCGCACCCGCAGAACCATTTTTAGCGTAAAAAGCAACTCCGCCCCCTCAACCTCGGCGCTTGTGCCTCGTGCCCGGCCGCCAGCGAGCTCTCGTTGATGACTACATTATCCGCATCGAACCGTTCCATGGCAACAATGAAGTCATCATGGCCTGTGTTTAATGATCCGGCATTGTACAGCGCTAAATTGAGGAAACTTTTGATAGGCTTGATCATAAAAGGAAATCCGATTATTATAACAGTTACAAACATAAAAGATTAAAATTAAATTATCAGTAAAATCGTAGGATAATAAATGCATAAAAGTAAAATATTTGATATACTTAATAATTTGTGTAATATAATTGTAAAAATATATAATTCAGAATATTAAAATTTATGAAATCTCTTACATTGGAAATATTTAGATATAATTTATTGTTTTTGCATACGTACAAGAAATAAAATATACTACTCTCAGACACACATGTACAATACGAAATACATTAATAACCGAGACACAATAAATAATTGTAACCAATATAAGCAATGTAATATTTTTATAGTAGTAACATAATAAAATTTCAGGTTTTGAATTATTTATATTTAGTTTACTTGTCCTGCCCTGTATTGGAAACGTAAAGACAATAAGAAACGCTTAACTCAAAAATAATTAAAAAAATTAATACAGAAAGTAAAATAACCAAACTGGAGTAGTATTTGTGTGGTTTAAGCGAAGATTTATGTGGATTATGTTATGCAACTTGGAGAGAACTAATGTGCGGTTTACATGTATTAAGAAGTTAAGTTGGTAACTAAATTTAAAATAAAATTTAAAAAAGCGGACAGAAACTTAATTCCAATGTCACAATATTCTTCTGATCCTTCTCTTTATCGAACAAAAAATAATAGCGAAGGGTTCCCTAAACTAAATGATAATATCACTCAACGCAACAAGCGGCCCAGAGACGATGCTTCCTCACCAAATCAATTGACCATTTTAAGGACGAGATAAAAGATTTAATTAACTCTCTAATCAGTGAACAAAGTAAGGAACTATCTTCAATAACAAGCAAACTGAGCGAGTTAACTGAATCAAACACCAAAATTGACTCGGCGGTTTCACTATTAACCGCACAAAATGAAGAATACCGCGCCAAAATTGCACTCCGTGAAAAACAAGCCCAAAAGGGTCGGGATTACATCTGCATCCTGGAAGACAAAGTCGAAGACCTTCACCGAGCTTCCCGCAAGACCTGCGTTGAAATCAAGAATGTCCCTAAAAAACCTCAGGAAACTAGGGAAGACCTAATACAAATGGTTGCAAACCTTTCGAAGTCTATTAACCTTGGAATGAATGAACGAGATATAAACGATATTTTCCGCCTGAAATCCAGAGGGGATGGGGAGAAGAAACCAACAATTATTGTGGAATTGAGATCTGCAATTCTGAGATCAGATCTCCTGAAAAAAGCGAAGGAATTCAAGTTCAAAAATAAATCACGACTGCAAGCCAAACACCTTGGCTTCACTAGTAGCGAGGACACACCAGTCTTTATTACGGAGCAACTTATTAACCCAATAACCCAAGGGGGCACGCTTATGTTTCTGGCCCGGGATCTGAAAAGATCACAAAAGGTTAAGTACTGCTGGACCTCAATGGGAAAAGTACTAGTCCGGAAAGACGATACATCTAAAATCATCCACATTCAACACGAAGCGCAAGTGCAACAACTAATGCAGGAACAATGACTATCTTTACACTTATATTTTCTTAACTTATTTTTATTATATATGCTATTTAGTTTTAATCAAATGTCTACATTTTTGGAGAAAATTTTAATTAACTTCTACACGCTCATACACTCACAAAAATCTATTTACAAATACATACACATATACATATTTTTACCCGTTAAACATAACTACCAACTCTTTAACACACGCACCCTACACACATATAAACCAGCTCACAAACACATCTTACATAAACTGTTAGTCTCTCAAGCCACCAGTTATAAAACCTCGGATCTATGTTTTGTCAATAACTTATACACGACATTCAATAGAATATTTATTCCTAAGCGACTTACATTAATCTCTCACTCATACATTTATATATACCACGACATGACCGACTACTAAATGCTCAACTCTCTACCCTAACTACAACCGAAACAGGCTCATATATAACTTTTTTATGGTTAGTGTCAACACGCTAAAAGAAATTGATCATATTGAACTCTCAGATCGATTAGGTGTAACATTCAGGAACTAAAAGTAAAGACAGATAATTCTACTCGTAATTTAATTATTTCAACTCAAAACATTAGAAGTATATACAAAAATTTTGATGACTTACAACTAACTTTGGCTCAGTTAAAATCGAAATAGATATACTTATTCTTACAGAATGCTGGCTAAACCCAAACAAAAAAATACCTCAATTAGCAAATTACTCATCCTTTCAAACAAAGCATCACATTAACCAGTGCGACGGGGTAGTTGTTTACGCCAAAAATAAACTTTCAGTAAAATTTAAAGAACTAAAGCTTAAAAATGAGACTGGAATTGAATTACAAACATCTAATTTTGCAATACTGGGTATCTACCGTTCCCCATCATTTTTAAATGCTTGTAACTTCATTACCTCTCTTAACAACCACCTGGAACATACTGTCCGTTGTAAAAATGTTATGATATTGGAGGACATTAACATAGATTTAATTGTTTCCCCTATTGAAACAAATCAAGAAAGGACAAACAGACTAAATTACCTAAACATGCTTCTCATAACCTACCTACGAGGGGTGATAGCTGCCTTGACCACGTAGCCCTGAGGCTTGACACAACAAATAAAACAGCTTTTACTGCGGTCATAAACACGACAATAACGGACCATTGTCTGGTTATTTCATCTATTGCAAACAAATATCAACACATCGCGTGTCAAAGGTAGAAAACCGTAGTTAATTTTGAAAATGCCTCCAAGAGTTTAATGAATACTGACGTCTCTTTCTTTACCATCTTCAAAGACCCTGATACGTACGCCTTTGCACTAATAGAAATGGTAAAGTCAGCGATCCTGACAAACACTAGAAATGTAATTGTTTCGAACGGCAAAAGAACCATAAAACCCTGGATCACTATAGGTGCCCTACGGTGTATAAGATTGAGAAATAATATTTAACTAATACTTAAATCTAACCCCCACAATCAAATCTTGATAATAACATATATACGCTACCGTACCTTCTGTGGAAATCTTATAAAAACTAAAAATAAAATTTAATAAACACAAAATTAAAGCATCGGCACACAACCCCCGAGCTCTTTGGTCAACTATTAATTAAATTACCCATTAGCCAAATTGGTGACTTACTTAATATTAAATCCTGTCCTCAAGCGTCTATCAACTACGTAAATGAATATTTTATTGACGTTGGATCATCACTGTAAATAAACGCTCAACAATATCGAATCTTTTAATTTTTACAAATTTTATTTTTCAAAACATCGACAGTAGATCACAAACGGACGCTGTTTTTACGGATTTCTCCAAGGCTTTCGACAAAGTGGATTATGAAATCCTGCTACGTAAGATAGCCTTCAACGGAATCCATGGTAACTTGTTGCGGTGGCTAGCTTCTTATATTTCCAACAGAAGTCAAAAAGTTGTCATAAACGGTTATGCATCTGAAGCTATAAATGTCACTTCTGGAGTCCCCCAGGGGTCTATTCTGGGACCTCTGCTTTTTACATTATACATAAACGATATTAATAAATGTTTCCATAATAGTAAATTTTTTCTATAAGCTGACGATCTTAAAATTTATAAATCAGTTAGTACTATAGATGATTGTATAAATTTGCAGCAAGACCTTGATCGCCTTTTTAGTTACTGTATAGCTAACAAGCTGCAATTAAGTTTGCCCAAATGTAAATCAATAACATTTACAAAAAAACATAATATAATTGATTACTCGTACTCTCTCAGTAATTATCAGCTCAAAAAGGTACCCAAGACCTCGGAATACTTATGGACTCAAAATTACACTTTGATAGTCATGTAGATTTTATACAGGGAAAAGCATTTCAAATGTATAGGTTTGTCATGAGAATGGGAAATCAATTTAAGCGATCTGAGACCCTTATTTATCTATTTAAGACTTTAATAAGAAGTCAACTAGAATATGGTTCAGTTATATGGAATCCGTTTTACGCCAAATACATTGACAGTCTTGAATCTGTGCAAAGAAAATTCCTACGTACTGTTTGCTATAGATACTTTCGCACTAAATTATCCTATGAACTAGCATTAAAAAAGATTTCACTTATTTGATTAAAGCATAGGAGAATGATACAAGATCAACTTAATTTGTACAATATATGCCATAATCAATTTGGCTGTACTTCTTTAACAAACAGTGTATGCTACAGAATACCTAGTAAATCACAACGCATTCGGTACACCTACCAACACCCGATATTTATGCCAAAGTTTTCCGTACCAATGCGGGGGAACGCAACCCCCTTAACAGAATAATGAAAAGTCACAACGAAATGTTTTGTAAAATTGATATACTTCATCTCAAAAAACTACAATATAAGAAATGTATAACAACTATTTTGTCAACAATAAGTAACCCAGATGTTATAGGATGAATTGCATTATTTATTTTGTTTTGTCAACTATGTAACGATCATCTCTGTAATTACCTTTTGTTAATGTTATTTTTTTGCCACTCACTTATTTGAGTTAATTTAACTTATATGTGGATAATGGTGCTGGTTACATGGTTAATTCTTATTTAATGTTTCATATGTATAAGCTAATCTGTTACTGTGTGTTTTTTATCCCAAATAAAATAAAATAAAAATAAAAGTAAAATAAAATCACTAGCGGAGGCTTTCTCAAATAACTCAGTACCTTCGGGTCCAATTTAAACAGGAAATTATAACCACTTGTCCTCTTTTGTTTTGACTGACACCTGCCGCAAGGAAGTAGAAAATACTTTGATGTGGTTCGATTCTCAGAGTGCACCAGGATGGGACGGAATCCCTTTAGTCCCTTTAATCACTGACCTTGTGAACCTGTGTTTTAAAGCAGGACTTTTCCCATACCTTCTGAAGCGATCTATTGACACTCCTGTGTATAAGAGTGGGGATAGCGACGACGTCATAAACTTTCGACCTATTTCTGTGTTGACCTCCATTACTAAAATTTTTGAAAGGCTATTAAACTCTCGAATAGTAAATTATTTGAAAAAGTATAATATTTTATCCACCTCCCATGGTTTTAGCAAGGGAATGTCAACGCAAGATGCGATCGTGGATCTTACATCCGTAATCACGAAAGAAATAGACAAAGGCAACAATAGTATTGTTGCTTTTCTAGACCTCAAAAAAGCCTTCGACACCGTTTCTCTCCCCACTCTTGCCCATAGGCTGGAAAATATTGGTATACGTGGCACGGCTCTCTCCCTTCTAAGCAGCTACCTTCAGAACAGAAGGCAGGCTGAAAAATTGATAATTTTCTTAGTGACGAAGAAAATGTTTAATTCGGAGTCCCGCAGGGCAGTGTTCTAGGTCCTACGCTCTTTTTAATTTATATAAAAATCTATGTAATCTTCATAACACTGGGGGTAGGGTACTGACCTATGCGGATGATACTGCCATTGTCTTTACAGCCAAGACTTGGGACAAAGTAAGGCTTGTGGCCGAGGAGGGGCTAGCTAGAATTAGTTGTTCGCTAAGGGAGAATCTCCTCACTCTTAACACCCAAAAAACAAATTATATATGCTTTTCCCTAATGCCTTTACAGAAATACGCAACCCTCATCGGGTTTTAAAGTAAAAATTCAGACCTGCTGTTCACCTACCCTTAATACCTGAAACCGCCCAACAATCCAAAAAGTCAGTCAACTCAAATATCTCGGAGTGATTGTGGATCAGAGATTAAGTTGGTATCAGCACTTAGAATTGACTATAGGTAGGGTAAGGAAGCTCATATGGGTTTTTAAATCCCTGAGGCATGTCATGAGCTCTGAGCTACTGAACAAAATATATATCGCGCTAGCCCGGTCTGTTATAATATATTGCATCTCAGTTTGGGGAGGAGCAGCTAAATCTCACTTTTTAGATCTAGAGCGGGCTCAAAGATCTCTAATCAAAGTTATGCACTGTAAGCTCTTTAGGTTTTCTACCGAAACCCTATACAACAGTACCAAACTGCTCTCCGTTAGAAAGCTATACATTTTACACATGATACTAACATATCACAAAAGGCTACCTCTAGATCATGCCAAACTTAGTAGAAGACGGTGCGATGTTGTAGCTCCTATATATCCTGCACGAACAGTTTTTGCCACCAGGCAATATTTAGCTCAAGCCCCTTATGCCTACAATAAAATTAATCGTATCCTTAAAATTTACCCGATGCAATTCTATGAGTGTAAGACCATTTTGACTGAGTGGCTTTCTTCCCTCAACTATCATGACGTGGAAGAAATCCTGGTAAGAATGACTTGATACATTTCAAAAACCGGTTTATATATGTAACTCATTACACATACACATAGGTACACACAACAACAAACGTACACACACCTGCACACACACACTCACACGCACACACACACATACACACACTCACACGCACATATAAGCACTTGGGAATACTTTTCTCCTTAAAACTGCTTTAATATAATTTAATATCACGTTATGTTTTCTTTAACTTATTCTGTAATATTTAAACTTAAGTAATTAAGTAAATCCAAATTGTCAATAATACGTAGGAAGAGCGAGGCTATCCCAAGTATCTTCTGATTACTTTCTGGGAAGCCCCGGCAACTTATTTGTAATTGATTTACTGAAATAAATATATTTTTATTTTTTTTTAATTTTAACTAAATTTTAAGTTACTACATGTCACTTGTGTGTCCAAACGGATTAAGTAGTTAAGTTCATAAGTTCAATGAAGATAAGCAGTGATGAATGTCAAGCAATTCGTCAATTCTGTACTTACATATGTGGTAAACGTGGTTTTGGACAAATTCAGAGAAGAATTTGTTTCAGAAATTAAAATTTTATAAATTTTTTACGTCGACGTCGATCGACGGACAATCGATTGGTGTGGTACCTTTACTACTTAGGTAACCTTAATAATCACTGGAGAGATATCAGCCCCTCCCAACTCAGGGGTGGCGTCCGACAATTGTAGGCCATGACGCCTACTGCGGGTTGGCAGACTTACCAACTCAGGGGTGGTGTCAGACAATTATAGGCCCTCACGCCTACTGCGGGTTGGCAGACTTACTAACTCAGGGGTGGCGTCAGACAATTGTTGGCCATGACGCCTACTGCGGGTTGGCAGACTGACCAAGTCAGGGGTGGTGTCAGACTATTGTAGGCCATCACGCCTACTGCGACGTCGACTGTTCTATTCTGCCCTCGTTTGGTATGGTAACACCCTTAAATATTATTCCACAAATTTTAAAGTTGAAACTAAACTCAACTCCGACTTTTAAAAAAAAAGAGAAAATGCGATATAGATCCGAGCTCTTGCCGCCACCCGCTTTGTCAACTTATGCACTTAACTAAAAAATCAAGTCCAAACGTGTTAAGTGAGAAGCCCCGCCCACCTACTTATACGAAAAATAGAACGAATCCTAATCTACTTAATCACTTGCGTACTAAATTTTAAGTTACCACTTGTCACTTAATTGACTGTTTACACGCAACTTTTAACTTAAAATTTAATTACCAACTTAACCACTTAACGCGTGTAAACCAGCCATAACAGTGGACTGACCAAAAACACGTTCAAGATCGTTCATAGGTCGGAGGCGATGACGCGTAGGGTCTGGTCGCGGCGAGCAAACACCCTTCCATCTCTCGTCCAGACAAAGCGGCAGTGTGCAGGCGTGCAGCGGCGTCCCGTGCCTGACAAAACAGCAGTCACCCTCTCATTGACGTTGAACCTGTGATGTGGCAGCGGCAGTCTGGTACCCTCCGTAGTAGCGCCGCGGCGCACGCGGGCCGCGCGCAGCAGCTGGTTCCTCAGGGCGCGGCGCGCCAGCCGCACCCCAATAGCAAGCGGCCGCGGCGGCGCCCCGCCCGCTTCACCGACGACGGAGCGCGCCCCACGCGTATGCAATTGAAAATATTATGTTCCGACAGCTGTACACCAAGTTAGTTCGCGAAAGTCATTACGACGTGTGGCAGACCCTCGCCCGACTGCTGGGGGATACAAGATGCTTCCTTTATTCATTTATGATGCTTCCTTTGCACCATACATACCACCATAAGTTTGGTTTTTTTTTGTCTTCTATGTTAAAAATGTACAAAGTGGCATCATTTGAGACTACTCAATTATTGTATAAGGTGTATAAACAAGGCTAAGGCTGAAAACCAGCTCTGTTGTTGGACTAATTCCACAGCAGCTTTTTTGCTGAGCCCTAGCCTTTTATCACAAGAAATTGTTAATACTATTCCTTTTTTTTTTCTGTTTCATCATTTAATTTTGTGTTATTAATGTAGTTACTTTATTCTTTTTGTGATTTCATTTCATTTCAAGATATCTCTACGACGTTCAAAGGCGCGTCTTGGTCTCTGTCGTTTAATGCGTTCTTGAGTTCTCGAGTTGACAACAATCCAACCTATCTGTCAGCTTACAGAGAGTGTCATTCAGTGATTGAATCTACAGTCTTGTGGCCCTCAGTTCTTCAGGTGCATCTCGGTTATTATAGTTGACTATGCCTCCGAAATGTTTGATATATTAACATATTTCCTATCTAAAACCAGAAGAAGCAGTTGAGTGTGGTGGCGGCGGTGATAAATCAGTTTCTGGCGGGCTAGTCGTGGCTGCCCCGCGCTTTCGACAGACACTTTCCGTATCGGTGGCACGCACAGGAGTACCCACAGTACTTATGTTCAGTAGTGACGAAATGAGAGCAAATAGTGGATTAGTTTCGTCAACTGTTAGGTTCAGATCGGATGAATGACCGAACGCTAATGGTCAACGGCACAAGCGGGCATTTTGCATCAGCTGTTATTATTTAAACGGTTTAAGTTATATTGTTTTTTGTTAATAACACACAGCGAACTTGACTTTATTTAACGTTTTATACATCAAATTAACGATATTTTTTAAGAAACACGTTAATAAACTCTCTTTTTATTTTTACTTTTTTGTTTTACTTTCTATATAAAACCAACAGCGTTACATATTATACAATAGTGCAATGTTTTACATACTAAAATAAGACTAATTATAGGTATCCCTTAAACACAAATTGGACGTTACAACTTACATATACCGTAACATGCCCTATTTCTGACACCCATCCAAATTATTGGCACTCTTAACTATTCTCACAAAAATAAGAAAACGGTATTATTCCATAATCTGTGCTCTGTAGAAAAAAAATCTTTGGTCAATGGTCTTTATAAATTGGCAACACTAAACTTCAGAAAATTTAAACATCTGTCAAACTTTAAAACTTCATTCGAGTCGTAACGAGTTTTCTGTTACGTGGATGGTTTCTAAAGATTTTGTTAAGGTAAGTGGCTCCCTGTTTCTTTTGTATATATGGGAATTATTGTAATTGTTCATGATTCTCTATATGTTTATAACTCTGTATGAACAAATCTACGTATTTTTGGTGATATTTAGCAGTTTCGTCTGCTAGTTTTAAATTTATTACCATGACAATAATTGGTGTGTTAAGCAAACCTGATTCTAATTTATTGGCACAATGCCAATAATTTGGATTTTGTTATCATATATTTTATTGCATCTTGTATCGTATTTTCATAAAGGTATAACCCATTTTCCTCATCCATTTATTTAAATTTCTGTTTTTTTTAAGATTTCCAAATGTTAGCCCCATGCCAATAGTGAAAAATCTAAATGCTAGTAATTGGTTAAAGCATGCCAATAATTGGTTTTAGGTGAACATTGAAGATGAAGCCAAAGAAACCTACTAAGAAACCAGCTAAAAAACATGCCGAAGGAGGAGTGCAACGACGAAAAAAGTATACAGAAGAAAACATCCAAAATGCCTTACAGGCAATACGAAGTGGTATGAGTAAGAAACTTGCTTCGAAAACATACATGGTGCCAAGATCAACGTTGCAGTTTAGGACAAAGTTCCCTGGTAAGAAACTTCGTCCTGGTCCATCAACTGCCTTAACAATGTCTGAAGAACTAAGTCTGAAGAACTGGTTGATAGATTGTAGCAAAAAAGGGTTTCCAAAGAGGAAAGACGATCTTATTGCCAGTGTTACTGATTTTTTTAAGAAAAGCTGTCGGCCTAGTCCATTCAAAAATGGAATACCGGGCGAAAAATGGTACAAGCTTTTTTTAGCTCGCCATCCAGATATCTCCATCAGGACTCCAGAGGCAGTAACTTCCTCAAGCGCAACAGTCGCCGAAGATGATATTAAAAATTGGTTTAGGGACATAGAAAAATATCTCCTTGACAATAATTTAACAGAGGTCATGAACGATCCTAAGCGAGTTTACAATGGCGACGAGACCAATTTCCTTTTATGTCCAAAAAGTGGGGTAGTATTAGCGGCAAAAGGAGATAAAAACGTATATGAGATTGATCATGCGCCTGCTAAAACATCTCTTACTGTGCTATTTACATTTGGTGCTGATGGCAGAGTTACTCCACCACTTGTAATTTTCCCATTGAAACGTTTGCCAAGTGACTTGCGCTCTAAAATACCTCCCGATTGGGGAATAGGGCTCTCAGATAATGGATGGATGAAGAGTGAAATCTTTAAGTCCTACATTGAAAATGTACTTTATCCACATTTAATAGCAAATGGCATAGAGTTTCCTATTATATTTTATGTTGATGGACACAAAACTCATTTGACTTATGAAGTCAGTGAGCTTTGTTCTAAGTTGAATATCATTCTTATAGCTTTATATCCAAATTGTACGAGGATTTTGCAACCAGCAGATGTTTCAGCATTTAAACCTCTAAAATTGGGTTGGCAAAAAACTGTTCTTGAATGGCGTCGAAATCATCCGTCGCAAGCCCTGACAAAACAAGAGTTCGTTCCACTGTTAAAGAAAACTATTGATGAGAGCATTAGCTCTACAACAATAATAAATGGGTTTAGAGCCACTGGATTATATCCTTTTGACAAAGATGCCGTGGATTACACAAAATGTTTAGGTAAAAAGAAAGTTCCAAACATGCAATTTGAAGGTGGAATAAATGATGTGGCTGATTTATCTGACATTAAAATGACTTTAAAAGATTTTAAGTCAGTTATAAATACACAAACATTCCGAATGCTCGAAGAGGGACAGGGTAAAAACGTTGACGAAGATTTAAAGAAGGTCTACGATTTTTTAACGGGGAATCAAAGTTTACAGAAAGAGTTAAAAGACTCTGATAATGATAATACACAGCATAATCTAACAAACACTAATTTTGAAGCTTTTGATATAGAAAATATGAATATGCTGATTTCTGATGATTTTGAAAATGAAATTGTTATACCGCATCATTCTGGACAAGATATCGATACCCAAAATTTTGAGCCCCATGTCTTAGAAATTACTCATACCGCACAGATTCATAATAGTAATAATATTAAAGAAAGATCTGATGTTTGCCAAGCTGCATTTCATGAATATTCTCACGAAGTGAACATGCCTAAACAATCTGCTAATTATGACAAAATCGAAGTGATTTCTATTGTAGAAAAGCCTCAATTATCGTGTCCTCCAAGAGAACATTTAAAACGTATTAATCTCAGTGATGTTCTTGTTTTGCCTAAAACACCCGAACGTAAAGGAATCAGCAATAAAAAGAAAACACCGTTTGTGCTGACGTCAGCGGCATGGCAAGAGCTAGAAATAAATAAAAAAAGGGAAAAGGAAGAAAAAGAGGAAGGAGTAAGAAAAAGAAAAGAAGAAAGGGAGCGAAAGAAGATAGAAAAATCTCAAATAAAAAAAGAAGGCAATAAAACTTAATTTAAGAAAGTAATAAAGAAATATAGTGATGATTCTAACACTGTGATGACACAACCTAGCAGTTCCACAAATATAATTATAGATACTCCAAAAACAAGAGACAGAAATGATGAGGTAGAAAGTCAAAGTGTTCTTGATAATAAGACTGATAGTGAACTAGTAGATTACGTACCGAAAAGTTTTAACCAAAGAAGAACTAGCAAGGTTTATACAACTGAAGATCTAGAAAAGATTCTATCCGAAATGAATGACAGTAAGTAATAGAAAAAAAATTTAATTAGTTACCTAATTATCGACTGATTACACCTAAATGTTTTGATTTGATTAATTTTAGAAGATTTATAGAAAACTGAGTTACTGAGATGGTTTTGTTTCTAATTTTGTATTTTAATAGGTGATTGTTAAGAGTAAACAGTTTGTTTCGTTAACAATGGTTTTATTTTGTTGAAATGATCATCCCTCAACTTTGTAGGTAACCGTGGGAAAACCCTATATTTAGTCCTAGTTACCTCTTCGAGAATTTAACAGGA
This sequence comes from Marasmarcha lunaedactyla, assembly GCA_923062675.1. NCBI lineage: Eukaryota > Metazoa > Arthropoda > Insecta > Lepidoptera > Pterophoridae > Marasmarcha > Marasmarcha lunaedactyla. The sequence continues at coordinate 11,581,132 of OV281339.1, read as the reverse complement.
TCTAGGCTTTTCAGTGGGCTGTAAAGTACCTACTACCTTAATGCCAATAATAAGATTAAATGATTCCTGATATTGTCACTGGTATGCCAGTAATTGGTTGAATATGTGCCAACAATATGTTGAAAGGTGACAATAAATGGCCTAAAGGTCTATTTTGAAAAAAAAATGTTTAAATGCCATAAAGTTTAACAAATGGAGGATTTATTTTTATTTTATATCATCCTCACAACATATAGGTTAATTTGAATGCATAATCAACAGTTTCTGAAGGAAATATTTACATTTTCTGAGAGGTTTGTTTGATCATACTGCTTAAAGTGCCAATAATTGGGTGGTTTACCTACTTCTGCAAATTTTTTGTGTGTGAATTCTTTTAATTACATATGTTAATAATGCGTAACAAAATCTTATGTCCTTTTTTGCAATTTAATGTAATATCGGATTACAAATATATTACAAACAAACAAATATAATTACATAAAAACAAACATACCCGATTATAAAAATTTACTTACCGAGTATGTTTAAAACAGCACAAAGGCCTTATGAAATGGTTTCTAGAGGACACAAACTATATAAATTATATAAATGAAAAAGTAACATAATTCACATAACTACTCATCAAGTATAGTAAACAAGCATACATTGCCATTTTTTTTTTATTCCATTAAAGTAGTTTATTCGTTTATACTTTTAATGACAAGTAAAATAAACAAAAACAAAATTTGATCATAGTTGTTACAAAATACATCTACCCTGCATTTACTTACATTGACGGCCGAGTAGCCTAGTGGTCAGTAGCCCTGTCTCATACGCCGGAGGTCCCAGGTTCGAGTCCTGGCCGGGGCATTCATTTGTGCGATGAACACAGATGTTGGTTCTCGGGTCATGGTTGTTGATATTTATATATGTATGATTATTCTGGGTTCCCCCCCAGTTCACTGTATGGTCATCCATAACACAAGCTCTGCTTACTTTGGGGCCACACAGTTGGCGTGTTTGTCTGGGGATTATTATTATTTACTACAATGACGTACCAACGGCGAAACAAACAAAACAATCCAGTGAATTTTTTTTTCTTTTTTCGAAGTGGACAGTTTATTTATGGCCCTATGAGCCTTTTAAATTTCACCTGTCTTTGTAGCTTAGCGCTGACGGCGCTTAGCTGGAACTTAAGCTACTCCTACATACGATATGCCTAAGGGCACCCGAGAGGGTACGGACCTCGGCTTAGGACGTCGTATATTGAAACTACCACTGGTTCGGATCATCAAGGATCATCTAGTGCCAAATCCAGTGAATAAGAAATTAGTTTTGACGGTAATTTTGAATTGGTGTGTGGTCCAAGGAAGAAGATTCTAGCTTTAATTTAAATGCTTTTTTTGTCTTTCCTATGAGCGCATTATTAATTAATATTATTACATACATACATTAATTAATTCAGTTAAACTATACATACCACACTGACGGCCTGTTTGGTGCTTTAAAAGTGCACACACAATATTTAAATAAACATTAGAGCGATACAGAAACACGTCAGGTACGTTGCGATTCTCGTAATGCAATTGACTAAAATTACCTTTTATGAACATGATGCCTTGAGTGATGAGTATAAGTGTATGAAAGAAGTGGTCGTCTTTTGATTGCTGTTAAAGAAGAAAACGTGCGAAAGTGAAAAATTTTATTCAACGTAACCGGCGAATCACATACTAGGGGATTCAGCACAATCTGCAGATTGGATCTCAATACAAAGTGTTCATGATATGTTCATGAACATTGAACACATGATGTGACATGTTGTACCTTTGCGTACGGAGGATTGTTTCGCGCTGGATACCCGGGAACCGCACCGATGCTCAAAAGCAGGCGCGCTGTGTTCCCAATAACATAAGGGTGACGAATCTTAGATTGATCAATATCATCTAGAAACAAAGCACCATTCATCATTATGAGTGATTCAAAACGAACCAAAGCCTTAGAAACTGAAAGATCAGGGCTGTAAAAATTTTTTATCGCCAGTTTTTTCTCGTTAACGGGGTATTTTGAGTCAATTCATTAGAGTTAAGAAACCAAAGTAGCATTAATGCACAACGGTACACTACCAAATGCTTGCAAGAAGTTTTTGCTGCTGCGAGCAAGAAGCGACCGAACAGGAAACTCCGAGGCATTTTCCTCCACCAAGACACCGTGCCCCAGCAATACGCTATGAATACGAGGGTCTTCGTAAACACCACACCGGTAGCAGTTTTGGGTCATCCGCCTTACAGTAGCACCGTGACTTCATTTTGTTCCCTAAAATTAAACCAGACCAAGGGTACTCAGTTTTCAGCGCCATAAGACGAGCCCACTGTGTTCGAGATGGCGGTTGAGGATGTACAGAGTGAAAAATGTGCTTTGATTTGGTTCAGACGCATCAATCATTGTTTAGAGGCTCGATTCTTTTAAAAATAGTAATAAAAAAATACAACCTATAAAATACTTATATTTTTGTGTGTACAATCCTTTTCATGACCCCGACAGAGGTATATGAAGTTAAATTACTGATAAAAAAAACTAAAGCATCAAACCCCAGATATTGATGATTAAAGCGCAGTCATATGAAATGAAATGAAATGAAATATTTATTTCTCAACATTGACAATTACTTGTGCCGTCTAAGACATCACATCTTCTTCAAGATCTTCTGGCCCACATTTTTAACAATAATAATAATAATCACAATAACTCTTTATTGCTCACACAAAGTAAAAAATTACAATAAAGAAATATTTGCAGTAAATTACTAAAATCTAGTGTGAGTGAAGACGTTCTTATCGCTGGCAGGGATTTGTTTCAGACAACCTTTGTGTAACTGGATATCTAGTAAGTGAGTGGAAGATATTTTACGAAATATTATAAAGTTCTATAAGCATAAAAACATACAACTTTTAACATTATGAACATATGTACTATATGTACTAAATACATATATAGTTGTAATCTATACTTTCTCTTAAAGGAGGGGTTCTCCGTACATTCCAATTGATCGGTTCTTTCCCGATATTCAGTGGCGCTCATTTAAATGCAATAAACCATAGCTTGTGTTACATCATTTGAAAGGTAATTTTGTTGCTTTGCAATGATATAAAATAATTTAAAATTGATGTCACTTTCTTATCAAAAATCAAGAATTAACTACAACAGGTCTAATTAATAACGTCTAAATAAAACGAAAATCAAAGAAATAATAAAAAAAATATTTAGAATATTTCCTTCAGTATTTTGTGTTACTCCCTCGGGCCCTGATTACTGCTTGTAAACGGTGTGTCATTGGCCGGATGAGTTTCCTGATGCAATCATGCGGAGTTTTCTTGCCACTCTTCTATTAAAGCTCTTTCGAGTTCTTCTATCGATGCTGGAGCTGGACTTCTTCCTTCAGTTCGTCCCACAAATGTTCAATCAAATCGAGACTGCGGGTCTTGGACATGGTTTTCGTTCGCTCGCAATGTCCAGACATCTGGACAAATTTGAAAGTGGGCTCAAACCCACAACTAAAACTCCGACAAAAAAGGAGAGACGAGCGCGTCCACCCGTATCCACCAAACCCTCACGCAATCGTTCTAGCTCGCGCTCGGCCGTGGCTTCGTCCACTCGTAGTTCACCTTCGATATCGTCGATGGATCGCGATACCCCGCCTCCCGCCCAAGCCATCGATTCCAATCACCGTCGTCGCAAAACGACAAAAAATGGCCACGCCCTCGGACTCATCCAGTGATGACTCCAAAACTCCAAAAAAGCGGGCTCCACAGTCCATGCGTGCGTCAAATTCCAATTACAACCTCTTCTACCTCGAGGCCAAGCCAACCGGTTGGCATCGGTCTTCTATTTTCATCCGCGATAAAGCGGCGTGGACGTCTCCACAAACATGTCAAATTTAAGAGTCGCATATACACACGCGTAATATACCGCGATCGGTATCCACGTAGCGACCTTCGCTCCTGCCGGTCACCACGCTCTTACCAAGTTCTTGAAGGAGAAACCCACTTACGCATTCGAGGTGGAGCGCGATTTACGCGTCGTCCTTAGAGGCGTGCCGAAAGAAATTGAGTCAGAGCTCCTTCTCCAGGACCTTAAAGGCCAGGGTTTCCCGATAATTTTCGTATAACCTAGTAATGGTACTAGGTTATATAACTCGCAGCCTTCACTACGGCACTCCGCCGCCTACCGACAACGCATGGGTGACACCACCTTCTATGGTGAGAAAACCTATCGCTGCCCTCACCCTCCCGCCTTGAATGAAAACCGCGCTCCCTCACTATGGGCTTTTTCAATGCCGATGGACTTAAACATCAGCGTAATGAAATTCGCGAATTCGTTAGAGAATTTCGAGTCGGAGTTTTCTCTTGTAGAATAGCGATGATCGGCCATCAGATAATCACGCTGGCATCCATCTACCAACCACCAGATAAAGTTATACGTAACTTGTACTTCAAAGCGACCTTCAGTTGCTACTCGAAATATTTAAGTTGGTACTTCGTAGTCACAAACCCAAGCCGCCGTCATATTCATCACATGTGAGATTTGCTAAACTGTGCCGTACTGGGTCCTCGGGAACCAACTCACTATCCTTAGAACTCAAATCATTGCCTCGATATTCTCGATATATCAATCCTACAAAGTGTTATCTTAACGGTACACTCAGTAGAAGTCCAAACGTAATACCAAACAGGAATCTGAAAGCTCTCCCACTCGCAGTCATACAACTGTTAGTAGTTATTATCAATAACTTACTAACAAACTGCTCCTTTCCGCAGTCAGATCACTTTGTTTGGTACTCTGATCCCATGGGCTAAAAAAGTCAAATATTTGGGAGTCAGTTTAGATAGTAGACTCGCATTTGCGGATCACATTAAACGCGTCCGGGACTGAACCGCCTTCGTCTTGGGTAGGCTGCACCCTCTAATCTGCACGGAAAAGTAAAATGTCGCCCCATCATAACAAATGCGGTGTGGCTTTCGCTCACGCCAGCAAGTCGAACCTCAATCACTTGCAGGTTATTCAGAATAGAATCTTATGCAAATGCGTCGGGGCCTCGCCCTATGTCCGCAACCTAGATCTGCACAAGGATCTCGAGCTGATTAGTCTCGAGGTATGAACTCAATAAGTCAGCTGACTACACAGCCAACCCAGAACCTGCGGTTCATTAAAGGCGTCCGCGTAACGTCTTAACAGATGCCAACGTCGCTGTTACAACAAGGAACGCCGGTGTTCCAGTTAGAAATATGATTGCATATTTCTAACTGGAACACCGGCATTCAAATGACCAAACCCACCATTGGGCCAGGCTAAGGTCTCATACGCATTCCTATTGACTTTCTTGCTGGTTCTTTTCATTAGATTACCGTTCCGAACCAATGGTAGCTTTAATATACGTCGTCCTAAACCGAGGTCCGTGCCCTCTCGGGTGCCCTTAGGCGTATCTTATGTAGGAGTAGTGTAGGATCCGGCTAAGCGCCGTTAGCTCTAAGCTACCAAATCCAGTTAAATTTAAAAGGCCCATAGTGCTAACCTTAATAAATAAACAGCCCATTTCGAAAAAATAGAAAAAAATCTGAAAGGAGATTGTGTAGTATTACGACCAGGAAAAGGCTTGTGAATTATGACCCGGTTACATGTTGAGTGACAATTTATTTGTTATAATAATGTGCTTATATACTAGATATAAACGTGTGAAATACAGAAATATTTCATCATCTCATGATCTTACTTTTATCACGTATGTTCCTAAATAGATAAACTGATTCTCTGTAAGTCACGTCTGGGGACGCCACATGTAGATTTAAAGATAGCAATAAACTTAGTTCGAATGGCAGATGGCAATAAATTCCAGAGATGTGCAGCTTTCACAGTAAAAAAAACTCATGAAAGTAACCTGATCGAAAGTTTCCAGCCTATTGTCACCGTCCGACCGAAGGCGACGGCTATGGCTAGCACTGAAGAACTAAAAGCATTTCTTGAGATAAACAGGGATACGAGGGTCATACAGTATTTTGTATATGAGAGTTCAGCACGTTCTGCTCCTCGCGATGCAGCCTGATAAGTAACCACTCAAATTTACGTCGGAATTCCGAAACATGATCGAACTTGCGCAATCCGTAAATGAATCTGACGCATAGATTTTGGAGTCTTTAGAGTTTGCTAAGCAAGTCTTCATTGAGATCAATGAAGTAGACATCAGCATAGTCCAAGATTGGCAAGAGCAGTGACTGCGCAAGTTCTATCTTAGTCAAGTGAGCTTCTTCTTCTCTAAATCTTATCAGTGAGCCAGACGCCGCATGAATCCTCCTACTGACCTCAGCTATGTGTGGTGCCCAAGAGAGTGTAGAGTCAAAGAGAACGATCAGGTTCCTGAAGACACCACTTACGCTGAAAGTGTTTAAAGAAATTTGCGGAGTGGTAATTTGACTTAGCCTCGCAATCTGCTTAGCACCGCCAATGATGATAGCCTGCCACTTGTTCGGGTTGATGGTAAGGCCATAAGATACGCTCCAATTAGACATTATTGCAAGATTTTCAATTAATTTCACAAGACTTACGTGAGACATTTTACTTAGATATTTAATAACGCGGCTTACTTACGGTCCATGGTCGGATTGGTCCGACGAAGTCTAGAGTGCGAAGGTGGACGGTGGTGCCGTAGGAAAAAACAGGGTGCAGGCTGAACTAACAATGTCCGTGGAGTTAGCTGCGTCAGTACTGGCGTATCCTTGCCGTCCTAGGATCGGCTTCCACACGGGGGCTAGGGCCCGACCAACATCGCGATTGAAAGTGTCACGCCTATTAGGGGAAGGTTGCGATCATTGGACCAGCTCTTTCATTGGACCATCAAGGTATTTCCAAAACTGTGCAAGCTAGCAACACCGAAACTAGTCTAAACGAGCCCGCAGCAACTCAGTTGCACCCCCCTCTTACCTCAGTGACGCTGCGGCACTTGGCGAGTAGTGATGTGCGTGGTTGCGTTTGCGGCGTTTTCATTACTTATTATTAATTATTATTACTATCCTTAATACTTTAGCAGATAAAGTGGATAATCCAATCTTCAGACATTGGAACAAAAACCACATAAATGTCAATATTATATAGGAACATTAACTAATAGTACGTACTAACATAGTTATTAAGTCATTGAATACTAATACTTTTTTGTATTTTGTTGATTATTTTCCTCACCTTTTTATATGGATCATTGTGTCTGAAATAAATTATTATTATTACTATTAATTTAAAATTCCAGAATGTCGCCAAATAACAGAAAGTACTTTGCATGGAATGAAACAATTATGAACCTTGCTTTAGAATCAGTAAGGAAGCAAAGAGTTGGTTTAAATAAAGCTAGCAGAATATATGGAGTGCCGAAAGAAACTCTTAAACAAAGATTAGAAGGAGTTAACCAGAAAGCTAAAGAACACGTCCAAATACCGGGTTCCGAAGGTGACCTCCCTCCAGAATTAGAGCAGGAGCTATTACTATATAGCTAAACACGTTCTTGAGATGGAAAGTTGCTTTTACGGCACTACTCCTACAGACATTAGACGACTGGCATTTGAGTTAGCGGAGAAAAATAATTTAAAACATCGTTTTAACAAAGATAAACAATCTGCTGGCAAAAAATGGTACTATGCGTTTATGAAGCGGCATCCTAATTTAAGTTTGCGACAACCCAGAGCTACATCCATGAGCAGGGCTACTGGATTTAATAAGCCAGCTGTTGATGACTTTTTCAATAAGCTAGAGGCAGTCATGGACAAGCATGAAATAAAAGATGCTCAACGGATTAACAATATGGATGAGACAGGCTTGTCGACCCTGCAGAAGAAGACAAGAAAAGAACTGGCGTTAAAAGGCAAACGCCAAGTTGGAGCCATTACTAGTGGAGAACGTGGCGTTACAACAACAGCCGTATGTTGCGCTAATGCTGCTGGAAATTTTGTGCCACCGCTCATAATTTCCAAGCGCAAGCGGGCAAAAGAAAAATTGAAGGATGGGGCACCACCTGGCACTATATTTGCTTTTAATCCAGACAGTGGTTATATCAACAAAGAGATATTTAATGTGTGGTTGCAAAACTTTGTTGAGACTGTGGAACCCACACCAGAAAAAAAGGCTTTGCTCCTAATGGATGGTCACGCAAGCCATACTAAAAACCTAGAGGCTATAAATTATTCTAGGAAACATGGCATAGTTATGTTTTCGTTTCCAGCACACACAACGCACCGGCTGCAACCCCTAGATGTGTCATTCTTCAAGCCGTTGAGTCTTTACTACATAGAGGAAACCGAAAAATGGTTGCGCCTAAATCCTGGTAGAACGGTGACTGTTTTTCAGGTGTCTATGCTCTTCGAAAATGCCTATTTTCGAGCTGCTTCTGTGGGCACGGCTACAAATGGGTGTCTGAAAACAGGCATTCATCCTCTCGATAAAGATGAGTTTGCTGACTACGAATTTACTGAAGCAGTTGAACAAGAAAACGGAGGAATTGCTTTTGGAACGGTGTTGCAAGTCCAAGATCCGATAGTCTTTGAATGCATCATCACAAGATGGTTCCATAGAAACAATCGTAGAAGAACCAATGTCCGATACAGAGCCGCCTTTACCTGTAGCAGCATTACTAGCAAGACAGACTGATGATGCCTCACCTACAGATGCCAAGACAAGCAACATAAATGTTGAATCTCCACTTGCAACTTCAATTCAAGTAAGACGAAATGAAAATGTCCAAACTCCTTCTATAGTTCCGAGTGAATCGACCAGCCTTGAATTCCATATTCAACATGTATCTCCTGGGACCAAGAAGATAGCACAGGAATTACGGAAAAGGAGTCGGAAAGCACAAAGCAGCATAGAATTAACTTCGTCGCCGTACAAAACTACCCTAGATGAGAACGCAAAGGTTCCAATGCAGAAGAAGCCAAAACTGTCCACAAAAGAACCTCAACCGTTAACCAGTAAGCAAGCTGACGAGAAATGCCTGGGTGCAAGTTGACTGTGCTTGTGTTAAAAAACATGTCTAAAAGTACCTGTGCCCTCATTGCACAACATAGACATCACTTGCCATAATCATTGAAATCTTTGAGATATCACATAATATCTATAGTGCCTTTTTAAAATGTTATTTTGAAAACCATTTGATGGTTCTAAGTATCGTATGTGACTGAATTAGCAGTTGCTGCAAATTATGATATTTTTAATTAACTTATTTTTTATTAAGTATTGTTGCTCTCGTTACAATTGCCATTTTTAAAGGTTTTATTTTTATATGCTTGTTTACTTTGCAATTACTGCAAGTGATCTTATCTTCTATGTTGATTGTTAATATTTGTTATATTAATATTAAGTAGAAATTATGATATAATCACTCTTAATATAACCTTTTATAGAGTGTCACTTAATTTTGATGACATATTGATCTCACTAAATGTGCCAAATGTTAGATTAAGTACTAATTAAGTAGCCTATAACTATAGTTTGTTTGCTTGTCGTATGTGTATAAGTATTGATTGTTTAAATTTAGTAATATAGATTATTATAATAAGTGCCTTGATTGGACCTCTAGAACAAATTTCTCTAGTCCATTGATGGCAACTTGGTGGTTCAATGAAGGTGGTCCAAAGAAGGCAACAGCTCAATATTTAGTTATCTTCGTTTATATAAAAAAGTGTTAGCCCGAATTGTTTGTGCGTTTGATTATTAGAAATAAAGAGATTAAGAAATAAAAATCATACACTGCTTTCATATTAACACTTATACTTTTTGAGATATAAGATCGTAAAGTTAAGTGGTCCATACATGGCAACCTTCCATATTTTGCATGGAACGAGGTTTTTCTCCTGAACTAATAGCCGAGCTTTATCAAAGCGGATGTAATGTGACGGACCAATCTTCTCATCCATCTTTTTTACGCCGTGGATATGTTCTGAGAGCCTTTTGCTGATGGTTCTGCGTGTCTCTGCAACGTAGCTTTTACCACGATCACATGGTGTTTCGTATACTGTAAGATTATCGTTTATTTTATAAATAAGGGCACCGATATCATCAATAGTGGCTTGGTAATAGATTGGTAGGTCATCCGCATACAAATGATACTGGCATGAAAGTAAAGGGGTCACAAATATAATAAATATGGAAAACAGGAGATGTGAAAGGACTCCACCTTGAGACACAGCAGTAGTTACGTCACAAAAGCTAGAGACACGCCGATGGTAGGCATCGGCGCGAATACATTGCTGTCGCCCGACAAGGTAACTACGGAACCATGTGATCTCCCTATCAGACCCGAATACAAACTGAAGCGTAGCTAACATGATATCACTGAACTGCATTAAAGCATAGTAGTCACATTATGGCTATATATATATATATACTATATATATATATATATATATATAGCTATATATATACTAATGACATTCGTAAATGAATGTCATTAGTAACATTTATCAATACTGTCGCAATACTATGCCCTGTAGCCCGCCACAATCGCGGCTGATTACCATTTTTCAATTAACTAACTAACTAGCATGCGCTGCACAAAACCCAGATTGATATGTACTTAAAAAGCTTAAGGGATTTATAAATGAACTTGTTGGTTGAAGACAAGTCGTTCGAGCACCTTGGGAAGAAAGGGAGGAATGGAAATGGGTCTAAAGTGGGAAGGTAATTAGGATTGGTGGTTTACGGTACAGGAATTACACCTGTCCTGCGCTAACAACTCGAAAAAGTTCCAGTACTGAGCAAAAAGTTGAAATGATAGCAAACTATAGGAATGAGGACCTCCAAACCGAGGTCAATCATCCGGCGGCTTATGCAGCATTAGATTTGATGGCCAAAATGTTTTTTTCAACTTCACTCTCCGATATAGACCTAAAGGAGAAAATAGGTTTTTGGGAATCGTTCTTGCTACTCAAAGAGCGCAGTCTTGCTTGTTTTAAGGTATTATGTGTAGGGGGAACAGTAGTAAAGTGATGGTTAAATAAATCAAGATCAAGCCTGCTCGGAAAAGCAGCAGGTCTGCTTTTCCGAGCAGGGTTTACCGATTCCCAGGGTTTTTAAGAATGAGCACACTTTACTAGGGTCGCCATTTGCCTCAGAACGACGTATATGGAGGCGTTGGGCATATCTGCATTACAACGATTACAAGTCCAAGACGGCAGAGCTCTTCGCAAGTATTATGTTTATATTTTACCTTTGCGGAATTACGTTTAGCGATAATGACTTTAATGATGCTTGGCTCACCTATGGGACGGGAAGGTGTTTAAGCCGGACTTGCCGAAGTGGTGCATGAACTTCAAACAGTTGCAGTAAAATGTTATTACCGATCTCCAACTTCGAGTCTATTGTAGGAACACTAAACTTGGAGTCCCATTCACAATTACTAAGGTCAGTATAAACTTTAGGCTGTTTAGGCTTTGGTCTAGGACATCGAACTTTATAGGAGAGGAAAACAAGTTCGTGGTAGGAAAAGGCTTTAGCAGAAAATTGGCCATGGGTGCCATCACGATCAAGAGAAGGGACGGCTGACAACTTGGAAAGTGATGAGTTGCAGCTAAAAGCAGTATATTGAAATTAGTCTTCTCAATGATTGATCGTAGTCTGTTGGAATGAGAGTCCGCTTTAAGGAGGCGGGTGATAAAGTCACCCATTATTATGGTATAATCAAACACATGGCTCCAGCGACTCCAGCGTAGACTCAAATGAGTTGAAATAATCAATATGAAGGTTAGGACGCTAAAAAACTATACACAAAGTCTTTCAAATTCAGTATTTCCACAAGAATATTTCCTGATCAATGGAAACAGGCAATAGTTTTAACAATTTACAAAGAAGAAAATATATATACGCCGTCAAATTACAGACTGATATCTGTACTACTCTACTAAGTATATTCTGGAAATTATTTGAAAAGATCATGATTAATATTTGCCTCACCAGCTTTTGTAGATAAGTGTAAAATAATTTCTAAATCTCAGGTTTTGGAAAGGGACTCTCCGCCGAGGGGTGCTAAAACTTTTTTGAATAATTTGGTTTCTGCGGAACTGCCTCGAGGTCTTCTCGACTGGCAAAGGCTTTTGACGCAGTTTCTAGGCCAATCCTCATCAAAAAGCTAGAATATATTGGCGTTAGAGGTACCACACAGAAAAGTATCACAAGGTTATCTCACTGGCCTCTCCGAATCCTTTAAAATTCGATATTCAATTGGTCAAGCTTTGCCCATAAATTATGATTTGTCCTAACGAAGTATTCTCTTTATAATTCACGTAAATGACCTCCTTTCAATATAAATACCCAAAGAAAACTTAATCTGTTTTGCTGATGATAACGTCATAATCTTCTCTATTATTTATTTTATAGCGAGGGTGGTCCAGATAAATATCTAGGAAAAAAAAATAGATGAAAACTTCTCCTTTAAAAAGCAATTCTTTCAAATGTCTGGTCCTTTGAGAAAGCTAATATTTATATTTAAATCTCGTAGACACGCAGCACCGCTCGAAATCTTCAAAACTGTATATGTATCAGTCTATCTTGATCTACTGCATGCGTGTGTGTGGTGATTCAGTAAAGTCTAGTTTTATTTCTCTAGGGGAGTCTCAAAGGGGAGTCCTGAAAGTTATGCTTTTCAAGATATTTACATTTTCTACTGACTTACTCTTTATGAAAGTTAATTAAGTGTAAAAAGGTAAAGAGGTTTTGTTAGTTTGGGTCAATAAAAGTAGTTGAATACTAATTTATTGAGGTTCTTAATAACTAAGGTTCTTATAAAATAGTGTAAATGTAAATTAAGTTATATTCGTATTAGAATTTTCTATTTTTTTTTTGTTTTTACGGTGAAAAGTAAAACAAAGTTATACTTTGTAGTTATAGGTGCTTTTTAACCCCTTACTACATGGAATTTTATATTCTCGCGAAAAAAAATTATGTTGTGTTTCGAGTATAAGGAACTCATAAAAAATACCATAAAAAATCTAGCATTATTATTTACTATTTTATTTACGAAAAACATACTGTACCATATATGGTACGGTATGCATTGCAGTGAATAAAATAGTTTATGTCAAATATGGTACGACATGCATCCAATGGAAAGTTTATGACATGGGTAGACAGAATATGTGCACAAGCTGGGTTCGGCAAAAGGCCAGGTCTTTTACTTGGGGTGCAAAGGTGAATCAATTCTTACTCTTTACCTACCTTCTATCGACGAATTTCATATGTGAAAAACAAAATATCAGTAACGTATGAAGTTTACTATACATCTCTATGAGATTAAATTTACACTCGTGTTACTGCATACCGTCCAATATATGAAAATTAAAAATTGAGCGCTTACTTCATAAGGTCCCACATATGAACATTACAATTATGTACACACTGCATGAGGTCCCAGATATGCACACAAGTATATTGTCGAACAAATTTTAAATCCATGGAGTTATTGAGTATATCTTTCTGTTATAGCTTCACAATGGATGGTTTTATTCGAAGAAATTTATACAAACCGAAATAATCACACAATTCCAATATATTTGAGTTTGAATACAGAGCAACTCACCTGTTGAGCACTTTTACTTTCAAACTAAATTTACTGTTGTTTTATCAAGACTTACAATATTTCACTGTCTCGGAACGGCTGAGTATATATTTAGTCTATGGTTTATAATTTTGCCAATTGTCAAACTTGAAAATAATTTAAATTTTTCACAAAAAACTTAAGTGTGCAAATTTGGGACGCTATGCGGTAAGGGTTAAACTTATTTTGATAAACATACTTTTCAAATCAAGAGGTTAACGTTTTGATTAATGTAGGTTAGGTAGATTATTTTTTGTTTATTTACGTTGTTCTTATTCTAATAAATATGCCTGGAACAGGCAAATCTAATATAGCACTTGCTAGAAGCCAAGACTTTGAAAAGCAGACACAAACCCGTTTGGCTTTAAATGCCGAACGCCTCGAATCTCAAAGAGCTGCTAAAGAACTTTTAATCATCGATTGATTCTTATAAGGCGGATGGATAAAGAGTGTACACTTTGTAAAGCACTAAAATGGAAAGAGGAAACTCCGGGTATCTGTTGTTCTATTGGTAAAGTTTCCCTTCCATCCCTTGGTGAGCCAAAATAACCACTAAAATCCTTATTTTTGTACGGTAGTAATGAATCGCAATTTGAGCAGAATTAGGAAATACAATTGTTGTTTTAAAACGACGTCGATAATGAGGTTTTTATGCCCAGATTTTCCACTATTACAATCTAAGGACAGATTTATCATCGAATTGGCTCTTTACTGCCAGATGATCAGAAACAATTTTTAATTTACGTTATGGAAGACAAAAACAGCGAAGTTGATCGCAGGTGTCAAAATGTATATCATAACAGCCTTATTAACACTTTCAAAACTGCAGTAGAAAGACTGCCGGGAGAAGAATACAAGTTAGTCATGCACCCCGACCGTATGCCAAGTGGCATACGTGAAAAATGTTCAAATGCTCAATTTATCAATGGAGTCGCAACCGTAGTATCTGGCGAACAAATTGCTACCCGTGATATAATTTTACACACCGGTAAAGACACATTGACCAGGGTACTGTTACAAGGTCAATTCCTCGAACACTGCAGTTCCATACAGTGCAAAACGAGGACTACGATATATGCTTACGATGCACAAGCTGTTTACGCAAATCTAGTTTCGATAATTGATGAGAAATAATATAATTTTTAGTCTCTATTTCCATACTCGTTGCGACCGTACGTCTTTCTATCAAATTCCATTTCTTAAATCTAGTTTTATTTTATGTTTTATTCCGAAATAAACTCAAACCTCACATCGGGGAAGTTCGTTTGATCATTTATTATATTATAATTAACCCTTTACTTCACCAAAACGACATAATACAACCAAATATGGAAAGACAAAAGAAAACATAACAATGAAGAAAAAATACACAAAAAAGAATTAACAATAGTTGACTTATTTTTGCAATCCTTTTACTATTTTATAATCATGCAAGTTTATGTAGTCATTTGTACCGTTACGGATAGCTAATGGGTTGAGGAAGTTATTTACCCCTAGTAATTTTTTTCACAATGGCTTGCCAATTGTAAAGAAAAGCCATTTTACTTAGAAATCAATTGTCCTTTTAGGAGCATAATAAACCATTTTGTACTTACCATTCGTAACTAGATTGTTATTAAACAAGTTTCTTGTGTATATACTTAAAAAAAAAACATAAAATCTTATTGTTTATGGTGTTTCTTTATTTAGAGTTTGAAATCGGGCACTTTTCTAAAAAAACACAAAAATGCGTACAACTTGATAAATAATATTTTCCGACCACATGTTGTCTATCCAAATCTAATGGAAATAAGTTCAACTACAACCCCTTCAAAGGAATGTATCGAGTTTTCTTTCATGTATAATGTTTCATACGTTTATTTATATTGTAAAATATCCCGACAGAGAGCTGTAATGTTTGTATCATATTTTCGTTCATATATTAATAAAGCCTGAGATAAAACATGTCCTTAATCTTGTGTGCATAAATTATATTAAGCTTTTACTTTAACTACGTGAAATGGCTCAATTGTCTATTAAATGCTAAAAATATCTTACCTTTGCCTTACACCAGGATCAAAACTTTCTTTGTGAAACAAATAAAAAATTAAACAATTCGTATGTAATTTCGAATTTCTTTATTATTAATCTTCATTTATTATTTATTAAAAGTGAATATTAACAACATCTATTAAAGTAGGCGAACCATAATTATTTATTACAAGGAAGTCTGAATTATGCTAGAGTATCATCGAATCCAATCCAGTAAACAGGCAGATAACATCTGTGATACATTTTATCTTATAATAATAAAATTAACTATAACTAACAGTATAAAATCAAACAAAACGACTGGTTCACACGATTCCTCTTTAGTTTATTCTATGTAAATACAGTCGGTTGACTTGGTGTATGCTCAGTTTAGCATTCGAATCTCTTGTAGTGTCGTCGCCCCTCAGTATGCAGGGCGCTTACAAAAGGCCGAACAACACACAAGCGATTGTCGCCCTTAGTCTTGGCTTCCACCGAATGAGTCTACTGTACGGTGCTATATAGGTAGCTTTTATATAGGTTATGAACTCTAGTGTCTGTTGAGAACAGAATATGTGTTACAACAAGTATTTTAATAACGTTGCAATATCCCTTGAAATGGACCTGCTCAACCCTACGTAGGTAAAAGTACTAAATTAAGTTCAGATATTAACGTACTAGTATAGAATGTACCTACCTGTGAGCCGCTATTACTTGAATATGAATTGATAACCGCAAATTTGTTTGCCCATTGAAGTCCAGTTAATTTTCGGGTTTGCATCCAGGAGATTGTCGACTTGTTAATTTTTATTATATTTACTTAATACAATACAGTGCAGTAATAAAAATGTAACTTTAATACTAACTGCAAATCGAGCAAGGTTCTTAATCTTACGCAAAACGCACAGCCAGCAACAATAGATAATCCTTAACTAGTTCGTCCAAAATATAAGTTTTTTGCAAAATTATTTCTTATTGCCTACATTTCCAAGCACACAAATTGACTCGCCTCAATCCTTATAATTATTAACAACTTCTTCATATTAAATATGACCGAAAAGTTTTAGCAAAATTTCATTTCATAATAGAATTTTATTAAAAGTAGTCATAAGAAAGTTTGTTTTACTAAGCAAAAGATAGGTTATACAGTAATATTTCAAAGCTGTCATATTAAAGTACCTAAGTACCTATAGTAACCTAACCTTATAAGTATAACAAGAATCTTAAACTACATTACACGTAGAGATTGCTAACGGAAATATCCAAAAATCTTCCAAAATATATTTATTTCAGATGCGCTGTATAGAATGGAGTACGTATTGTTTTGAATTCAACATGATGTTATAGAAATACAATTTACAGAAAATATCCGTAATAAGGTAGATCCAAAGGTTAACCGCGGCGCGTGTCGAAACCTTTATGACTGTATATGCAGCAGGAACCTATGTTGAATCCGATTGGAAGCTAAATTTTAAGGTCCGTAGTATTTAATACCTTCTGAATTGTGAAGGTAAAAAAAGAGTACCTAAACGGCTACAGCGAAATCTTACATATTTTTCTCCGCTGTTTGAATGTCTTCAGACCAAATGTATATGGCCCCTTTGAGTGGTGTATTAGTACCTTAAAAATACCTTGGTCTAAGTTTAAAATAATTATTACCTTATGAGATATTCGCCTGCAAAACCTTTGTCATGTCAGCAGTACACTTTTTTGTTTCGAAGATTTCAGCCCAGACCATGATATTTCTTATAAACTATTTTTTTGTACTTTTCAAATAACCTGACGTTTAATTCAAATAGTTTGTATTTTAGCCCTTAAATTATATTTATTATTACGATTTCCCTTTGACTTTCACAGTGATACCATTATTTTTGCGAGGGTAGATGCTAAAAAGATCCGGCGTAGTGTCGAGAGATGTTGCATAGTACACGCATTAGTAACCGAGTTACATTATTTTCTGCACAATTGACAATATTAAGTAATGTTTTGTTAAGTTTTGTTTATTAAGTAGGTGTATATCTGTCTCTATACCTACTTACTGACTTAACAAAAAATCTGAAAGCTAATTATCCTTCCTTAATTATAAAAAATACAAAGTGTTTGTAAAATTTTGTTCATGGTATAATCATAAAACCAATATGCAACATAAAACAATTTAAATTACAGTTTTCTGTTTTTGTTTCTCCACATTCTGGTAAGAATAATATCCCTATTCACAGTTTAATGAATACAAATCTCTACTATTGACGCAATTCTCTCTGACTTTTAGTTCTTAAGTTAAGTTTGATCGATCTATAAGCTTTTTAGGAGTTTCTCCAGGGCTCGCTAGGTAAACATGAATAAAGCTTTATCAAAACCAGCTGAAATGTCGAATATACAAGTAAAGTTTAATATCAATAACTAATAAACATATCACTAGAAAACCAGAAAAAATACTAAACGTTCTAAAAGAAATTTAGGACCTATGCAACATCTCTCGACACTACGCCGGATCTTTTTAGCATCTACCCTCGCAAAAATAATGGTATCACTGTGAAAGTCAAAGGGAAAACGTAATAATAAATATAATTTAAGGGCTAAAATACAAACTATTTGAATTAAACGTCAGGTTATCTGAAAAGTACTAAAAAAATATTGATAAGAAATATCATGGTCTGGGCTGAAATCTTCGAAACAAAAAAGGGTCCTGCTGGCACGACAAAGGTTTGAAAGGCGCATATCTCATAAGGCAATAATTATTTTAAACTTAAACCAAGGTATTTTTAAGGTACTAATGCACCACTCAAAGGGGCCATATACATTTGGTCTGAAAACATTCAAACAGCGGAGGGTCCTGCTAGAAAAATATATAAGATTTCGCTGTAGCCATTTAGGTACTATTTTTTTTACCTACACAATTCGGATATAAATACTACGGACGTTAAACTCTAGCTTCTAATCGTATAAAACGTAGGGTCCTGCTGTACATACAGACATGAAACCTACTACTCTTAAATAGGATGTCGTACATACGACTGATCTAATCGGTTACATTTATGGACTGTCGAACAAATAGGTATATTTTATATTTGTCTAGTAATATTAACCAAATCATTGTAGAATGGGCTGCATGTTTGGTACAACCGGAGTTCAATGACTTTTCGTTCTGCCGCATTACACTTACTTGTATACGATATCCCTTGTCGGCAAGAGAAATGAATAACCGTCTATAATAAAGAATTAAAATGTAGTTGTAAAAAATACTGGCAATTTAATAATAATAACACCTTTTAAAAAGATACTCACACATGTTATAAGTTAACAGAGGCTCTGGAATTGTAAAAGATCTTGATAATTCCAAAGCAGGGATGTACATAAATGTAACAGATCGAAAAAATAAAAGTTGACCAGACGAATAAAGTGTCGGATTTTATTCGAAGTTTAGATCAACACATTAGAATCAATGTCAGTCAGTCAATGTTAACACAAGAGGAAGAAATATGTTAGCAGTTCATAACAGTAGGCTTAATATAATAATCATAAAATAACTAACTCATTCATGGGTCAATGTATACTGGTAGTGTATAGGATTTTATAATAAGTTTCCTGAGGACATCCAAGGTCTTTCTATTGACAAATTCAAAGAAACCATAAAGCAGAAGTTGTGTGCTAAAGCATATTATATTATAAACTATCCGATTATTTGGATGATGAAATTAGGTACAATCCCTTTCATTAACAGGATTTTACTAGTATTTGTAACAAAACATGTGTAATGTGTCTGTTTTTCGTTGAGTTCTTCGTCCCGATCAATATTTAAAGCGTCTTTGTCACTAAAGTACGTCTTCTTATGATAGCGTCGGGTGACGGGTCGCTCACTTCCCTCTAATACGGTTGAGGAGGGCGATGGCTGGATCCCGCGTTAACTCGTGAACGTGTGCCGTTTGAGGGTGTTCTACGTTTGGATACTTGGGAGAGACATGCCGAGCTAACAGATGCAGATGAGAATAATTTTGTATAGACAAGAAGAGACTCTGTAAATTTACTTTGAAAAACATATACCTGTGAAGTTTCTTGCCAGTTCTTCTGCACGAAGGTTTTTCCGAACTGGCGGTAGAGTCATGCTTTATTTGACATCAATAAGAACAAGTAATTGTCAATGATGAGAAATAAATATTTGAATTTGAATTCGAATTGAGAATAACACAACGCAATTATTAACACAACGCGTTTGTTTTACGAAGGCGGTGACTTCGCTTTATAGAATTTTTTTTGGATGTCTAGAAAATAAGCAATATTCGTTATCAGCGCTTGTCTCTGCTGTTGCGCGTCGTCAGTTTTCATAAAATTAAAGTCTTGCTGTTGCTGGTATTATTAAACGCGTGTTATTTACAATTAGCAATATAATGACAACTACTAATCATAGTCTTAAAGATTTAATTGCAAATCAGCATCGAATTTCACAAAATTCACGTTTACACCATAAGCTTGCCTAAACATTATATACGGATAAATAAGCTTTTTAGTTTAAGTACCGTATAAATAATCGTGAGCTCATTAATTCCGAGAAAAAAGTGATGTAAAATATATTTATTTATTTACGTTTGTTCGTAAAACGTTTCTATGGATAATGGTGAACCGTTTTAACTACGAGGCAGATAAAATATAAATTTATAGGTACTAGAAAACTTTAGAAGTGAATTGTTAATCAATGAATATTTTTGTCTGTCATAAAATATCAATGCAATCATTGGTTATTCCAAGTTTCATTTTAATTCTGTACTATATTAGTTATAGATTCAGAGACAAGGGTCTAGCTGTGAAACAATCAAATAACGAAGAGTTCCTAGTAAATCTAAGCTCTCTCTTGTCCATTTTTATATAAAGATGTATAAATTATTACTAATCAACGCGTAGACAGTGTCGCAAAATTGTTTTGGCTATTCTGGCAGCCAGGTTTAGATGGTTTCAGGACTCTGTGCATATAAAGAGCAAGTTGGTAAAAACTGTTTGCCGAAAATTGTCTTCTATTGTCTTAATAAAATGCGTGGGGCCGTTTTTCTTAAAACCTTACTAATAATATTTTTTTTAACAATAACAGTAAAATGGTACATGTCTAACCATTCATAATATTAAGAGATCATCAATATATCCATACATGTCGAAAATTATTTTACATTACTTATAATAAAATAATGACTTAACTCCGCTAGGTACTTATGAATATACGTACTTAGACATATTTACTTTTCACAATTACTAAACGTAAGTATATGAGAATCGTGTTTTTCTCTTGATAAAGTTAAAATTTCGCGTGGGTTTCATCAAGAGTGCGCGTAGTTGTCTATTTACTGCAAGGGATGTCTCTAGCTCTTGATCACTGCGTCGCTCATTCAGTTCTCTCATGGTGAAAGAGAAATGTGTCTTCCTCGTCACGTTCTAGATATTACCAAATTCATTTAAATTGAGGTCTCATTTGGACAAACTGAGTAAGCGATATGGAAAAAGGCTCGCGGCCCAAAGCTGCGTCCAGCAGAGTTGTGCCAGAAAACTGGGAAATGTGCTAATGAAACAATGTAATATCATATAGTCTCGCTTAGCTAATTTCTACTGGACACAGTTTCGTAGCCCCATAATGCGTTATCGCACAGCACACTTTCTTAGCCCAGCTTCGGTGGTTAACTAAGATGGTTCTTAACACCTGTTTACACAGACAAACTGACAACCACGAGCCCGAACTCTCGCTGTTCAAATGTTCCTTTTACAAAGTTGAAACGGAAACATGAACTATTGACTTTATAAAGGAAGCTATATTTAAAAGAACTATTATAAAAGAGATTAGAGAGGTGTTATTGTTTAACAATATAGTAGTACAAAGTGTGCTAAAATTTATAAATTGAAAATTTTGTCTAAGCCAGACTAATTCTGCTATGTCCTTTTTCTAAAAATATTTTGAAATTGATCAGTTCCTTAGCGATAGCAGTTTTGTTGATGAATGTATATTATAAACTGACTTACTTTTACTTTACTTCTATATCGATGTACTTTTGTCATAAATACATCAACGTAAAAATGGATTTAGCAAGGTTTGAGGTATCTAGGACATCATTGGTGCAGATAGGCGGATTTAACTAAAATTGTAGTTTTACGTTTTACTTATTAAAATAATAGAATAACGATGAACTGATCAATTCAATAGTAAAAGAATATAATCTAGTTATGCAGTAACAGTAACTCTTGCAGTATATAATAGAAAATTACTTTGCCTTTAGCAACGCCAAGCTCTCGCGCAGATAGGTGCTGTAATATCGGGTAAGCACTGTTCATGATCCAACATAGTAAGAATACGTCTCAGTATTTCTTATTTTCTTATATAACCAACCAAGCAATTTTTAGACCGACAGAAAAGCAAACCCAATAGCACAATGCATTTCAACATTTACTTTTAAAAGAGCATTATTAGACAAACCTCCAATAAGAAGCGAGGAAAATGTTTAATTTATTCTAGAAGCTTTTACAGCCGTCTTCATACATAACCAACTGAAAATTAATTACACATTACTTGCTTCATTGATATAAATGTCCTAAAATTTTCATTCAGTATATTTAAGGGTGTGGTAACACCCTAAGAACTGACAACACACCTACTGACCTGCGCTCCACAAATCATGATGCAAACGTTTGCACTCTGGAGATTTAAATAAGAATAGTCAGCGGAATATGTCTGCCACTCGGTCTTATTCCTATATGAAGCGCATACTAACTCTTCCGTTTATAAATAGATCGAATGTAATAAAGTATGTTCAATAGTTACTTCAGACAAATAGAGATAAATAACGAATTTGTTGTGAATTTGTTTTAAGATTCGTAGGAATATTGTTTGTATACGCCTTTAATAATTTATCTAAGTATTTTATTTCATGACATTCAATTTTATTACTTATATACCGCGTCAAAACTACAAAAGTGCCTTTTAGCATGCAGGTACATCGTTTCAAAGAACTGTACGTACAGGTTTAATGATACATATAAGTGCAAAAGATATAGCTGCAAAATATTAAAATATAAAACTTAATTCCTCGCTTAGTTTGGCAAAAATTACAATTCCTAAACAATTATTTGTATAAACCACGTGTGGACAACTCTACCTCCTTAAACATTTATCTCATATAATCCTGGTAGGACACGCATATGTTTATACGCATATATTCTTACATTCATTGATTAAGGATTTAATTAATTTTAGAATAACAAAAAAATTGATTTCTTCTTGTAATTACCCTGATCAAATAATTTAAATATGTGTTTTTGAAATGTTTTATGTATTTTATAAGCAGTTTTATTTTTGTTCATTAGGCGTAGATATTCTAGTAATACGATCATAATGCGAGTACGTATCGACCACTTCCTGGCACCAATAACAGATATAATCTAATTTACCTGTGTATAAAGCCTATGGATAATTTAGTTGAAGGCTACATGCCCAATTCACTTAACCACAATTAAATCGAATTATCTCCTCACAGCAAAGTTTTTGCAAGAGTCTTACCAGTTTAAATGAGAGCAGAAAAAGGGACTTCTTTAAAAAGTGTGGCATAGTAGCTAATAAATGATTCGGTAAGCTGCTAATAGTTCTATTTTACTTTTAATTTATAAAACATAACAGTTTTATTATACTTACTTATGTTATGAATTACAAAATCTGTTTTGAAATGAGCCTACTTTGTGTCAACTTTGTCAAAACAATGTTCCATTAACGATGTGTTTAGAAATATCGATGTTTTGGTGATACGTAGGTACCAATATAAAAAATATTATTAATTTGCAAAAAGTAAACGAGTTTATAAAAAAATAATCTACAATTTTTAGCGTGCCATGAACATAAATCGATGCTGTTTATTAAAATAACAAATTTACCGCTCGTGTTAACACGCGATGTATATCGGTGTTGCTTTAAAAGCGTTTGTAAAATTGCAAAATAATCCTAGTAGGTAGGGTTTTCACCACACGTGATTTAGTTCAGTTGCTCTCCCTAAGTGAATGTGAAGTCTGGCGAGAGTATAACCGTAGATTAATCACCCCCTAGGGATAGAGCCTGTACAATGCGCGGGTCGGCTTTGCTGCCCTCACGGAACTCCTCCAGGGTCAATTTGTCGTCGTGGTTCTTGTCCATCTGGTCGAATATCTTGTCCACGCGCTTTTGTGGAGTGTTTTCGTCCTCTGGCTGAGGAGTTTGGCCCTGAAATGTATGAATATATGTTAATACACATTATCTGGAAGAAATATTTTGTTAGTTATTATCATTCGTCAAATCATTTAATAGTATTAGATAACAAAATTTTCCGAGGTGAGAAATTTTAATCTTTAATATATCTTTAAAATAAATATACCTTTTCTTTAACTTTATGGAACTAAATATAAAGCCATTGTGCCACAAAATTCAGGAATGCATTGTCACACGAACACTCCTTTGATTTCAATTAACATTCAATCTCTATTATTGCGGCAATAGAGATAGTTCTTTTTGTTGATTTGTATTGAATATAAAGAGGGATACTATAACGCTTTCTTGTCGATACTTAATTAGGTGATCATTTAGGTAATCAAGGAGTTGGGATTTGAATCAATAAATAAGCTTTAAGCCTAGAGCCGAAATACAAAACCTTCCCTTTGTGCGTACTTACCACCATCTGGTATATGGCATCGACAATGTTGTACATTTCGTCGCGAGTTATGTACCCGTCGTTGTCCACGTCGTACAACCTAAAGGCCCCTGAAAATAACAATGAACCTAAATACGCCAGTACAAACAGTAAGGAACTAGTATAAGAGTCATCATATACGACGACCCATTGAGAAAGAGCAATTGTCTTAGGTTACAAATATAATACAAAAATGTGGTTTTACTTTAATCGTATTTCTTATAAAAAGGCTTTCATATTTGGGAAGAGAATGCCGTTAAGATAATTAATCATGTACTTAAATTAATGCTGTTAATATTTAGGCCACAGCTTCGATTGAATATTCATTGATTATATTATATTTCGTGCCCATGTTTTATTTTTAACATATTTTATATTATACAACAATTAGGCTAACTGACTGGATCTATTTAACGAATAATTAAATCTAGCTTGTTGTGGCTCGATGTCGCCTACTGACTTATTTTTAGTTTTGGTGTACTTGGACGTGGGACGCATTCTGTGATGTAGGCTAAAAGTTAAATAACTTGAAATCCTTAAATGTACAGTTTGGTCTAGGAAAAAGAAAACTCGCTACTGTACAAATCTGATAATACCTAAATAAACAAATGTAGGTACAGTCGAGGAACTTGGGATGCAGGCTCAGATACGAATTCGATTCCCCCGCAGTGTTGAGGCCCCGTAGTATGCGGAGCGTCTACAATAGACCGAACGCGCAAGCGTTTATCTCCTTAGCCTGAGCATCCGCCGACTTCCGCGACTGTACTTGAGAACACACTGGAAAACATTACGTTCCCTACTATGGTCAATACAACTATGGTAAATATGACAAAAATATTATTTTATTCTGATTCATTTACTTTGAAGTGCATGTTGTGTATGGTGCCAAACCATAAATATGCAGTATTAAACTTGATTTGTATTATAGCACTATGGTATAATTACTATATGGGTACTATACTATACAGTCATCCAGTTACAAGTATATTTGCCGACGTAAAGAATATTTGAGATTATAAAATTTCAGCTTATCAAAAATTAATATGTAGTATTGATATGACGATCTTAGTTTAAATGAATATTAGCCACGGTGATAACAAGAGGTCAAGGCTTACAATGTAACTTCTCGTCCAGGTTCCCTCTTGACGTCACCGACAGCGCTCGAATGAACTCTTCGAATTCAATAGACCCGTCCTGGAAAAGAAAAACATGTAAAATATCAGTGAGGGCCATTGGTAAATCCTCCGTACATAAAGAGGTTTTGTCCTATCGTTGTTTTATACATAAAGAAACAATTAACACTAACAAGATCGGAAAAGAGGTCCAAAATTCTAGAAATTGGTTGTGACGTAATGTCTCTAGATACCACGTAATAAAAATTGTAAGTTTTATCACACTCCAGTGATTTTGCGTTTTGATTAAAAGAATAGTAAAGGAGTATAATAGTTAGTAGTACATTTCATGAACTGTCTTGGTCTTGAAATATGACTTGGTCTTGCAAGTCTGGTTCAGGTGGTCTTAAGCAATCTCTAGGTAGGGCACTCTTAATCAACATTACCTTATGTATCATTTGCAGTAGTTATTAGGTCTTGCAATCTAAGCTATGTTCAAGGAAATCAAAATCGTTCAAATCAAATACTCTTTAGACGCACAAAAAACGTGCAAATAATAAAAAATATGTTGGTACTGAATAGAAACAACCCATAAAAAGTTTATATCAGTAAGATCATGTCATGACGTAACAGAAGTGGAGGGGTGCGGTGGCAGAAAATAAACCAATTACTTACAGTATTTTATCAATTTATGAGGATTCCAAATATTGTAGTACGCCCTTATGTATGTATTTATCCTAAAATATGTTGGCTCTTTACCTATTTAATTACTAGCATTACCCCGTGAAATAAAGCGTGCGGTAAATATTGTTACTTCGATTCGAATTTCATTCTTGAAAGAGAAGAGTAATTTTTTTCAAAGCACTTTGGATCTGTAAATTTTATGTCTCTTTTAAGTAATGTCTTATTGAAAAGACCACAAACATAACGCTTCCGTCCGGTTTTTTATAAATTAAGGTAGACTGGTTGTTAGATAATCCAAGTGAAATTCATTTGATCTGGAATATCTAACAGAAATTTACAAACCGAAGTCGGTCGCGAAAGCTGTAGCAGATGAAATTCTACATTTTTGCTCATATTATCACTTAGTATTACACTACATGTTATTAAATATTATGTTTCCAGAAGTTTGTGATTCATAAAAACTACCTTACTAACTACTGGTACTAACGTTTTATGGCATTATTTGAATCACTTGAAATTACTATTTTATCACGGATTCAAGTTAATTTTGCATGTTTTACTACTATTTTAGTGGCAGAAGAGTTGTATTTCTTAAGAGCTGATCTATCGATTATGGGTTAAAGTCCTTCCTACTTTATCCGGCATAACGACCAACCTTATCTTATGATCGACGACGTATTATTCATCGATGAGGCCTTGTTTAATGATATTTATGGGAAAGGGTGCCAATTATTATTAGGCGTATAGATTGCTGGTTTAACGGCTATGAAATGTAAAAACCGATTGTGTCCAATTAATCAAAATACGAAACTTACATTCTGATTCCCACTTGCTGACAGCGTACAACTGATCTGCAAACTTTAAGAAGTAAAGGCTCATTTACATTGATCCAGTTGCTGGTTCCAGCGTCACTGCTTTGGATCGCACGTGTAACAATCAATGTATACACGTTTCTAACCAGTACAGCTTCCAGTATCCAATGCTGGTTCGTTGACAAGATAAATGTCTGTATTACCTACATAAAATCCTTAGATTACCGCGACAAAAATATATGGCCCACAGCATTGAACAATATTTGCGTTGGAATAAACATTGAGGGCCTGACTATGAACGACGTTAAATTAACAATGCCTTTTTTATAAACGCGAGGGACTCATTTTCTTAAAAGTGTAGTCACCTTCAATGGTTTACTCTACTGACCGTGTGTAAACAGCGCAGGTCAGTGTCTTAGCCAGTGCAGCGAGGGAAGACCAGTTACACTGGCGACAGCTACTGAGCTGCAGCTACTGAGCTACAGCTACTGAAGAGCCTGCCCAACTATATAGACAAGAAGAATGCTTTTGGAACAAGAAACCCCATAAATTACCGTAACACGAGTTTGCGTCCCTAGCAATGCGGAATATTTGCGTTGGAATGAATGTTGAGAGCCTAACCATACGACGGTAAATGTAAAATAAAATAATAGTCGCATGAAGACAGTTATAAAGACTCATTTTCGTGAACGTGATGTCACCTCAATGATTTACCGATTATCTTCTACTGGACTAGTGTAAACAATGAGGCACAATGCCCATGCCAAACTGGCAAGGGACTCCAGTGACGCTGGATCCAGCTAGAGAATCAATGTACATCAGCCTATATTGAACAAAAGCCAATTGAGTCACAATGCATGTTTATCAGACGATTGGCAGTTGTTGCAAAATATTAAAGGTACTTGCATAGATCACTTTACAACATTATTTGAATAATTTGCTATTCAGGTTCAAACATTAATGTTAGTTAAACTGTTAAACTGAATACTGTCCTATGGATATATTGTGTTATGTATTATGTTCGTAATTCAGTATTCTTCGGCTTGTTTGGTAATTTATTGCAAGCGAGCAAGTTTCTGCTGGTTTTACACAGAATTTCTGCAAAATATAGGTAGCCTTTATTTCTTTAGGACAAGGTAAATTTTCCCTTGGTAATTAACTATTCAAATCCATATCTATGATATTAATGTAAAACACAACGACTTTATAAATTGTTTTTCTGATATCAATAAAATCTGAAACTATTGAACCTATTCTAATAATAATATTAGTAACATATTCCGGAAGTTCCCACAGGATAAGCGATACCGAAGGTGAAATCGCGCTGGGACCTCTAGCTTTCTAGGGTTCCGTAGCCAAATAGCAAAAAAAAATTTATTTTGGGGGTTCCCCATACACAGAACTGAAACTCAAATTTTTTTTTCATCAAACCCATACGTGTGGCCCTTTTGCTGCCTAGAAATTGGTTAGTACTTACTATAAAATGTCAACCTAATAAAAGTTTTGAGATTTTCTGTTCATTTATTTACATCTAAATACATAATATACCTACCTACTTCGATAATAGGTACCTACTCATATTAGAATAAATCTTAAATGTTATTTTAAATATGAATTCCTTGGCTGAAGATACTTTCTGGGTATTAAACCCAAATAACGTCCTGGAAGATGACGTCGTCCGAGCATTTCATGAAAAATCGCCTCGTCTTACAACTTTCCGTCCGCGGGTAGTGGGTCTGTTCGGGTTCCCGGAACTCATTGAGCCTGTGCCGCCAAATCAGTCTCATCTCCAAATTATTTATGATGGCAATGTGGATTCAATAGGACACTGGTCTTGAATTTATTATATCGATAGTACATTTTATACGCGTGTATGATATTCTCTATAATTGTTTAAAACGAACTAAAAATATATAATATAATAATGCATTTTTTCCATACCTAGCAGAATTTAATATTCAGTTTCCTAGCGTGCAACGTCCACCTAATGCAATAGATTGCGGGCTTTATGCAATAGCTTTTGCCACTTCTTTAGCACTTAAAGTGAATCCCTCTCTACACAATTATATACCAGAAATGATGAGATCTCATCTGCACTGTATGATTTTGAGCAACGGTTTTTTGCCTTTTCCATCTACAGCTAGATCTGTTCGTGGACGTCCGCCCGTAAATCTTCTTGATAATTTTCATGTTATGTTACTTACCGCTACGGAACCCTTCATGGGCGAGTCCGACTCGCACTTGGCCGCTTTTTATATTTTGGAACTGTTTTCATGTTTTGTGAAAAATTATTATAATATTTTGAGTTCATCACAGCCGGTACATCCACCTTTCCATTCCTTTCCTTTGTTCTTATTGACGTCAAATAAAACATGATTCTACCACCAGTTCGAAAAAACCTTCGTGAAGAAGAACTGGCAAGAAACTTCACGGGTATCTTTTTTTCAAAATAAATTTACAGAGTCTCTTTATGTCTATACAAAGTTAATCTTTTCTGCAACTATTAGCTCGGCAAGTCTCCCTCCCCCCAAGTATCCACACGACGAACACCCTCAAACGGCACCCGTTCACGAGTTAACGCGGGATCCAGCCATCGCCCTCCTCAACCATATTAGAGGGAAGTGAGCGACCCGTCACCCGACGCGACCATAATGTGTCTGTCTAGCTAGGGATTTGTTATTATTCTTATTATCATAGGCTTGACATACATAGATAACGTAAACATGGATTTGAATCAATGTAACTTAAATATAGTTTCTGATCTTTTATAATTTAATTAATGTTTATTGGTAACAACTAAAGAATTCTTATTTGAGATATATTTTAGTTCTTATGTAATCTGACCACAAATCTGGGTCACAACAAGAGGAATGTCATATTTCCTTAATTTTTTACGACTGATCATTATAAAAATAAAACACTTTTTAACCGAATTGTTTCACGTTTAATAATACTATTGTTTGGAAAATGTGATCCACCCGATGGTAAGTGGCAGCCGTGCCCATAGACATCATTAACAGTAAATATTAATCATAATCATTGATTAAATATGTTGTTATTTATTGATTATCAATCAATAATGTCTTTCCCACCAGAGGCTTACATTGGAGTTGCCTATGTTCCAGTGATAACACTGGTTGTGCCTGTGCCTTCGCTTTATCCGGACTACGTAAACGTGGAAAATATGGAAGTTTTAACAGGCAGGACGGTACTTGCAAGAACTACATCTAATTTAGTGAAGAAAAGTTTTTGCAGCTTGTATTGTTACAATATCGTCTGTATCAATTTGAAATAAAAATTGGACCTTCACTAAATTTTTATGTATTCTCAATAGCACACTAAGGATGTCACCAACAAATATAATTGAATAAAGAACACTATCCATAGTTATGCAACATCTTTGTTTTATGAAAAATAAAAATTGGCAACTTTCATATTAGATCAATAGTTACGTTTTGAATAGCGCATACGTAACGATGTTTCTAAAAGTCAATTCTTTCGTTTTACTGAGTTGCTTATGCTTACGTAATAAACGCAAGCAACTCATCATTTTGAATACTAGAATCATTTTGATAGTATCAGGTTTTTGGAATCAATTTAGCGTCTAATTCTGTACTGAATTTATTAATTCTTGTTTCAAAATAATATTTTTTTTTTCTAAATGCATACTTGCAGTCGTCAGTTGATACTAAAAGTTTTAGTTGGTAATTGGCATCCTTATCTATGAAAGCATTGATTACCTATATTGCCGTCCGAGTGGCGTATTGGTGCCTCATAAGCTGGAAGTCCCAGGTTCGAGTCCTGGTCGGAGCATTAATTTGTGTAATGAGCACAGATGTTTTTTTTGTTAAATAATTTTATTTATTTATTTTTATTTATTTACGTATGTTTATTGTGCCCCCCGCCACCCCAGTTCGCGGTATGGTCAGCAGAGCTTGTGCACAAGCTCTACTTCCTTTGGGGCTATACAGTTAGTGTGTCCGTCCGGGTATATATTATTATTATTACTTATTTTGACTATTTTTATAAAGAGATAAGATTTGCTTCTTTGTACGTTATCGATAACTCTAACTAATTTAAATAAGTTTTTACAATTAGAAAGACACATTATTGAGAAGTAACTAAGGAAATACCCATGAATCAGGGTTATCGGGTGACACCGTGCCGTGATCACTGACCACTACTTATATTGTTACTCATTAATCAAAAGTTGCCCAACCGTGGGCTTTGGGATTGTTACAAGAATAGAAAGAACTAAAACGAGAGCTCTGACCACAAATAACTACAATTCTACTTTGAAATATGATTATAAATTGTTATTTGGTAACTTACATTATTTTCGTCGAACACCCTAAACACTAGTGACGCGAATTTGCTGGGGTCTCCTTGTGGAAAGAACTGTTTGTAAATCTTGATAAAACCCTGTGAATGAAAAAGTTAATATTAATTAAAACGATGTGTTATTATTATACTACTGAAAGTTGATAAATCATAAAGTTTTATCAAAAGAAGAAATACAGATTCGATTTTTTATTTCTCTTTATGAGAAGTTCTGTGATTAAAGCAGACACATATCAGGTTTTAGTTGTATTTTTTTACTTACAATCAAAATGTTTAGTTTTTTATCTATATTTAATTTATTATTCTTAGTTTCTAAATTAGTTGCATTTTATTTCCAGTTCGGTTGACGTAGCCGAACAGTCTTCAGCTCCCATACTTTTGCCAACTTGTTTTATTGTACGATGTAATCGAGATAGGTCAGCGCAGGGCACTCCGCGAAATCAATTCCACCATTCAGAGTGAAACACACTAAATTAATTAAACCTTAAATGGCAACATTTGACAAGTGTTTTAATTGACCTATATGATATTAAAACTGCCTACTAACAACATCCTATGTCAACTAAACATAAAGACAATATACCGTTGGTACACCTAAGCCACTTCCTTTGAAATCACATTCAAACCTTCAGGAAGGTAATCTATTTAAATACTAGGCAGGTACTGAAGTTGTAAAGCCTAACTTTAACTTTAAACTCATAAGTTGTACACTAAGTGAGCTGAGTAATTTACTTGAGATAAAATATGTCTTTTTTATACAAACATATAATGAGTGATTATGGAATTAGAATAAGAAAAATTATTGTAAGGTTTAAGTAAAAGGTTTTATGACGACATTATGCAGTCAGGAACAAAAGACGTTAACAAAAATTTCTTCCATTAACGTGTTATGGTAATATTTGTTTATAATTGGTAAATTGTGTGTCGTAGTCCTGTATAAAACGAATAAAGGTCATCTTTGCGTATTATTTTTTTATAAGGTGAACTAAAGATTTGAGTTTGGTTAAGGGGTGCTATCGTCATACATTCAGGCGGGCATTAATCGGCATTGCCGGTAAAAGTCACCCGGCTAGTGTTGTTCGGGTTTTATCAACTCAAGGCGAATCTGCTAACTTGCCGAAAGCCCGAATGCCCACAAGCCGATAATGTGTAGTAATGTGTAGTAAAGCGCCCCTAAAATTTTTAAATATGTTATTACTTTGTCGTCCATTTGGATATAACCTCTTATTGTTAAAATGGTAAAAATACTTACTTGCTCAGTAAGCAGGCCATTAGGGCAGTCCTTTAGGAATCCTTTGTGCCTAAAGAAAATATAAATTTTTATTAACATTTTTAAAAACATATTGTAACCTAAAATTATCTCTAGATATTTAGTGTTATATACCTAGATACCTTTCAAGAAAGTTTAAAATTAGGTATATGCTAGTTTTCACGACCACGATTACGTTTTCTATGATCAATCAAATTTACGATAACTCCACGAACATTATTACATTGTAATAGGCTTTTTATAAAAGCCAAAAGCATTGATAAATTGTTTATTCACAACAATAGACCTCGGAGTTACCTAACGGAGTTCGAATAGGCGGTTCGCGTGCGTCACACTCCGTTTTATAGACAAAAGGGCATAATAATTCAATTGTATAGGGTATCGGCCTTACTAAAATTTTCGTCAAATAAAATCCAAAAAGACAAAAAAACCTTTGTTTTACGCCCTATTTAACGTTTTATTTTGTTTAGTTTTACCTCATCACATAATGGTAAATTTTTCAGATTTACCCATCTTTTATGATCGAACTCACAGGAACTGGAAGAAAACTCAGGACAAATATATAACTAATGACAGGGAAATCTTGCGTGTCAGGCATTATTACTTCCATTTAAATCCATTTAAGGCCATTTAAATACAGGGGATTGATCGTTAGGGGTCAGTATGAGAGAGTATAACTATATGATTTACGGCGGCACTCAGTGACGTGAGGCGCTCCAAGTGGAGATTTTGCTTAGAGAATTAATTTTTCAAATTTACATTATCTAATTTATAATTTTGCTGAGCAATATATAATAATCCCGGTCCATTATGTTTTTTCTTAATTTAGTGCTTGTACTTAACACCCTGTATGCCGTTCATTCAGGGTTAATTTTTTTTCTTATAAAGAATTATTCAATCTTGAACAATGGATACATAAAAGTACAATGTTATATTGGACGTCACTGATTGTTCTTTATGTATTACTTATTTATCAATAATGAGACCGCTCTGGGAACCGCTTTTTTAATTAGAAAGGACAGTATCTGTAGCAATAATTTCTTACGTTATTACTTTTTAATTTATACTAAAAGCAAGTTAGTTCCAACAAAAGTTCCTTTCTTTTACACGGCTTCCTGAGTTCGATACCTCACTAGGTATTTGTGCGACGAAGAAGTTTGTCCGAGCTTTAGATCTTTTCTAATTATTTTAGTATGTTTATGCAGAGTTCAGCGCCATTCGTTCTGGAGTAACCAAAGATTTCTAAAGTTTATTGTTTTACAGGTATTGTTTTGCCTGAAGAATTAATTCTCTATTTTTTTAAAGTTTTTTTTTAATAATTGCGATATCCTATAAAAGGTAGGTTGTGTGTTGCGGAGAGATGCCCGCTAAGAGATGTGACGAAAGCACTAGGGCGCACCCTAAAAGTAACAGGGTAACAGCTTTTAGTGCCACCGTTAAATTCAAAACTGGTGCCTCTTAAAAAGATCTATCAGACGACCGAGTGGTGTAGTGGTTAGTAGCCCCGCCACATACGTGGAAGGTCCCAGAGTCGAGTCCTGCTCGTAACATTAATTTGTGTGGTGAACACCGATGTTTATTCTCGAGTCATGGTTATATATTTTTGTGTGTATGTTTATTCTGGGACCCCCCGCAATTCGCTGTGTGGTTATTTGTTATACGCAAGCTCTGCTTACTTTAGGGCTATACAGTTGGTGCGTCTGCTGGGGATTTATTATTCTTAATTTAAAAATTATGAGTTTCATTAAGTAAATAAATATATTGAAGTATTTCTTACCAAAGCCTGATTTCCTTCTCCGTAACTGAAACAAATGAAACATGGTTAGTATTTATAAGAAGACAAAGGTTCAGAATTTTTACTTTAATTTCTTTGCTTAAATTAAAAACATACACAGTTTTTGCAAATTGTGGGAAGTTAATTCAAATTAATTGCGTCAATCAAATGGCGAAAAAGGACAAACATTTTGCAAATAACAAAACAAGTCAAAAAGTGGTTGTGGGGTGTGTACGGCATCTATTCTCGGCAGGGCTCTTCTCTGGAGCATATAAACTGAAAGTTAATGCTATGTGTATTTCTGCCCGTGAGTTGTAAATCGACAGTGGCGACAGCAAATCCAGAGGTGACTTGCTACGCTCTGTGTAGTGGCAAAACCAATAGCCACAGTACGATGCCTGGAATCAGCTTCTAACATTCCGATGGCACTCATTTTCTCGGTTTAAATGACGTCGTCGCTCCATATTTTTTACAGTTCCGATGCAAAAATTGCAATCGTTCTGTAAAAATGTCATTACACAGTTTTATAGAAATGTTAATTAACAGTTAATTTTTATTTAAATGGTGAAATTCGCTAAATAAAATCAATTGTGATCCAAAAAAGTCGTAATATTTGTAGACCTCATCCCTCATCCCTAGACACTTTTGATGCGTGTATATATCCTTTTACACCTACGAATAATGCATCAAATTTTAATGATATAATACAAATGTGAATGTAATATTTGTGGGAAGTTATATTCGGTAGGTTTTATTAATTAATAAGGTTTTTTGAATTAAAGCCTATTTACCCAAATATTTTTTTATTATTACCCACAATTACATAAAAACGTTGTTAAAGAAAGTATGAATATTTATTCATACATTTACATGATACAACAGGAGATACAATATTAATTTATATTCATTTTGGAAACGGGAATTGTTTCTAATTAGTACGAATTATTAATTTGAACAATTTTCATTAATAATTCTTAATTTGGTATCAACATTACATACTATAATTTTCCCGGAATAAATCTTTAAAAGCTTAATATAATCATGCACATTAAAAAGAGCCTATATTACATGGACCAATTAAATGACATTTATGCCAAATATCAATGTCGTTTAATAGCCTTTGTACAAATCAACGCCCTCCCGAATCGGTAAACTGCAACACGCACACGTGTCCGTTACACGCACACATCTGCCGTGCTGTATGATACAGTCGCTCGCTGGCCGTCAAATAGCGTGCCCGCATAGGTTTTGATACTTTTTAAAATATGTTTGACTTATTTTACGTTATTTTATTTTACTTTTGATTTATAGAAATATAAATTTATGCAATTTATTACTTGAGCTATGTTTTGCAAAGTAGATATTTAAATACCTGGTTAGGATAATATGGGACGAAATAAAATTGGAGTACACTAAGGGCTTAACGAAGAGATTGATGTCAAGTCAGATTGTCTTGATTCCTTTATATCTTTTATGTCAAACATATATTCAAATATATTTTCTTCTTAATTTATATCGACCTCTTTACTGAAACATCGTAGCATTCTGACGTGCTTCCTAAGGCTTAGCCGTGGCGGTACCTAAAAACAAAGACTTTTATAGATTTGTGTATTACTCTGTACTCATTAGTAAAATAATACTTGTAAAAATGCAGTACTTTAATATTATATTTATTATTTATAATAAAAATAAATATTTATACCAAAAGTATCAAAAATAATGGCAAGCATTCGATATTTGCGACGGAGTACGTACGATATCTTTAGCGAGTGCGCGGAAAAAAAAAGCGATACGTCCACACTCTGGAAGGCCTCGGCCGGTACTAAATAAATACAAACAGCCCGTGCATTAGGTTTTATATCAATTTTAGACATTTTTAAAATGATTTTTTATAAGTATTTTTAAATTTACTTTGCCTCACTCCGTTTACAAAATGGGAAACTAGAGTACGAGTTCCACCGTGGCACCAGTGCCGCAGAAACGGCTCGAAGTATCAATGCTGTGTATGGCGGCGCAAAAAAAAACACAGTGCGATTTTGGTTCCAACATTTTTGACTGTCGGAGACCATAATGAAGAATTGCAGGCTATTTCGGAAGCGGATCCATCGCAAACCACGCCCGAGTTAGCTGTGGGCTGCGGTATTAGTGATAAAACTGTTTTAATCCACTTGAAGCAGATTGGAAAGGTGAAAAAGCATGAGAGGTTTATCACTGTATACCTCATGTATTGAGTGCAGCAAACCGACAAACGCGCGTCGACTGCTGCGTTACATCACTCAACCGGCGCAATAATGAAAGGATTTGAAATCGAATCATTACCTGTGATAAAAAGTGGATCCTGTACGACGATCGGAAACGCTCTTCGCAATGGTTGAACCCTGGCGAACCAGCCAAATCCTGCCCCAAGCGAAAATTGACTCAAAAAAGTTACTTGTGAGCGTTAGGTGGACTAGTGCTAGTCATTACAGCTTTTTTAAATCTAGCCAGACGATTACAGCAGATGTCTATTGTCAGCTACCGCAAACCATGATGGAAAAGCTAGCTGCTAAACAACCGAGGCTGGCCAATCACTCTAGGCCACTGTTGCTACAGGACAACTCTAGACCACACACTGCACAACAGACGGCTACCAAATTAGAGGAGCTTCAATTGGAATGTCTGAGACATTCACCGTACTCCCCGGACCTAGCTCCAACACACTACCATTTTATTTAAAATTTGGATAACTTTTTGTAAGGGAAAAAATTCAACTCAGATGGGGCAGTCCAAAGCGCCTTCAATGATTTTATTGATTCCCTTCTGAATGTTTTTTTTTTGTAAAGGGATCAATGAACTACCTATGAGATGACAAAAGTGCGTAGATAGCAATGGTACATAATTTGATTAAATAAAAATATATCATATTATGAAAAATTTACTTTATGTTCCTCCCTTACAAAACGCCAATTTCATATGTTTTGACCTAAAATTACTTCATTATTATTTTACGATTTTTAAAAGGTCTTCCGTAACATGATAGGTTAGTGTATGCAGCCATGTTTGTGTAATGAATTCAGCTTTTAATATTTTCTTATTTCTTAAGTCACAATTTTGGATTACTTTAAAATTTTGGATTAATTAATAAAGCCACCAAAACGCTGCGCAAAACTGGTTTCACTGCTGGCTGATTAATTCTGTAGGTCCGGCGGCTAGGAATCAGTTGATAGTCCGGTGAAGATAATAATAACCTGTGAGTCTTAAGAGCAGTCCTAAGGATAAACAAGTGCCGTATGGTTAGTACGCCAGCTCCTTGTGTTTCCTTTCAGTGTTATTTTTCTTATTCTACCAGAAAACATGTGAATATGTGATTTGAAATTTAAATTTTCATGTACGTGAATTCTTAAATATTTTATATCGGGTGTGCGTGATAAAGACTCACATGACCAGGGAATAAAAGTATTCTGTTTACAAGAATGGATCCTAGCAGCTTTGACGACTTTGGGTTTGACTTTGGATCCCGCGGTTTTGTGGAAACAAACATACATAGTTTTTTTGGTATTGAGAGAGAAAAGAGTACGTTGCAGCATTTTCGTTGAAATATGCTTAATTGCTTTTACCTGCGAGTTCTTACTAACAGATATTTCATAATACATTTGAGGTAATAATATTTCATAAAAGTGATATTTTGAAGTGAAGTTTGAATTAGAATCAGATATTTTATTCTTGACATATTGGTTTTGTTCTCGAAGGCTAACTCAACGTAAAAATATTTTGATTTTGAGTATAAACTGCCAATCTAACAAATAAAAATATCTTGCTTTAAGTACCCTCCACACTTTATATTTCATGGTTTTTCATGAGTTTTTGGGGAAGTTTTACTACGTTATAATTTTATCTACCGAAACCATAGGACCTTTAAGTCATTTTTCAACATTTATCTCATTACGTAAAACAAGTCATACATACCGTATTGTATTCGAACCCATACATACATAATTTAGCAGTAGGCATTTCGGAGACCGAATTGAACATTGGATTTTACGATTAGGCCATGAAGAGTTCGCAATTTCCCAAAATCACCATAACATATAATATAATATGTACTTGTCATGAAAATCCACAAAAACAAAAATACTTGCTTTATAAACAAATAATTACTTAGACAAGTCAATACTTGGGTCTTGAATTCTTGAATCACAAAATATTGTTCCTTAGTGGAGTAATGTGCGTCATAGCAAAAACAAAAAACATGACATTTCTTGATTCTAAAGTATTATTATTATTCGGAGTATTCTACCTTTTGAAACTTATCTTAACCACTTTCATAACTTATAAAAATCATAACTAAGTCTTCACTTGGGCTCAAGTAAACACTTGTTGTTATTACTGAGACAAGTCACAAGTAATTATTTGTATATGAACACGAGTGACAGATGAATCTACTCATCAGCAGATAATACGCTAATTAACACTCTCAGAACTTTAATAAGAAATTCGTATTTGATAAAGGCTATATAATTTGGAGCGATATTCAAACTACTCTCCTCATCAGAATGCTGCATAATCGAGAGATAATAAATTATATATTTCAGCCAGAACTCCCCGCGGGTACAGGATGCACGCGAGTAAAACCGCAGGTAACTTATTAGTCGAAAATGAAGCAATGCAGCTTACATCGAAAACGTTAAGGCTGTTAAAAAGTCACCAATTGCACGTATGAGTTTTTCCAAGAATTGATAGTTTAATGGTAAAAAAATTATTAGGTTTTTAAGACACACATTTTTTTTAATTACCTAATTGAATGTAGTATATTATGTTTAGGTATAATATTATATAATCTTCTTATGAGATCAAAATTGGGTAACCTTATAATAAAATTAATATAGTTAAGAAATGGCTACGGTCCGTTTGAATCAAATTTACATATTGCGGATGCTCGTTTGATTCGATATGCAAAATAAACGAGCATCAAAACTAATATATACCACGGAGAAAGTCTTTAAAAACGAGTGACAACAAAGATGCAAGCGCATTCTTATACAGTTCGCAAGCTTAAAGCACCTGCCTAAAACTATGCTTATAATATTGGTTAGTATATCTTAATGTTCATTTATAGTTATTCTTTCATACCAAAACACGCTACTTTTGTTTTCCAAACTCATGTTGGCAACAGTTAATTATGCTACAACACAATGTTTGTAATGTGCCATTGTGTTGTAGTTTAATTAATTGATTAATTTATACAATAATGTTATTATTCCAGGTGGTGATAGCTACGGCTTCGGCGCCGATGGTTACCGGTGGGTACAGTTACCAGGCGCCTAGTCAATATCTTGAGTTGCCTAATATTCAGTCTTCTAACGGATATGGGCAGCTGGCAGCAGTTCACAACTATCAAACACAAAATGCACAAAGCGCTTCATTCAGCAACTACAATGATGTGCAAGCTCCGTATAATATTGTGAGAAATAATGTCCAAGCGACTTACAGCTATGAAGTGCCCAGGACTCCAATAACTGCGCCTTTGTCCTATCAGCAGCAAAGAATAACAGTTTATCCGACAGCAACTGGCGTACAACCCCCACATTTACGAAATAACCATCCTCAAACTATAACTCTTCTACATCAAGAAAGTTCGTCATCTAGCGGAGGTCCATATTCAGCAATAGTAAATAACCAGCAGTTACAACAAAGACCTACGACAGTACTTAATGCACAGGGGAACAACCCTATGGTAACCACAGGTTTGAATTCTAATACTAATTATTCTCCTGGTCCCGTATATTATGGATTTCAACCGGTAGCCCCCCAACTGAACGTTGTCCCATCTATAGTCCAACAACAAAATCTACCTCAGTTACCAGTGCCAGCAAATCAACCATCAGTGCAACAACACCAGGTTCAGTACAATAACGCCCAGGAGCTACAGATCCAAAATTATGTGGCAGAAGATGGCGATGAGGAAACGGTTATCGAAGAAGAAATACCTTATCAGCCCAACGTCCGAAATTACCAGAATCAACAGTTAAATGAGGAATTACTGAACAGAGTTACAGTAAACAATGTAGTCAACAGCAACACACATATCAACGTGGAGAATCCAGTCGCGTATGAAACGGGTATTTCGTCGATAGCACCTCAGACTGTGATCACTAAACATATATATTTCCACGCTCCTCCACTGGATCTTGAGGAAGCGCCTTTAAAAAGCAATGTTAGTCCCCCAGCAAAAAAGTTGTTTAATATTATATTTATCAAGGTTCCTTCCCAGGATTATTTGAACAGAGCTGAGATCTTAAGGCAGGTGCAAGGGAGACAAAACTCTGTGGAAGACAAGACGCTCATCTACGTCTTGGTGAAGAAGCCGGAGCCACTGATGCTGGCGGCCGGAGCTCCAGCGCCGCCACCAAACAAGCCGGAAGTGTTCTTCGTGAAGTACAAGACAGCCTCGCAGAACGAACAGACTTTACAGAACCATGCACCATTTAATAGTCAACAAAGGAACGCATAAGTACACCTCACACATTTTGGTTTATTATCATCCTTCAATGCACTGATAGTGAGCCATATTGCGAAATGTCTTAGATTTGAATAAAAATAATTTATTTATTACAATAAAAACGCTGTATTTTTTGTGCACTTGCTTTTGCTGTTGTTAGTTAAGTTTATTGTAAATATAATTGAATTAAGACATTTACTACTTTTCTTATTCTACGTGACCTCAGTAACTTGCGTTATTTTTGTTTTATAAAAACATTAATGATAGGTGTTATTTGATCATTTGCTGCAAAGCTGGTGATAGCTATACAAAGTATCCCACAACTTGCACGACAAACTGAAATGAAACAAAGATTGAGATAAAAAAAATTACCTCAGTAAAAGTATCACTGTTTACGAAATATTCCAGATTTTTTTTTTGAAAAATGCCGCTTTTGGTCAGTTTTTTTGTGTCTGTATGTATTTTTTTTGTAAATATTCTACAACAGTAGATTTACCACATTCAAATATCATTTTGTTAAATATCACTAAGTATCTTTGAGAAAAAACATATTATTCTTATTATTTTTGCTACAAAAATTATTTAGCTCAGCTTTGGTATTCGGTGGTAAAAAAAAATATGTACTGGACTGTCACTGCACATTTTACAAATAAATCACGTATTTAATAAAGATTTCAGAAAGGTCTGTCCATATTTTGGTAGAAAAAAAGAAATTGCCAGTTTGTGCCATTAATATGAATACCAAACCTGCCGAATTATTGATGTAAAATGATTTCACCGATAACCAGCTATATACAGGGTGTAAAATAAAGGGAGCAAAATACTTAAGGGTCAGTAAGTATACTATTATTCTGTAAAAGAATTGGAGTAATTGGAGCTGGTTAAGACTTTCACACATTTAAAATTTTTTTACTTCAACATCTTTGACAGCCGTAGGTGGTTTTTATACCCACCTAAACATGAGGCTCGCGAGGCGCAAATATAAAAATACGAGTTTTTTTATTTATTTTAAGTCATCAAAGTAAATAATGTCGTGTCCAATCGCATCGTATTACGTGCTACTCGATAGGTAAGTAAGTGACGACGGCTGCACTCGCCTCATGCATAGGTAGATATGAAATCCGCTTAGGGCTGTCAAAGATGTTGAGTAAAAAAATTGAAATAAAAAATTATGGAAGTCTTAACCAGCCCCTATAAATCCAATTCTTTTACAGTATATTCTAACAATGGTATACGTACTAACCCTTAAGTATTTTGCTTCCTTTATTTTACACCCTGTACATATATAGCCAGATAAATAAACGCACGACTGTTTATATTCCAGTGTCTGTTATTTCAATGATGCTATATAAGCGTACCCAGTACTCGTAATCACTAACTTAAAATAAAGTTGAAGTCATTTTGACGCAAATGATTTGTATTTTATTGATGACTGCATAAACTTTCTTAAATCTTCTATTCCGTGAGAGTTGCGTGACTTGTTATATAAAATTTATGAGATCGACTAAATTGTCATCATCATCAAACCTGTGGATGAGGCGCTAACAGCATATTATAAATAGTTTTAAAAATTATTATTAAAACGAGAAACTCTGCCAGAATATAATTTTTTCTTAATTACCAAAAATAGCCTTTCAGTAGCCCTAAGTAATAATAACAATTTATGAATAATAATAATGACAACTTCCGTCCTTTAGCCTGTTGTATTGCTTTAACTTTTGTGCCAATTGCGTTTCATTGAAACAAAGGAATAAATTTTAAAATTTTTTGAACTTTCGGGCACGATACACTATTATAAACAAAGTTTCATCGCAGGCAGAGTATAGGTATAAAAAGCATGGAGTGCAAATATATAATCATTAGATTTGTTTATTCACCAAAAGGAAAACCAATATTGTAATGAACATCTGTATACCTATTGCAGTGATACATAAGAGTAACTTAAACTGAATAAACATTTTTCATTTACTACAAAACTATTTTGTATCTTCGATTGATTGTGGATAGATTTGTTTTGGTTTTTCAGTGTATCAATCACCTTTATCAATGAATATTAAATACAAAAAAGTTGGTCTGAATGTTGATATCCAAAGCAGAATATACACTGCGAGAGGACCGCATAGTGTATTTATCTCCATAAATAAATTACGGATAGTTCTTCTGTTTTTCAAATGATTATTTTCGAAATAGTTAATTCTTGTACATTTAATCTGAAGTATACGCGGTCCAAAAAGCTTTACTATGTATCAGTTGTAAATTTAACGGTGTATAAATCATTCGTTCGTTGAATTTTGCCTGTACCATATTTAGAAAATCTTAATAAGCGGTGACTGCGCACCTTCCCATTATTGCAGTTGGATTAACTTGTATTTTTATTGTTATGATTCTTTTACGTAGTTAGAATTCATACTTGTTTACTATATTGACAAATAAGCGTCGCATTTGCGCTCTGGTAACGGCAATTGACGTTGAATTGTCAACATCATTATGTGACATAATAAGTCCGTACATTGTTTCTAAATGCTGTTTTTGTATCTAATATACGATTTTAGAAAAGTAAATTGTTAAATGAATTTGAATTGCTCTTAGTAGAGCGAATTGTCTACAGTTCTTTTATTGATTGGTTACATTAAAGGTGTTTGTATTGTTTGATTTTATTGTTTACCTTCATTCAGTTAAAGCCTTGTAATACGAGGGTAAATATAAATATTGATAGCGAGAATAGCTTGAAAATTAGTCTAATTTTGACAATATGACGCGCTCATGTGTCGGGAAACATTTTTAATTGAATATTTGTTATTTTTTAGTTTTTACAGATATCTAAAGGTTTTGCACAGACTCGCACTACGTATAGCAATAAATAATCTACATTAAAAGTAGACTTTTACCATCACACATGTTTTACTCCAAAAAAGATTGCCGTCTAACTCCAGATCTGTAGTAAAAAAAATATTTAAATTATGTAACTAACTACAAGGATGGCTTGAAAGCAATATTTTAATTTTATTAATACTTTTATCACACTTATACTTGAAATTGGCAGAAATAGTTATTGTGTAGTAACAACAGCTGATTGCCATAAAACACAAATAATAATAATAATAAACTAACTACATGTTTAATTTCCTACTAACTATGCAAACGAAAAGTAATGTATTTTTTATAAAAGTAAAAATTCAACTTAATAGATTCTAAACGTTGGAGTTCCAGCATTCGTGTTACATGTTACCACGTATTCAGGCTAGTTGTTACTTGATAAACATCCTTTACAATACCCTGTTTGTAAATGTTGAAGGCGTATAACAAACATTACTAACAAGGTATTGAAGAAACTGTCAGTTAGTACACTCCACAT
This sequence comes from Marasmarcha lunaedactyla, assembly GCA_923062675.1. Taxonomy (NCBI): domain Eukaryota; kingdom Metazoa; phylum Arthropoda; class Insecta; order Lepidoptera; family Pterophoridae; genus Marasmarcha; species Marasmarcha lunaedactyla. The sequence goes on along the minus strand of OV281339.1, from coordinate 11,537,012 downwards.
TGGTCACTTCACGCGCGTTTGGTTAACACGTTTTCCGTTTTAAAAAACATTATAAAACTGATCTAAGAGTATACGACAATAAAAAGCTTTCTTTTAAAAAACTTTAGGAACCCTTTCGGATTGCTGAAAATTAGATTTAGCTCAAAGTTTTGTGAAGTGCGGCTCGTCTACAAATGGAAGGATATGTACTAAAAGTGTTCTTGCTACTGTTAATAGCAACATCACCTCACATGGTAACTTTAAGTTTCCCAATATACAACGGATTCAGTGTTAAGTTTAGTCCGTTATCAATCAAAGAGGATGCGAAGAAGAAGGAGTTTGGCTCTACTTTTACAAAAGTGCCACAGGATATATTCGATCAGGATTATTGGAAGGATCTTCTGTCTGAAGCGTACTCGTTGGTGGATGAGCCGCAGGGATCGTCGAACCAGATAGCAAAGCTACCATCAGTGCAAGTACAGACGCAGGCGCAGGCGCTGGTGCAGGCGCAGGCACTGGTGCAGACGCAGGCGCAGCCATCGTTACAGGCGCCGCTACGAGTGCAGCGCAAAGAGAGCCTGCCGTACATTGACAGCCAACTGGTGCTCCCCCTCATGGAACAACGCAACAGTTGCTACAAAATACTAGTAGCTACTGCACCCCCAAACTTCAGTTTAAACGATGCAATGCCCACATTCATTTACATCATCTACCCCGACGACAATCAAGATTCTAATCAAGACATCAACGTACCTACTGTCTACTTTGTGAAGTCCGGGGACTTCAAGTCGGAGAACAAGGAAAGAGAGGAGCCTATCTACATAGTGGACAGCAATCGAACGGTCACGGGAATTCGAAGCAAGAAAGTGCCCAAATATGTTAATTTTAGAAACAAATTACTCAGTCGATACGATTATGATTTAGTGAAAAAATGAATTAGTTCTTTTTAATTAATTTATGGTGTAAATAATGTAAGTAGTTTAAGTTGCAAAGTTTTTTTTAAATAATTATACCTATACTTATTTCAATAAACATTTTTTTTAATCTAAAGCTTTTAATAATCTGAGAAAGCTGTTCGATTTATTTGTGCTCTCTTTACACAACCCATTTTATCGTGTTTTGCAAATTTATCTATAATTTATCTATAAGTATGTTAATAATTCTTTATTTAAACTTTTTTACAGTCTTAGATATTTAACCGTCACTTGAAATGGTCGGCCCTTTCAACTCGCTATATTTGATTCCGTTGATAATATACGAAGTTATATAGCTAAAGTCACTGCGGTACTTTTATGTAGTCATATCCTTAATACAATTAGTTTCTACCTGAGTGGCTTAATTTTGCGCAAACCACGGGAACGGAACGACACAGGTGGGATAATCTAAGGGATGTAAGTACGAACTTGATACACGCATATGTAGTTAGGATGGAACGTAGGTATGTAATCCTTCTCAGTATATTACTTTTGACAAGTGCGACTTCTCAATGGCTCACAATAACACCACAGTAAACAGTAAGTTTAAGTGAAAGACATTTCTTGACTTTAGTTCTTAAATATACAAGAAGATATGCATAAATAGCTAAAGTATATTGAAAATGCAAATGATGTTAAATCAATATTCAAATACGTCTGATTCGTACATCATACGTATAAACAGAAAAAGCATTTTAATCCTCAAATGGGAATGCAGAAAGAAATATGTAAGGAAAAACTTTTTACTTTTTCTCTTTACTAAAGGTAATTGTAAAAATGGAAAAGAGAATGCTTAAATTGAACGCCATTACTATAGTTATCAATACACCATTTGAAATTTATAAAAGGAGACGTGAAAATAGCAGCTGCTCCATAAAAACTTTTAGATGCGGAATAAAAATGAAACCATTTCTAAGATCGCTTTGAAAAAGGAATCAAAAGGGAGGAAAGCGGACGCACCGGTTTCCGGCCGGTTGATAATCACGGTTGCCCGGTTTTATCTATCAGCCCAAGTAACTTACCTTCTTTCTATAACATGCTGTAAAATACTGAGGCGATGTTTGATAAATTCTATTTGGCATGGCTGTGTTTTTAAAAACAATTCTGGCTTTTTTTTAAACATGCTCACTTGCAACTTATTATGTAATTTTCAACGTAAAGTATACAACAATGTAAATAAAATGTAAGACTGAGAAAATTTAACATTTTATGGTTGTACTGTTGACTGTTAAATTAAATAATTGAACTTTTGTTTTAGGAACATAATTTCTTTAAAGTTATTCAGTAACCAAGGTCATCATTAAAAGTATCTTTGAAAAAAGGTTTTTAATGAATATACCCAAATTTCAGTATGGTCCAATTAAGATAGCTTAATATAATGTTTACGGTAAATAGCTGATTTCTTAAATAAGGAAATATTTAATATTGTTTAGGTACAAAGTTTTATATTGCGTAATTTTTGTCATACCCAAACGTGTGATTTAATTTTTTTGGATTTAATAGTTTATGTGTTGGTGGAGCCCGGCTAACTATTAAAGAAAAAAAAGAAGCATTTGTCTCACTTATTTACTAAGTTATAGCCAAAAGAAGCTAAAAAATCGAAAATCACTAAAAAGAAAAAAATTCCTTCAAACTTCTAAGCTCAAAAAATCAGATAACATAAATGCTAGGTGCTCTATTTCTGCGCTACCGACTGAATGTCTTTGTTTGGAAATCCTGTTTATGTCAAATATTAAGGGCAATTTTTATGAAGTACTTACCTTCTATTTAAAGTACTGTTTTTTAAATTCATTTTAAATAAAAAAGAATGTCCTCGGTTAAGAAATGTTTGCGTGGGCATAGTTGTTCTTTATGAAACTACAATAAAAACTTTTAGCTGAAACTCAACCTCTCCCCTCTTAACTTGTACGCGTGTAACCCGTGGTACTTTGTAGGAAAGTACGACTTTTAGTGCAGGATTGCTATTAAAAAGAGTAAAGGGGTCACATATACAAAGTGAAGTAATACTCTTATTCGTAGTAAAGCAAAAGTAAAGACTAACGTCACTGTGATTGTCTTAAAAAATCAATATCTCACTCTTACGTTGATTAAAAATTTTTATTTCGTAGCATATGTATGTAGGTATTTTTTGTATATATATGTATGTAGAGGTGTCTGTATATTTATGTATATGTATGTTTATCCATATTAGTTATTGAACCTAATCCTTATAATAGTAATTTACTCAAATTTGTCCCAATGACCGTCAGAATCCTGTCTTTATCATATCTCTTTCACCTATTGGGTTGCCTGGAAGCGATTGCTATTTAGTAATAAGGCCGCCTAAATTGTCTCATGCTTGTGTAATTTTGTTATTATTATTATTATTTCTTGGATATGTTTGTGTTATGACGGCAATAAAGAATTATTGTATTGTATCTTTATATCATACATGCAAAATTGGTTGACGAAAACTGCGCGTTACTAGACTAGAAATACAATTTTGTGATGTAATAATTGTAGCCCCATATAAAGACTTGTCTAAACAATTGCATGTCTATTTGGTTGGTTATAATTAGACCATAAAGGTAATAAAGGTAAAGGATAACAGTATCAGTGCAGATAAACAAGAAAGAAACATAAGTATGCCAATCAGGAATCGCTAGAGGTAATAAGCAGGAGCACCAAGTTTGAGTCTCTACTTTTCAAGAATTGATGTAATAAATATTTTAGCAGCTACGACTTAAAACCTTGCAGATACAATAACTGGATAAACTGTAACCAGATTTTATCGCGTCGGTTTTTTTTACAGACACCTATGTCACGATTGACTAAGATGACAGGCGTCTGACAGCTCTGCAAAGATACGGAGACGTCGAGTTTAGTACGCGTTCCGGCACTGAATAGATTTCGAATACCACCAGCACATACATTTCTCACACACACATAAATAAAATACCAAAAAGTTTAAATCTATCAACTTGATACCTTTCAATTATTTGAATTTTAGCCCTGTACTAATTAACTTCGATTGTACACGCGTCATCTCAAGTAATGAGACAGATATTATTTTCAGTACCGAAAGAGTATAACCATCTTGGTCTTTCCACTTTCCTGATGGTGTGCGAACCTAAGTGATATTTAATATTGCAAAACTATGAAATAGGTATTTATTCACTTTTTTGAGTACTGTTTATAATTTATTTAGTTCGTATTATAACGGTAACTTGTCTATGACCTGACGAGCTTTCCAGTACTCCTAGAACTCTTCAACAGGCAGAGTTAGCTATGTCGAGTTTGGATTCATTTTATTTGTTGAAAAGAGATCTTACAGCAGAAACCAGTTGGATGATCTGAATGGATATCTGGAAAATTGCCTCTGGAATTCCTCGTGTGTAGAACCCGATGTATAAATTTGGGGTTCATTTCATTTGTTCACAAAATAACCTGAAGGTATACTCTAAAACCTGCTGCTGGAACGCCGCACAAGGAAGGGTGAGCTTGGCATTAACATACCTTTGTGCACTAAATAAAACGTACGTTAGTTGAGAAAATAAAACATTCCAAAGATACATCTTTGACTTATTTGAACAGTGAATGACTTAATTCAAAACATTCGTTTTTCAGATTATTATTTTTTAGGTTTCTTCCAGTAAATATTTAGATTTATAATTTTGCTTAACTAAACTATGTGCGTTACAAGTCTGTATTATGAATTCAGTATTTACTTCTTGCAATCTGAAATTGGATCATGACCAAAAACAATTTTTTTGACTGAATAAGTTACTAAATATAAATTGTTCCTCATTATTTTCTTGTGAGGGTTAGATATAATTTAATAAGGGATAAAATAGCTTTTCTTATTCAAAAAGCAGTTAAAATTATGTAAAGCTGAAAATAAAATTGTATGGTTTTTTGGCCGGCGTTATAATTTTGGGGTTTGCGCCTTAAGAAATTTTTTAAACACATCGTTTTCATGTAAGTATTGCTTGAGAAAATGAAAACACCACAAAGAGCAAAAAATAGGAAAATAACATATTTTATCAACTTAACTTTAGTTGAAATCGATTTTCACCAGAAATCGTTATTAAAATTTTGATATATCGGCGTTTTTAACGTTTAGCCCGTTTTATGGGGATTAAAAAAAAGAGCAATATGCATGTTACACATATTGCTCGTGCACTGTGTCGTAAACTCTTTGCTACATATTTATTTATGTACTAGAATCCAGATCATAGTTAAGCTGAATTAAGATACTTGTAGAATTTTGTAGTTTCTCTTTCAAAACGAATATTATACTGATATTATAACTGTAATAGTTTGTGAGGATGGACGTATGTATAGATGTACTGATGTATGGATGTTTGTTACTCTTTCACACGAAAACCACTGAATGAATTTTAATAAATCTTTACAATAATACAGCTCATACATCAGAATAACACATAAGCTATAATTTATAAACATATTTTGTAAATAAAATAATAAAAAAAAACTATTAAAAATGTTTACAATTCTAGAATGTACATATAAGTAAGTATATTAAAATAATAATTAGAAGATAAAAGAAATTGCCGAAATATAACAATGCGTGTCAAGAACGTCGGAAGAAGTTTTTTTTTGCGTGTTTTGCAAAAATCTTAAGAGTTACACGAATATAATAACTGGTGACAATGTTTTCAAAAAAGGAGCAAAATCTGGCTTTTACGCCGAAGCCAGTATGGGAGGGGTGGCATGAAAGGGACATTTTTGATTTTATGGCCCTAATAAGTTATTGACAAAATATATGGAACAGGTTTGAGTTGAATAGGAGGCGTTTAATATTGAACTATTGCAGTAAAATGCAATAATTGTCATTCATCAATTCTTAGTTGTTTATTTTCGCTTTAAAATATGCGTATTTTGTCCCTTTCAATAATGTACTTTATTGAAAGGGACTTTCATAGTTATTTATGAAAGGGACACTACCTGATTTCGAAGGAAAATGGGTAGAAATTACCTACTAAGGTACATTTAAATTCAAATTCAAATGTAATTGTAGAACTTTATTCATTATTTAATCTTGCATATAACTTTAACAGAAGTCACAACAATGTATAATTCTACTGTACGTGTGTATATCACTGAAATCCTCCTAAACGGCTGGACTGATTTGAATGTTTTTTTTAATGCGTTTGGGTGGCGCCCTGGATGGTTTACAATGACAAAATAGCCCGGCAGATGGCGCTGCAGTCGGTATCTAGCGAACGAAGAAGTAGCTAGTATTATATATTTGTTTAACTATAATGTGCTTAAAAAATGTTAATAACTTTTCTTCTCCAACTTGTAATCAACAGTCTCTTTATAATGAACGAGAAATTTTCTTAAAATAATTATAATCAAAAGTCTCTTTATAATTAAAATATACTTAAATCTTCACCGCTGATCTAACAGAAATAACTTTTTATAGCACTTCATTAACTGCCTCTTCAATTTTGTTCACAAATTCTCTTCTTCGGTGGCATTTTTAATCTGAAAAAGAAGTAATAAAATATTAGTATCCTAGTAAAAAAAACAGTCTTGAAAGGGACAGTTATGAAGGAGACGTCCCATTCATAACCGTTTGTTGTGTCCCTTTCATAAATATTACACAAAATTTTTAAACATAGCCACTAAATCTACAATATTAAATTAAAGTTCACTAACCTTCTTTTCCTATTTCTATGGATGTCCACCCAATCTTAAACAATGATTTACACACAAATAATTAGCTCACAGCACTTGATAAAACGTTTCACTATTAAAGCAGAAAAAGTAAAATTCGACCACTCAATCAACACACGCATGAATTTGCCATGTTTGAAATGACAGGAGTGTGAAGTTGTAGATGATGAAGATGTCGTATTGCATCAAGCTTGCCATACGACAAAAACAGCGTTGCAGAAACATTGTTTTTATTTTACTGGTAATTTCAATTGTCCCTTTCAATACGTTTCCCTTTCATGCCTCTCCCCTATTAACAAACTCGTGAACAACAAACGCAATAAAATTTAATTATTTATTTCCAATGCACATTTTGAGGTAAATAATCGATTCTCATCCAAAAAATAAAACTTTAATCTAGTTCAACTAGTGATAGTGATATTTAAACTCGTTCAACTTTGTACACTTACTTTTTTGAACAAATATTTTAAAATTTACGACGAGAAAGTGAATGAGCGCTACTAAAATAATGCGGTCCAGCAGTGGGCGCGAGGAGGTGGGGGGAAAAATTCGCTCACTGCGTGTGCGCGATCGATCCGAAAACGGACAAACACGTGAAGGCTAACGACAAGTCGTAGACGTTTTGTGCCCTTTTTGCGAATTTTCAAGACGATTTGTTAAAAATACACTGCATATGTAATGATTAATAATAATTATTAAGTTGGTGATGGACGCTTTTGTTTTGTGGTTAGTTAACAACAAGTACTTGTTATTTATTATTTATTTTGATTACCTTAATAGGCAGGCTACTTGAATTTTTTTTGGATGTTTGTAATGATTTACTATATTTCCACGAAAGTGTCAATTTATTTTTTAAATTAATACACAGTAATAGATTTTTGCATTGGCAAGTACTAAATTTTAAGTATAAAATATAAATAACTATCGTACTATGTTCATAGCTACATAAAAGGTGCAAGACGACATCCAGTCAAAGTATTGAGTGTATTAATTGTGAAGTATTTGGTATTTATAACGATCTTGTAAATGAAAAGAATAGATGCTTAATATATGTAATGTCTGACAATTAAGATATCTCCAGGATTAACTTTTGAATAGTCGTTACTTGTAATAGCAATGTTAGTGAAAAGCCGTTCTTTACGTTTTTGTACAGGCAGCTGGTAGGATAAACATTTTACAAGTAAGTTTTTCGAATAAGGTTGTTGAAAGTACGGTACGCGTTTAGATTTTATGAAAAGTTAATGTTATTACTATTAAATTAAATCAGAGTTACTTAATTTGAAACTCAAGATTTGATCTTTATTTACTTCTCTAACGCTTTAGTTAAGTTTGGAAAAAAGAGACATAAACAAGTTCAATTCTGAGTTGTCAGTTTTTTTGTGATTTTACTATTTATTCAGTGAGGCATATTTCATTTTCATTCTATTTGACTTTACTTACTAGCTATACAAGAAAAAATTGCGAAAGAAGCCTCGGGCTAATAATAATAAAAAAGCAAAAAATGTACTAATCAGATACTAAACATGCAAAAGTATTTATATTTGAACAATACAAAAACCTTCTAAATTTAAGCTTTGTACCTACGCGCATGGCTTTTTCTTACACGAACTATGAAATAATCTAATAAGACATCTTTAAAATCAAAATCCTTTCAAAATCAAAACGACCGTTAAGTCATCAATGAATGCGTTATGTAATTGACTATCTATTTATATCATTATGAAAACAACAACGAATAATTTATTTACTTTCTGTCTATTAAGTTATGTATATTATAATACAGAAAAGAGACATATAAAAAACGTTATATTTAAGAACCACTGTGATTTAATATGTTGAAACCAATTAAACCAAGTAATGTAGCAATCGAGAGCTTCCATTTCCAAATAAGTGCCCATTTGCAATATATCAGTGCCAGTGTATTGCGATATTATGATGTATCTTAGTGAAGGGTGGCTTATTGCCACAAAATAAAATTGCCAGTTTCAGGTCTTGCCTAACAAATGAACGTACTAAACATGTATGTATCTACTAATGAATACAGCTGGAGCTGAGCTGCGACCGAAAGGCGTATCGATTTAATGTAACAAAATGTTTTGTAATCAGAATACATAAAATCAACAGGAAAATTGCAGAAAAACCTTTGTGGTTGGAATTGCTGTTCACGCAAAGCCGTAAAAGTTAATGATAGATTCCTACTTTCGAAATAGCTAATTTAGTTAGATGCTATCTTTAATAGGAATTTAGCAAATATGAAACACGTATGGTAAACTGAGTGAACAGTGGATTGTCTATTTTCTGTCGTGACATGAATACAAAAGTTTTTTGTAATATTTCCTTCTCAGGAAGCGCCGGACCCTGTTGGAATTTCGGGTTGAGATACACCTACTGAATATTTTTGAAACCGTTCAGTACTTTCAGCGTATGACATACAATCAAAAAAATGTTTCTTCTTTACAATTACAGCGTCGAAGTTTAGGTAATGGCACCGCTAGGTTTATCGCTTCACGTGAAAATATTATTCTTGCGTAGGTACCGTCGGCCAACAATGTAGTCGATCTATCATCCAACGGTTGAAGTTCATTGCATGACACGCATGTCATAAAACAACAAGGTTGATTTTTCCTTCTAATGATATTCTGACATAAAGTGTCTAATGCTGCTGCTAATCAAATAATGACGAATGCTGTCTATAAAGTGTATTATAGTAACTCAACATAAACAAACAAAATATTATTGTGCATCTCTTTCAATATAAGAAAGACTAAACATTATGGCCATTTTGGTTAAGTAGGAAGTTTTGTCAAAACTTTTTTGGGTGACTATAAATTTAAAACTGAGACAAAATAATTAAAATGAAATAAATTGATAGATAGCGGAATGAGCCACTTTTTCAATAGGTAATGTTGTGTTAATCTAATTGCTCTATTCAATGCTTCTTACGTATTTTTATCAAATGGTAAATGTATTTGGAAATTTAAATTCCAAATGTAACATATTACGCCACTTCAATGTAAGATATTATTTACATATTTTGTGCATAATATCAACCTAATTATCTATTTTATATCGATCATATTATTGTATAACTATACTAACCAATCCCATTACAATACCTATACATCACTCGCAACTCAAGCAGTTTTTTTTTATGAATACTCGCTTTTATTATACAACGATATGTTTCTTTTTTGCTAGTAATCCGTGGTTGACTGTAACTGGCTATCTTTGGTATTATTTAAATAAGTGATTATTTGTATTATGCTGTTGTTAACCCAAATAAAAATGAATAAATAAAATAAATTAAGGATATGAGTTATGTCGTACTAATTAACTAAGGCATGATTGTGAGACAGATCAAGTCCTGGATCACTAGTCAATCAAATCTAGATAATCTTTATTGAAGATAATACTGACTACTCCTATTTTCATAAACTTTTGCTATATTACGTTAACCATTGGGACCTTCACCTTGGATCTTCTGGAAAAGCTGTAGTAAATATTAACAATTTTACCAACTCGGCACTTAGCTCATCAGTTTAAAAGGGAAAAAGATATAATAAACAAGCTACGGAATTTGACGAATTCAAAAATCCAGCTGCTGAAGTTATTTTCCTATGTAATTCCTGTTTTCATGGTAATTCCGGGCAATAACATACCCTATGTCACTCCTACACCTGAGACGAATCTAATGACACCTCATATCCTGAAACGGTTTAGGCTGTAGAGCGTGCCAAAGAAATATACGCACATAATTACACTCGAAAAACATAATCCTCCTTCTGACAGTCGGATAAAACATTAAAGATGATTTGAAAGTTAACTTGTTTATAAGCTTGATTTACATATTAGTATTTACACATAACACTCCTTGGGCCTTAACAAATAAAAATTTTGAGAAAGTTTTTAGACAAAATACGTTAGATACTTATCATACCTGTAGAAGTGTAATAGTAACATGAATATCCGTATTATGTAGTTTATATTGTGTACATGTTTTGAAATCTACTAGCTTTCTCAAGATTAGCTAGGAAACAAACAATACATAAAAACAGATACTAGCAAACTCTCAAATGTATCGTAAAAAGGGGCCATTTCTGCAACCCTCCGTCAATTGTTTTATTAGATTTGTATCACACACAACAAGATATTATTCTTTCCATCAGGGATAATTTGGTTTCAATGTATCGTATTTGACAATACTGACCTTTGTTATAGTGGAGCAGTTAGGGAGATCATAACTGGTAACTGGATATGTTCCTATGCATGAGGCGAACGCAACCATCGTTACTTACCTACCTATCGAGTAGCACGTAATGCGATGTGACTGGACATGATTTAAGTTACTTTAATGATTTCGAATACTAAAAAACTCGTATTTTTTTTATTTATTTGCGCCTCGCGCGCCTCATGCGGACCACCTAGGACTGTCAAAGATGTTGAAGTAAAAAAATTTAAATGTGTGAAAGTCTTAACCAGCCCCAATAACTCCAATTATTTTACAGTGTATTCTAACAATGGTATATTTACTGACCCTCAAGTATTATGCTTCCTTTATGTAACACCCTATATAAAGCAGTGAAATAAGTGTTTCAATAGGGTCTCCACTACTAACAGGATGTGTACCAAGCTTATATTTTCTTGAGAATTATTTATTTTCCTTATTTAAACTTACAAATATATGTTAATGAACTGTGTGTATTAGTTAAAATTCTCAAAAACAAAACATGAGGACTTAGTACGACTTCTACTGTTAATTTTTCTTACTACATATCAAGTATTTACATATAACTCTGTTTACAGATGGTAAAATGTTCTAAAACTTTATTTATTATGTTGTTGATATTATATCTATCTGTAGCTTTAAATTTCATAATGTTAACTCAACAAAAGCCCTGGGCCCAGACATGTATGGGAAGATAGGTTTCTCCTTTCATCAGTTTTATTAACCAACTTCAAAAAAGAGGAGATTCTCAGTTCCTCTGCAAATTATTTGTTACGTATGTTAGGGTATACATTTTTTTGTTTTTAAACCATTTTGATGACTCTTTGTGCATTCGATGTTGTTTAGAGTCTAGTTGGTCCCGTTACAATTCTTCGACAAGACTTCGGAGATTTGCCATGGAACTCCTCAAAATCAAACAGAAGGTGTTTATAAATTGATCTGTGTTGGCTTCAAATAGAGAGATAAAGTTGTGTGAGTTCATTAATTTACCTTTATAAATGATCCTTTAATGGCTTTATTTAATAGTTATATTATTGATCTCGCCCTAAAGGTTTCCTTTTGTTTGAATTTATTATTTTACAAATTGTGTACCAGAGCATAAAATAGATGATTTTAAAATATTATTTCGCCTTCACAATACCTTTAATAGAAAATACAGTAAGCTTAATAGTGTTTCCAATTATTTCATGAGTAAAATGACATGCTTCTATTTAACAAACTTGTGCAAAAATACGAACTGAAATTGTGCTTCTTATAAATAAATAACAGAATGGTGCTACTTTCAAGTTCAATTTTCTAAATCCGTGGCTGAGAATGAAATTGGTCGAGCGCGATTGTTCCTCACTCGTTTTGCTTCACAAAAGATGTAGGCGCCGGACGACAATCTTTTATAGTTATACGTAACTCGGGACATCCCATTCCACAGGAAATATTTACATATTTATTTGTTTGGGAACGTTTTAGAATTGAAACACAGAAAATTTATCTAGTTGACATGTAAAAATGGAGATCGAACTTCGACTTCTAAGACTGAATATACTTTATCTTTATTCAAAAGTAGATAAAGTGTATTATTAATTCCTGAAATACTACTCTTCACTATTTTGTTAGGCGTTTGGCTAAAAGTTTAGTCACTAGTTGCGAATACATAACGTTAAATTTAAACATTTTGCCATAAGTTCATCAGGTGTAGGTAAGTAAGGGTAAATAGGTAGCAGGTAAAATCATTCAAGTAGTGAACTTGTAGTTCATCACTAAATAATTTTAGAAATCAAGCAGCAAACCTATGGTCTAATGCTTCGGCAGTATTGCCGACCAGCACACCAATAATGTTTAAGCGAAGTAATTCGCGTACATGTTCTAGTTTCCTTCATCCTTTAATAGGTCAGTCGAAAGTGAGTCAGTTTTGTGTGCACATAATACCGCAATTCTGCATACGAATTTACAAATTTCGCACAATGTGGAGGATTGTTCGACTTAATCCTTACAAGTGACATGTAACACGGATCGTGGGCTGCGTTCTAATTATACAATTATATCCAATCACGTAACACGAATTTGGTAACGTGCTAGACATTCCAATACATGCAAGAAGTGACAGTAAGTAATATGTTTTTGGTAAATACTTATGACCAATATTATGGAATGCTTTGTCACACACCCTTGGTTCTTGAACTTTACTCGGAATTTCCTTCACTCAAGTCAAGCTCGGTTGAGGATTTTTGTATTTTAGTTGACATTTTCGTCCTCGTCTTGAGAACTTTTCTCATTGGAGTTGAGAAACTAAGCATCAAGTCTGGCTTCCTCACGACGTACCTTATGGTTCCCTCAGTGTTTGTCAAAATCTTGTCGAACTTTGTTTGCAGGCCTTGTTGACTTCTAAACATTTGAGTTTTTATACGTATTTTGGCACAGATTAGTGTTCTTTTTGGCCAAGCTGACCGTTTATTTGACATAAAGATATATTTGACCGCAAACGAAAATAACCTAGATAAAACATAGTACAGCAAACCTTGTAAAAAAATTCAATTTTACTCATACCATTAACATATATTCCACTATACTATTTCCATTTCTTTATTTTCTCGATGACAGCTCCTGTGAAAACTTGTGCGAGCGTTTTTTTTTACATTATGTTTGCATTATTTTATAAAATATGACGTTTACACACGTACAAGGTTATATAATACCAGAGTCGGAGAAACAGAAAGTTTGACATAAAAAATATGAATATTGTCTGTAGGTTATGTTTTTTGAATTACATATTTCCAAAGAATTCACCACTAGCATCAATACAAATTTCATGCGTGTGAACCCACTTTACAGCCTGCTACTGGTATTTCCTCAACGGCCTTCTCAAACGCAGTGAGCGCATCTACTGGCGATTAAAACTGTATCCCTTTGAACTGGTTTTAATTTTAGGGAACAAGAAGAAGCAACACGGTGCCAAATCAGGGCTGTAAGGTGGATAACCCAAAAATTTTACCAGTGTGGTGTTTAGGAAGTCCCTCGCCTTGATCGCGAAAACTCTTAAAAATATCGTTTATCAGAATAATATGGCCTTGGTTTAATGGAAGTTTACGTTTATTTCACCATTTTTTGTTTTGTAAGCATGTCGGTATGGTCAAAATTATGTGTTAAATAATTTTCAATATTGTAAAAATAATAATCTGATAGTGTTATAGATGTAATGAAGGTTAAGTTACTTTTTCAATTAATATACAATGTTGTCTATCTCAGTGTTAGTTAATGTAATTTTCTATGTACACGTTCTTGTGGAATGCAACCTAGACTTGTTGTATTCTGTTGTGTGTAATAAATAAATAAAAATACAATAAATTATTATTATAAGAAATAAGAACATTGTTTTTTTTCAATCTATGCAGTCATTACAAGCAGGAACTGTGTGCTCGCCGCAAATTGCCTTTCTGCATGAGTGGCATGAGTATTTAGTAATCCAGAGTTTTTTATATGGACAAAATTCACATATTTTGCGTTAATTTGTTTGTCCTTTAGACATACCAGGAGCAACATCATTAATTTTTGGATGTATGTTTTGATATTTCTTCTACTTCTGCAACCATGGCTTAGTTAGGCCATCTGCCATTCTTTGAATAAAAGTTCTTCGTTTTAATGGTTGTTGACGCATGCATAGACAGGTACATAATTCACATATGTATTAACCGTGCATAGGTACTCCATTAACCAGAATACCTTCCCCTTCTTTTTTTCAAATTCATCTAAAACAAAAAAAGAAGGTTATTTTTTACTTCATCTTATCATAAAGACTTTATATGGAAACAGTTCATATTACTAGCTAAATAAGGAGGTAAATTATCTACAATAGGTACTGTAAGACATTCATTCTAAATCAGTATCAATAAATAATAAAAAAATACGATTATTTTAATACATACCTTTGTTGACTTTTCACGCGTAATCACTACACATTCGCCTGTGAGTCGACTGTTCTGCTATTACTCCAGAACTAGTAAGTGGGCGTCAGCGTCGCTTGCACACGGGTCACTAATTAGCCAATCAGGAAGCTATTTGAGAGGGGCCGAGCGAGAAAGTGTCGGGAGCATAGGTACTTTTTTAAACATCGAACAAGACAGGTGCCGGGCGACTGTGAGATGAATGATAAGTGATCTAGGGTTAAGGGAATCGATACTTAAAAGCCCGTTAAGGAGAAAAAACTGGCGATCAAAATTTATTCTAGCGCTTCTCGATTGTTTCACTTTCGTAGGCGTTGGTTTGTTTTGAAACAGCCATACTGGCGCTTTGTTTTTGGATCGTATTGCTAAATCAGACATTCTTTACCTGTTATGATATTGTTAACACGGCGGGAAGAACCTGCTTTAAATTTATCAATCATATTATGGCACCATTCCACGCCCACGCCATGGGTAAACAAGCCTCCTTACGCAGAGGTTTAAAATATCTTGAACACTCTCCGATCCAATCTGCACATTGTGGTGCATCCGGTTTTGTTGAATTAAATTTTTCACTTTTAGCACGGTTTTTTCGGTAACAGTAGTCAAAGGACGACCAGTTCTTTCTTCATCCTTCAAATTGAAGCAAGCGCACTTAAATTCGTTACACCAGCGGTACACAGTTCCTTTAGAAGGCGCCTTGTTCACAAAAGCTAACTGAAGTCCATTAAACGATTCATCAGGTTTTCAGTTTGTCTTGAAGTTGTAAAAATAATTGCACGATAATGTTTCCGACACAGATCCATATTTATATGTACATAATAGTTAGTTTTAGTTTGTTGCTGCGTAAATTGCGTAATTGCTGGTAAAAAAAACCTAATTTAAATTTGGAACAAATTTATTTTCATTTTTAAATAATCTAATTTTCAAAATATATTACAACTCGCCAGCGATCGATACCTACATAAAAACATTTACATGTACTATCCTAGTACTATACTTATAAAAATTCATCACTCGCATAAATAAGTGTTACCCACAAAAAGTTACTTAAGCCATTTGTTCTGGTTCAAATCTCATAAATGATTAAGTAAATTGAAAGGTCTTCAAAGTCAGTCAGAATTGAGCAACGATGAAAATCGTCAGTGCAAATTACATATCATTCTAACTAACAAATTCAAAATTAAGAGTTCAAGGCGTTTTTTAAAGCGTCAGTGAATGGAACTGGCAGGAAACTCGAGACGTGGTGACTGGATCGATGGACTGGATCCTCCAACTCCTGAACGCACTTGTAAGTCAAACTTTCGTAGATGTGTCATTTTTCAAATTTATTTAAAAATCAGTTGACCAATAAATTAAGAAATAAAGGTCAGTAAATGTATGTTTCTGTAGAAAACAGGCAATAGTTTACGCTTGGTCAAAATCCGAACTTTATGACAGGAGTCGTTGATTTATTTAATCTTTGAATTAACCGAACATCTTAATGATATTAGATACTCACACAAGAAAATAATTTTAAAAAGTAAAAATGAAATATTAACTGAAATTTCAATAACAACAAACAACCTCCAACAATTAGCCAAACAGTTAGTATTGTGAAACACATGTGGAGTCTAATGTATGAGTGTTCGTTGTTTAAAATGTATGTAACGATAAGCATTTCAGTTTATGCTTTGAAGATAATAATCTTTGGAGCGGCGGCGGCGGCGTCGAGGACCGGATACCGTTTGTTTCCGACAGTACGATGCTTAAACCAAGCGATGGGTTGAGTTATAATAATAGTATAATCCCTTTTTACTTTGCGTTAGTAACCTTCCTTAGATCGGGCGGAAATACATCAAATATGCGATAAATAATAATAGCAAATGTTCATTTATATGATACTTAAGTATCCTGTCAGTTTTAGCTTTATAATTCCAAGTATTAAGCCAAACTGTTGTTCGTCAAGCTGTACTAAGCTGTTCCTAACTACCTAATGTATGTATATTACAGTGATGACAAAAGAGTGCTGAGAGTGTCTTTTCCGACGGCTTTTTTCCTTTCGGTCTAATTTTAATACCTTTTAAAGCCGAACTTAGGGTGAATTTAGGCAATCACGCTGTGTAATCACGTGAAAATTACATATTATAAAATGCAATATTTTGATTTTGAGCGTATCTTAAGGGAGTGGTTAGCATAATCTAGTTTTTATACAAACTTATTAACTTCTTACATTCAATTCCGTCCGCCATAAGTAATTTATACCGCATGTTGACCGGTTATGACACTCTACAGACCTACTCTTATTACTCTGACATAGGTTATACAATACGATGCCCTTTCACTTTAAAATATATTTTACGGTGTTTTTATTGTACAAGTAAGTCAGTTTTAAACCTGTTCCTGATGGAGTTTTGATAGTTTTAGTTTGTTAAGAATTGGACATATGTTAATTTATTCCTTATTAAGTTTGTGTATGGCTTGACTTAAGAACAAGTAATTCCGCATCGTTTTGCGGTCAGCAAACATCATTAGTTAATATCAAAATCATAATCAATAAAACACCTAAAAAAACTAAGTTAAACCTCTAATATAAAGGTATATTAAAATGAATTTTAAGCGATTACATTATCAAATCAAAACCAAACAAAACTTTCTCAGATAAAGACTATTCGCACAAAAAATAGCTTTAAATAAATCGCAGAGTTGATTTAGTTATCCTGTGAACATAGTTATCAGTTTTCACAGAGTTGGGAATGCCGTGGAATGCCCGAGGAATGCCCGGAATGTCAGAACCGCCCCGGTTTCGAACCTTGGACTTTACGCTGAGCTAACCATGACCTACGTTAAGCTGTACATGTGCTGTTGAATGTTTGACTAAATCCATTTCGACTTCACCAGAATATTTTATTATAAGCTCTAGTTTTGATGTATTGTGTCTTTGAATCAAATATAAAAAAAATTAAAATCCATTTTGTATTGTTAAAAAATCTCAGTTTATTTTCAGTTTTGGGATAAAGGTAGGAAATTTCGTTCAAACATTTTTCTAGCTTTTATTTCAGCACTCACACGAAATAAATATATGTTTTGTATTCACATTTTTATACATAAATTATCGAATCTGCCTTTATGAAGGTTTTGCCTTCTGGTTTGCTGTTTGTAATCTAGTAATGGAAATTATTTTATATGTTTTCTTCGATGAATAATTTAGAATAAATGTTGTTTATAAGAGAGACTACGTCGTAGAGCAGTGAGGACGACATCACTTCTATTTCTTTTTTGACAAATTTATTCAACGAGTTGAAATGTAACTACATTATAAACCGTACCGAAACTGTAATAAAACTAAAATAATTTAATATATATAATATTTCTAACAATCACACCACAGTATCTAGCCCAAATTAAGTATCATTAAAGAACTTGTGTTATGGATACTAGATAACGGATAAATAAACTTAAGAAATATATAGGCACACATAGATATTTTTTTATACATAAATATATTAGAAATAAACTTAAATAAACGTAAATACACATCCATGACTAGAAAGCAAATATAATAATACAATACCCCTACCAGGATTCGAACCCGGGACCTCTGGCATAGAAGGCAAGGCTACTTACCTCCACACCAAACAGGCCGTCAAAATAATTAGTTTATCATTATTTATAAATTCCAAATATGTGTCAGATGAAAGTTGATAAAAATACTAAGGCTTACCTACTAAGGGCTTAACTCGAAATTAGCTTACTCTCTTGGGAATATTGCTGTTTGTCTTTTTCAGACCATTAGAAGTTAAATAATATAATGATAAAATAGATATAAAATATCCGGCTAACCACAGACCCATCAGCCTCCTGAAGGCCATGGCAAAACATCTCGAGAGATTCATACTCTCTCATCTGTTTCCAAGGGATGACGATCCCCGCATCATTCCATGAGTTCGGCTTTCGCGCTGAGCAGTCCTGCCCTCAGCAAGTTCATCGTACCGTCGAGTCGTATACAGCAAGTTCATCGTACTCGACGGCTTCTATCCGCGGCGTTATAATACGGTTGCAGTTTTCTTAGACGTAGCCAAGGCTTTCTATAAAATCTGGCACAAAGGTCTCGTTTATTAACTTTATAAAATAGGCTCACCGGATCGCCTAGACAGGATAATCGCATTATATCTCAAAGACCGCCCTCTTGGCCGATGACACCGCCCTTTACACTAATGGCCACTGTGGTCGCGTCTCATCACCAATCACCAAAATGCCGTAAACGCCCTCGGTGTATGGTTCCAAAAATGGAGTATCGATGTGAATCCAGACAAAAGTCCCAACGACCCTCACGTTCAAATGTTAGGTATTCCCATCCCCTCGAAGCGCAATACTAAATAATTAGGTGTCAACATTTTCAATAATAATTAGTTTATGAGCTATTTTGATAATGATCTGCGAGGCTAGATTAATCAAGCCTGTTATTTCTAATGCTGCGTTCCGTATGCCGATTATAGCGCTCATATACCCGTTCCGAATGCCTGTGAGCGCGCTCACAGCGATATCGATACGTCATCAATGACGTCACAAACGCCGCCATCTTCCCCGCTCACAGTGCCCAAGCTACGTAGCATGGTCGCTGTGAGTGGCCTGTCAAAACTGACACATGACGTTGTGACGGTTGTCTATTTCGACCTCTTTTTGTCAGTAAATTTTATTTTTTTGTTGTTTCCGACATAATTTTAAACTAGGAATTACGTAGTGTCGGAGAACGGCAATGTTTTGATTTGACAAGTCAGTCACGAAAAATTATTCATCAAAGCAACTTGAATCTATTTATTTATTATTTTTTCCGAGTTTATCATTCAAAATTATATAGTTAAGATATTTTATTATCGATAATCAAAGTTCTTTTTAAGAAACCTATTTTTTACGTTCACGAGTGTGCGTAGCCAAAATTGTTGGCATTTTTGTATATTTTTAATTTTACCGAAAAAATAAACACAGAAGAGAATTTTGTGTTTTATTGAAACTACGCTACAACGTTACTCTGTTGATGTTTTTATCAGTCGATTGAAGATATTAAAAGCTCGCTTATTAATTTTCTTTTGTAATAATGTTAAAAAATTGCTCCTGCTTCAATCAGGGTCAAAGATCTTAATGAAATTGTAACTTTAGACTTAAGCGACGAACAATCAGAATGTTAGCGCGATATTTACCGTTCCGATTGCAATAACACTTTTAGCGCGCTCAAACGAATCGGAACGGTTTCGAGCACTTTTAGCGCTGTTAGTCGAACGTGCTGCACCGTGTAAAACCTTTCTCTATATTGCTGCGTTCCGTTTGCCGATTACAGCGCTCACAGCGCTCATATACCCGTTCCGATTGCACGTGAGCGGGCTCACAGCGATATCGATACGTCATCAATGACGTCATAAACGCCGCCATCTTCCCGCTCACAGTGCCAAAGCTACGGAGCATGGTCGCTGTGAGCGGCCTGTCAAACGGACACATGACGTTACTTGTTGATGTTTTTATTAGTCGATTAAAGATTTTAAAAGCTTGCTTATTAATTTTCTTTTGTAATAATATAAAAAAATGGCTCCTGCTTTATTCAGGGTCAAAGATCTTAATGAAATTGTAACTTTAGACTTAAGCGACGAAGAATCAGAATGTTAGCGCGATATTTACCGTTCCGATTGCAATAGCACTAATAACACTTTTAGCGCGCTCAAACGAATCGGAACGGTTTTGAGCACTTATAGCGCTGTGAGCGCTGTAATCGGCAAACGGAACGCAGCATAGAATTAACTGGATACATTCAGTTGTTTTGGCTTGTTGGTCACACACAAAAGGTCTGTTTTATCTGTATGTTCGCCTACGCACTGTTTGTGTATGGTTGTCGGAAGAGCTCAAAATTTTTATGATAGATGAATAAATGTATTTATGCGTCTGTGATAAAGTAATCTAAATCAAAGATGACTTACATAACAAGAATAAAAAAGAAATTTTTTTGTTAAGATCGGTGATAGACATAATTAGATATATCTACAGAAATAAATACAAATCTTCGTCATATTAAATAAACTTACATTTTTATTTGAAATTAATAGATACGTAACGTACTATTTTGGTTGTAAGTCACAGCGGACACGTGTTTTAGTAAGAACGCTCTTTGTGACACCAACGCTTCTTGGCAAAGAGATTCCGCAGTAACTGCGCAATCACTTTCAAAATGACGTACAAACAGCCAAACATATTGCATAATAGATTACTCGACGTAAACAAACATATTTGTTCTCCAACAGAGTCGCATTGCCTAGATATCGCAGCTGCCACTAGGGCAGGTTTTAAGCTGATTGTGTTCAGCTAGAACCTTGTTTATTGATTATATAGACATTATATTATCACACTCTTAATTTCTTTATTAAAAACCAACAGTGATACAAAGCTCTTTCTTGCTCTGTATTACTTTTCAAATCTCTCGGAATTAGTACCTTAGTAGGTAATGCCGCGTAACCTTAATTAATGGTTAAAGACTATCATTTGAATCTTTCTTATTATAAGCATTCAAAGAAAGAATTGCTTGTCTAAAGTAAGAAAACTCTTATTATTAGCCAATGAGTCTTACAAGACATAACTTAATAAGCAAATATAACAGATAACAGGCCATACAAACATTTGTTCTGGGTTCTTATAGTTTGTTGTTATGTACGTATGTATAAAAATGTTTTTTTTGAAACAGAAGTCTGATTCAGAAAATAATTTGTTTTTGTATTTATACATATGTATGATAATGAAATCGCCGGCACTAGCTGTATATACTATAACAATGATTTATTTTAGACCAATGATCCATACAAACCTCTTAACCATAACTGAACGCTAATCACAGCTCTTAATCTAGAGTCCGTTACATATTTACTCATTAATTTACTTACAATTTTGATTGCAATCTTTGAGTTATATATTTTCTTCTAAAAAAAAAACTTTATATAAAAACAAACAAATACATTAACTATGATTTGGTTCTAAAATCTTATTATTTAAGTGGCATTTTAATTTCTGTTTTAAATACATGTAAATGTAGGTATTTGAAAAGTTATTAAATGCCGTCAATTAAAATGTATTGAAGTAGGCATATACACTATCAGAGTTAACATTACAGTAATATTATTCAAATGTGATTGTTATCTGTGTTGAATGTCTCTTCAAAAGATATTCATACAGATTCAGTTTAGTTACTTCTACGGTGGACAGAATCCAATACCATACATCCAATACAATATTAATTGGAGTATCAATCTAAGACCCTAATGCTTGAAGTGCTTACAGCTCGTGCTACAGTATGTAACAGATGCTACCCTTCATCTACACCCGCCTCCGTGAAGTGTAGAACCGTGGCAGCTCCAACTTTTCGCTGTGTACATTATTATATTGGACACAAAGGGCCCTCAATAATTTCATCTTTTTACAAAGAGGACTAAACTTCGATAAATTTCGAAGCTACCAAACCGATTACAAGAAATAGCCTTTCAAAACCTCAAATTACTAAGTATTTTCAATAAATATGTTGAAATTCATGTATGAAAACTCATATTTGGTTAAAATGTAAACATACCTTCTATCGCTGTAATTAAATGACATGCAAGACGTCGATTTCAAATGAGTTCATTGATGTTTAGTAAGCCTCAGCATTGTAATGTAGATAGTGTGACCTGTTCATTTTATCCAGTTAGATAATAGATTTTTACACAGAGAAGTAGGTATGTGTGGATTTTACAATAAAAGTCCTCAGACAACATGGCCCCAAAGTAAGCAAAGGCTTGTGTTACGGGTTACCATGTAGCGAACTACGAGGATCCTAGAATATACATACAAAACCGATAACAAGGTGATGACGGTGTTACAATTAACACATATGTTACAGTTAATACACAGCATACGTTGCGCCATCCCTAGTCTCGTAGATGTAGCCGACATTTTAACGAAGAGGAACACACTGCGTAAATCCAATAGTTCAGGAAAATTCGAAATCCGTGTAAAACTAGCGCAAGTAATCGTTGAAGCAGAAGCCAGAAACGTTAACCGGAAGGAATGCCAAGGTGATCAAAAGTTAGAAAAATCCAAAAAGAATCGCACAGTACATAATGCCGCAAATGCCCGCAAATGAAGGAATGCAAACGTTTAATTCAATAATATATATAATTCAATTTAAATCTGAACTAACGTTGTAATTTTTGACATTGTCAATATAACAGTTAAGTTAAGCTGTATTGTACATTTAAGAAAAATAATTGATTAAGTATTTCATTTTGATGTGCATTCATTTAAATTAATTAACAAATAGAATATTAATTTAATTTAAAAAGTAATATATTTCTATTAATTTATAAGCAAATTTGAAATATTGTAAAGTTTGAGCTTTATTTGGAACGAAACGTGTCATAGACCATATATTTACTGGGCGCGTTCGTGGCAAACTAAATGTCAATAAATGACTATAACAGAAAACCCAATACATCTTTTATGGATTGTAGTTTTTCACATGAAATAGGTTTTATGGTTCAGCTAAAAATTAGTAATTTTTCGTACTAAATTACTTATCTATACATAACACGAGTTATCATAATGTTGACAGGTCAGGAATGGTCTTTCATCTTTCACGGGTCGTTTTCACGACTCAGGTTTTCGTACCGTATCTTCATAAGTTTCATAGGACCGTCGTTTTCACGACGCATCTTCGACACTGTCGCCACTCCGGCAATTTCTGCGTTCCAGGACTTCGAGTCTTCGTATTCGAGTAAGTTATCCGCGTCTTCCCCAACCGCCCTACCGCGTGTAGGGAGGTTTTAGGAAGATAGTCATCGTTGTTAGGTTCATAGTATATATATTTATATATATTGTCCCTCCCCAACCCCTCCGCAATGGCTTCCCTAAGCTCCGATGAGATTCTGGACCAGTTAATCGCTGGTCACGACGCTCAAGGCACTTATTGCACCCCTAATATGATTCGTACACTGATTTCCACACTGGCCCCTCAGGCCACCCCTGTCCCTCAGACTCCTCTGGTCTTAGGCCCTCCTACGTCTCCCTCCTCCAGTGACATGGAGTGTGAAGTAGACGCCCTTACGCGCTGCAAGCGCGCACCCGCGACCGATTCATCCTCGGACGCCACCCCATCTGGCTCTGAGCCACCCTCATTCACCCTCGTTACGAAGCGCGCCAAGAAGCGCTCGGAACAAGCCCCGGCGTCCTCAGCGCCCACCCCGGTGTCTTCAACACCCTCCGCGGCGACTACAAAGCCAGCTGCCCCGGTGCTTTCAACACCCGCTCCGGCCCCAACTTCTGTCAAGACTAAGGTCCCACCACCCGTTTTCCTTCGGGAAAAGGGTAAATGGACTGAGGTTTCGACATTGTGCAATGAGCACAAGATCCATTACACCCGAGCGGCCAACTCGGGTGAATCCATTAAAATCTTAGTCTCGTCGATAGACGATTTCCGCGCTTTAACAACGCTCCTCACCGATAAGCAATATGCTTATCACACTTATGCTCTGTCAGAAGAGCGTAAGTTCAGAGTGGTACTCAGGGGAGTCCCGTTCGAATTATCGAACGAGGTTATCCTGGAGAATATCCTGGCCCCAAGGCTTCCCGGCACTCGCCGTGCATAAAATGCACAGCAAGTACGGAAGGCGTCACCCTCTCGCTTTGGTAGTCTCACCAACGTCCCTAAGTCCAGGGAGATCCTCAGAGGGATCTCAATCGAGGCGCCTCATCGCCTCCGCATATGGTGCTAACCCCTCTGAGGATCTCAATCGAGGCGCCTCATCGCCGCGGTCACCCCAGCCAGTGCCATCGGTGCCAGTTGTACGGGCATGCGGCGGCCAACTGCGCCGCCCCGCCCAGGTGCGTAAAGTGCCTGGTCCCTCACTTCACTAAGGATTGCAATCGCTTTCCTGAAACTCTCTCTCCTCCCAATTGCGTGCTTTGTGGCCAGTCCGGCCACACCGCGAATTACAGGGGCTGCCCTCGTGCACCCCGCTGTATGCGTCCCAATCCTAAGAGGGCGGCACCCAAACAAGCCCCTTTCACAGGAAAACTTTCCGCCGCTGCTGAGCCTACTCAGCCCAAGCCTGCTCCAGAGAACTGGAGGTAGCGCCTTCTGCACATTCAAATCCAATCCCGGCTCCTCGCCCATACATATCCACTGCTCAACCCTCCGTAACAGACGATATGCGTATCGTCTGTGACGCTATCAAAAATTTTGATGTTAGGGAAATTTCAGTCTTAGCCCGTAAACTCAGGGCTTCACGTTCTTCGACAGAGCGATTGCTAGCTCTGGCGGAGCATAGTTCCCTTCTCAATTCATTATAGGTTCATTTAAATGAATTGATCCCTAAGTCAAGCTTCGGCCGACCTCTGCGCAGCCCCGGCTTCACCTGAGGCTGCCCAGAACGGCCACCAACTCATGTCCCTTTGAGCACCTTCAGTGCAACTTTCACATCCAGCGGAAGACCCGCTAGCGGGTCTCCGCCAGCGCGCCCACTTCCCAACGGGTGTCGCTTCCGATGAAGGCTAAAGGCAAAATTTTGCCACAGCCAAAGAGGTGGTTTTTAGTGGGTAGGTGCCATTCTGGTGAGTCCCACATAACCCCCGCAGAGGTTGGTATTTTCCTGCGGCGGTATGCATGACGCATCTTCCACCTCCCTCCCGTGAGGGTGTTGCTTCGGGGGCAAAAAAAAATCAATTGACCGTAGTTGGCCGAAGTGGCATCACTGCTGGTAGCCCTGCTTTATATGCTGGAGTTCTCAGGTTCGATTCCTGGTTGGGGCCTTCATTTGTGTAATGAACAAAAATATATATGTTTTACTGAGTTCCCTTCCAGTTCGTTGTATGGTCATCCATGACATAAGCTCTACTTACTTTGGGGCCATACATTGGTGCATTTATCTGGGCATTTATTATTTATATGAACAAATCAATTAATAGGCGTTTGACCAGCTAACCCTCCGCGCCGAGATTAGGATGACTTTGTCGTTTGATTTGCTCTCATCTCGTTCCTCAACCCCGGACCCAAAAAGAGAGATGTTATAAGTTTGGCCTGCCTGTGGCATTGTAACTCCTGAACAAGTGAAGTGATTTTGTTTAATTATTTTATTATTTGATAGGTACCAGGTAAGAGAATCTATTCAGTAAATCCATATATTTGGATACACCATGTAAATTCAAAACATTAACTGTCTTTGCCTTTTTCTCTGATCGATCTCTGCAATATTACAGAATACTAGTATTTTTTCTATGTTCTATGTTACAGAATACTATTCTGTAACATAGAACACCATAAATGCAGAAAAAATTATACTATATGCCTCAAGTTTTAAAGAGCTAGCGAGTAAAGTAAGGAATAGAAGTGACGTTTCTAATATGGTAGAAATAGAATAAGTAATTGGCGCGACCTGACGATGCTTAAGCCTCCTATAAGACATTTCGTTCGAGTCAGGGACTGCGCACACTGCGGACAAACGGCATTGAAGCTTAATGTATGTTTATTATACGTTCCCCTGCAATTAACTATTTGGACTCTATGGGAACTATAGGAGCAAAATATTTTGTAACCAACATGAATCTAACACAAGTAAAGTTTATTTTATTTTACTAATTTATTCTTCACACACTTAACTGTAAAAGATGCAAAATGTCGGTAACTAAGTTTAGTAATGTTGATAACGTATCGTATAATATATCGAACGGAAGATCAAAAGTCAACAAAACATTTATGATGTGTACTCAATGTCAGCAGTCGCCACGTTATTCGCTTGATGAATATCATAACCACTGAAATGTTTCGCAGGCAGTGCCAACGTATTTTCACATATAACTAGACGCTACTTAGCTATTTATGGTAAATTTAAAGTATCTAGAGGTATTTTTAGGTTATCGTAAATTTGTTATATTTATAGGAATCAAAAATTATTAAAAAAAATCATCAACACTATTACTGACAAGACCTCAAAGCAGTTACAAAAATAAAATTGGGCTAACCAAAATAAAAAATTAAATAGAGAACATCCAGGACTCGAAAAAAAACATCAGCGTTCAAAAAACTTCCAATTGAAAAATTCGGAATATCGGTGTATAGTCAAATTTGCGACGATAGTTTAAGCAGGGCATAACGCACGACAACGCGTTATGTACGACATAAATGCATCGTTGAACATAATCTAAGTAAGAATTAATGGATGTATACTGAGTCTAATTAAATGAACAAGCGTGTTTTATTGAGCCAGCTCATAAAGGTGACTCGACTACAATTTTGTGTGAAAAAATTTAACCTAAATCCGCACAGCAAACAAATCCCTGTATCATCATTAGGGGCGGTTTTTTATTGTGTTCAAATATATTTTTCTTTCAGACTCTATTTATTACTTGCAGCATAGTTCAATTAAAGTATCAAAACGTTTTTTTAAAGTTGATTAGAAATTTAAATAAGTTGTAGTTGATGTAGGTAGGTGGCTGTAGTACTACATAAATATAAATACTAAATACAGATTAAAGTTCCTTAATAAGGATATTAAAAGGAGTTTGCTGCTTGCTTAAGTTTATTTTAATTTGTTAAATTGTAAGGATCTTGGTAGATATCTATCTTAAAGTTGTTGTCTACAAATTAACTTTATGAATTAAAATGTATGAATACCTAAAGATAGGCTGTAGAACATCTTAAATTTAAATCAAAATATTTAGTGAAAGTCAATAAACAATAGAGCATTGTTAGCGGTGATGTAAAGTTGATCACTTCTACCGACCAACAGCAGAAGTTACCCAATGTAACTTTATCCATCTGCAAGTTGGAACTTGATTCAGGTGATCTTGCTGAGAACGCAAGTGAAATACCGTTTTACTATGGCATAGTACATAGTAGTACCTTGCTTCTACCCGACAAACTTGCGAGGCTGGTCTTACCGACGTTCAGTCTTGAGACTCGTCTTTGTCTACTTTATGTTTCTGTATATATTTGCTTTTATGTTACTTTAGATGAAATAGTTAAAAAACCAGACCAACACACAAGCTATTTGGCCTCGAACAAGTAAATATCAAAGTTATTAAGCGAGTTTAGAGTTTCTTAGTTGAGATCTCGTCGTTACTAAAGTTCTTCTTATTTTGACCGCCAAAATAATCACGTTTACGTTTTCCAGTCAAATTTAAGGAATAACTGGAACAAAGGCAATTTGAACTGAAGCGGTCGGCAACGCATCACTAGTCGATATATAAACACAGTCTCTATTGGTAAATCAAGCAGTAAAGACTAATGTTGTCTATTGGTGCGGATGCCACTTACGATCGGGAGGGTCGGTGTTTGTTTGTTGGCCATGAATACATACTAAAACCTCTAAAACACATATACTTACAGTTATTACTATCCAGCTCGTTGACTTCAACTCTTTTGCTCGCTGACATTCATTTAATTTTTGAAAAGTTGGCAATATGTGACTTATTCGAGTTTTGAAATAATTTCGCATTTATCTGAATCGAAAGTGAAGCTTGGCAAAAGGTACCGGAATTGCGGGTAATGGAATTGCGAGTTAGAAAATATCTATTTTTCAAGTAAATATAGTTACGGATGATTTAATACGAATCTTTCGGAATAGTACTTATCATTACTGTAAATTAATTAAAGGACGAACTGCTAGAACAAACTATAAAAGTAGTGCCGGTTACGTCTTACCTACTGCTTCTGGTAAAATTTTTGATTTCGTAAATTGATACACCCATTTATACAAAAAGTTTTTGGAATTTTACTCAAAATCAATCAAAAAACAAAGATATGCATTTCGTCGAAAAAATTGATTTGCTCTGTTGCGTAATTTTACGTCAGAGAATAACAAAAATAGTGTACTTTCACAATTTTACTTTTTTTCTGATTTTATTTAAAAAAGCAAATTCTTGCCTTACAATAAAATAAATAAATTCCATTAAAATAGAAAAGTCGATTTCAAGAAACATATTTCGGCATTGTTGTAAACTCCATCATCGCAGGTACAAAATCGTGGCAGCTACGGTCCCGGAAATTCCTTAAATTATACTTTAAATAATCGCCGTGCTCTAAAAAAATTATCCACACTATGCGTTGCTTTAAAATTGTTGGACAATAAAAGTTGAGGTTTCTCTATTACGAACACTTCTGTCATTGTCTTTTGTTCTTTTATGGAACCCAAATAAAAGTAAAACTTTAACGTCGAAGAGATGCAGTGCGCAGTTTAAGTTCGAGCTTCATACATTAACATAGCTAGACTTTAGATCTAGAATCCAATTTTTTTACTTAACTCTCGACATAAATACTAGGTACGTAAAACGAGGACAAAAGAAACTTATTTTGGCACAATCACGTGTAAAGTATAGTTTACGTCCGCGTCACGTTCGTAAACGAGTACTGCGTATGTTTTATATTCATACAGTCTGTATAGAAAAGATATTTATATATATTTCACTAGGTTTTATCACAATAAAGCGCACAATAAGCATTAAATTAGCAGGATTCATGCGCCTAATAGTGAATAGCAAACAACAATTTAATTCTGATTAGTTCATGAATGACAGCTGAAAATGATTTCGAGAGGTTAAGATTTAAGAAACGGATGTGCTCATAAAACGATATATCATAATTGGTTGATATGCGGGGGAAGGGTGTGGTGATCGCCAAGGCAGAGTCTCGACTGCGGATCGGTGCGCCGAAAAGAAAGGACTGTGCGTTGTTTCAATAATGACTAAATTTGCCTGAGCTCGGTGAAATGATCGCAGGGTTGGAGTGCTCTGACAAGATGAGCAGGTTGGTATTTAAAAGCGCAGCAGTTAGCGAATATCATCAGTTAACACAAGTACTCACAATCGGGAGCATCTCATAGAAGCTGCTCAATACGTTAAGGCTGCTGTAAACTTTATCTTCGGGCTCGTTACGTGTGAACCAACATGCGCGCTTTCGTGGTAAGTTCTAAAGTTCTAATAAACTAATTGATCCATAATTTGAATTTGTTCATTTACTGTTTGTTTTCAAAAAATTTTGACCACTCAAGAAAAATTGTTTACTTTACATTTTTCAGTCAATATTTAATTTTTATTATGTGTAACAAATATTGACGTATTTACATAAAAACACCTTTAGCACGCTTACTATCATAATTTGCAAGATTCGAATATATAAATTCAGTTTATGGTCCAGTTTATGAATATATACTTACCTCTAAGACAATAAGAATAAATGTATTTTGCGACTGTTTTGTGTCTGTGCAAAAATATTCTATTTGAGGTGAATGTGGGTCATCCGTCCGATCTTGCCAAGCGAACTCATTGTGCGCAGCCATTTTATAAAATACTAAATATAGGTGTAATTATGTTCGTTGTTAATTTCAAGTGTCTTTCACTTGATCTCGTTTAATGTGCTGCGGTTATTTAATACGAGAGGTGTTTGTTACGTAAGTGAGGCTAATATTCAACTTATGTACCATGTAGGTGTATTGTGATCGGCTTAAAATGAAACGTATTACAGTTCTGGTCCACTTTAAAACCATCAGAGTATTAATCTAGTTATTTATAACCATGAATGTTTATTTGAGATTACTTTATAATATATTTTTGAGTAATAATTTAATACACCGTATGTGTTTTGTTACAGGTCCTCGCCTGTGTGGCACTGGCCTATGGGCGTCCCGAGCCCCCGGTGGGGTACAGTTACTCCTCTCCCTCAGTGAGGTACTCCGCTCCATCCAGTAGCTATGGCGCCCCATCTATTGGAGGTCACAGATCTTCCATTTCCATTGGAGGTCACACCAGCGGGATTGCCCTAGGGGGTCACTCTGGCGGAATCGCCTTAGGGGGTCACTCCAGCAGCATCTCTCTAGGAGGCCACTCGAGTGGCATCTCTCTAGGAGGTCACTCAGGTGGCATCTCTGGTCTTTCATCGGGCGGTCATGGTATTGGTGGTGGACTTGGCGGTGGAATCAGCTTCGGAGGAGACGCTGGGCTCGGTGGAGGATACGCCGGTGGATACTCAGGTGCTCCTCTTGTGCAGAAGCACATCTACGTGCACGTGCCCCCTCCAGAACCTGTTGAACAGAGAGCTCCCAGAATTCCCTTCGTAGCCCCACCCCAAAAGCACTATAAGATCATCTTCATCAAGGCCCCATCTCCTCCCGCTCCAGTCGCTCCAATTATCCCAGTTCAGCCCCAAAACGAAGAAAAAACACTCGTATATGTTCTGGTCAAGAAGCCTGAGGAACAACCCGATATTATTATTCCTACTCCTGCTCCCACTCAACCATCTAAGCCTGAAGTTTACTTTATCAAGTACCAGACCCAGAAGGAAGGCGGTGGTGGTGTTGCGGGCGGCGCTATTGCCGGTGGCATCGGCGGCGGTATTGGCGGTGACGTTGGCGGCGCCGAGTTTTCGGGGCTGGCGGGCGGCGCGGGTGCCATAGTTGCGGGTGGTGCCAGCAGCCACGGCGACGCAGAGATTACTAACTTCGGCGCTAGTGCTGGCGACGATGGCTCTTCAGGACACGGCGCCACCAGCACCCAGTACGGACCCCCCGGACACGTGGCTGGCCCTCTTCACTAAACGTTCAATGGTTCCTAAAACTAGCTAATAAGGTATTATGGTCAAAATTAAGACAATTAGTGAGCAGTGAAACAGGATAACATTTAACAGCTGAGGACACTGTTGACTATTAAACTTAATAATATTACATAAATATGAATTTGTTGATATTGTTACGTTATGTATTGTATAGCTTCTTATTACTTTTTAATTAAATCAGATTGTGATCAAAATGTGGGGTGTTTATTTTGGTCACTCCGGGGCGGTCAGTATAGATATCTCAATGAATTCATTACGTCACAGCCGAAAGTTGTCGTGAAAGGCGGTGGGCACCGAGCAGGGTTCCGCGGCGACTGGGCACAACCTCCTTTCTCGATAAGGTCGATTAGCGCCAACGATGCTGGCCGCACTATCACCGACCTCATGTACAGAGTACATCTCGCCGTGCGTCAATTACATTGATTAGATGTTCTAATTCAAATAAATCTATAATGTATTATGTAATATTAAGGTAACGAGAGAGAGGCAAATGAACATAATAAACAAGTGTTACCGCAATGAACACAATTGTGTGATGTACGTATGTGACCGGATTGCTCTTATTAATGGATATGTTAATGCGGTATACGAGTTTTTTCACTTTCATTATTACATAAAATTATATCAACTACTTCTCACGACTCTTAAAATTTTACGAAAACATGCCAATGGCGGTTTTGTTATTGTTTCGTCCGGTATTTTTGTTTTACTATTTTTTTCAAATTTTGTTTATTTTTTGGAACAACTACAGCTACACAATTATGAAAAACATTTGTTTGACATTTTTAATGTTCATGGAAAAGCTAAGATTAAGAAGAAGAATCAGAAATAGATTACATCGTAATACTCTAAATTTTAAAATGTTCATTGAACTAACATGGCTATCGTTGTTTATAATTTTGCATGGTATCCTCCATAACTTTTTTATTCCATATGGGATACCGGGGCAAGACCGTATAGCCAAGGATCTAGGCGTGTAGTTCATCCATTTCAAAACGCAAATGTATTAATCAACATAAATATTTATTCAGACTAATTAGGTACACATTACAATTACCATATTTCAGAAAAAAAATTAAATAAGACAACAATTTCAATAAAAAAGCAAATAACTACTTTTTCCAGTTTTTCCCCGACCCATGGGGAAAACCGTATACTATATACGATATTGCCCCGAGATTTAACGTGAGACAATGCATCTTGTGCAAAATAAGTCATCCAACTCCTCTGTATCATAGCCGGTGCAGCCTTCATGGGTCCAGCCTTGACAGCCCATACATGTCACCCAACCTTCGTGCATGTTGCTTGCACCGTTCTCTCAAATGTTATCTTTGTTTTTTTGGGTAGTTTTAGGTTTCCTAGTTAGGTGTCTGGTTTAGGTTCCGTTTAGGTTTTTTATTTTGTGAGTTAACCAATTCATTTTTATGAGGAGAGGACGTGATGACAGCTATTTTTTTCTCGACGATTATCGGTTGCTCTTTTGCGAGAATTGCGTATTTTAGGGACTGGCATTATATCCGCAACATCATTCACTCATACAAAGTCAATACAAACTTGCCGGTACAAACATTGCATTTAAGAGCATTTAATACATCACCTACAACATAGTTGATTAGTGACTGACTTGTAGCGTATGTACACTTCACAATCACTGCTTGTATAATCATGAAAATAAGATCAGACTAAGTACAAAGAATAAGATAAAATAATTCAAAAATGCGCGAGCGTACAGCGACAAGTGTTTGTTTACAAATACTTCAGATTGGCAGGCGCCACTAAGCGGCTTGTACGCGTGAAATTTTAATTATTGGCGAAAATACCTACGCTATACGAGTTTACCCAGGTATACGGTTTCGTAAAGGTCTTCCCATACTCAATCTAATAAATATACTTTCAATAAACTCAGTTAAAGCTCATATAACCATTATAATGATATCAGCCGGTCCTTGGGCGTGACATCACACACTATTAGAATATACACTATTCTAAATAATATTTCTTTCAGATAAAGCAATATGAAACTAAAAGTAAAATTAATTGCTTTTGCTATTGAAGATAAAAGTGATTGCCTTTTAATAAGTCCGATCGATCCTCTGGGTCGAAGAACCATCAGTATGGCTTCATGACCTCAATTTTTAACCGTTGAATACTCAGCAGATACTTATCTTTAGTTTCAATTTTGATACGCAAGGGGCTTTTCTTAGCTTGTAGTTTCCCCTTAAGCAGCATTTTTTTATCTGGTGTCAAAAAGTTAAAATTTCTTCGAATTCCTTTTTATTTTCTAAGCAGTTGGAATAATAAGGTACCAGCTTGTTTTGATTACTTGCTTGATTCCTTCTTATGATTTCCATTGCTGCACCAACTTAACTACTGACAGTAGATATACGAGTGGACAAATTAGAAGTGAAAAGTAGCGCTAAACTGAAATTTTTACTTGATTGATTGCTTAATTATTCAGTTTTGAGATAAATTATAGATAAGACACGGTTCGGTCGCAATGTTTATTTTAATTTTTATTAAATGAGATCAGAGGTATTAGTCTAGTCTGCAACTAATATCCATCTGCAATTAAGGTTAGAACGCTAGGAATTCCTTTGTGTTTGTATTTATGAATAAGCAGATATATTGATTCTTGAACCATAAACATGTTTTACCTCCCATGGACGAATAAACCAAAAAACAAGAAAATGCTTTTTCGTAATTAGGCAGAAAAACCTAAAACCTTCGGTAAGAGAAAATGTTTGGACCTTCTCAAACCCATAAGTTAAGTTAGACAATATTAATGGTCGGTAATTAAACTCTATTTTACTGCACGATATTATATGTCGTGAAAATTTGTCGTGAAAGTTGTTAAGTTACAATTTAAATAATGTTTATACCTACGGCACATCAAACTCTAAAACTATA
This sequence comes from Marasmarcha lunaedactyla, assembly GCA_923062675.1. Classification (NCBI taxonomy): domain Eukaryota; kingdom Metazoa; phylum Arthropoda; class Insecta; order Lepidoptera; family Pterophoridae; genus Marasmarcha; species Marasmarcha lunaedactyla. Next base: position 11,502,722 of record OV281339.1, on the reverse strand, counting down.
TCTAGTCTTAAATAAGGTCGTTTGTGAACTTTGTTAAAATATTATTTAAATGAAAGTAAAAACAATTATGTTGGAGAAATGGTTTCGACCACGTATAGATTTCTGACGCCACTACGAGTAAATTATGTTATGTAGGTCAAATTATGTATCTTAATTTTAAATTGTTTTAATAAACAAAATAGTTCAATTAAGTTTAGCACTTCCTTGTGAACAAATCTTTAGTTAAGAGAGTTCAGATTCAAGTATTTATTTCTCAACATTAACAATTACTATTATTAAACTTGTTCTTATCAAGCTTAAATAAAGCATGACTCTACGACAATTTCGATAAAACCTTGTAAAAAAGAAACCAATCCCTAGTCAAGAAACATATAACCACATATATATAAATATATAAACACATAGAAACAAAGATAAGGTGGTCAAGTAAGCGGAAAAGTCAGTTCACACACTTGGGTTTGTTATATTTGAGATTTATCAACTTATACATTATTTTAAATACTGATATCTTGAAAATTATGCTCAATTTGGACTACATACTATACCACTTTATGTATACTAATTAATCGGTCAGCATAGTAAGGCCCACGGAATACCCATATATTATCTGAAATTTCTCAATAGGAAGAAGCGGGTAAAAACGCGCAACCAAAACAATAATTTCAAAACCTTCAAAAAAAATAATAAGTCTCGCGTAATAACTAAGATGCTGTTAGGGGGGTTTTCCCCTATAAAAGGTTTGCGTGGGGTTTAGACCACGGCCAAATCAAACGAAAGTGAAATGTTGACACCGGTCGTTTATTGTACACAAAAGTATTGTATTGTATTAAAGAAAAGGTATTAAAATTAAATTAGGGAACCTTGCGGTCGCTTGGCTGATCCTTAGTTTAGTCTATAAAATTACTTTATATTTAAATTATTTGTAATACTCCGTCCGCGAACCGAAGTTTTCTGAAGGGGCAATCGTTTCCCACATCCACAGTAAAGAACTAAAATCTTCCCTTAAACAAAGGGGTACTCTGAAGGAGCTTTCCTTTAAAATAATTCGTATTAAATGACAAAAAACAAGGGCGGTCCATTTTATGGCCCCATAAAAAAATTGGATATTACTTGGTAAGTAAGGAGATCGGGGTTCGACGCTTCAGCCAAACCTCCGCATCGCTGGCGTCCAAAAACACGGTGCAACACAAAAAAAGCAGCCGATGAGGCTGGTAGTATGAAAACAGCCTCCTTTCTGAATGAGGCTGTAACAACTTAGGCTCCGGAGGCCGCCACGTAGCCCACGGGCCGGACCTCAGTCCTACACGCCCGCACATTGCCCCCAACAAGTTTCCTCACGCCGTCACTCGATATCAGTCGTCAAAAATCTCCATTCAATGTAAAAAACTCAAAGGTGTCGACTGCAAAATTCCTTCTCGCCGAATGTTCTTGAAACTTCCACTGTCAGCCAGCTCAACATTCACTTTTTTTATCCCTAAATTTCCACAATATTGGGAAAAAAGCTATACAGCCCTGCACTAAGCTTCGAACGAATGAAAAAAGATATAAAGACGGTTTAAAGGATTTGACTAACAAAAAAAGGTGTAACAGTATCCCCCTCCTCGCCAGAATTTTGCGAGGGTAACGAACAAAATTCGCGCTGGCCCTCCAGCATCACAACGAAAGAAGAAACTACCCCACTTACATACCACGCAATGAAGCTACACGATAAGCGAATCCATCAATCAGAACATTTGATATCTTTGACGTGGCATTCGGTCCTCCGACCTTGCTCGTCTTCCAGAAGATACACAAGCTTTGACAACTTATCCACCACCAGACACTTTTCAAAGCGAGGCGCCAGCTTATACGAAAGGTACTTCGATGCATCACTTCGAATGTGGGTGCGACGCCAAACTACATCCCCTTTTTCAAATTCGACATCTCTGCGATGATGATTATAATATTTCGCACTTCTGGCATGAGACTTCTTTAACTCCTGATCTACCTTGAGGAATACATCCTTTAATTCTCCCAGCACATTTACATAGTCCTTTCGGGAACTCACCGCAATCTCATCCAATTCCTCACTACCACCATAAATGCGGCCATCCACCACAGCTTCACGGCCATGCACAATTAAAAATGGAGTATAAGTAGTCGAGTCATTGACAGCGGTATTCAAAGCAAATTGTATTTGACAAAGGTTCATGTCCCATCTACGCTGGTCTTCACCAACAAGCGCGGCCACAGCCGTGACGAGGGTTCGATTATATCGTTCCACCGTGTTCACTTGAGGGCAGTACGTAGGGGTATAATGTACTTGAGGTATTTTATATTTGTCAAACAATGCTTTCACCTCGCGTCCTATGAACTGGGGACCATTGTCTGCGATAACTGTTTGCGGGACACCATGGACTAAGAAAACCTTCTCCTCTAGGCGCTGCGCCACTGCCTGGCTAGTAGCTCGCCTCAAGGGAAACAACAAGCAGTACTTGGAAAAACAACACACCACAACAAGAAGGTACTCGTTCAGTTGCCTAGACCTCGGCAGTGGACCAACCAAATCGATGCTGATGCACTGGAACGGCCTACGACAAGCCTTCGGATTACCTATCAATCCTGGGGTGGGTCTGTTCGGGTGTTTGTACGCTTTGCAAGTGGGCAACCTGAAACAAAGGTTTCCACGTCGGTATACATACTGGGCCAGAAGAAACGAAGCCATTTTTTTTATAAATCCTTATACCTTATAGTTGAAAATATGTATATCCTCCCTGACACGCGAACTGATGCTAGTTTTTGTAGAAAAATTTGGCATCAAAACTACGAACTCCATGCTATTGCTGCACTGCTCAAGGAAGTTAATGGTATTCAAAAGGCGCCCTCGGCATCAATCATCTTTTGTGACACTTGATAACGCGCTCTTTGTGTTTAATAAACAAAGCTAAGAAATAAACCACCACTAAAAAAGTAGATGCGGTGAATGTTGCCAACAGAAATGGGTCAGATTTAATGGGCCACCTCCTTCATTATTCCTAGTTCATATTTGTCCACGTGGGCATTATAGGTTCAAGTTGCGTATTTCGATAATTACTTAATTAATTTTGTCATACAATTATAGAAAAAAAACATATATAAATTTCATTAAAAATGTTGTACTACTCAGTATTTGAGAAATGAACATAATCGTAATCACAGTAACAGATTACGTCAAATAACCGGTTATTAAACGAACCATACGGCTAGTATTGAACTAAGCAATACGTCCAAACTTTTGCTCACTTGGCTTAATTGCAGATTAAATAAAGTATACTGTGATTCATGACTCAGTAAAAAAAAGAGGCATTAACATAAGATAAACCGCTTATGTTACTAACACCATACTACGTTCGCCGATCCTGTAGAGTGTTAATGTAATTTTTTTATGACCCAAACACCAATAAAACAAAAGACATAGAATTATAAAATCGCTGTATGGTCTCAAAGTTAGCAAAGCTCGTGCTATGGATAAAATAAAACAGATTGGACATGTATTTGTAATTAAAAATCATCCACGACTCTAAATCATTCAAATTCATCCATTCTTCGAACCCGAAACTTTCTACTGCAATATTGGTAATGAGACCTTATTGGAATGTGTCTTCAGATAATTAGGTTTAATAGGTTTAATTATAACTTGATTAGAATAAGTTATACTTAGTAGTAATTTATATTATTGATGACTTTAAAATAAGTTTATTTGGTTGAGCAACTGACACGTTTAAAAAAATATTCTAAAATACTAAATACTGTGCCGAAAATGTAATTAAAAGTACATTTTGTAACTCTATACTGTGATCGATCGGTGCCGTTTTGCTATATTTCAAGTTCTTAGAACAAAATTTTATTGGCAGAAATATAAAAAATAAATAATAACAGTCGTAAGAACCCGCTTTTCCGACGTCGTTCGCTTTCTTTATTACTTTAAATCTGTGGATATGGAGTTGTGCCGCCTTTGTTAACAATTTAGGGACAGGTTCACCTTTTTACACGATGGCGCTTAGGGAATAGTTTGTAGAAAGATTCAAAAAGCAAACACGAGGATTTATATCGATGGACTGTCTCATAGTTTGCCTGCAAGTTGAAGTTTGGGGCAAACGAAGAATTAAACTTTGATTCCAACCTTTGGCAGGAGTTATTTATTGAAGTCAATTTGGGGGCTGAAAAGTGTAATTTTTATTTTTATTTTAAATTAAACTTCTGAGTTTAACTATCTTAAGTTCAACTGACTTTCGAGACTATGTTGACACGCGATATCAAAGAATTGTTTGACCAGACTTAAAATAAACTAACAATTTTTACATGTTTGCCAAAATAAGACATTTTTTAATAAACAAGAGCTCAAGAAGTTATAATAAGTTAAAATGGGCGTGGACTGTACAAACTTTAGGGGCTAGTAGTCCATCTAATTATTATATAGTACATAATTTTTTTTTATTGAACCATTATATAATTGGAAAAGTTTGTTGGACACCTCGAAGTATTGCCTTTAAGTATGAGGCTAAATTATTTGCATGAGTTTCACCACTTTCAAATAAAAAATGCAAAATCCTCGTTTTGGGTTAAAATTCTAATCCATTTTTAACATAAAAAGCCTTGTTAACATGCTTTTTCACTAAATATACGTCAGAAGTCCCGGGTTCCAGTCCTGGTCGATGCATTCATTTGCTTGATGAACACGGTTATTTGATTTCGGGTCATGGAGTAATAGTATATTATGCAACTAGTGAATAAAGGACGGATTTAAAGCGAGGGCCGTAGATGAGTCACGAGCAAGTGAAGGATTAAATCACGATTGAATCACGAGCGTAGCGAGTGATTTAAGATGATTGAATCACGAGCGCAGCGAGTGATTCAACTGGTAGAATCCTGAGCGACGCGAGTGATTCATGGCCCTCGATATAAATTCGTACTTTATTCAGGAGTTGCATACTATACTTTATACCATGACTTCGAGAAAAAGACAAAATTTAAGCGAAAATAGAAATTTAATCAAGAAATAATAAATGTTACATTAATTGAAATGGACATTAAAATTAGAGCAATGACTGAAATTAAGCGTAATTTTCTTATTATTATCATTAGGGTGGTCAACTTGTGAAACAATATTTATTAATCTAATGCCAAACTCCTTGTCGCAAATATCAATCAAATCTCGAGAATTTATTTGCACCAAAGAGTTTGAATTTCGAATCTTAGCGCAAGGAGTTTGTGTAAGCATTGAAATGGAGATCGGATATATTTTGTGTTCCAAATTCAAACACCAAAACAGTGAATAAAAACAAAACAGTGAATAAAAGGCCTTTTTATTCACTGTTTTGCGTGAATAAAATAAGCTTTTTAGAGTAGGTATGGTATAAAAGTTCTTTTTCCCCAAATAAATGTCTAAAAGTTATCGATTTAGCATCATATTTATGTTTCTTCTAGGATCCCCGCCAGCGCGCTGCAGGGTCACCCATGACAAAAGCTCTGCTTAAATTAGGGCCATATAGTCCGTGTGTTTGTATGGGGATTAATTATTATAATAAAAAGTTAAAAGTAACCTAATAAAAGACATACGATAATTTTTAAATTCTTTATGGTTGAACTTAGCTCTTTCTTTCAGTGAAATAACTCACCCGGTTTTATCACTTAGTTTGAAGCTTGGTAGTAATTTTATATTAAGTATGAGAGAAATAGATATGCTTTGACTTCGATGTGATATGACTATTCACACTGCGCCAGACACAAGTCCATTGTGCGGTAGAGTCGCAAGCGTTGAAACCCCGCACTGATATGCAGTGTTGTTTGCGGGTTTTTTATGTAAATCAAGACTTCACAGTCAAAGTTATAAACCACACTCTGCCCCAGACACCGTTTTGACCCCACAGGTGTACTCCTAGCCTAAAACTTTGTACAGTAGTTGCCAAAAACATTGTATGAACATATTATTCAAACCAAATAGCATCAAGTTACTATTCTTGGTCATCTAGTTTAGACGTTCTCAACAAGGGTTGAGAGACTACAGCTCTAATCACACTGCATTAAGTGTGCACTTGATTCAGCTCACAAAATAAGCACTATCGTCAGGTTACTAGACTTTTCATTAGGACCATTCCATTAGTTAAGTTAAGTGTCATTTATGAAAGAAATATTGCAATAAGAGCAGAAAATGTAAACGGGCAGGCAGTATGAAAATATTTATCCAACCACAAAGTTTACTTAAATCAAATGGTAGTAACTTATTAATTAAGTATTAAAATGCAATTATTGCTGTCTCCTTTTACGAATTTTTCACCGAATAATTGAGGCATGACTATACGATCTAGATTTATCCTCTCTTTGAATGTTAACCCTATGAAAGAGTAATTTGGCTAAATAGCACATTGGACCTACCCTCGATTTGGGCGATATGTAATAACTCTTGGAAAAACTAATCGGATTAAAAGCCTGCAATCCTCTTATACTCGTATAGGCAATATCAAGCGAAAAACTCACAACAACAAACAGTTTTTATGTTACATTATTACCATTTTTATAATACCTCTAGGTAAATAAAAATGGTAATAATGTAACATTGTGCTCCCGTTGTATGTATCTGCATAGTTAAGTCGAGATAACACTAGAGATTCACATACTGTAATTCTCATTATTGCACAGAGTAGGGCGCGAATTATGTATAAAATACCTCGTAAATCGCTTTGAATAGAATTGTTCGTATAAAGATCCGTTGTAACATATATAATATACTATGATTTTCTTAAAGTCGAAATGCTTCAATGCATTTCCTTGTCTGATCAAGGCCAGTTAAAAGCCTTGAAACTAAGTTTCGGGCCCTTCTGTCAGATTTACGCAAACGAAATTTGGGTCAGTAACATAAAAAACGACACCAATAAATCAAATTACAGCATATATAGTTTTCCTTTGTAGTTATAAGTGTGAACTTGTTTAAAAGTAATTAGTATCACTAGAGTATATTTTAAGCATTGTTTTTAAGTCAACCTTACTCCGAAGATTTTAGGAAAAATATGTATATCAATACATATTTTTCCTAAAATCTTCGGATAACTTTGTCAAGAACTAAGCTTACAGTATTACACAATTAACAAACGATAAATCTACAGTTCAACGTAAATCAATAATTATTCAATTATGACAAAAGTAATACTTCTAATACTTTGTGTATAGGTACACAAAACCTGTATATTAATGGACACCGAGGGCCACGCAGTTTTACTGAGCAAACTGTGAATTTGCTGCGTAAAACTGCGCTCTGCGCTCAAGCGTATCGCTGTAATATTGTAAGCCCTTTTCCCTTTTCGAAGATTAGAGCCATTCTGTAGGGCGGCAAGTTTGCTCTGCTGGCTTGTTTCTGTTTATTGTTCATGATCTGTTTGTTATTATGACTCATCAGATAAGACTAAGATAATTTTACACTATATATTTTTTATTAGATATTTAATAGTTTATTTATATTCAATAGATATTTTTTTAGAATAATAGTTATATTGAATGGTCTTGATAAACAGATTCAACAAATTCAGCTATTAATGTAACGGTTAAAATGTTTCAAATTACTTTCTTACTTTAATTAATTCTATCTCGAAATCTTAAGAGAATAACGGCACATCAAAGTGTTATTGATTCAAACAAACTTCCGAGAATTTAGCGTTTTTGGTAAGTACAGAATAAAATAAGGTTTCGGAATTTTGTTAAAATATTTATATATATTGTGGTTATTTATTTAAGTTTAAATAATTGTGCTGCTGGAATGTTAAGCGAAATAGAATATATTCAATTAAAATACCCGTAGTAGAAAAGGAAACCAAGACTCCGGATAATTTAGATTAAATTTAACACTGTGACATGACTTTATGAACATACGTTTGTGCTAGATCGGGTACTCTATAGATTATATACATGTATAGATTCTGGTATGTACCCAGTCACAACTAATAAGTTTGTATGTGAATGTGGAATAGTAATTTTATAAGTTAAAATGTATTAGGCTTCTTCCTCAGTGTTATATGAAAGTTTTCGAGTTTTGAATTATATGTATCGAGTAGAAGGCTAATACAATTTTTAATTATTAAAATCACGACTGCACGAGTGACAAGCTGCGGGCCTACAACAACCAGCGCTCTCCTACAGTATCACTAGAGGCCATCCAGTTCAAATGAGATATGACAGTCAACCGCTTTACTGCACATTATCATGCTATCTCACGATATCTGTCGTAGCAAACACGTATACTTGAAAAAGCATGTCTAATAAAATGACAGGCTCGTCAATAAATTAAAAGCGTAGGTGCGGTACCTGATAAGATTGCGCGAGCGTAAGTTGTGACATGTGCTTTTTGTCCTTAACCAGACAAAGTTGACAAATTTACCAGTTTGTATTTTCTAAAGTACCTATTTTGAACTTTTATTTTTTTGACATCTTTAGGGATTTGATATATTCCGACACCTACCCATATGCATCTTTAAAAAAGTACCTATTTTTACTCCTAATTTCAGAGACCAAGTACATATTATCTAGTCCAACTTAATTTTCAAAAGTCCATTAATATTTGGTGTCTGGTACACTAAATAATAATAGTCTTTGGGAAAATGTACATTATAGTTCTATAGTAATAGAATTTAAAACTACGACTTGGTGTCGGAACCAATAGTTTCAAGTTATAACTATGTAGTTTGTTGTCATTTGTCAAAATATTTACACCATTGCTTGTTCCTGTTGACATTCCGGTACAACACAGGACAAATTTACATATTTTTGATCGTATACCTTTTGGGTACGGATTTTGTTATGAGCAAACCGTAGCTTTGGGTGGGTTTTTATTAATTATTAAAATTAATTGTTGGTACATTGAAGAAATGGCTGTAACTATACTCGTATATACATAAATAGTCCGTTTCTGCAGTTTATTTAGGATTGACAATTTCTAAAGGTGTGAACACGAAATTTATTTTTATATCTCATCAAAAATGTCATGATAGTTCAATAAATGGCCTTCGCAAAACTTTGACATTCAAATATAAAAGCACACTTAAAGTTTAAAAATCAGTTCAGGAAATCAGATTTTTTGTGGTAGGTTAATGAGCTGTTTTACCAACTGTGAGAATGTACCAGCAGTTTTCAGATGAAATCGATTGACGAGCCTGTCACATATTGCAAAACTATTTTTGCGCAAAGATTTCCTACAAACAAGCCCCAAGGTTAATAAGAATATTAAAAATTCTACGGAACAAAGACGTGTTAGAGTCAGTTTAGATAAATTCTTTGTCTTAGCTTCTATCTAAAGCATTATACTGGTCTTTTGTCTTGTGCTTCAGCCCACGCGGTAATGGCTGTTTTTTGTTTTCTCAAGAAAGCTTTTTCCACGAAAATGTTAGCGTTGTCCTTTGAAAGTACTTACTTCTTTGATTTGGTTCATTAAAAGTTTTCATAGTTTTCTTTGATATAAGTACTATCGTAAGTTTAATCGTATGTCATCAATAAGCCTTGAAACTGCTGATACAATTTTAAGTAGTTCTTTCACCATTATAATTATTTATTATCCAGCAGTAACGTGGGCTATATGTATTACATCCTGAAGTTACCGCGAGATCAAGAGTTACATGGAGGAACTTCTACTAAGGTCGACTTGCACCAACCTAAGTTGACATTTCTATTTGGAGTTAACTGGTTAGTCTGTTAACATGTCCGTCCATCACTGTGAATGACAATAGCAGGGACAGAGACATACAGCGATATTTTGACCCAAATAAGCCTAAATTTCTCCGATCCGCGTGGAAGTCGGCCTAAATATAATCTACTTAGTTCGACTCTCTCGACATGGGAGTCCTGGTCGAAGAATTCATTTGTGTGATGAACACAAATGTTTGTTCTCAGGTCGTGGTTGTATGTTTTTATATAGAGTTTTCTTTACATATGTATGTTTATTCTGGTTTCCCCCCAGTTCGTAAGCTCAGGTTATCCATAACAAGCTTTCCTTACTTTGAGGCCATACAGTTGGTGTGATTATCTGGGGATATATTTAGTTGTTATTATTCATGTATTTACTAGCTTTTGGTCATAACTTTGTTGGCGTTACTTCACGCTGATTAAATTGAAGGATTAAAAGGTAGCCTATTAAATATCTTATCGATTGATTTCTTACTTTCAAAGTTATAGATCCGTGGCGTAATATTTACTATTAATTTCTTTTTATACATAAATAAAAGTTTGACTATTCCATAACGTCTTCTGCCTTGTTCTTTGTATAGGTATGGTGTAGCTACGTCGTAAAGAGTGAATTTGCATAATGAATCTGTCGCTCGCACAATAGTGCCGTGACCGTCCTCTGATGTGACTATGAGGGGTATTTCTTGTATTATCTTGATTATATATAAGATCCTACATATATCTATTTATTGCAAACATGTAACAGGTAACAATTGAAGTTATCTTAACCCATATCAACCCAGCGCCCCATTTAATGTGCAGTTACTTTTTTTCTCCAAGTACCCTCTATTTGAACACAATTAGGTAATCGATTAAAACTAACGTTAATTAGATATATCTCCAAATGACTTTTTGCTCGTCGAAGTTTGAAACGCGCATCTGTAATTTTTTTATAATTAGTAGAAAAAGGATAACGTTGACGTTTATGAGTTCCAGGAAAAGGTAAGTAATTACTTAAATGTATTATTTTGTAAAATTTAAATGGTATTGTTATTTGGTAGGTATAATCCCTTGCTATTTATATTTATTTTGAAAATTTGGATATTTTACATTTTTTAAATCAAAACTGTATATTTTGGTTGACGCCCCATTTGAGGAGCACTAGGAACAGCAGACACCATGAAGCTATAATAAAAAGGTATACATTTAGATTTAGTTTTCCGTGAAAAACCGTTTCCTTTTTTGTTTATATTGAATGTTCACGAAATCTTGTCGGCTCTATAGAAGCTCTTATAATATCTGCAGATATGTTCATCGCACTACCAGAAAACTTGTATTGGAGTAACGAGGACAGCGGAAATGAGGATTCTACAGAAATTTGTAATCTTGCTCCTCGACAGCTTTTTCTTGACACTGAAGTGCGGAGCCAATTGCCAACGACATAAGGGTACCTGGAAACCGTTGATGGGTTGCCCTGCATGAGTCAATGTGATAGTTCTCTAGAGGAGAACCAATCAGTGCCATCTTCAATTGAACCGTATGCTAAGAAAGCTAAGATAGTGACCAGGAAACGGAGATAAAAAATATATCCAATCAAAGCTTGCAAAAGAATCAACTATGCCCGAGTTTGTTACGTATAAAGATAACCCGTTAGATTGTTTATAATGTTTATGATCACGATGTTTCCGAATTATTGACCTCTTGTACAGACAATAATGCAAGGGCAAGTCAACTTCCAAATAACTATTGAAGTGAAGAATTTTGTAGGTACTTTATTTTTATCAGGCTACAATAGTAGTTTGCGCTTCAGATTATTCTGGGACCAGAGTATGGATACCCATTATCCAGCAGCACCATCATGCATGACTCGATATCGTTTTGAAGAAACTCCTGCGTTAGTGAGATTTCACTTCATTTTGGGATATGAAGAATGAAAGATGGTATTGATAGCTCCTGATGTTGCCTATAAATGAGTGTGCTTATAATGCATTTCAATTATATAGACGTTCACCTGCAGAACAGCCTAAAAACGTCTATTTGTCTTTTATCAGATATACAGTTCAAACTTATCTGATACTTGATAAATCGTCTTCCTCTCTTTCAAAAAACAGTAATTCCAAGTTACCAATACCTATAAAAAGGAAACTGGCTTGATTTGATTTGAACGTATGAAAAAAGACATTTTATTGTTAAAAATTAGACTCAAATTTGATGCTGCCAATGTCATAAAACTACAAATATATATGAAGTAAATGAGGCGTGTCGGTTTGCATCATTTTTATTTATTAACATATACACAACAGTCAACACTCTGCTAATCTTTTCATACATATAAATAATTTACTAATAAAAACTTTACTTTGCTCGATAGTTCAGCAATAATTGCGCATTTGTCGTTTTCGAGACAGAATTTAGTAATAAAAGGAGCTGTACCTATCTTATAAAATCTGTTTGTTATTTACGCACATAAAACCCGTGGCCTATTCTCGCAGCACCCCATTTAAGGTGCGGTCCTGAATTTCAGAGTAGGTAAATGTGAAAAATAAAAAATTAATATTTTTGTTACTTTTACAAGGTAAATTATAACTAGTGAAAAAAGCTTAATATTTGTTTCTTTTTGATACCTTGGGATGATATGAGTTAAGCTTATAAATTACAGAAATCATATAAATATGATAACTTCATTAAAAATCAAGTAACGCAAAAAATTGTCAAGAAATTATAAAGAAAATTTGTTTCAAAAAATATAATAAGTTACAATGCAGCGAGGTTTGGTTATGTATACTACTATAGGTCAAAAATGGGTAAGATTAGTCATTGCTGGGTACGCCGAAGCAGATTGCTTTTTTTTTAAACGGCTTTTTGTTGTCAACAGTAATTTTAGAACACCACTGAGCGCATTATGAACTTACTAGGGGTTGCACTAAATAAGAAGGCCATAATTGATAATTTATGGTTTGTGATAGGAAGATATTGTTATCCAAATACCGATATTTCATAATCAGTATTATTCTGGTGTCATCTTATAGTTTGAATTGTTGTTTATAAAGAGACATAGTTCATGCATGTATCTTGTTTTTGAGAGCTATTATGTAAAACAACGATATTATACCCGAATATTCTCATTTCTTGACTTCTTGCTTAAGTGTTTAGGTGGCTGCTAAGCTCGTGGGACGAATATTGTACAAGTGTGCAACTTTGCCAAAGCAACAAACATGTAGAAGCATAGAAAGGAGAGACAAAATCAATTATAATTTAGACTTTTCTCAGAATAAATTCACTCAAGAGTTTTGTTAGCCAGATCGGTGACTTCAGAATCAAGTTGGTACATTTTGAGAATGTATTGTGGGATGTTCAAATCATGACAGTTAGATAAGTACTAGAAACATGTAAGTTACAAGATTTAAGGGTTCCGTACGAGGTTATTTGCTACAGGTTATTACTACAGCTTATTTGCGATAGGTTTTGGTATTAAAACTCACTTTATACTCTGACCAAAAATGACATTCAAATTTATTTAAATTTTTAGGTGTTTCAAAATAATCACCATTTTGGATAGCTACTGAAACACGGAATTTGTACGACACATTCCTTAAGATTAATAAGCATGAATGTGTGTTTTTTTAAATATTTTGCTTTACGTTACTTCGAGGAAGTGTTAATCGTTATATCACGTGATGCTTAATACAATTTAAGCGTTAAGTTGATAGCGTTAGCGATTGCAGATAGTAATTTGGCTAGGCCCCCAGCAAACTTATTATACTCCAGCAAGCTTTGTTAAACAGAAAATCACTTCCATCTAATACGTTTGAGGTGGGCGATAGCTGGATCTCGCGTTAACCTTGTGAACGGGTGCCGTTTGAGGGTTTCGTCGTTTAGATTTTGTGTTCACTTAAAAGACACTTTTGAGTTGTTTGAAAAAAAATTATATCTGTGAAGTATCTTGCCAGTTATTTTTCACAAAGGTTTTTCCGAACTGGTGGTAGAGTCATCAAATCAAATCAAAATCAATTTATTGCAGAAATATGGTAACATTTGGTGGCCTACATAGTTTTTGAGCACATATTTTACTGTAGTACAGTATGCAATATTAACCTAAAACTATCTAAAATTATTCTATAGTTGATTATTCTATATTTGACACTACGGGGGTGAATTGAAAAGTTCGCGGCCTAAATAAGAAAACACAAGAATAATGCAATTTATATTTATTTTTCTACATACTGTCCTCCTAGGTCACAGCACTTAGTCCAGCAGTCTTCCAAAGCCTTGATCCCATTTAAAGGGAAGGTCTCGTCCAGGTCTTCAAAAAGGCAAGTACGGCCACTTTGACCTCGTCATTGGTAGAAAATGTCATTCCACCTAGGTTTTTTTTTAGTTTTGGTAATAGGTGGAAGTCAGAAGGTGCCAAGTCAGGTGAACAAGGGATGAGAAAGCAATTCAAAACCACAATTCACTATTTGAGCCATCGATTCTGCAGATGTGTGATCACGAGTATTGTCCTGATCAAACAAAACTTTCTTGGTCAACAATCTTTGTCTAGACTTTATTTCTTCGCGTAAACGACGTAATAGTGTGCAGTAGTATGCAGAATTTATAGTTTGACCTCTTTCTAAGTAATCAACCAAGACTTTGTTTACTGAAAAACACACCTTGGCTTTCTTCGGGGTCGGTGATCCGGGTCTCTTCCATTGTTTGGATTGTTGTTTGGATTCAGGAGTATAGTGATGAACCCATGTTTCTTGCATAGTAACAAACGTTGCCAAAAATTCGTTTGGATCAGCTTGAAAAAGCTCTGAACAGTCTCTAGAAACGTGAGCCGAGTTCGTTTCTGTTCAACTAAAAGAAGCGCGGAACCCATCTTGCAGACACCTTGTGGAACCCTAATTCGTTAACGATCATGTTTTGTGTACATTCATATAAAATTTCCTATAGCTTCAGCTATCTGAGATACCTTCAATCTTCTGTCTCCCATGATGATCTCACATATTTTTTCGATGTTTTCCGAAGTCGTAGCTGTAGAAGGCCTTCTAAAGTGGGGGTCATCTTTGACGCTCTCTCGTCCACGTTTAAATTCAGCTGTCCACTTTTTTATCATTGTATACGACGGAGTAGATGTTCCTAAAATAGCCATCGTGTTTCCAGGTTATCATTGATATTAAAAATGTAAAACGTGGGTATTAAAGAAACAATATGATTGGTAAAGGCTTCAAATGTCATCTTATAGAGCTGAGGTTGAGTTTGCTCACCGCGTACATCCTCAGCGCCGGCACCGGCCGCACCTTCGTCGGCCGGCTCCGCCACCGCCGCACCAAGGACACCATTACAGCGCCCGCAGACATAGATATTGGAGACAATATCAAGAACGGCTCAAAAATATATAGTAACGAACTCTTAACTAAACATAATACGGGCCGTATTATGTTTCTTAAAGAAATTAAAATAAAATGCAAAGAGGCTAACACAAAATATATATGGACAAAAAATTGTCTTATATACTCTTCGAAACGATACCTCTCCATCTATCCCAATTCTTTCATCAGCCGATTAGTTAAATTTAAATTAATCTCATTATAAAAATTTTTATTAACCGCTATTACAATTACATTTGTATTTTAGAAGTTATTATTTCTTACAAAGCACGCAACCACGCAATTCATTCACGCTAATTACTCTCATACCTTTATTTACTACAAACCCCTTACACTACAAATTCAAGCACTACTACACTAATCAAGTTTTTATTTCCAAACAACAATGCAAGCTCTCAGACATTTTACATAACCTAGAACATGTCAGTTTAAACTCAACTTTTTCGCCCGGGACCTCGGTCTTGCAGGGGCCTCGCGTCAAGCTAATTAAAAAAAAATACAGATTTTATTTAACTATATTTTTTTTATTTAAAACTTTTGATTTTGATTCTTAATTATTTATTAAGGTTATAACGAAACAGTAAATTATAATAAAGTTATTCATTCAAATCATAATTGATAAATTTATTTTGTAGTACTTGAAAATGGCGCCTCGAAACACTGAGATCGGTTTTTTAAACGCCTAGCACTCGGGACTAGTATAGTATTATATAGTCAGTGAGTCGGGAGTCGGGACATAATGTTCTGCTCGTATATAGTTCGGGAAATCCCCGTCGCTAGAGGAATTCCCTTGTTTCATTTCGTTCGTCAACTTTTGTCACCTTGGAATTATTTTGCTTGCAGCATGAGTTTCAAAATCGTTGCTATACCGTACATATCTGGAATGTATGAAGTGTTATAATCACAACATTCAACCATTACAAGATAGACGAACTCTCCTACAAATGATATTTCTTCACTATATCTGCAACAACCGTATCGACAGTCCCGAATCGTCCTCGCTTGCCTTGCAATTACGAACACCTAGAAGGCGCACGAGACACTGTTCTCGATTTCAAATTCCATTCAGCAATAGTAATTATGCAAAAACCTCAGTAATTACTTGTATACTTAACTGTTATAAAACACCATTTCAATGTCTTGATATATTCAAATTGTCCAAACAATCATTTAAAAAACTAGTTGCCAATAAACTAATGCCAATTAAAAAATAAGTAAACTTGTACCGGTGGTGTAGTGCTTGCGCACATACAAACATGTAAACACGATCACATTTTCATTCAATTATTCATGTATACTGACTCTGTAACTAACATAGACACATAATCTCCCTCACACACACATACTCTCTCATATACACTCACATACACTGAATTACGTGCTATAACTTTATATTTTTTTAACTTATTAACTCTTGTTAACTTTTAATGTAAATTCTGTTTGAAACTAAGTTTTAAACAGAATTTACACTACTCGTAACAGTATAGATAAAACATTGTGAACCTGTCATTGGCAGTGTGTACCTATTCAGTTAAATCAATTGTATTATTTCAAAGTGTTATTGGTTCTATAATAAATAAATAAAAAAATTACTGATAGTCCAAAGGGTGCTCATACATTTGGGTCGGCAATAACCTTCAAAGCAGGGACATAAACTCAAATTTATTTCGATATGTTCAATCGTTGATAGCCGTATTATGCTGTTCGTAAAGAATATAAAACATATTATAAAGCCGACCAAAGTGTAGATTGGCTGAAGGACAGCCGAATACTTTTAATAATATTTTGAGTAAATTTATTTGTTAGCTTCAGTTTTCAAATGTTTCAATTTTGGTTAAATTGAAATTATATTTTTAACTTCAGAATTTTCTAAAAACTACGTTTCTATATAGTAGAAAAAGTATTTTCGCGATGTTCAGAAAACTAATCACCGCGCCCTTATCATAACTAACGTAACCTATCATGTGACGCGTGGTAACCTTTTGTGTCCCTATCATTGTTTTATTAAATGTAAGAAGTTTACATTTTATTTGATTTCCAAACACAGTATGTAACAAAAGTTGCAAAAGCAAGTTCATAATAAATCGAGTTATCATTTAGCTAAACTCAACAAAAACGAGGGAACTGCAACCACGAGAGGTAATCAAAACTATGAAGTTCTGATCACCTCTCTGTTCGTTTACTATCGTACTAGCAAGGTCCGCGCGGCAGCCGTTCTGGAGCCGGGAACTAAGTAATCCTGCTCGATAGTTTCGTGTTATTCTCGCCGCCCTAATGGTATCATTTAACGGTGATACCGGCTTGTAAATCTTTCGGAACTATTAGACATTTCTTGGCTTTTTCTCTTTGTATGTACATAGTTTCGGAACGTTGTAATTAAATAGTAAGAGTAAACAGAGAGAGAGAGTAAGAGGGTTTTATGGAATTCATGGTTATACTTTTAAGTTATTTGGATCACAAATACTTTCTAGAACGGTTTTTAACAGATAATAAAAAAGTATAGAACGCACAATTTCGATTTTAGTGCAACAAAGCACAGAAATTATACTTAAAATTAACTTACTCTACTACTGATTGTTAATTTACAATAAACCTTACCAATTTATTCTAGACTGGAAAAGATGAATGTTCCTAAGTTGTGGACGTAGATTGTGTTGAGAAGTAAAATTTATGAATGTTTTTATTTTTACATAAATCTTATCCTTAATAAAAAAACTGCATGTTTCTCGTAACAAAGAAGAAATTTAGATAATTAATCATCATCTCAAGGACCCTAGAATAAATATGGTGTAAGGGAGTTACTACCTAGGTGCCCAAACTGCTAATCTCACCTGCCCGTGGTGCATCCTTCTGATCAATGGACGAGGCTCTGGCGACCAACTGATGGCGATATCCATAAATCGTAGATCTTTGGAATTAAATAGTCAAACAAAGATGACAGTGACTACCGGTACTCCTCCTGAAACGGTTCCCTCGCTAACGGAATGAAAACCACATCTCAGCAGCCATGCTAGTTTTGGCTACGGCAGCGGTCCTGATTGCCGTCCATGAAAACTGCGGGGCAGGCAGTGCAAAGAATCCCAGCTGCCTCAAAAAACGAGCTACATAAAACGCAAAGATACTGTGGACACACGAAAACTTATTGAACTAGGGCGTGTTGGACAGATTGCAATGGGAAAGATAGGGTTCTCTGAACTCCGAAGATAATGGTAGGACTGCATAGTCCTGAAATTCGGAAACCTGCTGTACTACAGCTAGAGAGACCGACTGTCCTAAGGTGGGGTTGGGTTCTTAATCTTCAAGGTTGAAGGTTTACGCTCCGACTTACACCGAAGATGAGGATGAGAATATATTTCGACCTTAACGTACCTCTATGAATCACTAAAACATTATGGTGGGCGACTTCATCTTAAGATCAGGCAAACGAAGCGGTGAAGTGCTGCGAGTTAGGCAAATTGGACTTTATGTCGACAAGAAGGCAGATTTTCAATGATGTCTCTGTGATCAACGTAGTCAAAATTGGAAGCAATCGCCAATTAGTAAGAGGCACATTAAATCTAAATCAAAAGTTGGAACTTCGCAACTGATGCAGTCTACGCTCCGCCCTGCATTTATCCAAATCCAAAACTCGGAAAGCTTCCAGCTCGACTTACAAAACTGCTTCGGTAGCCTTTGTGTTGGCATCAATGTGGATCAGTATTCTAAAGGTTTGGAAAATGGAAAGTATCCGTATGGGTTGGGCCAAATTTCTTTAAATTACCCGTACAAAAGAAGCTCAAAAATGTTCAGCTTAAACCTCAAATCTCATAGAAAGAAGGCGTAGATTAGTTCATCAACATCGTTGAATGCCACTTGAACGTATTTAACATGGCTGGACATATCTAATTTGGACGTATTTAAAATGGATGTCAATGGATTTTAGCCTAAAACCACATATATGTTTATATGTTTGTTTAAATCAATATTATGAACTATTGTTTTTTCCTTTTTTTTTTCTTTAGCTGTCTTTTAAGTTGAGGTGTGTTTTTTGTACAATAATAAAATAATAATAAAATAAATAATAAAAAACATCAGTCAAGAGTTTTACTCATGAATTGCTGTGCACTTTAATGACTTATACGTTTTAAAATATTAATATACCTAGGACAATAAAAATTGATGATAATTTAAGAACCTCTATACCAGTATCGAACAAAACGGTCCTTAGAAGACACTGCATTTTATTATAAATATGAAATGCAAGATGAATTAACTTAAAATAAGAATTAAGAGTATATCTACTTCCTCATACTTTCACACCAGTTTCAGCATAATTAATGTGGTTTTCTAACTTTTTATAGCCCTTGGACCCTTTTCAATTTTACATAGTCTATGGGATAACACAAAAAACACGCAACTTAAACTACACTTGGGAGTTCTTCCATTTGGTTCTTTGAGTAAATAATAAATGAAACAAAAATTTACTTGGTGAAATTTTTTCGCTTTTATTTAGGATAGGTAAGTAAAGAAAAATATTTATTTACCCGTGTTTGGAAACGGTACGAGTAAGTGTTTATAAATGATATTTTTTTTAAAGTATAACACGTTAGCCTGTCGCGTTGAGCCTAAGGAATTACTTGTCAATAAACTACCCTTCTAATAGAGAGAGAGTTAACAAAATGGTCGTGAGTTCAGAGAGTTCAAAAACAAACAAACAAATACAACTTTTTATTTATATAGTTAGAATAGTTTTTATTGAGGATGAGCCGTAAGTTTGCTCTGTGCCATCACAATACGGACTTTGCCATACGTATTCATATTTTTTTAAATATTACGTTGCAAATATTGTAATATATATGCAAAACCTGAATCTTTTATAATATCGTTTCACATTGGAAATATTTCGGAATTTTTTAACGTAATATATACAACCTTCTAAGTGTTAATAAATTCGTAATCTAATACTTAATACATTTAATTAAATAAGAAAACTAATCAGTGATAGTATTAGTATACCCCGATCTCCGACCCCCAAGAAATCCAAGGTGTGTTTTTCAGTAAACAAGGTAATGGCTACAGTTTTCTGGAATTATAAGGGTGTCATCTTGGTTGATTACTTAGAAAGAGGTCGAAATATAAATTTTGCACACAACTGCACACTATTATGTCGTTTATGCGAAGAAAATAGTCTAAAAGACCAGGATTGTTGACCAAGAAAGTTTTGTTTTATCAGGATAATGCTCGTGTTCACAAATCTGCAAAATCGATGTCTCAAATAGTAAATTGTGGTTTTGAATTGCTTCCTCATCCCCTTATTCACCTGACTTGGAACCTTCTGACTTCCACCTATTTTCAAAACAAAAAAGTCACTTAGAAATTGAAATTTTCTACCAATGAGAAGGTCAAAGTGGCCGTAGATGCCTTTTTTGAAGACCATGACGAGACCTTCTATTTAAATGGATCAAGGCTTTGGAGGATCGCTGGACTAAGTGATGTGACCTAGGCAGAGAGTGTGTAGAAAAATAAATATAAAAAATTGCATTATTCCTGTGTTTTCTTATTTATGCCGCGAACTTTTCATTCAATCCACCCTCGTATATTTCGGTTCAGTGATTTTTTTTGCTAAGCAATTTATTTACAAACAGGGTTTGTAACAGCTTTACAAAAAATAAAAGGAAAAACAAGGAAACAAAAATTCAATGATATACTTCTACTTACGAACAGTAAGTTATTATGTTTAGTCAAAGTTTTACTAATATATATTATTTTAGCCAAAGTTTTTATTTTACTTACTGAAACACTGGCTATAAAGGAACCAAGACATTTTTTATTCATATTGCGTTGATGAGTACCATGACAAAGAAAAATGACACCTTCGTGTAAGTAAACTTTATATTTAATTACGTCTAAAGAGCGGCACCTAAAACAAGCAGAACCCGTCCTGCGCCCACAATTTACACTTCTTACATCATTTAAACTTTACTTTCACTTCAATGCATGTAAAAATTGGACTACTGCTGGGAGAGCTCCAATATCTTTTTTGAATATTTTAAACTGGAATTCTATTTCATTAAGTGCAATACGTGGCGAAGAATTGGCGCGCAAAAATGCATCAATGAGGGGCTGGAGTTAAACGCACCTATCTTTACATCAACCCTTTTTAAATCTGCCCTTAAAATACTCTCGCCTCTAAAATTATAGTAGTGGCTCCGCGTGATCCGTCGACACCTAGACAGAAGCAAAGCGAATTGAGGATAGGAACGGTAATGATCTTCAAAAACAACAAATGATTACACAAATATCGACAGTGAAAACGCATTTTTCTTAAAAATATACAAGAAAGTGCCATCATAGCTTTTTAATAACTTATGAATTCTACGCTACATCCACCTGCACATGCACCTATTTAAATCTAAAATCCAGAACGATTCCAGGCTTTACTATAAACTGTTTCGAATGCTTACGTGATTTCGTCGATGTGGATGGATTCGCTAACAGTGTTTGTTAGTTACAACAAACATTGTAAATAGCTACATACTATTTACGACTTGCACTGAACATTTACGGTCGGTATACATGTTCTCTAACCAGATATTTCGTGTTCATTATACTAGGTTGACTCCATTTCTTGATAGAATAACTTATTGCCCATTAGAAATCGTTTCATGCTCACATTAAATATTTATTATATATGAAGTTTTCACCTTTCATCATTCATTGATCTGCCTGGAATCGCAAATTTTTACTCTCTTTTTTACAGCTCATTCCACGCTATAAAAGTTCACCAAGAAATTTTGTTTGAAAATCTTTGAAAATATTTGGACGAAAACGGCAAGACCGACGACTTACGATGTAATTCTTCATCTAACTCAAAACGATCTTAGCTGATCGAATCTAGGACTGCACTTTCGTAACATTTGTTTAAGGCAGTTTCTATCAAACCAGCAGTTACACTCGGACTAGTTTTCGACTTGATCATTTATGAAGAATATTGAATGCTTACCAAGCTTGTGCTTTAGCAGCCGTTTCAATCCTATTCTTAGTAATAGGGGTAAATTACAACAGGTCCATTAAAATCTTCATTTCCGTGAAATTTTTTTTTCTTCAGATTTATTTTAAAACAAAACGCATTTATTAAAGTTTTTGATAATGTATGTATTCTTGCTTAATAATACCTAGCAGATAACTTAAAATGCTAACGAGATACACAAGATTAAAAATGTCGTGCCACGGCGATGTTCATGCGTGCACGGCAAATAAACAAGCGTCCACGGCAATGAAAGAACTGTGCCATGGGAATGAAGGAATCAATGCACAGAAATGAAAATCCATATAAAACATTCACAAAAAAAAATTCACTCTATGTCATAAGACGTAAAAACAAAAGACATCGACATTCATAACAAAAAGCCATATCGTTCAAGAGTCCTAAAACCCTATAAAAAGCAAATTTTTACGAAATTGGTATTCAGTCCTAAATTTATTGTCACTGGAAATACTGAAGCTCTAAGGAAATGCACCTGCAGAAGCCACTGGAATGGTTGTCCTTATCCGGCAAGGCTTGTCTCAACGTGCCATCGCTCGAAAACTTTATTTGAGCCGGTCTTGTATTTCCAAGGTGTACAAGAGGTTCAGAGAGACTTTTCACTTAGTCCGAAGACTAGGAGGACGACAACGATGCATTTCGATGCGAGATGACAGATTTATACACTGACCGGTGTGGACTTCTAGAAACAGCTCAGAAAAGTTCGAGGAAGGTGTTAGCGGACAGTGAGACGAAGACGTAAAGAATTGTTCCCAACTCACCGAAAAGCCTGGTTACAGTTTGCTCGCGACCACTTAAATTGGGATATGGAGTATAATGGAGCCAAATCTTGTTCTCAGACAAAACCAGAATGTGCCTGGTGGAATGTGGAGCGCAATAGCGCAACCGATTCGTGCGGTTGTATAAAGTTTTGTCTCTGTTCCGTTTATCTACTCATGTGCCCCTACGCTGGATTTATTGGCTGAAATTTCAAGTTAATGCATTATAATGCTCGCTGCCACACCGCTGCTGGCACTAGACAGTACATAAAACAAGTTGGGATTGCCACAATAGACTGGCCAGCCCGCAATCCCGACTTGAATCCTATAGAACATTTGTGGGACGAGCTGAAAAGGCGGGTACGAGGAAGAAGACCAGCTCCAGCAGCGATAGATGAAGTCAAAAGAGCTTTAATCGAAGAGTGGCATGAAATCCCACATGATTCCATCAGGAAAACTCAATCGGTCAATGAAAAACCGTTTACAATTAGGGCCCGAGGTACACAAAATACTGAAGGAAATATTGCAAATAATTTTTTTTTATTTTCGTTTTATATCGACGTCATCGATTCGACCTATTACAGTTAATTATTGATTTTTGATAGGAAAGTGATATCAATTTTAAATTATTTAATAGCATTAGAAAGATAACAAATTAAATTTTGTTAAATGATGTAACACAAACCATAGTTGATTGCAATTAAATGGTAAAACTTTGTCTTGAGCAACCCGCGAAGAAGTGATTCCAATTTAAAGCTCGCAAGTGTAGTTGACTGTACAGTAAAAAACTCATCAAGTCTATGCTTAGGTCTTTCATAGTATTGCAGTAGGTTAACTTGACGAGCCCGGTACTGTCAGTATTCGCAACTACCTGTTTATTACAGGTAAATATGTTTTCTTTGCCTCATCATACCACGGCGATGAAAACATTAGTCACGGAAATGAAACACCCGGCCACGGCAATGAAATTAAATTGCTTTACATTGTATGGCAATGAAATATTTTTCATTGCTTTGCCTTTTTTTTTCTTTGCCATAGCAAATTTTGGCTACGGAAACTACGGCAATGAAAACATGGCGATGAAAATCAAGGCAAAAATATAAAATAACAAAAAATCTATTAATTATTCAAAGTTAATTAATTTAAATTATTTGACACACTTCACAAATAAACATAAGAGAAATGGCGTTCTATCGAATTCGCAATCAAGAGAAAAAATTATGCAAGCAGGAGTTATACCTATCCACGGCGATGAAAGAAAAAATGTACAGTAACATAAAAACGGAATTCAACGGAATACTTATATTCATGGAGCCAAAACGCAGGCAAATGTGCACGTCCTTCCACGTCGAGCACTTGGCGGAACTAATGCGCAACGTTTTGCGCACTGGGGCGGGGGACGCAAGTCGTTAGATAAAACGATATTCTTAAACATGTTTAGGACCATGTTTTTATTACCATTCGTTATATTGTAAAAATGTTTGAATAATTGTATTCCGTAACGGTACCTTAACTATTCACGTATGCAATAAAACTAGGTTTCAATATAAATAACCAATAGATTTTTATCAATGAGGTATAATACATTTCAATGTAATGAGTGGACAAACACGGCAATGGAAGATTTCGAGGTGTGATTGATTTTTTTGGAGTACCTATAGTCCATTATATTAAAATATTTAGTGCTGCACATAGATTACTATGTCACCTAACCGGAAAAAAACGTTAGAACATTATTACTATGTTTTTTAGTACCGATTTCACCGTTGCCACGCAATTTTTGGCCCCGGGAAATTCACTCATAGGATGAATTATAAATTAATCATATAAAAAAGAATAGAAAATAATCAAGTTTACTGAACATTTAGAGATTACCCGGCAGTACCTACCGGATTAAACCAGATAGCTTATACACGTATGTGTCAATGCTGTTCAACATTGAAGTTCTTTAGTATGCAGTATCTTGACAGGTGGCTATTGAATTTCTACCCTTTAGGTTCTTATGTAAGTATATACCTACTGTACAAGTATTTACGAGTATTATACAACACTCGAAACAACGTTACTTTGTCTGGAATGTTCGTTTTATCTGTGGGCGTCGTGAGTGTAACACAAAACCCACATTTTTTTTCGCTAGTACTTTATTTCTTTATTAGTTAAAGAGAAAGATTAAGAAAAAGAACTTAAGGAGCAAGAATAAGAAACTTTTATACACTTTAGTATACTATTTTATGTAATATCATGAAACAAAGCTCGGTTGTGGGCTACTAATACTGCTGCGAAATAAGACTTTCGCAGCAGTATGTTTGATTTTACAATACGAAATAAAATACCCCTGTGCAATAAGATCACATTAATAAATGAGGCAAATGACTTTAGCTGGCTACTAAATGTCATTAAGCTACAATTGTGCACCAAATAACGGTGAGTTCCACGCTGATCATTTGTTGAGAAGGCGTGGCCCAAATGGACCTCGAACACGCACAGCCTATCGACAAATTGTTTCATTCTAACATTTACATAAATTCTCCATTACCATCGCCGAAATCAAAACTGTACTATCCTTTCAGTAAGCCTTTCTGTTTCATTTAAACAGTAAATACTAGCGCTAAAGGTGTTTTCACGTTTGCTCGCCGAATACACACTGTCTGCAAACCATTTTGACACGTATAACAAAGAAAAATATTTGTTGTTTAGGACCCATACCCCTAAAGATTTATAACAGGGGTTGACATTCAGTAACAGACCTTGAATAAACTGTATTTAGAGGAAACTATACGTTTGTGGTTGCTTAGTAGTTTGGAATTCTATTGAAATATTTCATGTACGGTTTTTGATTGTTCATAATATTAAATCTAGATAAAAGAACCTTTATTTCTATCGAGCTGTTATTATTAGCTTTTATTTTTATTTCTCAAATAAAAATCAAACAGTATTCAAAATTCAAGAGAATTAAACAATAAATTTTCCCTTATTTTCACTGGGCAAAGATGAGTTAAATCAAAGTTCTTGTAACGTGCTGGCTGCCAAATGGGACATTATTCGTGGAATCAGGTCGCTCCGTGCAGCCAACCGGCGGCCATCACACCACCTCTACTAATTATCAAACTAATGACGCCTTCTTCCTATTTACGTACTAAGACAAATAATAACTTAAGGGGCCTATTAAATATTAAAACTGTGATAAAGTACCGTCTGCATGGAAGTATAAACACTGGAGTTAAGGGTAATGGCCGAAACGTAAATTTTTGAGCAGACTCTACGGCTCTGCTTATAAAATATATTTTAGTAGACAAGACTCAGGCCTTAACGTTCCAATTTACGTCAGAGCTATAGGCGTAAATGTATCGCTTATTTACGTGATAAAAGGATCCAGTTTTTTCAAAGAGTAGCGAAACTAGAATACAAGTATGTAAGCTGATGCAGAGTGGTTGCATTCACCGGTGATTGGTAACAACATAAAATTGAACTGTAAAAACGGCTCATGTGCAGGCTCTGATTAAATTTCGTTTAAGTAATAATTATCTAATTACGTAAAAATCGTAAAAGCTCTAAGATTGTAACGCGAGTTATAAAATACGTGTCAAAAATATAAAAAATCTCCCCTAAAACTTTTGTGGAAAACGAAGGGTTTCTGTTCACTGAATTCTTTACTAGCTATGGGTACTTACAATAAGTCGCACTGGTTAGTCGGTCGATGGTGTCCTGTTTTAGTTTCGAATTCTTCTTTCCCATTTTGATACCTGGAGAGTGCCTGGAGATCAGAGTACGGAAAGGATCGGTTGCGCTGACGTCACCACGACTCGTATTACATATTACCCAACCTCCCGAATTACTCGTTCACCTGTAATAAGACAATGAAGTTAATTTTTTCTTAAAAAACTTCAGCGCTTCTTTCCAAAGGTAAAAGAAAATTAATAGTTACGGAATTACGGAAAGTTTGAACTGCTTTTTCTGAATCATAGCATTTTTTATCAAAAACATGATAAATTTACGAAAACCTTCAAGAATTTGCTTCAATTCAACTACGGTTAGCGAACTTCGCAGATGAAGTTTTTCTAGTTTAATTAGTGAATGGAATAAATAAAAAACAGTAGACGATACTATTATAGTTGCGTGATGTAATCTAAAAAAAATGGTTCATCACAGTCACAGTTATTTTGACAAAAGATCTCTGAGCATTGAACAATCAGCCCTAAAGTAAGCAAGAAATTTCTTCACCCGAGCACGTCCATCCCTTGACAAATAATTTTTATAAGCGCGCTGTCATCATTAAATTGCCTGTTATCTTTGGACATCTCTGTCTAACACAGGGAATTAGGGCTGTTTATCTCTCTCCTTATAAATTATAGCCTGTTTTCCTTCTCTCGAATATTACAGGAAAGTAACAGGAGTCGGTATAAATGAAATATCTGCTTATTTTGTAGCATCTCTTATGAAATCAGTCTTTTTAACGCTTAGTAGTAAATCAAAGGGATGCCATGATACTACCCTTTTTGTTATTTTATTCTTTGAATTTTGGGAAATAAACGGTGAATGTTGTATGCATTTTAGTTTATAACTATAGTTATTTATAAAGGTGTACCGCTCTTAAGTTTTTTAAAGTAAAATTTGTTTATATTGATTCGGACAAAAACCATTGTTGTTTATATCATTAGTGTTACTGATGATGAAGGTGAGAGAATGTTACGTACCTATCAAATGTACTTTTCGCTTTTAATTATAAACATTTCTATACGTTTTTAATTCAATTGTATACCTAAACAACTAAAAAACTTGAATAGGAATTACCTTTTCGTTAATATCTCTAAGGTTCTGCTCAAACGAACAAAATGTACACAACATCCCATCTACCCGTATTAAGTTTTTAAACACTTTACAGCTACGTTCGTTGTTTATCTGAAACGAGGAGAACATTATTGTAACCGCATCTGTAAAAGTGACTATTATTCGCAAAGCAAACGAGCCAAACCAAATCTAGAAAAATGTGTAAGTATGTGTGTTGCGCCGCAGCGGTTCCCTGTCTTGCACTAAGCAAATGTAATATGTGCGTTAATAGTTCCTAGAAAATGTAAAGGAAGAAATACGTTTGTTCTTTTTAAGTTTAATTCATTGGTAACTTAAATGTAGTGAACCCAGAAATGTGTACCATGGTAAGGTAGTAAATTGTCTTTTATTCTTACTTAACGTATGTTTACATATTCAAGACGTACAAAAAACTTTCAAAAACACTGCAGAGATCGCAAGTAGGAAATAAATATATTTTAAATTTGTAACATGGGATAAATTACTGTCATTAATGTATCTTAGCGTTTATGCAAAGTAGTTCACACACTATCGGGACTATCTTCAAATGGTCAAATAAATAAACATTCGCCAAGCGTTTACGCGTTGCGTTAAATTTGTGAAATTTTGAAAATTAAGTGAGCTAAGTACCAATTAAAGAAATAAATCCCCAGTTCCCACCAACTCTGTTGGCTTAAATTTAATAATGCTCGTGTTACTAAATATTTAGTAATCGAATGTGGACACCAAGGACATCTTATTAAAGAAAGCAGAAGTAAATAATATTTAGCGTTACTTATTCAGAGATTCATGTGAAATTATTGGGTAAATAATGTATAAGTTGATTGGCAGTAGGTATATAATTAAATAGGTGCAACGATCTTTGTACCTTATAGAACTGTAATGTAAATTTTCAAAATAAAATAATGGTTTTTGTGAAGTAATAAACCGTTAAAACACCCCGTTGAAATGAATTTGCTTTGTAAAGTAAAAAATCTTTGGACAATGCCCTCCAGAACACTAATAATGCATAAATCTTGGTTGTCACGACGGTTATTTAGGGCGACATATTTTCATTGCAGCAAGTTCTCACATGGAACTATGACTGTATGAAAAAACAACTTTTATCAACCACTCCGCCTCGAGTACCTACCATTCATGTAAATACGCAGCATCGATTGCGGCTACCAGCTTTGATTTAAGTGCCTCGAGCGCCACCTAGTTCGGTTAAATGTAAAAGACTATAGAAAAATGCCACCACCGCACTGTCACCCTTGCTCTAGGCCCGACGTTATTATCATTGCATGATGCTTTATGTCAAACCCTTAATCACGGCACCTCAAGTGGAACTACTGACGCAAGGCCTATTAACTAAATTTGATTTGGATTCCAGTTTCTTTTTCTATCTATAACAGTTGTTTACGCTGAATGAATGTTTACTTGAAACATTTTGTAGTAGATATTAATATCCTGGACAACCTCCACACATCGAAAATTTTCTGAACACACATATCAAAAAAAGTCCGCGTTCACTTGGAAAAGTAGAGATATTTTTTCTCGTGTTAGAATATATAATAAATGATCGGATTATTTATTGCTTCAACATTTAAAAATACATCATCTTAGGGTGAACAATCTTAACATTCCTTTTATTTCAAAAAATAGATTTTTCGAACTCTTTGAAATGGAAATATAAATAAATGTGGAGGTTGAATTAATGTAAATGATTTTATCAATTTTTACAAGCTTTTATTTACAAATTTAATACAAAATAACTCCTCCCCTGGTTCAAACGTTCGTAAAAGAACTTCTATCCGTGGAAGCTGCCCTTTTTTCGATGTGTGTATTACAAATAAATGAACTCAATTTTGCGAGTTAAATAATAATATACTAAAGTATAAAATGTGAATTAATAAAACCACATAAGCAATGACTTCTAAGATGAAAACAACTTGATTGTTTTAGGACTAAAATTAAATTAAAAATTTAAGTAATTTGAAAATTTTTCATATATTGGCTTTTATTAAGATCCGGTAAATGTTCTGTCAATTCAAGGCTTTTCATATGTTGACCTGTAACGGTATGGTTTCATTCTATAATATTAATATAATTATTTAAAATATAAAAGGATTTTTATATGTTTTATGTTATACAAGCTTATGGAGGACACATTTTCTTTATACACATATTTTTTTTTATGTAGTTTATTTTTAGAGTATTTTTAGAGTTATATATTTTCGTGTGTAACTACTTGTTGATTTTATTTTCAGATTATCACTTGTGTTCATATAAATTCGCAGAGTACTGTAAGGTGACAACAGATATTCACTGGGTTCATTCCAGTTTCCCTCAGATGTAGTACTTTTTACTAAATAATTATAGTTCTCTGTACCACTGAAAAACTGTAATGGAAATTTTATGATTACACATCGGTGGTGTAGTAATGCAGTAATGCAGGTAAGGCCAGTTCAAACTGAGTTCTAAACGATAATAACGCCGTCACGTTTGATACTAATTATTCGCGGTTTCTGGAATTATCATAATAGATATCATAAAGTTTTCTGAATAGTAGTGTGTTTGGTTTGAACGATCTGCTTTCACTAATCCAAAGATCAATCTTCGCCAAAATGGCCTGGCGATTCAGAGATGCAAAGATTTATATTTTAAAATTTTAAAGAAAATGTTTGCGGGCCTTCGATTAGATTAGGGATTAGATTACATTATTACTCGATATTCTTAATCGTGGTTTTAAATACACTCTAGTTATATATATGTAACTTATCAAGATTAAAAAAGTAAGATTTTGGGTTGAACTGTTTTAATTAAAAAAATTCTAAATAAAAGCGTGCAATTAAAATAAAAAAAAAACGTTATTTTCCAAAATTTAAAAATACAGGCTAATACTTTCATCAAATTGACATCTTATATTGGTACGCAGACCTGTTTTTCAGAAGTCAGTTCCTTCATCATTACCTAATTCTAATCACTTACTTACAATGTGTTATAATTTCTTAAGAATCTTCTTCTATTTTACATTCATACACAAACACAAAAAAGTGAGTGGGTAGTTCATTTCTATAATTATAAATAACCAGTGGAGTATCAACTAAACTCACTAAGACTTAAGATTACCCATTTTGAGTAAAGATAAAATGTGACAGAGTAAATTTTTGGTGTGGTACAAGTAAAAATAATTTTAGTTATATTATTATGTTTAAGGTTACGATTTAACAAAACACATTCCAAACTGTTTTATTTAGAGATACAAAGAACACTTCATTTAGTTAACCAGATTTCCTCATCCATAATCAAATATGTAAGAATTGTCATAGTGTAAAGATTATTAACTTGGCTTTTTTACATTTGGGGGGCAGGAGAGTTATGAACCCTAAAGCATATCTAACTACTATTGCATCTGGGGCATATAATCTGAAGAGGCGCAAGTAAATCAATTCTCCAAACGCATTTGTTTCTTATTTAACATGCAAATCGACTTCGACTTTCCTATCTGTACGTGATATTAATTTACCTATTTATAAATATAACTACGCATGATAAAAGGCCGAAAATGTTTATATGTAGATTAATTATATTAGTAAAATTTTTGTAGCACATGGGTTGTTCATAGTTAAGTAAAAATGCATCTCTATAGATAATTTTAGCCAATAACTGTATTATAGAATAAAACGAAAACAATCTATCATATACCATAACAGTGGCTCTACAACCGTCGGTACGTTTAAAACATTATTACTTTACGGATTCTGCCGTGATACGCGATTTTAAACTTTATTTCCTCAACCCGATATATTTGATTCTCAAATACGCTGATACAAAGTTTCTAAGTAGGAGATGGGGTCTGCTTTATTGATCCGTGGTTTAAAGTTAAATTTAAATCCAGTAGGATTTAGTTCAAGCCATTCGTTTTATATGCAATATAGGGACAGTCAACACCACAAAGGTTTATGTGATGTAGTTAGTGGTCAATAAGGGTATTAGAATATACATATGTAAGAGTATTCATAGTTTTGGTTTATAACTGAATAAAACAACTATTTTACTTGATGTTCGCTCAGTGAATTTTCAGAGTGACTCTTTCTGCAAAAATAAAATAAAATAAAAATAAAATAAAACTCGTTACGAAAAGTGGATCATTGTCCATGATATGACGTCATTGTATTAATTTGCAACTACTTTGTGCCTTTTAATAATCCATTAACTGTTAACAATAATTCATAACACCTGTTCAAACACCTGCTGCTATTTAAAAACAACTCAATATATCCAGTTTACCTTAAACAATTAGGATAACAATCAATCTCTCATTTAACTAGACCTTTTACTACATATTAAACCATAACACCTGTTTTTACCTAAGAAGTAATATAAAGTACGGAATTTAGCTTGCGCAATTTAACAATTATTAATTTAATTATGCCTTAAATTACCTAGAGTACATCGTCGATCTAACAATTCGCTATCACAGCCATTCTGCAAAGATGCTCGCTATAAGGAAAGTTATTTTGCATATTGACATTATCATAACTATTTATGTTACGTTTTTATACTGGTTAAGATATTAAGTTTGTGACTACTCTTTTTTGCGTCTTATAGAAGATCTTTCAATTGGATTTATAGTTATGTACCGGCGCCTCCACCAACTGGTGGTCTACGCCCAAATTCAAATTCAAAATTCAAATCAAATATTTTTTCTCAACATTGACAATTACTTGTTCTTATTGACGTCAAATAAAACATGATTTTACCACCAGTTCGAAAAAAAACCTTCGTGAAGAAGAACTGGCAAGAAACTTCACGGGTATATTTTTTTTTTCAAAATAAATTTACAGAGTCTCTTTATGTCTATACAAAATTATTCTTTTCTGCATCTGTTAGCTCGGCAAGTCTCCCTCCCCCCAAGTATCCAAACGACGAACACCCTCAAACGGCACCCTTTCACGAGTTAACGCGGGATCCAGCCATCGCCCTCCTCAACCATATTAGAGGGAAGTGAGCGACCCGTCACCCGACGCTACCATAAGAAGACGTACTTTAGTGACAATGACGCTTTAGATATTGCCCACACGCGACTGGCCACCCTTGTGGTATAAATTAATACGAATCAAATCTATGTAATAAATTTATTTTTTAATAGATAAAATTATATTGGTAAATCGTGCTCCGATGACGGAGCACGATTTACGACGGAGTCAGAATGTATAGCTTCATTTCTTTCTGTTCTGTCAACAGTATATTTAAATATCCTTTATTATTAATTCATAATAACCTCTTTACTCAAATGTCGCGGCATTCAGACGTGCTCTCTAAGGCTTAGCCGTGACGGTACCTACTCACTTTATGGCCCATAAAAAAACTTCTAATTAATAGCCGGTTAGTATTAGTACTCTTTTGGTGGCTCATAGCTCTTTTGGTGGCTCATAGCTCTTTTGGTGGCTCATAGCTCTTTTGGTCGCTTATAGCTCTTTTGGTCGCTTATAGCTCTTTTGGTCGCTTATAGCTCTTTTGATGGGTATTCTGTTTTGGTACTATTTTTATTTATTTTTTTAATACGTTTTTTAGCTTAGTACTCTTATCATGGCTTATAAAAACACTTTTAATTGCAAGCTCTTACTGTACTCTTTTCGTGGCTAAACTCTTTTTTTTATAAGTAGACGAAACATTTTTTTTTTCATTTTTCACTTTATTGATTTTAGTCGCTATCACGGTCATTTTTAGATACATTGTCGGGGTTATTTGGTTTTCGAATTAATTTCATGTGTTCGTGGGATACTACGGTATTTTTTTATGTCCGGGCCTTAGAGTTATCCCTTCATATCGATAATTACCAAGGATTTTATAAATTCTATATGGCCCTAAACATTGGGGATCTAATTTATGCTTGACCATCTTTACCTAATACAAAATAATTTTCCTTAAACGGAACGACCTTCAATTTATTTTCGTTGAAGCGATTTTGATTCGTTGTAGCTTGCTCGGCCATTCTGTGAGTTGCTATGACGCCAAAGTGATCACGCATTAGTATTTCTACCTGACCATTGGCTCTTGGCACTATATATCATGTTATGTATATATCATATATCGCGTGCTATATCATGGTGTTCGACATTACTATGCTTTTGCTTTCAGGTCTTGAATTATACTTTTGACTTTATTTCTTTCTGGGTGTGCAAGTCTTCTTTGAACTATACGAGATGGGTCTTTGAGTTGAATTTCAAACAACCTGTTTTCACTTTTTTATTGGTTAAGTAATACCGAAGGCGTTCCGATACCTTGAGAGTACTTCATTCAACTTAGTCAGGTCAGAAACGTCAATTTGGACGGGCACACAATTTGGGCAGAATTTCTATACGATATTGATTTCAGATTGGTTTGTTTTTCCAGTGTTGATTGGACGTCCACTGTATGATGTTTTTGACCAGCAATAATTCGATATATGCCTATCTTACAAGTGTGACAGGCTGTACAATCTTGATGCTTGTGTCTGTTTCTGCCGCATTTTATACACTTGATGAAATGCTCCTTAAATGTTTGCGGTTGTCCAAAACGCGCACGCTTATTCTCAATAGGGCCGTCTGCCTCAAACCGGGGCTTTTCGTCCGGAAATGGTCTCTTACGATAATTACTGAGCGTCGAAATTAGTTCTGCTTGTGATATTGGCTTAGCTCTTAATAATTCAGCTTGAAAAAACGTTGGTTTAATTCCTGAAATTACTGCTACCATCATTTAATCACCGTTAAGCCTCTGCACTAAATTAACATAAAAATTCTCTTTTTAAATCTTCCCACTCAGATAATTGATGGGCATTGACGTCAGCCCAGGCTTTAGCTCTGCCTTTTAGACATTATAAAGCCTTCATCATTACCATTTGCTTTGATATCCTCTCAGATTCATAAGAGTCCACCTGCATACACCATCCTTTTACTTTAATTTGATGGTTGTCTAGATCAAACTCGGAAAAATAGATCTCAGCCAGATTTCGAACAACAGAACTGTGCTATTTCTTGTGTTGTTTTGGTGGTTCAACAATTGTTCCATCATAGCTACCTGGCATCGAAGTAGTAAAAGTTCAGTATCACCTTGATTCGCTTGATTATTTCTGCCTTGTAGTATTGGAGTGGCCCTGGATGGGCTGGTGTGGTTATCATTTGCTTGAATAAGTTAGAAATATCCAGCTGGGTAATGTTAGAGTATTCACATTTTTGGTTTATAACTGAATAAAACAACTATTTTATTTGATGTGCACTCAGTGAAGTTTCAACTCAGACTGACTCTTTCTGTAAACAAAACTCGTTACGAAAAGTGGATCATCTGCAATATGACGTCAGTCTAATTTGCAACTACATTATGCCTTTCAATAACCATTAACTGTTAACACCTATTTAAACACCTGCTGCTAGATAAAAACAATTCAATGTATCCAATTTACCTTAAACAGTTTGGATAGAAATTAATCACTAATTTAAGAAGTCCTTTCCCACGTTGTTAATCTAACAATGCGCTATCATATAAGAATTAAAGTTTCATTATTCTTACAACTTTTTAGTTTCGTGTAAACTAAAATGATGTTTGCGAGACATGCACAAGTATTTCATCTGAGCAATTAATAAAATATACAAAATTGATCATTTGCAAACAAGGCAGACAGCATCTTAGTAACTGATATTATTACGCAGTGTTCGCTTATTTAGCCTATAAAGTTCACTTCAATAGGAGGTTATTGTGATTATTCCGAACTTCTCACGGAATCAAAGGAAGCAAAAAAAAGCTTTTGTTTGATATAATTGTTATTTATAATAAACAGAAATAAATATATTTATTTTCTAAATATTGAAATATTCAACTACGAAACTTATTAATATTTCTTTCTTAAAAATATGTAACTGATTAAGAATTATCAGTAATAAAGTAAAGGGTATTTTGAGATAGCAGTAGGCTCTCTCTTTTAATATATCACCTGAGAAAGTATCTTAGTCTTTATTTTTGTTACCGCAATAATAGCAACGATTAAGTGGGTGTGTTCCTGTTTGTGGAAAGGAGCAGTCAGAACAAAGGCAACGTGTTTTTCATTTACGTATATTTCAACATAATGATCAACAACCATTTAATGTACACGTACGATTGATATGTCCTTGGTGTGGGTGCCAAGGACGAAGTAAATAAAACGCATGGAAAATAAGTGGAAATTTTGTTGAAAAATATCACGGAGGTGTACCGCCGCTTGTGCGTCGTCATAGTAACTGCTACTTAAATTCGAATCACTTAACTGGTACACTTATCCCTTAAGATATGATATGATGATATGATAAAACAAATATTTATACGCCATTTTAAATAAAACCTAATCAATGTTGCTTACGAACATATATTCAGGGATCATTCTATTCTACATTGCATTACGTACGCTTGATTTTATTTTATATTGATTTAAAATCTACGAAGCCGGTTTCTGTAAGTTTTATGAATAGTATGTTAAGACTAGTTCTGTAAAAGTCGAACGCTTCCTAAGTAAGAGGAGCTCCGTTCTCTAGTTTTGAGTGCCAAATTATCAAAGTTTAATTACGGAACAACTTTTGGAATTAAGCATTTGGAGTCCAAGTTTAATATTCTGTTTTAAAGTTATATAAAATTACATCCTTCTGCTCCCATACTACGTAGTTACACGTCTACTTAGATGTAGAATCTACCCTTTATAATTATAGCTGAAAGTTTACCCTGTAGATGAAACAGCGTGTTTGTTTTCACCTGAATAACATATTGATAAAATTTTAGTTAACATTTAAGACGATACAAAGCTTTTGCAGAAATGTCCCTAATACAAAATTTATAACTGCGATTAGTCTGGTTTGCATAATTTCTCTACACAATTGTTTATAATAAACCTTTGAGTTCAAGCAAAGTCAGTAGCAATTGTCTCTAAACTAAAGTTGGTTTAGAATCCACGTTTAGTTCGTTCTGGTTTACATATCCCTCAACTTGTTGGTTACGAGCACCCTACTTTGTTTATCTGTTTTCATACGTTTTATATTAGGTCTTTACCTATGAAATTGCCGTTTTTCACGAAATAAATGAAGTGTAATTTTTTTATATATTTTTTATTTCTATTAATCAAAATAATCACCCATGCAATCAATGCATCTTTGCCAACGCATTGGTAGCTTATTGATACCTTTCTTGAAGAAATCAGCTGGACGGGAGGCAACAAATTCTTCAAAGGCATTTTGTACTGCCTCTCGGGTAATGAATTTTTTTCCCGCCAAGAAGTTTTCCAAATTCTGGACAAAGTAGAAGTCTGTAGGCGCAAGGTCTGGTGAGTACGGCGGATGACGGAGAAATTCCAACCCCAACTCTTGTAGCTTGGAGACCGTCTGCTGTGCAGTATGAGGTCGCGCGTTGTCGTGCAGGAGCAGTGGAGCCGAACGATTGACCAAAGCTGGTTGGAGACGTGCGAGCTTCTCCATCATTGTGTTCAGTTCTTCACAGTACACATCTGCAGTA
The DNA here is from genome assembly GCA_923062675.1 of Marasmarcha lunaedactyla. Lineage (NCBI taxonomy): Eukaryota > Metazoa > Arthropoda > Insecta > Lepidoptera > Pterophoridae > Marasmarcha > Marasmarcha lunaedactyla. Next base: position 11,465,604 of record OV281339.1, on the reverse strand, counting down.
ATGCTTGTCCCGTTTGGCAAGAAGCTGTGATGAATTACACCCGCGTTAGACCAACAAACAGTGACCATCACTTTTCTAGGGGTAAGTTTTCGTTTAGGGCATTGTTTGGGTGCTGAACCAGGGTCCAACCAACTTGCTGAGCGCTTACGATTGTCAAACAGGATCCATTTCTCGTCACAAGTAACAATGCGGTTCAGAATTCCTTCATTTGTATGCCTGCTGAGCAGTGCAAGGCACGTCTCCACGCGTACTTCGCGCTGGCGGTCATTGAGTTCGTGGGGTACCCATTTGTCAAGCTTTTTTACCTTGCCAATTTGACGCAAATGGACCAATATTGTTTTGATGCTAACGTCGAAAGCTGCTGCTAATTCAGCCGTGGATTGAGTTTCATCAGCTTCCACAATTGCCTTTAATTCGTCATTGTCGACCAAAGTTTTCGGACGACCACGGTTCATTTTTCAGGTCAAAATTTCCAGAACGGAAGCGGGTAAACCAATAACGGGTGGTGCGTTGGTTTGTAGTTTTCGCTCCGTAAACGTCGTTGATGTTGCGTGCCGCTTGTGCTGCTGCCACGACGGCACTCATACTCCATAATTACTCGAATTTTTAACTTATCCATGATGACGAAAAATGTTCGAATGCGTTGAAAACAAAACACTAACTATTAAACAAATGACGATTTTAGAAAAAGAATTCCATGTTTGTCAAATAAAATTAATTTGAAATTAGAATTATCAGTCAAAAAAAAAATATTTTCATTAGAAATGGCCAGTACGGCAAAACGGCAGTTTCATGGGTAAAGACCTATTATTACAATGGTTTCTGCTGCGTTTAGAAGTTAAAATTGTTTTGTGATACGAAGATAATATTTTATTTGCACCAAGTGTGAATGTTATTTGTATTTAGTCGGTATTTCAAAAAGAAAGAAAAAACCGTCCTGAAAAGCGTAGGCTAGTTCGTGGTAGGAATGTATTACTTCTCGAAGCTAAATCAAAAGATATCATTTTTTTAATTTTAGAACTTTAAAGCTTGGGAGACTTGGGTGACTAAAGACACATGTGTATTTAAATAAAATTTAATTTTCTTTTACTATTTTGATAGCCAGCATAGCAGCGCGCAGCCTACCTACGCGATGTTAATTGGCATTTGCTCCCATGGACATTATAAGGCTAAGGCATATTTATCAATATGAACTGCTTTGTGGACCGCCGGGACCTTTATTCCTATCACTTCACTGGCCATGCCTAACCTTTAACCAGAACGTAACTACGAAGACATCGTTAGTATGGCGGTTATTATTCGGAAAGGACGTTAATACCACCCAGACGAGATCGTAAGAAAATACACTCCACGACCACCTTATTTAAAATTTAAACTTATATTGGCTTATAAATTGGTTTATAAATATTTTTACGAGTAAATGGGGGCTTTTTTTCCATCCTGTTGCGTAAATTGTCTGAAAACACGCTGAATTATACAAATGTAGGTATTTATTTACGTATGTCACGTAGCCATATGAGTATAATATTGTCTATTTATTTTTAACATTTACTTACAAATATCAAACCCCCACAAAGATTATAAAACATTGCAGGTCATAGTTTGATAAGTCGTAGCCTGAGCCACGGACACGTGTGTCACGTACGACAAGCAAGTTTCTGTAGCGCTAGGTACATGTAGCAACATAATATACTTTTTTATTGTAATATAGGAATTACAACACAGTGTATATTTTATTGTCTTTGCGTTGAGTATTTAAAGCGGGTAACACACTTTTTTCCTCAACTACTAACTGTATTAGGAAAAATAAACCATATAACGTTCACGAGTTTTAGTTGATTAAACTCGAAGTTAAGGTATAACAGAATTCACACTGGTATCTACAAAGTTATTTAGTTACAAAAATTTTTTAGTGCTGTAACATTCAGTTCCGCTCATTCCATGACTCATACTGAGCTTCGAGCACCCTACGGAATCAGTACGCACCTACATACAAAATAATATAAATCGAAAATAGGGCGCAGGAGAAGGGGCGGGGGGGTTAGTAAAATTTCGAGGGTAGTTGGAGGGCGAAGTATCCCAAGCTTTCTGCTTCCACCATTTGTATGTTAATTCAAAGCGTTTTATTTGGTTCCTTGATTATCAAGAGTTCATTGCAATTATACGAAGTTAAGGCCATCGTTTACAATATGGCAAACTCCTGAGTATTTTGCTGCACTGACCTTGTTTTATTTAAATTAAGAATAATAATAGATGGGATAATTCTGGGCAAGGAGTAACTAGTAGTATAAGATCTGAATTCTTATGTTAAAATTACCTATTCCTCAGGACATTCGCAACTTGCGTCTATTGTGATTTTACAAATAAGAACAAGACAAAAAGTTTATTCGTGGTTGTCAACTTCAAATGCGATTCTTTTGGAAATCAAACCAATGAACAAACAGTAGAGCAATGAATTTCTAGATTCAAATATCTCTCAAAGGAAAATTAAAGCTTTTGAAGAAAATTTAGTTTTATCGATATCATTTCAGTGCAAGAGAAAATGACATTCAGTTGTTAGTGGATTTGCCCAATCCGATTTATTGGAACTAAACTTACGAGATAAGAAACGTACTGCAGTTAAGATTCACCCAAACTTTTGGTTAGTTCATTGAAGTTAAAGTTCACGTCTTCTGAACTAGGTGGCGCATTCCTTAACACTGGATTGATCAACTGGACTGTTGAGTCAAATAAAACGTAAGTAATGTAGTTTTGGGTTTTAATTCAAAGTCTTGGGAAAGTTTAGAAATTAATGTATTTTAAAACTTGAGAGTTCGTTTCAAAACAAGTTAAACTTGATGTAGGTATGTATTCCACAACCACATATACAATATTACATATCTTTATAACAATCACATATTATGGTCATGTTTTTAAAAGATAATGTTCATTACAAAATTAATTTTCTGTATGTTGTATTTTGTGGATGATGCAACTGATAGATGGAGGGTACATTCTTAATATATATTATAGAATATATATCTATATATATATAATATAGAAAAGAAATGAAAAACATATGTTTTACATAGAGCTGTGCTCTTATCAGTGGAGTATTTGCCATTCTGTTTTATTTTCCTTTTGCGTTTTTTTTTATTGATCCTTGTATGTCCTACAAGATCTTCATCACCCACTTTTTCCTTTTAAAAAGACGTTGTAATCAACCCATCATTAGGTCCGATGTACGACTACGTGTGAAGCAGTCAAATTTATTTCACGAGTAACCATACTATTATTAATAATTGCACATTCGTCATTTATTCTGAGAACTTTCCCACTTTGTTATCTTTGGATACTTTATATTTATTTCACAACTGATGTTCGCACAGAATAATAAATGTATTCATGTTTAGTCTTATTGTGAGAAAGGCTTTTGTCGAGTATCGCGCGACTTGGAAATAAAAGTGTAAATTCGCCTCGTGCTCGCAGAGTTGTTTGGTAAAACCAAAGCGTTCTACCTTACTAATTATATTGATGTAAATAGTAAACTGCTACGTTGTCAATGTGCTGATTTTGTGGGTTGGCCTGTTTGATCAGGCTCTACATTGTTTTACTTTAATGTAACATTCGTTAAGTTAAACGTTTCGATTTACGTACATATAAGGAAGTGAGTGGGCCCTATATACATAGTATCTTAGGCATTGCTTTAGTTATTTTTCTTTTTCCAATTGTTAATTTGTAAGTATCCTGTTTGTAAATAAATTAAATGAAATCATTGTACACGAGGCGATCTATTATGTACCTATTGAGATTACACTACAATATTTTTAAGCTAGGATAAAGTTACGCGGCTATTTTTTGAAATTGTCAGTAAGGATAATTTATTATATTTTAACTATACCCTCGTAATAATGATGATACTGAAAAATATTGATTTTATTTGTTTTAATGTAATTTAGTTAATTTTTTTAGTAATTTTATTTTTTACAGAGTGATAATGTAGAGTATCTGGGAGAAAAAACATGCATACACCCACAACTCTATCAAGTTTTGACATAAGAAAAACAAGTTATCTATCTCATTTATATTGTAATAAGCAAAATTTGTTAATTTTTTGTAAACACGAAAATGTGACCTGAACTAATATTATTATTCGTTCAACATCAGATATCAACAACTATCCAAGAAATTCCCAAGTCGTGTCAGTAGATACGCTGTTGAAACAACACAGGACAAGCAGCGATCAAATGTGCGCAGTCAGCGAGATCGAGGGGCAACTCGGAGGTAGACTAGAGGTTGCGGCGGTTGCATCGATTTCCTGTGCCCCTAAGCGTTCTCTTCCTCGACATGTAACATGTTAACATACGGACCTAGGATTAATGCTTTTTTCAAACAAATGTATATTCAATACTAACATTTTTAACACTATCGCAAGCTGTTTTTGCATAACAAAATCGATCGAGCGAAGTTATGAGCGTTATTTTAGCCCTCTGATCAACACCCCATCCCATAAAAGAGATTTCTATTCAAAGTAAAAAGTGCAAAAGTGGAAACTTCTTAAGTTGAGTTACAAACTCCACATTCCTCAATTATTTAGAAATTTTGATAGGTATCCGAACAGTGTGGTGAAATTAGTGACCAAATTAGTGACAAATTATTATCTTTTATTTTTGCATTTTATATCTGGATATAAAACTACATTTACGTACAAACTGCAGGTCATTCAAATTAAAATTTACGTTTATCTATTCCATGTTAACACGAAGATTTTAAACACATTTTTATAATTAAAATTACCGTTAAGAATCATCTATGTTTTTATGAAATGTTCAGTAAACAAGTTGATATGGAAAATAATTAAGCTTTATATGTGCGCTGAAATGTAGAAAATCCTTGTTTCTGGTTCTGTATATTTGATATAAATATTTGCATAAGTTAATAGTTCTCATTTTTTACTAGAGTAAATAAAGCTTATTTTACACATTCGGCTAGTTTGCCCATTTACTCAGGCTTTTATTTTTGCTTTTTAACAATTGGCACACATTTTGATCATCAGATGATCACTTACTGATATTATTTTGGTGGTATTAGTTTTTCTATTCGATATGGACCACAATGCTTGATTCACTCACCTGTAGCTATAAATCAATAGTTTTTTTCATCAGACAATGTTTTTAATGAAAACTACACTATTTTCCATAAAAATTTTCCTTTCAGTGCTTTCAATTTAATAATAAGTATCTTAGTGTGTTTAATGATTGTATCAGTTTTGTGTTAGTGTTATCTATAAAATAGTGAAACTAAACCCAATTTTGACCAATTTTCGAATTTATTATTAAATATAATGTTACTATTATTATTATTAGATCCAATAACTTCTGCTATACGAGTATTATATTACTGATTAAATTTTAATAAAACACTTTGTTACATAACAAAACTTTGCGCTCCCTTCAATGGATATAGCCTGATGTACTTATAATTTCTAATAATTTTGATACCGCAAAATTATTAGAAATTAACAAAAACAATACCAAATACAAAAATAATTTACCAAATAAACAAGATATCACAGAACATCATATTGATCATCATATTTTTCAGCAAATGCACATACATTATGCATTTATTATATTCTGTGCTTCTAACTATACTGATTGTTGCTGTTCTATTTTTATGCCGGAAGAGTTTTTGTGTTGTTAAGTTTCTGTATAACTGTTTTGTTTTTCTGTGTTTATTTGTAAGTAATCCACAATTAATGAACTGTATGCTTTTAAATCTTTATTTGCCTACCCATAATAATATGTGTAAGAAATGGCGAATGTAAAATTGCAACAAGAGGACACACCTATAAACAGAATTGGATAGTTTATAGATAGTTCACAGCGCAATAAGTTTTGTTTGTAGGATTGATTTATTTATTTAGGAAGATTTTCAGATAATGATAAAACAAATAATTACCTTTTCATTACTTTTTGTTTTATATAGAAAGTTATTTTAACATTTCTTCAAAATATCCTTCTTTAATACTAAACTCTGAAATTAAAAAGGAAAGCAAATTTTAAGACATTGATTGAATTTCTCGTAAAAGATATCTCGTATTTCAAATTATTATTAATTATTTAAATAGCAACAAAGAGTACTTTCGGGGTTGGCATACAGTATAAAATAAAACAAGAATGTTTAACTATTATTTAACCTACCACCGTAACTATAAATATTATAATCGTAATTTTAATATTACACACGGTGCGTCTCTTGACTTTTGATCAAAATGAGACAAATCTCGGTCAGCGTTAGGATGGCTGGACCAAACGAGATATGGACATGAGACCATGTGCAATTTTTAATACCTATTTGCTACTATTTACTACTAATAATTAAATATCTGCTACCTTGGCGTTAAGAAATCTATCAAAAAGATAAAGTGGTCAGCCATTCGGATGTCAGCTTGACTGACCACTTCCACGTTCGCATAGTTTAAGCATCGTATAGACTACGTTGTTAATATTAATATTTATTACCTATTTGCTACCTTAACATGTATTTTTTGCATAATTTTAGGTAGCTCCAATAAAAACTTATTCTTACAGAATAGAAGACGACAATAGTTTATCAATATTGTATCGTAATTTGATTGAATTTCTAAAGTTAAAATACGTAGGTGCCCATATTCTAAAAATAAACCAAACTTGAATATAATAACAAAATTTAATAAACACGTAAAACTTATCAAAAATGTCCCGAAACTAGTAGTTTACATGCCACTAAGTGCCTACCAAAACACTTTTAGCAATTATCCTGGAAAGGCAAAAGGTGACGTAAATAATTAAGGCTCTTTTATATTTTTATTAATAACTTTTTATTGGAGCTTCCTAAAATCATGTAAAAAATACATGTTAAGGTAGCAAATAGGTAATAAATATTAATATTAACAACGTAGTTTATACGATGCTTAGATGTTTAGACATCAGAATGGCTGACCACTTTATCTTTTTGATAGTTTTCTTAACGCCAAGGTAGCAGATATTTAATTATTAGTAGTAAATAGTAGCAAATAGGTATTAAAAAGTGCACATGATCTCATGTCTATATCTCGTTTGGTCCAGCCATGCTGACGCTGACCAAATCTCGCAGTAAAAAAAGAATTATCGAAATCGATTCATAGATGAAGGAGAAGTGGGGTAACAAACTTTAAAAAAAAAACTATCCAATTAAGTCTTGTTGAAAATGCTTTTTTTTTTAGTTATAGATATTATAACAGTGTTTCATTACAAATTACCTATTTACAATATTCCATATCGATATTTTTTTGTTGAGCGTTAACCTACACGAGAATTTTATTTATTTTGTGTACTACTAATATGGTATAGGTGTATGTTCATTTTAGGGCTGGCGGTTCTTCCTATGTCACGGTAATATTTTTCATTATCTCTTGTTATAAAATGAGCTTGTAAACGTACGAGTGGGGTGATGCAGAGAACAATTCTAGTTATTTGCGTGAGAGCATTACTTGCAAGGAGTAGGGATAAATGCGGTGTCAGTGGTACTGCTAGTGAAGTGAAACAAAGCCATTTCTATGCTATTATTCTAAGTTCTGTGTATGAGCTCATGAACTAGTTTTTTTGGTTACCGTTAGTACTACGTGTCCATTCTGTGCGGTTTATTTTTCTCAATCTGTGACCGTTGATCTATGATTTTCATACAAAATGCCGGGCTCAATAGAAAATAATGTACAAAAATAGTTTTTATTGGTTTTAACTTAATATTTTATTTTCTTTCCGATAATAACTCACTCCACTATCTTTTTATTCACAGTAGATTGGATTTTACAAGATTTTAAAATGCAAGACGGCATTTTTAATTATTTGTTTTGACATTAACTCGCGCCCGGTCGCTAAGAGCGGTAGCGAGTGACTGAATGAGTGGTTGCCGGTCGGCAACAAAACACTGGGACAAACAACTGGTTCGCGGTGTCCGTTCTATACGCTAGTAATAGTAGTTCAATGTTTAAGACGAAGATTATTGTAATTTATTTCTATTTATATTTTACTAAAAAGTGACCTGAAGACGGCTTTAAATGTAGTTTGTTTCGTTATTCTATATTGTCTATATTGAGGATAATAAAGATTTTTTTGTTGATTTAATGTTTTGAAATTATACTAAATAAAATCTTTTGTTATTGAAGAGAAACACAATTAAGAAGAATCCCAATATATTGAGATTATTATAAACAAAATTTTCTGCAAACATTTCGGTTTGATTTTGTCATGAAATCAGCATCAGATGGGAAAACGAATGTCTTGAGCTTTGCCTCTATAGCAACACCTATTGGACAGATTTTTGAAATTCCCGCAAACCATCATCAACCTATAAGTTTACACCCAGCTAATATGAATGATGCTAATTATGTAAAGGTAAAAAACATTAAGTAAAAGACACCAAACCAGAAAAGTTTGGATTGCTTTGACAGATGAAATATCAAAAATATATTTAGGTGAACAAAATTGGCAATTTTACGATTTTTACCTAGAAGATTAACAGTTAAAGCAAGTGATACTGAATCTACACGTAGTGGCACAGTTCAACCATTGGAAAAACTGTTACAAATGTAACTTGAAAATAGCAAATATATCCGAAACTCAAAACTTAGATAAGTATGCCAAAGATTTTATAATTGAAAAATTTCATTACCAAAACTCAAAAACAACTCAAATTTTGACATCAAGCCTATTAACATGTCAAATTTGTTTTAAATCAAAAAAAGAAACGTTACCCACCCTGAGAAGAAGTGCTGTTTCGAAAAGAAATCCAAAACGCAACCGTAAGAACTGTAAATAATTCAGAATTAGAATTATAATTAAACGAAGAAAATCCAAAAAACTAGAGATCCCACCATTAATAGAAGTGCAGTTACGTTTGAACACTGTAAATGTCTTTGGAATTTATGATTTAGGTTCGAATGTAGGTAAATTATTAAAGATAAAGCCAAAAGACCGTAGGAGTGATAAAGACATGGTTAACTTAAAGACTATTAATGGTGCAAACAAAGCAAAAGGTTTGGTACCATTAAAAATTAAAATCTTTAATATTGGAAAATATATGAATATTTTTGTAATAGATAATGAACATTTTAATTATAATTTTCTGATTGGGCTGGATTGCATCAAAAGTTTTAAACTAATGCAAACTGAAGAACTAAATATCATACAATGCAGCAATCAAAAAGAAAATAATATATCTATTGATACCTACTCATATAATGATTCTTCAAATGAAACAAATGTATAAACTCCTGATGTACTAGGTGATAAACATGAAGAAGAACGTTCGTTATATTCGGAGGTATTAAAACGGGAAACTAATCCCATAAATAAATGTGAAATAAATTTCAACGAATACATAAACACAGATGATTGTGAGATTAGTATTAATCATTTAGATTTATATCAATAGTCGGAGATTGACAAGCTGAAGAGAAACACAAACCTGTCTTTGCCAAAAATAAATATGACAAAGGTACTGTACGAGATTATGAAGCACACATTAATTTGACGGCGGATAAATATTGTTATAAACGCCCGTATAGATGCTCGGTTGAAGATAGAAGAGAAATAGAAACTCAGATAGCAAAATTACTACAGGAAAATTTTATTGGAGAGTCTTATAGACCATTAGCTACTCCAGTCACTCTAGCATATAAAAAAGAAGATGAAAGAAAAGCAAGGCTTTGCATAGACTTGAGAGAACTGAATAAAATTGTAGTTCCTCAGTCACAATCATTTCCATTGATTGAAGATTTAATGATAAAGACTGTAAACTGTAAATATTTCTCTACTTTCGATGTAAATTCAGCATTTTGAACTATTCCTATGAAGATCCAAGATATATACGAGACTGCGTTTGTAACACAGGAAGGGCACTATCAGTGGAAGTGCCTGCCGTTTTAATCAAAAACTGATCCAGCTATTTTTCAAAGAATACTGAGCAACGTCATTAGAAAACATAAACTCTCAGTGCAGTAAATTTTATTAATGATATATATTGATTTTTTCTAATAGTTTTGATGAACACGGTTGAAGACTTTAATTTTCAAAATGTATCTTTGCAAGCCATTACGCCAAGTATTTAGGCAACATAATAGAAAACAATTCAGTAAGACCTCTGAAAGATTATGTTACGGCTGTCAAAAACTTCTCAGTTCCAGAAACACGAAAAAATATACGTAAATTTTTAGGAAAAGTAAATTTTCATCATAAGTTTGTGGCAGACAGTGCAATTATCTTGGACCCATTACATAATCTATTATAGGAAGAGGTAAAATTTATATGGTCTACAGAATGTCAGCAATCATTTGAAAAGATAACATTGATGAGCATTGCAATGCTCAAAACCAATTTTCAAGGTTTTTGATCCCGAACTACCAATTGACATTTACACGGATGCAAGTTTTAAAGGAGTAGGAGCGATGTTTAAACAATTAGATAAAAGGGGGAAAGTAAGCCTATTTAAAAAAAACTGACTGAGGCTCTTAAAAAGAAGAAGGCAATATACCTTGAATGTCTGGCGATAAAAGAAGCTGTAAAATATTGACAGCATTGGCTCATGGGAAAGGAATTCAATGTTTATTCAGATCATAAACCATTAGAAAATATGAACATTGAGGCTAGAACTGATAAGGAACTTGGTGGATTAACATATTATCTATCACAATATGATTTTAAAATAAAATAAAATGTTTAATTTTCCGTGTCATCGTCGGTAGACGACACGGTTGGCAGTCATGTCAAGATAACAATTTATTATTTAAGACTAAGATTATTGTAATTTATTTCTATTTATATTTTACTAAAAAGAGACCTGAAATAACGAATTAAATGTAGTTTCTTTCATTATTACAGTTATGTCCATATTGAGGATAATACAGATTGTTTTGTTGATTTAATGTTTTGAAATTATACGGAATAAAAACTTTCGTTATTATAGGGAAACACGATTAAGCTTTTATTTCTAAGCTAAGAAAAATCACAATATATTGAGATTATTATATAACTTTAATATTTATTTCTAAATTTTGACAATTAGTCTTATTTATTTTCAAACACTTAAAATATTTACTAGAGTGCACATATAAGTGTATCAAGTCACTGAGTAGCATCGTCGTGAGTAGCCCTGCCTCATATACCGAAGTCTCAGGTTCGGACCGCTTTGATTTGTGTGATGAACATAAATGTGTGTTCTTGGGTCATGGTTGTTGTTTTCTAATACTTGTATGCTTATTCTGGTTTCTCCGCCAGTTCACTGTATGTTCATTCCATAACACAAGCTCTGTTTACTTGGGGCCATACAGTTGGCGCGTTTGTCTGGGGATTTATTTGTATATTATTCGTAATTAAAAGATAAAAATACGCTACAAATAAAAAACTACACCTAAACTAGAATCTTTAAGGCAACTTAGCCAAAAGGCTAGCCAAACTACCGAGCTGGTCGCGTTAAGTCCGAATAAGTGTCTACGCACGTTGCTTCCTTTGCCAGCAGCGTACCCCCCCTCCACGGGGCCACATTCAGCGTCACGCAACAGACCCGACGGTTCAAAAACCGAGAGCGTGTTGGAGGCAATACGAGCCGATGGATGATGTTATTTAAACTGCCATGGCGGGATATTCTGCCACCGCTGCGAGAACATGAAAGCCCATGGCGACCGAGCTTTTCAACCAATACGCCGCAGTGGCAGTGGTGTCGCACACACAATCTTATTCCTATACTCAAACTACAAGCAAACATGAAGCTTTGGTTGTCAAAAATTGTCCCCAAATTAGATGACGGAAGCGCCTGCAACCAGACTCCCATGACTCCACTGTCGTCGTACATTACCTACATTACTTGCTCACCACTGTAAAGTGGTAGTACACTAGTTGAAGTACACTTAATTTTCTCCGTAATTCGTACTTCAACCTACCGCAATCATAATAAGGCAAATAGTTCATTTGGCAAGTATTTATAACAATTAAACTAAAAATTAAGTTTAACAAGTCGTGGATGCTGGACATTTACAAGATCCAGCACAAAAAACAATTAATTACCAGCTATGCTTCATGCCAAAATCTATAGAGGCTTTTACTTTGTATATTTTAGTACACTTTTATAGAGCATAGCTAAAACTTTATAGTACATAGCTAATATTTTATAATTTTAATCATTAATAGAACTTGTTCTGAATACACATAATGAAAAATAAAACATCTACAGGGTGCTAAAGATTTCAACGGTAACTTGTAACTTGCTTTTGGTAGAAGACTTTCAGCTGTACAATGTGTGCAATTATCTCTGCGAACAACCTTTACATTATTCAACAGAGCCGAATAGAAATAAAGTTGAAAAATGTGTGTTTCATAATTGGTCGTCATGTACCCAGCATGTTAGAGGACCCTTTTTTGCGAATAGTTGTATTTGGCGAGCAATATTCATAAATAAAATACAAATCATAAATCTATTTAAAATCATAGTAAAAGAACAAGTCTTTAGTTTTCACTCTTCAATATTTCAATAGAACGCTTTCTAAACTGGATTTTATTGCATTTATTTATATTTTTATTTTACATTTTAAATCGACGTTTCGGTGCCTTTGCAGGCATATGAGATTTAAAAAGTGTTGTATATTAAGAACAATTGATTAAAATACAAACACTTTAAAATGGCTGTTTGGTTAAAGTTTACATTGAGTGGAAGGTTTATTTAAATATTTTTAGAATTAATGATGTGATAAGTATTAATTCGTTTACTATTGTATGATATCGCTTAAATACGCCTAAATTATGCAACACCGTTCTCCTAACTATGTATTCATTTACCCATCACTGCACGTGATCTCACACAAAAACACAGGGATTCACCACCACACCATTCACCAAACCGTTTCTCAAAAATGAGACATTAAATCAGGATTTGATAAATTTGAAATTTCCATTCATCGACATGATTCATATTAAGTGTAGAAGCAGATCGCGCGATCACCCAAACGCGACGAGACGTGACTCTACCCCGCCGCCCGCGAAGAAACTTACAACAATCAAATGAAAATTGTAAAGAGATCACAGACTCGTTGCGAAGCGCTTCACTTCGCGAATACAATGTATATCTTGCATCAAAAAATTTATTGTTGTATCTGAATAACTTGGATTCAAAAAGCTTAACCAAATTGTTGTACACACGAAAGGTTTGAATTCTTGATACGGTTTGTATTGTAGTATTTTAGGTTTTGACGAAATTTATGTTCGATACAAATTAACAAAGAATTATTTCTTATATTAGTATGAGATATTGGAGTAGTGTGTTCATTATAAAAACTGTACTTTAAATAATGTAGCTGCCAATGACAAACCCTAGACTTAAGACTTTTCTTAGATTATGAACACATTCTTCCGCCAAAATGAAATAAAAGTATAGCTTTGGTTTTAAGTAGTGCTATTTACACACACAGTTAAGTTGCAAACTACAATAGTCTAGCCTTTCAGAAAATAACAGAGCTTGTTTGTGAAGGAAACCAACAAATTTACACTAGATAAGTAGGATTCTAGTTATTGCGTATCACTTAATATGCCCTTCTGGAAGAGGTTATTGCGTATCACTTAATAAGCCCCTCATATACCCGAAACTTTGGTAAAGAATCAAGAAGCGCCTCTTACAGATGAATCTAAAAATATATTTGGTTATATATTTTTTGTCTCCAATATATTGGCTACGTTATGCAAACATACATAATGCATATTATGAAGGAATCTACAAATAAAAGCAGACGATACTCACTGCTCCTATACTCAAACAGTGTAAGCCACGGTCCAAAGGCAAATATACGAGTACAAATTTGTTGTTATATTGTAGATTAATATGAAATATACATGATCTGAATACACTTGAAACATGAGGTGTTAAGACAGAGCACCGCCCTCCATCGACGTCGTTAGACCTGGCCGCGCATTGGAAGTATATGAATTTAGCTCAAAGCTTTGTTTAGCGATGGAACTCGAAAATAATTATTTTGTATATATCGCAGCTATAACTAGACTTATTATCGTCATAGCTAATAACGAGCTTGCATCAGACAGGCTGCTTTGTTACGAAGTTTATGACAACAAATCGATTAGACTCAACCCTGTGTAAAGGCTTATTTCATTTTAGGCATATCACATATTTTTTTTCATTGACACTAAAGGGCAAGCTAATGCACGATTTTGGATTACATTTTTTATATGTTTGATATATCGGACAAATATACATATATCTCTCGGTGTTATGTTATCATTGTTAAAATATTACATTGAAGGACCATTAAAAATATTGAATTTTTAATAAAATAAACTTTTTATTAATTAGAACCGTTTATGTTATAATTTTTAACTTGTCGTTTTTATACCATCCATGACTGTTAAAAATACCAGCTGCGTTACATTCGGCGCACTACGGGCGACCGTAAATGCTTTTAGTCACAAATTTTGTGCACCAACTTTGCAATAACACTACACACCGCAATTCGTACTTGTATGTAAGTGTGTCTTAATAACCCACTGTGTTTATTATTACTAATGATTTGGTTAGGAAATAATTTGGATACAAAGTAAATGGTTTTGTTAATCTGCATTGCTTTAATGTCATTTTACGAAAATTTTATCTTTATATTATTCGTCTTTATTTTTCTTCACATCGACAGATATAGTACATAACGAACTAGTTTTATTTCACTTGGCCATTTCTAATTAATAAGCCACTGCACTTCACTGAAAGATAACATAATTATATATAATTTAGTATTCAATGTATCGATTCAAAACGTTATTTATAAACCGTATACGCTCCGAAACGGTCGATATTTGCAAACAGGTTTGTTGTTGAAACAACTTGACAACATGTGTGCACTACTTTAGGAGCGAGCCCTTTCGGTCGCATATTTTTTTATCATAACATAGTTTGGCATAATAGTTTCAGCATAAAGCTTTTTCGCATAAGTTGAGATAAGCAGAATATTATACACGCAGAATGGTTTCATTGCCATAAGTTTCACTTACTCTAATTTTCTTTATCATAATTGTATACAGCATAAATTTAAAGGACATAACTGTTTTACGACTAAAGAAAAATTATCATAAAATACAAAACGCATAATGGAAGTATTCATAAGCTCTAAAGTCATAAATGTAAAGTAATAAAAAATCTTTTGGTGCCTAATTTATCAAGTACAGATCATATGTACGTACTTTATGTTGAGTGTTGAAAGTAACAATAAATAATATTAGGTGCGACGTCGAGTGCAGCGAGGAGGAGCAGGTTAGAGTCTCATCTCATAATGCCAACTTCACAAACTGCCAACCACTCGCAAAATTACAACTTCTCAGATGCCAACTTCGCATAATGCCAATTTCTCAAAATGACAACTTCTGAAGGGACAGACTACGAAATGAGACGCACCCGTTCGATTGGGTTAGGTTAGGTTTGTATGTAGTTAACGCCAGGACCTAATTAAGTACCTTTTCCAGCTTTTCACGGAAAGCGACTCTAGCAAGAGCGTCTTTGGCGAAAAGCGACTTTGGTTCAATTTGGTTCAAACAAACGCACGTCTGTCCCTTCAGAAGTTGTCATCAAATTGGCTTTCTGAGAAGTTGACATTTTGCGAGCGGTTGGATTTTAGCAAACTTCGCATTAGGAGATGAGAGGCAGGTTAGTCAGTATGTAGGTCATGCCAAAAAATATTAATTTATTAGTTATTAATTTTAAAGTCCATTTATTTTTGGCAAATTATGGTATTCTGTATGTATGACTTGTAAACTTTTTGCCATAGTGTGAGATGCCAATAAATGTTATGATTAGTAATCGTTATTGTAAAACCTGTATTAAAATAAATGTGTAAATTGTATTTATGCATAAACATTTTATGCTAATATATTATTATTATAAATGAAGTAACGGGGAAATAAAGTATGAGTTATGATTTATTCTGTACGAACGCTATGCGAAACAACCAGTATGCCAAAAAACGTTATGCGGCCTTATAATATGCCAATTAAATTTGTGCGTCTCAATACGGACCCCTTTAGGACCCCCATCAGAATAAACGGTAATGTCATCTGTCCTTACGAAATAGAATTAGTGTTAGACTACTTGGAGCAACCTTTCGAGAATGTCGTTATTTTCTTAGGATTTCAGAATAAATTACAGTGAGTGTGTAATACCTTACTGACAAAAGAACGTTTTAAAAACATTTCTTTGAGGTTATAAATAGATAAATAAATATATGGAACTTGGGTACTTAATAGGTAAAAATTTTCAATAGCTTAAAATAACAGAATAAAAACTTGTATCAGAAATCATGTCTAAATTTCTTAAACAATTTATGCACAGGAACTGTAAAAAATTACATTGATATGGAGTGAAGACGTAATTTGACCCAAGAAGAGATGATGAGAGCGATCGGAATGATGCTGGCAGCAGGCAACTTATTGTGGCTATTGCTCTTGGCACTAGACAGAGCGTGGTAACCTATCTGTGATGCCATGATATTGGCTCTACAGGCTTGTTAATAAGCATTAAAACCATCCGTAACAGTTTACGTGAAAATTACTTTTTCACGTAAACGTAAAAATTACTTTTTCGGAGTTCACTCGTATGATGGAGGAAAAATAATGATATGCGCCGGTATTTAGATCGGTGAAAGATCCAATCTCATTTGGATCAGGCCCAACCTCAATGTTCAGAGGAGCTCGTGGAGAGGATCGTTTTAGACGTAATCATCTCGTTGGCAAAGCCGGTTGAGTCATTTGTTTCAACTAATGCACGACAATGCACGTCCACACATGGCTACACTTACTTGCACTCTTACCGAAACTGGTATTAACGTTCATCCGTGGCAGCTTAAGACGGCAGCGTCAGACATCAACCCTGCATATCTAATACATAAGCATTGGATATACTCCAAATAAGAGCACTGCCGAGTAAGCAAGCCATTCACATCTTACAACAACTTTTTGATTTGTTAGCAAGCATTAGCTTGGATTCAGCAAGACCAACTTTATTAAAAGTTGAGTTGATAATTCTGGCAAAAGCAACTAAAAGCCGTCCAAGCTCCGCTATGTAATCGATGAACTAGCCCTAGAGCATGGACACGAAATTATTCGATTTCCTCCCTACCATTTCCAGTAATACGCCATCGAGCTTATTTGGGCACAATAAGGGTCAGGCAGTGCGGAACAATACTGAACCACCCTTCAGTACAGCTAAAATGATGACTCTGCTACAAACTGCGTGTGCAGAAGTCACTACAGAAGACTGGAGAAAAGTCGTAGAGAAAACTAAGAAAATAATTTTACAAGATTTTGAACAAGATGTGAGAATAGACAATATTATTGAAAATGAATCAATAATACCTCTGAGTGCTGACAGCAGTGATGAAGATAACAATACTAATAACAGTTCTGATAGTTCAACTGAATAAATGCAAATTTTTTGTCATATTATATTATGTACTTATCTTATTTTGCTCGACAGAAAAAGTACTAATGGGACAGGGATTCGCCTAATGATTTTTAAAATTTACATATGTTTCAACTCCGTATCGAGTTATTCATTGTAATCGATGTTTTAAGCAGGTCACCTCACTATGAAGATTAAACTGACAGACGTCAAATGTTACCTATTAAAATGGCCTGACAATATCTCTTTCTGCTTCCCTTTTGCTTTAAAGCAATGTAGGGTCACCGGTAGAGGCACGTTCTGAGCCTAAGGTAGTGAAAGACCAGATAAAAATCTGAATTTAATTTATTTTCTATATAATCTCCCTCTACCTCAACGCATTTTTCACATCTTTAAAAAAGAGCTTGTATCTCGCTAATTTTCACTAAGGTTTTTCCGAACTAGTGGCAGAGTCATACTTTATTTGACGTCAATAGAACAAATAAATATCAATGTTGAGAAATAAATATTTGTTTATTTTGTTCAATATTGTCATAGGATCTTTAAAATTTTTTGTTATACTATTTTTGTAATTACTCGGTTTCTTAGACTTTGAACACTGTAATATACTTACAAATCATAGTAACGGAATTTTCTACCTTCTGTTTTTTTGTAACTTCATAATTCTCAAATTAGTACAATGCGAAAAAATTTAAATTATTTTTGTACAAAACTTCAAACTCAACGTTTTAAAGGGAACGCCCGAGAGTCCACCAAACTTTTATTGTAAAGGTCACCTATCTTCCTAATTCAGGAAAAACATTTTCAAGGAACTCATTTTGTTGTACGAGTATGTTTATTGTTTTTTCTAAATTTTATTATATTTTTTTTTAATTTTTTTTTGGATACTGGGCACAACGAATATTATAGTCACGACTATATAATTTATTGTGCTACACAAACTGACAGGGAAGTTACTGTTTTTGCTCTAAGCCCTAAGGCATATCATAGAAATCATAAGAAAAGGAATTTCTTTTATTTAAAGGGTTGAGTTCAAAATGTTCGTGTCGTCGGCCACTTATGTTTCAGTAAAATATATAGTTATAATTTTTATTGAGGGTTGCCGATCAAAGAAAATAATTTCGCACATAAACCCAAGCAAATAAAAAGCACAAAAATAAAATATTTGACTATAAAGCTGACATAAATATATTTTTAGTGATATTATTTAGTATGTTATAATTTCGGCATTTTTAAAAGTAATTTATTCAACTGAATATCTTTGTCATCTATTTTAAATCATAAAGATTACCTCAAGTATTTCTTTTTGCATAATGATTAACCTATGGTTCGAGAACCTTGTCTGTGTCGGTAAAGATGCACGCAGTTAAGTATTCCTTGATTTGCTTTTATGTCTTTTATATATTTATTTACATAATTTGGTTCTGACTTTCTATTTAGTAATTATTATAAAATGTTATAAAAATTAAGGTATAGTCATTTTTTGCGTAAAGTACTGAAATAAAAAGCTTTTGAGGGCCTGGAATGAACTCAACTATTTTCACCTCGCTGTCTTTTGTATGTTACTTTTCTGGCCACCCTGTATAAGGTAGGTAATGTCTAATTAGGATCATTTTAGTTCGAGAAATCGATCTGTAAACATCATGTTTGAGTCTTCGCTGAATTACACGGAATTGGAACATCAAACAGTCATAAAATCCTTGTAATAAAAGGAAAAATGGCAAAAGAGATTTTTGAAGAAATGTCTGCAGTTTACCAGTATCTGGACCATAAGCAGTCACAGTCAAACGTTGGGCAAGACTATTCCAGCAAGGCCGACATTCAATAAAAGAAGACCACCGTCCGGGGTGACCAAACACTGCCGTCACAGACGAAAACATCGCCAAAGTGAAGAAAAGTGTCTTGGAAGACCGTCGAATAAAAATGTGACAGATAGCAAAAGAGTTATGCATCAGTAAGGAATGAATTGAAGTAAATTATTCCGAAGGGCATCGGCTACATTTATCTCAAAATTCCCACGGAATCAAGAATTACGCCGATGAACATGCGTCCAGATCTCTAGGCATAAATATAATTTATAATAAATATTTCAAAACCGAATTTCACACAGATTATTCATTTAGTGTTCTCCAATAAAAGCCTAGTCGTTTTTCAGTACAGTTTTTCATTTACTTGTTTAGATAAAACTGACATTTGTTCTAATTCAGTAGGTTTCTCAACTAAATCTAATCGGGCATTCGTTTCTTCGCCTTTACGACGCAACGTAAAAAGGTTTATTTTAGTGATTACAGTTTTGATTACCGCTCCAATTACATTTCAAGCCCCATGGCAATTGTTCTACAATTCGGAGAACCAGCCATATTGGAATTCACCAGGTCAGTAAACATGACGAAATGAAAAGAGGAAAGTTTTATTCTGATTACTAACATTTTATGATTGTATCCGAGTTAGCCATCTAAATAAGTGTATCCAGTAGGTGCATGTATAAATAGCCGAACCTTGACCGAAAGTGGTTTAGTCCATTTAGTCTGTGGTTTCATGTAGGTAAGGCATTAATAGACATGTTTTAGTAAAAACTTACGAGGTAATATTATAATAGCCCTAGTAATATCGTATGATTTATTTTCGAAAAAAATGATTGGAGGTATAACTTTGCACTAATACTATTTTAATGCGTAGACAACTAAAACAAAACAATGAACTTGTGTATATATATTATCTATAAAATCGCATTCATAAAATGGTTAAATATTTCGAAACTTCAGTAGCTTTCGTCAGATTCTTCTTTGGTTCTACGTCATCATTATAAAAACTAGTTTCATTAGCTGCAGTCTCACTTACTAGCTATTAATAAAGCACTTTGAATTTGACACAGTTTATACCTGGTGTACTTTATCGAAAAAAGTTAAATCACATCTTTTCATAGAAACAAATGGCTTTTTCTAAGACTATAATTGATTGCGCAGCCTCTCTATTATCTGGAAGTAGGACTACTTTATTTGATAGAGAACAAAGACCCAAAGAACTCAGCAGTAATCAGGCCTGCATACATTTATGTTCCAATGAAACGCACGCGGGGTTCTGATTAAATTCCACACTGCCGGCTCCAGCAACAATCCTGTGTTCACGATTTTCTAAAGTACGATGAAAGCGTTAAACCTTTGATTCATCGTCTGATTACTGCTTTGTTTCAAAATGTACGCAACGAAGAAGCCACTTATTGAGATGACTCCTAAAATTAAAATTCACGAATATAAAAATAATGAATGTCATGTTCATACAAAAACAATAATATACATAGTTTAAATATATATATTTTAAAACTAACGCCATATTGTTGACTTAAATGTAAGCTCTTCTTTCTTTCTGCAGCTTTCTTTCTTCTCCTTATGTTAAGAATATCTGTAATATAATTTTACAGTATGAAAGTTTAAGAAGATAAAGTTTAAGAAATGGTACAAAAATATACTATTTACTTATTTACAAGTGACTGAAATTTTGACGGTCACCAAGATGATTGATCGCGACTCGTTCCTAACCTTAAGGCTTCGAATCCACAGTCCAAAGCCATGCGAGGAATCCCGGCGGCGGCGAGCGTCATTGTCAGTGGTAATGTAGGGTAAAGCTATTTATTTATTTATTTTACGATGAACAAAACAGGTTTAGATTAGACTAGATTACAACCCTTGAATATGTCCATACAAATAATTAAAGGCAATTACAACAATTAACAATTTAGTCAAGATAATTAATTTTATAAGTTTATATGGGGTTAAATGCAAGCGTACAGTCATTAAAAATTAAACAAGTGTGAATAACAAAGACAAAAATATTATAATTAAATAAAACCAACATTAAAATATTTAAATTATGTCAGTACTAAGGTCAGATAAATTAACATGTAAAAATAGGAATAATGTCATAAATAAAGATAAAAATAACAATGTTAAAAATAATCACAAAGAAAAGTTAAGGTAATTAGGAATTATAATAATTAATCAATAAAAATTATACAGGGTGTCCCAGAAATGGCATATAAGGGTGACACTGGAGGTAGATGGACTTTAGGCCTATCAGTATAACACTAACATGCCCCGTGTAAAAGTTTTCTGGTTTTCGAGATAACGAGAACTTTTGTGATTTTTTACGAAATTTCTACTGTTTGGTCCTTTTTTGCCTACAGCTGCAATAAATATCTTTTAACTTACGGTTTTTTTTACCAAGGCTATGGTTATTAGTTAGTTGAGAAAACCTAGTAATAATTTAATAGTAATAATAAAAATCGCCTAGTACCGACAATGTCGGTAAAATTTTTAGGCTTTATTTTTAACATCGAACAGATGTCTATTTTTTACCTGACGATAAGCTTTATAATAATAAATAAATTTATTAAACTTCAAATATGCTCGGTACGAGATTTTGTCAAACATATAGGTGTATTGGTTGCAGCCTGTCCAAATACAAAATAAGGACAACTATGAGGCAAAAATTAAACTCCCTAAATTACTATTAGAAGATTTAATCTGGACGAAAAGGTTTTTAAATATACCATTTCCTGTTCAATTACTTCACTAATTTATAAGATATATAAAAGGCATTCAGAACAGGCTGGGGCGCAGTATTCCAAAACAATACATTTTATGGTTCTTGGAAACATAGTGAAAAAGAGTACCATATCAATTATATAGAATTACTAGCCGTTTTCTTAGGCTTCAAAAGTTCTGCCGGAGAAGAAAGAAATTGTGCAATATTATTACGTATTGATGATACCACCGTTATTAGTTACGTCAAAAGGATGGGTGGTATTCAGTTTCCACATTTAAATACTCTAACTAGACACATTTGCCTATGGCATTTGGCGAGGAACGTAGTTTATGAATATTTGCTTAAATGTAAAGATTAAAGAAAATCGCGCAGGCATGGACTCTTGGGTGTATGGTGGGCTCTTTCAGATAGTACCTTCAAAGCGATACTCGATCAGTTTGGTCCGGTGGATATCGACCTTTATTTAAACGTACCAATCCAAATGTGACGCATTTGTAACCAGGATTCCTTAACCGGATGCAGTCGCAGTCGATGCGTTTTCGATTAATTGGGCCTCTACGTATTTTTCACCAAAAATAATTAATTTGAACTGAAACAAAAGATTTAATTAACTCCCATAACAGCACCAAAGCAAAGCACTCCAGCCATACCCTGGTTGCCGCGAGACGCTCCGGGCGGGGTACGCGCGGCGCGTCTGTCCACCAGAGACCCTGACGTTGATGCTCGCTTCTCTGGCATCCATGACTATTTGTCAATACAACATCACGTTGAGGTCATGGTGGGAGTTTTGTACGTTACGTAATACTGATATGTTCAAAAACCTGTTTTATTAGTTCTTGTTTTTTAAATGAGTAATTTAATAAGGGATTAAGTTCAAACCATTCAGCCTCGTCTCTATTTTTAGATATGGGCAAAGATGAGGCAAATTTTACAAGAAGCCTATAAAATTTAACCAACTTAATCGAAGTTCACATTTTCTTGGGATCCAAAATTAGTTCTTAATTAGCTTTCTCTATGATATTATTATATTACTTTAGAAAAAAATACCAAAAAGTTACCGTTACATCGTTAGCCATATGCACCGGAAATAGGATCCAGACATTAACTACGAAAATAAAGTTTTTGCATCCGTACACATAATCATATTAAACATCATTAAAACCACAGCCCCAAATCATAAACAACCTATGTTATCCTTGTCAATATTTAAATACAACATAATGATATGTTCTGTATGGACTCTAAAAGATTATATTTTTTGTGACGAAAAATATTAAAGCTTCGAGCTCGGCGTTTTTGTTTGTAACATGAAAGGCCCCTCTCAGAGCCGCGTCGAGTCAGACGCTAAATCGGTGGATAAAGCAGACGCTAGGTACGAGCGGCGTTGACATGAGTGTGTTCAGCGCACACAGCACGCGGCACGTGCTCAGTGTAGGTTATCCGAAGAACGGCTGGGTGAACCTAAAACTCTCAAAATTTTACCATAGACCTATATTAGACCCACTAAACGTCTTTGCCTTGTACTCATAAAGGTACACTCATTACATTCCGATCAAGAGATTAATTAAAATTAAATTATCCTGTTTTTTGATTTAACTAATTTGGCAATAACAATCAAGTGTATATTAGATGCCTAGGAATTTAATGAATAAACGAATTTAAATAAATTATAATTTTATAGACAAAAAAAAACAAAACTTAATCTCTAAAAATCTACCTGTTTAATTATATACTATCTGAACAATGAAGCGATGAAATATAATAGAAGATTAAACGAACTTCCAAGTGAAGTTCTATCGCTATTGTATGAGCCGCTTCATTTGAAGATATATAAAGGACCCGTCCCTCCCGGAACCCATAAAAAGTTTTGTTTTGATTTCTAAAAAATGAAGACTTGCCGGGACCGGGCTGGATCAAGTAAACAGACGGCGCCACTGCTAAAAATAAACATACTCTAAAACTGTGCGAAGTTACCTAGTACCTTAAAAGGTAGGTCGACCCATATAACAGCGATAGAACTTCACTTGGAAGTTCGTTTAATCATCTATAATATGGTAAAGTCGAGAGTTATAGTCACAGAAACGGTTCGAAATCCAATCACAAGCAAAACGGAGTCTAAATTAATGCGAAGTGGTCAGACAAATGCGAATCAATGTTATAAGGTAAAAGAGCAGAAATAACACGTGTACAGAACTAAACGCAAGATAAAACATTAAATATTTTGTTTTAAAATTTTTTAATACTTCAATTTTCAAACACGAGAAGAGAAGTGTCGCAAAGATGACTGCGGGTACTATACAGAACCTAACTTCAAAAAACAATAAAAGCGAGAAAAAGATAGATTGTTTTGTGCTTCTGCAATTTTATCTATTAGTAATTTGGCCAAAAAAAGACACCTGGATCATTATCATGCAGTTGTACTATTTTCAAAGTAGCACGCCTTTCACGAAAATATTAAATTTTCTAGAATTTGGTTTAGAAAAAAATGGCTATTGTGTTGCTATTTTAAGGTCATATAACAAACATTATTTTAAGATGATTTGCATTATCATCGCCATACACTTTTTATTTCACAGCAATTTGTTAAACTTTAGTCGGGTTCTTCGCAATGAAACAAAATAGAAAAATCTTTATCTTAGCATAGTGTGCTAGTTTCCGCTAAAATTATTACTAGGTTTTCTCAACTACAACGACAGTCTTGGTAAAAAAAAACCGTGTCAAAAGATATTTATTGCAGCTGTAGCCAAAAAAGGACCAAAAAGTGGAAATTTCATAAAAATCACAAAATGGGGCCATATCTTGAAAACCATAAAACTTTTACAAGAGGCATGTTGGTGTTATCTGACAGGCCTAAAGACCATCTACCTCTAGTGTTACACTTACGTGTTATTTCTGGGACACCCTGTGTATAAATCCACTAATTTAATAAATTATCGAGCCTGACATGGGCTCGAGAATATCTGGAAAATACAATAATTTTGTTTGAAATTTAATAATTTCTTTACGTTATGCCACTTACGATCATTTTACATTTTTACATTTAAATATTTTACTATATGTATCTCATTCATGAAATATAAAAGTATGATTCCAATTAAAAAAGAAAAATAAATAATAATACAGAAGTTTGTAGCTCATCTTAAATTATATGCCGAATCCACTGTTTGCTGGTTCGCATTTGATTAAAATCAAAAGTCAAGAGTCAATTACAAGGTAGGTACTCTTCAGTTTAGACAAGAAAGGTATTGATGGAACTCTGAGTGTTAATAAATTGGTTGTTCTGAATGAATACTTCATGCTTGACGTATTAGTTTTAAAATTACTTTTCATCAAAACTACGAGGTAAGCTGTTTAACGTATGTTTCTCAAATTTAATATAGGTCTGAATCCTTTGTTACCTATATAAACATTGCAGCTTCTTTTTCTTTTTCAAGAAGTGCTCAGATATTAAATTACTTCTTTTATTATTTGCATTTCCTTTAAGAAGTTTCCTTTATCAGTTGTGTAGTTGATCCGGCTTAGCCTACTGTTAACCGCAATTGCAGCGTGCGTAATGCAATTGTCACTGAAATAGACCGAATAATCTCTGCTTATTTTTCTGTATAATGTACTGCTTTTTTACGATTTATTTAGTGCCTCAAAGTGCCCAGTCCAGTTACTTAAATGCTTCGTAGTATTAGTCAGAATTCATAATATACATATATTCTTAATAATACAGGAATAATAAAATAATGCTATTATTTAACTAGTTATAGCACTGTATTCGTCAGCTACACTGATAAATATATTTTAAATGTATTTATCACTTACTTGTTATTTCTATTTATCAATTCTTATTTCTAGTCAACAAATTCAATCCGTTGCCACTTACAACCCATCTGACGTTATGCTTCAAACATTTTCAAAATTGGCCAATTTGGGTTTTGAAGCTCATAGACAGGGCATATAAATGTTTTAGTTTAGGATTATGGTTTGTTTATCACTGGCGGTATATTTAACGGAAGATCGATGAGGTTGGCCCTTGCCTAAACCGGGAATAATTAGGAAAGCCCCAGGCAGTGACATATGTACAGGAGAGCCATAAATTAAACACGTGTGCCAATTTCATAGACGCTGCTTAGGGTTGGTGCGTTGGGAAAATGTGATAATTCAATAGATGTTGTTTATCTTTTATTTGGGTTTTGTATTAACCAATGTGAGATATGTTTATTTTTAAATTTTTGACTAATTCCGATACTTGTCAGTTAGACAACTTAGTTGTAGTTAGTCACTTAGAATATGTCTTTGATTCCTTGTGATTTTTATTGTGAGCGAATAAGCCGTCTAAAAATGAAAGCTAACAAAGGGTAAAAAATATTTATTATTAACTCGCCACGCACATACATACTTATGTGTAAGCAAAACAAGCCGAAAGTATATTTTTATTTTTTATTTAAGAAACATATAAAAATGCTTATCTCATTTATTTAGTTCATTATAAACATTTTGAGCTAAATTGTACCTTTTAATTGAATATAAGTTAACACGAAATATGTAGGCTATTTGGCAAATAAAAACTTATAATTATTATTGTGCTTTTATTAATTTTATTTTTATTATTATTATTGTCACATCTACAAGTATTTGTTTTAAGTGAATCAAAACGCATGTAAGTAGGTATATCGCAAATTCTAGATCATTAAAGTAGACAACGGAAGTTTTTACTTTAGTTCTACCACGTGCAAGTAGTTTTAATAGCAACGCGGTGAAGCTAGGTACAATACAGGTATCTTCATTTAACAGCATAAAAAAATCGGATGTTACATTCGTAAATGTTTCTAAATTTGTAATAGACATAGAATCTACACGCGTGTAACCAAAACGAGGCGATTGTTATTTCCTTTCCATATAGAAAAACAAGGAATAATGATCACGATACGACATGGCCACGTAGGTCGTCGTTGATTGTACGTAGTCATTTATTCTTCGGCTTTGGTGTGTTCAATGTGTTTAATAATCTCTGATAGCACCGGGCTCGCACGAGTATGGATAAAGCAAAAGTTTCGAACGGTGTCTTCCTCAACAACGAGAAATGTACGTGGAAATAAAAATAGGTCATGTTACGTATCTGCGGACCACTCCGCCCTACTATTTCAGAGTATTGTCTGTTTGGCTCCGGTTCAGATGTTACGTAGGGCACATCGATTTTTGTTACACTGTACAGTGGTGCATATAAAAGTTTTGACAAAAGATCAATTCTTAACTACCGTAGTTTTCTTTGATATCCATTGATACGATCATTAGATATTGATTTTGAAAAATCCAAGGTTTCCTTTTACCCTACTTTCCCTTATTGGTCAAAAGCGCAGAAACATTTTAATCACCATTTCAACCCCATAAAGCTTTAGTTTCACGACAAAAGGGAGCCTTCAAGGACCCCTCTTGCTACATCTAGTATATCTGGTAGTGTGGGCTTGAAAATAAAGATAACAGGACAGGAAAGAGTTACTTTTGGACTAAAAATATTAGTAGCGATTACTTTTTTGCACTTAATCTGTATAAAGAGTCTAACAGTGTAATATAGCTCTCTGACAATTGAAGGTTTAACTTTGTGATTTGAAGTACATTCCTAGCTGAATGTGTTGACCAAAAGACTTACAATCAAAAACCTCATAAAATTTTTACGTATTTGTTCCGTTTGACCTTTTACAATCGGCGTTCTATTAGCGTTTCTATTTGAAATGGTTGATAATTAATTAACGATCAAAGAACATGTCTCATTTAGATAAAACTTCTATAAGTGACGAATGTACAAGATAAATAATAGCAGGTCATATTTACCTTCTTAGATTAAAACCTTTTCAACCTTACTTGCTTGTTATCTATTCAATATTACAATTAAGTGCGTTTTTATCAATTTTAGTTGTAAAATTTCCACGTGATGGAACATGGTATGGATGGTTGTAGTAATATTACTGCTAGTATCACGTTTTAGTAACAACTATTATGTATATTATACGAATTCTACGAATTCATTCTTCTTATTTTACATTTCCTCAGTTCCACCCTTAATTTACTTAAAAATAAGAAACATTAATATTAAAATTCCAATTCCAAATCCAAGATTTAAAACCAAACACCGATTTAAAACAATTTACTACCTCCAAAAACCAATTACCTGACTTCACTCATAAGCTTTTTTCAATTTTAGACTTGATATCGTAACACTTGTCTAATGAGAAAATAAAGAAAGTGCAATTTTGAACTTCATAAGCGTCAAATATGTTAAAGTGGAACGGTTTACTTTTCTAGCTAAAATTTATTTCATTTTAACGAATAAATATTCTTATAGTACCTAATAATTGAAATATAGTCTAAAAGTGTAAGAGGTTAACGTGTTAAAATTCAAAAACGTTTTACGTCAAATAAAACATGACTCCACCACAAGTTTGGAAAAACCTTCGTAAAGAAGAACTGGTAAGAAACTTCACGGGTATATATATTTATTTTCTAAACTAATTTTCAGATTTTCTGTATGTCTATACAAAATTATTCTTATCTGCATCTGTTAGTTCGGCAAGGCTCCCTCCCCCCAAGTACCCAAATGACGAACACCCTCAGGCGGCACCCGTTCACGAGTTAAGGCGGGATCCAGCCTGCGCCGTTCTCAACCATATAAGAGGGCGACCCGTCACCCGACGCTAGCATAAGAAGACGTACTTTAGTGACAATGACGCTTTAGATATTCATCGGGACGAAGAACTCTACGAACAAACACATAAGACACATTACACGTGTTTTGTTACAAATTCTAGTAAAATCCTCTTAATGAGGGTATTATTCCCAAGGGCTTATAATTTGCTTTATCACACAACTTTTGCTTTATAGGTTCTTTGAATTTTTCAATAGAGAGACCTTGAATATCCTAAGGAACCTTATTATACGTATAGCGACCCATGAATGAGTAAGTGACTTTATGAAGCCTACTGTTATGAGCTGCCAGCATATTTCTCCCTCTTATGTTAACATTATGCAGATCTTTTTTTCTTTTAAACAAGGTTATGTTCTTTTGTATATACATTAAGTTTTCTAAAATATATTGTAAATGGACAGAAAGATTATTTATTTCCTTAAAATTAATTCTAAGTGACACCCTTGGACCGAGCTGTTAGATTGCGCGAACGGCCTTTTTCTGCAGATAAATATAATATCGATGTCGGCAGCACTACCCCACAACAGAATGTCATACGTTATAAGGCTTTGAAAGTAACCGAAATAATCTACTAATCGAGCAGTTGTTTCATTTGAAATTTCTCTAGTTTTTTTAACAGCATATGCGGCAGAGCCAAGCCTTTTCACTAAACCATCAACATGCGGTCCCCACTGGAGTTTAGCGTCGAAGGTTTAGCCCAGAAATACAGTTGAGTTTACAGGAGTCAGTTCCTGGCTCTTAACTACAATGTTTGTGTTTACCTGTTTGACATTGGGCAATGTAAACTTAACACATTTAGTTTCGCTTTTATTAAGGAGCAAATTATTAGCTGAGAACCACTTCTCTGTGTTGGAGGTGCATTTGTTTACTGCTCGAGAGTAAGTTTCTTGTATTTTGATTTTAAATAAGAAGAAAGTATCGTCAGCCAACAATATTATAGTTATTATATTATAGTTAGTATACTAAAATAGGACAGGACCAACAACTGAGCCCTAGGGCACACCTATTGTCACTGCCAATCCTGATGATTTTTCTCCATTCATTGCAAAATTTGACTAAAATAGCTAAAAAATTAAATTTATATAGATATTATGACATACTCGTAAGCATCGGGTAATTAGTTATGGAATGTAACAATAACCTGAGAAAAAAGGCTCACAAAAGTTTTAATGTTAGATAAGATCAACATCGTAAAGACCACTTGGAAGTTGTCAGGAAAATTTTGTTTTTATTATAAGTGTCTTAGACTTCTGATACCTTTGAGTAGTTTATAGAAACATACGTTTCTTTAATTGATATGATATCTAACTACTGCTCTCCGAGACTTTCAGTTTAATCATTATCTTCTTATAAAGCTCTTATCAATATCCAGAATTTTTTATTTAAAAAGACTTTGAGAGCGAATTTGGAAGGGTTTACGTTAAACATACCTGTCAGCTTCTTTTGATCCAGCTAATAACTTTGCTACAGCATTCCAAGAGTGGCTCAACTTAGATGGTTCTGGCCATATGTGCGTGCGGCCCTATGTGTGCGGTAAGCTTGAATATTGACAGCAACAGTTTACGTGTGACAAAAAGTTGCATATTTACAGGCAAAGCGCCGAGCGCAAAGATCTGTTGAACTATCTACGAGTATATCAGAAATTAATATAGTAGCTCAAACGTGCCCTAAATAATGATTTAGGGCACGTTTGAGCTTTTACTTTTAGACCGCTAGGTTTTAATTTGTTGATATGTTTAAAACGGGTTTTGAATAGATTGTCTCATTTAAATTTTGATATATATTTTTCTATTGAAAAATTTAAGCTGATTGCATAATAATAGTACTTCGTTAATACGATGTACTACTTCGTCAGTTTTAATTTAAAATCAAATGCAACAATGTATTTATAAATGTCACTCAAGTACCTACTTTTCGTAAAGTGTTATTAGAGTAACTTTTACTTTTAGTACTTTAAACAATACTCAGTAATTTCCAGAAAGCTTTCAACATGCTTTTAGCAATAACACCACCTATCCCCACAAACGTATCGAACAGCACTATTTGAGAGTGCCTACAGCCGTATCGTACGTATTGGATCACGAGGCAAGGATATAGGATTAGAGTGATTGTGTTAGTTGTACTCCCTTCATATTGCAATTTACGATAAACCTCATTTACTTTAATAGCTGCTCCGTGCTATGTAAGGAATCGTAAATTAATTAAATTTAATGACGTTTTCTTACAAACACAGCTCATTTAAAAAAGTTATGGTTACCTTTGGAAGCTTTGAGACTAAGCTTGCTCGTTACCCTAAGCTTAATTTTGATTAAATTTAGTCTAAATGAGGGTTTTTAATATATTGGGTCTTGAGCTCTTAGGAATAGAGTGTTGTTTTCTGAGGTGAAGTTCAGAGCTCGGTCTTTTGAGTTCATGTGAGGCCTCTCTGGGAAAGCGGCGAGTGTCGCATCTAATTGCCGGCTCTCGGAGCGGGTAACAACTCTCAACTGGCGTTTTACGGCACTTCAAACACTAACTCGTGTATGCGATACGTAGAAAACTAGCTGTTTGTACCAGTAGGCATAAGACAGCGTCTAAGTGTGAATAGCCTTTATTATATTACTTGAAAAATTAATAACAGTCTTATCAATGATATACATCCAATTTATTATTAAGTACTCAAAATATTAACCTTCCACATCAAGTGTTATGAATTACTAGCATTTCAGTTTCAATTTTAGAAGCTTGTCACCAATATACAATATTTTGGCGCCCTATCTGAAATAAGATTTTAATATAAAGCAGCCCACCTACGGTGGATAGTATTGGGTCCAGGTTAAACACCCAAAAATACACTTGTTATTAACTCGTTGGTCTGAAAATTTAAAAAAACATTGTATTCACTGCATCCCTTATCTTCTAGATAGATTGTGGAACGACGTCACGCCAAAAGCACGTTCTGCGTAATTTATTTTAACGTAAAGACTAAAATTAAACAATATTTTAATAAGTAAAAATAAATGTAACAAAGACGTAAAAAGTCATATTTTAATTATATCCACAAAATAAAATGCAAAGCGTCACAGAAGGGTAAATCTGTCGATTTCCGTACAATCTCCGGCGGGCGCTCGAAGCGTTATTGTCAATTAAACGGCAACTCTCCGAGACAACGAACCTATGACGTGTTACACCGGTGGCCTAACTTAGCGTTTACTAGAGAGTGTAAGGCTCCAGAAAAGCGAATGCTAAAGCAAATCATTATGGCCTTTAGATGGCAAGAAACCTTACACAAATAGAAGAAACAACTTCAGAAGCGCGGCTCATACTTTGTATTCCGAAACACAATAACAGTCTCACGGGAGAGGACTACTCCAAAGATGGCGACTAACTTAACTGAGATATTAATAAGGGATAGTCTTTGTAAGACAACTATCAGCACATTCTAAACTCAAATTTAGGAATAAATAATCTCACTGATTTAAGCTTTTAGCATTTATTTACTAGATTTTAACACTTGTAGTTTAGCTTTGTCTTTTTATTTTATTTATTAATATAGTGTTTATGTATTAATATAGTTTAAAGTTAATTTCTTTGTATATATCGCTGCTATAGGAAGATTAACTACCTTGCATCTGACGAAATGCTTCGTTATTGAATTTATTATAACAAATCGATTAGACTCAACTTTTTGAGAAAGCTTATTCGACACTAGCCATGTTTCGTGGGTTCGTGACATGTCACACACTCAGCCAAAAATGTGGTCTATCACCTTATGGGTAAAGTTCAGTTTCACCTCATAAAACAACTAATGGTTTGCTTTGATTTTCCCTGGTAACAACATTCTGACAGTATTAGGTGGAGTCTATACTCGACCTTATATCTATTTCAGTTACACAGAAAGTTTTGTCAAGAGCGGTACACCATTTTTGTGAGCGACGGTACACAGTCTAGATAGGTATAATTATTATACATATTACGTACAAACTTGGCCACTCAGAAAGATTTTCGAAAAAAAATTTGTAGGTACACTGACGAGTTATAACTTATTTTAAAAATTAGATTATCTAAAAGTAAAATATATATATTCCAAGTTAAAAAGTCCCCCTAAATTTTTGTGTGTCTTTGAAAAATTAATCGTCGGGAACGTTTTTTTACAACGGTTTTTTACGACATTAAGTCCAATTTGAAACCTGATGAATCGTTTCATCAAGTTCAATTTTAGCTTATATGCTAAGCTTTTATGAACAAGGCATCTTCTAAAGCAACTAAAGTGTAGCGCTGGTATAACGAGTTTAAGTGCAGTCACTTAAATTTGAAGGATGAACAAAGAAGTGGTTTAGCCTTACGCTAGAGTTAGGGAAGAAAACGTGCTATAAATGAAACATTTGATTCAAGAAAATCGGCGAAACACATCCAAGGAGATTAAGCACAATCTGCAGATTGGGTTGGGAAGCGTTCACGCTTTTCTACACAACTACCTTTGCGCAAGGAGTATTTTTTCCCGCTGGGTACCCCACAACCTCACCAATGCTCAGAAACTGGCGCACGTGGAGTTGTGTCATGATATGATTGATAAGTTCAAAGCTGGTTCTTCCCGCCGTGTTTACGACATCATTACAGGTGACGACTCTTGGCTTTCAGTCTCAGGACCAGTCAACATTATGGATGTTGCAAAACGAACCAACGCCTATGAAAAAGAAACGATCGAGAAAGAAAACCACTCTTTTTTTCTTTTTTTGTTCTTTCAACAGACGCAAAAAAAAATAAACCTACAGTACGTTTTTAATTTTTCTCAAAACTTTATTACGTATACTAGCTTAATCAATCACACTAATATACTCTCTCATACACTTTCTCTCTTTAACCTAGTAAATCTACAAAGTTTATAAAGAAATATACAGCAAATAAAATGAACGTGAGTAGTTACTTAATTTCACTCTCAATTTCAGTAAGTTGAAATATAGTACGAACTAACAGAATAGATGGCTCTGGAATGGTAAGTAGGGTGTGGAAATAAACCAAAATACTTGAAATAAGCAAATAAAAAATCTACGAAAATTAATTTAAAAAATTCTTGCTATTTGCTTGCTTGATTTTTACAACCTGAGGCTGCAGTGAGTGCTAATGTCATTCACACGATACACACATACTACAGGCTCAGTACTACCCCAACTGTTGCGATTAATTGGTAAATATTTTAATGAAAACCGCTCTAGAAAATTTTGCTATTTTGTTACGCTGGACTCTCGTGTACCGATTCCAGTGTTATAGAATCTTTTATACATCAATATTATTCATGATACTGTGTATGTTACAATAACAGTATAAATACTAGCTTTTTAAAATTTTTTCTTCTTGCATTCACATTATCGTCTTAGTTGAAAAATACACATTCATAAAAAGGGTCAGATAAATTAATGGACAAACATACCTACAAATATACATTATTTGTAAACCTTACAGTCAACTGCGGTAGGAGTTATTTCTAAGAATCTGCGTAGCTTTATCGATTCTTTCAACTCTTTCCGGGTTTCTTTCGGGAAATGACTTTAACTATCGGAAATACCTGCAGCAAAATATAGGGTGTAAGGGGTAAAATTATAAAATAGTACTTCATATGACATAAAAGATAATTTTGAACTATGAATAAATTCAGTACACTTTTAAGGCGAATCAGTCCAAACATTTTAGGGTTTGTTCACTATTTTTATTTCAGTCACGTACTATTTATTCGACAGTTTTTAATCTGAATGTGTTCTTAAGTTTGACTTGCTTATATCCAATTTAGTTTAATAAGAAACCCTTTTAACTGATTCATAATGCTTTTTCCGTGGCACCAAAACTCCTCTATTTCCCTCTGTTTGTTTGGCTGAGAAGTTATAGAGGTAAAAATATTTGGGACTTTAAACAAAGACTTATAAAATTCATAGTTCCGAATTGAAATTAAAAACTTTTGATGAATACGTCTGGAACTTATTTAATAGGTCTTTAACTATGAAACTGCCGTTTTGCCGTACTGGCCATTTCAAACGAAAATATTTTTTTTTTGACTGATAATTCTAATTTCAAATTAATTTTATTTGACAAACATGGAATTCTTTTTCTAAAATCGTCATTTGTTTAATAGTTAGTGTTTTGTTTTCAACGCATTCGAAAATTTTTTGTCATCATGGATAAGTTAAAAATTCGAGTAATTATGGAGTATGAGTACCGTCGTGGCAGCAAAGCGGCACAAGCGGCACGCAACATCAACGACGTTTACGGAGCGAACACTACAATCAAACGCACCACCCGTTATTTACCGGTTTACCCGCTTCCGTTCTGGAAATTTTGACCTGAAAAATGAACCCCGTGGTCGTCCGAAAACTTTGGTCGACAATGACGAATTAAAGGCAATTGTGGAAGATGATGAAACTCAATCCACGGCTGAATTAGCAGCAGCTTTCGACATTAGCATCAAAACAATATTGGTCCATTTGCGTCAAATTGGCAAGGTAAAAAAGCTTGACAAATGGGTACCCCACGAACTCAATGACCGCCAGCGCGAAGTACGCGTGGAGACGTGCCTTGCACTGCTCAGCAGGCATACAAATGAAGGAATTCTGAACCGCATTGTTACTTGTGACGAGAAATGGATCCTGTTTGACAATCGTAAGCGCTCAGCAAGTTGGTTGGACCCTGGTTCAGCACCTAAACAATGCCCTAAACGAAAACTTACCCCTAGAAAAGTGATGGTCACTGTTTGGTGGTCTACGCGGCTGTAATTCATCACAGCTTCTTGACAAACGGGACAAGCATTACTGCAGATGTGTACTGTGAAGAACTGAACACAATGATGGAGAAGCTCGCACGTCTCCAACCAGCTTTGGTCAATCGTTCGGCTCCACTGCTCCTGCACGACAACGCGCGACCTCATACTGCACAGCAGACGGTCTCCAAGCTACAAGAGTTGGGGTTGGAAGTTCTCCGTCATCCGCCGTACTCACCAGACCTTGCGCCTACAGACTTCTACTTTTTCCAGAATTTGGATAACTTCTTGGCGGGAAAAAAATTCAATACCCGAGAGGCAGTACAAAATGCCTTTGAAGAATTTGTTGCCTCCCGTCCAGCTGATTTCTTCAAGAAAGGCATCAATAAGTTACCAATGCGTTGGCAAAGATGCATTGATTGCATGGGTGATTATTTTGATTAATAGAAATAAAAAATATATTAAAAAAATACGCTTCATTTATTTCGTGAAAAACGGCAATTTCATAGGTAAAGACCTAATATTAAAACACTAGATCGCGATTTCTTGAAATGTTTAAGGCCACTTACTCATCTAAAAAAATTCTACAAATTTTAATACATTTTTCGGGAACGAAGCAAGCCTCATATATTAATGGGTTGTCTAAAATATAATTTGATACAGAGCAGTTACTCAGTACTCTTTCTTTATTTCAGGATAACAGTACTTTTTACCCTCGTATATAATTTTACAATCTTCATATTGATTACCGTTTAAACCAAATCTATTAATTAAACTAATATTTGTACACCACCAATGTGTTTTTATTAGTTCAAATACTCCTTGGCAGATTTGTTTCAAGAACAAAAATGCATGTGAAAAATTCGCGGTATAAAAACGAGCGATTATTCAGCAATAATAAATCATGATGACATAAAAATATAAAAGATATAATTGTGCTAAATTAATATTTCATGAACCTCTGCCTATTGTATTACAGCCGAACTGTTATCCATACGCCGTACATTTTATCAAATTCTCATTCGATTACCATAATTTTGATTGAAACTTTAACCGATATTTTACGTTTCTATGTTCATGTTATGTTACATGTTACATTTTTAGTTTTACAAAGTTAATGTTGTATTTCCATATCAAAAAGACATCTTTTTTATACTAATTTACTTCCAAATAGATGAAAAAAATATATTAAAAAAATTTTCGACGCTTAACAGCGCTGACGTAACTAAAGATCGTCATTGGCGGAATAATCAAGTATTCAGTTCTTGATTGGCATTCAATATAATGCCGAGTATTTGAAACCAACCAATTAGTAGAGCGCATCACAATTGAGATGCTTCATCGATACCGTGGGCGAGCAGCTGCGCGAAGTAGACAGCACTCGGGGTCCTGAACAACTTGCCGGGAATCAAACGCTTTTTTTTATAGACACCAGGTATTGTGTTCATTGTTAGTGGAAAAGTAAATTGCACGGAACCTGAGACCACAATAGATTGGAGATATGTTTTTTAGATTGGCCTATTAATAAATTTCGGTAAATAGTCAATAGTCTTAATAAAACCTGTCGTGCCCAAAACTTTTAAAACTTACTATGTGCAAAAAAAATTAATTTAAAAATTTGATGCAGACATTAATTCACATTTTCGGTCTAACAAACTGACTAACAAAAAACAACAATTTAAACCAAAACAATACTGAAATTTCGCAGATCGGGAAGTATGTCAATCGTTTTATAACTTTACACGCAAAGTATCTGAGTTTCCTAGAAAACGCGCAGTTTCGATAGTTTGACTTTTTATTTAATCATAAGGCTAAAGTTTGACTATCCCGAACTTTAAACTAACAAAACAATTAACATTAACTATTTCAATAACTTGTGTTCCTCCTTCAGTTTGGAGTATTCATTATATTAAACACATAGTTTTTATCGGATTTTATCGCGTCTATTTATATCTTAACATTTTAACTCGAGGTTTGGGTATATTTACATATACAAGTGGATATAGTTTAAAAGTGTTTTATTTTAATTGTTAACTTGTTGATGTTCCTTCGTCTCGTCCTGGCTCAGGAGTATTAATTACTACGAGGGTGGATTGAAAAGTTCTCGGCCTAAATAAGAAAACAGGAATAATGCAATTTTTTATATTTATTTTTCTATATACTTTTCTCCTAGGTCACAGGGCTTTCTCCAGCTGTCCTCCAAAGTCTTGATCCCATTTAAATAGAAGGTCTGGTCAAGGTCTTCAAAAAGGCATCTCGTCTTGACCTCGTCATTGGTAGAAAATTTCATTCCACCTAAGTTTTTTTTTTAGTTGTGAAAATAGGTGGAAGTTAGAAGGTCAGGTCAGGTGAATAAGGGGGATGAGGAAGCAATTCGAAACCACAATTCACTATTATAGCCATCGATTCTGCAGATGTGTGAACACAAGCATTATCCTGCTGAAACAAAACTATCTTCGTCATCAATCCTGGTCTTTTTGACTTTATTTTTTCGCGTAAACGACGTAATAGTGTGCAGTAGTATGTAGAATTTATAGTTTGACCTCTTTCTAAGTAATCAACCAAGATGATGAAGATGAGAATCCCAGAAAACTGATGCCATTACCTTGTTTACTTAAAAACACACCTTGGCTTTCTTGAGGGTCGGAGATCCGGATCTCTTCCATTGTTTGATTTCGGGAGTATAGCGATGAACCCATGTTTCATCCATAGTAACAAGCCTTGCCAAAAATTCGTTTGGATCAGCTTTAAAAAGCTCTAAACAGTCTCTAGAAATCGTGAGCCGAGTTCGTTTCTGTTCAACTGAAAGGAGCCGCGAAACCCATCTTGCAGACACCTTGTGGAACCCTAATTCGTTAACAACAATCGTTGGTACAATCATATGAAATTCCTAGAGCTTCAGCTATCTCAGATACCTTCAATATCTGTCTCCCATGATGAGATCACATATTTTTTCGATGTTTTCCGAAATCGTAGCTGTAGAAGGTCGTCCAGAGCGGGGGTCGTCTTTGATGCTCTCTCGTCCACGTTTAAATTCAACTGTCCACTTTTTTATCATTATATACAACGGAGCCGATGTTCCTAAAGTAGCCACCATATCAACATGAATCTGCTTTGGAGTTAAGTGTTTCTTGCGGGGGTATTTGATCACGGCACGGTGCTCTAAACTATCCATTTTCAAAGGTAATGAAACTTACCTTCTCTTAATTTCAATAAAATAAACAATTACGCATGTATCTCAGAAAAAAATTGCACAGAGACTGATACAGAGTCTAGGTTTCATTTGAGGGTAGTTTTATAATAATATGACAGCGCTGTGTGACAGCTAATATGTTAGGCCGAGAACTTTTCAATCCACCCTCACCAGTATTTGCCAGATCAATAGTATTTATTAATCACGATAGCAAAGTTGTTAAAATAAAATATCGACACTTCTTTAAATTACAACTTAACTGCCCACTTATTGATTTTTTTTTAATTAGTGGATTTTACAGCAGAACTAAAAAACAGCTAAGCGAAATGGGCTTTTAAAATGTGCCACCACGGAACTCCTCTTAAAAAATTTTGATTTAGGAATGAATTTTATGATTTTTTATTAAAAGTTTTGTAAAAAACTATCCAATTTTACATTTTGCAGGTAGGTAACAAACCTTTGAACTTAGCTATTATTATGGTTAATTATAATGTTTTTACACTTTGTCTTACAGCATTAGAAAAAACACAACAACAAACAAGATTATCGCTTTTGCGCGTATATGTAAATTTTTTTGTAAGAACACAATTATTGAAACTAACTTATCCCATTAACGTCAAAAAAGGTCCATCTTACTTACTTCATTTCTCAAATAAGTATCACAACTTTGTCGAATTTTCCTTCTATAAGTCAAAAGACATCTACTTCAGGACAGAAGCCTCTCCCAAGGATGATATTGCCAAGGTTAATAAAGCTTTTTAATATTTAATAAATTAACAAACAGAAAAGATATATAATCTTTCAAAGCGGCTAATTACATGAGCACGCCGGCCTGTGACTAGTCTAAGCACCGAAACTTTAAACGAAATTAAAATATACAGCCAAAGTTGCGAAGATATCCCTGAGGACTCGTATTGTCCTGCCCTACGGTTCAACTGTAATTTCCAGCAGAAATAAAAATTTGTAACATTTTGAGCATGCAAAAGAAGAGCTTTAGTCGCATTTTGCTCACTAAAAATGTTGTATTTTATAGAATTCCTTCTTTCCCGCCTCAAACATGCATGATTCTAGTAGGTACAGTCAAAAATGTTTCTAAGAAATAGGTAGGACTGCATTTATAAATCTAAAAACTATTTTCTTACGCTGTAGGTCGACTTACCTCAGGTGATTTGCCTGCTCGGTTAGCGGCCATGAAAATAGTAAAAAATAAGTTTGAACAGTGCGAATTCAACAAGAAATACTTTTCAGCAATAAATCGTCGACAGTCATCGATAAGCTTTATATAAAAAAAAACCATTACTGTATTGAAGGTGTGTTTGAATTATACTAATATGTGGGTTAAGTAATAAGTAAACATTTAAAATTATTTTTAGTAAAGGTTAATTTTGGCTATCATTCTGCTACTAACTAGTTCATAAACATTTAGCTAACGTTTTTCGGTAAATGCCTATATAATATAACTATTTTCAGGAAATAATGTAGTTGCATTCCTTTTTTATAAAGTGTTTAGTAATTTTTGTTTAAAATTTTCATTTATAAACCAAAACAACAAAATTGATTGCAGTCTCGCGACTCAACTAACAAAGTTTGGCCAGTTTTCAAAATGTGTTGTAGGTGTTGTATTTTCTATGTATTTATTTATTCTCATTTCTCTTTAAATTAATTAAGTTTACACTAAAATTAAAATATTCTACGTTTTTAATGTACTAAATATTAATTCCTAACTT
Organism: Marasmarcha lunaedactyla; assembly: GCA_923062675.1. Taxonomy (NCBI): domain Eukaryota; kingdom Metazoa; phylum Arthropoda; class Insecta; order Lepidoptera; family Pterophoridae; genus Marasmarcha; species Marasmarcha lunaedactyla. Next base: position 11,425,282 of record OV281339.1, on the reverse strand, counting down.
ATAACCTTAGCGCGTAAAGCATGAGAGATCAATTTTATACTGCCCACGATTTTATTACAAAATACAAGTCAATTACGTACTTAAAATAACTAGCCTAGATTATTTTAATAATAAAGACGTTATTTCAGCATAAATAACGTTCCTGGAACTCTTCATTTAATACAATTATATGTGATTATTGTTACAATAATATCGCCGTTTAAATAATTGCCACCCGTGAGCATAATATGAACCTTGGATCCAGCAATTATGCCAATAACAATTTAATACGAAAAATATTTTATATTGAGTATAGTAAGAAGTTGGACTACAATGACGTAGCGCATTCTACATGCGTAGCCTCGTAGTCTTAGGAGTTCTAATATATTAAATATTTTATAAACAGCGTTTATACAAGACGTGCGGTTTTTCGTTAATCTCAAGGTATATTTAAATCCACACTAAATTAAAACGCAGAACACAATATCATTCAAGTAATAAATAAATTACAGAGTGTATCAATAAAGTTAGTTAATATCTTACCTGAGTAGATGGTATAAAAACACTTTTATATTATCACAAAAATACAAATCAAGAGAAAATAAAACGGATTAAACCCATTTAAAAAATGCTGTTTGAACTTTTACCTGTAATATAAAAGGTTGTAATATGTGAACTGTACCGAGACAAGGGTAGTGGTTTCAAATTGCTCCGGGCTGGGGACTACTCTAACATACGTCCCTTTTTGTGTAAAAATTAAATAAAATGATCTTAGTTTCACGCCCATAACTTGCCAGGATGTGAATTAAAGATATAATATATATTTAATAACGTTATTTGTTGCCATTTTTTTGTTTCAAAATATTATTGTTTGTCAATATTTATGTATATTATGATAAGGTTAAGTAATAATATCTTTACTTTGAAGTATTGTAAATACTTATCGACTTATCTGTGAATTTTAAAAACGCTGTAGCTTACATTTTGCACTACGTTCATCAATCGCGATTCACCGCAGCAATTCTGCAAGACTTTTGGCTGATGTACTTACGTAAATAAATTAGGTTTTCTACTTTATCTGTTATTGTCTTGATTCCTTGCTTATTTTTTTAAATGTGGTTATTTGTATATCATTTTATATTAAATATGCGAATTTTACTCTGGACTCAGTTAGCTCCAGTTAGTGTACCAGATTCTCCACACATTTGTATTTGGGGATTTCATATATTATTTATTTATTTATTTATCATAAAGTGCGGTGTAGATTCCGAATGGCCTCGACCCGGGGTATCGAATGGGTTACATTTATACCGCTCTTTATGTTCGAATTACAAAAGCCCAAGGGTCCAGTTGGACCTTACTTTCAAACCCTACAGAAGGTTATAAAAGAGGCTACGGTTTTATTATTATATTTATTTTTTGTTTAACTTTGACATCTTTTATTCAATATCTTAATCTTTGTGAATATTGAAACTAATTTAAAATCTGCAAACATTTAAAGTGTTGCATAAAAATTTTACAATTTCTTACTGTAATTTCAATAAGTTTTTCATCATCAAAAGACTAGTTCAATTGACTAAACTGGATAAGTAAATTTAAAAAATCATATCTGCACCTTCTAAGGCGAAGCATAAGTTATACTTAAATTTGCCCTTGGACCTAATACGAGTAGTATTAGGCCCCGCCTTTATTCTTGTCATGTCACTGGCTTTATTCTTCTTAAATTCTTTACTTTACTTTTTTATTCGTATTCAGAACATATTCCCATGAACGTGGTTCAGACATCCAGTAAAATGATTTGAACTTTATGTTGTACCATCGGTTATGTTGTTGTAATTATTCTTTTGGTATTTAATGAAGGATTATCAGCCGTTACAAACGCTTTACAATACTATACACAGAAATGGCGGAAACCCAGAATAAACATACATATACTTATGGCTAAACATACATATAACATTCTAGGCGAATCTTAATTGTAGAGCACCCTAAGAATATTATCCCTTTAAGTAATTCCGTGACATGAAACATTATTATTAAGTAAATAAGTGACGCTAACCTTTAACGATGAGTCACTCTGTTAAAATGGATTATGTAGATCAGTGTTTTTCAATCTGTGGTTCGCGACCCCTAGAGGGTCCACCAATCTTAGGGGTCGCTAAGAGAAAGACAAGGTTTTGCGCAACAATAAAAACACAATTTTAGTGAGAAGGATGGGCTTGTTTATTTTTCAAAAGTTTGTCAAATCGTGGTGTAATTTTTGAATTGTTAATAATCAAATCACTTTCGAATTGAAGTCCATTTCTCTTTTTAGTTTTAATGTCAAGAATTCCAGAGAACGTCAGTTCACACAAGTATGAAGTGGTGAATAGAAATAATAATTTTAGAGCCTCCTTTGCCAGCTCTGGATATTCTTGTTTTCTTTTCATCCAAAATACATTAAAAAACTTAGTAGAAAAAATTCATTAACGTTATGTGTCTGTCTATGGAACGAGGGGGTCCCAAGAATTTATGAACCTGTAAAGGGGTCGCAATATTAAAAAGATTCAAAAACACTGATGTAGATAATTGAAGTGTGCTTCGGAAAAAGTTATTCGTTATAAAAAAATTTGTAAAGGAATTTTATTAATAGTCAAATCAAGAAAAGAACGAACATTTAATTCAATTGTTGAAGCATCACTCAGAAATTAATTTCCTTATCTATCAAGGTGTTACATAAATATTCGAATGCTTTTTTTTAAAACAATGCGTATTTTTATATGTTTACAAGCTTAAAACCCTTAATGCTAACAAAAAACCAAAGTAACTTATATACGTTATTAGAAACAATTTATTGGAGCTCCAGGTTAACTTATAGATTGCGTTGAGTGCACTTGGTTCCGCGTATTATTCGAACATGTTTCACCTGAAACCAGTTATCCACTCAAACAATGACCGTCCCACATTTATGTTATATAACTGGAAAAAAAATTGTCAATTATAGACGCTGTTACAAAAATATTCCGTATGCTAATGTGTCCCGAAATAAGTAAAGTAGGCGATTTTAGCAAAGAAACATCTGTTACTTTATCAATCACGTCCAACAGTTCAAGCATTGCAAATTGTGGTCAATTCATAGATACTTGTTTGACAAAACATACGCAATACAGAGAGTCTGGACAGTTGGTATTCGAAGATGAATAGAAAATTGAATAGAATGGCAAATGTAGAAAGACATATATATGCCTTTGACTGAACGCTTCGAACGCTTATGTCAATTTCATACATTTAGCATTCTATTTATTTTTCTGATACATCGTCTAAGTCTACTTGTCTCGGCAGTACATTTTAATACCTTCTTTTGAGTTATAAAACTGTATCATTATGTACACTGTTTGTTGTCCTACGAAAATGTAATATTCGCTGTCAGCACAAATGGCAATCGAACAATCCGTTTTGATTCACAGACGTAACCTTCATTGCAGACGGGCAATTGATTGTAAAGGCTTCTCTGGAAATCGGCTCTATTATGAACTCTGACCAAATCAATCAGATACAGTTTCAATTATTTATGGAACTGCAATAAAACGATAACCGAAAGATTATTTCATAAAAACTAACAATTATTTACATAAGTAATAACTCGATAAGTAGTAAATTCTAAAACCGTGTAAAAATGCAGGTTATGTCACTATTAATTTCAAAAGTAATTTAAATTGAAAATAATGTGATAAAAAATAACCCTCGATATTGAAGCTTAAAGGTTGAACGTGACCATTTAATTTGCCGTCTTGACTAAAATATCGAATTTACGAATTTGAAACTAAATAAACCAATTTTGTTAAATTCCACTACAAAGTAATTAGTTCATTGTAACGGTTTCAACAAATTTCAAAATACCAGCGAATTTTTTTTAAATGGTTGAATTTATAGAAATATTCTAGTAGCTTCATGAAACTTTTGACAACCTGTATTGAGACGAACGATGACACGCAAGTTCCTTTATTGGACTATTACACATTACATTTGTTGGGAGTACCCAGCGACATGAATAGAACCTGTCGACCTCATCTGACGGCTCATAGGCTGCACTTTTAATCAATTTTTCACCTTTCGATGCCAGCTCATTCACTTTTGTTAGCTTTTAATGACGTATTCCTTAAATCGAAGATACATTTCGATTTTTTTCGTTGATATGAAAAATTTTCCTTTCGTTCACTTGTGTATGTAATAATTATAATCTTTTTATTTATACTTATGTACGTAGTATTTGGATAATTTGACGATCTAGTAGCGTTGTGGTTAGTAGCCCTGCCTCATACGCCGGAGGTCCCAGGTTCGAGTCCTGGCCGGGGCATTCATTTGATGTGATGAACATAGATGTTTATTCCCGGGTCATGGTTATTGATATTTGCATATGTATGTTTGTTTATTCTGGGTTCCCCTCAGTTCGCTGTATGGTCATTCATAACACAAGCTCTGCTTACTTTGGGGCCTTACAGTTGGTGTGTTTATCTGGGGATGTTTTATTATTTATAATTTAAACAAAATAACTGAGCCACATTTAATCATTGTAGTACAACAACAGTAGTAAAATAAAATTATTATACTAATTCCATTTCTTTATTTTCTCGATGACAGCTCCAGTGAAAACTTGTGCGAGCGTTTTTTTCACATTATGTATGCATTATTTTATAAAACTGACGTTTACACACATACATGGTTATATAATACCAGAGTCGGAGAAACTGATAGGGATGGAGCTATACCGATAAATGTAACAAACGATAACTGTCATCGAGAAAATAAAGAAATGGAAATAGTAAAATTTGTATTATTCATATAAACAACATTTTAAAACAAAGATATAAAGTGGGTAAATAAACTGCACATCTTTTTATCCTTGATGGAATCTATAATTTTTTTTAAACTATTACATTGACAACAACAGTTATTGTGAGTTGCGATATTATAAAAAGTTCGGATTCATTCGTTATTTTTAATTCGTTTTTATTTTTCTGAAAGAATTAGGATTTTTTTTGACTCCAATGGATATTTCTCATTTCTGAGCGGTACTTAATTTGAAAGAAATTCTTATAATAACGAAACAGAGTAATCTTAAAAATTGTATTGCAATATTTGTTCTGTTATCTAGAATAAACCACTAAAATGCTCTATGGATTCTTGTAGAGTAATTATTATATGCGTTTGCGTTAAAATAAGCTTCATCGCTTTTACGTGTACATTTTAGTAACAAAATATATCACAAAAAATGTCGAAATGGTTTTTTAATCAGATTAAGACTATTTGTCTTTACATACTGAATTTATGATATCCATTGCCTTTTTTTTTCTTTTTGACGCAGGAAAATCCTCATAAATAGCCCCGCTGGGTCGGCTATTTATGAGGATTTTCCGAAGATGGGTTATGCCGGACTCCTATCGGCTAAAAACTAGCGGCATCCGCACGGAGTCGTACCACGAGCAGCTTGCGCATTCCATTCGCGGCCCGATAGCGTTGGCCGGCGCTATGTACAGCGCCGGCGACGTCCCGAGAAGCAGGTGTCCCTATCTAGTCGCCCCTCATGATATGGTGCCCTTCGGCGTCCCGTGCGACGGCGAAGAAGCGGAAGGGAGGATGCAGCATCTTCCCTCGCCACGACCTCTCACTCTGGACCATAGAATGAACCACGTTCGGAGGCGAGACATCGGCACCCAATACAGAGCGGAGAGCGCTGCGCTTCTCATCCCAGCCTGGACATACCTCCAGCGTGTGCTGGGCCGTCTCGTCGAGGCAGTCGTCGCAGTTGTGGCACCTGGCAGTTGACTCCCGACCGATCCGAAACGGAATATCCATTGCGACTACTACAACTTAGCAAATGAAAATAAGCAAACATTTCTTACAAGATGAATGATTATGAGAGAGATGGTTTGTGGAGTTTGGCAAGAGTGAACGAGACAGATATTCCCACTACTTTTATAAAAGTCAACAAGAGTAAGTAAATTTGATAAAACAACCAAAAACCCTGACTACCTCAATGACTTATTTTCGTTTAGGTTTATTGAAATTACAATCTGATAGGATATTCAAAATCTTTTTTATTACTAATGTTTGAAATGTTTTCCATCAACCTCGATACACGCCCTACATCTTCTTAAAAAAAAACTGGCGATTCGGGGATATCCTCGAGAGTTAATCTCTATTCTCTTAAATAAGGATCTGTCAAAGTGGAAATATTTTGAAGATGTTGAATTCATAGTGCGGCAGAAATTGTTATTTTTGAGAAAATTTGATTTTTTATTTAATTTAATTTAATGTTTAATGCCCATAATTTATAAAGAATAAGGGATAGATCGTTTTCTGATTTTTCTGATGATGGTTACCATCTATCCTATAGTCCCGTATCGGCTTCACGTTGAATTTGTTAAGAAATTTGGGACACCCAGTATATAAAACATGGCACTCAATTGTTGATAAATATATCAAACCGTTGAGTGATAGTAAGATAACTACTAAAAGCATAATATCAGCACAAACATTAATAAAATAGAAAGCGGTGTTTATTTTCCTAAAGAATTTGTTAGCATAATCGTCATTCATGCGGCGTGGCGCAACATCATCACGGATGGCACGGGTACGGTTTGCAGAGTTGTGACAAATCGCTTTAATATACGACAGTTGGTGACTGGCGGTGGGTATTGTTCTGTCTCTAAAATTTGTTACAGGAAACGATTTATTGATTTAATGTTGTAAAGATTTGATGCGGTTACTTAACGAGAACTTTTTCTTTTTATTATTTTTTGTAGTTAGATTTACTCAAACGTACACCTGTCAGTCTCTTTGTTGCAGATGATTCAAGACTATAAATAAAAACGACCACAGAGTTTTTTCAACCACAATATGTCTGAAATCTTCGTAATATAGGCAGTAAATTACTATAAGGATTCTATCTAAAGTTCAATTTTTAAATGATGTTCTAATGCGTATAATTTGTACGTACCTATTCCAATATACCCAAGACCATCCAATCATCTATATTACACGAAATCATGTTAAAATATACCCTACCAAAACAGAAAGGTAAAATGATTTGTAGGACCAATCAAACATAACCTAGGCTTTATCTTGAGCAGTCAGCACAGTCTTCACAGAGGTCAAGTCCGACTCTTGTTCCGTAAACGATAAAAAAATATAGTTCGCTTTCAGATAATAATATACCACCTTGTTCATCTATTATTAACAAAAACTTACTTATTATGATATAAAATGGAAACTTTATGTACATTATGCATTATATATACATCGTGAACGATCATTTGTAATGGCATTTTGTTATTTCAGAATTTTTATAACAATGCAACCTTTGATTTGGTGAAAAATTGTTTTATTTCTTAAATTTATTGATAGTAACAAAAAATTATGTTAAATACGATACTCGAATAACTTAGTGGTTCACTCTTATTTTGTTGAATAACAACGCTCTTGGTCAGACTGAATTAGGCGTCATAGTTATAGGTACAATAACAGAGTCGAGTGCGTTGCGAGTTGTTTGGTGTTCCGTGTTATCAGTATATAGGTACTACGACGTCACGACAAGCACGCCAAAATGGCGGAAATTTAAGAGGCCTGAAATATATTTTTTTAATGTTATATAAAGATGTAAACTATGACATAATTTTATTCAAAATCACGCATATTCCCTATTATGACTTTCAAATTACGTAATTAAACTGAGGCTAAAATAATCTGCACTATTTGTTTTTGATTCATTATGATTTTTGTACCTTGTGACTAAAAACTTAAACACATTGGGTGAATAAGAACTTTTTAAATTAATCAAGATATAAAAATGTCTTGTCAGGTAAACATTAATTCTTTGAAAATTATTGAATCAGCTAACATTTAGAGATACAAATAACACATTTTCTTTTCCCACTTTAAAACAAACTAGAAACTGAAAAAGTATTTCTCACAATTCTAAATTCGTTTTAGTATTTTTAAGTTTATTGTATATTTTTTATTAAATTGGTTATGGATTTTAAATTACATGCATCTGGAAAATATTAATAAGAGCTCTATTGGTACATTTATGGTAAACCTGAAAGTGATCAAACAATAAATATAACCAAGTAATACTTGGTATTCTATGCTGTTAATTAATCAATTATCGCGCGTCATTTTGCTATCTGGAAACGCTTTCTAATTTAAACCTTTTTCAATTATTCTAAAACATAATATAAAATGTTCTTGAATAACCACTAACAGAAATATTAACTTTGAAATATATGTAAAATGAGCCACATTATGACAAAATCTCTGGGCCCGTAACCGATAAGTACAACTTTATATCTAAACAGTACCCAGAGAAGCTGAAATCTCTAACTTATAAACATAAAATCTTACGAGGTCCTGGCATTATCGTAGAAAACTTTTAACGATTCTATGATATTATCTACTTCCCCGTTGACAGTATTTTATGTGCCGGAGTATAAAAGGAAGGTTTCTAAGGCGCGATCTCCCACGCATTAAGAAGGCTAAATTTAATCGTTCTCACAAATGCTTCCTTCCAAATCTCCTGGCGCCGAAATCAAACCTCAATCCAAATGAAATCTATTTTATTTGCAGAGATAACGCTACCTGAATTTGAGAAACCGTTGATATTGAAGCTTTTGAATGACGCCATTGTCCTGGAAAAGCGAAAAAGGCCCTCTCGAAGGCTATGTTTACGTTCAAGGTAAATGTGATTATATTAAAATAGGTATTTTAAATATTATTTATTCGATAAAGTATTTTACGTAATTATCGGTATGAAGAATTTTGAACTCCTTTATCTTTTGAATCATAAATCAAAACAACATATCCACAGATTAACTCCAAACCGTAGTATTTTTTGAAATTTGACGCTCATCCAAACTTTTCATGAAGTTTTCGTAGTTCGAAGCAAAAGTAAAAAAAAAACACAGTTCGTAAAAGTCGCTTAGCAGATCTTGCATGAGGAGTTGAAATATAAAATTTATGTAAATACTGGAGTAACAAAAAAAGGAAAACGTTTTAAAATTAAAATATCTTTTTTTTAAGTATAAAAGTTTCTAGTAAGCTTACCGGTACGTAAAGGTGAAAGTGTAGGGTGAAGTTGAGTGAAGTCGAACAAAGGTAGAGGGACCGCCTGCGGGCACGCGCGGGCGGGTTGGCGCGACGCGAGTGAGTGAGCCGCTTGTCGCCGGTTACGTAACCAGTAGCGCAGAGCACCCCTCGCCCCCCGTTTTATGGAAAAGATGAATGAGCAAAGTTTCGCGGCGGACCGTAGTCCATGGATCGCGTCTCGTTATATAAAACCGACACATGCGCCGCAGCGGCTTCCGCGGGACCGGGACGCGTCCACGCCGCTACGCCACCGAACATACCATCGAAACCAAACAACAATTTGCAAGAATTAAAATTTCTAAAAACGACTCTCTACATTTTTCCGCATCGGCTCAACGAAAGCTCTTCGGCAAGCTTCGGATTGGACTCTGACAACAAACAAATTTATTACTATGTACTTACTGAATTGTAAGGTTTCTTATTTGTAAACTTGAATTAGGTAAAGTAATTTATTAAATTCTTGTTGTTTGCATTCTTGCAGAAAGTAAATATAGAGAAATTTCATAGTCAGTGCAAAATAACGATGCCGTCGCATAATATCGAGTTGTTTGGCGTCCTTGAGTAGGCATCGACTCGGCCTTTGTCTTCAAGACCTACCAACTTCATTCTTTTGTTATGTGTCCTTCGACCCGCCTAAATCCGACGCGGAATGCGAGCATAAAGTGAACACTTTCTTGTACAAGCAACAGTTACCTATTAGTGTTACCTATAGTTACTGTAAGGTAAACTGTATGGAATTTGTTTTTGATGGTAAATTTTTTTAGACACACCTAAGCCCAGGGGATTAACAACCTAAGTGGAATTACTTTACATTTCGGTGTCACATGTTGGCAAGTTTGATTTATGTAACCCTTAAGTTCGGTTTAAGGAGGTTGGCCAAACTTTTGTTATTTTTAGAAATAATTTCAAAATTGGTTTTTACCGCCCGCAACGATCTAAATAGAGAATGAATCTATACGATCTTCTTCTTTATCGTCACTTTTCGTCACATGCGATTAAAGAAAAAACGTTATATTAATCAATATCTATATAGCGACAAACTATACATTCAAATAATGACTGATGGGTGCGTTCTTGAGCGGATCGGAGAAAATTTTATTACAATAAATTTATTTGGACTGTCATCGAAAAGAATTTAGCTGTATATTAAGCCTGCTAATGAACACCCGAAACACTTGATAGTAAGGGAAACTAAAACGCCCAGTACTAGGCGTCTTCAATCCTACTTTAATAAAAGAATGAACTCACATGATTTTGATAAATAAATATAATTTAAACTTAAATTAAATCAGATACATACCTTATCCCCAGACGATGCCTAACTTATTTTTACCATATTCATGCCGGCAAACCAGCATGCGACCTGCCTGATGGTAAGTGGCATCCGCGCCCATGAACATCATTGGTCGAAGTTGTTGTGATTTTTAGATGCATTGTCGTGGCCGTGCGTATCAATTGAAGTTGCCATTTTTTCAATAATTGCACTGTCTGCTCTATCCCTTTGACCGGAACACATCCACGTAAACGTGATTATTATGGCATTCAAAATAGGAAGGACTGTAGTAGAAGGACGTCCCAGACGAGGTTTTAACAAAGAACCTACCATTAATTTCTCTTTTAGTTTCCCCTGTGCTCTTTCCTATTTATAAAATTATTGCTGTTTACACTGTTTAATAATTTATCTATTTATATTGATATAAATTGAGTCATTGATTACTGACCCGGTTTCACACGGGTAATAGAGCACATATGCCTTAGTTAATTTTCTGTCGTAGTGTTGCATTTATCATACATTCTATTTAGATGTAACGTTTCTTTCTTCTTGATGTAACGTCTTTTTGTTTCTTAACACGTACTTAACATTTAATACTTTTTAAGTATTTATTTCCTACTACGTATTATAAAATAAAACAACTAATTTGTTCACCGTTACTCAATCAAAGGTATGTTCACATCTATCAATTTTAGGAATTGTGTATTTTTTATTCTTAATATTTATACATCGCCTTTTTTTATTTCGTAAATATTTTTGTACATCTTATTCTAAGTATTTTACTAGTATTGTTGCTTGGATGTCTGTTAATTTAATAAATTAAATAATTCATCAACTTTCATGTTCAGTCAACTAACATTTTAGTTTCATTTTACAAACTCTTATTTTTCTTATTACTTTTAATTTTTTTTAGGTCAAATCTAGGTATCGTATTTTAATTTAACTTCCTGTGTTAAAAGTACGATTATCCGAATTACTAACTTTAGATCGATATGGTCGGTTACAGTTTGTTATATATTTCTTCGATCATAAATATTTGAAATCAATCTATCAAAGTCAACGAATGCTTTGATAGTATAAAACAGTCTAGAGAGCAAGCATGTACTACATGTACTGGCTTCATAATAAAGGCGGTCGTATACTTGCCTGCTGCACAAGAGGGTCAGGGGTTGAAGCTTAAATAAAACAGTGACCGATATATAATAAATACGTAAAGGGCGCTACCCATATATTCTGGCCAGCACATTCGCGTCGATAGTATTTGTTGAATGGCAATTCCGGGCTGAACAAACTACGTGTATGTTGGGTAACTTTGAATTGAGGTCTAACTTTGAACAAAGATGTGAAAAAGATTTATAACGTTTTTACATGGAAACGTTTTGATGTTTCAATATCGGGACTGCGTAAATCGAATGTCCAAAATGTTTTGTAGCAAATGCGAAGTAAAAAACTAAACTCTCAATGTCATAATTTTGTAAAATACCCACCTTTACGTAGCGAAATTGTTGGAGGTGTTTAGTGCTTGAAATCGTGATTTAAAATATAAAACTTACTGTAAACAGGTATGTTTTTGTGTAAAATGTAGTTTATATATATATAATACTGTGAAACCGTTGTTCGTTTGAGTTGTTAAAATATTGTGTGAAACTGATAAAGTTTTGAGTACGTTCAAAATCGCAGTTATTTGGATAATATTGAATGGTTCAAAGTTACCTGTATCCTAAAAATACTATAATACTAATTTTCATAGATTAGGTTTTCCTTAATAAAAAGACATTATTTATTTATACCCAGAAGCCTTACAATATTCCAATATTAAAGGTTTTACACCTTATAAAACATATATTCAAAGTTACCCAAAACTCATGGTAACTTTGAATTTGACTTTTGGGGAAAAATGTGCGTAATTCTATTGTTTCTTCCGTAAATTCATCGTGTTATAAAAATTTACCAATTCAAAAATTCATTCAATAAAATAAAGCTACTGTAAAAAAGTTACCCAAATTGACTGTTCTAGACATATTCGGAAAGTGCCGACCGGGTAGTCTAGTTCCTACAAGCTGCTCATTCGGCTCGTGTCACCTAACCGCGAACGGAATTTTCCAGAACGTTCATGTATACGAGTATATATTAGAAGTTGGGCCCGGCAGACGCCGGCATCAGTCGGCAATAACAGCACTCAGTAGAACCCCCCAAAAGTTAGAAACCTTTTAATAGGTAATAAAATTAACACTTAATACTTATAAATTTACTTTGCAATTTATGGTTTTTTTTACATTAACGGGATTTTTCTTTATCTAGAAAAAAACGATTTATCATGTTATGTATAAATAATGGTTGTTTGGATAGCAACACTAGCAAAATAGAATAAAATCAATATGCTTTAAAATTACGTTTTCAATCAAGCGATTGATATTATAAGTTCTAATACATAAATTTCTGGATGTTTGTGCATCTAAATCAAACATTTATGTGCTATTCTCTTACATATAACACAGATAATCGGATTTGTCGCGGTATAACGTGGTTATAGCTAGTTATATTTAGTTGTACAAACCATTACAAATTAATAGAATAAAAAATATTACCAATTAATTGATACACAGATTAACTATGTATAACCCCGATAACACAAAGGCAAAGTTTATTACAACGGTGGATCGTACTATTCCTTCGAAAAAATCTATTCAATTCAAGGTGAAAATAATTCAGTGAAAAAGTTTCTTTTTTAATAAAGTTCAAAGGTAGAGTGAACAAGCACCTCTTGGATAAGCGTGTTACATCCTGGTCTTCATCATCACTTTCCATCAGGTTAAATGAAAGACAAACACGTATCCAAAAAGATACTAAAAAATCTTAGATCATGTCATAGTATGTACGTTATTTTTTATACTCGTATTTGCAAAGAGGTCATAGGGCAGCATGACAGGAGAGCGGCCATGTCTGTGAACATCAGCAAATTAAGCGTGCAGTAAACCTAACTTCGCGTTAAATTGAGCGGTTATGGTTTACATTTACGGGGTTAAATCAAACATTAATCAAGTCAATAATCTGGTCATAAAGGTAGACCCACAGGTCAGGTGTAATGAAAATAATAAAAAAAAACATTCAAAACCTATATTTTACCTGTCTTGCCACAAAAAGTTGAACACTTATTTATCTGAAGGCGCTGTCTAAATAACTTCTCTAAAATGTCAGTCCCTTGTGACTATTCTAACAAACAGACGTTTTTTTTTTTAATTTTTCAGTACCAAAGATACACAAGCTATTATTGTAAATGTCCCCTGATTGAAACAAAATCTATGAAAGATTTATCAATTCATATTTTAAGTGTAAGCCCTAGTTAGTCACATGTTTTTTAAAATAAGTAATATAGTTCTACTAAGAAAATCATCCAAAGGAGAAGTAACACCAAACAGTGATTAACAGGTATAGTACAAACACACCAACACTATAGGCCCAAAGTAAGCAGAGCTTGTGTTATGGTCGAACATAGCGAACATGGGGCGAACCAGGAAAAAATACACATATATAAACAGCTGTGATTCGAGACCAAATATCTGTGCTCATCACACAAACACATGCCCCGACTATGACTCGAGCCAAGGACCTCCGGTGTATAAGGCACTGCTACTATCACTTACGCTACTATTAGGCCGTCTCAAATCGGTAGGCAAAGATAAAAAAATCTGATTTTTATTCAAAAACCAATTAAAGACATCACTTTTTTAGTTAGTAACAAAGCTCGCAGGTAAAAGCAATTAAACTTGTTTAAACGAAAATGCGCAAAATAATTTGACTTACAGTCAACCTGTGACGTCATATAGCACGATTTTCGAACTTCTTTTCGGTTAAACTGCTATGCCAATGTTTTCAATAGATAGCATTCATCAAGTATTCACAGAGTTGAAGTTGAAGAGTCGTTTGTTCCAGGTAATCAAACAAACTTTGCCACGCGATTTTGAAAAGATGATTACTCCGTAACGTCAGCATACGAATTTCTTTAAAATTGTATTTATTAAATTAATTACTGCACAGAAAACAGAAATACTCAAACTGTTTTCCCAAAATACCTAATTCTTACAGAAAAAAACATATATAGATACCTCAAAATTACTATACATACCGAATTATTTATCCGTGGTAACTTGCATGACAAATAAAAACACAAAACAAAATATTTATATTTTTTGCATGCATTAATGCAGTTAGGAATAGATAGTTAAAATAACCATTTATAACTTTACTTATCTACAGTAAAAGTTTGCTTGCAACGAATAGCCAATATTTTGTTTCATGAATAAAGTATGAAACTTAGCTTCTTGCAATTACTTTTGATTTATTTATTTATTATAAATATAAGGAAAAAATTAAAATTTACTAAAAATATTATGAACAAAATTCTGCTATACGAGTATATCATTCATCTAACGTTTTTACTTGGCTAGGTATTACTGTAAGAACACTTTTTTGTTTACTCATAAGTTTTCAAACTAATATGAAAAGAAAGATTTTCTTTTGTATCCCCTTTTCTTCATTGTTGTTAATAAAGTTACTCTCGATTGGGTGAACTAGGTTCAAAGGTTAATAACCATTAACATCTAGCAACCTTGTTGTGTAATGGGTGATAAAAGTACAGACTTGTCTAAAAAAAGCATGGTTCCACCAAGCAACCACCTGCAGTTGAGTAATTATTTTTTTAAATGTTCTTTAATTTGAACGTTAATATTATTTGTTTAATATCAGAAATTTCGTTACACTTTGCCAGTTTATTACACTTTTGGCTTAGGGGCACTACTCTGTTCGACACATTTGGGTCGGCAGTATTTGTTACACGACAAGGCCACCCCAATTACTACACATATTCGACTTGTGCCGGTCGTATCTTTATGCAGGTAGGCGAGACGTTTGGCTCGTTTCGGCAAAAGCGAGAGCGCATTGAACGCAGATGGCTTCCGCAGGTAACAAGTAGCGAAGATAAATAAAATTGTTCCTCAAATAAAAAAAGTTTATGTAAAAGTAATAGTATGAAGCTCATTTCTCTATTTAATTGTAATTATGCTTATTTTATACTACGAGTATAAAAGCTGAATTAAGTTATTAAGGGAACTGCTAAGAGATGTTCATATTGTCAAACACATTGAAAAAAAAATGAAAAAAGAGAGAAAGAGCTCTGATCCTCTTTGGCATACCTATCCGTCGTCCATTAATTCGTCCGTAGACGTTAAAAAACTTGATGTTTAGCAGCCAAAAATAAAAAAAGTTTTTCGATAAGATCAGTTATAACGGACCAAGTAGGTATATAGTTAGGAATCACGCAAGAGATTACTTTAAAAAAAGACTCAGTTTAAAATGTATAAGAGAAAAAATATCATGAGCCATTTTCTACAATTAGCGGACTACAAGAAGTTACTATGCTACTATAAATCATGAAAAATATATGTTTAGCGGTAAACACGAAATTGTAACTCGGGGTTTGTATGTCAAGAAAAAATTCATTAAAAGTTGCAATATAATACGATTTACATTAACATGAAGTCCATTGGTACCCATTCATTAGCTTTTTACGTACTGTAACTTAAACCGATATCCCCCTTTTATTATAAGCAAAACAAAGTCAGCCTTTTTCTAGTTACTACTTGTTTGAACACAAAAACTAAAACACGTAGCAGGCTCGTAGAAGCGCCCGTAGCATTCGTAGGTTTCCAAATATTTATCCGTAGCTACGGGAGTACCTAATTCAAACCCTTTTATGCTGTCCAAATTTAACTTTTTTTAACCAGATAGTTTTGCAAATTGAGTAAAGCATTTTTCTTGGGGACAGAACCATCCTTATAAGATAAAATTAAAAACCCTTTTTATTTAATTTATTTAGGTCATAAAAACATTTCTGTAATGAATTTTTGAAATTTAAAATTTGGTAAGTACAAAGTGGCTAAAGATCTATAAGAGTAGGCTCTCGACCTGCAGATTTAAAAAAAAATTAATATTCAATTAATTCATAATAGCAACCTGTTCGTTGCAATAAAATAAATTTCATACTCCCGAGAATAATAAAAAAACGATTATTTGAATATCATAGGCATTTTCGCTTTTAGTTGCACCTTTAAAAAAAAATAATCTAAGTCGGTATTCCGTTTAAAGGCTATGATGCCACAGAAAGGCACAATACCCACAAATACCCGTGTAAAATAAACACCAAATCTTTTTGTTGCGGGGTAAACTCCTAATTGAATACAGCAGGATTTGGAATATAGACCATTCTTAATATTGATTTGATCAATTGCAATCAAAACACAAATAAAATACTTATCCTTCAAATGAATTATGAATTTTTAAGGAAATTTTTGCTATAAAGAGCTATACCATTTATTAGGGGTAGTGAATTTGACAATAGTTTAAAGAATTACAGGAAAGTAAACTAAATATAAATTAGTAGGTTTTGAATTTAGTTTGATTGGAAATGGTTTAACAGGCTCCAAAATTTCCAGAAGAGATTTTATGATAGTAATAAAATCTCTGAAAATACTCTCAATAGTAACAAAAGCAACAAAGCTTATTTGACCCGTGTAATCTAATACGTGTAAAATATCTTGAATAAAAGTCCTCAAAAAAACAGGTATATAAAAATAAGATATCCTTGAATCTTAATAAAATATTATGTCTCAATCAGATTTTGAATCTAAGAAATAGCTATGAGTCCGTTAAAAGTCATTAAGTACGTACCTAGGTGCCAATGGTTTAAATACCCGAATATCATTCCAATAAAATTTGACTTTGAATTTGACGAAAACACTGACTAAACTTAAATCCGCTGCATCTGTACATGTAGGTAGACAAACCCCCCAATCCAAGCTATCTAGAAAATAAGTAGCGCCATCTATCATGCGTAACTTTATACAGCTAAAACTGAGTTACTGAAAAATTTTCTAACTCTTGCACTGTCTTGCTTTCAAGTCAAGTTGCAAGATGGCATCTTACATATAATTGAACCCACACCGCATGGCGATGACCTAGCCGAGTGATGTTGCTTATTCATTGAAATGCTCGTTTTCTATGCTTGAACTCTTTTATTTAGGTTGAGAGGATTATTACATGTTCCGTGCGGGGTCGTGAACTTCTAATTTTACTTAACCAATCTGACATAGAATGTCCAATATAGTATATATTTATTCTATTGAATTATTATCAAACCTTATTCGTAGTACTCCAAGGCTTGATATTAACGCTCGATTACATTGGGTCTTATAATTTTGTCGTAGCATCACAAATAAGGTTTGCTAAACTTTTTGAAAGAAATAATATGAATTCAAACTGTTTTAGCAGAAAATAAATAATAAACATTTCAGTTTTTGCACAGACAATGTTTATTTGCACTTAAGTAATGGATTCGAAAGTATGAGCTGCAAATAAATATATTTATTTATTTGAAAATTTTGATTTAAAATCAGTAAAGGAAAAACATTCCATCCTCTCAATTATCAATTATATATAAAAATTCATCAATCCTATCAATAACTTCTATGAAGTATAAGCTTATCTCTATGCGTTATTTTACTCTTATTGCAGATGAGAGGGCGAAGGGTGAAGTCTACCCACGACAATGACTCGGCCCCGGACGCGTTTTATGTGAGCTGCAAATTTAAATCGACTGTCTAAAGTGTCTATTAAATATTTCACTACTTTGGCCTAGGAGATCGGTGTGCCAAACAGAGAGATCTGCATTAATTCATTTTCCTTGAGGTTGTTCTAGAGATGGTTGATAGAGATAAGAATAATGCAGCACTTTTCTCAGGGTTGCCTTCTATTCTTTATTTCCTAAACGAACCGCCTTATGCCTTGGCCGTGAATTTAAGCATTCTAATTATCCTAGGTGTCCTGTGACGGTGTCATTTGTAAAGAGCGCGAGCTCTACTTTATCCATCTTTGGCATGTCACTAGTTATTTGTAAATACAATCGCAGAAAGCTCCGAGCCTTAGAGACTTGGAGAACAGGGACTTGAGAGTGCAGTCTCCAATCTGTAACGAAAGGTAGTGTAGTTCGGTAGTGAAGACAGCGTGATGTGTACGAGGCCATCGGGTAAGCCTAGTTCGAAAAGCTTGCTACGTCAAAGAAGAGCGCATCCATGCCTATGGGTTAACGACCTACTTTTTTATGTGTTCCGTGATGCTATGGACCTGTTGGACGCAAAGGAAATGGGATCTAAAGCCTAAAAAAGGCCATTGCCCTATTTCGAGAATGGCACCGGCAAAAATTTTAATGTGTAAAAAACACGTTGTATTTTTATGGCATCGCAACGTTTGAGTGCGTTTTAAATTCTAGAAGACATTATTGAACATTGCTGGCAACGTATAATTTTGGCGTAACATTTAAACTTTCAAACTTGACTCGGAGAAAAACCAAAAAAGAATCTAGCATTATATTGTAGACGGCCACCTCGTTAGTGTTAAGGATAAAAATGTATTCATAATGTAAATAAATAAATTAAAGTAATAATAAAAGCTTTTATCCTTCCATAGGTTAGGTTAGGGGTACCGGACCTTTGCGGTGTCTATCAATAGAGTCAATCATAAGGATCAAATCACTCTAACAAACATGGTTTGAATGAAAGAAAAACCGAAGCTCTAATTTTTACTCAAAATGAAATGAACAATATAAATGTATAAATTTATACATACAAAGCGCATTGAAATAAAACAATTAGTTAGTACCTCAGCTCCGGAGAACTCATCGACCGGCATACAGACCAGATTCGACGGTTCCGTAATGCAGCAACTTTATAGTAGTTAGATGAAAATCAACCTGAACTTGAAATAAAAAATGCTTCAATTTGGAGTTACTACTGTGTTTTTTTTATATTTAAGTATTGCTTTATTACCAAAAATATGTACTTTTTAGAATTAGAACGTATTTGGCGTGCGCTGCAAAAACCGTAAGAGTTATACGAATAAAATTTAAGGTAGAAATATTTCCCTTTAATACGAGGGGAGGTAAAAAAGTTCGAGGAACGGAGGTTGGTGGGGGTCACTCGGCCCGGTAGGCAGGTAGTTGAACAACTCATTATATGCATACTAGCTATGATACCCAGCTTCGCTCGGGAGTTGATATGAGATTACGTGGTAATTGAAATAAAAAAATAAACTATGACGTAAAAAGTAAAAAAAACATTAAAAACATTTTCTCATTATTTACACTACTTGTTTATAAACAACATTTTTCGTTTTATTGTCCGGGGTTATAATAGGTCTTTACCTATGAAACTGCCGTTTTGCCGTACTGGCCATTTTAAATGAAAATATTTTTTTTTGGAGTGATAATTCTAATTTCAAATTAATTTTATTTGACAAACATGGAATTCTTTTTCTAAAATCGTCATTTGTTTAATAGTTAGTGTTTTGTTTTCAACGCATTCGAACATTTTTCGTCATCATAGATAAGTTAAAAATTCGAGTAATTATGGAGTATGAGTACCGTCGTGGCAGCAAAGCGGCACAAGCGGCACGCAACATCAACGACGTTTACGGAGCGAACACTACAAACGAACGCACCACCCGTTATTGGTTTACCCGCTTCCGTTCTGGAAATTTTGACCTGAAAAATGAACCCCGTGGTCGTCCGAAAACTTTGGTCGACAATGACGAATTAAAGGCAATTGTGGAAGCTGATGAAACTCAATCCACGGCTAAATTAGCAGCAGCTTTCGACGTTAGCATCAAAACAATATTGGTCCATTTGCGTCAAATTGGCAAGGTAAAAAAGCTTGACAAATGGGTACCCCACGAACTCAATGACCGCCAGCGCGAAGTACGCGTGGAGACGTGCCTTGCACTGCTCAGCAGGCATACAAATGAAGGAATTCTGAACCGCATTGTTACTTGTGACGAGAAATGGATCCTGTTTGACAATCGTAAGTGCTCAGCAAGTTGTTTGGACCCTGGTTCAGCACCCAAACAATGCCCTAAACGAAAACTTACCCCTAGAAAAGTGATGGTCACTGTTTGGTGATCTAACGCGGGTGTAATTCATCACAGCTTCTTGCCAAACGGGACAAGCATTACTGCAGATGTGTACTGTGAAGAACTGAACACAATGATGGAGAAGCTCGCACGTCTCCAACCAGCTTTGGTCAATCGGTCGGCTCCACTGCTCCTGCACGACAACGCGCGACCTCATACTGCACAGCAGACGGTCTCCAAGCTACAAGAGTTGGGGTTGGAAGTTCTCCGTCATCCGCCGTACTCACCAGACCTTGCGCCTACAGACTTCTACTTTTTCCAGAATTTGGATAACTTCTTGGCGGGAAAAAAATTCAATACCCGAGAGGCAGTACAAAATGCCTTTGAAGAATTTGTTGCCTCCCGTCCAGCTGATTTCTCTAAGAAAGGCATCAATAAGCTACCAATGCGTTGGCAAAGATGCATTGATTGCATGGGTGATTATTTTGATTAATAGAAATAAAAAATATATTATAAAATTACGCTTCATTTATTTCGTGAAAAACGGCAATTTCATAGGTAAAGACCTAATATATATATTTTTTTCGAATTTCCAACTCTTGAGCAAGCTACATATAGCTGACCGTGAGAGAAGCAGGATCCTTTGAGGTTGATGCCACAATATTTTAAAGTTTGCCCTTGTGCTTTGTTAATCGTAAAACTAAAGGCTAATTGAATTGGAAACTGCAATCTTTTGAATTGAAATGGCAATTCAGAAGAGATCAGTGATATTCTAGGTATAAATACTGTGTGTCCTTTGTTCTTTCCAGAAATAAGTTCAGCTTCAATGACGTTATTCGATAGCTGTTTTACGATCATCGTCGTTCCATTACATAATTTTGGGAAGTTGAGATTTTTTTCTCTTCATCAGGTATTTTTTTAGAATATAAAAATTGATATCGTCAACAATATCATTTTTAGTGGCCAAAATTGCTCTTTGAAATAACCACTCTACGTTGGTATAGTTCTGAACAATATTTGGATAAATTTTGTCGATTAGTTCGTTTTCATTAGTAGCTATGTTACAGAAATCACTATTGAGCTCAATGAGGCCGGTCGTTTGGTCAATAGGATATCTACCTTCGCCTATTTGTAAAAGTATTTTAGCAAAATGTGCTGTTGTTTCATCTTTTGATAATTCAACTCTCATGTTTTTTGTTAATTGCAGTATTTGTACTTGTAGCCAGAGATGTGACTTTTTTAAGCATGCATCGATCTCGTCTGCTGGTGTTGACTTGGGAATAACTGGAAGTGTTTGTCGAAAATCTCCTGAGAGTATGAGTAGAGCTCCTCCCATTATTTTAAAGTTTTTTCGCAATTCTTGTAATGTTCTGTCCATGGCTTCTAGTGATTTTTTATGGGCCAAGGTGCATTCATCCTAGAAGATTATTTTAGCTTGTTTTAGAAGTTGACCCCGTCCAGATGTTCCTGAGATTTTACATACCGGGAATTGTTGTTCGGCTATATTCAATGGTAGTTGTAAGGCAGAATGGGCAGTGCGTCCTCCTGCCATAAGTGTGGCTGATATGCCTGATGATGCTAGTGCCAGTGCAATGTGTTTTTTAGCACGTATTTCCGCTAGTATTAGATTTATTAGAAACGTTTTACCGATGCCTCCTGGTGCGTCCAAGTAAATAATTCCACTGGTGTTGTTATTTATCCGGTTCATTATAACGTTGTAAACTTTTTTTTGATTGTCATTGAGGAGTGGTTTGTTGTGAGCAATGTATTCAAGTAGTTCATTGACGTTGTAGCTTTTTTCCTTTATAATTTTGTAGTTCAGCACACTGAAAGCATTTCTTTGTGGTACTGGCATTCTAAGTTCTACTAAGGCCTGGTTATTTATTGCTAAACATTTTATCTTCTAAGCGAATGAGTGTTTCATTGAAGATGTCGTCATTGAATTCTATAGTCAGTTCTGGATTAGCTTGTCGGATTTGGTATAGTATATCATCACTCATACTCCTTTTGAAAGAGGCCCATAGCTGTTTTGGGTTTTATGGGTTACATGTTGTTAGAATTATGGCGAATAACTCTGGAATTTGTTCAGCTGAAGCTGTGAGTGTGACTTCTTGTAGTGTTAATTCCCAGTGGTTATCGTTTTCCAATAATCCTAAGCGTTGACATGCTTCTCTGTACGTCTGGCATAGGTAGCCGTCAATAGTCCTGAGATCTGTGAAACTTGTTCGTCCCCGTATTTTGTGTAACAACATCCGGAGATAGAAACATTCGACATTGTTTGGATGTACAGTGTATACTCAACCTATTGCGTTAGTTTTCATGATTTCTGGATGACCCTCCTCTGGAATTCCTTGTTTACGTCGTTGAAAAATTTTCCTTGTTTTGTCCCACGTATAATAAATAGGGACGTCGACATACAGTAATGTCTTTGCGAATGGATCCGTTTGGCACAGTTGGAAAAAAGCTGTTAATGTTGTGTTCTGAGGTTCGCTTGCAATTTCTCTAGCCGAGTCTTTTGTGAAGTAAACTCTCTGTCCATTCTCCAAATGTACTGCTAGATGTTGCACAGCTGGTTCGCGTTCGTGTATGGGAAAACTAAAAATCCTCCACGCTGCTTCTTTACTGTTGATGTGTCTTCCCATTTGGTATATGAAGATCTAATCATTTCTGTTATTTTGTCCGCTATTTTGGACTATTTGAAATACTGCCATATCACTACCTTTGTTTACATATTTACAGTATTTAACGTTTATGTGTGCTTGGCACATTTTGGAAAGTAGTGGATTATATGGTACTACCCATTGATTATCTATTTCCAGTTCGTCTCTGCCTTGTATTCGTATTTTTGCTGTGAACCACCGTTTTCCGGTGATTGTCTTCTATATTTGGCACAGCCGTCATATTCAGTTTTTGTAGCGTCCAAGTATGGTTTTGGATATTTTTTTGTACATTTTCTATCACTCATGCATGGCACATTGAAGTTTAATAGTCCACATGGTCCGTGAATCACGTTTTTCTCTAATATGTTGTATAGTTCCGGATCTTTTTGTGGATTAGGAAATTCAGCTTGGATGATTTTGTCGATATCCGTGGGATATATTTTATCGTGTAGCCATATGAGATTGTGTGAGTGAGGTAATCCTCGTTTTTGCCACTCGATTGTATACATCCAGCATCTAACGGTTCCAAAGATGTGGTATTTTGTGATGACTTCAATAAATATTATTTATTTTTGTCGAAAAACTCGGGCTATTATGTCGTGTCGATCCATGGAGGTTTGTCCGTATTCTAGTAGTTCTTTGATTTCTGGCCATGATGAGTTGCATGTAAATGTTATGAAGAGATCAGGTCGTCCATTTTTTCTTACGTAGGTCATGGCATCTTGAGTATATTCGTGCATATGTCTTGGACTTTCTGTGTATGATGAGGGTAAGATAACCATTGTTCCAATATCGTCAATATTGCCGTCATTTATGATCGCGTCTCGAAGGTGGATGTATTATTCTGTGCGTAGTTTCTTCTGATTCAGTCTTATGTAAAGCATCCGTTCTGCTTCTATTTTTGCGTACATATCTACCAGAAATTGTTGGAATAAACGGCGAGTGTTGAGAATGTGATTGTATATTTCATTGTCCCTGATCATTAAGCGGTAAGCATAGAACTCCTTGCAAGTGACTTTTTTGTTTGGTTCTATGCCTGTTTCAGGATGAAGTTGTTTTATATTGAAATGATATCCGTCCTCTCCGTGCAGAAATATTAATGGACATTGAAGAGCATCATATGAACGGTGTGTCTCTGCAATTGCGTTGTAGTCCTTTTCTTCTTCGTTGAACAATTATGTCACGGCTTGTATTTTCATTGTCCACAGTTACGATGGCGACTTCATCTATCTGAGGTGCATTAAATCTACATTCGTGTTCTCTACGTGGTCTTTTACCGGCTCAAATTACAATTATATAGTCATCAGAAATCATATCTAGTGTTGTTTTGAATATGTAAATCAGTTCAGTCATATTCTAGAAAGTTATAAAGGGACATGTTCACGATATAGGATTTTTCAGCCGAACGTCTTTCTCGGATCATATCTGAACATTCAGAATCCCACCAAGGAGGGGGAGCTCTGCCTTTCGGGTCATTGCTCAGCTGCTGTGAGAACACGCGACATAAAGTTGTCATAACACTCCATGACGTTATCTTGATTAGCAGAAGATGTAGAAGAAAATAAGACGTTGAAAATAAGAAAATAAGAAGTAGCCGCCGCATACTTGGGCCAATCTGCCTTGGAGATCTTATATTTCAGAAGAGGAGGAAGGGAGGAAGGAACAAAAGTGGACGAATATAAGAAAATTACAACCGGAGAGTTGTTCCAGGATAGGGACGCACACAGGGTGGAGGAGCAGATGGAAAGATCCACTGCGCTCGGCTTTTGGTGTGGACCAACAGACTTAGTGGGTCGGTCGTCATTGAGCACACATAAATTTTGATCGTGAATCAGATCTGCCTACTGAAGAACAGGAGCATCATTTGATTGAGAGCACTGGAAACCCCAGAGATGGTGATGGCAATTGAAGTCACCGAGAATAATGACAAAAGCTCATGCTCCGATAGTAATTTTTTATTTTATTTGGATAAAATTTTTACAGCAACAATATTTGTTTCAAAAGAGTGGGGAGGTATATTGATACCAAAATAAGACAGAGCACTTCTTACCAAGTTCACCGCACCGCCATGACCATCCGATCTATCACCCCTAAGACACGCATAGCCTGAAAGACGAAATCAGCTATCCGGCGCTAGCCAAGTCTTAGAGATAGCAATGGCCGAAAGGTCATGATGATGAGCTGGGTAAGAAAGCTCGTGAGTTTTGTGACGAATACTCCTACAATTCCGCTGCAAAAGTTTGAACATTATTTAAAAGGTGGTTAGATAGAGCGGACAGTTTATCTGCTACTTAGGAAGGTATGTTAAGACCTTCATATTTTGAAAGCATATTGATAAGGAGGGTGATCAAAAGGTCCAAGATGTTGTCATTGGGCTGAGAAGGTAAAGAATAAGAGAGAGCACAATCAGAATATCAAATCAAATCAAATCAATTGAATTAATTTGCGAAAAAGTGTGTACAAATAGTTCTTAATTAAAATTGACAGTTCTACATTTTTTACTGTTAAACAGTGTGCAAATATTTATAAGAAGTTAATTATAAAATGATTTACTATGTAAAAACCTATTAAATAATATCAAAAAAGTATTGATAAATATTAATATTTAAATGTTATAAACATATTACAAAACATTATATAGATTCATTATATTACAATTTCAGTCTCGATTCATCAATTGTGTATTTGTATATTTCTTTAACATTTTTGTACCAATAAGTAATATATCTTTCGTTTATAGTCATTAAAAGTTTTTGGCAAAGGTATGTATAGTTTTTTACTCAAAATATCTTTATTTCTAGTTCTTAAAATCATGACATTACCTATTTCCTTGAAATATTCCCTGTGTTTTTTTATAAACGAATAATTCGAATATGTACAAGCTCGGCAAAGTCAGTAACTTTGAAACAGCAAAAAGAGGCCTGCACGGATCTCTGAAATCTGCTGTACAAACTGCTCTAACACATTTCTTCTGACATAAAAATACTTTCTGGATGTCTACAGAATTTCCCCATAAAATTAAATCATAGCACAAGATAGAAAAAACAACCATGATAAGCTAGTTTTGCTGCTTGTTGACTTACAGTTGATAATCTACCTATGACGAAAACAAAACTATTTAGTTTTTTTAAATAAATTGTTTGCCAGTCTATAATTATCTAGAGTTATTCCTAAAAACTTGGTACTATCTACCTGCTCTATTTCCGTGCCTCGAGATCTTAACCGAATTACATCAGCTTTACTTCTGTATGTATGGTATAGCATAAAATTTGTTTTATTCACATTAATGACTAAATTATTTTGATTCAAATAATTAGTAATAGAGGTGAATGTTTTATTAGATTCATGTTCCAGAGATTTCGTATTTTTTGCTGTTATATTTATTGTTAAGTCATCAGCGAAAAGTACCTACACATTCATGCTCGGTAACAGTAGATCATTAATGAATAAAATAAATAAAAACGGCCCTTACACACTCCCTTGGGGATTCCAAATGGATTTTGTTTTTGAAACGACGACTTATACTCCTATACCCTATTTCCACACATTTGTGACACTTCGACGCATTGATCCCTATGCCGCAAGTAGCTCGTTAGTAAATTTAATGCATTTCCCCTTATACCATATGACTCTAGCTTTTTAGTAGAGTCGCATGACAGACCAAATCAAATGCCTTACTCATATCTAAAAATATAGAGAAGGATTTAGGGGGGGGCATATCATAGTCCCTAATGAGAGCCTTATGTGCGGCTTTATCGAACCCTGGACACGAGGAGCTTTGGGTTTAGTGGAGAAGAAAAGATTTTTCTGTATGAAATCGCTGATGACTAAGGTGGAGCAGAAGTTGACGGGGGTAAGTTGAACGGTAAAGAAGATTTTGTGACAGCCGCGCACGATTTACGTACGGCAGGGAATCGGGAGGAGGCCTCTTTAAATGAAATGTTGTCCTGAAACATAGCAGTCTTTATGGCTTTTTGCCTAGAATGTTGAGGGCAACTTTTATCTGTGGCCAAATGAGAACCTAAACAAAGTAAACATGATACTTGATCGAGAGGCACTACACAGCTATCACCAGAGTGAGGCCGACAGCACCGGAAACAACGTGGCTTAGGACGACACTGTGCTTTTATGTGCCCAAACCTGCAGCAGTTTAGGCATGGATAGTAGAAAGTATGAACGGTTCTACTGGAATTTAAGTATTAAAAACACGTTAGTTCTTTGGAAGTTTTTGGCTAGAAAATGAGATCATTACCGAACCTTTAGGTAACCAAAGTGTACCAGATGGGCTTACAGCTTTTCGATTGAGTCGCCTAGCTTAAAACACTACACCGCATCTGGGTAAATGCCAACACAAATTCTTCCATGAACCATGAGGAAGGCACGATACGCACAAGACCCATACGGGTGATGTTGTACGTGGGAATAATGGAGATGAAATTATTCGATGCAACACGTTGATTCTTAATAAAATCATTAGCTGCCCCGGCGGAGGTGAACTCAACCGAGACGTTTCTCGAGAGGTTTCTACCAACACTATTTACCCCGTCTAATTTAATGCCATTATTTTGTAGTTAAATAAAAACTTTCCATAAGTTATGGAGTTCAGAGTAGTTCCGGCAGAAGGATTAGCCTCAGTCAAAATAAATCTTACTTTCAGTAAGACTGGGATGGGAGTAGACAGTTAGACAGAGACAAACTGGGATGATCTAAAACTGCTTTCTTGGGGAATGTTACTCCATTCTGAAAGATCTCTCGAAAAGGCATTTGGCCGCGTCCTGGACTTAGACAGAGAAGAATGGCTGAACAAATCCTGTGAGACGTCCCTATTGTCCAGAGGTGACGAACCGCGCGAAACGCCGTTTTGGGGGAATGACGTCACCATTCATTATACATCCGAAAATAAATAAGAAATATACAAATACAAACTACAGCTAAATCTACCTACTTACCCTACTTTCCAAAACTGGACTGTGAAATAACTATAATAATCCCAATGACACCAATAAATATTTTTATCCAAAAACCAAAAATAAACAATTTAAACCATGTTTACACCACAAACGCCAAGATGACAATCTCAGTATCAACTTCAATCAATTATTATTATTATTTTGTTTTATGGCAATCAGCTGTTGTTACGACACAATAACTATTTCTGCCAATTTCAAGTATTAGTATACACACGTACTACACGAGGTTAATAATTTTGTAGCGATCAGTTGAGTAGAACTTGCAGTATCTCGAGCATTGAGTTACCTTGAACAATACAAAAACAGGGGGATGAAATAAGTTTTAAAAGATATTTTTAACATAGAAGAGTATAATTTATAAAGGCGTCTGGCCATTGTTAAGAAGAAGATTAGCAATAGGGGATAACTTTTTAGCAACGGAGGACGGTAGTGGGATGTCTTCAAATTTTGAAAGAATGTTTAAAACTAGGGAAATCAGGAGTTCTAAAAAATTGTCATTAGGGGAGCAGGAAGAAGTAGGGGGAAAGGCATTATCAGATTTAGTAGATGAAGGGTTAGCAATAATAGCATTATGGGCAATTTTGTCATAGCCTGGAGATAAAGACGGACTGGGTTTTGATGGTTTGTATATTGTTTTTTTGTAAGAAAGATTCAGTGAAGGAGAACTTTTAGAAGCATCTGCGTACGATTTTTTAACTGAAGGGAAGAGGGATGATGCTTCCTTGAATGATATGTTCTTTTGGGACATGGTGATTTTAATATTCTTTTGCCGGGAATGTTCCGGGCAAGATTTGTCAGTTGCTAAATGAGGGCCTGAGCATTGCAGGCAGGAAACTTCAGAGGATATAGGACAAGAGTCGCCTGAGTGAGTTTGTGCACATCTGAAGCAACAAGCACTGGATCGGCATTGGGCTTTCACATGGCCAAATCTACAACAGTTTAAGCATTGTATGGAAGGCAAAATGAATGGATCAACGGTTAATGATAAGTTAAAAATAAACAGTTTATCAGGTAAGCATTGTCCAGAGAAAGTGATCACTACAGAACCTGTGGGAGTCCAAGTGGAACCAGACTCCATGGACACTTTTCTGTTTAAGCGACGCGCCTTCAAAATTGTTATATCACCTTGGCTTGTGGAGATTGTTGATACAACTTCCTCCATAGACCATGAAGTTGGGATCCCGCGGATCAGCCCCATTCTTGTTATATTATATGTAGGAATTAAAGCTGTATAGTATGAGATTTAAGACTCGGGTTTCTGAGAAACTCGTTTGCTGCACATGCAGATGAGAATTCCACAGAGACCCGATTTCTGCCAACACTCTTTATACCATCATTTTTAATATTTTTAATGTTTGATGTAAATAAAAATTTTCCAAAATTTAAATGATTAAATGTACTGCCTGACTTAGGGTGAGTTTCTGACCTGGACACATGAACAATGAAAGGACCTTTGTCAGAAGGATGGTAAGATTTTTCTTCTAAAAGACTTGGATGAGTGTAAATAAGGTTATTGGCTTGAGATGGAAGAGCATTCGAAACAGATTTTTTAGGAGTAGGGGACGAATCCCGATTTATACTTGGACGTTTTCTTGTTTGCACATGTTGAGAGAAAGGGTCAGGGGAGTTGTTGACATCAGAAAACGGGATTGGGTCTGGGGGCTTAGGAGGGATTGGAACATTGGATTGTTTATTGAATTGTTTATCGAACACATCCATGCTCATTAAGAGCTAGATAATTCGTACAACCACTTACCAGGCGAGGAAGAGAAAAACAGAAACACTTAAAATAACTCAATGATGATAACAAAATCACCAAAATAACCGACAAATATTGAAAACCGTGTGTACACTGCAAACGAAAAATTGACAGTCCCTTCAATCAATTCTATTACTCTTTGCTAGTGTCATGTCAATGTTTATTATTATTATTTTGTGTTTTATGGCATTAAGCTGTTGTTACAGCACACGTAGGTACTACACGATGATAATAATTTTGAAGCGATCAGCTGAGTAGCACTAAAATGTTTGAAATAAATATCTGTCACAAAAACCCATTTTATAAACTTTTTAATGTGACATAAAAAAGATAACTTTTCCTTATTGCACATAAATTAGAAATATTCAAATTGGTTTCCTCACTCTTTCGGAAAAACTATTTTAAAAATGGTACCTAAAATTACTCTACATACCTAATTGAATAGCTCATAACTAGTAAAGGTTTAAGAATATAATATATGTATCATAAAATAATACATTGCACTGAGTTTACAGATAACTACCATAACCAATTTTTGAACGAAAAGCCAAACGAGCGAAGTGACATTGTTTATCGATTTTTGACGTTTAGTTAGTCTGTCTCTCTCTCTGCTCCTGTACCATTGCGATTTCTTCAACCAGTGAAAACTTTATTTATATTTTCATTCTTCCAACGCAGCAATTAATGTGAATATTAAAGACTTTAAAGTTCTTAATATTCACACAGCATGTCTGCAAAAATCCAGGAGGCCCAAGAACATTGTAGGGCTGCTGAAAAATTGTAAGTCCTTTATCATTTTTATTTCTTAGAGATTTGTTATACTTTCGAGTAACTATAAAGTATATTTAAAGCTTGGGTCTAGCTTTCTACAATAATCATAATAAAAAAAGATATAATTTGTGCAGAAGCGAAAGTTATTGTACTGTTGTGTCTGTCCTAAATTCCATCAGTTTTAAAGTTATGTTAACACCAATTTACATTTATTTTTCCTTTTTCGTGCCCAAGAATGTTTCTCACTTTGCAGTTTACTATATTTACAGGTATTTGTAGTATTTTGTAAAATATGTATGTACACCATTGCATATCTAAATAACTTATTAATTGATTGTGTATACTATGTTTTAAATAATCCCTGGCCTGGTTTAATGAATAATATGTCTATTGTATATTCCTCATACATTTATGATAAACTTATATGTTCCGGATCATTCTGTATTGTTATTGGATAAAATTTATTTCTGTACATGTTCAATATGTAAATTTTAACCATGCGAAATGTCCAGTTTGGTGGATTTTTTTAGGATTCCTTTTTACTATTTTTGAGCAACTACTAAATTACCATATAGAAAATATTCTTAATTTTAAATATAAGTAAAAGTTTGAATATTTTGCATTTCTCTGGTAAAATACTTGAAACTGTTTACAAGGGACTAGTCATAACTTTTAAAGTGTATCACAGGCGTTGAATCTATCACTAATTAGATTAAGGTTGCTAAATCAGCAGCCTCATGAGAAAACACAACACTCTTGTTACTTATTCTTCTTTTATAAAAAGTGGTAGGTATTGACAAAAACTTGTTAATAATTATATGAGTTTGGGTTCCTTACTTAGCACTGATTAAGTAAAGGAATACATACGAATGATTAGGCTTTCCATCTTCACAGTTTTGTTGTCTTAAAATTGCTCATTAAACTGCCTATCAAGCTGCAGGAACCCCCAAACAAAGAAGTATATCTGGATAATTCGTTCGAAAACAGCTTTAACATACTGTATGTAAAAAATGTTATTTAAAGTAAAGCACACTTTGTTATCAAAAAATAATTCAAAATATTTTAAATACTTATAAGCCCTAGTAAAATTAATACATTTAATAAATTATTATAATTAAAAAGAAAAAGAATTAATAAAAATTGGTTGCTTAAAAATGTACTATTAATGTGATGTTATTACGGAAAAAAAAATTATTATTTTAATTATAAAATAAGGAAGCTAATTGAACTACATATATATAAATATACTGTTTAATTGCACTTAAGTGGCCAAGAGGCTGGCAGTGTGCATGTTTGCTACAATGACATAATACATATAGACAAGTCATATGGCATAGTCATACAGTCAAAACGGCGTCCACATAACTATAGATACTTAACTGATATATAAAGTAATATAATTTGTGGGAGGAGGAAAGAATAATACGGTTTACTTGTTGTAAGAAGGAGATACCTACATATGTACTTTGTGATGTTGCTTCGCACTAATTGATTGAGAGTGTATGTGACGTAGTACGTAAATTGTCGAAACTCTATAGCGTTATCTCTTTTACTCCCACATACAAAATCATACTAACTGAAACGAATAGCCATATCAATTTTAAAACGTAATTTTAAATAGCAAAATAAAATAATAAAGAAGATAGTTATAAAAATATTACTAATGCATGAAAAGAAATGTTTATTCTATCTTTAACAGTAACAGTTAAATTAGTACACTGTCTAAACACGCAAGAAGGCATTGTACGATATTAAAAACACAGAATAGGGAGTAAGTTTTGTTTGATGTTTAGCCGTGACACTGGGTTGCACAAGACTGAGTCAAATAGCCGATAACTGCCTTGCATTTGCATAGTCATTTTTGAGAGGGGATAACCTGTCTATATGTAATATGTCATTGGTTTGTTACTATTATTTTTCATGGGGTGAATGAGTACTTATTCTTAAGCACTGGCTTGTTTAATAAATTATTTATCAAAATACATATTTTAACTTACTGCTCAAATAAAAATATTGATTAATTTGAGGTTTTAATTACCTAAACATTATCCATGATGAACTCTTGTAAACATCTGTTCACCTTTAATTAAATAACTACAATTTTTTTTTAATTCATATTAGAAAGTTAGTGTAAGAAGGTATTTGAGTCCCATACAGTCACTTGCCGAATTTTCTGTAGTTAATCTATCCATGAAATCACAAAAATATTGCAAAAAATGTGGGACAAAAAAATTCAAAAATTAAACTTATAAAAACATTGAAATTGCATGAATGGTTGCATTGGTTTTGTATGGGAAATCCCAGGTATTTTTTATCATATTTTTTCAATCCATGTTTCTTTATGAAACTATGAAAAATATTTTACAAAGCAGTTTTGTTTTATTAAGAAAAAATATTATATTAATAATCATTTTGAAATATTTGCTAATGTAATTACCTTATTTACTCTTTTGTCTATAATAATACATTTTAAGTGTAGCAGGAAATATACATGTTTTGTTTACATGCAAATACATATTTGCTTGCTAAAAAATGCAATGAAACTTAATAAAAATGTATAGGAAAATACGGTAGGGTGTATATAAAAGAATATATATCAATGGTCGGCAAAACCTTTTCGAAAGAAAGTTTAAGTTGAGATCTGAAGCTGGTGTCAAACCATTTTCATCCTCAGGAAGTTGCTAAAAATAGAAAATAAAGGTGCGAATTCGACGCATGTCATCCAGCGCAGCGTCGGGTACTGCATTTATTGATTGGCCCAGTTGGGTACGAAATTGCATCCTGGCTGACCTGTTTCGAAATATTTACTTACAAAAAATTGAGTGAGGACGTCGTTTCTGTTGCTGATACGCTTGTTTCTAACATCATGTGTGAAAATACTCGCATAATTCAAGTCGCGACGGTGATTTTTCTAAGCATGTTGGCTAGAATTCCTAAGAAAAACAGGAAGGCTGCCCGTCGTATTTTCTTCCTGTTTGCGCTTATATAGTAAGTTTGTCTGTATGCATTTTATTTAACAATATTGATTTAAGTAATTAAAAAATGGTAAGTAGGGAATATTTAAAAGACACTTAAAGATATGTCTGTTTCATTTGTTGACCTACCTGTTTCCTGCGATTTATGGTAATTTTTGGTATATGCGCTGCGCCGCTAGCGTACTTATATCTTCTAAAAGATCCAAATCTATATCTTGTAGCAATTTTAACATACAGGCTGAAAGAAACTTGGGTAAATTCCTTTTAAGGGATTGTAGTTGAGCTTGTTCCCAATAGATTTGGATACACAGCATGTGGGCGGAAATTATTATTTACTTATCTAGTTGTGAGCATTTTTGATTTTTTATAAAAATGCCCGATTTCCAACTCTTAATTGATGTTTTGATTGATTGTTAATTGATTTTTAATTTAATTGATTGTTTGTGGTGTTTCTAGTAAATACATCAAATTATAGTTTGAAAACGAGCATTTTTCTAAAAAGAAACACAAAAATGCGTACAACTTTATAAATAATAGTTTACGGCCACATGTTGTCTATCCGAATCTATTGGAAATAAGCTGAACTACAACCCCTTAAAAGGAATGTATCGAATTTTTCTTCACCCTGTATAACTGCATTTTCGGTATTTCTGAGTATTTTAGTGGTCAAAACAGAAGTTTCAATTTGCAATAATTCGCTTAAAGCTGAATTTGCTACAGACCTTTGGAACATTATTACACGTAAAATACGAAAAATCGACCCCAAAAATGCTTAAGAGGTGATTGAAGGTCAACGGTCAAAAATATCAGTTTATGTTTCAAATAAAACGTATGTTTTATCATGGATTTTAAATCTATTTTATACTTTTCTCCTGATAACCTCCACTGTTAAGTGTGTATCTGAAAAATATTTCACTCGAGATGGGTTGTTCATGTTTGCAAAACTAAGTCCAAATTTGCGTAGGTGACATTAGTTGTATTTTGCAATAATAATAGCTATTTATTGTGATATATTAGAATTTCCTTCGTAAGCATAGCATGCGTAATGTTTATGCAAGCGTAAGCATAAATTTTTCCTTCTGGGGTTTAGTTTTGTTTGTTTGAAATGGTATCGATACATTCAATTCTTTCTATTTTGTTCTCCAGCTTGAAGACTTCACTACTAAGATGGAAACCTGATTTCGATTCCGCAGCCGATGAATATAATGAAGCAGGTACAAAAAAATATATTGTTGTATATAAATATAAATAAACAAACATTTTTTGTCACATTTTGAGTATACTTTTTTAATTCAAGGCAAATGCTACCGCGTGGGCGGTGATGTGAGGAATTCAAAGAACTGCTACCTCAAAGCCTCGGACCTGTATGCTAAAAACCGATCGTTCTTCCACGCTGGAAAAGCTATAGAAAATGCAATTATTGCATCTAAGGAAATATCTAAACCCGAGGAGGTATAGTACTTCATTGATTTTTGTAAATTAAATGTTCCAAAAGTAATAGATAAAAGGTTTCTAAGAAACTAAAGTATATTTAAAAGCACTGTTTATATTTCGTTTGAATTTTAAAATGTTTCAGCTTTACTCTATGGCCTGTGATTCGTGCAGCTTCTACCAGCAAAACAGTTATGGAGACTCCGGTGCCAGCATCCTGGATAAAACCGCGAAGATCATTGAAGAAAACAACCCTGATTTAGCTTGCAAACTGTTCCAACAGGCGGCTGATGTGTCCTCTGTAAGTTTGTAATGTTTACCCCCAACGTAAAAAGAGGGTTTTTGTAAGTTTACCGTGTGTACCGAGTGTATATACGCATTGCTAAATATAAATTTAAGGTTGTTTTTTCAGTGTTTGTATGTATATTATGTTAATGTTTCATATTATTTTTTTGTTTAACTTGTGAGCGTAAGTCCAGTCTCGGTCTTGCGAGCGAGACTAGATAGGTGTTGTGCTCTGTTTCTCTTAATTTTTTTATTCAATTCTATATCATGCGATATTTTATTGTTGAAAGCAGAATTACTCGAGAGGGTCCTTACCCATGTTTGAACAAAATGGGCTTATTAAAAGTTATACGATCTTTTTGCCATCTGTCCAGGTTCATTTAAATTTGGGCTCAAAAATAAATAACAACATAAACCGGCAAAACGTTGAACTGTTTTTACCCGTTTTATTTCTAATACGGTGCAATTTTTAAAGAATGTGCGCTATAATGAGCCTTCATACTTTTTTTGCACAATACGCCGTCCTGGCATTATAGGTAACTTTTATAAATTAGACTTTTGCAATATCAAATTATTTTTTTGTATTTGTCAGTTTTGCTTTTATTTTGATCTTTTGTATTTTTCATGTTTTTATCCACAATATAAAAGCAATTTTTAAAGAAGCCCTAATTATTCATAAATGATAAATTAAAATGAACCCAAAGGACTTGTCCCATTACAGTATAGACTAGAGGCTAGATCGCGAGCTTGCTGGGAAAATACGGAGAATATTAGTACTAACACAGCACAAATGTTAATTCCGTTGATAACATAACAAATTAAGCGCACTTCTTTTCGGAAAAGAAGATTTGAGATTCAAAAAGAAATATCATTCGCGATATTTTTCAAGCCTAGATTAAGATCCTGTCGTTGTCACACAGTTGTCACTTTCTATCAATCAATCTATAGACATGGTTTAACATAATGAAACTATGAAACTT
This sequence comes from Marasmarcha lunaedactyla, assembly GCA_923062675.1. Lineage (NCBI taxonomy): Eukaryota > Metazoa > Arthropoda > Insecta > Lepidoptera > Pterophoridae > Marasmarcha > Marasmarcha lunaedactyla. The sequence continues at coordinate 11,389,119 of OV281339.1, read as the reverse complement.
ACTGTTCTCGGTCCTGTATATATTTCGTTTTAAAATTATCCTTGTTTTCTTAGATTCCTCTCTATTTTGATTATGCTCTAATTTAATTCTTTTGTAAATTAGCTCTAAATGTTTTTTTTTTTCATTGTAAATAAACATATTTGTCATGTCACTTAGACAATTTAGTTGATGTTGATGACTTTGTCAAATTGTAATTTTTGATTTATGTAAAATAAACCAAAGAGATTGTTATATACCTTAAGGCAACCGCACATCATGCATACTTTACGAAAAATGAAACTCAAGGCGGCGATAATACCCACTCGGACGAATTCTCACCAATAAATACGACTACAGTAGCGCCCTCACGTAAGAACTCGTTCGATTATCCCTGGCCGGCAAGACGGATTCAAATTTCAAACAACGGCTTCGACAAAACATGATTTTACTTATAAAAGCCGATACTGATCGAAGAAAGGGAGTCGATCTCGAGCTTCGGAGATATAAACATTACTACTACAAATCTTCACTACTTGGTACTTCGATCCTGTGTGCCTGCTGATCCTGCATACCGTCTCATCCTGCCTGCTGATCCAACCGGCTCCTCTCGATGTACGCGCCAGAGCGCCAGTAGGCGCCTGAGCGAGTCTCTCACTGATCCTGCACGCGCCTGAGCGAGTCTCTCACTGATCCTGCACGCGCCAGAGCGCCAGTCGGCACCTGAGCGACTCTACACTGATCCTGCACGCGCCAGAGCGCCAGTCGGTGCCTGAGCGACTCTCACCGATTCTACACGCGCCAGAGGGCCAGTCGGCGCCTGAGCGTCTGCCGCTGGTCCTGCACGCGCCTGAGCGCCTTCACCATGGAAGCCTTCGCGGCGACCCTCTTCGATAATTCATGTCCATGATAGTTTTTTTGGACAAAAACTTTTATTACGTGACAATGGCTACCACACCATTTAAATTTTAATAGTCTCAGTTAAAAGATCAGTTATTCTATTCTATGTCTCAGTTAACGATTTCGATACCAGTCGCTTTAAAGTGAATTGACATAAAATTTCTAACAAAAGATATCTAACCTAGTGAATAATGCAACCAACAAAAATCAACCATTCCTCGAAAGAATATTACCCGTTAAGCAAGCTTGTGAAAAACGAAAACTAGAGAAAGAACAGCACATAACAGTCGCAACGAACGTAGAGCCCAAAAAGAATTTAATCACTTTCTTGTCGCGCTGGTGTGAAACAGCTGAATACATGTCATTTGACATGACGAAATGACAGTTATGACAGTGTGAGACAAATTATCAGTGATGTTTATAATTGCTGATTGAAAAGAGCAGACTTTACAGTGCTGCCATATATATTTTAGAAAACAAAAGTGTGCGCTGAAGAAATGGCGTTTCGTAACTTTTTACTACTGTAACAAAAACAGCATAATTTTAGCTATCCATAGTAATGCAGTTATAATTTAACCTAGGAAAACGTCACCTTTAGGTACATGCTCATGATTTTATTCATTTTTATTGGAAGCTATTTTTTTAATGTAAAAAATCATAAATCATTCTACAAACGTAATGTAGGATGACTGCTTGTTATTTTTACACGTAGCGGTAAAATGGAACACTGACCTGTAATACGGACCCTTAGAATTAATGTGTGTTTTGGAAGATTTCTTATTAATCGTAATGAATTACTGAACGCTATATTTTTATACTGAAGTCTGGCATCCAATTCATGATTAATATAATATATATGTATTTTTGTTCGTAATATTATCACTGTGTGGGAAATTAAAATAAATGGGATTCGGAAGCGAACAATTACTTATTAAGGATCTAAAAAGTTGAGAAGTTAAGGCAATATAAAACATGCTATAAACATACTATACGTACGACTATAGAGTTAGACATAGGAGTTTAAGCATACTATACTATTTCCATTTCTTTATTTTCTCGATGACAGCTCCTGTGTGAAACTTGTGCGAGCGTTTTTTTTTTACATTATTTTATAAAAATATGACGTTTACACACGTACAAGGTTATATAATACCAGAGTCGGAGAAACTGATAGGGATGCAGCTATATCGATAAACGAGATAGATAGAACTGTCATCGAAATAGTATAATAACCAAAATTTTTATATTATTAAACTCTGATAACATGCAACAAAATATTATATATTTGTGGGAAGATAGGTTAATCGGAATGGTTGTAGGTAATGGTACAAGTGAGTACAAGGTCTGGAGGATGGAAGAGTGATCATATAGAGGACACCTGAAAAATATACCTAATGAAATTATATTCATTCTAGCAAGTTGTTAATCTCAAGCGAGATAAGACACTTGTGCTTTTTTACCAAATTTAAATTTTAAAAAATAATGGGTTTGCTGGTATTGAGGGTTGAATATTAAAATAATATAAAGGTGAATTAGACTATTCTACCTACTGCTTGCTGCATGATCGTCAAAAACGAGTGGAAAGAGACTGTTATGATAACTTTGTTACGAAAGCAGAAATTAATATTTGTAGTTCGAGTAAAAAAAATTGGAAACTTGTTAATCTAAAACGTACATCAAATAAGATTCCTGATAATTTATATTTATCTGATACTAAGGCACTGTCTAATGGTACTGACATATTATTATGTAACTTATTTAATCAATATTTCCATACAGTATTTAACCAGACCGACACACACACGATTCGTTTATTACCTAGCAAGACTAATACGAATGTAACTTCTTTAAATATTCCTGAATCTCTAATTGAAAAACATTTAAAATTACTAGACACCACAAAAGGCACAGGGCCTGACAACATACCACCTATATTTTTTTTTAATGCGCAAAAACTATTTGTAAATCTTTGTGCTTACTTTTTAATAGATGGTTACAGTCAGGATACATGCCGGAATAATGGAAAAGATCATTTGTTGTTACAATTCTGAAGTCTGGGGGATATTCACAATGTTGCAAATTATAGACCTGTTTCTAAATTATCAACAATACCTAAACTTTTTGAAAAACTGGTTTATTATTTTCTGTGTCCGATTGTAAAACCTATCATTTATTTATTTATTTAACATTCACAAAATCCACAGATCTTAATTTATATACGAACAGTAAGACTTTCAAATTAAATCCTACATCCAATAACGGATTTACATTATATTTAAATATCCACATAGAGAGCAATTAATGAGTTAAAAAAAATTGTTTAATTAGTTAAAGTGTACATATTGAAAGATTAAAAATTTAGGTATATATAATATGATGGGTGTGGGGTGTGTAGTGTCTGTGCTGTGAGGTGTGTGTGTGTGTGTGTGTGTGTGTCTATGTATGCAAATTGTAACAGTAATCCATATATTTCCACAATTTTCATACTCAAGTCGCAGTTAGATACTCAATGATTTGCTTTTTGAACTTTTGTTTGGAATCATTGAACAAGTCGATTGATTTTGACATATTGTTATATGTTTTTAGCGTTCGATAAATTACGGAGTTCTGCATATAGTTCGTAAGGGCATGAGGTAGATCAAAAATAGATGTTTGTCTTGTCCGATGTGTAGGAGTACGGAGCTGAAGGAACTGTTCCACGAGTTCTAAGCAATCAACGTGGTCGTGGGTAACATTGTGTAGGAATGTCAGATCAAGTAGGGTTCGCCTATGTTGTAGTGATAAAATTTTATGAAAGCGACAAGATTCTTTATAGTCTGAGTACTTGTGTTGTCAACGATAATTCATATGTTTCACAAACTTAGATTGAATTTTTTCAATACTTTGAACATAAATTAAGTAGTGAGGATTCCTGATATTACTGCAATATTCAAGTACACTTCTAACAAAGGCAAAAAATAATATTTTAAGTACATCAGGGTCAGAAAAAGGTTTGCTTACGCGTATCATGAACCCTAGATTTTTGTATGCTCTATTCACAATATGAGTTATGTGGTCATTGAAGGAGAGTTTGTCATCTAAAATTACTCCGAAATCTCTAACTTGCTGAAATTTTTTAATTATAGTTTTAGTAAAATTATAGTTGAAATTAATAGGATTTTTTTTTCTTGTAAATGTTATACACATGCATTTGTCTATGTTAATATCAATTTTATTGTCACTGTTATATTGAGCCAAACGATCTAGGTCTTGTTCAAAACCAGCAAACTGTTAGACTGCAAACTCAGGACACAGTCAGTGCCTTTTATGTCAATCCGGGACGTTATGCGAGAAGACTGAGAAACAGATGGCGTTAATATGTATTGACAATCATGTAGTTTTTTATTACTGGCAATAGATGAACAACACCTTAGTCTATCGTGACCACGGCAACTGCAAAGATGCCGAAACGTCGAAATAAATTTAAAATTAACTAAAATATACGCGATAATATCCGGTAAAAAGTGTTTTATTTAATGTATGGAAAATTATCTAATTTTAAATATAAAAAATGCAATATTATCTCATTTACTCGTAAAAAGAAAATAATAAAATATGATTATCTTATAAACGGAGAAAAAATAAACAGAGTTAATGAAATTAAGGAGTTAGGAGTTCAGCTAGATTCAAATCTTTTGTTCAGCAATCGTATTAAAAACATAATAAAAAAAATCTTATAAAATGCTTGGCTTCATGTTTTGAATTTGCAAGGAGTTTACACAGGTTTCTACTTACAGTATTCTCTTTAACTCATTAATACGACCTATACTGGAATATGCTACAGTAGTTTGGAGTTCACACAATATATATATATATATATATATATATATATATATATATATATATATATATTGATCAGTTACAAAACATACAAAATAAATTTATTAAATGTTTAAAATATAGATTCCATAGTATTGAAAGTGAAAGTTTAAATATTGTGCCTCTTGAATGTAGAATAATTGAAAAGGACAACTATTTTTATATAAATTACTAAATAACAAAATTGATTCCCAATATTTATTATGTAGTTTGAACTTTGAATGTAGAAAACTTAGTTCTAGAAGAAAATACTAGAAAGGGAGTTTGTGATTTTTACAACAAAAACCTGTGTGAATTGTTGTTCACATATATACTTTTACAAAATATGTATTATATAATTTGTAAAAACTTCACTAGTTTGTGTTGTAGCTATTGTAACTTTATAACTGTTTTGTTTCCCAAATAAAGAGAGAAAAAAGTAAGAATAATCTTCGAAGGCTCTCAAAAATCAATCAAGTATTTCTGGAGATAAACTCTGGAAAGTCCAACCACGTCTTATTATTATGTGGCACAAGATCACAACATTTCACCGCGTCATTAGCTTATTGATCAGCTTTATCGTTATTAGAATACACTTTGGCTTGGTATCGAAGCTAAATTAACTTCGTTTCCCTTTACTTTACAATAATATAATTTACTTCTTATTTTGAAAATTATTGGGAGATAAGATTTATTTATAGTTTGTATAAGTTTAGTTATTAAAATGTTCTTAGTAGATCTCATTAAACCAAAACATTTTCTTGTAAAAAAGTCTGGAGGAAGTTTAATTTGTTGTATAATATTATTTTGCTGATGTGTACTGCTTGCAGAAGTTTATTTTGAGGCATCGGTTAAAATGTATTATTATGATCGCCATAGATACTGTTGGGAACATTTATAAAACTTTATGTCACTTCAACATCATTATAGCTAAATTAAATTCAATATAAGGACTTAAAGCTTCATATTCTATTTTCGCAAAAAAGTATGTTAGATAGTCTCTATACTTCTACTTGTAAAAACTTATTATACGAATTAACTAAACAAGATTGACGTCAAATAAAACATGACTCTACCACTAGTTCGGAAAAACCTTCGTTTACAGAGTTACTTTATGTCTATACAAAATTATTGTTATCTGTATCTGTTAGCTCGGAAAGTGTCCCACCCCCAAGTATCCAAACGACGAACACCCTCAAACGGCACCCGTTCACAAGTTAACGCGAGATCCAGCCATCCCTGAATAAAAAGAACATATGACCGAGTAAAAAATAGCGCCATTGGTATCCACGTGGCCAGCGGATCAAAGGGCACTCTCTAAATACGAGTACCAAACACACGCACTCGAGGATGACCGCGTTTGACTTATGGTGTTTCGCGGCGTACCAAAAGAGCTCGACACTTATTCCAGGACATTTAAATCCAGGGTAGTCCGTCCATCGCATGCATGGAAAAGATAGTTTTCCATACAATCTAGTGTTAGTTACACTAGATCACTCCTCGAAAAGCAAGAAAAGTTTTTAATTTAAAAACCATTGCAAATCTCTCAGGGATCCCTTCAAGCGTGGCATTCCGAGCCCAAGCCATACTGTAATACCCCGACTTACGTTACCTCAATTAACGCGAATTCGGAGATACGCGGTTTTTCCCACGTCGCTGGATTCGCACAATCCAGAGCTAAGATCTGACGAGATTATAGAAATGAGTGAGCATGATCAAGACATTCAACACACTGATTCGTTAGACCCAGTTGAACCGGAAAATCAAATGACGATTTGAAACTTAACCGAAGGCCTCAGTATAGTTGACAAAGGTTTGAAAATTTTAGAAAAAAGAGATTCCAATGAAGAACGCGTGTTTACAACGAAACGGGAAATTTAAAAGTTACTGGCATGCTACGAGGAAATTTTACGTTAGAAGAACAAAAACTTAACTCATCAGCCGACATTGTTAGAATATATGAAGCCTTCGACATCAAAACAACTTTGGTTTACGTTATTTTATTCACAGTAATGTAAATTATTTTCATCATCTAACCTTTATGAAACATGTTTCTTGTAAATTATTGTTTTCTTTAGACTTTGGTCCCGATTACACAAACTTTTTATGTATTTATATGCAAAGTTGAACCCCGACTTACGCGAATTCGACTTACCGGCTACCGTAAGTCCGGGGTATTACTGTATATGGCCATAAGGCAAGAAATTGTCACGCCAAACCCAGATGCGTTACGTGCCTCGGCCATCATGGCACTGCGTAGTGGTCGAGAACCCCACAGACCCCTCTGCTTGCGTACTATGCAAGACGGTTGGCCCTACAGCCAACTACTAAGAACCTCAAGGCCCCAAAACTTAACTCCCAAAAGGCTCAGAAGCTGAATGAAGCAGAGGTCTCTACCCTCTGCTCCTGCCAAGTCAAGCACACCCGTGAAACCGCAACCACCACAAACCGACCCTTGTGGTCCTCCACCCAAGAACGCATGAGTGACTCCGCCTACCGAGGTGAGGAAACCCATGGCTTCGTCAGGTGAGCACTTGCTCGCTTGCCTTCTCCTCCCCCACCCAATGGCCTTGGGAAGCCACTTTCGGACTTCGCGCTAATTAGCAAATACGCCTTCATCTTTATCTCGGGTGAAATATCAACTCTGGCTTGCAAACTGCATACAACCGCAAAAGGTGATTTTTAGGTGACGTGCTTTGTAACACTCGAACACTAGGCGGTTATCGGCAACGTCCAGGAATTTAATAAAATAAACTTTTAAATGGCATCCGCTAGGATAAAACTGCGGTCTCTCACTGTTGGCTTCAACGCTGATGGTCTACAGTATCAGCGAAATTACTAAAGTATGATATCAATTTGAATTTCATGAATTCGTTCGAGAATTACAAATTGACATCGTACTTGTGCAGGAAACCTTTTTGAAACCTATCACAAGGACCCTCAAATAGCGAACTACAACATCGTTCGCAATGATAGACTTACTGCCGATAAAGGCGGTCCTCTCATCTATTTCAAAAGGTACATAGGCAAAAGGCACTTTATATCTGTCGATCCTGCTAGAGAATATGGAATTTTCCTGTTTTAGAGTAGCGATGAGCAGCCAACATTTTTCTTTGAATACTTTTAAGATAACCGTTATTGACATAATAAAGAAAAAACACCCTCAAAACACAAATTTTCCCCCGTTTCCATGCGTTTATCTTTGATTTATTATATGAATTAGATGCAGAGCTCTGTATGCTCGTTTTATTCAAAATTTATTTATTTAGAGAGTTTTAGCCCTTGGACTATGTCACTCCCATGAAGTAGACTTAGACTGTTCCGGTCCGTACACATTCCATAATTATATGTATGTGAACTCTGTATGTTGTGAACATTATTGATTAATGACTTACTTCTTGTTATTTTATTTTTTGGTATTTGATCCAAAACAATATTTTTTTATACTTAATGTTTACTGTAAAAATGCAAAAGTTTTAATACTATACGCCATATAGGACGTTGCCATTCCCGTAATGTCTTATTTGTATACACAATCTTTTTTTTTACTATTACAGACGGAAAGCAGCCAGCATCAAGGTTCTGAGTACCTGAGTAAAGCATCTAGAATTCTTGTTAGACTTCAACGGTCAGTAAACTATAAAGGATCTTTTTGTAATATTGAACTTATCGGGTAGCTCATCGGCAAGTTCCACTGCGAGCCACTAGGTGGTCCGTCACCTCCTAGTGGCTACCACACGGGACAAAAAAAATCAAGATATGTCACCTTTGCTTTGGTTGGTAACCAAGGTTGAAATTGAATGTTTTTGAAACTTGAAAGTTTGATAAAATCAACACAATGTCCCCAGTTTTTATAATTTGAATCATAAAATAATTCCATTTCGGCATCCCTATTACCTAGTGGAAGTTATAAAATTATTTAAATAGTTACGAAAGCTGTTACCATTTTAAGCAGAAATGTGTTATTTCTTATTCTGATTATTGAACTATGTGTAGTAGTATTATGTGTAGTAGTTTAAATAATGAAAATGCCTATCGTGTTCAGGTATGATGAAGCCGTGGACAGCCTCCGTCGAGAGATCGGTTTCCACCAAGAGTCTGGTAACATGGGGGCTATCGGCCGCCTCACTGTTGCTATAGTGCTGGTGCAATTGGCTAGAGGAGACGCTGTAGCTGCTGAGAAAGCTTATAAGGTAAAAGTAGTAACAAACATAGATCTTACTTAGACCTTATTTTTCATTAAAGTATTAACATTTTGATATTTTGTCACACTTGTTCATATTTTTTTTTAATTTTGTATGTAGTAACAGAATTACTTGATACTCGTCTTTTTAGTTCTTAAAAGCCAAGAATTCTGGGCTAACATTATATAGCCACATTAATCATTATTATGTTTTACACCTATGGCGTGCACAACGATTTCACACAGGTATGCTCGACAAAAATTATTTTAAATTTTAGCATATTTTCGATTAACTCCACTGACTCTTAACGCTTCGCGTGATGTTTGTTTGCATCAACCATGAATATCAGAATAAGTGATTGATAATAACCAACTTAAATTATATCCGTGAGATGTTAAGTTTATTTTCTTTACGGAAATTAATTAAAAATAAATAAATAAATATTTCTAACAATCACACTACGTTATCTAGCCCGAAATAAGTATCATTAAAGAACTTGTTTTATGGATACTAGATAACGGATAAATAAACTTTAGAAATATATAAACACACATAGATATTTTTTTATATATATAAATATTAGAAATAAATTTAAATAAACATACATACACATCTATGACTAGAAAGCAAATATGATAAAATATCTGCCCCTACCAGGATCCGAACCCGGGACCTCTGGCATGGAAGGCAAGGCGGCTACTTACGAAAATAAGTTACCTAATATACCTAGGTACCAAATGATTATATACTTTCGAGAAGTTAATAAGTATTTATATTCGCTCGCCTGGCGGTGTGCGACGAGACGTTGTGGTGAAGGAGGATCCTACTGCGAGGTTTTTCTCTCGAACTTTTTTCAAGATAAGGGCAAACAATTGTTCAATCTCATGCAGATCACCGGTGAGATTAGTGCGACCTCGTTTAAACTCATCAAACCAGATTTAAACAGTGGCACGAGATAGGGCTCTATCGTGAAAAGCCAATCGTAGTCTATCATAACTTTCTTGTTGACGTAAATGACATGAAAAGTCATAAAAATCGTTGCACGAAAATTTTCTCGTGGTAAATTCATGCTGACGTGACATAGACAATTTTCAATTTGCCGCCAAATCGTAAAATAAATGATAAATTATTGAAATACATACTCAATAATATTGGCAAAGAGTTCTATTTTAAAAATTTAAAATCGTTTTTATTATATTGTTTACAAGTGGCCAGTTAGACCCTCGTAAAATTTGTGAAAGTTATTTTTCAATTCAATCTTTAAATAAAATCTAATACGAATATTAACGATATTTAACTAACAGTTATAAGTTCTCACGATTCATTCCATTAAATAAAACAGCCATTTAACCGGATTTTATATTTTTATATTTAAACTCGACGCATTACTTTCTCATTTCGCTCCGTCACTTAGCTCCGCTTCGATAGACAGGCAGCCTCAAATTAAAGCATTGCGCAGTAAAATTAATTGATTATCATGATTTATGGGAGTTTTAATTATCATTAAGGAAGTTTTCTATCAATTAAGTTGACATGCGAATATTTCATAACGAGCTCTTCAACCAAAAACTCATCAGATCGAAAGTTAAATAATTGTACGATTCAGGAATGGGGTGCCAACTGCGAAGTGCCAGAAATGCAGACAATCGAGCAGTTACTTCAAGCTTATGACGAAGAGGACCCTGACTCCGCCAAGCGCGCTCTCGCATCGCCCTTTATAAGAAACATGGATGTGGAGTACTCCCGCCTGTCTATGACCATTCCCTTGCCGGAGGGCATCGAACCTGCACCCAGAGCTGCTGTCAGAGAAAATGCTGCGCCTTCCTATGTCAGCAGCGGAACTGAAGAGGTTAGATTTTTTTGTTTTATAAATAGTAATGGGCATTAAGTTTATTTTGTAATTTATGTCTTAAGTATCGCAATGCCCGGTGTTTTAAAGTTGTAGTGCTGTGTTTGCACCATTATACGATAGTTTAGATATTTTTTAGATCATTTATATTATTAAATTATATATGACTAAATAAAAGAACTCAGTTTAGTTGCACCTGTATCCTTGCAGCATCCCTGAACCGAATGCCATACATGCATAAATCGAAGAATTCAATTCAAGTTTGTTTCAGAACGCCACGTGTGGTGATTCTAATTACCAGCAAGATGAAGTTGCTGCTCCAATGGATACTAAAACCGACGACGAAGATGAACTCTGCTAAGAATATCACTACAGTACTCATTTGTAAAATGTTAGTATAACAACTGTCAAGATATAAAGTAAAGTAAATCGTTATTGCATATGTTTAATGTCGATTAAGGATCACATTCTTGTCAACTATGTTTTACAGGTCTGGGTTGAATAGTAGGGGAAAACCTTCTTACTGAAACCTGACCTTATTTGAAGTCAAAATACACACGTTCACGCTGCTGCGCTGCAAACAAATTATTTCATTTCGTTATTTAAATAATGGTTATTTTGATAGGTATTTGAACTAATTTTTTTACGTTGCACAGTAAAATTTCTCATTAATTGCCAGCCAATTTTTCCACTTGCCTCGAGGAGTAAACTCAAATTCGTCGGAATGTACTCAATAGCACCTTTCTTTTTCAAGAATGTGCTCACCTAATTAAGATATATTTTTCTTGGCTAGTGTAATGAAGTGTGCTCAGGTGATAATTTAGGATGCATCGCATCTTTATATTAGTAGTTAATTCCTTAATATAAATCCATTATGTAGTGTCTTAACTAATTATTGAGAATAGCGAAGTCGCATTTAGTAAAATACTAAGTGTACTGGACTTGTAGTATCGCTTGACCGCGACTCCGATCCTGATTTCGTCTGTCCCGGAATATCTGTAATAATAAAATATCAATTGTTATATTTTTTGTTACGTTTCTTGGTTATAACAAAGACTTAATTATTATTTAGGTAGGTATTAAGTTTGTGCTAGTTTCTTTAATAAGGTTATACTATACCTAAAGTCTGTTTATTATTTTTTTATTAAGTAAATAGATTGCACTATCTTGTATTCCTACACTTCTATCACTGATCATTTTCAATTATAGCTGCTAGGTATTATAGTAACTAGAATTGCTATTTGGTCTGTACACAAATTTCTTGATTATTGAGAACCCTGAACGTCAGATTTGGTTTTGTTTAGATAAGCTAGGTTTCTTGGAATACCAAAATATTAGTTACTTTTATTTGTTACCCCAAAACTACTGTTATTTGTGAAACAGTCTGCACCGACAAGAGAATTCAAAATTTTTTATTCCTACTCCTACATTCGATTTAATCTAAAATCTCATGTAATTTGACCTTAGTTTATTAAAGATGAACTCGAAAATACTGCTTAAATGTATTTATTATTTCTTTATTTCATAGTATTTGTAATAACAGTCTAAATGTTGTATAATTTGGTATAAAAAATTTATATTGTGGGGAAAGCTTTTAAAGACGACAGTTACAGTACAGCATAAATTATAATCATAATGAAATATAAATAAAGTTATAAACTTATGTGTGTTCTTTATTTCACTTTGTAAACATCATATAAAAAAGTAATCGCTGCACGGTGCTCCGTCATTGATGACGTATTGATATCGCTGTGAGCGCGCTCACGGGCAATCGGAACGGGTATATGAGAGCTGTGAGCACCCAAAAACTCCTTTATAACGCCTTGATTAGGAGTGTAATTGACTACGGCTCGTTCCTACTTGAGCCATGTAACAAATCAGGTTTGCCAACCATTCACAAAATCCAAAGCCAATGTCTGCGGATCATCTTGGGTGCAATGAAATTATCACCAATCAAAGTGATGCAAGTCGAGTGCTGTGAACCTCCTCTCCAACTCAGAAGACAATTCCAGTCAGGCAGGTTCTTGGCAAGAACCCGTCAATTCTCTTCCCATCCAATACACCATAAACTCTCTTCTCTTAAGTCCTCCATCCCCAACTCTAGCTACTGGGATAACAAAACGCCCCCTTGCCTTATACAAAGCCACTACAATCTGGACATTTCACCTACCACCACATTCACTGTGAACATAATTTTGTTTATACCTTCCCTTATGAATCACTTATATTTAATCCTAATATAGTCCCTGATTTTGGGGTGACCAAAACTGACCCACAAGCCAATACCACCTTTCTAAGCATTGTGGAAGAAAAATGGATGGGTTGGACTCAGATCTACACAGATGCCTCAAAGCTCTCCAGTGTAGGGTGTGTTGGGTCAGCTGTGTGGATTCCAAAATACTCAGTTCTTCTCTCATATAAATGTCCTCCTCAATATTCTGTCTTTACTGGGGAGTCAATCGCACTTTTGGAGGCTGTCAGATATGTGAGTGACAACCCACTTAATAACTCACTAATACTCTCAGACTACCTTAGCGGTGTGCTTGCCCTAAACTCCAAGCCTTTTAAAACTGGCTCGAAACTGCCGGTCATTCTACAGATCAGGTATCTACTCTACCAATGTTACACCCACAATATAAATAATGCAATACCTTGGATACTTGGCCATGTAGGCATTACAGGAAACTGCGTGGTTGACAACTTTGCCAAAGCTTCCATTCAAATCGGTTTATTAGACCAATATAAGTGTTCAAATTCAAATTCAAATATTTATTTCTCAACATTGACAATTACTTGTTCTTATTGACGTCAAATAAAACATGATTCTACCACCAGTTCGAAAAAAAACCTTCGTGAAGAAGAACTGGCAAGAAATTTCACGGGTATATTTTTTTAAAATAAATTTACAGTCTCTTTATGTCTATACAAAATTATTCTTTTCTGCATCTGTTAGCTCGGCAAGTCTCCCTCCCCCCAAGTATCCAAACGACGAACACCCTCAAACGGCACCCGTTCACGAGTTAACGCGGGATCCAGCCATCGCCCTCCTCAACCATATTAGAGGGAAGTGAGTTATACCCAAGACCTTGGTACTCTGGCTAAAGAACGTCTAAATGTGACATGGAATTCTGATTGGAACCGAACCAGGAAACTGGTAGGTAAACACTATGGGGATGTCCAACCTGCAGTTATCAACAGACCTTGGTTCTCCAAGTATAAAAACCTAGACAAAAGATGAACATCAACAATTTGTAGGCTCAGACTGGGTCATTGCTGTAGTCCTGAATTTCTGTATAGGATAGGTGTCCGAAACTCCTTACTTTGTGACTGTGGTCGAGAAATTGGTACAATAGACCACATCTTTTTCAACTGTCCCCTCCATCCCACCTCATTATATGATATCCTTCCACCACATATTCCCAGGCCCCAATGAAATCCCTTACTAATTATATCCTCAAGTATAAAACATAAACCATAAGTCCTTTGTATTACTTAATAGTTTTTAAGTGAACTAACAGGTTTAGGTTTTTGTTTTAGTGAGTCTGGTGTCTCCTGCTCTGAGGAACCCATCGTCGTTCAATAACCGTGGCTTTTCCAATACCATGCAAACCAAAAAAACGTTTTATTGTTTTTCATAAAAAACGGCGGTCAACAAAATTATGATTGTTAAACCAACTTAATGAGAATAATTTTAACTTCAATTCTATGTACAAAATGTATAGGTTAGAATTACGTAAAGTTCAGTACCAGAATGTTCGCAAAACAGTATGTCTCCTTTATATTTGACGACGCAAGATTTGCTTTATAGTTTTTATTCGAATAAAAACTGACACAGAACGGCCAATTTACACAAAGGCAATGAATGATGGCGCATGTGTGGACCAGTCTTGTAAACTTATAGTCAAAAATACTTATAACTTATAGTCATGACATCCTTTCCTTCCGTTTACGATCAATCATTCGATCGATACTACATCTATCTATCAGTCTGCCGGACGCCGGACGTCTGTCGAGTTTAGACCAGGCTTGGTTCACTTTGTTCTAGCCAATTGCAACCAGGGGGTCCCGAGTAATGTTTTCATTTAAAAAAAATCATAAGATTTTTTACTATTGCAGCACTAAAAATGAGCGAGTGAACCAAGGAACATATACTACGGTGAGGAGTGAACGGAGTGAACCCATGTATGTCGAATCAAATCAATGGCCGTTTTTCTCTAAGGTGTGGTCGGTTCAAGGAACATATACTGCGTCGGTTGCGTACAAGTTGCGTAAGCGTCGTTTTGTGATTTCATTATTTCAGTGAAAGCTCTTGTTCTTTTTATTACTGTTTCCCCACTTATTTATTTTATTTATTTAATAACGTTGTCATGAGCCCTCGTGTGGTAACTTCACAAGTGTTTAATATTGAGACAGTGACTCTTTAGTGTTTAGTTTTTTTCGTTGTAAGATTGTTTTTCGTTGTTTGTACGATGAAAGAAAACAAAAGGAAGTGTTTTAAGTGCGGGCGCTCTCCTGCAAATGACATGAAGGTGAAATTATTTCGCTTTCCTCGCCCTGGAATAACAAACTCACTTCGGTATGTTAAGTACAAGGTTAAGTACCTACTACCCACAATGCCTCAGCCTTTAAATATGTTATAAAGGTAACGAAATATTGTTTTTCTTTTCAGATGTGAATCATGGGCAAAATACTGTTTCCCAGAAAAAACGTGTTCCACAGAATTCCAAAAACGGCTGCATTCGGAACATTATATGCTGTGTGAACATCACTTTAAGCCAACATCATTTATTGATTTTGAAAAAAAAACTGTTCATAGATTTGCTGTTCCGGAGGATGTTAAGGTTTGTGCTGCGCATATGTCTTTCAACTGAGATATTATTTCACTTTAGTAATTTGTGTTTAATTTCTTATTGTTTTCATTTTAGAGAGTTGTGCTACAAGATCCAAATAAATCTGACAGCAGTGTGGCACACCAATCAAATTGTTCACCTATCTCCACGAAGGGAGAGGAAATGACAGCTGCGGGGCCTTCACAGTCTCCATTGGGGGACAAAACAAACTTTATTTACATAAAAGAAGCTGCATCAAGTGAAACATGTAAATTACTGCTCATAAAACATTGGAAGCACCTGTTTCAATTGCTACAACTAGCACATGGCCCCCTGTACCAGACAAACAAAAATATTATATAGAAAATGCAGAAAACATATGCAAAAAATATGTCAGCTGCGATACAAAATAAAAAGTCAAACAAATAATCAACTATTAAAAGCTTTGGAGGATGATGAAAGCTTAACATATCTTTCACAGAAAAGAACTCCAACCATGGCCCTAATTCTACAAGGAGAAATTAAAAATTTAAAAAGAAAAGAGAAATGCAGACGCTGGACAAAAAGTCTAAAAATTTCAGCATTAAGAATATTGAAAAGATCGCCAACTTGCTACAATCTTTTGCGCAGGTTGATTATCCTACCTTCACCAAGTGCTTTAAAAAAGCTGCTCCAACAATTACATATAAACGTTGGCATCAATAAAAAAATTTTAGAGATGTTAAAAAAGTTCTCCAACAGTCAAGACCCCAAGGAAAATGAATATGTATTGACATTTGATGAAATGGCAATTAAAAAACATTTACTTTACAATAATAAAGGAGACCAAATTGATGGCTATCAAGACCATGGCCAGCAAGGCCGATCCTCCCAAATTGCATCCCATGCACTGGTATTTATGATTTGTGGCATTAGAAAAAAGCTGAAGCAGCCAGTGGCCTATTATTTGTCTGGCTCGTCAGTAACTGCTTGCTGTTTTAATTAAAGAGGTAACTGTTAGTTTATTTATTGAAAATACGAAAATTGCAACTTTTTGCTTTAAATTAAAATTAGACATTAAATAAGTAAGTAACTGAAATATTTAAAAATATTTTCAGGTGCTGTACCACTGTTTCGAAGCAAATATAAACATATCAAATACGGTCTGTGACATGGATGGAGTTAACAAAACAGCACTGGGGATACTGGGATCAACAGCTGCAAATCCTGAGTTTGAAATTTACAACCATAAAATTGTATCCCTATTTGACCCTCCTCATTTACTCAAATGTTTCAGAAATTTATTCATGAAATATAATATTAAACATTCGACAAATATAACATCTGAAGGCAACATTGGTGAAGGTAAGTAATGAAATTAGTGAACATGAATGAAAAGCGAAAAAATGAAAAATTTGTAAATACTTATCATATTGAAGTGAAATAAAAACTGTTGGTTTTGGAATAACAGCTTCAATAATGGTATAGGGTAAAAATACACACATTTTTATTTTTTCCACAACCAATGTAACTGTAAATTGTGATGTAGAATTCTGATACGCTTTCCTTCTTTTTAGTTGCAAAGTATTTGCCTGTACATTTACATTTTTGTTTTGGATCTGATTTCAAAAACATTAGAATACAAATAGATTTTTGATAACCTGTCAGTCAGTGAGTCAGTGCCGAAATCTACCATTTACAGGCATTAATTTCTTGTAAATTATTTAAGTTAAGAATTTGAAAATGGTTTGTCTCAATATAATAAATTTATTTAATTACAGGTATTGCCAAATGGAGCCACATCCAAAAATTTTATGAAATTGATAATCAAAACCCAAACTTTGTTTTTGCACCAAAACTTCGATCGGAACATTTAAACCCAAATACAAAACAGAAAATGAGAGTTAAGTTAGCAGCTCAAGTTTTGAGCCACTCAGTTGCAGCAGGAATGTATTGCAAAATTGCTCAAGGTAAGATTTACCATAAATATCAACTGGATCCCCGTATCTACAGACAAAGTGGAGTTGTATGTGTTTGCATGCATTGGATCAGTGTACTTGTAAAGAAAGCATTTTGTTTACAATGCAGATCGAGCAAGCTGAACCATACTGTTCCAGTTAAAAATATTTTTATTTTTGTGTTTATTAACATTGAAATAAAAAATTTCTTACATAAAACAAGACAGTATTAGAACTATTTTATAATTTATTGAGTAAAGTTAATGAAACTACAATAGAGTAAACAAACTATATATATATTATTTCAGGGGAACTTCCAACGGAAGCAGTGGTAACAGCTGACCTCATTGCTGATATAGACAATTTATTTGATTGTTTAAATAGTAATACGCCTGACCAAAGGGGAGGCAAACGACATTCTACTAATATGACTGAAAAAACTCCACACTTGGCATTATTAAAAAAAATTAAAAATTTTATTGATAAGTACAATTAAATTTATTGGATGTCGAAGCCTACAACCATCTGTTGAAGGGTGGTTGTGGACCTTAAATGGGATACAACTCCTTTGGAATAATTTTAAAACCAGGAATCCAAATTTAAGGAGTTTGTCAACAAGAAAATTGCAGCAGGATCCCCTGGAGAATCTTTTTGGATGTATTAGGGGCAACTGTGGATCCAACACAAACCCAATAGTTGGACAATTTGTTGCTGCATTAAAGACGGCAGTGTTGAGTCGATTTGCAACAACTGGAGTTAAAGGGACAAACTGTGAAACAGACACTAATATGTCAATATTAAATAATTATAAAATGCTTTTGTCCATAAAAACTAACAATAATGATATTGAAGAAAGAGAACAAAAAGAGGAGGAAATTGTGGCGCAAGATTTACCTTCATATCATGAAGATAATGAAGTAGATGGTGAAGTACAAGCTTGTTCTTATGTTTGTGGTTATATTTAAAAAAAATTAATAATGAATGTGACCAGTGTCATCATTTATTAAATGCTTCGGAGAGAAGTATGGAACCTTTTTTTTATAGAAAGCAAAGAATATGAAAATTCAAGAAGTAGCTTGAATTATGGTTCTACAGCATTAATTAAAAATGTAGAAGTTTGTGCAAGCACTGTGAACAATTTTTTGGAATAAAATCCACACTTGGAATCTATCAAATTAGAATGTTATGGAATACTAGGAAATATTTATTTAGATTTTTTAAATTGTGGTTTACATAAACAAAATATTGTAAACCATATTAAACAATGTGTTTTTCATATATGTGTGAAAAGGTTTTGTACAGTTAAAAATAGAAAATTTTTAGAGGCATCTTCGGTAGGAGCCCTTAAAAAAAAATTTTATTTGCAGAATCTTTGATTATTCTGGATAGACTGAAACTATTTCTAAGTAATCTGACTGGGACGACCCGGTGTCCCCGGATATTCTTATAAGACTCCCTATGGTTACATGTCCCTACCGAAGAGAATCCCGCTGATTTGGTGTCTTGAGGTGTTGATCCTCAATATGTTAAGGGCAACACAAAATGGTAGCATGGACCTAAATTTCTAATAGAATCAGAGGACAGTTGGCCTCAATCTCGAACGGTGTTCACGCCGTTTCTCCACATCGGGAACATTCCATCGCGTCGAACGCCGCGTCTGTCCCACGTGTTCCGAGCCCCTCGCATCATTCAATAAAACTACGAGTGCCGGCGCGCTCGTCCTCTTTCAAGGAACATATCGACGGTTCGTGTAGCGAGCAACACTTCAGCGAAGACCCTCGTCGCTTCATCTCGCTCACCTATTACTTATTTTATTTGTCATGTAACTTGCCCAGTTCTTATTTAACGTAAACGCTTTGTATTATAAATGTGATCCCTTTCCATTTAATTTATTATCTGATTAGCTCTTTGTGACCCCCATAAACAAAAGAATTGTAGCGGCGTATCTTAAATGAATATGTGTTTTGATAATCGCATTATTATTAACTATCCAGGTCGCTGCTCATTCATCTGGCGTGCCACTACGCCGCCACGTACCCCACGCCGCGTGGCCTTGCTGAGCCGCCTCCGTGGCCTAAGCCGCCACCATTTTGCCCGCTACTACTGCACGTGTCTCGCTTGCCAAGGGGAGTGTCGTTTCCATATTCCTTTTATTCCAATGTCATCTCCCGCCTTATCAGTGCATTCGTACGGGGCCTACCTCATTCACCTACGTTTTTCAAATTCTAATATTCAATTATAATAAATCATGATATGTGCTAAACTAAATAACCGCCGTCGGGGAGAAGCCTAGTTTAATTCAATGTAGGTAAACCTCATCTTTTATACGGCTGATCTAACAGAAATTGTGCTTAATTACTCAAATATGCTTTCTTGTCTAATTTAAATAAATCAGAGTTCTGCTTGAGTCTTGTTTATCAACAAACTTAGTTTTCTTTGCCTAGCTGTGCATATTTTTATTTTGCCCTTTGCTTATACATTTTTACTTTGCATTTCAGCCTAATACACCTTGCTGGTGAAACCTGCTTCCTGCTCTGCTTACAATCTTCGCTACAAGCTGCAACATCCTATACAGGGGCGTAAAAGTTTTTATTTTATTAAGTGAAACAGTGTTGTGATTATTTGCAAGGTGTTAATTTCAAGACTTTCTGAAAGTTACTTTTAAACTTTGAACAATAAACAAACAATAGTAAATTGCAAATTGTATTAACTTAAACTTAATAATTTTTAATATGAGTAATATGGGGTCTGATAGTGAAGAATTTCTTGCATTGAGGGCTAAGCGTAGCTCAATGACGGGCCAACTGACAAATTTCAAAAACTATTTAAGTCGCTCGAGTGCCAAATTAACAGATCAAGTTGAAATTAATTAATTAAATTTAAAACTTACTAAGTTCTTGAAACTAACAACTACATTTGAACAGCTGCAGACTCAAATAGAGGTGTTCAATGAAGATTCACTCTCCGATGAACTTCAGGAGAGGGAATTTATAGAGGACTCTCTTCATACTGCTATAGCGACTGCTTAGTAAATATTGTACCCATGCAGCGTGAATCTGACAAATCATTGTGACACCTGAGTGACCATATCTAAAAATTTAAGAGCGTTCAAGACCGTTGAATTTAGAAAGCTTTTAAGTTCACATGCTGTTTTAGAAGTAATATACAGGTCAAAATGGGATAGGCCATCGCCACCTAGAACTAATGAGAGTTCCATCCAAAGGTGACAGCTCCCTTGTCAAAAACAAGTTTAATTATACCAGTCAATCTGGAACCTCAAATCAATTAAGATCCTTCTCAGTTTCAGTACAAAACCGCGGGTCTTGCGTGGTTTTCTAAGGCCATCGTCCAATAGTCTACTGCATGGCATATAAGGCACTAACTACTGAGAAGAGATGGGCTCAAGTTAAAGAAAAATGGCGATGGCTGGATCCCGCGTTAACTCGTGAACTTGGAATACTTGGAGGGAGAGAGACTTGCCGAGCTAATAGATGCAGATAAGAATAGCTGTGTATAGACATAAAGAGACAGTAAATTTGTTTTGTAAAAAATATACCCGTGAAGTTTTTTGCCAGTTCTTCCTCACGAAGGTTTTTTTTCGAACTGGTGGTAGAGTCATGTTTTATTTGACATCAATAATAACAAGTAATTGTCAATGTTGAGAAATAAATATTTCATATTTCATTTCATTTCATTTCAACATAAGCTGTGCCATAATTGCCTGCGCACAGGTCACATCACATCAAAATGCCGTCTGTTGGGCGGCTGCAAGGTATGTAAGAGGCGACACAACACCTCACTACTTTTCTTCATCTCCTGATGATTGTTCGGCACTCACCCCGGGACACTTTCTCCTTGGCAGGTCGCTGATGTCGCTTCCGGGACCAGATCTACTCCCAGAGAACCCAGGAAGACTCAACCGCTTCAAGCTCATCGAACAAATAAAACAAAACAAAACTCTTTCCTCGACGGTTCGTGCAGCGAGCAACACTTCGGCGAAGACCCTCGTCGCTTCATCTCACTCACCTATTACTTATTTTATTTTGTCATGTAACTTGCCTAACATTAACGTAAACGCTTTGTATTGTAAAACCATAAATACCATAAATATATTTTACAAGTTCAATATCTGACCAAATTGTATTTAAATGACCTCATCTCTTTAAACATTTGAATGTATTTTGCAAAATATTTTATACGGTTCTACCAATAATGAGTTTTTTCTTCAATAAACTCACATTCCTTTAATATTCTGTTTTATTTATATAACAAAATCCTAAAAATTTAAAATTATGGTGTAAGCATATTATAAACGACACCATAATTTAAAATACCCGCCGGTGTATACTTCAGGGGGGCCCCCAATAGATGGCGCATCAATCGCTTTCTGTTCACATTATTTAGTATGAAGTTGTCATTCTTCTCGCCGTAGTTTATGTTCCTTGGTTTAGACGCGTTTCAGACGCTTGATCTTGAACCAATAAAGTCCTTTGCTTCCTTTTCCTTACTTATATACTTCAATAAACAAAATAATTTCTTTTACAAGTTCCGAAATCAAAGAAAATGCGAGTTAATAGATTAAACAATTCTTTTTTATGGGGAATTGTAATTGCATCTGCAACTTGGACAATCTCTTTGTATTTGTATTGGCTTCTAAACGCTAATGGTAAGTACTTAAATTTACAGTTTAGAGTCCAAAAACTTAAAAAACTTGACGTTTTAAATGTTTCATTACTTATAATTCTAGTGATCAATCTTGACTTAGTCTTTCATGGCATTGCATTTTATAATAAAATAAATAAGACAATTATTGACATTACAAGGATATATTTATATAAATACTTTGCACAGTTATAGGTATTTATTATAACTCTCAAATAACACAATAAATAAATTTTTAAGAGATAAAAGAGACCAAATTCCTTATTTGTATTTTATTTCTTATTGACTAGGTGTTACCTTGATGACTTGACACTGGAATATATTAAAAACAACTACCATTAGTGCTTTGATAATAACTTTACAATAACAGCAAATAACTTTCAATTTACAGATGTAACCACAACAAGTGAATCAGGAAATAAAATTCATTATCAATTAATCAATGCTAATGAAAAAGATAAAATAAAAAACAATGGTAAATCTATTGCAGCTTTGAGGGGAAAGAATCTATTGGATGACAGTGTTAGTCCATGGAAGCTTCCCAACAAGCTGGACACGATGGCTTATGATCATAAATTTCTTGCTGAACATAAAAGGAAAATCATGTTAAAAGAAAAATTTTCAAGACAATTCGGTAAGAAAAAGCAAAATGATGTTGATAAAGACTTAGGTAAGTATACAAAAAAAAAACTTTTATGCATTAAAATAATACCATGACCACGGAACTATGTATTACTGGTGCAAAGTTTCACCCGCAGACCATGTGAGAAGTCCTCCTGTAAAATATAAGAAAGAATCCTCCTGTAAGAATGTTGTAGCTTTTTAGTAGTGAAAGGTTTTTTATAACTGGTGCAGTAGGTTCGCAGTTTATCAATTACAAATCAACAAACAAAATATAGATGTATTTAAAAATATAAGAAATAATATTTCTTGTCTTTATGTAATTGCATTTCTTTATTTTGTTATAAAAAAAGTAATTATTACATTTCTCTCTCTTTATTTGTTTTTTTCTAAATAAGTAAGCTTAAACAGGTTTACAACTAAAAATATAGAGAGCCATTAAAGATATTTTTTGTTGCTGTAAAAGTTAGCTTTTGCAATGCAACTAGATTAAATAAATTTTTAACTAGTTTAAGTGTGTTACGTAGTTTTGTTGTCTTGTTATGTGTTTAAGTGTGTGTTTAAGTATCAATCTTACTTTAAGGTGACGAGTTTGGTTTGGTTAAGAATGGAGATGAAGTTAGACTGCGAGAAATAGGATATAAGCAGCATGCATTCAACACTCTTATTTCCAAACGAATTGGAAATCATAGAAAATTGCCTGACACAAGGCACAATCTGTAAGTATTATCTTGTCAGAAAAATAATATTGTTTTAAATCAGAGTGAAGTTGATAATTAGTCAAAGATAAATATTAACACTACTAGTATATAAAAACTTTTTTAAGGTGTAAGAAAAAAGAGTATTATCAGAAATTACCGAAAGCTTCCATAATTATATGTTTCTACAATGAGCATTTTGAAACATTAATGCGTTCAGTGCACTCTATCTTGGATCGGACAGATGTGCACCATGTGAAGGAAATAATATTGGTTGATGACTATAGTGATATTGAGGACCTCCATGATAAAGTACAGTCAGCTGTCAGTGACTTAAACTTAAATATGCATAAGGAAGAAGAAATGTTAGAGACAAATAACATAGAAGGTGAAAATATTGTAGATTATATCAATGATGACACTGACATTAATATATATAATAAGAAAACAACGGACAGAACTATGGGGAGGCTTTCTAAAAGTGGTCTGAATATTAAGCTTCTAAAGACTAGCCAAAGAGAAGGACTTATAAGAGCAAGGATTTTTGGAGCAGATCATAGTGTTGGTGAGGTAATTCATTTTAAATTAAATTTTTATTATTAAAAGCATCCTGAGTTTTCAATGTTATTGATTTATGAAAATATGATAGGGATGTTCTTTGTACATTTAACATTGCTTTGCAGTGTATACAAATAACTTTTGCAGCCATTACAATAGGATTAATTTAAGTGTTGCAAACATTTCACATTTCATTATTATTTTTTGTACAAAAAATAATCCAAGTTATACATAGTGCAGGTTGCCAAGAGCCCAAATGGTAACAACTCTTAGTAACTGTTATATATAGGTGTGCATAGCGTTTTTACACTAACAAAGTCATAGTAGTGCTAGTAGTAATCAATCAAGTAAATTGACCAATATAAATTTACCTTCAAAACATTTTTAGATCCTGGTCTTCTTGGACTCCCATATTGAAGTGAATGTAGAATGGCTTCCACCATTGCTTCAGTACTTATATGAAGGATATGATCCCAAATTAAAATACTCAGAAAGGACTGCAGTACCTATAATAGACATTATCAGTGCGGACACCTTTGAATATACTGCCAGTCCTCTAGTGCGGGGTGGTTTCAATTGGGGATTGCACTACAAATGGGATGCTTTGCCTAAAGGTTCTATTTCAAGTAAGTATTTTCTTATTTATTACAATTATGCAAAAAAACTGAGAATGGTTTATTCAAATAGCATGACATCAAACAGAGAGACTATTTGACAGAATTACATATTTACCAGAAACATATAAGAAAAGTTATTAATGTTTTCACAGCCTTGTGGCTGTAATGGTGGTACCCCTGTCTTATAAGCCGGAGGTTCCAGATTTAAGTCCTGGATGGGGCTTTATTTCTGCTATAAACACAGATGTTTGTTCCAGGATCATGGTTGTTTACTTTTATATATGAATGTATATTCTAGTTTCCCCCGAGTTCTTTTGGGGCCACACAGTTGGTGCTTTTTTTCTGGTGATTTATTTATATTAAATAAACTTGGACACAAAGTATTGTAATATGTGAAATTTAACAATGATTACTCTCACTTTGCCTTGTTTGTGAATTTAATAATAGAACTTATAGATAGATAGATATATAGTGTGTACAAAAACTTATTTAATTGTGTCAGCAAAATACTTTTTATTAAATAAGTAAATATACCTATTTTCTCTAAAAGAAAATCTGCTACTGCGAAAAATTATAAATGTTTTGTAACAATTAAATCCATTTATGTGCTTTAATAACATAGTTTGTCTTTAGTGTAAACCGAATGTAATGTATAATTAAATAAAATGTATTAACTTAACTAAAACTTTCAATAATTTTTTAAATAAGTTATTGGTTATGTTGGCTACAGTGCAATAAAGCAATGTTCAAGTATGGGATCAGTAACTTACAAGGCTCTGCTTAGATATATAGTGTGTACAAAAACTTTTTTTGCTACTAAAAGAAAATCTGCTACTGCGAAAAATTATAAATGTTTTGTAACAATTAAATCCATTAATGTGCTTTAATAAAATAGTTCGTCTTTAGCGTAAACCGAATGTAATAAATAATTAAATAAAATGTATTAACTTAACTAAAACTTTCAGTAATTTGTTAAATAAGTTATTGGTTATGCTGGCTACAGTGCAATAAAGCAATGTTCAAGTATGGGATCAGTCACTTACAAGGCTCGGCTTACATAAATAAGCAATAGTAATTGTTTGTAGCAAAAAAATTTCTCCATGATTTCTGAGAAATATCGAAATAATAACATAATGGTTTTAAATAATCCCACTTCAGAGATATCAGCCACACCCTGCTAAAGGAAATAAAGGAATAATTGGTTTTATGGAATTTATACTTTTCGAATTTTGCCCACTGCGGGTTTACAGACTTTATGCATGCCTTCGAAATAAATTCTTAGGCGTGTTGGTTGCTTCATGATGTTTAAATCAACATAAGAACAGTCTTGTTAACGCAAATTAGCTGTAAATCAACTCCTAATGGGAAGCCGGGGTATTTATATCAGACCTACCGAAATTCTGAGCAAATCATTGTAATTTAATATTCAAAACTAGAAATTGCTTGTATTATGAACAAGTAAACTGACAGATACCCAGAATAAACACAACAGATATAGAGAAAAGTCTAGAAATTACTCTTTGGTGGGAAACTTTATCCAACTCTCAAATTACGGTGTTGATGTACTACTGCTACTACTACCACTGGCCCCATAATTCTCTCACAAAGATGCGATTTTATAATTTTTAAATACAATACCTAAAATACAATGTGCAGTTTCAGCTACACCGTGTTTACGTCGGTTAAAATATTGCCTTTGAGAAGTACTTCTGGTTGCAAGAGCGACTGCTTATGCATCAAATTACAAATTCAGACCAAAAAATATATATATTGCAACCGTAGTTGTGGTTTGCCTGTATTTAAAAATGCCTTTTGCTTTCAACTGCCTACGCTTTAAGCGGTTTTCAACTTTTACATAACGATCGAACTGACCACACTGGTTGTTGAGCTGTATGCATCTATGTTACCATATATCTACCAATCACAGTTGTTTAATATGTTACCTCAACCAATCAACTCACAGGGCACTGAACACTTTTTTGTAGAAATAATTTTTGACAACACCAAAAGTCTTCTTGGAGTGGATCTTGGAAACCGTCTTCTATATCTTCTAAAAAATTCGAAGAAGTCATTCCACTTTAATTTCATTTATTGAAAAACGACACACGATTAACTAAATTACTGAACTGCCTCCGTTCGTGACACACTTTTGACGGAATTCCTATTTCAAGATTGGACTAAATTATTGTCTTTTCTTTGCATCATGATGTCCATCGTGGGGAACTAGAGCCTATAACATTTATACAGATTTATGATCGTGATGCCCCCTAGTTTGACCTGTCAATGGCTAAACGGTTGAGTGGCAAATGGCTGAGTATGATCGTATAAGTATAAACCCACAGAAATCGCTGCAATACTCTGTGTAGGAGTGCAATACAACGCCATATCTATAATTCTGTTTCAACGAAACTCCTGAAAGAGTCTAAAACTTCCTGAAACCTGTAGGTATTGGTAAAAACAAAACATCTGTATTGCGGACCACATAAAACTAAATGTCCCTAAATCCCACTTCACTTCTTCCAGCACGGCTGCCAATAAATCTAGTACTTTCCGTTATCTTTCTTCTTTACCCTACCCTTATTCTTACCAAGATTTCGATTATTCTCAAGTAACTTAATGTGGTAAGAGAGCTATTGTATTGACTCAAATGCTGTTGGATCAGACAGCGTAAGCCGTAAAATGATCAGTTTCCTTCTTGTTTTATCCTATTTATAATATTATAAATAAGATAAAACAAGTAATTTATCCTAAATAATTTATCCTAAATAATTTATCCTAAATCTGTACTTCGCTTTGAAGAATGCCTAATCAAGAAAGATATGGTGCACCAAAGTTAGGTTGACTTGGTTGGTTCATCACATTTTATATATTTTTTAGATTTCTGAAACATTAAGGTTCCTATAGTCAAATTTTTTAGCCAAAAGTCAGTCTTATAGTTAGTCGAAATTATTTAAAAAAATAACTTAAATTTAAAAAAAACGTAATTAATACTTTATTTTGGAATACGCTAAAGTAAAAATACATCTGATAATGGGACTTTGATATGGTAGCTTTCGAAGTGACCTTCTCGTCGTGGGCTTACATACAATGAGGCTGGCTCTTTGAACCTGCCTCTTTTTTTAGCATTTATTAATTCTGTTTCTAATAACCTCACTTCATCCTATCACATGGGTGCGGTAGATCTCCAAATTTATATGCAATCGACTCTAAATGATTTATCTAAGACAATTGACGATATAAATGTTATTTTGGCACAATATTTAGGTACTTGGAATAAAGCACATGCACGAAGCACAGCACTTTGATAATTAACCCTAAAAATCCCAAGCTACTACGAGCCCCAATGCAAAGAAGAACTTTATAAGTTCAATAAATACACAGTGGTTTTGAACACTTAATAAAGTTTATTTTCTATTAAAAAAGTAACAAAATATTTCCCTATTTAAATAAAAATAATAAATTCTTGGGGAACCATCCACGCAATAAACTTCGTCCATCGCATTCAACGACGCGAAATAGTTCGTCTACCACCCAGTGGCGTCATCTTTAGCATCGATCACAGCCTTTATTCTTCGTGGGAACGTTGCTACCAATTCTTCACATTGTTGCGTAGTTACTGAGTCCCAGACAGGTTTAATTGTTTCTTTTCAGTTGATTTCACCATAGGGTTTCAATCGGTGACAAATCTGGACTATTTGACGGCGACTCCATTGTAGGGATCTGATTTCGGTTCAACCAAGCCTTGGTTGTCCTCGCAGTGTGACAAGAAGCACCATCTTCTTGAAAGGTGTAGGCATTACGATGTTTCAACGTTGGAATCGAGGGCACGAGACTTGTTTCCAGTTGTACCAAAACATTCTTGTTTACCAGAATACCAGTAGAGTACTACTGCATTAACAGTTCCTTCTACAAAATGTAGACGACCCAGACCTTGTGCTGACATGCAGCCCCATATCATTACAGATCCAGGAAACTTCACTTTTCTTTAATTTCTGATTACTTTTTTCCGTACATCACCGATCGTCATCTCAAAGTTAGATTCATCACTCAATATTATTTCACGCTACTACTGGTCTCCAGTCCAATGTTTTTTTATCTTTAGCGAATTTCAGCTTTTCCTTTTCTTGGAGGGGCGTTAGTAAACTCGATTTTCATCTTCGCTAGTAATTCGAGGCCGACCAGGTTACTTCAAACATTCAACCGTGCCATTTTTCCTGTGATGTTCGATGATGGTCTGAACTGTCGATCTTGGTAGGGAAGTCCTTGGCTATTTGGTAAGCAGATTTGCCATTATTGTGGCTACGAATAGTTTTTTTCGTAATTCGACGGAAATGGGTTTCTTGCAAGCCATTTTGTTTGAAAATAATGATAAAATTGCATGAAATTATGGTTTTTATATGTTTGAGAATGACAGTGGTGCATCATGTGACAGATGATTTCTATTTTCAAATAGAATTTTAATCATTTTTCAATTAAGCAGGTAGAATTGAGACATGGACGAACTCTCTTGCATCGATTCAGAACTAGACGAACTATTTTGAGTTAGCCGTAGCAAATTAAAGTGCCCATAAAGAAATATTTTAGTAAAGAAGTTTTTGTTTAAAAGTGCGTGATTAACAACAAAAAGATGGGGAATTTTACCCTATACCATATGTTTTTTCAAAGGCCTGTTTTAGTTGTGTTTAGTAAGTTGAAAACAGGCAACCTTTGCACTATATGACTGGACGAACTCTTTTGCATTGGGCCTCGTATTGGTAGACCAAACTCCATAATGAAATCGAATCTTATTCATGCCCACAAATTGTGTTTGATGGCATTCCTTTTGAACTAACGAAATAAAACTGTAAAAAAACTTGTGCTTGTGTGCTTTTCGCTATACATTTTCATATAAAGCTCAAGTTGAAGCTATAAGCAGAAAGATGTTACAGTTACCAATTCTTTGATCTTACCGATTCCTGCTGTATTTCAATTGATTACTTGCTCTTGCGGTCTATTCTTGGTAATGCCGATGTTTGCTTGTTGAATCTTACTGAAGACCAATAAATATCTAATAAATTCGAGCGCTTTCAAAACGTATGAACAAGTAAAATTTTTGGATTACGCATATTTGAGAACATCTCAGAACACCGCACTTAGGTCTAATGGTTTCCTATTCAAGTGATTGTGTTCCAGTCAAAGGGAATGAAACAACCAGTGTAATATTGTAGGAGCAATGGCAATATCAGCTAAAACTACAGTGCATAATTAATAAGTTATTTAATAGCATTATAACTTCAACGATGAATGGATTTTATCCTTCTTGTGAGTGTTGTCAATTACATGTAAAACAGGTAATGGTACCTATCTGTGTTACTAAATTAAGACTACTCTGAAAGCGAAATGTTCGAAACGAAGTATTAAATAAATAAGTGTATTTTCTTTTCTTTGCACCTTATTTTTTGATAATTATTGCAGTGGAAAATGACTATATAAAACCCATCAAGACACCGACGATGCCCGGTGGCTTGTTCGCTATGTATCGCAGTTATTTCAACCATCTTGGCAAATATGATGCTGGCATGAATATTTGGGGCGGAGAAAACCTCGAAATCTCGTTTCGGGTAATTTGTTTTTTATATAAATCTAATAATCTTTAAAATAATCTTTGACCCTAACACTCTTAAACTACAAAAAATTCATACAGTCAGTCAAACTGAAATCTATAAAGAGACTATAGACTTATCTCTTCTAAATGGTCTAACAAAAGGCTACTTTGTTTTTTCACAACTGACATTTATAATATAAGTGCCATATAAAAAAAGTATCATTTGAGTTTAATATTTCTTGCTTGATACTGAAGGCGTGTTAAACAGATTGTTATATCTGCTCACATTGATAGTCGTTATTTTGACTACGAATCTAGAATAATAAATATGTCTACCGTATGTTTGCCGTAACTTGTCAAGCCGATAGCAGATTTCAGTTTGAGTGACTGTATGAATTTTGTGTAGTTTTAACAGTGTACGGGACGAATATTGCTAATTTGTTAAATCAAACTTGTTTGTGCACTAGATCTGGCAGTGCGGTGGTCGTATGGACATTCTTCCTTGCAGTCGTATAGGTCACGTGTTTCGGAAACGTCGACCTTATGGAATAGGTGAGAAAGAGGACTACACCTTGCGGAACTCTATGAGAATGGCACGAGTGTGGATGGACGAATATGTGGTATTTATTATTATTTTAATTATTTAAAAATATTAAAACAAAATAAAACCATGGCATTCATTTGGTTTGATGTCGTACCTTCACTGTTCATATTGGGAACATACGACTTTCTGGCAAGATTATTTTGAATACATATAAAAGGTTTATGAGAATCATAGAGTAAATACATAGAGGTGGTGATCGTATGTGTCATTCTCTAGGAAATCACGTGAAGCGGACGCGCGGGTAGCGGGAGGGCGTTTTGCGATGCTATCGCCACTCTGAAGTAACTTAAATTAGAAACTTTTGATGAGTTGTTTAAAAACTTCTGGTATAATTAACTAGACGGAGTCACTTGCTACTTAAAACCGAACACTGTTATTTATAAAGAAGCTTTTATAAATTCTTAAGAGTAAAAATACACATTAGTTTCCTTTCATATAATTTTGCTAGTCCGTGTAGCTTTCAACATTTTTTGTCTGAGAAACAACAAGACGAGATTTCAACAATCGAGTTTTGAGTGCACGCCATCAAATTACAAGCGGCACTCCCGCCAGCGGCCCTAGCATAGACAGACGTGAACTATAGAATATGCCTGGGCATGCCTACATTGAGAAAGATACAATTTTTGCTCTGAATATTTTCTTGTTTGAATTTTATCTATGTAAATAGTCCAAAATTACAGATAGTGCAAAATAATGTCCAAATTGTAGTTTATAAATATTCTATTGGCAGTACTTTTTTTTTTGGTTGCGGGTAGTTTAAAACGTATTTACAAAATTAGAAATCTCTAACTTTGTGAATATGTTTTATTTAAATTAGTATTTTTTTTTTGTTAAAAGTCACCTTTGTACTTTACAAAATAAACTTTAAGTAGTACTACTCGCCGGCAGTGTCCTTTGCAAACTTTCTTTCACCGTGACATAAACAAGATGGCCACTAATCACTCGCAGTTACAAGACAACATTAACACTATGGCAAGGATGTTCGAAGAGAAGATGGCTGAGTTCCAGGCTGAGCTGAACCAGGCGGCTTCGTCCAACCGCAAGAGTCTTACCATTGCTGCGCTGAGCATGGAATTCCAGAGTTCCAAGGGCTTTGTCTGCAACGGCCTCTCAGTACTGCGCGCCGAAGTGGATGCTCTTCGGAATCTTGTCGATCGCATTGAAATGCACTTCCGAAGCAAAATGCTACTTGTACATGGCATTCCAGAACAACCCAATGAGGACACATGTGCCAGGGTAGTAACTAGCTTGGCCAATAAGTGCAAAGTGCCTTCCGCCCACAAGCAACAGCATATCCGCTAGTTACAGGATGGGGAAACTTGTCCGTAACAATACGAAGCCGCGGCCTATCGTAGTCAAGTTTGCCGATTTATCTGTACGTAATGGACTGTGGAGAATTAAGGCTGGCCTCGAGGGATCCAGTGCAACATTGTCAGAGTTCTTCATTAAACCACGTTGTGATGTGTTCTTGGAAGCAAGACAGAAATTCGGCGTTGCGCATTGCTAGACAATGGATGGTGTGAATAACATTAAAACTCCGGATGGTAGACGGTGCAAGCTTGAAACTATGGCGGAGCTCTCCAATATAATTTCTAGTGTCTCCACCCAGTAGTTGAGTGCTATCATTTTTACTATACACTTAAATGCTCTATTCACACTGCACGCAACACCTTGACCTGTGCTTTTTCTTACACACTATATCGTAATTTTTTTATTTATAAGTTGATTAATACAGTTCACTTAACACAAGCGTTTCGCAACAATATCAGCGAGGTCTATTTAAACTGATCGGCTGGCGCATCGCGGAGACGCATCGCCGTAACATAACCGATTTGCATTTTTATGTTGGATGTACTTGATTCTATCCAATGCGCTGTATGTTTGTCTCCCGACTTTCATACTAATTGTTTTAATTTACTTTTGTAAAATGTATGTTTTCGATTTTAGACTTTTTTTTATTGCTATATTTAGTAGTTGTTTATTGTTGCGTGTATGTATGAATTATGATTTGAGACTGCAATTTTTATTTTTATATAATTCAATTATATATGAGTTTCTGTTTTGTTTGTTGTTATGGACACTTTGTGTAATCTTTAATACTTAAGTGATTATCTTTCGAATTGCCGTCGTGTAGGCTACTTATTTATTAATAGTTTTTATCTTAATATTATTATTATCCTTTCTTCCTTCTTTATAGATTTGTATTTTTAAATATAAAACCTTATTTATAATAATTAATTATATATATTTGTTTATCAATTATTTTATTTTGTATTTTACTTATTATTATTTTATTATTGCATGATGTCAGATGATTCATTTCATTCTATTAGTACTTCTGGTAGTGATGTTACCTTCTGCTCCCTGAGTGATACTGGAACCGATTCCCTTTCTCCGCTTAACCTTAATAACTTTTTATCATTAGATAACATCAATATTTTTCATTTGAACGCTCAAAGCATTCCTCAACATTTCACTGATCTAAGCATTTTCAGTCCTGACATTTTTCACGTTCAAACCTAAACTTAGTAGTGATTTATATAATATAACAGGATACACTCTCATTCGTAGTGATAGATTAGGGAAAGTGGCGGTGGCGTAGCAATCTATCTCAACTCCACTATTAAACACAATATTATTTCTATGTCATCTGGTCAATACGGCGGAACCTATCTTCATTGAGATGTGCTTAAAGGGATTAACTTGCTGCATTGGAGTAATTTATTGTCCACTGTCTGCTGATTATTTTTGTGATATGGAGTCTGTGCTGGAGAGAGTAGCCATTGAGTATTCATATCACGTTATCATGGGTGATTTGAATACAGATCTTCTTGTAAACAATTCTCGAGCACTTCGGTTACAAAACATAACTAAAGCATTTAGCTTGGAAATCCTCCCACTCAATGCAACTCATCATAACTACGGCTCTCCAGATACCTGGTTAGAGGTGATAATAGCTTCTCCGTCTGATTTCATTCTCACTCACGGTCAGGTGGTAGCTGCTCCAGGTTTTTCAAGATATGACCTTATCTATACTACAATAAAATCAAAAATGTTCAAGCAACCACCCACATTTGTTAAAATTTGAAGTTATTAAACAAATCGATTACGAACTCTTTAACAAAGAGTACAGTAAAGTTGATTGGTCATTAGTGTTTGCAGCCGAGTCCATTAATGACAAACTTAGTATCTTCTGTAAAATAGTAACATCGATATTTGATAAATTCGCACCAATTCGCAAAATTAAAGTAAAAAGACCTCCTGCGCCTTGGCTCAATCAAGACGTACGGAAGGAGATGAAAACTCGTAATAAAGCTTTTTAAATTTAAATCGAATAAAACAGAAGAAAGCTGGTCCTATTTTAAATCAGTAAGAAATTAATGTAATCATATAATTCGAAATGCAAAGCGCCGCCACTTCCATGATAATGTTGCAAATTCATCTTCAGCAAATGTATGGAAATTTCTTAGGTCTATTGGGCTGGGTACACAATCCTCTAGTGTGAATTACTCAAAATTCTCCCACAATGATTTGAATAAACATTTTTCTTCTTCCTCGCCACTCAATAACAATGTCAAATCTAAAACCTTATCCACTATCTCTTGTCTTGGTAAACTAACAAGTGATATCTTTGAATTCTCACGGGGACTTCTGATACAGTTCGTAAAATTTTTACTTCTTTAAAATCGAAAGCAGTGGGTATGGATGGAATTGGTCGAGAAATCATTAATGCTGGAAAATATTATACCAAATTTAACACACACATTGTGAATTTCTCACTTTCCTCTGGCAAGTTTCCTTCATTGTGGAGTAAAGCCCTAATTATTCCTCTTCCTAAAATAAGTAATCCTACACTTTAATGCTATTTTAGACCAATATCAATTCTACCTTATCTCTCTAAAGTTATGTCTGACTTCATAATATCCCCTAATTTGTTGAGTCCATTTCAGTATGGATTTCGACGGGGGCACAGTACCTGTACAACTCTTGTTAAAAATCTTGACGATATAAGAGAAGGCATGGAGGAAATGAAAGTAACTGTTTTTGTATTAGTTGCTTTTTCCGATGCATATAACGCTGTTGATCATGACCTTCTTCTTGCCGCTCTTAACTTGTTGAACTTTTCTCCTCTTGTTCTTAATTGGTTTTCCTCCTACCTTCGTGGACGATCGCAAGCCATAAAAGTTTTCCCTGATGGTCATGCCACTTCGGATTGGGTATGTCTGGATTCTGGCGTCCTACAAGGTGGTTTACTTTCTCCACTGTTGTTTTAAATTTTTATTAATTTCATTATCTCCAAACTAAGATGCTCATTTCACCTTTACGCGGACGACCTCCAAATATACACACAAGCGCACACTCTAGATATTGGTACTGCTAATGATTCGCTAAACGCTGATTTTACATCAGCCTGTGGTCACAGCAGTTCGGAATCAGTGTATATCCCGCTAAATGTCAGGCCATTATTGTGGGTAATCCGCGACAGCTGAATAAGG
The DNA here is from genome assembly GCA_923062675.1 of Marasmarcha lunaedactyla. Lineage (NCBI taxonomy): Eukaryota > Metazoa > Arthropoda > Insecta > Lepidoptera > Pterophoridae > Marasmarcha > Marasmarcha lunaedactyla. The sequence goes on along the minus strand of OV281339.1, from coordinate 11,353,767 downwards.
TGGATATTACTTCCGTGCCACAGTTATCTTTCAATAATTCTAGGATTTCATTCTGTTCATCTGTCAGAGACCTTGGTCTACATATAGACACTGCTCTTAAATGGGATAGACACCTAGAGGAGATGAGTAGAAAAGTGCCAGCTGGATGACGCATGTTATACCGATTCAAAAATTGTCTACCAGTACGTACTAAATTACTTCTTATTAATTCTCTGATAGTGCCAATCATCGATTATGCTGACGTATGTTGTTCGGACCTTAATGAAGTACACCTTAACAAAATAGATCGTTTGCTTAATAACTGTATTCGCTTTATCTACGGCTTGCGTAAATCTGACCATGTGTCACAATATCGTAGACAGTTGCGATGGCTGCCTATCCGACAACTTAGATATGTCAGAATACTTTGCATGCTATATTCAGTTTTCAATGATCCTTGTGCCCCAGAATATTTAAAATCTAAGTTTCAGTATTTTGGTTCCTCGCATGACAGATGTTTGCGTTCTACTTACAATCTGAGCCTGCATACTCCATCTCATAACTCTGGTTTTATGTCCTATTCTTTTGTGGTTCAGGCTATAAGGCTTTGGGATGGCTTGCCGGTAGAATAAAGGAAAGCTCCTAGTAAACTTTCATTTAAGCTACGCGTAAAAGCTGATTTTTTGCCAAGGGTTAATTAATTATATTAATTTTATTATTCTTTAACAAATTATTTTATTATATTTTTAAATTCTGTATTTTATAGATGTAAATGTGTGAATATACATGTATTTTTTTTATCGAGCAAATTTATTTTTATTTTTATATATGTTTTTATTTTCAATTATCTACTTTTATTTTTTGCTTTACACCGCACTACTGACCTCTCCAATTGATCGTTGGTTGACTGGTAGAGAATGCCTTGTGGCATTAAGTCCGCCCTTCGTACATTTCTTTTTTTTTGTGCAATAAAGTTGAAATAAATAAATAAATACGAGGGTGGATTGAAAAGTTCGCGGTCTATATAAGAAAACACAGGAATAATGCAATTTTTTATATTTATTTTTCTACATACTCTCCTCCTAGGTCACAGCACTTAGACCAGCGGTCCTCCAAAGCCTTGATACCATTTAAATAGAAGGTCTCGTCAAGGTCTTTTTTTCACCACCAAAAAACTGCAAAGCCTCGACCATCGTCGGAAAGTTGCCAGTTTAGTAGTATTCTACAGATTACATTTTGGAGAGTGCGCGAATGCTCTTTTTGATTAGGTTGAACCCACACCCTTCTTACATCGGACTACTAGACGCAGATAGGCCTTCCATCCCTTTATGGTGAATTCCCGAGAAGTTGAACCAAACGCTTTGATAGTTTCTTTTTTGTGCGGGTCGCCAAAGTGTGGAATGAACTGCCTGCGTCTGTTTTTCCAGAAAACTATACTCCTAGTTCTTTCAAGCGTCGAGTGAATAGGTATCTCGTGGATAGACGTGTAACAAAGAGCACAAAATGCCTGTGCCCGTTTTTGCTTCAACATTCCGTTAAGAGCTCATGTAAGCCCGTATCTAAACAGGCACTCCATACTTAAAATGAAGCATCGTCGTAAGCTACATCTAGCCTGTTTACTTTTCGGCGTCGTCAAATATACCAATCCGTCATATCTGTATAGTAAGTTATCATGGTTTTCTCGTCTTAAAACGTATGGTCCCCGGCGGCAATGCGCAGCGCAGCTCTCTACTCCCCGACACAGATCTATGGCTTTTAGGGGCAGTTTTAGTTACAACTCTTCTAAATGTTGGAACAATATTCCTCCGCCTATCAGGAATCTAAAAAGTATAACAACATTTAAATTTAAATTAAAATGTTTTCTGATAGAACATCAGAGAGGTGAAAATACCCTAAAGCATGACACAAGTGCTATCTAAGTGTTTGGTCTCATATTTTCTATTTATTTATTCTCTATTTATGTACATTTATTTTTATTTTAAGTATAAAGGTACTAGTGTAGTTTATATTCTAATTAAGTGTCTTTTCTGTAAAATGTTCTGTAACCAATACTTCTTCATATTATTTATTTTCTTTCTGAACATACATATAGGTAATTATTTATTTTTTGATGTTTTATGTCCTTCTGCATGTATTTTTTTTTTCTATGTTTTGTTGTTACTGTACTTGTTTATTTCACGGTGTAAAGGTTGACGGCATCATCTACACAAAGCGGCCCCAATGGAAGATCAGCGCTGGTCAAATGACTAGCATTATGCTGAATTGGGACCGATTCGTGACAATTTTATAAAAAAAAATGTTATCCCTTATATTTATTATAAGAACTTTCCCTTTTTACGTTGTCACGAATAAATGTTTTTGAATTTGAATTTGAATTTAACACCTTCGTCTTCATCGTCACTTTTCATCAGGTGAGATAGAAGACAAACATCTAATCCTTTTTCAATAAAAAAAAAGGTCTTCAAAAAAGGCATCTACGGCCACTTTGACCTCCTCATTCGTAGAAAATTTCATTTTAGAAATAGGGGGAAGTCAGAAGGTGCCAAGTCAGGTGAATAAGGGATCCCCCATCGATCCTGCAGATGTGTGAACACGAGCATTTTTTGTCCTGATGAAACAAAACTTTCTTGGTCAACAATCCTGGTCTTTTAGAGTTTATTTCTTCGCTTAAATGACGTAATAGTGTGCAGTAGTATGCAGAATTTATAGTTTGACCTCTTTCTAAGTAATCAACCAAGATGATACCCCAAGAATCGCAGAAAACTGATGCCATTACCTTGTTTACTGAAAAACACACCTTGGCTTTTTTGGCGGCGGAGATCCGGGTTTTGTCTCTTCCATTTTTTGGATTGTTGTTTGGATTCAGGAGTATAGTGATGAACCCATGTTTCGTCCATAGTAACAATCCTTGCCAAAAGTTTGTTTGGATCAGCTTGAACAAAACAGCCGCGGAACCCTAATTCGTTAACGATCATGTTTTGTGTACGTTCATATGAATTACCTAGAGCTTCAGCTATCTCAGATACCTTCAATCTTCTGTCTCCCATGATGAGATCACATATTTTTTCGATGTTTTCCGAAGTCGTAGCTGTAGAAGGTCTTCCAGAGCGGGGGTCGTCTTTGATGCTCTCTCTTCCACGTTTAAATTCAGCTGTCCACTTTCTTATCATTGTATCAACCTTCAGAGCAGGAGCAGATGTTCCTAAAGTAGCCACCATATTTTCATGAATCTGCTTTGGAGTTAAGTGTTTATTGTGGAGGTATTTGATCACGGCACAGTGCTCTAAACTATCCATTTTCAAAATTAATGAAACTTACTCGCACTTAATGTTCAATAAAATAAATAATTACGCATGTACCTCAGAGTAAAATTGCACAGAGACTGACAAAGAGTCTAGGTTTCATATTAGGGTAGTTTTGTAATAATATGACAACGCTATCTATGTTAGGCCGCGAACTTTTCAATCCACCCTCGTATTATTAAGCTGCCAGTTTACTCTTTACAAAAAAAGCATAAGGAAAATTCAGTTCATGTACAATCGGTGCCAGATACATCTATACCACCCAGTCGTCACTCGAACAACCCCCGTACGAACCGCGCGCTCACCCCAACTCACACCACTGAAGACTCGAAGAAGTAACACAACCGGTTTAGAGCGACTATGTTGTTTGCAAAATAAATTCTAACTATTAGTGAGTCGAATCTGTTCAGAACAAAAAAATTATACTACTACACGGGAATATAGATCGTTAATTTCAATGTATCCTATGTAGATGAACGTAGCTCAACCAAATAATGTGCAGATTCACTTGCCCGCTACCCTTGCATGAGGCGGCCTGAGTTGGAATCTCGGCAGGCGTGACCTATTTTTTACTTTTGCAATTTTTATAGATAGTTGAAGAATATTTATTAATAAAGGATTAATAAATTTAATAGGGGAAAATTAGATTAATTTAACATATCTTATTATTTTTTTTGATAAAAATTTAAGTAGTAATATTTAGATGTATTACTTTAATAACCTTTTTTTTTAAATTTAGTTATAGACATATTCATTAATACACTTTATAATGTTCATTAAATTAAAGAAATATTTTAAATTTATTTTTACATTCTAATTAATCAATTAATTAATTTTAGTATTATAAAATCATATAATTAGGTGAAGCTAAAAACTTTAAGTAAAAACAACACGAACTTTTCCAGATAATTATTTATTTTGTGCATATTACAACATGTTGCTTCTGACTAGAAAACAAATAAAAATATAAAATTACTTATTTGGACTAGGTAGACGATGAGAACATTTAAAAAACAATTATAGTTTAGGTAATAGTTGTTAATTGAAAGATTTGAGTGACAGTTCTCATTATAATTCGTCTGTCACTTGGCGTATGATCTTATTATATCATTTTAAGTAGTAAATCCATTGTAGACATGAATCAACATGTTATTAGCCAGAAATAACAATAAAATATTACTATACTTATTATTACTTACTAAATATTACTTGTTTCTAAGCTACAACACAATAGCAGCTATTAGCCTAGCTCCCATATCTAAATGCTCAAATCCATAGCCTAGCGTATGGATGCGAAATTAGGATCATATTTTATCTGCCGGCTATTCGTCAATAGCGCACGTTGTCGTGACCGATAATAATTGAGGTATTTACACTGTGTGCGTGTGTGCTTAAGCACGTACTATTTATTATGCTCAGATTGCCGTAGTGCTCAGGTGGTTTAGATGTATCGTGGTGTGAGTATCGATGAAAGCGTGTGTGCGTGCGCCATTAGAAGATGGTCAACATGATTCTGTTGCCATGTGTATGTAACGTCTTGGGTTGACATGACACAGGAGGTACTGATTATTTAATTTAGTGATTAATTTTACAACATTTTTAAAAAGGGTGAAACTAATTTCATTAAAGTGACAAGTTTAAATAACTATCTGCATTGAAATAAGGTTGTTTTTAAATCTATTATTGCCTATCTATCTGTTCCTTGTCTAGCATACTTATAAAGTATTTCTCGTTTGTTATTAAATATTCACAGCCAGGAAACTTTTCAGGCACCCCTATTCTTGGTACTCGCAATGTGGTAACCCAATTGGTTATGTTGTATTTTTCAGGATAATGTTATACAACATAACCCGTCAGCAGCCTTCATAGACGTTGGCGATATATCAGATCGTAAGAAACTACGGGAGCAATTACAATGCAAACCTTTCAAATGGTATCTTAACACTGTTTATCCCGAATTCGGAACAGAGGAGAATTCGGTGGCTAAAAAAAAGGTGGCTTCTCTGAATGACCCAGAGAAAAATAAATTCCAGCCTTGGCAATCCAGGTGAGCTTTTGTTTTACATAAAATAATTTTAATTGGAATGAAATTCTAAGGCAAATCCACAAAGTAAATTGTCCTATACGAAGGTGGCTTGTGTAAATGGTGAGCATAAAGCAAACTTTTTGGAACCTAAAAACCTAAAATTACGGAAACAAAAGCAGTACTATTGCTTATTGTTGACAACGCATCTTTAGTCTTTATTCTCATATAATAAATAGTAATTAAATACAATACAAATACATTCATTGACCATCCTTCTCTAGATATGGCAATTCTACTGAAATACTCTTAAAATTACATACATTTTTGTATTTCATTTTAGTACTTTTTCTACAATAACACTGATATACTGCTTAAATTCTGTTAAGCCTCAGTGTATTTGGCGATTAATTTATACCTATAAATGTAATGCTATGAACACAGAACTTCTAATATAGAGGTATAAAAAAGGTATGCAAAGTGTGAGCAAGGGAGTGGGGAACAATGTAACATCAGTGGTAATGCAAGGTAATTCAAACAAACGCATTTTTATTTCATAAGCCTTTGTATTAGAAGTTTTATAGCTATCACCATAGTGACACCGCGATGTACACTAGTAAGTAAGGAAAGTATTCTCACTGTAACATCATTTTTGTTTTCAGACAAAGAAACTACACTGACTCATTTCAGATTCGCTTGAAGAATACAACACTTTGTATTCAAAGTGCAAAAGACATCAAAAGCAAAGGGAGCAGTCTCATCCTTGCTAGCTGCATTCGAACTTTGAATCAGGTGATTGCATTTTGATTATGTTTCATAGAAATAAGGATATAATAATGGATGGAAATATGGAATAAGGATGACCAATACAGTATCTATCAACCGAATGATACTGTATCTTTCGTTCTCTATTCTCATCACAAATGTATTCGGTATTTATAAAACATAATTTTTTACTTTATTATTCGCTAAAATACATACCACACGCGCAAGACACAGTACTTGCAAATATTGTCTGCATTTGGTTGACCGGTGGAGAAAAGGGGAAGATTCGATCTACTCTAAAAGAGCTTTTGCACACTCTGCAAAATAACCGAAAGACTAGCAACTTGCGACGATGTTCTAGCTAGACTTATGTTAGTTTTTTGTCGCTTATAAGTCAACCGGCTCTTCGGCTGACAGAGTCCAGCGCTTATGGCTGGCACTTCATGGTGCTTTGGTATGATAATCCTAAAGATGACTGCAGTACTCCATGCAAGATCCAACTTGTCCTCTATAAAGGCGCTGATTCCAATTGTTTTTGAGTTTGTGTGTGCCTTGGTTTCTATCTTACGACTGAAGTTAAGTTTCGACAAGATGGTCGTGCCCAAAGGCCTTAGATGGTTGGTAATCGGTACAGAACACTCTGGAAAGTTGGCGTTAAGGTAAATGAGCTCTTATTCGCGGAGAATAGACACACCTGGTTTTGGAAAGGTTTAATTTGACATGATTGGGTTCATCCCGTCAAGTCAACCAGTTTAATCATCAGCTCTCTCTGATACTGAATCTGGTTTGGACTCTGTCGCGCATTGGTTATATATCTCTAAAACAGTGTTGTCATCAGCATAAAGAATAATGTCCACTTATAGAAGGTAATTAATGTGCAGCAAGAACAGTGTTGCAGAGGAAACAGATCCCTGAGGTACGCCGGCGTTGATCGCCAATAGGACAGATCAGAAGCCCTCAACACGAACTCGAATTGACCTAAAAATTACACATGGAAACGGTATTACATAAACTGTGTAGAAATCTGTATATCTACAAGGAATATTTCAAAATAGTTCAAAAAATATGATTCATGTTTCCATCCTGATTGACTGAAGTATCTGTGTTCGCGTGAAACTTGTTAATATTTCTATGTAGTTGTTAAGTAAAGTAGAGACTTATGATAGCCAATCCAACGTTTGTTTCTGATATCGAGGAGACTCCGACTTCCGCAAGGGACGCTCACTTTCACGACGAAATAAAAATTTTGTTTTCTCGTAAACAATGTTTCTTGTTTATACAGGTTGCCCGTAACTTGACGATGATTCTTTAGGAGGTTACCTGATGAAATACCCATACGTTGGCTCGATTTTTTAAAAGTTAAGAGTCAGTTACTATAGTGTCATTGTTACTTTTTTATTTTTCGTTTTAGTACTAGCTCTTAATAGTCATCTTTAATTTGGATATAAATATAATGAAATGAAATGAAATATTTATTTCTCAACATTGACAATTACTTGTTCTTATTGATGTCAAATAATACATGACTCTACCACCATTTCGAAATAACCTTCGTGAAGAAGACTGGCAAGAAACTTCATGGCTATATTTTTTCACAATAAATTACAGAGTCTCTTTATGTCTATACAAAGTTTATAAATTTATTCATTTATTACAGATGTGGTTTGAAACGGACAAACACGAGTTGGTGTTGGGTCGTTTACTTTGTTTGGACGCTGGTAATAAAATGGCGCCAACTATCAGTAAATGTCATGAGATGGGAGGCCAACAAGAGTGGAAACATAGATCAGCTGTAAGTCATTTGTACATTTCGCCTTATTAAAGTTTAAGATGAGATAGATAAGTCAAATATATAGATGTGAATTATAATAATCATTTTATTCGGTATGTTTCTATAATTTTCTGTTCTTTATGTTCATAGAAATTGCTTTTTTCGATGTTCCCATTAACAGTCTATTGATGAATATGAACGATAAAGTTGGCGCAAGTTATAGTCGGAACACCTTACATTATTGAACAGGGGAAATTAGCAACTTAATAAAATACACTCAAAGGGCCCAAACGCCATGACGTGTTCGTTCTAGTTAACACTTGCTTCCTAAAAATAACACAATAGTGCAGTAACAAAGGTAAATTTACAAACTATTTACAAATTATATAAATCCCTATTTTCATTCTGTGTTCAAATCTGGAATTGCTGTAAAGTTTAACAATTAGGTGTTAATACATCTATACTACTTTATTGATATTATAAGGGATAGAAAATTAAACATGCTGATATACTATTCAGAGCAAACGAATGGCTCATCTCGCCAAGCTAATCGAATTTTTAAATTACATGTTTCTTCTGTTTCAAGTGTTTCTTAGTTAATAAAAATGGCTGACGGACAGCGGTCGCTAATTATATTTAAATTATTTAAAAAAGGATATATTTTTACATTTTTAGTTTATCCGAATTCACAAACACTTAGGTAAGGTTAGGTTGTATGTGTGCGTCGCCTAAATATATGTTCGTTTGTTAATACCAGGCAACTCAGAAAGTTTTGCGAAAAAAAGTTTTTATGAGTGGAACCCTGGCTAGTTTTAATTTATGAGGAAAATTCGAGTATTAAAAAATTCAAATTTATTTGTTTTAAATTATTATTTTAAATATATTTGTTTTAAATTTTCGTGCAATGATTTTTACAACTTCAAGTCCAACTTGATAAATCTTTTAATCGACTTCTCTTAAATTCGTGGCTTAAATTTTAAGGATGAATAAGGAAGCGGTCGTCGTTAAACGGCTGTTACGGCAGAAAAAGTGATTAAAAAATTTGATTCAACAAAATCGGTTAATCGCATACGAGGACATTCAGCACAATATGCAGATTTGGATCAGGAAGTGTTCACAATATTCTAAACAACCACCTTTGCGGTAGCAGGGTTGCTTTGCGCTGGGCACCCCACAACTTCACCGATGCTCAGAGCAGGCGCGCGTTGAATGGTGCCATCTTTGACTATCTATACCTGCCATGATATGATTGATAAATACAAAGCAGATTCTTCCAGCCGTGTTTACGATATCATAACATGTTGATAAATCTAAGTTCAGGATTCTTATATTATCAATATGATCCAGAAATAAAGCGCCAGTCAACAGTATGGCTATTTCAAAACGAACCACACCCTACGAAAGTGAAACGATCGAGAAGCGTTAGAAAAGTTGTTTTTTCTCCTTAACCAGGGTATTTAGTATCAATTCCTTTAAGAAACCAAAGTAGCATCAATGCACAGTGACAATGATCAAGACGAGAGACTTCCCAAACACCACACCGGTAAAACTTTCGGGTCATCCGCCTTACACCCCGATTTAGTAGCGTGTGAATTCTTCTTGTTCCCTAAAAGTTAAAACCAGCTCAAGGCGGTACTACATAATATATAACGGGATAATGCGTTCGTGAAGGTCGTTGAGGGAGTACCTGTTGAAGACCGGAAAATGTGCTTTGAAAATTGGTGCAGATGCATGAAACTTTGTGTACACTGCTGGTGGAGTTCTTTGAAAAGATGTTAATAAAAAAAATAAGCTGTACAACATTTTTGTTGTTTTTCCCAAATCTTTCTGAGTGTTAATAAATCTACGTAGCAAATTAACTTAAAAACTACTGACCGAATTAAATATATACATATATATTTCACCGTTACAAAAGTAAATTATCCAAAAGTAACGTAGCCTGTAATAATAACATTAATTAAAGGAGCTGAAGTGCAAACTTATTTCATTTGATATTTCCTTACGTTGCATTATATTAAATAAATCACTGTTAATCTGATTTCATCGCGTACATATGTCATTACATTTCAACTTGACGTTTCGATATCTTTAGACACCTTGGTCACTCGCACACAAGTCGAACGTGATATTACTCGGTCAAAAAGTGTTTTATTTAATTATTTCTCTTGATTATATGCACTGTCCTGAAAAAGAGCTACTCTGGCTACACTTCACTTCTACTTACACACTACACTTCTTTTAAACAGATCTGTTTATCAAACAGGCAACATTTACTAAAAAAATATTATTTATGGTATTATGAACATAGTTGTACATAGTTTGAATTTATGAGCAATATTGTGTATTTCAGCCTGGAAGTCCTATATACAACACAGCGGCCGGAATGTGTCTGGGGGCCGAACGCGCTTACAGGAGCGAACAAGTCATGATGGTCATTTGCAACAACCATTCTAACAACCAATGGGAGCTCGTAAGATCCTGAAAGTAAACTCAAGAATGTGCCACATAGTTACCATTCGACCTACATACTATTACGACCTTGTTTAGTTTTATACGGTGATGTTATATATAAATAGACGAATATTTTACAATTGTATGATAAAGAACTATGTAGACTGGATCAGTCATATATATCTTTAAGGGTGAAAAAAATTCTTATTAGTAACTTAATTTACTTTGCTGAACGAATTAGGTTTGCTGAAAAACCTAAAAGAATACATTGTATGATAAGAAAAACAATTGAAAAGTATGTTAATATTGTTCTACGATCGTAGTCCAGTTTAGTGCTACTTTATTTATTTGTATTACCAGCTTCTTGATTTATGTAGAAGTAGAAAGTAACTTTTGAATCTCATTTGTTTGTTCATTCGTTGAAAAACAATTTGGTCCTACTGAGTTTAAATCACTATCGTAATTGGCATGCCAAAAATAAACATGTCTTTTCATAACTTTCTTTTCTTCAATTCTCTATTCTTTATTGTCTCATACTGTTATTGATTTGTAGAAATGAATTTATATATACTTTGAGAAATAGTTCTTCTGTTACCGATATTATACAGAATCGTTATTCTGATAAACATTTTCAATGTGGTTGCTCGTAATTAAAACACCTAAAATAGGGAAAACCTAACCAGATTAGTTTTATAATGAGGCTTATTACCAACTGCAAGTAACCTGTTGGGAATCATCAAATTACGGCTCGATTCGGTAATCATAAGGGACGGTTTCGTTATTAAAGGGCACAACTTGATTTATGATAAAAAAGTTAGTAAGTAGTAAGGGATTGTATATCTAAAGTAACTTTGATGTCTAAAAAAGGTTTATTGACAAATTTTGGAGTTTTCTTAGAAAAACCCTTAAATATTTATTTAAAAAAAAACAATCACTCTTCGGCTAAGACATGTATGGCTCAAAATGTTCTCAATGGCCTAGAATATCACCTCCTTTCAGCTTTGCATCCAGTTACCAAACACCCTGTACATTTAATGTAAATTTATAAAACCAGAATATTTTAATACTTATAGGTACTTATTAAAATATTTGATTTTAATAATTGTATTAATTAAATTGTTATAATAATTTAATATTTGAATACTTTGTGATTCAAAACAAAATATTCTAAATAATGTCTTATGTTCTGCGTGGCATACTCAGAAAGATTTGAAAAAAAATATTATATTTCGTTGCTTCATTCTTCAGATAGAATATAATAAAACAGGTAGTCCTTTTAAGGTACTAGGTAACTTCGCATAGTTTCAGAGTATGTTATTTGAAATATTCAAAAAACTTTCCACTCAGCAGTGGCGCCGTCTATTTATTTTATCCACCCCGGTTCCAGCATGTCTTCATTCTTTTTTCGTGCGTGGTAAAAAGCACACGTCTTATACCAACGAGTAACTTAACACGGGGTATTTACAAAAATTATGCGCGAAGTTATGAGTCGCTTGTTGTGAATTTGGACAAAAATCGACTCGTACCGTACTCGGTAAATTTTTTACGCTTTATGTTTAACATGGAAAATATATCTATCTATTTCTTTACCTGACGATAAGCGTTATAATAATCAATAAATCTATGAAACTTCAAATATGCTCGATACGAAATTTTTGCCAAATTTATTGGTGTATTATACTGGTCGCAGCCCGTCTAGCTACAAAATAAGGCAAAATTAAACTCCCTAAATTAGAAATTTCTAAAATAAAAATCCCTAAAGGTAGAAAAGTATAAGTAAATATGCCATTTCCTGTTCAATCACTTCAAAAATTTATAAGATATACAGATAGATGCATTTAGAACAGGCTGGGGCGCGGTACACAAAAAAAAATATGTTCCTTGGAAAAATAGTGAAAAATAATATCATATCAATTATCTAAAATTACTAGCCGTTTCCTTAGGCGTCGAAAGTTCAGCCGGGGATGAAAGAAATTGTGCTATATTATTACGAATTGATAATACCACTGCTATTAGTTACGTCAAAAGTATGGGTGGTATTCAGTTTCCACATTTAAATACTCTAACTAGACACATTTCGCTATGGCATTTGGCGTATTTTTAACCATTTCCTCCATTTTCCCTTGTACTAAAATGTGTAAGAAAAATAATTGATGATAAAGCTGAAGGAGTGTTGGCCTTTCCCTACTGGCCCCCTCTTGGTTCCCTCTCTTCAATGCACTGCTGGTTTCAGAAATAATGCTCTTCAATACAACAAAAGATTAAATTAACGACCATGGGTGCCGCGAGAAGCTCCGTGCGACATTCGCGTGGCGTGGCTGTCTGCCAGACACCCTGACGTTGATGCTCGCTTCTCTGGCATCTATGAATATTTGTCAATAAAACATCACGTTGAGGTTTTAGTTGGAGTTTTGTACGTTACGGAATACTGATATGTTCAAAAACCTGTGCTTTGTTGTTTCATTAGTTCTTTGGTTTTTAAATGAGCAATTTAATAAGGGTTGTTCATTCGGTTCATTAAATTCACACCTTTCAGCCTTGTCTCTTTTGTTAGGCGAAGATATGGGCTATGGTGAGGCAAATTTTACAAGAAGCCTATATAATGAAACCAACTAAATCGAAGTACACATTTTCTTGGGATCCAAATTTAGTTCTTAATCAGCTTTCTCTCCGTAGAGAATAGTCCTATTATCACTTTAACTTTAGAAAAAAATATCTAAATGCTCGTTACACCGGACATAGGGTCCAGACATTAAATTAGAAAATATAGTTTTTGCATCCGTACACATAATCCAATTAAACATCATTAAAACCACAGCCCCAAATCGTAAACAACCTATGTTATCCTTGCCAATATTTAAAAATAACCTAATGAGATGTCCTATATCGATTTTAAAAGATTATATGTTTTGTGACGAAAAATATTAAAGCTTCAAACTCGGGGTTCTTGTTTGTAACGTGAAAGGCCCCTAACAGAGCCGCGTCGAGTCAGACGCTAAGTCGGTGGATAAAGCAGACGCTAGGTACGAGCGGCATGAGTGTGTTCAGCGCACACAGCACGTGGTATGTGCTCACCGTAAGTTATCCGAGATACGGCTGGGTGGACCTAAAACTCCCAGGCCTTTACAAAATTTTACCATAAACCAAATTTTACCATAGACCCACTAAACGACTTTGCCATAAAATCTTTTTTCCCAAATCTTTCTGAGTGGTCTGGTATCAATATCATCGGTGTGTTGGATTTTAGAAAATACATTACTACGTTATTTTTATAATTTTTGTGTATTGATGTTTTAGCAATATGAGCTTTAAGTATTATTTTTATTTTATATAAATATTAACATTTATAAATAATTTTATGAGTCATTATTTATTTATATTGTTGTAGCAAATATTTAACTATACAAAAATATAACTTTTAAATAGGACTGAAGAGGTTAGTCAGTTTTTTTATTTGGATCGCTTATTTGTGACTATCGTAAATGTAGGTGTATATTTGGCGGTTTCAATCTGTAGTTCTGAAAAAGACTGTAGTTCTAAGTGTTTCTATTTATGTACAATTTGGTTGTGACTTATGCGCACTTAGATAGATAACACCCGTATTTTTCAACGTTTAATCGGCAATATTTCAACACGACTTAACATTTTTAGTTGATATTTTCGTTCTCGTAACGGACTTTTCTTACTGTAGTCGAGAATAAATCGAGGAACCAATTATCAAAGTTGAGGTACCTCGCGACTTTCCATGAGGTTTCATTAATGTTTGTCAAAGTTTGTTCTAAGCTATTTTAACTGTGTCAAACATTAGCTTAAAAATCCTAAAACTCCTTTAGCTATGAAAGTATGATTGTTTGGAAGAATTCTCGAGTAAACGCTTAGGAATAGGGGTTCTAGCGCTCACTTAAGTTTAAAAGTTTATTAAGAGTATATTGTATTTGACTGGTTTTAACTCAATCGATTTTTAATATATAAGTTCTATTTGTTTAAGTTCTGAACAATACCTACATAACATGAAAGAGTGGTGCGTTTTTGTTTTCGTATCGGTTAAAGTAATAAAGAAATGTTAGAGATATTTGACCTTTTATTATTAAGAGTTAGCTTTTTGTTTTGCCCAAGCATTAAAATGGGTGAAATTTGTTACCTGCGTATGTAAGTACCGTATTCTTTACTGTGGTATATTGGTCGACTCTCAAGTCAGGAAAGCATTTGATTGTGACGCATATGAATATTTTAAATTGGTCGAATAAGATATTATTAAGGAAAATAAATGGGATGAACCCAGAATATTCAGAATAGCTACTATTCTTGCGACCCTCAGTAAATTATCACAACGCCGGTTAAAAAGTTTTGTGTAATTTCGACCACTATGTCTGTAGAATAGAATCTTATTTTTAATTGTTTGCAATTTATTTAATTAATTCTAATACGTTGAATCATGCCATGTGATTCTAGATTTTAAAGAATAGAGGCGTGAAAGTCCTAGAGTGTACATTCCTATTTTTTACCGTCCAACTGTTACTTGCTGTTTAAATAAACATTTTCGATATGCAGTTCGAGACGACTTATTTATAATCTGACTAATTTATTGATAAATTAACTATAGACTTTAAGATTTACAACATTAAGGGCTGATTGTTCAATACTTAAATAACTATTATCAGTAGAATAATTTTTGGAAGTTTGTCTATTTTAAGTCCTGCCAAAATTTATCTGAGCATTGAACAATCAGCCCCTAGTCTGAAATTCATGTACGGTTAAACATGTATACCGCAAATTAATATAAGCCCAATGATTTCTAATATAAGTTCGTAGATCAGGAATACGGGCCTAATCAAACTCATTTATATTACTAGGTTACACAAGGACATATATATGTTTTTAGAAGATTTTTAGATTTATTTATATTTAGTTTGGTAAAATTTTTCCGTGTTTTGTCGGGTCATTCAATACGCTACAAGAATCCCCAGTAATCTTAGAAGGTAAGCCCAATGGTAGGGCTGCTTAGATCTGTATCAAGATATATTATGGTGTTTCTTAATTGATTATTTATAGTTAGGTACTTGGAAAGTTAATATTAAATAATATTTATTTTAAATTTACAATGATATATTTCAATGTTATGTTATTGTACCTGTTTAAAAATTGTAGAAACTAATTGCCTGTAAAATTTTGAGTTTTAATACTTAAATGTAATTTTATTCTCTTGATGTAGTTTAACTATGTTAGTTTAATTCAAATGGTGTGAAATTTGAGCTGCTTTTGAAGAATATTAACAATTTATGATATACAATGTGTCCGGTTATGAACTGGCGACATTCTAGGTACGTTTAATACCACTATTCTTATACACAAATACACTACTAAGTGGGGCCCAACCCCCTCCCCTCTAAGCGGGAGCGATTTTGTTTTTTGTTAGCTGAAAATCTATTATTCTAGTACAACAAAAGAAGTGGTCTTACGAGCTGATTTTACAGAAATTTACTATAATTTACATAATTGAAATTTTCTAAAGCACTTTTTGAGATATTTTTATTTTTTCAAACATTTTTGTTAAAATTAAACTTTTTTTAGACATTGAATAAGCCTATTTTTATCTCAGTGAGATCAACATTATGAGAGATATGTCGTTTTTAGTACACACACAAAGAAATTTATACAAAAAAACAAAATGGCTCTCGCTTAGATGGGGAGGGGGTTGGGCCCTACTTACTAGTGTATTTCTGTATAAAAATAGTGGTATAATACGAACCTAGAATATCGCCAGTTCATAATATATAGTAAAGATTTAATATGGTCTGTCATGAAGAGGTAACAAATTAATAAGGAACTATATGAATTTTGAAATGTATTTTGGATATCATACAGGTACTCGTAATTCTCACAAAAATTATTTAAGAGAGCAGTGGAGAGCTTGTTTGTGGAGTTTTCAATGTAGGTATTACATGGAATATATATATATATATATATATATATTGTTAATCTCATTATAGTTAAGTAGTAAAAGAATTAAATATTTGAAGTATCCTAATAGCGTATTTTTAATACCTTATTTTTGAAACTTTAAGTTTGGCGCAAATGGGACTCCGACTACAGCTACTAGTGGCAGTGTTTGTGGTCGGTATGCGCCACAATCTCACAATAGCAGTTTATTAGCCTTTTATTAATTTTGAAGGGACTCGTCACATACTGTAGACTGCAGTGATAACACATGGAGAGCCGCGGACCCTGCTCTGGCAAGTGCATATATCCTCGTCCTGCCCATTTATCTTCAAACGACAAAATATCCTTGAAGTGTTCTGTCAAGTAACAAATTTGCGTCTAGAATTCGAAACTGCCTCCATTTGGCCATTTTACTACTTTCATGTGATTGGCTGGAATGTTATCAATGATGGAGTAACCGTTTAGTAAAATATAGATAAAAAGTCTAGTGTCAGTGTCTACCCACGTGCTGTAGATGACAACACGTCCGAGAAAAAGATAAATATCAAAAATATGAAAAAATTTTGTACCTTAGGTGAACAAAAATATATCGAATTTCAAGTTTAATAAACGGCAAATGCCACCACGTAATACTTTTCTTAGTTCTCTTTCATTTACATTCATGTTTTTTAAGAACTTCACATGACGGTATTTAAAAATCACATTGTGCGTGACAAGATTATTCAGAATTTGCTAGATGATTTAGATATCGGTGATTTCACCATTTCAGTTTAGAACTGCGGTGATCCAGCGTATACCTCAGCACTCAGAAGGAAACCGGTAAACTACACCGATTCTTCAGAACCTGAAGGGGAAGCTGGGGCTGAGGAGGACAGTTCTCCGCAGAAAAGCAGGTAGAGGCATCACGAAGAGTTTCAGCAGATCGTTTACTTAGATGTAGTAGTGGATGAGAAAGAACAGTGGCCAATGTTCCATCATCATCGGGAGCCACGAAAAATACATAGCTGAAAAGCTCCATTTTTTAGCTTCTTTACGTGCCTATTGATACCAAGGAGTTATCCAAATTTGATTATTTGAGTACTAGGGTTGATCACTACGGACTTATTAAACAATAAAGGATTGACATTACCTCATTACGATCTTTTACTTTCATGCACACAATGTGTGCTAAGGTTGATCCAATTCTGCCCTGTTCTATTAAAAGAACGAAAGTTATAGGTTTAAAACTTATAAAAGTAAGTCAATAAAGTACCATAAACACCCTAATTTCTCAAGTTATATTTTTAGAATAGCTCGGCAGAAATGAGTTCAAAGGCAGCGTTTTTTAGAAATCATAAAGGGCACATTTAGCAAGCTATGAATAATAGGCCTGTAAATGTATGTCGGAATTTCAATTAGAAATTCAAACTTAAATTCAAAACCGGCCGCTACTACTACAAGACGATCCCGCCATACGGACAAGCAAAACAAGCAACCTGCATGTTTGCCTTTAATAATACACCTTGACCCTTAATAATAGTAGCTTATATTGTTCTTCAAAACTGGCCTATCAGTATAGTTTAGTTGAATCCTTGCATCCATACTACAAATGCAGTCAGAGCCCGTCTTAGAAAATTCAGCAGCAAAATTATACTGTCATTACAATAAACCAGACATTACACTCATAGATAAAATAAAGAATACCGGATTTCTTATAGACGTAGCTGTACCAAACACGGCTAATTTGCAAAGCGCAATAGCTACGAAACTCTCAAAGTACGTGAAACTGAAAGACGAAATTACAAGAATATGGCACCTTAATAAAGTCACAATAGTGCCTATAGTATAGTTACATCAGCAACTGCAGTGATTCCGAAACAACTTCATCAATCTGTAAAAAGTTTAGACCTCCCTGCAATCCTTTTTCAAGTATTACAAAAAGCAATTATACTCAACACATGCAGATTAGTTAAAACATTTCTACAAACCGCCCAAAACACCAAACTTGATATCTCTCAGTATCCACAGCAATTCCTTCCTGCGAATTAACCTTAATGTACACTTGGCTTAGGCCCGTGTGCTTTAAAATACCGGTAAATACCGAGAATATGACAATATAAAAAATAATAATAATAATACACACTTTATTGCCAATAAAAGAAAAATAACAAAAATAAAATATACAAAATGTAAAAAAATACAGAAATGCAATTTGGACGGCCTTATCACTACAAAGCGATCTCTTCCCGGCATCCCTGCTTAAATGAAAAGAATATCTTTAACAATTACTTACAGACTGATAAGCAGTGCAATTTTAAAATAAACCAAAAAAACACATCATAAATAATAAAATTATATACACATAAAATAAATGTCACAACCTGGGTATTTGTAAACCATCAAAAAAAAAATTACAAATAAATGGTAATCATAGGAAAAATACAAATAATTTGATTTAATTAGTAGTTAGATGGTAAGAAAATAAAAAAATCAATATTTTTGTGTTCATTTTAGCTGGCAACACTAACAATGAGTCTTTTCTATGGCGGAAATTGTCAAGTAAAGTTAGTTTACCTCCCTCACAGCACACTTCATTCACATCACATTGATAGTTCTCTGTCTGTGGGTTTGCTTGTTTCTTGCGCTTGAGTTCTTTCTTTCGGTTTCTTTTTAACGTTACAACTGTTAAATAAGCTAATAATACACAAAACAATTCAATTCAATTCTTTGGACTTAATGGCAACCAGCCGTCGATACTACTCGATACACAAAACAAAAAGATGTAGGTAAACCTTAGCTCTCAAAATGATTTTTTTTCCCGCCTTGATGTTTTTTTGTTTGTGTTGCACACTAATAATAATTTCAATTCATTTCTTACCAATAAACAAAGTGTTTTAATCACAATTTAACAATCAAAAAGTGTTCTAAGCATCTCAAACTATTTTTTGATAAAGTGTACAAAGACCTGGCCCAGACTCCTTGCATTTTGGGACATTTCTTTTATATCATATATTTACATAAAAATACAATACTTACATAGATATACATACTGTACCTACAAAGTAAAAAAGTTTTATCTAGGTTAAAGTGCGACTCATCATTTTACTTTTAATACAAATAAATTAGTGTCAAAACTGCACTCGTCGGGTTTAGTTATTTTACTCTTAACATTGTAGTTTAACTATAATCCTAACATTCTTTGTAACTGTATAAACGATACAGTTATTTTTTTTGTCCTTCGAGTTTCATCTCGCGTTCAAAACAGTTTCGCGAGTGTATCCAGAAATTTTAAATCATAATATAGTAAGACGTACAGTCTTTATTACAAATATTAACCGTACGTGACAAACAGTCACATTGAACTTTGAATCTTATTACGTACAGTGACAGATAAGTTAATCAGAGTGAACAGCAAATACCAAGTAAGATCTTTCCATTTACCTTTAACTAACATTACAAAAGTTCATAGACAGCCTTCTTCAACGCCAAGAGTCGATTTTGGAGGAAATTAAAAGTACTGAACGCAATTTTAAGAAAGACTCGCCTATTCGTAAAACGCGTTAGTACATAAAGGACAGACTCGAGAGCTTGGACACGCTCTGGGCTGACTTTAATAGTAACAACGTGAAGTTAGCTGAGTTTAGAAATGAACCATTCCATATTTTTGCGACAATCAATATTAGGCTGCACGACAGTTTTACAGTGATGTACGATTTAAGATATCCTTGTATCAGGCATCAAGCACAGGTGTGTTCGTTCCACCCCCTTCGCCTAGCGGCCACAAAAGCGGGTCGTCACTAGGCGCGGCACACCTGCATACAGCACAGGCATCGCCAGCGCACTCACGGCCAACACAGGCCCCGTCAGCGCAACCACACACAGAGGATGGCAGGCTTTTTTCTCTGCAACGCACCAATTTCAGAGCATTTGGAAGGTTGGTAAATAGCTTAGATGTAGACAAATTAAGCGATAAATGGGAGTTAGAAAATGAATTGCGTAACGTACAGTTACGCTGGAATGCTATAGATTCATTACATCTACAGATTGATAACATACTGCAGGGTTCGAATTTATGTTACGACCGAGAATTTAATGAGTATGAACAACGCTACAAAGCTCTCAAAAGATCTCTCAATCTGAAATTAGCTTCCACAGCACATCTTCAGCAAGCGCCCAGGGCACCAGTACACCGTACTCTACGTCACACTTGCACTGCTCATACTAGTATGCGGTTATATGATACATCGCAGCCATAAAAAAAAAGCGATAAAACGCGCGAACGTGGCACCAGCACTGCAGGCGGCAGAACCGGTGGTCCTCCAGGCGGTACCAGCGGCGGCGGTGGCGGCCCAGGCGAAGTCGCCGTCACATGAGTAGATAAACGGAACAGAGACAAAGCTTCTTAAGAACGTGAAAAATTGTTACCTATTTTGGGAGGGTTGTCACAATAGGTTAAGACAAATTAAACAAAACATTTGTTAAATAGTTTTATTATTCAGTATAATAGAATAAATACTTCACAAATTACTAACTCTAATATATTTCTTTTTATAATTTTTGCTTTTTAATAAATTATTGTTTCTTTTGATGGTGTGGTAAGTTCTGAATCTAACATAAAGTTTTTAAAAGTAATCTAAAGGGAAACACTCACATGGCATAAAGAATTTACAATCTTTAATACGTTTAAGTATTTCATTGAAAATATTGACAATATTTATTTCAAGATCGAAAAGCTAAACTTTTGTTTCGTTCCGTTTATCTACTCATGTGCCACCGTCTCAGCGGCATCCAGCAGAGCGCAGCGCGCCTGCCGCGGGCGCACCATGCTCCACACACAGTGGACATAGTAGTGTTAATAGTGTTAAGTGCGATGACGTAGTTGTCTATCAAAGGTCTCAGCCTCGGTTGGTAAGATTGACAATTCCCGAGGTGTTCAGCTACGAAAATGTGATCGGCACACAGAAACGCTGACGCGCAACCTCAATACCTGCAACCTTCGATCGTACCAAATAAACACGCAATAGGAAGAACGCAAGATAGTGCAACGATGCTAAATACACGGACGTAATACAAAGATTTTTCTTGTAAATATTTTTATAGTGTGAGTGTAATGAAGTCAGTATAAATAATGATTTAATTTGTAAATAAATTTATCTTCCACTTGCACTCAAGTCTTACTTATCTCCTGTTGTGGGGTCCTCTCACTGTGGCCAAGGCACCTTTAGCCATCAGTTGATAGGTCTTGTGAGTCTGCTTGACCGGCAGTGAGAAAACCCTATCCTGTGTATATTGCAAGACATACACTACCCTTACATCCTTCCCCCCATCCGTCTGTTGCCTTAGGTCTCACGGCGCAGATATCCCGCATTTGTTTATATATTTCACATTTATATGGTAGGGCTAGGGCCGATAGGACTTTAGGGACTTAGGCTCCGTAGGGTTTAGGTTTACTAGGGCTTAGGTCTTTCTCCTGTCACATAAATTATCCTGTGCAGTTTGCCCATCAGGCGGACTGTACACGAGGTCAGTGACAGTAAATAAAATAAACAACTAACTCTAACAATTCGTGCGTTAAATACCTACCAAAACTAATTTATAAACAACATTTGACCCAACGTGAATGCTGACTCCATTTTTTGTGAATTTTTACTTATTTGTTTTATATTTAATCTGAACTTGTATTGCGTTAGTTCAGTAATTTTATATTTTACCTTTCTAATTACATTCCTTTGGAGTCGCAGAATGTAGAAAGTACAAAGGATTTATCTAGGTTAACGTACGACTCGTCATTTTACTTTTAATGCAAATAAATTTTACTGTCAAAACTGCACTCGTCGGGTTTAGCTATTTTACTCTTAACATTGTAGTTTAACTATAATCCTAATATTCTTTTTAACTGTATAAACGATACACATACATATGCATAAATTTTGAAGAAAATCATGAAAAATTGTACGAATCATTATGAAAGATAAAAGTTCTTTAGCTGATTTTTAAAAACTCTATTCTTTTGACATGGTGAAGAAGAGAGGGTAGTGAGTTCCAGAGAGAAATTGCTTTCACTGTGAACGACTGCTGATAAAAGTCAGTACCGTGACGAGGAGTTGCCAGCAAGAACTTGCTGGTTGACCGCAAGTTACGTTCATGGTGTTGGTGGCGAAAAGTAAACCGTTCTTTAAGATGAGTTGGCAGGCAAACTATCGGCTACAGTTTATTTATAGGGAGTGATTTTATTAAGATTCAGGTATATCGTCGTTATTACGTCAAACAATTTTAGTTATCAAATTTCCTTTGTGAAAGATTAATAAGTGACTAAAAGCTACATTGTGTAGAGATATTTATGCGTGAGCTGTGACTATCCAAAATTTTTTTCTGAGAAGTAAGAAAAGTAAGTAGGGTTATTAATTTCGACTGATACAAAAATTTCAGAATTGTGGTTTAAGAAAATCAACATTATATTAATTTTATTATTGTGTTTTTTATGGCAATCAGCTGTTATTACTACACAATAACTATTTCAGCCAACTTCAAGTATTAGTATAATAAAAGTATTAATAAAATTAAAACATTGCTTTCAAGACAATATGTCCGAAAAAAATCGTTACAATACAAATTCAAAAGTTAATAGGTACTTTAAAATGATGTCAATGTAAGCTTTTCATTTTTCTGAACGAAATTTCTCATTTAATATTAAAACTCCTGGTTTTCCTTTTAATTCTGACGCTATGTTAATAAGCAAAAATAATCCCTACGATAAAGCCTAAAGATCGGTATGATAAAACTACAGGGAAATTTTTTTTCGTGTAGCGGGTTCGATTCCCGGTTCAACCATGTAATTATTTAAAAATCTATAAATAAAGGTTTAAATTGTTCTATAAATTAAAATAATGTCTTCTTTCAGAAAAATGTTCCATCTACAATATTCGAGGTTCTTGCCCTCCATGTGGCATAGCCCTGTATACCTCCTTGTATACCATTTTTGTATCCAAGATCTACAGTTCAGACAATCATCGAAAAGCACAGGAAAAATGCCACAGTTCAATGTTTGAAGAAACCTCGGCCTCGAATCACAAGCGAAGCTGAAAATCGAGTTTTAAGGAAAAATCATTAAAAAGTATCGTGGTGCCCGCGCAAGAGAAATTACCTTGAAGTGGAGAGAGATAATTCATAAAAAAACTATCTGTCAATACCTGCAATAGGGTCGTAAAACGATTGGGCTATGGATTGTATGCTGCTAAAAAGAAAACTTTATTCCAAAAAAATAAATGGCTGTTTTTCGCTAAAAATCATAAAAATTGTACTGAAGACCAGTGGCGCGAAATTATATTTCGTCGTTTCATCCTTCAGATAGTATATAATTAAACAGGTAGTCCTTTTAAGGTATTAGGTAACTTCGCACACTTTTAGAGTATGTCATTTGACTTATTCAAAAAACTTCCGTCTGTTGACTTGATCAATCCCGGTCCCGACAAGTCTACATTCTTTCTTCGTGCGTGGTGACAAGCACACGTCTTATACCAACCAGTAACTTAACAGTTAAATATTAAATAATATGTTATAAAAGTTGTACAAAAAGTGTACTAAAAGTGCCAGCGCCTCCACTTCGGCGTCCACATTTGAATTCGGCGTCCAACGTCCAAAATTCAACCAAACCCGGGACTCGTGCACCGAATCAACCATAATTAAGGTACACGTAGATCGAATCCATTACTTTTACGATTATTGGCCTAAAATAACAAATAATGAAACGATTTTAAAATGGATAAATAATAAGGATTATTTACAACCAGTATTTACTCCCAGACGTATTTTGTCGCATAGTTAAAAACGAAATATGATAATAGCAATTAATAAATTGTTAACACTAAGAGGCTATAAAACCTCGTTGTATAACGAGTGACCAGTTTATTTAAAAAATAAATATAAAGAATAAATATTTTTGGCACCGAAACTCAACGGCAAAAAACGGTTCGTACTAAACAAAAAAATAACAAATGAATAAATAAATAAAATGAAACAATTTTGTAGAAAAAGTACACTTTAAAATGGAATCTTATAAAACAGCTTCTAAATTAATTCCCCATAATGCTTTCTTAGCTAACTTAGATAAGAAAGATTGTACCTACTCGTACCTATATTTGTTAATTACAAAAAATACCTACGGTGTAAATTTCAAGAAAACGATATGTTTGAGCCAATCATTTACGAGTTTACGGCCATGCCGTATGGATTATCCGTTGAAGAATTATGCGCGAAGTAGTGAGTCACTTGTTGTGAGTCTAGATAGTTTGGGCAAAAATCGACTAGTACCAACAAAGTCGGTAAAATTTTTAGGGTGTATGTTAAACATCGAACAGTACCTGACGATAAGCGTTATAATAATAAACATATTTATAAAACTTAAAATATGCTCGATACGAAATATTGCCAAACATATAGGTATACCTACTGGTCGCAGCCTTTCAAATTTATAAGATATATACAGATGCATTCAGAACAGGCTGGGGCGTAGTATTCCAAAACAATAAATTTTATTGTGAAAAAGAATATCATATAAATTACCTAGAATTACTAGCCGTTTCCTTATATAGGCTTCAAAAGTTCAGCCGGGGAAGAAAGAAATTGTGCAATATTATTACGAATTGATATTACCACCGCTATTAGTTACGTCAATAGGATGGGTAGTATTCAAATTCCAGATTTAAATACTCTAACTATACACATTTGGCTATGGTATTTATGAGGAACGCAATTTATGGATTTTTGCAAATGTGACGCATTTGTAACTAGGGTTACAAACGCATCTGAACCGGATGCAGTCGCAGTCGATGCGTTTACGATTAATTGGGCGTCTACGTATTTTTAACCACTTCCTCCATTTTCCCTTGTCTTAAAATGTGTTAGAAAAATAATTGATTTGAATTGAAACAAAAGATTTAATTAACTCCCATAACAGCACCAAAGCAAAGCAGAGACCCTGACGTTGATGCTCGCTTCTCTGGCATCCATGACTATTTGTCAATACAACATCACGTTGAAGTCATGGTGGGAGTTTTATACGTTACTTAATACCGATATGTTCAAAAACCTGTTTTATTAGTTCTTGTTTTTTAAATGAGCAATTTAATAAGGGTTGTTCATTCGGTTCGTTAAATTCACACAGTAAACAACCTTTGTTATCCTTGTCAATCTTTAAATACAACATAATGATATGTACTGTATCGAATCTGAAATATTATATTTTTTGTGAAGAAAAATATTGAAGCTTCGAACTCGGGGTTCTTGTTTGTAACATGAAAGGCCCCTCACAGAGCCGCGTCGAGTCAGACGCTAAGTCGGTGGATAAAGCAGACGCTAGCTACGAACAGCGTTGACATGAGTGTGTTCAGCGCACACAGCACGCGGCACGTGCTCAGTGTAGGTTATCCGAGAAACGGCTGGGTGGACCTAAAACTCTCAGGCCTTTACAAAATTTTACCATAAACCTATATTAACCCACTAAAAGACTTTGCCTTGTCCGTACTCCATAAAAGTACAAACCACTTAATACCTTCCGATGAAGAGATTAATTAAAATTAAATTATTCTGTTTGTTTATTTAATTAATGTGGCAATCACCGAGTGTATAATAAATGGCTAAAGGTTACTGGATTCTTAAATTATGTACTAAAGTAAGGCATTTAATGAATAAACGCATTTAAATAAATTATAATTTGTAAAGACAAAAGAAAACAAAACTTAATCTCTAAAAATCTACCTGTTTAATTATATACTATCTGAAGAATGAAGCGACGAAATATAATAGATGATTAAACGAACATCCAAGTGAAGTTCTGTCGCTATTATATGAGTCGCTTCATTCGAATATACAAGGACCCGTCCCTCCCGGAACTCATAGAAAAGTTTTGTTTTGATCTCTAAAAAATGAAGACTTGTTGGGACCGGGGTTGATCAAGTAAACAGACGGAAGTTTTTTGAATAAGTCAAATGACATACTCTAAAAGAGTGCGAAGTCACCTAGTACCTTAAAAGGACTACCTGTTTAATTATATACTGTCTTCGAATGAAGCGACTCATATAATAGCAATAGAACTTGACTCGGAAGTTCGTTGAATCATCTTTAATATGGAGACGAATCTAATTTTGAGGTAACGATCGGTGATGTGTGGATGAAGCATTCCATACCGACTGTAACAAAAGAAAAGTGAAGTTTCCTGGATCGGTAATGATATGGGGCTGCATGTCAGCACAAGGTCTGGGTCGTCTACATTTTGTAGAAGGAACTGCTAATGCAGTAGTACTCTACTGGTATTCTGGTAAACAAGGATGTTTTGGTACAACTGGAAATAAGTCTCATGCCCTCGATTCTAACGTTGAAACATCGTAATGCCTACGCCTTTGAATGAGATGGTGCTTCCTGTCACACTGCGAGGACACCTTAGGCTTGTTTTAACTGAAATCAGATCCCTACAATGGAGTGTCCGTCAAGTTGTCCAGATTTGTCACCAATTGAGACCCTATGGTGAAATTTAAGAAAATGCTGCTAGTATCCAGCATGGTCTAAAAGAAATCTAAAAGAAAAAATTAAATCTGTCTGGGGCTCAATAACTACAGAACAATGTGAAGAATTGGTAGCAACGATGCTACGAAGAATAAAGGCCGGGATCGATGGATCCATGACGCCACTGAGTGTTAGACGAACTATTTCGCGTCGTTGAATGCGATGAACGAAGTTTTTTGTGTGGATGGTTCCCCAAGAATTTTTTATATTTTATTGAAAAAGAGAAATATATATTTTTTTAAGTTGAACATAAACTTCATTAAGTGTTCAAAACCACTATTTCTTTATAGAACTTATAAAAGTTAAATTTATTTATCAAAATTTTACTTCGAATTTAAGACATTCGTAATATTTGGCAATAGAGCAACTGTTTTGCATTGGGGCTTGTATAACCTATGTATTATTTATTTGTCTGCGCAGTTTCAGATTGTCCAAGGTAGAATATACAGATATAATTTCGTAGACCGTTCTATATAATGATAATAAATACATCTCCACACAAATACACCAACTGTATGGCCCCAAAGTAAGCAGAGCTTGTGTTATGGAAGACCATACAAAAAAGAACGTCCATCTGGAACCAATCTGTTTTATTGCAATGGTTATACTTTACTTGATGGTTATAATTCATTTAAACTTGCCATATTTGATTACAATAAACTAGCGGTTGATAGATTACAAGCTCCTCCAAAACTGACCTCCAAAATCTGGTTCCCGGTCGCCTGATTTTACTTATAATATGGTTTGGTAACACGGCACAAATATAAACAAAATTATACAGACAGGAAATACTTTGTTCTCATTTATGGCGGGGAGAAATATGAGTGAGTTTGTGCGAGTAAATGTATCTGTAGTAGTATCATAGCCATATTTCACACACGTTTTGTAAGAAAACCTTTCGCTATTTTGCGGTAATAAAACATTGCGTTTGTTGCTCTAAGAAGAACTTTCCAAATTGGCAGTTCGAGAAAAGTAAACAAAGAATCAGTCAGTGAAAAGAAAACGCATATAAAATTTAACTTTTAATACGATACCCGTCGGCTTTATTCTCAATAACTTAAAAGTTCTACCTTTTCCGTCTCAATTTTTCATGAACCAAATCACTTATTATAATAATAATAAATAATAAATCCCCAGACAAACACACGAACTGTATGGCTTCCAAAGTAAGCAGAGCTTGTGTTATGGATGACCCTACAGCGAACTGAGGGGAACTACAACCATGACCCGAGAACAAACATCTGTGTTCATCACACAAATGAATGCCCGGCCAGGACTCGAACCTGGGGCCTGCGGCCTATGAGGCAAGGCTACTAACCACTACGCCACTCGGTCGTCATATGTGATATGTTCACAATAAACGCAACGAACATGTTACGATTGCGAGAAATGCCAATATGTCAAATAATTTTTCAAAGATTCTTTAATAAATAACAGTTATTTTTTTCCTAGCAATTGTAAGAAAATAAATGCTTTCTGTAAATAAAATAAATGAAAAACATTGAAAAACTGAAAATCAGTTTACAGCATAAAATATGAAACCGTCTTAAGGCTTGTTTCTAATTATATAGAACAGATTTATAATTATATTAAGCACATAGAAATAACTAAATACGTGTAGTTTCTTGTAAAGCTCACACTTTCATTTAGTAAGTAATCGGTCTGTCATTTACGAATTTCTACGTCAGTATATAAAAAAAGATCCGATTGCGCTATACTATTATTAAGTGGTCGTAAACTTAAATAACTTGAGTTTTCTTTACTACTTTGATGGTTAAAAAATGATGTATAAGTCAGTTCAAATTCTTTTTATTTTTGAAATCTAGCGCTACCAGATTAAAAAGTAGTTATACGTTTTTTTTAAAAGTATTTATAAGTTATTATACGTTTTTTAATAAACTTCTTATATGTTAAGAAGGCCGCACTTTATTTTAGGTAAAATGTAAGTATCTTTTTTACTATTTTCACAGCCGGCAAACGAGTACGGGATCCACCTGATGATAAGTAGCATCCACAAGCATGGACATAATTAATCTTAGGAGTTTTATTTATCAACATTGAAAGTGAATATTATATCGACTAATATACCGTTGCCGGTCGTATGCTTCACAACTGAAGTTGCAATCGCCTTAGTAATTTCACCGGCTCTTTAGCAAGAACATAACCTTACAACCATGATTATTATGACGGACATAATTGGAAGGAGCGCTGTACCACCCCGGACGAGATCTTTAAAAAGAAACTACAAGCGCTAAATATACATCAAAGTAGGTTTTGGTGTCACAGAGTCCAGTACTTCAGCTAAATTAACTAACTTATTTTTGCAGGTATGCGGGAGTGGCAGTTGAAAGAACACAATCATTTAATTTTAAATTAATGAATGCAGCCAGTCAGTCAGTCGTCGGTCAACAAATGCAGGGAGCATTCTTTAATTTAAAATTAACTCTAAAAGTGCACGCCCCTCCAGGTTCCTAATATTCCTGCGTTCAAAATAGTTTATAGATGCACACACTGTTGGTTCTGCAAATAATACTTGAATAATTGGATTCGTCGGTCAACTAGTGCGTAATGACCCACGCAGAGCGGACGTTTCGTTCCAAACAAAGTGCGCGTTCTGCGCAATAACAGGCCACTTAGAAAGTTTTCCGTAAAAAAGTTTTAATATATGGAACGCTGCCGAGTTTACATTTATTTTGAAAATTCAATTATTTAAAAGTAAAATTATATTTGATCCAAATTTTAATTTCTCTCTGAGCATTATGAAACTATTATATTTGTTTATATATATTATGATCTGTTTTGGCCACGCAACGGGGATTTATCAATATGACCCAAAAACAAAGCGCCAGCCAACAGTATGTTTGTTTCAAGACGAACCAATGCCTACGAAAGTGAAACGGTCGAGAACCCTGGAAAAATGCCAAACGCCAGTTTTTCGGGGGTACTTGTTACCAATTCGCTTAAGAATCAAAAGTAGTACACTACCAAATGCTTGCCGTAAGTTTTTGCTGCTGCGAGCAACAAAGGAACTGAACACTGGACTCTGAGGTCTTTTCAAGAAGTCAAGACGAGGGACTTCTGAACACCACACCGGTAAAACTTTTGAGCTATTCTCCTTACAGTCCTGATTTGGCAGCCTGTGAGTTTTCTTGTTCCTTAAAATTTAAAATTCAGCTAGATACAGTTTTTATCGCCAAAAGATGCGCTCACTACGTTCGAGAAAGCCATTGAGAAATTACCTGTTGCAGACTGGAAAATGTGCTTTAAAAATTAGTTCAGACGATGAAACTTTGTATACACCCTGGCAAAGAGTTCTTTGAAAATATACCTATTATAAAAAATATGACCTATATATATAAATAATTTTAAAATATAGAACATTTCAATTTTTTTTCTCTTTACTTTCTATCCCAAGTACAATGTCCGTGCATAGATCGACCGCGCGACTACCTGGCCGATGAATGCGGAGTCTGAGTTTACTGTGGTAAAACGTTGCAATGTATATTTATTTTCATTGGAGGTCGTGGAACGCCTTTGTATTTAGGAAATGTGTAATTTAAATAGGAAAATTCATATCACTAAACATGAATTATTGAGATATTTTAGTAACTCGATCTAGCAAAGGAATTGATTAAAGGAGGCTGAGTAATCGTGGGCTAGACAGTTAATAGGTTGAAATTGGTGTCAAAAAATAAGTTATATTAACCTCATTATAAATACAATAAACCGCGAACGATTTAATTTCTGGAAATGAAATAAATTCAAAATATGTAAATTCACTGTGATTTTTATGAGTGGAATTTAGTTTTAACGTCGGCAATACTGAATTTTACCCCAACAAAGAGTGAAAAGAACGAACGACACGTACGTGATTGACGAGTCACTCACTCAATCATGCCGTCAAATGGCTGCCATTTTGATACTCGTTTGTTTGGCTTTGTTCCATGCGCTTGAGTTGTTTTATGGTTTTCCCATTTTCTTACGACTTACGCTTGTTATACGGACTAACTAAGATTCTTCTTTACTCGAATACTTTCTGCTTGCCTACCGGATCCCGAGAACCCGCCATGACGAATATTGGTTTTGTTTCCTTGGATACCCGATTTTGCATTGCGTTTGGTCGCTGTGCTACTGTTGGCAGACGAATTTTAAATGAAGAAATATGGTTGTGATTTGACAATGGCGTAAGACTGAAACAGTAAGTAATCTATTCTTGCAAATAATTTCAAAGTGAGCAAGATAGTGGTTTAGATAAATGTTTATGCTATTTCGGGGAGCATACAAAGAGTGAAATACATACACGATTCGTTTTGGGACATCATTAAGTTTAGTATATTTAAATAATTTATTGAAAAGTCCAACGAAATAATTAAAAATGACATTCTCATAACCTAACGAAACTTTATATGACACTACTAAAATATCTTATATCTTAACTTCTAGAAGTACAAATGTTTTCAAATTTTGAACACTACAAATGTATGTTTCTTATAGAAAACACTATTTCTAAGTTGTTAACACCATAGCCCAGAAATGTATGGGACGGTATCTGCCTCCTTTGTTGAATGTAAAAAATAGCTGTTATTTGGATATAAGTTTTTGACGACTTACCTGCTTAAATAGATGCTCAGAACTTATCATTCTCATAATTATTTTTACCTAAGCTCAATCACCTAGCAAAGAACCCAAACGTTCGTAGTGTTTTTTTTTCACAGTAAAAATGCGATCGATAATTGTATTATCATATTTGATGTGAGCGGAGTGTAATTACGTGAACTTACGAAAGAAATGAATTTTATATTAATTTGGCACATAGTAAATACAT
Source organism: Marasmarcha lunaedactyla (assembly GCA_923062675.1). Taxonomy (NCBI): domain Eukaryota; kingdom Metazoa; phylum Arthropoda; class Insecta; order Lepidoptera; family Pterophoridae; genus Marasmarcha; species Marasmarcha lunaedactyla. The sequence continues at coordinate 11,322,172 of OV281339.1, read as the reverse complement.
CTTATGTTATTTAGAAATAGTTTTATAAAAGTAAATTTTAAAAGCCATCATATTTAAACACTGTGCTAAACTTAACTTTTAATCTTAAATATAGTTGCATAACATTAGATAGTAAGATAGAAGAGATACAAGAGTAATTAAGATTTTAGAAGATTTTAACCATGATGAAAATGAGGGTAATAATAGGATATGAAATAAAACAACGCTCTTTGATATGTTAATCAACATTTATTTTAACATTTAAAATTACATAAAAAGGAGGCATTCTGCCTTAAAAGTCTTTGATTATTTATAATGTAGGTACCTACAGAAATACTTCATTTATAGAGTGATTTTTGATGGAATAAGATAAAATGAATAACCATCCTTTACGGTTAATTTATTTTTTGTTTGTGTTTATATCGTTTTGCCTGGTGCCAAATTTTGTTTTGTTTTTAAAATTAAATTACGATTATCAAATATTGTTCAAGATTAAAGATATGACATTTATTTCACATATGATCGTAATGGATGGTTCATTCTATTTTTTGAAACAAATCACTTTGGATACATAAAGGCGGAATTTTTAACAGGAAAAAGAAAATGTAAACTTAAGGTTTACTACATTATTAAAAATGAGTGTCAATGTATTTTTAATAGTTAAAAATATAACATATTTACAAATATGTTTTAAATTAAAGATTTCATCTTTGAGTAAATACAATAAAAAATACAATTAATTTACTAGCTAACCATCCATAAATGTACAGGTATAAATTAATACATTTTTCTATAATTCCGCCTACAAAAGCTACAGGAGTAGATTAAGTAGGTAGAAAGATATGTAAGTAAGGTAAGTAAATAGGTAAATAATTTTATAAGTCAACATGGATATGATTACTTTTACTGATCAATATTTGCATCAACTAAGGAGTTTCAGATATGATTTATTAAAAATAAGTCTAAAAATTTGGTAGCAACAAGCCCATCATAAATAAAAATATGTTATTTTACTAAATGGTCACGTTTTGGCTTTGCCCATTTACCTACAATAAAGGTTATTTCAGGAATAACTGTTCATTACAAAATTATCACTTGGCATTTTGATGAAATACAATACAACAGGACTTAGGGTCCGTAATGGTGGATGACAAATATCAACAATTCTGAAAACCACAAATGGTATTTAAGTGTTATTTTTTATTAGGCCGCAACAAAATAGGCATGTTTAAAAAAGCCTTGCTAAAATTATTTTTCTTCAAATTAAAATGGTTAGCGCAAAAATTTTAGAAGCATTTTCCTGCGTAAACTCATTTATAAAGAAACTTAATAATTAAGTGTCCGTGTGTTTTCAGAAGTAATGGTATTTTTCAATTCCACTCAGTACCAGCATTGGTCTCCAAATGTAACGAAAGAACATGCCGAATATTAAAATTACAAGTTGGTATTTATATTGATTTGAGTTAAGTGTTATTTGAAAGTAGAAAACATACTATAGGAAATAACAGGGTTCTTAGCCACCAAATAGGAGTGTTATAACACGTGTTGACTTTTTAGAATGATTGCGTAGGTACTGTATATAAATAAGAAGTATCTTGAAAGAATGATCAAGTCAAGAGGTAGAAAATATCCATACAATAGTGTTTTATACGTACACACAATAAGCAAAACATTATCTCACTTTAAACATTTAAGACTGAATAGTTAATTAACACCAACATTATTAAATCTCAAGTCCTAAAGGTTTAAACACTGCGGCTCGTTTAATTTCTGTTTTGTTAAATATAAATTGGCATTGTTTTGAAGATTGTTGACAATTCATTGTTATTTATTTATTCCGAGTCTGGACTATTTTGGACGACGATGCAGTTTTTAAACCTTTGTCATCAGAGAATTCGGGAAAATATTTTAAAAGTTTTCGTTGTGCAGAACCCACAAATATTGCATAATTTTATTAAATATACACGATGAAATTGCAGTCAAGATCTTGCTAGGAATTTGCAAAAAGGAATTCAAATTCAGAAGTCTTATTTAAATTATGCTTAATTACTCCATGCTAAACTGTGCAAAGTTGGTTCTACTATTTGTTACTGAAAATTTTGTATTGCTATTTAAAAAACAACAAACCGATTTGAAGTGAATGCCTTATATTTTAGAATTTTTGAAATAACTCGCATTGTAAAATAAAAAGAATGATTTTTATGCTTGACGAATGGGCTGTATGTGGTTTACATATTAAGAATTATTTATTGTTATTACTTACTACTTAATATTTGCTTTACAATATAATGCTCCAGAAGTGGTAGTAAAAAAAATTTTTACAATTTATTGAGATTTAATATAAATATACAAAAACCGTCACTAAATACTAATGTCTTTATAAGTTATACCTAACTAAAAGTGAACGTTTAAAAAGTTGAGACAGTCGTGTAAGGAATCATATTTATAGGTCCATATTAAACATTAAAAATAGTAGTTTAATATAAACAACATAGGCCAGTATTGATGCGCGAGTGTAAACGTTGCATACCAGTACATTCCCCGGCACACAATCGCAAACTTTAGCAAACACCTGCAATGTCAGCGTACATACGTGTAATTTACATTGAATTGCGCTTACGACTCTATAAAATGAAATATATTCTTGCAGGAACGTACTTAACCTAGAACTTCCTTAGCTTACCTGTTTTCTTTTAATTTTACTGTTACATGGAGATGATTATAAAATTGTGATATTAGTGAGCTAGCGGCGGCGTAAGAAAATCTTAGTTAAACTTTAATAGGGTCCGATCGAGACATATACAGTGTTCATCATCATCAACATCCTGTATTTTCTTCTAACGCAATAAAATTACAATCTAACACATAATGTCTATCTAGACATCGTTTTAGTACAACATTTATTATTCGGTGAATACCTATTAACAGTAATTTATTTTAACAGCTAGACAACTCTTGAGTTGCTTGCTCAATAAAAGCAAAAACCGCAACGAAAAGTAAATCGAATAAGTGCATTTTGTACGTATGTCGCGAAACCAACGGTATATAGTTTAAAACATTGCTTTACTGAATGTTCAGTGAAAATAGCTGAGGTTTGCATCGGATTGTCGTTACTACCTGCGTATAACGCGTTTATTGAGTTAAAGCTGTTTTGAAAATTATTCTGTAATTAAAAGCAAAAGTAATAAAAAACATCCTTAATTCTAAGCTGGTTTGAGTTGATCTCTAACATATTGACTCTATATTTATATATTTTTCATAATTACAACCTACGATGGTACAAGTACTATAAAGTCAATTTATACCACCCTAGTTTTATCTTAAAAAATGACAATATCTTTTAATATGTTCTGCCGTTGATGCCGATGTATAAAGTTATATCTAATGATTAAGTTATTATTATTATTATTAAGTTATATCTAACTACGATTAGTTATATATGAATATTAACTACAAATATAGAATCTGCATCTGACCAAGGCCGTGGCTCTGTCCTCATAAAGCCGGTGATGACTAAACCGTTACCGCAGACACAGGTCCAGCCAAGTTCAGAATATTTCTTATAGTATAAATATATTTTATTTGTGAAATCTAATGAACGAAAATTCAAAATAATTATGAATTATTTACAATAACTTAGAAAAGTACGATCGGAACTGGTACAAACTGGTTCAAGTAGTGGGTTAGGTTTTTGTTATTGTTTGTTTTGTTTTGTTCAATATCGTCTATTTAGACACTACATGACAAAATTGAGCGTTTTATGTAATGTATGCATGCAATTATATTAAAATACTCTTTTCGTTGATATTTTATGCAATGTGAAATGTGCAGTTGGAGGGCACAAATGGAGTACGTAGGTTAGCTCATTCTACGTTGTCGTTCAAGTTAGTGGATACTTGATATTTTTAAATAAAATAAAATGTTACCGACAATATTTTGGTTTCACCGCAATTAGCCCTGAGTGTTTAAATTACCCTTTTTTACCTTCTTGGATGATTAACGCATAAGATTTTATCTAACACATAGGAAAACATACCCTTAGTTCTTCTTTTTAAATTGGACCCAGATAAGTGAACCGATATTTTATATACACTCGAAGTTTGACCTAAGAATTTGTATATTTGCATTTCGTGAATTCAATTATGTAAATAAGTTATAACGTGCAGATACGGAGTGTGCTTTATCTTTGAACAATTCTTGAAGTTGATAACTCAGTGCAAAAAGACATTAAATCAGATGGCAAATTTAAACGATTATCAAAATTGAACACCAAAGCTTTATTTAGATAGAATCTGAAAAGTTTATTGATGTTTAACAGAGAAAATATCGTCTTTTTTAAAATACGAGCATAAATTACTACAGCTTTTTATGAATCTCATGAACTGACTGAATGTCTTAATTTTTGTATTATATTTCCGAAAAATATTCGGTTCACATGTTTGGGGCTACCGCTATATAAGTTGTACCCGAACTAGTTCCTACATAGCTGGTTTTTATATATCGACATCAACGAAGGATCGGTGGCACTACCAACTAACAGGAATCTATATTTCACCTTTTCTTATAATTTCATTTGCGAACGTTGTTTGAGCTAATACTTTTAAATAATTTTATAGCCCGCAATCCATACATAATGGTAAGAGGCCGTACCCGGAACATAACTCGTTGTAGGTACAATTGATGAATATTGAATTTATATTTGAAAATCGATGAATAATATGTGACCGATCATTGGCGTTAGTTGGTATTGCCTAAGCTTGTAATTCCTGTTAGTCCTATAGCACTGAAGTGATACAAAATTTGCGACTAAACTTACGAAGTAAACCCAGAAAACAGTTTGATATTGTGAAATTTAGACATTGCAGGAAATTAATCAACTGCAACCTTATGTACAAGTGTCCAATGGGATTGTGTATTATGCAGTAGTTGTTCGTCACCCAAACGTGGCCAGAAAGCTTGTGACTTTGACAAACTTCTCCATTCACTTAAAAATGTATGCTTCGGGGTACCACTTTGACCCTCAGTCTACGAATGAGAAGTTACGAAGATTTGCTACGAATCATCTCGTCCATAGAATAAAGACATCAAATTATGGCAAATCACAAGGAGTCTACTTAATGAAATGCTTAGAATTTTTAAAGAAACATTAAGCCAAACCTTAAAAGAAGCTATTTATTGCGTAAAGTAACTTTTGTGCAAAAACGCATCTTAAAAGTAAACAAATCATTATTATGTGCTCGAAAGCTCTCAGCCAAGCTTCTAATTGCTTTAAAGTAAATTTTTTGGTAGTAAGTTTTATGACTAAAATTTAAATCACGAACGGATTTCTCCCGGATATAGCGGACGCCCACTTTGATGGGACAAGTCCCATGCAACTAGCGTACGATTTTAACTGCCTGTCACAACTTCGTTACTCGTGAAAGACAGTCAACGGTGCGGAGATCGTCAACGACGCCGTAAATCCGTAAATTAAGGTGTAAAATTAATTCATGACAACATGACAACTTAATGACATTCGAGTTGCATATATCTAGTCGTTATTTATTAAATTATGCGCATTGTTTTGAATTAAGAACAGGTTTAAATCGATCACTGCAGAATACACAAGAGTCACAATATTCCACTGCTATCTGGGTTTCGGAACATATAAGACTACAATATACACAACTACTGCTGTATTGCTTTGCATGAGAATACCACGTAACGCGTCGCGTTATAACTAAGACATATAATTATAATACGTAATCAATAATAATTACTAAAAAACATTGAAAGCGTTGTCATATTTATAAGCAGTTTAACATTAAGCATTTTGATCGGACCCAGAGAGGAGACAGAGTTAATTAATGTTCTTTTTCTCAATATTTCAAATTTACTTTTAATAATATTTTACCATAGCAGCGAACTAGTGATGGATTGAATTACTGTTAAACTCAGAGATAAATGAATCCCACAGAACAATTTAACACATTTTCACACAAATGAATTGCCTGAACATTTGAAAAACAATACATTTAGGAGTTGAGGTCCCTTTAAATTATAATAGGCGTGTAAACTTACTTGGTGAAATTATATTAGTTTTAGATAAATGGAAAAGAAAATCAATATATAACAAAGTTAACTAAATATTTTAAGCGATTGAGGATTATTTACAATTGTAATTGTAAATTGCTACAATTTGGTAATTCAAAAGACCAATCTCTTAGCAATTTTACTGATATTAATCCGGTAATGTCCAAATCAATAACAAGCATAATACTTCTACTGTTTAAGTAATGAGATACTTAGAGACCACTCCGTTCCGAAATAAGGTTGAAAACGAGCTCGAAATAAATATGCCAATTCATTGGCATCATCCTTGAAATGTTCTAAATAACGAATGAATAAATAATTCACTGAGTTGAACGTATTTCTACGGTAGTGCCGTGCCGCTAGCTCGAGGGAACACCGAGATACATTACCATAAATTTACGAGTAAGTCTTAGCTGTTAATTGAAGGAAAGGCAAGCACCCCCACTCATTGAAATTTGTGTACTAAACCATTAGGATAAAGTTATTTAATCTTTAACCTTTGACATACAATTCCCATTTGCGCTTCGCAAATTCAAACCTTTCTTCAAGCTTATTATCTCAACCTGTTTACGACATACAGATTAGAACGACATCAGTGCGATCTATAGTCAATGTAGTGAGGTGCTATGTGCCCAATAATTTAGGATAACGTGGAGGGAGGGGGGGGGGTTACACCTTAATATTACTGGGAACAACGATTACAATGTGACATTGAAATATCCACCCATGTAGTGTGTTATGTAATGCCTAATTAACTATTACATACTTATTATGTGATACATAGCTCAGTGAATCAGAGACTAGAGTTATTCGAATAATTCGGTATTTATCCAACCTATAGTGTTATTCAATCTGCTTTTACAAATAGTCAAGACAGTGACTACCAAAACTGAAATATAATTTAATTTGGCCCTTCATTGTGATCGATTTGCTATCGCTTACTTTTCTAAAATAACTTTCATAAATTCTTTACAAGATTTGTAAAAGCATCTTGAGTACAATACTATACTTGTGCCTAATCGAAGAAAACAAGAAGCACAGGGGGCGTTAGTATCGCCCAGGAGGCTGTTCACCTCCCGAAGTATACAACCTTAACATTTAAAACAGGTTTAAAAAAATAGGAGTTAGACTTTGGATATAATAATAGATAGTGGGTCGAGTATTCATGAAATTGACAATTTTCACTTTGTTGTATAGTATTACGTCACCAAGCTGAGGGGCGGACGAGATTATATGATCGATTTCTTACGAACAAATATTGTTAGTTCCGTCTACACGTCTAACAATATCGGTAATTTCATCTATACTCGACCCTTTATCAGAGAGACTTCTAGTAAGATATGACGCGAAGACATGATAATGTCTTCATGTTATACTTTAGTAGAATATAAAGTGAGGGGTTTGCCATATTGGCTGTGTTAGTGGAAGATCGTGGGAGCGCTAGGCAAAGGGCGCTAAATTTTGGCGTGATATGCTACTTATTCATGCTGGCCGATCAACTAAATCAATTTGTAACAACCTTGCAACGCTCAATGTCAAGCCATTAAAAAACTCAACTAATTGGCAATAAGAAATTCAGCTTTCACAAGCTACGTGACTCGAATGACCGACCAACATATCTACGTAGCAACAATTAGATACGGTTCAAAAGTTACACTCCAACATCAATCATACAATATCCATTAGTGAGATTTATGACTACAGAAATCGAATATGGCATGTAACTTTCATCCTGTATCGGATACTAAGAAGCGCAAATGTTCCTTTCAATTTTCATCACAAGAGTTTAATCTAATTGCTGGTCGTTTGACAGAAACATCGGCACTTTTGAGGAAAATTAGTTTCTGGATACTTGATTCGACCGGGTACAACTTAATTCGATTCTATCTACCTTAGCAAACTATACATACCTATACCTTCAAACCACCTCAAGTAATATCCAGAAATTATTAACCTCAAGTAATGAAACTTCGATAGCTGTCCGATCCTGCTGGAATCGGTACTATCGGTAGTTTCGATGTACCTTAATATAAATCTTTGCACTTGCTGAGACTGTGGGCAAGTGGACAAACTTTCCAAAGCTGCGTGCTATCTACAGCACACTATATTACGCTTAATGTAGAAATATCTTATCTAATAGATAAAGAACATAATATTGTTCCTTTTGAGTATCGTATATCTTCTATGCAGTCTGTTTATAATTGTCGTTGATTGTCTTTCACAATTAGAAATGTCGTAAAGGGTTAAACGTCGTAATCTTTATATAAAACCAGATTTCATTTCGGTTTTAGTCATTTTTATGTTTTTGTCATACTTATATCCTTGGAAAATATGTCTCATTCGGTCATTCAAATTTTTAATAGTTTGTTTTCAAATTTTCCATCTAAGAGATACAAACAGAAGTAGAAATTCACTCATAAAATGAACATTAAAATAACCACATAACTCAATAACGTTAGTACCTAATCACATCTTAAAAACGCAAATAAGAAATGTCGAAAGTACCTTAGTATTAAAATAGATTAGAAAATTAGAATGTCTTGAGAAAATTTTGAGAACCGGTTAGCGCTGCGTGGGGTGCTTGTAGCCGTAGGTGAGGCGGTCGAGGAAGCGGTGCAGATCGTGGAAGCGCGGGCGCTGCCCAGGCTCGCGGCGCCAGCACTCGTGCATAAGGTCGTAGAGCTCGCGGCGGCAGCGTGGCGGCGGCGCGGCTGGCACTAGCGCCCCGCGGCCTCCGCAGCGCCACTCGCTGGCGTTCCTGATCACCTGGTAGACGAACGTGTTTTATGTTTGGTGGAAATAGTTATTTTGCTTTTGTATTTAACCTGCCTATAATCAAAAACATCGTTAATACATGCATCATATTATATGCGAGATTGAAGAAAATAGAAAAACTGTCCTGCTCTTTTCACACTTAACATGGCGTGTGCACATAAGTGAGATTTATTAATATGGGTCTTAGATTATTATCAAAACCTAGGTTGAGATCTATTTATATGCCTATGCAAATAAATTTACACTCTTGGGTTATATAGAGAAGAAAATTACGTTAACTTAAATTATTCCATACCTGGTCATCGGACATATCTTCGAAAGGTTTGGCTGAGCAGAAAGTCAATATTTCCCATACGGTCACTCCAAATGACCAGACGTCACTCGCCGGAGAATACATGCCCTAGAAACATACCAACATAACAAAACTAGTCACTCAGGGGTAAATGATTCCAAAAACCACTGCAAAATTTTCATGATGGTATTTATTACCATGCAATTATCAAATTTTATAATTTGCACGCAAAAATACAAAATTGGATTTATCCAGGTTTAAGTATATCTTAACATTTAATTAAGATGTACTTAACGAATACTTAAAAAAGTATATTTACCAAAAGTAAAATAAATAATAAATCCATTAATACCAGTAACAGATTTTCCCAAGCCATCCAACGCAGTGGCACTCTGGTACCGTCTGTCATAATGTGGTATTCACCAATGAACTCCTCACAAAACATAGCGTAGTCTGATATCTTGACATTCAGGTCCTCAGTGACGGTAATGTTGCTAGGGGGAGGGACAAAACAAGCAAATTTTATTTGGTAACCTAGGTTGGTACAGGTTGCGAGTAAATCGTGCATTGTACATAATTTATTTGTATCTGTCTCGCAAGGTATTTTAATTAATCTACAACTGAAATAAGACAATTATTCGAAGACACACGTCATGAAATGTTGTCTGAGAGGAACTCACCGAGCAGCTAGATCGCGATGTACCAGTTCGAAGGACTCCAGATACTTCATACCGGCTGCCACCTGACAGCATACGTGGATCAAGCTCGCATAGCTATGACAAACAAGCCACCTTTAGTTTAATTCTATTCTATACTATTAATTATTGCTGTTGGTTTTCTTAATAAAGTAAAAAAAAATAACCTTAAAATTTACCTCTAGATCTACAATGAGATACTGCGTATTTAATTTTGCTGCCTATTTGTTATATTGCTAGAACTAAAATTTTTGGGTGCAAACACGGGTCTAGTAATAATATTCTTGTAATCAATTTTTTAACCTGTTTCTACGATATTAATTTTAGTTATTCTGTAAAAAATAGACGTAGTCATCGTCATTCTTGAAACGATTACGTATTTTAACGAAATTAGAAGAAGAGCTGTATATAATTGTATTATTATATCTATTTAAAGTATTTATTTTAAACTGGATTAAATTTTAATTCGATTTATCAGAGATCAATTCCCTATTACACTTTTAAATTCATAAATAGAAGGTAATTGCATTGTGGATATTAAAATTTCTTATTTTCTAAACTGGTTTTTAATAAAAAAGGAGGTTCTTAATTGGGTTGCCTTTCTTAATGTTTGTCACCTCAGGTCTTCGTCCATTACGGGTAATAAATGATTTAAAAAATTAAGTATGTATACTTTTAGATATTCAGAAATTCTAAGAAATCGGTTTCTTTTCGTCAAAAACTGTGTTTACGTGATTACCTCAATTTCCTGTCCCGTTTCAATATCGATGGCAGTGGAGAGGCTTCGCCCCTGTCGAGGGCGGCGCAGGGCGGCTCCAGAAGGCTGAGGCCGAGGACCCGTGCGAGCTGAGGGTGCTTTAGTCCGGCGCCCCACGTAGCTTCGCGGGCGAACGCCGATCTGTTATAATTAGAAAACATTGACCCATTGAATGTCACGTCTTAAATCGATCATCATGAAGTTAAGCATACACGCCGCCAGGGGTAATAAAAAGGACATAGAGTATAGTAACGAGGGATGCGATCATCTAGTAATAGGCAAATGCTATGAAATGAATTAATCTTAAGTTTAAATTTAAGCATTGTTAAAATTAAAATTTTATAAAAAATACGACTCGTTGAAAGAACATATTTTACTAATGCAAATACTCAATGGATAACAAATAAAAACAATATCACATACATAACCCACGCGTTCGAGCCAGCATATAGTGTTAGCAATATTTTTTTAACGGAAATGCTGGGCCGAACCAACTACTATACATATTCAGGATATATGCATGTCGGTTTTTTCGGCTTGGCCCTCCAAAACCCGACTGGCACTAGCCGAACTTTATCGCGAACATTCCTAAGTACATATTCGAATTTTCCGCCTGGCGTTGCTAATCGATAATAAGTGGGTGGCGCCCCTTATATATAATTTCTTACTATATTACGTAAAGTAAAGTATGGTATCAACACCTACCTAAAAGCTCTCCTTATATAGCTCAATACGCATTACATATTTCTTTTAGGAGAACTGTAACAATAGACCTCACATAAATATTATTATGGATCACATACTGAATAGATATCACTCAAACTTTGACTGTCAATGAAGGTTTGATGAGAGCGGCGATTAATCTCACTCATTCTAATTATTCAATGATGTCAATCACGATCGTTTGACAAGTTACACAATAATTCTTCAGAAAGCGTGTTACAAACGGGCAAGTAGATCTAATATACCCTTTGTCCTATTCTCATGATTGCAGGTGACATAGGTCTGTGGGCAGGAGGTCTGTGGGCAGGAGGTCTGTGACATAGATGCACAACGTCTATGTGATGCTAGTTAACAATGAAATGGATTATTTTTTGATTAACTTTTTTGTCAACTATTTATAAATATACCTTTTGGCCATCTTTCAAACCATTCAGTTCTTAAATCATTAAGCTTTCAAAGAAAGATTGTAATGTAATTTTTTTGCAATTTATGTGAATCGCATGTTCAGTTGTTAAATGGGTGCTAACCTATTATCACCATGTGCGCGTCAAAACTATGAATTTATATAAGTCCAAATTACTTTAATTTACAGGTGGTTGATACTAACTTGACGTCGTTAGGGCACCCGCGCCACAGTGTCTTCACGATAACCATGCGGCGCCGCGTGCTGCTGGGGCACTCCTCGTCGCTCAGCTCCTCTATACCATCCGTCTCGCAGACCTGTAGCTGTTGACCAAAGTGAAAATTGTCAAATAAACCTTCGAATAAAAGCCTACCTATATGCACTAATCGACCATTTCCTCGCTCATGAAACGTTAAATAGATGTCAGTTTAAGGGATATGCTCGCTTACGCGCAACTGGTTCCTAGCTCTACTAGCGTCTCGGTAATCGTTATCATTGGGACAAGTGTCATAAGGTACAAGTAACTTCTAGAAAATAGCGACATACTTTAATAAACTTTGGGCTAACTGAACTTCTTTCGCATTATGGAAATATGTAACAAAACATACCCAATTATTTGAGTAAATCAGAAATATAAATCAGAAAATGAAAGGAAAATATCTAAGAATTTAAAATTTGAATGGATTTAACTAGAAAATAAACTTGACTTCAGGTTATTTTTATTGTAAAAAATACAGGTAAAAATTTGTTAAAAGGAGGCTTCAGGCTAAGCTATTTTCTTCCAAACTTCTGCGAACTTTTCATGCTCCCATTAAAAGAATATTGGCAAATCCTTATTTGAGTAAACAGTAAGCGTTTAGAAAAGTAACTAGTACTTTTGTTTATTATTTTGTTTTATGTGAATTTCCATAATATTAGCTTCATGTGTAGAAGTCTCCAAAAAAATGGTTTATTTATAAAGCTTGATTTGACTTGATCAGTTTGTATTAGCTCCTGTTATTTTTTATTACGATACATAGGATTGATTGTGACCAAGCACAAGTATTTGATTTCGTAATATAGATTTTAAATATAGGAAATTATAGTCACTGCAGAATGTAAAGACTCATTTTTATGAAAGAATACTTTTTTATATTCCTCATAGTGAAAATGATTTATTACTCATCCTTATCCTTGGCTGCATAGCTTTTGCCTTAGCCGGCGAGTTTGAGATAAAAAACATAACTTGAAAACGAAACAGTTTCGTTACTTTTGGACTTGTCACTTGTGTTTGTGTGAGTGCCTTTCTTTTGTTCTGACTATTTGCGATTCTTTTAGTTATTTTATATAACGTGTCTTTATAAGCCTTTGTGCCTGAAGATTCCGATAGATTACGCTTACGACGACTTATTGCTGTGAGCTTCGGACTAGTTGATTAAGTTAAAGATATTGATGAACATTTACGTGTCATTATTATGATGGTCGGTTGGTGATAATAGTAATTACCTACGTAAATGTAGGTAATTTGAAATCATAACCTCAAAATTAGTACTTAATGAAAATGCAATTATTATTGTTCCTAGACATACTCCTTCTAGATTTCATGTCCTATAGTTTTAGATATTTTTGATTTCTAAACGCTCCACTTTAACTTCAACTAAAACCATGTATAGCGATCTGCAATGTCCTTTAATTAACTATGAGAAACGCAAAACAATATAGACAAGCGATGAAATTTAAAACACTACTTGAATCACTTGCAGTACATACAATAACAAATAAAAAGCTAGGGATTAAAATAGGAACGGGTATTTTAAATCATGGTAAGTTCAGAACTTTATAGCCTAAGCACAAAAGCACACTTTGGCCCAGTTACTAAGTTAACCGACCGCAGCGAATTACTTTTGTATTTCGGGTTAGGAACCTTGTAAAACCTATAACCATTTCAGTCTTATAAAATATAATTTGCTCTTGGATGGGGTGGGGAGGCATAAGGAAAAACTTGAAGCATATCGTTAAAATAAAAAAATAATAACGTTTTTAAAATAAAATAACTGAGATAACCTGTGTACCGTATTTTAAGAATTTAGAATAAAAACTAAACAAGAAGAAACAAAATGTGACACTACAAAAAAATCAACAAAAGATTTCTGTACCTGTAGGAGTTTTTCTTGAGAAATATCCTTATAAAATTATATATTATATCCTCGCCTGTAGCTTCACATTCTATCTTTTTATCCTTAAGTAACATAATACGGTCCGGGTCCGGTATGGAGAAGGAATGATGTTATTATGATTCGCCCCGTATCGCCCATATATGGCTCTGATCCGATACCCTGACTATTTTAGGATGTTGCAGGATGCAGATTCGAAATCGCAGACGGTAGAATTAAAATTTATAGACAAACGAAACATTTGTGTGAATAGTGTAATAAGACCCCGACGTCGACTGTTCCATTCTCTCATCAATCGATGGCGTTGATCGACGATCGATCGACTTGACCCTTAATGTACCTGGTTTCTTAAAACGAATTTTATAGTGCACGAGATAGTGAAAAAGATGGAACGTTATAGACGAATTGTGAATAAGAGAAGTGTTTTAATATTTGAAGAAGAGTTAATTGATATTTTCTAATTGTTACGTGAAAAATCATTTATACTCCAGTATACTTTAGATATCATTGACTTAATATTAGGTTCTTAAATATGAAATTGGCGTTTTGTCGTACTGGCCACTTTGATCTGTTTTGGAAAATTGGTTAATTATTTTACATTTCAAATTTATACAGCTATTTTACTTACGCATTTGTGTTTCGAAAACCGTAATTTATTTGTTTTTTCCTGTTTTGGTTTTTTATTTGCGTCACTTAGATTACAAAATGGAAAACTGGAAATATCACGTTATTTACGAGAGCGAGTTCTACCGTGACACCAGTGCTGCAAAAAACGGCACGAAGTATTAATGCTGTGTACGGCGACGGTGTCGCTAAAGAAACTACAGTTCGTTTTTGGTTCCAACGTTTTCGTTCCGGAAATTTTGACCTGCAGAACAAGCCCCGTGGACGGCCGGAGACCAAAGTTCACAATGAAGAATTGAAGGCTATTGTGGAAGCGGATCCATCGCAACCCACGTTCGAGTTAGCTGTAGGCTACGGTGTTAGTGACAAAACTGTTTTAATCCACTTGAAGCATATTGGGAAAGTGAAAAAGCTTGAGAGGTGGGTACCTTAGGAATTGAGTGCAGCAAACCGACAAACGCGCCTTGACTGCTGCGTTACATTACTAAACCGGCACAGTTATGAAAGGATTTTAAATCGAATCATTACCTGTGATGAAAATTGGATCCTGTACGACAATCAGTAACGCTCTTCGTAATGGTTGAACCCTGGCACACAAGCCAAATCCTGCCCCAAGTAAAAATTTACTCAAAAAAAGTTACTTGTGAGCCTTTGGTGGACTAGTGCCGGTGTCGTTCACTACAGCTTTCTTAAATCTGGCCAGGCGATTACGGCAGATGATTATTGTCAGCAACTGCAAACCATGATAGAAAAGCTAGCTGCTAAACAACAGAGGCTGGTCCTTCGCTCTAGGCCACTGCTGCTTTAGAACAACGCTAGACCACACACTGCACAATAGACGGCTACCAAATTAGAGGAGCTTCAATTGGAATGTCTAAGACATCCACCGTACTCCCCGAACCTTGTTCTAACAGATTACCATTTTTTTCGAAATTTTGATAACTTCTTGCAAGGAAAAAATTCAACTCCAATGGGGCAGTCTACATCGCCTTCAAAGATTTTATTGATTCCAGTCCGAATTGGTTTTTTAGTAAAAGGATCAATGAACCACTTATGAGATGGAAAAAGTGCATAGATAGGTATATCCTTTGATAAATAAATATATTATATTTGAAAACATTTGACTTTATGTTCCTCCTATATACATTACCTAAACATACTACATACTAGCATTATCAGAACTGTATTGCGACTTGCCACACAAAGTAAACATATAAATGACACAATTAGAAAAAAAGTGATTAGTAGAATTTAGACCAATCACAAAAAAAAAAACTTTGTAAACAATGAAACGTCAATGAGCCTTTGTCAATAAGATTTTAGTGATGTTACCCATACTGATCTGAACGAAATGTGGAAGGATCGATTTATATTAAAGTTTAAAAGTGTTTACCAGCAATTTCCCGCGTTTAGAATTTACCTAAAAAGGGTGGAGATACAAACATAAAATATTTTTTAATGAAATACTTAATTTTTTTAATGAAATGACAAGTTAGCACGTTCCAGCGCGGTACTCCACTTCATTATGACACTAATAATCTCCATAAAAATTTTAGTTCGCCTAATCTCGTACTATTCTATGCATTATTATCATGTCATCATGTGTACCATCACGTCACCGACTGCCATAACCGTATATCGGTTTTAGCTGTAGAGCCTATTTTCGTAATAAATAGACTATAATATACACCGGTACGGCCATGTACAGTAGTAACCGTACTGACATAGATAGTAGACAAATAAGTAGACATTCCGATGATACGGCGGCTGCCGTGTCACGGTTTAAACCATAGTAACGTATTAAAAAGACCTGCAGTAAATGAAAACAGAAATGCAGTAGCAGTCAGGAAATAAAACTATACTGTAACAGCCACTAAGAGCAGCTTTGGTAAGGCGATAATAAAGACATGATATCAATAAAATTATTTTCTTATCAAAAATATAATTTATTCTTATTAATGTAATAGTAGGTATTAAAAAACAATCAGTCTTCTTTATATTTCTAAAATAGTAGAATCAGACTAAACAAAAATAACTAATTATTATGTTTTCTTTCCAGAATTAATCTTTAATTTCCAGATTACACAATCAAAATAAAAAACAAATTAAATGCACGACTAAAATCATTTTATATATTTTATTCATATTATATAAGAGTTACTAATTTATCAGGCTTTGTATTACTCAGAATCAGTCACATTTACTGTATAATTAGTTCGACAGTTCTCAAAACAAGCAGGGCATTTGCAAATCTTATACCTAAACCTCGTTTACTTGTGCTTTCTGTTTTTGCTACACTACAAGCAATTAAGGTATTTAATGTTTCTCTTTGAATTTTCTTTAGTCGGAATTTCTTCAGGCTAAAGATTTCAGGCTGTTGCGAATGCCTTGGCTTTTGATAGCACTATCCTTTGTGCGTCTACTGGAATAAATAATTCCTATTCTGACAACATATTTGCATTTTAAGTTACAATCGACTTCAGTCATCTGCATAATTAGCTTATCCCGATAGCACTAAAAGTTTTGCCCTAGTTTGCAATCAGGCAATAAAGCTGCCCCCCTTGCAAATGAGGGGTATGCGTACGCGCTACAGATATGGGTTGCCATCACAAACCCAATCACATTTGAAATTAATTTTAATGTACAGTGTAAGGTTTTATTTGAATTTGAACAAAAAAAAGCCTGAATTGGACTTATTGTACCAAAAACGACACATTCTAGTGGTGCATTATTTCACGGAGTTATTAGCAGTAATAGGAGTATTTTTAGGAGTAATTATGCCCAAAACTCACCTAGTAAAAGATTCAGTAACAACCACAATATTTTGCCAACGGCAAAAAGTCTTTGAAAACTATAATTTTACGAGTAGGTTTTACATTATACTGATAGCAGACACTGTGCCAGATAATAAGTATAATCAAGAAACATTAATTATTACATAAAAATATTTAACAGAGTGATTTAGTCTTGTAGGATCTTGTTGTATCGATCCATCGAAATATCGATGTAATTCGGGAATCGATGACTGTCATTCATTCATTATCATTCAATGTCGCCGGGTGTCCCCGATGTTTGCATTTGAAAAAAAAAATAACCTCAAAGTTTTTGATCTAATCGTATTTTTTTTAGTTTTCTCCAATTAGTACTCAAAAGTTGTTTAATAAAAGGGCGGCAGTCTTTTCTGAGTTACTGGTAAAACACTGCCGCCGTTTTATTAAACAAGTTTTAAGTAGTACTTGGAGCTAAAACTAGAAAAAATACAATTAGATATAAAAAATTGAGGTTATTTCTATTTTTTTAACACAAACATTAGGGATGAATGACAGGTATCGATTCCCGATTCGTATTGACATTTTGATGTATCGATACAACAAGATCTGATAAGACTTAATCGGTCAGATAAATATGTTTATATTATAATGAATGTTTTTACTTTCAGTGTAATTTAGTAACATTATGACTTTACAAAGACTTTTTGCCGTTGGAACAATATTGTGGTTGTTACTGTTCCTTTTATTAGGTGAGTTTTGAGCATAATTCGTTCTGCTTATAGTTCCGTGAATTAATGTACCACTAGAATGTGTCGTTTTTTGGTACAATAAGTCCTATTCGGGAAAAATCCCCTTTTTAAATTAAATATGTTTACTTTTATTTTTTTATTCTTATTCATAAAACTACATTGTACATTAATATTAATTTCAAATGCAATTTTTTTTATGTGGCAACTTTAAACTGGATTTATGAAGGCAAACCCATATCTGTAGCGCGTACGCATACCCCTCATTCACAGGGGAGGTCAGCTTTATTGCCTGATTGCAAACTACCTAGAAGGGCAAACTTTTAGAGCTATCGGGATAAGCTAATTATGCAGATGACTAAAGTCGATTGTAACTTAAAGGGCAAAGATGTTATCAGAAAAGGAAGTATTTATTCCAGTGGACGCACAAATGATAGAGTTACAATCGAAAGGCCAGGGCCAAGGCAACAGCCAGCAAAGAGAGTTTACAATGCTCACTGGCCTGAAGACATTCCGACTACAAAAAATTCAAAGAGGAACATTAAATACCTTAATTGCCTTCTGTGCAGCAAAAAGAAAAAGCGCAAGGAAACGAGGTTTAGGTATAAGATTTGCAAAAATCCTCTTTGCCCTGCTTGTTTTGAAGAATGTCATACTAATTATGTAGTAAATGTGAATGATTCTGAGTAATACAAATACTGATTAAAGAGTAACTCTTATTTAATATGAATATAAAATATAAAATGATTTTAGAAGTGCATTTAATTTTTTTTTGTTTTGATTGTGTAATCTGGAAATAAACATAACATTTAGTTTATTTTTGTTTAGTCTGATTCTATTATTTTTAAAATATAAAGAAGACTGCTTGTTAATTCTATTACATGAATAAAAAGAAATTATATTTTTGATAAAGAAATAATTTTGTTGATTTGTTGATGTTGATTATCGCTTTGCCAAAGCGATTAGATTTAATAATTCAATAATCAGTATGGGAAACATCACTAAAATGCCAAAAGGTCATTGACGTTTCATTGTTTACAAAGTTTTTTTCTGAATCTGGTAAAGATAATATATACTTGCATGAACTTGAAAACACTTGCAAGCAAATGTTATTATAATTTTATCCTCTTGTTAAAATTACATTGTTTTCTGTTCAATTCATAACGAGCATATTTTATTGTAAAATACTTATATACTATCCAATCACCACTGTATCTGATTTAGACAAAAAAACAAGGTAAACTAATTAGTGATGCTACGCATCATACGAACGACTTTTTGAATACAACCCTAGGTACTCTCTTTTTCAATTTGACAACTTTGTTTTTTTTAGCTCCTTCGATTCTTAATTTTAAAATGACGGCTTGGATTTTAGGCATAATGCCATTGTGGCAGTGCTAAAGCCCCTCTTGTATTCTACAAGATATTTGAACAATGTAAAAGATAAAAAAGGTAAAATAAATAAAAGACTAATATATTTATGACCTTTTTATCTCTTAATTTTTGTTTTATTATTTTTTATTGTTGTGTTGCATGGGAGGCAAGTTTTTATTTTCTATACGCGAGATTCAGTACCTTTTAATATTCGTTTAATCATGGTACACCAATTTAACATCACTATTCTTATTAGGTAACCCAAAAATCATTTATTCTAAACATTTTTTTGGGTCACAAACAATTTACGAAGTTCTACCCAATGACATATTGGCTACGCAAATGCAAGGCAGTTGCCGGCTATTTGACTCGGTCTTGTGCATCCCAATGTCACAGCTAAACATCAAACAAAACTTATTCCCTATTCTGTGTTTACCGTACAATGCCTTCTTTTGAGTTTAAACAGTGTACTAATTACACTGTTACTGTGAAAGATAGAATAAACTTTTCTTTTCACGCGTAAGTACTATTTTTTTATAACTATCTTATTTATTATTTTATTTTGCTATTTAAAATGACGTTTTAAAATTTACATGGCTATTCGTTTCAACAACACTCGAAGAGCGAGATGTAATATGATTTTGTATGTGGGAGTAAAAGAGATAACGCTATAGAGTTTCGACAATTTACGTACTACGTCACGTACGCTCGCGACCCATTAGTGCGAAGCAACGTCACGAAGTACATAGGTATCTCCTTCTTACAACAAGTGAACTAAATTATATTACTCTATATATCGGGTAGGTATCTATAGTAACGTTGACGCCGTTTTTTTGTGCGGTAATGTTTGTGTATGACTTTTCTATATGTAATATGTCATTGGTTCTACCACACTTAAACCTTGTGAGCTAACACTATTAGCACAAAGACACTGTAGCCAATGTAAAGTCCTATACCAGTTCTTGGAAAGTGATGGAAAATGACGTCCTTTCGCCTACTTTCTATTCACTACACAGCACTCTGGTGTACATTGTGAAACACCATAAACGCTAATTATAGGTAGTATTTGGGAATTGAGAGGTTATGTTACGGAAATTGATCAATGCAAACTCTTCACTCGTCAATAATTGAAACCGTAATGGCAGATCGAGCTGATTGATTGAAAATTAAATTATATTTTGCGTTTTATGGCGATCAGCTGTAATTACTGCACAATAACTATTTCTGCCAATTTCAAGTATTAATATAATAAAAGTAGGTTTTACATAATTAAAGCATTGAAACATAACCTAAAACCGTACATCATTCATTGAACATAGTTAGTGTTATCATTCATGATTCACATTGAAGTGACATATGACAATTATTCACTCGAAAAGTAGCAACGGAGCTGTCATTGTCAAAAAGTTCTAACCACAGACATAATTCCTAGTTTTTTTTGTATGAAGACTACCTGCTATGCTAACTGCTATGGTCTAGGTGTACGTTTTGGAAAAATGCCCCCGGCTATTTGTGCTCGGGTTTGGCGTAACGAGCCGCAACCTGCTATCTGTATATACACGACCCAAGTGTACGATCGGCACTTGAAGAATATAATAATAATAAATCACCAGACAAACGAACTGACTATACAGTGAACTGCGGAGAAACCCAGAATAAACGTCGATATATCAGATATACATATCAACAGCCATGACTCGAGAACAAACATTTAAGTTCATCACGAAAATGAACGTCCCGGCCGGGACTCGAGCCTGGGACCTTCGGCGTATGAGGCTACTAAATACTACGTAACCCGGTCGTCAATAACCCGTACTGACTAAATATGTCAAGTAGTTGGTACGGGTCGGCATTGCCGCTCAACATTTCCGACCTGAATGTGCCGGTCCGAACATCCCCAATAGATAGCAATAGGTACCTTTATTTATGACAAAGCTGCATAGATTTGATTTATTTAGCCTCTCAACTATTTGGGATCTGTCATGCAGATTATCTAAGGCGATTAGATTTAATCGACATAACCGCGTAAATGGACGGCTCTTGTCCGCCGATACAGGCTGTACGTAATTCAATTAATATTAACAATGATAAGTTGATCTATAGTTACCACGATTAGTTTTATCTGGTTGGTTTGATGATTGCAGCATTCAAGTCCATAATAAACAGGAATTAAAAACTATCCATGAAAACTAGGTACGCGCCAATCCTTTCGACTAGGTAGATTAAACAGTTTAAAACTTGAACGAAAACTAGAAAACTGAATAAACTTTGGTTAAAATCAGTTCCTAGATAGATTTTTCTTACATTTCATAAATTTACCGTTACTTCGTAGATGCTAAAATTCTTTTTTCTACGACAACATTAATTAGTATTGACTAATTATACTTATTATACGAGGGTGGATTGAAAAGTTCGTGGCCTAAATAAGAAAACACAGGAATAATGCAATTTTTAATATTTATTTTTCTACGTACTCTCCTCCTAGGTCACAGCACTTAGTCCAGCGGTCCTCCAAAGCCTTGATCCCATTTAAATAGAAGGCGAGACCTTTAAGGTCTTCAAAAAAGGCATGTACGCTCCTCATTGGTAGAAAATTTCATTCCAACTAAGTGTTTTTTTAGTTTTGGAAAAAGGTGGAAGTCGGAAAGTGCCAAGTCAGGTGAATAAGGGGGATGAGGAAGCAATTCGAAACCACAATTCACTATTTGAGCCATCGATTTGACAGATGTGTGAACACCAGCATTGTCCTGATGAAACAAAACTTTCTTCGTCAACAATCCTGGTTTTTAAGACTTTATTTCTTCGCGTACACGTAATAGTGTGCAGTAGTGTGCAGAATTTATAGTTTGACCTTTTTCTAAGTAATCAACCAAGATGACACCCCTAGAATCCCAGAAAACCGATGCCATTACCTTGTTTACTGAAAAACACACCTTGGCTTTCTTGGGGGTCGGAGATCCGAATCTCTTCCATTGTTTGGTTTCGGGAGTATAGTAGATCAGTTTGAAAAAGCTCTAAACAGTCTCTAGAAATCGTGAGTCGAGTTCATTTCTGTTCAACTGAAAGGAGCCGCGGAACCCATCTTGCAGACACCTTGTGGAACCCAAATTCGTTAACTATCATATTTTGTGTACGTTCATATGAAATACCTAGAGCTTCAGCTATCTCAGATACCTTCAATCTTCTGTCTTCCATGATGAGATCACATATTTTTTCGATGTTTTCCAAAGTCGTAGCTGTAGACGGCCGTCCAGAGCGGGGGTCTTCTTTGATGGTCTCTCGTCCACGTTTAAATTCAGCTGTCCACTTTTTTATCATTGTATCAACCTTCAGAGCAGGAGCAGATGTTCCTAAGGTAGCCACCATATCTTCATGAATCTGCTTTGGAGTTAAGTGTTTCTTGCGGAGGTATTTGATCACGGCACGGTGCTCTAAACTATTCATTTTCAAAATGAATGAAACTACTCTCACTTAATGTTCAATAAAATAAATAATTACGCATGTATCTCAGAGGAAAATTGCACAGAGACTGACAAAGAGTCTAGGTTTCATATGAGGATAGTTTTATAATAATATGATAACGCTCTCTATGTTAGGCCGCGAACTTGTAAATCCACCCTCGTAGTTGCTGCTAAGAGGTTTTGACACATCATAATTGCATACATCAAACTGAGATAGGTATAGTAGTTTTTACTATCAACCTAAATAACTTATACAACCTTTATAACTTCTAAAGTAAAAAAAAATCTGATTACACATATTGATAACATATGTTTGTATTCATGTAGTAAATAGTCAATTTGAGTTTATTCATCTTACTAAAATATCATGCAATTATGAGTGCACATTCCCAAGCAGCATGCTTGGTTGCGAAGCTCAGATTTATACTAATTATGGAAATCACAGACGTTACTTGAATATCCATCGTAGCTACGTTTTAGAGTGAGACAACGTAGTTAGTTAGATGTCTCTTTGTGTCTTTAAGTTATCTACTATGATTTTTGACATCTTGTTTTTCATACTCTAATAAAAACGTTAATTAATGTTGCATTAGTATTTGTTTAGTGATGTAACGGGTTTATTTTGTGGGTGTTAAGACGACAGAGAGGATAAGCTTAACGGAAAAGATATTCGGGAATTTTACAGCTGTCTTAAAAAATTGCAGTGTTGAGATTAAGTCGAAAAAACATTTTTTGTCACACATTGTCTACATAAAAGTTACTTTAACTGTATGTCTAATCAAATTATTTAAATATGCTTCTCGATTAATTAAAACTAAACAGGTTTACCCATGTCGAACACTTTTTAATGTAACTATGCGTTGATCTATTATAGTTAGCTCAAGGAAAGTTACAGGACATCATTATTCAACACCAAATCACTGATTTACTTATTCGGCCTTATATATATAACAGCCTTTAGCAAAACTAGTCAATATTGTCAATAGCGATCTGTAATATTTGCAACAAAGTTATACGCATTATATAAATTGTACTGCTCTGCAAGTTCCACAAGTAGCATAATATAACAGCATTGGAAGTATCCAGAAGTTTTTATTGAGAATTTTTATTTGAGAATTAATTTTGTGTACGTGTTTTTTTAAATCTTGTGAGGTTGAATGTTATTTCGTTCATTATATCAACATGTGGAAGGCATTAAGAAAGGAATAAATGGATTATAGCATAATGCAGCCGTTATTCTATCGATAGAAAATCTTATCGTCAGGCCAGCCTTAGAGACCACGCCAAAGAAATCCTATTCTTCATTACTGCGAAGATACACACAGATGAGATCTCTAACTTAAAGAGCCAGAAAGTCACACAGGGGATAACAATTTGTGCAAGTGAAACCAAGTCATTAACATAGCTTGGGCTGTTCGGGTCTTGAAGTTGCGACTTGCGTTAATATCAAATATTTCAGTTCGGAAGTATTGTTCTAGAAGTAACTAAACTTGTTTGTGCACAGGAAGTATACTACAGTCCGTAGAATGTCTTCGGAATCATTGATAAATTTAATTTTTATGATATTATGATGAATTTAATTTGAGGTATGCTCTAATGTAAGTCCGTAGCTAAGCTTTCCATACGAAATTGCACTTTCAAACACTTCTACAAGTACATATTTAATTATACGTCATAGAGAATCATACTTTTTAGTACATAATTACTCTTCATGTTTCATTCAACACTATTTTTCGTTGATCACTAAATATAAATATTTGTGGTAGGTAACTTGTTAATTTTTTTGGAAGCTGTTTGTGCAAGATGATAAATAACTATGAAGACAGCCGTGGATATGAGCTACTACACATAATCCGTCTTGAAGTGAGTTGAAGTTATGGCTGGAATGCACATGCGTCGTTTTAGTTTTCACATCGGTTTTACACAAGACCATCATCGTGTTACCATTGGCAAAAGACGGCTTGCATTTGACGTTGTGCGATCAATATGA
The DNA here is from genome assembly GCA_923062675.1 of Marasmarcha lunaedactyla. Classification (NCBI taxonomy): domain Eukaryota; kingdom Metazoa; phylum Arthropoda; class Insecta; order Lepidoptera; family Pterophoridae; genus Marasmarcha; species Marasmarcha lunaedactyla. Next base: position 11,297,357 of record OV281339.1, on the reverse strand, counting down.
CCCGATTCGCAATGTTTAATGAGGTTAGGTGCATGAGGTTGTAATAAATGGAGAAAAATCATCAGGATCGGCAGTGACAATGTGTGTGCCCCAGGGCTCAGTTATTGGTCCTTTCCTATTTTAGTATATATCGATGATCTGCCATCGGTCGTTAAGAATCAATGCAAGGTCATATTGTTTGCTGACGATACTTCCTTCTTATTTAAAATCAAAAGACAAGAAACTGACTATCGAGCAGTAAACAAATGCATCTCCAACACAGAGCAGTGGTTCTCAGCTAATAATTTGCTCTTCAATGAAAAAAAACGAAATGTGTTAAGTTTACATTGCCACATGTCAAACAGGTAAACACAAACATTGTAGTTAAGAGCCAGGAACTGACTCCTGTAAACTCAACTGTATTTCTGGGCATAACCTTAGACGCCAAACTCCAGTGGGGATCGCATGTTGATGGTTTAGCGAAAAGGCATGGCTCTGCCGCACGTGCTCTTAAAAAAATGAGACAAATTTCAAATGAAACAACTGCTCGATTAGTCTGTTTTGGTTACTTCCACAGCCTCATGACATATGGTATTCTGTTGTGCGGGAGTGCCAACGATATCAATACTATATTTATTCTGCAGAAAAGGGCTGTTCGCGCAATCTATCAGCTCAGTCCAAGGTTGTCACTTAGAAGTAAATTTAAGGAAATAAATATTCTTACCTTCCATTCACAATATATTTTAGAAAATTTAATGTATGTAAAAAAGAACATAACCTTGTTCAAAAGAAAAAAAGATCTGCACAATGTTAACACAAGAGAAAGAAATATGCTGGCAGCTCATAATAGTAGGCTTCATAAAGTCACTAACTCATTCATGGGTCAATGTATACGCTTTTATAATAAGGTTCCTGAGGATATCCAAGGTCTTCCTATTGACAAATTCAAAGAAACTATAAAGCAGAAGTTGTGTGCAAAAGCATATTATTAACTATCCGATTATTTGGATGATAAAAGCCCTTGGGTATAATCCCCTCATTAACAGGATTGTATTAGTATTTGTAACAAAACATGTGTAATGTGTCTGTATGTTCGATGAGTTCTTCGTTCCGATGAATATCTAAAGCGTCATTGTTACTAAAGTACGTCTTATTATGGTAGCGTCGGGTGACGGGTCGCTCACTTCCCTCTAATATGGTTGAGGAGGGTGATTGCTGGATCCCGCGTTAACTCGTGAACGGATGCCGTTTGAGGGTGTTCGTCGTTTGGATACTTGGGGCGAGGGAGACATGCCGAGCTAACAGATGCAGAAAAGAATAATTTTGTATAGACATAAAGAGACTCTGTAAATTTATTTTGAAAAAAATATACTCGTGAAGTTTCTTGCCAGTTCTTCTTCACGAAGGTTTTTTCGAACTGGTGGTAGAATCATGTTTTATTTGACGTCAATAAGAACAAGTAATTGTCAATGTTGAGAAATAAATATTTCATTCCATTTCATTTCAGGTAGTATAACGGCCCTAAACAATAATGTAAGCAATCATATTATTGAAAACGCAAATAGGTATTATCTTTGTTCGCAAACCTCTTGCACTCCGCTTTCACACTTAAGTTTGCCTTAAGAAATAAATCAAAAGAACCATAAAAATTAAGATTTAAGAACGAATCATTGAATATATGTCCCTGAATCACCTCTAATCGGTTCTTTTTTGGTTCGCACTGCTAAAATGTCTAACGAGCTGCCAAACTCTTTAAAAGTACGATGAGTAAGCAGGTCTTGGATAAACGTGAAATATTCTCGTCTTCATCATCGCCTTTCTTCAGGTGAGATGGAAGATAAACCCAAGAGAAAAAAAATCATTTTTTATTAAGTAGCTTTCTAAATATTAAAATTACGCTTACCATAACTATTGTTGTTCTACAAAATAAAAGTGTAACTAAAATATAAACTAAAAAAAGATGCATCGATACCAAAGAACAAAGAGGACAAACGGTAATCAGAATCAAATTACTGTAACATCAAATACAATAAAAGATTGGCAACCGACCAGAAATTCGCTTCGCGACGGGAACTAATAAAATTAATGTATTTGTTGAGTTGTTAGTGCTTGCAGCTGCACTAGGATGGACAAACATTCAACTTCATTGTACCCGAGTGTTTCTTTGTCAATTTGTTTTATTTCGTTTCAATAATAATGTGGCATTTCTCTAAAGGTACAAGTTATGCATTTAAATATCGATGAAATCTGCTTTTAATTAATCTTAATTTTTTAAATAGTTTATTACAATAATGATGAAATTAATTTATACTTGTTGGGGGATCTTTTACAGTAGATCAATGAAATAAGTATCATCATTTGTCATTTAATCACTTGTAGATTTGTTTACTAAAGCAAAAAGTAGCAAAATAATTGCCTTCTTACCTATTTCAAAAGGCATTTAAAGGCCTATTTCATATTTAAAAAATCCCAACTTCTACATGCATTTAGTGGTAATAACCAAATAAATATTTTACGATGGAATGGTTGTAATGGGGCCAAACAGAAACTCAAGTATGTAGAAACATACATTTGTCGTGATTTATTTCTGTCAGGATATACACCCGGATATTCCACATAGAAGTGTGGCGTACTACTGTTGTGTCACGGAATCATCATATTATCTCCGTTTTGAAATGCAGTATATCGGTTGCTCCATAAAGCCCTAAATCAACAAACGCTCACAGGTATAGTAGAAAACTCGTAGCTAGTTTTCAATTACTCTCAAAACAATTAGTACCTTAAACAAAACGAATTAAAAAAGAAATAACAAAGTTTGCCATTAAGATCAGTCCTTCATTGGAAATTTCCATTTACGTATCAGTCACTGCTATGAAAGCTTCTTTTAAATTGTCTATAATTAGATACCTTAACGCTGCAAGGGATTATTTTTTCACGACGGTCCATTAGCGGAAATAATGTTTTTTCTTTGCTCCGGAGGGTGAAAGAATGCTACAACAAATTTAAATTAAAATCGAAAATAGGTTCAGTCAATACCATTTGTTCGTTATGACAATAGGGACGTAAAATAATAAATATCCCTAAATAATACTTGAGCTAATGAAAATTATTTTTGTAAGCTAGCTTGCGGCTTATTATGAGAGAATGGATGAAATTCGAAGGGGAATTAAATAGGTATTTATATTAAATAGGTATTAGTATTAGTATAGGTATTGGTATAGGTAGTTGTGTATCTGCTCAAAAAATTAGATTCTTAGATATAAAATTGGCGTTTTGTCGTACTGGACACCTTGATTTGTATTATCTCCTCATTGGTTAAAAATTCCAATTTCAAATTTATACAGCTATTTACTCACGCATTTCAAAAACTGTAATTCGTTCGTTTTTTCTCTTTTGGTTTTTTTGCGTCACTTAGTTTACAAAATGGAAACTTGACATATCGCGTTGTTTACGAGTACGAGTTCCACCGTGGCACCAGTGCTGTAGAAACGGCTGGAAGTATCAATACTGTGTATGACGGCGGTGTCGCAAAAGAAAACACAGTGCGTTTTTGGTTCCAACGGTTACGTCATGGAAATTTCAAACTGCAGAACAAGCCTCGTGGCCGGCCGGAGACCAAAGTTGATAATTAAGAATTGAAGGCTATTGTGGAAACGGATCCATCGCAAACCACGTCCGAGTTAGCTGTAGGCTGCGGTGTTAGTGACAAAACTGTTTTAATCCAATTGAAGCAAATTAGGAAGGTGAAAAAGCTTGAGAGGTACCTCATGAATTGAGTGAAGCAAACCGACAAACGTGCGTCGACTGCTGCGTTACATTACTCAACCTGCACTATAATAAAAGGATTTTTAACCGAATAAAACCTGTGATGAAAATTGGATCCTGTATGACAATTGTGCTTTGATGATTGATGTATAGAAATTACTTCTCATAGCTCTGTTTGTTGCAAATTTCTCTCGTCTGATCAGCTCATGACGCTTAAGCATTGGTCTTATCAGCCACCGAAAGGAATGTCTCCTACATATTGTACTATGTACCGTACAGAATAGACGCAACATCCAGATCTGTTTCTTCAAATAAATGTGAATCAGTTCTAACTTTTATTTTTATTAACAATAATTTACTGATTGTCAGGGCTATTTTTGTTTCAAACTGTAATAATAAATTTTAACACAGTGAGATTTTTATGATTTCAAGGAGGTGGACAATTGGTGCGACTTTTTAGAGATGTAGATAGCAAGTAAATAGCAAGCAGAAGCAAACAATTGAAAAATAAGAAAACATCTTCCTGAAATCAACATTAGCTATTGTGATTTTAAAACATTTTCCGTAGTTCTATTAATTACCGGCCGACTGATGTTGTGGCTAATAGCCCTGCCTCATACGCCGGAGGTTCCGGGTTCGAGTTCTGACCGGGACATTCATTTGTGTGGTAAATACAGATTACGTGTTTTTATTCTGGATGGTCAGCTCGCTGTATTGTCTTCTATAACGCAAGCGCTGCTTACTTTGGGGCCATACAGTTGGTGTGTTTGTATGATGATTTATGATTGTGAGTATGATTTCATAGTAAACTAAAAATTTTGATAAAACGTAGTCACAATAGATGGCTACAGAAGAATCCACATTTAAAAATGCCCTTAGTACACTACCTAACGGGTAGTATGACTTCTTTCAAAACTGCCATATCATAGAAACGATGGAGCCTAGGAAAAAGTATTAGAATTTTTTGTACACAATTTTATGATTTTCCATCTTTGCTTGTTACATTTTTATGATAGTTTATCGAGAAACATAAAAAAACTGATATTTTTGACTTTGACCTCAAATAACTTTTTTAGCACATGTTGATATGATAGGTACTGTAAGTATCATTTGTATTAATCTCCCAAAGGTCGGTACCAAAATTGAGTTCTATGTAACTTAATTGACAACTTAAATAATGAAGTTACCAATTTTACAAATTACAACCCTCGAACGAAATTAATACAAGTTAAATATCGATTTCCTAACATTTTGGGTTTTCTCCACGAAAACAAGACTTAGTTTCAAGATGTCCTTAACATTTAATCATTACAGTAAAAATCTATTTTACAGATAATTTAACATTGGACATGATGTTGAGAACGGCGGTACCATAAAAATGTTACATGTTCTCAACGAGTCAGAAACGAATAGGGTTATAGAATTTTCCAATGAAAATCTTTATAAGTACTTTGCATAAGTATTTAGGCTATATCTTATTTTTTCAAATCAATTTATTATAAAACAAATGTTTAAAAAAATGTAACACAACATAAACTGAAAAAAGTTTAACCATACAAAGCTTGTAAACGGACATCGTCGGTAGATAATTGTTTTTTAAGAATCATACTTAATATCTTTAACATACAAGTTCAAGAGTTCATAATGAATATTTTTTTGCAAACCAAAAAACTGGTTTTGTGCAATTGTGAACAAATTGTGCACGTGTGTACGTTGGTCAAACTTGTTTTTTGACTGACGTATAAAGGGTGTTGAATATATTGTAAAGCATGTAGAATTGTTATTGTTTATTGATTGTTTAGTTTGTTTTCTAAACATGTTATATACCTAGATGTTTTTAATACTAAAGTATATTTATATCATAAATATACAGGGTGTTTCTTTCAATCGGTGCATAAATTTTTACAGGAGGTTTACAATCGGTAATATAGTCGATTACAGTAATAAAAACTTGCTTTTTTTCAAATTTGACCATTTTACTCCCTAAAACACAGTACTCACTGGTCACATTAATGGACAGTTCAGAGGGGTGAGGGGTGCGAACACCCTTGTATATTTTTTTGTCGATAAAATTTTACATAGAACACGTGAGTAAAGTATCGGAAATCCGAACCCTAACACACTGTATATAAAATCAGTAGGTAAGTTTAATTCTTGTAAATAGTTGATTCCACTTTTTAAATACGCCATAATGAAAACGATCACTAGTATGCAATTTGAAGTTAATAAAATAGTATTTTAGTATGTTTGCTTACTATGACGGTCCTAGGCCCATAAAAAGTATGAAGGAAAATTGGAATCCAACTTATTTACTATTTTACAGATGTTGATAAACATAAGTAATGGGAGTGTTAGTCTCAATTAAGATAGGGTAGGTTGAAATATACTAAAGTGTCGGCAGCCTTATAAAACGTGGTTGTGTGTCAGTGGTTGATAGTTTTGTTATCAATGGTATGTAGTGCGCCCATACGTCAAGTACTTTTTTAATTTTTTTTTAAATTCATGTTATTTACTAATTACGAGTGATTTTAAATATTTAACATATATTAATAACATTTTTTACACGTAGAATCTAATATAAAATTTTGCTACCCATGGAAAAAACACCCTGTAGAACTTTGTAACTTTATATTTAAAAAAAATGTATTTTCAATTAACTGTATTATTTTTAGGTATTAAATTAATTTTGGAAAATTGTTCATTAAATAGGGAATTTTTATTCCAGAGTGTTTTTACCGTAAAGATTCTTAAATTTTGGTATGGCTAATTTGTTGTTTGTGGTGCTGCGAGTTCGCCCGTCTTCTTTATACGCTATTTGTATATTTATACTAAAATAATGTTCGGTACCTGCACCTTAAAAGGTTGTCATACGAACTTCTTTTTTTAATTTCAAACCGAATACATAACGATTTCTAAAATGGAAATACTGTTTATACCAAACACTCCAAAAGCTGCATGCTCAACGGTCCCCGGCCATTAGGGCGCCGCGGTCTCACCCCGGGCAGGCGAAAGATATCACATCAGATTGCATTTTCTTGCTACAGCCAGTAATCAATTTTTATAGCCACTTTTGTGGACCAACGCTTTTGTTATAAGGTTGATGATGTCATATTAAAATAGAACCGTGTATCTATAGATTATGTGACATTGTTCAAGGTATTTAATTTGAAAATTGTAATATAAAATTTCCTAGCAAAATTGGGTGATTTGATAATTTTTTAGTAATTCGAAACAAGGGGTTAGTGATTATGTTAATACGAGGGCAATTCACAAAGTAGGTTACGTTTTTGTCTAGCTTCGCAGAGGGCGCAGCTATCGCGGCCATCTTGGTGTGTGAGCGTTCGGCAGCTCAGTCGGCATCTAGCCGTGCAAGGGAGAAGGTCGTAGTGTCGTTCGTTCCGTTGCTGCAGGCTTTTGAAATGTGCGCCGCCATTGAAAACCCCGCCAGTTGTGAGGTGCGGTCAGTAATAAGGTTTTTGTGGGCAAAAAAACTTAAACCCATAGAAATTTATCGGCAACTGTGTGAAGTTTACGGGAACAACGTGATCAGTGAAGGAGGCGTTCGCCAGTGGTGCATACGTTTCAAGAATCGACGGAGTAATGTTCACGATGAAGAGAAGAGTGGGCGGCCAAGCATTGTGACCGATGAACTGGTGGAAAAGGTCAATGAAAAAATTAGAGGAAACCGTCGTTTCACCATAACCGAACTTTCCTTCAGTTTTCCGCAAATTTCACGCACTTTATTGTACGAAATTGTTTCTCAAAAGTTAGGCTACCATAAGTTTTGTGCCAGGTGGGTACCAAAGCTTCTGACAGACCAACACAAGGGTCAGCGAATGGCTGCCTCTTTGTCATTTTTGGAGGCCTACGAGAAACAAGGTAATTCATTCCTTGATCGAATCGTAACGGGAGACGAGACTTGGGTGAAACACGTGACGTGTGAGACAAAATTGCAGTCTATGGAGTGGGGGCACACACATTCTCCCAAAAAACCTCGAAAGTGTTTGCAAACGTTGTCTGCCAAAAAGTTGATGGCAACAGTGTTCTGGGACAGAAAAGGTGTGATTCTTGTCGATTTTCTGGAACGTGGTGAAACAATAAACGCTGATAGGTATTGCCAAACATTGCGAAACCTAAGAAGGGCAATTCAAAACAAGCGAAGAGCGAAACTCAGCTCAAAAGTGTTGTTTTTGCACGACAATGCGCGACCTCACACGGCAAATGTCACACAGAATCTCCTTCAGACCTTCAAGTGGGAGGTTTTCCCTCATCCGCCGTACAGCCCAGATCTTGCACCAAGTGACTTCCACTTGTTTCCAAAGATGAAGACCTGGCTTGCAACGCAGCGTTTGGATGACGACGACGATCTCCGCGCGGCCGTGACTCACTGGCTCGACACTCAGGCGGCGGATTTCTATGAGGAAGGAATTTCGAAGCTCATTCATCGCTACGATAAATGTCTCAACCTTTTTGGCGATTATGTAGAAAAATAGTATTTTAGTTGCTCTTTCAAATGTATATAATAAAAATATTTTCCTGTACATAGTTTTGTCTTAATTCCAAAACGTAACCTACTTTGTGAACAGCCCCTGTATTATGTTAGAATATCAATTAAATTCAAAAAAGAGGTTATAAAATCATTGGTTCAGTTTTTGAAACGGCTAGCTCTGGGCTTTGTTTACAAGCAATTGTTCACACAGGATTTTCGGAAACAACAATGTTTTTGTTGGTGTTGGAGTTTCATTAAGAACTGGTAAACATTAGGAAGGGCGGGAGAATCCACCTTTATTAAACGGGCTTCTTGTGTGACAAAGATTGTTAGACAACGAAAAATACCTATTCTGCATGGCTCACGCGTTCAGTAGTGCTGGTTATTAGTTTGAATAAATGGAGTAGTTTTGAAGATTTTTATTGAGAGTTGGACTAAATTAAAAAGCCCTTTGTAACAGCCATTCATATACGTAACTAGACCACACTTCTATAGTGATGTATTTTTAAATTTTTTTGCGGAAAAAGTTATGTTATTATTGGTAAGTGAAAGGACCTTTTTATTGACCATAAAAATTCTCATATTTCCTGTTTCAATGAAATATAATATAAATAATAATAATACTCTTTATTCCACAGTAAAAATACATTTGCTTGTTAAGTCCCTGACTTTTGTAATAAATATATAACACATCTGTGAGACAAAAGCCAGTGTCCTCTATCGGTAAAATTAAATACATTTCTTTGTGAATAAAGTAAACAAAACGAATAAAAATAGTTTAAATGAAAAAACAATAGTGCATAGTTCTTTTACATTTCAGACTGATTTACTTTAAAAAAAATAACAATTCAGTGCTCATACTCAGAGAGAGTGTAAGAGGATGTGTAATTATATGTTGTGTGAAGGTATGTAGCTGTGTGTGAATAGCTGGTGTATGTAGGAGTAGGTGTGTATAAATGTGATGTATGTATGCACGAAAGATGCATTATTTTAGTAAGTGAATTAAATTAACAAATAATGCAAAACTGCATCAAGTACCGAATAAAAAATACATTGGCATACAATTTAGAAAGGGGTTATAGTAACAAAGACTGTTTGTTCATAGTATCTTGTCATCAGCCACATTTTTAGCACAATCAGCTTCACGACTGGAAAGGGGATATATATTTAAAATTTTATTTATTTTGTTATATAGCAATATTACTTTGCTGTATAAATAAACTTGTGGTAATTGACAGAATTGAAATTAAAGATGCACGTTAATAGGACTGGTATTTGCTATGTTGAATTGCAAGAATTTGGTTTTAGTTACATTACGCGTAAGACTGCCAGCTGCGAGCCAGTTGCCAATCTCATGAAGCCGTAGTATTAAACATTATTTGAAAGGAACTTTGTAACTCTCATGAAAATTAAAAATGAGCAACTTTTATGCCTGTGCAATTTAGTATTTTAATTATCTGGTTATTAACGGAATACTGCCCTTCAAGTTTTCCTGGAACCGCAGAATTTAAATTACACTACGTACCAAAGGCATTTTATTATACAAAGCTGATCTGGTGATAGGTAAAATATTGTCTCAAAATATTTTTATGTTCTCTTATACGACATTAGAATTATTTTGAACAGAGCAGTTTGTTTCGGTATGTAAACAAATTTATAAGTATAATTTTGTTTTCTGAAATTTTGAGGTATTTTGAGAAAACCATTGGAATATTAATACTTTTTATGCAGTAAGTGTTTTATTTTGAATAGTTTTTCAAAGAAGATTGCTTGGGTACGCAGTAATTTGATTTTTAATTGGATGAATTGAATTGGGTGAATTCCCTGGAATGGACAATTGGATTCTTGATGACCTTATTGGGACCACTGAGATATATTATTACTAGAATGGCTTTTGTCAAATGATTTTGGGCATATATGATTTATGCCATTTTGGTTTACTACCCGGTCTTCAAACAACTTCAGGCCTGGCATTACAGCAACCAAACCGAAATTCAGCAACTTATTGGAACATTTGGGAAAAATAATTGAAAATGTCGGTTTTAGGCACCACCGACTAAAGAAAAAGTTAATAAACAAATATATACAAACCAAAGTACCTATAGTGGTTGATAATTTTAAGGATATAGCTGAATAATGATTTGATTTTGTAATGAATTCTAAATCTATTACTACCCAAGAGCAAATCTTAGTCAAGTCAATCTTTTGAGACCACTTTTATAGTAGACGTTTCATCTGTTTTATTAGGCTATTCGAATAAAATTTATGTCCAAGAGAGCGTAAGAATAGAGATCATTTTAGTTTGATAACTGTTCGATTAGTCTATTTCGGTTACTTTCATAGCTTCGTGAGTATGGCGGCATTTAGAGTGCTACCGACATATTCTGCAGAAAAGGCCCAATGGCGCTATCTGTCAGCTCGGTCCAAGAGTGTCACTTAGAAGTCAACTAAATACATTTTCTTATTTACCAATCACAATATATTTTAGAAAAATTAATTTAAGTATGTAAAAAATAACATAACCTTGTTGAAAAGAAAAAAAAGATCTGCACAATGTTTACACAACAGGAAGAAATATGCTGGCAGCTCATAATAGTAAGCTTCATAAAGTCTCTAACTCATTCATGGGTCAATCTATACTTTTTTTAAATAAATAATTAGCAGGCGTTTGTATTCTATCTCACCTGATGGAAAGTGACGATGAAGACGAGGATCATACACGCCTGTCCATGAGGTACCTATTCACTCTACACTTGAAAGCTCCAGGGTTATATTTATACGCTTTTATAATAAAGATCCTGACGATATCAAATGGATAAAATATCTTAAACGTCATTGTCACTAAAGTACGTCTCCTTATGGTAGCGTCGGGTGATGGGTCGCTCACTTCTCTCTTATATGGTTGAGGAGGGCGATGGCTGGATCCCACGTTAACTCGTGAACGGGTACCGTTTGAGGGAGTTCGACGTTTGGATACTTGGGGGGAAGGAAACTTGCCGAGCTAACAAATGCAGATAAGAATAATTTTGTATAGACATAAAGAGAATGTGTAAATTGATTTTGAAAAATATAAACCCGTGAACTTTCTTGCCAGATTTTCTTCACGAAGGTTTTTCCGAACTCGTGGTAAAGTCATGTTTTAGTTAACGCCAATAAGAACAAGGAATTGTCAATGCAATGCAAATTTCATTACAACACCGTCATGCGTTGCCGATCATAGGCTTTAGTTGAAATTATTACTTTCTTTTAACTGGAACACAACCTAGAAAACATAATTAATATAACGGTTGAAATAGGAGGACGAGTTTGAACAATAGAAACTCTACTAAACTAAACTTCGTACACATTAATTCATCGACTTTCAATTATTTAGGTTTACAACTAAATCTCTATGTCTAGCACCACGTAATAATCTTTTTAGTATTTATTATATTTGTACTAAACAGAGGCTAGTAGATAACTATAGACTAACCATGTCTAACAAAATTTTGTGACTTGAATAATAATTGTTTTTAAGATAGAGAGATGGCGTTAGTTGTATTAGATTTATAATTTATTTAAATTTAGTCAAAATAATACGTAAAAAACTTAAGATGGGCGCTGTTTACAAAATCATTTGATATTTCATTGCAAGTACTATCAGTAGGTATCAGGCGACAACAGACGTTGCCAGCTAGTGCATTATATTATTTGATGCTATGTTGCCGCTCTTATAATTCAGTAACAGAAAACTTTACACCACCCCGGATATTATTTGTAGTGTTACTGGGTTACTGTATTGCCAGTATATAATTTTTCCCACAAAAATATAGCATTCATCTCCACAGTTTGTTCTTATCTGCCTTAACATAATAAAACGAATTTCAGTGCATTTAATTAATAGGTTTTTTATATTTTACTTTATTTCTTGATATCGATAAAAATTATGTCTTAATAAGTGCATAATTTTTATTTATAATGCATATAACTCATAACTACTATTTTGCAGTAGTTAAAAAATATTTTCTTGCTGGATTATTATTGAAAAAAATGTTCTGTATCCATCAACTTTTTTTGTTGTTTTTATGACAATATTTTATTTGATTGACAATTTTAATTCTTTGTCGTTTGTTGTTGTTACTAGGGGTGTGTGTTTGTTTCGGAACTTTTCCCTGCATTTCTTTGAATTCACAATCGTTCTGCTCGCTTACTGTGACTCGTGCAAATTTTATGGACCTTGATTAAGCTTACGTTTTGGCTGCTACATATATCGTATAACATGTGCGTTTATCACAACTGTGATAATAAAAGCTTTGAAAAAAAAGTTATTATGGCAATTAAAATAAGGAGGATGGTAGTGCCCAGGCGTCTCTGAACAAAATAAACTTATACCAGTATGTTTATGGTCTTTTGTAGTTGTTATTTTATCATCTATAAAGTAAGAACAAATTACTATCTACCAATTCTTATTGAGTAAAATTATCAATATCAATGATATCAATGATAATCAATTTCAGGAAAGGAATAAATCCTACTTGCTAAGGTTTCAGGTTATTTGAAAACGCCATCTAGCAGTTTTAGTTCGTATTAATACAAATATTTTGACGACATATTAAAGACGACAAGGTAAGTCCAAGCTATTTGAGAGCGACATCTAGTAATAGCTTGGGTTTTGAGCTTTTTCGGAGGCACGAATTTTTGTATGGAGGTGGTCAGTCTATAGTTATTTACTAGTCTCTGGTACTAAATTACCTTAGTAAGTTTTTCTAAGAGTAAGAAGAAATTAGTACATCCAAACTAATATTTACTATATTTTAATATGGAAAAAATGTTGCCTGTTTTTAACATGATATGCGAGCGTATCTCTATGTTTATTTTGATATGATGCTAACATTCTATAAAATTGTATCATTTGACGTTCTTGCTTAAGATTATTGCAGTATGCAATCTTTTAATGGGTCCTTTCATTTGCATAAAAGTAATTAATAGAAAGAAAAAGAAACGTCCTAACTTTAGAAATAAAACAATTATAGCTAAAGCATGTTAAACTATAATTTATAATTTAAGGCAAGTAAGTGACGAAATTATGAAAATGAAAAGTATTTGTTTGAATATTAAGAAACAAACAGACAACGTACTTGTCTTTACGTACGTACTTTAGTTTATCTAGAAATTCGTTTTAATATGGAAGATTCTGCAGTTAAAAGCGTTTGTAATGGTGTCAGAAATGGTGTGCATTTTTAAAATATTAACTAATAAATGCATTAAATAAAATACTAACAAAGAAATTGTCTTACATTTTTGGTTATTTCTATTTTATTTCAGATTTTCCAGTATTTTGGATTTTCCACATCTGCATAGGATTGCATAAGTTAACTACTCCAAAACGAAGGCTCAGCGTTTATCTTTACTTCCAACAAAATTGAAATGTAGTGTTTTCAAAGAATCAAACGGATAGCATTAAATAACACGAGACCAACTTGTGGCAAAATTGGTCGAAGTCATTGTTTTTAGCCTTAGTTTATTCTTCTTTGTACATATTTCGCTGAAGTAGGATCCTCCCGTGTCACTGTCACTTTGAGCAAAGAAAATTTGTCTTCATCTTAAAAAAACAGTCATTTAAAATCAAGAAAGAATAAAATTCCATCTTTAATGCAATAACAAGAAAATAATTAAATAAATAACGATTTCCTTAAGCAAAGTCATTAGTTAAACCAAAATCACAATCAACAAAAATGGACATTCTTAGGGAAGGTACGCAATATTTAAATTAGTTTAATACATTTTATACAATTGACTACAAAAACATTTAAATTAATAATATTATAACATATATTATATGAATTATATAGAAAATATTTATAAAAATACATTGAATTGTCCCCTGTACAAAAACGTCCACTTTCATGTTAATTTACTTGTTTAGGGAACAAAAACTGTTTTATTAAAGGTATTATCAAGCTGAGCTTAATTCTAGCTTATAATACTGGATAATACCGTTCTAAAAGAATGCATGACGTAGAATGAGGGTTTCCGTCTTTATGCTCACTAGTTGGTGACACTATCAAGTAAGGTCCTAGAGTCTAGCTGTGAAAGTTTATTACGGGCGTGAAACAGTTTATATTTTAATCATATTTAATAGCTTAAAACCGTACCGTAAAAACATCGAGAATGCCGCAGTTTGCGCAGTACATATAAATAAGTGGAGATTTGTCTATAAGTGGAGGAAGCCCATTTAAACGGCTTAGAGGTATTACATAAACATACATTTTAATACCATTAGATGTAATTCTTCCTAAAGTTTCTAAAAATACAACCCGCGTAGCCCACCTATAGTGATATTTGACATTTCGGAGACCTCACGCTATACTAGCGTCTTTAGCGGAGAATAGCATATGAACAGGCATTCATATGCGATAGCCCTCATTGTCTCAGGAATCTTATGACTATAATGTGTGTTAATTATTTTCAAATTAAGAGCAGGTGATATTTGATTCAAGAATCCCTTTTTGAAAATAATTTATTGTTGGAGGTTGTGTATGTGAGTAATGGCAGGCAACACTTGTCACGTATGAAGTGACAGTTTTCTAATATTAAACTGTTCATTTAAATGTCATAACAGATGATTGTTTTCTGTTATGAATGACTTCTCATCTAGACACGAACGATGTAACATCTGATAGTTATAAAAAGATAAAATACCTAGTGTAAAAATGAAATAGTGTTAGTGTATGTAATAAAATAAATTACAATAACCATCATATCAGTGTTTTAGCTTCATATCTCCAGAGCCCATTTCCCATAAAATAGAACCTCTTACATTTATAATACCATTGTAATCCAAAAATATTTAAAAATTGTTTTATATATCTGTATATTCATAGCTGGTTTGAATCTCTCAGCTATGTAACGTGTTGTTTAAATTGTAGACACAGACTCCTCAATCTACGCGGACGACGAGTACAGCAGCCAAGACGACGAGTACACAGGACAACCACTCACGTTTGATCGCTTCACAACTAGATTGTCAAAACTAGTGGAAGAAACCTCGGAACCTGCTGACGCTGTAAATAAGGCTAGCACGGTTAGTACTCTCTTTGTATTAACAGCTATTCTTATTGGTGAACGAACCATAATCATAATCATAATAATCATAAAATCATAAAAAAATTAATCATAAATTTTCAGACAAACAAACATAAAAAGTTTTGAAACATATGACGTGATACCTTTCGGTGTGGTGTTCAAAACTGAAATGCTACCTGGCAGGGCGTTTTTAACTTTTTTGATAAAACTAATACATACGAAAACAGTATTACAGATTTTAAAAATCCTCATTAAATTTAATTTTAAACAAAAAAGGTCCTGTGTGTTATTGAAATAGACTTGACGGCTTCCAATCTACAGCTAGTTAAAATTTGCCATAATTGTGTAGACGGCCGTAGATTGAATCTCCCCTACATGAAGTGGTTTAAGGATAAAGGGTCGTCTAGCTCGTGACCAAAGTAGCCTTTGCTGTCCTCTGTCGCTATGTGAGTGAGAGTATTAGGTTGGCTCGCTCCATGTTCGCACCTCAGCCTGATCTTGGGGAGTCCTTTGGTTAGATCATGGTTAAGGGCTGGCCAAATAAATGTAGGAAGTGGGTTTCATGCGTTAAATTAAATTAATAGTACCGATAAAATTATTTAATTGAATATCCAAAAAATTGAAACCGTTAATCAATATTGCTCAGACTGTTGACTATTTTCTCTTTTGCTGCAGCAGCTTGGCTACTTTTATGATTTGGTCGATGAACTTGAACGTCGCGTGGTATGTACGAGCTACTAATTTAATAGTAGGTACCTAATATTTAATAAATTATTTAGTCTCGGTATCTTCCTGTATCTTTTACTTGTTTATTTTGATTTAGTTATGAAATATCGAGCTATCAATATGATTTTTCCATCAAAGTCAACTTTTCCAATATTTAACTAGCCGCACTTGAAAACTAGTCTACCTTAATAAGACATCGGATCTTTTGAGGGTGGGGAGTGTAGCTTCAGGTGGAGAAGGCAGGCGAGTTGTGATTTTTGAACACCACGCCAAAAGGTATCACGTTATACAAGTTTCAAAACTTAAATTTTTTTAAATCATTTATATATATGATAATATAGAATTACTGTACTAGCGATAGAAATAAGGCAATCTAAACTTGCTATATTATATGATATAAAAATATTCCCTTTCTACATATTAATATAGTATATTATATTTAAGGTAACACCACAGAGGTCGGATACTACATATGTCGTTGCTATGCAGCTACAAAATGAAATAGAAAAACGTGAACATGATACGTGCATTGAAAAACCAAATTCGCCCATTGATGAAAAAAGCACTAATATCGATGGGCTAATTCGTGATGACTCGAGTAAATAGCGAAGAAAATATATATAAAACATTATCAACCGTACAGACTTTTCAAACTACGTGTGACAACGTAACAATATATTTGTATGGAATTAAATCCTCACTTATAGTACAATTGAGGCAAATCGTACAACTATTTTAGTATCTTCTTAAGATGTCTTCCCCCGTAACGTGATTTGGCGATTCAGAATAAGAAAAGCAGTTAACTTTGGATAATCATTTTATACCGCAATTCTGCAACAAACATTAACCTGATATTATGCCGAGATATGGCCAAAGAGAAAAAGGAATGTCCTATAACCTACTCTCCAGTGCAAATTATTAATCGCTCAAAAAGTGTCCAGTATTTGCCACTGAAGGCAACAATTAAAAATGCTGTTAAATTTTGCAAAGGAATATCACAGTTTGTTCGGGTTTCAAACCATATTGCTAGAAAACTTGCAAAGCCAATCAATAAAATTAACAAAGGTTTGTTTCGAAATAAGAAATAATTTCACAAAACAACTGGCGTATTCGTAAAAAGTTACGAAATCAATTACATAAAAAAACCCTCTCATTCCAACTCTTACATTTTTCATGTTTGGTTCCATACTACTTGAGAATATTTAAATAAAAGATAATGAAGACAAATTCAATTTTTTAATTACTTAATATTTTATATAGTTCACAGAATTAAGTCCTTACACCCCGGTGTTCTTACAGAGTTTATCAAAATCACCAATTAGTACTAAAAGGTGGTTTAAGGTGTACTTGAACACTTTGCCTTCGACAAAGTCAAGAGCTATTGAGATTTGATGATAAGCAGTTTTACTACTAAACGATTACCTGAACCGAAATCTAGCAAACTGCACTTAATTTTGGCTAACTAATAGTAATTTATGAACGATTACAAATTTAAACTACAATGAATACTTATTGTACACCGGGTGGCTTTTTATTTTTATTTTTAAAAAGGGCACATGGGATCACATCACAATTTCGAGCAAATTTACCAAATATTCCATACAGCAAAAATGAATCAAATCAAATCAAATTTAAAGTTATCCCGATATTAGTAAACATGCATTTTAAATATTGCCATAAAATGGCAATATTCAAAAGATACTAGTATTTTTATCTATACAAGACAAACTTTTACATTCAATAACGAGAACAAGACAAAGCCCCTTTACTCAAGTGAGCATTGGATTACTTATTTGAGTAATTAACTAGTATGTTTAAAGTAATTTATTTTTAAAATTGCAAAAAGCTATTAAGGCTACAAGCACGAGTTTGTAATGTAGATATAACGTATTGATACGTTATTGGTCTTTGTTTTGTGAGGACGTAAAAGCAAAGTAGTTGCTTAGTTGACTTCAATGACACATGGCACTTCAAACAATGTGCTCGTTCTACATTTTAAATTAAACAAAAACGCTTGTTTGTAATTTGTGGTCCTCGATAGGTTTAGGTACCAATGGTTGCATGTATTATGCTCATAAAGATGTTAAAAATGGATTTAAAAAAAACGAAAGGAGACATTTAAATTTTTAAGGGGCAATGCTAGCTTTTGTATGGGTGTTCCTAGGATTGCATTAAATAAATAGAACGATTCATAATTTCATCCGTAAATCAGCCGTACTACATAATATGAAAACATGGCACTATCTGTCATGTTTATATTTTATTCTGTTGTTATTTTCATTTTCCAATTTATCGCTCATCCATTAGGGTTTTTCGTTTGATTTAATCATTGTACTATTACCGTTATTATTATTTACCATTGATATAACAACAGCAAACATCTTGATTTATAATCGAGTAATTGGTTGTGTAGAAGGATATTTCAGGTTGCCGAAACGATTATGATTATTGTAATCGAAAATTAAACACCTTCAAAGTCATTCAAATGTTAGTTATATCTTAGTTTTAAATATTTTTGTAGTCATAACTCGCAGTGTATTTTGATTACTGAAACCATTCAGTCAGCTCTAACTCAGAACAAACCACAGAACAAGACAACAAGTTCTCACAGACTCAGTGGCAGAAGCATGCAGTTTCTCATTTTCAATCAACAACGCGGAGTATGGAAACTTCACCTCGATGTGGCCACATGTTTCGTTATTTGTTAAAAGTAAAAAATAATGCAGGGTATAATTTTTAAATATGTTTAGTATGTCTGCCACATTTTTTCATACATTTAGAACTGGTGTACATTGCGCTTGCCGAAAATGAAACAAATAACGTCTCCTTTGTTCAATTAATTTAAGCCATTAACTATTTTGGAAATTAGTTCTAATATATTTAATCTATGCCAGTTAATAAAAAAAAAAATATTGCACAGCAAAACAGCGAGGTGATAAATACATGGAGTAGCCGTAATGTCCTATATAAATAAGTAGTTATGTATATCGACGAGGAAGAAGAGGAAGAACTTTGTTGTCTCCCTTTACATATACAAAAATGCTAACAAACGAAAGAGATAGTACTATTTTTGAATGTTGTCACTAAAATATCAATCATGTAGTGACGTCATAGCAGGTGGCTAGCGTGCCACAAATCGCCATTTATTGTTACATTCCTGTCAAAAAAAGCTGTCAAAATTGATGTTCCGGAGCTTTGATTATTTAACCAGATATCGATGATCATTATCAATATGCTTTTATTTTTCATACTTTCGATGTAAATGATAACAGGGGCTTACGCAGTAAATCATAATAGGTCTTTAACTATGAAACTGCCGTTTTGCCGTACTGGCCATTTCAAATGAAAATATTTTTTTTTGACTGATAATTCTAATTTCAAATTAATTTTACTTGACAAACATGGAATTCTTTTTCTGAAATCGTCATTTGTTTAATAGTAAGTGTTTTGTTTTCAACGCATTCAAACATTTTTCGTCATCATGGATAAGTTAAAAATTCGAGTAATTATGGAGTATGAGTACCGTCGTGGCAGCAAAGCGGCACAAGCGGCACGCAACATCAACGACGTTTACGGAGCGAACACTACAAACGAACGCACCACCCGTTATTGGTTTACCCGCTTCCGTTCTGGAAATTTTGACCTGAAAAATTAACCCCGTGGTCGTCCGAAAACTTTGGTCGACAATGACGAATTAAAGGCAATTGTGGAAGCTGATGAAACTCAATCCACGGCTGAATTAGCAGCAGCTTTCGACGTTAGCATCAAAACAATATTGGTCCATTTGCGTCAAATTGGCAAGGTAAAAAAGCTTGACAAATGGGTACCCCACGAACTCAATGACCGCCAGCGCGAAGTACGCGTGGAGACGTGCCTTGCACTGCTCAGCAGGCATACAAATGAAGGAATTCTGAACCACATTGTTACTTGTGACGAGAAATGGATCTTGTTTGACAATCGTAAGCGCTCAGCAAGTTGGTTGGACCCTAGTTCAGCACCCAAACAATGCTCTAAACGAAAACTTACCCCTAGAAAAGTGATGGTCACTGTTTGGTGGTCCAACGCGGGTGTAATTCAGCACAGCTTTTTGCCAAACGGGACAAGCATTACTGCAGATGTGTACTGTGAAGAACTGAACACAATGATGGAGAAGCTCGCACGTCTCCAACCAGCTTTGGTCAATCGTTCGGCTCCACTGCTCCTGCACGACAACGCGCGACCTCATACTGCACAGCAGACGGTCTCCAAGCTACAAGAGTTGGGGTTGGAAGTTCTCTGTCATCCGCCGTGTTCACCAGACCTTGCGCCTACAGACTTCTTCTTTTTCCAGAATTTGGATAACTTCTTGGCGGGAAAAAAATTCAATACCCGAGAGGCAGTACAAAATGCCTTTGAAGAATTTGTTGCCTCCCGTCCAGCTGATTTCTTCAAGAAAGGCATCAATAAGCTACCAATGCGTTGGCAAACATGCATTGATTGCATGGGTGATTCTTTTGATTAATAGAAATAAAAAATATGTAAAAAAATTACGCTTCATTTATTTCGTGAAAAACGGCAATTTCATAGGTAAACCCCTAATATCGAAACGGTATTTGCTTTGCTTGCCGTTGTGCGAGTATTTTTGAAACAAAAAGGCGTAAAGAAAGAGGGTTTTAAGTTTGCTTAGAATTGTTAATTTAGTTATTGAATATTAGTATATTATTGGTAGTTGTTTTGTCTATTTATGAATCGTAATTATTGAAGACAAGCCAGACTAGAATTGATTGAAAAATTTGATGCTTGACCTTGAATAACTTTTTAAGCAAACATTTTATTTATAATAGTGTACCCCAGGTCTATACCAAAATTCAGCATGTTGGGAATTAATGCAAACTGACCGCTATTTTTCTGGCTAATTTGACGGGACTATATCAGGAATAAGAAAATAAGCTGTATAGTTCTTTATTTTTTATATTAAAAGAATTATAATGAAAGTACATAAACCAAAAACTATGATTATTTCATTTACGTCAATCTCTCACAAACGTTCATTAAATTACAATATTATATTGAAAGTTCTATATTTAGTTCTAAATTATCGATAGTAGATTCGATAGCCGTTGTGCAACCCTAGAAATGGACGCCATTTTATGTTATGTTTCAAGTTTAGGTATGCACGTTTTTTTCGTACTTAGGGCTTGTCCATTAGTAGAGGTCAATGCAGTAAAATGAAAAAAAAAACGTCTAAGAAGTAATCTGTTCCAAACAACCTTAGGAGACTTGGAACCAGTTAATAACAAATTATAAATTAATAAATTTTCGAATGCATTATATCCACAGGATATAAAAGTCATACAAAAAATAAGTTACTCAAAAAGATTTTGTAATATATTTTATATTTAATCGATGGCAGTTTATCTTTTTTTTCTTTTAATAACATGTTGTGATGCTTGTTAATTTTAATAGGATAACAAATGAAACGTTACACAATAACTGCATCTTTTAACGTATACTTTTATATCGGGCCGTTCTTGGAGAAATTTGGATAATTTCTAAATTTGGGTGTATATCCCGAAATGAATTAATTCAAATTTCAAAATTTTTCGACATTTATTTTTTTAATTGGATTATATGTCATTTAGGATAGTGTTTTCTGTGGTTTGTTATAATAGTTGGAGTGATTTCTCTGGTTGTATGTCCCCGTTTAAGCTTTATGACCTATATATTGCAGATCCTCATTTATCTGAGTATTATATAGGTGACAATGAGGTTTTATTTTAAAAATTATAGCAGAAAAAAAATGAAACATACAATACAATGCCCAAATAACTTTGTATATACGGCAAAATGGTCGGACGGCTGGTAGAATTTCCAAGTTGAACTGCTTACGAAAAACGTTGAGCAAAATAATCTAGCCATAATGCAGGTGAAGTTTGATAAATGCTATTTAATAAATAAATTAGTTAAAGTCGGTGATTCAAAATCCAAGATAACTCTTAGGCATTCCTGGTCATTGGCAGCCAATGCAGGGAAGATATCAAAACAGTCAACAAAAGTTTTTGACATTCGCTCCGATATAACCTTTTTAAAGTTTTGCAAGCGAACCGAGGAATATTTTCTTCTTCTCGTCTAGGAGTTTTATAAATTTAATCCCCTTTCTCTTATGAATAAATCTTATAGATGCATTAATATTCTATAGTCCACTTAAAAACTTAGAATACATAAAGTGACGCCTCATTGCCCGGTCTTCTCACATTGACGTTTTAATATTCAAATTTTGCATATCAATAAAATCACAAAGTATATTAAATATTGAACTTTAGAGTGCAATGTAATTTTTAGACTTGGGGAACACACCAGTTGGCATCGTGCAAGGGTCCTTATGGCTTAGAGGTAGGACAAGCATCATGCATGAACTGCCATGTATCATTGAAAGCAACTAGGTCAATTGCCTTACGTTTGCGTTTCCACAAAGCAGGGCTGCAGTTTACAAACAAATCGAAATATTGTTGTAGTTCAGAAGTCGCACGATCGATATTCTATCCAAAATCGGCATTCACGTATTGAATGAAAGAAAGAAAGAAAACGTTTGTTTGATATTAAGATCATGAATTCGGTTACGTATCCCACTTTCTTTAAATTAAATCTATGACTCAGATTCATATTTGAAGCGTATCCTTAGGGCGTAACATGTGTTTAAGATACCATGTCACGACAACCTTAATTGTTCCACTGCACGGATATCAAGCTCACCGAAATAAGGGGGTAATTTCTGACAACAGAGAGTTGTATTGTGGGTTTGCAAATAATTTTTAAGGTATTTGGGGTTCTTTGGGATAGTTGGCTTTTGTCACTGACAAATAACTAGGATTTTATGATTCGCAACGCCCAAGGAGGAAATTGATTTCTTGGACATAATTGGATTGGTAGGACAAAGTCCCATCTGTGACGCTATGATTCCCTAATGGCATACGATATCAACCAGTTTTATAATAAAAATAGGTCAGACTAAGTTAACCAAAGAACCAAGATACAGGGGTGATAAGGTTAAAGGAGACGTATTATATTTTTTGAAATTTTAGGGCTTACATAAAAAATCGCTTCACTTTTAAATCTTGAAAAAGTAAAAATTAAAGACCTTTTTAGCGCAAGTCGGATCAATGGGGACTTTAAGTATTTTACTTGTATTTATGTCCCTAATAACTGTTCCAAATTTCAGCTTTATGTGAATTAATGCAAAGTTACCAATATTTTTCGGATTTGTGCCTTTATTCTATGGGAAAAAGAACAATAATATGTCATTGCTGGTAGACTGACAATTATACTGTTTGACTGATATATTTGCAAAATGACCTCAAAACAAAAAAAATGAAAATGAAAAAACTTTTTGTTAAAATTAACTGTTAAATAGATTTGTTTACTAAAAGGGTTAAATATAAAATGGAAGGAGTGATAAAATTAACTTTGCAAACATTGGACGGTGTAAAGGAGGGTAAAACTGGCTTATTATTTGCGTAGGCTGCCCTGCGTATTGAAACTCATTGATCATCAATATGTAGTCAGTTATCGAAATATTAAAAGCTGTGCTCTAATTTTTTAGTTTTGTGCATACTATCGTATAATATATTTTTTCTAAAGTAGTTTGGTAATTTCAAGAAGTTTTAATATTCAGTTTTGTTTTTATAGATGTGAACCGTATTGCAACACTATTTACGAATGAAATACCAAGTGACGATATGATACCAGCTCAAAATATCAACTTAGATCGCATAAATCAACATCTGAGTTACATAGGGGAAAAGGTTTCTGTGCATTACGACAATGTCAAGACCAAAACAAGCAAAGTATGTATACAATAGACAATTTTTTTTGTCAATATTGAAATAGTTCTTAGTTGTTGTTGCGTTTTGGTGGCTGTGTAGTTTTTTATTATTGTTATTAAATTTTGGCATAGTAACGTAACGGCTCTGAGAATCATTAGAAATTTTCGCTTTTTCAGGTTTTCGTCTCTTATCTCACCTGATGGATAATGAAGCTGGAGACGAAGATCTCAAAACCCCAGGATTGTATTTATCAATAAGCAATTCGTAAACATATTTTTACCAATTATTATAAATTTTAGGTCGCTGCTGCAACGGTCGAGGCAACAAATACTTTTGTTGAAACCTTAAAAATTGAAAACGAAAGGGAAGCGTGTTCTTACAAAGCTGGGGAGTCATGCAGCGAAGCTGCAAGTAAAGCTGAAGGTAATTTTCAAGATTGTCTTTAAAATAATACGTTTGATTAGAAAATGTTAAAGTAAGTAAAGGAATATCTTCTTCGGTAAGGATGTTTAAAGTACGCCTGCATTAGACTAGCTTTTATTCACTCTATACGCAAAATTACGGGCGTAAGAGTTAAAACAGTGTTAATGTGAAACTACCTGAGGCTGAAATCTTTGAAGATTACTAAGGCTAATATAAAGCGTGATTAAAATTGTTTCTTTCATGTCGTAGTCAAGCTGTATACCTAATTACCTATTTCATGTGTTTTACTTTGTTGATGAAAGAGTGCGGAGAGGTTTTTTCCCCCCGAGGCTTTTCCTCTCGGTCTACCGATAATACCTTTTAAAAGCCGAAATTAAGGTGTATTTAGGCAATCACGATGAAGACGAATAAAATGGAGACATTCATCACGCGTATTTTTTTAAACTATGATGAAATATAACCTTTTTATATGATTTGATTTGATATCTCAGTATTATGTCAGACAGTTAATGTACAAATAAAAAGCGATTTTGTTTTGTACTACTATAATAGTGATGAAAATTAAGTAATAAATTATGGATCCCGTTTTGACATTATTGGTGTTTAAAATCCGCTATTTATAGTCCTTTGTTGGATCGTTCTTTTTTATTTTAAAATTTTGTCGTAGCTGGCAAACGAACACGCGATCCACCTTATTCATCGTCAGTGTTGTTTGTCTTGATGTTTACTGATTAATGATGCGCTGCTGACCGTACCCTTAAGTGATAGTTACCACTGTTCCAATGCTAACACTGGCTGTACCTGCCCTTTGACTAGAACACAACTATATACTTAGAAACGTCAATGCCGCACGATTACTGTGCCGCTTGTTATATCCACAGCAGAGCCACTGCGGGATGGCAACAGTCCGACATCAACTGTTATGTTTATTTATAAATTAATGTTTTGATTACATGTTATAAAAAACTGATGTAAAATACTTCTGTTGATATAAAGTACAAATACTATGCTGTAGGTGTACCTAACAAATAAATAAATAACGAAATGAATAAACTGTCTAAATTGCAAGCGTATCAGTTTGTAGTGCATCACTAACATACGAATGTTAGTGATATCTATATTATGTATATGTGAACTGACCCATGCCTATGGAGCCCGTTGTCATGCGTGTTTGTTCCACCAGCATCGCGCCACTAATGCTCTGGACCCTTTGTATTATAAAAACAAGCGATTTTCAATGCGTAGCATGACTACCGTTCCGCTCCGGCCCCGAAGCAGTCCGAGACAAAACGACTAAATTGAAAGCGCCCATACACTCATCACATATTTATCACAGATAGCTGGTTAAATAACTAGCGATTTTGTTTTATACTGTATATAAGATTTTGTTATATTCTGAAACTTTTTTTTTTGTGGAAAAGTTCTGTGACACCAATCATATCAAAATGGAAGCTAAAATTTTTTGTTAGATGTAATAATAAAACGTAGTCGCATTTTATTTGACCGTTTAGTCCAAATAAGTTTGAGATAAGTTTAAGTTCGATTTCAGTCTAAAAAAACAAATGTTTCTTAGCCTTGTTAGCAAGCTACAAAGAATTCTAGGATATCTATCTCAGGGCCACTTTTGCGGAACTAAGTTTATATATTAAGCTAACTTGGTTTAAAATACTGCTGTGTGCCTCTGTCAGTAAAAAGGAATTGACGATGGTGATCGAGTTAAAATGTCGCTGTATGTGTCTCTGTCAGTAAAAAGGAATTGACGATGGTGATCGAGTTAAAATGTCGCTGTATGTGTCTCTGTCAGTAAAAAGGAATTGACGATAATGATCGAGTTAAAATGTCGCTGTATGTGTCTCTGTCAGTAAAAAGGAATTGACGATGGTGATCGAGTTAAAATGTCGCTGTATGTGTCTCTGTCAGTAAAAAGGAATTGACGATGGTGATCGAGTTAAAATGTCGCTGTATGTGTCTCTGTCAGTAAAAAGGTATTGACGATAATGATCGAGTTAAAATGTCGCTGTATGTGTCTCTGTCAGTAAAAAGGAATTGACGATGGTGATCGAGTTAAAATGTCGCTGTATGTGTCTCTGTCAGTAAAAAGGAATTGACGATAATGATCGAGTTCAAATGTTGCTGTAAGTGTCTCTGTCAGTAAAAAGGAATTGACGATGGTGATCGAGTTAAAATGTCGCTGTATGTGTCTCTGTCAGTAAAAAGGAATTGACGATGGTGATCGAGTTCAAATGTTGCTGTAAGTGTCTCTGTCAGTAAAAAGGAATTGACGATGGTGATCGAGTTAAAATGTCGCTGTATGTGTCTCTGTCAGTAAAAAGGAATTGACGATGGTGATCGAGTTAAAATGTTGCTGTATGTGTCTCTGTCAGTAAAAAGGAATTGACGATGGTGATCGAGTTAAAATGTTGCTGTATGTGTCTCTGTCAGTAAAAAGGAATTGACGATGGTGATCGAGTTAAAATGTTGCTGTATGTGTCTCTGTCAGTAAAAAGGAATTGACGATGGTGATCGAGTTAAAATGTTGCTGTATGTGTCTCTGTCAGTAAAAAGGAATTGACGACGGTGATCGAGTTAAAATGTCGCTGTATGTGTCTCTGTCAGTAAAAAGGAATTGACGATAATGATCGAGTTAAAATGTTGCTGTATGTGTCTCTGTCGGTAAAAAGGAATTGACGATGGTAATCGAGTTAAAATGTTGCTGTATGTGTCTCTGTCAGTAAAAAGGAATTGACGATAAGATCGAGTTAAAATGTTGCTGTATGTGTCTCTGTCAGTAAAAAGGAATTGACGATGGTGATCGAGTTAAAATGTCGCTGTATGTGTCTCTGTCAGTAAAAAGGAATTGACGATGGTGATCGAGTTAAAACTTTGCTGTATGTGTCTCTGTCAGTAAAAAGGAATTGACGATGGTGATCGAGTTAAAATGTCGCTGTATGTGTCTCTGTCAGTAAAAAGGAATTGACGATGGTGATCGAGTTAAAATGTCGCTGTATGTGTCTCTGTCAGTAAAAAGGAAGTGACGATGGTGATCGAGTTAAAATGTCGCTGTATGTGTCTCTGTCAGTAAAAAGGAAGTGACGATGGTGATCGAGTTAAAATGTCGCTGTATGTGTCTCTGTCAGTAAAAAGGAATTGACGATGGTGATCGAGTTCAAATGTCGCTGTATGTGTCTCTGTCAGTAAAAAGGAATTGACGATGGTGATCGAGTTAAAATGTCGCTGTATGTGTCTCTGTCAGTAAAAAGGAATTGACGATGGTGATCGAGTTAAAATTTCGCTGTATGTGTCTCTGTCAGTAAAAAGGAATTGACGATGGTGATCGAGTTAAAATGTCGCTGTATGTGTCTCTGTCAGTAAAAAGGAATTGACGATGGTGATCGAGTTAAAATGTTGCTGTATGTGTCTCTGTCAGTAAAAAGGAATTGACGATGGTGATCGAGTTAAAATGTCGCTGTATGTGTCTCTGTCAGTAAAAAGGAATTGACGATGGTGATCGAGTTAAAATGTCGCTGTATGTGTCTCTGTCAGTAAAAAGGAATTGACGATGGTGATCGAGTTAAAATGTCGCTGTATGTGTCTCTGTCAGTAAAAAGGAATTGACGATGGTGATCGAGTTAAAATGTCGCTGTATGTGTCTCTGTCAGTAAAAAGGAATTGACGACGGTGATCGAGTTAAAATGTCGCTGTATGTGTCTGTCAGTAAAAAGGAATTGACGACGGTGATCGAGTTAAAATGTCTTTGTATGTGTCTCTGTCAGTAAAAAGGAATTGACGATGGTGATCGAGTTAAAATGTCGCTGTATGTGTCTCTGTCAGTAAAAAGGAATTGACGATGGTGATCGAGTTAAAATGTCGATGTATGTGTCTCTGTCAGTAAAAAGGAATTGACGATGGTGATCGAGTTAAAATGTCGCTGTATGTGTCTCTGTCAGTAAAAAGGAATTGACGATGGTGATCGAGTTAAAATGTCGCTGTATGTGTCTCTGTCAGTAAAAAGGAATTGACGATGGTGATCGAGTTAAAATGTTGCTGTATGTGTCTCTGTCAGTAAAAAGGAATTGACGATGGTGATCGAGTTAAAATGTCGCTGTATGTGTCTCTGTCAGTAAAAAGGAATTGACGATGGTGATCGAGTTAAAATGTCGCTGTATGTGTCTCTGTCAGTAAAAAGGAATTGACGATGGTGATCGAGTTAAAATGTCGCTGTATGTGTCTCTGTCAGTAAAAAGGAATTGACGATGGTGATCGAGTTAAAATGTCGCTGTATGTGTCTCTGTCAGTAAAAAGGAATTGACGATGGTGATCGAGTTCAAATGTCGCTGTATGTGTCTCTGTCAGTAAAAAGGAATTGACGATGGTGATCGAGTTCAAATGTCGCTGTATGTGTCTCTGTCAGTAAAAAGGAATTGACGATGGTGGTCGAGTTAAAATGTCGCTGTATGTGTCTCTGTCAGTAAAAAGGAATTGACGATGGTGATCGAGTTCAAATGTCGCTGTATGTGTCTCTGTCAGTAAAGAGGAATTGACGATGGTGATCGAGTTAAAATGTCGCTGTATGTGTCTCTGTCAGTAAAAAGGAATTGACGATAATGATCGAGTTAAAATGTTGCTGTATGTGTCTCTGTCAGTAAAAAGGAATTGACGATGGTGATCGAGTTAAAATGTTGCTGTATGTGTCTCTGTCAGTAAAAAGGAATTGACGATGGTGATCGAGTTAAAATGTTGCTGTATGTGTCTCTGTCAGTAAAAAGGAATTGACGATGGTGATCGAGTTAAAATGTTGCTGTATGTGTCTCTGTCAGTAAAAAGGAATTGACGATAATGATCGAGTTAAAATGTTGCTGTATGTGTCTCTGTCAGTAAAGAGGAATTGACGATAATGATCGAGTTAAAATGTTGCTGTATGTGTCTCTGTCAGTAAAAAGGAATTGACGATGGTGATCGAGTTAAAATGTTGCTGTATGTGTCTCTGTCAGTAAAAAGGAATTGACGATGGTGATCGAGTTAAAATGTTGCTGTATGTGTCTCTGTCAGTAAAAAGGAATTGACGACGGTGATCGAGTTAAAATGTCGCTGTATGTGTCTCTGTCAGTAAAAAGGAATTGACGATAATGATCGAGTTAAAATGTTGCTGTATGTGTCTCTGTCAGTAAAAAGGAATTGACGATGGTAATCGAGTTAAAATGTTGCTGTATGTGTCTCTGTCAGTAAAAAGGAATTGACGATAAGATCGAGTTAAAATGTTGCTGTATGTGTCTCTGTCAGTAAAAAGGAATTGACGATGGTGATCGAGTTCAAATGTTGCTGTATGTGTCTCTGTCAGTAAAAAGGAATTGACGATGGTGATCGAGTTAAAATGTTGCTGTATGTGTCTCTGTCAGTAAAAAGGAATTGACGACGGTGATCGAGTTAAAATGTTGCTGTATGTGTCTCTGTCAGTAAAAAGGAATTGACGACGGTGATCGAGTTAAAATGTTGCTGTATGTGTCTCTGTCAGTAAAAAGGAATTGACGATGGTGATCGAGTTAAAATGTCGCTGTATGTGTCTCTGTCAGTAAAAAGGAATTGACGATGGTGATCGAGTTCAAATGTTGCTGTATGTGTCTCTGTCAGTAAAAAGGAATTGACGATGGTGATCGAGTTAAAATGTCGCTGTATGTGTCTCTGTCAGTAAAAAGGAATTGACGATGGTGATCGAGTTAAAATGTTGCTGTATGTGTCTCTGTCAGTAAAAAGGAATTGACGATGGTGATCGAGTTAAAATGTTGCTGTATGTGTCTCTGTCAGTAAAAAGGAATTGACGATAATGATCGAGTTAAAATGTCACTGTATGTGTCTCTGTCAGTAAAAAGGAATTGACGATGGTGATCGAGTTAAAATGTCGCTGTATGTGTCTCTGTCAGTAAAAAGGAATTGACGATAATGATCGAGTTAAAGTGTCGCTGTATGTGTCTCTGTCAGTAAAAAGGAAGTGACGATGGTGATCGAGTTAAAATGTCGCTGTATGTGTCTCTGTCAGTAAAAAGGAAGTGACGATGGTGATCGAGTTAAAATGTCGCTGTATGTGTCTCTGTCAGTAAAAAGGAATTGACGATGGTGATCGAGTTAAAATGTCGCTGTATGTGTCTCTGTCAGTAAAAAGGAATTGACGATGGTGATCGAGTTAAAATGTCGCTGTATGTGTCTCTGTCAGTAAAAAGGAATTGACGATGGTGATCGAGTTAAAATGTCACTGTATGTGTCTCTGTCAGTAAAAAGGAATTGACGATGGTGATCGAGTTAAAATGTCGCTGTATGTGTCTCTGTCGGTAAAAAGGAATTGACGATGGTGATCGAGTTAAAATGTCGCTGTATGTGTCTCTGTCAGTAAAAAGGAATTGACGATGGTGATCGAGTTAAAATGTCGCTGTATGTGTCTCTGTCAGTAAAAAGGAATTGACGATGGTGATCGAGTTAAAATGTCGCTGTATGTGTCTCTGTCAGTAAAAAGGAATTGACGATGGTGATCGAGTTAAAATGTCGCTGTATGTGTCTCTGTCAGTAAAAAGGAATTGACGATGGTGATCGAGTTAAAATGTCGCTGTATGTGTCTCTGTCAGTAAAAAGGAATTGACGATGGTGATCGAGTTAAAATGTCGCTGTATGTGTCTCTGTCAGTAAAAAGGAATTGACGATGGTGATCGAGTTAAAATGTCGCTGTATGTGTCTCTGTCAGTAAAAAGGAATTGACGATGGTGATCGAGTTAAAATGTCGCTGTATGTGTCTCTGTCAGTAAAAAGGAATTGACGACGGTGATCGAGTTAAAATGTCGCTGTATGTGTCTGTCAGTAAAAAGGAATTGACGACGGTGATCGAGTTAAAATGTCTTTGTATGTGTCTCTGTCAGTAAAAAGGAATTGACGATGGTGATCGAGTTAAAATGTCGCTGTATGTGTCTCTGTCAGTAAAAAGGAATTGACGATGGTGATCGAGTTAAAATGTCGCTGTATGTGTCTCTGTCAGTAAAAAGGAATTGACGATGGTGATCGAGTTAAAATGTCGCTGTATGTGTCTCTGTCAGTAAAAAGGAATTGACGATGGTGATCGAGTTAAAATGTTGCTGTATGTGTCTCTGTCAGTAAAAAGGAATTGACGATGGTGATCGAGTTAAAATGTTGCTGTATGTGTCTCTGTCAGTAAAAAGGAATTGACGATGGTGATCGAGTTAAAATGTCGCTGTATGTGTCTCTGTCAGTAAAAAGGAATTGACGATGGTGATCGAGTTAAAATGTCGCTGTATGTGTCTCTGTCAGTAAAAAGGAATTGACGACGGTGATCGAGTTAAAATGTCGCTGTATGTGTCTGTCAGTAAAAAGGAATTGACGATGGTGATCGAGTTAAAATGTTGCTGTATGTGTCTCTGTCAGTAAAAAGGAATTGACGATGGTGATCGAGTTAAAATGTCGCTGTATGTGTCTCTGTCAGTAAAAAGGAATTGACGATGGTGATCGAGTTAAAATGTCGCTGTATGTGTCTCTGTCAGTAAAAAGGAATTGACGACGGTGATCGAGTTAAAATGTCGCTGTATGTGTCTCTGTCAGTAAAAAGGAATTGACGATGGTGATCGAGTTAAAATGTTGCTGTATGTGTCTCTGTCAGTAAAAAGGAATTGACGACGGTGATCGATTTAAAATGTTGCTGTATGTGTCTCTGTCAGTAAAAAGGAATTGACGATGGTGATCGAGTTCAAATGTTGCTGTATGTGTCTCTGTCAGTAAAAAGGAATTGACGATGGTGATCGAGTTAAAATGTCGCTGTATGTGTCTCTGTCAGTAAAAAGGAATTGACGATGGTGATCGAGTTAAAATGTCGCTGTATGTGTCTCTGTCAGTAAAAAGGAATTGACGATGGTGATCGAGTTAAAATGTTGCTGTATGTGTCTCTGTCAGTAAAAAGGAATTGACGATGGTGATCGAGTTAAAATGTCGCTGTATGTGTCTCTGTCAGTAAAAAGGAATTGACGATGGTGATCGAGTTAAAATGTCGCTGTATGTGTCTCTGTCAGTAAAAAGGAATTGACGATGGTGATCGAGTTAAAATGTCACTGTATGTGTCTCTGTCAGTAAAAAGGAATTGACGATGGTGATCGAGTTAAAATGTTGCTGTATGTGTCTCTGTCAGTAAAAAGGAATTGACGATGGTGATCGAGTTAAAATGTCGCTGTATGTGTCTCTGTGAGTAAAAAGGAATTGACGATGGTGATCGAGTTAAAATGTCGCTGTATGTGTCTCTGTCAGTAAAAAGGAATTGACGATGGTGATCGAGTTAAAATGTCGCTGTATGTGTCTCTGTCAGTAAAAAGGAATTGACGATGGTGATCGAGTTAAAATGTTGCTGTATGTGTCTCTGTCAGTAAAAAGGAATTGACGATGGTGATCGAGTTAAAATGTCGCTGTATGTGTCTCTGTCAGTAAAAAGGAATTGACGATGGTGATCGAGTTAAAATGTCGCTGTATGTGTCTCTGTCAGTAAAAAGGAATTGGTGATGATGATCGGGTTAAAATTTTGATGTATTTGTCTTTGCCCATCGAACATAAGTCAATTCGGATGGACGTATTAACCCAGTACCCGGCGAGGTAAAGTGTTTACTCAGGTCTGCGCCTTTTGACCTTAGACTAATAGTTTCTTTTGATTATCATAATATATTAAAAAATTTTGCAGTAAAACCAATGAGACCATGTCCACCGGATCTCAACGCCGTGGAAAGCTTTTTGGATACTGCAAAAGTTAAGGCTTGTGATTTTGGAATATATTCCATGGCATTTTTGGATTATGCAGCTTGTAAATCTAAGACGGTAAAGTAAATACTTTTGTTTATCAAATAACTAAGAAAGAGCCAGCTCACCTTCCACCTCTGTTTATTGGAGCAATGTGGCCTTATTTTTATATACCCCATTATTCTAATTCTATCGAATAATATCCATGAGATGATAAACTTTTATATAAATATAATGTATGCTTCATTCCAGTTATTACTAAATATAACATTTTTTTATATTTTTTGTCTACGATGTATTAAATTATTATTTCTTTAGGAGGTGATCGATTTTAAAAAAACATATTAATTCAAAGGTACTCAAAGCAGCTCAACTGGCGAAAGTTAAATTCGTAAACGAGTTAAACAAAGAAAATTTTGATGATGAAGATTTAGCAGTAGTCTGCCCACAAATCCTCAACAAACCTGGTCAAGAAACATCAAATGACGAAAAAGATGTAGAATCGGCAAAGGTAGAAATGTCGACAGATCCCGCTGCATAATCACTTTGATTTTATAGACCTGTTATATGGTTTACTGAGTATTATTAAAATCATGTAAATTAATGCATCTCTCTTATTTAAATACGAATAGGTATTAAGATTCAGTTTAAGCTATACCAGGAACTATATGAAATATGTTCTGAAATATATAAAAAATATCTTCAACTTGATTTTTGAAAAACAAACCTCATTAAATAAATTTTACATCCCCCTAATAATTAGCAGTCGTCCGAGCAGCGTTTTAGAAAAGCGTAAGCTACTTACAGTGCCATGGGGGCCCTCGCCAAGAAAAGTAACCGGTCTCATGCGCCCCCGCGGGAAGTCGAGCAGGGGCGCCACCCCGTTTGGGGGCTCTGCCTCTGGGAGTTTGATGGAAGTAAACAGACCAGGGGTTGGCCGTTCACGACGTAGGCTCCGTTCTTCTGGATAGTTCTGTTGGAAACAATACGCCGAATGATCAGTTGCTATATGTTGATAATTGCAAAAGTGGCTGGTGGCATGGTCGCGGTCAAGAAGAAATATTTCACAGTTTGATACAAAAACACTATATTTAATATAAATAGTGTGAAATAAAAAATATCGAAAACTAATATTTTATAACTATATATTTTTTAGGGGTTGAGTGATTTATATTGATTCTGAACCATTAATAATTGAAGCTGACAATATTAGTTGATTTTTTGTGTGGACAGAAAATATTGGAGTAGACACTGTCAATTGATCTCACTGTATGTCTGAACTTATATATTTAATTAGAGGCGAGTTCAGTCTGCTTTTTGAAGTTGCCGTGACAGTCAAATTCAAAAATAGTTAACTGTGTAAAATACGACAGATACTGTTGGACGACAGAGTGGACAAATCGTTCACATTTAGTACTCCGGTGTCGAAATAACTCTTTATTTCAAACAGTACTGATTTATTCAAATTTGTATTGTTTAATATTATTTAATTACATAATTATGACTTTTGTAGTTTCATTGACAAAAAAATTACGTTTAGTAACGCGCAGTGCCCAATGTAATATACATTCGAAACTTAAGTACGTAATTACCGTCGTATGTAAGCTTTTCAATTTTTTTTTGTTAGGTTTAGATAGAATTGTCCGTTTCGATTTTCCTTGTTGATTTAATGATCTATTTATAATTAAAAATTCACCAGCGTTTTATTTATAATACATAAAAGGCCTTTTTTTACAAATTAAACGTGATTGTAGCTGTATTTAATAGAGTAGTTACCCGATGAAATGAAATTTGAAGACAAATTTCTCTTGAATATCTTAGAGAGGCTTCCAAGCTTAATGTTGAATTTGTACTATTGTTTAAACAATAGTCGTGTACAGGAAGCAAATCATAATATTTAATATACTATGATGAATTTTATTTTATATGCTAGTAAATAATCCGGGCTATTGACTTAATTGCTACGACCTGCCCTAAGATTGTTCTGCAATAATTTACAGCAGCAGCGAGGTTATAATTTATTGTAGTTTCGTAGGTATGAACTAATAATATAGCTGGAACTGTAATTATGGCGTTAAGATTATGAATTACCTGACTGTTTGGACGCGGGGGTTGATATATTATTTTAATTGTATCTCAATCGATACCTGAGTTAAATTTGTTTTCTTAGCCTCCATATGGAATAATGACTGAATGATTAAAGAAATATTATATTTGAAAGGTGTTGAAAGGGTATTTCGTTTTTTTTTTAAATAACAAAGCTTTAAAGCGGCAAAGGACTTTATCAGTGCGATGTAACTAAAGTTATGTTAACTATATTATACGATCCATGTTCTTAATTACTACTCCGTACCTATGTATAGAAATATCTATGTCTAATTCAATCATCCGCTTGCGACATATTATACTCCATTATCTTAGAAACAAACCAAGGAGTTAGAAACAGCGAGCAATAATTTTATTTGGTGCAACCACTTAAAGAACCTACATTATTTATTTACTATCTACTGACTACGGCAAAAATAACTTCTTTTTCATGTACTGATTTCAGAAGGGATCGCAAATCAAATGATATTAAATTGGACAGCTGAACGTCTGTCAGTTAGGTAATATCGTTAATGTAACAAAGTACGTTCTTTAATGGTGTTTTTTTTCTTTATCATGTTTTAACATTATTGTGCCTACCGCTTCACTCAAGTACTTCTTAAAGATAATACTTGCTCTGGATGAGAGATACCCTACGAAGTAAATCTTAAAAAAATTGCACCGTACACTATATATACCGTACATTATACATATTACATATAACGGAGATAAAAAAGAAAAAATTGCTGAAACGAAAGTGCCAAAGGCCACACAAAAAGAACTAAAGTGAACATACATATAAACCGTATTACTCGTAATCTTATTGTAAAATAAATCGCAAAATGAGCAATTAGAACCCATAAATCTAAAGTCACTTTCCATCAGGTGAGATGGAAGACAAACGCCTGCTAGTTATTAATAAAAAAAAGTCTATCAAATAAGATCAATATTAAGCACTTAGTAAAATTTTAAAAGGTTCTGCATTAGAAATCCGAATCCCGAAATAGCAAATACATACTGTTAAAATATGAACGTTCGAAATTCTTAAAATAATAAGATTGACATGCGAAACTCCTGAGACTTGTCTGATAGGGACACCGTTTGTCAGAGTAACAGGACAATTCAATTCAATATTAAAGTCCACCTTCTTCTTAACGACTGTTTTCTAAATATACGCTGGAAACTTAACACAATTTTCTAAAACTAAGTTGAAAATAAGTTTAGCTTGCTGAAAATTAATACGATTACTTCTGCCGCATCCCTATTAAATGGAAAAGTGCATAGTTTATTGAATTTACTTGGAAAGGAACATGTTAAAGGAATATTGTCAAGGCCGCAGTTAAGTTATTACTATGCAAAACTAGGTTTTTGTACTTTGCGTTTTAATATTCAGTGAGAACATTCTATAAAGCAGTATTATTTAAAAAAATGTAAAATTTCAGATTTGCGCAATGGGTTTGATTGTTTTAAAATCTGATTACGTAAATTATAAAAAATTATTTATTTCAAATAATAAATTTCAATAATATGTCGTTTTTGTTTGCACCAGGGGGACGATGTATCTCTCAACTGCTATCTATATCTATTGAAAACGATTAATTCATATTTCTGAAATCGAGCAATAGAAAGCTTAACAACAAGTAGTATGTACTTACATGATTCAGTATATTTATATACTTTTCTTCAGGTGTGATGAAAGACAAAAGCTAATCCGATTGGAAATAAAAAAAGTAAAATATAGTTTCGTGGTAATGTTCCCCATTAGTACTGTCTATTTTTTGAAATTTTTCTTTTTCAGAAAAGTCTTCAATTCTTCTCCGCATGAACTGACGTATCGAATTATTTAAGACTTGGTATATAATGTTAATTTGTTTTCCATTAATTACATTTTATTCATTTTATAGAAAATATTTCAGGCTCTTAGTCATTTTGTCTTGTTCTAGAATGAAACTTGCAAACGAGTACAATTTCTATTTTTAAAGCAGTTAATATAAATAAAAAACCTTCATACAAGAAAGATACAGAAACTATAAAGAATATAAGTAAAAATTTATTCATGAAAATAAACATACGTAAAAGTATGAAATTTACAAAGGACAAATTCTATAATTAAATAATACTATAATTTAAAAAAAAACAAGCCGGGGTTCTGGATGCAAAGAAAGACCAGAACAACGAAGTCGGTATACTCTCAACCTAGCACTTTCCGAGCCACGGTAACCGCTGTTTGAGTTTAAGGTCGGATTGAAAGTCTGGTTGCGAAAACGTAGCTTTAAGGGGTGTAATTGATTCAAAACTGGCAACATTTAAAAAAAATAAATGTTAATACGGGTACACTTACAAATTTAATTCCGATAGTCATAATCACGAATTTCAAAATTCCGAATTTTATAACACCGAATGATTAAAAATTCCGGTCGTGAAAATTTCGTGTTTCATAATTCCTAATTTTTCTTCTTCGAAACTTCAAAATTCCAAACGTTTATAACTACGAAAATCAATATGTCAAATATGAAGATACAAAACCATAAAAAATCCGAAATCATAATATTCAGCAATATCATAAATACGAACCCCGAATATCAAAATTCCGGATAAAATAAGCGCGAATAACAAACGCCTTGTAAAACTGCAAAAGCAAATCAGCTAACCCCCCCCCCCCACAAGTTAGTATTTATCAGACACAACAAAATCTGAAATGCAAGTCCCTTTTTGGCGCTTCCCCGGCCGTTGCTGCGGCATACAGAGTAACTGGTCCTCCTCGTTTCGCTCGTCATCGCGCCTAATTTTTATAATAAGTATATATTTTTTTACAATATAATGTTAATTTGTGTCGCAGTAGATTTTTTTATTTTGTTACTATTTTTCTTATCATGTGATGTCAGGATTATAGATTATATACTAAATATTTAATGTCACGATTCCTGAAGTGCACTGAATTTATTTGACTGACACTTGTGTTGTATTCTTAATTCTATGGATCGTTATAATACTTGAGCCTTTACTTAATAATAAACAAATATTGTTTTTTATTTACAAGACTAGGGATTAATTTAAATCCGAATTTGCCTATTCCGATTTAAAAAAATCCGAATTTCACAATCCCTGTAGAGACTAAATTCCGACTATTCCGTTTTGGCATTGTTGTTATCATGTTATTAAATTAGACATACACCTAACCTACGCGTTTCGGTTATGTAAATTTTTCTGAGACTTTTATTTTAATATATACCCGTTTTAGATACAACATCTGAATGTTAGCATTGAAGTTTCGGAAAATTTTAATTCAGCATAACATATTTCGGACTAGTAACACAGCGAGTTTTTAATTCTTCGTACTAATGAAAGTCTAAAAATAAAATTTTGTATTTATGAATTACGATAAAATAAGAATCATGTTTTTGAATACTCGAAGTTTAGTCCCTTAGGGATTGTGAAATTTGGATATTTAAAAATCGGAATATTCATTAGTCGGAGTTAAGTCTCTTAGGGATTGTGAAATTCGGATATTTGAAAATCAGAATATTCAAATTCAGAATTACATAATTCGGAATTCTGGGGTGTTCCCTGTTTCTTGTACTTCCAATTTGCTGATCATTTCTCCAGCTTTTCTCTTCATAAAAACCTTCCTCAAACTTAAATGAACATAAAACAATATCAAAATCAATACACATAAAAATTCCCAACTTAGTAAGCACTTAGTTTGAAAGTCGATATGGAATCGACTACAAAAATAATGGATAGTTTCATCATAGAAATGGATTAGATCGTGGCAGTTTAATTGAGCTTTCATTATAAAGCCGCGGGGCTTCGCACACGTAAATCTTGTAAAATAGTTTTCTTTTTCAAGAATCATTACAATTTCGGGATAAAAGTTGGCCTATTAGGTATGTCCGATCATCCGTATTTAGCCCTTTTATATGATTGAGTAACAAACATACAACTTTTCACATTTATAATATAAGTAGGAATAGACTTGGGCAGAGGGCGGCCAAATTTATCAGGCGGAAAATTGTAAAAAAAAATACTAATAATACACAGGTTCGGATGCTATATAACCCCTGAGCTAGCTTATCTTTCATATTGATCGTTTTTGTCACAAAACAGATTAATAAAAAAATGTAAGTGAAATAAACCTTGCTGTATTGCTTAAGTCAGTAACGGGAGTTAGAATTTTATTCATAAAATTGACGCCCTTTGATGTTATGAGTAATTGCTAAGATTTTTACACAAACATTAATTATTTTTTATATGTAGATGGGTGAATTTGAATTTAGGGCCTTTTCAATTTTATGAATGTTATTATTCCAGGTCCTCTGCACAGTTATCTGTAAGGTTAAGCGGAAGTCTGTGATATTCATTATAAAATGTTAAAAATCCCTCTACGCCACTACTTTTATAGAAGTAATTCATTATACCAACTATAATTAAATAAATTTACAATACATAAAACATTTGTTTCTTTTGTAATTTTGTAATGTAGAAACGACTGAATACCTATTTTTTTATTTTTCCAAACAAAACAAGCTTTTTTGTGTTTTAAATTTTCGCTAACCTCATACATTAATAATTCAACTCTTGGAGATATAATATACCATTAGTTGATACTTATAAGAGCGGTTGGATTATTAAACGTCTTCTAAAATGGCGATATGTGAGATTTTGAACGATAGGCTTGCCAACTTTTTGTGCTCTTTCCATAAATCCAACATCGAACTTAATAATTCATTAAACGATTTTCAGAATATGCGTATGATATATACAGGGTTACAGGTTAAGTCGACCTATTACCGTTAAGGTCGTGAAGTTTACATCGTTTCTGACGATTTGACTTTGTGGTCGAGATGTTTTCATTTAATTGTTTTTCATAAAAAAATCCCGATTTTCGTCTATCGGCTTAGATATTTTGAAAAATAAAAGATATGTCTTATTATTGCTATTATTTAATTTTACGTGTAAAATAAGATGTTTTATGATTTCAATAACCAATATTGTACATAAAATGAATAAATAAGTCATTGTAGATGATTAATTCCTAAAAAAACTAATATTGCAGAAAGTTTATTTTTCTTTAAAGTAAACTACGAAATATAGTACTACAAAATTTAGTATAGCGCCTGTTTTGCAGATCCGCCTAAAAATATCTACGTTTCATCAGCTATCCAACAAAGTATATGAATTCAGGGTTTTGATTCATAGAAAAAACTTAGTCGCTAGCCCCCAGGTAGCAGTTCTTACAGTCCCTAGCCAATTATCCTTTAAAGGTCAATGCGATGCGTGCGAGCTACATACCTAACCATTTATTTAAGAACAAGTCTGAGTGATGACGACGAAGAACAAAACAATGAGAAAGTGGAACGATTTCGATTGGATCCATCGACTTCCACTAATATTGTTGCCCGTGATCTGGGGCTCTTGCAATGGAATGTATGGCTTACTGCTCGTCCGGGGGGGTCTATACCCATATCATTATACGCCGGTAAATTCTATCAAATAGGGAGATCCCGTGAGAAGTTTTGATTTATCCATATTTATGTTAAATGCTGATGTCGAAGACCCAACTTTCCTTAAAAAATTTGTGGACAAATGGGCCGAAATTTTATAAAGATAGAATTAGAACTGAAAGAACTGCATTGTCCTAACAAAAAGAGAATAAAGGGGTCACAACGAAGATTTAACCTTAATGTGTGGATGGGCATTATTACTGATCATTTGATTAGGCCTTACTAGATGATTTGCCACTCAATCTGATTCGAAACGTGTGGTTTCAGCATGATGGCTCTCCTGACATTTCAGGAGAAGTATCAGAGAATGGCTGGACACAAATAAAAAACAAATTATCCAAACAAATGGATTGGACGAAGTGGTCCATGACCCTGGCCAGCCAGAAGTCCGGACCTAACCCCAATGGATTTTTATGGTATTTTTACATGAAGAGTCTCGTCTACACGGGGTCCAATTTCGTCAGTATCGAGAGACAGGATAATTAATGTGGCGAATGAAATGAGAAAGACTTAAACTACTGGTGTAGTAAAAGGTGGACTTCATAAAAGAATGCGAAGTTGAGTGCAAAACAGAGGCGGACATGTTGAAAATGAAATTTAGAATTTAAGACTTTTTGTTGGAACTTGAAACTTACTAAATTTAGTATCTTATACTCATCTGTTCTTTTATTTAGGTTTTAATTGCCTCCCCTGTAGCCTATGAAACTAAGATTGTTAATATATATATTTATATATATATATATATATAATTTATTAATTTAGGATTATACATATATACCTCGTTGAATAGCTGACGTAAAGATATTTTTAGGCACATCTACAAAATAGACGCCGTAGTATTTTTTTTTTATATGTTACGTACTATATTGGTTATTGAAGTCATAAAGCATCTTATTTTATTTTTATTAAGTTCAAATATCTCGAAAACGGTTGGATTTAGGATACCCTATCCATAGTCAAATCAGTCAGCAACTACGTAAACCACACGCCTTTAACGGGAATAGTTCGACTTAACCTGTAACCCTGTATAGCAGTTTTTAGCCAACTTTCAGGAGAAGAAATTTTTTTTAAATCTACATCTCTTATACACACATTATTGTCGGAAAGGTCCGACTAGTTTCGGACTCGTATCAGGAGGAGGGTTATTAATGCACCATTTATAGTTCAATACATGCCAAAAATCAACTACTCTCTTTTACTCTGCTTGCTGGAAATATAAATTTCAGCGCAAGTAAAGGTAAACTTATTGTTATAAATTAAAAATATTAATAGTACAGTGCAACTTTTCTGAACCCTCTCCCAGCAGACTTTTACAATATTCCTGAGTGTTTCCTTATTTTATGTCAAGTAACGTGTTACTTTATACGTCAAGTATGTGTAGTCGTATGAAAAGACTATATGTAAACGGCTGTGACATTACGCTGTTTTGTGCAGCGCCTCTGGCGCAAATTGTACTTATAAAATATTGTAACGCTGCCCCGACCTACGGAAGGAACTTGGTATTTTGTAACGATATTTATTTGTTTCAAAATAATTTTTTGAGAGAACAAGGAATTAAATTTTTTTATTACTATAGCTTTGGGTTTATAATAGCTCGAAGTAGACTACGCATGTTAAACACCATGTACTCGAAAGTCAACTTCTTTTCATCTTATACAAACAATGCTTTCATAAAGAGTATGAAATGTTATTTTTGAATG
Organism: Marasmarcha lunaedactyla; assembly: GCA_923062675.1. Classification (NCBI taxonomy): domain Eukaryota; kingdom Metazoa; phylum Arthropoda; class Insecta; order Lepidoptera; family Pterophoridae; genus Marasmarcha; species Marasmarcha lunaedactyla. Next base: position 11,255,047 of record OV281339.1, on the reverse strand, counting down.
TGAAGGCAAAGGGCGGAACCCATGTCATCGTCGAAACTTTGACAGTTGGTTGTTGATCAATTTACCAAGTTATGGAATGATTGCCTGAAATTTGTTTATTTTCTGACTACTTACATCAAAGAATAAATAATTCGCTTAGATGTATCCTTATTTTTCAACATACTCAAAAATTTAAAAAAAAATGATATTGTATGTGTAAGGTAGGTATATCTTTTAATTAATAGTTAAATAGCGCCGCTTTGATGCAGTGCCTAACATTTATTGAGCAATTGTTGTCTTTCGTTTTTAATCAATAACTTTGAAATGAATTTACAAATATATGATCTCGAGCTACTTTGTGTTTCAAAATGTTTGTACTTTGCTGAATAACTTGATAGTTATATCCTAGTGATAGATACTGTATATCCGGATAGTTTCTAGATTCAGAACATTTAATATTAATTATTGAGTATTTGTTTATCTGACATCTATCTAACATAACTGTACATTCGCAGATTTAGTCAGAGTTAAATGCGCATAAATATATTAAGTGTATTTACTTCTATAAAACAATGTATATAAAGTGAAAATAGTAATCGAATTGGAGCTGCTCTTTTGTAAAACTAAACCTTTATCAATAATCTGAATATTTCGCAAATTTGCAATTTTTTGTTAATACAAGTGCACAGACTGTTACACATGTTTTTGTTCAATATTGAGCACAAAGTTATTTACTCTCATAATTTGCTTAAATGTGGAAGGTTTAATATAGATGCTATTGATACATTAATAACGACCTAAACCATAGAGATCATTAATCTACGAACCTAATGATAAATAATGCGAAGCCGAGCTTAAGCTTAAGTCAGAATCGATTATGAGCCAGTGTTTTTGTTAGATATTGCTTTGACATTTTTATATCGTAAGTAGTAATAATTATAATCGTAGTAATCGTTTGAATTCAAAGAGAAATGAAAGAGAATTCAACAAACGATACTTTCATTTTAAATAAGTCCTAACCTTATCTTTGCTTCGTTAACTCTTGAATCACTTAACAATTTTCCCCTCTATACGATTTTCAATTATTACTGTACCTTGTGTCAGGTGTTCTTGACTGAATGCACTAATTAAACATTGTACAGCAAAATATTATGGAAGCCCCCTAACTCTTCTGCACCATGTTACATGTTTAGTTGTTGGGAAAACGTTGATTAAGCATGAAATGTAAATAAGTACCTTGTATTTAAAGTAGCAATAGAGTGTCTCTCCCGTTTATTTTTTTTTATTTTTTAGAGGCGAATAACAAAATCTGCAAAGTGTTTTTATGGATCTAAAACAAAGTACATCAAGTACAAAGTACATAGATAATTCAACCAGACACTTATTTCTAACATAAAACAAACGTAACTAAAAGTTAGCGTGGCATGCGACAGAGCTGCTAATAGTAGGTAATCCCCGGGTGGGCAGCCGCATACGTTGATAAGTACACAAACTCTGCGGTGTCATTATAAAATACGGTCGCTGCCGTGGATTCACTTTGAGAAATGAGGGCCGCGCGACTAAACACCTGAGACCCACCTCTTTATATGTACTCGCTTTGAAATGCGGTCCCACATTTTGCAAACCTACCTACTTATTTTTAGAGAACCTTTTTTGTATTTTGTTGTGGAGTTAAACTGTACGGTTGCTTTAGTCTTTATTTAATAATAAGCCTGTTTGTAGTTTTAAGATTTAAATAAGTTCATTGAAATATTTCGTAATTTAAAACTACTATACATTCATAACTTTTGTTTAATCTTAGATCATTTTTAATGTTGGGAGAATTTAACACACGTATAACTATTAACAACTCTAGATCCCGTGCTCTACAATCGATCCTATCTTGCTACAACCGGTCTATTAACATACCATAAAAATAAAATACCATAAAAAACCACCATCTATGCTTTGTCACAATTATAATAACATCGACATATTCACTGCGGCGTCAGAAACTGGTAATCTGCCTGTAACATCTTGTAACGACATCGATGGTTAGGTCGAAAAATTCAACTCCTTGCTCTTAGAAATGTACGACCGACACGCTTCTTTAAGAAGATTGAAAATCAGGCATAATCCAGCTCCATGGTTGTTCAGACAACTATTTGAGAAGAGATATATATTAGAGAAACCATGTCACTTCGAGATAAGGCAAAACACAGGTACAAACGCTCCCCCGTCGAGCAACACTTGAATCACTACATATACGAGTATGTGCGTAATTGCTGCAGCCGTCTATGCCAAAACTTTATGGTCCTTATGTCTACTCCTTCTGAATTTTTACTGATACTTTGTCAGAAGACATTTTGAGGAGGGCCATTTTTGCTATTACATCAGCTGTCGGTGAGTACAAATAGTGTTCAAGGATGATAACTTTGATTTTGACTTTTTCTCTTATTCCTTTACCATACACGAGGTTAGGTTGCGGAAAGCACTTATATAATCTGTGAATCGAAAACGTATCCTTATTTAAAAAGTGAGTAAGAGAAGATTACCTTTCTCGAGTTTATCAGCTTGCGTTCTTGTTTTTGTAATCTCGTAGTATTATTATTATTATCTTATGTTCATTTCTTTGAATCATTTGTAATAGTCAAGTATAATGTGTATATATTAGTTTGCATATATTTATATATCATGGATATCTATTTATATGTAGAATAGTAGTGTATATTTATATTTAATACAATAGTATATATCTTATGTCCAACAATATATACCTAATTAAGTACACACGAAATTTGCTATTCTATGTGTATAATGGCCTATTGGATATGGAGATATTTCTCTTAGAAATAAGCAGTACCTTGGTACTTTATTTAATAACCACTTTTTAAAGTTCTTTATATTAATTATGAAATAAATAAATTAAATACGTTGAAAGGATTTAAATTGAGATAACAGTTTTTTTTATTTTAGTTTTTCGCTAATTTGGTAAACCTGTAAAAAAATAACAATTGACGTACGTAAATAATTTCTATGAAACCGCAGACACAGATCGTTACCCTATTTTATCATCCATCGTGCTATACACCCTCGTACAACATGGGCAATTTAAGACGTCTACAGACAGCATAAGTATCCTCTCTTTCCCCCGATTACATGCAATGTATAACATGTCATAAAATAGAATGTTCAGTGTTACACAACACGTCAAGCTGGTACAATTTTGTGATATGAGCATGTGAGCTTGGGAAGCAACCTACTGTAATTGGTCGGATATTAACTTTTGTACTGTGGATTTTTTGTCTGGTTTTTTTTATAAACTACCTATAAAAGTTTATAAGATTTTTAAGCCCCAATGCAAAGATGTTTAGGTTAAATTTATATCTGCGTCTGACTGTGATTTAGATTTCATTTAACTCGTGGAATAATTATTCTGAGTGTAACTTAATTCCAACAAAACATTCATAGGTTAATTAACTATTGACTAAACTATTTCATCAAACAAGTCTTGGAATAACTTATCCTATGGATAATTACGTAAATTTTGTGTTTAAATCACTGTCCTGGATATATTCTATGAACACTGCACAGACTTTCTCATACAAATGACAGCAATTTTTTGTTCTAATTTGGAGTACCCTCAAGAAGTTATGAATGCATTTTGCCATAAAAATCAAATTTGGTTCACACACTCGGTTTGGACCTGTCATATTCAATTTAATTTAGCACGATATAATCGTTCATGTTTGTTGGGTCAGTCGGCTAAACATACATGATAGGATTTTAGAGAACTATTAATTTTTGAAATCGCATCTATTACCATTGTGTAATATGATTTGTCAATTTTACTTCGAGAGTTCCAAAATCATAATAATTTAACAAACATAAAAATAATTTGACAATCAACACATGATAAAAAATAAACACAAACAGCTGCATGACAACTCCTTTTTTTTTTTTTTTTTTTTTTTTGCTGCCGAGGCACCCTCGCGGGAGGGAGGTGGAAGATGCGTCATGCATACCCGCCCGCAGGTAAATTACTCTGCGGGGGGGTTATGTGGGACTCACCAGAATGGCACCTACCCACTAAAAACCACCTGTTGGCTGTAGTTATTACCGTTAGCCTTCATCGGAAGCGACACCCGTCGGGAAGTTGGGCGCGCTGGCAGAGACCCGCTAGCGGGTCTTCCGCCTGTAGTGAAAGTTGCACTGAAGGTGCTCAAAGGGACATGAGTTGGTGGCCGTTCTGGGCAGCCTCCGGTGAAGCCGGGGCTGGGCAGAGGTCGGCCGAAGCATGATTTAGGGATCAATTCATTTAAATGAACCTACAATGAATTGAGAAGGGAACTATGCTCCGCCAGATCTAGCAAACGCTCTGTCGGAGTACGTGAAGCCCTAAGTTTACGGGCTAAGACTGCGATTTCACTGACGTCGACATTTTTTATAGCGTCGCAGACGATACGCATATCGTCTGCTACGGAGGATTGAGGAGTGGGTTTGTATGGGCGAGGAGCCGGGATGGGATTCGATGCGGGGCGCTGCCTCCAGTTTTCTGGGGCAGGCCTAGACTGTGTAGGCTTTGCAGCCGGAGGAACCCGGCTACGCAGCGGCGGAAAGTTTTCTTGAGAAAGGCGCGGGGCCTGTTTGGGTGCCGACCTCTTGGGATTGGAACGCATACAACGGGGTGCACGAGGGCAGCCCCTGTAGTTTGCGGTGTGGCCGGACTGGCCACAAAGCACGCAATCGGGAGGAGAGGGAGTTTCAGGAGTGCGATTGCACTCCTTAGTGAAGTGCGGGACCAGGCACTTGACGCACCTGGGCGGTGCGCGGCAGTTGGCCGCCGCGTGCCCGTACAACTGGCACCGATGGCACTGGCCGGGATGACCGCGGCGATGAGGCGCCTCGATCGAGATCCCAGAGAGGCCGCAAATAGAGCTAACCCCTTTCAGGATCTCTCTGGACTTGGGGACGTTGGCGAGAATCACCAAAGCGAGAGGGTGTTGCCTCCCGTACTTGCTGTGCATTTTATGCACTGCGAGTGCCGGGAAGCCTTGGGACTGCAGATCCTCAAGGATAGCCTCGTTCGATAATTCGAACGGGACTCCCCTGAGTACCGCTCTGATCTTACGCTCTTCTGACAGAGCATAAGTGTGATAAGCATATTGCTTATCGGTGAGGAGCTTAGTCAAAGCTCGGAAATCGTCTATCGACGAGACAGTGATTTTAATAGATTCACCCGAGTTTACCGCTCGGGTGTAATGGATTTTGTGCTCATTGCACAGTGTCGAGACCTCAGTCCATTTACCCTTTTCCCGAAGGAAAACGGGTGGTGGGACCTTGGCCTTGACAGAAGTTGGGGCCGGAGCGGGTGTTGAAGACACCGGGGCAGCTGGCGTTGAAGACGCCGCAGGGGGTGTAGGGACGGGCGTGGAGGGCGCCGGGTCTTGTTTCGAGCGCTTCTTAGAGCGCTTCTTAACAAGGGTGAAAGAGGGAGGCTCAGGGCCAGTTGGGGTGGCGTCCGAGGAAGACTCAGTCGCGGGTGCGCGCTTGCGGCGCAGAGGGGCGTCTACTTCGCACTCCATGTCACTGGAGGAAGGGGACGCGGGAGGGCCTAAGACCTGAGGGGTCTGGGGAACTGGGGTGGCCTGAGGGGCCATTGTGGACATTATCGTCATGAAATGAGGGATGAGAGAATCTAAGAAACGGAACTTGTCAGCATTTATATTCATGCCTTCAGCACCGGTACTATCAAGTAACTTCTTCCTAATCTCATCAGAGCTTAGGGAAGCCATTGCGGAGGGGTTGGGGAGGGACAATATATGAACCTAACAACGATGACTAACTTCCTAAAACCACCCTACACGCAGTAGGGCGGTTGAGAACGACGCGGATAACTTACTCGAACACGGCACTTGAAGTCCTGGAACAACGAATACCCGTCGACGAAGCTCACGTTCCACGAAGTACGGTTAACAAGCCACTATTCGCCGTGAAAACGGCGTTAGAAACTTATTAGAAGTACGGTTAACGAGCCACTGTCCGTCGTGAAAACGGCGTTAGAAACTTAATACGGTAAACAACTATGAAATTTGGGTGCTCAATTAGCGCGGGGGCTAAAAGAGCGGGAGGCGTCTGCGATCGACGTGCGCTCGAGAACGCACGCAGACCGAGACTGATGACAACTCCATTTGCGATCTTGTATTAATACCATAGATAACTCCGCCGTACCACCAAAATTGGCGGAATAAATATCTTCACGGAGCAATAGTTTTATTGACATATAGTTATTTTTTGGTTGAATGGGGAATTATTCGAGAGGTATCCCAATTTAAATATATATTTTTTGTTTTCTTCAGTTTGAATATGACAAAGTACCCTGACGAATTATCTTAACCAATCAGCACCACTAATTATAGGCAGTACCCATACTGTTACTTTCAATTATAGATAAAGTAAAAAAAGATAAACTACCGATGACTATTATTCCGAATGACGTATTTCATGGGTTTACTACTGAGGAAGATTAGATATACAGGGTGTTCAAGAGTTCGACGTCATGACGAAACCGGGTGATAGGCTAGGTCAAAACAGTTATCAGAAAAATATGAAAAAAACTAAATCAAGTATTTTTCAAATTATATTGCATTTTTGTTTTTTCGAAATAACGCAATTTCGAACAAAATCTCTTAACTTACTAAAATCGATTATAGTATACTCAAAGCGCTCGTAACTTTCATATTGTGGTTTGAACGAGACAGTGTGTCATTCCATAAAGTGTGAGTGAGATCAATAGGGATCCTAAATTATAAAAAAAGATTTTTTAAAGATAGTCAGTTTCGTTTTAACTATAACATTTGATCTTCGTGCATTTACAAAAGATGTTGAAATCGTCATCCTATTTAAAGCTGCAGCAGTTGACTTCAAATTTAATATAACAGATTTTAGAAGCACTATTCAGAAGTTCGTTAGAAAAGAAAAATTAGCAAAAAGTAAGATTTGTAGCAACGCCAGTTTAGTGACTGACACAGGGTGTAATTTTTTTTTCGAAAAACCAAAATGCACTATAATTTGAAAAATACAAGACCTATTTTTTTTCAATTTTATACCAGGTAACTTTTTTTAAAATTATTATTATCATATTTCAAAACCTTAAATAAAATAAAATAATATACAAATTAAGCATAAGAAAACCACTAAGATTTGTAACTATTATGACCTAGCCTATCATCCGGTCTCATCTTGACGTCGACTTTTGGGTCACCCTATATATGATCATAACTCAGTTATTATTGCTTTTGATGTAAACATTGGTAATAAGTAATCCCTTTCATTTACTCGTGTTATTTAATTATTATATGAATAATTTTATCACAGTTACAAAAGGATTTTCAGCCATTTTTGCGCTCAATTATAAAATAAGTTAATTCAGCACTTTCCATGTTTGAAATCATATTTATATGTGGCAATGCTAACAAGTACGCAGTATGCACTGTGAGTCTTAAGCTTTATGGAAATGGTAGTTGAAAGCACGTAATTGTGCCAAAAGACCCAGTCCCAGCGTAATGAACGTAACACAGCTCACAGTTATAAATTCTGTCGCCTGACGCCGCAGTAAGCATGTCGACTTCGCGAAAATAAAACAAGCAAACGAAATTTGCATGATATTTTTAATTTACAGAGAGATTTATGAAATGAAAACTATTCCTGCATTCATTGAACATAACGTTAGCTATTTAAGAAAACAGTTTAAAATAGATGTTTTAATTGATATGGTACTCAACTTGGAATCTAGTTGTAATAGTAAAAACAAATTATTTTTATGGATTGGTATAATTGGATCTTAAGTTGTATAAAATAGTTTGCTGAGTACGAAACGGTTTATTTGTTCACGAACTTGGTAATTTAATAATATAAAAGTCTCACGTATCTTAAAATATAAAGTATCTTAATACCGACCTCACATTATTTTACACTATACATAAACGTCCTAGCAATTTTGAATTCTTCGTATTTAATCAGTCTTCAAATACACAACGATATAAGTGTATAGTACTCGTACATACAAAACCCCGCAGAAAAATGTTAACATTGATCTGCAATATTTCTGAACAATTTTATTAAACAAGTTATTTATTATTGTTTATTATTATTATCATAATATTGGGGAATAATATTTAAAGTAAAGAAAATATGAATCTTTGATTTGATAACATAGTGTGAATTTTCAGCTTGACACACTACTCGGCCGATCGATCGTATTAACTAATACCTTTTTTAAATATATATTTAGCATAGTTTCCAGGTTTAACTTCAGGCATAATAATATGTTCGTTAAATATGCTTTCACAAAATACTGCAATTGAACCGAGATTTGTAGCACCTGCTTCGTCATTTTCTATTAGGTTAGGCAAATAAAGGCTATAGACAAAACTATACGTAAAATGTGTAAGTACATATTTAACAAAAATATTAATCTTCCATAAAATTCCAGATCACTTAAAGACTCTGTCTCTGGAATTTTCCAATATAACTCTACACGTTCGGAAATCCATGCACACCAAATAATTACAAAGCTTTTCGTTCTAAATATCAGAAACACAGGCCGTCGCCGCGCCACCACACAGTACAGAGGTTTTTGTTGTTTTTGGTTCGTGCAAATAAAATAGCGTAATATGTTTTGATTATCGTTGCTTCGTATGAATTGAATAATGGATCCGCTCTGCCAACCCCTCTGTATATACCTACCCTTTTATTTTTTCCTTTTATTTCGTTCCGTTACAGTTGTACCTATATCAGTGTATTCAGGTGTGTCCTTTTTATTATTACACGTATTTCATTTAGGGCTGATTTTTCAAGGCTTTTATCAGTAGAATAATTTGGAAGGTTTGACATAATTTTTATGGCAAGTCTTGTCAAGTATGAAAGTTATTCTTAAGATACTAGTTTTCTGGCAATTGAAATATCTGCGTTTATATTTTATATAATTGGGTAGATGACACAATTTAAAAATGCAAGTTTTTATAATTTATTTATAAAATATCAGTTATTTTGACAGGTACAATGTTTTGAAAAATATAGTTTTGAATTTAATATCGAAATTATATAGATTTGAAAACTTAAAAAAAGAAGCAAAAACTTATTATAGTGTATGTTAAATTTTTAAATATCATTAGCTTACTGACATTAAATATAACAATTTTTACTATGACAGTATGCATGTTAACGCATTATCGACGTAGCTATTATATATTTTATCCAAACGCCCATACAATTTTAGTATGATTCACAAGTCGTGACGTCACAGCTCAGTACCGTTTTGTATGGAGCGTTTTTCGGCGACTCGCAGCGGCTCCTCGAACACATCGCTGTATCTAGAAAACTATTGATTGTAAACATACTGTTACTTTTGCAATATTTATTTACTATTTAAATATGAAATAAAAAAAATTTTCATGTACCCAATTAATATAGATAATTTTAATTCTACTGAATTTATGTTGCTAATGCAAAAATGAAGTGAGCTAGATATTTTGATGTTATTGTGTTTTACGTTGAATTTTATTATTTGTTTAGAGAATACTTTCTCAAGCAATTGTGTATAAGTTTTGTATTTTGTGAAATTTTAGGTACGTCGTTGACTCTGGTACATACTACCGCACTTATGTTATTGAATAAGATAATTCAAGATCCTTAGAAAGCGAGTCTTAGAGAAGTTTAGTCTGGAATAAATCAATTATTTTGCTCGCAGGGTAATAGCGAAACTCGAGCTTTTCATTTTTCAAAGGTCCAGTACAGAGTGCACACATGCATATTTAATAGAATCTGCGGAATGAAAAACTGTTTGATGAAAGAAAGATTGTTTCACAAGAAAACAATTTTTGTGGCTTTGGGCTTTTATATAATATTCTCATTAAATAAATAACGTTCATGCAGTAAAGACGGAATGGCTTATTACTTTAGTGCTACGGATGACTAGGTTCTACGGAATATTGTTCTGCTTAAACATTGTAAATAAACATTGTACTTGCTATAAATATTAGTACAAAGAAAATATTTTTTTTTATGGCACGTAATATTTATTACTATAACAGTGTGTTAGTTTAATATATTTTTTATAAAAAACCATTAAAAATGTATAAAGCTTATTTGAAGTGGTACCCATTGGCTGTAATACATTTCTTTAAAAGTTGAGGCCAGTTATCAATAGAAGCACGCACTCTTTCCATGAAAAATTAATCACCAACAAGCGTATGGCTTTAAAAATTATATTTGGCTCCATACCTACTTTGTGTAATGCAACCACAGCGATTCGGTTCTCTTTATCACCCCACTTCATTTTAATATCACAAAATATATGACAATTTATTAGCGGGAAAATGAGAATATACAATCATATAAAATGACAGGTTAAAAATTGAAACGTAATGTTTTGTTAATTTTTAACTGTAACAGTATTTATGGCCAGAAGAAGCATATAACTTCAACTTCGTAATAATTTGTTCTGACTTAATTTCATTTGAAATCTCAGTTACAGATTCACTCCAATACTTTTATTTGGCTTTTCGGTACTTAAATAATTTTATGATTAATTGATATTCCGAAACAAGGTTAACTATCGTATTTCAAAATTTTAAAACAAACTACAAAAAGGGCTTGTGCATAATCTTAAGTAAAACAGATTACTCCTTTCATGAAATAAAAAATGCGTTGCTAGAATTTATCGGTTCTTGACCCCGAGAACTCTATAGAATTTCTATATTTCTGGAGTATCCGGATTGTGTTGCTAATTTACGCTCATTTATGATACCTAATGCTTTTCAGTTTTAATTGAGTACTGAGTGTGTCCATAAATTTAGTTCATATCAGCTAACATGCAGAATTTTTTTTTTATTTCAATGTGACAGTTCAACCAAAAAGTTAGAAAATTATAGCAAAAACACGAATTAAAGTCGTTTTATTGTTTCCAAAAGTTGCATGAACGTTCACGGTGTATTTTTACGCATTAATATATTTAGTGTAAATAAGTAAAAATATTGTGGTCAGTTCTTTCAGACAAGTTTTATTCGAATACTTTTATCAGAATTTTCAATTTTTGTAATTGAAAAAGCATTATTTTGTTGACATTATGCTTCCTGCTACCTCTAGTAGTTGTAGATAAGCGTTTGTCTTATTAAAAGTACTTATTATTAATAAAGAGTGAAAAGCACGCATCGAGAGGATATATATAAAAACGACGTAAAAGTATTTAGTTTACTAACCAAATGTAAAACTATGCGAAGTCTAAGTACTCTGCGGCTTCGTAATACTTTAAAAATTTTTATTGACACCGGACTGATGCCGAGCGACGCATTTTAAGTCTTTAGTTTAATAATGTAAGCTTGATATAACCTACGCTTGTCAAAATACAAACTATTTGAAAGTAATTGTAAGAAATGAAATGAAATATTTATTTCTCAACATTGACAATTACTTGTTCTTATTGATGTCAAATAAAACATGACTACCACCAGTTCGAAAAAACCTTCGTGAAGAAGAACTGGCAAGTAATTTCAAGCGTATATTTTTTTCAGAATAAATTTACAGAGTCGCTTTATGTCTTTACAAAGTTATTCTTGTCTGCATCTTTTAGCTCGGCAAGTCTCCCTCCCCCGAAACGACGAAAACCCTCAAACGGCACCCGTTCACGAGTCAACGCGGGATCCAGCCATCTTTCATCCAGTCAAGGGTTTTTGTGACTATTAAATCAAATGATGAACCAGAGTTACGTAAGAATCGCGATCAGAGATGATCGTGGGACCACACTGAACTGCAAATAACTTCGTACAACATTCAATTTGTGTACTGTCTTGCTGCTACCGCTGGTATTTACCTAATCCGATTTTATTAACAATTACCGATTAAAGATCATACATTGCGCGATTTTGCTAAATATTGCAAGTTACGTAATAAGCCTATGGGTATGCCGTACTATTGTTCTGTAAAGGCATATGTTTCTTGCACGCGTGGTTCTTCCATATCTAATTTTATCTTTATTATTTGCTGATTGTGATATTTTACAGCCGCAGACCAGCCATCGCATAGCTTCGGACAAATTTGACTTTTTTAAACTTGATTTGCCTATTGCTTTGTCGCTAAGCAGCGTATTTTCTTTGGATGGTGAACTCAAAACAATGTAAGAAACCTTCTTGGAAGATATACCTAAACATTCCCAGTACACAATATGTAAACGTAGCTATGCTCTACAACATTTAATCATATAGTCAAGTACATCCACATGCTGGAGCGGATACAAAATAAATTTATTTGATATTTATACCTGAAACAGAATGGAGTATACCCTTACTACCCGTTGAAGTATCCTACATTATTCATCCTGGGTATGGTGGGATATAATGAATTAAGAGTTAGGAGAGAACTGGCTCTGACATCCTACTTGTTTGGTTTTATTCAGAGGCAAGGTAAATAACTCTGCGTTGGTCGGGAAGATATACCTTAGTGTGCTGGACCGGTACACGGAGCGGAGGCGGCGGCCACGTCTGCTGGTAGAACCGCGTGCGCGCAATAGCCTGCTGCGCGAGGCGCCACTGACTCGCGCCACACACCTTCTTAATAGACTGTCGGATCGAGTGGACCTATTCTGTAGCACTCTGAATGAATTCACTAAGGCCGCATTATTTGTTGTTTGTCATTTATAGTTCAGTTTGTTCTTTAGTTTAGCATGTACTATCGCATTAGGTTATAACCTGTAATGGTAGTATGTATGCATGTGGAAAAAAAAAATTATTTTTAGAAAATTTACTATAGTGTTCAAATTTTATGTTTATTTCCAGAACCCTTTTTATACTTTTATTAAAATACATTCAGAAATAGTTCCGGTTTTAAGAAGTAACCCAGACTGTACTATAAAATTCCTAAGTGTTTGGTTTTGTTTGGTTATCATACTAATTATATTAAAAAAATATATATACACTTATTTAAAGTTTTATCTGGTAAAATCGAAGGTTTTTACGTATTTAGTCAATAAATTTTAAAGCTGTTGTTAACATGTTAACTATGCAAAATATAAAGTAAATTTTTATCTCAGATACCTAATATACCTTAACAGAAATCTTCTCAGTGTTTTTGATTATTTATTAACTAAATACTAGTCACAGGAACAAAAATATAATGAAATCATTATTGAAATCAATTCATTATTCAATACGAAGATATATTGCTAACTCGAAAACGAATATGATAACTTAAATATTTGTTTACAACGTAATTAATATTAACATAGCATAGCTAATTGAATTACTCTTTATTTAGTTTTAGGAAATATACTCGCACTGTATTATGACTTCTCCTACAAAGCGGCTAATGGTGATATCTATAAATTGTACGTAGACTTATATAAGACTTATCTTTGATAACGGTCAAATAGAAAGCGGCCGTGTTTTATACTCTGCAAGGTTACTTTCAGGGTGTAAAAGTAGAGCTGACTTTTTGTGTCGCAAATAAGGCATAATACTCTAGCCAGTAATGAAAATAGTTGGTGTTAAGAATAATGGCTAAAGCACTTACCAGAGTATGAATGAAGGTACACTAGTTATTTATTGTCACAGTTTACACTTTTAGATAACTGCACGAAAGTTATTACTGAACGGCCGTTCCGAGATATATTTTTTGTTGTTGCAAAACGAGAAGTGTCAAAAACTATTACTAGGGAGGGGAGGAGGATGGGATCCGGAAACGGTTGGGTGCCTTGCCATTTATAAAAATTTATATCACGCCATTTTAAATACGCAACATACCCCGCCCCAAAAGGGGGCTACCCCTTTTCACTAAAATCGAACAGTTATTGGTATCTCAGATCAACCAAAGAAATTAAACAAAGGAATATACATAAGTGATATGTTCTTCGATAACTGAGTAGGTACATGCAAACATGTGTACCTCCAATAAACAACCATAAATGTGGACTGTATCTTAAAACTAATAACATAAACTTCTTATGCTGACAAACGTGAACAACAAAAAAAAACTTAAACTAAAACATAAATTGAATCAAATCATGGTATTTTACTGGGTATTATTTACTGGTAGAGGGCACAATTTTGATAAAGACCTAGTAAATATGCCTCTAGCAGTTCTAACCTCTACTACCCTAGTCACTGAGTCTCGTCCGGGAAAAACGCTAGTCACTCGACCGATACTCCACTGGAGAGGGGGTACATTATCCTCCTTGATAAGAACTAAGTCATTTATATTAATGTCACAAATCCCTTTATTCCATTTAACCCTCTGCTGCAGAGTATGAAGGTACTCCTGACTCCATCTCTTCCATACATCCATAACCATTGACTTAAGTAAATGCCAACGCGACAAAGGAGCCAAACTGTAGTCGACAGGTGTCTCTGGTACTGATACAAGAGGAGCACCGATTATGAAATGGCCTGGAGTCAAGACTGACAAGTCATTCGGATCATTTGACATGGGGTACAAAGGCCTAGAATTAAGTATGGCTTCAACTTGTGAAAATATGGTAACCAATTCTTCAAATGTCATACTACGATCACCTATAACTCTCTTTAAGTGACCTTTACTCGACTTAACTGCTGCTTCTACTAAACCATTAAAATGAGGACTAAGTGGGGGAGAAAACCTCCAAGTGATGAAATTGTCCGACAAAAAGGAATTAATATTAGGGTCTCTAATTATGCTATTAGCAAATTGTTTCAAAATTCTACAAGCTCCCTTGAAGTTAGTTCCGGAATCAGTTGTTATTTCTTTAGGTAAACCTCGACGAGCTACAAAGCGCTTAAGCGCTGCAAGAAAAGCTTCAGCGGTCAGGTCACTAACTAATTCTAAATGGACCGCCTTGGTTGTAAAACATACGAAAACGCATAAGTAGGACTTGACTATTTTAGCATTCCGAAGCACACTAGTTTTTAGGTTAAAATGACCCGTAAAATCAATAGCAATTGACAAAAATGGACGACATGATTCATTTACGCGACTAGCAGGTAAATTTCCCATGAACGTTTCCGAGGGCTGACACTTTAATCTAAAACAGCGCAAACATTTAAAAATACGAGACCTAATTACTTGCCGTGCTGACAATATCCAATAATTCTCCCTAAGAATAGACATAAGTAAATTAGGACCTGCATGTAAGTATTTTAGATGGTAATAGTCAACGATAAGGTGTGTTAGGTGGTGTGAGCGCGGTAGTACCAAAGGATGCTTAGCTGTGTAAGGTAAAGCTGAGTTAACTAATCTACCTCCCACCCTAAGCATTTCCAATTCATCAATAAAAGGATTAAGTCGTCTTAAGCCTGTACTGCAATATTTTTTATCTTTTAAAAGTCGTATGTCCTGTTTAAAGGTGTTATGTTGGACAATCTTAACTAACTTTAGCAAACCATTTCTTAATTCATCGCTGCACAAAGAACCTATCTTCCTAGACATTTTATTTTTACAATTAAAGGCAAACCGTAAACACCAAGCAGTTGTACGAACCAGTTTACTCAAAGAACTAAATTTGTGTACTATTTCTTCACTATACTCAATATTAGTAGATACACTTGCTGCAAGTCTCTTAACTGATTTCAATCCGGGAAGTGAGTCTGAAGAAAGTTGTTCACACGATGCTGGCCAAGTTTTGTCATCGCCGAGCAACCAAGAGGGGCACCACCACAATTTATGATGCACTAGTTCTTGGGGTGTGATACCTCGCGACGCAGGATCAGCTGGGTTCATGCTTGTAGGTACATATCTCCAAGACTCTGGAGGAATTATTGATTGAATTTCACTAACTCGATGAGACTCAAAGACCTTCAGTAAGTGTGGTTCAGTGCGAAGCCAACAAAGAACAATAGAAGAATCACTCCACGCGAAAGTAAGTCTGTGTAAGTCCGTATTTGTTTTTAATGTAGTAATAACCCTTTTCAGAAGTTTAGCCAAAAGATGTGCTCCAGAGAGTTCGAGTTTTGGAATGGTCAATTTCTGTTTGATCGGCGCAACCCTTGTTTTAGAAATGAGAAGATGTATGGTCACCCTACCATCACTGTGGACGCATCGCAAGTAGACACATGAAGCATACGCAGCATCGGAGGCGTCGCTGAAACCATGCAAATCAAAATATAAAACCGATCTAGAGAGAACTTGACGCTGAATAGACACATTCTTAAGATAATCAATGTTTGAACAAAACTCTTTCCAATCATGCAAGATAGTCTCAGGTGGAACCTCGTCCCACTGTAAGCCGAGTTTCCATAAACGTTGCATAAGAATCTTTACAAAAACAACACAAGGTGCTAACCAACCATTAGGATCGTAAATGGAACTGATTTTAGATAGAATAATCCTCTTGGTACATTCCTTTGAGTCGAGAGAAACTTGGTAAGTAAACATATCTGTAACAGGATTGTACTGCAGTCCCAAGACCTTCAGCGAAGAATAGTGACCCTGTTCAGTGAACTTCAACTCGCAGTGATCTGTAGGAAGATCATCAAGCAGCTCTGGTCTGTTACTAGTCCATTTACGTAGTTCGAAACACCCCTTTGATAAAAGTTCAACGACCTCAGCCTTAATATCTTTAGCTTCCTCTAGTGAACTAGCACCCGTCACGATGTCATCTACGAATACATTGTTAAGTAAAATTCTTGAAGCCCGAGGATGAGTGTTTTCACCCTGGTATGCTAGTTCATGAACACAGCGCATCGCTAAATATGGAGCTGAAGTAACACCATACGTAACCGTGTTGAGTTGATAATCCTGATAATTCCCGTCGTCATCAAACCAAACGATGACCTGAAACTTCCTATCGTCGGGAAAAACCAAAACTTGTCTGAACATCTGCTTTATATCCGCTGTAAAAACTACTTCATGCAAGCGAAAGTGGAGAATTATGTCGACAATATCCTTCTGTAACTTCGGACCGGCTAACAAAACATCATTTAAAGATTTTCCTGAACTACTCTTCATAGAAGCATCGAAGACACACCGTATTTTGTCTGAATCCTTCTTATAAACTCCATGGTGAGGTATATAAAAATTAGGAAAATTCGCAGTCGAAGCATCGACTGGCTGCATGTGGCCCAAAGAGACATATTCTCGCATGAAATCATTGTATTTCTTCGCCAAGGCACTATCCCGTTTCAATTTCCGCTCTAAAGATTGTAGTCTGCAAAACGCTAAAGATTTTGTCTCACCCAAATTATGGTCACCCTGTTTGAAGGGCAAGCGCACGACAAATCTTCCCTCAGGTGTACGCGTATGCGTCTGTTTAAAATGGCCTTCACAAACTAAATCGTTAGGGTCAGTGACCTTAGTAGAGGGCACCTCCTCAATTTCCCAAAAACGCTTTAAGGAACTATCCAAATCCGTAACACACATAAAAGCAGACAACTCGTTCGATTTGTCATCATTACAACTAAAATCACCCATCAAAACCCATCCGAATATTGTATCGAAAGCTGTAGGCAAATTACTCCCAAAACTAATTTTACCACCCTTAAAAATGTTCGCACAAGCACCCGCACCTAATAAAACATCAACAGGACTCCTTTCGTGACACGTGTAGTCAGCTAACTTCAAATTCCTAAAATTGTCCAAAAAACTACTATCAATGGTTACTGTAGGGATCTCTGCGGTAATTTGTGGTAAAATATATGTTTCAATACATGATATTTCATCATCCGAATGTAAATACAAAAATAATTTACCTGTAGGAACAACACTAGTCATATTCGAACCACCGATTCCCAAAATCGAAACATTTGTTTTGGAGTAGCGCGCCCCCAAACGGCGTGCACAAGAACTAGAGATAAAGTTAGTCATACTTCCGGGGTCAAGTAATGCACGAACACGATGAATTCTACCATTTCTACCAAAAGCGACATCTACCATAGCTGTAGCTAGCAATGAATGACGTGTGATTGATTCCTCCTTACCAACCGAAGCACTGACTGTGTTAGACAAAGATGGAGATATAACGGCGGACCTTCCGGAAGAATGTTGCGATTGCTGCGTCTGATTTTCAGCGGGAATTTGCTCGACCGGCGTGGATGTCAATGAACTTTTATCTGCATAATTACTAATTGATTGATTCGTATTAGGTTGTTGCGGATTCACCTGCGTATCGTTACTTGTAGATAAGTGGAGTAATGTATGATGTTTTCTATGACAAATATTACAACTTGATCGTGAATTGCAATTCATAACCCTATGAGATCGAAAACAATTGAAACACAAGTTGTTTGATTTCACGAATTCACGACGCATATCTATACCCATAGCTATAAATTTGTCACACTTATACAGATAATGTGATTCACTGCGGCATTTAGGACACGTAGTTAGACTTCTGCTAATTTTGGCCGTTGCTTTAGAGTCGTAACAACTTTGCTGATGTACACTGGACGTATGCGACACCTTACTAAGCTTGGAAGTAGGGGAAACATTGCTTTGTTTACCACTAATAGATGCACATAGACCCGTGGTTTCTAATGTCTTACAATGAGTATCTAAAAATGTAAGTAAATTATCAAAAGTAGGTATGTGGAGGTGTTGGTAGGTTAGTTCGAATCTAGACCGTAAATCATTATCTAGCCGTCGCGTAAATATATGTAACAACAAGAGAGACCATTCTTTAACTGGGAAGCCTAAACTAGTCAAGCCCCGCGTATTCTCTTGCAAGATATTAACAAAGTTTCTCAGCTGATTCGTGTTCTTAGCGGGCACGGTAGGTAATGACAACATTGTACTTAGATGCGAGTCGGCAATCATGCGCTTGTCGTCGTACCTATCTATAAGAATACTCCGGGCCACTTCATAACTGTCGGGAGTATTGGACAAATGTTTTACTAGATTTAATGGTTCGTTCGAAAGACAACTTAGTAAGTAGTGCTTTTTCTGGACGGAACCTAATGACTGATTGTGATGAACCAAGCTATCAAACATATTTATAAAATTGGGAAAATCGCAATAATTACCGCTAAAACTAGGCAAACTTATACTGGGTAATTTTACGTTACATTCCGCCGGCATGCTTGGCAAACTAACCTCACCCTTTTCACAAATAGATGTTAAAGTCTGTAACTTTAGTTTAATATCGAAATATTGTTCTTCAAATTGCAAATACCTAACTTTATGATCTTGTAATTCATCTTGCTCTAGTGACTGTGACAACGTAACATAAATTTCATCTACATTTACTTTGATTGAATCGAGATCGGAACAACGTAATTTGAACTTTTCTAAGTTTGATGAAATATTAAAATCTAACTTTTGGATTGAATGATGTAATATGCTAACCTTTTCCAACATAAAATCATACTTTGATACCAATAACTGTTGCTTAGATTTAGACATAGCGAAAAGTTTTTCTAAAAAGTTTTACAAATAAAAAATATGGCGGCGACGCGTGTTGCGTGAGCTGGCTTAAATATTGGCGAGAAAGGACCAAATTTTGTTAAGAATAATGGCTAAAGCACTTACCAGAGTATGAATGAAGGTACACTAGTTATTTATTGTCACAGTTTACACTTTTAGATAACTGCACGAAAGTTATTACTGAACGGCCGTTCCGAGATATATTTTTTGTTGTTGCAAAACGAGAAGTGTCAAAAACTATTACTAGGGAGGGGAGGAGGATGGGATCCGGAAACGGTTGGGTGCCTTGCCATTTATAAAAATTTATATCACGCCATTTTAAATACGCAACAGTTGGATTATAAAATGTTTGGTTCATTAGCTAGTAATTAACATTTTAGCACTTCTTAGAAACAACATTACCCCACATCAACCCAGCGCCCCTTTTAAGGTGCTCTCACTTTTTTCTCGAAGTAGGTATATCCTATTTGAATATTATTGGGTGATCAAAAAAAACTAACATTAATTCGATATATCTTCAAATAATTTATTGCTCAAATTTCCAAAAAACTATTGAAATAAATAATTTTGCGGGTATTTTACTTTTCTCAGGCTACAATTGTACTTTGCGCTACAGATTATACTGGGACCACAGTATTGATATCCATCATCCGGCTGTAGCATCATGTATGACTCGCTATCGTTTTGGCGAACCTTCTGGTAGAGACCATTATGGGATATTAAGAATGAAAGATGGTATTGATACCGGTGATGTTGCCTATAACTGAGATGTCTAGATTTTGTGTTTTTTTTATTTTTATTTTTTTTATTGAAAAAGGATTAGACATTTGTCTTCTATCTCACCTGATGGAAAGAGACGATGAAGACGATGGTGTTACACGTCTATCCACGAGATACCTATTCACTCGACGCTTGAAAGAACTAGGACTATAGTTTTCTGGAAAAACAGATAAAGGTAGTTCATTCCACACCTTGGCGACCCGCACCAAAAAGGAACTATCGAAGCGTTTGGTTCGACTTCTTGGGATATCTACCATGAAGGGATGGAAGGTCTGTCTGCGTCTAGTAGTCCGATGCAAGAAGGGTGTGGGTTCAACCTGATCAAAAAGAGCATTCGCGCACTCTCCAAAATGTAATCTGTAGAAGACTGCTAAACTGGCAACTTTCCGACGATGGTCGAGGGTTTGCAATTTTTTGGTGGTGAGGTCAAAGTTGTTAAAAATTTTTCGGGCTCTTCGGTCAACTGCGTCCATCGCTTTTAGTTGTTACTTTGCAGAACCATCCCAAAGGTGGCTACAGTACTCCATACAAGATCGAACTTGAGCTGTCTACAAATTAAGTAGCTGTTCAGACACTGTAAATTGATTTTGAAAAAAATATGCCCGTGGAGTTTCTTGCCAGTTCTTCTACACGAAGGTTTTTCCGCACCGGTTTTTTTTGGTGGTAGAGTCATGTTTTTTTACGTAATAAGAACTAGTAGATAATTGTCAATGTTGAGAAATAAATATTTGAATTTGAATTTTTGAGAGTGTTTATAATGCATTTCATGTTCAAGTTGTCATTGCATGACAACTTCCAAACTTATCTAATACTTGGTAAAGCGTCTTCCTCTCCTTCAAAATAGAGTAATTCCAAGTTACCAATGCCTATAAAAGGAAAATATCTGATTCGATTTGAATGGATGAAACAAGGCATTATATTGTTAAAAATGCAACACAAATTTTAATGTCGCCAATGTCATAAAAATACAAATATTTATCTGGTAAATGGGGCGTTTTTCATCAACATTTGTTTATTTTTATATACATAACATTCTGCGCCAACTTTTCATAAACATCTGAAAATATTCTTAATGAATACCTTACTTTGTTCAACATTTCTGCAAAAATTGGGCAATTGTCATTTTCCAGACTGTATTTAGTAATAAGGTGACCTGTATCTTATAAAAGCTGTTAGTAATTAACGCTTACAAAACCCATGGCCACGTTCTCCCAGCAGCGCTCCATTTAAGGTGCGGTCCTGAATTTCAAGGTATACAAATTGTAAGGATGTGAAAAAAAAACATATTTTACATGGTAAATTATATAAGCTAGTGAAATTTTTTTTATATTTGTTCGTTTTTGATACCTTGGGATGATATGAGTTATATCGTTATAATCATGGCCCACGATTTGACCTTTATATACATCGATTTGGATATTCTTGCGGCTCACGAGGAACAGCGCCACTATGCTCTTAAGTGTCACATTTTAGAGTTTTTCGCAGATAAAGTTCGTAAAAGATAAACCTTATACAGAGCTAAGAAATTCATAAAAGAATTTTTCTACATTGTATGTTGGGTCTAAATGGTCAAGAACTGAACTTATCTAAATTGAAACTATTAAATAAGCATACATTTAACTTAGTTTTAATATAAAAGGCTTTATAGAACATTTACCATGCTGACAGTACATTTTGTTAGTTGATCAAGAATTAAAATCGCGGCATTTGATAAGTGTGCTGTGTTTTGTCAGTGTCAGTATCAATTTTATGACATAGTTGTGAGATAGAGGACAGATTTTGTATTAGTTTAAGGGGTTTTCTATAGGCGTGTAAGTTTACGTTTTATTGTGTTCTATTAGTTTAATTCTGCATCAACTAGCAAAAATTATGGACCATGCGAGCTTTTGCAATGTTGCCTAGTATTTAAAGTCATACGGTAATCCTATTTATGTAATAAACGTCGTTGGTCGTCTCAGCAAATTTCTTACCCAATATGAGCTTCAATCCAATCTTTTAGGGACAGGTAAATTCAACACATGTGCTTTCAGAGGTAGTTTCCGATATCAAGCTACAAAATGTTGGAAGAATATTCAACCACCTCTCAAACTACCACTGCTCAAAGAAACGTTTACAAAACGTTATTTTATGTTTCTATGTTATACAGGGTGACCGAAAGGCGTCAAGCCGAAACCGAATTTAATGTTACAGATTACAAAACCACTATTCAGGAGATCGTATGAAAAACAAATTGGCAAAAAGTAAGGTTTGTAGCAACAGCAATTAAAAGACTGACACACTTTAAAATACGTGACTTAAGTTTTTTTCATACTGGTCTGATAACTATTATGACCTAGCCTATGACCCGGTTTCAGCTTGACGTCGATCTTTGGGATACTCTGTACATAGTTAAAATGGGTTTTATATTAAGCAATATTACTTTTCGTCAGCATCATAACAACATCACAATGTCTGAGTGCTTTTTATTTACACGATGTTCATGTGTAAATTACTGAAACCAGCTGAAAACCAGCGTTTCATCATTAGATAATAAGTATTGTTTACTACTACTACAATACTGTTTTAGTGCATAAAAAGGCTATAAATGATTCGAAGAGTGTTCCGAGATTTTGAAAAAAAAAACAGATGATAAAAAAATCTATGAATTCATTTCTCATTGCACTTAAACTTTTACCTATAGAGAACTTTTAAATTTTTTTGAAAAATATTTATTGAAAAACACGTTGAAACGAAAAGAAGATTTTGATAAAAATCAGGACTATTTTTAAATCTAAAATTATAAATGCCATTACCGGCTAACGTTAAAAACTTCTACTTTAACCGTCCCAAAGGAATGAATCGATTCCATGTAATCTGATTGAATCCATATAGTAAACACTTTTGACCCCTAAAAAGTTAGTTTTTCACTATCCCAAGTCAAAATGAATGAATAAATATGTAAACCAAAAATGTTTGATTTGATTTGAACTATAATTGAGTAGGGTAATGTGGGGCTTAGTGTAACACGGGGTACACTGTTACAATGCACATATTTCCCAATCTGGTTTTCAATTTTATGATGTTATACAGTTTTGTCAAGCTGACAAGCAGCAATATTTAAACAGTAGTTTATTCCACGGTGTGTACTACGTTTATAATATAATAAATAAAAAAGGTTTTTAAGTGAGCAAACGTCAATAAAATTTTTAAGTTCTCTCTGAACGTACTTTATTAAGGTAGATAGTAGTTTGTTTTATTTACTGTATATTTTGTAACAAATTACCGGTAAATATTTTTTTGAAAACATAACTTAAAAGACTAAATTGCTTTCTTTTTTCGTTGTGCCTCTCCGGGGCACTATGTTACAGAGCACTGTGATACACTGTAACAATCAGCCCCAATTAATATATTTTATACTTTTTTCTAGATATATGAAGAAAATGGTGCAAAACCCGAAAGAGGAAGACAGATTACGGTCTTCATACTGAGCAAGATAATATGGCAGAAGCGATTCTGATGGTAGTAAGTGGTGTTAGTCTTCGAAAGGCAGCAAATGAAAAGCATGTTAACTTGCAAAGTTATGTTCCAAAAAAAAATGTAATGTTCCTTACTTTCGTAAGGAAGACTAACGTCAGGCAGACGCTTATACCGTCCCTAAAAATATTATTTAAAATTTTATATTTGTTAGAATTTTTTTGTTATTATTAGGTTTGCTTAAGTTTTTATGTTGTAACATTGTGCCCCTTACCCTGTAACAGAGTACCCCAGATACGGGGTTCAGTAAAGCTCAATAACCTTTTGACATTAACTTAACATACAAATTTGACGTTTTGACTGTGACAACACTAACAAAATCACATGAAACGGAACAGGTACATTATAACGGAATCCTATCAAACGAAAACGGATACAACTTACAAAAGAAACCAATTCTGTTCTAACTTTTAATACAACGATATGAAATTTCAGAGCTCTGTGGAAGCTGTGCTGTCTTAGCCAATATCGTTGAATGGGCTCGGCTCACATATGATATTGACTTGTATGAAAGCATTCAATCAGGAATAAGAGGCTGGAGTTCGATCCCAGAGTGGGCTATATTCCCAGGAAACGAGTGACCGGACAATCCTTTGTCGCCGCTGACAGCGCGCGCATTTGTGCAGATAGGCAGACTGTGAGTTTCCAGTTTACAGGCCCTAAAATATGGATGTCTGTGCACACCGTTAAGCGATTGATGGAATCCTGTGTTGTTTTATGTGTTTTGAGTTCTTCTTCTTATATTTTTCAACTGATAATTTTAATTGAATATCACTTTTTTAATTTCTACAAAGACTATTTGTCTTGTCAAGAAATGCTCATATAAAATATATTTCTTTCATAGACGTAAAACAAATCAGTTACTGCTTCGAAACACCAAGGTTTTTTTGTACTTGTTTGGTAAAATAAATTATATAAAAAACAGAAAAAAAATATATATAAAAAAATACATGTTAAAAATACACGTTGAAATTTTTTAGCTCATTGTTTGCAGAAATCAAATGCAGAAAACTTTAATATTTTTTGACGTTCACCTTAAATTCGCACCCTTGTGTAAACTGTATCATTTGTTTTAACTATTTCGATAAATTTGAGCTCATGTAGTGTATCTCGATGAACATTGGGCAAAGTAGGTCTGATAATGAAACTAGGAGGTGGACATTGAACACTTGAACGTCTACTAATTTATGTTTGTTTGTTTCGACGAGTACAAAACGAACCTAATCCAGGTTGGGTTTAAAACAAGGTTTTAAAACCTTTTTAAAACAAGTACAGACTGACTACTATTCACATATTTATAAATTATCGCAATTTCAAACTTAATCATCTATTTTTCGATAAACTACATTGTGAAATTTCATTAGTATATATACTCTGAATGTGCTAGGTTGAAATACATTTTTGTTACCTTGGTTTAATATAGTAGAATCCAAGGAATCAACTATCAACATCGAAATAAAAAGCCGAACTTTCTGCGTAAAAGCACTTGTATTTGTTATTTTAAATCTATTTGAAGATACATAGAAGGCTGTTCAGAACTGATTGCTGCAAATTTATCTTGCCAAGCTTTGTAGAAGGTGCTCTCGCACAAATTATAAAAACTCTTACAGAATTTGAGTACTTACATGGTGGATAATATCGGTGGCTGCGTAGAAGCTCTCGTGGGGGTCCGGGCGTTTCATCATGTAGGGCCGAGGGAACTCCGGTTCTTCGCATATTTCTGGGGACAAAGCACATTGCGTTGTGAAAAATTCAAATATATCGATCAATTTAAATTAATACTCGACGCGTGCGAACATTTTAGTGTCTTTTTTATTAACAATTTATCTACAGTGTTTTTATCACATTGACAACTATTTATACTTACACACATTTATTTACAATCCAACAACAGGAAAAAGAAAAACAAAGAAAAAACAAGCTTATTAATCAACACAATTTATCTATAGTATTTTATTTAACATTTAAGATTGTTTACATTTGTATTAAAATACATTTATTTAAAAACAAGATGTTTACCATTTAACAAGAGGAAAAAGAAAAACAAGGAAAGAAAATAATTAAAGGAGAAAATGACTATGGATTAGCAAAATTGCCACGTTGGATCACTATAGATAAACATTGTGCAAAATAAGTTTCATCCTTAAGAACAACTGTAGTACACTGGCCAATCGTTTTGAAATTTCTATGATAAGTTCTATGAAAAATTATGCATCTCGCTTTAATAGATAGGCAAATCACTAATATGTCATACAACCACGTAGGTTACAACATTTGTTGTTTAAAAAAAAAAATTGTGTTTCATGAAACCTTTTTGCAATAGATAACACTAAGCTGTATGGTACAATTCATACCTTATACACATAATACTGTATGTCTAGTTTTTACGATACCTTATTAATTAAATTTCCAATTAGGCAGGTTTCTTGGAGCCACTTCATCTGTATTTATCAATAATTTTGTGTTCAGTCAGTAATGAATGAAAAACTCTACTTAGCAGGCACTTTGGTGTTACACTAGTAAAATGACCCAGGAAATTGTAAATTATTGATAATTGTTGAAGTAATACTCTAATTTGTTCAATTCAATTATGCATTGTCTTTTGTAATAACATTAACAGACTTTTTAATTGTACCACTAATCTACACGCTTATTTTATCTAGACCTAATAACAACTGACTTTCGTAAAAAGATAACATTTGCTAATTAATACAAAGTTTTTTTTCGTAGCCACATATAATGTAATGATTGAACAATTATGCGACAATTATGCGAAATTACTAGCAAATAACTTTGCAAGAAGTTGTTGTATAAAACATTTCAGTTTTATTCATTTTGAATGCAGATTTCGATACATTATCAGAACATGGATTATATCAAATGGAATTAAGGACCAGCCCGCCATCTCAGGTAATCGTATCAAGCTTGACGTTGGGAAGTTGACCTTAATCGCACATGTACCTACAATATGCGTATATTATCGTCGTTATTAATGTAAAACACATATACTCAAACAAAAATAAACCTGAATGGCCGTGTACTGCCTGTCTTAAAAAAATTCAAAGAAATCGGATTTCGAATCCCAGTACAAAAAACTTTTATAGCAAATAAAAAACAATATTTGTAACCGGTAACGTAATCGGATTATATGAAAAACAATAGAAGCATGAAGTGAAAATAGATGCTACTTGATCCAGTTTGTCGATGAAATAAATGTTTATATGAATTATTTTTTTAAACATCCGAATCTTATTTGGTTGCATAGAAAATGTTGTTATTTTTGTCGATAGAAGTAATTTATTATGATAAAGTAATGAGCGATTTAAAAAATTATAAACGATATACTTTTAACAAAAACTTAAGAATTCCAATATATTCAATAAAAAGCAAAAAATTCAAAGGTAAGAAAAATATAATCGTCACGGCGACTAAAGGAATATATATTTAAAACATTCTTAATAGCCACTGAACCCTCAAAAATCATTACAGTAGTAGAGAGTCTTTGTTGAGATACGAGACCTTAACAAAGGCACTGGGTCGGAACTGCAGTCGTTCATCTTTTGAGTGAATTACTGAAACAATGGCAGTATCATTAGTAAACTAGTTTACAATGATAACAAAAATGACAGTCATAAACAAACCTTAATTAAATATGTATATACACTAAGTGTAGCCGAGCATCTTAGTTCATTTACTCCAGATTTTCGAAGAATCCCTTTCCTTCAGGCAGAAATCCAGCTTTATCCCATATAATCTGTGGTCTGCGTGAATATTTTTTTTCAATATGCGGTCGTCAGACAATGGGTATTTCCGATCGGACATCCGCCGGAAACGGTACGAGTGATGTCATCGACATTTTAAACTTTCATCTATTTCATTGTATTTGTTTATTTGACGTCCTTGTTCCTAGATACAGGTGTGTTTTTATATTAATTTTTGATTCTTCGTTTTCTTAACTTCAAAAGGGTTATTTTTTAGTCCCGAGTCCTCCACTCTTTCAGTCGCAAATTTAGTTTGAAAATAAAGTAAAAATAAATATATACTCTTAAATAAATAAATAAATAATGGTCAAGGAGAATTTATAATAAATGAACATTAAATATGCTTATAAAATTTTATGATATTCTTTCTGTATGATAATCATTAATTCAGAACATTGAATAAACTTATTCAATTTAATAGGTTTAAATTATTTCTAATATTTCTAACTTTGTTGCGTATACTTGAGTATTTTTTCAATTTGAAGAGTACACACACAATCAGAAACACACACAGACCTTAATTTAAGTAACCTTATTGGCGACCATAACATCAAAGCATTACTGTGGTCGGAAAACTCTGTACAGAATTACCTTACAGAAATCGTTCACCGAAAATTCCTAAGCGTTCAAGCGAAAAGTTTAAGCCAGTGACATCTGGGGTTCTGAAACCCAGCTCTCGAGCACTTGAAGGTTAACGATGTAAGTCGAGTACCGCCGAGTACCGCCGAGTGGTGCGAGCTAACTAGCTACAGACCTCGCCGCAAACAGCCATTGGACCAATTTAAAGCGACCTACTGAAAAACCTAGATGATTTTTTTTACTGTACATTCGATGTGATTATTTTATTATTTAGATTTTATTTTTAGTTCCATGGATATCTTTGTGGAATCGTAGTGGGCAACTAGCTGTACTGATTCGTTTACTGCGTAGGTGGTTATAATATAACTAATTTGTTGTATGAGCTTTGTTTTGATTATTAAATATCTGGATTAATTATTGCTGTTATAGCCAAGCTTTAAAACACATCACCCTCACAAATCATATAAGCATTGCCTTGTCAAAATATATTTTAATCAATATGTCTCGAAACCTTTTTCAACACCTACAGTGACTACATACGCGAAAGTTACAAAAATCTTAATTGCGTTTGGTTTGCAGCGATTCAATGAGTTGAAATTTCGGTCGTCAGTCACACGGTAGTCAGTCACACGGTGAACACGCGTTTTTTGTAATAAAACCGTTAAAAATTTCTAAATGTAATAAAATTGCTAAAACCAAACCAGGAGTGGACCTTTCATCCTATTGTTCTGGATTAACTACGAAACAGCAGTCTGCACTACGCGCAAACACTAACCTAGAATGGACCTACCAAGAATGTAAGGTTCACTCTCCAAAACGTCGATCAGTGATTGTGCCTAATGGAGAAGAAGACGAATCAAATGACGATCAGATCAAGCGCTATACGGCTTCTGCAAATGACATGAAAAAGCTGCTGCAAGATATCTCCACAGAAATGGAAAAGGCAATGAAAAAAGAACTCAAAGAGTTCACCAAATCCTTTCTATTTCACACAGAGAAGATGGATGAAATACTAGACAGTATACAATCCCTAAAAACTACAATACGAGACCTAAAAAAGAAAAATATAGAATTGACAAACAAAAACAACAATCTCGAAGTACGGGTAGGCGCATTGCAACAACGGATTCAAGACTTAAACAAAAACAGTTATACCAAACCTTGGAAATAACTAAGATACCAAATAAGTCACTTCAAGATGCTGCAATTATAGCCAAAAATGTAGTGGAATGGCTCAATGGCCCCTACAGTGATATAGAAAATATCAAACGTATGGGTACCCTATACGTTAAATTGCGATCCGAATCATCCCAAAAAAATGGAAAGCTGGAATCGGCGAAAGCTACTAATATAACCGTGGCTCATGTGGTTCCCCAAAGGAAGTATTTTTTTTTGTTCCCCTCCACGGAGAGGGCAGGAGGATAAAACATGCTCTGACGCATACTCCGCGCGCGCGATCGGAGTTATGTGGGACTTGCTCCGAGCCTGCCAGAGCCCTACCCACTAAAAATCCCCCTGAATGACTCGTGAATTTTTTTGCCACACAGCCTTAATCAGAGCGACGACCAAGAAGGTGAATACATAGCACTGAAGGTGCTCAAAATTTAATTAAAAAAATTTGAATTAATTCTAATTTACGTTACAATTTGCGGCCTGAAGGGCTTCGAGATCTAGTGTTAATTGTGTGGGTTCGCCAGTGTGCGCGTTTCTCGGTCTAGCAACTTTGAACTTCGAATGTATGACATATACGAGACTGAATCTCGAACTAAGCGATTGGGGTGGGTTTCGGAGCGTTTGAAGAACGATTCTGAGAGTGTTTTGAGGTGCTGTTGCACTGTAGGTAGTTCAAGATCTCTGTGCAGGTCCGCGTTACGCACGTACCACGGTGCGTTTGTTGCCCTGCGGCAGAAGAGATTTTGAACTACCTGCAGTTTGTACAGGACTGAGGATTGGGCGTGGGCAAAGAGTGGCGAGGCATATGTCATGACGGGTCTAACGCAGACCTTATAAAGCGTACGTTTGTTTCTGAAAGACATTTTACTTTTTCTACCTAACATACTATATAGGCGGCTTAGGTAAAAACGGGCGAGTTTTATTACTCTATTGACGTGTGGCTTGAAAGAAAGCGTCTGGTCTAAGGTGACGCCTAAGCATTTAATACTACGCTTCCAGGGGATGGGAATACCTAACATTCGAATGTGGGGATCGTTGTAGCGATTACGGAGTTTGTGGTCGAATTGAATAGCAGAACTCTTTTCTGGGTTGACATCGATACGCCATTTTTGAAACCAAACACCGAGGGCATTTACGGCCTTTTGGAGTCTGGTGATGTTCTTCGGAACCACGTGACCTTTGGTGTAAAGGGCGGTGTCGTCAGCAAAGAGGGCGAGTTCGACGCCTTTCGGTGGGATGGAGAGGTCGTTAGTGTACACGGTGTTTAACAGAGGGCCGAGGACTGAGCCTTGTGGGACTCCAGCCTTTATGGGACGAGGCGCGGAAAGCGTGCCTTCGTGTTTGAAACAAAACGTGCGATCTTTGAGAAACGACGCGATTATCCTGACTAGGCGATCCGGTAAGCCTATTTTA
Source organism: Marasmarcha lunaedactyla (assembly GCA_923062675.1). Lineage (NCBI taxonomy): Eukaryota > Metazoa > Arthropoda > Insecta > Lepidoptera > Pterophoridae > Marasmarcha > Marasmarcha lunaedactyla. The sequence continues at coordinate 11,224,490 of OV281339.1, read as the reverse complement.
TAGAGTTTATAAACGAGGCCACTGTGCCAGACTTTATCCAAAGCTTTGGCCACGTCAAAGAAAACTGCAACCGTTTTATTACGCCGCGGATAGAAGCCGTCGAGTATGTACTCGACGATTCGATGGACTTGCTGAGGGCAGGAGTGCTTAGCGCGAAAGCCGAACTGATGGGGAATAATGAGAGGATCGCCATCTGTTGGAAACAGATGGTGCCGCATTTGAGAGAGCATGACTCTTTCGAGAAGTTTAGACATGGCCTTGAGGAGGCTGATGGGTCTGTGATAAGCCGGGATATTCAGAGGTTTACCCGGCTTGGGAATACCTATGACAGTCGCTTCTTTCCAAGCTTTTGGAAAGTAGCTATGGTCAAAGCAGGCATTGAAGATGATAGCTAACAAGGTAAGCACCTGCTGAGGCAGGTGCTTAAGTGCGTGGTTGGAAATTCCATCCGCACCCAGTGCCTTTTTGAATTTTTGGCTTCTAATGAGAAGCAAGATTTCATCATTAGAGACTGTGACGGGGTCAGCGGTGATGGGGAGAGAGTCTCTGCGGAGAACTTCGTCCTCCACCGCTTCGATATGGGAGGGATCCGCGGGTTGCGTGCTGGGCAAACATTGTGAAGCAACGCTGTCAGTGAAGCATTCTGCTTTCTCTTCGACTTCGAAGGCAGTAGTGCCATCGGGACGAGTAAAAGGAGGAACGTGAGAGGCGGTGTCTACGCGCAAGGCTCGGGCCCTACTATAATACGCTTGGTGGGACGGGGAGATATTCTTCATGAGATGGTTCATTTGAGCGTCTCGGAGTTCCGCGAGGCAAGATCTAACTTTACGTTGTAGCTCGCAGCTCTTCAATAGGCGGGCGTGGGATAGAGCTTGGCTCTCCGGAGAACCGCGTTCTTAGCTTTCATAAGATTGCTACCGGTAAAGAAAGGCAAAGGAAGTATGTAGCAATAATGTATATATACATGAAGCACTCACATCTTTCAATAAAAAATTACTCTGGACAACTAAACAGCAATTAAAAGCAAGCTTTAAGTACATTCGGTGCAAAAACGGGATCATACGCATCAGAAAAGAAGATAAAAGCGAATCAGTGGTAATACGCTCTGAAGCAGATATAAGAAAAAATATTTTAGTTAAGTAAACCCTCATATAATGTAAACACTGCACATAACATACTATAGTAGTAACATTCGATTTCCAAAGACGATATAAATAAATTTCCTTACTGCGTTAATATCAATTCCCTAATAAACAACTTACCACCTAGCCCTAACTCAATAAGTCTATTATGCCTGCATATTAATATACGATCTCTTATTAAAAACTTCTCTTCCTTAGAACAAAACATGATTTCGAGTAAAAAATGTATTGATATTATTATAGTGACAGAAGCAAACATAAAATATCCCCTGAGATGATTATATAAAATCAAAGGCTACGAAATATTTTCAAAGCTACGTAAAACTCAAAAGGGTGGAGGACTACTTGTATGTGTTAACAATAAACACAAATGCACGGTAATTAATTCAAATACGTTTCACTATGAATCCTTATTATTTCAAATTGACACACATTTACAGCTACTCCGCCACCTTTTGTGCTGTTTATCGCCTCCCGGATACAAGTAAACATTTATTTATAAAAGAATTACACGATCTTCTGCGAAACGTAAGTTCAAAAAACGATTTATATGTATATATACCTAAATATAGTTTATTTAGGAGACACAAATATAGATCTTTTGAGGACACTCCTATAAAACATAAATATAATTGCATGTTACACGGTCTCGGTCTTGCGTGCGGGATAACAGAATACACACGAATTCAGTTGATTAAGAAGAGAATTACTAAAAGTTGTATTGATCATATATACGCAAAGTCCCGCACACAACACCTTTTCACCGCGGCAATGGGAACTGTTCTGGCTGATCACCGAGTCGTTGCTGTCGCGTACATAAGAGACCAAACGCAAAATCATATAAAGGATGCTCCAAGTTTTAGACTATGTTATGAGCCAACCATACTTAAAAAACCGTTGAATGAAATTACTTGGAGTCAAGTTGATAATGTTCAATGTCCTCTAGAAATATACAAATTTATAAAAAAATATGTTAAATAAATGTTACAAAAATGCCGAAATAAAAATGAAAATATTAAATAATCAACAGATCAACAAATGGATGACCAAAAAAATTAGTAATGCATGCCAATATAAAAATTAACTTTTTAGTTAAGGTTAGTTAAAAGACACTTGTAATAGAATAATAAAACAAAAGTACAATAAAGCTCGTAACTACGCTTATAAAATAATACAAAAGGCCAAAAATAACAAAACTCTAAATGAAATAAATAACAACAAAAACAACCCCAAGAGCTGGTGGTCCTTGTTAAATACACTCACGGATAGAATTAAACCATCAATTGATAAAGTAATTCTTGATGCTTTTGAAAACCAGCACATAAAGCCAATAGACGCAAATAGTTTTGCTAAAACATTTATTGACAGTGTCAAAGCCATTATACCTAAATGCAATATAAATCTTCTCGGTCCAAAATCATATCAAAAAAGCTGTAACGTTTCTATGCACTTCCAGGAAACAAACACTACAATGATAAAAAATATTATAAATAATCTCGATCACAACAAAGCACCTGGTGTAGATGGTATTCTCACTATTGACATTAAATATGTATGCAATAAAATTTCTTTTCTTATTGCCCAATTAATAAATACAAGTCTAAAGTCTGGTAGGTATCCTCCAAAGCTAAAAACAGGAATCGTAAGACCTATCTTTAAAAAAGGTATAAGATCAAATTATGAAAACTTTAGGCCAATAACTATACTATCAACAGTTGACAAAGTTGTTGAGAAATATGTGAGCAAACAATTGCATTCATTTTTAGATAAAAATGTATCTTGAGTCAAATAAAATACGGTTTTCAACCTAATGAAAACACCACACAACATTTATCTGCCTTTACCGACCACATCATAGAACACCTTAATAATAAAAACATGTACTGATTTTGTTTATAGACTATAGTAAAGCCTTTGACACACTCAGACATTCTACACTTTCGGAAAGGCTAAACGAATGCGGGATAAGAGGTCAACTATTGCGCTGGTGTTCTGCCTACTTGAAATATCGCGCATTCTGTGTCAAAGTCGGAAACGCTGTAAGTAAGGTACTCCGGTACGTGAGGGCACAGCACAGGGCTGTAGTTGGGCCGTTGCACTACCCGGTGTACGTCAACAATGTCATTAATGCGGTATATAATAGAAAAACCGTGTCATATTTATCAGTTCGCTGCCGACACATGTTTATTAGCTTCCCACGATAAGATTTCGGCAACTCTTGAAAATCTACAAAAGGATTTTGACAAACTTATGCAATGGTCACACGACGCTGGTCTTGTCATTAACACGGATAAAACTAAAATAATGTACATATGCTCTAGTAGCAACAGAAAAAAGCACCAGGTACGATTGTTAGCTCATTCGCATGCCTGCATGCATCAGAATAAAAACATAAGTATAGGTAACTGTGGATGTCCTTCAATAGTCCCATATCAGTAGAAATATACGATAAACACAAATATGTCGGGTTAATTATACATAGTCGCCTCAAGTGGACAGAACATATTAACTATGTTTATGACAAATTAAAAGCCATTCTTGCCAAATTTAGTATATTAAAACATAAACTACCAACTTCGATATTAATACAACTGTATAAGTCACTAGGAGAATCTATAATCGCATATGGATTGAGCAGCTATGGTCTTACCTTTAAGACACATCTGAATATGATCTATGAACTACAACTTAGAATACTAAAATATATAGTACCAAAAAAACTTAAGTTCAAGTTCAAAGATGACTACAGCACGTTGTTTCAATACTGAAATGTTCTACCCATTCATGAAAATATAAAATACACTTTACTCGTCGAAAATTATTTTAATAAAAATATTCAAATACAGTATAACAAAGACGGGCGAACTTGCAGCACCACAAACAACAAATTAACAATACCAAAATTTAACAATCTTTACGGTAAAAACACTCTAGTGCATAAAATTCCTAATTTACTTAATAATTTGCCGAAAGAAGTGAAAATTAATTTAATACCCAAAAATGTTAGGGATAAACTGAAAATACATTTTTTGAAAACATAAATTTACAAAGTTCTATATTTATGAATAAACTTGAGTATTAAAAACATCTATATAGCATGTACAAAACAAACTAAACAATAAATAAACAAACAAAAAGAAAAAAAGAGTACAAATTTTACAAACGTTACAATATATTCAACACCCTTTATACGCTAGTCATAAAACAAGTTTGACCTACGGACACGCGTGCAAATACACAAAAACTCGATCACAATTACACAAAACCAGTTTTTTGGTTTGTAAAAAAATATTCACAATGAACTCATGAATTTGTTTGGTAAAGATATTAAAGATTTCTTAAAAAGCAATTATCTACCGACGATGTCCGTTTCTAAGCGATGTACGGTAAAACTTTATTAAGTTTATGTTACATTGTTTTAAGCATAGAAATAAGTATTTGTTTTTCATAATAAATTGGTTAAAGAATTGATTAAAGATTTAAAAAAGTGCAGACACTATTGGTTGAGCTGAAAATTTCAATGTTTATGACAATCTATGCTGGTGCTTATTATAGTTTTTTCAACTTAGGCATTAACATAAGCAACATTTTCATCATAAAACTTGAGAATGATTGCAAACAATTTATTGTACGCTAGAAATTAGACGCTTCAGTGAACCTGTGAAGATACTTTCGTTTTTGATGAACCAATCTTAGATTTTATTGCCACTTTATTATATTATATATGAATGTATAGTAATTAGCTGTCAGAGTTGTTATTTCATATCGCCAGTATTGATGTGGGGATTTTGTGGTCCAATCAAGGCAGGATCAGAAACAATTTCAGAGAACGAGAATTTTTGATTTATGACCTGCCTTTGGTAGATTAGTAGCATAAGATCGAACAAATCTGTGCTCAGTAACGCGTGAACGAGGAGAAAAAAATAAAGCTCTCGTGGGAGCTTATATGATTCAATTTTGTTAAAATTAACTAAAATATTTTATTGTTTAATACGTTAGATTTATTTAATTTCTTAACTAAATGTGAATTTTCAATGATAAAATAAACAGTAACGAAGGTCAACGTAAAATGAATACATAATATTAAATTTACGTAGGGCACTCAGAAAGCTTTGAGAAAAATATCAAAAGGTCCTACAGAGGACATCTTTTAATTACATCTTTTCAAAGAACTCTGCAGCAGCGTCTGAACCAATTTTCAAAGCACATTTTCCAGTATGCAACAAGTATTTTCTCAACGGCCTTCTAGAACGTCGTGAGCGCATCTTCTGGCGATGAAAACTGTATACAATTGAGCTAGTTTTTAATTTTAGGTTTTAAGTCACACGGTTCCAAATCAAGGCTATTAAGTAGACGACCCAAAAGTTTTATCAGTGTGGTGTTTAGGAAGTCCCGCGTGTGTTGGGGCGTCTTGACGCGGGCGCGTTGCCGTGGTGGCGCAAAAGTCCTCGAAGTTCCGTATTCGGTCGATTGTTGCTCGCAGCAGCGAAAACTTCTTACAAGTATTTGATTTGTGCTACTCTGCATTGGTACTACATTGGTTTCTTAAGGGGATTGATACTCAATATCCCATAAAAAAGAAAAAATTGGTGATCAACATTTTTCCAGCGCTTCTTGATCGATTCATTTTCGTAAGCGGTGGTTCGTTTTGAAACAGCCATGCTGGAGCTTTGTTTCTGGATCATATTAATTAATGCAAGTTCCCTCAATTAGTTCTCATATCTTAAACCTGCTTGGAATTTATCGATCATAACATGGCAGCATTACTCGCGCGCCTGCTTCGGAACATCGCTGAGGTTGTGGGGTACCTAGCGCGAAACATTTTTTTTACGCAAAGGTGTTTGTGTAGAATATGATAAACACTTCCTGATCCAATCTGCAGTTTGCGCTGAATCTTCTCGAATAGGATTCGTCGGTTTAGTTAAATCAAAATTTTCACTTCTACGAGTAACACCTCTTCTTACACAGTTGCTTTAGAAGGCGTCTTGTTCATAAAAGCTAATTGGATTCTATTAAATGTTTATCAGGTTTCAAGTTGTACAAATCATTGTACAAATCATTACGCGAAAATGTTTCCGACGCAGATCCATTTTCTATGACACATAATAGTTTCATAAACTGTGTAGGCTGATAAAAAAAATAATTTGGAAAAAGAAATTCAAATTTGGAACAAATATATGTTTACTCTTGAAAAAACCAATTTTTGAAATTAATTATAACTCGCCAGCGTTCTTTACATACACTTTTTTTCGCAAAACTTTCTGAAAGGACCTGGTATCTGGATAGACTAATATTTCAGCACATTTCCGATCCTTCTTAGAATCGGGGCCAAAGGATGGAAAACAGTGTTATTTAACGCTTCATTTGCAATGATAAAAAATTAAAATATAATTTCATTTAGACTAGTTAAGTTCATGGCGATTCACCCCTGGAGGGAGATAAATTTCGGACCCTCCGTATGAATTAATAAACGACAATGATGTATTTTTTAATTACAAATATCTTGCAATGGAACTGTTATTGTTGTTTGTTAGTGCCTTCATTGTTCGAGCACAACGGACATTTACCCATCGGTGGTCATGTACTTTGATATGTGAACATTTTGGGTATTGATACTTCTTGTTGGCAGCACTCCGGCTTCAGTCAAGTGCTGTAATGAAGGGGATAATCGGGGCTGTATTTTGACCAGACATTTGAACACGTATGTATAGGTATTACTAACACTCTATAATGACAATTAAGGTCAAAGTTCGTTCTGCAAATTGCATTAAAGGTTTTATGTGACATACTTTTACACTGTAGGCCGTAGTTACAATCAGTCAAAGGGGTAACATTAGATGAGTGGTGAATTTTGTTTTATATTAGTTATAAAAAAAGACTGTAAAAATTTTGTCAACTCGATTTATAATGAGAATATTTTGTGTTTCGATTGTTGAGTTAAAACTTTTATTAAGGAAGAACTTCAAAACTTCTTGACATAATTATAAATAAATGCATCGACTGAAAGCTAAACTATTATTAGTTTATATTTAACTGTCGTCAGTACGACATTTAAAATGCGCGCTAGGCAGTCGGAGGCGTATCCAATATGCTCGTCAAGAGTTACTGCCAAACACCGGTAAAAGGTATGAGCGAAATAAAATTCCAAATATTACATTCAAATATTTTGTAACAGTAAAGTTGACTCGAAAAAGCTTTCAATATTCCGTATTCATTGAAAATGTACAGTCCAGTCGCTGAATGGAGAAGCATTTTCACACGTTGCCTATATTGAGAATTCGAAAGCGGGCCTCGAGATATTCACTCGCTATGGTTATTTACTTGTTCAATTTTATCGGCTTTACTTTTTTGTATTCTTGTCGTATTCTTTTGAATATTTTTGAATGCATTTTCATTACAGTGCGTTACTTCCTTAGATGACCATAAATGTATCACAAATGTACCTCGTTAACATAAAATTAATTTGTATTGAGCAATAATGTCGAGCTACATCATAGAACATTAATATTTTTAAATAATCAATAGGACCTCAAAACTACGTCGCAGCACTAAGCTTAAATAAAAATTTTTTAAATCAAGTTCATTAACAACCAATTCACAGAGAGAGAAAATCAATAAAAAAGCCTTCAACTACGAACGAATTCCATTTCTCACAATACAAACACATCCCAGGTATTTTACAACAGATATCAGACGAACCTTAAACACTTTTAGGGGTTCAGCCAGAGTATGTAACAAAACATGCCTTGCAGATATTTGTTAATTTGCTACGATATGTTTACAAAAGGGTGGGCTTACCCTTTGAGCACTGGGATTAATTCCCCTAACCTCGTCAGTGTATATGTACAGCTGCCATTTTAGCTTTTGTCTATCTGCGGTGTGTTTGTTGATACCAACTGAGTACCAACGTAAATGTTTGATTACGGCAACGGGCGTTTTTATAGCGGTGATCAAAATTGTTTTGCGAAAGACAAAGCTGGCGGAAAAAATAATACTTAGCTTTGTACATTGTTTTTAATAAACAAATGTCATTGTTGATTGTGGTTGGACTGCACGTTATTTTAGTGTACAGGTATTTTATATTAGGGAAATTATTATTTTACGGTACAAAACGATTTGTTTTTCTAATAATTAACGTAAAAAGTGAAAATGCCCTGTATCTCTTATCGCGCAAGAAGGTCTTCCACCACGATTTATTTTACATATAAACTCAATTCAATTATTTAATTATAAATGAAAAAAACCTTAAATGGTTCACTCGTTCGGATAATATTCATACCCGAAAAACAAAAACTTCCATTAATGAATGACTAATTAAAACGGTTCGAGTGTGAAGATGAAATGCTCCTCTCATTTTTCGATCATAACAATTTTCATTTTGTTGTATTAAAAATTAGAGGACTCACCATTGTATTCATTTTGATCATAGGCTTCCCCTTTATCCCTGCGACCGAGAGTTTCCCTCCAAATATTGTATGGCTCCCTGTAGTCCTCATCCACAACGGCAGGCCTGAACAATCAGATATTTGATTAAACACTGGAAACTACTACCAGTTATAAGTATTAAAGTACGTATTAAGTCCTGGTTGGAATTAACTGGGCTGTGTTTTCAATGTAGTATATGAAACGAAAAATATTATTGGAGAAATTGGAACAGACTGCAAAAGACGATGGACGTGTTCTGGCTGTGGAATAATATATTTAAAAAAAATAATAATGTGTGTTTGTCGTTTGATTAGTTTAATTGCAGTAAAAAGAGTAAGTAACAAAATAAATTGGAATATGGGTTAGCGCAATCAAGAGTATAACTTTCCGTTATAGGTCTGTTTTTAGATTAAAATTTTTACCTACATATTTATTATCATGTTTCACGACAAATTATGAAATCATACCTGAGCATGTGTATAGGTGGACAGTTAGCAAGCGCGAGGGCCAGTCGCGGCGCACGTCGGTTGTTCCTCGTGTTGGTGTTGCCGTGTCGCAGCGAGGGACAGAACGGCTTTTTCAGCATATTCGGGATTCGCCTCCGGGCCTTCTTCGTCAGCAGCACAGCAGTGGCCGCAATGAACGCTCCGCCGCCAACGATCGCTCCGCAAGCCAAGCCAACCGATACTCGCAACGAAGAGTTACGCTTCTTTCTTGATGATGGAGGTATATCGGTGCGGTAATACTCTTCTAAAAACTCTGAAGAAGCATTTATCACTGTTGGCACTGCAAAAACACTCTCAATTGTAACAAACAGTTTTGATAAAATTTCTCATTAAAATAAAGAAATGCGAACTGTGGCAATAAAAACTGAGAGTTTTAAATACTTCAGGATTCCGAAAAGTATATCGCAGGCTTACATAAACTAGTAATGAATACAGATCTAAGTAATTTCGTAGAATGCAATGTGCTAGTTCTATCTTCATACATTTATCAGGCACCTTAGCTACCCGACGCAATGAAAAGCGGAAAACAACGTTCTAGGGACGGAGACAATGACAGGAAATGAATAGGTGTCGGGCGCAGAGCTAATTGTGCTATCACAATAGACGCAAACTTCGCTAGCACCGAAGATCTACAACGATTGTACCCCACACCTTCTTTCTCTCAAGAATACACTATTGTTGTTTGCTGTAAAATTTAGTAGATATGTGCCCTTGGTATTAAGTGTGAACATAAACGACACAACCTTAATTTAAATCCATTGAATTATATTTACAAGATATACCAATTAATAGAGCCTGCAAAGCGTTCAGCTTTATATATAAAAACAAATCGGTTGAAAATTTTGTTTGAAATTAAATACGTTTTCTCAACTCATTTGAGATCGATCGGTCCATTTAATATAAAAGGAACGGACGGATGGACATCCAATTCAAGCTTGAATAGACTCTGCGAAAAAGCTGCCATCGAGCTCAGTTAAAATGATGAACCCGTTTCAAAAGTACGTAATGAGGACTCCGGTAGCGGACAACAAATGTTCGTCAGAGGTTTAAAAGTGTAGATCCAAAATTGTACAAAACTGACGTACTCGGTCGAGGAGTTAGTTTAACTGGCGAAACTGGGTCTAAACTTAAACAGAGGTAAGTGAGAATGGCGGAGTGCCAGTGTAATAGCGAGTAGGTGCCAAGAGCTACTTAATTCTGTGCTAATATGTAATTGTATTGTCGGCCGGGGTGCATCGAACCACACTGACTCATTTGTTTTAATGAGCGTCCGAGCTTCACGCTTGTTACTGCCAGAGACGCATCATCAACTTTACTCGAGTTTAGTTATTATGTTATATGGATGGGAGGCGATAAAATTTTAGCACTTTGTCATGACTATGTTAAGCTTTTAATTATACACGATATGCTTTTAGATTAAATCTAGATGAAAGTAATGACCGTAATTATTACTTGGCTCGTCAAGGTTTCAGTTAATCCAAGGTCATTATTTTAGGAGTTCTCTCTATAAAATAATATTTTTGCGCCATTACAAGGAGTTATTTTCACTCCTATAATATATTAAAGCTGGAATAAAATGTAAGAGTTCCTAGAAGTATTGTTATTTTACGATTTTTTTACGGTTTTACGAATAGGGTAGGCTCTCATAAAATTAAAGGTACGAAGCATCGATCGAGCGTCAAATGCGGCTGTGCGGCTTATATTGGACTTAAATGTTATGAGCGAAACGTGTGTCACGTATATATTTTTCACGAAATATTTCATGACGTGAAGGTACTTTATAACTTACTTTAGTATGAAGATATAAACTTGGTATTTTACTACTAAGATGTAGAGACTGTAAGGCGTAATACAATGGTTGAATACTTCGCATCGTAGGATAGAACCGACCCGCTCTTTACATTTTTGCAATATTCAACAAAAATTTAATTTGAGCGCGCACGCCAAGCTGAAAATACGATAACAGTAGATTGTTTTACTCTTAGGTTAGCGTAGTTCAACTAAAACCTCATTTTCCTTACAATATTGTTAATATTAAAATTGTTACAATTTATTCCATGTAACTCGTTCCAGTCTGACAGAACTAAAACTTGAAATTGGACCGTCTTTACCGTTCTTATAGATGTGTACGGTAGAAACAGTACATGTAATAAAAATAATAAAAAATCAGAAAACGAAGAAGTGCGTGATTCGGTCGCGTGCTCACAGTACCATTTTTAATTCCACGTGGTTTGTTCAACGTTATTTTATGAGGTTTTAAAAGTAAAGTGTATGTTCACCTTACGTTATTGTTGTAGTATGTTATGGTTAGTCTTTGAAGCTCGTAGCATTAAATTAGATATATTTAACTATCAACAGTAACTATAGTACCACCGTGTGTTATTCATTTTATTATAAGCGTTAAATTGTTTTATAATAAATTATTTTGAACTAGTTTATTCGTTTATTCTTACATAAAAGTTAAAATAATAGTTCACGAGTTTTAAAGATCTTTGTAAAAGAACTGGTTTTCAATAAGTAATTATTTCGGTTCCTCTTCTTTTTTTAAACCAATTATTATTTAAGTAGTATAGAAGATCCATTTTTCAATAGAAGTAGGTACCTGATGTCATAAATATACCAAATAACTAAATTGTATATGTAAACTGTTATTTTTATGTTTAAAAATTCAAAAAGTTCACAATTAAATTTAATTTCTGGATTCTTTTGCTCAGAACGATTTTATTCCTGTCGACAAATATTCATATGAAGTTGTATAGTGTATTCATATGAAAATTTAATCTAAACAATTTTTATCATGAATTTTCTCAGTAGTTCAGCACCGCGGCTACATCGGTTGCGATTCAATTCATACGAAATGCCACCGCGGCCTCGGTTGCCCCATTTAGCTGGATCCGTTACATAGCGCCTTGTGTAAAAAATCTCGTTATATTTAATATTTCACTACAACAACAATCTTTGGAAATACATTTACCTTTGAGCGAATCTTGATATATTTATAAATCAAGCTCAATCAAATTCAAAAACTTGAATTTTTCAGATCTACTTTCGTTATTTCTGCACAAAATTAAGCCTACTAGTGGTAAAAATGGACTGCAGATGGATTGTACGACTTTCTTCGATATAACTATGACAAGCGTCATGCCAAAATAACAAATCTGGAGTAGATGTTCCTTGCATAGACCAAACGCAGTAAAATACTTGTAAAAGTCGGCTAGATGTGGAAAACATCTTTGTAATTTTGTAAAAATAAAGTGGAGTGGAAAAGCTGGATAAATACCTACAATATCAAGAGTAATGCCATGATGGGATTCAAGAAATAAAAAAATGGCTGTAACAAAAAAGCATCATTGTAACATAAAGGGGAGGAAGATCTTGAAATTTATTTTTATTCAGATTTCCGTTTGACGTTTCTGTTATTCTCAAAATTTTAAATTTAAATAAAATTCATTCTCAAAGTCTACACAGAAGTATCATAAATTTTTATTGTTATATTTCTACGTTTTCTCCATAAAATAATAAACTTATTAATTTTATAAAAAACTCTCTTTGGAAGAGAAGAGATTAAAAAAATCCAAGGACAGTTTGTAATTAAACGCTTGTTAATCATATTTCCGCAGACTAGAGGAAAAAACGACTAATATGTTTAAGCGTGAGAATAGTATTTTAATGCTTTTTTCATTGACTTAATTTGAAAATGATGAAATAAAATGTCGTAAAAACGTGACCAATGCTTACTTATAAAAATTACCAAATAAGGCTTCCGAGTTTTTAAAATAACTGAAAACATATCTCAATCTCCATTTATGTCAATTAGCTCAGTCTTTACCGAAAAGAATTCATTTAGACTATGAAAAAAACGCACTTACATTAAACCAATTACGTTTATAAAACGGAAATCGTTAGGAGCACTGTGAAATTGGTGGGAAACCCAGATAAAATATTTTATTTAATGACGCCAGCGATTTATGCGTTCAGAGGCTATTCCTTCAAAGTCGGTGGATTAATTATACAAAGACAAAATTATTGAAGTGGATGGCAGGCTGGCGCTCCCTGATAACGACCATACAAAATCGAAGCTCGTTCTGCTAGTTGAGCTGCCACTCCGAAGTTTCATTGTTAAGATTAAAACATCTTGTTTTCGTTTCTTTGGCTCATATCCTATTCTCAATCATATCTAAATCTTCCTTTCTAGGGTGAGGTATATTTTGGTTATATTGTGAGATAACCGAAATATTTTTTATATTCTCTTTAGATTTCTATATCTGAGTAACTTTAGGAATTCAAAGTACATCTTAATTTGTTTTGCTTTTTGAACAACCGTCTCAGTTTTATCACACTGATTTATTTATGAGAGATGTACTTCAGTAAAGCTAGTTCCTTAAAGAATATAAAATACTTGTCATGTGGGAAAAACTATAAAGAAGTTACCCTAAGGAAATGATTGAATTTTCATTGGCGCTATAGGTTCAATAAATACAATAAACGAAACCACGACGAGACCACGTCTTTTGTGTGGCTACGGCTAATTACAGTAATCAGTAATCAGAGGCCTATAACATATAACCAGGTCATTGCTTGATAATCACAAAATGAAACACAGACTAATGGCGAATAAGATCCAGGTCAGGGTAGTGACAGTTACGAGAAGTGTACAATTTGACAGCATTTCTGGAGTAACCATTTTTGCCATTCTGCTAGGAAAACTCGGCGATTACACCTATAACTATAGCTGGATGAGGTTGAATGACGATTTGGTTTTTGAAACAAGATTGATAAACTTACTTGGTAGTTAATCAAAAATGTACGAAGTGTACATGTTATGTGCAGATTAGTTAATATGAAAAGTTTTTACTTTCGTGTATATGTTTGAATTCAACAAATAATCATAATCAATGTATGTACCGTCACGGCTAAGCCTTAGGAAGCACGTCAGAATGCCGCGACATTTCAGTAAAGAGGTTAATATGAATTATTATGAATTAAGAAGAAAATATATTTAAATTTACGTTTGACATAACAGAAATAAAAGAAGCAGTACTTTCTGACTTGCTCCGTCAGATGAGCAAGATGATTTAGATTAAAATTTCTAAAATAAAAGTATATAAAATTTATAACATTATTTTCAACTACCACGAGTTGGTGGTAATCCCGAGTGTACCATTGCTACCTATGCACTTTTGCCATCTCATAGGTATTTCATTGATCCCTTTACTAAAAAACACTGGGAATCAATACAATGCTTGAAGGTGCTTGGAACTGCCCCCAACGGAGTTGAATTTTTTCCCTTGCAAGAAGTTATTCAAATTTGAAAACAAATCGTAATCTGTTGGAGCAAGGTTCGGGGAGTACGGTGAATGTTTTAGACATTCCAATTTAAGCTTCTCTTATTTGGTATCTGTCTGTTGTGCAGTGTGTGATGGACCACACGCTGGAGCGTTGTCCTGAAGCAGCAGTGGCGTGAAGCCTGAAGCAGGATTGACCAGCCTCGGTTGCTTAGCAGCTAGCTTTTCCATCATCGTTTTTAGTTGCTGACAAAAGACATATGCCGTAATCGTCAAGTCAGATTCAAGAAAACTGTAGTGAACGACACCGGCACTTATCCACCAAACGCTCACAAGCAACTTTTTTGAGCAAATTTTCGCTTGGCTAGTTTGCCAAAGTTCAACCTTTCCGATGAGCGTTTCCGGTTGTCGTACATCCACTTTTCATCACAGGTAATGATTCGATGTAAAAATCTTCATTATTGTGAGTAATGTAACGCAGCAGTAGGCGCGCGTTTGTCGGTTTACTGCACACAATTCACTAGTTGCCCACCTCTCAACTTCACCTTTCCATTTTGCTTCAAGTGGATTAAAACAATTTTGTCACCAACACCATAGCCTACAGCTAACTCGGATCCATTTCCAGAATAGCCTTCAATTCTTCATTATCATCTTTGGTCTCCGGTCGTCTACGGGGTTTGTTCTGCAGCTCGAAATTTCCAGAGCGAAAATTTAGGAACCAAAAACGCACTGTCTTTCCTTTTGCGACACCGCCGCCATACACAGCATTAATACTTCGAGCCGTTTCGACAGCACTGGTGCCATGGTGGAACTCGTACTCGCAAATAACCAATGACATATTATTACATATAGACAAGTCATACTCAAACATTACCGCACAAAAAAACGGCGTGACTTAACTACACATACATACCTAACCGATATATACAGTAATATAATTTGTGGGAGAAGGAAAGAAGAATACGGTTTACGTGTTGTAAGAAAGAGATATCTATCCACTTCGTGATGTTGCTTTGCACTAATTGGTCGCGAGCGTACGTCACGTAGTACGTAAATTGTCACAGTATATAGCGTTGTCTCTTTTACTCCCACATACAAAATCATATTACATCTCACTCTATGAGTTTGTTAAAATGTATAGCCATGTCAATATTAAAACGTCATTTTAAATAGCAAAATAAAATACTAAATAAGATAGTTACAAAAAAATAGTACTCACGCATGAAAATAAACGTTTATTCTTTCTTTAACAGTAAGAGTGTAATTAGATCGCTGTCTAAGCATAGAGGAAGGCATTGTACAGTATTATAAACACAGAATAGAGAATAAGATTTGTTTGACGTTTAGCCGTGACTCTAGTTTGCAAGTCAAATAGCGGCAATTGCCTTGTATTTGCTTTGCCATTATTGGGAGCGGACAACTTTCATTGTAAATAACGCGATATTTCAAGTTTTCCATTTTGTAAACTAAGCGACGCAAAGAAAAAACCAAAAGAGGAAGAAACAAATGAATTACGGTTTTTGAAACACAAATGCGTGAATAAATAGCTTTAAAAATTTGAATTCTTAACCAAAGAGGAGATAATACAGATCAAAGTGACAAGTACGACAAAACGTCAATTTCATATGTGAGAACCTAATATTTAAAAAAATATTTACTGTAGTTACAGATTATTAGTAACAGTTTTCATAAATGAAAAGAATTATTTTTTCGTTCATGTAGTAGGCATTACAAATATTTGTGTATGAAACTATTTAGGTTGTTTAAAGTATAATCTATCGAAGACAACGTACCCAAAACACTGGCAGAATCGCCACGCTGTATCACAATAGAAATTGTTTTAGGGTCACGAGATTCACCAATCGCCTCGCTAAGTCCGAATAAAGTCGATGAGCCCCTTGTCCCCAAAACGCCATTGTTTCAAAGCCAAAAGCATATTTTTTATTTTATTTTATTATTTTTTTTTTTATTTATATTTATTTATTATTCATTTATTTATGGAATTGTAAATATTTTAATAGTTTGTAAATAAATATATTGAAGGCGTTTGTTTAACGCGTCACTAAATTTGAATTAACATTATTAAAGATTTTTAATAAATTTAGATTATATCTGTTACTTTATCCAATATCATTTTGAATTGAAAAATGTTACCAAAACTCTAAAAGTAAGCCTAGGATTAAACAAGAAGTTCTCGTTATTTTTTCGGTGTTCTCTCACCGAATCCACAATTGCATTTTTAACCTTTTCAGACTTGTATCCATACACAAACGGGTAATTAAAATCGGCAAACTCAGTAAAAGCACAGTTCGCATAAAAGCTTTGAATAGTTAGCATTAATTCCTAATTCTTCTCTTTGATTCTATCTAAATTTATCTGTATTGTGAATTATACTCAGAGCAAAATTAAAACCCTCTCAAATGAGCCCCACTTTTAAGCAGGATAATTTATTAAAATTATTTGTAGATTTCGAAACATTTCATTTGATAAAGTGCAAGTAACTCGTAAAATGAGTTTTGAAATAAATTTGAAATAAATTATTTGCCAGTTTGTACTTATTTATTTTTAAATACGACTCATTTTTAGTTGGGCTTAACTCGCCACATCAGTAATGATATAACTTAATCACACTGATTCAAAATAATTTTTGAGTAACCTCCTGAATATCTATTATTAAACATAGGTTTTTATGAAAATATGAATCTCAAAAATGTTACTTACCAGATTTGAATGTTATTTCGCTTAGTAAAATCCATTCATGTTGGAATTTTAATTTCATCATTATATGTTTAGCCGTTCGGTTCTTCAAATCCACATGTATTACTCGGGCGTGCTCTGAGACTCGATCTTGTTTCGGCTCATGGGTTAAGTAATCCTCCTGCCATCTCTCTCCCTCCAACGAGAAATATACTTCAGCTTCCTTGAATAACTGTAGGGTGGAAATGAGAACATTACAAACTGTTACTTAAGAAATAAACTCGCCAAATTAACGAAAGGAATTGTGTTATATTGCTCTCGTTAGCGAATTCTGTCTTTAACCATTTTTAGGAGACATTCTATTCGACAAATTATCCAACTTTCATTTTTACATACCTGTACATCCTTAGTAAACATATTGTTGGTATGAATATCGACATAATGAAATACTCGGGTATCTGTAAAATTGAAGGTGAGTTCCACTTCATCATCAATTAACATGGATTTATTCCAGCCGACCCATCGTGTTCCTGAAATTTTAATGCCAATGTAACATTGTATTTTATACGATGCAGTATTCGAATATGTCATGCGATATAAAATTAAAATCATTGCAAAGTAATAAGTGTGTCATAGTGGTATTATTAATACAGGAAGACTAAAAATCTGTCAAAGCAACAGGACTAACTAAATTCCGGTTTTAATTAAAGTTAAAAGCTTATCTTTCCTCTTTACCTCTTGTATCCAGGGGATCGGGTAATTCAAAGTCATTGGGGCCTGTCAAAGAGTCTGTAATCTGACCGAGTCCGTCAATCAAGTGGCCGTCGCGGACGACGCCGTCGAAAGAGAGGTCTTCGAACTTGGCGCCACCTGTCATCGCCTGCATGTCGCCGCCTTTTGGCGCCGAATATGAAACTAAAGCCTCTGTGAAACACACATTTAAAAAGTCAAAAATCCGCTTCGAGCCGAAGGTAACCACAAAATATAAAAACGCATATTTTCGCAAGGCTCCGCAGGCTCCCGGGACGACGCAAGCAAAAATAAACCTTAACCCTGTTATACCTACGTTTCCATTTACATCCATAAATTTCAACCCGCATGCACGCCGTCCGCGGATGCGCTGCGTATGGAAAAAACCGGATTTTGGACGCAATAAAAGGGGCTTCCAGTGTTGTTTTTCTTGGAGTGTACGTATTGACGTTTCCAGGGATGAGCTGAAAATAATATTACTTATTCAATAAACAGGTTAACTTTGACTGCGTTTAAATTTAAGGGGTAAGGGGCAGCTGAATAACCTTAACCGATGGTGTTAACGTTTGCAATATATAATTTCATCCACTAGGGAACTAATTTCACGTAACCGGAGTCTGCAACCGTAGCTGGAAGCATTTGTCGCCAGTCGCTACATGGTCGACATGGATATACGTCTAATTGATATATTAGTTCTGTTTCTACCGCAATCTGGCCGCTGCCGAGTAAATAATATGATAACATAAATATAATTTGTAGAGCAGGAAAAATTGAGATTTCATCTTGGTTTCGTGAGATTATTGCATAAACAAAATTCTAAGTATAATAAAGTTGACACACAGAATAATGAAGTTAATTGGTCTAAAATACAAACATGTTGATATTTTTGTTTCTTACTATACTGATGTACTAAAACAACTGGTCAACTTTGATGTACTTTAAAGATTATTATTAAAATATTAAAAATGTAGGCTTACTCTGCTTCCATTGAAATCTTTATATTTGACCCAGCGGTTCAGAGTGTCTCTCCAGTACTCGACTGAATAGCTCTCGACGAATTCCACTCCTACAGAATTCGCAAATCTTCCTTGAGATTCGGTGCCGGTAATCAAGTATTCTCCATGAAGGTCTATTTCTAAGTATTGTCGACTTCGGGGTGAAATCAATCCGTTGGGACACCAAGCACCCCCCCGAATTTCTGTCCTTATCCTGCATAAAAGAGATCAAAGCTTAATAACCACCGTTGTATTTATTATAATCGTATACTCTACCCAAGTGCAACGTTTACTTTTGAACCTAAAACAGCAGAGTTGATGATAAAAAGCCCCTATCCAATTACAGCAGTCTGAAGGAAGGCGGGCGCAAAACAACAATGCAAAATTATCATTATAGTCTGCCCAAATCGTCTAAACGTTATAGTGTTCGTTTGTCAACAGCAGTGAGACCCAAGACCGGCGGCCATTTCATTTGAATATCTCGACTGCAATCTGCTTTTACTCGCAGGTGTACACCGACCAACTTGAGTTTTACTAACAATATCTATGCTAGATGAATCCAATACTGCGACCTCTTTTATCGTCGACTGTATGAGAACAAAGCACACTAAACGCTGAATTAATGTTACATTTGGTAAATCGTTTCTGACTCCATGTAAACTGTTATAGATGATAAGAGTTTGTCGAAGTTCACCTCAACTTTCTGCCGATATCAAAACAGCCACTTCTTGTGTGGATTTTGTAGGATCTACTTTTATACGAATTCATATGGAAATTTAATTTTCAGTTAGTGGATTTCTGAAAGGAGCTCGGATTTGTCTTAGGGCGGGCCCATTATGCTGGCTTAAGGCTCGAATGTAAGATCCCGCGTTAATTGTTTGCGCTAAATATGAGACTTTGCGGTCGGGGTTCACAGTAATTGTGACAAGTTGGCCGTATCATTGCGTGCTATTATTATTTCACAATAGCTCGGCGCGTTAGACCGTGGAGCAGTAATGAGTAGATTTAATGCTAACATAAATAGGTACGTATTCGTGGGTATACCTACATGGTATACCTGCGTATGTAGGTAGAATAACTACTAATATTAATGATGAGCTAGAGTAATCTGACCTGGAGCTGAGCGGTGAAACACTCTGGTCATAGCTCGAGCTGGCTGTCAGTGACTCGTTGGAGATCAGTCCACTCTCCATTCCAAGCGGCACTTCACAGCTGCCGATGTCAACTGCGAAAAAGGAAAAAAATTAACTAAGTTAAAAAAATCTTTCTAAAGGTGCATTATTATTTCATGAGAATTTCAAAGTTGAAACCACTATAGTAACTCCTATTCGAATAACAAAGATAAAAATTTGACTCCAAATTTCACTTTTAACAATTTAAAGATTTAAGTTATGCTCGTTTACTGAATATTTATTTTTAATTAGCAATTAGTTTGAAAAGCCAATGATGGCAATACGTTCCAATTTTAATTTCGTTTTCACTCAATGAGCACAGTAGACACATTTGAATGAAAATAGCGTTTTTGTAAATTTTAAAAGGGGTTCATTAACTGTATGATAATTTCGTATGTGGTTGAGGTAGCAATAGTGAAATTGTATATTCGTGTTAGTTGGCTCAGAGCGTTTTACATGTATTCCCTTAAAGCGTATCTATAGCAGATACTTTGCAAGTAAATGTTTGTGTTTACAACTCATTCAGCCCGTGTTGCGAGGGATCCTGGTGATTGTAATTATTCGAGTCAATTAGTATAATTAAAGACATTTTGTTCATCGTTTTGTCTGTATCTCCATGTGGTTTTAGGCAATTTTCTCATTAACTGTTCTCGCTCGTTAACGTGCCGCTGAAATTCTGTATAAATCTATAGTATATTTATAATTTCGGTTTTGTTTTAAATTTATGTTATATTCTAAGTCTTGGAAAACTTACAGCAATTGATTAAGATACAAAATATAATTATACTGAAGGCCATTTACAAAGTTCTCACATGAAGTAGTCACATATGTTCTCACATTTCTGACATCAATAAGAACAAGTAATTGTCAATGTTGAGAAATAAATTCATATCTTTTCATTTCAGTATAAATCACGCAATAAGTATAAATAAGCCACTAAGAAATAAATATTTGCATAAATACAAACATCATATTGTTTTTTGATACAAATACAAGAAGATTTAAATTGAATATAAATAATAAATATTTTTGAGAAAAAAAAATGCTTTGGCCATGGCTGCCTTCACACATGAAATGCTGGTACAGAATAGGTCAAAAGATCTTGCGCTCGTTGTTTAATTGGTTTATTAAAGTTGGTGTTCTGCACATAAATGAGTTGTGTCTGTAATTAGTCCTTGCGGTAGGTGCGTGCAGTAAACTTGGATTACGATATAAGTTTGTGTACCCGCAAATATTAATTCCAGATAGAAATCGAATCTATTATTCGCAATTTTTATAAAATTAACGACGGATATTTTATTTAAATAAAAAAAAATTCATCATTTGGAAACAATTTCTTAATAGCTTTGCAATAAAAACATTCCCATAAATACATAATAATAAATTAGGTCGACATAATTAACATAAACTTAGGCACTGTGCTCGAAAAAATTTGAAAAATCACAGATATTTTTAAAATGATTTGAACGAAAATATTATATGTGAGTTTTTGTTTTAAAACCACTCTTGTGTAAATTAGTAAGAAAAAAAGGTTATTATTATATTGGTATAAGTTACACGCGTTTAAGTAGTTAAAAACCATAAGTTGAATATTCCCTGATTATATATTTTATTTTATTATATCAAGACTAGGCATATTAAAATCCCCTATGAAAATATACTTATTACTAGGTGAGCCCATTATAATAATATAATTTATATATTAAAGTTCGATTGTTCGCGTATATTAACAATTTAACATATCAAACGTTCTACTCTGTTTTATATATGAAGAATAGCGGCATAATTAATAACGAATAA
This sequence comes from Marasmarcha lunaedactyla, assembly GCA_923062675.1. Classification (NCBI taxonomy): domain Eukaryota; kingdom Metazoa; phylum Arthropoda; class Insecta; order Lepidoptera; family Pterophoridae; genus Marasmarcha; species Marasmarcha lunaedactyla. The sequence continues at coordinate 11,202,718 of OV281339.1, read as the reverse complement.
ATGATATCAGAAATTAATTTTGTTAATTTCTGTCTTCGAAGAACTGTTATTTTTGCGACGTTTCAAGTTCGGCGTTATTATTATTATTATTATAATTATATTTTACTGAAGTAGTTGTGATGGCAAGATATATTTTTTAGTGGCTTGTTAAAGAGGAAGTAATATTATGAAGACATTCATGGCAGAAATGAAATTTCTTTACAAATGCACATATTGTGAGTAAAAATAACTCTGTTTTGAAAAAGATGAAGAGTTAAAAAAATACCTTTATACAAATAGGTTTATTACCTTACCTATCTACAAATACCAAAATAATTCTTAAATAAGGCAATGCGATAAAAAAAAATATAAAGGCTAAAAATAAGGAACAATGTTTTCTTCACGTTCCTCAGTATAGAATAATATAATGATAAAAACTAAAACAATGCTTTAATTACGGATGCAATACGCTTCAGTTGTAACAAAAAGAAATAAATCAAGAACTAGATGTCTTTACACTTTATGTGAAGTTATCACTTATTTCCTTTAATTATATTTAACATTCGTGTAGCTCTTATTTTACGTATTAGGATATTTGACAGCAGTGCCTATAATTAAAAGAATAAACTTAACATAACGTAGATAACTTTTTTTTTTTTTTTTAATAAATAAATATTTCTAACAGTCACACCACATTATCTAGCCCAAATTAAGTATCATTCAAGAACTTGTGTTATGGATACTAGATAACGGATAAATAAACTTAAGAAATATATAAACACACGTAAATATTTTTTTTATATATAAATATTAGAAATAAACTTAAATAAAGGTAAATACACATCCATGACTAGAAAGCAAATATATCTGCCCCTACCAGGATTCGAACCCGGGACCTCTGGCATGGAAGGCAAGGCTACTTACCAACATACCAAACAGGCCGTCAAACTTACCTATATGTATACGTAAGCAACAGGATATCAGTACAATTAGAACAATAGAGTAGCGTGTCAGTTGCTGAATGCGTTGTACTCTGAGTTGTAATGTGAAGGATATAGATATTATTATAAACATTACATGATATACATTACATGAGACGAATGTGGATACGTATGTTAGTGAGTAATAAAAGTGTGAACGGTGCGGGTATAGGAATAACCATTTTATTTAATGTTAAGATATTTAAAAGCATTAGCTTTAGTAAAATGAAGTTACATAACCCTACTCCTAGTATTATAAATATTTAATATGATTAAATATTTTTTTGAAAAAGAAACGAAAAAAGAAAATCATACTGCAAACATACCTATGCATGCAGAAAAATATTATTTTCTCATTAATCAAAACAATAAGCAACAGAGCACCGTGTTCCGTTACAATCATTATATACCGTGACAGTTATAACACATGCGGTTCTTCTAAAGCATCTAAAACAACGTATATCTAATCCGAGGCTGGGACAAAGTGATAAATTACTCCGTTACAGGGCGTCAAATTACTTGAAAACAAGACAAAAACGAACAATTTGTTACTAAGATGGATACGTGACTTAGTACCGGTTTCAATTATAATGAACGGTTATATAGTTTAAACTTTTAAAGGCCACGTGATTAAAAATTTAAATTGGTATTGCATTTGTGGCAAGGAAACTCATTACGTACTCGAAACTACAGGTACATTTCCACACTGTTACACAACCTATCGTTCTTAAAGATGTGTAGTATTGTTCAATTTTACTTTAACTATTACTAGAAAAAAATCAAAGCCAAAATGCTTGTTAAAATAATGGAAAGCCACCTTTGTAAATAAATACCAGTTAAGTACATTGTCACATCAACGAGTTAATTATAGATATTTAGTTCATTAACCAGTGTTTAATGAAATATAATATTCATCCTCGATGTAATATTAGAATTCTTTTGCGCAACCTTACAACTAGAAACTTAACAATTTTACTTAACTAGCCAGTTCAATCAAGCGATTTCTCAAGAGTACCTAAATTAAAACTATTAAGACTGCGTAGTAGACGCAATCAATTCTGAAGTTTCGTTGTATTCAACGTTCTGTAATATTATATATACGAATTTTTGTTTTAATAGCATAAATCAAAGTTATTTTAATAATTTTATTGTAGAATAAGTTACTTGGTTTTAAATCTAAGAACATGTTCGGATTTTATTACGAACTTTTGTTTCTTAAATGTGTTAAAAGCTTTTCTCAATATTGCTGCTGTAATACACAATGTACTACAGCAACAATATTGTGATATATCTCAAAATACCCTATATCAAAATTCCTTTTACTAAGTAGGTAGGTGATTAATATAATTGCAGGTAGCAATCTTGTACAGCTATTTAAATATTCATTGTGTTCAACCTTCGAGCAACTTTGTACAGATAGAATTATTAATATTTGATTGAACAGAGACGCGGCGCCTAACGCCTTAATTTAAAATTCTTACCAAACTTAATATTTGAGCGGGACAGGTCCCTAAGGACAGTGTATGGCTTCCGAAATTATCGCAAGTATTTTGTTAAGTTGAGAGTAGGTAGAGTTCCATTTCTGTTTTGTTGCGGGGCAGACTGTAGAGGTCGTTCCCGCGAGCTGCAGTGTATTGTGAGTGTAAAATAAAGGTGGGGCGACCGCTAAAGTTTAAGTGATTGGGTAGCGAGGAAGGCTGCACGTTCGGTGGTACATAAATTTTCGGAGGGTACCGCATCGCAGCCGCAGTAGGTAGCCTGACCCCCAGCGACCCACGACGTGCTGCGCTGCCAAATAAAATGTACTGAAGACCTTGTAGAACACAGAAGCACTGAACGTAAGGTTCACAGGGTAAAACATAACCAACACCCAACAAATCAAGTTTTATTTGTAATCGAAAATACTTTGGTGCATTTTGTTTAACATTCATTTAAGATGAACAATTTTATTCACAATGTGAATTTATGTAAATTGATTAATATATACATGTGTATGTTATTACCGGTTAAATAATTTTATGGAACAATTACTATGAACAGTGATTATCCAAATCGCCGTATCATCCAAATACCGATTTGCGAGAGACTAGTTAGTTTCGGATTTTCGGCAAAGTAGACTGAAATGAAACTATTAATACTCGTGAAAAAGTTACAGCGACTGTGAAATGTAGGTAGGTACAGCCTTTAGATCGAATAAATAATTCATGTTAGAATTAAGAACTTACTAAAGTTGCTCTCTTTAACGAGAACTTTAGTGAAAGTGTTTGCATTGAAAATTTATCAAATTAAGAAAATGTCAACCCAATTTTTCGGTTAACAAATTTTAAATTGTAAAATGGTTTTTAATAAATATCTCTTTTTTAGGTTGTTTGAATTTCATTAGGGAAGTTATGGGCGAAATTCGAAAACATTTCAAAAGTTTCAGTTCGAGCCATTTTCTGATATTGTAAATTACCTCTTATCTGAAGTAATTATTCTGGTGATTTTTTACGGCTAAATACCTACTTAAACAAACTTTTCTGTTATTTGTGAATTGTTTGACATATCAAGACAAACAATTCAAGTGTTTGTGAAAAATCTAAGACCAAGATGTGGTCATGAATTTGGTATATAATTTGTTACGAATATTTTCCCAAATATTTTACCTATAAAATGCATATATATATATATATATATAAGTGTCATTGCTTCGTGGAAGGAGGTTTTGTACCATTATTGTACATAATGTAAAAGTAGTTAAAGCTTTAATTTAATGGATGAGAGGACCAACGACTTCCTCGTTCGGTTAACAATGTTTTTAGTCATTAGTTGACATTGGCGCAGCACTGTCACATACCGTAATGAATGAGTAGAACGGTAACTTAGCTTTAACCCATATACTATTATTTTTATATATATAAATATTTAAGTAAAATGATTTGTATTGTTACCGTTGTGATTAAAACTGATGTCATAAGCTCAAACCAAAATAGCTGTTAATTGGCAGCTAAACACAAAAGCGGTTCGTAAGCGACTGTCAAATACTCCCTTTATCTAAATCAAAACATATTAGTTATCAAAACGAAATGGTCTATTTGTATTATTCATCGAAATATCGTAAATAACCTCTAAAATTATTCATTCCCAGTTAGAGAATATCATTATATTGTTTCAAAATAAGCTTGAGTTATGAAAGGAATTATCACTAGTTCCTGTAAACCTAGTAAGTTTGTGGTCTTAGAACAAACAATGAGGGATTTTGCGGTTTTCCTTCTCATTGAATTACCTACAGTAGCTGACGTGGGTATTAACGGGGAGAGGGATCAAAGACGAGGCTAGTGTTTGGCAACGCTAATGATGCCGCGATTCATCTGGCATACTTTCACTGCTCCGTTAATGTAATAAAATTTTAAATAAATAAAATGCTCAGCTATTTGCGGCCAAAGTAAGAAAATCTTTTATGAGTATTGCACAGAAATCTGCAGGAATCTACAATAAACATACTTAAGGTTTTTTGTTCCAACCAGGTCTTTAGTATCAAATATTATCAACAAGTGAACAAACCAGCCACGGTATGGTATGTGGCATTGGCAGCCGTGGTTATCATTAGGCAAAGGTATTATTCACAGGTTGCTATGACTATATGTTGAATAATGATACGTTATCGATTGTAGGTTTCCATATGGAAAAAGTAGGAAACATAAACGAGGAATACAGAATTAAAATAAGTACGAAAACTTAAAGTTTTTTAAATAGAATACTTAACGAAAAATACAAATAAATTACATTGCAAATAAATTAAAACTAATTACAGTTCACTGTCCATCCAATAGACATCCAATTAAGACAACTCAAGCCTCGACCATTGTTGGAAAGTTGCCTGTTTAGCAGTCTTCTACAGATTACATTTTGGAGAGTGGGCGAATGATCTTTTTGATCAGGTTGAACCCACACCCTTCTTACATCGACCTTCTAGACGCAGACCGGCTTTCCATTCCTTTATAGTGGATATCTCAAGAAGTTGAACCAAACGCTTCAATAGTTCCTTTTTGGTGCGGGTCGCCAAGGTGTGGAATGAACTACCTGCATCTGTTTTTCCAGAAACCTAATCTCTCAGTTCTTTCAAGCGTCGAGTGAATAAACGTGTAACACCTTCGTTATTTTCTATCAAGTGACATAGACGACAAACGTCTCATCCTTTTTCAATAAAAACAAAATTCATCACATTAATAATTCGATGAATTAATGGAAGACAGTGCACAGAACTCAATACCTACCTTAACCGTAAAAGTTTATTTTGGCATGAACCATTATTGTTAATTAATGTGCTAACTCTTTGAAAAGAAGAATGAGACAGGTTTTTCTTTAAAAGAGTGATACAGAAAAATTCAAGATGACATTTCACTTTGTAGGTCACTAGCATCAAGGTATGTTTATAAATGTAGAATTTTATAATCGCATCTTACACAAACTGTGGTTGGTTAAGTACGTCCCTACATTCAGTTCAAACACTATACAGAAAGTAATGACGTGGCATTGTGATTTCAACTTACAAAGACAAACAAGTAAAGGTGACGTCACAGTCAACAGTCGACGGCTAAACGACTGACAGCCATGCTCTATCAGTCAATGTACTATCAATCGATATAGATTGATTTTATCAAGTTTATGCTGCAACCTGTTTTGTTGCTTTAAATTTATCAACCATATATTGAGAATTGTTTGCAATGAAGCATTAAAAATAACCTGGTTACAGAAAAAATTGCAGTGGTATTTTCATTAAACTTTATTAGTTATAAATAGAAACAAAAATACTATTTCACTTAATTTAAAATTCGAGCAAAAGTTTTTCAACTTGTGCTTAAAATTGACAAATAAACGAAGTTTGTCGACTTTTCGAGATATTTATAGTTCAAATAAATATCTTAATCTTTATTAAACTTCCTAAACCTTATGTAATAATACCAACAAGATTAATTTTATAACGTTCTTTTCGATATAACGTACAGGAAATAGTGTAAATAGTGGTATCCTCATGTTTGTACCTACTAAATATAATATCGGAAAATATTTGAGCAGTTTACAACATTCGATACTGTGACAAATCTAATTTTCCCAGTATCCGATTACCTCAGGCTAGGTACCCGTCAAGTATTACGAAGTTATATGTCGTTATTTAAAAGGCATGAAGTCAAAACGAAAATAGTAAAAAGCAGTCAGTTTTTATGAAACGCCAAAAACCAAAAAATAATTTGGATAGAGTCTGTATAAAAAGATATATTTTTCTAAGGAACGGAATAAGAGTCAATTGATACAGCGCAAGATTTGATTTGAATGGTAAAGAAAACCGTGATAAATGTTTTGGTTTAAAGGATATATTATACCTCTTGATATTTAGTGTTATAATATCGTAGTAAATAAATGTTTATATTAAAATCGAAAATATAATATTAATCTGGAAAAAATAAATAAGGTGTTTTTGTTAAACGTGGTACTCTAATGACCATTAAGTAAGAAAAAAAAGTTATAGTAAAATACATTGTACATCTGTATAATAATTGTTTGCACATATGTATAATATTTCTACTTGCTTTACATGTACCTAACAGTATTTGTTCAATAAAACTAGGAAACTAGTAGTAGACGGTCTTCTTTAACTTTTGCGACCATTGTATTTACAATTTCTTATTAAGTACATTAATATGTGGAAGTTAGAAAAAAAATCGATCATCCAATTCGTTGTAATTGTATGTAGCACAGTGATATTTATTATTTGAGTTTAATTTTCCACCGCTGCGTCGGCAGGCAGCATTAGGGTATACTGCAGTGCGACACAGAACGGGTCAATTTGTTCCCTTTGTTAATGTTGCCACTTGACTTTTTGCTGTTACTTTTTTATCTCTGGTAATACAAAACGTGTTGGGCAAAAAAGAATTTATAGCCCGATCGGTGGTGTTGCCTGTTAATAAAATCGGATGTTTCATGAATTTTAAGTTTATGTTTTGTGTAGTTTTTTATTTGGTTTGGTAGGCTAGCGTGAAGTTGCACGTTGAGTGTGTATCAATATTTCTACCATCGATTTGTTTTTTGAAGAATAGTAAATACGTTGTTTTAAATAGTTCCTTTTTTTTAAAAGGAATATTTAATAAAAAGATATGATTATTTTAAATTTAAATACTCTAGAAACACGCATTTTAGTGCGCATATTAGTTAGCACAAACGTAATCAAATTCCAAGATCTAGCCGAGTCGTTAGTATTTATCAAAATGGATGCGCAAGAGAGACGTGGCGTAAGATACGAACAAAACAAGTTGACGAACTGACTGACTGATTTTCTGTACCTGACAAGTGGATGGGTGATAAGAGAGGGGAGCGACTCCCTGGATCGTCTACCTGAGCAAGTGTCTCTTTCATGTAATCTTTTAGTAGTATTTTACATCTCTTAACTCATTTATAATAATTTTAAGAACAGGTGCTTCCTCAATTTAAAGATTATAAATAAAATCAGATCAATTTACGTGCCAAGTATTATACCTTTTTAAAAACTGCATTAGATGCGCCAACTTTTGAGAGCAAATGCCAGCCTCATTTTGTACATGTTTTTTTACAGTGGAGCAGAGAAAATTAGGTATAAAAAATTGCGACAAATTAGTTTTTCTTTTTTGCTCTTTTTCTATCTTACCATAATAGATTTGCTTGTATCAAAGATAAGTATATGACATAAGAACATTAAGTAACCAATTATTACAAAAAAAAAACAACATCGGTCAACATTTACAGATTCAGCATACGAATTACTGCTATAAGGAGTGATTTTTCATTTATTTTAAAAATCATCCTATATGTACTAAACTAGTCCACATAGAATTTTTTTATTTTTTTTACTATTTGGAGCATGGTGAGTGAACTCCTTTCATTTGGACGTTGACCTTCTGGACACCCTGTATATGATTCATCAAGCACCTGTATTCATCAAAAAAAAATTCTTCGTCTTCCCAATCTGAATCCTCCATTGTAGCAACGGTTTTTATAGTTTTAACGCCCGTTATTTATAGCACATTCATATATTCACAGCCAATCTCACACAGTTTCATAAAATTTAATTTAAACACAATGAACAGATATCTTAATATATAAAGTTCTGGGACAATGTGCCTCTAGACACAAATGACGGGGTCTAATTGTACAAATTAAAGGTAATCTTATAGGATTCCGAGTTTTATTTGCATTTAAATTATTGCGACGCTCGATTGGACTAAAGAGAGGACTAAGTTGAGCAAATTCATATTTACAATCCAGTGAAAAGTGTTTTGTTCAATGTTTTAATCGAGAAATCTAAAGGAGTTATGTTTCTTCATAGAACTTCTATTTTCGTTACTTTAGCCAACAAACTAGTTGAGTTGTCGTGCTTTGTCGTTTTGCGTATAGGTACCAATTTACTTTGGTGTTGATTTTGTTGCGTGTCGTCAACAAAGTATTTGTAAAAATCTGGCCAAACTGGTTTAGTTGTATTGGCGATATCTGGTTATGTAACGTAGTGTCGTATTGTTCTTGATGATAGATAAGAACTTGGTGTAATAGTCTTCAATCTTATCCTATGGATAGTGACGATAGACACGAAGATGTTACACTTCTGTTGAATAAGTTCCGATCCACTTTACTTTTAAACGATCTGGGACTGTATGTATTTGAAAAAAACTTTACGAAGGACGTAACGAGTAATTTGCATCGATCAAGCAATGGTTTTTTGGTTAAAAAATTTAATTTGAAAGATTGTTTTAATGAATCTGTACAAAAAAATAACGAAAGAAAAGAAAATTCCAATATCAACCTCTAACTAGAAGTTGTCACTACAATAAATCAATTGGTAAGTGAATAAAAAAAGTACGAAGTCTCCAAAGTCCGTTTTTCATAGTTCAAAAGAAAGCCTCTAAAGCAAACTTAACTACATAAAAAAGATGTGAGTTTAAATTTTTTTTTTCTGCAAACAAATATTACATAACACGTGCAATATGTCGGACCGTCTGTTGTAGCCGCACTCACAAACACAATCTTTTATTTATAACATCTACCTCCTTTTGTAGATGCGAACATTGCACCGCAGATATATTTATATATCATGGTTGTATTACCACAAATTAATATAATTTTTTCCTTATTTCTTAAACTTGTTGCAATAACTATAGCATTCAAAAACTGAGGTGAATATTTTAGTTCACCAAGCGAACACGATTCGTCAAAGTCTTCTCCAATTTACTTGTGAAACTAGTTCTTCTTCGTGCCACGTAAATTTAATTTTAGTTTTCTCCCGGCACGGGCGAAGTCATAGCTGATTTCGTCAATAACTGTCTTTCAGTTTCAACCTTACGGCTCGGTGAATGCTCTGGGTTTATATGATTGTTTTTTGGATGATAAAAATTATTAAAAGATTTCATTTCTTTTGGAGATGGTATTTTTCGGAATGGACACAGAGCTTTTTTCATTAAAATTAAATAAAAATTATATTTTTCAACAAAGAATTATTTGTCAGCAGGAAGCTTTAAATCTAGACCTACAATCTTTGTAAGTACTTCCAAGTACGAGTAACATGTAAAAATGAAAGAACCTTAAATTATCAGTTTGATTTAAAAATTACCCAGTTTACTAAATATACTGTGACTGTGAACTGTCATAACATTGAAGAACCGATAGGAAATTTGATCTGAGAGTCTAAAACGTATTTGATTTATTTGCATTTATATTTTGCAAACTACCCAGGATCTTTATTTATGTAATAAACAGGAATTTAAATGAATTGAGAGCAAGTCATTTGTATATTTTTTCATATAAATAAATGCTATCAGTCTGACAGAACATTTATCACATTACGTACTTATTTCTTAAAGAAAGAGCATGTATGGTAGAACTAATTTGTTTTTTTATTATAATTATGTTTATAATTAAATTGTATTTTTTATATTACCACTATACTAACATGAAACTCTTTGCTATTTAGAATAAAGTATGCGAGACGTCAGTCAGTCGTAGGATATGGTACCGCATTTATTTCGTTGATATTGACGTTAAAAATTATTGCCTATTAAATTAAAAAAAGTGTAATTTTGAGTTTTGAGCAAAATCAGGGTTGCGTCTACCAGATGTCGCAAATATTGCCTTGAATGGGTGTTCAGAAAAACATAGTCAATAATTTTTTTAGAGTTATTGAAAAGGTATGATTATGACGTCAGTAAAATTTAAAAAGAGTTTATTCTTACTTTTAATAGATAAATTTATGAGACATACCTAAAAAATATTTGAAAAAAGGGGTAATATGATGACTAACCTTACAATCTGTTTATTAGTTTTGTTCCTTTTATAGTTATCTAATCTACAAATTTAAACATTCTCTTATAATTATCCAATCAAATATTCAAATAAAGTATTTTACCTACTTTAAAATATGCCGTGAACGTAAACGTTAAAGATTTTGGATTAATTTTTATTATTTTTGGCCCTGATTTTTATGAAATACTGAAGTTTTCGACCTAAGCCCATTTGTAATTATTATAAGAAAGGCAGAAGTGCAAAAGCCTTACAGCCCAACCAGCTTATCTATTAAGTATAGAGTAGCGTTGAGTTCTATGTTCTACGATATATATATTTTTTCATTTAGCACGAAATAGCTCGTTTCAGTTTTTGCCACTGTACAGTTAAACCTTGATCCCGGACGGTGGTGTGCGTCAAAGGCATAAAAAACCTTTGCATATCAGATATCAGATTAAATCAGATAAAAAAATTTTAAGGTTGATATTGTTCAGCAAATGTACATTTTAATCTTAAAGTCTAAATGGATACAGCTGTAATAATAATCTTCTATTGTTCTTTAGCCTGTATAAGCTTTGATTCTAATATATTTATATTTAAATTTTAAAATATATGACACACTTAATTAATAAAAGTTGGTAAAGAACGGGGTATGATGACTTGTCTGAAATATATGAATAATATGTGAAAACTGTAAATGGTGTCAAGATATATACTTACATTCTAATTAAGATATATTTTACTGAACGGAATGTGTCATCCCGCTTTAAGGAACATATATCTAGTTTATAATAAAATCAGTTGAGCAAGAAAGCCCTCAGTTTGTGAACATTCCATGAACAAGCACAACCATTATTTAAGATTGGACTCTATTGAAATTATACCAAAGTAAATTTTATGTTAAAAAAAACTACAGCTCCGTAAATAAAATGATAAAAAAGTCTTTGAAATAAAAAAGCAGATGGTTGGAAGTTTTTCCAACATGGGATCCTATACTAAAAAGTATAAAATCCAACATCCGAGAAGCTGACCTCAAATTTAAGACACTGTCAGAACTGTCTGCGATAATCCTGAACGTTATGCTCGCAGACTAACAAAACAGATGGAGATGACTGAATGTTTTCATAACTGTCAAGTGGACGCCTGTCACCTTAGTCACTCGTGACCAGACACCGAGACGCGTTTGCAGACACATCCGGAAAGTCGATTTAAATGTAAAAAAAATATATAAAGGCGATAAAATACCTTTAAAAAGTGTTATCGATACCGTAATGAAAAATTATTATATGTTATCATTTTCTATAAGTACTGCTTTTTCTCTCTTTATCTGCTTCCGTACTTTTTTTTGTTATCACCTAAACCATAAAACCTCTTCCAAAATCAAACAAATGTTGTTTTATTTTGAGTTTTGGTAAGGCGCTTTCAGTTTCAACTCGCCAAGTCTAGTCAAATTTAGACGATACTAAGGTCTGAGCCTAATCAAAAAAGAAAGTATTAAAAGGTTAATATACAGTTCAAAAAATTACATATCTTTAAGGCTTTGGCAACGCTTTAAAAAGTAATACTTAAGCGCTTCCAAACGAAAGTGCTCGAAAACTAAAGAATATCTAACAGTAAAACATTTATGAAGATAAAAGAGTTATTAACCCAGTTGTATGGCTACGAGAGTGACACTGTCTGCGGTACCGTATTGAAAAAAAAAAACGAACTGAAAAATGAGGCTGTATGTGCAGTATCAAATCCCAAAATGTCCAGACGCCAATTCCCACGGAAAAATGCGGATTGTTATTTAAAGCAAAGCATTTTAAACTATAACCGCCCGTCGAATGCCATTTTGGCAATAAACGTATTTATCATTAAAAAAACGAAATGGTGTTTGCAATTACTTATCAATATCTATCTTTTTAACAAATTAAAAAAAAGACTACTCGAATCCCATGATTACTAAAACAATGTTCCAGTAAATACTGTTAAAATTAAGAGCAAAAAATAAAATGAAAAATCGGCTTTCGGGCGCCCATCTATCTAATAAACCTAATATTGGTTCGATACGCGGCCAACAGCCGTGAAATGACAGCGGCCCCCTAAAGCCTTTGCCAGCCAAACCTGACCTCTTCAGTCACGACACTTCCTCAAGATACCAGCTTTTTTATAATTTGGTATTAAACTGTGCACCCTTAGCGGTATGCAATTAAGAGCTGGTAACAGTAAAGTTTTCTTTTATTTGCGATTTTATTACACCCATTTTGCACATTGTCCGAGATTTTTACAAATTGACATTTCTTGTTTCATTTTTTACATATTTATTTTCAATGTAACGAATTTTTGCCAGTTATTAAAACAACAAGTGAAATGTTTTATTCTGATACCGAGGAGAATTTAAAAAAAAGCTTGAACATGAAATAATTGTACCAATTGTATTTTCACCTGGCAAAGTTTTATATTGAGTATTAAAATTCGTTGAGAATATGAACAACATCAGTAGTTTCATCAATTTTATGTAAAACTACGCTGTTTACGGTCATTTGGGACACCCAAAAGTGACCAGCAAATTTTTTTTTAAACATACATATTTACTTTTATGTCAATTTTGATCGCGATGATAAACTCAAAGCCAATATTCATTACTGTTCAAATTCAAATTCAAATTCAAGTATTTATTTCTCAAAATTGACAATTACTTGTTCTTATTGACGTCAAATAAAACATGATTCTACCACCAGTTCGAAAAAAACCTTCGTGAAGAAGAACTGGCAAGAAACTTCACGGGTATATTTTTTTTCAAAATAAATTTACAGAGTCTCTTTATGTCTATACAAAATTATTCTTTTCTGCATCTGTTAGCTCAGCAAGTCTCCCTCCCCCCAAGTATCCAAACGACGAACACCCTCAAACGGCACCCGTTCACGAGTTAACGCGGGATCCAGCCATCGCCCTCCTCAACCATATTAGAGGGAAGTGAGCGACCCGTCACCCGACCCACACCGTCGTTTATATTATTTTCCAAACATGTTGCAAAATGGAGTTGACAAGTAGGTAGTTATTTACTATTCTGGCTATTCTTCCTTTTAGCTTCCTGTAGGTAAATGTTATATCAACTGTGTTATTAAAAGTAAGTTGTGCAATTAAAACACTTAGATGTATTTTCTGTCACAACCATTGAGTTGTAGTTCATTTGTAAAACGTTTACAATAAAAGTTTCAAGATTGGAACAAAATTAAATATAATACAGATTTTCTAATGTTAAATTTTCTAATTTAAATTATATTATCATATAAAGCTAGCATGTATGTTACATTATACTTTCAGACTGGCACCAAATATTAAAGAACCAATGAAATATAATGAAGGTGAACAAAACCTAAAGTAATTTATAAATCTGAGTTATTCGAAGGTTTGTCAACCTACTACAAAAAAAAATAAGTTCAAATTACCATAAGCACACATTCTAATATAGCAAATGCAAGCTCCGCTTCACGACATCTCGAACCTTTCACTGGTCGGTATTCTAGCGCGGGCCTTCACGGGATAAACGAGTTGGGCCCTCATTCCGCTTTAACACAGCAAATTCTTCGATGACCGAACAGTTATCTCAAATTACATTTAGAAACAGTTTGTATGTAATCGCTCCTTGCTCTCGCATGGAAAGAATAGAGTGGAAATGCGGTATTTATTTAAAAATTCTGCCAAATATCTATTTGGATTTATATGTATCATGAAAGAATGAAATTGCAGTTTTAATCAGGGGGTGCTCGTGGATCAAATATGGAGTTTGGCTGTAATATTAGGTCTTTACCTATGAAATTGCCGTTTTTCACGAAATAAATGAAGCGTAATTTCTTTATATATTTTTTATTTCTATTAATCAAAATAATCACCCATGCAATCAATGCATCTTTGCCAACGCATTGGTAGCTTATTGATGCCTTTCTTGAAGAAATCAGCTGGACGGGAGGCAACAAATTCCCGCCAAGAAGTTGTCCAAATTCTGGAAAAAGTAGAAGTCTGTAGGCGCAAGGTCTGGTGAGTACGGCGGATGACGGAGAACTTCCAACCCCAACTCTTGTAGTTTGGAGACCGTCTGCTGTGCAGTATGAGGTCGCGCGTTGTCGTGCAGGAGCAGTGGAGCGGAACGATTGACCAAAGCTGGTTGGAAACGTGCGAGCTTCTCCATCATTGTGTTCAGTTCTTCACAGTACACATCTGCAGTAATGCTTGTCCCGTTTGGCAAGAAGCTGTGATGAATTACACCCGCGTTAGACCACCAAACAGTGACCATCACTTTTCTAGGGGTAAGTTTTCGTTTAGGGCATTGTTTGGGTGCTGAACCAGGGTCCAACCAACTTGCTGAGCGCTTACGATTGTCAAACAGGATCCATTTCTCGTCACAAGTAACAATGCGGTTCAGAATTCCTTCGTTTGTATGCCTGCTGAGCAGTGCAAGGCACGTCTCCACGCGTACTTCGCGCTGGCGGTCATTGAGTTCGTGGGGTACCCATTTGTCAAGCTTTTTTACCTTGCCAATTTGACGCAAATGGACCAATATTGTTTTGATGCTAACGTCGAAAGCTGCTGCTAATTCAGCCGTGGATTGAGTTTCATCAGCTTCCACAATTGCCTTTAATTCGTCATTGTCGACCATAGTTTTCGGTAATATTTTATTTTCAAATGAAAATAAAATATTTTCATTTGAAATGGCCAGTACGGCAAAATGGCAGTTTCATAGGTAAAGACCTATTACAATAAGAACATTATAAGTTTATCATTCTGCTGCAATCAGCGATGGATCTAAAACAATTCTTGTCATAAAAATTTACTTGTGTCACGATAGGACAAACTAAATTTTAATTTAAAATCTTGTCGCTCTTAGGAGTGATATTTCCTCGTCACTTTCACAGATACGAATTTTTGATTATCCAATCAAATTTTAGTATTACTAACACCAATACGAAGTCACACCATTTTAATAGATTGAAGAATTGTATAAGATCCTAGTTCAATGGCTCACGTCTTAACCCTTGCATTCCAAACGAGCCTCGACTATGCGCGTTTAAACATAACCTAGCTTAGAGGGGGCGTGCGACATCCAAATTCACACGGCCCGTTTGAATAATAAATACACGTTCCTGAAACATAAGGTCGGGAGCAATGTCTTTTTGTATTTTGTGTGTATATTTTGTAATTATATCTCTTTGGTTGTATTGTTTGTTTCTGGACAATTTTGATACATATTAAAAGGTTAAATATAATAATAAATAACTGTTTCCGGTAATTATTTTTCTCGTACCAACAGATCGACTTTTATGACTGGCAAGAAACTACACGGAAGTCAGTATTTTAAATAAATTTACACATTTAGGTATACAAATTAATATTACCTGCAACTTTTAGGTCGGCGAGCTTAAAACATTAATCGAGAAGAAGAACTTGGACAACCAGACACATTGCGTAAGTATCATAACAAATATAGCGACGTTTTTCATCCCAGTTCTCGCCTAGCTTATAATTATTAGCAAACCATTGTTGCTTTATAATATCTTTAAATTTTGTCTGTAGAAAGATTATTATTATACCAGCGATTAATGAGTAAGTGACTTTATAGAACCTATTATTATGAGCTGCCAGCTTATTTGCACCTTTTGTAATATTGTGGAGCTTTGATGTGCGATTTTTTTGAACGTGGTTATATTCTTTAGAAAAATAACAAATTCCCAAAGGCATTGTTATACAAAATTAAGAATATTTATATCTTTAAATTTATCCCTTGGACCGAGCTGATAGAAGGTATTCTGCAGAACAAGTACAGTATCGATCTCGGCAGCACTCTTCCACAAGAAAATACCACATTTCATGAGGTTATGAAAGTAACCGAAAAACCATAATGGAGCAGTTGTTTCATTTAATACTTCTTTTTATAACAGCATTGCTGCTAGGGCTAAGCATTTTCACTTACTTAATTGTCAGATGACTACTAGGAATTGTATCAAATCAAGCGCACGATTTTAATGCCGTTATGGTGTAGTTCAGGAGTAATGTATTATATCTACACAGTCGAACGCCTTGGACAAATCACAAAATAGACCAAGAGCATCACATGCCTCCTTCGAGATGCTGAATATGTGTTTCATGAGCTCTACACCACCGTCGGTCGTTGGGCGACCCCGTGCGAAACTAAATTACTTAAAATTTATTAAACTATAATTTTGAAAATGTAACTGATTTAAAATTAATTTTTCAAAAATCTATCTGATTGTTGGGAATAAATATAGGTTTAAAATTAGTGCAAAAGCTTGAGAGTGCGGCAAACCGACAAACGCGCGTCGACTGCTGGCACACTAATGATAGGATTTTAAATCGAATGAAATCTGTGATAAAAATTGGATCCTGTACGACAATCGGAAAGGCTTATCGCAATGGTTGAACCCTAGCAAACCAGCCAAATCCTGCTCCAAGCGAAAATTGACTCAAGATAAGTAATTTGTGAGCGTTAGGTGGACTAGTGCCAGTGTCGTTCACTACAGCTTTTTTTAATCTGGCCAGACAAAAACGGCAGACGTCTATTGTCAGCAACTGCAAACCATAAAAAAAACTAACTGCTTAACATCACAGGCTGGTCCTTCGCTCTAGGCCACTGCTGCTTCAGGACAACGCTAGACCACATACTGCACAACATATGTCTACGAAATTAGAGGAGTATCAATTGGAATGTCTATATAAGACATCCACCGTACTCCCCGAACCTTGCTCCAACAGAATACGATTTGTTTCCAAATTCGCCTTAAAAACGCCAATTTCATATGTAATGATCTAATATTTCATATGTAATATCGTATATAATAATAATGATCTAATATTTTCTTTATTCATTAGTTTCAGATATTTTTGGCAATCGTATTTTCTATATTATTTTTGTCCTTAGAATGTTTGAATAGAATTTACGTGAGTTGCCTTTACATTATTTTAAATTAACTAGAAATTTCTGTCCTACAAATATGAACTTATATTTCATTGTAGCTAAACAAAAAATAATTACAAATATAAATCTCGATGCCCTTGACAGAAGTCGCACTTTCATTTATGAAAATTATAAATAATTAAGGACCAAGAAGTGAGCCCCGGAGCACATCTGAAGGAATAAACAGTGTTGACGAAGTGTATCCGTTTAAAACAACTGATTGGCAACGATTTCCGACACACTAACTAAACCAGCGGTACATTACCGTGTATACCGATAGATTGTATTTTGCTTAAAAGCAGTGCATGATTAATTTTATCAAAACATTTGATGTAATCGGTATACACGACTACTTGATTATGAGATAAAATGTGTTCAGAAGAATCTCACACAGCAAGCAATTTATTATAGTAGATCTGGCGCGCAAAAATCCATGCTGTGATGTGCTAAATCGATGTGTTAGAGGAGAGTAAACATGTTTCAATGTCAGCTTTTTAAACACCTTAGCGAAGATACAAAGTTTGACCCTTTATTAGTTAGATCCTTTCTTGTATATAGGAGAGACAAATTCTGATTTCCATATTTTTGGAACCGAGAAAGTATATAGTAACGATATGCGAAGACATCACTTTGATTATATTCGTTTTCGATACTATCCCTTCATAAACATGAACTTTCAAAAAAATTGCAATATTTTCGTCAACTAATTAAAAAATAATAATTTTATTTGTACAATCGGGGACTTAAGTGAAGGCTCAGGTTAACGCGAGAATCGCTTATGCGTTGTTCGGTCTTTTGTAGACCCATACGAATGAGTGAAAAAACTGCAATGGATTCGAGTGCAAATCCGAACTGCATTATGTTCTCTGAATGTATGTAATGTATGCGCCAACGCACAAAGTTTGTGACTTTTAAATGAATTGTTGAATATACGCGAAACCTGGAATTGGCCTTATTTGATTCAATTATTTTGTAAATAAGCGTAATTTTCCCAAACAATGTACAGCAAAAATAAAAATAAAAAATATGACGTAATGTGATAGAATATTCTTTTATGGAAGCTGTTTAATCAGTTAATGAGCCGTACACGCGCCACCAAATGAGTTTTTAAGTGTTCTATGATTTATTGTTGCGCACCTTGTACTTAATACGAGTATTGTCGAAAAAATTATGATTTGAATTTTACGACTAAGAATTATTATTTTTTAATTGAAAATGTGCTTTTTATTTACTTTGGTTAATACATGATGCTAAGCAGATAATTTCGTAGAACTCCGTTTTGGTTACTGTCCTTTATCCAAATAATTATAATGTTATGTTATCATAATAATTAATATTTCACACTAGATTAAAACACTACATGCCACGACCCCGTCACCCAATTAAGGGCGTGGTTTCAACACTACATACTGTACTACAAATAAAATCTTTCATTGATAAATCACAGCAGAGCTTAAAAATACTTACTGTAATCGAAAGTTCGTGGATCAATTGTAGTAGTTGTTGTAGTGGCAAGGGTTGTAAGTTCTTCTTCCTCTTCTTCGGGCTCCACAGTGGTCGTGGTAGTGGTGCGGCGTTTGTTCTTCTGCCTTCTCTCTTTTCGTGGGGGAGGTGTGGTAATCTTGGATGGTTGCGTTGCATGTTCCGGCAAGGCAATGATGGATGTGCCGCTGCTGATCTTGTCCGGGTCAGCAAACACTAGCGCCACCAGTGACACGATGGCCAGTCGCATCACTAGTGGCGCTACGCCCCACATAGTGCCTAGAACAAAAATAAAGTAGTGTCTTTATCACCTGTCCGTGCGATAAATGTTAAATTAGAATGATACTTCTTATAATGTATACCTCTATTGATAAATCAGTAATCCAAACATAAGGGATAGCGATAGAAAGGCACCCTAAACAACGCTGTTCTAAAATAATTTGGAAGCGTCATTCCAGGTTAACAATTTGATAAAACTCAATTTAATAACTCGTCTAAAAACTCGTAATATAAACTGCAAACTTTCCATAGTAAAGAAAACATAAAGAAGTCAAACTATAAATCCGACAGTGCCTCACCTAGTCCCGATCAACCAAACCACAGGCCTTCTTAGTCTAGGCGACTCGCATTGAATTTGCATTTTATTGCAAAAGTTCTTCGTAGAACAACGCCTATTTTTATTGCAAAGTTATTTAAATGCATTACGGTATCATAAATCGGCTGCGGAATATCTGGCAAAGAACGCGTGCAAACTTTTCTAATGTTTTATAATAAGAAATAGTTAGAGCTTGAATGTGACAACATGGGAAGGCTTTAACTATTTTTATTATGTAAATAAAAAAGCTGTAGATCTATATAACAAATAGCTCCTCTTTAAACCTTAACTAACGCTTTAAAAAAATGAAGTAAACGTTTAAATGTTTTCGAAAAGCGCTCGTTTATACAATGATATAAAAATCGCCGTATTTTCAGTAACCACTTGTCACAGGTAAAACTCGTAATTAATCGAACGCATTAAATAATGATTCTGGCACCTGTCTCGCTTCGTCGGTCATGTCGGTATCGCATGTCAGCTCCCCTATGAGTATGCACACACGGGTAGCGGTAGCAAAACTAATTTAATATTTACATTACGTATCTAACCAATATACCTCCATATAATAAATATTTGTAGTTAGCCGCGATACGAGAATTTTTGATATCAGAAGATTTAAGTAAGTTAAAGAAATTGTATAATTTAAGTCGAAGTAATTTTTTTTTTATGCGGATTAATCTAAAAGAAAACCACAAACATATTTGAAATGATTAAAAAAATATAGCTTGAACAAATGTGAATAAGTACGAACTTATTACTTATACCTACTGGAAAATCATATTTTTTAAGAAATTAAAGAAATTTAATTTAATATACTAGCTGAGAGAAAAGCTTATGAGTTCTCATGTAATATTAATATTTTATGATTGCTTTTTATTTTATAACTATTTAGTTGTTTCAGTTTTTATGAATATTGAAAAAACTAAAATTAAATAAAAGACAAGAAAGCGTCTGATAAATTGTCTATAAAGTCCCTTGTTTTACTAATTTTTATTTAATATCCATGATTTACTTCTATATAATATTTTATTCAAAAGTCAAATCGTAAAATCCTGGTTTTTACGGTTATTTTTAGTTGCTTTTGATTTATATAAATATAAATAAAAAGATAATTATATAATTTAGTTCGGATATCAATTATCATTAAAAATTACTGTTCAATGCTAGTGGTTTCTATTGAAACAACTACACGGATTAGATTGCAACGGAGCGAGTTGTTATACGCACAAATATCAAACTAAGTGTATGCAACCAAAAATTTAAACTATTGAAAATGAGGCACTATTGTTATCAATTAAGCCTAACTCATATAAAAGCTTAAAAAAACTTGGATAATTCAGTTTATTTGGCTAATTTACGAAGCTTTGTTTTCTATCTTCTTTTTCTTTCCTTGTTTTCTTTCTTATTATTAATTTGTACATATTCTTGTTTGTAAATAAAGAATAAGTTTGAGGCTTTTTCTGAAAAACAAATACATGTATATACAACAACGCTCAATTAACTGAGGTTTTTTAAAATATTAGGCACGTATACTAATCTTTCTATTAGGCAAATAATTTAATCTAGAACTTTGTTTCTTAAAGTCGGTAAACATCTAATATGAACTATATCTCCTCACCATATGTAACCATTAACATTTTACATGAACATTAAGTCAGAGATATCGTAGGTTCGTTTTTGAACTGGTACTACAGTTCAAAAACTAGTAAAAGTAGATTAACTTCAGTAAATATAATTTGATTTAATCAGTTTTAAGAATTAATTCAATTTTAAATTACAAAGTAATATAAATAAAACAACAAATTATTTTAAATAACAAAGAAACGGAAAACATCACTGTTTACTTTGATGTTTAAAATAATTAATTATCGGTAAAACATAACATTTTCGATATTTTCCGAAAATCGTTTATTCTGCTGTCATTACCAGTATAAATCGTAGCTTATTCAATATCGTAATAATTTCGGATCACAACCAAAATGTAATGATCACTGTTGAGATCGCACATACTGCCTAGTCAAAATACACAATGACAACGTAAATACTCTACGATGGACTGTGGCTTTTAATTACATTAGGATCAAAGCCATTTTAATTTAGGGTCCTGTAATCAAAGATCTTAATTTTATGGTTAAAGTGCTGTTCCTAATAGTTATAATTTAGGTTTTTTTACTAGTTTATCTATAGTTTTAAACAGAACTATTGTAATGCAAGAGTGCAAATTCATGTTTTAAGAATAAATAAATGAAAATATTTTATGATAGTTTATGGGAGTAAACCTTTGAAATTTTGACTTTAAGATTCTTAATTCCAAAAAGATATCTTAAACTCCTAAACCAAAACAAACCACTACCACTTCATGACATCTTCTAAATGAAAATCCCATATTCAAAGAAGAAGTAAAGTGAAACATGAACTCAAATAAATTAAATCCACAGCTGACATCATCAGGACGCTCCTAAGTTCCTTCACAATCGGAAAAGGTGACGATTTTTTCCCAATGAAAATCAATTTTCCTGTGCTGGGAAAATTCCTTTATCGACCACCTGCGTTCGGTGTTCAATCAAGCGGGCGCAAGCACTGGAGCACAATAGCCCACGGTTCTAATCTTAGATGGTGTTGCCTATAAAACATGCTCTAAATAACCCTTATCGAAATTATGAAAAGAAAAGGGAAAAATTTGATTTTGGAGTTCAAACATTTCAGAAGTGTAAATGTTTTTTAAAATTTACAAAATTGACAATTGGGACATTTTAATATGTTTTTATTTAAAGACCTCATAAAACTATTACCATAGCTGGAGCACTTTTTTAAAGCTATTCTTAGTAGTTTCTGATTGCAGAGACATCACGAGGGTTGGCACTAAGCACTTTACGAGTACATTCTAATAACATTTTATGGTGCAGCTATTTACAGATAAATGGACAGATATACCAGAAGTCACTGAAAATGAGGTCTATTCAAACAGTAGACTTATGTCATCGACGCATTGATAAATCTGCATAGGCCCCAATCTTAAAGTCTTGGAAACAGACATTTATCAGTATAAGGGCTGACTTACCAATGCTCAGATAATTGTTATCTGTTCTATTATGTCTTGTCTAATCCTCAAAATTATTCTACTGATAAAAGTTATCTGAGCTTAGAAAAATTTGCACTACCATCAAGACTCTCCAAATGCCAACCTAACCTGCCCGTGGTGCACCCTGCCGGACAGCGGACGAGGATCTGGCGACCGATGAATGGCGGGATAACCATTTTGCAGGTGGTAGGTTTCGGCCGCGGCTTGCAACCACCCTCGAGACAAAGCCATGTCACCAAATGACCTAGTCACTTTCCGGCATGATGTCTTGAGTATCCCAGCCATTGGAAGAGAATAGGTCCGGGTAATTGCGCAGCGTATGAGAGCCGTTTGAACTCGATGGGTTATGGTGCGCCGGGTGGCTCATTCTGGAGGGCAGCGGGATCCAAAGAAACGGTGCACCGCTGGCCGACCGCAGGTTGTAATGGGCCAAACTAGCGTTCTAGGCATTCGCGAAAGGCTGTCCCACCGCCTGTGTCAAATCCCGGGATTGCTCCATCGTGCCGGTTGGCGACCGGATGGAGAGAGCCCGATGGCGATCCCCAGGGGATTTTGGGCGTCCCCGCGGTCTCCTTGTGAGTCCCCCACCAGTGGGTCTGACCACTCGAGTTGCTTGGTTCCAAACGTTGTGCTTCACTCAACTTCTATTCCTCTCCCCTATTCACCCTATTCACATTATGGAAAAGTCAAAAAAGAAAAATAAGTGCCGACAGCGGATGCACTCCCTCTCCCTAAAAGTACACTTCTCTAACATCCGAGGAGTGAACTCAAATCTCTACGATGTCCACCACCACCTTGAGACAGAGAGGCCGCACTTATTCTTTCTGACAGAGACGCAGATCTGTGATCGTTCGGATCTGGCATACCTGCATTACCCAGGCTATATCCTGGAGACCAAATTTCACCCCAATGCGGGCGTGTGCGTGTATGTCAGAGACGAGATCTGTTGTCGGCGTCTCCGATACTTGGAAGTTCCGGATTTTTCTGTTTTATGGGTCTATGTAGATACTGGCCTGGACCGAATTGTATACACCAGTATTTACCGATCACACACGGGAGCTCAGGAGACAACTAGACTTATTGAATATCTCAGTGATACTGCAGATAAGGTCCAACGACGCTATCCCTCTGCGCAGTTGGTGTTCCTTGGGGACTGTAATGCCCTCCATGGAGAGTGGCTTTACCCGTTCAAGGACATCGACCACGCTGGCAGAGAAACCTATCCGTTGGCAGTAACTCATGGTCTCTCCCAGCTCGTCCACGAACCTACGCGCATTCCTGACGTTGTTGACCATACTGCGTATTGCTTGGACCTTCTGCTGACAACCGATCCTGACAGATACTCGGTGTACGTATCTCCGCCATTAGGGACATCCGACTACTGTCTAGTGAAATCTGTGTCGCAATACTCGCCAACCGATACCAGCCCAAAAGGCAAAAGGCATGTAGGGCGGTACAAGTCACCAGATTGGGATGAGATGCGTCACTTTTTCGCCTCTTATCCTTGGTGGCAGGCTTGCTTTACTTCTGTTGATCCATCATGCTGTGCTGATGCCGTCTCCAGTGTGATATGTCAAGGTATGGAGTACTTTATACCGTTCTCTGATGTATCCCTGGAGCCCGCCCATGGTTTAATGCTGATTGCCTCCTAGCTGAAAAGCAAAGCATGTAGCATACCAAGCCTGGGCTAGCGCTCGCAGAAGCAAAGCTATGGATCTCCCAGCTAAGAAGCAGGCGTACAATGCTGCTGCTAAGTCCTGCAAAAAGGTGATCAGAAGCGGTCGTTTCGACCACATTGGCCATATCGGGGACAAGTTAGCATCGTATCCCACGGGGAGTAAAGCTTTCTGGTCCCTTGCCAAGTCGGTTGAGACGAACTTCTGTCGCCCATCACTGCCACCACTGCAAAGGTCTGACGGGTCTTTGGCCCACAGCGCAAAAAAGGAGGCAGACTTGTTCGCAAATCACTTCGCGGAATGTTCACGTCTAGATTCCAAAGGTAAAATCCCACCCACGTTAACCCCATTTGGCCCCAAGATGGAGGCCATCCAAATCCACCAGAAACAGGTACTCAAATGCTTACAAAATCTAGACGTGAATAAGGCCAGTGGTCCAGATGGCATTCCCGCAGTGGTTTTAAAGCACTGTGCAGCCGAGTTGTCTCCTGTTTTGACACGCCTATATCGACTCTCTCTAAGAACTGGAAAAGTTCCAAAATCATGGAAGTTTGCAAACGTACAGCCCCTACCAAAAAAGGGCAGTCTAGCCGACCCAGTCAACTATAGACCTATTGCAATCACTTCCATAATTTGCAAAATTATGGAACGTGTATTGAACCATCGTCTCCTGACGTACCTAGAGACCAATGAGCTCCTCAGTGACAACCAATATGGTTTCCGCGGAGGACCCTCAACAGGAGACCTTCTAGTGTACGTCACGCATCTATGGAGCATAGCCTTGGAAGAGCACGGAGAAGCAATAGCCGTATCCGTGGATATCTCCAAGACCTTCGACCGGGTATGGCGCGAAGCCCTTTTGAGCAAGCTTCCTGCGTATGGCATACCATCTGGACTCTGCGACTGGATTTCTGATTTCCTGAGGGAACGGTCAATTCGAGTTGTCGTCGATAGCTTCTCATCGGACCTAATGGAGATCAACGCCGGCGTACCTCAGGGATCTGTTCTCTCTGCAACATTATTCCTGCTGCACATAAATGACCTTCTTTTATCGGAAGGCATTATTGGTTACGCCGATGACAGCACTGTTGTAGAGAGATATGTGTCCAATGCGCGAGCGAGTCCAAACCAGATCCAATTTCAGAGAGAGTCGATGATCGAACGGGTTGATTTGACACTATGTAGGGTTTCCGATTGGGGTGAAGCCAACCTTGTCAAGTTCAAACCTTCCAAGACCCAAGCGTGTCTCTTCTCTGGTAAAAAGAGCACATTCTACTTGACGCCCACTTTCCAAAGTGTATCTGTACCGATCACAAACCAACTAGGGCTTCTAGGCGTGACCATCACGTCGAAACTTAGGTTCGGTCAACAGATTGAAACCATGACACAGTCAGCTTTCAAAAAATTGGGAGTCATCGCAAAGCTCCGGCGGTACTTCAACTCCGAACAGCTGCTCAACCTGTACACAGCCCAGGTTCGATCTTGTATGGAGCACTGCAGCCATCTTTGGCATGATTCCGCGAAATACCATCTTGAAGCGTTGGATTCTGTCGACCGAAGGGCCCATAGACTCATAAGTGACGACAAACTTACTTCTTCGAAACTGCAAAGTCTCAAGCATCGTCGAAAAGTTGCTAGTCTATCGGTTTTTTACATATTGCACTTTGGAGAGTATGCGAATGCTCTTTTTCAGTTGATAATACCTTTCCCCTTTCTCCACCGGTCAACCAGACGCAGACAGAAGTTTCACCCGTTTGTGGTTAGCGTGCCAATGAGCCGAACTAAACGGTTCGATAGCTCATTTTTGGTTCGTGTTGCCAAACAGTGGAACGATTTGCCTGCCTCTGTTTTTCCAGACAAATATAACCCTGGAGATTTCAAGTGTAGAGTGAATAGGTACCTCTTGGATAGGCATTTATGATCCTTGTCTTCATCCTCACTTTCCATCAGGTGAGATAGAAGACCAATGCCTGCTAATTAATAAAAAAGAAAAAAAATATTTAGTAACATATTTATCAGCAAACAATAACAAACAGATGCACTTACATAATTTCCACGGCAGTTTAATTAAAGTCCGATATCAATGATGCATGCAATTTAAGTTATTTCTGATGAGTTTCGTTTCGAAAGTAATGTATCGATAACGTATTGTAAGTAGCAAAGTTTGCTCTTCTGTATAAGTTTGGAGTTGGCCCGAGCATTGAACCAGACGCGGACGGAATATTCCAGTAGAACTTATTTTCGCAAGAACCAAAAATTTATTGGTAAATATCGCACATTGAAAACAAAAATGGCATTATACAAGAAAGTGTGCGTTTGGCTTGTAACGACATCTAGAATCTACAAGTAAAAACAAATCTTTTACAAAGACTCCTGTTTTAATAGCTCGATTAGTTTTCGCTAGGTAGTGCTAGTGTCATTTCATACTTTATGGTTGCGAGCGCGATTGGTAAACCGACACCAAACCAGTGACGCCCCGGCTGCCAGGAGGAACGTTAGCTCAGGTGAGTGAAAAAGTGACATATTTTGTTTAGTGTCAATTTTTTAGCAAAACTTGCAAACAATGTACATTTGTTAGTGACTATTTTCGTATAGTGTCATTTTTTCATTGAGCTGTTGTTTAAATTGCATAAAAAGATGAATCCAATAATGACATGTAAAGTGCCGCTTTTTTACTTAAATATTCCACATAATTCACGTTTAAATTAAATATCAAGGCGCATATTCTGTTAAGTGTCATGTCATAAAATTTTGTTGTCATATCGAATAAACGTCATTTTACGTAAAGAGTCTCTGTTTCGATTATAAAGTGTAGTAATAAAGTAGTAAAGATTATAGGTTAGAAAATATATTCACATTTATTTTATAATATTTAATAACTTTAATATTATATACATTAATAAATACGAGGTGATGTGTGTATGGTTATGCGTGTGTTTGGTGGATGTGTGTGTTTGTGTGTGTTGTGTGCCTGCTGATCCGATTGAGATAAAATTTGGTATTTACATAGATAGTTAAAAAAGCAAAGAGGCTGCTCCTTTCTATAAATCCCATTTGTGAATTAACCTATTTTTTATGTTTCGGAAATAATAGGGACTACCAATTATGGATCCATCAAGGAGTAGAGGAAAAAAGATGTTACAACTAGCGCTTGGGAAAGATAGTAATGACCAAAATGCTGAGCCTTTTTCCACTCCCACCAGCAACCTCGAACAATTTGATACTCTCCTTACAACACTAACAGCTTCTGATTTATATATTTTGAATACGTTACCCGGATATAGTGAAAACATCAATCCTTTGCTTACTGAAAATAGTGGTGATGGTGACTTTTCTCCCGCTTCAGATGATGATAAATCATACTTACCTCCAAAGAACGAGAAGGGAAAAAGCCAAGTTCCGCCTGCCAAACATTTAAGGTATTCAGGCATATCGACCTCGAAAACTAAGAAGGTGTGTCCAGCTAAAATTCTTTAGCAACATATTAGGTATGTTGAATGAAGGATTTTTTTTCTTGCCAATTTAGGAATTTCTCTTTTAATGGGCTTAAAAAATTAACGTCTTTTTTGTCGCTTATCTTTTATACATATTAGCTATATAGATCCGTTCATTACTATCGCTCCAAATAATTTGTGGAAATAGTGTGTCTTTTGTTAAGATCTCGTCTGGGTAGGAACTACAATCGTTCCTGTTTGACCGCCATATTGACCACAATGACATGCTGGTGATTCGAACAAAGGAATAACCAGTGCAATTACTGAAACGGGGGCAATTCTTACGGAAGCTTACGGTCGGCAACGCGTCTTTATGGATAAATCAAACAACAAGATAACCAATCGAACACCTTCGGGTGATGATGTCCATGGGAGCGGATGCCACTTATCATCAGGAGCAGGAGGTTGCGTGCTCGTTTGCAGGTTGTTTCTACACACATCATAAATGTCCAGGGATCAATTACGTGTTACAGTATTTCTGTAAATGAGATTTATTATACTGACCTTTACCATTGGACAACTATTAATTCCTATTTAGTGAATTTGACAAGCTGTGCTTACTTAATCTGGATCAGACGAAATATCAATGCTCAGATTTACGCGGAGAAGATTATTTTAGACGTAGTCATCCCTTTACGAGGCCGATTGGGTAATTCGTTTCGACTAATGCATGACAAGCATGTCCACCCACGGCTACGCGTAACACGCCTTCTTGCCGAAGCTGATTATCGACGTTCTGCCATGGCCTGCTCAAGCACGCCATGGGTAAGCTCCAAAGGAGAGCCCTGATGAGTAGGGATGCCCTCAACAACCTTTTGACTTAGAAATCACGCGGACGGCCGTTCTTCAAAGTGTGTGCGATTGTGGAAGCAAAGTCTATTAATTTTTTTAGCTATACAATATAAAATTATAACATCTTAATTTTCGTCATTTTTGCCATTTGATTGCTGTCGTTAATTTATAGTATTTTCCCATAAATTGCATAATTTAATTTTTACATAACTAAATTCAACAGTAATAAAAAGAGAGAAGAGAAAAATAAATTTTTTAACAAATGCCAATGTAAAAAATCACAATTTCTTATATCTATAACGCACTAAAAATTTATTTTTGCGGTTAACTCGGTATAGTCGCTAAGGGGTTGCAACTGCCGAATATCAAATTCTGACATCATTATTTAGGAAATTCTGTTTTAAAGTTCTAAGCAACGTTGCCGTTTGAGCGAGTACAAACTATATTGTTCATAACTATCGTCAAAATAATACTGAGTATTTTACGAACAGACGATTAGATAACCCGGTTTGCTTTGAGTGTTAAATGTGCAATTTGTATGGCTATTTATTTCTGTAGTCAGTCGCTAAGAACCAATTATAACTTAGATAGAATAATTATGAATATTGTTTTAACACAAAATCTATATTCTATTAAACAAAATCAAAATTAATATCTAGTAAGCATTTATTCAACCGAACTCCAAAGATTCAATTCTATCTGTAACCTCATTCGAACATAAGCACTTCAAATCATAACCCAAACCAAGCCTGCAGAACAAAACGCTACAAATGATTCGAGTATTACGTACGATGCAATACGGCAAACCATTTAATTTGACTAATTACCACATTGACAATAGCGGACTTAAACATTTTCGAGGTATTCTGAAATGATACAGGGGAACCACTAACTGGTACTATGACTGTCTTTATGCATGGAAGCAATACAAATTTAATCTGCGTTCTTTATTAATTGCATTCTTTGACAAGTTATAGAATTCAGTGAAATTACGATAAGTAATTTAGTCAGAGCAGTTATTTTATTTTATTCTCTCAGGAAAACTTACAGCTAAAACAAATATATTTATAGAAAAAAAAAACCTTAGTAAGGCATTTTACAAGTTTTCCCTTATAAGTAAATGATAAAAAGGAAAAATAAAAATATATAGGCTCTACATATTAGATAAAATAATTAAAATTAAAAATTACGTGACATTTAAAGTAGATATACCTAATATAAGTTAAATTTATATTATATTTTAGATACAATTTAAGTTATTGTGGCTTACAATCAAAGAATGAATTCGCAATAGTCGCTCGTATACCAGGTACACTAGTATGAAAAATATCAATATGGTGATCGCAATTTATCTTATTAAATAGGTTACAAGCAAGTATTAAAAAAGAATTTTGTCTGTAGCTGGAATGTGTAGAAATGATGGATATTTGATATTGTATGCGCACAGATGCCTTTTTTTCATAAAAGCACAATCGAGCTCATTATTAAAAATTTTGAAAAGTCTCTACGTTGTAATGTCTCTACGAATGCTTAAGGGTAGATAACGATGTCTTCTGCAGTTACCTTCCTAAGAGGTGGTTTTCTAAATAAAATGTAATTTACCAGCATAAAATTTAATCTGTGTTAGTAACTGATCAAACGATTTGATCAGAAAAAGGAATAAATTTCAAAAAAGTAGAAGTATTATATGAATTAATACTTTTTCAAAATCAATACCTACGGTTTTATTATTCAAAAAGAATTATAAAAATAATATAAACTCATTCTTCCAATGTCTTGAACGGCGAAATCCTATTTTATGGTATGTTTGGCGGAAAACATGTAGCCATCAACCGCTGTCGAAGGATCAAATTGATTGAGGTTCACTGTAAGAATAATTATTTTTCTCGATGCAACAGAAAAATGATTTTAAGTTCGGTTCTTTTACGATTTAAGTAAACATGCATTTGTAGAATCCTTTTTGGATTTATTAAAGTAGTTGGAAATTCCTTGTCATTTTTAAATGTTTTTGTTGCTTTACAGCATCAGTAGTATATGTTGTGCAACTTATATTTTAGATAGAATTGTTTGTTAGAGGAATTTAAGTCTTGAAGTTAGTCGCTCCTTTTAATTTATAGTTACGCTATGCTGTAGGTTGGCTAATAAGTTTATTGAGTTTAGTGTGGTTAGTTACCAGGATTTTTGGATTTTTCTATAAAAACGGTAACGTGAATACTGTAGAGAAGATTTCACTGAGAATTTAACTCTCAGTTTGATATGGGACAAAAAATCAAATATGTAGGCTTTTTTTTACATTAAAAAAAAAGCCTTCGAGCTGTCGAAATGCATTAGTAGAGATACCTTAACTGATATTTTAAAACGGATTTGCAAAATTGTAGTTACTGCTCCGTTTTTAGGTTTATTGATGCTTCGCTAACATGTAGTAAATCGAGTTTGGTCTATATCGACTCGTCCCATGAACGAGTAAGTCAGTTACTAAACTCGAGTACAGGAGAGCGAGAGCGCACATGTACATGTATGCACATGCACAACCATTTAGATGCATTAACTTGGTATAATTTCGTTACTTCTAATGTTCAAAGAAAGTTTAATTTGAAAGTCTTGTCTAATTCCAACTTTTTGTATTAAGTATGTTTCAATGGTTTTATCAGGTCCCCGATTAAGTATTGTTTAAAGCATTCAGAATTTCTCACTTTGGCATCAATAGTCATGATTGTTCTAGATTTAATATTACAAATATAATATAGATATTTATTTAATCAAAGTATGTATCATTGTTATGTATGCACTTTTGCCATTTCATAGGTAGTTTTTCCCCCATTGATCCCTTTACAAAAAAAAATATTCGGTCGGGAATCAATAAAATCTTTGAAGGCGCTTTGTACTGCCCCATCGGAGTTGAATTTTTTCCCTTGCAAAAATTATACAAGTTTTGAAAAAAATGGTAATCTGTTGGAGCAAGGTCCGAGAATTTTGGAGTTTGGATGTCTTAGACATTCCAATTGAATCTGCTCTAATTTGGTAGCCGTCTGTGTTGTGCAGTGTGTGGTCTAGCGTTGTCCTGAAGCAGCAGTGGCCTAGAGCGATTGACCAGCCTCTGTTGTTTAGCAGCTACCTTTTCCATCATGGTTTGCAGTTGCTGACAATATACATCTGCCGTAATCGTCTGGCCAGATTTAAGACAGCTGTAGTGATCGACACCGGCACTAGTCCACCAAATGCTCACAAGTTTCTTTTTTTGAGTCAATTTTGGCCAGATTTGCCTAGTTCGCCAGGGTTTAACCATTGCGATGAGCATTTCCGATTGTCGTACAGGACCAACTTTTCATCACAGCTAATGAATTGATTTAAAATCCTTTCATTATTATCTCTAGAGCTTTTTCACCTTCATTAAAACAGTTTTGTCACTAACACCGCAGCCTACAGCTAACTCGGACGTGGTTTGCGATGGATCCGCTTCCACAATAGCCTTCAACTCTTCATTATCAACTTTGGTCTCCGGCCGCCCACGGGGCTTGTTGTGTTGTCTCTTGTGTTTCTATGGACACGACGTTTTCGAAAGCTACTTATATCTCATATTTTGAAAGATGCTTATCAAATTATACTCATCAATCCAAGACTGCTGAATACTTAAAATTGTACTTGCTTATAAAACTTGTCTAAAAAATTATAAAATATGGTTAATTTTTGTTACTTAATATACAGGATGTCCAGAAGGTCAACGTCCAAATGGAAGGGGTTCACGCACCATGGTCCAAATAGTAAAAAAAATTTTTTAAAAATCTATATGGATTAGTTTATTAGACATAGGATGATTTCTAAAATAAGTGAAAAATCACTCCTTATGGCAGTAATTCGTATGCTGCATCTGTAAATGTTGACCGATTTTGATTTTTTTTCCGGTTATTAATTGGTTACTAAATGTTCTTCTGTAACAAACCTTTGATACTAGCAAATCAATTATGGTACGATAGAAAAAAAGCAATAAAAAAAACAAATTTGTCGCAATCATATCTAATTTTCTCTGCTCCAGCATGTAAAGAATGAAACTGGCATTTACTCTTAA
This sequence comes from Marasmarcha lunaedactyla, assembly GCA_923062675.1. Lineage (NCBI taxonomy): Eukaryota > Metazoa > Arthropoda > Insecta > Lepidoptera > Pterophoridae > Marasmarcha > Marasmarcha lunaedactyla. The sequence goes on along the minus strand of OV281339.1, from coordinate 11,170,335 downwards.
AAGGTGGCGCATCTAATGCAGTTCCTAAAATGGTATAATACTTGGCACTTAACTTGATTTGATTTTATTTATGATCTTTAAATTGAGGAACCACCTATTTTGAAAATCATTGAAAATTCGCTAAACGTCCCTCCCTTTTCTCATCACCCGTTATTATCATCATTAACGCTTATATGGTGATGATGATAAAGATGATAAGCTTAGTCAGTAAAGATGTTTTCGCTTCTTTCTATCCTCTGCCAATTCCTAACTACCTATTTACTATATCTACACATAACGCCGACTTGCAGCGCATGTTATGTTAAACTCATTTAGCTATTAATAGTTTTTAAGTTATATTAAGTTATATTATTAATTATGTCCACATGTTCACCTTAAATTGGCATTGGCCTCTTTTCGGATTATATAAGGATTGATTAAAGTCCAATGGTGGATATTGTGTAGATTTAAGAATCCATCTTTCACTTCACACTTCAGGAATTACACCTTCACAATACATGCGATGCACGTTCATAAAAACTCGATGATCTGGATAACGATCTTCGTTTGGGTATCGTTCACGGTAGCACCTAGCTGCCACCCTGGCATTGCCGTGACATTAACCGTAGATAAAATGCATGTTTGTATATTGCAATAGTGGGTAAGATACTGGCATTGCTCAAAAGTATCACTAATCACAAGCACAATAGAAAGCTCAGAGAGCGATCCAAGTCCAATCCACCAATACCAAGTCCAAGTTAAAGCCAAGTCGTTAGTTCCAAGGATACACCAAACCAAATCTCAAAGGTAATCAAATTCCAAGTTCTAGCCGAGTCGTTAGTATTTATCAAAATATATGCGCAAGAGAGACGTGGCGTAAGATACGAACAAAACAAGTTAACGTACCGACTGACTTATTTTCGGTACCTGGTACGGGGATGGGTGATAAGAGAGGGGAACGACTATTGAATCGTCTACCTAAGCAAGTGTCCCTTTCATGTAATCTTTTAATAGTATTTAACATCTATTTACTCATTTTTAATGATTTTAAAAATAGGTGCTTCCTCAATTTAAAGATCATAAATAAAATTAGATAAATTTAAGTGCCAAGTATAATACTTTTTCAGGAACTGCATTAAATGCGCCAACTTTTGAGAGTAAATGCCAGTTTCATTTCATACATGTTTTTTACACGGAGGAGCAGAGAAAATTAGATACATTTGCGACAAATTTGTTTTTCTTTATTGCTTTTTTTCTATCGAACCATAATTGATTTGCTGGTACCAAAGGTTTGTTACAGAAGAACATTTAGTAACCAATTAATAACCGAAAAAAAAAATCAAAATCGGTCAATATTTACAGATTCAGCATACGAATCACTGCTATAAGTAGTGATTTTTCACTTATTTTAGAAATCATCCTATATCTACTAAACTAGTCCACATAGAATTTTTTATGTATTTTTTTTACTATTTGGACCATGGTGCGTGTACCCCTTTCATTTGGATGTTGACCTTCTGGATACCCTGTATAATACATGTAATAATACCCATCAAATCTATTATTTCTTTAAAGTATTTTACAATAACGTCATTTGTCCACAGTAAAAAAACGATTTCACTTTATACCTTCAGTTATCAAAATTTTTAATGGCGTTGAAATTATATCTCTTCGTAGTTTAACTAATGAAAACACAAACTTTCAAAACCAAGGCCCTAAAGACAATTACAGCACGCGGCTGCACCTAACACAAAACAAATAAGAAATGCAATCTAAAAAAATCTTCTTAATTAAGTAAATGAAAACAAAACTTAATTAGTTTTTATTAAATCCACATCAAAGCTCCAATTTAGAACTCTCTTTCTTCCCTCTTTACTACCCCCAGGCAAACGCTACCTGTCAGGTAGGTACGACTGCTCTGTAAGGGGCATTAATGTTTTATTTCTTACAGAGGGTGTTTCCTCCCCCTAAAATAATGACTTGTAATATATTCCTTTATGTTATACATGTTGAGGGTGTTTTTGTGTTGGTGTGTTGGCAATGAAACTACTACTCTTATTTCCCAACAGTGTTATTATCGAATGATTCGAATTCTATATACCTACTAATGCTCCGTTTGTCTTTTGTAGATAATTCCAAGTAATGTATTTTCGGAAATCTAGCCTCAAAACAATGTTCTAAATCTCTATTAATGTCTTTATGAAACTGAATACCATTTATATACCATAGAGGCACTACCCGCATATTCCGGCATTAATAATAGTTTAGATGAAAATTGAGAAAATATACTGCCGTAAAATGCTATTCGGATTTTGGTAAGACGAATAAGCAAGTAATGCCCCTTAAATCGCAGATTATTAATTTGCTAGTAAAGTAAGTTCTCTCTGTACTTAATAAAATAATTTATCAATTAAAACCAACAACTCAGTAAAACTATGGTATATTTTAAAAATCTACCAATTTATTTCAATTTACTACTGTATTAACAATTGAATCTTTGAAATAAAATATTTTTTTATAGGAGATAAATCTAACATAAAAAAAGCTATTTATCATCTTGTATATGAATGCTCAAAGTCTCTAATTCGAATATTAAAAATTATTTTGCTATTTAATAAAAATATTCACATACAAAACTCAACGCCTCGGTTCACGCATAACAATGCTCATGAAAACCAGAATGCTTTGATATATTCTTTTGATATTGACTGGCAAAGCGAATCGATGTATTTAGAACAAAAGAATCACGGGCCAAGCCCAACATCACCCGTATATATCAGAATATTTACCCGCTACTGTAGATAATGGATTTAAAATTGCATTTTGTTTGTAACCAACTTCATCCTTTGTTGTGGCCATATGTTGAACGTTTTCCCATCTTCCAGCCTGTAATTGCCAACATACTATGTTGTTTATTTTACCTAAAGCTTTCCTCAGTTTGTTAAAAAGGAATATTAAAAGATAAATGAACTACCCGTATTTGAATTGGATGAAAATGTTTTGCTGCATTATAAATGTTTGATTTAGTTTCTTGTAATGTAATCAGTGTAGTAAGCTAATTATGTAGAGTGTCACTTGACATTTTTCGTACTTTTTTAAAGCTGGCAAAAGATCAGGCAACCCTTCCGAGGGTAAGTGGCATTATCAGTGTTTTATTTATCAATATTGAAAATGTCTATTCTATTGAATAATTACGTGTAGGTCACCGTAAGCTTGAGTTGGGATAGCCTGTGTTCCAGTATTCACTTTCTCTGTGGACGTTGAATAACTCGGAAGTGTCTCAATATTAAACTTATTAAATCTTAAAATATAACAGCGTAAAAAAACAGCGTTCAATCACACGTTTCAGACGGATTTATTAGGAGCCATAATAAATCCAAGGAGAAAAGCTGTGTGCGTGTGAGTTATCTTGTAATATTTTTATTTACTGAAGGTAAACTCACGAACTTGAATTGCTGGTTACATACCGCGCGCACAACTTGTCAGCGCTCGACACCACGCTGTCATAAAGTTGAACTCATAAAATACGAAAAATGGAATAGGATTACATATTCAACTAAATCTAATATTTCCTAAATAGCAAAATATATTTGTATAACAAACAATCGGCGAGCCAAAAAGAGGGTACCTGATTACTTTCTTACTTCGAATGTAAAAAAATTGCTATACACTCTGAACTTTCGGTCTGAACTATAAAAACATCATGTCAACGAAACGTACTCCACCTAAGTTAAAGGGTCAAAAGTCTACCCATAAATTACAAGAGGTGAAAAACAATGAACTTCAAGTAAAATATGATTCTGAGACAAACATTAGCAATGAATTAGAAATTGAGACTTGCTCTAAAAGATCCTTGAGGCGCACGAAGCGTAGACATGATGATTGTTTTATGAGTGCGGTTAAAGCTATGAGGGAAGATGTGAAACAAATGTTGAAGCTTTACAAATTGAGCAAAATCTGAAGTTTGTATCTATCATAAAAGAATTAAAGGAACAAAATCGGGAATGCATTAAGTCTATAGAGTTTCTGAGTAGAAAATATGACGCAATGATAAAAAATTTTGAGCTTACCAAGATTCAATTAACTGAAAGTACTAAACGAATAAAATTCAACAACTTAACTTATCGCATTTACAACTAGAAGGCTCACTAACCATATTTTTATATGAAAGTCTTACAACGAAGACTCAGAGGTTCTTTTATTTGGCCCGCCAACTAGCTCAAGAAACCAATTCTATTTGAAATCAAAAGGTGTTATGTACTTAAGGCAGAAAGATGGTACTCCCGCCCTAAAAAATTTTCAAGAAAGCGATCTAATTAAAATTAGGAATTCTAAGTGACTGATTCATTATAATTGTATAAAATTATTTTCTCTTTTTTTTTAATAATTTAAAGATTGTACTCAACATGTATGTATTGTACTCAACATGTAGTGCTTATTCCACCAGACTTCGTGGAAGGTGTAATAAGCACAAACGAAGTACAGTCACATATCTTAAATCTTATAGATAGTTGCGCCACTGGCTGGGTCTCTATACCTGCTAAATTACTCAACATGATGACACACCTTTTTTTGTCACCACTAACAGTACTCTTCCAGGTTTGTTTCAGAAACGGTTGTTTTCCTAAAGCTTTTAAAAAAGCTCTCATTGCCCCCGTTCACAAGGGTGGGCCCCGGAACTGTGTTGAAAACTGCAGACCCATATCTATTTTGACTGCTCTTTCAAAAATAATGGAAAAGATGCTAAACAACCGTCTACTAAATTACTTACAGAGATTTAATATCATATCAGACTCTCAATATGGATTTAGGGCGGGACTCAGTACGGACGATGCTGTAAGTGACTTATCAGGCTATGTGACACTGGGGGTGAAGCATAAATGTATTGGAGTCTTTTTGGACCTAGCTAAGGCTTTCGACACTATACCCATTCTTGTGAACAAATTAGAAAATATTGGCATTAGGGATGTGGCCCTCTCAATTTTTAAGGACTATCTCACAGAGCGCGTCTAAAGAGTTAAAATTAATTATCGTACGAGTTCAGATGCCGCTGTCATATTTGGAGTTCCCCAAGGAAGCGTGCTTGCTCCGAGTCACTTCCTAATTTATGTAAATGACCTCTGCAACATTGTAATCACAAATGGTAAAATATTTACCTACGCCGATGACACTGCTTTGATTTTTCATGGAGCTACATGGGCTGAGGTTCGGAATGTTGCCGAGAGAGAGCTTCGACGTGTTGCACTATGGCTTAGGTCAAATTTGTTAACATTGAACGTTTATAAAACATCGTACATACAGTTTCACACGGTATGTACGATGGGTTTCCCCCATCTCATATAGGTATTCATTGTAAAATTGTATACTGATATTGTCGTTGGTGTAGCTATTTAAATAAATAAATGAAGTGCATATTTGCAATGAAAATATAGCTTCGTTATGTTCGTTTCTACATATCAATAAATCTTAGAACATAAAATATCTTGGTGTACTTCTAAATGATAAATTGACTTGGTCTCCCTATATGGAACTAAATACTGCTCGCACACGTAAACTTATCTGAACCTTAAAGACTCTGAGACTTGTTGCAGATTTTTCCGTGTTACGCTCAACGTACTATGCATTGGAATATTCTGTTATAGGCTATTGTGTAGGTGTGTGGGGAGGAGCCTGTAAGACAGTTATGATTTAGATTGAAAGAGCACAAAGATCGGTATTGAAAACAACGACTTTCAAACCCTTTAGATACTCAACACAATTATTATATAGCGAATGTAAATTGCTTACGGTAAGACAATTGTTTGTACTAAATCTGATCATAATACAACATTCTCAAACTCCGTATGATCCTGCACTTGGCCGCAATAGGCGCACTATATCTAATGTGGTCATCAATATTTCATCTACCACCGCTTTTGCTAGGCGCCGACGATATTATCTGTCGTGGTTTTTATATAATAAAATAAATAAGATTTTGAATTACTATCATCTGTCTGTGCGTAAATGTAAGATGAAAGTAAACGATTGGCTATTAACTTTTAGTGACGATGAAACGGAAGCCGTGCTTTGTAGCAAAATCTGAAATGTTAAATGTCTTGAAGTGTATATAGACTTTTAATTAAACTTAGATGGATATAAGTATACCTTTTGTTAAAATGTTATGTACTACTATGTAAAAATCTGGGAGAAGTCACTGACTGAATCTTCATATGAAATTGTTACCCTTATTGTGTAAATAAATAAATATTATTATTATAGCATTTTCACTGGCTGTTCATTCTCTTTCCTGGAACTAACAACTTGAACGTGATTATTATGGCGGTCAAAAAGGAAGGATTGTAGTCCCGCCCGGACGAGACCCAAACATAAGAAATTCTACTACCAACTGTACGAAAAACCACTGTAAGAAATCATCCTTAGCACGCACAGTAGATATTTAGTTAGATATTGTTTTGAATACAACAACAGCCTAAGGTATCTTCGATACCAACTTTTTTTTAATTAGCAGTTAGTAGGCGTTTGTCTTCCATCTCATCTGATGGAAATTGAAGATGGTAAAATTGGTAAAAGGTATCGCAGACTTTACTAAATTGATATACATTTTTTACTCCCAAAGTGACATTTTATTATTGTTATGTACTTAAGCAAGCAGAACCGCTATTTGTCATATTAATACACCCAACGCGTTTTTATATTAAATAAAAGCTTAATATAAACTTTATTTGAACCGTATTTCTAATATTCTCTACTTATCCACATAAAGTAAAAGGAAATTGGAACGACTTGGTCATTTCTCAGATTATCTACTTATAGTCGATAAGCTACCTAGACTTAAATAAGTAAAAATTGAAGTAGGTGAATATTCTTAAATCCTCTGCACGTAAGTTACACGATTCATGCTTGGTACGTATTAGTATGTGAACTCACGTATTCAGGTATGTGTAAGAAACGCTTTTGATACTCGTATGATGACAAACTAAATTTGCTCGAATTGACAATGTGTCAAAATTCAAACCTAATTATAATCTACATTGTTTACGCTACGCTATATTGTACTATTTGTAATATTGTTTATTGATAATATTGTTGTTAATATAAAACAGAAGCTTTCCATTTTTCCGTCCTGTAACCACCGTAACCAAAATAATTTATTTTATATTTTAAATACATCAAACCAATGTTTGAATGATAGGTCAATTTTATGGAAGTTATATTATTTTTAGGTTATCTATAAATAAATAATAAATCAATTAATATTTCTAACAATCAAACCACATTATCTAATCTAAATTAAGTATCATTAAAGAACTTGTGTTATGGATACTAGATATCGGATAAATAAACTTAAGAAATATATACACACATAGATTTTTTTTTTAAATATAAACGTTAGAAATAAACTTAAATAAACGTAAATACACATCCGTGAGTAGAAAGCAAATATAATAATATATCTGCCCCTACTAGGATTCGAACCCGAGACCTCTGGCATGGAAGGCAAGGGTACTTACCTCCACACCAAACAGGCCGTCAATCTATGTCACCAGGGTTATTCCCATCCGCTCATGCGGTTCGTGCAATTATACGTAGGCATCTTTTTAAACCATTTTACCATTGTTATTCTGGTTGACATTGTGCCGTTTATGCTCAATAATGTTCATTTTTGCTTTTAGACCTGTGCAAATTTTATGACATTTTTGACGGTTGTGTTAAATAAACAAAACTACCTTGAATGATATGAAATACGATAATGATATACTTTACTAATATATAAAGCTTTTTTCTTAAAATTAACTTTTTTAAATTGGTCCCTGTTACCAACAGGGTAAAATAATTTTTAAAACTTTAGTCCAAGCTTTTAAATACATAATATGGTTGATTAGTTTTACAAATTATACAAGTACAGTTTACTTTAAATAGTATTATAGTGATTAAATCTAACGACATATTGTATCGATAAAATGGAGAATTTTTCCTGCATATATCCTGGGAGAAAGTTTTGTTTAAATAGTATTATAGTGATTAAATCTTACGACATATTGTATCGATAAAATGGAGAATTTTTCCTACATATATCCTGGGAGAAAGTTTTGTTTAAATAGTATTATAGTGATTAAATCTAACGACATATTGTATCGATAAAATGGAGAATTTTTCCTGCATATATCCTGGGAGAAAGTTTTGTTTAAATAGTATTATAGTGATTAAATCTAACGACATATTGTATCGATAAAATGGAGAATTTTTCCTGCATATATCCTGGGATAAAGTTTTGTTTAAATAGTATTATAGTGATTAAATCTAACGACATATTGTATCGATAAAATGGAGAATTTTTCCTGCATATATCCTGGGAGAAAGTTTTGTTTAAATAGTATTATAGTGATTAAATCTAACGACATACTGTATCGATAAAATGTAGAATTTTTCCTGCATATATCCTGGGAGAAAGTTTTGTTTAAATAGTATTATAGTGATTAAATCTAACGACATATTATATCGATAAAATGTAGAATTTTTCCTGCATATATCCTGGGAGAAAGTTTTGTTTAAATAGTATTATAGTGATTAAATCTAACGACATATTGTATCGATAAAACGGAGAATTTTTCCTGCATATATCCTGGGAGAAAGTTTTGTTTAAATAGTCTGTCTGTCTTTTTCAGTAATGGACGTAGTGATTTAAGAAAAAAGGTTTAAGTGAAAAAAGTTTGCTGGCATACTATACCCTAATAAAAGTTTTAAAAAATTGTCAAATATATGGTTGTATTTAAAAAGGCTATTCAGGTACCGATACGGACCGGTTACCATTTCATACTCATCATAATTGGCCTTTTACATCGTCAATTTTAAATCATTCCTTAGGAATTATCCCGAAGTTAAATATTTTTCATTTAAATTCCTATATAAACCGAACAATTAAATGACTTTGGTTTTTACTAAAAATGGTGTTTGTTTTCTTCAACGTGTTGTCTGTGGAGCCCCTAGGTCTTCGATCACATATAAAACCGAGGACGTTGGGGCGACAAAATAAGTATTCAAATATATTTTATAATTCTTATACAGGGTGGCCATAAAAGTGACGTCAAAAAATGTTCTTTAGGTGCCTCGTGTTGTGAGGTATCTGAATCACTCATATGTATGTTATACGATTTTTCATAGTTTTTGAGTTACGATTTTTTTATAAATTTTCGCAGAATTGCGACGGGAAACTTTCATTAAAGTTATGAGGCTGTTTATTTTTGCATAAAAACACTATCGATTGTGTCGATACTATCGATAGGCCTATCGATAGGGTACAAGATGATGATCGATAGTTTTAATGTCGAAAGTTCGGAAACACTAGTCACTAGTTTAATTTATAAAATGAAGGGAGTTCCTACATGTATTGTATGATAAATTTATTCACAGTAGTTAATTTTGTGGTTAGTATAGTTTAAAAAATATACAATATGTGCATTTTGTTTTAACAAAAACCCACAACCAATTTTTTTGTAAGATTTGCAGTCGAAGTTTAAAAACATGGTTGAAAAGGATACATGTAGTACACTCAATGTGGATACACGTTTTTTATTGGCACCGCGAGGTTTAAATTCATGATTTATTTAGGTATATCAAGCGAAGGTCACTTACGCTTAAATAACTTACTCTTCTGAACCCACGTCACAGTGGAGTTGACGTAGCCTCCCTAATTATATGGGAGTACTTTCAAAAGGGTTCAAACCAAAAAGTTTGTTGTCAACCAAACTATGAGAGGTGTGTACCTAAAGGTGCATTTGGAATTAAAGGATTGCTTGAAACTTCAAAATACAAAGCGGTTAAAGCTTTAAAAGTTTTTTTTTTTTATTGTAAATTTGCTAGGTTATGAATATAACGTGCTTTCGTCTTTTTTCCGCATCACTTTCTTATCAAATGTCTTAACTTTGCGGTCTTATGTTCAAAAATTACTCTTTATTGTTTGTTTTTACGTGAATCTTATTTGTACATAACAAAGTTATTTTTTGCTCTGAGCTCTTGTGCTGTTTTAGAAATGAAATTAACAGTTGTCAATATTAATCATCATCGGATTGAACAGTTTTTATTATTATTATATTGGATTTCCTTACAAGCATATCTAATCGACAACACTGCTGTGCATTGCTCAATACTGTAATCTAGTTAGTATGTACTTGAGTATTCCAGCTAGAGTATCGCAACATTAGCATTATTAACCACATATCTGCACATGGTGTTAGTTTAATTCAGTTGGCTTAGTTACTTGACTTGCCTGTTGGTTGGTCATCTTAAACTGTTTTAAGCTATCTTGACAAGTTCCAGACTTAGTCAAAACTTAAGATTTTCGTCAAACAATTCGATTATTATATACCAGACAAGTTTGTCGTATATTCGCTTTTAGAGTAATTTTTATATTATTTAACTTTATGAGCACAAACCTATTCTAACCTGTTTTAGTATCTATGCTTGCTGTAAGAAGTATTTTAAGGTGAAATATGAAAAGGAAAATTTGTGTAGGAGCTATTTTTTTGTTTATAAAGTCTCTCTGTAAATAAAATTACAACTTAAATTTAGTTGTTTTTATTCACTTGTTTTCTTCACCTTGAATATCTGCACAGCTTTTCTCAATAAAACGATTCTTGGTATACTGAATCGCGGGAGCTGTAGATTTACATCCCTAATATGAAATATTCTTAATCAATATTTGTTTATCTAGAATTGGGAGCCACAACTCTGTGTTATTATTTAAAATTACAAAAAGTTAAAAATTGAGGGTGCAGCGCAATAGTTCGAGTGGTATATTCATATTTTTCAGGTTTTATGTTGGTTTTTATGCCCCGGGAAAGCATTTTTCACGTTTTTAATGAAGTTTTCGTAGCTCTTAGTACTTCACATGGTTCTCCTCAGTAAAATATCTAGATAATGTAACCGAATTCAGTTTTACCTTACTTTATTATATGATTATTTCAAATTGTGTAAAACAACACCTTTGAAACACCTACAGTAAAAAACATCTAAGTTTGCTTGGTATTATGAATTGACATGTTTTCATTCTTATCAGATTTAACGATAAACATATGCCAACTGAGATGTGTCTTAAATTTTGTAAAGACATATCTCAGGTTGTCGGTAATTATTTTAAAACCTCTGATTATCTTGAACTGCGTAAATACTTTAAAATATGCTGACAATAAGGCCTGATTCTATTCACATCCTTTGAATTCAGAACTCTAATAAAAAAGAACGAATGATTTCCATTTTATAAGCAGGAAAGAATCGTATTTTCATATTGGAGCTACGAAGCGTGAACGAGTACGCTTAGATCGAGGCGGTTGTTATCATCATATATATATAACATCTTGATATCTGAGTGTCTAAGTGGTTGTATCAAGCAAATACAAAACTTATCGCTGATCGGGTATTCGACAAGTGTAGTATTACCTTCGATTCGTTGAGCATAAAAGATTGACATTGCAGTGCAGCTTTCCCCTAACGGATGTTGGTTCACCGACAGAGGGATTAAATGGACGATAAATGATAAATGTGAATTTTTTGTGCGAAACATTACTTAAATACTATTTGAGTTTATGTGAATTGCAACGTATGTTTATTATATTTATAGTGTATTTTTTCAAATCTGTTTTACGCTCCTAAACTGTAGCGCTAAAGTAATATTCAACTACGCCCAGATTTTCTTTAAAATGAAAAAATTCAAATTATATTCTCTTAAAAAATATATTTAAGTCACCGAATCATTTTTCTAAAACATTATATGAATAACGACAATGAAAGAAGTGACATAAAAAACCCACAAGCGAAAACCTCTTTGCAGCGCTGTCTGAAACTTTCAAGACTCTCTGAGCGGAGCCGTTGCGCACTAAATAACGATTCCCAAAAACTCGAACAAAGCATTAGTATGCCAAAACACCTGCACGGCGTAATGTTGGCTAAGTTAAAAACCATGTAGTTTTGCCCCATGAGGATATGCCTGAAAAATGGAGGGACTACATGCGGATTTGCAACTGAAATCACAGCCGCGTACTTGCCATTTATACGTCTCCATTTACACTCGGCAGATTATTTATTTCATTTCAAAGTATTGTGATTACTCTGTTATTGATTTGTAACGGTTATATATATATGTGACAATTTATAAATGTATAAAATCATTGCTTCCTTGTTTATAACTCGGATCGCAGTAGTTCTAAGCTAAATAAATTTATACTTTCAGAGCATTTTAGATACGAAACATATATTCTTCCGTTAATTAGAACGTGTTCCAAACACCAGCTATCAGATTACTCACCCCGTGGGCTTTATCTAAAACAAATAAGACTCTGAATTCTTTGGTAATGAACATCGGATGTACCAACGCCATCGTACTGAGATCTGACCGTCTACACTCCTTGTGCTTATTTTCTGTTCCTAAATTTATAAATAAATAAATTTAGGAACCGCTTGCTATAAACACTATTTTAATTACAGTTTGCAGTTATAATGAGCAGAAATTAAATATCCTAGCCTATGTTACCGCATTGTTTTCTTTCTAGATCGAAAAGTTACCGTAGCCTATTTTATTAATAATGGTTTATGTATGTATATACCTATATTCGTTTTTGTTATCTGTTAAATAATAAAATAAATGTATTTTGATAATGTTTTTGACAAATAAATAATTGAAATTAACTATTTTCAACTAAAAGAACGCAATAATTTTAAGTTAGATAAAGTTGCAGTTTCCTTCACTTAAACAGTAGGTAGTTTACTACTCTTAAACAGTACAAATTGCACGAATTCAAGTACTTGTTAACAATGTTCTCAAGCTCTAAAGTTCACAATAAGTTTTCATTTTAGAACTTTTGCCTTTTATTTTATTACAACGAGTATAAAATAGAAAGACATTAATAAATTTCATTTTTTTTTTTTTTTTTTGTTCCCCTCCGCGGGAAGGGCAGGAGGATAAAAATGCCCTGACGCATACTCTGGCGCGATTCCAAAGTTATGTGGGACTCGTCCCGACGCCTACCAGGACCATACCCACTAAAAACCCCCTGTCGGCTCGTGCATTTTTGCCACTCAGCCTTCATCGGAGCGACGGCCAATTGGAGAAAGAGGCCGCGCTAGCGGGGCCCAGAAGGGGTCACCCGCTGGGATTACATAGCACTGAAGGTGCTCAAAAATTAAAAGTAAAATAAAAAAACATTAAAAATGAAAAGTAAATAATGAAAACATTAAAAATTGAAAAATTAAATATGCATTAATTCGGATTTACGTTAGAATTAGAATTTACGTTAGAATTAGAATTTGCGGCCAGAAGGGCCTCGAGATCGCGTGACAGTCTGGTGGATGAGTACGTTTGCGCATTTCTAGGCCTAGCGACTTTGAACTTCGAGTCTAACACAGGAGCAGCATATGAGACAGAATCACGAACTAGAGGATTGGGATGGGTTTCGGAGCGTTTGAAGAACGCTTCAGAGAGTGTTTTGAGATATTGTTGTACTGTAGGCAGTTCAAGATCTCTATGCAAGTCCGCGTTACGCACGTACCACGGTGCGCCCGTGGCCCGGCGGCAAAAGAGGTTTTGAACTACCTGCAGTTTGTGCAGGAGGGAGGGTTTGGCGTGGGCAAAGATTGGCGAGGCATACGTCATGACGGGTCTAACGCAGACCTTGTAAAGTGTACGTTTGTTTCTGAAGGACATTTTACTTTTTCTACCTAACATGCTATTTAGGCGGACTAAATAGTGACGAGCGAGTTTCGAAACTCTTTCGACGTGTGGCTTGAAAGAAAGCGTCGGATCTAGTGTGACGCCTAAGTATTTAGTACTGCGCTTCCAGGGGATGGGAATGCCTAACATTCGAACGTGGGGATCGCCATCGGGACGACGGCGTTTGTGGTCGAAGCGCATCGCAGAACTCTTTTCAGGGTTCACATCGATGCGCCATTTTTGAAACCATACACCAAGGGCGTTTACGGCCTTTTGGAGTCTGGTTACAAGGCGCCGAACACCGTGGCCTTTGGTATAGAGTGCGGTGTCGTCAGCGAAGAGGGCGTGTTCGACGCCTTTCGGCGGGATGGGAATGTCGTTGGTGTACACGGTGTACAGCAGAGGGGCGAGGACTGAGCCTTGAGGGACTCCAGCCTTTATGGGACGAGGTGCAGAAAGCGTGCCTTCGTGTTTAAATCGAAACGTACGGTCTTTGAGAAACGACGCTATTAATCTGACTAGGCGATCCGGTAAGCCTATCTTGTAGAGTTTATAAACGAGACCGCTGTGCCAGACTTTATCGAAAGCCTTGGCTACGTCAAAGAAAACCGCGACTGATTTATAACGACGCGGATAGAAACCGTCAAGTATATACTCGACGATTCGGTGGACTTGCTGAGGGCAGGAGTGTTTAGCGCGAAAGCCGAACTGATGGGGAATAATGAGAGGATCGCCATCCGTTGGAAACAGATGGTTCCGCATTCGAGAGAGTATGACTCTCTCGAGAAGTTTAGACATTGCCTTGAGGAGGCTGATGGGTCTGTGATTAGCCGGGACGTTCAGAGGTTTGCCCGGCTTGGGAATGCCTATGACTGTCGCTTCTTTCCAAGCTTTTGGAAAGTAGCTATGGTCGAAGCAGGCATTGAAAATGATAGCTAATAAGGTAAGCATCTGTTGAGGTAGGTGCTTAAGTGCGTGGTTGGAAATTCCATCCGCACCCGGAGCCTTTTTGGACTTTTGATTTCTAATGAGAAGCAAGATTTCATCATTAGAGACTGTGAAAGGGTCGGCGGTGATGGGGAGAGAGTCTCTGCGAAGGACTTCGTCCTCCACCGCCTGGATGTGTGAGGGATCAGCAGGTTGCGTGCTGGGCGAGCATTGTGCGGCAATGCTATCGGCGAAGCATTCGGCTTTCTCTTCGACTTCGAAGGCAGTAGTGCCGTCGGGACGATTGAGGGGAGGAACGTGAGAAACGGTGTCTACGCGTAAGGCTCGGGCCATGCTATAGTACGCTTGGTGGGACGGAGAGATATTCGCCATGAGATCGTTCATCTGAGCGTCTCGGAGTTCCGCGAGGCAAGACCTAACTTTACGTTGAAGCTGATTCGCAGCTGTTCTATAGGCGGGCGTGGGATATTTCTTGGCTCTCCGGAGTAAATTTCATACATCGGTTCATGTTTATAAAGGCGTCAAAAGGTTACATACACACAGAGGTAATTTCCTATTTATAATAATATTGTATTATATATGTGAAAGTAAGTTTGTATGTAACCTTTTCACCTTTTTTACCTTTTTTAGATAAGAACAATCTCAATTTATTCAACTTTCAAACAAAAACATCTGAATCAAATATCCGTTAATTAACAGTATAACACCAATCTTATTTTAAATAGCAAAAAGAAGTTAAAATATTTAAAAAAGTAAATTGACCACTATTATTTTACGTAAGCGAAGCCGCAGGCAAATCTACAGTCTACATCTACATCTACGTCTACAGTACATCGTAACAAATAAGTAATGTTTCATTCTACAGCTCTCTTTAACTATTTACATTTAGTAAATGTGTGAACTACACTTTGTGCCGCACCACGGCACAAAATCAACTGCGCGGAATTTAGTATGATAAACAAATTTGACACTAGCCAAAATTAGTTCAGTTAAAACCTTTGTCGACTTTGAAAACCTTGTAGTTTAATTATGTTTTAGTTAATGTAAAAGACTTTTTGCTCGCAGCTCCGATAAAATATAAAGTTTGGCGTAAAACTTTCAAGCGCGCAATTGAAAAAGGTTTTTGTTCCAATTGATTACAAATTTAGTAAATAAAGTTTACTAAAGCTTTAAAACAAATTTGGTTCTTTTGTAATTTCGTTTAAAATTACATTTGTTTAGGAATTTTTAAAGGAATGTCAGGCCAGGTCCTTTCTTACTGATAGGATTACACGTATTTTCCATAATATAGTGTTTATGTGTTTATACAGATAAACAAAAGACGTCTGTTACATTGAAAGTTAATTTTGGAACGCGTTTTCAAAATAGAAAAATGCGCTTTGAGCTTTTAAACATGTTTGTTGAGATATTTTGTCATAAATTATTAAGAGTGCTTCATGAAGCCAACTAAAAAGTAAGATATACTTTTACGAATATTTTTTCTTGCTAGCACTAAATACATTTTAGGATTTTGAGGTTGGATATTTTAGGACTCCTATGGGAGGAGTCCCAAGAAATTTTCTTGTTATTTAAGTGATTCACAACTCAATTAAATTCTTGGTATGAAAACGGAATAAGAGCGATTTTCTTGAGAGTCTGAAAAGAGCTATCCTTTAATGATTACTCGCAAGTCGTCATCAGCCAGCCGGCTGTCAAATGCCTTGTTATAACACTAATTAATTAATTTAATTAGATTCATTAGTTTGGAGTTCAGTTTAAATTATTATGAGCTGTGCTGCCTCAGAAAAGAGTTCAAATTTAAAACTGTGAAGAGAGACGTAACTATCCATTTGGATTGTTTTATGCACACGCTTTGTCACTTTATATTCAATGTGTTGAACTTAAGATAATCATTTGAATCATAACACCAACCAGTAGCTTTCCATTCTACGTAAGAAATGAAATATGAACGACAGTGAATCTCTAAAAGATAACTCATCTTTAAATCATAAAAAAGTGAAACTTAATAAATTCAGAACAATTGTTCTTAAAAAAAGCTCGATCTCGCAATGCCTAATAATTCAAGGTGTTGCGTTCCCCAAATATCATTGGTATTCGTATAAATTTTGGAACTGAATCCCCCGGCGCTGCTTGACTGATGAGGCAAGTCAGACGTGCCGCCAAACAAAAGAAACATTGAGGTGTATACTATGAGTATAATCGATTCTCACTTAAACGACAGATGCTACAAACGGGTACCATCAATCTACCCCCGGGAACCCCTCTCCACCCCCTGCAGGAGAGAATTGGTATTCGTGTACCATTACCTCAATTTTTTAGTACCGGGGTGCCTGAAAAGAACCCTTTTACTTATTGTGTCTCATCCCTGAATAGGTAGAGGACCATCGCGAAATTAAATTTCTTTAGATTATTCATTTTTATAGCAGTTTTTTTCCGTCGTTATTTATTTCAGTTGCTATGTAGACTTCGCTTTTGTTAATAACGGAGAAGGATGTTTTGGAACGCAATTTTAAAAATTAATGAGGGTTTTAGATGTCTTATGAATACTTGGATATTTTAGAAGTTTTTGTGTAGATCTTGAAAAATACTTTTAGTCCTATATTTAGTATTCGTGATCTTCATGTACCATAAAAAATAAAGCAGAGTTCTGTTAGTTTGCTCAAATATTTTTTTTCATGTTTTGCTTTGATGCCACACATCAAACCTATCCCGTTAACAAACTGTCCACAAAGTGAATTCCGCGGAATTACCACAAAACAATAAATTCAAAATGTGGAATAGCTTCTGGTACGCGACGGGAATCACTTAGGAATCTATTACTAGCGGAAATCGAACAAACATCGGACAACTTGGAGATCGAGTCACGTGTGCTAGCCGGTATCACTGCTGTATTCAGCCCCGAGAAACTATTTAGATGTCGTAAGGACAAATTGTATTTAGTTACCAAAAGAACAAAAGGTAGCCTTTATGTGATAAGGAGAAAGTCTATTATTATAATTAAAAGCGTAAGTTACGGTAAGCGCGAGAATCACGATTCTAGTAGCCTGGATGCGGCAAGTAAAAACAAACACTTGTTGTCTTTTTTTATTAACCATAGTTACATCAAGTTTAAGTTGCAGTTTGTATATACAATTTGCAACAGATGTGTATATTACAACAAATGTTTGTTATACCATATAAACCTATTAACACTTGATCCCGGTATAAAAACTAAGTAAAATTTTAAAAGGTTGGTTGAAAAACGTTTAAAAAATGTAAATCCCCAATGTCTATTGATTACAAAAACAAAAACTTCAAAAAAGAACATCTATGAAAATAAGGCTACATTCAAAGCTGTGGTCCGAAAAATTTAACGCATAGGGCACGTACCGCCGCGCTATAATTCAATAAGCCACGATCCGATGTCAAGTGGATTGGTTCTCTTCACTTTTACACACTTACCACACCACCGCACCGTAACACCTTCACAATAATGACCGAATTCGATTGGCAAAATGTATTTTCTCACAAGCTGATTGTACAAAAACATTGCGGTATTTTCAGACAGTTTATTTCACGTTATTTGCTCTCCTTGGTTAGGAAAATAAGATGATACAAAAGGTGTTTGGTAAAATGAACAGTTTTCTTGAGTTGTGTTATTTATTGTAATACGTTAATGGGTGACTCAATGCAGGAGTGAGTGCAAAAGTATTTTTGGTTTTATATCTTTGTTTTATTTCTATTAATTGCAGATACTTACAAATTATTAGAGACTTTGATTACAGATGTGAGAAGATGACTTAAGAACTCGTTAAAAAGTTAATCATGCATCTTGTTTGAGGCGTGTACACATTCCTTATACGATTACTACAAAAACTTAACTACTGATAGGAATAAAGGCCGCATCTTTTAAGAACAAGAAAACTTGGAATTAATAAGGCCCACAAAAGTCACAGTCACTCCTATAATAAAGTCTAATAAAAATTTGAGGATAAAAAATTGTTCCATCAAAAAAATACAAGCTTAATATCACAATGAAGCAGCCGACTCTTCCGCAGTCTTTCCCAAAAGGAATCTAATTTTGCATAGAAAGAGAGAATAAATAATGTTAATTTCTGTTGTGGTCGAAGCACCCTAACCCTTTCCCTAAAACTGTTCAGGACTTATAGCAACTTAATTTTGAAAAATCAACAGCCTCCGCGATACTTTAGCCTAATGAATATTTACTGTCGTTATTAATTCCAAATGCTGGCCTTATAACAGTTTTTGGCGCTCAACAGAATTTTTTGAACATTATTTATGTAAGAGAACCTTGTTAAACTAATTGTATGCGTTTCGAATATATGGACTTGCAAAATCTGCGAGATATCGCTTTTGGTGGTTAAGAATGACATGCTCCGACATGAATAAAACTGAAAAGAGTAACATACTAAATAATTGCGTGTACACTCAGCGCACTTGGTGCAAACCTAGGCTGAAGGCGAGGATCTCTTTCCGTGTTTTGGACTTTTGTAGGCGCCTTGCATGCTAAGGAACAATGACACTACAGGGAATTAGAAAATCTGAGCCTGCTGTAACAATCGTGCAGAACTTTACAACAGTTGAACCAGTGTAAAACATAGTTAAAAACGAAATCGATTTATTCAGCGCTGAAATAGATTTATTAATCTCTTACAATTGGCGTATATGTATGTGAGTTACAAACCAGAGACACATACATGGATACAAAAGTTTTATTAATAACAACTCCGTTTATAAATTAACTGTCAACTCTTATGAAACTCTTATGAAATTTTCAGAAACCTTTTGTACCTACACCCGCTTTTATAAACCTGTCCATGATACTACTATTGATACATGATACACAAATAATATTAATTCAAAAGAAGCAATTATAAAACGTACCCAAGTATTCCCGTAGCAAAAACGGTCGTTACATTACAATGTTATTATTGGAAAACTATAACAACAATTTGCATTGCAGTTGATGCAAAGTATCACGGCGTACATCGCAGCCGCTTGAATTATTGGCGCCATTTGTATGGTGCTGAGTCGAGTCGCCTCTGTACCTCGCGCCACAACATTCACACACAACATTATTGTATTAGAAGGTTTTCCAACCGTATTTACTAGACCTACTTTGCAGTATTACGTTTTAACATTGTACCTACTTCTATCGAAATTATATAAAAGGCTTTATCTAAAATAAATACCCTATTTTCGGTTTAGCTTTGTCTCTGAATTTACAGCGAAAACCTCCTTGAAGCCTTTTTGTACTCTTTTGACATTCGATATTCCTTTGAAGATTTTGATAATTAAATAAATTATATTTCCTTCGTAATTATTTTTGAAAATATAATAATAATATGATAAAAGTTAATTTAAATCGTAACGGAAATCGTCTAGATCGAAGTAGAACCAAATAGCTACCTCGGAGCTGCGCCGACTAGCATTTTCATTTCCTTTGATGTTTGTAGATATAAGGCTTTTGCCGAAGGGGGATGAAATCAAATTCTCATATCAGCTATAGGTAATTCTCTCGGAATATACTCAGTTTGACTTTTCAACCAATGTGACTCGGAATGCTCGGAACCTAAACGTTTTGGCATATTTGTAAATATGGTCTATTTTTAAGTACGTGTTTTACTTAGATAATATAAATCTTTCTTTCAGTTTCAGAGTCTGGTGTCACCATCTTTGCAATAATAATATGATTTGTATTTAGCAAAAATACAATAATTATGATTAACAATTATTTTTAAGTTAGATGTGCCTAGAAAATTGGCTAAAAGCTGTAATCAATTTCAAATACTTAAATTCACGCTTAACTATGTTTACAATTGTAAATATTTACTACAACCCTATAGGTACTATACTTAGTCGTTATAAACACATATAAAGCAGGAATGTAATTAAAAGTTGGTAAACTGCTCGATACACCTCGATATTAAACTTATTGCCAGGTAACGGTTTACCCCATCAAGATAGTAAACATCTCAAACCACAGTTCTTAATATAATGTTGGAAACCGTATATTCGGTACATTTCAATATAGAAGTTACCCGGTATCCACTGCCTACGTGTCGCAAAATGCTAATCAAATACTTATTTGTACATACCTAGCGACCGTAACGCTCCGACCCGCATACTTCTGTAAACGTATGTTACAGTAGGTTAATATAGTAGATATATTCACATTGATATTTTGAAGCTGCGCCTTGCAAGGTTTGGAATTTGGATTTGTACCCGTGAAATTACATGCATTTCTAGAATATTATTACGAACATATCTGAGATGTGGAATTTGCAACAGAAAATATTTAGTAGAAATATGCAGGGAGGAACGAATATTTTACTGTCTGCATTCTGTTTAATGACCTTAAATGTAGTTTTAGGTAGGTGGATTTCAAAATAAAACCAAAAAGAAGTTATATTTTTGTATGTTATGTTGTTTGTGTTGAATGTTTTGAAAATAGTTGAATATATACTTAATAGTTTATACACATTTTTAAACGTGTAGTAGAATATTTAATTAATCGTTAATCATTTGAACATTCAAAATGCAAAATGCTTAAAACTTATTATTATTAGCCCGCGCGCAAAACCGTTTCTGCGATTTTGTTTGAATATTTTTTGATATTGTATCACATTTTTGTATGACTTCGCAACAGTATTGTGCCCCGGAGTGCTTGTGATAGACTATATACACTACGTTCTTTTTCATATAAAGAGTAAAAGCTTGCATGTTCATGTTTTACAAAAAAAGAACCCTAAAGCAATGATTTTGTATCAAAACGCTAGCTCCGCTCAGTCCCGACGCCATATATGTGTGATGAATAGAAATGGGTGAATAGTGTACAATGGAAAAATATGTGTATTTGATGTAGACCATGCTTGGTTTAGATACGACACATAATATTCACAAGCTCTTTTCTTTTGTTCGATTAACAAAAATATTTGCAAGAAAATTAAGAAATATTCGGTTTAAAATACTCACAAGGTCGGTAGACTTACGATATTACATACTTTCTGGTCTATCCGACAGCAATTACTAAGTGACAAACTATATAATAAAGGGGAGAGCATGTAGCAAGCGAAAACTCAAAGGGTGTTATGATACTCTTGTGGTAGGTGGGAGACAAGTTTACTTTCTGTGAAGCATTGTGAAAGGTATCTCTTTGAGATGGTCACTTTACTGCTCCCAATTTGGTTTAATACCTGTTTCTGTTGACTAAAGGTAGGATTTTGTAATAATGCTATAGAACACGACTATATGAGTAGATAAACAGAGACAAAGCTTCTTAAGAACGTCAAAAATTGT
Source organism: Marasmarcha lunaedactyla (assembly GCA_923062675.1). NCBI lineage: Eukaryota > Metazoa > Arthropoda > Insecta > Lepidoptera > Pterophoridae > Marasmarcha > Marasmarcha lunaedactyla. Next base: position 11,148,407 of record OV281339.1, on the reverse strand, counting down.
TACCTAGTTTGGTAGGGTTGTCACAATAGGTTAAGACAAATTAAACAAAACATTTGTTAAATAGTTTTATTATTCAGTATAATACTAACTCTGACACGACAGTGTTCAGAAATTAAGGTATTAGACAAGAACAAAGCAATACTTATTAACGAAGGCCGCGGTAAGAAACATATTTACGTTTAAGGACAGCTGTTTAAAATAAAAATAATTATGTACATTTCACATACAATTTCACAAAATTTTTATATTTCACGAAGAAATACTAGAAATGAAACAAGCTATGAGATACAAAATGTAAGAGTTTGTATTAAACATTTTTATAGATATTAAATCGTAAAAGTAGATTGGAATAGATTTTTCCAAAAAATACTGCGTTTGAATATTTATTTATTTGAATACTAGATTTTTAGGTCATAGATATCTAGCGAGATTTCAGATGTTCTAGTTGCACTCTCTAGGCAAAATTTCTACTGAAATAAATAATATTCTACACCACATTTCTGTATTAAAAATTTTCCATTTAATTTACCTTTAAGATATATATTTTAAGAAGAAAAGTAACCAAAAGCTTAGCTTTTTGAATATAAATTTGTTTTAATTTCATACTATAGTTGTCATAATTTTCGAATTAAGTTTGAGAAGTATAGAGAAATCACATATTTTTTATAATTTATTAACGTAACGTTTGAACTTTTAAAGTTCAATTTTGAGATTAGATTCTTAAGTTTTTCTAACCGTGGTTCAGGTGCGTGTTGGGATACATTCATAACTTGTAACTTGTAACATAACTTGTAACAATCATTTTATTTACTCGGCAGCCGTAAGACATAACATTAAATTTAATCATTAATAACTTTAAACATTGTTTCATCTTAAGCCTAATATGTACCTTTTCATATTACTTTGAAAAACTAAACGTGTTTTACTTTAGAAGTAAAAGACATATACTCGTAAATTCTATCTTAAACTAGAGAGATATTTACAACGCTGGAGAGCCAACTAGTATTTTTGGATGGTACCTCACAAAAATTGACTGATGTTTTTATATGCTGTTAAAAAATCTTTATGGTTGTGACCGAACTAATTGCAAAAGTGGTTAAAATTGGATCACAAACTGGAATGCAGATAATAAATCGAAAACGCAAACGGACGGCAAGTTCAAAGTCTATTTAAGTCTATTTATCTGTTTGGTGTTGTACCTGTAGTGGCGATATATGATGTAATGTAAGTTAACAATTTAATATTTAAAATAAGTGATACTTGCAACACTTAGATCTTAGTTAGTTCCACAATACATAGTAGTCCTAAGCTTTTGTCTAGTTTAGTAATGACCAACTTCGTCTGATTACCGGAATACATGGTCTGCATAACTTGAATTAATTTGAACCTTAGTACATTAAATTTGAGTTTGGATTTACAAACCATAAAACAATTTGATTATGGCTATTTGCTTATGAAGTGATGTTTTATATTGTTACGACTCTAAAAAGATCTACCGTTTTTAGGCCCTTAAAATCTATATAAACAATTTTGGTTTAAAGTTTTAGATACTAAGGGTTATGAAGTTACGATCAAAAGAGGTTTTAAATTTTAAATAAATAGACACGCAGAATAAGAGCGTAGCAATTTTTCTTGCAACACTGTGCTGAGCCGGAGCCTTTTGACGGGTACGCCAGAAAGATAGCAAATTTTGTACCTTTTAATTGTATATCTTTTGTTTCTAAATCTATTTTGTAATTTTCTATTTTTTTTTGTTGTGTGCTTATGTCAATAAATTATTTATTCATTCATTCATTTATTCATAAATCGCTATTTGGTATTTATAATGCTTCCTAATAGATTAAAGTGTAGGTATGAGAGAAATGTACAAAACTTTTAGTCGGCTTTTTTATTTTTACTAAAAAAAAGTCCATCTATTATCATTTTAACAATAAAAAGCGGATGAGGCACTTGGCTTTGTGACAAAAACTAATTTCTAGTTCATCTTAATTATCAGCTGAACAATACTAAAATAAACTGAGTTAAATAAATCTTTCAGCATCGCAAATTTCATAAGTACAGATAATAAATAATTTGCAATTATTTCTCAAAAACTTGCTGATCTTCCCTATAGAACTTCACATTTTTATTTATTTATTTCACTCAGAGTTTGAAGAAGTAGTGTATCTTTTGCTAAAAGCCGTCTGGAGGAGGAGCATTATAAACTATCCCTTCATATTTTACCTGCAATTTCCAATTAAGCTTAACGTAGGAGGGGCCGCTTCAAACTATCTTGAAATGCATATGATAGAATATTTTACTATTATGACGTTGGTCTTTACGTCGTAATAAATAAGTCATAATTAATTAATGATCATTATTTTTTTCACATAATCGGGAAATTGCTATAGCTTTAAAACTAACATAAGTTACGTTTTCTTTTTACACTGGCATCATTAAATTATATAAAGATTAATAATTTTATTATACACTTAGCTTTAAACCACCTAAAAAATTATATACTTACTCATAATATATATCTATCTTATACTATTTAACAAAAAATATATAGTTTTTATCAACATCGTATATATTTACTTAAATAATAATCATCATAGTGTTTTCAACACTAGTTTCTGGACCGGCGAAATTAATAACTATGGCACATGTCAATTTTCCTCCGAACCTTATTTATATCTTGCCGGTGACGGCGGCGGTCCTATTAGTTTACCGGTAATTTGCCCGCCTCAACCAACCAGAGGGTAACAAAATTATCGATAAACGTATTCAGACACGTGTAAGTTAGTTCTTGGTTATGTTTTCATCATTTAAATAAATTAATATTTGATTTATTTTTATTTTTTCTTTAATTTTAATATTTAAAACAACGTTTCGTGATATCGAGTAATTCACCAGAAAAGGGTGTTTATTTTTAACAATAAATTGAATTACATAAAATCCATTTCAATAATTTACTGACTAAACTATTACAATTTAAAAGTCATCTGTTGTTCTCAGACAGTGTACAAAGAATTTATAACGTTGCTACGAAACAAAACAAAAAAATCTCCAGACGGAGATAAATGTGGTAGTCTCAAATAAATGAATTAGAAACTATACCTTACGCTTTCACTTCGTGACACTTTCGAGTTTTTTATCGAACAAAAGGTCTACTGGAAACAAATGATAGGGCTGTTTGTTGAGTAACGGTGAGCCATCGGCAAATTCAATGTTTTAAAAGTAAAATGTATATTATTACAAACAAAATTGTTTACCAATAAACAGCAACAATGAGAAAAGAAATACAAGAAAAATAATTAGAGAAAGAATACGCCAAAATTGCTTTGTACATACGTAAAGTTTGAAATCTTTGGTTGCAGTTGCATACAAACACGCTTTGACTTTATATTAAGACTGGTTCTTATTGATTGTTAAAAAAAGAATTTATATAAAAAACATGTTCCAATAAAATAATTCAATTAAAAATAACTTTGTTGAAGTACAAGGTACAAAGGTATCATAGATATTTGTGACTGGTTATGACTTTTTGGTGGGAATTAATTTAAAGAGCGATGGAACGAATTCAAGTTGATGAATGATGGCAATGACTGGGCTTGAATTTGAATGGATGAACGTTAGACTTGTTGCAAAGATAAATGTTTCCCGGAATTGCTTTAAGGTTTGAAGCGGCAAGGCAGAAAGGGCTAAATCGTATTAGGTTTATTCTTAGTAAAATATTCAAGTGAGGTTTGTGTTTGAAAAATTGGTTTTCTTTTTTAAACAATTATCTAATCATACTATAATATATTTAAATAATGGTTTTTAAATTTATATATCTCATTGCGTGTTCATTTTCCATTTCACCTGATGGATAGTGATGATGCAAACTAGCATGCAAAACGCTTAACCAAGGGAATATTTTATTTTAGGAATAAATGTGTATGGGTTAGATTCGACTATAAAAATGGCTATAATCTAAAAAAGTTCATGAAGTTAAGAAGGCAATTAAAAAAAATTATGCGTCACAGGGAATGAAACTATTTTCAGTTCGAAAATTGCTATTCTGAAGTTACATCGCTACGTGCTTGCAGTCCGCTCAAATTCAATGAAAACTTTTCATTTATGGCCGTTTACTTAAATTCATTTTAGAATTTCTATTGTTGATTATTACTCCAAATGTATCAATTATAACATTTAGTTTTCTAGATTATATCTTTATAAATATACTTTAATTTTGCTAATACAACAATAACTAAACAATAAATAATGCTGCGAAAAAACAAAACTTCAGAAAGGGAAGGTAATTTTTGGATCAGAGCAATGGTTGCTACTTATAATTAGGGCAAAGCTCTGTGTGCCGCGGGCATACAAGGCGAACTTACCTCCGCCCTATTATTCTTAACAAGGGGACTCTTCAACAACTTAATTTAATAAAAGTTTCACAAAATAGAAATCTTTTCTCAATGAACAGAGAAACGTCGGTAAATGCATTTTACGTTACCTTTCAAATTATTATAATAAAGTCTTATTGTCTCGTGTTGAAAGAGTTTACGTGTAAAATAAAAGGCTTTTCTTTTAAGAAGTAAATGCATTACTGGAGAGGAAAGGGCGTTGTTTTTTATTTTGTTATTTTGTTTTAGTTTTTTCTAAGTACAAGGCACTCTCTTACTGACAAGAGAGTGCCTTAGTTCTGTGAAGTTCGAATGAAAAGAGCTGTAAATAAAAGTAAAGTTACTTCAATATAATGTAATTATGGACATCTTATAAAATGTATTTATGCGTATTTTGATTACTAGCAAAGGAACATTAAGTAAGAAAGTAAGTATTTTGAGTTACCTTAGACGTAGACATGAGCAAAAAAATAATAAATAAAAAATAATCTCAATGGATGCAAACAATAGCAGGTACAAATAATTGAGTAAAATTTCTTGATTTTGGATTAAAATAAATCTCTTACAATAATTACGGAAAAATATATTTTATTAACTAACAATAGATAGAGGAAACACAATATAAGAATTAAATATTTTTTACTGATGAGGCAACCATATATACCAGTTTTGGTGTCAATTAATAAAAATTACCTTTTTTTAAGTTTTATGTCAATGTATAAAAGCATTGAATACTTTTATATCACTTTAAACACTTTTTAGTTTAATATAACTTTCGATATTTTTCAATTTTATATAACTGATAATATTCGAAGAACTAATGAGAATATTAGAGCAGCGTGGATGAGTTTTAACGAGATGCTTGCTTATGAGATGTCACAGAATAATATATGAAGGGCGATGAAAATATTTTTATGTAAGCATTGGGTGTGATTAGTTTACTCTTAAAGGAAATAAATTCTAAGTGTTAGCGTGTAAATGTATAAGTTAAGAATTTATTTTTTAATTTTCATAGTTAAGTTATTGCTTTCAGTTAATGCACAACAAATACCTGTTTTTATTACAACTTGATGGCATTATTGATATAATCAAATTCACCTGAAATATTTTCTTTATACAATTTAATTTTAAATGAAAAGTTTGGGTCATTTAATCTACACAGGGCGTCCTACGACTATGTCATATGGAGAACAAGTACCTTGAATATTGTAGATGGAACATTTTACTGAAAGAAGACATTATTTTAATTTAAATAAACTATTTTAACTGCATTTATAGATTTTGTTTTGAAATAGGTACATGGTTAAATCGGGCATCTGTAGTTTTATGACACCGATCTTTTATTATATGGATAAGGCTTTATTATATGGATTATTTTTTGCTGAATGGAATAGTGTCAGCAATAAAAGGAACACCATGAATTCTAACATTTTTAATACAAAATTAATCAATTTATCAAATGCAAAAAATTAGTCCCATTCTGTTGAGTACCAAGACGCACTATTTTGATTATTTCGCTCCTTGTCGATTTACTGATCACATTGTGGTGGATATTTAGAATAATACGTCTAAGTTCTGCTTGTAGCTTGTGGACACTTTCATATTGGTTCTTGTAAACTTTGGCGTTCTGCAACTGACAGATTATTTATCTCACTTCTTAAAATCTCAAGTATTCTGAATACCTTTTCGTATTCAGATGCCCTTCGTAAAAATGTTCACAGAGAACCCGGTTTTTTACAATCCCACGCCAACAGTTGAACGAAAAACGCACCTATTAAACTCGCGGATACGTAAAGGATTCACCATATACATACGTACATACCATGCACATACCATTATTGCTGAAGTTTGTCTCGTCTGACCAGATAATATTTTTTAGCAAATTCTGATCCTCTAGGATGAGCCTCTCGATTTCATGGCTGAAAGTAAGTCGTCTTTCAGCATCAACCGGCCGTAATTTTCGTGCTAATCGCCCTTCAACTTAACTTTTAAATTTTATTTTTTTCAGTAAATGGTGTATTTTGCTTTTCGAAATTCCGATTTCTTCTTCACCTTCCCTCACTGAACTTTTAGGATTTGCCTAAAAGTATATCAACATGTCGAGTTCATCGTCAGTGTTTGTCATTTGGTGCCGCGGTTCTGGCAAGCGATAATCAAAACGTCCCAAATTTATCAGGTTATCCACCAACCGTTACATAATAAATCGAGATGGTGTATTTCTATCAGGTTATTTTTCGCGGTGCCATTGTAAGGCTAGTGTTATTTTTTTACCCAACTACCCGCACTACCGCTACGACGTAACGTCAGCTCCGTATCAAAAAATTCACTAAAATTACAATTTTAGTTTTTTAAGTGCGCTTACAAAAAAAATCCTAGAGTATATCTTCAAAATATTCAGTGACAATGTTTTTAACTTAATATATCCATCATATGTGAAGTGATGTAGACATTCATTGTAACTCAATACATCCCAGTGTCATAGTTGTGCATTTATAACAAAAATAACAACAAAGAAATCACTAACCGTCAAAAATATATGAGTCATCTGTATCGTTAGTGAACTGTTATTTCGGTTCATGCGCAAGTCCCAGTGGAAGAGTGGTGGAAAACTACGTGAACCGATAAGTACCGAGTTCGAGACCAACATCGAACTTGGCATTTTATATTTTTGTTTTGTTTGATTTAATATACTGTTTTTTCAGTTTCCTGTGTTTCAAGGATTTTATTTTATATGGCTTTTGACTAGGCACAATAAATTATAGTTTTTAACGATTTATAATATAAGTGACTATTGTAAATTATATAAAAATGGATAACTTTACATTTAGACGTCCTTTGAGAAAATATACGCCTGAAACATCACTAAAAATGTCTCCAATAAAAGTTGCATTGTAAACTCGACTCTGCTTGATTTTACTACTCGTAGCCAGCCTATGGAAACATCCATAGATTGTACTTTTTAAATTGAATTTAAAAGAACAAGTGGAACGATTGCAAAATGAACTTGATAGTGCACATAAAGAAATAGCAGACTTAAACAGAGAAATTAAAGATGTGAAAAAGGAATTAACAGAAAAAATCACACTATATCATTATTAAGAAAAATGACATCTACGGTAATAAATACACCATATAAATCATTAAAATCTATTAGAAAACAAATGACTAAAATTAATATGAAAGTAGCTAGAAAATCAACATCTTTTAGTCAAATAATTACGAACAATAATAAATTATTGGAAGATGTTTCGATAAATAACCCTACACAGTCACGTCAGCTTTTCTACAAGGATATAAAACAGTTTGATAAACGTATAGATAAAGTTACTGGTACATTAAGTCCTAAAGAAAAATTACAAGAAAATAGTAAAAATATTTTCATCTTCGGGGACGAAACCATACACGGTTTTTCGACGAAACTATATTTATCAAGAAAACAACAATGGAATGATGTCTATAATATCATGGGTTTATCTAAACCTAATGCGACTGCAGAAAATATATTGGATGAAAAATCCTTACAAGTTGTATAGTGAAGTATGTAACTGTTTGCGTAGACTCAAAAATTGTAAAGTGTTATTACTTAGCATTCCGGAGAATATTCTAAACTGTAGTAAGTTAAATAGCAATATTATTTTAGTATCTTAAAAATATATCAATTGTCAATACGAGGACTTGTTTAAATTTAATTTTTAAAGTAATTCGTTATAAGACCTTTGTTTCTGTTTGAATACAGCAATTGACGTCGAATATTATAGAAAAGAATACATTGATAGTTTTAAAAATACATTAAAACCGATTAAACAATTATCTGAAATGTGCTCTACAAAAAATGAGACTATTGCGTATTATTTTAAAAAAGATTTAAAAATAATGAAGGCGCTTGTAATGATGTAAATATGTTAAGTCCTAAAAAAATTGATAATTGAAGCTTACTGAAGAAAATGTACCATACTAGATTATTTCATACCTATCAACAGACCGTTTTTTCGAACAATGTGACTCCACAGTATCGATGACTTTGATACACCAAAATATAGCGGGTTTGTTAAATATATTAGATTTTATCGAATTCACGATACAGGATCTTCTAGAAAATAATAATGAGCTTAGTTTTTTGTATTTTACTGATACTTTCGTAGAATGTGGTAGTGAAACTAATATGAAAATATGGAACTACAATTTAGCAGCTTCTTTTTGTAGGAAAAATAAAAAGGGAGTTGGCATGTCAGTTGACTTTTCTCAATTCTTTTCTCAATTTGAATACTGTGCACTTAAAATAACCGCCTTCCAATTAATTATTATTTGCTTTTATAGAACACCAACTTCAGATTTAAAGGTTTTCTTTAATAGTTTGGAGATATTACTGTCAAAACTTAATTTCAAGAAAGGCAAAAAAATTATCAATTTTGGAGACTGGAATATTAATATGTTAAAAACTAATATAGTGTCCAAAGAACTTAATAGCATATTAATAAATAACAATTTGTTAAACCAACTAGAAAAATATCCTGCATAGATCTAATTGATAGCAATATATCAAATGTTTCTAGTAAAGTATTACACTTAGCCTTGTCAGATCATGAGAGGGTATAAACTCAATAATTTAGAAAATAAATCAAAAATACTGAAACGTCCAAAAATATGGTTTGAAAAATGTATAGATTTTTACAAAGATAATATAAGAAAGTTTTGCGAGGCATTATCAGCGCTATAATTTAACGATGTCATAGCTGAAAATGATCCAAATAAAGCTTTTGACATATTTCATGATCATTTACTATTAATTTTCAACCTTTGTTTTCCATACATTATGGTTAAAAAAGTTAATAAAACATACAAATTGGCTTACAAAAGGCTTACGAAAAAGATATATCAAAAAGAGAGTGCTTTACCTAAAATTTAAATTGTATCCTTGGAATAAAATAAGAATTAAAATTGAATACTTAAAATATACCAAAATATAAAAAAAATGTATAGCACAATCTCAAACGTCAGCGAATATAAACTATATTAGAAATGCGTCAAATACGTGTAAAGCTGCGTGGAATTTAATTAATGCTTACTTAGGAAAACAGACATGTAGCCAATTTATAAATTCAATTTGTTACGAAAAGCTTTTTTTCGAAAACGCATTAGAAATTACTGAAATATTTAATAATTTCTTTATAAATACTAGTTTCAAAACTAACAGTTATTATATTAATTGTCAAACCCGCCCATCTGTTAGTCAAAGCATATTCTTATTTAACTGAAGAAATACATAAGATAATCAAAAATTTTAAAAATACAAATGCGACAGGATATATGATAAAATAAACACAAAAATTATTAAAATTTGCTCTCTGATATTATTAAAACCTTTAACACATTTGATTAATTTAACATTAAAGGAAGGTATTTTTCCGCATCGTGTAAAGAAGTCCATCGTCAGGCCTATAGCTAAAACGCCAGTTGTATCAAAAATATTTGAAAAATTCATATTAGAAGGTTACAAAGCTATTTCTTTGATTTTAATCTTTTGGATTATGATCTGATTTTATTAACCAATTCGGATTTAGAAAAAACGAAAACACTACTCCTGCATGTTTTTCTCTTATGAAACATGTGACAGAATCACTTTACTCGGGGCTTAGCTCACAAATCGTCTCTATATTTTTAGATTTGAGTAAGGCATTTGATTTGGTCTGTCATGCGGCTCTACTAAAAAAGCTAGGGTCATATGGTATAAGGGGAAATGCATTAAATTTACTAACGAGTTACTTGCATCATAGGGATCAACGTGTCAAAGTGTCACAAATGTGTGGAAATAGGGTAAAGGAGTATAAGTCGTTCGTTTCAAAAACAAAATCTATTCAGAATCGCCCAAGGGAGTGTTAACACACTTTTTTTTTTTATTTATTTTATTCATTAATGATCTTCCTACTGTTACCGAACATGAATGTGTACTTTTCGCTGACCACATAACAATAAACATAACAGCGACAAATACGAAATCTCTGGAACATGAATCTAACCTCTATTACTAATTATTTGAATCAAAATAATTTAGTCATTCATATGAATAAAACAAATTTTATGCAATACCAGACATACAGAAGTAAAGCTGGTGTAATTCGGTTAACATCTCGAGGCACGGAAATAGAGCAGGTAGATGGTACCAAGCAATAACTGTAGATAAGTATTGTGACTGGAAACCACATATAAGTAATTTATGTAAAAAAGTAAATAGTTTTGTTTTCGTCATAGGTAGATTATCAAGAACTGTAAGTTAACAATCATGGTTATATTTCATCTATCTTACGCTATGGTTTAATTTATGGGAAAATTCTGTAGACATCCAGAAAGTATTTTTGTGTCAGAAGAAATGTGTTAGAGCACTTTGTAGAGCAGATTCCAGAGATCCGTGCAGGCCTCTTTTTGCTGTTTTAAAGTTACTCACTTTGCCGAGTTTGTACATATTCGAAATGTTATTGTTTGTAGTAAACATAAGGAATATTTTAAGGAACTAGGTAATGTCACGATTTTAAGAACTAGAAATAAAGATATTTTGAGTAAAAAACTGTATATGCCGCCTAGAAAATTAACATTATTTAGTAGAAACGTTTATTGTATGGCTATCGATATATATAATTAGTTGCCCTTTAATTATACAAACTTAAATTTTAATAACTATAAACGGAAAATATATGACTTATTGATACAAAAATATTACTACACAATTGATGAATATTTTAAAGACACTGCATTGTAACTAACTAAATCTATATGTATAAGTTTAGGAATCATAACTTTTTGTAATTTTTTTATAACATTTAAATATTAACATTTGTAAATACTATTTTGTAAAAAATAAATATTATTTAAATATTATTTAATAGATTTTTAGATAGTAAATCATTTTGCAATTAACTTCTTAAAAATATTTGCACGCTGGATAACAGCAAACAATTTAGAACTGTAAATTTTAATTAAGATCTATTTGTACACATTTTTTTGCAAATAAATTCATTTGATTTGATTGATTTGATATGTTTTTGTGGTTCAAAAAGTACGCTTCCATTAAATTGAAATTATTTGATACGCCATGTTACAAATTCACAATACAATGCGAAAATCCGCAATTGAAGATCACAGAAACAAAAGAATAAAAGTTTGAAAATGGAACATATTTTTGAATTATTTCTTTATACTCAGCCAGCCGCATTGCGATGGACAAAATCATTTACGCGTCTTTTGGCAGATTCAGGATACGGCAGAAAATTGATTGAGCCGAAACTCGACTTATGCATACAACCAGGTTCCTACTAAGGAGTAGGGAATTACTAGTATGTTACGTATGTCTTGATCATTTTATCACGCACTTAAATTATAATAGGTAAATGATGCGTCCTTCAAGTGGGTTCTGATTCACGAGTAAAAGATACTTTAAAATGATAATGTCAGTTGTATTTCCTTACGGCAATGTCAGCTTTTCAATTTTCTGAACGAAATATCACATCAAATGTTAAAATTCATGGTCTTCCTTTTATTTCTGACCCTATGTTATTTAGCAAAAAATAATCCATATAGCTTTTCGATCGGTACTATAAAACTACAGGGTAATTTGTTTTCTCGTGTAGCGGGTTCGATTCCCGGTTTAACTGCAGTTAAAATAGTTTTTTAAATTAAATATACGTCTTCTTTCAGTAAAATGTTCCATCTACAATATTCTAGCTACTTGCCCTTCATGTCGCATATCCGTGGGACTCCCTGTATAACAGATTCAGGTAAGTTCCTATAATTTTACTGAATGTTCCCACCCCTTCTCCTGATCCAGGAATCGAGGGGACAATTTAATTCATTTTTCACCTTTGCAGAGTTTTCCGGAAGCCAGCATTTTTTAATTTTTCGACTTCCATCCGCCTGAAAGCGGAGTCAGAAGTTTTCAAGCGTTGTAATGCTTTCATGAGTTTTCAGACTTGCCTGAATACCCGCGCCGCGAAATTAAATTATTTTCCCGGGCAGCAAGAATTGTAACCATTGCACATTTTTTTTCATGAAAGATTTGATTTTGTTATTATGTTTATTTAATCGCCATGTTAGTTACTTTATGAGTTAATAAATTATTCAATATTTTTCTACTTATTATAGGAAGTTTCCAATTTGTCCAAATAAATATAAGACAAATAATAATATTCTAAATGTGACTAGAACAGGCTGTAGACAAACGGTATACAAATGGTTACACTAAAAAAGTTATAATGAAACGGAAACCTTACTACAAATTATGATACAGTACCTACTGACACGGGCTTGAAATGATAAATAATAATATTAATCAAATACATAAAATGTACTAAAAGTGACACATAAACTCATATATATATATATATGAAACATATTATGTACATATAAAAGTAAATAAAGTTTGTGTGTGTATGTCTAGGTATATATATATATATATATATCCCTATATATATATATATATTTATATGTATGCATATATGTATAAATATGTATATAACTCAATAAGTAATATATATATATATATATATATATATATTCTATTGCACTCCCACACATACACACACAATCACACACACACACACACACACACACACAATCACACACACACACACAATACACGCACAAACATAATCGCATCGTTAAATGGGAAGACTGGTCTTCACGACACAGGGAATCCTAGTCTGGAGTCCAGTGACACTGTAAAGAAATTTTAAAATTACCATGTATAACCATGCCATGTATTGTAACAGTGACTAAATTAAGCTCTTGTCTATTTGTACTTAAATAAAAATTTCATTTCATTTCAAATTGTTTTTCACCTTATTTTTACAGCTCCGTCAAGGCACATTCGCGCCGCCATCGTGCCGTCGTCGTGACCCACAATAAACTCAAGCTTCTTGATGCGTTAAAAGCAATTTTTCCCGTGCTGTTTCGCCTCTTTCACTCTACATTTAATACAAACAAACGTATAGTTTATTCTCGTTTAATCTGGCGATATACAAATGTTGCCTTTGTATTTCTCTCACGAAGCCTTCTAATCCATTTGGCGGTTGATTTGGGGGTTGCGTAGATGAACCATTTGTTCAGAAGGTTCTTTGTTTCATGATGGAAATTTTCAATGAATATAAACCTAATGAGAGTAACTGAAGCTACATGAATAAGCCAACAGGTGTAGAAGTAAGCAGTTTTTCTTAATTAGATATTAAAGTGATTATCTCTAATTTTAGTGAATTTTAGTAAACCATGCCTTGTGAACCATTGATTAAACAACAATAATTACTTTATTCGTTTTTCCTACTTCATTGTAATTATAGATACAAGTAGTTAATACAATTACTAAAAATGCTAGATATTTTAAGCTCTTAGAGCTTAGATAATAATATAGATGAAAAGACACTTGATGTTCGTAGCATTTTTCAAGTGTCAATTATTTGCTCTTTAGAAACAGTTACAGTAACAGTTTTAGTAAACAGTAAATAACCTGCGTGAAACTTGTGTAATGTTATGTATTTATTAGGTTTAATACCTATATTTTAGAACCGATGGGTATTTTGTTCCTGTTGATTAATATGCTTATACTAGACTGATGCTATTCATGATTTGAAATCCTAACAATTCATATTTGCTTCTACCATATAAAAATGAAAAAATGAATATTTTAGGGACAAAGTAATTTTCTTAGAGACCCTTATGAAACTATCAAGTCCTCATAGCATAAGTCCCAATATTATTATTATAAAGTTGGGTGATGAAATTAATATAAGCTCTCATTAGGAATAACCAGCAAGCAAATTCAGTAAACGTCCTTAGTGAACCAATTTGTGTAATATACATAGGGTTGTCTGTTGGTAACTGTAATACATAATTTGTGACAGAAAAGCTTATTTGACAATGAATTAGAAGTATGATAAAGTTTATTTAATATAGAAATAAAAGTTTTGTTAACTTGGGTTGAAAGGATTTTTCACTTCTTTTAAAAGTTTTCATTCTGCCATCATAGCTCTCTATAAATGCTACTTTTATTTATTATATTTTATTAATAGATAGACACCTTTTTTCAATAACATTTAGCTTCTCATAACACTTCCAAAACAACTTTTCCTAAATCAAAACTCTTTAATTTTTTTTTATTTACTTCGGTCATAATAAAAAAACTAAAGATATAAAAACCTTTATTGGCAGCCCTGCAAACAGAGTACATAACTCTGAAAACATCTGCGACCTCCATTAACGCGGCCCTAAGGGCTGGCCTTATCGCGATTGCTGCCCGCGGTAATAGAAGAAACTGTGGTTACCATCCCACTAAATAATTATCATATGCCTAAAAACCTTTTCGTAAATAATGCAATGATAAAGCATTATTTACGAAAAGGTTTTTAAGTCTGTGAATGCGGTTTTGCCGGAGTTTTGGAGAAGGAAGCAAAGCGATATTCATATTTCGTTTCGGTTGATGCAGCTTTCATGGTTTATGAACGACAGAATTCTTATAAACCAACACGTAACATTATAAGCTTAATAATTTTGGTGAGAATAAAATCCAAATCGGCGTACCGCACTAGTTTTCAGTTTGAAAATTTTTCGTCAAATAAAGCTGCATGTTATGTAGGTGTTATGTTTTAAGGCCCTTTCAGTAAAAAATATTTTTCTTTTAATAAACCAATACACATGCATCTCCCGAAAGGTTTACAAATAAATAATCGAAGTTCGGTGTTCATCCTCCACAGAGGCAATTACTGGTTCGATTAAACGGAGTTTTTACCAATATTTAATTACCATTAAAAACTCGTTTGCAGACATGGCAACGGCAGCGATAAAATAGGAATGTAAATTTTTAAACGTTTTTTAACATCCTTGGAGAACGTTTAAACGTTACATAAAGAATGCAAGATCACGATCCCTGTGGATTTACCACATACATTACGTAAATATACAATTTACAACCTAAATGTGAGATGATTTTAGGTCGCTTTTACGCAGTGCGTCAAATCTTGTCACTGATAAAAAAATTTAAAACAATGTAGGGATAGCGTTATTTATTTGTTATGTATGGTGTGGTTTATGATCAAATAATGTGACTGTACATTGTTTCAGTGGCAATAAGAAACCGACAGTAATTTAGTTATCATGTATAGTTACGTTCGAATGATGTTGTGTTAGTAGATTGATCCCTAGGGGAAACAAACTTATGTTACAGCTTAGAAGTGTTAGAAACGGTATCAGGAAATGTATGATTATAATTTTAGTTCATTTGTTGGAACTGTAGCAGTTTCAAATAATGTACTTATTGATAAAACAGGGCGCCAAACAAGAATTTAACTAACTACATATTACTTGAAACAATTTCATGTTTTTTTAATAAACTCCTACCAGATTTACGTGATTTTACCCTTGCATCTTATTGTACTTGCAGTATTATTTAAATAAAATATAGTCCGTGTTAAAGCACTTTTGTTATGTACAAGAATTACAAAGGAAAGTCACAGCAGTTTCGTAGTTTATCAAAAATGAATAAACAAATATTTCCTCTTCGTATGTATTAAACATAATTTTAAAAGTATTTACCATCCCTACGACCTTCGCAGATACTACGAGGCTCACCTTAAACAACCAAACCTAATTTAAATTCGGATATAAACGTTTGGGATATGGTTCTCATTCACGCGATGACAATTTTGTGTGAGCTATTGTCAAGTTCTGGAACATTCCGTGATTCCCGACTATATTTCCCAAAGCCCTGTTTTTGACAATAACGTTGTAAAAAATCTTAAAGCGCTTGTGAAACGTACTCGATTGCACGGTAGAAAATAGCTTTGTTTGGTGCAGACCTCTTTGAAGAAATGTGATTTTATATTTTTATTGCCTTTAACCTCAAAATAAAAAAACCCTAGATTTCAAAAAAAATTAAGAGTCTCTTCTTTTTATATTTTTATGTACTTTTGGGATCACTTTATTTTTCTAGGTCGAGCCCCATTTCAATTTTATGGGTGCTGGATCCTGGACTTTGTGAGATATACCTCAATCTCAAATTGATCATGCTTTGTAATTGAGGCTTTGTCAAGTATGTGACAATCAAGAATAGGAAGGTCGGTGGTCTTGGATATTTTGACCTGGACCTGGACTTATACAACGGAACTCCTCAACATCAAACAGCAGATAATAACAATGGCTTCGATCTTTTTGAGCTTTTATAGATAAAAAGGAAGTCAAAGTAGTTATTACTTTGAATAAATGTACTGTGGTCAAAGATGTCCTGGACTGGACCTGAATGCAGGCAGAGCAATTCCTCAAGGTCGAAAAGCACGTTAAATAAAATGATCATTTGTGAAAATTATTTGTTCATTATGGGCCAATGGGATATTATGTTTTGATGATTCCAACTTATTCACGTGTCCAGCGAGCTTATTTATAATGATGAAGTCAAGTGCGAGCAATAAAATACTTCTTTTTGAGGTCGGTGCTTATGCATGTAATACAAAATATGAATATGAGCCTTTACTCAGACTTTAAAAAAATATTTGGCTTATGGAGCTAGTTAGATTTACACCTCTTTCACATGATAACGTATTACGTTTCTCTTTTTAGTTAAGTTATTTTTTTATTCAGTTACCTTTTTTCAAATTATTTTATCTCTTTTCCATTGTTTTAACTTTTTATTTCCCTCCTGGGCATTAAGCCCTTTGTAGGTACTGCAACGTTTGCTTGTGCCGTATTTAATAAAATAGGTTATTGCACAAACAAACTTGCCGACATTTATGACTGGCAACTTATAAGTCTGTCATTATTTGATTTTATTTGTAAAATGTAAAATATATAGAATATGGAAGATTGTTCCATGGAATCCCTGGATGGGATTCCTTGACGAGATTCCTTTACGGAATTCTATTGCGGGCTTCGTCCCCAAAATAGTCTAAGAATTATTCTTGTATTGTATTATAAATAGATTCATCATAAATGAAAGTAACTTAAAGTTATAAGTGTTTTTCCTTTGTTGATTAGGAAGACCTCCCTAGGTTAGATTAGGTCCATCTAGGGTCCCGACCCCCCAGAGTACCTAACTAAAGGAGGGCTTAGTAGTAATTTATTGTTTACCTTTGTTTAGAATTAGTTCACTTTAAAGTTTAAATTTACTCCTAGTGCTCCGGTTGTTCTCGAAGGACTTTCGATATAATGCTTTTGGTGAAATTTCCATAGTTTGTATATTTTTAAACTTAGTTTCATATACAAATGTAAATATGGATAAGGTTTATTTGCCGGTGGATTTACTTCTCCTAGACGTACTAAAATAAATAATTATAAAAGGAATTTAATGAAAATTAACAAGTTTTCCATTAAATCGAATAATCAATGTAGAATCACTTAGCGAAAATCCCTTTAAACTGACAAATGCGAACATACCTTGACTAATTCTAAGCTTAAAGTTCCATCCGTAGAAAAGTTTCGACTTTAATTGATGTGGCGGCGCGGGCTTAAAATAGAAGTTTTGCATATGAAAACTGATGGCAAATGCATTTTATTGTACATTCTTAATAGTGTTAGCTGAGAGTTTAATAAATCCAGAACTGGTGCTAT
Source organism: Marasmarcha lunaedactyla (assembly GCA_923062675.1). Classification (NCBI taxonomy): domain Eukaryota; kingdom Metazoa; phylum Arthropoda; class Insecta; order Lepidoptera; family Pterophoridae; genus Marasmarcha; species Marasmarcha lunaedactyla. The sequence continues at coordinate 11,130,459 of OV281339.1, read as the reverse complement.
AATATCAAAATGTAATTTCAACTTCTGAAAGCTTCTCTGGATGTTTTATGACACTGCTTTTAGTCTAAATACTGGTTGTAAATATTCAAATAATTCAAAATTAAGGTTGTTTTGGAAAAGGATACGTTTTAGATTCATAGGGCGTAGTAAAACGCACGTAACAACAGGTACATTTAAACCTTAAATATAATTTATTATTTAAAGTATACTCTACAGATGCGTAAAACACAATCAAGTAAACAATAATTGTAATCCTAGTATGCCGACAGAAATCCCTAGATTACTAAAATTCTGTTTGTTTTATCATAAAAAGTAAGGGGACCCAGGAAGGACCTTTCTAGTCACTTCGCCTTGTTATGTACCCACCTTCAATTATTTTTTCTTGATTATTATAGTTTATATGTAAAATTACAAAATTTTTAATATTTTCATCTACCAAATGCCTGATTTCTAGAAGGGGAATTTATAAGTTTAATCCTAACCAAAAGTTCTTATGATCAAAATAAATGCTGATTTCCAAAACTTCTACCACTAAAATAACAAAATTTAATAACACTTCTAGTATAAAATACGTCTATAACTTCCTAATGCTTTTCAAATAATAACGGTTTTGATAAAGAGTTAACTCTTATGATTTCAAAAGGACGAAAACTAATAAGGCACATTTGATCCACCCTATGAATAGAATTTAAAATGTTTCCACAAAGTTTCCACACAACCCATCTTACAATGTTATTTTACCTTTTGAAAGCCAAGTTTTCCCACAAAGCAGAACAACGTTGTATAATTTATTTTACCCTTTAGTGATAAGGCGTGGGTGAAAGCTATTGTGCCCAGTTCACTCACTGCTGGAGCCTGAGCAGCTTAGCTACTTGACAACTGTGCCCGCACGCTATTTGTTACTTACTCACTCACATGTCAAATCCGTGGAAAGGTTATGTTGTACGGTTTTGGAGAAATGTGTGAAAAACTTTTTATTCATACTAATAGAAATAGTTTATATTATTTTAAACATCTTTTGATGCATGTGAATATTCTTACAACAGGGTCTGCAATGTATGCCTCAAGAAAAATATTAATCATAATATAAACAATACGCTATTAGTTTTTTGGAATACTCATTGTAAATTCTGATTTAAATAAGTAATTTAAAAATACATATTATGATTATTTGTATTTTAAATAGATGACTGCAATTTAAATTCGGGCCGTTGGTAGTTGACAGGAAACTCTAATTGTGATGTCCATTTTTTATTAATTCGTAACAATTATTTTAAAAGTTACTAAACGAGCATTCAACTTACACTCATAATCAATCTTTAAACGCTGCATTAAATAAGCTGAAACAGACTCATTAAGATCTAGTGATATTAATGAGTTTTGTAGTTAATACTACAAAATTAACCACGAAATATTCGTCAAATAATCCGTATATCCCGAATAAATTTAACAATCACAAAACGAAAAGCAATTATTATTCAAATTTAAAGTATTTTCTGTATCGTTGGATTGTTCTATGGTTCGGAAAATGTCCAAAATCTATAAAACCGAGGCTTCTAGCCACATAGACGTACTGTTCGCGTGATGGCCCGATCCCCAGAGGAAAACTAAGAGAGGAAAAATATTTTTAGTATCGTATCTACTGGCTAATGGGGACCATTACTTTGTGTATATAGCATTGTTTATCTTCTTTTCGCACGCCTTTCGTGTGTTACCTGGGCGAGCATATGCGTCTTTGAGTAATCGAATCATTAATTTTCTCACTTTTATAGCAAAGCCTGGAGTAAGCGGAGTTGTTGCTACAGCAGAGAACAAACTTACTTAATGATCATCACACATAAGAGCCTTTCATTTAAAGAACGCTCTGATATTGTAAGTCTGTCGGTTTAGCGATCAGTTTAAATAGCCTGTATTGAGGTAGGGAATAATGTTATAAGTGTATATGGTATAATAATGGTGGTAGAGTCATGTTGTTTTTGACATCAATAAGAACAAGTAATTGTTAATGTTGAGAAAAAAAAAGTGTATGCAGACCCCATCCTCACCGTTTGAAGTGTTTGAGAGCCCTATGGGTGAGGTATTACATAGAGTAAATAACAAAAACAAAGAAATAATTATTTGTGGCGATTTTAATACTGATTTACTAGAAAGGACACCACAAAGTAAATGATTCTTAAATCTTTTTAATTGTTACAACCTAAACAATGTATTCTTAGAGCTTACGCAAATCACAGTGACTTCAGCCATATACAAAGTCCGTAATTCATAAACTACAATCAGATGAGTTTGCCACTTTTGATACTGGGTATGAAAAGACTCTAAAAAGAGAAATTACCTTTATACTCATAAATGAGAGACGGCTTATATTATTTAGAAATAACGTATTTGAAAAAACATTGAAATTAGAGTACTGTGGAGATCCTATTACTCAATATAACTCTATTATGTATATATATATATATATATATATATATATATATATATATATACTTAAATTTAATTACATTAGTAATAATATTCAATATTATACTAACATTACAAAAACTGCATGGAATATGAGCCAACTCAGGAAACTGGGCAAGCAAAAGATCCCCACACAAAATTTTATTCAAGAATTAATGATAAATTGTTGTCAACCGACAGAGAAGTTGCTGAAGCATTTGAAAATTGCTATAATGCCATCCCCGTGTCAACTACTTTGAGTATTAATTTATGTTCCACCCTCGCACAGTCACTGCTAAAGGAAAATGTGAATTCATGCAATATTGATTTCAACTTTATGTATGTTACTGCTCCACAAGTTTTAAATGCATTTAAAAGCATACATTTAAAAAATCCTGCATATTTAGATGGTATTTCTGTTAAAATTATTTAATCTGTCATTGATGGTATAGCCCCGCACTTAGTATATTTAATTACTGTGTTGATAATGGTGTATTTCCTGATTTAATAAAATTGAATAAGGTCAGGTAGTATGTCTGACGCTAATAATTTTAGACCTATATCTATACTACCAACACTCAACAAGATTTTTGAAAAATTAATTTTAAATCAATTACATTATTATTTTTATGGCCATAGTTTGATGACTTTTAAGCAATTTGGTTTCACACTTGGTCGCTTAACAACCGTCCCCAGTGTTGGGCTCATAAAACAAATTACTATATGCTATTGGTGTCTTTTGTGACTTGACCAAGGCGTTCTACCGTGTGATTCGATACTACTTATGAAATTGCACCATTACGGCATAAAAAGCCAAGCGCTTGGCTTGATTAAATCATATATTTCTAAAGAAAGTAGAAATATTCAATAAATGGAAAACAATCATCAGGAACGGCAGTGACAATGGGTGTGCCCCAGGGCTCAGTTCTTGGTCCTTTCCTGTTTTTAGAATATGTTAATGATCTGGCATCGGTGGTTAAGAATAGTTGCGAGATCATATTGTTTGCTGACGATACTTCCTTCTTATTTAAAATCAAAAGACAAGAAACTCACTATTGAGCAGTGAACAAATGCATCTCCAACACAGAAAAGTGGTTCTCAGCTAATAATTTGCCCCTCGACGAAAACGTAAACTTAACATACTTTGCCAAATGTGAAACAGCTATACACTAACATTGTAGTTATGAGCCAGGAACTGACTCTTGTAAACTCAACTGTATCGCGTTTACAACTGTTTAGCTAAATGGCTTGACTCTGCCGTATATGCTGTTAAAAAAGAGAGAAAATTTCAAATTAAACAACTACTCGATTAGTATATTTCGGTTTCTTCCATAGCCTCATGACATATTATGGCATTATGTTGTGGGGGACTCCTGCCCACATCGATAATATATTTAGTCTGCAGAAAAGGGCCTATCTATCAGCTCGGTCCAAGGGTGTCACTTAAAAGTAAATTTAAGGAAATAAATATTCTTACTTTCCATTCACAATATATATAAGAAAATTAAATGTATGTAAAAAAGAACGAACCTTGTTCAAAAGAAAAAAAAGATGTGCACAATGTTAACTCGAATGGAATAAATATGCTGGCCGCTCATACTAGTATGCTTCCTAAAGTCACTAACTCATGGCTGGGTCAATGTATAATATACGCTTATAATATACGCTTTTATAATAAGGTTTCTGAAGATAACCAAGGTCTTCCCATTGACAAATTCAAAGAAACTATAAAGCAAAAGTTGTGTGCTAAAGCTTATTATAAACATATCATTTACAGGTTTTTCCTAGTATTTGTAATAAAACTTGTATATGTGTCTGTTCTTTTGTTGAGTTCTTCGTCCCGATGAATATCTAAAGCGTCATTGTCACTAAAGTACGTCTTCTTATAGTAGCGCCTTGTTACGGGTCGCTCACTTCCCTCTAATATTTAGTGTTTGGGTTAAGAAGGGCGATGGCTGAATCCCGCGTCAACTTGTGTACGGGTGCCGTTTGAAGGTGTTCGTCATTTGGATACTTGGGGTGAGTGAGATTGCCGAGCTAATAGTTGCAGATAAGAATAGTTTTGTACAGACACAAAGAGATACATTGTAGAAGTACACTGATTTGGAAAAAAATATGTCCTTGAAGTTTCTTGCCAGTTCTTTGTCACGAAGGTGTAGTCATGTTTTATTTGAAGTCAATGTTGAGAAATAAATATTTCAATATGAATTTGAATTGAAATTGCACCTGTACGCTGGAGTAGATCTTGGCAGTTATTTATCTGTCTCCGTTAATATATTTGTAAAACTAACCGTAGGTTCAAAATCGAAGCTATTTAGTGAGTTTTCATAGAGTTTTTGAAAAGATATTGTAATTATTAGAAAATTGTATTAAACATTCATATTAAAATATTTTGACATGGCAAGATCAAAAGAAAAAAATCATTTCGCATACCACATAACACATTATGCTCCAAACATAAATACCACGTTCAACATAAAATATAACACATGTCTTTATTTAAAAAAAAGATTTATAAGGTCAAATCTAGAGCTTTTCCATAGTTAAGTTAAAAAGGAATTTCTATTCGATTTACTCGAAATTTTCATGGGTACATTGCATTTAAAATATTTGAACCCAAGGCATACTTTCTCAAAGGAATTATTTTCAAAGGTCACCTCAAAAGTATCCTCATATAAACTACATGAATACAAAATAATCTAAATCTAAACAGTTGCGCAAATAAAATATGCTGTTAGTTACAGAGTTGACATATAAAAGCGTAGTCGCATTAACTTCATTTTATGCGCCGGAATGTATGAAGTATCTGTTTACATCTTTGAATTTTGCAGAGAATATTGCTGCATTTTTATAATTCTCTTCTTATAGCGTCCCTCGATTGCTTTCCGAGTCAAAAACTGTATATTTTAGAAATATTTGCATTTACCTGCGTATTTTCTTGAGCATGGCGAAGTTTAACTGTTTATATTCTATGAAATCAAATGTTTATGTTAATATTAATAAAAATAATTTGACCCCTCACGTTAGTTTTTTTACTGTAATATAATAATAAGTTATTATAATGTTTTATTTTTAAAATTGTAATTCATTAATTATAAAAGCTGAACTGTAAGTAAATGTAACAATAATTGCTATTAATTTATTATACATGTTGTGTAACAACAATATTTTAGAATATCGTTAATTTTCAAATGGTTTCCTGCATTACATGTGTAATTTTTTTGATTACCACAGATATTGTAAAGCACGATTTATACAATTCCCTACCCGATTAGTGTATTGGACTCCGAAACTTACGGATTTCAATACGCTAATCGGGTTTTATACCATTAATAAAATAAAACCGTACAACATATTTACGGAAACAATTTTAATTAATTTCCCAGAAACGGTTATTTATTCGATGCCAAATATGGCAATGAGATTTAAAAGGATACGTTGTTTATCGACCTGAGTTAATGGTGTGGAAAGTGTTGTAGCAAATGGACTTTAATCGTGGTGAAGGTAGTTCTGGATTTTGCATATTTATAGCCTTTGACCCTGTCTACTTAAGGACATTCTATCAATGCTAAGTTGAGGCAAATCTGACACGTAATTTTGTGTTTCATAAGTGTTGCCTTAGTCTTATGTATATCTTAAATGATTAACACTTTCAATAGTTTGGTGTAGTTTCATTTATTGGAAGGAGTTTGGTTTCCATATCACCTGGTAGAAAGGGATGAGAAGAGGGTGGGACACGCTTGTCCAGTATGTACTTATTTTCTTTACACTTGAAAGTTCGCGAGTTATATCCGAACAAAAACAAAAGGACAAAATCATAAATACTAGAAGATCTAGAATCAGCTATTAAACTTTCATATGCGACTAATATTATAGACATCATTCTAAATTCTTGGCAACTTACAATATTATTGACAAAAGTGGCCATCTCAGGATCCCGCTGCAACAGTAACTGTCAAAGCAAGCAAGAAGTTAGACTCGAATCAGTATCAATTTGATTTGTAATGTGACGACTTTTCTGCTGCATCGACAATTTGCTGCTGACTTCGTAGATTTCATGTTGTGACTTCTTTGCTAACGGTTTTCATTTCTGCCGATCATGATTTGTCATAGTTATAGATAAGAAGGTGTTGCTTAAAATTTTGATAGCTGAAATTAATGGTTTGTGATTTTACTTATATAAATATATTTCTTTCAACAAATATATTGATCCACTTTAGCCTTAGGTGTTAATTGAAGGTAAAAAATCAAAAATAATCGTCATTGCCTCTACTGGCCCATTGTTAACTACATATATTGTCGCAACCAGAATAATTAAAGAAATCAAAAAAAAATTATGCTTTAAAACTTTGAATTCACAATATAACGGTGCCTTTATATTTTTTAACCCTCATCACCTCTTCTCGGGTTAAAATTCTCACTTGATGAATGTTCAGCCATGACACATTTTGCGAGCAATTTATTTAAAATTCCTAAAAGTCATGTAAAGAGTTTGGATACAAAATTTAAAAATGTATATAAAAAGTAGATAAAGCTTTGTAACGGTCATGAGTCTTTTGAAAACATTTTCGTGATTTTGTAATTATTTTACTGCCTTGAGTTACCTTATGAATTACCGTAGAAGAGAAATTATGATTGAGATATGACAGATTGATTGACAGTTATGCAATGATGTTGATGTCAACTAAACATCGAAATTTGCGGTTTCGTGTTAGTGACGAAATAGATTACCTTCAGTAGGCAAGGGCTTCATAGGATAAAGTATTTAATTTAATTATGTAATTATGTATTTATTTAATTATGTAATATTTCAAAATTTTTATGATATTGTTTTTAATTGAGTTTCATTTAAAATAAGTAAAGTGGCCTTAAACTTTTGTGGGAAAGACCTTCAAAAGTGTCATAAATGTTCGGTTTTTACCTTGCAGGTAAGAAACCTTGATTTGCCGCAAAACAGTTCTAGAACAAGCTCAACTGTAGAAAGGAATTTGGGTTAAAATCAGGCAAAATTGAATCCACTGAAGAGATTGTCCTTCTTAAGATTAATCTGCAGATTACGACTAGAATTTATTATATATATTATTAAAATAATGTTATAAAGAGGGCCATATTGTATAATCTGTTTGTAAAAAAATATATTCTGAAAGGACTGATCCAATTTTGATAAGTATCTGTCTAACGAAGCAACATAAGTTACATAGACTCTATTTAGCTATTATTTACGACAAAAGTAATATTTATGACTCAAGATAACCTTAGAAAATATATAAAATATCGTATGATCATGTATTATGTTTCATAATATTAGGTTAGGAACTCTACTCGTAAATAACGCGATATTTCAAGTTTTCTATTTTGTTAACTGAGTGATGCAAAGAAAAAGCCAAAAAAAGGAAAAAACAAATGAATTACGGTTTTCGAAACACAAGTTCGTGAGTAAACAGCTGTATGAATTTGAAATTGGAATTCTTAACCAAAGAGCTTACTCGAGTTCCACCGTGGCACAAGTGCTGCGGAAACGGCTCGATGTATTAATGCTGTGTATGGCGTCGGTGTCGCAAAAAAAAACGCAGTGCGCTTTTGGTTTCAACGTTTTCGTTCTGGAAATTTCGACCTGCAGAACAAGTACCGTCGACGGCCGGAAACCAAAGTTGATAAGGAGGAATTGAAGGCTATTGTGGAAGTGGATCCATCGCAAACCACGTCCGAGTTAGCTGTAGGCTGCGGTGTTAGTGACAAAACTGTTTTAATCAACTTGAAGCAAATTGGGAAGATGAGAAACTTTGAGAGGTGGGTACTTCATGAATTGTGTGCAGCAAACCGACAAACGCGCGTCGACTGCTGCGTTACATTACTCACCCGGCACAATAATGAAAGGATTTTAAATCGAATTATTACCATTTTTACACACACACACATTACGGAAACGCTCATCGCAATGGTCGAACCCTGGCGAACCAGCCATGTCCTGCACTAAGTGAGAATTAACTCAATAAAAGTTACTTGTGAGCGTTTGGTGGACTAGTGCCGGTGTCGTTCACTGCAGCTTTCTTAAATCTAATCCTTTAAATCTTTTTAAATATGAATATTTTAATAAATACCCTATTTGTTTTATTTCGTACCAAGTAACTCACATTAAAAAAATTACTTTTATTTAGTAAAGGTAAATATTTTCATTCTTACATAACAGCAAAATTTTAAATACACTACTTAATTTTCCTCCGACTGACATGAATTCCGTTTGTAACTCATACCAGCTGGATTTTAAATTTAATTTTTTAACAAAACAAGCCTGATATTAAACGATCTTTTTCCAGAAAATCCTACAACTCACAAAAGTAACTATCGAAATTATCTGTATAAACAATTTTCGACCGCGGTTAAATTAATATGTTCGATTGCTACGTATTACATACATAGCATTACATGTGTAGTATTTTTATTTTCAAGATGTAACAAAACCAGCACACTTGTCAAAATATTATTACAAAGAAAGTGCGTAACCGATATCCAAAGATGTCGGAAATAGAACATATTTCAATACCATTATTTTGAGAGATCGGAAACTTGATTATAATAACAAAGGTTTGACAGGGGCTGTAACTGATTCCGTTCCATCGAATTTCACCTCTTAAAACTCAATATTTAATCATATTTTGTGTCCTTTTCGTTCGCCGGAAATTCCAAGCACGAGGCATAATGCCCTCTCCCTTTTGCAAGAAAGTTGAGTACGTGAACAAACGAAAACAGGGTAAAACAGCTGTGGAAGTCGTTTGCTTTCGAGATAATTTTAAACCTAAAAATGCACATCAATTTTGGAGCATCAAGGAGGTTATGACGTACGTTGTGCGTCAAATATTTTTTCTTAACATTGACAATTACTTGATCTTATTGACATCAAATAAAACATGACTCTACCAGCAGTTCGGAAAAACCTTCGTGGCGAAGAACTAGCAAGAAATTTCATGGGTATATATTTTTTCAAAATAAATTTACAGTGTCGCTTTATGTCTATACAAAATTATTCTTATCTGCATTTGTTAGCCTGGCAAGTCGCCGTCCCCCCAAGTATCCAAACGACGAACACCCTCAAACGGCACCCGTTCACTAATTAACGCGCGATCCAGCCATCGCCCTCCTCAACCATATTAGAGGATCGCTCGCTAGGATCTTTTCTCTTCAGATCTCATCCAAATTATTTGTTTTATACTGTTTTATGCTCGACTTCTCCCATTTCAAAAAGTAGTTGAAGTCAAATTATTCGTTCACAACTATCTAACTTTTGAGATGTATATTTTATTTCTTTTCATTGTGTTTATGTTTTGATTTTTCTGTATGTACTGTTTGCTTTAGGCAAAAAATTAATAGTTACACCTTGCAATGTCATTAAATCATTTATCATTATCATATATTACAGCGTGAACGATTGCTGGTGAACAATAATATAAATAAATTATGTATGCTAAATCCAATTTTGTAAGTAACTCGCAATGAAACGCCATAAGTTTAGTGTAGTTCTCCGTCTGAGGATTACATAAATACATTCTGAACAAAGTTTGGTGACACTCGTTTGCATAAAAACATAGGTTTTTAATTTATTTAAGCAAATAATTTATATTTTGCAAATTTAAATATTAATAAATTTATTCTTTGGGATCCTAACGGAATTAGGGTGGCCAGCTTGTTATAAAATAGAAATATTTGTCATTAGAACCGGCTGCGTCACCCACTGCGTGGTGACGATTATTCCCACTCCCTACCCTGGAATTTCTTAACACCCTAATCATATGTTTCCGTTTGTTTATTCACGCACGAAAAATAAATTAATTTAAATCTTTACGTATAAGCCCCTTGGAAACAAGGTGCGAGGTACGACGTAGCTCTAGCGTTTTTGTCTCATCTGTGAAAATGTGTCATGCGATTAGCAAAGCTGACATAATGCTTGGCTAGTTAACAATTTTAGGCTCACATCTGAGTAAAAAGCAAAAGTCGCTTTTAAATTACTTTAATTACTTCAACGTACCTAACATTTATAGTATTGCATAACTTTATTACTTAAATTTAAAATGAAGTTTCGGCAAATAATATTTGTGTGCAACATTGATAGCTATTTAACATTTTTAAAATAAAATTTTGACCGTTTTACGAAATAAAAATTTATCAAATTTCGCCTATACTCTATTCATAATGTACTTTCGTGTAACTTACAAATACTAACCGAGCCTTTTGTGATTTTCCATTGTTGCTCAACACATGTTTACATCACAGAATCTAGCATAATGAAACTGAACAATTAATAAGGTAATCGTAACTCATTTACAACTGTATTGACATGAAAATCCTTCTAGAGCCTCTAAGCTCAGAGATTCAACAAATTACTCTTCATTTCCATTGAAGAATCTCTATTGAGGGTATTGAAAATAGTTAAAGCTTCAGTTACTTTATTTGAATCAATGCTGATTTTTATTTGAATGCTCTATTTCAGTAGGTACACTTTGAAGCTTACCATGCCTTTTTAAAGTAATTTTTAGAAACAAATCGTTAAGGTTGGATTTACTTTGAATTTACAATGATGTGTAAATTATGTGTTAATGCGGTCTTTTTTTGAAGTGCGTAATATAAATCAGCTTGGGAATATTTTCCCTGTGCTTTAAAGATCAACCGTTATTTTTTTTAAACCGGTAGTTTAAAGAAAACGTTATTTTTATTCATTACCAAACCTTTTAGTTACCGTATATTAACAGGCTCTTTCAATCATTTCTGGAAAATCAACATGTTAATAATTTATTTAAGATTAATTTATTTTAGCCCTGGTTATGAACAGTTGCACCGAAACCCGTTTGGCTCTAATTAATGCTATCGATTTTACCGTAGTTAAGAATACAATTACTTGTGGAACGGAGTTGGAGAAGTTTTACGATCGAACTTCCGTCTTAAGTAAGGAGGAATTATATTGCGACTTTCGATTGAATTGATTTTAAAGTCCTTCTGTTTTTAAGACGTAGTTATAAGTGGTGTGGCTGGTTATACTCGGATCTCGATTCATTTTATTATTTATTTGTTGAGTAATATCTATAAGAAAACCGGTTTAATTTAATTTTAGAACACGATGAACCTTTTTTCATGTGGAACCTTATCTTTTCAATGTGGCTAATTCTTTGGGTTTTATTTATCACTTTATGTTGAAAACAAACGCTCTGGTCAAAAAGCTTAGTATTATTTTAAGCAGGTTTATTACTTCTTTAAGATTATCAATATAAATTTTTCTAAAATAAGTAACAGTAAATAAAGTAGAAAAATGAATGTGTCAGCTTTATACGAAATATATTTATTGAATTTATTTAAAATTACTTAAAATTACTAACTTCAAGAGCAAACTTTGACAATTTACTACCATGCACTAGCCAGACATTGTATTTTACCTATTTATTGTGTAATAGTCTAAACATAATATCCTTAAACTACAGCGTAGCAAACTTATTGATTTATGGTGTTACCGAAGTAGCCACATTTGTGTGGCAATATTGTTTAACTTCAGCGGCCAACGAGAACAACAACTTCTAATTTACAGGGATAAGTTGATCAGGTTATTTGAACTTGCATTTACTCTTTTGTTTTTCTATAAAGTCTTTTATTATGATTAGTTTTTACTTCACGCATTCAAAAGTTCTTTGACGTTTTTGAGAAATTAAAACTTAAATTAAACTTTTAAAATTAACGTTGAATACAATGTACCTTAGGCCAAGAGTGCTACCCACATATTGGGGTTGGCATCCATCGCCACCGGCACGCGGCAAAGTTGTATATGTGGTATATGTGTGGATGTCCCGCATTAGTGAGTATTTCCGGCCAATGATGTACAGAATTTGGCGAGTCGAGCTAAAAGAGCCAACCTGTACAACAAATCAGCACTTACCGAATATGTGTATTAGTTGGTTCGCATTGCCGTTCAACAAATACTCCTGACCGGAATACGCCGACCCAAACAAAAACTACTGCGCCATAGTCGGCGGAGGTACAAGAAATAAAAACATATAGGTAACACCCGTTACAGAGCTTAGATAAAACATAATCATAAATTTATTTATGGCAACACTGGGTGGGACATAAATATCTAACATAACCCTTGAGTAAGTGTGGTCTATCTCTGAGGAGCTGTATGATTAAAGTTTGCTAGCAGCTTGCCTTCTAAATTTTTCACTGTTAAGGTCATTTACGTTATAAAACCTTTGAACGAGGTTTGTATTTTTACTACACGTACAATTATTGTGAAACTGGTTTAAAAAAATACTAACGTTAAAGCAAGCCTAACAAAAAATGAGAAAATTTTTCTTAAAGTCAACGTAAAAAGCTTCATACCCTAACCTCAAATCATACGACTCCTATGGGTAAATTAATATTTTAGTAATATACGATAGTTTTATAAAAGTACTCTCCAGAGCTGTTCCGACTGAAGATGCTTGGTCAGTCACGTATGAACTTCAGGACCGAGACCATGTTCACAATTTGCTTTTAAAACTATAAACTTTCAAAATTAGCTTTACATTTATTACAGTTCCTTAAATACATTTTTTGCCAAATTAGAAGCTTCGTCCTAATTGAATACAACGGTTAACTATCATCCTATTCTTGTACCCGGATGCCAATTTTATTCTTTTTTTCTACTTTAATTGGCTACATTGTTCGCTAGATTATTATATAAAGTAAAGTTATATAGTTACTACATCCAATAAAATTCTTGCTTCAGATTCATTGTAAAAACTACTTTGAAACTAATCGGAAAATTAGATCTTTCGAAAAGCCCTACGAAGAATCCGAATTAATGATTAAATTCATTTAAATATTCCATAAGCTCTGCGAAGTTAGGAAAATAAGAAAAGGGTCGGAACACTCACGCTTTTTCGATCCCTGGCTTTGTTTTAAACCTTTTCATTTTTTTTATGTATTTTTACAGAAAACATTATGATATTCAACTATTGGGATGCATAGTGCTTTCAGAACAACATAGCATACATCGTTTTTGTCATACAAAATATTCTGTAAATTACTATTAGCACAATATACGGCAGCTGAGCTGGTGTCATCTAATGGCAAATAAAAATATAAGGCTATAAGTTAAATGATCTTACTCGGATGAGAACCTTAATAGTCTTTATTTATTTTGAAACCGCTACCTGCAGCTTCACTCAAATAAAATAACTGCTAATCTCAACAATTATGCTCCATGCTTTAGTTTTTTTATAATGAATTTTAGCAAACTTTGTTTTTATCATTACAAAACATTATAAAATTTATAAACATCTGACATTAACGGGATTAAGACAGGAATAACCTGAACTGTGGTCAGGAGTTCCTGAGAGGGTGGCTGTAGGTGGGGTAGTTCCAGACACCTTTATGAGAATTGCTGGCCCTCCCACCCTAGTCCATTTTTGTAGTGGAATTTACCGTTTGTACTGTAGCACTCGTAGAGTCAATATTATATGAGATACAGATTTTACTACTCGTAACACTGAAAGTAACACTAAGGTGTAGTTAGCTTTGGCAGACAGAGGTAATAATAATAGTACCTATATTTTTATCCTTTCTTTACTGTATCTTTAATCTAACTAACTATATGATAATAACACTATTCTTGCACAATAAGTAAACGTATTCAGATAGTGAGAATCTTTACTATTCTGTATCAGTTCTATATATTTCAGCAAAAAGAAAAGAGAGAAAAGAAAAGAAGAGAAAGAAAAAATATACTGCTAAAAAGTATATTGTTTAATAAATTTTGAAGCTAATAATTATAATTCCTTCAAACTTAATAGAATATAACGTGTTCGGTTCCTCTATAGTTTTCTTGTTCCTAAGCAGAATAAAATTTTGGGTAAGAGATTTATATAAGAGAGAGAAAATATATAAGAGATTTACAATTCATTATATCATGTTCATTCATATTCTATAAAACTAAAAGCAAAAGAGACACTATACTATTGAAATCTTAAATTGATATGGAAGGCAAGTCTAAGTTCAGCTCTAAACCACCAGAAAGTTTGACAGAGTTCTCCCCTAAGCTAATCTGAACCGGTTTTAGATGAAAACTAATTTCTCTAGTTCGCTTTACAAGATAATTCTCAATTATAAGACCATGATAGCTATTTCTTGTACGGGCTATTTCATTGTCGTCTTGAGGCTATTTGAGAAATTCAATAAACTTTGAAATGAAATTTGAATTGAAAAATCAGGTAAGCTTGCTTTTAAAAATATTTGGACATTTAAAGTTTTATTTCGAAAGATTTTATTATTTATGGAAAACACTTCAAAACTTGCAGTCTTTGTGGCCGTGTTATGAGTGGTTATAATAAAATATTTCGAAAATGAATTTTGAAAGTTGAATTATTTCGAAGGCTTTTAAAGTTGAAAGAAAAAAAGACTGGATTTCAAACACTTATTTCTCAATAAATTCAATTAGTATATAATGTTTTTGTAATTCACTCATGGTTTAGGCTCATGTGCGCTCACTAGCCAACAGCTCTTCACTAACCTAGCAGCTTCTATAAATGCTATGTACTCTATGTATTAGAAACTTAATGTTCAGTTTAGTGCCAATTATCATTTGTTGAAATTGTATTAGTTATTTACTCCATTTTGTTAGCTTTGTTTCTTCATCTCTCTGCATAAAACAGGTAATCTATTGTAAAATGTATCGTGCCCCAGGCGACTGTGCTGCAAAATCCTTTGTGTAAATTTAATGTATTTGTGAAACTTATTAATTCGCATAGCAGATATTTCAAAATCAATAGACATATTGCGAGATTTTACATAGATATTTTTGGATAGTTAAAACATCTCATCAAATCTATTACTGCCTTTACTACCAATCTACAAATAGGTACCTTTCTGCTGAGTAAAGGTTAACGTCATAGCACCTCTTGCCCTTCAAAAGGAAGTACTCTGTAAAGTGAATAAAGCAAGCTAGAATCTGATCCTACAAACCTTCTAGGGCTACGTTTTATCAATTTCTGGTGCTTTAGACTTTAAAAAACATGATGTTACGAACGTCCTTTACGTACGCAGGTCGATCTCAACATCGCGTCGCTTCGGCGAGAGTTGTAAAAGTGGCACACATACTTCTTGGAAAACAAGGGTAGTCTATCTACCCAATGTTTTAATATGTTTTTGTTCTCAAAATAAAAGAACAGGCTTAATACTAGTACCTAGCATTATTTTTTATTCAATTGATATCCCAAAAAATTTGGCACAGTACAATGGTGAACATTTAGGATTTTCCGGAATACTTTTTTAATACTTTTATCATTTGAAACTAATTTGAAACAACGCAAACTCAATATAAAGATTAATAAAACATGTAAAGATTTTTAGTATTAACGTGCTTAAGCGTGTGTAGACTTCTTAACACTTATCTCAGCCTAGTGGTTAAGTAAACAGCGACTTTATTTTATACAAAATAGGGATGAAAATTGCAGTATAAAATTAAACATAATTGGTGTTTCATATTTTCGGAATATGTTCACCTACTATAAACATGATATGTATGCCTACTATATACAGGACATTTAACAAAGTCACGTTTTTTAACCTTTTAGCTTAGATAAGTCCATTACGGAGGCTTTAAAGATTTCGGCTTAAGTATCCCGATAAAAAAGCTTATACTTACACTTTAGTACTTGCACTGTAGTACTAGGTGCTTCGAGGGGCCCTAACATTGATATTTGCATTTGGAAGATTGTTTAAATGACATTGATGATTTCTTCGTTATATTTTTATATTGTCTAGGACGTTGTTCTGCACAAGATTTGGCGTATTTGTCAGGAGATAGTTTATTTTATAGAAATATCTCATTAAAAAAAAAAGAAAACTCCATTGACTATATTTTTTTTCGTACGGGAATTGATCTAATAAATATTTTTACCAATAAACATTCTTCCATCCAAGTATATCACTGGCGGTTAAAAAAGTCGTTTTTCCCCCAAAGTTTGAATTCGTTCATGTAAATAAGTGGAATCCGAAGCGTGTAATCCTCGGGTATAAATATTTCAGTCACTTTGTCAGTACCTTCACTCCTTTGATGCGCAGTGATTGAAAGAATATAAATGATTGGAAAATATACTTTGTATTCGTTAATAATATTTACCACATTGCATTCTATGTTTTTTTCTTGAATTGATTAGTATAATTGAATTGTTGTTTTGTTTTCCAATAGTTGTGTATTTTTATGTATCCCAATTTTTATTATCTTTTTTTATATATCTTGCATTTCTTAATTATCTTTTCGTAACTCCCGAAGTACAGTTTACTTTGTGTTAGCTGCTATAATAGCTAAGGAAAATGTTGGGACTTGATATGGCTAAGAACGGAACGTTAAGAAAGCCAAAATGTATACAATTTCTATAGAAGTGCGAATAATTTAATCAGCCTTAGGGTTGACAAAATATGTGAAACTTTAAAAACAGGTGGAAAATAAAGTTATTTAAACCAAGGACTAAATTAATATTCTTTTAGTTATTAATTTTAAAAAAATTGCTCCAATTAAAGAAACTAGTGGGTATACAAAATTTTGTGATTCAGAAGAAATTATCGATTACCCCACACTAAAAATATACAAATATTTTGAGTCATACAGTACTAACTTTGATTTAAACAATAACCATTTATTATAAACGACGTAGAATTTAATTTATTCAATGGCATTCCACGTCAGGGTTTAGAAACTAATATCTATTCAAATATTTGAGGTACGGATATTACATCATAACAATGTAGATGTACATTCAGCGTCGTCTTATTCTACTTATAATGAACTCTTAGGAAGTCACTACCGAGACGAGGTGGGAAAGAATAACGTACTAAATTATAGGAAGAAATATTTAGCAGAACTGCTAAATTATTCACGAGACACGTTCCACTTCTACGCCATGGGTATAGTAATATATTTTAATTGGTTGATGTAACTTACTAGTAATTAGTAATAGATATAAGAAGTACGCAGTTGGCACCCCATGGAGCGGTTAACAGATGATACAAAACTGATCCTCATCGACCTCACAGAAAATTTAAAAACCATATTTGTTGTGTCTTAATGTATACTGTACAAATCGACAGGTCATTTCCACGCTATGAGAACGTATTTTAATTATTCGGAAATTGTAAGGCTTAGCTATTTTGTAGTCAGGATGTCGTTGTTCTGTCAAAGGAATTAGTTTCATTCCAAAATATTTCAGCGTCATATTGTTACAACAGGATATTGCGAAATTATAAAGTGAAACTAAACTAAAATTTGAAATATGATATAGTTTAGAACTCTCCATTATTGACTTGCCGTTTAAAACATCGAATAGAACGGAATGTAATAAACGGTGCAAAGGTAATATTGTATGGTCAGAGAACAAGTTTCTTCGTATTTTACATACAAAATGAAATAAATTTTGTCGTATTTAATATAAAAGGTACAAGGAAAATATATACGAACCATTTTGTTCAATATCTTGTTGCCATAGTTCAGCTAGTGACATGATACCGATGCCGAAGTAATTATGAGACCTTGATTAATTAGTTCCTGGTGCATGGTGCTTGATAAAAGCTATAAGTATAAAACTTATGAAGAGAAAACTAAATTAAATTTCCGTAAAGGTTTGATTCCCAGATGAAATATAGGCAACCATTTTTCAACATACGTCTTGTATATTAAGTTCGAAGAGAAGATAGTGTGTGAACTTCCTTATGTAAAAAATCTATATTATATTCACAATAAAATCTCAAGTTCTTGAAAATATCCCATACTTTACAAATCATCAATTTCCTCGATATTAGAAAGTAATGCATTGAAGTGAAAAATACGATTTTTTTTATAGCTGCTTCTCATAGAATGTTTTTCGAATTTCGGATTAAATTAAACTTTACCGGATTTTGTATGACCAGTCCATTAGAGTACCGGCAGGATTGCTAAAATACTCATGTACGCATGTTCATTCGCCATATCCATATAAAGGACACCGGCACTTATTGTTTACAGGTATGGACAAAACTTTCACGTAGTTCTACAGGCGAGTGGTGTTTTAATTAATATTTTAATTGAATTTTAGTTTCTGATTATTGTTCAGCACCGGTAAAGTTGGTGTAATTTTCTAGTAGTTATATTTCAGAGCTACGCTGATTAAATTTAGAGATCAGAAAAGGTTAAGGCATTCTCATGGTGAACTTGTTAATCGTGTTTCATTGATCATGTACTTGTTGATGTTTTTATGCAAACATGTTGGCTAAAGGCTACAAATCATTTATTGGGATGTCAACTAAACATTCCGATAGATGATTTGTTACAAGTATCGAAATCAGCTCAATTCTTGCCCCTCACTATGTTCAAAAAGCTATTTAGGTAACAATATGTCAATAGGCTTACTTAAGCAACTAAATAAATAGGATTAAATATTATTTGGATGACAAAAGGGCCTGAGATTAAAGTACTGTTTGTCTATTTTTATTTCCGTTTTTGAAAAATAACATGTAAATATCTTTTTTTTTTTTTTTTTTATTAATAATTAGCAGGCGTTTGTCTTCCATCTCACCTGATGGAAAGTGACGATGAAGACGAGGATCGTACACGCCTGTCTAAGAGGTACCTATTCACTCTACACTTGAAAGCTCCAGGGTTATATTTGTCTGGAAAAACAGACGCAGGCAAATCGTTCCACTCTTTGGCAACACGAACCAAAAATGAGCTATCATATATATCATAGTCTGTGACATGACATAAGCACGCAATAATAATAATAATAATAACAAGTCATATATTCGTTTCTTTCACGTCGTTAGTTAAATTGTATACCTTCTACTGCATGTAGCAAACATTTTTTGTTGAAAGAGTACCGAAAGGTTTTTCTGTCGATCTACATACAACGCCTTTTAAAAGCCGAAGTTATGTGATGTTCGCTAAGTGTTACTGTTGTAAATCTAAAATAAAACAAAATATTTTTATGGATATATATGTAGGTCAGTTTGTCTCCTGTGGCAATATAACATAATTTTGTGATGATGGCTCATTCTCGGCATTTGCTGACAAGAAACGTAGTCACTGTCAAGGCGATTTCGTATTTTTTTCTCTAACTCTCTTTAAATTTAAATTAATTTCCAAAATAGTTTTTCATAATTATATTTATAATTATTTCAAATGCCTAATTTATCCATAAAAGGTAAGTGAAATTCGCGTAAAACCGTGACTTCAATTTTATTAAACATTTTTAAAATCATATCAAAAAATACTTGTATAGTAAATTCGAATACACTAATTATAGATTTTAAAAGATGTACTGTACCAATGGAAAAGGTGTCAAAAGTTTATACAGTAATCAAAGGGATCTTATTCAAGGTTATAAAAATTATTGGTTTAAAATGACGAATACTATAGTTTAAAACGAATTCTGTATGAAATACACATACACTGTTTCTCTATTAATAGAAACCAAATAGAAACCACTGATTCAAATAAAATAAAGAACCAATTTCCCAAAAATCTTTCAATATTTTGGAAATGGATTTCTAGAAACAGAACAAAAAAGCTTTTGATCGAAACGATCAACTTCTGGTATTAGCCATGGAAGCGGGAAAAGATTTTGTCAGTTTCCGAATATTTTTTACCTACATTGATTCACAGTCATGATTCAGATTGATGAAGATGAAGATGCGATTTTTTAATCAACTTTTTTTATTTATTAATAATGGAATAGAAAAATAGCTAAGTCTGCATTTTGTCCTAAAGAAAATGAATAAGTCCATACATAAATATTTATAATATTAAAAGAACATGGATTATATATGAACAATAAATAAATAAATAAATATATATATATATATATATATAAATTTAAATGTATATATATACATATGTATATATTTAATCTTGAGTTTTATAATGTAGATAAACCTTTATAAATCTAGGTTGACTGCAGGTCTCCTGAGGTGCATACAAAACAGAAGCAGATTACAACAAAAACTAAACTATGATTGTGATAATGTAACACTAAGAGTGACTTGCACACGTTATCGCTACACGTGTAACAATTATTTGCAAAAGATGAAAAGAGTTAATAACTATTAAAAATCTCAAAAAAAAAACAATGGTCTATTATAAAAAATGCGTTTCACACAAAAACAACATAAGGATTCAACAAGTCTGTTTACTCTAAAACACTCACAGCCGGTCTCTGAAAAACTACAACAATAAGTATTTTTGCATCAAATGCGAACAATTGCTCTGATTTGTAAAAATATGAAGATATCATAAATCAGCATTTGTTCACCTTTATTATTTCTTTACACTTCTTGCGTTGACCTCAAAATTTCTGAGACAGGCAAGCTCAATTATTGCCAGACCCTTATCTTCAATATTTAACTACTGTATGGACATCGGAGTATTTCCAGACTCACTGAAAATTTCAACACCTTGCTTTCCTTGTTATCTCGAATCTCGATAGTAGTCAAAAGAGCATGGGTATGTTCTTGGATCTATGAAAAGTTTTCGATACGGTTGTAGTTCCCTTGCTGATACGACAATTGGAACGCAAGGGAACGTGGTGCTGCTTTGAATTTATTTGAAAGCTTTTTACTTGACAGAACGCAGGTCATCAATAAAGACTAGTATACTACTAGCTCGGAAGAAACTATCAATAACGGCATGCCCCAAAGCAGTACCCTAGGATACTGTCTTGGAAGGTTTGGTTTATTTTGCGAACTCTGTACTCTAAAATCAGCTAATGCAGGAGTCATTACCTTTGCGGGTGATACTTATGATAATAGTTTATACACCTAAAATTTGGTAAGAAGTAGAAATATTAGCGGACAAGAACTTCAATACTGTCACGACCTGCTTAATAAAAACCTCATAATAAAGTTTAATAAAGATAAAACGAAATATATTAACTATAGCATCCGTAACAAAACCAACCTCCTCTAGATTTATTACAAATTAAATTTCATGATTGTCTACAGAAAAATACGTCCAACTATAATAGTTTCATTTTGATTACGCCCATCCTATAAGATATCTTGGAGTTATAATTGACCAGCACTTATCCTATACAGACCACATTTCCTTGCTGACAAACTGCGTCTAAACCAATGTATACTTAAAAAAATAATAGGCACATATTTGACATTCATATGTAATAAATTGCGTAAAACGCTCTGTGTCAATCCTTACTGGGCTATTCAAACTTGGTGTGACCACTCCACAATTATTATGAACCTGAATTTCTAAAATTAGAACGCGCACAAAAATCTGTATATTGAACAATGTTGTTCAAACAAATAATATATTCTTTGTTTAGCTCATACAACGATAGAAACTAATTATCCGAACAGAAATTATTTACAAAAACTGTATTGCTAGATCCCACATCCCTACAACCCAAATTACACAGGCTAGAACAAATAAAGAAGAAAAGATAAAGTATACAATGTCCCAAGGTGCAAAAAATAACTAGCAAATAATTTTGGAACTTTCCTGGGCACATTTGTATATAACAGGGTATCAAAGGATGTTTTGACTTAACACCTTCCTCCAGTTCTTATTAAAATCGTTTAAATTGAAGGAAATCAAATTAAAATTACATAAGTCCTTACAATACAGTAACAATTAACACTCGTTTCAAAATGATTCCTGCTTGCTATGCCCATAAAAAAGGTACAAATTTGTCGCGTTCTCTCTTAACATACCTGCTCGTTGTATCTATTTGTAAATTGACAACACGTGTATCCAGGTCGGTACAATTTGTACATCACTGGAGCGAAAACGAGTTACCGCAACCAAAATGGAATCGGTTGGGTGGAATACCATTTTGGAACCCACACTATCAATTAAACGATCGTTTTCTGAACCGAGTGAAATTCCCTGGCGATTGTTTTGGGCACAGCGGGAGTCACAGGGCTCCTGATACCCGCCTTATATTCAATTAGCTATTAATACGTTTTTGTTTATTATTAACTGGGATTTCAATATTTGATTGTAACGTGTTTTGTTCTACATTGTTAGAAATACATATTGGGTAAATCAATTTTTTAAATATTAAGTAGGTACGTTGACTGGAATTATTTTACTAAAATTATCGTTAGTCAAAAATCCATGGATTGGACTATTCGAAATAATAAAGACATATAAGGCAAGGAAGGCTCTTCAATTAAGTATGCTTATAAAATTTTTTGATATGTTACTAGAGCAGTGAAACCTAAACTGGCCAGAAAGAAAAAAATTTAAAGCTTTTATCAAAAAAGTTAAGTTGCATGGTAAGAGATTTATTTATTTAATAAATAAATAATAAATAAATAAATCTCTTCAATTAAGTATGCTTATAAATTTTTTTGATATGTTACTAGAGCAGTGAAACCTAAACTGGCCAGAAAGAAAAAAATTTAAAGCTTTTATCAAAAAAGTTAAGTTGCATGGTAAGAGATTTATTTATTTAATAAATAAATAAATCTCTTCAATTAAGTATGCTTATAAAATTTTTTGATATGTAACTATAGCAGTGAAACCTAAAATGGACAGAAAATAAAAAGTTTAAAGCTTTTATCAAAAAATTTAAGTTACATGGTAAAAGATTCTGTAACGCTTGGCACCGTGTTCCCAAAAGTTGTTTTAGACACATCAGCTATATTAAATACTCTTATTTACTAAAAATAAAAATATTATTTTATATTATAAATAGACAGATAAATAGTTACCGATAGAATACAACGCCTAAATTACTTTGAACATAGGGCAAATTGGCCAGAAGGCCGTAACAGTGACCACGCAAGGTGCATCCCATATCAAAGCCATCCCATTTCCCACGGCACTAGCGTCTAGCTTGTATTTAAGTATTTATTATTTATAATAACATATCCGACTAAAATAAACTGCAAAACAAACATTTAATAAAATAAAAACTACATCGCTCTATATCATCCAATTGTTTAATTAAAAAGACCGGCATACACAACTGTTAGTAATAGAGGTGACTTTAATCACACGGCACACTGCTGAGCGAGTGCACTTGATCTGTATAGGAACGGCTATTAAAAGCAATTGCAATCGGTGCTCCATAAAATGATGTTTGACAGATTGAGTGCAAATTTGCACTTGATCAAACTATCCCCCGCAAGTGTTTGTGGTGAATGTCCCGACCATATGACCGATACGGCGCATCTTTCCTGTCATGTAAGCAGCTTCGTTTTTGTCTTTTTACACTGGCATTTCCATTAAATCCTCCAATTACATTTCGAGAGATCGTTTTCCAACGTAGTTTTTATTTTTCAACCTTTTTTTTAAACGAGTTGTCATTCAATTGTAAATTGAAATGAAATGAATGACTTATTTCCTTTTAATTCTGAAATGAAGCGGTTTCTCTATTTAGCGCTGACCTCGGAAGACGCTAGCGCCAAATGCAAGCGTCTGATAGCCCGTGTTTGCAGGTATTCTGATACTGCGTTCATTATCAAAATTAATTTTAATTTTTATAAGATTTAATTTTCACATCAAATTAAACACGCGATGCTAACAATTAGTGTAAATCAGCATAATATTTCGCAATACTATATGATCAGGTGTTTTACGGATATTAGTTTTATTTCAGACACATTATTAGTATAAAGTATAATAAGGTTATAAAATAACATCTCATTTAAACAACTAGACTAATTGCCTTTCCGATACGACGTAAGGATTTTAGAAATGCAAAACTTATGAAGTTTTATTAAAGCAAAAAAGTCTGGGTTTAAATACTCTAAGCTTATCCCAAAATAATATTTAATAAGATTTTTCTCAACCACTAACTTACTTAACTTGAAAGGAGAAAAGAAAATAAATACAGCGTCTTGTAAAAATATAAAAATGTAACATCAGATATTCAATTTAAAAGTAAATGCAAAACATACAATGAGTACGATTATTGTTTTCCAAAACGCCTACAGCGAAAAGAGCAAAAAGGGGTTGCAATCCGGTTTTCAGGACGAAAAGAATATGCTTCGAATAAACAATATTTTGTTCTATTGGATTTGTACTAAGCTCTTTACATTATTGTAAGGTTTTGTGCGATTTATGTTTATTTTTTAAACTTAGACGCTTAGATTCCAATACTTTACAATTAATTTTCATAAAATATCGCATTTTCAGTTGTTTATACTTTACATAAATATTTATATTTTTTTATTATATTTATATAAATATCATCTGTTCAAAATCTAACAACCAACATCAACCACTAAAAACATACCCCTGATCTAAAATAATGTATTTTACGTTGTGTTATTTGTATGTTCCCAAATAAGTATAATAAAGCAGGTCAATAATTTAGCTCGATTATTTTCACAAAGTCCCCACACTTATAATTACTTGAGTCCTCAACATTATACAGGCAAAACAAACCCTCTTAGGGCGACTTAAGTCCGCTAAAAAACGAGAAGGAATTATTTATTGCGTGGTCTTTTTGGTTTAAATTTGGATTTATGAATGTACTTACATTAAATAAAGAGAATTTTAAACTTAGTATATAGGTAAGTCAGTTCGCTGGATTCCGCGTAATAAGTCTTGCTGCTTTACTGAAATATTTTATTTTGGTAAAAACTTTGTATGCCAGGTGGGGTAAGAGAAACATTCTTTATTTTTATTTGGAAATTTTTAGATGTGGCCAGGAAATGTGTTGTGTTAGTAACATGTTGATAAATTATAAATATTTTTTCCATTGTCAGCTTTTCTATACTCTTAGAAACATGACGCTTATGCAAACAGTTACAATATTATAGGGCAAAATAATCAATTAGTGCTAAAGTTTCTCTTCCCCGTGGTTCTGGGGTAAGAGGAACTATTGAAAATTTTTATATAAATTTAATGGATTTTGAACTGCTTACTACTCATATTTCTAATACTATTTCAATCAAATATGACCCTTAGAACATCAATTTAAGGTTCATTTTCAAATATAAACCTGTTTTATTATCTTTTTGGGGTAAGAGAAACAGAATTTCAAACAAGTTCCAGTGGTTGCAAACCAATATAAAAACATATACAGGAAGGTACTTTTACTGCGATTTTTTTAAAGAGCAGGTTAGAAACATGAATGAATGAAATCATCAAGTGAGAAACACTTTCCAATAATATAACAGCAAGTACATTTACAAAAGAATACACAATGTTACTAAAATAACAATTACAAATAAGTTTATTTCGAAAATGTAACTTTTCATACAATCTAGCAATTAGCTTACCAGTTGTAATATTAAAATTTTAGCGATTTCGCCATAATAAGTAATTGGAAGAAGGTACCTAGTAGGAATTTGTGCTCTGGCAAAATATACTTATATACCTATTTACGTAAAAACAAAAAAATTTATGAAAAAATAATTATCGTACTCTATCTATCAATTTATTCAAATACTTATTTCAGCAATACTATGAGAGTAACTAAAAAATCGTACAATCAGTCAAGCAGAACTTTTAAAATTAAAAATAAACTGCGTCTTCTGGTTTAAAATAACTGGTTTTTGCACTTTTTTGTTAACACGTTGTATTTATACACATAAATACAGCTTAGTCGCCCCCCACTTCATACGAGTGAAAAGGTTTATAATCCCTGACATTGGGAAAGAGGAACAAAACAGACCAGTTAATTTAACTTTTAAAATGTAGTTGATGACTAAATATCTTTATTTTATTTAAATTTTATGAAACATAAGATGATCACAAACATTAATACATAGTAAAGTACATAACCTTTTTAACAGTATAAATTAGATATGATTACATACATCCCAATGACATGATCCACAGATGATTGATGATTATTATGAAAATATAAAAACAAAAAGCTAAAATAAAAATACAGTACAAAGTAAGTCAAAGTAAATTAAACAATAAGTAGTTATTATATTTAACGTTATTGTTGAAAAAAATTCATGTACTTTCAATAAAGTTACAATGTCTTTTTTATATTTGTTTATCTTACTATAAAATGTCTAAATCTGTAAACAGCTCATTATATCTTTTACACATTCTAAAAACTAGTCAACGTCTGCCGGCATTGGTCCTACAAAACTTAGTTTCAAATAAACACTTTCTTCCTATACTTGTAGCCGGCACACGAAAATCAATATAGTTAATAAGCTCAGGACAGTCAAATTATGAATAATTCTATGTAAAGTTAATTGTTCTAATTGAATTCTGCGTTGTTCAAGAGAGAGCAAATTAAATTTCATAAGCAAACTGTTGTATTTACCATATTGATGGTGGCATCTAAAACTTGTCATCCTCAAAAACACTTTTTTTGTACACGCTCAATAATGTTTATATATTTGGTTTAATAAGGACATGTAATTTTTTTTAATTTAATAAGCTTAGTTTTTAGATTGAACAAATGAGCTATGCTATGTATTAATCGAAGCAGGCAGTTTTAAAAATATTAATTATGCTTCGTTGTGCATTAATTATTATTCATATCAACCAAACGAAAGTTTCCATATTTAATTGAATTAGTTTTTTTTCAAGATTTTAACTTAGCGCAACTCACAGGCCTGCGAGGTCTGCAGTTTGCGATCTACTGACAAAAAGTTTCTTAAGGCTAATCTAAGTATAGATTTTGCTTACCAAATGTATACCTTATCTACACCTCATGAATTTGATAAGCAAAATCTTTGACTAAGACGCCCTTTAATAATCAATTGACATGTCTTACGCTGGCCGTTACAGACGCGTGTGTATGACGTGAATATTTTTTTTTTTTTTTTTTTTTTTGGTTCCCCTCCACGGGAAGGGCAGGAGGATATAAAAAATGCTCTGACGCATACTCCGCGCGCGCGATCGGAGTTATGTGGGACTCGTCCCGACGCCTACCAGAACCATACCCACTAAAAAACCCCCTGTCGGCTCGTGCATTTTTGCCACTCAGCCTTCATCTGAACGACGGCCAATTGGAGAAAGAGGCCGCGCCAGCGGGGCCCTTAAGGGGTCACCCGCTGAGATTCACATAGCACTGAAGGTGCTCAAAAATGAAAAGTAAAAATAAAAACATTAAAAATGAAAAATAAAAATTGCATTAATTCGGATTTACGTTAGAATTAGAATTTACGTTAGAATTAGGATTTGCGGCCTGAAGGGCCTCGAGAGCTAAAGTTAACTGCGAAGGTTCGCCCGTGTGCGCGTTTCTCGGCCTAGCGACTTTGAATTTCGAATCTAACACAGGAGCAGTATATGAGACTGAATCTCGAACAAGATGATTGGGATGGGATTCGGCGCGTTTGAAGAACGATTCCGAGAGTGTTTTGAAGTGCTGTTGCACTGTAGGCAGTTCAAGATCTCTGTGCAGGTCCGCGTTGCGCACATACCAAGGTGCGTCTGTGGCCCTGCGGCAGAAGAGATTTTGAACTACCTGCAGCTTATACAGGACGGAGGGATTGGCGTGGGCAAAGACTGGCGAAGCATATGACATGACGGGTCTAACGCAGACCTTGTAAAGCGTACGTTTATTTCTAAAGGACATTTTACTTTTTCTACCTATCATACTATTTAAGCGGCTTAAATAGAAACGCGCGAGTTTCGCTACTCTATCAACGTGTGGCTTAAAAGAAAGCGTCTGATCTAAGGTGACGCCTAAGTATTTGATACTGCGCTTCCAGGGGATGGGAATACCTAACATTCGAATGTGGGGATCGTTGCGGCGATTACGACGTTTGTGGTCGAATAGAATGGCAGAACTCTTTTCTGGGTTGACATCGATACGCCATTTTTGAAACCAAACACCGAGGGCGTTTACGGCCTTTTGGAGTCTGGTGATGTTATAGGGGATTATTTTACCTTTAGTGTAAAGGGCGGTATCGTCTGCAAAGAGGGCGAGTTCGACGCCTTTCGGCGGGATGGGCATGTCATTAGTGTACACGGTGTACAGCAGAGGGGCGAGGACTGAGCCTTGCGGGACTCCAGCCTTTATGGGACGAGGCGCGGAGAGCGTGCCTTCATGTTTGAATCGAAACGTACGGTCTTTAAGAAACGACGCGATTAATCTGACTAGGCGAACCGGTAAGCCTATTTTATAGAGTTTAAAAACGAGACCGCTGTGCCAGACTTTGTCGAAAGCCTTGGCTACGTCAAAGAGAACCGCGATTGATTTTTTACGATGCGGATAGAATCCTTCGAGAATGTACTCGACGATTCGATGGACTTGCTGAGGGCAGGAGTGCTTAGCGCGAAAGCCGAACTGGTGGGGAATAATGAGAGGGTCGCCATCCGTTGGAAACAGATGGTTCCGCATTCGAGAGAGTATGACTCTTTCGAGAAGTTTAGACATTGCCTTGAGGAGGCTGATGGGTCTGTGATTAGCCGGGATGTTCAGAGGTTTACCCGGCTTGGGAATGCCTATGACTGTCGCTTCTTTCCAGGCTTTTGGAAAGTAGCTATGGTCGAAGCAGGCATTGAAGATGATAGCTAACAAGGTAAGAACCTGCTGAGGCAGGTGCTTAAGTGCGTGGTTGGAAATTCCATCCGCACCCGGAGCCTTTTTGGACTTTTGTTTTCTAATGAGAAGCAGGATTTCATCATTAGAGACTGTGACGGGGTCGTCGGTGATAGGGAGAGATTCTCTGCGGAGAACTTCATCCTCCACCGCCTGGATGTGGGAGGGATCCGCGGGTTGCGTGCTGGGCGAACATTGTGCCGCTATGCTGTCGGCGAAGCATTCGGCTTTCTCTTCGACTTCGAAGGCAATGGTGCCATCGGGACGAGTGAGAGGAGGAACGTGAGAGGCGGTGTCTACGCGTAAAGCTCGGGCCATTCGATAATACGCTTGGTGGGACGGGGAGATATTCTCCATGAGATCGTTAAACTGAGTGTCACGGAGTTCCGCGAGGCGAGACCTAACTTTACGTTGAAGCTGATTCGCAGCTGTTCTATATGCGGGCGTGGGATATTTCTTGGCTCTCCGGAGAGCCGCGTTCTTAGCTTTAATGAGATTGCTAACGGCTAAGGGAAGCGCGGGTTTGCCTTGCTTAGCAATGATTACGTTGTCGCTGATGGCTGAGTTGATAGCATCAGTGAGAGTATCAACTACTGAATCTATTTTAATCGGGCTGTTTAATTGGTCGGGCGAAATCGCGAGCGGAGAGTTCGGTGCCTCTAAGGCTGAAACTAACGTATTTTTAAAACCTTTCCAGTTGGTAAAGGTCTTTGGCGGTGTGACGTTAACGTTAGGCGCGCCTAGCACGAGGGAGACGGGGCGATGGTCGGAGCCTAGGTCATCGAGCGGTTCGATGGACCTGAGATCAAGATTGATTCGCTTGATAATTGCAAAGTCGAGGATGTCAGGAGAATAGGTCGGGTTGTTGGGATAGTGAGTGGGAGTGATGGGGGATATGACGTCTAAGTCAAGGGAGTTGGTGATGTCGAGGAGAGCGATACCGCTGGTGTTGGTCGATAGGCACGTCCAGTCAGTATGTTTGGAGTTAAAGTCTCCGAACATAATGACTGAATGGCCGAGGGCGAGAATGGCCTCAAAGTCGCTGCGGATTGGTCTGGTACCACTAGGTATGTAGACTGAAGCTATGATGATGGTCGGATGACCAGTCATAGCCAATCTACACACAGTGGCCTCCATGTTGAGGAGAGGAGGGGTAGGGAGAGGACAGCAATGGAAGCCTCTTTTGTAATATATAGCGGTGCCGCCGTAACCGTCGGAGTTGGGCCTATCGTTGCGAGTAAACGCGTACTTAGGTATAGCGAATCCCCTGGAGCGGTTTGGAGTAAGCCATGTCTCCTGGAGAAGGAATAAGTCAGGTTCTTTGTTCTGAAGGAACAGTTTAATCTCGGGAAGGTTGGTATTAAGGCTACGAGCGTTAAAAGATACTAGGGATAAGCCCTTAGGTTTAATACGACTGGACGCGGGATTCGCGGGTCTAGACATTAAATTAATTTATTTACGAATTTATACAAAAATAAAAGAATTTACAACGAACTTAGGAGCGAGTGATGCTCCGCTAACGCGAATAAACGCTCTTGAGGAGAGCGGGCGGCTCGCAGTTTGCGTGCGAGTACGGAAATTTCGTTAATGTCAACGTTTTGGATGACGTCGAACACGGTCTTCATGTCCTCAGCCAACGACGACTGAGGGGAAGATGACAACGCGGGACGCGGCCCTACTGGAGCTACGGGAGCTGGGATGGGTCGGGAAGGTGCAGGCGGGACGGCCGGACGCTGCCTCCAAGACAGAGCCGGAGTAGGCGTCGGCTGAACGGGCTTTGCTTCCGGGGGACCCCGGTTGCGCAGCGGCGGGAAGTTAGCGGAGGTGAGCGGCGGCGCCGGTTTAGGCGCGACCCTCTTGACGGTGGAGCGCGGAGCGCGCGGGCAACCCCTGTAGTTTGCTGTGTGGCCGGACTGGCCGCACAGCACACAGGCAGGGGGGGAAGTGGATTCGGGAGTGCGAGTGCACTCCTTAGTGAAGTGGGGATCCAGGCACTTAACGCACCTGGGGGGAGCTGAACAGTTGGCCGCTGCGTGGCCATATAGCTGGCAGCGGTGGCACTGCCCAGGGTGACCACGGGGGTTGGGACGCTCGACGGAGATGTTCGAGAGTCCGCAGATCGTGCGAGCCTCTTTGAAAATCTCCTTCGAGTTGGGAGTATTGGAGAGGATGACTAGCGCTAATGGAAAACGCCTACCGCGGTTGGAGTGCATCTTGTGCACTGCTGTGACCGGGAAACCCTGAGACTTAAGGTCATCGAGAATGTCTTCGTTGCTGAGTTCGAACGGGACGCCCCGTAGTACTGCGCGGATCTTACGCTCCTCCGGGAGGGCGTAGGTGTGATACGCGATTTGGTTTAATCCGAGTAACCTGGTAAACTCGCGGAAGTCGACGACGGTCGCTAATTGGACTTTGATTGTATCGCCAGCGTTGGCGGCTTTTAAGTAATTAATTTTGTGCACTTTGCACAAGTTGGAAACCGCGGTCCAGCGCGCTTTTTCACGCAGGAATACGGGCGGAGGGAGCTGAGGCTTCGGCGGGACGGGAGCGCAGCGCGTCGCTGGCTTCGATGGGACCGACGGAGACGCGGTTCCTACGAGCGAATTTAACGGCGCGGGGGCTGGTGTTGAAGACACCGGGGAGGGCTCGGGTATTGAAGATACCGAAGCTTTCTTAGAGCGCTTCTTGGAGCGCTTGGCGACGAGTTGAAACGCGGGCTCAGGAGAGCCGGTTAGGGTGACGGCATCTGACGACGTATCAGACGCGGGTTCGGAGTCGCTCCCGGGAGCGGTACGCTTACGACGCGACGCGTGAGAGGATGCGACCGATTCGCAGTCCATCTCGGACGAGGCGGGAGACGCGGGAGAGCTTAGGACCTGAGGGGTCTCGACGTCGGAGGCCTGAGGGGCCGGGTTTGAGGCCTGAGGGGCCGGGTTTGAGGCCTGAGGGGCCGGGTTTGAGGCCTGAGGGGCCGGGGACGCGATTGATGCCTGCAAGGCCTGCGTTATGATGTCATTCGGGATGTAGACGCCTATCGCAGCAAGCGCCTGGGTGAACGCGTTAATAGCGCTTAGCGGATCCATTAGGGAGGGTTGGGTACTAATATTAATAAATAAATGTATAATAAAAGATGCCTAGTTCCTAAAAACCTAGCAAAATCAAAGCGGCAAACCTCCCTACCAGCGGTAGGGGGGCTGGGGAGAAAAACTTAAAACTAACAATAGTACGCCGAAGGCCGCTACCTAGAAACCTAAAAAAGGGTACGCAGGTAAAGAGTTGACCGCGTTAGGGTCAACCTTTACCGACAGAAGGGACAAATACACACGAAAACACACAAATATGATAGAAATAAATATGAAAATAGGAGAAAAATAAATAAAATAGAGAAGAGAAATAAATAAAAATAAAAAGGACTGGTTCAGTACAAATTCGTTGTCACCGTTAAGTATCCTTTGCACTGAAACCAGACTACTTACGCCGGGCACAACACTGCACTCAGCACAAGCACAACACAACTTAGCACAGCACTTTGAAGACTAAGAGGCTTAGTCGCAAAGAAAAATCGCACTTCGAAAGCACTCAGACGGAGTAGAAAGACTTAGAAACCCGTAGCACGGAGCCAACACGCTAGACTGTGGCGTCAGTAGACTGAGCGCCACGGAATGGCGGGAAGGGACCGATCAACGGAGAACTGGGTCTTGCACGTCCGCACCGCGTGGCGATCGGAGCGAGAATGGATCGACGTGAATATGTCAAATCGAGCAATTGTATAAAGTAACACTACTGCTTCTATATATGCACTGCGACTGAAGTTAAAATCGTGAAACAAAAGAGGCTAATAAAAGTAGGCAAACGGTCTAGAGCAGTAAATGACCGCAGATCTGCGCTACTTGACGCTTCTCCTCTTTTGTCAATGCTGGTTGGGTATTTTCGGAACATTTGTAAATGGTTTATCAGCTTCAGTAAACGTAAATGTAAACTTCAGCGGTTCAGCACTTCAACATATTTAGATGACCCTTGCATAAGACGAATTGAAATGAAAAATTATAATCGAATGTATAAAAATTTGCTTAAAAGTTTAAAATCAGGGAAAATCAATAATAGTGATCGTAGTCGCGAGTCCCTTCAGTGGGACTTAAATCGTATGTTTAATTTATAAGGGTACGGATACGAGATTGTTGCTACACTTAGTAGGCATCGATTTAAAGGAAACTTTTGGATACGGAAATAGCCCGTATCATTGTGTTGCTAAGGTGTAATTTTAATATAGTGTTGTTTGTCAGGTTCCCCTTTGGAAATGCGAAGGATCTTTGTGTCATCCCCATGTATTCTGACATTATTCTCCTTTGATATTTTAGAATCTTAATAAAAATAATGTTTGTATAATAAATAAGCTCACATTTCGCTATGCCTTGTATTTTTGTATTTATGTTATTTTGTAGTTTTAGTAGTTATTATATAATACTGCTAACATTTGTGCTACACTTTTACTTATCAGCAAAATCAATATCTAACAATTACCAATAAAAAATTTTTTTTTTAAACTTTTTAAAAACTAGCGGCCCTTTTGTACGGCCATCAAACAAAGGTAACAAACCAAAGGTATCTACTTATTTACCCAAGATTGCAACACATTGATGCCATACATATAAGACTCAAAAGAGCCACCTTTATCATCGGTATTATTGGCTGTTTTCGGTCTAAATGCTTCAATTCCCAGTGCATTATGATAATGTGTCGTTCCAAGCTTTCGTCCACCTGCACACGCTCCAAACGATTCTTGTATGGTCAGCATCAAAATGGTTTTACATTTTAAGAGGATGTAGATATGCGATCGTCGATTTCATATAACAATGCATTTTACTTTCGAATTATAGTGAATTGAAGATTTTATAAGATATCTTCTTGACTTCGAAGAAATTGTTGGTAGATTTTTGAAATTATTTATTTTTATTTTCTTCTGATAAAACATTTACAATATTTACATCTGATGACTTTGTTTAAGTAGATATACATATATACAAACAAGATGATGGATCGCTATGGAATTCACTGTGATACCAGCTATATACAATTTCTTATTTATATTTGTTTATCTTACTATAAAATGTCTAAATCTGTAAACAGCTCATTATATCTTTTACACATCCTAAAAATTGGTGAACGTCTGCCGGTATTGGTCCTACAAAAATTATTTGCGAATAAACGCTTTCTTCCTATACTTGTCGCCGACACACGAAAACCAACATTGATAATAAGCTCAGGACAGTCAAATTATGAATAATTCTATATAAAGTTAATTGTTCTAATTGAATTCTGCGTTGTTCAAGAGATAGCAAATTAAATTTCTTAAGCAAACTGTTGTATTTACCATATTGATGGTGGCATCGAAAACTTGTCATCCTCAAAAACACTTTTTTGTACACTCTCAATAATGTTTATATATTTGGTTTAATAAGGATCCCATATTATAACAGCATACTCAAGTATTGGTCTAATTAGTGCATTGAAAAGATATAAGTACGTGGAGGGTTTTCTGAAAACGGTAGCCAATCTAGATATAAACCCAAAAACTCTATCGTTTAATAGTCACCTTGAGATAAAAAATGAAATCTCTCATTATTCGATTAAGAACCTAATTATTATGTTAATAGGCTTCACATATGTATAAAGATCTCTTTTATGACCAGACTAGGTTAAAAACATAAAGCTTCCTAGGACATATCAAAAAAATTTATACCATATAACAAATTCGTTTGACAGGCACGCTATGGTTAATACGGGTATGTAAATTGGTGCTGAATTTTGTATTCGCAACCGACAATTTTGCTTGCCCAAATGTGAAACGTGTTGTTTATTTGGTTAGTTGAGTCTGCACTTTGAATCAACCTGTTCAAATTATATTATTTTATGATCTTTGTATATTTCCAACTCAAATATCCACATCTAACTGTAAGACTTACTTACGTTTTTAGTCAACTACATAAAAACCTAGTCACCAGAAATTTTATTTGCTACTGGTTTTTGCAGTAATAAAGATAGTCTCTTGTTATTCAGAATTTCCAATCTAATGCTCTAGGAACCTTTTTTACTTCAGGACTTAATCTCCTTGTTTGTACGAATTTGAAAATAAAAATAAGTTAATTTTTCTTCCTGTTTATCGTGTTATTATTAGTATCATAGGTATTCGTAATAATAACGAATATAATAAATATTCACACATTTCTATACAGTTCCAAAAATTACGTACGTAGTAAATTTGCTCAAAAAAAATATTAAAAGTAAAACTTTTTTGCCTTCGTTGTCGGGACAAATAAAGAAACCTTGTAAATTTATTTTGAAAATATATACCCTAGAAGTTTCGAGCCAGGTCTTCCTCACGAAGGTTTTTCCGAACTGGTGGTAGAGTCATGTTTTATTTGACGTCAATAAGAAAGGTAATTGTCAAAGATAATATCTTTTTTTTTTAGTTTATTTTCTTGCTGAAACTTCAAGTAACTGGAATATCCTATCAATTGTGGTTTTCCTGAAAAATGTACGTCACAGTGGTAGTGGGTTGATGCGTTATGTGCTTTAGAATGGAACAAACTTTAATACTTTTAATTATATAGAGCGCACAAAACTTGAGGAAAATTTATAGTTTTTCTTTATTAGTGCAAAATGATGTGCTTAGCACCTTTGCCGTTATGGCGTATTGGCAACCAACTACTATAATTAACTAATGGATATTTTACTTATTGTTACAATTACTAATATCAAATTACTATTTATTACTAGTATACTTATATGCGTGCCAATGGTGCCGGTGTGTGTTGTGACAAAAATAAATATTCATATAGCTTTTATTTTAGTCACCTTTTTTAAATACGCGGACACTCCGACATTTAAGATACCTGTTACGTATTCAAAATAGCGTGATATTAATTTTGATAAATGGCAAGGCACCCAATCGTTTCCGGATCCCATCCCGCTCCCCTCCCTAGAAATAGTTTTTGACACTTCTCGTTTGCAACACAAAAAAATAACTTGGAACGGCCGTTCAGTAATAACTTTTGTGCAGATATCTAAAACAATGTGACAATAAATAACTAGTGTTCCTTCATACTCTGGTAAGTGCTTTAGCCATTATTCGCAACAAAAAGTTGGTCCTTCCTCGCCAATAAACAAGCTCACGCAACACGCGTCGCCGCCATATTTTTTTTTTGTAAAACTTAAAAAAACTGTTCGTTATGTCTAAGTCTAAGCAACAGTTATTGGTATCAAAGTATGATTTTATGCTGGAAAAGGTTTGCATATTACATCATTCCATCCAAAAGTTAGATTTTAATATTTCGTCAAACTTCAAAGAAAAGTTCAAATTACGTTGTTCCGATCTCGATTCAATCAAAGTAAATGTAGATGAAATTTATTTTACGTTGTCACAGTCACTAGAGCAAGCTGAATTACAAGATCATAAAGTTAGCTATTTACACATACATTTGAAGAACAATATTTCGATATTAAACTTAAGTTACAGACGGCGAAACGTAATGTAATGTAAAATAACCCTGTATAAGTTTGCCTAGTTTAAGCGGTAATTATTACGATTTCCCCAATTTCATAAATATGTTTGATAGCTTGAATCATCACAATCAGTCATTAGGTTTTGTCGAGTAAAAGCACTTCTTACTAAGTTATCTCTCGAACGAACTATTAAACATAGTAAAACATTTGTCCAATACTCCCGACAGTTATGAAGTGGCCCGGATTATTCATGTAGATAGGTACGACGACAAGCGCATGATTGCCCACTCGCATCTAAGTACAATGTTGTCATTACCTACCGTGTCCGCTAAGAACCAATCAGCTGAGAAACTTTGTTAATATCTTGCAAGAGAATACGCGGGGCTTCACTAGTTTAGGCTTCCTACATGCCGCAGTGAATCACATTATCTGTATACGTGTATACTATATATAGCTATGGGTATAGGTATACGTCGTGAATTCGTGAAATCAAACAACTTGTGTTGCAACTGTTTTCGATCTCATATTGTGAATTGCAATTCACGATCAAGTCGTAATATTTGTGATAGAAAACATCATACATTACTCCACTTATCTAAAGGTGAATCCGCAACAACCTAATACGCATCAATCAATTATTAATTATGCAGATAAAAGTTCATTGACATCCACGCCGGTCGAGCTAATTCCCGCTGAAAATCAGACGCAGCCATCGCAACATTCTTCCGGAAGGTCCGCCATTATATCTCCATCTCTGTTTAACACAGTCAGTGTTTCGGTTGGTAAGGAGGAATCAATCACACTTTATTCATTGCTAGCTACAGCTATGATAGAAGTCACTTTCGGTAGAAATGGTAGAATTCATCGAATTCAACTTTGTCTCTAGTTCTTGTGCACGCCGCTTGGGCAAACTCACTTCTTTGATTGAAATCAGAGAGTTGCAGCAACTGTCACTTCTACTACTAGTGAAGAAATAGTACACAAATTTAGTTCTTTGACTAAACTGGTTCGTACAACTGCTTGGTGTTTACGGTTTGCCTTTAATTGTAAAAATAAAATGTCGAGGAAGATAGGTTCTTTGTGCAGCCATGAATTAAAGAATAGTTTGCTAAAGTTAGTTAAGATTGTCCAACATAACACCTTTAAACAGAATATACGACTTTTACAGGATGAAAAATACTGTAGTACAGGGTTAAGACGGCTTCATCATTTTATTGATGAATTGGAAACGCTTAGGGTGGGAGGTGGACTAGTTAACTCAGCTTTACCTTACACAGCTAAACATCCTTGAGTACTACCGCGCTCCAACCACCTAACATATCTTATCGTTTACTATTACCATTTAAAATACTTACATGCAGGTCCTAATTTACTTATGTTTATTCTTAGGGAGAATTACTGGATTTTGCCAGCACAGCAAGTAATTATTAATGTATAAGTATTTTTAAATGTTTGCGCTGTTTTAGATTAAAGAGTCAACCCTCGGAAACGTTCATGGGGAATTTCCCTGCTAGTCGCGTTAATGAATCATGTCGTCCGTTTTTGTCAATTGCTATTGATTTTACGGGTCATTTTAATCTAAAAACTGGTATGCTTAGGAATGCAAAATAGTCAAGCCCTACTTTTATGCGTTTTCGTATGTTTTACAACCAAGGCGGTCCATTTAGAATTAGTTAGTGACCTGACCGCTGAAGCTTTTCTTTCAGGGCTCAAGCGCTTTGTAGCGCGTCGAGGTTTACCTAAAGAGATAACAACTGATTCTGCAACTAACTTTAAAGGAGCTTATAGAATTTTGAAACAATTTGCTAATAGCATAATTAGAGACCTTAATCTTAATTCATTATTGTCAGACAATTTCAGGTTTTCTCCCCCACTTAGTTCTCATTTTAATGGTTTAGTAGAAGCAGCGGTTAAGTCGAGTTAAAGAGAGTTATAGGTTATCGTAGTATGACATTTGAAGAATTTGTTACCATCTTTTCACAAATTGAAGCCAAACTTAATTCTAGGCCCTTGTACTCCATGTCAAATGATCCGAATGACTTGTCAGTCATGACCCCAGGCCATTTCATAATCGGTGCTCCTCTTGTATCAGTGCCAGAGACACCTGTCGACTACAGTTTAGCTCCTTTGTCATGTTGGCATTTGCTTAAATCAATGGTTATAGATGTATGGAAGGGATGGAGTCAGGAGTACCTTCATACTCTGCAGCAGAGGGTTAAATTGAATAAAGGGATTTGTGACATTAATTTAAATGACTTAGTTCTTATTAAGGAAGATAATGCCCCCCTCTCCAGTGGAGTGTCGCTCAAGTGACTGACGTTTTTCCTGGACGAGACTCAGTGCTTAGGGTGGTAGAGGTTAGAACTGCTAGAGGCATATTTACTAGGTCTTTATCAAAATTGTGCCCTCTGCCAGTAAATAAATCTCAGTAAAATACCAAGATTTGATTAAATTTATGTTTTAGTTTAGGTGTTTTTGGTCACGTTTATCAACATGAGAAGTTTATGTTTTAAGATACAGTCCATATTTATAGTTGTTTATTGAAGGTACACATGTTTGTATGTGCCTTCTCAGTTATCGAAGAATATTATCACTTGAAATGAAAAAATTTACATCCAACTTACAGATATTTCTATATAAGTTATTAAGACACAATTGTTACATTTATGAATTATTTTGCGACAAAGGGCAAAGCCTCAGCATAGTGCCGCTGGAAAAAGTTACTTTTACAGCAGCGCTGATTTTCAGGCTAAGCCATGTAAAATTACTCATACAATTATAAGTTAGGGTAGAAATTTATAGTAATTGCATATACGTACATAAACTGTGTAAACACCATGATGTTTGTTTAAAATATATAATTTAAAAATATTAAATTCATAGATATAGCAAAAGATATAGTTTTCACATAGTTATGGCTACAACAAACTGCTTTTTAAATATCATATAACACAACTATAATTAAATTAAATAAAACTTGTAGAATGCTAGCCAAAACACATGTATTTATATCGCACATTTTTATTTTATGATGTTTGTGAGGTACATACGATATTTTTTCTTGAAACTATTAGTACAGTTTGTGGCTCTTAATGGCGGTGGAAGGTCGTTCCAAATTTTGGACGCTGCAAATTTGAAACAGCCTCGAAAACTAGATGAATGATGTTTTGGTATCATAAGTTGATTGCTCGATTTGACCTTGTATTTATTTCATGCTCGTCTCTTTTCCAGTTTAATTTGTCATACAAATAGACAGTCTTCTTATTTAATACTATATTAAATAAGAAAGTACCCAGATGTAATTTCCTACGAGACTTCATGTTCAATATGTTTCGACTTAATAAACGTGTGTATAATAAATAGGGTGAGATGTGAGTCACTTATGTATTTTCCTTTGTTTAATTTCTTTTGTCAATTTGAGATACCAATAACTGTTCGGTTTTAGTGAAAAGGGGTAGCCCCCTCTTAGGGTGGTGTATGTTGCGTATTTAAAATAGCGTGATATTAATTTTTATAAATGGCAAGGCACCCAACCGTTTCCAGATCCCATCCTCCTCCCCTCCCTAGTAATAGTTTTTGACACTTCTCGTTTAAAAAACAAAGAAATAACTTGGAACGGCCGTTGAGTAACAAGTTTCGTGCAGATATCTAAAAGTGTAAACTGTGACAATAAATAACTAGTGTACCTTCATACTCTGGTTAGTGCTTTAACCATTATTCTTAACAATACCTACAAGCAGTTGAGTCAATCGATGGACTGGTGACTTTCTTTACTCAATCATTTCACGTTATTTACGAGTGAATGTATATTGTATTAAGGACTAACCAACCATAATTAATTATGTACAAAGCTTGGGGAAAATTAAACTTTCAATCTTGACAGTAATAATCCTTAAAATGCAATCGAAGTTGAAATAAAAACGCACTAATAACATACTTTATGGTACTATGCTGACTTACCAAAACAAGTAAGAAAACAAAACCAAAACATTTATTTTTTCATTTAAGATGCTTAGCTGTATCGAGAATTAAATATACACACGTGAATGGTACAGTTAAAAGGAACACACGGAAAAGGAAACATGAAGGTAGGTATATGGCTAAGGGGAACTTGTTAATCCCTAAAATCCTATAATGGACGGAGTGTTTGAAAGTGTCTTAAAGTGTAACCCCTAGGTGAACGTGCTCCAAGGTAGATAGATATATCGGGTTACGGTTCGATATTCCATTTATGTAAACAACCTTTGATGAACAATGTAGGAATAAGGAATTTACGGGCCTTCTGTTTCATGTAACAGTTATTGCTTGTGCGATAAATTTTATGTTTCTCTTTTAGGATTTGAAAGTTGGGATCATAGAAAAAGTGCGACCTTTTTATTTCGCATATTTGTTCCATCTCGTTTGATTTTAGGTAAGTAATTGTTTCAGCTATCACATAAACGACATAGAACTTGAAATTCCAAAACGAACTTTCAACGTGTGAAAGAATTCCTCATGCCAGTAGCATACAAAAGAATAGAGGTAGTCAAAAGTGAATTCAAAGAGTTTTACTTGACGTTGTTTGATAGCAGAGATACGGCAGGAGAGGGTGAATAACTTTGAATGCTTTATTCTGTAGGTACAAGATCCAATATTATAAGTTTATGCATTTTTTCATGTAGAAACACCATTTCTATCAAAAGTCAATTTTCCGTCTTAAAATTTTGGTAAATAGCGTTCAGAGAATACTATGATTGTAGTTACACGTGTTAAGTTATAGTTATGTTAAGTTAATCTATCTATTCATTGACATCGAAATTATGAGAGTTTTTATTAAATACAACATGTATACACAGCATGAATACTTTGAGTTTTTTCTGCAGCACTGGTGCTACGGTGAAACTCGTACCCGTAAAAAACGTGGTATTTCAAATTTTTAATTTTTCAAATTTCTAAGTGACGCGAAGAAAAATCCAGAAGTGGAAAAAAACAAATAAATGACAGTTTTCGAAACACAAATGCGTGAGTAAAGAGCTTATAAATTTGAAATTGGACTCTTAACCAAAGAGGAGATAATACAGATCAAAGTGGCCAGTACGACAAAACGCCAATTTCATATGTATGAACCTAATAGTTTAAACAGACAGAATTAACCAATTAATTGTCTGTTACAGGTTTATTGTTTGTCGGCTTGATTGGTAGTTCTGCTAACTGACTAATACGAAAGTCATATTTATATTATATTTGCCGTTTAATTCCCTCAGTTTGCTGCTACCAATAATACACTATATTATAACAAAACAATGAAAAAAGTTTATGATAATTTTAGACTGTTAAGGATAAATAACTTTTAGTTGCAAAAAGTTCTTGTTGTCTACAAATCCCAAAAACCTTCAAAGATTGAGCGAAATGAAACTCACTGCTAAAAGAGCATTCAAATTTGTGTCATTTTGACATTGTTCAACTCTTCATTTCTGGCATATCCGATGAGAGCAAGGGAGAAGAGGAAGGGCGTATGTGCATTCAGGACCGTTGAATGCCCGAGTCGGTTGTTAAAAATTTTAATTCTCTGGAGCTCCTAAAGCCCCATTCATACTATTTGAATCCCACTACTATAAAGAGCGGTACAACTTTATTTCTGGCATTTAATAAGCCAAACTTAAGCTATTTCGAGCGCTGTTTTTGTTGATATTTGGTAGAGTAGTTGATGTTTTCGAGAATATATTATTGGCTGTATTGCTACTTGGCGTCTTTTAGTTGGATTGCCGTTTCGTAATAAACAAATACTTTCTAGTGCAGGAAAACCAGACTGCTGTCTGTTTTGGGTGTCTAAAAAAACCATGCAAAAGCCACATAATCTACTCCAGCGCTAACAATGCGTAACCAGGCATCATTGAAAAAAATATTGATACAATATATATAACCGCTCTAAGTACATTCAATATTTCTGTTTTCTACCTGAACATTTCTAATCGCCCTTTTTGTTATGTAGGCGTAATAAATTCGAAGTCAATTATTAATTCTATTTTCCTCTGTGAACACCTCGCTTTATATGATAGATAAATGACATCAGCTAGAAGTGAATGAAATAGTGCATTTTGCAGGTCGTTTGAAATACGGAATGTATGAATTTTAAACAGTCTGCATGCAGATGAATCACTTCGCTACAATTCGATGGAAAAATTCACTCAGTGAGAACTAAGTCGTTTCTATAAAACCGATTTTGAACCCGTTATAGATACCGTTTTAGTAATTTTGTCTCATATTTGGTTATATTTAATTATTGTTGCTGCAACAATTAAACTTGCTGCAACTAGGCAATTAAATCTGATTTATGAAAAACAATTAAAACAAATATAAATCAACTAATTATTTTGGCTCAAACTATGTTGTCCAAGAACAAATAAAAGATACTCGTATCAATACAATACTTAAGGCTGTACACAGCCTAAACTCTTCAATCACATCCCAAAACAAAAGGAATGCAAATATTTTTTTGGCTTTTATAATTATTTGGCTTTTTTCTATATTTTATTTTGCCCTCACCATAAATGTGTTTTAGTACTGTATTTTTGAGATATTACGAACCACTGAGCATTTATAAAGATTATCCTCAGAAACAAACAATTGAGGCCAGAGTGCGCCTTGCGAAACGAAGATAACGAGAACGTGTGGTAGAATATGTTAGTAAAACGCCGCCGGATTGGATATTATAGATTGCCACTCAAAATTTAAAATAACATTTTATAATATTAACAACTCAGCGTTTGAATTTTTGAGGAACGTGATTTAGCGCAAAGATCAAAAGGTAGATCATACTGAAATTTTGCGTGCTATAATGATGCCAAAGGGATCCCACTAAGATGTTTTTTTTATATTTAATAACTTAAAAACACACACAGATGTTTGTGTAAAAGTACTTTCGATTTAAGGTTAATTTAAAATATTAACCAATTATTAATATAAATATAATGTAACCTTAGTCTAAATCTAGATTAATCTTAATAAATTATTTTCATAACCGAATTAAATTTACAATAACACCTCGTCAGTTTGTTAAACTGCTTAGCGGATCCTGGATCAAGGAAAATATTTTCATAATTACTTTACAGCATGATGTGGAGATATAAACAGTGTTATTTTTCCATTTCACTAATAAAAACAGAATTTTACGCGTCGCTTAATGGAATTCATTATTATTTTAAAACAGTTTAAACAAATTGTACTACACGTAGTTAGTCGCTATAACCCTAAATTTGAAGCTGTTACGCCGATCATTATGTAAAGCAGGGCCTAAAACAACTCTTACAGCACATAAAACGGTATCAGCGTTTTACACGGCCGAAATTGAAAGGTATGCGAAAAGACTCATTTTACAGCTTATAGACAACAACGGTAGTATTTTTCTAATGCAAACCTAAAATCCGTCTGTGGAAGATTCATAAAACTAAATAA
Organism: Marasmarcha lunaedactyla; assembly: GCA_923062675.1. Classification (NCBI taxonomy): domain Eukaryota; kingdom Metazoa; phylum Arthropoda; class Insecta; order Lepidoptera; family Pterophoridae; genus Marasmarcha; species Marasmarcha lunaedactyla. The sequence continues at coordinate 11,086,606 of OV281339.1, read as the reverse complement.
CAATACTGAGATCCACGGATACTATCCAAAAGAAAAAAATGTTTTTAAATAATTCTGTCGGCCTTTTGGCCACTTTGTCCAACGTGCAAAATAATTTGGGCCTTGTATTCTATCCTTTCTAATTCTTTTTTTCTTGTTTTTTATTTTTGCTACTGTAAGTATTATATAATTTGTAAATATTCTTGTTTGTAAATAAACATTACATTTCGAAATAAAATAAAAAAGAGATTTCAGTAGAATACTTTTAATTATTTAAAATGCAGCATTTCAGAATTTACTTATTTAATTGCTAAAATCTCCAAATTTGAAATTTAACTTTAACATTTTCAGGACTTGTTTGTTTATATTTGAGCCAATGACCAGAACGCATCTGTCGCTGAAATACAAGCTCTTAAGACTGCCAAATTATGAAAAGTTTACCTATTAGAAGTTTTGCATTTCGGAGAAACGGAAACTCGAAACATTATTTATTCAATACCGTCGTATTAAATAATAATCTCTGACTTATTGTTTGTGACATCGTTATTCAAGTTTTTGATCTAAGTATTTAAACGTTCATACGTAAATGCCTATATTGTAGCATTGAAAAAGCGAGAAGTATTCACATTTTTTCAACACCATATGTTTTTTTCCAAATTGTATTCAAAAATTTAATAACAAAGCAATATTATATTACATTTTATGTTAATGAAATCGTAAATTATTAAAACTTTTAAAGTATTTAAAAAAAAGGTAAAATTACAATTTTTTAAGTCATTTTAAGTCTTTATGCGGTCATTCCGGCCCACAGATGTTACTCAATCATATGTTCATGTTCAGTTCATGTTACTCAATATACATTTTTGTGTAAAAAATATTTGACAATGTAAAAAAATATAACCTTTTCTTCTTATTTTTGAAACAAACAGCGAAAAAATGAAAATAACATAAAAAGTAATAAAAAAACACTTTTTGTTTAAGGAAACACTCCTTTACTTCTAAAACGAAACATTTGTGTATTGAAGGATATTTGAAAATACGCTTGCGACATGTGGGAATTGAATTGGTTAAAACACGAAAAACGAACACTCTGCTTATGGCACCAAAGTATAGCGTCAATCATAAGCATCTAGCGATCGAACTTAATTAAATGAACGGAAAACCATGAAACCCAAGATTTATTTTAATTAATGGAAAAAGCGTATAAACCTGAAACTGATTATTTACGATATTATAGTCATGAGCTCTTTTTTGTTATTTTTTTTCTCCATTTAACATTTTTTTAAGGAAAGACTGGACAACTTGAAATCAAAGTGGCCAGTACGACAAAATGCCAATTTCATATCAAAGACATAATATTTTATGGGTTAAACATACTTATGGGCAATACTTTAAGGTGTCCAAGAAATTCTTTTTCTCTAACATAAGGGTGCTATTTCATAAATTTGTCTCGTTTAAAAATCAAAAACTTTAACTATGTGCGATATGGAGGGGTTTTAAGTGTTTACCCCACATCTCATATATTTTTATGGACAAAAATATAATACTACTATAATACTACAAATAAATACTAGCCATTAAAGCCTGTACCGTCGACGCTCAAACTCCCTATATATTTATCCTATACTTAACTTTTTTAACTCTGTGGCATATTTTTGAAGTTCATCATATTACGTTTTTAAGCAGAGAAATTGGAGCTTGTATTATAGGAATAATCTCATATAACCCTACAAATACTATTGCAACACTCATTATTAAGAAAAAAAAAATAATAGAAAATCTGATTTAAAAAGCGATTTCATGATATGATAAATAGCCAGCTAAAAATATTGGCATTATTTTTATTAATAATAACTCTGTTTGAATATTGAATATATATTTCTTTATTGATAAAGGCTTAGACGTTTGTCTTCTATCTCACCTGATGGAAAGTGACGAAGGTGTTACACGTCTATCCACGAGATACCTATTCACTCGACGCTTGAAATAAAACCTATTTTGTTTGCGTCGTTTCCATATTTTGCTTAACACTATGTTCTATAACTAGAATAAATGTTAATGCTCTAAAAAACCAATCAGCTTGCGTCAATTAAAACGCACTGTAGGTTTTTACGAAAATTTAAAAAAAGATTTTAGAGTGATATTTTTGTGTAAATTTAATGTTTTCTATTCATTAAACGGATCGCAAAGATTTCGGTACCAACAAGTATAAAAGCATATGTCATACTAATGGGATTCTGTTAATGTTTGAATAACACTTAAATTTTTCTAGACACTTTATCGATAGCTCGATGTATTTTATATTATTTGAAACATTTAGAGTTAGGAAGGTATCAAGATTTTGTTTAACACATAACTATTGAAAATAACTCTTTACTTAGCATATCATGCATACATCTTGGTAAGATTTTCTGAAATAATTTTAGTCAACGAACAAATTTTCAATATTAAAATTATTTCAGTTAATGATCTCAATTGGACTCATATTGAATCGGTCGGTTCTTTCCGCTTTGACGATTAAATTTTTAGACTTTTTGTTATTTCTTGACTCGTATAATATCTTATGAGAATTGATTAAAATTAAAAAGTTATCTATTTTGTACCATTTTGCCTTAAATATTTCGAAGTCATGTAGAAGGTGGATTATTTGTAATAGGGATAGTAGGCCCGGAAATAAATCAAAATATTGTATATATATAATTAATTTAGGATAAGTGAAACAAAACATCAATTATATCACATAAACCTCATTCAGCAAGAACTAAAATCCATAATGTTTGTATGTACGTATTGCGTAAAAAATTATGGGTTTGCAAAAAATGTTATAAAATGCATTCGAAAAACGGATGAACAATGACTGCCTTTTAACAACTATAGGCTCACTATCAGGCAGCAATTCCATTGTTAACTCTATCCTTGTTAACTACATAATATCCGGACCCTGGAATGTTTCATGCTCGGGACTTGCCAAGCAAAGCGATAAACAGAACAACTATGTGTTTATATATTTAATATATTTAAATTTCATAATCCAAATATGAAAATGTACTATTTTATCGGCGTACACAATATTTTTACCAATATTTAAGTTGCATAAATTCTGTGAGATATGGTAATATAATACCATCAAAAAGTAACGTTAATGACAAAATAGGGCTGCTGCATAGTTGCCGTACATAGATGTCGATGCCGATTGGGGAGCGACACGTGTCGGCTCATACATGGCATGTAACGTATCGTGTTTCGTAATATTTTAAATTCAGAAAGGGGATCTTGGATGCAGATTACTTAAGTATTACACATTTACAAATGTAGCACGTATCTCAGTAATATAATGAGACGAGTAGTTACGTGTATTAGTATTATTATAAAATGCTCTTTCATCATAATAATGGTCTAATTATTGGTGAAGAAGTAACAAAAGCCATGGCTTTTTGTAATATTCTATGTGATAAAATAAGTACAATAAAACGGGTTTGTAATTGTTTAATTATGGGAAAAGAGGTCTATATAATTAAACGTTACACAAAAACACAGGTAATCAGAACATCTCCATCGTCCTTTGGAAAGCGGGTGTCTCTTTTAATTATGTTAAATTAATGCCCTGGTTAATAAAAGGGTTCGTTGATACAAAACAAAAAGGTTAATAATTAATTTGGTTGCAGGTACAATAACTAAGGTCCCTTTTTAAACTTAATCAAGTTACACCGTTTCAAATTTTTTCTTATAAAGTTTTATTTGGTAATAATGAACATTCATATTAAAATTTTATTTAACTTGATAAAGCTTTTTTTGTTTTGAACGGTGTTGACATAGACAATATTAATACTGATAATTTTTTTATGACTCACTTTTGCTCGAGTGTTCAACTGTGTTTGAGGACGGCACTATGCTATAAACAGTTGTCACGTAATAAAAGTTTTTATTCCAAAAACTGTCACAGACATGAACTATTCGGAGGGGTCGCTGCTTCCACGGTGAAGGCGCTCAGGCGCGTGTAGGATCAGCGAGAGCAGGAACAGGAGGAGCAGGTTGAATCAGCAGGCAGGATAAGGCGGTAGGCAGAATCATCAGGGTCAGCAGCAGGAGCAGGATCAGGCGTCAGTGTCAGGGGCTTCAGCATGAGGCAGCTTCAGAATCAGGTAGCTTCAGCATGAGGCAGCTTCAGCGTCAGCTAGCTTCAGCATGAGGTAGCTTCAGAGTCAGGTAGCTTCAGCATGAGTTTGTAGTAGACTGGCTTGTAATAGACTGGAGATGTTATCGGTAGGCTGACTTGTAATAGACTCAAGATGTTATTGGTAGGATGACTTTTAATAGACTGCCGTTCTAAATTTTTTTTTACGCGCGCGATCGAAGTTATGTGGGACTCGTCCCGACACCTACCAGAACCATACCCACTAAAAAACCCCCTGTCGGCTCGTGCATTTTTGCCACTCAGCCTTCATCTGAGCGACGGCCAATTGGAGAAAGAGGCCGCGCTAGCGGGCCCTTAAGGGGTCACCCGCTAAGATTTACATAGCACTGAAGGTGCTCAAAACGAAAAGTAAATAAAAAACATTACAAATGAAAAATAAAATTGCATTAATTCGGATTTACGTTAGAATTAGAATTTACGTTAGAATTAGGATTTGCGGCCTGAAGGGCGTGGGTTCGCCAGTGTGCGCGTTTCTCGGCCTAGCGACTTTGAATTTCGAATCTAACACAGGAGCAGTATATGAGACTGAATCTCGAACAAGATGATTGGGATGGGATTCGGCGCGTTTGAAGAACGATTCTGAGAGTGTTTTGAAGTGCTGTTGCACTGTAGGTAGTTCAAGATCTCTGTGCAGGTCCACGTTACGCACCAAGGTGCGTTTGTGGCCCTGCGGCAGAAGAGATTTTGAACTACCTGCAGTTTGTGCAGGACGGAGGGTTTGGCGTGGGCAAAGACCGGCGAAGCATATGACATGACGGGTCTAATGCAGACCTTATAAAGCGTACGTTTATTTCTAAAAGACATTTTACTTTTTCTTCCTATCATACTATATAGACGGCTTAAGTAAAAACGCGCGAGTTTCGTTACTCTATCGACGTGTGGTTCGAAAGAAAGCGTCTGATCTAAGGTGACGCCTAAGTATTTAATACTGCGCTTCCGCATTCGAGAGAGTATGACTCTTTCGAGAAGTTTAGACATTGCCTTGAGGAGGCTGATGGGTCTGTGATTAGCCGGGACATTCAGAGGTTTACCCGGCTTGGGAATGCCTAAGACTGTCGCTTCTTTCCACGCTTTTGGAAAGTAGCTATGGTCGAAGCAGGCATAGAAGATGATAGCTAACAAGGTAAGCACCTGCTGGGGCAGGTGCTTAAGTGCGTGGTTGGAAATTCCATCCGCACCCGGTGTCTTTTTGAATTTTTGGCTTCTAATGAGAAGCAAGATTTCATCATTAGAGACTGTGACGGGGTCAGCGGTGATGGGGAGAGAGTCTCTGCGGAGAACTTCGTCCTCCACCGCCTGGATGTGGGAGGGATCCGCGGGTTGCGTGGTGGGCGAACATTGTGCAGCTATGCTGTCGGCGAAGCATTCGGCTTTCTCTTCAACTTCGAAGGCAATAGTGCCGTCGGGACGAGTGAGAGGAGGAACGTGAGAGGCGGTGTCTACGCGTAAGGCTCGGGCCATTCGATAATACGCTTTGTGGGACGGGGAGATATTCTCCATAAGATCGTTAAACTGAGCGTCTCGGAGTTCCGCGAGGCAAGACCTAACTTTACGTTGAAGTTGATTCGCAGCTGTTCTGTATGCGGGCGTGGGATATTTCTTGGCTCTCCGTAGAGCCGCGTTCTTGGCTTTAATGAGATTGCTAACGGCTAGGGGAAGCGCGGGTTTGCCTTGCTTGGCAATAATTTCGTTGTCGCTGATGGCTGAGTTGATAGCATCAGTGAGAGTGTTGACTAATGAATCTATTTTAACCGGGCTGTCTAATTGCTCGGGCGAAATCGCGAGCGGAGAGTTAGGGGCCTCTAAGGCTGAAACTAACGTATTTTTAAAGCCTTTCCAGTTGGTAAAGGTCTTAGGAGATGTGACGTTATCGTTAGGCGCACCTAGCACGAGGGAGACGGGGCGATGGTCGGAGCCTAGGTCATCGAGCGGTTCGATGGACCTGAGATCAAGATTGATTCGCTTGATAATTGCAAAGTCGAGGATGTCAGGAGAGTAGGTCGGGTTGTTGGGATAGTGAGTGGGAGTGATGGGGGATATGACGTCTAAGTCAAGTGCGTTAGTGATGTCGAGGAGAGCGATACCGCTGGTGTTGGTCGATAGGCACGTCCAGTCAGTATGTTTGGAGTTAAAGTCTCCGAACATAATGACTGAATGGCTGAGGGCGAGAATGGCCTCAAAGTCACTGCGGATTGGTCTGGAGCCACATGGTATGTAGACTGAAGCTATGATGATGGTCGGATGACCAGTCATAGCCAGTCTACACACAGTGGCTTCCATGTTGAGGAGAGGAGGGGTAGGGAGAGGACAGCAATGGAAGCCTCTTTTGTAATATATAGCGCTGCCGCCGAAACCGTCGGAATTGGGCCTATCGTTGCGAGTAAACGCGTACTTAGGAATAGCATATCCCCTGGAGCGGTTTGGAGTAAGCCATGTCTCCTAGAGAAGGAATAAGTCAGGTTCTTTGTTCTGAAGGAACAGTTTAATCTCAGGAAGTTTGGTGCTAAGGCTACGAGCGTTAAAAGATACAAGGGATAAGCCCTTGGGTTTAATACGACCGGACGCGGGATTTGCGGGTCTAGACATTGTAATTTACTTATTTACGATTTTATACAAAAATAAAAAATTTATAACGAACTTAGAAGCGAGTGATGCTCGGCTAACACAAATAAACGCTCTTGAGGAGAGCGGGCGGCTCGCAGTTTGCGTGCGAGTACGGAAATTTCGTTAATATCGACGTTTTGAATAACGTCGAACACGGTCTTCATGTCCTCAGCCAACGACGACTGAGGTGCGGATGACGGAGCGGGACGCGGCCCTACGGAAGCTACGGGAGCTGGGATGGGTCGGGAAGGTGCAGGCGGAACGACCGGACGCTGCCTCCAAGACAGAGCCTGAGTAGGCGTCGGCTGAACGGGCTTTGCTTCCGGGGGACCCCGGTTGCGCAGCGGCGGGAAGTTAGCGGGAGTGAGCGGCGACGCCAGCTTAGGCGCGGCCCTCTTAGCGGTGGAGCGTGGAGCGCGCGGGCAGCCCCTGTAGTTGGCCATAGAGCTGGCAGCGGTGGCACTGCCCAGGGTGACCGCGGGGGTTGGGACACTCAACGAAGATGTTCGAGAGTCCGCAAGTTGTGCGAGCCTCTCTGAAAATCTCCTTCGAGTTGGGAGTATTGGATAGGATAGTTGGAGTGCATCTTGTGCACTGCTTCGGCCGGGAAACCCTGGGACTTAAGGTCCTCGAGGATTTCTTCGTTCGCGAGCTCGAACGGGACTCCCCGTAGTACTGCGCGGATCTTACGCTCCTCCGGGAGGGTGTAGGTGTGATAAGCGATTTGTTTTAAAGAAAGTAACCTGGTGAACGCGCGGAAGTCGTCGATGGTCGCGACCTGGATTTTAATTGAATCGCCTGCGTTGGTTGCTTTAAGATAGTTAATTTTTTGCTATTTGCAAAGATTTGATACTACGGTCCATCGCGCTTTTTCGCGGATAAAGACGGGCGGAGGGAGCTGAGGCTTCGGCGGGATGGGAGCGCAGCGATGGGACCGACGGAGACGTGGTTACTTCGAGCAATTTTAATGGCGCGGGGGCTGGTGTTGATGACACCGGGGAGGGCTCGGGTATTGAGGATACCGAGGCTTTCCTCGAGCGCTTCTTGGAGCGCTTGGCGACTAGTTGGAACGCGGGCTCAGGAGAGCCGGTTAAGGTGACGGCATCTGACGACGTATCAGACGCGGGTTCGGAGTCGCTCCCGGGAGCGGTACGCTTGCGACGCGACTCGTAAGAGGATGCGACCGATTCGCAGTCCATCTCGGACGAGGCGGGAGACGCGGGAGAGCTGTAGACCAGAGGGGTCTGGACGTTGGAGGCCTGAGGAGCCGGGGTTGAGGCCTGAGGGGCCGGGGACGCGATAGATGCCTGTAAGGCCTGCGTTAGTACGTCATCGGGTATGCTGGCGCCGGATGCAGCGAGCGCCTGGGCGAACGACCTAAGAATGTTAACAAGGTCCATTGGAGGGCTTGGAACTACAATATATAATATATAAATATATAATGTATGCCAAGGTTCCCTAGCAAACCTAGCACCTAAACCTCCCATCCGCGGTAGGGGGGCTGGGGACGACGCGAAGTGTCTAATTCGGACAGCACTGTACCGTCACCCTGGGAAAGGTCCAAGTGCAATGGGATCGGGTCAGCCGGTTTCTCCTTGGCCTGAAGGGCCTTGGAAGCGCACCGGGGCAACGCTATCAGGCTTAGTTGTCACCGTTAAGTATCCACCTGATCAAACGCGAGTCTACTACGGAGTGTGTTGCCAATAAATTGACAACAAAAACCGGCCGTAGACCTGACGAAGTTGGGTTGCACTAAAGTGCGAGATTGACTACGTTTCGACCGGCCGGAGCCAGCCACAGAGCGAGTCTCTGACTACGTAACAAGCGCTAAGCGTCAAGTACGCGGCCAGAAAGACAGCCCGAGTCTTGCGAACCACTATCGAATTTAATCGACCGTGGTAAGCTCAACCCTGTTGTTGCTGCACTCACCGAGGTGAGATTTTTTAATTCGAGGGGTGCACAGAGGGCGGGATTGACTACGTTACGACCGGCCAGGGCCGGCCGCAGAGCGAGTCTCTGACTGCGTAGCAGGCGCCAAGCGTCAAGTACGCAGCCAGAAAAACAGCCCGAGCCTCGCGAACCACTATCGAATTTAATCGACCGCGGTAAGCTCAGCTCTGTTGTTGCTGTGTGAGACCGACTTAGTTGCAGCCGATCGAAACCGGCCGCAGCATAAGCCCTGCAGAGGCTATCTCAATTCGTCGAGGACGAGCCGAGATTTGTACGAATCACAGCGTATGAGTATTGCGAACGAGTTGTCATCGTGAGACGACAATCGTGCCTCAACAGCTGGAGCGACCGCAAACGCGTCCGAGCGGGGCCGGACGCAGAACGGATCTGAGAGTGGCGTTTGAGTATTGCTACGAGAGAAGTCGTGAGACAACAATCGTGACTCGGCAGCGGGGAGCGACCTTCAACACGTCCGAACGGGTCCGGACGCAGATCGGGTCTGCCGCCGTTATAAAGCCAGCAATCGGCTTATATGGCCGGGATCGCCTTCCATTGGAATCGCAATTTGAAATTTTGAAATAATTCTTATTAGCCAGGTATATTTTCATACAATGTTTTTGTATGAATTCGTGTGTAACAGGCTTAGTTTGTTTGGCAGCCTCAATTGCTGTCATAAAAAAATTGAGTTGAAACGATTTGTCAATAAAGTAACCAATATGAAATTTTAAAAAAATCCAATAAACATACAAATAAAGTATAAAACAAAAAGGAGATTTAGCAAACAAGGAGATTATAAAAACCTAAGTATTATATTACACAGTCTATCCAACTTATAGATTGTTTATAGCATGGGATATTTTATTATTCTCTGCAGATTATATTGCTTGAAGAAAAACGTTTTTGAGTCAGGTAAATCATGTTTATTCAAACTACCCAAAAAACTTTTTATTTAAGGATAAGTAACTTTTTTATTTATAGTAATATAAAAAATATCACAGGTAAAACCTTCATTATGTATTCCATCAAATGTCATAGTAATAAAAAAGCTTTGATTAGATAAAAATAGATTTTTACGTTTACGAATCTTTACAGAACGTGACAGCCGACACAGATCTTGAAAGCAAAAAAAAAGCAATTAGGCAGTAATAACAGCTGTTTGCCAAAAAACACAAAATATTATCATAAATTAAAACTTCGGAAGATATGTGACTTTCTTACCTGAATTACGATACACATTTTAAGAGCAATGGATATATTACGGCGATATAATATTAATGATCATATCGCCGAAGTACGTTTCATAGATTATTTCATGTAATTTATTTTTAATACCTCACATATAAACTCACAATTTCGCTTATAGCACTTCGCCAGGTGCTGCCACACCACGCTAACTTCGCTCGCTCGGCTCGCGCACGTGTGACCAGTATACAACCTAACTGCTCCTCCTCGCTACGCTCGTCGGCACACCTGATTTCGGACTTATTTTGTGTTCTGCGATTTAAAATGTCCATGAAATGATGAATGGATGAAACAATATTACATGAACCGCATTTCAAGGAATTAAATAAAATTTTAAATGAGTCGTCGATGAAATGAAAATACAGTAATAGAAAATACTTGAACTAATTGTTCGATGTACGATCAAAGGGATCCCCTATAATTCTGGCTGTTGAATCAAATTATAATACAGTAATTAGAAACATAAACTGAATTTAAAGTACCTACTTACTGTCTGTAATGCAAAACTTTTTTTTCACATTTTCAAAACGATTTCACATTTTTGGGTAAATTAAGTACTTACCAAACAATGCATTTTGTCAAAGGGTTCCCTGGGCTCCCCCCAGTTTGCTAGCTATCAATAACAAAAGCTCTGCTTACCATAGCACGATACGGTTTGTTTGTCTGGGGATTTTTATGTTAATACGTTCTAAACCATAATTCACAAGTTCAATCTATCACCATTTTTAAACTTTACTTGCACACGCAAGGTAATCGAGTTTTAACAAACGTGGTAAAAACGTAAAAAAAAAATGGAGAACGTAACAGTTTGAAATAGAAAAACTACAGAAATGTTAAACTTGTGTAGAATATTCATCGTTTTTGCTCTGCGATGCAAATACACTACTAACAATCGTTTTTGTCTTCATGTTTTTGAAGGATATAAATTAAATTATTATAGCGCATTGTTGTTCCCATCATCATTGTTTTTTTTTATATTACCTTATTAAAAACCACAAAATTTAAATGACAATCTTATTACATTTTATTTTTATCTTAACATATCGACAGATCATTACTTTGTAGACAAGACTACAGCTATTTGCAATGTTTCCGTTAAGTATCTCTTTAGCATAAAATGTTAAGAGAATGTTAAAGTGAATGTATATTCGATATTACCTAAATAGTCTTTCAAATAATTGCCACAACGTAGTATCTGATGTTACATTCCAACGATAAATCAACTTGAGACTTTTTGATCGTAAAAAAGGGAAAACCTCCAGAAAAGTCGTTTATTTGTTTCCAAACTATATTCGACCGGTTTTCAAACTTCGATACTTTAATAAAAATCTTTCTGTGGAATTGAAATTTCACAAATCGTCGCTCTGGCTCCGGTGGAGGGGAGAAGGGCGAAACGCAAAAAACCGAGGGGTTTTCCAAGTTTCAGGGAGATTTTATTTAATTAGCGAGCTGTAAGCGCGTACCAAGTAATGCGTCAGTAGTATAGAAAGATATTTTCGCATTTTAAGACGGCCATCTGAATTTCATTTTCGTCCAATAAAAAGCTGTTACGCTGATATTGAGCATAATAAATTTATATTTGCAATTTATTCAACTGAAGGAAGCTATTGTAAAATATTATATAGGTATACTCTTATGCTGAAACTTAAACAATTTAAAACTAAACGAGTTTTTTTTCACGTAAGTAAGTAGTTGTAATTATTTCTTGAAAAAACTTGCTTCAGGAGAAACATATCCATATAATAATTACAATTGATTAAATAGCACATATCACAGTGTGCTTAAAAATATAAAAACATGACAAATGTTTAAAACATTAACAGAATTTCGAAATAAATGTATTACCTTTTTTAACATTTTCAATCCTTGTTAAAAAATACCATGGCTCCTTGTTCAAGGTAGGCTTAGAATCCGCAAAATTTTAGATCAAATTCGTGACAAATGAAGGCATTGTTATGTGACTAATTAACAAATCTATCTCGACTCGTGATAGCTTTATGGTCAGAGAACTCAATCTTCAACGGTGACTACAAAACATAGTGCAATTTTTCAAAAACTTAAACAAAAAAGCTAAAAGCAAAAAACCTGAAGAAGGTTCTGATTAAATCAGTCATAATGATTAAATCAGTCTCCTAACATATGTAATGGCGTTTTGTCGTAGTGGCCACTTTGATCTGTATTATCTCCTCTTTGGTTATGAATTCCAATTTCAATGGACATTAACCATATAGTATAGTGCTAGGGCTTGGACATGGACCAGAAAATATTTTAGTTTTATTAATTGTTTTGAGATGTTTATAACAACGAAATCACATATATGAAGGTGTTTTAGTACCAAGTTAGTTAAATCAATTAATATAAATTATGTTTAATTAATCATTTATTTGGCCAGTTAATCATCTTCGTCAGTATTTAATACCATGACTAGGAACTGGGCAGGTGGATATACTGTCTCATACCTTGGCCAGCTCAAGTACCATATTATGGACATAATATGAGCGCAGCAACTCACTGTCCTACGGCTGACTATGCAGTTACAAAAATATTGTTTTATTCCTTGAATAACTATATTATTGTTATATAATATATAAGCAAAATAAAACCACGTGAAATGCGAGCAATTGAGATTGACAGATTGAGAATTTGACTGTGACATGAACTATATTTTTGCATGAAAAACATGAAAAACGTCCAACATAGGTTGTACGGCTTTAATTAGATTTTTAACCTATATAAGCATAAGCATGATATCCAAGGTCTTCCTATTGACAAATCCAAAGAAACTATAAAGCAGAAGTTGTGTGCTAAAGCTAAATAAACTAAAAAGGTAAAATAAATAAACTATCCGATTATTTGGATGATAAAAGCCCGTTGGTATAATCCCCTCATTGATAGGATTTTACTAGTATTTGTAACAAAACATGTGTAATGTGTCTGTTTGTTCGTTGAGTTTTTCGTCCCTATGAATATCTAAAGTGTCATTGTCACTAAAGTATGTCTTCTTATTGTAGCGTCGGGAGACGGGTCGCTCACTTCCCTCTAATATGGTTGAGGAGGGCGATGGCTGGATCCCGTAATAACTCGTGAACGGGTGCCGTTTGAGGGTGTTCGTCGTTTGGATACTTGCGGGGAGGGAGACTTGCCGAGCTAACAGATGTAGATAAGAATAATTTTGAATAGACATAAGAAGACACTGTAAATTTATTTTGAAAAAAAAAATATACCCGTGAAGTTTCTTGCCAGTTCTTCTTCACAAAGGTATTTCCGAACTGACGGTAGAGTCATGTTTTGTTTGACGTCAATAAGAATGAGTAATTGTTATTGTTGAGAAATAAATAATTCATTTCATTTCATACTATCGTGTCGATTATTTTAGTATCAAAATATTATAAAAAATTTGATTGCGCAATTGATACTTAAAAGCAGTTTCTATTTGTCCAAAGCTCTCAGCTAAACCCATAAGCATTTGTGTTTCGAAAACCGTAATTATTTGTTTTTTCCTCTTTTGGTTTTATTCTTGAAATATCACGTTATTTAGGAGTACGACTTTCACCGTGACACCAGTGCTGCAGAAATGGCTCGAAGTACTAATGCTATGTACGGCGGTGGTGTTGCAAAAGAAAACAAAATGCGTTTTTGATTCCAACGTTTTCGTTCTGGATATTTCGACCTGCTGAACAAGCCTTGTGGACGTCATGAAGAATTGAAGGCTATTGTAAAAGCGAATCTTTCACGAACCAGATCCGGGTTAGCTGTAGGCTGCGGTGTTAGTGACAAGACTGTTTTGATCTACTTGAAGTGAATTGGGAAGGTGAAAAAGCTTGAGAGGTGGGTACCTCATGAATTGAGTGAAGCAAACCCACAATCGCGCGTCGACTGCTGCGTTACATTACTCACCCGGCACAATAATGAAAGGATTTTAAATCGAATCATTACTTTTGATGAAAAGTGAATTCTTTTCGACAATCGGAAACGCTCATCGGAATGGTTGTACCCTGGCAAACCAGCCAAATCCTGCCCCAAGCGAAAATGGACTCAAAAAAAGTTACTTGTGAACGTTTGGTGAACTAGTGCCGGTGTCGTTCACTACAGCTATCTTAAAACTAGCCAGACGATTAAGGCAGATGTCATTTGTAAGCAACTGTAAACCATGATGGAAAAGCTAGCTGCTAAACAACCGAGGCTGGTCAATCGCTCTAGGCCACTTCTTTAAGACAACCCCATTCCATACACTGCACAACAGACGGCTACCAAATTAGAGGAGCTTCAAATGGAATGTCCAAAACATGCACCGTACTCCCCAGACCTTGCTCTAACAGATTACCATTTTTTCGAAATTTGGGTAACTTCTTTCAAGGGAAATAATTCAACTCCGATGACGCAATCTAAAGCATTTTTAAAGATTTTATTGATTCCCATGTTTTTTTTTTTTAGTAAAGGGACGAACTAAAGTGTATAGACAGCAATGGTATATACTTTAATTAAATAAATTTATTATATGTTTTTTTAATTGACTTTATGTTCTTCCCTTACAAAATGCCAACTTCATACGTAAAAAAGCTGGTAATCCGCAATACTTCAGTTCAAGAAACTTTTAATATTCCGTTTATAGTGAAACTTAAATTAAAATAGTTCAAAAAAAAACATCATGAATTTCCACATGTCTATTCAATATAAAACTTATGTTATTTCAAGACAATCCTTACTTTATCTAATATTTAGAAGTTATTTATGGGATGCTGTGTGAAGTTTCTATTGTGATCACTGGTGCGAGTCTTCAAACTTGCAAAGAGTAGCTAAACTTACTCGAGTTCAGTAATGCACATAAGTTGTCTAACACAAACAATAGTTACGGAATTCTATGAGTTTGTATCTTTCATGTTTATTATGATAACCATAATTTTTAAACTGTTCATTTATGTAGGTCATTTATGGCTGTTACGTTTAATTTTAGGAAGAATATGTAAATTAGAGATGGTACAAAATATTACTTACCACTTAATATTCTGAACTTTTTTTCATATGATTAATTCATCGTAAAAAGCACCAGAAATAGAAAGCTTAAAAGTATTTAAAAAAAACTTAAGTAACAAATAAAAAGAATTTGCTGTAAATCTTTTTATTTTATTATTTATAAATACACTTTTTAATCTAGTGTTTTGTTAATAAATCCTTTAAATTAAAAAAAAAAACTTTGAAGGTCTGTCAACAAGTAGACTGACGTTAACTATTTTCGATTAATCTTACAGAAGAGAATTTTTAAAGTTTTGTTTAATTTAAGTAGTTTTAAATTTCTAATTGCAAGGGAATCGTGATATTTTTCATTCAATGTTTAATTAGATTGTAATTAGGTATAATGTTTTACTAATTTTGTGCCTGGCTTATCATAAAATGGTTTCCAAATAAATTTTATACATAATCATCATTTTTGTACAGTACAAATCTACAAAGGGGCAAGTGCAAAACAACCTGACGACCACTGTCCAGGGCCGCAGTTTATTTTTAAATTTCTTTTGCTATTATACAAATATAAAAAACCAAATAAAATGCAATAGAGCTTTCATAACTTCCATTCAAAAAATAAGACAAAGCTAACTCCAAAAGCAATCTGAAAACGAAAAGACTCCATGAAGAAACAAAGCATTTTGTTGCGGTGTTTAAAAAGCTTGTAATTTGGCAATGTGGATGCCGACCACGTACCCCACGCGAGCAGGTGTGTCTGAATACCATTACAACTTGACACACCAACTCGAAACTTGGAAGATTCTCTTGTTTTCAAAATTCTTACGGACGTGATCTCCTTTTAAACGCAGTTTCAATAGCAAGAGTTTAAACAACTCCCAGATTAGAATTGTAATTTGAATTACAAGTATTTAAGGAAAAGTTTGCTCGCAGACTTCGTTTTCGGGAAATCTGTGTTGAAAATCAATGTGCCGCTCTTGGCCTTACAAATATTGATAATGAAACGCTTTTTTAATAGTTTCTTAAGTATCTGCATAAATTAAAATTAACATTTATTATATTTAAATTAATAACGGAAGACCCGTAAGAGAACTTGCTTTTAAAAACAAAATGCAAAATATAAACTGAAATAGTTAAGTGTTAAAAATAAAAATTGTCGAAAAATTTCACTACTGCATGTACTCGTAATAATGACAGCAAAGTATTAATTAAAACCAAATTTTAATACTGATTACGGGAGTGACGGGTCGTTCACATCCCTCTAAGTAGAGCCATGGCTGGATCTCACATTAAATCGTGAACGGGTGCCGTTTGAGGGTGTTCGTTGTTTGGATACTTGGGGGGAGAGAGACCTAATGCAGATAAGAATAGTTTTGTACAGACATAAAGACACACTGTAAATTGATTTTGAATAAAGTATACGGTGAAGTTTCTTGCCAGTTCTTCTTCACGAAGGTTTCTCCAAACTGATGATAGAGTCATGCTTTATTTGACGTTAATAAGAACAAAAATTTTCGATGTTGAGAAATAAACATTTAAATTTGAATTGGAATTGGAATGATAAAATTCTCAATAAATTAAAAAAATTAAAATTTTACCCAAATTATATTCCTGTGTATATTTTGTTATTTTTGTTAATGCTGTAAAAGTTTTTTCGTAAGCAGAGTACGAATTCTATAAATCAAATATCGAAGACAGGCTGCTTATTAACCATAGTGGTGTGAAAACCTAGAAAAGATCCAGCCGAACCGCAGTCTATGTGCCGATGGCCCAGAGCGGTATGCGTAGTTAGTGACAGCTTAACTTCAAATCTAAGCAACGGTGCAACAGCCGCTCATATTATGTATAGTATGAGTCGTTGGCAGTTGATCCCTGAGTTTAGATCGAAAACGCTGCGGGGGACTGCGACGAACTTGTACCGTCACCGACGACTCCCGGAACGTACCGAACCCGCCGGCATGATTGTTCCGAATTAACCTAAGGTTATACCGGCAGTTTCCCTAAACCCATGGACCATACATAAAGCCTTATAGGTAAATATCATCCCAATTCAATATTAATATAATAAATGACTCTTTATTATTTTAGTGCTATCTAATAGGTCTTTACCTATGAAACTGCCGTTTTGCCGTACTGGCCATTTCAAATGAAAATATTTTTTTTTTGACTGATAATTCTAATTTCAAATTAATTTTATGACAAACATGGAATTCTTTTTCTAAAATCGTCATTTGTTTAATAGTTAGTGTTTTGTTTTCAACGCATTCGAACATTTTTCGTCATCATGGATAAGTTAAAAATTCGAGTAATTATGGAGTATGAGTACCGTCGTGGCAGCAAAGCGGCACAAGCGGCACGCAACATCAACGACGTTTACGGAGCGAACACTACAAACGAACGCACCACCCGTTATTGGTTTACACGCTTCCGTTCTGGAAATTTTGACCTGAAAAATGAACCCCGTGGTCGTCCGAAAACTTTGGTCGACAATGACGAATTAAAGGCAATTGTGGAAGCTGATGAAACTCAATCCACGGCTGAATTAGTAGCAGCTTTCGACGTTAGCATCAAAACAATATTGGTCCATTTGCGTCAAATTGGCACGGTAAAAAAGCTTGACAAATGGGTACCCCACGAACTCAATGACCGCCAGCGCGAAGTACGCGTGGAGACGTGCCTTGCACTGCTCAGCAGGCATACAAATGAAGGAATTCTGAACCGCATTGTTACTTGTGACGAGAAATGGATCCTGTTTGACAATCGTAAGCGCTTAGCAAGTTGGTTGGACCCTGGTTCAGCACCCAAACAATTCCCTAAACGAAAACTTATCCCTAGAAAAGTGATGGTCACTGTTTGGTGGTCTAACGCGGGTGTAATTCATCACAGCTTCTTGCCAAACGGGACAAGCATTACTGCAGATGTGTACTGTGAAGAACTGAACACAATGATGGAGAAGCTCGCACGTCTCCAACCAGCTTTGGTCAATCGTTCGGCTCCACTGCTCCTGCACGACAACGCGCGACCTCATACTGCACAGCAGACGGTCTCCACGCTACAAGAGTTGGGGTTGGAAGTTCTCCGTCATCCGCCGTACTCACCAGACCTTGCGCCTACAGACTTCTACTTTTTTTAAGAATTTGGATAACTTCTTGGCGGGAAAAAAATTCAATACCCGAGAGGCAGTACAAAATGCCTTTGAAGAATTTGTTGCCTCCCGTCCAGCTGATTTCTTCAAGAAAGGCATCAATAAGCTACCAATGCGTTGGCAAAGATGCATTGATTGCATGGGTGATTATTTTGATTAATAGAAATAAAAAATATATAAAAAAATTACGCTTCATTTATTTCGTGAAAAACGGCAATTTCATAGGTAAAGACCTAATATTAAGTACTTTAATATAATTAGTACCTAGCATAATTTTTTCCATTCAAGTATCTGTTCAAATAAGAGCCAAATAAGAAAAAAAATACTTCGATTTTGTAAAAATACTTGTTTTACGTTTTTGGTTGAGTTTATCGTAAGAACTCATACTAATGCAAATTTGTCTTAGCGTTACAAAATATGCAATATATCAAAAGTTATATTATAAGCTTCTTGTAGCAAATATTTTGTTAAGTATAAATAAAACGCAAATGTGGCAACTAGAATAAACCACATTTTAGCGATTTTTGTTATCGAGAGCTATCCATATTTAAAAAAAGTAGCAAAATTTACAAAATTAGCTTGATACAATCGCGCATACTCCTGTTATTTAGTCAACAATTAAATCATAGCAATTCTATAGTAATGGCAAATTTAAACAGTATTGAAAAATGCCACGAAATAAAATTAGGGAGCCGTAAAACTCGCAAATTATATTTTCTGGGTATAAAAATTACAATTAATAAAGTTTACAATTAAATAGATATTGTTTTTTTATTTGCCGTAGCTATATGCCGTAGATTTACCCATAATTTGAACACCTCTGCATTTTTCCAGTGGCACCTGTAAAAATGGTCTTATTCTAACTTGCCTTTGTTTGTAGCCAGCCACATAATTACAAAGTTACCTCCGAACTACCAGGGATATTTCTATAAATATCCTAATTATGAGAAGTAATAAGCAGCAGTCTCAACTTTACTCACACAATTTTATTGCGGCAGGGGTGGAATAAAATGAATTCCAGAAACCGTAAAATCTATTAATTTCGAAACTTTTTTATTTTACCCCATCATGAAAATACTTTTAAATTATAAGAAACTGTTAAATAATTTATGAACGTTGCTTTTTTTGTATAAATTAAAAACATTTCCCGCGTTTTAATATACACAAAAATCTTCCCAACCGAAAAATTAACCATTTAGCCTTAAAGTATCGTAATAAAAGATTCGGGAAAATAATAGCAACTTGTAACTTTTGTAAGGGTTTTATTTCGTTGGACCCGCATCATTCTGCCGCAACATATTTTTTATAACCCAACCACATGTTGAAATCAAGGTCCGCAGATCAGCCGTTGGGGAAAAAAGGGAAATTCTTACCTAAAAAACCGCTTACTGGCCGAAAAGACACCGTACGAAACACGTCCCAAATGTCATTTTGTTTTTTTAATTTAATTCGGGGCCCGGCACAACTGGTTTTTAAAAAACAAACTGTTCAAATTGGCATTGCGTGTTGCGATGCCAGAGCGCGGGAGTCAGACTTGATGTTAGACTCCGGGGAACTTCGACGCGGTTGTGAGGTAGCGGCAAACCGGTCAAGCCCTTTATGTACTAGGGGAGGAAACGCGCAGGCGTCAAGCACCCTGTTGCATCTTAGGGATGTGCCAAAGAATAGTATCGATGGGCTGTTAACACACCTTGATAGTAATCATTCTGTTCATGAGATTACGGAAATTGTTTTTCAGTTGAAATGAGAAGCTCTTGTTTGGATTGAAATAAAATTCAATTTAATTAAACTGATTATTTCACAAATTCAGTTTATTCTTACGAACCTGCTATTTTTATTGTTTTTATTACTCAAAACTTTAAATTTTCTCCGACACTTTATTTACAAAAAGCATCCAAATTGAATATTATCAATTTTGTATATATTTTTTTAGAAAACTAGCTTCTATCAATTGATCGATCATATTCATAATTCGAATTAAAAAGTAAATTAATCTATAGTAAGCGAAGGTCACAACCCTAGTCGACCTCTCCTCACCCCTGGGTAACCTGTAACACCATACACCCCTTAAAATACTAACTTATAAAAAAACTTAAGTTTTACTAAGAAACGGTTATATGCAAGATTTCGATTGCTTACTTTACAGGAATTAGGTATGCGAAATTAGATTTTGTAGGGCTGAAGGAAATATGTATATTCATAATATGTATGCTACATTCCGATATGATTCTCAGTTTTTAACAGTTGTCAATAAGTCAGATTTTGCTTTATTTTTTAATTTACTTATTAACATTATAAATTTGTAACGTTAATAATAATACTTACAGAATATAAAACGTTATGTAAATTCAGGACAAATTATGGTTATGGAAACGATGCCAATTATTTTTAAGGGTTAACTATTTGGATAAAAATACGTTTTTATAGAGTAGCTTATATTTTTATGCATTTGATGATTGATGAAATCTTTTTGACATGGCTTATTTTATCTGACACAAAAAAAAACTACAAGGTCAGGGTAGAAACTTTGCAGAGCTGAAATTTCCCCTTTTGTCTTGAGGACTGAGGACTGCACATGGACTTTTCGAGAAAAAACATACTTGTCACGGTTTGGATTTTTGTGGGATTCTACGGCAATTTAATTAAAGCTTCATTAAAACATCCTCGTACATTCCCGGTAACAAATCCTGTGTTGTAGCATACAAGCCACACACAATTTATTTATAACACAAAGGCTGTAAGTAGTTGTTATTAAATTCAGAGAACAACTCTAAATTAATAAATTATTAAAGTTAAAGTTTCCGAACAATTTCGGATAAAAATTTTTTGTGGAGTGAAAGTTTATTCTATTTCATTCGCTTGGAGGACCCCATTTTTTCTGTAAGTAAGATTGATTTATTGTCGGGCCATCGTGCGTTTCATCCTGTTAGACACTTGATCTTATTTGACCAAAGGAGTTATTGGCATTAATGAACATGAGCACATCGATAAACTTTACTTTTGATGAGTCTTTATAATATATACAATTAAGTACTTTTTCATATATACATATATATATGATTCATAAGTGTTTTATCGTAGTTGGTCGTAGGGTATATTTCGATCTCTATGAGTAAGAGTCTAATGCCCGTCTGCACTAAACTTGGACAGCTCCTAAGTTGCTAATTAAGACTCTACGACGTGCTTAGTAACGAGAATTGCGTTGCACTAAACTTAAGTCAATGCTTAAGTGCTAAAGATATTCCTAACTTTAAGCAACTGATATCCCATGTCATAACATTAAGCAAGAACTTGAGCATAGGTACCACGGCGTTCAAAAACTTATACGAATACACTAGTTAGAAAAGATTTACATTTGTTATATTAATATTTTTCCAAGGAGTCACCTTTTAGAAAAAAAATACACGAAACATCATATGTCCAACGCGAAAATTCTGTTCTCCTTCAGTGTTCGTTGGTATATTGAAGAAGCCTGAGCTACACAAATTACCACAATACTTCTACATTTTCATTATGGATTATGATTATGAACGGCCCTAAATTGTTTGTTGATGTATGTTGTAAATATTGACATTTTCGTTCATTTATTTATGATTGACATAAATAACCTCGCCTTATGCACTATAACTAGTAGCTGCATCAATACATATGGATATAATAAAATATACCGATTTCAAAATAAGTAATATTTATTTTTTTCATTGAAGGGATATTCAGTTAACCTTCATTTACCCGCGTCAAATTGTGTAACACCTATACCTATACTATGGTATTTCCCATGGTATATCACAGACCGAAAATTCAGGACACAATTTCATTGTTTTTTTTTTTTAAGAACACCTATAGTTAAAGTATTTTATAATTAAAATAGGGGATATAATAAATGAAATAAGCACATCATATAAAATATATACGTTTTATTGAATAACTAACAGTCTTTGAATACAGCCTCTGAAATATAGGAACTATTTTATAAAACGTGCTACGAATATGTTAACAAAAATAAATTTTTTCTTCTAATAAACAAAATTAAACTGTCAAATCTTATGGACTATTAGTTGGAAAAAAATAAAATAGTATATAATCTTTGGCACAAGTCTCACTAAAACAAGCAGAGCATACCATAATAGCATGTTTCAGGGTTCCGCGTTTTAGGGTTCTTTTTTGATGGGCAGTATGCAGAACGGCCAATTGTACCATTGGCAGCTGTTACTGAGGATTCTGGAACATCTAATATACTTATTTCAGAATACTTAACATTTTCAGTCTTCAAAATCAAAGACAAAATAGACTTTTTCGTTCTTTCGTTCGCTTTGTTAGGCAACGATAGTTCTAGGAGTCGTCACTTAACGTTAACTGGTTAGTGCAGAGCAACGCAGAGTAAGTTGATGCTTATGTGTGACTTAGTTTGGGCATGACCTAACTAAGTCTATGCTTTGTAGAGTTTAAAGCAGACGGGCATAAGAGTCTATATGGCAGATTGTAGAAGTCCATTAAAATAATCTTTACTAGGAGAACGTTAATATTGATTCCTTACGTCTATTTATTACAATTTAAAAAGTAGTGTAGGCAACTCATATTTTATTTTCTTACGTTTTTGAACGTTGCCAGTCGCACGTAACATTCGCTGCTTCATTCTATAGTTAGTTTAGTAAATAAATAATTGATAATTTTCCTTTTTACCTTCGTTGTAATCGTTGTTTCCGGCTCCGGCTTCCGGAATAGTAAAATACCACGAGAAGGGGCAAACATTATTTCTACGAAGGAGTTTACACACCCGCTACATAATAGGTCTTTACCTATGAAACTGCCGTTTTGCCGTACTGGCCATTTCAAATGAAAAAATTTTTTTTTTGACTGATAATTCTAATTTCAAATTAATTTTATTTGACAAACATGGAATTCTTTTTCTAAAATCGTCATTTGTTTAATAGTTAGTGTTTTGTTTTCAACGCATTCGAACATTTTTCGTCATCATGGATAAGTTAAAAATTCGAGTAATTATGGAGTATGAGTACAGTCGTGGCAGCAAAGCGGCACAAGCGGCACGCAACACCAACGACGTTTACGGAGCGAACACTACAAACGAACGCACCACCTGTTATTGGTTTACCCGCTTCCGTTCTGGAAATTTTGACGTGAAAAATGAACCCCGTGGTCGTCCGAAAACTTTGGTCGACAATGACGAATTAAAGGCAATTGTGGAAGCTGATGAAACTCAATCCACGGCTGAATTAGCAGCAGCTTTCGACGTTAGCATCAAAACAATATTGGTCCATTTGCGTCAAATTGGCAAGGTAAAAAAGCTTGACAAATGGGTACCCCACGAACTCAATGACCGCCAGCGCGAAGTACGCGTGGAGACGTGCCTTGCACTGCTCAGCAGGCATACAAATGAAGGAATTCTGAACCGCATTGTTACTTGTGACGAGAAATGGATCCTGTTTGATAATCGTAAGCGCTCAGCAAGTTGGTTGGACCCTGGTTCAGAACCCAAACAATGCCCTAAATGAAAACTTACCCCTAGAAAAGTGATGGTCACTGTTTGGTGGTCTAACGCGGGTGTAATTCATCACAGCTTCTTGCAAAACGGGACAAGCATTACTGCAGATGTGTACTATGAAGAACTGAACACAATCATGGAGAAGCTGGCACGTCTCCAACCAGCTTTGGTCAATCGTTCGGCTCCACTGCTCCTGCACGACAACGCGCGACCTCATACTGCACAGCAGACGGTCTCCAAGCTACAAGAGTTGGGGTTGGAAGTTTTCCGTCATCCACCGTACTCACCAGACCTTGCGCCTACAGACTTCAACTTTTTCCAGAATTTGGATAACTTCTTGGCGGGAAAAAAATTCAATACCCGAGAGGCAGTACAAAATGTCTTTGAAGAATTTGTTGCCTCCCGTCCAGCTGATTTCTTCAAGAAAGGCATCAATAAGCTACCAATGCGTTGGCAAAGATATATTGATTGCATGGGTGATTATTTTGATTAATAGAAATAAAAAATATATAAAAAAATTACGCTTCATTTATTTCGTGAAATACGGCAATTTCATAGGTAAAGACCTAATATGTAGGTACGTTCATTTATATACTGTATTACACCAAAAATCATTGTCACGGCATGTTACGAAATGTACAATTATTCCGAAGACATACCGAACGTACTAAGGGTGTTACCACATCAATCGATCGACGTCGATCGGTTGACGTCGATCGACGGTTACGAATCAAAATTTTCAAATACTACTAAGTTTGTTAAAAAATATTTCTTATGTTTTTGTGTTTCTTATGAACTTTCAAAATCTATATTTTATTAAAAAATAGTTTCCTAATTGATTTGTAACATTTCAAGTTTGCTTGAACAGTTTAAACGTTTAATAATAGTGGCTTGGCTTTATTAGCCCCAGTTATTCGGCGAATACTTAAATCTTTTGATAGGCTAAGTAAAGGTTTTCTCCCCTTATAGTACATATGAAATCGTACATAGAAAAGTACGTAGCCAGCATTCAGTCACCGTAGCAGGAAAATGTGTCCTTGCTCATGGATATCTACTTGTGTAACTTGTTTAAGTATTGCAAGTATTATTGAGTGATATGGAATAATGCCTAATGTTGAGTTATCAACACTGGGGCTTAGTCAAAACTGCCAGTGCATTATTTAAATAGGTGTTCCTACCCTTTGAACAGGCCAATACCGCGTTAACTTAGTCATTGTGGCATACGTGTCATCGTCTCGTCGGCATTGCGTCTCGAACCAATCGCTACGCAAAAACTGCTACCGCTTCTAATACTCTCCAAGTCATTTGTGTGAAACAATTGTTTGAAATTTTTTTGAAAAAATATTTCTGTAAATTATGGAAACTTTTATTTGGTTCTTTGAATATTTATTTCGTAAACTTTCGATTTCTAAAAGTATTTTGTAATGTACTTCTAGCATTATTCGCTGTTATGAATACTACTGCTGTGAGTAGTGCTCGGCGTCGTATTATTTAAAAAGTACATACTTGCGCTTAAGACATCATGTGGCTCAGTTGGTAAGCGACCTTCCTGCTAATCCAATTACCGCGGTTTCGGTTCCCTCTGGGGACTAAAATTCGTATGCACGAGCAATATGTTCTCATTAGCTCATTTGAAGAGGATAAAGTTTACGTCGACGACAGCGATAGGACATCGAATTTTAGAATCAGACGATTTTTTGTAATTATTTAAGTTTATTCTCTGATTTCTTAAAACACAAACTTAAACCTAAACCTAAATTTAAATTTTTAAAAGGTATTATAGGTAGACCGGGAGAAAAAAAAGGTAAGCGGAAAAAACCCCTCAGTAGTCTTTTATCAACATTGTAAAATACTTGAAATTGTTAATTCGGTAGCTTGACTACGACTCGTCTAAGCTTTCTAATGTAAATTCGAATGAATTCAATTTTTAATTTAATTTTGAGCACCTTCAGTGCTATGTATTCACCTTCAGTGCTTTGAGCACCTTCAGTGCTATGTAAATCTCAGCGGGTGACCCCTTCTGGGCCGCGCCAGCGCGACCTCATTCGCCAATTGGTCGTCGCTCAGATGAAGGCTGTGTGACAAAAAATTGCACGAGTCATTCAGGGGTTTTTTAGTGGGTAACCAACTAGCACATTAGTAATAATTGTAGCTAAGTTTATGGCTCAAAGTTGTAAATCGGTGCTATTTGGGTAAAAATTACAACTTCTTACTGCATAGGAGTGGTAAATATAAATAAAGTCTATAAAATGGACTATGGGTTCCAAATTTTCAATTAATACCACCTACAGGTTAAAGTTGAGCACCTTACTACTGTTGTACCACTCTAAGCTACAGTGCGAGTGTGAATTGCTACTTTAAGTGGTAATTTATACCTGTAGTGCGTCTTATAGCTACAAACGAGAAGCAATAACCACCATTACGTCCAACATTTCTAAAAGGAAGCAAAATCAACTCTTAAACCACTGGAATATCTAGAAGGATGATAAAATGAGCCTCAATGGCATGATTGGTTCTTATTATTTTCTTCTGAAGTTTTAGAGGAGGGTTCCGTAGAAAGTTCAATATTTGTTATTGTGGAATTTACCCAAAGTTTAACTTGTGAAGGTTTACGATGTGTTAATTACCTCCCTTTGTTATAAAAACAAAAGATATTACTACGGGATACATTAATATTTTATTGATATTATTATATTACTTTAATTATTCTAAATTCATTTTCATCTGATAATCAACATTTAGAACACAATTTGCTTTTTTTAAATTTGATATGCTTGTACCCTAATGACATGTTAGCCAAAATCAATATTTTACAATGCGCATTCAACTTTTGGGATCAATATGAAAATAAAAGTAATTAGAACTCAGAATAATTAGATTCATATAAATTGTTTTCTGATTGCTGAACGACAAAGGGAAATAAAATACATTTTTAACAGCTATCTGACTTTTATTTAAAATTAAATAATTAGGTTATTACTTTTACAAGGAAACAAATATATTTGTATAATGTTGATCTAAAATAATATTTCACTTATAAAATTCTTATAAGAAAAGTGCTCCTGTAGTTTTTGTGCCTTTTGGATTTTAACGAATTATTATATAATTTTCGGTGCTTGGCTTTGTGACAGTGTTTGGTTTTCATGGCAAAGTATTGTATGCTGCATCTGTAGTTCCGTTCAATAACTGAAATAAAAAATATAATTGTATTAAAATATATAATACTTAATCAATATTGAGTGTATTACATTATGTTTATCCAAAAAAAGGTTTTTTGTATTGTCAATTGAGCCCTAAACTATTTTCCCTACTAAAACAAAAGAATCATATATGAAGTAAATAAAATTCACTCCTATAGCCCTTCTCTGGACCACTTAGTAATAATAAAGGTGATTTTTAGCACTTTGAACAGCAAAAATTGAAGTAAGCGGGTGAAAAATATTACCTATAGTAACAAAACGATTCGCCATTTTTAATGGAATGTTTTTATGAAAATCTAACCTCTAATTTACATTATTTTTATCAAACATGTTTTTGTTATAACAAAAGAAGTGATTTTACAACTATACTACGTAAATTCACTATAAATACTTGTTATACCAATTATATTCTTGGTCATTTTTATTAAAACTACTATAACCATATTTTATATACACTGTTTTTTGTTGAAATTCTCATGAAATCAATATGGCGTGTAAATTTACTCAATAAACATATACGCATTTTGCAATAAAGTTGAGATCCCACTTGATTTTTCAGTACGGATATAGCAAATAGTTGAATAAAAGTATTTGGTACTTACAATTATGTTTTGTAAGTTGTCACTTAAAAACTGTCACACGCCATTAATATTCTCAACATTGCAACTACAGAAATGAAACGTACGTATGAATGAACAAAATCTTATCGTTCACTCAATCGTTCAATCAACAGTTCAATCAAAGTGGCAAATCAGGGGTACAGGCGCTGCAATTTGCACCTTTAGTCACAATAAGATACGCTCTAGACCTGCTATGCGATGTGCTCACTTAGGGCCATATCTGTTGCATAAGGGGTCTAGAGCAGGATATAGACCTTATCGTTAGCACCTTAAGTTGCAATATGATACGCTCTAAAGCTTATTGGCTACCATTTGTGCTAGTAGGGCTCTGGTAGGCTCGAAGCGAGCCCCACATAACTCCGATCGCGCGCGCGGAGTATGCGTCGGAGCATATTTATCCTCCTGCCCTCTCCGTGGAGGGGAACAAAAAAAAAGGGAAGAGCTTCAGTTGCGCTAGACCTCGGCGACGTGCGGATGTATGTATTGCAGCTACTTTTTCATTGCAATAAGTTTTTGCCTGTCTTTCATCCATCTCATTTCTCCAAAGGTCAGTTAATTTTTAATAAGCTGACTAGCTGGCTAGTTAAAAATTTATTTTTAGTATAAAGTTATACGGTCTTTCTCTGCTGCTTTACTATCTATGTGTTTTTGCCAGTTTTTATGACACCTATCTTTATATGTTTTTAGGTATTCAGAGTAGTATTGAATCATTTGTTTATTTTTATATGTGTACTTATTTCCTTCTAACATAGTATTTTTTGCTATACTATCAGCCTCCTCATTTCCCCTCAGGTCAATGTGCGATGGTACCCATTGCAAATTCAAAGCACCTCCATTTTTTTGAAATTCGTATATTTTCTGCAATAGAACGTATGCTACTGAAACACTCCTTTATCCTTGGGCACATTTGGCTATGTGTTGCAACCAGCTTTTGCTATCTGAAAAGATGACAACTTTGGTATAAAAATTTATCAATGCAAATGATAGTGCTTCCGAGATTGCAAAGAGTTCCACAGACATAATACTGACTACACTATTATCCAGTTTGTATGAGCCGTACAATCTTGTGCCTTCTTCATAAAAGGCTGCCCCTTTGATCTATCTGTATATATCTTATGCCATATTTTATGTTAATTTCACTAATAACGTTAACTTTTATGATATTTCTTTCATACTGTCATTTTGGTTTTGTAATATATTGCAGATTTGTGTTAATTGTTTCGAAAGTATTAATATATGAGACCCAGACTTCCAAGGAAAACATATCCAGTGGATCAGAGCAGTGCACCTTTTTGTCTTCACAGTGATCTTAGGCGGTCAGTAGTAACTGCGATTTTATATTTCTGCTAAAATAATATTGAGAAATTATAAGGCGTTTTAAGAAATTAATTACTTCATTATTGGGGTTACTTTGACATCGTAAAATAAATCTATAGGCTAAGTATCGTCTCCTTAAATACAGGGGAGGTATGCAGAGCTCACTCTCCATCACATGAATGGGAGTACTTGTGATGAAACCACCTATGACTCTAAGCACCTGATTTTGCAATATTTCCAATTTAAGTAAAGAAGCTTTGTTCCCATTGTCATATAATAAACTTCCATAGTAAAATCTGTGAAAAATAAAGTTTTCTCAAAAATTTCAGTTGCACGCCCCAGCTTGGCCCTGTTAAAACTTTAAGTATGTCTATAAATTTTGACGTTTTTGATACAATTCATTAATATGTTTTTGTAAGAGAGTCGAGTGTCTTAATAATACCTAAATATTTTGAGCATTCTGTTATTAGGACATCGTTTTTGTTAATTTTTATTGTTCTTGAATCTTGTATGTGACCGCGACTAAATAAATTGATTTATTGGCTGAAACCTCAAGACCTAAATTATTTAACAAGGTAACAACTACATCAAGAGCCTCTTGAATTTTTTTTATACTACTTTTTATATTTTTACTGCTTGCGTACAGAACTATATCATCAGCGTATTGACATATTTCAACGTTATTTATACTATTAACTAATTCTGCTGTGATTATATTAAACAAAAGTGGGGACAGAGGGTGACGCATACATACACTGGCGCGATCCAGGTTATGTGGGACTCGTTCCGAGCCTACCAGAACATTACCCACTAAAAATCCCCCTGTCGGCTTGTGCAATTTTTTGCCCGCTGGGATTTACATAGCACTGAAGGTGAATACATAGCACTGAAGGTGCACAAAATGAAAAGTAAAATTGAATTAATTCGAATTTACGTTAGAATTAGAAGTTGCGGCCTGAATGGCTTCGAGATCTAGTGTTAATTGCGTGGGTTCGTCGGTGTGCGCGTTTCTCGGTCTAGTGACTTTGAACTTCGAATCTAAGACAGGAGTAGTATATGAGACTGAATCTCAAACTAGAGTTTTGGGATGGGTTTCGGAGCGTTTGAAGAAAGATTCTGAGAGAGTTTTGAGGTGCTGTTGCACTGTAGGTAGTTCAAGATCTCTGTGCAGGTCCGCGTTGCGCACGAACCAAGGTGCGTTTGTGGCCCTGCGGCAGAAGAGATTTTGAACTACCTGCAGTTTGTGCAGGACGGAGGGTTTGGCGTGGGCAAAGATTGGCGAGGCATATGTCATGACGGGTCTAACGCAGGTCTTATAGAGCGTACGTTTATTTCTGAAAGACATTTTCCTTTTTTTACCTAACATACTAAAAAGACGGCCTAAGTAAAAACGTGCGAGTTTCATTACTCTATTGACGTGAGGTTTGAAAGAAAGCGTCTGGTCTAAGGTGACGCCTAAATATTTGGTAGTGCGCTTCCAGGGGATGGGAGTGCTTGAATTTTAACGTGGAGATTGTCTGCAATACGACGGCGTTTGCAGTCGAAGTAAACCGCAGAGCTCTTCTCTGGGTTCACATTGATACGCCATTTTTGAAACCATGCACCATGGGCTTTTCAGCCTTTTGGAGTCTAGTCGTGAGGCCCGGGACACTGAGGCCTTTAGTGTAAAGGGCAGTGTCATCGGCAAAGAGGGCGAGTTCGACGCCTTTCAACGGGACGGGAATGTCGTTAGTGTACACGGTGTACAATAGAGGGGCGAGGATTACTGAGGCTACGAACGTTAAAAGAAACCAGGGATAAGCCCTTGGGTTTGATACGACAGGACGCGGGATTTACGGGTTTAGACATTATATTTTTTTTATTTAACGAATAAATACGAAAAATTGAATTTATAAAGAGCTAAGTAGCGAGTGATGCTCGGCTAACGCAAATAAACGCTCTTGAGGAGAGCAAGCGGCTCGCAGTTTGCGTGCGAGTACGGAAATTTCGATAATGTCGACGTTTTGAATGACTTCATGTCCTCAGCCAACGACGACTGAGGTGAAGATGACGGAGCGGGACGCGGGCCTACGAGAGCTACGGGAGCTGAGATAGGACGGGAAGGTGCAGGTGGGGCGGCCGGACGCTGCCTCCAGGACAGATCCGTAGTAGGCGTCGGCTGCTCGGGCTTTGCTTCCGGGGGACCCCGGTTGCGCAGCGGCGGGAAGTTAGCGGGAGTGAGCAGCGGCACCGGTTTAGGCGCAGCCCTCTTAGCTGAAGA
The DNA here is from genome assembly GCA_923062675.1 of Marasmarcha lunaedactyla. Classification (NCBI taxonomy): domain Eukaryota; kingdom Metazoa; phylum Arthropoda; class Insecta; order Lepidoptera; family Pterophoridae; genus Marasmarcha; species Marasmarcha lunaedactyla. The sequence continues at coordinate 11,055,629 of OV281339.1, read as the reverse complement.
GCGCGGAGCGCGCGGGCAACCCCTATAGTTTGCTGTGTGGCCGGACTGGCCACACGACACACAGGCAGGGGGGGAAGTGGATTCGGGAGTGCGAGTGCACTCCGTTGTGCTGTGTGGGTCCAGACACTTAACGCACCTGGGGGGAGCTGAGCAGTTAGCTGCTGCGTGGCCATAGAGCTGGCAGCGGTGGCACTGCCCAGGGTAGCCGCGGGGGTTGGGACGCTCGACGGAGATATTCGAGAGTCCGCAAATTGTGCGAGCCTCTCTGAAGATCTCCCTCGAGTTGGGCGTGTTGGTGAGGATAACTAAAGCTAGTGGAAAACGCAAACCACGGTTTGAGAGCATCTTGTGCACTGCTTCAGCCGGGAAGCCCTGAGACTTAAGGTCCTCTAGAATGTCGTTATTACTGAGTTCGAACGGGACGCCTCGTAATACCGCGCGGACCTTGCGCCCCTCCGGGAGGGCGTAGGTGTGGTACGCGATTTGTTTTAATGAAAGTAAGCTAGTGAACGCGCGGAAGTCGTCGATGGTCGTGACCTGGATTTTAATTGAATCGCCTGCGTTGGTTGCTTTGACATAATTAATTTTTTGCTCTTTGCAAAGATTAGACGGCTGGAGGAAGCTGAGGCTTAGGTGGGACGGGAGCGCAGCGCGTTGCAGCTTGGACGGAGCCGACGTAGTCGCGGTCACTTGTAGTGACATTAACGGCGTGGGGGCGGATGTTGAAGACACCGGGGTGGGCTCGGGTGTTGAAGACACCGCGGCTTTCTTCGAACGCTTTTTAGAGCGTTTGGCGACTAACTGAAACGCGGGCTCAGGAGAGCCGGTTAAGGTGGCGGCGGCCGACGAAGTTTCGGACGCGCCTGAGTCTGAATGGCTCCCGGGAGCGGTACGCTTCCTACGGGATGTGCGCGAGGATGTGACCGATACACAATACAATACACAATCCATGTTGGAGGGCGCGAAAGACGCGGGAGAGCTAAACACCTGATAGGTCTGGACGATAGTGGCCTGAGGGGCTGGGGACGCGTTAATTGCTAATAAGGCCTGCGTGAAGACCTCGTCTGGAATGAGGATGCCGGGCTCAGCGAGCGCTTGCGCGAACGCTTTCGCGAAGTTAATAATGATTTGCGAATCCATTAGGGGGGAGTTGGAAATTATATGAATATGAATATAAAAGTATATAAAAGATGCCTAGAGTTAACTAAAATAAACCTAGCAAACTCTAGCGGCTAACCACCCTACCAGCGGTAAGGGGGCTGGGAAAAATAACTTAAAACTACTTGTAGTTCGCCGAAGGCCGCTACCTAGAATCCTAAAAAGGGTACGTAGGTAAAGAGTTGACCGCGATAGGGTCAACCTTTACCGACAGAAAGGGCGAATGCACACGAAAACACACAGATATGATAAAAAATAAATATGAAAATGTATGAAAAATAAATAAAAAATTGAAGAAGGAATAAAATTAAAACGAAAGAACTGGATCAGTACAAATTCGTTGTCACCGTTAAGTATCCTTTGTACTGAAACCAGACTACTCACGCTGGGCACAACACAGCACTCAGCACAAGCACAACACAACTTAGCACAGCACTTTGAAGACTAAGAGGATTAGTCGCAAAGAAAAATCACTACGATAGCGCTTGGAGTGAGTAAGAAAACCCAGAAAAACCGTATCACGGAACCAACACGCTATACTGTGACGTCAGTAAACTGAGCGCCACGGAATATCGGGAAGGGACCGATCAATCGGAGTGGTCTTGGAACGTCCGTACCGGGCGGCGATCGGAGCGAGAATGTGTCGTTGTTTTACAGCACTATTAATATTGACATTATTATAGGCATTCTGGATATCTATAAAGCTAACGTTGGGCTTCTTTTCGAATAACCAATCTGAATGTAAGTTACTAATTGAGATAGAGAGTCTAAGCATTAGTGTTTTTCGAAATCCAACAGTTTTGTTTGATAACAACTTTCTTTTTTCAACATGCCATTCTAATCATTTCAAAATCATGAGATGCAGTATTTTGCACATACATGACATAAGTGCTATAGGACGCAGCTTTACTTCCAAGGAGTCGTTAGAAGCCTAGGGTATAGGTATTATTTGAACGGATCTCCACTGTTTCGGAATGTATCCTGCAGTGAAAATTGAATTTAATATGTTAGGTAAGAAAATTTTTCCAGTTCCTGGGTATCTGTTTCTTCGTCGTCAGTTTTTTCGTCTATCGTCACTTATTTATACATTTACTTCAATGATAGCCAAAAAGAAATGTAGCCAATAATGAATTATAAACATGAACGCGTCCGATCGCTTCCACGAATGAGTCGCGACTGAATATTATAACTTCGTACTAACAAACCAGTCTGCCTGTGAAATGAAAAATCAACTTGGGTAGTACTATGTGCAGTGACTTGATATGATTAGTCAAATAATAACTTTAAGAGAAGAAAAAGCTATCACTTTTATTAAATTTTTCCCGAAACCAAATACCCCAAGGCAGTTAAAAGCGAAACACGTGCACCCCTACACTACAATAATACAGAAATACAATTACATCACGCATAATAAATATTATTGATCCCTCGCTGACCGATTTATAATCTTACGTATTATTTGTTAAAGAATAAAACATACGCTTGAGTGGGATACGTGGGGTGGCGGGAGAATAAAGACCCTTTTACAATAATGACAATAATATTTGGGACCAATTTGGGATGTCTTTGAAGTTTTTTTGGGGTATGTTGTTCGTAGACAGGTTTGAAAAAAAGTCAGTGAAATTATTTGAGAGTTTGGAGAAATAAGTTGTACGGGTATTTTCATTGATTTAAGCGCAATTTGTTTTGAGCTCGTCACGTGTAATACTTGTTTTAATCAGGAACAACTACTAAAATAAGCATTAGGTTAGTGTTAAAATAAAGAAATATAGTTCTGCTACTTAATAACAGTTAAAAATCTTTCGACAAGTAAAAATTGTAGTTCGAAAAAATTCTACAAAGTCCTTGTAAACACAGCTTAACTGTTTCAATAATTAAAAGTTGCACCCCTGGATGGACCAGCAGCGTTTAAATGATTTTTTATTTGCAATATTGCAACCAATGCAGCTGTGGTACATTAGTTATGCTTGTAACGCTGTTGTTGGGGTATGTTCCATGATTATTGGCTTTCCAAAATGAACAAATGAAACAATTAAACTGGCGACCGTTAAAAGCCTCAATTAACCGCTATATTTGTAAAGCAAACATTATAAATAATTACGAAAGTATTGTTTTAAAATAGTTTTTTTCTTTGACATAGCCGGCTGGGAAACCATTACGCGATCAGGTATTCAGGCCAATGGATATCAATAATCCAATATATAGTCCATTAATTACCAAAGATGGTTACAAAACCACAAGATGGTTACAAAACCACGTGGTTATCATGGCACTCAAGTGGAGAGGACTCTTAACGCCAAAGGCGAGATAACATGAGAATCTTGTTCATAATTATTAAGATGCTGCAGCAGATTGCGAATACAATGCGATTCTTAAGGATCTTAGTTGAAATATATATTTGTTTGTTATACAATCGCTTCTTCTTGTTGTCATTGTATAAAGCATGATGCTACCACTAGTCCGAAATACCTTCGAGAGCTGGCAAGAAACTTCAAGGGAGTAATTTGTTTTTATTGTGTCTAAATGTCTAAGATATTTTCTGAAACCGGGAATTGATACTTTGAAATCCCGACTTTCATGGTTAGAAGTATTGATATTATAGACAAAAATTTATTATCATTTGATGTATTGGTCTTTTATTTAAAATATTATAATTTGTGTTTATAATTAATAAAAAGATCTTTGAAAGAAAAAAAAATCCTGATACAGAAATGTTAACTATGCTAGCTAATTTACGAGTATTACTACATACTGATAGATACATACTAATAGATACATTAGTCTTGTAAAGATAAACGTAAAAAATTTAAGACGTTTTTTAGTAGCTGTTTTTGTAGTTTATACTAACTAAAAAGATAATTTTTATTATATTAGGTCTTTACCTATGAAGTTGCCGTTTTTCACGAAATAAATGAAGCGTAATTTTTTTATATATTTTTTATTTCTATTAATCAAAATAATCACCCATGCAATCAATGCATCTTTGCCAACGCATTGGTAGCTTATTGATGCCTTTCTTGAAGAAATCAGCTGGACGGGAGGCAACAAATTCTTCAAAGGCATTTTGTACTGCCTCTCGGGTATTGAATTTTTTTCCCGCCAAGAAGTTATCCAAATTCTGGAAAAAGTAGAAGTCTGTAGGCGCAAGGTCTGGTGAGTACGGTGGATGACGGAGAACTTCCAACCCCAACTCTTGTAGCTTGGAGACCGTCTGCTGTGTAGTATGAGGTCGCGCGTTGTCGTGCAGGAGCAGTGGAGCCGAACGATTGACCAAAGCTGGTTGGAGACGTGCGAGCTTCTCCATCATTGTGTTCAGTTCTTCACAGTACACATGTGCAGTAATGCTTGTCCCGTTTGGCAAGAAGCTGTGATGAATTACACCCGCGTTAGACCACCAAACAGTGACCATCACTTTTCTAGGGGTAAGTTTTCGTTTAGGGCATTGTTTGGGTGCTGAACCAGGGTCCAACCAACTTGCTGAGTGCTTACGATTGTCAAACAGGGTCCATTTCTTGTCACAAGTAACAATGCGGTTCAGAATTCCTTCATTTGTATGCCTGCTGAGCAGTGCAAGGCACGTCTCCACGCGTACTTCGCGCTGGCGGTCATTGAGTTCGTGGGGTACCCATTTGTCAAGCTTTTTTACCTTGCCAATTTGACGCAAATGGACCAATATTGTTTTGATGCTAACGTCGAAAGCTGCTGCTAATTCAGCCGTGGATTGAGTTTCATCAGCTTCCACAATTGCCTTTAATTCGTCATTGTCGACCAAAGTTTTCGGACGACCACGGGGTTCATTTTTCAGGTCAAAATTTCCAGAACGGAAGCGGGTAAACCAATAACGGGTGGTGTGTTTGTTTGTAGTGTTCGCTCCGTAAACGTCGGTGATGTTGCGTGCCGCTTGTGCCGCTTTGCTGCCACGACGGTACTCATACTCCATAATTACTCGAATTTTTAACTTATCCACGATGACGAAAAATGTTCGAATGCGTTGAAAACAAAACACTAACTATTAAACAAATGACGATTTTAGAAAAAGAATTCCATGTTTGTCAAATAAAATTAATTTGAAATTAGAATTATCAGTCAAAAAAAAAATATTTTCATTTGAAATGGCCAGTACGGCAAAACGGCAGTTTCATAGGTAAAGACCTATTATCTTAAACTTATAATTAAAGAGCTGTGGTTGCAAAGAGTGTAAAAATATAAGCTTTAATTTGGTAGGTAATGTAATTATTAGGTGGTTCTCTACAAAAATTAATTTGAAATCAATCTTTGAAGAAATATGTATGTTAACGTTCTTAAGTATATAAAATTAAAAAAATGTGTCTTCAATGGATTTTTGATGATATTTTTGGCAAACAAGCTGACAGGAGTCCGAAGTTTACGAAAAAAATAAATATGAAAATGACGCTGAGTACTTGAAGACATCATGTAAGAGCTTGATTGTGAGGCAAGTTATTTTACGCAATTCCTTAAAATATGCTTACCCGCTTTTATCTGCAAGGTAACTACACGTATCATAAAAAATATATATTTCCACATGTTTTCTCAATTATAATCCTATTTTTAGAAAATTCGGCGCACAAAAGTGATATCAATAAAGTCTTAATATTAAAACAAAAATTCATAAAAATAATTTTTATTAAAAAAAATTTAATTCTATACAATTAAGGACGTAAAAAACTCTTAAGTAAATCTGATATAAATAAACATTATATTCAAACTAAAACCAATATAAAATTATAATTTTATAGAAAATAAATACTCAAAACTTTTGTGCATTCTGCTGTAGTTAGATAAATAATATAAAATATAAATAAGTTACTAAAAAGCTTAGATACGATAACAATTAAAAGCTTAAAAAAAACCATTTCATAGTAAATATACATTGAACGTTGACTCAGGATGACGAAGGGTAATGTTTTGTTTAATACCATACTAAATATTTTGAAGTACAAATAATATTTTATCTGCCTTTATATCATGCGCTACATTCATCTTAATTCATCAGCAAAGTAGAATTCATCAGCAAAGTAATCATGGTCAGAGCCTCTGACTGAGGCTATTATCTACTATTGAACTGCTTTGAAAGCGTAACCTTAAAATATCACAGATACCCTGCGCCATGGAAGAAAATAACTTTTGAATCACATTTATTACGTTTGTCTGATTCGACTAACTCCGTTGAGTAGTTTATTTCATCTTTTATTAGTTCACAATACTTGACTTTTTTCTACGCAGGGAGTCTGCGTCACGTTGAGTCCGTCTTTCTTATTCTCCACGGGTCGAGGCTTATAGACGCCGAAACGATCCTGCAAAGAGAGTATAACATAAAAGACTGATGAAAAGGTTACTGACATATACAACTCATCGCACCAGCAAAGAGAAATACCTCACTACAAAACGTAAAGTACTCATGCATGTAACCTTCATAAATCGATAGATCACATCAATACAAACTCATGAAAATTCATAAAAATCTCATAAAACTTCACGAGTATGGGCTGTAAAAGATGTACAACTCCCAATATATTTATAAATCATACTTCTTTAATAACTTAAGCACATATTTTTAAATGTAAATTTAATGGTGTCTATAAACTCGATATTATTAGGAAACTAAATTGGTAGTAACTTGTAGGTTTATGGTGTAAAAACAAAGCACTCCAAGTAGGTAAAGAAGGTCGCAAAAACGAATATTTATTAAGTATAATCATAAATATTATATTACCAATCAACACATATCAAACGTGGGACACTGAAAGTTTTGAGAAAATAATGAAATGGTTTTATAACTTATATTTGGTATATGTCAATCTCTTTTCAAGTAGCTTGCAATACCCATTTTAATGTTAAACAAAAGTTCAAAAGGTTATTTACAAAATCAATTTATTCAATTAAATACGTCAGTTAACTTGAGCATTATACTCATCGTAATTGCCCTTTACACTGTAAACTTTCATTTGTTACCTTACGAGGAGTTGTGAATTTAAAGTGTATCGGTTCCTTGTAGCGGTAACCTGCCGTAAGGGCTGTAATTATTGCATTTGTTTTATTTTTGAGTGCCACTTATGGTGTTTGATGATTAATTAGGTCTTCGATGTTTTATAAAAACGTGATGTGTGATCAAAGACTGAGGCAGTCAAACATACAAATTTGTTTGATACAGTGTTTTCATGAAAGGCTGCAAACCTTTCATTTTTTCAGCGTTGGTTTTGTAGTTTGTGGTTTTAAAATCACTTTAAAGTTAAATGTGCATCTTTGTCCTTAGTTTAAAAGGGAATTACTCACTTTTTTCAAAATTATAATTAAAAACGTAGTTGTGAACATACCTTTGATACTGTAAATTTCAACGAAAGTCAATGAATTAGTTATTTGTTTTTATTATAAGTAACGATTGCTTAAATATTAAAATACCTGCAGAACAGGTAACATTTAAATACAATCTATATGCTCAATGCAACAATGTGATGCCGCCACACTTCGACAGAAAAGGAATTAAGGCAAATCTATTTGCTCTGTTACTCGTGCAAAGCTAGGGCGGGTTGCTAGTTACTGTTATTAAGTTGTACATTCAGATAAAATAATAAGAAAACTAAAAAATTATCTGTGGCGCCACTTGTTTTCACAGCGAAACTCTGAAACGTGATGCTTTACGAGATTTCGTCATTAATAGTTATTATGTTTATATTGACGTGAATTATAGATTTACGAAGGTTTCATGCGTAGCCGCCATTTTGACAAAAATATCATAGTGGCGGTGAAACAAACCCTTTCATACAGATATTAACGCAAGGTGCATACTAAATGGTATTTAAATTTTTTGTCTTATTATTTGTCAGTTTATTTGTTGGTTTGGCTAATATCATACAGTTCTGGACAGAGTATGCATGCTGCATTTCAGTACTTAAATTTATTTAGGCAAAGATTAATTTGTAAACAAGGCGAAAAAAAACGTAAGTTGTGAGTAAGACCACATATTTTGCGTCCGTATAATTTCATTTGTAAGCCATTTAATAAATGATAAAGAACAATATTTTTGAGGTTCGTTTTAATTCCAATAACAGATCTCATAAATTTATTATTTTAAGTATTTTTGGGTTTAAATTGATATACGACTCCAAAACAGCGGACTCAAATTGTTAAAGGCATCATTTACCGTCGATGGTGCAAGAGTAGGAAGAAACTATTTTGTTGCTAAAGCTGAGCTGGGACATTGTAGCAGCTTGTGATAAACTCGATATGTTTTTCTTCGAAAGAGCCTAGATACCGTTATTTTACTTTAATCAAACATGTGATATTAATTAAAATGAATAAGATGCCAATTTAAAATATCATTTGAATTTTTCAACAAAATTGTTTACAATTGAAAATTATAAGTTCCACCGTTTTACAGTATCCATATCCAGTATCCGTCAGAATGGCGGATGTATGACTTCCAAATAAATCAAAAATTAATTTATATAAATGTACGGAAAATGTAGATTTTTGTACTAAAATATGTGTTAATGTACGTTTCCGTATGCGTAGCAATCGTTATTTGAAGGTGAGCCGCCGTCCTGGTGTCACGTTGGCGGGTGAATTCTATACCAATTAATGTATTTCAAATCTGACATTAGGAATAAAATGTACGTCAATTATATTTCGTCGCTTCATTATTCGATGTGATATTTACAAGGTAGTCCCTCCATTTGCTAGGTAGCTGCGCACATTTTTAAAAGACTTTAAAAGATTTTTTAAAACTGAACCATTTCCTCCCTACCTCTCACCCAGGCTGAAGCCTATTCGTACTCTCATTCCTTCTTTGTGCACCCTAACGCACCTGTTGTTTAATGGTTTAACTAAACTTAAAATATCGTTACGTAATGCCGAATAGAAGTGCCCAAGCTCAAATCTATCAGAAGAAGAAGGTTAGTATTTAAATGCACCATTTTGTCATTTAATGTTTCATTTAATGTACGAATATAAATTAGTTGTTGTAGTTTTGATACGCTTTGGGATTGACTGCGAGTCAACAACGCTGACGTTTTCAGAACTTATTGCTAAAAAAACGTCGGGGTTGACTGCGAGTCTTCAACGATGACTTAAGCAACACAAGTCAATAACTTTGACGTTTTCAGAATTAATTTTATTTATTTTTGGCCAAAAAAGCATCGGCGTTGACTGCGAGTCTTCAACGATGACTTAAGCAACAAAAGTCAATAACTTTGACGTTTTCAGAACTAATTTTATTTATTTTTGGCCAAAAAAGCATCGGCGTTGACTGCGAGTCTTCAACGATGACTTAAGCAACAAAAGTCAATAACTTTGACGTTTTCAGAACTAATTTTATTTATTTTTGGCCAAAAAAGCATCGGCGTTGACTGTAAGTCTTCAACGATGACTTAAGCAACAAAAGTCAATAACTTTGACGTTTTCAGAACTAATTTTATTTATTTTTGGCCAAAAAAGCATCGGCGTTGACTGTAAGTCTTCAACGATGACTTAAGCAACAAAAGTCAATAACTTTGACGTTTTCAGAACTAATTTTATTTATTTTTGGCCAAAAAAGCATCCGCGTTGACTGCGAGTCTTCAACGATGACTTCAACAATAAAAAAGTTCATTCTAATTAGATTAACGTTAATTTGCATCCTAAAATCTAAATACTTGAGTAAGTTTTCGATAAAAAATATTTTTCATCTACACTCGCTAACCTAAAACGTAACTTTAGGTAGCGAAAGTCATACTGGGGGCATGGCAAGAGAAAGAGTTGCCGCTCCAGAGGTTCAGCTTCCGGAAAAGGAAGCTGGTGTTTCCGACGTCATTCCCGAATTGGAATCTGAACCAGTTCCTGGTCCAGAAGAACCGGTTTTAGATCCCGTTTTAGATCCCGGACAACTAAACGCAGAAATTTTTGCCACTGTTCCAGATATTGTCCGAAACCGAGACAAGATATGCTCGCGGCTTATCAGCGGCAGCTTGGTTGCGGCATCAGAGCCATAAATAGAGGCATTGATATGCTCCTTAAAAGCGACGATAAGACCGGCGCTATAACTCCTAAACAACCCTAAACAACGGATGTCGACTACTCTGTAATTCGCACTACGCGTCTACATAGAATCGCGTTAAACTTGTTACACCGAGTCTAGATAAATCCTTACTACACATGATCACTGACAGTGAATGTGATGAAACCTTATTTGGATCGATGCTGTCAGAAGAAATCAAGACTGCTAAAGCCATCAACAAACAGGGGCTTCAAATAAAGAAGCCCTTTAAACCTCAAAGGACGACGGTTCCTCAAACCAGCGCTCGCCCGTCTACTTCCCAGCAGGGAACCTGGTCAGCGCCTCCTCGGTTCCCAGCGAACAGGGGGGGGAGACCTCAGCCGGACATATGCGCCAGCGAGAGGAGCCCGACGCCCTGATTTGACGCCCGGCCAGAGGCCACTACGTGCGGGGCTGCAGGACAAGCCTCGGGCCCAAACGCCAGCGTCCCATTACTAGCTAAGGTACGCCTTCACGCGGGTAGCCTTACTTATTTTTACAACTGTTGTTTAAAAATAACTTAAAGTTAAACTTAAATATTAGTTAACTAATATACCTACCAATATTTTTCACCCGTAGAAAACAATGAAATAGTAATTGCTATCCAAAAATTAATTAAACTCGGGGCCATATCAGGGTGTCAAACCCAAAAAATCCACTTCGTTTCTAGAATTTTTCTCACACATAAATCTAATGGAGGCAAACGCTTCATTTTAGACTTAAAACAGTTAATTAAATTTATACATACTGACCATTTCAAAATGGAGGATTATCGAACGGCCTGCAATTTAATATCATGTAATGGATTCCTAGCTACATTAGATCTCAACGTTTTATTTTTTAGTACCTATAAGAAATATTGACTGTAAATATTTAAGATTCTGTACCTTACGGTTCTAGAAAAAAGATTATTTATCAATTCAACCGAACGCCGTTCGCTTTATCAGTCGCTCCACGCATGTTTACTAAAATTATGAGGGAAGTCCTAGCTTTTCTAAGAAATAAAGGCTATAAATCAGTCGAAAATTTAGACGATATTTTATGCATCGGGGATAGTATGACGAGTGCGTTGCTAACGTCAATGAAATGTCACGGTTACTTAACTGAAATGCAATTTGAATCTACAACAATTATGTATTTTTTTAGGATTTAACTATGATACAAGAAATCCAAGCACATGCCTTCCCTCTGATAAGCGTTGCAAGATAGCCGAGTTGGTAACAAAATTTTCAAAATTACCCACATGTAGCATTCGCGAGTTTGCTCACTTAGTTGGCATGCTAGTTGCAGCCTGCCCTGCAGTAAAATATGGTTGGTTACAAGACCAAGATCTTGGGGCGTCATAAAATTATCTCTTTACTAAGAGCTCACGACAACTATGAAACTAAAATTAATTTACCAAAGATATTACAACAAGACTTGACTTGGTGGTCGTCAAATTTTGAAACCATATCGAATTTTATGAGACTTTAAAACTTTGTAATAGAAATGTATACAGACGCATCTAGGACCGGCTGGGGAGCAGGTTGCAATTCTTACAAAATAAACGGCTCATGGAAAGATGCAGAAAAGCTTAATCACATTAATTTCTTAGAACTAATGGCAGTTTTTTCTGGGTTTGAACTCATTCGTAAACGACATAACAAAATCCGCAAATAATATTGCTTCACATCGACAACACGACAGCTATTAGTTACGTAAATCGGATGGGAGGTAGGTATACAATATCCCCAACTTAACGATTTTGCTCGTAAAATATGCCAGTGGTGCGAGCAGCGCGGCGTTTTTATATTTGCATCTTATGTAAATACAAGAAATAATCACGCCGACGCCGCATCACGAATCGTGAATCAAGATACAGAATGGACAATTTCCAATCTAGCTTTTCATTCTAATATTGTAAAATTTCGTAGGCCCGAAGTTGACTTATTTGCTTCACGCGACAACGCAAAATGTGAGAAATACATATCTTGGAAACAAGACCCTGACGCATTTTTTATCAACATGTTTAATTGGAAAAATTATTATTTCTACGCCATCCTCCATTTTTCTTTGGTTCTAAAATACCTGCGGAAAATCATAAATCAACTGGAATTTTAGTTTTTCCCTATTAACCATCATAGCCATGGTGCCCTTTACTTAAAAAAACCACAATTTATTGCTTCCGATATACTTTAAAAAAAATCCTACTTTAATCTAATTTTAGAGACCACCATCCCCTACACAAGAACCTTCCCTGGGTGTCGCAAGGCTCTGCGGCAGTCTTTCACCAGAAGGGGTTTCTGTACGAACTCTACGAAGCTAATGTTACCATCGTTTTCCGACAGCACTATACAGCAGTATAATTCTTCTTTAAGATTATGGTAGCAGTTTTCTATAGTCAACAAAGTTAATATTTTCGAACCCTCGGTTAATTCTGTCAGTTTATTTCTTACAAATCTATTCAATGATGCTTGCTCTAATGGTACCTTAAATTCCCATCGTTCTGCATTGTCAGCTATCACTGGAAACATAGGATTCCAAAACGCCGTCAAACGCTTGCTTAAGGGCACGTTTAAATTAAGACCCTGTCGACCCAAATACATAAGTACTTGGGACCCACAGATAGTACTAAATCATATTTTTAGTTGGTTTCCTCATAATGATTTATATTTATATGAAAATAACAAAGAAACGGATCATTTTACTAGCATTACGTACCGCACATCGAGTTCAGACTTTCTCCCTTATTAAAATCGATAACATGGCACTTTTGGATAATGGCATAAAACTAAATATTACTGACATCATTCAAAAATCAGTAGGGATCAGTCGTTTTGTTTCTACCCTATTTGAGGTATAACGAACGTATATGCCCAGCCACAGTGTTATGGGAGTATCTATTTAAAACACAAGATATCAGATCAGATAATAATTATCTTTTGTTGCCATACAAAAAGCCATACAGAGCCGCCACAACTCAATCTATCAGTCGTTGGATTAAACAAGTGCTGTCAGAAACCGGTATCGACCTAACTGTGTTTGAGGCACACAGTACGGACATGCTAGCACTTCTTCCGCAAGGTCGACAGGAGTTAGTATCGAAGCTATTTGAAAAACTGCGGGCTGGACCGCTACTTCTAATACTTTCACCCGCTTCTATAACGTTACTATTGTTAACGAGACTGATTTCGTCCGTAGTGTTTGTTTGCCTAAAAAATAGATATTAATTAACGTTCACACGTGTTATTCTTAAATATTATTTTTAAAATTTTTTTTGTTCTACTGGTCAAGCCTTACTTGATGTGATTAATTTAATTATTATTAATTGTATGTTATTATGATACATAAACAAACATTTTTAAACAAATTTTTCTTCTCTTAACATCTACCTGGTAAATATAATGAAGCGACGTAATATAATTAATGATCAAACGAACTTCCCCAATGTGAAGTTCGATCATCAAGAGTCGCTTCATATAAAGATATGATCACCCACCCACCCTAGCTCCCCGTTAGAAAGTTTTATTTAAAAGATGTTTGATTCTCTAAAAAAATTAGAGTACGAATAGGCTACAGCCTGGGTGAGAGGTAGGGAGGAAATGGTTTAGTTTTTAAAAATCGTTTAAAGTCTTTTAAAAATGTGCGCAGCTACCTAGCAAATGGAGGAACTACCTGGTAAATATCATATCTTCATATGAAGCGACTCATATAATTATGATCGAACTTCACATCGGGGAAGTTCGTTTGATCATTAATTGTTCATAAAGGAACACTATTTAAGAAATTCTTAAATCATACACAAGCTCTGATATCGTAAAACGCACGTGAACCGCCATCCTAACATCACAATGGCGGCTTGTTTCTAAACGAATTAAACTATTTTGATCGACCAAATACCAAAAATAAATGTACGTCATATGTTCTTATCAGATAAGATAATAAAACTGGATTAATTACTTCTTAGCATGATTTAATTAATTTTATAACATTTGACCAAAAATAATACAATGAGCAATAACCCATCATAACACATCCATTTACCATCACCTCTATATGAATGCGCTGTATAGTGCCCAATCGCATTATAATTAGAATTTACGCTTGAAGGTACATATTCAAGGATTCCGATAATGTAATAAGTATTATTACTGTTGAGTTTTATTTCTAACGGAATATTGTTAATACAGATAAATTCCGATTGACTATATTCAAAAACTACGACGTTGTTGAATACGTATTCAAATGTTCGCATGCCATTACATCCATTTCGATTACATATGGCCTTATTGCTGTCCCCCTATAGGATGGATACAGCTGCCTCGTTTATTTGGGAAATTTCTTTTGTTGTGTAAAGAAATGTAATTTTTCTTCGCACATTGGTGGTCACACAAGTCTCACTTGCACAGGTTTCTATTGTTTCGGCACTCCAAATAGTATCATGCAAGAGTCTTTCAAAAACGTATGTCACGCTACATTCACAATATACTGTAGTAAATTCGACGGCCTGTTTGGTGTGGAGGTAAGTAGCCTTGCCTTCCACACCAGAGGTCCCAGGTTCGAATCCTGGTAGGGGCAGATATTTTATTATACTTGCTTTCTAGTTATGGATGTATATGTACGTTTATTTAAGTTTATTTCTGATATGTATATAAGTATATAAAAAAATCTATGTGTGTTTATACATTTTTTAAGTTTATTTATCAGTTATTTAGTTTTCATAACACAAGTTCTTAATGATACTCAATTTGGGATAGATATTGTGGTGTGATTGTTAGAAATATTTATATATTATTTATTATATTTACTGTCCTTGTTTTATTTACTAGCAAATTTCTAAAATATTTTTTTTAAACTTGAGCACGAGAATGGTAAAGATTGTCGATCGAATCACTCATCTAACATACTTTTTATAAATAGACAAATCTCATTTTTAATATGAAGCACTTAACTACGAAGTGCATATCCATCACTGCAATATTTTGCAATCAAATAACAAGCGGAATCAAATGCGCATGAGTTTGTTACTTCCATATTAACTGAAGAAGACTGTAAAAGAGTGCCATTCAGTAGTATTGGAATAAGTTTAAATGATTTTTGATATTCATCGGTTACTTTTTCTTTTCGATTTTCCAGGTGTTTTTCAAGATTATTGAACTTTTTTTCCTCGTTCTTTATATATTCTGTTAAAATATTTTTATTTTTATTTCTTATTTCCGACTTTTGTCCTTTTCCTTGTAGTGCCTTAAATGGTCGTTTTCTTTTTTTTCCTAAGACTTTCCAATTTTCAATAAATGACGGTTTTTAAAGAAAAGTAGATACATTCTTGAAGTCTTCCTTCATAAAATTTTGTTTAGTTTGCACGATCGTTTTTTAATTTTTGGTATTTTATCTTTTACAAATGCTGTTTTTATTTCTCCTTCTAGAAATTCTGTGTGTTTTTAAATAAATTCGTCAACTCTCAGAAGATGACCCTCAGTTTTTATGTTTCGATAATTACTTTCGACATAAGATGATGAAGGAAGGACATAATGTGCAGATGACATGTACAATAAAACGATTTTACTCTTACGTCAATATTTGTAAAACAGTTTAAGTTGTATATTACTTTAACAAAATGGTTTACATCATTTTGCGAATATATGTTGCATTTGGAGTTTGAGCCCGTTCCTGTAATTTATTAAATAATAGTATTATATAAGTTTTTGTAGAATCGCAATTAGTGAATGTTTTTCTGCTTCTACTATCAAAGCTGCTGAATCATCTAGCATTACTTCATTAGGATTATTTTTGTCTTTAAGCCAAGTTTTTATCCATTTGGTATTAGTTTCCATGTCATGACTATCCGATAACATAACGTTCTTCCTTTACAAAATGCCAATTTTATATGTAATTACCTAATATAATAAAATAAATAAAATAAAATATTAGAATTTGGAGATGGAGAATAAGACACAGAACCACGGAAACGTTTCAGAGCCCCCCACACCTTGGACGAAGGTGAGCGAGGAGATAAACTCTCGCAAAAACTACGCCAAGCTACCGTCTTTTTCTTTTTAAATAACTTTATCGCTAGTGCTGCCACCCTCTTATATTCTAAAAAGTTATGAAGAGACATGTTCGCGATGTAGGATTTTTCAGCCGAACGTCTTACTCGGATCATATCTGTACATTCAGAATCCCACCAAGGAGGAGAAGCTCTGCCTTTCGGGTCCGAACGCTTCTGCGGAATATGGTTATTAGCTGCTGTGAGAACACAAGACATAAGGTTGACATAACACCATGATGTGATCTTGATTAGCAGAAGGTATGGAAGAACAGACCATGTTGGTATCTTCTTTTTGTTGCCTTTTTATGTGTATTATGTTTATGTTATTGTACCATTGTTCTCTTCCGTTTGTAACCTAGCTGCATTAGTTACAACTAAAAGTGACAACTTGTAATTAGCCCTAACACACCTATTTTCCATAATCATGTATAAATTAGCTGTTAGTATTCCAAAAAGTTTTAAATAAAATAAAAAGTAAAATAAAATAAAATAAATATAAATATAAACAGTCTAGCCCTGCAAAAACAAAAGGAACATTTAAATTATGTAAAGCAATTAATGATCACCGTTGCTGTTTTTCTATCCTAATCAATGGGATGGAAACATAGTGACAAAAATAGCTTTCTATCGGAGCAAATAGTGTACATTAGTATTAAACGTTTAAAGGATTTTGACAAAAATTGCATATACCTACACAATTTTTTAGACCAATGAGTTATTTTTTAGTATTATTAGTAATATTATATCTGCTTCTCTTATGCTCTTACCTTTTCATACCGATTAAAGCGATTTCCAAAGAAACATGCACAAGGCTTCGGCGGAGTAATCCTGTAGCTCTCGTGTGAAGAAGGCTCTCTTGTTGGTGACTCATATCCTACAATTACAAAGTTTTTCAGTTAATTGATTTGAAAAAGAGCAAGATAGTTCATGTTCTTACGAAAAGTACTCGTTTAATTGATCTGGTAATCATTCAAATATAGAGGATCAATAAATATTGCATTTTTCACACTTTTAATTTAATGAACTTGTAAATGCAAAATTATGCGATGCCGAGGCGTGCGAGCAAGATGGTATAAAGTTTCTGCGTATGCTTGTCGTGTTGTCTCGTTCTTTTCGCGTTCGGATTGCAACGAAGTTAAAATGTAGCCTATGTTCCGTTGTTTTGCTTACATGAAAGGGTGCAGTATATTTGTAAAGTAAAGTGATCAGTCATATCTGTTTGAATGTACTCGAATCAATATGACAATATTTCAATTTCAGATATTCACTCGTGTATTGCATTTAATGCGAATAAACAAACGGCATATAAGATGGCGCCTTACGACGATTAATTTCCGTTATTCGCAAGTTTATCATTCTTTTGTATTGTACTTTGACATTGACGACCGAGTGGTGTAGTGGTAAGTAGCCTTGCCTTATACGCCGAAGGTCCCAGGTTCGAGTCCCGGCCAGGGCATTCATTTGTGTGATGAACACAGATGTTTGTTCTCGGGTCATGGTTGTTTGTATTCAAATATGTATGTTTACTCTGGGGTCCCCCCCCCCAGTTCACTGTATGGTCATCTATAACACAAGCTCTGCTTACTTTGGGGCCATACAGTTGGTGTGTATGTCTGGGGATTTATTATTATTATTATTATTACTTCAAAAGACTTCAAAGGGTTGATTTCGACTACTTAGTCAAAGCCTCAGCCAATCAACCATTTAGAGATATTATGAATGAACAAATTAAATTAGAATTAGTTCTTCATGAAAACATACCATTCTTTAGCTATCATGGGTTTTAAACATCAAACACATACTCAAACATTGAGCGCCTTACAGAAATATTAACAGTTGTATACGCAAACTTTTACATTAATTATTACAGGCTAACCAAAGTGCTGCACAGAAAGCTTTGGAAAGTTACGTCATTACGACCAGTTACATTAATAAAAATAACTATAAAACATACTCAGTTGCTCTGGATAAACTAATAAGGAAGTATTAAGTATGATCGATTATCTCAATTTAGTGATTTCGTCTATGTGATGCGAAACAATGTAAATGAGTTGATGCATTTCAATGTTTATCCTTAATAGAAAGACGTCAAAATAAAAATAACCTACCTCTGAAGTTTCTGATTAGCCGCATAGAATGTTTGTACTTCTTTTTAATTCTGTTTTCCCATGCTGTTCGCCTTACTGCAAGCAACAAGTAACAGTTTCGTCAACAATCTTATTTTATTTAAATATTTGTTAAAGGATAAATACTTATTTTTACGGACCTTTTTTTTCGGAATGTACAGTTTATTTATGGCCTTTTACATTTCACCGGTCTTTGTAGCTTGGCGCTGACGGCGCCTAGCCGGAACTCAAACTACTCCTATATACGATATGCCTAAGGGCACCCGAGAGGGCATGGACCTCGGCTTAGGACGTCGTATATTGAAACTACCACTGGTTCGGAGGTCATCTACTGCCAAAGAACTGTTGTCCTGGCCCACCGGTGTCTTAGGCGATACGAATACTGTGTTAACCTATTTCTAACTGGAGCACTGGCGTTTCTTGTTGAAATAGCGTCGTCGGGATCTGTTAAGACGTTACGTGGAAGCCTATAATGAACAGCCGCGTTGGGGTTGGCTGCGTATTCAGCTGACTTATTGACCAACGGGTTAGGATGGTGGGGAGCGTTGTCGAAGTAGCGTCTTGCAGATCTAAATTTCGGACCTAGGGCGGGGCCCCGACGTATTTGCGTAAGAACCTCGTTTGAATAACCTGCAAGTGATTTAAATTGGACTTGCTAGCCTCAGCGAAAACCACACTGTAAACTGTAAGCTTATTTCTAAATGACATTTTACTCTTCTTAAGATTAGGGAGTACAGCCTACCCATGACGAAGGCGGCTCGGTCCCGGACTCGTTTTATGTAATCCGCAAATGTAAGTCCACTATCTGAGGTGACTCCTAAATATTTGACTTTTTTAGCCCATGGGATCGGAGTACCAAACAGGGTGATCTGACTTAATCTTTTGGAGGGTTTCCTAGAGGTGTTCCTAGAGCAGGTTAAGAGAGAGAAGTACACTGCTGCACTTTTTTCTGGGTTGACTTCTATTCTCCATTTGCTAAACCAAGCGCCTAATGCGTTGATTGCGGATTGAACTATTATAGTTAACCTACGTAGATTGCTATCAGATGTGTATAGCGCAGTGTCGTCTGCGAAGAGCGCGAGTTCTTTTTTCTCCGTCCTTGGCATGTCTAGTGTATAGTGAAAACAAAGTCGGAGACAGCACCGAGCCTTGAGGGACATCGGCTAATACAGGGCGTGGATTACATAGTGCACCCTCCAATCTGTCGCAAAAGGTTCGAAAATGGAGAAAGACTCGTATGATGTGCACGAGGCTGGCACTAGGCACGCCTAGTTCAAAGAGTTTATACAGGGTGTCCGGTAATGAATGGATATTCTGAAACGTCTAATAGTACAACTTATGACCGTTTTTAAAAAAGTACAAAAAATAATTTATCGTGAGTAGTACCTCTGATATTTCTTTTTTAAAGAAACGTCTCTTTTTTAATATTATTTTACTGTCTTAAAAACTATGACCAGAAATGAATGATTCTATTAGTTTTTTGTTGTTTTAATATTATGGATTATAACTGTGCTGATGGATTAAAAGTAAATAGTATGAAAAGCTTACGCAGTTTTTTTTTAGAAATTCGCAAAATAATTTATTTTTGAAAAATATGCAAAAAATATTTTTTTAGGCAAAGTTCAAACCTCTTGGGTATGAAAAAAATTTATGAATACATAGGTGGCCAATAATCTTAAAATTATGTCTGTTTTAAGTAGATTTTATAATGGTACAATTCATAAATGTATCTTTCATAAATAGTGACTTATTGCCATTAATGTAGAAAAGGAGAAAGTTTGATCCCGTAATAAGTGCTTCGAATGGATGACCTCTCGGAGCCTGTTCAAATTTATCCTTTCGTATAATTTGCCTACCGCGCTAAGCAAACTAATAGGACGGTAGCTTGTAGGTAGATTAGCCGATTTTCCGCGTCTCCTAATACCTATTAAAATCGCTTACTTTCATGTTTGCGGAAAGGAGCAGTTTGTTAGTAAGTTATTGAAAATAACTACTAACAGTTGTATAAGTGCGAGTGGGAGAGCTTTCAGAACCCTGTTTGGTATTTCGTCTGGACCTGGGGCTTTCCGCGGTTTCAGGTTTTTAATTATTGTCTGTGCCTCTTTCACCGTTACCGGTTGAAGGGTATCAACAGTCGGTGGGTTGCGGCATTTAGTTTCGACTGTGCTATTCACAGTTTCTGTGTGAAGGGCATGAGTGCTTTTTGTACTCAGTGTACATTGTTGGGCTAAGCTATTGGCTAGGGTTTCAACTTTTTGGGAGTCATCGAAGGCGGGAGTTATGATCGGAGGCCTAAGGAGCGGAGGCTTCGATAACGCGGTAGAGTTCATTTTGAGAGACTTCACTATGCTCCAGTAAGCCAGATGTGAAGGCGAAATCTCTTCAAGAAGCGCGTCCCAGTTGTTAGACCGTAGTTTGCGTATGCGAGATTTATCATCTCGCATCATCAGTCATACGGATGCGGTTTGCCTCAGTCGGAGCGTAATCGTACACCGGGATAGCTGCGTTCTTTGCTCTCAACAACCCCCTTACATCCTCAGGCAGGATCCAGCGGCGATCATTAACGACCGGATCCTGCTCGGTAGATGCACTGATAACAGTTCGAAGGTGGTTGGTGAAAGCACTGATCGCAACATCATTCTCCTCTGTTAATGACAACGAATCGGGTCGGGGATGTCGGTTGCCTTAAGGACTTCCGTTAGTTTGACCCTTCCCTCCGGACCGTGAAAGCGCACGGACGTGTCCCTCGTATTTTTCTGCTATTTTAAAGTTTAATATTTCAATATCTACAACAAAGTACCAGGCGTCCATAATCAACAAGGAGATATGCGGTGCGAAACAAGGACAGACTACAGTGGTTGGTACTTCGTCACTCACTTCACATCACCACAATACAACAACTGGTCAGTAACTTAGTTTTGTCCCAATTAACAAGCGGAAACGTTTTGACGTTCAATTCCCGTTATTTCACTAAGCCGTTGATACGAACTCCTCCCGCTTCACCTGCACCTGTTGGAGAACCATCGCAAAATGCCTTTCTGTCTGGTCCCCAAGTTACTATTCATAGCTCTGCCGAACTTGAACCCAACGATAATACTGTAAATCAAGCACGTCGCAAGCGCAAAATAATCGACAACGCGGAGGCACGGCAACAGGTGCTCTCTCAATTTATGAGAGAAATGCGGGATTTGTTCTCTGATTTAAAACAAGCTCAAACGAATCAGTTAGAAAATCTAGTTAGCAGCCACGATTTTCGAAATAAAAAGTCAAAATAATGATATCAAAACTACTGTAGAGTTCCTATCTGAGAAGTATGACCAGCTGAAAAATAGAGTTAATAGCATGAAAACTGAAATATCAGAAAAGTGCCAATGTATAGCCACTTTGGAGGATAAAATTGAAAAAGTGGAGCGTAAGTCACATTCATCCTCTGTATAAATTAGAAATATAGAAGTCAACAAAACAGAGACCAAAACCTGTCTTGTAAATATTGTCTCCGAGATTGGCAAAAGTATAAACGTTTCGATTAAGCCCGGTGACGTAAAAGACATATTTTGTATCAGCACCAAAAATCAGGACAATTAACCCATAATTGTAAAACTACAAAGTGCAATATTAAAGCTTTTAGCTGGGTTTAAACAGTTTAACAAGCGAAATACCAAATTGAATACGGAACATCTGAAATTAAGAGGTCCTGCTAAATCTACCTTCGTTGCTGAAAATCTTACAGCGAGAGTATGAAGACTTTTACCTAGCTCAACTTTTTACATCCAGTAACGGATACAAATATTGCTGGGCTGTTAATGGTAAAGTTTTTATCCGTGGAAATGATGGGGCTGCTCTTTACCTAATAAAGGATATATCTTAAAAACGCTGCCTAAGAAAATATGACTACGCCAAGGAATGTCAATACTTCTCTTATCTTGTTTAGTTCATCATATGTGCCAAAATTTAATTTCTCATCTAATTTTTATTTTAGTTGTGTTAATTTATCATTACATTTATAGACATCTCAAAAACTGTACACATCCAAGTCACACTGATTCACTCACCCCATACACATACATTTTCTTTCATACTCGTACATATAAGCATTTTCATTTGTAAGAACTGGAACTCTAAATTATTCAAAACCTATAAGACTTGACATATTTTTAATCCCTTTTTCCTATTATGAACAATATCTCGCAAATTAATACTGAACTCGATCAAATTTATCTAATAAATTAATTAATTAATTAATTTAATTTTCTCTAAATCGATATTATGCTCTCCTGAAGAATGTCAAAATCATATGTCAGCCTTACAAAACTCTTTAAAAATTTTCCACGTTAATATTCGCAGTATTGGAAATGATACGAACTTCAGAAATCTTCTAATACTCCTAGAAAGAATAAACATTGATTTTGACATATTGATAATATCTGAATGTTGGTTCAGCAAATGCCCTAACTTCCCTTCACTGTCTGGTAATAATATTGTTAAATCTAGCTACTCTAACCAAAATGAAAGCGTGGTTATTTATACGAAGAAAAGTGTTCCTGTATCTATCGAAGACGCGAACGTTTAAGACGCTAATTGCTTGATGATCAAAATTTCTGCAAATTCTGTTATTCTTCAAGTATATCGGTTGCCGGCCTACGTAAATGTCGATAATTTTATTAAAAGTCTGGATTCTTTGCTGACATCACTAAGAAAATTTCAAACAATAGCGTTAATCGGCGATGTTAACATAAATATTTTGCAGAAAAACGATCTAAACAGCAACAACTATCTCAACCTAACAGCATTTCATGCTATGCTTCCGGGTCATCAATATCCAACACGCAATCAAAATTGTCTTGACCACGTTCTCCTGAAATCCAATAAAAATTCCGTTACTATAGTTTTAGATTCCTTATTTACCGACCATTGCGCCAGTTACCTACAGTGAATTCAAAAACTCAGCCAAGAAAAATATATCTAAAAGCACTCTTAAACGCTTTAACTTAAATTCCTGTGTATCTGAGATTGAAAGTAAAGACTTCTCCTCAATATTACATTGCAAATCTGCTGAAACTGCTACTACTAACCTAGCCATACGAAAACAATAACTGTCCCTAGCAGAAAGAGAACTTGCAAACCATGGGTTACCCCAGGGCTTTTACAGTGCATACGTCAGCTTTTTAAGAATTCTAAACAACAACCTGACAATAAAATTATGAACTTGACGTATAAGAGATATCAAAATTATTGCAATAACCTATTGTAAAGTATTAAACGAGAATATGTATTACGCGAATTTCAAAAGCATTCTAAAAATCCAAAAAAACATGGGAATTAATCAAAAGTGTCTCAGATATAAATAAACAATCGTCTTCCAATGCACTTCTGTCTCTCGCTTCTGACCCGACAGATTCTGTAAATCTGATCAACGAATACTTTGCAAGTGTCGGTAAAAATTTGGCGGCTGAAATATTGTCAAATTATCCTTCATCGCCTCACATCAAAAGTCATGAAATTGATAATTGCTATGGTGTGCCACAAGGCAGCGTCCTCGGACCTACCTTGTTTCTTGTCTACATGAATGATCTTTGTAAAATGACACTTAAAAACTGTAAAATAATTTCATTTGCTGATGACACTGCGTTAATAATCCGTGCTAACTCTTGGAGTGAAGCGCGAATACATGCTGAATCGGCCTTAAACTGTGTTCTGAAATGGTTCAATTGTAATCGTCTTACTATTAGGCTTGAAAAAACGAAATTCATTACCTTCTCGCCTAAAGCTACTTCTCAACCAGATATCTCATACAGCATACTTGCCCACCACTGTGATCAATCAACATCGTGCGCCTGTGCAACAATCTCTCGTACCAGTAAAATTAAATATTTAGGTGTTATTCTTGATTGTGTGATGTCCTGGGAGAACCACAAAAACTTAATTGTTAGACGCGTAGAAAGCTTATGTTTTCAGGAAACTCAGAGGTAGCGCTAATCTCCCCATCTTAAAACTAGTATATTTTGTGCTAGCATACTCCGTCATGGCTTTATGATGTGGGGTGCCTCTTGTAAAACTCGAATTCTTCGGCTAGAGAGAGCACAAAGAGCGGTAATAAAGGTGAAGTATTCTAAACATATTACTTTCCCGACGACAGAATTGTACTATATATGTAATGTGTTCATATTGAGGAAAACTTTTATAGCCAACTGCGCAATTCGGAAACATCTGACTACCCCCTATGATTCACATCTACTCAGTAAAAGGAGACGTCAAAATGCAGTAAGCCAAATAGGAATTATAGCTACATAAGCTCAGCTTTTTATAACAAAGTCAACAAAATCCTGAATATATATTCCCTAAATACAAACCAATGTCGCAAACGCATTTAAAATTGGCTGTTATAATTATATTACCATCAAATAGAGACATTTATTAAATCCTTACTCCTAAAAGTAATAAACTGAATGTTTATCTATATCTTTATTAATACAAGTCGTATAGACATTTAGGAATAAGAATTACCCAAATAAATTATCGGAATAAAAAATTCTTATACAATAGTTACAAATCAAATAATAAAAATAAATAAATAATATCACAAAAGGAAATAAACCGTCGTACTCGCAGTAATAAAAATATCTACTAGGATAATACACTCCAGACGAAATATATATAAATTAATGACTCCCTAAACTTAATAAACAAAATATTTATCCATATATATCCGATAACCTTAACATTTATAATTAAATGAATTTCAAAAAGATAATAATTATAACTCCCATATCAAACAATACTATATTAAACATAAAACCGCTAACTACTTTTGATTGGACCATACTCTAAAATTGTGAACTTATTTCTGAAAGCGGGTATCATACCTGTCAGTAACATTTTTGTTTCTATAAATTTTTACTTACCTACGGTTTAATATGAGCGTTGCTTATTGGAAGCATATAGAAAGGAAGATATAATTAAAATAATAATATGTACTTGTTTTAATAACCAATGCTGTAACTCAAACATAAAAAAAAACTTTTGAGTGTTATGCGTTTTGTAAAATGTTTCTATGAATTATGATCAACAATAATATGATCGACAATTCTATTTGGTTAATTGAACAAAACCAACAATTCTTTGTTTAGTTGTTTGGTTATTTGGTTAGTTGAACAAAAGAATGGGATAATAGGTATCTATTTTTTTTTATCATTTCTATGGATAGCGATTGCAGCGGTTGTTGGATTATGTGTCTCCTAAGAACTAATCCGACTCTGAAAAGTACAGGTTACATTTAATATTTGGATCTTTAAAAAAAAGGTCCAGTGATATATTATTTTGAATGAATCAGTGTCTACTAAACTATTATTAGATAGACATGGCTACATAACTAGAGAAATTTAAGTGTGGGCATTAAATCAACCACAGGTTTCTTTATTGATTAAAATGCTTATCTAAAAAAATATTTATTTCATATTAATTTAAACAGTACCTAATACTCAAACTAGCAGTTATTACACACTCAAAGACAATTAACACACATATTTCACCATTCACTTACACCATAAACTTCTTAACTCATCCTGAAACTACAAGATGTCTATAACTTTGCTGTAATATTGTCTTTTCTTTCTTATTTTTCTTTAGTTTTGTATATATTTAATATTTTTGTTTGTAAACGGCATACAATCTTTGCCGTACATACCGTGGACGGAAATGACCGGGAATCCCTGGCCTTAAAGTCTTGGAGGAGGAGCTCTGACTCAATTTTTTACGGATCTCCGTAAGATGTTTTGAAGTATTTCTTTTTACTATCTGAATAAGTCACAGAATCTATGGTTGTAACTTTGTTGCATGAAGCATAATGTAACTTTGTTGTGTAATAATATAAGTATATATAACTGCATTTTACACCTAAGGACCCGTTTTAAACTAGTGCGGTTGTTTGCATAATGAAAATACAATAATAGGTTCGGGAAAAAAAGTATCTTCTCTGGAATATTTTGTAATCATATCTCTTTGGGTGTATTGTTCTTTTTATGGCTGGTTTTATATAGTGACAAAGAAATATTATTAACAGATACATTATACTTAAAAATTTAACACTGTATTTTTGTTCGGTAAATACATTCTAAAAAAGAAAAAAGTCAATACAAGTCACAGAAAACATGTGTGATAGTTATGGGAGTAATACCATGTCCTTAATATAGCACTGATTTAGTTTAAAATTTGAGTCCGGAAATATTGAAGTCAAGGATCACACTGTTCAGAGATAAAGAACCTGCGACTGAATATTTTTTTATCAGAATGATCTGTGGTAATGAAATTTGCATCACCTACGACAAGACCCTGCGAAAAAGTCATAGTCAAATAGCGGTCAAGCTCCACTATATAATCACTAAAGAAATCAACAGTTACCAAGAAAAGGTCAGGCGATCTCTACACGCATTACTAGACGACGTTTGGCTCAACCTCTTTCTTAAGAAAAGTCACAAGAAAATTACCCTAGTGGATACTGCTACATAAACAATCGCAACTATTAAAAAAAACGTACAGGTCTAGTGAACACTTTTTTACTGGATCTAGCGTGTTTATTATATTTTTTCATTTAAACTCAAGGTTTCGTGGCCACGAGTGACTAAGGTAACAGGCGTCATCTTAACAGTTGAAAAAACATTCAATTATCTTCATCTGTTTCTCAGTCTGTAAGCGTAGCGCTCAGGATTAATACGGAAATGACAATATTTTGAGCTGAGGTCTTGCAGCTTGGATGTTGGATTTTGTTTTTGTTTTTAATATAGATCCATATTGGATAAACACTCTTTTTTATTAAAATTTTAAAGAAATTTCATTTCTTTTTTTTTGGAGAGACGTGTAAAGTGTAAAGTAGCTAAGTAGAGACGCGTAAAGGTTTCTTTTTAGCAGTATACAAACCATAGCCCAATCATACATCTTAGTGGATCATTTATTTCAACTTCAATGTCAATGTCAATTTCAACTCCTGCGCGTGCACCATGATTATATCTATCTAATAAATAATGAGCGACATACATGACTTTATGTTTGCATTTATTTATTAATTTACTATTAATCTTTAACAATATAATCACCGTCGTTATCTACTACCATCCGCCAACGATTCGGCAAAGAGTGGATGGCATCCCTGTCAAACTTCGCCGGTTTTGCTTTGAAGAATTCATCTATGTATTGTTGCACCTGATGTTCATCATCGAAGCTTTTTCCTTGTGAATGATTGCTGTGAGACCGGAATAAACTGAAATCCTTTGGGGCTAAGTCCGGCGAATATATAGGGTGTGGCACTATTTCCCAGCTGAGCTCCAGTAGCTTGAGTCGGGTACTCTTAGTGATGTGCGGCTGGGCATTGTTGTGAAGGAAAAATATTTTGTCATGTTGTGGACGTTTATGGAGTTCAAGCTTTAGGTTTTCAAGTTGATTACAGTCTACTATTGCCGTCATCGTGGTACTAGTAGGAAACATTTTCCAAAATATTACTCCATGTATATCCCACCAGACCAAGAGCATCACTTTCCGAGTATAAGGATCTTTTTTTGGCGCAGGTTTATTACCTGGTTCGTTGGGGCCAGCCACTGGCGCTTGCGTGTATGGTTGATATAGATAACCCACTTTTCGTCTCCAGTAACGAGATGGTCTAGCCAGCTAATTGTGCAACGGAACGATAAAAGGTATTTTATTTTATTTTATTCGGAAAACAAACAGTGTTCCATAACTAAAAATAACAGACTAATGTATGCACAGATATCTGCACGATGAGTCAGTTGATCTTTGTTTAACTGGTGGGGTACCCAAACACCGTATTTGTACGTCATCCCCGAACCTTGCAGATACTTTTCCACTGTGCCATGAGAGCATCCGAGCTTAAGAGCCAAATTGCGCGTAGTCCTTCGAAGATCTTCATCAATGAATGCCTTCAGTTTATTTATATCTATTTCTACCGGACACCCAGACTTTGGTCGATCGATCAAGGAATAGTAACCCGTGCAGAATTTTGCTGTAGCCTCGGAGACTGCATCATCATCTATCCTCTGGCATATATTACATGCAGCTTCTGCAGCCGAATGCCCAGATTGGTACTCTTATAATAAACAGTGCCGAATATGCGTTTTAATATCACTTATTTTTTTCGTGGTTATTTACGCAATGACAACCGAAACATTACTGACAGCATGCTCACGACTCGCTCTTTATATACCCCCTGCAACAGAACGTTCTCGACCTTACCCGAAATTTATAGACAATAAAAACTGAAACGCTCATTACTTATAAGCCAACCCGATATTTAATGATTTTCCTTAAACTCAATTTTCAGCTTCGATTGTAATTCGCGGCCAACCAGGTTTCTTCAAAGATTCAACCGTGCCATTTTTCCTGTGATGATCGATGATGGTCTGAACTGTCGATCTTGGTAGGGATAAGTGCTTGGCTATTTGGTAAGCAGATTTGCTATTATTGTGGTAGACCCGATCTGCGTCCGGATCCGTTCGGACGTGTTAAAGGTCGCTCCCGGCTGCCGAGTCACGATTGTTGTCTCACGACTTCTCGCGTAGCAATACTCAAACGCCACTCTCAGATCCGTTCTGCGCCCGGCCCCGCTCGGACGCGTTCGCGGTCGTTCCAGCAGTTGAGTCACGATTGTCGTCTCACGACGACAACTCGTTCGCAATACTCATACGCTGATTGCCTCTTCAGGGTTTACGCTGCGGCCGTTTTCGATCGGCTGCAACTAAGTCGGTCTCTTGCACAGCAACAACAGAGCTGAGCTTACTGCGGTCGATTAAATTCGATAGTAGTTCGCAAGACTCGGGCTGTCTTTCTGGCTGCGTACTTGACGCTTGGCGCCTGTACGTAGTCAGAGACTCGCTCTGCGGCCGGCTCCGGCCGGTCGTAACGTAGTCAATCCCGCACTTTTAGTTTACTTTTTTCCGAAGACACAATAACGCAAGCCTTACAGGCAACTATCGCGCCCCCGGCCCCTCAGGCCTCCAACGTCCAGACCCCTCAGGTCAACAGCTCTCCCGCGTCTCCCGTCCCGTCCGAGATGGACTGCGAATCGGTCGCATCCTCTCACGCGTCGCGTCGCAGGCGTACCGCTCCCAGGAGCGACTCCGAACCCGCGTCTGATGCGTCGTCAGATGCCGTCACCTTAACCGGCTCTCCTGAGCCCGCGTTCCAGTTAGTCACCAAGCGCTCCAAGAAGCGCTCGAAAGCCTCGGTATCCTCAATATCCGAGCCCTCCCCGGTGTCCCAACACCCGCCCCCGCGCCACTAAAATCGATCGAAATAACCGCGTCTCCGTCGGTTCCACCTAAGCCACCAACGCACTACGTGTCATCGAAGCCTGAGCTCCCGCCGCCCGTCTTTCTCCGAGAAAAAGCGCGATGGACCGCGGTATCTAATCTTTGCAAAGAGCAAAAAATTAACTATCTCAAAGCAACCAACGCAGGCGATTCAATTAAAATCCAGGTCGCGACCACCGACGACTTCCGCGCGTTCACCCGGTTACTTTCTTTAAAACAAATCGCTTATCACACCTACGCCCTCCCGGAGGAGCGTAAGATCCGCGCAGTACTACGGGGCGTCCCGTTCGAGCTCGCGAACGAAGAAATCCTCGAGGACCTTAAGTCCCAGGGTTTCCCGGCCGAACCAGTGCACAAGATGCACTCCAACCGCGGTAGGCGTTTTCCGTTAGCGCTAGTAATCCTGACCAAAACTATACTCGAAGGAGATTTTCAGAGAGGCTCGCACAATTTGCAGACTCTCGAACATCTCCGTCGAGCGTCCCAACCCCCGCGGTCACCCTGGGCAGTGCCACCGCTGCCAGCTCTATGGCCACGCAGCGGCTATCTGCTCAGCTCCCCCCAGGTGCGTTAAGTGCATGGTTCCCCATATCACTAAGGAGTGCACTCGCACTCCCGAATCCACTTCCCCCCCTGCCTGTGTGCTTTGCGGCCAGTCCGGCCACACAGCTAACTACAGGGGCTGTCCGCGCGCTCCGCGCTCCACCACTAAGAGGGCCGCGCCTAAACCGGCGCCGCCGCTCACTCCCGCTAACTTCCCGCCGCTGCGCAACCGGGGTCCCCCGGAAGCAAAGCCCGTTCAGCCGACGCCTACTCAGGCTCTGTCTTGGAGTCAGCGTCCTGCCGTTCTGCCTGCACCTTCCCGACCTATCCCAGCTCCCGTAGCTTCCGTAGGGCCGCGTCCTGCTCCGTCATCTTCACCTCAGTCGTCGTTGGCTGAGGACATGAAGACCGTGTTCGACGTCATCCAAAACGTCGATATTAACGAAATTTCCGTACTTGCACGCAAACTGCGTGCCGCCCGCTCTCCTGAAGAGCGTTTGCTTGCATTAGCTGAGCATCACTCGCTTCTAAGTTCGTTATAAATTTTATTTCTTAATCCCGCATCTGTTAGTTTCGAAATTTTAAAGTCGTTTAGGTCGAGAAACGCGCACACTGGCGAACCTACGCAATTAGCTTTAGATCTCGAGGCCCTTCAGGCCGCAATTTCTAACTTTAACGTAAATTCTAATTCTAACGTAAACCCGAATTAATGCAATTTTATTTTTCATTTTTAATGTTTCAATTATTTACTTTTCATTTTTGAGCACCTTCAGTGCTATGTATTATCCTTCAGTGCTTTGAGCACCTTCAGTGCTATGTAAATCCCAGCGGGTGACCCCTTAAGGGCCCCGCTAGCGCGGCCTCTTTCTCCAATTGGCCGTCGCTCAGATGAAGGCTGAGTGGCAAAAATGCACGAGCCGACAGGGGGTTTTTAGTGGGTATGGTCCTGGTAGGCGTCGGGACGAGTCCCACATAACTTTGGAATCGCGCCAGAGTATGCGTCAGAGCATTTTTATCCTCCTGCCCTTCCCGCGGAGGGGAACAAAAAAAAAATATTTTTTGTGGCTACGAATACTTCGTCGGAGATAGGTTTCCGCAAGGCATTTTAGCGAATTTTTCTCTTTTTCAATTAAAGCAGGTAGAATTGAGACATGGACGAACTCTTTTGTATCAATTAAGAACTAGACGAACGATTTTGAGTAAGTTGTACCAAATAAAAATGCCCATAAATACACATTTTGTTTGTAAAAGAATTTTTTTTAAAGTGTCCGTTTAACAACATTAAGATGGAGTATTTTACCCTAAACAATATTTTTTCAAAGGCCTGTTTTATGAAAATATAGTTAATTTGAAAATAGGCAACCTTTGCATTATATGACTGGAAGAACTCTTTTGCATTGGGGCTCGTAAAAGGTGTTTGTGCGATGACTGTTCATACTTTAAGAGCTTGCAGTATACCTATTTTTACCCGTAACAATATTTGACATGCAGCGTCAAATGGATGGCGGCCATGTTAACTTTTAAATTTTCTTAAAAGAGGTGCAGGTGCTTTAATTGCAATAATTTTGAAAATCACAACGTTATTTTATACCAAAATAATATTGTTAACTCCTTTAAGTATGGCTCAAAAGTATGCGTATATATTGCATAAATTCCACAACTTTCATATGAATAAATACGAAAACCAATTTTTTTAAATTAATTAATAGAGATAACATTTAATATTAAAATTAGGGTTATACATACCCAAGAAAACGTTAATAATAGTCATATAAAAGCTCAAAACCATAATTATAAAATATATTGTAGCATTTCATGAAAAACTTATAATTACATTACATTACATAACTACCTAATAAAATAAAACATATTTAATTAACACCTAAGCATAAACACTACGTTATATTTTGATAACTATGCATCGCTGAAAAACTATAGTAGTTTCTACTGTCGATGGTTTGTTGGTTTTTTTGGATGGTTAGTTGAACATGGTCAGTAGGTACTTCAAGGCAATCTATTTCATTAAGTACTTAAAATTTTAAAAAGAAAAACTGAATCTATATGATACTTCATGTAACACAAATACTTTTGGTTTAACAAGGGTATTCGTTTTAAAGTGCTGTTATCGTATTTTATACGAGACATTTTAAGTTAAACAACTATAAAAAGTAAGATGTTTTGTGAAACGTTTCTAAATGCGCTCGAAATTTATTTGGTGGACACAGCTCGAGGTCACGTAGTTTTGGGGTAAAATTTTTCTTTTTCAGTTTTCATGATTTTCTACCAAAAACAGTTTGTTTTTTCTTTAATCTAACATAAGAAAATAAATAAACTTTATCAGAGACAGACAAATCATATAAAAAAAATCTCGTTGCTTGATTTCTTGTAAATTATTAGTTTTTATTAATATTGACCCGACTGACGACATTTTAGTATGAAATCGATAAGCTCTATTGATTAGCGCATCGAAATTTAACATTTGATTTACATTTGATTGTGATGTACAGTTTTTATCACAGCCTAAAAATTAAGGTGGCTCGCAGAAGTACATTATTAAAACACCTTTGGTAAACTAATAAAGAATTATTTTAAGTGTTGGGTGTATATTGCGGTGTGAGGCACTTCGAACACATTTAAAAGTTTTGTCTAATTTTTTTATTTATAATAATATAAATTCTTGGTCATTTTCTCCCTTGCCATTGTACATTTACTATTATAAAATAAATGTATAATGGCTCTTATATCTACACAAAATTATGTGCATCTGTCAACTCGGCAAATCGCCATCCCACAAACAATCCCAACGCTTACTATCACAACCTTAGACAGCACCCGTTCACGGGGATAACCGGGGATCCAGCCATCACCCTTCTGAACCATATGAGTCGGTAATGAGTAAGCCGTCACCCGATGCTATCGTAAAAATACTTTTTTAAGAGACTGACACTGTTGACATTAAAATAAACATAAAATAATCAATTAATAATTAATGTAGATTGTCATTATGGAATACATTACATGTTTCTTCCTTTTGGATTAATTCACTAGTAAATTGATTAAATGCTTCGTTGAATAAAGTGTCGATGTCATGTTTTATTTTTATGACTGTGATTTCCATGGCTTGTTCGAGAGCTTTTTGCAGTTCTACGTAGGCTGTGTCATAATTCAACTCCTGCAAATGGACTTTAGAATATACGGCTTCGTCAATTGTATCGGAAACCATCCCATATAAATACTGTTCCACAGTCATTTCAGGCGTTGGCTCTGGTTCTGTAATATAGAAATATAGATTAATTCATGTTATGATTACTGCTTAATACATAACTTCCGAGTTTTGAAAACAGTGTCATACAGTAAGGTAAACGCAGGTATATACTGAGGTATTTTTAAGAACTTAAAAACGTTTAAGTTTACAAAATAAGAACTTCCAATCATAAAAACCATTAAGATAATGTGTTTTCTAAAAATTTGATGACAAAATGTGAGACATTTGTTATGATGTAGATAGGTTTCTAGAAAAAATATCACGATATAATGTTTTTTCACAGCCAACAACTTCTATAGAAGTTCGAGTTTTTCTTGCCCTCTACGCCACTACTTCTGTAGAAGTTCTTCATTGTACCTACTGTAATAAAATATATTTACGATACGTAAAACATTTGTTTATTTTGTAAAATGGAACAACTAAAGCCCTATTTTTTTATTTTCCAAGCAAAGTAGGTCTTTTCGTGTTTTAAAATGGATAAAAATAAAAACACCTCAAATATTTTTAAGTCCCGCACGCCAATGACTTCATATCAAGTAGGCTAGTGATGTGACGCGGAATTTGCAATCATTACAATCCTCTATATTTACTTTGTCTTGTTCCATCCGAATGTTCCTAATTGTAGGATTGAAAATGAAATCCGGCCAGTAAATATCGTGATACAAAATAAATTAAAAAAATTAGTCAACGTATCAAATCACTTCATTAAAATTTATTAAGCTTACTGAGAATTTTCGATATCGCAACACCCTAATGTACTAACACTACGTAATGGCAAGATGTCAGTGTTACCTGCGCCACCAACTTGAATGCAAGTAAACCTGTGATGTCGAAAGCGCACAGGTGTCAAAATATTGTGTCATAGTGCCGGGCATAGCAAACGTGGATTGTTTCCGGGTTCGGAAATGGGGTAATAAAATGTGCAAAATGAGTGAGAGTGAATATGATACTGATGATTTGTTACGGATTTTACAAGGTGTGGAACCTAATTCAGAATTTGATTACGATGCGGAAAACAGACATCATTGGAAGACGATGATAGTAAAGTAACTTGTACTCAGTAAATACCAATTATCTTGTTTTATTATAAGCTAATTACTAAATGGAAATAGAAGAGTTCTTTTATGTTTTAACAAGTTACAATGC
The DNA here is from genome assembly GCA_923062675.1 of Marasmarcha lunaedactyla. Classification (NCBI taxonomy): domain Eukaryota; kingdom Metazoa; phylum Arthropoda; class Insecta; order Lepidoptera; family Pterophoridae; genus Marasmarcha; species Marasmarcha lunaedactyla. The sequence goes on along the minus strand of OV281339.1, from coordinate 11,021,017 downwards.
ATACACCCGATTAGTGCATTAGTTCAAGTATCTGCGTGTAAAATATTAGCCCAAAAGATTAAATAACTAACGAGATTGAATCAAAAAACACAACCTAAAAACCTTTAAGAAGAACAACTGGCAAGAAACTTTACTGGTATAATTTTTTCGAAATATATTTACAATGTCTTTTTGGGTTTACAAAATGATTCTTATCTGCAACTGTTAGCTCGGTAAGCCCCCGAAAAATTTTTAAGTCTTTTAAGCCGTGCTGCAATGTAATCGACAGAAAAAATGTTGTTCTTTGGCAAATATTTAATGTGAATAACTAAGCTTTGAGTTAACGCAAATTAAACTTATAGTTTCATAGGATATTCAATTTAGTGCCACCATACACAATAAATTTGTTTGGCATCATTAAGAATCAGAAAATAAGAGTACTGTTGTGAATTTCATATCACGTAAATATTTATTTATGATGGTTACTTAAAAACAAAGCTAATAATTATTAAATGGTTTTGCTTGTTGTATCTATCCATTTTACATAATAATCAAGCAAAAGTACTGTTTGATGGTACCGTGGATACCGCGTATAGAGTATATCTTTAAGAAAAATGCTGAAGCTATTATCCATATATTGTTATTTAGCTTATTGTTTAAAAACCATACATATTAAACTAAAAATAGGATACTGCAATCATGACTGAAACTGAAATCTTTCAATTATATTTCAATTCTTCCTATATATTTTTATGCATCAATGTCTGCACTCGAACTGCCAGCGACAATGCAAAAATGAAGGCCATAAACCAACGAGTCAAAATTCTTAACTAGGACTTGTTATAGACAATAGGTTCCTTTCGGCAGACAATGTCTTCGTCCTCATGCCATCGTCCGTCAATGTCCTCATTCTACCTTGGCCTGATTCTAAAACGTAATTATCCTATATTGTCCACATCCTGTACAGGGCGGATTTGATTGCCCTGTAATCAACTTAAGGTACCTACAGGTAAATTACTTTCGAGACATTTTTGCATTTGTATTCTCGTATTTACAGAAAATCTTAACTTGAAAATTAAATTTCCTTGTTCATTCAAAAAAAGAGTTTCGTTATATTTCAAAGAAGAAAATATATTGACAATCTAAAGTCAATGGTGAATGTCAAATAAATAATAATTATAATTATAAACATTGCTAATTATTGTTAGGTCTGACTATTTGGTTCTATACTATTTCCATTCCTTTATTTCCTTTATGACAGCTCCTGTGAAAACTTGTGCGAGCGTTTTTTACATTATGTATGCATTATTTTGTAAAAAATATGACGTTTACACACGTACAAGGTTATATAATAACAGAGTCGGAAAAACTGATAGGGATGGAGCTATATCGATAAAGGTAACACGATAACTGACCCGATATTTTTTTAGAAAATCTAAGAAACTAAACTACTGACGGATACTTTTGTACAAATTTATTAACTAATATTATATTTCATTACAAGATGTTACGCGTATCAATTCTTGATTGATAATGCCAACTTCTTTAAAATTGTAAAACTGCGAAACTGTTGTAAAATAAGTAGGTATAGGTAGGTACTCGACAATGAAACGAAATAATTATAACGACAGGTAATCTTTCTGTAAAAATCTGGTAAAAAATCTGATGAATCGTCACTGTCACTCGATGAGCTCTCCCCAACATTTATTATAAGTTCCTGTACTTGTATATTATCGAAAGCCACATGAATTTCCCAATACGACGCTATAATGTTTTGGGTTCTTCTCACAATTTTTTCCCAGTTTTCGGCAGTTACTTCCGCGCATGCATTTTTTAATCAATCTAACATCTTGTTTGCCGTAAAATGGGATGGGTATGGTTTCGAGCGGCGTGTCCTTTGATTTGTGCCCATATTAGTTCTAAAGCATTGTACTGGCAATGATACGGCGGAAGTCGAAGAACCCAATGACCACATTCGGCAGCTATTTCATCGATAACATATCTTTTAGGGAGGCTTTTTTTCGATTTTAAAATATTCACTAATTGTACGTTTAATAAAGTACTATCCACATTTTCGCCATGACGTTGGAGCCAGTCAATTATCTCTTGTTTTTTATTGGCCTGCGTCGGCATTTTATCAATTTGTCTGGAGTGATATGTAGCATTGTCCATAATAATTATGGACGGTTCTTCCAGAGATTGCACAATTTCTTTAAACCATCCTTCGTAAATCTCCGCATTCATTTCTTCGTTGTAGTCCATTTTTCTTGGATTAGAGGCCAGTAAAGCATCCGACACGAATCCTTTCGTAGACCCTGCATGGCATATCATAAGGCGTTCATCTTTTCCCATTGGTACTGAACTAGTGGAAGTGGCGGTGTCGTCAGTCCAGTCCTTAGATACTGTGTGGTTTGCATTTAACCAAGTCTCGTCAGTGAAATAACATTTGACAATCTGATATATTATAGGCTTCGCTCAAAAATTCGCAGCGAGCCATAACAACGTCGTGACGGTCCATCAATATTTTACGCTTGTCCGATTTTTTATAAGAAAATCCAATTTCTTTCAAAACAAAGCTTAATGACGATTTTTGGCCATGGAGCAAACCACATTCACGTAAAGAAACAAGTTTTTCGAGTGTTGGAATTTCTTTGCGCAAGTAATAGTCATATATATGACGGCGAATAGCATCAGCGTTGAAGTTGTCAACCGATGTCACACGACGTGGTTTGCGTTTTTTCTTCGGCGTACGAAGCTTATTTTCCTGCATGCCGCTTGCACCGTATGCTTCGATAGAAATTTTTGAAACAGTAGGTCCACTAATTCCTAATGAGGCCGCAACACGCTCTTGCACTTGCGACAGTGATAATAATGGGCCACCATTTTGATACTCTGCTTCAAAGTAATTATGAAACTTGATCACCAGTTCTCTCGCCTGCCTTTTCAGAACAGATCCTATCGGCATTTTGATATTTGACAGCTGGGTAGCAATCAACACGAAATACACAACGTAACGTATGGATAATGTGAAAAAACTCAGCGAACAGAAATGTAGTGACTAGCACGACCGTCTTGTTGCGAGTGATAGGTTAAAACAAACAAAAAATGGCGGTAGGCCATGGAGTGTTTCCACCTTGAAAAAATATATTTCAATGTTTTTGTTGTATTTGTCTTTGTTCAAAATATAATAAATATATGCCATCGATATCATTACTTATTTGGTCACAACACTCCATTATATCAAATTAGAACTGTCATCGAGAAAACAAAGAAATGGAAATAGTATAGTTACCTTTTACCAGCCCAACTATCTTTTAAGCGATATCACGTAGTGCGTCAACACATAAATGTATAACAAAACGCCAGAATAAAATAAAGTAACATTCCCAGCTATTCACGAAAAGCTAATTTGGTTCAAACAAACATCATGACACGAAAGACCATCAACTATTAAAATAGATGATCATATTTTTTTCTTTGCCTTTTTAGAAAAATTATAACGATTATTTCAATACATTGACGACCGAGTGGTGTAGTGGTAAGTAGCCTTGCCTCATACGCCGAAGGTCCCAGGTTCGAGTCCCGGCCGGGGCATTCATTTGTGTGATGAACACAGATGTTTGTTCTCGGGTCATGGTTGTTTGTATTTATATATGTATGTTTATTCTGGGTTCCCCCCCAGTTCGCTGCATGGTCATCCATAACACAAGCTCTGCTTACTTTGGGGCCATACAGTTGGTCTGTTTGTCTGGGGATTTATTATTATTATATATATGCATCAACAACATTTTTTTATTTACCTTCATTCGGCTTACACTTTGTATTTACTTACTTCAAGTGATAGATGTGGAAACATGAGGCAGCGCACAAGTAGACATCGCAGATACGGCACACTAATCGAGTTTGCTTTCTAACTTTTTGTTTAGCGCATTCTTTGCAATTTTGGTAGTGGTGTTTAATTTCGGGCATGCGTTCTACCGTGTATTATATTATAGGTATTTGAGGGTGTATTAAGAGCCAGTGGGTTGTATTTTTTTAATTATTTACCATATAATATTTAAATGAAAATCTGCCATGGTCGCTTTCGTCTCATTTTTTATAATTTTATATGCATAAAAAGAATTTAAAAGATTCATGTCTACAAAATTTTTCTAATACAGAAGCACAGAACTTAATATCAAATCAGCTCTATCAACACTCCCAATATTGCTGGATTAACCAATAAACTGCTCCTGGTTTTGAAGCCGGCAAACCAGTTCTGCGATCCTCCTTCAAAGACATTGTTTTATCGTGAATAGTACTCAATAAACATATTATACCTTTTTTTAACGTGCCATTTGATTGCCGTTAGCAGTGGATTGGAGTTGGAGATGATATCTCCTCTTTTTAATTTTGGTGTCATTGGTGGCATTCCCGCTCTATTTGGCTTCTCAGTGCGACATGCATAAATTTTGTTTTCATGTAAATAACTCAACAATTTTGGATTCGTATACCAACTATTTACGTACAGATGCCTATAAGACCCAAAGACCCAAAAAGCTCTTGAATCAGTATAACACCCACTGCACCGCCAACGCCCAAATTAGCCGGATCCGTGATAGTATTTGTTGCACCACAATAAACTATAAAATCCTAAATGATGCCTGTGGTCACATCGCAAAGGAAAAATAATTTAATGCCGAATCGGTTTCGTTTTTTCCGGAGGTATTGTTTCATTGACAGTCTACCTTTAAACGGAAGCATGCTTTCCATACATATATTTTTGTAGGGCGTTAATATTTATTTAATATTTTTGCTGGCGTGATTGATCACTTAATCTATTTTCTCATTTTAAATTTGGATTTCTCCGATTTGGATCATTAAATGTAACATGCCTAATATACTACAAAATCGATTTCTTGACATGAGGCTGCCAAATATAGGTGCCACGTGGCAGGTGGATATTATTGATATGTACTAAGTTAACGTTACGGTGTATTGTTTACTTATTAAATTATAAACGACGACTTTGAACAACTTGGAACAAATTTAAAAAAAAAAATTATTCGTTTAAAAAACTAAAAGTTTAAATTTTACTGTTAATTAGATTTTTAATCACTTGGTGTGTGGTCTATCAAAATAAATGTCTTGGTTTTTTCTCTTTTTTCAAATCCTGGAAAAGACCTTTATTGAATCTTATGTGGCAATGTTTTGTTTCTTTACTTAAAAAGCACAAAAATTTATAGAAATTTGGATAATGCGGCATTTTGGCATTTATCCTACGATGCGAAACCTGAATAGCATTGTAAGTTTGGTGCTTCCACCAACTCTTGGTTAACAGCAGCCTCTCAAAATATTCCATAAAGTCTTATAATTCTTTTTCTTCGTTTATTTTCTTAGGATGGAAAACCGTTCTTCATACATTCCCATGACTTATATATACGTTTTCCTGGTATAAGTGGTAAAATGGAAGTAAGCATGCCAATATTTGTTTCTTCCTGTCTGCGCTCTATTGTAGTGGAAGAAGTATCTTTGTGTACTTGTACGTCTGAAAACGCATTTTTGACGCCATTAATTTGGGCTGTTTCAAAAATGGAAAGTAGGTTTTCTCAGTCTTGTTGGGCAATAAACCAAAAATTATTAGTGTAACATTGGTCGCATTCTGATTTGCTTTGTAATCCAAATGAATGGTGAACATTTTGATAGAAGGGCTTGGGGCAACTTTTAAACGTTCCGTCGCCACAGAAGGATATTTCCTCTTTATCTTATAAATACTTTAATATTCTTCTTAAAACTTGAAAACAAAAAGTTAAAACTTTTTCTTTATTTCCGTCATCAGCAGCAAGCAAGTTTTTAGTTATCGATTCTGAAACGACAATTTCTTCCAACTTGTTGGTTAACTTTTGGATCCCTAACTAACAAGTCCTTGCGGCATTTGTAAACAGTACTTATGTATGATACAAACTGTGGTAAATCATATGTTGCAATTCGATTCTCACTTTTAAACTTAGTGACCATGTCTTCAAAAACCTTCTGGATCGGCCGAAAATGATACCGCCTGTTTGCAAGCATGAATACATATTGATAATTTTGTTTTATCGGTGTGAGGTGCAATGTTCATCTGAACGTATCACAACAACGACTCAATGTCACAATTGATGATTAATCGACACTCACGCACACATCTTCATTTGAAGAACCCTTTTTGCTTAATTTTGCAAAGTTTATACCGGTCCTCCCCACAAAGGAACAAATCACTGCCTTTTTGATTTTTAGTAAATACAATTTAAATTTTTGCAAAGTGTAGTAAGTTAATAATGCTATTTTATAGAATTTGACAATAGCTTAGGCGTATTAGTTATTAAAATAGTGGACAGTATCTTTTTATATCTAACCTCTTCTAATTTACCTATTCACATTAGCTCCGCGTATTTGAAGTGTAATAACCTCCGACGCAATCATACAAGGTGTAAACTTCGAGCCGCAAAACTAAGCCATATCAGCTACAAACTAATGGATGTAGAGTAGTGCCGACGACATGTATTATTCGTAAATGGTCATTACTATAAAAAAATCTATTGTAAATTAACCCATGATTGTATTAAAAACATGTTTGTCAATTTAAAGCCATTGGGAAAAGTTCAAGATGTACATTAGTTATGATCTAAAATTACTATTCTTTAAGGCTTTCATTACCACCTGTATCGTCTCAAATGTCCCTATGTGATAAAATTGAGGTCGTTTTTAAATTAAGACATTTTACAATGCAGAAAATGAAGACTTATAAAAACATGGTTATATAAGTAAGGTGGGTCAATAATGAATGAGGACATTGCAGGATGAACACATTGTCTGCCGAAAGGACCTCGGGTCCCCATATGAATAAGGTTTTGTAATAAGCTAAGATCTGTGCTGGTAAAACTAGCAAATTTAAAATAGATACAAGCTACCATATAGACATTACAGATGCTACACATATCACTGGCCGATTCTATAATTAATTATGGTATAAGTAACTCCATCCAAACATACAATAAGTAGATATGGACAAAGTATATAAACTTTGTATTCAATTTTAAAAACAATAGTTCCTAAAAATTTGTTTCAATATTGCAACATTGCAGATTGCTTTAAGGTCACAATGACATAAACAAACTCAAAATACGCCAGGACTCACAGGATTACGGACACTGTATGACACTAGGTATGACAATATGCAAGGCAATACAAGGACAAATCTATGTTATCTATGTTATAGGACAAATATATGTTATATGTTACCTAATATTACAAATACATTGCCGTCACACTTACAGAACGAAATAATTAAATTAAATCCAAGAAGCAAGTAAGCAAGTACCTAAAAAATTCTTCGCAACTGAAGCCATGTACGTTAAGTTGCCATGTTATGGTTAGTATAGCTACTTATTAATTTATAAAACATGTTTATTCTTATACCAAGTCTTATTTTCGCTCATTTATAAGTCGTTTTTCAACATTGTAAATGAAATGTAAATGTATTTATTAGGCGACTGAAAAAAGTCATTTTTATATAATATTTTTTCGTTGTGTATATTGTTTAACGAATATATTTCTTCGGGCACAAACTAATATATTCATGAAAATATGTCTTTTTGAGTAGCGTATTCTTTTATACTAAAAAACGCAATTGTACGACATGCCTTCGTAAATGCCTGCAGATTTTTGACTACCTTAGTAATACCTGTATTTACCTTATGATTTTAGAAACACTAGCATAAAACATATTGAAAACATACTTTGTTTCTAATAAAGTATTCAAGTTACCATGAAACATAGCTTAATGGGTAATGGTCAAACTCCTTAAGTTAATCTTATAACAAAAGGCAGTTTATATTAAGTTCAAACTAAGGAAATGTTTATTGTTACCTGGTGTTGACAGGGTTGTGTCTGATGTTTTTATAGATAAAAAACCAGACGAAACTGTTGCAATCGTTTCAACCTCTACCTCATCTTCCAACCACATTGCATCTGGATAATGTTTGCGTACAATACTTTTCAAATCACTTTTTAGATTTAAGTCTTTTGAAGCGAATGTCATTTGGTCAGGCTAAAAAATGTCGGGTATTATTAAAATGATTTTTCCTAAAATAACATAATCCTTTTATTGTGATTTTAAACATACTGTTTGTAGACCCGGAATACTATCAACGAGCGCATTATTCCGTAAAAGTTCAAAGTGAAAAAATAAAATATCAAAAGATAAATCTTTAAACATATGAAAAAAATGCATTTTACCAGGTACCTCAACAAATGGTGGCCCATCTGTTTTTAAGTACGCGTTGATCTCTTCCAGCATAGTCTCATATGGTCTCGTAAAATACATAGCAATTTCTGGTTGCAACATCCTTCTCATAAAATTGTTCAAGTTTGGCGAGTTGACCATATATCCCACACATAATTTAAGCATTGCTAGTATCTAAAAAACATCAAATCTGCAATCTTATATGTTTTTAGGACTCTGAGACTACGTATCCTATAGATATAGACCAAGAATATATGCACAGTGCCAGGAAGCTAAACTGTGTAACGACCCTTTTACCTATACGCTTGCCAATTAATTACTAATTAACTGGGACTAATTCCCCAGGATCTCTCGCAAACCTTCCTAACTGTCGCTCGGCTCTACTACATCAAAGATGTACCAGCTATGAGAGGGTAGAAAAATTTGGTTATAATATTAGTAAAGATATATATATATATATATATATATATATATATATATATATATATATATATGTGTGTGTGTGTGTATGATACACGTAGTGCATTATACTACACTTAGAGGGAAAGTAAAAAAACAATAATTGAATTTTATGTTGAAGTTAAAGAAGTAATGTAGCGAGTACTCACTGCCACGCTCATTGATGGTTGAGATGAACCTTGATGCAAATCGATTGTGTAATGTAGCAATAAAGGTGCAGTACTCGCTGCCACGCTCATTGATGGTTGAGATGCACCTTGATGCAAATCGATTGTGTAATGTAGCAATAAAGGTGCATTACTCGCCGCCACGCTCATTGATGGTTGAGATGAACCTTGATGCAAATCGATTGTGTAATGTAGCAATAAAGGTGCAGTACTCGCTGCCACGCTCATTGATGGTTGAGATGAACCTTGATGCAAATCGATTCTGTAATGTAGCAATAAAGGTGCAGTACTCGCTGCCACGCTCATTGATGGTTGAGATGAACCTTGATGCAAATCGATTGTGTAATGTAGCAATAAAGGTGCAGTACTCGCTGCCACGCTCATTGATGGTTGAGATGAACCTTGATGCAAATCGATTGTGTAATGTAGCAATAAAGGTGCAGTACTCGCTGCCACGCTCATTGATGGTTGAGATGAACCTTGATGCAAATCGATTGTGTAATGTAGCAATAAAGGTGCAGTACTCGCTGCCACGCTCATTGATGGTTGAGATGAACCTTGATGCAAATCGATTGTGTAATGTAGCAATAAAGGTGCAGTACTCGCTGCCACGCTCATTGATGGTTGAGATGAACCTTGATGCAAATCGATTGTGTAAACTGTAAGGCAGCGGAAAAATATTAACTTAAATGAAGAACGTCAAGCATGTTTCTTCTTTATTTCTTTTACTACATATACAATCCAGTTTAGTACAAAATTTATATCGTGTCGGTAACAAAAAATATAACAAAAAGTATTGTAAAGTTTTTTTTATAAAAAATACTTCCTCATGTATGTGTCGCAGGCGGGTAATTTGAATGAGACATTTAACTTAACTACTTTTTGTTGAAAAAAATATAAATACTTACCATTTATAAATGGCAAATTTATTTTATGTACAATTTAAGTGTTCTGGTTGATCTCATAAGTAGCGTATGTTCGAAAAATTTTATGTATTTGGTTTTGCTATAACTAGTAGATACTATATATAGACCCTTATAATAATTTTTCTAACAATAAAACCTGTATACAGGGTGGTTTTTTTGAGAAGGGCGGTGATGGCCAAGTCCGAAACCACGAGAGTTAGGGAAAAGTCGTGAAAGGAGTCATTCCCTCGATTTATAAGAAAACAATAACTGCATGTTTATTTTTTTTTTATCTTTTACTTTTCACGATAATCGAAAAATTACATCTTATATTATTGAACAAATGGATTCTGTTGCTAAAAAGAATCAATGTTTGCAAACAAACGTTTTACTAAAAATGAAAGGAAATAGCAAATTTTTACGATTTAATTTTAGTATCTCAATTATTTTACCTCACTGGTCGGATTAGAAGATATTATTTTATTAAATACTAGTCAATGCAACACTCGTTCTGGTGGCTTTGTTCTGTCTACAAAAAATGGAATTCAACTGCGCTATAAATTTATAACTTACCTCTGGGTGTTTGGTCATATAAGACTCTTGCTGCAGTTGAACAGAGTTAGCAAACCTAGACGTGCATTCTCTTTGGCAAGGATTGAGAGCGTCCCAATCTAGTTTGAAATATCCTTTTGCTGTTAAGAAATCATCCGGACGATGTGCTAAATTCTTCTTTAAGGACATTTCACTCACTCAAGCAAAATAAACTATAATAAAAAAATATTACACAATATCAATTACAATTAATCACAATAAAACTGACATGGTTGACAATTTAAAAAAATTAATAAAATCTGTCAATTTAAATTTAGTTAAAGCATTTTAGGGTGACCGCACAATTATAAGCATAAGTTTTACAGTAGGTTCCAACCATACAAATTTTTCAAGCGATGAGGATCTATAATTTAGAGTAATGTCATCACTATAAATACCATCAAACTTTAAACTGCAACGACAGCACAGTAGCCCAATTCTCGTAAAAATAGAAAGTTGAAATATCGCTGTAGTGCAGAAGCCGTTCGATCGAAGTTCTATCCAAAATCGGTATTCACGTATTGCTCAGACGCGCTTCGATAGGACTGCAACTCGATAGGATCGAAACCTAACGACTTTTGAATCGAATGACACAAGAATTTGCCAGTAAAAGATATGACAATACTACCAAGAAATTAAAACATATTTTAAATTCTGAATACGGTGTTTAACATGTAATTGGTAAAATAAATTTAAAGAATAACTACTCCAACTTACTTCAACTAGCCAAAGAGAAATAAATGCTGAGAAAAGCGAGTTTTCACTTCAATTGATCGAATAGTTCGCATCTTGATAAACGTCATTGTCTTCGATTCAGCCATCAAATTGCTTGTCAAAGTTTATTGTTGTCAAATTGGCGATAGTTTATTATTTGTTTTTATTTAAAAGCAAGAAACTTGTGTAGAAATTTCTAGTTCAAAGACTTATTTATTTAAATATCAAACGCGAGTTTCTATACGACAGTTGGAACTGTTTGTTGATTCCATAAATTAATAATAAGCATTAGAACTTAGCCTAGGTCATGTCCGGTCTAAAGAGGGACGAGACTTGAGCTCAAAATTGTCAGGAGTATTACTTTTTCTCAAATCATCGACGGACACGGGACGGCAAAATAATGGAATAAAGTGTAGGTTGCAGCTTTACAACGTTCTCAAATCGTCGGGTCTCAAATACGGTCCGAAGAATTCACGAAGCTCACAGATTGCTGGTGGCCCCAAAGATGTTCCGATTCTTAGTTCCTTAAAAGAACGCCTTAGTGAAATTATAGGGCTTGACAAGTTTTTGGTGTGCAAATTTCACTTAGCTATTAGTTTCTTTAACAAGCTATTAATAATAAAAACAGCAGTTTTCTCTTTGTAAAAGTCCAGTAGAAAAAACTTTTGTTCAACGACTTTTGGATCGCTTATTTTGACGTTAAGTCGTTGACATCCGATCGAAGTAACTGTCATTTGTAGGAGTAGAATACCATTGTGATATCGTTTTGAAACAATTGAAAGTCGATTCAGGATATGAATACGGTTCAGCGACATTCCGATAGAGCGACTTCAGAAAGACTTTAGAATCGGTCCAATCGACGGATGAGAATACAAATGTGAATTCAACGACTGAGTCACTAAGACCTCGCTGCGGTTTCTATTACGAGAATTGGCCTATTGAACGACTTTAGAATCGGTCCAATCGACGGATGAGAATACAAATGTGAATTCAACGACTGAGTCACTAAGACCTCGCTGCGGTTTCTATTACGAGAATTGGCCTATTGAACGACTTTAGAATCGGCCCAATCGACGGATGAGAATACGAATATGACTTCAACGGCCGAGTCACTAAGACATCGCCGCGGTTTTTATTACGAGAATTGGCCTACGGTTCTCTATTTGTAAACGTCCCGTAGAATGAGCTTTTGTTCAACGACTTTTGGATCGCTTATTTTGACGTTAAGTCGTTGACATCCGATCAAAGTAACTGTCATTTGTAGGAGTAGAATACCATTGTGATATTGTTTTGAAACGATTGAAAGTCGATTCAGGATGTGAATACGGTTCTGCGACATTCCAGTAGAGCGACTTCGGAACGACTTTAGAATCGGTCCAATCGACGGATGAGAATACGAAAATGACTTCAACGACTTAGTCGGTATGACCTCGCCGCGGTTTTTATTACGAGAATTGGCCTACAGATCGGGCGCAAATACTTGTCTGCTTTTACCTGCCCAGCTATACATATAAATGCATAATAGATTCTACAGTACGAAAGCAAGGATGGCGGTAACAGCATATCGATAAAAAACGTTGATGTGTAAGTTTAAGTTTTCTTTTGTTAAAATTTATTGACATATGCACTTAGCTCGGTGGCTGGGCCTCAAGCTGTTTTCTATGTTGACGCGATCATAAATGTGATCTCTGTCTGATAATTATCTGACTATATTTTATATTTTTATTATCTGAAGATAATTTGCCTTAAAGGTATTGTACAAAATAAGCCAAAAAGAAAAGAAATACGAATAACATTTTACATGATGTTTGTTTGCTCACAATTATTCAAAAATGAATCATATTACAACAATATATTTATTCCTAATGAAATTAAGTCTTTAATAATTACGCAATAACATTTTTGCTAATAAGACAAACGACACAAACCATTAGTAGGCAGCAAACACAAAACCTAAAATTTTGTTTATACATATGACTCATTGTCTTCTGCATGCATAAAAAGTTTGTTAAACTCTGACTTCAAAACGAAAACGCCCTCGGGCGGCTTTGGCGCGAGAGTTAAGAATCCGCATTTTTAGTAACATAAATCCTCAGCCTGTTTAGGAGTTAGATAGATTATTATATTATAGCGCATTCATAAAAATCTAAGTGTTTTTTACTGTAATTTGGCTGAAAAAATAAGATTTGAAAACCGTCCTCGGCGTCTGAGTAGAAATTTTAAGGACTCCGATCGGCGTCCTTGGCAGTTAATGGGTTAAACTGAACAGAATCGAAATTTCGGAATGTGTCATCTACTTCAGTACATATGGTTATAATTTTTTCATTTTCTGTTCTCATATTTCTTAAATTGATTGAGTTAGATAGATCTTGTAATACGGTTTTTCCATTATCTTCCTTTGGTTCATCTTCAGGTAACACACAGTTGTAGAAAATTTCAGATTTTTTGGTTATGTTCAAATTTTAAACAAGGGATGGCCATTGTAACGTAAACCTTTATTAAACCTTTTTCAATTGTTTTTTTTATTGTTACCTCATTATGATGCTGATATTTGTTCGTTGTTCTATTGTAACATAAATTTTTTACCAAGGTTGATTTCTTAACCAAGCGAATGTAGCGGATGATCGCTTACGTACTAATAAAGCATTTTCCGAATAAACTGCAATTTTAGGTGGTTAGTTCATTTATTGCGTTTTTAATAAATAAATGAAACGCATTATCGACAAATTTTGTGGATATAACTCGTTTATGCATTTTCAAATCCTGTTTGTGTATTTTGTAACAGTAACTTAGGCGCGTAATTCTTTAACGTAACGAATGTGTGCACAAGTTCTAAAAAAATTTTGACGTGTCGCTTAATTCACCCCTTATTATAAGGCTCTTGAAGTAATTTACGAACACAAAAATAGCTGAATAAATATCATTTGTTATGGCTGGAATTGACCTGTATTAAAATTTTTTCAATTTTGTCGCTTAATTAGTTCTGACATAACGTCCAATTAGTCATAGCTACTTGCTTATACGCAGTATAGCCATGAAATTTTTGAATATGTTTTGACAGCTTTATGAGCCTTAAATCAGTATTTGTAGACTATTTTTGAAAGTAAGACCTAATAACCTAATTTACTCGTGACGTTAACTTTTCTAAACAACAATGCCCTTTCAAATAATGATTTTTCGAATATTATGAACAAATTATAAATAATTTGTGTAGAGAACTTGCATAGCACTGCAATAAGCAGTGTGCGCTCAGCCTTTGAAGGTATCTAGCACTGGCAGTTTCAATATCTTCTAAGTTTGAGGATACACACATTTCATGCATAATAATTTGCGTACAATTAATTACACCTTTGTTTTTGGCATATCATTATTAAGAAAAAAAATAGTATCACTGATAGAATGTTCCTTCAGCGGAACGTGACTTTTTTATATTTCTCAAAAACGCTTGGCAGCACAAATTTGGGGATTTCACAAAAATTTACATGGCTTTATACATTGATTTTATACATGACAAAAGAATGGACATTAGGTCTGCGTTCATAAGCATCCCGGCAAAAATGGTTTGAATATCATACCAGACTTGATTTTATCGGCCACCCAACAGCACTTCACATTGGTTGATAAAAACTATCAAAATTCGAATAAACAATGTTATTTTTGCATAATACGTTTGAGTTGGCTAGATCCAAACCCTGGCTTAGCAATACAGTGCGTTTTATAAAGGCAGATTTCAGATTATATTTCGAAAACCATTTGGAGATTTGGAGAAATTTTATGAGTATTTTCGGTCCACAAATAAATAACAAAATAGGTGACTTCGCCAAATTATGAACTTCATTCGTTCAATCGAAAGAAAGAACAGAAATCCTTGTATCTTCAAACAAAAAAATACAAATGCCTACTTGGAAGTGGTCTTTTGGTCTCTTTCAGTGGAACTTTTTGACTTTAACCTTTAACATTTTGGATTCCTACATGTTTTTTTCTGGTCGGTACGCCTTTGCAAAACCGATAAGCCGAAAGTTGACGTGCATTTGAGTAAACTGAGTGTTTTGAATCGAATGCGAAACAAATAAAAAATTATAGTATAGTTAGAAGAAAGTAGTTCAGAAGGTTGAATAAATTGGCACACCGAAATCTCGGAAATAACAACTATATTTATGGTATTACGATTTTCTTTTCGAGAAGAAAAGTTTAACCCTCTAGAATTAGCCGTTGCGGAGTTATGACAACTATAGTAGACCACTTGCACGTAACAGAACCGAGGTTTCTTCTTTGCAGCCCTTGCGAACGAATGGTTAGCAATAGGAATCAGCGCAAATTTAAAATAGTGAAATCTCATGGAATGTGTCCTGGTAGGCCAATAGATTGGAACACTCAGTTCAGATGCTTGACCAAATTGGTAAATCCAAAATCTCAGAAACTACTATATTTGTGGTAATATTTTATTTTAGCACATGGCTAAGCTTTTCTAAAAACTTTTAAGAAATTTTCAACTCTACCAGAAAAATTTATGATGTATTTTGATAAGTAAATAAAAGTGAAGACTTGTGTTTTACAATCTTTGCCTTATTTATGTTCACCGTAAAACTGAACCGCGAAACGCTGTAGAGGTCATCAAGCATTTCAGTAAAGTCTTCTATAACACTTGTATATTTCAGTGAGGAACGAAAATGTAAACGTTTAACCAGACGCTTAAACCATATATTAATGTTACAACATTTGTTTCCCGAGCTTTACTTCATGAAACTGTGGCTAGATTGTGTCCTATTGCATTATTTAATTTATAATTTATATTACCAAGGTCATAAAGTTCAACGTTTTTAAGACAAAGAGCAATCAATTGTTTTGTGTTAGAAAGAACTAATGCCAACAAAACAGAACATAATTTTTGAATACATTACATGTAAAGTTGATCGTTGAAGTTCAAACTCGAGAAAGTTAATGCTGCTGTATTTATCCTTATGTCAATAATATGTTTATATAATAAAAAATAAGAATTTTACCTTATTTTAATGTGTTTTCGATAATTGTTTATATTACGTAAGTGAACCAAAATTAAAATTGTATAAGCCGACTTCATCTTTGTTGGTGTTTCGGTATTTTGTACTGCTCCAATTTATAGTATTTACTTTGAATTTCTTAAAATTAATCCAACACTTACTCCAACCGAGTGCAGGAAGCAAATCACCTTCCTGACATCAATGTATCCAATCTCCCTTGTGTCCAGTTCATATTTGTCCAAGTTTATTGATCGCTCTGTAATAGTGCGGCACACTGACACAGTAAATGAAGGGGCGTTTCTTCTTCCGTGTTACTGAATCTGCAGCACGTAGAGTCCGCTGCGCCTATATTTTGTGGTTAAATGAACTGATGTAGTCCGCTTTAACAATTCATATAATTTTGGTACAACTTCACTTAGGTAAGTTCATTTAACCACAAATTATATTTCAATGTTTCATCCTCAAGATTTAATAGAAAACAATGTAGATGTTTAGAGTTGGTTGCAAAATATATGAAAAAATATCATCTTTTATTAGCCTTCATTTATCATGAATAATAAGTAATAAACACAATCAAATCCTATAGTTAGATAGTTAAGTAGGTATTTTAAGGCTCTGTAACATTGATATTCAATAATAAACTGTATTTTTATTTTTTATTAATAATTAACAGGCGTTTGTCTTCCATCTCACCTGATGGAAAGTGACGATGAAGACGAGGATCATACACGCCTGTCTAAGAGGTACCTATTCACTCTACACTTGAAAGCTCCAGGGTTATATTTGTCTGGAAAAACAGACGCAGGCAAATCGTTCCACTCTTTGGCAACACGAACCAAAAATGACCTATCGAACCGTTTAGTTTGGCTCATCGGCACGCTAAGCACAAACGGGTAAAACTTCTGTCTGCGTCTGGTTGACCGGTGGAGAAACGGGGAAGGTTCGATCAACTGAAAAAGAGCATTCGCACACTCTCCAAAGTGCAATCTGTAAAAAACCGATAGACTAGCAACTTTTCGACGATGCTCGAGACTTTGCAGTCTCGAAAAAGTAAGTTTGTCGCCACTTATGAGTCTACGGGCCCTTCGGTCGACAGAATCCAACGCTTCAAGATGGTATTTTGCGGAACCATGCCAAAGATGGCTGCAGTACAAGATCAAACCTGGGCTGTGTACAGGTTGAGCAGCTGTTCGGAGTTGAAGTACCAAAAAGTAGTATAAGTTCTATCGATATTATTCAAAGGTTGGTTATAAAATTTAGCAAAACAAGCAGATCGCCCGGTCCAGCCGGCTGCCTTTTTTTATGGCATATATAGATATCCCGGACCTGTAAGCCGCTGAAGTCGACGCATGTCTGGTGCTATAGGCAGTGAACGTGTTAACGTCTACTCCGCTATCTTTTAGAACTCTTTTAACCCATCGACATATTGTTTGTGTCGATGCGTTGTGGTAGGGCTTTTTACTAGTCAGAATTAATTAACTTGTATTGGGAAGGGCTCTAAGATGTTTAGTTTTACTAAGATAGCAAGAAATAGTTTTTGCTGGACAGATATTTTCGTGATCATTATAAAAGGGATGACAAGAGTAGGATTAAGTCTGTTCGGCGTCGAGGTTTATTAATCATTTATGTTTATAATAATGCTAGAACTATTTATGTTTATATTACTTAAATTTATAAGTAACAACGTCTGCATGCGTTGTCCTGTAGATAAAGCCAACAGGACAACCATTTTTTAACTAAAATATCTATTGATAATGTTTAGTTAAGAAACCAATTTTCAACAAAACTTAAAACTAAATTGGGATCCCAGATATAAGAGTATTTTGGGAAAGTTGGCTTCAATCTGAAAATACCTTTGAAAAATCGTATAACACAAACATGAGAAGATATTTTTTGGCGAACAATTAACGTTATGGCTGAGCGATAAGTGTTTAATGAACTATAATTTGCTCCATTTTCATAGTGTTCAGTAAGAAATTGTAATATATTTGTTATAGAAAAAACAAAACAATCATATTGGTTAGAATAACAAAAAATGTACCATTTTTTCAAAGCAGAATTATACTGAGTGAGGGAGTTGCTTGACAGTGATTTCATAATTATATCTAAAGTCTGTCTAGGCAAGTTGTACCGCCGGTAGGCTGCCCTGACAAGATCGCACACGCCAGGGCAAGTTTCTGCCATAAAGGGTGCGGGTCTCTGAAAGGCGATAGTAATAAATCTTTATGAGGGTGTATATAATAGATAATTTCTGAAATAACTAACGACTTAAATAGTGGCATCCAGGGTTGCCCTGGCCAGTAGGGAATTATAAGAATTCCTGTAGCCTGGTCGTTTACTATTTTTCGAAGGCACTTTAAAATCAAGGCAAATGGATGGAATGAATAAATAAATAGGGATGCCACGACAGTGTGAATGCATCAATGTCATGTGCCTCGGGGTCTGGTTTCCATGATACGTATTTGGAACATTTATAATAAAATCTAGAGGCAAATAGGTCTACATCCGGTTGGCCTAACTTTCTAGTAATATGGGTAAATGATGATGAGCTTAGACTCCACTCGGTGTCAACGTTATTGTATCTGGAAGCCTGGTCAGCTTCTGTATTTTCTTTGGAATTAATATAAGACGTACAAATGAATATATTTCTTATTTCACACCACTGCCATATGAGCCTTGCGATATTATTTAAATGGGGAAATTGTATTCCGCCCATCTTGTTTATGTATGCAATGACAGTAGTGTTATCAATTCTTAATAGTATTTCCGTATGGTGAAGGTCTTTACAAAAACACTTTAAGCCAAAAAATGCTGCTAACAGTTCTAAATAATTTATGTGTTTAAAATTTTCTAAATCTGACCAATAACCTCGAGTTACAACACCATTGCACATAGCCCCTCAGCCGGCAGTCAAAGCGTCTGTATATATTTCGAGCTTGAAAATTATTCTTATCTCCATCTGTTAGCTCGGAAAATCTCCCTACCTCTAAGTATCAAAACGACGAACACCCTCAAACGGCACCCGTTCTCTCTTCAACCTATTGGTATTATACTTCTAGTATGTTCAACATGTAGAGAACCACCTGGAGTCTCCTGGATAAGGAACGCGTGGAGGCTAGAAAAAGAAATACAAATAATTGCACTGAAATTAAACAAATATAGCTGTACGCTGTACAAAAATACATACCGCGGAGGCGAAGGGACAGTTGAGGATCAGAGCCCCATAATAATGGCTCGCTTGGCAACGCACTCCCGCGATGGTCCATGTGGTCCATTTTCACTACGCGACATCAGCTAACTCTCCATACTAAAAATATCACAAAATTAACTATTTCAGTACTCAACACCATATCTCATTTTATTAGGTCTTTACCTATGAAATTGCCGTTTTTCACGAAATAAATGAAGCGTAATTTTTTTATATATTTTTTATTTCTAATAATCAAAATAATCACCCATACAATCAATGCATCTTTGCCAACGCATTGGTAGCTTATTGATGCCTTTCTTGAAGAAATCAGCTGGACGGGAGGCAACAAATTCTTCAAAGGCATTTTGTACTGCCTCTCGGGTATTGAATTTTTTTCCCGCCAAGAAGTTATCCAAATTCTGGAAAAAGTAGAAGTCTGTAGGCGCAAGGTCTGATGAGTACGGCGGATGACGGAGAACTTCCAACCCTAACTCTTGTAGCTTGGAGACCGTCTGCAGTGCAGTATGAGGTCGCGCGTTGTCGTGCAGGAGCAGTGGAGCCGAACGATTGACCAAAGCTGGTTGGAGACGTGCGAGCTTCTCCATCATTGTGTTCAGTTCTTCACAGTACACATCTGCAGTAATGCTTGTCCCGTTTGGCAAGAAGCTATGATGAATTACATCCGCGTTAGACCACCAAACAGTGACCATCACTTTTCTAGGGGTAACTTTTCGTTTAGGGCATTGTTTGGGTGCTGAACCAGGGTCCAACCAACTTGCTGAGCGCTTACGATTGTCAAACAGGATCCATTTCTCGTCACAAGTAACAATGCGGTTCAGAATTCCTTCATTTGTATGCCTGCTGAGCAGTGCAAGGCACGTCTCCACGCGTACTTTGCGCTGGCGGTCATTGAGTTCGTGGGGTACCCATTTGTCAAGCTTTTTTACCTTGCCAATTTGACGCAAATGTACCAATATTGTTTTGATGCTAACGTCGAAAGCTGCTGCTAATTCAGCCGTGGATTGAGTTTCATCAGCTTCCACAATTGCCTTTAATTCGTCATTGTCGACCAAAGTTTTCGGACGACCACGGGGTTCATTTTTCAGGTCAAAATTTCCAGAACGGAAGCGGGTAAACCAATAAGTGGTGGTGCGTTCGTTTGTAGTGTTCGCTCCGTAAACGTCGTTGATGTTGCGTGCCGCTTGTGCCGCTTTGCTGCCACGACGGTACTCATACTCCATAATTACTCGAATTTTTAACTTATCCATGATGACGAAAAATGTTCGAATGCGTTGAAAACAAAACACTAACTATTAAACAAATGATGATTTTAGAAAAAGAATTCCATGTTTGTCAAATAAAATTAATTTGAAATTAGAATTAACAGTAAAAAAAAAATATATTTTCATTTGAAATGGCCAGTACGGCAAAACGGCAGTTTCATAGGTAAAGACCTATTATATATTTATAAGTTTTCACAGAATAATACACTACAATAAAATAAACGAATGCAAGAGTGGGGCGCATCTTTTGCGGATCGTACAAACCATACTAATTTGATTTTAATATCATAAAATTCATAATATAAATTTTAAACTTGACTAACAAGAAAATAACTTATATTATGCATCTACATTCTTTTTATTATTTCTTCTTTCAATTTATTATTGTTGAAAAAGTCTACAATTTTTAGTTCCAGTCGGAGAGCAAACTTTATTTGGAATAAAATACCTAATATGACACCTCCTACGACAAGACAATATTAAAAAATTGATTGATAGATAATACTTTTACTGAAGTTTTTGCACTTTGTACTTTTTGCATCATTTTGCATTGATTGTTCAGAAATTCATATTTGAAATATGATTGCGATGATATTACACAATATTATCGATATCTGTTTGTTAAATTATGTTCTTACATAAATTAATTACCAACTTATATATATTTTAAACCACATTTAAGAAAATTAATACAATAAATATTGTAAAATATGGTAACTTCGAAGAGACTTTAGTGTATTACAAAAGTTTTGCTACTTTATCATTGTAATTATAATCACTTTCAATATAACAATTACTAAAAACAGATTCTACAGTTATTTCTCAGTAATTTTATATATATGATATAACAAATTACTTACCGATTTCTTCTTGAATTCATATTTCAATTACAACAAAGCACTTCCGAATAGTTCCCAACCATCATACAAAACAGTAATGGCGTCTCGGCGTCGGCATTAGTTTTTTTTTTTCGTTCTATCGTTCGATATATCAGTATTACCATTAAAATAATACTCGAAAATGTTTAATTATGAATGAATGAATCGATTACATTACTTAGTTCGTATTGCTAGTGCAAATATATTGAAGAAAAGAGCGACCAATTGCAACTGACTCGTTATGTACACCATGTGTACGTAACGCGCTAGGAGCGTTTTTCCTTACGTACACCTGGTGTACATAAATCACGCGGCGGGACAATGAGATTAGTTGCCTTTAAACATTTTTCATAATTACTTTCTATGCACAAAATATCATCCAAATAACTTACAACGTCAAGACCTTTATTTCTCAAGAAAGTTAGAACTGGCTTTAAAAGTTTCGTAAAAACGTATGGAGCTGATGAAAGATCATAACATAAACAATTAAACTCATAGAGATTACCAAATCTAGCGTAGGTATTTTCTGTACGTATAATGTACTGGGATAACGAAATACGACTCCTTTAGGTCAATAGTAGTCATAAATACACCATGACTCACTAAACGCACTGCCGTACGTATGTCTTCCATTTTGAAATGGTGAGTTTTAACAAATTTATTTAAGTTCTTTAAATTAAGTATAAACCTATAAGTCCCGTTACTTTTAAGTGTTAAAAATATTGGAGATATAAAATGTCCTGTGGTATCTTGGCAAAGTGATATTGCACCTAGCTTTAAGAGCTGTTGTATGGAATTCTTCATATTTTCTAATGAAAATGAGTTATTTGAAGGTTCACAGTGTTGATAAACTTCACCGATAACATGAATTTTATAACCAATAACATAAAATAAAATCAAAGGGTCATTAGTAATTAAGTGCCAAGCATTAGAAAAATGTTTTATACGTCCAGAATGGGGTAATACCTGAGTTATTATTGTCGTGTCGTTTTCCGATAGTTGGATGGTGGTGCCCTCCTCGTCTCAATCGCATTGTAGTTTCGAGCAAGGGGCGCGGGCGCAGGGTAGCAAGGCGCGTCGGACGGCTGTCCGGGGTGGCGCAACCGGCTGTCTCGGGTATTGTTGGCGAGGAGATACTTGCCCGTTTCCCTGGAGCGGGGCCCTTGAGGTGCTTGCGATAGCATGGTTCGGCTTTATTATCTGTTGACTTGATTTTTATATGTTTTTTGATGTCTTGATATTTTTGCTTAGGTTTTTTCCAAAAAAGTAGCTGTCTCGTTCTATATTTTGTATATATGCTGTAAATTTATTATCCAGTAGTGACGTCAGTAACTTTCTCCTGTTAACTGTATCTTCGCAATGAAGGTCTAGCAGGATTAAACTGGTTTCACTAACTTTTTTTATAATATCAACTTTATTGATGTCTTGGTGAATTAATTCACTTACGAGGTTAGCCAAGCTGGAAATTGCAGTGCCAAGTTGATTTTGAGCTTTTTCTAAGCGCTTATCTCGATTTCTTACCTTCACATTAAGTATTGCCAAAATTTCTGTATTAAGTTTAGGTGCTTGTGCATGCTGGAAGTTTTCGTATCCATAAGGTTTTCCTTGGTATCTTTCTGCAATCCCTCGCTTATAATACTGCCCCAACGTTTAGAGAGCCCTGTGGAAATACTTTAACCCAAGCAGGTTTCCGTCTTGCGTGGTTCGCCGAGCATCTCGAGTATTTCCGATGGAATATCCAGAGTGCTAGAATCAGCAGGCTTATCTTCAATTTGGATAAGGTTATTTTCGGGATTAGGAGCCTCTATAGAGGCTTCTATGATGCAAGAATATGTTGGTGCGGTGACCGGAACAGAGATAGCACTCTGGTTATAATCATCCATATTGTCAGAATAATCGAAGTGCTCGTTTAGCGACAAAGGTACATAATTAGGCAAATTTTGATCGGGTACTTCATCTAAAACAAAAATTTTAAAAAGGATTAAATTTCATATAAGTATTATATGAAATTAATCTTACTTTCTGGACTGCATCTCGTACAGCCACGTTAAGAAAGTATAAAAGATAACCCTCGGGATAATATCTCGTATTACCACTTTAGGAAGGTTAAGTATTGTTTTGTCAAATCGACAAAAAATAAAAATAAAAAGGAACAAACTTAGGGTAGATTTTAAATACCAACCATGGTTATTTTTACCGCTTGTGAGCTTGTTTGTGTATTTGCGAATTTTTCGTGAAATGTACTCTTCGTCGTAATTCTTTTTACGTGTACCCATTTTGGAATTACTTAAAACTTTAACTGTAAATTAAATTGTTTATATACTTTGTCTTTAAGTGACCGTCTTCTCGATGCAGCACACCAAAAGCGAATGAGGGCTTGGGTGTGGGAGAGTGACCGACCGAGTGACGAACAATCATTCTCCTTCTTTATATCATTAGTTCTGAACGTGTGTGACGATGCAGTATAACCGGAAGCGGACTACATTGTTTTGTATTAAATCTTGAGGATGAAACATTGAAATATAATGTACATGTGTTTATTCAGCTTGCAGTGACCTGTAAGTGCGCGCACGAATGTTCTAAGTTGGATCCTGTTGAGAGATAATACTTCCCTTGTGTAGGGTTTTGAGTATCCCTCTATTAGCACCGCGTTTGCTTTCTTTTAGGCACAGGATTTGTCGTGTTAGGCTCCTTGGGATACCGCAGAAAGGTTCTGGATCTATCTGTTCCTGCATTGCGCCTTTTCTCACCAGTTCATCAGCCTTGTCATTTCCTGCGATGTTGGAGTGTCCTGGGATTCATTGTTTTGTTCCCCAAGTTTATTTAGAGTCGCTGGGTTGTATCTATATTGAAACGAATATGCTTATGGCCCGACACATATTGTATCACTGACGTGCCAGCTTAGCACCTTACCTATTAGTCCCTTTTTTATCTCCTATTTTTCCTATTGTCCCTATTTTTCCTTTAACGCTATTGTGATGTCCAGAACTTCCTTTCGCGCTTTGGTTTCAAAGGTGGGTTTACGGCTTATATAAAATAGAAAAAGTGCACTTCAAAATTAA
This sequence comes from Marasmarcha lunaedactyla, assembly GCA_923062675.1. Lineage (NCBI taxonomy): Eukaryota > Metazoa > Arthropoda > Insecta > Lepidoptera > Pterophoridae > Marasmarcha > Marasmarcha lunaedactyla. The sequence goes on along the minus strand of OV281339.1, from coordinate 10,996,526 downwards.
GGCTTATAAAACAGATTCTAATTAATTCCCCATAATAGTTTCTTCGCAAACATAGATAAGAAATATCATACCTACTCGCTCCTATATTTGTTAATTACAAAAAATACCTACGTTTTGAATTTCAAGAAAACGATATGTTTGAGCCAATCACGAGCTTACAGCCACGCCGTATGGACTATCCGTTGCTCCAGGGGTATTTACAAAAATTATGCGCGAAGTTATGTGTCACTTGTGAATTTGGACAAAAATCGACTAGTACCGACAAAGTCAGTGACATTTTTAGTACCTATGTTATGTAGTTATGTTTAACATCGAATTGATGTCTATTTTTTTACCTGACGATAAGCGTTATAATAATAAATAAATTTATGAAACTTCAAATATGATCGATACAAGATTGTGCCAAACAAATAGGCCTACTTGTCGCAGCCTGTCTAGCTACAAAATAAGTACAACTATGAGGCAAAAATTAAACTCCCTAAATTACTGTTAGAAGATTTAATCTGGTAGAAAAGTATAAGTAAATATACCATTTCCTGTTATTTGCAAGTGTAGGAATAGACTACGCTGGACCTTTCTTAGTACTAAACAGGAAGGGTCGTGGGGCTAGTTTAATCAAATGTTACCTAGCACTTTTCGTTTGTTTGCGATATAAATGTCTGCATCTTGAAGCTGTTAGTGATCTTTCCAAGGATGCATTTATTATGACTTTTAGGAGATTTGTGTCTCGCAGAGGTCGGCCTGCCGAAGTATTCTGCGATAACGGTCGCAATTTCGTATCAGGTGCTAAAGAAATAAGTAAATTTTTTAAATCTAATTCGAACGAACTGTCTGATTTTGCAAGTGAGGAGGGCATTAAATTTATATTTTCTCCGTCGTACGCTCCTCTCTTTGGTGGAATCTGGGAGGCTGGGGTTAAATCCGCAAAACATCACATAAAAAGAGTGATGGGTAATTCTCACTTAACATTTGAAGAAATTTCAACACTTTTTGCCCAAGTAGAAGCCATTTTAAACAGTCGCCCATTGTATCCCCTATCTTCATCTCCTAACGACTTCCATTGCCTTACTCCTGGGCACTTCCTCATTGGTCGGGCTCTTACTGCGCTTCCCTCACCGCCACTGGATGGCTGCAACACGACCAAAGATACACAAGACTGCAGCAGATTTATCAACACTTTTGGCGTCGGTGGCAACGTGAATATGTCGCCGAATTACAACATCGGCAAAAATGGAAAACCAATGTCCCAACCATCAGCATCGGAGACCTGGTACTTCTGCAAGAAGATGACGTTCCGCCGCTCTGCTGGCGCATGGGTCGCATTGCTAGACTGTTTCCTGGATCAGATGGAGTTAGTCGCGTCGCTGATGTGAACACGACTCGTGGCTGTGTGCGTCGGCCCTTGGTTCACATCTGCCCACTACTTACAGCTGAAGATTTCAAAGGTTGAAACCCTTCGCCTTTCAACGGAGGGGAGAATGTTGGCGCCTACTTGACTGAAATGGAAATCTATAAACGCCATCTGCCCAAACTCGTGTGTACTGCCGTAACTCGTTCAATTTACATTTTTTTTTGTAATAATTCTACCCGTCACATTCTATTATTTTTTTTTGTATCACTTCTGTCAATAACTACCTTACTATACATACTCACACGCTCTTGTTAAAATTAATTGTAAAAATTGATTCAATATACCATTTCCTGTTCAATTACTTCACAAATTTATAAGATATATACAGATGCATTGTGAATGTGATGAAATTGTGCAATATTATTGCGGATTGATAGTACCACTGCTATTAGTTACGTCAAAAGGATGGGTAGTATTCAATTTCTACATTTAGAAACAACTAGACATGGCATTTGACGAGGAACGTAATTCATGGATTTTGCTTTAATGTTTGTTTGCAAATGTGACCCATTTGTAACTAGGTATGCTAAACCGAATGCAGTCGAAGTCGATGCGTTTACGATTAATTGGGCCTCTACGTATTTTTAACCATTTACTCCATATTTCTCGTCTAAAAATGTGTAATAATTGATTTGAATAAAAAAAGGATTTAATTAACTCCCATAACAGCACCAAAGCAAAGCAGTCCAGCCTTACCCTGTGTGCCGCGAGACGCTCCGGGCGAGGTTCGCGCGGCGCGTCTGTCCGCCAGAGACCCTGACGTTGATGCTCGCTTCTCTGGCACCCATGAATATTTGTCAATGCAACATCACGTTGAGGTCATGGTGGAAGTTTTGTACGTTACGTAATACTGATATGTGCAAATACCTGTTTTTTATTAGTTCTTTGTTTTTTAAATGACCAATTGAATAAGGGTTGTTCTTTCGGTTCATTAAATTCACACCATTCAGCCTTGTCTCTATTGTTAGCCGAAGATATGGGCTATGAGGAGTCAAATTTTACAAGAAGCCTATAAATTGAAACCAACTCAATTGAAGTACACATTTACTTGGGTTCCACCTTTAGTTCTTAATCAGCTTTCTCTATGATAGTATTATGTTACTTTAACTTTAGAAAAAGTTACCAAAAAGTTACCGTTACATCGTTAGCCGTATGCACCGGACATAGGGTCCAGACATTAAATTAGAAATATAGTTTTTACATCCGTACACATAATCATAATAAACATCATTAAAACCACAGCCCCAAATCATAAACAACTTATGTTATCCTTGCCAATCTTCAAAAATAACAAAATGATGTGTTCTGTATCGACTGTTTTTGGTGACAAAAAATATTAAAGCTTCGAACTCGGATTTCTTGTTTGTAATATGAAAGGCCTTCACAGAGCCGCGTCGAGTCAGACGCTAAGTCGGTGGATAAAGCAGACGCTAGCTACGAGCGGCGTTGACATGAGTGTGTTTAGCGCACACAGCACGCGGCACGTGTTCAGTGTAGGTTATCCGAGAAATTGCTGGGTGGACCTAAAACTCTCAGGCCTTTACAATATTTACCATAAACCTATATAGACCCACTAAACGACTTTGCCTTGTCCGTACTCAATAGAAATACAAACCACTTAATACCTTCCGATAAAGAGATTAATTAATGTTTATTGATTTAATTAATTTGGCAAAAGGATACTGGATTTTTAAATTATGTACTAATGTTAGGAATTTAATGAATTAAAGTATTGAAATAAATTATGATTTGTAATAAACAAAGAAAACAAAACTTAATCTCTAAAAATCTACCTGTTTAATTATATACTATCTGAAGAATGAAGTGACGAAATATAATAGATGATTAAACGAACTTCTAAGTGAAGTTCTATCGCTATCGCTTCATTCGAAGATAATAAAGGAACCGTCCCTCCCGGAACCCATTCAAAATATTATAAAAAATGAAGTCTTGCCGGGACCGGAGTTGGTCAAGTAAAAAGACGGAAAGGTTTTTGAATAAGTCAAATGACGTACTCTAAAATTGTGAGAGTTACCTAGTACCTTAAAAGAATAAGAAATTCGAATAAAGCTTAGATAGAACTTCACTTGGAAGTTCGTTTAATCATTTACAAAACCACAAAATTTGTATCGCAGTGTTCTATTTCCTACTGATAAGCGTGCAATAGTAATATTTATCATACAGTAAAGCTCTACGCCGTAAGGAGCATAATAAAAATTATTTTAAAAACTTATTTATTTTATTTTTTCTTTCATGACATCTTACTCCGATGAAGGAGCAAGTCAGAGTATATTGTTTCTTTAATTTTTTTTTTATGTCATTCGATGTATTCCAATATATTTTTATTTTATTTTATTTAATAATATATGTACACACAGAAAAATATAAAAATAATCTCTTGTCCAAAGCTGCTTTTATTTAAAATTTATGGACATTTTTTTATTTTTTTCTACTATACCTATATCCTTTATTTTTTATCCGCTTGGTGCTCGATAATGTTGCTACAAAATAGTGTTAAAAAAATTTAAACTGTAGTGATCGCTACAGTGCTGCAGTGTAGGTATAGTTAAGATACGCGCATCCGAATAAAAAACGAGGGTATCACTACGGCTATGTGGCCAGTACATTTTTTTGATTGCGTTTCAGGCTACAGAAATTCATATTGCGCCGCAAGTGTTTTTAACGCTTTACATTTTACCTAGATGAAGTTCAACAAGAAACGGTCACGCATTCTCTCAACCTGCTTTACTTCAAGAATGGATGTTATTTCGGCCGAGTGGCGTAGTGAGTAGTAGCCCTGCCTCATACACCGGAGGTCCCAGGATCGGGTCCTGGTCTGGCCATTCCTTTGTGTGATGATAGCAGATGCATACTCTCGGGTTATTGTTGTTTGTATTTATATACGGATGTTTATTCTACGTTCCCCCAGTTCATACAGGTGTTTGTCATGGGAAAAATAATCATCCATTAAAATTTTAACTTTATTACGGAAACCAAATAAAATAATTACATAATAAAATAGTAATCAATTTATTTTTACCACATCTTGCACACGACTAGTTAACATTATAACGTTTTTTTTATTTATCTGTTTCCGCCTTCCCTTCTATAAGTGGATTACCTTTGCATACATCAGTCCTTGTCAGATCATTATAAGCTATTTCAGCAAAGTTAAATGGCATAAAGTGATGTCCTTGTCCTGTGAAGAATTTGCTCATAAACTCGACCCTGAAACATGCAGGTTACAATTTCCCGATATGATTTTAATTCTATTGATATTTTAGACATTCAATTTTACAATGTTATTGTTATTATTTATGAGATTGTTGACAGATTGAGTCTTGACCACGGACGTAAAAAATAGGCGGACGGAGCATTGCCGAACTTAGAAGTGAAGCACCAAAGGATGCCGATCCGCTTGTACACACAAGCCACACGCACACATTTACATCAATAGGATGCCGATCAGCCGGCACAACGCAGCCGAAACTCATTGGTGGTAGTTGTGTCGTTGTTGCGACGAAAATTAAAAAACAATGCCGTCTTGTGCAGTTAAATTTTGTAGAAATAATTCCACTTACAATAAAAAATGTCAGGGAATCACGTTTCATAAGTAAGTTTATAATTTATCACGTTGTTTTTCACATTTTGATTAAATTACATCAATTGGAATAAAATACCTAAATGCCTTAGCTCATTCACCTGTGTTGCTAGGAATAAAATCTGTACAGGTGAGGTATAAATATTGGACTAGGTATTAGGAATAGGTATTATAATATTTTTTTAAAACTAGTACGTACATAATCCCAGGGGTCGAGTATAAGTTTCATGTTCATATAGCACTACCGCCAAATATCAAAATACCAAAAATCGATTTTTTAGTGAAAATAAATCCTTTTATTTATTTATTTTGTTCTGTGTTCTATTATCTCGATGTTTTTTTGTGATATATGGCCTACAATAAAGTGTATTGTTGTACTCTATACCTGGTCCATTAAGTTTCTGAACACGAATCTGACAACAGAATTAGAAAAAGTAGGTGCCATTTTGAACTTTTTAGTTACTTTACCGATTGCTTTCAATTATGTTATCAGATTCATGTTTGACGTACTCACAGATATCGATTTTAAAAGCAATCTATCTAGTAAAGCAATCTATCTCCTAACGTCGAGAACGGAATGGAAGATTGTTTTCTACCTAATACATAGAAATAAAAATAATACATAAATATTGGTAGCGTTGCATACTTATTAGGCGCAGGTTCATAAATATTAGGATTAGATATCTGGATTAGGTATTTTTAAATATTAGGATTAGATGGAACAGGTAGCGAAATTTTTACCGTAATTTGGGGTAATTTTTCTTTTATGGCCACACTCCATTCACTCACACAAACTCACGCCGCCGCCATTGCTATGCTTCAGTTTATGCTTAGCGATGTTCCGTCCGCCTATTTTTTACGTCCGTGGTCTTGACATACTTTTTATGATTATTTTTCTCAATGTAGTTTCTTAGCCAATTTTAAAAGGGTTTTATTTTTAAGTGCAAACTTAAAAATAATAAGAATAATAATAATTGTTAACATAATAACTGTTTTACAATATTTATCAGTTATAATGTGATTACAGCAAAATAGCGGAAGATAGGTGAGGTTCTTACAAAACGTTTGTGAACAATGGCTCTGGTACAGATACATTTACTCATACAAAACTCAACACCATTATATTGTTCCTTGACATAAGAGATAGAATGATGTCAGGCTTGCGAGCAAAACAAAATATTTCAATTCCGTATAATTTCGTTTGTTTTCGTGTCGAGTCGGATGTTGTCGGTTCGGTTCCCGTAAAATTCAACAAGAATTTTGGGGTTCGTTTTTGAGGAGATTAACCCCTATCTTATGCTATTTTACTTTACTTCAAAATATCAAAAATATACAGTGTATTAATGAAAATAGGCAAAAATTGTTTTCGATTCGATAGAATCGTAAAATAACCATACCTTCCTTTTACGATACGCGGCTCAATCCACGAACTTCTAGTATAAAATAATAACATTTAAATAAAATTATTAAAAATTAAAATTATTAACAATATAAATAAAATATGCCTTACCAATGGAGTCGCAATGTATGCAAGAATGCAGAAAGTCCTTCCATGACTACTAAGACTGATACAGTGAGGCCTGCCCACATTGCAAACGTGAGGAATATCATCACAAAGCCATACCAGTCGTGTTGTCTTAGGCCGTTCTTCGTCAAAATCATAAGCCAAAGCATATGAGATAGTTCTGAAAGTTTATTTTTCTCGTACATACCAGCCGTTCAATGTGGGATCATTATATCTAATGTGTGGGTCGGAAGAGTTCAATGAGACACTAATAATGTCACATCAGTGGGTAAAAGTAAAACTACGAACCAAAATATAGATATTGTTTAGTTGCTTTATAGATTTTTAACCATAAACGTGACAATATTAGCGTTTTATTTAACTACAGTCATTATTTAGCTACAACTAAGATAGATATAAGCTAGATATAAGCGTTGGTTTAAACACAAGTAATATGAGTAAAAACGATTTTACTAACGTGCGTGTGCCAAAGACAATGCCCATAGACGTAAATACGATGCCGTATGAGACACCGTGCTCAGTACAAACTCAATAGTATGTATATCTTGGTACACCAAAAGTTCAACGAAGGACTTATTGTAGTTTTCAAGTTGTCCCTTCAAATAATTTATGTCTTTTTCTTTTCCTGTACTATAGAATACTTTCCTGTTAGATTGTTCTATATCGGAAATTTTTTTCTGCAGAAAAAATATTAACAAAAGTTATTAACTAAACGCAAATCTTCACACATGAACATAAACCTAGAAAAAACCAAACTGTAACAAATAAAAAGAAGAATCGTTTTCGAAGTAATTTACATATGCTGAAAAACAAAAGTGAACAGTTGCTTGGAATTAGGTAACACGATATACAAGACTTTAGTTAAGTTCTGAGAGATTTGTGGAATGAAGTAGTGTTAGTATGTACAGTGAATGAATGCACATAGTTAGGATGAGCTGACGGCTAATTTGCAGGTACAGAGCCACCGAGCTAACTGTTCAGTTGGAAAACATATAAAATAATATTTAAATGATAATAAATATAGTTATGAGGGTTTGTATTACACCAATGAATAAATGTAAGTACCTGTATTGCTTTGACTTTTTTCTTGTTATGGCTTCTCAAATAAAGAGGCGCTCCAAACAACATAATTGGTATCATTAATAATGCCGTCATAAGCAATATCCTCTGAAGTAGCTTTTGGCCTGGAAAGAGATAAGCTTTGCAGTCCTTTCCAACCGGTTGACTTGTCTTAAACAATACCATGTCTATGAATAAGATGAGGATCAGCGGAGCGCATCCCAAGCTATCCGCTGGATCATAAGCTGAAATTAAAAGCATACATCTTAGTTGTAATCTTAATATGTAGAAACAAATGTTGACTTACTAATTGTATCTGCAGCTAATGCGCCTTTCAAACCATCTGACGATTGTTCAATTAACGCGCATTTGAGATCCAAATTTCTTCTGATCAATACACATATGTAACTCAAGAAGAAGAAGTTTATTGCGTAGTTATGGTAAGATTCTAGTATAAGTAAGGTTCAAGATTGAGTTCAGAGTGATATTTACTTTTTAGACTAATTCACAACGAATGTTTAAGAAAAAAAAATGTTTTTAAAATTAAGCTATATTTTAGATGATTAAACGAACTTCCAAGTGGAGTTCTATCGCTATTATATGAGTCGCTTCATTCGAAGATAGTATATAATTAAACAGGTAGTCCTATTAAGGTACTAGGTAACTTTAGAGTTGTCATTTGACTTATTCAAAAAACTTCTTTTACTTGATCAACCCCAGTCCCGGCAAGTCTTCATTTTTTAGAGATCACAAAAAAACTTTTGTATGGATTCCTGGAGGGACGGGTCCTTTATATATCTTCGAATGGAGTGACTCATAAGATGTGTATAGTATATAATAAGGCCAACTGGAAAGGCTTTAAAATACGTTAGTTTCAGCCTTAGAGGCCCTGAACTCTCCGCTCGCGATCTCGCCCGATCAATTAGATAGCCCGGATAAAATAGATTCATTAGTCACTTCTCTCACTGATGCTATCAACTCAGCCATCAGCGATAACAAAAAGGTTGCTAAGCAAGGCAAACCCGCGCTTCCCCTAGCCTTTAATCTCATTAAAGCCAAGAACTTGGCTCTCCGGAGAGCCAAGAAATATCCCACGCCAGCATACAGAACAGCTGCGAATCAGCTTCAACGTAAAGTTAGGTCTTGCCTCGCGGAACTCCGAGACGCTCAGTTTAACGATCTCATGGAGAATATCTCCCCGTCCCACCAAGCGTATTATCAAATGGCCCGAGCCTTACGTGTAGACACCGCCTCTCACGTTCCTCCTCTCACTCGTCCCGACGGCACTATTGCCTTTGAAGTCGAAGAGAAAGCCGAATGCTTCGCCGACAGCATAACGGCACAATGTTCGCCCAGCACGCAACCCGCGGATTCCTCCCACATCCAAGCGGAAGAGGACGAAGTCCTCCGCAGAGACTCTCTCCCAATCACCGCTGACCCCGTCACAGTCTCTAATGACGAAACTTGCTTCTCATTAGAACTCAAAAATTCAAAAAGGCTCCGGATGCGGATGGAATTTCGAACCACGCATTCAAACACGTGCCTCAACAAGTTCTTACCTTGTTAGCCATCATCTTCAATGCCTGCATCAACCACAGCTACTTTCCAAAAGCTTGGAAAGAAGCGACTGTCATAGGTATTCCCAAGCCGGGTAAACCTCTGAATACCCCAGCTAATCACAGACCCAGCAACCTCCTCAAGGCCATGTCTAAACTTCTCGAAAGAGTCATACTCTTTCGAATGCGGAACCATCTGTTTCCAACGGATGGCGATCCTATCATTATTCCCCATCAGTTCGGCCTTCGCGCTAAGCACTCGTGCCCTCAGCAAGTCCATCGAATCGTCGAGTACATACTCGATGGCTTCTATCCGTGGCGTAATAAAACGGTCGCAGTTTTCTTTGACGTGGCCAAAGCTTTCGATAAAGTCTGGCACAGTGGCCTCGTTTATAAACTCTATAAAATAGGCTTACCGGATCGCCTAGTCAGGATAATCGCGTCGTTTCTCAAAGATCGCACGTTTTGTTTCAAACACGAAGGCACGCTTTCCGCGCCTAGTCCCATAAAGGCTGGAGTCCCACAAGGCTCAGTCCTCGGCCCTCTGTTGTACACCGTGTACACTAACGACATTCCACTAACTCGCCCTCTTTGCCGATGACACCGCCCTTTACACCAAAGGCCGCGAGCTAAGCGAGCGAAGAACATCATTGACTCCAAAAGGCCGTAAACGCCCTCGGTGTATGGTTTCAAAAATGGCGTATCAATGTGAACCCAGACAAGATTTCTGCTATTCAATTCGACCACAAAGTCCGTAATCGCTACAACGATCCCCACATTCGAATGTTATGCTTTCCCCTACCCTGGAAGCGCAGTACCAAATACTTAGGCGTCACCTTAGACCAGTCGCTTTCTTTCCAACCACACGTCGATAGAGTAACGAAACTCGCCCGTTGTTACTTAGGCCGCCTATATAGTATGTTAGGTAGAAAAAGTAAAATGTCTTTTAGAAATAAACGTACGCTTTATAAGACCTGCGTTAGACCCGTCATGACATATGCCTCGCCAATCTTTGCCCACGCCCAACCCTCCGTCCTGCACAAACTGCAAGTAGTTCAAAATCTCTTCTGCCGCAGGGCCACAAACGCACCTTGGTACGTGCGCAACGCGGACCTGCACAGAGATCTTGAACTACCTACAGTGCAACAGCACCTCAAAATACTCTCAGAATCGTTCTTAAAACGCTCCGAAACCCACCCCAATCCCTTAGTTCGAGATTCAGTCAACGAGAAACGCGCACACTGGCGAACCCACGCAACTAATACACGAAGCAACTTAATGTAAATTCGAATTAATTAAATTTTTATTTTTACATTTTGAGCACCTTCAGTGTTATGTATTCACCTTCAGTGCTATGTAAATCCCAGTGGGTATCCCCTTCTGGGCCCCACTAGCGCGACCTCTTTTCATTGCGAGTCATTCACGGGGTTTTTTAGTGCGTAGTGGCTCTGGTAGCCCCACATAACTCCGATCGCGCGCGCGGAATATGCGTCAGAGCATTTTTTATCCACCTGCCCTCACCGCGGAGGGGAACAAAAAAAAATAGTTGACTGACGGTCACTTCAACTTGAGTCGTGGTGCTGGTTGTACGTTCGCAATTCCACATACCTCGTGTTATTGTTATTTTTTTAAATACCGAGTTTTGTTGATAAAGACAGTGTAATAAATCATGTTTTGAAAATATAACTGTTTTATTGGCAATATTCACGCTTGGATTTGGACACCTGCTCGGAAACTTCGTCATATATAATTGGCCATTATATTTTCTGGCCATCGATTTAGAATCATACATATTATTTACTAGAAGAATATTGTGTATCAGTGTTTTAAGCACGTGGTTCATTTGTTCTAGCCGCCTTTAGAACGTTCTCGCACGATCTTTGACATTCTTAAACAGACTTCTTTTTAATAGCGTTATGCGTCTCTAAAAATCTACATTTCCCTCTAAATGACTAAGTAAGCGAATTACAATTTGCGACCGCCTGAACGATACTATCTTAGCCACTAAAAATATGTGGTCTGATAATGTTTTTGCTACAAAAATTTGAATGATCAAATTTCGATTATGGCGCTTGACTAGGTGCCACACTCGTTTCGCTCGCTCTGCTCGCGCGTACGTTAATGCTGTCTAACATTAACGGAACCCAAATTTAACTACTACGCTTTCTATAGAATATTTAGTAGGCATTGCATGAATTAATTAATTAAGCTATTCTTAAGCAAGCTATGTCATTTTTGCGTGGCTTAGAAAATTAGAAGTTTAATCAGGTGGCTAATACAGAAATCTGTGGCTTCACTTCCCATACTTAAATAAAATAAAAAACCTTGAAAGATCATTACCATCGATTTCATTTACTTTTTTCAATTTTTTTCATTATTTTTTGAACATAATTGAGAATATTTGTGGGTAAGGTTTCTTAATAACAAAATTTGTTATTAAGAAACCTTATCGAAAACTTATACATAAAAGAAAAAAAATGAGTTTACTTACCAGCTGCATAGTACATCAACCACTTGGCAAAAATAAGAAACACCAGCCAAGCGAAAATACAGGACATGAATATAATTTGCGGTAGAAATTCAAAAAATATCGCGTAGTAATGTTTAAAATGTCTGAAAGAATATAAATTGTTATACTTTGTTATACTTACACGTTTAAGATTTTATCGAAAAATTAATATTGACATTTTAAGTAGCCTGTGACGTAAAGTCTCAAGGACTTAAGGTCATCACCTCCTTTAATAGGTATTTAAGTAGGGGAATCTATGCAATGAGTTTCAATCCCTTAGGTATAAAAGGGTGCATCTTCCTATTACTCCTAATCTTCGGGAATAATAACAATGCAGGGTTTACTTTGGAATAGTGATTATTTATCGGGAAATAAGTATGAATTAGAATAGAATGTTAAAATAGCAGCAAAACAAAGTTTAACAATTATAAAATATAAATAGAATACAAAGTACAACATACAACATACAAAAGTGCATGGATAGTAGACAGTTATAAATAGATGAGCAGTTCTTATTGGAAGACAAGCCTGGTTTATATTATAAACAATAATACTTACTTTGTTCCTCGGGGTGTAGCCAAGTGGACAAAAATCGATTTGACAAAAAGCCTTTGCGCAATTATCATGTGCAACATATAATCTTAAAAATGTATATTGATCATGTGCTGCCGTTTATGAAATAAACTTAATTATTATTTAAATATTTGTTTTTATATATATGCAATAAGAAACTTTGTTTTTTGTTTATAAAAAATACTTTAGCCATTATACCCAGCCATAATAATGAAGAGGAGATATTCCTGTTTTAATTTGTTATACTTAAAGAATTGAAACTCGAAGCGTTATTTTTGACCATAATGATGAATTTTCTGTTTATTGATCATCTGGCTCAAAAATTTAATAGACTTCATAATACTGAATCAATAATTAAAAATACTGACTTACAATATCAAAGTAAAGCAATAAACTTACAAATGATTTAAAAAACTTAAAATTATTCCAAAGCACATATGAAGTATTCCAATAATAATCGAGAGTTTCATTTTTATAGAGTTCTCAAACATGATTCTATTTTTGGCAAACTGAAAAGATAGTTAAAGAAATTAAAAAGATGCGTGCTGAATATTATTCACGAGAAGCTGAAAGAAAGCTTTATGAATTTTTGTTTATTGGAACATTATAAGTACGTGAGATTGAATCCTACCATGACATTTGTGGTTAACCACGAAACAATTTCTAAATTCACAGTTCAAACCATAATACTTTTTATGCATATAATACAAATATTACTTACTGCCCAACCAGGATCTAAACCATAGGGATACGGTTTATAATGTTGCATATTTGGATCTAAAAGTAGCAATTTATTGGTCAATAGCATCTTATCACTATAATGATTAACCCAATAAGATTTTCTTAAAGTTATAACTTTTGAGAAGAAGTCATTGTAGATAGAACCAGCAATAAGACTGCACAGACCCATCATAAGAATTATGTAACGACCTGCAAACAAACATTCCATGCAAGAAATGAAATAAATGAAATGAAGTAAGACACTCACATTTTTTCTGAACAGACTCAACACATAAAATACGCAACTCTTGATTTAATGCAAAGCATACTCCATGTTATTTCTTATAATAGCATCCACAATGACATGATAGGGAAGTATAAATACTAAAACGTCATTGGGTCATTACCAATCCTGAAGAATTACTTATTACAAAAACCGATGATATTTTAGAATCACAAGCTCACGGTTTTTTTACCTCAAATAGCTCTTTCAGTATCCGCATATACTCGTACCATAAGGTATTGCGTTTTTTTTTGTGTACAATAAAATTTATGTACATAGAACCGTCATCATCAGAATCACCCGAGTTATGTGAAAGTTTGTAAAACAAACAAAAGTAAAATTTAAATAAAATTTAAAAAAAACATTAATTACTACAATATGAGTAGACAAAAGATGAATTTATTCCTTTCCTATTATTGTATTCTGAAATGGATGGATATTCAGCGAACAATGTTTTTAGATTTATACAACTTTAGCTTCAATCAAAAATTTTGTCATCTCACTAATTGACTATGGGTGCTAAATTAAACAGACTTTTTTTTAATAGTATTATTCTCTAAATTACTAAGTCAGCCACAATTTACGAGCGTCTGAACGATACTATCTTAACCACTAAAAATATGTCGTTAAATGATGATTTTGCTATAAAATTTTGAATTATCATCCAAATTTGATTATGGCGCTTTGCCGGGTGCTGCCAAATCGCGCTCGCTTCGCTCGCTCTGCTCGCGCATGCGATAAATACAGTCTAATATTAACCTAACCCAATTTTAACTACTACGCTTTCTATGGAATATTTAGTTGGCGTTGCAAAAAAGACGAATTAGTTTATTAGACGCTATCTCATTTTCCCGTGGCTATGAGAAAATGAGAAGTTTGATCACTTGGCCAAAAAAGAAATCTGTGGGTTTACTTAAAATTTCCCAATAAATATTCACTCAATTTTTTCATTGTTTAGTTAGCTTCAAATGCAGCGTTAAGTTCGTGTTTATACAAAACAAGCCAAGTAAATGATTTGAATTGAGTACAAAGACAATATGGGATGTCTTATGGTCTTTGCAAACCTTTGGTCTCTTAAAAGTGTACAACTATTTCTACAGTTTTTCCAGAGAATTTTCTCCAAATTCTGGGATAATTCGTCTATTTTTAACTATTAGGGAAAATGTAAGCAAATATGTTTGTTACCTGAAAAGAAAATTTTCCATATTTCGCTGTCAGATTTTTGACCCAAATACTTTTGTTCCCTTACCAGCATATACATAGCAAAAGTTATCATAATAAGGGCGTGTCCCATATCTCCAAACATCATACCAAATAATATTGGAAACGTGACTATTGTGTATAATCCTGAAATCATGGATAATTGGTCTTTATATTAAGTAAGACTATTACTTCAGGTGATTGCAGTTTTCTATTAAAATAAATCACAACGAAAAAAAATCCCATTTCAATCATCAAGAATAAATGTTGATTTTGGGAACTTGCTAAATTGAAATATGTATTTGACGACTATGAACAAGCCATTAAGCCATATGCACTATCTGGACAAATAACCTTTTAAACACTTAAGCAACACGCGATCCACTGTGATAAATCTGATTATAAACATTTGATTAATTTGCTCTACTGTAAAATTTATTTACCCAAAAGAGACTGAAAACTAGCGTTAACCTAAACTATACATTCTCGGCAAACTTTCACAATTTTTATAGATCTAATGTTTAGCCTGGAACTGAACCTAACGATTGTTTTAATGCATACCAAATATTCAATGTGTTAGGCTGGCATAACAAAGGTGAAAGTTCCTATTGTACAATATTTGTGTTTCACTCTCTAGAATGTATTTTCCTTAGTTTTATATTTATAAATATTTATAAGAAAGTATACCTATTACCTGTAAAGGTATATAATTTCCTTGGGGATACCATATTGAAGCCGCAGGCAAAAACTAATTGTAAATATTGTAGACTATGCGACACAGCTTTAGCTAAGGCGGTCACGAAAATAAGGTCAAGGGTAAGGTAAGGGTAAATAAAAAAAGAATAAATAGCATAACAATATAATCTAGACAAGAGAATCACAGGGGTGGGAATTCTACACTCACAACAGACGCACTACTAAGGTCTCTAAAACCAAACCGCACTATCCTTGGTTCGCAGCAGTAGTCCGAAGTCTAAACGTTACGTCAGACGGCAGGCAGACGTGAAACAGCGGAGTAGGATGTTGGTTACCTGGTGCGTAGACCGGCATTGACCCAAAAAGCAACCACTCCTTAGTAGGAGTTTGAACCCTGATTTTATGAGATTGGCCATTTTAGAAAATGTCCAGTTTACCAGTCTAGAATGATTGAGGCAAGAAATAGCAATTAATGATGAGGCAGTCAAATAAAATCAATCTTAAACCAAAATTACAAAGCGAAAGCAACTAATAAATATCGGAGTCAAATAGGTAGGTAGATAAAAAAAAATATAATAGAACACGTTTAAATAGGTTCACATCTTAAAATGTAAGTTAGATAGCTTGTTTATTCTTATAGATCTAAATAGAACAGCAACAATTAACAAAGGGGCATACTTAAGGAATACACTAAATCGTTATGACCGTTAAGGGTCATGCGAGGTCACGTCACAAATGCGTACCAAAAATTGCGTGCGTTGCTTGCAATAAGAAATTCATTAAATAGCACCCTTATGAACAGCATTTAATAAAATGAAAGGCATGAAATGAAAAAATAAATAATGCACTCCTCATACAAGCACTAGAGTTAATGACTTATAGACAAAGACTTACTTAGGCAACTAGATAAGCACTAAAACTAAGTTCTAAAACTAATTGCAACACTCACCCGATTTTGGGGTAAAACAAGCACACTTACAATATCAAAGAATTCACTTAGACTCGATTAACACGAGTAGGTTTTTTTTAGCAGAAAGGTGATGCGTCCTTGCGTTCAAATAGCTTGGTAGGGACTGCCGAACGTTCGAGACGAGAGAGAGTGAGTCGGATTTGCCTCTGCGCATTGAACAGAAACCGGTCTTCCTACTCATCGTTCATACCGTTACTGTTCACTCAGCGTCACTACGCGCATTGATGTATTTTAAATTAAAGTTCGCGCGGTCTAGGTACATACTTAGAGTAATTTATAATTAAGATAGGTTCTGTGAGTAATAATATTGCATATCATAAAATAGTAGGCTAGGTACATGTTTTTTGTGTATTTATTAGATTATTTTAGTTATTAAGTTCAATTTTAAAGTAGTCTTTAATAAAATCTTAGGATAAAGTAACAAACCGTTACAAAATCATACGAGCATTATTTAAATATGCGTTTTGTTTTTTCGCTAATAGATCTATGTATTGGTTTTATGATCTTTAAATGTAGGTTCTGGTATTTGTTTTTTTCACGAGTCATAAAAACAATATTGCACTCATTAGCTATTAACTGGAACTATCAAGAATTCAAATTAATATATAAAAATATATTTACTTTTATATTACTCTTACTACTATTATTCGCCAAAAAACTGCTTTGTGTTTCACCGTAAATCTAGACATTCCCATTTCCAGACACCACCATTATCGATGGGTATTTACAAAATTCAATATATGATTTTCTTAATGGCAGTATTTCAATTGGAAGCAAAGATACATTTATAAAAAGCAATAAATAGTCGAAGGAATGGTGTTTATTAATGAATTAATTATTACTTTTTGACAGTGAAAATACGTAAAATATGTCGTTTAAATCTAATGTCTAATAGTTGGGAGAGAGAAGATATGGCTGTGTTATATTTATAGAGTATACCATAGTCAAAAAAAAAGTTTGTAAACAAACGATTGCCGGATATAAATTCGTCAATTTCATCAAGAATTCCACTTCCAAGACACTAAAATTGCACACCAGTAACTTAGAAAACATTGCCGCCATTTTTTTAAACCCTTTTATTAAGTATTACTTGGAGCTAGAACTTGCAAAACTAAAAAACCTACAATTAGATTTAATTTCTTTTTTTTAATACAAACATTAGGGATAACCATCGACCTAAAATGAAAATGAATGAATGACAGGTATCGATTCCCGATTCGTATCGACATTTTGATGTCTCGATACAACAAGATCCGATAAGACTAAATCACTCATAAATGTTTATTTAATAATGAATGTTTTTATTTTCAGAGTAATTTAGTAAAATTATAGTTTACAAAGACTTTTTGCCGTTGGAACAATTTTGTGGTTGTTACTCATTCTTTTATTAGGTGAGTTTTGAGCATAATTCGTTCGTTTTATAGTTCCGTGATTTAATGTACCACTAGAATGTGTCGTTTTTTGGTATAATAAGTCCTATTCGGGAGAAAAAATATCCTTTAAATTTAATGTTTACTTTTTTTTTTTTATTCGAATTGGTAAAACTACATTCTACATTAATATTATTTTCAAATGTTATTTTTTATGTGGCAACCTTAAACTGGGTTTATGATGGCAAACCCATATCTTAAGCGCATTCGCATGCAACTCATTCACAGGGGAGGTCAACTTTATTGCCTGATTGCAAACTACCTATAAGGGCAAACTTTCAGAGCTATCGGAATAAGCTAATTATGCAGATGACTAAAGTCGATTGTAACTTAAAGGGCAAAGATATAATCAGAATAGGAAGTATTTATTCCAGTAGACGCACAAACGATAGAGTTACAATCGAAAGGCCAGGGCCAAGCCAACAGCCAGCAAAGAGAGTTTACTATGGTCACTGGCCCCTGAAGACATTCCGACTACAGAAAATTTAAAGAGGAACATTAAATACCTTAATTGCCTTTTGTGCAGCAAAAAGAAAAAGCAACGAGGTTTAGGTATAAGATTTGCAACAATCGTCTTTGCCCTGCTTGTTTTGAGGAATGTCATACTAATTATGTAGTAAATGGGACTGATTCTAAGTAATACAAAGACTGATTAAAGAGTAACTTTTATTAATATGAATAAAAAATATAAATTGATTTTAGAAGTGCATTTAATTTGTTTTTTGTTTTGATTGTGTAATCTGGAAAGAAAACATAACATTTCGTTTATTTTTGTTTAGTCTGTTTCTATTATTTTAAAAATATAAAGAAGACTGATTGTTAATTCATAATTATATTTTTTGTAATAACATTACATTAATAAAAAGAAATTATATTTTTGATAAAAAAATAATTTTGTTGATTTGTTGATGTCGATTATCGCTTTGCCAAAGCGATTAGATTTAATAATTCAGTAATCATTATGAGTAACATCACCAAAATGCCAAAGGGTCATTGACGTTTCATTGTTTACAAAGTTTTTTTCTGAATCTGGCAAAGATATTACAACCTCTGGGCTTCCAAGCATTAGACACGAATAATTAAAATTTTCTTTCACGTTTGCCTTCGTTGGTAATTTCCTTTTTTGTTAAAGTAAAATCAAACTTAAATTAAATGAAGAATTGCGTGTCGTGGTAAATGTAATATTGAAACCCTATTATTTCCCATGGCTAATGTTCAGGTATAATTCAAGCTAGTTTTAATCGACAACCAATCGAATGCTATATATATATATATATATATATATATATATATATATATATATATATATATCTATTATATATTGACTGATGAATGATGAATATTGAATGATATTATATATATATATATCATTACATTTTCAAATATTCTGCTTAGAAATGTAATATACATATATATTTATATATATCCCGAATATTGACTTGACTTGCAACAAATAAAAAGTTTAAATAATTTTAAAATATAAAATATTTCTTTTATAGGAATCGAAAACATACCTGGGTTTATTTCTCTATAAGTGGCATCTCCGTAAGCATTTATAAGAGCTTGAAATCCACGTGTAAATTTATTAGTGCGATGAAATGTAGGTGGTTCTTCCAAAGTTTCAACTGTAGTTAAAAAGGCACTTGTGTAGGAACCAACGTTGGCCTGTAAAGGCATAAAATTAAATTGCAAATTTTACGATGTCTTATAATTAGGATTCAATTATTTGAGAAACCAAAGCAATGAAGTATGCAACAACGAATTACAGAATATTGTAATTAAAGGTAGCTTGCAAAGCAAAAACTTGTTATTCAAGTTTATTTTAGAACTAAAAATTATTTTGTCATTCAGTATAGACAAAAATGAGCGAAATGTACAAAACTTATCATAAATAATAACATTTAAGACCATTTTAAAGATGTCATAGGTTAGTTTTGGGGATAACCTTATTACATATTGATATCAGTACTAACAGAGCATTGGTTGAGCAAATCTTGTATCTTGCTTAATTCAGCCTTAGGAACCCAGCACTGTCCTATCAAACATTTACGCGTGATGTCTCGTGAAAACAGATTCATTGTATGGTATACGGATTTAGACTTAATAACTCTAATCATCCAGCCATGCCATTGTCTGCTTACTAAACGGAGTAACTTGCATCTGTGGTAGGACGTTTTCCTAATTACCTGTTTTAAAAAATGAAGTATGAGTTGAGGGTGTACGTGACATTTCTTATAAATTGAAGAAAATGGAATCTTTGAAATCAAACTAAATTATAAAAAGTCGGCCACTCAAAAGTTTAAAAACAAGTATTATAAATGGCAGCGGATCCAGCTATGTCATTCGACATAGCCATGCCACATATACAAGAGGTCGTGGGGTACCTTGATTCGTACTCAAAGCATTGTTAAGTTGAATATACTTGTAACCAGCTGGTTAAGATTAAAGTTTTAACAATTTCAAATTTTCCAATACCTCCTCCATGTCATTAAGTCTCATAAATGTTTTCTTCATTAACTCCATTCTTTCCTTTAAAGTTCTCGGACATGGATATAGATTTGCTTTAAACCCAGAACACACTTTTTCGAAACGTTCCATAATTTCATTCCCTTGAAAAACTATTAAGAATGCAACCACTCTAAAAATTACTTTCTAGAAGTAACAAAAAATAAATAATTAGTTATTGCTTTTTTCAAACAATGGTACATAAACAGCATTTTTTTATTATATTAGCTGTTAGCACTTCATAAACAATAAAATTAAAGCTGAATATTATTTAGTAGTGTAAGTATTTCAAATGGCTAATTAGTTAATTAAATAAATAAAATACATTTACAAAATATTAAGTGCCTACAGTGACAGGGTCTTGAATTTCTTGATCGACGGCGGCTTGTTTGTAGTACATGATTCCCCTTGAGATTCTCCAGAGCATAAGTTCAAACTTGTAGCTTTTGACTCTTTGGACGACTCCAGTCATCACGATGAGTTGGCCTCGTGGGGTTTTAGAGTCACCACCAGCTGTTCTACTTGATGCCCCTGGATTGTTACTGTAACGTCACAGATTTTCTTTTTAGTAATAAATAAACAGTGTCGTAAAATTACTACTTACAACTTTTATAATAGTAAGAATGTTAATAAATTTTTTTAGAAATATCAATACAAACTTTATAACTACAATTATATAGCTGTCGTGATGTCGTGTTGGTTTATGATCACTTTTAAAATATCAACCATATCTGCTTTTAGTTTTATTACAAATGAAACTGAACTACTTCAATAGCGTATCACGTCCTATTTCAGAAGATCCGAGCTCGGGGCCGATCGTTTGAAGTACGTAGTGCATTTCCTTTATCCTCATGTAATCTTTCAAGAGATTAATTTGATACTGCGCTGATTCCGCTACCTCCGATGACCATTTTTCCACGACTGCCTAAAATATTCGAAATACTGATTAGTAATAATAAAAAGAGGTTTATTGTCCTGAAAGATAATTTTGTTGCCTCTATTATTCCAGTCACCCGTATGTTGTAAGTATAGTTGCTTCATTTTTAAGACGCCATATACTTACGCATCTCGCAAAGAAGTTTCAAGATATGGTAAGGTAGCTGACAGTATTTCCAGTTATTAATTACGGGACAAAAATACTTGTATCACAATGCAATAGAAGTAGAAATGAGGTTAGCTACTGTGTAAAACCAAGTAAATAAACCACTTACCTCAAAGGAACTTATGTGGTTCGGATGCAAAGGACTTGGATTTGTGTTGTTATGAACTACTTCCATATTTTCTTTATACATTTCTGAACGCATGTAGAAAAGTTTCTGTTCTATAGAGTTATATCGGCAAACTTCTGCTACGTAGTGTCGCCGGAAAGCGCTTTGTTCTGGACACATCTATTGAATATAAAATACATAAATACATTTGCTCTCAATAAATTTCTTCTGTAATTGTAAAAAATTATCAAAGTGAATGAAAGACTAAGGTGCATTCCAATATATTAAAAAAATAAGTGAGTGATGGCCCTTGAGTTCCTTCCTTAGGGCTAAAAATATTGATAGGTGCGATTCAAAGCAATGCCTAACAAAACATTATAATTAGATATAACAGCTATTAACTAAGAATTGACTTAACGGTTGTTAATTCCTAAAATCATAAAATGTTGCCACCGGCTGCTTAAATGTGCCTCCATATTGTATTATAGGGATCCAGAAATAGAAATTATGATAATTAAAATAAGCGTTGCAATAGCCCAAAGCCTTGCAAATGTATTTAAATAACATTTAAAGAGGTAAATGTGTCCGAGTTGTTAAATTTCTGTAGTGTTTATTATTTTAGTGTTACAATGTTCAGAAAGTTTTTGGAGTCAATGACTGCTATGTACAAGAATTTAATTTATCTTACGTCAACAAACTCCGCAATACCCAGCTCTCCTAGCGCAGAAAGGGTTTCAAATGATGCTTCTGGTGGTACGTACATCTCGCAGAGCACCATTTCTTCACTTCGGAACATCGAACCCATCTTGACCTGTGAACAAAAGACTAGTCTGATCTCTCAAGTAAAATACACTTCGCAAGAATTAATTTATGCATTTTTGAAAATCTATAGAGCAGGTATTTCTATAAAATAATTATTTATTTATAACTGAAAGGTCTACATAATAAATACCTTTTAGCATGCCTCAACTATAAAGCGAACAGATAGGAAACCATTATCTACAGAATACTGATAAATATCAAATTTTTATTTACTTACTGGGAGGTCCCACCAAGTCGCGGTATTCGTTCAATAACTGAAATAATAATGATATTACATCTGCTACTGTATTATTCATAATATACACACAGGAATTCAATGTTTTGACGTGACAGTCCAAAACAAAATAAATATTTGATTCTAGAACACTTGAGAAATTACAGCTGCATGCATACCTTAGTCTAGAAACACACATTAATTAATGGACTAGTTAGCTTGGCATGTGTAAACACGTTTATATTGTTTTTTTTCTTTGGGTTTTTGGAAAATAATTATCGGAGTCATTGATTATTAAAGTTATTTTAAATTCCTCCAAATTTCTTCCTCGAAAGAAATTTAAGTAAGTAGATTTTGCTCCAGTTTGTTTTTGTAGATTTCTTATTTATTTACGAATGTATAATGGATTGTGGGGTCATTCCCGCAAAACTTCCGACCCCAGCGTTTCACGTGGCTCGTCATCTCTGGACAACAGGGACGTCTCTTGGGATTTACTCGGCCATTCTTCTCTGGCTCATTCTAAGAAGCTACCGAATGCTCTTTCGAATGACTTTTTAGATTGTACTCCATTCGCCAAAATACAGTTTGAGATTCCCCAGTTTGTCTTAACCCTTCTGCTTAACTTAACTACTCTGAACCGCAATGGCGTGAAATTAGACGTGACAAAGAGTGGCATTAGAAGCCGGGACTCGCTTAAATTCGGTTGGATCAAATGGGCGGCTAATTATTTTGTTAAGAACCAAAGTGATGCGTCTAACAGTTAATATTCCCACCTAAAAATAGTGTAAGAAGTAGTCCTTGAAGCTAGGCTACTCAATCGGAAGGTTGTAAGCCTACCCGGTGCTGTCTGGTTTCCTACAGGTTGAGTAGTAATCACATTTCTGGCCAAAAGCTACCAAAGAAATTGTTTGTCTTTAACTCATCGATTCCAGTTGAAAACTGCTGCAGGTTTGGGAACATTAAATCACAACGCCATTCCAAGCCGCGCTGTTTCCGTTGCTGTCACCCTCACTCCAGTGATAGCTGTGTGGTTCCTCTCAATCTGTATCATGTTAACTTTGTTCAGGCTCTCACTTGGCCACAGATAAATGTTGACCTGAGAATGCTAGGCAAAATGTTAAAAGTAAAAAAGAAAATAAAAATATACATGTCACAAGACAGATTTCATTTAAAAAAGCCTCCTCCCGATTTACGGCAGTTCGTAAATCGAGGGCAGATGTTATAAAATCTTCTTTACCTTTCAACGTACCCCCATCAACTGCTGTCTACCTAAGTCACCTGTGATCTCCTCGTTGCCCGGACTTTGATAAAGCCGCACATGAGCCTCTCATTCGGGACTCATAAATCGGCACCCCCTAAATCTGGTTATGCTCTCTCTTTTCCTTTTCAGCAGGAACCCCCCTTATCAATATGCTTACCAAATAGGAAGATCTTAACTTGCCTTCCTACGTTGCAGATACCCTCTCGTACCTACATTTCAATAATGATCTAAGTTCTACAGTGAAATTGTAGGAGTATTCGTCCCAAAACTCATGAGCTTTCTCACCTAGCTCACTTAAAGTTGGCAAGGCCCAGGTAGCCGTTCTCGTCTTCCGGCCTATGCCTGTCTTAGGGATGAAAGGTCGGATGGTCATGGCGGTGCGCCAATCTTGGTATCGTCTCTCGTATGCATATACCTCCACACTCTTTTTAAAAAAACTTTATGCTGTATAAATTATAGGTATATATTAACAATCCTTAGGTATCTCTTATTAATAAGTTTCAATCTCTACTATCGTCACTCCTAAGCTTCTGTGATTATTCTTGGTGACTTCAACTGCCGTCACCATCTCTAGGCCTTTAGTGATCTCAATCAAACGATTCTATGATTTGTTCTATGCCCCTGGTCTTCTGATGACAAATCTGATTGACGACCAAACTCAAATATTTTTTTCTCAACACTGACAATTACTTATTGACGTCAAATAAAATATAACTCTACCACCAGTTCGGAAAAACCTTCGTGAAGAAGAACTGGCAAGAAAATTATTCTTATCTGCATCTGTTAGCTCGGCAAGTCTCCTTACCCACAAGTATCCAAACGACGAACACTCTCGAACGGCACCCGTTCACGAGTTAATGCATCATCGTGCCATTTCCCCCCCTCAACCATATCAGAGGGAAGTAAACGAAACCATCACCCGACGCTACCAAAACCTGTGTTCTGAATGACTGCCTACTAGGTCTGCCAATCAAGATAGCACTAGGATTATTATGACATCCTAATGTCTTGTATCAAAAAGCTAATAAATAACCATATTCCGCAAAGCGTTTGGCAGAGCTTACCCTGGTAGGGTTCTGAATGCTCCAATATAATCCGAGTAAGGTGTTTGGCTGATTCTCTTTATAACTTTTAAGGATGTAAAAGGATTCAACAAAAGCCAGAAAGTTATTTAAAAAAAAGAAGGTAGCCTGGCGAAGATTTTCTCCTCGCAAACCTTCGTCCAAGGTGTAGGGGGGCGCCGAAACGTTTCAGTGGTTCTTCTTCAGTTTTTTTTTTGGCAGCCTAAGTGCAACTCCGCGTGGGAGATGGAAGATGCGCCATTCCGTCATGCATACCTCCGCAGCCGGTCTGCGTGGTAATGTGGGATTCACCAAAGTGGCACCATGGCTGTGGCATGGGACTGCTATGCAGCCTTCATCGGAGTGACACCCGATTGGAGAACGGGGTATTTGTTTGTTTGTTTTAGCGCTTATATCTCAATGCTCAGCGAAGTTAATTTTTTGGCATGTATTTTTGTTTTTTGTTCTGTTTTTTCCTCCAATACGCGAGATCCTAGCAGAAATAGGCCCCAGATTGCCATTTTTCAATTAATTTACTAACTTACTTACACATAGTAATTTCCGTTTCCATCTGAAACTTGAATAAGGAAGAGTTGATCAGACAAAAATACATAGTTACGAATTACTCTCAATAATGGCCGCTGTACTGCAACTGCAGTAAACTGCTATGTCAATGTCATGTGAATTACAGCTGGCACCAGCAATTCAGCAGCCAGCAGTATGTCACCTGTTTAAAAAAATCAATAGTTTTAAATTAAAATAAAGAATATAATATCATTTACTCTTTATTTGTATTTTGGCTACAAATATTTTGGTTCAGTTTCACACCCTAAATGAGCCCCATCATTTAATGACAGTCAGAGCCATCTTTTGTGATAGTTTGTACTTTTTAGACATTTTGTAAACCTCTCATTATTAGGTCATTACATATGAAATTGGCGTTTTGTAAGGGAGGGACATAAAGTAATTTTTTTTAAATATATTTATTTAATCATAGTATTGGTATCTATGCACGTTTGTCATCTCAGAGGTAGTTCATTCATCCCTTTGTGACGGTTGTCTATTTCGACCTCTTTTTTGTCAGTAAATTTTATTTTTTTGTTGTTCCCGACGTAATTTTAAACTAGGAATTACGTAGTGTCGGAGAACGGCAATGTTTTGATTTGACAAGTCAGTCACGAAAAATTATCCATCAAAGCAACTTGAATCTATTTATTTATTATTTTCCGAGTTTATTATTCCAAATTACATAGTTAAGATATTTTATTATCGATAATCAAAGTTCTTTTTAAGAAACCTATATTTATTTTTTACGTTCACGAGTGTGCGTAGCCAAAATTGTTGGCATTTTTGTATATTTTTTAATTTTACCGAAAAAATAAACACAGAAGAGAATTTTGTGTTTTATTGAAACTACGCTACATACTGGCGCCCGAATATTCAAACGTAGTTTATGGAGAAGAGAGGAGAAATTGCAACAGAAGGAACAAAAGGAACAGAAGAATTGCAACATTAAAAATAATTTTTTTATAATTATTATTGAGGTCAGGCATAAAACTTTATTTGTTACCATTTTCAATCATTAACATTCACTATAATATATTTATATATGTATCTACTATAATATATCTACTATAATATATCAAAATACTGCTAAATTATTCAGACATTTAAGTTTCTTTAGTTTCTTTCGTTATAATATCCTTGAAGAAATTTTCTGAAGACACAACATTCTATAACCCAGTAATTTCACTATTTAAATAACATTTTCTATTCATTTTCATCACTTGAAAATACGTATATTTTTAAGGCTCTATTCTGCATAACGACTATTAACAAATTTGTTTCACTTTAACATTTTTTTTTTTTGATTTTGCAATGAATTTTTCACAATTAAATAAACCTGAAATAATTTATGAATTAAAAATCAGAAATATAAATTTTTCTTCGACGCAATCTGTAGACGAACTACGATCATTATTATTAAATATTAATGTAGATTCTGAAACAGAAATTTTACAAAATAGCCCTGAAGAATTTTCAGAAGATATTAATACCATTAAAAAAAATTTAAAACTTGTTGAAGCTTGTATAAACTCTTATCCTATTAGGAAACAAAAAATTGCACCTTATTTAACTCATATAAGAACAAGATTAGGCCTCATTGACATTACATCAGATTTATCTTCAGAGCAGTTAGATTTAATAAATTCATGTTGGAATGATTTAACTCAATTAGACTCACGTTTTAAAAATTTGGAAAAATCACCAACACATTCCACATATCATTCCGCAGAATCTATACAAAATATTAATCTACAACCCCTTTCTTTTTTCGAAGCATTAACTGATAAGGTCAGTAAAATTACAGAAAATCGAACTAACAATGATTTAAAAAGATTTATTTATAAAGGTGAAGGTTGTCCAAAGGATTTTATTCAAAAACTTGAAGAATTTTCACAAATAAAAAATATTTCTGAAAAATCTTTATTCTCACATATTTATGATATTTTATCTGGATCTGCTCTTGATTGGTTTAGAGCTAGAAAGTCGACTATTAATGACTGGTCATCTTTCCGATCGGCATTGTTGAATGATTTTGCAATTACCGATTACGATTATAAACTAAAAAAAGTAATCGATGCTCGTAAACAAAAACATAATGAGAGAATTATCATCTACTTTGCTACAATGAAATCTCTTTTTTCAAAGCTCTTGGAACCAATGTCCGAAAAAGAAAAAATTAATACTCTTGTTAGAAATCTTAAACCTGAATTTACATTACGTCTTTCACCTACTGATTTACATACTGTAAATTCCCTCTTGGAATCATGCAAATTTACAGAAAGCATTCTCCAAGTTTCTAATAATACATCTTACTACTCTTCATCATCACCACCAGATCATTATCATTCTTTTCCTATTCCTTCTACATCAAATTCTAATAACAAATCGTATAATAATACTCTACTTTCACATAATCAACCATATATTCCTGAATTTCCTTTTAAAGCTTGTACATATAATTCCATAGCAGCTGTAGCTAATCCATTACCTAATACTGTAGCTGCAATTAATAAAAATCAGAATTTTTATAAATTCACTTGCCCACGTTGTAGATCTAATACACATTTATTAAAAGAC
Source organism: Marasmarcha lunaedactyla (assembly GCA_923062675.1). Classification (NCBI taxonomy): domain Eukaryota; kingdom Metazoa; phylum Arthropoda; class Insecta; order Lepidoptera; family Pterophoridae; genus Marasmarcha; species Marasmarcha lunaedactyla. Next base: position 10,968,778 of record OV281339.1, on the reverse strand, counting down.
TGTACTAACACTAATATAGTGTGTTTTCGTTGTGGAAAAAAAGACTTTATTACTAGTAAATGTCCTAATTGTAATAAGTCGATTTCAAAAAACTAAATTACGAGGAGTGCATAAACAAAAATAATGGTATTAAATCATCAAATTTTGACAAAAAAGATTGGGATACATGGTTAAAAACTTTAACAATTTTTTTTAAATCTTATAACACTTGTGCTCTCCTCTTTAATAAAACATCAGATTTTGAACGTCCTTATTTACATATAAAAGTAAACGATTTAATTTTAAATGGTCTTTTAGATAGTGGTAGTGCTATCACTATATTGGGTAATAATTCTCATAAAATTTTATCACAACATGGTCTTTTTATGCAAAAAAGCTGTTTAATAAAAGGTAATGTTGCAAACGGACAAACTATTTCTTCTATCGGCATTATTACTCTTCCTACTTTTTATAACAATAAATTTGCGTTAATTACAGCTCATGTGATCCCAGAAATCACTGAATCACTCATTTTGGGTATTGATTTTTGGAAAACTTTTAATCTTGCTCCGGATATTCTTAGTAATATCACATTACAACCTTCAAATTTAAACTCATCTTTTCTCATTAATACAGATTCTAACTTTCATTTACATGAATACCATTCTTTAACAGACACACAAAAAATTATTGCAGATGCAATTATGGAAAAGTTTAGGTTGATTTCAACTGAATGTAAACCTTTAGGTCGTACTCATTTAGTCGAACATTTCATCGACACTGGAGACCATCCACCTATTCGTCAACGCTGTTACAGACTTTCTCCTGAGAAACAAAAAGCTCTTTGTAAAGAAGTTGATGATATGTTACAATTAGATGTCATTGAACCCAGTGACAGCCCATGGCTGAACCCAATTATTATTACACCTAAAAAAGATGGTACTTGGCGATTTTGTATTGATAGTCGTAAATTAAACGATATCACAAAAAAAGATGCTTACAAACTTCCTTTCATTTCTGATATATTAGATAACCTTAAAGATGCTAAATTTATATCATCTATTGACATTGCTAAAGCGTTTTGGAATATTCCCTTAAAAAAAGAGGATAAACTCTAAACTGCATTCCATGTTCCAGGCCGAGGAATGTTTCAATTTAAAGTTATGCCATTTGGTTTAACTAATGCACCTGCTACTCAACAAAGATTCATTGAAAATCTACTAAATGATCTTACAAATGATAATAATGTTTTCTATTTTATCGACGATATAGTCTGTATTTCTCAAACCTTTGAACAACATGTCGATATACTTACTAAAATTCTTAAAAAACTTTCAGATGCCAATCTCACAGTCAATTTTCCAAAATGTTCATTTTTCCGGAAAGAATTAAAGTACTTAGGCTATGTAGTTAATGAAAATGGTTTAAAAACGGATCCTAAAAAAGTTCAAGCTATTCTTGATATACAAACTCCAAAATCTGCTAAGGAGGTCAAACGTTTTTTGGGTACTGCCAGCTGGTACAGACGTTTTGTACCTAATTTAAGCACTCTTGCAGCACCGTTAACTAAATTAACTTCTACAAGCAAAAAATCACCTCCATTTAAGTGGTCTGATGAAGCTGAAATTGCTTTTAAGGCTATTAAGCAAGCTTTAATTAGTACACCAGTTCTGGCATGTCCAGATTTCTCTAAACCATTTGCTGTTCATTGTGATGCCTCTTCCTACGGCATTGGCGCAATGTTAACTCAGGAAGTCGATAATATTGATAAACCTATTGCTTATATGAGTAAATCACTTACAGGCGCTCAAAAGAATTATTCAGTCACTGAACGTGAACTTTTAAGTGTTATTACGGCACTAGAACATTGGCGTTGTTATTTAGATAATGGATTACAATTTACAATTTATACTGATCACGCAGCCCTTCAATGGTTTATGCATTTAAATAATCCCACTGGCAGATTAGCTCGATGGAGTATTCGTTTATCTATGTTTAATTTCGTAATTAAACACAAGAAAGGCTCAGATCATGTCGTACCAGATACTTTATCACGTATAAAACCAATTGATTTAATTAATTTTTCTACTTCTCAAACTAAAGACACTTGGTATTTAGCAATTTATAATAAATGTTTATCATTTCCTTCTAGTACTCCGGATTACATGATTCATAATAATAAATTGTTTAGATTTTGTAGATCTAACACATTATTTAACTCTGAATTTAATTGGAAACAAGTAATACCATTAGAATTTAGGGAATCTGTTATTACACAAAATCATTCTACTCCCCAAACGGCACATTTTGGTATTTTTAAAACATACCATAGAATTAAAAATCTCTATTTTTGGCCTGGCATGTATAAAGACGTAGCCATGTTTATTGCTAAGTGCGAGACTTGTTTAGCTACCAAGCACCAAAATCAAAACTTAATTGGTTTAATGGGCAAACCCAAACATTGTTCACGCCCTTTCCAATGTTTATCCATAGATTTGATAGGTCCACTTCCTACTTCACGTAAGCAGAATAGATTTCTATTTGTAGTTACTTGTTGTTTTTCCAAATATTGTTTGTTATTTCCAATAAAACATGCAACCGCTTCTATTATTCGCCATATATTGGACAATTTAGTTTTTATGGTTTATGGAGTTCCAGAAACTATTATATTAGATAATGGTCCTCAAATGATAAGTACAGAATTATCTGAATTATTTAAATTTTACAACATACCAAAAATACATTACACCCCACGTTACTGTCCACAGGTTAACACCGTTGAGCGTTACAATAAAACTATTGTAACGGCGATTGCAGCTTTTATAGATAAAGATCACAGAACTTGGGATACCTATATAAACAAAATACAGTTTGCTATTAATACTGCGGTTAATGAAACCACAAAATTCACTCCATCATTTTTAGTATTTGGTAGAGAAGCTGTTACATGTGGATCTATCTACAAAAATAAAGATTCCAGAGATGAACTAATTTTCAGTCCTAGGGATGTATATGCTGAAAACATAGGACAATTAATACCTATCTTTTCCGAAGTACAGAAACGGTTATTTAATGCACATCAATATAATGCAACTTATTATAACAAACATCATCAGAATTTAGAATTTAATAACGGTGATATTGTTTCGAGGCGAAACCATGTAATAAGTTCCTCTAAAAAACATTTTTGTGCTAAGTTTGCACCCAAATTTATTAAATGTAAAGTTTCAAATAAAGTTTCACCATTAATTTACGATTTAGTGGATATGAATAATAACCCATTAGGTCGTTGGCATATCAGAGACATTAAACCTCTACCGCGTTTAACTTCTTCTTTGAGTGACTAGATTGGTTGTTACCAATTACTTTATATGAATTCATATATAATTATTGCTCATTATCTCACGGCGAGCATAAGCCGATTCTTTTTGTCTTATTTTTTTTCTCTATGCACCTCATTATCGTTTGGCTATACCATTAACATTGACGTTGGTCAAAACTTATAATTAATTATCATCATCGTAGTATTAGGTTAACTTTTTGTGTAATTTATTTAATATTTGCAATTCTAATTTTTTCTTCTCAATTTTTTTTTTTTCAAGCGGTTTGCAACTTGTAAAATTAAGCCTTCTGCACGAGCGTTTATTAAGGTAACTCGTTAAACTAAACCATACCTATGTGTATTATTTATACACTTGAATCACTTTCCTGTGAGAATTATTTTCATATGTTTATTACATAAATATTTTAATTACTTCACAAAAGACCCTTGGATTTTATTTAAAAGTCAATGTTTCACGACTGGCTATGATTTTCTTTTCTTTCCGGCATATTTATTTCAGTCTTTAACTGAAACTTGTTTATAGTAATCACCGTGCGGGAGTTAGCGACACGTTAAAGAAGCCATAAGCTATTAATATTTTCAGCGGATGGCAACTATTAAAGCCTTTTGCCGTTGCGTTCAACTCTATTGAGTTGACTTATTTAGGATACGATTCCTCATAAGCAACTCTAACTGCATGACGTTTTATTTCCAGTAGTTGGAATAAGACTAGTATGATAGAGAATGTATGTTGTAATTATAATGTACGTTGATGGAGTTGAACGATGTATATTAACATTGTATATTCCAGGAACATGTTAAAAATTCTATCATTCATGAACCATGTAATTTAAGATAATTATTTAGGATTTTTTTTTTTCTCTCTCTCGTCTGTTTTGTTTTTTTTTAAATAACTTGTTGATAAGCATTATATCAGTATTATTTTTTTTTTTTCATATATACAGGATGTTTTTTCAGAAAAATTCTTCTATAGGATGTTAATATTAATTTTCATTTTGCTTTTAATTATTATTTTTTTTTTTTGATTGTTCTTTCATTTAGCAGATTAAATATTAAAATTCGATATGTATATGCGGTTTATTTTGATTTGGTTTGAATTTGAAATTTTACTAAAAAAAATCTTTCAGATTTTTTTTTCCCGGCCCCCGGGGTATTGTGACGGTTGTCTATTTCGACCTCTTTTTTGTCAGTAAATTTTATTTTTTTGTTGTTCCCGACGTAATTTTAAACTAGGAATTACGTAGTGTCGGAGAACGGCAATGTTTTGATTTGACAAGTCAGTCACGAAAAATTATCCATCAAAGCAACTTGAATCTATTTATTTATTATTTTCCGAGTTTATTATTCCAAATTACATAGTTAAGATATTTTATTATCGATAATCAAAGTTCTTTTTAAGAAACCTATATTTATTTTTTACGTTCACGAGTGTGCGTAGCCAAAATTGTTGGCATTTTTGTATATTTTTTAATTTTACCGAAAAAATAAACACAGAAGAGAATTTTGTGTTTTATTGAAACTACGCTACACCTTTACTAAAAAAACCATTCATCGCTTTGGACTGCCCCATTGGAGTTGAATTTTCCCCTTGCAAGAAGCTATCCTATTTCGAAAAATATGGTAATCTGTTGTAGCAAGGTCCGGGAAGTACGGTGGATGTCTTAGACATTCCAATTGAAGCTCCTCTAATTGGTAGCCGTCTGTTGTGCAATGTGTGGTCTAGCGTTGTCGTGGAGCAACAGTGGCCTAGAGCGATTGACCAGCCTCGGTTGTTTAGCAGCTAGCTTTTCCAACATGGTTTGCAGTTGCTGACAATAGACATCTGCCGTAATCGTCTGGCCTAAATTTAAGAAAGCTGTAGTGAATGACACCGGCACTTGTCTCCCAAACAATACCATCTACGGGGCTTGTTCTACAGGTCGAAATTTCTAGAACGAAAACGTTGGAACCAAAAATGCCCTGTGTTTTTTTTTTGCGACGCCGCCGCCATACACAGCATTAATACTTGGAGCGGTTTCTGCAGCACTGGTGCCACGGTGGAACTCGTACTCGTAAATAACGCGTCATTTCAAGCTTTCCATTTTGTAAACTAAGTGACGCAAAGAAACACACAAAAGAGGAAAAAAACAAATAAATTAAGGTTTTCGTGATATACAACTGCGTGGGTAAATAGCTGTATAAATTTGACACCAAAGAGGAGATAATACGCCAATTTCATATGTAAGGACCTAATATAAGTAATAAAAATAGTGAATCCCTAGACAAACACACCAACTCTATGATCCCAAAGTAAGCAGAGCTTATGTTCAAGTGAATCCAAGCAATTTTTTGAAACCAGTACCTACTGCATTTACTGTGAAGTTGAGTTGTGATTTATAAGTGTATCTCACGTTACTTACAGGTTGTTAAATCACTGCATAGTATCGCAAGCAACACAGCAGGCTGTCGCTGATATTAATGTTTGTGACGACACAATTTGGTCTGACGGTTTCCCTTTTATAATTGAATGTAACTTAAATCTTTTGACATCTTTGATACCTCTGAATACCCCATGTATAGTCAAAATATTATATGGGGAATCAGGTTCAACGAACAACTGAGTATGGTGTCATACAAAACTTCAATTAATTGATACTCCGGTTGACTTTTTGATTGTTTGACTTTGAGATTGCTAATGATTGTTGTAAAAACCAAATTTACGAGCGGTCGTTTAAGATAGGCTTTATTTAGATATTGTTTGCAATCTTTTTGAGGCCTCTTTGGTGGGACGAGGGGGCAATAAGAAGAACTCTTGCGCCGATGTTCACAGAGTGGTCCGGCAGAAATTTACAGAATGGATAAAGAATAGTTAATCACGTTCTTACTTTAGAACATGGTTTAATATATTAAGAAATGTGTGATAGTAGGAAATTCGTATCGCAATGAAAGTGTTTCCAAAATCATCACGACCACTTAAAGATGGATAATCTGGCTGTAAATCATTCAAAATATGTATTTCGACTTATTTGAAATGGGGTAAAGAAGGCACACTTTTATTATTATGCTGTTGTTAGGAAATTGCAGATAGTAACAAAAGTTATTTTAGTTTTATATCTTCGTCGGGCCTTGTGTGGCGCCAAGAGCATTAGCTTGATGCCGATGAGCTACGAGTGGGGAATTAGGTTCGGCTGTAACGGTGCCTGTGATCCCAGAGTGGCTAGAAATCTAGGTTAAGAAAATATTATTACAATCTGCTAACTAATCAGCTAAACTTAGTCTGGCAATAAATATTGTTACAATCAAAAATGAACAAAATATTACATTTGAATTTGGAATCTGTCATTTCATATGATTGTTTATTGTGTTTTTTTCATTTTCGCTCCAATAAATTGTCAAATATTTTGTAATACGAAAATGGAGTGAGATGATAAAGAGAACCAAATCGATGTGATTGCATTACACAAAGTAGGTATGGAGCCAAATACAATTTTCAAAACTCTCCATACGCTTGGTAATACTTGTGTGAAATGTTTGTGTACCGAGTTATTGATAGGTATAACAAAAACTCCTCATTTTGTAAGGGAAAGAAAGCGAAGAAATCCTGTCCTAAGGCAAAAGCTTTTATCTCGGGAGATGAAGATAGCACCTAGAACCATGTCGCGTATTTTAAAAGATGACTCAGGACTTGCAATCTATAAGAGACGCACTGGTCATTTCTTAACTGATAATTTTAAAAACAAATCGAAACAACTACTTTAAGCGGTACGCAAAATGAGATCACAGAAAAATTTTGTTTACGGATGAGAAATTTTTTATAATTGAACAATATTTTAACAAACAAAATGACCGTGTTTATGATCAAAGCTCTAAAGAAGCTTCCTAATCAGTCAACAGAGTTAAACGTGGGCGTTATCCGACTTCATTGATGGTTTAATGGGGGGGTTAGCTATGAACGAGTGACTAAGCCAGATTTTTGTGAATAAGGTATCAAAACATCAGCAAAAGTGTATCAAGATACCATTCTTGACAAGGTATTTAAAACCCGTCATAACATTATGTTTAATAACCAAGAATGGTTCTTTCAGCAAGACATTTTCCCATGGAAAGAGTGCGTGCTTCTATTTATAACTGGCCCAAACGTTTAAAGGGCTGTATTGCAGCCAATGGAGACCACATCCAATAAGCTTTATAAATTGTTTACCTTCTTATATTAATGTACTAAACCAACACACTGTAACAGTAATAAATGGTGTCGCGAACGCCTATGTGGATAGGTACAAATTATTCATAGTCCGAACGGATTGAGAGAGGGGAAGCAAGCGTGCCGCGAGCGGGACTTGATCCCCGACCGGCGAAAGGTACAGAACTGTCAATTGGTAAGAGATTTTATATTTCACTCTCAGCTTTATTTGATCATTTTATAATGTTGTGTCTATTATATTGTGTTTGTGTAACCGGCGGCGTGCGGGACTGCTTGCGAGCAGTGATCAGCTCAGACCACAATGAGATTTACCAGTATCTGAGTTTAAGCGAGGCATGGGGTGGCTGTAGGGGAGGTTTGAAGCCACTAGGGGTGCATCCCCAAATCGTATCAGCTCAGGTACCTGTATCTTTAACCAGGAAGATTAGGTACAGGTTTTAACCAGATAATATCTGCTCAGCTCAGGTACCTACATCTTAAACCAGTTAGAGTATGTACAGGCTATAACCAGATGGCCAATACTTACATAATTAGAGATTCGTTCAATCCCGTTTAGGATGTATTTGACGACATGGTGGAGGAGCTGGGATCCAAAGGAAAGCCCATAAAGTACCTACGTGTAGCTAAAAGTGCGAAGCATAGATTTTTAAAATTCGTTCTCAAATACAACACACGATCTCAAGTTCGTAATTTGATATATCATATTTATTTTTAAGTTTTATGTGTATAACTTTTAGTGAGGGAATTATATTTTTATTTCCTTTCCCACGAAAAAATATGTGATAACTATGTTTAGAGTAAAATATACTTAAAGCTCATCAGGTTACATTCTATATTGCTATTTCAAATTTAAGAACTTGTAGTATTATTATAAATTGTTACCAGGTGCATTAAATTCCAGGGAATGAATTGTGCTCGCGTAGGTAACTAAACTTTTTTACATTTTTTAGTTTAACCTAACAACAGTAGTGAGGGCTGAGTTACTGAATTTCTTTGTCGTTGTGGATTGAAGATGGGTCTTTATTTATTTTCTACTAAAAACTTATGCAAGTTTGTTGTTCAGTTAATATCTTCCTTTTCAGTTAATAGGTTCCTTTGTTGTTACGGTACTTGAAATATAAAATACCTAGCAGCTCACTTATTATATTTCGAGACATAGGTTTGTTTTTGTCTTACTCATTAAGACTAGATGTTAGATGGGGACATAGTTAGACTAACTGAAATTATAGCTATAAAATTGGTTTAAGAAGATCAAGGAGAGATTATTCCTATCAGATTTTATCAGACCAGTTAGCACAAAACAGACAGATTTGTTCCAGACGCAATGCAAACCGTGTGGGTTTTGCCTTAAAATTACTCAACGACACAAAACTCGAGTTATCCTTGAGAAAAAAAAAATTAAATAAAATGTTTAATTGACGGTAACTTAATTCCACAGTACTATGCAGAAACATTTAACAATGGTACCTATTTTGTTAAAAAAAATACCATTTTAAAATGTATGATAGTGTAATCATTTTTTTTTAAAATCATAACAAGCATTATTTTATTGTTGGAGTTTGCTTGTTTTTATTTTGTTATGTATCCAAAGAATAAAAGATTCGCCTGTGATTCTTTTATGTGTCAATAATTATACTTCATCGGTTAAACATATACAGGCCAAAACAAGCAATTTTTTAAAGATGATTTATTTTAATACTATGTTTAAGTTAAATCATTTTATAGTACCTGCAATGGTATAGTACGGAAAATTTTTTTTTCCCAACTTTTAGTATTGTTTACAAAATGGAACATTATGGAAAAGACGAATATATCTTTGGGAATATTTTTTGTTTTTTAATACCGTTAATATTGTTTGCTTTAGTAATTGTATTGTTAGTAAGATTTAAATTTTAATAAATTTCCTTCTGAACAATTTTTTTTTTTGGAATTTCTGTGAGTATTTTGTACTAAGTATATATTTTCTATCCCTTTACTTAAAATAAAACCCATTTTGGCAATAAAAATAGTTTTAAATTTTCTATTGAAAAGTAAGTATAAAATGTCACTAAGATGAGAAAAAGAACACATCGAAAGGAAAAGTGACACTTTAAAATAAATAACAATATAAAATACAAATTCTACAAATTATTTAAAAAATAAATTATGCTCAATTTGGAGGTAAAACATTTATCCATAATTTCTGTATTAAAAGTTATTAAATTACACATGGATTCTTACGTATTACTCGTATTCCTACAAGAAAAAGTGTTTTTTGGCTCTCCTGATAAGTTGAATTTTTTGGATAGTGTCAGTAATGGATTAAGGGTGCGATATGAAAAATTATCAAATTTCGCGCCGCACACACAATTAGGTTATGTAGTAGATAAATAAACAAATAGCGCAACTTAAAAAAGCACCCGCAATGGGTCAATTGTTTTTGCTCGATGGACTAGATTGAAAGAAATGCCCGTTATGATATTTAGTATAAAGTTGATAATTACACAGGTATGGAAAATTGACCTTTTTGAAAATTTATTGCTTGAAAGGTGTCCATTGTCTATCTATCCATATTAAGTAAATTTGGGGCGCTGAATTCGAATATGATATTGATTTTTTTTATCACGTTAGGTTTTTTAGATAAATGAGGTAATAGAAAAAAATGTTTTTTATGGCTCAAGTCTATGTTTTATTAAGATAAAAAAAACATACAAAGCTTACTCACACATTACGATTCCCATGACGTTAGTAATAAAGCAACTTACAAAATTAACTGCTATAAATCCTTGTAATGCCTCTTCCGCTTGTCACTGAAGCTTATTTTTAAAGATTTTCGCCTGTGTTCATTATTCTCAATGTCCCTCTGCAACATCCAGCAATAGTCTGCAATCATGTTTACATAGTCTTTATGTCTTGATGGAATCTCTCTCCCCAAGAAGTCCAAGTGAGTCCCTATTTCTTTAAATGTTCTAACATATTTTCCACTAATTGGACGTAGTCTGAACTTTTCTTATTGCCCCGGAAATTTTTAACATTTTCTTTGAAAGAAAACTATGCTACCTTTTCATCAGAGTTCATTTTAGTTTCAAAGTCTCTATCTTTCATGAGTTTTCGAATATCTGGACCAACAAATATCCCTTCGTTAAGCTTGGCTTCTGACAGTGATGCAAATTTATCACAAAGGTATTTGAAACATTCTCCTTTCTTTGATAGTGCTTTCACAAATTGTTTCATTAGTCCAAGTTTGATATGAAGTGGAAATAGAAGCACTTTGGCTGGATCGACCAAATTTTCTTTTCAATATATTTTTCATTCCAGGTTTCAACGATTCTCTCAAAGGCCAATCCTTTCTTATCCAGTGTAAATCTTTGTTGCGGCTATCCCACTCACACAAAAAACATGAAAATGTGGTGTAGCCCTTTTGTTGCCCAAGCAATAAAGATATAACTTTTAAATAGCCACATACAAACCATTTGTGATTTTGGTAATCGATTTGTTTTTAGAATTAGAGCAATTTTCGTAACTTTCTACCAGATGTACAGAATGACCTACAAGCAAAGAATCATACTGATTCCCATTGTGTAAAGGTACCGCTTTCAGGTTTCTTTTCGACGAGTCAATGAAAAGTCTCCACCGATTAGAGTCATATTCGACACCAAACATTTTCATAAGCCCGTTTATATCTTTGCGTGATGGAATTTTTTCATTATTTTTCCGTTAATCAGCACCTCGAAATCTATAAGAAACCATTATTCGATTTCAGTCAATTTTACTCATGCATACCTGTGTTATTAATGCGTTTCAAGGATGAAATTAATATCAATGTTTAAAGAAACGTAACGGTCCGTTGAATGAACCAAGCAAGAATTAAAGAATGAATGATTGCAAACCTTTATTTATTATTTGTTATTTGGTATTTAATATTTGGTAAAACTGAGCGAGCCATACAGAAGGTACAAAATTACATTTGGGATGTTTGTAACTTAAAATTTTGAGTTCGGGAAAACCTACTTATTTAAACGACCAATTTAAATTTAAAAAGAACTTGCATCAAAGAAACACTTGTTCTAAGTTTCAAAATAAACTAATGATAGCTAAACACCAAACGTATGGTTTCAGACGCAGCTTCAAATATGCAGCCTCCAACTTTTGGAATTACTTACCACCTCCCATAAGAAATACCAAAGGGAAAGCTTAGCTTTTAAGCTAAAAGTACGTTTATATCTACTTGATCAAGAAAAATAAACAAATCAATAAGTTTTTAGTGGCTAGGTAATTTATAAAGGCATTTATTTTATTTCATTTTGCACACCATGTTACATTATAAGTATTTATTTAAAAATAAATATTCAAATAGGACAATAGGCAGGTATCATACATATTTTTATGTATGATATGTATATACATTTGTAATAATGTGGTTTTTTTTTCAAACTTTGCACTATACATGTTTGAGTTTTCTGGTCTTCTATGGTAAAAATGTACAAAATGGCATCATTTGAGACTACTCTATTATTTTATAAGGTGTATAAACAAGGCTAAGGCTGAAAACCAGCTCTGTTGTTGGACTAATTCCACAGCAATTTTTATCACTAGAAACTGTTATTACTATTTATTATTTTTCTGTTTAATCATTTAATTTTGTGTTATTAATGTAGTTACTTAACTCTTTTGTGATAATAAACTTCATTTCATTTCATTTAAACATAAGATGTTGTTAACCGACGCATACTTGGGCCAATCTCCCTTGGAGATTTTATATTTCAGAAGAGGGGGAAGGAAGGTAGGAACAAAAGTGAACGATGGTAAGGAAATTATAACCGAGGAGTGATGTGAGGTAAGCCCGTTTCAGGATAGTGAGTCCCAGGGTAGAGCAGATGAAAAGATCTACGGCGTTCTAAATGACGGCGGATTGTGTCGGCCAACACAATCCGCCACACAAGAACACAAAAATTGATTGACAGAAATTTATTGAGAGCACTGAAAACTCCAGATATGGTTATGGCAATTGAAGTCACCGAAAATAATGACAAGAGCCTGAGAAAGAGACGAAAGTAGAGAAAGAAACTCATTAATAAGAGCTGTTGACGGATCGGAAATATGTACAGATGGTAGAACAAAGTTTAGAATTTTTACAGCAACAACTTTTGTTATGAAAGAGTTGGAAGATATATCGATACGACCGCCATGACCATCCGAACTATCATCTTTAGGACAGGCGCGAAACCGCTAGAGGCGGTTCAAAATTAAACAACAAATTGCTGTCATTTGTACGTCAAAAGCCTGTCGCGTGTTAAAAAAGTTTATATCATAAACTAATATGTACTACGTACAACGCACAACATACTCTTATTTACATCCTATAGTTCGAGGTAGCCTAATAAATAATTCGGAAATAAAATATGAATCTTTATTGTATTATTTAATATAATAAAACATCAATCTTCCGAACATTAAAAGTGGATGCCGTTAAATGATTGTGCTGTGTTTATCCCTAGACGCACTACTAGGGATGTTACATTTTTACATGTGTATCTGTACATCTGTTTGTTCCTCTGTGGCATCGTATCTTCCATCCAAATGGGCTAAATATGTTATGGTGTTTTTGTTTAAAATCTGTATCAATAAAAGTGTTAGGTACAATGAATATTTAACATTTGACTTATATAGCGAGTGTGAGTCCAGTGCGCAAGACAAAATAAATTAGGACTTTTTTCACACCGTGTAGAAATTCAATTCAAGATAATGGGTATATTAAAATATGTATTGATGCAATGTTTATCCCAGATCTAATTAACGGTTATCAAAGTTTGAATGTGCGTACCTCTTCAGTATCTCTTTGGGTCAATCTAAGCTGCGCAGTTTTTGTCTCACTTCCCGGTTCCGTGGTATTTCAAAAAGCCGTTGCCAAGAACCCACAGAATACTTATTTTCTAAGCTACATCTAATCTATGTTCCTGCCAAATAAAATTCTCTTATTCTCGCGAAGTAAAGCAGTTTTTGAGAAGTCGCTGCCAAGTAAATTAAGTAGATATACTGGGTGTCCAAAAACTTGCACGACAAACAGAAATGAAAAAAGATTGAGGAGTGCCCTACAAGATAAAAAAAATTACGTAGCAAAAGAATACTTCTTATTTTTTTCAAAAAATGCCGCTTTTGTTCAGTTTTTGTTGTCGGTGTGCAAATAAGCAGGTACGTTTGTTATATTTTTTAAATATTCTAGAATAGTAGATCTTTAATATGCAAATATCATTTTATAAAATATCATTAGGCATTCAGAAAACAAAAATTTTTTCTCATTATTTTTGTTTACATAAATTTTTAAAATTTTCTGATTTACTGCAGCTTTGCCATTCGGTGGTGAAAAGAAAATGTGACTGACCAAAAGCGGCATTTTTCTAAAAAGATGTAAAGTCGGAAATATCTTGAAAACGGTGACACTTTTACTGAGTTAAATTTTTTAACTGGTAGGGCAAACCTCAATCTTTCTTTCATTTCAGTTTATCATGCAAGTTACTGGACACCCTGTATATTTAAACTAGACAAAGATACATACAGCTAATCAACCTCTCTTTCGGCATGCGTTTCGAACAGTAGTAGACTTTCCATTGATTATAATTCCGTGGTATAAATACAGGTCAGTGGCATACATCAAATCAAATACGCATTTTTTGAAAGTCAAAATGTTTTACGAAAAATGTTGATATATATTTGTTTCATAATGAATTGTGCATTAGAAATAAATGCAGAGAAACCGAAGTAACCAATGCGTTGTGACTTTTGCAAAATCAAAATAAAATTTTAGTGTTTTGAAAATTTACAAAAAATTAAGTCATGTCCAGGTCAGTTTCTGAGAAGTTGAATAAATGATTTAAAAAATGTGAATCTCAATCTATCTGCAATTAGATTGTTATTTTCCACTTTTCAATTAGAAAACATTTCCTAATTTTAAGTGAACAGGCTTGTAAGATCTGAAGTAATGTACCTTTCAAAAAGAAATTTATTTATGTAAGCAAAGCCAAATTTATAGTGAAATTATTAATAGTATATTATTAATAGTAATCTCGCATTGTGCGCCGTTTTCTTTTATCATAAAGATTTTTTATTTTTACAAATGTAATCAATAAACTTAGAAGATTGTATGCAGATTTTTTTTTTGAAACTGATTTTCACGCTTGGATAGCATCATTAATCAGGCATTATTTTATCCCGTTAAGCGTTTAGTAAAGAAATAAAAATAAAGACGGAAAAACTTAGACCTATGCATTCTTTTTTTTTTGTCACTAAATTTCATTTTTCTTTCAGTCCCTTTGTTCCTACGCGTTGTATGAAGGTCATATTTGTTACGGAAGAGAAACAATTCAGGTTGGTATTAAAAATATTTTTGTGTAAGGCGTTTTGGTATAAATTAAGTAAATCTGTTAACCATTTGAACCAAACATCGATTATTACTGCTGGACATAGGTAGGAATCCCCTCGAAATTGCTAGCTACGCCCTGAGTGGCCCGCATCCAACCACTGCTACTCATTCTTTTTTAATTAATTCACTCATTGCGCTACTAATTTCAATACAAATACTATTCGCAAAAGAGAGCCCGCTCCATTTTGTGCTTAGAAATATATTAATGTCGATTAAATTTTTTTTTACTTTTAGTTAGGCAGAATTTTTTTGTAGTAGATCGAGAAGCCAGCACCCTTAATACTGAGCCACCCACAAAACAGTAAAAAAGCTTAGACTATAAAACCGTTATTGTATGAATTTCACTGTCGCTTCTCCCATACATGGACACGAAGTTTACAAAGCAATAAATACCAACAAATCTTGTTGCAAAAAAATAATTATGACGCTGCGCAAACATGGACACTTTCGTTTCTTGTGTTGGACACAACACACCTGATGCGTCAACAACAAAAACTATTTGCACAGAGCCAAGGTCATCAAGGCCGAAATTACTATTATGTTAACGCAAGCTTCAATGTGCTTCTAATTTTTTTAAGCTCAATTTGCAATGAAGTTTGTTATTGATCTAACTCACAAAATCTTATGAACAAATAATATCACAATATTGGACACATGTCTGTTTATTATAAAATAACTAATTTTATAGAGAATTGCACTGGCAAAAGAATGAAAATCATCTAATATTCAACAAAATTGCTTTCACAAAACTGTGGAAAACATCGGTAGACGTGCCATGTTTGTGTTATTGTCCAATAATATTTTATGGATTGATTCATACGATAAAACTTGAAATGATTTTT
Source organism: Marasmarcha lunaedactyla (assembly GCA_923062675.1). NCBI lineage: Eukaryota > Metazoa > Arthropoda > Insecta > Lepidoptera > Pterophoridae > Marasmarcha > Marasmarcha lunaedactyla. The sequence goes on along the minus strand of OV281339.1, from coordinate 10,953,035 downwards.
ATTTGAATATATGGGAGTCATACGCAGTATCAACACGACGTGCTCGTGCAATGGCGCGCGGCATACTCAGGGGGGGTCGACTTTTTTTTTTTTTTTGGTCCCCTCCACGGGAAGGGCAGGAGGATAAAAAATGCTCTGACGCATACTCCGCGCGCGCGATCGAAGTTATGTGGGACTCGTCCCGACGCCTACCAGAACCATACCCACTAAAAAACCCCCTGTCGGCTCGTGCATTTTTGCCACTCAGCCTTCATCTGAGCGACGGCCAATTGGAGAAAAAGGCCGCGCTAGCGGGGCCCTTAAGAGGTCACCCGCTGGGATTTACATAGCACTGAAGGTGCTCAAAATGAAAAGTAAATAATTAAAACATTACAAATTGAAAAATAAAATTGCATTAATTCGGATTTACGTTAGAATTAGAATTTGCGGCCTGAAGGGCTTCGAGATCTAAAGTTAATTGCGTGGGTTCGCCAGTGTGCGCGTTTCTCGGTCTAGCGACTTTGAATTTCGAATCTAACACAGGAGCAGTATATGAGACTGAATCTCGAACAAGATGATTGGGATGGGATTCGGCGCGTTTGAAGAACAATTCTGAGAGTGTTTTGAGGTGCTGTTGCACTGTAACGTACCAAGGTGCGTTTGTGGCCCTGCGGCAGAAGAGATTTTGAACTACCTGCAGTTTATACAGGACGGAGGGTTTGGCGTGGGCAAAGACTGGCGAAGCATATGACATGACGGGTCTAACGCAGACCTTATAAAGCGTACGTTTATTTCTGAAAGACAAATTACTTTTGTTTTTCTTATCATACTATATAGGCGGCTTAAGTAAAAACGCGCGAGTTTCGTTACTCTATCGACGTGTGGCTTGAAAGAAAGCGTCTGATCTAAGGTGACGCCTAAGTATTTAATTTATTTAATACTGCGCTTCCAGGGGATGGAAATACCTAACATTCGAATGTGGGGATCGTTGTAGCGATTACGGAGTTTGTGGTCGAATTGAATAGCAGAACTCTTTTCTGGGTTGACATCGATACGCCATTTTTGAAACCAAACACCGAAGGCGTTTACGGCCTTTTGGAGTCTGGTGATGTTATACGGGATCGCTTGACCTTTAGTGTAAAGGGCGGTATCGTCTGCAAAGAGGGCGAGTTCGACGCGTTTCGGCGGTATGGGGATGTCGTTAGTGTACACAGTGTACAGCAGAGGGGCGAGGACTGAGCCTTGCGGGACTCCAGTCTTTATGGGACGAGGGATGGAGAGCGTGCCTTCATGTTTGAATCAAAACGTACGGTCTTTAAAAAACGACGCGATTAATCTGACTAGGCGAACCGGTTAGCCTATTTTATAGAGTTTAAAGACGAGACCGCTGTGCCAGACTTTTTCGAAAGCCTTGGCTACGTCAAAGAGAACCGCGACTGTTTTTTTACGACGCGGATAGAATCCTTCGAGTATGTACTCGACGATTCGATGGACTTGCTGAGGGCAGGAGTGCTTAGCGCGAAAGCCGAACTGGTGGGGAATAATGAGAGTGTCACCATACGTTGGAAACAGATAGTTCCGCATTCGAGAGAGTATGACTCTTTCGAGAAGTTTAGACATTGCCTTGAGGAGGCTGATGGGTCTGTGATTATCCGGGACATTCAGAGGTTTACCCGGCTTGGGAATGCCTATGACTGTCGCTTCTTTCCAGGCTTTTGGAAAGTAGCTATGCTCGAAGCAGGCATTGAAGATAATAGCTAACAAGATAAGCACCTGCTGGGACTTTTGACTTATAATGAGAAGCAAGATTTCATCATTAGAGACTGTGACGGGGTCGTCGGTGATGGGGAGAGATTTTCTGCGGAGAACTTCGTCCTCCACCGCCTGGATGTGGGAGGGAGCCGCAGGTTGCGTGCTGGGCGAACATTGTGCCGCTATGCTGTCGGCGAAGCATTCGGCTTTCTCTTCGACTTCAAAGGCAATAGTGCCGTCGGGACGAGTGAGAGCAGGAACGTGAGAGGCGGTGTCTACGCGTAAGGCTCGGGCCATTTGATAATACGCTTGGTGGGACGGAGAGATATTCTCCATGAGATCGTTAAACTGAGCGTCTCGGTGTTCCGCGAGGCAAGACCTAACTTTACGTTGAAGCTGATTCGCAGCTGTTCTGTATGCTGGCGTGGGATATTTCTTGGCTCTCCGGAGAGCCGCGTTCTTGGCTTTAATGAGATTAAAGGCTAGGGGAAGCGCGGGTTGGCCTTGCTTAGCAACCTTTTTGTTATCGCTGATGGCTGAGTTGATAGCATCAGTGAGAGTGTTAACTAATAAATCTATTTTATCCGGGCTATCTAATTGGTCGGGCGAAATCGCGAGCGGAGAGTTCGGGGCCTCTAAGGCTGAAACTAACGTATTTTTAAAGCCTTTCCAGTTGGTAAAGGTCTTAGGAGATGTGACGTTATCGTTAGGCGCACCTAGCACGAAGGGGCGATGGTCGGAGCCTAGGTCATCGAGCGGTTCGATAGACCTTAGGTCAAGATTGATTCGCTTGATAATTGCAAAGTCGAGGATGCCAGGAGAGTAGGTCGGGTTGTTGGGATAGTGAATGGGGGTGATGGGGGATATGACGTCTAAGTCAAGTGAGTTAGTGATGTCGAGGAGAGCGATACCGCTGGTGTTGGTCGATAGGCACGTCCAGTCAGTATGTTTGCAGTTAAAGTCTCCGAACATAATGACTGAATGGCCTAGGGCGAGAATGGCCTCAAAGTCACTGCGGGTTGGTCTGGAGCCACATGGTATGTAGACTGAGGCTATGATGATGGTCGGATGACCAGTCATAGCCAATCTACACACATTGGCTTCCATGTTGAAGAGAGGAGGGGTAGGGAGAGGACAGCAATGGAAGCCTCTTTTGTAATATATAGCGGTGCCGCCGAAACCGTCGGAGTTGGGCCTATCGTTGCGAGTAAACGCATACTTAGGAATAGCGAATTCCCTGGAGCATTTTGGAGTAAGCCATGTCTCCTGGAAAAGCAATAAGTCTGGCTCTTTGTTCTGAAGGAACAGTTTGAGCTCAGGAAGGTTGGTGCTAAGGCTACGAGCGTTAAAAGATACTAGGGATAAGCTCTTTGGTTTAATACGACCGGACGCGGGATTTGCGGGTCTAGACATTATAATTTACTTATTTACGAATTTATACAAAAAGAAAATAAAATTTATAACGAACTTAGAAGCGAGTGATGCTCGGCTAACGCAAATAAACGCTCTTGAGGAGAGCGGGCGGCTCGCAGTTTGCGTGCGAGTACGGAAATTTCGTTAATGTCGATGTTTTGAATGACGTCGAACACGGTTTTCATGTCCTCAGCCAACGACGACCGGGGTGAAGATGACGGAGCAGGATGCGGCCCTACGGAAGCTACGGGAACTGGGATAGGTCGGGAAGGTGCAGGCGGGACGGCCGGACGCTGCCTCCAAGACAGAGCTGGAGTAGGCGTCGGCCGAACGGGCTTTGCTTCCAGGGGACCCCGGTTGCGCAGCGGCGGGAAGTTAGCGGGAGTGAGTGGCGGTGCCAGTTTAGGCGCGACCCTCTTGTCGGTGGAGCGTGGAACGCGCGGGCAACCCATGTAGTTAGCTGTGTGGCCGGACTGACCGCAGAGCACACAGGCAGGGGGGAAGTGGATTCGGGAGTGCTAGTGCACTACTTCGTCATGTGGGGATCCAGGCACTTAACGCACCTAGGGGGAGCTGAGCAGTTAGCCGCTGCGTGGCCATAGAGCTGGCAGCGGTGGCACTGCCCAGGGTGACCGCGGGGGTTGGGACGCTCGACGGAGATGTTTGAGAGTCCGCAAATTGTGCGAGCCTCTCTGAAGATCTCTTTCGAGTTAGGAGTATTGGACAGGATAACTAGAGCTAAAGGAAAACGCCTACCGCGGTTGGAGTGCATCTTGTGCACTGCTTCGGCCGGGAAACCCTGGGACTTAAGGCCCTCGAGGATTTCTTCGTTCGCAAGCTCGAACGGGACGCCCCGTAGTACTGCGCGGATCTTACGCTCCTCCGGGAGGGCGTAGGTGTGATATGCGATTTGTTTTATTGAAAGTAACCTGGTGAACGCGCAAAAGTCGTGGATGGTCGTGACCTGGATTTTAATTGAATCGCCTGCGTTGGTTGCTTTAAGATAGTTGATTTTTTGCTCTTTGCAAAGATTAGATACTACGGTCCATCGCGCTTTTTCGCGGAGAAAGACGGGCGGAGGAAGCTGAGGCTTCGGTGGGACGGGAGCGCAGCGCGTTGCTGGTTTTGATGGGACCGACGGAGACGCAGTTACTTCGAGCGATTTTAATGGCGCGGGGGCTGGTGTTGAAGACACCGCGGAGGGCTCGGGTATTGAGGATACCGAGGCTTTCTTCGAGCGCTTCTTGGAGCGCTTGGCGACTAGTTGAAACGCGGGCTCAGGAGAGCCGGTTAAGGTGACGGCATCTGACAACGTATCAGACGCGGGTTCGGAGTCGCTCCCGGGAGCGGTACGCTTGCGACGCGACGCGTGAGAGGATGCGACCGATTCGCAATCCATCTCGGACAAAACGGGAGACGCGGGAGAGCTGTAGACCTGAGGGGTCTGGACGTTGGAGGCCTGAGGGGCTGGGGTTGAGCCCTGAGGGGCTGGGGACGCGATAGTTGCCTGTAAGGCCTGCGTTAATACGTCGTCTGGGATTGGGCAACCGGACGCAGCGAGCGCCTGGGCGAACGACCTAGCAAAGTTTACCAAGCTTAGCTGGTCCATTGAAGGGCTTGGTACTACAATATATGATATATAAATATATAAAACTGCCTAGGTTCCCTAGCAAACCTAGCACCTAAACCTCCCTACCCGCGGTAGGGCGCGGCTGGGGACGACGTGAAGTGGTGCCCCTAATTCGGACAGCACTGTACCGTCACCCTGGGAAAGGCCCAAGTGCAATGAAATCGGGTCAGCCGGTTTCTCCTTGACCTGAAGGGCCTTGGAAGCGCACCGGGGTAACGCTATCAGGCTTAGTTGTCACCTTTAAGTATCCACCTGATCAAACGCGAGTCTACTACGGAGTGTGTTGTCAATAAATTGACAACAAAAACCGGCCGTAGAATTGACGAAGTTGGGTTGCACTAAAAGTGCGGGATTGACTACGTTACAACCGGCCGGAGCCGGCCGCAGAGCGAGTCTCTGACTACGTAACAGGCGCCAAGCGTCAAGTACGCAGCCAGAAAAACAGCCCGAGCCTTGCGAACCACTATCGAATTTAATCGACCGTAGTAAGCTCAACTCTGTTCGTCTCTGTCTTCGTTCTTCTCGCTAGAGTAATATTTTTCTATGGGCATACTGGCGCGGTGCGCTAATTTGGTAGCCATCTTTTGTACAGTGTGGTCTAGCGTTGTCCTGAAGCAGCAGTGGCCAAGAGCGATTGACCAGCCTCGCTTGTTTAGCAGCTAGCTTTTGCAGTTTTCATCACAGGTAATGATTCGATGAAAAATCCTTTCATTATTGTGCCAGTTGAGTAATGTAACGGAGCATTCCACGCGCGTTTCTCGGTTTGCTGCACTCAATTCATAACGTACCCACCTCTCAAGCTTTTTCACCTTCCCAATTTGCTTCAAGTGGATTAAAACAGTTTTGTATCTAACACCGCAGCCAACACACTCAGATGTTGTATTGTTGTATTGTATTGTAAACACTTTATCGCACAAAAACATGGTACAGGATAATTTATAAATAAAAAATAAAAAAATAAATAAACCTAATCAAAATATACATAAATTTAAAACTCAATAAACAATATAGTAAACATATGAACAAATACATACAAACATATACATATACCTACTTGTATTCATCTAGAATCTCAACCATTTAGCGGTTTAAACGAAACAATTTTTTCAAATTAGATTTGAAAGAGGACCCAGAATGAGACTTTGTTATATGCTCAGGGAGACGGTTCCACAAACGCACAGCATGCACCGAAAACGATCTTGAATAGGTATGGGTACTGTGTGATGGAGTTCCAAGAGAAAAGTTAGTACCAGATCTCAGTCGCTCACCCATAATGGTATGAAAATTAAACCTCTTACGGAGATATACGGGTGCAGATGGATTTAAGAGAACATTATACAATAAGCATAAAATATGTATATCTCTGCGGTTTCTGAAAGGTAGCCAGTTGATTTTGGAGCGGTATTATTTCTGCAGGTCGAAATTTCCTGAACGAAATTGTTGGAACCAAAAACGCTCTGTGTTTTCTTTTGCGACACCAGTGCCATACACAGCATTAATACTTTAAGCCGTTTCTGCAGTACTGGTGCCACGGTAGAACTCGTACTCGTAAATAACCCGATATTTCAAGTTTTCTATTTTGTAAACTAATAAATCTTTAATCAAAAAACAAGTCTTATCAAATCCACATAAAATCGCTGGAAGCAAAAATTGATAAACTCGAACATGGTTCTCGAGCCACCTGCCTTGAGATAAGAAATATACCCGTAGTTAAGTCAGAAACTAAACTGAACCTTTTAAAAACTGTAACTGATCTTGAAAAACATTTAAATATTGATATTCTACGCACGACGTAAAGGACATTTTGCGCATTGGTTCAAGAAATCCTGAGAACAAACCTTATCATTTAATAATCATAAATAATCATAATCTTAGAACTAAATACTATTCTCAAGAAAGAAAAAAATAATGCACATGTATAGGCAGTTTAATAAGGAACACAGGAAGCTAAGCACAGAAACGCTAAAAATAAGTGGTCCAATGGTCCCTATTTTTATATCTGAAAATCTAACAGCGAAATTAAACGTTTACTTTTTCTTTTTCGTGATTTTTCAAAAGCAAATGGTTACACTACTGTTGGTCATCGAAAGGGAAAATTTTCATCCGTGAAACAGAAGGTGCCCTTTTGCATCTTATAAGGAACGAAACGGATCTACATAAACTGCGAAAGCCAGAGTGACTAGGCCTTGAATGTAGCTTTATGTATTCTATTGTTTTATATTTTTTTCTGTACCTAATATGATTTTGTAACGTCGAATGTATGTACATTTTCATTTAAAGGACATTGGCAGATCGCAATACATGGTTTTAGTTGGAGTTAAAGTGGAGCGTTAAGAAGTCAAAAATATCTAAAACAACAAGACATAAACTCTGGGTCCATTTAAAAAATAAATATATTATGGAGTATGTCTAGGAACAATAATAATTTCATTTTCATTAAGTACTAATTTTGAGGTTATGATTTGAAATTACCTACATTTTTATAGGTAATTACTATGTGACACGTAAATGTTCATCAATATCTTTAACTTAATCATATAGTAAAATAATCACAGCAATAAGTCGTCGTAAGCGCTATCTATCTGAATCCGTAGGCACAAAGGCTTATAAAGTCATAAAATAACTAAAAGAATCGAAAATCATCAGAATAAAGCCAAGGCACTCACACACACACAAGTGACAAGTCCAAAAGTAACGAAACGGTTTCGTTTTCAAGTTATGTTTTTTATCTCAAGCTCTAAGGCAAAACCTATACAAACAAGGATAACGACTCCAGGAATATAAAAAACATATATATTCTTTTATAAAATGAGTCCTTACATTCTGAAGTGACTATAATTTCCTATACTTAAAATCTATATTACAAAATCAAATTCTTGTGCTTGGTCACACTCAATCCTTTGAATCGTAATAAAAAATAACAGGAGCTAAAACAAACTGATCAAGTCAAATCAAGCTTTATAAATTAACTAATTTTTGGAGACTTCTACACAATATTATGGAAATTCCCATTAAAAAAAGAATAAACAAAAGTGCTAGTTACTTTTCTAAACGCTCACGCTGTTTACTTAAATAAGTATTCGCCAATGTTCTTTATTTGATATACTAGATATTCATATAAAGTTTCCAATTCACCCACATACTTACACTCTATACTCACACACATAACTTTCAACGTCGTTCACAATACTCTTATCTGCTTTTTCCCCCACTCGCAAATATGTTTCAGACTGTACCGTACTCAATCAAAGAAAACACTCTAATCTCACAAATTAAATTATGGATGTAAATCTAAGTATACCAAAGGAATTAGAAGAAATATCAGTATCCAAGACGTATGTTTGCTCCCCTGAAAACTGTCGTAGTTAACTATCACATGGACAGAGCTTGCTGAATATCTTTTCTCTGAATATATTCACTTGAATATTAGAAGTATAAGTAATGACGTGAATTTTAACAAGTTACTCCTTCTTCTGATTATAATAAATATTGATCTTGACACCTTAATTCTATCAGAATGTTGGTTCAGTAAATGCCCTAATCTTGCAACTCTACCAGGTTATTCAACATTCAAAACTACTTACTATAATCAAATCTATGATGGCATAGTTGTATTTGCCCGTGATCATCTTAATCTCACTACAGAACAACCCTTAATCTCCGATTGCAACTGTCTTATTATAAAAAATAACAATGGATTTGCTATATTATCTTTATACCGTTCACCTTTGAATAAAAATACTGATAACTAACCTTCACACGACTATTCGTGCCTTACAAAATTTTAAAACTATATTAAAAATAGGTGATCTTAACATAAATATATCACCAACTAGTTTTGATTTGGATTCAGATGCACTGCTTAATTTGACTGCTTCTTACGCTATGTTGGCAACTTACGTTTTTCCTACACGTGGTATCAAATGCCTTGATTACATATTTCACAAATCCAACTAGCTGTCTACTACTCTTGTCCTCCTATGTAACGACCCTTGTTATCCTATGTAACGAGTCTCAACCAATCCAAAAAACTGTGTCACGAAAAGTTAAAATATTGGCGAAAATATTGACCTTCCTGCCTGTGTTGCTGAACTTGAGAAAATGAATTTTTAACATTTATACTCCGCACGCCGAATGATGATCCCTATGACTTTTCAACTGACAGTTGTATTAGTTATGCGAAACAATTTCGATAAAATACTGTTTTTTCAGGCAAATATCATGTCATTCAGCCAGGTCATTCAACATAATAAGCAATATTTATTTATTTTGAAAAAAAGACTACGCGCATTGATGATCGAGATCATCTGGGATCGAGATGTACAATACGCAATATCATTGACCAACCGTTAATAATAAACGTCACGGATAGCTGCAGTACAGACTCAGATTTTGAAAATCCGATTGACCCTGTATCAGATTCAGATTGATATAAATAAAATACAAACTCAAAGCATTTGTTTTATATTTCCAACAAATTATCGATATTTTATTTATCGATGTGTCCCTTCTTAGTCGATAACAGCTTGACGACGTAACTTTTGCAGAACGTACCATGTACATTTGCATTGAGTTTTTTTCTATTATTTCCGATCATTACGTAATAATTTCTTAATATTCATTTTTATAATTTACAATTGTACACAATTATGATTTTTTCGTCTTTTTAATGGACCTCTAAAGGATTTGATGTGATAGGACGTCAGTACAATGTTAAGCGCTAACGAACTGTCATAGGGATCATCATTCAGCGTGCGGATTATAGTAAATAGTATCAATCCTGAGCGGGCAGCTTCTGACTTGGTGGCTATTATGTCATCAGTTGTTGAATCAAATAAACACACTTTTGATACTTCTAAAAAAAAGAGAAATTCCATGGATTCGGTAAACACCGTCAACGACTTCTTTGCCAACGTTGGTAAAGACTTGGTCTCGAAAATATCCTCACGTTTCAATGTAACGGAATTGTGCTGTTCTACTGACCCTACTACAACTCAACCATCTTCTATGGTTCTCCTTGATACCGATAGCAAAGAGATTGATACAATTATATGTGGACTTAAGATCAATAGTGCTGTTGGTTGGGACAGCATCCCTACCTCCTTGGTGAAGGCTGCTAAACATTTTCTGGTTCCAATCATTTGTCATATTTCCAATTTATGCCTACACTCTGGAATCTTTCCTAAAGTTTTTAAAAAGTCATTAGTATATCCAATCCATAAGAACGGAGAAAGAGATAGCGTCACCAATTATAGGTTAATATCAGTGTTATCTACACTGGCCAAAATTATTGAAAAGATTTTAAATAAAAGACTGATGTGCCTCCTTAAATCAAAAAGTATGCTTGGGCCTAATTAATTTGGTTTTAGAACTGGTCAATCTACCGAAGATGCAGTTTTAAAGTTAACTAGCACAGTTGCTCAAAACATAAATTTAAATAAAAAAACGATAGGCGTTTTTCTAGATTTATCCAACGCATTAGACACTCGCTCTGTACCAATCTTACTCTATAAGCTTGAACGACTGGGTATACGAGGGTCTGTATTCGATCTCTTTAGAAGTTACCTAAATAACCGGTACCAGTGTGTTACGATAGACGGAGTGGTAAGTGGCAAATTACCAGTCTCTTATGGAGTCTCTTAAGGCAGTGTCCTCGGGCCTACCCTATTTTTGACATACATAAATGATTTATACACTCTCAAGCTTCCAAACACGAACATTGTAACGTACGCAGATGACACTGCTCTACTTGTTCGCGCAGACAGTTGGTTTGAAGCCCACTCTCAGGCTGAATCGATCCTGCGTATTGTCACCTTTTGGCTTTCTGACAATCTTCTAACTCTCAACCTTGAGAAAACACATTTTTTACGTTTGCACCTTTGCTGTCTTCGCAACCTAACTATTCCTATGTGTTGCATGCCCACAACTGCCTTGTTCAAAAAACTATATTCAGTTCTTGTAAATGTCCTACCATATTACGTGTTAATAGTGTCAAATATCTTGGCATCCATGTGGATAGTGTACTATCCTCGAAGGTGATCATTGATTCAGTTATAGCCCGCACGCGTCAACTCACTTTTGTGTTTAAAAATTAAGGTCTATCGCTAATATTAATACTTTGCTCTAACCCAGTCGATACTTTCATATTGCACTGTTTGCTGGGGTGGAGCGGCAAAGACTGTAATGTTACGTCTGGGAAGTACACAAAGTTTTGTACTAAAGGGTACTAAAAGGCAAGTATTCCAGTCAGGTTCCCAACAACAGAATTGTATGCCTTCTGAAAAGTCCACTCGGTTCGAAAGCTTTTTGTCTTGGCCACTATTCTACGACAACATTCACAGGTTCCATACGATCCTCGAAAAACGTTAAAAAGAGTTGATAAGGTTTGCATGGTAAAAAGATTTAGAATATCTTTGTTGGGTCACCATTACCACTATCTCAGCCCCTTTCTGTATAACAAAATTAACAAAAAAATACTTATATATCCTATGTCCTATGGAGAGTGAAAAATAAGGTTTCAGAGTGGCTTCACGGTCTTAATAATGATGATGTTGAAAAGTTGATTAAACTCTAAAGGTACTTAAACGAAAACCACACACACACACAAACAAACATACACGCACAAACGCACCCACACAAAATGGACTAGCAATATACACACAAACTTAAATTCTCTAAATTTATTCTTTAACACACTGAACTGTATTTTATTATTTTATTTTAAACTGTATAAAATTTTGTTTTTATTGCAAACATTTCTGATTCTGTAATTCTGTTTCCGGCGCTGACAACTGCGACTCAGTCTTACGTGACTAATGCAGCTGTCAACGTACAATAGCTTAAGAAATTATGTTAAGACATGTGTCTTAAATAAATATTTTTCAAACTATCAATTTTTTTCAAATTATTCAAATAAATTTTCTAAAGGAGGTCCAATAGACCAACAAATACAAATTTATAATATCAAGTGTATCAGACGGCCCTTTGTTAACTATTCTCCTTCCCTGATCCTTTTTCATCTTTTGTTTTATCTTTTCATCTTTTAGCTCGAACTTTCTCTGCTTAACTTTTCCTTTTTAACTAAGCTTTTAAAGAATGTAAAAGGATGTATGGACTAACAGCAATTTTTTTACGAAAGTTTAAAATATTGTTTAAAATCACTGTAAATTAAACTGCATTTTATAGTACATACCTCCTGCAAGAGTAGAATTATTTTCTATTTCAACGGAATTTAGATATTAATTATCTTGAGCTATCTTTGAGCTAGAAATACGTAATTAATAATGATATTGCGGATAAAGCCATTTGTATGAGATGTCGTTCAACCAAAATTGTGTCGGGGGGTCTAGTTAATGAAAGATAATCGACAAATGTTAAAGGTACTTGCTACTTACAGTGAATATTAGGATTCGTAATTTCACTTAGAACCATGTCGTCAGGTTGTTGGCCGGTGTCAACAATTTTGCTTTTTGCTGTTTCTGAATCGACCCCAGAAGTTGTGACGAATGTATTCTATTCGCTTGTAGCGTTCAAGACTTGTCAGGTTCTTTTCTAATACTATTGGGTATTGGGTATTTCTATTTCTATTGGGTATGGAATAGATGTATGTGGTCGCCCAATTAAAAAGTGTGAATGAGTGAGGGCAGTGAGATCGTTGGGATCGGTGGGTAAGGGGTGATAGGTCTCGAATTTAAAATAGACTCAATTTGAGCAAGACAAGTAGCCATCTCTTCATAAGTAAAATGAACGGAATTTAATACACGCCTGAGGTGATGTTTTGTTAAACGTACCATGAGGGCTGTAAGGTGGTGTAAATTTAAATTCAATACCTTCCTGCGCCATGTCGTACTGAATATTTGACTCAGCTAAAAACCTATGCAACTCATGGTTTGCACCAACAAAGTTCGTTCCGAGATCCGGACGAGATGCTTTGTGGCTTCCCCCGCCGAGCAATGAAACGCGTCAATGTAGCGATGAAAGCGTCTTTAGCGAGATCTGTAACAAACTCCAAGTGTATGGCTTTTATTGAAAAGCAGACGAATGCGCATAAGTAGGATTTCGAGAGCCTGAGCCCCGACCTCGGCGATCAGCTATCCACAATGGCCCTGCGTAGTCGACCGCACAGTGTAGGAAGGGAAACTCTAATGTTGTCCGATCTAGTGGAAGTTGACCCATTATGGGTTGAGTAGTTTGAAATCTAAAACATTTTAAACATTTTTTGACTGTTGCTTTAGATACATTTCTTCCTTTAAGTGGCCACTATGCTGTCGGATGTTTGATAATATCGTAGTAATTGTGACCCAGCATATTTTAAATCTATGTGATACTTATAAAAATTTTTTTTTGTAAAATAATGTTTGTCGCAGCAGCACACAGAAATACAAATAAAAATAGGGAAAAAAAGCTTATCCTAGTTAGGAAGCTGGCCCTGCCGAAACAAAGGCACACACAAACTCGGCTATGGCTTTGTAGCTTAAGGCTACAAAGCGCCGATTTTCATTTGCGGCCAAGAAGCTGCGCCACCACTGTACACTCAATACTACCATATTTATTCATTAAATTTCATTCATTCAAAATTCATTTTTATATGATTTTCATCTACAAATGGCGATAATGATAGCAAACGATTTTTACTGGGTAACATTTTCCCAGCCTTTAGGGTATGATATTCATCAGGAAACGTTTCTGATTCAGCTTGTTGGATAATTATATTTAAAGATTTTTGTAATTCTGCAGTAGTAAAACTATTTGTTAATTGATTTAATTATTTTTTAGGATTTAAGTTATGTGTAAATCTAAGTATGTAGGTAATTATCCTTTGTAATTTGTTCAAATTTGATATTTTATTAATAAGTTTAGACAGAATTATGCAAGTTTCATTTTTCTTTTCATTAATTGATAGACACATTTTTTCTTTGCATTCTAAGGTATTCTTTGTGTTTTTGTTAGGTGATTTAGGCCAGTAGTGCTCATCTAATTTTAAGAAAGTAGGCCCCTACTGCAAAATCTTCTGGGAGACCTCGCGAGACTAAATCGGCAGGATTTAATTTCGAAAGAACATAATTCCAAGAGTAACCGGATATTTTTTCTTGTATTTCATTTACACGGTTACTTACAAAAGGCTTATACCTAAGGAGTCGCACCAAAAATAGCATGTATTGGTATTAAATGTTAAAGGAGATAGCACTTTGGCGCATAGGTTCGCGCCTAATAAGGCACTAACAAAGCTCTAAGCGTGGGATTGTTGCTGGTTTTATGGGTGCGATCCTGTTTTTTGATGTAAGTAATTGAACATTAATATAACCGTCACTGTCGAAGGATCTAATATATAAACACGCACTGTATGCCCTCTCTGAGGCATCGGTAAAGACGGGAATTTCGATTCTACGGCAATCCATGCAAACAACCCAACGTGGTATTGTTAAATTATTAAGTTAAGTTAATTTATTCGAAAATGATATCCATAGATTCTTTATTTCATCTGATAGTTTTTGGTCCCAAGAATAATTTTTATCCATAGGTTTTGCATTATTATTTTTGCCTGAACTACACAACGTCCAACTAATCCAAGTGGTTCAAATATTTGAATGATTACGGATAAAATATGCCTTTTTGTTATTTTTTGTATGTTATCTATGTTGATAGAAAATGACAAAATACCTAAATCTGCCTAATCAAGCCTAATGTTTTAGAAGTATTCTTTGAATCAGTAAAGTTTGTTGACTCACAGTTAGAAATAGACCTTAAAATTTCCATGTTATTAGACTTTCATTTTCTTAGATCAAATTTAGCAGATGCAAGTGTCCGTATGAACTGAATAGTGGATGCAATAGTGGAACTTCCATTCAATAAATCGTCAACATAAAAATCGTGTACATTAGCGTTTGTCACCGCTTTATTATTAACATTTGATGCTTATACACGCGTACAAACGCGTACAACTGTACAAGCGTACGATTTCGAAACAAATAAAAGATGACCGGAAGTCATGCCATAATCTTCAGACTAGTTGACGTAAATTAAACATATGAAACAATTAATGTAAGACTTGTCGGTATAATATACTTATACTTAGCAATATATGTATACTTAGCAAGGTTAAAAGTGATAAGATGTGATTGTACAAAATATCAGAGTTGTATTTTCATAGTTACCGAACGACTTATGACAGATTTCGAGATTTATTTAGCATTTGATTAACATATGAGCGCGGCGGCCACGCCCGCTAATTCTTCTAACTATTTTTGCTGTTTTGTGGAGCCATCATCAGTCTCACATATAGATTCATAAAACTTACTTTTGCCCGTACTGAGAACCTTTCTTTATTTACTTTATACTTGAATTGATTTAATTATTTTCAGTTTCTTTAAAAAACTAGTTGCGATTGGAACTAGTCTTGGACTTCTAGCACTATTCATTGCGGGCGTAGGTTTCGGATTTATGACGTTGTGGAAAACAGGAGTGGTAATAACTGAAAACTGAACTTATTTTTTTTAAATATGTATGTGGCCAACGCCGCTTGTACAAAAATTTTAATGTCCTGTAGGTTTTTTTTTATTACATCATTTCAAAGGACTCTCTATAAACGGCTACACAATGTTTCACATTTTCCATTCTGCAAAAGTTACTTCGTCAATGGACTTTTCGAACACAACGAGCGCATCTTTTGGCAATGAAAACTGTACCCCTTAAACTGGTTTTTAATTCTAGGGAACAAGAAGAAGTCACACGCTGCCAAACCAGAGCTGCAAGGCGAATGACCCAAAAGCTTTACCGTTGAGGTGTTGAGGAAGCTCCTCATCTTGACCGCGGAGTGCGCAGGCGTGTTGACGTGGAGCAAAAATCTCGCAATCCCGTGTTCAGTTGCTCGTTGTTCGCAAAAGAAAAAACTTCTGGCAAGCATTTGGTAGCGTACCATTTTGCATTTCGTAGGCGTTGGTTCGTTTTGAAACAGCCATACTGTTGACTGGTGCTTTATTTCTGGATTATATTGATAAATAAAACATTCGCCACCTGTTATGATATCGTGACACAGCGTGACACGTACACTGCGCGAAGAACCTGCTTTGAATTGACCAAACTTGTCATGGCACCATTCCACACGTGCTTGCTTCTGAGAATCGGTGAGGTTTTGGGGTATCCAAAGCGAACCAATCCTCCTTTCTCAAAGGTGGTTGTGTAGAATGTTATGAATACTTCCCAATCTAATCTGCAGATTGTGTTGAATCTCCTTGATTCGCCGGTTTTGTTGAGTCAAATTTTTCACCGTAGCATGTTTTCTTGCGGCACTGGGGGGTTAGTTGGCCAGCCCGCCACAGGTTCGAAATAAAAAGATGGGAATGATCTTCACATGCGATTTATTTAATTCCTTCTTAGATGCCGCCTCACATCAAGATACGTAGATAGAAATAGGTAGGGACACTAGGCCGACGGCACGTTTCTTCCTTGGCTTGTTCGTCTTTCTCCAAGCGTCTATCTCCAGATATTATTATTACGGATCCTTGTGGGTAAGTACTGAGAGTCCCGGGGCAGGTACTAGTCCGCAGGTATTTACAGGAAACAATAATCCCTGTCAGGTTTGAATAAAATCACCGTTACGGCGCGGCGTTTAGAGGTAACAGTGCCCCAGAAGAGGAAAAGGGTATAGTACTAGCATTAACCAACGTTAAAAACTACATTAGAAACACCTTACACTTAAAACATTTAATATGAACAAATTAGAACTTAACCCAGCGGGATTAACTTCTAAATCAAGGTTAATTATATACTCTTGAATGCGTCTGAATTACGCAGCGGTCCTCTTTGTTATGCTGCTGAATGAGAAATGGCCGTCACGTCGCGTTTAGCACGGTGACCTTCGGGCAAGCTCGCTGCTGAGTCGTCGACTAATTGAATTTCCAAAATAAATAAGTCTGGCATGATGGTCTCTTGAGTAAGCTTCTAGCATACGGAATACCTTATGGGCTCTGCGACTGGATATCTGATTTTCTGAGGGAGCGATCGATTCGAGTAGTCTTAGACGGCTGCTCTTCTGACCTAATGGCAATTAATGCCGGGGTACCTCAGGGGTCTGTTCTCTCTGCAACGTTATTCTTGCTGCACATTAATGACCTGGCTAACCCCGGGCATTATTGGTTACGCTGATGACAGCACCGTTGTAGAGAGATACATGTCCAATGCGCGAGCGGATCCTCAAGAAATCCGGGCTTTGAGAGAATTCATGATTGAGCAGGTGAATTTGGCCTTAAAAAACGTGTCCAATTGGGGTGAGGCCAACTTGGTCAAATTTAACCCGTCAAAAACACAGGCGTGTTTATTCTCCGCGAAAAAGAGCAGTTTCGACCTAACGCCCACTTTCCAAAAGGTTTCTGTACCGTTAACCGATCACCTAGGGCTTCTGGGCGTAACTATATCGTCCCAACTAAACTTTGAGCAACAAATTGTGTCCATGGCTCAAACTGCTTCAAAGAAGTTGGGAATCATCTCGAAGGTCTGACGGTACTTCAGTCCTGAACGGCTACTTAATTTGTACACAGCTCAAGTTTGATCTTGTGGGGAGTACTGTAGCCACCTTTGAGATGGTTCTGTGAAGTACCAACTTGAAGCGATGAACGCAGTTGACCGAAGAGCCCAAAAAATTATAAACAACTTTGACCTCACCACCATAAAATCTGCAAACCTTCGACCATCGTCGGAAAGTTGCCAGTTTAGCAGTCTTCTACAGATTACATTTCGGAGAGTGCGCTAATGGTCTTTTTGATCAGGTTGAACCCACACCCTTCTTACATCGGACTACTAGAAGCAGACAGGCCTTCCATCCCTTTATGGTAGACATCCCAAGAAGTCGAACCAAACGCTTCGATAGTTCCTTTTTGGTGCGGGTCGCCAAGGTGTGGAATGAACTGCCTGCGTCTGTTTTTCCAGAAAACTATAGTCCTAGTTCTTTCAAACGTCGAGTGAATACGTAGCTCTTGGATAGACGTGTAACACCTTTGTCTTCATCGTCACTTTCCATCAGGTGAGATAGAAGACAAACGTCTAATCCATTTCAACAAAAAAAAATTCAACGCAGGTTCTTCCCACCGTTTCTACCATATCATAACATGTGGCGAATCTTGGATTTATCAATATGATCCATAAACAAATAGCCAGTCAACAGTATGTCTGTTTCAAAAGCAACTAACGCCTATGAAAGTTTCCGAAACGATTTCCAAAGTAGATTCAATGCAAAGTTGCTAGCAAACGCTACCAAATGCTTGCCAGAAGTTTTTGCTGTTGCGAGCAACAAGCAACCGAACGGGACTCCGGAGCCTTTGCTCTACGACAACGCACCTGCGCTCTCCGCGGTCAAGACGAGGGACTTCCTAAACACCATACTGGTAAAATTTTTGGTTCATCCGCACTACAGCCTTGATTTGGTAGCGTGTGACTTCTTCTTGTTCCCTAAAATTAAACACCTGTTTAAGGGGATATAGTTTTCATCGCCAGCTCACTGCGTTTCAGAAGGCCGTTGAGAGAGAACCTTTTGCAGATATGAAAATGTGCTTAAAAATTGGTTCAGACACACGAAGTTTTGTATAGACGCTGGTGGAGATCTATTCGAAAAGATAAAAAAAAAATAGATATAACTTGTAGAACATTTTTTTTCTCCAAAACTGAGTGTGTGATGTGATTTCATACTTCTTGCAGGTAATGTAAGTTTATTTATTTGAGCAAACTTTGATAATAAAAACTAAATGATAACCGTGGGTGAGCTAATAACAATAAACTTAATTTCAAACACATAAATTAGATATTACGGTAGCGCTGGGGTCTACCTACTAGGTAGATCTACTCTGAAGCCTCACTCTACCATTACAATATCATACAATGCAAGATTGAATAACAATTTTTCATCATTTACTCGTAAATTATCTTATTTAACGTAATTACATTTGATTTAAAATTATCAAATATTTTATTAAAGCTAGACAAATATTTATATCGACGCATAATATGTAGTGTCAACATAAGAGTGATATTCAATTTTAAAGTAATCTAGATTGAGCCATGATAACTGATATATGTTGAGTTGGTAGAGCGGTATGCAAAGTGAGGTGACCTGCTTAAAAACATCAATTAAAGTGAATGAATCGATACGGACTTGAAACATATATGAATTTTGAAAATTATCAGGCGAATCCCTGTCCAATTATTATTTTTCTTTCGTAAACTTAAGGAGCAAAATAAGAAAAGAACATAATATAATAAAAAAATTGCACTCATTCAGTTTCAACTATCAGAACTGTTATTAGTACTGTTATCTTCATCACTGCTGTCCGCACTCAGAGATATTATTAATTCATTTTCAATAATATTGTCTATTCTCACAGCTCGTTCAAAATCTTGTAAAATTATTTTCTTTGTTTTCTCTACGACTTTTCTCCAGTCTTCTGTAGTGACTTCTGCACACGCAGTTTGTAGCAGAGTCATCATTTCAGCTGTTCTGAAGGGTGGTTCAGTATTGTTCCGCGCTGCATGACCCTTTGTTTGTGCCCAAACAAGCTCGATAGCGTTATATTGGCAATGGTAGAGAAGCAATCTAATAACTTCAAAGTCAAAACTATAATATAATAAAGTCAAACTATCAAACTAACAACTTAACTGTTAATAAAATTGGACTTGCATCCGCACCATTTCTGACCAGCCACGAGACAATTTCTTGCTTTTTATTTGCATGAGTTGGTGGTTTATCAACTTGTACAGAATGATACGTTGCATTTTCCATTATAATTTTCCACCATTATAAATAATAATGGAATTCCATAAATAAACCACTATTTAAAAAACTCAAAGTTAATTTCCTCATGGTAATCACTTGTAGTTTTAGAGGCAAAAACAAGGGGCAGTCTGGAATAAAACCTTGGAAAGCTGTTCCACGTGAAATATAATAAGTCGGTCTCCTTTTCCCGATGGAACTTTTGAGGTGGAGGCCGCTGTATCATCGATCCACGTCCGCGAAACCGTATGGTTCGCATTCAACTATGTTTCAATAAACACGAAATTGTCCCAATCAGTAATTTTCATTGCTTGAAATAAGAATGTTACTTTCCTCAAAATAATATCGTAGCAGGATTTTCTGCTTGTCAGATTTTTTAAATCTAAAGCCAGTCGATTTCAACACCTTTGATAGAGACGATTAACCGCCAAATAATAAGCCTGCGTCTTTTAACGAACTCATTACATTTCCCCGTGTAAGATATTATTTTCTCGAGTAATATCCATAAATGTGGTTGCGAATTGCAGCAGAATCAAAATTATCAACGCCAACAATTTTCTTGTCCCTCTTTCTTTTTTTCGATGTACGTAAAGTATTATCTTCTAAGCCTGATGGTCCGTATTTCTCTTTTAGAATTTGAGTTACTGTCCTCTTCCCTATTCCCAATGCTTCGGCAACGCGTTCTCTCGGTTGTGTCAATGGTAAAAGAGGCCCATCGTTAGCTGATTCACGTTCAAAATAATTGTACAATTTGACAACTAATTCGCGAGATTGACTGATTAGCGTGATCCGCCTTTTCGACATTGTAAGACTGTGATGTTGTTCTTGTTTACTAATCGTAAAGCAATCGGAGTCCAATTCATAGCCAGGTAAACGTAGTCAGTAAGATCAGTCCAATAAGCCGGGTCAGAAGAAAATAACAGAGAGCACACCAAAAACGCACAGGCACTTCGCACAGCAACAAAAGACTGCGCCATGTAGTGGCGACATGACTGGTGTTACCAGCAACATTCCACCTAAATTGTACCTAACATCAATGATTTTTCTATTTAGTTAATTTTTGTATTTTTATAGTTAGTTAAAAGAATAATAAATATAATTATTAATCACAACGTGGTTATTAATTTATGGTGATATTTCTTCACAAGTGCATTGCACAATTGCATTCGATTTAATCTATCAGCTTTCGATTTTTAGAGTAACATCCCTAGTGTTTTAAAAGAAAAAGGGTTAACTGACGCAACATTGTAACGACGTTCAGTTCTTTAGATCAGAAATTGTTTATTAGGTTTGGTAATGGTTTATTAGTGAAAGCAAATCGTAAAATTACTCGTATCGGTCATTAATACAATAAATATGTAATCGTAATTGAAAAAAGTTCAGCAATTGTGCAGTTCGAACAAAAAGAAAAAATGCCCGTCGTTACTAGGTTACGTTGTTGAATTTTGATGAATTGTCAAATGTTACCTATTAAAATGGCCTGACTGTAATACTTCTCAAGACATATGTATATAAAGGATTTACTCCAATGCCATTCTGTTAATATTTCATAAAAGGGCAATTAACTAGTTCTCGAAAACTATCTCTCATTATTTTGTGGTTTATAAGAACCCCAGAAATAATATTGATTTTAATTTATTTTAAGTATTTCCGTTAAAAATTACTCATTACTAAGCACAGTGCTTATTTAAACAGTTAATACGTTGCTACAGCAATATGGGTTGAGACTGGCCTGTGATTTCACACTTAGCGCGTCAAGTCCAGGCTTGCATAATCAGAAACGGGATGTTTACTTGCTCATTAAAAGTTAGCCAATTAAAAATTAGTTGTAACGTTACAAAATATACAAGTTGATTGTGTTTTATTGGAGGTAATATTAATTATAGTTCTTGTCTTGTAATGCGAATTGCTTTTAAAATACGTAATCTACTTACGCAGATTCACAAAGCCAATTTTGCGATTATTATTTCAAAGACGATTTTAATATATACCAACTTAGCACCATGTTTATCGTAGAAGGATGGCAGATTTGACATATCGGGTGCTAGTCCATTGAAATATTACATAATATTTACGTTTCTTTGAGGACGCAATTTTATTTTTGGGACATGTAGGGGGGTCTGTGGAAGCTTAACCCCAAGTTTGTGGGGTTGCCACCGTAGTCCCGCGGCCTCCATCTTGGAAAAAGGTGTGAGAACGCTTTTTTCGCTATATCTGCTTAAGGATTAATCTTACAAAAAATTTGTAAAAACATAACTTGTAGAAAATTGCTTTGTCTACAAGTTTATTTATATTACTTGTTATCGTTAAATCAAAAACAAAGAAGATATAAGCAAGTGCAAAAATTTCTCTTTCTCATCTTTTTCCAAGATGGTGGCCGCGGGACAAGGGTGGCAACCCCACAAATTTGGGGTTAATCTCCTAACGACTCCCCCTTACATCTATCAAAAATAAAATTACGTCATCAAAGAAATGTAAATTTAGGCCTATAAATTGTAACATTTCAATGGACTATACAGATAAAAGACTAATGTTTTACTATTGATGTGCAGATACCTAACCTTATGAAAGACTACGCAGGGGGTAGTTCAGAAGGAAACAGCACAAACTCCGGGGACAATAGCACAGCCTTTGGAGGAATATACTGAGGAAGGTTTCATGTATTCCGAAATAAATCCATGAGGGTATGCGTCTTTAAAATAAACGTACACATAATAATTTAATACAGTATTTTTATCACCTGGTTTTGATTCACTTTCTAATTATTATATTACCATCAAATCGAATGTTTTTGTGACAAATTTTAAATGGAAACGTGTTATTTGACCTGGATGACTACAACAAACTTAGTTCTCCATATATTCTAGTTTAATGAAATCGACTTTTAGCCTGGTAGGCACCTGGTTGGCTATAAGAGTGGTGAGCGAAGATTTTAATTAAATTGTTTGGTGTTTAGGGACGTATAAAGGAATTATATGTCTTATTATTTCTTTGTTAGTTGACGTAGAAATAAATTAATAGGGTTTTATCAAATTTACGGAAATTATAATCCAAGTTGACGTACAAATTGAAAGAAAAAAAATTACAAATACACTTTACGTTGAACTGGTGCTTAATGCTACTTGTAAAAATGGATTGACTGGGGAGTTTACTTTAATATCACCTAACGTGGTTTCGTATTATTGCCATTTTAGCTCAGAGCTATTTGTACATTTCTTGGTACACCAGTGTTTACGAATTCGGAAAATATTTCTCGTTACTCACTATTTTATGTGTATTTTTCAAACCACAAAACACAATAATAACATTTCTGTACAACGTAAACCTCTTGGATTTGTTTACCTCTAACCACTTCTCTTTTTTATAACAGTTCTGGTTATGATGGCATTAATGAATCGTGTCAAATTTTTAGAAAGGACTTTTTTGGAAAATTTATCAACAGGTGAGGCAATATTATTTTTTCACACTTACCACTTATAAATGGATACCACTAAAATGCGCACTCCATTTTGAGAGTGGAAAAAGCAGAATAGTTAAATGTCTCGTTATAAAAAATAATACTCGTTTACTTTTTGAAAGGTCGCATGATTATAGTAAGATTTATTAATGTGGGTCTTAATCATGCTCTATTGACCAATTTGACAGGTCAATGTTTTCGATCATTGCTTTTTAATCAAGGATTATTATAGAATGGCTTAAAGAGGTAGCTACCTTCCCTATTATTTCTTTTAATTGGCCTCCTAACGGTAAAAAGAATTCCCAAAATTTACCAATTTTAAACATGCAAGCGTTATTTGCGATGGAAAGTCAATTACATAAGAAGCCATTATATCATTTCATTTTCAGTAAATTAATATTAGGTCCTTACATATGAAATTGGCGTTTTGTCGTACTGGCCACTTTGTTCTATATTATCTCCTCTTTGTCAAGAATTCTAATTTCAAATTTATACAGCAATTTACTCACGTATTTATGTTTCAAAAACTGTAATTAATTTGTTTTTTCCTCTTTTGGTTTTTTCTTTGCGTCACTTAGTTTACAACATAGGAAACTTGAAATATCGCGTTATTTATGAGTACGAGTTCCACCGTGGCACCAGGGCTGCAGAAACGGCTCGAAGTATTAATGCTGTGTATGGCGGCGGTGTCGCAAAAGAAAACACAGTGCATTTTTGGTTCGAACGTTTTCGTTCTGGAAATTTCGACCAGCAGAACAAGCCCCGTGGACGGCCGGAAACCAAAGTTGATAATGAAGAATTGGAGGCTATTGTAGAAGCGGATCCATCGCAAACCAGGTCCGACTTAGCTGTAGGCTGCGGTGTTAGAGACTAAACTGTTTTAATCCACTTAAAGAAAACTGGGAAGGTGAAAAAGCTTGAGAGGTACCTCATGAATTGAGTGCAGCGAACCGACAAACGTGCGTTGACTGCTGCGTTCCATTACTCAACTGGCATAATAATGAAAGGATTTTAAATCGAATCATTACCTGTTATGAAAAGTGGATCCTGAACGACAATCGGAATCGCTCATCGCAGTGGTTGAACCCTGGCGAACCAGCCAAATCCTGCTCCAAGCGAAAATTGACTCAAAAAAAGTTACTTGTGAGCCTTTTGTGGACTAACGCCGGTGTCGTTTACTACAGCTTTCTTAAATCTAGTCACATGATTACGGCAGATGTCTATTGTCAGCATTTGCAAACCATGGTGGAAAAGCTAGCTGCTAAACAACCAAGGCTGGTCAATCGCTCTAGACCATTGCTGCTTCAGGACAACGCTAGACCACACACTGCACAACAGATGGCTAACAAATTAGAGGAGCTTCAATTGGAATATCTAAGGCATCCATCGTACTCTCCGGATCTTGCTCCAGCAGATAACGATTGTTTTCAAAATTCCGGAAAATTCTTGCAAGGGAAAAATCCAACTCCGACGAGGCAGTCCTAAGCGCCTTCAACGATTTTATTGATTCCCTTTCGAATTGTGTTTTTAGTAAAGGGATCAATGATCATATGAGATGGCAAAAGTGCATAGACAGCAATGGTATATACTTTGAGTAAATAAATATATTATATTTTTAAATTGACTTTATGTTCCTCCCTTACAAAACGCCAATTTCATTTGTTGACCTAATAATAATACCAAAGTAGAATACTTTGTTAAATAATTCTAAGTCTAAGTTAAATCATTTAATAAGATTAAAATACATACATTTCTGCTCAATAAATCAATAACAAATTATCCCATTTCATTATTTATTTTATTGAAATAACAATAAAATTGGCTGCATAAAATTTAATAATATTACCATTAAAAAATGTTTTTTCTACGAGTATGTCTCATTTGATAACGTAGTTCTGGTATGATAAGCGCGCGTGTAATCGTATTTCCGTCTTAAAAATCATTTGGAACAAAGACGGTGTATTTCTGTGAGGCTCACAGTTAAACATAGGTGCGCCCACGCAACCGCGCCAGCGCCCGATCCCGAATCCCAGTCCCGTTCGATTCCTCGACGTTTTAACACGCTACAGGTCAGTGCTAAATACTATCAAATATTTTTTCACACATAACTTAATAGCTACGTAACAGCGAATTTACACATTTATAACATTAACGTAGTTCTTAGCAATGCTGTGCGATATTTTTTTTAAGTTTTGACCTACATTGGACTTATACAAGTAAGTTTATGTTTTTCTCCAGCTTTTTTATTTGTTTAGTGAAAACTCCTGGGGTTTGAAAATATGGATGCTTATGTGTCTAATTATAGTGTGGCCAACATTCACAAGTGCATTACGATACGCCAGCAGTCAAAACAAAACCGGGTTTTTGTGGCTATAAATATCACCCATATCGAATGTTTGCAAATTCTATTTTGAAGTTTGTTCACTTTCAATTACGTACCTAATTAATTTACAGTTGTCGAAATAGATATAACTAGAATCGATTGTTATTTTACTTGTGGTTATTTCTGATAACCAAGTTAGATTTGTTGATTTGATGATTGACTAAATTACCTAGGATTTTACACTATCTTAATCCATTTAAGGTAGATAGTAGTTAAAATGTGTATGTTAGTTAATTTTTATTTGCTACTTATTATACAACTTGAATAAATTTCCATTTTTACGCAATGATATCAATGTGCTTTAAATTGATTTAAATTTTAATATACTTGTTAGGTTTTATTTCAAGTTATTGATGGAGCCAAAACCCACAAAATACTTTCATATAAGAATTACCTAACTGAAGGCACGGTAATTTTCGGGTTTAGTAAATAGAATGTGATCTCACGAAGCTTTATTACGCGTCAGCAGTTTGTTAAACACATAAAACCAAGGTTACCGATGGTTTTACCAACCTCAAGTCGTGAAATGAATTCTTGGCAATTGAATGTAGTACATTCAAATGTTTACATAGTAAGGTGATAGTTATATAACAGACTTAATAAAATACAGTAAAAATCCTAGGAGTTGGACACATAGCTAATACTTACAACTCTTTTTAAAACCTCTTAAATCTCGTATCTCGAATAATTTTGTTACGTACCAACTACTTTTTTACGTTGTATCAAATATGTATAAAACAGATTATATTAGATATCAAATTATTCTCTGTTGGTTCCCAGGACATCCTTGGTTAGTGTTAATCTTTTTTTACTAATCTCATTCTTCTTTATATTCAAAATAATATCAAGAATGCATTTGGATAATAAAGTATTTGATCATTGCTGTACTTTGAACCAACATGAGAAAATAAGTAAAAAGCTAGTGACAAAGTAAACGTCTCATTCCACTCATACTTTGTCGTTATAAAAAAACTTACTTTATTTTGTTAGTAATTGAAGACAAAAGTTAACGATAGGTAGTGGTGCCAATTTCTACATGATCTCAGTATTGCCATTAGAGTTTATTAATTTTCTTTATAAGATTTTTTGTTCGTGATCATAATTTCGACTATTTTTAAGTTAATAATTGATGAATACGTAAAAGTAACAGGCTACTGCAAGAAACAATTTTATTAAATTTTAATATAAGGTAAATAAATGAATAAAAAGTCAATAGAGAATGGAAACGCCCAACAGTATTCAAGTCCAAGATTTCAAGAGTCAAAAGCTAAACTTTTGTGTACCATTAAAACTAAAATATAAAATTAACGAGTTCATTACTTTGTAATTCATCCTTAAGACTACACAAAAGTTTGAAACTGGAAAACTTTGAACTGCAGTCTGCATTTCTGTATCATTTCATGTTTGTTGAATGCGCCAACTTTATTACGAACCCTTGGGATTATTTTACAAAAGCGTTTCACTGTGACTTTATCTTAAGAAATGATGTTTATATAATATTTTGAGTTTTCGATTTATTTTTCCGGTTATATTAAATAATCTGCATACAAAAATATAAACAGAGTAACTTTCGAGTCAGTTAACAAATTTGGTGTACACGATCTATTTCAAATATGACTATACTGATTCAAAACTCAACCCTATATAATCTACGTAAAATGAGCAATTGAGCAAACACCATAGACATAAAAAGATTATAAAAATTTACGAATACGTATATATATTTCCACTTTCATGTGCGATTTGTTCAAATTTGTTTTTTAAATGGGTTTTCCATGGGAGTTTTTTCATTGGGAGTTCTGTCTTATTTTGTTAGATAATCCGTTAATTCTAAGTAGAAAAAAATTAAAGTCTAGTCATTTTTATGAATTTATAAATCTACATGGGCGTAAAAATA
Organism: Marasmarcha lunaedactyla; assembly: GCA_923062675.1. NCBI lineage: Eukaryota > Metazoa > Arthropoda > Insecta > Lepidoptera > Pterophoridae > Marasmarcha > Marasmarcha lunaedactyla. Next base: position 10,925,766 of record OV281339.1, on the reverse strand, counting down.
AAATACGAAGTTTGGGTCTAATACAAAATTAACGCAAAAATAGTGCCGAAATAACCTACACATGTACCTACATAATTTATTTCAATCACTGAAAAGAAATAAGTAACTCATTTATCTCAAATAAGTACTAAAACAACTGTTAAGTTCATACATAAAAATAAATAATTTTTTTCATAAATATTTACAGAAATCTTAACTACTAAACTAATCTACTAAAGATGAGCCGCGTTGGAAGGGGCAGACGGACCCGAGTCTACGATTGTAACTACAACAAGGGAGAGAGCTACTATCGCCCTGTGCTTGATAGACTCGACGGAAAAACTCCGATAACACGTGAAAAGCCATTCGAGGTGGAGAACAGGATCACTCGAGCTTTGGACGATGTGGAAGCTTCAAATGCAGAGCTTTTCGACTCCAGAGGCGCTCGTGTGCAACGGGCTAAACCTCTCTCTTCGGCCTTCGACGATGAAGAATTCAGTGAAGATGTAAGACTTACTATTTTACTGCATAACTCAAAACTTTACTAATTTCTTAAATTTTAATATCTTAGAATGCAAGCGAGCGATCAATTTGATGGTTAGCAGCAATCGTGGCAACGGTATTCATTATTCTTAGGTATGATGACAGTAATATTACATATAGTAAGTATAGAAGGCATATAGTAAGGGCGTTAGTATCTTTGCCAACCCTGCTCGGAATCATTTCTACTACCACGAAAATATTGATATTATAATAACACTTTCAATATTGTTTTATGTTAAATAAAATCAAATATCTAAAACTAAGCCCCTATTTAAAAATCAGACTGATCCTTACTCTTGTAATTAATTTAATTTTTTGATGCCAAATGAATTCATATAAACCTAGTTCTATGTACCTAGTTCACAAAATATTTTGCAAGAGGAGTCAATAATCAAGGTGCAAAGAAGGTTAAGTCAGGCCAATTTATAACTTTCAAATAAGTTGTATTTGCGGCTAGTATAACTTTATTTTTCCTGTCTTATAACTTATTTTTATTTGACGAGTTAAGTGTTGTTGTTTTGATTTTAACGTAATTGTCGGAAAATTCTTGAAACCAAAGCCGAGTACCTTCTCGTGTAACTCTGACACTTAACTATTTTACACAAAATTGTCGACCAGCAAATCGTGAAACAAAATGATATGTTTGCTTTTTATGTAGTGTTTTCTTTTGTTGGATATGATTGATATTGTTTGTGAACCAAAACTATCTAAATAATACTAAAACTCTACGCCCACATTTTCAAGTAAAACACAAATTAACAGAGAGCAAATTCCATTTAGATTCCATTATAGAAAATGTTTTCATAATATTTTCAGAAAAAGTCTGGTTAAATATTTTCTTAAGCCTTTGTAACAAAATCGAGATTATTATTCGTCCTTGATAAATAAGAAAGATATATCAGATTCATAGCATCGTCATGGATGGTGACGACTTTCCCAAAATAGCCAGCATGAATGAATATCATGCCAAAGTTTACATTTGAGATATAAATATTAACACGTGAGTGGATTTTTTTAGTAAACACTATATTTAAGACAATGATGTAACTTTCTAGAGTCTGTTTTGAACATGTTTATGAACTTATATTTAGCATAGCTTTATCTGAAGTTTAGTTAACGTTGAGACTGTATTGCTTAGGCTAAAATAGGATATACAGGTAGTCTTCAATAATATTTTTTTTAAATGCTCACCATACAAAGGCCTGTAAGAATTTTCGCCACAAGGTCTTTCTGCAAAACGGGTCATTTAAATCTACGTATAAACGTTTGTTTTTATGAAGGTAAAGATTACATTTCGATTATGATTAGGAGCTGTTTAGTTAATTTCTAGTTCAACCCTCTGCCTGTGCCATAGACGTCATTTTGTCATAATTAACGATTATAATACTAATAATATCATAAAGGGAATGTGTTTCTCATTTTTTTGAAGGCTAAGTTACTTAGTACTTCAAAATTATAAATCTGATTGGAAAAAATATTTCAATGTGAGACCTGCACTTCAGATCGTCTTTATTTAATCTTGACATTCCCACAGGACTACAGAGGCTAAGAGAGTGAAAAGTGGATGTTTTTAGGCACATAAAAAAGTTGTTAGTTTTCGAACTGAATAGTTAGAAATACTATTAGTGGCATATAAAAATATACAATCAAATGTTAATTATTTAAAAATAATATATAGAATAGGGTACGTCAAGTAAATCGTTTGCATTGAATAAAATTTTAAACATCCCTTTTATTTACGGTGACACTTTATATATAGAAATAAAAGGTATATAGAATTATTATTTTGATGCCAAGCACGCCCCAAATTTTTAGTACTATGGTTCTCTAACTAGTGTCAAAATAAGAGTACTAATAATGTTTTTATATTAAATATGCTAAAACTGTAATAAACAAAAGAATTATATCCGATTTGATCTACCAATATAACGTTGTTTATGCGAAGTTGGACTTGCAGCATGTGACATATCGCTTTACAGGGATCGATTATTAAACTTAGAGTGGCCTACAGACAACTGTTTTGTTTACACTGATTCAAATTGCACAACTAAATACCATTCCATTGAACTTAGATTAATGGCTTGTCAAATGATGTACCGAGTTACCTAGGTTCCTTTAAGTAACCCATAGGAACAAACCCGGGCGGAAAAAGCTGTGTATCAATCAGATAGCTGAGTACAGAATATAAGATAGATATTTGTCTATAGATATATTTATCTAAAATTATTTGTCTATCTTATATTCTGTACTCAACCCCAAATGTTAAAGAAAAGCTTTTCTTTATTTTCTTGTATTTATTGTATATTAGGCTTATATAAGTAGCTTGAACAGCTCTGATTCTACAAGTAGCCACAACCTTCCACTACCTCCCTTGAGATGTAATACTAGTAGTTGTAGAAGTAGCTCATTTCAAGCATTCATTAAGAGTTGGTGCATTAATCGGTTTGGTGAACTCAAACGCAGCACCTTATGTGAATATACTTAGCATTTTATATATCTTCTACACCTAAAAGCACCCTGCCCGCATGCTTTTCGGCCTGCATCGGGCTCCCGCCTTCTTAACACCAGAAGTTTCAAAAATATAACCATTTCCTACCTGTTGATATTTCCTGAGCTTCAAATTGTGTCTGGGTCGTTGGCATGCGAGCCAGCTTGAACATTCGTTGTAAGAAGATGGGAGGCCGTGAGGGTTACGCAGTTTGGCCTACCCGATTTCCAAGGATCCAGAGTTTAGCATCAGGCCGCTTGCCATTGTCACGTAATAGTCGTGATGGATCGAGTACCGAGGGACAATAGGAAGTGATAAGCACCCGGCGGATGATGTCTTTCAACCTGGCATGGCGAGATAATCTGCCACCACTACATACCTGAGAGCACGTCATATTTATCATCAATATCCATGTCTTCCAAGTTCATCTACCAATAGCGCGTTGCTTAGCACAAAATTTTGCATCAATACGCAAACTACCAGCTAAATAATTGGATGTATTTAAAATTTGTTATCAAACAACCTAAAACCGATAAAGATAAGCAAGGAAGTTCTAAAATCTTATGGGAAAGTTGTAGATGTACGTAGAATGAAACATAATAGTACTAGCTTAGACCATACTAAAGTATTATTATACGTCTAGTTACTTATACATGTAATAGCCGAAAGACACACGGCATTTCTTTATAGTGTTTACACTTAACTTCTTGTTGAGATTAGATCGTCGAATAACAAATTTTCATAGGCCGGATTTTATGAAGCTAGAATAAAACGAAATACCAAGCATAAGTCTGTATTCTAGGAATAAAAACACTATGCCTGGTATAATATTTATATCGCCCATTTTGGCGGTATAAGTATTATATTTTTGTCCCGTGTTGATTTCAGCTGAAAACGTGATTTAATTTTCTAATAGTTTAGTAAAGCTTATATCAAATGCTCGGAACCAAGTATTCAAAATTAATGTTTTGGCCTACTTTAACTGCCTGTACTGAAAAAAAATGTACTAAGGCAAGTAGCTTGAAAAAATAGCGCATTTAAAAAAATATTTATAAAAATATACTTACTCTCAGTTCATGTTTCATTAAAATAAATAGCTCAGAGAAAAATTGCACAGAGACTGACAGAGTCTAGGTTTCATATGAGGGTAGTTTTATAATAATATGACAACGCTATCTATGTTAGGCCGTAAACTTTTCAATCCACCCTCGTAAAATATTAAAAATTATTTTATCGTAAAATATTCCATACAATTAACAGTTTTCAAAAAACCAAAAATTTTTACTTAGACAATTAGCCAACATGAACGATTATCTCGTGCTAAATTCATCTGAATATGATAGACCCAAAACCGAGTGTTTCCATTGAAACATGACGACACATATTATTTTTATGGCTAAATGCATCCATAACCTATACAAAAAAATAGATGTGACTTGTACGAAAAGGTCTGTACAGTGTTTAAAGAAAACAGGTCAGTGATTTTGTCACAAAATTGAAGTAAATAATGAGATAAATGTTAAAAGGGTTTTTTTGTTCCTAATTGTTTCTGAAAACGGTAACTTCGTGACTTGTCAGATAACATTCTGATTTATTACATTCAATAATAAATGGGATATTTATATATAGGATAGGTTATTCCAAAACTTGTTTGATGAAATTGTTGTGACATTAATGTATGAATTTTAAATCAAATCAAATCTTCTCTTCGATCGAACTAATCTTTGATCGAACGTTTTGTTTACTACAAAATATTGGTTACTAATGGTATCCTATTAATTAAAGTGTTAAAGTGCCTACCATGCCTCTAAACAGGTTTATTAAAATCGTATACTTGACAATTCAAAAAAATCTAATTTTATTCATCATACTTTTACAGATAACTGAATCCTTAAGACGTCTGCGCGCTGGTAAGAAGAGCTCACGGTTTGCTGAAGATATTGACTTCGAGAACAGCGTTTCAAACCTTGAAAGCCGCATGAAAATCTCGGACAAAATACTTGAAAGTGTCGGCCTGTCATCTGATATGAGCCAAGCTCGTCGTGCATTACTAGATAACGAGGAGCGTACCGAGAAACGTATAGCGCGTCGTCTAAATGACGAGGGCTCACTTACAAAATGGTCTGCGCTCAAGGGCGATGATGAGAGCGCTGCTGCTCAACGTGCCAAGATGAGCCGGGCTCGCCTGACTGATTTAGAAGATGAAATGACAGAACTTAACGAACGCAGCGCTGCCAGAGAAAAACGCGCTGCCAGGTTGAAGGCACTCGTAGCGGACAACGAAGCTTCCGAGAATGTCGCCTCAACTACTAAAGTCACAATGCGGGCTGAGAGAGAAAAGAAAACTGTCACTTTTTAAATTGTACAATAAATAACTCATACAAATGGAACCTAATCTTTTCTCTAAATCACTTTAGAGTGGACGTATTTAATGGTTTCAGTGATAGGAAAATTGTTTTGTTTTTGACTGCATTTTGTAAATGTATACTATTTATGTTTTTATTGATGGTTTTTATATTTCCTTAAATCATATGTAATGATTTCATTGATATTGTTTTTGTAAGCAATAATAAAAATACATTTATGCCGGAAAAAAAAATTTCGTTGTTATTAGGCTATTTAGCATGATTTTAACTGTGTCCTATATTCTGAATATTAACGAATTCATTTACATGTACATACTCCAGAATCTCAATAAATATACAATACAAAATTTATAACCTTGACATATATACAAGAAAAATAAAGAAAAATTAAGGTAAAAATAATATATAAACCATAATAATTTAATAATAAAAATATGGTAAAATTATAATGATAATAAATTTCCAGAAGAACACACTATGCAATTGTATGGCCCCAAAGCTTGCTGAGTTATGGATGACCATACAGTGAACTGAAGGGAACCCAGAATAAACATAAAGATATAAACAATCATGGCCCGAGAACAAACATCTGTGTTCATCACACAAATGAATGTGCCGACCAGGACTCGAACCTGGACCCTCCGGCGTATGAGGCAGGGCTACTAACCCCTACGTCATTTCAGGCCCCAGCTTTAAAAAGCGCAGATAAGACCAAAACACTGGCAGCATTTCCCTGTAGGATTGCCAGAGATTGGATTACCTATATCTTTTATAAGGATAAGGATTTTTTATAAGGATTTTTGTCTCCAACCCCAAAACCTTGCTATTTTCACTACGTAATGTAAAGATGTATTGTTAGGGGGGGATGTATATTAAAGGCATACTAAGACTGCTTTCTTTATTCTACTAGCTCAGCTGCTGCTCTTGGCAACTGTACAGTGCGTCGTAATGTCGCAAGCATCTAAATGGCTTACTACAAAAGTTTCAACACACGAAGCGTCTCACATAAGACATTATCACACAAATCCTAAGCCGTCTTGCCTCTTACCATTGGTACGACTTAGACCTAGCATTGTAACCCAGGTGGTTAGAGCACTGTAATAATAATACACTTCATTGCCAATCAGTTACAAAATTAACATACACTTAGATTAAAACTACAAAAAAAAGAGAATGACAATGTAAGTGGCCTAACCACTAAAAAGTAACCCGTTACTTTCGACGTTAGTTCCTCAGATACACACATGCACTCGCATACTCTGCTTCCAAATTGGAGATGGGACGCGTAGGGAATCATTATCCAATTAGGTGCCTAAATAAAGAGATAGTGTTACCAAGGGTTAAAAAGCCAACCATCCTTTTAAGAGATTAGAAATAAATACTTCTGAATTCCAGTGTCTTTCATATTTTGGTACATGTATATAATAACAGGCAAAATGTATATTCCGTTAAATATTACTTGATGTTCTTAATATTGTAAAAAGTTACATATTTTTAAAAGATTAATGCTCGACATTTGCATGCTTTATTGGCATTATCACCATTGCGTTTTAATTGCTTAGGAATGGAGCGCATGTTTTACTGGCGGACTTATCTTATAAGTATGCGAGAAACTAAATACTTATTTTATATATTTATAAATATAAACACTAAATAACTTTTAGTATTCATCTTGTTTCATAATTCTTTTTGTAAAGCTGAAATTTTAGTAGTTCCATACTATTTTTATCTGTTTTAATGTGGGAAATAAACATTTTAAATCTTGCTACACGTTGTTATTGTCGAAAATAATTGTGGTTACTGTTAGCAATCAATTTCAAAAGATTTATTTCATGCCAGTTTTAGAAATGCCATTGCATAGAAAATATTGAATACAGAGGCTCAATGTAAGTATCTAATTTTATTATTGCTTGTGGATCAAAATTTTAGCCCAGACCTCAACCTAATGGTTGCTGTAACCATCGCTATTCGGTACTCGCACTTTTTTGCCTTTGTTTGTTTATGTTTATGTTAAAGTCCGATTAACACAAACACATCATCCACACAGCGTCATGAACAGCGAATATGCTGAGCATTCACGAAAATTTTTGCTAGTCTTGAACTCAAATATGTTTTACAAACGTGTTTTAAAGAGTTTTCATCGTGCCTGCATTCCACGTTATTCTTAAAATCATTTCATCAAATTTGCTTTAATTTTTATGAGAACCATATTTTGGGTCCTATAAGCAGGGATGCATACGATAAGTATGTCCATATAAGAAACATATGTCCATTAAAAACGTCGCAAGCTGAAAAAAATATAAAATGTTCGACGCTGTCGCGGACCACACACTTCTGAGCGAAGTGTGGGCTATTGCCCACATATTTGGCATATTTGCAATCCTTCGATCAGGTGCATGGTGGCTTAGTCATTAAAGTTTGAATGTGTGTACCAAATTTCCATTGCATGAGGTTTGCATAACAGAAATGAACCTATCTAGTAGTACATGTATTAATTTCATGACTATGGCAGCTACATGAAAGGGACACCACACCTTAGCTGACGGTGTCTAAACCACTTTTTCCTTAGTTTTAATTAAAAAGTATGAGTTGTTTTAAATAAATAACTTGTTTCTCACCAGTTTAGAGCTGGAAGCAGCGGCGGAGTTCTCTTGTAGTAATCATGACAAATGAATACACAAAGGAACTAACCCAGTTTTTATACAAATTTGGCACTCGCATTGCAGAGATAAAATTATGGAATGTGTTGGATAATTTTAAAAAGCAATGACGGCATTTTAATTTGTCAGATTTTACCTTTTTTTTATCTATCTTCTGGTTTGACTGGAAATATTCTTGTAAAATAAAGTAGTTTCTGAATTTTCTAATTCAAAACTATATTGTAGGTATATCGAATAATAATCTATTTTCAAAAATACTTACTTCTCAGAACTTGGCCAACTCTGTTATTTTTGAAATGAATAAAAATACCGACTTTCGTGCAAAACTGAGCCTGCCAGGCCTAAAACCGAATTTTCTCTTTAGAAAATGACAAATTATGTTTCCGTTTTATGTCAAAAACTTCCTGAGAGTAATCGCTAGAGGAGCTTCAATTTTGGAACATAAGATTGGTGTCATTTGTATGACAAAATCTGTCCAGTGTTCATATTGTATAATATACAGTTCAGTGGGTTGAATTGACACATGTCTTGAAAGCAATGTTTTAATTTTATTAAAACATAGGTTAAGATGAAGAAGTATTCAAGATGAAAATATGAATCATTCAGTGAAATTCTAAAACAAAGGCGTATTTCAGCCAACTGTATAGGTACTTGGGTCGACCTCGCAGTAATCGTTCGAAACACCCCTACTTTTTTTATACTAGTACTTGAAATGGGCAGAAATAGTTATTGTTTAGAAACAACAGCTGATTGCCATAAAACACAAATAATAGTAATAAATACAGTTCAGTGTTTAAGGTTCAGTGACTCTGGCCGAACGGACGTGAGCATTCTGAATGACAAGCTAAGCTTGTAAATGAAGTGTCATGTCAATAACTTGTCTTTTCAGCTTGTTTTTTGTGTTGTTTTAGTTTTTATCACCAACGTAAACAGCAAACGAAAATAATTAATGTCTAAAGATACACAAGGATAATTATTTAGGAGTCTGTATTATTTATTAAATAATATAATTTTATACAACTTAAAATGTCTTTAAACAAAATGTAAGTGTTTTTTTATATGATTTTAATTTAATACCATTCTAAAGTTGCAATTTGCCGTTTCTATAATATGTGCATAATTATGGATATCGACATACACAATTAGTACCATATAAACAGGCAGCCAAAGTGGTTCATGGGTTAAAGAAAAGTCTGGATTCGTTAACTACTTTTTAGCACGACTCGTGATTGATAATTGCGATGATCTTTGTTGAATATTAATAAATTACAGAGTTATAGCCATAAACATTGCTTATTTTAGTATATATGCCAGAATTAAAAACTCCAGTAAGTTAAAAAGTAATTCATAACCGGGATGGTTAATTGAGAAGTGTATCATAGCGTTAGTGACTTTCTATCCAAAAAAAAATAGAATTTATCACATTGTAAGCCATGAGGCTGAATTATTATATATATTGACATTTAATTTTTCTCATTTAAATGTATGTATATTTCTCATTTATATGTTTGAACTATTGAAGGCACTGTAAAATATAATGTTATTGGTTGTTATTGTGTTGCATTTTACCTGCATTTTACCTTCACATGTTATTTATATGTAGCATCTAAATTAAGTAGTTTAAACTGCTTGTATGTAATATTGCATTATGTTGTACAGTTGTAGTGTGAGGAACTTTTATACATTGTGAATCTTGATACCTTCTTTTGTTACCACCTATAATGGAATAAATAAATTTGATTTGATTTGATAACAATTCACTTTGTGGATTATATTGCAAGTAATTGTGTTTCATTAATTGCCTTTGCAGGCATATATTAGTGGATAACAAAAGAGCCGGAGCTGTACGAGTACCTACGGAGACACCATACCCTTTCAAAGAAGGGCGACAAGATTCAAACACGGCAGCAACATCTTACTTAAACCGATTTGGAGTAGGGTGGTCTGTTTTAATATCAAAATAGTATCTTATATAGTATCTTATATAATAGTTATCTTTAGTATTCACAAAGACAATATTGCATTTATGCCTAGTTTAAATTAATTAAAGTCGAATTTGATATCTAACAAAACAACAGTTTGCAACTATTGTTTTGAGAGACATTAATAATTACACGAATGTAATATTGTGGATGTTTCCTACGTATACATTAAAAAAACTTATTATCACAAAAATACGATATTTTTGGTGAATGAATACTTTTACATAAATATTTAACTCATACTTAGTTATGCATTTTGCCAAATTGGTTTGCCTTATTGAGGTGACGTTGAGGACCATCAAGATCAGGACGTTGTCTAGTATTAAAAGATGCCTATACAGGTATCAGTCAGCACCAAAACCAATAATCATTACCAAATTTTCAAAATTGCTATATACAAAAGGCGCTTAACAATCTAAGCACCAAAAATTATGATCCAAATAAAACTCCAAAAGTAGCTGAACATGTTGAACTCCACGAGTAGTTGAACATCCCGCATGTTAAAAGTCAAGTGATCCCGCATGTCGCTGAACATCAAGTTACAAATTCAAAATACCTTACCACAAGAAACAGCTTTAGCAATTTTTCAATGCTCAGATAACTTTTATCAGTAGAATAATTTTGAGAATTGGACATAAATTTTCTGACAGTAGAATAAGCTAGAATAATTAAACTGAAATTTAATTATTTTTACTAAACATTGTAAATTTTGTGATAATACATTTAATTTATTTTTAATGTTCTTTTTTAATGTTTTCATTTCTTTTTTATTTGAATCTTAATTTGATTACTTAAACTTGATTTCCCGTCTTATTTGTTCTTATTATAATTATAAATTTATACGACGATGTAAATTTTAGTCTTGTAAACTGGCTGTATTGTATGTTGTTTAAATAAATATTATAAGATATCCACGTGTCCACGAGCTAGGAGAACTTAGATCTATTATTCTAAATATCCACCACAACATGATCAAAAAATCGACAGGTAGCAAAATAATCAAAAGTGAGCGAAATAATCAAAAGAGTGCAAATTTGTATTCAACAGAATGGGATTCATTTTGAGCATTTGATAAATTGATTAGTTTTGTATTAAAAATGATAAAATTCATGGTCTTCCTTTTATTTCTGACACTATGTTATTAAGCAAAAAATATCCCATCCCTTTCGGCTGGTATGATAAAATTACATGGTAATTTTTTTCTCGTGTAGCGGGTTCGATTCCCGGTTCAGCCATGTAATTATTTAAAGATCTATGAATGCAGTTTGAATTGTTTTTTAAATTTAAATAATGTCTTGTTTCAGTGCTAAAGTTAAAATGTTCCATCTACAATATACAAGGTTTTTGCCCTCCATGTGGCATAGTCGTGGGACGCCGTGTTACCTTTTACTTGGTCTGCTTTTTTGCTTTCTACTTCAAAACCACGCAACGAATTTCAATGAAATTGTTACAGCTACACGACGGAGGTTTGCGACGGAAATTGATCCAATTCGGGTTTTTTATTGCATGTTTACATAAGCAATGTTATGTAATGTAACTTTAATATGTTCACTGTTGTTGTATCTTAATAAATAAATAAAATAAAACAAAATAAAATTACGTCCATTTTGGTGCGATAGGTGTCACACATCCTTTAACCAGAACAAACATGTTATAGCGATTATTATGGCAGTCAAAGTAGAACGGTCTGTTGTACTGTACTACCTACTTTGTGAAACACTACTAACATCGCATGTTTTTACAACACCCTCCTTATTTCGCCTTGGCGTGTTATCCTGTGCCTTGGCCTGGTTCGGGCATATCGAAAATCGTTTGCAGCGGTTAATGTCTTGTTGTTTGTCTGAGTTAGGTAGGTACGAATGTTTTTTTATTATTTTTCTATTTTTACTTTTATATACATCCTTTTACAAATAAGTTGATAAAGATATAAAAAATGGATAGAAAAAAGACTAGTCTTCTAATATATGAATGTTCAGTGGCTTTTGCAATGCGTGAGGTTTGATATTTATTACGTCAAGCATTTTTGATTATATGAACGTTTAGCGACTTTTGGAGTTCATAATGTTCAATTTATTTTGCAATTTTATTCTAGTCATCGATTTCTGGCATTTATATTCTTTAGCGACTTACTTATGCGTGCTACAGTTTATAGCAATTTCTTTCGGTGCTGATATTGCCACTTATCGTAAACTTTTGATATGGGTTTTGGAAACATTAATAATAAAATTTGTCTAGCTCTATCATGTGGTTTTACCTGTGTAGCTTCTAATCCCACTGGACTTTCTGGCCAGTTGTGTTATTTTTGGATTATGTGTAGCTTTCTGATGGTGGAAGAAATTTTTAAAATTGTTTCATATTTTATTGATTACAAATATGTGATCTCATTAGATCTGTCTTGTATATAATAATGTATTTTTATGCAGTACAATCATCAATTTTTTCAGCCCAATGTCAAAAACCTGGCGAGTCATTTGTATTGTGTGTGGAACATGCTTGATATTGCTTTTTGTCACGCTTGCTTCGACGCAATTCGTGTAATTTTAAAGTTTATTTTTTATTTTTCATTAGAAAACAAATCTTATCATTTTTGATCGCAATTTGTACATGAATAAAGCTGAAAATTGTTAAATATGACATGTTTCTTTTCGTCGTTAATCTGGTGCAAGGGATGTATGGTAGTACAAACTGCCACCACGCCAGTTCTAAACCTGGCATTTTCCTTCTAGTCAGCAGTATTTGTATCTGTCATTTTTCGAGGTTTTCTGTTAATCTTATAGACGCTCAGCCAATACACACTAGGGGTCTCTCGCTAGGGAACATTTTATCACGTAGGAATTTGGAAAATATTTTTATCCTTTGGTACCTTATTCGGGATAAATACCTTTCTAAACATGTTAGTATTTTTGAAATCGATGTGTAGTTTCAAAGTTCATCGATTATACATATCAATCTAAGAGATAAATACTTCCTTTTAATAATAAAAATACAAATAATAATAATAGTAAATATATACAAACTTATTCTATAACTCCACTCCCATGCCACTCCATTGTAAGGGGCGATACCCACGTATTGGTGGCAATTCGCGTATGTATTGAACGTTCGGCAAAAATACCGCTCGTTCTAAGCCGCTCGGGTTTGGCGAGACAAGCCTAAAATACCGACCTGTATGAAGCCCGAATGGACTACCCAATCTGTACATGCCAAATATGTATAAAAGTTGGTTGGATCAGCACTACCGTTCAACTACTCGTCGTAATTGGAGCTCATCTTGATTATATATTTATTTAGAATCCCCAACATGGGCTTACATTAATACTTGCTTTACAGTATTTAGCATAATATGTTGGTTAAATGCGCCCCCAATTATAGGCGAATACAGCATGCCTTAATTTTTTCACAAAAATAAGAAGAAAGTTAAAAATTTAAACGAAAAAAAAATTTTCATTGCGGTTGGATCTTAATTATTAGGCATTTATTTTTATTTGCAGAAAAAAATGATACACACTACAAGAAAGTTACCCGTATAGAGTAATTATTTCAACAGAATCATTCGTTTTATAGTTCAGTTAAGTCCAATATAATAAATAAGTAAATAAAATCCCCAGACAAACACACGAACTGTAAGGCCCCGAAGTAACCAAAGTTTGTGTTATGGATGACCACACAGGGAACTGGGGGAAACCCAAAATAAACATCCATATGTAAGTATAAAAACAAACGTTATGTTCATCACACAAACAAATGCCCAACCGGAAATCGAACCTGGAACCCCTGGCATATGAGGCAGGGCTACTGCGATACACGCCAACTGAAGCCACTTGACCGTGTCTTATAACAAAAATAATACTTTAAGTGTTTGGTGAAAAAGCGTTAATTTAAGTTACTGGATTTCTCTATCAAAACATATATTGACAAACTGTACTGACTCTACTGCTAAATATTTCGCACAGTTTTAGAATATGTCATTAGACTCATTCGAAAAACTTTCCGTCTTTTTACTTGATCAACCCCAGTAATTCCCGGCAAGTCTTCAGTTTTTAGAGATCAAAACAAAACTTTTGTGTGGGTTCCGAGAGGGACGGGTCCTTTATATATCTTCATGAAGCGACTCATATAATAGCGATAGAACTTCACTTGGAAGTTCATTTAATCATCTATTATATTTCGTCGCTTAATTCTTCAGGTAATTTATAATTAAACAGGTAGATTTTTAGAGATTAAGTTTTGTTTCCTTTTGTTTATGCAAATTATAATTTATTTTAATAATAATAATACGTTTATTCATTAAATTCCTTACTTTAGTACATATTTTCAGAATCCAGTAACCTTTAGGCATTTATTATACACTTGGTGATTGCCAAATTAATTAAATCAATAAACAAAATAATTTAATTTTTATTCATCTCTTTATCGGATGATATTGGGTGGTTTGTACCTTAATTGAGTACGGACAAGGCAAAGTCGTTTAGTGGTTCTAATAAAGGTTTATGATAAATTTCGAAAGGAGTTTTAGGTCCACCCAGCCGTTTCTCGGTTAACCTACACTGAGCACGTGCCGCGTGCAGTGTGCGCTGAACACATCATGTCAACGCCGCTCGTAGCTAGCGTCTGCTTTATCCACCGACTTAGCGTCTTACTCGACGCAGCGGTGAGGGACCTTTCATGTTACAAACAAGAATCCTGAGTTCGAAGCTTTAATATTTTTCGTCACAAAAAATATAATCTTTTAGAGTCGATACAGGATATAACATTATGTTATTTTTAAAGATTGGCAAGGATAACGATTTGGGGCTGTAGATTTAATGATGTATATTATGATTATGTGTACGGATGCAAAAACTATATTTTCTAATTTAATGTCTGAACCCTATGTCGGTGCATACGCCTAACGATGTAACAATAAATTTTTGGTTATTTTTTCTAATATAAAGTAATATAAGGATATCACAGAGAAAGCTAAATAAGAACTAATTTGGATCCCAAGAAAATGTGTAAGTACCTCGATTTAGTGGTTTCATTTTAAAGGCTTCTTGTTAAATTTGCCTCATTATTGCCCATATCTTCGCTTAACTATAGAGACCAGGCTGAACGGTTTGAATTTAATGAACCAAATGAACAACCAAACCCAACCGAAAAATAAAAAGCAAAAAACTAATTAAAACAGGTTTTTGAACATATCAGTATTACGTAACGTACAAAACTCCCACCATGACCTCAACGTGACGTTGTATTGACAAATAGTCATGGATGCCACAGAAGCGAGCATCAACATCAGGGTCTCTGGATGACAGCCGCGCAAATTCAATTCAATTTAATTCAATTTAATTATTTTTCTAACACATTTTAAGACAAGGGAAAATTGGGGAAATCGTTAAAAATACGCAGAGGCCCAATTAATCGCAAACGCATCGACTACGACTGCTTCCGGTTCAGGATACTTAGTTACAAATGCGTCACATTTGCAAACAAACATTATAGCAAAAATCCATAAATCACGTTCCTCGCCAAATGCCATAGCCAAATGTGTCTAGTAAGAGTTTTTAAATGTGGAAATTGCATACCACCCATACTATTGATGTAATTAATAGCGGGAGTATTTTCAATACGTAATAAATATTGCACAATTTCTTTCTACCCCGGCTGAACTTTTGAAGCCGAAGGAAACGGCTTATAATTTTAGGTAATTGATATGGTATCCTTTTTCACTATGTTTCCAAGAACCATACAATTTACTGTTTTGGAATACTGCGCCCCAGCCAGTTCTGAATGCATCTGTATATATCTAATAAACTTGCGAAGTAATTGAACAGGAAATGGTATATTTACTTATACTTTTCAACCAGATTAAATCTTCTAACAGTAATTTAGGGAGGTCAATTTTTGCTTCATAGTTGTACTTATTTTGCAGCAAGAAAGGCTGCGACCAGTACACTTATATGTTTGGCAAAATCTCGTTTTGAGCATAATTGAAGTTTTATAAACTTTTTTATCGTTATAACGCTTATCGTCAGGTAAAGAAACAGACATCTGTTGGATGTTAAACATAAAGCCTAAAATTATTACAGACTTTGTCGGTACAAGTCGATTTTGTCCAAATTCATAACATGTGACTCATAACTTCACGCATAATTTTTGTAAATACCCCCTGAGTAACAGATAGTCCATACGGCTTGGCCGTAAACTCGTAAGTGATTGGCTCAAACATATCGTTTTCTTGAAATTCAAAACGTAGGTATTTTTTGTAAATAACACGCATAGGTACGAGTAGATATGATCTCTTTTATCTATGTTAGATAAGACACCATTATGGGGAATCAATTTAGAAGCTGTTTTATAAGGTTCCATTTTGAAGTATACTTTTTCTACAAAATTGTATAATTTTCTTTATATTTCGTCGCTTTATTCTTCAGATAGTATTTAATTAACAAGGTAGTCCTTTTAAGGTACGAGGTAACTTCGCACAGTTTGAGAGTATGTCATTTGACTTATTCAAAAAACTTCCATCTTTTTACTTGATCAATCCCGGTCCTGACAAGTCTTTATTTTTTAGAGATCAAAACAAAACTTTTGTTTCGGTTCCGGGAGGGACGGGTTCTGTATATATCTTCGAATGAAGAGGACTCATATAATAGCGATAGAACTTTACACATTTACATTCTTTTTTCGTGCGTGGTAACAAGCACGTGTCTTATACCAACCAGTATCTTTATAGTTTATAATATTAAACATGTGGTAAATGGTGTACTAAAAGTGTACTAAAAGTTTGAAAATTAGAACAAAAAATACAGAATAAAAGAAAGCAACTCGTTATTTCTTCCGATGAGGTAAGCCATTTTATGTTATTTCATAAGTGATTACGGGTATCTATTAACGATAATTTCGCTTTGTTGAAAAGATGCAGAAAACACGGGTTATCTATAATAGATATATCACGTTGTCCGCTTGCATTTCTGGTAGTCGTCTACCTGATGTTTTTATTATAAACTAAAATTTCGTTTTATCGAAAAGATGCGGAAATTTGTGTTATCTATAATAGATATATCACGATAACTGCAAAAATTCAAGGTAGTTACTACCTAATGTTTATTATTATAAACTATCATTTCGCTTTGTCGAAAAGATGCATAAAATACGTGTAATCCATAATGAATATATCACGCTAACTGCAAAAGTTCCTGGTAGTCTTCTACCTGATGTTTATTATTATAAACTATAATTTCACTTTGTCGAAAAGATGCAGAAAATACGTGTTATCTATAATAGATATGTCACGCTACTTGCAAAAATTCAAGGTAGTTACTACGTAATGTTTATTAATATAAACTATACTTTCGCTTTGTCGAAAAGATGCAGAAGATACGTGTTATCCATAATAGCTATTTCACGCTATCTGCAAAAAATTCCTGCTAGTCTTCTACCTGATGTTTATTATTATAAACTATAATTTCGCTTTCTTGAAAAGATGCAGAAAATACGTGTAATCCATAATAGATATATCACGTTATCCGCATAAATTACTGGTAGTCTTCTACCTGATGTTTCCTATTCCGATAGATGCTGTATAGTACTCGTATTGTTATTTTTGACTTTTTTTTAATAATGTTAAAAAATTTAAATCGAATATAGAAAATGCGTGTAGTCTGAAAGAGATTGAACACGATATCTGTATTGCGTAATATTCTATTATTTCTATTTTTTTTTCTAATCTGAAAGTCGTCGTTAAAATCATTTAAATATAATAATGAACCCAGTGAACGAATCTCTGGCTAGTCATTTCCGTTACCGCAATACCTGAGTCCTCTTTGTAGACGCTCTCTAATCTGGAAACGTCGACCTCTGAGAATGAACCGGGCCAGTCGGGAGAATTATTAGCCGGGAAATATTCGCCATGGACCCAGATATTCTTTCTAACCTCGGGGTTTAAGGGGCTCCAGTTAGTGGAATAACCGCTATTAATAGGGGGTTGAAAAAAAAAGTAATAATAATAATTATAATAAAAAAGTACACCGAAGCTATCTATGTACTCCCCGAACATCGACAGGCAACCGGTCAACCCAGTCGGGAAACTGGATGGGACTTCCTCGTTACTCGTCAAACAAGGGGGGGCGACCTTAATGGAAAGTGCCAGTGCCTCCTCTTCGGCGTCCACATTTGAATTCGGCGTTCAACGCAAAATACAACCAGTCCGGGACTCGTGCACAGAATCAACCATAATTCAGGTACACGCAGGTCGAATCCATTACTTTTACGGTTATTGGCCTAAAATAACAAATAATGAAACGATTTTAAAATGAATAAATAATGATGATGATAATTTTAATTCCATTTCATGATAAAATTATACCAGTATTTATTCCTAAACATATTTTGTCGCATAGTGAAAAACGAAATATGATAATAACAATAAATAAATTGTTACACTAAGAGGCTATAAAACCTCGTTATACCTCAAGTGACCAGTTTATATCAAACAAATATAATAAATAAATATTTTTAGCGCCGAAACTCAAGGGCGAAAAACGGTTCGTACAAAAAAAAAACAATAAAACAAAAATTTATAAATAATATTATACAATTTTGTAGAAAAAGTACACTTCAAAATGGAATCTTATAAAAAGATTCTAAATTCGTACCTTAATTACAAAAAATCGTATTTGTTAATTACAAAAAATACCTACGTTTTGAATTTCAAGAAAACGATTTGTTGAGCCAGTCACGTACGAGTTTACGGCCATACCGTATGGATTATCCGTTGCTCCAGGGGTATTTACAAAAATTATATGTGAAATTACGAGTAATTTGTTGTGAATTTGGACAAAATCGACAAACAAAGTCGGTAACATTTTTAGGCTTTATGTTTAACATCGAACAGTACCTGACGATAAGCGTTATAATAATAAATAAATATATGAAACTTCAAATATGTTCGATGCGCGATTTGCCAAACATATAGGTGTACTGGTCGCAGCCTGTCTAGCTACAAAATAAGTACAATTATGAGGCAAAAATTAAACTCCCTAAATTACTGTTAGAAGATTTAATCTGGTAGAAAAGTATAAGTAAATATAACATTTCCTTTTCACAAATATATAAGATATATACAGATGCATTCAGAACAGGCTGGGGCGCAGTATTCCAAAACAATAAATTTTATAATTTTTGGAAACATAGTGAAAAAGAATACCGTATCAATTACCTAGAATTACTAGCCGTTTCCTTAGGCTTCAAAAGTTCAGCCGGGGAAGAAAGAAATTGAGCAATATTATTACGAATTGATAATACCACCGCTATTAATTACGTCAAAAGGATGGGTAGTATTCAAGTTCTACATTTAAATACTTTAACTAGACAGATTTGGCTATGGCATTTGGCGAGGAACGCAATTTATGGATTTTTCCTTTAATGTTTGTTTGCAAATGTGACGCATTTGTAACTAGGTATCCTGAACCTGCATTTATGATTAATTGGGCCTCCACGTATTTTTAACCAATTTCTCCATTTCCCCTTGTCTTCAAATGTGTAAGAAAAATAATTGATTTGAATTGAAGCAAAAGATTTAATTAACTCCCATAACAGCACCAAAGCAAAGCAGTCCAGCCTTACCCTGGGTACCGCGAGACGCTACGGGCGGCGTTCGCGCGGCGCGGCTGTCCGCCAGAGACCCTGACGTTGATGCTCGCTTCTCTGGCACCCATGAATATTTGTCAATGCAACATCACGTTGAGGTCATGGTGGGAGTTCTGTACGTTACGTAATAATGATATGTTCAAAACCCTGTTTTATTAGTTCTTTGTTTTTTAAATGAGCAATTTAATAAGGGTTGTTCATTCGGTTCATTAAATTCAAACCGTTCAGCCTTGTCTCTATTGTTAGCCGAAGATATGGGCAATGATGAGACAAATTTTACAAAAAGCATATAAAATTAAAGCAATTAAATCGAAGTACTCACACATTTTTCTTGGGATCCAAATTTAGTTCTTAATCAGCTTTCTCTACGATATTATTAAGTATATTACTTTCATTTAGAAAAAATTACCAAAAAGTTACCGTTACATCGTTAGCTGTATGCACCGGACATAGGGCCCAGACATTAAATTAGAAAATATAGTTTTTGCATCCGTATACATAATCATAATAAACATCATTAAAACCACAGCCCCAAATCGTTATCCTTGCCAATCTTTAAAAATAACATAATGATATGTCCTTTATCGACTCGAAAAGATTATATTTTTTGTGACGAAAAATATTAAAGCTTCGAAGTCGGAGTTCTTGTTTGTAACATAAAAGGCCCCTCACCGCTGCGTCAAGTCAGACGCTAAGTCGGTGGATAAAGCAGACGCTAGCTACGAGCGGCGTTGACATGAGTGTGTTCAGCGCACACAGCACGCGGCACGTGCTCAGTGTAGGTTATCGAGAAACTGCTGGCTGGACCTAAAACTTTACAAAATTTTACCATAAACCTACCTACCACTACACGAATTTGCCTTGTCCGTACTCAATAAAGATACAAACCACCCAATATTTTCCGATAAAGAGATTAAATAAAATTAAATTATTCTGTTTATTGACTTAATTAATTTGGCAATCACCAAGTGTATAATAAATGCCTAAAGGTTACTGGATTCTTAAAATATGTACGAAAGTAAGGAATTTAATGAATAAACGTATTTAAATAAATTGTAATTTGTAAAGACAAAAGAAAACATAACTTAATCTCTAAAAATCTACCTTGTTAATTAAATACTATCTGAAGAATGAAGCGACGAAATATAATAGAAGATTAAACGAACTTCCAAGTGAAGTTCTATCGCTATTATATGAGTCGCTTCATTCGAAGATATATACAGAACCCGTCCCTCCCAGAACCGAAACAAAAGTTTTGTTTTGATCTCTAAAAAAAAAGACTTGTCAGGACCGGGGTTGATCAAGTAAACAGATGGAAGTTTTTTAAATAAGTCAAATGACATACTCTAAAACTGTGCGAAGTTACCTAGTACCTTAAAAGGACTACCTTGTTAATTAAATACTATTATAGATAATACGTGTTTTCTGCACCTTTCCGATAAAGCAAAATTTTAGTTGATAGATACCCGCGATAACTTATGAAAAAAAAAATGGCTTACCTCATCAGAAGAATTCACGAGTCGCTGTCGTTTATTCTTTATTGTTAGTTCTAATTTTCGAACTTTTAGTACAACTTTTACAGCATTTTAAATATTAAACTATTAAGTTACTCGTAGGTATAAGACGTGTGTTTGTTACCGCGCACGAAAAAAGAATGAAGATTTGCCGGGACCGGGGTAAATCAAGAAAAAAGACGGAAAGTTTTTCGAATAAGTCAAATGACATACACTAAAACTGTGCGAAGTTCCCTAGTACCTTAAAAGGACTACCTGTTTAATTATATACCTACTATCTGAAGAATGAAGCGACGAAGTTAGCGTCGGTTCCCCTGGACCAAGTGCGATATTTTATGTTTGGAGACTAAAGTTTTAATACCTTTTTGGTACTATTTGATACCCATATTTAATTATTAACTACCTCGACGAAGAGTGAAAAAACATTAAAAGAGAGTGGCCAGACATTCTGATGTCAGGTTGTCTGGACCACATTTTGTTCACAATTATTTCTTTGTAAATATTCAATACCTCTTTAATACCTTATATATATATATATATTTTTAAATTTTATGGCATCCCTAAAAAGAGTAAGGGTTGAATGAAATTCTTTACGACTAAAAGCAAAACTTATTGTATGGATATTATGTATACATATTTATGACTGGACGGGGCTGGATGAAGATTCAGGGTTTGTTAGCGCGATTTAGGGGAGGCCTATGCTGAGCAGTGGACTGATATAGACTGATGATGACCATTATGATATATCATGTAGTTTAAAATATATATTAGGTCTTTACCTATGAAATTGCCGTTTTTCATGAAATAAATGAAGCGTAATTTTTTTATATATTTTTTATTTCTATTAATCAAAATAATCACCCATGCAATCAATGCATCTTTGCCAACGCATTGGTAGCTTATTGATGCCTTTCTTGAAGAAATCAGCTGGACGGGAGGCAACATATTCTTCAAAGGCATTTTGTACTGCCTCTCGGGTATTGAATTTTTTTCCCGCCAAGAAGTTATCCAAATTCTGGAAAAAGTAAAAGTCTGTAGGCGCAAGGTCTGGTGAGTACGGCGGATGACGGAGAACTTCCAACCCCAACTCTTGTAGCTTGGAGACCGTCTGCTGTGCAGTATGAGGTCGCGCGTTGTCGTGCAGGAGCAGTGGAGCCGAACGATTGACCAAAGCTGGTTGGAGACGTGCGAGCTTCTCCATCATTGTGTTCAGTTCTTCACAGTACACATCTGCAGTAATGCTTGTCCCGTTTGGCAAGAAGCTGTGATGAATTACACCCGCGTTAGACCACCAAACAGTGACCATCACTTTTCTAGGGGTAAGTTTTCGTTTAGGGCATTGTTTGGGTGCTGAACCAGGGTCCAACCAACTTGCTGAGCGCTTAAGATTGTCAAACAGGATCCATTTCTCGTCACAAGTAACAATGCGGTTCAGAATTCCTTCATTTGTATGCCTGCTGAGCAGTGCAAGGCACGTCTCCACGCGTACTTCGCGCTGGCGGTCATTGAGTTCGTGGGGTACCCATTTGTCAAGCTTTTTTACCTTGCCAATTTGATGCAAATGGACCAATATTGTTTTGATGCTAACGTCGAAAGCTGCTGCTAATTCAGCCGTGGATTGAGTTTCATCAGCTTCCACAATTGCCTTTAATTCGTCATTGTCGACCAAAGTTTTCGGACGACCACGGGGTTCATTTTTCAGGTCAAAATTTCCAGAACGGAAGCGGGTAAACCAATAACGGGTGGTGCGTTCGTTTGTAGTGTTCGCTCCGTAAACGTCGTTGATGTTGCGTGCCGCTTGTGCCACTTTGCTGCCACGACGGTACTAATACTCCATAATTACTCGAATTTTTAACTTATCCATGATGACGAAAAATGTTCGAATGCGTTGAACAAAACACTAACTATTAAACAAATGACGATTTTAGAAAAAGAATTCCATGTTTGTCAAATAAAATTAATTTGAAATGAGAATTATTAGTCAAAAAAAATATTTTCATTTGAAATGGCCAGTACGGCAAAACGGCAGTTTCATAGGTAAAGACCTATTATTTGCATAGTGGATTAGAAATAAATACACTATTATAAATAATTAGTTCAATAATCAGAATTGTATTAAACATGATGTTATGGATCATTGAAAAAACTAATTAATACCTACTTTTTGGCGTATATTAAACAATTAGCAGTAATTTTTTTTATTGCTTGACATATCTGACATATAGTCGTAACATTGCCATTTTGACCCACGTCGGCAATGTGACTTGTAATGTCCTACACCTTCGTCGGTTGCAGATGGCACAAATTCGATAACAGACAACAGATGGTACTCAGTACCTATTAAAAATATATTTTGTGGAAAATCTTTAATGCAAATTTGTACTTCGGGATTGGGCTCAATAACAGCAATATTTTTCAAATTATAATTTATGTGTAACGCCATCACAGCCAGAGTGTCTGCACATTGACATATTGCTATCATTGCTAAGCTTTGAATTTGCAGATTCACTTAATGTATCTTTGTTAAAATCAAGTGGTAAAAAAGCACATTTCCTTCTGACGTTGGTTATAGGACAATTGGAGTTTGTACATATTTCTGTTATGTCTGCACTATAGATTTTATCTAATAAAATTTTTTCGAATATTTATGTAACATTGCATTCACAATTAACGTACATTTTGTCGCCAACGAACTTTGTTTCGAAATGTTTTTTCAGTATCTATCCGTTCAGTTTGTAAACATTTTATGTATCGTTGGCAACAATCATTTTAACTAATTTAAAGTATTCATCATCTTCATTGGTATTTATGAGTCTATTTAATGCGTAGTTATCAGCAACTCCAACTGCGAGCGCAGGTGTAACTGCATCAAAAGCGCACGTATTTGAAATAATAGTATTTTTATTAGCAAAAGTGGTTAAGGAGCCATTTCTCAGTGAAGTAATATTTTTTCTTTTTTTTTCTCGTGTCTTTTGCTGATAGCTAAACTCCGCCAATATTCTAGCATAGAACGCGTATCTAAAACAATTGACTGATAGTTTATTCCTTTTGTAAATTTATTATTAGTTTTCGTATCGTTTTCGTTGTTAACCTTTTTCTTTTCTTTTGGTATTTCTTTTTTTTTTTTATTGCCTTTATTTAATTTACTGCTAGCCGTTTTCAGTTGTCCCGAAATAGATTCTGAGTGTTTTACAATAAATTTGTCAAAACGATATCACTCCGATTTGGTGTTTATCTGGCATAAATAGTTTTATACGATTTTAAAGTAAACTTCGACGTTAGACGAAGTTGGGGCTGATATTTCTGATTGAAGTGTTTCCTTCATAACTTTCGATCACAACGGAAGTTGGCCCATTAGTCGTGTTAAAGTTGTTAGAAATTCTGGGAAATAATACAAGTTTTCGTGTAATTCACAATCACCGTCAGTAAGAGCGAGCAATAGATTTTCAGTATGAATAGCATCATAGTACCATTTAGGATTTTTTCTCGTAAACTGCTTATTATCAATGTTCGATTTGGAGTTTGAAAACAGAGACTTGTTGTTTGATGACGTCTGCAAAATTTTAGTAGCGTCGTCTATTTCAATTTCAGAATCAGAGATGTTTTTGAAAGATGCCAGACGCCTTAACCTGATTTTAGCTTATTCACATCTTGATAACATTCCTTCATTGTTTTGTTCGTCATATTTGTTAAGACACATTGTGATTAGATCAATTATGATCTTTAATGTATCATACTTTTCACATAGCTTGATTTCTTGAAGACATTTGAAATAAAAATACTTTACTCTTTGATCTACACGTTTGAAACATGATAGGTTACAAATGATTTTTGTAAAATGACTGGTATCGATACGAATGAGGCTTTCCTTTGGTGTTTACTCTTTTGTTTCTAATTGTAACAGGCATTAACATACTCTGCCGTCAATTTAAATTTTGTAAAAGCTTTTACTACAGCCCCAATCAAGCCTGCACAGTCATCAACGACGATTTCATTCGGAGTTGCATTGTTTTGACTTTTACACCATTTGGCGAGCCACTTATATTTAGACTCCAAAGTATGATTGTCCGATATCATTTGTTCCATTGGAACACTTGCACTATAAACTGATAATAGAATACATGAATATAAAAACATCTGATTACTCAGTATTAAATCTTTAGTCGGTCCTCATGGCTTGAAGATGCTTCCTGTTGCTTCTGTTCTCTTATATTTTCTAAAGTCTTTGTAGTATTGTTCTTGTGCATAAGACCAATAGTAAATACATACAGGAAACAGTGAGGTGAACATTGTCAGAGTATCATAAGGAGGTATTTGGGCCATAATCCACAACGCTAGTATTGGATTCTGATCGTAATTTGTGCTTTTCTTACTTTATCTGTCTTAAACAACCGACTGTAGCCAAGTAAGCTGGTTCAAAGTCATAATTAATCATTCAGTTTGTTTCGCACCGTCACAGCAAGTTCAAATTTTAAATAATTACTTAGCTAACAGCGTTTTATATCGGACAGCTTAATATTTTTTGTGTAATTATGTTTGAACTTCTCGTAAAAAACACTTAGGGTGCAAATGTAACAAGTAATTTTTTCTGTCAGATAATTAACCGTAACTTCTACCTTTGCGTTGCACTCCTTAACACTTTACATTGACTTCCGTTTTAATTGAATAATTTTGAAATATCTAACTACATGGTGAACGTACATGTTTCCATATTTCTTCTCTTAAAGAGTAGCGCACTGGTGAGGCAGTAGCAAAGTTTTACGACGAAAATCGGATAAGGCTTTTGTACGCTTAATGCAACGGTAAATAGGCTGTACTTGATTCCATTGATAAGTATCAATAAAAAAATTTATGTTTTGCACCCCCATGTGCCCTTTAGTTCCATAGTTTCTGCGGAAAATTCATCAGAAGAAGCATTGAACCCTTCGTTGCTAAAAAATAGTTCGTAATTTTTTTTGTTACTGATAAGTAAAGTGATTTGGTTGAAATTTTTTGAGACAATCTTTGAGTAATCTCTTGAAACACTGGATCACATGGTGAAGTTAAATCAATTTTGTGGAAAGTACTTTTTAAACTCACTCGAAACACATTTTTGTTCTTCCAACGGAACTGCACTTTTCCAACCTCTTTTCATGGTTAATAACTGATAACCAGTACCAGTAGTTGTAGGCGCAGTAGTAGGCAGCAAATGATCATTAATTTTATTGTATGAGATAGTTCTATTATAAAAATTAGCTTTAATCTATAATGTGTAGATAGTCATGAGTCCGCTTTATCAAAACGTAACTGAAAACAGTTGCCATGCATCCAACGTACCGTATCGACGTTGTCATAGCTAGCCATGGTTATTGGTTACCAAATATCTGTCAAACGAAAGAAGCGGCCCGGCGTGGCGCTAGCTGCAAGTTTGCGTTGGTTCGGTTGACAACTAGAAATAATTATACTTTCTCGCTCTCTCTAAGCAAGTCTCAAAGTGCGATATATAATATCCAGTAACTAGTAGACAAGCCAACATATTTCATGAATATCGTAAAACTACCAAACCAATCACGACCTTATTTTGATGGCAATAAAGTAGTAAAGTATAAAAATAGTTCATAGGTCAAACAAAAATGGACAGTGATCGCTCACGAGATTGAACATTTGTTCATTTAATTTAGACCTATGAAACTAACATAATAAACTTAGGGAGATGACAAAAAGAAATAATGCCTTATGTACTCAACAAAAAATAGATTATGATTTTATTTACATTATTTTGAATTTTATATTTAATAAGAATACTACTTACTCATTATTACTCTTATTCAGAGGGAAAATGTATATAGAATGATTTCATTCATCCGTAACTTTTTTCTGGGATGCACTAAAATTGGAAAAAATATGTATATTAAGGTAAGTATTAAAAAGGTATTGAATATTGACAATGAAGTAATTTAGTTATACTGTCTCTAACTATGTGAAAAATATGTAGTCCAGAGAACCTGACATCAGAATGTCTGGCCACTTTCTTTTGATTGTTCGTCGAGGTACTAAATAATAAAATATAGGTATCAAATAGTACCAAAAAGGTATTAACACTTTGTAGTCTCCAAACATGAAATATCACACTTGGTCCTGGGGTCCTGACGCTAAAGCGACGAAATATAATCTGCTTTATACAACACCAATATATATAGTATTTTTGAACTAAAACACACTACTATTACTAAATGCAGATTGTTCATTACCGATGACTTATCAGTAAGGCAAATTCATTACTAACAATTTATCTTTAATCATATCCTAGCCCCCTGTATATCGATTGGCATCTGTAGTTTACGACCAAGTGACCTTTTTACAATTAGAGCCAAATTATTTGTCAATATAAATTAACAATCTTTGTGAAGTAGATTATTTACAACATTTTGTTTTTCATATTCATCTTAACCGTGACTTATCTAAGCCCGTATTTACTTCATCGAACAAAAGAGATTCAAGACTACGTGGGAATCAATCATTTGTATTACAAGCTTTGCTGTGATACGATCAACGCAAAGTATTACACTTACGAAGTCTTTTCGTAGTTAATTTAATTATGTTAATATCTATATTGTTACTTCATAGCTTCAGCGACACAATACGAGCAAAACATTCAACGATTCTGTTTTGAGCACTTGCTCAAAATATATGACTTCATAATAGAGTATTAAATCAGCCAAGTGAATATTGTGTACAGATATAAATTCTAACACCTGTTTACTTACGTTTAGGTGTCAATCAGTTTATGTTTTACACCTATTAATAAAGCCATTATACAAAAAGAAGGCACGACAATTTTGCTTTCAATGCCACTGACTTACATTCAATAAATTCATTTGTCATTTCAGATAAACAGATCGTAAATCAGGTGCAAACGAGTGCAAATGAATGGTTTATTTATTCCGTCACAAAGGTTTTATTTAGATAAAAATAACGTAGTTTCTAAAAGTTGAAGATACAATTTGGCCACTTAATTGATATTGTCCGATGAAAAAAAAATATAAAACTTTCACAAAATAAATTTATCAAAATGTACATAACTTTTTACCAGATAATAAAACCAACTATGCGCTTAAAGTTGTATTCTACTGTGGAAAATTTTGTATTATATTGTATATTACACTTAAACATGTATGATGCCAATTAATTTAATATAATATGATTAGTTGTTTTTTTAATGATAAAAACTTTTTTTCATTTCTTTCATTCAACATTTGTCAGGTATGAAACAGTATCTTATGGTCTTACCACAATTTAAGATTTGACTGTTTTTAATATATTAATATTTTACTTGTACCTTTCTAGTATTTTAGTGAACTTCTGTAGCGTTATCAGCCTATAGAAACTTCGTTATCTATGAACAAAATAAAATAGAAATAACCTTCAATAAGGTCAAAACAAAAACGCTACAGTTTGGCAAGCAGGTAAAAATCATTAAGGAATCTGTACAACGACCAACTCGCGACGAACGGTGCATATTTAAAAATACAATTTGTGGGGTTCACAATAGCTGTGTGGTTTGTATGGACACGATCGCGGTCAAGATATTGACAGAGCATGATTGGCAGCACGAGTCAGCAACGCATGGGCTTGCGACAGCCAACTTGAGAAGTGGGAGATAAAGCCAGAATCCACTTGCGAGTAGCGAGCACAGGCATCGTCAGTCGCCGACGAACGATCAACCGCTCCACTTGCTTCCAATTCCACTTAGGTCAGTGACGGAGGGGCCAAGCTCGCAGTCAATTAATTTACCATCCGTTAAAACTAATCATCTTCTTACTTCATTCCAATTGATTGATTTTGTGATTGTGAATTTTTTTAGAACAGATTAAGCACTTTTGTTTGTTTAATTTTAAACCTGTAGTTTTTAGAGGCTGAAGTGAAATAGTGTTGTGTAATAAAAAGTGATTTTTTTGATCTCAGAATACCCTTCGAGATGGGTTGGGATGACGTCATAGAAGAGGACACCCCTGCATTAGACGTTCCGGCAGAGGATGCCCCCGCAGCTGACGAGGCCGCGGAAGTCAAGCCCGAGGAAGCCGAGCCTCCTCCGCCAGAAGTAGTCAAGGGTACCGAGCCAAAACGGCTTGTCTTCCAACACTGGGTTAGGTAGGTTTTCTTTAGAAATTCAATTAATAATAAGGTAATTCGATATCAAAATTACCTTAGTTCTTCAATATAATAAAATATTTGAGCTTTCTTGGGTAATTTGCGCAAGGTTTAATAGGTTAGAGTATTTCTAAACATATACACGTGTAAGAATTTTACTTAATTTTCCTCCAATTAAATACTAACCAGCACTGTTTACTCATACTAATCAAAACTTCGAAGTAATCTCGACTACAATAACTAACGCTAATTAAATAATTTCAGGCCAAAATTCCTCCAATATACCTACCTCTACGACTACCAGCATAATTATTACGATGACGTCATTAACTACTTAGACAAAAGAAACAAAGGAATGGCAGTCGAGAAGCCTAGAGCGCAGACTTGGGCTGAGAGGGCTCTCCGGACATACGTAGCAAAGTGTAACACAGGGAGCAACCTGAGGTCCTTGAGCAGAGACCAGTCCCTCCTTCGAGCAGTGTCGACCGGCGCCAGGTTCCACCGCTACCACAGCAAATCCCTGATCTCGAGGAAGTACTCCAAGCTCGGCTTTAACACCGTGTCCATCTAGCTTTGCACTAATACCACCCATGCTTGAACATTGGCTTCGCGGACCTTCTCCTTAACAAACTCGTGACCTTACCGTCAATCTTACAGGATTACACTGAAGTGACCAATCGCCGCAGATGTCCACGCCGTATCAACACGCCGGATAGGAAAATCCAGTGACAGAAAAATTGCAAGTCCGCATTCCTTTTTCATGTGTGTCTTATTTTAATAAGACATTAAATATTACACTTACGAAAACGTTTAATTTTTTTTACAACCTTGCTTGCGCAGTAACCCTTTGTACACTTTAAGATAAAATAAACTTTTAGTATTAATTGCAAAGCGAGAGGCACTAACAGAATCAGCGAAGCGATGATAGCCACCCCATTGCTTTTTATTGGATGTCTAGGGATTTATTATTATTATTATTCAATATTGAGGAGTGACGATTTTTTGCACATATTTCAGATTTTTACAAAAGATCAATGATACTTTGCGACACTATAAGAGTAAAAAAGCTTTTTCATTAATACATCGCGCTATGTTTATACGAGTATATTCAGTCTAGAACGAAGGCTACGACTATATAATATCAGTAAAATAACGAAGAATAATAAGATTTGTGAAGCAAGACTACATGTGAAAATTAGAAAATTTGGCAAACATTTCAATTAGCAGGCGATATTTATAGATATAGACACAGAGATTTGAGCAAAATTATTTAACATTTTATGACTCACTTAATTCTTAATGAGACCAATTAATATGTTGTTGAAAATAAAGTACAAGTATTCAGGTAAAGATCTCAGTAAATTTGGCACGTTTTTAAACAAGTGGGCGTTATCTTTGACCTAGAAAGACATACTCACTTAGTTTTACAAATTAACAATAAATGATGCAGTTCTTAATTGACACCTGTTTTTAAATATTTTAGGTCAATATAAATAATACGGTAATAGGATATTCGAAGTTAACTCTTATGGCTGCGCTTAGAGACGTTTAATTGATTAACTTAAGATGCTCCATATTAAAGATTTTGCTTAGGGAATCTATACTTAATGCGCGGTTTACACCTATTAAGTTATTAAGTTGGTAACTAAATTGTTAGTTACTACATGTCACTTGTGCGTCCAAACGGATTACGTAGTTAAGCTCATAAGTTCAATGAAGACGAACAATGATGAATGTCAAGGAATTCGTCAATTCTGTACTTAGAGAGACAGAGAATAATTTGTTTCGGAAATAATGTTTTTCCCAAAATTTTCACATCGTTTATTCCACAAGCATTTTTATTTTATATATTCTTCAGAAAATTTTAAAGTTGAAACCAAACTCCACTCCGACGTTTTGAAAAAAAAGAGAAAATGCGAAATAAATATGAGCTCTTGCCGCCACCCGCTTAGTCAACTTATGCACTTATCTAAAAAAATCACGTCCAAACGTGTTAAGTGAGAAGCCCCGCCCACCTACTTATACGAAAAATAGAACGAATCCTAATCTACTTAATCACTTGCGTACTAAATTTTAAGTTACCACTTGTCACTTATCAACAATAATCAACAAGTATTAAAACGGAGTTTGAAATTTTTTTTTTAAACCTATTTAACATCCAGTGAATAAGCAATTAAGTTTGTGATAGTTACACAGAAATGGTCAATTATGTGAAAATAAACTACTGTTAAGTTAATGCATCAATCCGATTAAAGAATATAACCACAATTATGTTTGATTAAAGTGAGATATCGGAAAATAGGTGGCTAATTCTGAGGAAATTCGGAGGATTTAACCTAACAATGTTGTTCCTGGTCGCCTGAGTTTCATGTCAAAAGGTTTAGTTACAACTCAAACCGAACCAATACACGACATGAGTACTAACTAATTAATAACTAAGTACTAATTACGCCGTACCGAAATATTTTGTTTTGTTCACAAGCACACGTTTTTGCATCAATCTATATCTTTTATGTCATTATATCATTGAGTTTTTGTGAGTAATAGTCAGATGTACCCAAAGAGCTTAATGTTTCATGTTATGTTACACCCTTCATTATTATTTTGAGTAATCCAAATATTTGTAGCTTAATTTTTTAGGTAAAGCCAAAATTATTTAAAAGATTAATACAAAATTCTTTTGAATCTAGGAAAGTTTACACAATTATCAACCTAGATCGTGTCATCTTTGTCCAGTGCAAAGTGAGGTAGGGCCCTTAAAGTTACCTTTATTTTTGTTCGATTGTGACAGGACGATTTTGTTCAAATCATTAATATTTTATGACAGAAAAGGTCACAAAACTTAGATTGGTTTTGTTACTAAAACAATAATAAAAACATAAACTCCAAGAACTTCTTTTGCGCCTTATTAAAAACTGAAAAGCTTTTGTTTTCTTTTCAACTGATATGATTCAAAAATACAAAAACTTTATTGTAATAAGATTATATCGCTTTGCTTATGTAATGTGGGTTAACTGTTTTTAAACTAATGAGAGAAATGCGTTTCCTTTATCAAAAAATAAAAAAAAGAAGTGATATATTTTAACAATATTGCTTTCAAAATATTTTTTCTAAAATTTCACGTGGTTAAGATTGTCTGTTCGCACTACAACACACAGCCATAATAACTGTCAGTTATTGTTTTAATTTCTTACGAATACTGGCTGAAAAAATAGGATAACGAGAAAAATAACCATATCTTACTCTGCCATGACAGCTTTTTTTCTAGAATTGATCTCGAGTTTAATTGGGCGCTACAAACTACAGAAATAAGTGTTATAATGCGGACTGTATCCCGGAAGTGGTCGTTCTTGGGTTACTTTCGATACTGGTTTCTCAGTAGAAGCAATGACCATATCTGACCCTGTCATGACAGCTTTTTTTCTAAAATTGATCTCGAGTTGAATTGAGTGCTACAAACTTCAGAAATACGTGTTATAATGCAGACTGTATCCCGGAAGTGGTCGTTCTTGGGTTACTCTCGATACTGGTTTCTCAGTAGAAGCAATGACCATATCTGACCCTGCCATGACAGCTTTTTTTCTAAAATTGATCTCGAGTTGAATTGAGTGCTACAAACTTCAGAAATACTTGTTATAATGCAGACTGTATCCCGGAAGTGGTCGTTCTTGGGTTACTCTCGATACTGGTTTCTCAGTAGAAGCAATGACCATATCTGACCCTGCCATGACAGCTTTTTTTCTAGAATTGATCTCGAGTTTAATTGGGCGCTACAAACTACAGAAATACGTGTTATAATGCGGACTGTATCCCGGAAGTGGTCGTTCTTGGGTTACTCTCGATACTGGTTTCTCAGTAGAAACAATGACCATATCTGACCCTGCCATGACAGCTTTTTTCCTAAAATTGATCTCGATTTGAATTGAGTGCTACAAACTACAGAAATACGTGTTGTAGTGCAGACTGTATCCCGGAAGTGGTCATTCTTGGGTTACTCTCGATACTGGTTTTTCAGTAGAAACAATGACCTTATCTGACCCTGCCATGACAGCTTTTTTTCTAAAATTGATCTCGAGTTGAATTGAGTGCTACAAACTTCAGAAATACGTGTTATAATGCAGACTGTATCCCGGAAGTGGTCGTTCTTGGGTTACTCTCGATACTGGTTTCTCAGTAGAAGCAATGACCATATCTGACCCTGCCATGACAGCTTTTTTTCTAGAATTGATCTCGAGTTTAATTGGGCGCTACAAACTACAGAAATACGTGTTATAATGCGGACTGTATCCCGGAAGTGGTCGTTCTTGGGTTACTCTCGATACTGGTTTCTCAGTAGAAACAATGACCATATCTGACCCTGCCATGACAGCTTTTTTCCTAAAATTGATCTCGAGTTGAATTGAGTGCTACAAACTACAGAAATAAGTGTTGTAGTGCAGACTGTATCCCGGAAGTGGTCATTCTTGGGTTACTCTCGATACTGGTTTTTCAGTAGAAACAATGACCTTATCTGACCCTGCCATGACAGCTTTTTTTCTAAAATTGATCTCGAGTTGAATTGAGTGCTACAAACTTCAGAAATACGTGTTATAATGCAGACTGTATCCCGGAAGTGGTCGTTCTTGGGTTACTCTCGATACTGGTTTCTCAGTAGAAACAATGACCATATCTGACCCTGCCATGACAGCTTTTTTTCTAGAATTGATCTCGAGTTGAGTTGGGTGCTACAAACTACAGAAATACGTGTTGTAATGCAGACTGTATCCCGGAAGTGGTCGTTCTTAGGTTGCTTTAGTTAAGAATATGGATAGGGAATAATAAGATCTTGTTTGTGTAGCACCTAAAGTACGATTTTTTAGTCTATAACGGTTTGAGTGGATCGAAGTGCGGAGAAGATAACATAACTTTTAAAAATCTCTTCTAAAAAATTACTTTAAGATACATTTTTACAATCCAAAAACTTATACTCGTAGACGATTTTAAAAGTATTTATCTATAATGTGGACAATACCATAAATATTGTGGGCGTTAGTTCTCTAACATAGAATATTTAAGATCATCATAATAAACGTCTGTAACTGAAGGACTCATATAATTCATTGCCATTACTCAACCGTACTTATTTCAAAATAACTGAGCACATTCTTTTACAAAAGATTTAGCGGTACAGTCACTCAAAATTTTTTCCTCAAATTTACTTGGCTTGATGTTTCAGCAAAGCAAAATGTCATCTTGGTACATTAATCAATGACAACCGAATCTAAAAACTAAACAAAAGAAGCTAATATTATGAGAGGAATGAGCTAATAAGATATTTCTACTCGATTGCTTAACCTTCTTAATGTGCCATCTTCTAGAGATTAATTTAAATTTTACCGTATATCTGTGTACGAACTGACAGTCCCTTTGTATGTTACAATAGAATCTGGACGATTCCAATTAATGAAATGAATCACAAAAATAGATTTTTCTACCTTGGATGTATACATTGAATTTGAAATGTCATAAAATAACATAAAGATAATGTTCAAAAGAATAAAGTGTATTATTTCTGATTTTAAAAGATATAAAACATCATTTTCATTTCAACCGAAACGTCACATTTAGACATGTAAAATGATGCTCATTATTTAAACATCACAACTTCATGTTTCAGTCTAAAATGACATACGGCATCCACTCATCGCTGAGGATTGTGTATTTCAATGTCATCGGTTAACTAAAATAACTCAAGTTTGACAGTTCTTTGAATGTAATCATTTGGGCTTACGCCAGGATTGTATAGTCTACCTAGCAGGTAAAGTAGGCACCCTGCCAAATAGAAGATAATTAAATGAAACAATGATCTAGTGAACCTAGACCAAAATCGATATAAAAATAGATCGACGAAACTAGTATTGCAACATTGAATACTAATATATCGATCACATGTTAAGACGAGGTCACTACTAGAGGGTAAATAGATTCAAAGTATAATTAAATGAATTTTTTCCTTGTGATACACCGTTTAAAATTAAATAAAAAAAGATGCTTAGATTAAAATATTTCGTATAATGAAAATATGTTTATAATTTATTTAAATAATAATATTCTCAAATCGGAAAAAGATTGCATTTTAAATATTCATGGGTTTAAATAAACGATATTCTATTAAGAAAGGGGTGCTAATTAAACGGATTTCTTTTTAATACTATACGCCACAAAAATCTTATCTATCTAATCTTATATATTGCCATCTAAATTAATAACTCAGCCACAGCCGACGAGCGTCTAAATAATACTATCTTAGCCACTACTTAACTATCTTCGCCACTAAGTTAAGGCTAAGTTATGAAATTAGAAGCTTGATCACGTGGGCAATAAAATATTCTGTGGCTTGATTTATAATTTCCCGTAAGAAACAAGCTTCACGTTTACACAGTATCCACATACATTTGAATCCAGATTGCATTCAGATTTACTATTCATCAAACGCACAATAAATTCATAGTTAAAATAACATAAAATTTTAATAACGTCAGAGTTTTTATATCTTTGCAAGCCATAATTCACCTTAAGAAACGTTTTTTAAAGATCACAATAAATCTGTGTACTTTTTTTTACAACGGATTATTGACGTAAAAGTAACTTTGAACATTTATAAAAAGTATTGTCTATCTAACTATGAATACAAATAAATAAAACGATTAAAAACTAGTTAATGACCTTTTACTAGGCATATAAATATTAACATTGCTATAAAAAAAATATGCAAAGTAATATGTTAACAAAAAGTAAAAAAAATATAAAACACCCACAATATTAATAAAAAATCTCATAGAAGAATACTTTTAATAGGCTTTGAGTTGTAAATGACAAATGTAGTAGCAGTGGAGTAA
The DNA here is from genome assembly GCA_923062675.1 of Marasmarcha lunaedactyla. Taxonomy (NCBI): domain Eukaryota; kingdom Metazoa; phylum Arthropoda; class Insecta; order Lepidoptera; family Pterophoridae; genus Marasmarcha; species Marasmarcha lunaedactyla. The sequence goes on along the minus strand of OV281339.1, from coordinate 10,889,596 downwards.
AAGTAAGTAGCGTGGTATCAAATAAGAAAGAGATCTTACAGGGGCATTATTTGTAGGATCTCAGATGATTCCTCCTCTATTGAGGAACTTTCAGAGGAATAGTCGGTCTGTATGCCGGATCTCGATGATATAGGCGTAACTATTACATTCGTTATTTGCACCTCTTTTCGAGCTTCTTTCTCACTGAGCAAGTATACACCAAAACGATCCTGTTGAAAATTTTCAGTTAAGTTTGTTTTTTTAACGGTTGTGATAAAAAAGTGCTTCTATAAACGAGTGCTTATACTATTTTGAAACATTTTTAAATTGAAACAAAATTTGAAACTGCGCATGGTTAAGTATATTTTGATAAGACAGCGTACTCGTTAAACAATTTAACATGAACTAAACGCATGATATAACATCATAGTTATACAGAGGAAACCATAAAATTACAAACCTTGGCATATCGGTTGTAGGTACCGGTAGAAAAACACTCGCACGGACGGGGTGGTGTAATTCGATAACTGTCTCGTGGTGAAAATAATGCCTTGCTTGATGATATTTGAGTATTTTCTCCTGTTGTTAAAAATAAAGTTAAAATTATAATTATTATAATACTAATTAATATTAAATTAAAAGAGGCTTATTTATTCTAGGATTATTTACGACGATGAATTTTCACTATATGTCTTAACTTGAAGGCAGAGCATGGCTACCGCAGGGTGCAGACTTGGTGCTTAGGTCAAAAGCAGGGGTGGGACACTCAGAAATTTTTAAGGAAAAGATATATATTTCTAAAGGTAATATTTTTTTATACCATCTTTTCAGAGAACTCTCCGCCAGCGTCTATACAAAGTCTCATCAAAATTGGTCTGAACCAATTCAAAATGTACATTTTCCGGTCTGCAACTGGTACTTCCTCAACGGCCTTCTCGAACACAGTGAGCGCATCTTCTGGCCATGAAAACTGGCCTTGAATTGGTTTTTAATTTAAGGGAAGAAGAAGAAGTCACACGCTGCCAAATCAAGGCTGTAATGCGGATGAACCAAAAGTTTTACCAGTGTGGTGTTAAGAAAGTCCCTCGTCTTGATCGCGGAGTGCACAGACGCGTTGTCGTGGTGGAGCAAAAGGCCTCGGAATCCCGTGTTCGGTCGTTTATTGCTCGCAACAGCAAAATCTACTAGCAAGCCTTTTGCTGTGTTTGGTTTCTTAAGTTTGTTTTTTGTTACTTTAAGTTGACTGGCGTTTTGTTTCTGGATTATATTGATAAATTTTTCAATCATATCACCCAGGGCGAAACAATCATCCTCACGCAAAGTTTGTTGTTTAGAATATCATTAACACTTCCTGATTCAATCTGCAGACTGTGCTGAAATTCTTCGTATTTAGTTCACCGGTCTGTTGTTCGCAAAACTTTCTGAGTGGCCTGGTGTAGTAAAAATGTATACCTTTTTCTTGCTCTTTTTCTCTTTTATTTGTTTTGTCATTCATGTTATATACCAGATTATAAAAACTAATCTTATAGAATACATATAAGTATCTGCCAAAATGTGACACTGTTGTTTTTGAGTTTATAAGTAGACTAGATGAAAAAATTAAGGAGGCTGGTTTATTTCTTTATCTGAGTTCTGCATTTAACACGGTAGACCATAACAATTTAATCAGAAAGTAAGAAGATTATTCAATTAATGGCAGTTTTTTAAATTTAATTAAATCGTATCTCGATAATAGACAACAATTTATAGAAGTAAATGATACGACTTATAAAAAATTTGAACTATTCAAAGATCTAAACTTGTGAAATCTGCAAGAGGGGTGCCGCAGGGTTCAGTGCTCGGTCCTGTATTGTTTATTATATTTATCAATGATCTCGTAACTTAAATAAATAGTAAAACGCCATATAATTTTCGGCAAAAATTTCCCAGTATGAACCTTGTCATTTTTGAAGATGATACAAATGCCATATCATCTAGTAGAAAATTAAACGATTTAAATCAAGAAATCGATTTAGCGTTGAGGGAATTCAAAATGTGGTTTTCAGTTTATAACCTTAAGTTGAATCCTGCAAAAACTTAAAGTATGCTGTTTAATACCACCTCGAGAAATAAACACAATTTAAAAATATAATCAGGTAAGAAAAATATAGAAACTGTTACTGAGATTAGTTCCTCGGCATACATATAGGTGCAAATTTAAATTGGAAAGCGGACCTTAAGGCAATAGAAAGTGCTATTAGCTCATCATGTTATGCGTTGCGTAATTTACGGGAAAACTAACAACTACGCAATTAAAAATGGTCTACTATACATTAGTCGAGTCTAAGTTGCGTTATAGCATTAAATATTGGGGTAACAGCTAGTACATTAGTCAAAAAGCTTTCAAACTTTAAAAAAAAGGCAGTGCGTACAATGACTGGACTAGCACACTGGGAACCTTGCCGCGAATATTTTAAAAAACTTGTGCCCAGTCTATATATTTTAAAGCTTTTGATGGATTTTATGAGCAGTGTAATTTTAAATGCAACCAAATAGGATAGAGTGGTGCGATTAAATACAAGGCCAAAAGACTTTAGGGCTATGATTGAACCCATAATGACAGTAGTTAGGCATTGTGCTATATACCAGGCGGTACTTTTCTTTAACAAATTGCCGATGGAATTAAAAACGACGCGAAGTTATCCAACTTTCAAAAATAAGCAATCTTATTGGAAAAGTTTTGGTATTCCTTGGACGATTTTTAAATAATAATGATTAGAATAAGAAATGATGTTTATTGTGATGTCGTATATAATTTTAAATGTGTTATTATATAGTTATTTTAGATAATGTAATTAAATGTGTATTGTGCCCAATTTGTACATTCGTGTACAACGAAAATTGTTTTTAGAATAAATAAACTTGAAACTTGAAACTTTGCGTCAGTCAACTTATGGTATATTTAGTTGAGAAATTTCGTGTTAACTTTTACACAGGTAGAGATCCATCTATTGGATCCAGGTTTTTTAATATTTCTGGAATGGCTTTTTAATTAGAAATAATAATAATTTTACTTTTTATTAAATTTCACAATCTAAAATGAAAAGTAACTGAATATTGTCTGGATATAATCTAATACAGTTTCTTGTAATTTTTTAAGTAGGTAACAGAAACTGATAGCAAAGAAACATACAGATTAATATTCAGATAGATAAATTGTTTTTCCAGAAAACTATAGACCTAGTCCTTTTAAGCGTCGAGTGAATAGGTATCTCGTGGACAGACGAGTAACACCTTCGTTTTCATCGTCACTTTCCATCAGGTGATGGAAAGTGACCATCCACGTTTAGCAAAATAAAAACGGAATACCTAAATCTTTGTAATCGGCCTGAATAATAAAATACTGCAAGTTGTTTAACTTGCTACTTTATATCTACTTAATTTATAACAACTAACTACTTTATATCTACTTTATATGCAGTTTTAGTTATTCTTAAGTAAAGTTGACCCACCTTTGAAGTTGCTCTGTAATCGGAAGGAATGTATGAACTTCTTTTTTATCCTATTTTCCCAAGCTGCTGCGGCGGCTGTAATGCAATATTAAATAATAAAAGAATATATTTAATAATTTTACACATTAATCCTCACATATATTTTATATTTATTAAGTCTAATTAAGATAATCATGGGATTTTAGAACCTGAAGTTTAAAAATCTTATATTGAATATCACTACATTAACAAATTGGGCCTGGTGACCTGTAACACAGGTTTTATAAACCTATCATAGGCACCAGACTCTCAAACATAGGAAAATTTCTGATTAACCTTAACTCTAGTTTTAATTAACTTTCTACTAACTATTGTGTAGGATTAATAAATTGAAATTGAATTGAAATTGAAAAAAAATTATAAACAAGAAAATATATAAAGAAAGGCTTTTTATTGCATACCCCGTTCAACACTGACATCTATAATCATTTCAAAAGTTTTGTAAGCTTTATTCAATAGTTTTGCAATATCTTCTCTTATTTGAATAACGGGTATTTCCATGGCTGCTTCGACTAATCTCATGAGTTCTACATAAGCGATGTCGTAGCGCAAATCATGCCCAAACACATTCATTAATATGACCTTATCGACCATGTGCGAGACTAATTCGTAGATATGCTTCTCCGTAGATATCTCTGGTGTAACCTCTGACTCTGAAAGCAATACGCCTAAGTAAGACTTTTAATCCTACCGACTGTATAATTGTGTATGTTTGTAATTGTATAATTGTCGCTATGTATACTCAATTGCTGTAAAGCGAGTAATAGATCAAACACTTTGGATGAGCGTGTTTTCCTGAAACCAAAATGTACGAGGGTGGATTGAAAAGTTCGCAGCCTAAATAAGAAAACACAGGAATAACTACATTTTTATATTTATTTTTCTACATACTCTGCTCCTGTTGTTGTTTGGATTCAGGAGTATAATGATGAACCCATGTTTCGTCTGTAGTAACAAACCTTGCCAAAAATTCGTTTGAATCAGCTTAAAAAGCTCTAAACCTTCTCTAGAAATCGTTAGCCGAGTTCTTTTCTGTTTAACTGAAAGGAGCCGCGGAACCCATTTTACAGACACGTTGTGGAACCCTAATTCGTTAACGGTCATATTTTTTGTAGGTTCATATGAAATCCCTAGAGCTCCGATACCTTCAACTTTCTGTCTCCCATGATGAGATCACATATTTTTCGATGTTTTCCGAAGTCGTAGCTGTAGAAGGCTGTCCAGAGCGGGGGTCATCTTTGATGCTCTCTCGTCCACTTTTTTATCATTGTATACGACGGAGCAGATATCCCTAAAGTAGTCACCATATCTTCATGAATCAGCTTTGGAATTAAGTGTTTCTTGTGGAGGTATTTCATCATGGCATGGTACTCTAAACTATCCATTTTCAAAATTAATGAAACTACTCTCACTTAATGTTCAATAAAACAAATAATTACGCATGCATCTCAGAGAAAAATAGCACAAAAACTGACAAATAGTCTAGGTTTCATATGCGGGTAGTTTTATAATAATATGACTACGCTTTCTATGTTAGGCCGCGAACTTTTCAATCGACCCTCGTAGTCATGATTTATAAAATATATATACGGGTATTACGAGCTTACCCGTCGCTTAAATACTGCACATTGCAGGTGAATTCAAGTAGTGTGAAATACGAAAAGAAGTTCATTGTACACCCTACCGAACAGTGCTTGCTCAGCTACCTAATATTCTAAACCCTTGAAATTGGCCAATGAGGTACGTAAATCAAAAGAACTCCATCACCCGAAAAAAGGAATTAAATGATTTTTATAAATACCTGGCGTAGTAATGTAAGGAGTTGTTGACGAAGTTTCTTTAGATACAAAAGATGAGGATGCTGTATCAGGCGTTGGTACGTGATCCGCCACATACATCCAAAGCTCAGGTGGGTAGTGTTTTGCAATAATTGCCTGGATATCGTCTTCTAAGTTCTGGTCTTTGTATGTGAATATTTTAGCATCCTTTGAACAAATGGACAGCAATTAGAATAAAAATGATTTTACTGTTTTAATTATTTTCCTTTGATAATATATTTAAGATAAAATTATACAGAACAGGATACATAAATCTTAGGCCATAGAAACGAGACAGCCTGTGATAACAGATCAGTTCCGCTTTACGCTTGGTCCGCGCAAGCTTTGTCCCGAGGATATGAAGTAGAATTGATGTTAGGTCCCAGCTGTTATGACATACCTGACGAGAGAACATCTTAATAATGGTGAAAAGGTAATATCAGTATTTTTGTACCTAAGGTCATACGATTTCTGTTCCCACTGTGTTATTTAAAATAAAAAGGCATACGAATGGCAATCAACTTGAACTCTTGCGTAGCTGGTCAATCTGGGCATCTTTGAGTTATTAACACAATTATTATTGTGAAGTTTTGTATGTTTCTGTGGCTTTTTATGTTACATTATGACATACAAAGTTTAATGAATCTGTAGGTACTCTGATTTTGAGAAGGCCAAGATTAATGTGGTGGACCAAACTAAGAAAAGTACTTGGGTAACATAGTGCCACATAATATCTTCATCATATATTCCATTATTTTAAATATAACTTAAGCCTCTTTTATTCAAAACCAATTCAATAATTACAACACACAAACTTTTTTAAACGTGCTTACAAGTATTTTACGATGTTATCAGTTTTATTAGAAACAGTGTTTTTTACCCAAAAATAATTTTGTAATTAGAGAAAAATATTAAGAAACACGGTTAAAAAAAAAGACAATTAATATTTTTTTTAAGTGTATGCTTAAGTAAAATAAAGCATCTGATAAAATAAGACCAGGGGTCAACTTCAGACATAAAGACAAAGTTATCCAGATTGACTGTATTTGTTTGGTACAGTGCGAACAGTTGAAATCGGTGACATGCTCAGTCACCCTACTGTTATTTTAAACTAAACTTAGACTATATTCCGGTAAATACTACGTTTTCATAGACAATATTACATTTCTGCCCAGTTCAAACTAATTAAAATCGAATGTGATATCTTACAAACAATTTACAATGAAATATTTTTCAACTCCGTAAAATATTATCCCTTTTCTTTGATAAGGCGAAAATCGTTATATTAATGTGCTCAGTTAGACTCCAATTTAAAGATTTTGAACAAAGTTGTCAGTGATTGGAACTGTATTTGGAACATACAGATATCTGACGTTAAAAATTGGGATTTAATGTTTTTACGCAGTTTGAAGTAAGCTACCTTTAGGAGCCTTTTCAAGTTCAAACATAGTACGCAAGTATGGTTTAGCAAAGTACAAAGTAACTTGATATTACAAGAAGGTGAGTAATAACGTATTATCTACACCAAAATCAAAAAAAAACTTTGTAAAATATGAAACAGCAATGACCCATTGGCATTTTAGTGATGTTATCGACACTGTTTATTAAAATATTAAATCTAATCGCTTTGGCAAAGCGATAATCAACATCAACAAGTCAACAAAATTATTTTCTAATCAAAAATATAATTTCTTCTTATTAATGTAATAGAATTAACAATCAATCTAAGAAGACTTCTTTAAACCAAACAAAAATAAACTAAATCATGTTTTCGTTCCAAAATCAAATGAAAGCAATCAAAACAAAAAAACAGATTAAATACACTTCTAAAATCAATTTTTATTTTTTATTCATATTAATAAAAGTTACTCTTTAACCAGTTTTTGTATTACTCGGAATCAGTCACATTTACTACATAATTAGTATGACAATCCTCAAAACAAGTAGGGCAAAGAAGATTTTTGCATATCTTATACCTAAACCTCGTTTCCTTGCGGTTTTTCTTTTTGCTACTAAGAAAGTAATTAAGGTATTTAATGTTGCTCTTTGAATTTTCTGTAGTCGGAATGTCTATAATGCCAGTGACCATTGTTAATTCTCTTTGCTGGCTGTTGCCTTGGCCCCGGCCTTTCGATTGTAGCACTATCATTTGTGCGTCTTCTAGAATAAATCCTGCCTATTCTAATAACATCTTTGCCCTTTAAGTTACAATCGACTTTAGTCGTCTGCGTAATTAGCTTATCCCCCCCTGTTAATTAGGGGTATGCGTACGCGCTACAGATATGGGTTTACCGTCCAATTAAATGTTTCCACATAAAAAAATTACATTTGAAATTAATATACAATGTTATTTTATGAATTTGAAAAAAACGACCAAAAACGACACATTCCACTGGTACAATCATTCACGGAACTATAAGCAGAACGAATTATGTTCAAAACTGAAATGAAATTTACATCCAACAATGGTTTGTTTACAAAGTTTTTTTTTAAATCTGTTTTAGATTATAATGCCTTGTGAAGTACTTTCATAATATATTATTATGTCAAATATATATAATATATCATATGCATAGCTTAAATTTTTTTTTTTTTTTAAATAAATAAAAATGATATCAGTTATAGAAGAGTTTGTTAAGATCTCGTCTGGAGCGGTAGCCTTCCAATTTTGACCGCCGCAATAACCTTTTTACGTGGTTGTGTCCCATTCAAAGGCAAGGAAAAAGCAGGGCAAAAAGAGAAGATATGAGATAGAAGATGTGAGATAGAAGACAAACGTCTAATCCTTTATCAATAAAAAGAAATACTGGATCAAAGTCAGTTCCAACTTAAGCCTTTGGTCAACAACGCGTCATTAATCGATAAATCAATAAAGAACAATAAAAACACTTATGATTAATGATGTTCGTTTCACTTAACATCCGATGGATTGCGGTCGCGTTTGCCGGCTATGACCAAGTAAAAAAATGCAATGTGAATGACAGCGTTTCCCTAGCAACGAATAATTTTGTATTGTAGTAAAAGCACAGTTGTGATTTTAACTAACAAAATTAATGCACTACTACGAGACATTGGCGGGAGTTATTTTAATATAAGAGACCGTTTTTGAATAGCAAATTACGAGGACTTATATATAGGAAATTATACTACTTAGCCTGTAAAATGTTGTTATAGGATGTATATAAATATATTTTACCTTTACAAAAGGAGGACCTTCTAGTCTTACGAATTTGTTTATATCACTTATAATATCAGGTGCGGGTCTGGTAAAATAAAATGCCATATCTCGTAGAACTGATTTTCTTCCAGCAACAGGACGCTTATACACCAAAGAAGCCACATAAAGTTTTAACATTGCTAGTGCCTGAAAAAAGGTATAGAACTTCAAAAATTAAAAAAAACTTATTTCAGCTTTTCCATAAAACTAAGACCACGCAACTTATAGGAAAGCATACCTCGTAAACGGACCTGTACTATCATATATTAGAGTACATATCTTAACTTCTCACTAGGTGAAATAAAAGTACTTAAATGAGCAAGAATCAAATTAAACCCATTGCTAAAGAGACTTGCAAGATAATAATATGAAGGTACAAAGGAACTTAAATAACATGTCAACACTGGTCGTTTCGAGGTTTTAACCTCTTATTCCATAATCGCGTTCAAACAACAGCTTTGGGTGATTCTTCTACTTCTAAAAACAGTACAGCAGTAAAAGAAAGTTTCGGTCTTGCCAATGATTACCCACTAGTGGATATTGAGCCCATTAACAATATAAATTGGGTATCTTATTTGATTTAATGTGATGAACTTGTAAGAGGAGCGATAGCCTTAGAGTAGTTTTTGTCTATTACAGAAAATAACTCTGGAAAAGAACAATGCAAATTTTTTAAGGATCTTAAAAATAAATTGAAATAAAGTATAGTTTGGTTTGGCATAACAAAATACCTCTGGGTGCTTGGTAAGGTAAGCCTCTTGATTGATGGTTACGGTCCTGGTTATCCTTTCTAAGCATTCTTTCTGACAAGGGGTGAGAGCCTCCAAATCATTACCCAAGAGTCCACGAGCTGACAATAAGTCCTCCGCAACGTGGTCCAAGTGCTTCTTCAAAGGCATCTCAAAATATTCTCAAATTATACAATATAAATAAAGTCAAAAATGTAAAAAAAATGTTTGTACATATAGTAAATAAAATAGAAGTTACAATAGCTAAGCAATATTAAATAAAACAAGTAAATAAATATATGTAAATTGTAAATAAATAATTAGAAAACCAACAAATTTTACATATATACAAAATAAAATAACAATAAATGACAAAGATGGAACTTTGTTTAGTTTACGTTGCTTGATGTTTGGCTTTTTTTTTAAACAAAAAATGGATATCTGTATAAACTGTCCTACGCGGTTATTACTGGCGATGTGACCTGGGCCTAATAGTCTAAAAATGAGAATGGCGATGAGAATGAAAATGATATTAGCATTTTAAATGGGCTCAATATAATATAACGAAAAATTAAAACTTTTCGTTTTTGAAACTGGTCACAACGTGGTAATGTTCCCTGCATTTTTTTCTCAACCATTGTTTAAATAAAAGTAATGATTTTCTCTACTCAGCTTATTTCATTTTGTTAGAATTTAACGTTGACAAAAAAATATTGTTTGTATATAATTTCTTTGAACAATACACATTAATCCCGATATGAGAATTCGAAAATTAATTAACAGTAATACGATTTCCTATAAATCTACATCAAACACGTTAAATGTCACAATTTTCGAAACGGGGTATCTGAGCGGACGCCAAAGCTGATAACCAATAGGTATTTATGACGACCTTCCGTTCATTTATTATACTAATCCATTAATGATGCCACGGATTTAATTTGCGATTGAAATCATAATTAATTGCAGAGATGGCAATGTAATAAAGAATTTGTTTTCTCCATGTATATGCATTCTCAGTGGGTAAATTATTCACATTTTTTCAATTATATAATGCGCATTGGAGTGTTTGTAATAAAAACGGTTTCATAATTTTTATCGTCTACAAAGATTTTTTATATACGAATGTGTATTATTTGACCAGCATTAAAACTATATTTTTATGATTTAGAAGTAACTTGAGGGTGGACATTACGAGAAAAAGACTGAGATAGCTTACGACAAATAGCGTGTGGTATATAAATGTTTATAACGTGGTATTTAATTATTGGTGGATTTTCGATTCTAACTTAATTTTTACCCGTACTAGGATTGCAACCAGATCATGTTGAAAGACTTTACACAGACCCTTTTGAAATCCAAGGTAAGCTTAAATCGAAGATATTTAATGGAATACTAATCTCTTTTTGAATGTATGCGCGTACTTTTCATCATACCTAACAACTCTTTTTATAATGAACATGTGTTCTAGTAAACAATTGCAGAAAAGCTTTACTTAGTAAAACAAATACTTTAAGAACTATTTCACATAACTGAATGATGTAAGTTATTAGTTTCGATTCTTTGATCTCTTTATTTTTTTTATAATTACATAATTGTAATTTAAATAAATGGTATTTAAGTTTCTAATAAAACACTTAATTTTCTTCTGTTATATACATAGTTACTACGATAAAAAAACATTTTCATAATGATTCAATGCTAGTGTTTAAATGCTATAAAGTGCATTTTTCGCGTGCGATTTAGCGAGAGTTTTTTTTAATATTCCCGGCACCGGGAAGTGAGACAAATACTTTAATATAGTATAGCTTTAATTGGTGTAAAGAAGAACTTAAATTGTGCATACCACATTAAAATTTTGATAAATCTAACGCTTGGTCTTGTCTGAACAACAAATACGATTATTTTTAAAATTGAAGCCATAGGTTGATTGCACAGTCATAGGATATTAAAGAATAATGACACATACAGTAAAACTTTCCTCGTGAATTGACAACAACAGTCAGATCTTGATGACGACAGTCTAATCTTCGCATATCATCCTTTTTTTCACTATATATATATCCTCGACGTATAATCTAAAATATGAAATTTGAACTTAAAAATAGAAGCTTCAGCAAACAAAAAGATCAAATGTAATCTACAAATATCAATGAAATAATGATACAAATGTAATCTACAAATAACTAATAAAACATTTGATATGGCAATCGTTTTAAAAAGGACACAGTGGGTTAAATGTCAGTCTATCTCGAGACCATATTTCAGGTGACATTTGCTTTTCTTAAATAGAATGTTATCTCTTTATAAAAAAGATGATATTGGTTTGACATAATAATTGGAGTAATCCCTCCTATTGTACAATAGTACATATTATCCTATTTCCATTTCTTTATTCTCTCGATGACAGTTCTAATTTGATATAATGTAGTGTTGTGACCAAATAAGTAATGATATCGATCGCATATATTTATTATATTTTGTACAAACACAGATACAACAAAAACATTCAAATATATTTTTTCAAGGTGGGCACACTCAATGGCTCACCGCCATTTTGTGTTTGCTTTAATCTGTCACTCGCAACAAGACGGTCGTGCTAGTCGCTTCATTTCTGTTCGCTGAGTTTTTCACATTATCCAAACGTTACTTTGTGTATTTAATGTTCCTCCGTGCTGATTGCTGCCCAGCTGTTAAATATCAAAATGCCGAAAGGATCTGTTCTGAAAAGGCAGGCGAGAGAACTGGTGATCAAGGTTCGTAATTACTTTGAAGCAGAGTATCAAAATGGTGGCCCATTATTACCACTGTCGCAAGTGCGAGAGCGTGTTGCGGCCGCATTAGGAATTAGTGGACCTACTGTTTCAAAAATTACTACCGAAGCTTACGGTACAAGCGGCATGCAGGAAAATAAGCTTCGTACGCCGAAGAAAAAACGCCAACCACGTCGTGTGACAACGGTTAACAACTTCAACGCTGATGCTATTCGCCATCACATATATGCGCAAAGAAATTCCAACACTTAAAAAACTTGTTGTTTCTTTACGTGAATGTGGTTTGTTCCATGGCCAAAATCGGCATTAAGCTCAGTTTTGAAAGAAATTGGATTTTCTTATAAAATAATCGGACAAACATAAAATATTGATGGAGCGTCACGAGGTTGCTATGGCTCGCTGCGAATTTTTAAAAGTGAAGCCAAAAGGATATCAGATTGGTCAAATGTTATTTTCACTGACGAGACTTGGTTAAATGCAAACCACAGTATCTAAGAACTGGACTGACGACACCGCCGCTTCCACTAGTTCAGTGCCAATGGGACAACGTGAACGCCTTATCATATGCCATGCAGGGTCTACGAAAGGATTCGTGTCAGATGCTTTACTGGCCTTTAAATCCAAGAAAGCAGTGGACTACCACGAAGAAATGAACGCGGAGATTTACGTAGGATGGTTTAAAGAAATGGTGCAATCTCTGGAAGAACCGTCCATAATTATTATGGACAACGCTACCTTTCACTCCAGACGAATTGATAAAATGCCGACGCAGGCCAATAAAAAACAAGGGATAATTGACTGGCTCCAACTTCATGGCGAAAATGTGGATAGTACTTTATTGGCACTTAATGTAAGGCTGTAATCAGCCATTCAATCAATCATTGTGCGTACTTGTAGTGGACCACCATTAGTGTCGTTTCTGTAATTTTTATTTTTATTTGTGTTTTCTTTCTCCATTAACTTGTGAGTGGCTGGTGGTTTAGTTAATTGTAATTTTTTTTTATACAGTAGTGTTTATTCGTATGTAGTATATTTATTTCTATTTATTTCGTACTTTCTATCATTGCACTAGTTATTTTATATATATATATATGTTTAATAATAATAATGATTGTGACGACAGCTTCATATCCTAATCTTCTTCGTCTTGCAGTTTCGCTAGCATCGACAGTACTCTCTCTCCAGCTCCGACGTTGCATGACAGACTGTATACTTCCTTTACTGATAATCCCTTTAATTTAAAAATTGCACACATTAATGCGCAAAGCGTACCAAGCCATTATTCTGATCTTCTAGCAACGTTTAGCTGTAAAAATATCGACGCATTGCTAATTTCTGAAACGTTCCTAAAACCTTCCCTTCCTTCAACAAATTTTTCACTTCCAGGTTTTGTCCTCATACGTAATGATAGAACTGGTAAGGGGGGAGGTGGGGTAGCAATTTATTTGCGTGCAGATTTGTCATACAAGATTATGAGTGCATCACCATCACTTTACTCAGAATCAGCTGAACACCTCGGTATCGAAGTAACTATACGACATACGAAATTACTCCTAACGGTTTTTTATAATCCTAATATGAGTATTGATTATTTCGATACCCTGGAAAGCTATTTCAATAATTTCTGCCCTATTTATGATCATGTCATTATGCTTGGCGACTTCAATACTTGTATGATCAAAAACAACTCTCACTCTCGTAAGCTTGAATCACTATTATCCTATTTCAACCTTTCTATCTTACCGTTGTTTCCCACACATAACTTTCCTAATTGTGTCCCATCCTTAATAGATCTCATGATAGTATCAAATAATAATAATGTAGTAAATCACGGACAACTCACAGCATCCTTTTCGTATCATGACCTGATATACCTATCATATCGAATCCGACTCCCCAAACAAAAACCGAAAGTATTAACCTTGCGTAGCTATAAAACTATTAACTCGGAATCTTTGGAGCGAGACGCGAGAGATATCGATTGGTCGCCAGTTTTTAATGGTGCTGATATTAATGACAAAGTTGACTGCTTAAATTCTCTTCTCCTTGGCCTGTATAATCGTCATGCTCCTCTTAAATCTGTAAAAATAAAACACAATCCTGCACCTTGGTTAACTGACTCAATAAAACACTCCATGTCTCTTAGAGACAAAGCCAAGATCAGGTATAAACGTCGTCCATCTGAAAATAACCTCACTACCTATAAAAATCTACGCAACCTTTGCAGGCGACTTTGTCGAGACGCTAAGAGACGCTACTTTCACGACTCCCTCGTCAACCAAGGCGCTGCAGAGGCATGGAAGTTCTTGAAATCTGTTGGTATTGGTAAATCTTCCACTAGTCATCATAACAACTTTGATTTGAATGCTTTAAACTCCCAATTTGCTAAACCAGCCGTAACTCTGGATCCGACTGTCAAAGCCAGCACTTTAAGATCTTTGCCAAATGCTACAAATGCATGTCCGTCATTATTTTTGAATACTGTGTCAGTGGACAGTGTTAGGCGATCTATTCTTTCCATTTCGTCAGCAGCTGTAGGAGATGACAAGATATGCTCCAAAATGGTCACCCTAATTTTACCCGTCTTATTACCCGTACTCACCCATATATTTAATTATTCCCTGTCAACCGGTACTTTTCCGAATTCCTGGAAACTCGCACATATAATCCCATTACCTAAAGTTACAAACCCTACCTCTCTTTCACATTTCCGACCAATATCTATCCTGTCCTTTTTGTCTAAAGTTCTGGAGCACATTGTCCATGAACAATTACTAGAGTTTGTATCCACTAATAATCTCCTCAGCAAATACCAATCCGGTTTCCGGTCAGGGCACAGCACAGTATCTGCTCTTGTTAACGTGACTGACGATATACGTTGGGCCATGGAGGGTGGATCGCTTACATTGTTAGTTCTACTTGATTTCAGTAATGCTTTTAGTTGTGTTGACTTTGATATTCTTCTTGGAGTGCTAGAATCACTGAATTTCTCCCCCTCTGCGGTTGCTTGGTTTAGTTCTTACCTTCGAGGTCGATCTCAGCGGGTCCGCTGCGAGGAGTCCTTCTCCGAGTGGCGTGATCTCGTTGCGGGTGTACCTCAGGGTGGCGTTCTCTCTCCATTACTCTTCTCTTTGTTCATTAATTCTATCACTAAAGTTATCTCAAGTAATTACCACCTCTATGCGGACGACTTGCAGGTTTACCGCCATTTCACTGTTAGCAATGTTGGCTCTGCCATTGCCGCGATTAATAAAGATCTTGGCCACATTAGTAAATGGGCTTCATCTTTTGGAATCCATGTAAATCCTAGCAAGTCGCAAGCAATAATTGTAGGCAGCCGATATATGAAGGGTTGCCTTGATATGGATGCTCTTCCAACTGTAATACTAGATGGTACTTCGATTGCTTTCACCGATACTGTAAAAAACTTAGGCGTGATAATTGACTCAAACCTCACGTGGCAAGCTAATGTCGGTGAAATTGGTCGTAAGGTCCATTACTCCTTCCACACTCTCAAGTGTCTCCAAAGTTTTTTGCCTTATCCAACCAAAATCACCCTTGCACAGGCGCTCATACAGCCAATCATAGATTATGCAGACGTGTGTTACTTAGATGCTACAGAAGAACTTTTAAATAAGCTGGAGCGTCTGCAGAACCTATGCATTCGGTTCGTGTTCGGTCTTAAGAAATATGATCACGTTTCAGAATATCGAAAGCAACTCCGATGGCTACCGATTCGGTTACGTAGGAACACTCGCATTCTCTGTCTACTATATAATGTCCTTTACAACCCTTCCTCTCCCCGATATCTTAGTGAGCGTTTCTCTTTTATGGTTTCCCAAGATAAATTGTGCAGAACTCGCAAGCGCACTCTCCTTTACCTTAAACCTCATAAGACCGATTTCTTTTCCCACTCCTTTACTGTTCATGCCGTCAGACTATGGAACTCACTTCCTTATGAAATACGCGAAGCAAAATCGTTACCAATTTTCAAAAATAAAGTAAAGCAACACTATCTTTCTCAACCTTAAAATGTTGTGTTGATGTTCAAACTTTATGTGTATATGTAGAATATTAATATAAATCATTCGTTTATAAATGTATGTATGTATATAAATAATAGAATTTTATGTATGGGTTTAAGTTAATTTATATGTTTATTTTATGATTATTTATTGTATTCTATTTTATTTTATATTATTTGAATATAGTTGTACACACTACATTTGTTCTGTACTACTTTGTCCAGTAATAGGTCTGCTGGTAGAAATTTCTATTAGAAATAAGCTGTACCTTTGTACTTTATTAGTTTATAAGTCATTTTTATTATTGTGTTTTTCTGTGTGTACATAAATTATTAAATAAATAAATAAATAAATAAATAAAAGTACAATTAGTGAATATTTTAAAATCGAAAAAAAGCCTCCCTAAAAGATATGTTATCGACGCCAGTACAATGCTATAGAACTAATGTGGGCACAAATCAAAGGACACGCCACTCGAAACAATACCCATCGCCCTTTTACGGCAAACAAGATGTTAGATTTATTAAAAAATGATAATGCATATGTGGAAGTAACTGCCGACAACTGGGAAAAAATTGTGAGAAGAACCCAAAACATTATAGCGTCGGATTGGGAAATTCATGTGGCATTCGGTAATATACAAGTACAGGAACTTATAATAAATGTTGGGGAGAGCTCATCGAGTGACAGTGACGATTCGTCAGATTTTGATTAAAATAAATAAATAAAGATTACCTGTCGTTATAATTATTTCGTTTGATTGTCGAGTACCTACCTATACCTACTTATTTTACAACAGCTTCGAAAATTTTGAAGAAGTTGGCATTATCAATCAAGAATTAATACGTGTAACATCTTGTAATGAAATGAATATTAGTTAATAAATTTGTACAAAAGTATCCGGCAGTAGTTTAGTTTCTTACATTTTGTAAAAAAATATCGGGTCTGTTATCGTGTTACGTTTATCGATATAGCTCCATCCCTATCAGTTTCTCCGACTCTGGTATTATATAACCTTGTAAGTGTGTAAACGTCATATTTTTATAAAATAATGCAAACATAATGTAAAAAAGAACGCTCGCACAAGTTTTCACAGGAGCTGTCATCGAAAAATTAAAGGAATAGAAATAGTATAGCTTCATGCGTTAAAATCACTGATCTGTGTATATTCTATTAACACTAGACGGGCTTTATCATATAAATGACAGCTAAATGTCAGCTTCAGTTTAGAGTGCCTCTAGCGAATACTCTGAGGACGTTAATGATCTTTAACACTAAACTCAAATGGCTGGTTTTGGCCTGACATCCAAAGTTGAAAAATGCAAAACAAAATAGCTTAATTGTTAATTGTTTGAAAACCTTCTGCACGAGCAATAGAATACTATTATAAAAAAATTAAAAAAATGTTTTATTGAATATTTTGTTAAACTTGAATTACGATTTTTAGACATAATTCAGAATAACCTATTGATAGATGCTTCAGTAGTTACAATATCGCTACGTATATCTCTTCGAGGTTTATGAAATTATATTATGACTATGTAGTTTATTTTGTCAAACCAAAGTAATCCCACGCATCACTTATACTGTTCGCATACTGTATTAAAAAAACAAATGCATATTTTAAAAGTAGTCTGACAAAACTGTTTTTTTTTTGTCTTATAAAGGAAAGTTATTGCATATCCACTTCATGTTAAAAATAAATAGGAAAAAGAGACTCAGTTTTTATTGCTATTCTAGAAGATTCAATAACAGATAATGGTACTACACTATTATTTGTGTATAAACATTTCAATCTCGTTTCTAAGTCCCGAAAAAATTAATCTTGAGGAAGCACAAACTTATTTAATGCAGCAAAATCTGTCTGAACTCCTAAGCTATGAGCTCCTAAGCTATACACTGATACAAATACATTAATTTAACCGAGTTCTCGCTGGCCGATTTTCGAGATTTTTGCATTGAAATTTTTGTTGTATTGACGCCTACCTTTTTGTAAGGTTCTGGTGAAATTTTCTTTTCTGTATCTCTTGGAAATCCCGAAAAACTCGTTTTTCACTGTAATTTAATAGACGAAATACCGTTCTGACCGGTTCTAATAGGTAGTTTTGTATTTGTTTGTGTGTAATTAGGTTCTTGTTGATTCAAGAAGGTTGAAAAACACCTTTTGGTACATCGTTGTAGACGGAAAACTCAAATTTTCATTGTTTTTCATATAAAATAGAAAAATTTTGTTAATTTTTTTTTTCAAAATTTTATAAAACACTTTGTTTTGCAATTATTCTTCAAACTAGAGGTGGTTGATAAATAACGTCACGGTGAAAATATCACTGTGATCTGAGGTCTATGGATATCACTGTGACTTTTTTCGAAGGAACTACGTTCCTAAGTAACAGTCGTTCCGAGTTCTTTAGTGCGTATCTCGTACTCAGTCACTCTTTACCAGCAAAATGTGACTGAAAAAGTAATCGCGATTCGAACGAACGGAACGCGATACTCTCGCTCGACTAACTTCGGCCGTCCTCGTCGTGTCGGCTTGTGTGCGAGTGAGATAGAGGAAGCAACGGTCATTTTCACCGGTCAGATAGACGTAATTATTATTGTAAGAAAGTAACGAATGAAAAAATAAACATTAATACTTACCTAAAATAAAATAGATGGATGTAAAACTAATTTAGACTTCAAAGGTTTTAATATGAAATTAACACTAAATAAATATATACACATTGAACCTGAAAACATATTTTTGATAGTATAATGTATTTTTTAAATATTGAAATGGTTTTGCGATTAATTTAATTTTTTATTTATGGCATTCTAAAATAACGTATTATAAATATCTACTTACTTCTAAAACACTGATTTGATTTAAAAAAGCATAGAAAATAATTATTTGTCTCATAATTTTAATGTAATAATATCCGACTGAACGCGATGCATCTATTTACGCGGTTCGTATCGATAATATATTCCAAATACAGTGATTCAACAGACGCCAACATTCATATCATATAGTTTCAGGAACTAATATTGATATTAGTAATGCAAGTGATCGACGTGACAAAGTCACGGTGATTTATCACTGTGATTTTTTTGGAACTGGAACGTCAGTCACAGTGATACTAAAATAACTGTTTATCCCTTCTCTGCTTCAAACTTGTTATACCATCATCTGCGCCGTGCTCCTGCGCGTCTTTTAAGGCACTAACGGGAAAACGGTGTTGGAAAATATTGCAATACTTAGTGTAAATTCGGCATTTTTTGGTTTAAATTAGTGTTTTTCTTTGATATTTTCAAAATTTTTCATTGAATTTTCAATTTTTTTGTTTCAATAGATAGATTGCTTTCAACCGTCCGCATCGATTGAGACATTGACCGCCCCGATCGGACGACGGGTACTTAGGAAAACCACCCCACTCGACCCATTTTCCCGGAGCTTAGGGAGACAGGATTTATTTCCAAAACTGTATGTGCGCCTTAATATACCGGTAGCGCCATCTAGTTGGAAATTTTTCGGAAAATTTTAAAGTTGGGCTCTTTCCTTTTATTTCGTGATATTGACTTCTGTGATATAGTTTTAAGTTATTTTTAAAGTAAGTTTTCTGTTTATTGACGTTTTATTTATTGTTTGGGGACCTTTACACCCCAAACAGGCAACTAATATTTTATTAACCTCTTTTTGGTCTTTAATTTTACTGCTTGTGACGTCTCTATTTATTGACTGGGACGTTATACATCCCAAATAGAAAAATTTTAAATTGACTGAGTGCCCATGTACAGTACTTAGGACAAATACTCATTTTATTCTGTATTACTTTGAATTTATATTTATTTAATTTGACTCAAAATATTGTATTATTATATCGCATATTTTAAAAACAACTGATGCATACCTCTGGCCAATATGATGCGTACACCCGCAAAAATGGTGGGAGGTGAGGGAGAGGGTAAAACATCCCCTCCAAAACAGATCATGTCCAAAGTAAGGAGGAGTATTGGGGAATGGGAGGCAGCCAGTACAAACTCACAAAGCACTCCCCCTCCCAGTTCAAGGACCTCAATGGACAAGACCTATCAGGGCAAGACGTCAGAAGCAAGAATGTGCATGAGTAAGGCTAAGAAATACTTGAACGCATCCAGAAACATTCGCACAGATATTAAAACCAGTGTTACTGAACTAATAGGTAGGATGTATGAAATAGTCAAAGACCTGGAATCACAATTGATCTGTAAAAAACCGGAACTGGACAGTAACACAAAAAATAATGCACATTCTTCGCCGACTGATATACCCACCAACGCAAGCTCAAATATAAGCTCAGAGCTCCTCAATCAGCTTCGAATTACTAACACAAACCTATTAGAAAATAAGCAGCAAATGATTGATCTGAGAGAGGAGCTGAGCAAAAACCGAAACATGGTGGCAGACAAGAATACTACATACGCAAATGCTGTTAAAAATCACATAATGCCTGTACAACTCCCTAAGTCTGCCCTGCATAGCATTGCTGTCACCTCCGAGGACGTGACCGAAACCGGGTAAAGCGTCCTCGAGCAGGTAAGACAGGTGATTAACGCTAAAGAGGGCTGGGTGAGAGTCGAAAGAGTGCGAAAGGCAAAGGACAGGAAGGTCGTTATGAGCTGTGGGACGGAAGAGGACAAGGAAAAAATCAAACATAAAATCCTCAGCTCAGGGAGCAAACTTACTTGCGAGGACCTTAAAAACCGAGATCCTCTTCTCGTCCTCAGGGACGTCCTGTCCTTTCACACGGACGAGGAGCTCTTGGAGGCTCTCCGAAAACAGAACCAGGATTTGTTCGCTGGTGTTGGCCCTGGGGAGGACCGCCTCGCAGTGAAGTACCGAATGAGGGCACGTAATCCATTAACGGGGCACGTTGTGATAACAACGTCACCAACTATATGGAAAAGGGCGACTGAGGCTGGCTCGCTGCACATCGACCTGCAGCGAGTAAGAGCGGAAGATCAGTCGCCCCTAGTACAGTGCACCCGTTGTCTGGATTACGGGCACTCCAAAAAACACTGTAAAACTACACAAGATCGATGTAGTCACTGCGGCGGCGGCCACCTTAGGGCGGACTGTGAGGAATGGCGGGCAGGAACACCCCCCACCTGTAGTAACTGTAAAGCAGCGAAATATGAGCAACGAGACCACAATACATTTAGCCAGACATGCCCGGTGCGTAAGCGATGGGATGCTCTGGCTAGATCGTCCGTTGCTTATTGTTGAAGTCTCCCCTGCTGACACAAAAGCCCTAGCCCAGAACGCAGACAGAGAGCAAGCTGGAAAACTAGCGCAGTTACAACCGGCAAACCAGGAACTTAAATGGAAATGTATCAGGGTTGGCGGAGGGTTCAATGCTCCGCTATCCTGCAGTGATACAGAAATTGAAATCTTATCCGCTAACCCATACAAGACAATAGAATACCGTTTGTCGGTTGTACATAGACAATACAGAGTGCACCAGACTTGGAACCATGCATAGTCACATGGAAGTGGAGTAATCTAGTCCGAGTATAGAGACCTGCATTATAAAAATAGAGCGAAGCATAGTAAGTAAGAGGAAGGTGAAATAAGTTTTTGGGATATTTTGAAAAATATCCCAACAAACTTATATCTGGAAAGACGTATTTAGAAGGTAAAAACAAAAATGCAGACAGAAAAAAGTAGAAGAAGAAAAAACTGACGATCGGAGTAGAGATATTTTACTTATTTACCAGGCTTATACTAAAACTTGTGTGATAAACAAACTGTTAAACCTATAAGAAATCTTGAAATGTTAAATGAATATGAGAAGAAAGATCGAGATTAGCGTATAAGTATAACAATATATGCAAAGTAAGATAGAAATAATAAAAACTAGCTTGATGAACAAACTGTGAAAACAATAAATAATCTTGGAAATGCAAAATAAATTTATATAATGAGAAGAATGATAGAAGATTAGTGACTAAACTGATAACTTAAAATGGAAATAATAAAGACCAAATGTAAATGAAGAAAGAAAATCAGTACAAATTTGTAATAAATAAGAAACAAAGTACAATGAATATTACTTATATTTAATAAATAGAAAACTTAACAGTCGTGTAGCGATAAAACATAGCAAATACAGTCTGTGGCCACCATGCCAGAGGTACAAGATTAAAAAAAAAAAAGCTATACACTAACCCACTTACTCATTGTTTAATCAATGCATTGATGGAATTTATAGATAATATATATAATACATAAACACTAAATAAACCAAATTCCAAAGTGTAAATGAATCATCAAATCTGTTTTATCAAATACATTCTTAAAATCTAAAATGCATTAAAAATCGTAATAATGAACAAAAAATTCATAAACAAAACCCTATGAATAATATCACATGTACCCTACAGAAACCACTGTAAAAACATTTTCTAAGCAATTCACCGAAAAATAATAAGAACTACATAAAAATACATAAAAAACATATGACCCATGAACTCACTCTGATGTACATAAAACTAACATAATTAGAATCCACTAACTATATTGGCCGTAATTAGCCGACAACATTAAGACCTAAATTATTAATTTATTTATGTAAAATGCCAACAGTATACATACAAATCATGGATTCAATATTACAAAATGTCTTAATACGAGTATGTACACAACTTAGAGGCAAATACAGCATTCATTAATGTCAATTAAACATGCAGAAATAATTTGAAAAAACAATAGTCTAGTAAAACAGACGTCATATTTTTTTTATTTCAATACACGCTCATATAAAATAAAATAAGTTTATGATTCCAAATGTGATATTAATGTCAAACAAAATCCATCGAAACATTAGAAAAAAAAACAAATATTTTAAAAGTAACACAGGGGTAAGTAAGAATACAATATCACAATAAGACTAATACGATGCCAGGTCAGATAACAATATAACTTATTTAATGTCAGGTCAAATTACAATGTCAAAAAATCAATGTATAATATAAAATAAAAAATGTCAAAAAGTTAAGAAGTCAAAATTAAAATTAAACAATTCAATTAAGTCAGATTATAAATAACCATTATGATGACATTATTGTCAATGACTTTAACAACAATTACAATGAATATATGAAATATTAGGCCTTTACCTATGAAATTGCCGTTTTTCACGAAATAAATGAAGCGTAATTTTTTTATATATTTTTTATTTCCATTAATTTTTTTTTTTTATTGTAGGTTCACAAACCAGACATAACACAGAAAGATGTACAATAGGAATACAAATTAAATGATGTTTACATAACATAAGTGCCTGTCTTAAAATAGTGAACACAGCATTCATATTTGATGAAGTAGATACTATTAAACTACAACCAATTTACAATTAAATAAACTTAAAATTTTACATACTTATTCACAAAAACCGGTTAAAGGATACAGAAAAAATAAATATAAATCAAAACAAACAAAATAAAAACAAATTAATCAAAATAATCACCCATGCAATCAATGCATCTTTGCCAACGCATTGGTAGCTTATTGATGCCTTTCTTGAAGAAATCAGCTGGACGGGAGGCAACAAATTCTTCAAAGGCATTTTGTACTGCCTCTCGGGTATTGAATTTTTTTCCCGCCAAGAAGTTATCCAAATTCTGGAAAAAGTAGAAGTCTGTAGGCGCAAGGTCTGGTGAGTACGGCGGATGACGGAGAACTTCCAACCCCAACTCTTGTAGCTTGGAGACCGTCTGCTGTGCTTATGAGGTCGCGCGTTGTCGTGCAGGAGCAGTGGAGCCGAATGATTGACCAAAGCTGGTTGGAGACGTGCGAGCTTCTCCATCATTGTGTTCAGTTCTTCACAGTACACATCTGCAGTAATGCTTGTCCCGTTTGGCAAGAAGCTGTGATGAATTACACCCGCGTTAGACCACCAAACAGTGACCATCACTTTTCTAGGGGTAAGTTTTCGTTTAGGGCATTGTTTGGGTGCTGAACAAGGGTCCAACCAACTTGGTGAGCGCTTACCATTGTCAAACAGGATCCATTTCTCGTCACAAGTAACAATGCGGTTCAGAATTCCTTCATTTGTATGCCTGCTGAGCAGTGCAAGGCACGTCTCCACGCGTACTTCGCGCTAGCGGTCATTGAGTTCGTGGGGTACCCATTTGTCAAGCTTTTTTACCTTGCCAATTTGACGCAAATGGACCAATATTGTTTTGATGCTAACGTCGAAAGCTGCTGCTAATTCAGCCGTGGATTGAGTTTCATCAGCTTCCACAATTGCCTTTAATTCGTCATTGTCGACCAAAGTTTTCGGACGACCACGGGGTTCATCTTTCAGGTCAAAATTTCCAGAACGGAAGCGGGTAAACCAATAACGGGTGGTGCGTTCGTTTGTAGTGTTCGCTCCGTAAACGTCGTTGATGTTGCGTGCCGCTTGTGCCGCTTTGCTGCCACGACGGTACTCATACTCCATAATTACTCGAATTTTTAACTTATCCATGATGACGAAAAATGTTCGAATGCGTTGAAAACAAAACACTAACTATTAAACAAATGACGATTTTAGAAAAAGAATTCCATGTTTGTCAAATAAAATTAATTTGAAATTAGAATTATCAGTCAAAAAAAAAATATTTTCATTTGAACTGGCCAGTACGGCAAAACGGCAGTTTCATAGGTAAAGACCTATTATCAATTACCAATGAATTATAATACATTAAATAATAAATAATACATTAAATAATAATATGGCTGGTTGAATATTGAATTTTGCTTAAAAATATATAATTAAAATAATAGGATTACCACGATCATTTGTGCCATTATATACGGATGTAGACTAAGTAAAAGGCATTAAAATTAATTATAAACCCGAAAGTGCTCTAGGTCAGGACACCATACCGACTAAGTTAATACAGCTTGCCACTAATACCAAAATCCCAGTGATTGTGCGTTTAGCCAATACTTGCTTCAAAACAGGAACTTTCCCAGACGCACTAAAAATCTATTATTATACCTATTTGTAGAGAGGAAGATAGGGACAATGTTCTGAAAAACTCAAAAACAATAGGCTACTAAAATATTTTGACCACGGAATTGAAAGTTTGTGCCTTTTGATTTTTAAGGAAGCTTTCATTAACACGTTCACTGCGGGATGGGGCAAATATACCCCATCTCGTACTGCCGTCTGTGCGGGAGCGAAATGAGCGAGATTCCCTTATTTGCGAAGGCTATAACTATGGCATTTTTGAAGCTAGAAAGAGATATTTAAATTTTTGGGTTCAGCTTTAAATAATCTACATTGTGGTGTAGGTTTTTAGTACAGGACATACGAGCCCCTCATCGCGCTGAACCTTAAAAAAATGCATCCAGTGCGGTAAGTGGTTAAAGAACTCCAAGCCCGGCACCCCTCATTTCGACCCCTTCCGCACTGTGTTGCAGGCGCCGGAGCAGCCAATGATGTGCAATTAGTCGAATTGATGCCCATGCGTCCACATTATATTAACTGCTTATTTAATTTATCATTATAGTGCATTTGGAACAAAAGTGGCTATTTCTAACATATTTGTTCATATTATATTTTTTTTTATATCTTTAATTAGTAAAATGTGGGCGTCAATTTTATCATTATTCGATCTAAGGACAATTAGTTTCATTTATGACACGCAAAGTGATAGTAACTCTTTCCTTTCAGTTTAAATTTTTTATCCAAAATAGTGTAAAATAGTACTGTTTCCAATTGAGAAATAAACGGTGCAAGAAAATGCTACAGAAGAGTTAGACTAACAAAATCTAGCCGTGTTGCAAATAATATAATAAAAAAAATTATGAGCCATTGTCGCCAAAGTAATGAATCTTTATGCGCTACATATCTTATCGAAACTCATTAAATAAATACTAAAAATTTATCGACAGTTTTATTTCCCAACACTACTCTAACTCCAATTTATTCCGCCATACCATGCGTTACGGGGAGAAAAGACCATGTAATGATTTTCGTTCTCCATTATTATGAATGCCAAACCCAGGCGAAGCCGGATATATATACATATTGATTCTTTGGCTATCTTTCATAAAAACCTCCATTTGAATTTCCGCAAAGAAGGTGTTAACAGAACGATATCAGACATTGAGATAACATGTGTCATACCACAACAAAGTGTTTTTCTGGACACTCTTCTTCATATATGTGACGACCTTCGTAACATGATAATCTATAATGCTAATATACTCACGTACGCTATCATACTGCAATTGCATCTACTGGTTCAAACTGGCACCAGATAAAGGATATAGCTGAACAGGGTTTGGCTCGGCTTATTCAAAATTTGCTTTTATTAACCGCGACTAAACCAAACTAAAATTAAATGAGCACAGTGGAAACTTCTCAAGATCATGGGTTTTACGGGCCTAAGTTTTTCCACTTAAGATCTGTACATTATGTGCGACGTCCTATCTATTAGGTCATTACATATGAAATAGGCATTTTGTAAGAGAGGAACATAATGTAATTTTTTTTAAATATAATATATTTATTTTGAGTGGAGACCGCGTCTCGGCAAACGTAGTGTAGGACGTCCTCAGACACGGTGGAGTGATGATTTGCGCGGGATGGCTGGCAGGAGCTGGATGCGAGTAGCCGAGGATAGACCTCGATGGCGTGAAATTGGGGAGGCCTATGTCCAGCAGTGGACGAATATGGGCTGATGATGATGATGATGATGAATCAAAGTATACATGTATCATTGCTATCTACGCACTTTTGCCATCTTGTAGGTAGTTTATTAATCCCTTTACTAAAAAACCATTCCGACGAAAATAAATAAAATCTTTGAAGGCCCTTTGGACTAGACCATAGGAGTTGAATTTTTTCCCTTGCTAGAAGTTATCCAAATTTCAAAAAAAAATGCTAATCTGCTGGAACAAGGTCCGGGGAGTACGATGGATGTCTGAGACATCCCAATTCAGCTCCTCTAATTCAGTAGCCATCTTTTGTGTGGCCTAGCGTTGTTCTTAAGCAGCAGAGGCCTAGAGCGATTGACCAGCCTCGGTTGTTTAGCAGCCAAATTTTCCATCATGGATTTCAGGCAGATTTGCATCATTGGTTGCTGACAATATATATCTGCCGTAATCGTCTGGCCAGATTTAAAAAAGCTGTAGTGAACGACACCGGCACTAGTCCACCAAACGCTCACAAATAACTTTTTGAGTAAATTTTTGCTTGGGGCAGGATTTAGCTGGTTCGCCAGGGTTCAACCATTGCGATGAGCGTTTCCGATTTTCGTACAGGATCCACTTTTCATCACAGGTAATGTTTGGATTTAAAATCCTTTCATTATTTTACCGGTTGAGTAATGTAACGCAGCAGTCGACGTGCGTTTGCCGGTTTGCTGCATGCAATTCATGAGGTACCCATATGTCAAGCTTTTCACCTTCCAAATTTGCCAAGTGGATTCAAAGTGGATTAAAACAGTTTTTTTTTTATTGAAACAGCTAACTCGGAGGTAGTTTGCGATGGATCCGCTTTCACAATAGCCTTCAATTTTTTATTATCAACTTTGGTCTCCGGTCATCCACGGGGCTTGTTTTGCAGGTTGATATTTCCAGAAAGAAAACGTTGGAACCAAAAACGCACTGTGTTTTCTTTTGCGACATCCCCGCCATACACAGCATTAATACTTTCAGCCGTTTCTGCAGCACTGGTGCCACGGTGGAACTAGTACTCGTAAATAATGCGATATTTCAAGTTTTGCATTCTGTAAACTAAGTGACGTAAAGAAAACCCGAAAAGAGGAAAAACAAATGAATTACGGTTTTTGAAAAACAAATCTAAATATAAAACCCTGCCAAGTCTTCTACCTGATGTGTTTATTCAAAACTTAAATTTCGCTATATCGAAGAGATGCAGAATACACGTGTTATCTATAATAGATATATCACGTCATTCGCATAAATTCCTGGTAGTCTTCTACCTGATGTTTTTTTTATTATAAACTCAGTTTTTGCTTTATCGAAAAGATGCAGAAAATACGTGTATTCTATAATAGATATATCACGTTTATCTGCTTAAATTCATGGTAGTCTTCTATCTGATGTTTATTAATATAAACTATAATGTCACAACGGAGCAATCCTTAACGTAGAACCCTCCTTTTCTGATTACATACCTATAGTTAAAAGAAATATACATCTTCAATGGAGAACCTACTTTGATAAAAACTCACAAACAAAAGGCATATGGTATAAATCTCTCGTGAGTGAACCACCGCTCACACCTTGGTTCAAATCTCTAAAATTAAACAGAAGAGAATTAGTGCTATGTTTTAGGATGCGGTCTTATCACATGCCACTTAATAAATTTAATTACCTGATGCGTAAAACAGACAGTCCTAATTGTGTAATTTGCCAACGTGAAGAGGATTTACTCCATTTAATACTGGAATGCCAAATTAACGAGGAAATGCGATTGTCATTTATGCGGGATACTCAGTGCTCTATGAAAGACTTACTGTTTAAGTTCCATAACATACTAAGTTCTAACTTCACTCAAGGACACAGCGACAGACTTCTTAGTTTTGTCATACACTCCCTAGCTGTAAGATTAGATTATATTGTAAATTCTTCTGTTTAGTACCTATTTAAGCCGGCTTAATCATATGATTGTAAGGCTTATAAAAACAAGAATAAAAAAAAAATAATGTTCATTTGTCGAAAAGATGCAGAAAATATCTGCGAAAATTCCTGGTGTTTTCTACCTGATGTTTCTTATTATAAACTTTAATTTCGGTTTGTCGAAAAGATGCAGAAAATACGAGTAATCTATAATAGACATATCACGTTATCCGCATAAATTACTGGTAGTCTTCTACCTTATGTTTCTTATTCCGATTATTCCTGTATAGTACACGTATTGTTATTTTTGACTTTTTTTAAATAATGTTTAACATTTTAATACGAATACAGAAAGGGATTTAACACGATATCTGTATTACGTAATATTCTATTATTATATTTATATTCTATTCAAATCTGAAAGTCATCATTAAAATTATTTTAACATAATGGTGAACCCAGTGGACGAATCTACAGCTAGCCATTTCGGTTACCGCAATATCTGAGCCCTCTATGTAGACGCTCCCTTATTTGAAACCGTAGACCTCCCAGAATGAACCGAGCCAGATCCAAAGATTACTTCTAACCTCAGGGCTTAAGGGCCTACAGTTATGAAATAACCGCTCTAAAATAAAAAAGTAAAAATAATAAAGTGCACCGGAGCTATCTAAGTACTCCCAAAACATCGACAGGGAACCGGTCAAACCTGTCGGGAAACTGGATGGGGGATGGGGAAACCCTCGTTACCCGTCAAACAGGGGGGGGGCTGACGTCAATGGAAATTGCCAGTGCCTCCACTTCGGCATCCACATTTGAATTCGGCGTTCAACGCAAAATTCAACCAGTCCGGGACTCGTGCACCGAATCAACCAAAATTCAGGTACATGCAGGTCGAATACTTTTACGATTATTGACCTAAAATAACGAATATGAAACGATTTTAAAATGGATAAAATTCTGTTTTTTCAATTCCATTTCATGATAAAATTACACCAGTATTAATCCCAAACATATTTTGTCGCATAGTGAAAAACGAAATACGATAACAGCAATTAATAACTAGTTATACCTCAAGTGACCAGTTTATATCAAACAAATAATAAATATAATAATATAAAATAATAATAAATAAATATTTTTAGCGCCGAAACTCAATGGTGAAAAACGGTTCGTACCTACTAAACAAACAAACAAAAGTTAATAAATAAAATTATACAATTTTGTAGAAAAAGTACACTTCAAAATGGAACCTTATAAAACAGCTTCTAAATTAATTCCCCATAATGGTGTCTTATCTAACATAGATAAAAGAGATCATACCTACTCGTACCTATATTTGTTACTTCATTGCAACAAAATACCTACGTTTTGAATTTCAAGAAAACGATATGTTTGAGCCAATCACTTACGAGTTTACGGCCATGCCAATTCAGTAACAATTTTAGGCTTTATGTTTAACACCGAACAGATGTATATTTCTTTACCTGACGAAAAGCGTTATAATAATAAATAAATTATGAAACTTCAAATATGCTCGATACGAGATTTTGCCAAACATATAGGTGTGCTGGTCGCTGCCTGTCTAGCTACAAAATAAGTAAAAATTAAACTCCCTAAATTACTGTTAGAAGATTTAAAGTGGTAGAAAAGTATAAGTAAATATAACACTTCCTGTTCAATTACTTCACAAATTTATAACATATACACAGATGCATTCAGAACAGGCTTAGGCGCAGTATTCCAAAACATTTTATGGTTCTTGGAAACATAGTGAAAAATATTACCATATCAATTACCTAGAATCACTAGCCGTTTCCTTAGGTTTCAAAATTTCAGCCGGGGAAGAAAGAAACTGTGCAATATTATTACGTATTAAAATACCACCGCTATTAGTTATATCAATAGGATGGGTGGTATTCAATTTCCGCATTTAAATACTCTAACTAGAAACATTTGGCTGTGGCATTTGGCGAGGAACGTGATTTATGGATTTTTCCTTTCATGTTTGTTAGCAAATGTGACGCATTTGTAACTAGGTATCCTGAACCGGATGCAGTTGCAGTCGATGCATTTACGATTAATTGGGCCACTGCGTATTTATAACCATTTCCTCCATTTTCCCTTGTCTTCAAATGTGTAAGAAAAATAATTGATTTTAATTGAAACAAAAGATTTAATTAACTCCCACAACAGCACCAAAGCAAAGCAATCCAGCCTTACCCTGAATGCCGTGAGACGTTCAGGGCGGCGTTCGCACGGCGCGGCTGTCCGCCAGAGCTTCTCTGGCATCCATGACTATTGGTCAATACAACCTCACGTTGAGGTCATGGGTAATAAGGGTTGTTCATTCGGTTCATTAAATGCAAACCAAATGCTGCAATGGATACCCCACAAACTCACCGATGCTCAGAAGCAGGCACGCGTGGAATGGTGCTTTTACGCGTGGAATTGATAAATTCAAAGAAGGTTCTTGCCACCGTAATTACGATATAATAGTAGATGATGAATCTTACATTTATCAAAATGATCCAAGACAAAGTGCCAGTCAATAGTATGGGTGTTTCAAAACAAACTAACGCCTACGAAAGGGAACCGATCGAGCGCTGGTAAAATTTAGAATGCTAGTTTTTTGTCCTTGACGGGAGATTTATTATCATTTCCCGTAAAAAACCAAAGTAGCATCAATGCACAGTGGTACACCACCAAATAATTTTTTTGGTGCTGCAAGCATCAAGCGACCGAAGCATCAAGCGACACGGGAATCTGGGTCTTTTGCTTCACCACGAAAACAAGCCCGCGCCCTCCGGATCAAGAAGAGGGACTTCCTACACACCACAGCGGTAAAATTTTTGGGTCATCCGCCTTACAGCCCTGATTTTGCAGCGTGGTAAGGCGCTAAGGGAAGTTCCTGTTCCAGACTGGATAATGTGCTTTGATAATTGGTTTAGACACATGAAACTTTGTACAGGCTCTGGCAGAGAGATCTTTGAAAAGACAGTTTAAAAAAATGTTACCTATTGAATTTTTTTTCCCAAAACTTTCCGAGTGTTCCAAGAACTTTAAGAACCAAGCCTGTACCCTGCGGTGACAGTGCTGTCTGCCCTCATCTTAAGACATTTAATCCTACGGTCAGTAACGCATCATTAGTTGGCAATCAATAAATAACAATATGACATCAGTAACACCTACGATTAATGATGTCTATGGGCACCGATGCAACTTACCATCAGGTGCTCGTTAGCCGACAAGGTAAAAAAAAAACAAAATAAAAAAATGAGCACGTCTACGCATTGAACATTTTCTATCTCGAATAATTGTTTGAGCCTGTCAGTATGTAAGACTTCTAGAAATATTTGTTTGGTGAGCAATATCAATTTTCAAATTTATGCACATTATACCAATCATGGTTTTTAATAAACCATTACAAAAATAAAAATTTCGCTTTCAGGTTTATGTTTGAAGGGAGCTTATATGATGGCAAATTTTTTTAAGGGCAGTAAGGTTATTATCTACAGGTCCCAAACAAAATGATCTAGGTTTTTTGGAATAACATTGTTCCTTTATAAATGCTTCAATTAATTTCTGAATCGCAGCTCTGAAATACCAGGCCTAAGTCGTATGAAGACTTTTTTTGTATGAAGTCGTATGAAGTTTAGTTTAAGAGTACCCTGCATTTGCCATTAGAGCCAAAATGGCGAACAGGCACAAACAATACTTTAAAAATAGAAAGTTGTTATAAATGTTTGTCAGGGATTTGCCAACTGAAGACCAACAGTGAAAGCTGGTGCTGGAAGAAATACTCGAATAGAAAATATGAGTATGTAGGGTTCAATTTTTAATTCAGGCTTGTTATTTGGAATATATTTTATTAATTATATATATATATTAGATCTGATTTGCTTTGAGTGAACGAACTTACTTTGCCGTCACACATTTGCGAATGGTACGGGAAGTAATTTTTTTCAACTCGGGTTACTTAATTCTACCGTCAAAACGTCGAGTTTATAACATTTTGATATAACAATTGTATTGTAACTTTTATTTTGTAACTCATACTTTTAAGTTTTTGGCAAATAAAGATTATTATTATTATTATTATTTTGGTGTCAGCGCACTCGTCGAGTAATTTGTAGATTGATATTCTTGCGTGGAATTTATCTCTCACCAAGGTTATTAATACAGTCTTTGACCGAAATAATAGTTTTTCTTTTTAAGTTTAAGGTAATCATCGTTTTGCTTTTAATTAACAAGGGAGTCACATTTGAGAATAGGATCAAAAGTATAATTAGGCTTGGTGAACCAAAAAAGGGCCTAAGTTTCAAATGTGAATGTCCGCCGCACAAACGTAAGTAGTTCAAATAAAATTTAAGCAAATAATTAAAATAGCTGCAAATTTGTTACTAGGTACTCTAGTGATCTATCATATACCGTAATACCATTTTGTGTACAATTGCTATGCAACAAATATGTGCACAGTTACGTTATTCTCAATAGCAGTATCAAAAATAATATTATGAAATATAAACTATTAAGTTTATCAGAGTAGAAAAGATGATCTGTAATATAGATCAGATGGTCTGATTGGAAAATCTATAGTGAAGTTAAAATTATGTTTTTACGGATCGTGAAAATTTTAATTTATTTCATCCCAGATAGTTGTATTCATTACACCCTTTTTATTTTGTGGTCTTGCTGTTAATATATTCGTGTCAGTGTTGATGTCTAAAGCAGAATAAGTAAAATCGAATTTTATCAGTTAAAATTATATTAAATTATGATATTCCAGAATGTCACCTAGATTTCAAGATCAACGAAGATATACCATATTATCTTCAACTTAGAGGCGTTTTAAGAAAAGAAGATTATAAATTGTATTTATCTTCGGTTCAAGACATAAAAAAACAAGAAGTATTAAATAAACATCGCAGAAACGTTCGTCAAATAGTAACACAAGAATACGAAGGGCCTTGCTGCTGCCCACCCGATAGTTTAATGATCAAAACATACATGACAGATAATAAATTCCAACAAGCATTAAAAAAATGGGAGCCTAAAAATGAAGACTAGTGAAATGGTTTTGTTTTGTCATCTAGAAAAAAAGTGGTCGAATATTAAAATCGAATATTAAGAAAGAATAGAAATTTGATAGAATAGTAAAAATATTTTCTTCTTATGTTTTTTTTTATTTTTATTAACAACCCAAAACAATTTACGTGAAAATTTTCAAAGATTTCGGATATTTTTATTATTTTTAGCCAAAGTTGCTCATTATTCGATTCTCTACATTTCAACAAAACTTTATTCCTGTGCACATAAGCCCTGAAGTCTATAATAAATGAGATTTGTACACTTTTAATAGAAAAAATACTAGAATGTGTACAAATCAACATTAGTATAAGTCTTACGTTCTTTAGTATAAGTCTTATAAAATTAGTATAGGTCTGATTATTACGGAAAACTTTTATTAGTATACTTACATTACAAAATGTTTTTATAGATTACCGAAAAATGCGACAAAATGCTCGCAAATTCACCGTTGTTGAATAATAATCCTTAATTATGAATATGTTAAGATATTAGCTGCGATCGGTGCCGTCACCAACCACCTTCGAACTGCTATCACTGCGTCCTCCAGGCAGGTTCCGGCGGCGAATGATCGATGCTGGGTCCTGCCTGAGGGTGCGAGGGAGTTGTTGAGAGCAAATGAAGCAGCTCTCCGGGCATACGATTACGCTTCGACCGAGGCAAACCGCATCCGTATGAGGGCTCTCAAGTGAGATGTCAAATCTGGCATAGTCGAATTGCGGTCTAACAACTAGGTCGCGCTTCTTGAAGAAATTTCGCCTTTTCTGGATTACTGGAACTTGGCAAAGTCTCTCAAGATGGACTCTACCGGGTCATCGATGCCTCCGCTTCTTAGGCCAACGCCCATGACTCTTTGGTGACTCCAAAAAAGCTGCAGCCCTAGCCGATAGCTTAGCCCAACTGTGTACGAGTACAGATACCACTAACTCTCTCCAAATAAAAACTGAATAGCACAGTTGAAATTAAATGCGGCATCCCACCTAATGACACCCTCCAACCGGTAACGGTGGAAGAGGTACAGACAATAATTAAAAACTAAAACCGCGGGATTCCCCAGGTTCAGACGAAAAACCAAACAGGGTTCTAAAAGCTCTCCCACTCACACTCATACAACTGTTAGTAGTTATATTCAATTACTTACTAACAAACTGCTCCTTTCCACAAACATGGAAGAAAGGGATTGTCATAGGTTTTAGGAAACCCGGAAAACCGGCTAATTTACCTACAAGCCACCGTCTGCTGATAGGCAAATTATACGAAAAGATCGTTTTGAACAGGCTCCGAGAGGTCATCCACTCCAAGTACCTCTTACCGGACGAAAAGTTTGGCTTTAGGTCCCATCACTCCTGCGTCCAACAGGTGCAGCGCATCACGGAGCACATCTTGGAGCAAAGTAACGTAAGTGGAAAACTGATAGGCACGGGTGCACTTTTCTTTGATGTGGCGAAAGCCTTCGATAAGGTCTGGCACAACGGCTAGTTATTCAAGCTCTTCAAACTTGTCGTAGTAGACAGCCTCGTGCACATCATACGAGAATTTTTACAGTGTCGAACCTTTCGTTACAGATTGGATAGTGCTCTCTCTAATCCCCACCCTGTATTAGCCGATGTCCCTCAAGGCTCGGTACTTTCTCCGACTTTGTTTTCACTATACACTAGACACGCCAACGACGGAGAAAGTAGAACTCGAACACATCTGATAGGAATCTACGTAGGTTAACTAAAATACTCCAATCCGCAGCCAACGCATAAAGCGCTTGGTTAAGGAAATGGAGAATAGAAGTCAACCCAGGAAAAAGTGCAGCAGTGTACTAATCTCTTTCAACCTGCTCTAGGACATGCTCTAGGAAACCCTCCAAAAGATTAGGTCAATTCTCTCTGTTTGCCACTCCGATCCCCTGGGTTAAAAAAGTCAAATATTTAAGAGTCACTCTAGATAGTGGACTTGCATTCGCCGATCACATAAAACGAGTCCGGGACCGAGCCGTCTTCGTCATGGGTAGGCTGCACCCCCTTATCTGCAAGAAGAGTAAAATGTCGCTTAAAAATAAGCTTACACTTTACAAAACTTGCATCCGCCTCATCATGACATATGGCGATGTGGTTTTAGCACAGGCCAGCAAGTCGAATATCAATCAGTTGCAGGTTATTCAAAATAGGTTTTTACGTAATTGCTTCGAGGTTCTCTATTGCCACGTTGATGAAATTGGTGTCTAGACGCTACTTCAACAACGCTCCGCAGCATCCCAACCCGCTGGTCAATAAGTCAGCTGAATACGCAGCCAACCCCGACGCGGCGGTTCGTTATAGGCGTCGTAACGTCTTAACAGATACCGACGACGCTATTATAACAAGGAACGACGGTGTTCCAGTTCAAAATAGGGTAACACATTCGAATCGCCTAACCCACCGGTGGGCCAGGCTAACGCGGCGTACGCATTCCTGCTAAGTTTCTTGCAATGACATATTGTCATATAGACAAGTCAAACCCAAACATTACCGTACAAAAACAGGGCGTCAATGTCACAATAGATACCTACCCAATGTATAGATTAATATAATTTGTGGGAGAAGAAAAGAATAAAACGCTTTACTTTTTGTACAAAAGAGATACCTATGTACTTCGTAACGTTGCTTCGCACTAATTGATCGCGAGCGTACGTGACGTAGTACGTAAATTATCACAACTCTCTAGCGTTGTTTCTTTTGCTCCCACATACAAAATCATATAACAATTCGCTCTTCAAGTTTGTTGAAATAAAGAGCCAAGTCAATTTTAAAACGTCATTTTAAATAGCAAAATAAAATAATAAATAAGATAGTTATAAAAAATTGTAATAGGTCTTTACCTATGAAACTGCCGTTTTGCCGTACTGGCCATTTCAAATGAAAATATTTTATTTTTTGACTGATAATTCTAATTTTAAATTAATTTTATTTGACAAACATGGAATTCTTTTTCTAAAATCGTCATTTGTTTAATAGTTAGTGTTTTGTTTTCAACGCATTCGAACATTTTTCGTCATCATGGATAAGTTAAAAATTCGAGTAATTATGGAGTATGAGTACCGTCGAGGCAGTAAAGCGGCACAAGCGGCACGCAACATCAACGACGTTTACGGAGCGAACACTACAAAGGAACGCACCACCCGTTATTGGTTTACCCGCTTCCGTTCTGGAAATTTTGACCTAAAAAATGAACCCCGTGGTCGTCCGAAAACTTTGGTCGACAATGACGAATTAAAGGCAATTGTGGAAGCTGATGAAACTCAATCCACGGCTGAATTAGCAGCAGCTTTCGACGTTAGCATCAAAACAATATTGGTCCATTTGTGTCAAATTGGCAAGGTAAAAAAGCTTGACAAATGGGTACCCCACGAACTCAATGACCGCCAGCGCGAAGTACGCGTGGAGACGTGCCTTGCACTGCTCAGCAGGCATACAAATGAAGGAATTCTGAACCGCATTGTTACTTGTGACGAGAAATGGATCCTGTTTGACAATCGTAAGCGCTCAGCAAGTTGGTTGGACCCTGGTTCAGCACCCAAACAATGCCCTAAACGAAAACTTACCCCTAGAAAAGTGATGGTCACTGTTTGGTTGTCTAACGCGGGTGTAATTCATCACAGCTTCTTGCCAAACGGGACAAGCATTACTGCAGATGTGTACTGTGAAGAACTGAACACAATGATGGAGAAGCTCGCACGTCTCCAACCAGCTTTGGTCAATCGTTCGGCTCCACTGCTCCTGCACGACAACGCGCGACCTCATACTGCACAGCAGACGGTCTCCAAGCTACAAGAGTTGGGGTTGGAAGTTCTCCGTCATCCGCCGTACTCACCAGACCTTGCGCCTACAGGCTTCTACTTTTTCCAGAATTTGGATAACTTCTTGGCGGGAAAAAAATTCAATACCCGAGAGGCAGTACAAAATGCCTTTGAAGAATTTGTTGCCTCCCGTCCAGCTGATTTCTTCAAGAAAGGCATCAATAAGCTACCAATGCGTTGGCAAAGATGCATTGATTGCATGGGTGATTATTTTGATTAATAGAAATAAAAAATATATAAAAAAATTACGCTTCATTTATTTCGTGAAAAACGGCAATTTCATAGGTAAAGACCTAATACTGACGCATGAAAAGAAACGTTTATTGAGAAGAAACGTTAAGGAATTAACAGTGACAGTGTAATTAGTTCACTGTCTCAACACAGAAGAAGGCATTGTACGGTATTAAAAACACAGAAAAGGGAATAAGTTTTGTTTGACGTTTAGCCGTGACACTGGGTTGCACAAGACTAAGTCAAATAACGGGCAAATGCCTTGCATTTGCGTTGCCATTATTGAAATGAAATGAAATGAAATATTTATTTCTCAACATTGACAATTACTTGTTCTTATTGACGTCAAATAAAACATGATTCGAAAAAACCTTCGTGAAGAAGAACTGGCAAGAAACTTCACGGGTATATTTTTTTCAAAATAAATTTACAGAGTCTCTTTATGTCTGTACAAAATTATTCTTTTCTGCATCTGTTAGCTCGGCAAGTCTCCCTCCCCCCAAGTATCCAAACGATGAACACCCTCAAACGGCACCAGTTCACGAGTTAACGCGGGATCCAGCCATCGCCCTCCTCAACCATATTCGAGGGAAGTGAGCGACCCGTCACCCGACGCTACCATAAGAAGATGTACTTTAGTGACAATGACGCTTTAGATATTCATCGGGACGATTCAGTGAGAGCGGATAACCTGTCTATATGTAATATGTCATTGGTTTCTTGCTGATTCTTTGGCAGTAGATGACCCTTCCGAACCAGTGGTAGTTTCAATATACGACGTCCTAAGCCGAGGTCCGTGCCCTCTTGGGTGCCCTTAGGCGTATCGCATGTAGGAGTAGTTTAAGTTCCGGCTAAGCGCCCTCAGCGCTAGGCCACAAAGTCCGGTGAAATTTAAAAGACTAATAGGGCCATAAATAAACTGTCCATTTCGGAAAAAAAAATGCCAGTGTAACTGGCTTCCCTCGCTGGACAGCCCTGGGCACTGGCCCACGCCTTTATATGCGTTCACTGACTACACGTTCACGAAAATGAGAGACTGCGTGTTTAAATTCGAAGAGATATTTAATTTTTAGGGTCTTATCTGGTTAGGTCATTAACATTCGGTCCAATGCACATATTCTAAAATGCTGTAGGCCACATATTTTCATCGCAATAATATTGGGATTTTATGTTACAGAGGCATTTATTTTGTACTTGGACAAACTTAACCCTTAGAAGGTGCGAGCTAAAAGGGTCTTCTTTACCTCCAAACAAAACGCCCTCCATGGTCACTGTATGAAAAGGTGCCGACGACTGTTACCACGGATCCAGCAGCGCCACTATCACACGGTCTGCGTGACGTATCTGCGGAAGGTACAGGTCACATCATATAAAAAGAACGCTGAAGACAGTAGAGGGAGTGTGTTTGCGCATGGGTACACTCGCGCTGGAAAGTACTAGGCTATTTGCTTGCGGCTTCGTATATTGGTTGGCACAAAATATATTAGATAGAATATCATTAAATAGAAATAAAAACATGTTTGATTCAGTGTAGAATATTTAATGTATATTAGTAAAAAAAAATAAAAATATGTAACAAAAAATAATAATATTAAAGCAATGGGAACTCATTCCATTAAGTCATCGTGGGTGACGTGAAAATCAGATGAGGATGCGGTGTTGGTCCTAGAGGTGTTTTAATTTATCGACTAAGTTATTATTATCAGCCTCTCTCTTCATAAAACAGTAATCTTCAAAAATCATTTTCCTAACTTTTCCATGTAAAACCATAATTCCAAAATCGCTATTTAAAACTGTTGTGTACAATGGCATTTTGAGAATGAAAGTAGCGTGGATTCAACGCGGGAAGCAGAGATTAACTGACGAACCAATAGCGCACCTGCAAGCATGTGGCCCGTGACCTGCCCGCCCCGCGCCGTACCTCATACCACCAAATAGACCGATAAATTGCCTACTGCGCAGCTTGACAGCCAGCGTTCTTTTTATATGACGCGACCTATATAATGGAAACATAAATGATCAGTCTTTTTCGACCAAGCACTGGATATTATACGCTGGTTGAAATTTTTTACAATGATACAGTTGCAATCGAGCGAGGCTAGTGACACTGGAGCCAAATACTGTACATCGGCCTTAATTTTGATATAACTACCTGTGCATCCGTCTATTATAGGTGCATGTGGCGTTGCAATGAACCATGCGTAGACAGTTTGTGGCGGACAAAATACCAAGGTATTCGACCCGGAAGGCGCGAACCACAGGGTTCCCTGGATTGAATTCTAATTCGCGCTTCACGAAAGTTTGCTAGGTTTTACAGCCTTCTTTTTTTGAAGATTGGGAATCACAGAGGAATCACAGAAAATATTAATAGTCTGTTGAGCATTTAAGTGATATAATTGTGTTGTGACATATTTACAATCATGTTTTATTTCTACTTTATTTTCGCAGTTAAAACTTCAGCACATGATTTCGAATTAAATCGAAGCCATTTTTATGACGCTATTAAATTTTATGTTATGGAAACTTGATTTAGCAAACTATAGTTCAAAAGGATTGTAAACATTTTTTTGCATAATAATATAACAAATGCAATTTTTTTTAAGTATGCCGGAATAATTCAGCTACGAAAATGTTTCAGTCCACCATCATAAAATGACACTGTCTGTTGTTTTGGTGTTCTTAATAAGTTTGATAATATTTCGAGATAACTTCAGTTTTGCAGCAGGTATGCCTTTTGAGTACGTTAGCAAATAGCTCATCAAGTCAATTACTTAATTTTTTCATTAAAACGCGAGTCCGCTTTATTTATTCTGATACGATCAACAATACAGCAAAATTTTTAAATATTTTTTATTTTAGACAGTTTTCCTCCGGATTGTGGTAAGTTAATTCTCGATTGCAATCATTTAAGGCATAACGTTGTCTACCTTATGACAATTTTGCATATAGTGCAAGCATGAATTTATCCTTAAAGTTCAATAAGTTGTATGTGACATTAGTATCTTTAGAACTGTACAGTTTTAAATCATATAGTACTTATTGAACCATATCCACAGAAAAAATAAAACAGTATATTTCCTAGACTACAAAGTTGTTGTTGCTATTTAAACTCACTGTAAACAATATACCAAAGAAAGAGCATAATACGGTTCCATTAGGTTAATCATTTTATTGCTAATAGAATTTTTAAATTAATCATGTTCATTTAAGAAGATACCTGATTTACAACATTGCACAAAAACTAACTTAGTAAAACTAATCCGCATTTTTTAGCTACAGCAAATAATTGCAAAAGAACCCCGCCAATTGTAATTTTACCTGTGATTATAAAGTTTTATAGGATTCCCAAAAAGAGAGCTACTCCAGACCAATAAGATGTAAGTAAGTAGTGCTCGTAAATGTTCCTACGTAATAGGTAGTATTTTTTTATGCTTAGGTCTAACGACAGAACTTGTTTTACGGGCATGCAAAAAATGACGGAAATTATCGATGCAA
This sequence comes from Marasmarcha lunaedactyla, assembly GCA_923062675.1. Classification (NCBI taxonomy): domain Eukaryota; kingdom Metazoa; phylum Arthropoda; class Insecta; order Lepidoptera; family Pterophoridae; genus Marasmarcha; species Marasmarcha lunaedactyla. Next base: position 10,848,288 of record OV281339.1, on the reverse strand, counting down.
CGTATCTAGTATGTATACATAGTGTTTTTTTATTAGAGCATATTCCTTTAAGGGGTACAGGTCATTTGAAACATTTTTTTGTATGGACACTCATACGCGAAAGTGAACCATTATTGAAATATTTTAATTTTAGCGTTTATTTTACCTTACAATCTAAGAATAATAACATACATTATAAATTACTCAATTATTTCCTCCACATTTCCTGCTCAATGGAAAACCTCAATTATCAAACCTATTCCTAAGATAAGTAACCCTCAGTTGCCCAAAGATGTTCGTCCCATAAGTATATTAACCTACATGTCCAAAATATTAGAGAGAGCTGTCTACTACAACTCAGGAAATATCTTGAATTTAATAATATTTTACCTGATAGACAGTCAGGTTTCAGAAGTGGCCGTAGCACTACGACTGCGATGTTGGACATAGTGGATACAATATTGGCCGAACAGGACCAGGGTCGTGGTACTTTGCTTGCTCTTCTAGACTTTTCTCGCGCCTTCGATTCAATAAATATACCTCTTCTGCTTTCCAAACTGTCCTTTTATGGTCTCAGCTGTCGAACAGTGGCTTGGTTCAGTAGTTACCTCGGCGAGCGATTTCAATGCGTAAAAGTCGAAAATCAGTTTTGTGCTCCTTCTTTTTCTGGTTTGCTTCCGGTTGAAAGGGGTGTCCCGCAAGGTTCAATCTTGGGACCGTTGCTTTTTATAGTTTACACAGCTGACATTACCACTCAGATACAGCGCTGTAATTTCCACCTGTATGCTGATGACACTCAGATATTTACCTCATGTCATCCACAAAATACACACTCAGCTGTGAACGCTCTGAATGAGGATCTTTCTAGAGTTGCAGATTGGGCCGACCGTAACTCTTTGGTGCTCAATCCATGTAAATCTAAATTACTGGTTGTTCCAAACTGCAGGTCGACGAAATAATTAATGAAGATCCTTGTGTAATGATTAAAGATCAAAGAATACCTAGAGTAGCTGAAGCACGTAATTTGGGCATTCTATTTGATAGTAGGTTAAAGTTCGAAAAACACATAGTTAACCTTGTAAAGTCTTGTTTTTTCCGTCTTAAACTACTGTATAACATCAGAGAGCTACTTACAACGGATATTCGTGTGCTGTTGTGTGAGGCTCTGGTCTTATCTAGGCTAAATTATGCTGATTCGGTGTATTGTTCTATGGCTGCATTTTCGTCTAGGAGACTTCTGCAGCGGGTCCAGAACGCTTGTTGCCGATTTTGTTTCAATATCCCTCCTCGCACCCACATTACACCGTATTTGCAAAAAATAACATGTTATCGATTGAGTCACGCCGAGAACTTCATTTTGCTGGCCTTGTTCACCAAGTTGTGACAGCTCAAGTGCCTAGATACCTGTATTTAAAATTGCGTTGGTCCAGCTCCGTAAATCCGTATGTCACGAGAGCCTCTAAGTACCTATTGCAGACATATAAACACCAAACGTCTGCATTTAGGGGCAGTTTCCGCTATAGGGCTACCTCGTGTTGGAATAACCTACCCCCACCTTAACGACGTCCTCTTTTAAAAATACCTTTGTCAAGCATTTCAAGTTGCAATTATTTAAAAAACAGGAAGGACCTCATTAGGGGCCTTATAGCGGTATTCTGAAAAAATTTCTTAGTTTATTCAGAGACTAGTAAATAACTATAGACTAACCATGTCTAACAAAATTTTGTGACTTGAAAACTGGTTGTTTTTACGATAGAGAGATGGCGTTAGTTGTATTAGATTTACAATTTATTTAAATTTAGTCAAAATAATACGTAAAAATCTCAAGATGGCGCTGTTTACAAAATCATTTGATATTTCATTGCAAGTACTATCAGTAGGTAGGGCTATCAGGCGACAACAGGCGTTGCCAGCTAGTGCATTATATTATTTGATGCTATGTTGCCGCTCTTATAATTCAGTAACAGAAAACTTTACACCACCCCGGATGTTATTTGTAGTGTTACTGGGTTACTGTATTGCCAGTATATAATTTTTCCCACAAAAATAAAGCATTCATCTACACAGTTTGTTCTTATCTGCTTTAACATAATAAAACTAATTTCAGTGCATTTAATTAATAGGTATACAATATTTTACTTTTAGTCTTGATATCGATAAAAATTATGTCTTAATAAGTGCATAATTTTTATTTATAATGCATATAACTCATAACTATTTTGCAGTAGCTAAAAAAATATTTTCTTGCTGGATTATTTTAAAAAATGTTCTCTATCCATCAACTTTTTTTGTTTTTTTTATGACAACATTTTATTTGTTTGACAATTTGAATTCTTTGTCGTTTATTGTTGTTGCTATGGGTGTGTGCTTGTTTTGGAACTTTTCCCTGCATTTCTTTGAATTCACAATATTTCTGCTCGCCTACTGTGACTCTTGCAAATTTTATGGAGCTTGATTAAGCTTACGTTTTGGCTGCTACATATATCGTATAACATGTATGTTTATCACAACTGTGATAATAAAAGCTTTAAAAATTAGGTTATTATGGCAATTAAAATAAGGAGGATGGTAGTGCCCAGGCGTCTGTGAACAAAGTAAACTTATACCAGTATGTTTATGGTCTTTTGTAGTTGTTATTTTATCATCTATAAAGTAAGAATAAATTACTATCTACCTATTCTTATTCAGTAAAATTATCAAAATCAATGATATAAAATGATGACTTTTTCCAATTTCAGGAAAGGAATAAATCCTACTTGCTAAGGTTTCAGGTTATTTGACAACGCCATCTAGCAGTTTTAGTCCGTATTAATACAAATGTTTTGCATTACGTTTCTTGTCAATAATTCATATAAAAATTAAAGACGACAAGGTTGGTCCAACCTATTTGAGAGTGACATCTAGTAATAGCTTGGATTTTGAGCTTTTTCCGAGTCACGAATTTTTGTATGGAGTTGGTCAGTCTATAGTTATTTACTAGTCTCTGGTTTATTCTTTATGTATCTTTTTATTTTATTTTATTCATGTCGTATTTATTGCAAATTATGTTTAGTGTTTGTTTTATATATTTCATTTCGTATTTATCTGTGTATTCCCAGTTATTGTTGTTTGTTTTTCTATGTAATTTGTTTCGTCATGGGTTTAAATGAATAATTATGCATTATTAAGAGTGTACAGTGGTGGCGCTACTTGGCCGCTACTGAAAATCGGCGCTTTGTAGCCTTTAGCTGCATAGCAAAGCTGAGTTGTGTGTGCTTTGTTTCGGCAGCACCGGCTTTTTAACTAGGTTAATTTTATGTTTTATATTTTTATTTCAATTTCTGTGTGCTACTGTAACAATAAAGAGATTTTTACTTTTTACTTTACTGTTACTTTACTTTACTATTTGAAAAAATCGTAGGTAACTTAAAATCTAAAGAAAAAAATAAAAATTCAAAAGATACTTAATTAATATCTTAATTTTATTTATTTATGACGATCTAGTTACACATTCAGAGCATAAAATGTACAATAACCACGTTTTTTTAAACACAATGTTTCCAAATTCAAGAAGAAACGAAATAATTTACTAGTATTTCACGCAAATTTGCCCCTTTGACATAAAAAGTCACTACTTGTGCGTATTGTAGAAAAACATCTATATTTCCTAAGCTTTCTAATGAAGTATACAACTTTTACACAAGTGTTCAAACACCAAAGATATCATACAAACAATGAAGCAGGGAGCAGGTAGACAAAATTAAAGAAATGACGATGGTGTGCCACTCAAGAGAAGGGTCAACTAGCAAAGTAGGTAAATACTATTTGGAATTGTTTGACCTTTGGTTACTAAACTCGTATCTACTAATGCATGTAAAGGAGGCCGATACCGTCCCATACATTTCTGGGCTATGGTGGTAACAACTTGGAAATAGTGTTTTCTATAAGAAACATACATTTGAAGTGTTCACCTAAAATTTGAAAACATTTGTATTTCTAGAAGTTAAGGTATAAGATATTTTAGTAGTGTCATATAAAGTTTCGTTAGGTTATGAGAATGTTATTTTAAATTATTTTGTTGGACTTTTCAATAAAATACTTAAATAAACTATACTTAGTGATGTCCCAAAACGAATCGTGTATGTATGTCACCCCTTGTATGCTCCCCAAAATAGCATAAACATTTATCTTAACCACTATCTTGTTCACTTTGAAATTATTCGCAAGAATAAATTACTTACTGTTTCAGTCATACGCTATTGTCAAATCACAACCAATATTTCTTCATTTAAAACTCGTGTGCCAACAGTAGCACAGCGACCAAACGCAATGCCACAGTTAACACAACGATCCATGTCGAAATGCAAAATCGGGTATCCAAGGGAACAAATCTAATATTTGTCGTGTAAGGCGGGTTGTCGGGATCCGGTAGGCAAGCAGAAAGTATTCGTAAGAATCGTAGTTATTCCGTATAACAAGCGTAAGTCGTAAGAAAATAGGAAAACCACAAAACAACTCAAGCGCATGGAACAAAGCCAAACAAACGAGTATCAGAATGGCAGCCATTTGACGGCATGATTGAGTGAGTGACTCGTCAATCACGTACGTGGCGTTCGTTCTTTTCGCTCGTTATTGGGGGAAAAAATAAGTATTGCCGACGTTAAAACTAAATTCCACTCATAAAAATCACAGTGAAATTACATATTTTAAATTTATTTCATTTACAGAAATTAAATCGTTCGCGGTTTATTATATTTATAATAAGGTTAATGTAACTTATTTCTTGGCATGAATTTCCACCTATTAACTGTCTAGCCCACGATTACTCAGCCTCCTTTAGTCCGTTTTTGTAATTCGTTGCGTTGGGATGCTACTCGGTTACTATCTGCAGTTTTGTTTTTCTTCTTACGACGATGCGGCTTGTGACTGTTCTGTGATTGATTGCCCTTCTGACGACTTGACTATTGAACTGGTTACCGTGTGTGCTCATCCGAAGATTTGGCGTGTAAGAACTATGGCTGGAAGATTCACCAATGAAGAATATGTTTACGTATGGTGTAGCTAGAAGCAACACTTTAGCTGCCCAGCGCGAATATCACTTGCCCCAATCGTCGCTTACCCGATGTTGGCGTCTTCTTCTCGTATCGTCTTCTCGTCGAGTTTATCGAAGAGCACGTAACTGGAAGATTTGAAAGACGAAGAGGTATGTCATTCTTTAATTTATTTCAACTGGACGGGTATTATAAAAAGCTACATTATTACCGAAAAGTCCAGTAAGGCTTAATAAAAGTCATAGCTTATCCTAGAATTGATAGCTGAAGGATAACGAAGCATTTAAAACTATGGTTAAAAAACTTGTGTAAATTAGAAATTACCTTTGAAAATTGTTTAAGTGTTTGTTAAAGTTCAGCTAGGGATATTCCTTATTTCAATAATAATACTTCTGCTCGCTGTTAAACTATTTATTAAGATAAGGTTTTTTTTTCATTGGATGGATCTTGCCGAAGAAGAAATCCTCCTTTTTTTCCAACGAACTCCCACTACCTCAATAAAAATTGTTGACAATTCCCTTAGCGTGTCCCATTTTAAAGTGTGGCAGGTTTTACATGAATCTGGACGTCATCCCTACCACTACACCCCAGTCCAAGAACTTGAGGAAGGCGATCCTATGAAAAGAGTATGATTTGCAGATTTCTTCTAAATTGTGACATTGAAGATCCAAGTTATTTGGAAAATATTTTGTGGACGGACGAGTCTAAATTTAATCAAGATGGAATAACCAACTACCATAATGCTATTGGGAAGAAAAAGTAGTCGGAAACCCAAAATTAAATCGGATCTAAAGGATTTTTGAGAAGGATGTCAGTAAATGTGTGGATGGGAATAATTAATCATCATTTTATTGGTCCTCATTTCCTGCCCCAGACTTTTAATGGATAACATTATGAAGATTTTTTACGAAACACTTTATTTGATTTATTAGAAGACATACCATTGCACAACACGATACCCAGCACATTGCTGGCGCCAAATCAGAAATTGGTTTTATTTTTTAGAAAATGGTTTTTATTTTAATTAATATTTACTTTCATTTTCATTCAGGTAGAAAGGGAACTTAAATTTTTTTTATTTTTTGTACCTGCTTCCTGCTCTATATGTTTGAATATTTGTGTTAAAATATACCTCATTAGAAAGTTTAGATGTTTGTTTTACAATATGCACAACAAATGTCATAGTGACTTTTTATGCAAATTTGCGTGAAATACTAGCAAATTTTTTCTTTTGTTCTTCAATAATGGGTCACTTTCACATAGGAGTGTTTTTACAAAGAAATGTTGCAAATGACCTGTACCCCTTAAAGGATTATGCTCTAATAAAAATATACCCTGTGTATAAATAGGAAATACTTATACATTATTTGTACACGAATGTCTGTTTACGAAATATAAACTTCTCTATCTACCAAGATATGGTATGGCTACTAACAACTGAAATAGTCATTAGTAATACCTGTATTTATACTAACTTCGAAACAAATCCAAATATATAGAATTTCAAGTTATTCTATAAATTTGGCTAGAACGTTTAAATCATAGTTCTTCATTCTTTACACATAAGTTGTAACTGTTCCAACGAGGGCTTAAATGCCTCTTACGTGTACTTAAATACCTCTTTTTCTTAAAAAAACTTAAACGCGAGATGTTGTGCAATGCTACAGGTGGCTGGTAATAGAACATTATTGACCTGATAAAAGTGCCTACGGCTTACCTCACAATACACTAAAATAAAAGAAAAAAATACTTATTGACTAAGTAAACGCAGGACTTGAAGCATATTAGCTCCAGCGATGATGGTAAATATAATACCCGATTATGTTTCTATTTTTTTATTGATTTTTTTGAAAGATGATGAAATTATGATAATGAGGACAAATGAAACGTTTTTAGTTCTTTTATCGTAACGTATTCCGCAACATCATATACCATCTACATAAATATTATACCAAAACATCGATTCATAATGTAATTTATATAATATTCTTGGTATAATTTTAGTGCATTTACCTAATTTTAAAGGCCAAAATTTTAAAAATTAAAAAATAGTTTTTATTTTCATTTACAGAAACCAGTTTTTATTGTGATACTGAGCCAAATGATCACATGGACAAAACAATCCATTACTGGATTAACTTATATGGACGACTACGATTTCGAAGAAAAATACAGAGACATAAACGAGTGTGATCCAAGCTACTGGCATCCTCTACACCTTCCTGAAGAATGTGCCAAAATGTTTGAAAAGTTAATACGAAACCAAATTCCTGGAACTTATCCATACCCTGTTAGGATACTAACGTCGGATCCTCAACCGGTATACAAACAGAAATCAAGAAAAAAACACAGAAAAAAGAAAAAGTTGAATTCGAATTTCTACGATGTCATGGAATTGGGTAATGGAAAGATGGAAATTATGTCATTAGATTCACTTATGAACCCTGTGCCTTCGATGTATGAGGGCTTATTAAAGCAACTCACGAAAGAAGCCGCGAATACCCCAGTCGCGGCCACCTTTGCTGTAATACCGCCGCTGGGGCCCGTCGCACTATACCGCCAACCAGTTTCAAGAAGAAGTGAAAAATTGATCAAAAAGTGGGCTAGAAAACACACTTACATAGGGGATATGAACGACAACACAAGAAAACTAATGTACTATCAAGAAATCCCTAAAGGTGATGATAACGGTAACATTGATATGATCAAGAAGAAAATGCAATCGGGAGATCTTTTCATTAATAAAATGGATCTTACCTAAGTCGTAATCTAGTGATGAGATTTACTTATTTATTTTATACAAGATTAGTATATTAATGCAAAATATTTGTTTATTCTTAGTAAAAATGTTTATCATATCTATAATACAAGTTACAAGTATTTATAATCCCAGTGATAACAAGCTCAAAGCAATAGCCCGGTTTTCTAGAACTACATATTTTAAATTACTATGTAATTAAAAGCATTTTTCATAACACTAGAAGATATGTAGGTCTGAAATAAATTTACAAAATAACACCCAAATGTCAGAACACAATCAAACAAGAGTATTAATCCCACGGTAATTATTTGTAACATTGTTGAAACTATGTTACATTTACTTTATAAACTTATAGACGTTATAAACTTTGATTCGTCATAAAATACTATGTTCGATAGATCTGTAATAAAGAAATGAGGATGGACAAATCGAATTTTTATTTTGTAAATCAATTACTTATATGAAATATGTGTAAACAGCATACAGATTAGGTATATAAGTAAGCATACAGATTATACAATTGGTATCAAATTAAATAATTTGATACTTTTGGTATCAAAGCAGTCATCCGAAACCTCGGGAAAGGATATTTGAACAAATCAAGCTAATTCGCGATAAAGCAAAATAAATAAATTATGATGAAATAGCCATGGCCGCATCAAACTTTATTATTATACTATTTCCATTGCTTTATTTTCTCGATGACAGCTCCTGTGAATACTTGTGCGAGCGTTTTTTTTTACATTACATTACACGTACAAGGTTATATAATACCAGAGTCGGTGAAACTGATAGGGAGCTATATCGATAAAGGTAACACGATAACAGACCCGATATTTTTTTACAAAATCTAAGAAACTAAACTACTGACGGATACTTGTGTACAAATTTATTAACTAATATTATATTTCATTACAAGATGTTTCATTACACGTATTAATTCTTGATTGATAATGCCAACTTCTTTAAAATTTTCGAAGCTGTGGTATAATAAGTAGGTGTTGTACTCGACAATGAAACGAAATAATTATAACGACAGGTAATCTTTATTTATTTATTTTAATCAAAATCTGACGAATCGTCACTTTTACTCGATGAGCTCTCTCCAACATTTATTATAAGTTCCTGTACTTGTATATTACCGAATGCCACATGGATTTCCCAATCCGACGCCATAATGTTTTGGGTTCTTCTCACAATTTTTTCCCAGTTTTCGGCAGTTACTTCCACACATGCATTTTTTAATAAATCTAACATCTTGTTTGCCATAAAAGGGCGATGGGTATTGTTTCGAGCGGCGTGTCCTTTGATTTGTGCCCATATTAGTTGTATAGCATTGTACTGGCAATGATACGGCGGAATTCGAAGAACCCAATGACCACATTCGGCAGGTATTTCGTCGATAACATACATATCTTTTAGGGAGGCTTTTTTTCGATTTTTAAATATTCACTAATTTTACTTTTCGTAAAGTACTATCCACATTTTCGCCATGACGTTGGAGCCAGTCAATTACGTCTTGTTTTTTATTGGCCTGCGTAGGCATTTTATCAATTTGTCTGGAGTGATATGTAGCGTTGTCCATAATAATTATGGACGGTTCTTCCAGAGATTGCACAATTTCTTTAAAACATCCTTCGTAAATCTCCGCGTTCATTTCTTCGTGCTAGTCCATTTTTTTTGGATTTAGAGGCCAGTAAAGAATCTGACACGAATCCTTTCGTAGACCCTGTATAGCATATGGTAAGGCGTTCACCTTTTCCCATTGGCACTGAACTAGTGGCAGCGGCGGTGTCATCAGTCCAGTTCTTAGATACTGTGTGGTTTGCATTTAACCAAGTCTCGTCAGTGAAAATAACATTTGACCAATCTGATATCTTTTTGGCTTTGCTCAAAAATTCGCAGCGAGCCATAACAACGTCGTGACGCTCCATCAATATTTTACGTTTGTCCGATTTTTTATAAGAAAATCCAATTTCTTTCAAAACTAAGCTTAATGACGATTTTTGGCCGTGGAACAAACCACATTCACGTAAAGAAACAACAAGTTTTTTAAGTGTTGGAATTTCGTTGCGCAAGTAATAGTCATATATATGACGGCGAATAGCATCAGCGTTGAAGTTGTCAACCGATGTCAGACGACGTGGTTGGCGTTTTTTCTTCGGCGTACGAAGCTTATTTTCTTGCATGCCGCTTGTGCCGTAAGCTTCGGTAGTAATTTTTGAAACAGTAGGTCCACTAATTCCTAATGCGGCTGCAAAACGTTGTCGCACATGCGACAGTGGTAATAGCGGGCCACCATTTTGATACTCTGCTTCAAAGTAATTACGAACCTTGATCACCAGTTCTCTCGCCTGCCTTTTCAGAACCGATCCTTTTGGCATTTTGATATTTGACAGCTGGGCAGCAATCAAAATACACAAAGTAACGTATGGATAATGTGAAATAACTCAGCGAACAGAAATGTAGTGACTAGCACAACCGTCTTTTTGCGAGTGACAGATTAAAACAAACACAAAATGGCGGTGGGCCATTGAGTGTTCCCACCATGAAAAAATATATTTGAATGTTTTTGTTGTATTTGTCTTCGTTCAAAATACAATAAATATATGCGGTCGATATCATTACTTATTTGGTCACAACACTACATTATATCAAATTAGAACTCTCATCGAGAAAATAAAGAAATGGAAATAGTATAGGTCCTTACATATGAAACTGGCGTTTTGTCGTAGTGGCCACTTTGATCTGTATTATCTCCTCTTTGGTTTAGAATTCCAATTTTAACTTTATTTTAACTTTTTTATTCCAAGTTTACTTACGTATTTGTTTTTCGAAAACCGTAATTCATTTGTTTTTTCTCTTTTGGTGTTTTCTTTGCGCCTTGCTTTGAAATATCGTTCTATTTACATGTACGAGTTTCACCGTGGCACCAGTACTGCAGAAACGACTTGAAGTATTCATGCTGTGTATGGCGGCTGTGCTGGCGTCGAAAATGAAAACACAGTGCTTTTTTGGTTCCAACGGTTGCGTTCTGGAAATTTCGACCTGCAAGCCGGAGACTAAAGCTGATTTTGAAGAATTGAAGGCTATTGTGGCAGCGGATCCATCGCAAATCACGTCCAAGTTAGATGTAGGCTATTTTCGGGCTATTATTGGGAAGATGAAGAAGTTTGAGGGGTGGGTACCTAATGAATGAAGTGCAGCAAACCGACAAACGCACATCGACAGTTGCGTTATATTACTCAACGGGTACAATAATGAAAGGATTTTAAATCAAATCATTACCTGTGATGAAAATGGATCCTGCACAACAATCGAAAACGCTCATCGCAGTGTTTGAACTCTGGCGAACCATCCAAATCCTGCCCCAAGCGAAAATTGACTCAAAAAAATTACTTGTCAGCGTTTGGGGTCAGTGCCGTTGTCGTTCACTACAGCTTTCTTAAATCTGGCAGATGTTTACTGTCAGCAACTGCTAACCATGATGGAAAAGCTGGCTGCTAAACAACCAAGGCTGGTCAATCGCTCTAGGCCACTGCTGCTTCAGGACAACGCTAGACCATCGCTGCACAACAGATGGCTACCAAATTAAAGGTGCTTCAATTGGAATGGCTAAGATATCCGGCGTACTTCCCGGACCTTGTTCAAACAGATTATCATTTTTTTCGAAAATTTGACAACTTATGGGCAAGGGAAAAAATTAAACTCCGATGGGACAGTCCAAAGCGCCTTCAAAGATTTTATTAATTCCCGTCCAAATGATTTTTTTTAGTAAACGGATCAATGAACTACCTCTGAGATGGTAAAAGTGGATAGATAGCAATGTAGCAATGGTACATACTTTGATTAAATAAATACATTATATTTTTTTTATTAATTTTCGGTTCCCCCTTTACAAAGCGCTAATTTCATATGTATGGCCTAATATAAAAAGGCCTTTTATTGCGTAACCTAATACTTCCCAAAGAAGTTTGAAATCATTATTTCATAATACGTTTCTTTTATGCTGTAAGTAGTACATGCAATGAATTGTTTCAAATTATGGTGTTGCATAAAAAATTTAGGAGTTAGTTAGTTCTACTGGTAATTGCTCAACGAAATGTTATTTTTAAACAAGGTGAGCTTTACACGTGAACTGGTAAAGTCCTTTGATATTTAAATTACTTAACAGGCCACTTAGAAAGTTTTGCGAAAAAAGTTTGAATGTATCAAACGCTGGAGAATTATTATTTATTTTGAATATTCGATTATTTAAAAGTTAAATATATTGGTCCCAAATATAAATTTACCTCTAAATGTTTTTACCAGTTTTATGAAACTTTTGTGTCATAGAAAAACGGAACCGCGTCGGGAGCATTTTCGTACAACGAGTTTTCACGATTGCAAGTCCAACTTGAAACCTGATGATTCGTTTAATCGACCAATAAGCTTTAATGAACGAGGTGCTTTCTAAAGCAACTGTGTACCGCTGGTAAGTGGTATAACTGCGGGTTAGTAATAACGAGTTTAAGTGAGGCATCTTCAATTTGAAGGATGAGGAAAAAAATGGTCGTCCTTTAAATTCTGTTACGAAAGAAAACGTGCTACAAGTGCAAAATTTGATTCAACAAAAATGGCGAGGAGATTCAGCACAATCTGCAGATTGGATCGGAAAGAATTCCGTATCGTAACCACCTTTGCGTAAGAAGGATTCTTTCACGCTGGGTACCCCACAACCTCACCTATGCTCAGAAGTAGGCGCGCAAGTACGGTGCCAAGATATGATTGGTAAATCTAAACAGGTTCTTCCCGCCGTGATTACGATATCACATATAACACATTTTGAATTTATCAATATAATCCAGAAACAAAGGACCAGTCACTAGTATGGCTGTTTCATAATGAACCAACGCCTACGCCTCGATCGATTTGGATCGAGAAGCGCCAGTTTTTTTCCTTAACCGGATATTTACACTGGTACACCAGGAATGCTTAGCAGAAATGTTTGCTACTGCGAGCATCAAGCGACAAAACATGGGACTCCGAGGCCTTTCACACCACCACAACACCGCGCCCGTGCCCTCTTTGATCGAAACCAGGGATATCCTAAATACCACACTGATTAAGCACCGTGTGACTTCTTATTGTTCCCTAAAATTAAAAGCCAGGTCAAGGGTATACAGTTTTCATCGCCAGAAGATGCACTCGCTAAATTCGATAAGGCAGGAGAGGAAGTGTCGGGTGCAGACTAAAAAATGTGCTTTGAAAAGCTCAGACGCATGAAAATTAGTATAGACGCTGGTGGAGAGACTGGGAGAACAAATAAAAAAAAAATTCTCAATACTTTCTGAGTGTCCCACGTAAACGCAGTTATTATTTATTTATTTATTATTATTTTTTGTGTCTAAATAATTAACACTATCTTTCAGATATGCCTAATTCTAGTACCTTTAAAAATGATCAAAAGTATTGATCAAGATCCGCTGCCAGAGTTTTCAAGGCTATCACTTTTAAGCAAGAAAGATAAATGTACCTCTCTATACTGGTACCCGAGGCCTATACCAGAGGACTGCCCCAAGGACAAAGAAGTTCTCGTGCAGATACTGCCACCACCACCACCACCGATACCAGTTCCTCTTCCTCAACCGTGGCCCATGCCTCTTCCAATTGGGGTACCTATTGTACCCCCCGGGCCTATTGTACCAATTTCAGAAATGCTTCCATGGCAGTCTTACTTTCAAATTCTTCCTGGACCAGGGATACCTAATCAAAATGGTGAATATCCCCAGAATGCGCCAAATATTCTTCCACCAATAGTGCCATATCCAGCACCTTTCTTTCCACCGTTTAACCCTTTCAGTGGCAACGTTATAACTAACTTCTCTGCGCTGTCATACCACGTCAAACAACCTGGGGGGCTGCCGTTAGGAGTACAACAGCAGCCACGAAATGGCATGTACTCCAATTTATTGAAAAATGTAAGAAACCAGAAGATGCGAAGACGGCTTGTGGATTTGTTGAAAGAGTTAACATAATTTATCATTCTGAGTAATATTTTTTGCCTAAAACTACTAAACTGAAAAGAAATTGGTTATAAAATAAATAAATTGGCATAGTTCTAATAAAAGTGCCCAGAACTCATATCAAATACAAAATATCCTTATAATAACTGGTTTTATTTAATTTTTTACAGCGTAGTGGCACCAACCATAGAACAAGTGATAACACGATCATGCATTTCAAATAATAATAATAAATCGTAGACAAACACACCCTTTGTATATCACCAAAGTAAGCAGAGCTTGTGTTATGGATAACAATACAGCTAACCAGGATAAACATATATATGTAATTATAAACAACCATAAATAATAATAATAAATCCCCAGACAAACACACCAACTGTTTGACCCCAAAGTTAGCAGAGCTTGTGTTATGGATGACCATACATCGAGCTGTGGGGGAACCCAGAATAAACATACATATATAAATACAAACAACCATGACCCGAGAACAAACATCTATGTTCATCACAGAAATGTATGGCCAGGAATAGCCAGGACTCGAACATGGGACCTTCGGCGTATGAGGCAAGGCTATTTACCACTACACCACTTGGTCGTCAAACCATGACCCGAGAACAGAAATCTGTGTTCATCACACAAATGAATACCCCGACCAGGACTCTAACCTGGGACGTCCAGATTATGAGGCAGAGCTACTACCAATAAACCTTCTCGGCCGTCACTTCATAAATGATTTCTTAGGTATACGAATTTACTCATATTTTCCCTTACTGTATTCGCTATAAGTCAATAAAAATTAAAAATAAAGAACATTTGGTAGTCATCAAGATTGAACTCGAGTCCTAAAGCTTGAAAAGTCAGTGCCATAACTACTGCACCACTGACGCCCTTTTTTATATACAGCGTGTAAAAAAAAGTATCAATCCTAAAACAGGTGAAAGAGTTACTTAAACTTAAACATTTTTGACGAAAGAGCAAAGGTCGAATATATTTAAAAAATGGCTGGTTTAATGTCCAAAATGAACACTTGGAAACATAGAATATAAAAACCCTGTTATGCTGTTATCAAAGTAAACTAGATAGGTACATGGCGCTTCTAGCTGTCTCGTTTTGCGTGTCGCAAACGCATTCCAATACATTATCAGTAGATATTGTGCTTTTTATTTATATTTTTTTAATACATTTTGGACACTATGTTTATAACTATGTAACTTAAATTATAACTTTCTGAAAATATACGTACACACCTGCAGCTGCCGCAGTGCAACTGATGGATGCAATCCGCGTATCTTATCCACCCAGTGAGGTACCCACTAAGGTCGTCTAGGTATGGTTAAACCAAAATTCTGACTATAAATACTATTTAGATAGATTGCAACCAGTAAGATTACTTTGGCAGGACTGCATTTAAATATGGGTAAACTCTGATTTGTTTCCCATTAGATTTATTTTTTATTTTTTTATTTACTTATAGCACTTCAAGCTATCTATTTAGACAATGCAAACCATGAACGTCTAGCGGTAAACAACCAATAAAAGCCTACCTATAAGCATTTGAGAATTTATTATGTGTGTTATAATGTGTATTAACTGTACCCAATACAAAAATAATCGAGTACACAAAAAGGTACTTATAGCCGTAATTTTTAAAAATAAAATCCCTATTGTTCTGCAAGTTTGCTTTTCCATTGTTTCTTGCACTATTAAGCCATGTTAAAAAACGTCATTTCTCGTTTATATATATTAAAGAAATGTCAGTTTTAGCTAAGGTGAGTTTCATGATTTTTTACTATGATGCTGGTTAGTTCATTGTATTTGATTATATATTTTTTTTTTACTTTGAATTCGGCAAAAAAGTCACACCTCGTTTGTATTCTTTCTAAATGACATTTTTTTAGAAACCTACAATATTACTTTTATTTTCAGGTAAATTTCATTCTATCGATATATCCTATTACAGGTTACTATATAGAACCGTTGTTCTCAGGATTTACTCCCCCGGCAACAGATCTCAATAATTGCAGCGTTCTTTACTGGCACCCACAGCCAGTACCAGCTGAATGTTTCAAAGACAGTGAATACATGAAACCGAAACCTCCAATGCCACTGCCAATACCAGTTCCAATGCCACATCCTGTAGTTGTACCCATGCCTATGCCTTGGGGAGTTCCTTTTGGGGCACCTGGACCAATGATGCCATATTCGAAAAGGCCTTCGTGGCAGCAATCATTTTTGAAAATGGTTCCTGGACCAGCTTTGCGAGATCCAAAATTTTCTGTTGATGATTCAGAAAGCATGCGAAGTAGGTCGCCAGCACCTATATATCCTCCCATATTTCCCCCGTTTAATCCCTTCAGTGCCAACTTTAGTAGCAGTGTGCAAGGGTATATTCCACCATTGGGACCTCCAGGGGGCGTCCATATTATGCCGCAAAACGACGTGTATGCAAACTTGTTAAAGAGAGTTAACCGAAGGCGCACGAGGAAACAGCTCATGAAATTACTGAAAGAATTGGAGTATTAAAATAAAAACTATTACATACTTCTTTTATACAATAATATATGGCTGTAGTTTTATATTTTTGATTTGTTTTTTTTTCACTAATTACAAAATAGGTATAACGATAAAAAAAAGTACTAGTAAATATCCTAAGCCGGCGTTTAGCAGTGAAATTATGGCTATGCATTTTTATATATCAATTTTTCCCAGCCACTATTATTATCCCAAACTTATAAACCTCCAAAGTTTAATTTGAATTTTATAAAAGTAAAACACATTTTAGTTAGATTGTCGTTTGCTTTTTTATTTATGTTTTTTATGTTTGTGATATGCAACGAAGTTAATGTGTGTATCCTTTACCTATCCGCTCTACCCGTTTTAATGAGTTATTATCCCCTTATTTTTACCATTTATAAGATATATGAACAATCAAATTATTCTTACTTAAGAAAAGCCACCTTAGAGACTCGATGATCTGTACTTGTCTAGTGACAATACATGACAATTTTAGTGGATCAAAATCGTGCTAAAATAGGCGAGGAATAAAGTATATGTAATATCGTAAATACAGTCGAACATAGAACCACATATTACATGTACACCTACTTTAAAGGAAATGGTTTAATTTATTTTGTATTTTAAAAGCCGGCACAGAAGTACCTTATCGTAAGTGGCGTTCGTGCCCAAGGGCATCATTGATTGAAGATGTGATTGGTTGATCATACACTGCCGACCGTATTGCCTTGTACCTCAATGTTCAGCTCTTGTTCTCTAACTCTAACTATACACGAGCAAAACCACGGTCATATGGCTTTTACGTTAAAACTTAATAAACATATTTTGCTACACAGACTTTATAATTTATACTTGACTGTAGATTTGGTTTGATTTTGATATATTTAAAAAAGAAATTCAAATTACTACAATCTCTATGTGTTCTTTAATATTCATATAGTTGTAAATAAATATATAGTTGTAAATAAAGATTTTTAAGTCGCTCAGGAGATTAATTAAATAGGTGTGCTTGTTTCGAAATTATGCTCACGACTTAATACGTAGGTAGGTATGTCACACTTCATAACAGCTAAATTACATAATTTCACAAAAAATCAATAAAACAGCAAAGAAAGTTGTTATACAAATGTTGGAGTTACTCAATCAGAAATACAGTTCATTGAGGGACTATTGTGCACAAGTTAGCTACAAGAAGTTGTTAACGAACTAATAATTTGTAACAGAAACCAGCAAAAAATGTTTTTTATTTTGAAGGTAAGCTATTGGTAAATTATTATAATAATAATGATTATACAATAATTCGAATAGTTTCTCACAGTGTAGAAAATTTGTGGCGTTGCAGAAAACAAAATCACATTTTTCTATAAATAGGTAATCTAGAATGTATCAGCTTTAAATTTTTAGGTTTAATCGCGTTAATTTATTTCTTTGTGACCTAGTTTATCCTTTTTTGTTTTTACAACAGAATACCGCCACGTTATTAGCAATGTTCAGCGTCATTCATGAAGTTGATGCTCGCTATCCTGTGACGGTCAAGTACATAAAAATGCCAGATATATGTGAGTCGGAGACCCATCCTCCACCAGCTCCTCTTCCTGTAGCAGTACCAGTAGCTCCACCCATTATACCCACCTTCGTACCTGTACCCCCGCCGTGTTATCCCGTACCAATTTGTATTGGCCCTAAGCCTACCCTAATAAATCCAGGAATACCAGGACTACTGCCGAAAATGCCTATGCCTCTACCAATGCCAGGGCTTCAGTCAGGAATGCCATTGCCAGGATTACCAATGCCAAGGATGCCAACGCCTGGAATCCCCATGCCTGGGGTGCCTATTTCAGCCTTTAACCATTTTTTACCTACTTATCCACCATACCAGAATGGCTTCATAGGGATGGTTCCGTCCATTCCTGGGCTGGTATCACCGGATGGTGGAGTTAATATATTGCCATTTACAGACATTTATTCTGAATGGTTGGAAGAGTATAAGATCAGGAAATTGAAGAAGAAACTCAAATCTGTACTAGAGAGCATGGGTAGTAATGCACTGTTATACTCAAAACAAAGTGTTATTTATTGATTCATAAAGTTTCCTATGTAGAAATTTTTATGATAAACCATGATTGTCTTTAGCTTTTTGCTATGTTATGTTCCTTGGACAAATGTATTTTTTTATGTTGTTATTCCATGTATGAAGAAAAAGGGAATTAATTGGCTATTAGAAACTTTGGCCTAGTTGACCAGCTTGCATAGAGGCATTGTCTGGAAAAGTATTATGTGTTTAATTTAAGTTTTCGGTTATTTTATCTATCAAAAAAATGAATTATGAACGGCTAACATTATTTAATCTATAAGATATCGAATTTAAAATAATAGCAACAAATGTCTTGTGATTATCTAAAGAATGACGAAGATTTGAAACAAATTTTTTTTTGTTTGAATGTTAAAACGCATGTATTATAAGCGGATTTTCGTAATACGAACAATAAGCTGTATAACAATGCAGAAACAGTTGGGACCATTCATTGTGAGTTCATGCCTCGATTATAGCCGGCAGTGAGCTTTAACTTATGGTCAACCAAATTGAATCAAATGAAATTAAGTAAAATGTGCCCACAAAAAAAGTAATATAAACCAGGAAGACATAAAATGTTGGTTTCAGTTCAGGTGCGTTATCTTCTTTAATTCAAAATTATCTTTCCCCTTAAGAAGTCAATGCCGACTATACGATTGATAGACTCTATATAAGCGTTGTGGAAATCCACGTCTCTATTCAAAGAC
Organism: Marasmarcha lunaedactyla; assembly: GCA_923062675.1. NCBI lineage: Eukaryota > Metazoa > Arthropoda > Insecta > Lepidoptera > Pterophoridae > Marasmarcha > Marasmarcha lunaedactyla. Next base: position 10,829,215 of record OV281339.1, on the reverse strand, counting down.
ACCTCTTAACTTTTAGTACAACTCTTGAGTGTGCGGGATATTCAGGGATTTAGTAATCTGCACCCTTAATCTGATCATAGGCGCATACTACCCTCCAGCTTTCCTTGAGCTGCGTCAACCGATGGAAATATATCTTAGAGTCGTGGAAATAGCAAATTAATATTATAAGATCAACTAACTGATAATAAAGGTAATGTTTTCTTAACTATTTTCTTGTCCTTTGAATACGTTTCCAACTTAATAAGAAATAATAAAAAATATTGATTGAGAAAAATTGTCAGCAAACTAAGATATGCAACCAAAATAATACAGACTTAACCAGGTGGCCAGCAGTAAGCACATTAAAAAAACGGATTAGGTCTCATTTACTGTCAAATACAAGCCGATATTATTTTCATTGTAATATTAAGACGTTAAATTGATTAAAAGTGATTAAAGTAGACTCAATTCATATTTTCACTAGTGAAAACATTACCAATTAAATTACGTATAGCTAAATAGAATGTGTCCATAATTATGTGACCGCCACTGTATATATAAACAAATATATACTTTTTTGTTAGTTTAAGGAATCGGTGTTTATTTTTGATACTAGCCGCATGTTTTATTTATTATTTTGGTGGCAATTATGGGCCTTCACAAATGAAAGATAACATATTTAACGAAATAGATGTGAGCGTATTTGCTTTTCATGAACTTTCATTTATCTAAATAATCAAGAAACGACAAACGGGAATTAACAAACAGAACAATAATAGAATATGAACAATAATAGTAGTTAAATAATATGTACGAAGTAATTTTCGATGATGGTTAACGGATGGTAATGTGGTTTACTTTTAGATTACTCGTCCGTTGAAATATAAAGCGGAAGCAGATTGCTCAGTTCATATTGGCTATAGCAAAAAATTTGCCGAGATTAAAGGAATACAATACGATAAAATTTAGCACTACTGTCCATATAAATTGTCAACGTGAGTTTCATGAACTTTATTTAGCTTTTTCAGGAATATGTAAAATCATAAAGCTTAAGAACTGTTGATTCATGTTACGATTCTCTCGCTTTTAGAATAAAGATATGAAGATTAAAACGTAGAATCGGTAGAATATTCATTTGCACTTGTCTTGTTCTAGATCACATGTTTCCTCTCTCTTTTTAAATTAGGATATTGTTCTATTGCGGGTTTGACATATCGAGATTCTCTACCTGAAAAAGCTGAGAGTAAAAATAGTTACGAGGGGTCAGACCTGTGCCATCCACGCTACTGGTATCCAAGAGAACGTCCAGAGTATTGTAAGTTCTTGAAAAACGTTACTGAGGTTACAAGAGAGCCAGATCGGAGAGTGGATCCGATTCCACCGAAAATAATAACAGATAGTCCTGAAGAATTAGGAGAACAAGCGGAACCTGATTATATATACCAGCTAGGGTACGGTGTTTCTATTCCCGAACCTGTTCCTATGCCTGTACAATTTCCTGTACCGATGACACAACCCATCATGCCAATTATGCAACCAGTATTTCCAATGATGCAGCCAGGTCTACCAATGATGAATCCAGTTGTATCGATGGTGCAACCAGGTATCACAATAATAAAATTAGGTTTTCCTACGGTGCCAGTAACTTTAAGTAGAATGCAACCAATGGAAACTAATATACCACCTCCACCTAAGGATCAAACAATTCTGCAATCCTATGAACAAAAAATACCACAAGAAGAACCTCATTCACAGAAAAATACCCTGCGTATACAATCTAGTTTTCCAATGGAACAGTCCAATATACAAACAGTACAACAAAGAATGCCTGCGGTACAAACAATTCAATCAGGCATACAAATAGTACAACCCAACATGCAAATAATGCAAAACATGCAACAGGATTCACAATCGACTCAAGGTACGCCGATAGTACAGCCAAGAATGCAAGTTTTAACATCGGGTTTACATTTGTTTCAACCTAGTATGTTTCACATCGGAGCACGGGGGATACAATCAGCCATATCAATGTCACAACCATTTCCAATGGCACAATCGGGCGTTCAACAAAATGTACCCCTAGCTCGACAACCTGTGCAAATGTTTCAGCAACAACCGTGGGGAACGCAACAAGTAATGTCAATGAGTGGACCAGCTTTGATAAGACCGCAACCTTTGCCGATGATGCAAAGCTTTGTGCAACATATTTAAAAAGTTTCCATACGAAATCATGATCTTTTGAAACGGTTCGAAAAAGTCTAGCGTATGTTTGTATCAATTTATTTTTATAAAAATTAAACTTTTACCCTTTTTGTGTTTTAGTTATTTCTCTCATTGAACATAAGAATACTTGAATTCGCTGCAAACATTTTCAATATATTTGAAATAATATTTAAATTATCTTTATTTTTTTTTTATTAAACAAAATATTTAGATTTATGTGCCTAATCATTTTTATATAAACTTTAATTTGGAAGCTCAATTTATTAGACGATACCAAATATGGTCTTATTTGAAAACTGTATAAATTACGTTTTTTAATACTGTATATAATGAAAGTAAACAAACATCCATAGAGAAACTAGTACTAGCTGCTTGAATTCAAGAGAATTCAAGCTGCTTCCTATACGTTAGTATTGAAAGAGACATTATCGCTCACTCAAATCAAAACACTGAAGAAAAATAACACGTTAAGGCTTAGTATAATAATATGAACTGGACAACTACAGTATTATTATATTATAACAATATTATTATTATATTATTATTTACATACGTGGGGTATACTTTCAACTAAAGCCTACTGTTGACAATGGCTTATCCATCAATATATAATTTTCCCTTAATGCTTCGCTTCAACATCCTTCGCTTACTATACCGCTAAGACTATAAAACGGTAAAAAAAATAATAAATAAAACTAATGATTTCTTACATTTTCTGATATACCCCGTTTCATAAACGAGCCAATACTTAGGTTATTTGACTTTGACAGTTTCATGTACACGCATCATATAATCATACAGCTCAAAATACCAACATTTTGTCAAACAAATACCATCATTTTTCTTGTAATGTTAAACTTCTTGAATAGTTAAATTGTCTCAACTAATTTCAGTTTATCAATAATGGTTTTACTCACTTACGAAATTGGTGATAGCATAAATCCAAGCAAGTATTAGTTCTTAGAGAACGCTAAGAAAAGGAAACCCCAGAAGATAAACAACATTATGTTTAAAAGTGAAATACTTGTTCAACTTTTTTTCTTGTTCTAGATCTTATGCTTACTGCTTCTAATCAAACTAGTACACTGCACACAGTCTAGTTTGAATGAAACAGATATAAACGACAAACAGATATTATGTCGCAGGAAATACCTGATGAAGAAATCGCTGACTAGTGCCACACATCATATTGGTATCCAAAAGAGAGGCCTAAACGCTGTAACAAGTACAAAAACATAATTGATGCGTTGAGAGGACGAGTAGCACGTAAAAAACAAAACTCCAGGCCAAAAAATGCCCAACTTTTTCCAGATTGCCAGGATTGCCGTATGTCTGCTACCAGACTTACACATAACCTACCCACAATTACGTCTACATCTCCTAAGTATTTGTTTCAACCAGCGTACCGCTCAAATATTCCAGTAAATGTGTCTGTACCGGTATATTATACCCGTGGCACAAGCAGTTGTACAAAACATCCAGCCGTTCATACAAATAATGTTACCACGAGCAAAACCATTTATAACTATGACGCAAAGTATGTCCAAGGTTCAATCTGGTCCATAATAGGGTTTGCCTTGGATAGCACCAAATTTAAAAATAGTGGGACCAATGTCACGGGGGCATCTAGTAATGGCACAGCTAATCACGTGACAACAATAACATGCGTTGATCTTATTAGTGGCCTAATAGCTCTAATCTATTTTTTTCAAAATAAGTTACTATTAAAGTCTATTATATTTAATTATTTATAGATTGCAATTTTAAATTAATTAAAATTGTGTTTTCATATTTAGGGCTGACTATTCAATGCTTAAATAACTTTTACCAGTAGAAGGATTTTGAGAATTAGTAGAAAGAGTAAAGTTTCAAAATGAATGTCCAGAAAAAAACATCGGCATTGAATAATCAGCCCTTATTGTAATAGATTAAGGGTATATCATGCTCCACTATAATAAATAGATAGTAAACCATGGTGGGGAACATCATCTTGTAAATTGACACAAACAACCGGTTTTTAAAAACATTTAGTTGCCCGAGTACTATTTAAAACATTTCAAGTGGGTCTCAAGCGAGCTGCAGTTTTTGTACTACAATTAGGTGGTTTTTTACGAAAATATTCACTTGCGATATAAATATTACATTGTCTTTCTTTTGCCGACATTTAAATAAAGAGCCTTGGGTAAACCAATTAGAAGTTTTAGGTGGAAAAAAACAAGAAGGGAATATTTCTAAAAATGTTTAATTACAATAGATATAAAAACAACTACATACGATTAACTATATTAGTGTAATTTCAATAAAAAAAACTAACAACTAGTAACAATGATTATCACTACAAGAACAAAAAACGTGACATATTATCTACAAGTTATCGTTTTAATACACATCAAAAATACGACTTGTTTAATTTAATATTTATTTCAAATACGAAATTGTATTTTATAAGTTTTAAATGTGAGTGTTGTTGTATAACTAACAACTGACAATTTGCAACTTATACTGGCTTTTGCAGGATATTAAGAGTTATAGAGTGCACTCATAACGTAACAATATATTTTGTAAACATTAACAAACTCATTAGAACTGTATGTTTATCGAAAAGTGTGCTTAGAGTTCTAGCGAACTTTATCTTAAATATAATTTTTTCCTTAAATAATGGACGGATTTTCTGAGGGCTCCAAAATATACATTTACAATCTTATTATGTTAATTTAATCTATATTATTATACTTGTAATTTTATCGATATAGGCAACAACAAACTTGGTGTCACACGCTACTTAAGTTGCCAGCCCATACGTATGGCTCAACAGTCAGGGTCGCGGTGACATCATGGTTACAAGGATTATATCATAAAAAGAAACAGAAAATAATTATATTCCACAACTTTTATGTAGTTAAATACTCATTTCACAGTTCACATACTTACTATTATTATTTCTCTCGTAAATGGTTAGATGTTTGACTTGCGCTCATTATGGTTTGAACAAAGAACAAAATAAAGACAAGCTTGTTAATACTTTACGGGACAAAACTATATTGTAATGTATTACAGCATTCTAGATTATCTCAGTCTAACCACATCCGATAACTATAGACTCTATTTTTATGGTTAAATAGATGCATGCTAGATAGTACAATAAAAATAGTTTGTCATCGCCTTGCCTTAATAATAGATAAAATAAGAATATGTATTTTAAAATTGAAATCTTCTCAAAAATTATTTTAGTATTGAGTTATAACAGTTCCCTGATTGTTCCTTACTCTCTCTGATGCCGTTGTTATGAGGAGACAGCGTAAATTTTCAAAGCTAACATCTGTACATTTTTACACATGTTTTGCTTTGACAACTAGACCCTATTACAGTGCCAGTATATTATCTGTGTGGTATCAAAGCATTTCAAGCGCCTAAGTGACAAACTTAGTAGCTTGAAATGCTTAATGCACATTCAACTTCAATTACGCATAGAACGAGCGCCAAGCTTTACTGAACAAATTAATTGTTCGGAGTGTAACTAAATTTACAAATGAATTTACGTTTTCTGTTGTTTGATCAAATTTTCTGTTAGATACAGTTGTTTTTTTTATTCAATGTGCCTCATTGTGTGATCAAAACAATATTCTAAAGTCTAAATTATTTGCTAATTTTTTGCCTAAAAGTGACTATTTTCACTTTTTAGGATCGTACCTAACACTATTATATTTAACTAATACGAATACTATCTACACATACAAATAAATCTACATTTTAAGTAAATATTGCCACAAGAGAAATATTTTCTCCACGTGTAAATCAATTATGATTTAAATTCAAATTTGCTAGCTTCGGTCCGCAACATTATACCTTTAAATTTCCTTTATCTTGAGAAAATTGGGATAAAATGTAACCTATGTCCAGGTCAGCCGTTAAGGCTTATGAGCCACAACCACAAACTTTTCGATATATGTATTATATTTGTATTAAATTTTCTGCTGACAACCTACACTGAACTTGATTGAAAAAATCTTTGTTAATGAAATTATGAACAATACTTATAACAATAAGTTGTTTTCCAGATGTCATTTTAGCATTTTTCGTCGGTGGTTAGATGGCGTTGGCAGCAGTTTTGATAATGGTACCTAATGTGGTATGCCTTCCTGAGTACAATTGCTTTTAGAAAGTTGTCCGTCAGTTTTGTTACAAGTTTTGTATTAGTTCATTCTTGATATCTTAAAATATAACACAGCTAATGGTACAAATAAAAGGGACCGTTTCATTGCTCTTTTTATCTGCTTCAATTGAATACGAAAAAAATATGAAATCTGTATATATTATTATAGATATGACATTAGTATCACTTATGTGAAAGACTTCACGAAAATTAAAAAGTAACGCGGTGTCACCTGTTGATGAAAAAGCTAAACTAAATAAGACTATACCAATATGGAAACAGCCCATTTAATGACAAAAGGTTATGAAGTAGCTACATAAGAGTATAGGGTGAACTGACTGACGGTGTGACAAGTCCAAAGTGAAATAGACCCACAACACATATTGCAAAATTCTACTGTAGTTTTGAGCTATTTTAAAATGTTTCAATAATGTATCTTTATTACTCTACATTACTTACTTCCTTACATAGATTTACATAGAATTATACTAAACTAACTCTTAAAATAGTGGAATGTTTAGTATGGATAGTCTCTATTTCATAGAGAACGTAATTACTTATTTTTATAAGAGACGTACTAATTATAGGTAAATATTTTGTTTAATATAAATAAAAATTAAAGAAAGATATTCATGGTACACTTGAGAAAAAGTTGTTCTTCCAATCGAATCTTGGATTGTGAGATTACCTAAATAGCCCGTATTTCTTAGGTTTTACATTGGATTTTTTTTCCTGTTAACCATGTATTAGGGACCTTTTCCCCACAATGTAACAAAGACGTTGTTTATTATCTGTATTTACTTTTCTTTTCCCTGCCTTCCTATTGTTTGTAAATAAACGGTTATTATCCTAATAAATTCAACTTAGCTAGACTAAAAAATTGTGAGCGATAATCAATGTAGTGGAAGTACATGAATTAAAATTAACTTACTTTGGGCACGGCTGTATTTGTTTCAGGTCCGGTTACGAACACTTTACTTTGATACTAGCCAGGAGCCTTTTCTACTTTTTCTATCCTCCTATACATACCTATACACACAAGTATTATGTTATCGCCGGTGTATTTTCCTCTCCTATCCTACCTATAATACATTTTAAGGTGTATTTATGCAATCACGATGAATATCAAGAAAAAGAAGACATTCATCACGCGTATTTATTTGACCTATAATGAAATAAATATTTTGATTTGATTATATATATTAAAGGATGCTGCAACTTAAACTTATTTAAAATATATAAAACAAAAGTTACATAATGTACAGCGAAGTTACACAACGTGTTGAAAAGTGTCACCAATGTGGAAATATAACTACCACGTAACGTTGCATAGAAATGTTTTATGATACAACAGAAAGTGTGTTCATAAAGTTTATAAACATATGATTGTGATTGTATAACTGATGTGTGCTTGAACCAGAAACCAGATAGATCAGGAAATAAATATTTATATTTTCAAAACAGTACTTACCCGTAACTAAGAAATCACAATTAAGTTTTTTGTTACCATAATTAACTAAGAATCAGCATACTTTATTCACTAAAGGTAAAGCTAACTCAAACTTGACAATCGAACTTGACAAATCAAACTTGACAAATTAAACTTGACAAATCAAACTTGACAATCGAACTTGACAAATAATTTTTTTTAAACAACATATAAATAAGCACATCTAATGTATGAAAGCAGTTGAAAAGGCTAAAGAGGGTTAAAAACAGGCGTAAGACATTTTCATAACCGTATGCAGAAATATTAACTACACTATGATTTTGTAATGCACCAAACAAGAAATTTGAAAAATGTGTCTTACACACACCATAAACAAATATTTAATTAAACGAACATATACAACAAATTAATAAAACATTTACCGCAGCCATGCTGAGATTTATTTTCCATAATTTTAAATACGTACTCTTTATATATTTATATGAAATTTTGGTTACCTACTACAGGTATAAAAACGCAAGTAGTTAATCTATATAAGGCACGTAACTACAAACTTACAAATTACAAATAACACTCGTGAATGTATTATATAATTTAAAATACATATGAAAGATATGCTATACAAGACTGAAGGCGTTTTTTGTAAAAATACACATAAGTAGATGTTTAAGTATTACGATTGACACGAAAAGCATTCGTTTAAAAGTCAAAAACCTACGTGATAATAAAATAATAATTTTACATAAATTATGGTAAATTTTGAAAAATATTGCGTCGTTTCTTAAAGCTGTTGAAAACAAGAAAACAGCTTAGTAATTCTGGAGCATTCGGTTCTCTTCGACCAGTGGCTAGTCCCTAGGCAAGCCACAAAATAAAACTTGGTGAAACTTTTTCCACTTTTTACGCAACGGAAGTAAAGTTCTAAGGAAGTCGTTTTTCATATTTTCCGATATTTCAATATTTACAATTTGGTTGAGAGGTTGAATACGTTTTGAAATAGGTATAAGGTTAATAAAGGAAAGTTTTACAACTTTGTTGAATAAAACAAACCCACTTATTACGCAAGAACTAAAATGGTTTCAAGTATGGTTTTATGATTATTCATGGCTGAAACTAAATCTTTATAATTAGTAGAAACAATGGAAGTTATTTGTATGTCGAACGTTTGACTAAGTCTACAAGACTGAATGATGTGATGAAACAATAACTATCCTACTTTAACAAGAAATATTAAATAAATATATTGTTCTATCAATGTGATGATACATATACCTACCTACTCATGAGAGGTTGTTTAAAAGAACAGATATTTAAACTAACTCGCATAGTGGAGGACGCAGGTTGTTTTCTCGCAAAAATTTGCACTGTCCCATACAACTCGATATATTAGTTTACGCCAGTATTTAATAATTGAAGGTACCTCTGGCTTCAACTAATAAACTGTTTCATGATAGAAAGCGACCTCTTCTCGTAATGTCTTAATGTGACCGTAAAACGTGAATGTTTCAAATTGTATATACCACGATGTATCCGATATAGAGTATATATACATATATATAGAGTATATATACATATATATTTACATATATATAGTATATATATATATATATACATGAGTCTTGAGCGTCTGAAGGTCACGTGGCCTTAAAACCGATGGTTGGCCACCGGCTGTTCGGGTGGGGTCACATTCATTCCCATATTGTCATAAGAGAAGTCCAATGTTGTGTCTTCGGCAGGGTGCCTGTTACTTATTGTGGTACTTATGGTTTTCGGTGTAGTCGCTCCCTGGCTTTTCTCTGTTTGAGAAGTCCGTGTGTCTAAATCTCGAGGGTTCAGTGGTTGAGGATTCCGTTTGATTGGCTCCGGATTCGGTATTTCGAGCTTCAGTTCGGACTTCGGTTTTGGCATTTCGGCATGAGGATTGTGATGTGTAAGCGCAGTTGGATATTGCTTGACTCGGTTCTGGAGGAATATATAATAAAAAAATTATAGTACAAAATTGGGACGCAAAGGAATCCAAACTTTTGGAGGGCAAAACCAAATAGTATAGTTATCTTAAGAATGGATGTATATATATATCTGAACTACTATATTAAATATATATTAGACAAAACACATTGCATTCACTGTATGCGCAATAAAATGCATTAAAACTACATACTATAATTTATTATTATTACTCAACAATTTTCTAATGAGAAAACCGAACAGGCATGCATTATTTCTAATTACACATTCAGTCCATAGATTTCTCATAAGATTAAGTCGGCCCTCATTAGATCTATAGTTTACAAATTTTAGCGCCTGGTTAGCTACGTATCTAATAAATCAACTCTATTTCATTTTCTCGAACGTAGGATGTTATTTTAGTGACTCAATTTAAAAACAGTGGACCTGACATAGGTACAGAAGATAGATACTAAGGCGACCAAACAACAATAAGTTTTGTGATTGAATGACATAGTTTGCCAAATTGCTTGGACATTTCATTTAAAAAGAAACAACTGCTCGTTTAGTCCATTTCGGTTACTTCCACAGCCTCATGACATATGGCATTTTGCTGTGGGGGAGTGCTGCCGACATCGATGCTATATTTGTTCTGCAGAAAAGGGCTGTCCGCGCAATCTATCAGCTCGGTCCAAGGGTGTCACTTAGAAGTAAATTTAAGGAAATAAATATTCTTACTTTCCGTTCACAATACATTTTAGAAAATTTAATGTCTGTAAAAAAGAACATAACCTTGTTCAAAAGAAAAAAATGATCTGCACAATGTTAACACAAGAGGAAGAAATATGCTGGCAGCTCATAATAGTAGGCTTCATAAAGTCACTAACTCATTCATGGGTCAATGTATACGCTTTTATAATAAGGTTCCTGAGGATATCCAAGGTCTTCCTATTGAAAAATTCAAAGAAACTATAAAGCAGAAGTTGTGTGCTAAAGCATATTATAAACAATCCGATTATTTGGATGATAAAAGCCCTTGGGTATAATCCCCTCAATAACAGGATTACTAGTATTTGTAACAAAACATGTGTAATGTGTCTGTTTGCTCGATGAGTTCTTCGTCCCGATAAATATCTAAAGCGTCATTGTCACTCAAATACGTCTTCTTATGATAGCGTCGGGTGACGGGTCGCTCACTTCTGGCTGGATCCCGCGTTAACTCGTGAACGGGTGCCGTTTAAGGCTGTTCGTCGTTTGGATACTTGGGGGGAGGGAGACTTGCCGAGCTAGCGGATGCAGACAGACAGACATATAGAGACTCTGTAAATTTATTTTGAAAAAAATAAACCCGTGAAGTGCCGGTTGCCGGTTCTTCTTCACGAAGGTTTTTTCGAACTGGTGGTAGAGTCATGTTTTATTTGACATCAATAGGAACAAGTAATTGTCAATGTTGAGAAATAAATATTTCATTTCATTGCATTTAATTCTATTTCATTTCATTGTAGAAAAGTTATTTGATTCATAAAATTATTGCAAAATAAAATAGAGCCAGTTATTGTGATATAAAGGTTGCGCATTAGAATCCCGAAATATTAAATACCTTCGATTAAAATACCTAAGTTCGAAATTGGGGTACCTAGTGATTTCAAATATCAAAATAATAAATTATAGTAAGAAAATGCTTTAAATTACGAATGATCAAAATACCTAACGGAATTAAAAAAACTACAGCCATAATATCTTAATTTAAATACCTACGCCTTGAAGACTACGTTTAAAATACCTTATCGTCAAAATATAATGATAATAAAAATTCTAATTACTTATCAAAAGAAAAAAATATTCTTAGTTATTTCATTGAATTGCAATTTATAAATTTATTGAGACTATACGGTACCACTGTACATATTTAGTCCAACGAAACTTTAAATTTAGGTTAAACAACTATGTCACAAGGTTGCTAATACCATGCAATTTGCGTGAGCTGAGCGAACGCCGTGTGGGTGGGCTGTGGTACATGGTAAAGCGCGAAATTAAAACTAAGAAATTCAAAAATCGTATAAAACTTTTAAACACTTAATAATGCATAAAAAAGACCAACATAATTTAGAGTTAACCACTATTCGACATTTTAACATTAACATATAACATATTTTACATTGTTCGGTATTTTGTAGTTAGGTCAAAACACCGTCAGGTTTTCCAGTATTAGGGATTCCGAACTTAGGAATTGTAAACGTAGGTTGTTTGTTTTTTCTGGACGCGACCGATATGAATTAAATGTAAGTAAAACCGCGTTTAAAAGTTGACCACGTTGATAGTATTAGGTCATTACATATGAAATTGGCATTTTGTAAGGGAGGAACATAAAGTCAATTTTTTTTTTATTATAATATATTTATTTGTTTTAAAGTTTTTTTTGCTGTTTTTGTTTTTTTTATTGCTGTCTATGCACTTTTGCTATCTCACAGGTATTTCATTGAAAAAACCATTCGTACGTTTTGTGGCGTACGAAAAAAACCATTCGTTTGATGGCGCTTTGGACTGCCCCATCGGAGTTAAAATTTTTCCCTTGTAAGAAGTTATCCAAATTTCGAAAAATATGATAATCTGTTGGAGCAAGGTCCCGGGAATACGGTGGATGTCTTAGACATTCCAATTGAAGCTTCCCTTAATTGGTAGCCGTCTGTTGTGGTGTGTGTGGTCTAGTGTTGTCCTGAAGCAGCAGTGGCCTAGAGCGATTTACCAGCCTCGGTTGTTTATCAGCTAGCTTTTCCATCCTGGTTTGCAGTTGCTGACAATAGACATCTGCCGTAATCGTCTGGCCAGATTTAAAAAAGCTGTAGTGAACGACACCGGCACTAGTCCACCAAACGCTCACAAGTAACCTTTTTGAGTAAATTTTCGCTCGGGGCAGGATTTGGCTGGTTCGCCAGGGTTCAACCATAGCGATGAGCGTTTCCAATTATCGTACAGGATCCACTTTTTATCACAGGTAATGATTCGATTTAAAATCCTTTCATTATTGTGCCGGTTGAGTAATGGAACGCAGCAGTCGACACGCGTTTGTCGGTTTTTTGCACTCACTTCATGAGGTACCCAACTCTCAAGCTTTTTCACTTTCCCAATTTGCGTCAAGTGGATCAAAACTGTTTTGTTACTAATACCGCACCCTAAAGCTAAGTCGGACAGTGTTTGCGATGGACCCGCTTCCACGATAGCCTTCAATTCTTCATTATCAACTTTGGTCTCGGGCCATCCACGGGGCTTGTTCTGCAGGTCGAAATTTCCAGAACGCAACCGTTGGAACCAAAAACGCTCTGTGTTTTCTTTTGCGACACCGCCGCCTTACACAGCATTAATACCTCGAGCCCTTTCTGCAGCCCTGTTGCTACGGTGGAACTCGTATTCGTAAATAATGCGATATTTCAAGTTTTCCATTTTGTAAACTAATTGACGCAAAGAAAAAACAAAAAACGAAAAAAACAAATGAATTACGGTTTTCGAAACAAAAATGCGTGAGTAAATAGCTGTATAAATTTGAAATTGGAATTGAAACTCACAATGCCCATATAAAATGTGTAAAAATATGGCGTACTCATTGACATAACCAAAATACCTACTAGAATGCAGCTTATGTAATGCAAGGAGATTTTTAATGTCTTTATTTTTCAAAAAGCCTTGTAACTAAAAAAGTCTTCTTTTTCAATTTTGCTATTTGAATATTAGTATCAAAACATTGCTGATAGGTACAGCCTATACTGTGGATCGAGAAATTATTTTTAAGGTATTCATAGCAAAACTGCCCAGGATAGAAGGTAGGGGTGTAAGCAACGAGATCCCCTATGGTATGCTAAAAAAAGGTGACGTTTGTCTTTAAAAAATAAACAATCGGAACTAAGACAGATACTTCAACTTTGATCAGAATAAATGACTGCACTACCGTATAAATTAAAACAAAAATATAAAATACCTTTGTGGGTTGGAGTTTTTGCTTCAAATATCTCCATGAAAATCTTCCTTTACAAATGATAATCAGCACTATGAGAAGTACCGCCAACGCGACGCCGCTCACTATTAAGGCACTTTGAGCCTGTCGCTGGACACCTGAAATAAATAAAAAGCCTGAATAGGGTGCCTTTCGAAGTATCTGTTGAAAATGTGCACCTAGCTTTGCTGGAAAGATATTCTTTCTATTTCCTAGGCGACTAACATCTGTGGATGATTGTTATAACTTTGTTACTTTTTAAAATATTTAAAAAGTCGTTGTAAATTCCTTATTATGTATTAACTTATCGAATTATCAATCTGACTATCCCGTTAGGGTAAGCTCAGAGCTTGGTCTAGAATGTTTAAAATTTAAAGTTAAAATTTATGAGAGGGTTCAAATTATATCACGCTCAAAACATATTTAACCATTGATATGACAGAGGAATTATAGAATTATTTCTTCAATTTAGCTCCGTCTTGATAAGACTATCCCGCAATATTTTCGTAGAAAAATTAATACAGATTCTGCCGGTTTACCCATTGCTAAAGTAGGTAAAAAGTTCAACTAAAATGTCAGGATCTAACACAGACATAAAACAGTTTAAAAAAACAATTAATTGAAATGCTATTTATGAACAGAGGAATATCAGTGTTCTCGTATTGTTTTGTAAGTTTTGCGTAATGAACACACATTCCATGGAGTAGGTTGGGTCAGCTTTATTCAGTAAAAAAAATATTTATATTGTTATAGTGTGATTTGAATATCAATTAATTCTAAAAAAACTTACGTCTTTCACAAAACACGAATAAACAAACGGCTAAATTAGCGTATCACGGGTATGTTTCATCTCTCCTGCGATATGGCCTTATTCTGTGGGGCAACTCAGTGGACTTCCACAGGGCATTCATAGCTCAGAAAAAAAGTGTGCGGGCAATTTGTAAAGCAGATTACACAGACAGTTGTAAACCCTTATTTAAAGATAATAAAATACTCCCACTACCAAGCCTTTACATTTTTGAAATCTTACTTTTTGTAAAAAACCATTTAAGACTATTTCAAATACAGAAACAATTTTATAATTTCAGAACTAGAAATAAAGCAAAATTAGATAACAAACTATATATGCCACAACGTCGCCTGCAATGTTTCAGTAGGAATGTGTATTGTATGGCAATCACCATCTTTAATCACCTCCCGGATTCTTATAAAAATCTGACAGCTTTAGAATTTAAACATAAGGTATTCAGGTTATTGATAGAGAAGTGTTATTATAGACTGGATGAATATTTGAATGATAATAACCTTATTTTATAATTAATAGAAATGACTAGAACCGTGAATGTTACTTTTATTTTTTATTGTAGATTGATTGACATTAGTAATGTTGACTTGAGAACCATGACTGTATGTTTATTTTTATAATTTTTTTTTTTTAATGTTTAGACTGACATGTAAACTGAAAATTTGAGAGTTGGTAACCTACATGTAAACCAATAATATTTGCACGCCTATATCTGGCAGTTTGTGAATTGGGAATACTATTATCTACAACATCTTATTGTACACACATTCTTGCAAATAAATGATTATTATTATTATTATTATTATTATTACAGGAAATTTGTGAGGTAGTTCGTGAGGAAGAGGATTACCCGCAAATTCTAATCACCAAATGATCAAAAGCCATTTTGGCTGCTCATTTAATTATTATTTACTTTGCGCCAGCTAAAGACAGATTTTATAAAATTTTACTTTTTAAAAGAATGTTGCATACGTAACATCTTTTTATGAAAAAGATACACTTTTTAAAATTAAAAAATTAAATTATTTTTCACTTTTTATCAACAAAAATTTAATTTAAAAGCCCTAATGCAATTTCGACTAATAAATAATTGAAAGAAAAATAGAATTTAACTAAATATTATCAACATTTATCGTGAAATCGTTTTTATTTAGTACAAGATAACTCCGCCCTTGGCTCGAACACATGCGGCAATCCTTCTGGGCGTACTGAAAATTTAGTGAGATAATATGAACGGTACCCATTTTGGGTCCGAACTGAGGTAACTGGGGTGGGACTTTACCTTGACTATTTAGACGTGAATAGACTGCAAAAATATTAACAAAAAGGTCTGCTTTCTCTTTTGCGGTGTGGGCCAGTGAACCATCAGGCTTCCTCAGAGGTGGCAGCGGTGAACGACAGAAGTTCGACTCAACCGACTTGGCCAGAGACCATAAAGCTTTGCTTCCTGAAGGATATGACGCTATCCTGTCTCCACTGTGGCCCGAATCTGCTGACTTGTATCGCCATACTCGCCTAGCGCCTTTTGGGCGGGTGTCAAGTGGCGAGTACTGCGACACAGATTTCACCACGCAGTGGTCAGATGTCCCTAAACACCGAGCACCTGTCAGGATCAGTTGTCAGCAGAAGGTCTAAGCAATATGCAGTGTGGCCAGCAACGTCAAGGATGCGCGTGGGCTCGTGCACAAGCTGTGAGAGGCCTTGAGTCACGGAAAACTTAATAGCCTCTCTTCCAGCGTGGTCAGTGTCCTGATTCGAGTATAGCCATTGCCCGTGATGAGCGTTAAAATCCCCCAGGAACACCAACTACGCTGAGGGAAAACGTTGCCGAACCTTGTCTGCTGCATCGCTGAGATACTTCATCAGCCTCGTTGTCTCCCGATCTCCGCTATGTGACCGGTATATACTGGCGTAGACCAATTGGTCAAGGCCGGTATAAATGTGAACCCACATGACGGAAAAGTCCCAAATCTTCCAAGTAACGGAGACGCTGACAACAGATCTCGTCAATGGCATACACGCACGCCCCGGCGTTCGGGCGGAAATCGGACTCCAGGATGTACCCTGGGTAACAAAGGTATGCCGAGTCTGACGGATTGACGGATTTGCGTCTCCGTTAGGAAGGGTAGGTGAGGCCTCTCTGTCTCAAGTGGAGGTCTGGTGGTGGACATCGTTGATATTTGAGTGCATTCCTCTGATGTTGCAGAAGTGCACTTTAAGAGAGAGGAAGTGCAACCGCTGTAGAACCTTACTCTTCTTATGACTTTTCATATTAGTTGTGTGAGTGAATAGGGAGGAGGATAGAAGTTAAGTTAAGCGCTGCAAATGGAACCAAGCAGCTCGCAATAAACAGCGCACCGATGGGGAACTGGCTTGGAGACCGCGGGGACGCCCGAACCCCCACGGGGATTGTCATCGGGTCCTCTCTAACCAGTCGCCAGCTGGCACGAAGAAGCCTCCCGGGATTTTTCGCGAGGTGGTGGGGCAGCCTTTCGCATGTGGCTAGCACACTACTTGGGCCCCCTACTACCTGCGGTCGACCAGCGGTGCACCGTTTCTTCGGATCCCGCTACCCTCCAAAACCAGTTACCCGGCGAGCCATTAAATTACGAGCTGAAGACGATTCTCTGATGCAGCACGATTACTCAGACCTACCCTCCTCTATGGCTACACTAAACATCATGCCGGAACGCGACCATGTCACTTGGCGGCATGGCTTTGTTTAGTGGGTGGTGACAAGCCACGGCCAAGCCTACCACCAGAAGATACTGCTCGTTTATCACCACCCAGGGACCACGTACAAGGCATCGAGGGCTAAACCTTGCGGACGTGAGCAGTTCCAGTCTCCATTACAGCCACTCTGTGTGCTATTTCTCTCGAACAATGACTTTCTTCCCCCAAAGTAACAATTCTTGCTCGTAAAACTTCTGATAATCCTCTCGGCATCTTTTTGAATGAACTCCTTCTTTGAAAAGTTAGAAAAACGCTTCAATCAAGTTGGTCAGATTTCTGAATGATCGTAAACAAGGATTTAATCTCTTTTTACACAGAAATACAATTGATATTTTAAAATCTTTTGTTATCAAATGATTGGACTTTTAAATGAAGAATCTTAGAAAAAATAGATTTCATATTTTCACAGTGCTCTCAAACTTTTCTTTATGTGTGTACTTGTAAGTGTAAATAAATTGGAGTATATAAACATAATAACCTCAAAAGTGGAGTAGTGTGAATTTGATCGCCTGCTTGCTACTACACAACTAAACAACATGAATTCACACATATTTTATACTGAAATTCTACTCCATACAATGCTTGTTCCTCGTTTGTAGTACTGAGTTCGTACTGAGCAAATTAGAGATATAGGGGAAAACGGGAATTAATTACATGGATCGATATACTGCTAATTGGCAAAATATAGATTATCGTCTGATGCTGCCAAACAGTGTATATTGTAATATCAAGACGAGATATCATATGATGAGAGATGAGATATATCATTTTGTGTTAATTATAACAAGATGCTCGTTAGAATTAACATAAAATTGCAGATTGATTAAGATGTATTAGATAACTTACTGGATATGTCTGGTGATGGACCTGCATTTTCGCCTCTTCTCATGAAGCGTAAGTCAAGTAAGTATCCTGTAACAATAAAATATATGTTTTATTTATGTATTTATAATTATAATTTTAAGGAAGAGCAACTACTTAAACCGTAGACAAAATGTATGAAAGGTGAGTCGCGGTTAACCTATACGTAGTAAATCATACGTGTCTATATTACGGCTGATCGTTGCAATCATTTATCACATTATTTGCTCACTGAGCTATACATTTAGACGAATTAGCAAAAGCTTTGGTTTTGGATAGCAATGTAGAAATAAAACAAAACTGAGGTTTTATAGAGTCTTTCAACAAATTATTCTACACATATTTTATGCAAATGTAAGGTTATTGTTTAAGCTGCTTATTGGATATAACATAATATCTTCGTATCTCGCAAAAACGTTACTTAGTGGAAACGAACAACAACATAAATAGATACGATGGAGCTATTTTTATACTAATTATAACTTTTCCGAGTTTTATGTTCCACTGGCTGAATGCGTTTATTCTTTTATTCTTATATTTACTAGTAGAAATCACTGTTTGACTTTTGTGTGCAATTGAACGTTTAAATTTACGTTTTTACTCTATTTAAAATCAGAGATGGCCTCGGAAAGAGGTCAACGTAGCCGTAGGATCGGTTCAATAGTACAGGTTGTACAATAAGGTGTCATGCTCTACTGAATGCAAGTCGAGCAAAGGCGGACTATAGTTGCGCGCGCTTCCATAACTTATTTTTAGGTATCGTGTTGGATCTAATACTAAATTAAATACTAAATTAAAGTACGTAAATTAAAAAAAAAATTTGTTGTAAAAATTTTTCCAATCCTACAAAGGATCGTATAATAACGCTTTAATAAATTTTTTATATTTCCAAGACAGTTGTAAAACAGGTAAGTTTCTTAGATAGAATAACAGGCATCCATGTTCCTATCTGTTAGAAATTGCTAATTTACTGAAACCAATTAATTGACCTTGATTATTTTTCTAGTATGACTTCCGCTCTTATCCCTCAAATTTTGGCAGGGAGTCTACTTGAGTTTATTGATTCCTATTAGAATTTGGATATTCTAAGGTTGGTAGAAAAGCATTCTTTTCTAACGTTTTGTATTTCAATTAAACTTCAAAAATCTATTTGTATCAGTTTAAAATTTGCAGTAATAAAATATTACTCTAGGTAACCCATATCCCATGTTCTCACTTTAAATAATAAAAACGCATGTGGGTGTGTATGTATGTGTGTATGTATGTGTGCATGTATGTGTGCATGAGTGAGTTTGTAGTTTATTGTTTAAACTGCAGGTGACTCTTTTGTTTAATAAATACGTGACGGTGCCAGCGCATTCTCGTCATTCAGGGAAACTGTAATATTTTAAAGATTCATCTGTTGCATTACTTACATGTCACTTAGGTATAAAAAACCAGTGTTTTGCTAATGTATTATTTCAGGAATGTATTATTTTTGTTGCCGAGGTTTATTTCAGAATCAATAGTTGGTATATCTGCAAGGCAGATCTTAATTAGTTTCGAAGCAACTGCTTACCTACTTAATTACTGCTCTCACAAAGTTATTACGTTATGACCAATCATTTTTTTAAAAGATTAATACCTCCTTAAAGATAAATTTGTATTGTGTGTGAGTGACACAGTGACATTAATCAGCTATTTAAAAATATCAAAATTGTTATATCAAAATGAAAAACAATTTGTCGTAAAGGTAAAACTGCCAAAACTGAAATAAAACCAAAAGGGATAAGTATATCTAAGATATTTTAATATTAATCGTACGAAGATAAGTATTAATCTGCGTTTATTATTTTAAATGCTATCATCATCTTAGTCGCTACTTTTATCTTAGCTTTCTGGAATCGCCTATCTAACGAGTACCGGATTTTTCGGGACTCATAAAGCTAATTATACTTATAATAATTCTTATACTTATAATAATAATTAATTGAAAGATAAAAAGCTAAGGCTCCATTCAATAATTTGCGACTGTTATGCAACATTTCTAACACGCACATGACATGCGCGTGTGTATACCTATGCTAGGGTGGGTTATACTCGTAATAATCAAACATGTTCGACTGTGTGCGTGCGCAAGGTGCACCTGTTGTGTTCTGTTCTGACTTAGTTAATATTTACAGAGGGACACCGTTTGAATAACCCTCATTTTAAACGTACATCCCAATTTAGACCATATTTTGGCGGAATTACAACGATTTTTGTGATTTCTCTGTGAAGAAGGGAGATTTACCTGAGATAGGCTCAAACAATGCCAGAACAATTTTATCTATGTCTTATCTGTATTGTGATAAGTATTAGATATAATGAATTTTTAAAGAAATATTAAGATTTTTCCTGATGATCACCTGATGGTCAATGGGATCGAATGACATCATTAATTCTAGATGTTAGTCATTAATTATATTGTAACTTATTGATCATTGTAAAATTATGCTTTGCCAACCGTAGCCAACCGTAGCCAACCGTAGTCCCTTCCCTTTATCCCGAACACAACCACGCAAACGAGCTGATTATTGCGGGAAAATTAGAAATAGCTGTAGTACCTTGTGTTTTAGACGATGTATTTTTTTTACAAACCTTTCATATTTTTACTCGCATATTCATCCTGGCTTGCCTGCAGAACGTATCACTTGACGTAAATTCTGCAGACCTGGTGCCCTGTTATACCGAACCTAGGTCTAGTTTAGCCACCAGCCTCCTAATTGAATTATAAATTACATTGTTTTTGATAATAGATTTTACTGTAAATTTTTATATCAAAGATGTAAAAATTGATTGTATTTAAATTTGTAGAAAAAATAATAATAATAAATCCCCAGAGAAAAACGCCAACTGTTTGGCCTCAAACTAAGCAGAGCTTGTGGTATGGAATTAACAAATATATATAAATAAATAACAAACAACTATGACCCGAGAACAAACATCTGTGTTCATCACTCAAATGAATGCCCCGGCCAGGACTCGTACCGGGACTTCCGGCGTATGAGGCAGGTGTGACTACACCACTCCGCAGAAATGAACGAACTAAACTTAGAAACTTGTTTTTGTGAAATAAAACAATACTTACTTACTAAACAAGTGTTTGCCATTTGTCACATAACATCTTACGTTAACAATGCAATAGTTCTTGCCAGATTTTTTAAAGTTTTTCCATGTGTTTAGATTTATTGTTTTTCAAAAACACTAAGCATTAACATTACAAGCTTGTTATTTGAAATACCTGTAAAATTTCTGTATTCGCTAAATGCAAAGAACTTTTAGTCGTATTTGTTAATCATGGCCCGAAATTAAAAATATTACGTAACTCCGAAGTATTAATTAACCCGTTATAGAGTTCATGAAAAGGTATGTATCTGACAGGTTTAATAAGAATCCCGGAATAGACTTTAAAAGAAAATCTCTCAGAAAAACAGAATGAATAATGCAAACGCTGTACAATCAAAGTTATGCCGCAAATTTCAGCCACTCCTTTGTTTCCCAAATAAATATGTTAAATTTGAAAACAAAGGAATTTCCATCATAATCGACTTATAATAAAGGTTTTTTTTTTGATTATTTTAACTTTTTTGTTTGAAGTAAGTAATTTTCTACACAGATTTTTACAGGATGATTATTTGTTTATAGCCCGTTTGAGCTCAATTGAAAATAATTTGTTGTGATTAGATAAATTACCTACTTAACAAAGAAGATGAAAACAGAGAAAGAAATAAAGGTGCGATACTTATTACGATAATAAAACCAAGTTGTGAATTGTAAGTAATTTATATAATTTTACGATATACCTTAGTAAATTTAGACAAAAACATGTCTAATTTTACTTCCTGAGACCTTGTTTTATCTGGTGTAACTATAATATTAATATAAAAATAAAACTATTTTATTAACTATGACAAAAACATTTCTATTGTGAATAATTCATAGACAATAACAAAAATAATTCAATGTCTGCCGACACTATCTGCTCACGCTACTTTAGCAGTCAGGGCTTGTATACTCATTCTATTCTTTTTTGTTACAATAAATAAATAAATGTCCTTAAATTATTATATTAATCAATAAAGATTTGGAGTTACAATTTAAGTACCATCTGACGGTTCATAGATAGGTTTCTCTAATGGATATATTTATTAAACATCAGTCAATTGTCATTGTTCGATACACTCTCAAACAATGCAGGACATCATAATGACGTACCGCTAACTCTATTTTGCCAAAATATATACGTTAATAAGTTGAGATACGAAATTAGGTAATAAATACAGTTGAACTTCAAACAAAAATCTACAATAAATTCCTTTTTTGTACTAATCGAAATGACAGAATCCAAATCAAGCTGACACAAAAATAACTATTTACCTTGGCACTCCTTAACACACAGCCCAGAGTCATAGTTATGGTGAGTCTTATTGCAGACCACGTCACAGGGGGCGCAGCGGTTGGTTTCCGAGGAGCAGTACTCTTCCAGGCTGCAGGTCAGCTGGCCACACCGCACGCCATCTAGCGACAGCTGGGCTGAGGCCACTCCTACCACCGCCAGGATGCATACTACACTGGACATTCTTAAGCTGGAACAAGAAAAAGTTTTTTGATGAAGTAGAACATAGTGAACATGGATAACAGTCAGTAAGTTATGCTAGAGCCGTTTGACACTCTAGATTGTTACTCCATTTTGCGATAGGAAGAGGAAGAAATAGACAAATTGATATCAGAATAGGCTTCTTAGAACGAGGAAGATATAGATAGATTGATATCAGAAAAGGCTTCTACGTATAGGGTAGTTTATGTTATTGAGGAAATTGTTACTTTTCCCCAATTTTTAATACTTTCTAGCTGTAATGATAGCGCAATATTATAAAATATAAGCACAACAGCGGTTAAACTATTTTATTTTTGTTTTTTATGAACACTCAAATATCAATGTCCCTATAATATCAATCATTTAACCATTCCTATAATATCAATGTCCTAGTAAGATTATTTGAAATTCAATGCAAAAATTAAATACACAATTTGTACCAATGAAACACTGAAATACGTACATAAGTTTGACAGTGCTATTTATTAACATGTACATAACGCATTAACCCAAAAATAAATAAAAAGACGTTTAATAACTATTGTGTTTAGAATTTTAAAATCATACTTTCACCGCATACGGTACGTACGAATACCATGACTCATAGTCACGCGTTGAACACTCGACAACAAATGCTTCATTGCTTTGCAGAGTTTTCGTAGACAAAAAAGCTCCTCGTTGAAGTCTGTACAAGGATCAACAAATATTTAATTAGGTTGAGTCACAGAACCGACAAAATATTATGTAGGTTATTAAATATTATGATAAGTGGCAGATTTATAATGTTATCAATTTATTTGATTACTGTGAATATGGAAGAGCTGTTAAGCCATTGTTGCGAAGCCGATTCGACTGCTCAATTAAACTAATAACACAAAAAAATCGATCAAGTTAATTTATGTGTATCCTTATATTTAGAGATATATAAATTCATTTGAACTTAGGCGGTTGTGTTTTATTCATTCTTTTGTAAGTAGTAGGCGAAATTAAATCGCAGTTAACGTTTCAATCCATTTCGCATAAGCGTTGAAACTAAAACAGCGAACAACTTTTCTGGCGTTGGATTTTGTACAGAATTTAATTATAAACAACTAGGGATAATCTCTTAACAAATATGTAACTTAAATTTTATACCAGCAGTAGTTTAATTTGATTTAAATCGATAAAATCAAAATTATATAGACAGAACTATTGACGTGTGTGCCTTTTAGTATTTATCTGACCTGGAAAATGCAGGTGTCCACAGCCCGTCGAAGACATAGTACAGTTTGAGTCAAGTAGGAAACATGGATTCAGACAAAACACTGAGTTTACTCATGATTCCTATAAACACTTCCATTTAGTAGCAGACTAGTGTAACTGTTAGTTTCTGGTTGCCTGGCAACCTGGCTCATAATAAAAACCTTCAGAATGAACCCCTCTCTCTGTGAATCATTTTGTTGATAGTCTACATTTGCTTGACCTTATCATTCATAACAAAACAGTTATGTATGAGAAAAATCGATTTTGGAAGCTGAAAATAACAAGAGGGACAATTGTGCCACAGACCTGCTTATACAAATATGAATTAATTAATAATATTATTTATTGTGTGACAATAATAATGATTTTTTACATGCACATCTATCTAAACTACTTTGAAAAGGCCGAGGACTAGATAAGTAAGTCCACATTTTACAAGGTTTTTGGATAGTCCAGGAGACCGTATTATTTTATATCCTAAGCTAAAAGCGATCGACTAGTATGTTGCAAATTTCTCCAGGGTTGAGAACTGCAATTATTTTCGGACCCTATGTATTGCAATTTTTTTTAAGACGCACTTCGACGAGTACGTTGAGGCATGATTGAGAAGCGCGAGATTTGAAATTACTTAGGTTATGTAAGTACTGCGCCATCGTTCTTATTTGACGTGACGGCTTAGCCTTAAAAACGAATCGCTTCTAAGGCTAAGCCTGATCGAAAAGAAAGCGTTTTGCTTGAGTGAAAAAAAATCAAAATGTAGATACTGCGACTTACAGTAAAAATGTACTATGGTTAGGGATGAGCTTATATAGGTTATATGTTTTACAATGGAGTTATAACCCATAATTACCCTTTTTCATGGGTGATAATGAATAGTATGAAGAAATTATATCCATTCGATTATACGATATACAGGGTGACTGGTTTTTAGTGGAGGATATTTTAAGGGGGTATAGAAGAGGTCAATTCCAGTCGATTTCCCAATGTAATGTATTATCTAAAAGTGAATCGTTTCCAAGATATTCCAAATCCTATGATTTTTTTTAAACAGTAGGGTCATCTTAAAAAAATTATTTAATGGTTTTGGAATAAAAACATTCCCATAAATACATAATAATAAATTAGGTCGACATAATTAACATAAACTTAGGCACTGTGCTCGAAAACATTTGAAAATTCACATTTTCTTCTGAAGTAATTTACATACAATTTACATGAAGATTTTAAAACAAAAACCCCACGTATAAAATTTTCGTGCAGATTATTTTAAAAACATCGGTGTTTTACTAGTTTTCGAAAGAGGTATTACAATCCCAAATCCGCAAAATAATTACAAAGATAATTGCCAATTAGCGCAGGCGCAGGTACAGGCTTGAACAAAGAGTACCGTTACTAGGCAAATAACTCGGGATTGTTTCTCACCCCGCGCCCATGTGTTTAGTCCGCTTTTGGGATTTATTGCGTTCGGATTATTTACTACTGATTTTTAAAAAAACATAAGATTTGAAATATCTTGGAAACGATTAACTTTTGGGTAATACATTATATTGTTAAATCGACTGGAACTGACCTCTTCTATACCCCCTTAAAATCTCCGCCACTAATAACCAGTCATAATTAAATAATTTCAATTATATCCATCAAAATATGCCACGTGAAGAAAAGCCAATGTAGGTATTGAGTATTATATACCAAGTATTTATTCAAAAGGATGAAAGCAATCGATAATGATAGCTCGGTAATGTCTCGTAAAATATAATTTTTTTGAACTTGTTGTCATGGAGACTGAAATTAATATTTTAATTGTTTCAATATCTCCTATACATTGACGTTTTCGTTCGGAATAAAACATGCATTAATCAAAATGTATTCATAGTGTTTTTATACAATTTACCACCAAAGTAATGTAAAGCGCAGACATGATAGTACTATGTATCTTTAGCATCTTTATGTACCTAGTATAATAATGAGTATATTGCAATTAATGCTTATTATAATTAATTAATAAAATTGCTTTGTTTTATATACTGCCTAATATTACTTTACTAGTCGCAGACTCGTGGCAGACGCGGTCATAAAACGTGTGAATAGGACGGCGCACGTCATTATCTCGCTCGCACTTACACTGTTTATGGGTGACGTCACAACGATTTAGAGATGCGCTTCGTTTAGTTTTGAGTGTATGTCGATAGTATTAGGTTTTAAATGAGGCATTTACTGTAAACAAAATATATGTAATATTTTACGTTTATTCGTGTAACAAATGAAAAACAGTTTAACAGTTATTAGTTATGGTCATTAGTTAGTGATTATAAAATTTGGTGATTTGTTTGTGCAGCGATGACTCACTCGATTTTAAACTTACCAACAGTTTTATAACTCTGCGCGTGCGCATCCTTATAACAATGGTGATTTATGGCGTCGTCTGCCGTGGCAGCAGACGAGTCTTTGCGACTAGTATAGTATTATTTTTTTAAGGGATGTCACTTAGTATAATGCTCCAAACTTGCTGGTAAAGATATTATTTTTTTTACCCCTACTTTGATGAGTAAAACTTCTGACACAGTCTTGTTACGTTGCAAAACATATTTGAAATCAATTTATTTTCACCGACTTCTTGCATTGAAATGGGTTGAAACGGGTTATTACCTACTCATGGGTACTAGCTTGCCCATCTATAACTAAGGTTGACACATTCCAATGACCACCGTGATTTCGTTTGATGCAAGAAATACAAAATCTAAAAGGAACTAAATTATTTTATTCCCCCACCGAAGACTCACGGCGGCACACTAAAATCAATCCCTACCTAAATAATTCATCAAACTCAAACGAATGTAAATAATATTACAAGGAAATTTGATTGAGAAAATAGCTGACTTAGGTATGCTATGACAATAATTTCGATAATTGTTTGAAATCTTTCATTTTATTAATACATGAGTAATGGATAAAAGAGGCTGTTTTTTTATTCATATACCAATTAAAAAATCCTTGTAAAGATAATCACAAAGCCATTTAAAGTTTTTTGAAGTAAAACATAGCAGATGTATCGAAATAGTATATTAACTACGCACAAGTTTAAAACATAAGGCTGTAAGATCCTTCACAAACGTGATATGAGTTAAGAGCGTGATTCTAACACCCGTTTGCCTTGAACACCGCAAACGCATCTTATCACATAATGTCTGCCATAGTACAATGATATTTAGGAATCAAGTCAACTTAAAAAGCTCTACCTAAATCACATGTAACATTTAAATACCTCCTTCGACCGAAATCAATAATGCTTCCTGTCAGGCAATGTCCTTCCTAGGGGTATTACTTTTTTTATTATTGTATACATTTATTTTAAATAAAGTAATTTTACTAATTAATTATAATTAGCATTAATAACAATTTATTCATTATTATACATAAAGATGCTAAAGATTTTAAATGTTCTTTGGTTAACTCGCTACTTATTTTACTATTGACTTTCTCGTATTCCTTAATTCAAGGGTTCGTTCGCTGCTTGGTCATTACACTGGCCTTGTTGGCCGCAGAGCCAAACACTGTTTATGTTTATCTGGTATTTCTATTATTATTGTTAACACTGTAACAACAGTAATAATAGATATCCTTATGTACATCCCAAGTCGATAATATAAAAACTAACTGACACCCTAACAAAGTTTTGAAAATTCCAGGGCCTTGGAATGTTGCGAATGGGAAGGACAAACTATAGAATAATATTTATAATGTTTTTCTTCAGTTTATTTAGTTTATAGGTAGGTATACATTTATTTATTTAAAAGGCATCGAGAAGGATCACACATCTTTTTGTACAAAGGATCTTTTAAAATATTACAGTAGGTATTTTAGCATATAGGCAAACCTAAGAAATAAATAGTTTTCTCGTGAAATGAATCGTAATGTTCTTTTTTAATAAAAATTACTTTGGGAAGGTTTTGAGTGTTATGTCCAGCAGATTAGCATGTTATCGAATATAGCTTAATACAATTATAGATTTATGGATAAAATATACCTACATATTATGTGGCTACCCATAACAAATGAACAAACAATTCTTTCTGTCATAAGATACTGGTGTTACTGCCTGAAAATAGGAAAGCAACTTTAGAAACGAATAATTTTCTGAAGTTGTACTATAAAAAATTTAAAGTAGTTAAAAACTAGTCTATCTGACCATAGAAATCGCAGTATGTGCTCCTCAACCATATGTTTCAAAGTAACTTGTCCTCAAAGGAAGCTAATTCTTTAAGAATGTCAATTGCTTTTATTGTTCGCCATTCATTAGTATGCAAGGTAAGTATGTGACGTACGGCTTGACAGTACCTCTGTTCTCGTTATATTTGACGCGTTACGGTATGAAAATATAACTACAACTTCTTCGAATTAATATTAGTTTATAAATAATGGGTAATACAAAAAATACAACTTATAGTACTCTGATACTAATATTTGTAATCTAGTCGTTTACGAAACATTATTTGTAAAGAATTGATATAACACGGAGTACAAATATGAGCACGTTTGTCTGCAAAGTTATCACCTTCTGGGTGTATTTTTATCAATACTAAAGCCTGGAAGTTTGTATAAAAGTCACACAGACAGAACAAACATATACTTATATACATTGCATATACTGTCACCTCACCAAGGGGAAAGTGAATATGAACACGAGGATGTCAGATGCCTTTTCGAAAGATATCACTACACCCATTTATTTTAAAAGGATCGGGACTATAACTGTCAAGAAAAATGGATGCAAACAATTCCCTCCACATTTCTAAAACCAAGTCAGAAAGCATTTATCAAATATCTCACATTTTTTTTTGCATTTCCCAAAATAAGAGATGAAACATTTGCCTGCATCTAATTTTCGTATCATGGATAAAGTCGTTTGAGGAAATGCAGATCCTCCTAGTCACGAAATTAGCACTATGAAAATTCTCGACGGTTCCTCAGTTCACTTGAGTGATTCATTTCGTTTATTTTAAGTAATTCTTGACAATTTATGGCTTTTTCAAAAAGTAAATAAATTTTTTTTTTATAAATAAGTTTTGTATGCTTTAGTAAAGTCAAGGGAAGTCTCGAATAATGTGTTAAGCTCAATTTGCAGCAGCGACGTTGTCTGAACGTTGCCTAACTATTCAATAAGAGAATTAAACTAGACCGAAACTACTATAGGCATAGTATGCACCTAATCGAATTAGAAAAGTCTTAAAGGTAACTGGTAATGAATCATGCAAATATTTTTATAGATTTAGTCATCGAGTAATCTATGCATCAGTTAGGATATTATTATCAGGGTTTTCCAGGCTCAAATACTTTTATGAATCCACGCGAGAGAATTTATAAATATTCTTTGAATATAAGAGCAGTTCTTTACTGCATTGAATCAAATCAATCAGAAACCTTTTCTGTTCTAATTTGTAATAAGTTCTACTAAATGTATCATACCTCCACATTTGCGGACCTGCCTACCTAGTGGAACTATAAGAAAACGTACGTTTAGACTCACCGTTGTAAAGAATATGCATGGAAACTTAACCATTTCGGACAAGTTAACAATTAAGTCACATCCCGAGTACGGCTAAAGACGAGGTATACCACTCCATCGTGAAGAAAATTGTAAACTACCTTTGTACTGAGCTGATCGCTTGAGCCCACTTTTATGGCTTGAAGCGACTTGATGTTACAACAATGTGAAAAAATAACACTCTGTTTAAGGTGCACCTGCTAAATGCGAGTGCAAACGATGCCTTTCGTAGAAATTTTGTTATTATGCCTGTATATTTAAACATCCTTTCTGTTTTGTGGTCATATCATTCTTTGCGATGATTAAGTAGTTGAATATTCGTAAAGAACATTATGTGCTATGAATGATTTTGAATCTAACTTCCGTGATGAGTTTTACAGAGTTGAATGATGACTGAACTTAAGAGTTTTATATGCAGTTTAGTACAATTATCAAAGTTTTATATTTAAAGTAACACTGATTGTTGATTACTTTTAATTTTAACTATGGAAAAACGGACAATTTATGAATTAATTGTTACATCAGGCCGGAATAAAAAACTTAAATGGCAAAATGAGTTTCATAAAATATTGAAAAAACTTGCGTTCATGGATTTTTATATTTCAACATTCCTTCGGTCTCGAATCAAGTTTATGTTCTTATAAGTTTAATAATCTTAAAAAAAGGATTTTAATTTTTAACAATTTCATTTGCAAGTTTACCTTACCCAGAACTAAATAATATAGAAATTCGTTTTATAAATAAATCAAAACGAAATCTGGTCCTGAAGTATCTTGGAATTTCTTTTAATTTACAGCCTTATTAAGCTACTATAGCTCATTCGCAGCTCATTAGGTAATTTCACAATGCTAATGGAACCATATGAGCCCTCGTTACACAGAAGGTAGGTACATCATAAATGCTGTTGATGTTATAATAGCATTCACAATTGCTCTTTATAGCTTATAGCAGTTTATGTTACCACCTGAGACAAGCATCGTAATATGGCAACAGGAGTGTATTCGATCTCCACTTGTTGAAACGTATTTAGATAGAGAGATATTATTTTTCTTATTAGAAGGAACTGTCGGCTTTTGAACCAAAATACGGCTACTTTCAAAACGTATCCGTTAACTAGTCAAAGTGTTATTTGAGCTGTTGGGAATTCAGAAGGAAAGCAAAGAGGCAAACTGAGCAAACGCGGCACGTGCGAAAAAGGCCACTATCACCAGTACTTAAAAGTCCAACTTGATGGAATACCTACCTACCTAAATATCACAGGTGTCAATTTTCCTACATACCTATTATTTCCCAAAAAAATACGACAATATCAGACTTGATGCATATACATTGAGTTATGCACAAATAGTTGTTGTTTGCATTGTAACTTACGAGTACTTACAATTTTCTTTAAATAAATGATTGTATCGTAAAAAAGCTTATTAAAGCCCTTCAAGCTTGATACAATGCCCGATTCTTTCATTTCCACCTTAGAATTAGTCAAGCGCCACTCCATTTGCGGAATTATAATAAATCAATGGAATAAAAATTTAAAAATTTATTTCTGAGCGAAGAAACAACTTTCATGAATAATATGTCATTAGCGTGTGACGACCTAGCTAAACTTTAGATAATGCATCTTTTATGAACCTAATACTTAATGGCTTGTGCGTAAAGATACCGAGATTTGTTTTAATAAAGACTACGCAAAACTCAAGCTTTATATATTCTTTGAAAAAAATATGATCAAATCAAGAATTCCTAGATGTTAGTTAAAACAGTAAATTTTTTGTCGATTTTCGGATTTCAAACGATTTTTCTTAATGACTAAATTTTTGTATAAAATTAAGGTTAGAATAAGAATGTGTAAAAACCAAATGATCATATAAATTTTACACTTAAAAGTAATGCCATGGTTGCAACAAATTCCTTGTTTTCTAAAATAATAAATATGTAGGTATATTTCAAACACCTGTTATTTTAATGCTACGCTTCGTCAAGAAGATTTAATAACTAAATATCTTAATGATAAGTCTTAATGATCCAAAAAAGACAAGTAGCCGTAGTTGGTATGAATGTCGTGACTTAATGACAGTACTTTTTTCCAAGTGCCTTTAATACCTGTGTAACAAAAGAAAAATACAATAATGACTAAATAAGTGCAATAAAAGCTATGAAGGCAAGGGACACGTTTTGTATAGATATTTGGTTGCTTACTCATACCTTAGGAATGTCGGAAAAAACGCCAAGCAGAGGTTGTAGCCTAGGTGGTAATTGCGCGATAAGATTCATGTTTATTTTTATAGTATTGTTTTCTTGTTATTAAACACAGAAATTCGCAAAGCTGCGTAAAAAATATTATACTATACATGCATTCTTGAAGAATATACAAGTCAAGTAAAAAAATCTTGTTAAATACAGAAGCGCCGACGATAAGAATGGCAGTTTTCCTCTCGCGGAAGGTCATGAAAATGATATCCGTTTTAATTTTCAAATACTAAATAATAGCCGAATATAAGTATTATGAAAACTTACCTTAATTGGACATCTTGCGTCGTATATATATAAATTTGTAACACTCACAATCACTCAGCAGACTGCAAAACAGACTTTCTATATTTTAAACGTTAAAGGCTTCGAAGGTTCGACGACCAATCGCGGAGGTGTGCGACGGAATGCGTCGGCGCAAGCAGGTACGTTGCGCGTTTACCAGTGTGCGTAAAGAACTGCTTTAGTGTGCGTATACACAGACACAATACAATAGAGTAGAAAACTGTATACTTAGTTTTGTTGGTGTGCGTTGGATGTAGAGAGAATCCAGTTCCGAACAAGTTAAGGTTGCCGAGTTTTGTTACAAGCTTGCGGTTTACTGGCTTAGTGATTGTTTTACATATTATACCTATATAGTCAAGTATCCCTTGAATCAAGCGCCCTTGTGTACCATTATAAAACCTAGTTATTTCTTATTAATATGCGTAACAAAACAAATGTTTATATCATTGAGTGAAGACGGATATTTTGTTTATTCGCTGAATCACCCACAACCGGCGGAAATGACTTGGATGAAATTTGCTTGAATTAATTTTCTAATAAGTACAACAGAGTTGGAATACGACAAGGCAAAGCTAAGTAAGCAAAGGAATGATGTGGAATGTACGTAATCACTACTTAAAATAAAACAAACCTCTTACTTGAATCCAGAAACAGAATAACAAAAAATACACACTATGATTCTAGCGAGCATCGGTGGCGCCGTGGTCAAAGCGCTGGCTTACGATCGAGAGGATCCTAAGGTCCCGGGAGCAATCCCTGTCACTACCAAAATAAAATTTACCAATGAGTCCTTACAACTTAGTTCAGTCTACTGCTCTAGCCGTGAAGGAAAACATAGCCATTCTAATCATTATGTCATTTACAAATCATATGTAAGTTTTACTCTGCAACTAGCGTCGTAAATGCACATTCATAATAAGAATAAACAGAACTAAAAAAAACTCGGCTATTTTATTTCTCAGGAACTATACAACTGATCAATATATATTTTATATACTTGAGGTACTGTTTCGGTACAGTTTTTTTTTGTGTAATTATATGTTATGTGGAATAGTTAAATATTAAAATAATAAACAACCCCCGCCTTAATGACGCCAATATGGCCGGTGTACCTTAATTTTGCAATACTTTCGATCTGAACCAGGTACAGATTTTTAGAGCCATAGCTACAAAATAGTGCATTTCAGGCACATTTTTACGATGATTGGTACAATTTTATTCGTTATGGTACACCCGCCATTTTGACTCTCACGTTTACGAGTCATGGATGATTAATATATCTATCAGAATAGTTCTGGATTTTCCACAAATGTATATCTCTCAGAACACAAGCTTTGTTTTCTTAGGGTCTCAGCATTATTACATTGTCTGATATATTCAGCAGGCTTAAGACTTTCTAGAAGTCAAGCTTTATTTCAAGTCAATAATTCAATAATTGAGGAATTTAAATAGGATAAGAAGTTGCGGCTTTCCATGTTTATATTTTACCTGCCAGTTCTTCACGGACGCCTTGATCTTGTAGAATTTTCAACGCAGCACCTTATCCCGTAGTATGTTTTAAATATCTTTTAATTAGTACATTTAAAATGGCTCGTTACTTTAGGGTAATCTACCTAACACGAAAGAATTTTTAAAATCTGTTCGATAGTTATTGTGTGTCATCCACGACGTCGGGCCCGTCTCTACTTTTTTACGAGTACTCGATTACAGTTAAGGTAGTATCTCAATTGCAAATAAAAAAAAGTCCTTCCCCTTTTTACATCTTTTAATATGACATTAAAGAATGTATCTTGTGAAAAAATAAACGATTGTTAAAATAAAGTTACTAGCCGGAATTCAATCCAAGAGAAATAAAAATGTTTGAATCAATGTTGAGACAGAAGCGCTAAAATATGCGCACAGCGTTGCCATGCGAGATTTTAAAAATGAAAATTTGATGCCTGAATCTATGTTTAGTTATATTTAATATTTAAATAACTTATTTAAAATCTTGCGTGGTCTAGCTAAAAACGCTCATAGGATGAAAAAAGTCGCATTGATGTTGTGGATCTATATAGATATGTGAAATAAAACGTAGATATGATATTCATATGTTTACTTGCTATCATTCTTTCGTATCAAATATATATTAGGAATGTATAGTATTTCATTAAAGTTTAAAAATCTTTAAAAAGGATAAAACAAATATTATTTAACGGCTCTTGGTATATGGTAACACTTTTATAAAAGTTGTTTTAGATGGGTTTCTTAAAATTAAGCTATACAATAATATACATCAATTTAATTTATCTATTCTTTAGTTTTATAAATTTAAACAAACTCGATTGTTCAAAAAATAGACTATTAAACCTTTTCCAAAATTGTAAATATAAGTAATTCATTATCCTCGTTTCACAAATGTTGTTCAAGAACTTTACGAATAACACAATTGATGTACTGATACGACACTCAACATAGGTTTACAGATACAATTATTTGACTTTTAAATATTTATATAATATAATATATCTTGTAGGCATAATAATTTACTATTTAAAACTAAATAAAACCTAGATAATTTGTCGTTAAATATCACAAAAACATAACCAAATGGCACTATTAAAATTAATAATAACTATGAGTTTTTCAATAAAACTAAACCAACGTCCAACAATAATGTACTTTTTTACATATTAAAAAAATTCAAACAAATTACATGTAACAAAGACTTCTGCTCAAAATAACTAATTTGAAATAAAATGCTTATGCAATTTGCAACAATGAAATATTTCTTTATAATATAACAAGGCAGAATATAGATAGACAAAATAAAAGGTTTAATACCCTCGGGTGTTTGTCGCAGTTTCAAATAGGATGTTTGCCGTAGTGCTAACTTACTTTAAAATAATTATAAAAAAAGCGTTCACACATAAGATCACAAAAACTGCAGACGGCTAACTTAAATTTAGCTTTAAGCCCACTTATGCTTTTCTTTTATATAATTTCATAGCACTCACGACTACAAAAGACTAGTAAATATTTTTCTGCGTCATGACACACTTTTGAATATATCAAAAAGTTTCTAACTGCTTAAATTTGAAATAATTATCTTTAAGATTTGTAACCACATATAACAAAATTACTCCTAAAAAAATTAACCCTACACAGAGATGCCACGGTGCTAATAAATAAAATGTTTGTATTATAAAATCCCTAGGAACATTATAATTTCATTGTTAGAAAAAAATATAAACAGTTATATCGAAATGAAAAAAATAAAGTACTGAGGAAGATAGGACTCAACTTACTTAACATGAATCAAATTATTATTTTTTATTTTTATTTTCTAATAAAGACCAAGCTCCAAATCATACTTATGTCGAAAACTTGAGAGACTTCATGGTATTTAGATCCATTGCCGAAAATAAATAAAGTTTTAACAATAAACATTCAAATATATTTTTATATCATTGTATATACGCTTTATTTATAATTTTATAACTACAATCAATTTGGGTAACTTTGAACATTATTTATAGTATTTCAGATATTACACCTGATTTATACTTATTACACTTTTATTTTATTGAATAAATTTTTGAATTGGTTTATTTTTATAACACGATGAATTTACGGAAAAAACAATAGACTTTACCACAATTTTCCCCAAAAGTCAAATTCAAAGTTAACATGAGTTTTGGGTAACTTTAAATATATTTTTTATAAGTTGTTAAAACCTTTAATATTGCAATATTGTAAGGTTTCAGTTTAATTAAATGATGTCTTTTTATTAAGGATATTATATTATCCAAATAACTTCGATTTTGAACGTACTCAAAACTTTATCAATTTCACACAACATTTAACATCAAAAGCGGATAACGATTTCACAATGATAATATGTAAACTACATTTTACAGAAAAACACAAAAACATACATGTTTACAGTAAGTTTTATATTTTAAATCACGATTTCAAGCACTAAACACCTCCAACAACTTCGCTACGTAAAGGTGGGTATTTAACAAATTTATGACATTGAGAGTTTATTTTTACTTCGCATTCGCTACCAAACATTTTGGACATTCGATTTACGCACTCCCAATATTGAAACATCAAAACGTTTCCATGTAAAAAAATTATAAATCTTTTTCACAACTTTGTTCAAAGTGAGGCCTCAATTCAAAGTTACCCAACATATACGTACTTAAAGCTATAATATAATGAGCTTATTTTTAAATTATTTGCAGGCATGTATAGCTTCCTAGCCTATGTAATATATAAAACACCACAAAAGGCCACATTCTACATACTAGTTGCACCGTCGTATTTTATTCAAATTCGTAATAATTTTAATTACATTTTCGATCCAAGACCCAACAAGCCAACAATACCACTTTCATTCGATATATGCTGGCTTTTAGGTGTATTGAAAAATAAATATTTTTTTTATTAATCCATTGGTGTTTAAGCTTTCTTCAAGTTTCACAATATTCAGTACTGACTTGGTCATTATATATTCCCCGTATTCTTTCAAGCTGCCTCACAACTTCACAAAATGTTGGTTTTGGTGGTTAGTCAAAAAGTATTAAACTAACAATGCTTAAGTAAAAACATGTTTTAAACATTAACTTGTGTGTTCGTGGAAAAAGGTTACGTTACTTAGAAAGTACTTACAAGCTACTGTTATAATATATAACAAATCCCCGGAAAAACACAACTGTTTGGCCCCAAAGTAACCAGAGCCTGTGTTATGGATGGCCATACAGCGACCTGGCGGAACCCAGAATGACCCGAGAAAAACATCTGTGTTCATCGTACAAATGTATGGCCCGGCCAGGACTCGAACCTGCGACCTCCGGCGTATGAGGCAGGGCCACTACCCATTGCCCTACTCGGCCGTCACATATATTACAAGGGTTGAGTCAGACAAAGGAATCCTTAACTAATTTGAACAACTTATTGAAATACTCCTTATCCTGTTAAATTTAATTAATTATTTAGACCTAAATGTAAGTTCCCTTATGTTTTGGATGTACTTGGTTCAGGTTCTTCGGGACCAGGAGGGGGAGGCAGAGGGGCATCCTCTTCATAGATCATCGCTAATTTACTAAACTCCCTCTTTTTTCTGAGCTGTTAAAGAAAATAACAAGAATTACAAATTATTTCTTATAATAATTAAATGAATTTACGGGATTCTTACCATGATCAAGGACTCAGTCCGTGATCATTGTGCTTCAAATATTGCACGCGCGATATAAAATTCTACTATAGTACTATAGTGAAAATAACCGCGATAGTTTAAAACAGTTATAATTTCTTATAACTCACATAGTTCACGCGTTCTTTTGAGTTTTCGAAAGGTTATATTTAAAAGAAATATAACAGAAATGTAATGTTAGAATTGTATCCGAGAATCTATTCTAATGAGCATTAACGATATCTTACCACCCTACGGTCTGTCTAGAAACTAACACTTTATTTTGGAGACTTCTTGTTGGCGAGCATTATACGAAGCACAACTTAATATGAAAAAAGAACAATAAGAAAACTCTACCTAGAATGTTAAGTCTAATTTAAAATTTAATTCCAACTTCATCGTGCCTTTTCAAACGAGGCAGGGGTATTATTTATGCGACTGCAGCACGGCAAAATTACCTTTGTCTTTATAGAAATATAATTACCCTTGTACTTTTAGTAGCTTTTTCAGCTGTTTCTTCTCCAGAGCTGCTAGAACTGGTAATGCCTTCATCTAAACTCAACCTGGCTAAGATACCCTGAGATTGAAGGCCTATATAGAGCTGTTCCAATTGTTCATTGACGAGGTCGGACTGGAAAAGTAAAAACAAATTAACATTGACGAATGAAAAGGGTGAAGTTTCGTAATGTAATAAAGCTAAGTAAAACATTTTTTTTACAAGCACGCCCGAGAAATAAATCTAAGTTACACTTTCTGTATTAACTGCCACAATAACAACATTAAAGGACAACTGGGAAATAACGTGAGCTCAGGTAATTCAACTTAACAACGATGCATATATATATATATATATAAGCCTTTCGATATAATTGTAATATGTGAAGGATGAAATCAGGACAGAATGATAAGGCCGTTAAAAGCTAATTTATCCGTCTCGTTCAAACGTTTACTAAATGTGAATAATCCAAAAATATCGTCATAGCTTTGTTATCAGCGAACTCTGCAAAATTCATATGGCAACATGTTACAGATGCGAATGGCAAGTGCTAATTTGTTGAACTATATTAACAACGTGTACCTGAAAAACTAAACGCATTTGGCTAAAAAGAACCAAGACTCTGCACAAGTGCATGACTGCACGATCTTAATTAAATTCGAATTTTTATAACCTTGATTCAATAAAACATTAATCTTAATCTAAAAGTGAGATTGAATAGGTAGATAAAAAATTACCTGTTCTAGCGCATTCATTTTTTCTTTGTCACCTAACAGAACTTCATCCATAGTTTTATTCGCAATTTGATAGTTATACAGTAAATTTGGTGTGACACAGACCTAAAAAAAGAAAAAAATAAAGTATTATTTTTTTTTATATTAGGTTTACATATGAAATTGGCGTTTGTAGTACTGGCCACTCTGATCTATATTGTCTCCTCTATGGTTAAAAATTCCAATTTCAAATTTATACAGCTATTTACTCACGACTTTGTGTTTCGAAAACCGTAATTCATTTGTATTTTTTCCTCTTTTTTCTTTGCTTCACTTAGTTACCAAAATGGAAAAACTTGAAACATCGCGTTATTTACGAGTTTGAGTTCCACCGTGGCACCAGTGCTGCAGAAACGGCTCGAAGTATTAATGCTGGGTATGGCGGCGGTGACGCAAAAGAGAACACGGTGCGTTTTTGGTTCCAACGTTTTCGTTCTGGAAATTACGACCTGTAGAACAAGCCCCATGGACGGCCGGAGACCAAAGTTGATAATCAAGAATTGAAGGCTATTGTGGGAGCGGTGTTAGTGACAAAACTGTTTTAATCCACTTGAAGCAAATTGGGATCGTGAAAAAGCTAGAGAGGTGGATACCTCATGAATTGAGTGCAGCAAACCGACAAACGCGCGTCGACTGTTGCATTACATTACTCAATACCTGTGATGAAAATGCAATGGTTGAACCCTGGCGAACCAGCCAAATCCTGCCCCAAGCGAAAATTGACCCAAAAAAAGTTACTTGGAGCGATTGGACGTTCACAAAAGCTTTCTTAAATCTGGCCAGACGATTACGGCAGATGTCTATTGTCAGCAACTGTAAACCATGATGGAAAAGCTAGCTGCTAAACAACCGAGGCTTGTCAATGGCTCTAGGCCAGTGCTGCTTCAGGACAACGCTAGACCACACACTTCACAACAGACGGCTACCAAATTATTGGAGCTTTAATTGGAATGTCAAGACATCCACCGTACTCCCAGGACCTTACTCCAACAGATTACCATTTTTTTTGAAATTTGTATAACTTCTCGCAAGGGAAAAAATTCAACTCCGATGAAGCAGTCCAAAGCGACTTCAAAGATTTTATTGATTCCCGTACGAATGGTTTTTTTTAGTAAAGGCATCAATGAACTACGTATGAGATGGCAAAAATGCATAGATAGCAATTGCACATACTTTGATTAAATAAATACATTACATATTTTTGTTTAATTGACTTTATGTTCCTTCATTACAAAACGCCAATTTCATATTATGTAATTACCTAATATTAAAAAACTATTTTCAGAAAAATATGATTGACCTGTCGATTGTTAAACTACACCTTATAAACTACTTACCTGTTCTAACCATGGTGGATCCATCTTTCGTTTGGCCGTTTTCTTCATAGCATTAGAATTAAAATAGCGAACTCTGCTATCCTAAAACAAAAAATAATATTATTAATACAATGCAGGTACAGTAAATATGTAAACCACTAAAGTGCAGTCTAGGCCATTTTTAAAAAATAAGATCATACGCTCATTTCGAGTGTTAGGGTTATCCCGTAAATTTTTGTAAAATCGTTTCTTTTTTTGAATTGCCCGAGCTGTTTCATGTCAGCTAGTTCCGAATAAGGGTTGTCGCTCTTAATTTGTGTAATAATTTTGTCATCTGGTAAAAATTATATAAATGTAATAAAAGTAGCTATTTTACAAATCAATAAGGATGATTGAAACAACATCAACATTTAAACGAAATCCAACGAAATCGTCACCTTATAAAAATTTTATGTGTCATTTTCAACCCTACAGTAACTCACCGGGCTTCGGAGGTTTGCTAAGGGCTCTTACCGAGGCTTGTGTGTGGCGCAATTACGTCAAATCGAACATTTGTGTAAGTTACACTACTGCTATATTAACTGTGGTGCAGGGCATATGCAGGGATAACAATACAATCGTTACGAATAGGTCTACGGGATTGAATATGTTAAGAGGGTTTGCACCGAATTATTCTTTGTTTGCCTTTCACAGAACGTCCCTCTGAAGTTTATTTATCCGTTATCTAGTATCCATAACACAAGTTCTTAATGATACTTAATTTGGGCTAGATAATGTGGTGTGATTGTTAGAAATATTTATTTATTATTATTCATTTATCTTTTCACTCACTTCATTTAATCTTCTTCTATTGCTTTCTATATTCCTACAAATATATTTATCTGTCATCTAGTAACATCTTTCTTTTAGACATTTTATACAAGGGACATCATTTGTTAGAATATAACTATTTTTGCACTATGGTCTATGTAAAAGCTTCAAGCCCTACGTTCAGTAGTGAACAGAAATAGCATTATATATTTATATTTGTTCAATATACACTGATAACTTTAAAAAAATCTAATGATTTCGATAATTACAATAACGGTAAATGTACAATTTTCGTCCTCATATAAAAATGTATTTAATTCGAACTAGTTACAAAAAAGGTTGGTAGTGCAACAACTCAAGCTTCAATATCTTACGAATGCAAATGAGTATCGTTGTAATGTTTGACGTACCTTAGATTTCTTAGCGTCGCTACTATCATCCGCACTGCTCGAGTCAGTCTTAAAGAAGGATGAATAGAAAGAAGAAAAGCTAGATTCGTCGGTCTTATAAGCCGCATCGTCGCTAGGGTTTTCCGAGCTGTGTCGAAGCGAGTTGGTTAATCTTTCTTCCGAAGTATCTGGTACAGCCTCGGTACTCTGGAAATGTTAAGACAACATTAAGTTGTACAGCTTGAAATATAAATATTGCAAGAACATATACGGAGACGTTAAATTAGTTGTTTTTTTTAAGTAGCAACATTTCGTTCACTCCATTAAATTAGGTTACACACCTTTATCAACGAAAAAGGAAATATGAGTAAGATGGACTAATTTGAGACAAATTCAAAGAACACACTGTACAACATACTGTTACTGTTTGTTTAGTGTTAGTTACAAATATTGCCTACACAGAATTCATCAAAAAATTACATTTTACAATCATGACGTTAGTAATACAATATTACAAATTTAAAAAAAAATTCTCTCAGGATTTTTCTCTGTATCACTTATTAGTAACACCATGTTCAAATTGATTACAAATAACAATGGCAAGGTAAATTTAGATTATAATATATAAAAAGTTCAATAATTTTATTTGTGTGAAGGCCTAAAAAATACTTGCTAGTTTATTATACTTTGAAATATTTTCGATTCTTGCAAATAAGCATTGCCAGTAAAAAACCAGTACGGTATTTTTTCCATTGTGTATAATATGACAGGTTTGAACAAAATATTTATAAGAAAATAAACATATTTAAAACTCAATGCATAAAAGTACAATATTACTACAAACATAGCATATACCACTATAGCAAAAGCTATTACTAGGAATAATCAAAAATATATAGACATAACCTCAAAATACAAAACCTAACCTAACTTTTTGTGGCCATCACAATCAAAAATACTTTACAACTACAATTAGGTCTCGTTTTAACATTGTTTTTTTTTTATATACATGCCATATATATATATAATACATGCCAGAAAAATTATTATACAGGTACAGGGACTTGCCATTGTCTTTTGGGAATATTATCACAGTCATAACATTTTTTCACAACATCATCAAAATAGATATTTAATTTACCTTCAGAGTGTAATCATAAAGTGACGACTTGTGATGACAGTAGTTCCTGTGAACACTTCTATATTGCGTGTTGTACACCTATTGTATGAGATAAAATGAATTATAATAAAAGTAGAACATTAATGTTCTGTGCAATTCAAATTTGGTTAACATATTAATTTCACTAAAAATTGTTATAATTAACACTGCAAACAAAAAAGACGCAAGTTTTTAAACTATGAAATTAATAAAGTATGAACAGAAGGGTTACTTTTGACACACGAGTGCAACTGAATTAAACTGATTTCTTAGATACGCGGGTTTCCTAACGACGAATGAAACACGAGCGCTAAATTAAAATATTTTTTATACGAAATATATCCACCACCACGCAATCGACACTTTCAAATTGTTTTGTTGAGTGAGTACTTTTGAATAGTTATACTGGAAACGATAAATTAAAATTATTCGATTGTGTATGTCCACTCATAGGTAGGTTCGACATGGTCTATTAACTTATTTATCAAACGCAAAAGAGAATATAAACAAAACCAACTGGCACTCACAGCTGAAGTCAAATTTAGGGGATTTAAGCCGTTTGGCTTAATTTTATATCTTTGCCGTAATGGCCACAAAATAACATAAAACTGGTTGTCCGATGAGCAATTCCCTATTGTGAAATCGAATCAGATATCATAGTCAAATAAGAGTTTAAAACTTTTGAAGATCGAGATTGGTATTGGTTCCGATTGGATTCGGATTAAAATCCTGATTGGTTTCAAGAGTAATACTACTGTTTACATTATACAATTATATGATTTAATCATTCCTCATACTCGTAGGTAAAAAATCAAAAAAATCTAACAGATCAAAGATCTTAAAAATTATAAATGAATCATTTTCATAAATTTTAAAACGTATGCTTTTTAAAGCTTACGCACACCAGTGCGATGCAAGACTCAGCCGTAACTGCACTCGGCCCTGATGATGGACTTCATACGAGTCCGAAACTAGTCGGACCTTTCCGACAATAACGGGTACTCACCCGTAAAAGCTGTAGTTTTAAAATTTAGATAAAGATATTTATTCAGTGATGGATGGCGACATTACGCAAAAACAAAAAAAAACATGATGAGTAAAAGTTAAACAAATGATTATTGCGCCCATATATGGTATAAACTTTGATATCGATTTCACTAAGAGAAGTAGTAATTCCTCTTTCCGAAGCAGAAACTATGATTATTTGATTTATAGTAGAGAAATTATTATTATTAATGATAAATTATAATAAGCTATTTTTATCTTCTGGAAAACACAGGGGACTTACATTAAAATACTAACAAGACTTATTAGTGAAAGAATCGCAAATTAAACAAAACGCAGTTTAGAATATAACGAAAACAACTTTAATTGTTTAAAAATGTTTAATATGTACTTGTTAAATTTTAGGTTATGAAAACCAAATAAAACGTTACTAATTTGTTTATGGGTTCAGTCTTGGTATTATTTTTTAACTTAGCAAATATAATTGTGGAAAAATACTTAAAATCGTTATGTAACAAAATAGTTTTGATTGAACCATATACAGGGTGTTAGGTAGATGATCCCTCAAAATTGGCAGGGAGGTAGAAAGGATCATTTCTAACATATTTGCCCTAGAAACTCCTATCCTAATGTTGATGGATTTTAAAATATGGTGTTTTTTAATATTTTTTTT
Organism: Marasmarcha lunaedactyla; assembly: GCA_923062675.1. NCBI lineage: Eukaryota > Metazoa > Arthropoda > Insecta > Lepidoptera > Pterophoridae > Marasmarcha > Marasmarcha lunaedactyla. Next base: position 10,785,339 of record OV281339.1, on the reverse strand, counting down.
AATTTCCCAGAATTGGGCCTAATTACCTATGAATCTATAAATTTTTGTATAATTTAACGATTTGTTTAAATGTTTATTTAGTTTGTCGTATGTATTTCATCGATCAAAAACCCAATTACACGCTAAGCACACTAAAATAACTTTTTATCGGCTTTAGAAACGCAGAAACTGTGTTGAAAAAGCATAAAATCTTTACTTTCAATTTAATTAAAAAAATAAACAAAGACTATTAATGTCTTCAAATGCTTTTAAAAACTTCTCTAATTATTGCTCTTTACAACGGTATAACACACATTCTACAAATTTTGGTAAAATTATGCACAGGTTACACCACAGGTCTTGATTGCCTAATTATAGCAATCAAGAATACGCAGATATGCTTCTGGCATATGGCAGAGCCCGTAATCGGAGTGCACGGGATGCACTGAGAATTTATGCAGAAATGTTCCCCGGTAGAACGTTGCCGATAGTGACACATTTACTAGTACTTATCGCCGTTTATGTGAATACGGTACCTTACAATTCAGCGAACCACGAGTAAATATGAGACAACATAACTTTGAAGTCAATGAAAGGATTATTCGTGCATTTGATTTTGACCCTACCACGAGCATAAGGAAAGTTGCAGCTGAATTGGGCGTTTCTACTTGGAAAGTATGGTCCGTTATTCACATGGACGGCAGGCATCCCTTCCACTACCGACCGGTGCAAGGTAGATATCATTTTTAATAATTTCGTATAATTTAACAGTAATAATTAATAATAACTCCTCGCTCATAGGTAATCCTTACCACCTGGCCATTTTGTTAATTATCTCTTTGAGAAGCATTAGTCTTTATTAATTTCTCATAAGAAGTAGAAGTATCTAATAGGTTTTTCATTACAGGCCTCGTGGAAGGCGACAATCAACGACGCATGCAGTTTTGCCGTTTCATTTTACACGCCGACATTGAAGACGGAAACTTTTTGAAAACCATTTTGTGGACAGATGTAAGGGAGATGTAAGGGGGGTACATTTATCCAGATCTTTAACCAGCATAATATGCACCACTGGGCTCCAAAAGACGAAAACCCACGGCTTGTTAGAGCGACGTCCCTACAAAGAAAGTTTAGCGTCAACGTCTGGGCCGGTGCGATTGGAAGATACGTCGTAGGATCACATTTTGTACCGGACAACCTCAACGGAAGTTTATTTGGATTTCCTGCAAAATGATCTCCCGGGACTGATGTATGAAATACCTATCACGCATTAAGACCCACCAATTGTTTTTCAAAACGACGGCTGTCCGGCTCATTACAGAATCACCGTTCGGGAATTCCTGGATACCGCATTCCCTTATTCTTGGATTGGAAGACACGGCCCTATTGAATGTCCTGCACGGTCCCCGGACTTGACTCCTCTCGATTTTTACGTCTGAGGCCGTGCCAAACAGATTCTGTACGAAGGCGAGATAAATACAAAAGAAAAACTGATGCAAAAAATTCATCATGCATTTGATATTATTAAAGCGGAATTCGGCTTGAGCACCACTACAACAGAAATACGACGCCGGTGTTGTGCATGCATTAGACGAGGTGGTGCTCAATTTGAGCAAATGTTACAATAAGAATTTTGAATTGAATTATTTTTTTGGTTAATTAAAAAAGTACATAAATTACGTGTAGTTTGTTTTAAATAAACTTGTTATTTACCTAGTGCAAATGCGATAAATTAACATTTAGGCTGATTTTTTAACAGTCAGATAAGATTTCTCTGAGATAAAATTTGATGCTATCACTATCTAAAACATAGGTAAAGGCAGTGATAGCATCAAATTTAAATTTCAAGTAAGTTTTATCTGGCTACCGAAAACTCCACCCTTATTCTGTTGTTTAAAGAATATACCCTAGTAGCAATTTGTCTTGACATTGTGTTATACCGTTGTGAAGAGCAATAATAAGAGAAGTTTTTAAAAGCATTTGAAGATATTAGTAGTCTCTATTTATTTTTTAAATTAAATTGAAAGTAAAGATTTTAAGATCTTTCAACACAGTTTCTGCGTTTCTAAAGCCGATAAAAAGTTATTTTAGTTTGCTTAGCGTGTAATTGGGTTTTTGATCGACGAAATACATACGACAAACTAAATAAACATTTAAACAAATCGCTAAATTATACAAAAATTTATAGATTCAAAGGTAAATAGGCCTAATTCTGGGAAATAAAAAAAATATTAAAAAACACCATATTTTAAAATCCATCAACATTAGGATAGGAGTTTCTAGGGCAAATATGTTAGAAATGATCCTTTCTACCTCCCTGCCAATTTTGAGGGATCGTCTACCAAACACCCTGTATATTTAGACTTCAACGAATCTACGCAATATTACCAAGACTTATATTTTTAAATCGTGGTTCTGTTTTGTCGGTTACTCATTAATTCAAGACTGTTGTAAACACAATGACAACAGCTTTGTGAAAAATGTACCACAACCTTTGGAACAAATGCAACAAGGAGAAGTGTAGCTAAGGCACCACAACAAATCTTACCCTGTCTAAAGCGTTTTTCAGTAATTTCGGTTCAATTCTTGAACACGAACTTTGAGCTCCGCTTCCTCTCTGGTTATCCCAAAAGTTCCCAGACTGTTTATTTGGCTTCATAGAGATACTTGGTTTGCAAGCCTGAGCAAGATTACAAAAACATTGGTATAAATTATTTAATTTTACACCTGATCTATCTATCTAAGTCGTGGTTTTGGAAGTATTCAAATTGCTGATTATATTAACATAACTAATATGTTATTTTGTTTTTTTTTTGTAAGGAAATATTAAAGCGTAACTTAAAATAAATAAAACTGTATAGTGGTGGTTGTATGTTTGGATTCAGCGTAAAAATGAACTGACAACGAAGAGTACAATGTCCTTATTACTCAAGATAGATCATACATGTACTTATAATGATCTAATTGTTTTGTTAAATAAAGTCATGTACCATAAAATATATGCATTATTACCTCTTCATAGTTGCTGGAAGCGAGACCAAGTGGGCTAGAAGTTTGCAAAGAGGATGCAGTAACATTTTGCTGCACATTATACGTCACTGGAGGAGGCGCGTACGCCGAATACATAAATGGAGATCCATACAATGCTGATCCGTACAAAATGCATTGCACTGAAAAGCAAGGAATAAAAAAGTAAAAAATAAAGAATTTTAACAGACGTTTTTAATTATTTATAACTTAAGCTACTTATTAACATCGTTGATAGGTATCCGAATCGGTAATCATTATTTATAATTACAATAAACATCATCGTAGTAACATCTCGGAGCAGAACTAATTAAAATCCACTGGAAGAGAGAACAACGACTGTATCATAAAATGCATAACAATGATTTAATAACTTTTACCGCTAGCGCTTCATTAAACATCGCAGTAAAGACTTGCGCAGCGAACTAGCTAGCACTTGGCTAAATGTTCTTTGTCTATATTAGTTCAATAGATATAGAAAGTAACGGAATGACATTTCAAATAGATAACCGGCTAGGCCGTGGCTAAGTGGAGCTATGCAAGTTGCTCTAAGCCTATTAAATACCAGCAGATAATAATATCAGTTTCACAACAAGGTAGGTACTTACTTGGCGGTGCATGTGCATAAGCCTGATTGACTTTGTTCGTATCAGTTGGAGTATTGTTTGGCGGATTTGGCATAGTTGCTTCTGAGTGGGAGGATGCATAATACATCGGAAACACTCCTGAAATAAAGGGAGCATTTTTTAATTCCGTTTGTTTCAAACCTAAGTGAGTGCCGTGCACAAAAACACGTGCCACTACTCTGGTCTAGGTCTCCGACTATGAATTCTATCTATGAACAAACCAAAAACGTGGTAGGCCGCGTCTCCGTGGATGGCACTCTCTTATGTACATACATAAGTGTAATTATATTAGCGTTTCCTCAGGATACTGTGGAGGCGTTATTCAAATGTAAGTATGCACGAAGAAGTATTAAATAATTTAGGTACACTTACTTGCTTTTTAAAGGGCATTAAAATAAAAGCGTATAATCGATTCTACGGGTATCTATAAAACAAAAATATAACAAGCCGACTGTAATGTATAAATATTTACCAAATAAATGTTTAGTTTTATAAGATAAAAATGTACAATAAAACTATTATAAATACATCAATATTCATAGATTTTCTGTGAGATTGGTTCGTTAGATTCGTTCTGGGTAGTAGTCTCGGACATACTATTAAATATTCATGTAATGGTAATCTAACAACTACTTTCTAATACTTTCTTTTTCCTTTCTTTAGCTCTTTCGCGAATGGGCTGATCGAGTGTCTTAATCACACAATCGTTTTGAACACGTTTAAAGGTAAATACTCCTTGTACCTTTTATTTCTTCTTGTCACAATGACACAGTTAATTAAAGAAAATTTCATTATACAATTTATTGTTAGCTAACTCATAAACCATTTAGATCTTTTTATCAGCCTATGAATTAGTCGCTTACGTATTTTTATTCCATGATCACCTATAAAAATATTAATTCTACGAACAGAATAAGCAAATAACTTAAAAATTTATAAGATAAATTAGATCCTACGCTGGGAAATTACATATACTTAAAATAATGTTTATTTATTCACACTGCACGAGATTTAAAATATTACCTGGGATTGTAGACATTGGGGTCAACATCTGCATTGGCTGGGGTATCTCAACACCGAAAATAAAAGTATTCATGCTGCTTGCAGCATTCTGAGCTCGCAGAGGTTTTTCTAAAAACATCAACAAATAAAATCTACGAATTTGACACATAATTTTGAGACAAAGAACAATTTTGTCAGAGCAAAAGAAACTAAGAGGTAATGATTTTCATATATATCATCAGGGATAAAAAAACAGAGATTTTTAAGTTTAGGAAAAAAACGATTTGACTATTTAATAAAATTTAAAAAAATATATTCTTATTCAATTCAAAATCAGACAGTTTATAATTTGAAATGTATATAAATATAATATTGGCACATTTAAAATGGGGGAAGTGAAACATTTAAACACTCACGTTCTTGGATAGGCGTCGAGCAAGGTACGGCATTTGGTACTCCCGAAGCGCGAGACAATTGACTCTTTCTTAATAGTTTAAACGCTGAGCAATGGTGCTTAGAATTTTCTGATTCTGCCTGCTTTGAAGCTCTCTTTACTCCGCGAGTCTGAGCCTTCGAAAAATATTTAAATTAACACATATTATTTTTTTATAATACCATCCTAGATTGGGAACAATAAGCAAACATGACATGGACACGCAGCATCATTCATGGTTCATAAATATATAAATATTCTTCACTTATGTGTTATTAAACATGCATGCTTGAAGCCTTGACCGCTTTGACAATAAGTTGAGAATAGAAGTAAATCGATAAATTATATATTTGGACACCGTAAAAGAACTTAAACCATAAATTTCAAAATTTATGTTACTAATATCCATAATAGTGTTCACAGTCGTCATTACAGAATATAGCTATTACTAGGAATGTAACACATAAATGATTTGTGGCCTTCAGTTGGAATTGTCTTTATTTCTGTTCTTTCAGTACATATATCCTAGATATGTCCTACACTTTAACCGGAGCTAAGCCTTAGGAGAGATACTTTTCCATTTCAGTATTATGGCGATTAGAATAAGGACTGTCTCTAAGGCACCGCTGTTGAAAAGCGAAAACTAAGACACGATTTGACGAGCAACGACAAGCGACTGTGGAGTTCCGATATCTAGCACCACTCGCTCATTGAATAGAAAATGAAGGCTAGCTGTTTTTTTTTTTTTTTTTTGCTGCCGAGGCACCCTCGCGGGAGCGAGGTGGAAGATGCGTCATGCATACCCGCCCGCAGGTAAATTCCTCTGCGGGGGGGTTATGTGGGACTCACCAGAATGGCACCTACCCATTAAAAACCACCTGTTGGCTGTAGTTATTACCGTTAGCCTTCATCGGAAGCGACACCCGTCGGGAAGTTGGGCGCGCTGGCGGAGACCCGCTAGCGGGTCTTCCGCCTGTAGTGAAAGTTGCACTGAAGGTGCTCAAAGGGACATGAGTTGGTGGCCGTTCTAGGCAGCCTCCGGTAAAGCCGGGGCTGGGCAGAGGTCGGCCGAAGCATGATTTAGGGATCAATTCATTTAAATGAACCTATAATGAATGAGAAGGGAACTATGCTCCGCCAGAGCTAGCAAACGCTCTGTCGGAGTACGTGAAGCCCTAAATTTACGGGCTAAGACTGCGATTTCACTAACATCGATATTTTTTATAGCGTCGCAGACGATACGCATATCGTCTGCTACGGAGGATTGAGGAGAAGGTTTGTATGGGCGAGGAGCCGGGATGGGATTCGATGCTGGGCGCTGCCTCCAGTTTTCTGGGGCAGGCCTGGGCTGTGCAGGCTTAGCAGCCGGAGGAACCCGGCTACGCAGCGGCGGAAAGTTTTCTTGAGAAAGGCGCGGGGCCTGTTTGGGTGCCGCCCTCTTGGAATTGGAGCGCATACAACGGGGTGCACGAGGGCAGCCCCTGTAATTTGCGGTGTGGCCGGACTGGCCACAAAGCACGCAATCGGGAGGAGAGGGAGTTTCAGGAGTGCGATTGCACTCCTTAGTGAAATGAGGGACCAGGCACTTGACGCACCTGGGCGGTGCGCGGCAGTTGGCCGCCGCGTGCCCGTACAACTGGCACCGATGGCACTGGCCGGGATGACCGCGGCGATGAGGCACCTCGATCGAGATCCCAGAGAGGCCGCATATAGTGCTAACCCCTTTGAGGATCTCCCTGGACTTGGGGACGTTGGCGAGAACCACCAAAGCGAGAGGGTGTTGCCTCCCGTAGTTGCTGTGCATTTTATGCACCGCGAGTGCCGCGAAGCCTTGGGACTGCAGATCCTCCAGGATAGCCTCGTTCGATAATTCGAACGGGACTCCCCTGAGTGCCGCTCTGATCTTACGCTCTTCTGACAGAGCATAAGTGTGATAAGCATATTGCTTATCGGTGAGGAGCTTTGTTAAAGCTCGAAAGTCGTCTATCGACGAGACTAAGATTTTAATAGATTCACCCGAGTTGGCTGCTCGGATGTAATGGATTTTGTGCTCATTACACAATGTCGAGACCTCAGTCCATTTACCCTTTTCCCGAAGGAAAACGGGTGGTGGGACCTTGGCCTTGACAGAAGTTGGGGCCGGAGCGGGTGTTGAAGACACCGGGGCAGCTGGCGTTGAAGACGCCGCAGGGGAGGTGGGGACGGGCGTCGAGGGCGCCGGGTCTTGTTTCGACCGCTTCTTAGAGCGCTTCTTAACAGGCGTAAAAGAGGGAGACTCAGGGCCAGTTGGGGTGGCGTCCGAGGATGACTCGGTCGCGGGTGCGCGCTTGCGTCGCGGAGGAGCGTCTACTTCGCACTCCATGTCACTGGAGGAAGGGGACGCGGGAGGGCCTAAGACCTGAGGGGTCTGGGGAACTGGGGTGGCCTGAGGGGCCATTGTGGACATTAACGTCATGAGATGAGGGATAAGAGAATCTAAGAAACGGTACTTATCAGCATTTAAAGACATGCCTTCAGTACTTTCAATTAACTTCTTCCTAAACTCGTCAAAGCTTAGGGAAGCATTTGCGGAGGGGTTGGGGAGGGACAATATATGAACCTAACAACGATGACTAACTTCCTAAAACCACCCTACACGCAGTAGGGCGGTTGAGAACGACGCGGATAACTTACTCGAACACGGCACTTGAAGTCCTGGAACGACGAATCCCCGTCGACGAAGCTCACGTTCCACGAAGTACGGTTAACAACCCTCTATCCGCCGTGAAAACGGCGTTAGAAACTTATTAGAAGTACGGTTAACGACCCACTGTCCGCCGTGAAAACGGCGTTAGAAACTTATTACGGTATACAACTATGAAATTATATATTACGACAACAACCAGTGAAATTTGGGTGCTCAATTAGCGCGGGGGCTAAAAGAGCGGGAAGACGTCTACGATCGACGTGCGCTCGAGAACGCACGCAGACCGAGACTGAAGGCTAGTTGGAAGCGTCGCGAATTTTATCTCTTGTTGCAGCGACAAACTAGTGCACAGTTCTCACCGACAGTGAACAGTCAGCGATAAAATAAAAGTATATTATTTATCTATTTTATTTACACGGAATCAACATTATTCTGTTGTACGTTTCTTAAGATAACAAATTGTCAAAACCTAGTTACTTGCCTTTTCCTGACGAGAACACTACTCACCAAAAAGTGATTAGTGTTAGTTATGAGAATAGTTACGACCTTAAAGCGAAACAAACAACTTACACGCGTTCGCCAATAAACTAAGAAAAAAGGATAAAGTGTAAAAAAAGATAACTAATTGTAGATAAATTAGAAACATAACAATAATTATAATAGTCACCAAAGGTTCGGGTTCTATAGTCAGTTCGGTTTGAGCCACTTGCGAGAAGGACCCCGAGCAACGAGCTAAATGTTCTATCTTCTTATACCATTTATCTTTTGATAGCTTTTCGCGGTCCGTTTTGGTATTTAATCGGAGCTCACGATTTTTCTTGGAGAGCTCTTTTTCCATTTCAGTATTGTGTCTAAAAAATAAAAGTAGTAATCAATCTTCTTTTGTTAACTACTATGCAGTACACATTTTCCTATTTAAAATTAAAAAAAGTATATTTGGAAACAGGAACTATTACATATACATATACATAACTAAACTTGCGACACAAAGACGCAGTAGTATTATTACAATCCTCTTTTCACAAGATTCTATTCTTAAGAAATTTATTTAATAATAAATTAGCTTTTGACCGCGGCCTTGCTGCATCAATGATATATAAAAGCACAGAAGCTAAACATAAACAACTATTGATTACATATTTTACGCATAATTTTATTAGAAAATATAATTATATAAATGCTTACTTGTGGAGCAAAGACTCAGTTATTTTAAAGTTTTGGTAATCTCCGTAAGTATCTAATTCATTTTCATACATGTTCATATCGTTTTCATTCACGTTAGTTTTGTTGGCTGATTCATCGAGATCAATCCAAGCTGTGGATTTTCCGTAGCTGGAAAAAAATTTGCAGCAAAATAGTAAATAGCAAAATAGTAAATGTAAGAAAAGTAATTCATAAAGTTCTATGATAATTTCACTGTCAACACAATTTGCAAACGATAATAAAATACAGAAAAGTTATGTTTCAAATCCATATTATAAATCTACGGTCGACCCGTAGATTTTTTGCCAGCTTAAATTAGTAAACAAAATCTGATATAAATCCATGGATCAGAGGCCATCTATACATTTAGTAATTACAAGAATTATATCCACCGTATTAAAATAAGAAGAAGAAATGACGATTAAACCCATGTGATATATGAAATTGGCGTTTTGTCGTAATGGCCGCTTTGATCTATATTATCTCCTCTTTGGTTAAGAATTCCAATTTCAAATTTATACAGCTATTTAATCACGCACTTGTGTTTCGAAAACCGTAATTCATTTGTTTTTACCGCTTTTGGTTTTTTCTTTGCGTCACTTAGATTACTAAATGGAAAACTTGAAATAGCGCGTTATTTACTAGTACGAGTTCCACCGTTGCACCAGTGCTGCAGAAACGCCACGAAGTATTAATGCTGTAAAGTATTAATGTGTATGGCGGCGGTGTAGCAAAAGAAAACTCAGTGCGTTTTTGGTTCTAACGTTTGTTCTGGAAATTTCGACCTGTAGAACAAGCTCCATGGACTGCCGGAGTGGATACTGAACGACAATCGGAAACGCTCATCGCAATTGTTGAACCCTGGCGAACCAGCAGAATCCTGCCCCAGGTGAAAATTGACTCAAAAGAAGTTACTTTTGAGCGTTTGGTGGACTAGTGCCGGTGTCATTCACTACAGCTTTCTTAAATCTGGCCAGATAATTACAGCAGATGTCTATTGTCAGCAAATGCAAACCATGACGGAAAAGGTAGCTGCAAAACAACCGAGGCTGGTCAATTGCTCTAGGCCACTGCTGCTTCAGGACAACGCTAGACCACATTAGTCGTACAACAGACGGCTACCAAATCAGAGGAGCTTCAATTGGAATGTCTAAGACATCCACCGTACTCCCCGGACCTTGCTCCAACAGATTACCATTTTTTTTTCGAAATTTTGATAACTTCTTGACAGGGAATAAAAATCAACTCCGATGGGGCATTCCAAAGAGCTTCAAAGCTTTTATTGATCAATGAACTACCTATGAGATAGCAAAAGTGCACAGATAGCAATGGTACATACTTTGATTAAATAAATATGTATCTTTTTTTTTTTAATTTACTTCATGTTCCTCCCATACAAAACGCCAATTTCATATGTAATGACCTAATATAACGTGTATATTGTATTATAATTTCAAAGGCAATATAGCTAGCCATGTAATAAGATTTCTCTCTGTGATTTGTACAATCCCTTTTTCCAAGTCATTAAGTTTTACAACGCACACTACAATCAAACACAGCGTTTTATTAAAAATGTATAAAGATATATCATATTTATAGTATATTTATGCTCACCTGGTACTCGGATTGCTATCTTTCAGGATTTCTGCTTTGTCTGTAGCTGCTACATCGACATCATCACCGAAAGGCATAACCAGATTTTCAAAATACCTTTTAATGAAAAAAATGCTTTTGAGATTTTTTGGTTTATTTCTCATGGGCTTAGTGCCACTTATGCAACATGAACACAATTAAAATATTAATACAATTCAGGTAAAAAGACAAAGCACCATAGAATTAACTTTAAAAAAATGACATATCAATAATTATTATCCCACACCTTAAATATATATTGAGCAATATAACAGAAACAAAGATATAGTAAATAAAAAGTAAATAATTTTTTAAATACTTTATGCGCATTAAAACCTAGTTTTCGTTTCTACTGGCAAATCTCCAATTTAGAAAATTCTAATTTGTTAAATAGATTAAGAGCGGATGTATGATAAGTAAACTTACAGTTTAAAGAAATAATAATCTAAAGAACAAAATAATAACTCAAATGCACAATACCTATTCAAGTTTTCATTATAATTGAGTTGAGTATAACTTAATGGTGTTTCTGTACTTGATTGCCCATCGTCATATTCATGGTGTGGTGATATACCCCCAAGCATCACTGAATCACGTTCCTGAAATGGATACTAATTATTATTAATTGTAATAACTGTTTAATAAAATCACATATAGCTGGATTGATTTATTTTTACGACTTAATTAAGATGATTAATAAATCAAAGACCGCATTTAATGAATTATGTATTCATCGTAGTAGATGCAATGATTTCACAGAATATTAAGATATTTTTTTATTATTTTAAATTTACGCTCTGAACTTATTTTCTTAAATAGTTTGATAAAGTGGACTTAGGACTAGTGGTAGACTTCGATTCCAAACTTCTTTTTGACGAGCACAAAAATCATATTGTCATTAAAGCCATTAAAGCTCTAGGTGTTATTCTACGCCTATCGTCGGATTTCAACAATAACTAAACTCTAAGATCCTATATTGTGCTTACGTCCAAAGTCACCTTGAATATGTCTCATCTGTATATCTGATATCTATATAAATCATACACTCTACAATATAAACCTCGAACACATGATAGTGATTACTGTTCACGCTGTAAGAGACGACATATTCTACCAATGAGTATGCGAAGGCAGGTTAGTGATGTGATTAATTTAATTAAAATAGCACGGGACATTGTAGACGTACCTGAGCTTCTGGCTGGAGTTGGTATCTCTGCGCACAGTAAATCATATCGTAATCCAAAGCTACTTAATACCGCAAGTACCAACTACAGACACAACTCTTTTATGATAAGAGCAACGAAAATGTTGAACCATATGAATAATGAGCTTGAGAGTTTCGATCTTAATTGTAGTAGTGTTAAAAGTTTCAAGGCAGCCATGGCGAACCAATTCTTTGGCTAGTATGAATTATAGAATACGAGATCTCTGCTTTGATGTGTTAATTTTTGTTATTGTTTTTTTGTTGTTTTTATGTCAATTGTTATTAGTATTGTCTTAGAACAATTGGCATATGGTATCAATAACTGTGTGTCTACGTTTAATTTTCTCCTATGTATTTTTATCTATATGTCAAAATTTGTTAATGGCCTTCATTTTTTGTAAATGTTTATTATGTGTATGCAATAATTTATAGTTGTAAATTATCCAAATATTACAAGATAAAACACGAAATAAAAATAGAACGTATAACCTCAAATATAGCATAACTCTCGATTTTTTCGAAACTTTAAGTCGGTCGTGTGTCCGAGGTTATAAAGAAGAAAGAGCAATATGACTCCTTGGTTCATACCAAAAAATACTTACATTATAATTATAGTCCGCATCTGGTTGTTCCAGCCGTAACTCTTCGTCCATTTTCGGCTGTTCTTCTATTAAATTCTCCATCAGAGAAGCGAGGTCTTGGCAGCGTTTTGTTATTTCCTGTTTAGCCATTTCAGCCGGTTGTGTCAATACCTAATGGGCAATCAATCGGTTGAAATAAGTAACAAAACTATTTTATTACAGATTTATAAAGATTTACTTCAAATTTGGAAATCAATTCAAGGTAGGTTAGTTCAAAGGAGATGCAGTTGCAGGTTGCCACTCCAGATTTCACAGAAAATAGTAAAGAATTCAAACTTATTTACCTGATCACAGCTTTTAATTAATGCTTTTTCAGGTAGGCAAGGTATACCTAATCTAATAAAATAATTGTAAATAATTGTAAATAAAATAATTGGCACCCGGAGACACCATTAATCGTAAGTATTTTTGATATTTTATAATGTTGATGCTGCTTTCTTATGACCGGAATCTATTTTCACGTGGTCTTTATACCGTTTAAAACAGGACGGATTGTAAACGAACGCTTATAATATAACTTTTTATTATTCTTACCTCGGTCATTATACATAGTATATTCTCGCGATAGGCTTGAGCTAATTTCTTTTTATCCTCTGGCAAATTCAAACTTTTGTCGGCTGTAGGTTCCTCAAACACATCAGGATTAAAAGGTCCCTAAAAAATTACTTTGTAAAGTTATTTTATACAAGAATAAGTAACACCAATTAAATATTAAAAATCGACTAGAAAAACCGATAAAACAACAAGCAGCCTTGGGTATCACTAGAACTGCAAAAACGCTTGGCTTTCTTATAATTTGTAGCAACTTTACAAGATAGCAATTCCACAATAGGAACTCTGCGTTATACACTGTTTTCTAATTCTGGTAGGATGTTAAATTTTTGTTAAATGTTAAAAATTTCGGCACAAATATGCAAGTCATGATATTTTTAATTTTAATGAAATCTCGCAATAAAATAAATTTTTAATCAGGCTTCTTATAAATTAATTTTATGGATTGGTCTTATGAATTACGTCAATACATTTTCAGCCCTACATTCAAAGTTGACATAATTCAATACCGCGTTGCGCTATTAGACCTTTTCATTTTATGATCGTTAATACATATAACTAAACCCATGCTTTGTGTACTTTGGAAGCATAGGGTACGAATAATTGGATGGGCATCCAATTTAGTATTTAAAAGAAATGTCACAAACTGGCTAGGTCTTTGTACACCATCTAAAAAAAATTACAAATAAATGGTAATTATAGGAAAAATACAAATCATTTGATTTAATTAGTAGTTAGATGGTAAGAAAATAAAAAAGTCAACATTATTTATGTTCGTTTTAGCGGGCAACATTGACAACGAGTCTTTTCTACGGAAGTTGTCAAGTGAAGTTAGTTCAGTAAGCAGAGGGGACAGCCACCTCACTCACAGCACACTTCACTCACATCACATTGACAGCTGTTGTCTGTCTGTGTGTTTAATTGTTCGTTGCGCTTGCGTTCTTTCTTTCGGTTTCATTTTAACTTTACAACTGTAAAATAAGCTAAAAATGTACAAAACAATTCATTTCCTTGGATTCAATGGCAACCAGCCATCGATACTACTCGATGCACAAAACAAAAATATGTAAGTAAACCTTAGCTGTCAAAAGGACTTTTTTCCGCCATGATGTTTTTTGTTTGTGTTGCACACTAATAACGCACAATTTTATTTCCTACCAATAAACAAAGTGTTTTAATGACAATTTAACAATCAAAAACTGTTCTAAGCATCTTAAACTATTTTTTGAGAAAGTGAACAAAGACGTGGCCCAGACTCCTTGCAGTTTGGGACATTGTTTTTCACTATTTCATGCAGATACGATTGTCTAATAAAGATATAATCTTTTACCTCTACAACGTAACATTTTCCAGTAACAAACTCAAGTTTTTTAGACCACGGGTTTATAAAGGATGACCATTCTGTCTCTACTTTTATAAAATCACCATTTTGGGCCAGCATTCTGTAAAAAAAATTTCGTTATAAACACATCTAGTAAATTAATACAATATAAGCAAAGCTCATATGAAATATAAGAATTTTAAAAGTAATGATAAGGATCTAATTCTGTATTTAGGGTGAAGTGACCTTTATGCAGTTTCGGCAGAGTTATCGTTGGAAGCTAAAAACTGAAACCTAAGTGTGTCGTTTAAATTCTTACCTATAAGCTACGCATCTAGAAGTACTACCGTCTCGAACTATATCTTCGTAGACATTTCTGAGATACGGCAAGTCTTCGGGATGATACAGCATTAAGGCGTCGTGGTTGACTACATCTTGGGGTAAATATCCCAAATATGGTACCGACTCGGGGTCAAGGTTTACGAGATTTCCGTTCGCAGCGTGACGTATGACGAACGGCGACGATTTTTTCAAAATTTCATTCGGATCTGTTAGAATATAAAATGTATTTTATATTGTCAGGAACATTTACATTTAACGTCAGTAAAAATGGTCATTTTATTTCACTATTCACCAATTCAACTAAACTCAATTTAATAAATCTATTGACGTTTCTTGAGTTAATTCATAAAATTCTAAAATACGGACGAGTGAAATGTTGAGTTTGACACAATTGAGTTATTCTCAAATTTAAAGTAAAACACAAAATTTGAGAAAAACCACACCTTTTCGTTCAATTTGTTTCTGACAACAAATTAACATAATTCGATTGCTTCTCAGATTATTAGAAAGCGAATAAAGCTCAGATTATTGGTAACCTATAAAGATATGCATCCGAAACTCACATTTAAACGCAGGGAAGATAGGTGTTGCCTTTATCACCAGATATGTGCCAGGGGCCTCTTTGTCACTGATATCTTTGAAAGACAGCTTGAGCATAAAGGGCGTAAAGGTGACCTTGCATTCTTTGATCCCGAATCCACAATTAAGCCCCCGGTATTTTCGAATGCGACAGACTATTTTCGGCGGCGATGGATCTGTTGCATTAGCTATATTACACAAACAGATAATAAATTTAAAGTTAATGTAACTACCGGTTTAATAAGATAGACAGACACAATAGACAGCTACTTATAAATGGGAACTATATTATGAGCTTTCCCATATTTTAATTTTATATACAATTATTGTGTAAATGTGTATTTTTGTTTTGTTTAGCTTTTCGTTGATCGAGCTACATTGGAATACTTTTAGAAGTAAAAATACTCATCAAACTCAAAACGACACCACTGTTTTAGGGGCTTGTGACGCGTCCAAATTGGGAAGAGATTTCAACGAAGTGAAACTTATCGTTTCTCCAAAAGGACCATAGAGTTTTTGCTAACTAGACATGAAACAGATCATTTCATTTTCCGTCATAAAAACACCATATCCAAACCCATAGTTTTTATTTGTATTTAAATAACTCTAGAATATATTGAGAGGGGCGCGACTTCGTGGTTAACAATTACTATACTCGTACGTAAAAATTTAGAAAAAAGATAAAAAGTTCATGGTTATATTTTTTATAACATTTTTTTAAAGAACTGTGCACCGGCGTCTATACATATTTCATGTGATTGAACCAATTTTCAAAGCCCATTTACCAGTCTGCAACAGGTACTTCCTCAACGGCCTTCTCGAACGCAGTGAGCGCAGTTTCTGACGATGAAAACTATATCCCCTTGAGCTGGTTTTTATTTTTAGGTACCACTTTTTATTTTTAGGTAAATATGGCGGCAAGAACCTGCTTTGAATTTATCAACCATATCATGGCTAAATTCCACGCGCGCCTGCTTTTTAGCATCGCTGAGGTTGTGGGGTATCCAGCGTGAAACAAACCTCTTTTCACAATAGTGGTTCAATAAAATATCATAAACACCTCCCGAATCAATCTTCAGATTGTGCTGTATCTCCTCGTATGTGATTCGTGTGTTTGTTGAATCAAATTTTTCACTTGTAGCACGTTTTCTTCATAACAGCTGTCAAAGTACGATCACTTCTTTCATCATCCTTCAAATGTAGGCGACCGGCCGTAAACTCGTCATACCAGCGGTATACAGGTGTTTTAGAAAGCGCCTTATTCATAAAACTTAATTGAAGTTGATTAAACGATATATCATGTTTCAAGTTGGACTTGAAGTCCTTAAAAATTATTGCATGAAAACGTTCCCGACGCAGATAATTTTTTATAAGACACACAATAGTTTTTAACGCTGGTAAAAAATTTAAGAGGGAAATAAAAATTGGGGTTAAGTATAATTTTACTTTAAAATAACGAATTTCAAAATAAACTATAACTGGCAAGCGTTCCAAACATGAAAACTTTTTTCACAATACTTTCTGCCTGGTACACGAAGGGTTAAGCCCACTTACATATATAACATTTCAAAACATCATTAAACATATTCTAAAATATACGAGGGTGGATTGAAAAGTTCGCAGCCTAACATAGATAACGTTGTCATATTATTATAAAACTACCCTCATACGAAACCTTTATCAGTCCATGTGCAATTTTTCTCTGAGATACATTAATTGTTAATTTTATTGAACATTAACTGAGAGTAAGTTTCATTATTTTGAAAATGGATAGTTTAGAGCACCGTGCCGTTATCAAATACCTCCACAAGAACAACTTAACTCCAAAGCAGATTCATGAAGATATGGTGGCTACCTTAGGAAAATCTGCTCCGTCGTATACAATTATAAAAAAGTGGACAGCTGAATTTAACACGTTTAGCGAGAACATTAAAGAAGACCCCCGCTCTGGACGGCCTTCTACAGCTATGAGTAAGGCAAACATCGAAAAAATAAAGCTGAAGCTCTACGGATTTCATATGAACGTACACAAAACATGATTGTTAACGGATTAGGGTTCCACAAGGTGTCTGCAAGATAGGTTTTGCGGCTCCTTTTAGTTGAACAGAAACGAACTCGGCTCACGATTTCTAAAGACTGTTTAGAGCTTTTTAAAGCTGATCCAAACGAATTTTTGGCAAGGTTTGTTACTATGGACGAAACATGGGTTCATCACTATACTCCTGAATCCAAACAACAATCCAAACAATGGAAGAGACCCGGATCTCCGACCCCCAGGAAAGCAAGGTGAACTAGGTAATGGCATCGGTTTTCTGGGATTCTAAGGGTGTCATCTTGGTTGATTACTTAGAAAGAGGTCAAACTATAAACTCTGCATACTACTGCACACTGTTACGTCGTTTTCGCGAGAAATAAAGTCTAAAAGGATTGTTGACCAAGAAAGTTTTGTTTCATCAGGACAATGCTGGTGTTCACACATCTGTCAAATCGATGGCTCAAATAGTGAATTGTGGTTTCGAATTGCTTCCTCATCCCCCTTATTCACCTGACTTGGCACCTTCTGACTTCCGCCTATTTCCAAAACTGAAAATCACTTAGGTGGAATGAAATTTTCTACCAATGAGTGTGTCAAAGTGGCCGTAGATGCCATTTTTGAAGACCTTGATTTTAATGGGGTATTATAAAGGCATTGGAGGACCGCTGGACTAAGAGCTGTGACCTAGGAGGAGAGTATGTAGAAAAATAAATTGCATTATTCTTGTGTTTTCTTATTTAGGCCGCGAACTTTTCAATCCAACCTCGTGCATGTTCTTGTAACTTATTTAGCAAAAGTTTTTTTATGTTGTATTATTTTTGCGAAAAGTTGTGGTTTTGTAAGATTCTGCTTAAACTGTGTATTAGTACTGTATAACTTTTCAAATACGTAAATATCCAGTCTTTTTTGTATGTATTACAAAAAATTTAACCAGATATTTACACAAAAGTATAATAGAAAGAAATTATATTTTAGCTATGTTCGTTATTTTGGACACCTTGCTCATTATAAAGGTATATACGTTTGCCCGTAAGAAAAAGCCGAAACAGGAAATTACAGGAAAGATTCCAAAGTTACGGAAAACAATAAAATTCCTGGAGCTGGGCCTAAAGTGACCCATTTTTTCCCAATATACAGATTTGCAATTTTATAAGGTACATATAGCACTCCATAAATTTGACTCAGAAGTGTACATTAAAAATTCCTTAATATTTACACGAATTGTTTATGTTTTTCATGCTTTAAAACCACGTCATTGTTTATATTACAAGGTTTTAACTAAGGTTTCTAAGCACGACAAACATTAAAATATGAACAGCTATACACAAAAGTTTAAAAGGTACCTACTTACCAAGATACAACATTTATATTTTTCGATGGTCGCCCTAAAACACCACTGTACGGAAATCTGCTACAAAATTGTAGGAACACAACGAATGTGTGCTAAATATTTAAATAGATTAGTAGTTAACTTTCGATAAATTTATTTTTCATGTGTAAGTATATTAGGAATTCATCAAATCTCATAGTAAACATACCAAGAAATATATAAGGATTCTCACAATATTTATAAGATGTTAATAACATAGAAGAACGGGAAAATCTTAAGTTTGTAGAATCTATTTGTTGGTAATAAAGCATTACAATAATAATAATTACTTATTTATTGAACAATGTAATATTAAAAAATTGGTATCACAGACATGAAAGTTTCGACGAACTTTAATTCCAAGTCAAAAAGCTTGTATAAAAGTTGACAGATTTTGATTGAAGCGATAGAAGATTCTATCGGCATGGTATATAACATTATTCGTTGGAGTTTTCTTTTAAACTATGTCCAAGATTGTAGAAACATAAGAAAAATACAGTTTTCCTCCGTAAACAGAAATTCAAACGTCAACGTCAAAGTGACGGTTACCATATTTGGTATTACCATGTTCAATATCATTTAAAGTAATATATTATCTAAAAATCAAAAAAATTCTAAGTAGTCTAATGATTATCTAATGTCGATAGTCGATTATAAATTTAGTATTATAATTACACATTTTTTGGTATATCAAAACTGACGGATCAACTTTTAATCTATAATTAAAAAATTATATCTTTGTTTCAAAAGAAACCATCAAGACCGTTTATAAAACAGCAAGCGAATCGTGTTCTATTAATAAAGAATGATTTATTATATTTATAAATTAAAATATGGTCACCAGTTCAAAAAGATATATTTTTAATATGACAAAAACCTGTTGCTTTACAAAGAATTTCAATGACCTCAGGATAGAAAATATTTCCATAAAATACAAATGTTTAAACACACGCGTTGCGCTGTGCTTCTGTCAAAGCTCAAAGACGATTAGGGTAGTATTGAAAGCAAATATGTGGTAAGTTTACTATTAGTTATGTAATAAGTTTAACAGCATAGCAATAAGGAACTAGCATTACTCAATGGACCATTTGCTTCGTCTTAATAAAACAATCCAATATTTTATAACATTATTTCATACATGACTATACATTCATTGGCTTACAAACAAATGGACTTGGGATCTGCGTTCAAAAGCGTCCGGCAAAATGGAATGAAAATGCAAAAGTGGTATACAGAATATCAGAGCAGTAATAATTTGATCGGCCGCCGGACAACATGTCTAAAATGATTTATTACTCGGTGAAAACTGTCAATATTTGAACGCTCGCTGTAGCCTAAGACGCATAAGGTGATTTTATTGTCAAGTTCCTAGTTAAACCAATAACCAGCTGTAAAGTAATGTTACACGATTTAATATTGAAATGATTTAATTTACTCATAATCCAGTAAAAGTTTGAGTTAACTCGGGACACTTTTTACGTTAATTTTGTATTAGCCCCACAGTCCAATTGTTTTTATGTCAATGTATATATCGAATTTTTTTGAAAATTAATAATAATAGTATTTAAAATAGCACTATACATATTGGCACAATGTATTTCAGAATATTTTACCTTTTTTTTGCGTTCCATTTTCACTAGGATTAACCAGTCCATTAGTAATGAAAGAGGCTAAAGAGTCGCGGTCCTAGAAAAACAACAATAACTGTGAATTACTGCTGAATCTAACTCAAATTATGAGTAAAACAAAACGCATCAGAAGCGGCCTATCCGCTTAGGAGCTAAGATGTCGCCGACATCTATGGTCACACTTTTGTACGTGCAAACTTGTGTTTGAAAGCCCAAGTTTGCGATGCGCGAAAAATATATTAACTGATTCTGTGTCAAAAACGCAAGCTTAATAAAGCCATTTTTGTTGTGAAGAAGTAAAAAAGGAGTAAATCTAAATGCGAGATGTTATATTATGTAAGTGCCTACTATTCTTGAGAATTACGTAACAGACCCGTTATTGGCCAAGAAACCTTATAAGGTTACTCAGAAATATCAATCTTTTGATGGTTTCTAATCAAATTATAAACAGTAAAATCGATTTTACGATTTTTGATTTAGAGTCCAGCAGGAGTATAGATTTTTTGGGTACACTTATAATGTGTACTTGAAAAATGGTCCCCGGCAAGCACGATACGAGTAGCATACAATATGAATTCTTAAGATAAGAAATTCGAAAAGTTATACATTTGCAATAATAATAAAATAGTTTTTGAACTTACCCTTTCATGCACGAAGTCTATAAAAGAACGTCCGACCCACATATCTTTAGGGTAACCCAAGGACGATTTTAAAGATGCTGTAGCGTACATCACCACTCCATGATCCATCGAGATCACACAAGAAAATCCTTCCTGTAATAAAAAAATACAATGTTTAATATTTTTGTAAGAAAAAAACGCAAAATCGTATGCTTAGGTTTAAAATACCATATAGCTAATACAGAACTAGATTTTCTTTCGTTCATTATACGAGCAACGGCAATTTTAGACTGATGACAACGAATTATAAACTTATCGACGAACCAACACCATATATTTCAAAGAAATGGATGATTATACAAACAGGCGTCGTAGTGTTTGTCTGATTTGAATTTCTGTGGCAATCGGCGTGCGATTCGGAATTCATAAGACTATATTTTATAACATAATAGGCTTCGTTCACGTTAAAATAATACGGAAATAACCAAACTATATGAAAATTATCTTTATGTAATGCAAAACTGCCATCTGTGCAGCTAACAAGTAGCCCTAGACATAGCGCAGACATATCCAATTTGACAGCCAAATTAATACATTGTTCTACGATCAAGTGACCTGTTTTTTGTACCATATATTAGACACAAGTCCTAATCTCTTTATCAATAAATTTGTATGTGTATTTTCAAAGACTTTCTATATCAAAATTGATTGAGACATAGCTAAAACAAAAATACCGCCCCGGCTTCGCAAGGGTCTATATCCCTACATATTAAATCTGTATTATCTTCGAAAATATTCATTTAAATTACACGCTATATTAATTAAAATTACACGCTCTAATCTATATTACATGCACAGTGTATTGAAAGTACTTAATTGGATAAGGATTAATGCTGTATTGCTTAAAATCGCTTTGTAAATAAGCCATTATTTCTCGTAAAAAAAAGGATTAAAAGAAAAGGATAAGAATGGTTATTATGGGTTATCCCTAAGGGTGTTACCACACCAATTGATCGTCCGTCCAGCGACGTCGACCAGTGGCGGACTTTTTTGTAGATCTTTTTAAGGTGTACAATACTGTAGTACATTATTTTGATCTATCTCGTAGGGCCAGCGTTTGCAATGTAAGTGCAAAAAAATGTATTTATTTACGTCATCACATTAGAAACCTCTAAGATTATCTATGTTGCTCTACTATATTATGCATGTATTATGCATATAAACCTTCCTCTTGAACCACTCTATCTATTAAAAAAGCCGCATCAAAATCCGTAGTTTAAAAGATCTACGCATACATAGGGACAGACAGACAGCGGGAAGCGACTCTGTTTTATACTATGTAGTGATATTTTATAGTTATATTAGAAATGGGAAAGGAATTCTATTTTAGAAACTTCTCGACTGTGTAATTAGATTTGAATTGTCTTAAGATAATTTTAATCGCACTTTTTACAGAGATATAACAAGTGCTGAAGGAAGAACAGCCTAATTACAGCTTAATTTGAGGCAGTGATTTCTAAAATACTATAAGACATACTTTAAATAAATTTTTTTTCCATAGAGTTTTTATTTAATTTTTTGTATGATCTATAAATCATTGTAAATTAAAATATTAAAAGTTGGATGATATCGTTAAACTCCCCGCAGAAAACAAAATACTTAATATAATTTTTCGCTTAAGACATGTCCCCATAACGTATGGCAAGAGATTTCCGACAATAATTCCTATGCACAGAAATTGCGTGATTAGAATTTTTTTATAGTACAGATTAATAGAATACTGACTTTAACACCAATATAGCGTGCTATTTGTAGAAGGAATGGAGCCTTCAGTTTCTACACGACATCTACAAGATTTAACACACAAACAGCTTATCAAAGCGTTAAACCGAGACTATTACTGTGTCATATGATATTACCGTATGATATACTTTATTTAAAAAAAGGACGAGCCATCTCCGTAAAAAGTAGAGGGGCGCGACGTCATGGATGACACTCATTATAAGAGTGCGTTCCGAAATAATCTCTCAGCGCTAATAGCTAAAACTGCTCATAGCCGATTTGATTCGCTTTAGCGCGCTAAAAGGGGCATATTTGCTATTTTAATCGGAATGGTAAATAGCGCGCTAAAATTCTTATTATCCTCGCTTAAATCAAACATATATCTTAATTAAGATCTTTGAAAGAGAAAACGAATAATTGGCCTTTACAGCCTAATTCTTGTACTAATACTATTGTGTTAGCTGTAAATTTTCCGAACATAAATAAATAAAGAAATAAAGAAAAAAATAAGGAAGCTTCTTAAATCTTTCACCGTCCAAATAAAACATCAACAAAGAATCCTCATGAGTCAGGTTTGACAGGCCGTTCAGAGCGACCATGCAGCGTAGCTTGGGCACTGTGAGCGGACGATGGCGATATAATGACGTCATTGATGACGCATTGAAACCCATCGTGAATGCGCTCACAGGCACATGGAACGGGTATATGAGCCCTCTGAGCGATATAATCGCACCATAATATGTATGTGCCAGTTAAGAGCAAATTACTGACTCACCGTGTTAATATTGGCACAATTATTGTGCTTAATCGAAACATTGCTGGCTGTACTATTATTGCAAGGGCCGGTCTGAAAATAAATATTTATTATAAATTCAAAGACCAAAATAAGCGTTTATATTATCTACATTTTTTATTCCTCTTTTTTAAAAAGAAGGATTTTAGGGAGAAAATGACAAGCATCGTTTGCATGGTTAATTAAAATCCAGTGTACCTGTTATCTTAAAATATATTTCTAGCCTATCCCTAAACTTAAGGATTTCCCGATAGCGAGAATCATTACACAACAGCAAAAAATAGCAAAAAGTAGTACCTACTTACTTTTTGAATGCATAGTAAATTACATAGCATTCAAAAAGTAAGTAGTTCTGCAGGTTTGTATGCAAATTATTGATACAAAGGACAATGAGTACGACGCGTCTGGCAAGGACTTCAGTAAGCCCAATGTTTTGTGACACATCGTGTCTTAGACATGTGCAATGTTTGCTCAAGATGATTGCCTAATTAGATAATCGCAATAGACAAACCAGGAGGCAAGATTTCTTGAAAAAGAATTGACTACATCGTCGACAGATCAAGTGTTGCTACGAGGAATCCATCGCAGTAGTTACAAACAGAATGTGACGTTTCGTAGATCGATTCTAAAGAGTGAATAATTTGGTTGTATCGAATTACGTATCGGTGAGAACATGCATCCTTTATATCATTCATCTGCTCAAGTTAATGCTTATGTTTATATATGTAGTAACAATATGTTACACTACAACAATATGTCAGACTGTTAATTTATGGCCCTACGGGCCTTTTAAATTTTACCGGACTTACAGTGCCAGCATGCTTCGGCACTCCTAAATTGAAAGTTTTTATCGCAAGTTTACACTGGATAGTTTTTGTACTAGATTTACGTTGTATGCAAATTGACTAAGAAATTTACTTAACTAAGAAGTAATAATAATGAGATAGCCAACTTACAGGCGCATCCTCATCTTTAACAGTTTTCTTATCGGAGAAGGATGTATCCATTTCCTCAGTTTCAATTTCGCTCGGAGTGTGCGTCGCCGCCGTAGACTGGGCTAGTGTATAAAAAACAATTGGAACACGTGAGATAAGTATGAACTTATTGGCGTAACTAGTGGTAAGAATGATACCTGAAAAAAAATTACAAGGGATGGTACATACACCAAATAGAATGTAAGTATTCAGTGGTAAGTAAATAAGTGGTTCATTGATAGCGTTCCAAAGTAAACAATAGAAGCAGTTAAAAAACATGTAACAAAGTGAAAGCCCATAAAACAAACTTTTATGAATTAATTTGCAAAGTTATGTAATATTTTAAATAACGTTTTCAAAAACTGACTTTATAAACATACTTGCATTTGAGTGTTACCTCTGCTCACCCTACCTTCTTAGGGGAAATAAAATTTAGTACATGGTACTAAATATTTTAGAAAATACCAAGCTCTCTGCAAACGATATATTCATTTAAATTTTAACTGAGTATATTTATTCAAAAAAGTGGCATTATTGCGTAAATAGTAATACACTATCGCGCAATGTTAATTCATATAATATTTTATGAGAAAAAAAATCTGGATACAAAATAAAATTACTTATAATATGAAAAATTGTTAATAAAATAAGTTATAATAAAATGTTTTAATCGTATATCAATTCAATATCAATGTAATCAAAGATTAAAACTTCTTGTATTAGTTTGCTGTTGCGAGGAAGGCAATTCAAGAAGAGCAATCGCACACCTTTCCTAGAATCGCAGATTTTTTCAGTCTACAGTAAACAAGTTAAGAAGATCTCTTTATCCGAAAAATTTGACGTTTCAGAAATATTTATGGAAAAATATGGAGAAGCTCCGATAAAAAGGTAAAGAAGAAAAGAGGTTTTTTACGACAGGTACACCAGGAGAATTCGGTATGTAAAGAGAACAAACGATAAAGTAAAGATCCTTATTCATAAACCATTTCGACATACGATTAAACTTCATATTACTGTGGTATCAACAAGATAAACTGAGTTCAAATATCAAACGAAGCCATTTAACCGAAGTTCAACTCTACAAGCCCAGGTATTCTAAAAATGTTAAATAAAATTTTAATAGAAGTAAAATCACTTCGACACCTTATGTTTAAACGACATTGTCTACTAAAGTAAGGTCCCATATTATTTGAAATAATTAAGTTCCTATGTGTAAAATTTGCAAGACCTAAGTAGCCTAGCTTGATGGCCCATGTGACTAGATTAGCTTAGGAGATCTTGCATCAAGGCTAACTAGGATCGGCCTAGAGCATCAGTAAAAATAAGATATGTTAGAGATACGCAATACATCCGCAGACACCTAACGTGCGGTATGTATAACTTCACTAGCAATATTAACAACGTCATCACAATTTATGCCTTAATATGACTTAAATCGTTTTGATTGTTAGCCATCTAATAGTTATACGATATTCATCATTAAATGAATAAATTACTCCCTCAAAACAGATATGATATTACTTTTATGATATTATTTTCAAAAAAAAACAATGACGAAGTTCAATTAATGGATTTTGCATAATATTATCAATTTAACAACCAACGCAACACTTTGCACGACAACACGTTGCTAAGTTTAAAATCATAAATTTAGTGCCTAGAAAATCTTTGCCTTACTTATAATTTTATTGTATTGTACTTATTCTTAATAACGTTTGAAGTAACTATAAGTTTTTTTGTACTTATCTGTTCAAAGTTGCAGATAACATGAGGTCCTGCATAAGACAATCGGATCAGAACAAAGGTTTCAATCGAAATTAAATCAAATCGAGCTTTAAATATTACAGAAAGCACGTTGCTTGCTTTTTAAACTGGCTTCACAAAAAACCCCGCACCCAACAAAAAGAAGCGTCTTATTTACTTCGATACCACAAAATCAATGTCAATTCGGAATAATTGTTTTCAGAAACGATACTAAATTTATAATTTAAATAAAAGATATCACGCTGTACTTTTTTATTTTAACAGGTCGTGGGATTATTTTGGATTAGTGGCAAGCCCTTGAAGCATAAATGTTAGAAACAGTGCCCTGACTTCTAAAATCCGATTGAACTTGGCCGCAAACCGACTGTCACCACGCGGGAAGAGCTGAGCCGATACACAAAATTCGTCCTGCTCGTGCGCCACGTTATCGCACCATTCTGTCCATTTCTCAGTGTCATTCATGCAATATACGTGAGTTTGTGCGAATACCAGATACATTACTGAAGTAAGTCACACAATAACGTCGCATATATTCCACTTTTTAAATTTGATTACTAACTTATTTTCACGTTCTGGCGCACTGTATGCATTCATTTGAGACCATATTAAGCGTACATAAATTATCTGACCACCTTCTTGATTGGGAAAGGTTGAGGTTTCTGCTTAAGGCTGTTGTGTAGGTGGATGTGTAAGACCAACATGT
Organism: Marasmarcha lunaedactyla; assembly: GCA_923062675.1. NCBI lineage: Eukaryota > Metazoa > Arthropoda > Insecta > Lepidoptera > Pterophoridae > Marasmarcha > Marasmarcha lunaedactyla. Next base: position 10,758,444 of record OV281339.1, on the reverse strand, counting down.
CAAAATTTGGCCCTACCATAGTCCTTTACTTCGTTTTTGCCGCAGAAGTGTTGGGGGCACTCAGACTCGCTGGTCTGAGGCTTGCCAATAGTAGTGAGAGTTACAAGGGGAGCTGACTTCTTCTTCTTAGGTCTTGTGCCTTTGCTTCTCTTCGCAGGCGGCTGGCTGGTCAATGTACTCATCTGCGATCTGAAAGGAATCATTTGTTGATGCATGTTCTCTAAATTAACACAATTGTTTTAAGCAACGATAGAACCATATAATTATAATAGATGCAGTGATTTCCCAAGATTCATCAGTTATAAAATTCTGAACTTTAAAATAAAAGCAAACTGGAAAAAATAATTAATAAATGTTGTATTTTAATTTTACTGATATATTCATTGTATGTAAGTGCCTATCTATTTTTGGGATAACAACATAATCTTTGCAATAAAATTTCAAAATAAAATTAAGTTGTCGGTACAAAACTCCATTACTATATCGCACATCCAGTACAACACCGTATTATGTCGAAAAATCTCAAAATCTACTTTTTTGTAAGTTTGAATAGCCAAAAATTTCCTGTACATGCCACAGAAACAGGCATATTTATACTTAAATACGAATGTATAAAATAAAAATGATCAATAGATGACGCGCTAACTCCCTATTGGTGAAGACGAAACTATTTCAGTTGCAACTTGTCCACCTTAGAGAACAGCCTGCGGATGCTTTACGCAACAGTGAATTATTTAGTATTATGTAGTGTTGTTGATATAGTATTAAATTTACCGTGAATTATTTATTTTTAATTCAGTGTTACTCACAGTGCTTATACGACTTTTTTGATACTATGTATTTCAAAGTAATACTCTGTTTTTGACGAAGGTATGTCAGATTTTGTGTATTATTCCAAAATGATTTAGTATTTTTCGTAAAAGGTGAAAATCAGAGAAATGATGCATTATTGATGATCGATATAAATTATGTCCTAATTTTTTTTAAATAACCATGATAAATATTTCTTTATGCACAGAATTGTTACTTACATAATAAATTAAAAGAAACGAATTTACAATTTAAATGGTACTTCATATACAAGAAGCTTGATATATATTTTTTTAGATAATTACTATTGTTTCGGATGCTGAAAATACATCCGTTACAGAATCAAGCGATAAAACGTCAGCGCTTGCAGCATCAGGCGATCAAACATCAGATAAGCAGGTACCTAGTCCTGTTTTATCTGATCATGGCGATAAAGAACGGCGATACGGATTCTACTTTTTTGTGCCTGTTAAGCAAAATTCTCGGCCTCTTGTAATCCCTAGAAGATCATTTTCGTCATAATCGTCACGCTCCAGCAGCTCAATAAGTTCATCTGATGATCCTTCTTCTCAACAAACTACTACTTCGACAAACGCACCCGCAACTTCTTTTGCCAACGACACTTCTCCACCAGCAAGCGAACCGAAGTCAAGTAGAAAGAGAAAACGGAACCCTGCTGGCTGGAAGTCCAAGATTGCTAAGACAATGCGAAATACTGGAAAAGCGTACGTTTCATTAACGAATCCTACAAAATTTATCGCTGAGCCTTGTTGTGGCAAAATCAGGTTGAATTGTAAATCCAAAATAGACGAAATGGTTAGACCAGACATTTTTAAACAGTTTTGGCAATTGGGTGAGTTGGAGAAGCAAAGACTACGTTGGTTTGTATTCAGGTTAAAAGGGAACTTACAAATCTTTTATTTTTTCTACCTGCTTCCTGCTCTATTGTTTGTGTGATATCTTTGGTGTTTGAACACTTGTGTAAAATTTGTATACCTCATTAGAAAGCTTAGGAAATGTAGATGTTTTTTTTACAATATGCACAACAAATGTCATAGTGACTTTTTATGTTACAGGGGCAACATTGCGTGTAATACTAATAAAAATTTTCTTTCGTTCTTGAATTTTGGAGCACTGTGTTTAAAAAAAGTTGTTATTGGACTGATGACCTGTACTATAACCTCTTAAAGGATTATGCTCTAATAAAAAAACACCTTGTATATACATATAACTTCTATTAAAATAATAAATCCCCAGACAAGCACCCCTACTGTATGGCCCCAAAGTAATCAGAGCGTGTGCTATATATTAACACTTCTTTGGTGGTTCCAGTTTGGGTCATCTATAAAAATCGAAATCTTGCCAGAGGACAGTTTCGGTAAATTTTAGTAAGTACATGGATTTAGAGCCTAATAAAATTCTATGCATTATTATTATTATTATTTAATCAGAATATCCATAAAAGCTTACATAAACAGTTAATTCTACAGTGTAAAATAAACCATAACATTCGCTTCGCTCGCATACGAAAGCAACGTTTAATATATAAAGCATGAGGTTATAAATTGTTTTATAATATATGTATCTATGTTCTTACCCGTAACCAGATCCAGCTTTTCCGCCATAACCGCTGCTTCTGCTCGAATTGCTACCGGAGCGAGTAGACTTAGAACTGTGGCTGTAAACAAAACAATATTGTTAATATTTGGCTATACAATTTAAGAAATATATAACACTATACATACGAGTATAATGGAGTCCGTGAATAGTGGTTGAGCCTCATATTAATATAAAAAATTTTATAAATTTATTAATTAACACATCTCATGTTTGTGGCGCCGTATAGTTATTTTCTTGCCGAACTCACTGATCTGTAACGACTCAGATTGCATTTGGGACGTTAAATGGCGTTACATGATTCGCCGGAAGAAGTACCGCGAAACGCAGTTAAGTGGCTATTTACACGCTGCTACACCAATTATTGTGGACGACGATAAAGATTATTTAATATCTATCTATAATTTTACTGAAACGTAGTTCTAATAATGAAGGAATTGTTAACATCGGTAAACAATTTCTGAGTTTATTCTTATCACAAAATAAAGATATTTATAATGTGAGTAAAGTTAGATAGTGTATTTGATAGAAGACCAACTGTAACATATGCTAATTCCAGAATTTTGTCGGGAACGGTAATAAGTTAGGCGAACACAGTTCAGGGTAAATGAGTGTTCCAGGTTATATCACCGTTTAATAGCATTGTGTTCTGCAAAGCGGCTTACAAGCTATTTTTCATACAAAATAGACATCACGTTTTACATTAATAGGCTGGGTAACACTTAATCGAAGGTATTACTTCCAATCAAATAGGAAATGAATAGCCGAAGTTTTTCTGTTGGATTTTTCCTAGCACATCGACGAGCTTTCCATAGTTTGGTATCCACGCAACGTCTCTACCAATTCTTCTACCGAAACGTAGTTCTGAAATTTGTTTTTCTTGAACACCACCAAGTTAAATAAATCATTACTTTTGGAATCAGAGTAAATTTAAAAATAATAGATCTTCTCAGCTCTGCTTTCTTCTGTCTAACGTTCAATATTTCATTTCCTAATACTAATACCGCCTTTCCTTTACATAATTGACATAATTTATAGCAATTACTGACCAAAGTTATAGGCGTAAGATAATAACAGATATGGTAGGTTTGTTCCAATTCATTGACACAGCATGCATTCAATTTGTGATCACATGTACCTGAGTAAACAAAAAAAGTAAGTTAGTAAGATAATTAAATTAAGTTTGACTAACCTTCTCCTGGAATGGCTGTTGCTGCAGCTGTTAGAGTATGCCGAATCTGATATTTTAGCATTGTTCTCAGAGTCATCCAGGTTTTCCATTTTACGTTTACCCGTTATCTGTAAAGATGAAAAGCATATTAAATAAAAGCAGAACTAAAAAGCGAAGAAAACACTTGTTTAATACATCAGTACAATCCATCATATTGAAATATATTACTTTTTAAGAATGAATGTATCGAACTATTAGTAGCCCTGTATAAGCGTGCTGTTTGACTTTGAAGAGTTCCTTTGTATGAGTTCAGGTGCATTCCCGGATGTACTTGACCATACATATGTGCGTACATGTAAATATATACTAATTAAAATTGACTTTAAACTAACTGTAACGCCAGAATAATCATCAAAATCGGTCCAAAACAATAAATTATACCGGAGCATACATAAAAACGATTAAACAGACGAATTGTGGACCGCCATCCTGTTTTAAATCGGTAAAGAAGGAAGTTTAAAACAATATAATTTAAAGATATGTACATAATAAATTCAATTTGAAGAGAAAAAGTATAAAAATAAAAAGATCAGTTTTCAATAAAATTTAAAGTATCAAGTAGTATAGAACGCAGTATAATTTCAATAATATTTACGTAAATAAGTTTCCGGGAGTCGTAACAGAACTCGAAACGCCCCTTCACGAACATGGTGAAGTCGCAACTGACACGAGCGTTCCTGCGGGGGCTGCGGGGCTAGCAGGGCAGCCTGGGGCAGCGCGCGCATTGCGCGGCAGATAAAATTGTAATTGATGTGAATTTTGGCAATATTTTTTGGGAATTACACCTTTCATTATATTTAGGCGATACGTTATTTTTTTAAATTCTTAAAAGTATAACGAGTTTGAAAAAAAACAAAAGACGTAAAAATTGGTTTACAATTTTAAAAAAAGTTGGCCAATTCTGCCAAGCCCTATGATATAATTGAAAAATTAATCAAGGATTAAGTTCCTGTACTACCTATCTTTGTTGCTGAAATTTTTAATAATCAGAATGGCGATTATAAATAACGACACTTTTTGATATATTGATAACCAATGTGCAACTAAAAGCACTGACATTTCTCACATTGAAAAAATGTTTTTCTATATTCGATATTTAGAGTTATTATTAGATAGCAAATGGACATCATTCGTCGTAGATGTTTTATTTATTAATAGTGATTGTGATTATAATCTTAACTACGATGCGTTGCCGACCGTATGCTTCCGTTGGAATCTCTTTTGTCCCAGTAATTGCATTGGCCGTTCCTTTGTGGGTGTGCCTTGTGACCGAAACACGACCGCGTAAACATGATTATTATGGCAGTCGAGATACCGCTAAATATGAGAGCTTAGCTAACATACTGTACTACAAGTTGCTTCGATGTGGAGGATGGCGCCTTAAATCAATGTAAAAGAATTGTAAGGATGTCATTTTGTTATCAATTTCCCTCCAAATATACTTGGTGAAATGAAACATTTATTTCTCAATTACTTGTTCTTATTAACGTCAAATAAAGCATGTTTATACCACCAGTTCGGAAAAAACTTCGTGAAGAAGAACTGGCAAGAAACTTCACGGGTATATTTTTTTCAAAATAAATTTACAGAGTCTCTTTATGTCTATACAAAATTATTCTATCTGCATCTGTTAGCTCGGCAAGTCTCCCTCCCCCCAACTATCCTTATCCAATAATTTTTAATCCTTCATTACCATTATAGCCATTTTACAATTTTTTGTGTGCAAAGGGGATTGTTTTTTTTTTGTATTATGACTTAGTAACAAATGATAAACATTTTTCACTAAATCATTTACAATATCTAAAAACTCCGTAAGCTTACAAATTAGTAGTTTTTAATGCTATTAAATCATTTTTTGGTCCGAAGTGTACCCACTTTTGAAGGATTTTTTATTAAAAAATGTCTGGTTATTGAGTTTCCTTCATAGCCTCATAGCAGTAAAAAACAACAATCTAACGAAGCTTCTGGATTCTCTGCATAATAAAGATCTGAATAAAAACATTTCATTATGATAATGGCCTTTAAATGCACTAAATATGTATGAACACTTAAAACTTTCGCAAAGCAATAACGCTCACTGTGCAAAACAAATAAGAAGTAAATTGAAGTTTAATAGAAGTAAATAAAATTTTAAATTTAAAAAATGGAGGTTAATTGCACTGGACTCACTAGACAAGAACCCACTATGAAGCCTACTAATATGCTTGAATCATAGTAAATATACAGGGCCACACACCTATCTAGATAACACGCGGACCATGCGATCAGCCTGGAGGTAGGTAATTTTTTACACATTAGAAAAAACGTAAACGTAGATAAATAGACGCTTTAACGCGCGCTTTAACTCTAAATGTTTAGAATTTTTTATTGAGTAGGTACTCAATCTGGAATATTAAAAAAAAATACTTTTTTGAGCACCCTGTATAAATTAATTCGCTAAGTGTATGGGCATTTTTCAAATCATTTGACCATTGCCAAAACAGGATGTCCACTGACTTTTGCAATTATAATAATTAATATTGACTGGTGCGAAATTCATCTTTATACGGCAATCGGTAGCAAATTTCAACAAAAGTAAATTAAAACAGAAAAATAAATTAAAATGAAATCTTATCTTTAAAAAAAATGTGACATGTGAATGTGAATGTGACATGTCTCCCCATTTAACGATGTCCCATGCATACTTCCTGACTTTGAAGTGTTATATGTCCAAATATTCTCATCAAGCATCTACTATAATCACTCAGTTAGTGGTAAAACAATATGAGATTATGTTTCTATAAAGTCGTTTCATCTGTTATATCAAAATAATTGAATAAATCAAATTTTATTTTGTCTCAGAATTTTGATATTACCGGAATTCCCAGTTAGTAACGACGATTTTCGTGGACTTCCAGAAAAAAACCTTACCAACTCAAATATTTTTTTTACGTAGAAACCCTTTTTTTGACCGTTAGCATAGTTATTTCCGTTTCCTTTTCGGGCATTCTATTGGTCAGCCGTTACTTAGTGTGTAGAGCAGGCGTGTCGACAAAAACGTGTTCCGGTTAGTGAAGTGATTTTTTTCTATATAAATGTTATTGTTTTAACACGAATTTTGTTTAAAGTTGTGCACCAAGTACCTAAGAATAACTTAAGTTAAGTCAAATTACAAGTGTCAGAGTATTTTATATAAAATATTGTGTTTGAAGTCATAAGATGTACTTTCGTAACGTCAGGTGCGTAACGTTGTATATAGCCAGAATGGATTTTGTTACTAATTGGAATTATAAATCGGAGTGCTTAAAGTTTTTTCTTGAAAATTTGTATTTATTCTTCTTGTGCAAGTAGTTTGTGCGTATCACACTTCTAAATGCAAAAGTTTGTTTGTTTGTGGGTTTCTCTTTCTCGCCTAAACGGCTAAACGGATTTTGACGAAATTTGGTAGGTAGATAGACATACTTAATTAACAAATTTAAGACTAAGTGGCCATGGAGACGGTCACACTTTATACTAGCAAGAAAATGTCATAACTGCAACACTTATACTGATACGAACGCCGGAATACCGACTCATTTTGTTATTTTTAGTAGCACACAAATATTTCGTCTTTTGTTTCATAATTTACGGTACGAGTACTTATTTACGTTGAAGATAAGAATTATTGAATAAAAATAATCACTCAGCCAATTATGATACAATACAAGGAGTTTTGAGCCGTACTTATATAATTGAGTAAACCAATATAATTGGTTATTAACTTTGTGCGCCGTAATTTTGCACGCATTATTAAAAAAAGTGAATACTTACGTTTAACTATATTTTGATTTTTTAATCATGTTAATTAACATGATGTTGTTTGTGTTTTGTGATTTGAATTAAGACTGATTATTAAAATTGTAGAAGTAGTTAATTACAATTTCTTTGTTAATTTATTAGAGAATGATTAAATTAAGAAATAAATATTCTATATTTTGATATGTTTTACCTTTATTGCTAAAAGATTTATTTTTATACCTTGCGCCTTCTTCATAACAGAGTATAATTTATGTACCTTCAGAAACAAATGTTACTAATTGGAGGTAATTCATTAATAATTTATGAAAATATGCTGAAAATTTGTTTTTGTTTGCTTTTATTATGAATGTAACTGATTTGATTAATAAGACATGTAAAAAAATTACAAAGTACCTGGCTTTTATTTAAAAAAAGACGTATTAACAGTGTTGCTAACTGGAACGACTTGTTCTTTGAGTCATCTAGAAAAAGCAATTTTTTTGGCTTAATAGCTCGTTCAAATATATAACGATTGTTATTTCCAAAATGCTCATTTAATAGAATATTAAAAAATATACGAAAACAATACTAATAAAATTTCTATAAAAGGTCACAATTTTTGTAAAATGCCCATATATTCTTAATTGAGTTATTTAAGTATTTTGTACAATAAGTTCCATAGAACTGAGATTTTTTTTTCTAATGTTTCTTGCGTTTTCAGCCTTTTTTCATTAGATTTAAATGTTTAACTTTATGTTATTTTGAGAAAAAACTAAAATGTTAACCATCAGATAATGCACAAAAATTTGTGACAATTTAAAATTTTACAAAGTTCTACATTATTTAGAAAGACTAAAATATGAAATATCTCAGGAACTGGGCATTATTACCAGCTAGGGTTACATGACAAAACATATTGCAAATAAGCTATACTTTGGCGTCCCGAAAGGAATGTATCATAATTAGTAATGCTGTGTAAACATGCTGTTTGACATTGAGGAGTTTCATTTGGGCGCATTCCTGTATGTTCTTGACCATACACATGTATGTACCTTGTTTCAGTCACAAAGGTTACTAAATATCAATTTATAAATAAAAATATTTAAATTGAATTACTGAATGTGATGTGTACTAAAATTGAAAAAACAATACCTGAACTATAAAAAGAATATTTACAAGTTGGTTAAGAATATAATGTAATGCATATAAGCAATATAATGTGTTTAAAAATACAAACATAATAAATCTACTCCAAAATAGAAAAAAACTATACAAATAAAACAATTTGACAAAATAGTATAATCGGTGTGTATTTTGGCAATTATTTTCTATGTTGAAAAATGTATTTTATGTGTATTAGTTTATATTTAGGACATACAAAAATAGTGATCCAGTATTAAGTTACTGCACTACATATTGTTGATGGAATTGTCAATAATCTTGGGTATTTTAACAAACAATGCACATTTTAATCCACCCAAATATACTTTTAATCTTTGATCATTATAGCCTTCTTCAAACTTTTGTTGAGCTTATCCATGTGCGAATGTTTTATAATTGCTGTTAAATTGAAATGCTGAGTCGCTTTCACTGGCTTGGTAGTGAGTGAAATATCTACTATTAATTATTCACTACTTCTTTAAAAAATCTAAAAACTCTTAAATCCTACAAATTATTTGTTTTTCCAAATGCTTACTGCTTTTAACTTATTTTGTGGTCAGAAATGTACCCATTTTTAAAGGATATTGAATAATAATTTAATCTCTGGAAACATTCTAATATGCTTGATTGCTTACTTCATAAATAATTTTTATCATTACCTACTACTTTCAATTTTTATTTAGATTTATTCATTAAATATACATTGTTAATTCTAAGTGTTCCAGTTCTCTAACAAAAAAGAACTTCTTTTACGAATGATAAAAACCATTTCATTGTAAAACTGCACTTTTGGAATAGGTAAAGTAAAACTTAGTAAAAACTTCTTCGTTCCATATTTTAGATACTTGGTGTGGAAATTTATGCACTATTATGTAATAGGTAGATATAATAGAGGTTGAATGTTTTTTTCTTTTTCTTTATTTACTTTTTGTTTTAACTTATCATGAATAAAATTAAACAAAAAGAATAGATCATAACTAAAAAGTTTAAAGCACATTTTAGTTATTTTCACATCAAATCATAGTTAAGTATCTTATAAAAAGTTTTGTTACACTCGCATTGTTGTGTGTCGTTGGCACCACGTATTCCCAAAACTTTTTGGTACTATATTAAAATTATTTTTTTTAATGACGAGCAACGTAAAATCTTACTTGTACTCACCAAAACCATAAGAAAATTGTTTTATTCGATGTTCCCAACTTATTTCTTGGTCATTTTTGACTGTAAACTGGTAATTTTTCAATTGGAACTTGTTACTACGAATTACTTAAACGTCTTCCAAAATAAAACTTGTACAAACACAAAGCAATCAAACCAGGTTACAATTTAATCACTAAGCACAACAAACTATTCTTCTTAACTTGTGTTAAGAATATTGACAGAAGTTAACAATATTATCACTAAAGCAGAGATTTTTTTAATAAATCACTACTAAACAAGAGAAATTAGTTATTTTACTCCTGACCAAGTTATGAAGTTACTGCTAGTGATGTGACGCCACAAAATATCGATGGCACAATAATAAAATCGATTAGGTCGATTACTATGCATTTCAAATGAGAATAGGAACGTCAATGACCTCTGTCTGTCAAATTTCACTTGAAAATTATAGTCAGCAAAGATAATTTTTTTGTATAAAATAATGATTTATTTTACTTTATTTATTAAAGTATTATATCGAAAAGAAATTATTAAAAAAAAAACTGTATTCGAAAAAGAACTGTTATGAGTTAATAAAAAGGCACAAACCACCAAAAAACTATGTCAAAAATAACATTTTCAACACTCACGGTTTTGAAATTTTGAGGTTGCCACCTTATAATTTTAATTTAAATCCAATAGCGTGACAAAAACGTCAAAAGTTAGAAACCCAAAATTATATTTTTAAATAATTTTTTTATGCTCACGCTACCTAATCGGTTCGAATAAACAGCTTTGACGTCACAATATGGCGCTAAGTCGGTCCTATTGTTATTTGAAACGCATAGTACATCTTATTGTCGATTCGTGTTCGACGCTAACTAATGCAAATATTAGATCAGAAAACGTGTTTTTGTTAAAATAACTTTCTGACAATACGAAAAGCCTCATTATTTTGTATGATTAAAAAAAGTAAAACTAAATAATGGTATCTTTCAATAATCTAAGCATTTGCATTACTAATTTAAAACTCTGTTTACATAAATATTTATCCAATTGGTCGAATATTATGATGATGGATCGATTATTAATCGAGAGCTAAAACAATCGATAAAATAAAGCACTAATGTTCACGCTTTGTCACACGTGAAGCTGGTGCCAAAGTAAGATGCAAGTATAAGTTTGTCTCGTTTACAAGCATCATCAAATTTTCAACCTTCTACTTTGAAGCGTGCGAACAAACACGTGACCAATGAAAGAGAATTAATATGCCATGTAGGCATATCTAGGTATATCGCAGGCGGATGGTTGAGTTCGAGAAATAGCCGTTTGGTTGAAAGTTTTCTGTTGCTACCTCAACCAGCTCACTTAATTCGCTCGGCTTGTGCGATCCGTAGGATATCAATAGTTTGTAAGAAAATCATATTCCTTGTTTCTACAGCTACAGCCATCACAGCTAGCTGGAAAAATCCATCCAACCTTTAAGTGATTTAAACCATATGTTTGCGACATATACCTACTTATTCAGAATGTTGCAGTGTCACCTGGAGGGAAGGTAGGTACTCTAAATAGGTATTAGAGACAGCAAGTGTTTCTAATAGGTCTTTACCTATGAAACTGCCGTTTTGCCGTACTGGCCATTTCAAATGAAAATATTTTTTTTTTACTGATAATTCTAATTAATTTTATTTGACAAACATGGATTTCTTTTTCTAAAATCGTCATTTTTAATAGTTAGTGTTTTGTTTTCAACGCATTCGAACATTTTTCGTCATCATGGATAAGTTAAAAATTCGAGTAATTATGGAGTATGAGTACCGTCGTGTATCAACGACGTTTACGGAGCGAACACTACAAACGAACGCACCACCCGTTATTGGTTTACCCGCTTCCGTTCTGGAAATTTTGACCTGAAAAATGAACCCCGTGGTCGTCCGAAAACTTTGGTCGACAATGACGAATTAAAGGCAATTGTGGAAGCTGATGAAACTCAATCCACGGCTGAATTAGCAGCAGCTTTCGACGTTAGCATCAAAACAATATTGGTCCATTTGCGTCAAATTGGCAAGGTAAAAGAGCTTGACAAATGGGTACCCCACGAACTCAATGACCGCCAGCGCGAAGTACGCGTGGAGACGTGCCTTGCACTGCTCAGCTGGCATACAAATGAAGGAATTCTGAACCGCATTGTTACTTGTGACGAGAAATGGATCCTGTTTGACAATCGTAAGCGCTCAGCAAGTTGGTTGGACCCTGGTTCAGCACCCAAACAATGCCCTAAACGAAAACTTACCCCTAGAAAAGTAATGGTCACTGTTTGGTGATCTAACGCGGATGTAATTCATCACAGCTTCTTGCCAAACGGGACAAGCATTACTGCAGATGTGTACTATGAAGAACTGAACACAATGATGGAGAAGCTCGCACGTCTCCAACCAGCTTTGGTCAATCGTTCGGCTCCACTGCTCCTGCACGACAACGCGCGACCTCATACTGCACAGCAGACGGTCTCCAAGCTACAAGAGTTGGGGTTGGAAGTTCTCCGTCATCCGCCGTACTCACCAGACCTTGCGCCTACAGACTTCTACTTTTTCCAGAATTTGGATAACTTCTTGGCGGGAAAAAAATTAAATACCCGAGAGGGAGTACAAAATGCCTTTGAAGAATTTGTTGCCTCCCGTCCAGCTGATTTCTTCAAGAAAGGCATCGATAAGCTACCAATGCGTTGGCAAAGATGCATTGATTGCATGGGTGATTATTTTGATTAATAGAAATAAAAAATATATAAAAAAATTACGCTTCATTTATTTCGTGAAAAACGGCAATTTCATAGGTAAAGACCTAATATTAGGAAACATTACTTTATTATTAAAAAGAAGAAAAACTTCACAGTTTTTTGAGTGCAGTTAACTTATTTATTTATTTTACTTTGTACTAAAACTAGCGACCCGCCCCTGCTTCGCGTGGGTCTAAGTCCCTGCATTTTAGTTCTGTAATATTTTCGAAAATATTCATTTAAATTACACGCTGTACAGGGCCATATTGATCTATATTACATGCACAATGTATTTTATGTAAGTATTTAAGTGAATAAGGATTAATGCTGTATTAAAGTGCTGTGTGCTTAAAATCGCTTCGTAAATAAGCCAAGGATAAAAAATGGGTATTGTGGGCTATCTCTAAAGAGATATACCTACATACCATATTACTACACCATCGCGCACTTTTTTGTAGACCCGTTTAAGGTGTAGGTACAATACTGTTGCACATTATTTTGATCTTCTCTTAGGGTTCAGAAAGCGATTGCATTATTATGCATATATTATACACATAAACCTTCTTCTTGAATCGCATCAAAATCCGTTGGGTAGTTTTAAAGATGTATGCATACATAGGGGCAGACAGACAGCGGGAAGCGACTTTGTTTTATACTATGTAATGATAAGCTTTCCACGCCCGCATTTAATAAGTGACCAAGTGAGATTCTAAAAAATACGCCCTGTATTTTTTTATCAATGTATATAGTCAACTACTAGGTCCAAATCAAGAGGAGAAGGAGAAAATCACGCAAAAGAGACAACTGGTGTTTAACAGCCCCAGTTTAAATGCGTGGCTGGTCCGCAATCCGCATATAACAATACTTAGTTTTACTTTATTTAGAAAGATTTTGCCTGAGTATTAGTAGTGTTGTGCGTGACGGCGAGTCAATATGCCGCTAAGTACGCTGCTCGTGCGCAACGCTTTGTACATCGTTAAAAAGTTGTAAAAGTTTGATAACTACTAAAAGGAGAGAATGTTCTTCAGTGAAGTGCATTAACTAGATTTGTCAAAATCGCAGAATAATTCGCGCTGTAACATAATATTTTGAACCAGTACTTAATAAATTGATCGCTAACTACACAGAGTTATTTTTTTACAAACATACCAACTGTAAGGCCCGAAAGTAAGCAGAGCTTGTTTTATGGATGACCATACAACGAACTGTATTTATTTCATGTATTAGGTATACCTACCTTTGTGCACCGGAAATTCAAAGAAAATACTGTATACAAATTAGTTTCAATTAATATATTTATTTCAATAGATAATAGTTTACTATTACATCTTGCTCCGATGACGGAGATGACGGAGCAAGTCAGAACGTATTGCTTCATTTATTTCTGTTCTGTCAACCATATATTTAAATATCTTTTCTTCTTAATTTATAATAATTCTTTCCTCTTTACTCAAATGTCGCGGCATTCTGACGTGCTCTCTAAGGCTTAGCCGTGACGATCGGCCGCCCGCATGAAATTTATTCACACAAACAAGGTTGGGTGGATAAATTTCTTACAAAAATTGTTCTAACTACGTGCCTGAACGAGGATGTGTTTGTACGACGGCCACAGGAGAGACTATCCCTGTCGATAAGGTGATTCCTGGTGGTTGGTGTGAATACTTTACGTACAAATAGTATATATAACGTTACAAAAACGATGGCTTCACCGTGATCCAATGAATAACTGCTTCAAGAGGATTTCCCGCCAGCAAAACCTCGCAAAAAGCAAGCGAACGTCGCCTAAGCTACTTTCAATATAATGTTTCCTAATCACATTTCAAATATTCTTAGAACCGTTATAGAGATGTCATTTCATTGTTTCACGTCCCTGGCAGATAACTTCACCTTATTGCGCGCATCGATAACCAGCTTGTCACCTGCAGCCAGCAAAGCATGCCACCTATTCTTTAAGAGAATGTATGGTGTTGGTGACCGCCTGATTACAAATGAACGCCCTCGGTTCCATTACCAGATAAGGACATAGTGAAACACAACGCAAAAAAAATCTTTATTGATCATTACACATAACAACTTTTAAGACAAGATAAAATTAATTTCATATTTTATCGTATCGCCAAGGGAGGGTTGTCATCAATCCTCATCCCTCAGTGGCTGCCATCTCATCAACTATTGGCTGCCATCTCATCTGCTAGTGGCTGCCATCTCATTTCCGTTATAATTCACAATATGAAGAAAGAACATATTAGTACATTAAAATATAACACTAACTCATATATACCAAAACACATTCTTAATGATAACAAATAATAACATTTACTACGTTATAATGAACATATTCACATTAGCCATATATTAGGTCTTTACCTATGAAAGTGCCGTTTTTCACGAAATAAATGAAGCGTAACTTTTTTTTTTATATATTTTTTATTTCTATTAATCAAAATAATCACCCATGCAATCAATGCATCTTTGCCAACGCATTGGTAGCTTATCGATGCCTTTCTTGAAGAAATCAGCTGGACGGGAGGCAACAAATTCTTCAAAGGCATTTTGTACTCCCTCTCGGGTATTGAATTTTTTTCCCGCCAAGAAGTTATCCAAATTCTGGAAAAAGTAGAAGTCTGTAGGCGCAAGGTCTGGTGAGTACGGCGGATGACGGAGAACTTCCAACCCCAACTCTTGTAGCTTGGAGACCGTCTGCTGTGCAGTATGAGGTCGCGCGTTGTCGTGCAGGAGCAGTGGAGCCGAACGATTGACTAAAGCTGGTTGGAGACGTGCGAGCTTCCCCATCATTGTGTTCAGTTCTTCACAGTACACATCTGCAGTAATGCTTGTCCCGTTTGGCAAGAAGCTGTGATGAATTACACCCGCGTTAGACCACCAAACAGTGACCATCACTTTTCTAGGGGTAAGTTTTCGTTTAGGGCATTGTTTGGGTGCTGAACCAGGGTCCAACCAACTTGCTGAGCGCTTACGATTGTCAAACAGGATCCATTTCTCGTCACAAGTAACAATGCGGTTCAGAATTCCTTCATTTGTATGCCTGCTGAGCAGTGCAAGGCACGTCTCCACGCGTACTTCGCGCTGGCGGTCATTGAGTTCGTGGGGTACCCATTTGTCAAGCTTTTTTACCTTGCCAATTTGACGCAAATGGACCAATATTGTTTTGATGCTAACGTCGAAAGCTGCTGCTAATTCAGCCGTGGATTGAGTTTCATCAGCTTCCACAATTGCCTTTAATTCGTCATTGTCGACCAAAGTTTTCGGACGACCACGGGGTTCATTTTTCAGGTCAAAATTTCCAGAACGGAAGCGGGTAAACCAATAACGGGTTGCGTTCGTTTGTAGTGTTCGCTCCATAAACGTCGTTGATGTTGCGTGCCGCTTGTGCCGCTTTGCTGCCACGACGGTACTCATACTCCATAATTACTCGAATTTTCAACTTATCCATGATGACGAAAAATGTTCGAATGCGTTGAAAACAAAACACTAACTATTAAACAAATGACGATTTTAGAAAAAGAATTCCATGTTTGTCAAATAAAATTAATTTGAAATTAGAATTATCAGTCAAAAAATAAATATTTTCATTTGAAATGGCCAGTACGGCAAAACGGCAGTTTCATAGGTAAAGACCTATTTATTATCTTTCAGACTGATATATGTCAGGCTAATGTCACCTCATTTTAGCCTAAAAACCAGAAAATAACAATTATTTACTCTTGACACTTTACAACATTTCCATATTTACAATTATAATTTAAATAGATTTTTTTTCTATAATGAACTCAACAAAATTATCGCAAGTTAAAAGGTTTTAGCCGATTGACATGGACAGTTATTTCTCGACCTCCATTCACCGCCTTTATTAGATAATTGTTGTTTCTTAAACCTCTACATATTTGATATAGACCTTTAAATGGTCAGCTAAGTTTTTTACTCTTTCCAGACACTCTTTTTGGGTTATGCAACAATACAAATTGACCTGTCTGAAGATTAATAGATGAAGCTTTTTTATCATATAGCCTTTTCGGCGCCAAATGAGCTTTACGAGAGTTCTCTTGTGCCAAATTCACATTATTTCTATATCTATTCCTCCTGACTTCGAAATTTTCAATATTTAAGTTGGGATTTAATCTTTCATCGGAAGGAACGTCAGGTTCCCTAGCGAACATTAAATAATATGGTGAAAACTTAGTGGAAGCTTGTTTGGCACAGTTATAAGCATACACTACTAATGGCAAAAATTGACACCAATTACGTTGTGTTGAGTTAACATATTTAGCTAACATGTGAGAAATTGTTTAATTAAATCTTTGTACAAGACCTAACGTTTGATGGTGTATAGTGGTCGCAAGACATTGTTGCACACCGAACTCTCTCAGAGTATTCTTAACTAATTCGACGTTAAAATCGAGCCTCTATCTGATAGCAATTCTCGCACCCTACCGAATTTCGTGAAAATTTCCTGTACGAGAAAATCACTTACTGCTTGAGCCGTAGCTCTAGGAATTGCTCTACATACAGCGTATTTCGAAAAACATTCAACGCAAGCTATGACATACCTATTGAAATAAATAGAGTCCCGTAATTTTCAAAAGTACAATGAATAGGTACCTCATGGATAGGTGTTAATATCATTGTCTTCATCGTCATCATGTGAGACGGAAGACAAACGCAAGCCATTATTTATTTAAATTAAAAAATGTAAGTATACATTAATTAAAAAAAGCTATTTAAATGAATTAACAATAAAATAAACATTCTTCAAAAATATAAATACAATATTTTTAAAATTAAAATCATACTATAGAAGTTTATGTGTTCTGTGGTCATTATATCTTCCGTGGGCACCGTGGACCACGGGATAGATGACCATGGAAGAGATGTTCCTAATCAAAACACTGTCTGGTTTTTCTTGACTTTTGAGTTTATGACATATCAATTTGTATTTTCAACATCAAATTATATTTTTATTTTAAATACGTAGCTGTATACAACAGTAACAGAAGGGAACTTTGATCTTTTACACAAAATTATTCACAGTGATAATGTTTTTTTTGTGATGCTGCCTTTGCATTCAACCGGTAAAACGATGCACGAATGTTTAAATGTCAACTTCAATGTGGGTAGAACAATGACATATTACATATAGACAAGTCATACCCAAACATTACCGCAAAAAAAAAACGGCGTCAACGTAACTATAGATACCTACCCGATATATGGAGTAATATAATTTGTGGGAAAAGGAAAGAATAATACGGTTCACTTGTTGTAAGAAAGAGATACCTATGTACTTCGTGACGTTGCTTCGCACTAATTGCTCGTAAGCGTACGTGACGTTGTAAGTAAATTGTCGAAACTTTATACCGTTGTCTCTATCAACATATACAAAATCATATTACATCTCGCTCTTCGAGTTTGTTGAAACGAATAGCCATGTCAATTTTAAATAGGAAAATAAAATAATAAATGAGATAGTTATAAAAAAATAGTACTTACGCATGAAAAGAAACGTTTATTCTATCTTTAACAGTAACAGTGTAATTAGTACACTGTCTAAACACACAAGAGGGCATTGTACGGTATTAAAAACACAGAATAGGGAATAAGTTTTGTTTGATTTATCTGATTAGCCGTGACACTGGGTTGCACAAGACGAGTCAAATAGCCGGCAACTGCCTTGCATTTGCGTTGCTATTTTTGAGAACGGATAACCTGTCTATATGTAATATGTCATTGGGGTAGAAAGCAAAAATACTACCGTGTCGCCAGTTTTTTGTAAAATAAATCCCCATTTTATGTATGACCACGGAAGGCTATGCGAACTTGCGGTCTTTTTGAGAACATAAGATTATTATCAGTAAAACAATGCCAAGTTTTTCTTTTTGATGGTATGTTGTACACGGGGACTTATGAAATTGTAGGAGTTTATAAAGAAAAGATTTAATTTTTATTTAATATACTTCTAGCCCAGTCAAACTTATGAAAGTGAAATCCAACAGACCACGGAGGGAGACAATCAGAGTAAAATCATATCTTTTAGTAATATTTTTTTAAGGAAATCAAGCTGGTTGTTAAGAAGTTCATTTTATTTCACTATATTTTAATCCTACATACTTTTTGTTTAATTTATATCTAAAATTATTAAGTTTTTTCAATCCAACATGATTTTGAAATAAAAATAAAACATCGACGTGAGAGAAAACGCCATGTTTTCATTATGAAGTTTAGTTGATTTACGGACATGAGAATGGTTTCCAAATTTATGAAATATTGGCATTTAATATTCGTTCTATTTATTTCAAGGATACTGAGAACACCAAGCACCCTTTGCATCAATATTTTTGATGCTGCAGCTACAAATGTGGACCGATTTTAATTTTTTTTTCTGTTTTGTATAGCCTAGTGATATGCCTATATACTTACTATTTAGTTTTTCAGTACCTATTACGGTTTGGTAGAAATAAGTACGTAAAAATTCTGAAAACTGTCAGAATGTAACACAAAATTTTTTCGAGCAAGTTGGATACTTCACCCAGTAAAAAAAACTTACCTACATGGACCTGCAACTGTTTTCAAAAGTGGCGCAGTTCATGTAAATTTCAAAATGATATAATACTTAGTAGTTTTATTACAATTTTTCGTGCTATAATTTTTTTCTTTGCTTTACTTGCTCGTAATGCACTTTCCACTCAGTTTTCGGAAACAGTAGGATTATTTATAGTTAATCAATAAGATAAAGGGAGCCTTTTCGGTCGCATAATCTTTTTCATCATAAATCATAATCATCATAAATGCTTACATAAGCATAAATTTAACTTCTTCTAATTTTAATTATGATAATTTTAATTAGCATTGATGTAAAGAAAATAATTTAAAAAAATACGAGACGCAAAATGGATGTACTGTCGTTTTCACGACGCATCTTCAACATCGTCGCCTGCAGCTCGTCGTCGCCGATCTTCGTCGCCGTCACCGCTCCGGCAAGCTCTGTGTTCCAGGACTACGAGTCGTCGTAAGTTCTCCGTGAAAAGGTGGAAACCTTACCGTGTCAACGAAGCCTGTTAGCGTTGCCCCAGTAGTGGGCTTTATTGGTTTGAAGTCCGTGACAATTCCTAAATAAAAACTATTACGTGACAAGTTGTACAAAAAAAGGTAAGAAAATGATGAAATGAAATTTGAAATATTTATTTCTCAACATTGACAGTTACTTGTTATTATTGACGTCAAATAAAACATGATTCTAACACCAGTTCGAAAAAAAACTTCGTGAAGAAGAACTGGTAAGAAACTTCATGGGTATATTTTTTTCAAAATAAATTTACAGAGTCTCTTTATGTCTATACAAAATTATTCTTATCTGCATCTGTTAGCTCGGCAAGTCTTCCTCCTCCCAAGTATCCAAACTACGAACACCCTCAAACGGCACCCGTTCACGAGTTAACGCGGGATCCAGCCATCGCCCTCCCCAACCATACTACGAACACCCTCAAAGACGTAAGTATTCTGGTTTTAGTACAGAGGATACCTTACGGTGACAACCAATTTGTACTGATCCAGTCCTTTATTTTATATATTATTTATTTCTACTATTTATTTATTTACTCTTCTATTTTCATATTTGTCTTAATCATATTTGTGTCTTTTCGTGTACAATTCATGCTCTTTTGTCGGTAAAGGTCCCTAACGCGGTCGACTCTTTACCTGCGTACCCTTTCTAGGATTCCAGGTAGCGGACTTTGGCGAACTACGGTTAGTTTTTAAGTTATTTTCAGGCCACGGTAGCTATGGCTACCGCGGAGGCAGATATATCGAAGGCCTTGATGGCCTTCGTTCGCTCGCAGTGTCCAGACATCTGGACAACATTCGGAAGTGGGTTCAATCCCACAACCAAAACGCCGATAAAAAAGGAAAGACGGGCGCGTCAACCCGCATCAATCAACCCCTCACGCGATCGTTCTAGCTCGCGCTCGTCCGTGGCTTCGTCCACTGGTAGTTCATCGTCGATGGATTGCGATACCCTGGCTCCCGCCCAAGCCATCGAATCCAACGAAGGATTCACCGTCGTCGCAAAACGACAAAAAAGGGCCAAGCACTCGGACTCATCCATGCCCGCGTCAAATTCAAATAATAATCTCTCCTACCCCGAGGCTAAGCCAACCGGTCGGCATCCGCCTCTTATTTTCATCTGCGATAAAGCGGCGTGGACATCTGTGTCCACACATATTTCAAATTTAATTACCGCGACCGGCATCAGCGTAGCTACCGTCGCACCCGCCGATCACCGCGCCCTCACCAAGTACTTGAATGAGAAATCCATTGAGTACCACACTTACGCACTGGAGGAGGAGCGCGTTTTACGCGTCCTTAGAGGCGTACCGAAGGAGATTGAGTCAGAGCTCCTTCTCCAGGATCTTAAAGACCAGGGATTCCCGGTCATTTCTGTCCACCGTATGTATGGCAAAGATCGTATGCCGTACAACCTAATGTTGGTAACACTAGATCACACCCCTGAGGGCAAGGGGATTTTCTACCTTAAAACTATAGCACGACTTTTGGGGATCACCGTCGAGATCCCTATCAAACGTGGTATACCCAGCCAATGCCATAGATGCTAAGTCTATGGCCATACGCCCAGAAATTGCCACGCCAAGCCCAGGTGCGTCAAGTGCCTGGGTGATCATGGCACTGCGGATTGCGCGCAAACCCCGCAATCTGTCGAACCTCCTGCATGCGTCTTATGTAAGTCGGTTGGCCACACTGCCAATTACCTAGGATGCCCCAGGGCCCCAAAGCCCAACCCCAAAAAGGCGCAGAAGGCAAAGCAAAGGTGTCCACCCTCTGCTTCTGCTGCAAAGTCCGGCCCACCCAATAAACCGCAGCCTCCACTATGTGACCCTCACGGTTCTCCACCGCCTCCCAAGAACGCATGGGTGAACTACCATAGTGAGGAAACCCATGGCAGCCCTCACCCTCCCGTCTTCTCAGGTACAGCAGGTTAGGTTAGCACCTGCTTGCGCTTGTAAGCGAATTCACCTCAAGTTTCGACTTGGGAGAAATCACCACTTTGGCTCGCAAACTATGAGCCACAAAGGGTGACTTCCAGGCAACGTGCTTCGTCGCAATCGAACACCAGGCGCTTATCGCCTGAAATTCATTTAATTTATTGAATAAAAATTCAATAAATTAAGCTTTTAAATGGCGTCCTCTAGATTAAAACCTCGGTCCCTTACTATCGGCTACTTCAACGCCGATGGTCTTAAACATCAGCGTAATGAAATTCATGAACTCATTCGAGAATTCCAAAGCGACATCTTAATTGTGCAGGAAACCTTTTTGAAACCTAGTCACAAGGACCCGAAAATAGTGAACTACAACATCGTTCGTAACGATAGGCTTACCGCCGATGAAGGCAGCACCCTCATCTATTACAAAAGGTCACTACACTGTATACCTGTCGATCCCCCACAATTGTAGAATAGCGATGAGCGGCCATCAGCAAATGACGCTGGCATCCATCTACCAATCACCAGATAAAGCTATACTTCAAAGCGACCTCCAATCGCTACTGGATATGAGTCCCTCCGTAATACTAGCTGGTGACTTTAACTCAAAACATTCAGGTTGGTACTCCATAGTTACCAACCCAAACGGCCGTCGTCTTCATCACATGTTAGATTCGCTAAGCTGTGATGTATTGGGTCCTCGGGAACCGACTCACTATCCCTATAACACAAATCATCGCCCCGATATTCTTCGGATCACCGACCGGTAGTCATGCAGCTAGGTATCCCAAGTGACCCCGTTCCTCGAACGAGGGCACACATTGATTGGGCCAAACTAACGGAAGTCCTTAAGGCAACCGACAGCCCCGACCTGAACACCATTCCCGATTCATTGTCATCCATCGAGAAGACCAACCACCTTCGAACTATCAGTGCATTTTCCAGGCGGGTTCCGGTGGCGAATTAGCGACGCTGGATCCTGCATGAGGGTGTGAGGGAGTTGTTGAGAGCAAAGAATGCAGCTATCCGGGCGTACGATTACGCTCCGAGCGAGGCAAACCGCATCCGTATGAGGGCCCTACAGCGAAATGTTAAATCTCGCATACGTGAACTGCGGTCTAACAACTGGGACGCGCTTCTTGAAGAGATTTCGCCTTCGCATCTGGCCTACTGGAGCTTGGCGAAGTCTCTCAAGGTGGACTCTACCACGTCATCGATGCCTCCGCTCCTTAGGCCTCCGCCCATGACTCCCGCCTTCGATGACTCCGAAAAAGTTGAAACCCTAGCCGATAGCTTAGCCCAACAACGTACACCAAGTACAAAAAGCACCAACGCCCTTCACATAGAAACTGTGAACAGCACAGTCGAAACTAAATGCGGCAACCTACCGACAGACACCCACCAACCGGTAATGGTAGAAGAGGTACAGACAATAATTAAAAACTTATAACCGCGGAAAGCTCCAGGTTCAGACGAAATACCAAACAGGGTTCTGAAAGTTCTCCCACTCGCACTTATACAACTGTTAGTATTTATTTTCAATAACTTACTAACGAACTGCTTCTTTTCGCAAACGTGGAAGGAAGCGATTGTCATAGGTATTAAGAAACCCGGAAAACCGGCTAATCTGTGACGGTTGTCTATTTCGACCTCTTTTTGTCAGTAAATTTTATTTTTTTGTTGTTCCCGACGTAATTTTAAACTAGGAATTACGTAGTGTCGGAGAACGGCAATGTTTTGATTTGACAAGTCAGTCACGAAAAATTATCCATCAAAGCAACTTGAATCTATTTATTTATTATTTTCCGAGTTTATTATTCCAAATTACATAGTTAAGATATTTTATTATCGATAATCAAAGTTCTTTTTAAGAAACCTATATTTATTTTTTACGTTCACGAGTGTGCGTAGCCAAAATTGTTGGTAAGGATTCTCATTCATTAAAATTTATTTTATTGTTATGTTTTCTTTTCAGATCAAATTTAATTGTATTAATATTTCTGTTCTATTTTGTGTGACTATTTTTTATTTCAATTTTGTTTATATTTTTCTGTTTGTATTTACAGGCATTTTTGTATATTTTTAATTTTACCGAAAAAATAAACACAGAAGAGAATTTTGTGTTTTATTGAAACTACGCTACATACTGGCGCCCGAATATTCAAACGTAGTTTATGGAGAAGAGAGGAGAAATTGCAACAGAAGGAACAAAAGGAACAGAAGAATTGCAACATTAAAAATAATTTTTTTATAATTATTATTGAGGTCAGGCATAAAACTTTATTTGTTACCATTTTCAATCATTAACATTCACTATAATATATTTATATATGTATCTACTATAATATATCTACTATAATATATCAAAATACTGCTAAATTATTCAGACATTTAAGTTTCTTTAGTTTCTTTCGTTATAATATTCTTGAAGAAATTTTCTGAAGACACAACATTCTATAACCCAGTAATTTCACTATTTAAATAACATTTTCTATTCATTTTCATCACTTGAAAATACGTATATTTTTAAGGCTCTATTCTGCATAACGACTATTAACAAATTTGTTTCACTTTAACATTTTTTTTTGATTTTGCAATGAATTTTTCACAATTAAATAAACCTGAAATAATTTATGAATTAAAAATCAGAAATATAAATTTTTCTTCGACGCAATCTGTAGACGAACTACGATCATTATTATTAAATATTAATGTAGATTCTGAAACAGAAATTTTACAAAATAGCCCTGAAGAATTTTCAGAAGATATTAATACCATTAAAAAAAATTTAAAACTTGTTGAAGCTTGTATAAACTCTTATCCTATTAGGAAACAAAAAATTTCACCTTATTTAACTCATATAAGAACAAGATTAGGCCTCATTGACATTACATCAGATTTATCTTCAGAGCAGTTAGATTTAATAAATTCATGTTGGAATGATTTAACTCAATTAGACTCACGTTTTAAAAATTTGGAAAAATCACCAACACATTCCACATATCATTCCGCAGAATCTATACAAAATATTAATCTACAACCCCTTTCTTTTTTCGAAGCATTAACTGATAAGGTCAGTAAAATTACAGAAAATCGAACTAACAATGATTTAAAAAGATTTATTTATAAAGGTGAAGGTTGTCCAAAGGATTTTATTCAAAAACTTGAAGAATTTTCACAAATAAAAAATATTTCTGAAAAATCTTTATTCTCACATATTTATGATATTTTATCTGGATCTGCTCTTGATTGGTTTAGAGCTAGAAAGTCGACTATTAATGACTGGTCATCTTTCCGATCGGCATTGTTGAATGATTTTGCAATTACCGATTACGATTATAAACTAAAAAAAGTAATCGATGCTCGTAAACAAAAACATAATGAGAGAATTATCATCTACTTTGCTACAATGGAATCTCTTTTTTCAAAGCTCTTGGAACCAATGTCCGAAAAAGAAAAAATTAATACTCTTGTTAGAAATCTTAAACCTGAATTTACATTACGTCTTTCACCTACTGATTTACATACTGTAAATTCCCTCTTGGAATCATGCAAATTTACAGAAAGCATTCTCCAAGTTTCTAATAATACATCTTACTACTCTTCATCATCACCACCAGATCATTATCATTCTTTTCCTATTCCTTCTACATCAAATTCTAATAACAAATCGTATAATAATACTCTACTTTCACATAATCAACCATATATTCCTGAATTTCCTTTTAAAGCTTGTACATATAATTCCATAGCAGCTGTAGCTAATCCATTACCTAATACTGTAGCTGCAATTAATAAAAATCAGAATTTTTATAAATTCACTTGCCCACGTTGTAGATCTAATACACATTTATTAAAAGACTGTACTAACACTAATATAGTGTGTTTTCGTTGTGGAAAAAAAGACTTTATTACTAGTAAATGTCCTAATTGTAATAAGTCGATTTCAAAAAACTAAATTACGAGGAGTGCATAAACAAAAATAATGGTATTAAATCATCAAATTTTGACAAAAAAGATTGGGATACATGGTTAAAAACTTTAACAATTTTTTTTAAATCTTATAACACTTGTGCTCTCCTCTTTAATAAAACATCAGATTTTGAACGTCCTTATTTACATATAAAAGTAAACGATTTAATTTTAAATGGTCTTTTAGATAGTGGTAGTGCTATCACTATATTGGGTAATAATTCTCATAAAATTTTATCACAACATGGTCTTTTTATGCAAAAAAGCTGTTTAATAAAAGGTAATGTTGCAAACGGACAAACTATTTCTTCTATCGGCATTATTACTCTTCCTACTTTTTATAACAATAAATTTGCGTTAATTACAGCTCATGTGATCCCAGAAATCACTGAATCACTCATTTTGGGTATTGATTTTTGGAAAACTTTTAATCTTGCTCCGGATATTCTTAGTAATATCACATTACAACCTTCAAATTTAAACTCATCTTTTCTCATTAATACAGATTCTAACTTTCATTTACATGAATACCATTCTTTAACAGACACACAAAAAATTATTGCAGATGCAATTATGGAAAAGTTTAGGTTGATTTCAACTGAATGTAAACCTTTAGGTCGTACTCATTTAGTCGAACATTTCATCGACACTGGAGACCATCCACCTATTCGTCAACGCTGTTACAGACTTTCTCCTGAGAAACAAAAAGCTCTTTGTAAAGAAGTTGATGATATGTTACAATTAGATGTCATTGAACCCAGTGACAGCCCATGGCTGAACCCAATTATTATTACACCTAAAAAAGATGGTACTTGGCGATTTTGTATTGATAGTCGTAAATTAAACGATATCACAAAAAAAGATGCTTACAAACTTCCTTTCATTTCTGATATATTAGATAACCTTAAAGATGCTAAATTTATATCATCTATTGACATTGCTAAAGCGTTTTGGAATATTCCCTTAAAAAAAGAGGATAAACTCAAAACTGCATTCCATGTTCCAGGCCGAGGAATGTTTCAATTCAAAGTTATGCCATTTGGTTTAACTAATGCACCTGCTACTCAACAAAGATTCATTGAAAATCTACTAAATGATCTTACAAATGATAATAATGTTTTCTATTTTATCGACGATATAGTCTGTATTTCTCAAACCTTTGAACAACATGTCGATATACTTACTAAAATTCTTAAAAAACTTTCAGATGCCAATCTCACAGTCAATTTTCCAAAATGTTCATTTTTCCGGAAAGAATTAAAGTACTTAGGCTATGTAGTTAATGAAAATGGTTTAAAAACGGATCCTAAAAAAGTTCAAGCTATTCTTGATATACAAACTCCAAAATCTGCTAAGGAGGTCAAACGTTTTTTGGGTACTGCCAGCTGGTACAGACGTTTTGTACCTAATTTAAGCACTCTTGCAGCACCGTTAACTAAATTAACTTCTACAAGCAAAAAATCACCTCCATTTAAGTGGTCTGATGAAGCTGAAATTGCTTTCAAGGCTATTAAGCAAGCTTTAATTAGTACACCAGTTCTGGCATGTCCAGATTTCTCTAAACCATTTGCTGTTCATTGTGATGCCTCTTCCTACGGCATTGGCGCAATGTTAACTCAGGAAGTCGATAATATTGATAAACCTATTGCTTATATGAGTAAATCACTTACAGGCGCTCAAAAGAATTATTCAGTCACTGAACGTGAACTTTTAAGTGTTATTACGGCACTAGAACATTGGCGTTGTTATTTAGATAATGGATTACAATTTACAATTTATACTGATCACGCAGCCCTTCAATGGTTTATGCATTTAAATAATCCTACTGGCAGATTAGCTCGATGGAGTATTCGTTTATCTATGTTTAATTTCGTAATTAAACACAAAAAAGGCTCAGATCATGTCGTACCAGATACTTTATCACGTATAAAACCAATTGATTTAATTAATTTTTCTACTTCTCAAACTAAAGACACTTGGTATTTAGCAATTTATAATAAATGTTTATCATTTCCTTCTAGTACTCCGGATTACATGATTCATAATAATAAATTGTTTAGATTTTGTAGATCTAACACATTATTTAACTCTGAATTTAATTGGAAACAAGTAATACCATTAGAATTTAGGGAATCTGTTATTACACAAAATCATTCTACTCCCCAAACGGCACATTTTGGTATTTTTAAAACATACCATAGAATTAAAAATCTCTATTTTTGGCCTGGCATGTATAAAGACGTAGCCATGTTTATTGCTAAGTGCGAGACTTGTTTAGCTACCAAGCACCAAAATCAAAACTTAATTGGTTTAATGGGCAAACCCAAACATTGTTCACGCCCTTTCCAATGTTTATCCATAGATTTGATAGGTCCACTTCCTACTTCACGTAAGCAGAATAGATTTCTATTTGTAGTTACTTGTTGTTTTTCCAAATATTGTTTGTTATTTCCAATAAAACATGCAACCGCTTCTATTATTCGCCATATATTGGACAATTTAGTTTTTATGGTTTATGGAGTTCCAGAAACTATTATATTAGATAATGGTCCTCAAATGATAAGTACAGAATTATCTGAATTATTTAAATTTTACAACATACCAAAAATACATTACACCCCACGTTACTGTCCACAGGTTAACACCGTTGAGCGTTACAATAAAACTATTGTAACGGCGATTGCAGCTTTTATAGATAAAGATCACAGAACTTGGGATACCTATATAAACAAAATACAGTTTGCTATTAATACTGCGGTTAATGAAACCACAAAATTCACTCCATCATTTTTAGTATTTGGTAGAGAAGCTGTTACATGTGGATCTATCTACAAAAATAAAGATTCCAGAGATGAACTAATTTTCAGTCCTAGGGATGTATATGCTGAAAACATAGGACAATTAATACCTATCTTTTCCGAAGTACAGAAACGGTTATTTAATGCACATCAATATAATGCAACTTATTATAACAAACATCATCAGAATTTAGAATTTAATAACGGTGATATTGTTTGGAGGCGAAACCATGTAATAAGTTCCTCTAAAAAACATTTTTGTGCTAAGTTTGCACCCAAATTTATTAAATGTAAAGTTTCAAATAAAGTTTCACCATTAATTTACGATTTAGTGGATATGAATAATAACCCATTAGGTCGTTGGCATATCAGAGACATTAAACCTCTACCGCGTTTAACTTCTTCTTTGAGTGACTAGATTGGTTGTTACCAATTACTTTATATGAATTCATATATAATTATTGCTCATTATCTCACGGCGAGCATAAGCCGATTCTTTTTGTCTTATTTTTTTTCTCTATGCACCTCATTATCGTTTGGCTATACCATTAACATTGACGTTGGTCAAAACTTATAATTAATTATCATCATCGTAGTATTAGGTTAACTTTTTGTGTAATTTATTTAATATTTGCAATTCTAATTTTTTCTTCTCAATTTTTTTTTTTTTTCAAGCGGTTTGCAACTTGTAAAATTAAGCCTTCTGCACGAGCGTTTATTAAGGTAACTCGTTAAACTAAACCATACCTATGTGTATTATTTATACACTTGAATCACTTTCCTGTGAGAATTATTTTCATATGTTTATTACATAAATATTTTAATTACTTCACAAAAGACCCTTGGATTTTATTTAAAAGTCAATGTTTCACGACTGGCTATGATTTTCTTTTTTTTCCGGCATATTTATTTCAGTCTTTAACTGAAACTTGTTTATAGTAATCACCGTGCGGGAGTTAGCGCCACGTTAAAGAAGCCATAAGCTATTAATATTTTCAGCGGATGGCAACTATTAAAGCCTTTTGCCGTTGCGTTCAACTCTATTGAGTTGACTTATTTAGGATACGATTCCTCATAAGCAACTCTAACTGCATGATGTTTTATTTCCAGTAGTTGGAATAAGACTAGTATGATAGAGAATGTATGTTGTAATTATAATGTACGTTGATGGAGTTGAACGATGTATATTAACATTGTATATTCCAGGAACATGTTAAAAATTCTATCATTCATGAACCATGTAATTTAAGATAATTATTTAGGATTTTTTTTTTCTCTCTCTCGTCTGTTTTGTTTTATTTTTCTATTAAATAACTTGTTGATAAGCATTATATCAGTATTATTTTTTTTTTTCATATATACAGGATGTTTTTTCAGAAAAATTCTTCTATAGGATGTTAATATTAATTTTCATTTTGCTTTTAATTATTATTTTTTTTTTTTTTGATTGTTCTTTCATTTAGCAGATTAAATATTAAAATTCGATATGTATATGCGGTTTATTTTGATTTGGTTTGAATTTGAAATTTTACTAAAAAAAATCTTTCAGATTTTTTTTTTTCCCGGCCCCCGGGGTATTATGACGGTTGTCTATTTCGACCTCTTTTTGTCAGTAAATTTTATTTTTTTGTTGTTCCCGACGTAATTTTAAACTAGGAATTACGTAGTGTCGGAGAACGGCAATGTTTTGATTTGACAAGTCAGTCACGAAAAATTATCCATCAAAGCAACTTGAATCTATTTATTTATTATTTTCCGAGTTTATTATTCCAAATTACATAGTTAAGATATTTTATTATCGATAATCAAAGTTCTTTTTAAGAAACCTATATTTATTTTTTACGTTCACGAGTGTGCGTAGCCAAAATTGTTGGTAAGGATTCTCATTCATTAAAATGTATTTTATTGTTATGTTTTCTTTTCAGATCAAATTTAATTGTATTAATATTTCTGTTCTATTTTGTGTGACTATTTTTTATTTCAATTTTGTTTATATTTTTCTGTTTGTATTTACAGGCATTTTTGTATATTTTTAATTTTACCGAAAAAATAAACACAGAAGAGAATTTTGTGTTTTATTGAAACTACGCTACATACCTACCTACAAGCTACCGTCCTATTAGCTTGCTTAGCGCGATAGGCAATTTATACGAAAGGATCATTTTGAACAGGCTCCGAGAGGTCATCCATTCGAAGCACCTGTTACCGGATGAACAGTTCGGCTTTAGGTCCCGTCACTCCTGCGTCCAACAGGTGCACCGCATCACGGAGCGACATCTTGGAGCAAAGGAACGTAGGTCGAAAACCGATAGGCACGGGTGCGCTTTTCTTTGACGTGGCTAAAGCCTTCGACAAGGTCTGGCACAACGGCATATTATATAAGCTCTTTGAACTAGGCGTGCCAGACAGCCTCGTGCACATCATACGAGACTTTCTCCACAATCGAACCTTACGCTACAGATTAGAAGGTGCACTCTCCAATCCCCTTCCTGTATTAGCGGGTGTCCTACAAGGATCGGTGCTTTCTCCAACTTTGCTTTCACTATACACTAGTGTCATACCGAGGACGGAGAAAGAAGACCTAGCGCTCTTTGCGGACGACACCGCGCTATACACATCTGATAGTAATCTACGTAGGTTAACTACATTACTTCAATCAGCAGCGAACGCATTAGGCGCTTGGTTTAGGAAATGGAGAATAGAAGACAACCCAGAAAAAAGTGCAGCAGTGTACTTCTCTCTCTCAACCTGCTCTAGGACAAACTCTAGGAAACCCTCCAAAAATTAGGTAAGATCACCCTGTTTGGTACTCCGATCCCATGGGCTATAAAGTCAAATATTTAGGAGTCACTTTAGGTAGTGGACTAACACTCGCGGATCACATGAAACGCGTCCGGGACCGAGCCACCTTCGTCGTGGGTAGGCTGCACCCTCTAATTTGCAAGAAGAGTAAAATATCGCTTAGAAATAAGCTTACACTTTACAAAACTAGCATCCAACCCATTATGACATATGCCAGTGTGGTTTTGGCTCACGCCAGCAAGTCGAACCTCAATCACTTGCAGGTTATTCAAAATAGGTTCTTACGCAAATGCGTCGGGGCGCCACCCTATGTCCACAACTGAGATCTGCACAAGGATCTCGAGCTGCCCACCATTGCCGCATTCATGAAGTTGGCGTCTAGACGCCACTTCGATAATGCTTCCCATCATCCCAACCGACTGATCAATAAGTCGTCTGAATACACAGCCAACCCAGACGCGGCGGTTCGTTATAGGCGTCCGCGTAACGTCTCAACAGATCCCGACGATGACAATACAACAAGGAACGCTAGTGTTCCAGTTAGAAATAGGGCAACACGGCATTCGAATCGCCTAACCCACCGGTGGGCCAGGCTAACGCATCGTACGCATTCCTGCTGAGTTTCTTGCTGGTTCTTTGGCAGTAGATAATCCTTCCGAACCAGTGGTAGTTTCAATATACGACGTCCTAAGCCGAGGTCCGTACCCTCTCGGGTGCCCTTAGGCATATCGTATGTAGGAGTAGTTTAAGTTTCAGCTAAGCGCCGTCAGCGCTAAGCTAATAAGTCCGGTGAATTTTAAAAGGCTCATAGGGCCATAAATAAACTGTCCATTTCGAAAAAAAAAGTAAGGCCCTTGAGTGTTACATTCAAAGAAGGAAAACGCAAAGTTTCTTAATAAAAGCAGACAGCCGTTTCGCAAAAACGGGCACGCAAGCGAAGCCCTGTTTGGGTCTGCATTGGTTTTGAAACAAATTTTAATGGATTTTCTAGTCAGCAACGTGCGTTATTTTCTAAAGAAGGAAAATTTTAAGTCACGTGCTTATAAACAGAACAGCGTGGGGTCTTTCGTTCGTTTGCAGTTTTTTTATGGTTTGCTCAATGGTTTTCTAGAGAAAAGTTCTTGTTTATGAACGAAGTGAAACGATAATTTAGTTTGTTTGGTGCGCAGATGAGCTGCTGTGTAGAAGAGATGAAAACAAGAAACTATTTTTTTTATTATTATTACATTTATTATTTTCGTCTATATTCTGGAATTGTAAATATTTTTGTAAATTTAAGCCTTTTAAGCTGGTTGAAACAAATAACATAAAGCAGAAGGGAGCGCATATCTCCAGAGAATTTTTGTGTCAATGAAAATCATGTCTATCTATAACTGTATACTTTATTTACATAACAACATTCATAAAGTTATAATACTGAATATGTTAGAACACCTAAATTACTTTTTATGGACTGAAACTCGGTACCCAACACAGCGCGGCCAAAATATTAAAAAAGGTAAAGAATTCTCCAGACACCTAAATAAATAAGTGCTGTCTGAGCTTTCCATCGTGGCACGTGCAAGCGAAATTAGCGCTGTACGCGTTCGCACGTGCAAAATATGTAAATAAAAAATATAAAATTCTAATTTGTTGTAGCAATTCCTCTAGTAACATAGAAAATAGTTTATATAATAAATCGTAAAAAAACATATCTTGTTTATCACGAAAAAGGGTCTAATTAATTTCATATAGGAGCCCTTTCCTATTAAGGGATTAAAGGCCTTCAATTACGCATTCAATTACCAGCATTCCTCCAAAAAACTTACCTATAAAATGGAAAAATAATCAATATTTAAGAATAGTCTAATGGAATAAGGTAAACTGAAATTTTTCCATGCAATAACATTTCCCATTAACGTATTTATTGGCATAACATTAAAAGATTTATTTTAGCCAGGTTTCACAATTTATAAAAAAGAAGGAATTTGAAAGATGATTGTGAACACAGGAAACCTTACTCAAAAATATTTACCCTTGATGACAACGTATTTCTATTCTTTATTCTTTACATTGCTTATTACTGTAACTTCCTAATCTTCGCATTTGGCTTTTTCATTTATTTTTATTAACAGTTTCGTTTTATTTCGTATGTTGTGTTTGACCGAAGGTACCTATATACACTTTATAACAAGGAGGTACAATTAAAAAATATTACATACAAATTACGAAAAGTCTTTTATCCTGACTTGTTTTCAAGTATGTAACAATTTTTGATAACACAATGATTATTCTTTTGTTTTATTACTGAATAAGAAAGGGAAAAGAAACTGAGTCATATATGTCTGGGCCCAGGTTTTTTCAAAGTTAGGAAGATCAATGTACGAGTTACGCACTGATTTATGGACTGTATTAATTCACGCTGCTGCTGACAATAAACCACGGAACTTTAAGCATATTTTATATTAGTTAATAAACGCTAAATTTTATTAAATTAAATGAAAATGAGAGAAATGAGTGAATATGAGAGTTAAGAGCACTCAGGCGTTGCTATGAATCGTAACGACCGCATCACTCTGTCTAATTTACCGTTTAGACAAATCATAATAATGATGATCTGACATAAAATGCCAAATTTTAAATATTATTCGATGCTTCGAACATGCTCCCGGGGGCAACAATAAAATGTGTTTTACTTATAGCATATTTTAACATATTTTAAAATCTTAAAGATGAAATCATTTTCTTCTTATCCAAATAAAGTGTTAGTATACAATTGAGATAAACAAAATGATATTATAACTAAACAGCTGAATCTAATATATTAAGAATAGAAAAAAAATAGACGCGCACTTAACCATCGCTTTATTACAATAGGCTCGCTCTCTGCTCGGGCAGTTTCACGCACTTTTCCACTTCGCTCTAACACACGCGAGTCAAGTACCCTTATCACTGAGACCACTAAATAAAATATCAACCTCAACCTGGACCCATTAAGCCCCTCATTAGCTGTCATTGAACATGCAGGACGACCACCCATGACCAAAGTTATTGTGACACCTTGGACCACGAAAGACGAGAAGCAATTGATGAATATATCATACACAACAACCTCTTAAAAATGAACAAAGAACTCATAAAACCCAAACAAACAACCCATTTAGAAGATTAAGTATATAAAGCCTGAAGACAATAAGATACATCGATAGGATGAGATACATAATTACATCGAACGTTTCCATAGTGTTAAGTTGGATAAGTAAATGTAAAAAGGTTTTATTACAATTAAATTTTTTTAAAGTCAATTCGAAGTTGTGATGTTTTTACTCGCGCACTAACACTAGAGCTTTGCTAAGGCACACGCTCACTAACTCTAAGGCTTTACTCTGATACACACACACTGATACTCCCGTCTTGGACGTTTGTACCCGACTGGATAGCCTGGGTAGCTGCTAAGACGAACGGCTGCGGAGGCCCTCGCCTCCTTCGCCACCACACGAAGAACAGCATCCCTGCTACTGCTGCTGCTAGCGTGCCGTAATAAATCGCGTAATGATGAATGTAATGTTTTAATATCGATAACTCTCGATTGTATGTAATAATTATAGTTCTTTACAGCTGATTCAAACCCTTAATTCTTTCATTGATCCCGTCTTGAATTCGTTAGTGCTTAAAACAGTTGTTTACCGTATTAAATATCCAAATCTTTTATCAATATTTTAAAATTCGATGCAGAAATAAAATTATTTCATAAAATAAATACATAACCTCTAAGCGTCAATGCCAGGCGTCAATGACTTACAAAAATTACATTTGTATAGATGTCGCAGCCGAATAGTCGCAAATATATCAGGATATCAACAAGTTAAAGAAAATAATTAACAAATTGCTTAATTCTTGCGTAACAATAAGCGGCCTGCTGCAATGTAACAAATATTAATATAAAAACTAGGCAAATTAAGCTGAAAACACCCTTTTAACAAAATTATATCCCATAGTGTATACTTCATTAAATGTTGTTGCAAATAATATCCTCATATATTAGTTATTTTTCATAATTTTTTACGAGAGTAACTTACGTAATTATTTTCTTCGCCTAGTTTTGAGACCTCCGTCCATATCATGACATGAAATATTAGAGATCCTGCATCGTTCAGAGCTAGACTTCACAGAAGTGGTCATATTATACACTACCTATTTATTTCCACGATGACGGTTCAGGTTCCTTTACAGTATGTCAACATATTAACAACAAGGAAATGGTTGATTTTATATTATTACTTACACCATTTAAAATCAGCCTCTGTAGATATTGATTTTCATTTGTCAAGGGTTTAATTGAAACAACATTTTCAATATTAATTTTGTTTATTCATAATTCTCCCTAACTACAGCATGGTCTAAAAATTTTGCTGCTGCAGCAATATTACTCTGAAATCTAGCCCAATCATGGTACCACGCCATTGTCATAACATGAGCACAACATCCTACTGTGCGACGGCCAACAATACAATTACAACAATACTCTTTTATTCCTTCTCTTCCGTTTTCAATTAGAATAATAACATAAAAAGATAACAAAGATAGGGAAACACAAACGAGATCGCACATTACACAACAACGCAAGAGAACACGAACGAGGGACTGCTAGAAATGAAGAAAATAAATACCAATCAATCACATCTGACGTTGAAGTTGAGGTCTGATTGATGTGTGTGAATGACAGAACCCGCATCTCATATCTAATAGCTATGTTCAGCTTTAATATTTTATAATAATTATAAGTATGTATTTTTTATTTTAATGTGAGCTTTGCTCTAATATAATTTTTATTTTCGGTCCTACATTAGTTGCTTTCTGTAAAACTTACAACAATAGATTGGGTGCATTCAAAAAAATATTTCTCGTAAATATTAAAAAACGATTTTCTTTTTTTTCTTAGACTGTCTTATCACAGTTTTAATTGCTTTAAAATTAGTAAAAAATCTATTTTTTTAATGATATATTTGTTAACTAAGACGCGTCTTCTGGCTATCAATCAGTTGACAGGTGATATCAGACCGGCCCTCTTTGGCACGAGAGAACTCTCGTAAAGCCTATTTCGCACAGAAAAGGCTACGTGATAAAAAAGCTTCATCTATTATTCTTCAGACAGGTCAATTTGTATTGATGAATAAAAACTTAGCCGACATTTTAAAGGTCTATATCGAATATGTAGGGTTACAACACCTTTTTTAAATAATATATATATATATATATATTATTTAAATAATATATAATATATTATAATAATTATTATATAATAATAATTATAATATATTTTTTAAATAATATATATATATATATATTAATAATTATATATATATATATAAGGTGGTGAATGGAGGTCGAGAAATAAATGTCCATGTCAAACGACTGAAACCTTTTACATTGCGTTAAAAATTGAGTTCATAATAACAAAAATCTTTCTGAATCATGATTGTAAATATGTAAATGTTGTAAGTGTCAAAAGTAAATAATTGTTGCTTTTTAGTTTTTAGGCTAATGTGAGGTGACACTAGCCTAACATATATCAATATGAAAGATATATGATTAATTTAAATATGTTGTTTATAACATAGTAAATATAATTATATGTTATCATTAAGAATGCGTGTTGGCATATATGTGTTAATTTTATATTAATTATGTACTAATGTGCTTGTTCTATTTCATATTGTGAATTATAACGGAGATGAGATGGCAGCCTCTAGCAGATGAGAGGGCAGCCACTAGTTGCTGAGATGGCAGCCACTGAGGGTTGAGGATTAAAGACAACCCTCCCTCGGCGATACGAAAAATAATGAAATTAATTTTATATTGTCTTAAAAGTTGTTATATATAATGATCATTAAA
The DNA here is from genome assembly GCA_923062675.1 of Marasmarcha lunaedactyla. Classification (NCBI taxonomy): domain Eukaryota; kingdom Metazoa; phylum Arthropoda; class Insecta; order Lepidoptera; family Pterophoridae; genus Marasmarcha; species Marasmarcha lunaedactyla. The sequence goes on along the minus strand of OV281339.1, from coordinate 10,721,493 downwards.
ATTTTTTGATTGTCATCAAAGCCGATAGTTAAGACGCCTGCAGTACAACACGCGAGACGTTTTAATGCGCCAACAATGTAGCTATTTTCACCATGGGTGAAAATTTAGAAAACCGAGACATTGTTTTACATAGGCGTGGCAATCAACTGCAGATTGTGTGTGAAACACATCGATGATATGATGCGTTACAATATGCTATCTTATTTTGGCAAGATGAAGATGGATATCATTTTTCAATGAAGATAATAAATCCAGTTACAAGTTCCGAAACTAACAAAAAAGTTAGTTCAATGAATTATAATAGACTGATGATTCGGGAAAATTAGGATAATCCTATCTTAAAATGTCGGCGTCTCTTCCACCAATATAAGGATATGTACGTGAAAGTTGAAACTGAGCGATTGACATTTATCAGGTTGAACCAGGCAAAACTGCGTTCTGAAGAATACATTTATCTACGGGATGCCATCCCTGCTCATGGAAATGCACAGAATGTAGGTAGAACAACAATTCTCCCAGCAACATACGTCGCAAGTCCGCGACATATGCATGATACGTTCAGGATGCTATGTCCTGTGTAAGTGATTATGGCACACCAGATTTGTTTATAACGTTCACATGCAATCAACAGTAGACAGAAATTCGACAAGAATTATTTCTTGGCCAATCACCCATTGATCTGGTGATCATTCGTTTTTAAAACTAAAATGTTCAAAACGAGTTTTTAAATTCGCTGGAATTGCCTTGATTACCACCTCATAACCTGCAATTAAAAATCAGATCGGTAATCATTATCTTGTGGAATATAAACTAGACGATAACAGAGATATCTTTGTAATGGCACCCGACTTGCGGTGAAGGAATTAATGAACAACGTCATGGAACCCACAATTTTGAAAGGGAAGTACAAAGGCGAAGACGTTTTGATTCCACAGATACCTTTGATTCCCAACGACATGCAATTCGACTTTAAACGATTGGAATTTCCAGTACAGCTAGCATTTGCAGTGTCTCTAAATAAATCTCAAGGGAAGTCGCTAAGTGTTTGTGGCATCAATCTAGAAAATCCATGTTTTTCACATGGCCAGTTATATGTCGCCTGTTACCGTGTTAGAATACTAACAAAACTATTTATATACACGCAAGAAAAAATAACTCAGAAATCCACATTCATGACATGATGATGATTGTATATCATAAAGCATTAGAATAATAAACACTTTTTATATATTTTTAATAATTACTAGTTCGAATTTAATATTCATAATTAAGACAGGACAGTTTTTGTCGGGTCAGCTAGTATGTTATAATTTTCCATTTATCGCGCACCAGTTGCATTTTGCTCATTGAGTCGAAATATAATGACTGATTTTTATCTAATTGTTTTAAGCTACATGCTGCTACCGTGTATGATAAAATGCTCATAAAAAAATTTCGAGATAGTACGACGTTTACTTGGATGATTATTGCTGATATTTTTCTTTTTCATGTTTTCTAATTTACTGCTGCTGTTTTGTTTAGGCGCGTTTTTATTTTTCTGATTATTGCTTAAATCTTGAAGGGGTAATAATGATAACTTCACTACAGGAGGTTTTATGAAGCCGTTTTTTGTTTTTAAAGTTACGAGTCTCACCAGGTTGTCGCTGCCCGCCACTGGCCACCTTCCGTCTGGCAGTCCATCGTCATGGATTGTCACTAAATCTCCTATGTTTAGGATTTGAGGGTGGAGCCATTTGCTTCGTACTGACAACTGGCTAAGATATTCAGTTTTCCAAAACTACCAAATGTCCTTGAAAGTTTTGCTTACTAAGTACCATTTAGTTCGCGCATCTGAGACAGTTTCAAGTTCAATTAAAGACGTTTCGTCTCGCTGAATTAGAACGTGTGAGGGTGTTAAAAAATCTAGGTCTTCTATGTTCTCTGTAATCGAACACAACGGCCTTGATTTTAGGCATCCTTCTATTTGAGCTAGAACGGTACTGTATTCTTCAAAAGTTAAGGTTTGCTCTTTTATATGTTGCTTTAATCTTATTATTGTTTTTTACCAAATACCTCTGGCACTTCCAGATCCAGTGCCATTCTATTTCCATCTCTGTGATTTATTTATGAAAACTATCGCTAAAATTGCTACATAATTGATTATATTCTTCCTGTATAATTTTGCTGGCGCCGACAAAGTTGCTACCGTTATCGGAATAAATAGTTTTTGGTGTTCCTTGTCGTGCCACCATGCGTCTTATTGCTGTTATAAGAGTTGTGCTGCTGAAATTGGAGACTAATTCTAAATGTATCTCCTTAGATACCAGGCAAATAAATAATGCTATATAACTCTTCATTGTTTTTACTCCGCGGCCTTTGTTAGTATTTACAGGTAAAAATAAAATCACGTAAAATCTCTCATCATAAAAGTGTGGTAAAACGGAGGTGCTGGGTTCAGTCGATAGTTAGGTAGATCTCCCATTATTTGATGAAGTTTTTTAGGTCCTCGATTTGTACAAGTATCACAGGTGCGTAATTGCTTTTTAGTTGTTCGATATCCCTTGATAATCCAGTATTTTTGCCTCAAAAGTGAAATTATCATTCTTGCTCCCCGATGAAACGTAAGTTCGTGGCTAATTAGTAAATCCGTTAAACGCCCGCTATAAAGAATGATTATTGGGTATTAATATCGTCGTTAATATTGGCATTTTTTATTCGTCTTCCCACTCTTAAAATACCACTTTCATCTAAAAATGGATTTAAGCTTATTAATGTTTGTAATATGCTTAGTAATAAAATAACTTATATATAAAAAAAAATACCTATAATACCTAAAAATATACCAAATTATATTTTAAAACATTTTTTAAATATGAATCTTTTGTTTATTGATTAGGGTTATGTTTTCATCAGATTTGAACCCTTTCGTCATCACGGTTTCGTTATAAATGTGAGTTATTATGGAAAAATAATACCTTCGTGGCCTCAAGGGGTGCTACTCGCATGTTCATTGAAGAACGGCCGGCCCGAACCAACTATTACACGTAAATAACCACCTCCTCTTCCTCAATCCTTTTACACTCAAAACCACTTTACGTACAAATTGCTTTTTTGCATTATTATTATTGTAACTATTTTTTGTTACATTGCACGATGCGGGTACATAATGTGTTTAGGAAAATGTTTTAAATACCTATGAAATGTTGAGGGATTGAACAAAGCTGGTTGATGATGTGTGAGCTTGCCCATCATTATGTTCAGTTTTTCACAGTACACACACGCAGTTATGATCACCCCGTTCCTAAGAAGCGGTTATGAATTTCACCAGAACTAGACTGCCAAATAATGACTGTAACTTTTCAGGGGTCAATCCAGTACTGTTTTGATGCCAACGTCGGAAGCTTCTGGTAATTGAGCCGTACCTTGAGCTCGGTAAATGACGGAATATTTATTTGGTAATAAAAAAAACGCGGTTATACCTACTGGCTCTTTAAATTTGTTTTACAAACGTTGTAATTTTTTTGAAATAATATTAACTAAAGAATGTTTTGAAGTTAGTAATATCACTATCACTTTAATTTTAAATTTTTCAAAACAACATTATGAAAAATATATTCAGTTACAGCACAAATCCAATATTTTTATTTATTTAACAATCACTCTTCTTATAAAACAACTCTTCTCTTACAACTAGACAGTGTTTTAGCACCGCGTATCTGTTGAGGCAGCTTATTCCTCAGCCTAGCTGCATGTACAGTGAATGCAAACGAAAAGAAGTCATATTTGTGGATGGAGTCTCCAGTATGTTTCGTTTAAACGGTCTACAGATCTCATCACCTGTGTAGGAAAAACGGTTACGAAGGTATGTTGGAGAATAAGGGTTCTTAAGCACATGTAACAAAAGAAACAGGATTCGACTATTCATTCTTACGGAAATGTGTAGGCAGCCACTTGAGTTTCTTGCGAAATTGGGAAACCTGGTTATACTTTCTCAGTCCGAAAACGAAGTGCACGGATAAGTTTTGTAGACGCTACTTTGTAATTTGTGAGCTTTTGTTATTATTTGAATCGAATAGACTTGCCTGAATGAGAAATTCGTCAAATAAATGTGCAAATAAAAAATTGTTGGTCTTTCACAAAATACTGGAATTCAAATCACTCAATAACTATCAGACTTTGCACAGGACTAAATACAATAGTGCTCTTATGTATTAACTCTTAAGTTTCCTACATCCCACCATCGAACAACCTGTAAACATATCACTTTACTTGGTAATAATAAGAAACTTGATTTTGGCAGAACAATGTGTAGCTTAGATAATAGGTCTTTTTTAAAGATTTTATGAGAGGATTTTGTAAAAATCCCACTGCACCGGAAAAACAAAACCAGGGTCGGTTTTGTTTTATTTAAATGAAATTATACGTTGTTTAGAATAGATTTGCTTTGATTTTACAAATAATTAAAGAAAACCTTCCAGTAGTTTCATATTAATTCAAAGTAAATAACGGAACCCACCCTAACGCCATCTCTTGATGTCGATAAGTATGCGTACTGGACAAACAGCTCATTAGGAGCTTGGATGCATGTTTTACGATTTTTGATTACTTATATGATTTTAAACGTGGGGCACTCTACGCAGATGCGATAAGATCTGGGCGGTATATGTTTTAAATGAAGTCACACAGACAGCACAGAAATTTATATTTCATCGTAAAGGAACTGTAGGTGCCAATATGGAAAGATGGAGAATATATTACCTGCTTTTACAAAAATATTTGCAGATATCATCAAATATGGCCTAAGATTTTACCTGCAGATAAATAGTAGTGCGGTGTTGCGGTCTGCGGTGAAACCGAGGGAAATGGGTGTTCTTTTTTGCTTGGTTTTTGGGATTAAACTAGTATTTAACCAGTATATCTATTCACTTGTACGGAATCACGTATAAACAATGAAAACAAAGAACTAGGGTTACTTATAAACTTTCTATAAATGACTTTCGTGGCCATCTCCAAACTTTTTTTTAAATTGTACAGTTTTTATAAAAGTAATAAAACAAAGTATGCCTGAGAGGTAAATCCAGAATGGAAATCGTGATCAAGAGTCTACCTTTGAAACTGATGAACAAAACGAACCCTTATGAATTCTTAAGAAAAGCACAAATAAAAACCCGTTTTTGTAAAAGTTGGAAGCCGCTGCAAACTTTAAAAGTATGTAAAAGCTACCCACTACTTATTGAGTAAGATACTGTAATAAGTTTGTTTAAATACGAGTTTTATACAAAAAATCATAACAAATATGAGTACTTTTTTCCTTTACCTAATTTCGGTAAACCTCTTAAGTTTTGATAAATTTTTGGTCTAAGAACTATCATTTCTATGAAAGATTTGTGCATTGTCATTTCGACCATTAAACATGAATAAAATAGCCGTTAGTGTATTTATAAGTAAAATACTATTATTTACATTTTCGATACAAATTTTCGAAGCCGGTAAACGAGAAATCGACTAATCCGATGGTAAGTAGCGACGGCACTCGTGGTCATTAGTCGAGATCATTAGTCGTACGTGTTTCTAATGTGAGTATTTTATCGACTAATATTGTGTTCCCGTTGCAGGTTTTAGTCCCAATTGCCTTTGTTCCAGTAATTTCACAGGCTGCGCCTCCCCTTTAACCAGAACATAACCATTTAAGTGTGATTATTGTGTTGGTCAAAAGAGGAAGGTGTAAATTGAGTTTTGTTTCAGTCTTATTTCCTTAAAGACAAAAGTGATCTTAAAGGTCTTAGAATAAATTGAGAAGAGATTAGCGATCTTGATGTCACTATCCATATTGATTACAACAGTTAGTCTATCAACTTAGGGCTGAATTTTCATATGTCAGATAACTAGTATCAAGAGAATCATTCTGACACTTGACAAGACTTTTTATAGAAAAAATGTCAAATTATCAAAATTAATCTGCTGATTAAAGATATATGAGCATTGAAAAAATCAGCCCTAAACCTCCTAACTAATCGTCTAGCTGTTTGAGTTAGAGATTTTAGTTCTCCAATTCACAACAAGATGCTGTTAATGCTAGATTAAAACGCACACTTTAATTTTAAATATAATGTGATCAAGCCACGTTAAAATAGAGTTTAATTTAAAAGTGTCCATAATGACATTGATCTGGAAAGCAGTGGATGACGGCAGCATAACGATTGTTGTGAATAATGTACATTTCTTATTAATAATCTCATACAATTATTTTATGACATCGTCATCAACTTATCGGAGTCTAACGGAACTATGAAGTACCGTAGAAAGCTATCGACATCTTGCACAGTTTTCCTTAAACGTTTGTTACAGTCCTTAAAACGAACATGATTAGAACGACAGCTGTCAAAGGGTCGTGGCTAGTTCGGGGAAAGTATTCGCCAGTTAATGTTCATCGCTATCGATAAACTATATTAAAATATTGGATTGGTTATAGAATATGCCTTTAAAGTAACTTTGTAGAAGACGTCATTTTATATGTATAAGGGTTAATTAAATTAAACACATGTAATAGATAATACACATTTATTGACTTAATGGTGTACATCTCAAATGTATTTAATCAGAATCGGATTCGCTAGAAATTTCTTGAAGGTTTATTATTAATTCAAGGTCACACATAGAATCGAATCGGAGATCGCGTTCCCAATCATCCGCAATTATATTTCTTGTTTTGTTAATAAGTTTCTTCAAATCGTCCGGCGTAATATGCGCACATGCCGTGGTTAATAATTGTAACATTTTATGTGGGGGTGGTATGATGTCTTCCTGCGTAACCTGAAATAAAATAGTAGTTTAAAAACAAGTTATTTTGATAGTCAAACATTTAGTTTATTATTTTATATTGAAATGCATTGGGTCTTTATATAAATACAAATACATCCTAATCAATAATAAAAATTTTCATATAAGGAAAGTAGACCAATTTATGTGAAAGTATATTTTTAAAGATTTAGAGCAAAACATGTCTTTTTTCGTGAAAGGATATAATGATTACTGGCTTAGCGTAACTTAATGTACACTGATTATAAGGGTATATTTACGTAACGTACTTTAATTTGAGCCCGTGTCAAATTTATCACATTATACTGGCAGTGATATGGCGGCAATCGGATAACTGTGTGTCCCCTTTCTCTAGCCATCTCATCAAGAATGTAAACATGTGATCGTGATTTATGTACTCCCACCAAATGCAAAAGCTCCCGCTTTAACAATGAGTCTTCGGATGGCACTCCATTAGCTTGAATCCATGATATTATTTCATTTTTTTTGTTACTCGTTGTGGGTACTTTATTTTTTTTCACAGAGAAATAGGGTACATTATCCATCAATATTATTGTGGTTCGTTTAGGTAAATCGACATATTGACAAACCATATTGGGCACAAAACCGTATGCAGTGCCAGCGTTACAAATTATTAAACAGTGTCCCTTTCCTTCGGGTACTTTTGTTGTCGATTCTTTTTTATCGTCTGTCCAAGTTTTACTTACAGCATGATTGACATTTAGCTAGGTTTCATCCAAAAACACCACTTTGTTCCAATCAGCAATTGCTTTTACTTTTCGCAAAAAATCGATGCGCGCTATTGCAATTTTTTTTGTCGCATTTTTATAAGCGTACCAACTTTTTTTAAATAGATGACAGCTAGGGCAGGCTTACACATAACAAATTGGACTCTTTTAGCGATACACTTAACTTCGACAAAGTCGGCAATTCACCACGTGTGTAATACGCGTACACGTGGTAGCGAATAGCCGCAGCGTTAAAATCGTCTATGTTCGTAACTGGGCACTTTTGCTTCCATTTCTTACTAGGAGTAGAAAGCGCATTTTCTTCCATAGATGACTCTCCATATTTGTCTTTGCTGAAGCGCGACACAGTGGCCCTTCCAATGCCAAGAGCGTCAGCAACTGTGTCACCTACTTGTTACAATGGCAACAATGATCCGCCGTTTTGGTACTCCCAATCAAAATTCTCAAGCAAGGCAACTGTTTAAAACAGTTTCTTTAGCCCGTTTTGGCATCTTCTCAACAAAAACATAACAGTAGTAACAAAAAACAATAGCAAACTTTAACAAAAACAATGAGAAATAGCCAAAACAACAAAATAAATTGGATAACACGTGGCGTATACAAGGCGTCAGCACTCGTACTAACGTCTGACACAGTGTTGCCAGATGGTCTCGGCGACATCCCCCTAGACTAATTTGATTTCTCCCCTAGAAATCCCCTAGAATACCCTCACCAAGTGGATGGTGGCATGCAGCGATTTTTTAAAGAGGCGGTACATGCTCATATGCAGTTTCATATATTATTAAACTTTATTATTGCCGCATTTTATTTCTTATAGCAAAATTTATTCGTTTTCTTCAACACTTTGGATCTCGACCTAGACTAGTTGTGGCGCTCAGGTAATTTAAAAGGGTAAAAAAACACAAATAACAAAACGTCAGGACGTGATATTTGGTAAAAAAAACTGTATTTGATGGATTTTAAATTGTCCCCAAAAATCCCCTAAATATTTTTCCCCCATATTTTACCACTAACTCGGTCGAAAAACCCCTAAATCTAGGGGGAAATCCCCTGATCTGGCAACACTGGTTTGAAAGCTTTGTCATCTGTTAGATAATGGCAGGGCCAGCGGCGGCTCAGTGTTACCAATATAAAAAAATGGATATAGAACGAATTGTCTTTTTTGTAAACAATTATTGAAATAATTATTACAATAATAAATTAATTTATCTTTATCGATGTGTCCTATCTCTAAGATTTTCGTGACGCGACGTAACCTTGTAAAGACGTCATAAATAATAAAGCTATTTTCTGTTTACTGATTTTGATTTTGTTTGTTTTTGAAACTTAAACTTAACGTAACTTACTTTTCTAAATAGTATTAGAAAATATGTTTAATGAAAAAAACTGTACTAAAAATATTTTTAATCTATTACAAACTGATGATTTTTCGTGTGTCAAACGTCCTTGCTAGGTTCTATCATAAGTTTTACTGACAGCTGTCATTCTAATCATGTTACGTTTTAGGGACTATAACAAAACATCAACAACAAAGTCAATTACAAAAAAAACGATGTAAAATTAAGTAGAAGAATGAAAGCAGTTAATTTACCTTCAAATGTCTTTTAGACCGGCTTTATCGGTTAATAGTCAACAGTAATAGAGGGCGCTGTGCATAAGCAACTTCTTACAAATTCCTTTGAGACTAGACATTAATAACTACAACAAGTAAATCAACAGAGGGTGCTGATAAAAATTGTATATTCAATAATAAATTAACAAATTGAATAATTAATAAGACAAAAAATGTAATAAACTTGATCCACGAGTTGATCGTTGATCCACAGTCATGTTCAAAATAATAATAATAATAATAATAATAATAAATCCCCAGACAACCACACCAACTGTATGGCCCCAAAATGTATTAAACATGTACAGAAGGTGAATAATTACACTGTAAAACATACTACGATTATTACAAAAACGAATTCTATGTCTACACTAATATTATAAAGAGGAAAGATTTGTATTTTTGTAGTTTTGTGTGTATGTTTGTAAAGAATAAACTCGAAAAATTCAAAAATTCTTTCGCCATTAGAAAGTTACATTCACCTTGAGTAACATGGGCATATTTAATGCTATAAAAATTAGGGATCTTTACTAAAACTTTATTAACGTAAGGCAAGGTGTCAAAAAATGCCATAAAACATGCGTTGCGGAAACTTTTGTTGATAGAACAAAAGTATGTTATACAATATTAAAGAACATATCGATAGCTAGAAAAAACTTCGCAATATTATACGTCCAACCATAACTGAATAGGTTAGTTCGAATTATTTTATCGAATTGAAATTATCTTAACCCTTACGCTCTATCCCACCGTCGGGTATATTCTAAAAGTGTTCTCGAAAGTTTTGCTACATAGGTACCGTCACGGCTAAGCCTTAGAGAGCACGTCAGAATGCCGCGACATTTGAGTAAAGAGGTTAATATGAATTATTATGAATTAAGAATAAAAGATATTGAAATATACGGTTGACAGAACAGAAAGAAATAAAGCGATAGATTCTGACTTGCTCCGTCATCGGAGCAAGATGTACCAATAAAATTATATCTATTAAAAAATAAATTTATCAAATTGATTTGATTCTTATTAATTTATACCACAAGAATGGTCAGTCGCGTGTGGGCGTAGTGCACCATTTGGTGGAGGGGCGCCGCGTTCGGTCAAATAGGACCAAGGCTACCTAAAAAAACATTATAAACGATTTTTTTGTTTCAGAAACAGAAAAGAACAAAATGGCAATTCGGTAGTTCACCGGATTGCAGAGGAAAGTAGAAGAGTTCCTAAATAGTTTTAACATTTTCGCAACGTTGAATCGCTACAGCGAGGAAGAAAAAAAAGTAGTTATCGCCGCTTATCTTGAAGGGCCAGCACTAAGTTTTTTCTCGCAAGTCTCCAATAACTGCAATACATTTGAAGAGTTAAAAAACGAATTGATCAAAGAATTCCATATAGACGTCGATCACTTAGCGAAGTTTTATGAAAGGAAACAAAAGACTGAAGAAGATATTCTAGTCTACTATTATGCATTAGACGCACTTGCAGCCAAGGCTGGTCCAGCAATCTCAGAGAGCACATTTATACGACAATTCTTACGCACCTGTTCATACGCTAATAAATGCCGATTAGCTTCACAAGTGTTCGATAGCAAGCAAGCGCTAAACGAACAATCATGCAAATGCATGAAATATTTGATGACGCACCCAAAATAAAGTGGGATTTACCAACGCACGTCACGTCAACGGCGGCGTCTACACATACAGCTCCGAGGGACGCAGGCGATATGGATTTGAGTCACATAAACAGGCAACATATAAAATTCATACCCAAACAAAACACATCTACAAAACCTAATACTCCCCATTACAATTTTAGAGAACGTGCGACCAATCAAAGCCAGGGAAGGCCACTACAAAAGCATTACCCAAACACCTATCGGCGTCAGTAATAGGGCTTGTACAGACGCCGACGAAAGAAAAAAACCCTATCTCAAGTAAGTTCGTTCCATTTATTTCCGTTCAGATACGCGGCTGTGACACTATTGCTTTATTAGATACAGGGGCATCCGTGTCGGTGGTGTCTGACCGACTTTGCAAAAAACATAACAATGCAAAAAGCGGACGATCTGTTCATCAAAGCCGTAAATGGCAATAAATTAAATTGCTTGGGAAGCACGAAGACATTTATAACGATAGATAACAAATTACATACTCAGGAATGTGTCGTCCTGAAGGATGTTGAGCAAAATTTAATCCTCAGACAGGATTTCCTACGAAAGGCAGAAGCCATAGTAGACTTTAAGAATAATAACGTAAGATTCGGCAAATGTCTTTGTAATTTTCTATGTAAAGATAGTGTAAAAAGTATATGTAATAATTATAATTCTTTACAGCTGATTCAGCAATTACCTAAGATGTGTGAAAGTGAATATGTTTATTTTAGTAATCTTGTAGATAATTTTTAAGATAACTTATGGAGTGAGGTGGTGGCAAGACAAAACAATGATTTCGATTTATCGCCGGAATTATCTGATAGTGAACGTAATTCTTTGTCATTATTGTTAAATAAATATAGGTCCACGTTTGCTTTCGATAAAAATAGCTTAGGTCGGTGCAATATTGTCGAAGTAACGATAGAGACTACGGAAGAAGCTCCTGTTCATAAAGTGCCTTATAGGGTTTCTGCTGAACAACATAGAATCATACGCGAACGAGTGTCAGACATGTTACAAAATAACATAATTCGTAAATCAAGAAGCCCATATGCATCCCCGGTCGTGTTGGTTAAGAAACCCGACGACACGTGGAGATTTTGTGTTGACATTAGACAACTTAATAAAAAAGTTATCACCGATGCATATCCATTGCCAATAATTGATGATATTATTTCTCATTTAAACGGTGCTAATTATTATGCCGACCTCGATTTGAATTCTGGTTACTGGCAATGTGCCATAAAGGAGCAGTAAAAAAACAAAAAACAAAAAACTGCATTTATTACCCCATCAGGGTTGTATGAATTTAACGTATTACCTTTTGGCTTAAAAACTAGTGGGGCGATTTTTCAAAGAACGATGGACGAAGTGTTGGCTGGGCTTAAGTATAGGAATGTAATAGTCTTCGTAGACAATGTAATTATCTATGGGAAGACTTTTGAGGAGTTTATGAAAGCACTCAGTCAGGTGCTAGAAAGATTAAGGGGAGCAAATTTAACTTTAAAACCATCAAAATGTAGTTTTGGGTATAAACAAATAACTGTATTGGGGCATACTATTTCAGGTCAAGGCACATTGCATGATCAAAATAAAATAGAAAAGATTAGGAATATGAAAATTCCCAAAAATGTTAAAGAGTTAAAATCAGTATTAGGTTCATTCTCCTACTATAGAAAATTTATAAAAAAGTTTTCATCACTAGCTTTACCATTAACAAAACTTTTAAAAAAGACGGAAAAATTTGTTGGGACTAAATGCCAACAAAAGGTTTTCGATAAAATTTTATCATTAATTCAAAAGGCACCACTTTTACGTCATTTTAGTAACGAAGAAGGTATTTGCACTAGGCTTTATTTTGATGCAAGTGATCTAGCTATAGGTGCGTGTTTAATGCAGGGGTATAATAATGAGATGTTGCCGGTATATTTCGCTTCACGAAAATTAACCGATGCGGAAAAGAAATATGCTATAACAGAATAAGAATGTTTAGGGTTAGTATGGGCTTTGGATTATTTCAAACATTATTTATGGGGTCTTAAATTTCAAATAGTGACAGACCATAAGGCTTAGAGAACGGAAAGATATGTCCGGTAGGTTAGCTAGGTGGGCTCTAGTAATACAAGCGCACGACTTTGACGTTATACATTGCTCAGGAAAGCAGAACGTAGTAGCTGATTTTTTGAGTCGGAATCAGCTAATTGAACAAGAGCTTCCTCCGAGTGAACCGGTGGACGACGGTTTACAAGTGTATAAAATTTCGGTAATCCAGGTATCTCGCGAGCAGGGATTAGATGATTATTGTCGTAGATGGCGAAATGCAGTGGCGAGAAATAATCAGGGTTCTTTAAAGGATTTGTATATAGTAATTTATTGTACAAAAATATTAGAATAAATAATGTAGAAAAAAAGTTATTCGTTTTACCTAAGTCATTGTTTAATAATGTAATGTTTGAACTACATGAAAATTCATGTACAGGAGGACATTTCGGCCTAATGAAACATTGACGAAGTTCCGTTCTCGATATTTTATGCCTGACGTAATTTCTGAAGTAGAAAGGTACGTGAAGAGTTGTGTTTATTGTCAAGAAAAAAACCATATAATAAGGTTGTGCCGTTGCAACCTGTGATATTTGAACGTTTATTTGATAGTGTCGAAATTGATATTTTTGGTCCTTTTACCGTTCGGAAAATGGTAATGGTATGTCATAGTTTGCGTTGAATGTTTTTCGAAATACGCTGTATGTAGAGCAATTCCTAAGGCTACGGCTCAAGCAGTAAGTGATTTTCTCGTACAGGAAATTTTCACGAAATTCGGTAGGGTGCGAGAATTGCTATCAGATAGAGGCTCGATTTTTACGTCGAGATTAGTTAAGAATACACTGAGAGAGTTCGGTGTGCAACAATATCTTGCGACCACTATACACCATCAAACGTTAGGTCTTGTACAAAGATTTAATTAAACAATTTCTCACATGTTAGCTAAATATGTTAACTCAACACAACGTAATTGGTGTCAATTTTTGCCATTAGTAGTCTATGCTTATAACTGTGCCAAACAAGCTTCCACTAAGTTTTCACCATATTACTTAATGTTCGCTAGGGAACCTGAAGTTCCGTCCGATGAAAGATTAAATCCCAACTTAAATATTGAAAATTTCGAAGTCAGGAGGAATAGATATAGTAATAATGTGAATTTGGCACGAGAGAACTCTCGTAAATCTCATTTGGCGCAGAAAAGGCTATATGATAAAAAAGCTTCATCTATTAATCTTCAGACAGGTCAATTTGTATTGTTGCATAACCCAAAAAGAGTGTCTGGAAAGAGTAAAAACTTAGCCGACCATTTAAAGGTCTATATCAAATATGTAGAGGTTTAAGAAACAACAATTATCTAATAAAGGCGGTGAATGGAGGTCGAGAGATAACTGTCCATGTCAATCGGCTAAAACCTTTTAACTTGCGATAATTTTGTTGAGTTCATTATAGAAAAAAAATCTATCTAAATTATAATTGTAAATTTGTAAATGTTGTAAAGTGTCAAAAGTGTTGTAAGTAAATAATTGTTATTTTCTGGTTTTTAGGCTAAAATGAGGTGACATAAGCCTGACATATATGGATCTGAAAGATATATGACTAATGTGAATATGTTGATAATAACGTAGTAAATGTTATTATATGTTATATTAAGAATGTGTGTTGGTATCTATGTGTTAGTGTTAATCTGAAAGATATATGACTAATGTGAATATGTTGATAATAACGTAGTAAATGTTATTATATGTTATATTAAGAATGTGTGTTGGTATATATGTGTTAGTGTTAATCTGAAAGATATATGACTAATGTGAATATGTTGATAATAACGTAGTAAATGTTATTATATGTTATATTAAGAATGTGTGTTGGTAAATATGTATTAGTGTTAATCTGAAAGATATATGACTAATGTGAATATGTTGATAATAACGTAGTAAATGTTATTATATGTTATATTAAGAATGTGTGTTGGTAAATATGTGTTAGTGTTAATCTGAAAGATATATGACTAATGTGAATATGTTGATAATAACGTAGTAAATGTTATATTAAGAATGTGTGTTGGTAAATATGTGTTAGTGTTAATCTGAAAGATATATGACTAATGTGAATATGTTGATAATAACGTAGTAAATGTTATTATATGTTATATTAAGAATGTGTGTTGGTATATATGTGTTAGTGTTAATCTGAAAGATATATGACTAATGTGAATATGTTGATAATAACGTAGTAAATGTTATTATATGTTATATTAAGAATGTGTGTTGGTATCTATGTGTTAGTGTTAATCTGAAAGATATATGACTAATGTGAATATGTTGATAATAACGTAATAAATGTTATTATATGTTATATTAAGAATGTGTGTTGGTAAATATGTGTTAGTGTTAATCTGAAAGATATATGACTAATGTGAATATGTTGATAATAACGTAGTAAATGTTATTATATGTTATATTAAGAATGTGTGTTGGTATATATGTGTTAGTGTTAATCTGAAAGATATATGACTAATGTGAATATGTTGATAATAACGTAATAAATGTTATTATATGTTATATTAAGAATGTGTGTTGGTATATATGTGTTAGTGTTAATCTGAAAGATATATGACTAATGTGAATATGTTGATAATAACGTAGTAAATGTTATTATATGTTATATTAAGAATGTGTGTTGGTATCTATGTGTTAGTGTTAATCTGAAAGATATATGACTAATGTGAATATGTTGATAATAACGTAATAAATGTTATTATATGTTATATTAAGAATGTGTGTTGGTAAATATGTGTTAGTGTTAATCTGAAAGATATATGACTAATGTGAATATGTTGATAATAACGTAGTAAATGTTATTACATGTTATATTAAGAATGTGTGTTGGTATATATGTGTTAGTGTTAATCTGAAAGATATATGACTAATGTGAATATGTTGATAATAACGTAGTAAATGTTATTATATGTTATATTAAGAATGTGTGTTGGTATCTATGTGTTAGTGTTAATCTGAAAGACATATGACTAATGTGAATATGTTGATAATAACGTAGTAAATGTTATTATATGTTATATTAAGAATGTGTGTTGGTATATATGTGTTAGTGTTAATCTGAAAGATATATGACTAATGTGAGTATGTTGATAGTAACGTAGTAAATGTTATTATATGTTATATTAAGAATGTGTGTTGGTATATATGTGTTAGTGTTAATCTGAAAGATATATGACTAATGTGAGTATGTTGATAATTACGTAGTAAATGTTATTATATGTTATATTAAGAATGTGTGTTGGTATATATGTGTTAGTGTTAATCTGAAAGATATATGACTAATGTGAATATGTTGATAATAACGTAGTAAATGTTATTATATGTTATATTAAGAATGTGTGTTGGTAAATATGTGTTAGTGTTAATCTGAAAGATATATGACTAATGTGAATATGTTGATAATAACGTAGTAAATGTTATTATATGTTATATTAAGAATGTGTGTTGGTAAATATGTGTTAGTGTTAATCTGAAAGATATATGACTAATGTGAATATGTTGATAATAACGTAGTAAATGTTATTATATGTTATATTAAGAATGTGTGTTGGTAAATATGTGTTAGTGTTAATCTGAAAGATATATGACTAATGTGAATATGTTGATAATAACGTAGTAAATGTTATATTAAGAATGTGTGTTGGTAAATATGTGTTAGTGTTAATCTGAAAGATATATGACTAATGTGAATATGTTGATAATAACGTAGTAAATGTTATTATATGTTATATTAAGAATGTGTGTTGGTATATATGTGTTAGTGTTAATCTGAAAGATATATGACTAATGTGAATATGTTGATAATAACGTAGTAAATGTTATTATATGTTATATTAAGAATGTGTGTTGGTAAATATGTATTAGTGTTAATCTGAAAGATATATGACTAATGTGAATATGTTGATAATAACGTAGTAAATGTTATTATATGTTATATTAAGAATGTGTGTTGGTAAATATGTGTTAGTGTTAATCTGAAAGATATATGACTAATGTGAATATGTTGATAATAACGTAGTAAATGTTATATTAAGAATGTGTGTTGGTAAATATGTGTTAGTGTTAATCTGAAAGATATATGACTAATGTGAATATGTTGATAATAACGTAGTAAATGTTATTATATGTTATATTAAGAATGTGTGTTGGTAAATATGTGTTAGTGTTAATCTGAAAGATATATGACTAATGTGAATATGTTGATAATAACGTAGTAAATGTAATTATATGTTATATTAAGAATGTGTGTTGGTAAATATGTGTTAGTGTTAATCTGAAAGATATATGACTAATGTGAATATGTTGATAATAACGTAGTAAATGTTATTATATATTATATTAAGAATGTGTGTTGGTATATATGTGTTAGTGTTAATCTGAAAGATATATGACTAATGTGAATATGTTGATAATAACGTAGTAAATGTTATTATATGTTATATTAAGAATGTGTGTTGGTAAATATGTGTTAGTGTTAATCTGAAAGATATATGACTAATGTGAATATGTTGATAATAACGTAGTAAATGTTATTATATGTTATATTAAGAATGTGTGTTGGTATATATGTGTTAGTGTTAATCTGAAAGATATATGACTAATGTGAATATGTTGATAATAACGTAGTAAATGTTATTATATGTTATATTAAGAATGTGTGTTGGTATATATGTGTTAGTGTTATATTTTAGTGTTATATTATAATGTACTACTATGCTCTTTCTTTTTCATATTGTGAATAATAACGGAAATGAGATGGCAGCCACTAGCAGATGAGATGGCAGCCACTGAGGGATGAGGATTGATGACAACCCTCCCTTGGCGATACGATAAAATATGAAATTAATTTTATCTTGTCTTAAAAGTGGTTATGTGTAGTGATCAATAAAGATTCTTTTTGCGTTGTGTTTCACTATGTCCTTATCTGGTGATGGACCCGAGGGGCGTTCATTTGTAATCAGGCGGTCACCAACACCATACATTCTCTTAAAGAATAGGTGGCATGCTTTGCTGGCTGCAGGTGACAAGCTGGTTATCGATGCGCGCAATAAGGTGAAGTTATCTGCCAGGGACGTGAAACAATGAAATGACATCTCTATAACGGTTCTGGCTCGCATCTCAACATTCCGTAAGAATATTTGAAATGTGATTAGGAAACATTATATTGAAAGTAGCTTAGGCGTGGATCGCTTGCTTTTTGCGAGGTTTTACTGGCGGGAATTCCTCTCGAAGCAGTTATTCATTGGATCATGGTGAAGCCATTGTTTTTGTAACGTTATATTTACTATTTGTACGTAAAGTATTCACACCAACCACCAGGAATACCCTAATCGACAGGGGTAGTCTCTCTTGAGGCCGTCGTACAAACACATCCTCGTTCAGGCAGGTAGTTAGAATAAACCTTGTTTGTGTGAATAAATTTCATGCGGGCGGCCGATCTTCACGGCTAAGCCTTATAGCCGGTTTACACGCGTTAAGTGGTTAAGTTGGTAACTAAATTTTAACTAAATTTTAAGGTAAAAGTTGCGTGTAAACAGTCAGTTAAGTGACAAGTGGTAGCTTAAAATTTAGTACGCAAGTGATTAAGTAGATTAGGATTTGTTCTATTTTTCGAATAAGTAGGAGGGCGGGGATTCTCAGTTAACACGTTTGGACGTGATTTTTTAGTTAAGTGCATAAGTTGACAAAGCTGGTGGCGGCAAGAGGTACCCACCTCTCAAGCTTTTTGGATGGATTAAAACAGTTTTGTCACTAACACCGCTTCCACGATAGCCTTAAATTCTTCATTATCAACTTTGGTCTCCGGCCGTCCACGGGGCTTGTTCTACAGATTGAAATTTCCAGAACGAATATGTTGGAACCAAAAACGCACTGTGCTTTCTTTTGCGACACCGCCGCCATACACAGCGTTAGTACTTCGAGCCGTTTCTGCGGCACTGGTAAATAATGCGATGTTTCAAGTTTTCCATTTTGTAAACTAAGTGACGCAAAGAAAAACCCAAAAGTGGAAAAAGCAAATAAATTACGGTTTTCGAAACAAAAATGCGTGAGGAAATAGCTGTATGGATTTGGAATTGGAATTCTTAACCAAAGAAGAGATAATACAGATCAAAGTGGCCAGTACGACAAAACGCCAATTTCATGATGTAAGGACCTAATATTTATTACTTGGTACAGTGTTGAAAACCGTTAGTCATAAACCATACTCACACATAAACCAATAAGTATACACATCCTCGGCTGATAAATGGCATACTGACATGTCTATTGTGGTGTATTAATAATAGTGCTTGCTTTGTAACGAAGTCCAGCAACCAGGGAAAATCAAAATGTACGATTCGAAAAAATCGTGATATATGGCTATGAAGCATTGCTTTAAGGCCCTACACGTGGCACATGCTACCGACTAGCATGTCATTTCTGTACCTCTTTATTAGAAGTTCTGTGTTTTCTAAGGACTGGGTTATAAAGTTGGGATTAAGAAGGAAAAAATAAAAACAGTTTTATTACATTAACTATTTATTTTCAAAATTTAATGTCATCGATCTACAAGTTTTGTACAAGATTAATTTGAAACATTTCTTGACAAATGGCAGCCCTAACATTCATTATACGTTTTATGAGTAATGTCTATAACTTATCTAGGTATCGATAACTATGCGACTTATTTCTTACCACAAAGTAACGTCATTTACACAACAACTTTGCATTTTTTACTTACAGCAATCTTTGATACGGTTTTCACATCATATAAATAATACAATTGAAAAAAATATTTACAGTAATCCATAATTAAAAAGACTAAAACAATTATTCCATTTTTAGTTAATTTTGGCAAAATTAATAGTAATCGCTGTAAGCATGCATAGTGAACTAATTTTTAAATAGGTACCTAGCTATTTCACTGTGCATACCAAGCTTAACAAATTAAGTAATGCACTTGTATAGAAATATTAATCTGGATATAGTGATTTTTTTTTTATAAAGAGATGGATGGAACTATAATTAAGAATGGACAGTACTATATAAACAAAATTATAACAACTTCTAAATAATTATGAATACCAAGTTAAATACGTACGTGAAAATATTTTGCTTCTGTAAATTTGAAACATTTTATGTTAAATAAATTATTCGTTCTGATTATGGACTGCAAATGTTTGTATGAGGCGTGGGACCCAAGCTAATCATAGACCATATTTTATTATTTCTCGTATTTTCAAGTTAACTTTAGTACAGTACATAGAACAGCGCACGGTGATAGTCTGATTATACGCTGAATCCGACAAACAACAATTACTTATAGTATTTTCAAACAAATATAGGTTATACCTTAAAAATTGTAAAACATTGAAAAGGTACCTAATCTTACATAGATGACTTAGTAGACAAACTAATCCCACGATAGAGTTAATACCAGAAATTTACAATGTTGCCGTTGTTAGACATAGAGGTCACGATGAGTTTATGCAGTGTTAAAAGCGAACCAAAAACATCAGACATTCTGGTCCAAAAAATACTTGCACGGCCAGATCTAGCATTATTTCAAATACCTAGGTCACAAATATCCTCCATAAACTATTCTCATAAGTACTCAGTTGAGAAAAAAGATAAAAAATTACCTTTGTGTTTTTTAAATAGTTAATTTAAATATTGTAAACAGCTTTCAAATATTGACAGGCTCTGGGATCCATCAGTCTTTCGCCCAATGAATAAATTAGTTGTTTAGATAAAGAAATTAGTGAATTAAACACCGTTATTTAGTGGACTGCGAGTCTTATAGTTGTACGAATGTTAAAATGTTAATACCAGCGTATAGAGATTGTATTTTCTAATGATTTCGCAAGCTACGCTGATGTATTACTTCTGCAACACAGTTTAAATAACTAAAACTGTAAATAACTTGGCTAGCATTTGCTTCAACAAATTTCATCAGGCTAGCTTTTCACCAGCCAAAGTGTGTAACCGATGTAACTGAATAAAAGACGCCTAGGCCGCCGATTGAAAAGTGGCATTTATTAAATTTATGTTTTAATTATCATTTTTTCTCTAACACAGCCTAGCCCATTAAAAAAGTCAAGTTATTTAACCTTGAAGAGACGCAACATATTTGGTGAAGATGCCGACACAAATTTGTTAAATGCATTTTAACTGTTTCATACAGATAAACACTTTAACCAGCATCTGTATATTTCTTTGTATTAACTCTGAGGGGGGTTCAAACAAGACAAGACTTCTTGACTAGTATATACCAATACAATATTAAGATAAGATACATTTTGAAGCACACCTATCTAATAAAGATTTGAATATAAATGTTTAACCAGTAATAATTAATAAATATACATTAACACAGAAAAAGTAACGTAACTGCTAGGCAGACATTTTGTAAAATATATCACATAAAATCACGTTAAAATAAATATTTACCCATATAGGTTTTTAAAATATATCTAACGACAAGAATTTAATTTTTTATAACTTTATTTATATAAATAAAATTATTGCATATATTGATTTTGAAAATGGAATTGATTCCATCCGATTTATATTGAAAAAAATACCTTATAAATTGATTAAATAACACTATTTGTTATATAATATGCAATGTAAAATTTTCATCTTGGACATTTAGGTCAATTTTTATTCATTTATACTTATTTCATATTTGAATATTGTTTTGATAAATTCTATTGCATTTGGTAAGGTATCTAAGATTTACTCACTCATTAGTTATCTTAGATTCATATGTTTAGAAATATAATTTTCGTTTAGAAATAAGATTAAATTTGGTCTCCATTTGGTCTTACTCTTGTGCGGTGGATTTTCGTCTAAAAATCATACTTAAAAAAACCACTAGTAAAATTCTACATCTTTCTAAAACTAACTATCCTTAAATTGTATTTTTCGGCAACGTTATAATAATAATAATACTTAATACAGTTCTTAATTGCAGCAACTTGGCTATATATGTCGTAATTTTTTTTTACAATTTATTTATACAAATAGGTATAGGCCGATAATGGACAACTATTTAGCTCCATATAAATATAAATGCGAATGTGTTCCACTGGCTAGGTTTAACCATAGATATAACGAGGATAGTGACATTCCTTTTGGCACTATATTCCTTATAAAATTATGAGCATTAGATTTTGGTATTCCTAGGAGAGTTACTACCACTTCACACGAATATCTCTTATACAGCTTTGTAGCTGTATTGTGTGGTTACATCATACACAAAATAGATAAAAATTCAGACACAGACGCAATGGCAAAATTGTTAAGCAGGTTGGTACTTAAAATTGTAATAACATACATTATTTTATAAAGCACTACATATCGCCTTTCGTACAATATGATTTATAATTGAGAAAACAAAGATCGTGTTTTCCACGACACGACTATTACTCCAAAAAGATAAAATTTTAGTTTCAGAACTCAAAATATGTTATAATTAGGAAATTACAAGTAAAGTTATCATACGCGCTAAAATGTCTCTCAACTTATTTATTATTGACGCAAACCGGTAAAAAATTATAATTGTGTGTTACACAGCTTCAATTCTATCTCTTGACAGTGTAATTAAAATTAAATTAAGGTATCAAAAACAACAGCCATTAAAACTCCTCAAGGTGAATCGATGAAAAGGTTGTCCTTTTACTGACTTTTACATGAGCAGGGCAAGTGATATATATGAATTTCCTAAAAATATCACTTTCTAAATTCGATTTGTAACGATTTTCTACTAATCAATATATTCGAAGGCCATTATTCAATTAAGCGTATCATCAAAATGCGTTCACAAACCAAATTTTTCTTTTGAACTCCCACAACAATCTCTGTAGCTATTATTAATGTCTATTTTTATTAATGTACATGAAAGTCCAAATATAGTATAAGCGAACCCTTTTTTGTCATTTGATGACAATCAAATTGATCAAATTGAAGAAGTAACAAGAAATTGGGAAAAAACAGATCTTTCAGATTTTTGGCTTCGAAGAAGAAAAGTTATATCAAGGTACGAGTTATATTAGGTTCATTAATATAATAATACTGCTGTAACTTATCTTATAAATAAGTCTACAATTGCGGCACTACGTAGATAACCTATTCAAAAAGCGTTTTATTCTAGACATGAACTTTGAAATTATGATTATTACAATGCCCGTTCCTAAAATCGTATTTACCTATTTCATTATTTCAGAATTTAAGTATGGTACGTTAGGTAATAATAATGAAAAATTTAATTCATTCCATTCTCAGCGAGGCTTCATTCCTTTTTGGCAGTTTGATCTGTCATACCTAAGAGTTAAAAAATGTTGAATATTTTCTTGTATTGCGTGTGTTTATTTTCGGTCGAAATCAATGCTAATGCTTCGTGGCTCGGAAGGTGCACTGTGACCGCTACCCGGCTATATTACCTGGCGTGACATAAGGAGACGAAACGGCTTCTACCAATATTGCCGCAGATGATAGCGCAGCGTCGGTCTGCCACATGGCCGTAATGTAACGTTACAAAATGTTATGTCTTACATGTTGTAACAAATGTTACAAAGTGTTGAGATACATAAATTAAAAAAATATACATTCACTTAATTTTTTACTGTAAATTCTTATTTTAAAAATTATGCGAACTGGTTGTTTGCAATAACACTGTAGTGTTTTGAAGGCATAAGACGGGATCTAAAGCTGGCACCTTCACACAATTACAAATTGCGCTTGTAGTTTTTCTCTTTCTACTATATATAAATTATACATATGTATATCTACACTAATATTATAAAGAGGAAAGATTTGTATTTTTGTGTGTATGTTTGTAAATAATAAACTCGAAAACTTCTGTGCCGATTTCAAAAATTCTTTCGCCATTAGAAAGTTACAGTCGCCCGGAGTAACATGGGTATATTTAATGCTATAAAAGATTAGGGATCCTTAGTAAAACTTTAGTAACGTAACCCAAGGTGTTAAAAAATTGCCATAAAACATCGTTCGTCGCATGCGCTGCGGAAACTTTTGATGATAGAACATAAGTATGTTATACAATATTAAAGAACATATCAATAGCTAGAAAAACCTTCGCAATACTTTACGTCCAACTATTATCGTTATGTCACAATAACGCCTTTCAACATTTTAAAAGTTGATAGAAATACTGACCAAAATTACACCATGTTATTCATACTTCTGTTTAAATCCTTATCCAAATAAATCATATTGTTTTCAAGACTGTTTCAGTTCAAGTAGATAACTTTTTGAATTGTTTAAATCGGCTATTCCATTCGACATACATTACGAATTTAATAAGTCATAGAAATGGAAAAAATAGACGCTGTCGCGTTGTGCATTTTATTCATTCCCTTTTTTTTAATCGGTATACAAATAAATTATTTTGTATTGAAAATTGTTTCAATACCTGTTTTTCTAATCTTATATTCCATTCAAAAGATATTACGAATTTAAAAAGTCAGAAAAGGCGCTGTCCCCGGCTTAAAAAAAGACGTGGCATTAGGAAGAGTGTACAGTATTCATCCTTCCCAGTCAGCATGTTTGTATCTCGGGATACTACTTCATCATGTACGTGGCCCAACATCGTTTCAGGACTTAAAAACAGTTGATAGATTGTTAAAGAAACTTACAAAGCCGCTTGCCGAGATAGAGGTTTGCTGGAAAATGCTTACCAATGGGAAATAACTTTGAGAGAAGCTTCGATTTCCCAATGTCCGTTAAAGCTGAGATAATTGTATGTGGTGATATTATTATTTTGTTTCCCTACTTTTAAGGACGATTTGTGTCAAGATATCAGACACCAACTACAACGTAGTATAGCCCAACAACTAGGTCAAGAATTTGATGTTTAAAATGAAGACTTGATACAGATCGAAAACAAACTTTTAAAATATAACGACAAAAATTTAAGAGACTTTGGGTTACCTTCTCCGAATCGCTCACAACAGAATGTAGTTAATGCCATACCGAGCTGCACATACGATGTTAACGAGTTATCAGTATTTGTCAACTCAAATGTACCCAAGTTGGTGGCAGATCAAAAAATAGCTTTCGATGCTATAGTTAAAAGTGTGGAAAATAACAAGGGTGGCCTATTTTTTTGGATGCACCTGACGGAACAGGTAGAACCTTTCTTGCCAATTTAATATTAGCCAAAGTACGACAACCTGGGAAAATCTTGCGTCTTCCGGAATTGCTGCAACTCTGTTAAATGGTGGAAAAACTGCTCACTCAACCTTCATATTACCGTTGGCTGTGTCTTTAGAACAACAATCTATATCTCAGGCAATTTGATGGGGGCGTATCCTTTGTGTTGGCTGGAGACTTTCGCCAAACACTACCAGTTATAACAAAAGGTACTTTTGGTAAAATGTATTTAAGTAATAACCACAATGGAAATTCTCAAAAAAAATACTTCAACTTGGAGATGGAAAATTACCATCGATAGTTGCAAATTGCCAGTTTTACAGTTGCCCCCAAGTATTGTTGGACAATGAATTAGCTCAAACTCTTAACAGTCTAGAAATTCTGATAGACACAATCTATCCCGACATCAAAAATCTCACAGAAAGAAATTTGAATTGGCTCTATTCGAGGGCGATAGTGTCACCGAGAAACGACTCAGCAAATGAGATAAATATAATGATTATGGAAAAAGTACCGGGTGATTTTAAATGTTACAAATCTATTGACACCGTGTGCAACATCGAAGATACAGTGCACTACCCACAAGAATTTTGATATTCCCTCAATCCTGCCGGCTTGCCACCCCACGAACTTAAATTAAAAGTAGGTACTCCTTTTATACTAATAAGAAATTTAAGCCCTCCCAGTGTGCGTAATGGCACAAGACTTTTGATAAAGGAACGAGACAATGTGATTGTAGCAACAATCATCACTCGGAACGCGGCCGGACAGCTCGCTGACATTCCGCGAATCCCGATGATTCCGACGGATTTGCCTATATCCTTTAAAAGGTTACAGTTCCCTGTGAAGATATGGTTAGCCCTTACGATAAATAAATCACAGGGACAAACTTTTTCGATTGAAAAGAGTGCTTCTCTCATGGACAATTATATGTTGCCCTTTCTCAAGTAGGATCTCCTGAAAATCAATATGTTTTGTTATATCCTACAAATACCACTGCCAACATAGTGTGCAGTAAAGCTTTAAGGTAAAAGTTTTATTAAATAAAATTTAAAACCAATAGAATTAAATAAAGTTTTAAAATAAAAATGTAAATACAGAAATGTAAAAATTACAACGACTTAGAAAAACTCTTTAAAATAAATACACACACCTAAAACAACAAAAAAAGTTATAATTTTAAAAAAACAACAAAACAGATATATATCAAAAATGAAAATATATCAAACACTTAGGAAATTTGATTAGATAGGATCAGATAAAAATGTAAAATGTTGTAAAATTTAAAAAAATACTAAGTAATACTTATGTCTCACTTAATATTAAATAAGTTACTTAAATAAAAAAAACGATGAACAAATTCGGATTGTAAGTTTTCATAGATAATGTGATACTGCGTTTTAAAAAATATGGAAATGAAACAACAAAAAAATAAATAAAAGGTAAAATATAAACATTCGAGTTAGTACCGCGAAGGTGCCAGCTTCAATTAACCGAGGTTTACCTACAAGACGCAATAAACGAAACAAAAGTGTTCAAAAAATTTTTAAAGACTGATTTATTTTTATTTTTCGAGGTAAAATAAAATTTCTATAATTTAAACTAAGTACGCACACATGTGATTATGTTCTGATTTAATTATTTACACAAGTCATATGTCCCAATATTCATGTACTGGCTTTAATAATAAATGAATCCACACCTACATTACTGTATACTTATTAATGGTAGGCACGGCGTCGAACACAAGTACTATTGTTGCATTGCTTATGGATTTATACTATTTATGGTTTATACTTACTATTACGAGTAAATTACTTAATTAATACACTTAACTTAGAGGTCGAGGTCGCAAGTAATTTTGGCGAGTATTAGCGGCTAATAAAATAGAAATGATAGGTGACAAATATCATTTTGAAAATTTCGCTTCCAAAGGTGTTTTTTTTTGTATAGGTCCAAGAAGAGATTTTGTAGCTCATATGTCTGCTTGATTGTGTAGAAGTCAAAAGTATCAATAGAAGATAATTTCACAAATGTGAAATTATCGATATATTAAATGTATTTTTTAATATATCGATTACCACGTCAAACAGAAAGTTTTGCGAAAAAAAGGTTTTTTTGGTACGGTAAGCTGGCGATTTGTGATTTAATTTAAAAATTCCATTATTTAAAAGTAAAAATATCCTTGTTGCTAATTTAAATTTCCCTCAAAATTTCTTTACCAGCTTTATGAAACTACTTTGTGTCATAGAAAACTTAAAGTCCAATCCTTGAAACCTGATGAATTGTTAAATCAACTTTCATTGACTTTTTTCTGCCATTCTCTCACAATTACTCACATTAATTGAATGCGTCCGACATATTCTCACTTCAATATTTTGCCATAATTATTTTCTACTGTTACTGGAAAGCATCGCTTATCATTTCTTTTTAGGGATAATATTTCCCCTTCTCAGCAATTAGTGCTAGATGTCTTACATCAAAGGGCCGATTGTTCAATGCTGAGCTTACCTTTATCAGTAGATTTAATTTTTAGAACTTGTCAAAATTATTCCACTGATAAAATTATTGAACAATCAGCCCTTAGATTAGTAACTTGTTATTTTATTTATTAGAAGGAGTTTTCTTTTAGTGCACAGCTAAAGTTCAACAGAATAGCCAAGCCTAATATTTAAAAGCACAATTAATAAGATGACAATTTTACTACATATTAGTTCTTGCATTTTCAAATAAATGCGCATATTTTAGATATATAGATACTTAAAGCAATATATTACAATTAGCAATTCACATGAAATTGCTCAATTAGTTTTTAATAAATATTAACCTAGTTTTGTCTACAGTGGTTATTTTATATATTGCTTAACATATAATACAGCGGCTTTTGACAGCGGCCTTTAACATGTCTTTATACTTAACAAATTGAAATGGTTTATCTTTGGTATTTAACAACTTAACTTTAACAACGACTACTTGAACTAAATACCGGGCGAAAGGTATTTATGCTCGTAAATAAAATATATATTTTACAAATATAACAGTTTACATTTTCGAAGACTTTCTTAGCGATCTTGTTGTTTTTTTTCTTGACATTTCTTTGATTTATTTCGTTGCTAGTCTGGGGCAAGTTATTATTACATTATCTTAGGTAACGCTTGGATAATTTTAAATTCTTTTTGATTATGTGTTAAATACCTGACAACACCTTTTTGTCCACTTCGAATTTGACAATTCAATACCCCTTAGTAATCGTACGTGTATTTAAAGATTTAAGCTCATGGGTATTAAGGTCTTGTCCACTGGATGCGTTCTGTCTCTTGTGTCGTGTTCTATATAAACCTTAATGGTGGTCACGGCAATCCGTCAGCGACCCGGGCAGGCCAGCCAGTCAGAGCAGCTGGTCTGCGGTCTAAGTAAAAACATAAGTGAACTCTGGTGAGATACACGCGTTGAACTGCCCGGCAGCCATTTCGCGTCAACCCTCCCCGACCATCTGCCGGCGCGTTCCAAACGTACTCTGCTCCTGTTAGCACGGTCAGATCGTAATTGCAACAAAACTGCATAAAATGCAAATTATATTTACATAGGGTGCGGACAGCGTACCGTTAGGATGGCTGTCTGTGGGTCCTTTTTAAAAAAAACTTTTTTTACTGCCGAATATTGATTTGAGATGACACCAACAACAGACAAACGTCTATTGAAATTAAAATACAGTTTGTAAACTTATTGATTAAAAATGCATAACAGCATATTTACTGAAAAACATGTTATTGTAGAATAAATGCATCATTGCTTAGTAAGCATTTAGTAAATATTTCAAATTCTAAAATTTTTAAACCGAACGGTACGATTTGACCAGACCGCAGGATGCAGAACACATTCAGTGTGACAGGTTCTTTAGATGTGCCCATTCTATCCCATTCGACTGATTTGGTAATTAAGAGAGCTCTGATTATTTTATAATATTTTGAATATGGTTCCAACGAGGTTATGGGTTTGAACTATGCGAATATTGGTCATATAGGTCCCGGCCCAGATCTGAGCTGTCATATTGGTTATAGAATAGATATGGTCTCGGATTGCGCGGGAGTGCCGTAAATTTTGCAGATTTTGGTTTAGTCATTATTATAACTTTTTTGTTTTCTGTGTTTTATTACCTTTTAAGATGCTAATCTAGCCGACAGCTTATCGAACTTAAGCTGCCGGAATAAAAATACCGTGAATTTAATCAAGGCATCGCTTCATGAAATATATTCATGGTTCATATCGTAAAAATAAAAATACCGTGAATTTAATCAAGGCATCGCTTCATGAAATATATTCATGGTTCATATCGTAAACCATGAGCTTTCGTAATTTGTGGTAGGTCGTATATAATTTTCTTGAATCAAACGATTACGTGCAAACACAAATGTCTCGAAAAATTTCCTCATCGTAAATTAGTTATCTATTTCTGCAGTCAGGAAATCCTTTCTGAATTCTGGATAAGAAACCCTGAGCAGAAAACTGCCTTAAAGAAAGATCGCAGCTTCATTTTTCGGAGTTGGAGGCCATCTTTTAGGGGCCACGTGGATTTCTACAGCGCCGAAACCCACCATAATTTTAACCTGAAAAACATTAACGTCATATGTAGGTTTAGTTGTATACAGTTCTGTTAATATCGGTGTGATAACACAAGAAGGTGTGTATACCAATAGCTTAATTTTGGAAATAAGGAAATGAAAATAATCTAAATAATAATAATCTACAAGCAATTGGTAATTTCTAAAACACTAATGTACCTAAACATATTGACTTAGATGTCATGAAAAATTATAAATATTTATAATTTACCAAAAGCAACAGTTTTGGTACGAAGGAATGTCATAACTATACATACATATAATCTTTAGACATAAAGTCTTGACTGGCACAATAACGCCTGGTAATAAAGTTGAAGTTTCCTTCTGAAATGGGGCAGTATAAATTGTATTGTAATTTGCTAATAATTTCCATTTACACTACAAAGCTCAAATCAACGACAATTTGAAAGTAGAATGAAATGTATTATATAACAAAATTTAACCAAAAATTTTAACAGTAGTAAGGATTTACGCGCAGAAAAGCTTGACAAAGGTTCGGTGTTCGCGCTTGAAAGCGGATTCTTCACCGCTTTTGTTCTACCAAAGTCAACGTATCATTGTATTCATACTACTAAATAAAAATTTAACCCATCATCACCTAGTTATCGCCTTGTCAAACATTCATGGCGTAATAAACGGGCGCGGGTGCGGTCGGGGAGGTGGCTGCCAGCGGAGGCGCCGCCGGTGCACCCTCGGGAGCACCGCGTGCCCTTGCCGGCGATCCCGGAGCCGCCGCCGCCTGGTATAGCGGTGCTGCCACCTGGGGGTTACAGTACAAAGTTTTATTATTGTAAACATGGTTGTGTATTGCCCCACTTTCACTTAAAGCCACCGCCCTGAGCATGTGTAGTGGTGAATGCGGTGTGCATCTTTATTTTAATCAATTATGCTGATGCCCATAATTTATTATTTAATTTTATAGATTAACGAATTATTGATGGTAATACCGCCGATCAGTCGATCGCTAGAGCCTCGTCCGTTGTTCAGCAGGATGCACTACGGGCAGGTCAGGTTGGTAGTTGGGGAACCTAGATGGTAATTTTTATTAGAAGTTTTCATGTTTAACAGTATTATATTACGTCTACGTCTTATCAATGTTTTAAGCTACCCTAAACCATAAATAATATTATTTCATATTTAATACTTTGAGAGTAAAAATCTCGTTATAAACATGTTGACAAACTGATTATCATTATTTAACTTTAATTGGACCGGAAAGGGATGTAACGCGAAGGCTACAATGGAAAATTACCGTTCGTACGCCGAACGCAGCGGTCGAGATGTTGCCTCAGTAGAAAACTTTTAAATCAACCTAATCTCACACTAAACAAGGTACAAACTCCCTTGACCTCATCATAGTAAACTCATCACTCGCAGTTATCACAGATCAACGAGAACGTAGATACTCAACATGTCAGTGAAGCGACTTATCCAAAGTGTGTGCCGAAGACTCAATGAATGTTAGTCTAAGGAAAAGAAAACATGATGACGATTTCACCCAATTATTCAAACATTTCACAACCGAAATTATGAATAATCTAAATGCATTCAAACAGAATATTCAAAGAGAAATAAACGAAGGGAATAATATATGTGGTAATCAAGAACAATCTGAAGGCTTTAAATGATAGGGCAGAGCCACCAAGGAGTACGCATTTTATAGAATTTTTTTTTAAATCAACTTTAATTATTCTCCTCGTTCTTTTTCATTTAAGTTAGACTTTGTTCATATAGGAATATAAATTTAAACATAAACCTTAAGTAACAGGCTCTATTTTTTTTAATGTCTTAAACTTGAAACTCGTCTCATGCGCACTCTTAGGATGCTTTGTTGCAAAGAGTACGCAGCCGCAATCATTCATACAAGCTAAGAGTGCGCAAGAAAGTTAGTCGTTTATCCTAGGCAATGATCACAAGTGAAGGTGCCAAAACGCTATTTTATTTAGCTTATCCGTTGCTTTGTTACTTTTAGTTCTTTCTCTTCTCTGTTTTATATATTATATTTATATATTATATAAAAACCGATTAGAAAGAATACAAAAGAAATTTGTTAAACATCTTAATTATCGCTTTCGCTTGAACCCTGACTCTTATCAAGATAGCTCCAGGGAGCACGGACTCTTATCTTTGAAACAGAGACGTATTATGCTTGATATGTGCCTCTTGTACGACAATGTTCATAGCTGAATTGATTGCCCTGAACTTGTTTCTAAAATACATTACCGTACACCATCCCACCGTACGAGGCACACAGGTTTACTGCATGAACAATTACACCACACAAACAACACTAAAACACTGTAATTTCCCGCATCACACACACATACAATAAACACTTCAGTCAAATAGACATCTTTGCTTGTAGTAAACCTAAATTCAGAAAGGAAGTTCTTGAAATCTTAACGAAATAGTTGCAATTTGTATGCATTATAAGTGTGTATGTTTATGTATATGTATATGTGTAGGTACATTTGTATTCCCATACTTTACTTTATTATTATTGTCATTATTATAAGTAAACTTCTATCCTTTGTATCTGTTTAAGTATTTTTATATAATCACAAAATATATGCTTCAAAAATTTTTGTTATCCTACTTTTTTTTTAATTGTAGGGAAACCTGTTATTGGCAATATATTAGTTAAACAATGTTTTATAATTTACCATGTATAATTTATGCTGTTGGTTTTGTTAATAAAATAAATAAATGAAGGCTAAAAGTATTATTTGAACGATACCTACCTTTTCGGAAAAGCAAATCATCTGTTTCCCGCTTCCAGGTTGTTGCGCCGGCACCGAGCGATACCTGGCCGGAGCCGGACACAAGTTCTGGAAAACAAAAAATAAACCTATTATTGATCCCAATATCATTATCATTATTAATCAATAAAACACCCAGAAAAAGGCCAACGAGACGAGATAAAACACGTAAACATACCTACACGTAAACCCTTTATGAGTTACCTTGCGATAGCGAGCGATTATTATATCTGTCGTTATCTGTTGAACGCAATAATGTTGTGAGTTGGCTGTCATTGCGTGAGTAGTAGTACCTACAGGAAGTTAGCACAAGGTATCAACCCGTGCATAAAGTTCGTAATGTTTTGAAACCCTGAAAGAACGTTTATATTCTTAATCTCGTCTCGTTGTCCACTTATTATCAGTTGGAACATGGTCTCATTTACCGGCAACGAATAAAGGAAATAATTGACTCTATTTAAATACTATAGCGATAGTCTTGTAAAGCTGCCTACCTGTATCTGAAAAGCGTGCGTGTACTGCGGATGCGCGGGAGCCGCGGGCGCCGCTGCTGCCGGCTGACTCGCCGATTGCGCTGGGTAGTAGTGCACGCGACTGTCTACAATTTTAGGAAAATGTTAAATCAGATTTAAATTAAAAAATGTGTGCTTATTTATTTGTTTCGTAAAAATAATATATGCACTTCACATGTAGTATCAAACTCAGGTAGTAGCTTAGATAATAAGTCAAATAAAAGTGAATTAAATATAATTATGTATAGCGATGAACTTGGTAAGAACATGGGATTGCAACTTACTCGGTGTGTTGGGGGGCCAATAACTAATTATTGTTACCCCAGTGCTTCATATTATGACATAGTTGATAAAATTACATACCGTACATTTAACCCTAATACAATATTGATTATATTAGTAGGCAGATGTAAGCAACTAAGTAGGAAAACAATGACAGCATGTTTTGCTAGATTGAATTGCAGGCAGAATATTAGTAAAATTATTTTGTTTGCATTTCCATTAACCCAGAACCCCTCAGAAAATAATATGAAGCATCGACTAAATATAGATGTACAAAATATGACATGTCGTCATAGTGAAAAGTTTCAGTTTATTGATTTAAATACATTTATTAACAAGCCATATATGACCAATGATAGGTACAATTTGTACAGTAATGACCTACGACATATAGCATACTCGCTATCATATATTTTATGCATAACAGTCAATTCGTTGACTACAACCGCTGCTTCTATTGAGCAGTCACTTTATACTTTTGACCCGTTGGAATGTAATATTCCAAAACATAGTATTAGAAATAATTTAAACATAAGTTAGTGACAATAGATAATACATCTAGCACCAGTATTCTAAGTAGTAATTTAAGCAATAAAAATGTAAAAAATAATTTTCTTAACATAGTCCATCAAACTATGCAGGGCATTGATGGTAAGGAATTACAGATTGAACTGTTCATAAACTGTGAAAATATTCATATACTATGTATCACAGAGCACTGGCTCACACAGTGTCAAATTATGTCTTCTTATAAGAATCATGTAATTGCTAGTTCATTCAACAGAGAACAAACAACTTGCGGCGGCTCAATGATCATCACTCATAAGAGCCTAACATTTAAAGAACGCACTGATATTGTAAGTCTGTCTGTTGAGCGATCAGTTGAAATAGCCTGTATTGAGATAGGGAATATTGTTATAATAAGTGTACACAGACCCCCATCCTCACCATATGAAGTCTTTGAGAGCACTATGGATGAGGTATTACATAGAGTAAATAACAAAAACAAAGAAATAATTATTTGTGGCGATTTTAATATTGATTTATTAGTAGAGACGTCACAAAGTAAACGATTCTTGAATCTTTTTAATTGTTACAACCTAAAAAATCTCTTCTTAGAGCCTACGCGAATCACAGCGACCTCAGCCACATGTCTTGATAACATTTTTACAAATTTAATGCCATGTACAAAGTCAGTAATTAATAAACTACAATCAGATCATAGTGGGCAGTTGGCCATGAGATATATAGGCCATACCTTTATACCCATGAATGAGAGACGGCTTGAAACATTTAGGAAAAATGTATTTGAAAAAACATTTAAATTAGATTACTGTGCAGATCCTATTACTCAATATAACTCTATTCATAATATAATTAGAAATGAATATGACTCTGTTTTAAAAAAAAAGAAAATATGTATAAATAATAATTTATTTAGGTTTAGTGACTGGGCAACAGTGGGAATATGCAGAAGTAGAAATAGATTATATGAATTGTACAGTGAAAGAACTTATAATCATAATAAGACATTTTATGAATATGTTAAAAAGTATTCAAAATTATTTAAACGAGTTTGCAGTGTAGCTAAATCTAATTACATTAATAATAAAATTAAATATAGTACTAACATTTCAAAAACTGCATGGAATATAATTAATCAGGAAACTGGGAAAGCAAAAGAACCACACACCAAATATAATTTAAAAATTAATGATAAAGTGTTGTCAACTGACAAAGAAGTTGCTGAAGCATTTGAAAATTTTTTTACTGCCATCCCTGTGTCAACTACTTCGAGTATTAATTCATGTTCCACTCTTGCACACTGCTAACGGAAAATGTAAATTCATGCGATATTGATTTTATTTTTAAACATGTTACTGTTCCACAAGTTTTAAATGCATTTAAAAGCATTAAAGTAAAAAATACTGCCGATTTAGATGGGATTTCTGTTAAAATTATTGAATCTGTCATTGATGGTATAGCCCCGTACTTAGCCAGTATATTTAATGACTGTGTTGATAATGGTGTTTTTCCTGATTTAATGAAATTGAGCAAGGTCATTCCAATATTCAAAGCAGGTAGTATGTCTGACCCTAATAATTTTAGACCTATATCTATACTACCAATGCTCAGTAAGATTTTTGAAAAATTAATTTTAAATCAATTACTCTCTCATTTTTACGGTAATAGTTTAATGAATTTTAAGCAGTTTGGTTTCACGCGGGGTCGCTCAACAACCGATGCCGGTGTTGAGCTCATAAAACACGTATTCAGCGCCTGGGAGGACTCGTGTGATGCTATTGGTGTCTTTTGTGACTTGTCCAAGGCGTTCGACTGTGTGGATCATACTACTCTACTCATGAAACTGCACCATTACGGCATTAAAAACCGAGCGCTTGCCTTGATTAAATCATATATTTCTAATAGAAAACAGAAAGTTGCAATAAATGGAGAAAAATCATCAGGATCGGCAGTGACAATGGGTGTGCCCCAGGGCTCAGTTCTCGGTCCCTTCCTATTTTTAGTTTATATTAATGATCTGCCATCGGTCGTTAAGAATCAATGCGAGGTCATATTGTTTGCTGACGATACTTCCTTCTTGTTTAAAATCAAAAGACAAGAAATTGACTATCGAGCGGTGAACAAATGCACCTCCAACACAGAGCAGTGGTTCTCAGCTAATAATTTGCTCCTCAATGAAAAAAAAACGAAATGTGTTAAATTTACATTGCCAAATGTCAAACAGGTAAACATAAACATTGTAGTTAAGAGCCAGGAACTGATTCCTGTAAACTCAACTGTATTTCTGGGCATAACCTTAGACGCCAAACTCCAGTGGGGACCGCATGTTAATGGCTTAGCGAAAAGGCTTGGTTCTGCCGCATATGCTGTTAAAAAAATTAGACAAATTTCAAATGAAACAACTGCTCGATTAATCTATTTTGGTTACTTCCACAGCCTCATGACATATGGTATTCTGTTGTGGGGGAGTGCTGCCGACATCGATGCTATATTTATTCTGCAGAAAAGGGCTGTTCGCGCAATCTATCAGCTCGGTCCAAGGGTGTCACTTAGAAGTAAATTTAAGGAAATAAATATTCTTACCTTCCATTCACAATATATTTTAGAAAATTTAATGTATGTTAAAAAGAACATAACCTTGTTCAAAAGAAAAAAAGATCTGCACAATGTTAACACAAGAGGAAGAAATATGCTGGCAGGTCATAATAGCAGGCTTCATAAAGTCACTAACTCATTCATGGGTCAATGTATACGCTTTTATAATAAGGTTCCTGAGGATATCCAAGGTCTTCCTATTGACAAATTCAAAGAAACTATAAAGGAGAGCATATTATAAACTATCCGATTATTTGGATGATAAAAGCCCTTGGGTATAATCCCCTCATTAACAGGATTGTACTAGTATTTGTAACAAAGTATGTGTAATGTGTCTGTATGTGCGATGAGTTCTTCGTCCCGATGAATATCTAAAGCGTCATTGTCACTAAAGTACGTCTTCTTATGGTAGCGTCGGGTGACGGGTCGCTCACTTCCCTCTAATATGGTTGAGGAGGGCGATGGCTGGATCCCGCGTTAACTCGTGAACGGGTGCCGTTTGAGGGTGTTCGTCGTTTGGATACTTGGGGGGAGGGAGACTTGCCGAGCTAACAGATGCAGAAAAGAATAATTTTTGTATAGACATAAAGAGACTCTGTAAATTTATTTTGAAAAAAAATATACCCGTGAAGTTTCTTGCCAGTTCTTTTTCACGAAGGTTTTTTTCGAACTGGTGGTAGAATCATGTTTTATTTGACGTCAATAAGAACAAGTAATTGTCAATGTTGAGAAATAAATATTTGAATTTGAATTTGAATTTGAATTTGAAGGTTCACTCAGATTATTTTGTAAAACCAAAGTAAACTCTACATTGAACAAGCATGCAAATTTAATTCAATAAAAAAATAAAACGTCTAATCAAAATTGTCCCAAGATGGACTCTATTTAGCTCACTGTGTCCATTGAAACCGTTTGCGATTTCAATTATAATATTAATTAATAGCAGCTTTATACTATTATTATAAGGAGACGTTTTTTTTTTTTGTTGAAGCTTCAAGTTATTATCAAACAAGTGGTTTATATTTAAAAGGACCTACCCAAGGCAATAAATGTATAAATAATTAACACAACTACGCTAAACATTTTAGTTAATGCTTAACGATTTTATGTCTATGGTTAAGCATTAAAAAAATTATTAAAAACGAATTTACACGCCTCCGTTTAAATTATGTACGTTCATGGGGTTTTAATAAAACCATGTATATATTTCTGTATACAATATATAGCAAGCCACTCGAATAGTTATGCGAAAATAAGTTTTAATGTATGGACGCTGGCGAGTAGTAAATTATTTTGAAAATTCGATTATTTTACACCACACCAGTTAAACCGGTTCTGATTTGTTACCGTGTGACTTCTTCTTGTTCCCTAAAATTAAAAAGGGGATACAGTTTTCACCGTCGAAGGACGCGCTTACTGCGTTCGAGAAGACCGTTGAGGAAGTACCTACCTGTTGCAGACTGGAAAATGTGCTTTGAAGATTGGTTCAGACGCATGAAACTTTGTATAGACGCCGCTGGAGAGTTATTCAAATAAATCTAATAAAAAAATAACCAATAGACCATTTTAATCTCTTTCGGCTGAGTAGTGAACCTTCCAGTAGTTTCAAATTAATTCCAAGCTATCTATACTAAAATATTAAAAATGGGAAAAGGGTTTAAAAATATTGACCGAGGATAGGCATCATCTCCGATCGTCTTTTGGTTTTTTCTTTCAAAGAATATTGGCAAACTCACATACATTGTCAGTACCGCTATTATTTTCGCAGAGCATTCGCGTATCTCAAATTGAATATATGGTTTTGACTGTTTGAATGATGGATAATCGAAATGCAATCATAAGATTTATATAAAAGTTGGGAATAAAAAGTCAAAATTATAATCTAACCTCAAAAAACACGTAAAAAGACGTGAAAACGTTGTTTACTTCATAGGACAAATACGGTTAGTGGGTTAATACGTTCATGGGATGATCAGAAGAAGCTTTTGAAAATAAAAAACACCCTTCAATTCAATCGTGAAGATGACTGGAAGCTTTCTTCAACATGGGATCTCATACTTAAAACATAAAATCCAATACAAGCAATATATATCCAATAATACAATCCAAATACCAAGCTGCATGACCAAAAACTCAAGACACTGTCAGCACATTATGTGTTAATTCTGAACTTACGCTCGTAGATGGAGAAATAGGTGGAGTTGATTGCTAGCTTTAATATCTGTCAAATAGAGGACTGTCACTAAGTCTCTCGTGACCACGGTGCCTTAAAAGACACCAAAACGTCGAGTTAAAATGTAAAATATAATTAAACGCGATTGAAATGGCGGTCTATGAAGTTTGACAGATTGACAGTATATAACTTTTCTAGATGTCGATGAAAATATAAATGGCAGTTGTTACGGGAATAATTGGATTTTATTATATTTCTAAGTATCCCCAACAACTATCTCAATATTTGGGCTTGGTAAATAGGTGTGTAATATTGACCTATAAAGTAAATATAGCCCGGTTTTGATATGATTACAATTTATAAATATTACAGTCTGCCACTTTCTGCCACTTTAGTCTGGCGTCCTTTCTTTTTTTCTTCATTCATCAATTGGGGATACGATAAATAACACAAACATTAAAGACACTATACTCTAAAGTATCAGATAGTATATTTTTTTACTATTACAAAACAGTATTTTTTTATTATTTTGTAATAGTAAAAAAATGTACGGTATGACCCCGCAAAAAGGAATTAAAGCCTTTCTACGCACTATATTGAGTCTAAATTGTTGTTCTTGTCTTAACTAGACATTTAACTATTAATTTATCTATGTTTGACTAACTTTTCATACAAGAGGTACCGTAGCAAGAGTACCGCGTCAACAGTATAAGTTTTTCAAATCTATAAAGAATTTTACTTATGGCGCATAATAAAACTTCTACAAATCGATTGAGAATACTTAAACAAACGTAAAAATATATACCACTATACTTCAAAGTGTCACATTTCAAAAATATGTGTAAATCAAATTGTTTACAGAAAAAAACAATATAACAAAATTTACTCAAAATAATTTTTACGTACTGTAGGAGATGCACTAGACGCAGTAGACGCTTGGCGAAAGTCTTAATCACAATAGCTTAAATGCGTTTTTAACTACGGCTATTTATTATTCGTTTTTGCTAACTGTTATTAATTGATAGTAGAGTTATAGTGGTAGCAGAGTGAATGCTATGAAATTTAAAAAAGAGAGGTGTAATGGCTTTCCGTTCGTTTAATTTATCAATATTTTCAGAAACATTTGAATTTTATGGTTGGCTCTTTTGGTTGATGCCATAAAATATAGGGTTTTGGGACGTCGTCTCGACGTCGATCGTTTGGTCTGGTAGAAACGGTCGATCGAAGTGGACTGTTCTATTCTGTCATCAATCGACGTCATCCAGTCGACATCGACAGTTCCATTCTGCCATCGATCGACGTCAATTGTTCTATTCTACGTCGTCGATCGACGAACGATCGATTAGTGGTAGCGCCCTAGGAATGGATTTATTTATGGCACAGCTAACAGTGTACAATCTAAAACATCTAAAACTTATGCATGTTTAAACAATTATTATCAAATATTGAACGATTTGATTTGATGGAGGCCTATTTTTTTAATAGGAGAAGCATAGTTCGCGCACTTTACTGGTATCAAAACAAATATTCACAGCGCTCTTCACCTTAGGAAAAAGTGCTTAGAACTATCGCGAGCGACTGGAAGTTACAAGAAACCAATGACACGAAATCCAGGAATCGTCAACGAAGATTTAGAACAGGCAATATTGACGTTTTTCGAAGCATATCCGAATGAACCTTCAAGTTTCTCAGCAGCCAGGGAGCACCATTTATGCAGTACTTCAAAAACATAAATACAAGTATTATCGTTATCGACGAGTTGTTCAAAACTTTCATCCAGGTGATAATGAAAGGCGCCTGGAGTTTTGCAACTGGCTTAGGGAAGAAATGGACAGGATTCGAAATTTTTTGTCGAACATCTTATTTCCGACGAAACAAACTTCTCAAATAACGGAATGTACAAATGTATAAATGAACATTACTGGTCTCAAGAGAATCCATTGCGAACACGTGAAGGATATCCCCAGATTAAACTTTCAACTGATAGTGTGTAATTCTAGCAAGCACGATCTTTTCATAAAGATTTACAGCGGCACTTTAAATGCTACGATGTATATCGAAATTTCAAACAACGTGTTTCAAGAAATGGAAAATTTGTCAATAGCCAGGATACGGGATCTGAATTTCCAGCAAGACGGGGCCACAGCTCATAACAGCCATGTGGTTAGAGATATGCTGAATGAACATTTTGGGGATAGATGGATTGGCACTCATGGGCCGGTGAGATGGCCAGCAACATCACCCGATCTTCCACCACTTGATGGGGTTACGCCAAGAACGAACTTTACAAAGCTCGTTACGAAACAGTTGAGAGCTTACTAAGCTCATTGCTTGATAATTTATCGGGGATAAATCCTGTCATGGTATCAAATGCAGTAAAGTCTCTA
The DNA here is from genome assembly GCA_923062675.1 of Marasmarcha lunaedactyla. NCBI lineage: Eukaryota > Metazoa > Arthropoda > Insecta > Lepidoptera > Pterophoridae > Marasmarcha > Marasmarcha lunaedactyla. Next base: position 10,680,579 of record OV281339.1, on the reverse strand, counting down.
GAGAGACGTATAAACTCATGCATTGGAGTCAATTGAAACCATTTTGAGCAACTTATTAGTTAGGTAAAATTAAGATACTAAAACTAAATCGTAAAAATTTGCTTTTTCCTTTAATTTTTTAGTAAAACGTTTATTTGCAAAGATTGATCCTTATAAACAACAGAATCCATTGGTTCAATAATATATAATGTAATCTTTTTTTAAATTCCTTCCGGGTCCATTTCCGTCAAAAGCAAAAGAGTAAAAAAAATGCAGTTATTGTTTTGTTATAAATCGAGGGCATGACTCCTTACACGTCTTTTACCTAACTCTCGCGGTTTCGGACTTGGCCAACACCGCCCTTCTCATAAACCACCCTGAATAGGTACAATCGTGGACTATATCTTTAAACCCCTTTTATGACTTTTTTGCGATTAGTCGGTCAGTTTAAGGATGTCGCAGCATTATTTTCAGCGCAAGGATATGTAGCGATCTCCCTTCTCTTAGATGTGGTGGCTTTTCAGTGAAGTAGCTGTAGGAATAGTCGCTTCAAGGCCTTACATACGTTGTTTATACATATTTCTTGCACCGGAAATGAGCTGAGCCCAGCTAGTCATGATTTTATTTAAAGCATATGTTTAATTACCATCTTTCCCTTTAAGATAATTTATTTATTTAGATATTGCTAAAATAATAGCCAACAGTGTGACATTTAAGTGAATACTGCGATCATTCTTTCACGATTGAAACAATTACTTAACCATAATGAACAAAGCCCTCACAATCACTAGGATTCCACTGGTGCTGCATGGCATAGTCCTGGTGCTGGTAGTGGTAGTGCGCGGTGTACGGCACGTACAGAAGCTGGTGGTGGGAACGGATGGGCGGCGGTGACTCCGGCCGGCGGTAGCGAGCACCAGACCGGATTGGCGACGTCTGCTCTGAGCTGGTTTGAGAACTGTATAGCTCTTGGCTGCTGTCGGAACACCTGGTTAAAAGAAATGTTATTAGGAAAAGAAAAGTGACTTTGTATTTACTATAGAGCCAAATCTAAGGGGCTTTATTATATTGTCTGACAAAAAAAAGTGAGGACTTCGAAGGATATGACTCACCTAGGACCAGTTTACAAATATGTTAAGAAACCGCTTCCCACCAAAATTCTGACGGCCAAGTAGCATCAGTGGTAGTATGCCCTGCCTCATAAGCCGGAGGTCCCAGGTTCGAGCCCTGGTCAAGGCATTAATTTGTGTGATGAACACAGACGATTGTTCTCGGGTCATGGTTGTTTATATTTATATATGTATGTTCCCCCCCCAGGTCGCTGTACGGTCATCTATAACACAACCTCTAGTTACGTTGGGGCCATATAGTTGGTGTGTTTGTCTGGCGATTTGTTTATATTATATATTTTTATGAGATGGGACTAATGCTCGGTTAACATGTATTAAGTAGTTAAGTTGGTAACTAAATTTCAAGTTACTACATGTCACTTGTGTGTCCAAATGGATTAAGTAGTTAAGTTCATAAGTTCAATAACGATGAGCAGTGATGAATGTAAAGGAATTCGTCAATTCTGCTTTTAGATATGTGATAAACGTGATTTTGGACAAATTCAGAGAAGAATTTTACTAGGAAATTAAAATCTTTACAAGAATATGTTTTTTCTAATCTTTTTACCTCGTTTATTCCGTTTATTCTACAAGCATACCTATTTTAAATATTCTTCAACAAATTTTTAAGTTGAAATGAACTCCACTCCGACGTTAAAAAAAAAGAGTTGATACGAAATAAATACGAGCTTTTGCCGCCACCCGCTTTGTCAACTTATGCACTTAACTAAAAAATCACGTCCAAAGCCCGGCCCACCTACTTATACGAAAAATAGGACGAACCCTTATCTACTTAATCACTTGCGTACAAAATTTTAAGTTATCACTTGTCACTTATCTGACTGTTTACACGTAATTTTTAACATAAAATATAGTTCAAATTTAGTTACCAACCTAACTACTTAACGCGTGTGAACCGCCCATAAGGGACAAACGACATACACTAGTCAAACATTAGTCATCGAACACAACAATCCATAAAACAAAAATCATTACTTACCCAACATTAGCGTAAAGCGAGCAAGTACGGTAGACATCCTGTTGTTGCTGGTAATGCGCGTAGACCATTGTTTGCGCGTGCGCATAGCAGGCGTCCGTGTGCTGCGCCGCCGTCACCTGCACGGGCGTCGAGTTGCATGGCCGGGCCGTCACGTAGTCTGATGACTTTGACCTTGGAAGCGAAGTCAAAGAATTAATAACAAAAATAAGCATAGAATAAGAATGCAGCAGTTCTGGACGCCTAACCGGTGTGAAACCATCAAAATATTCTGTATCGAATGTATGAAAGTTACATTAGATGTTTGGCATAAAAAAATCTGCATGATACGGCAATGAAAACAAGAAAGTCATTAATTGGACAATTATATCTAATATTGGAAACCAAACATGATATTGTTTCTTAGAGGCACTACCCACATGTTCTGACTGGCAATAATCGGCAATGCGAAGCGGTAAAATCGAATGTGTAGAAGCTATGTGTAAGCGAATGTTCGAGTAAGAAAGGGGCAGGGCTTATGTTGTTCGAGGTTTTGGCCGAATTTCCCGACCTGTATAATAGCCTGAATTGACCACTCGATCGGCACTAGCCGAATATGGGTAGTAATTGCTTCGGGCTGACCTTGTTTTTCAACAAGTACTGCCGAGCCGAATGTGCAGACCCGAATACGCTAGCAGCGACCCTTGCGCTAGCATGCTTCAACATGTCCCCGACTATCATTCAATTAATGATAATCCTCAACATGATCGCTCAAACGGGTTATGTCTCGTTTTAACTGTAACACAATTCACTCATTACTGGCTAGGCTAGCTCTTTCCAAAGCAAACTATACTACCCTGCCTCGTACAACCCAAATAGTACATCTAGTTGTTACAGCATTTTGAACCGTACAGCCAAGTAACAGCTATTCAGGCGCAGTTCTCTATTTGTGAAGTACAGTTTTTCTAATTTCCTGTTCCATTTTATTTTGTAAATATTTTTCACTTTTACGATTCAAACTTAGAATTTTAAGAATTTTTCTAAAGAACGCACCCTCAAGGCAGTGAAATATAGTTATTATTTTTCATTAATATCCACCGTGGATACATATAAATGTGATTGTAAATATAATTAACACTCCCTGGAACAACTTTTATTGAAAACAGATTGATTTCATTATAAAGATTTCGGGTAATCTAATTGGTTGCAAAAATGCCAAAACACAATTACCATTTGCGTTAATAATTAAAAAAGGACATACTTGTTACGAAATTGATATTTAAACGAAGAAGAACATTGAGAATCTAGGTGCTTATTTAATCGGGTGCTAATTAAACAGACTTCTTTTTAGTAGCATTATCCGCCTCTAAAAATCTACATTGCCTTCTAAATTACTAAGCCGGCCACAATTTACGAGCGTCTGAACGATACTATCTTCGCCACAAAAAATATGTCGTTACATGATTTTTTTGCTATAAAATTTTGGATTATCATGCAATTTCGATTATGGCGCTTCGCCGGGTGCTACCGCACCATGCTCGCTTCACTCGCTTGGCTCGCGCATGCGTTAATTACAGCCTAACCCAAATTTACTACTACGCTGTAGTAGTTAATTTTGGTCTATAGAATATTTAGTAGGCGTTCCAAAAAAGACGAATTAGTGTATTACAGGCTATCTCATTTTCCCGTGCCTTAGTTATAAAATAAGAAGTTGATCACGTGGCCAATAAAGAAATTTGTGGCTTGACTTTTAATTTCCTTATTTAATCTACTTCTAGGTGCGACGTATACGAAAACATTTTATGCTCACTTCGTTCGCTCGGCTTGCGCAAATCGCAGGATATTTATTAATTTTATTTATTGATAAAGTATACCAACAGCATTATACATATTATTGGATAACATTGGTCATGTACATACTACACTATTCTTTTGTATAAGCCTATTACAGGTACACACAGCATTGTTATAAAATCTTAAGCGAGTTAAAGTAATGTGGAATAATATAAATTATTATTATATTATATACAAGTGATTATGAAAATAACAAACTAGTAGCATATTTCTTGCTTAACAATTAACTATTCAACAAGTCAGCTAGCCGGTTACCTGAACAAATCCATTCAACGAATGAGCTAGTTAATATCTAGTTTAACCATCCGCCTGCGACATATACAGGGTATCCAGAAGGTCAACATCCAAAAAGAAGGGGTTCACGCACCATGGTTCAAATAGTAAAAAAAATATTTAAAAAGATCTATGTGGATTAATTTAGTAGATATAGGATGATATCTAAAATAAGTGAAAAATCACTACTTATAGCAGTAATTCGTAAGCTGAATCTGTAAATGGTGAGCAACTTTAATTTATTTTTCGGTAGTTAATTGGTTACTAAATGTTCTTATGTAATAAATTTTGATACAAGCAAATCTATTGCGCAAATAATTTAAAAAAAGTTGCGACAGATTTGTTTTTTCTTTATTGCTTTTTTTCTATCGTACAATAATAGGTTTATTACATAAGAACATTTAGTGACCAATTAATAAGCGGAAAAAAAACCAAAACCGGTCAACATTTACAGATTCAGCATACGAATTACTGCTATAAGGAGTGAGTTTTTACTTATTTTAGAAATCATCCTATATGTACTAACATAATCCACATAGATTATTTTTTTAATATATTTTTTTACTATTTGGACCATGGTGCGTGAATCCCTTCCATTTGGACGTTGACCTTCTGGACACCCTGTATATAGATATATATACATATAAACATATGTATACCTCTTAGCTTTTTAAACAAATAAGTAACATTTCCATGATTTGGGCCTTTCCCTTGATTAGTCAGCAGTATTTCTATCGAGAAACTCGTGATCAAATTAGTTAATAGTTAAAATTAGATCAATTAAGTTAAGACTGTATCTTGAAAAGTTCCATGAAACGCAAACTTAGTACCTATTAATGAAGACCTTGCATCGAACTGAGAGTTCTTGGGATAAAATTACATACAGAAATACACTATAAATATACTAGGATAACCTCCGGTATCCGCGTCAGGTTTCATACGAATAACAACAAAATCTTAACAAAGACACTTACCAATTAGAAGTAGCACTAGCCCTGCTCTGTGGCCTGCTGTTGTCCGAGTAATAGTTCCAGGAGTAATTATTTGAGTTGCTCCTCTGGCAGGCGTGGTTAGGAGCTGGAGTAGCAGTGGGAGCAGCTGACGGCTGGAGCTCATTTTGCATTTGGTGTAGAATCTCATCTGCGGCACCCAGCTGCTGCCGCACGGAGATACCACGCACGGCAGGCCGGCGGTGAAAGCCTGTGACAAATGCTGAAGTACGTAACTTAGATTTTTTTTCCGCTGGCTTTTCCTCTCGGTCTACCTTTAATACCTTTTAAAGCTACAGTTCAGTTGTATTTGCGCAATCACGATGAACATGAAATAAAGAAAACTTTGATCACGTGTAATATTTTTACCTATGATGAAATAAATTATTGTTGTTTTTATACAGAAATCTACATAAATGTCTACCTTCCCAAATCCCAAATGATGTTAGTTTTCAGTTCAACTACTCTGCCTGAATTTTATTTAGTGTTTGAATTGTAGGACATTTCTTTTTATGTTTTTTATGCTAACCTTATTTGCTTTTAATCTCACGCCCGCACACGAGACATACACATACGTATTTACCACAAGTATTATCGGAAAAACGTCCGCAGTCTGTAACCCCGAGCTTTAAACTTTGTTAATTAAATAAAAGGTAAATCTGTTACTTGACAATGTATGATCACGATAACCATATTAATAATTTTTAGTGCAGTAGGCGAGATATTACTATGAGATAGATATAAGGAATATACCACTCTTTTGGTGGGGTCCGATTGCCGATGGTATATCGCTCATGCGCGGTTTACTCGTAGGTATTAAGTAGTTAAGTTGGTAACTAAATTTTTAGTTACTACTTATGTGTGTCCAAACGGATTAAGTAGTTAAGCTCATAAGTTTAATGAAGATAAGCAGTCAATCACAAGGAATTCGTCAATTCTGAACTTAGATATGTGGTGAATTTGATTTTGGAAAAATTCAGATTCAGAATTTGTTTCGGTAATTAAATTATCTGCAAGAACATGTTTTTTTTCTAAATTTTTTACCGCATTTATTTTACAAGCATTCCTATTTTAAATATTCTACAACAAATTTTAAAAGTCCTTTTTTAAATTAAATATTTTTACTTCTATTTTTTTACTATAATTATAAACAGTATTTATTTTTTTTATTCAAATTCATAAAATTACATTGTACATTAATTTAAAATGTTATTTTTTTATGTGGTAACTTTAAAACTGGGTTTATGAACCCATATCTGGAGCGCGTACGTATACTTTATTTTTATTGCCTGATTGCAAACTAGCTAGAAGGGCAAACTTTTAGAGCTATCGGGATAAGCTAATTATGCAGATGACTAAAGTCGATTGTAACTTAAAGAGCAAAGATGTTATCAGAATAGGAAGTATTTATTCCAGTAGACGCACATAGAGCTACAATCAAAAGGCCAGGGCCAAGCCAACAGCCAGCAAAGAGAGTTTACTATGGTCACTGGCCTGAAGACATTCCGAATACAGAAAATTCATTAATTTTGATTAAATAGGTACCTTAATTGCCTTCTGTGTAGCAAAAAGAAAAAGCGCAAGGAAACGAGGTTTAGGTATAAGATTTGCAAAAATCTTTTTTGCCCTGCTTGTTTTAGGGAATGTCATACTAATTATTTAGTAAATGTGACTGATTCTGAGCAATACAAAGACTTATTAAAGAGTAACTCTTGTACAATATGATTAAAAAATATAAATTGATTTTACAAGTGCATTTAATTTGTTTTTTTGTTTTGATTGTGTAATCTGGAAAGAAAACATAACATTTAGTTTTCGTTTAGTCTGATTCTACTATTTTAAATATATAAAGAAGACTGTTTAGTTGTTAATTATATTACATTAATAAGAAGAAATTATATTTTTGATAAGAAAGTAATTTTGTTGATTTGTTGATGTTGATTATCACTTTGCCAAAGCGATTAGATTTAATAATTCAAGAATCAGTATGGGTAACATCACTAAAATGCCAAAGGGTCATTGACGTTTCATTGCTTACAAAGTTTTTTTTTAATCTGGTAAAGATAATACTTAATCACTTGCGTACTAAATTTTAAGTTTCCACTTATCACTTAACTGACTGTATACATACACGTAATTTTTTACTTAAAATTAAGTTACCAACTTAACTACTTAACGTGTGTTATTTATCACAGCGATATCGACACAGACACTTGACGTATCTTTGTCGATGTTTTTATTAGGCGATTAAAGATTTGAGAATCTTTATAATTAAATATAATAATATTAAAAAATGGCTTCTGTTTCAATCAGAGTTAAAGATCTTAATGAAATTATAACATTAGATTTAAGCGAGGAGCAATCAGAATTTTAGTGCAATATTTAACGTTCCGATTTTATTAGCAAATATATCACTTTTAGCGTGCTAAAACGAATAGGAACGGTTATGAGCAGTTTTAGCGATGATAGCGCTATGAGCGGCAATCGGAACGGACCATATAAATAGGTACGAAAATGAATTGCAATAAATTGTTTGACATTTCAAATTAACGTCTCAAAATGTCCAAACTCTAGATTTGACGAAATAGACGCTGTGTCCACAAAAATATAACACAATATCGTTTCAGTTGATTTACTTTTTGTATTATAAAGAAAAAGGTTTTGATTAGATATTTATTCAAATGTTTTTACACTTGGTTGCTTTTTATTACGTAAATTTTTTTCTGTCCGCCTTTTTTCCCTCTAAGTTAAGGTTACACTTGCTAAATATCTTTTAAAACCCAACACACTGACTTTCCTCGAGTGAATGTTACCTTAAAAGTACATAAAATGTATAACATAATATTATATTATACGACGTGTGAAAGGCAGAATTTACCAAGCGACATAAAAGCAACTTTAGACTAGAGTGTTTTAGAGTTTTTGATTTTTTAAAGTGTCATATTTTTTTTCTATTGATCATATGACTTAATTCCAATGAGTATTTTATTGTAATTTAAGAGTTTTATTAATTTGTATTAAAAAAGTTTGAATGTGATTATTATTAAATCTAAAATCGACGCCATGGTTCCTAAGAACAGATTTCGCTATCTCTCATAGTTTCTGAATTCTCCATACTGACCCATTAGGATTGTACACCCGGTATATACCAAGTCATTAAAATTCAAATAAATATTTAAATATTGAATTCATTGTATTCATGGTAACATCATTGACGTATAATGATGTGGATTTTGTTTTCGCGCCAAAAACTATCTGAACCAAAATGATATCAGTACATAAAACGGAATTTAAATGAAAATGATGTAAGGTGAAAAATTATTTAAAACATCTTCTAGCATTAAATAAATTACACACGATTTATTTCGATTTTTGACGTAAAAATTTCTCAAATCAATAAGGGGCCTTTTGTAAATGTTTGTGTTATGCACGCTGCATAATCGAAGCCTTAAGTGCTATTTTCATTACACTTGCTATCGTCGCGAACTGAATTGGCTCCGTTCCTTTATATTTAGTCAGTAAGCCACGGAATGCAGAGCGGGATGCCCTTATGGTCTTGACTACAGAGTGACGAGAGATAATGTCTAGTTCCCATTTTAAATATACCTAGTGAAGTAAAAGTCAGGTGCAACATCAATTTTTTGTGGAAATAAGGTTTAAATCATCCAATCTTTTCGAGAATCCTACTAATATGAAGATGTAAAAGAATGTCTCTTGTTTTATTTTTTGTTCGCTCGACGGATAAATCTATTAAATGTTTTATTTGAACAAGACGGGTGACAAAATAAAAAACGCGTCAACAATAAGGTTGAAGCAAACTCGTCAATAATTTGTTAATTTTCGTTTGAAAATTATATTTTTTGAATAGAAAACGGTTTGATTTTGCGCTGCGCTTGCTATCCTGTGTAAGCGATATTGATTTTAAATTTGCCGGAAGCAGGTGTTACATTTACCACATACCGTAGTCATCGTGTTCGTCGTCGCTGCTGACCGGCTGCGACTCCTGTCCGTACTTCTGTCGCAGACGCTCGGTCCTAGGCGCTGAAGCGCGCGCGAACGCCGCTAGGCTGTCGTCGCCGTCGTTGGCACCTGTCAAACAGACACTCGATGAGATCTGCTGCCCAACCAAGCATGCTAGACGACCAGGCCGAGTGCGGCATCACCTTTAAATCTTAGCTTTCCTACTACTAATAACTACTCCTTTACTACTAATAAACAAAACAAGCAGGGCGATATAAATACCGCTCAATACTTTGGTTATTCAGTAAGATTAATAAATACTAGCATAACATCCCGAAATATATAATAATTCACATTGGACAGTCAACTAATTGGCTAGTTTAATTGTTGTAAACTTACAATTTGATTTTATTGAGATCTTAAATAACACCATTATATGTGTATTTAGTTTATCCAACAATGCACATTTTAAGTTTATCAACGAAACGTATTATATGACAAAGAGTAATTTAAATACGTACAAAGAGTTTACATTGAATACAGGTTATTGTAAAGCGTCCCTAATATATGTCGTACTTATACCTTAATATTATTCCAAAGCACGTTGACCGCCTCCAGTGATTTATAAATAAGGGACACGGATGTCACATCAATAGTATTAAATTATACTAAAACGTATATAAAACTCAGCCATACCAGGTGTCCCAGCTACCACATCGGGTGCGGGAGCTTCTGTGGGTTCATGAGAGTTTAAGTTGGTTGCTGATGATGCAGAGGTCCTGTCTCCTGGCGCCAGGTAGTAGAAGCCCTCATGATGGCCAGTGCTGCCCACACAGGCCGTCAGCGGTGCCAAGGTTGATAAAAACTGTCTTCGGGGCTCCGCGCGTGGCTGTTTAGGAGGATATTTCATCAAATAAATAAATTTTATCAAATAAATTCCAAAGAAAAACCAACTTTATGGATCTAGTAATAAATAGCCGTATATGGTTATAAACCTAAAATAAACCAACACTCACCCAAAATAGAGGTTGTACGAGCACGCGACCTATCTTGTTGTAAGTGTAAATCATTAATCGTACATGTTAAACTGATAAGTTTATTAAAATATGTATCTGGTTTGACGGCCAAGTAGCGTACACCCTATCTCATACGCCAGAGGTCCCAGGTTCTAGTCCTGGCCGGGACATTCATTTGCGTAATGACACAGATATTTATTCTCTGGTCATGGTTGTTGATATTTATACATGTATGTTTATTCTGAGTTCCCCCAGTTCGTTGTATGGTCATCCATAATACAAGCTCTGCTTACTTTGGGGCCATCAGTAGGCGTGTTTGTCTGGGGATTTATTATTATTAGGTCCTTACATATGAAATTGGCGCTTTGTCGTACTGGCCATTTTGATCTGTATTATCCCATATAATTTTTAACCAAAGAGGAGTAAAAATTCATTAATTCAAAAATTCCAAATTTATGAAACTATTTACTCACGCATTTGTGTTTCGAAAACCGTAATTCATTTGTTTTTGCCTCTTGGTTCTATTTGGTTTTATTTTTGCGTCACTTAGTTAACAAAATCAAAAATTTGAAATTGCGCGTTATTAACGAGTACGAGTTCCACCGTGGCACCAGTGCTGCAGAAACGGCTCGAAGTACTAATGCTGGGTATGGCGGCGGTAAGAAAACACAGAGTGTTTTTGGTTCCCACGTTTTTGTTCTGGAAATTTTGACCTGCAGAACAACAGGCTGAACAAACAGAACTGCAGGACGGCCGGAGACCAAAGTTAATATTGAAGAATTGAAGGCTATTGTGGAAGCGGATCCATCGCAAACAACGTCCGAGTAAGCTGTAGGCTGCGGTGTTAGTGACAAATCTGTTTAATCCACTTCATGCAAATTGGGAAGGTAAAAAAGCTTGAGAGGTGGGTACCTCGTGAATTGAGTGCAGCAAACCGAGACACGCGCGTCGACTGCTGCGTTTTTTTACTCAACCGGCACAATAATGACAGGATTTTAAATCGAATCATTACCTGTGATGAAAAGTGAATCCTGTACGACCATCGAAAACGCTCATCGCAAATCCTACCTCAAGCAAAAATTGACTCAAAAAAAGTTACTTGGGAGCTTTTGGTGGACTAGTGCCGGTGTCGTTCAATACAGCTTTCTCAAATCTGGCCAGACGATTACGGCAGATGTCTATTGTCAGCAACAGCAAACCATGATGGAAAAGTTAGCTGCTAAACAACAGAGGCTGGTCCCTCGCTCTAGGGTACTGCTGCTTCAGGACTACGCCCGGACAACTGCACAACAGATGGCTACCAAATTAGAAGCGCTTTAATTGGAATGTCTAAGACACCCACCGTACTGCTCGGATCTTGGGGGCGCTGGGGCAGTCCAAAGCGCCTTCAAAGATTTTATTTATTCCCGTCCGCATAGTTTTTTTAGTAAAGGGATCAATGAACTACCTATGAGATGGCAAAAGTGCATAGATAGCAATGGTATATACATACTTTGATTAAATAAATATGTATATTATATATTTTTTTATTAACTTTATGTTCCTCCCTTACAAAATGCCAATTTCATATGTAATGACCTTATATTTTTATTATTAATGATGCGTTGTGTGTGAAGTCATAAGAATTACCTGCTTTCCTACAATTGTTCAGGCAGTTTTTTGGCGGGTTGTAATAGGAAAGACTGTAATGCCGCCCTAGAAGAAATCCAACAAATAAATTCTTCTACCATTCCTGGATTTCAAAATATACTGTGACCTGGTGAATATCCAACAATAAACGGGTGCTAGTTAAACATTCTTTTTTTTAAAAGCATTATTCGCCTCTAATAATCTACATTGACTTCTTAATTATTAAGTCCTCCACAATTTGCGAGCGTCAGACCGATACTATCTTAGCCACAAAAAATATGTCGTTGCATGATGTTTTTGCTACAAAATTTTGAATTAACGTCCAATTTCGATTATGGCGCTCGCTTGGCTCGCGCATGCGATAAATGCGAACCTAACCCAAATTTAACTACTACGCTTTCTATACAATATTAATTAGTAGGCGTTGCAAAAAAGACGAATTAGTTTATTCGAGGCTATCTCATTTTCCCGTGGCTTAGTTATAATATTAGAAGTTTGATCACGTGGCCAATAAAGAAATTTGTGGCTTGACTTATAATTTCCCATAATAAACAGGTACATATATGGATATATCATTTTATACAAATCATACAAACGTCGCTAACATGCTGCAAGCCGCCGAGGCTATTATAATTGTGAATATTGTAATGTATTTGAAACTAATTATATCTCCAATTGCGTTACATTTTAGTTCTCTGTAATCAAAGCAGTACTTACTGAACTGGATCGTAAAGGCAGAGTTTTTTCAGAATTACCATTTAATATTATCGTGTCAATAATCAAATTTAGAATATATTCGGTTTAAATAAAGTTAATTAACAACTTTCAAAAGGCACACAGATTCCCAGCAAAACAGTATATTACCAATTTATAAATTAATATTAGGTACTCAGAGTTTGTAAAGTCTCAGCACAATTGGAAATTGACCAACAAAATATTTGCAATTATGATAAAATTCAATTAGCACACTTTTATTTATAAGTAGGCTTCTTCCTTTACGTAACATGTACGATTATCTTAATTCAATTTTTAAGAGATTACCATAGTTTGCACCATCTATAAGTTATGATAGAAATAGTAAAAAAATTAAGTTATTACCTAAACACAAATTTTACCCGTGAATTTGCCAGTGCTTCCTTATGAAGGTTTTTCTGAACCAGTGGTAATGTCAATATGTAGATACAAGAAAAGTTTGGAAATATAGTAGGAATTGCTAGTTTTAAGATGGTTCACTTTTGTAGTAACAAAATATGATGTAGGAACATTCCAATCGAACAGTATTTACATTTCATACCTGAAACGCTCCCACTATCAATTAGCTTTTATGAACAAGGCGTCTTCTAAAGCAAGTAGACCTCTGGTATAACGAGTTTAAGTGAGGTCGCTTAAATTTTAAGAAAGATGTGGTATACTGTCTGCTGTTACGGAACAAATCGTGCTAGAACTGAAAAATGTGATTCAACAGAACCGGCCAATCACATCCAAGGAGATTCAATATAATACGCAGATTATAGATCGGGAAGTGTTCACGATATTGTTTCGCTCTGGGTACCCCACAACCTCACCGATGCTCAAAAGCAGGCGCGCGTGCAGTGCCATAATAAGATTAATAAATTCAAAGCAGGTTCTTGCCGCCGTGTTTACGTATCGTAATAGGTAACGCTTCTTGCATTTATCATTATGATCCCGAAACAAAGCACCAGCCAACAGTATGGCGGTTTCAAAAGAAACGAACTCCTACGAAAGTGAAACGATCGAGAAGCAGTGATAAAATTTGGATCGCCATTTAAATTTTCCTTAACGGGGTATTTAATATCAATTCCCTTAAGAAACCATAGTAGCATCAATGCAGCGTGGCACACTTCCAAATACTTGCCAGAAGTTTTTGCTGCTGCGAGCAACAAGCTACCAAACACGGGCCTCCGAGGCCTTTGCTCCACCACGACTCCGCGATCATGACGAGAGACTTCCTAAGCACCACACCGGTAAAACTTTTGGACCTAACTTTATCCACCTTACAGCCCTGATTTGGCACCATGCAACTTCTTGTTCCCCAAAATTAAAAACCAGCTCAAGGGAATACAGTTTTCATAGCCAGAAGATGCGCTCACTGCGTTCGAGAAGGCCGTTGACGAAGTACCTGTTGCAGACTGGTAAATGTGCTTTGAAAATTGGTTCAGACGCATAAAACTTTGTATAGATGCTGGTGGAGAGTTGTTTGAAGAGATGTGATAAAAAAATAAAACTTGTAAAGCATTTTTATTTTTCTACTCAAGTGTTCCACATTATACAGTGATAAAACCGCAACAAATGTGATATGGCACGTTTATCTTGATGGTATTCAAGAAATTAAATGATTAAAGAAATAAGCCTTCCTAACCTAAAAGCGTCCTTTTGCGATCTGTGATGTTTTCTCGTGTACCCTACATTATATTTGTAATAGAATATATTTGTTTGACCAGCTTTTCCGAGCATAACATTTGAATTGGCACAATTAAGATTAAGGCAGCAATCAAAGTTATTAAAATAAACAAGCAAATTCATTAAATTGTTAACAAAATTGCTACTGCTAAAATTAAGCAAATTCAATAATAACTAGGGGATTATTCTAACTAGGACAACCTTCAATTGATGTCATCAATATAGCCCGAAAATTTACAAAAGCTTCTGTTATGATTTACCAGACAACGATGTTGATAAGCTGATTGAGGAAGGCAACTTTTTTTAATAAATTCAATTTTAACGAAACGCTTACCTCGAAGCAGTAATTTTATTAGTATTATTTTAATTTGGTACTTTTATATTTTAAATCTGGAAAAGGCAAGCTCATAGCCATATCTCCTAAGACGGCCCTTGGTCAATGACATTTTTCAAGGTTTTGACTAAAATCTTTTGCACAATTTGTGCGATGGTGAATTATCATGGCGCAAAATCCATGAACTTTTGTTTCACAAATTCGGCCTTTTTTCGCAGATATTTTCTCTCGCAAACGCCTCATGATGCCCAAATAATATTATTTATTCACTGTTTGTCCTTCTGGAAGAAATCCGTACTACACCTCGGCAATCGAAGAAAACCATCAGCATAAGTTTGATTTTCGAGTATCCGCATGGCGACCGTCGTACCCACCGACCACCGCGCCCTCACCAAGTACTTGAAGGAGAAATCCATCGCTTTACCCGTCGTCTTTAGAGGCGTGCCTAAGGAGGTCGAACCCAATCCAGGACCTCAAAGGCCAGACATTTCCCGGTTATTTCGGGTCATCGTATGTGTAACATCGTATGCATTATTACCTAGCATTAGTAATATTAGAACACCGCTTAGATTACATTCAGGGATCACCGTCGAGGTCCCATCTAAACGATATATACTGAACCAGTGCCATAGATGCCAAGTCTATACGGCCATACGGCCAGGAATTGCAGTGCCTGGACGATAATGGTACTATGAGCGTGAACCCCGCACTGCTATTTCCCTTGGTTGCCCCAAAACTGAATCCTCAAGGGCGAAGCAGAGGTTTCTACCTATATAATAGGTCTTTACCTATGAAACTGCCGTTTTGCCGTACTGGCCATTTCAAATGAAAATATTTTTTTTTGGACTGATAATTCTAATTTCAAGTTAATTTTATTTGACAAACATGGAATTCTTTTTCTAAAATCGTCATTTGTTTAATAGTTAGTGTTTTGTTTTCAACGCATTCGAACATTTTTCGTCATCATGGATAAGTTAAAAATTCGAGTAATTATGGAGTATGAGTACCGTCGTGGCAGCAAAGTGGCACAAGCGGCACGCAACATCAACGACGTTTACGGAGCGAACACTACAAACGAACGCACCACCCGTTATTGGTTTACCCGCTTCCGTTCTGGAAATTTTGACCTGAAAAATGAACCCCGTGGTCGAAAAATGAAAACTTTGGTCGACAATGACGAATTAAAGGCAATTGTGGAAGCTGATGAAACTCAATCCACGGGTGAATTAGCAGCAGGTTTCGACGTTAGCATCAAAACAATATTGGTCCATTTGCGTCAAATTGGCAAGGTAAAAAAGCTTGACAAATGGGTACCCCACGAACTCAATGACCGCCAGCGCGAAGTACGCGTGGAGACGTGCCTTGCACTGCTCAGCAGGCATACAAATGAAGGAATTCTGAACCGCATTGTTACTTGTGACGAGAAATGGATCCTGTTTGACAATCGTAAGCACTCAGCAAGTTGGTTGGACCCTGGTTCAGCACCCAAACTATGCCCTAAACGAAAACTTACCCCTAGAAAAGTGATGGTCACTGTTTGGTGGTCTAACGCAGGTGTAATTCATCACAGCTTCTTGCCAAACGGGACAAGCATTACTGCAGATGTGTACTGTGAAGAACTGAACACAATGATGGAGAAGCTCGCACGTCTCCAACCAGCTTTGGTCAATCGTTCGGCTCCACTGCTCCTGCACGACAACGCGCGACCTCATACTGCACAGCAGACGGTCTCCAAGCTACAAGAGTTGGGGTTGGAAGTTCTCCGTCATCCGCCGTACTCTACCAGACCTTGCGCCTACAGACTTCTACTTTTTCCAGAATTTGGATAACTTCTTGGCGGGAAAAAAATTCAATACCCGAGAGGCAGTACAAAATGCCTTTGAAGAATTTGTTGCCTCCCGTCCAGCTGATTTCTTCAAGAAAGGCATCAATAAGCTACCAATGCGTTGGCAAAGATGCATTGATTGCATGGGTGATTATTTTGCTTAATGGAAATAAAAAATATATAAAAAAATTACGCTTCATTTATTTCGTGAAAAACGGCAATTTCATAGGTAAAGACCTAATATACATATTTGTATCTTTCTCAATATTGAAAATTAGTTGTTTTTATTGACGTCAAATAAAGCATGAGTCTGCTACCAGTTTGGAAAAACCTTCGTGAAGAAAAACTGCAAATAACCTCACAGGTATAATACTTTCAAAATAAATTTACAATGTCTCTTTATATAAATTTATTCTTATCTGCATCTGTTAGCTCGGCAAGTCTTCCTCCTCTCTACTATTCAAACACCCTTAAACGGCACCCGTTCACGAGTTACCGCGAGATCCAGCCATGGCCCTCCTAAAACCACATCCTCCGTTAGGGTGTTACCACACCAATCGATCGACCGTAGATCAACGTCGACTGGTCGACGTCGATTGGTGTGGACGATCGATTTATGTGATAATACCCTTAATAATCACTGGAGGAGACTGCCAACTCAGGGGTGGTGTCAGACAATTGTAGGCCATCACGCCTACTGCGGGTTGGCAGAGTACAGATACCTTTATTTAAATGTATAGGTGCATGGGCTTATTTTATTACAATTATCAACTCAGGGGTGGCGTCAGACAATTGTAGGCTATCACGCCTACTGCGGGTTGGCAGAGTACAGATACCTTCATATAAATGTATACGTGCATAGGATTATTTTACTACTAAATTACCAACTCAGGGGTGGTGTCAGACAATTATAGGCCATCACGCCTACTGCGACGTCGACTGATCTATTCTGCCATCGATTGGTGTGGTAACACCCTCACGCGACCAGCATGATCCTCCCCCACCTCCCAAGCACACCTTGGTGAACTTACCATGGGAAGAAAACCCATCACTTCCCTCCCCCTTTCCCACCTTCTCATGTACAGCAGGTCAGGCTAGCACCTTCACACTTCCCTTCTACTTCTCTCCGGCCAGAGACCGTGGGGAGTCACTTTCAGACTTCTCACTTTTAAGAGAATTCGCCTCAAGTTTCGACTTAGTATAAATCACCATGGCTTGCAAACTACGACCTCAAAGGGTGACTTTCAATCGACGTACTTTGTTGCTATCGAGCACCATGCAACGCCCAAAAAAGTAACAAATTTATTTCTTTATTAACGTCCTCTAGAGTAAAACCACGGTCCCTCAGTATCGGCTACTTCAAAACCAATGGTCTTAAATAAAAATGGCGAAATAAAATTCAGGAATTCGTTCAAGAATTCAAAATCGACATCTTACTTGTGCAGGAAACCTATTTACAAGGACCCGAAAATAGCGAACTACAACATCGTTCGTAGCGATAGGCTTACTGCCGATAAATAAAAACGGTACCCTCATGTATTACTAAAGGTCTCTGCCAGCCAATCATGCTGGCATCCATCTACCAACCACCAGACAAAGCTAAGCTTCAAGGCGACCTTCAGTCGCTACTCGATATGAGTCCCTTCGTAATACTAGCTGGTGAGTTTAACTCGAAACATTCAAGTTGGTACTCCGTAGTTACCAACACAAACGGCCGTCGTCTTCATCACATGTTAGATGCGCTAAACTGTGATGTAGTGGGTCTTCGGAAACCGACACACTATCCTTATAACACAAATCATCGCCCCGATATTCTCGATATAGCAACCCTACAAAGTGGTTCCATCCCAAGGCAAACCGCATCCGTATCAGGGCCCTAGAGCGAGACGTTAAATCGCGAAGTAACCCACCGCCGGCCAGGCTAACGCATGGTACGCATTCCTACCGAGTTTCTTGCTGGTTCTTTACCAGTAGATGACCTTTCCGAACCAGTGGCAGTTTCAATAACTGTCCTAAGCCGTATATTGAAAGTACTACTGACTTGGCGTAACGTACTCGTATGTATGTAGGAGTAGCTCAAGTTCCGGCTAAGCGCCCTAGGCCACAAAGTCCAGTAAAATGAAAAACCTGTAAAGTACTTAGATAAAAAATAATCTCAAAATCTTTTATCTCTACAGAATACTCGAAGTGCTACAACGATGTTTAGAAATGATCAATCATATTAATATTTGAACTCTGCGAAATATAAATGCGACGAATTAAATCGTGATGGAGCTTAAAATTTAATTCTTTGAAATTTTCTACTTGTATGAATGATTGATCGAATCTATTAGAATTACCTGCATAATTCTAAAGTCTTTCTGGATGTCTTTAATTTGCGGAGATTGCAGGTATAGGAGAGATTTATTATTTATTTATTATTTTATCGTATTCGGTTTTCCCGCTACCCTTTATCATTCATTTTTAAGTTTAGTGTACACGTGCACGAGACGAGCGTCGTTCTGTTTAAGGATTCGTTCCCAAGGGATGCTAACGGAACCCAATTAATAAGCTTCCACTTCCACTGTCTGTCCATTCACTCGTTTTTATCGAAAATCATTCATCTAAAGCGCCTACCATGGTACGCAAACTTTCGTCAACAATCTATATCCTATCTATATCTATATTTACTATTTATTTCAACAAAAAAAATTTTTTGGAATACCTCTCGTACTTGACAGAGATATCTTGCATTGGATAATGAATACGTGCTACATAATCTAGAATAGAATAAAGGCTATTTTTGACAGACCGCAATAAAGCTAAGCTGCAGGCAAAATGAGTCCGCAGTGTAAACAACTCTGCATATGTTTTATAGGGATTGTAACACGCCGGGTTCGTATTATAATTTCAATTCAATTTACCAAAAATTAAGGCGTGCTTCTTCTTAATCTAATTTCGGTGGAGTGATTGCCGTTTTTTAATTAAACGTTTTTTTTTAAATTCAAATTTTATTTAGGAACTTTGTTGTTGAGTTGTGTTACAGCTATGACAGTCCCATGGTGTCCACTCATACAAAATTGTACCTATTATTAATTTGATACCTTTAAGATATTATACATATACTTATATAGCATCCTAGCCACGTACAATGTAGGCGCAGCTAAGATATTCTGAAATATACCTACATTTTCTTTTATGATATTAAACCTAGTATAAATCTCTCGTCTCATATCCGCACTCCGGACACACTCCGTTAAAAGGTGGCAAACATCGTCTTTTACACCACATGTAGCGCAGTTCGGGTTATCTACGATATTCAAATTATTCTTAAAAAATTATTATTCATAAAACCATTCAACGGCATGTGCCCGGCGCGCAATCTATGCGCAATAACAATTTATTTTCTATTTACACAAGCATTAGCACACCAAGGTAGATTAAGGGGTTTCACTATGTATAGTCTTATACCAAATTCCTTTGTACAGAGAAGCAACATCAAAATATAGTCTAAATTCGTAAAAAACATCTGCCTCCCAATTACCCCGCATATTGACATGTGATGGGATACATTGCATACCAAGAGTCACACCCCCACACACCAGCGCGAGAATTTTATTAAGTATGGTATCTGTGCTCCTCTGCGGCCAGAGGCGCAACATGATGCAAAGCGCAAATGAACGATTTCATTTTCATTTCTTCAAATGACTCGATGTTTACTTTTTGTTCACTTGATTAACTTTTTAGGTCTTAGTTCATGTACCTTTCCTTCTAATTTTCTTTTTATAATGTACTTCAAAAAGTTTTTAATTGCAGTACCTCAAGCGGGATAACGTTTATATAAAAACCCTAGCCATTTTAGTTACAATAATAATTAAAATTAAGTTCAGCCTGTGATAAAACATTACGCTTTTTTTCTTATTCTCTTCAGCTACGATCAGCGACGTAGCTGGGGAACTTTCAGATATAGTTTTATAGACCTTCTTTTACAAGCGTAAAACAATGAGTTAAAATGAACAATAATTTTTTACTGAAAAACCTGCATTGATATTCATTAATACATTGTGTATGTTACAAGAAAACTTATATAACCTTGCTAAGTATCTACCGCACGTATCGTGTATATTTATAGTTCAAGTTAACAAACAGCTCCCTACAAGAACGTTTAGAATCCCTGGGAGCAGTAAGTCGACTAGTCTAGGAGAAGGAGAACTATATTTAGGTATATCTGATTGTTTATTGTTCTTTGAAATCTATCTTTAGACCGAGCGTACTTTGTATGCCAATTTCGTTAGTGCAAAAATGAATTATATTGGTTGAACGAAGTCAATGCGCAAACTAAATACGTCTTTGCTGATGTCAAAAGTAAAAAAATTCGGATTGTTGTCGGTCATCTGAAATATACGTAAGTGTACGTGCGATTACCTCTCAGACTCTCACGTCCCCACCCTTAGAAGGCTGGGACACAGTATTATGTATTTACTTGCTTGCTTTAAGGATGAATATACAGGGTGGTTTTTCAGAGAAGGGCGGTGATGTTGAAGTCCATAATTACGAAGTTTCACGGGAAAAGTCGTGAAAGGAGTCATGCCCTCGAGTTATAACAAAACAATAACTGCATATTTTGTTTTTTTAATCTTTTGGTTTTTGACGGAAATGGACCCGAAGGAATTTAAAAAACGATTACATTCTATAGCATTGAACCAATGGATTCTGTTGTTTATAAAGATCAATCTTTGCAAATAAACGTTCTACTAAAAATGAAAGGAAATAGCAAATTTTTACGATTTACTTTTAGTATCTTAATTTTACCTAACTGATAAGTTGCTCAAAATGGTTTCAATTGACTCCATTGCATGAGTTTATACGTCTCTCAAGAGACTTTACTGCATTTAATACCATGACAGGAATATCCCCCATAAAATATCAAGCAATGAGCTTAGTAAGCTCTCAACTGTTTCGTAACGAGCTTTGTAAAGTTCGTTCTTGGCGTAACCCCATCAAGTGGTGGAAGATCGGGTGATGGTGCCGGCCATCTCACCGGACCATGAGTGACCATCTATCCTCAAAATGTTCATTCAGCGTATCTCTAACCACATGGCTGTTATGAGCTGTGGCTCCGTCTTGCTGGAAATAGAAATCCCGCATCCTGGCTATTGACAAATTGTCCATTTCTTCAAACACGTTCTTTAAAATTTTGACATACATCGCAGCATTTAAAATGCCGCTGTAAATCTTTATGAAAAAAATCCTGCTTTCTAGGATTCCACACCAACAGTTAAACGAAAATTTAATCTAGGAATATCCTGCACGTGATCGCAATGGATTCTCTTGAGATGATTATTTGAGAAGTGTTCAACAAAAAATTTCGATGCCTTTCCATTTCTTCTCTAAGCCAGTGGCAAAACTCCAGGCGCCTTTCATTATCACCTGGATGAGATTTTTGAACGTCAATATTGCCAGTTCTAAATCTTAGTTGACGATTCCTGAATTTCGTGTCAATAGGTTTTTTTAACTTCCAGTCGCTCGCGATACGTCTAAGCACTTTTTCCGAGGGTAAAGAGCGCTGTGGGTATTTGTTTTGATACCAGCTGAGTGCGCGAACTATGCTCCTACAATTTAAAAATAGCTCTCCTTCAAATCGAATCTTTCACTATTTGATAAATTCATTCTTAGAAAGATATTTTTACTGTCATAAACCAACACAAACAACTCAATTCGAAACGAAACAGTTATTCGAAAAAACACGACTGGAATTCTTTTTTTGACTTTTTAGTATCACTACAGTATCGCGCTAATAAGATAAATGAGTTTCACACTTAACGACCAAAAACTTTGAATAGGAGTTAAGTTTTCTTCCGTGTAAAAATATAAAATATTGAAAATTTGCTATTCCTTTCATTTTTAGTAAAATGTTTTTTGAAAAGATTGATTTTTTCAGCAACAAAATCATTTGGTTCAATGATTCAGGATGTAATTTTTTTTTGAAAAATAATTTGGGTCCATTTCCGTCAAAAGTAAAAAAAAATTTGCAAACAATCTCTGCTTTTGATCATCGAACATTAAATTTTGTGGATGAAAAATTACTATTACACTTAACTTTAATATCACCACCCTGTCGCGTCTGTCGTTTTGATAGTTGGCGGGAGACTTCCCGAGCTAACACATGCACATAAAAATAATTTTGTAGAGACATACAACGACGTTGTAAATTTGTTTTGAAATAATTATACCCGTGAAGTTTCTTGCCAGTTATTCTTCACGAAGGTTTTTCCGAACTGGCAGTAGAGTCATGGTTTATTTAACGTCAATGAAATCAACTAATTGGCAATGTTGAGAAATAAATATTTGAATTAGAATTTGAATCAGGTTTGCATTTATTGTTTTCTTATAAATCGAGGGCATCATAGGGCTCCTGTCACGACTTTTCCCTAACTCTCGTGATTTCGGACTTCGCCATCACCGCCCTTCTCAAAAAACCACCCTGTATATAGCTAAAGTTGGAATTTTCCATTCGTTCGTATTTTTTCGCATATAGCAAATCAGAGAACAGGTACATAGCAGTGTAAACCAAAGGCTTTGTAAAAAAATATTCGATTAGCAAACAGCTTGTACCCTGGAAAGTACGCTTTTTAATTTTCTGGAGTAGTTCAGAGTATCTTGTATGCATAAACAGGTATATAAATTTAGTTTCAGTGTAATTAGTTGTCTGCTCTAGTTATTACAACTGCCTGCGTAAAATACATTGGCGGCAGAAGGCATATTACGTGTCACTGAACACAGAGAATACGAGAACGTTAGACAAGTACGAGAAACTTCATAGCATAGTTCTAAATAGAAATTTGCCTTTTACACCACTTAATAAGGCTTGTTGTAAATTTAGTTGTAAATTGCGTTATGCCTGTATAATCCAGTAATAAATTACGAAACCTTATCTAGCACCCATTTTTCCTTGTTAAGGGTCCTCAAAAAGGTGAAGTAAGTAACTCAAGCGAGTAGTCCATTAAAATCTTCACTTATATATTTTATTATTAAACGTTGCATGTTTAACAAGCCGAAATAGTAAACATTTACCATATTATATTTATTTACCCATAATTTTGTTGAGTTCAAAGCGTAAAGCGCACGAAAATTATTGGAATCGTTATACATATATGCAAAAGCAATAAAATATTTTGTCAGTACCAAATAAATAACTCTTTGGGATAATATATTCGTTTGTCACTACCAAAATAATGATTATTACTCTTTTTAGCAAAATAACATTAGTTCTCGATAAATGTATTTTCTATTTAGCTCTTTTATTTATTTATTTCGTTTCTTTAAAACAAGGAACTGGATTTTCTAAGCGATTATCAAAAAAAAGGAAATCTAGTCACAATCCCGGAACGTAGATGGTACAAATTATAAACTAGCAGACACCGCCTATTGGAAACACGTATAAACATCAGTTCCTATAACTTCAATGCTACTCGTTAAAACGAAAATACCAGAAATCTGAGCGAGTACCGCGTATACTGCTGTGTTTAAGGAGAACAGGAAGAAGTTTCACATACTTGGTACATGAAATATTTTTGAAACATTATTGTTTTAAACAATTTCTACGATTTATAAAAATTGTTCATTAAGTTATTACAATAATAATTTAATATTTATTAAATATATATCATTACTATAAATCGACGTTATCTTTATGTTCCGATGTTGACGTGTTATGTGGATCCGTTAGTTAAATTCCATGTCCACGTGAATATTTTCCAATAGTGACTTTTGTATTAAAAGTAAGTTTAAATATGGTCAAAGCTTAAAATAACCTAATAGTGAAATGTCTGATGTCAATAACTTATAAGTAAAAATGGCTTATAAGTAATTTTATAGAGCTATATTGGTTTCTCTACAACAAATATATCTACTGCGCACATTTTCTGAAACGTGCCACTTTAAAGCATAGCTGTAAGTATTTTTACGTTTGTTTAAGTGTTCCCAAACGATTGCTACAAGATTTATTTTTTGCGCCGTAAGTTAAGTCATAGATTAGAAAACATCGTCATTGAGGTTTTTTTATTCGCAATGATGCCTCTTGCATTAAATTTAAGTTAAAAAATATAATAATTTAATAATTACATGACTGATTAAGCCAAAGCTACTGTTAGATACTATTAAAATGTTTACCAGTGATAAGTTATCAAATTATTGTTATCAAAATCTTAAAAAACACAACTACCTTCTGCGGTTCGTGGTGTACATCGCCCAAGTCGGGAGGTCTCCGCGTCGGCACCGGGACCGACAACGTAGATGAAGAAGAGGAGGAAGAAGCACTTCCGAAGGCCTTCTCATTCTTCTCCAGACTATTGTAGGACTTCTCGCTGGACTTGTCACTGGTGCTGGAGTATTTGTCCACGCTGGCCCCGGAAGGAGAGGACCGAAGGTCTTCTGTCTCATCTTCGACGTCACAAGTCAGGAGACGTATTCGGTCGGCCAGCGACGTGGTTTCGTTCTAGATGAATGGGAAAAAAATGTATTTAGTCAAATAATGTATTACTAATAGTAATAAGCATACGAAACCAAGAAGGTTCATTTACATATTGAAATATTTTGGTTAGGTATATCATGGAGACAAAACATGGACGCCTTCATGAGATGTCCTCGAAATTATTTTAAATTAAAAACGTAATAAAAATAGAGAGGTGTAATTTTTTACGAAAACTATTTGCGTCAAATATGTAAATATGTACTACTTAGACTTTCTAAATGCATTTTATAGGAAAACTTTTTTGTAAATTGTGATTCATAGAATAAATTTATGTAAAATTTTCGTCGGTTAACATAATTTTTTAACGAACTTAAATAATGTTTTGTAATAAACTTCTATTTGCTTTCATGGACATTTACAAGCACCAAAAGATTGAATTACATGAACGTAGTTAATTATCGCGTTAAATATTGCACAGTTTCTACAAGAAAGGTAACATACGGGATTATTTTGCAGAGACTTATTGTCCACGTAAACAAAAAGTGCATATCAAATACCTCTTCAAACACCTTTGCACACCCTTTGTAAAGCCATATAATAGACTTTGGTTGCTCAGACATACCTACACCTGACAATCTTATAACATTAAGACAGAACAAGGAAATGCTCGGATTATTAATTTCTAAAAGTTTTGTCAAATTCTGTTCTCTGTAAATTTTCATATTGACGAAAAGCACAAAGCTGGTTGTTTATAAAAAAAGGATAGTATTTTAAGGTCCGATATAGTCACGTATTTAAAATTAAATGGAAATGTTTGATAGAAATAACTTGAGATATATTTTAAGTTCCGCTTGTGTAAAGTTATTTTTGTCTGGGCCCGATAATTGTAAATTTAAAAAGCTTACTTTTTTGGACTACCAACTGTCATTAAGCCTGACGTTTGTACAATATTATTAATTCATGGTTACATTTATTTACATTCTAAATAAATTATTAAGAGCGTTTATACAAAATCGTGCAATTTTAGGAGATTTCAGTGTTTGTTTCCGATCAAAATATTACACGTATGCATCGAAATGTGAGTTCAAATTATTTGAAATTTCATCGTCTAAAGCATGTATTGAGGAAATTTTCACTTCTTCAGAAAGTTTTTTAGTAGGAATTCATTGTTCATACGCCTGTTCTTTTAATCTGACGAAACATGCGTACTTTTCCGTTCGATAAGTATGAAATTAACTGATACAAACAGAAAAGGAAAAGTTTGCTATAGTCTCTGTTTTGTCGTCAAAAGAGTCTATAGAGAAAATAGTACAAAATATAATGTTTTTAACGCTAAAACATAAAAATCAAAGCGTGAAAAAGTTGCATTTCAGTCTAGTTTGTCGCAGTTTTCGATACACTTTTATTGTTACAAAAGTAATAATGTTTACTTCTTATTACTTACAAAAGTGTAACTAATGAAAAAAAACATAAATATTATTCAATCTGAGAAAGTCACAATTTGTCATATAGTCTAATCACTGTTTTATTAGATTTGAGGGCAACAGATAGTTTTTTAATTAAAATTTAAAATTTTAAAAATAAATAATAAACTTAAAAGATAATTAACAGCCTTGGAGCTACTGGGAATATCTTCGTTACATTCGACTATAGTAGTCACTAGATGCTCATAGTGATTTTTAATCTATAAAACAATACCGAAAATGACACGATTGACATAATTGCATATCTTCAGTTAACATAATTAACTTAAGGTGCAGAAGGTGTATATATTCCGATTTTAGCACATATAGTTTACACTGTTTATTAATTAAAAGACTGAATTTCTAAGTACCCAGTAAAAAAGTAATTATCATCAGCTCATTGCCGACCCACAGCTTTAGTCATTTTCAATTTGCTATACGATATTGCACCTTAAGTGAGTCCCAATTCAAAGTTTGTCATTGTATTGTATAATAATAAATAATATTTTTTTCACCAAATTTTTTTATTTTTATTTCGTAATAACTCTACTACCACTCAACTACCATAACAAACCGGTATATATTAATAACATCAATCTCTTCGTTAAGTCCTTATTGTACCCCAATCTTATTTCGTCCCATATTATCTTAACCAAGTATTTAAATATCTTACTTTGCAAAACATAACTCAAGTACTAAATTACATAAATTTATATTTCTATAAATCACAAGTAAAATATAATAACGTAAAATAAGTCAAACATATTTGAAAAAATATCAAAACCTATGCGGACGCGCTACATGACGGCCAGCGACTGTATCATACAGCACTGCAGACGTGTGCGTGTAACGGATACGTGTGCGTGTTGCAATTTACCGATTCGGGAGGGCGTTGATTTGTACAAAGGCTCTTAAAACAAAATTGTCATTGCCCATGTTAACAGACAAACATCAATACTGATATTAGATTCTATACTGAAAAAGACATACAATGTTGATTAAAGCGAGAGGCATTAAATAAAACCACATATTTTGTTTATCATTATCAGGCGACACAACAAAAATCAGATCAATGTAAGCAATAGTTTAGTCACACGAATGCTTTTTAGTTTTTACTTAGTTTCATTTAAATACTCTGTATCTTCCCGATCACCTGGTCGTAAGTTTGTACTATAGGCATACATAGTTATCTAAACGACAAAATTCACGCGAGCGATGCGACGTTGCTAGTTCGCATCGTAAGTTTGCAATACAAACAAGGAAGTACACTGTTACTAAATCTTTCCTTAAAAGAAAGTACAGATCACGGTTATCTCACTCTAATGTAATAAGCGTAACAGAAATAGAAATAGATCAATATGTTGCTATTGCGCCGGCGGCGGCTTGGCTAATTAGGTCAAGCGCACAATTTTTACTTTGTTTAGTGCGAAGACGCGTTGCATCCGGGGTGCACGTTGCGCAGTTCAGCACAGATGATTATCGCTCACGCGTCCCATTTACTAATGTTACGTTTTTATTGTGATAGTACACGTAACTGAGTATTTTAGGTTTCGTTTTGTGAGTAGTTTTTAATTATTTTGTAAGTGCGTAAGATATCCACAATGCCTCGTGCTACATACACGGCGTCAGAATACACTGACATGATTTTAATCTACGGGGAATCCCACGGAAACGCAGCTCGAGCTCTGCGAACTTACCGAGAAAGGTATGGAGACAGCCGCGCGTGCCCTAGGAACGCTCGCACCATAAGTATTGGCAGTACAACGGGCACGGGAAAACAAACCATTAGCAGCGCATCAGGAGGGAGTCCCAGCGCAGCAGATACCTACTGCGCGCGAGCAACAGATTCTTGACTATTTTGACCGCAACCCCAAGTCGAGTCTGCATAGAGCCGCACGCCAGTTTAGAGTTTGCCATAGAACCGTGCATAACATTTAAAAAAGGAATAAACGCAAACCGTACAAATTTAAAAAAAAGTTCAAGCCCTTTTAAGAAGGGATTTGCCAGTCAGGCGTACTCACTGCCGGTGGATACTTGACAAAGTTACTGACGACCCGAATTTTTTATTAAATATCATGTGGACCGACGAGAGCACATTTACACGCAATGGCATATGGAACCAACAAAATCTCAGATACTCGAGTATTGAAAATCCACGCATAATTCGGGAGTCAGAGCATCAGTACCGCTTCTCTGTTAATGTGTGGGCTGGTATACACAGGGACCAGATCATTGGCCCTGTTTTTATTGAGGGCACCCTTAACGCGGCAAAATTTTTGGAGATATTATCCGGTCCCGTTGCTGAATATACCGAAGAACTACCCTAAGCCGATTATCGGCATTTATGGTACCAATAGCACGGAGCTCCTCCACATTCAGTGATGTCTTCCAGAGAGCAACTCACCGAAATGTTTGGACAGCAGTGGATTGGTCGATTTGGACCAGTACGATGGCCTCACTCCAATGGATTTTTTTATCTGGGGGTTTGTGAAAAGTGAAGTGTACGCGACAGACGTGAATACCGTAGAGGAACTGAAAAACTGGATTATTTTAGCGTTTAATAAATTAAAAAGTATACAACAAACAGTGACCTTATTGCACGGTTAAATAACAATATTATACGTCGTTATAATTTGTGTACCATTGCAAACGGCGGACATTTCGAACAGTTGAAGATTTAATGTGTAACTGTTACAATTAATTATTTTTGTTTATTATTTTCATTGATCATACATTCCAAGGTTACCTACAACACATGTTTACATTATCATCCATATCAAACCCGGGCGCTCCGCTGTGTAGGTAGGTGTGCGAGCCGGTGAGCCTGCCGCCGCACGCGCTATGCTACTCAAATGCTACGTTGCCAATTTGTTACGGCGGCAGGCTACTCAACAAAGGATGTTTACATTTTAACTTAATTATTAAGCTATTTAAGTTCTTTGAAAAACGTTTTTTCGTATACTTCTCATAAACTTTTTTTAATAGTTTCGGATTAACAGTAGGCGCTTATAGTATATGTGGTTTCATTAAATGCCTCTCGCTTGTATAACAAACCAAATTTTTCTATTCTATGTCTATAATCAATAGCGCTTTGAAGTCTAAGAAGAATTTTGTTTACATTCATCAGCACCATAATTAAAACCATAAATGTAATGTGGCTCGATAACTGTTTCCTCTTACCTAACCGCGGGTTCCTTAAAGAGTTAACACAGGCCCAGGAGGCTAAGAATATGTTATAATGGGAACGTAGGAACGGCTTAAAGAATTTCTATCCACAATTTTTTGGTACACCATGCAACAAACAGCTTATATACTTAAGGTAGGAATACATAATGTTTCTGGATTCTGATAGGTAAGTAAGAATGTGATAAATAATATAAATCATTTGTTTGACTGAATAGTTGCCCTAACAATTAATACATCTTTGCATACGTTGAAACTATGGTAAAACAGGATTGGAACACTTTAATGGTTTCGCGGGATCGCATTCACCGGGAAAAACTGATAAAAATGCCTCATACTATACAGTACGATTTTGCTGCACTGCAAGTGCCTGTCTCGTTTAGTTGATGCACAATGTCAGCTTTGGATTTTGGCCTTCACTTAAATCCTATGGAGGTGATTACCCATAACCACATCTAAATTCACGGAACTACCCTTATACAGAGGTCCGAGATTGGGGTTTAAAACCAAATTTCAAAGAAAATTTCTGGTAACTATCTAGTGGACTTAAGCTACAGCTGAAATGTTTCTCCCTATGACACACCAGTTTAAAAGTTGTCAACAAATTTTAACAACAAAAACATAGACCATTCCAGAAACTGGTTGCTGCTTTAACAGACCAAGGTTTTGTCGTACTGGCCACTTTGATCTGTAGGTTATGTTATCTCCTGTTTGGTTAACAATTCCAATTTCAAATTTATACAGCTATTTACTCACGTATTTGTGTTTCAAAAACCGTAATTCATTTGTTTTCCCTCTTTTGGTTTTTTTCTTTGCGTCACTTAGTTTACAAAAAGGAAAACTTGAAAAATCGCGTTATTTACGAGTACGAGTTGGAACAGCACTCGTACCACGGTGGACCGCGGCTACAGTGCTGCAGAAACGGCTCGAAGCAATAAAGCAGTGTGTGGCGGCGGCGGCAAAAAAAAAAACAGTGTGTTTTTGGTTCCAACGTTTTCGTTCTGGAAGTTTCGACCTGCAGAACAAGCCCCGTGGACGGCCGGAAAACAAAGTTGATAATGAAGAATTGAAGGATATTGAGGAAGCGGATCCATCACAAATCACGTCCGAGTTAGCTGTAGGCTGCGGTGTTAGTGTCAAATTTGTTTTAATCCACTTGAAGCAAATTGGGAAGGTGAAAAGTCTTGAGAGGTGGGTACCTCATGAATTGAGCGCAGCAAACCGACAAACGCACATCGACTGCTGCGTTACATTACTCAACCGATGAAAAATGGATCCTGTATGACAATCGGAAATGCTCATCGCTATGGTTGAACCCTGGCGTACCAGCCAAATCCTGTACCCAAGCGAAAATTGACACAAAATTCTAAAAATGAAAAGAATGTTTATATAAGGCGCCTTTTGCAAGTTAGTCTCGGGACTTATTGAACGATCTAGTGAATGTTTTGTAATAAATAGATATTGCAAAGTTTATTGAGGTCTGAATTATCGTTGTTTGTAGACGAGTCAAGGCTAATTAATAAAATGAGGACCCATTAAGAACATTTATCATTCATAACACGAAGAAAACATCTTTAATATTATATACTTTTCTAGGTCGTTTAGAGCTTTTATCGTCTTGAGGTTCAGCGTAATAAAATATCTGCTGAAATAAAGCGATGCCCGTTGAAAAAAACTATATTTTCGCACAAAAACGGAAAATAAGGAAAAAGTGCCATTCATCATCACATTTATTCTTGGATCAGCAACTATGATCAGAGGGTCATTTGTATCGCTTATTTTGTACTCGTTCTCGCAGTCGTTAACACTCTTGTTTCTGTAACGAAAGCGTTCATACCTAATACCAATACACTACCCACATGTAGGTACACGTTTTGACCGTGCAATCTATCGTATGACCTGTCTGTATAATTACTTCGCTTCCTAATTTTATGACCGCCGTATCGAAGGGATGGAAAATCACATAGTAAGGGTTCATGCAGACGCACTTCCTAGACTCGCTAGTGAAGTGTGAATAGATAAAGGCATAACAGTATGGTAGAGGGTGCATATTCGTTTTTATTCGTGAACAGAAAAGTCAACAGACATTTAAAAATGAAACTCTTATACTGTTTTAGTCATAAGTTCATACACGTTTTTATTTAATAACGTCCGTTTAATTTATGGTGGCTTAGAGGCGTCGTAGGTAGTAGCCCTACCTCATATGCCGGAAGATCCCCGTTCGAGTCCTGGTCAAGGCTGGATTCATTTATGTGATGAACACAGATATTTGTTCTCGGGTCATGGTTGTTG
Source organism: Marasmarcha lunaedactyla (assembly GCA_923062675.1). Taxonomy (NCBI): domain Eukaryota; kingdom Metazoa; phylum Arthropoda; class Insecta; order Lepidoptera; family Pterophoridae; genus Marasmarcha; species Marasmarcha lunaedactyla. The sequence continues at coordinate 10,648,824 of OV281339.1, read as the reverse complement.
ATATTTATATATGTATGTTTATTCTGGGATACCTCCAATTCGCTGTACACACATTGGAGCCACGTAGTTAGTGGATTTATATATTTAAAAAAATACATCGCTCATCGACATTATCTACAAGTTTACCACCAAACAAGGGGTAAAATTTGTTATGCACTTCTACCGACTCCAAAATACTTAATTTTTGTTTTGAGTGAAAAACAAAACCAATCACGAGCGTATTACAGAAGTCATGAGTTTGAATTATCAGATATGGACATTTTATTATGTTTTCTGCGCTCACAAGCCGCGCATACTACAATAGAAATCTCTATTAAAATTTAAAGGGTAGATAGTTATTTTGAGGGGTTTTTTTTATTTACCTTAAATACTAATTCAAACGCGATCCTACCTTTGGTTGCTGTTTCTTCCTCGCCTCGCTTCTAAGTAAGGAGCATCGCAGTGTATTCCGCTCCGCTACTCTACGTATCGATGTGTCTTCGGCACTAGGCCGTACGCCAGCGTCCCAAGCCCTGTCACAAAAGATTAATAATGACTTCTACAGAAACTGAACACTTAAGGCAGAAATATAAATGTAAAACTCGTATGGCTGCTGCAAATGTATAGTTGACTTGATAGCTTTAACTTCGTTGAGCGAGATAAAAAAAAACAGTGATTTTTAGTTTTTATGCCAAAAAGCTGTAAAGTTGAATTCCGACTTAGTTTAAAGTAGATTGTGGTTAGTTTCAAATTTGCTTGGTTACTGAGTATTCCCAAATGGTATAGTTATTTAACATTGCATTTAAACTATTTGTTTATGATTTTATTAATACGGGCAGGTCGATTTTCGGAATTTACAGTACAAAAATACAATTGACATAAAGTTACTGTAAAAGTCTTATTCCATTGGTAAACAATGAAAAGGTCTCTCCCTGGCACGCTACAATGAAGTGAACCGTCGAACCGTCTTTTTATTGTCACGCTTGACTCCGTTCGGTTCTGATGTACTCTCCTATTTTTTCGAGTTTTGATAGTGCTTTTTAACATTTGTGCTCTGAAATTGGACTTGGTTTTGCTTTGTGATTTAGACTTTGATATCGGTGATCTCGACAGATTGGCTTCACAACGGATTTCTTCGAACTAGGCTTAAAATGCCCAGATACGAGTAAACGCCTAACAGTACGCTGATATTCATCTTGTTTATGGCGAATGCCATTACAACGCTTCCGAAGCCGCTGAACGCTGTGCAGAAAGGTAAGTTGACTTATTCATTTTGAGTCTTGAAATAAACTTTTACCAGAAGTAAAGGCTTTCCAGAACGAATTTTCATGTTTACAAACAAATAAAAGATACTGAATCTTTATTAAAATTTTATGCTGAACACTTTTTGTAGTAGATAATACTAAAATATTAAAAGTAAATTCTTATTTGTCTAGAATAATTATTTTTTTATTGCTATAGGTATCCCAATCGAGATCATCCAGGATATCGCGTGTTTATTATTACCCATCTGGCGTATGCCGAAGGCCGGTTGCCAGGACTAAGTCAACGTGAAGGCAGGGCTAGAATTGATGTGGATGAAGAAGTCCTTAATGAACTTGAAGCTGACCCTTCTACTTCAGTTAATAAAATAGCATGCAGAACAGGTGTCTCGAAGAGCACGGCGCACAATTTTTTGAAACGTTTTCAATTCCACCCATTCCATATGCATCGAGTTCAAAATTTAGAACCTAACGACTACCCACGTAGATTGGAGTTTTGCAGGATAATGTTGCGGAAAGTGAACGAAGGTAATGAGTTTTCCAATAAAATACTTTGGAGCGACGAGTCCTCGTGCAGAAAAGATAGGTACCTAAATATGCACAATTTACATAGCTGGCAATTGGAAAACCCTCACCTCACACGCCAGGATCGGTCTCAAACCCAATTTAAAATTAACATGTGGACTGGAACGTAATGGTCAAGTATTACGACCATATGAGCTACCAGAAACATTGAAGTTTCTAGAAACCCAGTTGCCAGTCCTTTTAGTAGATGTGCCTCTTGGAACAAGATAAAACATGTGGCTGCAAAATGATGGCTGTCCGGCGCACGAGCTGTTCGCCGCCACCAAGATCAAAAATACTCAGGAAGATGGATCGGGCGTCACGGCCCAATCGAATGGGCAGCAAGATCGCCAAACCTTAATTCCCTAGATGTCTGGGGTTGCTTAAAAGATTTAGTCAAAAGATTTAGTCTATGCGACAGAGACTTTCAACATTACGCAGCTACGAACAAAAATAGACAGAGCTGCAGAACAAATTTCAAGAGGAGGACACGCCCGCCACGTATATATTTTTATAAAAAGATGTATAGCTTGTGTAAGGACAAATGGCGGGCATTTTGAATATTAATTATAAAGTACCAAATTAATAAACTGATAATTTGTATCCATACTGTATTTATTTCAGTCTTATACGATCATATTCTTACATTAAAATGAACTAAGCACATTCCAAAACATCGACCTTCCAGCATTTGTACTATCATTAAAAAAAAGTTTCAATGTAATGTTAAATAATGATACCATTTTGAAATACTCAATGACCAAGTAAATTTTTAAGGTTCTTGGCACGAGCAGCTTAGTACATATATTTAATACCACAGGCTATCAAAGTTAACTGTTAGAAAAAGTACGAAATTTTTTACTTAAACTCTTTTTTACGGGTTTTTTCAACATTTTAGGAAATAATTTGGCATTGAGTTTAATGACCTTAGTAACCATGAGTGCTTTAAAAAATGGGACCTAAAATGACGTCATTTGTCAAAATGGCATGCATTAAACAGAAAAAAGATTTTTTTTTTTTTCAAATATAATCTAGAATTACCGATAACTCAAAAATTACCTTTTACCTTTTACCTTTGTTTTTGAGGTAAAAAATGAATAGACCTATCCGCAGGTTAAGGATTATCCTTCACTTTCTGGACACCCTATATATCTAACTAATAAGATAAAATAAACATAGTTTTACAAATGGCAAGAACAAATTATACAAGCTTAGCGTGGTGTTATTTTAACCCTGTGGTTAATGCTGTGAAACTCAGAGATCGGTTATGACGAATATTCTACACAATTTCAGAGCAGTCAATAAATTGGAGCCCTAGATATCCGATTATACGAAAGTCTCTCGCTATAGTATTCTGTTACCTTTAGTTTTTTAAGCGAGAATTGAATCAGTTACTGTAAGGTGCTGTAACAAAAAATATATAAAGCATGTGTCGACTTTGCTCACCTTTGAGTTGGTTTAAAATTCATACATTAAATTAAATCATTTCACGAATACGCATATAGACTTAGACGAAATAAATTTTTATTATTCTTAGGAATTAGATTTATTAAATCGATATTCTACGTATTAGATAATACCTACTCCTACAGTATTTCTACAGGGATATTTAAAGTTTAAGGGAACGCGGTCGTAATTGAATCCAGCACCAAACTTTGATTGAGAGTAGAGGTAGAATTAACGATATTCTATTGAAAAGCATAGGTCAAACTTGCCTTAGAGTTTCCGAAGTGAGCTGGGACTCGGCAGCCTGTCGCACATTATTAAACAATTGTTGCACGGCGGAGTTGGTTTTCGGTAAATTGTTTGGACTTTCATTTCTGTTGAGAAAACAAATGAATTTTGTTGTTTGAAATTTTGAAATTGAAACAAATCCGCTACAATATTTGCCATGATTCATGGTATATGCAAGAGCAGAATAATAATAACAATAATATATTAATAATCCCCAGACAAACACACCAACTGTATGGCCCCAAAGTAAGCAGAGCTTGTGTTATGGATGACCATACAGCGAACTGGGGGGGAACCCAGAATAAACATATATATAAATATCAAATGTGTTCATCACACAAATGAATGCCCCGGCCAGGACTCGAACCTGGGACCTCCTGAGTAGGAGACAGGGCTACTGACCACTACGCTACTCGGTCGTAAGAATAAACTGATATGGATCAAATGTCACGTGTGTATTAAAGCGTAAACTGTTGTCAGTGCTGTATGGGAATATCTGTTTGTTTTATTTCAAAATAATAGATTATTAAACAATTCTCACATTCATACAAAAGTGGGATATACAGGATCGAGAAAATTTTGTTGCGGTTATAATCACGAAGGTAACCGCATGAAACATATAAAAAAGGTTGGAAAGTTTTCTAATTCAGTCTACATGCTTAGAGTCAGATAATAACTTAATAAGGCAGTGCATACAAATTCATGAGTATTCGTTCGTAACTTCGCTGGATGCCTCTTATTGACTTTTTCATTTATGTACGGATAAAACCACGTAAATACATGAGCACTGTGTGAATAGAAATAACTCTATACACTCATCTCTAAACAATCTGAAACTACATAATTATGTACATTACTCGTATCAATAATCCTTTTTCGTTTTATAATCCACAAGTCTGTGAGGTTTTACTATGCTTGCGTGTAATACAATCCTTCGTTTTGGAGTATATAATCTAGATTTCTCTTATTAACTATTTGATAGAGCCTATGTGTGCGTTAAGCTTGTATCACGTTTATTATAAAGCAACAGTGTCGGCGTGACAAAAATTTACTAATTGTACACGCACACCAAAGCGTCGAGAACATGATTAGACAAGATGCCACACAAAATAAATTGCATATTTACAAGCACATGGTAACACAGCTATACATTTTTATATCAACAAATGTACTGTGAAGATTATATTATATATACAAAATATAATAGTTTGTTCAAGTCTAAAAATAAATCTTATGAAAAGGTTTCATCCTCAACGCAAACAGAGGAAGGGTTCTAATCTAAATTTGATGTGTGCATATCTGCCTCGTCTACGGTATCGCAGACCCCAGACGAAAGGGTTGCATTCGTTTACTCTTTCCTTTTTTATTTAAAGGAGACAAATGAAAACGTTTTGGCTGTGTTGAAGATTTGTGACTAATGGCTTTCAAAAATTGTTGCTGATCAGAAAATTTTAACTATTGAGAAGACGACAACAAACAACGCACCTATAACTACAATTTCTAATAAAAATTAAAATGTTGTTAATAGAAAGATGTCAAAACATATAAATACTACGACCAAATTACATTGCATAACGTGGTCAGAAGGAGGTATGTATATCAACTTGTAGACGAGACACCAATGCAGTATGTAAAGTAAATCTGAGGTGTATATTTTGAGAAAACAATTTAAAACATAAAAGCATTCTTGATTTTAATGACTGTGTTAACGCTTTGGAATGTCATCTTGTTTACAAAAGGTGATTGAAGTCGATAATCATAAATTTTGTTCACATTACATAATTCACTTTACTTTATTCAGCTGAAGTGTTATTTATTTATTAAATTTTATTTTATTTGCTCTTCAAATACAATGTTAACTTACAGATACGTTCCAAAGCGTTAACACAGTCATTAAAAGTAAGAATACAAAAAGAAAATAATATAAAATACATGAAGAACAGAAATATTAATGTCAGACAGTTACATAATAAAAATCACTTGCAATAAAAAAAACAGTAAAAAGTCCAAATCTTACACAAATATTACACAAATCAAACAGTAAAATTTACTTAATATGTCAAATTAAACTACTTAAGTAAATATCAAAAGAAAAGGTGTCAAAGAGAAAATCAAACAGAACAGTAGGCTAAAGAACTGTCAAAATAAAAAAACAATACAATACGTTCTATAAGTGAACACTTAGTCCGCAAAACTTTCTAGGTGTCCTGGTGTTACCTGGAAGTAACAACTCTTGTTAATGTAAATGTAATAAAAATGTTACTACTTGATGACGTCATATGCAGATTGAATGTGAGTCAAAATATGCTAGGCATCGTAAAAATAAGCTGAATCGCGTTACTATCAAAGCATATTATAAAAAAGTGATTTATCAAAATAGATTTACTATTAGAATCGGACTTTTTACTTTACATATCGAATAAGTTTAGATTGATTAAGGTAAGGAAATAGTAAAATAAATTGATAAAATTTATTTTAGCAGATAACTGTCTGCTTTAATATTTACGGTTCTTGCAATATAGATAAATTATAATCGAGCTTTATCAACTTTTGCGTGTTATCTTATTAGAAATGAATAATGCAAATTTATCCTTTGTATTTTTAACTGTAGGAGTAACTAGTTTTATTATTATGTAATTTAAGTACAAACTTGACATATCTAGTATATTTTCTGGTCACGTTAACAGACCATGTTTTTTTAAATAAAATATTTTTATACTCACACATGTTGTTAAAAAAATCAATAAACAAATTAAAATCCAGAAAACCCAGCATGTTACTAGGTTGTCTATTCGCGGAGAAGGTCATTGAGATGTGTCGTCCGTTATTGTCATTTCAAATAATTTTTATTTGAAAAACTTTGAGTTGGAGAAGTGCACTAAATTAAATTCGTTCGTCCCTTATATTACCTGTTTATTTACCTGTTACTAGACATGTTATCGTTTTCCATGTGTATTTGCTGAGCCAGATCTGTGGGCTTGCTAGGCTCTCCCTCGATGGAGTCTTTAGGTTTCTCCACGAAGCGCACCGAGCGCGGGGTGAAGGACCCGTCCTCGTCGCTTGCCGTGGTTGAACGTTGATCTTCATTCTGTGGTAACAAAGAATTATTCATTTAAGTATTTCTTGTTTTTCCAATAAAACAACAAACGCCAATCACTTCCAATAACGCAGCCTTGTCAAACTTTTAATATTCAATGTTATCGTACGTCGTACTGATTAGTAAGTAAATGGTGCCGATTCTGTTTCCACAAAATAAAATTAACTAGACTAAACTTGAACAAAATTAAGTTTATTCTTGTTTGCTATTCAGAAAACGAAGGACTAGACTAAAATTTAGTTTGAGAGGACTGTAATTATTTTAGTTGCTAAATTTAGTTCAGGCTACACATTTGGTATTCTGTTGCGCCTATTTTACATCAAATTCTGACTAAAATAAGAATTGTCAGAGCAATCTTAATCTACATGTCGAGAGGTGTGGAATAAACTAAACTATGTAAAAAAGTGTCGCGAAGAATGTGTAATTTGTTGTAAAGATGAAAGAGTTTATAGTTTCGGCATTTATTAGCTTTAAACAGATGAGAGCAACATGTATATCATTCTCATAGATGTAATGTACAAACTGACTTTTATTTTTTAACTGTGCGCATTCCACTGTAAAATTCTTAGCTGATCCATAAATATTAAATATGGATAGAATATGATGCTACTTAGATTTTATATTTTCTACGAGAACATCTTTTATTAATTTGGAAGATATAATTTTTTCTTTAGATTTATTTAGGGTTATTAATTTTGTAATAGAACTTATAATTATATTTTAAATATCTTCACTGTTAAATAAAGTTTTTAATTTCTCTGTTGGATTCCTTTTTTTTATTCAGGAAAGGATTCTTTGTCAAGTATGTAAGCAAACGAACTTGTTTGATACTTAATCAGGTTTTCTTTTATTTTTTGCTTTTTAACAGGGCATTGTCCAGAAATACTTATATGGTTTCCTTTGCAGTGGACACATACTGCATTTTCTGATGCTATTTTACATTCTTTGAAGTGGTTAAGTTGAAGCTAAGTGGCCATATCTTAAGCAATTGTAACATTGTTTTACTGGGGGTACCTATATACTGCCTCACCGCGTGCGCCAGCCGTAAAGATCAATGTATTCCGGCAGCACGTTCGAAGCAAAAGTGATAATTACAGTGCGTTTTGGCTGTTCCACGCTTCTTCCATTGTCTCCTACTCTCTTTGTGACGCGCTTCACGCAAATAATTTTTCTGAAAGTGGAAATCATACCAAAGATTTTGGAATTGAAAAATTTTATATCAACATTATTAATGACGCCAGTTACTTCTGTTCCTGTTGCTGGTATTGTTGATTTCATCAGATTTCACTTAAAAATATTGTATTATTTAAAAAAAAATATTAGCTAATTGGCCTTTTAAAATGTACAATGTATTGGTCTCTTTTCTTCACCTGATTCTACAAATACTTCAAAATCAGTTAGAGAATCCTCAGGATATCTTCTGCTATAATCAGATACATAGTAGGGTTTGGTCAGGTCAGGGTATAGGGTCAGGTTACTTCTTGAAATTGTCAGTATCTTCTTAATCGGTACTATGTAGCTTAACACTCCTCATCAGCTTTCAACTTCTTCTATTTTCGTTTTCCCATTTTGTACAGTTATTAAAACACGAAAAAATAGTAGAAATAAGTTAAAATATAGTAAATTGGAAAATAAAATTTAAATTGGCGCCTCTCTCTTTCGAGGTTCCCGCGCTATTTTCCAACGTCAACCGTAATTTCCTTTTTAAATTTGGCAATATTTTTGGGCTTTAGTGATCAATCGTTCACTTTTGTCTAATGAACACACATCTGTACGAGATATTTGGAAAATGGTGGCAACACCTGAGCATTTAATTTAGAAACGTTAAAATCAATTTAGTCCTGCCATTTCATAAACTAAATTTGGTTCGAAGTAAAAAACAGAATAGCAATTTGACCAAATGAAACTAAATTGGAAAAGTTTTAGTTATAGTTTAGTTTAATCGGCTTTCGGACAGAATTAGCATCACTGTTTCTTGTTTGTTTGTATATGCAATCGATAAACTCTGAAACTCTCGAAAAACATCAATTCAGTTGAAGGAATTGAATTGTGGTTTTTCTCGACATTTCTTTTACAACGGTATTTATGGCAATGACAGCATTTATTCGTTGTTTAAATTAAAGTTTTATCTTAACTCAATACAACAATACCACAAGTATACCTTCTACTTGCAAGAGTTAACTAAAAGTATACTACTGAATACACTCGTATAAGATCCGGTATAAGAAATATACACCTTCACCTGACATAAATAATGATCGCACCGACTTTATAGCTTTTATATGCTTGTCATATGGATGACTATACTGCGAACTGGGGGGAGCCCAGAATAAACACAGATGTATAAATATCAACAACCATGACTCAAGATCAAACAATGTCATCACATAATGAGTGTCCCGACCAGAATTCGAACAATACACCTCCAGCGTATAAGGCAGAGCTACTCTCCACTACGCCGCTCAGCCAAGACGGCCGAATAATAATAAAGTTACTTATTTTTTTGTGATAAACTTCCCCGATTTATTATTTATGAAAATGAGCTGAGAAAATAAACCCCAAGGACTTGAAATAAATTTATATAATAAATGTATCAAATAAAGGTTATTTTATTTCCAATCCACTGTTTTAGATTGCCTTAGTAAAAAGTCGACAGTAACCATAGTTGCCTAGATTTTCGACGCATATTTTACATCTTAAAATCTAACTATTTATAATGTATTAATGTACATACTATATTGCGTATATTATCATCATTATTTTATCGATAAGGGTATATATTTTTTATCTCGTGCTATACTACGATACAATTGGAAAAACCTATTCATTACAAACGAATTGTGATGTCATTAAATATTACTTGAAGTTTCTGCCTTTGATTACAAGTATATACCAAGTGTTTGGTAATCAATGAATAGTTATAACTTTTATTGTACAAAAATACCTGTAAATTGGCAACATTATTTATTTCTCAATAGAACAAATTGATCACATAATGCCAGGAGATCCTGCGTAGTTAGCTCAGCCGTAATTGTAGCGCAATTGCAATTACAAGAACCTTTAATTTATCTACTTATAAAGGTTTTACAACTTCAAACCTGTTAAAAATTGTTTTTGCAATACTTTAATGGTAAATTGTTCCTTGACAGTGGTCTTCTCTTCAGTGTGGCGTTGGCATATCGTTGTGTTCCGAAATACCATGTATACAACAAAACTTAACTTGATTTCTTAAGAAAAAAATAATTTTAAATAAACTAATGAAATACCTACGTAGGAAAAAGGTATCTTTAGTGCCTTGGTATTAAAAATGTATAAAGTGTAAAATTTTGACATATAATTTTCACTAAATCAATTAAACATTTAGAACACCTTTTCAGAAATCCATCAATGGATTACCTTTATAATTTTATATTCGCGCTTTGCTTTTGTCTATATAAAAAACATAAATGTTGAAGTCCTTAAGATCCAAACACTCCAAAGTAATACGAGGGTGGATTGAAAAGTTCGCCGTTTAAATAAGAAAGCACGGGAATAATGCAATTTTTTATATTTATTTTTCTACGTACTCTCCTCCTAGGTCCTCGAAAGCCTTGATCCCATTTAAATAGAAGGTCTCGTCAAGATCTTCAAAAAAGGCATCTGCGGCCACTTCTGACCTCCTCATTGGTGGAAATTTAATTCCACCTAAGTGTTTTTTTAGTTTTGGAAATAGGTGAAATTCAGAAGGTGCCAAGTCAGGCGAATAAAGGGGATGAAAAAGCAATTCGAAACCACAATTCACTATTTGAGCCATCGATTCTGCATATGTATGAACACGAGCATTGTCCTCATAATACAAAACTTTCTCGGTCAACAATCCTGAAGGCCTACTATGAACTATTATTGCGATTCAATTGACGACCTAAAATAAACTGCTTTGCTATTTCATACCACGACGTCATTAAAGCGATCCAGTTTAGGTTGACGCCAAATCAAGTCGGCAATTGGATCGCAAACTGTTTTAGTTCGTTCATTTTTCGTACCATGAGGTGATATTTCATCCTATATTGGATGACTTAAATGTCAAAAAGTAAGCCATTCAAAAAAAGTTGCTAGTTTCTTGGCGTGAATTGAATCATTTCGGCTTATCTTTAAAAAAATGGTTAAAAATATACGTAATTTAAGGTATTTCAGTTGGATATTTAGTGTTTCTTATGTGTTAATGTGAAAAAGTGATTTCTAGAGTTATTTTTTATTGTAGATGTCTGACGAATTATTCCTTTTTATTTTCTTGGAAAATGATAATGAAATAAACACAACACGGAAACAATCGGACCCCTTTTATTTTGAAGATGAAGAATATATAAAAGGATATCGGTTGTTTAAACGATTGGTATTAGAAATGTGTGATGAGCTGAGCCCAATGTTGAAAAATCCAACAAAATCAACTGATTTATCAGTAGAGACAAAGGTAGAAGTCAAATATGGTGCGTTCTAACCTCGTCATAATCAATTTATTTTTACGACAACACTAAGGAAACCTTTAATTATTTGTAATTTAAAGAATTATATAAATTTATATTATTTAATGAGTACTAAAACGGGCTTATGGTATATAATTTGACACTAAAAAGCGCAATTATAAAATATTTTTGTTGTTATTTTTACACAAAAAAACCCCTAAAATCATATCAACTACATTTCGAAACGCAACGCATATGGTTCGAGTAAAAGAGACAGACTTATGCAACGAGTGTACAGCGTCATCTCTTTCTCACACGCGGACCACAGACAAATTTCGATCTTTCATTCCTCCGTGAGCGATTCAAACGCCAGTTAGCTAAAGGCACTTCATGGTACGAATCTTAGCGATTCAGTTTAGGTACCTAAACTGGATTGCATCGGAATTGAATGGCTAGCTAAAAGTTGATGGTAGGCCTTCTGGCCTTTTAGACTTTATTTCTTCGCGAAAACGGCGTAATAGTGTGCAGTAGAATGCAGAATTTATAGTTTGAGCTCTTTCTAAGTAATCAACCAAGATAACACCCTTAGAATCCTAGAAAACCGATGCCATTACCTTGTGTACTGAAAAATACACCTTGGCTTTTGTTTGGATCTCCATTCTTCACTCCACTCCACTCTTCCATTGTTTGGATAGTTGTTTGGATTCAGGAGTATAGTGATGAACCCATGTTTCGTCCATAGGAACAAACCTTGCCAAAAATTCGCTTGGATCAGCTTGAAAAAGCTCTAAACAGTCTCTTGAAATCGTGAGCCGAGTTCGTTTCTATTCAACTGAAAGGAGCCGCGTAACCCATCTTGCAGACACCTTGTGGAACCCTAATTCTTATAATTTAAACATTATAATTCTTTTAATATAAAAAATAAAGAACTGTACAGTTTATTTTCGTAAGTCCTGATATAGTCCCGTCAAATTAGCCAGAAAAATAGTGGTCAGTTTGGATTAATTCCCAACATGCTGAATTTTGGTACAGACTGATAAATAAAACACCGAAAGATCCCATGTTTGCTTAAAATGTTATTCAAGGTCAAGCATCAAAGTTTTCGGTTCAATCAATTAAAGTCTGGCTTGTCTTCAATGAACTTAATTCCCTCTTTCTTCACTCCTTTTTGTTTTAAAAAAACACGCACAACGGTAAGCGTAGCAAATACCGTTTCGATATGATTTACTGCGCAAGCGCCTGTTATCGTTTGCATCGAAAGTACGAAAAATTAAAACATATTAATAATGATCATCGATATCTGGTTAAATCACTACACGATTGATATTTTATCAACAACATTCAAAAATAATACTATATCTTTCCTTTATTATCATTTTTGTATAAGTAGAGTGAGACCACCAAGTTCTTCCTCTTCTATGATTCGATATACATAACTACTTATTGTTATAGGACATTACGACTACTCCATGTATTTATCACCTCACTGCGATTATCACATCAGCGACCCTCTATATTAGTCAACACAAACTATGACCTATATGTGCAAAACTAGTTAATGTTCCGACACGCTCAGTAAACGATTTAACCTAGACCTATTTACACAAGTGTCAACTTATTCGGCGAGTAGGAAATTTCATGATTAGGTAATTGATGTCTATGTACTTACAGCCTTTATGTGTAATAGTCGAACAAGCCAACTATTAACTACCAAAAGTGACGTCATTTATAACTAATATGGACACGCACTTTTTGGTATTCTAAGCCAGAATTTATTTACAAACTTTTTCGAGAATAGGTAGATGAGTAAAATGAACCTCTAAAAAACAAAAAGGAACGTGGCCCTATAAGAAGAACTTCAGTGTTACCTTAACTATGGTAGGTCAACAAAAATATAGGAAAAATCTTTATGGTTATTGATAAATGGCTATGTCTAGAAATTATTTTTTAACACAAAATATGGTCTCCTCTTTTTGCATTCTATCGAATTACATTCATTATCTGGGGCTGAACTGTGAAGCTGAACTGTGAAGACTGTATGAATAATTAAACCGTGTCTTTTAAATTTGTTGTATAAACCTGATAACCTAAAGACGTGAAATAAAATGTAGAACAGAAACAAATACGTCTAAGGGCACCCGAGAAGGCATGGATCTCGGCTTAGGAAGTCTAGTATTGAAAAGTTTCTTCAATATACTACTATAGTCAGGCCATTATAATAAACGATTTCTGATCTAAAGAACTGAACGTCGTTACAATTTTGCGTCAGTTAACGCTTTTTCTTTTTAAACACTAGAGATGTTACTCTAAAAATCGAAAGCTGATAAGTTGAATCGAATGCAATGATTACTTGTGAAGAAATATCACCATAAATTAATAACCACGTTGTGATTATAATAAAACATAATTATATTTATTATTCTTTTTACGAACTATAAAAATACAAAAAAAAGAGAAATCATTGATGTTAGGTACATTTTAGGTTAGATGTGGCTGGCAACACCAGTGCCAGTCGATGACGCCATGTCATGTCGCCATTACATATTTTGTCGTTGTGCGAAGTGACTGTGCGTTTTTGGTGTGCTCTATGTTATTTTCTTCTGACCGAATTCTGAAATAGAATTGGACTCCTATTGCTTAACGATTAGTAAACAAGAACAACGTTACGGTCTTACCATGTCGAAACGGGGGGTAAAACGCTAAACAGTCAATCCCGCGAACTAGTGGTGGAATTGTATACTTATTTTGAACGTGAATCAGTTAACGATGGGCCTCTTTTACCATTGACACAACCGAGAGAACGCGACAAGACGACTGTAACTCAAATTCTGAAAGAATTGAAAAATATGAGAAGATAATTAACGTACACGTAACGTAATAAGATTTACGTACACCGAGAAAAAGAGAGAGGGACAAATAAAATTGTTGGCGTTGATAATTTTGATGCTTCTGCAATTTACAACTACATTTATGAATATTACTCGAGAAAAGAATATCCTACACGGGAAAAGAAAATGAGTTCGTTAAAAGACGCAGACTTATTTTTTGGCGGTAAATCGTCTCTATCAAAGGTTTCGAGATCGATTGGCTTTAAATTTAAAAAATCTGACAAGCGGAAAATCCTGCTAGAACGGTACGATATTATTTTGAGGAGAGTAACATTCTTACGTCAAGTAAAGAAAATTACAGATTTGGGACAGTGTCGTGTTTATTGACGAAACATGGTTGAATGCGAACCATACGGTTTGGCGGATATGGAACGATGATACAGCGGCCTCCACCTCAAAAGTTCCATCGGGAAAAGGAGCTCGACTTATTATATGTCACGTGGGATCAGCTACTCAAGGTTTTATTCCAGACTGCCTCCTCGCATTTGCCTCTAAAACTACAAGTGATTACCATGAGGAAATGAACTTTGAGGTTTTTAAATAGTGGATTGAGAAGCTGCTAGTCAGCTTAGAAAACCCATCGAAAATTATAATGGACAAACCAACTCAAACAAATAAAAACAAACCAACTCAAACAAAAAGCAAGAAATTGTCTCATGGCTGGTAAGAAATGGTGTAGTGGAAGTCCAACTTTATTAAAAGTTGAGTTGTTAAATCTGGTAAAAGCAACTAGGCCGTCCAAGCTACGATATGTAATCGATGAACTAGCCCTAGAGCATGGACACGAAGTTATCCGACTGCCTCCCTACCATCGCCAGTATTACGCCATCGAGCTTATTTGGGCACAAATAAAGGGTCATGCAGCGTGGACCAATACTGAACCACCCTTAAGTACAGCTAAAATGATGACTCTGCTACAAACTGCGTGTGCAGAAGTCACTACAGAAGACTGAAGAAAAGTCGTAGAGAAAACAAAGAAAATAATTTTACAAGATTTTGAACGAGATGTGAGAATAAACAATATTATTGAAAATGAATTAATAATATCTCTGAGTGCGGACAGCAGTGATGAAGATAACAATACTAATAACAGTTCTGATAGTTCAACTAAATAAATGCAATTTTTTTTAATATATTATGTACTCGTCTTATTTTGCTCCTTAAATTTACAAAAGAAAACATAATAATGGGACAGGGATTCACCTGAAAATTTTTAAAATTCACGTATGTGTCAAGTTTCATTCACTTTAATCGTTGTTTTTAAGCAGGTCACCTCACTATTAAGATAAAACTGACAGACGTCAAATGTTACCTATTAAAATGCCCTGACAATATTACAGCGCATATTTTGAAAGTCATATAATTCAAGATTTCATTTCATCATAAGTAAACATTTAACACTTGTTCAATGACTTATTTTTATGAAACACACACGTCAGCTAATTGTGAGTGCTAATGGAATATCACAGCCAAGTTGTTTACATTAAATGATATTATATTTCCACAAACAAAGACAGAAAAAGCCTGTGGCGACGTCAATCCCACGCCCTTTAGTCATCCAAATTTTCTTTGATTCTATAGAAAGCTTTTTGGCATATCTTTTCTTTAAAAGTTTTCTTGAAAGTATTTGAGGGTCAGGGATTGAACTGATATCGGTATTTTATTGTAACAACATATTAATAGTTACTCCAGTTGTCTAATATAATATAGCTTTTGATTTAAATTATTATTATCAATTGATTAATATTAGTAATTCAGTTATGTAAGAAATATCACGTTAAAGTCCAATTTAAGGTTCAATACGAAAATTTATGAAACTTTTTTCAACTTATTTGTTGAATTCTAAAATAAAAGAAATACTAACACAACAGATATTTTAAAAGAAACATATATTACGAGCTGGCACTGACATGAGTAGTCGAGTATAAAATTTCAGTCAAACGTCAATTTCATACAGATTATCAATATAAAGGTGGAATTTTGCAAAATCTTGTTTTTTTGTAAGTCTACTTTCCAAAAAGAACGTCTATGAAAAATTTAAGACTCGTAGCTCTGTTAATCTTTTTTCTATTTTCATAACATGGATTCCACTTAACATCAGACAGGTTGGCGGCTATGAAAGTAGTTTAAAAAAAGACATCTCTCGTAAATGGCATAAGATACCTATATAGATATGTTTTATTGTTAATGTTTATCTTATACGGAAGCAAAGGAACTACGCCATATACCCTGGTCTGTCGTGAATATAATTTCTTCTTCTTTTATTATACGAGGGTCGGATTGAAAAGTTCGCGGCCTAAATAAGAAAGCACAGGAATGGTGCAATTTTTTATATTTATTTTTCTACATATGCTCCTCCTAGGTCACAGCACTTAGTCCAGCGGTCCTCGAAAGCCTTGATCCCATTTAAATAGAAGGTCTCGTCATGGTCTTCAAAAAAGGCATCTACGGCCACTTTGACCTCCTCATTGGTGGAAATTTAATCCCACCTAAGTGTTTTATTAGGTTTGAAAATAGGTGGAAGTCAGAAGGTGCCAAATCAGATGAATAAGGGGAATGAGGAAACAATGCGAAACCACAATTCACTATTTGAGCCATCGATTCGGCAGATGTGTGAACAAGAGCATATACAACTCGAGATAACACAAAACTTTCTTGGTCAACAATCCTGGTCTTTTAGACTTTATTTCTTCGCGAAAATGACGTAATAGTGTGCAGTAGTATGCAGAATTTATAGTTTGACCTCTTTCTAAGTAATCAACCAAGATGACACCCTTAGAATCCTAGAAAATCGATGCCATTACCTTGTGTACTGAAAAAAACACCTTGGCTTTCCTAGGGGTCGGAAATCCGGGTCTTGTCCAATGTTTGGATCCTTGTTTGCATTCAGGAGTGTAGTGATGAACCCATGTTTCGTCTATAGTAACAAACCTTGCCAAAAATTCGTTTGGATCAGCTTGAAAAAGCTCTAACAATCTCTTGAAATCGTGAGCCGAGTTCGTTTCTGTTCAACTGAAAGGAGCTGCGTAACCCATCTTGCAGACACCTTGTGGAACCCTAATTCGTTAACGATCATGTTTTGTGTACATTCATATGAAATCCCTAGAACTTCAGCTATCTCAGATACCTTCAATCTTCTGTCTCCCTGATGAGATCACATATTTTTTCGACTTTTTTCCAAAGTCATAGCTGTAGAAGGCCGTCTAGAGCGGATGTCATCTTTGATGCTCTCTCGTCCACGTTTAAATTCAGCTGTCCACTTTTTTATCATTGTATACGACGGAGCAAACGTTCCAAAAGTAGCCACCAAATCTTTATTAATCTGCTTTGGAGTTAAGTGTTTCCTGATGAGGTATTTGATCACGGCACGGTGCTTTAAACTGTCCATTTTCAAAATTAATGAAACTTACTCTCACTTTATGTTTAATCAAATAAATAATTACGCATGTATCTCAGAGAAAAATTGCACAAAGACTGACAATGAGTCTAGGTTTCATATGAGGGTAGTTTTATAATTATATGATAACGCTATATATGTTAGTCCATGAACTTTTCAATCCACCCTCGTATTATGAATGACAATGAAGACGATGAAAGCGAAAGTGAAAGTAATGCGGTCGAGGTTAAATTTAAAATAAAGTGATAGCGTCACTTTATTCTCAACAAACGGAATTCTTGGAAATAATCGAAAAGCACTGTCTACGCTCCTAATTGAGTTCTCTATTTCAGGTTTACATCATTGAGTTTTCACTGAAAAAGACACTAATATTAGAATACACTAAACACTGCGCTAACTGAAGCACAGAAAAGAGAAAAATCGATGAAGAAACAGACATGCTTCGGCCATTTCCCGCTAAAACGTCAAGTTTCATAGAAATTTATTTATTTGGTAAAGTTTATCCTTAAAGAAAGGCTAAGGAACTGCGCTATTCAGCCTGATCTGTCGTAAATATTTCTTGTCTTTTATTATGATGATGATGGTATTGTGAAGACGGTGGAGGTGAAAGTCATAGTACAGTGAAAGCGTGACTTTATTATCAACAAAATGAAAAGCACTGTTTACACTCCTCATTGCTTGATTCGGAGAGACTGACTAGCAAATCATTGTTACCTAGTGCTTTTCCCTTCGCAGTCGAAAAATACATAAAAAAGGGTCTCTACCTGAGTTATGATTCATGCGGCCGCGAGCGACCCGTAATGAGTGTTTTTGTTTAACCGCCTGCAGCCAATGTTATGTCTGAGCTAGAAGTATATTTTTTCTAGTATCCGAAAGCTAATACGATGTAGAATTAGATGAAATAATAATAAAATAATAAAAATGTGAGAAAATCGTCAATTTCCTGAAAATAAACACAAAAAAATAATTTTTTTCCAAAAAAATTTTTTTTTTATGTGAAGATGAATTTTATGGGTACTTTTTGTTTATAAATCAGTATTGACATTGCTTTCCTGGCATTTTAGTTTTTATTTGAACACGATTCAACGCCATTCAGTTTAAAAGTTATAGCAATATATTTACATAGCTTCAAATTTCCCGAATAAAAAATTAAAAACATCATAATTATTTCTACTATTATCCACAGCCATTGCTATTGTGCTTGTCTATACTGTTTGCTATCTCGCTCTTACGATAGCTTAAGTATGCTTTTGTCTCTGTCACATTTTCCTGCCCCTCCCTCTGCCAGCCAGTCACAAGGCAGATCCTTAACGCTCTCATGGCACACGTCGTCGCTCTCTTACCGCTCTGTTGTTTTGTTTTCGTACTGTTTTTTGCTTGGAACTCGGATTCTAATACCCTAACCGCAGTTAAGTTTATGAACATTGAAAAGGGCTTTTATGAAGAGCTGCACTTGTATCAGGCTAGAAGGCTGGCAATTCGATCACTTACATTTAGTAAGTACTCAATGACTAAAAAAATTAATAAATAATAAACAAATGATGTTTTTACTCAAAGATGTGTATTTAAATTAAATAAAGAATTTTTATGATTTCTTATTGACACATATTATTTATTTATATTTTATATTTATTTTTAAATGTTATTTTTATTATCTTTTTATTGAGTATTTTCTTTGATCATTAATTTATTCAAATTTAATATTAATCTGCCTTTTTGGCACAAAACTGGCAATTTCTTTTTTTTTCCACTAAAATTTGGACAGTATTTAACACTGTCTGACTGAAGAAGGTCAACGTACAACAGGTCGCTTGAAGATCCACTTAGAAACAAGACCGTGTTGCAGTCGGGAAAATAAAGCATCATCTGTCAGATCCTGTCGTATTTCTTACGTTTTTTTTTTCAGTTACATTTGAAATAATTTTGAGGCTTTAAATATGAAGATAAACGACGGATTACCTGGTCATGTAGATCCTTTTCATTGTCTATGGACTTCCAGAGCCGACCACCCTTGAGGATGCCAGCGCGTCGGTGTCTCTGCGGCGAGCTCTCTGACGATATCTGCCCTTCTAATTCCGCAGTATCGCTTTCTTCACCTGTATCACAAAATATACAAGTCAATAAACATTAGAGAAAAGGTAGGTAGGGCATGGTGTTTTCTTTTCGGTTTGGCGGGGGCACTACCCCTATATAATTCAGTTATACATATACGTTAGTACCGGCGGCATCTAAAAGAAAGTTGTGCCAAATTGAAAGACATGTAAGATAGTACGACAAACGCCGTGAAACGCCGTACACAAACATTGTCACATTTATAATAGCAAAAAGATTATTCGTCTCAAGTTCCGTTAGGGTGTTACCACAACAATCGATCGACCAGAAGCATGGTCGAAGCAAGCAACGTCGATCGACGTCGACCGGTCGACTGATAGACGGACGATCGATGGATTTGCTATTATAAATGTGACAATGTTTGTGTACGGCGTTTCACGGCGTTTGCTATTACATTCATATGAATTTAGTAAAAAAAGCTGTTATTTGACCATTACAATGAAACGTCTACCTGCAAAAGTATTTAGCTCGGCAGGAAAAATAGTCCTTTTATTTTATAATAGTTGTTTGTTCCAAAAGATAATTCCATATAGGTATATCTTACAAAATCATGCACTTGCTAGTAAAATTGAAGAAAACAGGAGAAAATCACTTGTAAATTTTCACAGATTTAAACATTTTATGCAGAGCCCTAATTCTTTTTGTATAGTAAAGTTACCTAAGTTAATTCTTATAACATCAGCTAACTGCTAGTGGAAGTCTCGTTTCAGTGGTTTAGTCCTACGGAAATTAGAGGCTCGGAGTTTCTATCAGACTGTCTTGCATGTGATTGAATAGAGTTCTAGTCTAGTCTCAGGCTTGTCAAGCTATAGTCAAATGGTACTTAGTTATCTACTGTAGTGAGGAAAATCACATTTGAAAATTTTTTATAAGACTGCTGTCACATTTTTCATAATTGTTATTCTAGATTTTATGCCTTTTACACCTGGGGCTTTTTGTGATTAAAGATTCTTAATTGCTGTTTGTACCTCTTCTACCGTAACCGGATAGAGGATGTCAGTGGGTGGGTTGACGCATTTTGTTTCGACAATGCTATTCACAGTTTATATGTGGAGAGCGTTAATGCTTTCTTTACTCGCTGTACATTGTTGAGTTTAGCTATATACATCGATGAGAGATTTCGCCAAGCTCCAGTAAGCCAGATGCGAAGGCGAAATCTCTTCAAGAAGCGCGTACCAGTTTTTAGACCGCAGTTAGCGTATGCGAGATTTAACATCTCGCATACGCTAACACCTCATGCCGATGCGGTTTGCCTCGGTCGGAGCGAAATCGTACGCCTAGATAGCTGCGTTCTTTGCTCTCAAAAACTCCCTCACATCCTCAGGCAGAGATCCAGCGGCAATCATTCACTACCGGAACCCACCTGAAAGGTGCACAGATAGCAGTTCGAAGGTGGTTGGTGAAAGCACCGATCGCAGCATTGGTTTCCTCGATGGATGACAACGAATCGGGAATGCTGTTTAGGTCGGGGCTGTCGGTTGCCTTAAGGGCTTCCGTTAGTTTGTCCCAATTGATTTGTGACCTCGTTTGAGGAACAGGGTCACTTGAGGTACCTGGCTGCATGACTACCGGTCGGTGATCCGAAGTAAGCAGTTGGATGACTTCTACTGAGTGTACCGTTAGGATAACACTTCGTAGGATTGCTATATCGAGAATATCAGGGGAATGATTTATGTTATATGCATAGTGCGTCGGTTCCCGAGGACCCACTACATCACAGTTTAGCGCATCTAACATGTGATGAAGACGACGGCCGTTGTTGTTGGTAACTATGGGGTACCAACTTGAATGTTTCGAGTTAAAGTCACCAGCTAGTATTACGGAGGGACTCATATCGAGTAGCGACTAAAGGTCGCCTTGAAGTATAACTTTGTCTGGTGGTTGGTAGATGGATGCCAGCATGATTGGCTGATGGCCGCTCATTGCTATTCTACAACAGGAAACTTCGATATTCTCGAGCTGTGGGGGATCAACAGGTATACAGTGTAGAGACCTTTCGTAATAGATGAGGGTACCACCTTTATCGGCGGTACCCCTATCGTTACGAACGATGTCTTAGTTCACTATTTTTGGGTCCATGTAACTAGGTTTCAAAAAAGTTTCCTGCACAAGTAAGATGTCGATTTGAAATTTTCGAAGGAGTACATGAATTTCATTACGCTGATGTTTAAGGCCATCGGTATAAAAGTAGCCGATAGTGAGGGACCAAGATTTTCTTCTAGAGGACGCCCTTTAAAAGTTTATATTATTGAATTTTTGGACGTTGGCGATAAGCACCTGGTGCTCGATCGCGACGAAGCACGTAGCCTGGAAGTCACCCTTTGCGTCTCGTAGTTTGCGAGCCAAAGTGGTGATTTCGCTTGCAAGCGCGAAGTCTGAAAGTGGATCTTCACGGAGAAGGTTTGCAAGCAGGTGCTAACCTTACCTGCTATACCTGAGAAGGCGGGAGGGTGAGGGTAGCGATGGGTTTCCTCACCATGGTAGGTGGGAGGTCTTGGTGCCTTCTTGGGAGGCAGTGGATGATCGTGGGGGTCGCATAGCGGAGGCTACGGTTTATAGGGTCGGCTAGGCTTTGCAGCAAGAGCAGAGGGTGGACACTTTTGCTTTGCCTTCTGCGCCTTTTTGGGGTTGGGTTTTGAAGCCGTGGGGCATCCTAGGTAAACTATTCAGTGTGGCCAAACGACTAACATAAGACGCACGAGGGAGGAAGACGCGTAAAACGAGCTCCTCCTCGGGCGCGTAATTGTGGTACTCAATAGATTTCTCCATCAAGTTTTTGATGAGATCAAGTCGACGGGTGCGACGGTCACTACGTGGATACCGATAGGGGTATTTTTCTTGTGTGTATACGCCATTTTTTTATTAGACATATGTGTAGACACAGATGTACACGCCGCTTAATCGCGAATGTAAATAGGAGGCGTATGCCGATCGGTTGGCTTGCCCTCGGGATGGGAGAGTATACAATTTAATTTAGTTTGTGGCTTGGACTGCTGAGTCCGCTTTTGCGGAGTTTATGACTCATCGGCGGATTAGTCCGAGGGTTTGCTCTTTTTTTTTGTCGTTTTGCAAAAAGCGACGATGTATTCGATGGCTTCGGCGGGAGCCGGGGTATCGCAGTCCATCGATGATACCGAAGATGAACTACGAGTGGACGAAGCCATGGACGAGCGCGAGCTAGAACGCTCGCTTGAGAGGTTGGTGGATACGGGAAGGCGCGCCCATCTCTCCTTTTTCGTAGGAATATTGATTGTGGGTTTGAGCCCACTTTCAGGTTTCGTTCAGATGCCTTGACACTGCGAGCGAACGAAACCCATTAAGGCTTTCGCTATATCTGCCTCCACTGAAAACAACTATTAAACTAACCGTAGTTCGCAGAAGGCCGCTTGTGACACGTTTTACGTATGATCCTTCCTTCTTAATTATATTTATATTGTTTATTTCTTAATTTTTGCTAATATTTATATTGTGTTCTTTTATTGACAATCATGTCAACGCATTTTTTTAAAGACAGCCATGGAAACTCCCAAAGAGACTAAGCCTGCTACACACAATTTTCTCAACTATATTTTATAGAATGCGAGCCCGGCTATATAAGCTGAGGGCTGCAGGAACGGCAGTCTATTGCAAGCAAGTTTACTGGAAACATTTAATCAAGAAAGAGTCTACTACAAGAGTCCAGTAACATCATGAAGTCCTCATGCTGATGCTGCTCTGTTGTTCAAACTTTAACATTTATAATATTAGTAGGATGTGGGTTACACATACTCGTACTTTCAAAATATTACTCGAAGATAACCTGAATGACCAATTTATGAATGAAAATTTATCGTAGAATAAACTTAGCGTTAACAATATAAGTCAATCTGATTTGGACAAAAATTTACTGGAGTCTATTCTGGTATTTCATTATAATTTTAGCAGAGCAAGAATGTTAATGTGAAAAATGAAATTTTAGTCAATCAATATAAGTAACCACTCAGTGTACGATTGGATTTGACCATCAATGCACAAGTATTTCATATTCTCAAATATTCTGCTGTGACGTTGTTTGATTACCCAACCCAGACGCGGCGGTTCGTTATAGGCGTCCGCGTAACGTCTTGACAGATCCCGACGATGATATTACAACAAGGAACGCCGGTGTTCCAGTTAGAAATAGGGCAACACGGCAGAAATAGGGCTAACGCGTCGTACGCATTCCTACTAAGTTGCTTGCTGGTTCTTTGGCAGTAGATGATCCTTCCGAACCAGTGGTAGTTTCAATATACGACGTCCTAAGCTGAAGTCCGTACCCTCTCGGGTGCCCTTAGGCATCTCGTATGTAGGAGTAGCTAAGTTCCAGCTAAGCGCCGTCAGCGCTAAGCTACAAAGACCGGTGAAATTTAAAAGGCCCATAGGACCATAAATAAACTGTCAATTTCGAGAGAAAAAAAGCAGTTTGATTACACGCGTTGATTGTCAAAAATTGTTCAAAATCGCAGCTCAGGGAACTTTTTTTAAAGCTTTTTAGCTTTCTGCACGTACGACCACGGATTGTGTTCATGACTGTGTACAGACGACCTCATTTTGTATTAAAATTATCAAAGACTAGATTAGCAAGATGTTCTAAATATATGAAATGTTACTTTGAACGATACATATACCAGGTAGGTATAAATACTTCAACCCGGTGCGTGTTTGTATTGTAAATACGCAACTTAATTTCGTGTGGCAGGGAAGCGTGCGTTAAGCTTCAAATTCAAATATATATTTCCCAACACTGACTATTAATTGGTCTTGTTGACGTTAATAACGCTTGACTCTACAACCAGATCGGAGAAACCTCTGTGAAGAACTGGCAAGAAACTTCACAGGGATCCTTTTATCAAAATCAAACGGCTATGGCTCTTATGTCACTTTTGAATAAAAATATCTACAGCGCGGAAGTACAACCGGAGAGAAAGCGTAGACATGATGAAACGTGAATGTTCTCACAGAATGCAATTACTTGTTATTGATTAATGAAGCGTTACTAAAGCTTTAGATGGAATTGCCTTTGTCCCTGCAACTTCTATTTAGCCGGAACGCAACCACGATAAATGAGAAGCCACTTCTCGGTCTCCGATCAATATTGAACTTAAATTCTCTTTTCGTGTTATGTAATGTATAAAAAGACTTACTCGTCGCTGGTGCTATCGTCGGCGAAATGAGCTGTGGTTCTTCTACTCGTAATTCTGGACATTCTGCAAAAAAACCAAAATCATTAGAAATATATATGACGTATAATCATCTATGTACAAAAACTTTATCGAACAACGCATAAACTCAAACGTGTAAATAAAATTTACTGAAATCTTATTCAAACTCAAACTATTTTATCTATTCACTACACCATCGATGGTTAATACACGTATCGAAAAAGTCTAAGCAACATATACAAATTTTAATTTTATTGTATTCAATGTATTTTCACATTAAATCGTTAATTTTATAAGTTATAAGTCTTTTTGAAAGTAAAAAATTAATTTTTATTTTAATGACATAAATTAGCAATATTGCGAGTACCTACAGGATCACACGTAGTACAAACTAAGATGCCTAAGCAACTAAACTTTTTATAAACTAAATGAAATTGTTAAACAAAATTACTTTATTGTAAAAGAAATTGGATAACTTAATACTAATAAGAGTGGCCGCCGCTGTTGTTAAGAACTTGGTGACACCGATTATTCATAGAATCGATGGGACTGTTTATGTTATCCTGCGGCAATTGCTCCCAATGAAGTTTTAGTAAGTCCATCAATTGTCGGGATGTTGTCAATCCATCCAAGTCCTCTAAAACATGTCTCTGGAGCATGTCCCATGCGTGCTCGATGGAGTTGAGGTATGGCGATTGTGCAGGCCAAGGCAGTACCCGGATGTTTTCCCTTGCCAAGTACTCCCTGGTGTGCAAAGCTGTATGCGAACGCGCATTATCATGCATCAACGTATAATCGATGCCAAGGGTTTGTGCAAATGGACGGACATAAGGCCTTAGAACATCCTCAACGTAATTTGCAGCGTTCATGTTTCCGTTTACAAAAAGGAGCTCAGTTCGTCTGTTCTTCATAATACCCGCCCATACCATAACTGTTGAACCGTTGTATGGACGAACTTCTTAAACGCACCTCAGCCTCTCAGTATTTTCAGGACGACGGTACACTCTTACCCTTCTAGTATCAGGCCTAAACCCAAATCGACACTCATCGCAAAATATTCGCGAAACATCGCGATTCCCGTGACGTACAGGTGGGCACCTAATTGGTCGTCGTGCATGTAGGCCGTACTCATGCAGTCGATTTCTCACGGCTTGGGTGCTAACAACAACACTTGTGTTTTGTAGCCTTACACCTATATCTCGGGCGGTTAACATCGGCTGATGTCTTGCGGTCAGTTGAATGTATCGGTCTTGCCGAATGTTTGTACTCTTTCCGCGGCCTGGGTGCGGCTCGGCAGGATCTCCGGTTTTAGTGTAACGGTAATAAAGACGGCAAATAGCGCTTCTGTTGACGCCAAAATATCGTGATACCTCAGATTTATTGCTTCCCGCTTCCAACATCCCTACGGCTCTTAGCATTTCGTGTGAGGTCAAATGACATCGCTCCATGTCGTAAACAATGCCTTACAATTAAATTTTTTCCTAATTAATCAATAAAAATTAACAATAATAAATGATTTCCAACACTCACGCCACACAAAGAAAATAATTCGAAAACATGCATTCGCTTAAAATTTTGTGAAAAAACAAATGATAGTCGAAATTTTTTGTAGTTGTAGTTGTAGTGTGTAGTTTCTACCAGATGTATTTTTTTAACACCATCTTATCTTTACAATTCCTACTCTTTCTGGAAAGTTAATTCTCAGTTTAAGATACTTAGTGGTTTTAATAACTTAAGAATGAAAATACATGTACATAAAGACATCTTTATTTAAAAAAATATAAGAATAAAAGAATTGGATTTTGAACGAACCCTCTAATAGTTGAGCAGATGCACTTTGTGTGTAGATTCTCATACCGTACAGATATTGATCAAGGCTAAATTGAGATGTTTAACTATTTTGGGTATACTTCTACATCAGTATTCGAACCTTTTCAGGTTAAACGGCTGCGTTATTGTTTATAAAAACAGGCGGAAAGTGCAGAATCTTTGTGACCACAGTTTCTAAAGATTCAAGATTTTCTTAATCTCAAACGTTCATTTCCTTAACTTTCAATTAATCTTACTTTGAGAATAAGCATATTTTGGTGAAAAAATGTGCTGTTTAGGTGCTATTTACAAATTATATCATTGTTGTGGCGTTAGTAGGCAAGCCAAGTGAATCGTTGTATATACAATGTATGATAAAATGTATCATTTTGGATTGGTTATCAAACACAGCTAGACATGGAACCAATATCATTGACTCACAGCTTTTCACAAAGTTTAACAATTCGATATTTAGTAGCAATCGGTGTGAAAGAAGCACACAACTATACAACCTTATAAAAACATTCTGTAAGTTCATGGACACGGCAATTCTATCATTAAATTCTCTACCCATTCAATTTCATAACCCCGGGAACTCACAGCACGGATTTAGAATAAGAGAAAACAATTCAATTTTAATTTTATTGTATAAAATAATTTTATTGTACTTAAAGTGTAAAGGAAATCGTTACCTCTATTTTCAATGCAATCTCTTATTTCGCATCCTAAAAGGTTGTATCACAAACGGTTACAAATGCTTTACAAAACCACCTCCTTTCAAATTTTCTGTAATAGTACTAGTAATAGATAATAGTATCAAAGGAAAATGGATAAATAGACACGGATTTTAATATCTGAATCCATCTTTAGGGTCTTCAGAAATAGGAAGCTTTGTTTTCTAAATACAGACAGTGCAGGTTTCTCTCATTTACACGGTGAATACAAGGAGCTGGCAGTGTGCCAGTTGGCGTTCTGAAGACCTTGTATGCCTAGATCTTTGGTTATGAAAACCATCAAGCCGTTTCGAGGTCTTTCTTGGTTGGTTTTTCATATGATCCGTTGCTTTCCAATTAAACCTCCCTTGAGATACTTTGTGTTTTTTTAGATTTGTTTAAATCAAGAAACTTTAAACAAATTCGCTCAAACAGTTCGAGTGAAATGATGGTCAGTAAAATGATGAATAATCTTTTGAATTTGAAAATTCTTAGAAGTAAAATTATATTACCTACACTGAAGACTTTCAAAAACTTTAAAAATGAGAAAACTTAGACTTTTTACAAACCTTACGCTTTTGAGTATACTTTTTTACATCAAATCCAGTCGTATCCTCCTATTTAAACGCAAAATTAGCTTCTCGTTTACTTAATATTGAAGATTGCACTGCAGGCATTTCGACCTAACCCAGCTAAGGGTTGGTTTCAGGAAATGTACAGTACAAGTGCCTAATGCGTATTGGTAGACTTTAAGTATACATAGATACATTCTTAACAATTTTAAGGTATGTGAGTTTCCTCACGCTGTTTCCTTTACCGTTAGAGTAAAGGATATGCTTGATGTACTTAATCTGTTAAACCCATTGGTACATTTGGCCGTCACCGGGAATTGAACCCACAGCTTTGGTGATCGAGAAGCCAGCGTCTGAACCCCTAATCCACCGACGCTCATACGAGATGACGATCTATTGATCATATTTTAAAGAACACTAAAAACTATTTGTAATTTAGCTGTAAGTAATCCATGTAAAAAAAAACACATATTATCGTGCATTATCGGTAAGAAATTCCATTAGCACGCACAATTATCTGTCATGTGTTTCTTTCATATCGTCGTCAAATTGTACACCTTCTACCTCTAGTTTTATATAAAATATTTTGTTATAAACGAGTGCTGAGAGGTTTTTTCCGCCGGCTTTTTATCCTCTCAGTTTACCCCCAATACCTTTTAAAGGTCTTGGTTAAGAAAAAGTTAAGTTGTGTCAAAACAACTTAACTTAAACTTAACTTAAACTCTATGAAGATGAAGAAAAATAAGGCTTTCAATAAGTGTACAATTTTTATCAATGATGAAATAAAGTATTTTAAATTTTTTGAATTCTTTTGTAGGAAGGGCGGTAAATGGGCGCATGGCTGAATGGTGACACGCGTCAAGTCGTCAGGTACAATTTACAGGAAAATATGCTTCATTAAACGGTTTCAATCAAAGGTTGTAGCGTAGATGTGAAAACGAGGGTAATGGGCGGGGCTGCGGGGAGGGCGCACATTCTAGTTCTCGGCCTAGTTAACTTGTTTAACCAACAAAGACCATTTAACCAACAAAGTATTTCATGGGAAATTATAAGTCAAGCCACAATTTTCTTTATGGGCCACGTGGCCAAACTTCAAATTTTTTAACTGTCACGGGAAAATGAGATAGCCTCTAATACATTAATTCGTCTTTTTTGCAAGGCCTACTAAATATTCTATAGAAAGCGTAGTAGTTAAAGCAGGTAGTAAAAAAGATGACCTACTAATAGTCAGTATATCAAATTAAAGGGCAATAAACATAGATTATCATACATTCATTAGTTTGAACATATAGTCCTTCCTACCATTCTAAGGTATTTTTAAAAATATATCTTCTCCCCGATGTTTTTATGATTCACTCTAGGTAATTCAAGTGAAAAAAATTGTTGACAGATTGATGATTGACCGTCAAAACTAATCCGTCAATAATGTCAATTACTTGTGGGTCCATTCGACATCGTTTTTTTGACTTAATTAAGTATAATTTTTATATACAGTAAGACTAATTTATGAAGTGCGATTTGACAGTTGCTGTTTAGGGTTGTAGTGTCTACAAAACAGTTGTCAAAAAATCGATTCCTAGGAATGAGATAGTTTCGATTACTCAATTCTAATAAAAGGTATAGATTTTCTTATAAGACGAATAGATGATAACCGATGCATTAAAGCATAGAATAAACGATCATTTCAACTTGCGAAAATAAATTCAGATGATTTAATAACTAGGTCTTGTGTCTGACTATAAATATGTAAAAATACTAAACGTTGAAATAGGTATTAATAATATTTATTCACTTTTTGGATTATTTTCTTTGTTAATGTACGATAATATATAATTTTTGTACATATGTATGCCGTAACAGAAACTTTCTAAATAAACGGATGTAAAAATCTATTGGATAAATATGCACTTAGTAATTCCCTTAAGCTTAGCGTTAAGCGACGATTTCTGAATTTAAATCGATTTGTCTCTACCTCAGTAACGATTATAAGTAGCAACACTACATTCAATCAACAATTTTTCTGATTGTAGGACGTAAATGCTTTACGTCACTGTTTTATGTTTGGTAAAAAATTTTGCAAAGTTACGTTACTTTCTATAGCCAGCTGTCAAATCGCACTTCTTAAATTAATCTTACTGCAGTTATGTTATTTTTTTGAATTGGCATTGATACATTCAGAAGAAAACAAAATGGTAACTTCTGATTGATTATTCGCAAATAATTGTTATTTTTTTACAAGATTTGTAGATTAAAAATTAGGGAAGTTTAAGGGGGAAGGGTTACTAAAGTGTTAATCGTTCATGTGTACTACTGACCATTAGCAGGTCAAAATCCCATATTGAGTTTGACCATCACCTTTGGGTTAGGTTTATGTTAGGCTGCATGTATCGCATGCGCGAGCCGACCGAGCGAAGCGAGCGTGGTGCGGGAGCACCTAGCGAAGCGCTATTATCGGAATTGGATGATAATTCAAAATTTTATAGCAACAACATCATGTAACAACATATTTTTGGTGGCGAAGATAGTATCGTTTAGACGCTCGTAAATTGTGGCTGACTTAATAATTTAGAAGGTAATGTAGATTTTTAGAGGATTCTGTCTAATTTTTTTTATACCCAGACAAACACACCAACTGTGTGGCCTCAAAGTAAGCAGAGCTTGTGTTATGAATGACCATACAGCGAACTGGGGGGAACCCAGATTAAGCATACATATATAAATACAAACAACCATGACCCGAGGACAAGCATCTGTGTTCATCACACAAATTAGCACCCGTATTTTATTGCCATGAGTACCTACTACCTCTTTTCGTAATTTCCAAATAAATACGATAGTTTTCAAATATTCACATAACAAATCAAATACCAAGTCAATGTTTAATTAGAAACTATCTAATTCTAGGCTACTAAAAAATTAAAACGGTATGTTTTAGTAAGTTCTATGGTTTTGTAAGTAAAAAATTACAATATCTTGGATAAGTTTAGGTTTTAAGTATTTCTTGTAATTTTTATGTAATTTTGATGATTTTGTCAAGTTAAGAATAATTTGCAATTGCACAAATTTCGAGTGCAGGTTGAAATGCTGGAGCACTGCCAGATTTATCTCGTAGCTACTCATTTTTACTTCTGACGTAAAAGATGCTCTCCGCAGACAAAGTTTTCGATAGAGCAGGCGATTGCGTCTATCTCCGATATATCTTATCTGCTGACACAGAGTGCAACTTCTATCTGAACAGGTTTCTAAGGTTTGGGATTTAACAATGGATGAAAGTGGTCATGCTGTCGAACAACTTATTGAATCACTATTTTAATCCTATTGATTTATTTTTCTTCGTACAAGGGTACTCAAAGGCTGGTAAAAGCTACGACTTTTTAATAATTAATTTGATCAAAACATTTATAGTTAATTTACAAGCACATCTTAACAAAATTCCATGGTAAGTAGGCCGCAACTCCCAAAAAATATATATGAGATGTCAACAATTCAGGAAGTAAGATGAGGTAAAATTACCAACACAAAACTCATTAAGTGGGTACATCGGTGAACTTAAATTGACATTCTAGAAATAAGGAGCAAAATCTAGAATACATAAGATAAATAAACTATTTTAAATAAGTATGCTGTTGCACTTGGAATAACGAAGCACTCAAAAAGATGAACTCTTGAATCAAAATGTAGTTTTAAACTTAAACAGAGTTAGTACAATTATAGCAATTAACGGCTTCGACGATTTCACCAATGGCCCTTCAAATCTTCTTATAAAACAGGTATTTGATTTGATTCACGAAAAATTTATTTTAAGCACTTTAATACAGACACCCACGTTACACTGAGTGTAATGTACTACACGAACATACACCACATGTAGAACATACACCACATATAGAACATACACCGGGAGAATTAATTAACCGGCCGGAATTTTTGCAACTTGGCTCAGAAGTTCTAAGCAACGTTCCCAATAATAAAAATTAAAAACAGACTATGCAAACAAATCCTTCATCAGGCGAGAATTTTGTATAAAAAGCTGTTTTATTTTTCGTTTTCGCTATTTGGTGTCTGAAAAAGTGTCTCAGAACAGTGTCCGGAGCATAGGTGCCGATAACAGATCGGTAAAAACAGTCACTCGGTATTTACGAAAAACTCAAAGATTTCAGTTATACAGAGCTACCAAATCTTCCTTTCGTTACCACGAACAGATAATAAGAAATACATTCACCCTGTTATTATATAATTATTTTACAAAAATGACAAAGTACAAGTCACTATCAACCAAAGCAAATTAACATTCAGAATGAGTCACAAAAGTCATGGACAATCGCTGTAACAGAGCACGGCTATGTTTTTATCGATACACCCTTCAGGGGAGAATTAGGTCAAGGGCGAAACCCTCGTCTTGGACTCGTATCTGTTACGACCCCTTGCCGCCGAGGATGAGGCGAGGGATTGAACACTAAACTGAAAATATTCACAGTCATTTGCTACCATGTGCCAGAATATATTGTGATTCAAACCTGAAGTTAACATTGTATGTTGAAACTAAGACCTAAATGTAAGGTTTCAATCTTTAAGTTAATCGGTATCTTCATTCCTGCGTCGATATTTAATGAAGATGAGAAAAATATGAAAATTAATGACATAGATACCACAGCAAAGCTAATATTAACAAAAGTATTAATTGTTCAGGACACATAGCACCTGACAATTTGACAAGCAAGATGTCACTTTTGCGGTGCAACTTCACGTCTAAGCGAACTTCACTACGCTTGTGGACTCGCGACTACGACACATCTCTAGAAACAAATAATTATAAATCATTGTTAAATCAAGCCTACTTCATTAAACTAAGTAATTAAAAGCAGTTTTGGGTCTCATTCAATATCCAGCGTAGTCATTCATTGAAATATAACGTATTTTTATAGCGCGTCTAGCACACGATTGCAGTATTAGTTAAACTTAGTTATTAAATAATAAAGATCTTATAAAAAAGTGTTTGATTTTAAGTTCCAGATAACTGCCCCAGAATGGACCCCATTGTCATCTAACATAACGTTTGACAATTACAAAAAGTATCAAGTCCAAGAAGGAAAAACATGAATTACATTATAATCTTCAAAAGTTGGCTATAGTGAACAGTGGCGGCGGTGATCTGTATGTAAAACTACTTCTGGGAATCTCGCCTGGCAGTCAATAAACAAAATTATAAGTTCTTGGAAAAAATTATGCAAAAATATTGTTTTGTACTGTTATGCAACAATGTTAGAAGCCACAGCTAGGCTAATAACAAAAGAGATCAATTCAGGCATTTGCTTAAGTGCTTTGTGTTAAACGGATTCTTTAGCACCTAAAGCATAAGGCTGGTGAATAGCGACACGGAATGAAATTATATAATATTGAAGACAAATTCTTTTTCTAACCTTACGTACGTAGACTTTGGATTTTAACTAAACGAATCTAAGTATTTGATATTTGTCAATAAACACTTATTGACACCAAAACCGTTATCTTTAAAATGTTTGTATTTCTGGCAATGTCTGTTTACCACGCGCGTCACGCAAAATGTGCTGCAGAATAGCAGGTGTGCAAGTGCAATAGTTACTCGTAGGTTCTGGATTTTTAAATTAATCTTTGATGCTAGCGTTATGTTATTATTTTGATACTCTCTGGCTGAAATCTATTAACCGTGCCAAGACTTATATTTATTTATTTATTAGACATCCAACAGCTTAATTATACAGTTATGATTTAAAACCAATGTTACAATATATCTTAGATAAAACAAAGGATATCCTAGATACAATTAATAAAGTCGAACAAAACTTTTCCATAACTTAAAAAGAATTTACATTTTTAGGGGAGTATGCTCTAGCAGTGAAAAGCAATACTTCAACAAGTAACGGATACTTATATAAACCTAACATAAATAAACGTGGGTGATACGTAACCCAATAAATAAATAAAATACATACCAAATAGATCAGAAATAATGTATAAAAATGAAACATATTTGTATCGTAAAATGTAATAAAAAGAAATTAAATGTATTAAAAGCAAAAATAAATTAATTAATGTTGTTTGTTGTAAGAATAAATAAAAATAAAAAAACGCTATGTTTACATGCTTGGTTCCTGTTCTGAAAGCCTCTGTAACACATTTAATTTGAAACGACGTTTAGATGATAAATATATATCTATATCACAAAAATTTTTATTGTAAAGATTTATGACTCTGTGTATATATTCATTGCGGCCGTAGCTGGTGCGACATGAAGGCGTATAGAAGATTTTATGCAGAGAGGGTCGAGGAGGACCTTGTGGAACAACCATATTTATTAAAGATAATAATTTGGGGCAGTCAAGGATGGCATTTACAATATCATGTAGAAACGCAGTATCTAGCATAGTTCTTCTATCAGTTAAAGAGTCAATACGATGGTGCTTACATGATTCTTCATAACTGTGACATTATGAATTAGTTCTGTAGTTTAGGTGTTTTACTTTGTTGAACTTTTGTTGAATACGTTCTATTTTATTTTGGTTTATTGCATAATTAGGATTCCAAATAACACCACCGAATTCTAACACACTTCTGACATAAGCATAATACACCATTTTTATGCAAGATATATCACCAAACTCGGAGAACGGAACCCAAATTTCGCCAAAATACGCTCTGTTGACTACATTTTCAATATGAGTATTAAATAACATTTTAGAATCCATGGTCACACCTAAATCACGCACTTGGTTAGATCTTTTTAAATGGATGCCATTGATACTATACTAAAATACGATGGGTTTCGTTTTGCGAGTGAAAGTTATTTGCAGGCATCTATCAATATTCACAGAAATTCTATTTTGATTATAATATTGCGAGAGTCTATTTAAGTCATCCTGAAGCGTGTAACAGTCGTTGATATTAGTAATTTTGAGTAATATTTTCATGTCGTCCGTGTACAAAAGATGCTGAGTAGATCTGAAACATTTATGAATATCGTATAAATACGCATTGTAAAGGAGGGGCCCGAGATGAGATCCCTGAGGAACTCCGGATGGTATAGGTACGAAATCGGATTTGAATCCTCCTAACACAATCGCCTGCGTCCTGTTAGTTATATATGACTTAATCCATCGGAAAAGACCACCCCGAATTCCAAGTGTATATAATTTGTCGAGTAGTATAGTATGATCGACTCGATCTTATGCCTTTTCAAAGTCGGTATATATCACTTCAATTTGGGCGTGCTGTTCCATGTTGCGGAGAATATAATTGGTGAAGTAAATAAGATTAGTATACACAGAACGTCGAAGCAAGAAACTATGCTGAAACTCTGTTAAGTTACTGGAAATTGTGGGATATAGTGTATGAAAAACCAGCTGTTCAAAAAGCTTGGGTGTGGAATTTAGAATTGGTATTGGTCTGTGGTTTTGTATAACAGATTTGGAACCTTTCTTGTGGATGTGTACAATGTGGGCTTCTTTATAGATACATGGGACGACACCTTCTTTTATAGAACGAGTGAAGAGTATAGCTAGAGGAAAAGATATACTATTAGCGCATTTTGTGAGGAAGATGGAAGGAATACCAACACTTCCGGAGCCTTTTTTTGGATTTAGTTTTAAAATATATATTGTGCTACCAATCGAGGAGTAAAGGATGGAAATGGTATGAACGTAGCTGCTATCTCCTCTAGGCGCATTAAGGAGTTCTAATTGAGAAGGATAATTTGGAGCAGGTGGCACGAAGATACTTTGGAAAAAGCTACTGAACCCTGTGCAAATATCAGACCCACAATCATAATTTTTCTGGCCGTCTGTCATAACTGTTGGATAACCTGTGTTACCACGTTTTCCTTTCATTGTGTGCAAGAAGCTCCAAAAAATTTTTGGGTCTCGCTTTATACAGTTTTGTGATAAGCTAATAAAATTATTAAAACATATTTTTTGTAATTCTTTTTGATAGGTACGCAAAATAGCAACCTCGTCATAATCCCGCGGATTCTTGTACTTCCTTCACCTTTTTTTTTATTGTTTTTTCGTTTTATGTAAAGTTTTGAAGCTTTGAAGATAGATATAGGAACGTAGAGATTAATAAAGTTTTTAATAAGTGAGTAAAACGTAGCGACAGCTGCATTCACAGTCCCTTTACCCAAAATGTTTTGCCAGTCTATGTCATTCGCAATTTCGCAATTTAATTTAGGAAAATCTGCCTTTTGAAAAACGTATTTAAGTTGATGTTTTTTGTCAGTGGTGGTAAAACTTTGTCGCTTGCTTCGATTTCAAGTGTAGTATGAGATAGATCTTCCATAACGAGAGGATGCTCGGATTTTTTTTACATAAATAAAAAAGTTTGCAAAAACTAAATCCAAAATGCTGTCGTGACAATTGACGAATTTATTAAATTGAGTGAGAGATAACAAACTAAAATTATTTAATAAATTACTTGGTGCCATTTGTGTTTCTGTGTAACCCTCATGGTTTACAAGCGTTTGTGATGAGGTCCATTTAATGCACGGTAAATTGAAATCCCCAGCAACAAGAATCAGGTCGTTGGGCATAGGCTACGTGTTCTACAGAATCTATAATGTTATTAATGTGTATGTTTTGATCGCTCGTCCCACCAACAATGTAAACAATACATAAATGTAAATTAGACGAAATACTCCCTAAAGATTTATGTGGAATGGTAATCCATAGTAATTCATACGGGGGCCGAGCCCAATTCAACTCCAATTTAGCTGATAGAGTATTTTTTGCACAAATCAGTACGCCACCACCCCATGTAAGAGTATTGCGATATTTGCGTAATATATCATACCTACTGTCGTAAAGTTCAGAGTCCAAAATGCCCTCGTGCAACCATGATTCTTTAATAAGTATAATCTCCGAGTCTGAATTTAGCACATTATGATAGAACTGCAATGTCTTGGTTCTCAGGCCCCTATCATTGTGATATAACAATTTTAAATTACTATTGGCCATTTCTGTTGACAAATAGCCATGATTCGGGTACTGTGTAGTTAGGTATGAGCGTTAATCTACTAAAATAACAGGGAACTAATTTTGTACAAAAAATAGAAGCCATAATAATAATGAAATATGATAAATAAAATAATATAAAAAATATATAACAATGATTTATAAAACATACAATGTATATAATATGTTAAAGAAATATGTGTATAAAATAATGTTATTATGTACAGCTTAACCTGATTCACCCAAAAGTAAAACAACCAATTTTCATAGTTAAGAATTAAAAGTATATGTGTCATGTTAATTATGTTAATTTGCACTGAGCTATGTATAATATTATTTCCTCTTCGTTGACAAAGCACAAAGTTTCTAGCGCAGCTGGCTTTCTTGTTGTGGATTAAAATAGATTTAATAGAAAATAAATATTATAACGCCACGCGAGTAGAATATCCACCAACTCGCTTCCACATTCGCCTAGTCTCGTTGTTGCCACGCCGCAGCATCGTTTCCCGCCAGTTACTTACAATCCGCCGTTCACTCGCTCGGCTTTAAAGCATGTACTTCGCGCCGCGTCTCACGCGCCTGCCGATGCGTAGTAGCGTTCGACCCACGATGCGCGACAGTCACGTGCATGTTTGCTATCGAGATACGCGCGTATACGTTGTCTTACTTTTAATTGCGTTCAAACTTACTGTAAAACCTTTATTGAAACATTAAACTCTCTGTACCGAATTAACGCCCTGTTTTAATCTCGTGCTAAAGAACATTTAACCCTATAACTGACGCCCAACTCGCGGGCAGAGAGTACCTAAAGTGTTGATTAGTGAAGTTCGTGCCGTGATTGACTACCAACTCGTTAACTACCGGTGTGAAACATGCCACCGAAGAAGCACACTCGTGCCAACGTACACGATGCTGAGGACAGCGATGAAACCAACGTCACCGTCACCGACGCCACCGCCCAGGACATGGTACCGGGCGCAGCGACTTCCGTCGGTCCTATTTCGATGACGCAGGAACAGTTTTCGTCCATTCTCAACAACATAACGTCGACGCAGGCCGAAGCCAACAGAATGTTATTCGAAAATATGATGTCACGGATGCTACAAACCACCATGCCAAACAGCGCACCCCCAGGGAGCCCCGACAGAGCCGCCGCGTCTCCGGCTGGTTTCGCGCCAACTTTGTCGGGCTCATTCGCAAAATGCTCGGCCCGATTCAGCGGCGATGAGGAGACCGCTGAGATGCTAGAAGCATTCCTGGACGCCGTGAACACGTACAAGGAATGTACGAACGTGTCGGACCAGCACGCGCTGAAGGGTATCCCGATGCTGCTGACCGGAACTGCAGCTGTATGGTGGCAGGGAGTGAAAGCGTTAACCACGACGTGGGACGAGGCAGTCGCCGCGCTGCGTGGCATGTACGGCGCTCCACGCCCTGCGTACAAAATCTTCCGCGAAGTGTTCGCCGTCGAACAACAAAGTGAACGTGCCGAAGTGTTTATTACGCGAGTGCGGTGCCTATTATCTAAGTTACCGTATAATCTGTCTCAGGTCATTCAGTTAGACATAGTATACGGCCTATTGCATAGGCGTATACGCAAACGTCTACCGCGCGACTCGATATCAACATTAGAGCAACTTATTCACAAGGCAAGGTCAGTAGAGGAGGCGATCGTGGAAGTAGAGGTAAGCAAACCATTAATACCTACCGATCATCTTACGCGAAGTGAAAAAAAACATTACTCGCCACAATCCCCTACCGTTTGCATTAGTGCTAACTCGAATGTAACGTCCCCGTACCACGAGTTATATCGATAAGTCGATCGATAGTGATTCAAGGTCGAAAATAAAAAGGTTGAGATGTTCATTTTGTAAAAACTTTGGTCATAGCGTAGACCTATGTCGTAATCTCGATTCAAAACGAAGTAGTACGCCAGTGTCGTCTAAAATTGACCATGATAAGGTACTTAGTGTAAAAAAATCTCCTACACCTGAGGGTGTAACTAGAAACGTTTCCCCGATTTTACGATGTTATGGATGTGGCCAACCTGGAGTCATTAGGTCGCGTTGCAACGTATGTAAAGGAAAAAGTGAAGTACAGTCAGCGACAGAAATAAACTTCAATTCTTTATTTAGCTTGGAAAATAAAAGTGCGCATCCGATAGTCGATATTTTTATCATGGGTAAGAAAGGTGTCGCGAGTATGGATACGGGGGCTTCGAATTGTGTTGCTAGCCCTTCTTTGTACAACCTTTTGGTCACGGGGGGCATCGAATTCGTTTCAACCGAACGCTTGATAGGTTTAGCTGACGGATCGCAAAGTTTACGTAGAGTACTCACCGCGTCGGTAGATGTAGTTATGAAAGAACGAACCATACCTACCATTTTTTTAGTACTTTCGGGATCCGATACTAAGACGTTACTGGGGCGGGATTTCATTCACAATGCGGGGATAGTTTTAGATATACCTAACGGAAGTTGGTGTTTTAATAATAATTTAGGCAATAAGTTTTCATTTATACAGACGTATAACATGATTAACCCCGCGACGCAGCTGATGAGCACAGATACAATTTCCATTGGCTTAAGGGCGGACGAAGGCCAAAATTTGACTTTAGAACAGAGGGCACGTTTAAATGATTTTGTTATACAGAGGGCCAACAGCTTTGCTCGCAAGGGCCCGCCTACTGAGTTTGCGGTCCATAAGATAAAGGTAAATCAAATGCAGGAGCCTATAGCATGTCAACCCTACAGATTGTCCCAAGGCAAGAAAGATATACTGAAGAAGGAGTTAGAGATGATGTTGGATGCCGACATCATAGAAGAGTGCGAGTCACCTTGGGCGGCTAACGTTGTTCTAGTTCCAAAAAAGGATGGCAGCACTAGGTTATGCATCGACTATCGTAAACTGAACGCCGTCACGGAGCCGGACCGATACCCTCTTCCTAGGATTGAAGACATCCTACATGCGGCGAAGAGAACGAATTATATGACCACCCTCGATTTGCGGTCTGGGTATTTCCACGTGAGCGTCCACCCTGAGGATAGAGACAAAACTGCATTTATTACTCCTTTAGGTTCATTCAGG
Organism: Marasmarcha lunaedactyla; assembly: GCA_923062675.1. Taxonomy (NCBI): domain Eukaryota; kingdom Metazoa; phylum Arthropoda; class Insecta; order Lepidoptera; family Pterophoridae; genus Marasmarcha; species Marasmarcha lunaedactyla. The sequence continues at coordinate 10,609,007 of OV281339.1, read as the reverse complement.
TTTAAAAGGATGCCGATGGGTCTTCGAAACTCTGGAGCCACTTTTCAACGACTTATTGATCGTTTTAAGTCTAACCTGAAGGACCTGAACGGGACCTTATGGGGATACCTTGATGACCTGATCCTCATTTCAGGGTCATTCGAGGACCATATGAAAGACCTTGAAATAATTTTGGATAGGTTGACTTTGTTCGATTTGCGAATTAATCGAGACAAGAGTTATTTTGCACGGGATTCTGTCAAGTTTTTAGGACATATCATCGTACCGGGTGGGATCCATATGGACCCAGGCAAGACCCAAGCTATCCTGGACATGAAACCCCCGCAGAACATCAAACACCTCAAATGTTTTTTACAGACAACCAGCTGGTTCAGGAGATTCATCCCGCAGTATGCTGAGATCGCGCGACCTCTGACTAACCTCCTTAAGAAGGTAAGTAGTTGGCAATGGGGCCCAGATCAACAGGCGTCTTTTGAACATTTAAAGGAACTTTTGTCTTCGGCCCCCATATTGGGCCAGGCAGATGAGTCAAAACCTTTTGTGTTGCGGACGGACAGCAGTGGCTATGCTCTCGGAGCAGCATTACTTCAGGGGGAGGGCCCTGACGAGCGCCCCATCGAATATGCCAGCCGTCTCCTGACCAGTGCGGAGAAGAACTACAATACAACAGAGAGGGAAGCCCTTGCCGTTGTCTGGGCTGTGTCAAAATTTAGAGGGTACAATATTTAAATTCTTTCAAATAAATATTTGTGAGTGTATAAGACTCCATACTCCCATATGCACATGAAAACAAAATTCTCTGTAATATCTGAGCTTTTCACACAAAGGACAAATGGATTAACAACGATAGTAGGTACATAATGCCTAAAATGCCTGTATCATCGTAAGTAAATATATTTTAAGTTTGTGTTGCAAGTCGCCTACCATCAAGACTCTCCCAATGCCAACCTCACCTGCCCGTGGTGCACTAGCCAGACAGCGGACGAGGCTCTGGCGACCGATGAATGGCGGGATTACCATTTTGCAGGTGGTAGGTTTCGACCGCGGCTTGCAACCACCCCCGAGACAAAGCCATGCCGCCAAGTGACCTAGTCACGTTCCGGCATGATGTCTTGAGTAGCCATTGGAGGAGAATAGGTCCGAGTAATTGCGCAGCGTATGAGAGCCGTTTGAACTCGATGGGTTATGATGCACCGGGTGGCTCATTCTGAAAGGCAGCGGGATCCAAAGAAACGGTACACCGCTGGCCGACCGCAGGTTGTAGGGGGCCCAACTAGCGTTCTATCCATTCGCGAAAGGCTGCCCCACCGCCTGTGTCAAATCCCGGGATTGCTCCATCGTGCCGGTTGGCGACCGGATGGAGAGGGCCCGATCGCGATTCCCGGGGGGTTTTGGGCGTCCCCGCGGTCTCCATGTGAGTCCCCCACCAGTGGGTCTGACCACTCGAGTTTTTTGGTTCCAAACGTTGCGCTTCACTCAACTTCTATTCCTCTCCCGTATTCACCCTATTCAAGTAATGGAAAACATAAAAAAAGAAAAATAAGTGCCGACAGCGGATGCACTCCCTCTCCCTAAAAGTACACTTCTCTAACATCCGAGGAGTGCACTCAAATCTCCACGATGTCCACCACCACCTTGTGACAGAGAGGCCTCACTTATTCTTTCTGACAGAGACGCAGATCTGTGATCGTACGGATCTGGCATACCTGCATTACCCAGGCTATATCCTGGAGACCAAATTTCACCCCAATGCGGGCGTGTGCGTGTATGTCAGAGACGAGATCTGTTGTCAGCGTCTCCGATACTTGGAAGTTCCGGATTTTTCTGTTTTATGGGTCTATGTAGATACTGGCCTGTACCGAATTGTATACGCCAGTATTTACCGATCACACACGGGAGCTCAGGAGACTACTCGACTTATTGAATATCTCAGTGATATTGCAGATAAGGTCCAACGACGCTATCCCTCTGCACAGTTAGTGTTCCTTGGGGACTTTAATGTCCACCATGGAGAGTGGCTGTACCCGTTCAAGGACACCGACCACGCTGGCAGAGAAACCTATCGGTTCGCAGTAACTCATGGTCTCTCCCAGCTCATCCACGAACCTACGCGCATTCCTGACGCGATTCCTGACGAAGCGTATTGCTTGGACCTTCTGCTGACAACCGATCCAGACAGATACTCATTGTCCGCATCTCCGCCATTAGGGACATCCGACCACTGTCTGGTGAAATCTGTGTCGCAATACTCGCCAACCGATACCAGCCCAAAAGGCAAAAGGCGAGTATGGCGGTACACTGTTCTCTCTGCAACATTATTCCTGCTGCACATTAATGACCTTCTTTTATCGGAAGGCATTATTGGTTACACCGATGACAGCACTGTTGTAGAGAGATATGTGTCCAATGCGCGAGCGAGTCCAAACCAGATCCAATTTCAGAGAGAGTCGATGATCAAACGTGTTGAGTTGACACTATGTAGGGTTTCCGATTGGGGTGAAGCCAACCTTGTCAAGTTCAACCCTTCCAAAACCCAGGCGTGTCTCTTCTCCGGTAAAAAGAGCACATTCAACTTGACGCCCACTTTCCAAAATGTATCTGTACCGATCATAAACCAACTAGGGCTTCTAGGCATGACCATCACATCGAAACTTAATTTCGGTCAACAGATTGAAACCATGGCACAGTCAGCTTCCAAAAAATTGGGAGTCATCGCAAAGGTCCGGCGGTACTCCGAACAGCTGCTAAACCTGTACACAGCCCAGGTTCGATCTTGTATGGAGTACTGCAGCCATCTTTAGCATGATTCCGCAAAATACCATCTTGAAGCGTTGGATTCTGTCGACCGAAGGGCCCGTAGACTCATAAGTGACGACAAACTTACTTCTTCGAGACTGCAAAGTCTCGAGCATCGTCGAAAAGTTGCTAGTCTATCGGTTTTTTACAGATTGCACTTTGGAGAGTGTGCGAATGCTCTTTTTCAGTTGATCGAAACTTCCCCCTTTCTTCACCGGTCAACCAGACGCAGACAGAAGTTTCACCCGTTTGTGGTTAGCGTGCCGATGACCCAAACTAAACGGTTCGATAGCTAATTTTTGGTTCGTGTTACCAAAGAGTGGAACGATTTGCCTGCGTCTGTTTTTCCAGACAAATATAACCCTGGAGCTTTCAAGTGTAGAGTGAATAGGTACCTCTTAGACAGGCGTGTATGATCCTCGTCTTCATCGTCACTTTCCATCAGGTGAGATGGAAGACAAACGCCTGCTAATTATTAATAAAAAAATAAAAAAATATATGCAAATAGAAAATTTATCACAGATTTTGACTTGTCTAATAAATATAGAAAAAGCCATTTAAGGTTTGAGATTTTAAATAAAATATAGACTTCAATATTGCTTAACCAAAGATAAACTATGAGAAAAAAATTATACGGTTAATTAAAAGTAGGTATAATGATATAGGTTTATATTCACAACAGCATATGGTAAAACTTTCTGAGAAAATACTATCTACAACTAACTGTAAATTACATTAAAAAATTAAATATGATAAAATGAAATGTAAATATAAAATGATGAAAACTACATAATAATTCATTTTTTCTGATCTTTTTTTTTTTTGAGAAAGTCCATATTTTTTACTCTTATTGCTTGTGTGTCAATATCTTTTCTGAAATATATTTGACTAAACTTTACCCATACCAACTTGTAGTTTTTCTCCTTTGCTGACCTCTCTAGCTGCTTTTAATCCTTCGGAGACAGATGTTCATCAGACACATATATTCTGCGGGTGTAGCCCTCTTATCCAATATGTTCAGAGCTAAGCTTGTCATTCATGTGCTGTTTGTTATTGCGAGAGTACTTCGTCGCAATAACATAAGCGGAGAGTACTTTGTCGCGCAGTCTTGGGGTGGAGAGTGTTACTATGAAGTTGGGGAGTTTTTATTAGCCATTAGCCATTTTGGCTACACGGCGGTAAGACTGAATATCTGTTACAGAAACAGGGGCTTGTGTTATGACCCACAGTTTTTAAAGAATTGATGTTAGGTTTTCACTGGCTTTCTCTGGTACGGCCTGAATCTCTATATTACATTCACAGGAAAGCTTTTCAATCGAGTTAATCCGGTTTCCCAAATCTGAACATTCTTTGGCGAGTTGAGCTTTTTTTTTCCATTTCATGAATGACGCTGTCCTTCCCTGTTATTTTACGGGTTAGATCCTTTATTTCCTCCATAATAAAGTCAGGGGTAGAGGTAAAATCTTGTTTCACCTGCTTTAGTGCGTTATTATTTTCAGTGGTTATCATAGACTTAAAGTCGTCCTTCCAAGCAGCACGCAATTTTTTCATAGCACTGACGACGAGGCTAGCTTTTGGTCAAGCAACATGCTTATATCATCAAGCGAAAGTTTAGTAGAGCTTTGCTGGATAGCAGGAGATTCTTTTATAGGTAAAAGCGCAGAGTCAACGGAGAGGCTTGGTTTCGGTGAGCTAAACGAGGTGTTCTCGTTGCGACTGCGTCTGCTAGAATTAACGTTCATGCATGACGGGCATTTTAAGTTAGATAATTGGGTGTTATCTAAATTATTGCGTGCTGTCAAATCAATATTTAAGCACAAAAAGCAGTACCGCAATTTACAGGTGTTGCTTTCCAGGAACTCTTTTTCTTCCAAAACTGAAGCACAGCCAACGCAACTCATATTGTGCAGATTATTATTATATTTGCTGCCCTCAATGGATGTATCTGGTACTAACTTCTAGTAATGCTTTCTTTAAAATTTAATATATCGAAAAGTTTCAACCATTGAAAGCTAGGTGGCGGTGATATAATTTTGTAGGTGATCGATCATTTCTATATACGCGTCGACGCTCGTGTGGCGTAGTGGGTAAGTGTTCAGAAACGGCTCTGAGGGGTCGTGGTTGGAGCCCCGCAACAAGCACTATTTCGAGTTTTTAGTTCACTGTCACTGTCACTAAGCACATACACTTGACATCACACACGAAGAGCGAGAAGACAGATGACTTCGAGTATGGCCACCAGTCTTAGTGAGAAAAAGCCTAAGAATAAGCAGGAGGAGTCGGACTTTTAAGCAAAGATTTATTAAGAGCGTTTATACAAAATCGTGCTATTTTAGGAGTTTTCAGTGTTCGTTTCCGATCGAAATATAACACGTTTGCATCAAAATATGAGTTCAAATTATTTAAAAAAAATTCATCTAAAACACGTATAGAGAAAATTTTCATTTCTTCAGATAGTTTTGTAATAGCAATTCATTGTTCATACGCCTTTTCTTGTAATCCGACGAAACATGCGTACTTTGCCGTCCGATAAGTATAAAAGTAACTGATACCAACAGAAAAATAAAAGTTTTCTATGGTCTCTGTACAGTCGTCAAAAGAGTCTATAGAGAAAATAGTACAACATATAATTTTTTTAAAGGCAAAACACGAAAATCAAAGCGCGTATAAGTTGAATTTCAGTGTAGTTTGTCGCAGTTTTCGATGCACTTGTATTGTTACAATAGTAATAATTTTTACGTCTAATTACTTACAAAGATGTAACTAATGAAATAAAACAGAACTATTGTTCAAGTCCATGTAAAAATACTTCTAAAAAATCATTATTAAAATATCTAAAACTGATATAAAACCTAGTGCACGCACTGCTAGATTGGCCGAGGCCTTCCAGAGTGTGGACTCCGTCGCAAATATTGAGCGCTTGCAATCAATTTTGATACTTTTGGTATGAATATTTATTTTTATTATATACAATAAATTTACTATTTAAGTACTGCATTTTTCCAAGTATTGTTTTACTAATAAAATAATAATATCACGAAGGCTAGAGAAGCAAAAAGTCACATAACCTTATTATAATTTATTAATTCATTCATTACACATATTATTCAGAGCCGCGAGAAGGCTCGCACACTGCAATGGGTTGTAAATGGGTGGATGATGATTCAGAGCTGTGGTGGCGCAGTGGCTGGCCTCTGAATCCTAGGGTCGTTTTTTCGAACGAACCCAGCCACGCACTAATGATTTTTATCTTCGAAAAATGTATGAGCATATAAAAACATGCTCTGACTTTGTTTATAGGTAAAATCATGAGGATACCGACATGTCTTAGAACTCAAAGTTCAAAAAGACATTCGCCAATCCGGAGGAGCCACCGATGCAGTCTTAATATAATCATAGATAGAGAGAACGTTTATTTGCATCAAATACAAAGGTAAAACAAAAAACAATACAAATTTCAGCTGACAAGTAGAAAGGAAAATATTAAAAATAATAAAAAAAGACACAATAAAACAATTAAATAATTGTACATTTAAACTAAGTACATATTTGCATAGTAACATGTCAGCCATGATGATGCAAAATGGTAGCAACTCGATGCGAGTGCACGCAGAGAAACACTAGCAGCAATAACGACGTTAATATAGTTAACTTCTATTAAGAATATTGAATATAAATATAACACTTAAATATGGGTTATTTATAACAAAACATTAATATATACAGGGTGTCTCAACTGCAGATAGGTCTATTCATTTCCCACCTCAGCAACTAAAAAACTTCTGGTAAAAGTCTCATAATTTTTAAGTTATCGGTAATTCTAGATTTTTTTGGAAAAAAAAATAATTTATCTGTCTTCTTAACTTAATTTTTCCCATTTTTTTAAAATTATTCGTGGTTACTTAAGTCATTAAACACAATTTTTTTAGAATTATAACTGATACACACAGTTCATTAACATATATTTGTTAGTTTAAATATGGAAAATAAATAATTCTCAAGAAAATGTGAGCTTGGTACACGTCCTATTAATTGATATAGCATAGGGGAGACTCAATTGAAACACTTATTTCACTTCTTTATCGAGAGCCCTCGTGACGCACGAAAAGAAACGAAACCAATGACCGTTGTAGATTTGACATATGCTATATGACATACTGCTGTGATGCCAAAATAAAAATGAAAAATGCAACATAATTTTTAAATGGTTTTGTATTGATAACTTCATAAAATGTGCAAAAATGTTGAAGTGTGAAATAATCAAAAAGTATTAAGCCTACTTTTTTATGAATTCTTAATATTACCAAAACAATAATCATTAAAATGTGAAGACGCCGTAATCATAGAACATTCATTTCAATTTACACAGTTTCACAGATATAATATTTTTGTAGCTTATTTATGCAAATACAGAATAATTTTATGCATTTATTAGCATACATTTCGTTTTGTTAACCGCCAAGCCCACAACTTTCTTCCTCCTTTAAGTTTTTATAAAGATATTCTGGGTTTTTGTAATTTAATAGATTGAACATAAGTGCCGCGAGGCGTAGTTGCCGGCGAGCTTCCATACTGAGCATACCAGCATTATTTAGAAAAGGTGTGACGGGACCTCGAAGCAAAAACGACAACATGCATTTTGCACCCGTTGAACCATTGCTTTGGTTTTGTATAACAAACGAGATCCATAAATCAATTCCCCATATTTAAGTTTTGATCATATGAAAGATTCGCAGAGAATTATTCTAAATTTTTCGGATAGGTAATTTCGAATTTCATACAAGATTTTACAAATTTGTACTTGATTATTTGGCTGAGAAATTATTTAGATCTTCGTGCGTTATTCAAAAAAGTTCTTATCTTTAGAATTTCGCAACATGTGTTGCGACACATCATCGTTTTTATTACAATTACTACCAAATGTCAGCTCACTAAAATAAATAATATTCTTATATTAAAACTAACCATCAGTCGGGGTAGTTTGTTGGCTAGAGTTTATCTTCGGCCTCTCCTCTCCCGCGGCAATATGCTTGGCTGTCCTCCTAGCGACTGGTCGTAATTCCCGATCCACGTCACTGGACTCTTCATCTTCATAGTTATATTCAACCTCTGTGGAGAAATGTACATATTACTTCACCGTAGCAAAAGAGAAGTTATTTCTGGGAATATAGATGTTATTTTAGTATTTAAAAAAGCCATTCTTATAAAACTTTAATTCCTTTTTGAAAAAGCGTTCTAAAGATTTCGGTTGGGGTTTTTCGGTTAATGAATCGCTTTAACACAGTTAAATTTTATAAAATTTCCAGATTCGCCTATTCTTAATAATTGAAATGGATGCGTAATATGCAAATTACCCAGTTAGTGCCCTCTCTCTGAAATCCCTTCTGTTTATTTTTTGTAGAAGGACAAAACTACAAATTACCCCGCGTTAACGAGTATTGAGAGCAAATAAATAACAAAAATAAAGAATTTTTTGTTGAAAGCAGCAGTTAAATGTACTTGGATTATATTTAGAAATAATTTTTAATTAACGCTACCTAAATCGAGTTGGTACATGTTGTAGCTAGCTAGATCTATGAACTATTTAAGAATCCTTTGAAAATATCAAATAAACGATAGCATTTTGAGGGTAGCCATAAAATACTTAAACCAATTTGGTTAAAATTTGGCACAAATGTTAATGAATCAGAACTAAATTTATTAATGCCAATTATGCTTTTACCTATGCAAGCAAAAGCTGGGGTAACATATTATATAAAAAGTCGAATTATGAAACAGTACTACATAGTAGACACGTTTATCCAGATTGCGTGAACAAAAAAAGGTTCAGACTTGTTTCAATAGATTCGATCAAAAGGAAGCACTTTGTTGGTCCCGTCATATCACTACAGTTACAATATCGATACTTTTGTATTCGAGAACGTACCATTCCCGTTATACAAAAGAGGAAAAGAAGAAATTAAATCAGATAAATGCTTTCATAGCTCGTAGGTCAAACTGTGAATAGGATTTCAGATGCCTCATCAACTATTAAAAAAAATTCTATAAGGTACATCTGTATGTTTTTGCCATATTGTTAATAACATAAAGTTAGTTTTAAAGATGAAATACTATTGTTGGACGAACAACGCACTTTCTATGTGAATAAATACGATTATTTCGTTTTACTATGTACCTAATATTGTCTTATTATTTGCCGAAGTTTTAAAATATGATGAAAGGTAAGGACATATATTTTTAAAGTCAACAATTCGTGTCAATAACAAATATATAAAGCTTGGACTATGAATTTCAATTCTGAAATTTCAACACAACGTGTCCCTTAAGTCCAGCGTGACCACCATCTATACAGGGTGTCCCAGAACGAAACGATCAAATGAAAAGAAGTTGTAGACCATGGAATGACTATTCAAAAAAAATTAGGTCCTATACCCAAGTTGTGTGGTTAAAAAATTTATAAATTATAATAAATTTTCCGGAAAATCACCCTTTGCGTCAATATTTTTGATGCTGCAGTTGCAAATATGGACCGATTTTATTTTGTTTTCTGTTTTGTATTGCCTAATGATATGCTCAATATACCTATTATTTTATTTTTCAGTTATAAAATAGTAGGTATAGTAAGCATACGTATTACGGTTTGTATACCTATAAGTATTGCGATTTGGTAGAAATAAAAACATAAAAAAATTTTTAAAGTTTAAAAATTTAACATTTCAGTTTTATCGAGCAAGTACGACCCTTCACCTGTAAAAATAATGTACCCACATGGACCTGGCAACTGTATTCAAAGTTGGCACAATTCATGTAGATTTCAGAATAGCATAATACTTATTACTTTTGTTTCAGTTTTTTGTGCTATAATTTTTTCCTCGCAGTATACAAACTCAAAATACGCCAGAAACCCACAGGATTACGGATCCTGTCATATCTTAGTAAATATGTATTGCCTAGGTATAACAATATGCACGGCGCAAGGACGTGGCAATACAGTTACCTAATATCATAAATAGATTGCCTTCACACTCACAAGACGAAATAATTAAGTCAAACACAAGAAGCTATAGGCAAGTACTTAAAAAATTATTCGCGACGGATGCCGTGCACGTTAAGCTGCCGTGTTATGTTTAGTATACATATTTATTAATTAAAAAAAAACATTGTTTATGTTTTAGTCTGACTGTATGTACCTATGTATCGCATAAATCTGACGAGTGATGCAGGTCATCACTCGTCAGAGATCATCAGGTTGCGTATAAATCTTGTGTGGTTTTTGCAGCAATGTAAATGTAAACGTATTCCTTTTTTATAATGAACAGATAAAAAAATAAAATAGATATATATTTTTTAAATTATAAATTACACATGGAATTAATTCTTGCACTTGCATATCTACATGTAAGTGCAAGCGAGACAGAAAATAAGGAAGTAACTAGAACAAAAACAGCTCAGGTAGGTAAGATCCCTTCTCTTACCTCGCCCGTATATACTTGGTTTTCAACACGAAATCAAACAAATTTTCTCCTGTTTTCCTGTCCTCACCGGTGTTTTAGTACTATCTGACTCGGCTTTCTATTGGAGTTTGTGGCTCCTCCTTTGGTGACAACCTTGGCTTTCTACTGGACTTTGTGGATACACTCTTGGCGACGAATTTGGCTTGCAACTGGACTTTGTGCATACTGTTTTGGTGACGACTTTGGCTATCTACTGGACTTTGGCTCTTTGTGATTGGATATTGATAAACAATGCCGGTTCACTAAACTCCAGTTCAATATGCCAACATGCTTTTCATTTATGGTGAATGTCGTAGTAATGTTCAATCTGAAGCTAGGCTCTAACGTGAGAGGTACTCTCACGAGAAGCGATATCCTGACTATCGTGTATTTATGAATGTGCATCAGATAGAGGCTAATTGAAGGTGTGGAATGGTAGAGAAGACTTTGACATTAAAAGACGATGTTTTGCAGCAGGTTCGAAATGATCCGCGAACCTCTGTTCGTAACATTGCATTATTGACAGGTATACCTAAGACAACTGTACATAGGGTTCTCCTATGCAATAGGTACTACCCCTACCACTACCAAAAAGCGCAGGCTCTTTTGCCACGGGTTTATGCATGCACCGAGGGTAGCATTTTATTAGCATAGAGAAAACCCGAATTTTCTAAATAATATTTTATGGACGGATGAAAGCACTTTCAAGAAAGTGGATTTATGAATATGCACAACATCCATAGTTGAAGGGAAATCAATAAAAATTATCGATAAAAATCATAAATAAATTAAATGACATATTACATATACAGGGTGGTTTTTTGAGAAGGGTGGTGATGGCCTAGTCCGAAACCACGAGATTTACGGAAAAGTCGTGAAAGGAGTCATGCCCTCGATTTATAAGAAAACAATAACTGCATATTAATTTTTTTCAAAAATCTTTTACTTTTGACGGAAATGAACCCGAATGATTTTTCAAAAAAAATTACTTCCTGTATTAATTTGAACCAATGGATTCTGTCGCTGAAAAGGATCAATCTTTGCAAATAAACGTTTTAGTAGAAATGAAAGGAAATAGAAAATTTTTACGATTTACTTTTAGTATCTCAATTTTACGCTACTAATAAGTTGTTCAAAATGGTTTCCATTGACTCCAATGCATAAGTTATACGTCTTTCTAGAGACTTTACTGCATTTGATACCATGACAAGATTTATCCTTGATAAAATATCAAGCAATGAGCTTTGTTTTCGTTTAACTGTTGGTGTGGAATCCTAGCAAGTAGGATTTATTTTATAAGGGTTTGCAACGGCACTTTAAATGCTACGATGTGTGTCGAAATTTTAAACAACGTGTTTGAAGAAATGGATAGTTTGCCAGTAGCCAGGATACGGGATCTGTATTTCCAGCAAGACGGGGCCCCAGCTCATAACAGCCGTGTGGTTAGAGATATGCTGAATGAACATTTTGGGGATAGATGGATTGGCACTCATGGTCCGGTGAGATGGCGGGCAAGATCACCCGATCTTACTTTTTAGTAAAACGTTTATTTGCAAAGATTGATTCTTTTCAGCAACAGAATCCATCAGTCAATAAAACAGGATGTAATTTTTTTTGAAAAATCATTCGGCTCCATTTCCGTCAAAAGTAAAAGATTTTTGAAAAAAATAAATATTCAGTTATTGTTTTCTTATAAATCGAGGGCATGACTCCTTTCACGACTTTTCTCTAACTCTCGTGGTTTCGGACTTGGCCAGCACCGCCCTTCTCAAAAAACCACCCTGTATACAGGTTGGCCGCTCTCAATAATGGCAACGCAAATGCAAGGCAATTGCCCGCCATTTGAGTTAGTCTTGTGCAACCAAGTGTCACGGCTAAACGTCGACCAGAACTTATTCCCTATTCTGTGTTTTTAATACCGTACAATGCCTTCTTGTGTGTTGAGACAGTGTACTAATTACACTCTTACAGTTAAAGAAAGAATAAACGTTTCTTTTTATGCGTACTGTTTTTTAATAACTATCTTATTTATTATTTTATTTTGCTATTTAAAATGACGTTTTAAAATTGCCATGGTTTTTCATTTCAACAAACTCGAAGAGTGAGATGTAGTATGATTTTGTATATGTGAGTAAAAGAGACAACGCTATAGAGTTGCGACAATTTACGTACTACGTCACGTACACTCGCGACCAATTAGTGCGAAGCAACGCCACGAAGTGTTTTGTAATTCTTTCTCATTTCTTAAATACACACGTCAAAAGCATCTAGAGATCAAGTAAGCTTTCGAGTATTTCTGCAAATGAGGTTTATTATACTGACTTTTTGGATCGCTCTTGATTATAAATGTGAACGTCACTAGTTAAGTAAAGGATTTTGTTTAAATTTCGTTTATGAAGAGAAAATCAACTGTGAATTAGCATTTCTATAAAACTGTGTTATGACATTTAATTTCAAAATCGTTACAATTTCTGCATTGGAACTGTAATAAATTACCCTTGATATGGAGCTACGACGTCATTTAACCCGAGAAGAGAGGATGAGAGCCATCGGAATGTTAGAAGCTGATCCCAGGCAAGGTTTTGTGGCTTTTGCTCTTGGCACTACACAGAGCGTGGTAAGCCGCCTCTGGATATACTATCTATGTTGGTTACGAGGCTTCACAGCTCTTAAGAATTATTAATAAGCGACCAACTCTGAAAAAAAAAATTGGTGAAGAAGACTGGAGTTGTGTTTGCTTTTATAATGAATCTCGTATCGGAATGGGGCCGGATACATTCGCATTGGAGTTTGGAGAACCTCTGGACTAAGATTTTGTCAGGAAGTTCATTCGTATGAAGGACAATAGTAATATGGGCCATTTTTTGGATCGGTATATCTCAGTTGGATCAGAGGCAACCTCAATGCTCAGATTTACGTGGAGAGAATTGTTTTAGACGTTATCGTCTCTTTGCGAAGCCAGTTGGGTGATTCGTTTCATCTAATGCATGATAATACACGTCCACACACAGCTAGAGGCGCAATACACACTCTTGCTTAAGCTGATATTAACTTTCTGCGGTGGCCTGCTCGATCGCCAGACCTGGGGATATGCTGCATGGGATATGCATGGGATATGCTGCAGATGCCGTGCACATCTCACAACTTCTCGACTTATTAGAAACCACGTGACCGACGAAAACGCTGCGATTTTTTTGTTCGTGTTAATGGTGGAAACGCAGACTTTAAATTTTATTATTTACGAGTAACTAAAAAAAAATTATAATGTCTTAATATTTGTACTTTTTTGCCAATTGATTGACGCCGTTAATTTGAGTAATTTCCTACAACTTGCATAAACAGCAATTTCCCTTAATTTTTACAAACTAGAGGGGTATATTTTTAATTTAAACATAAGAATTAAAGTTCTAGTAGTAAATAAGAAAAAAAATTCAAATGAAACAACTGCTCGATTAGTCTATTTTGGTTACTTCCACAGCCTCATGACATATGGTATTCTGCTGTGGGGGAGTGCTGCCGACATCGATGCTATATTTATTCTGCAGAAAAGGGCTGTTCGCGCAATCTATCAGCTCGGTCCAAGGGTGTCACTTAGAAGTAAATTTAAGGAAATAAATATTCTTACCTTCCATTCACAATATATTTTAGAAAATTTAATGTATGTTAAAAAGAACATAACCTTGTTCAAAAGAAAAAAAGATCTGCACAATGTTAACACAAGAGGAAGAAATATGCTGGCAGCTCATAATAGCAGGCTTCATAAAGTCACTAACTCATTCATGGGTCAATGTATACGCTTTTATAATAAGGTTCCTGAGGATATCCAAGGTCTTCCTACTGACAAATTCAAAGAAACTATAAAGCAGAAGTTGTGTGCTAGAGCATATTATAAACTATCCGATTATTTGGATGATAAAAGCCCTTGGGTATAATCCCCTCATTAACAGGATTGTACTAGTATTTGTAACAAAGCATGTGTAATGTGTCTGTTTGTGCGATGAGTTCTTCGTCCCGATGAATATCTAAAGCGTCATTGTCACTAAAGTACGTCTTCTTATGGTAGCGTCGGGTGACGGGTCGTTCACTTCCCTCTAATATGGTTGAGGAGGGCGATGGCTGGATCCCGCGTTAACTCGTGAACGGGTGCCGTTTGAGGGTGTTCGTCGTTTGGATACTTGGGGGGAGGGAGACTTGCCGAGCTAACAGATGCAGAAAAGAATAATTTTGTATAGACATAAAGAGACTGTAAATTTATTTTGAAAAAAAAAATATACCCGTGAAGTTTCTTGCCAGTTCTTCTCACGAAGGTTTTTTTTCGAACTGGTGGTAGAATCATGTTTTATTTGACGTCAATAAGAACAAGTAATTGTCAATGTTGAGAAATAAATATTTGAATTTGAATTTGAATTTGAAGTAAAAAGTCATTTTGGTAGACTAGGTTTGTTGAATTGTGAATCTTGATCATAGAAAAAATTTAATTCCACACTTTTGATGCCTGTAATTAACGTCTATTATTTATTTATTTATGTTTAGAAAACTTACAGATAACATAATAGTAGAAGTATTTATACTATTATTTATTACTTTTATTACTTAATACAAAAATTAAGCTGTGAAGGCCAATTTATTGTTTTCAACCTAAAATTTTGTAACAAGAAACACAAGAAATAAATAGAAATAACACACTAAACACTCATTAAAAAATGAAAATTAGAACACTTTATACATCCATAAATAAGAAAGAAAATAATTACATCAAAAATTGTAAAAACTAGGCTCATTATCAAGTTTTTGTACAATGTAATTTTTATGTATTTGCTTGTAATATTATTTCGCTATAAAAAAATCTTTTGAAAGTGCCGCTCTAAAACTTGAGACACTACCGCAAAAGTGAAGTCTACGAGATGAAGATACATTTTATTTTATCCGACTAACGAGTTTTTTGGATTGTTGAAGGTCATTTTGAACGACAATGGGAGATCGTAGCAGATTAACGCGAATTCTATGTGTTAATTGCAACATTTGCGTTAACAAGTTGCGCCACTATCCTGCCCTAACAGTCGTTCCAAGAGTCACTAGTTTACTCTGTAGCTGGGTATACCCACTCATATCAAGTACCTATTAACCTTATAACATAGTAAACCGTTGCACGACTCTCAATTATCTTATTCTATATAAGTGAAAAGTCAAAATTCACTGTTTATTTTCATATAACCCAGTAGCTGGTAAGTGACTGGTGAACATTAACCTACCCAGAATTATAGCAATGTGAGTATTGTATTTTTTTACTATTTTTTAGAATACTGAGCTTATTTACGTAGTATGTTGAGAACGTGGCTAACAATACACAATGTACGTTGACAGGTACAATCGCCAAAAAACATAGGAATGTTTTATAAATAAAGGATCAATAATCTACAAAAGCTTAATTATGTAGGTATATTATGTTGAGAATGTGGCTAATAATCATAGGACGCACTTTTCCAAGTGACATAAGTTATAACCTAAAAAAGTTCAAATCAAAAAATAATATAAATATAATAATAAAATAATAAATAAATATTTTTTCTCAGCTAATTATTCTCAACTAATTTTATGTATGAGAGTTTGCCATGATTAATTATGCTTCAAATAAAAAACTAAATCTAAACTTAAATCCATTGAATTTTTTTAAACAGACATACATATATACAAAACATATAGCTGTTCCTAAGAAGAAAAATTTTATCCCACCAAAAACATTTCATGTAAAATTTTGGCAAGACTACCACATATGGTTTGCCCTGTGAAAAAGATATCAGATCTCATGTAGAGCCAAGCTTCTGAATCTACACGGCCTAACTCTACCGACCCTAACTTCAACAAATTCTACATATCAGTAAATATGTATGGCTTGGCTGTTTCGTTACTAATATTCGCATCACCTCCACGATGGTAGAGAATATGAACTATCTGGTACATCGGAAACCAAGTCTATGAGGGTTCAAAAAACGACGAAACACTTCGAGAAAAGGTAGGTAGTGCACTTGCGCTCCGTTTGAAGAACTTCCACTGAATCGCAAACGTTTCACAGGACCACCAATAAGAGAAAAAGATCCTCTTAAAACACTATGGAGGAATAAATTACCATAAGCGATAAATCAGGGCGATATTTCGCTCTTAAGCGATTATATTGAACTATAGCTGACTGTTGTGCTTTAATACAAGCAAAGTCTATATTTATAAGGTGAACACCTTGTAAATTGGTCACTGTAGAGAGTGCTACATAAGCCTGACCACAAGAGAAAGTGGATGACCCAATATCAATGAGAGCATTATTCAAACTTAGACCTTGACTCTTATATATAGTGATAGCATAAGCGACACAGATTGGAAACTGTTCACGGTGAACTATTGATAATTTCAAATTTAGATTTTACAGGTGCTAGTTCGTGTTTAAGACCATTATTAAAAAAGATCACAACTCTCCTCGCCTTCTTCTTGTCGTTCAAATCCCATTCTACTTTATCAACAATGCCTATAGCACCATTGACAAGACCCAAAGAAACGTCAATATTTCGTTTAAGCATAACTTTCACTCCTTTTTTAATAACTATAGTTTTTTCTAAGCCTGCTGTCATAGAAGAATCCTCCTCGTACTTTTCAATGCACTCGCGAGCTCTTTTAATAGGATGACTAGGACAATCGACACTATCTGTGGCTGCGAGTTTAATTTCCGGATGGAGAATACCTTGTAACATTGCATTATTAAGTTGCTGAGTCATATTTCTTGTCAGTAACAAACAAACTGTATCTGCTGGTAGCCGACTAAGACTTTCAGATATTTCACGCAAACTACCTTCATTTGACTGTGATTTCAGTGTAATTAATCGTTCTGACAATATACGTCGGTCTTTTTGAGTAGTGATTCCTACTCTTATTCTTAGGAGTATTTTCACGAACGATAAATCACTAAATTGCCTCATGTTTTGTGTTAACTCCTGGTACGTGAAGAGGTCTTGCCAGAGGTTTGGAAAATTAAGAGCACCTATTAGCTTTGTAATTTCTCGAGCCGACAATTTTATAAAAGGAGAATTTTCACTTACAGGCGGAAGCTGTAAAAGATCTCCAAGGACTAGGATATTCCGTTTACCGAACCACCCGTTTTCTTCATCAATAGTATCAAATATTTCTGCTAGACGCAGGTGTATGTAAGCTAATGTGACATTTGATATCATTGATATTTCATCAATTATAAATAGGATAACATCTTTTAAATCCGATCGAAGAACTTGTAATACTTCATCCGAAAGTGGCTTATATTTTGGCGTTTGTTTATGTTCAACGGGTAATTGAAGCAATCGGTGAATTGTCAAACCATTAACATTAAAAGCCGCAATACCTGTTGGAGCGGCTACAGCAACTCTCTTGTTTAAATGTTTATGAACCCAGACTTTTAGAATTTTATAATAAAACTTTTACTTTTCCTTCCTGTACCACTTACAAAACAACGGAAAATTTCTTTTCCATTGCATATAGTTTCCGTTACCGTATCGAACCCTTTCTTTTAGTCTCTATTAAGTCTATTCATCATTTCATCGAAATCGTTTGTCTCTTCATCATTGTTTATAATATTATTGAATTCATCCATTGCATTGACCGCTTCTAGTGCTTCAAAATCTAAGGGATTATCCGGACCTTCATCATCATCGACATTTTCGATCTCCTCATTTAATTCAGCCAATTTAGTCTCCACCATTTCGAAAGCCTTTTGTAACTGATTTTGTAAAATAACGCGTAGATTGACATGACTCATTTCTTCCTTTATTTCATCTTTTACAGAATTAAAAGCCTCCGTATATGTTTGAAACCCCATTTTCAGATCTTGCTGATTTCGCCATGGCCTGAACAATAAAAGCAATGATAAATAGTACTTTTCCGGTACTTGTTCGGCATCGTACATATAAAAGTTTATAAGATAAGGCCTGTCTCTTTTCTTTAAGTAAGATTTACCTCCATCTAAGGTATAATACTCTGCTTTTTTAGAAACCGGGTGCGTTTTTACTGCATCATAGTACTTTGAAAAATTAAACAGATTTTCAGTTTCTAATTCTTTGGGCCTAGCTGGATATTTGTCGTCTATCCACGATTCATAATATATGTTGGTAGAATCGGGATTGAGCATTGTCATTTCTGTTTTAGATATCACCCTTCTATTTCGATACATGTTAACATCTAGCCACCTTATAGTTGTTGGGGATCAGTACCGTACAATGAAATACCTAACTCCGTATCGCTGGCTTCTAATGCACCGCACTCACGATTTGACAGCATTCTTAGACCGATGTTATACAATCGACTTCTCAAGCTCTTTGTAGAGTTTATATCGTCAAAGTCAATCAAAGCATGTGTCTTTTCTGATTTTGTTGTATACTTAGTGACATAGTAGTTCAGGATAGCAGTTTTTTTACCCACGTATTGAATATCGATGTTGCCATTCCATGCCAATAATACAGCAGGATTATAATCGTTTAACATCTCTGATTCCTTTTTGCGTACAATATTGTATAGCCGCTTGTTTGGACAAAGGGCTTTTCTAGCCGCTACTGCTTCAGCTGTATCTCTAATTGTAAGAGTATTGTACTTCTCTCATACAATATTTATTATGTGTGTGGGTTTGGTATCCCACGACACGTTGGTGAAGAGTTGGTGCAAGATTTTTTTTAGGTAATTCACATGTAATATATTTCGATATGAAAGCTGCTACCTTGTCAATTGGCGAATCATGAAGCACAGGAGCTCCTTTTACCCACAGCAACAAATGAAAATGTTGAGCACCACGAGATTGATATTCACGCCTCCAAAAGTAATGCTCTATATCTCCTAGAGGCTTGCTGGCTAAAGTGAGAAAATCTAAAGTTGCACGAATATTGTTGTCAATGAAACGAGAAGTAGATACCGGATCTAGGGCTACTAGTTCGCTAGTTGTTTTATTGGCCATTTCACTCGAGTTGACTTTAAGTAAGTATTCCCTTAAGTCGTTCCACATCCATTCCGATGGACTCATAGTAAGGAACCAAGTGGCTGGCCCATAATGTTGTATCATGCAGTTAACGTCATTTCGGGGCTTTTTCCTGTATTGCTCAGTGTTTCTTCACTTAGCGAATATAGCAGTCAGATCTCCTTCTAATTCTTCGTTATTTAACATATGTAAGTATTGTTCAGCAGTTATATTTTTGATTGACTATATTCATTTTATAAAATATTCCCAAATTCAATTGGCGTACATTCGTATCATGCAGTAAAAAAAATAATTATTGTTGATCTAATCGAAATCGTGAATGCTTAGACATCAATCTGGTTTTGATGTATTCACTCGACGCTAACTTCTGTGAGCGTGTATGAAACTGGGCATATTTTCCATCTGGGAATAAATAAGGAAAACATTTTACATCTAGATCCTTGTCTGTAGAATATATAGGAGCTGAATTTACTGTTTTCATTTGATAGAGGTCTGAAATTAATGCATTTCTTCTTTTTTCATACAGTGGATATATGGTGTATTGCTCGTAATCTATAAAATTACTATTTGCCGTTACCTGAGTCAAAAGTGTATCTAAAGCATTTTCATTATTTTCATCCCGGTTATTATTCGTTTTGATTACGTGTTGTAAATTATTATCATTAATTATTTGAAGTAAATTAGTGGGAACGTCTGGTAATTTTATTTCAGAGTAAAGAGGATTTATTTGTTTCAGGTAACGGAGTGCAGCATAAACTTTATTGATTTCTACTATATACTCCCAAATAATCTTAGATTTTGTTGGTCGTCCCCGTATCATTATGTGAAGTTCTTGGTGTGTATTTATAGGATCTTCTGGTTTCGGTTATTTATTCAATGTTTCTTCTAAAGGTAAAGGTAGGTGAAAAGTTCTGCCCTTACATTTTTTTACCATTTCTTTATTTGGTAAAGATTTATTCGCTACAGGATTCATCGATACAACTACTTGGAAAGCCTTTGCACGTTGGATTTAGAGCTTTTCGTAATCATTTAACTGGCTTATCTCTAATGGAATTGTATCTACAAACAGGTCATTTAGTATACATACAGCTGGAAGTTGGTTAGCTCGAATATTTGTGAGACAAGTGTGGCATGTATGTGGGCTATGATCAATATTCTTAGTGTTATAATGTTCAATAAGCTGTGACCAAACACTAGTAGTAATAGGCTTCCGTAAATGATTTAAATTCGAAATGTTCTTTGAACTGTAAAGTTTACTACATGACATACATTCTAATTGAGGTGTATGTAAAGTTTTTTTTAAAAGTAATTTAAATGCATCTTTAAACTCCTCGATAATAGAATCTTCCACCGTTTCTTGTTTTTCTGAGCTTTCGACAGCGACACTCCCAAGTTTGTGAATTTCGCCTAGTTCTTCAATCTTTTCCACGTTAATGGTTTTTAGCGCAGTATCTTACTTGTAAGGTATCGCAATGACTCTGTAACTGATACATTTCTCTTATTATAGTTCTTAATCTTGGAGAATGGCACTTTTCTTTGTTTATATAAGAAATATTAGCTTTAAGACGTCTGTTTAAATATAGAGGAAACATTTCTGCCGGTGATTTGCAGTTACATTCTTCAAATATTACTTTTAGTTTAAATAAGATCTGTTCATCCAAAGCACATATTGCTGCACTACAAATCCAGACTAGACCTTTACCATGCTTTTTCGTTTTCTCAAACACAGCTATGCCTGTGTCATCAACTGCAATAGCATTTTGGTTGGTGTAAACCTTGTATGTATGCTCCCAATAAAACGGTTCTTGATTATCTCGATGCTCAAGTTTTCCCAGAAACGTCTCAAGTTTTTTATAAATAGTTATATTATCAGGACATTCTCTTAGCTTTTCTAAAGCCGCCACACACATATTCTTTAAAGTTTCAGCTGTTTTTAATAGATTACCCAATGTTTGTTGTCTATTGTAAAGAGACAATTTAACAAGTCGTTCTGCCTCCAGTCTATCGTTTATTTTGTTACTTAAACCTTTTATTATTTGCTTCACATTTTTTATCTTAAACTGTAACTTCTCGTTCAGCCTTTTTCGACTAGCTGCTGCGTGGTTAATCTCCGGATGAGAAGCTGAGTATCTTGCAACTGCCTCTCGGTGAAGCTCTGGATGGAATGCAGAATATCGCGCCACTGCCTCCTTGTTAACCTCCAGATGAGAAGCCAAGTATCGCGCAACCGCCTCTCGATGTGGTTTCGGATGGGTAGTTGCATATCGAGCCACTGCCTCTCGATTGACCTCCGGATGTGACAACGAATAATGCGCTACAGATTCACGATGTTGTTGTGAATGATTGTAACGTAACACTGTAGTTTTTCGTTCCTCAGGATGGTTGTTATGGTAGTTAGCTGCAGCTTGTCGAATTTGATCATTTCGTGATAACCCGGAAGTTTTTGGTCTACCTCGCTTAATTTTTTTGGGTTTTCCTGCTTTTTTTATAGGGGGAACGAGATTTTCAGTACTTAAACATGTATCATTAGAAGAGCTAACGGCATAATTATTCGATGTTGAATAAATAACCATCGGTAGGAGAACGTCGTAATATCCGTTTAAAGAACTTCCACTGAATCTCAAACGTTTCATAGGACCACCAATAAGAGAAAAAGATCCTCTTAAAACACTATCTTGATACACCTCGAAGGTAAATGGCAGCCATAAGTGCGGAGGTAGCGCCATAAGTATTGGTATTCATCATAGCTCGTGAATAGGAAGCGGAAACATGATAGGCTTCCCCGTTCTCAGCATAAGTATTCAGTTGTAGTTCGTCCCAGTGACCTACAACATATCTCACAATAGCAGTCCTAACCTGCATCGCCACTCCAAAGTTATTTTTTCCGTACATTAAATATGTCAAAGAATGGAAGAGACAGGAGCCGTCTCCCGGCATGTGAACTAGACGATGATGGTGGGGACCCTGTTCTACTTCAAGTAAAACTATTTCACAATCCATGTTTCTTTTAAAACAATAGAAATACCAACGTCCAACTCATCGATACCTACACAGTACACTCGCGATCACCACCGACTCGTGGTTAAAACTCGCTTAATCTTTTTATTTAAAATAACTATTATTAATCTAATACATCTTGCCCCGATGACGGAGCAAGTCAGAATGTGTTGCTTCTTTTATTTCTGTTAAGTCAACCGTATATTTAAATATCTGTTCTTCTTAATTGATAATAATTCATATTAACCTCTTTATTCAAATGTCGCGGCATTCTGACGTGCTTCCTAAGGCTTAACCGTGACGATCGGCCGCCCGCATGAAATGTATTCACACAAACAAGGTTGGGTGGATAAATTTCTTACAAAAGATATTCTAACTACCAGCCTGAACGAGAATGAATTTGTACGACGGCCTCAGGAGAGACTACTCCTGTCGATTAGGTCATTCCTGGTGGTTGGTGTGAAATCTTTACGTACAAAGAGTAAAAATAATATTATAAAAGCAATGGCTTCACCATGATCCAAGGAACAACTGCTTCGATAGGAATTCCCGCCCGTAAAACCTCGCTAAAAGCAAGCGAACGTCGCCTAAGCTACTTTCAATATAATGTTTCCTAATCACATGTCAAATATTCTTACGGAATGTTGAGATGCGAGCCAAAACCGTTATAGAGATGTTATTTCGTTGTTTCACGTCCCTGGCAGATAACTTCACCTTATTGCGCGCATTGATAACCAATATGTCACCTATAGCCAGCAAAGCATGCCACCTATTCTTTAAGAGAAATTATGGTGTTGGTGACCGCCTGATTACGAATGAACGCCTCTCGGTTCCATCACCAGATAAGGACATAGTGAAACACAACGCAAAAAAATCTTTATGTAGTCGGTTTTTTTGTTGTTTTTAAATTAAATAGATATTATTAATTATTAATAAAGTTATTTTATTTATATAACTGAGACCTACCATGAGACTCTTGATTAAGGCGGAGGTTCTTGTAAGTACTTATTAATAGGTATTTTAGTTACTGTCTACAGTCCCGTGTAAACTTTCATGTCCTAATTCATAAAATTGGTGAAAGTCTCATATAAACTTCCACCCCCCCATTTTAGGGGATGGGGGCGAAAGTTATATGTTTATGAATTTTTTTGTCGGTTGTAACTTAGATCACATACCAAATTTCAGCTTTCTAGCACTTCAGGAAGTAGCCAAACATTTTGATGATCTCAGTGTGTCAGTGACGAAATCGGTGTATTTTAGATATCAATAAAATGTAAAGTATTAGAGCTATTCAATTGAGACTTTGTATGTTTAATAAGTCTATTATCGACATCATATCCTGAGAATATGAACTATCTGGTACATCGGAAACCAACTCTATGAGGGTTCAAAAAATGACGAAACACTTCGAGCAAAGGTAGGTAGTACCCTTGCGCTTCGCTTGGCTCGTCTCGCCCCCAGATAAATTTCGTGGCCAAATATGAACTGCGAAATATGGATGTGGGCGGAGTAAGGGCACGTCACTTCAATGAGGTTTTCAGTAAAAATAGAATTAACGAATTAATTCCAACAGTGGGCACTGAACTGAACCTGTAATAAACTATGCCAATGTCATGTGGTTGACAACTGAACCCTTACTTTTTTTTATCAAAAGAAAGAGTCTGTACCTTATATATTTTCGTAAATTCTTTAATTGTTTATACGTATTTTGGTTTATGTTCAAATACCCTACAAGAGCCGTACAATTCAATGACATTGACACATTAAAACCATCAATCATAAAACCATCTTTGGTAATATTTAGTACTATTTTTTGACATTCTGAAAAACTCTCGTTGTAACCACGCGCAAACAGGTATATGGAATACGAAATAAAAAATCCGAAAATACAAGATCCCTATTTTAGTTAATTGATATTTCGGTACATGTTTTTGGGGACATTTTATTTTTAAACTCACATTTTGTAGAAAAATGGGTTTTCTTGAAGTTTTTTTTACATTAAAGCTGAAATTCTGTAGTTAACTGTAATTGGGCATTACGTGCTATATTATTAAACCGCAAAATAAAATAAAATCATTCAATTTTATTGAGTACTCTTGCATTTAGAAATATTTAAATAAAAGAAAAGAATAAATTTTAAAAAAATTGAAGTTTGTAACTTTTTCATACTTAGAATTTGGCCAAATAGTTTTTGTTAATATTCATCTTTTAGTACCACCTACCGACCCTGAAACGATGCTCAGTACTTACGCTAACACCCTGTATATATATTTTTTTTTTCAATTTATTGATAAACATTTTCATAAATGTAGGTAATATAACATGTAAGTAATTTAGTATTTATGAGTAATTTCAAAAATAGAGGATTACCTATGTTCTCAAAAATTTTGTCATGGCAGATTTCGGACAATAGTTTAATACAAAGTTCTGACCTTGAATATGTCTAAATACTTGGAGTTCTCTGTACTGGATATTGTCTAGAGTCTAGACCACGAGGAGACAATCGATTCGTCTGCCAGAAGCTATTTGAATACCTATCTGTATCACTTGTACTTAGTATTGTCTGAAATGTTAGCCTCCAGCGTCTGAATATTACTGCAGGTACATCTTTTCTGCCAGTAAACCCCAACGCACATCTATTTAGTAAAAAAGGGACTCAGAGATACTGACGTACCATTGTCAGAATGAATAACGCGAGAGGGCCCGTTAAACCTAAAGCATTTAGATTTTAATAGCAGCTATTTTTAGGCCAAATAATATTTTTTTTAAGGATGAATTCAAATTTTTATTCTATACAATTTTGTACCGTATTTCAAAAATAGTGCATCACGAAGTAACGCAGTGAGTTTGTAGTGTTACGGTTGGCTAGAAAAGCAACAAAGGTTTGCCTAGTGTAGTGTCTGCTCCGTTCAAGGCTGCGAGAAGTCTTGCATTTGACGTAACGCTCGTAGGCTTCAAACAAACGAATCGCGATGTACAACCAAGCAGTGACTCATATACACTCATTGTCATGCGAACAGCAACAGTTATGCCAGCTGAGATATTTTCGCTCTGCTTCTTATTGTCTACATGCATACCATAGTATGTAACGAAGGTATGTACTAGAGTTTTACATTTGCATGTTGTTTTAATTCGCATAGCATACAGCATGATCTCGCGAGGCAGGGCAGATTAGGGCTTCCAATGGCTAGCAAGAACGTGGGACCCCGATACATGTACATAGAGAGAGGAGACTCACCGAGTGGCTGGTGGTGGTGGTCGCAGTCGGCGCAAACGGCGGCGCGCAGCAGGCGCTCGCGCTGCAGGCGTCGTAGCAGCTGAAGATGCTGCGGCGTGAACACCGTGCCCGATCGCTCGCCCACTAGCACCACGTCGCCCGCCTCCCACCATGCCTGCTCGCGCAGCGTGCCGTCGCGGTTGAACAGCCCCAGGTCCTTGTACCCCTCCGGAGGACTCAGCGCGCCCGGATCCGGCTCCGCGTATCGCTCGCAAGATCCGCAGCCACCGCACTCCTCTCCCTCGCCCTCATCAGAGTATCCGCACTCATTCCGGACCACAATAATGTAATCCGCGTCAAAAAACTCATTTGCGCTCTCGTCGAATATTACGCGGTTCTTTTTCGATTTGTTTCCCTTTTTGAGTGACGATTTCAGGTGTTCGTGGTCCTTGTTGTGGCGCGTGTCCCGAGCGGCGCGGTCGCCGCGCATCGTCGCGGGTGGGCGCGGCGCGAGTGCTCGCCCGAGTGCCGGCCACGGCCGCAGTCGCCGCCGCCGCCGCATGCCGCCCGCTATCGATCGCGCCGCGCCGCTGCCTTCACCGCCACCACGGCCCGCCGTCGCCGACACCTGCTCTCAGGTCTTTTACCATTCTACGATGGCCCTTCACACACCTATGCGTACTATCATTCAATCCTCCGAGTATATAGATTATTTTAGATTCTATTATTGTGTATAACTTAGACAAGGATAATGAGGATTTGCCTATTGGTATATATTACCACTGTCAACGTTTAATTTGTCAGTTTTCATCAAATTTATAAATTTTCCATTTAAAAAATTTAAGACCAGAACTTCACAACGTAAACGTGTTAATTACGCCGGGTCTAGTGGTGCCTTGACAAGGCCTTACCAGAAGAAATTATAGTGACCCTACATTTGGAACTAATGCTCGTGCATGTGTTTGATAGGCATGTAACGTTTCGAAACATGCTTTTTATTACTAGGCACATGTTAGTCACATGGAGTTTACAAGTTTAAAGCTTATTTCTTAAAAGTAAATTTGCTATGCCACATGGAAGAAATATCTAAAAACTGGAGCACGTCGTACTCTGAAGAAACATTCCTTTATTTTTTATAAGACAAAAAACCGGCGTTCGAAGTTATTTAAAAATGAGCGTGCTACCGCTTGGGAATCGAACGCTTAAATCCGAAAAATTTAAACCATTAGGATCGTGTGTTCATTTTTGTTGTAGAATAAATTGTTTTCTTAGAACGTGAGTCAGAGTCATCATTTTCGTGATTTATACAACGACGGTTTAGTTATAGAATATCGATGAAGCTTCTCTCTACTCTTGCATAATTCTCACTCTAACTTAAGTTGTTATTTCATGTATGTGCTCATGCAATATTAAAAATTTCCAAATGTTCAAAATGTTCAAAATTCTCGCTCAGACGTTTTTTTTAGTCTTTATTAGGCCAAATAAAACAAAAATATAAACAAACAATAACTAAATATTAAATAACAAAACTAAACTAACAATAAAGAAACAAATCTTTGACGACTGAGTGGTGCTGTGGTAATTAGCACTGCCTCACACGACGAAGGGCCCAGGTCCGAGTCTCGGCCGGGGCATTCATTTGTGTGATGAACACATATGTTAGTTCTCGGGTCATGGTTGTTTGTATTTATATATGTACGTTTATTCTGGGTTCCCCCCCAGTTCGCTGAATGGTCATCCATGGTATAAGCTCTGCTTACTATGGGGCCATATAGTTGGTGTTAAAAAAAATCAGAAACTAATTGAACTTTTAGTACACCTTTGTCTTGTTTATATTATTGATGTGCGTCACAGAATAAACACTGGACATGTCAAAAGTTTGTTGCTATTTTAAGTTAATTGGTTTTTATTATGAATTTTAAAGTAGTAACAGCTTTGATGTTTTAAATTAATACAGCTTTTATATAAGTACTTTTAATAACTCACTGCAAAGCTCACTGAAATGCCACCGAGGTGTTTGTGCGTCGCAATTAGTAAGTGAACAACTATTAATTTATTTGTTTAGTCATCACTTTGATTTCACTCGCGTGTCCATCAGGACAGGTTAAAAGCCGTCATGTTTTCTGTTAAGGTACTACGTAAAATGTGATCACGATCGCAATTAAATATGGCTTTGATGTATTTAGATTTATTTTATACAAAAGAGGGCCCATTTTATAAGCTGGAGGCTCGTAACTTGAAGAAGGCAATTTTCCAACTTTCTGAGCCATATTTTGTATTGTAAATTTTTACGTACTTAAATAATCTCGTCAATAGTCGACAGTGGATATAAGAAATTTGCATATCAAAATAAGGGTTTTTAAAAACCCACAGGTATTGGGGGTAGTCCCTCTTTAACTCTTCCAAGCACGGAAATAAGTTAATCTCACATTATTTAAATTTTTATACATCATCTTGAGGCTATATTTACCAAAACAAAACTGTAAATATTAAAATTGTTCTTAGCTCTGTTGCTTTAGTAACTTATATTCAAAGACTATTTTGTCACAAAGCAAAATGTATAGTTAAATAAGTGGCGCAGTGAAGCGTCGGTGATGACGTGGTTAAGGCGCTGGCGATCTCGAGGTCCCGGGTTCAATCCCCATGTCTTGGAAATGTAACAAGAGTTTTTACAAAAGTACCTACATATAGCCGACTCATCTGACAGTGAGGGCAAACATCGTGAGGAAACCCACATTCCTAAGAAATTATTTCGAAGTTAGGTGTAAAACCGATTCGCCAGATGTCCCAACAGTAGGACAGTTAAGGCTGTCGTAATTTAAATATCCATCTAAAAAGTAAGTTTAAATAGCATAAAAATATGAGCTTTAAACCTACAGGCCTTTAAGGCTCTAAACCTTTAAAGCTACAATCTTTTAAGGCCCTTCGCCTTTAAAGCTACTGGCCATGAAGGTTCTAAGCCTTTAAAGCTCTGAGCCTTTAAAGCTCTAAGCCTATAAGGCTCTAAGCCTTTAAAGCTGCAAGCCTTAAAGGTTTTCGACCTTTAGAGTTTGAGCCTTTAAAGCTTCAAGGCCAAGGCTGAAGGCTCGAGGCTCAAGGCTCAAGGCTTAAATTTACACTACCTACCTGATAAAACAAACTCTGAAGCGACACCGGCAACTATGTAGTAGGTACCTACTGAATTGATAAATAAAACATGATCAAAAGTGTTGCTAATTATCAAATTGTCAAATTATCAAAAGTCTTAGAATAGTAAGTTATGCTTTAGTATACATATGATAAACAGAAATATTAAGGATTTATTTTTAAAAAAATGTTTGTATCTGTGTAAATTAATGCTTCCACTGCTGTCCTCTCCCTACTCCTCCTCTCCTCAACATGGAAGCCACTGTGTGTAGATTGGCTATGACTGGTCATCCGACCATCATCATAGCTTCAATCTACATACCTAGTGGTACCAGACCAATCCGCAGCGACTTTGAGGCCATTCTCGCCCTCGGCCATTCAGTCATTATGTTCGGAGACTTTAACTCCAAACATACTGACTGGACGTGCCTATCGACTAACACCAGCGGTATCGCTCTCCTCGACATCACTAACTCCCTTGACCTAGACGTCATATCCCCCATCACTCCCACTCACTATCCCAACAACCCGTCCTACTCTCCCGACCATCGCCCCGTTTCCCTCGTGCTAGGACCGCCGAACGATAACGTCTCATCTCCTAAGACCTTTACCAACTGGAAAGGTTTTAAAAATACGTTAGTTATTTCCCCGATATCACTTAATTTGACGCCGATTTGATAAACTTTAAATTATTGAAATGCATGATTACTGAAAAGCATCCATATCACATTTTACTTTAAACCAAAGCATAGCACAAATCATTCCCAAAGTTGCAGAGATTGTATTATGGATGACGAAACAGTGCACTTAGGGGAATCCAGAATAAACATACGTATCTGTATAAATATAAACACAACCGTGACCCGAGAGCAAATAGTTGTGTTCATTGCACTAATGGAATGTCCACACCAGGACTCGAACCTGAGACTACTACTACCACTACCACTTGGCCGTTCTAACTCCTTTTCATTGCGAATAAACATAAAAATGTTTATTTTTATATATAAATACTTATATTTTCACTATTTTCATAGCCTGCGACCCACCTGGTGGTAAGTGGCATCCGCTCCCAAGGACATCGTTATTCATAGCTGTTTTACTTATTAATAGTAGTTACTTGGTTTACAAAAAATCGGATTGAAATATTTCCGGGAAATTTTCGAATATTTTCAGGTACTTGTAATAAAAATTGAGTCTATTTATTGGGTCATTCTTGTAGACTGCTAAAATCATGTTGGATTGAAATAACTTAATAATTTAAGATATAAATTAAACAAAAAATATGTAGGCTTGAAATACCGTTAGTATTAAATATTTTCTTTATAAACTCCTAAAAATACAAAAATCCTCGCGTACAAAATACCACCAAAAAGAAAAATTTGGCATTGTTTTACTGATAATAATCTTATGTTCTCAAAAAGACCGCAAGTTCGCATGGCCTTCCGTGGTCATACATAAAATGGGGATTTGTTTTGCAAAAAACTGAAGACAGTGGAATATTTTTGCTTTCTACCCACATTGAAGTTGACATTTAAACATTAGTGCATCGTTTTAGCGGTTGAATGCAAAGGCAGCATCACAAAAAAACATTATCACTGTGAATAATTTTGTGTAAAAGATCAAAGTTCCCCTCTGTTACTGTTGTATACGTATTTAAAATAAAAATATAATTTGATGTTGGCCTTCTATATAATAGGATTTTGAATTGAAAATACAAATTGATATGTCATAAACTCAAAAGTCAAACAAACCAGACAGTGCTTTGATTAGGAACATCTCTTCCGTGGTCATCTTTCCCGTGGTCCACGGCGACCACGGAAGACACAATGACCACAGAAGATATAAATTTCTATCGTATGATTTTAATTTCAATAATATTGTGTTTATATTTATGAGGAATGTTTGTTTTATTGTTAAGTCATTTAAAAAGCTTTTTTTTTAATTTGTGAATACTTACATTTCTTAATTTAAATAATGGCTTGCATTTGTCTACCGTCTGACCTGATGGAAAGTGACGATGAAGACATTTAGTTCGTGTTTTAGGTGTTTCAACTACATAAGGATGTAAATTGTTTAATTTTTTGTTAAAAATACTTAACGGTATAAGAAAAAAAAGAATTTGGGAGCAGAAAAAGATAGTAATGCGCAAAAAAAAATCCTGTTGCCCTGGAGGAACGTCGAAAAAAAGATCGGGAAAGATATTGAAGGAAACGGAAGAAAAAAATTTTTTTTCTATAAATGAAAACTAGGAACGATTACTAGGAATGATTACTAGGAACTCACTTTTGGATGATTCTGATAATTATTTGTCTACAGAAGATAATAAAATACTTAACAAAAGCAAAACTAAACGAACACAAGAAAATATATGCCGCATGAAATAAGCCACTGATAGTGACTCCGAACGTTCCATTGAAATAGAAGGTAATGTTACAGAAGATTATTCTCCGAACCATTCAAATGATCTCAATAACAAATACATTTGTTCGTTCTTTGATTGTGATGACAGTTTCTTATAAATTGGATCTGTGTCATTTCCAATGCCTTTAACCACAGAAATGACTGTCCCTACTGTGGTCAATTTGATTATATTTTTTATTTGCTTTCTGTTGATGATCATTTGAATTATATTATTAAAATAAGAAAAGAGATTTATTTATTTTTTCTAAGAAGACTCTTTAGTTACTTCGTTATCGTTGATTATATTACAAATTATAGTATCTTCTGTGGTCCTCGTAATAATTAATTAAAGTTATTGTATTTCGCATTTAGTAAATGAATAAGAATATTTTTATTTTCTTTAAACTTCAATTGGCCTAAACAAGAATGACCCTATTATACTCGGGTACTCTAAACTCAGTATAAAAAGCTGTTTTGAAATTAATTTCAAGCTAGAAATCCTACAGTCAAGTTTCGTTCATAAAATAAATAAGATGTTTGTACACGACATTCTCAACTCAATTTAAAATCAGGCACGTAGGGTTGTGTTTACAGTTATACTTATACTTTGTAATGTACCAATTGTCATTTCTTAGCAAAATTTCAAACCATTGATTAACCAAACTTTGAAACTATGTAACTTTGGTGTATCTTGTTATCATTTGTGATCCCTATAGTATAGATATTTTCTCGCTGCAGCCTCGGTTATAAAATGTGGGAGCAGTGCCGGGAGTGTTTCTTGTTCTCTCTTTCCCACTCACGGGCCCTACGGCATGACGTAGACGCATAGCACTGTGTATTATTGCTGTCGATGAGTAATATCGATAGTGTATTTTTATAGGTGGTTGACAGAAATTAAAAACATGTTTAATTTAATATGTTTATTCAAAATTTGTATATAAATTATTAAAATATTTTAAAAATTGTAATTTGTATATAAATTATTAAAATACTTTAAAAATGATAATTTGTTTATAAATTGGAATAATACATTTACCCGGTAGCTTTAGATTCCTAAAAATAATTTAAAAGATTTTTTTCCGTTCTTATCCTAGCATATAAACCAACTTCAATAAGTACAAATTGAAATATAGTGCATGAATAGAACCAGTATTGTCTTTGATAAGGTTTTATCGATAACGGCGTTACGCACGCGCCGCTAGACCCTCGTGGATGATTTATGACCGAGTCTGCAGCGAGAAAATAACGATACTATTATACAAAGTGTCCCTAGATCATACATACGTTCGTCTAAAAGTAGGTAATCCTTTGTAGTTATAAGACCATCTTACGAACTGTATAACTTTTAATTTAGTTTCGTAGTGTTACCTCTTGTAATTGCAGGGTGTGCAATTAAGAGTATTAGTAATATGACGACCAAAAGTTAGCATCAGCTCGCTAAAAGCAGCAAATCATTTACCGGATGACAATACAATAAATTTCAAAGTCAGTTCAGACCTGGCTCTTTGATACTCGTAAATTCAATGTCAAAAACCTTACTACCTATAAAATCAAAGACTCTTTGAATGTGGTAACCGTGGGATTGAGATGGGAACCGTGGGTATCTTCAGGATATTCCTGTTTTTTCTGTTAAATAAAATAGAACTACTTTGCATACGTTGGGCCTTGCTTGGCTGCGATTGGTTAGCTATCTTGTGTTTGTTTATTTCATGTCCTAGTAAATTATCAATGTTAGAAATACCCAGCAATACTATTTTACTTAAAACTATGAAGACTTGATTTTCAATGAAGAAAATTATAATATCAATTAAAAATTCTTAATTTCACCCGGGTGGTCTTTAACTATGCAGCCATGATTCCACATTTGTTGAACAATAGCCGTAAGGTTAATATCTGAACGAATGTAAAAACTTCACAGCTGGGTGTAGAATAAACTAAACTTTCTCCTCTCTATAGGAAGTAAGGTGGAAGCTAAGAATAATTCATGACAATTTACGGGTGACCATTGTAATTATATGGTAATAAATTAGATATTTCTATGTTATAACGTATTTGTTCTAATTCGTAAATTTCGTAATATCTGGTTGCATATTCTATATTAACGGATAATCAATAACACCAATCTTGGGCCTACAATTCAGTTGCGTGGAAAAATTGGATTCCGATTCCGGACGAATTTAATGTGTTCTACGTTCTTTCGAATAAGGATACATCAAACCTTAGTCCAGATGTAATTCCCTTAAGATCTTAGTATGTTATCTTACACTCATGAATTGAGTGCAGCAAACCGACAAATGCGCGTCGATTGCTGCGTTACATTACTCAACCTGCACAATAATAAAAGGATTTTAAATCGAATCATTACCTGTTAGGAAAAGTGGATCCTGTACGACAATTGAAAACGCTCATCGCAATGGTTGACCGTAGACTGCCGTTGTGAGTGCTTTTCTGATGAATCTCGTTTCGGAATAAGGCCGGATAAAAGTCTCATTTGAGTTTGAAGAACCTCTCGACGTCATGAACCTTTAAGATTTTGTCAGGAGGTTCATCCGTATGATGGAGAACAATAATGATATTGGCTCGTATTTGGATCGGTGGGAGAACCGATCTCATCAGATTTTGATGAACGGATATCAAGCATGCCAAATCACTGCGATTGTGTTATTCGTGTATATGGATACCAGACAATTAATGTTTATCAATATATATATTTTCGCCATTTGATTGAGTTAATGACCCACAATTAGCAAAAGCAGCCATTAGCCAAAATATATAGGTATGTTTTTAATTTAACATAGGAATTAAAATCTAAGTTATTCTGGTAGCCTATATTGGGTAAATATTGACAAGATAATTTTTTTTGTAAAATTTTACCTGACCCTACTAAAATATGCAATTTTTATAGGTAATTAATTTGGCATTGGGACGACTAGAAAAAAGGTCGATATCCACCAACCCAAGCTGATCGAGTATAGTTTTGAAGGCACTATCCTAAAAAGCCCACCCTGTATCAGGGTTCAACTTGGTAGATTCCACGCCCGCGCAATTTTTTTAATTTACATTAAGCAAAAATCCATAAATTACGTTCCTCGCCAAATGCCATAGCCAAATGTGTCTAGAGTATTTAAATGTGGAAATTGAATACTACCCGTATTGAATATACCTATTGACGTAATCAAAAGCGGTGGTATAATCAATTCGTAATAATATTGCACAATTTCTTTCTGCCCCGGCTGAATCGTTATCTATATCGTTTTCTTGAAATTCAAAACGTAGGTATTTTTTGTAATAATTAACAAATATAGGTACGAGTAGGTATGATTTTTCTTATCTATGTTAACTAAGAAACCATAATGGGGAATTAATTTTGAAGCTGTTTTATAAGATTCTATTTTAAAGTGTACTTTTTCTACAACGTATACAACGTTGTAGAAAAAGTATTTTTTAAATTTATTTATTACCTTTTTTTTAAATTTCGGCACTAAAAATATTTATTTATTATATTTGTTTGATATAAACTGGTCACTTGAGGTATAACAAGGTTTTATAGCCTCTCTAACAATTTATCAATTGCTTTTCATCGCTCGCTCGCTTTTCACTATGCGACAAAATATGTTTGGGCGTAATACTGGTGTAATTTTATCATTAAATGAAATTGAGAAACAGAATTTTATCAACTTTAAAATCGTTTCATTATTTGTAATTTAATGCCAATAATTGTAAAAGTAACGGATTCGACCTGTGTGTACCTGAATTATGGTTGATTTGGTGCACGAGTCCCGGACTGGTTGAATTTTGCGTTGAACGCCGAATTCAAATGTGGACGCCGAAGTGGAGGCACTGGCACTTTCCATTGATCCCCCCCCCCTGTTTGACGGGTAACGAGGAGGTCCCATCCAGTTTCCCGACTGGGTTGACCGGTTGCCTGTCGATGTTTGGGGAGTAGTTAGATAGCTTCGGTGTAGTTTTTTATCATTATTATTATTATTACTTTTATTTTTAACACTTTATTATCTCCTTTTTCAAGAAGTAAATTCATCCCCTTATTTATAGCGGTTATTCCATAAGTGGAGCCCCTTAAGCACCGAGGTTAGAAAGAATCACTGGATCCATGTTGGAAATAATTCTTCCGGCTGGCCCGGTTCATTCTGGGAGGTCGACGGTACCAGATTAGGGAGCGTCTACATAGAGGGCTCAGGTATTGCGGTAACCGAAATCATGGTTCATGACATATAAATAATATTAATGACGACTTTCAGGTTTGAAAAAAAAATAGTAGTAATAGAATATTACGTAATACAGATATCGTGTTAAATCCCTTTCCGAATACGCGCATTTTCTGTATTTATATTAAAATTATAAAACAATATTGAAAAAAAATCAAAAATAACAATACGAGTACTATACAACATTAATCGGAATAAGAAACATATGGTAGAAGACTATCAGGAATTAATGCGGATAACGTGATATATCTATTATAGATTACACGTATTTTCTGCATCTTTTCGACAAAGCGAAAATTATAGTATATAATAATAATCATCAGGTAGAAGACTACCAGGAAATTTTGCAGATAGCGTGATATACCTATCTACTATAGATTATACGTATTTTCTGCCTCTTTTCGACAAAGCGAAATTTTAGAATACAATAAAAAACATCAGATAGAAGACTACCAGGAATTTATGCGGATAACGTGATATATCTATTATAGATAACACGTGTTTTCTGCATCTTTCTAATAAGGCGAAATTATAGTTTATAGATACCCGCGATCACTTATGAAAAAAACAAAAATGGCTTACCTCATCGAAAGAAATAACGATCGCTATCATTTATTCTGTATTGTTAGTTCTAATTTTCCAACTTTTAGTACACTTTCAGTTCAATATTAAACTGTTTAGTTACTCGTTGGTATAAAACATATGCTTGTTACCGCGCAGAAAAAAAGACCTGCCGGGACCGGGGTTAATCAAGTATATAGACGGAAAGGTTTTTAAAAAGTCAAATGACATACCCTAAAACTGTGCGAAGTTACCTAGTACCTTACAAGGACTACCTGTTTAATTATGTACTATCTGAAGAATGAAGCGACGAATTATAATTAGTATTATAATTTTTATATTACGGCTGCATGGCGTCAATTGTTATCCCTGCTTCAAACGCCGGAGGTCCCAGGGTCGAGTCCTGATCGTGGTATTCATTTATCTGACGAACACCAGATGTTTGTTCTCGGGACATGGTTGTTTACGTTATTCTGGGTTCCCTCAGTTCGCTATACAGGGTGTTTTTTTTATTAGAGCATAATCCTTACACATCCACTGCCATTGTCCATTCTGGTTGTTTTCTTTAACTTCATTGGATGCCCTTGTCACAAATAGTTGAACAATAGATTTCTTTATTTAGTGCCAGTGACCACTCTGCTTGTCTTTTGTTTGTTGAAACAAAGTAATATTCCTATCAACACCACTGATTGTACCCAAGTGCTAAACTAATATGTGCTTCAAAATAAAGATATATTCCGATTTACTTGTCTTATTTGGCAAACAACTTTCGAGAGAAAAAGGTGACTTATTTTTAACTGCTATAATAATATACTGAAACAGTTTTAAAATAATAATATGCCAATTTTATACATTATTACCAATAGGTACCTAATACAAGTTTATAAAAAGGACTATAGATCATCTTTTTTACAAGTTCCTCAACGGAATATAATAACGACTATCATGATGGATGTCATGTCATAAAAAATGCCATATTTGGCTGGAACCTAAGCTGTCCGAACCAAAAACAGTGTTTTACTTAATACGGAAATATGTTCGATCGATACAATCGTTCACAGAATGCACTAGGTATTGACAGATATATCTGTTCGAAGAAAGCACGTTATTTAGTCATTTAAAACAGAAGGTCTTTTGATTGCAGTTACAACGAAAATAGACTTGTTATTATAATATGTAACCTTTCTATTAGTGATGCTTTCTACAAACCGGGCTACGGCGGAGTGTGCCTCTGTAAACAAAGGTTTCGGCGAAACTTGCTTTCTAGGAACATAATATTTCTGTCAATAGTTCACTCTGTGAACGATTGTATCGATCGAACATGTTTAGGTATTAAGTTAAACACTCAATCAAAAAGGACTTTTCTAAGCGCTGTGTTCGATTTTTGGGAGACTACGTATAAAAATGAAACAAAAAATAAAAAAGTTCATTGTTTATTGTGAGGCGGGACCGTGAACGTCTAGATGTATAGTCTAGCGTCACGGTCCCGCCTCAGGGGAATGTCGATTGGTTTCGATGGCGGAGCTCGGAGTGGAATTACTGCCGGCACCGCTGGCAGCAACCCCGAGCTCAGCCACCGAACGAATTTTTTTTTGTCGAGCCACACCTTCCTGCGCAGCTCGATGCGCCTGTAAATAAATAAAAATAAGTAGGTAGGTACTTCAGTCTTAGAGCATTTACAACTAGTGAAGCCTTTGACATTCCACTGCAATTTTTTTATGAAATAAAACAATGTTATATTACAATATAAGTACATCTAATGTGATCTTTATAAGTTGGTTTCTTTTCTAATAGTTGTACCTACTACATGGCAAAATTCAGTGAAAATATAAGTTGAAGACAACCAGTGACTTAGAGTGGACTTATTTATCTTTCTAGTTTGGCAAAGTACCTAGAAATAAAATGAAAAGAAAAAAAGTTTTAAATTTCTTACCTCTGTCACTAAATTATGTCTAAGTTTAGAGGACTTTCTAGTTGGGCAAAGTACCTAGATATAAAATGAAAAGAAAAAGCTTGAATCTACTTACTTACCTCTGTCATTAAATTCAGTCTAAGTTCAGAGATATTATATGTACTTGTCATAGCAAAATTGGTTTATTTTCAACATTTTAAAATAAAGGTTTGGTCAGTCCACAAAAAACCAGTAAATAATACTGGTTCCTACAAATCTGTCACTGTCTTTTATTTCACCTAATTAAATAATAACCTAAGTACAAATTTTTATATATATTTATAAATAGCAAAATCTACAGTATAGTTTTTTTTAAATACCTAGCTCATGTTGTAGGTTGGACTTATTTAACTTTATAATGTGGCAAAGTAGATATAAAATGAATATAAAATCAACCTGTATGTTTTAAACTTCTTTCATCTGTAACTCGGCTCAGGCTCGGTTGAGAGGCAGGACATACTTGTCATAACAAGCTTAGTTTAGTTTTAACATTTTCCAGTAAATAAAGGGTTGATCAGCGCAAGAGCAAAATAAAATATGTACTACTGATTACTATAAATTTGAAATTGTCTTTTATTTCACCAAATACAATATCTTTACTTAGTACAATGTTGTTGTTATTTAAAAAAATTATAATTTAATTATATGTGTCTAAAGCTTTATAATTTTTTTAAAATACTTAGCTAATGTTATACATACTTAAGCTACATAACTGTATAACTATAACTATATAAATTACTAAAAAATTCAGGCTTATTCATATTATTTTTAAGTAAGAAGATTTCAACACTTACCAATTCAAAGAATTTGATATTTTTTTTTTATTCATTAATTTCCTGAAAAATGTGGTACAGTTAGTAATATTATTAAGCAGCCACCTACATTTTGTTAGTTGAGATAAATTAAAAGCATCTTACATACAAAATTTTGTCATGATAAGTTAAGTTAATGATGTATGTATGCTTGCAGCTTACAACTTTTGTTTCAATGAGTAAATCTTTCGAAATTAGCTGTCACTTTAATATACATACGGAAACATACCACACGGAGACGAGCACGGCCCCAATAATCTGCTCCATCGTCAAATTGTTGCTGGAAAAGTAAATTAATTACAAATCACGACCTGTCCAAGTATCGTACGAACTTTACAATAATTCTTTTGAAACAAGAATGTATATAAACAATAAAACCTACTCACCCCATAATTATTGCTAGCGCGCAATAACCGCAATAACAGCATGTACCTACACAATGCGCCAGCGGCTCGCGTGGAAACCAAATACTGACGATGACTGATGATTGATGATTTGATCGATCACAAAATTCAAAATGGCATAGCGCGAGTCAAAATCAACCATGAAAGATCCGAATCTGAAGTAGCAATCAAAATACTACTTTTATTGTTTGCCAGCAAAAAATCATAATGTTTTATATGAATGAACAAATTAAAAAGCAGTTTTTGAAAACGTGTTCTAATCTCAAGGACTGCTGTCTCAACTCATTTAAACCAATTTTCTTTGAAAGTGTTGATTGAAATCTACTATTATATTTTACAAATTGGTAAATCAAAAGAGTGAAAGGTGGTGTCAATCTTTCAAACACCTCACCGGAACCTATACTGAGGTACAGGTTTGATAAAAAAAAATCAATTCCATGCACGGGGAGCCCCCTGTAAATGTTTTATTGTTGTATAAATCGTAAAGCGGTCTACAGAATACATCTACCAAGTTTGCGTCCCTCAATCTAAAATCTTTTTATTTTGAAACTTCATAAAAACGAAATTGGACCATGCGAAAAAATTTTCGTAATTAGTTTTCAAGTTATAGGTATAAGTTGGTATTTTCTCGTAAAAACAAACGGTAAGGTCAATTGGCTTGGTTAAGTTCTCAAAAAATAGTTAGTGAAATAGTCGTCTCGTCGCCGTCGTCTCACTATCATCATTTCAGCTAAAAGACGTCCACTGCTGGACAAAGGCCTCCCCCAAAGATCGCCACAATGATCGGTCCTGTGCTACCCTTATCCAACCCTTTTTGGCGATCTGCTTACTTTTTTTATTGGAAAATCTGTTTTGGTAGGAATTTACTGAATACGTACTCTTAATCAGTTAAAAGACACAGGTAAATAGTTTTAACTGTGTAATAAACAGATTTAGTTCAAGGGGAATGCAAACTTTAAATTAATAGCTCAGACAAGAAATACATTATCTTTTGTTTCGATTCTACATCTGGCTTCAAGAATTGTAAAATTTTTGTCCGTTCACACAGTCCATTGTTTACGTGGCTGCATCCTTTGACTAGAGCTAGCACGGGCAAAGTAGTGTGAAACAAAGGCAGTTCATAAACGTTAATTTGCGAATTTTTTTTAGTTTGCTCTTTTGTTTTTTTTTTCATTTCAAAAGGAGTTCTCACAACAAGAAATAATATGTAAGATTTGTAGTTAAGCCAGATGTCTATCGGCATTGTGCTCAATATTTTGAAAAAGACATTATCAATTAAAAAACAAAAGAAGAAAGGGAAAAAAATCTTTGCAAATTAACGTTTATCAATTAATAATTAGAGCACGTTTTCAAAAACTGCTTTTTAATTTGTTCATTCATATAAAACATTATGATTTTTTGCTGGCAAACAATAAAAGTAGTATTTTGATTGCTACTTCAGATTCGGATCTTTCATGGTTGATTTTGACTCGCGCTATGCCATTTTGAATTTTGTGATCGATCAAATCATCAATCATCAGTCATCGTCAGTATTTGGTTTCCACGCGAGCCGCTGGCGCATTGTGTAGGTACATGCTGTTATTGCGGTTATTGCGCGCTAGCAATAATTATGGGGTGAGTAGGTTTTATTGTTTATATACATTCTTGTTTCAAAAGAATTATTGTAAAGTTCGTACGATACTTGGACAGGTCGTGATTTGTAATTAATTTACTTTTCCAGCAACAATTTGACGATGGAGCAGATTATTGGGGCCGTGCTCGTCTCCGTGTGGTATGTTTCCGTATGTATATTAAAGTGACAGCTAATTTCGAAAGATTTACTCATTGAAACAAAAGTTGTAAGCTGCAAGCATACATACATCATTAACTTAACTTATCATGACAAAATTTTGTATGTAAGATGCTTTTAATTTATCTCAACTAACAAAATGTAGGTGGCTGCTTAATAATATTACTAACTGTACCACATTTTTCAGGAAATTAATGAATAAAAAAAAAATATCAAATTCTTTGAATTGGTAAGTGTTGAAATCTTCTTACTTAAAAATAATATGAATAAGCCTGAATTTTTTAGTAATTTATATAGTTATAGTTATACAGTTATGTAGCTTAAGTATGTATAACATTAGCTAAGTATTTTAAAAAAATTATAAAGCTTTAGACACATATAATTAAATTATAATTTTTTTAAATAACAACAACATTGTACTAAGTAAAGATATTGTATTTGGTGAAATAAAAGACAATTTCAAATTTATAGTAATCAGTAGTACATATTTTATTTTGCTCTTGCGCTGATCAACCCTTTATTTACTGGAAAATGTTAAAACTAAACTAAGCTTGTTATGACAAGTATGTCCTGCCTCTCAACCGAGCCTGAGCCGAGTTACAGATGAAAGAAGTTTAAAACATACAGGTTGATTTTATATTCATTTTATATCTACTTTGCCACATTATAAAGTTAAATAAGTCCAACCTACAACATGAGCTAGGTATTTAAAAAAAACTATACTGTAGATTTTGCTATTTATAAATATATATAAAAATTTGTACTTAGGTTATTATTTAATTAGGTGAAATAAAAGACAGTGACAGATTTGTAGGAACCAGTATTATTTACTGGTTTTTTGTGGACTGACCAAACCTTTATTTTAAAATGTTGAAAATAAACCAATTTTGCTATGACAAGTACATATAATATCTCTGAACTTAGACTGAATTTAATGACAGAGGTAAGTAAGTAGATTCAAGCTTTTTCTTTTCATTTTATATCTAGGTACTTTGCCCAACTAGAAAGTCCTCTAAACTTAGACATAATTTAGTGACAGAGGTAAGAAATTTAAAACTTTTTTTCTTTTCATTTTATTTCTAGGTACTTTGCCAAACTAGAAAGATAAATAAGTCCACTCTAAGTCACTGGTTGTCTTCAACTTATATTTTCACTGAATTTTGCCATGTAGTAGGTACAACTATTAGAAAAGAAACCAACTTATAAAGATCACATTAGATGTACTTATATTGTAATATAACATTGTTTTATTTCATAAAAAAATTGCAGTGGAATGTCAAAGGCTTCACTAGTTGTAAATGCTCTAAGACTGAAGTACCTACCTACTTATTTTTATTTATTTACAGGCGCATCGAGCTGCGCAGGAAGGTGTGGCTCGACAAAAAAAAATTCGTTCGGTGGCTGAGCTCGGGGTTGCTGCCAGCGGTGCCGGCAGTAATTCCACTCCGAGCTCCGCCATCGAAACCAATCGACATTCCCCTGAGGCGGGACCGTGACGCTAGACTATACATCTAGACGTTCACGGTCCCGCCTCACAATAAACAATGAACTTTTTTATTTTTTGTTTCATTTTTATACGTAGTCTCCCAAAAATCGGACAGAGCGCTTAGAAAAGTCCTTTTTGATTGAGTGTTTAACTTAATACCTAAACATGTTCGATCGATACAATCGTTCACAGAGTGAACTATTGACAGAAACATTATGTTCCTAGAAAGCACGTTTCGTCGAAACCTTTGTTTACAGAAAGCACACTCCGCCGTAGCCCGGTTTGTAGAAAGCATCACTAATAGAAAGGTTACATATTATAATAACAACAGTCTATTTTCGTTGTAACTGCAATCAAAAGACCTTCTGTTTTAAATGACTAAATAACGTGCTTTCTTGGAAAAATATATATTAGCCTGATTCTATTTTTGTTTTTTATTTAAATCGACTTACGTTACCTACCCAGAAAGCAATCGAAGATTATATTAAAATAATCGTGGTATGGCTACGTATACGAGATACGCTGAAGGTAGGTTTTTTAGGTCTAGGTAGGTTTTTATGTTTACGTTGAATGTTTGCTGTTAGAACAACGTGTATAAAAAAACAAGACTAAGGTAAAAAAAAAGGAAAAAAAAGAGAGTCCATGTATTTTATCGCGACAACGCCACATCGTTTACTCAGTTAAAACTCTCATGAGGTTTTTATTGCGATGAAAACGGTGGAACTTCGCCGTAGCGTGAACTCAGCAGTGTGTCTTTCTCTCGGGCTAGGGCTCTTTTTGCATCAAACCATATTTTTAATTCATCGAAACATACCTTACACACCTTAAGATTGTGCAATCCTTTGCATTTAATATAGTCGTGAAATAATGGTTAGTTAATTCAGACTAAAGTGCTACTTTATTATCATTTCTTATTAGAAAACTGAACTTTTTGCACTTTGCCAAAAAATAAAAAGGTTGGTAAATTCGGTGACAATAGGAATAACCCGACAACTCTGCGTGTCGAATGGCACTGAACGTAGGTAAGCGCATTTCTATGAACACTGTGTTCGCGGCACCTTGCGATGGTCAATGTGAACCAGCATAAGTGTCAAAGGCACTGTAATTGTAATTTTTTTGACCAACTATAGTGTGTTTGGGCACACAGCGTATTATTAAAAAGGTGGCATGTGAATAAATTTCGTCATTTTAAAGGATACCAATGTGTTAAGGGGTTATAAGTACAGGTCATTTGCAACATATTTTTGTATGGACACTAATATGCGAAAGTGAACCGTTATTGAGATATTTTAATTTTAGTGTTTATTTGGAAAAATCGTAGGGTAACTCAAAATCTAAAGAAAAAAATAAAAATTCAAAAGATATTTAATTTATATCTTAATTTTTTTTATTAATGACTATCTAGTTACATATCTAGAGCATAAAATGTACAATAACAACGTTTTTTAAACACAATGGTCCCAAAATCAAGAACAAAAGAAAAAATTTATTAGTAATTCACGCAAATTTGCCCCTTTAACATAAAAAGTCACTATGACATTTGTTGTGCACATTGTAAAAACAAATTTCTACGTTTCTTAAGCTTTTTAATGAGGTATACAACTTTTACACAAGTGTTCAAACACCAAAGATATCACACTAACAATAGAGCAGGGAGCAGGTAGAAATAATAAAAGAAATGACAATGGTGTGTCATTTCTTCAAAACAAAAGAGTCAGCTAGCAAAATAGGTAAATTCTTGTAATTCGTTGCGTTCATTATTACCAAAAAGTCCAGTAAGGCTTAATAAAAGTCGA
Source organism: Marasmarcha lunaedactyla (assembly GCA_923062675.1). Lineage (NCBI taxonomy): Eukaryota > Metazoa > Arthropoda > Insecta > Lepidoptera > Pterophoridae > Marasmarcha > Marasmarcha lunaedactyla. The sequence continues at coordinate 10,564,952 of OV281339.1, read as the reverse complement.
AGTTTATCCTAGAATCAATAGCTGAAGGATTAAAAAGCATTTGATATTATGGGTAAAAAACTTGTGTAAATTAGAGATTACCTTTGAAAATTGTTTTTGTGTTTGTTAAAGTTCAGCTAGGGAAACTCCTTATTTCAATAATAATACTTCTACTCGCTGTTAAACTATTTATTTAGATAAGATGTTATATTTTTCATTAGATGACGTGAGCAGACCGCGTTAGTACCTTGCCGATGCCGAAGAAGAAATCCTCCTTTTTTCCAACGAAATCCCACTACCTCTACAAGAGTTGTTGCTTATTCCCTTGGTGTGTTCCATTTTAAAGTATGGCAGATTTTATATAAATCTAGACGTCATTCCTACCACTATACTATAGTCCAACTACTCGAGGAAGGCGATCCTATGAGAAGAGTACAATTTTGCAGATTTCTTCTAAATTGTGACATTGAAGACCCAAATTATTTGATTAAGATGGAATAACCAACTACCATAATGCTCACTATTGGGAAGAAAAAGTAGTCGGAAACCCAAAATCAAAGCGGCCGAAAGGATCTCAGAGAAGGATGTCAGTAAATGTGTGGATGGGAATCATTAATAACAATTTGATTGGTCATTTCCTGCCCCAGACTTTGAATGGGGAACATTATGAAAATTTTTTACGCAATACTTTATTTGATTTATTACAAGACATACCATTGGCGACCTTGCGAGCAATGACATTCCAACACGATGGATGCCCAGAACATTACAGGCACCAAATCAGAAATTGATTACATGAAAATTTCCCCGATAACTGAATCGGCCGAGGAGGTCCAATACCATGCCCAGCAAGAAGCCCAGATTTGACCCCCATGGATTATTACGTATGGGGGCATATGAAATCTTTAGTTTACCAAAACAATCAGCCGTTTTCAGATGTGGAAGTATTCAAAAGAAAAATAATTACAGCAGCTGACCAAATTAAACTAAATTTAAGCTCACAAGTGGTAAAATCGGAATTAAGGAAAAGGATGCGAGTTTGTGTGAGAAACCAAGGTTGTCACTCAAAATGAGTTATGATATTTTTTTTTTTTAAATTAATATTTACTTTCATTTTCAACATGACTACGTTGGTTTTTATTCAGGTTAAAAAGGAACTTACAAATCTTTTATTTTTTCTACCTGCTCCCTGCTCCATTGTTAGTGTGATATCTTTGGTGTTTGAACACTTTTGTTTTGTAAAGTTGTATACCTCATTAGAAAGCTTAAGAAACGTAGATGTTTTTTTACAATATGCACAACAAATGTCATAGTGACTTTCATGTTAAAAGGGCAAATTTGCGTGTAATACTAATAAAAATTTTCTTTTGTTCTTGAATTTGGGAGCATTGTGTTTAAAAAAACGTTGTTATTGTACATTTTATGCTCTAGATATGTAACTAGTTCGTCATAAATAAATATAATAGAGATATTAATTAAATGTCTTTTGAATTTTTAATCTTTTGTTTAGATTTTAAGTTAACCTACGATTTTTTCAAATAAACACTAAAATTAAAATATCTCAATAATGTTTCACTTTCGCATACGAGTGTCCATACAAAAAAGGTTACAAATGACCTGTACTATAACCCCTTAAAGCATTATGCTCTAGTCAAAAAACACCCTGTATGGTACCCATAAGACGAGCTCAGATTACTTTGGGACCATACAGTTGGTATGTATTTATATTTATGAAATAAAAACGCTTTCAAATTTTATTAAACACTCATATATACATTTACATTTACATGACAATGTTATTATAACAAAGAAAACACCAAAAATATGAGTCAACCTTAATCATGTGCTTAATTAATATAACTTACCACAACTACCTTAAAAGAAACTGGAGTAAATTTAAGAATAAAAGCATAGAATATTACAATTTGATTTTGATTTGACATGCTGAAACCTGGAAAACCATCAACAGTAGGAATCCAACCACGTGGGATACTGATATAGGAATAAAAAAACACTACGAGTGTAAGCTAGCCTCACACTGACCAGTGTGCCCAGCTACGTGCATTCTGCCAAAAATATGCTGCGTTCCGTTTGCCGATTACAGCGCTCACAGCGCTAAAAGTGCTCAAAACCGTTCCGATTCGTTTGAGCGCGCTAAAAGTGTTATTAGTGATATTGCAATCGGAACGGTAAATAGCGCGCTAACATTCTGATTGTTCGTCGATTAAGTCTAAAGTTATAATTTCATTAAGATCTTTGACCCTGAATGAAGCAGGAGCCATTTTTTTACATTATTACGAAAGAAAATTAATAAGCAAGCTTTTAAATTCTTTAATCGACTAATAAAAACATCAACAAAGTAACGTCATGTGTCAGTTTTGACAGGCCGTTCACAGCGACCATGCTCCGTAGCGTTGGCACTGTGAGCGGTAAGATGGCGGCGTTTATGACGTCATTGATGACGTATCGATATCGCTGTGAGCGCGCTCACGGGCAAACGGAACGGGTATATGAGCGCTGTTAGCGCTGTAATCGGCAAACGGAACGCAGCAATAGTAATGTCCACTGCTCAAACAAAATATTGTTTGTAATACCTATGTTTAGCTTTGCAGTGTATTTAACGAGACATGTAAATCGTTTGTTGCTTCTGCTTGTTTTGTGGTCGCACAGTTAGTAGGACATCTGAGTATTATAGGTTAGTGAATTTTTAAAGTAATGTATGCACCGATTAATCCAATAGGCTGTAATGGCCCAGGCGCGGCGTTTACAATCAAATTCGTCCCAAAAGTGTACAATAGATTAGATTTGGCAAAAATCCCGTAACTTCTAATTCTTCGTCCTATACCTTAACAGGTTAAAAAAAATAATTTCAAACAAACGTTAAAATTGTTTTGGATAGGACAATCGATATTCTAGCAAATTGTTCATGTTGTAGGTATCTGGGGTAGTTTGCGGCGCAGCTCATCGTTTTCTTCCCTGATCTTCTTGCATTCGATTTGCAGGTCTTCAAATTGGGCCTGAAATATTAATTATTATTTTAAATATATCTAGTTATACGTGTAAACGATAGAAACACTGGGATGTGTTTAAAATTTGACGTGAAACTAAAAATTAAACCATGCAGCAATATTGCTACTTGTAAGTATTAGGTCATTACATATGAAAGTGGAGTTTTGTAAGGGAGGAACGTAGAGTAAATTTTTTTGAAATACACACATCATAAAAGTCTAAGCAACATATACAAATTAAATTGTACAATGTATTTTCACATTAAATCGTAAGTATTTTATTATTTATATTATTCTTTAGTGTCTTTTCAAGTTAAAAAATCAATTGTTTTTTTATAATTTTTATTTTAATAACATAAATTAACAATATTGCGAGTACTGTATCATTCGTAGTACAAACTAAGATGCCTAAGCAACTAAACTTTTTATAAACTAAGTAATTGAAATGTTAAACAAAATTAATTTATTGTAAAGGAAAATGGATAACTTAATACAAAGAGTGGCCGCCTCTGTTGTTGAGAACTTGCTGACACCGATTATTCATAGAATCGATGAGACTTTTTATTTTATCCTGCGGCAATTGCTCCCAATGAAATTTTAGTAAGTCCATCAGTTGTCGGGATGTTGTCGCTGCGTCCAAGTCCTCTAAAACACGTCTCTGGAGCATGTCCCATGCGTGCTCGATGGGGTAGAGGTCTAGCGATTGTGCAGGTCAAGGCAAGGTGCAAATGAACGGACATAAGGCCTCAGAATATCATCAACGTAATTTGCAGCGTTCGTGTTTCCATTTACAAAAAGGAGCTCAGTTCGTCTGTTCTTCATAATACCCGCCCATACCATAACTGTTGAACCGTTGTATGGACGAACTTCTTGAACGCACCTCAGCCTCTCATTATTTCCAGGACGACGGTACACTCTTACCCTTCTAGTATCAGGCCTAAGACCAAATCGAGACTCATCGCAAAATAAAATTTTATCCCATTGATCTTTTGGGGCCATTTTATTTGTTCTCTACACCGTTTCGACGAGCGCGATTCCCGTGTTGTCCTAAGTGGGTCGTCGTGCAAGTAGGCCGTACTCATGCAGTCGATTTCGCACGGCTTGGGTGCTAACAACAACACCACTTGTGTTTTGTAGCCTTAAACCTATCTCTCAGGCGGTTAACATCGGCTGACGTCTTGCGGTAAGTTGAATGTATCGGTCTTGCCGAATGTTTGTACTCCTTCCGCGGCCTGGGTGCGGCTCGGCAGGATCTCCGGTGTCAGTGTAACGCTAATAAAGACGGCAAATAGCGCTTCTGTTGACACCAAAATATCTTTATTCAAAATATCTTTAGACTGATTGCAGCCCGCTTCCAAAATCCCTACGGCTCTTAGCATTTCGTGTGAGGTCAAATGACGTTGCTCCATGTCGTAAACAATGTTTTACAATTCAAAGTTTTCCCAATTAATCAAAAAAATTAATTCGTATTTTTTAAATTTCTAACACTCACGCCACACAAAGAAAACGCATTAAAATTCGAAAACATGCATTCGCTTTAAATTTTGCGAAAAAACAAATGATGACGATTTTTTTTTTACAACCCACCAGTATGTCATCTAGAACAAAAAAGGGTTAGTTTAGTACTACCTATTTGGTAGTACTAAAGTATATTAATTGATATGACAATTGATTAATCAATTTGAAATAATGTGTGTTGCTTAGACTTTTTTGATGTGTGTATTTATTTAATCAAAGTATATTCCATTGCTATCTATGCACTTTTGCACATTTAATACTTAATAATAAGGACATCTAATTTGTAGTCTTTTATATTCGAATAATCTAATGATACATTACTAGAAATGTATTATAAATATTTGCACGCCTGTTTAGGTTGAATATGATTGTACTTTCAAATTATTTAAGACCATTGTATATTTTGACCATGTTCAGCGAATAAAGTTTTTCTTACTTTCCTTCTTTCTTTCTTTCTTTGCCATCTCATCCGTAGTTCATTGATCTCTATCTCTATTGATAAAGTCTTTGAAGGCGCTTTGGACTGACCCATCGAAGTTGAATTTTTCCCTTGCAAGAAGTTATCCAAATTTCGAAAAAAATGTTAACCTGTTGGAGCAAGTTCCGGAGAGTACGGTGGATGTCTTTGCTCCTCTAATTTGGTAGCCGTCTGTTGTACAGTGTGTGGTCTAGCAATGTCCTGAAGCAGCAGTGCCCTAAAGCGATTAACCAGCTTTGGTTGTTTAGCAGCTAGATTTTCCATCAAGGGTTGCAGTGGCTGACAGTAAAAATCTGTCGTAATAGTCTGGCCAGATTTAAGAAGGCTGTAGTAAACGACACCGGCACTAGTCCACCAAACGCTCACAATTAAGTTTTTTAGTAAATTTTCGCTTGGGGCAGGATTTGGCTGGTTCGCCAGGGTTCAACCATTGCGATGAGCGTTTCCGATTGTCGTACAGGATTCACTTTTCATCACAGGTAATGATTCGATTTAAAATCCTTTCATTATTTTTTATATATTATACGGTTGAGTAATGTAACGCAGCAGTCGATGCGTTTTTGGTTTGTTGCAGTCAATTCATGAGGTACCCATCTCTCAAGCTTTTTCAATTCTCAATTGGCTTCAAGTGGATTAAAACAGTTTTGTCACTAACACCGCAGCCTACAGCTAACTCGGACGTGGTTTGCGAAGGATCCGCTTCCACAATAGCCTTCAATTCTTAATTATCAACTTTGGTCTCCGGCCGTCCACGGGACTCTTATTGCAGATCAAAATTTCCAGAATGAAAACTTTGGAACCAAATACACAATGTGTTTTCTTTTGCGACACCGCCGCCATACACAGCATTAATAGTTCGAGCCGTTTCAGCAGCACTGGAGCCACGGTGGAACTCGTACTCGTAAATAACGCGATATTTCAAGATTTCCATTTTGTAAACTAAGTGACGCAAAGAAAAAACCAAAAGAGGAAAAAACAAATGAATTATGGTTTTCGAAACACAAATGCATGAGTAAATAGCTGTATAAATTTTAAATTGGAATTCTTAATCAAAGAGGAGATAATACAGATCATAGGTATATAATATAATACAAAATTACATTCTAAATGCCATTCTAATTACAGGTGACGTCGACATCCTTAAAGTATACAACTATAACACAATCTATAAATCGTTGTTAATTATTATTTAAGTTAAACTAATTTATGTATTTATAACAATTTTTAAATATACAACGAGCAAGAGAAAACAGGGATGAGGTTATCAATATAAATTTAAAGTAAGAGTTTATTTTATAGAATTATTTAAATACAAAAATATACAACAATATAAAACAAAAAAGAAAAACATGTGTAACGTTATAATCATTCAAGGTAAGTTATTGTAAAGTTGTTATTATTAAAGGGGTTTACTAGATTTGATCAACCCAGCCACAGTATCCTTGAAAAAATTGAGGCCTAGTCCAAAAATGTCCACTTCAGTTCCTCTGGAAATTGAGTTGTACAATTGCATCAGCCTGTTTATTGGTGAATAATGTCCGACGTTTATTTTGGCTCGGTTTTCAGTGAAAAGTCAATATTTTTCTTTATTTGACTTAAAACTTTTTAAATACTATTGTTCTTAACAATTCAATAAAATTCTGTCTGCTTTGATTGAATTTAGACAGCAGAAAATAGGTGACGTTTTTACATCATGACGTACTTAAGTAATGTATCTTGTACTCACACAATCTCAAGTATGTACATACAATTTATGAATCTTTACACGAATGAGACTGAGAAAGATACGCGAGCCAGACGTCGTGTAGTGTCGTCTCCGTTTTAGTAGCAGTAGTAACAGTCGAATAGCGAATGAGCTACATAAGGCGACAGGCAAAATATTTTAGAGGTCTGAGTATCAGGGAGCTTGTCACGTATCTGCCAGTATTTCACTTATAAAACTGAAAATAAAGTGGAATTTGTCCAAAAGTCTACAATAAGTAAAATTTTTTTTTATTATTACCTGACATATTGATGTTTGTTGTTTTATCACTCCATAATCATCAATGAGTTCTTTTGTCTTTAGTTTTTCAGCTTCGAGATTTCTGTGACTTTCGAACACTTGTCTTTCCATTCGGCTTTTGTGTTCTGTCACAACTGAAAAAACAGATTAATTAACCATTATTAAAAATGACATAGGCCTAAATGAGAACGTTAATATGTGTCCGTTATTTTCAATTTATTTTTGGGTATTTAACATACTTTGAATCATGGTCATAACATACTACTTGTCAGCTAGAGAAAAGTTCAACACATAATAGATATATTAATAAATCCAAATTGTAAAGGCTGAAAATTTTATGATAAAAACTAAAAACTATTTTTTTTGTTTATTTTGTAATGGTATAAATAAATAAATGGTAAAAACTATATTTATTGCGTATAAATTCGAAAACTGCAAATGCCTACGGCAAATCTTTTTAAAATCAATCTTTCGCACCCACTTTTAAAGTAGACATCTGTTGTTTTTAAAACGACTATTCGAATAGAATATACGATATAGATAAAGACTAAGACTAAATAGAGATCTCTTTAGTTCGATAAAATAATGAGAATTAAAATTTCCTTTAATTCTAAAAGTACGTTATTAATTTTTTTTTTATTTATCTCCAGACTGAAGACGTTCTAATTATTTAGGTTTAGGACATGAAAATGACAATTTAATTTTTATGTTCATTTTAATATTTATTTTCAAATATTTAATATTTTGTTCAAAAATTGAACAATTGAAAATTGATTTCATTCATAACTTCGTAAGAGTAAACGCTAGAGACGCTTAAAAATGGAACAAAAATTAAGTTGTCATTTGAATGACAAAGCCTGTCCTCCTCTAGAACATATACTTATTTGTCAACTACCCACTACTTTAAAATAAGGTAAAAAGTTCGTTGTTTATGTATAATTGTTGAGGATATGTAAATATTTAAATAGTTTTTGTCAATACTTTTAATAAGGTAAAAATTGTTTTTTGAAATATATGTACCAAAAGGAAGAGGATTCGTCCCTTTTACAGGTCTGCGTACTTAACGGGGGCGTCCTTGCACTATTTTAAAAACTTTTTACCAAATAAAGATATTTTTGAATATACAGGGCAATGGCTCCAATTTTTCAATACATTTTGTAAGTCATAACAATCAGCCGCAACATACCATCCACTCATCGTCATGAACAGCGCATATGCCAAACGTTCACGAATATTTTTGGTAGTTCCGAACACATAAGCGGACGTGCATTTGAAGGTACATGACAAAACAAGGTACCTATGTCACAAGAAACTCCAATAACTGATAAGCATTTGGCAAACTTATCAGTTATTGGTACTTCCCATTAAGATGTTCCCGTGTACTTTAAAATGGCATCAAGTAAACAGCGAAGAAACTATAATGGTTCATAGGAGAAATCCCTATATTAAATAAAAGAAGAGCCTCAGCCAAACAATAATTAATTCGAATTACCAAGTATTTCTTACCGAAAAAACTTGCCCATTAGATTTGTGAAGCACAGGGACGTCGGAAATTTAAAAATTTTGATCTGCTGGGGCTCAAGACTGTTTTGAAAGTAATTCCCATGAATAGTCCTAGGGTTGGAGAATCCTTGAATTGATTGCAGAGGACATTCCTTTTTTTGCTCTTTCAAAATTGTTTGAAGTTGGTTTGTTTGCAACTGAAACAGTTACACTTCTCTAAAAAGATAACTTAAGTTTAGTTTCATAAAAATTATTATTAAGTTATTATTAAAAATTATTATTATTAAGTTTCATGAAGATCTTGTAAACTTAAAAAAAATTAAATGTTAATTACAGAAGATTATTTTGAGGACATTCCTTGTTTTGCCTCGCAAGCTAAAAAAATAATTAAACATGTCCGAAACTGTCCCGACTGTTGCTGTCTGACACTTCTATGCAAGCGATATGGGCGGTAATCAAACATTCAATACATTTGCAATCCTTTGACCTGTTTCGTAGAGCCGACAAGAGGGTGCGGTTCGTGTATTCGCGTATTCATCTTGTTCATACGAATAAGTGAATAAAAGACTTCAGCCACTTCACTTCGTAGTCTTTGCGCGAATACGCGGACGCGAATGTCAATATGAAGTACGGGCATAATGTTTTGACAGGCCTTAGTGATATGAGGCCAGAAAAATTATTTCCATCGTAGTTGAACTTGTTGAAGAAGCATTATTTTAAACCAAACTTTTTTTTAAATACATTTCGGCCTCTATTTTCCTAAATAAATGTTGTCTAGTTTAAGCAATTATTTTAGGATTAACAGTCCTTGTTTTCACCCTGTACGGTAACAAAAACCAATTTAGGTTTATACATACACCTTGTTCCTTTGGTTAAAGTTTTCCGGTGAAATTTAAAAGGCTAATAGGGCCATAAATAAATTGTCGATTTCGGAAAAATAGGCTAAAAATCGCAAAAATCCTATTTTTGATATATTTGACCTCGAGTAATATTTTTTCCAGGTATAGGATCAATGAGGACTTTTTAAGTTTATTTATAATGATGTTTTGAACAATCCCACCAACTTTCAGCTTTATGTGAATTAATGTATATCTTCAGATGTCTAAATTGATAGGACTACTAAAAAGTCATGTAAAGGAGACATAAGGTTTTGCGAACATTCTGGTACTGAACTTTATGTTACTCTAACCTATACATTTTATACATAGAATTATAGTTAAAATTATTCTTATTTAGTTGATTTAACATTTATAATTTTGTTGACCGCCGTTTTTATAAAAAAAACAATAAAATATTTTCGTTTATTTTATTACAGAATACTTAAATCAAGACCCGTCAATGTCACTGACATAATGTTTCATAAAACATCAAGTTAATGTTACCAATCTAAGGAAATAATTGGTAAAACATACAGTTTTCAAATGTTATTGAATTAAAGTTACGTATTTTGCAATATTTGAATAACAAGTATACAGAAAACCGAATAACTTAGGATTATTTGTTACGAAATAATATTATGTGCTAAGTATAAAATGTTTTAAAAATTATTTTGAAATGAAATAAAAAGAATGGCGATAATTTTTTCAAACTCGGGATAAAATAATCGCCATTCTTAGTAATACTAGCAGCTTCACATCTCATCTCAGCTCGCTCAGACGATCTTCCTCCTGCGTTTACGAGCGAAAAGAAACAACAACGATCTTCCTCCGTTGTTTCGTTGTGCTCTCTCCAGGTATACCGCCCTTTTTGTGACCCTTGCGTGTTTTAGACTTGATCTTGCTGTAATTATAATATGTTTATCCTTGCTATTTTTTTGGACCCGATTACTGCCCATCAACTTATTTACCAACAGCTTACTCACGACAGCACTTAAGTACTTTTAACATAGTTCAGTAGGAAATCTCTTTTTTAAAGGGATATAGGTATATCGTGAATTTCTAATATCTGTTCCTTATACATTTCAGATTGCTGTGTAGTTCGGTATGGATGAGCAAATTACATTTTCTATGTGTTTTAATTGTAATGTTGCTTTGCGGCATAATTTTCAATAATGTTTGATTGTTGATGTGTCCAGATTTAGCATACATTGTTGAGGAATGGACAGGACAACTCATGAGGTTTGTTTTCTATTTGAATTATATCTTAATATTAAATTCATTCAGTTGATTATTTTCCTTACCTAAAATTATTATTTCAGGCATCAGATCATGACCAAATCTGCAGTGAGTGCTGTAGTACACCTGACACCCCAAACCATTGCTCCTCATTCCACATTCCTCAATATAAAAAGAAAACATATTTTAATGAATTATAAACTATATGTTACAAAAAATTCATGTGTGTGTCAGGAACATTGTTTGATCTATAACTGGGAAGAATTGAATGTAATGTAATTATTTAAATGAATTTAATTCCACACAATTGGAGGAGAATTTGAATCTTTTGAGCAGTAAGTGTGTGATCAATTGGATTTTGAAAACATGGAAGAAATGGAAAACAATTTGTGTAACTACTGGACAGGACTTTCAGTAAAAGTGTGTATTTAATATAATTGTCAATTATTTTAATCATTGCAAAAAGAAAAAGCTTGCTTTAGGACGGCTTCTAGCAAAATTAAGAACTGGAGAGTCATGTGTTCGCATATTCAGCATTTTTAATATTTGCACTTAGGTTGTTCACAAATATGTAACAATTGTAAGACATTGTTTGATAACAAATTATGTCCCAGTACTTGGAACTTAATTATACCACAAGGACTTTTTGGTACATAGGACAATCCTATAGTTATCTGTAATGGCACCTTCTATATCAACATTTAAAAAATCCTCAAACTGTTTGTATCAAAAAAAGACCTATAGCTTACACAAACATAAACTTAATCCTAGTCAAACCTTTTTTAATTGTAAGTACTGATGCTTACATATTAGATATTTTTGGGCCATATCCAGCCACTACTAGTGATACAGATATTATTAAACTTCTGTTTCAAAATCCAAATTCAGAGTAAAAAAATTATTTTGAACCTGTGTTTATCCGTTGACATCAGAACCTAGGCCGTCATTTGTGACTGGCTTCAAAGATATCTCATCTTTTAGTACTTCAAATGTGACGCTCATTGCGGCCTTACTTGAAATTTGTGACGCTTTAGTTTCGGAGATATTAGTGGTTAAATGGAACTGATTATGAACCTAGGGCTTGCCATTTTCATCAAATTACTCGTAAATTACTGCATTTTGGTTTGATGTAAGTCGTCACGATAGCGTCACGTTTGCGTCACTAATTAATGACGCAGGTGTGAATTTCGTAACACGAGCCATCATTGAAATACAGAGAAGCCCTAGGTTCATATGTACTTATAGACCTAGGGCTTCTCTGTATCTTGGCACCGGATGGTCCTAGGAACTAAAAACTTGGATTAATCGTTAGAGACGAAGAATTTAAGAAATGTTGACAATCATTTTTGTTTCGAACTAGTCATGGAGGATAGTTACATGCAAATGAATATTTTTGATGACTAGGGTGACAATGATAATTGTCAAAGACTTTTTAATGATAGTTAAGGTGCTTATTTTCGATCATGGGATAAATGAAGACATATAGAGTTTCTTAAATTTTTGTCTCGCGTCACGAAATCACTTTTGAAACAAATGCGTCACTTGCTCTTCAGAGTTTAGAGAGAACTGAGATAAGCTTAGCAAACAAGAATTATTTTGGGGTTCAAACTCGGACATAAATTCAGAGCAAGACAGGGATTATTGCCATCTCCCTCCCACTTGAGTGCAGGATACAACTCGCTATACCTGGCCTATTAATGCGTCGTGGGAACATTAAGTTAAAACGTCCCGACAAATAACATTTCTAAGAATTTTAAAACTGCCGACAAATTACACAAAACAAGACAATAGAACAAAACAAATAGATGCCGAAAGTCAGTGGCATATAACCATAACAGGTAAGGTATTCTCAATGTCACATTTAGGTGTCATATGCACCTGAAAATGAAAATTCTATTTCAAATTATCTCATTTACTGCTATAATAAACTCAAAAAAAAGATATTGTCACATTTAAAGGAACTAACGAGGTAACAAATGCAATAATTAGACGGACTAATAAAGGATTAGTTTCCCTATACCAGCGAAGCCCTAGTTTCATAACAGGTATTTGTTTAAATGTTAGTAAATTTTTCAAATGACAATTACGAAGTCAAAATTATTAGTCAATTTTACGTAATTTCTTCGTCACTAATGTTTAATCCAAGTTCGCAGCTCCTAGGACCATCCGTTGCCAAGACACAGAGAAGCCCTAGGTCCATAATTATGAACCTAGGGCTTCTCTGTATCTCGACTATGGCTCGTGTTACGAAATTCACACCTGCGTCATTAATTAGTGACGCAAATGTGACGCTATCGTGACGACTTACATCAAACCGAAATGCAGTAATTAACAAGTAATTTGATGAAAACTGGTAAGCCCTAAGTTTTATAATCAGTCAAGTTCCATTCAACCAGTAATATCTCCGAAACGAAAGCGTCACAAATTTTAAGTAAGGCCGCAATGAGCGTCACATTTGAAGTACTAAAAGATGAGATATCTTTGAAGTCAGTCACAAATGAGGCCCTAGGTTCTGATGTCAATGTTTATCCTTGATCGTGGATTTAGAGATTACATAGGATTGTTCACCTCTTTAGGTTACTCTGTGTATAAACCTGATACACGTGGTGTAAATGAAGGACCACAGCTGTCTACAATAAAGGCTAATAAGCCACACACTAGTATCAATGTGCAGATGGGAGGTGGAAGTTGTAAATGGTCAGTTTAAACAGGATTTTAAAATGTTCATCAAATAATTTTAATAAAATGTCAAAACACTTAATAAATGATTTTAAGATTGCAGCTGCTCTCAATTGATTCAGAATATCAGAATGCTCAATAATTTTCATCCCATTATAACTGACCAATGTGATGCCAATTTATTTTTACAAAGAGCATTATCAAGATTAAATATGCCCAACCATTTAGCAAATTATGTTGAATCATCTCATTTAAACAGGCTACATGCCAACTTTGTAAGAATTGATAGTAAAGTACCCCAAATGGAAATGTTCCCTGTAATGGAAATGAATTATCTCATAATTTTTGCAAACATACCAAATAAAACAATCGAGATCATATTATGGGGAACATATTCGAACAAATGGATCATTTGTTGTGGAAGTTAGTGATAGCTGGACCACCACAAATGTTCCTGGGTTATCAGCATCACCACATGATTTTATTAATATGAGGTAGAATTAGGTCAGGACACCATAGTAATAGAATTTATTACACATATATTTTATTGAAACGGGTACAAGCAGATTGGCAAGGAAAGTTAAATTCTTTATACTTGTTTGATAGGGAAACATACAGTCAGGACCAGTGCTCATGTGGTAACATTAGTTTGGTACTTTGGTTGGGCTCAGCATTAAAGTAATATTACCCTAACCAGCTGGTCACCTAGATGAAATATTATTAAGAGATGGTGTAGAATAAATAAATAACTATCTACAGTATCTAAAAGGTTGTTTTATTTATTATTTTTATTAAAATACTACCTTTACTTTTATCTAATAGTCAATACAGATTTGTTATACAATACAAATAAGGGTACTGCTTAAATGGTCAAGTAGTGCCCTTGGATAATAGAACATAATTTTATCTAATTAAGTTTACATAGACATCATTTATTTTATACAATAAAAAAAAGATAAAAAGTAGTGGTGTAACTAATGTCTGCATTGATATGTGCAAATCAAATGAATTTATTTGTGAAAAAATGTGTACAAATAGTTCTTATTAAAATTGACAGTTCTACGTTTTTTACTGTTACACAGCATGCAAATATTTATAAGAAGTTCATTACAAAATGATTTACTATCTAATCTATCAACCTCTTTAATAATATCAAAATAGTATTTACAAATATTAATATTTAAATGTTATAAAAATAATACAAAACATAATGATTCCTAGTTATACATGTAGTTTCATTTGATTCAGTGTCTTTAAAATATTCATTAATTGTGTAGCAACATTTTTGTATCAATAAGTCATATTTTTTTTCATTTATAGTCATTAAAATTTACATTGGCACATATAGGGTCCCTTCTCATTGAGTGTTTTGCAAGTTGTTATAATAATGTTTCGAGCTATTTCAGTATAGAAATTTGGTTGAATTTCTATGAATGTGATACAGATTATCCTGGTTCTACCTTATAAAACAATAGTTTATCTAAAACAGATTGTTTATCTTGAAAGTGGTTGCAGATAGCCATGATTCGCAATTATTAAGGTTTTTGGGCAAACTATTATTATATATTACAATCCAAGTTATTAACTCAATTTGTTTCTGGTCTAATCAAGACATTGCTGTCGTCATAGGCGCCATAATTGCCAAAATGGGTGACCGGATTAGTAATCTAGAATGCTGCCTCATCAAGTTTTCTGCCCTTTATTGGATTTTTAGGATACTCATTAGGTGGAAAGGGTGATGTGATTTGAAACACCGAAGGGCCGCTATGTTTCAGGTTCCAGTGCACAGTTAAGGAGACATTACTTTGTTAGCATCATCAACTATGACGCTGGAACACATCATGGCATAAAAGTCAGAAAAATTTAATTCTATATAGGTTTGTGTTTGGTTACTCATTAGTCAACTGTGGTGCACTGATAGATATTCATTAATATAATAATCCAAATAATCATTTTTTCTTCTGGTAAACAAACAAACAAGTCCAATTCAGGCAGTTGTTGCTAGCTTGTCAAAGGCATGGCTGTCCCTGACAAGGGAACAAATACTGTTCCATTTACTCGATTTTCACATTTTTTAATTGGCGGTATACAAAAATCCAACAAAAGCATCTTTAGCGTATTTTATATCTTAACAAGTAGTACTTCTACTGTGGTGGTTAGAGTTATATTAATACCCAGTACCAGTACTACATGTGTCCTTTCATATCCTGGCAACCCTAAGAAAATGTTCCTTGGTTATTCTACAAATATTTTTTCCAGTTTAGTGTTCATACATGTAAGCAACAAAATATAAGGTAAACCACATGTGTGAGCTTTGAAAATGTTTTGACTTTATATGGAGGTGTGCACCACATTTGGTGCACCACGTATGACAGTGATTTCAAAGTGCCCCGTATGTGGCGCACCCACAGGGAACGTTCACACGTTCCCTGCCGATTTTCAGAAAAGGGCAGCTAAATATTAAAAAATGTATAAGTCGTTTCATAGAATATCTCAATCTTAATAATAACCATGTAGATGAACTCACAAAATCAACTAAGATATTTATATATATATATTTATATATATATATATATATTTATATATAATAGTACTTACCGTCCAGTTGATACTTGGCATTAGATAATTCAATTAAACACTTTTCACTAGAATCTTTTACTTGTTTATAATCGATATCAAGGTTTATATAGAAAAACATTGCAACGAAAACAATAAATAACAACCCAGGGTACAAGTAGGTTCTATTTTTCATCTTGAACATGTTATGTATACGAAACATTTTTAACTAGAGGCACAAACTAACTAGTTATGCTACGCATCAGAAGAACGTCTTCCTATAACTGCAACACTAGGAACTGGGAACTTTTCAATTTGACAACTATTTTTTTTTCAATTAGATTGTCCTTCGTTTCTTAATTTTAAAATGACGGCATTGGATTTTAGCGTAATGCCATTGTGGCAGGCGAAAGCCCCTCTCAACAAGATATTTTAACAATCTAAAAGATAAAGAAGGTAAAATAAATAAAAGAGTTGTATATTTATGATTTTTTTTATTTCTAAATTTTGTTTTATATTTTTATATGCATTGTTTGTATTGCACGGGAAGCAAATTTTTATTTTCTAGAAGCGAGACATCAGTTCCTTTTATTCATATTCTGTTAATTATGTTACACCAATTAAACACCGTTATTCATATTGAGTAACCCAGAAAACATTTCTTGTGTAGCTCACAAACAATATACAAAGGTTTACCACACTTAAACCTTGTAAGCACAAAGCACTATTAGCACAAAAACACGGTAACCATGATTGTTAAGTCATATCTCAGTTCTTGGAAAGTGATGGAAAATAACGTCCTTTCGGCTACTTTCTCATTCACTACACAGCACTTGTTGTACATTTGTGAAGCACCGAATAAACGCATATTAATTACTATATTTGTAAATGAGAGGTTATGTTTCGGAAATTGATCAATGCAAACTCTTCACTCGTCAAACATTGAAACCATAATGGCAGATCGAGCTGATTGATTGAAAATTAAATTAAATGTTGCGTTTTATGGCAATCAGCTGTAGTTACTACACAATAACTATTTCTGCCAATTTCAAGTATTAATATAATAAAAGTAGTTTTAACATTATTAAAATATTGAAACATAACCTAAAACCGTATATCATTGATTGAACATAGCGTTATCATTCATCATTCACATTGAAGTGACGTATGACAATTGTTCGCTCGAAAAGTAGCAAGAGATGTCAGCATCAAAAGTTCTAACCATAGACATAATTCCTAGTTTTTTTTATATGAAGACTACCTGCTATGACTCGAAGTGTCCGTAAAGATTAGTACTATACGTTTCAAATGAGAAAAGGAACGTCAATGACCTCTATCTGTCAAATTTCACTTGAAAATTATAGTCAGCAAAGAAACATTTTTTGCATATAAATAATGATTTATTTTACTTTATTTATTAAAGTATTAAATCGAAAAGAAATTATTCAAAATAAAACTGTATTCAAAAAAGAACTGTTATGAGTTAATAAAAAGGCAAAAACCACCAAAAATCTATGTCAAAAATAACATTTTCAACACTCACGGTTTTGAAATTTTGAGGTTGCCACCTTACAATTCTAATTTAAATCCAATAGCGTGACAAAAACGTCAAAAGTTAGAAAGCTAAATTGAGAGTTTGACGAAAAGCAATTGCTTGTTTGAATAATCCTATAGTAAAAAAATCTTTTTTTGCTCACGCTATCTAATCTTTTAATTTTGTTAAAACTACCTTTATTATATTAATACTTAAAATTGGCAGAAATAGTTATTGTGTAGTAACTACAGCTAATTGCCATAAAATGCAAAATTTATTTTAATTTTCAATCAATCAGCTCGATCTGCCCTAACGGTTTTAATGTTTGACGAGTGAAGAGTTTGCATTGATCAATTTCCCTAACTAGTGTTGCCGAACTATCGATAGTTTGACTATCGATAGTTGACCTCGGAAATCATCTATAATATCGATAGGCCTATCGATACTATCGATAGAATCGATAGTATCGATAGCTCAGTTTGGAAAATAGTATCAGTATATTGTAATACTATCGATAGTAGTGAAGCTCAATATCGAAATTACTATCGATTGTATCGATACTATCGATAGTATCGGCCATGACTATTATAATAATAATTGATACAATCGATAGTATCGATAGTATCGATATGTTTGCGCGGTCGATAGTAGGTTGTTATTCAATAGTATTGTGTATGAATATTGGTTGATGTAGGTAGTAAATATTTTGAGTCTGTAATCTTGATGTAACTACTTGATGTGATTTGACCTTGTAAAATAGTGCTACAGTATTTAAGGTGGATTCCTTCTGCAATAGCAAATCACTAAAAACTAATTATACGCAAATGTTTTACTACAGAGCTTATTGGATTACGAACTAGAAAATAAAAAGGGTTTTACAAAGCGTCAACGCAAAAGCTGCAACAGTGGTGAGTAAAAAACCATCTAGTTTTCTGCCATCCACTAGCTAGACAATTACTTTACAAGCAATACTATTGAGAAAAAGGTCACTATCGATAAGATAAACTATCGATAGTATCGATACTTTCGATAGTGCATCCGATATTGAGCTTCGATAGTATCGATACTATCGATAGTATTGCTGTGTGTCGATAGTATTGCCGTTCACGGGGCTATCGATACGATCGATATCGATACTATTGCTTTTGCCCAACTATCGATAGTCTATCGATAGACTATCGATAGTGGACTATCGAGCGGCAACACTATCCCTAACATAACCTCTGAATTCCCAAATACAGTAAATAATTTGCGTTTATGTTGTTTCACAAATGTACAACAATTGCTGTGTAGTAAATAGAAAGTAAGCGAAAGGACGTCATTTTCCAAGAACTGAGATCGGACTTAACATTGGTCACCGTGTTTTTATGCTAATAGTGTTATCTTACAAGGTTTAAGTGTGGTAGAAGTTGTAAATTGTTGGTAAGCCACAACGATTTTGAGAACTGTTTTCTGGGTTACTCAATTAGAATAACGGTGTTTAATTGGTGTAACATACTTAATTAGCTGAATACTAATGTCTTGCTTCTAAAAAATAAAAATTGTCCTCCCATGCAATACAAACAAAGCATATAAAAATATGAAACAATGTTTAGAAATAAAAAAATTCCTATATATACATTGAGCTACTATGTACTACGTACTAGAGAAGCTATTCAAAACAAATTTTGTGTCACATTCCATTTTTTCTTATTCAATCGTTTATTATTAGATGCAGCGCTACAAAGTTTTAAGTTATCTAGTCAAACGATTCAAACATGCAGCGCTTGGATTGCTACAATAATGTGTAATATCTCACGACCAATCAACGAATTGCAATTTGTCATACCAATAGATTATACGAGTGGCACAGAATGGACAAAATATTTAAATTTTACCTAACTGCATAGAAAATGAGTATATATTTTGTTATATAGGTAAATAAATAAATAAATAAATAAATCCCCAGACAAACACACCAACTGCATGGCCCCAAAGTAAGCAGAGCTTGTGTTATGGATGACCATACAGCGAACTGGGGGGGATCCCAGAACAAACATACATATATAAATACAAACAACCATGACCCGAGAACAAACATCTGTATTCATCACACAAATGCATGCCCCAGCCAGGACTCGAACCTGGGACCTTCGGCGTATGAGGCAAAGCTACTTACCACTACACCAATCATTAAAGTGGATATATGTCCACTTTATATGCGATAGATAAGGCGTAATTAATAAAAAATATAATTTTAAAATTTTTTACCTCATTTATATATAAATTGGTATTAAATACAATTAGCTTTTGTCCATACATTAGATTTTTGAGATAAAAGCAGGCCTCCGTCACTCTTTGTACTATTTTTACCTGACTGCAAAGACGGTTTTTCACGCCTATGTATTTAATATTCTTTATTACCTCGTATTGGAGAATCCAAGTTTGTTTTGTCGAGCGTTAACCTACATGAGAATTTTATTTCTTTTGTGTACTACTAATATGGTATAAGAATAAGTGCATTTTTGGGCCGGCGGTTCTTACGATGTCACGGTAATATTGTTCATTATCTCTTGATATAAAATGAGCTTGTAAACGTACGGGTGGGGTGATGTAGAGAACAATTCTAGTTATTTGCGTGTGTGCATTACTTGCAAGGAGTAGGGATAAATGCGGTGTCAGTGGTACTGCTAGTGAATTGAAACAAAGCTATTTCTATACTATTGTTTTAAGTTCTATGACTGTAACTCATAAACTAGTTTTTTTGGTTCACATACATACATACAAACGCTCGAATTACATAACCCTCCTTCTAAAGCAGTCGGGTAATGATCAGTAACATCTAAGTCATCCCTATATTATAGTTCACCACCGTTAGTTCTACCTTTCCATTCTGTGCAGTTAACTTTTCTTAATCTATGACCGTTGATCTATGATTTTCATAGAAAATGCCGGGCTAAATAGAAAATAATGTACAAAAATAGTTGTTAACTAAATACTTTGTTTACTTTCCGATAATAACTCACTCCACTATCTTTTTTATTCACAGTAGATTTTAACACGCAAGACGGCATTTTTATATATTTCTTTTGACATTAAGTCGGCACCCGGTCGCTAAGAGCGCCAGCGAGTGACTAAATGAGTTGTTGCCGGTCGGCAACAAAACACTGGGACAAAAACCTGGTTCGCAGTGTCCGTTCTATACGCTAGTAATAGTAGTTCAATGTATATATACAAGTCTTTTGTTTATTTTACCTTCTTTATCTTTGAGATCGTTAAAATATCTGGGCAAAATTTAGAATCGTGCGGCACGAATTTCGTAGAAAACAGGATTTTATTAGATCGAGAAATTATAGAGGAGCATAACAAAACCGTTTTCATTACAAGGTAATGCGTATTTTTCGAGAAATATTAAAAAACTTTTTTAACCTCTAAACAAGTAAATCAAAACATTTCGTAATGTTAGAGCAGGAAGAAGCGTGAAATTTGCTAAAGCGCAACAAGGATGGAAGATTAGATTGTCAAAAACATGTCAATCAAAACAATATCAATCAAGAGGTGTGTTCAGCAAATTCAGCAATGGACTTGCTTTTTATTCATGTAAATATTACATAAATTCCTGGATATGAATCTGTAGATAATCTAAATTAAAATACATATTCTCGTTATTATACAAAGGTAATCACATAATAAATTATAAATAGGTATATTTAATGCTTAAGTTTAGAGACATCCATTTCTTCAAAATCCTCGCAGGCTACTGTTCTGACGCTGCAAATAAAAGCGTTATACTCTGAAACGATTTATTTAGCCTCCTAAGACCTCCCGTACATTTTTCTGTACATTCATTAATCTCCTTCAATGACTATTAACCATCGAGCCAGAAGAGGCATAATTGATGGCGTTGGCAAAGCTTTTAAATGGTTATTTATTTATTTATTTCACAATTTATGTACACACAGTAGTTAAAGAAAGTTAAACACAGTGATTTAAAGTAAGTACAAAGGTACAGCTTATTTCTATAGAAATTTCTTACAGCAGACCTATGAGTGGAGAGTTTAATATCAATGCAATAATAGTGTGTACTTATTTGGTACACCAGATTCAGAAGATGCAAATTTCTATACAGATTCTATTAAATCATTAATTAATAATCAAAAAGAAATGGAAGTTCTAATGAAAAATCAAATTAACGTTATTTCTTCCACAATTACTAATTTTAATCATTCTGTTGTATCTTTACATCAGAATATAGAAACTATGAATAATAATTTTGAAAAATTCAATAAATTTACCGAACAAACTGCTTCAAACGAAGAAAGGTTAAATTTCGAATTCGATATTAACGATCATATAATTGCATTAATAGAAACGTTGACAGAAACTCAAAACGTTTTAAGAAAATACATGGATTCAGTTACTTTCTTTTCCAATGGTATGATTAACTATGAAATCTTAACTCCATCAGATTTTCAATCAGAATTAAAGAAAATTTCATTAAGGTATACTCTACCAATGGAACCAAATTTAGAGAATACCTACAAATACTATAGAATTACTAAATCTAAAGCATTTTTACAAAACGAACTTACTTCACTACTTGCAAGATTGCCAAGAGTATGAAGAGGACAAATTCATCTGTCGCGAGATTACCATTTCAAGAAGAGTTGATCATCCACAATGCGAGGTTCAGTTACTTACATCTCAAACTCGAATTATTCCCAAGGATAGCCAAATACGCACAGTCATAGCACAAACGGAAATATGGCATCCTTTACGTCATAATCAATGGCTTTACATTCTAACAGAACCAATGACTATTACTATACTGTGCTATGAAGAAGAAACAAAACAACAAATTATTTCATCTATGGGATTTCTTCAACTTGATAAAAATTGCAAAGCCTACTCAAATTATGCAATTCTTGAAGCAGATGCCAATTTATTAACCTACAATTTATCAAACAAGATTCCACTAACTGACATAACTGAAGACGATTGCATTTCACTTCGAAGCAACATTACTGAAGAAATCAAACTGGATCCTATAAAATTATCAAATTTGGATCTCAAAGAACTCAAATATGCCCAACATAAATTACAACAGTATGATAAAATTCTACAACAAAGATTGAAGAAACCATTTATAATTAAACATTCACATTAATGATCATCTTGGGCATTTTCCTGCTAAGCATTATCTATAATCTCTTCAAATGGTGCGGAATCATTTCATTATTAAAAATATTATTTTGCTGTATTAAAGAAAATCCAGATCAAGAAAGAAGACTTAAATCACTCTGGCCCTGCGTCCAAATATTCAACCACTGCAGTGAAAGAAATCCCAGTTTATCAAGAGAAGAATACATTGTTCGATATCACCCAAACGAAGAAAAACTCATACTTTGTATCCTGCTCTTGAAGAACCTCCGAGATACTCCATGTGTGCACTTCCTTCGAGAAGATCAAGATCTTCATCAATCAGTTCAACTTCAAGTGTCAAAAGACTTTCAAAAAAGAAAGAAGTTATATTTGAATAAACTTTAAGTGATGTTAAAATTTTAAAATCAAAGTTTTATCCTTAATCATTGTTTTCAAATTTTTTGTCAAACTAACTTATAAAATTAACTTAGTTCCTAACTTTTTCATTATATTACGAATTTTATTCTTGACAAATCTAATACAATTCATCATTTAAAAATTTTTCGAATTGTATTGTATAGAAACTTACTATGTTCATTGATTTTATTGTATAAACTTAGTTTCTAAACATTTTCATTGTATTCTAATTCAATTTAATTCAATCATTATATTCTAATTCAATTCTATTTAATTAACTTAAATATGTTTAAGATATTGTGTATTACTTAAGTTTAAATTTTGTCATTTCAAATTTTAATTTCCAATTTCAAATTTTTTTAACTAGGTACATTAAAAACTTGTACAAAAATTTTGTTAAGGAGGGAGATGTTGCATGTCCATGCGAAACTTAAAACTTTCCAAGGCATCAGATTACTAGTAAACAAGTTCATAAAAAGCTCATTAATCAGCAGCTTCTAGGAAGAATTAATTACTATTTGTATTTCATGTAAACAAGCTCATTATTTAGAATATACTATAAGTAAACATTGCGACATCCCCAATCCTTATAAATACCTGTTTACTAGTCTTGGTCAGAGTCTTAATTAGAGAAGAAAGAATAATTTATAAGTTAAAACAATTGTTTCTTTTGTGAAGTGCTTCTCGAATCTCTCAAAAGATCTCGTAATCAATCAGGCACCATCAAAGAAGACTCCGCTTTTTTTCTGCTCCATGCGTAGATGGTGGCAGCATAAGAACCAACGTACTCCAGCAGATCATCCGACTTCTGTGGTGAAGTTAATCTTCTCCTCAAGCCCAGATCTGTACTGTTGGACCAAGAGTTTTTGTGGTGGAGTCAATCTTCTCCTCGGGCTTGCAGAGGGATCCAACAATGTACATTTTTCTGTACTTTCGGATTGAATACAAAATCTTATTTTAATATTTTTGTGCATTTTTACGTACTTTTTTTGTACGGGATTGAGGGCTTAATTTGATTTAAGTTCTTTTTTGTGAATATTAGATTGGTTAGTTAATAATAGGTCTTTACCTATGAAACTGCCGTTTTGCCGTACTGGCCATTTCAAATGAAAATATTTTTTTTTGACTGATAATTCTAATTTCAAATTAATTTTATTTGACAAACATGGAATTCTTTTTCTAAAATCGTTATTTGTTTAATAGTTAGTGTTTTGTTTTCAACGCATTCGAACATTTTTCGTCATCATGGATAAGTTAAAAATTCGAGTAATTAAGGAGTATGAGTACCGTCGTGGCAGCAAAGCGGCACAAGCGGCACGCAACATCAACGACGTTTACGGAGCGAACACTACAAACGAACGCACCACCCGTTATTGGTTTACCCGCTTCCGTTCTGGAAATTTTGACCTGAAAAATGAACCCCGTGGTCGTCCGAAAACTTTGTTCGACAATGACGAATTAAAGGCAATTGTGGAAGCTGATGAAACTCAATCCACGGCTGAATTAGCAGCAGCTTTCGACGTTAGCATCAAAACAATATTGGTCCATTTGCGTCAAATTGGCAAGGTAAAAAAGCTTGACAAATGGGTACCCCACGAACTCAATGACCGCCAGCGCGAAGTACGCGTGGAGACGTGCCTTGCACTGCTCAGCAGGCATACAAATGAAGGAATTCTGAACCGCATTGTTACTTGTGACGAGAAATGGATCCTGTTTGACAATCGTAAGCGCTCAGCAAGTTGGTTGGACCCTGGTTCAGCACCCAAACAATGCCCTAAACGAAGACTTACCCCTAGAAAAGTGATGGTCACTGTTTGGTGGTCTAACGCGGGTGTAATTCATCACAGCTTCTTGCCAAACGGGACAAGCATTACTGCAGATGTGTACTGTGAAGAACTGAACACAATGATGGGGAAGCTCGCACGTCTCCAACCAGCTTTGGTCAATCGTTCGGCTCCACTGCTCCTGCACGACAACGCGCGACCTCATACTGCACAGCAGACGGTCTCCAAGCTACAAGAGTTGGGGTTGGAAGTTCTCCGTCATCCGCCGTACTCACCAGACCTTGCGCCTACAGACTTCTACTTTTTCCAGAATTCTTGGACATCTTGGAAGAACTTCTTGGCGGGAAAAAAATTCAATACCCGAGAGGCAGTACAAAATGCCTTTGAAGAATTTGTTGCCTCCCGTCCAGCTGATTTCTTCAAGAAAGGCATCAATAAGCTACCAATGCGTTGGCAAAGATGCATTGATTGCATGGGTGATTATTTTGATTAATAGAAATAAAAAATATATAAAAAAATTACGCTTCATTTATTTCGTGAAAAACGGCAATTTCATAGGTAAAGACCTAATATAATGCATGTTATCATTTTTGTCTGCAGATCTCCGAGAGGGTGACATGAGTGATATTTTGAATAATTCAGATTTTGAGGAAAATGCAGATTCAGATGAAGAATATATTCCATCTTTAGATCGTGAGGAATCGTCGTCTTCATCAGATGAAGATAGCGATGATAGTATTCCTTTCTCTACACTCTCAATACCTGGACGTGGGCAAGGCGGAGTTTCTGGACGAGGTAGGACCCATATTCGTAGACCACCATCAGAGCCTGCTGAAAGTGATCACACTCACTTCTCACATCAGCAGGTGATCACGTAGCAGAGTGGCAGTCAAAAACTTTCCAACCTGCAATTCCACAGCTTTTTGAACCCAGTTACCAGCCCACAGATAGTGAGAATTTTAGCAGTATCGATTATTTTGAGCAGTACTTGATCCTACTATCGATCTACTATGATCATATATGATCGATACTACTATGATCACATAATTAAAATGATAACTGAGAAAACAAATCAAACCTGCGTGGCAAGTACTGGTAGGTCCCTGCATCTAACTGAAGCATAATGTAAAAAGTTTGTCCAGTCACCATGATAATGTCTTGTTTAAATTTTCCGTACTTAAGAATGTATTGGGAAAGTAAATGGCGCGTACCTTTAGTTGCGACAGCTATGATTAGAGACCGCTTTTTTCAGTTGCGTTCGTCACTAAAAATAGTTTTCGATTATGATTTGTCGATTACCGAGAGAGCGAGCGACAAATTGTGGAAGGTGAGGCCTATTATTGATAAGAGTTTTACAAGGCTGTCAGAAACAAGCAACAACACATTTCTGTAGATGAAATGATAGTGCCTTTTTCAGGAAACTGTGGCATTGAACAATATTGCCCAAATAAGCCGAATCCTGTAGGCTTAAAAATATTCGTGCTTGCCAATCCAGATGGAACTGTTTGTGATTTCACTGTGTAACAAGGCCGTACCACATACCCCGACGAAAACGCAACCGGCTTTGGGCTTGGTGAAAGTGCTGTTATAAGACTGACACGTACTCTTGTTCCTGGACATATTATTTATTTTGACAGAAATTTCACATCATTAAAATTAGTGCAAGAATTAAATACAAGGGGATTCAAGTGTACTGGAACGCTTATGAAAAATAGGGTAACCCGAGCCTTGAAAAACACACTGGCTGACGATGCGGCCATGAAAAGACAAGGTAGAGGTACGAGTTCGGTTTTCGTCAACACCGATGGAAGTGTAGCATGCACTTAGTGGTTTGATAACAAACCCGTTCTATTAATGTCCACAATATATGGCACCGATCTCCAGGATGAATGCCATCGTTGGTGTAAAACCCGGCGAGAATACATAACAATACAACGACCCATCGTTATAAAAAGTACAATTCTAACATGGGAGGTGTAGACTTGGCCGACCGCTGCTTGCTGTGTGCCCATTTAGGACCAGGACGAAGAAATGGACAATAAGGTTCATTTGATAGATTTGTCGGTTTCAAATTCTTGGATCCAATATAAAAATACGCAACTGAAGAAAGGCACGCCACTGAAAAATATAGACTCTCTGAGGCAATGGAAGTTGGCACTTGCGGAATCTATGTTGGAAAAAATCTGAAACGAAAAAGAAGAAACTCCTCCTGGAGGTGAAGAAAATCAACAACCAAGTCGCAAAAGAGGCCAGCCGTCTGTTAACCCAATACCTTCTAAGACGAGTAGGCTGCATGGGTCATCACATATGCCAATATTTGCTGGTATCATGAACAGATGTCGTAAAGAGGGTTGCAATAAAAGATCTTCCGCAAACTGCAGTACGTGCGATGTTGTGCTCTGCCTGTCGTCCTCTCGTAATTGCTACAAAGAATAACATAAAAAAGCCAAGAAGAAGAACCTAAGACGCCTTTTTTGTTTTTTTTTTTTTTTGTTAAAAATTTCTTTGTTAATAAATTATTTGTAGCAAGTAAGTAAATTTATCTAATAAATAATTACTTTTATAAGAATACAATGGTTATTTAGTAATTTTTTATTTCCATAACCTACCCAAATGTATATAGGTACGGAGACCCAATGTACATTTTTATGTACAAATTAAATTCGTAATTAAATGCAATAACGGTAATCTAAACATTATAACTTAATCAAAACAAAATATATTTGATAATAAATAACTCAATAAACACTCAAACAAATCCTCGGGACAGAGAATATTTAATTTGTACATATTTCTGTACATCGGGCCTTAATAAGCATAAAAATATTTTAGAATCGGGTCTTAGGAGGTTAGAACGAACTAATTCGCCTACCGTTTATAGTCCTGATCTATCAAGACGTGATTACTTGCCTTTCGCATGAAATGCAAACGACATTTTTTTTATTTTTCATGCTAGCAATACAAAACATAAATATATTTGGTAAGTATGGCTTGGGCTGTCGGTACATACTACGATGAGTCCGTTTGTAGAAGCTTTTACCGATTTCGAACCGCCGTATGTGGTGACAGATTTCCGTAAACGAGGTTTCTCGACCACCGTGTCTAAGAACACATTTTACAGAACCAGTTAACTCGCCAACCGCAGCGAAAGGGTTGAGTCAAAACATTGATTAAAACCCCCATTCTCACAAGACCGGCTCGTTTTTATTATTTACCCACCTTATAATAACAAAAATAAACAGTTTATCGATTTCTACAATTCTGTAACGCTTTCGAAATCGATGCAGCTTTTAGTACGGTTACATCTCTACTAAGGGAGTACCGAAGCCCTAGGTCAGTTGCGCCGTTGTAGAAAACTGGCCGTTGTCTTCTATTTGTGACAGTGACGTCATCACGATGGTGAATGGGGTTGTGCTTTACACTTGTGATATGTAATGTTTGTTTTTTATTTTTCTACTATGTACATATATACAGAGTGGAAGGTAGCATAGGTTTAGCACGATGAAAATAAAATATTATCAAGTATAAGAAGTCGTTTATTGCGTCAAAAAGCAACAAAAATAAGTCACTGTGTATTACCTTTATACCGACTCTTCCTAACAGTTTTTTTGTAGGTAATTTTGTTCCTTTTGTGCCTTGGCGTACAGGACACTGCACTGTGTTAGTGGCGTGGCGGTCAAAAGGTAAATAAAGATGGTGTCAGCAAATTGAGAAACTGAATGCGGCATTCGTTTCTCTCGAATCCGTAACCGCCTGCACTAATTACCATCGCCTTATAGCCTTTTAAATTAGGGCTGTCATAAAATCTCGTATTGATTATGAAGGCTGTATCCGGCTCCGAAAACCAATACTCGCCATGGATATAGAGATGATTATTTTATCCATACAATCCAGCATATATAAAATTAAAACGATTAATAATTGTAATATATATAAATATATTTATAAAGCAGTTATATAATTAGTAATTAACTATGGTGTAGTCATTGCTATTTTATTAGATATGTTATAAATACAAAAAACAGAAGATTCTAAAGATGATTGCAGCATAGAATATACAACATAACCAGA
The DNA here is from genome assembly GCA_923062675.1 of Marasmarcha lunaedactyla. NCBI lineage: Eukaryota > Metazoa > Arthropoda > Insecta > Lepidoptera > Pterophoridae > Marasmarcha > Marasmarcha lunaedactyla. The sequence goes on along the minus strand of OV281339.1, from coordinate 10,536,188 downwards.
AACAAATTCGAAACTTTATAATTTCATGTTACCCCTTATATTATATAAGTTATGAGAATCTTCTCTTTTATAAAAGCATATTGTGTACCAAACTATTCAACAGAGTATTTACTTTCCTAATCAGTATTAAATCTTAGTAATTAAATCAAGTAAAAGTATCCCTTAGTTTGTTACTGTACTTAGTCAATATTAAGTGTAATAAAGATGAAATTTATGTAGAACACCCAAAAATATAGTATTAAAGTGTATAGAACTTTACTCTAAAAATATTTATTTTAGTCGATAATATTAATTACTTACATTAATATGTTTATTGTATATTTAAACATAAGACATCTTTTGAACACATGAAATATGTAGAAAAAATTAGTTCAATTCATATATTTCTCTCAACATTGGTGTAAAAGTACCATATAAACAAAAGTAGAAACCGAAAATTAGTTTTAATACCTTTCTATATTTTACTTTAAAATGTGCTTTTTTGTAAAATAATATCAAACTAAAGAGACTGTAGGGATTCGTTTATATTCAAACTATAGTCATTTAAGATTAGCCTTATAATGGTAAATTATGATTTGACTTAAAAAATATGTTTAGCTTCTTAATGTAAAAAGAAACTTCTACATACTCTTGGAAAATTATTAAACTTAAAAGCTAAACATTTACTATCCTAAATTGCTTTAAACATTCATAGAAATATGGGAAATAAAGTTTTTTAAGGTTACAGCTGCTTCAGTTACATAGTCAGATACATGCAGTTACTCTTTCTGGTTACCCAAACTTTTATACCATTTTACCCCGAGTAGAGATATGGCTAAATAGTGATCGATATAATTTTACAAAGTAGTACTTACAATAGAAATGCATATAAAAGCAATGTAAATTATAAATGTAAAGGACTTTAACATTTTAACCATTGTATACAATTTGTTGTGATAATATAGCCTTATATAAAAAACCACCACATTTTTCTAAAAGTAAGTCTTAAAATTATGTTAGAATTGTGTTCACTAATATTGCTCGATGAACAAAAGTATTACAATAAGTGTATTTGTTAATTACAAAATGAATAAAATCATGACCAAGGCTGTTGCGGTCAGAAGTCCAATCGCCTAAATATAAGGTGTAAAATAACAAACATGAAAACATTAAATAAAAAGAAAGCTAAACCACCATGTCTTGCTACTTTCGGCCTCTAGAAAAACCGTTAATCAAATATACATACAATTAAAATAAATTTATGATTTAGCTAATCGATTCAGAAAGTACTGGAACAGATATAAATCCACTTTTGAGTATATATGTAGAATTGATAAACTGTTGCCAGAACAAAAGTATTGCATTGATCTGTTTATCCTAAACTAAACTTAAAACTACAAATTAACAACAACAAAAGATTTATAGAAAGATTTGAAATTCAAAAATATTTATTAGTTTTTTCTGCTGCCGTTGTTTGCTTGTTGTTTCTTGTATTCGAGGAACATGTTTTGGACGTCCCGCATGGAATTCTCGATTTCTTTCACGAAGTTCGATGAGCTCTGTCAACAGAAACAAAACCTTTAAAAAAGCTTGTACTAACATGCTTGTACTTTCGTTATTTTTACTGTTTTAATGACTGAGAAACGAGCATGCGGTCCTCCTGACAGTAAATAGCATCCGCGTCTATGTGCGACATCATGGATCGTATTATCTATACCACTCACAAAAAAAAACTTTGTAAACAAGATAAGGTAACATTTATTTCTATTAAGATATACTAGTGTTTACCAGCAATTCCCCACGTTTAGAATTTTTAAATACTATTCTATGCATTATTCATCAATAACTCTACGTCAGTGACTGGTATAACCGTATACGGTTATAGCCGTAGTGCCTATTTTCATAATAACTACACCAGAGTGTCTCAAACTTATGGCTCCACGCACTCTTGTTAATATTAAAATTTGAATATGACAGCGAACCCCTAAACCTCATACCTAAAGATAATAATAAATTTGGCTGCTGAAGGAAATAAAGTTTTTTATTTCAATAAAAGGTAACAAATACAGTACCGCGCTTTTATTTAATTTAGGAGTAATTTTAACCTTAAGTCGTCTAGCCGCGATTACGTAAATCATGTCACGAACCCCCTATCGTAAACAAAAATAAACTATACTATTTCCATTTCTTTATTTTCTCGATGACAGTTCTAATCTTATATAATGTAGTGTTGTGACCAAATAAGTAATGATATCGATCGCATATATTTATTATATTTTGAACAAATACAAAAACAACAAAAACATTCAAATATGTTTTTTTAAGGCGGGAACAATAAATGGCCCACCGCATTTTGTGTTTGTTTTAATCTGTCACTGGCGACGGTCGTGCTAGTCACTACATTTCTGTTCGCTGAGTGTTTTCCTGTTCTGAGTTCTAAAGGCAGTCGAGAAAACTGGTGATCAAGGTTCGTAATTACTTTGAAGCAGAGTATCAAAATGGTGGCCCGCTATTACCCACTGTCGCAAGTGCGAGAGCGTGTTGCGGCCGCATTAGGAATTAGTGGACCTACTGTTTCAAAAATTACGACCGAAGCTTACGGTACAAGCGGCATGCAGGAAAATAAGCTTCGTACGCCAAAGAAAAACGCCAACCACGCCGTGTGACATCGGTTGACAACTTCAACGCTGACGCTATTCGCAGTCTTATATATGATTATTACTTGCGCAAAGAAATTCCAACACTTAACTTGTTGTTTCTTTACGTGAATGTGGTTTGTTCCAAGGCCGAAAATCGTCATCAAGCTTAGTTTTGAAAGTAGTTGGATTTTCTTATAAAAAATCGGACATACATAAAATATTGATGGAGCGTCACAACGTTACTATGGCTCGCTGCGAATTTTTGAGCAAAGCCAATAAGGTATGCGTTATCGTGTTACGTTTATCGATATAGCTCCATCCCTATCAGTTTCTCCGACTCTGGTATTATATAACCATGTACGTGTGTAAACGTCATATTTTTATGAAATAATGCATGCATAATGTAAAAAAAACGCTCGCACAAGTTTTCACAGGCGCTGTCATCGAGAAAATAAAGAAATGGAATTAGTATAAATGTTATGTTTTCTTTTTCTTTTCCAGATTACACAATCAAAACAAAGACAAAAATTTTATGCACTTCTAAAATAATTTTTTAGAAGTACAAATTCATATTATATAAGACTTACTCATTAATCAGTCTATGTATTACTCAGAATCAAAGATATTTGGATTTGCAAAAATACAAAGAGGATTTTTGCAAATCTTATACCTTGTTTCCTTGCGCTTTTTTTTTTGCTACACAGCGAGCAATTATGGTATTTAATGTTCCTCTTTGAATTTTCGGTAGTCGGAATGTCTTCAGGCCAGCGACCACTGTAAACTCGCTTTGCTGGCTGTTGCGAAGGCCCTGGTCTTTCAATTGTAGCACTGTCATTTGTGCGTCTACTGGAATAAAAACTTTCTGTTCCGACATCTTTGCCTTTAAAGTTACAATCGACTTTAGTCATCTGCGTAATTAGCTTATTCCGATAGCTCTAAAAGTTTGCCCTTCTAGGTAGTTTGCAATCAGACAATAAAAATAAAGTATACGTACGCGCTACAGATATGAGTTTGCTATCATAAATCAAATTTAAAGTTGCCACATAATAAAATAACAAATAATAAAAATAAAAGCAAACAAATTTAATTTAATAAAAAGGATATTTCTTTTCCCGAATGGGACTTATTTTACCAAAAAACGATACATTCTAGATACATTATTTCACGGAACTATAAGCAGAACGAATTCTGCTCAAAACTCACCTAATAAAAGATACAGTAACCACCACAATATTTTTCCAACGGCAAAAAGTCTTTGAAAACATTAACTTTACTACATTATACTGATAGCAGACACTGCTGGACGATTAATATTATATATTATGTTATTCATTCTTACATAAACATATTTATAAGTGCGATTAAGTCTTATCGGATCTTGTTGATACGAATTGGGAATCGATAAATGTCATTCATTCAGTTCCATTCAATGTGGAAAGATATGGCCAATGTTAGCATTACAAAAAAAGCTTTTATCTAATCGTATTTTTTTAGTTTTGCAAGTTTTAGCTCCAATTACTAATTAAAAGTTGTTTGATAAAAGGGCGACAGTGTTTTCTGATTTACTGGTCTGCAATTTTAGGGTGTTACGTCGACTGGTCGACGTCGATCGACCATCGTCGACTGGTCTATTGTGCCATCGATTGACGTCAACGTCGATCGATTGGTGTGGTAATACCTTTAATAATCACTGGAGGGATATCAGCCTCTCCCAACTCAGGGGTGGTGTCAGACAATTGGAGGCCATCACGCCTACTGCGGGTTGGCAGACTACACATACCTTCATATAAATGTATAGGTGTAAGGGATTATTTTACTACTATTACCAACTTAGGGGTGGCGTCAGACAATTATAGGCCATCACGCCTACTGCGGGTTGGCAGACTACACATACTTTCATATAAATGTATACGTGCATGGGATTATTTGCAGATTATTTGCAGCGTCCAATGGAACGATCTTCCACCGCCATTCAGAGCCACGAAGTGTACTAATAGTTTCTAGAGAAAATATCGTATGTACTTCACAAACTAAAATAAAAATGTGCGATATAAATACATGTGTTTTGGCTAGCATTCTACAAGTATTATTTAAATTAATTATAGTTGTGTTATATTATGATTATTAAAAAGCATTTTACTGCAACCATAACTATGCGAAAACTATATATTTTGCTATATCTATGTATTTAAGTATGTATTTTAAAAAAACATCATGGTGTTTACGCAATTTATTAACGTGTATGTAATTACATATTGCGTGTATTATATACATATAATTACTTATAATTATATAATAATACATATAAACGTATGAGTAATTTTACATGGCTTAGCCTGAAAATCAGCGCTGCTGTAAGAGTAACTTTTTCCAGCGGCACTATGCTGAGGCTTTGCCCTTTGTCGCAAAATAATTCACAAATGTAATAATTGTGCTTCATTGACTTATATAGAAATATCTGTAAGTTGGAAAGTTTTGTGATAATAAACTCATTTTCATTTCATTTCATTATTTTACTACTAAATTACCAACTCAGGGGTGGTGTCAGGCAATTATAGGCCATCACGCCTACTGCGATGTCGACCGGTCGACGACGACTGTTCTAATCTGCCATCGATCGCCGTCAACCGGTCGACGTCGTTCGATTGGTGTGGTAACACCCTTAGTGTTAGACGAATTTATATCCGGCAATGGTTTGTTTACGAAGTATTTTTTCTTGATTGATATTATCAGAGACTAGTAAATAACTATAGACTAACCATGTCTAACAAAATTTTGTGACTTGAAAACTAGTTGTTTTTAAGATAGAGAGATGGCGTTAGTTGTATTACATGTACAAGTTATTTAAAAATAGTCAAAATAATGCGTAAAGAAACTTAAGATGGAGCTGTTTACAAAATCATTTGATATTTCATTGCAAGTACTATCCGTAAGTATCAGGCGACAACAGACGTTGCCAGCTAGTGCATTATATTATTTGATGCTATGTTGCCGCTCTTATAATTCAGTAACAGAAATCTTTACACCACCCCGGATATTATTTGTAGTGTTACTGGATTACTGTATTGCCAGTATATAATTTTTCCCACAAAAATATAGCATTCATCTCCACAGTTTGTTCTTATCTGCCTTAACATAATAAAACGAATTTCAGTGCATTTAATTAATAGGTTTTTTATATTTTAATTTTTCTTGATATCGATCAAAATTATGTCTTAATAAGTGCATAATTTTTATTTATAATGCATATAACTCATAACTATTTTGCAGTAGTTAAAAAAATATTTTCTTGCTGGATGGATTTTGAAATATTTTGTAAATATTGTATTTAGACACTTGTAACTTAAATCAACTTTTTTTGTTCTTTTTATGACAACATTTTATTTGTTTGACAATTTGAATTCTTTGTCGTTTATTGTTGTTGCTATGGGTGTGTGTTTGTTTTAGAACTTTTCCCTGCATTTCTTTGAATTCACAATTTTCTGCTCGCCTACTGTGACTCGTGCCGATCAAAGAAAATAATTTCGCACATAACTCCAAACAAATAAAAACCACAAAATCAAATATTTGACTATAAAGCTGACATAAATATATTTTTTGTGATATTATTTAATATGTTATGATTTTGACACTTTTTAAAGTAATTAATACAACTGAATATCTATGTCATCTATTTTAAATCTTAAAGATTCCCTCAAGTATTTCTTTTTCCATAATGATTCACCTCTAGTTCGAGAACCTTGTCTCTATCGGTAAAGATGCACGCAGTTACATATTCTTTGATTTGCTTTTATAGCTTTTATATATTTATATACATAATTTGGTTCTGACTTTCTTTTTAGTAATTATTATAAAATGTTATAAAAAATAAGGTATAGTCATTTTTTGCGTAAAGTACTGAAATCAAAAGGGCCTGGAATGAACTTAACTATTTACTTGCTAAGGTTTCAGGTTATTTGACAACGCCATCTAGCAGTTTTAGTCCGTATTAATATACAAACAAATATTTTGCATTACGTTTCTCGTCAATAATTCATATAAAAATTAAAGACGACAAGGTTGGTCCAAGCTATTTGAGAGCGACATCTAGTAATAGCTTGGATTTTGAGCTTTCTCCGAGTCACGAATTTTTGTATGGAGATGGTCAGTCTATAGTTATTTTCTAGTCTCTGGTTAAGGAGATATAATTATTTTCATTATTTTTTCTCTGATATTATGTATATTTATAGCAGGCTTCAGTTAGCAATGTCTTTGTTCCGATTATTTCACTGACTGTTCCGTTCCTTTATCCAAAACACAGCCACATATATGTAATTATTATGGTGGTTAAAATAGGAAGGGACAACAAACTACTTTTACAAAATAGTACAATTAAGAAACTAATGCTCATAGAAAACACACAAGATAAATGAGGCTGTTCAAAAAGAAACAATGTACCCCAAACATTTAATTAAATGGTATTACATCATCAAATACACCACAACTCATTTAAAGTTAATTTAATTTGACGGCCGAGTGCCGTCAGTGGTATGCCCGAGTCCCCAGGTTCGAATCCTGTTCGGGCATTCATTTGAGTAATGAACATAAAATGGTTGTTCTCGGTCATGGCTTTTTATATTTCTAAACATATGTTTTGTTTAGGTTTCCCCAGTTTCCTGTATGGTCATCCATTACACAAGCTATGCTTACTTTGGCATCTATACAGTTGATGTGTTTGGGGATTTTAACATAATGTTAGTAAATTTTTATATAGTGCTGTTTTTTTTTTTTTTAAACTATTATGTTTGATTTAACTTACAGTAACGGGGCAGCTTTTCTTGCTAGACACATGGAAGAAGAGACGATCTTCTCCAACAATGATGTAGGAGACTCCATATCCGTCATCAGCCACTGGACCGAATCCTCCTCCAGCACTGATGCATTCAGGGTGCTTCTTCAGGTCCAACATGTTGGTTTGCCCTTAAAACATAGATTGATATTAAACTTTAAGTGTTTGGCAACCAGTAGTATTCTACATGGCAAATTAACTGCTGGTATAACTGTTGATTATGGGTCCTGGGTTTATTTATGTAGCTTTAGTTCAATCAGTTCTTCTGTATTGTATAACTGTCTGGGGAGGGACATTTAAAACTAAATTTATAAGCATTGAACGGGCACAGCGTAAAATATTGAAAATTATACTTTTTAGGAATATGTTATACAGCACTGAACTAACCTATCTTGATACTGATCTTTTAACCGTTACAAAATTATATATACTGCACTGTATCTTTAAAGTACACAAACAAAATATAATAGACAATAAAACATTGAAAAAAAAAGAACCATAATACTCTAATTAAAATAACAAAGTGAATACAGAATTTGCTGCGAAGCAATAATTTAAAATACAATCCATTAAACTATATAACAAAATAAATAAATGTCTTAAAATCTACGATATGCCTGCACATAAGTGTAAAATAACGGTCACAAATTGGCTGAAAACCTTAGATTATAATAAAACGGAAGACTTACTAAAAAACAATTTCATAGCTAAGCATAAAAATAATCATAATATACATCGTCATACATATGTGTGTGTGTGTGTGTGTGTGTATAGAACATGTTTTCACTGCATAATAATATATTATAACGTATAAACCTATCTTATAACCTTAAATGTATTATTAAAATTCATTTATTATAAATTTAAAAATACTAATATTTATTCTATTTTAAATCGCTATACGCTCGTGACTTATAATAAGCATTACGTCTAAGCAACACCAACAGAGGAATGTCCGTGCGATCCTACATGACGCCAATCTAACCCGAACTGTAACGTTATAAGGAGCACATTTACTTGAATATGTTGTAAAAATTTTTGTGTACCGTCATTATATTTTATATTTGAAAAAACGACAACTTGTGCATAGAAATAATAAACTTTTAAAAGTACCCTGCAAACGTAGAATTTGAATAGGAAATTATTTGTTTTTGTGAGATTTTTCGGTTTATATACTTTATTTCATTAGATCTGTATTTGTGACACTTATGAAATTATAAAAAAAGTACCATTATTTTATTTTATGTAAGTATTACGTTTGTAAAATGAAAAAAAAAATTGTCATCATTTCAAAGATTGTTTATTTTTAAGTATAAATGTAAAACTAACGAGTGGAAGAGTGTTCACCCCTAACACAGTAATGTTTATCCTAAAAGGGGTGTTCCGCATCAATTTGTAAAAACCTTAGAAATAAAGAAAATTTTGAATTTTGAATTTTTGAATTTTGAATTGATTAATTAGTGTTTGCGCTGAAGGCGCCGAATTTTGATCTTCGTATGGGTTAGGATCCTTTTCAATAAATAGATTTTATTGAAGTTTGAGTACAAAGTTTTAATAATAAATTACCATAAATATTTACAAAAGCTATAAGAGCTTAGGTACGTTGTGAGTGTTGCGAATCGTGTCCGCTGCCGTCGCAGTCTAAGTTCTAAGTATAGATGGCAATTAGGCTTTACCGACCGTAGGCCTCAGATGGAATTGCTATCTATCCAGTAAATTCATTCCTGTCCTACTGTTCCCTCTCATTAACTTGCACGTTAACATGGGACACATAACACCTCGAACAGGGGATGGTTCGCTATACGGTTGAGGTATATGTCTGAGGAGGGCGATGGCTGGATCCCGCGTTATCTCGTGGACGGGTGCCGTTTGAGGGTGTTCGTCGTTTGGACACTTGGGGGGAGGGAGACTTGCCGAGCTAACAGATGCAGGTAAGATTAATTTTGTATAGACAAAAAGATACTGTAAATGTATTTAAAAAAAATACACCCGTGAAGTTTCTTGCCAGTTCTTCTTCACAAAGGTTTGTCCGAATTGGTGGTGGAGTTATGTTTTATTTGACGTCAATAAGAACAAGTAATTGTCAGTGTTGAGAAATAAATATAAATATTAGGTCTTTAACTATGAAATTGCCGTTTTTCACGAAATAAATTAAGCGTAATTTTTTATATATTTTTTATTTCTATTAATCAAAATAATCACTCATGCAATCAATGCATCTTTGCCAACGCATTGGTAGCTTATTGATGCCTTTCTTGAAGAAATCAGCTGGACGGGAGGCAACAAATTCTTCAAAGGCATTTTGTACTGCCTCTCGGGGAATTGAATGTTTTTCCCGCCAAGAAGTTATCCAAATTCTGGAAAAAGTAGAAGTCTGTAGGCGCAAGGTCTGGTGAGTACGGCGGATGACGGAGAACTTCCAACCCCAACTCTTGTAGCTTGGAGACCGTCTGCTGTGCAGTATGAGGTCGCGCGTTGTCGTGCAGGAGCAGTGGAGCCGAACGATTGACCAAAGCTGGTTGGAGACGTGCGAGCTTCTCCGTCATTGTGTTCAGTTCTTCACAGTACACATCTGCAGTAATGCTTGTCCCGTTTGGCAAGAAGCTGTGATGAATTACACCCGCGTTAGACCACCAAACAGTGACCATCACTTTTCTAGGGGTAAGTTTTCGTTTAGGGCATTGATTGGGTGCTGAACCAGGGTCCAACCAACTTGCTGAGCGCTTACGATTGTCAAACAGGATCCATTTCTCGTCACAAGTAACAATGCGGTTCAGAATTCCTTCATTTGTATGCCTGCTGAGCAGTGCAAGGCACGTCTCCACGCGTACTTCGCGCTGGCGGTCATTGAGTTCGTGGGGTACCCATTTGTCAAGCTTTTTTACCTTGCCAATTTGACGCAAATGGACCAATATTGTTTTGATGCTAACGTCGAAAGCTGCTGCTAATTCAGCCGTGGATTGAGTTTCATCAGCTTCCACAATTGCCTTTAATTCGTCATTGTCGACCAAAGTTTTCGGACGACCACGGGGTTCATTTTTCAGGTCAAAATTTCCAGAACGGAAGCGGGTAAACCAATAACGGGTGGTGCGTTCGTTTGTAGTGTTCGCTCAGTAAACGTCGTTGATGTTGCGTGCCGCTTGTGCCGCTTTGCTGCCACGACGGTACTCATACTCCATAATTACTCGAATTTTTAACTTATCCATGATGACGAAAAATGTTCGAATGCGTTGAAAACAAAACCCTAACTATTAAACAAATGACGATTTTAGAAAAAGAATTCCATGTTTGTCAAATAAAATTAATTTGAAATTAGAATTATGAGTCAAAAAAAAATATTTTCATTTGAAATGGCCAGTACGGCAAAACGGCAGTTTCATAGGTAAAGTAACCTATTATTTGAATTTCAATACGGGACTCCCTCCCCTCCTGTTTAAAACTACGAGTAGTACAATGGTAACGCTTTGCGGTTGCCCTTATTTTTTGGCGGTAAAGATATCTAAAAAAGTTTTGGCAATTGTCATTATTTTTTTTAAACTTCTGACAGATCCTGTTTTTATATAAGTAGGTGTATTTCCTTGTAGAATTCTACAGGACTATTATTAGATTTTTGTTTTGAAAACCATGTTTTAATTTACTAATACTTTTAATATACTAATAGTTGATATTGGCAGAAATAGGTATTGTGTAGTAACAACGTCTGATTGCCATAAACACATAATAATAATAATAATAATATTTCCTTGTATCTACTTGATACATATTTGATTTCAATAGAATGTAATTTTGGAAATAATTAAAAAGTGATTTTTGCTATTATTTTCAACTTTCCATTTAAACCCTATTAAATATATATATATAGGCACCAATATAGTCAATATATCGGAAACAGATTCAAGGTCAGAAGAACTTGATACTACGTCGGAATACCTTTGACAATAATAAACTGTACACATAATATACAAATAATAATGGTAATTACTGAAATTAAAGAAAGGTACAAAGGTAAAGACAGGTACCATTCCAATCCTACACGAGGATACTCGTACTGTGTGTTGTGGGAAACTATATTATACTTAGGATGATTTTAATTCAAACAGATAAAATGAAAATCAATATTATTCTTACCATGAGGAGTTTGACTGGTAGACAAACGCCAGGACGATTTTAAATCAAACAGACAGAAATTAAATAAATATTGTTCTTACCATGGGGAGTTTGACTGGTAGACAAACGCCAGGGTTCGTTAAAGACCTCCTGAAGGAAAGGCGACTCGACCTCCAAATATTTAGCGACCACGTAAAGACAGAATAAGTGCCTGTCTATGCCTCTGCCGGCCATGGCGTCTTGATATCCTAATTGATGCTGAGCGGCGGCTTTACGGAACAGTTCCATGCGTTCTTCAATCTTAAAAGAATAGTTTGGTTAAGAACACGAAATAACAAGGATTATCCTAAAAATGTTATCTCTGATACTCTACTAATATTATAAACAGGAAATTATTTTTAATCGAAACTGATAATCTCTGAAAATAAGGAGAAGAAATTGTTTATGCCGAAATACAATGTTATTGTGTCCGCATTTGCTGATCAAGATGTATTTCCTATGATCAGTCAGAAATTACTACAAGTATATTCATAAACACTGAACTAAAATTTTTATACTATTATAGTTGACAATTATCATTATAACAACAAGAAGTGGCTCTCTAAATCTTTATATTAGGTAGGTTTTATAGACGTAACATTGCCTCACAAGCAAGAGTATTCGGGTTTTATTTCTGGTAGGGACAAACGTTTTCGTAATTTGATAAGGTTCGGCAACGTTTTCCCGCAGCGCAGTTGGTGTTCCTGGGGGATTTTAACGCTCATCACGGGCAATGGCTATACCCGTATCAGGACACTGACCACGCTGAAAGAGAGGCTTTTAAGTTTCCGTGACTCAAGGCCTCTCACAGCTTGTGCACGAGCCCACGCGCATCCCCGACGTTGCTGGCCACACTGCAATATGCTTAGACCTTCTGCTGACAACTGATCCTGACAGATCCTCGGTGTCCGTAACTGCACCTTTAGGGACATCCGACCACTGCGTGGTGAAATCTGTGTCGCAGTACTCGCCACCTGACACCCGCCCAAAAGGCGCTAGGCGAGTATGGCGATACAATTAATCTTAATCTTTTTGCAGATTATTCACGTCTAAATAGTCAACGTTAAAGTCCTACCCCAGTTACCTCAGTTCGGACCCAAAATGGGTGCCGTTCATATTCGCCAAAAGGAGGTTCTTAAATTCTTGCAATATTTAGACGTGAATAAGGCCGACGGCCCCGATGGCATACCTGCAGTTGTGTTAAAACACTGCGCAGCCGAGTTGTCTCCCATACTAACGCGCCTGTATCGACTCTCTTTGGAATCCGGAAAGGTCCCTAAATCCTGGAAGCTGGCTAACGTGCAACCAATACCAAAGAAGGGAAGCCGTGCAATCTGTATCAACTACCGACCTATTGCAATCACCTCCATACTTTGCAAAGTTATGGAGCGTGTATTGAACAATCGTCTCCTGGCATACCTTGAGTCCAACGAGCTCCTTAGTGATAACCAATATGGTTTTCGCAGTGGACGCTCGACTGGAGATCTTCTTGTGTATGCCACTCACTTATGGAGCGAAGCCTTGGAAGGTCACGGTGAAGCAATAGCTGTATCCTTAGACATTTCCAAAGCTTTTGGTAGGGTCTAGCATGATGGTCTCTTGAGTAAGCTTCCAGCATACGGAATACCTAAAGGGCTCTGCGACTGGATATCAGATTTTCTGAGGGAACGGTCAATTCGAGTAGTCTTAGACGGCTGCACTTCTGACCTAATGGCAGTTAATGCCGGGGTACTTCAGGGATCTGTTCTCTCTGCAACGTAATTCTTGCTGCACATTAATGACCTGCTAACCCCAGGCATTATTGGTTACGCTGATGACAGCACCGTTGTAGAGAGATACATGTCCAATGCGCGAGCGAGTCATCAAGAAATCCGGGCTTTGAGAGAGTCCATGATTGAGCGGGTGGATTTGGCCTTAAAGAAAGTGTACGATTGGGGCGAGTCCAACTTACTCAAATTTAACCCGTCAAAAACACAGGCGTTTATTCTCCGCGAAAAAGAGCAGTTTCGACCTAACGCCCACTTTCCAAAATGTTTCTGTGCCCTTAACCGACCACCTATTGCTTCTGGGCGTAACTATATCGTCCCCACTAAACGGGCAACAAATGCTTCAAAGAAGTTGGGAATCATCTCGAAGGTCCGACGGCTACTTAATACGGCTACGAACAGCTACTTAATTTGTACACAGCTCAAGTTCGATCTTGTATGGAGTACTGTAGCCACCTTTGGAATGGTTCTGCAAAGTACCAACTAGAAGCGATGGACGCAGCTGACCGAAGAGCCCGAAAAATTATTAACAACTTTGACCTAACCACCAAAAAACTGCAAAGCCTCAAATATCGTCGGAAAGTTGCCAGTTTAGCAGTCTTCTACAGATTACATTTTGGAGAGTGCGCGAATGCTTCGATAGTTCCTTTTTGGTGCGGGTCGCAAAGGTGTGGAATGAACTGCCTGCGTCTGTTTTTCCAGAAAACTATAGTCCTAGTTCTTTCAAGCGTCGAGTGAATAGGTATCTCGTGGATACACCTGCAACACCTTCGTCTTCATCGTCACTTTCCATCAGGTGAGATTTCTATAAACGTCTAATCCTTTTTCAATAAAAAAAAATATAGATCTTTTTCTTTGAGACATAGATTATTTATTGTATTTGGGACAAACCGTCCATGGATATATTTATACTTCTTTCTAATGCCTTGTATAAAATAAACCTTACTATGGAGTTATTACAATTCATGTTTTGTCTTAGAATTATTAATTTCAGTAACTATCAAAGTATTAATAAAGAAGTCTACTTACGCTACATTTCGGGTTGACCATTGATTTAACCCAAGCCGTGCTTTCAATAGTACAAGGTCTAACAGTTTCAGTACGACCTTCTCGGAACATTCGCGTCATCGAAGCTTCGTAAGTGAGACAGAATCGGCCTGCATCCCGATAGTATGACAATTGTAGAATAAGTTGAATGTACGCGTCTGGAGATACTCGGCAAGTTTTCATGAAACCTGCGAAGTGAAAAAATATACTGTCTATAATATTTTACTTTCTAAGAAATATTAACCCTTTCGCTGCGGTTGGCGAGTTAACTCGGTCTGTAAAATGTGTTCTTAGACACGGTGGGCGAGAAAACTCATTTACGGAAATCTGTCACCGAATACGGCGGTTCGAAATCGGTAAAAGCTTCTACAGACGGACTCATCGTAGCATATACCGACAGCCCAAGCCATACCTACGAAATATATTTATGTTGGTTGGTATAGCTAGCATGAAAAATAAAATAATAAGTTGCTTGCGTGTCATGCGGAAGGCCAGTAATTACTTCTTGATAGATCAGGACTATAAACGGTAAGCGAATTAATTCGTCTAAATAAATCATTTCAAACTACAGCTCTTTTATTTGCAATATCAGAACATTAGTCTACGAGTACTTTGAAGAAATGGATGTCTCTAAAGGTAAGCAGTAAATATATCTATTTATAATGTATTATGTGATTTGTATAAAAATTATAATATGTATTTTTGATTTAGATTATCTAAGATTTATTTGTTTTTATTTGTTTACGACTCAAACGGAACTTAGACAAACGTCACTTCGACATTTCTTCACCTACTGACAATCTAGCAAATGTGATATACCTACAATTAGATGATGTCAGTCGTAGCTCATTAGACCCACCCGTCACCCGATAAGCACCACCTCGTTGCTCTGTGTCCACTCGTTTTCTCAGCAGGTGGTCCACGGGTGGACGCCGCGTTGTCAAGCAATGAACGGTCTGGTGGGTGTCAGGTGGATGTCAATTTATACTAGCGGAGAGAACGCGCGTTCTCGAGCATGTGCGAGTTATTAAAATTTTAGTTTTTTTTTTAGAGGAAGATCTGGAAGTTATACATGGTGTTTAATACCTTGCACGACAAACTGAAATGAAAGCAAGATTGAGGTACCACATAAAAAAAAATTACCTCAGTAAAAGTGTCACCGTTTTCGAGATATTCCCGACTTTTCATTTTAATGTATGCAGATACTTTTGTATTTTTTTTTGGTAAATATTTTAGAATAGTAGATCTGCCATATGCAAATATTATTTTATTAAATATCATTAGGTATCTTTGAGAAAAAACATATTATTCTCATTATTTTTTTCTACAAAAATTATTTGACTCAGCTGTAGCATTCGGTGGTGAAAAAAAATGTACTGGACTGTCACTGCACATTTAACAAATAAATTACATAGTTAATAAAGATTTCAGAAAGGTATAACACACAACAACAAAAAAACTGACCAAAAGTGGCATTTTCGAACAAAATAAAAAGTCGGGAATATCTCGAAAACGGTGACACTTTTCCTAAAGTAATTTTTTTTATCTGGTAGGGCATGCTTCAATCTTTCTTTCATTTCAGTTTGTCGTGAAAGCTATGGGACACCCTGAAATAAATACTTACCTAAGTATATTTTCATTCATTATTAGACTAAAATAAAAAAGTTTCTTATCAGTAATATAACTTATTACTAATAAGAAACCAAGCATCTTTTATTTCAATAATGACACTGAAAGTAAATAAGCAAAGTCCGTTTTACAATAATATGATAAATCCGGAAACATGGATCTACATATAACGCATCACCACATGGGATACACTCATATCGTGTTTCTTTTCTGGTCTTATTGAACTTCTTGGTGTGAGAGCATACGTGGCATTTACGTGTAGGTCTAAGTTTCTTTTCTGTAGCTTCAATTTTCGATGGAAAATGTCGACTGGTTAACCGCAGTGGATTCAAGGTTTTATGCGAAGGTCGAATAATAAAATTCCGCCTAGCAAACTTTTTTATCAAGCCTCTAACAACTTTCAAGTGGTATTCTGCTAATGTTGTTGATTTTTCCTTGACAATGTCGGAAGCGATGTGACTATTTTAAGTTATCATATGCATTATGTGAAATGCTATTTTCCTATACCACTTCAGGCTTTTTCACAAACAGCTGACTGTATGTATTAACATATATGATTTATCAACAGCCCCTTTGCCGATGTTACAATCAGTTATACATCTTGGCTTCATTTGGTCAAATGCCGCAGGCACAAGTCGCCAATATACGGATTTCAGCATATGAATCATCCTTTTATCGCACCATTTAAGAGCCATCAAAACCTCGGTGTGTTTAACTTCCATTTCTCCTCTTGATAATCTTACAGTCATCCGCGGAAAGCACTTTCGGTTAGGCTTGACTGTAGACTTGACACAGCAGTTCGTCCCATTATTGTGTAAATATTGAAAAAAGATCGGACTGGTGTACCAGTTATCAGAAAATAAAGTTGCCATCGGTGTTCTGGCAAATAGACTCTGCAGCCATATTTTGTGCTACTACTCGGCGTATAGTATTTTGAATCTCAATTTCCCATGAAGCGAATGATTCCGCATCAGTTCCTTCTTGCAGTGGTCATAATAGATTTCGTTTTGTGGTGAATAAATCTTTGGCAGAATCAAAACCATCCAGTAATTCACTTTCAGCGCGAAAGGGAATATGTACAACATGCAGAGAAGAATAATAAGCTTCCGGGTATTAGGCTAGCTTGAAGTAGCCAGTGCGTAAAATGGCTGGGCCTTTGCTTTTTTTCATCCGACCTGCATTGTCCAGCAACGCAATGTACTGATGTTGGTCATTGGTATTATCCTGTTGATCCTCATAAGCATCCATATCTTGTTTGTCATCATCGATGTAATTCGACTGTTTAGTTACCGCTTCGTACCAAATGGCGAATTCTCCTAAACTAAGCTTTTCCAGATCACAAGGCCGGCAAACATATCTATCAAATATATTTTTATAAGGTTCTGATGACTCACTGTCAATTCTGAGCATACTGTATCTCTCTTCTGGAACAAGAATTTACAAAACAGATTTCATTTTATTAAGACTTATTTTACCTGACCGAGGAGATTCTGTTTTAGTTTTTTCTTTTGCAGCCTTAGTTCGTTTTGTTTTCCGAGATAAATGCATTTCGGCAAAATAAGTGCGTATTTACAAAACCAATTAATAACAACAAACAAAATGAATCAATTTCATTTTTAAGTCAATATTTGCGATAAATATATTTCACAAATAAAAACTAAAGACAAAAATTTACGTAAATATTTTAAAAGACAATTGTACCTCAACATGTGCAATATTCTACTTACGATTAACCAAAACTAAAAATTTACGAATTATTATAGAAACCTTAACGTTATTTCTAAATCTTATTTTTTAACAAATTCAATATAACGTAAAAAACTAAAAATACCTAACAAAAAATGTAATATATACGAAACATACCTTAATCGCTATTCTATACTTCTTTTGTTTACAACACAAAACCAAATCTTAGGTATTTTTAAAATTTAATTTGAAACTAATTCAGTCGAACGTAGAAAAACCGAAAACAGCGAAGAAAAAAGTGTAATAATTATTGCTTAACTTTATAAGATACAAAACCTAACCTAGACAACTTTACCAACTTAACCTAGAAAATTAAAACTTAAAGAAACGCTAGGTACCCTATACCTATACTATAAAGATAAGAAAATGTGTAAAAACACGAATTAATTCTTCTGCTATATTAAAGAAACTTAATCGCTAATTATTTATAATTGTTTATTAATTCCAAATAATAATTAATTTGTAATACAAAAGTAATCTACAATACAATATTTATTGGATCATAATTGGATTGAAATGTGAGCAATTAAGCATAAAACGATATGTATTTAGGGAGAAAGAATGAAATCTTAATCATATAATGAAATGAAACAAAATATTTATTTCTCAACATTGACATAATAATATATTGCTTATATGACATAATTCTTTTTTATTTGGAATAATATATATAATAATATACCTTTTTGATCCTTGTATTTGATACCCATATTCGAAAAAGAAAATTATTTTCATTAACTACAACGGCTTCGCGCAGCCGCCATGTTTGATTTTTTTAAACGTCACCTAGCTAAGAACACTTGGGCGGTTAATACGAATCTAACGATACCTCAATTACGTAATTCCGTTCAGCGGTTCTGGAGATATGAGGTAATAAAGAATATTACATACATACATACAACATACGCGCGGAAAACATAACCCTTCCTTTGCAGTCGGGTAAAAAATAGGGATCTGTATTTAAAAATCTTAATAATATCTTAAAAACTACTGAAAATTGTACAATGATATATCATATACATCGGAATAATGCGCGGCTTACACGTATTAAGTAGTTAAGTTGGTAACTAAATAGTGGAGTTCATTCCAGGCCCTCAATAAGCTTTTGATTTCAGTACTTTACGCAAAAAATGACTATACCTTAATTTTTATAACATTTTATAATAATTACTAAAATGAAAGTCAGAACCAAATTATCTATATAAATATATAAAAAGACATAAAAGCAAATCAAGGAATATGTAACTGCGTGCATCTTTACCGACACAGACAAGGTTCTTGAACTATAGGTTAATCGTAATGCATAAAGAAATACTTGAGGTAAGCTTTATGATTTAAAATAGATGACATAGATATTCAGTTGAATTAATTACTTTAAAAAATGTCGATTCGTAAAATATTAAATAATATCACTAAAATATATTTATGTCAGCTTTATAGTCAATATTTTATTTTTGTGCTTTATATTTGCTTGGGTTTATGTGTGAAAATATTTTCTTTGATCGGCAACCCTCAATAAAAAAACATATTCGCTCTTTTTTTGTGCAACAAGTGAATGCAGCCTGCATACTAATGAGATAGCAAACTAACACAATAAATAATTAATTAGTAGTTATATGTTTATTTTTCCTATTTTTCCCTATTAAATGAAGTAACAAATATTTTTAGATTAAAGAATTTGTGGTGCAATACAATATAGTTATTATAAGGTTACTCTAATGATGGCTATTTTAACACTAAAAAATAAAAAAACTAATTAGTATTTAGCTCAAGTGATTATAAAATATGGTATTAACCTTATTGATTATTATAATAAAAATAATTATAACTGTATATTTTACTGAAACATAAGTGGCCGACGGCACGAACATTTTGAACTCAACCCTTTTAAGTTACTACATGTCACTTGTGTGTCCAAACGGATTAAGTAGTAAAGCTCTTAAGTTCAATGAAGATGAACAGTGATGAATGTAAAGGAATTCGTCAATTCTGTACTTAAATGTGAAAATAACGAGATTGTGGACTAATTCAGAGAAGATTTGTTTCGGAAATTAAAATCTGTAGAAGAATATGTTTTTTTCACAACTTTTACCTCGTTTATTCCACAGGCATTCCTATTAAAAATATTCTTCATCAAATTTTAAAGGTGAAAATAAATTCCACTTCGACATTTTGAAAAAAAAAAAACAGAAATTGCGAAATAAATACGAGCTCTTGCCGCAACCCGCTTTGTCAACTTATGCACTTAACTAAAAAATCACGTCCAAACGTGTAAATTGAGAAGCCCCGCCAACCTACTTATACGAAAAATAAAACGAATCCTAATCGACTTTATCACTTGCGTACTAAATTTTAAGTTACCAATTGTCACTTAATTGATTGTTTACACGTAATTTTTAAAACTTAAAATTTAGTTACCAACTTAACCACTTAACGCGTGTAACCTAGCCATAAGGCTCAATTTATACAAGCGCATGCGCGCGGATCCTCCTTGAGTCGTCCTCGGAACGCCGTGCGCGTGCAGCCGTTGCGATCCACTTCCCCGCCAGTATACCTTAGTTGAACCACACATAGGTTAAACTTATAAAGATATTGTTTATCCACACCAGCTATTTCACCATAAATATGAAATCTACGCGTAGTAATTTCCACGCCTACGAAGTCGCGGGCATCAGCTACTACGGAACCGCGTAGCAAATTCTTACTCACGCTTGACAGCTTGGTAGCACTACCCTCATTTTGATGATATTGACTATACACTTTTGGGACGAGTTATCTCGCCAACCGCACGTTACGACAGATTTTTTCAAACGGCTTAATTTGTCATCCGTGTATCAAAGCGATTTAATTAAAACGAGTTTTCTCGCCACCCGTACTGGGGAGCAAAGATTTTTTTTGTGAGCCCGTCTACAGGGCAGGTTTAGTGCACGGTGACCCCGCAGCGAAAGTTAATACTTTCTTCTAAGTCGGAGATCCTATGCTTTCTCCTCTACATCCGAAAACGCAAAATTTTATAAAAATCGGTTGAGTTTTTAAAGCGCCACAGCGTAGCAAAAGTAGAATAAATGAGATACTTTCGGATGAATAATATTAAAAACTTTTATAACTATTTAGTAATCTGTAAATATGCAACTTGGTATCATATCATAAATAAAAAATATTTAACACAATGTAAAAAGAACTAAATTGTGACCATTTTGTCTCAAATCAAAAGTTTTTTTAGTAAATTATAACTGGGGGTTTTTATATATAATTGCGGTATCTTTAACATTTAAATACAATATCCTACCTTTTCCATAGTTAGTATACATCAATATCCTCAAGTCCACGTCTTTCCGTAGTTTCTGAGCAACATCATACGATATATCAATGGCATTGCGCAGATTCTCGTTGGAGAGGTCCCATTGAAGCCTAAGGGGGGCGGGAGGCGGTGTCGAAATTGTACCGTGGTTGCTACCATCCGCTGCGTATCTGTTGATAAACATGTAAAAATCTAAGGAACAGGGAAACATTAGGTATTATTTGGTATGTAAAAAAGGTTTTTAAACCTCCCTCAAACTATGTTGTTTCGGTATGAATAATATTGTCTGCGTCGCATCTTGACATGATGTAGTCAAGATGCGACACAGACAATATTTTTCATATCGAAATAGTATAACGGTCTTGTTCTTCTGTCGAGTCTTCCAAGCTCAAGGTGGCGGGCGCAGGGATGAGATTTACAAATAGGGCATTCAATTTGGAATGGAATCCCCTTGTTTATTAGGGAAGGATTAGCTCCTACCAGAATTCCTAACCAGGATATCTGTGCTCTGGTTGTTTCTTTTTGTTTATGAATTCAATCCGTTATGCTGCGGGTGCGGAATACACTCGATTTTCATGTTCATATTAGATTCCCTTTTTATTACCCCTATTTCTTATTTTTTATTCCCTAGAATTGGGTATTTAACTTTAATAAAATAAACCTATTGCTTTTGGTTGAATACTAATTATTATTATATCATAAATAACAAATACCAAATTTGACTACTATAGGTATTCAAACTAACAGTAACTTCTCTTGATTATCACTGGAAATAATTAATTTCAGACTGAAACGAGAGTTTAGTTACTAACCGTGTTGATAAAAATATTCAATAAATGTTATTAAATAGGTTTACTGCGTTCGTTTTTTTTATGAGAAAATAGTCTTTGATTCAATTGTAACTTAAAATGTATAGTCATGGTTTTGGTTTGATCAGGTTTGTATATTTTTATTTATAATTACGTTATTTTGAGAATCTTATTATTAAAAGATTTGGACAGTTTACCAAGGAGCTACATTTTTAATTTTCCTTTCATTTAGATTTCAGACATCCATTTTTCTAACAATATGTGAAGAGTGATTTTCATTTGAATCAAGAATAATCCTCTAATATTATAGGCACAAATTTAGATAATCTGAACAGAACTATTCTTATACCTAGTAATATTAAATTATGGTTTAAATATTTACTTTCCATTAAGTGAGAAAGAAGGTAAAAGACCTGCCAATTGTGTTAAAAAATAATAAATTTTGAATAATTACCCAAGTTCAAGCTCGGACCAAATGACGTACTCCCAAAGGTGTCCCATAACAGGTGCGTCTGCCCTGAAGACAAAGATTATCAGGCACTGTGCTAAAGTATATACATAATATAATTAAACGCACGGCTTTAAAATGATCTAAATTATAAATCTTTTCGTCTTAAATGTATTATTATTTATATTATGTATAACTAATTTATTATTATTTATAATAAGTATGTTACATTTTGGAACGTAACTAACTAGTATTTAAATAAGAGTCACCGAAATAAAGAAATAATGACGTACAATTAATACACAGGAATTTGAATTTATACGAAAGCGCAAACCTTAACCAAATTCTTATTTCAAAGACTTTTAACCTCGGATTTGTGATACATTGCTTTATTTAAAAACCCGCTTTAATAGCTAAACCGATTCATGCACCTGTGTACCTATGGACCGATGTTAATGCCACGCAATATATCGAGTATCCTTACCCGTGTTTGAAGAAAATCGGTTCGAACATTCAAAAGTAATGTTTGTCTTTTTTGTTCGTCAGGGTTTTTTTGTACACATGTTTTTAGTTATTATATTATATTGAAATAGTACAAACAGATTTTTTCGGCATAGGCACTTGGGATATCGCTAATAATTTAAATGTGAAAAAAAAATGTATTTTAACTTCAGGTAAGAAAGTTAAAAAACATTGTTCTATTTGTAAACTTTGTTGCATATTTTGTAGGTCTAACTTAGCAGCAATTTAATTCGGGTATCTTATTATACCAACATGGATTTGCTTTATGTGCCAACGTATACAACTTATATTTGATAACTTGTAAAAAACAATTGTTTATAATGAGTGGGTATACGAGTATTACAAAAAACGTGGATTTATGAATTTGCATTTGACCAATACTAACATAATAATAAACAATAATAACGTAAGAAGTTTCACGTTAGGTGGAAAACCTATCATTATAATAAATATTTCTGAAATGCTGTAATTACCAGAGCTGATCTGGTAATTACAGCTACTTTCATGCCGAGTTTACAATGGCTAATTAAAAAACTTACCAAGTATGTTCAGCATTGAAGCCAACCTAAGAAAACATAATTAAGCAATTAGCATTTGTAATTCTTACTCTTTGGTTAGTGAAGTTAGGTTTTAACATGAATTATGTGACAGTGGTGAGTCTTGCCTGAACAGGAAATTATTTAGATAGTTTATTATTCTTGCACCTGCATGTCTGAATGTCCAGGTATCATTTAATATTTATGTCAATGACTGGACTAATATTATATCCGCGACGTCACTGGTGTAAATTCCCGAACATAGTTCGTATTTTGTTATTTTTTGTTTCTTTTCGTCGCTTACAGAAGTATGATTCTAGTTTGAATTTCTGTATCGTGGTTTCCTTCCACTAGTTTGTTCAACAGAACACCAGCGCCTAGAGTTTGTTATAACTCTTGGCACATGCTGAGCACAAACTTTGTATATATTTTCTTTATCTTTTTTTGTCAAGCTAACTACTTAATTTTTGTGTGAATAAGGCTTTTTCATTTAATTTCAAAATGTGCTAACACGTCAGCGGAAAGAAATCCCCATATCTTAATAATTATTTGACAAGTGTGGTGCACTATAAATTACCTGAAATAACCACCATAAAGATGAGGCTGATTTCCTTGGAGTGGGTTAGTTAAGGCTGTGTTGTTTAGTGAAATATGGGTCAGGTCTCTGATGTTTACTGAATGGAGGTCTAACTAAGACTAAAAATTGCAAAATAATATCTATCTTTGATATCATTGAGATATTTAGAGATCTTCTTTTGAAAAGAGAAAATGTACTTTCTGATTATTAGATATTGCTTTTTTTGGGTTCACAGATTATATACTTGTGTTGTTGTGGTTTCCATGAAGCATCAGAAATTTAGAGCAAGCATTGCATTTGTTGCTCGCATGTATTCTCTTATCTAAGGAGTGCAATCGACTTAGTCTACAAACGCTTGCAGTATTCTGAAAAATGTAACATATGAATGATTTATTAAAATGATTAAATTAAAGTAGCGGGAGATAAGTGCTCATGTACATGACTTAGTAAAACAGGGACTTCATTTTTGAGGTCTGTGCGTCTTGTCGCCTGTCTACCGCTATTTCGCTTTGATCAAAGTTTAAATCAGTTGTACGTACGTGTCTGCCGACTAAACATTTCTTGACCTACTGTAATATAATATATGGTACATTGTGTCAATAAATTGTACAACTAATTAAAAAATCAACTATTTCGTACCTTTCCGTTGGTACCAAAGCATAAATTGAATGATTTGTCGAACCATCGGTCACACCCTTTACCGTGGAGCAGAATTCTTCCAAAATCTTCTAACTTCGTGGGATCATTTTCATCAAAACCGTAGGCTTCATCGTCTGTAATGTAACAGCATTCGTATTTATCCAATATCTGTGTAGCCATGCAAAACATGGCCGTAATTCATTAAAGTTATTTTAATAACCTTTTTTATTAGTTGATTTTGATATTAAGAAGGTTGACAGCTAAGTTTTACAAAGACACGGCTTTATTATGACCTCAATTAAAGAGTCCAATGAAACATATTATAACATAAATCTTTCAACTTTTTAGTTAAACTCAATAAAAATATTTACACTTTAATAGAAAAAACTCAATATTTTGCAAGTAAAATGCCACTTCAACTTCTGTCAATTTAATTCCGATGCAAAACAACTAACCTTTAAGCTCAAAAATATGTTATATAGGATTGAAATGCTGTTTACTTTCTTTCAATACTGAGGGTATTATACTAAACACACATGCGAGTATCTTACAGATGCATGTGTGCCTACATTTATATTAATTTGCCTTAATTCTTGTATTTCTCTGAATGTTCCTTCATTTTGAGCTGGTTAGTAAAGCAAATCAAATAAGAAAAACTGCCATTAAAGATCCGCCTGTGACGTCATCTCGATTAGACACGTTATATGTACCTACTACGATACAGTATATCAATCTTAATATCAAAAACACGTACCTAGACAAACGTTGAATGCTGCTCTTTCAATGCAATGCAAGGAGGTTCTATTGCAGCCTCTATTGAACATAGTCTGTCGGACATTGGCCCAATGAGTTCTTTCACCGGCAGTTAGGGCTGCTAAACGATCTTCGTGAGGCTGTGGTGTCGACTTGTCGTCTAGAATCTGTTGGATTTGCCTGTGAAATAACTTGGGGTTAATATGTTAAAAGATGCGAAAGTACTATTTGGGACATTGTTGTTTATTTATAGTTTCTTTGTTTTTTCTAGTTTAGAAACTTAAAAACATGATGTAAGTGTTAAAATGAAGGTTCTGTGATAGCGCTGCTGTCTATGATTACCTTATTCTATTGCTCTCAAAAAGATTTTCAGTTAGACTTTCCCAGAAAAGCCGCTAAATAAGAGGAATGTTTCCGACATCCACCTTACTCCCAGGGCCATTTCTTGGACGGAAGATATACAATTCCGAAGAGACAGTCTAAACTACCTTCGAACATTTATGTATTGATACTCGCCCCAATCTTTTCAGAAAAGGAGTTGCGTAGATAACAACAGTACACATTTATCGATTAAATATATATAGTTTCATAATTGTTTACCGTGTTGCTTTTTCTACATAAGACGCCAATTTCCTATGTTAAGTAAGAGTTGTAGTCAAAGCGATTTTTATTGTTTACATTTAAATATTTTTTGAGGACTTCACTAAACTTCAACCTTGGGTTTTTGGAAATGCATCGCACGCAACTAATCGCAAGCATTGCGTGCAATAATGTGTGCATTACAATAAAACATATAAATGGGTTTTTAATCAACACATACCTAATATAGTGTTAGGGGGGTTTTCCCCTATAAAAGGTTTGCGTGGGGTTTAGACCACGGCCAAATTAAACGAAAGTGAAATGTTGACACCGGTCGTTTATTGTACACAAAAATATGGTATTGTACACAAAAGCATTGTATTATAATATAAAAAGGTATTAAAATTAAATTAGGGAACCTTGCGGTCGCTTGGCTGATCCTTAGCTTAGTCTATAAAATTACTTTATATTTAAATTATCTGCAATACTCCGTCCGCAAACTGAAGTTTTCTGAAGGGGCAATCAATTCCCACATCCACAGTAAAGAACTAAACTCTTAAACAAAGGGGTACTCCGAAGGAGCTTTCCTTTAAAATAATTTGTATTAAATGACAAAATCAAGGGTGGTCCATTTTATGGCCCCATAAAAAATATTGGATATTACTTGGAAAGTAAGGAGATCGGGGTTCGACGCTTCAGCCAAACCTCCGCATCGCTGGCGTCCAAAAAAAAACACGGTGCAACAAAAGGCAGCCGATGAGGCTGGTAGTATAAAAACAGCCTCCTCAAGGAGGCTGTAACAATTAGGCTCCGAAGGCCGCTACGTAGCCCACGGGCCGGACCTCAGTCCTACACGCCCGCACATTGCCCCCAACAAGTTTCCTCACGCCGTCACTCGATAACAGTCGCCAAAAATCTTAATTCAATGTAAAAACTCAAAGGTGTCGACTGCCAGATTCCTTCTCGCCGAATGTTCTTGAAACTTCCACTGTCAGCCAGCTCAACATTCACTTTTTTTATCCCTAAATTTCCACAATATTGGGAAAAAGCTATACAGCCCGGCACTAAGCTTCGAACGAATGAAAAAAGATATAAAGACGGTTTAAAGGATTTGACTAACAAAAAAAAGGTGTAACAGTATCCCCCTCCTCGCCAGAATTTTGCGAGGGTAACGAACAAAATTCGCGCTGGCCCTCCAGCATCACAACGAAAGAAGAAACTACCCCACTTACATACCACGCAATGAAGCTACGCGATAAGCGAATCCATCAATCAGAACATTTGATATCTTTGACGTGGCATTCGGTCCTCCGACCTTGCTCGTCTTCCAGAAGATACACAAGCTTTGACAACTTATCCACCACCAGACACTTTTCAAAGCGAGGCGCCAGCTTATACGAAAAGTACTTCGATGCATCACTTCGAATGTGGGTGCGACGCCAAACTACATCCCCTTTTTCAAATTCGACATCTCTGCGATGATGATTATAATATTTCGCACTTCTGGCATGAGACTTCTTTAACTCCTGATCTACCTTGAGGAATACATCCTTTAATTCTCCCAGCACATTTACATAGTCCTTTCGGGAACTCACCGCGATCTCATCCAATTCCTCACTACCACCATAAATGCGGCCATCCACCACAGCTTCACGGCCATGCACAATTAAAAATGGAGTATAAGTAGTCGAGTCATTGACAGCGGTATTCAAAGCAAATTGTATTTGACAAAGGTTGATGTCCCATCTACGCTGGTCTTCACCAACAAGCGCGGCCACAGCCGTGACGAGGGTTCGATTATATCGTTCCACCGTGTTCACTTGAGGGCAGTACGTAGGGGTATAATGTACTTGAGGTATTTTATATTTGTCAAACAATGCTTTCACCTCGCGTCCTATGAACTGGGGACCATTGTCTGCGATAACTGTTTGCGGGACACCATGGACTAAGAAAACCTTCTCCTCTAGGCGCTGTGCCACTGCTTGGCTAGTAGCTCGCCTCAAGGGAAACAACAAGCAGTACTTGGAAAAACAACACACCACAACAAGAAGGTACTCGTTCAGTTGCCTAGACCTCGGCAGTGGACCAACCAAATCTATGCTGATGCACTGGAACGGCCTACGACAAGCCTTCGGATTACCTATCAATCCTGGGGTGGGTCTGTTCGGGTGTTTGTACGCTTTGCAAGTCGGGCAACCTGAAACAAAGGTTTCCACGTCGGTGTACATACTGGGCCAGAAGAAACGAAGGCGCAGCCGCTTGTAAGTTTTTTCGATCCCGAGATGGGCTCCCAAGGGAGAGTCGTGGTTCTCCGATATAAGCTGCTGTCTCATCTCCGCTGGAACAACCTCCTTCCAATCAAAATCGCCTGTCAACGAAGACTTACTTTTGGTAAAACGGTAAAGCTTCCCATCGATAATTTGGTAATTTGGGCACGTCTGTGGTCTCTCCACGCAACGAGAATATATGTTTCGAAACCAAGGATCTTGTACGGATTCACCTACAGCAAACACTGGTACGGAACGGGAAAGTGCATCTGGTACAACATTTTCCGAGCCGCGCCGATGCTCTATCACAAAGTTGTACGGGGAAAGCCGACATCCCCAACGCTCCAAACGTCCAGTAGGGTTCTTAAGATTAAGGAACCACTTTAAACTGGCATGATCAGTTATGATCCTAAAAGGCTTATGGCCCTCCAAATAGGGTCGGAAATGTTCCACCACACACACCACAGCCAGCGCTTCCCTCTCCGTGGCAGAATAGTTTCGCGCGGGTCGGCTAAGGGAGCGACTATAGTAAGCTATCGGATGTTCTTCTCCGTCAAAGAATTGCGTTAGCATTCCGCCCACTCCCACTTCGGACGCATCAGTGTGTACCACAAACGGAAGGGAGAAGTCTGGACACGCTAAGATAGGTGCAGATGTTAAGGCACTTTTCAAACCCACAAACGCGGCCTCAGCTTCCTCTGACCACTCAAACGGAGGTCTGTTTTTGCGCGTAGAAGTAAGAGCACTTAAAGGTGCAGCGATCGTACTAAATCCTCGGATAAACCTTCGGTAATACGACGCTGTCCCAAGGAAACGCTTGACGTCCTTCGGACTCGCTGGGGTCGGAAAATCGGAAATGGCCTGGATCTTCTCGGGATCCGTCCTTAGACCTAACTCATCCACCACATAGCCAAGATATCTCAGCTGTCTCCGAAAAAAACTACATTTAGGTAGGTTAATAGTAAGGTTAGCGGAACGCAACCGTTCCCGAACCTTCAACAGGAGCTCCAGATGCTCGTCAAACGTCCGGCTAACCACGACAATATCATCCAAATAAATAAAAACACGCCCGCCAAACTCGGGCCCAAACATCTGATCCATCAGCCGCTGCTGGGTAGCAGGCGCTGAGGTCAACCCAAAACACATCACTTTAAACTGAAACAAACCGCGCAACGGCACGGTGAACGCTGTCTTCTCTTTAGAAGAGTCTGTCAAGGGAATCTGCCAAAACGCGGATTTTAAATCAATGGACGAGAGGAAACACGCATCCCTAAGTTGATCCAAGATGCTATGGATGTACGGAAGAGGGTACGCATCATGTTTCGACACCGCATTTAGTTTCCGGCTGTCCAAACAGAACCGCAACTCTCCATTCGCCTTCGGGGCCATCGTGATGGGATTATTCCAGGGGCTACAACTGGGCTCCACTACGTCCAACTTTATCATCACGTCCAACTGTTTATTAAGTTCCCGGAGTTTATCAGGGGAAAGCGGATAATAACGCTGCTTAATTGGTGGAGCATCTCCCGTTTCAATATGATGGGAAATCAGGTGGGTCCTACCCAACCCTTTCTCTCCAGCCGAAATTTCACGGAACTTGCCACACACCGCGTCAGCCTTCCTCTGCTGCTCCTCAGTCAAAACGTCAAAAGAATGTAATTTGTTAATCTGCAGGGTAACGGTCTCAACAGGGGTCCGCGGCGGGGCTTTCTTGTGGGATATCAAACCTAGCACGTCCGGTGCAATATTAAATTCCTTCCAAAAGTTAATGCCAAAGATTAAAGGCGTGGACACTCCCGGGATACAAAAAAACTTCACCACACGGAACACTTCATTAACTGTGACTGGCAGATACACATAGCCAGTGACAGGAGAAGTCGAGCCGTTGGCGGTAACTACTGAAGTTATGTCTTCTCCAGGCTTCACCCGATGCAAATCTGCTACGCTGGAATAACGCTCGATCGCGGGACCTCCCACGATAGAAATCTCCGATCCCGAATCCAAAAGCCCAGAACTAGGCAGATCACCAATTTTAACGTCTAAATAAGGACAGGAATTTTTACGATCCGAACAGACCATCGCTACATTAGAATTATACGTCTCGAAGGCATCACGCACCTTCTCGCACCACGAACTCCACTCTGCAGCATCATAGCGATGGTCAGCTACTCGTTTTTTGACTGAGGTGATTCCTCAACCTTAGGTGAACACTTAGGGCAGTTACGCGACGTAACTCCCTTCTCTCCACACCGATAACAAACAATAACTCTCGGGGCAGTACAATCTAAAAGCGTGTGATCCTCCACGCGACACCTAACACAAAATTTATTCCTCGGCGCAGAGACGACCTCGCAACGTGGCTGAGAAGTTTTGCTACGACCTTTATATCCTAAATCGGGGGCTACAGACGATGGGGAGTTCCGCACCGGCTCACGGAAACTTTCCGCTCTCTGCTTTGCCGCCTCCAGTTGTCGACAACGCTGCTTCAACTCACTCAATGTACTAATGTTTTCCAACGCCAACTTAGTGGAATAAAATGGTCTAATGTTAAATTGGAGAATCTCCAGCTTCTCCGTATCAGACAAGGGACGCCTTAACAAAATGAAGTAATTCTGCATAACGCTGAAATATTGCGAAATAGACTCTTCCGCTCCCTGAGTCCTACTGCGAATTTCCTCCAGCAAGCGATGGTCATAGTCCACCGGAAGGTATTCTTCCAAAAGACAATCCTTCAACTGCTTCCAACTCGAGATCTCATTCTTTACACCCCTATACCACAACAGGACTTCATCAGCAAAGAGTTCCACCGCAGAATTCAGTAACTTCTCATCAGAG
This sequence comes from Marasmarcha lunaedactyla, assembly GCA_923062675.1. Classification (NCBI taxonomy): domain Eukaryota; kingdom Metazoa; phylum Arthropoda; class Insecta; order Lepidoptera; family Pterophoridae; genus Marasmarcha; species Marasmarcha lunaedactyla. Next base: position 10,505,142 of record OV281339.1, on the reverse strand, counting down.
ATGTTACGCGACAGACATAATTCCTCCAACCGCTGAATGAAAGAAATAACACTACCCTTTCCATTATATTTAATATTGAGAGAATGAACACTCGAGGATCGGTCGCACGTCACCACTTGTTTCACTGGAGAGGCAACCTCATTAACACCTACACCTGAAGGGCCTGGCTCTACTTCGGGAACAAACTCATAACTACTACGGAAGGTTTGTACCATCCTATCCATACGCTGTACAATAGTTAAAAGGCGGCTATCCAAATCGGTCTTCAACAAAACATCCTGTTCCTCTACCGGTTCAATCCTACTCAAACGGTGGAAAAGGTGGTTACCCAAAGATTGTATCCTAAATAATTTTTTCAATAAAAGCGGTTTTGTATCACACAATGTCTCTAATTCGATTAACTTCGAGTCTATGGTATTCAATTCCGGTTTAATTTCGCCCTCATAAGAGTGTACCTCGTCGGTGGGTATTTGCACTGCCAGCTGCCGCATTTGGGCACGCAATTTATCCACTGTTGACTCGGGTATACAATCCCGAATAGCCACTTCATATACAAGTTCATCTTTATTAAGAAGGTGAAAACGGATAGGCCGTTCTTCACACATGGTAAAATTTATAGTTATACACTATGCACTCACAATTTCATCATAATAAAATAGTTTAAATTAAAATAAAAGTTCAACAGTTTACAGTAAAAATAAATAAAAAGTAGTCAAATGGATCAGCCAACCGTCGCTGAGCGAAAGACCAGTGGCGAGAATAACGACCGCAACGTGCCTGTTCGGGCGCCGCTGTTAGGGGGGTTTTCCCCTATAAAAGGTTTGCGTGGGGTTTAGACCACGGCCAAATTAAACGAAAGTGAAATGTTGACACCGGTCGTTTATTGTACACAAAAATATGGTATTGTACACAAAAGCATTGTATTATAATATAAAAAGGTATTAAAATTAAATTAGGGAACCTTGCGGTCGCTTGGCTGATCCTTAGCTTAGTCTATAAAATTACTTTATATTTAAATTATCTGCAATACTCCGTCCGCAAACTGAAGTTTTCTGAAGGGGCAATCAATTCCCACATCCACAGTAAAGAACTAAACTCTTAAACAAAGGGGTACTCCGAAGGAGCTTTCCTTTAAAATAATTTGTATTAAATGACAAAATCAAGGGTGGTCCATTTTATGGCCCCATAAAAAATATTGGATATTACTTGGAAAGTAAGGAGATCGGGGTTCGACGCTTCAGCCAAACCTCCGCATCGCTGGCGTCCAAAAAAAAACACGGTGCAACAAAAGGCAGCCGATGAGGCTGGTAGTATAAAAACAGCCTCCTCAAGGAGGCTGTAACAATTAGGCTCCGAAGGCCGCTACGTAGCCCACGGGCCGGACCTCAGTCCTACACGCCCGCACATTGCCCCCAACAAGTTTCCTCACGCCGTCACTCGATAACAGTCGCCAAAAATCTTAATTCAATGTAAAAACTCAAAGGTGTCGACTGCCAGATTCCTTCTCGCCGAATGTTCTTGAAACTTCCACTGTCAGCCAGCTCAACATTCACTTTTTTTATCCCTAAATTTCCACAATATTGGGAAAAAGCTATACAGCCCGGCACTAAGCTTCGAACGAATGAAAAAAGATATAAAGACGGTTTAAAGGATTTGACTAACAAAAAAAAGGTGTAACAATAGGTTCTGTTGTAATGCAAAAAAAATGTACATGCGTCACCAGATAGTAATTAGATATTTTAAAATGTACACTTGTCAAAGGTCTAACAATACGCGTCACTTACGGAACTGTAAGTTATAATAATTGATATTATATTTCTGCGCAAAAGTAATTTGGTACAACTTTTTTGTAAAACCTTTGTTATATAGTTTATAACATTGTCTTGCTTTTTTTAGAATGTATTTGAATCTATACAAGACGTAAGCGTAATGAAAAAGCATTACGCGGAAACACAATCTCTTCAAGGAACCGAGCTAGATAGTACTGGTTTTAATTAGTAATCTCATATTTTTCACATTGCATAGTTACGACAGACTTTGATATTAACCCTGTTATCTTGAATTATCTAAACAAATTATAGCTACGCTTACAACATAGGCCACAACCTAATTGTAAAACGCGTGGAGACCCTTATTATCATAACAAATTTTTATTATTTTCACACATACGCCTCCGTCTTTTATGTCTGCCTCGTTATCACTTCATTATTGTACTTGGTCTGACATTATCATTTGTCTCAAGGTCTTCTAAAACTTTGGTTATATCAATGAGAAAATGCGTAAATTACAAATATTAATTTAAATAGACCAGATTTTTCATTTTTTCATTGAATTAGCTGTACCAAATGTCTGTCATTTCATTTGATTTGTCTTCACGATAAAATAAACTTTTAGATAAATGTTACAATTTAATGTAATATTAAATAAGGATCGATGGTTTGCCTTAGTCCATTGTTTAATAACAGCGCGGTACTACATTTTTATTATTAGGTCCTTTCATATGAAATTAACGTTTTGTCGTACTGGCAACTTTGATCGGTATTATCTCCTCTTTGGTTAAGAATTCCAATTTCAAATTTAAACAGCTATTTAATCAGGCATTTGTATTTCGAAAACCGTAATTCATTTGTTTTTTCCTCCCTTGGTTTTTTCTTTAAGTCACTTAGTTTACAAAATGGAAAACTTGAATTTTCACGTTATTTACGAGTACGAGTTCCACCGTGGCACCAGTGCTGCAGAAACGGCGTGAAGTATTAATGCTGTGCATGCGGTGTCGCAAAAGAAAACACAGTGCGTTTTTGGTTCCAACATATTTGTTTTGAAAATGTCTGCCTGCAAAACAAGCCCAGTGGACGGCTGGAGAAAAATTGATAATGAAGAATTGAAGGCTATTGTGAAAGCGGATCCATCGCAATCCTCATCAGAGTTGTAGGTTGCGGTATTAGTGACAAAACTGTTAAACTCCACTTGAAGCAAATTGGGAAGGTGAAAAAGCTTGAGAGGTACCTCATGAATTGAGTGCAGCAAACCGACAAACGCACGTCGACTGCTTCGTTACATTACTCAACCGGCACAAGAATGAAAGGATTTTAGATTCTGGATCCTGTACGACAATCAGAAACGCTCATTGCAATCGTTGAACCCAGGCGAACCAGCCAAATCCTGCCCAAAGCTAAAATTGACTCAAAAAAAGTTACTTATGAGCTAATGTTACGTAGGACTAGTGCCGGTTTCGTTCACTACAGCCTTAAATCTGAACAGACGATTACGGCAGATGTCTTTTGTCAGGAACTGCACACAATGATGGAAAAGCTAGCTGCTCTAGGCCAGGGGTCAGCTACCTGCGGCTCGCGGGCCACTTGCGGTTCTTTAGATGTGAAGCTGCGGCTCTTTAGTTCCATACGCAAATATTATTTATTTTATAAACAAAAAACATTTTAAACTCGTTGTGGATCGATTAACGAGGATTAGGCACCATGTCTCTCAGCCACTTGAGCTCGTTTTTCACCGCACCCCTCCCCCATAACACGCGTCGTCACTGTCGTTAGTCCGTAAATGTTTACTTGTTCTAATTCTTTACTTCAATAATAATTATTATATTAATAAGTATTATTAAATTTTGAAACAGGCACTTTCAAAAATTAAAAATTTTGCAAAATTGTAATTTTTGACTCTTCTGACTCAAAGGCTGCCGACCCCTGCTCTAGGCCACTGCTGCTTCAGGACAACGCTAGACCACACACTGCACAACAGACGGCTACCAAATTAGAGGAGCTTCAATTGGAATGCGCAAGATATCCACCGTACTCGCCGGACCTAGCTTCAATAGATTACCATTTTTTTCGAAATTTGGATAACTTCTTCTTGAAAAAAGTTCAACTCTGATGGGGCAGTCCAAAGCGCCTGCAAAGATTTTATTGATTCCCGTCTAAACGGTGTTTTTAGTAAAGGGATCAATGAACTACCTACGAGATGGTAAAAGTGCATGGTATATAGATAGAGATAGGAATCGTACAATTGATTATATTTATTTGTTTAAATAAATATATATTATATATTTTTTTAAATTTACTTTATGTTCCTCCCTTACAAAACGCCAATTTCATAAGTAATGACCTAATACCCAAAAGATAATTTGGACAAGCTTAAAATGTCATAAAAAAATTAAAAGAAAAAAATTTAAAGTTTCAAACCATAAATTCGCTTTTTTTTCATCCAATGGAAATATACATCATCGAAAAATGAGTCTTATTTTAGTTTCGGAGATTAGAATATGAGATGGAGAATTATGTATAGGTACAGAACAGTACAGTGTTGCAATCGTTTAAAAGCACAATGTATTAACAGCCGCATTTTAAATTTAAGAAGATGATACAAATACGAGTGTCAAACTGAAAGTTCTTAGAAAATCAAAAACTGATTTAACTAGGTAGTTATTAGTTTTATTATATCTTTTTAAAATGGTTTCCATTCACGTCAATCAATCGCTGCATCCGAAGGAACCACTGAGAAAAGCACTGCCCACTCGTCATTTAGGGGTCTCTTCGACGGCCTTTTGAAACGCAGCCACAGCTTCCGCGGTGTCCATTAAACGTTTTCCTCGAAGTTTTTCTTTTATTTTCGGGAATAAATAAATTGTGCGCGGTCGGGGCTATACGGCGGGTGACCTAGTAATTCCACGTTTGACGTTACCAAATAGTCGATCGTTCGCCTGGCGGTGTGCAACGAGGCGTTGTCGTGGTGAAACTGCGAGGTCGTTTCTCTCAAACTTTTTCCAAGACAAGTGCAAACAATTTTTAGTGTACCACTCCGCAGAAACTGTTTTTCAATCCTGTAAAACAATTGTCGCGAAATGACCTGCCGTTCCAAGGAACGAGGACAATATCATTTTTCCACGCTTCGACCTTTCTTCACTTTAGTTGGCAACACCCATTGGGCAGACTGTCTCTTGTCTTTTGGTTCCGGGATCATAACAGTAAATCCAGCTTTCGTCACCCATAAATATGTCGATCACAGCATTTGAAAAATGTAATCTTTCAACCATTTCACGGCACCAATCAACACGACGGAGTTTTTGGCCCTCGGTCAAATTATGAGGTATCCACCGGGTACAAAGCTTTCCGACGCCTAAATGTTGCTGGAGGATTTAGTGCACTTGACTTATACCGTTGCCTAGGCTTGTCCGAATCGTCTGATAGGTCACTCTTTTGTCAGTCTCTATCATACGAAGCACAACACACGATATTTTCAGTATCTTCAGTCGTCGCCGTAGAAGGCCGTCACTCACGCAGAACATCGGTGAGATTAGTGCGACCTCGTTTAAACTCATTAAACCAGTTGTAAACAGTGGCACGAGATGGGACTTTATCGTGAAATGCCAAAAGTAGTCTATCATAACTTCATTGTTTACTTAAATGACATCAAAAGTCTTATAAAATCATTGCACGAAAATTTTCTCGCGTTAAATTCATGCAGACGTGACACAGATAATTTTCAATTTGCCGCCAAATCGTAAAACAAATGACAAATTAATGAAATACATAGTCAATAATATTTTTATTATATTATTAACAAGTGGCCAGTTCTAAGAACTTTCAGTTTGACCCTCGTACGATGGCTTTTTTGTCGGTACTACAAGCCCTGCTCATAGATAATAGATATTTGTTTAGAGCATTCCACAGTCGAACAGCTTCAACTGCGAAAGATTTAGAAAAGAACTTGGTTTTGTAGGTCTTCGTTTATAGCAGTATTCGTTTGTGCTGTCTGCTATGAACGTCTGTTGAACAGAAGAAAGGGAAGCGCTTACTCAGCTATTGCGGCGAGGATGGATTGAAAAGGACGTTATACAAAATACAAAGGATTCGCGACTTTCTGCCGAGGCGGATTGGTAGCCAACGCATTTCCTTCCGACATTCCATTACATTATCGTACTTCTGTAGGCCAAAAATAAAACGTATACTCTAAAACATTCGGGTAACACGGATCTGCGTAGTCTATAATAGGTTGTACGAGAGCCTGTGCAAGACTGATTTTAGAGCGAAGAAGCAGAAAACTTTGAAGACCTTTTAAGGAATGCATGGTATAATGTACTTTGCGATTAACCTCACCAACATTAGCGTGCCATTGCAGGTTGCAGTCTAGTAACATCTAGGCTGTTAGCTGTGTCGGTAAAATCAATCCTAGTACAATTGAGTAACATGGGGGGAAGCACCCGCGCATGTTTTGACTACCAACTATTTATGCTTGGGACTTGTTGGGATTCACGCTCAGTCATTCACCGCGGCAAAGGCTGACATAAAATTGCAGGCTGTGAAGTGACGATGGTAAAGATATAGAAGCATAAAGTTGGTAGTAACATGAGTAATGGAGAAAGAACGCCACCAAACAAGACAGCCACACAAAGAAGGCAGCGAAGTCTCACCAGTCAGAGAAAGACTCCTCTAGATAGATACTCTGAAAGCGCCCCGGAAAATATTAACGGAACCATGTTACTGCAAAGATGAAACGTTTACATACTCCAAAATACGAATACCGAGGCTGGCTGAGCAGATTGTTAGCCGTGAGAAACTTGGAAAATTGTTCGTGGCCACGAGCAATGGGTAACGGATTTGAAACTTAGGCGAGGGAATTGTGTGGGCAAGTTTCTATACTGTATGGACACTTAGACAGACCTATTAGTACCGTTAGCAACGCTATCACGTACGCACGTCTCTCCCGCACTTATCGCTTCTCAAAGTTTTTGGTTTTGTTATTTTTGTTAATTTAATTGTTATTGTTAAGTTTTATAATTTTTGGGAATGTTTTTAGTGTTAAAGTCGCTGTAGTGATTTTATTAACTGTTTTGTTAACTTTTTAGTAGAAATTATTAAAAACTTTATGACTTTAAATTAATGACTTTTATTGAGGAAGAGAAAAATAAAGAGACTAATATCACGCCATATAGTGCTGAAGAAATTATCGTTATGAAAAATTTGGTCAGGAAATCAAACTCGGCACAGTCAGACACGAATAAACCAGCAGAAATAGAGTTTAAGTAGTTAGAAAATGAAAACAATAATCAGGAATTATTTAAATCGTATAATAATATTGTTAAATGTACCGCTGCAGTTACTGGGGTTTCCGAACGTACATTAAGGCGTAAAAAAGTTGAAGCAAAAAACCAGGTACTTCGGGCGCTTCAAGCATAAAATTGTCCACCCCGAATACGAGTAAACCTCCTAAGAAAAGATTGGATATTGATGATTTTATGGTTTACTCGATACGCAACATAATTGAGCAATATTATACGACAAAAAAGGAGTTCCCACCTTGCGAAAAGTATTAGCACAACCTAAGATGGACTTTGACTTCCCAGGTGAGAAAAATACTCTATGGGAAATAATTACGACGAAGCTTGGCTATTCATTTAAAAAATGTAAGGCAATTTTTAATTCAAAAACCTGAAATTGCTGCATGGAGAGCTCGATACTTAAGCAAAATTAAAGAAAACGAAGAAAAAGGTTCTGACAAACAGCCTGTTGTTTATTTTGATGAAACATGAGTACATAGCCTATACCGTGTCAAAATGTTGGCAAAATGCGACAGATGCTAGTATTAAAAAGAATTTTAATCCTGGGCAACGGTGGGTGGTGGGCAATAGTGGTACATGCTGGTGGAGAAAATGGGTTTGTTAATGGTGCGAGTCTAGTTTACAAATGCAAGCGTAGCCAAGGAGATTACCACGACGATCAAACGGAAGCTAACAATTTCAAAAATATCTCCAAGAAAAGCTTTTACCCAATTTACCGGCAAAAAGCATCCTAGGGCTTGATACCGCACCAATCATAGCAGACAAATAAATAAAACACCCAAGTCAGTAGCACGAAAGGAAGTAATGCAACAGCGGTTACAAGAAAATGGTATAAACTACGACCCACGCATGACGAAAAAAGAATTGTACTATTTATTAATATGTCGATCAAAACCAAACAAACAATATGAAATTTACGAACTTGTCAAAAGTTACGGTCATGAAGTTCTTCGCCTACTGCTCTACCAATGCGACTTAAATCCCATATATGGAATTCGGTTAAATACAGAATCGTCGAAAAGAACAGCAATGGAAAGTATCACGGCACAGGATTGGAAGAAAGAAATAAACCATGTTGACCGCTTACGGCAAGAATATTGGGATCGAGATAGGCTGCAAGTGCTCATTGCACTGAAACTGATCATTTCAGTAGGATCAGACAGTGATTCTAAAAGATGAGTGGTGTAGAACAAATGACAAGTGATGATTAATAATGATATTAAAAATATTTTTGAAGCCGATTGACTTTATGATTTAATCAATATTCCCCACTTTAAATGATTCCGATTCAGTTGGTATGACACAGCTCGCTGCTACTCTCTAAGGTTGGCTGTACAATGTATATCCATACTAATATTATAACGAGGAAAGATTTGTATTTTTATATGACATGAATAAACTCAAAAACTACTAGGCTGATTTGGATGAAAGTGTACTTAGACATACTACTAAGCAGTAGGACACTTTATATTCCGATTTCTACGCTAGTTAAGCCGCGGTGAAAAACTAGTGAAGAATAAATAAATAATACATAGTAATGAATAAAAAATAATAGGAAAATATCTCATAAAAAAATATTTACAAAAAAATTCATTCTTCAAATTTGTTATCATTATTATTATTTGTCGACGGTACCAATCAACGTGCCTGTGACGTCATTTATAACGGTCATCGACGGCCAACTCGAAGCAAACGGGTAATACTGGTAAATAACAAAAAATTTATAATGTTTGTAAGGCAAGGTAAAAGGATAAGGTCAAAGTAATCATTCTCGATCACTTTTTACAGCGGGTGACGAAATGGAGGGTATGGATTTCCTTAGATTATCTTCTGTAACTGTGAATAAATTGAATGGAGACTATGTTGAAGGGAGGGCAGAGGGAATTTAGAATGTTTGTATTTATAAGTGCTGATAAATTGGTAAAGAGTCTATTTAATTCCAGATGTTCAGAGTGGTCCTAGGTTGCTTTTCTGTATAGCTTCAGTTGACGAGGGAATCATGGAAGTAGCGTTTATTGGCATTTCGACAAAGGCGGCTGCGTTTGAATTTTGCCTTAGCTTTGCCTATTCGAGGCATAGTTCTTTTAATAGACAACCAAGGCGCAGGGAAGTGTCTAAGCTTTACCCGTTTAAGTGAAGCGTGATGGTCGTACAGTTCCAGGAGTATCGTATTGAAACAGTCATCTTTCTCGTCAATTATACTTGCATCATGCTGAAAAGATTCTATGTTGAACTTCCCATAAGAATGGCGTACAACGTTTTGGGTTTTTGTTTTTGAATGTGTACACGGTAGGAAAGGAATATTAAATCATGATAAGAGAATAGTGCAGTGTGTTGGCCGTAGTCAACAACTTTAGAGAATGACGAAACAATCATATGATCAATCAGGGATGAAACTAAAGGCTTAAGTCCATAGTGTTTGAGCCGTCGGCCGATGATGTTTCGGCATATAATACCGTCGTGATTCTTTTTAATAGATTGACTATATAGTCATGAACCATATTTAAAAGGTTATTGAACTAACTTTTTAGTTTTACTGGTAGTTTAATTAAATAATGAAGTCAAAGGAAATCTTACGTCCAACACAGAGTCACATGTCCAAAATCATAATTAGAATATAGAAAGAAAACACATTTATACATTAGACTAACCTAAAGGCTTTTAAAGGAAGAGGTCTGTACCCGCGTCTCAAAATGCGAGAAACTGACGCTACTGAGCCATATTATCTCTCGACCCATCCACATGTTGCAAAATAACTGAGCGATTATTTGATTGACGTATTTGAATTTTGAAGTTTGGTGATAGGGATCCAGAACAAAAAGAAAAAAAAACTCACAAAAAGTTATAGTTGCATTCGAAATAATGCTTTGCAAGATTATACAATTAACATAATTAAGTTTGTAATATGTTGTTTTATTATTATTTAGTTTTAAATGTATACTTAATATGTTTATTTTACTTTTATGAAAAGGTTTATGCTTTTATCTTTAAAATAATCCACCAGCAAAACTTATTTTGCATTGAATCAGTAACCCCATCGTTGCGCAGCTATTGTATGGAGACTTTGATTTATTTTGGTTTAATTTGATTGGGAAATATTTTAGTTCTGATCCTTTTTTTAATAATCTTTTACATTAATGGTACAAATTATCGTGCATTCCATTCGTCCATTAAGTGCTGAAACAAAAAGCTTACTGACGGCCTAAAATGGATTTAACCCTTTGGAAACTTGTGGGTGGGAGAGAAAGTTAGGATTCATAAATTACATGAGGAAAAGATAGATTTCAGGTTAAGGGCGTGCAAGTTGTACTTTATAAGACAGCTACTAAAATCAGCTTGTTAGGAATATGAAAAAACTGTTAAAAGTATTTTGATTCCTAGATATTCGACGGAACCAGAATACACAGAGCGAAAATGCTACGACTTTGTATGGAATATCCAGATAGAGACCCTGCCGCCTCTTTTGCCGGTGCGATCATTCCGAATGAATGAGAGTATTCGAGGAGCGAAGGAATGGCTTAAGGAAGGAATCAGACATGAGAAGAACCTCAACATTGACACTGCTGCAATCAACTAAGAGGTCGGAGTGATGTTTGGGTACTCCTTGCGCATTTATGTAAATAATTTTCAAATTAAGGGGATCGGTAAATTATTTCTTAATACAAAACTATAACTTACGCCTGAATCTCTATGGGTTTCAGTAGTCCTCCTCTAGAATATACAAGAACTTTATAGTAGCGGCCTTTATGGAAAACTGTGATGTGAGTGGCGTCCTGGTAATGATCAATTTTGTCCGTCTCAACTCCTGGAACGCGCACCGTATTGAACAGACGTTCGTACTGCCAGGAACAAAGTGGCACCATGTTTTGCAGCATTATCTTGTAACAAAGAAAAATATAATCATGTTGAATATGAACAAATGATAAATTAATTGCAAATTGTAATTCCCCAAATACGGCTTAGAAAATGACTGTACCAGATAATTTGATTGTTACAACATGAAGGTACGTTTATCGAAAAACCAAAGATCCCTAATGGTGGGTATACAAACTAACTAAGTTGGTAACTAAATTTTAAATTAAAAACTACGTGAAAACAGTCATTTATGTGACAAGTGGTAAGATAAAATTTAGTATGCAAGTGATTAAGAAGATATAGGATTCGTTTTATTTTTCGTATAAGTAGTTGGACGGCGCTTTGCACTTAACAAGTTCGGAAGTGATTTTATTAGTTAATATTAACAAAGCGGTTGGCGGCAGCGGAGCTCGTACTTATTTCGCAGTTTCTCTTCTTTTTTCAAAAAATTAGAGTTGAGTTTAGTTTAAACTTTAATATTTGTTGAAGAATATTTAAAATAGGAATGATTGTACAATAAACGAAGTAAAACATTCAGAAAGAATACTTAGGACTTCTAGAGATTTTAATGTCCGCAACAAATTCTTCTCTGACTTTGTCCAAAGTCCCATTTATCACATACAGTCCGACCAAAAAATCTTGAAAAGAATGTTTGAAGAACTAAAATAAATCTGATTATGGCAACTATTGATAGACATGTCATTGACGTCACTGTTATTATATCTTTGATCGAATAGTGCATGGATTTTCGGTCTTCGTATTGTTTTTCTAATTTGTTTGTAATAGTCGTTGATTGCCATCACTATCATCATGAACAAGAAGAAATCGATTAATCCGAAACGCAGTGGAGCTAGGGAAGTGATTTATAACGTGTTCCAACGGTGTTTTGCGGAATACCAAGCTGGACGCTTATTATCAGATTTGGAGGATGTTTATGCCCGTACAGCATTAATGACATGTATGGAACAGTGATGTGGTAGATATTAAATACGAAAAGTTTATAAAAACATGGTACGATTACTGTTTTTTCAATTTCTTGATTACTGTTTACAATGCTCTATTTAGAGATTATGTAAGAATTGACAAGCAGTTATTTGTAAATCGGTCGACACAATTTGATACTTTTTAGTTGAGTTGAGAAATTTAGTTGAGTAGTTATTTTTGTTCTCATGTATTGTTTGTTTGTTTAGATACCTATTGTTTAACAATAAACGTACATTATCACTAAAAGTATTTCCAGGAAAATCAGAAAGTACCATCAGACGAATTGTAGATGAAGGCTGTCCTGGTAAACTTAGAAGTGGACGTCCGAAAAAGGAAATTGACAATTTTGCTATTTATGCACTGCGATAACACTGTTCTAAAAGAAATCCCTACACTGAAAAAAAAAGGTTGGTCATAGCTAAAACAGAGTTAGAATTAGATTTTAGCCAAGAACACTTAAGAAAAATCCTGAAAGCTATCTCATATATATATGTTGAATATTTATGTGATGAATAAATATGTAAAAAAATACTTTAGTTGTTTTATTTAAAATTATTCTATTGCACTCTGGCTGAATTAAAATTGTCTTTGCATGAGTGTTGTATGTACGATGATCCTGTTGTAGAGTCTAAGTTTTTGCGGTTAATTATTATTGAGGGAAACAAGTTTTATAGAGTAGTTCATTGTATTCTATATTTTAGTTTCAGCTATACATACTGTATAATATTACAGAGGTTACTTTTTATCCATTCATACTTCCCGCAGGATATAACTTAATTATATAAGATATATTCTTGGTAACACTCGTCATTCTTTGAGATATTAAAAAAGCAGTACGTGTTTAATCACATTTGCTATTTTAATTACATGCGTACTCCAAACTGTTACGAGCTAAAGGTTTCCGCGGGTAAAGCTAGTACAAAATACGTTACTCGTGCCTCTTATTGTAGATGCCATTTTGAAAAACGAATATCATTCGATATAACTATTGGAGTAACTAATACATATTCATTCAGTTAGTTTATTTTAAAGTGATTTAAAAGTATTGATTTTGAGAAAAATATATTTAGAATCATGATAATATAAGAAAGATCTTCCACAAATTAAATATGTTTAAGCTCTCAGACAATTTTTTTTAAATTTAACTTTCTAAACAATGACGCAAATATCAAAACCATTTTAGGCATACTAAACAGTGTTACCATATTCCCAACATGTATTTAAAGTGGCTCCCTCAGTTTTTTTCAAGACTTTTTGGTCGCACTATATCTACGTACAGAATGGACAAATTCCTTGACATTCATTAGTTCATCTTTATTGAACTTAACTTGTTTAGTATAAGTAAGAATTAATTTCAATAAAACTCTGTAAGAGAAGTTTTTTAAAGCCCGTATCTCACAGAGCGCAAATAACTTAAATCAACACCTAACTCCTGTACCAAAACCTACTGAAAAAATATGATAATAAGACTCTCACAGGTTCCAGTTCTTGTCTATCGATGAGTCTTCGGAACTTGAGGCAGAGATGGATGACAGCCCCAGCCCTGGCCGCCTGGTTGTTGGTGTTTTTGGTCATGATGGCATCCACACCGTAAAAGTTAGAATTCACCATCAGGGGTGAACGACCTCGTAGGTATACATACTCTTCCCACCAATCTGACACATAATTGCTTGACCACCTGTAGAAGTATAATTTATAAACCAGTGTTAAGGCCTCAACCTATACTCGTAAACAAACAATTGTCGTTTTCATACCCTAGTGAAACAGTCCATAAATAACAAAATAAACATTTATATTTTTATGAACTTAAATATTATAGTCCTTATCTAAATGCACTACTACATGTAATGATCCTTTTTTTCCACTTGCTTGTTTTCCTTTTGTTCAATATACAGAAACCTTTTCAGTGAAAGAAAAAAACTGTTTATTCGATATCATACACAATATAACCTCAAAACTAAAATAGTTTCTAAGTTTAACAATAATAATTTATGGCCACTGCGCTGATTATATACAGAGCCCCTAGTACAAAATTTTAACAATATAACAAAAATAGTGAATTGCGTTCATATTCTATTTTATTTCTTTTGTAAAAAATTTATTATACTCAACAATTTTTTTTACATAGTTATCCATACCAAAATCACATCTATCTGATTCTTTAAATGAATTGACTGCAAAAGTTATAATTTATTCAACAACGCAATATAAATTTATAAATAGTTCCTAACTATTCCTATAAATGCCTGTCCAATAATAGTAATGGCTGGTTGCCATAACCTACAAAATTGAATTGAAGTTATAAAATAAGTACTTTACTCACCAAGATTTTAAGACAAGGTATCTTTGCAACTTTACTGCAATGGAGTTCTCGAAGTCTTTTGCTAGTTGTTCTACTCTTTTATAATTTTCGTCGTCTAGTAAAGGTTGCACACTACGTAAGTACTGAAAGAAAAATTATTTTAAAAACACAATTTCTTCAGATTTTAAAGAAAACTGGTAAAAAACTATTTACCATGAGTTTTGACAGGTTTTAATAGTTTTATGGGCATTTTTCAAATCATTTGACCATTGCCAAAACAGGATGTCCACTGACTTTGTGCAATTATAATAATTAATATTGACTAGTGCGAAATTCATCTTTATATGGCAATCGGTAGCAAATTTCAACAAAAGTAAATTAAAACAGAAAAATAATTAAAATGAAATCTTATCTTAAAAAAAAAATGTGACGACATGTCTCCCCATTTCACGATGTCCCATGCATACTTCCTGATTTCGAAGTGTCATATGTCCAAATATTCTCATCAAGCTTTTACTAAAACCACTCGGTTAGTGGTAAAACAATATGAGATTATGTTTCTATAATGTCGTTACATCTGTTATATCAAAATAATTAAATAAATCAAATTTTGTTTTGTCCCAGAATTTTGATATTACCGGAATTCCCAGTTAGTAACGACGATTTTCGTGGACTTCCAGAACAAAACCTTACCAAATCAAAATATTTTTTCTTACGTAGAAACCCTTTTTTGGCCTTTATCATCGTTATTTCATTTTCTTTTTCGGGCATTCTATTGGTCAACCGTTACTTAGTGTGTAGAGCAGGCGTGTCGACAAAAACGCGTTCCGGTTAGTGAAGTCATTTTTACTATATAAATGTCATTGTTTTAAAACGAATTTTGTTTAAAGTTGTGCACCAAGTACCTAAGAATAACTTAAGTCAAATTACAAATTTCAGTGTATTTTATATAAAATATTGTGTTTGAAGTCATAAGATGTACTTTCGTAACGTCAGGTGCGTAACGTTATATATAGCGGGAATGGATTTTGTTACTAATTGGAATTATAAGGCGGAGTGCTTAAAGTTTTTTCTTGAAAATTAGTATTTATTCTTCTTGTGCAAGTAGTTTGTACTTATCACACTTACATTATAAATGCGAAAGTTTGTTTGTTTGTGGGTTTCTCTGTCACGCCTAAACGGCTAAACGGATTTTGACGAAATTTGGTAGGTAGATAGACATAATGAACTAATTAAAGAACTAAGTGGCCATGGAGACGGTCACACTTAATACTAGCAAGAAAATGTCATAACTGCAACAGTTATACTGATACGAACACCGGAATACCGACTCATTTTGATATTTTTAGTAGCACACAAATATTTTGTGTTTGTTTCATAATTTACGGTACGAGTACTTATTTACGTTGCAGATAAGAATTATTGAATAAAAATAATCACTCAGCCAATTATGATACAATACAAGGAGTTTTGAGCCGTACTTATATAATTGAGTAAACCAATATAATTGGTTATTAACTTTGTGCGCCGTAATTTTGCACGCATTATTAAAAAAAAGTGAATACTTACGTTTAACTATATTTTGATTTTTTAATCATGTTAATTAACATAAACGCTGTTGTTTTGTGATTTGAATTAAAACTGATTATTAAAATTGTAGAAGTAGTTAATTACAATTTAGTATTGTGAACTCAACTTTATGTTCCTGTTAGTAACTAAGAATTCCAATTAGTAATTTGTTGAAGTGAGACTTAGTTTAGAACATGTTACTTTTCTTTGTTAATTTATGATAAGATGATTAAAGTAATATTCTTTATTTTGATATGTTTTACCTAAATTGCTAAGAGATTTACTTTTAATATCTTGCGCCTTCTCCATAGCAGAGTATAATTTGTGTACCTTCAGAAACAAATGTTACTAATTGGAGGTAATTTCATTAATAATTTTTTATAAATATTAATATAATATGCTGAAAATTTGTTTTTGTTTGCTTTTATTATGAATGTAACTGATGTGATTAATAAGATATCTAATAAAAAATACAATATACCTAGCTTTTATTTAAAAAAAGACATATTAACAGTGTTGCTAACTGGAACTACTTGTTCTTTGAGTCATCTAGAAAAAGTAATTTTTTTGGCTTAATAGCTCATTCAAATATATAACGATTGTTATTTCCCAAAAGCTCATTTAATAGTCTATCCAAAAATATATAAAAAATATACGAAATCAATACTAAAAAAATTTGCATTCCGGTTAGGTAACGGTCACATTTTTTGAAAAATGCCCTTTTACCACATTATTAGTTTTATTTAAATTGATTATGACTAAATTCAAAGGTGCTTTTTCATGATTCCAGTAAAGGTTTCAACCAAACAAGACTAAATATATGTTAATTATTCAAATATATTACTTACTCTTCTCATTGTGTCATTTACTGACGGCAAAGGCAGCTTTGGGAGAGACCCTTGAAAGCTGTAAAGTTTGGGCTTGTTCCAACCTGAGAGTACCTTAACCACACTTATCCATAGTTTAGATTTAAGGGATATCTTTGAACCAGGTGCACGTGATTCATACATCCATCCCTATAAGAATTATTGCAAAATATAATAAAAAAATAGCATAACAACTAAAAAAACCATGTATTTTCATTTATCACATTACCTTGTACATTAAGAGTAATTTGAGTAAATATCTCATTAAGAATATAACAGAAAGCCACATAAAAAGTGCTACCAACAAACAAGCTATAACTTGCCACATAGCTGAATCACTGAAAAAGAAATTTCTTCATTAAGAAGTATTTAAAATTACAAATTTTGAAAAAATAATGGGATATAGTTTTACCTCGGGAAATAATTTAATGTTTTTTGTACTAATCCAAAAGGTATATCCAACCCGCCAAAATGGCATGCTACTAATAACGTCCACAAGACATACAGGGACTGAAGGTGCCCAGGATATACTCCATTCATTACATTGTTCTGTAAAATTATAATTCATTAGAAAGATATACCTAGTGCATGGGGAAAAGATTTATGCATCTAAAAAAAATCAAAGTAGATGTTTATTGTATGTTACCCGGAATCTGGTAATACGTTTTCTCCAGGACCTCAGTCCAGACTGCCAGACAAGGTACAGGACTTCCCTATCAAAATTTACATCCCATCCATCATGTGTGATAGAAAATGAGAAGGCAACAGCTGAATGAGCTTCTGCCATGTTGCCTTATTAACCTGTAACATAAAATCAAATATAAATATTGTGCTTATTATATTTACTTAGTGACAATATATTCCTTATGGTTCTAATAGTTGAAATCCAATAAGTCAAAACATTTAAAAGTTTTTATAGAACCTAAATGATTAAGTTTTCAGAATATTTATTTTAAATTAGATTTATAATCTTAACTGTAAATTATGTTGTAGGACTGATATTTTAACAAATAACTTCATCCAAGCAAAAATATTAAATTTTGTACAGTATGATTGTGCATATTTTACAAAGTTAAGAAGATGTTCAATAAAAAAATTAAATAAAGGCACATAAATACATCTAGCTTAGTAGTCTATAATAGTATTCTAAACTCTTAATGGTGAGAATCTAAAAATATGTCTTTTTATTGATTTGTGTTAAGACTGAGCCCAACTATGCTAATTTTAATTGTCATGCTATGGTGACTCAATTTCGATTCTGATTAATTTGGCATTCTACTAAAACTTCAATCATTCAACTGGTTGTTTATTAGGATTACAAATAATTAGATCAAAGAAGAAAATGAAGATCTCAGAGTTGGTAAAATGTTAAAAGTTCTAATGGTATTGAAGTGTAATGAAATTTTAGAATCCTTGTTTTATTATGCAATCTTAATAAAACATAACCTCTTTAAAAATAGCTAGCTTGCAAATGATGAGTTGTCTTAGAAAGGAATTTAAAATAAAACTTATAATGTTCGCCAGTGCTTCCAGAAATTTGTAGGAAATAAATTAAATTATATTATTTTAATTTTCCTACTTAATGCTATGGAATTATAATATAATTCTATACTATAACTGAATAGAAAACTTGGATATTAATATTTTGGAGGTAAATTATGAATATCAAATAGGCCAAGTCTACAGCAGCAAACTCCTAACCTCAGAAAGATACTTTTATATCACAGAAAGAAACCGAACTCATTTCTTACTCGCTATATGCGTGGTTTATATATATTTACATACAATTCACACATGTATGAAGGTTATTTATATACCACAGCACGTTTACTGTACGCTCGCATTGCATCGCACAAGTCCACACGCACACATGTAGAAGCTTGGTGTCAAAGTCTACAATCTATTTCGTAAGACGTGCGACTTATTCTCAAAACAATAAAAAACATAACAGGAAATATGGATTCGTCCATGCAGCGTCTTAAAGATAACACAATATTTTTTTGTAAAATACGCAATTTACAGTACGAATAAATCTTTTATAATAATAACCAACCCGACATATTTTGAAATCTTACCTGATGGATTGAACGATACAATAGAACGTATATATGTATTCCTATTAGCACCAAATGTAGATTTAAATACACTAAATTAATAACTCGATCAGCAGGTACTGCAAAGTACCTAGATTAAATTATTTAAACATTTTTAGGCTTGTGTCTACTACGCATAAGTAAGACATGAGAGCAAACTAAAATTAAAATAATTTAGTAATTAGACCTAATACAAAAACAATTTTCCAAATAACACCAATTCCAACACGTAAGACGTAGGTACGCGTGCTAGCTAGTAAGTATAAATTACTTTCCCACCCTCCCTAGTCTCTCTCAAGTCAGTCAGAAGTCAGTCTCACTCAGCAAATTAAATAAGTAAAACTGAGTTTCTCGGTGTTTCCAAAGCCAAATTTGAAATTTCTCAAATTTAATTATATTTGTGTAAGAAAAAAGGAATTACACGGTAAATATACAACAAGTCTTATTAATATAATCAGATTTAAATGTTTAGCTTAATTCTAGATACTTTGAGTTAGAAGATTGGGTGGGTAAAAATAGAGGCTCAGTAAAAAATCGAAAAAGTCAAAGACTTAGGTATCACTTTGGATGACACACTGTCTTTTAATGACCATGTAACACAGATTGTAAGTGCAGCATACAAAAATCTAGGGTTCATTTTGCGAGTTAGTAAGCCATTTACAGATATTAACTGCATTAAAATATTATACTTTGCCTATGTAAGAAGTGTACTCGAGTATTGCAGTAATATCTGGAATCCCCAATATCTAAATTATATTGAAAATTTAGAAAAAATTCAATTAAAATTTTTCAAGACTTTGAACTACCGAAGCCAGCATGTAATTAAAGATTATAAAAAGTCTTGTCAATTTCATAAGATTCTGTCCCTAAAAGATAGAAGAGTTTTAAATGATATGTTGTTTCTACACAGTGTAGTGCATGGAGCAATTGATTGCTCTGAGCTCACGCAGCAGTTTCTGCGGCTCCGAGTTCCCTCACGTCGTACTAGACACACAACCTGGTTCGACCTCCCGCACGTACGTACTAATTATAATCAGAACTCAGTTTGTCTGTCGAACGCAAAAAACTTACAATAATCACTCTGGATCTAATGATGTCTTTAATTGTAAGAAACATACATTCAGGAGACAGTTCACAGATATATTAGTATCAGATTCATCGAAAAAATAATAAAGAAAAAAAAACATATGGTTTCATAGTAAAATTAGTAATTAGTAATTTAATAATTAAATACAAAGCCCTCACACACCCTTTCAAAAATAACCTACACATTAACTCTCACGCTCACACACCACATTCAACGCATGCACACAATATCTATATATAGGTTATAATATTTATTATTAGTCTTATTAGGTTATGATGATTTTCATCAATTTTAGATAATATTTAAAACCCTGTTACGATAAAAAATACATACATGTTTTCATTTACTGATATTTGTAGCTCTCTTTGTAGTATTATTATATAAAATGTAAATCCGTCATTCGATGTAAGATAATCATTTAATAAGTGCATTGTATTATTGTATTATTATTATTATTTTGTGTATAATGGCAATCAGCTGTTGTTACTACACAATAACTATTTCTGCCAATTTCAAGTATTAGTATACACACGTACTACACGAGGTTAATAATTTTGTTGCGAACAGCTGAGTAGAACTTGCAGTATCTCGAACATTGAGTTACCTTGAACAATACAAAAACAGGGGGATGATATAAGTTTTTACAGATCTTTAGAAGAGTATAATTAGATATTTATAGTTTAATATTAAATAAATGGATAAATCTTCCAAGAACCTTAAAGATAAGAGGATTTTGAGAGGAGAGCAGAGTTTTGTGTTTATATATTGTTTTTTTGTAAGAAAGATTTAGTGAAGGAGAACTTTTAGAAGCATCTGCATACGATGTTTTAACTGAAGGGAAGAGGGGTGATGCTTCCTTGAATGATATGTTCTTTTGGGACATGGTGATTTTAATATTCTTTTGCCGGGAATGTTCCGGGCAAGATTTGTCAGTTGCTAAATGAGGGCCTGAGCATTGCAGGCAGGAAACTTCAGAGGATGCAGGGCAAGAGTCACCTGAGTGAGACTGTGCACATCTGAAGCAACGAGCACTGGATCGGCATTGGGCTTTCACATGGCCAAATCTACAACAGTTTAAGCATTGTATGGAAGGCAAAATGTATGGATCAAAAGGTTATTGGGATGAGATGGAAGAGCATTCGAAACAGATTTTTTAGGAGTAGGGGACGAATCCCGATTTATACTCGGACGTTTTCTTGTTTGCACATGTTGAGAGAAAGGGTCAGGGGAGTTGTTGACATCAGGAAACGGGATTGGGTCTGGGGGCTTAGGAGGAATTGGAAGACAATCCATGCTCATTAAGAGCTAGATAATTCATACAACCACTTACCAGACGAGGAATAGAAAAGCAGAAACACCTAAAATAACTCAATGTTGATAACAAAATCACCAAAAAAAACCGACAAATAACGAAAACGCAAACGAAAAATTGACAATCTTGTATTATTGTACAAGGTCTGTGGATTTTGTGAATGACAAATAAACAAATTAACAAATATTGATATTGAGAGTATAAATGAAAAATGGGAATTAGAAGACAAACTTCAATCTCTTCAAAGTAGGTGGAATGCCATAGATGCCTTACATTTACAATTATATGGCATT
Organism: Marasmarcha lunaedactyla; assembly: GCA_923062675.1. Lineage (NCBI taxonomy): Eukaryota > Metazoa > Arthropoda > Insecta > Lepidoptera > Pterophoridae > Marasmarcha > Marasmarcha lunaedactyla. Next base: position 10,483,712 of record OV281339.1, on the reverse strand, counting down.
TTGGCAGGGTCAGTTATTTGACATTATGATATGATATGATATTATGACGATGAATACACGTTAAACGAACAAAAGTTCGAAATTATTAAGAGAATTTTGCATCAAAGGCTTACTCCTAACTAACATCAATCACAGTCGGTACCGCGAATAGATATGCTAACATTTAGCGGCAACTATGTAAATTGGCCTACTTTTGTTAACTTATATTCGACTGCTGTACATAACAACCCCTCTCTTACAAAAGCTAAAAAAATGCAACATTTAAAAGGCAAACTCAGAGGTGAGGCGGAGAGAACAGTACAAGTACACTACAACAAGTGACCTCTGAAAATTACGATAAATGTTGGGGTTTGTTGACCCTTAGGTACAATAACAAGCAATTATTATTGACAAAGCAATTCCAGCTTTTTATGCGTCAACCCAGCATTAAAGATTTTTTTAAAAAGCATTAAAAATTTAATTAAGGCATTAAATAAATATTAAAGAAATTTTATGACGAGACTATGGAGTCTATTCATGCAATTCAAAATCTAGGCGTTGATATCAATAGTTGGTATCCTATGTTAGTACACGTGTTGTGCGAGAAACTCGATAATGAAACCTATGGAGATTACATGGAAAAACGAAAAGCCCCGCGTGAATTACCTTCATTTAACGAGTTCATGAAATTTTTAGAAGGGAAATATACAGCCCTAGAACCTTTAAATAAGAAAAGAATTGAATCATCTAATCCTAATGATAGTTATAATTCTGCAAAAAAATTCAATAGTCCATCGCAATAAAATCAAAGTTTGAGGAAATATTGAGAACCTGCCCTAAACAATGCATTTCATACATCAGTAAAAATCACGTGCCCTTTATGCAATGCCGAACACGCCCTGTATCAATGTCATCAATTTTTAAGCATGGCATCCGATATACAGCTTAAGATGGTTAAAAGACACATCTACATCCGAAAAATTACTGTTCATCGGAAAAACGCTGTAAAGAATGTAATGACCGATATCATACAATTTTACATCCCGCATTGACCCACAATAACTCAGTTATTAAAACTCCTGTAAATAGGTCAATACAGCCGTCAGGGTCCAATTCGCAAATTCAGACTCAGAAAAGGTCGTCTATGCAAAATAATTACGTGTCGAGTAATGAATACGAGATATTATTACTTCCAGCGATTACGAGATATTATTACTTCCAGCAATGATACAAGTATTACGAAATGACGGAACATACATTACTTTAAGAGCCATAATTGATCAAGGCTCTCAAATAACCTTGATATCAGACGATGCAGCCCAAAGATTAGGTTAACAACGTAAGCACTTTAGTGCTAATATATCTGGGACAGGATCATTATCCAATAAAAATAAGGGCAAAGTTCAATTACGCTGCAAATCAATTTATGATGAATCCACATTTTTCACTGAAGTCTTAGTAATGAAACACGTGGTTAATAATTTACCGAACAAAACATTTTCAAAGAAAAACTGGCCCCAATTACGACATATTGCATTAGCAGATCCAGATTACAATAGTTCCATGGGGGTAGATATACTCCTGGAGCTGACGTTTACGCGCGAATTTTAATAGATGGCCTTATCAAAGGTGATAGTCCGCAACCCATAACGCGGCAAATAAAGCTAGGGTGGATATTATCAGGCACCGTTAAAACCTTCAGTTGTCACATTACATCAAATAATATTGAAGATATCAGTGCGTACTGGGAAATAGAGGACATCGGGGGACAAGACAGCAGTAAAACTAATGTAACACCGGGTGAGTTATTTTGAGAACAACTTTACGTGGACACTACACGCAGGTTAAAATACGGTCAATACGAGGTCAAACTACCTATGAAACAAAACTATTAAAAGTTCTTAGGGTCCTCAAAAGCACAATTTGTAGCACAATTTCATCAATTACGTAAAAAATTAACATCGAATCCCGAATTCAGCAGTATCAAATATAATGGCCGACCTCTCTACGCCTCGAGTCCAAGTATCTAGGCCGTTTACACATACAGGGGTTTACACACAAGTCGCGTGAAAAAAAAATAAAAAAAGCAATGTTGGGGTTTAATCCAACTTAAATATAAATATAAAGTAAAGTAAAGATGTAATGTAAGGGTGATTTTAAGTAAGTAGTAATGTAAAGAAAGGCGAGTGTACGGTTGTAAGCAGTAAGATGTCATGCAAACAAAGATCGTACTCTATACTCAAAACTAGGAAATTAAAACGATACAAAAATTCATATGACCTACAAATCTACATCTGATTGCTATAACTGCGAATTAATCGATGACACATAAATGTACTTTGTAGAGACCCTTTAGCCTTAATGGAACGTATTATCAGTCTAAGAATAAAATAATTGTATTTACGAAACGACTTTTATGTTTTCCGTTTAGTTAAGTGACATGACTATCAAACACCACTGTTGCTAAGCTACAACACTTTCCCACAATAACTAAGCCAAGCCACATGAGTAGATAAACGGAACAGAGCCAAAGCTTCTTCAGAACGTGAATAATTGTTACCACTTTTGGTAGGGTTGTCACAATAGGTTAAGACAAATTAAACAAAACATTTGTTAAATAGTTTCATTATATAATATGTTAGAATACTTTACAAATTACTTACTCTAACAATAATAATAATAATAATAATAATTCTTTATTGCTCACACAAAATAAAAATTACAATAAAAATATTTACAGTAAATTACTTAAGTCTAATGTGGGCAAAGGCGGTCTTATCGCTGGTAGCGATTTCTTCCAGACAACCTTTGTGTAACTGGAAATCTATTAAGTAAGCGGAAGATATTTTACCAAATAAAAAAATAAAATAAAATAAAGCTCTATAAGCATACAAACATACAACTTTTAATATTTATTATTATATACATATATACTAAATAATAATATACATATGTAGCATTAAATTACATAGATACATATACAGTTGCAATCTATAATTTCTCTAAAAGGAGATTGTGTAATCTTGATTTGAAGATAGCAATAGACTTAGCATGTCGAATGGCAGACGGCAGTGAATTCCAGAGATGAGCAGCTTTCACAGTAAAAGACTCATAAAAGTAACCCGATCGAGTAAACAAAGCTTGCAGCCTATTGTCATCGTCCGACCGAAGGCAGCGGCCATGGCCAGCACCGAGGAACCCAAACCGCTCCTTGAGATAAACAGGAGTACGAGGGTCATACAGTATTTTGTACATGAGAGTCAGAACGTGCTCCTCGCGACGCAGCCTGATAGGTAACCACTTAAGTCTACGTCGGAATTCTGAAACATGATCGAACTTGCGCAATCCGTAAATGAATCTTATACATAAGTTTTGGAGGCGTTGGAGTTTGCTGAGCAAGTCTTCATTGAGATCAATTAGGCAGACATCAGCATAGTCCAAGATTGGCAAGAGAAGTGATTGCGCAAGTTCAATCTTAGTCCGAAGTGGCAACAAGTTCCTAAATCTTCTCAATGACCCAGACACCGCGTAAATCTTCCTACTGACCTCAGATATGTGTGGTCCCCAAGAGAGTGTAGAGTCAAAGAGAACGCCCAGGTTCCTGACGACACCACTAACGCTCAAGGTAACACCATTAAAAGTAATTTGCGGAATGGTAATTTGATTTAGCTTCGCAATCTGCTTAGCACCGCCAACAATGATAGCTTGCGACTTGTTCGGGTTGATGGTAAGGCCATAAGATTTGCTCCAATTGGAAATAACTGCGAGATTATCGTTTATTTTATGAATAAGGGTACCGATATCATCAATAGCGGCTTGGGAATAGATTTGTAGGTCATCCGCATACAAATGGTACTTGCATGAAAGTAAAGGGGTCACAAAGTTAATAAATATTGAAAACAGGAGAGGAGAAAGGACCCCACCTTGAGGCACACCAGCAGTCACGTCACAAAAGCTAGAGACCCCACCATCAGCGCGAATACACTGTTGTCGCCCCACAAGGTAACTACTGAACCATGTGATCTCCCTATCAGACCCGAACACATTCCGAAGCATAGCCAACATGATATCACTATCAACTGAGTTAAAAGCATTGCTAAAATCAAGTAGCACCATAGTAGTCACATTCTGGCTAGACATCCCTAAACGAATGTCATCAGTAACATTAATCAATGCTGTCGCAGTACTATGCCCTGCACAAAACCCAGATTGATATGTACTTAAAAAGCCTGAGGAATTTATGAATGAACTTAGTTGGTTAAAGACAAGTCGTTCGAGCACCTTAGAAAGAAAGGGTAGAATGGAAATGGGTCTAAAGTGGGAAGGTAATGTAGGACTGGTGGTTTTAGGAACAGGAATTACAACTGCCTTGCGCCAACAGCTCGGAAAAGTTCCAGTACTGAGCAAGAAGTTGAAAATATGACAAAGTATTGGAATGAGGACCTCCAAGCCGAGTTCAACCATCTGGCGGCTTATGCCATCGATGCCCTCTGCGTTAGATTTGATGGCTGAAATGTTATCTTCAACTTCACGCCCCGATACAGACCTAAAGGAGAAACTAGGTTTTCGGGAATCGTTCTTGCTACTCAAAGAGTGCAGTGTTGCTTGTTTTAAGGTATTACATATAGGGGGAACATTAGTGAAGTGATGGTTTAATGAATCAAGATCAAGCTTGAGTGGAAGAGCAGACCTGGATTTACCGATTCCCAGGGTTTTTAAGAATGACCACACTTTACTAGGGACGCCGTTTGCCACATAACGGTGTATATGGAGGCGTTGAGCATCTCTGCACATCCTACTACAACGATTACGTAGGTCCTCATAACGACGGCAGTTCTCTTCGCAAGGATTGTGTTTATATTTTACCTTTGCGGAATTACGTTTAGCCATCATGATTTTAATGTCACTTGTGAGCCAAGGGGCTGGAAGGTGTTTAAGCCGGACTGGCCGAAGCGGTGCATGAACGTCAAACAGCTGCAATAAAATGTTATTAAAGATCTCCAACTTAGAGTCTATGGTAGGAGCACTAAACACCGCGTCCCAGTCAGAATTGCTAAGGTCAGTCATAAACTTTTTCTTTTATAACTTTTGTTTTTTAAGAATTTATTGTTGCTTTTGTTGGCGTGGTAAATTCTTAATTTAACATATAGTTTTTCAAGTAATCTAAATACGCTTAAGTATTTCATTGCCAATATAGACAATATTTATTTCAAGATCGAAATATTCGCGAAACTTTGGCTCAAGCAATTCAATTTTATTTTTTCTAGAATTATTCATACACACAGTACAATAAACAACCATTATTAATAATAAAATACAACGTTTTTACATTAAAATATTCAAACTTGCAACAAACAAAACAAACAACGTGCGTCGCAATGACCCTGAAATTGTCAACTGGCTGTGCCAGCGTAAACCGGTTTGATCAGTCTCGCCGAGTACGCGACAAGCGGCCAGTTGTCACGCACACATGCCCCGCGTGCTTGTAGTAGTGCAACCGATTCGTGCACGTTGTATGAAGCTTTGTCTTCATACAAAGTTTCGTGAGAATATCCGCGATTTGTTCAGATGAACTCACTCGTTTAACTTCTAGTACATTATTTGCAACTTGCTCACGCACAAAGAAGTGCCTCAAACGAATATGTTTGGTTCTCTTATGAAACTCAGGGTTGTGAGCTAATTTCACTGCAGCTTCATTGTCGACGCTTAGATTTGGTACTGAGCTGAGCGTGGTCAATTCTTTGAATAGCCTTGTAAGCCACACCATTTCCTTCGCAGCTTCGTTTGTACAGACCGCCTCCGCGACACCGCCCTCCAATTAAGCAAATATTGCCGTTGATGCTCATCTCACACATGTCTATCCTGGACGTGAAAACTCTGCCTTAAAATTAAGAACCATCAAAGAGTTTGTGCCAATCAAAAACATGTTAACTAAGTAAACTGGATTCGCATAAAATTGGATTATTTCAAGTGTTTTTTATTTTCTATATTCTTTAGTGTCCATTTTGGAATCCTGATAAACGGAGCCAACTTTTGATGGCACTTGCCAAGGCACTGTAGTATATTCGGCAGGCTCTGTCAAAGTCGACATATATTGGAAATATGAATTCACAGTTCGGCAAAAAGTGTTATTGTGTTGAATGCTGGGACAACCTTTATTCTTAATTCATTTATTAATTTTTCACATATTTACTATCCAAGTGACCGAATTGAATGCTACTAAATTAAAAGAGTACCCAAATACTAATTTGGGCTGATTGATTGTGTATCTTGATTTTTCATGTGATCGGTGCCTGTCCAAGTAATGGTAAATATTTTACCAAAATAAATCCATGAGACTTTTTGTTGGGAATGGACGGAGGAAGTCGTACTCCTCACTGATTTTAATTTTTTGTGTGTTCGAGTTAGACGTGATTAATATAAGTTAAGTGTATAATAATGGTATAGTGTATTGGGCAGTGAATACTCATAGACATGTGCATAAAATAGAAAACGCAATGAAGAGTTAAGACAGTGCTTTTCGTTTCATTCAAGAAAGTCTGTTTGTTGAAAATAAAGTCAAACTATCATTTTACAATTGACATCATCATTCATATTATCATCATCATCCAGCATAATAGAAGAAACCAATTTACTACAGACCAGGCTGCATGGCGTAGTTTCTCACTTTCTTATAAGATAAAACCAAAAAAAAACAAAAACTGGCTATTGTTGTGATGTCGATAAAAAAACAAAAATTACTTTTTGATTTTCAAACCTACGATCTTTATTTTGGTCCAAAGTTAAATTAAAAATTGGTTATGGAATTGCTTAAGCATCCACAAACGTTTTTCGTTTGATGTTATGAACAACGAAATGATGGATCACATTATTCGTATTATTTTGCACCGGCTTTGGATTGTGACCAGTGTTCTTGCAATTGTTAGCTTGGCTGTATTTTGGTTTCATGGTCTTCTTACATCAGTATTTATATTTACATGTGGAATTACAGGTAGAGTATAATTTTTATTGATTATTTGTGAGTGTGCAGATGAAGTATTATTATTACTATTATGTATTTTTTTTAAATAGGTATTCTATACAATGCACAAGATTTACTTCTCTACTTTCCAAATTATCCAACGGATTCTCGCCTATTTGTTCTTCAACCCATTAATTACAAGTTGCCATACGAAAGTATAAAAATAAAAAACAAAGATGGTTTCAAGATTCACATGTTTTTGATTAAACAAGCAAATAATAGTGACAGAGTCCCGACTATGATATTCTTCCATGGTAATGCTGGGAACATGGGTCAAAGGTAAGCTAATATATTTATTTAAATGGTTTTACTCAATTCTATAACTGTCAACATTATTTATACTAAGGAAACACCTTGCAAATACATTTCAGTTGTAATGATTAAATGTTTCTAGCATGTTGTACTGCTTATTTTGGTATTATTTGAGTGGCCCTTAATTTGTTATTAGTAAATGTACATAGCTAATATTAAAAAACAAGCCCTTCAACACACTATTACATAACAAAAAACAACAGTCACATAACAATATGCAGTTTTAAAAAAGGTCTTTATGAGTGGCTTGTCTGTATAAAACAAAATAGACCTTTTTAATTCTAAGGCACCCATAAATGGTTTTTTGTGGTTTAACAGTAAATTTGTATAAACTGCTTTAAATCAGCATACTGCCAAAAATTAACAATTGTCCAATGTTTTATATTAATTATTATCTACTTAATTATAATTTTTTTAAGATCATGGGGACCCTCACAGTCTCCATGATAAGAAACATAATCACTAATTGAGATGGAACACTAATGTGTTCCTAGCAATATTTTAGTCTCAGAGTAGTCAAAGAAACTATGTGAATGATATTTTTATCTTATTTCTACCAGTTTACAATGAAATATACTATACTGTCCCAACATAATGTGTTGGCTGGACAGTGCCGTTTTTATGGTAGAACTCTCTTAATTTTGACTAATTCTAAAAATTGCATAGTTTTTTATCATAAATAATGTATTGTTGTATACAAGTAGCTGTTTTACATAAATTCATATTATGCTTGTTCATTTTGTATTATTCTGAAGGAATTATGCTTGGACAGACAAGTAATTTTTTTTGGAATATTTTTTTTATTACAACCCTGTTAACGTATAGAATAATCCACAAGCAGATCGGAGTCCTTGAAACACACATCTATCTAATTTCAGTTGTTACAAATACAAAATCTAAATAAAATCATTCAAAAACAGATCCTAAAAAAAAGCAGAAAAATAGATATTTGTTGGCCATTACAATTTAGTAATTGGACACACTGTGTATAGTCATTGGACATATTTATGCAGCCGGCTTCTAAAGATAATACAATGAAATTAGGTACCTAGGCTAGGTAAGTATTATAATCCTTTTAATATCTGGAACTATTTATTCCATTATGGTACAATCTCTGTACTAGTCTTCTATCTTAGTATTATTTGGTTTTACATTTATTTGGTACTTGAAGTCACCTATTTATTTAGAACACAATCAGATGAATATCTGCATAATAAAACAAATGCTTATACCTGTATAACTAAAACTATGAGAACATATTTGCCCATCTGTGGGACTTATCAACTTTGCGTCGTATGACCAAGCATTAGAATCTTGTTGGAGTTTATCAGGCTTACTATTGTTAATTTGTTCATACGCTTCTCTGTGTTGGGGCAACCAATTAAGAAACTATATGAACAGATCGCACATTTTTATTACAATTATTATGAATTGAGTATTACTAATTATATATTGAGTATTACAGTACTTATTTATTTTGTACTTATAAATTTTTTAAGAATAATGAGAGTGATAAATTTGTATACAGTTATGCAATTTGTATGTAATGAAAAAAAACCAACAATAATTATATTTAATCTTGGCGTCTAATTTCTATAATTTTTATTATACTAATTTCGTGATACCGTTTTTTTATACTTACCTACTATTTTACAAAATATATTTTATTTTACCTATTATATAACTATAAACCTTAACAATGATGGTTAATAATCTTAACGTGTACTGCTAGAATCTGCGCGGATTGCGCAGTCTCAACGTCTCGCAAAGTCTCGCATAAGGAACTGCCTCAGAATATTTTATGTAGTGATTATGACGTCATTATAATAACCGAGACGTGGTTGCATCACGGAATATTTAACGCGGAGCTTTGCGATGATAGGTATGAGGTGTTACGGGTGGATCGGAACTTGGCAGCTACTGGGAAGTGTACCGGAGGGGTTCATGGTGCTGACGAGGCGCACTCTGGGAGCCCTGTGGCTCCAGCCTGCTCCAGGCGCGCCCAAGCCACCTCCTTCAGCGGAACTGTTGTGGGTTTCAGTGCCAGCGCGCGCGTGTTCCTCCTCTGTTGACCTACTTATCGGCGTTGCGTACATTCGTCCAGATCCGCGTAAAATGGCAAACGATATTACAACATTATTGAATACACTAAATATCTTAACAATTTACATTGTAATGCAAACTTTTTATTTGTTGGGGATTTTAATTTATCTTGTATATTATGGGTTAACGAATGCGCGATCATACTAAAACTGGGTTCTATTGAAATGCAAAAACAAGCTGTAAAATTATTAGAGGAATTCGAATTTATAAATTTTAAACAATTTAATCATTTAAGAAATCATGCTAATAACACATTAGACCTAGCATTTTCAAATCTACCTTTATCGATTACTCGAAGCTTTTCTCCACTTATAACGGAAGATTGCGCTCACTCGCCTTTCTTAATTGTTATTTATGACATAAATATTCAACCACTTCGTGAGTCCACTATTGCAAAGAAAAAAATCATCAAGGCGGATTACAACGCCATAAATCACTACCTTGATTCTCAAGACTGGCAATCTCTATTGTGTGTTGGTGCTTTTTGGTTGGTACTTACAATTGAATAATTGACTTAGTTCCTACTTGTACCCCTAAGTGTAGCTCATATCCTAGATACTACAGTACTGCATTAAGTAGTTACAATTATTCGATAAAAAAAACTAAAGCCCATCGTAGGTGGAAAAAATACGGTAATCTAATGGACTACCACGAATTCGCACTGTTACGCGCCAGAGAACGTCGTGTCCAGAAAATATGCTTCGATAAATTTACGTCACACTGTGAAAATAATATTAAGCACCATCCTAAGGTTTTCTGGACTAACGTCAAGGCGCTGCGTGGGGGCTCTAGCTACCCGAACACATTTACCTTGGGAAGTAATAGATATACTGACGGTAAAGCAATCTGTGACGGGTTCAATACATTTTTTAAGAATGCGTTTGGAACATCTGGTAGTAATAGTAGCTACGCATTAAATAACAACTGTGAGAGTTCAGAAGTAATTTCTTGTAAACTAACCACGCCCGATTAGTTAAGAAATTACTGTAAAATCTCGACATTAATAAAGGCGTGGGTAGTGATGGTATTCCCCCCATTTTTTGGGCTAGTTGTGAGAATTCGTTGGCTCTTCCATTATCAGTATTATTTAATCGCTCTTTGAGTGAAGGAATTTTTCCACTTAAGTGGAGATCGGCGCATATTATACCTATACGTAAAAATGGCAGTAAGTCGATGATTGAGAATTACAGTGGTATTTCTATGTTATGCACTTTGGCGAAAATACTCGAGCTTATTGTCTACAACGAGATATTTATTATACGTAATTGATAGATCAATTCCTTAAGAGAAACACGGTTTTTTTTAGTAAATAAGCTAGGTATTCACGGTGATTTGCTTCGGTGGGTTCGTTCCTACCTCTCTAATCGGTCTCAGGCTGTTATTGTTGGGGGTTTCAGGTCAGATTTTATAAACATACCTTGCGGAGTACCTCAAGGATCACACCTAGGACCGCTATTTTACAATGCTTTCTCTTTACGACATTGAAACCTGTTTCAATAACACTAAATATCTCTTATATGCCTATGATAAAAAGATATTTCGCAAAATAAATGATATTAGTGATTGCAAATTAAGACAAGAAGACCTCGACACTCTTTTCCAATATTACACCTATAACAAAATCACTATTGTCCATTTATAGTGGTCCAAAAATTTTTTTATGTGAAGGACATCCTAACTAATCATTAGAAAATCGTTACTAGAAAAAGAAATTTAAGTTATAATGTTTACGATTTTTAGAAAAAAAAATGGAATTTCTCTAGTCGTTTCACATAAATTACTCTAGTCTGAAAACTATTTGTTGGAATCAAATGAAAATTGGTAAAGGAGTAGTTTATAAAAGTGTCTACCACGTTAAGTGCCTTTTGTAGCGTAAATTCTAAATAGACTTTTTAAAATTTTACTTCTCCTGCAACTTTTTCAAATTTGAAAAAATAATAACAAAGTTTCAATTAAATTTTGTAACAAAAAATAGTACTACCAAAGTTTTGCTCATGCTTCTAAAAAATATCTTATCATATGGTAATTCTTGACAGAAAAAATTAAAACTGTCGAACAATAGTAACATCTTCAAATATAGCATCATGCGCATTAAATCGAGAAAATTAAAATTTACTAAGTATTCCGTAATCGTAATTTTAACTAATCTGTTCTTATTCTTAAATTTAAATTTGCACAACCTTGTAACTTGTTTCAAATTTAACAGCAAACAATTTTGTGCCATTCGACGACAAAGGTGTTATCCAAGTCCATTTGTTAAAAAGAAATAGACATATTGTATTGTTTACTGTTAATTAAATACTTTGCAAAGACATGACATCATAGAAATTGGCCGTTAAGATGAAACATCATTTTGCCATCTCCCTGGTTTTGGAATCGGGATTACGACTATGTCTCTCCATTGCGAAGGGATAAAATGTTGTACAAAAAAACTGTTATATAACTGCAACATTTTTATTTTTGCATTAAGAGGAAGATTTTATAACATTAAATAACAAATTCCATCATCTCCTAGGGAAGTATTTTTGAAAGGTATATATAAATAAATAAGAAATAAAGAAAATTTAGGACAATCGTTAGTTACAAAATCGGGTGTTAAACTATAAAGAAGTTCTGTAGCTACATTCTCATCTACATTAAGTTTATGCTGCCTATATCCTTTAATCCATTTCATTTTCGACCATAAATCAGTCGATGAAGTCGACTGGTCCACAAAATAACAATTTTTTTGAAAAATTAATACATTTTGCTTTGCGTATTAAGTTTCGAGCCGTTGCAATTTAATTCTTTAAAATATTATAATTATTCGGGGTAGGGTTTCGGCGGAATTTAGAAAGAGCCAACCGGCGCTCTGCTACTGCTTGAGATAAAATAGGACTCCAATATGGACGTGGAACAAATTTACTTCCAGGGTTTTGATTGAACTTAACATATCTATCAGCGGCAATATTAATAAAATCCACGAAAACATCATAATTCTTTTGAAGATCCGAATATAAAGTGAAGTTCAAATCTTCTAAACAGTTCAATAAGAATCCCAATCAGCCTTTTTAAAATTTCTTTTTGTCTTTGGATTATGGTTACCTGTAGGCAAAACTGAAAAACTTGACTTACAAAAATGATGGTCAATACCCAGAATCTTATTCAGAACTTTAAAACAAAATTTAAGCGCTATATCAGATAAAATAAATGTGATATCCGGACTTGATTGCTGCAAGCGCCCGTCTACTAATTTTATTGTAGTAGGAGAGCTGCCATTCAAACTATTATTATTATTATTTTGTTTTATGGCAATCAGCTGCTGTTACGACACAATAACTATTTCTGCCAATTTCATGTATTAGTATACACACGTACTACACGAGGTTAATAATTTTGTAGCGATCAGTTGAGTAGAACTTGCAGTATCTCGAGCATTGAGTTACCTTGAACAATACAAAAACAGGGGGATGAAATAAGTTTTTACAGATATTTTTAACATAGAAGAGTATAATTTATAAAGGCGTCTAGCCATTGTTAAGAAGAAGATTAGCAATAGGGGGTAACTTTTTAGCAACGGAGGACGGTAGTGGGATGTCTTCAAATTTTGAAAGAATGTTCAAAACTAGGGAAATCAGGAGTTCTAAAAAATTGTCATTAGGGGAGCAGGAAGAAGTAGGGGGGAAGGCATTATCAGATTTAGTAGATGGAGGGTTAGCAATAATAGCGTTATGGGCAATTTTGTCATAGCCTGGAGATAAAGACGGACTGGGTTTTGATGGTTTGTATATTGTTTTTTTGTAAGAAAGATTCAGTAAAGGAGAACTTTTAGAAGCATCTGCGTACGATTTTTTAACTGAAGGGAATAGGGATGATGCTTCCTTGAATGATATGTTCTTTTGGGACATGGTGATTTTAATATTCTTTTGCCGGGAATGTTCCGGGCAAGATTTGTCAGTTGCTAAATGAGGGCCTGAGCATTGCAGGCAGGAAACTTCAGAGGATGCAAGACAAGAGTCACCTGAGTGAGTTTGTGTACATCTGAAGCAACGAGCACTGGATCGGCATTGGGCATTCACATGGCCAAATCTACAACAGTTTAAGCATTGTATGGAAGGCAAAATGTATGGATCAACGGTTAATGATGAGTTAAAAATAAACACTTTATCAGGTAAGCATTGTCCAGAGAAAGTGATCACTACAGATCCTGTGGGGGTCCAAGTGGAACCAGACTCCATGGACACTTTTCTGTTTAAGCGACGCGCCTTCAAAATTGTTATATCACCTTGGCTTGTGGAGATTGTTGATACAACTTCCTCCATAGACCATGAAGTTGGGATCCCGCGGGTCAGCCCCATTCTTATTATATTATATGTAGGAATTAAAGCTATATAGTTATGAGATTTAAGACTCGGGTTTCTGAGAAACTCGTTTGCTGCACATGCAGATGAGAATTCCACAGAGACCCGATTTCTGCCAACACTCTTTATACCATCATTTTTAATATTTTTAATGTTTGATGTAAATAAAAATTTTCCAAAATTTAAATGATTAAATGTAATGCCTGACTTAGGGTGAGTTTCTGACCTGGACACATGAACAATGAAAGGACCTTTGTCAGAAGGATGGTAAGATTTTTCTTCTAAAAGACTTGGATGAATGGAAATAAGGTTATTGGTTTGAGATGGAAGAGCATTCGAAACAGATTTTTTAGGAGTAGGGGACGAATCCCGATTTATACTTGGACGTTTTCTTGTTTGCACATGTTGAGAGAAAGGGTCAGGGGAGTTGTTGACATCAGAAAACGGGATTGGGTCTGGGGGCTTAGGAGGGATTGGAACACAATCCATGCTCATTAAGAGCTTGATAATTCGTACAACCACTTACCAGGCGAGGAAGAGAAAAACAGAAACACTTAAAATAACTCAATCATGATAACAAAATCACCAAAATAACCGACAAATAACGAAAACCGTGTGTACACCGCAAACGAAAAATTTACAGTCAAACAAAATTTATTTTAAGGTTCGTCATTCAAACTACCAAAGTGATTTTCAGTGGAAGTGTCAAAAATCTAAATTCCTCTGTTATCTATTTTATTTTAGAGCTTATTTGCAATAATTATGTTTTGTCATGTTACTCCCTAGCACTAGGAACAGTTTCTGAGATATTTTAATTTTTTTTATTTTTGATTTTTGGCAAATTATCCTCGTATCCTTTATTTTTTCATTGTTACAAATGTTTGTGCACCTTATCTGATAACTAACATTTTAGGCAATTCCTCGAAAGAACATTAAGCTAAAGTGAAACAGTTGGGACTGATGTAGATACCTTGAAAATATACAATATATTAAAAAAAAAATGAAACATTTCCATGCAAACTTTTTTATGTTTACAAAAAAAAATTGTATCGGACGAATCGTAGGTACAAAACACGTAAATAATTGCCTCGTTTCAATAGCTATTAAAATAGTCGAAATTTTTACAGAAAACTTAAAATAATAACTATTTAAAAGGAAAGTGTACAACAAAACAAAGGAGAGGAAAAGTTATTGGAATGGAGTGAAAATTGGCCTAAAGGCACAACATTTGTAATAAAACAAAGTTAACAAATGATGGCACGTCTTGCTCGAAACAAGAGTTCTACTTTGACCTCCCGAAAGAAATGTATCGTAACCCTGCAAATTATAAATCAATTTAAATAAACCGTCCATAAAAAAATGTCTTCAATCTATACGTAGCTAAAGAATGAAGGAACCTTTTTCCTGACCTTGATATATATAAATATTTTTATACATTTTATGATATTTTATAAGTAAAACATTAAAAACAGTGTATAAATCTTTTATTCTCATAAGTATGGTACCAGATAATTTGTTTTACCTATCTTAAAATTTTGATTTAGGGTGTTATCGTATCATGTTATCACTTGTTCTGTATTATAAACCATCTGAATATTTATGAAGCTACCTGAATATCTGTAATTTAACTTTCCAAACTTTAATAAAAATTACTATTATGCACACTTTATAAAGAATTTTGTTTGACAGATTGTCCAATGTATCCGGCTTCTATCATAAACTAAATATTAATATATTGATGGTAGAATACAGAGGATATGGTTTGTCCGAAGGATCTCCATCCGAAAATGGACTTTACTGTGATGCTGTAACAGCGATAGACTATTTATCACAAAGAGCAGATATTGACCAAACCAAAGTTATTGTTTTCGGACGGTCTTTGGGTAATTATTTTATTTTATTTTATTTTACAATTAAATTTAAACTTTATTATTTTTATTTATAGTATATGGAATGAACAACCTAATGAAAAGAGTTCTTTTTGTGTCAAAATCAGGAAAAAGGAAAGGCATAAGTACTTAAATTTTTTAATTAATGATTACACTTTAAATTTTGTTTTCTTTACCCGACAGCCCCGAAACCCTTTGACGGATTTCAACATAGGATTATTCATTGTCATTAGATTCGTCTGAGTTGTTGCAGTGACAGGGTATATTCGTTTCAATTCCTGTATTTTAATTTCCGAAACATACTTTGTTGTGTGAGAACAGATATACAACCGGAAAATAATATTCGTAGTCGGGTCCTTAATTTTTGAAATTCTGCAACTTGTAACTGTAAATTTTTTTCATTTCAAAAACTCTTCATTGTAAGATAGAATAATTTGTTTTAACCAAACTTCATTTTGGCAGGTGGAGCTGTAGCAATTGACCTTGCTGCTAGGTTGGAATACAGAAATAAAATTTGGGCCCTGATAATTGAAAACACTTTTACAAGTATACCAGACATGGCAATAGTTATTCTAAAATGGAGATGTTTGACATGGTTACCCCAAGTATGCCATAAGAATAAGGTACAAACGAACACATTAGATTTTTTTGGTGATAAGCCTAAACTTCTCACACATATTCTCATTAACATTTGAAAGGATAAGACTTGTACTTTATTTATTTAAAATTGATTTAAAGTTTTTGTTGATTTAACTTCAGAATTCTCGGGCTTCTCTGAATTATCCTAACATATTTCTAGAAAGTGATCAAGTGGCTAATCAATCCTAAATTGTCTTTTCTTTTACCTATCCCCAAACATATAACTTTTTTTTCCATTTTTCGTTCCTTTCAAGTGGTAAACTAACTTGAACAGTCCTGCTTTTTACATAATACAGATGTGTATTCTTCACTGATGTTTAAATATATTTCATTTTCAGTACAAATCAGTACAGAAAATAGGTAAAGTCATATCACCAACTCTCGTATTATGCGGGTCAAACGATGCTCTGGTGCCACCTGAGATGTCCAAAGAGTTGTACCTGCAAAGTGGAGCCACCCACAAGAAGTTAGTGGCCATGCCTGGAGGAGGCCATGATGACACCTGGAAATGTAGAGATTATTACACACAAATACAACAGTTCTTAAGCACCGTCCCACCTTTACCTGAAGATATAATAACTTTCTTCGATCAAGCCCTTCAAAACACAAATTTTAGCAAGACTCTAGTCCACACGGTTTAAATCAGTATTTTACCAAAATTTTTATTTATATTAGGTAAAATTTGTTAAAATTATTTAAGTACAAACTTGTGGCAAATTCAGAACAATAATAATCAATTAGCTATTTTTGTAGTTAGTGTTAATTACTTCATATCATTCAAAAGCAATGTGTATTATTTTCATGAATGCTGTTTTTAATTAGGTAGCTTATATTAAATAAAATAATTTTTAATTAGATTTTATCGCGTTTAATTATACTTTTTCATTTTGACTCGTCATTTCAGTACTAGACACACACGTGGTTCAAATGACTGAGATGACAGGCGTCTTCTAAGTTATGAAGGCACTCAATCATCTCCATAGGTTTTTAATTTTTTAGGTTTAGAATTAAAACAGTAAGTGCTAATAGAGTATTGAGCTGTAGGTCTTGCAGTTTGTTGGGTGTTGAATTTTATGTGTGTCAGTATGGGATCCAGTATGGGTAAGCTTTCAACCATCTTCTGTATGGAAAATGGGGTGTTTGTTCATTTGAATGGCTGCTCATTTCATCCTAGGTACGAAGGTTGAGAAACAGATGGAGATGATTGAATTCCTTAATACCGTTCATGACGCCTGACATCTCATTCACACACTTGCGACCACTATACCTGTAAAGGCACAGAAACGTCGAGTTAAAATGTAAAAGTATAATAAAACGCAATAAAATCCGTTTAAAAAGTATTTTATTTAATATAATAAATCGTGAAAACTTAGAAAGTATTAGGTAGCTTACGTTTCACTTAAATAAGATTTAGGTATTGTCTTGAACAATAGACCTCAACAAAAAAATTCTAAAGTATGTAATAAGTAAAGAAACATCAAACAATTTTAGTCAGTATTTTAAAGTTACGCTATATCTGATTGTGATCTTCTGTCTATTAAATAGACATGTGAGCGAATAAACTAATAGAATTTTATTTTGCCTCTCATCGTAGTAGAATATTATTTTAACTATTGAAGACTTAATTTCATTGGTCTCCCCGCATATTGTAACAATCAACCACTTCATCAGTAACTCATGATTGTATGTCTCGTGCACATCATACGAGACTTTCTTAACTGTCGTACTGTTGTCCTTTTGTTACAGATTGGAAAGCGCACTCTCTAGTCGGTGTCCAACAAGGATCGGTACTCTCTCCGACTTTGTATTTTCTATACACTACGGACATGCCAAAGAATGAGAAAGTAGAACTCGCGCTCTTCGCAGACGACACCGTGCTATACGCCTCTGATAGGAATCTACATAGGTTAACTAGAATGGTCCAAACTGCAGCCAACGCATTAGGCGCTTGGTTTAGGAAATGGAGAATAGAAGTCAACCCAGAAAAAGTGCAGCAGTGTACTTCACTCTTTCAACATAATCTAGGACAACCTCTAGGAAACCCTCCAAAAGGTTAGGTCAGATAACTATATTTGGTATGCCAATCGCCTGGGCAACAAAATTTAAATATTAGATTTATATATAAGAGTTATTTTAGAAAGTACATTGACTATCGTGGCTCACATTAAGCGCGTCCGGAACCGTGCCACCTTTGTCATGCGTAGGCTGCACCCTCTCATCTGGAAGAAGAGTAAAATATATAGCTTAAAAATAAGCTTAAGCTTTACAAAACTTGCATCCGCCCCATCATGACATGCCAGTATGGCAAGTCGAATCTCAATCACTTGAAAATCATCCAAAATAGGTTCCTTCGCAATCTGCTTAAGGATCATCTGGCCACCATTGCCACTTTGTTTAAGTTGGCATCTACACGTCATTTCGACAACGCTCCCCATCACCCCAAGCCATTAGTCAATAATTCAGCAGACTACACAGCCAAAGCTGACGCAACGGTTCGTTACCGGCGAAATTTTAATTTCGAAAAAAAGCTTTCTAACTCATTCCCGAAGTCCATCTGTTTGTAATGTGTATAAACTGGGGTAAATACTAAATAGTTTTGTATCTAGTTTTTATATGTAATCGATGTGTTTGAGGCATCATGTAAAGAAGGTGTCACACGATTTTATATGGATCAAGCCATCAAGATCAAGTCATTAAAATATTTATATAACTTAAAATGTTCTGTACTTCATCCAAATTAACTAAAAACAAAACAAAAATAGAAATCTTGCTGCCTGCGGTGGGACACTGACTAGCCAATGGGAATTTAGTATTTGCTTGATATATATCAAATTGTGTGACGTTCAAAACGAGCATAACTACCGTTTGTTCTAACGCCGTTTTGACAAGCCAATACGAATTTAGTAATGGCTTGATTCATATAAAATCATTTGAAAATATCTTTACATGATGCATCAAACACATCGATTACATTACAAGGTGACCGGGGAGTTCACGTTTAAGGCTAAAATTAAGATGCCTTCTACGACATTGCTTAGTTAAGGCAGAGACTACTAAATAACTATAGACTAACCATGTCTAACAAAATTTTGTGACTTGAAAAATAGTTATTTTTAAGATAGAGAGATGGCGTTAGTTGTATTAGATTTACAAGTTATTTAAATTTAGTTATTTAAATAATGCGTAAAAAAAACTTAAGATGGAGCTGTTTACAAAATCATTTGATATTTCATTGCAAGTACTATCCGTAGGTATCAGGCGACAACAGACGTTGCCAGCTAGTGCATTATATTATTTGATGCTATGTTGCCGCTCTTATAATTCAGTAACAGAAATCTTTACACCACCCCGGATATTATTTGTAGTGTTACTGGATTACTGTATTGCCAGCATATAATTTTTTCCACAAAAATATAGCATTCAT
The DNA here is from genome assembly GCA_923062675.1 of Marasmarcha lunaedactyla. Classification (NCBI taxonomy): domain Eukaryota; kingdom Metazoa; phylum Arthropoda; class Insecta; order Lepidoptera; family Pterophoridae; genus Marasmarcha; species Marasmarcha lunaedactyla. The sequence continues at coordinate 10,464,005 of OV281339.1, read as the reverse complement.
CTCCACAGTTTGTTCTTATCTGCCTTAACATAATAAAACGAATTTCAGTGCATTTAATTACTAGGTTTTTTTATATTTTAATTTATTTCTTGATATCGATAAAAATTATGTCTTAATAAGTGCATAATTTTTATTTATAATGCATATAACTCATAACTATTTTGCAGTAGTTAAAAAAATATTTTCTTGCTGGATGGATTTTGAAATATTTTGTAAATATTGTATTTAGACACTTATAACTTCAATCAACTTTTTTTGTTCTTTTTATGACATCATTTTATTTGTTTGACAATTTGAATTCTTTGTCGTTTATTGTTGTTGCTATGGGTGTGTGTTTGTTTTTGAACTTTTCCCTGCATTTCTTTGAATTCACAATTTTTCTGCTCGCCTACTGTGACTCGTGCCGATCAAAGAAAATAATTTCGCACATAAATCCAAACAAATAAAAAGCACAAAATAAAATATTTGACTATAAAGCTGACATAAATATATTTTTTGTGATATTATTTAATATGTTATGATTTTGACACTTTTTAAAGTAATTAATACAACTGAATATCTATGTCATCTATTTTAAATCTTAAAGATTCCCTCAAGTATTTCTTTTTCCATAATGATTCACCTCTAGTTCGAGAACCTTGTCTCTATCGGTAAAGATGCACGCAGTAACATATTCTTTGATTTGCTTTTATAGCTTTTATATATTTATATACATAATTTGGTTCTGACTTTCTTTTTAGTAATTATTATAAAATGTTATAAAAATTAAGGTATAGTCATTTTTTGCGTAAAGTACTGAAATCAAAAGCTTATTGAGGGCCTGGAATGAACTCAACTATTTACTTGCTAAGGTTTCAGGTTATTTGACAACGCCATCTAGAAGTTTTAGTCCGTATTAATATACAAACAAATATTTTGCATTACGTTTCTCGTCAATAATTCATATAAAAATTAAAGACGACAAGGTTGGTCCAAGCTATTTGAGAGCGACATCTAGTAATAGCTTGGATTTTGAGCTTTCTCCGAGTCACGAATTTTTGTATGGAGATGGTCAGTCTATAGTTATTTTCTAGTCTCTGGTTAAGGAGATTTAATTATTTTCATTATTTTTTCCTTAACTTTCACCTATCATTGGTTTTAAATATTGTTCTTAGTCTGGCTAGCACTTGTAGTTCGTTTTTTTTGGTAATAATTATTAACAATACTCACAAGTACCACCCTAAAAACTACGATGTATCTAGGTATTGCGGAACTTTCTTATTTAGTCACAAGTTCAGAATTACTGTCCGAACTTGGTAATGGCACATGTTTAATGTATCAAAAAATAAAATGAGGAACCTGTGGATACATAGTAGGTATTGTTAAAACTGCCCAGGCCATTAACTAATAAAATAAGGCCAAAAAAGCTATTGTTGACTTGGGTTTATTTTCTGTAACTGACAGAGAGACATATAATGAGGCATTTTTAAGAGGGAAAAAATACAATTTGTTTTTTTTTCTGAATTAGGTGAAAGTTTTAAGTAGAACACAATTTAAATAAAAAATCCTTTTATTTTATATAAAACTTAACACATTAGAGACAATATTTGTGGCCACTACATTTTTTTGGAAAATTAAAATTTCAGAGGTCGTCAACCACATGCAATAGTCAATTCTGTAATAATCCATAATTCATACACTAAAATATGAAAAAATGTCTAATAAAAGTGCCATCTACCCAACTCTTTTATGGTACATATTTATTTTGATTCAAAATGCATAAGGAATTCGTAATAATAAGAACATTCAAATTATTTCTATAAAATACTTTCTATAAAATACAAAATGAGGATCCGTATCGACAGAAAACTTACAGTAATCTATTAACTAGAATTATTGATATGCCCAACGAATTCTTAAATATTTACACATATTTGACCGGCACTTTAAGGCAAAATAAAAAAGGGATCCCAAAGAGGTAATTAGTACTAAACAACAAATAAACCAAGCTTGTATTATGACAATAAAAATGTAACGCTTACAAAATGGCAAGATAAGAGATTGGTCTGTTTCGTCAGTTCCGAACACAAAAACTAATACGTACATAAGAATAATAAGCACGGAAACGATTCCTTCAAACCTAAAATGCAGGTTTAATACAACAAATATCTGAGATCAGTCGACCAGCAGGACCAAATGTTAAGTTATTATTGTGCCGAACATAACAAGATGGTATAAAAAAAGAAATTATCCACATCATGCAGCTTCAGTTAAGTAGTATATTTGTTTTCCTTATATAATTTAAACAGAGAAAGGAAGACAAGTTTGTATGATTTTCGATTACAAATCATTGAACACCTGTTACCTAATAAATCAGAGACCATTCGTCCGTCACATCCTGGTAGAATTCTTTTGCCGGCACGTTTACTGTACATCCTACAATACTGTACATTTAAGGCACTGCTTTAATGTACCTACATAAAAAAAGAGTCGAAGTATTATTTGGCTATCCCGACTGTCCAGGTTTTCCTGGATTATGCCTGAAATGTATTAAACATTTCACAAATACTAATCGTTATTATAGATTTTAAAAATCGAACGCTCTAGCCACCATGGAGGTAGAAAAAAATTGATATATTTTTATCATTTATTAACAGTACAATTTATCAGTTACAATTTGTGATTACAATGACTAAGGGAACGTAACCAATAATGGACACATTAAGAAAATGGTTGTTTTCAAATGCATTTAAGTACAAAATTAAATCAAATTATTGTGAACAAATTTTTTTCATGATTCAGAGGAATGTCTGAAAACGATTTTATGAGTAACCGCCTTCAAAAAAACTTATCGCCTGACGAGATATTTTCAAAAAAAAAAAAAGTGCTAAAATCTCCAGTCTTGGACACGGAAGCTCTATTATTGGACACCTAGTCATTGACGAGGCGCCTTAATGGACTACCAATTATAACCAAAGCCATAAATGGACTACTAGTTATGGACAATAAATAAACACAATAATTCAAATTATTTCTTTTTTTAATTATTTGTTTTTTACAAATATTATAATGCACTGTTTCCTACATAATAATCAGACTTTTGAATCACAGCTTTTCAGTTTTATTCAGTCACATTTATATTAAATACATAACTACAAAGCATATTTTAACGTAATAAAATACTATCTTACAAAGAACATCAACAATAAACTTCCGTAAGGACAAAACGATTCTAAAATATAGGTATCTTATTATTAAAGTTAGTAACAAACTAGAATTGCAACATTAAAATTCTTAAAAATCAACAAAATATAAGGCTAAAGGAATCAAAATGAGATCAAAAAATAAAAATTAAATCGTAAAAGCATGAAACTTTTTCATTTCTTTAACTTCGTAGTAGCCTCTTTTGTTAATAAGCACAGGTTTCTGAATTTTCTCCACAATATCTGTTTCTTCATACCAAATGCTGTCTGGTTTGTTAGGCCACCGATAAGTGTTACCTGTGGAAAAAGTCATAGTACTCACTTTATAATGATTTCCATCCACGTTTTCTACAATACCTGGGAAATACTCTCCCTCATATTTAATAATGACGTAACATCCTTCTGATATTGCTTGCAGTTTTGATTTCTTTGTTTTCGTAGTATTTAATTTTACAAATAATCTGCTTAATGGTTCATTGTCTGCCTCAGATCCCGATGAATAGGGTATAGGTGTCTCGTTCAACGACTCATTAAATTCTTCTTCATACAAGCTATCGTCACTTTCTGCATATTTAACTTCCGTATCAGTATCATCAGATGAAATTGGTAAGTTCACTTGTTTCTTGAACTTTTTCTTTATGGTCTTGTTTTTTAATTCTTCAATCTTCTTTTTTTTTTCTTTTCTTTCCTCAGCTCTTTTTGCCTTTTCTAATAATTTCCGTTGTTTTTCGTTGTCTTTATTTCGGTGATAAGTTCTCCATGCAGGACTTCCAATTGCAAAGGGAATCTTCTCTTTTAATTTTCTTTTCTTTTTATTACTTTCAATTTCATCGGGCCAAAATAGATTTCTTTTGAAAGGGGAGGGAATAACTATTCCACTTTTAATAACCGTTTTCTTTGGAGTCTTTTCTGATGTAACAGGGCCAGCGGTTATGTCTGAGAAATTTGTGGGCGTGCTCGGTTTGGGCTCATTACGAGTAATCACTTCAGTACGAGTTGGAGGGCCTGCGGTCACATTGAGGGGATCTCTGGATATTCCTGGCTTCGAATCTTTTCGAGCAGTCGATTCAGAGTAAGTAACAGGACTTGCAATCACGATAGAATCTCCAAATGCATCAAGTTTCGGGTCATTCGGAGGAATCATTTCATAGTGCATTATGGAATTTATAGTCTTGTCAGAGCTGTCTAAAGCAGATCTGTCAAGTATATTTTCATTTTGAGGCATTTGAGTATTAGAATTGGATGTCAGAGAGACTACAATTATATCACAGCCATCGTTTCGATCAGTAATTTCAGGTTGATTTAGAGATACAGAGCCTGCAAGTGCGTGTAAAGGATCTCCAAATGTGCCAGCTTTAAGGCTCTTTGGAGAAGTCTCTTCAGAATAAGTGGCAAGGCCTAGAGTAACATCTGACGTTCCCCTAGAAGATTTTGATGTAGAGTCGTTTCGAGCAGTCGTAGTATATTGAAGTATGGAGCCTGCAGTCATGCCAGAAGTATTTGAGAAAGTGTCCGGTGTACTCTCGTTTCGGGCGATAGTTTCAGAGTATGATATCATAGTCTCTGACCTTGGATCTTGAGATATGCGTGATTTGGGATCTATGACAGTAGTCAGTTCCGAGTTCACAGGGTCCACAGTCAAGTCCGAAAGATCTTTAGACGTTCCTGGTCGAGGTTCATTATGAGTAGCCATTTTGGGTTGAGATGGCACTGGATTTATAGTCATGTCGTGTACGTCAGGATGAATTTCATTTTGAACTGTGGTTTCCATTTGAGGTGTGAAGTCGCGAGTGGTCACTGCTGACTGTGTGTGTACTTCGCTTAGTTGAAGAGTAGATGATGCTTCATGATTTTTTGCCCATATAATATAAAGTGATAAATCTTGTTCAGGGACTTCGAGATTATCTCTGCCTGTGAAATAAAGCTGTCTAAATTCATGCAATTTTTGTGACGTGAATACTGCTGAGATTTCAGATTCCAAATAAGAGAAAAAATCTTTTTTTGCTACGTCGTATTCACTTTCTTGTCGTTGTGAGTGTTTGATTTTAGTCATGTCTATATAATCAGGCCCAAAGGGGCATAATCCTCCTGCTCGGAAACCGTTCTTTATTGAGTCACGAGTGAGAGTTTTAAAAGCACTCTTAAGAACGGGCGCGAAATGTTCTTTCTTTAATGTTTGTCCTAAGTTTTGCAATTTCCAGTTATTAACAGCTTTACGCCATGAAGACTTTAAAGGACGAAAAACAGCTAGGTCCATGGGCTGCATAATATGGGTGCTGTTTGGGTTAAGAGCAATAATCTCGATCCCATTTGCCACGCAAAAATCAGATAAATGAAGCGTTAAATGGGATTTATGCCCATCTAAAAAAAACAAAACAGGTCTTTCGATGTTATTTTCGTCTAACCAGGGGTTAAAAATGTTGGCTATGTATTCATAAAAGGTACTCCCGCACATCCAACCCGAATCAGACCTTCCGATTGCCCAGTCAGATGGAAAATTATTAGACACGGCGCTCGGTATCCTTTCATAATTAAAAACAACCATTGTAGGCGCCAACTGACCAGCAGCATTTCCCGTTACTAACACCGTCAGATTTTCTTTGTCATCGCCTGATGAGCTGTAAACGTGCTTTTCACCTTTTTTTGCCAAGACTTTACCAGCTTTAGGAGCCAAATAAAACGCGCTTTCATCCGTATTAAATACTCGTTCAGGATGTTCTAACACCGTCAAAAGATTTTTCCCTCTTAGATATGTTTCGATTTCAATAAACCAATTTCTTATACCTTCTTCGGTAACGTTGTCTCTTGCAGCCGTCAGATTCTGTGCAGTCCTCTCAGAAATCAATGGGTGCCTTTTTAAGAACAGACTATACCATTTTTTACCAGGTCTATTGTGAACAAACGGAGTCTGCATCCCTTTTTCAGTAATAATCCTTTGAACGCTATCTAATAAATCGTCTTTGGTTACAGGAATGTGACTGTCATTCATTTGTAAAATCCATGTCTCAAGAATATATTCTTCTTCTTTTGTCAGATACGTGGAGGGACCCATAGAACACACTAATGGACTCTTTCCAGTCATCTTATTATATAACGTGATTCTAGGCACACCATATTTTTGAGCGGCATAGGATATTTTTTCTCCACCATTTACACAGTCTATAGCTTTTTGCATCTGTTCCTCGGAATATTTTTTTTTTGGAGCCATGTCTGCAAAAGATTGAAAGGGTTAGTCAATTATTTTATTTTATCTTTTACCTACCTACTCGTTTTATACATCTACCTTGTAAGTTTTTGTATTGTGGTGATAACATAATTTCTATTATTATGTTATTAATATTTCACCATCTGCATTTTTTGCAAAAGAACAGATTTTTACAACTACTTATTACTCGGTCAAATCATTAAAATAGACACGTAAAATTGATCCAATACATAATATAGCTTTTCATACTAATTAATTTAAAAATATATACAAACCCATCACCAAATAATCACTACAAAGCTTGTTTGTCCATCACTGGATATTTAGTACAAACCCAATAATGAACATATGATGTCCATTACTGGAGCGTGTGGCTCAAAGTTATCCTTACAAGAATGTAAAAAATTATTTAAAAATCCCGTTCATAAATATGTATTTATTGCCAAAAGTAAAGAAAATACTAAGGATCGACACTTGTCCAAGACTGGTGATTGCTATATTTTAAGATCCAGTAATGAACATATTGAAAAAATCACGTGTTTTTTGGAAAAGGTTATAATTTTGTAACTTAAAATTATTATTTACATATCTATACATCTAAAAAATAAAACCAATGTTCGGTTGATCATAACAGACACTAACAGTATGCGAAAACTTTTACTCACCTTCTTAAAGATTTCCTTAATAAAATTGGATTTTTACACAACACTCGTTTTCGGGTGGCTTACTACCATGCTACTGTGAAACAAAATGGCTGAATGTCACAAAACGTCACTTTTTGATAGATCTGTAGTTATAGTCTATGATTAAGTGTTGCAAATTTTTTAAAAAGGTCTTTATTGTACTTAATTTACACGATTCTTTTGTTTTTTTGTCCATCACTGGAGCTTTGTCCATTACTAGTGCCTGTACGTTAATCAGTTTTAACATGTTAAACAACAGCTCAATAATTGAAGTAAGTAATTAGGTTTGTCCTAAGAAACAAATATCCTTAAATATCTGATTATATCAGTCTTTAAATACAAAAACCAACAATAGAATCGGATCAACAAGCAGAAGCCATCAACGTACTGGAAGTAGGGATAGTACAATCAATTCTGGCGGAACCAACATCTAGCGCTGCACAAATGTTATACGATGTGGTGGCGAGTGCTCATCAGATAGATAATTAAGTATTTTATGTAAAATGAGTTTGTTCAACTGTGTCATACAATAGAGCTGACATGTTGAGAACTTCCTTCCAAAATAAAGGACAAAAAAAAGACATTGTGATTAATGTTTTGATAATAAATCTTAGAAAAATGTAATTGTTTACTTTTCAAACTTATTCGGGATCATTCTACCTTTTCTTACATAATTATTCAATTGATACATTGTGGGTATACCATTGTGTATCAATTGAATAGTTTTTCAAGTATTTCTATAATATTTTGCACAAAAGCATATCTTTCAGTAATGTTAAATCGAAGTAATTCATTGGACACAAATTGCCCAAAATATATTATGCAGCTGTGTATATCCACGACTGTCAAAGAATGTACATCTTCCGTCTGCTTATTCTAGGTTATTTTGTGCATGTTGCACTATCCTTCGTTGTTTTCGTCGTGCATGTTGGACCATCCTTCCTCGTGTCCTCTACATAATATGTTCCACTACTTTTTCTCACTGTTTCTATTTCCGATTCGGGAAAATTTTAAAATATATATACTTAACTAATTATTACAGATTGTTGCAATATGATTCCTAAACGCTAATATCTATTGCTATTATGGCACCCTATATAAAAAAATTCAACAAAAAGTATAAAAGGTTTACAACTCCTGGTGGAAATCTGTAACTTACCTTCCATTTCCTATAAAACACGTAGATAGCCACTTTAAAATACACTAAACTAATAAATAAAACATAATACACAGTAAAAGCTTTCACGTTGTATAATTATAGTTAAAATAGCGTAAAAACATTACCGGGGGCCAATGACGCGCTAAGTCCGTCATCATTCAGGGGGGCCATGACGCGACTCGCGCGTCATTAAGTTTTGAATGGGGCCGGGGTGGAAAGGCTCGAAAAATGAAGGTGGCAAGGAATCGGTTAACGTATTGTGAGTGTTAATGAATACACGACAGTCAGGGTAATGATCAGGTTGCTCTCCCCATCGGCGTCAGAGTTGTTCTCTGAGTCTTGTGGATGGCTGTTGGCCCTGTCCAACACCGTAGAAATAATGTATTTCTGCATATTCACTCAAACTGTAGGCCATCACTTACACTTCCTAGTCACAACAGTCCAAATCGATAGGCAAAACGGAATCCAATAACTAACAAGCAGCACGGTTGGAAAAGGAAAGTAGTCTAAAAAAATGGTGAAAGATAAAAATGGTAAAAAATGGTGACAAGTAGCAGTTAACACGATGTGTGAACGACTGAGGTTAGGACATGTGGTTTCGTACCGCTTGTGATAACCCACCTATGATAATACCTAGATACATCGTAGTTTTAGGGTACTTGTGAGTATTGTTAGTCATTTTTTTCTATTAATTGTTTGACGACCGAGTGGCATAGTGGTTAGAAGCCCTGCCTTATACGCTGGAGGTCCCAGGTTCGAGCCTGGTCGGGGCATTATTTAGTGCGATGAACTTTGATGTTTGTTTTCGGGTTATGGTTGTTTGTATTTATGTATGTATGATTATTCTGAGTTCCCCCCAGTTCGTTGTATGGTCATCCATAACACAAGCTCTGCTTACTTTGGGGCCATACATTTGGTGTTTCTGTGTGTGGACTTATTATTATTTATATTACCAAAAAAACGGACTACAGGGGTTCGCCTAGCTAAGGAAAAATTTGAAAACCAATAATAGGTGAAAATTAAGGAAAACATTATAAAAATAATCAAAACCCTCCTAAACTAATCAAAGAGATTTTTTAAAGCATTTATTTTCATTGGACTTTGTGACTTAGCGCTGATGGCGCTTTAGAGCGGAACTCAGAAATACTCCAACATACGATAGATATGCCTAAGGGCACCCGAGAAGGTAAGGACCTTGGCTTAGGACGTCGTATTTTGAAACTACCACTGGTTCGGAAGGGTCATCTATCGTTATTTCTAAACGCGTTTTATCACTATCTAAAGTGACTCATAAATATTTGACTATCAACCCAGGGGATCGGAGTACCAAACAGAGTGAGTTGACCTAGAGCAGGTTGAGAGAGAAAAGTACACTGCTGTACTTTTTTCTGGGTTGACTTCTATTCTACATTTCCTAAACCAAGCGCCTAATGCGTTGGCTGCGGATTGGAGCATTCTAGTAAACCCACGTATATTCCTATCAGATGTGTATAGCACGGTGTCGTCTGCGAAGAGCGCGAGGTCTACTTTCTCATTCTTTGGCATGTCACTAGTGTATAGATAATACAAAGTCGGAGAGAGTACCGAGCCTTGTTGAACACCGGCTAAAACAGGGTGGGGATCAGAGAGTGAGCTTTCCAATCTGTAACAAAAGGTACGACAGAGAAGAAAACTCGTATGACGTGCACAAGGCTATCTGGCACGCCTAGTTCGAAAAGCTTGAATAGCAAGCCGTTGTGCCAGATCTAATCAAAAGCTTTTGCTACGTCAAAGAGAACGCACCCATGCCTATCGGGTTTCGAGCTATATTTCTGTGCTCCAAGAAGGGCTCTGTGATGATCTAACTCCACACTGTTTGTCTGGTAGCAGGTGCTTCGAATGGCTGACATTTCGGACCTATCGTCCTTTATTACAGCAAGATAACTCAAATAAATGGATCTGTTATTATATTCACTATCCGGATTTTTTCTGCAGACTGTTTCTGTATACACTCAATAATTTCAGTATAGTAGCTTTTAGTTTAGGTATTTTTTGAAATCAACTCTCCAGTTGTAAAAATCTTAAAGCTTTTTCTTTGCTATTCTTATCTGGTGATTTCGGTTCTCATGATTTAAAGAGTAAGTAAGAGAGTAGAGTTTTTATGCCTAGTATGTTTTTCTGCATACATTCCTTACAGTCTTTCATCATAAGTAAATTTTATCTTCCTTTTCATTATCGAATTCCCACATAGTTATTATCTACTTGATACTAGATATTATCTAAATTTACTTGATGGTGTATTATCATAAGGTTTGGCTTATCTGTATCTCTCCGTTTTATTAGCGTTTCTACAGAGTGCCCAATCAAGACATTAATGGATATAGTCGGAAGTTTTATTATTTTGATACAACATAAGCTTCCATAGGAAAACAAAATTACGAATGAGAAGTTTTCAGTAAAAAAAGTAAGCCACGAATTAATCTCAGTGGGCGCTAATTTGGACCTGTAGTAAACTAATATGTCAATGTCATGTGAAAGACAACTGTCACCCACTGAACCTTCAGTTTTTTTTAATATAAAGCAAGAGTTTTTAATTTTCGTAGATTCTGTATTTGCTTATCTCAAGTGTTTTGGTTTAGTTGCTTACATGAGCCCTACCATTCAATGACACTCGACATATTAGTTTCAGGCGCCGCCATCCATTGCGAAAGTTGGTACCTTTTTTAGACATTCTGGAAACTTCTCATTGTACTTGGTATTTCATAACACTATTTATGGCGGTCTGGGCCAGCCAACACCGCTGGTTGTGGCTTGTATGCGTTTCTTTTTAAGTGTAATAAGCGCGTAACTCGCTGGCTGATAAAATAATAGCGTGACCTTCTTCATTACGCACAGTAACCATTGCAGTAGCCAATAGAGCATTGGTCCTGATCTGAGAGCCCTGGGGCCTAAATGTGTAACTTCAACACCTATTGCGATCTCTTTGAATTTGTCAGTTGAAGCATATTAATGAACTTCACACTTCACACTGCATATATTTGGCAAATGATGGCGAAAGCGAGCGAGGCGCTTTTTGAATGAATGATTTCATCTTTTTGACATACAATTGAAATTGTAATTTGTTTTAATTGAGTACTAATTTCTAAAATCTTTAAGCAGTTACGAGTGTATTTTTCAATATTTTTCTTCAAATTGAAAGAACCATGATTCATATTTTGTATTACCTGCACGTGTGTTTGTTCCACCGTCAAAGAGTCGATGTCTATTTAAATGTGTGCTTGTTAAATAGTAACAGCTTCACTCTGATTTAAGTTTGTCTGGAATTATATTAGGTCTTTACCTATGAAATTGCCGTTTTTCACGAAATAAATGAAGCGTAATTTTTTTATATATTTTTTATTTCTATTAATCAAAATAATCACCCATGCAATCAATGCATCTTTGCCAACGCATTGGTAGCTTATTGATGCCTTTCTTGAAGAAATCAGCTGGACGGGAGGCAACAAATTCTTCAAAGGCATTTTGTACTGCCTCTCGGGTATTAAATTTTTTTCCCGCCAAGAAGTTATCCAAATTCTGGAAAAAGTAAAAGTCTGTAGGCGCAAGGTCTGGTGAGTACGGCGGATGACGGAGAACTTCCAACCCCAACTCTTGTAGCTTGGAGACCGTCTGCTGTGCAGTATGAGGTCGCGCGTTGTCGTGCAGGAGCAGTGGAGCCGAACGATTGACCAAAGCTGGTTGGAGACGTGCGAGCTTCTCCATCATTGTGTTCAGTTCTTCACAGTACACATCTGCAGTAATGCTTGTCCCGTTTGGCAAGAAGCTGTGATGAATTACACCCGCGTTAGACCACCAAACAGTGACCATCACTTTTCTAGGGGTAATTTTTCGTTTAGGGCATTGTTTGGGTGCTGAACCAGGGTCCAACCAACTTGCTGAGCGCTTACGATTGTCAAACAGGATCCATTTCTCGTCACAAGTAACAATGCGGTTCAGAATTCCTTCATTTGTATGCGTGCTGAGCAGTGCAAGGCACGTCTCCACGCGTACTTCGCGCTGGCGGTCATTGAGTTCGTGGGGTACCCATTTGTCAAGCTTTTTTACCTTGCCAATTTGACGCAAACGGACCAATATTGTTTTGATGCTAACGTCGAAAGCTGCTGCTAATTCAGCCGTGGATTGAGTTTCATCAGCTTTCACAATTGCCTTTAATTCGTCATTGTCGACCAAAGTTTTCGGGCGACCACGGGGTTCATTTTTCAGGTCAAAATTTCCAGAACGGAAGCGGGTAAACCAATAACGGGTGGTGCGTTCGTTTATAGTGTTCGCTCCGTAAACGTCGTTGATGATGCGTGCCGCTTGTGCCGCTTTGCTGCCACGACGGTACTCATACTCCATAATTACTCGAATTTTTAACTTATCCATGATGACGAAAAATGTTCGAATGCGTTGAAAACAAAACACTAACTATTAAACAAATGACGATTTTAGAAAAAGAATTCCATGTTTGTCAAATAAAATTAATTTGAAATTAGAATTATCAGTCAAAAAAAAAATATTTTCATTTGAAATGGCCAGTACGGCAAAACGGCAGTTTTATAGGTAAAGACCTATTATGTCAAACTTTAAAAAGACATATTCTTGCAATAGCAGCATTGGTGAATGTGTACAATTGTTTGTATAGAAAAATACTCCAGACTATGTTAACAATTATCATATTTCTCCTGTTAGTAAACATAATCACCATCATGATAAGCATTGTCAGCTTTATATTCTAGCAAGAACAGTGCTTTGGTTTGGACGGTATTCCGTATATTTTGTTGAAAAACTCTGTGAACAACAACTCCCCTTTCTCTCAACATGTGCAAACAAGTAAACGTCCGAGTATAAAGCGGGATTCGTCTCCTACTCCTAAAATATCTGTTTCGAATGCTCTTCCATCCCAAATCTATAACCTTATTTACACTCACCCAAGCCTTTTAGAAGAAAAATCTTACCATCGTTCTGACAAAGGTCCTTTCATTGTTCATGTGTCCAGGTCAGAAACTCACCAGTCAGTACATTTTATCATCAAAATTTTGGAAATTTTTTATTTACATCAAACATTAAAAATATTAAAAGTGATGGTATAATGAGTGTTGGCAGAAATCGGGTCTCTGTGGAATTCTCTTCTGCATGTGCAGCAAGAAGTTGTATCAGCAATGTCCACAACCTAAGTTGATATATCAATTTTATAGGCGCATCGCTTAAACAGAAAAGTGTACTTGAAGTCTGGTTCCACTTGGACCCCAACGGGTTCTGTAGTGATCACTTTCTCTGGGCAATGCTTACCTGATAAAGTGTTTATATTTAACTCATCACTAACCGTTGACCCATACCTTTTGCCTTCCATACAATGCTTAAACTGTTGTAGATTTGGCCATGTGGAGGCCCAATACCGATCCAGTGCTCGTTGCTTCAGATGTGCACAGTCTCACTCAGGTGACTCTTGCCCTGCACCCTCTGAAGTTTCCTGCCTGCAATGCTCAGGCCCTCATTTAGCAACTGACAAAGCTTGCCCGGAACACTCCCGGCAAAAAAATATTAAAACCACCATGTCCCAAAGAACATATCATTCAAGGAAGCATCATCCCTATTCCCTTCAGTTAAAAAATCGTACGCAGATGCTTCTAAAAGTTCTCCTTCACTGAATCTTTCTTACAAAAAAACAATATATAAATCATCATAACCCAGTCCGTTTTTATCTACAGGCTATGGCAAAATTGCCCATAATGCTATTATTGCTAACCCTCCATCTTCTAAATCTGGTAACGCCTTCCCCCATACTTCTTCCTGCTCCCCTAATGACAATTTTTAAGAACTCCTGATTTCCCTAGGTTTGAACATTCTTTTAAAATTTGAAAAGATCGCACTACCGTTGCAAAAAAGTTATCCCCTATTGCTAATCTTCTTCTTAACAATAGCCAGACTCCTCCAATGGAATAGTAGAAGCATCTGCAATAAACAGCTTTGCTCATCAGCACGACCCTTTGGCTATTGCTGTCTCTGAGACTTGGCTATCCCCAGGCAGTCGGTTCAAATTGCCTGGGTTTGTCTCTCTTAGAAATGACAGAGCAGATGGTCATGGTGGTGCAGCTCTCTTCGTAAAGGTTTCTCTTCCATATTCAACTATCCAAATTCCCCCCTACTCATTTGAAACTAGTATACTCGCTGTCAAAATTCTTCAATTTGTTGTTGTTTCGGTCTATATATCCAACCCCACTATCTCCCTTATAGATGAATTCCACTCCCTCATTACCCGTTTGCACAGTAACCCTCTTATTCTAGGTGACTTCAACTGTCACCACGTTCTATGGGGAAGCCAATGTTCATAGGCTTGTAATGGTTCTAGCCAGTGTTTGGCAGGCATAATTGATGAGCAAAATTTATATGTCCTGAATGATGGTTGTCCTACTCGTTTTTCTGGCCCTCATCAGAACCTTAGTGCTGTGGACATTTCCATGTGCTCGGCTGCTGATGGTGCGTCTATTAGTTGGAGAAGGCATATATGGAGGCATATATAGACGTATATGGTAGTAACCACTACCTTATAATTATAACCCTCCCTTCTTCTTGTCATAATTCTCCTTAGTTACCACCCCTCCTGCAGCATAAAATTGATAAGGCCGGCTGGTACAACTACACTAAGGCTACTAATGACTTGTCCTCCCACATTCTCTCCCCGTCTTTGAATAACATCCAAGAGTGCTATGTGAGCCTAATCTCTTGCATTCAATCCGCAGCAGACTAACATTTTCCAAAGAAGAACCCAGGTAAAAGACTTCGATCATCCCCCACATGGAGGGACTCAGATTGCTCTGACATGATCAGAATGCGCAGGTCTGCTATGCGCAAATATGCTGTCACTATGTCAATGTTTAATTACATTCAAGTTAAAAAAGTGTCAGCCCAGGCCAGGAGACTATTTTTAAAAAAAAGTAGAAAGAGGCATGGCGTAAGTTCTGCGAGAATTTGGCTCCTCGTTCCCCCTCTTCCCATGTCTGGAGCGCCATTCGACGCTTCCGCGGCTCCATGTCATACACTCCACCGGGGCTCTCTTACAACCCATCCCTTTGGCTTGATAAATTCCTAGATAAAATTGCTCCCCCTTATGTCCCGATTTCTGTTTTACAACCTTCCACTTATTCTACTCTCACCTCATCTAGTCCCCTCGATGCTCCCTTCACCATGGACGAATCAAATCTTGTCTTCAATAACCTCCATGACTCGACCCCGGGCCATGATAGTATTCCTTATTCTTTCTTATCCAGGACAGGTATCCTCCTTAGGGAATCCTTACTTAAAATAATCAACATCATTTTCATATCTGGTGAGATACCAGCTCTGTGGAAACTCTGTTTCTCCTTTAAAAGTCACTGAACACCTTATGAAGAATCTCCTTGAATGGTATGTGGAGAGTCAAAACCTGCTAAGTTCAATACAATTTGGTTTTCGGAAAGGCATGAGCACCATGGACAGCCTGAGCATCTTCACCACTGATTTAAAGTTAGCCCTGTCTAATAAGGAATCGGTGGTGGCGGTGTTCTTCGATGTCTGTTCTGCTTATGACAATGTTCAACTTCCGATACTTAAACAGAAAATGCTGCGATTAGGTTTACCAGTGAGGTTGACCTATTTCATCTACAACCGTCTTGTGTCTAGATCTGTCCAAATCAGACATCAGCACTCTTATCTCCACGTTTAGTTTGGCAGGGTCTTCCTCAAGGTTCTGTCTTAAGCCCACTGTTGTACAACATCGACACTTCTGATTTGGACACATCTGTGTCTTTCTTTTGTAATATCCTGAAATATGCAGATGATATCACTCTCTACTCGAAGGTAGCCACAGCAGAGATTACTTCGGATCGCCTTAACACTGCTCTCTACGACCTAGGCAACTGGCTGGAATCCAATGGCCTCTCCCTCTAAGAGTAAAGCTCTTATGTTTACGAGGAAGAGACGATTCCCCCCAACAGCTATCTCTTTTCAATGTGATCCCATTCCAATGTGCAATGAGGTGAAACTTTTAGGAATTATACTTAATTCGAGTCTGTCTTTCTCAGCCCACATAAATTATGTAGTTAAAAAGTATGAAAGAAATATAAAGTTATTGCGCGCACTCGCTGGGGAAAGGTGGGGATCCCACCCTTACACTCAGAGACTTATAACTTATAACTCAGAGATTATATAACGCATTAATCAGCAGCATTATGGATTATGGCTCTTTTTGCCTTGTCCCATGTAACGAATCAGTGTTACATTTACTGGATAAGTTACAAAGTAAGGCCCTTCGGATTATCCTATGTGTCATAAAATCCTCGCCCATTAATGCTATGCAGGTGGAATGTGCAGAACCACCTTTACATCTTCGAAGACAATTTCTGGCAGATAGATTCCTTGCCAACATCCAACAGGTTCATTCTCATCCTCTTCACACTAAACTTAACTATCTAAAATTTTTAACTTCTTCCTCTACATTCTGGTCCAATAAGGATATTCCTTGTTTGGTTAACAGTCTCTCTAATTCAGACTCTTCCCTTATTCCTACATTCAGGATGGATCATCCAATTCTCTATACTATTCCTTATGAAGCCCTTGTATATTCCCCCAATGTTATAATGAGCCTAAGTTTAGCTAAAAACATTGCCAAATGCTACTACGGAATTTCTGAGGATTGTCAACGAAAAATGGCAGGACTGGACCTTAATCTTCACTGATGCCTCAAAAATTTCTCCCATGGGGTGTGTAGGGGTCGCAGTATGGATCCCTAAGTACTCCGTCTTGCTGTCCTATAAATGCCCACCGCAAACAACGGTTTTTACTGGTAAAGCCATAGCCAACCTAGAGGCCATAAAATATTTTTTGGATAATAATTTGTCTAATTCCCTTATTTTGACAGATTACCTTAGCTCCCTACAGGCCTTAAAAGGTAACCCTTTCAAATTAGGCTCAAGATTCCCAATTATCTTACAAATTAGAAATGTACTGTTCTCCTGCTATCTTAAATCCCTAAACATTACACTAGCTTGGATACCGGGGCATTCTGGTATTGCAGGTAATTGTACAGTGGGTAGTTTTGCTAAAGCATCTATCAATATGGGTACGCTAAAAGACTTTATGTGTTTTGGCCAAGATTTGAAACTTCTGGCGCAGACGCGCTTAAGAATGGCATGGGCCTCTATATGGTGCAATTCAAGTTTAATAACAGGAAAGTACTATGGAGACATCCAACCTTCTAAACCTTGGTTCTGTAAACTAAAATATATGGATAAGAAAACAACATCTGTTATGTGCAGGCTCAGATTGGGTCTTTGTTGTACTCCAATATTTCTTCATAAACTGGGTATAACAAGGTCTTCAATCGGTGATTGTGGTGAATCTGACCGAGGCAAACCGCATCCGTATGAGGGCTTTACAGCCAGATGTCAAATCTCGCATACGCGAATTGCGGTCTAACAACTGGGACGCGCTTCTTGAAGAGATGTCCGAGTAGTTATATTGAATAACTTACTAACAAACTGCTCCTTTCCGCAAACATGGAAGGAAGCGATCGTCATCGGTATTAGGAAACCCGGAAAACCGGCTAATTTACCTACAAGCTACCGTCCTATTAGTCTGCTTAGTGCGATAGGCAAATTATACAAAAGGATAATTTTGAACAGGCTTCGAGAGGTCATCCACTCTAAGCACCTGTTACCACTTGTCAGCACTTGTCACTCCTGCGTCCAACAGGTGCACCGCATCACGCAGCACATCTTGGAGCAAAGGAACGTAGGTCGAAAACCGATAGGCACGGGTGCACTTTTCTTTGACGTGGCGAAAGCCTTCGACAAGGTCTGGAACAACGCCTTGTTATTCAAGCTCTTCGAACTAGGCGTGCCAGACAGCCTCTTGCACATCATACGAGACATTACAGCGTCGAACCTTTCGTTACAGATTGGATGGTGCACTCTCTAATCCCCGCCCTGTATTAGCCGGTGTCCCTCAAGGCTCGTTGCTGTTTCCGACTTTGTTTTCACTATACACTAGTGACATGCTGAAGACGGAGATAGTAGAACTCGCGGTCTTCGCAGACGACACTGCGCTATACACATCCGATATGAATCTACGTAGGTTAACTAGAATACTCCAATCCGCAGCCAACGCATTGGACACTTGGTTTAGGAAATGGAGAATAGAAGTCAACCCAGAAAAAAGAGCAGCAGTGTACTTCTCTCTTTCAACCTGCTCTAGGACAACTTCTAGGAAACCCTCCAAAAGATTAGGTCAGATCTCTCTGTTTGGTACTCCGATCCCCTGGGTTGAAAAAGCCAAATATTTAGGAGTCACTTAAGGATAGTAAACTTACATTCTCGGATCACATTAAACAAGTCCGGGACCGAGCCGCCTTCGTCATGGGTAGGCTGCACCCCCTAATCTGCAAGAAAAGTAAAATTTCGCTTAGAAATAAGCTTACACTTTACAAAACTTGCATCCACCCCATCATGACATATGCCAGTGTGGTTTTCGCTCACGCCAGCAAGTTGAATATTGGTTACTTGCAGGTTATTCAAAATAGGTTCTTACGCAAATGCGTCGGGGCCCCGCCCTATGTCCGCAATTTAGATCTGCATAAAGATCTCGAGCTGCCCACTATTGCCACGTTGATGAAGTTGGTGTCTAGAAGCTACTTCGACAACGCTCCCCACCATCCTAACCCGCTGGTCAATAAGTCAACTGACTACACAGCCAACCCAGACGCGCCAGTCCGTTACAGGCGTCCGCGCAACGTCTTAACAGATCCCGACGACGCTATTACAACAAGCAACGCCGGCGTTCCAGTCAGAAATACGGCAACACGCCGTTCGAATCGCCTAACCCACCGGTTGGCCAGGCTAATGCGGCGTACGCATTCCTACTGAGTTTCTTGCTGGTTCTTTGGCAGTAGATGACCCTTCCGAACCAGTTGTAGTTTCAATATACGACGTCCTAAGCCGAGGTCAGTGCCCTCTCGGGTGCCCTTAGGAGTATCGTATGAAGGAGTAGTTTAAGTTCCGGCTAAGTGCCCTCAGCGCTAGGCCACAAAGTCCGGTGAAATTTAAAAGGCTAACAGGGTCATAAATAAACTGTCATTTCGAAAAAAAAAAACTTCACTTCCTTCCGTTGTGTTTTTTCTTTGACTTTATATTAACGTGAAAATATTAATAACAACCCGTTTGGTAGGCCGAACTCTTATTCTAAAATCTTCTTTATCAAGTCTTAATCAAATTACTCGGCCTCTACGGGGCCGCTTAATGCGATCGTAATATTCTTCAAATTCGTCTCCTATAAATTCGTATAAATTCATGTTAGAATACTTTATTTCTTTGGTGCAACAAATATCTTACAGAAGTTGTGACAGCAATCCTCCCAATGCAAGCAATAATGTTGGATAGGTACTAGTTTCGTTCCCGGTAGTAACCTCGTATTCCAGACAATTATAAATACCCTAACAGCCACATGAATCGGTTGAAAACTTACGAGCTACGTTAACTGCTAAATATCTGAATTATATGAAACCAAAAAGTAAAGTTTACTTGGTAGATATCTACCAGATAGGCCATCAGGCGCTTCATCAGCACATGGTGAAAAAGGCCCTTATACTATTGTAATAATAGGAAGGATTTGTTTATCTGTTGAAGGTATTAGTGAAATATAAAATGAATAATTACTACACGTGTAAAGATTGGAAAACTATACTAAAAGCAATAAATGTAAAAATGAACATGGTAAGACTAAGACACAGAGCTTAAGAATGAAAGAGAGGCTTTCGGCTTGCCTTGCAAACTGTAGTGATCCTCCCAGCAGTTTCATGTAATAGACAGGCTTTGTCATACAAGCAGCAATTTTTTTGTTCCCTTTTGAAGCGCTATATAATGAAATACATAAATCTCAAGAGCTGTTATGGTTTCAAAAGACTTATGCCCGTCTGCACTAAACTTTGACAGCTCCTACGTTGATACTTAAGTCTCTACGACGTGCTTAGCAATGAGAATTGCGTTACACTAAACTTAAGTCAATACCTAAATGCTTACGACATTCCTAACTTTAGGACACCGATTTCCCATGTCACAAAATTAAGCAAGAACTTAAGCATAGGCACCACGTCGTATTTATTTTATTATATATAATTTTTCCAAGGACCTTTTAGAAAAAAAAACATGAAACATCATATCTCCAACGCGAAAATTCCTTTCTCCTTCAGGGTTAATTTGTATATTAAAGAAACCTGAGCTACACAAGTTCCCATAATACTTTATACTATTCTCATTAGTTTTCGAACGACCCAAAATATTGTCATTTTCGTTCAGTGATTTAAGATTGACATAAATAACCTCGCATTATGCACTATAACTAGAAGCTGCATTATGTATTGATATAATAGAATATATCGATTTCAAAATAGATTATAATTATGTACTTTTTGTTTGAACTTTTGATTGAAGGGATATTTAGATAACCTTCCTATACCCACGTCAAATTGTGTAACACCTATATGGTCTTACAGACCGAAAATTCAGGACACAATTTCATCGTTTTTTTTTTTTTAAGAACACCTATAGTAATGTTATTATATTATTGAAATAGGGGTTATCACAAATGAAATAAGCACAGCATATAAAAAATTTATGAGTTATTGAATAACCAACAGTCTTTCAATACAGCCTCTGGAGTATAGGAACTATTTCATACGTGCTACGAAAATGTTAACAAAAATATTTTTTTGTTCTAATAAACAAAAATAAACTGTCAAAGAACAATAATAATAATAAAAATAATAATAATCTTTAATCCACAGTAAAAATACATTTGCAGGTTAAGTCCCTGACTTTTGTAATAAATATATAACATCTGTGAGACAAAAGCCAGTGTCCTCTATCGGCAAAATTAAATACATTTTTTTTTGTGAATAAAGTAAACAAAACGAGTAAAAGACAGGTTAAATGCAAAAACAATAGTGCATAGTCTTTTACATTGCAGACTGATATACTTACTTCAACAAAAATAACAATTCAATGCGTATACTCAGAGGGAGTGTAAGAGGATGTGTATCTATTAATATGTTGTGTGAAGGTATGTAGCTGTTTGTAAATAGGTGTGTGTAGGAGTAGGTGTGTATAAATGGGATGTATGTATGCACGAAAGACGCCATTATTTTATTAACTGTATAAAATTAAAAAATAATACAATATTACATCAAGTACCGAATAAAAATATACAAACATAGATTATAAAGGGGGTTATAATAATAAAGACTCTGTTTATGCATTTAACAATGCCCATGTTTCATATATGCAATGACCTGTCAGCCTGTTTTTTATTGATCTAATGTATAAATATAAAAACAATGCGGAAAAAATAGTGTTATGTTCCTAAACTTAAGGTAAAAACTAAATGCAATTTAGCAATTCAGAAAAAAAGTTACATTGAAAAATATATTTCGAGGTTATATTTATTTATTTATTTATTAATCAAACTTACATCTATCATTACAGGCAATGCCTAATGCGATATTGTAGAACATATTTGAGAACAACAAACAGATAACACCTTACAGCAGTTTAATTATTATAACAAAGATAACAATAAACAGCCCTTGTGAACAAATTCAATATGTCAAATTCAATCAATTTTCATAGCTCACCTTGGCAATTTTTTACTTAGAGAAACGAAAGTACAGCTAATTTCAGGATTTTGGTTTTAGATTCTCACGGATATGTTATTTTTTTTTAAGCAAAAGTAGTAAAAAGCCTTTCAAAACCTCAAATTACTAAGTATTCTCAATAATTATGTTGAAATTCATGTATGAAAACTCATATTTGGTTAAAATGTAGACAAATCTTCTATCGCTGTAATGAAATGACATGAAAGATGTCGATTTCAAATGAGTTCATTGATGTTTAGTAAGCCTCGGCATTGTAATGTAGTTAGTGAAACACCTGTTCATTTTATCCAGTTAAATTATAGATTTTTACACAGATAAGAAGGTATATGTGTTATGGGTTACCATGTAGCGAACTACGAGGATCCTAGAATGACGAACTATGTTACAAGTATCTACTAACACATATGTTACAATTAATACACAGCATACGTTGCGCCATCCCTAGTCTTGTAGATGTAGCCGACATTTTAACGAACAAGAACACACTGCGTAAATCCAATAGTTCAGAAAAATCCGAGATCCGTGTAAAACTAGCGCAAGTAATCGTTGAAGCAGAAGCCAGAAACGTTAACCGGGAGGAATGCCAAGGTGATAAAAGTTAGAAAAACCCAGAGTAGTATCGCACAGTACACAATGCCGCAAATGCAAACGAAGGAATGCAAACGTTTTATTCAATAATATATATAATTCAATTAAAATCTGAACTAACGTTGTAATTTTTGACATTGTCAATATAACAGTTAAGTTAAGCTGTTGTACATTTAAGAAAAATAATTGATTATTTCATTTTGATGTGCATTCATTTAAATTAATTAACTAATAGAATATTAATTTAATTTAATAAGTCATATATTTCTATTAATTTATAAGCAAATTCGAAATATTGTAAAGTTCGAGCTTTATTTAGAACGAAACGTGTCATAGACCATATATTTACTGGGCGCGTTCGTGGCAAACCAAATGTCAATAAATGACTATAAAAAGAAAACCCAATAAATTTTTTTGTGGATTGTAGTTTTTGACATGAATTAGGTTTTATGGTTCAGCTAAAAATTAGTAAATTTTCGTTCTATATTACTTATCTATACATTATACGAGTTGCCAAAATGTTGACAGGTCAGGAATGGTCTTTCATCTTCTATAGACTATTAGTTGGCAAATAATAAATAATTTTGGGCAAAAGTCTTACTAAAACAAGCAGAACATACCATAATAGCATACGTTCCATACAAAAGTAGTTTTGCATTTAGCGCAGATGTACCGCGTCTTACGGTTCTTTTTTGATGGGCAGTATGCACAACGGCCAGTTGTACTTGGTAGCTGTTACTGAGGATTCTGGACCATCTAATATATATATTTCAGAAGACGTCTTGGCAAATAGGAATTGACTAGGGATGGGTAATATCGTCATTTCTCAATATCGTATCTAAATTATATATTGATATGTGATCTCGGATTTTAAAACTATACATTTTCGAAACTATATATTTTCTGAAACTGCATATAAATTGTATCTAATGGATCTGGGATCTGATCTGATTTCGTTCGATACAGCATATTTTAGATATAGACAATATTATGATATATTTTTTTTGCGCTTTTGAATTTAGCGCTATGAGGACACATCGAGACATTTAAAGGACGCACGCAATCTACAATAATATTTTTATTGGAACAGTTTACCGTTTTGTTGTGTTATTGACATTTCTTAAGCAAATATTTATATTAAGCTATTATCTGGTATTGTACACTGTTATAAAAGAAAAAACAAAATAAAATTATATAACAAATAAGCACAAAAGGCGGCCTTATCGCAAAATTTATAATTATTAAATAAAATGAACTTCTCTTTATACTTAGGCTGAAGACTGGCTGCATTCTCAGTGGATGTTCTGTCAGTAAGTTATCTCTATATAACAGAAATGGATTCAGGTAAGTTATGCAGGGGTATTTAGAAGTTCATTCGATGATGTATACATTACTTTTCTACATAAGTACAATATTCACAGTTGTTTTTTGGGACAATTACAATTTTTGGGACTTTATTCCATAAACCTATGTTCATCTAGGTTTACGTTTAGAAACGTAAGTTGTCGCACCTTGGACGAAGTTAGACGTGTGCGCCGATCACTTATTATCAGTCCCGTCTTACTGAAGATTCGTTCACATGGCACAGAGGTTGCCATAACGTTTCCGTACCGTGCTACAAGTTTTGACAAATACGGATACGTAAAACAATGGTTACGCCACCACTGAAGTGGGCAATTCCACGTCTTCCCGTTAAATACTGGCAAGTTGTCATCATTAATGTATGTTTCAATTTCCTTGATAGCTTTCGATAGAGGGTTACCGATATTTCCTTTTTGGCCGACTATTTCAGTCAAAATTGCCCACGGCGAAAATTTCTTTTTATTTTCAGAAGATGGTGGTAGTGATTGTTGCGCTATGAGGGCTACTACACGAACTTGCACCCTTTTTTGTATTTTTGGCTTCATTGCCGTCAGCAAATACATTTTTTTCCACGTCAGTAAATCTTTTTGTTAGACCGGATTTCAAAGATGTTATAACACCTCTAGGGATATCTCCACCAAATTCCTCGAATAATTTGCCGCATGTGGCTAGCAGGCACCTTGTCACCACTATTACTGAGCTTCCAGTCATATACTTCTGACCGCTCATTGACTCTGTGGCATCGTCAAATGGTTTTGGCGACCTCAGCCAGTAACTCCCATTCTTCATTAAATATTATGGGAAGGTCCTTTCTTATAACAGCCATCTATCAATCATATGATAGGTAGAGTTCCACCTTGTTGGAACTTCTTGTACTAACCTCTTGGGTAAGCAGTTTGGTTGCGCATCTGTTTGAGCCTTCAATAATTTTCAAGAGCAGTGCTGCTACTTTTGAAAAAACGCACTATTTTCTTTACTTTTTATAACAGTGTTACAAACGCTTCTTGGCTGCTTATTGCATTTTGGACAATCAAATTTAAGGAACATAGCATAACAGCCAGTGTTTCCAGCCAATACTGTCGAGCGCCTTTTGAATGTTGGCCGCATTATCAGTAACTACAAAATTTTGCGTAATACACCTCTAATGTTTTCGCTTGTATGACGATTTTCGAAATTCGAGCAGTCCAATAAAATCGTTTTAGTTCTGATTCACTTGTGATGTAGTGTCCCGTGTAAGAGGTTCTATTTTAAGGGACTGGGCTCTGGAGATAGAAGCTAAAACACTGATGTTATGGTTATTATAATTTATTTTATTACACACACTAACATTATTACATATTTACACTAGGTATTTTATATTTTAATAACTATCAGATGTTACATCGTTCGTGTCTAGATAAGAAGTCATTCATAACAGAAAACAATCATCTGTTATGACATTTAAATGAACAGTTTAATATTAGAAAACTGTCACTTCATACGTGACAAGTGTTGCCTGCCATTACTCACATATACAACCTCCAACACACCCCCCCAACACTTGTACACATTTAACTCCCTGTATATAATTTAATACAATATACCAAAACAAATAACTCACCTTCATAAATTAAACATTACCTTCCATACAAACCTAATTATACATTAAAATCTCACAACCACTTACATTCAAAAACTTCCACTTAATTCCATCTATTTAATAAAGAAATATTCCCTCTTAATTCAACCAACAACTATTAATTCAATCTTTCAAACTTCTTAAACTCCTTCTCGACTACTCACTACATTAACTATTTTAAGTTTATTTAAAACTTCAAACTCCTTCTCGACTACTCACTACATAAACTACTCTAAGTTTATTTAAAACTTTAAACTCCTTCTTGACTACTTACTACATAAACTACTCTAAGTTTATTTAAAATCCTTCTCGACTACTCAATGATAAGTTAACTTTAATCATATCCACTTGATACATAAAACATAGGAACCAATACTCTGAGTATTGCCATTCCTACTCAAATCAGTCACACTCAACTCATAAAGCATAACATAATACAAACACAACAACTTCACATAAGTTTAGACTCAAAACTTGAATTCAAAAAAACACATACAACCATACATTATCTTTCATTTCTTAAATTTTGTCACTTTTTCCACATATTAACCGTTCAATTATTTTATTATAAAATCAAAATACCAAATAACTATTAAAACAAAACAACAATAAAACAAAACTATAAAAGAGACATAAAAGGATTTTAAAAAACAACTGTAAATATTTTTGTATCTAAATAAATGAGTACTTTACTTCTTACACGGCTTTTATTTTAATTAATAAACAATTATATTTTTATGATAAATAATTATATTTTTATGATCACCCCCTTAATTGTTTATTGAAAAACACCCCCTTAATTGTTGAATCGAAAAGCACCCCCTTTATTGTTTAATTATCCTTGTCTCTTTTCAGTTATATCTATTGTTGTATACAACATTGAAATTCCCCTATAAAACTTATAAACACAATAAAGAAAACAACCATTTCCCCTGAAACACCATAATTTCACATTTAACAATTACCACACTCCTATCTTTGTTCCGCTGCAGTCTTCCAGTTCTTGTATTTTCTAAAATTCAGTATTTTCACTGTCAATAAATTCTTCTCTTTTATCCATTCATTACTTCTTATAGTCATTTTCATTTGTTAATATTGGCATTTGTTCCGCTGTCATTTGTTTCTGTTTCCCTTTCAATTGTTCCGCTGTCATTTGTTTCACCTTGAATTGTTTCACCTTCATTTATTTCACTAAATATATCTCTTTCTTCAGTACTTATAATACTTTCTCTTTTTCCCGATTTTCATTTCTTCCTCTATTATTTTGCCTTATAACGACATCTTCTCGAACTTCATTAACTCCATTTCTATTATTTCTTCCTATATCACCTTCTCGAACTACATTAACTCCATTTCTATTATTTCTTCCAATATCACCTTCTCGAACTCCATTTCTATTATTTCTTCCAATATCACCTTCTCGAACTTCTCTGACTTCATCTTCACGATTTCTTATATTCATTTGTGTTACTTCTGTTGGTTTATTCCCTTTCATCAATTCTTACAACTCTCGCTCTTATTTCATTAATTTTCTCCAAACTTTGTAATCAAATTCATTTGTAAAAGGTTTTATTTTTATAGAATCCATGTTTGGTTGCTATGTATATTTTTGTATAAACAGTTTGGTTTCCACGGTTATTTTGTAGGTTTTAAAACAGTAAGCAATTATAAATATTTATCTTTTCAATTATGCTTCCATTATGCTGTGCCCATGACCTGTAAGAGGTTCTATTTTAAGGGACTGGGCTCTGGAGATAGAAGCTAAAACACTGATGTTATGGTTATTATAATTTATTTTATTACACACACTAACATTATTACATATTTACACTAGGTATTTTATATTTTAATAACTATCAGATGTTACATCGTTCGTGTCTAGATAAGAAGTCATTCATAACAGAAAACAATCATCTGTTATGACATTTAAATGAACAGTTTAATATTAGAAAACTGTCACTTCATACGTGACAAGTGTTGCCTGCCATTACTCACATATACAACCTCCAACATCCCGTCACAGCCAAATAAAACTCAATGGCTCTAGAGGTCCACAAATCAGCTGTAAGGCACAAGCACTCGATCCCGATAAGACCTAATTCTGCCTTTAAGGACTTTTTTGTTTTAATGCAGGAATCAGTGAATTAGAAACCGTTTTCCTGGAAGGCAGTTTTTTTGAACGCTTTTTCTTCGACTAAAGAAAACGGCTGGTAACTATCGATGAATAAATCCAGTAAGTCGGAATAAATTTTTCGTTTCTGCTCAACTGAAATTTTCTTCATCGCGCCATATCGTTCTATACCCTGTTGCCGCACCACAGACACTGCCGCAGAAGTCGAAGGGTTTGCCGTAGCTGTTGTAAACGTTGTGCTTGTTGACGCTACCACTGGTGCCGTTGAAAACGGAGTCCCGTTCTGAGTAGCAGTAACCCGCGTATTCGCATCTAAATGCCTTTTTTTAAGGTGGGCTTTTAAATTCCCCGTGTTGCCCTTATAACTATGTATGTCCCCACAAATGGAACATTTTGCCTTTTTTTCTTCAGTACTAATCTTTAGAAAATAGTCCCAAAGAACACTAGAATTTATTGGTGACATTATTAAAAAGTTGTTTGCACGCGCACTTAATACTTTATTACGAAGGCCTCACTGAAATATTTTATTTACTTAATTAGGTAACTATAATAACTAAACAAATCTTAAGTTTTTTTTATATTTAAACACTATACCTACACGGTTAAAATGTTTTATTTACACTAAGTCAGGCAAACACTATATTTACAAATTATCTACAATTAACAAGACTTACTTAATTGTTTTTCTTTATATTTACAAAACTATTTTAATTACGTCCACAAATAAAATGCTTTATTCACACCAGATTAGGTAAGTACTCATACACTATATTCACAGTGACTGTTGTCAGAAACAATTATCGAAGTTTAGGAAAGTAGGTACATAAACAATTTACTGCGCTCTCGCCGAACTCAACAAGTGTCAACGCAAAACTATCCAATAAATTAAGAAATCACTTAAATGCAGTGATGCGCTAGTTCCAGACCAGAAGGCCTACTATGAACTATTATTGCGATTCAATTGACGACCTAAAATAAACTGCTTTGCTATTTCATACCACGACGTCATTAAAGCGATCCAGTTTAGGTTGACGCCAAATCAAGTCGGCAATTGGATCGCAAACTGTTTTAGTTCGTTCATTTTTCGTACCATGAGGTAATATTTCAACCTATATTGGATGACTTAAATGTCAAAGTAAGCGATTCAAAAAATGTTGAAAATATACGTAATTTAAGGTATTTCAGTTGGATATTATTGTTTCTTATGTGTTAATGTGAAAAAGTGATTTCTAGAGCTATTTTTTGTTGTAGATGTCTAACGAATTAGTCCTTTTTGTTTTCTTGGAAAATGATAATGAACACAACACGGAAACAATGAGACCCCTTTTATTTGGAAGATGAAGAATATATAGAAGGATATCGGTTTTCTAAACGATTGGTATTAGAACTGTGTGATGAGCTGAGGCCATTGTTGAAAAATCCAACAAAATCAATTGATTTATTTAAACTCGTTATTATCAATTTATTTTTACGACAATACTAAGGAAACCTTTAATTATTTGCAATTTAAAGAATTATATAAATTTCTATTATTTAATGAGTACTAAAACGGGCTTATGGTATATAATTTGACACTAAAAAGCGCAATTTTAAAATATTTGTTGCATTTGTTGATATTTTTACACAAAAAAAGCGCTAAAATCATATCAACTAGATTTCGAAACGCAACGCATATGGTTCAAGTAAAAGAAACAGACTTATGCAACGAGTGTACAGCGTCATCTTTCTCACACGCGGACCACAGACAAATTTCGATCTTTCATTCCTCCGTGAGCGATCCAAACGCCAGTTAGCTAAAGGCACTTCATGGTACGAATCTTAGCGATTCAGTTTAGGTACCTAAACTGGATTGCATCGGAATTGAATGGCTAACTAAAAGTTGATGGTAGGCCTTCAGAGGTCAAAGTGAATCGCTCATTATGTGATTGACAGTAAATTACTTCATCCCTAGTCCTTATAGATCTTACCCCTTTACATTAAGGATCATAATCGCACGAAAGTATTTTAAAAATGATCGCGCTGTCTCAGTGTCTCTCTCTTCTATTCAAGTTTTGCCAAAAACCTATACTCTTAGTACCCGAAAACAATGCACAATATCCATTGCCGTATCAATACACGGTTTTAGATAACAAAGCTTATACCGTAGATCATTCTTAAAGACAAATAGTTTCAATACAATATCAATATATAGTTATGATATCGTGTTTATTGTATCAGATTTTCGTCCTACTTCATGCCTAATAGACTCTACTCCCTTACATTACGGTTCATAATCGTACTAAAGTATTTAAAAAATGATACCGTTGTCTCTGTTTCCTATTCGGGTTTCGCGAGAAACCTATCTTCTCGCGAAACCCAGTGATGCATGATATCCAGTGCCGTTTCGATACGCGATCTGTGATAATTTCGAATAACCTGTGGATCGATGGATATTGAACATACCGATTCAATTCACGATATCAAATATATAGTTTCGATACGGTGCAGTATCGGATTTTAGATTTTCTTGCAATATATAGTTTCAATAACTATATACGATACGTATCGCCCACCTCTAGAATTGACAGCTCGTCTTCTTAAAATCCTCCACCTCACTGTCGTTTTGATCTTCATAGTCAGAATCCAAAATATCGTCATCCAACAACAAACTTATTTGATGATCATCCATCTTGTCTTAAACTAAGACCTAAAAATAATAAAAGATAATTAATTTATGCTAAGAAACACAATATGATATTAAAATCAATAAAACAGATATTATTACTCACGCAAAAAGTTTCAACTGTACCCGCGTCGGTCTCACAGACCAATTGGCGCCGTATACGATCGCGGCAACAAATCATGCAGCTAACAAAAAGTACATATACGAAAGAAGAAATAAATACGAAAATGTACTTCGGTCTCACACACCAACGCGCGGGTATAGGAAGGTTAAATAAACCGTCAGGCAGGACAAGTGACAAGAAAATCAAATCATAGATAAAAATCAAAGACAAAATAGACGTTTTCGTCTTTCGTTCGCTTTGTTAGGCAACGATCGGTCTAGGAGTCACTTAATTAAAATGTACCTATACAGACCTAAGCCAATTTTTAATCCTGTTCCCTTGAGTTTTATTAATATTAAATAAATTGTATTTACTTATTCTGAGTCTTGAAAATGTTAAAGCTAAATTCGACATGCCTTGTTTTTTTGTACAGTTTTAAGTTTATTTTTCTGTTTTTATGTAAGACTCTATTACTTAAGGAAGATAGATATGCAACTAAGTTGAATGATATATTTAGTGACAGGCTCTTTTTACCGCGCGAGAGCAGAGCCAAGTATAAAAACATATTTCAATAGATATTACTTAAAGACAGAAATCAAACTGCGTTATTTGATAAATGTATGTGTAGTTCATATTTCATGTGATTAATAGCGAGCTGCACAATCACAACTGCGATATTAGAAGCCGTTTGGGTTTCGAGGTCGACTGCATTTCGGTCATTGTACCATGTCAACGCACTTTTTACACCGCTGTACCTGCATACGGATTCAACGAACTTCGACGGAATCAAACGTGCTTATTTGAACTTAGAACAAGAAAGTAATCAAACTTCACCTGGCACACTTTAAATGTATTAAAATATAGTATGTACCATATCTATGTACATGCAAACTAATAAAATAGTACGGTGAATGTAAACTAACTTTCGAGCATAGTCGGAACGAAAATATCGATGCGGTGTGAAAGGGTAAGTGTGTTATTGGTGCGTCAAGTCGAGCTTTATTTTAATAACGCTGTAGTTGAAATATGGAATAATTTTTATAAGTTTGTTTGTTGAGTGCAACCCGAGTTGTTTCACAAGTGTTTTTCATAAATTACCTTATTTTACGACATCCACTCTAACTACTCGCCGTGGGTACGTAAGTATAAGCAGAACTAAGATTTTTTTTAAAGTCACAAAGGCTTTGATTTAAGTGAAACAGCGTGGCACCTCCAGAAGCGTGGACCTCAAAAATATTCTACCCGGTCGCTTCATTTTACTATCAAATGGTTAAACCGACAAGATACGACACGCCACGAGTTTATAAAAGCACAAAATATTTTGTCGTGCTCGTAAGCCATGTTTTGAAATCTATCTCTTTTATCTCAGGGAGAAATATAATTGAGTTTGTGTAAGTTCGTTTTTCTGTGGTAGTACCATTTTTCAGGTACTTACTTCCACTATTTAACTTTACACGAGCTAACGAAAGTAAAATTCAACCAACAGATTTAAGTCAAAGTCTAACTCACATTCAAATTGCAGTTCAAGTGAAAGCGTAACTGCAATGTATAGTTACAATATGCAAAAAGGTTCCGTCAAAGACGCATCGCCGACACCTCGTACATGCTCCCTACATTCGGAACCTGTACATGCTGAACGAGTCTGCGGCGCTGAATCCAAATGACAGGACTGTTTCCGACGCAGCCCGGGGCGCCCAACACGCCCCGACTAGAAATTATGCCGAGAATGGAACCGGATATTCGGTTTTTGAATTATAAGTTTGTTGCTGACGACAGGGACAAAAGTGCGGAAAAAGGCATCCCGGTGACGGTGTCGGTTTTTATTTTTAAATTCGGAATTCGAATCTATGCGAAGCTTTTTAAAGAGTTTAACCACAAACCAACTAGTGATGCTACGCATCAGACGAACGTCTTCCTAATTACAACACTAAGAACCCACGTTTTCATTTTGACAACTTTTTTAAAAATTAGATTGTCCTTCGTTTCTTAATTTAAAAATGCCTGCTTTGATTTTGGCGTAATGCCACTGTGGCAGCGCGAAAGCCCCTCTTCTAGTCTACAAGATATTTTAACAATCTAAAAGATAAAGAAGGTAAAATAAATAAGAGACTTGTATATTCAGGAATTTTTTTTTTCCTAAACTTTGTTTCATATTTTTATATGCTTTATTTGTCTTGCATGGGAGGCAAATTATTATTTTCTAGACACGATACATTAGTACCTTTTAATATTGTATTCATTATGTTACACCAATTAAACACCGTTATTCTTATTGAGTAACCCAGAAAACATTTGTTGTCAAAATGGCTTACAAACATTTACGGAGTTCTACCACACTTAAACCATATAAGATAGCACTATTAGCACAAAGACACGGTAACCAATGTTAAGTCCGATTTCAGTTCTTGGAAAATAACGTCCTTTTGCCCACTTTCTATTTACTAAACAGCACTTGTTGTAAATTGTGAAGCACCGCAAAAAGTAATTAATTTGCGTAAACGCAAATTAATTACTATATTTGGGAATTGAGAGGTTATGTTAGGGAAACTCCAATGGTAATGGCAGATCGAGCTGATTGATTGAAAATTAAATTAAGTTTTGCGTTTTATGGCAATTAGCTGTAGTTGCTACGCAATAACTATTTCTGCCAATTTCAAGTATTAATAAAATAAAATGTAGTTTTAACATAATTAAAACATTGAAAGATAACCGAAAACCGTACATCATTGATTGAACATTGTGTTGTCATTCAACATTCACATTGAAGTGACATATTATGACAATTGCTGTGTTCTGTTTGCCGATTATAGCGCTCACAGTGCTCAGATACCCAAGCTACGGAGCATGGTCACTCTGAGCGGCCTGTCAAAACTGACACATGACGTTACTTTGTTGATGTATTTATTTGTCGATTATAGATTTTAGAGCTTGCTTATTAATATTCTTTTGTAATAATGTTAAATAATGGCTCCTGCTTCATTCAAGGTCAAAGATCTTAATGAAATTATAACTTTAGCCTTAATCGATTAACTATCAGAATGTTAGTGCGCTATTTACCGTTCCGATTGCAATAGCACTAATATCACTTTTAGCGCGCTCAAACGAATCGGAACGGTTTTGAGCACTTTTAGGGCTGATAGCGCAGTCAGCGCCAAACGGAACGCACCAAATTGTTCGCTCGACAAGTAGCAACGGAGCTGTCAGCATCAAAAAGTTCTAACCATACACATAATTCCTAGTTTTTTTTGTATGAGACTACCTGCTATGCTCGTAACGTAAACTGGTTAGTGCAGAGCAACGCAGAGTAAGTCGATGCTTATGTGTAACTTAGTTTAGGCATGACCTAACTAAGTCTATGCTTTGTAGAGTATAGTGCAGACGGGCATAACTTGTTTTCACCGATCAAACATGGATAAAAAATCGTTAATTTTAAAAGATTTTTTTTTGACACAGGAAAATCCTCATGAATGCCCGGCCCAGTGGGGGCTGTAGGCGGGTTGTGCCGGACTCCGATCGCCTAAACACCTGCGGCTTCCGTCTGGACGCACGAAGTCGGTTCACGAGGAGCTTGCGCATTCGTTCGCGGCCCGACAGCATTGGCCAGCACTCTGTGCAGCGCCGGCGACGTGCCGTCCCTCTCTAGTCGTCCTTCATGAGATGGTGCGCAGTAAGAGCACGCGCCATCTCGAGTCCTGGACCGGAGGTGGAATCCCCTGAAACCGCCACCGAAGGCTCATGGGACTGCAGAGGAAGGAAGGTTTCGGCAATGAAAACCGCCCTCCGGCGTCCTGTGCGCCAGTGACGAAGCGGAAGGGAGGATGCATCATCTCATCATCTCCGCCGCCTCCTTCGCGAGCATTACGGCCTCGCAGAAGGTTCGCTCCGCCTGCCACGATCTCTCAATCTCAACCATAGCGCGAACCACGGTCGGTAGCGAGATGTCGGCACCCAATACAGAGCCGAGCACGCTGCGCTCCGCATCCCACGCTGGGGTCTTCTCTCGCTTCCAGGTCCGTTAATTTGCGTATTGTAGTTGGATTTATTTCTCTAGGTAAGCTAGGTTTATACGCACAGCACAAGCTTATAAATAATAATAAGGTAATGAAGAATTTTCAAAATAATTGTCAATATTAAAATTTTGATGAACCAAGTATTGCTAGCTAGAAAATAAGTAGAATTATTTATTGAAAATAGTAACCCAAAGTGAGCGGAAACACCAACAGCGCGCCACGTTTCGCCCGCTGTCGGTCCCTCGCTCGCTCGCTACCAAAGCGATCTTAAGGTGGTAGGGTGTAGTGTTTGAATGTGCATTCGTCTAAGAATTTAGGCAATTGTGACTGCGATACATTTAAACAATTATATTTATTCAAAATGACTGCTCCACCACCCATGGTTTCTTACAAAATTGGAATTGTCAAGCAGGTAATTCAGTATTCCTTTTTTGCGTTCTATTAAAACATACCGCGTGCTGATTTGGAATGCCTTGTTGGCATCCTGTCGCATACACAATAAAATAGCATTGTGGTTACGAACAACCTCAAATTGCTTAACAATGATCGCTTACAGTCATCTTCTAATATATCATATGCTCGTATTACAAAACTCTATTGAAATCTGTAATGGATACTCATTGGAATAACAGTTTCATTTACATTGTGATTGAAGTATATCGCTATTGCAATTACATATAGACTCAAATAGTAAAAGTTGTATCTTGGATTTCAGGTACTTTCTGGAGATACAGTAATTATAAGAAAACAGCCACAGGGTGGACCTCCGCCTGAAAAGGTGATTGCACTTGCGGGTATTACGGCACCAAAGTTAGCTCGCCAGCGCACTGCCAACAAGTGAGTACACACATTTTAAAGATTCTAAAACTTATTTACTCTGTTTACATTAATTGTTTTATCAATCCTAACAATTCAGATCCAAGATTTTAGTCTGGGTGCAGTTTGGGAATACATATTGTTAGGATACAAATACTTTTGTGGGGGACATAAGATGCATATTCCTTCTCATTTACCCTGTATCTGTTACTTAATATAATAATTGCAGGCCAAAATAATAGTCTAAGACTATTAATAATAGTCTTAAGACTTTATGCCTCTTTCTTACTAAGAAGGGTTTGTTTTTTTTTTTTGAGAAAGACCCTAACATAATTCTTTCTTGTTTTCTATGACATAATGTATTATAATAAGCTTATGGCACATAATGTCACATAAATATGGTCTCTTTGTGAGGCCAAGTGAAAGGAACTAAATGATGCCAAGTGAATGCCAAAGCGAATGTGTATTCCCTTTGTAAAACTTTCATCTTTTTTGTCAAAACGCAGTCACTACTTATTGTGTGTGGGTGTTGCATCAATTTAAGGTTTGTGTTATCAATGCAATGCGAAGTTAACTATAGTGTATTTTTAATATAAAAGTAAAACAATTTAAATCTGATAAGAAAATAGGTACATGACCTGAGCAGAAAACTTAAATACTATTTTATCATATACTTATCATTATTTTTTATATTATCTTATTAATATCTATATAATAATAATATATATTAATATTGTATTACATATCTTTGAAAGATTACTTTATAACTAATTATGAATCTTTACCTATAATTTGAAATCTAGCTGTTCTAGTCCTTACATGCTATAATTTTTATCCAGGCACTGTAGTCCCACTATAAAGTATATAAAAAAGAGTTTTGTCTGATCATTTACCTGCCACTGTATGGATGCACTTTTTATTTACATAGCCACTTACCCTGTGAAATATTTATGAAAAAATTTTGTTAATGGACCACCTTATAAACCTGTCTACTAAAAAGATACAATTTTAGTAGCTGAGCATTATACATTTTGGAATGTTTTTATATTTTGCTGGTTATAACTTTGCATATTAATAATTACTGAGTAATTATAGCATTATTGAGTTGAAAAATTTATCATTTAGTTGTAATAGTATCTCAATATAACTCTAGATTATGGAACCAGATTTAACAATTTTGCTTTTATCTTGGAGCAAATATGTACACTTTTAAAAAAATTTGAACAGAAACTACAAATCTGCTATTCTGAAATACCTTTCTTAATATGATAAACTGACTTATTGACTGTTATCTCATAATACACACTTTGACCTAGTGTCTAGACACACATCTGCTTATAAGTTCCTCATAGTAAATGTAATTTCTATCATTAGTATCCTAAAATTATAAAAAAAAACATGAATAAATTGTAATAATTAGTAAATGCACCATAACCATGTTAAATAATTACAATGTTTTCAGTATTAAGACATTTAAAAAAATGATGGACTTGAAAACATTCATATCAACCTTATCTTAAACTCTTTCTAAAAAAAAACTCCTATAAACATAACCCTGTTGGGTTTAAAGATTTTGTCTTTAAAAATGAATATTTTAAACAAAGTAAGGTATTTTGAAAATGTTCAAGAACCACATAAAGTAAAATTTTGATTTAGTGTAATGATATCAACTTAAGTTAAATATTTCACAAACTTTTTAATACTATACTACTACATACTGCAATTTTTAATGAATATTGATTTTACATGTTCCAAGTATCTTAAAAAAAAGGTTTATTTTTCAAAGGGATTCAACTATTTGAATAGGCTTCTCATGAAACTATTACAGTATAAAAAACCACACACTGGCTTGATTATATTGTATGTTTCTTTTAGACAGTAAGAAGTAGAATAAATTGAGTAAAATAACAAGGGTCACTTGTGACAATGACCCAAGGGTCAGTTCTTGGTCCTTTCTGATTTTTAGTCTGATATATGTCTATCCTTGGTTAAAAATCAATGTGATATTGTTTGTTGATGATACAATATGCAATATGCAAGCAAGACAATGTCTAGCCCTGTCCTGGATTCGAAGTTCAAAGTCGCTAGCAGGCCTAGCAATGTGCAAGCGTACGAAGCCACCCAGCTGTCAAACGATCTCGAAGTCCTTCTGACTGCAAATTCTAATTTTAATTCGAATTAATTTAATTTCTTTTTGCAATTTTGAGCACCTTCAGTGCTATGTACTCACCTTCAGTATTGTGAGTACCTGCAGTGTTATGAATTCACTTTCAGCGGGTGATCCATTCAGGGGGGGCCTGAATCACTTGCTCGGCCTTTTTCTCCAATTGGCCATCGCTTCAGATGAAGGCTGTGAGGCAAAAAATTTAACGAGTCATAGAAAATATTGTAATTAAGAACCAGGAACATACTCTTGTACTCATTTATGGGTCAATATATGTGCTTTTATTATAAAATTCCTGACAATATCCAAGGTCTTCCTACTGACAAATTCAAAAAAAACTATAAAGCATTAATTGTGTGCTTAAGCTTACTATAAAGTATGAGTATTCCGATGATTATAGCCCTTAGGTATAAACCCCTCAATCTCAGACTTTAGCTAGTATTTGTATTAAAACAAGTGTAATGGTGTTAGTTCAATGAATTCTTTGTCCTGATTTATGTCTAAACTGTCATTGTTAAATTGGTAAAGACTGATTGTCAATCATGTTGTAATTTAATCTTTTATATATGTATTTCCAAAATGTAAGTCTCCTTTTTTAAAGCATGTACAATTGGTAAATGTTACTGTTATTTTAATAACCCTATTTCAAAAAATCCCCAAGGTTTTATCATTTATTGTCACATACAGACTATCATTTTATCACCTAGATATACTAAGATTTCTCTAACATTTACCTTTTTATAAGTAAGTGTCTTGGCAGTAAATATATGTAAGAAGAAACTTATTCTTTTGCAGTGATATTGAAACAAAAGATGAGCCATTTGCATGGGAGGCAAGAGAATTCCTTCGTAAAAAACTTGTTGGAAAAGAGGTCATCTTTACTGCTGAGAAACCACCAAACTCTGCAACCAGAGAGTATGGTACAATCTGGGTTGGAAAAGACCCAACTAAGGATGAGAATGTGACTGAGACATTATTGGCAGAAGGACTTGCTAGGGTCAGGGATGGAGGCAGAAACATACCTGCATTGAAGAAGCTTGTAGAAATTGAAGATCTTGCTACATCTCAGGGTAAAGGCATCTGGGGCAACGATGCTCAGGTTAGTGACAAATTTAATCATGCCCAAATATTATAGTTGTGACTATTCTTAGGATTTAATAATTAGAAGTTTAAAAACCGTTGAAACATTTTAATCTGTTTCTCTTCGAACAAAAAGCAAAGCTGTTCCTAGTTATAGCCAGTTTTTTGCCAGCCAATTTTGTAATAAATATTATATTTTTATGTTATATAATTATGTTCAATTATTTACTATTCTAATGCTTTCTTTTTAACTTTTAAGTTCATAAGTTCAATGAAGTTGAACAGTGATGAATGTCAAGGAATTCGTCAATTCTGTACTTAAATATGCAGTAAACGTGATTTTGGACGAATTCAGAGAAGAATTTGATTCGGAAATTTAAATCTTTGCAAGATAATGTATAAAATTTTTACGTCGACGGGTTGACGTTGATCGACGGACGATCGATTGGTGTGGTGCCTTTACTAATTACGTACCCTTAATAATCACTGGAGGGTTATCGGCCTCTCCCAACTCAGGGGTGGCGACCGACAATTGTAGGCCATCACACCTGCTGCGGGACAAATCGGACACAAATTCAGGCTAACTCCGATAGTATTACTTCGTTAACTACCAATTAACTTCGTTAACAACTAAATTCCAGAATAAGTCGCATGGAACAACACTCTAGGGCAAGCAATCTAGAAATACAAAACGTTCCCGAATATAAATCTGAAAACCTAGGTTCAGTTATAAAGCAGATTGCAACAATTACTGATTGCAAATTAGACGACGCGGATATTCAGCTGCGTACAAGAGTAGCCAAAATTAATAACAACAATCAATCTATCGTTGTCAAGTTTACCTCCCCGAGAACTAGAGATAACTTTTTGGCTTCTACTATTAAATTTAATAAGAAGCGCCACCTCGGGATTGGAGGTGAAAAGAAACCGGTTTTCGTCGTAGAGCATCTTTCACCTGTCCAAAAAGCCCTGCATGCAGCAGCCCGGATTTATGCCAAGGAGCTTCATTATAAATTTGTTTAGGTAAGGGGTGGAAGGATTTTCATGCCTAGACTGCCCAAGATTGAAACGGATGAGTATAAGCTAATCAAGGACACACTTGACTTGTTAAGCTTTTTTAAGAATACCTCATTAGAATACCTTGTTTTGTTTTTGTTCATTCATAGTTAGTTTGTTTAAAATTTTTGATTTAACTGTTTATTATTACTTTTTTATACCTTTATGTTAACTGATTGTTTAAAAATTGTCATTATCAAAATTTTAAAGGACTAAACACGAATGTTACTAATGTACGTCACCAAATTATTAATAATGACTATGATATTTATATATTTACAGAAACGTGGTTAGGTGAGTTTTTGATTGTGAGATATTTGAGAGTGGATATAACGTTTACACGCGCGAACTTCATCCGTATCGTCTAAAGCGGCGGGAGGTGGTGTTTTAATTGTTGTATCTAATAGGTTTTATTTCAACTCGGCTAACAAAATATGAAAGTGACGGTGAAGATTTATGGGTGTAACATCCAAATATAAAGGGAGACAAATAACATTAAATATCTGTGCAGTATATTTACCACCTCCGGTGCATAA
Source organism: Marasmarcha lunaedactyla (assembly GCA_923062675.1). NCBI lineage: Eukaryota > Metazoa > Arthropoda > Insecta > Lepidoptera > Pterophoridae > Marasmarcha > Marasmarcha lunaedactyla. The sequence goes on along the minus strand of OV281339.1, from coordinate 10,423,948 downwards.
CAATACTCTCAACATATTCACAGATAAATGTAACACTGTACTACATTCATACTACGAGTGTCGATTATCTTATTGCAGGTGATTTTAAAATGAGTGGCATATCTTGGCAACAGAATAATAATGAATTCAAACTGTGTTAATTTTGAATTATTTTGTAAATTCATTGATTTTCTTGTCCTAAAATGGCCATAAATAGTTTTGTGAAATAAATAATCGAAATAACAAAATCTTAGACCTAGGTATTAAATATTAGAGAGTGTTTGCAGCCAGTAAGAAAACTTATAAATATTAAAATTGAAACACTCAAAAAGTCTACTATACCATTAACCGATTCCTGGCCCATGATGCACCTGGCGCGTCACGAAGAAACATTCAGGTAGGCCCATGACGCGACGAGCGCGTCATTAGAAAATTGTTGTAAATCAAATTTTTATTCAATTCAAACAAAAAATCTTTTTATTTTATATAGAAATTAACACATTCGAGTCACTAATAACTGTGGCCACGACATTTTTTTTGAAAATTAAATTGTCAGAGGTCGTCAACCACATGTTAATAATAATTTGTTATATAATATAATTATATTAATTTTTTAATAATTGTTTATTCATATCCATAATTCATACACAAAAATATAAAAAAATGTCCAATAAAAGTGCCAACTCTTGTATGGTACATGGCTTTGATTCAAAATGCATAAGTAATTTGTGATAATAATAAGAACATTCATATTATTTCTGTACAATACCTCAGAATAAAGATTCGTAAACTTAAAGCAACCTATTAACTAAAATATTTACTGTATGGAATAAATTTTAACTCATCAAGGTCAAGAACTAATTAACAAATATCTAGAACGTCTCCTGCCCAAAAAAAACCCTATTAGTTTATGGTTTATTTTTGAATAAAATGGTCACAGGCTCATCTTTGTCTTAATACAAACAAATGGTCACGTGGACCTAGAACTTATTACGTTTACTAACAGAAAAATATTTAAATGCTGGCCATTCTATTTATGTAAATAATTTTTATGCAAGCTATGATATACGTGGCCAACGAATTCTTGAATAATAACACATTAGTATTTGTAAGATTGGTGTGGTAGAAACCGTCGATCGACGTTATATGAAGGTATGTGTAGTCTGCCAACCCGCAGTAGGCGTGATGGCCTATAATTGTCTGACGCCACCCCTGAGTTGGTAATAGTAGTAAAATAATCCCATACATTTATATGAAGGTATGTTTAGTTTGCCAACCCGCAATAGGCGTGATGGCCTACAGTTGTCTGACACCACCCTGAGTTGGGAGAAGCTGACATCCCTCCAGTGATTATTAAGGGTATTACCACACAAATCGATCGTCCGTCGACCGATAGCAGAATAGAACAGTCGACGTCGATCGACAGTTTCTACTACACCAATCGATCGACGGACGATCGGTTGGTGTGGTAACACCCTAATATGTTACACTACCAGGTTCCAAGGACTGATAGTTCTGCTTGAATGGTCATCGTCTCATTGTGTTTCTATTTCCGATACGAGAATATATCTGCGTTTTCTAAATAATTCTGGTTCAAAATTATAAAATATATACAGGGTGTCCGGTAATGAATGGATAACCTTGAAACGTCTAATAGTACAACTTATGGCCGTTCTGAAAAAAGTACGATAAATAATTTTTCATAAGTAGTACCTTTGATATTTCTTTTTTAAAGAAAAGTCTATTTTTTTTTCAATAATATTTTACTGTCTTAAAAACTATGACCAGAAATTAATGATTTCTATTAGTTTTTTGTGGTTTTAATATTATAGACTAACTGTGCTGATAGATTAAAAGTAAATAGTATGAAAAGCTTACGCAGTATTTTTTTAGAAATACACAAAATAATTTATTTTTGAAAAATATGCAAAAAATATTTTTTAAGCAAAGTTCAAACCTCTTGGGTATGAAAAAAATTTATGAATACATGGGTGGCCAATAATTTTAAAATAACGTCTGTTTCAAGTAGATTTTATAATGGTACAATTCATAAATATATCTTTCATAAATAGTGACTTATTGCCATTAATGTAGAAAAGGAAAAAAATTCACCAAATAACCAAATTTATAATATGAGAATTTTTTTAATATAGAATTGTGTCTGATCATTGGGGATTAATAAAAAATGCATCAGGAATTGATCAAACATGAAAACAGCTATTTTAAAACAAATTTAAACAAAATTGTTAGAAATTAACTAATTTGAATGATTAATGAATTTACGGGATTCTTACCACGATTTTCAATTTTTATTTCGCGCGTCCGATATTTCGATGCTGTAGCAAGCACCATGATCGCGGACTGGCAGATGTAGGTAGGTGGCGATGACAGTTAGAGGCAGATAACTCGATCTACCCTCCTTCTCATTCGTTTTGATCTGCTACTACTGGAACTCACATTTTTGTCGTTTTTGCAATACACGCTCACCGTATCACTGGGTTTTTGACCGAACACACCACGATTGTCGTTTTTTCGTTTCACGAATGTCCTAACCACTGGGTTCCACGTACTAGATAATTTAAAACCGTCTTCTCGATTAAAGTTATTTTCGCACTTTTTTATTTCTAAGGCTTCTTTAACGAGTCGCGGTATGTAGTGTCGTTCCGTAGATAAAATCCGAGTTTTATAGAACTCAATCCAATGGTTAGGGTCTGATTCTAGAAAATGTTCGGCGATGGCTGACTTGTTTGTGTCTGAGTTTTCTATGGCTTTTATATGTTCCTTAAAACGGCAAGAAATGGTTCTTTACGTCTGGCCAATGTAGGAGCTGCCACAGCTGCAGTCAATTTTATAAACACCTGGTGTCTCAAGCGGTTTGTGATCTTTCGGTGAGCGTAGACACTAATTGATTTTCTTATAAGGAGTTAAAATCGTGGCAATAGAATATTTATTTAATATTCTTCCTATTTTATCTGTTACTCTTTTTAAGTATGGCATGAAGGAGGGCTGAGGGTTCACCTTGGGTGTATTTGGTTTGGTTCTCGTGTTTCGTTTTATATATGACACGTTCACGTTGTAGCCATTTTTGAACTGTACTTTTGTGTATCAAAATGCCACGTCATCGGTACACGGCTCAAGAATTGCATATTCACACATGCAGTTTATTTATGGAGAATGCAGAGGCAACGCAAATGCAGCCGCAGCTCTTTATAGGGAGAGATACCCTAATTTGCGCCATCCAGACTACCGCGTATTTATAAGAGTCCACGGTTGTTACTCAGAGGGAAGAATACCGGGTAGTTGTGTAGGTGGTAATAGCACTGGAAGAATCGCACGTCCTGATGTAGAAGACGTGGTGCTTGAGGAGATTGAAAATGATCCTTCAACAGCTCGACGCACAGGCATTGGAAAATCGACCGTGCAAAATATTTTAAAGAAAAACAGATTCCACCCTTACCACGTCAGACGCGTGCAAACTCTCCAACCGAGAGATTTTCAAGCAAGGGTGCGTTTTTGCCGGCAAAGGCTGGCTATGATGGAGGAAGCCTCGCAATTTTTTACTAATATTTTGTGGAGCTATGAGTCAACGCTGAAAAGAGACGGTTATGTAAATTTACATAATTTACATAGTTGGGAACTAGAAAATCCCCAACTTATGCGTGAAGACAGGTCACAATACCAATTTAAAATAAATAATTGGACTGGAATTTTAAATGGTATGGTAATTGGCCCATTTGAATTACCGGGGAATTTGACGGGGCAAAGTTATTTGGAGTTTCTTCAAAACGATCTCCCCAATTTATTACAAGAGGTTCCCGAGGAGCTGAGGCAATCGTATTGGCTGCAAAATGACGGTTGTCCTGCGCATTATGCTGTTCCGCTTCGTGCATATTTAAACAGCAGATACCCAAATAGGTGGATCGGACGTCTAGGGCCAATTTTGTGGCCTCCACGTTCACCGGATCTAAATCCATTGGATTTTTTTTACTGGGCCTGCCTCAAACAGGAAGTATACCGTAAGCCTATACGGTCTTTGGACGAACTTCGCAGTCGTGTCAGAGCAGCCGCATCAAAAATAAGCGAGCGACGGTACACTAGACAGCTCAGAAGAGCATTTATCCGAAGATGTAGGGCATGCATAAGAGTGGGAGGCAAACAATTTGAACATTTACTGTAAATTAATGTAAAATAAATGATTTTAAATATTAAATGTTGTTTTTAAAAAATCACCAATGATCCGACACAATTTGATTTAAAAATAATTCCCATATTACATATTTGGTTATTCAGTCAAATTTTCTCCTTTTCTACATTAATGGCAATAAGTCATTATTTATGAAAGATACATTTATGAATTGTACCATTATAAAATTAATTGAAACAGACATTATTTTAAAATGATTGGCCACCCATGTATTCATAAATTTTGTCATACCTAAGAGGTTTGAACTTTGCTTAAAAAATATTTTTTGCATATTTTTCAAAAATAAATAACTGCGTATTTCTTTAAAAAAATATGCGTAAGCTTTTCATACTATTTACTTTTAATCTATCAACACAGTTAGTCTATACTATTAAAACCACAAAAACCCAATAGACATCATTCATTTCTGGTCATAGTTTTTAAGACAGTAAAATAATATTGAAAAAAAAAAGACTTTTCTTTACAAAAGAAATATCAGAGGTACTACTTATGATAAATTATTTTTCGTACTTTTTTCAGAACGGCCATAAGTTGTATTATTAGACGTATCAAGGTTATCCATTCATTGCCGGACACCCTGTATACTCAACTAATTAATCCAGATTGATGCAATATGATTCCTATATTCCTATAGCTATTATACCACTCTATATCAACAATAAATTCAACAAAAAGGTATAGAAGGTTGGAAATCTGTAACTTACCTTCCATTTCCTATAAAACACGTAGATAGTCACTTTAAAACAACTAAACTAATAAATACAACATAATACACAGTAAAAGGTTTCACGTTGTATTTTTATAGCTAAAACTGCTTAAAATAGCGTAAAACCCGGGGGCCGCTAACGCTAACGCTAGGTGCGTTATCATTCAGGGAGGCCCATGACGCGCGAGTCGCTGTAGTATATATAATAGGTCTTTACCTATGAAACTGCCGTTTTGCCGTACTGGCCATTTCAAATGAAAATATTTTTTTTTGACTGATAATTCTAATTTCAAATTAATTTTATTTGACAAACATGGAATTCTTTTTCTAAAATCGTCATTTGTTTAATAGTTAGTGTTTTGTTTTCAACGCATTCGAACATTTTTCGTCATCATGGATAAGTTAAAAATTCGAATAATTATGGAGTATGAGTACCGTCGTGGCAGCAAAGCGGCACAAGCGGCACGCATCATCAACGACGTTTACGGAGCGAACACTACAAACGAACGCACCACCCGTTATTGGTTTACCCGCTTCCGTTCTGGAAATTTTGACCTGAAAAATGAACCCCGTGGTCGTCCGAAAACTTTGGTCGACAATGACGAATTAAAGGCAATTGTGGAAGCTGATGAAACTCAATCCACGGCTGAATTAGCAGCAGCTTTCGACGTTAGCATCAAAACAATATTGGTCCATTTGCGTCAAATTGGCAAGGTAAAAAAGCTTGACAAATGGGTACCCCACGAACTCAATGACCGCCAGCGCGAATTACGCGTGGAGACGTGCCTTGCACTGCTCAGCAGGCATACAAATGAAGGAATTCTGAACCGCATTGTTACTTGTGATGAGAAATGGATCCTGTTTGACAATCGTAAGCGCTCAGCAAGTTGGTTGGACCCTGGTTCAGCACCCAAACAATGCCCTAAACGAAAACTTACCCCTAGAAAAGTGATGGTCACTGTTTGGTGGTCTAACGCGGGTGTAATTCATCACAGCTTCTTGCCAAACGGGACAAGCATTACTGCAGATGTGTACTGTGAAGAACTGAACACAATGATGGAGAAACTCGCACGTCTCCAACCAGCTTTGGTAAATCGTTCGGCTCCACTGCTCCTGCACGACAACGCGCGACCTCATACTGCACAGCAGACGGTCTCCAAGCTACAAGAGTTGGGGTTGGAAGTTCTCCGTCATCCGCCGTACTCACCAGACCTTGCGCCTACAGACTTCTACTTTTTCCAGAATTTGGATAACTTCTTGGCGGAAAAAAAATTCAATACCCGAGAGGCAGTACAAAATGCCTTTGAAGAATTTGTTGCCTCCCGTCCAGCTGATTTCTTCAAGAAAGGCATCAATAAGCTACCAATGCGTTGGCAAAGATGCATTGATTGCATGGGTGATTATTTAGATTAATAGAAATAAAAAATATATAGAAAAATTACGCTTCCTTTATTTCGTGAAAAACGGCAATTTCATAGGTAAAGACCTAATATATATATATTAGGTCTAAATGTATAATATTATTTGCAGGATCATATTAGAGATATCAAGACTACAATAGAAAACCCAAAAGCTTTTGTGAACAAATACAATGGACAGCCAATTAAAGCTATTATTGAGTATGTAAGAGATGGTTCCACTGTCAGACTTTGTCTTCTGCCAGATTTCTACCAAATCAGTCTAATGATCTCTGGAATCAGGGTAAGAAACTTATAATATTTATATAATGTTTTTTAAATTAAAACATTTAATTTGATGCCAATTTAGGTTGGATGAATCCTCAAAATATGACCAAGTAATTTTAATGTTTTTTTAAATATTTCTTTAAATTTATCTAAATCTATCTATATAATCTAAAAAAAACACTAGAAATTAATGAGTTAGCAAAGACCCAAACTCTAACCTAACCCAACTTTGACATTCATCTTGTTAGTGTCTCCTTGTAGTTGCTTCCTGCCTACACCTAATAAGGACAACACTGTGTCATGAAAGCGGTGTGCAGTAGTATATAGCCATAGTTAATTTCTATTTTCAGTTTCCAGTTTAATGTATGATCCATGGTATACCAGCGTTGCTTATTTTTGGGGCATACATTGTGCATGTTTGCTTGGGCATTTTAGTTTATTTGAATTATTATTTCAGTGTCCCTCTGTGAAGCTTGATGGTGAATCTGAGCCTTACGCAGAGGAAGCCAGATTCTTCCTTGAATCATCCCTGCTGCAGAAAGATGTCGAGGTTATTTTAGAATCTGTGAACAACACATTCTTTGTTGGAAAGATTTTACATCCCAATGGAAACATTGCTGAAGCACTAGTCAAGCAGGGCTTTGCTAAAATTGTTGATTGGTCTCTGGCTGTTATGAAGACAGGTTAGTATTGTTTCTATAATTCATATGCAACAGTTTTGTCACCAAAGTTGATATTTAAAGTTTGATCATTGACTTACAAACAAACTTCAGGTCTGCATTCACTAGGTTCCAACTAAAGATTTTTGAAGATTTGTGCTTAGTAATAAGCAGCTGTAATGCAATGATAAGCAATTTAAACAGTTAACACAGGACATCTTTAACGTCAATTCTGTATGAGACCCATTTGTTTTTATGCCAATGAGGTTGATATCAAATTTTGGAATCACATGCAAAATTAAGTCCAACAAAGGCTTATGTTAATTATGAAAGTAACAAGTGTCTCAGAATGTTTTTCGTTTTTGAGTTGACCAATACGCGCCAACAGCAGGTAGTAGGGGAAGGGGAGTGGTCTCAAACGCTTGGCCGGCTTGTTAAGTTTAGTAGCCATGAATCGTTTCACGAGACTACAGCGCGCGTTTTATAAAAACAACGCTTCCTACACTATTGTTCGTCGTCTCTACAGGACACATTTTAATTTAACAAGCTCAAAACATGTGCCTAGTGCCAATTTAATTAACAGTCATTGAGATTGAGCGCAGCTTTTCTTAATTTGAACAAATCTACAGTTCAACGCATTATTTTGAAAGATTTACATTTTTCAACCCTATAAAATTGTTATTGTTCAAGAAATGAAGCCTGATGATCCTGATAAACGAGTTGAATTCTGCATTCGAATGAAAAACCGTTAAGGAGTTTCAATAACATGTGGTTCTCCGACGAAACGAATTTTCACATCAACAGTCCCGTGAATAAACAAAATTTCAGATACTGGGCTTCCGAGAATCCGCTAGAATTGTATCAGAAACCCTTGCACTCACCAAAAGTTGTTGTTTGGGCTGCCATATCAAGTCAAGGAATTATTGGTCCTTATTTTTTTGAGGATGACCGAGGTCGATCTCAGACCGTTGATTCTGATCGATATTGCTATATGATTAGGATATTTTTGGCTACAGAAATGCAAAACCAGTATTGCAATAACCAGCATTTTCCAGCAAGATGGGCCACTTCTCATGTTAAAAATGACTCATTAGCTGCTCTTCACGATTTATTTCCTGGAAGAGTGATAACTCGCCGAGGAGACATCAACTGGCCACCGAGGAGCCCTGATTTAACTTAACCTAAAAAGTAAAAGTAAAGTTTACAATCCATTGCCACCCAACCTGAATGTTTTGAAGCAAAGAATCATTGAAGAAATCAACTCTATTCCAAGAGCGATTCAAAATTTTAGCTCCAGGTTAAATGAGTGTGAACAAGTGAATGGTGCGCATTTGCAAACGGTTGATTTAATAAATAAATTTCATGAACTGCTCTTTAGTTTAACAATAAATAAAAACGAGTTTTAATTGATATTGTTGTTTTTTAATTCACATCTAAAAACGAAAAACATCCTGTGACACCCTTTATTAATTCATATCAATAAAATATAGTCAATGTTATTTAGATTTTTCACAATAAATGCAGCTTCCACTCATTATAATTTGTTAAGTTGATGCAGAGGTTTTATGAGAAACAATTAACAGAGTATTTAGTATGAAAGTAACAAAAATGCTTCTTCAAACAGGTGCTTCTACACTGATCCAAGCAGAGAAACAAGCAAAGGAGGCCAAGCGCCGCATTTGGGCGAACTACGTAAGCACTGCTCCCGTGATTGCTGCTAAAGACAAAGAATTCACTGCAACGGTAGTAGAAGTTGTAAACGGCGATGCCCTAGTTGTGAAACATCCCAATGGCAGTGTGAAAAAGATTTTCTTGGCGAGCATTAGGCCACCTCGTGAAAAGTATGTTTCATGATTACTTCAACAGTTTAATTTTATTTAACTGATGAATCTAGTCTAGCTAAGTATATTGTTATGAAATTATTATACCATATGAATATAACTGTATATTGTTTTAGGAACAGTGTTGATGAAGAAGGCAAGCAGAACCCCAGACCCAAAGGCTTTAAGCCTCTCTATGACATTCCATGGATGTTTGAAGCTCGTGAGTTCCTTCGCAAGAAGCTCATTGGCAAGAAAGTTAATGTGATTGTTGATTACATCCAACCAGCTAAAGACAACTTCCCTGAGAAAACATGCTGCACAGTTATTGTGGGAGCAACGTAAGTATTTCTAATTTCTAACATCTATTTAGATAAAAAGGGATTTTAACTTCTCACTTCCCAATTTATTTTTCTGGCTTTCAGCGGTATATCCCGTGAAAGATATTTCATACTGTTCTTTTATTATTCACAGTAACATTGCTGAGGCTCTGGTAAGCAAAGGTTTCGCTACAGTCATGGTCAGATACGGAAAAGATACTGATCAAAGAAGCTCCCATTATGACAAGCTTCTAGAAGCTGAGCTCAAGGCTTCAAAAGCTGGTATTGGCGTGCACGCAAAGAAAGACATTCCCACACATCGCATCCAAGATACAAGTGGAGACTCAGCGAAAGCAAGGAAGTTCTTCCCATTCTTGAAGAGAGCTCAAAAGACAGAAGCTATTGTAGAGTTCGTGGCGAGCGGCTCTCGTATGCGGCTGTACATTCCTAAAGAGTCAGTTTTGGTGACTTTCTTGTTAGCAGGTGTGAGTTGCCCAAGAGGCGCACGGCCAGCGGTGGGTGGTGGTGCCGTCGCCCCGGCTGAGCCCTTTGGTGAAGAAGCACTGGCCTTCACCAAGGAACGCTGCCTGCAGCACGACGTAACTGTCACCGTCGACGAAATGGACAAGGCCGGCAACTTCATTGGCTGGCTCTGGCTGAACAACGAGAACCTCTCTGTCTCCCTGGTGGAGCACGGGCTCGCTGCCATGCACCACACCGCCGAGTCCTCCGAGTACGCCCGCACCATTAAAACTGCAGAGGAAAACGCCAAGAAGAGGCGGCTTGGCCTCTGGAGAGACTTCGTCGAACAAGACAAGGAAGCCGAGAAGGAAAAGAACGCGCCCGTCCTTGATAGAACATTGAAATACGAAAAAGTAATAATTACTGAAATCACTCCTGAAGGCACTTTCTTCGCGCAGAACGTTGACTTGGGCACTAAACTGGAAAACCTGATGGAAAGGATCCACCAGGAGTTCCAGGCAAATGCACCTCTCCCTGGCTCTTTCGTCCCAAGACGAGGCAACATCTGCGCTGCTCGATTCTCCCTTGATGACCAGTGGTACAGGGCTAAAATTGAGAAGCTTTCTGAAGACAAGACAGCCCACATCCTCTACATTGATTATGGCAATCGAGAGGTAATCAATCTTATCATTTTAGAAATTTTATATTTTAGAAGTTTTCGCTATAAACATTGCTAAAACAGTGTATTTTTTTGATAAAAAATAATAATACACTCGGCGTCACAAAAATCGCACCTTTCGAAAAAGCAACTTTAAAATACTTTTACTCAAACTTTGTCCATAGTAAGGGTATGATTGTAGGATATCATTGGAAAGGTTATTTAATTGCCTATTAGAAATTACAAACATGTGTATATGTTTTAAAGCTTTTAATAAAAAAATCTTAAAAACGATAAAAGTTACAAAAACTAAATTTAAAAAAACATAAAAAAATCTCAAATCAGTGTCAATCTTAAAATCTAGTGTTTCCTCCCCTATCTTTGATGACAGCTTCCATCCGATCCTTCATGGACCTCACGAGGGTCACCACTCTCTCTTGGGGTATGTTCTCCCTTTCTTCCTTCACGGCATCCTGAAGCTCTTGGAGAGTGGTGGGAGCAGGATCACGTGCTCGTACGTGTCTCTTTACATCGTCCCAGAGATGCTCGATCGGGTTTAGGTCTGGGCTTCGTGCTGGCCACTGCATAACAGGAATCTCAACCTCTTCCAAGTAGTCCCGCACAGAAAACGCAGTGTGGCAACGGGCGTTATCGTGCATTAACATGAAACCATCGCCAACAAAACCGGCATACGGGACCACATGGTCTTGTAAGATTTCTGTTATGTACCGCCCAACATTCAGCGACCCTTGCCCGCGACTACCGCCAGTCCGAGAGACGCACACAAGTTCCGATTTCCCTTCAACGGATATGCCACCCCAGAACATACAGGAACCACCTCCGTATTCAACGGATTCCTCTATACACGCTTGGGTAAAACGTTCCCCTCTTCTTCGGTATACCACTCTGCGTCTATCGTTGCAGAAAAGACATACTCGTGTCTCATCGGTAAAGAGAACGGCCCTCCACTGGTCAAGCATCCAGTTGACATGCTCCTGAGCAAATTGTAACCGCTCTCTCCGATGTCGCACGGTAAATTTTGGGCCTCTAGCAGGTCTGTGAGCTCTTAATTCCTTATCTTTCAATCTTCTTCTAATCGTAGAGACACTCACAGACGTTCTACGAGCTGACCGGAGCTCTTGTTGCACCTCAACAGCATTGCTGAAGCGGTGGCGCAACGACGTAGACACAATGAAATGGTCGTCTCTTTCTGATGTACAACGTTTTCTTCCGAATCCATGTCTTCGGGTGTAGCCACTAGTCTCACGGAACAGTTGGTATACTCGTCGTACTGCAAATCGGCTAAGGTTCAACTGTCGAGCAACGTCAACCTGTCGCAGTCCTGTTTGCAATAGAGCAACGATTTGAGCGGCTTCTTGTATCCATCTTCAGGTACAGTTCTTTTGCGTATGTTGTTCCAGTGTGTTCACTCTAAAGTCTGAGTAGCGACTGACCCATTTCTTACCTGGACATAACATTTTATACCCTTTTAAGGTAGCCCAACTAGCGCTCCTTAAGTGGGCATTTTTTCCAATATCTTATTGATTGGTCCCTGGTTAGAAATGGTAATTGATTTTTTAATGATACAGGTAATGAATGTAAAGGTATTGAAGTGCACTTTACAATGATATTTCTTTTTCACGCGTGGTATTTATGGGCCAGATTCTAGGAGCAATTTACTGAATAAAACATAAAGGTGCGATTTTTGTGACGCCGAATGTATATATAATTAATAAATAATAATAATTTTCAAATAAAAGAGACAATAATTTTGTAATTTAATCTTCTATATCTCTAGATAAGATATCTCTGGGTAACTGAGTAAAATTATCTAGTCCCACTTGCTTAACAATATTCGAATACCCCAAATAACTTCAACTTGCCTGTGTCAAAAAACCCTTACAAAGCCCAAAATACCCAACACCAGATAACAATTAAAATTTCAGATTGTCCACTTCTCTCGCTTGGCTCTACTTCCTGCTGGATCAGAAATGGAGCCAGCCTATGCCACAGAGTATGCCCTGGCTTGTATCAAGTTCCCAGCTGATGCTGATGATAGGCTAGAGGCTGTGAGAGCCCTGTCCATGGACACGCTCAACAAGAAGCTGCTTCTCAACTTGGAAATTAGAGGCTCCCCGTCCGCTGTCACTTTGGTTGACCCAAATACTAATACTGATCTTGGGAAGGTAGTAATCAAATACTATACAAATACAAAATACTAACAATATTTCAAAGAACTTAATAATATTACTTAGCGTTGTACAAGATTTACAACTTCGTTATTTTTGTATATTTCTGCGCGGTTTTTAATTACATAATAAAAAACCAAATTTTAAGCAACTTGACATAAAATGACGAATTTACCTAAAATTCGACTTAGCGTAGTATAAATTGTTGGTGTAGTTTCTGTAGTTTTTTTACATTTTTCATCTCTCATCCCGTTAATTTTGGTTGTAAACGATTTTCTGTTACAGTTCTATATTGTGAAAATTAACTAGCCTTTCTAGCTCCATTGACATACATCCATACATCTGTAATTCAATATTTGAATTATTTCAACGCTTATTTTATATTACTTATTTCGATCATCCAGAACCTCCTAAAAGACGGGCTGGTGCTCATAGACAACATCCGCGAACGCCGGCTGGCCGGTCTGCTTGCGGAGTATCGCTCAGCTCAAGACGCCGCCCGCAGCGCGCGCCTCAACCTGTGGCGGCACGGTGACATCACCGACGACGATGCCGTTGAGTTTGGTGCGAGGCGCTAGCCCTCGATTCCCTGGTCAGTTATTTGTGTAACATCTTGTCTGTAGACTAACCAGTTTAGAGTAAGGTGCTTTGATATTGTGGTCAGATTTCAATATAACGAAGTAGACTTAAGTAGAATAAGTATATCTCTTTCCAGCAATATAAGGTCGTATTATCCTATTATAGGGTATTAGGGAATTTGTAGTACATCACACTTGCTTTATGTGTAATAACTCCTATGGTATGTCTTACTCACGGTGTTTTCTGTCAGCATTGGTGCATTGGACTTAATGGCATATTTGTATAATTCACGCAGGGAGTCTTAATATAACACAAGTCCTATATTTCGTATACATACCTGAAAACTAATCATGGTTTAATCAGTTCAAGCAATAAAAATCCTGTACCTGAGCTCAGCTTTCAATATAAACATTAAATTTCATTTCTTTATCTACAATTAGTCCATAAACATGTTTCAAATCGACCTCTTTCCTTACAGGTACGACGCCACAGCTCTGCCGTCGCACACGTTGTTTTGCCCGACGTGCTCTGCGCCGACCATCATATACGCCATTATTTACGAGTTTCTATAGACCGGTTGGCCCGTACCCGCAACGACTCTGTCGTCAAACCTTTAACACTACATGTATCGACATCTGTTTGTGTAAATAGCATTTCAATTATTATGTCTACATACATAACCCATTCTTTGAACCACATACAAGGTCAAAGTCATTAGTATATTAATGTTGTGTCACATATATACCTAAATGTTTTCAGTGATTTTTCGGGTTACATATTTAATACATAGAATTTAATGATCTTGGGCCAATCTTCAATGCAATGTATGTTGAATTATGGACACATCTGACTTGAAATATAAAAATAAATATATAATAGTGAATGTCTTGATGGCTATTGGCGTTGTTTGGATATTCCCAATTCCTTGTTCGCAACAAGTAGCGCATCTTTGTATTTTATATTACTTATTTCTGTACTGAGATATGTATGCAAGTGAATCATCAACAAGATGTTTCATTATTAGTGTAGAAGTTTAATTTTAAGGTCTCTATTTTAGAGTAGAACTAACTTGCAGATGTGCGCCAGCTTATTGCAAGCATTGAAGTATAACGCAATACTTTACTAATTAGGAGCTCATTATTGAGACAAGATTCGTATATGATTACCCGTTTCACACAGGTTTTGGTTATTTCGTCCAGCATTTCAATGCACAATAGTTTTGAATAAGTACTTTTTTCGTATATTTGGATTATTTAAACCCTGCGGGAATCGGATTGTCCCAATCATAAGTTTCTAATTAAGTTCTTTTAATACATGCTAGAACAACCTGTCTGATTGATCATAATATTTCTTTATTATTAATTAAGAAGTATATAATTAAAATGACTCATATTACGTATGTACACATTACCATAATCAATTATTTAGTTGTATATTTTTGAATATGCAATTGATTTGTGATGGCAGTCCTTTGATTGGCAACTTTTGCCAAAAAAATTATAATGATAACTTTCATATTTTTTTATCAATGTAAAATATGAATTCTTTTATAATTTAAAAATCAAACATTCTATCTCATATAGAATGAATTTATAATAAACGACTTGTGGAACATAACATTAAAACTTTTTACAGTTTTGTATATCAGCAAAGACATTTAAGTAGTCCTTTTATGTTTGTTGTTACTCACTATTTATTGAAGCAGATTTAAGTCAATGTTTAGCAAATATTGTCGTTGAGTATTTGTTATATTCCTTTCAGTTTTCGTCATGGACTGTATATTTTGTAGCAATTATTATTTCTAAGTATGAACATTGTTCTTTTCCATAGCAAGTTTTGAATTGTACTATTTTTTCGTACATCAATCAAGGTCTAACCTCTCTGTGAAAGACGAGACAAATTATTTTAATACACATTGGGAGTACCACATGGTGCAAGGATTGTTAAACGATTACTTCGTGTATGAATAAATATTTTAGGAAATAACGAATATTTTATTTGTTATCTATCCCTTTGTTGATTTACATAGTCCAGTGCAAACTGACAAATGTATTCATATATGTTCTTGTCCCAGCGGATGGTTGAATAGGACATTCAACTAAACAGCTGGTTAGCCTTGAGGTTTAATAGGTAATTATTGTGTGCGTTTCGATGAGCCAGTACCTGAGAGCGTATTGAGTTTCTAATGCTTCTCATTGCTTGCAATGTTTCAAGGTTAATAATTAAGTGTGCGTTACCCCAGCTGGAAAGTTGCTTTAAGAGCGTTATGAGTGGGACGCACAATTAGATCGATAAAACAAAATCTACATTAATGTACTGCTGCCGAGATAACTCGTCAAAAAGTCTTACTCTACAAACTGCTGACGAGTTATCTCGTTGGACAAAATCGCTCTTATGAAGCTACTTTCGAGTTAACGCGTCGTAAAAATGGGTAGTTAATATTTAAATACCTGATGGTATTACTGCCATAATCGAAATGGTCAACTGACGTCGTAAATAACATGCGGGTTCCGTCTATGATGGAAGCTAATCTTATTTGGACTTTATTCTAATAATTCAATACCTATACAAATGTACATTTTTGGGAACTTTTGCCCGAAATAGACAAACCATAAGATAAAGCTAGGATGAAGTTTGCTGAAAGCGAACATGTAATGCACGAAAAATGTTAAAATCTTGGTACTCTCGTGTCAAACGATAGGCATTCAGAACTAATAAACAATTATCAATATAACTAACCAGGGTAGTATGAAGAATAAAATAATTTCGCAGGCTTAGTTTCCTTTATAAACATAGACGCCTACTTTTAAAATATAACTACGGGTTAAATCGTCACCAGTACTGAAATAGGATTTTTAGGTGTCTAGTTATCTTGTCGATAGTATATGAGATACGTACATCTAAAACAAAATATTGTTACTGGCAACACATGATATATATTATTATAAAAGTATCGGTAGGTATTCGGAAAAAGTACGGCACTGTTCGGACCACCCCAGTATGACGGATCACATTTTGTTTTATGGCGTCAGTATGTGACAGTAGATTTTGTTCAACGAGGTAACTTGTCACTAGTATGTGATAACGGTTTAACGCGGACGAGATATCCCGACGTCAGCATTGAAAGGGTTAAGCAAGGAATATGCTTTTAATTATTTTCTTATAAACTTGTTGATATCTTGCGATTTCACGCAAGGCGAGCGAAAGAATTGAGCGTGGTGCGGAAGCACCCCACGAAGTGCCTTTATGAATATTGATGACTATAAATAAAGCATAAAACGATCTACCAAACGGTTAGCTAGTTTAGTTAAATGTCTTCACCCATGCGTCTGCAATAGATAGGTAACCTAAATGTCTTCCAGTTTGAATGGTGAAAATATATGTGGCGAAGAAAACTGAAGAAGACTGGCGCAATGTGTTCTTTTCCGATGAATGGAGCATTCCCCAACGAGATTCATCGGAAAAGGCTCCAATGAGCCGCACTCAAGAAGCATTCGAGTTTGGGGAACCTCTGGACGTCATGAACCTCTTAACATTTTCTCAGGAAGTTCACCGTGTGGAGCGATGGATCTGGATGAATTTGGATCCGTGCAAGAAACTATCTGTTGAGTCGGCAGGTAACAAATGTTGTTTACTTATCCGTATATTTGAATTTACATAACCAAGGTTTGGATGAAATGGTTGGCTGGATATCTGTATAATATTAGGTCATTACATATGAAATTTACTTCATTACTACATTAACTTCCGGTCTCTTAGTGTAAACACTGTTTTAACGAGCTCCTATTGCAATTAGAGGATAAAGTAGTAAAAAGTACCTGGAATCCTGTAAAGTGCACGTATATACAACAAGGATCGCCCGACTTCTCATTTCCTTGAGATTTTGGCTATTGCCGGCACGAAATGCAAGAACAACAACAAGAGGTAAGAAAGCGGTTAGAGTTTACTTTTCTCCCAGTACCATTGTTCAAACTCAAAATAGTTAACTAATGAAAACGTAAACAAACTAATACCTACGTAACATTTCGTCACAACCTATATAGTTCTGCTAAGTAAGCAAGTAATACAGCCTGCTCATTAACAATCAGATTGCATATTCTTATAATTATGATATGGCTGGCCCAAACGAATACGCAGGATGTCTTAGGAAATTAAATAAAGATCCTTTTCTACACCACCCTTTGCAAGGACAATTATCACACATCGTGCTTGAACCTAAGTCAAAAGGATTTCGACACCATGCCAAACGATCACAAAACCACCTGGATTTGTGTTCTTTGTCGTAGTAAGGAACCCAAAGATGATGACAACATAAACACTCCAGTTCGTGCCACCGGCTCCCCACAGCGTGATTACGTCACTCAACGCTCCAAAGCTCGTGTTACCTCCAACACTTGTTGCCCTTGCTTATCAGCAGCAAGTATTCGTGACATCATCCGAGAGGAACTTAAGAACACGTTTGAAAATTACGTCAACCCCCAGCTCGTTGAAGTTCGCAAAGCTGTATCGTCCCTTGAAACATCCCTATCGTATTATAATGAGGAATTAGAAAAAGTTAAAAAGGATTATGGTGCACATTCAGCTCTACTGCAGAGTATTCGCAAGGAAAGCGAAATATTGCGGGCTGACAATCAGTCTCTTTTGACACGTGTAGCTCAGTTGGATCAGCGCTCAAGGTCATCAAATGTTGAAATTCAGTGTGTTCTAGAATTTAAGCAAGAAAATCTCATCAGCATCATTCAGCAGCTAGGTACAACAGTGAAATACCCAATATCAGAAGAAAATATCCACTACTGCTCTAGGTTGGCTAAGTTGAACAACGCTAGTCGTCGTCCACGCTCCATCTTGGTGAAACTTAGCAGCCCACGCATTTGTGATGAGTTTCTATCGGCTACTTACAAGTTTAACAAAATCAACCGTGAAGACAAACTAAATTCGAGCCACCTAGGCATCAGTGTTGATAAAAAGAATCTGATTTATGTCGTCGAGCACCTCACGGCCGAAAACAAATCACTTCACGGTGCAACCCGTACTAAAGCGAAAGAGCTTGGCTTTAAATATGTCTAGGTACGCGACGGTAAAATCTTCATTCGTAAAAACGACGAATCACACTACGTTATTATTATTATTATTTTGTTTTATGGCAATCAGCTGTTGTTACGACACAATAACTATTTCTGCCAATTTCAAGTATTAGTATACACACGTACTACACGAGGTTAATAATTTTGTAGCGAACAGTTGAGTAGAACTTGCAGTATCTCGAGCATTGAGTTACCTTGAACAATACAAAAACAGGGGGATGAAATAAGTTTTTACAGATATTTTTAACATAGAAGAGTATAATTTATAAAGGCGTCTGGCCATTGCTAAGAAGAAGATTAGCAATAGGGGATAACTTTTTAGCAACGGAGGACGGTAGTGGGATGTCTTCAAATTTTGAAAGAATGTTCAAAACTAGGGAAATCAGGAGTTCTAAAAAATTGTCATTAGGGGAGCAGGATGAGGTAGGGGGGAAGGCATTATCAGATTTAGTAGATGGAGGGTTAGCAATAATAGCATTATGGGCAATTTTGTCATAGCCTGGAGATAAAGACGGACTGGGTACTGATGGTTTGTATATTGTTTTTTTGTAAGAAAGATTCAGTGAAGGAGAACTTTTAGAAGCATCTGCGTACGATTTTTTAACTGAAGGGAATTGGAATGATGCTTCCTTGAAAGATATGTTCTTTTGGGACATGGTGATTTTAATATTCTTTTGCCGGGAATGTTCCGGGCAAGATTTGTCAGTTGCTAAATGAGGGCCTGAGCATTGCAGGCAGGAAACTTCAGAGGATGCAGGACAAGAGTCACCTGAGTGAGTTTGTGCACATCTGAAGCAACGAGCACTGGATCGGCATTGGGCTTTCACATGGCCAAATCTACAACAGTTTAAGCATTGTATGGAAGGCAAAATGTATGGATCAACGGTTAATGATGAGTTAAAAATAAACACTTTATCAGGTAAGCATTGTCCAGAGAAAGTGATCACTACAGAACCTGTGGGGGTCCAAGTGGAACCAGACTCTATGGACACTTTTCTGTTTAAGCGACGCGCCTTCAAAATTGTTATATCACCTTGGCTTGTGGAGATTGTTGATACAACTTCCTCCATAAACCATGAAGTTGGGATCCCGCGGATCAGCCCCATTCTTGTTATATTATATGTAGGAATTAAAGCTATATAGTTATGAGATTTAAGACTCGGGTTTCTGAGAAACTCGTTTGCTGCACATGCAGATGAGAATTCCACAGAGACCCGATTTCTGCCAAAACTCTTTATACCATCATTTTTAATATTTTTAATGTTTGATGTAAATAAAAATTTTCCAAAATTTAAATGATTAAATGTACTGCCTGACTTAGGGTGAGTTTCTGACCTGGACACATGAACAATGAAAGGACCTTTGTCAGAAGGATGGTAAGATTTTTCTTCTAAAAGACTTGGATGAGTGTAAATATGGTTATTGGTTTGAGATGGAAGAGCATTCGAAACAGATTTTTTAGGAGTAGAGGACGAATCCCGATTTATACTTGGACGTTTTCTTGTTTGCACATGTTGAGAGAAAGGGTCAGGGGAGTTGTTGACATCGGAAAACGGGATTGGGTCTGGGGGCTTAGGAGGGATTGGAACACAATCCATGCTCATTAAGAGCTAGATAATTCGTACAACCACTTACCAGGCGAGGAAGATAAAAACAGAAACACTTAAAATAACTCAATGATGATAACAAAATCACCAAAATAACCGACAAATAACGAAAACCGTGTGTACACCGCAAACGAAAAATTGACAGTCGCCACACTACGTTTTAGTGAAAAATAGAGACATTTTAGACAAATTGTCATAATGGCGCTATACTTGTTTTTGTTACTTAAAAGCATGACCACTAATTTAAATTTTTACTGCCAAAATGTAAGAGGATTAAGAACCCAAACTGATCTCGTATTTTAAAATGTTATATTTAGCAATTTTGATGTTATAGTTTTAACAGAAACTTGGCTGAACATTAATGTTTTGGATAACGAGCTGTTCGATAGTCGTTATCTTTTATATAGACGCGACCGCGAAAGTAGTGGGTTAAATGAAATGAAATGAAATATTTATTTCTCAACATTGACAATTACTTGTTCTTATTGACGTCAAATAAAACATGATTCTACCACCAGTTCGAAAAATCCTTCGTGAAGAAGAACTGGCAAGAAACTTCACGGGTATATTTTTTTCAAAATAAATTTACAGAGTCTCTTTATGTGTATACAAAATTATTCTTTTCTGCATCTGTTAGCTCGGCAAGTCTCCCTCCCCCCAAGTATCCACTGTAGAAAAGAGGGAGGTGGTGTACTTATAGCAAACTCTAGACACTTCAGGTCGTTTCGGTTATTTGATTGTGAATCGGATTGCGAGGACCTATGGATCAAATTGGGACTGATAGACTCAGATGGCAATGCAAAAAACTTAATTATTTGTAGAGTTTACATTCCTTCTCCCGTTCAGAAGCACATTCTTAAGCATTTTGTAGATAATTCGAATCAAGTCTTGGAGAGCACTTGTGGTGAGATCATCTTTCTCGGTGATTTATATCTAAATAATTTAGTGTGGAAAGAAAGTCAAAATCCTGGACTTGTACCGGAAGAGTCTTGAAGATTATTGCACGATTTATTAGTCAATTTTATGTCATTGAATAATCTGTCGCAATTTAATTCCATGTAAATAACAAAATGCTTGATCTTGTTCTAAGTACCATAACTACTTTACATTTTGACATATGTCCTTGTTTGTTGGTTCCAATTGACTCTCACCACCCACCACTGCATTTTCTATCATAATTGACTGTCCCGTAAAATCCCCTAAAGATAGTTTTAAATTTAATTTCTACAAAGCTGACTATGAGAACATTTTAAGAGATCTAAATGACGTCAAGTGGAGCGATGAATTTAAAAACTGTGTTACCGGTTGATGCCATTATAACAAGACACGTTCCCAAATTAAGACAATGCAATAAAAATAAATTCCCTGTTTGGTTCTCAACTTCATTAATTCGATCGTTAAAAGAGAAACAACAGTACAGAAACAATTATATAAATTATGGAAATCCCCGTGACAAAATTACATTTGACACACTGAGGGTGAGATGCGCCCGTCTAATGAAGCTCAGTTATACGAGGTACTTGGAGAGCTTAGATACTTCCTTGAAGTCTTACACTAAATTACTATGGACATATATAAAACACAAAAGAAAAGTAGTTCCACGTACCCTGCTCAAATGTCCTCTGCTGAAAGAGTCGCTACAAATGGGCCTGACATTTGTAATCTCTTTGCCACTTTAATTCTTCGCAGTATATATATAATACGGACTTTGTTCCTATCCCAGAGATTTCCTATAAACCAGCTATTAGTAGTCTGACAAAGATATCGGTTACCAAAACTCAAGCCAATACCAATACCAATTATCGTACAAGAACAGCATGGGCTTATGAAGGCAAGGTCTACAGCAACCAATCTGACGTGCTTTGTCGGATCATGGACAGTCTACAGATGCAATTTACACTGACTTCTGCGGGGCCTTCGACAAAGTGAACCATGAACTACTACTGCGGGAATCGGCGGGAGTTTCCTAAATTGGTGCAGATCTTACCTAACATGTAGGATATCAAGAGTTGTGATTGGTGGTCACTCATCTGGGCCGTTTGTTGCTCATTCTGGTGTTCCTCAGGGATCCCATTTGGGCCCACTATGCTTTTACTTGTTTGTAAATGATATAGGGTCATGTTTCGTCAATTCTAAATTTTACATGTTTGCTGACGATCTTAAGTTTTTTGATCTAAACAATCTTGTGTCATGGTGTCGTTCGAATGGTATGACTTTAAACACTGAAAAATGTTATGTGGCCCGCTTTTCAAGAAAACATTCTTTATGCTTTAGAACTTACTACGCAGATAGCAAACCACTGACGAAAGTCGATCACATTTGTGACCTTGGAGTTATACTCGATAGCTAGTTGCGTCTCAACCTCCATATAAACTCCATTGTAAAAGAGGGTTTTAAAATGCTTGGGTTTCTTTTACGCAATTGCAAAGAATTCAAAAAGGCCTCCGCTAAGATAACTCTTTACAATTCACTCGTGCGCAGCTCCCTTGAATACTGCAGTGTAGTATGGAACCCACACTATGATTTTTTATAAAAAACGTTTCGAGAGTGTGCAAAAACGTTTCCTTTGGCACTTATCATATAGCCATAATAGAGCAAAAAGTCACCCAGATATAGTGATCGCCTGACATACTTCGGCATCAATTCTCTTTTTGAACGCAGAACAGTCCTGGACAGCATGTTTCTGTACAAACTGGTGAACGGACTGACAGACACCCCGTACCTTCATTCAAGTTCCCAGGGGGCTACCTAGAAAGAACAAATTATTATAATGTTTAATAGCTATAATGCAGTTCATGACAAGAGTATAATACTAATTGATCACAAGGGTGGTTCCGGACAACGGTATGAAATTGATATTTTCTCAAATAAGCTTCACAGCTTTAGGATCGCTATTGGGCTGACGTTCTGTTCTCCAGTTTAAATTCTGATTTTAAAGTATAAGTTTCCTTAGATTTAATTGGAAAAGAAGAACACTCGGCCCCGGAATCATAAAGAAATGTAAAAACCTGACCCTTATGTTTTAATGTTCCTGTGGGTGGGTCGAAGAAACATACGTCTACACGTCGCTCGTTACGCGCCGCCTCTGCACCACCTCCATTGGGACAACGCGCCGATTGTGCCCCTGTTTCCCGCATTTATAGCAGACGATAGTGCCAGTAGGTACTTGTTGATGAGAGTTGGGTCTTGAAATTTGAGGATTAATCTGTGTCTTCGTATGTTTTCCGTCTTTAGATCTAACTAAACAATCAGCCAATTTATGTCCAGCCTTGCCACAGTGAAAACATTTGATTGAATCCGACTGAGTAAACTTCGTTCTTTTCGGTTCTTGCTACACGTCGCTCGTTACGCGCCGCCTCTGCACCACCTCCATTGGGACAACGCGCCGATTGTGCCCCTGTTTCCCGCATTTATAGCAGACGATAGTGCCAGTAGGTACTTGTTGATGAGAGTTGGGTCTTGAAATTTGAGGATTAATCTGTGTCTTCGTATGTTTTCCGTCTTTAGATCTAACTAAACAATCAGCCAATTTATGTCCAGCCTTGCCACAGTGAAAACATTTGATTGAATCCGACTGAGTAAACTTCGTTCTTTTCGGTTCTTGGATTTTCTGTTCTGGTATAGCCGTATAAGACTTGCGTTTTAGGTAGGAAAACGCCTGAAGTTCTTGCTGCAATTGTTGGCGTGTGTTCAAGTTTGATGTAAAAGCCAGTCTTTGTTGTCTTGAATCGAACTGCGAGATGTGTGCGAGAGATGTTGACACAATTATTTGCTCAACAGTAAGATTTTTCCACCGATTAAACAACGACGTCATAACACGACCTCCGTATGCCGCCAAAGTCTCATTATTTTTTGGTGTGTCGGTACTTAGGTTGATGAGGGTACCCGCAGCGGTCCGGTGGTAAACTCCGTCCACGTCATGCCAGGGTACGACACCTGGGACAGCCAGGCCGATGCTGATCTCTTGGAGTACCTTGCTGAGAGTGACGATCAATTGTCCGCCTTACACGGGGTTGTCGACGAAACACAAATCTGAAGTTGCACACCACAATTGTGCATCCGCTTCAGTGATACTAGGATCCAATTCTGGCAGGTTCACAAAATGGTTGTATCGTTGTGGATTGCTGAGTGCTTCGATCAGGGCTTTCATGTTCGAATTTTGCGTTTCAAACAATACCCGCCAATTATATTCGTACAAATATATTATATTAGGTCTTTACCTATGAAATTGCCGTTTTTCACGAAATAAATGAAGCGTAATTTTTTTATATATTTTTTATTTGTATTAATAAAAATAATCACCCATGCAATCAATGCATCTTTGCCAACGCATTGGTAGCTTATTGATGCCTTTCTTGAAGAAATCAGCTGGACGGGAGGCAACAAATTCTTCAAAGGCATTTTGTACTGCCTCTCGGGTATTGAATTTTTTTCCTGCCAAGAAGTTATCCAAATTCTGGAAAAAGTAGAAGTCTGTAGGCGCAAGGTCTGGTGAGTACGGTGGATGACGGAGAACTTCCAACCCCAACTCTTGTAGCTTGGAGACCGTCTGCTGTGCAGTATGAGGTCGCGCGTTGTCGTGCAGGAGCAGTGGAGCCGAACGATTGACCAAAGCTGGTTGGAGACGTGTGAGCTTCTCCATCATTGTGTTCAGTTCTTCACAGTACACATCTGCATCATCATTTGTATGCCTGCTGAGCAGTGCAAGGCACGTCTCCACGCGTACTTCGCGCTGGCGGTCATTGAGTTCGTGGGGTACCCATTTGTCAAGCTTTTTTACCTTGCCAATTTGACGCAAATGGACCAATATTGTTTTGATGCTAACGTCGAAAGCTGCTGCTAATTCAGCCGTGGATTGAGTTTCATCAGCTTCCACAATTGCCTTTAATTTGTCATTGTCCCAAAGTTTTCGGACGACCACGGGGTTCATTTTTCAGGTCAAAATTTCCAGAACGGAAGCGGGTAAACCAATAACGGGTGGTGCGTTCGTTTGTAGTGTTCGCTCCGTAAACGTCGTTGATGTTGCGTGCCGCTTGTGCCGCTTTGCTGCCACGACGGTACTCATACTCCATAATTACTCGAATTTTTAACTTATCCATGATGACGAAAAATGTTCGAATGCGTTGAAAACAAAACACTAAGTATTAAACAAATGACGATTTTAGAAAAAGAATTCCATGTTTGTCAAATAAAATTAACTTGAAATTAGAACTATCAGTCAAAAAAAAAAATATTTTCATTTGAAATGGCCAGTACGGCAAAACGGCAGTTTCATAGGTAAAGACCTATTATAAAAAAATCTGACTTTATGTTCCTCCCTTACAAAACGCCAATTTCATATTAGAGACACGATAACCGTATGGTTTACAGACGACAAAGAAATATTTATTTCCGATTTTTCAGACCCATTTAACAAACAATCTTTTAATAAAATGTATAATATTATTAGTTGTCTTTTCCAAACAAAACAGGTATCAAGGTTAAGGTAATCTACCATAACTGTATTCAATATCAGACTCCCGACGAAGTAAAACAAATTCTAAGAGACAACCATGACTTACATTCCGCAGGCCACCTGGGCATCGCAATGTACAAAATGACCATATCAAGTGCCACAAAAGGGTGATAAAAGCTCTTCTGAAATCGATGAAATTATTTTCGGAACTGGAATCCTTTAGCCTGTCGAAAGATTGTAAGGCTTTTGACAAACGTAGCAATTCTCCGCTAGTGACGAATATGTGTCAAAAGTTTCAACGAACATATCAAACTTTAACATTATATTAGACGATTGTTGCCTCTATACAGTGCAAAACGCTGACTACGATAATATGTGCTTACGATGCACAAGTTGCTTACGCAGACTGAGTTTCCATAATTGATGAGAAATAATATAGCTTTTAGTCTCTATTTCCACCCTCATCGCGTCTCTCTTATCAATTTCTATTTCTTAAATTCTAGTTCCTAAGTCTGAGTTTACATTTACAAAACCGTTTAAAGGTAAATTTGCTTTTTGAAAAACTCCTTCTAGACCCAGCCCACAACAGATCCCCACCAACCCTCAGAGTGCGTGTATTAAATTTATGTTTTTCATACTCTAACTATACCATTGGTATGAGCTGAGAAAGACAGATTTGAATTTAATGTGATAGCATAAATAACATATATCTCTCATATCATTCTTGGATGGTGGGAATAAAAGAGGATAAGCTATTAATAGCTGAATATTGTAAAGATTTTGTAAAATGTTATGGTACAGTTTTGTACAATCGAAACTTAAACCAAACAGTTTATTTAAAAAGTGAAATTAACTCAATAGAACCAATTGCGATTCATTATAATACCTACACCTCATTTTCAGAAATAGATACTCTACGTACTTCATCCCTAGACACTTGATGTGTGTATGTTTAGGTACTATATGTGTTGTAGTTGTTGGTACTACTTTGAAACAAATATTTTTATTTTGAGAAGTTCAAGTCCAAATCAAAGTAAATTACCCGATTGCTGATAAATCGTCGCAGGAATTGCATATATTAGGAGCAATCATTTTATGAATTAACAACAACGAGCGAATTTATTGTGTTTTATGTTCATTTTGTATTCTCTATAGAATCTACAATTTTTAAAATTATTTCTGTTTTATTCATCTTATATTCATATCTCATCATTTCTATTCACCCCATTCCGCGTATAGATTTTATGTTTTCAGCACCATCTCTCATTGTGAGCAAAAAACTTTTAGGCAGATTATTGTCATAACGCAGTTTTAATTAAAATAGGCGTTCCTGTAAACATTCATGGAAACATTAATAGATGTCTCTACATTTTATGTTAAGTCAGAGACTAGTAAATAACTATAGACTGACCATCCCCATACAAAAATTCGTGACTCGGAAAAAGTTCGAAATCCAAGCTATTACCAGATGTCACTCTCAAATAGCTTGGACCAACCTTGTCGTCTTTAATTTTTATATGAATTATTGACAAGAAACGTAATGCAAAATATTTGTATTAATACGTACTAAAACTGCTAGATGGCGTTGTCAAATAACCTGAAACCTTAGCAAGTAGGATTTATTCCTGTCCTGAATCTGACGGGCATACCCATGGATTACCCGTGCCACTCGCTCGTAGAGTAGAATTGTCGCTGGTGGGTATCGCTTGTTTTAGCCGCCAAGCGAGGGTCACTCAGCGAGTTTTATCTTTTGTCGCTGCGACGAATCTCATCGAAAAGTCGCTGCACAAGCAGCGGGATCAGCACCTATATTACGTTTTTTGAGCGAGAAAAAAGTCGATAGTAACACATTTTCTTGCTGGCAATGGAGGGACAAGTGCCGTAGGTAGCTAACACACAACTTACAATAAAGACAAATACATGTCTCGTACGATTCGTTGCTTTAATCGAGTATGAGGCCTTTAAGACCAATGCCTGGCTCACGCTACTGCTCGCATACCATTTCTATTTCTCTCCATTAGAAGTTAGCTAGTTAAGCTATGGAAGTTAGCGAATACTACAAAATGCATATAATTTATAATTTCATTTTATTTTGTGAAAATGGTATTGATTAGGCATTTATTTAGCTTTTGATAGGTTCCTATCCCCACGCTACTATTAAAATTGGAAAAGCTGAGATTTTGTGGCAATCAACATCAACTTTTTCATAGCTATCTGTTTGGCAGACTAAAAAGAGTTAAAATTGGTGACAGGTTCAGTGATAATCTACCGATATCGTATGGAATTCCCCAGGGTAGCATACTCGGGCCGACGCTTTTCCTGATTTATGTAAATGAGTTAACACAATTACAACTCAGAAAAGATTAAATATTTCCTTTGCGGACGACCCCATCCTTAGCTTTTCTTGTCAATCATAGCTAGAGACAGAAACTGCTGCCCAAGACGTGCTCAACCAGGTGACAACTTGTCTGACGAATAACTCTAACCCTGAATGCTGCTAAAACCAAATTACTTACCTTTTCTATACGAAATACACAACAACCTAACCCACCACCCAATTTCATTGCACATCATTGTCAAAGGAGGCAGATACCGTCCCATACAATTCTGGGCTATGGTATTAACAACTTGAAAATTATGTTTTCTTTAAGAAACATACATTTGAAGTGTTCACCTAAAATTTGAAAACACTTGTACTTCTAGAAGTTAAAATATAAGATATTTCGTTGGACTTTTCAATAAATTATTTAAATATACTATACTTCATGATGTCCCAAAACGAATTGTGTGTGTATAAAACATTATTTCTAGGGCTTAACATCCAGATATCGGTCTTGAAGCCTCTACCTAAATATGCGTTTTTGTGGCGAGATTTATTTATCAGATTACTAATGTTGGTTATACCTACGTGTTTATGTATAAATGTTCTTTTAAGATAAACATAAAAAATCATTACAGACAGACATAAACAGTAATACAAAATTCAACATACTTTTTAAAGTAAAACTAAACTGAATGTTAAAAATAATTCTGACTGGGAAACAAGTAAGTGGTTTAAGACTTGCAGTTTTTAATCAGGCTACATGGCTTCTTCCTTACTTCCTTACTTGCCACAGTTAACACAGCGATCCATGTTGAAATGCAAAATCGGGTATCCACGGGCACAAAACCAATAGTCGTCGTGTAAGGCGGGTTCTCGGGATCCGGTAGACAAGCAGAAAGTATTCGGGTAAAGAAGAATCGTAGTTAGTCCGTATAACAAGCGAAAGTCGTTAGAAAATAGGAAAACTATAAAACAACTCAAGCGCATGGAACAAAGCTAAACAAACGAGTATCAGAATGGCAGATATTTGTCGGCATGGATGAGTGAGTGACTCGTCAATCAAGTTCGTGTCGTTCGTTCTTTTCGTCATTATTGGGGGAAAAATTAGTTTTGCCGACGTTAAAACTAATTCCACTCATAAAAATCACAGCGAATTTACATATTTTGAATTTATTTCATTTCCAGAAATTAAATCGTTCGCGATTTATTATATTTATAATAAGGTTAATATAACTTATTTTATGACACGAATTTCCACTCAGCCTTCTTTTACTTTTTGCACAGATTGTCCGCCCAGAAAGTCATCAGCAACAATAAGATTTAGGTGTTATCATTGATCAAAACCTAAATTTCAAATTGCACATCAACGCACTTTCCGTAACACTTCGCAAACTTATTTTTATTTTTAAAACGCTTATCAAATCAACTTACTTTGCACTTTGCCAATCTATACTAGCGTATTGTATTACATCCTGGGGTGGAATATCCAAAACACTACTGTTGGAACTTGAAAGGGCCCAAAGAGCGCTCCTTAAGGTAGCTTACTTCAAACCGCGTAAATTCCCAACGACTGAGTTATACAAAGAACGTGAAGTATTGAATGTTCGACAGCTGTATATTTTGAATACTATATTAAATGTTCATTCTAAATCACAGGCAACTGTTGATCAAAATCCGCGTACAAATAAAATTCGCAGTTTAATTACTATATAGGTCCTTATCTCTATAATAAAATAAATAAAATCACCAATCACCATTTGTTAACCTATAACAACTGTAAAAAAGTTATTTCAAATTGGCTGACGAGTAAATCGTATAGGGCAGCTATACTCTAAGTGTGTTCCGCGGAACCCTAGGGTTCCGTGATACCTCTGTCGGGGTTCCGCAAGAATTTAGAAAAAAAAATCAAAACACCTCTCTCTGGTCTCAGTTTTATACATTTCTTCACTGTAGGTACTAAATTTAGTCTCTTATACGCAGTAACGATTGTGCATTATTTAAACCCCACTATCCTGACGTGTAACATTATAAATAAAAAAGAATGGAACGTTGGCTTAAAGGTGTTAAAGGTGTTGCAACAACATCTTCTAATGACGCTAAATGTTCAAAAGCAGTGCGCGCGGAGAATATAGCAATCACCAATCCAGAAGATGATGCCACGACGTCAAGCTCGACGGTTTCAAAGACGAAAAGAAGGAAGTATGATGAATCTTATATCAGTTTCGGATTTGTTGATTCTAACGGCTCACCTCTCTGCATGCTCTGTAGTAAACTACTTCCTAATAGTTCCATGGCACCTGCCAAATTGCGCCGACATTTAGAAACTGTACACCCCGAGTCTAAAGACAAGAATAAAGAATTTTTTGTTCGCGAAAAAGATCAGTTATTAGAAAGTCAAAAAAATATGATGCGTGTAACACAAACTATCAACGAAAAGGCCACGGAGGCATCATATTTAGTTAGCTATCGCATTGCACAAGCAGGTGAAGCGCATACTATCGCTGAGAAATTAATAAAACCATGTGTATTAGACATAACAAAATGTATGCTCGATGAAAAATCTGCAAAGCATCTTTTTACTGTTCCGCTATCAAACGATACTGTTTCACGATGAATCCATGATCTGGCAAGCTACGTCAAACAAGAACTAGTTACACGTCTACAAAATACACGATTCGCCTTGCAAATGGACGAGTCGACTGATGTCGCTGGTTTGGCTATCCTGCTGGTTATTGTGAGATATCCATATAAAAGTTCTTTTGAAGAAGACATGCTTATGTGTTCATCGCTGCTTACAAACACTATCGGGGAAGAAATTTTTAATAAAATAAATATATTTTTTGAAGAAAATAATCTCAGTTGGAACAATTGCATTGACATTTGTACAGATGGGGCCAAGGCGATGACAGGTAAAACAGCAGGAGCAGTGTCACGAATGAAAAATAAAGCGCCTAATTGTAGTTCCAGTCATTGTATTCTGCATAGACAAGCACTTGCGACGAAGCAAATGCCGTCAAATCTAAAATTAGTTATGGATGAAGCGGTAAAAATAATTAATTTTATCAAATCACGACCACTACAATCCCGATTGTTCTCATTATTGTGTGAAGATTATGGCAGCAAACATAAAACACTGCTGCTCCATACAGAAGTGCGATGGCTGTCTCGGGGTAAAACTTTAACAAGGCTATTTGAACTTAGAGCCGAGTTACAAATGATTCTTTCAGCAGATACTTCTTTTAATTTGAAGGACCGTTTGTATGATAAAACTTGGTTGTTCCGATTGTCTTTTATGTCGGATATCTTTCAAAAACTTAACGAATTGAATTTATCGTTGCAAGGTAAACAGACAACAGTGTTTCAGGCCTATAATAAAACAACTGCTTTTAAAAGAAAATTAGATTTTTGGATCATTTGCATTGATAAGAAAGAAATAGAAAGCTACGTTACTCAGTGAGTTTGTTAGCGAAAACGACTCAGAATTGATTGAAGAATTGGTCTAATATCTCAGTTCGATGCGCGCATCTTTTGAAAAGTATTTTCCCGAAAAACACAATACAAAAATTAAAGTGAATTCATGGATTCATAATACTTTTTTACCCAACTTGGAAAAGCCTGAAAACATGTCAAACGAGATATATGAATCTCTTTTAGAAATGTCATCAGACACAAGTATGGAGTCACTGTTCAAAACGACGCCTCTCAATGATTTTTGATGCAGATTAGAATGGGAAATGAAAACGGGATATTATAAGTCAAGCCACACAGTTCTTTAATGGCCACGTGATCAAGCTTCTAATTTTATAACTTAGCCACGGGAAAAATTTGATAGCCTCTAATAAACTGATTTGTCGTTTTTGCAACACCTACTAAATATTATGTTTGGGTGAGTTTGGTTAATGTTAGGCTGTATTTATCGCATGCGCGAGCCGAGCTAGCGAAGCGACCGTGGTGCTGCTGCATCCGCCATAATCGAAATTGGACGATAATTCAAAATATATAATTTAAAATGCGAAGTTAGTTAACCAGTGGCTAAGATAGTATTATTTGTGCTCGTTGGTTGTGGCTGAGTTATTAATTTAGAAGGCAATGTAGATTTATTTGTGGCGAATAACGCTATTAAAAAGAAGTGCGTTTAATTGCAACCAAGTGCAATTAAACGCAACCAAGTGCACCCAATGAAAACTAGTCCAATGCAGTTCGAGTGTATGTGTATGTTATAGTTATATTTGTATGTATTTTATGTATACGCTAATAATAATAATTTTAGCTTGTATAAGGCTGATACCTTATTATCTAACTTGTTTCTGTTCGATTGATAACTTTAAAATCAAATGTCTAAATATAGGGTATCGCAAAATGTATAAACTGTGTTGTGTTTTGTTTTAATTTTGCTTAATAAAAGTGTTTAAGAATGCAGTTAATATACTTTGAAATGTGTAACGTATTCTAAATAAATTAAAGGAAAACACCCACATCATAAACTGGGAACGGCAGTGTAGCCCTTAGTACAGACTACTGCCGTAGTCCAGTTAGGGCGCAGTGGTGCTTTCTATAATAAGAATTGTAGCCAATAAACGAAGTGTTTAAAATAAATGCATAATAATAAATATGTATTCTTTTGTACACCTTTATTCTATAGGTTATTAGGTTATAGAGTCTATACTAAGGATACCTTTAATTTAAGAGCAATGTTGTTCTATTTTGGCATGAATAAATATTATTATTATTAGTTATTGCCTACAGGGCGACAATGTTCCTATTAACTCTATCCAACGGTTATGGGATTGATAACTAGACTCCAGCAATAGAAATCACGCATTTATTTCCTCAATATTATTTATATTTTTTAAATGGCGGCTTTGATATATGAGCAATTTACAAAAGCTAATTATTTTTATACTTTCTAAATTGCTTTTGCTTCCATTGCACCCTCTCCGCTCTCCTCTCTTGATCTCTCCTCATATGACAACAGTCACTACCCAGTCCAAAAAGTCAGAAATTAAGACTTATAGCTAGGAAGTCCTAATCACCTTGTTTGTTGATATAAGAAAATGTGTGCGCCAAATTATTTCAACTTAGAACTGCGTTGCTGGGATCTTGGGTTGCAGGCTCGCAGAAAAAAATAGGATGACCCGGATTTAGTTACCACAGTTCTGACATCTTTTATAGCCAATGAGGATGTCTATTCGGTAATATCACAAGAATACTTTGAATGTATAGTGGTAAAGGTATAGTAACTTTTTTCAATTATGACTTTTTTATAACTGGTAGTTGGCGCGGTGCCTTCCGTGTAACTGTTTTCATCCATTTCAAATAAATAAACAAGCAAATTCAGGGCGTCCCACGACTATACCACATGGAGGGCAAGTACCTTGGATATTGCAGATGGAACATTTTACTGAAAGAAGACGTTATTTTAATATAAATAACCATTTAAACTGCTTTCATAGATTTTTAAATAATTACATGCATGACTTTATCATAAGGATTATAAGTATTTGCTAAATAACATAGCGTCAGAAATAACCGGACGACCATGAATTTTAACATTTTAAATACAAAATTAATCAATTTATCAAATGCTTAAAATAAGTCCCATTCTGTTGAATAAAAAGTCGCATTTTTTATAATTACACTCCCTGTAAATTTTTGATCATGTTGTGGTGGATATTTAGAATAATACGTCTAACTTCTGCTTGTAGCTCGTGGACAGTTTCATACTGGTTCTTGTAAACTATTTATTTACATAACCCCTTTAAAAAAATCTAACGGTGTTAGATCTGGGTATCTCAGCGGCCATCTCATTAGTCCATTTGTCCCGATCCAGGAAACAAACTGTTCATTGAGATAAGACAGACTTTGCAGTTCAGCCCTGAAGATCTTACATAAAATAGAGTAACCAAACAAATACTTCTCTAAGGCAAATGAAAAGTATATTGTTTCAACATGGACAGTTTCTTATTCTTGTCGTTGTTATAGTTATGTTAAAAGTTCGAGAAGATCTTCTTGACGGAGAACTTATAAGAAATTCCAAAAGGCAGTAATAGCGGCAATTATAAAAGAAACAAACAAAATTTATAAAGAAACTTCGGTTCTTAATTTTTTTATTTTCCGTTGTTTGTATAGGAGCTCCTGGAGGTAACTGGAAATTAACGTTGCTGCAGGCTGCTCAAGAGGATTCACTCCACGCTTGAGAATCCCAGGCTCCTATCCGTAAAAACGGCCGAAGGCAGATCGTTACTATTTTTCCAACCCAAAACCCTCAAAACGACAATGAAATAGGTACATTTCTATTCCAGGACCTTGCCTTATTGGTATAAAAGGAAGGCTTACTGACCACAAACACACATGTCCCGTCATAAGGTTTTATACGTAAGATTGTATTCAGTGCTTATTTTCCACCAACTTATGAATGAAACTCTAAAATCATGATGGCTCAAAAAACGTTAATAAATCAATGCTACTGAAACATCCGCTTAAGGCGACAAACTGTCTGTCGTGTCCGACTTCACAAAAACGTCTGTCGCATCGCATCTCATCCGTATATCAAACGACATTCCAAGCTTAATTTTACTCTAATGCAAATAAAACTACGACTCTATGTCATAGATAATAAAGTCTTTTGTGGTGCGGTTGCTTTTCAGAACGTCTAACACATCATTAATTAACCGTCGACAACTTTTTTTACGTAAGTTCCTCTAAAAATTTTACGGCCCTTAAGTTTGGCCCTACAAAACAAGTTATGACGAGAGGAAAGTATTGAAAACACCCTTACCTATGCCGTTTGCTTTATTTCAAGCGGGTACCTGGTTCTGTAAGTATTCGTAATTTATTTGTATTTGCTCATTTTTGTATAACTTCGAAATAGCCATCGCTTTCTATTTATTTTTTATTCCCAGACAAACTCACCAACTGTATGGCCCCAAAGTAAGCAGAGCTTGTGTCATGGATGACCATACAGCGAACTGGGGGGAACCCAGAATAAACATATATATCGACGATGAAGTACCAATCACTCTTATCGAATTTTTCGTTGATTTTTTTATATTGCTTCAATTTAAATGCTTATTTTTACATTCTGCATATCTGCACAAAACATATACTCAATATTAGCTTATTAAACCGTACAAACTCGGATTACTCGGTAGGTACAAAAATCATGCTGGATAATATATCTTCTATGTTTTGAATCAAATACCTCCCAAGTCATTTTACGTAACAAAAGCTGCCAATATCTCGATAAAACTACTGATTTAAAATGAATGTTCTTTTTGCCTCCAGTAAAATTGCATTTATTTAGATAGAAGTAATTGGTATAATAAACATCTGTGTTCATCACACAAATGATACTTCGGCCAGGATTCGAACCTGGGACGTCTAGCGTATAAAGTAGATCTAACCACGACGCTACTCGGTTTGTCCGCCACTGCTAGAAAGCTACGCCATCCTGGTGGTAATCAATCTATTTATATTATACACTGTGGGCCCGACCGTGTTTAACCACGTAACAAAGTAAATCAATTAACTTCCTTGTGAACCATTCGTTAGTTGAGAGTGAGGAAGAGAAATGAATCAGTTGAGAAACAGAGTAAGAAATTCAACTTTAAATTCAAAACACATTATTTCATTATATGCAAAAATAAACTACACTTGTTGAACGTGTTTTTTTCTGCATCTTCATTGAGATTTCGTAAATACACCTTAACTTTGGCTTTTAAAAAGTATAGGTCCTTACATAATAATATGAAATTGGTCGTACTGGCCGCTTTGATCTCTATTATCTCCCTTGGTTAAGAATTCCAATTTCAAATTTATACCGCACTTGTGTTTCAATAACCGTAATTCATTTGTTTTTTCCTCTTTAGTTTTCTTCGCGTCATTTAGTTTACAAAATGGAAAACTTGAAATATCGCGTTACGTTACGAGTGCGAGTTCCACCGTGGCACCAGTGCTGTAGAAACGGTCGAAGTATGAATGTTGTGTGTGGCGGTGTCGCAAAAGAAAGTGTGCTGCAAAACACAGTGCGCTTTTGGTTTTTTCTGGCGTTTGGAAATTGCGACCTGCAGAACAAGCCCCGTGGACGGCCGGAGAACAAAGTTGATAATGAAGAATTGAAGGCTATTGTGGAAGCTGTAGGCTGCGGTGTTAGTGACAAAACTATTTTAGTCCACTTGAAGCAAATTGGGAAGGTGAAAAAGCTTGAGAGGTGGGTACCTCATAAATCGCAAGAAAACCGATTAACGCGAGTGGAGTGCTGCGTTACATCACTCAAACGGCACAATAATGAAAGGATTTTAAATCGAATAAACCTGTAATGAACAGTGGATCCTGTACGACAATCGGAAACGCTCATCGCAATTGTTGAACCCTGGCGAACCAGCCAAATACTGCCCCAAGCGAAAATTTAGTCAAAAAAAGTTACTTGTGAGCGTTTGGTGGAGTAGTGCCGGTGTCGTTCACTACAGCTTTCTTAAATCTGGCCAGACGATTACGGCAGATGTCTATTGTTAGCAACTACAAACCATTAAAAGCTAGCTGGTAAACAACCGAGGCTGGTCAATCGCTCTAGGCCACTGCTGCTTCAGGACAACGCTAGATCACACACTGCACATTAGACGGCTGCCAAATTAGAGGAGCTTCAAATGGAATGTATAAGACATCCACAGTACTCCCCGGACCTTGCTCCAACAGATAACCATTTTTTTCGAAATTTGGGTAACTTCTTGCAAGGGAAAAAAATCAACTCCGATGGGGCAGTCCAAAGCGCCTTCAAAGATTTTATTCACTCCCGTCCGAATGGTTTTTTTAGTAAAGGGACCAATGAACTACCTATGAGATGGCAAAAGTGCATGGATAGCAATGGTACATACTTTGATTAACTAAATATGTTTAGAAAAATTCCTCTCTTACAAAACGCCAATTTCACATGTAATGACCTAATATTAAAGGCTGACTGAGAGGGAAAAAAGCCGCTGGATAAAGCCTCTCGGCACTCTTTTATAAAAAACAATTTATACATGGTGGGAAGGTATACAATTTGATAAGCAAAAGACGATCTTAAATGATGGCAAAATCTTTAAACCTGTTAAATGCGCTATTCGCTTATTAATTAATTATTTCATACAAACCATTAATCACCGCAAAAACATAATAATATGAACAGTTGAACTAGTCGGTATCTAGATGGTTTTTGTTAGGAAAACTAAATTTCCTCAAGCAATGTTTTTTAAAGTCATATTTACCTTATGTAGTAATTATTTGTTTCTTGTAAATTAATGCCAGGGCCCTCAGTGATTTCATTGTTACACTGAGACAATAAGTACTAAAGAGGTTGCAATACAATAACGTTACTTTTTCTACCTGATTATCATTTTTTTCTTTTACGTAAGTAATGATTGGGCAGGTTTGGTTACGATTTCTAAAATGTTTCGTGTGAAAGCGATGTGCAGTACCATCGAATTACCGTAGTATATATAGAACGTCACAAACATAATTGGTCACCAGAAAAACGAAATAAGGAAAATTTTTTTAAATGTTATTACAATTAACAGATCGAATGCAAAATTTTGTGGAATGTTCTAGGCAATTTTGCAGTAGTTTAGGTAGGTTACAAAGGAACATATTCGACCGAAAAATTGGACAGTTATACATTTTTGAAAATATTGTAGAGAATATATATATATTATATATATAGCGTATATCTTATTATTTTATAGGTAAACTTGAAAACAACAAAGCCACTTTTTGACTTATCAAAATGAGTTTCTTTCTACTCGTAATTATTATAAATGAAGTAGTTTGTAGGTTATTTAGATGTTTGTTACTCAACTGTTAAAAACGGCTGATTCGGTTTGATTGAAATTATGTGTTCCAGATAGAATACGATGTGGTAAAACATAAATGCTAGTTTTTATCCTGTAATTAAAATAAAGTAGCGGGTAATAACGCGTGTGACCGACCAATAGGCTGCGTTTTTAGCAGTTATCAATTTGTTATTTTATAGACATGTTATAAAAAATATTATACTATCTTGTTCCATATTGGATAACTTCAACAATTTTTTAAATATGTGTATGGTTGATAAACCTTTTTACAGCTAACGCACATAAAGGAATAATTACGATGTTTGCTGTGCGTCTTATACAGAAAGCATTATTTCACTTTGGCACTCAACTTATTAGATAGATAATTTGATTATGAACAAGTTAGATATTTTTAAACGACCAAAACACGACGTGTTTTGTAATTTTTTTCAAAAATGTTTGCTTGATCACTATTGAAATTCAGTGTCGCCAACGCGAGGCAAGTGTGGCAAATGCTCTAAGTCATTTGTTCATGGTTCCTTAAAAAGTAGGAGTACAATATTTTTTTACATTATTGATTTTTTTCACATTATTGATTTTTTTACATTATTGACTTTTTTACTTTATTGATTTTTTTATATTATGAACACATATTGCCCTAAGTTTGAGTATTATTTTTTCAAATTACTTACTAATACAATTTGCATTAGGTACATACTTGAAGTAATTTTCAAAATACTAGAGAGCCGATTTGGGGCTATTTTTTTAGTCTCTAGTTTCTAGAAAATCTAGTCCATTAGAATAAGAAATACCATTCTGGAATAAGTAATTAGCGGTTAAATACATCACAAAAATTTTCCTGTTATCCTCTACAACCATAAACTACAATGGAACTTGTTAGTATATCGCAACCCGGAAAGGGATCAACAAAACAATTGTGTATTCCTCACGTGTTGGTGCAATTTCGTTTCTAAAAACAATTTGATCTCAACCTAAAAGGTGAAATGAAGCGGCGGGGCTCATGAGCTCATCCCCTTGCTCGACGGGGACAGTTGAGATAATCCCGTTGAAAATTATCCGGAGCCCGGGCAAGGCCCCAGGGTTTAATTAATATGGAAATGTCGGCGGGGGCGTGCGGCTATCGTTCGGAACCAGCACCTCGTTCAATACAAATTTGTGAATACAAATTATAATTTGGCACGAGAGGGTGAGCGACTTTAAATGCTTAGGTGAGTTAAATTTTGTGTGGGCTTTCATTAATTACGAGGGAGGTATTGTTTAATGGCTGGTGGCATCGGAACTCGTGGGTGGTGGGTGAAATTAGTTCAGGTATGTTTAAGCGGTAGAGGGTTGTTACCTGCAGGTTTATTGTTCGAAAATATTTGTTACTGTCTCGTAGTTTTTAAGTGAATCAGAATAAGGAGGATGGGTCTCAATTTAATATCACATATTTACTTATTTTCATGTAATTTTAATTATTTAAAAAATAATAATTTGGGATCGGAAAATTCTTTATTTTTAAGTATTTAATGATTCCGGAATGCATAGGAATAATGAAAAATTCTCGTATAGGTAAGTGGGTATTTTATGTACTCACATAAGGTATTTTCAGCAATCCAAGTGAAATGAGTTTAGAAAGTGCAGGTTATTTGGTAATATGGAATTGATGTAGGAGACTTCAGGTGGTCAATGTAAGTGTTTTTTGGTAAAAACAGAGTCGATTGCAGTGAAGTTTCCGAAATCAAACAGTTTCATTGGTAATTATTAATTCGCTATCTAAAGGTATAAAAAGAATGAGAACTAATATGTTATGTAAGTTTTTTTAATGTTTAATTGAGAGTACCGAAGACTGAAAATGTAGGTATGGCTTTAAGGTTTGACAGACTTGTCGGTGGCCCATACCTTTGACTTGTAACTTTTTTTTCTCATTTAGGTGTGTAACTAATGTAGGTATTTCACATTTAATAGTTCTAATCACAACCTTACATTTCTAAAGTATGATTTAGAAGAGAAATGTATTTATTTTTCATTACGCAGGTATAACTGTTGCTTGTAGTACGCGTTGTAGTATAAACTTCGGCGACAGTATTCACCTCCAGAAAAAAAATTCTCAAGAGTTTAAAACTAGACTGTGTGGTCCAACTTAGTCATTTGTTGGATCCCACGTGGCGTCGTGCGGCAGAGGTCCCGGTCTCAATTTCAATTGCTCACAGACGGCATTATTTATTAGTAGTTAATGATTATCCATACCTAACATAGGCTTTCTTGAGGGACTTACGATGGAAAATTGTTACATATGTTTTGTACTACCTACTTAGTACCAGCGGCTTGAACGTGTTATATCTATCAGTTAGCTATTATTCCTTTTAAGAACTTTCAACAGTTAATGCCAAAACAAAAACCATCTTTCCAAAAGATTCAAAATTGTCCTCAGCGACGACTTCTTTGTATCTTCAAACAAATATCAGATAAATGGTAGAGATATAAAATATAATATTTACGGTATTTTCAGAAAATCACTTTTATTATTGCGCCACGGAAGCTCAAAATCAATAT
Source organism: Marasmarcha lunaedactyla (assembly GCA_923062675.1). Taxonomy (NCBI): domain Eukaryota; kingdom Metazoa; phylum Arthropoda; class Insecta; order Lepidoptera; family Pterophoridae; genus Marasmarcha; species Marasmarcha lunaedactyla. Next base: position 10,383,856 of record OV281339.1, on the reverse strand, counting down.
TTGTGTGTGCGAGCGAGAGGTAAGACGCCTGGGGGCGTCGGCTCCGCCCCTCTTACCCTGCCCGTCGTGTCGACTCCCTACCCTTACAAGTTCCCGATAATGCTTTTAGGAACTCTGTGCGGGGGTTATCTTTACTCCAAATTGTACATAACAATGTATAAATACTATAAAATTATTAATAGATCCCATGCGCTTTGACAGTTACTGTTTGTGATCGGTGAAATGCCAACAAAATGCGAAGGTATTCAGATGCTATATAGTAGTAGTGAAATTTCTTTGTGAAGACCTCGTCTGGGGCGGTACTGCAGCCCTTCCTAATTTGACCGCCGTAACAATCACGTCTACAACATTATTGACAAAAGGGGGCTTTTTTCAGCCGACATTTTTCCTGTCCGCAATCTGCGATACCTTTTAAAAGCCAAAATTTAAGTCTTACGTCTACAAACTCCGACTTTCATTACGAATTCTTTTACAAAAAAATAATTCAATAGTTGAGAATTTAAGAATGGCAATCAAAGATTGAACTGTCACCTTCCTTTTCATTCTAGTTTTTAAGCGTCGGGTACATTTTTGTCTGGGAAAAATCAGACTCGGGCTATTTATCCGATATCTTAAGAACCTGACCAACAAGGACTGGTCTCATCGATTAGTCCGACAATATAAACCATGAAACCCTTCTTTATATCTATTAGTTCGATGTAGATGAATGTATGAGAACGAAAAGAGTATCCATACATTCACTAAAATGTATTCTGTAAAAACGGATGTTTCTTTACGACGATGATTAAGGATGTACAAGTTTTCTAGATGCGAACAAGTCGTCACTGATGAGTCCAGGTATGGCGCCTGATATTTGACAAATAAGAAGATATTTGTTGCAGAGCTCTGTACTAAACATACAAATCAACCAAGTCATCGACAAGTCTAACATCAGCTGGATCGGTACAGTCGTGGTCTTAAGATGCTAGCGTACTTTTAAAGTGTTGCAACTTATTAATCAATGCGTAGGTACCTGCAGAAAAAAAGAGGTAAATGTTTGGCTAAAACATCATTTTACTGTGAATTTAGTTTTTCTTATCTTATCTAAGAATACAGATAAGTGGAAAACAAATAAAAGCTAATAGGATAAAAGCTTAGGCGTTATGAATGTACCTATAGCTAAAAGTATTAAAAGTTAGCATCGGAGTTTAAAATTTACGCCAAATTTAAATTGAAAGATTTTGTTATAATTGTTACTTTTTCTAAATTGCTCAGATAATTTAGAAAAAGTAACAATATAACAAAATCTTTCAATTACATTCCATGAAAACCTTGAAATACCATAGAAATTGTCCACTTATTAAGCCATATTTTTTACACTTACATCATAGAACAACACGCGTGGAAACGTGCATCTGCGCCTGTCTCAGTAAAGTTGAGGGTCGTGACGAGTACCAGCGCGGATCCGAACTCCGGATCGAATGTGAACTGGCACAACTGAAGCGCAAGAAAAGGGGGTTTGACAATAGGAATACACTACTTTACTTGTATTTTTAATTATCTATTTAAATATACTTTTAATGTACCTACATAGGTACAACATGACAGTATCTACTAATAATTGCACAAAGTATAATATATCAATCGTCTTCGTTACGGCTCTTTATTAATTATGTGTCTTTCAAGAAAAGTTCCTTTATTTGTTTTTTAAAGGACTGTATGCAGTTTTCTTTAGCTCTAAGGCTAAGCATTTCACAAATGCACTGTACTTATGGAAACGAGAAAGAGTGAGAAGTAGTCCTGTACGCTAGTTGTGCGAGCTTCAGAGAATGTTGTAAACGAATTTGTATCCCGTGCGTCGTGCCATGAAGTGGTTTATTTTCCTTTTGAGATAATTTGTGTCAAAAGAACAGAGTGTAAGAGGCGGAGGTCACGACGTCTTCGCGTTCGGAGCCATTTCAATTCTACCGACAAGTCATATTTGAGGAGATTGAACACACATCTGATTTAGTTGTACATTAGGTGATAGATTTCAGTGGTCTTCACTAATACCCAGGCAACAGGAGTCGGTATACTATTATAAGAAGAACTAGGGATTGTACTAACTTAGATTGTAAGATAGCTTTACACTAACAGGGAGAAACAGTGAAGTGAACCAGAGACCTTATGGCATACTGGAAGAATCCAAGATACCGAAGAGTCAAGGTTCAGCCCAAGATCCTTAACCTGAGAACTTAGGGAATAAATATAGGTTATTTATTCCATCGTGAAAGCTTGAGAATCGGTAAAGGTAATCAACCGTTTATTATAAAATTTTCTAACCTAACTAAGATTACCCAGGTAAATACCTACATTCGCACAAATATATATGCACCTACTTAATTGTGAGTCGATCGGTGATGGTAGCCTGACTACTAATGATCTAGTTTAGCCCATTTGACAAATTAAAATTGAAACTAAATGATCTAAATCGAAGGTAAAAAAGATAGTTCAGACTGTTCCTCACAAAAACCCGGCTTGTACGAGTATTGCGACTAAGGCGACCAAGATTTCATGTAGATCTACGAGACCGCAGTCCCCGCGTACCACTCCCCTCAAAGCTATCCGCATGGTTAAGGATGGCCGACAACCGCGGCTGAATAAAAAGCGACCCATCCACCCGCGACCATATGGCTTACAAAAACAAAGATCTTAAATAAAACTAAACTGAATGTATCCGAACAACCCATTTATAGGCTCGGCGAAAATGGCATTAGTTCTCGTAAGTGCTTTGGCCGATGCTTCTTGGCTGTAAGTAAACAAACACAAGTTAACGCTTCGAACTAATCTAATTAATTTGTTTATGTACGCACTTTTGCAGTTAGTTATCTAAGAAATTATTTAAGTGTGGTAGATCTTTGTAGATGTAGTAATGAATAAAACAAATACCTTCAAGATTTTTTCAAATATTCTTCTTGTGTTATATTCTATTCTATATTGTTCCATGCACACGTGGGTCCTTGAACTGCTCGGGTTAAAAGTATGATAAGGTTGGGGTCGTCATGAAATCAATTACAGTTGTATTAATCCCACTGCAGGGATCAGCCTTGCCCAAATCAGGGGGTAGTTTCAGGCAATTTATAGTCCAGATCGTCACTGCGATCGAACTAGGTACCTTCAGATCGAGAAAGCGTTCATAATAAATAATAAATCCCCAGACAAACACCAACTGTATGGCCCCAAATTAAGCAGAGCTTGTGTTATGGATGAGTATACAGCGAACTGGGGGGAACCCAGAATAAACATACATAACATAAATACAAACAACCATGACCCAAGAACAAACGTCTGTGTTCATCACACAAATGAATGCCCTGGCCAGGACTCAAACCTGGGACCTTCGGCGTATGAGGCAAGGCTACTTACCACTACACCACTCGATCTATTACAAATAAAATCTGATGAATCTTTATGCGTCTAGGCTAAATTTACAATCTACCCTGGAAGTGTTTTTTCTATCTAATAATTGAAATATATGGAAATATTTATATATCTATTTTAGCGATCATATTACAAGATAGAGGCCTTGTGTAAACCTTACAGTACCTAATGGTCTACTCAGTCTTTTACCACACTCACGTTACTCCATTGGGAATATTTCGTTATCTCCTAGCTCTACTGATTGGGACTAAAAACAAAAACCCCCGGCTTTTTAATAATGTCTGCAACTAATAATCCTTATATTATCGTTAATAAATGGAATAGTCGTACAGCGGGGTTGCCGGCGGCGATGGCGTTTCCTTACTCCACAAAATTAAATAAAACAGCCTAACTCAGAACCGATAGAGTATAATCCTTACCGAGCTCTGTAATATCTCCAAAGTTGGATTATTTTTGAATATCGCATTATTAATATTCAACAGAGAAGTTGGGCTATTCCGCCTTCGGTCATCGCGCCAAAGTCCGTAAAGTTTACTGAGGCAAAGTTGTGTCTTAAACTGCCTTAAGGAAGCTTTTAGGTGCTCCTTTACTAAGCTTGCTAGATAAGTTAAGGCTTGAATAGAATAGGTGTGTAACTGTCAAAGTACTTACTACAATCTTTGCTTACTAATTAGTTTTGAACGTAAAAGATAGAAGCAAAATATTTAAATTGAGCTGAACTCATAATACTTTGCGTGATAGGTAAAATATAATATAATATAAATATAAATCACAGTCATATTATTTATTTTCCATAAGAAAAAGAAAAACCAGCAAAAATATATTCATAAAAGTCATAAAGTAATGATTCAAAAGTAAAGTGAGGCGTGGGCACATTTGATGACTATGCTGAAACGAGTGCAATGGAAAATCAGTGTTCGTTCTTTAAAATAGGGTTCAATATTGTGTTTAGAAAAGAGATGAGAAGTGTCACTAATCGAATGGAGCTTATAAGTCAAGTATTTATTTTAAATTTACTCTTCAATTGTGCTGGTGAGTCCGCAGCGGATGTCGGTATGCCGTGGTCCGGGTCGCTTCTCGACGGTAAGCTGTGTTATTTTTAATTCAAGACCCTTCAATTGTTAGACCACTTAATTTTAGCTATTGAATATCCTTTAAAATATATCCAAGCCTCAATTTCGGCATTTTGCCTTATTTTCGACAAGTTCCTTAGTAAAGTTTCAATCGTGTTCGTATCCGTCTTACAGCTGTGAAACGAAACCAGTAAAATATCTAAGTACCTACATATACCAACAAAAATAAAGCTGTATTATTCCAAATTTAAGCTCATTCCAACATAATGGTTTCTATCGCCTAACTCTTAACATATTTGAATTTACAATGTTATCAATCAAGCTATTATAATACCGCCAACGTACAACGTATCTCTATACAGCTGTAGGCATTCGTTACCTACGTAGATATGATTATACTTGTATAATGAAGGCGGAACAATGCCGTATGTGCAGTCATGTTCTTAATACATACAGTACATAGGTACATAGATAGAATGAGGCTCCTTAGGTCGTTCAATATCCAGGCGCAGAGCGCGCAGGCGCGTCCGCCCGGTTTTTGCCGCCTTGCTATTTTATGCCACCCAAAATGCGAGGACGTTAGCTCTTATAAACGAAACACTTTTAAATCTTAAACAAAACGCAGTTCAATACAGTTTAATATCTATCTAAAAACTAATTAAATAGGCCTCGTTTGGTACCTACTTTGGTATTCTTTTACAATCTAAAGGTTAAAAAAGTATTTTTTGGGACTTAGACAGCTTACAGGAATGGGAATTAACGCGAAGGGCAAAACTTATCTCCTAACTCTAAAAGTAGGAGTAGTTCGAAACATACTTAAGGATTTATTCTCAGTTGATTCTTGCCACAGCAGCGTATCATCGAAACGAAGTGTCTCTTTAAGTGTTACTGAATAAATATTTTTCGCCACATAAGTGTTAGTAACAAAGGAGAAGTTCATTGGCAATTTTGCCCCGAACCCTTGCAAGTACCTATTGTCAGGTTAGAAAGTGACAGAACGTCGTCTAAATAAACAGATAATATTTTAACGAAAGGTTAGAGTGACGTTAGGAAGCCATTGTCATATATGTCAAATACCTTCCAAACGAGTTGGATATTTGGTATGCCATATTTATATATCTTGTCCATGTAATTAAGTAATGGTGTTAATTTAAGTATTTGTATTTCCACATAAATGTTCAACGATAGTAAAATTGTTTCATATTGTCCCTACACAATTAAAATAATGTTTATTGGCACGCTTTTATTTCGCTATTCGAAAACTCTCTATGCTAAAAAAATAATTAGAATCGAGCTGTTTCTTTAAAATCATTTCTTCTAAACTTTGCTATACATTCAAACCAAAACTTACGGAGTCTTTTTAGTGTACCTAACTATACTGAAGTTATTTAAAATATAATACCAAATTCTATTTGTTACTATGAGTTTAAACAAAAGTTCACTTTATAGACATATTATAAAGTAACGACTTGCAATAAATATTTAAATATTTGCCTACGAACAATGATAAATAAAACATAGGTATATCTCGGTTGATATTCTCGACCACAAACATGATTCAACAAGAGATTAATGAATATATTAACTAGTATCTTCACCAAACCAAACATACGGCTATTGAATTGAATTAATTTTGATTCGGGGCCAAAGATAAAAAGGTAAGTTTAAACTACTGTACTTTTGATAGCCAAAATTTTTTTACTCGCCTATCTATGTATTTATCCATTTGATTTATTCTTGGTTGTCTACATGTTTGGGATCGACCCAAAAGTCATTTAATTTACAATATTTTATTGTTTTTGTAAACATTCTTTAAATTTAATTCAATTTGGCGGGCCTTGCTCGCTCACCTGTATTGTATTCTAATCTCGCGAATTTTACAAGGTCTCGCGGTTCATAAATAAAAAATTGTCCGGGAGAAATTTGAAATAATGACTTGATAAGGTAACAAAAATTATCTAAACTTTTATAGTAAATATTAAAACGAGATAGGTATTAGACTACCTATTTGCCTTTAATTTTAACTCACGTGTGAAACAGTTGTTTTTCATTCCCAAAGTTAAGAACCATCTTTTGAAAGGTTAATTACATGTCTTCGTATATTCATTATTAAATTTAGTTAAAAGTCCTGCACGTCAATTTGAAATCTAAATAAAATTAAATAACTAGCATTTTGATCAGCGACTCGATGCTCGGGTCCAGGATACTTCCACAAAGCATGAAACTCACTAAGTCAGGTGAAAAAACATCTCTCACAGATGAAAAGCAAAAGTCATTTGAACAAATAAAGCCTAATCTGCATTGTGCGTGGCGTCGCAATAACATTATTCGAAATTCGTAACCACTACAATAGGAATTAGAAGTGTCGCCCATTGTGGCAAATTGGACTGTCCGGGCGTACGTAGTCGTCGACGCGTCTTCGATTCAGGGCGAGCGTTAATAACAACATGACAAGCTGTCAAAACTTAGGAGATTTGGGCGACGACAAGTGATGTGCTTTGTGTAAAGAGCATTGAATTCCGTGTGGGCCAGTCAGCACTACGTGGCGGGAAATAATGTGATGCTCCATGTTTACACATCGGATTGCCGGCGGATAATCGCCCAGTCAAAAAATTAAGCACGCCCACCATTCTTAATTTTTTTTCTACGTTCATTCATTTGTGAATAGCCCTAATAGATGCGTAATTGTTCTGTCTCATTCTAATTTTCCTGTCAGTGAGTATTATTATAATCGTTTGGCCTTTTTTAGATTGTGTCATCGGCTGGTAAATTTTATGGGATTTCTGTTTTAGTTCCAGTTTTGACTGTTTGTAGGGGTGAACAGTTCTAAATAAGCAGGTACTTTAAAATTACGTTTTGCTAAAAATTCTGATCACCTACTCGTACTACGTACCGCTATATAATCTTACAATATCGAACGCCAAGTATTTGAAGATACAATATTCCTAGAAACGTTAGTGAGCTGAATATATAATCTTAATACTAAAGTAGAAGTACACATATTTTTTTATGTTTACAATGTCAAAAAATATAACTTGAATTAAGTATAAGTGATTATTCTTTCGTAATTAGAAAGACCTCTGAGTAATAGGATTAGACCATTACGTACCCGGTACGCTATAGTACACTCTTATGTTTTTCTTTAACAGCCTCGGGCAGATTTTCATTGCACTCTATAAACTGAATAAAAACCTTTTAGAGTAATGAAAATCAGTATAGGTTTTCAAGTTGTTTTCAAGTTGCAATATCACCAACAGTTAACAAATCTGCGGGTCGCAGATATGAACCTGAATTATGTATTTTTTACACTTAGCTTAAGAATTAAAGCAAGTAGGACCATAAAAAACTTTACCAACAAAAGACTCGCACATTAAGATATGTGATTGTAACTCAGGGATGAAGCTACAAAAGATGGAAATGTTAAAACGCATTTAAAACGATCTTCCGTAAATGTTAAATGGTACCTATAAAAAAAAGTAGATCTTACAAGTTTTATAACCAAATCCTTACCGACAAATATATTTATCTACATGCACAAGGTGAAGGAACTGCCTTGTTGTCTTTACTTACGTCGGCGTGGTCGGTAATTAATACAGTGATTTATATACGTATTTGATTTATGCTTTGTGGTTCTTACTTACTGTCAGAAAATATGATTCTGGTATGTAAATACTTACCGGTTTTCGAATAAGAAGAACTTTCGTCTATTTTTTTGATACGGCGGACGCAAATAATACATTTAACACGAAAGTTAAATGTATTCGGTAGAACAGAAAAAGATAGGTAGGTAGGTACTCGTACGTATAAGCAAATTTAATACCGTAGATTAGTGATGAACGAATTTCATTTTTTGAACATTCGCGAATGCGGATGCTAATGCGAATGTGAATATTAATTATTTGTTCAATATAAGTTATCTAGAAGAATTAGTTTTTGTTTGTTTCTATTGCATTTAATTTTTGTGTTACAAGCTCTAATGAGAATTTAATTTTTAACCTTAAGAGAAAAGTATTTTGTTAAAAGTATAATTTTTTTGTTTGTTTAGACTATATTTATAGTTTATTGTAAAAGAGTATAGTTGTATTTTGATTATTTATTACTTATATTTTGTAGTTTTATCCAAGATGATGATTATCTAAACATCAATAAGTTATTTAAAGACTGATACAAGTTATCTAGAATAATTTGTTTTTGTTTGTTTACATTGCATTATATATGAATGATATGTCTAGTCTTGTAGGTTCTAATGCAAATATTAATGGTAAGGTAAATAAAATAAAAAAGGCTTCCTAAATAAAGAAATAATACCTAATGATAAAGTGAAGACTGATAACGTGATTAGGTTATTTGTCTTGCATTAAAAAATATAAAAAATGAATGGATTTTGATTTTATTGTCTTACTATTCCATCTTCAAATGCTTTTTTCTGATATTCATATTCGCAAAACAACCGCATAAATTTTGCTAATGCGAATATCAAAAAATATGCGAATATTCGCGAATGCGAATGCGAATGCGAATATTCGTTACATCACTACCGTAGATAGAGTTATTTTTCCCAAACCACTCCTTCCAACCGTAAACGATTTCCACAATCAAAAAACAAAAATCTTGGAAATAATTTTCTTAAAAAAAAATTGAGCCGCAGTTATATTTTTTAAATTTACGAGCAAACAAAAGTAAACAATGGCAAGGCGGCGAAGTGCGCGACGTCCGCGGATGTAAACATGTTGTTACGGCTAGCCTCGTCGCCTCGCACCTCGGCAACTCGGCCATGTGCTGCCCACATGGATCCCTCTGAGAATCAGAACACTTCGCCTGAACTGGACTGTCGGAAGGACCACGGATTTGGTAAAATTATACGATGATAATGTTTAGCACATATTTAAAATACATCTTATATACTCGTATTTTTCGTATAGTCAGTCACAGGTGGTTTGAACTATGCTAAATTACGAGAAATGGGGACAATATCATGATGTTCTGTTTTGCTGCGATGACAGCCTGGATGCTATCTCAAGAGTTGAACTGCGGTTGTTCAACAAACCTGTATTATCATAAGTAAAAATCAAAATTATGTTTGATACCGTAATTGTAGGGCCCATAATAATAAATTCACATTTTAAGACAGCACCTTTGAACTAAACCTAAAATAGAACAAACTTGTGCTACGTGTAAAAGTAGTATGTAGGCAAGAATCTTATGCAATGCGCTTTTTCAATTAGTAGAATATTTGATATCTCAGGATACACGTGCAAATGCAAAAATCCTCTTTAGCTGAAAATATAAAATTTGGTGACAATATTATTTAGTTTTTACGTCTCGGCAAACGTAGTGTAGGACGTCCTCAGACACGGTGGAGTGATGATTTGCGCGGGATGGCTGGCAGGAGCTGGATGCGAGTAGCCGAGGATAGACCTCGATGGCGTGCAATTGGGGAGGCCTATGTCCAGCAGTGGACGAATATGGGCTGATGATGATGATGATGATGATGAAGACTAAATTAAGTGAGCCTACAAATATTTCAAATAACATGACCTGATTTTTAAATTAATACAAATACTAAAATAAATTAGGTCATTATATATGAAATTGGCATTTTGTAAGGGAGGAACATTAGGTCAACTTTTTAAAATATATTATTATTGTTTAATCAAAGTATGTACCATTGCTATTTATACACTTTTGCCATCTAACAGGTAGTTCATTGATCCCTTTACTAAAAAAATAATTCGGACGGGAACCAATAAAATCTTTGAAGGCGCTTTGGACTGCCCCATCGTAGTTGAACTTTTTCCATCGTAGTTGAAAAAAAATGGTAATCTCTTGGAGCAAGGTCCGGGGAGTACGGTTGATGTCTTACACATTCCAATTGAAGCTCCTCTAATTTGGTAGCCGACTGTTGTGCAGTGTGTCGTCTAGCGTTGTCCTGAAGCAGCAGTGGCCTAGGGCGATTGACAAGCCTCGGTTGTCTAAATAACCGAGGCTGGTCATTCCGTCATGGTTTGCAGTTGCTGACAATAGACATCTGCCGTAATTGTCTGGCCAGATTTAAGAAAGCTGTAGTGAACGACACCGGCACTACTCCACCAAACGCTCACAAGTAACTTTTTTTGAGTCAATTTTCGCTTGGGGCAGGATTTGGCTGGTTCGCCAGGGTTCAACCATTGCGATAAGCGTTTCCGATTGTCGTACAGGATTCACTTTGCATTACAGGTAATGATTCGATTTAAAATCCATTCATTATTGTGCCGGTTGAGTAATGTAACGCAGCAGTCGACTCGCGTTAATCGGTTTGAGGCACTCGATTCACGAGGTACCCACCTCTCAAGCTTTTCCACCTTCCCAATTTGCTTCAAGTGGATTAAGTTTTGTCACTAACAACGCCGCCCACATCTAACTTGGACTTGGTTTGCGATAGATCCGCTTCCACAATAGCCTTAAATTCTTCATTATCAACTTTGGTCTCCGGCCATCCACGGGGCTTGTTCTGCCCGTATAATAATATTATAGCAATAATAAATCCTTAGACAAACACACCAACTTACCCGAGACCCGAAGGTAAGCAGAGCTTGTGTTGGATGACCATACAGTGAACTGGGGGGGGGGGGAACCCAGAATAAACATACGTATATAAATGTCAACAACCATGACCCGAGAACAAACATCTATGTTCATCACACAAATGAACGCCCCGGCGAGGTCTCGAACCTGAGACCTACGGCGTATGAGGCAGGGCACCTAACCACTACGCTACTCGGTCGTAAGTATATAATAAAATAGGTATAATATCAAAATGGGTAATTCTGTAGGTACACGATTGCACGTTTGTAAACGTAACATTATAAAGTAGGTAATTAGCCACAAAATAAATTGAACATTTGTAGATACTTAAAAACCTCAAAAACCATATTTGGTATAGTGTTTGGTTAGGGTTACTTAGCTAAAGGAGATCTAAACAAATCCGAATGTCGTTTTTAACGAACATGCGTAATATCTATTGGGATAAAGTTTAATTTTCTTTAAACTGGAGCGTTTATAATTGAGCCCTTACGCTGTCAATTTTGTATTAGGGGAGATGTGTTTATACAAGGGATATGTGTATGTGTATTTAATGTTAAAATAAGTCTGCTAACCGAAATTAGGCGGAGAGACTAAACGTGGAGTTGCTGAGTAATAAAATTGAAATTGGAACATCGTGTACCTAGATGAATACGTTCGGGATAGCGCAAAATATTTTTTCAGTTAGGTATAAGTATCAGTTGATAGTCTCATCTGAAAACCGCAAAACGAAATCACCTTTTATTTCGTTGTAGGATATTTGAGATGTTAAGAAAATGCAGTAGTTCCAAGTCACTATTTTCAAATTATGACCTTCAAGTTTTCCTGGAAGAGTTCACTCTTTTATAGTGATAAAGCCGCCTATATTGTCATGCTTTTTTGTGACTGGTTTTGGATTTTCGTTTCATTTTATTTTCAAAATAGGTACAGTCGGAGAAGTCGTCCGCCAACTCAGACTTAGGCGTGAATGGCTGGCGCGTTGTTCGGCCTCTTGTAGGCGCTCCGCATAACTTGGGGGCGACAACACTGCAGGGGATTCATTGCGAGTTTGAGCTAGCACTAAGTTCCCCGACCGTACCGATCATCCAATATTGGCGTTAGGACATTAATCATCGATACTATTATAATTCGCAAACTTTTAAATGACTTCTTAAAGACACTGTATATTTTTGAATTTTAAAACATTATTTTTATATGTTTTGAACCCAGGTCATCTCGATGTTGGAACTATATATTATTTATAACTTCTATTAATAAACTATATATTATATTAATATAATTTATTGATATGTTTGTATAGGTACATTTTTATTTTTATCCTAAGCTAGCTCCCATTTCTTAATTTGACCGTTTGTAAATATATTGTTATAAATTAAGATGGTACAAAGCATCCATAATATGTATCACCTACAATAAAGAAATAAAATAACGAAACAATATTTACATCACACCTATACTACAGCTATACTATTTAGTTATAAAAAATTATTTCTCATACTTTTTACTAAATCTTTTTTGTAACAATCAATCAACAATAGAGTTATTTTCAATAACCAAAATAACGATAAGTAAATCGTGCGTGTAAATCCAAATAATAGTGAAAAGATAGTATGATACAAGGGAGCAACGTGAGTCGCGGGTGGTTGGCACGGAGCGCGGCTTGCCGTCGGTTGGGCGGTCGGGCGGTCGGGCGGTTGTTTAGCGAGCAGCGCGCGTCACGCTCCATGCACCCACCCTCGATTCTATACACTTTTGCTAGGCTTTGCATGCAAATGTAAAGATCACACATTTTGAGAGACTTAGGGTAAGAATATGTATTTTAAATATTTATAGCGAAACAACATTATGAAATTCAACAAATTAGAAGTCAATTTTTACCATATCTATAAAGCCGGCGCGCAAATTAGTTCATATAAATTTTTACTTACTATTTGATTTTTTTTATAAATAAATATTCATTACGCGAGTAATATTATAAAATGTATGGTTTTTTTTATTGCAATCTGCAATTGCTCGTCAATTTCATAAGGTATCCAGAAGAAAACGGTATATTTTACGAACTGCTTACGGGTTCACTTGAGTTAAACTGCGTATACCGGCTCATAATAATAATGAAATTATTTAGAAGAAAATAAGATAATACCATCGAAACTCGAATTTTATTTGCATATTTACCATGAATATAATTTTTACACCCCTTTCCATCATATTATAGCAGTAGCTGGTGCCAGATCTGCATACATATTAATTTCAAGATGAATTCTTTCATTTGGGATTGATAAAACGACATTGTACCAGGATGATCTGTCTATTCTAAAACACTATCTGCTCGGTCGCAGCGTGCAGAACTAAAATAGCCCACAAATTGGTTTTATATTGGATTTCGTTGAATAGCGAATTACAATTTTAGAGGAATAAAAGTTTCTATGAGCTCTGAAAGGGAATGGTTTCCGGACATAAAGCAATCAGCGGTGATTTATGTTTGGTGCCAGATGTCGCCGATGAGTCTGGCAACCTCGTCGGATGTCACCAGAGGGGGGGATCTATCTGTCCGTCATCGGGTCTCACTGATCAAAAGTACCGCTTCGCTAATCGGCTTTTGGTGACACTTGACTTTATACGCAAAACGGTATGCTTTTTATGAATCGGAGATGAAAGGAAATATGACTTAGTAGACATTTCCTCGATTTCCTCCGGATATTGTCTGAAAATACAAGTTTGAGAGATATTACGTAATTTTAAAGTTAACCTAAATAATTGAGTATATAAAGACTAGAATGTTAACTTATAATTTTGGACGTCTAGGTGGTACACATTTATTACTTCCGTATCTATAAATATTTAAGTACGTAGCTTATGAAATCTAGGAACACACGTACTGATTAACATGAACATTAATTCTTACGCAAATCAATCAGTTTTGTTGAATTTCAAACTACTACTTGTATCTTACTACATAGACAGACAAAAATATTTTGTTTCATCTTTGATCGATCCAGAGAGCAACACCTTTTCAACATCAGCAGTTTTCCCAATAAAGGTACGATGGTTAAGGCGTCATGTTTGCGCGGCGCAAGCGCTACAAAAGTGGCAACTGCATTGCTGCCAACATCAAAAGATTTGACAGCTAATTGAGCAGACGCCGCGCCTGGCCGGTTGCTTATGGGCTGTGTGACGTCATCACGCTCAATTTCACATCACACTTGTCTTTTGCCTTCCTTTTTGGGGCTTCCATCGCCTAAACAAGTTCATATACTTCGACAGGAATAGAAATACAGAGTTGGTATAAGAGAAACCATAATGCCGAATACGTATGGACGAAGACTTACTGTTCGTATACTGACATTTGGTGGCTCTTGGTTGCTAATTTACCAAAGAAAAAAGGTAGCAAAACTTTACTTTTTAATAGAACCTGCCACGCCAATTGACCATAAGGTATTCGGGTATCGTCTGCCAGCTTGGCGGTTACAGTACTATCCTCGATTAAGTAGATTATTTAAACAACATGACAAATTACAGTAAAAAGATGCTCATTAAAGCCACTATCAAAATATTCTGAGTCATGTTTTACTAGTTCTCAGCGGCCATTTTAAATGTCTGTCGGCTTTACTTTTATTCGGCTTTACAAAAGCAACCTAGATCATAACTTTTTTGGAAATATTGAAACGATTAATTTGAAATCAAAGATATTAAATAACAATAGGTGTTCAAAAATTTCGATCATTACTTAATAAGATTAATTACTATGTACTTACTTAAATATATAACCCTAAAACAAATCAAACAAGCACAAAATCATATGTCAATTCGAATTGTACGGCGGTATCTATCTATATATTTTAAGAAATTGGTATTAATTATCTATTCTTTGAGATGCACGCCTTAAATATACTAATTTTTTTTCCTCAAAGCTGTAAGATAAACCTTTCATCCGGAAATATTTAACACAAAACTTTGACAGAGGTTGTGTTTACTTAACGAATGACATAAATAGTTTCCAAAGGGATTCATCATGAAATTAGGCATAGCAAAACAGATTATACTACCACTTCGGATTTTATCTAAAGTGGATAATATATCTTTGATATAGAGTTCATTTTTAAAAATATGAGCAGTGGTTGCAAAAACTCCACCAAAATGAATGGTGTCAAAACGACATCTTTTTAGTTTTTCTGCTATAACATTCTGTCGGTGCCCTGGTTGGAAGCGTCCATCCGAATACGGGTGCTCATGCGTTTTACATGTCTCAAACCTGCAGAAGTTTTTCAATCTGAAATTAATATCGTCAATATTTTGCCTAAGAGAACGTATTTATTAATACAAAACCACGGGCAGTAACGACTATTAAAAGTAGGCGGGTAACTAAATAACAGCATTAACCAAATTAGTAACGTCAAATCATTATTCGTAAATCATTGCGACATGTTCCATGATAACAATTATAAAAGAATTAAGTTTTATAAATTTGAATAAGAGTTTGATCATTATTACGTAAACCTTATATTAGGAATCCAACTGTTAAGAAGCTTACGTTAATATAATAACTTCAAAGACCTTCTTTCCACATCAACCGTTTAAAAAAGATGTATTTTGATAGACATATCTAAACTTAAAAAATTGCAACACCGGTAACAAAGGATAACTTTTTACCCGATTTTTTTAGTAACAGCTTAAATTGCCCATTTTAATTACCATTTTGATAGACCCTTGATGCTACTGTATCCCTATGAAGGCCTTATTTAGTTTGTCGTCGCGTTTACCTGGCAGACCACCAGCAATAGCTCACAATGGAGTCTCATTGTTCGCAAATGGAATTAAATCGGATGCATTAAATGTTACGTTGGCAACATAGTAAACAAAAGTCTTGAAAAGACTGCGTTGTTACTACCAGAGTGTCAAGACCTTTAAAACGCTCTTGGTAAAGTTTACTTTCGAATGGTTTTAATATGTCAAAATGGAGTTTGTAATCGCGGCATTGTTAGTTTTTGCGGATTATAGCGTGCGGTATTGTCGGGGGGCGCAGATCGCCGGCGCGCGATCTGGATTACGCGCCGCATTGCCCCCCGGACTAGGGTTCGATGCTCATGCGGGCTTTGTATCCAATTGTTGCGCATTTCTATTTCAAATCGATCAAAGGAAATCCTTGCACAATTATTACATATTTAAAAACTATACTTGAAAGATACTTATTATCATTTGAATATCATTGACAAACAAAAATTTCTTGAACAAGCAGTTCCAAAACTCTTCAAAACACGACCCGACACAAACGCAATTCCTAAGTATCAAAATCGAACATACACAAATAAATGAAACAAAATAAACAGTCAAGATTTCGAACAACATAAAGAAGCGCCACGATACGAACGTAGTGTGGGTCTGAGTAGTCCTACTACGGGACGACATAATTTGTAGTATATGTTTACGACTTCCAGATTGCGTAAAAACTCGTATATAGCAAGGAAAACAAACGCAGGCGGTCGCAGCCGGCGTCGGCAGCGCGCGCGCAGGCTGCCGCGTTTAATTACACGTCGGTATTTTTGTAAGTGCGCGCCGCGGCCGCCGGCGATGCTCGCCGAGGTGGTCAAGCCACCGAACTCGATGGTAATCGCACTCATTTCCTCCACCGGTGACAGTTGCTACTAATCGATGCGAGAAGTTGGTGAGGATTTCTTTTCCATTCGTTTCCAAAGACCAATTACTTGCGTCTGGCATAGGTATCATTGGAATAGGCGTGTAACATTGTCATCAGGTATATGAGTAAATTCTTTGGCCATATATCATAGTCAGTGACTCTTACGACAAGGGCTCAGAGGAGCCCTGGTATCAACATCAGATATCTTTGTATCGTGGTTGTTATACAAACAACAAAACTGGAGCGGAACTAAACTAGAAAAAGTTTTTTCGTAGGTCATTCAAACATTTTAATATCAACTGGCTAATCCTAGATTACCTTCCGTGACTTTTGAATTAGAGGAACGTCGACTTGCGTAAAACGAATTAAGGCGGGTCAGTCGGTTAAAAATGTTCCACTGTCTCTGTCAATTTCTGTAAGACTGAGACATAAAGCAACACTAGCAATGAACCCCGAATAACTTTACATTTTGGACTCAGGTCCGCAGAAGTCGGCCTTGATGATGAATGTCCTACGCACTCAAAAGTCGCGAAAGACGCAACGTCATTTTATACAAAAATTTGGGGTTTGACGACAGTGTTTTCAATTTTCCTACTACCTTTTGTTTTGGGTACCGTGGCACTCACTCATTGTTAGTTCTTTTACATCTAATGAAGTAGTTGCTTTACTTCTTAGTTTTTAACTCTTACCCCTCTAAGCAACAGTTAAGACATGACTGTGTGTCTGTCTGAGGCAAGTTAACTCGAAAATGTTTAGCTGCTTGCTTGTTTGGTTGAGTCGGCTTATATTTTATTTTTGTGCCGCCACTAAAAAAAATATTACCGGTGCTTATTGAAGTAGGGTCGTACAAATTTGTCATAACTTCTACCTGCAGTATACTACCACAGATTTCGACAATACTTGCTACAAGTTTACGCTTGATAAAAATTAGCCAACCAACCAAAAATCAGCAATCCAAAAATCACCAATGGGAAGTGTCTGTGTTGTTCAATTGGGTTGTGAAGATGCTTCTTTACAAGAAAAAGGCAACGGTAATTTTTATCCACCTCGAAAGAGAAAAGGTTTAATTATCTCACAACCATAAATTTATTGTTACTTTATGTATCCATTTTCTTCCTTCCCTAGCAAATTCATCCCTTATTTTGTTAAACGGTTTGTCACCACCAAACGTTTATTAAAGCTGTCAAAAAGGGAGTTTACCCATGAGGAAGAGCGAACCAATATTTGACTATAACCGTTTCAAACGAAACCTATTACCAACAGGAACTTAAAACAACATCGCAAGACAGGATTCCTGTTGAACGAGTAGGACGACAATTTAGCCTATACGGTTTTGTCTCTGTCACTCTTTCGCAGTTGAACAGGTTTTGTGGACGGTGGAGAAATGGGCGGTGTCGCATCCTCCGGGGTTGGCACAATAGGCAAATATTTGCACGAAGGGCTACATAGCGGTTGACTAATTGTTCTTTAAATATCCCATTCCCTTAGTCAATATTTCCAATCGATTTATTAAAGTCACTACACAGCTGGATTTTTATTTGTTCAACTATTTTGATATACAAATCCTAAGGTTTACCGAAAAGCAAAAAGGAGGTCCTGATTCTACAAATAAGTAATTAGGATTATGTGTGCGGTCATTTTTATTTTACTACTACTATTTTTCTATTCTTAATTTGTAAACGTTGTTCTTCATTCTCTTTCGCTTATTCAGCCGACTGCATCCACGCGCATCGTCCACTTGGCTGATTCATGTCAAATCGAGTACTGACTTTGCCGTGACATTATCATCCCCAATCTTAGACTCGTTTGTTTTATCAATATTATATTATTTTTGGTTCTATCGACATTAATTAATTTATAAATGTTTATATTTTATACATTCTTCTGGGTAAGAAACATCAGACCTTTAGAACTCGAGGTAGAGCTTCACATTAACACACTACAAAGTCCTTAACCACTGCTGTATGAATTCTGATATTAGTTACGGCTTACTATAAAAAATTCAGTTATTTTATTTCTTTTTTCTACTGTTTTGTAACGCGCCCTCCGAAGCACGGAAACAGTCAAGTACTAAAGCCACTGGCGGTCACCCACACTAGGTTTGCCCCACCGAACTTCGCTTAACATTGACAAGCAAGTGGCAGCAAAATCAGGTCGGCAACAAGCGCTTCATGGCGATAAAACTATTAGAAACTGATCAGTGCTCTTTCACAAAGAAATCTTTAATCTTTCTTAATATTAACAGAACTTCATATGAAATCTTTCCATGTAATACCACAAAAGTTGAATTTGACAGATCTATTTTAAGTTAATGAAAGGAACAATGTTTCTCGTCATACCAAGATAGATGGAGAGTCATCCCAAAAAGTCTTGGAAATGACTAAAATAAATGTAGGTATTTAGAATAACATGAAAAATTGGATGTTGTACCATTAGGCGTGAGAGTCGATGCATTCGGCTGTCACCGCCTCTCAATGACCATTCACCCTCTAGACAATTTCAACAGAATAAAGGAGTCGATTTTCTTTGACCTGTCCTTTGTTCAGATAGTCCAAACTTTGTTTGGAAGCGTTATCTACCGCAATTCCCAGTAAGTAAATAACTGCTCCTAAACCTGGTCCCAGAAAATTGTTACTTGCTCAGTTGCGGTATTAGTATTTCTATTTGAAATTTCAGATGATTGCTATATTTCGACGTTAATTACTCGTTGGTTTGATCAACAGTAACAAGGAAGAAGCAAAAACAACCAACAGTGCTAGGGCTCGATACCTGGATGAGATCGCCGATGCGAAAAATCTGAAAAAACATTCTTTCAAGATTAATTTTTCTGAATAAAAGTAGTTCTTTACCTGTTTAGTGACAATTTGAATTTCAAGCACAAGAAAATGTCAGTAGAGCCTTGGCATTTACTATAAACTATGGTATATCGGTTACCTGTACCTTGGAACGACTTTATCGAATACTAGAAGACTCAGCGCTGTATGACCTGAGTACATTCAAAATTTCCGCTTAAAATATAGACCTTGTTTCTTCTGTATAATGTGGATTTTTTTTAATGCACTGTTTTTTAAAGGAATTTATGGCCTATTGACCTTTTAAATTTCACCGGACTTTGTGGCGTAGTGCTGGGGGCGCTTATAGAGACGCCTACGGGCACCCGAGAGGGTATGGTCCTTGGCTTAGTACGTCGTATATTGCTAATGTGCATATTTATTAATTTAAAATAGTTCAAAAAATTATACAGTGTATTTATTCAACAAATACACAAACATACCCATGTTTTTTAAACGGACAAAATAATATAGGTACTATTCCATTTTTATATATATCTTGTGCTTAAAAAAAGTTTATGTATGTTTAAAAAAAGAAATGTATAATAAATATATATATATATATATATATATATATACATATACAATAGCAAGTATGTAAGTTACTGACAGTTGGGCTTTCCCCAAAAATGTACCGTGCGTTGTCCAATGTAAGAGCATTCGTTGTGTCAACTATATTTAGAATAGGTGGACAATTTGTCAGGCTCACTAATTTGTGTCTATGGGGCAAAGGAGATAGCTCGCATTGTTCCATAATTACTAACACCGCCCTGGTATTTCGATTTTTGTCGTAAGATTGGTTCTGTAGATTAATCATTTGAAGATTCAAGCTAGGCCACGTCTCTGACATTTACATGTTTAACTTGCCTGTCGTTTTATAAGATACCTAGTTAATGTTTAAGATACGATACGAATGTATTCTTAAGATTTTCATAAGTTATTTCCATTAGACGAATCTTTGTATATACAATTTCACCAGTGTTTCAGTGAGAAAACCCGTCCACTTGTTTTAGTTTCATGAGTTACATACTAAAATCTATACTATACACACAAACCGACGAATAGACCTGTTTACAAACCAAGTTTTGTCACTTTTTAAATCCTGGTGCTAACTTTGTAGGTATATGATATTGAAATCAGAATTAAAATCGATTCAGTCCCCAATATTTCTAAACTTTTTTGGAACCAGTGATTTTCAATTTGGGTTTTAACGAACGCATTTGTTTTTAGATTCCATAATTATGGTTTAATTGTAGTAAATAAAAAATTACTTCACTAATTATTCAACGAGCAACCTCTTTTACATTTCATAATCGGTAACTATGTTCATGGACATCATCAACCGTTGACATTTGGATTGGTTGGAACTGCAGATTTCAGTTGGTTGTTCCAGTAATTTTACTAGATGATCTTTCCCCTAAACAAGCTATACAACCGTAACCACAGCACAGTAGTAAACAACAAGTAAGCGACTATAAGAAAAAGACAAACAATGCAAACCATAATAACTCAGATTACAACACCTCGAATAAACTTATCTATCTCCTTCAAACCAGTAAAACGAAACCAAAATTCCAAGTTTCTCAATAACGTGACGCATAAATGAAAACAGATAAACAATATGAAAAGAAGTGGAAATAGCAACATGGCGCATCGGACCATATGGCTCGCGTCCCGGCTCCGCTCGCACCCTTCCGAGGGAACTATTTATATAGTGACAGACTGCAGGCGGTGCCATTGGACAGGACCGAACAAGCTTCACAGAAACACCTAATTGCGATCTACAGAGAAATGGTTTTGAATTTTACTTGGAAAATCGGGTTAAGCTTTTTCATTAAATGTTAAAAAATATTGTAAACAAAACGCTAAAAATTTTCGTTCGGTCGTTAAAAGATCCTACTATGACCATCCTAATATTTTGTGGCATACGTATTACGTACTGCATATTAACTACTAGTTAAGCGTGAATTCACCCGCGCAGCTCCTAAATCCGTGAGAATTTCTCAGTTAAGTATCTCACAGTGAAATAAATATAAAAATTGATTTAATTTATTTTCTCTATAACACTCATTAGTCAAAAAGAATCACTCTTCGAAGATAAGATAAAGTCTTTAATTGCCAATATACGGTACAGTTATGTCTTAAATGTCCTATAAATTAGTTCCGTCTATAAGTTTGTTCGAAAACCTTGCTATGTTAATTAATTCAAAGGTATCCGAAAACTACAAGAGTTTTTGAAACCTCCGATTTTGCTTTTCTACTTACATCCGTTTCTATTAATAATAAAAAGGTATGAAGCATACTAGGAATAGAGCGTAACTCCGCCTGTGTAGCGCGTAAGCCCCGGGTAATAAGCTTGATGAAAAAGCTTTCCAATGGTAAAAAAAAAGAAATAAAATTGATTCAGTAAAACAGATTTAAATCAAAAGACCAGATGAATCACCCGAGTTAGAACGTCGGTTGATTTGGCATGTTTTCATGATTTATTAAAAATAAACAAAAATAAAAATAAACTGAATAAATTCACTAATGAATTTCCTGGGGTTTACTGCCATCGCCTATTTGTGGGTGATTCAGTGAATAATTTTTTTTTCTAATATAACATTAATAACACATATTATAATTATTTTCAAACATGTGAGTAGTAATATTTTGCAAATTACTAAAATTATACCTTAGGTATAAACTATAAAGGATCAGGTTTTATTCTAAAATATTATTTGCAACTATAAAAATGAACTATTAATGAATGTCTTGTGTATGACCGGTATATCCCTTATAAGACATCAAACGCGAGATCAAAGTAAAAAATTTGCATAAAGAAAATATGATTTCTGATTTGTGAATTATTATTGAGTACGTTATAGTTAGTAAATTTTAAACTATACGAGCAAATGCTTGAAAAAGCTCTGAAATGAAAGAGATAAAACTGAAAAATCTTATATCACGTTTATTTCGGGGTATAAGGAGTTAGATATTTAACAGTGAGTCTTACTTACTATTCCTGTTTGCATTATACCCAAAACTAATTAAGTTAATATTAGGTCTTTACCTATGAAATTGCCGTTTTTCACGAAATAAATGAAGCGTAATTTTTTTTTATATTTTTTATTTCTATTAATCAAAATAATCACCCATGCAATCAATGCATCTTTGCCAACGCATTGGTAGCTTATTGATGCCTTTCTTGAAGAAATCAGCTGGACGGGAGGCAACAAATTCTTCAAAGGCATTTTGTACTGCCTCTCGGGTATCGAATTTTTTTCCCGCCAAGAAGTTATCCAAATTCTGGAAAAAGTAGAAGTCTGTAGGCGCAAAGGTCTGGTGAGTACGGCGGATGACGGAGAACTTCCAACCCCAACTCTTGTAGCTTGGAGACCGTCTGCTGTGCAGTATGAGGTCGCGCGTTGTCGTGCAGGAGCAGTGGAGCCGAACGATTTACCAAAGCTGGTTGGAGACGTGCGAGTTTCTCCATCATTGTGTTCAGTTCTTCACAGTACACATCTGCAGTAATGCTTGTCCCGTTTGGCAAGAAGCTGTGATGAATTACACCCGCGTTAGACCACCAAACAGTGACCATCACTTTTCTAGGGGTAAGTTTTCGTTTAGGGCATTGTTTGGGTGCTGAACCAGGGTCCAACCAACTTGCTGAGCGCTTACGATTGTCAAACAGGATCCATTTCTCGTCACAAGTAACAATGCGGTTCAGAATTCCTTCATTTGTATGCCTGCTGAGCAGTGCAAGGCACGTCTCCACGCGTACTTCGCGCTGGCGGTCATTGAGTTCGTGGGGTACCCATTTGTCAAGCTTTTTTACCTTGCCAATTTGACGCAAATGGACCAATATTGTTTTGATGCTAACGTCGAAAGCTGCTGCTAATTCAGCCGTGGATTGAGTTTCATCAGCTTCCACATTTGCCTTTAATTCGTCATTGTCGACCAGAGTTTTCGGACGACCACGGGGTTCATTTTACAGGTCAAAATTTCCAGAACGGAAGCGGGTAAACCAATAACGGGTGGTGCGTTCGTTTGTAGTGTTCGCTCCGTAAACGTCGTTGATGTTGCGTGCCGCTTGTGCCGCTTTGCTGCCACGACGGTACTCATACTCCATAATTACTCGAATTTTTAACTTATCCATGATGACGAAAAATGTTCGAATGCGTTGAAAACAAAACACTAACTATTAAACAAATTACGATTTTAGAAAAAGAATTCCATGTTTGTCAAATAAAATTAATTTGAAATTAGAATTATCAGTCAAAAATAAAATATTTTCATTTGAAATGGCCAGTACGGCAAAACGGCAGTTTTATAGGTAAAGACCTATTATAAAGTTGAAAGCCGAGTAGCATAGTGAGTGGTAGCCGTGCCTCATACGCCGGAGTTCCAAGGTTCGAACTGCTTACTCTGAGGCCGCACAGTTGGTGGGTTTGTCAGGGGATTCATATATTTATTTCATGCCTTTAAATGATGTTATACCATTATAAAAATTTAAGAAAATTATATACAGGTGGATTGACACGGGCTATTTGCAAATATAACAGTAACATGAAAATTCCTTACGGTTTTGCGTTGTGATAAACAGGCGCATCTTTGTTAGTCATTTGAATATGTCAGATGAGACAAAATTACTAATAACACTGCGGTATGAAAAATACCTTTATTAGGAACTTTTTCCCACTAGTCTATCAAAATAGTCAGAAAGGTAACATTTCAACCAACAGCATCACAATTTTGTTTATTTCTAACCCGAGTTTAACGTCAGGAAGATAAACCAACTCTGAAATTCACAAAATAGCACGACGTGACGTGTGTGGGCACGTAGATACCAAGAACGCGTAGGTACAGGAGTTGACAGAACTTTATCGTTGTCTAATTGTACCAAAAAAATAACCTAACCTAAAAATATACAAGAATGATAATAGCATACGTGATTGTACACTTCTTCATTATTCTTCACTATTCACATATAATTAGACCAATACTTAAATATGCTGTTGTGATGTGGGATCCTTATTATAACAATTTTAATATTAGAACAATTAACTTTATATAGAATTATTCATGATAAATAAGAGTATCCTGAACTTACTAACAATATTAGTTTTCGTCTGTCGGTTACATGTATAAGAAGAAAGTATTTATTTGCAGGACTTTGGTAATTTTTGTAGGACCAATACCGGCAGACGTTCACCTATTTTTAGAATGTGTAAAAGATATATAGAGTTAGAAATTTTTAATAAATATAAATATAAACAGAAATTGTAAGTAAATTGACAGATCATGAACTTCATTAAGATTAATGAAATACTTCATGTTAACATAATAAGTACTTATTGTTTAATTTACAAATTTAACGCTGTGTAATGTATTTTTATTTTTGCTATTACAAAAATCTTTATTTTTCTTTACTAAACCAGGTCTATAACATGTATTGATAACAATCCTTTTAAGTATAGAAATACCTGTTATAGGAAGTTATCAGCTTCCGTTTTATTTATATAAATTTTAGTTTTCATATTTTCTTTTCGTGTGAATGTCTAAAACAATAATAATGTATAATGAACGTGGATCATGTCATTGGGATGTATGTAATCATACCCAATTTACGTTTGTTCAAAAAGTTTCGTACTTAACTGTTTGTTTTGAAAAAAAATGTTTAAAAAAATAAAAATAAATAAAACAAAGTAATTGTATACCTTTGAATTTTAACGCTGGCTCCGTAAAAGAAAACAAAAATTATAAGGAAAATATAACCTTCCGAAATTTAATTGTTGTTTATCAACAGAAGCAATCTATGTAAATCTAAAAAGCAAGTGGGTATGTAAGTATTTAAATATTTTCTCACATTGAAATTACAGTTTACTGTCAGACTTACAGTTGAAGATACAGTTTTTTTATTTAAATAAAATAAATACAGCCAAAGTATTGAATAAAAATTAAATATGCTGTGTTTCCCATAACTTGACAGGCCGATAGGAAACTTAGCCCCAATGTATGTTTAGCAATTTTTGGAAGTGACCGAAAGGTCATCTAATAATTTTAAGGAATGTATGACGAAGTGACTGAATCCGTCTTTATCTTTTTTTTTGTAGACATTTTTTAGTATTTTATTTCTGCTAGTTAATTGCCAGGAATTGTAGTTTCTTGAGTAAAAAAATCATCTTACTCATAATAATTTTTCGATATTACAAAACAAAAGTAGAAACCAAGTAATTTGGGTTTGAATAGAACTAAATTGAATTTTCAATCGTAAAATGAAAATCTATAAAATTACTTACAGTGCTAGATTTAAAAACTGCGCAGGAAAGTAAACTTCCAAAGTAAAATAAAAAAAACCGGTGCTTAATAATAATTTTTTTGTTTAAACCGTTCTTTAATTGTGATGAAGCGAAAAATCATAATTTCCTCCTTTTATTTTATATCATAATTTTTACTATTAGTGTTTTTGGGTAAATTTCAACAGGTCCATTAAAATCTTCATTTCCGAGGAATTTTTAATCTTTAGCTTTTTTTTTAAAGAAACGCATTTATTAAAGTTTTGAATAATGTATGTATTCTTGCTTAATATCTAGCAGATAACTTAGAAAACTAACGAGATATACAAGATTAAAAATTTCGTGCCACGGCGATGAAACATGCGTGCACGGCAATGAAAGAACTGTGCCACGGGAATGAAAGAACTGTGCCATGGGAATGAAAGAATCAATCCACAAAAATAAAAATAAAAAAGGTGAGGTACGCAATTATATACATCCTTTTGTAAGGATAACATGGAAAAATCTTTTTGTACACTTTAAATTGGAATCACTTCATCGCGGGTTGCTCAAGACAAAGTTTTTACCATTTAAACACACTAAACAATATCTTGTGTTACATCATTTGAAAGGGAATTTCGATAGCTTTCAACCTGTTTTATATAATAGAGAAAAAAATTCATTCTATGTCATAAAACGTAAAATTAAACCAAGGACATCAATTTCCATAACAAAAAGCCATATCGTTCAAGAGTCCTAAACCCTATAAAAAGCGAACTTTTACGAAATTTGTATTCCGTGCTAAATTTCATGTCACTGGAAATACTTAAGCTCTAAGAAAATGGAAACCACACCTGCAGAAACCACTGAAACGTTGTCCTTATCCGGCACGGCTTGTCGCAACGTACCATCGCTGGACAACTTTATTTGAGCCAGTCTTTGGTCTGCAAGGTGTACAAGAGGTTCACAGAAACTGGTAACTTACTCCGAAGACCAGGATCAGGACGACAAAGATGCACTTTGATGCGAGATGATCGATTTATTATCACCACTTCTCAGCGCAATCGACACCTGACCGGTGTGAATGTTCAGAAACAGCTCAGTGAAGTTCGAGGGAGGGCTGTTAGCGAGTGGACAGTGAGACAAGGACTTAAAGAAGCAAACTTGACCCCAAAAAGGCCAGCCCCTGGACCCAAATGGTCTCCAGCTCACTGACAAGCCCGGTTACAGTTTGCTCGCGACCACTGAAATCGGGGTATGGAGCAATGGAGCGAAATCTTGCGTTCGGACGAAACCAGAATGTGCCTGACTGGTGGCCGTCGCGAAGAGTCTACAGAAGACCGGGGGCGCGATTTTCACAATGTTGTATTACAGGAACTTAGCAAATTTTGGCAAATTATGGCCACAAATTTTGGCCACGGAAACCACGGCAATGATAACACAGCGATGAAAATTAAAGCAAAAATATAAAATAACAAAAAATCTACTTATTTTTCGAAGTAATAAAGACTTCTCAAATAAACATAAGAGAAATGGCGTTCTATCGAATGCGCAGTCAAGAGAATAAACTTATGCAAATAGAAGTTATACCTAGCCACGGCGATGAAAATTGAGTACTAATATTAATGGCGCAAAAACGCAGGCAAGTGTGCACGTCCTTCCACGTCCAGCACTTGGCGGCACTAAAAAAATAGCAATGTTTAGCGCACAGGGGCGGGGGACGCAAGTCGATGGATAAAACGATATTCTTAAACATGTTTAGGACATGGCGATGAAAGGAAGTTCTATGACAAATGAATTTTTGATTACCAATCGTTATATTGTTAAAATTTTTGAATAAATGTTTTTCGTAACAATACTTTAACTATTTACGTATGAAATAAAACTCGGTTTTTTGTATAAATAACCAATAGATTTTTATCAATGAGGTATAATACACTTCAAGGTGACGTGTGGACAAACATGGCAATGAAAGATTTCGAGGTTTAATTGATTTTTTTGGAGTAACTATTAATCCATTATATTAAAATATTTAGTGCTACACGTAGGTTACTATTTCACCTAACCAGAAAAAAATCTTAGAACATTATAACTATGTTTTTAGTACCGATTTCATCGTTGCCAAGCAATTTTTCGCCCCGGGAAATTCACCCTTTTACTGTATAGCCTAATTTTAGACAACACTTAAAAAAATATTTATCGTAATCTAAACTAACTAACCGCAAGAGAATAATCAATTATACAACAATTTTAGGGTGTAACCCACACCAATCCATCGACGTCGATCGATGGTAGAATGGAACAGGCAACGTCGATCAACGTCTTCATTTTGGTTCTCAGTAAGCTTTGTTCTTGATTCTTATAAGTTCAAATATTCCTTGTCACGGGGTGCATCTCGTAGGCAATCTTTTCTATTCTTTTCTGACTCCTCTTGCTCCTCTTAACATGGAGCTCCATCCATAAAACATTTGACTTCTTAATTGGTCATTAACGTCTACCAGAAGAATTTTTTCTAGTATTATTTTAAAGAAATAGTATACACAAGGAATATTCGAACATACAAGAATCAAGAACAGCAGCAGTTAACACACTTAATGTTAGTAAAATACAAAAATTATATTTTGTAAAGTTAGAAAGAAGGGGTCTACTGTGTATTGCGATCGGAGGTAACTATAAATAAATCATAAAACGTTCAACCAAACGGCTACCTGTTTAGTCACATGTCTCAGACTGTGAAATTTCATCTTCTATGTTTGTGCAAAAATATCATGAAGACCTGGCCCAGATCTCGGCTCCTCGGCATTGAACCAATAATAAATGACAAAAATAATGCTTTTGCGAGGTAACTGCCAGCCCTATGGATGCCGAAGACTAACCTGGAAGAAAGTTGCCCGATTCATATTTATGTGTGTGATGAACACGGGCCCAGTGTCTCTACCGCTAGTGCCACAAACTCTTTTAGGTATTTACCACCTTTACAACAAGCTTATCACGTTTTTACGTTATCAGATTTTTTTCGCAATAGGGTTTAAGAACGTTCTTTTATTTATGAAACAAATAATACTTACATCGTACAGCAGACCAATTTTGTCTGATAATAGAGCCAGATAATTATATTGATAAGCAAATATAATTATTTAAAGTTGCGCCATGTAAACAGCTTCCCATGGCGCAGTGGCGGGTGGCGTGCCAAATTAGACGCGATAAAGTAAATATTTATCTAAGTTTCAATATGTGAGGTGCGCGGGCGCACATCGATTCAATTTGATGCCGCGTAGTCTGCGTGCGGTCTTCTTCTCCTATTTCCGACGCTCTCTGGCTTCAGAACACCTAGGCCGTTGAAAATATTTGCTTTCAGAATAGTTCGGTTTTAATTTCGACAGTTTTGGTAATTGCTACATTACTAGTATTAAGTTGCGATAAAATTTTAATTGAGAGTTATCTTTAAATTACGTTACCTGCAAGTAATGCATTTGTATGTACTTAAATGTGGGTGCGTTTTTTTTGGATATTACAAGTATTTAAGATAGTTCAAAATAATCATTATCTTTATATTGTGTACGTAATATCTTGTCATTACATCTCTTTGGTTTCATTGTTTTGTTTCCAGCTGATTTTGAAACTACGAAAATAGGTTTATTTAAAGAACCCGTTGGATTGGCAAGGGACGATGGAAAAAGACCGGATGGTGCCTGGCTCTTGGGTCCATGATTGGGCCGCAATCTGTTCGGAAATATTCGCTTCGTACCACTTGAGTGCGAGTGAGACTCTGCTGCAGAGTCGTCTTAAGAGTTTAAGTGCCTGAGTTTGTAGCGTTCGCCATTGGCCGTAGTCATCAGACACAAAAAAATCAGGCATATTTCCTTCAGATTGGTTTCAGGTTTCGGACGACCATAGGGCTGGCAGTTGTCACGCCATACAACTAGGTAACTCTGCCAACATTGTTGGTTCAACGTATTCTTTATGTTGATTTTTATTACTATTATTTTTTTATTATTTGACCTTTTTCCTATTAACCGTGTACATTTTTGTACGTAGTCTATTGGTATATATCTTATAAATAAGTTACTCTTATTTTGGTTACAATTGTTCTGGATATATTTAATTTATGTGATTATAATAATAATAATAAATCACCAGACAAACACACCAACTCAATGGCCCTAAAGTGAGCAGAGCTTGTGTTATGGATGACCATACAGCGAACTGGCGGGGAACCTAGATATGTAAATACCAACAACCATGACACGAGAACAAACATTTGTATTCATCACATAAATTAATGCCCCGACCAGACTCGAACCTGGGACCTCCAACTATAAATGTTCAACTGTTTCTCGTTATTTTTCGATTATTATGTGCGATGAAATGAGCGAGTGAAAAAAGATTAACCTGCAAGAAGATGTTCTGTGTCTGGTGGGCTCGTTTATTATGAGCTTTTGCCAACGCAAAACAATCGATTCGGATCTTTAGTGCCAACAGCGGTCGAGGCTTAGCAAGAAATTGAGATAAAACGGCTGGAATTGAGCAACAGGAACATCATCTTCCATCATGATGATGCCAGGCCACACACTTCTTTAGCCCCGCAGCAAAAATTAAGAGGACTTAGCTGGGAAGTGTTAATGCATGAACCGTACAGCACTGACTAACCACCTACATAATTCCCTTGTTTTTGTCCCTTCAAAATTCTTTAGGTAGATACCCTAAAGACATCAAGAGAGAGCTGACAAAACTATTTTCTGCAATTTAAAAAAAAATTATAATTTTTAACTAATTTAGTTAAAAAATTAATATCTGTGGTGGTAAAATTCGCGGTTAGCGGCAAAGGACCTGATATCGTGATTCAATCAACCGACGATGCTAAACTGAAGTGGTTATTAAACTAAGCCAAAGAAATTAATGAACTTTAGGAAGACAATGAGAAAAGAAAGAAAAATTTTTTTACATCTGTTTGACAGTTAGATCCTAAATTGATTTACGATCCGGTAAGGTAAGGCCGTTAGGTTTCAATCTATTTTCGGAAATCCAATTAAGAAAAATGATTTATAGCGTTATGGTATTCGCTTTACTTTTGTTAATTAAATAAAATATGTTAATTGAATAAAAAAATAGAATAAGATAATATTTCTACTTAGCGCCTACATTTTTTCTCAGATTTTGTTTTTCTACTTACTTAAAATAATAGCTTTAAATCACAAATTCAACCATTAACACCTATTCCGACTTATTTCAGTAACCCATCCATACTCGTAGTTTCATGTTCAAAATAAAACAAGGTTAAGAACACAAGTGTAGTACTTTTTTAACTCTCGTCAATCTATTTATTCTTTTACTTTAGTTTGCTGGCAACTCTACACCAAAGCAAGGCGGGCGGCGGCTCGATTTTCAAATTGTTAGGGAACATTTTCGAAAGCCAAGTTCGATAATGCTTTCTTTTTTTGTTTGACATGCGTAAATAATAATACGACGTAGTTATTCTATCAGCGGTGGTAGCCTTTTGAGCCAGGTTTATTGAAAGGGTGGGCTGGGAGGGTACTGCGAGGGCGGGCCCTACGAAGCCCCTCATTTCGTTCAATAAAACCACTTAGTGGATGTAGAATGACTGGTTTGGGTGAGGTATTATAATTTTTATTTCGGAACTATATTTTAACACATATGCCAGTCACTAGTTCACTTGAAAAGGTTATTTTGAGTATTCAAACTGAGGTTGGTCTATAATTTATAGGTTATGAGCCACCTGCGTGATGTTTGCATATAAAATCATTATTGATTTATATGATTTGAATTTTCTCAACTGTGTGTACCATATATGTGATTTCAATAAATATATATGCTACCCACACACAAAAGGTTGTAAAGTCCGAATAAATGACTAGGACTCAA
Source organism: Marasmarcha lunaedactyla (assembly GCA_923062675.1). Classification (NCBI taxonomy): domain Eukaryota; kingdom Metazoa; phylum Arthropoda; class Insecta; order Lepidoptera; family Pterophoridae; genus Marasmarcha; species Marasmarcha lunaedactyla. Next base: position 10,352,217 of record OV281339.1, on the reverse strand, counting down.
CAAACAATGATTGGGATCCTGAATTTATTGATTTCTTAAATCATACCTAATCAAACAAAAAACACAGCCGAAAGCTGTAATGAGGTCGCCATCACAAATCCGTCGGAAGTTTCAGTCACAATATGACAGTGCGCACGCAATACGAACCGTTTTAAATTTAACCTTTTTGGAGCAATCAGTAGATACTCAGCCATTTAGTTCAGACGGATCGATAAGCGCCTAAGCCACATTTCAACATGTAATCTTTTCACTTCCAACTACCCTCGAAGTCGTAACTCAGCTTGGATTATTTTCTTATGTGTATGATACATGGCCGTTTTTAGATGCTTACCGTTCCGGTGCATCGAAACTATTAGAGGCATTGGATAAACAAAGGATTAAATTATCGCGTTAAGACGGAGATAATCCATACATATGGTCGGAGTTGGGGTGTTGACCTTGGCGGTGGAAGTGGCACGGTGGTGCTGACTCATGCCGCGTTGCGTTGCGCTGCGGTGCTTCGATTTATGGCGACGTAACTTGATTCCCGTATAGCGAGAATTTACTTTTACAATTTTGTCTCTTCCATTTTCCTGTGCTACAAGTACCTATTTGAGAACGAATCGACCTTTTTAACCAATCCTTATGTTATGTTATCAGGACCTAGAAACATACTTCCCAAAGCGAGCATCTTAGTCCCAATAAAACGCTTAATCCACACAAAAAGCCTTGAGTTACTATAAAAAGCAGAACAACATATTTAACATTTCTGTTTACAACTCAAAACCTGTAACATATCAAGTCAAGATCAACAAACAAGTGTCTAAAAAGAGTTGCTCACCGGCCGGCCAGACTGTTTGGCGATACTCTACTAACACTGTGATCGTGAGGCCACGGTCGTGAAAACTTTTACCTGACATACCAATTAAAACAAATAATTTTTCTGCCAATACCAACATGCTTGCGGTAGAAAAACAACAAACAGAGAACAGTGGTTCATCGACCGACGCAGCTGTAGTTGCCAAAATAAGCACCCCATCTTCAAAGAATATAGAAAACTGAAATTAGGTGGTAGTAAAACAAGGTCATATAAGTAAACATATATTTTTTTTGCTAAATAATTCATAGTATTTTGGTCAAAATGTGTGAATCAATGAACCAGAATTTGATATGTGTATAAATATGAATTATACGCGTGTCTAATTATAGAGCTTGCACAATACACGGGACATTTCTTTTTGATTTCTTGTCTATCCTTTTCAATTGATACTTTTTTATTTATAAGGATGAAATAAACTGTAGTGTTTTATTGTATCTGCTGGTTCAAACTTTTTTGCATTTTGAAGTTAACTAATCCTGACCACTATAGATTTAATATTAAAATGTTTTCAGTTAAGAAATCATACCACGTTACCTAGACTTAACATAGGCTACATAAAAAAATATCAAATGGTTAACGAACTACGTGCAAGTGCTAGTATAAATGATAAATATATGCTTAGTTATTGTATAAATAGTGTGTGGTGTAACAAAGATAAAACGTAGGCAGTTCCTCAGAATTACCGTGGCATTGAATAGTATCCACTCTATCGTCTCATCGCTTAATATCGAGTAGTGGCACTTGAAGTTTGATGTAAGACCTTGCATTCCGTTGGTTACTAAAAAAATCGAGTGTCCATTGAGGTTGGTCGTAACAATGAATGACACTGCCCAGTTTTAAAGAGCCGCGGATCTGGCTTATTGCTGGGTGTGTTGGTTTAGAACTTGCTTAGTCACGGTTCTCGGGTTCTGGTGTATACCTGGGCTTGAGAGGCTCTCCTTGTCATACGGCAGGAGCACCCCGCTTTGACATGCCCCCACACGGAGAGCTGTCGTTCAAGTTTTTTGTGCTATTAACAAAACTGTCAACATAAAATTGGCTATAAGCGTGATTGGTAAAAAAATGGCTGTAGATAAACATTACTTTGTGCCTTACAGGAAAGGGTCAAGCTAAAATTTGCAAACGCTCGGGCATGGAGACATGGCATGAGAACAAATCACTTTATATGAGTGAAAACGTTACGATGTTGTCAACACAGGTTTAACAACTTAATACATGTTTTTAACTTTTGTAACACGATCGATTGTATGAATAGTCAATAGCCTGCCCTCTTGTTAGTTAATAAGTGAGGTGTACAAAAGTCATATGTATCCAGTAAATATTTTCACACAGACTGGTGCCATTTTTTTTCGGATTCGGAAGTGGCTGATTTTATAACATGCTTGTTGTTGCGTGCAACCGAAAATATCCTTGTTTTAATAAACACGGCTCTACAGTCATTTGGGTCCATTTCATGAAGTACTGCTGGGCAAATTTACTGATTCAATTGTAGGTACATACAAAGAGAAAAGTCTTTGTTTATTCTTGAATATTACAGGCAGGTATTCTGCGACTGCGGTTTATTTAAAAGTCAACAATGCGTTAGCCTTAAGACGAGTGATCTACACAGAATAATCAAATCCTAGAGATAGGTAGTCGTTTCTTAAAGGTGGTAGAAGCTAATCTAAGATATTAATTCACATCACGAAGTAGAGGAATGTATTGGAGAATAGTTTTATTTATTTAATTACGAGGATAGCAAAAGTCGTCGTAACGTTAAACAAACTCTATATTAAAAACAAAGAGCCAACAGGTATTTTGCGTATAAATTGGTTGCATCTTCCGTGATTCCTTGCCTTTTGCCATATGTTTTTTTAAAATATTTTACTTATCCTTGTTTTAATATCTACACTTATACACATACCATAATATTAGTCAATTTGTTTAATGAGTAGTCGAAAAAATTTAACCAGAAGTATGAACAACATATTTGTATTGGTATTAGAAACTGGGACTCACACTATTGGTAATCTTGTTATTATTTACAATTGGCAGGCGATTGACTTCCCTTTCACCTGATGGAAACTCTACGTTTGGAAGTCCTAGAGTTGAATTGAATTTTTGTGAAAAAACAGACGCAGGCAGATCATTCCATAATCTGGCAACGCGAAAAAAAAAATTACTATCGAAATAAGCTTCGTTCGGCTTTTTGATACATTTGGTACGGATGAAAATTCTGTCTGCGCTTCGTTGACCGGTGAAGAAATGGTGGGGGTTATATTCGTTCGGACAGAGCATTCGCACACTTTTAAAAATGTATCATGTAAAATACCGTTAATTACACTTGTGACTTTGATCGAAACTGTGCAATCTCGTATTTTATTTACTTATATTAAGAAGATTATCGACTATTACATGTTCATAAACTACAGATTAAATAATAAAAGAGTCATTTAAAGAGTTGTAGAAACGTGTATATAACACATTTGCATTCGAAAGTTTATCGTAGATCGGTCAACAGAGTCCCACGCTTCTAGTTGTTACTTGGCTGAATGACCCCAAAGATGACTGCAGCACTCCATGCAAGATCAAACCTGGGCTGCATACATAGGTTAAGCTGCCATACAGAGCCGTAAAACCGCCTGATCTTCGAGATGACTACAAAATTTTCAGAGCAGTTTATGCCACAGACTCGCTCTGTTGGCCAAAGTTGAGTTTGGATGGCATGGTCATGCCCAATTGCCCTAGATGACCAGAAATCGATACAGGCACGTTTTGAAAAGAAGGTATCAAGTCGAAGGAGGAACTCTTTTTTGCGAAGAAGTGGCACGCCTGAGTTTTGGACTGGTTGAATTTGATAAGACTGTCGTTACTACATCTGGACATTTTAAGCAGAGCCAAATTAACCCCGTCTCTCTGACACTGGATCTGGTACGAATTCACCCGCGCATTATATACATAAGTCTATAGGACAGGGCTGTCATCAGCGTAGCCAATAATGCCCACCAATAAATAAAGTTCATTGATGTGCAGTAAGAATATCGTTGCAAAGAGAACTGCTCCCTAGGGATCTATGCCAGCATTCATTGCTATTCTCATTATTCTCTAGATACGCCCGGACACGATTGGTCAATACGAGTTCTATAATTTTAAATTATGGAGGTGATTGCAAGAGGGCTATAATTTTCCGGGTCTAAATGGCTGCCCTTTTTGGGTACAGGTTAAACGTATGCAAGCTTCCGGAATTTCGGAACCTTTTCTTAAGTTCTTAAGGAGAGTCAAAATATGCGTGTCAAAACTGGAGACATTTTGGCTGTACAGTGCTTTAAAACCACCGCAGGAATGTCGTCTGGTCCACAGTCGTTATTCACATTTAGTTTCTGCAACTATTTGAATACCTCCTTTTGGTTTATAAGTTCTTACTTGGCAGAATCATTATACGTTCGGTTTTTAGCTTGGATATCTAGGCTTGGCTTTGCCTCTGCAAGCATCAGCCCAGGTCAGCTAGGTCATGACCTTTATGCTTAACCTTTACAGCTAGGAGTCAATCAACATTAAACCATGTGCGAGCCCTAGACTCAAGGGAAATGTCAGAGAACAGTATGAAGCATTCCAAACCTTGACGTAACACACTGGAGACAGCATCTGAGCAGCATGTAGCATGCAGTAAAACAAACTAAATTATTTTTTTGCAGAAAAGGACTTAAACGTCTCTATGATTTTGTTCCTTTTCAAAAAAAATTTAAAGATTTTTCCCGATAAAATAAAGTCTAGTTTTGTCACTTAAAATCCCGTTTTATTGAAACAGGTTAAATATACAGGGTGAATTTTTGCAAAGCCACTTGGTGGAAAAGGACTCTAAATACTGGAGTTTTTGAAAAATATTCCATTATTTGTACTAAGAACAAAAACTGTATTCAACGTTATTTGAAAATAAGCTTGCGATACACAGGAATCAAACCAAACAATTAACACCCTTATAATTAGGGCATCAGCCAAATAGTCTACCATTAGGACAAAATCTGTCTAACACACTCGATAAGCTAAATGAGCGGGAAAAAACCATGAATTTATAGAAAAAAAACTACTCAGAAAAAATTACTTACCTCCATTTTTTATTTATTTTGTTGCATACACAAGTTTATTCTTATTAAGAATTATTTTCTATAATTTTAATTGCTAGTTGCGGTGAATACTTAAAATCGAACTATAAACCTTAGTTTTTAACACATTGACATAGACTATTTCATATAGTTGACAATTTTGACAAAATGTGTGTGGAGGTTTTTTCCGCCGGCCGTTTTACCCCTCCATCTGCCTGTTGAAAGCCGAAGTTATAGCGGCTTTTACGGGGTGAATGAAGTATAAAACGTTTTACCACTTTTACCCACTTTCATCAAGCGTAAATGTTTTGTACCTATTAAGCAATACAATATTTTGAATTCCTCATAGACTTTAGGGAAAAATATTTTTTAATTGACCTCATTTTCAAAATCTTGTATATCAATAGCTATCATATTGTGCCGTTTGTACTGATCCAGGTATTGAAATGATAGTAATCTGCTGTTTTGGGCCATACCACTACCTTTTCAAGTGTGACTTTTCATATTTAAAATATTCAGGTCTCATGCAGTTATGTCGCCTCGAATAAAAAGTCGGCATTACAAACCCGAGAAAGAGAATTGCAATTTTTTTCATAATTACGTGAAAGAATAATTAATTCAATGCACCCTTTGAGTAAAGGTACTTTAAATCTTGTTCTCGTTCTTAAATGTATAAGTTGAGATTTCATGCTTTTTCTTTAATTTAAATCACTATGTTTGTAAGAGAGATTTCGTATAGTTGACCCTATGGATCTATGGCATAAACATAGGGTGTTAATTTTTCGGATTTTAGCCGGTTCGTTTCCCGGGCAAGGTAAGCTTATTTTTAAATCTTTTGGAATGCAGCTTTTCTTATTTTTATAATAAATGAATGTTTTCTTAGAGTAAAAGTTGCTATCTCCAGTATTTAGAGTGCTTTCCCGAAAGCTGGCATTGGAAAAATGAATACGTAAATTTAGGGTGCGGAATCAAACCGAGCGGGCAGAATTATCGTCATTCAGGCATGAAAATCTTTATTTAATTTGTTGTTTGGGCTTCCATACCAAATTTCACCGTAGTTAGGGATTTTGATAAGCGACTGAGTGGATAAGTGATATAATCGTCTCATTGTGAGTAAATTAGAAACGCAAGACACATGAAGCATGTGTTTCATAAGTTTGTAAACTACCTACATATTATATCGAGATTTTGGGCTTTCTATTTGGGCTAACCAATCTAAGCTTGCAATAAAAAGTTACTATGAAACCGTTTAGAAACGGTGCCTCTCTTTTTTCATCATAGTTCTGAAATTATACAAAAAATTTTATCCATAGAAATAATGAAAGGAAGTTGTCCGTTTAAATGAAAATAAGGTTAAAAGGACGTTTCTCGGGAGACAGGTCATTCAAATAATAATATAAATAAAATACAAGAAATTTGTATGATACGCATGTATTTATTACTTATTTACACACAGTTGTAATACAATATTTATCATTTTATCACAAAATGGTTAGCTAGTTGGCTACTCAATATTTCGGTAGGTATACTCACTGACACAAAAAAATATTCATCATAATATTTTACAACTTACGCTTAAAAATTAAGTATTCTTATTACAGTAATAATTATAAATAATCGTTTTTTTATATTATTCCTAGTGGCAGGCCTGTAAATTACGAAATGCTTTTTAATATTATTACATCTACACGTTTCATACAATGTAGGTAGTAATCTAAGGGCCCCTTCCGCAGCTCCACTAAGCCCCGGGCTAGCCCGCTAGTTAGTTAAAATGTCCCTGCCTCACTTTCCATTTCTACTGAACTGCTATCAGACGCACAGAAATATTTTGCCTAGCGTTAACTAATTCAGAGCTGCCCAAGCGGGCCTTAAGGGTAGTATTCAAATCATACTTCGTTCATTATAACAAATGCATTCAATTTATAACGTGACGTTGGTCAAAATAATGTTTTTTAAAGGAATGCCTAGGGCCAGGACCAATTAAGGAGGAATATAAAACTCTTGATCAGTGCACGTAAAAGTCTTCACAGAAATCGACTGACACAGCGGAAATAGGAATTAACCAAATGTTCGTCATTAAGAAGACATCAGAAAAAATAAAGTATAATTACCGTGGTCTCATAAAAATAAAAATTATACAAAAAAGGTTTACATTGACAAGGCAAACGTTTAACTGGGAACTCCAATTGCAACTAATTATGAACCTTTTTTAAATCCAAGTAAAATAATCGGAATTAAGAGACGCTAAGTATTTCTGTTTAATCAAGTTTCTCATGCTTGAATACGGTGGGCGTTAATATCTACGACACAGTTTAAAACTATATGTAGAATATTATCGACCATTGTCAACTTTTCTCTGTGAATAAAGATTATTGTATTTTTAACGGCACTGGCGCGTGCCGACGGCAACTGAAGTTTCAGATGGAAAGAGGTAAGACCGTTCGTTTTAAGAACTTGAAAAGGCTTAAACCAAAAATAGATGACCTTTTTGAAAAAAGCGACTTGGTTAACGGTGTAGTCATCAACCCAGTGCGTCACAAATTTGCTTTGATTCGTTACGAACTGACACAATGCAATAATTATCTACAGTGTAACTTAAGGAAAACGAACATGTATGTATTTATATGCTGTATTGAATATTTTCACTCTGGGCCGCTCCTAACAAGTTTAGGTAAGAATGGCATCGAAGTTTCTCAAAATTACTTAAAACTATTAAAAAGACTAGATTTTAATAAAATTAAGTAAGTACATTGATTTTATAAAGCTGCTAGAAGTACTTATTAGCTATTTTATATACTATCATATTATTTTAAATCAATATTTAATTTAATATGTAATGTGTATTTAACTATTTACATTTGTTACTAATCTATTTTTTGTAAATTAATAAGTGGTCAGAAAAGGATTTAACTTAGCTTTTTTAATTGTTATATTAGTACCAAATATGGAAAATAACAAACTTCAGATTATCTGATACTGTTTTGTTATAAAGACTCTATAAAAAATAAACCTTTTCACTTAACACCGTACATTATATACACATTGAAGACCACTGTAAACTAATGAACATATATTATATTAAATAGTTCTGGCACTAAATTCAATTTATTAACGGCTTCGATGTATCGTGGCTTCGGCGATATTCTCGTAAATGTAATGTAACATATCTGTCACACTGAATGCGTCTAACGATAGTCCTGCTTGGAGCGACTCCAGCCGCCACAACTGCCTCCCTCTTGCCGTTCGTCACCGGCATATCTGTAACAAGGAAGACATTTAAAGCCTCAGTAAAGTAACATTCATCTTTCGAAATATTTTATTTTATCGTTTAAAACTTTTGTGCTTGACGAAAGTCAAAAATCCAGGCCACTCAGAAAGTTCTGCAAGAAAAATTTTTTTGTGAGAAATTCTGGCGAGTTATAATTTATTATCAGTGTTAGATAATTTAAAAGTAGTAATTTATACCAAATTTAATATTCTCTCAAATTTTTTTTACTAGTGTTATGAAATTATTGTGTGTCAATGAAAAATGGATCTGCGATGGGAACATTTTCGTACAAAGACTTTTTTATGACTCCAAGTCCAACATGAAACCTGATGAATCAATTGAACAAGGCACCTTCTGAAGCAATTGTGTCGCTTAAATTTGAAGGATGACGAAAGAAGAGGTCGTACTTTAACTATTGCTACGGGAAAAAACGTGCTACAAGTGAAAAATTTGATTGAAAAATCCAGCGAATTAAATACGAGAAGATTCAGCACAATCTGCAGATTTAATTGGGAAGTGTTAATGATATTCTACACAACCACGACCTTTGCGTAAGGAGGATTGTTAAGCGCTGGGTACCCCACAAGCCCACCGATGCTCAGAAGTTGACCGCTAGTTTTTTCAGACGTTGGTTGGTGAGCTCTTTGGAATTATGTTATGAAAAAAATATAACCTATACAGCATTTTTATATTTTTCTCAAAACTTTCTGAGTGTCCAACGTATATGTAGAGGGTCATTTTAAAACTAAGTGACAAACTGTCAGGGATCTACCCGTGAATACCCTTGACAACTTTTTCTATGGGAACGACTTAAATACTGTAAAAATAACCCTGTACAATTGTAGGATTAAACGATTCTGTAAACCAACATATTTTCCAAGATAACATGTCATGTCTATACATGGGAATAGTGTTTCAAAAACTATTCAAAGAAAATCAATCCTGTCCCAATCAAGCCTGTTATCTACTTATATAGTTATTTTGGCCAACATACTTCACGACCGAGAACCAATCAGCGATTTAATTGTTTAACTTTTTGAAAAAATATTGACATAATAATTTTTTAAAACGAAACAAATCAATAAACCGTAAAATAACTTTTCTAACCTAATTACACTATTTTCTGGAACTTATTTCTTGGAACTTCCACGAAAAATTCATTCATGTTTCAAGTTAGTTTTACATCGAAAAATAAAAATAACCTGGTAACTTAACAAATAAATTCAGAGTTTAATTTTAGAATGCTAATGCAACATTAAAGTAGACACATAACTTCTATAGTCGACTGCCCAAAAAAACGTTATCCGTTGTCTGAATATTACAAAAAAAGAACATAATCACTGTTAACACTCCTTAAGCCAATAAGGATTTAAATTTTGCAGAAATCCGGACATCCTTTCTCGATTAAGGCATCCCTAAACTGTTTTTTTTTTTAAGAAATGACTAATTTGTCGTGTTTAGTATTTGAAAAGGTCCAGTCCAGTTTGAGTTGACTGCCATATGTCAACAATGAATGAACGGTTCGGTTAACGCGTTTGAGTTTTTTTTGTTTCTAATTTGTTTGGCGCGGCTACCAAGCAAATGTCATTTGGACTTGAACGACGATTTACATTAGTTTATTTTTTATTCCTCTTATCTACTTACTCATCATCAAGAGAGATTAAAGAGCACTTACGTTTATTAAAAAATTAAGCTAAATTGTGTTTAACTATAACCTCACAGTCTAAAAACTTTAGAAACAAAACGGGTTGATTTTTACACTTTATGCTAACCTGGGATATATTTGCTGTGTATCTCATCTAGTTGGGTGGGAAAGATGTCCTCAGCAGTGGAATAATAACGTAGGGCGTAGCCAGGGGGAGGGTTTTGGGGGTTCAACCCCCCCTGAAAAGTTCGGATATAACAATGATTTACCTACATTACCACTTTTACCTACATTAAAATATACGATGGTTAGCTTTCCTCCGCCACCGTCGACTATCTGATCGCATTCGGTAATCTTCGTATATTTTCATGCCCTTTCGTAATAGATTTAGAATTTTCACTACATACATTAAAATAATTTGACTTCCAGATAACACAGGAGTAAACGCGTGTCTTATTAATACAAGGGTAAGTAAATAGTAATAAGGCTTTAAATTAATTCTAAACGCGCAGTGTAGAGGAAGAATAAATCCCAAGACATTTTCAGACATCACCCGATTATTTTTAAAAGTTATTGTACATAACGACCGTTATTTTTTTATTCAGCATACAGTTTATACTGTCCCAGTGCTTAAAAAGGACTCCACCAATTCCTTTTAGGAAATTTTTTCTGTATGAATTTTTCACACCTTTAATATTTTTCTTATACAGGGTGTCCCAAAAGCCGACGATAAACCGGAAGCAGGAGGAACAACAAGTCATAACAGCCATCAGAAAAATAAAAAATAAATTGTTGGCCCTGTGGTTATGAAATTATGGGTATTAAAAAAAAACAAAAAGTCAACACATTGTGATGATCATTTCAACCTTGTTGAAAACATACAACAAGTACAAATTGCTACGTTTGCTTGGTTTTATTTTCGGAATATAGCCCTGATCAATGCTTCTATCAATTGTAAATTTAAAGTCATCTACCTTCGTTTAGAACAAAAAGTCCCGTTTCTGGCAACCAAAAATGTATAAAAAAAATTTGGCTTAACTAATCTACAGTACTAAAAAAAATTTACCTAGTTCTTTTGGCAAGTAGTTTCAAAAGTTTGCTTATTCAATACAGATCTAAGTGTTTGTGAAAGAGAATGTGCAACTACCAAAGACTTCTTTAATCGTTTCTAGTATGGCTAATTTTACAAAAGAACTTACTTATAGTAGGTAGATACGCCAAGTTTAAACAGCGAGAGTAAAGCTATTAATTTTTGCACATTTAAAACCGATTTCATAATTATCTTTTTTACAAAGAGTTTAAAATAAAACATCAATTCTTAGATTTAAACTTTATTTTAAATTAAATGTTCGAAATATCTTACTTCTGCTTGAATGCAAGCATGATATCTTCTTAAGAAACTTACTTGTTGTATCTCCTGCTTTCAGTTTATCGTCGATTTTGGGACACCCTGTATAAGGTCTATGTACTTTGTCGTTTAATTGTCTTATTTTAATTTAAAATAAGAACCCCCCTGAAAACCTGGCTACGCCCGTGAGAACACCTATATTGCTATTCAGTTTCTTCTTCCACCAGTCCTATACAAAATGTTAGGCTTATGTAGCATATTACATAAAACATATTATTAAATAATATGTTGAAATAAATTTATTGCCACAATCAAATCTATTTACAAGATTTTCGTATGACACTTTACAACAAAAAATATAACTTTCTTGACAAGTTCCAGAATTCTGATAAAGATCGACTGAATAACTGTACCTATTTAATTAATATTGGACCTGAGTAAGTATTTCTTACGAGGAATTTACTACTGATACAAATTCAAGATTCAAAATGACTGCCCGGAACGTGTAATTTATGCAAAAAATGTACAAAATTCGTACGTGACCATGCAGTTGAAGAAAACCAAAAAGATTATTGTAAAGATTTTTTTGTTGCATATAAAAGATGGTGTGATCACTTGGCAACCACATGGTCCGCAGTTCTAGAGTGACGCGGACCAGACAATGGCCGGGTACCAGTTTTTATCACTTCTGAGATTTCACATTTTGTAAACAGAATATCTTCCAACCGCGCTAGTCGGATTTGTAACCCTTTTGTTTATATTTTAATAGGTTATCCGATTCAGCTGGTGTATGTTATTAGAAGCGAAGGCCGATCTGCTGCGGTGATCCAAATGCGGTTGAATAAGTAACTCGTTAGATGATATTTACCAAATATTGTAATATCTTGTGCTTATTGCTTGCATAGTTTATAAAGGAGAAGATTCTAGATTGAATTGAAGAAGTCCTAGATTGGAATTTAATGTTTTTTAAGTACCTAACTGTAAATTAAGTAATTCCGGGCACGAACGCTATAAACCAATTAAAAACCTACGCATATTGAAACTAATCTAAAACTGACTTTCGTAAATTAGACATATCTAATTTACGAATTAATTAGAATTAGCCATTAGATTAGAAGCATTCACAATCATAACTTTGTTATTTATTATTTATTATATATATAATCTTTGCCCACATTAGACTTAAGTAATTTATTGCAAATATTTTTATTGTAATTTTTATTTTGTGTGAGCAATAAAGAATTATTATTATTATTATTATTATTATATTTATTTTTGCGGCTACGTTAGATTCAATATGATGGATTGTTAAAATAAATAAAAAAATATCACTTGATTTGAGTTCAAAAATATTCAAGTAAAAAAATATCTGATTTAGATAATATTACTTTGAACTATTTAGTTGGCCCTCAACGATGTTTTATTTTATTTATTTATTTTTATTTATGCATAATCATAATTTGTTGACAGTCCTGTTGGTGTTACAATAATGATTTACCTTTCTAAAATTCAAATTTATCACTATTTATTGTTTTTAAATCAATAAAATTAAATCAAAACTGCTGCTTTTAAATAATTCAAAAAGCCTTACCGATTTAATTGTCAATAAATATTAAAAACATTAACTTTTTTAGTATTAATTTCTTCAACTCCGTACGATATGGCAACTTCTCCTTTGACAGGACCATTATTTGTTTAACATTTAAGTAATTGATGCCATCAGAATAAGAATTAGGAAGTGCAAATATCGATCACATGTTTAACGAAAAACACATAATTATGTATTTTTCACCCTTATTTACAAGCAGATTGTAAGCAAATTATGTAAAAAGCCATATGTACTAAGTCTATCAGTACCTACGTCTAGTCTTATTATTAAGTTTAAAAAGTATTAGTATGCGAATTTTCGATATATCGACCTAAGACCACAAAACAGCTGCAATCCACGATATTTATCTAAAAAATGTTATCGAACTTGACATGAACGTGCGAGAATATATGTAATTATAGTCATAATCGGAGGTACATATTATTAAAATTCCGATTTGTAACTATCAAATACAATATTTAATTGACATAGTACAAATTGTCAAATCCTAGATACCTTCTTTCTAGCTTGAGGGAATTTGTCGCACTTGTTAAAGATCGGCTCGTTTAAGACGGATCTATGTATTATTTACTGTTCACAAAGAAAATAAACATAGGAATTTTTATCACACTTAATGCGGTGAGGTCTCTCAAACCCGGTAAATCTATCCGACATTTGGCCTCTTTGCTCTACTCCTAGGTATACAATGTAAGTGCGTATTGTATTTTTAGCTCCCAACGCAAAAAGAGGGGAGTTATAAGTTTAACTCTCTGTGTGTGTTTATGTATTAATTTGAAAGTACCTTAATTTTTATCAATAATTTCAAGGATTGCCATTGTGTCGAGTATAGCAAAGGAATAGATAAGATAACCAATAGAATAGGTTGCAGCTGTTTCTATGAAATAAAACACTTTTAAACCGGATTTTGTCGCGTTTAGTTATACTTTTACAAGTAAAAAGTGTTTTAATTTATATACCTAATCATGAAAACTTAAGAGAGTATTAGGATATTTCTGATCAAGCATTAAATAACCTCATTTAAAGCTCGAGTAGGGACCTAACCCTCCTTATGACTTGTTGCGTCCACCAGTCGTGTACGGAAAACATAAAGTCTAAAATCCAACAGGACTCAGCCGATACGAGCTTAAGCTTAAGCTTAAGAAAACTATTTATTTTATAAATTATATACAATAATGTTCCTCAGTCAAAATAGGCCTGAAGAGACGTGTGTCTTAATAAGGTTATTTATGTTTGCCTACATTTTTGAAACCTCACCGATTACGCAACAGTTCACTATTTATTTGCTCATATTTTTAATTTTGACCTGTTGATAATTAATTAGTTAAGTTTTATTATTTTAAAAATATCATCATACCAGCCTCGTAACGAAGTGATGTTCGCAAACACATTTGACGAATACAGTCTGCGCCATTAACGGCGGAGGTAGGTACAAGGAAAAAAAAAGTTAGTTAAGTTTAACAGGTTGTTAAGTGACACAATATGGGTAAAAAACGTATTTTCACAATAATTGCGCCAGTAAAAATACCAAAGGTATAGATATACCTACCTGTCAATTCGGTAGTAGCGAGAGAAGCAGGGTGGCTACTGCGGGGCTCCAAGCCACCTGGCCGCCCGGCCATCGGCGGGCTCTCGGTGCGGCTACGAGCCGGCAGCGCCGCACCGGACCGGCCTCCTGCAACCACAACCCAGTCACCATATGTGCCAGGCGACCCCCGGCCGTCGGGGTGCCTCGTCCGCTGTTCGCGCTGCTATTTCGCTCAAAGTGCATACTCATCGCAACAAAGCTCGCAGAGCAGGTTAAGAGTAGAACATACATCAACGAGGTCGCTTACCTGATAGCGCAGTCTCAGTAGGACTTGTGAGCGGACGCGGGCGCAGCCGCCACGCAAGCCTGGTGGTGGTAGTAGGAGGGGGCGGGCGCGCGGTACGGTGGGTGCGGTGGCGAAGCGCGGTAGGCATCCGGCGTCGGCGAGCCGCCGCGGAAACCGGCCAGCTGGCAGCTGGGTGCCTCGAACAGCTCGCGGAAGCCAGGTGGCAGCTGCTCGGCCGGCGGCTCTGGCGCTGTATACCAGCCGGTGGCCGCACGGAACTCCTCGGCTGCCAGTGAGTAGGACTGAGAGGCGCAATAGACTGCGGGTGCTGGTAGCCGCGCATCACCAAAGTCGTCGAGTGCGTCCAGCGGTTTGTCGAAACGCGCGCAGTCGGTGGGCTCGCGCTTGGGCCGGCAGTCCAGCAGGCGCGGCTTGACATCAGGCTTGACGTCGCGTGGCGCTAGCTCGCCCGCCGCCAGCGCCTCCGCGTGTTGTAGCTGCTGCTGCCGCTTTAGCGCCTCCTCCTTCTCGCGCAGAGCGTCCTTCTTCTTGAAGCGGCGGCGCCGCCGCAAGTACGACCCGTTGTCGAACATGTTGTACGAATCCGGGTCCAGCGTCCAGTAGCTGCCCTTGCCGGGCTTCTTGTCGTCACGCGCCACCTTCACGAAGCACTCATTGAGGCTCAGGTTGTGTCGGATGGAATTCTGCCAGCCTTGTTTATTTTCTCGGTAGTAGGGAAATCTCTCCATGATGAACTGGTAGATGCCATTGAGGGTGATCCGCCGCTCGGGCGCGTTCTGGATGGCCATGGCGATGAGTGCAATGTAGGAGTATGGTGGCTTCACCATGTCCTTGGGCGCGTGCTGCTGGTGCGGGTGCAGGTAGGGCGCGCCGTACCCGTAGCGGTACTGCTCGTAGGCGTAGGGCGCCACGCCGGGGTACGAGCCGCCGGCGCCGCCGCGATACGCGTACGCGCTCTGTTCGCCGAACAACGCGTGCATGCTGGTTCACGCGCACATGCCCGCACAACACAACTCGCTCCTTCCGCGACAAAACGACGACTGACTGATTTTGTTTAGATTCACAACAAGAGCAGTTTACATAGCGGACGCTAAACGACAGGCAAGCGCGGGGCTGGAACTGCGGGCGGTGCGACGCAGGCCCCGCCCGCGGCCGGGAGGAGTCTGCTGCGTCGACTCCATTGTCCCGCGCATTATTCAGCTGTCACAATGCCGCCGCTCTGCACACTTCACTTAGGTACCCCATTGTAATTGAAATATTATTTAACTGTCGGCTACCCCAACACTGAAATAACTTCGTAACAAAATAACACCATCTGTTAACCTTAGGTAGGTAGGTATTCGAAATTCTACATAGACATACATTTTACCATTTGAACAAATTTCGCTCACTGTTCTATTTTTTTGATTTTTCATTCACTACAATATGGGAATAACAGAAGACGTTACGTTGACACCAATATACCTACGAGTATTACAACTTATATGTTTCAGTATTAGCGAAATAAAGAATAATGCTTATTTACTGTTTTTTTTAATCATTTAACAAAAGTTGTCAAAAATAAACTCTGTATAGGTACCTATAGTGCAGGCAATCCACTGGGAAAAATAAAATCATATGTTCAATACCGAGGATAGCCAAGCGATATCCTCAAACATATCAATTTTTGCCTTCACATACAATATTATGATCTTTAAATGACTCTTCTAAACACTGAATTGAAGAGATCCGTTGTCTGCTGGACGAAGAGGTTCAGTTCTGGATATCCTTTAGGTACCAGACTTATGCACCTATCTTGTATTATATTTTCACCAAGATAGCAAATCGTCAATCAGTAAAGTGTTCCTGTTTCATTTTAGGGAGTTCAGGATCCAGCACACGAAATCAAAAAAATCGGCTCAACAACAAAAAAGTTACGGCTGAACGTACCTAAAATGCACATTTTGAATCTGTAATGTGAAACTGTGAATCTGCGAGCTTGTTTAATTATAATATTAAAATTATTTAAAGCTAATGTTCTGTAACTTTAATAATAAATAAAAAATATAGGGATAAATTGAGTGTCTATTCGCGAGTATCGGATATTGAAATGGTTGATTGTGGTTTTATATAGTTACAATGATGGTTTTACTACCTACTTATTACACAGTGCAAGAGCGAGAATCGTTTGTGAGCTTTTGAAACTTTGGTAGGTGCCTCGCTTATTAGGGGCATTCGAACACGAATCTGAGGCTGCACCAAATCCCGAACGCAACCGCGCTCCACTGCGGGCACAGGTCAGTTTCACATGCTATCCACACAACGTTTTCAACCAGCCGCAGTCAAACATGTCATCGCCATTCATGGCCCGATAGTCATATCTACATTGTAATATAATTACATGGTTGAACCGTGAAATGAAAAATTACCCTTAAAAAAATTACCCTGTAGTTTTATCATACCTATCGAAAGGCTTTATCATAAGGATTATTTTTTGCTAAATAACATAGTGTCAGAAATAAAAGGAAGACCATGAGTTTTAATTTTTTTAATACAAAATTAATCAAACGCTCAAAATGAGTTCTATTCTGTAGAATACAAAGTCGCACTCTTTTGATTATTTCACATCCTGTCGATTTTTTGATCATGTTGTGGTGGATATTTAGAATAATATGTCTAAGTTCTGCTTGTAGCTCGTGGACACTCTCATAATGGTTCTTGTAAACAACATTTTTTACACAACCCCATAAAAACATCTAACGGAGTTAGATTTGGGGGTCTCGGCGGCCATCTTATTTGTCCATTTGTCCCGATCCAGGAAACAAAGTGTTCATTGGGATAGTTCCTTGTTTTGTGACTGTTATGAGCCGGAGCCCTATCTTGCTGAAAAGTAAGCTTTTGTCGTACTATAAACGGAAGATTATTTATCTCACTTCTTAAAATCAAAAGTATTTTGAAATTCCTTTCCGTGCTCAGATGTCCTTCGTAAAAATATAGGACCTACTAAGAGGACCTTTAGAGGTTTTTTACAATCCCACACCAACAGTTGAAGGTAAACGCACTTGACTATTAGTCTTCGCGGATATGTAAGGGATTCTTGGAGCAAATGCGATTATTGTGTCACTTTCAGCATCACCCGGCCGTTATTTTTGTACTAATCGCCCTTCAACGTAACTTTTGAATTTTTATTTTTGCAGTATATTTTTTCGACTACTTTAGACTAGAAATTCCGACTACTTCTTCCCTCACTGAGGATATAAGATTTACCTTAAAGTATATCAAAATGTCGAGTTCATCGTCAGTGTTTGTCATTTGGTGCCCCGGTTGTGGTAAGCGATAATCGAAACGTCCCAAATTTATCAGATTAACCTCCAACCGTTTCATAATAAATCGAGATGTTGTATTTCTATCAGGATGTCTTTCGCGGTGCCATTTTAAGGCTAATGTTATGTTTTTGTGGTTCAAAAAGTATGCTTCCATTAAATCTAAATTATTTTGATACACCATAGTTATGTAACAAAATCACAATACAATGCAAAAATCCTAAAAAAAAAATCACAGAAACAAAAAAATTTTAGTTTGAAAATGGAACACATTTTTTGAATTATATCTTTATACTCAGCCAGCCACATTGCGATGGACAAAATCATTTAGGGTTCTTTCGGCAGATTCAGAAAACGGCAGAAACTTTATTGGACAGAAACTCGACTTGTTGCATACAACCGGGTTCCTACTAAGGAGTAGGGTATTACTAATAAATAAGTTACGTACCTCTTTATCATTTTATCATGCACTTAAATTATAATAGGGAAATGATGCGTACTTCTCAAGTGGATTTTAATTATACCTACTTTAAAATGATCATGTCAGTTGTATTTCCTTACGGCAATGCCAGCTTTTCATTTTTCTGAACAAAATTTCACAGCAAATGTTAAAATTCATGGTCTTCCTTTTATTTCTGACACTATTTTCTATGTTATTTAGCAGAATTTTATCACAATAAAAGTAATTGTAGTAAATCTAATTACAGAATAACACAAGGGAATAAACGCACACATTTTTGTTTTAATTCGACATCAACCAAAATCATTTCTTTCACCTTCCACGTAGCTTTTTAGGTCGAACTTTTACCCTTACAACCTTGTTAAGAATTTATTTTATCTTTATTTAGCCTCTAAGAAAAACAGAATATTTCGCAATGATCGCGATTTATGCGTATGGTCGATGCGATGGCAATACACGCGCAGCTCAAAGACTGTACAGAGAGTTGCATCCCAACAGTCGTGTACCACATCATAACACTTTTTCAAGTACATTTCGACGACTTCGTGAAACAGGAAACTTAACCTTTCGAGATACACGAGTCAGCGCAACACAGCATCCAGTTGCTATAGACGAAGCCATACTCCAAGCGTTCAATGATGACCCCACTACCAGTACTCGAAAAGTCGCCAGAAATCTGGGTGTTTCCATATGGAAAGTATGGTCTGTCGTCAATGCAGATGGAAGGCATCCTTTCCACTACACTCCGGTGCAAGGTAAATTACTTTGAAGTGCCTAATTTAATGTAGCTTATCTTTGTTTTAGTTTAATTAGACAAGACGTTTGAGGTGAATAATTTTTTTTAATGGTTGTCAGTCAGGCATTTGACCACTGTCGACCGTGATCGTCTGATGTGAATTTACACACTCAAGCGAGTCTGTGGCTCAAGTATCCTTGGACTGGAATTGAACCGATAAACTTAGTTAGAAAGATTATTGGTATTGCACTAGTATTTTTTTGTTTTATCTCATGGGTGCCTCATTACAGTCGAAACTGCACTGTTACATAATCGTTAAGATATTTTTAACGGTTTTTTTCTTTCTTGTTTTAGGTTTAGTGCAAGGTGATAACGCGCGACGAATGCAATTCTGTCGTTTTATACTTAATACGGACATATAGGATGGAAACTTTTTAAAAAGCATTCTATGGACGGATGAGTCGAAATTCACACGTGAAGGGATTTTCAATCAACACAATTTACACCACTGGGCAAAAAAAGGACAAAATCCCCGTGTTACAAGGCAGGCATAGCATCAAACACGATTTTCTGTCAATGTCTGGACAGGTATAATTGGCAAACATCTGATTGGACCTCACTACTTACCAGACACTCTTGACGGGGACAATTATTTAGAATTTTTAGAAAATGATCTCCCTGAACTGATGAGCAATGTGCCGATATATCGAGAAGATCGACCGATAGTATTTCAAAATGATGGTTGTCCGGCACACTATCGGCTAACAGTTCGAGAGTTCCTAGATAACTCGTTCCCTAATGCGTGGATTGGACGACTTGGCCCCATCTCATGGCCTCCACGATCCCCAGATTTGATCCCTCTTGACTACTGTATATGGGGACGTGCAAAAGAGCTTGTATATGAAGTTGAAATACAAACAAAACAATAATTAATTGAAAGAATTGACGCAGCATTTGCAAAAATGAAAGTCGAGATGACGCTCCGTACTACTACTGTTGAAATTCGGCGAAGATATCGAGCGTGTATTAGAAGTAGGGGAGGGGTATTTGAACAAAATTTGTAGTTTTAAAGAATAAAAATGTAAACATTTACTTTTGTGTTTTTACTCCGTTTTCCCTTAAAGTTGTATTTTTGACAAATTCATACATTTTTTTGCTACATGTAGTATACCAATGTAAAGAGGGATGACTAGAGATTTTTTTAAAAGTACTTGAACTCCTCGATCGTTAATGGTTTTTTTTAAAAAGATATAAAGTTGCCTTTTTTAGCTAATGTTTTTAATTTTTTTTAACTTTAGGGCCTGTAAAAAAATTTTTGCTCGTTATTTTGAACCAATAACGTCTTTGACAGACGAAGGGTACATCTGAGACCAAATTTACATAAAAATTCGTAGCAAAAACATGTTCCAAAAAAAGTTGTACGGTTGGAAAAGTAAGATTTCGGAAAAACTTAAAAAAATACAAAAAAATTCATTGAAAAAAAATTATTTTTTATAATAAGAGTACAGATAATTGTATACATCTGTTGAAAAAAATTGGTTTTCAAAATATGTTTCAATTTAAGTTTGCGATCTGGGGCCTAATAGTGTAACTTCAACCTATGGCGGTCCCTTTGAATTTGACAGTTGAAGCATTTATACTATTTCCATTTCTTTATTTTCTCGATGACAGTTCTAATTTGATATAATGTAGTGTTGTGACCAAATAAGTAATGATATCGATCGCATGTTTTAATTACATTTTGACAACAAAAACATTCAAATATATTTTTCACTCAATGGCCCACCGCCATTTTGTGTTTGTTTTAATCTGTCACTCGCAACAAGACGGTCGTGCTAGTCACTACATTTCTGTTCGCTGAGTTTTTTCACATTATCCATACGTTACGTTGTGTATTTTGTGTTCCTCCGTGTTGATTGCTGCCCAGCTGTCAAATATCAAAATGCCGAAAGGATCTGTTCTGAAAAGGCACTCGAGAGAACTGGTGATCAAGGTTCATAATTACTTTGAAGCAGAGTATCAAAATGGTGGCCGGCTATTACCAACTATTACTGTCGCTATTACTGTCGCAAGTGCGAGAGTGTGTTGCGGCCGCATTAGGAATTAGTGGACCTACTGTTTCAAAAATTACTACCAAAGCTTACGGTACAAGCGGCATGCAGGAAAATAAGCTTCGTACGCCGAAGAAAAAAACGCCAACCACGTCGTGTGACATCGGTTGACAACTTCAACGCTATGACTATGACTTGCGCAAAGAAATTCCAACACTTAAAAAACTGTTCCATGGCAATCCATCCAAAACTTGTTCCATGGCCGAAAATCGTCATTAAGCTTAGTTTTGAAAGAAATTGGATTTTCTTATAAAACCTCCGACAAACGTAAAATATTGATGGAGCGTCACGACTTTGCTATAGCTCGCTGCGAATTTTTGAGCAAAGCCAAAAAGATATCAGATTGATCAAATGTTATTTCCACTGACGAGACTTGGTTAAATGCATACCACACAGTATCTAAGAACTGGACTGACGACACCGCCGCTTCCACTAGTTCAGTGCCAGTGGGAAAAGGTGAACGCCTAATCATATGCCATGCAGGGTCGTGTACGAAAGGATTCGTGTCAGATGCTTTACTGGCCTTTAAATCCAAGACAACAGTGGACTACCACGAAGAAATGAACGCGGAGATTTACGAAGGATGGTTTAAAGAAATGGTGCAGTCTCTGGAAGAACCGTCCATAATTATTATGGACAACGCTACATATCACTCAAGACAAATTGATAAAATGCCGACGCAGGCCAATAAAAAACAAGAGATAATTGACTGGCTCCAACGTCATGGCGAAAATGTGAATAGTACTTTATTAAAAGTACAATTAAAGAATATTTTAAAATCGAAAAAAAGCGTCCCTAAAATACATTTTATCGATGAAATAGCTGCCGAATGTGGTCATTGGGTTCTTCGACTTCCGCCGTATCATTGCCAGTACAATGCTATAGAACTAATATGGGCACAAATCAAAGGACGCTCGAATTAATACCCATCCCCCTTTTACGGCAAACAAGATGTTAGATTTATTAAAAATGCATGTGCGGAAGTAACTGCCGAAAACTGGGAAAAAATTGTGAGTAAAACCCAAAACATTATAGCGTCGGATTGGGAAATTCATGTGGCATTCGATAATATACAAGTAGGGTCAAGTAAGCAACAGTTACTCGGTTTTTTTCGCAACACTATTTGAAATGGAAATTCTGGTGGGATTACAGTGAAACTTTCACAGATTTTTGGTTGACCATTGCAGTTTAATATTATATCAGTATAAACCGATAAAATATTATGCATATAAATTTAAGACACAATATTCAACAAAATGTATTTGAGCCACTGTGCACTACTATGTGCACACTGACTCACTGCCGTTGTACACCTTGACTTATAGTACACAGTGACTCAGCTGTATCATTTAATAAAATAATAATAATGTTAACCTCACTGTATGAGGTTATTATTATTATTATTTTATTACCTCACAAAGTAGTCAAGGGACTGATAAAAAAACGGTAATTAATCAATGAACATATGTTTTATTGAAATAAAAAACAGTTACAATATTCTTCTACACAACAACAGCAAATAAATCTCAATCTTTTTAACTAACAAGTTTACTCTTTTCTTATTCATTAGCAAGATATAATAATTATTGTGGAGATCAAAAAAATCTAAATCTTATCGCTAACAATGACTTTTACTCTAATAATTCGTTAAACATAAAAATAAATTATCAAAAATTATTATATCAACTTAAACAATCAACTTTTTCGTATGAAAAATATCACTATAATCACCCTCATTTTGTACTTTCTTAATCAGGAACTGTAATAATGATTTCAGTATTTTTAACTAATAGTTTGAAGCGTAAAATTAATCAAAAAGTTATAAAATGGCCTGGATGACGTTCCAACTAATTAATGTTTTGGCAGAACATATTTTATATCATGCTCCTTTACAAGGGAAAGATGAGGCGTATCTGGCATAAGGAACTTTTGTGTGCCTGGGGAGTGTTTCCTATTCTTCTCTCGGTCTTTTTCCGTGGCATTCTATAAACTAAAAAGAATTCGAATCATTACGAGTCAAAGAAATATTAAGATCTAAAAGGTACACAGTGGGTCATGAGCCAGTGTGTACCTTTTACAAATAAGTCGCTGTGTACTTCCACGCCATTTTGAAAATATTTCATCACATCAACGAAAATCAAAATCAAATATGACAAATTACAGGTAAAAGATAATTAATACAAGACATACTATTCAATGAATATCACGTCTATCAGCAATTGCAACAAACAAAGATGTGAAAACAATTGAAACTTACCTTAAAAAGTAATTTTGTGCCCGTGAAAACTTATAACACTTAGTCACACTACCACTCGGCCCTCGATTTGCGAGTTTACTGGTTTGAACATGTTCGGGTAACATACACTTCCTAAAAGTGAGTGAGACACCTGTATATTACCTTCCTTTCTGATCGAAAAATGATTGAGCCACTGTGGTCGACTGCGTCACTGTTGCCTACAGGAACTAATAATAAATGTTGGGGAGAGCTCATCAGATATTGATTAAAATAAACAAATAAAGATTACCTGTCGTTATAATTATTTCGTTACCATTGTCGAGTACCGACCTATACCTACTTATTTTACAATGCATACATAATGTAAAAAGACGCTCGCACAAGTTTTCACAGGAGCTGTCATCGAGAAAATAAAGAAATGGAAATAGTATAACGAACTTCACACTACAGATATTTGCCAAATGATGGCGATAACGATCGAGACGCTTTTTGAATGAATGATTTCATCTTTTCGGCATAAAATTGGAATTGTGTATCAGAAATGACGTACAGAAATTTGAAGGCTATTAGTAATGACAATTGAAAGAGTCTACTAATTTCTACAATCTTTCAGCAGTTACGAGTTTAATTTTCATAATTTTTACTTAAATAGTAGTTAGTTTTTTCCTTTGAATTTTAACAGTGTTTTAAGCCAAAATTGTATTTTTCATGAAAGATAAAATTTGCTCCTCGCACTTGTGTACAAAATCACTTTTAAAATTGGCTCTTTTGGTACGCCTCAAAGGGTGGAGAGTGAAACGCACTGATCCTCGAGCGCGTTGGTATCTTTTCTCCATCAAGTACCTTGTGAGGGCGCGGTTGTTGGCGGGCGAGACGGTCGTGATTTTAAAATTTTACATGTGTGTGGACACAGATGTCCATGCCGTTTTATCGCGGATGGAAATAGGAGGCGGATGCCGACCGGTTGGCTTCGCCTCGGAAAGGAGGACGTGGGCATGGACTGCGGGGCCCACTTTTTAGGGGTTTTGGACTGATCACTAGATGAGTCCGAGGGCTTCGGCCTTTTTTGTGGCTTAGTGACGACGGTGAAGCCCTCGTTGGATTTGAGGGCTTGGACAGGAGCCGGGATATCGCAATCAATCAACGATGGTGGTGAAACAAAGCGACGGACGAGCGCGAACTAGAGCGCTCTCGTGAGGGTTTGGTGGCTACGGGCTGGCGTGCCCGTCTCACCTTTTTAGAAGGAGGTTTGTTTGTGGGTTTGAGCCCACTTTCGAACTCTGTCCAGATGTCTGGACCTTCGATAATCGATATAGGTATCTGCTTCACGGTAGCCATAGCTATCGCGGCCTGAAATTAAACACTGGGAGATTGATAGTGAAAGTATAAGTGAAGAAAATGAATACGAACAAATATTTGACATAAACGAACGTCAATATGTCGAGAATGGATCTACATATCTTTTCTGGAGATTACCATCAATGGATTTCTTTTAGACATGTTTACGGAAACTATTCACACGAATCCGTCGCTATCCAGGGCACAAAAGATGCAGTTCCTGAAATCAAAGGTCAAGGGCGAAACCAATAAACTAATACAGCATCTCGGCATTAGTTCTGAAAACTATGAAGAGTGTTGGGACATACTTAATAATCTCTACAACAACAGGAAAATGATCTTCACTTTATACTTGAACTCATTACTAAACGTACCTACAATCCAACTACAGCCATCCGTAACAATTAAAAGTCTTCACGACACCACAAATGAATGCCTAAACGTCATCAAAAACCTCGGCATAGATATTATAACTTGGGATCCAATTGTAGTGCATCTTTTATCACAGAAACTGGATATCGATACCTACAACGACTACCCAGAATCTTTACAAGAGCCGAGAGAACTACCTACTGTAGCAGAATTTTTACGTTATTTAGAAGCAAAGGTGATGTTTCCAAAGTGGGCTAGTTTATGAGCGCATTACTTACGGATTGCTAAAAATGTGGTCCTTTGAATAAAATATTAAGGTACTACGAATCTACATATCTTCGTCACACATTTTTGTTTTCACATTTGTGTGATTGAAACCTTTTTAGACTTTCTGTGTTTTGCAACAGAACGAACAAACGAATTAGTAGAACATTTATGGTTCTAAAAAGTTTTGTTTTTTTTTGGTCTTGTCCTAGAAATAGGTTTTCTTTTATTTACTCTCATTTACAAGATGGCTTCCTTTTAATTAGATGCTTGCTATATGTTTACTGTAAATACTCATCTGATTTGTGCTTTAGTTTAGTTTGTGCTTTAAACCTGTTAACTCAAGGTTTACTGAGTTCACACGCTTACTAAAAGGGTAATATTATTTCAAGAAATACCTGGTGATTTATTAAAAATAAAATCAACACCATATGAATCTGCCAATCACATAAATGATTTCTTTGTTAATATGGGTGCCAATTTGTCGAACATCTTACAAAAATCACATCTTAGTGAAGAAATCCTTGCCAGAAATTATAAATTCAATAGCACATCAGTAAATTCATTTATCGTACTCGAGACTGACCATTCCGAGTTATTTCAAATAGATCATTAAAAAATACTAAATCTTCAGGTTGGGATGGATTATCATCGGTTTTTATTAAAACAAACATACATTTTCTCATTAGACCCTTGAATTAATTTATGTTTATCATCTGGAAAGTTTACAAGTGCGCTTAAAGAGGCAATCATTGTGCCAGTATACAATTCTGGTGATACAGATAATGTAAACAATTACTGTCCGATTTCACTTTTACCAAATAAAAAATCCTAGAGAAGGCAATTAATAATAGGCTTTTGTATTATACATAGAGTAACAATATTCTTTCTAAAAATCAATATGCGTTTATGAAAAATAAATCAACAGTGGATGCTATAGAGGATTTAGTAAAAATGTTGTGGAGAATCTTGATAGAAGAAACAAGTGTATAGGCATATTTATTGATGTATCAAAAGCATTTGATACGGTTTCGATTCCATTGTTGCTACGTAAACTAGAATCAATCGGCATTAGAGGTCTACCACTTGAACTTTTCAAAGATCATCTCACCAATAGATCACAAATAGGTGATGTCCTAAGTTCTAAGCTACCGTACCAGTCAATTTTGGCGTTCCTCAGGGCTCTGTACTTGGACCTACACTTTTCTTAATTTATGTAAATAGTCTCTGTGACTTTGAGCTACCGGATTCAAAAGTTATCAGATTCGCCGATGATACTGTTATTTCAACATTCTTCGTGGTCTTGAGTTAAAGTATCCGCTGAAAAAGGCTTCCAGACAATCACTAACTGGCTAAACAATAATTCACTTACATTGAATATATCTAAAACTAAGCACATAACGTTCAGTATAAGAGAACACTTGCAACTTTCTAATTATTTCCACCTAACGACTCACTCAGATATGACCATACAAATTGTAATTACTTAAAATTTACTAGTGCTAATACTATTAAATATCTTGGTATTGAAATCGACAAACATTTGAATTAGAAGCAACACATAACTAGTTTAAAATCTCGTATTCGTAAACTTATACCAATATTTAAAAAGATTAGAAATCTTAGAGACAGTAAAACAAAAACAAAAAAAATTTAATGTGCACACATAACTTTACATAAAATGAATGTCTATGAATTTTACATTGTAATGTAATTAACAACAAAATATGTGACCCTGTCCCTTAAACTAGGATTTTGTCCTGATTCTTAAGGAACAGTGTTCGACCGTGGATTTACAATTGACATTACATTATAGATTATGTGTGTCTTAGATAACTTAAAACAATACAATAAATTAAAGTAAAAAATAACAATAATCACAATGGTAAAACACATGTGTGGGTGTGTATATGTGTGTAGTGTGCGTGCATTTATAGTGTAATGAAGTGTATTGTATGTATGCGTGTGTATGTATGGGTGTAATGTGTGTTCATGTATAGTGTAATGTAGTGTAGTGTATATATATTTGCGTTGATGACAAATTTATGTTACAACTTTAAGCAAGTACTAAGTCTTTTTGTAGTCTAATTTGTGCAACCAATTTGTTACTATTTTTGAGATTTTATATCTGTTTTTATTACAAATATGTATCTGTTTGTGACCTTATTATATAATAAGTTGCAAAGTACGAAGTAATGGTATTTGGCAAAAGAGGTTCTATAAACAATTATAGGTAAGTAATTTCTACGTTTGTTGGGGTCAGAAAGAGGAACGCTAGAATGTTTTTAACGACAGTTTTTAGTACATACAGTTGCCTGACAGTTAAGATGTTATTTTCAGAAAATAGCTTGAAAGTAGGATATCTCTTCGGCTGTTTAAATGTCACCTTAATTACAGCTCTTTGAGCCCTTTCTAGGTGGATCATATTTTTTGCACAGGCGCCGCCCCATATTGTGATACAGTAAGTTATGATAGCCTGACAAAGTGATAAGTACGTCATTTTTAGGATGTCTTTCTTGGCGGAGTCCCTCAGAGTCTTGAATATATAAATAAGGCGTATCACTCGAAGAGACAACAAGTCGATATGTGGTTTCCAACTAAGTTTTTATCAATTAAGACCCCTAAATAATTGAATGACAGCTGTCTTACACACAATTTGACAAGAACATGAAGTTGTATCACTTATATTGGAGCAAGTGTGAGCCTTTATTTCATAATTTGCTGCTGATTCTCACGAATTGAGAAGGGCACAAATTTAGTTTTATCCAAGTTTAGAGTTAGTAGATTTCCTGTTAGCCATGTCATCACTTCACGTAAGCTCTCCTCGGCAGATTGTTTTACATGCTCCCATGTAGGACCCTGGACTAAAATAGCCGTATCATCTGCGGACGTGAACATCTTACAGTTGGGCAAGGTCGTGGTGCATAGGTCGTTGATATAGATTTGGAACAAAGTTGGACCCAAAACGCTGCCCTGAGGCATGCCATACGTAACTGATTTCACTTCACTGTAAAAAGTATCAATTTTGACCATTTGCTTCCTGTTGGTTAGGTAGTCTTTAAAAATATTTAAGGCTGCACCTCGTATTCCTATATATTCTAGCTTAGATACAAGTAGGGGAACAGAGACCGCGTCAAATGCTTTGGAAAGGGCCAACAAAATACCTAAGCACTTAGTTTTGTTATACATACTATTAGCTATCGCTTGAGTTAGATCCAAAATAGCATCTTCCGTAGAAATTCCTGAGCGAAAGCCGTATTGATTATTTGCGATTTGATGATGTTTTTCCGGAAATTTTTCAGTGCTTTACTAAGAATCTTCTCTAATACTTTCGAAAGAGCTGATAATATGGATATAGGACGAAATTGTTGACACGGTCTCTGTCTCCCAACTTATGAATAGGATGGACTACAGCCAACTTAAGAGCATCTGGGAAGACACCGGTTCAAATTGACCGATTAACAATGTGTGTTATAGAAGGTACTAGTACTTGACGGCATAGCCTTAGTATAGTAGCAGATATTCCATCCCAACCAGAGGCGCAGTTCTGTCGTAATTGTAAAATAGTTATTTCAACTTCAGCTTCATTTA
The DNA here is from genome assembly GCA_923062675.1 of Marasmarcha lunaedactyla. Classification (NCBI taxonomy): domain Eukaryota; kingdom Metazoa; phylum Arthropoda; class Insecta; order Lepidoptera; family Pterophoridae; genus Marasmarcha; species Marasmarcha lunaedactyla. The sequence goes on along the minus strand of OV281339.1, from coordinate 10,323,164 downwards.
CTGGAAGAATGACAAGTGAATTAGATGTAGATAGGGAATCGTTAGAATTAAAAGAAGAAATTTCATGGGTGGTATTTCTCACATTTGGATTTTTACGCTTTAGTTCATTAGCCAGACTTACACCTATGTTGCTAAAAAAATTACAAAAATCATTTACTGCTGCCTTGGGGTCGCTATTGCTGTCAAGGAGTTCTACAGAAGAATTGAGTGGTTTTCCAGTATGTGTTATATTTTTTATAGTTTTCCATAGGGCTTCAAGAGTCTTTACCCGCTTTTATCAGCTCTTTTTCTTCGTACTATTTTTTCAGTTTACGTAACAGGAGATAACAGAAGTTCCTATATCTTTTATATGTAATTTTAAGAACGGGATTATCCGGTGATTTTTACTATCTCGGTTCCTAATGCACCTCAATAGTCCTGGCGTAATCCAGGGTTTGATATTGCGGACTCTACTGGGAACTTGAACGACCACTGCGTGGCTATCTATAACAGCTTTAGTCAATTCGATGAATTTTGACGTAGCTTCATTCGGGTTTGACGTTGCAAAAACTTCCGAAAAATCGGTAAAAAATCGGCCGTAATCAACTTTTGTCTGGCTTGTACTTTTGTGAACTCTGCTATAATTTGGCGCTGGGATTCTGGTTTTCCCGGTAAGCGATACACATCCCTGATGTCCGAGCTGGTTAGAGGTACCCCGACAACCTCTCCAAGACGAGTTATTACTTTTAACAGCTTTTCTGGTGATTCTCCTTCTGCGGTTGGAATGTTGTGAATTTCTACTCCGGAGGAGCGGCTTTTGAAATGTAGGTCTTGAATTTGATTTTCTAAATTTTTTATATACATAGATTGGTCTTGTTTCTCTTTTTTTAATGTTTCAATTTCCTTTCTCATGTCTTCAAACTGTTGATTTATAAATGACATGGCACGTTCAATCTCGGAGTTAGTTTTTCGTATCTGAGAATTTTGTTCCTTTATTATAGAAACATCAGCTACTAATGCTGCTATCATTGAAGTTTGTTGCGTCAGAGCTTTAGAGAGTGAGTCATTTACGTCTGTGCCTGAGGATAAACTACTGGCGACATTTTCAGGGGATGCTGGAGGTCTAGCCCGTTTAGTTCTACTTTTTGTACTAATGAACTCACTTTTCTTTATCGAAGCCAAAACCGATTCCGAACTGCAGTTCTTCTTAATTTCGTCAGGTGTACAGGGCGGAGAGCTAGCTACTGACATTTTCGAAGAAATGGTAATCGACATTTACACAACTGGTAAGATCTACGGCGTAGCGTTTTTAACGTAAATGACGTCAGCGTAGTCGTAGCTGTAGCTGCCTAGATGAGCGTAGCGATCGGTTTACTTCACTGGTCTTTACTTCACTGTGGTCTAGTGGCCTACGCGCGTAATCACAGATTGATGCGACACCGGTTCTAGCCACAACTCGGCGTCTATTCAACAACAATTGGTTTTCGATATTTTATAAATTTGCTTGAATATTTTCATATGCGTAGTAGCTTTCCGTTATAGATGTATCTCTTTCTAAGACCGCCCAGCGGGTGGAGTCACCAGTACACAGTTCCAAGGGAAAGACAAAGATTTAAAAATTACACTAAACAGCCAATCACAGAATTTCACTTAATAGAACTGCAAGCATAACGCGGGCGCACGACACACGTCTGCTACAAGCAAATACTCGGGCCGAACTGAAACAAGTAAAACTATTTACGTAACTCTTTGCCAATCAATTATTATGTATGGCATATCTGCTTGGGGTGGAGCTAGGAAAAGTACACTCATAAAAATAGAGAGGACTCAGAGATGTTTCTTAAAAGTAATAAGTTTCAAGCACTACAGGTATAGTACAACTCACCTATATTAGGAATTTCAAGCATTAACAGTTCGACAACTTTTCATTAAAACGTTCTAAGACATCATTCCTGTGAAAAACTACGTAACACCTCAAGCAGATGATCGTATCAGGTATATGACGTTCCTTCATGTAAAACTACCTTTACACAGGGATTTTATTACTTTTTGGCCCCATTATTATACAACCGCATAAGTAAAATCAAACACATAAAGGACCTCACAAGATTTGTTTGTAGAAAAGCACTGGAGGAGTTTCTATGTACTTTGGATTATGAACGGTCAGAAAATATTATACAAGTTTATAAATTATAATTTCTTCATAATTATTTTTGCCAATTCATTTATCTTTAATTTATATGTAAATGTCTATTTTATTTATGTGTTAATAATTTAATTATTTATTTTATGTATTCTGTAGGTATGTATAAAGAAAGCATATTGTTATAACCTGTCTTAATTAAAGCTGCGTGTTGGGGTCCTTACGATATAAAATTAAAAGCGGACTGTAAATATAATGCTGGTTTATTCGCAATGAACAAAGGATCGCGGTTGCAGTCGGTGGCGTCTCAGCGTAGGGGTCCAAGCGTAGCTAGGTGTGTATGGCGACTGCTCTCGCGCAGCGCTGTCGTCGTTCCACGCGTTGACGCCGCTGTGACGTCACGTTCCTCCCGTACGTCTCCTCCCGTGCGTCGAACACATCGTCGCAGACACTGCGTAATTTCGTTTGCTCTTAAATTTCATGGTATGTTCAGGTTCCTTGTATGTAATAAATTGTCATAGATTGTACAAAACAAATGAAATTCTTAAATGATTAGCACAAGTAATCACACATAATTACTTACTAAAAAATTACATAGTTATGTCAAATTTATTTGAATTATCTCACCTCATTGCACATACTACATGTTTACGCCGACTAAGTCACTCGTTATCAGCAACTATTGATTAGGCCGATTGTACTTATTAAAAATGTTCGTGTATCTTCATAAAATAGACTTAATATCAATATATTTTTGTTGCTAAAATGGGTCACAACCCTATTGTAATAAAGTCGGGAATATCTTTGGCGGGAATCATACCTTGCCGTAACACACAGTCGCAGCGCGTAAAGTTTTTTGTCGGTCTGCCATCAATAGATATTACATATAATTTTGGTAATAGTTCAAAAGTGTAAAACCTACTATTACGTTGTTGCTATTTTTTTGATTTTTTTCTTGTATCAAGTACATTTATTTTTTTTAGTTTTTAGTACATGTTGTTAACTACTTATAATTATGAATAAGCTACTGTTTACTTTGCAGTTACCTAGTAATATAGTTTTTTACAAATAAAGGTTAGATAGTTTCTGTTAGAATTTGCGAGTAAAGTCACGTATTTAATAAAGCGATTGGTACAATTATCATAACCTGAGCAATAGATCCTTTATTTTAATTTAGATTTTATTAGAAATGGTAAATTAATATCGATATTAACAACTACAACACTAGGAACCAACTTTTTCAATTTGACAACGATTTTAAATTCATTTGTCCTTCGTTTTTTAACTTTAAAATGACGGCATTGAATTTTGGCGTAATGCCCTTGTGGCAGCGCCCCTATTCTACAAGATATTTGAACAATCTAAAAAAGAAGGTAAATAAAAAGGACTCGTATATTTATGATTTTTGTTTATTTCTAAACGTTGTTTTATATTTCTATATCATTTGTTTGTATTGTATGGAAGGAAGTTTTTTATTTTCTAGACGCGAGACATCAGTACCTATTCTGTTGATTATGTTACACCAATTAAACACCGTTATTCTTATTGAAAAACCCAGAAAACATTTCTTCTCAAAATGTTCTGCCACACTTACACCTTGTAAGTTAACACTATTAGCACAAAGACACCAATGGAAAGTCCTATCTCAGATCTTGGAAAATGACGTACTTTTGCCTACTTTCTCATTCACTACCACTATAACGGCCTGCTTGGTATGGAGGTAAGTAGCCTTGCCTTCCATGCCAGAGGTCCCCGGTTCGAATCCTGGTAGGGGCAGATATATTATATTTGCTTTCTAGTCTTGGATGTGTATGTATGTTTATTTAAGTTTATTTCTAATATTTATATATTTAAAAAAATCTATGTGTGTTTATACATTTCTTAAGTTTATTTATCCGTTATCTAGTATTCATAACACAAGTTCTTAATAATACTTAATTTGGGCCAGATGATGTGGTGTGATTGTTAGATATATTTATTTATTATTTATTTATTTTTTAAATAACTATTTCTGCCAATTTCAATTATTAATATAACAAAAGTATTTTTAACATAATTAAAACATTGAAATATAATTGTTAACATTCATCATTCACATTGAACTGATATATGACAATGTTCGCTCAAAAAGTAGCAACGGAGCTGTCATAATCAAAAAGTTCTAACCATAGACATAATTCTTAGTTATTTTTTGTATGAAGACTACCTGCTATGCATGTTATGAACGAAATATATATATTTGTTGGAGCGCGCGACAGTGGCGCCGCACTTGTTTGGTTGATTGAAGTTTAGATAATTCGTTTTTAAATTGATTCGTTTATAATATCATAGACAACATGATGACTATTAGTAGGTTATCTTTTGTACTGTGTGCTTTGCCTCCCATGCAATACAAACAAAGCATATAGAAATATGAAACAAAGTTTACAAATAAAAACATTCCTGAATATACAAGTCTTTTATTTATTTTACCTTCTTTATCTTTTAGATTGTTAAAATATCTTGTAGAATAGAAGAGGGGCTTTCGCGCTGCATTTGTTGCAGTGGCATTACACCAAAATCCAAGGCAGGCATTTTAAAATTAAGAAACGAAGGACAATCAAATTTTTTTTTAAATTTGTCAAAATGAAAACGTGGGTTCCTAGTGTTGTAATTAGGAAGACGTTCCTCTGATGCGTAGCATCACTTGTTGGTTTGTGGCGCTCATATACCCGTTCCGATTGCCCGTGAGCGCGTCATAAACGCCGCCATCTTCCCGCTCACAGTGCCCAAGCTACGGAACATGGTCGCTCTGAGCGGCCTGTCAAAACTGACACATGAAGTTACTTTGTTGATGTTTTTATTAGTCGATTATAGATTTTTAGAGCTTGCTTATTAATTTTCTTTTGTAATAATGTTAAATAATGGCTCCTGCTTCATTCAAAGTCAAAGATCTTAATCGATGAACAATCAGAATGTTAGTGCACTATTTACCGTTCCGATTGCAATAGCACTAATATCACTTTTAGCGCGCTCAAACGAATCGGACCGGTTTTGAACAGCACTTTTAGCGCTGACAGCGCTGTCAGCGGCAAACGGAACGCACCAAATTGTTCGCTCGAAAAGTAGCAACGAAGCTATCAGCATCAAAAAGTTCTAACCATAGAGATAATTCCTACTTTTTTTTGTATGAAGACTACCTGCTATGATGAGCGCTGTGAGCGCTATAATCGGCGTTATTTTAATTAATCGATTACTTCTCATTACGCAGCCTCCGAATATCTTAATCTGCGACATATTTATTTTGTGTTCGTACATATTTATTCGAAATGATTAGCGAGAAGCCCGACTGCCCTATATTGCGACACTTACTAACACAATATGGACTTTGTCTGAAATAAACACATTTTTTTTATTCTTTTGGAGGTGGTGACGCAATAAAACCAAAAACCTTTTAAATTCACTCAGTCTATTATTTTCAAACACTTAAACGTAGTTACATAAGTCAGTATAATAAGTCCTTATCTTATGTAATACAAGTTGACCTAGCGAGGCGGTGTTGCGCAGACGACTCACTGCCTAGAACACGCGGCAGTCCAGTCTGGGGTTTTGCTGACTTTGCTAACAATGTATAGCCGCTACATTCTCAATATCCTCCCGATGCGCTCTTAATCTGGCCCCAGAGCCTATACTAATGGAAACAAATCCTTTACATCTTTGGAATCTGCACGTCGAAAACAAAAACAACCTTCAAGTGAAGTTCGACATCAACGTGCAACATCAAACCCCAAATTTCAACCTACTTACAAAGCATTTACAGCTAATAAAAACATTTAACTATTCTTAAAATAATAATCGTCCAATTATCAAAACAAGTAATATTTCAAGCTACAGAAAATGCCCTCTCTGCAATAACGAACATGGAATTTTTCACTGCACTGAATTTACCAAATCACATCTACAAGAAATCCGGGACAAAGGCATGTAATGTAATTCAGAACACACTGTTGCATTACGAATCTTACGTAATCCCGGTACCTACTGAACAAAATGATGAATTAACTAATCAAGGCGCATCGACTTCAAGCAGCCACAGTTCGATGTGTACTCTAACATTATACTGGGTGGTATTATTAAAGGAGAAGGTACTCAACCCATAGCTCAACAATCTTTGCTTGGTTGGATTTTGTGCGGCAACATGAAGTTTTATCAATGCAATGTCATTCTAAATCTAAACGATATTAGTAGATTTTGGCAAATAGAAGATATCGCCGAGTGCTTTCACGTCGCTTCGGAAGGAGTTATGTGCTTACAACAATTTAAAACTGAAACAAAACGACACAATGGCGGCCAATACGTCGTGCGTCTACCTTTGCACTAGGATATTGACGAAAATACTGGGATAATCACGATCAAATGCCCTTGCACAATTTTATCAAGTGGAAAGAAAGTTTAAAACTAACGAAAACATCGCCTAAAACTATTAACTATTTATGTCAAAATACATTTAAATGAATCATAAATAGCATCGCTTTTAACCCGTCGCGCGATTTATGTACACCAGGTGTACGCAAGGAAAAACGCTCCAAGCGCTTTACGTACACATGGTGTACATACCGAGTCGATACCGAATATATTTGCACTAGCAATACGAACTAAGTAATGTAATCGATTAATTTTAAGTATTATTTTAATGGTAATACTGATATACCGAACGATAGAACGAAAAAAAAGCTAATGCCGACGCCGAGACGCCATTACTGTTTAGTATGATGGTGTGGAACTATTCGGAAGTGCTTTATTGTTATTGAAATATGAATTCAAGAAGAAATCGGTAAGTAACTTGTTATATCATATATATATATAGAATTACTGAGAAACAAGTGTAGAATCTGTTTTTAGTAATTGTTATATTGAAAGTGATTATAATTACAATGATAACGTTACAAAACTTTTATAATGCTTTAAACTTCGACGCCGTGTCCGCCATATTTTACAATATTTATTGTATAAATTTTCTGAAATGTGGTTTAAAATATATGTAAGTTCGTAGTTAATTTATGTAAGAATATAATTTAACAAACAGCTATTGATAATATTGTATAATTTGATCGCAATCATATTTCAAATATGAATTTCCGAACAATCAATGCAAATGCAAAATGATGAAAAGAGTACATAGTGCAAAAACGTCAGTAAAAGTATTATCTATCAATCAATTTTATTATATATTCTTGTCGTAGGTTAATAAAGTTTGCTCTCCGACTGATATGTATTTTTGTACAGCGTACAGCTATATTTGTTTAATTTCGGTGCAATTATTTGTATTTCTTTTTCTAGCTTCCACGCGTTCCTTGTCCAGGGGACTCCAGGCGGTTCTCTACATGTTGAACATACTAGAAGTATACTAATAGGTTGAAGAGATAACGGGTGCCGTTTGAGGGAGTTCGTCGTTTGGATACTTGGGGGTTATATATAAGAATAATTTTCAATAGGCATAAACAGACTGTTTTATGTTGTATTTGCTCAACACACATATTTTTGCAGTTTTTTTTACTTTCAAATATAATTCTTAATAAAATATATTGTTTTATTTTTATTTTGAACCTTTCACAGTTTTCCCTTAGAACAAACAGTATTGCTTTTCACACCACGAATATCACGCTACGGGACGAACGCAAAATTGAGTTATCTTGTCCGCTCATGCCTCAAAATTAACCCGCAAGTGAAAACAGTAATGCAGGATATATCAATAAAATTAATTTCATTATCTACTTAACAATTCCAGAGAGTACCACGATATTATTTAACTAACCTACAATTACGTTTTACTAAAATAACATTCTATTTTAATCACTCAGTGTGCAAGAGACACAATATTTTATTTATATATAATCCGTTGTTAAATATGATGTTGTATTTCTTGTTGTTACATTTATTTAGATATTATTGAGACAATCGTTCTATATAGCTGTCCAAAATATGATAATAACGATGACAGAAAAAGTTTTTATCTTTGATTTGAAAAAAAAAAACAATAGCTACCTATATAATCGAGAAAGTATCAATTAATTTCAAGTAATAATAATTTAAGATAAAAATTACAATAATATTTATCACTATGAATAAGAAATTAATTGATTGAAAATAATTATTGCAATCGTGTTAACGGTACATATAGACAATTATTTTGAGCCGACGGCATTCGCACGCGACAACCATTTTGCGTAGTTTTTTCTTAGTTTTATCTAAACAACAAGTTTTTATTGTGTAAACAGTTGGATATGAAGTGAAGTTATTATTGTTTTGACTACTTAGACATACAAAGTATAATAATTAAGTGTTTTTTTGGTGAATATGTGCGTAAATTTGATATAATGTGCAAAAGTTTCAAGGTTATGTGAAAGAAAATCATAAAATACGATAAAATAACGCATATTTATGTAACGAGTTCGGTTTTATTGCTTTATTGAATGTTATAATCAGATAGATAAACTCATAACGAATCCAAAAAGGTATCATATAAACCGTATATATATCTTATTGTTGACAAATACTTCGTTTTTCTAAAGACCCTCCAAGAAAAAAAAATTGTTTATAAAACCAGAAGCATTCAGGGCATTTTAGGTTTTCCGAGTCGTAGAACCTCATATTTTTCTCATGAATTCATAAATATGCATTCATTCATAGATATATAGTGCGACCAAAATTCTTGACAAAAATTGAGGGAGCCACTTCAAATATATGTAGGGAATATGGTAACACCGTTTAGTATGCTTAAAATAGTTTTGACATTTGCGTCATTATTTAGAAATTAAATTTAAAAAAAAATTGTCTGAGCACTTAAACATTCTTAATTTGTGGAAGATCTTTCTTATTTTATCATGATTCTAGATACATTTTTCTCAAAATAAAAAAAAATTAAACCGATTTAAATTAAACTAACTAAATGAATGTGTATTGGTTACTCCAATAGCTTTATCGAATGATATTCGTTTTTCAAAATGGCATCTACAATAAGAGGCGCGAGTATTGTATTTTGTACAGCTTCTCATCGCGGAAACCTTTAGCTCGTAAGAGTTTAGAGTACGCATGTTCGCACATTTGCTATTTTACTCTAAATGCTCATAAAAGTTCAGAGTAAAATAGCAAATGTGATTAAACACGTACTGCTTTCTTAATATACCAAAGAACTGACGAATGTTATCAAGAATCTCTTATAAAATTAAGTTATATAGAAGTATGAATGGATAAAAAGTAACCTCTGTAATATTATACAGTAACTTAAATATAGAATACCATGAACTACTCTATAATACTTTTTTCCTTAACAATAATTAGCTGCAAGAACTTAGACAACACTCACGCAAGACTATTTTAATTCAGCCAGAGTGCAATAGAATAGGTTTAAATATAACAACTTAAGTATTTTTCTACATATTTATTCATCACATACATCTAAATATTCAACACCCAATAAGTCGCTATTGCTACTACTAACACTTTCCACTTGAATAACTAAATCATCAATATCATTATATAATGTTCTTGCTCTCGCAAAATATTCTTTTTCTATTTTAATCACATGTTCACAGCAATTATTCCAATTCTCAGCTGTGATGCTGTTTAAAGCTTCTCCTGTCAAACTTTTAACATTGCGAGTTCCCACATTGTGTTCAGAGATCTTTTTTGGCGAGAGCCCAAATGAGCTCAATAGGATTCAGATCGTAGGGATAGGGTGGAAGCCTGTCTACAATAAGTCCATGTTCCCCGAGAAGCTCGTCAATCGCATATATTGGATCTTGTTTATTATTTTTAACTAATTTGAGAAGACTTGGTTTTATTAGTGAGAGGTCATACGAAATATTATTTAGCTAATAGCCAGAGTTTTATTTCCTCAATGCGAGAACTCGAGTTTGGCGCTTTGTTTGTTATTATCGAATGATACGGGGCATTATCAAAAACAATTATTGAACTTTCATGGAGATTTGGTATCAGTTTTTCTGTTATCCACTTGGTAAAATTATGAACATTTATTTCTGAATGATAATCATCAATTTTATTGTTCCCACTAAATTCCCACACTTTAATTCCCACAAAAAACTTTTTAAGCTTCCAGCATGTACAATAATGTATCTCTTGCCGTTCGAAGCACTGGTTTGTGGAGTACAAAAAAGGTCAACAGACTGCCAACATTTTTTTACTTTATATCAGTCATGAATATAACTTTCATCAATATAAATTATGTCTTTTTTTATTCTCTTCAGGAAAATCTCTGTTTTTCATATTACTCAGGATGTAATACACCCTTCAGGATGCGGCTGAAAATCAGCGTTTTGCTCCTCCGAGCAAATGTCATCGCTGAGCTGCCTCCTTTTGCGCTGCTACAGCAAACGTACTTAACACACACCGTGTAATATGTCATTGTTGTTGTTTGTTTTTTATTTATTTTACTTTTATAATAATAAGGTGTTCAAATAATAATGTGATGTAATATGTATGTGAGTTTGTAGTACCAATAAAGATTTTATCTATCTTTTTTTATCTAATAATGTACGTTTATTAATAAACAATAGGTATCTAAACAAACAAACAATACATGAGAATCAAAATAACTACTCAACTAAATTAATATGGAAAAGTATCAAATCTTGTCGACCGATTTACAAATAACTCCTTGAAAATTCTTACATAACCTCTAAATAGAGCAATGAAAACTTTGAAGAAATTGAAAAAACAGTACCTAATCTTACCATGTTTTTATAAAACTTTTCATTTTAAATATCTACCATATCACCTATACATACCAGTGATTAATGCTCTATGGGCATACACATCTTCCAAATCTGATAATAAGCGTCCAGCTTGGTATTTCGCAAAACACCGTTGGAACACGTTATAAATCACTTCCCCAGCTCCACTGCGTATCGGTTTATTCGATTTCTTCTTATTCATGATGATAGTGATGACAATCAACGACTATTACTCAAACAAATTAGAAAAACAATACGAAGACCGAAGATCCATGCACCATTCAATCAAAGATATCATAACAGTAACACTAGTAACAGTAACGGACTGTACATAGACATGGTTACGTGATCCAAAAAAGTTTTTGACTTGCCTGTCAGCCTCTTTGGTTATGTCAAAGTCAAACAGAAAAAAACTTTTTGAACGGACAGAATCAAACTTTTGTTTACAATGTTTGTAGAAGCGTTGCTAACGAACAGTTACTTATAAATGAAACTTTTGTAGAATAATCGATGGGTGTATAAAATTTCAGTTTATATGACCAGATAAATGAATGCAAGATAATTTTGGCTCAGAAATGAGGACTGTACCAAAATGGGTAAACAAAATACATGAAGCAGATAAAGTAGAGTTTTCGAAGTAAGTTTGTAGAGATGTAACAAATAACTTTTCTTGTAGTCTACGCGTTGTTTACTGTAAATATAAATATTTTCAGCGTTCACACAATATGCTTCAGCCCAGATGGAACTCAGTTGGTGGTTGGAGCTGGAGAAAAGGTGATGGTGTACGATCCTCGAGATGGCTCGCTGGTTCAGCTGCTGCAGGCACATAAAGGAGCTGTACATGCTGTAGCTTATTGTGGTGACGGCAAAAAATTTTCTAGTGGAAGTGCAGACAAAAATGTTATTATATGGACTTCTAAAATGGAAGGAATACTGAAATATTCGTAAGTAATTAAAACTACTGAACTAAACTTACTGCTTCTATTGATTATATAAGTCTTACATAATCAAATGTATAGTTAAGAAGAATTTATATAAATGAAAAAAACATGTTATAAATTATACATTCTAATTTCAGCCATAGTGAAGCAATACAATGTCTTGCATACAATCCGGTGACTCTACACTTAGCGTCATGTGCCCTCACTGATTTTGCATTTTGGTCAGCGGATGTCAAGGCCGTACAAAAGTATCGAGTTTCTGGTAGGATTACATGCTGTGCTTGGGCTCCGAATGGTCAACATTTAGCTATTGGATTAGCTAATGGCTCAGTCTCTATAAGGGACAAGGTAAAACATATGGATTGTAATTTAAGTTCATAAATTAATATTAGCCTGTATACCTAATTACCTTTTAGCAGTAAGAAATTATTGTAAAACCTGTGTAAGTTTAGTCTGCATAAAAATTTCATGTGAACAGAGATCTAGAGATCTAATACACACATATATTAGTGTAGGCTACAGGCATTGCTAGTTTGATCTGCAATTTAAGTTTATTTTTATATTATTGAATTTTACAACAGAATAAAGTCTTTCATTATTTTTAACAGATAAAGAAAGACAAGCCTTAAATTAAAAAAAAAATTGTCCTTATTATTTTTCTCTTTTCAACAGACTGGAGATGAAATCCAAAAAATTGTGAGAGAGGCTCCGGTTTGGGCTTTGACATTTTCCAAATCAACTCTTCTAATAACTGATTGGGATGATACTCTGTCTTTCTATAATTTGCAAGGACAAGCAACACTGAAAGAAAGAAATATAGGTTTGTCTTATATTTAACTAATTTATACTTCTTTTTATGTTGGCAAACATATTCCAATTAACTTGTGAAATTGTGTTAAACTATTGTTGTTTATTCTAAATAAAGAAACACCAATGTAATTTTTAAACCTAGCCAAAAATTGTTTTCGATGTAGTTTAAAAAAAATTTTAATGTATAAAATATTTAAAAGGTATTTCTGGCCAGGATAATCCCCTTTAAAATATTTTATTTTTTATTTATTTGCTCTTTCTTTCATCTGGAATTTCCACAAATTTTTATTAGTCAAACTCTACTTCTAAAACAATGTCTTAACTTATAAATTTAATTTATTTTACTTTAATGTTATCTTTTGTAATGGATGTAACATCTTTTCATTATAAATAAATATCTTTGACTTTAAGTATTTATAAGTGTAGAGATCTCACCGAATGATCTTTTGCATATCCATCCCCAAAATTCATTTAAATTCAGTAGTTACTTTATAAATTTCTTGTAAAAAAATCTTTCTATTTTTTACTGTTTGTACTCAGATATGTCAGCTCTATCAATATCGATGCTTGGGGCTCTAGTGCTGGTTGGAGGCTTAGGAGGTTGGGCCATATTAACTGCTGAGGGAGTGCCCATACTCAAGATACCTCAAGAGTGGGTGTGGACTGTCGCGCCTTCGCCGGCTCTAAACACTGTTGTAAGTTTATACTTTAATTATAGTATAAAGAAATCTGAAAATAACAGGATCATGGCAAACTTTGGATAAAATAAATGTTTTCTTTCTCTATATTGATATTGTATAGAATGATTCACGATACATTAAATGTTATTACTAAAATATGTATATACAAAACATATATATACAGGGGTATAACATAAATAATAAGTATAATACTTAAGGGTCAGTAAATATACCATTGTTTGAATATACTGTATAACAATTGGAGTTATTGGGGCTGGTTAAGACTTCCATAAGTTTTTATTTAAATTTTCTACTTCACAGCTCTAAGTGGTTTTCATACCTACTTATGCTTGGGGCTTTGGGCATGGGCATGGCACTTAGTTTTAACCAGCCCCTATAAATCCAATTTTTGTACAGTATATTCTAACAATGGCATATTTACTGACCCTTAAGTATTATGATTCCTTTATGTTATACCTTGTATATGTTTAAATATTTTATATTTTGTAAAAACCTGCATATTATATCCATGTATTTATATCTGATTTAATCATTTTTTTGTTGACTTCTATATTTTGTATATATAATCAGAGACTAGTAAATAACTATAGACTAACGATGTCTAACAAAATTTTGTGACTTGAAAAATAGTTGTTTTTAAGATAGAGAGATGGCGTTAGTTGTATTAGATTTACAATTTATTTAAATTTAGTCAAAATAATACGTAAAAAAACTTAAGATGGCGCTGTTTACAAAATCATTTGATATTTCATTGCAAGTACTATCAGTAGGTATCAGGCGACAACAGACGTTGCCAGCTAGTGCATTATATTATTTGATGCCTTGTATATTATACATTATATAGCCGCTCTTATAATTCAGTAACAGAAAACTTTACACCACCCCGGATATTATTTGTAGTGTTACTGGGTTACTGTATTGCCAGTATATAAGTTTTCCCACAAAAATATAGCATTCATCTACACAGTTTGTTCTTATCTGCCTTAACATAACAAAACGAATTTCAGTGCATTTAATTAATAGGTATATAATATTTTACTTTATTTCTTAATATCGATAAAAAATTATGTCTTAATAAGTGCATAATTTTTATTTAGAATGCATATAACTCACAACTATTTTGCAGTAGTTAAAAAATATTTTCTTGCTGGATTATTATTTAAAAAAATGTTCTTTATCCATACTCTTTTTTTATGCTTTTTATGACAACATTTTATTTGTTTGACAATTTGAATTCTTTGTCTTTTATTGTTGTTGCTACGGGTGTGTGTTTGTTTTGGAACTTTCCCCTGCATTTTTTTGAATTCACAATATTTCTGCTCGCCTACTGTGACTCTTGCAAATTTTATGGACCTTGATTAAGCTTACGTTTTGGCTTTACGTTACATATATCGTATAACATGTGCGTTTATCACAACTGTGATAATAAAAGCTTTTAAAAATAAGTTATTATTTAATAATATAATATAAGTAGCAATTAAAATAAGGAGGATGGTAGTGCCCAGGCGTGTCTGAACAAAATAAACTTATACCAGTATGTTTATGGTCTTTTGTAGTTGTTATTTTATCATCTATAAAGTAAGAATAAATTACTATCTACCTATTCTTCTTGAGAAAAATTATCAAAATCAATGATATAAAATGATGACATTTTCCAATTTCAGGAAAGGAATAAATCCTACTTGCTAAGGTTTCAGGTTATTTGACAACGCCATCTAGCAGTTTTAGTCCGTATTAATACAAATATTTTGCATTACGTTTCTTGTCAATAATTCATACAAAAATTAAAGACGACATATGCTGCGTTCCGTTTGCCGATTACAGCGCTCATATACCCGTTCCGTTTGCCCGTGAGCGCGCTCACAGCGATATCGATACGTCATCAATGACGTCATAAACGCCGCCATCTTACCGCTCACAGTGCCAACGCTACGGAGCATGGTCGCTGTGAACGGCCTGTCAAAACTGACACATGACGTTACTTTGTTGATGTTTTTATTAGTCGATTAAAGATTTTAAAAGCTTGCTTATTAATTTACTTTCGTAATAATGTAAAAAAATGGCTCCTGCTTCATTCAGGGTCAAAGATCTTAATGAAATTATAACTTTAGACTTAATCGACGAACAATCAGAATGTTAGCGCGCTATTTACCGTTCCGATTGCAAAATCACTAATAACACTTTTAGCGCGCTCAAACGAATCGGAACGGTTTTGAGCACTTTTAGCGCTTTGAGCGCTGTAATCGGCAAACGGAACGCAGCAAAGGTTGGTCCAAGCTATTTGAGAGCGACATCTAGTAATAGCTTGGATTTCGAGTTTTTTCCGAGTCACGAATTTTTGTATGGACAGTCTATAGTTATTTACTAGTCTCTGATATAATACACTTTTTTATTACACTGTTTAATGAAGTTTAATTACCATTATTAGACTTTCTTACTCTGAAACCATTGTCATTGTATATGTTCTTGCATCATATTAAACAATAATTCATGAAAATTTTCAGGCTGTGGGATGTCAAGATGGAACTCTGTGGTGTTACCAAGTGGTGTTCAGCACTGTTCATGGGCTCTACCGAGAAAGATATGCTTATAGAGAAAACATGACTGACGTTATCATACAACACTTAACAACGGGCAATAAAGTCAGAATAAAATGCCACGACCGAGTTCAAAAGATTGCTATTTATAAACACCGGCTTGCTGTAAGACCACTTCTTAAGTAATATTTATATATTTGATTATTAAGGTTAGGTTTTTCTTATCTTATTAAAGTTTATTAGAAGGCGAAAATGTCATATGACCGTCCGGGACTTTTTGCACTAATATTAGAATCAGAGAAAGATCTTTTGGTTGTAGCTGAATTACCCCAGAACCAATTAAACCTATTTTGTAGGTAAGTCTATAATAATAAATAAACCCCCTGACTAGAAAACATGTTTTATCATAAAACTCGTGGGATTACAAAAGGTTTTATGGTTCAAACAGCACTTAATTTACCTAAGCCAAAAGAAAAATATAAGCAATTTTTAATCTAATTGTTTCTTCGCATGGTTAAGTAAAAGGCATGCAGTTTTACACTTTTATAATGTAAGTTGTATTTACAGGTCCAGTTACCCGAACGAGTAGTGGTTTACGAGCAAGGCGACTCAGATGGAATGCTGTACCGGGTCAAAGATAAGTTGACCCAAAAAACAGAGTGTTCCCTTTTGGTTGCCACCAGCGAAGACTTGCTTCTATGTCAGGTATAGGTACTATAGGTATACACAATTACTTTAACTAGGAATAATAGCAAATATTACAGCTTATAATAAGCGTTACATTATACCTACGCAGAATAAATGTATGACTTGCAAACAAACGCACAAATACAGCGATGCTCATCACAGAACTGTGTCTATCAAGTTCCGTGACCTCTTGTTTGGTGCGGTGAGGCTGCTATCAAAAACATTCCACGAAGCCACTGGTAATTACATTATTTGCTTAGTCTGTAGTGTCAATATTTTTTCCATATTGATTCCTTTCTGAATTTTGGTTAGTTTTTACAAAGTCATCAGAATAACATTTCTTGTTCATGCACAATGTTGTGAAAAAGAAATATTTTTATAATATAATGCCTAGCGAGAATATGGCAATAAGTTTTAAGATACTTTTTGAATCACTGAAAATTACCAAGATCAGAAAAATAACTATTAAATAGTTCTTATCTGTATATTTATTCGTAATGCAACTTGCTATCCTTGCTATACGCAGTAATACTATCACCCATGGTGCCACTGAAAACCAGCGTATTGGGATCCAGGCGATGCTTTGGCTACAAAGCTGAGTGGCGACCAAGTGGTGGAATAGATTAGAATATCATCATTAATTCTAACAAAATATTGTATTTTTCGTCAAATGTAATCTCTGTCTATTCTTCAAGCAATGACATTCATTCATTCAATCTAATTTTCTTACCTGGCTTTGCGATTTTTTGTGTGCCATGCGATCAGTATTGTACCTGTACATGTATAACTTCACAATGTAGAAAACATTCCAATGAATTTAAATAGTCCCAAGGCGTTATCATAGCCAGCAAGCGAGCATGTGTGACGCACTGGATAGTAAGTGACATTGTTGCCCATAAATGTAATTTCTAGTTTCTTTCTAATCTTCTAACTTTCTAATCTTAGGTATTTAATTATTATAATTTTCCGTTAATGATGAGCTGCCGATAGTAGGTATATAGTTAACTAGTCCTTGTTCCTATAATTTCACTGTCTGCTCCTTCTCGTAAAATCTATTACGCGGGTAAAAATAAGATGGTCCAAGAACTAGCCTAGGTTAACTATTGAAATAGTGTGTTTTTGAATAATTTATATTTCAAGAGCTTGCCGCTTTTTACATTTTCCTCTCATAGAAACCTTCGTAAAAGTAGCAAGAGTAAAATTGACGTAATAGGCTTCAATTATTTTTCTAGGATACAAAATTAGTAATGATTGGTAAAAGAATACCTCGGACCTGGACTGTGCCATCCCCTATTCGTTACGTCAAAGTTACCACCCTGTATTTTGAAGAAATTCTCTTATTGGGACTTATGAATGGCCAAGTGAGTATAATTCGAATTATATTTAACTCTTGATGCAAATGAAAGATGTTAGAACTTTTGAATAGATGCACTTGTTGAGCTAAATCTGGTTGGGTTCAACGGACAGTTTATTTATGGCTCTATTAGCCTTTTAAATTTCATCGGACTTTGTGGCCTAGCGCTGAGGGTGCTTAGCCGGAACTTAAACTACTCCTACATGCGATACGCCTAAGGGCACCCAAGAGGGCACGGACCTCGGCTTAGGACGTCGTATATTGAAACTACCAATGGTTCGGAAGGGTCATCTACTGCCAAAGAAAATCTCCCACCGGTGGATTAGGCGATTCGAATGCCGTGTTGCCCTATTTCTAACCAGATCCCCGGCATGCCTTGTTGTAATAGCGTCGTTGGTATCTGTTAAGACGTTACGCGGACCCCTATAACGAATCGCCGCGTCTGGGTTGGCTGTGTAGTCAGCTATCTTACTGACCAGTGGGTTGGGATGATGGTACCGCCCACAAGGGCTCTTAACAAAAGAGCCCCAGCACAAAAGTAATAAAAACCATATTTCTTTAATTTTTAGATTTGGCAAGTAGAGCCAAAACACGGCAGTTCTAAGGTTATCCTTCAAACAGCAGCATCCGTACGTTGTTTGGATGTGAGCGCATCTCGTAACAGACTGGCGGTCGTCGATGAGTCGTCGGTCTGCCGAGTCTACAGTCTACCTACTGGTGAACTTATGTACACTGTAAGTTTATAATATTCAAATAATACACAAATACAGTATGGAAATTTTTTTATTCAAGATCAAAGGTCCAGAGGGAGATGGGGAACTTTCAAATTTTATTCATAATTATATTTTGAACGATTATACCGATTTTCAGCTTGTTGTAAATTTATGTAGCTTCACATTCTTTTTTTTGGTCTAATTTGACCAGACTAAAACATAGTAGTATTTAGGATAATGCCTTTAAATTGTATGATTTAATAGAATACCAACTTATCTGTGAACTGACGAGCGTCACGAGTAGCGTTTAAATGTTGCCATTTTACTAAAGCGGTTTATACAAAGCTTATGTAAGATATTTGGCTGATATAAATAGTTACATAATCAAAGACTTAGCGAATAATTATTTACTTAATTTAAGTGAAAATTCTTTATTTTCTAAATTCTAGGATTTATTGCGTTTGAATTAGGTTACTTTATTAATAAAATGTTAAATCTATGAAGGTCTGATAGGATTGCTGCACAGAAGTGTAAATCAACCAAATCGTCTTTTGTTTTCATCAGTGAAGCATTAACTTACCAATGCGACAATACCACCATATGCGAAAAACCTCACCGTTTTCCTCTATTCCGAATTACTCGGCCATCTTTACCCAGTACTCAGTTTAAATAGGGATGCCAAAGCTTGGTTCAAATTTAAAGTTCTATTTGTCCCTAATCAACCCATTTTACGGTACTGATTGTATGAATTAATTATCCATTGAAAAATATATTTGATAAAACGCCAGCTATTGAAGAACTGCTAAACAATCTCAACAATTTGTCTAGTAACTTTTCGTGGAGCCTCTTATTTCATTCTGACAATGCTTTCATGTGCTGATAGATGGCGGTAAGGTAAAAATATGCCGACAATTTTGCAATACCTAGCGTACCTACTTACTTTTCCTTATAAACCCATTTTGCTGTATTGTTTGCGTGAATTATTTCGTTCATTAAAACATTTTTAAAAAATTGGAAAAACGCCATCTTTTGAAGAACTGCTAAACATCTCAACGATTCGTAAAGAAACTTCACGTTGTGCCCTGTATCATCAGGTTTATTCTGACAATGCTTTTTTGTGTTGATAGATGGGGAGACACGGTATATTTTATATATATTTTTCACAAGAGGGATGTAGGGGTAAAATCAAAAATTCTCTCCACTGGCTGTTTCTGTTTCTGTATATGAAAAATTTATATAAATACTGTGTAAACAGCTTGGCTGCGACATAACACAAACAAACTCAGTTAGCTGTCTTGTGTTTTTTTCTTTTATGTCGTATCCAAATGCACACCTTTTAGGTATTACATGTATTTAACAATTTTGAGAAAAGAGTGCCGAGAGGTCTTTTTCGTCTCGACCTAAGCATAGTTTATTTATTCTGGTCAGGTAAGCATGCCTTTACAGAGGTACACAAAATTTGTATATTTATATTTCCTACTTACAATAAATTTATTACATATATAATTAGATACATTAGAAATTACAAGATTGAAATATCATTTAAATAGTGCATTAATATAAATAAATTAACAAAAAATACGGCACAAATATACTAATAATATGCAAATTAATTAAAATTCGTTCAAGCTCAAATTAATAGTTTACATTTGAATATTGGTAATTTGCAGAGAATATGTCAAGTTTTTTGATTAGACTACTATTGTAATAATCACAATTTCGTATCAATGGCGATTTTGTTCCTACCACATTGAAAAAGCTGCTTGCCATAAGAATCTTTAGACGTTCTTTAAACATTTATTCAAAAAACAAAGATTTTGTAGGTCTTTTGTTTTTATACATATCAAAGAAGCTACATTTACATAAATTAAGTACATTCCCTATTTTCTTTGTGCACTCAGCAATTTTTATTGTCATGGTACAGCCACATATCTTTGGAGAGAAAGGGGCTGGTACTGGATAGAAACAAAACAGTTTTGTAACTTTAATATAACTTTTCGTAATTTCAAAAAATAAATTACCTCAAACAAAGTTAACTATCAAAATATGTACTCAATCTGATTCACCCTTGAGGAGAGGTGTTTTGTTTTGTTCCTCTTATTGAATGTGTTAGTTCAAATTTTATGGGTTTTTTTTTATTTAAATCACCATGTTTGTAAGAGATAATATTTTATCCTTAACATCTATTGATTCACGCCATAAAAATACAGTTTTTGGTTACAGTGGATACAGTGAGGCAAGCATATTTTTAAATACCATTACACGCAGGGTTCTTCTCTTTAAAAATAAAGGAACGTTTACTTAGAGTAAAACTAGCTATCTACAGTACTTTCCCTCCAGGTGGCACTGCAAAATCCCACCCTATTTAGTTGAATCTTTAGATATCTGTACCTAGACGTATATTGCATACATACGTGTGTAAGCATTCTTGCAATTCACCCCGTATTCAGTCTGAATAAGGATAAAGTTAGTATATACTACGCCTAGCTATCGAAACTATAAAATTATACTACTTATATAAAAAGTACAAACTTGACTAGATTTTCTTAAATTTGATAATGTATATAGGGTGACCTAAAATTCAACGTCAAGCCGAAACATAACGATAGGATAGATAGACCATCATCAGAATAATCAGAAACAAAATCCATCCCATGTTCTTTAGAAATTATGGGTATTAAACAAAAAAAGCAGAATTTCTCCAAACAAAATTGCCCCAATTTTTCTTAGAAATAACACTTTTTGCCGAACTATGAATACAATATTTTCAAAATATACAGACGTTGACAAAGCCTCCTAAAATGAAAAATTTACTAGAGTGCTTTGGCAAGTGCCATCACATCAGTTTTACGTCTGTATTGGGAAAGAAAAGGGCAAAGAAAATGGTGTTATTATTTTTTTATTGTGATTAAAGATATGTTATTTAGGGTTATGGTGACACGATTTAAATGGACAAAAATAACCAACATTAACCACAAAATAAAAAAATGGTTATAAAATTGAGAAATTCTGCTGTTTTAGTTTAAAGTCCATAATCTCTAAAGGACTTGGGATGGGGTTTTTTTATAATTTTTCTGATGATGGCCACCTACCATCTGTCCTATCGCCCTGTTTCGGCTTGACGTTGAATTTTAAGACACCCTGTATACGTTATTAAATTTAAGAAAAATTTGTTAAGTTTTGTACACTTTATATATTAGAGTTTTATAGTTTTGATAGCTGGGCGTAGGATGTACTAACTTTATAGTACTTTTGTTACAAAATTTAATTTTAGAAGCACGGGACAATAGAAATAAAAGATAATAAGTAGACTCTGGCTATTAAAAATCTCCATAAAATTGAATCAATTCGCTCATTATGCTTTTGATAAATGTCACCGGTTTAAGAACGAGTTCCAAATAAGAAAACAATTTTGGTCAAACCACTTGAAACTACGTGACATTTCATTCAATAAAAATACTGTGCAAGGCGCGGTCAGTTGGTAGTTGCTACCCATGTAAACCCTGATTTTTGATTCGGTAGATTTCTGACATTTCGGAGGTGTTGCCAACATTTAAACAAACATTCTCACTAAAAGCGGAAATAAAAAATAAACCTTTCTTGAATTTAAGGTTTCAGTTAGAAAATTAAGAATTGAAAAATTTTTATGACCATTTATACCATGATAATGAATATTTATAGAAGTTACAATAATTTTGCAGAAATTGTTTTTCCCTGAATCTAAATATTAAAATCCCTGTCCGATAATCCACAGGCAAATCTTTTTTAGCAAAACCTCTTTGTTTATAAAATCTTTGCTTATTGTAATATTATAATAAATAAATCTTTGAATGCTCGAATGCGTTCAAGTGTTCTGGTATTTGTTCCTTTTTGTTGTTATTATCTTGTTATATTTGTTACATTTCTGTTAAGTTTTATCTTGTTGACTTTTCGTGTTGTGATCGTTTGTTGATTTTTATAAACGTTATGGAGCCACAACATAGCCCTTCCCGGGAAGCAGCCCCATCTTACAGAGCACAAGAGTTAGACTTTCTTTCTCCCAGAAAGAAGCGTTCTCATGTTGCTTTTACGCTCAACGAAAAAACCATAATTCTAAAGATTTACATAATATAGAAAATTGGCCGGAACAACTGATTGGAGTGCAAGGGAATTTGCTAAAAAGATTTCTAAGATGACTGGCGTGGGGCTGTCGAGTGTTTATAAAATTACCAAAGAATATAAAGACACGAAAGAGTTTCAAAAGCCGAAAACGAGTGGTTCTCATCCATCTTTCATACAATAATTTGACATGTTGCAAGAAACAATAGAATTATAAGTAATGTTACTCCTGATAAATGGCAAGAATATATCAGCCATACAATTATACACGCACTCTCGACTATTTGATTGACACAGTCGCAGACTCTTTAATAATTCATGTCAGCGATGATGATGATGAAGATAGTGATATTAGTATTATGATAATTACAATAAAAATATGTTTTCTTTACTTGTACTTTTTTACTGTTTGTGATGAAAAGGGGCGTTATTATCACTTGCCGTAAATCTTCTTTTAGTTTGGAGGCACGCACTTAATAAAATGGATACATGCACTTACAAATAAATTGTATAGACTCAGATTTTCAGATTCGTATTGAAATTGAAAATTGTTCCCGGCCAAAAAGTTAGTAATCTCTGATATGTTAAAAAAAATTGCTGTCAGAATTCTACGGAATAACGAAATCAGGGTTTAATCGCCCCACTAATGCTAATTGTACCATAATATGTTGGTTTTAATACTTGTTTGTGTCTTATTGCACATAATTTTAAGTTAATATTCACGTTGAAATTTCGGGTCTTCAAGTTTCAGCTCATGAGAGTAGCAACAATGCGTATTACTTCCCTTTTTTTTTAAAGTTTATATTATTCTAATAAACTAAAACCAACATGTTTTTCCTACTGTTTAGGAGGAAAACGTATCTTCAGTTTCCTGGAATTCCTGGTGTGATGAGCTGCTGGGGCTCTCTGGTAATGGATTGCTCTCCATAAAGGCGTCCAACTTTCCCTCGGCCACTCAGCCGGTTTCCGGATCCGTCGTCGGGTTTCAGGTATTAAATTAATGATAGTAGACGTTTGATGGTAACTTAAGACGCTCCCCAATATAGATTATGCGATATATAACTAAGCGATATATATATTTATAAGCTATATGTCAGTATCCCTCGAAATCAATTTACCTGGTCGCTTGGCGATTGTCTAAGTTTAAGCAACGATCGGTGCGGCAGCCATAGGATTAGTGACCGCCAGTGGCTTCAGAACTTGAGCGTTTCCTTGCTTCGGAGGTCGCTTTAAACCGTCGTTCTCAGTTGGTGTCGGTTGGATGACAGTCGTGAAGCCAAGTCAGACGCGAAGGCCTGTGGGGCTCCAGAGCCGGCGTGATCCGCTCTGGCCCTAGAGGATGCCACTCCCTCTCACGGTAAGTACTAGTAGTTATAATGAATGTCGTAGTCCGTCCGTTACCTAGTCCGAAAGTTCTTAAAGCTGATTTAATTAAATAATAAGGCCCTACCTTAGGGACGCTACCTGGCTGGCACATTCGCGTTGGCAGTATATGTTGTACGACAAGGCCTAGTAAAATTAAAATTAAAATTAAAAAAATAGTTCTTTTTTCAACATCAGATGGCGCAAATCAAAACTCAAAAGTAAATAAAAATATGACATGACAGAAATGACTGAGATAGACAAAAAACATATGTGTCCGAAAGGGCTTCTTTTGAATATGAATAATTCGTCACTGGTTCCTGCAATGTGCACGGGTGCAAGGTGAAAGACCCATAGGTATGAATTTCAGTAAACTTTACGTAAAGAAAAAAACGAATAAAATAAAATAACCTAATCTGCCTCAAGGAACACTATGATATTAATATTTTATTACCTCATTAACGAGCGTATCCGTCTATTACCGTTCGAATCCGCCATTCTCTTGTCTTGTCAAAACCCGATTAAATTTGACCTGGTGGAATATTATCGTTCAGTAGACGTACACGTGCTCAACTTTGCCGCCGATAAGTACCTATTAATGCCGGCCCGAATATCTGGATAACTGATATAGTTGATATTTATATATGTAGGTTTATTCTGGGTTCGTCGCCCCCGTTCGCTTATGGTCATCCACAACACTGGCTCCGTTTACTCTGGGGTCATGCAGTTGGTGTGTTTGTTTGGGGATGTATTATTATTATGGTGGCGTGGCCTTATGCCCACAGGATGCCGCAGGTTTGAATTGTAGTGTAGGTTACATATTGCATCTGTTGTTTTTTTTTTCATTTGCTAAGGTTTTCGTTCTCAGTTTTCAGGGACTTTATTCGTGTTGGATACGTGGTATTTATTGAGTTCGTTTTCTTTATTGAAGTTTGGGTATTAACCTAACATTAGTTAGGTTTTTAAATTATAATGAAAGTAAGTTAACAGTAGGTATTTTTCTTAATTTTCAAAATTTAATAAAATAAAATGAATAAATCCCAAACGAATATACGAAAATTGCGTAAAATAGGCGGTCAAATTTTGTACACAGCGGGGGTTCACATGGACGCTCGTAAGTGCACACGCGAAGACACACATACAAACAGTTGGCTCTGCAACATCTTCCTGCGTACAAACGGTCCGCCCATGCACCTATTCAAAATTTTCTATTTCATACTGGCAAAAATAAAAACTGTGAATTAAATGGGCAGTCACAAAATTAATCGGATCTAAAATCAATGTATTGGAAACGTCATTCTAAATCATTAGGCAATGGAATACAGCGCCTCTTTTCCATTGAACAATACAACAATGGGTTCGTCGGATTATTGAATAGAAGAAAATTGCAAATGAAGGTAGAATTGACATTTGAATAATTAATATCAAAGATGGTAGCTTGTGTTTATTTCTCTAATGTTAAATATTGTTGATAAAAGAGAAGAAAGAACATTTTTGTGATAGTGAATTTGTGTAATTAAAATACACTTGTGTCAAATACATAGTAAAATAACATAGTGCAGTGAAGTTATTGATAAATCTTTGTGGTGTTGTTT
Organism: Marasmarcha lunaedactyla; assembly: GCA_923062675.1. Lineage (NCBI taxonomy): Eukaryota > Metazoa > Arthropoda > Insecta > Lepidoptera > Pterophoridae > Marasmarcha > Marasmarcha lunaedactyla. The sequence continues at coordinate 10,297,512 of OV281339.1, read as the reverse complement.
ATTATCTCTTTATGTTGTAATCAATATTTAGGGTTGCATCTATTAGTGAACCATAATAAGTACCGAAGTTCGATTAACTTGGTGAGTTTTCCTTCGTATACCAGGTTCACAAATCTTTCTATAAACTATATTAATATCTGAAGTATGACTTTTTGTTTGATCTTAATATTCTCATTGAAGACGCTTAAAAGCTATGTTTTTAACGAGGTCCTGCGATTCCATAAGTGATGGGAATGAAACGGCGTTAAAAAGCTAGTCGTGAATAAAAAAGAGCAAACTTGTAATTTTTCTGTTGTGAAACAGTAGGTACTTTGTTTGTGTTAGAACTGCTCTTGAACAGTAGCCTTTGATGTGTTCCTACTTGATTGGTTTTGCAGAGTCAGGTGATCAAGTCTCTTAAATGATATTATTTATTTTGAAATAATGAAACGTCAATGAATTACAAGATAGATAATTACAATAGGAACGTGTAAAGGCTTAAGTTTTTAGAACGAGTGGGTCCCTTTACGTTGTTAGGACCGAAGTTAGCCGCACGTTGCGTAATCGGCTGCTATCCCCACTCACAACAGCAGCTGCAGCTATTCGATTACAGATGGCGCTAGTAGTTTGAACATGCCGGCGCCCTTGGAAGGTCCATCTTCCAATACAAACAGCTACTCATTGGATGATTGCACGGGTAGTGGGCAGATCTTTGAACAGACTTGACGAATCACCCCAGAAGCTGTGTGAAATTCAGCCATTCTGGAAATGCAATCTTGACCTGGGAACAAACGAATGATTCTACCTATTTTCCATCGATATGCCGGAAGGTTGTCTTCTTTGATTAAAACAAGGGTATCCAAAATCAAATCTTCACTGTTGAACTTCCACTTGTTTCGAGTCTGCAGGTCCGAGATATATTCTTTCGACCAGCGCTGCCAAAAGTGCTGCTTCAGCTGCTTCACTCGGTCGAAACGGCTAAGACGTAGGGGGTTCGTATCTGTGAGGTCAGCGGAGGCCGAGGTGGGAAGCGGTCACCCGATCAGGAAATGAGCTGGTGTCAGTGGGAGGAAGCCATCGGGCGTTAGTGTTGGACAATATTCTACATTAATGAAACTTATACGACCTAACGCCCGCTTCCCACAAGCCACCAAAATTAGGCGCATACAGTAGATTGAAATTAAAATTTATCTCATGATTAGAAGCGAAATTATTTATATCTTTATTATTTTGGAAAACAAAGGTTATTTCTCTTTCAGCGCCAACAAAATTTTTACTATTATAGGAAATTTTCGGAATATTTGAATATCGGAATATTTGATATGGCTTACCACGCCGTGATATAAAACGTTTAAGAGCAAGTACATAACCTTGTGTCGACAACCTTGTAACTAATTCTAAATGTATTGCTCTAGTACTAAAACAAATGAACAAACAAATTTATCCTTTAATTAATTTTGCTCCTCTGCCTTTCCGATTCAGTATGTACACTGGCCCTGCAAAATCAACCCCGCACCGCATGAAAGGGTAACCGGGTTCTAAACGTTCCGACGGTAAATTTCCCATTATATGTGTTAAGGTTTGCCCTTTCATACGAGCGCAAGTGATACATTTATGAAGATTTGCCTGGCTAAGTTTCGTGCACCTAAACTCTACCACTTCTCTCGCATGGTATACACAAGTAGCTATGGACCCGTATGTTGTAATCGCTTATGTTCATCAGTACACAAAAACGATGACCACTTTAACTAAACTTTAAACTATTCTCTAATCTGCCCCTACACGTGTAATATTATTTGCGTTCATGAATACATTTAACCCCGACATTTTATTCATATTTATATTATTTTTAAAGTTCATAGGTGAGTTATTATTTAGTTTATAATATTCAGTAGTAAACGATGTTACGGAGGAGTGCGCGGAGCGAGACAACATTATTATTGATAAATGCAATTCGTCTACTGTCAAGGAACCGGTCCTGCGTCCACTGTGATTATGTGTGCGTGTATCATGTATAAAACATAATAAATAGGCCCCCGCCCTTTTTAAACGATTGATTGAAGAAAATCTGTCAAAATCGAATAATTTGCATGAATATATTAACCATAATAAATGAATAGTTTGCGACTTTGCTTCCGGTAAATTCGTACTAATTATAGGATTACTATTATTTATCCATGAATCTTTAGGTTTAAGCAAAACTGAGGCCACAGCTAATTATTATCGTGTTTGAGAGAATCAAGACTTACTCCTTGAGAAATTAAATCAGCTAGGTTTTCCGTGCCCTTTAGATGACGTCAGACTGTATCATCAGTTAACTCATAAATCTGTAAAACTCTGTTTTATACAACAGGTTATAGCAGGTGAGGTGGCATACAAAGCCAACCCTGAACAATTTTGGAATCTATCCAGAAATATATATTATCAAATTGGATACGAAGGGACTGCTTTATTTTATTAAATAGTTTAGCACCAATTAAAGCCCCACACAATTCCAAGTCTAGGGATACTTATTGTTTTTAATGGGGCTACTATACTCTTTGCGCACAATAACTGAACAAGGCCCGATGATTCATCGTAATCTTAAACTTTGGGTGAGCACAGGCTCCGTAAGCATATTATGACGCGTCGCTAAATATATGTAATTCTTTAACTCGCGAATTTTTTTATTAAAACACACCGCGGTGTTCGTATCTCGTTTAAACAATTTAAACTAAGTTTAAAACTTTGCCATTGTAAAGCAATCTCAGCTGGAACTTCTTCATCCCAGTCTAACTTACTAAGCCACAATTTTTGTAAGAGAATCTTTGCTGTGATAATGGCTGGAGCTAAAATACCTAAAGGATCATAGATTTGAGCGATTATGGACATCATTAAACGCTTAGTAATACGCGAGGATGTACCTTGCTTTAACTTGGTAGTGAAATACAGCTGATCATCTTTGTTTTGCCATCCTATACCTAAAGTTTTCGATTGGCAACTATTCCTTACGTTAAAACCTTTCTGTATGTTTGAATCTTCAATGTTGAAATTAAATGTCCACTTACGTAATGGAAAACAACCATCGTATAGTAATTCTTCAGTTTTGTTGCAAAACTGTACTAAAGTGTCAAAATTATCGTGTCCCGTAATTAAGTCGTCTACAAAAAATATCTTCGTTAACTGTTCGAACGTCATCATTGCATTCCATGGTGCCGAGGCTGGAACATAAGTAACCGTATTCAATCTGTATAATTGAATTTTATTATTACTATCCCGCCACAAAACAAGCTGCAAATTACGTTGATCGGACTGAATTAAAATTTGTCTTTACATTTTTTCGATGTCAGCACAAGCAATGCATTGTTACTGCCTAAATTGAAGTAAAATGCAAGAAAATTTCATTTTGCAAAGGTAAGCCTATGTATTGAATGTCGTTTAAGGATTTACCGTTCGCAGTAGCCGCGCTTGCATCGAAAATGAACGTAATTTTGTTGTTAACTGTCTTCCCTACATTTCTTTACGTGTTTCTACATTCTCAATAATTTCTAACACTGGAGACGTATGTCCTAATAATTCATATTCACGCATAAATTCACAGTACCGTTTCTTATACTGAGGAGGTGAGCCATTTAATTTACGCTTAAACGACAAAAACCGGTTCATAGCTATGGAGTATGAATCGCCCAACACATCAGCTGACTGGCTTAGACGTTCCTAGAGAATAGTGGACTGTAAAATAGGAACTTTTAAGCGTTTAGAAAATGTGTGACCCCCACATAAAATACGTATTCGTTTTTTGGGGTTGTAATCTGGATTATATTTATTACATTAAACTACAAAAATTTAATTCACACACTGTAACGGGTGTGAAATAAATTGTGTCTTGTGCTCAAAATGTTTATAAGCAGTATTATATTGCATTGAGTAAGTTGGTTGCACGTTTAGTTTATTACTACCTACTTTAATCATTTCTATTTTTTTTAAAAGATATTAAGTCCGCTAGCTTAATATTGTTATCGTACCTATTTTTTTTAAACTGCACCTTTAAAGCATTCCCATTCGCGCTCAGTAGACGGATCAAGCTTAGACGCAATTAAATATCGTCTAATAAAATAAAATCAATGTATCCCAATACTTGGTAGGTTTGTTTAAAGACTTGAGTGCGCGCAGGTTGCGTAAAGTCGCATCTATGAGCTTTCTAATTTGAAATGGCGATTCTTTGTTAAGTGCAGAAATACAAAATAAAGACTTGACATGATTTGCATCAACAAACGGTAATTGTGGAAACGATTTTCTAACAATTCCCATGCGTGAGTGTAGTTTATAGCAGTAAATTCTAGTGCACTCATTACTTGCAAAGCAGAACCACTGAATGACAATTTTAAGTAATGGAATTTTTGTACGGAATCTACGTCTTGACGTAGTATAGTATAGTATGAATTTCTGAATTCCAACCACTGATCATACGAACCGTCAAAGGCAGGTAAATTAATCCGGAAGCTTGATCGACACAACATATTTGCTGCGGATGCTCAATTTACACTGGATTCTTTGCAATTATTTTCGTTCGACAATCTCTTTGCGGATGCGACAAAGGAAAAATACTGTCTTTCAAACTGTTCTTGATACTCATATTGATTTATTAGTTCATTTTCTTCAACACTATTTTTAATTTCACTTTGAATATCATTAATTTGTATAAAACATGAATTTAGTGACTGAATGCGCATTTCTAATTCAATTATTTCATTTAGGATTTAAAATGCTATCTAATTTAATGACATATTTTTCAAAAAGAGTAAAAATACACTTAATTGTACCCCCTTGTCTTTTGAATTCGGAAAGTTTGTTATTTGACGTTACTAAGCGCGGGGATTTAGGTCTTTCTAACGTTTTAGGCTCAGTAGCAAGTTTAAATTCATCGGCACTCATTTTTTGAAGTTTGTAGGAAAATATTACTTACGGTTTTTGGCTATATTAATGCAGTGCGGCTTTTTCGTAACGGTTTTGTTTTTACTAAAGGCACGATATTAACACAAATCGAATTAAAGGGTAAAAGGATATAGATGACCTGACGGATGATGTAGACCGCTGTGACTCCGATTCCTCCCGCTTCTTCTATGTCTTGAAGGGCTGGATTCTTCGTATAATCCGGCATTGAAGGTCCAAATGTTAGAACTGCTCTTGAACAAGTAGCGTTTGTTGTGTACCTGCTTGAGACGTTTTGTAGGGTCAGGTAATCAGGTCTCTAAAATGATATTATTTATTTTTAAATAATGAAATGTACATTTAATTAATGAACTACAGGATAATTATAATAGGAATGTGTAGAGACTTAGGTTATTAGAACAAGTGTGTCCCTTGAAGTTGTTAGGAGCGAAGTTAGCTGCACGTTGCGTCATCGGCTGCTATCCCTGCTCAAAACAGCAGCTGCAGCTATTCGATTACAGATGGCGCTAGTAGTTTGAACAGTTTGTTTGCAGTGAAGTTGTAATAATTCTTGCAAAGCACAGTCATTTTAATCAAGGGTGCTATACATTCATCACTCATAATGTCCAATAATTATACTGTGTATGAAATATTTGTTTGTTTGTTTACATATGATCAATAAATTCTGAATCTACTGAACCAAAATTTAACTCCAAATAAAAAAAAAAGTGCATTGATTGCACTAGAAATTTCCTAAACTAGTCATAACCCTTGTTTATGTGAAAATCATAAATTGTATATATGACCCGTGACACTAGGAAAGTACCAAGACTGAATTATTATTAAAAAAGTACATGCTTACTATAAAATACAACATTATAACAAACTATATGAGTATTAAATCATAAAAAAGAAGCTCATCCGTTTTTTACAAGGCGTAAACATAACTAACTTAATTTTGTTGGCAATTGATTTTATAACTTTATTGTTAGCTCTTGGGCTTAGTCAAGATGATTGCAATCTATAACCGTGGTGTTTTGCAACGGGCAAATCAACAATTCAATTTTATGTGCGATAGTTCGATGTCGTTAATACAGAAAAATAGTCTATGAAAATTAAAATCCAAGTCTTGACCGCAAAGCTAACCCTAGACCTAGAAATCTAAAATTTGACAAAGAGATTATTTTATGATGTATAAAAGCAGGATATAGAGAAGATATCCGATAATGTTAAACAGTAAGTTAATTTACACGAACTTGGTTGTGAGCCAAGCTAGTTTGTTTATCTATAGATTAGGTATTTGAGTATGCCAAGTCGCTTTAAATTTGTGAGTATCAATCATGCAGTTGATATGTAACAACTCGAGGACACTGCGCGTGTTCACTTCGCATAACTCCAAATTCCGTGAGAATCTCATTTTACTCCTGGATGATGCAGCTTATCGGTTACGTATGAGTAAACAATAACACAAATCTTTTTTCTTATATAATAAATGATACTTAGTACAGACAGATAAACATAACACCACACGCTCCTTATACGTGGCGTGTGTGGTTAGTTAATTTTTATTTTTTTTTATTGAGAAAGAATTAGACGTTTCTTCTATCTCACCTGATGGAAAGTGACGATGAAGACGAAGGTAAGCTGTTAAATGAAGTTATATTGGATAATAGGTTTTTAGCGCCCCATTGAACTTTTTCACTCTCCAGTGAATTCTGATAGGGGCAGTTATTTTTTGCGATAAATAAATAAGTTTTTAAATAATTACTTAACTAAATGCCAAAAACGGAGCAGCCACGCCAAAGTGAAACCTGATGTGGATGTCAGAGCCTCAATGTAAAAGTAATAAATTTGGTAAATAAAGGGGAATTTTTTATTGTTAAGCTTGATACATTTATTAGCCACTTTCTTTGGTATAAAATCTACTGGCCACTCAGTTGCTGTGTAGGTGTAAGGATTTTGCTATCTCATCGTTTGACTTAGACTTAACCAAAACATTTTAACATGGGATTTGCTAGCAATGCTGAAAATTAACTAGGTTAATTTGGTATTTCATTTCATTAATTGAGGTAAGTAGCTTACTGTTGTTTTGTTTGCAGATTACTAACTTATTCAGGCATAAAATTCTTTCGTTACTTACCTAACGCAAAATATAATTAAATTTAAGACCAGACTTTCTCTTCTTAACTCTTCTCACACTATTATTATGGGTATTCCGTAAGATAAATGAGGAAGTTACTAAGTAGTGACGAGACGTAGGGATAGGTTGGTTTCCGGCAGGGACTCGGGTACGGTCGTGTGACCCCAATGACCCCGAGTTCCCGACATTTGCGCGACTACGACGGTTCGCAAGCAAGCCGGAAATTGTCCATCATAATGGTTCTGCTGTATTGATCGCATTAAGCTTAACTTTATCTGTTCACAGTATTCGCAATCCCACTTATTAAAAAAAATAGAAGTTTCTTCCTGTTTTACACACAAAATGAAGACAATTTACATTTTGTTCAGTAACTTCTTGCCATCTAGAAGTGACCGTTGCTGAAGAACGTTCTGTTTTAAAATGTCAAAAGACTGTCAAAAATACTTATCGCATTTTCGACTGTCCTCTCTTGGTGGAAGCATTGACACTCTGCAGCCAAACTTTCTTGATTTTTGCTGAGCGGCTAATGAAGTGTTTGGTGTGGCGTTACCACCATGAAAGAACGCACTCTTCCTGTTTCTCAATCATTAGTAGTAGGTGTTATTATTTATTTATATTTATTAGCAGTAATTATGATTATTATATTGACTGATGATGCCTTGCCAGCTGTTGGCCTCAGTTGAAGTTGCCTTTGTCCTAGTAATTGCTATTTTTATCCTTTAACCGGAACACAATAACGTAAACGTGGGCTTTTTAGCGGTCAAAACAGGAAGGACTAGGACCTCCCAAGGCGAGATCTTTACACTGACACTTTACTACGACTAATTCCTCCGACTAATTTCCTTTTCCTCCTTCCTCTATATAATATAAAATTGTCTAGCCAGGGGCTTATTATAACGTGAACTATTCATAACTTCACATAAATCTGTTTACAGGGTGGTCGGGTTTTTTGCCTGCAAGCTAACTCAATGCAGACGCTAAACGTACCCCTGTCCCACGCGGTTCATCAGTACCTGCAGCATAAGATGTTCAAGTAAGTAATCATGAAACTCTCGCTTACTCATTATTTCATATTCATGCTCATATGATATCTTTAATCATGGGTGCCACAAATCAATATTTTATGCGTGCCCGAGCGTGGACTTAATTCGGATTGTAGTTCTGGGATAGAGTAATGTAGTATTAATAATCTAGTGTAGCTGGGCAATAGATATTTCAAGATGTTTCGTAATTAATAAGCCTATATTCCGTAGCTGGTGATAGTAGAGGTTGTTTTCTCAAGATCTCGTCTGGGGCGGTAACACGGTCCTTCTTATTTTGATGGCCATAATAATCACTTTCACGTGGTAATTATTACTGGAATAAAGACTTTTCCAACTGAAGCCTCCCGTCGGCGACGCATCACTACCAATATTAATAATGAAAACTGCGGATGCCACTTAACATTAAGTGGATCGCGTGCGAGTGGCGTCAATGGTGGTAGTACTGGCCCTGCCGCATAATTCCGGAGGCCCCAGGTTCGAGTCTTGGCCGAGGCATTGATTCGTGAGATGGATACACATGTTTGTTCTCGGGTCATGGTTGTTTATTTATGAATTTTTATTCGGGCTCTCCCAGTTCGCTGTATGGTATAACATAAGCTCTGTTTACTTTAGGGCCATACAGTTGGTATGTTTGTAGGTATGGGGATTTATTATTATTGTTATTATTAAACTTTACTTTGAACTTTGTTCGACTGTCAGATTATACGATCGACCCATTTCCTAATCTACTACCGAGTGGACTGTATGTTATAATACAATAAGATTGTATTTAAAAGTGTGTTAAAACTGATATTGTGTATTGGGTGAAGTGTAGAAATACTTAATTTTTGGGTACGTTAACATTTATAATTTTTTTTATATTACAGTGAAGCGTACTCAGTGGCCTGTCTTGGCGTGACTGCCTTAGATTGGGAGCGACTCGGAATGGCCGCTCTAGAAGAAATTTCCTTCGAAGTGGCGAGAAAGGCCTTCCAAAGAAGTGAAAATATAGTTTTTTTAACACTCATTGATCAGCTTCAGGTATGTCGGTTAGAAAGTTTTACCATTTTTGTTACTGGATAAAATTTTAATAATATATCCTCCCAAATCCTATTTCCCAAAAATGATAATGTGTCAAAAGGGTAACTACCGTTCTTTTGAATTTGAAGTAGGAGATTGAACAGCAACTTATAGCTAATTTACTTATTGACGAATTAATGAGATGGTTGCACCTGTAAATGTTATTATTAACAAAAGCTATTTACTATATGTTTTTTTTTATCTCGTAGAAAGAAGATTAAAACGCACACCCATTAATTACCCGTCAAAAACTCTTAAGACCTAAACAATAGCATCTTTGCAGACTTCCTACAAACAATTTGCAGACACGATCTGTTAGGAATTGGATCTTGTTCGGTCGAATTTTATATATTTTCATATAATATTCCATACATATGTTTTCAGGAGCGTGTCGAAAGCGGTGAAAAGCGTGACTTAATATCTGGCGAAGTTTTTGCGTATCGCGGGCGGTACAGTGACGCGGCACGATGTTTCCATACAGCGACGAGGAGTGACCGCGCTTTGGATATGTACCTGCATTTAAGGATGTTCAATAAAGCACAGGTAACTCAACGATTGTACAGAAATAATAAAAAAATAAATAAAAAAGAAAGCCACTTTCATAGTTCAAAAATTAATAAAATATATTATTAGAATCTCGACTCAGCTACTTATTTTGTAAATTTCATCAATGTTGATTCAGAACGGGTTTGTGTTGCGGTTGCAGTGGAAAATCTAGATCAGTTAGGATGGCATTGATAATACTTCGGAAAGATTATTTCATTAAAGTAGTATTGCAATACTTATAGCTTTTATTATACAGTGAATATGTTGTTATCGTATATATAAGTGATCGGAAATTATATTGATTTCCAATAATACAGCCTTTTTATGTTTTATTTGTGACAAGGAATTAGTATCGGACAGCGAAGCGGCGACGGTAGCTCGAAGACGCGCGGAGTGGGCGCAACAGGCGGGGTCTCCACGCGCTGCTGCCGAGCTGTTCCTGGCGGCAGGAGACGTGCCGCGAGCCGTGCGGCTGTTGGCCACACACCCCGCCAGTGACATGTGAGTGTGGAGCGATTAGAGGGTTTATCTGTTGTGAGAAGCCGGTCGATTTAATTGGCAAATATTTCAACCTTTTTCTCAGATATAGGGTGTCCCAGAACGTAACGATCAAACGAAAAGGGGTTGTAGACCATGGAATGACTGTAAAATATAATTAAGTCTTATACCCAAGTTGCGTTGTTTAAAAGATAAAGGGTGATTTATAAATTTTCTAAAAAATCACCCTTTGCGTCAATATTTTTGAAACTGCAGCTATAAATGTGGATCGATTTTTTTTTCTGTTTTGTATAGCCTAATGATATGCCTACTACAGCTATTTAATTTTTCAGTACCTATTAAGGTGTGGTGGAAATAAATACATAAAAATTCGTAAAAGTGTAAAAAGTAAATTTAAAGTTTTATCGAGCAAGTTGGAGCCTTCACCGTGTAAAAAGAATGTACCCACATGGACCTGGCAACTGTATTCAAAGTTGGCGCAATTCATGTAGATTTCAAATTGGTATAATACTTTGTTTAATTTGTACAAGACAGCTGTAATCGATGGAATTATCAGACTATTCAGGCTTGATTACGGTAATCGTTTCGCGTTGGTCGACGATAATGCGCCGGAAACGAGTGAACGCTGCTCTCCGGGATTAAGACGTGGTTAGACTGGCTTGCTGGCTCTCCGGACTTAACCGAACGAGCACTCGACATCGAGGGTTCGGAGTCGTCAGTCACCTCCAAGAAATATGTCAGAGATCAAGGAAGCCGCCATTCAAGAATGGGACATTTACCACAAGAACTTTTGGGTAACATGATCTACACCATGCCCAGGAGGATATCCGCATGCGTACGAGCCAAGGAGGAGTAGTTTTGTATTAAATTTGTAAACCATAGCTTGTAAAAGTTAATAAAATTATTTACTTTAATTAAATCTTCACATTTCTTTAATTACAATTACACAGAAATTGAAGAAACAATTTTTTTAGGAAACAAAATAAGTTGAGATTTTTACGTTAAAATGATGTGGTGGTAGTACATATTAAAACAAAAATATTTCATATAAGAAATAATTATAGTTCATGAAATATATTAATAAATAAATTTATAAAATTGTAGGTATATTTATATGTAACATTAGCCACTGTAACAGTGAATGGTGTAAACACCTATAAATTGTGCACACATCAGTATATAGACTGTCCACTGTTGGTGTATCTTAATAAATAAATAAACTATTAAAAGTTGTCTCAAGTTTTCCAAGTGAACGTGGTCTTTTTTTATGTGTGTACTTGCAGTAGCTTCTCGTCATATGACATCCCATCGTCGTACACACCGACTATCAAAGCTACATAAAATTAGCTCACAATAAAACCAATATCACGAACGCACTAAACACATTGATGTTAGTTAGACACCATTTCATTAGACACGCTCTCAAGCTATGAAACAAAACTTCCGATTCATACTGACACACGCCGTGATCGCCGATATACTCACTGAATCTTTGCCGAAACTTAGGCATTATAAATACAAGGTTTAACTTGAGTTTTATATACTCTTGTTCGTCGTGTTTTGGTTTTTCGGTAGTAATACAATATTGTATTTTCTTTAAATTATTACAATGAACTTGTTTAAACTATTAGTATTTAAAAAACTCACAATTGCAGGTTAATCGAGTTAGCTCGCAAGTTGGACAAAGGGTCGACGGAAGCTCTTACTTGCGTGGCGGAGGCATTGGTAACAGCAGGCGAACCCGCAGCCGCAGCGCATGTGTTCCAGAGATTGCAGCTACATAGGTAGACATATTGATTGTACAATTTTAGATATTTACCAGATTAACACATTCGGTGGAACTGTGATTTTGATCATGACTGAAGCGATGCCGCCAGAAAAATGCGGTGGCCGCGCTAGGAGCGTTGCCGGCACTGCTAGAGAAAGTAAATGAACGCGCCGTGCGTGGTCGGTGGCATTACTTTAAGAAAAGTCGTTTGTTTCATATTTTTTAGTCATAAACAGTGTTTGAGTGCTTGTAACATACTAGATGTGATTTTATTAATATTCAGTGACATTTTAAACTCAAAAACATGTCAAACACCTCAAGAAATAACATAAAAGTTCAGTTTGTTTCGTAATGTATGCAGAGATTCTCAATCTTTTTAATATAGATTATTAACTGTACTATCGCTTCGACGAATTTCTAGTTTTCATCATTTAGTTTTGACAAATTTCGACAAAATCCTCGTGTAAAAATAATTACATATTTTATTCTTGGCCGCGTTGTTGAAATGGCAACAATTAACAACCTAATTTCATCAAAATGAGATAACTAAAAAACTACATAAAATTAAATTAAATACATAAACCATAGTCTAGGCTAGGTCCAACTAAATTCTTAGTAAATTACAGCACCTTCACGTTCGCGTTCCCTTGAAAAAAGGTCCTTGGCAGACGGGCAACAACAAAGTGATCCTATAAGGGTTCCGTTTTACTTTTGAGTTAGGGAACCGTAAAAATAAGTAATATTTTCATATTTTGTAAGTATATTATAACGTGAAAGCGATACCGCCTATTAACAGTTGATTCATGAACTTAGAATTTTAGGTATAAAGAATGCCTAAAAATTAACAAAAATACCCAAATAAAAGTGTCGAAAAAAGTTTACATATTATCAAAATCATAAAAATTTTATCAATAATTTGTATGACTTATGTCCACAACAATATCAAACGTAATGTTATGGACCTAACTGTGGACCCAGCCAGTTGGTACCTAACCTACAGTTTAATAAATAATAATAATAAATCCTCAGACAAACACACCAACTGTATGGTCCCAAAGTAAGCAGGGCTTGTGTTTTGAATGACCATACAGCGAACTGGAGGGGGGGAACCCAGAATAAACATACATATATAAACACAAACAACCATGACCCGAGAACAAGCATCTGTGTGCATCCCCGGCCAGGACTCGAACCTGGGACCTTCGGCGTATGAGGCAAGGCTACTTACCACTACACCACTCGGTCGTCGAGAGAATCCATTTCGCTGACCGCGCCCAGCGCGTTCATGGCACCGCTTGAAGGACTTTTTTTCACTAAATTTAAAAATGGTCTTTACACCCGAACTACCTCAAAAATGTTATGTTTGTGGTGTACTTGTTCAACACAATGATTTTGAAGTCTCGATACTCATCGCATTTGTTACTTTTACGAAAACATTCAAAACTGGCATCCTTAAGTATATATACGAAAACGCGCCTGGCACGTTGCCGGCATTGAACGTGTTAATGATACCGGAACTGCTTGGTTATGTATGTAGGTTATACAAATTCATTTATTGTCAATCAAGTTGAATATTTGATCTATTTTGATTATAAGGTACTACTATTATTAAGTCATCAAAATGCCTCCTCATTTTGCTTTTCCAACACGTATTGTGTTCTTGAGACATTCGTCATTTTTAATATCCTGCGTAAATGAGGTAAGATATAATGCAATCCTTACGAGACTGATTCTTAACAAGATTCTCGTGTTTATTGTTTATTTTTGTTTATCCTTTTTAGTAATTAGATTTTTAAACTTTCTCAAATTATTAGTTATACATTTACAAGAAAAGAACTACAGCACAGTGGACCCAGGCGATAAATTGAATATTTTTCAAGAAATTATACTTATTAAAAGTTTTTTAAAAACAATCTTAAACATATATCACATAATCTAACGATTTTAAAAATATCATGATAGCTTACAATATTTATTTAACTTGGTGCATAATCTTCATAACTAATAAATTTTCAGGAGGGTGGCTCAACTAGCGGTGTCTAGTGGCGATTGGTCGCGCGCTTTCGGGCTAGCGCGTGAGCACAGCGAGTGTAGGAGAGATGTTTACTTGCCCTATGCCAACAAAATGGCGAATGAAAACAAATTCGTTGAGGCCCAGAAAGGTTATTATCCACATATTAAAATGTATGTTGTGACGTACCCCTGGGCAAAAAAAGCTTCTATATAATTTTTACTATATAAAGCAGATCTAGAAATTCAGTTCCTAATTGGGTTAAATGGGGTAGTATAATTTATGCGTTTGCCGCGAAGTTGCAAAACCGTTTGATTTCTCGTCGGATGGCCAAAACTACAACATCTTTATAGAATTTAAACAAAATCTGGACATTTACTCAAATATCATAAAGATGTAAGATTTGATTATTTACAAGTTGTTGTATGTTAAAATAATGCAGTTCTTACTATTTAAAACGACATTCTACAGAAGTAACCTATGTAACATGTTATATAAACAATTGGATTCTGAAACCACGCCGTACATGTAGTATGTACACTTTCAACATTTACTTACTAAACCTTTCAGCATACCACATGGCGGGAGAAACAAAAACAGCGCTACGTGTTTTTAATATATTAGTGAACAATGCTATTGTCGAAGAAAGGTTTAGCGATGCAGGATACCTGCACCATTTATTGGCCAGCCAGTTCCTTGAAAAAGCCACTAAAGCTGATAAAAAGTAAGGACATTAAATTAATTTTTTATTTTTTCATTGATTATTTGTTAAGGTTACATTCATGCACTTAAAATAAGGACACACACAATCTCTTTACTATCGCAAAATATATGACCACATAAATATATAGATAACATACAGGAGCAAGGAACAAAGTTCTGTGGTCATAATTAAAATATATTTTAATGTACGAACCGTTTGTTGTTTTGTCCGATACATATAATAGTTTAGTGTCAAATAATATGGTTTTATTCTTAAGCATCCTTTTGTTCCAGCGACATAGATGCAGAATTGACTCTCTACAAAAAGAACGAACGGCTATCACGTATCTACCATGCGTACGATTCGGTCCACAAGTGCATTCACGAACCGTTTTCTTTGAACCAACCAGAGGCTTTGTTCAATGCTGCGAGATTTGTTCTAGCCATGATTGACAATGATCCACCTCGAGGAGTTTCTATGTTGTATCCTTTGAAAAAAAAATTTTAAACGAGCCGGCCCTTTCTTTACAGTTTTGACTGGGTTAAAAGAATTATTCCAATGTCTGAAGCCATATTTTCATGGGAAATGACATCTGTTTTCAAGATCTCTAAAATGCCACTTCTTAAAAACTGAACTTGTTAAAAACTTTTTTTTTGCTTTATATTTTAGAATGATCGTTTAATTATGGGGCTTGCTAAACATAAACTCCTTTCTCAGAAATAACGAATAACCTTCTCAATCGAAAGGTATTTTAGTACGCGATACGCTCATTGCGATATTGTCATTTTAATACCAACGTATTTTGTGTAGTTACTAGTCACATAAAATTTGCTGACATTTGCTGTGTGCGTCTGGATAATTCTTAAGTTTGAGGAAAAGGCAAAATCGATGTTATTATACGATTAGTACTTCTGTATTATTTCCTTAATAAATCATTAAGCTGCCTATACTTATGTTTGGCGAAACACGCAAAAGCATTGCATGCGAATTCTTTAGCTAAACAAATGTTGGATAAAATGTTGGGACTGCAAATACCTCCAAAGTTCCAGGTAAGTATATTTGCTCTATTTATTAAGGAAATATATGATTATAGTTTAAAGTGCGCGCATAAAAAATTTTACTATATAAAAACCGCTCAAATCATATTAAAATTTCGAAAACAGAGCAGTAGCTGGGTCCAAATTCCTACCTGCATTGTTTATTTATAAGAACAGATAAAACTACTATAGGCTTATTCACGCGACATTTATTTTCCATACTTAAAAATCAGACTGTACTATACGAATGTAGATACTATTTTAGCCTGTACAGCTTTTGTATTAATTGATTTACTTTCAGGAAAGCGTAGAACTCCTAATACTTCGTACTCGCGCGTGTCACGGGGAGTCGCGCGACGACGAAGTCTCGGGCGTATGTTGGCGGTGTCGCTCGCTTGTACCGCCGCTGGTGGTGCGATGTCAGTGCCGACATGCGCTCGTGCTCTCACCTCATCATGGTCAATAAAATTAAAATAAGAAATAAAATTAATATTAAAAAAACATCGATACGACACTTAATTACTACATTATTTGGTTACAAACGTTACGATGTCAGCTACTTAAGTAACCATAGCTTTGACAACATTCAAATCCAGTCGATATTTTAATATATGAGATGGTTATAATTTATATAGAGTTTTGCAGAAGTTGGACTTGCTAAAAGAATTTCCTGGTTAGAGGATCACTTTGACGTGTTTAGCGAGGTTTCATAAAGTGATAATCCCGCATCAGTCCTGCTAACGAGTCCAAACCAACGCTGTTACGTCCCCAGGGTTAAATCTGAAATTGCTCGAAGCTTTTATACTTATATTGCGCCAAAACTCTACAATCACATTTTATTAACTTATAAAAACACTGAACAAAATTTCTTTTAAAAATTGTATGTTTTCTTGACCTATAACGAGACTGAAAAAATGTTTTGATGTTTTTTCATAAGCACCTCTACAAGGCTTTGTGTTTTTTTTTGCTTTTTGTACACATGTACCTACTGTAACTACTATCATTTATCATATTTAAAAAAAAATCTTAACATTTTTTAATAATAATAATAAGTATTTCTAATTAACGCACCACATTATCTAGCCCAAATTAAGTATCATTAAGAACTTGTGTTATAGATACTAGATAACGGATAAATAAACTTAAGAAATATATGAACACACAGATATTTTTTTTAATATAAATATTAGAAAAAAACTTAAATAAACATACATACACATCCATGACTAGAAAACAAATATGATAAATTATCTGCCCCTACCAGGATTCAAACCCGGGACCTCTGGCATGGACTTGTAAATTCTTGTCATGTCATGTCCATACCTACTTTTATAATTACTTAGTAAAATGATAACAAGGAGGATCTTGACATGTCCCACGACTGTTAAACTTAATGCTACAGAACCGCTACGTAAAAGTGATACGCTTTGTAAATAAATCATTTTTATTTTCATACACTATAGTCAGGCCATTTTAATAGGTTACATTTGACATCTGTCAGTTTATCTTCATAGTGAGGTGATCTGCTTAAAAACATCGACTAAAGTGAATGAATCGATACGGGCTTGAAATATATGTGAATTTTAAAATTTTATTATTATTAAACATTTATTTTAAAACATTATTATTTTTTCTTTCGTAAATTTAAGGAGCAAAATAAGACAATATAACAAAAATATTGCATTTATTGAGTTGAACTATCAGAACTGTTATTAGTATTGTTAAATTCATCACTGCTGTCAGCACTCAGAGAGATTATTAATTTATTTTCAATAATATTTGTCTATTCTCACATCTCGTTTAAAATCTTGTAAAATATTTTCTTTTTCTCTACGACTTTTCTCCAGTCTTCTGTAGTGACTTCTGCACACGCAGTTTGTAGCAGAGTCATCATTTTAGCTGTACTGAAGGGTGGTTCAGTATTGTTCCGCGCTGCATGACTCTTTATTTGTGCCCAAATAAGCTAGATGGCGTTATACTGGCAATTGTAGTAGGCAATCAAATAACTTCGTGTCCATGCTCTAGGGCTAGTTCATCGATTACATAGTGTAGCTTGGACGTCGTAGTTGCTTTTACCAGATTTAAAAACTCAACTTTTAATAAAGTTGGACTTGCATCCACACCATTTTTTTACCAGCCACGAGACAATTTCTTGCTTTTTATTTGCTTGAGTTGGTGGTTTATCAACTTGTACAGAATGAAACGTGCATTGTCCATTATAATTTTCTATGGGTTTTCTAACCTGACTAGCAGCTTCTAAAACCAAATTTTTAAAAACCTCAAAGTTCATTTACTCATAGTAATCACTTGTAGTTTTAGAGGCGAATGCGAGGACGCAGTCTGGAATAAAACCTTAAGAAGCTGATCCCGCGTGACATGTCATAATTCGGGCACTTATTGGAGGCCGCTGTATCATCGGTCCATGTCCGCGAAACCGTATGGTTCGCATTCAACCACGTTTCTTCAATAAACACGACATTGTCCCAATCTGTAATTGTTTTTACTGGACGTAAGAATGTTTACTCTCTTCAAAATAATATCGTAGCGTTCTAGCAGGATTTTTGAGCTTTTTCGATTTTTTAAATCGCCAATCGATTAAAGCCAATCGTTTTCAAAACCTTTGATAGAGACGATTTACCGCCAAAAAATAAGCCTCCTTCTTTTAACGAACTCATCACCTTTTCCCGTGTAGGATATTCTTTTCTCGAGTAATATCCATAAATGTGGTTGCGAATTGCAGCAGCATCAAAATTATCAACACCAACAATTTTCTTGTCCCTCTTTCTTTTTTTCGGTGTAAGTAAAGTATTATCTTCTGAGCCTGATGGTCCGTATTTCTCTTTCACAATTTGAGTTACTGTCCTCTTCCCTATTCCAAATCTTTCGGCAAAGCGTTCTCTCGGTTGTGTCAATGGTAAAAGAGGCCCATCGTTAACTGATTCACGTTCAAAATAATTGTACAATTTCACCACTAGTTCGCGAAATTTACAGTTTAGCGTTTTCTCCCGTTTAGTCATGGTTTTTTTCGTGTTTTTTTTTATTGAAAAAGGATTAGACGTTTGTGTTCTATATCACCTGATGGAAAGCGACGATGAGACGAAGGCACGTCTATCCACGAGATACCTATTCACTCGACGCCTGAAAAAAATAGGACTATAGTTATCTGGAAAAACAGACGCAGGCAGTTCGTTCCACACCTTGGCGAACCGCACCAAAAGGAACTATTGAAGCGTTTGGTTCGACTTCTTTGGATGTCTACTATAAAGGGATGGAAGACCTGTCTGCGTCTAGTAGTCCAATGTAAGAAGGGTGTGGGTTCAACCTGATCAAAAAGAGCATTCGCGCACCCTCCAAAATGTAATCTGTAGAAGACTGCTAAACTGGCAACTTTCCGAGGATGGTCGAGGCTTTGCAGTTTTTTGGTGGTAAGGTCAATGTTGTTAATCATTTTTCGGCCTCCTTGGTCAACTGCGTCCATCGCTTCTAGTTGGTACTTTGCAGAACCATCCTAAAGGTGGCTACTGTAATCCATACAAGATCGAACTTGAGAACTCGAACTGAACAGCTACTTAATTTGTACACAAGTACTGTAGCTGTTCAGGGCTGAAGTACCGTCGGACCTTCGAGATGATTCCCAACTTCTTTGAAGCAGTTTGAGCCATGGACGCAATTTGTTGCCCGAAGTTTAGTTGGGACGATATAATTACGCCTAGAAGCCCTAGGTGGTCGGTTAAGGTTACAGAAACATTTTGGAAAGTAGGCGTTAGGTCGAAACTGCTCTGTGTTTTTGACGGGTTAAATTTGACCAAGTTGGACTCGACCCAATGGGACACTTTCTTTAAGGCTCAACCGTGGACTCTCTCAAATCCCGGATTTCTTGAGGACTCGCTCGCGCATTGGACATGTATCTCTCTACAACGGTGCTGTCATTAGTGTAACCAATAATGCCTACCAATAATGGGGTTAGCAGGTCATTAATGTGCAGCAAGAATAACGTTGCAGAGAGAACAGATCCCTGAGGTACCCCAGCATTAATTGCCATTAGGTCAGAAGAGCAGCCGTCTAAGACTACTCGAATTGACCGTTCCTTCAGAAAATCAGATATCCAGTCGCAGAGCCCTTTAGGTATTCCGTATGCTGGAAGCTTACTTAAGAGACTATCATGCCAGACCCTATCAAGAGCTTTGGAAATGTCTCAGGACACAGCTATAGCTTCACCGTGACCTTCCAAGGTTCCGCTCCATAAGTGAGTGGCATACACAAGAAGATCTCCAGTCGAGCGTCTACTACGAAAACCATATTGGTTATCACTACGGAGCTCGTTGGACTCAAGGTATGCCAGGAGACGATTGTTCAATACACGCTCCATAACTTTGCAAAGTATGGAGGTGATTGCAATAGGTCGGTAGTTGACAAGATCTGCACGGCTTCCCTTCTTTCCCAGCCAGCGACGTCGGGGATGCGCGTGGGCTTGCGCATAAGCTGTGAGAGGCCTTGAGTCACGGAAAACTTAAAAGCCTCTCTTCCAGCGTGGTCAGTGTCCTGATACGGGTATAGCCATTGCCCGTGATGAGCGTTAAAATCCCACCAACTACGCGGAGGGAAAACGTTGCCGAACCTTATCTGCTGCATCGCTGAGATACTCCATGAGCCTCGTTGTCTCCCGATCTCCGCTCTGTGACCGGTATACACTGGCATAGACCAATTGGTCAAGGCCGGTATCAATGTGAACCCACATGACGGAAAAGTCCAGATCTTCCAAGTAACGGAGACGCTGACACCAGATCTCGTCACTGGCATACATGCACACCCCGGCGTTTGGGCGGAAATTGGACTCCAGTATGTACCCTGGATAACAAAGGTTTGCAGAGTCTGACGGATTACAGATCTTTGTTACTAATCTTAAGAAATCGGAGTCCAATGTATAGCCAGGTGAACGTAATCAGTAAGATCAGTCCAATAAAATAGCCGGGTCAGAAGAAAACAACAGAGAGAACAATTGTAAAATGTTACCTATTAAAATGGCCTGACTTTAAGAGTACTGTTAAAGTAGTTATTGTAACGGTAGATTTTGACAGCTATATAGTAGTAGCAACTTAAAAAATAAACGCATGCGCAGCTTCGAAAATGCAACTAAGTCAAGAGTATAACATAAACTATAAACATTGATTTAGGTCACTATGCACGGACTGACTTAGTTAAATTATAATGAATTTCTTCAATAATTCATCCCTTTGAAAGGAGAAAGATAGTTTGTGAGGAAGTCGGATAATCATGAACCATGGAGAATTACAGACAAATTAAGTTTTGAGGTGTGGTTGGTAACCGCGCTCCCTCCTGTATGGTCTCGTTCTCATTCAAAATCGTAAAGTCATTTTGATTGAGACTTTAAAGTAATTTCTATTTCAATTTGTACGTTTGTTCTGACTGGCTTTCCCTAAATTGATCGTATATTCATTGATAGCAAAAGGTTACCTACTTTGAAGTCAATACAATATGTTTGTGTGTCTAAAGATTTTATAAATACAGTTTTGAAATTGTCTGCTTTATTCCAACAGAAGTGCTGCCGCTAGTAGAATTCGTTCCTGAAGAAGGAATATCGCACGAAGAAGCTATGGACCTTATTGAACGAACTCCTTTACCGGAAACAGCAGAGAAAGAGGAACCGGGAGGTGGGGCACAAATCCTGAAAATCAATCATTTGATTGACTCCTCCGACCCCTTTGTGGAAAAATTCGATGAGGTACTTTCTATTTTTTGTAATTTTAACATAACTTGCACTTAAAAGTTTTAGACAATTCAATCATTGGTTTCAATACAATTTATTTATTTATTTTACAATTTATGTACACACAAAATATAAGTTATCATAAATGGGATGAAATGCAATTTACAATTACAATTTTCAACATTTCGTAAATTTATAAAACTATATTGTGTAATCGTACAGTTTACTTTCATGATAATTCCTGTTGACGTCTTTAAACGTAATAAACATAAAAAAGCAGTGTATTTTCATTAAAAATTCCTATGTGATTTACGTATGATTTTCCAGGAAGATGAATCAAGCATAGTGGTATGCACTAGAAATGCCCTGCTACAGTTAAACTCATCGAGCGTTATTATAGTAGTGAGGCCGCCGTTAAAACCACTGTACTATAGAAACATGCTGCCCGAGCTAAGAGTAACGTCCTGTCCGCAGTGTAATTATGTAAGTAAGAAAATAAATATTTTGTGCATAAGCAGAAGTGTGGCGTTCTCATCGATTGGTTTGACTTCTTTTGTGCTAGTAGTACTTTATGTTTAAAAATAATTTCGCAGACAAGCTTTTGAGGCACAGACCTCAAAAGTCCATGTTTTGCGTCTTGCTATCTCTTATATAGGGCAGCAATGGAATATAATTGAATTGTGCTAGTACCAGAGCCATTTATAATATCATCCACTCTGTTCCGCTATTTGAGGGCCAAATGGCGTTTTAGGGAGTAGCCCTGCCTCATAAGCCGCCGCTCTAGGTTCGAGTCTTAGTTGTGGCATTCGTTGTTGTGATGACAAGTTTTTCATCAGTTCGCGGTATAGTCATCCATGACACAAGCTCTGGTTACTTTGATACCATACAGTTGGTGTGATTATCTGGGGATTTATTATTTTACATTATTTTACTTTAATCAAGGGCTGAAATAATTAATGAATATCCTTGAGTCGAAGAAAACTGCCCTACATTGTACAATAATGTTATCACCGCCATGATATAAAAACTATGTCCAACCAACAAAAGCTGCTTGTTTAGGTCGCCAGCTCTGTAACGTCTAGTGTAATATTTTATGCTTATGACAGTACACATTTCGCTACACACCTTTATTCAGATTGGGTAAGGATTACCAAAATTTTGTGTATTCAGATTTGCTCGTGGTTAAATCATTAGTAATACTTAATTAAATACTTATGGCCATTTTAAACTTTGAATGACATTAAGGCTTTTCACGATGCCCTTTTGAATGGTCACTTTGAATTACTAATATTACATATAGACACAACTACCCACTTTATTTTCATCAATTATTGACATGAACTTATCTTATGCGCTTAGAGCTATAAAGATGTTAAAATTAAATCGCTAAGTTCTGGGTGTTTTACAGCAATGAGTTGAAAAGGAGATCTGTAGCCAAAACAGTTATACTCCATTCTAGTCAAAATACACCTAAGACATGATTGTGTGCAATAAGAGTAATATAATAATTATTACATTAATGTTACAGTTATTCTACATGGAAGACTATGAGATTCAGCTAGTAACAAAAGGGCAATGTCCGTTCTGTCGTCATGCGCCAGATAATAATACCGAAACGGGTGAAAATTCCCTGGTCAATGGCTCCAACACTTCGACGCCCAGAAGCCCTTCCGAATCACACGACCCGTGGTCATAAGATAGATATAAGTATAACATGTATATAGTCTACAGGAAAAGCTGGCTTTTCTATCAGATATTGAATTTAGCTAATTATATTAATTAGGTAATAAGTAATGGATTGAAATCTTTTTGTGAAATTGAATATATATATATATATATATATATATATATATATATATACATATATATATATATATATAATTAAACATATTTGTACAAATACCATGAAGTATTGTTATTTTGATAAATTGTTGAAACAAACTCTGCTTAAATCGGGTTTGGATTTGTGCCTTAGATCTTCAAAACATTACATACTGGGATAGGCCTTGAACTATAGAGATGAAATCTTTGATGAAATTAAAATAGATAGGTGACAAGGTCCTGATGCATAGACCTCACAAATGTTTTCCCCGTCGCCTGATTTTACTTGGCTGCAATCCTACTGTCACTACACGAAAAGAACCGACACGATACGGGTATTGACGAAATTATTTACTCCGTCTTGCTCGCGCGCAATGTCTTGCATAATTCTGTCTGTTTCGCAGTTTCATTTATTAAAAGCTGCATAAATGTATATTTCAAATTCGAATATTTATTTCTTAACATTGACAATTATTTTTTCTTATTGACGTCAAATAAAACATGACTCTACCACCACTTCGGAAAAACCTTCGTGAAGAAAAACTGGCAAGAAACTTCACGGGTTATATTTTTTTTTCAAAATAAATTTACAGCTTCTCTTTATGTCTATACAAAATTATTCTTATCTGCATCTGTTAGCTCGACAAGTCTTCCTCCCCCCAAGTATCCAAACGACGAACACTCTCAAACGGCACCCACGAGTTAACGCGGGATCGAGCCATCGCCCTCCTCAATCATATTAGAGGGAAGTGAGCGACCCGTCACCCGACGCTACCATAAGAAGACGTACTTTAGTTACAATGACGCTTTAGATATTCACCGGGACGAAGAACTCAACGAACAAACAGACACATTACACTTGTCTTGTTACAAATACTAATAAAATCCTGTTAATGAGGAGATTATACCCAACGGCTTTTATCATCCAAATATTCGAAAAGTTTATAATATATATGCACACAACTTCTACTTTATAGTTTCTTTGAATTTGTATTTGAGTAGGAAGACCTTGGATATCTTCCGGAACCTTATTATAAAAGCGTATACATTGATTGCAAAGCCAACTATTACGAGCTGCCAGATATTTCTTCCTCTTGTGTTAACATTGTGCAGATCTTTTTTTCTTTTGAACAAGGCTATGTTCTTTTTTACATACTCATTTTCTAAAATATATTGTGAATGGAAAGTAAGAATATTTGTTACCTTAAATATTATATAAAATACCTTAACTAACCCTTGGACCGAGCTGATAGATTGCGCGAACGGCTCTTTTCTGCAGAATAAATATAGTATCGATGTCGGCAGCACTCCCCCACAACAGAATGCCATATGTCATGAGGCTATGAAAGTAACTGAAAGAGACTAATCGAGCAGTTTCATTTAAATTTTGTTTCATTTTTTTAACAGCATGTGCGGCAGAGTCAAGCCTTTTCGCTAAACCATCAACATGCGGTCCTCATTAGAGTTTGGCGTCTTATAGGTTATGCCCAGTTTACAGAGTTTACAGGCGTCAGTTCCTGGCTCTTAACTACAATGTTTGGGTTTACCTTTTTGACATTTGGCAATGTAAACTTAACACATTTAGTATTGGTTTCGTTAAGGAGCAAATTATTAGCTGAGAACCACTTCTCTGTGTTGGAGATGCATTTGTTTACTGTTCGATAGTCAGTTTCTTGTCTTTTGATTTTAAATAAGAAGGAAGTGTCGTCAGCAATCAATATGACCTCGCGTAGATTCTTAACGACCGATGGCAGATCATTTACATCTACTGAAAATAGGAAAGGACCAAGAACCGAGCCCTGGGGCACATGCATTATCACTGCCAATACTGATGATTTTTCTCCATTTATTGCAACTTTCTGTTTTCTATTACAAATATATGATTTAATCAAGGCAAGCGCTCGGTTTTTAATGCCGTAATGGTGCAGTTTCATGAGTAGAGTAGTATGATCCACACAGTCGAACGCCTTGGACAAGTCACAAAAGACACCAACAGCATCACACGACTCCTCCCAGGCGCTGAATACGTGTTTTATGAGCTCAACACCGGCATCGGTTGTTGAGCGACCCCGCGTGAAACCAAACTGCTTAAAATTCATTAGACTATTACCGTAAAAATGAGAAAGTATGTTTTCAAAATTTTTTTATTGAGCGTTGGTAGTGTAGATATAGGTCTAAAATTATTAGGGTTAGACATACTACCAGCTTTGAATATTGGAATGATCTTCCTCAATTTCATTAAATCAGGAAATACACCATTAGCAACACAGTCATTAAATATACCGGCTAAGTGCTAAGTACTACTATAAGTGGGGCTATACTATCAAAGACAGATTGAATAATTTTAACAGAAATTCCATCTAAATCAGCAGTATTTTTTACTTGAATGCTTTTAAATGCGTTTAAAACTTGTGGAACAGTAACATGTTTAAAGATGAAATCAATATAGCATGATTTAACATTTTTCCTTTAGCAGTAACTGCAAGACTGGAACACGAATTAATACTTAAGTATTTTTTTGTTATTAGATATTAGATGGCAGTAAAAATGTTTAAATGCTTCAGCAACTTCTCTGTCAGTTGAGTTATCATCAATTTTTAAATTATATTTAGTGTGGAGGTTTGCTTTTCCAGTTACCTGATTAAATATTAGGTCATTACATATGAAATTGGCGTTTTGTAAGGGAGGAATTATTTATTTAATCAAAGTATGTACCATTGCTATCTATGCACTTTTGCCATCTCATAGGTAGTTCATCGATCCCTTTACTAAAAAAATCATTCGGACGGGAATCAATAAAATCTTGGAAGGCGCTTTGGACTGCCCCATCGTAGTTGAACTTTTCCCCTTGCTAGAAGTCATCCAAATTTCGAAAAAAAATGGTAATCTCTTTGAGCAAGGTCCGGGGAGTACGGTGGTTGTCTTAGACATTCCAATTGAAGCTCCTCTAATTTGGTAGCCGTCTGTTGGCCAGTTTGTGGTCTAGCGTTGTCCTGAAGCAGCATTGGCCTAAAGCGATTGACCAGCCTCGGTTGTTTAGCAGCTAACTTTGCCATCATGGTTTGCAGTTACTGACAATAGACATCTGCCGTAAGCGTCTGGTCAGATTTAAGAAAGCCGTAGTAAACCACACCGGCACTAGTCCACCAAACGCTCACAAGTAACTTTTTTTTAGTCAATTTTCGCTTGGGGCAGGATTTGGCTGGTTCGCCAGGGTTCAACCATTGCGATGAGCGTTTCCGATTGTCGTACAGGATCCACTTTTGATCACAGGTAATGATTCGATTCAAAATCTTTTCATTATTGTGCCGGTTGAGTAATGTAACGCAGCTGTCGACGCGCGTTTGTCGGTTTGCTGAAATCAATTCATGAGGTACCCACCCCGCAAGCTTTTTCACCTTCCCAAATTTTCTTCAAGTGAATTAAAACAGTTTTGTCACTAACACCGCAGCTAACCCGGACGTGGTTCACGATGGCTCCGCTTCCATAATAGCCTCCAATTCCTCATTATCAAATTTGGTCTCCGGCCATCCACGGGGTAGTTCTGCAGGTCGAAACTTCCAGAAAGAAAACGTTGGAACCAAAAACGCACTGTATTTTCTTTTGCGACACCGTCGTCACACACAGCATTCATACTTCGAGCCGTTTCTGCAGCACTGGTGCCACGGTGCCACGGTGGAACTGGTACTCGTAAATAGCGCGATATTTCAAGTTTTCCATTTTGTAAATTAAGTGAAGCAAAGATAAAACCAAAAGAGGAAAAAAAATGAATTACGAATTTCGAAACACAAATGCGTGAGTAAACAGCTGTATAAATTTGAAATTGGAATTCTTAACCAAAGAGGAGATAATACAGATCAAAGTGGCCAGTACGACAAAACGCGAATTTCATATGTAGGGACCGATATTCCATGCAGTTTTTGAAATGTTCGTACTATATTTAACTTTACTATTAATGTAATTGGATTTAGCTGCACTGCATTCTCGTTTAAATAATTTTGAATACTTTTAACACATTCATAAAGAGTATTATTATGATTATAGTTCTTTCACTGTACAATTAGTATAATCTATTTCTACTTTTGCATATTCCCATAGTTGCCCAGTCACTTAATCTAAATTAATTATATTTTCTTTTTTGTAGAAACAGAGTTATATTCATTTTTAATTATATTATGAATAAAGTTATATTGGTTAATAGGATTTCCCAGTCATCTAATTTAAATGTTTTTTCAAATACTTTATTTCTAAATGTTTCAAGCCGTCTCTCATTCATGGGCATAAAGGTAATTTCTCATGAGTCATTTTTTGCGCAATATCAAGAGTGGCCAACTGCCCACTATGATCTGATTGTAGTTTATTAATTACTGACTTTGTACATGGCATTAAATTTGTAAAAATGTTATCAAGGCATGTGGCTGCACACTTGAGTTTGTGCGAGTGTTAGATACATTGCTCAATTACGTCATGTAAGAACGCTACAAATTTTCCGCTATTTTAATGTAATCTAAAAATGAAATAGTATTTTTTGTAACAGAGTTGTTCAATGTGATTTCGACGGACAGAATCTTAAATATGTTTACACTGATGTAAATTTTTGCTTGTATTTTCACTATTGAAATCGCAGTCTTATCAGTAATCAAGCTAAACCCTTCATTCATTGTTGTTTGTTTGTGTAAATAATTTATTTGTGTTGTTATTTACAAATAAATTATACGAAATTAAATATTTCATCCGTCCATTATAATAAATTTGGTACACACACAGCATACACAGTGGCATACACAGCTTTTTATTTTAATTTTTTGCTTACAAAAACGTCTAAACATCTAAAAGGTACAAAAAAAGAGATCATAAAAAAAGAAATCAAAAAGTATACAAAATGTGCGCTTTCAATATATATGTGAAGCAGTATATATGCGTACCAGTCGGCCAGTGCAACTACATAGTTTTGCTTTTGGGTGGGTACCGGCTTTCTGAGACACAACACAAAGCATGAAGCATTTCAGTGTTGCTTGTTGTATTCTAAGAATGTTCCTTTTAGCCAAATGAAGTTTGACTTGTACTTGTGTCTGTTCCATGACACAATAATAATTAGTGAAGATGACGCTTACGTTTTTTACGGCGTATACGTTGAAATTCTTCTGTTAAATCTTGAAGCAAAATCATAGGTCTCGAAGCATTTGTTCTACTGTCCTTGAGGCTCGTTACAAAGTCTATAAGTGATGTGAATTGCTGTAACTTTAACTGTAACTTGTAGCAAACCTGGTTAGCCACTTATTTTCGGCAGCTGTCTTCGGGACGTCTCATTCTTTCTAAGGAAGGGACGAGGACCTTAAGGGAAATTAATATTAAAAGATCGAACAAAATATTTTTATTAATTAAAACTGTTAATAACACTTTCTTTATTCATTAAGTTATAATTTGGAATAAAATTTGGTAACATAACTTATCAAATAAATGTATTTAATTTTACGAAACCCTCATAAAATACAGTCGTGCCCCAGTGTAGTAGCAGTAGCAGTAGGGGCCCCCAAGCTCAAGCTGGTTATGTAGCTTTTGGTTAAAGGATGGATAAATATGGGTGCCGGTTCATGAACCCTTTTCACAAAACCACTTCAGCTATCATTTTATTAAGATTTCGTTGATATGTCGTTTGGGGTGGTAGTGCAGTCGTTCCTATTTTGACCACCATAATAATTACGTTTACGTGGAAGCGTGGTAGGGAAATAACAGCCAGGGCATTTAATGGAACAGGGGCTACGGCGCAACTGAAGGCTACTGTCGGTACCGATACGACACTCACATTATATATTGATAAATAAAACAACTACAACTAATGATGACACCCATGTATGCCACTTACTTTGCCAGCTATGAAAACAGTAAACATCAAGATTATATCTTTGCTAGTTACACTGTTAATTATTAATAATATACATGTATTATGACAAGGTATGAATTCAAATAAAAGACCATAAAAAAGTAATAATAACGAAGTACTTTAATCATGTCCAACCACTAGCTGACTTCTGCGGTCATCGGTAAATTACATTCATTATTTTTATTTAACAATCGAATCTTTCCTACCTAACTTATGCAAAGTTTGTTTAGATTTGTATATATGTATTACTATGATTACTGTATAACGTATTAGTATTATTACTTTGGTACTTTTCCTCAGCAGCGAGTAAATCATATTCGCACAGACCTATTAACACTTTGCGCTACGTTGTAAGAAAGAAAGAATCTTTAGCTTCCTAACGAATCTTTGAATCAAAGAGTAGCCGCAAAGTACTATTTACAAATGTTATTTTTTTTTTATTTATTTATTTAGGAAGATATACAGATTTAATTATCACTAAATAGCTATATAAATGTCAATTTTCTAATGACAAATCTTCACCCATAAATTAACAATATAATTACAACTGAGGAGTGTCTTTACAAAAGGGCATATCTACATCTTATAATTTTTTTTAGAAAATTAAGAAAACCGACAAAGACAAGACACACAGATCTACACAAAAACTGCATAGCTATGTAGGTACTATGTAATTCGATTAATAGAAATGCATATAAAAAAAATATTTGGCTTTCTAATTTAGTGGTACAAAACAAACAAAAAATTAAATAACCCCTTTTAGGTGTGTACTATTTGGTAATATCCCCTTTTGCAGTATCCTTAGAGGTCTTTCCTTACATATAAAACAGGGGTTTTCTCGTACTGGCCACTTTGATCTGTATGTGTCTCCTTTTTGGTTAAGAATTCCAATTTAAAATTTATACAGCTATTTACTCACGAATGTGTTTCGAAAACCGTAATTCATTTGTTTTTTCTCTTATGGTTTTTTCTTTGCGTCACTTAGTTTACAAAATGGAAAACTTGAAATATCGCGTTATTTACGAGTACGAGTTCCACCGTTGCACCAGTGCTGCAGAAACGGCTCGAAGTATATGGCCATACACAGTATTTAATGCCGTGTATGGCCGGAGACCAGAATTGATAATGAAGAATTGAAGGATTTCCGAAGGCTGTCCGAGTTAGCTGCAGGCTGTGGTGTTAGTGACAAAACTGTTCTAATCCACTTGAAGTAAATTGGGACGGTGAAAAAGCTTGAGAGGGGATCATGAATTATGTGCAGCAAACCGACAAACGCGCGTCGACTGCTGCGTCAACCGGCACAATAATGAAAGTATTTTAAATCTAGTCATTACCTAGGTATGATGAAAAGTGGATCCTGTACGACAATCGGAAACGCTCATCGCAATGGTTGAACCCTGGCGAACCAGCCAAATACTGCCCCAAGCGATAATTGACTCAAAAAAGTTACTTGTGAGCGTTTGGTGGACTAGTGCCGGTGTCGTTCACTACAGCTTTCTTAAATCTGGCCAGACGATTACGACAGATGTCTATTGTTAGCAACTGCAAACCATGATGAAAAAGCTAGCTGCTAAACAACCGAGGCTGGTCAATCGCTCTAGGCCACTGCTGCTTCTGTGATGAGATGGTAAAATTGCATAGATAGCAATGGTACATACTTTGATGAAATAAATATATTATATTTAAAAAAAAACTTGTGTTGACTTTAGGTTTCTCCCTTACAAAACGCCATTTTTATATGTAATGACCTGATGTAATTGTAAAGATGAAGAGAAAGAATGAAATAATTAGAATCATAGACCATCGACAAATGTAACGGACTAAAAAAAATACAGATGCGTTCAAAACATGCGATACTCGTATATTCGATTGCGTTAAAAAAAATAAAGCATACCTAAAACAATGAAGTTCAAAGAAAGTAAATAACACTATGTAAATGTATATGCAAGGAAATATCTCGTTTTGAAAAGATTAATTGGAACCATCATAATTGTGAATTGTAAATACCCTTGTTTTGTTATGAAATCAATTCGGCATGAACTAAGCTATATTTTATGGGTCAAAATATCCCCTTTTGACCAAAAGCTCTACTCGGCTTTACTTGGACAATATCGTGTTTTGATTAGGATCTAAGTGAGTAAATTGTGTTTTCTAGCATTAAGAACAAGACTGTATACTCAGTTTAAAAAAAATGTATATGTAAATATCCCCTTTTGTAAAGACACTCCTCAACTGAGGACAGATAGACATCTTAACTTGCAAAATTCAGTTGACTTGGGTACTAAATGAAGATAAAGAAGAAATAAACACAATTAACAGAAGATCTTATCAGATATTTCTTTTTTAACTAATGCTGCGCTGGAGCAGAAAACATCTACCCCATTTGGCAATTTATTAAAATAATTAGGGACGCGTATAGTAAATGTGTTGGCTCTACATCTGGTTTTAGCGTAGCGGACACTCAATATAGACCGCTGTCTCAGACGAAGAGTATTTGTCCTTAAATGAAGCTTGGAGAGTAATTCAGGGCAGTCGACATGGTTTTGTGCAATCTTATTAAGTAAATAACATCACTTATATTTCTCCTATTTCCAAGAGGCAAGAAGTGATACTTTTTGCATATTTCATGGTAGTCTTGAGACTGTGCTTGAGTCCTATAGTCAAGGTGTCTGAGGAATCTACCTTGTGTACGCCTAATACGTGAGATATATATTTAATACTGAGGGTTCCAAATTTGGGAAGCGTATTCAAGGTTACTCCTAACATAGGCGCAATATTAGATTTTTACAGCTTTGATACCACGAAAGTGAGACGATCGACGAAGAATGAAACCCAGGGCCTTTGAAGACTTTTTAATTATAATTTAATATATA
This sequence comes from Marasmarcha lunaedactyla, assembly GCA_923062675.1. Classification (NCBI taxonomy): domain Eukaryota; kingdom Metazoa; phylum Arthropoda; class Insecta; order Lepidoptera; family Pterophoridae; genus Marasmarcha; species Marasmarcha lunaedactyla. Next base: position 10,265,511 of record OV281339.1, on the reverse strand, counting down.
GGTTAATATGGTTATTGAATAAAAGTTAAGAGTTTTGTATGACGCCCAAGTATTTGATTTCGTGCACCTTTGTCAAGTTATGATTTTTCAATTTATGTCCTAGGTTCACCGATTCGCGGCGCCGTGTAAAAGGCATGTAGGAGCACTTTGAGTCATTCAGATCCAGTTTATTAAGCGACCAATAATTTTGAAATCTAAGGAGGTCTGCCTGAAGATCTTCAACCTTCCTTATGTTATAAATTGTCTTGAGCACTTTCATGTCATCCGCGAAAATTAAAATCTTCGATTTTTTGAAGCACTAGTAGATATCTAGGATAAATATTGTGAACAGTAGTGGCCCCAGCAGAGATTCTTGGGGTACCCTCACATGGAACAGGTGCCCAAGCCGTCGCAAATCCATTTAGAACTACAGCCTGACTACGATTATCGATATGTGATGCAAACCACCTATACAAGTCACCGTGTATTCCAGCTAATTTATCTAGCATTATGGTATGATTAATTTTGTCTAAGCAGTTGCTGTAGTCTGTGTAAATTACGTTGACTTGTGCACCCTGTTCCATACCGGTAGTTATAATGTCATTGGCCAGTATGAGGTTAGAAACAATAGATGGACCCTTGAGAAACCCGTGTTGGTCTTCACTGAAACAGCGGCGTAAAGCGTTATAGACCTGATCATATACAGTTCTTTCTAAAATCTTGGCAAATAGGCATAACTTTGAGATTGGCTTGTAATTTTCTATTCTAGCCTTGTCACTGTTTCGAATGCAGACTTCCAGATAGATGGTACTGTTCCTACTGATAGAGATCGCTTGAATAATATGCAGATCGGTTTCAGGAGGCTGTCGGCACAGTTAGAGATAAGTATTGCTAATACATCGTCAGGGCCCTCGTACTTGAAAAAGCGGAGTGATTTTAACAGTTGTAATACTTTTTTATCATCAACAGTGACTGAAACGATACCAATAGTGGAGTGAAACGAGGGGTGCAGAAGGCAGGGTAAGGGAGTCAACTGAAAGAAATTGCTGAAAGTAGCTTTCAAATAAGTCAGCAATACTTTGCCCAGTATCCACCATCGTGTGGCTATACACCATTTTGTTAGGGTACGAATTACATTTACTTTTTATATAGGACCAAAAGCTCTTTGGATCCCTAGTTATATTGTCTTTAAAAATGGTTATATACGCACTGTAACACTCTCTAGAAGAATGGCTCGTTGACGGATTATTGAGAAAGATTGGAAGTCTGATAGATTTCCGTAAGTAACGTATATGCGATGAAATTTGTGCTTTTCTTTAAGAACTTGTATCAGGGCTGAATTAAACCAAGGTGGATATGATTTGGATTTCACTGCTCTTTTAGGTATACGATTGTCACTAGTGTTGAAAATTACCTAGAAAGTTTCCTATTGGAGGTAAGTTTCGCGAATGTTACCTAAAAATTTCCAAATCTGGAAGTTTTCAAAAAATATTTTTTTACTTACACTAACAATGAATTCGTTTACCCTGCACATAAAAACATATAACGTCACTCAGAACATGCTTATTCCTATGTATCTAATTTGTTTTCAAATAATTCTGTAGAATAAATATACACTTGTTTTAAGAATCTTATGTTTTGGGATTAGTTTTAGTACATCGTTTAGTCTTTTTTTATGTATATTATCTTCTATCTACTACTTAGATCTATAACTGGCAGCGTAAAACTTCGGGAAACTTACCTTGGAAATCGAAACTTTCGAGGTAACTTTCAACTAGCCGTAATCTACTAGGCTGCATCCCTCCCTATTCGCGCTCGGAGTTAGGGTGTTACCACACCAATCGATCGATCATCAATCGATGACAACGATCGATAGTTTCTACTACACCAATCGATCGATGCCATCGATCGATGGTAGAATGGAACAGTCGACGTCGATCGGTAGTTTTTACTAGACAAATCGATCGATCGTCGATCGATGACATCGATTAATGGTAGAATGTAACAGTAGACGTCGATCGATGCCATCAATCGATGGTAAAATTGAACAGTCGACGTCGATCGATAGTTTCTACTAGACCAATCGATCGATGGCCCTAACTCGTCACGCAAGCTGGCAACGTCGTGCGCGTAAATAGATACTTATTATGACCGCACACACATACAAATTGCATATATGCAAACAAAGCCCAGCCCCACACACCTCGAAACCTTCGTTTCTTACCGAAACTTTCGGTATTTTTCAACTCTTATTGTCACGTACTTCAAACAATCGATTATAAACAGAGGTTACGGCCTCCTCCAATGGATTATTTGGGAGAAGACTTGTCCAATTGGTGTTCATAAGCTCAGATGACAATGCCGAGTAGTTGCCTTGATTGTACATATACTTAGTCCTCCGATGCTGTGGAAGCACATGACGCTCACCAAAGGCAACACTTATTGAGAGTGGTTTATGATGAGGATCTTCTTTTAATTTAATATTTTTTGGGATGTAACTAGGTATTATTACACTGGCTTCATCGAACTCTGTTAACTTTAGGACGCGTTTCGGCAATCCACCACTACATTTACATATCTGACGCACACATAAATAATATCACAAAAAATGTGAAACATATCAAACTTGATACTTTTCAATTGTTTGAATGGTAGCCCTGTGCTAATAAACATCAATCGTCTACGCGTCATGTCAAGAAACGAGGCAGATACTTTTTCCATACGAAATCATTATGACCGTTTTGCTCTTTCCCACTTTCCTGGTGGTAACTTAAGTGAGGTTTAATATAGGCCTATGAAACAGGTTTAGGGCAAATTTTGGGACATCTTTTGTGAAGCATTTAAAATTTATTGCGTTCGTCTAAAATAAAAATACAAGTCTACATGTAATGACCTGATTAGATTTCTACTGCTCCAAGAACTCCCTATTAGGCAAAGCTAGTAGTGTTGAGATAGGATTGTATTCATCTATTAGTTGAAATGGGACCTTGCTACCGGACTTGGTAGGATAAAGCTTTCATATATATTTTCAAACTTTACTTTCGAACAATTTTGTATTTAATTTAATTTCATTTTATTGTACTAGACGTATTCTAATTGTTATCATTTCGCTTTTGTTTTAACTAACTGGTATTTTAATTTTTGTTTTGTTTAATTTGAATGATGTGGCTACCTTAATAAAATTACATTTATGTTATATAGTTGTAAGCAAGTTATGTTCAATTTATCAAATATTGTAATGTCTACTGGTGGTCCTTAAATATAAATAGACGAGACGAGTGCTAACTCACAGAACAGATCTGCTAAGCGTGTTGTGACAGGGCGCAATTCAGAGTGACGAGATAGTCCCATACTAACAAATAATAATAATACCTACATCTAAATTTAATAAAAAATATTTTTTCAAAATTCCACTAGCTGTAGCTAGTGGACTCGTTGAAAAACAATTTTATTAATTTGCGTACAAATTGCAATTAATTTCCTATTTATCTGGATATCTTTCTTTGAAAAACCCTGTATACACCTACTTTATGAAAAACTAGTTTTGACCATGGAGTTAATACATAGTTCTGGAAAATCCACTTCTGTTCGGAACGCGAGCCGAAAAGTCTACACGTAATATCAAGCAGAAAAAAAACTTTGTAAACAAACATTGCCGGATATAAATTCGTAAATTTTATAAAGCATCTCACTTCCACGGCACTAAAATTGCGCACCAGTAACTCAGACATCACTGCCGCCCTGGTTTATTAAACAACTTTTAAGTAGCAATTGGACCTAAAACTTGCCAAACTAAATAAACACGATTAGATAAAAAAGACTTGGAGGTTATTTCTTTTTTTTCTAATGCAAACATTAGGGATACCCACCGATATTTCACATCGATTCCCGATTCCTATCGACATTTTGATGTATCGGTTATATAAATATGTTTATGTAGTAATTAATGTTTTTTTTTGTATTAAACTTATCGTCCGGCACAGTGTTTACTATCAGTATAGTGTAGTAAAATTATTATGTTCAAAAACTATCTGCCGTTGGAAAAATATTTTGGTCGTTACTAAATCTTTTATTAGGTGAGTTTTTAACATAATTCATTCTGCTTATAGTTCTGTGAAATAATGTACCACTAGAATGTGTTGTTTTTTTAACTTTTTTACGTTTACTTTTATTATTTTTATTCAAATTCATTTTTTTATGTGGCAACTTAAACCCAATTTAGGTATGGCAAACCCATATCTGTAGCGCGTACGCATACCCCTAATTCGCAGGGGGTCAGCTTAATTGCCTGGGTGCAAACTACCTAGAAGGGCAAACTGGAAGTATTTATTCCAGTAGACGCACAAATGGTAGTGCTACAATCGAAAGCCAAGGGCCAAGGCAACAGCCAGCAAAGAGAGTTTGCAATGGTCACTGGCATTATAGACATTCCGACTACAGAAAATTCAAAAAGGAACATTAAGTACCTTAATTGCCTTCTGTGTAGCAAAACGAAAAAGCGCAAAGAAACGAGGTTTAGGTATAAGATTTGCAAAAATCCTCTTTGCCCCGCTTGTTTTGAGGAATGTCATACTAATTATGTAGTAAACGTGACTGATTCTGAGTAATACAAAGACTGATTAATGAGTAACTCTTATATAATATAAATAAAATTGTTTTTTGTTTTGATTGTGTAATGTGGAAAGAAAGGGTACTACATAAACCCGAAAAACTTAATTCCGATAGTCATAATCACGGATTTCAAAATTCCGAATTTTATAACACCGAATGATTCATAATTCCAAAAATGGAAATTCCGTGTTACATAATTCCGAATTTTTCTTCTTCGAAAATTCAAAATTCCGAACGTTTAAAATAACGAAAATCAATATGCCGAATTTGAAAATACCGAACCAAAAAAAATCCGAATTAATAATAATCTGAAATATCATAAATACGAATCCCGAATATCAAAACTCCGAATAATATTAGTTGCAATAACAAACGCCTTGTAAAACTGCATGAGCACATCAATTTATACGTTCGAGCATTCAAGTAGTCAGCTGGAAATGAGAAAGTTTATTTAGTATTTTGTACCGAGCTATTTCTTGAGTATGTAGGTTATGTACTGAAATGAAAATCCCTTTTTCGGGATCTGCATTCTCTACATACAGATTAACTGCTCCTCCTCGCTACGCTCGTCGTCGCGCCTAATTTGTATAATTTCAAAATGGGCATTATTAATTTTAATTTGTGTGACAGGGATTTAGATTATAATTTTTAAAATATATCCGTATTAGGGTGTTACCACACCAATCGATCGACCGTCGATTGATGGCAGAACAGAGCAGTCGATGTCGCAGTAGTCGTGATGGCCTATAATTGTCTGAGGCCACCACTGAGGTGGTAATTTACTAGTAAAATAATCCCATGCACCTATAAATTTATATGAAGGTATCTGTACTCTGCCAACCTGCAGTAGACATGATGGCCTACAATTGTCTGACGCCACCCCTGAGTTGGTAATAGTAGTAAAATAATTCCATGCGCCTATACATTTATATGAAGGTATGTGTAGCCTCCCAACCCGCAGTAGGCGTGATGGCCTACAATTGTCTGACGCCACCCCTGAGTTGGTTACAGTAGTAAAATAATCCCATGCACCTATACATTTATGTGAAGGTATGTGTAGCCTGCCAACCCGCAGTAGGCGTGATGGCCTACAATTGTCTGACACCACCCCTGAGTTGGGAGAGGCTGATATCCCTCCAGTGATTATTAAGGGTATTACCACACCAATCGATCGTCCGTCGATCGACGTCGACGGGTCGACGTAACATCCTTAGATACAAAATCTGAATGTTAGCACTCCATCAATAAGAAGAATTTATACTTTTGATAAGAAAATATTTTTTTTGATTGTTGATGTTGATTATCGCTTTGGCTAAGCGATTAGGTTTTATATTTCAATAATCAGTATGGGTAACATCACTAAAATTCCAAAGGGTCATTGACGTTTCATTCCTCAAAACAAGCAGGGCAAAGACGATTTTTCCTCGTTTACTTGCGCTTTTTCTTTTTGCTACACAGAAAGCAATTAAGGTATTTAATGATCCTCTTTGAATTTTCTGTAGTCGAAATGTCCTCAGGCCAGTAACCATTGTAAACTCTCTTTGCTGGCTGTTCCCTTGGCCTTGGCCTTTCGATTATAGCACTATAATTTGTCCGTCTACTAGAATAAATACTTCCTATTCTGATAACATCTTTGCCCTTTGAGTAAATCGACTTTAGTCATCTGCATAATTAGCTTATCCCGATAGATCTAAAAGTTTGCCCTTCTAGCTAGTTTGCAATCAGGCAATAAAGCTGATCCCCCTGCGAATGGAGGGTATGCGTATGAGCTACAGATATGGGTTTGCCAACATAAACCCAATTTAAAGTTGCCACATAAAAAAATTACATTTAATATAATATTAATGTACAATGTAATTTTATGAATTTGAATAAAAAAATAAAAGTTACCAAATTTAATTAAAAAAGGATAATTTTTCTCCTGAATTGGACTTATTGTACCGAAAAACGACACAATATTCTAGTGGTACATTAATTCACGGAAATATAAGCAGAACGAATTATATTCAAAACTCATCTAATAAAAGTATCAGTAACAATCACAATATTTTTCCAACGGCAAGAACTCTTTGAAAACCATAATTTTACTAAATTAATACTGATAGCAGACACTGTGCCGGACGATGAGTATAATAAAGAAACATTCATTATTACATACATCAGAGCGATTTAGTCTTATCGGATTTTGTTGTATCGATACATCAAAATGTCGATACGAATCGGGAAAAATGTTTGCATTAGAAAAAAAAAAAGAAATAACCTCAATTTTTTTTATCTCATTGTATTTTTTTAGTTTTGCAAGTTTAAGCTTCAATTACTACTTTAAAATGTTTAATAAAAGGGCGGCAGTGTTTTCTAAGTTACTACTGGTGTGCAATTTTAGTGTCTTGGAAGTGAGATTTTTGATGAAATTGACAAATTTATATCCGGCTATGGTTTTTTACAATTTTTTTTTATTTGGTGTAGATTTATACAAATTTCTGTTTGAGTTTTGTGGCTTTTTTTTGGCAGCAAAGATTCAACGTGCCTACCACCATTACGAACACACGTTAACGCACGATTTCTTTAATTGTTTTTTAGCGAATTAAGTACTTGAGTGTCGCGTTTCAATATTCCAGGTGCCATCCTTAATTTATTTTCTAGTTCTCTGGCATTTGTTGGTCCATTTCCATCGTCAAAAACTAATGTCTTAATACGCCCCCATAAAAAAAAGTCAAGTGGTGTCAAGTCCGGTGATCTCGCAGGCCACTCACGGGCCTCCACGCCCGATCCAACGCTGTCCATATTCTTCATCAAAGTGCCTCCTTACATTCCCTTGAAAGTGAGCTGGATCATTCTGCTGATTGTTTCAGAGGTATATCATCGTCTTCCAGTTATTGCAGTGACAATTGGACGTAGTTTAGCAATAAGGATCCAACCGACAAAAAAGTAAAAAAAAACCGGACGACGTCGATCGACGGTCGATCAATTGGTGTGGTAACCCCTTAGCGCGTTTTTGATTTTTTTGTGGGTTGGATCCTTATTGCTAAACTTCTTCCAATTGTGGAAAAGTTACTGTGAGAAAGTTGTGATAAACCTCACTTTTTTACGCGGTAAAAATACTGGTCCTAGTACGTATGGTCTGATGGTACCCGCCCACACATTTAAAGAAAATTGGTGCTGGAAATGATCTTCTACTATTATTCCAGGATTTTCATGCGCCCACATGTATATATTATGTTGATTGAATAGACCTCGTCTTGGGAACGTACATTCATCTATCCACAGAATGTTTCTGTTCGGGTCTTCGAGATACCGTTCACAAAAATTTACACGAGGCTGGTAATCTAACGGATTTAACTCGTGGCACCGTCTGTATTGGTAGGGGTGTTGATCGTCGTCTTTTAAAACCATACAGACATAAAAGGTGGCTGCAACGAAAGCGTCGAGCTGCCTGTCTTCTACTGGCAGTTGGATTTTCTAGAAAATACAGTGGTGTAATCGATTCTGCTCTCGTTTCTGAACAAACTACTTTCAGGTTTTCAGTTTACTCAATTACACCTTGTATAGTGATTAAGACTTTACCAAATAAATATTAGGTCTTTACCTATGAAATTGCCGTTTTTCACGAAATAAATGAAGCGTAATTTTTTTACATATTTTTTATTTCTATTAATCAAAATAATCACCCATGCAATCAATGCATCTTTGCCAACGCATTGGTAGCTTATTGATGCCTTTCTTGAAGAAATCAGCTGGACGGGAGGCAACAAATTCTTCAAAGGCATTTTGTACTGCCTCTCGGGTATTGAATTTTTTTCCCGCAAGAAGTTATCCAAATTCTGGAAAAAGTAGAAGTCTGTAGGCGCAAGGTCTGGTGAGTACGGCGGATGACGGAGAACTTCCAACCCCAACTCTTGTAGCTTGGAGACCGTCTGCTGTGCAGTATGAGGTCGCGCGTTGTCGTACAGGAGCAGTGGAGCCGAACGATTGACCAAAGCTGGTTGGAGACGTGCGAGCTTCTCCATCATTGTGTTCAGTTCTTCACAGTACACATCTGCACTAAAAATAATTAATGCTTGTCCCGTTTGGCAAGAAGCTGTGATGAATTACACCCGCGTTAGACCACCAAACAGTGACTATCACTTTTCTAGGGGTAAGTTTTCGTTTAGGGCATTGTTTGGGTGCTGAACCAGGGTCCAACCAACTTGCTGAGCGCTTACGATTGTCAAACAGGATCCATTTCTCGTCACAAGTAACAATGCGGTTCAGAATTCCTTCATTTGTATGCCTGCTGAGCAGTTCAAGGCACGTCTCCACGCGTACTTCGCGCTGGCGGTCATTGAGTTCGTGGGGTACCCATTTGTCAAGCTTTTTTACCTTGCTAATTTGACGCAAATGAACCAATATTGTTTTGATGCTAACGTCGAAAGCTGCTGCTAATTCAGCCGTGGATTGAGTTTCGTCAGCTTCCACAATTGCCTTTAATTCGCCATTGTCGACCAAAGTTTTCGGACGACCACGGGGTTAATTTTTCAGGTCAAAATTTCCAGAACGGAAGCGGGTAAACCAATAACGGGTGGTGCGTTCGTTTGTAGTGTTCGCTCCGTAAACGTCGTTGATGTTGCGTGCCGCTTGTGCCGCTTTGCTGCCACGACGGTACTCATACTCCATAATTACTCGAATTTTTAACTTATCCATGATGACGAAAAATGTTCGAATGCGTTGAAAACAAAACACTAACTATTAAACAAACAACAATTTTACAACAAACAAATTTTAGAAAAAGAATTCCATGTTTGTCAAATAAAATTAATTTGAAATTAGAATAATCAGTCAAAAAAAAAATTTTTCTTTTTAAATGGCCAGTACGGCAAAACGGCAGTTTCATAGATAAAGACCTATTATATGATGGCGAATAGCATCAGCGTAGAGGGAGTATTAAATAGAGAAGACATAAAAATGACAGCTTGAGCGAAAAAGAGACGCGTTTATATCAAAGAAAACAAGAGTGAGCGAGAAGATGATTCTATCTTTTGTCCTTATTTGCGTATACGTTTTTTTTGTTTGCCAATCGTGCACGATTGGCAAACAAAGCTCAAGCTGTCTTGTGCGCTCCGGTAAATTTTGAATTTTTGTGTAAATAGTGAACTGTGCGAATTAAAACATTTGTTAGTAGTGTGGTGGATACTTCACAGAATTAGCCAAAATGGTGAGCTGCTGTGTTTTAGGGTGTAAAAATAGAAGCGAGCACAAAAATGAAAACATAACTTTTCACAGGTAAGTGGTCTAATTATCACTGAATCGTTCACGTTTTTGTTTTCCTATGAATAGAGAAAGTAGTTTTAGCATGATTTTAACGTAAACTATCAATAAATTCATTGAATGCATTGTATTTCTTCGAAAATATTAATCGGCTTTTTTGCTTCCAAAATAATATAATGCGTCAAAATAGTAAACATTTTCAAACGTCAAGTGAGTGAGATGTGTGTATACAAGTCGCGTGTGAGAGAAAGAGATATCGAATAAACGATGCGCTTCTGCATTTAGTAGGTTAACTTACTAGTTAGGGTTGCTAGATTATTAAAAAAAAAATCCCCGATATTAAATAAAAAATGTTGAATGAATACCTACATAATTTTAATTAGTTAGTCGTTATGGAGTTTGTGAACGTGATTAGACTATTACACTAATAAAATAAAGGCTAAAGTTTGTATGTATGTTCGTTATTCTTTCACGTTAAAGCGGTTGAACTGATTTTGATAAAAGTTGCCATGAACATAATTTACACACTAGATAACCATGCGCTACTTTTTGTACTGGGAATGTAGGAATGTATATATAGCTTAAGTTAAAAATCTTTTAAATTATCGAGTAACACTGTGGGGCACTGCTAGTATAAAATTAAAGCTAACTTGTTTCACATTTCTGGTTTAAGCTTCCCTAAAGATCCTATTATGAGAAGTATATGGATTAATGTTACTGGTCGTCAAAATTGGACCGCTACGAAGTACACTAAGATGTGCTGTATACATTTCGATGCTAATTGTTTCCGAAGAACTGGAAAATTTAAAATTATTCAACCTGGTTCAACTCCAAAATATTTTGTTCATGTGAGTGTTTCGATATTTTATACCTACTCAGTGTAATTTCGAAAAGTGTAACAACCAATGCCTTTTTTAAATTACCCACATGTAAAATGAAAGTTATAATATTAAGTAGCATTTCAGTAAACAGGAACTTATTATATTATTGCAGGAACCATCGATTGACTTGGGAAGAACTAGCAATATTGGCACATCTAATAACATTTCCCGACGAGAAGACATTTTAATGGTAAAAATCATTTTAATTATAATTTTAATTATTGTGTTAAAATATTATTTAAGTAAAAAGTATTTTAAATGTTTTATTGTTACAGGAATCCATAAATAATAATAGAGAAACTAATATACCATGTAACATTTCCCAAGCGGAAGTAAATACTATTAAGGTAAAATTCTGATCATTCTTTATTTTGATTCTAGGGTTTTAACTATAAGTGCAAACTTGAATGGTTATTATAATTTCAGGAGACATTAAATGACATGGAGGAAGCAAGCACCTCAAGTAGAATCCTAAAATCGCAAGTTGTTTTTGAGGTAAATGCTTGTTATTTCTAATATTTAGGTATAATCACATGAAAAGGGGTTTTTAAAAAAATAACTACAAGTTGTTAATAGAGCTAAATGGCTCTTAAGAGTTCATATTGTGATTTAGACAGCATTTTTTTAAAGTTTTTACATCTTGGTTATATTCTTATTTTTAGATTATCAAATCATTTACGCGTGAGTATACATATGTATATCTGAATATATCGGTTTTCTTTGCAGTCTCCCAGAAAAAGGAAGCTCGCATTACAACTGCGTCAAAAATCCACACTTGCCGAAAAAAGAAAAAAGCAGATCGCTACGCTTAGATCGAGGAATTGGCGGCTTGCTAAGAAAAATGTTGAACTTTCACACGTTTTAGAAGTACTTAAGTCCAAATCTCTTATAAATCAAGAAAATGCAGATGCTTTGACGTCAATAGATCCTATGAAAAAAGATTTATTCAAACGTATAGTTGGAGCTTCTTCGGAAAAAAAATATTCACCAGAATTGCGTAAATTTGCACTGACGTTACATTTTATTAGTCCTCGTGCTTATAATTTTGTACGTAAAAGTTTTGATACCTGTTTACCTCACCCAAGCAGTTTAACTCGCTGGTACCAAAGTGTTAATGGTGAGCCAGGTTTTACTAAGGAATCACTTGAAGCCATTAAAATGCTTTCGAAAAATTCTGAAAAACCACTTATAGGTGCATTATGTTTTGACGAAATGGCTATTCGGAAATGCGTTGAATTTGATAGGAGTAATTATGTGGGATTTGTTAATTGCGGCAATGACCTTGATAACGCCGAACAAGCAATAGCAAAGGAGGCGTTAGTGTTTATGCTCACTTGCGTAAACGGATCATGGAAAATTCCAATAGGCTATTTCTTAATTGATGGGATCACGGCTGATCAAAAAGCCACATTAGTAAAGCAGGCCCTAGAATTAATTGAGACCTCTGGTGTGAGAGTTATCTCATTGACATTTGATGGATGTCCTGCAAATTTCTCCATGTGTAAGCTGTTAGGGTGTTCATTCGAAATAGAGCATTTTAAAACTACATTTATATACAATAATCATCAAATAGCTGTTTTCCCTGATCCATCACATATGCTCAAATTAATTAGAAACACATTAGGTGAAAAACTAAACCTAAGAGACCACGATAACAATATTATATCTTGGACTTTCATACAAAAATTAATAGAGCTGCAGGAGTTGGAAGGGTTTCATTTAGGTAATCGTGCAAGAAAAGCTCATTTATATTTTAAAAAACAAATAATGAAGGTGAAGCTTGCAGCACAAACATTTAGCACATCGGTAGCAGATGCAATCGAACACTGCAATCAGAATCTTGATTTACAAGATTTTAAACAATCTGAAGCTACGGTAAAATTCATTCGCCTAATTAATGATTTATTTGATATTATGAACTCCAAAAACTTGAATTCATACGGTTATAAACAGCCTCTTTCAAAAAATAATTTTGAGAATCATCAAATATTTCTAGAAGGTATTTTCAAATATATAAAATCTTTAAAAATTGAAAATATTCCTATCATAAATTCCAATAGGAAGACAGGATTTTTAGGTTTCATGATATGCATCAAAAGTTTAATACATTTGTACAATGAAAATATTAAAAATAATGAACATATGAACTTCTTATGTTCATACAAATTGAGCCAAGACCACATCGAATACTTTTTTAGCTCGATAAGGGCTAAAGGTGGATTTAATAATAATCCTTCAGCGAGACAGTTTAAATCCGCTTATAAAAGATTGATTGTTCATGGTGAACTTAAACACCTTACCTCAGGGAACACAGTTCCACTCACAGATATTAATATACTTACATACACAAAGCCAGAAATATCTATAAACAATTCGTTAGATCGAAATAGGTTGATCAACAATAAAGAACCTGTTGAACATAGATCCGTGGTCATCGACAATGACCACGATTATTTATCCGACCCCTGTAGACTCACCGAGTTTAGTAAAAGTGTGATAACATATATAGCTGGTTTCGTGTGCAGAGGGGTGAAAAATGAAATCATATGCCCACATTGTGTATCTGTCTTGTGTCGTGATCGTTTTGAAAGTCTACAGTTAAAGAAAGATAGAGGCGGTCTATTATATCCATCAGCAGACATAATTAAACTTTGTGAACTTGCTGAAAAAGTTTTTAGAAGAAATAAAATTTTCAATGAAAAATATCCACTGCATCGCCTTTTAGACCAATGTCTGAAGGAATGCATAAATATAAAATTATTTTCTCAAATATCAGCTCATTTTTATGAACAAGGTTTTATAGACAATCATTATAGTTTGCTCATAAAATCTGTTTGTAATAAATATCTCAAAACCAGAATTCATTATACGACCAAAAATATGATTGATCAAAAAGAAAAGGTTCGAAATATGTACACTAAATTGATACTTTTTAAAGGACAATAAATATTGATTAACCCAGTAATTTGGTTTGGAATATTTCTATTCTAATGAATCTCGACCTCCGCTGAGTCGCGTTGGAATAGATCTATTCAAGGTAGTAACCGACTCAAAAATATGGTTACAACTGTTTTGTGTCTCTATGAATGAATTCGTTGCCTGTGATTGATAGAAATTGTATAAATTGTCTGTATGTTGGTACCATTCAATCAAAGTTTCACTTGCGTAGTTTGTAAGTTCGCGCACGTGACGTCATAATAGTTGTATTTTTTTGGATTTTAGGCATAAATAAGGCCCGTTTTCTACGATGTTTCTTTCAAATCTATTTCTATTTATTATCCATCTGTTTTTACTGATAATAATAACATTTTTAGGTATTTTTTTACGTGTTTCATTTACTTTGTACGTGGCGGACATGTTATAACTGATATAAATCTTGGTCTCATGAAATTTGAACAATTTTGTTATTTTCGCATATTTTATGTCATAAAACAATGTAAAACAATGTTACAATAAATATTTACAACCATTTTCTATGTTTTTAATTTAAAATAAACTAATAGAAGCCAAAAATATGGTTACAAAATTCAGACTTGGAAAACTCTGAAAAACTTGGAAAGTCCGTCCAGTTTATTTCGTGATTACTTGGAAACTGTATGGGCTGTAAAAAATAAAACAAATGAATTATAAAAACCATTAATAGAGACATATTTTTACTTATGTTTGTAGAAATAAGTCAACTTTTCATAATTTATATACATTTTAATAAAAACAAGAGAGTTTTTTGCGTGCTGTGATTTTAAGTGAGTTTTTTTTGTAATAAATGTATAAGGCAAACAACTACAAATAATAATAATAGATACCTAATATATTCAATAACATCCTCACAAAATTTCATCAAATTTCACAAAGGTTTACAAAAAAAGTAATGCGAAAGTATTTTACAAAATTGCAAATTTTCGCGAATTTTCCGCCAAGTTAAAGGTAGGTTAGAAGTTACGTCAGCGCTGGACCCAGAAGGAGGACTATCTATGTTCTTTCATTTAATAAAATTAAGTATAGGTATGTAAAATAAAAATCATCTCATCATCGTAGGTCTGTAAAAGGAAGCCAAAAAAGTACCAAAATTTGGGAAATTATGCACAAGATGGTAACCCTGGAATTTTACGTACTTTATATCTGTCTCCTTTTAGTATACGGGAACAGGTTGTCTATTCTATTCTCTGTCTACGAGCATCAGCGTTGAAGTTGTCAACCGATGTCACACGACGTGGTTGGCGAATTTTCTTAGGCGTACGAAGCTTATTTTCCTGCATGCCGCTTGTACCGTCAGCTTCGGTAGTAATTTTTGAAATTAGTAAATTTGAAAGTAATAGCGGGTCACCATTTTGATACTCTGCTTCAAAGTAATTACGAACCTAGATCACCAGTTCTTTCGCTTGCCTTTTCAGAACAGATCCTTTCGGCATTTTGATATTTGACAGCTGGGCAGCAATCAACACGGAGAAACACAAAATACACAACGTAACGTATGGATAATGTGAAAAAACTCAGCGAACAGAAATGTAGTGACTAGCACGACCGTCTTGTTGCGAGACGATTAAAACAAACACAAAATGGCAGTGGGCCATTGAGTGTTCCCACCTTGAAAAAATATATTTGAATGTTTTGTGGTATTTGTCTTTGTTCAAAATATAATAAATATATTCGATCGATATCATTTCTTATTTGGTCACAACACTACATTATATCAAATTAGAACTGTCATCGGGAAAATAAATAAATGGAAATAGCATAGTGTCGACTTTATCGGCCGTCTGATAACACCTCTAAAATTATATAATGCTTTGTGAAAACTGTCAAAATATGAATGCTTGAAGTAGTCGAAGCTACATAAGGTTTTATCACATGAGTAGATAAACGGAACAGAGACAAAGCTTCTTAAGAACGTGAAAAATTGTTACCTATTTTGGTAGCGTTGTCACAATAGGTTATAATAAATTAAACAAAATATTTGTTTAATAGTTTCATTATTCAGTATGATAGAATACTTTACAAATTACTTACTCAATAGTTTTCTTTTATAATTTTTGTTTTTTAATAATTTATTGTTTCTTTTGATGGTGTGATAAATTCGGAGTTTAACATATAGTTTTTTCAAGTAATCTAACGGGAAACACTCACAAGGCTATCAAATTTACAATCTTTAATATGCTTAAGTATTTCATTGCCAATAAAGACAATATTTATTTCAAGATAGTAATATTCGAGAACTTTGGCTCGAGCAATTCAATTTTATTTTTCTAGAAATATTAATACACACACTACAATAAACAACCATTATTAATAAAAAAATACAACGTTTTTACATTAAAATAATCAAACTTGCGACTAACAAAACAAACAACGTGCGTCGCAATGACCCTGAGATGGTCAACTGGCTGTGTCTTTTGACCTGTGTCGCCTCGTACGTGACAAGCGGCCAGTGGTCACGCACACATGCCCCGCGTGCTTGTAGTAGTGCAACCGATTCGTGCGGTTGTATGGAGCTTTGTCTCTGTTCTGTTTAACTACTCATGTAGTTTTATTGTCAACTTCCTAGTTGTAGCTACAAAAGGCGAAACATTCTGACAAGGAACAATCAGTTGTAATTCAACGATACACGATTTAAATTTCAAATGATTTAATTTATTCCTTATGTTGTAAGTGTGTGGGTTAACTCGGGACAATTTTACGTCAATAGCGTACTTATTAGATCCAACGTCGATTTATTTTTATGTCAATGCGAATAATGATCAAGATCTGGAAGTTAATTTAAATTTAAATTAAATTTTAAGTTAATTTAAATTAAATTAAGCTAATTTATAAAACATAAAAAAAGTTTTATTTTTTTCAGATTACCGACCAGATTGTATTTGTTGCACAGTCATGTTACAAAGTTTTGTTTAACTTTAATAATAAACAGAATTTAAAGCAAATAATTACAAAGTGCGCAAATATAGTGAGGTAAGATATACCTCACAATATGCTATCATAGAAAAACTTTTTAAAAATTATTTTAGGAAAAAGTTTCAACTTTCATATCACTGCCTTTTCATAGCATTGTATGCTTCATATACTGTGTAGTTTAGTATAACTTTATTCTTAACTTTTTAGTTACATTTTATATGTATAACCACAGCCACTCTTTAAAATGCCTCAACGAAAGCTGGAAGTTGCCCTTTCGAAGGAAAGAAGCCTATCATTTACCTGAAAGTTTCCAATTAGGAAAGTTTTCAAAAATTATGATTGCGTGCGCCCTGTGGTTATTGTTAAAAGTTGTAATTAACTGAACTTTGTATTGCTTCAAAACAGTTCGTTTAGGGTGCTTTTCCAGCCAAGTTGTTTTAAGAAGTGTTTCAAGAAGAATTGAGCAACCGGAACTCTTCATTTTCCAAGCCTCGCTCAGCTAATCTTTGGTGGAAAAGCGTTCAGCGGAGCCAGGTTTCTGTACATGTACACTGACAGGCGAAGAAGCAAGGATGCGGCCTTTTTTTTTTTTATTGAAAAAGGATTAGACGTTTGTCTTCTATCTCACCTGATGGAAAGTGACGATGAAGACGAAGGTGTTACACGTCTATCCACGAGATACCTATTCACTCGACGCTTGAAAGAACTAGGACTATAGTTTTCTGGAAAAACAGACGCAGGCAGTTCATTCCACGCCTTGGCGACCCGCACCAAAAAGGAACTATTGAAGCGTTTGCATGTATTTATAAAATGAGGACCGAAAGGAGAATGTGCTTAACTGTATTCCCAACTAAATTACTAATCGTATTAATATTTTTTTTTTAGAGCCGTTTACCTATTATAAATGAGCATGTTTGACATTCATACTCTGTGCAGGTATAAAAAATTAATAGTTCAATATTAAAATAAGACTTTTTGTTAAATATTACCGTTGTGACGAAACAAACTCACACTTTGTATATAAATCGAAAAATATAATCTCAATATACCTGCTAGTAGGATTTGGCAATGTTAATTTACAAAAGTTACTATCAAAATTCCTGTTGATATACACGTATATATGTTAGTAGGTATAATTGTTGATATATAGAATCTTTAAATGGAAGTAAAGATTAGTTAACGAAAAGGAAGTTTAAAATTATTTGTAATACATTTCATTGATTAAAATTACAGATAAAAGGATGTTCAATTAAATTCATTTATCTTGCTAAGGAATAAAAATAGGGAAAGATATTACTTTATATTTTTCAGAATTTACATACTAATTTGATAAAAATACATCTAATAAATATTTCTTGTAGGTTAAAAAGTATAGCAATTTGGAATACCGACTTGTTACCTTAAAGTTTCTCCTTCATTGTTACATACGATCTTACTGGTTGTAGGTAATTATTTACAGGAAAAATAATTGAGGGATGCTTTCGCATCTACACACTTATTATAACTCAAAGGTACATTCTTTTATAACAATTTTTTATACTTTGCCTCGAAATATCACTTGAAACATAGTGCTGGTAAGTAGTCGCAAGTGCGTTGTGTGTGGTGCAGCGTGAGAAAAAATTCTCTCGTTTGGGTATAAATAAGGCAGTAGCCGGAGAGCGGGGGATTGGGATTCACATTGAGGTTCGGATTCGGATTTGAGATTCATTCGGGAGCATTCGATCTTTCGATTTTAGTCGGGAAGGGAAAATAACACAAAAGTTCTGCCAGTACGTACCTATAAAGTTTTAATTTTTCAAGGTGGTTCAGTCTCTGGGTGTTTATTTTAATTAATGTTGTTTTAAAATTTAATAGGGAAATTAGCTTTTAGATTAAGCTTTTAGTTATATATTTCTAATTTTATTTATCTATATAGGTAATTTTATAGGTACTTATTAAAAGTAATTATTCATACACACACAGAACACAATGCATCTTTACATATACACTAAAAATGCTCTCATTCGTCACGTGTTTTATATTTACCTAAATATAATGTACCTAAATAGGTAGGTACCTCACCATTGCAATGTTTATGCATTGCAGTGGTGAGGTACCTTTTTTAAAAGGTTATATGATAGAGTCAAATTTACATATCATACGTTTGTACACTGAGTGTGATGATCTCCAACTTGGTGAAGTTTGCAGAAGTGATAATTTAGAATATCTATCTCTTTATTTTCTTTCTTTATCTTTACGTTAATTGGTATAAGACCAAGCAGTCGTTAGTCTATCAATTTCAATGATCTGGTTTTCTTGTGTTACGACAGGAAGACATTCTGGTACGTTAGTCTCAGTGAGAAAGTTGGTTCTGGAACTTCTTGACTGAATAATTGACAAATGTCGTGGAATGGATATTAAAGATTCTTATTTCCTTACTTCATTTATGTTCATTTTGTGACTTGTTATCTGGCATAAGGCCAAGCAGTGGTGGATCAGAATTCATAATTATAATCATAATTAATTCATTTTGTTAAATTGAGATTCAGTATCTTGAAATCAATTTCAATGACCTGATTTTCTGATGTCACGACAGGAACAAATTCCGGTGCATTAGCCTCAGTGAGAAAGTTGGTTCTGGAACTTCTTGGCTAAATAAACGTACCTACATATTTCTCTTCTTAATTTTTAAATTTATTTCATGAATTATTAACGAACATAATACTAAACAGTCGTTGAAGTGTCTAGTATTCATTTTCATTGATCTGATTATTTGTTGTTGCGACGACGACGAGTTCCAGCTCATCAGACTCAGGGAGAAAGTTGGATCTAGAAATTCTTGGCTGAATAAATAATAATTATCATGAAATGGATATTACAGTTACCCTTCTGTGTAGTTAGTGAGATCTGTGGAGATTTGTAATATATTATTATTTATGTATTATATATTATATTTATTACATATTATATTATATTAATTATATGCCTTTATTACCATAATATTTTACATTGCATTCTTAATACATTCTTTGTTTCTTATCTTTGTCACATACCTGGGAAATGAACTTGGTAACTATACAACAAAATGAAGAGTCGTACCTATTTAGACGATCATGCCAAATGAATTTTGTATATTTATTAATATTTTTTTTATATTGTGCCAATTATAACTGCTCATTCTATTTTAAATAAAAATTTACGTTCGGTGAATTATAACATAAATTTTCAACTTACAATTAAAATGCAAACATCGTCGTTCGACCGTCGATCGATGGTAGCATGGAACAGGCACATACTACATACGTAGAGAAATCTTACATACCTACAGTGAATGGATCCACAAAGACGCACGATACTTTCTTGGTCTATTTTACGAAGTCATTCTAGAATAGGAAAGGAGAAGGCGAATCTTTCTGGATGGCAATCACAATATTCGTCTTTTAACTAGATAAAATAACGGGTTCTATTTTGTAGTAAAATGATTGTATTTTGATTTGATTATTTTTCTTTTGATTTTTTGATTCATTTGTAAATCAGATTATTTGATTTGATTAGATTGATTACTATTCAAAATTCAATTATGTATATTTATAACCTACTCGACTAAGTCGGGCAGGGGCCTCAACAATTTGTTATTTATACATAAGTAGGGCGCACTGAAAGTTTCCAGATTTGGCCACTTACATAAACAACATCTTCCTAAGTTTCATAGCACCGTCGTTTTCACGACGCATCTTCGACACCGTCGCCTGCAGCCCGTCGTCTCCGGCAAGCTCTGCGTTCCAGGACTTCGAGTCTTCGAGTTCGAGTAAGTTATCCGCGTCGTCCCAAACCCCCCCCCCCCCGCGTCTAGGGAGGTTTTAGGAAGTTAGTCTTCGTTGGTAGGCTCACAGTATATATATTTATATATTGTTGTCCCTCCCCAACCCCTCCGCAATGGCTTCACCAGCTGTTCCTCAAGACTTTGTGACGCAGCTCTCTGCCCTCGCAGCTTCAGGCACACTTTCCCTTGTTTATCCCCAACTCGCAGCAATGCTATCACAGGCCCCTCAGGCCACCCCAGTTCCCCAGACCCCTCTGGTCTTAGGCCCTCCCGCGTCCCCACCTCCAGTGACATGGAGTGTGAAATGGACGCCCCTTCGCGCCGTAAGCGCGCACCCGCGACCGAGTCATCCTCGGACGCGGGTGCAATAAAATGTGTTTCCTCTAACTGTCATATTTTGCTTTCTTGCGACCTTTCTTACTGTGACTCAAAGAAGGGGCGACGAATTTGGAAACGTTTAACATTTAAGTGGTTAATGATTTTCGTGGCTAGGAGAGGCTAACACCCTAGGAGAGGCTGCCGAAGAGATGTCAAATAATTCCGAGGGCACCGCGGAGTAGTCGCATAGGTTCTTTAATGCGCAGCAGGCAAGCGCGGTGGACTATAAAAGTTAACGGTTTTTGGAGCCTTAGTTGGGTGAGCCTGGCATCCTTGCAGTATAAAGGTGAAAGGGAATTTGAGAACTAGAAAAAGATAAATTGTTAGACAATTTTAACAACCTCGACACTACTCACGGGACATAAAAAATGTTCATACAGTATAAAGGCTCATACAATAATATTGTATTGTGTGCCCGAGACAAGGAAAATACTACAAGGGAAAAGAGAACTATTCGTATTCGCTGTGAGTCGAAACAGGTCAAAGATGAAGTAGTTGAGAGATGCATACATGTTGGAATGAATCAGTGTGATCTGAAAAATACATACATACTTTTATAACTCTTTGCGCACTAGATCAGCCTCACAAAATCCAGCAGATCGAATGTAGGGATGGATCGGTGTATTATTTCTTTCAGAAAAGCTTGCAAAGTTTTTCCTTTCGTAGGTATAATAAATAGATATATTATAGGCTCACAAAATCCTCGTCAAAACTGTGACCGCCTGCACAAAAACACACGTATTTCTTTCATCTTACATTTGACTATATGAAAAAGATGGCGTTATTTAAGTAGCAAGAAAAACAAGAGGACAGCTGTTTTTTGTTACTTACGTCGTTATGTAAGCAAACATCATTTAGGAAACCAATGACAATATGTTTGACATAGATTGCACCTGCTTTTATCGTCCCGTGTCAAATGACTAGCTGTCTTATTCCTTTTTTTCAAAACACCACAAATCATAACAAAAATAAAATTTATAAAAATAATTGTATTTAGTAGTAAAACAAAGTATTTTGCATACTTATGTGTGATAGATATGAGATTACTTGTGTTTTGTAAATTTTAAAATTATAAATGGTTCATCTTTTATCTACCGAGCTTCTTATGTAATTCATTTTGTACATAATAATAGGTCTTTACCTATGAAACTGCCGTTTTGCCGTACTGGCCATTTCAAATGAAAATATTTTTTTTGACTGATAATTCTAATTTCAAATTAATTTTATTTGACAAACATGGAATTCTTTTTCTAAAATCGTCATTTGTTTAATAGTTAGTGTTTTGTTTTCAACGCATTCGAACATTTTTCGTCATCATGGATAAGTTAAAAATTCGAGTAATTATGGAGTATGAGTACCGTCGTGGCAGCAAAGCGGCACAAGCGGCACGCAACATCAACGACGATTACGGAGCGAACACTACAAACTAACGCACCACCCGTTATTGGTTTACCCGCTTCCGTTCTGGAAATTTTTACCTGAAAAATGAACCCCGTGGTCGTCCGAAAACTTTGGTCGACAATGACGAATTAAAGGCGATTGTGGAAGCTGATGAAACTCAATCCACGGCTGAATTAGCAGCAGCTTTCGACGTTAGCATCAAAACAATATTGGTCCATTTGCGTCAAATTGGCAAGGTAAAAAAGCTTGACAAATGGGTACCCCACGAACTCAATGACCGCCAGCGCGAAGTACGCGTGGAGACGTGGCCTTGCACTGCTCAGCAGGCATACAAATGAAAGAATTCTGAACCGCATTGTTACTTGTGACGAGAAATGGATCCTGTTTGACAATCGTAAGCGCTCAGCAAGTTGGTTGGACCCTGGTTCAGCACCCAAACAATGCCCTAAACGAAAACTTACCCTTAGAAAAATGATGGTCACTGTTTGGTGGTCTAACGCGGGTGTAATTCATCACAGCTTCTTGCCAAACGGGACAAGCATTACTGCAGATGTGTACTGTGAAGAACTGAACACAATGATGGAGAAGCTCGCACGTCTCCAACCAGCTTTGGTCAATCGTTCGGCTCCACTGCTCCTGCACGACAACGCGTGACCTCATACTGCACAGCAGACGGTCTCCAAGCTACAAGAGTTGGGGTTGGAAGTTCTCCGTCATCCGCCGTACTCACCAGACCTTGCGCCTACAGACTTCTACTTTTTCCAGAATTTGGATAACTTCTTGGCGGGAAAAAAATTCAATACCCGAGAGGCAGTACAAAATGCCTTTGAAGAATTTGTTGCCTCCCGTCCAGCTGATTTCTTCAAGAAAGGCATCAATAAGCTACCAATGCGTTGGCAAAGATGCATTGATTGCATGGGTGATTATTTTGATTAATAGAAATAAAAAATATATAAAAAATTACGCTTCATTTATTTCGTGAAAAACGGCAATTTCATAGGTAAAGACCTAATATATTGTCCTTTCGTCAAAAATGGTTTGAAATGCAAAAATGTCATACATTTTTTAGAGGCGGCTCAGTTGTAAGGTTCGTTATTTGTTGTTCTCCGGTTTTATGTATCTAGGTAACAACCTTCATACTAAAATTATTATTTTGATTACAACTCTAACGAATTTTTATATATTTTACCGCTCACTTCCATCTTATATGGTTGAGGTCGGCGATGGTTGGATTCCGCGATAACTCGTGAACTTCGTGCCTTCGTCCTTCCGTCAACCTTCGTTAAAAGGCAGTGGCAAGAAACTGCACGGGTATATTTTTTGAAAATTAATGCTTCATTTCAGTGCTGACTTTCGGGTGCCCAGGTTAGGAATAAATTAATGTTATTGTTAAAATTAAAAGTATTATTTTTTTTTTTGGTTGTTCAACAGTGCGCCAACCGTTATATGAGAAGGACGAAAATCGGATTGGTAAGGGCACAAGAGATTGTTGGTGCTAAGATATTTGTGTAATTAAAGTTTGTCCAACTAAAAGCGATGGACGCACTTGACCGAAGAGCCCGAAAAATTATTAACAACTTTGACCTCACCACCAAAAAACTGCAAAACCTCGACCATCGTCGGAAAGTTGCTAGTTTAGCAGTCTTCTACAGATTACATTTTGGAGAGTGCGCGAATGCTCTTTTTGGTCAGCGGCCTAATTGTCTAACTTCAACACCTATCATGATCCCTTTCGAAGGTAAAGTGGTTGCGATAGTGATCAACGGAAATGTCTAGTTTCTACGATCGCAATCGCTTTTGGATTTATGGTGTATTGAATGATATTGAATGCCGTAGAGCATTAGCTGCGTTTTGTTGCTTTGGTTTTTTCCAAATTGTTGGTTTATTTTCAATAAATTCAAACCATTATTTTACTTGTATTTAATCATTATAATTACGATATATGTTTATAAAACAATATCAAAATGTGAAATATTTCTAGATTCATGTTAGATACATTGTTTTTAGACGACTGAAGGTATCAATCATCACTGTAATTTAAATAGCAAAACGCAAGATAATAATAATGATTGTCACTGACATAATGTTTCATAAAACATCAATTTTATTGTTATTTTGCGATATTTTATTAACAAAGTATACAGAAAAGCAAAGAATTTAGGATTATTTGTTAAAATAATTGGTATTCTTAGTAATACCCTATTAGTTTTAACGAAAATCGGGCTACAGACGATCTTCCTCCGATCTCGTGTGCGTTGTTTTGTTGTGCTAACTCTTGATCGACCCAAAATAGCGCGGTTATAGGTGCTGCTATTTACCCTAGTCAGGTATAATTGTATCCAATCTAATAAACATTGCATATAACTAAATAGATTATGATTATTTCTGATTCATTTATAATTTTTACAGATTCCTAGGAAGGCCCAAATGCTTGCTGGAGCAGAGCTCACGCCAGTAAGTTAAATTCTCAAGAAAGAAATATCATTCAAGAAGCTCCAGAATTATTTAAAGAAGTTGAAGAAGCTGTAGTTCCAGACCCGGGTGATCTTCAAGGGGTTGATGCAAGTGCGCTAATACATCTTTCTCAGTTCAGTCATACACCTGACAACCCAAATCATTGCTTTGTGGAAGGCTACACAAATATTGAGACTATGTGTTCCTCAATATTTAAAAATCACATTTTAGTGATTTATAAATTGTGTGTGACAATAAATTTACGTCTGTGTCAGGAACATTGTTCTTTCTGTAACTGGGAATAATTGAATATTATGAATTATTTAAATGAATTTAATTCAACACAATTGGAGGAGATGTTGAATCTTTTGAGCAGTAAGAGTGTGAATCAATTGGATTTTAAAAACACTTAAGAAATGAATAACACTTTATAAGTACTCAACAGGACTTTCAGTACAAAACTTTTTAAGTGTATTTAATATGATTGAAAATGATTTAAATCATTGCAAAAAGAAAAAACTTGCTTTAGGACTCTTTATAGTAAAATTAAGAACTGTTTCAGACATTGTGTTATATATATATATATATTATATATATATATATATATATATATATATATATATATATATATATATATATATGGTGCTTTTTTAGCTGTAAGCTTCCCAAACATTTGTAAAATAAAATAAAATATCCAGCATTTTTAATATTAGCACTTATATGTTGTTCAGAAATTATGTAACAATTGTAAGACATTGCTTGATGACAAATTATGGAAAAATTAACTGCTTACTATTGTAATTGTTTGATAGGGACAGTTAGTCAGTTTTGACAGTACATTCGGGACTTGTGCTCATGTGATGACACTAGTTTGGTACTTTGGTTGGGCTCAGCATCAATCTAATAACGCTCCCCAGATGGTTGGTAGATGAAATATTTTTAAGAGATGGTGTTAAATAAATAAATAACAGTATCTAAAAGGTAGTTTTATTTATTATTCAAATCTTACCTTACTTTTATCTAATAGCCAATACACATTTGTTATACATGTAGTGGGATAGTAGAACATTTTATCTTATTAAGTATACATATACATTGTTTATTATTCAGCCCATAATTCAACTTCAATCAAGGAATACAATATACATTCAGAAATAGCAATAGTTCTTCGAAATAATGGAAACAACTAATATAATGCAGTCGAGCACTCCAAGTATAAATAGTAATAAGAGTTTCATGATACACAATTCCTACAATAATAACATTCATATTGCAATTATATCCAAAATATGGTAACAGCCTGATAAAAAATTCAATATAAATAAAA
This sequence comes from Marasmarcha lunaedactyla, assembly GCA_923062675.1. Classification (NCBI taxonomy): domain Eukaryota; kingdom Metazoa; phylum Arthropoda; class Insecta; order Lepidoptera; family Pterophoridae; genus Marasmarcha; species Marasmarcha lunaedactyla. Next base: position 10,239,545 of record OV281339.1, on the reverse strand, counting down.
ATTTTATAATATATATAATTTTAATAAAAAGGTTACAATATTGAAAGAAAAGATATTAGCAATATACAATATGGTGTTGCTATTTTAATTCATAATAAAATAAAACATAATAAGATTATGACAGCTGTTTACAAAATATATGTGCTAATATTAGTGTCAATAACAAAGAAATTAGCATCATAAGTTTCTATTGCCACATTAACTGCTCTCCATTCTTTGATAAACATAACTTTGATGCTCTTATCAAGTCAATACCTAAGTTAATGTGATTTTAATGCTCATTATACATCTTGGGGAAGCAATACTACTAATTCTAGAGTAGAGCTATATATAGCTAATAGGAAATAGATAATAGTGAATTGGTCCTTTTTAATAATGGTATGGTGAGTTAAGTTATTTCTCTCTTGTGGTGTCTCAATTGTCCCTCCAACTGACTTCAAACAAATCTTTCTTTTGGATGGTCTGTCTATGATGATCCACTTAATAGTAATCACCTTCCTGTAAATATTAATTTTTTGTCTATATTTCAAAGTAAAAAGTTTAGCATATGATAAATAGCATACACTAAATTTAAATTGGTAGATTGGAAAATATAAGTTAAAAATGTACATTCCGAATGTTTTAAGTGTTCGGTATCAGGATCCTACAACATTTCGAGGCTTGTAATCTAGGTTTAAAGAAGGTTTGCTTGCTTGTGATACTTGTCTCATTCTTGTCATAGAAAGTCCAAAAAAACTTTACTTCTTCGGTAGAATGACAAATGCTCAGAAGCTATTCAGAACTAGAGTTCAGTTTAGAAACTGCATAATTTAATTTTAAAAATAATCCTTCCGGGAAAGATATCTTGAATTTAAAGCTCTTAAAAAACTAACATTGACAACTGAGACTCGAAGGCTGGAATGATTAACTCATTCCATTCCTTTCTCTGCAACAAGTCTGGAATTATATGTTAAATGCTTCATTTCTGTCCTGGCTTTCAGCTGCCCAAGTTAGGAATAAAATAATGTTATTGTTGAAATTAATAGGATTTTTTTCTTAATTGAATGATAAGGTAATCATAGTGCAACAAATTCATAAAATACAGATGCTATAAAGCAATATTAATGTAACTGCAAGGTAGGCCGGAAGACATTGGGTTGCTGAGCACACATTGCCACAATCATTTGGTACCTTGGTTGGGCAAGGTATGAAAATAATGTTGTAACACCTGCCCAGTCATTAGATAATGTACTTCTCATATATGAATAAGAATAAATGCATAAAAACTATGTCTTTTATTTATTTTTAAGATTAGAAATTTCATTTCATTTCAAATAATTCTTAATATCATAATTCCAGTACCTTGTTTTACTTATACCATATAAAAAATTTTGTGAAAGACGGGCACTCTTAAGCCAGACCATGTATGGAAAGTGAATGGGTACAATTGTTTTTAGAGAAAAAAACAATTTTCTCTAAAAGCAATTGTACTCAATTGTACACATTCAGACGAAAAAAATACTCCAGACTATTAACAATTATCCTTATTCTCCTGTTAGTGAACAAAATCAGCATTATGATAATCATTGTTAGTTTTATATTCTAGCAAGAACAATGCTAATATTCCTTACATTTTGTTGAAAAACGAGTGTTTGATTTTTGGAAAGTACAATCTATGGCTGAACGATAATATTACACACTACTGGAAGTTAGATTGTTTTCATTTTGAAACCAGATAAAACCAAACTCATATCATCTTATTGATCTTACATCCTGCATTGGAAAAGTCTGAACAATTGTTAAAGCAACAATTGGAATTATAAGAAGAGTAAAATAATATTTTACCTGCTTATCAATTTAGGTTTCGTAAGGAAATGTCGGCTCGTCAAAGTATTTGCCAATTACAGCTGGATATTAAAAACACTTCAAACAATGAGAACTTTTTAATGACCGTTTACTTTGATGTTGCTGGAGATTTTAATAGTGTTAATATTGATGTTCTCTGTTCTGAATTGCAGTCTATAGCTGTTCCAAACGAGATTGTTCTTAGGGCACATGATTTCTTGATTAATAGAGAAGTCTAAATATATGGACCCAGGCTTGCTTGTGTTCTTGTACTTGCTTGTTTTCAAAGTCTTTCTCCGCTAGTTTGTATTCTATAAACTTTCGTCGTTCACATTAAATCTTTATTTTTCTTCAAATTGGTTGTATATGCATAATACTCCTCAATAAAACATTGGAAGGGCTGCAAAATAGCTATTGCCATGTTGGAGGTAATATAATCAAACATGATGCACATATTTAAATAGACGACTCTTTGACGTGTGGAACATATACATATGTTCTTTATTTTAAAGAAAAAATTGAAAAATAAACTCGTAATTGCTGATAGATTGTAGAAATTATTTGCCTTTTTCAATTGACATAACCATTAAGGTTCAAAAGAATTTCAGACCGTCTTATAAGATACACAATTCCAATTTGATGTCAAAAAGATGAAATCTTTCATTCAAAAAACGTCTAGATCGCTTTCGCCATCATGTGTGAAATATCTGTAGCGTGAAGGAAGTTTATATGCTTCAACTGTCAAATTGAAAGGGATCCTGATAGGTGTTGAAGTTACACAATTAGGCCGCAGGTTGGACCCACACCCTTCTTGCATCGGACTACTAGACGCAGACGGACCTTCCATCCCTTCATGGTAGATATCCCAAGAAGTCGAACCAAACGCTTCGATAGTTCCTTTTTGGTGCGGGACACCAAGGTGTGGAACGAACTGCCTGTGTCTGTTTTTCCAGAAAACTATAGTCCTAGTTCTTTCAAGCGTCGAGTGAATAGGTATCTCGTGGATAGACGTGTAACACCTTCGTCTTCATCGTCACTTTCCATCAGGTGAGCTAGAAGACAAACATCTAATCCTTTTAATATATAAAAAAAATTGCAAGTGAACTATAGATTCCAAAACTTTAGATAGGATAGGAAGAATAGAAATGGGTCGGTACTGGGAATATGAAGAAGGGTTTGATGTTTTAGAAAGTGGAATAGCAAGAGATTTTTTCCACTCAGTTGGAAAGACATTGTGAGAGAGGGAAAAGTTTATTATATGAGTGATAACATTTGCAATCTCGTCTAGTACTGTTAATATCATGTCCAAGCTTAAGCTGTCACTTCCAATAGCTTTATTTATTTATTTATTATTAAGGTACACACACAGGTATTAATCATGAAAGTTACAAAAATGTATAAGTATTAAAATATAGGTTTCAGCCAGATTGGTACCCAGCAATCGTGTATACACAGCATTACATACATTAAGTGAGTGAACATAAGCAGCTGCCAAACAGTAAATTATTCCAAATCAATTTAAACCATTAAGTACATCATTGATAGTTCTAAACATTAACAACAACAAAAAATATAAATATAAACATTCATGATTTTATAAACAATTGAAAATTATCTACAGACGCAATAGGCTCAATCGAGGATACGTTTAATTTGATTTCTGAAAGTTGTGTAGCGACCACAAAAAACATCCAACTCCCTCGCGTCTCCTTTAGTTGAAATGTTTTGAATTATTTTACCATCTCTTCCGTAGTTGGTACGAAAGAGAAGCGTGAACTGACAGAGGGTAAAATAAGACCAGTGAGACCAGTGTGCTGATTCTGAGTTCCATCGAATGCGTAACCATCACGTTCATCGTACAAACTTTAAAAGTGGTCGAGCGTCGAAGATTTGCGAGTACGAGTTACAAGTGTATAACTTTTACAATCTGCGTTTGCTCGAAAAATTCGACAATCAATATCGTAAAAATATAATGTTATAATGTTGGCTTTACGCATACGTCAGGAGCATACCTTACTGGGTTTAGAAGAACATTTTTATAAGATCTCTTAATAGATGCTACTGTCTATTAAAACTGATAGGGTTCGATGGTTGTGTTTGATTTTGTCAGAGTTTGTTGTGTCTGAAATTATACAATTTTATTTACTCTTTTCAAAATAAAGACATTCGGTCCCATTTATTGGTGACTTATGGAGCAGTAAGTTATAACTTTAATTATGTAACATTGCATGCACGTGGTACTTTCGGAGGCTGCTTACGAATCTTAGAATTTTCATGAAAACAATAAACTTGCTTTTTAGCATCCAAATATAATTGTTAACTACTTCAGTTTACTAATTTACTGATTTTAAGGCACGGAGGTCTAAATAAACTATCGGCCGATGCCAACAGCAGAGTTAAAACCCTAAAGATTTGTGAACTTGTACGTATTTCCCTTAATAAAAGTGTACAGTCGGCCGCATAAGTCGCTTAACAGAATCAAAAGTGCAAAACAACTGAACACCCAACAAACTATGAGTCTTTGTCGTTACAAGGGCGCAAAATAAACTTACAAACGTTCATAATAAGCGTAACACAACTGATTCATAAGTTGCTAAAAGCTTTCATTCCATAAGTCGAACTCTTGATTCTGTTAAGCGACTTATGCGGCCGACTGTACACTTTTATTAAGGGAAATACATACCTACAAGTTCACAAATCTTTAGGGTTTTAACTCTGCTGTTGGCATCGGCCGATAGTTTATTTAGACCTCCGTGCCTTAAAATCAGTAAATTAGTAAACTGAAGTAGTTAACAATTATATTTGGATGCTAAAAAGCAAGTTTATTGTTTTCATGAAAATTCTAAGATTCGTAAGCAGCCTCCGAAAGTACCACGTGCATGCAATGTTACATAATTAAAGTTATAACTTACTGCTCCATAAGTCACCAATAAATGGGACCGAATGTCTTTATTTTGAAAAGAGTAAATAAAATTGTATAATTTCAGACACAACAAACTCTGACAAAATCAAACACAACCATCGAACCCTATCAGTTTTAATAGACAGTAGCATCTATTAAGAGATCTTATAAAAATGTTCTTCTAAACCCAGTAAGGTATGCTCCTGACGTATGCGTAAAGCCAACATTATAACATTATATTTTTACGATATTGATTGTCGAATTTTTCGAGCAAACGCAGATTGTAAAAGTTATACACTTGTAACTCGTACTCGCAAATCTTCGACGCTCGACCACTTTTAAAGTTTGTACGATGAACGTGATGGTTACGCATTCGATGGAACTCAGAATCAGCACACTGGTCTCACTGGTCTTATTTTACCCTCTGTCAGTTCACGCTTCTCTTTCGTACCAACTACGGAAGAGATGGTAAAATAATTCAAAACATTTCAACTAAAGGAGACGCGAGGGAGTTGGATGTTTTTTGTGGTCGCTACACAACTTTCAGAAATCAAATTAAACGTATCCTCGATTGAGCCTATTGCGTCTGTAGATAATTTTCAATTGTTTATAAAATCATGAATGTTTATATTTATATTTTTTGTTGTTGTTAATGTTTAGAACTATCAATGATGTACTTAATGGTTTAAATTGATTTGGAATAATTTACTGTTTGGCAGCTGCTTATGTTCACTCACTTAATGTATGTAATGCTGTGTATACACGATTGCTGGGTACCAATCTGGCTGAAACCTATATTTTAATACTTATACATTTTTGTAACTTTCATGATTAATACCTGTGTGTGTACCTTAATAATAAATAAATAAATAAAGCTATTGGAAGTGACAGCTTAAGCTTGGACATGATATTAACAGTACTAGACGAGATTGCAAATGTTATCACTCATATAATAAACTTTTCCCTCTCTCACAATGTCTTTCCAACTGAGTGGAAAAAATCTCTTGCTATTCCACTTTCTAAAACATCAAACCCTTCTTCATATTCCCAGTACCGACCCATTTCTATTCTTCCTATCCTATCTAAAGTTTTGGAATCTATAGTTCACTTGCAATTTTTTTTATATATTAAAAGGATTAGATGTTTGTCTTCTAGCTCACCTGATGGAAAGTGACGATGAAGACGAAGGTGTTACACGTCTATCCACGAGATACCTATTCACTCGACGCTTGAAAGAACTAGGACTATAGTTTTCTGGAAAAACAGACACAGGCAGTTCGTTCCACACCTTGGTGTCCCGCACCAAAAAGGAACTATCGAAGCGTTTGGTTCGACTTCTTGGGATATCTACCATGAAGGGATGGAAGGTCCGTCTGCGTCTAGTAGTCCGATGCAAGAAGGGTGTGGGTCCAACCTGCGGCCTAATTGTGTAACTTCAACACCTATCAGGATCCCTTTCAATTTGACAGTTGAAGCATATAAACTTCCTTCACGCTACAGATATTTCACACATGATGGCGAAAGCGATCTAGACGTTTTTTGAATGAAAGATTTCATCTTTTTGACATCAAATTGGAATTGTGTATCTTATAAGACGGTCTGAAATTCTTTTGAACCTTAATGGTTATGTCAATTGAAAAAGGCAAATAATTTCTACAATCTATCAGCAATTACGAGTTTATTTTTCAATTTTTTCTTTAAAATAAAGAACATATGTATATGTTCCACACGTCAAAGAGTCGTCTATTTAAATATGTGCATCATGTTTGATTATATTACCTCCAACATGGCAATAGCTATTTTGCAGCCCTTCCAATGTTTTATTGAGGAGTATTATGCATATACAACCAATTTGAAGAAAAATAAAGATTTAATGTGAACGACGAAAGTTTATAGAATACAAACTAGCGGAGAAAGACTTTGAAAACAAGCAAGTACAAGAACACAAGCAAGCCTGGGTCCATATATTTAGACTTCTCTATTAATCAAGAAATCATGTGCCCTAAGAACAATCTCGTTTGGAACAGCTATAGACTGCAATTCAGAACAGAGAACATCAATATTAACACTATTAAAATCTCCAGCAACATCAAAGTAAACGGTCATTAAAAAGTTCTCATTGTTTGAAGTGTTTTTAATATCCAGCTGTAATTGGCAAATACTTTGACGAGCCGACATTTCCTTACGAAACCTAAATTGATAAGCAGGTAAAATATTATTTTACTCTTCTTATAATTCCAATTGTTGCTTTAACAATTGTTCAGACTTTTCCAATGCAGGATGTAAGATCAATAAGATGATATGAGTTTGGTTTTATCTGGTTTCAAAATGAAAACAATCTAACTTCCAGTAGTGTGTAATATTATCGTTCAGCCATAGATTGTACTTTCCAAAAATCAAACACTCGTTTTTCAACAAAATGTAAGGAATATTAGCATTGTTCTTGCTAGAATATAAAACTAACAATGATTATCATAATGCTGATTTTGTTCACTAACAGGAGAATAAGGATAATTGTTAATAGTCTGGAGTATTTTTTTCGTCTGAATGTGTACAATTGAGTACAATTGCTTTTAGAGAAAATTGTTTTTTTCTCTAAAAACAATTGTACCCATTCACTTTCCATACATGGTCTGGCTTAAGAGTGCCCGTCTTTCACAAAATTTTTTATATGGTATAAGTAAAACAAGGTACTGGAATTATGATATTAAGAATTATTTGAAATGAAATGAAATTTCTAATCTTAAAAATAAATAAAAGACATAGTTTTTATGCATTTATTCTTATTCATATATGAGAAGTACATTATCTAATGACTGGGCAGGTGTTACAACATTATTTTCATACCTTGCCCAACCAAGGTACCAAATGATTGTGGCAATGTGTGCTCAGCAACCCAATGTCTTCCGGCCTACCTTGCAGTTACATTAATATTGCTTTATAGCATCTGTATTTTATGAATTTGTTGCACTATGATTACCTTATCATTCAATTAAGAAAAAAATCCTATTAATTTCAACAATAACATTATTTTATTCCTAACTTGGGCAGCTGAAAGCCAGGACAGAAATGAAGCATTTAACATATAATTCCAGACTTGTTGCAGAGAAAGGAATGGAATGAGTTAATCATTCCAGCCTTCGAGTCTCGAGTCGCTTAACAGAATCAAAAGTGCAAAACAACTGAACACCCAACAAACTATGAGTCTTTGTCGTTACAAGGGCGCAAAATAAACTTACAAACGTTCATAATAAGCGTAACACAACTGATTCATAAGTTGCTAAAAGCTTTCATTCCATAAGTCGAACTCTTGATTCTGTTAAGCGACTTATGCGGCCGACTGTACACTTTTATTAAGGGAAATACATACCTACAAGTTCACAAATCTTTAGGGTTTTAACTCTGCTGTTGGCATCAGTATGTGACGGTTGTCTATTTCGACCTCTTTTTGTCAGTAAATTTTAATTTTTTTGTCGTTCCCGACGTAATTTTAAACTACGAATTACGTAGTGTCGGAGAACGGCAATGTTTTGATTTGACAAGCCAATCACGAAAAATTATCCATCATAACAACTAGAATCTATTTATTTATTATTGTTTCCGAGTTTATTATTCAAAATTACATGTTTATCAATTTTTTATTATCTACAATCAAAGTTTTCATGAAATCAATAATTTATTTTTACGTACACGAGTGTGCGTAGCCAAAATTTTTGTTAAGGATTCTCATTCATTAAAATTTTATTTTGTTGTTACTTTTTCTTTTCAGATCAAATTTAATTGTATTAATGTTTCTGTTTATTTTGTGTGACTATTTTTTATTTCAATTTTGTTTATATTATTTGTTTGTATTTACAGGCATTTTTGTATATTTTTAATTTTACTGCAAAATAAACATAGAAGAGAGCTTTGGTATTTCCTTTCTGGACCCTCAATTACCACTCCGCAAACAACGCGTTACACACTGGCGCCGACCATTCAAACGCAGTTTATGGAGAAGAGAGGAGGAACAATATCAACAGAGGAATAGCAACATTAAAAATAATTTTTTATAATTATTATTGAGGTCAGGCATAAAACTTTATTTGTTACCATTTTCAACCATTAACATTCACTAGTTAGGTTATATATCTACTATAATATATCAAATTAAATCAAATTAAATAATGTGTTAGATCTACAAAATCATTCTACTCCCCAAACGGCACATTTTGGTACTTTTAAAACATACCATAGAATTAAAAATCTCTATTTTTGGCCTGGCATGTATAAAGACGTAGCCATGTTTATTGCTAAGTGTGAGACTTGTTTAGCTACCAAGCACCAAAATCAAAACTTAATTGGTTTAATGGGCAAACCCAAACATTGTTCACGCCCTTTCCAATGTTTATCCATAGATTTGATAGGTCCACTTCCTACTTCACGTAAGCAGAATAGATTTCTATTTGTAGTTACTTGTTGTTTTTCCAAATATTGTTTGTTATTTCCAATAAAACATGCAACCGCTTCTATTATTCGCCATATATTGGACAATTTAGTTTTTATGGTTTATGGAGTTCCAGAAACTATTATATTAGATAATGGTCCTCAAATGATAAGTACAGAATTATCTGAATTATTTAAATTTTACAACATACCAAAAATACATTACACCCCACGTTACTGTCCACAGGTTAACACCGTTGAGCGTTACAATAAAACTATTGTAACGGCGATTGCAGCTTTTATAGATAAAGATCACAGAACTTGGGATACCTATATAAACAAAATACAGTTTGCTATTAATACTGCGGTTAATGAAACCACAAAATTCACTCCATCATTTTTAGTATTTGGTAGAGAAGCTGTTACATGTGGATCTATCTACAAAAATAAAGATTCCAGAGATGAACTAATTTTCAGTCCTAGGGATGTATATGCTGAAAACATAGGACAATTAATACCTATCTTTTCCGAAGTACAGAAACGGTTATTTAATGCACATCAATATAATGCAACTTATTATAACAAACATCATCAGAATTTAGAATTTAATAACGGTGATATTGTTTGGAGGCGAAACCATGTAATAAGTTCCTCTAAAAAACATTTTTGTGCTAAGTTTGCACCCAAATTTATTAAATGTAAAGTTTCAAATAAAGTTTCACCATTAATTTACGATTTAGTGGATATGAATAATAACCCATTAGGTCGTTGGCATATCAGAGACATTAAACCTCTACCGCGTTTAACTTCTTCTTTGAGTGACTAGATTGGTTGTTACCAATTACTTTATATGAATTCATATATAATTATTGCTAATTATCTCACGGCGAGCATAAGCCGATTCTTTTTGTCTTATTTTTTTTTCTATGCACCTCATTATCGTTTGGCTATACCATTAACATTGACGTTGGTCAAAACTTATAATTAATTATCATCATCGTAGTATTAGGTTAACTTATTGTGTAATTTATTTAATATTTGCAATTCTAGGAGTGTAAACTCTTATTTTCAATATCTGTATTATACTTTATAGTATAATTTGTTAAATGTTATCAATTTTTTTTTCTCAATTTTTTTTTTCAAGCGGTTTGCAACTTGTAAAATTAAGCCTTCTGCACGAGCGTTTATTAAGGTAACTCGTTAAACTAAACCATACCTATGTGTATTATTTATACGCTTGAATCACTTTCCCGTGAGAATTATTTTCATATGTTTATTACATAAGTATTTTAATTACTTCACAAAAGACCCTTGGATTTTATTTAAAAGTCAATGTTTCACGACTGGCTATGATTTTCTTTTCTTTCCGGCATATTTATTTCAGTCTTTAACTGAAACTTGTTTATAGTAATCACCGTGCGGGAGTTAGCGACACGTTAAAGAAGCCATAAGCTATTAATATTTTCAGCGGATGGCAACTATTAAAGCCTTTTGCCGTTGCGTTCAACTCTGTTGAGTTGACTTATTTAGGATACGATTCCTCATAAGCAACTCTAACTGCATGATGTTTTATTTCCAGTAGTTGGAATAAGACTAGTATGAAAGAGAATGTATGTTGTAATTATAATGTACGTTGATGGAGTTGAACGATGTATATTAACATTGTATATTCCAGGAACATGTTTAAAATTTTATCATTCATGAACCATGTAATTTAAGATAATTATTTAGGATTTTTTTTTTCTCTCTCTCGTCTGTTTTGTTTTCTTTTTCTATTAAATAACTTGTTGATATGCAATATATCAGTATTATTTTTTTTTTCATATATACAGGATGTTTTTTCAGAAAAATTCTTCTATAGGATGTTAATATTAATTTTCATTTTGCTTTAATTATTATTTTTTTTTTTGATCGTTCTTTCATTTGGCAGATTAAATATTAAAATTCGATATGTATATGCGGTTTATTTTGATTTGGTTTGAATATTTTTTTTTTTTTTTTAAAACTATACTGAAAAAATCTTTCAGATTTTTTTTTCCCGGCCCCCGGGGTATTGTGACGGTTGTCTATTTCGACCTCTTTTTGTCAGTAAATTTTATTTTTTTTGTCGTTCCCGACGTAATTTTAAACTACGAATTACGTAGTGTCGGAGAACGGCAATGTTTTGACTTCTGCCGCCGGGCCACGGATGCTCCGTGGTACGTGCGAAATGCAGACTTGCACAGAGATCTCGAACTGCCTACTATACAACAACATCTTAGGACGCTCTCCACCGCTTATTTTAAGCGATCCGAAGAGCACCCTAACCCCCTTATACGCGAGACAGTAGCCTATACTGCTCCGTCCATGCCGTCGAGGTACAAAGTCCGTAGACCGAGAAATGCACTCTCGGATCCCCCCGATCAACTTTCGGCTAATCTGGACCAGCTTAAGGCTGCCCAGGCCGTTTAATCAACAATATATAAATGTCATTTGCACCTTAAGTGATTTAAGTATTCTCAGCGGGTGACCCGCTAGCGGGTCCCTGCTTGCGCGCCCACCTCCCAACCCGGGTGTCGCTCCGATGAAGGCTGACAGCATTCCCATGCTACAGCCGCTTGGGTGGTTTTTAGTGGGTAGGTGCCACTTTGGTGAGTCCCACATAACCCCGCAGACGGCTGCGGAGGTATTCATGACGAATCTTCCACCTCCCTCCCGAGAGAGGGTGCTTCGGCAGCAAAAAAAAAAAAAAAAAGCCAATCACGAAAAATTATCCATCATAACAACTAGAATCTATTTATTTATTATTGTTTCCGAGTTTATTATTCAAAATTACATGTTTATCAATTTTTTATTATCTACAATCAAAGTTTTCATGAAATCAATAATTTATTTTTACGTACACGAGTGTGCGTAGCCAAAATTTTTGGTAAGGATTCTCATTCATTAAAATTTTATTTTGTTGTTACTTTTTCTTTTCAGATCAAATTTAATTGTATTAATGTTTCTGTTTATTTTGTGTGACTATTTTTTATTTCAATTTTGTTTATATTATTTGTTTGTATTTACAGGCATTTTTGTATATTTTTAATTTTACTGCAAAATAAACATAGGAGAGAGCTTTGGTATTTCCTTTCTGGACCCTCAATTACCACTCCGCAAACAACGCGTTACAAGTATAAGGGTTTTTGGGGTGATGGGTGTAACCCTTAACTTTTCCAATCGCGGAAATAAGTAAGTCCCACAAATTTTTATACATGATTTTGAGGTTATGTTTCCAAAAACAAATTATCACTTATCCTATCGCCATGATCAGATGCGTATCTTTAATGCCAATTCATATAATCACACTACTGTAGTAGTTCGATATGATTTAATATAGGTCATGAATAATTTTTAGTATTATCTAGTAATAGACTCCTTTCTTGTTACAGCTGGTCCAATTTGTGAATCATTGCAGTTCACCCAAAATGTATCAATGCAGGACCCTAGATGCCATATGCCCAAGATCACCTGATAATGTTATATTATGTTGTGTCATTATGAAGTATCAGGTAACTTTTCTTTGCAATTTAATTATTATTTTGTAATAAGTATAAGGTATAGTTTACTGATTTACTTAAGCATTTTTACAGACCTGGTGAAGGGGGCCTCACCACTACTACTAAGGAAGCTGCCCAACATGTCCTCCATGCCAATGAAATAAGGTTCAAATTCAAAATGCAGCAGGAGGGAGATCATATAGCTAAGAAGAGAGCAGAACAAAATAAGGACTACAGAGGTGCAGGCTCAGATTGAATTGCAGTGCTTAGATACTATTTGTAAAAAAATAAATTTTGTTTGGGTTTATATGTACAATTTTGTTGCTATACCTACTTATAATCATACAAGTGTTAGATATACTATTTGTTGTCACTTTGACTGATGTTTACTGTAATTGATTTATATTGAAACAACTTGGTGCACTTCTTTGATTGTGCACACAAAATTATTTTGGTACTTAGAATTTTTTATGTCCTGAACACATACACATCACACATTTTAGATAAAATGTCTATGCAGCAATAAGACAAAAAGTTTCTTGTTTTAGTTTTTCATTAATTTTCTTGTTTGTAGGTATGATTATGGTTTTATACACTTAATTGATTTGGAGAAGAAACATGTACAAGGTTGTTACTGCTTTTCTTGCATAATAAAACAAAGTATAATATATATTTTTTATTATTTATTGAATAACATGTATAGTAAACTCCTCTGTACAAGTTATTGCAAGTAGTGAAGTGCACTATATAAAAATCTGAACTACATGTATTACATTTCAAAGTGTATAATATGATTTGAATAATAAAAATAAATTACATATAACAATAACATATAAGTCTTACTTATTTACAACCTTTAATTTTGGAAGATAGAGACATGTTGATTTGATATACCTAAACAATTTAATAAAACTAATTTTCCTGAAACCTTTCTTTTTTCTTGTTGATTTCGCTTCTTTTGTTGAGTTTGGCTTCTCTCTCTGTGTGCATTTCATGCTCAGAAATTGGTTTAAATGCCAGGTCTAGAAAATGATTAACAATAAGCATAGCAAATTATGATATATCATTATTTATATTCCCATACTGCAATCTGATCGTATCATACAGTCATTAGTAAAGAGATGGGTAAATTGGAGATTTTTAAAATTTTTAGTATAAGCACCATTATACACACGTGAATTTAAAGTTTAGTTCAGGAAAAATAACAAATGCATACCAATATAACCTTCTTCTTCTAAATCTGTGATACCCAAATTTACAAGCATATTGTGTAGGACAGAGCATGCCAATATTATTCTGGCACATTTCAATAGCTTATAATACAACACTCTATCCTTATGCAGGTTTTTAAGCCTCGAAAAGGTGTTCTCAATTAGAACTCTTGCTGTTGTGTGTTTTTTATTGAATAATACTGCTACAAAATTTGGGTTTGGATCCAAAATGGGAGTCATTAGCCATGGACGAAGAGGGTATCCAGAATCACCTATAGTAAAATGTTGCAGTTCAATGTTAGAAAAGCTTATAACCTAATGCTTAATAAGAAAATTGCTTTGAGATCTTTGAATTGAGATCATATTACCATTATGATGCAAAGACTGCATGTAGATATTCAAGTCACTGTTGTCCCATATAAAAGAATCATGATTAGCCCCACCAAATTTAGGATTGATGGTTCGAATCCTACACTGATCATCACAAACCTAAAATCATACCAGTTACTTTTAGTATGATGGCAATTAGGTGCCTATCACCTTGAAATAACAGAAGATCTTATTTACCATTTTCAGATTAAGGGAATGATAATCCTTTTGGCTATAATAAATGTGTTCCCCTAGTTTTGATGGGGTTACTATTTTAAAATTACCTCCATCTGTGCAGCCTATATCTCTTTATTTGGTAGGCACCTACTTACCTTAGTTTCCAAAGAAACGTGTTCAGAAGATCTTAAATTGGTTAATTATTTTAAATCTTTGCAGAATATGACAAACATTATTTTTGTTATCCGATATCACTTCTTGAACTGGGTTTCCGAGAGATCCATAACCGCATTAAAAGAAGTACGAGATTTAGAATTTTGTTTGTAGGTATGTGGAACCCCGCTCGTCTTGTGCAGTCATGATTTATTACAATTTACATCTATAAATAAATAAATAAGCCACTTAGGTAAAATTTAAACGCATTGAGTACAAAATTAGAAGTAGATACAACAACTTTTTTGGTTAAGCGAATTATTTACTAGAGCTCTCACCAGGGGGGGTCAGCTTTATTGCCTGATTGAAAACTACCTAGAGGGGAAAACTTTTATAATCTTGAAAACAGCGAGTATTCGTTCACTCATTCACTGATAGATGACACACTAATCTCACTCACTCATCATATGGCGTTCGTTCATATTGGGGTGTGGTTGTTTTTGCTATTTTTGTCGTTTGCTCCACGATAATTAAGAAAAATTTTGAGGTAATACTGCGTCGAGTAGAGTTCTGGCTCCTCCGCTTCAGTGTTATGCATATGTCGAGATAGTGACTCTTTAGTTTTGCTAAAAGAGATAGTGACTCAAGTGTTTTGTTGTTTGTAAACATAGTGGTCTTTTACCGGCGGCGACATAAAAATGTCTGAAAGTCGGCGAAAATGTTTCAAGTGTGGTAAATCTCCAGCACTGGATAACATCAAATTGTTTAGATTTCCAAAACCTGCTGTAAGAAACCTATTCCGGTAAGTACTTTTGGCCAATAGTTGTATGTATATAAGTAACCTCATGTACATTTTTCAGCTCGTTTTCAATAAATTAAATCAGTTTTATATAACCAGACTAAAATAATTTTTAAAGTTAAAAACCTTTAAAGACTTAAAATTACTTCAACTTACATTAAATTTAATGCTTTTATGTATATTTGTTGTAGCTGCACATTATGGGCTAAGTACATGTTTCCTGTGGAAGAAGAGCTCTATACATCCGTAAAATTTCAGAAAAAGCTCTTTAGTGAACACAGAATGCTGTGTGAGGATCATTTTGCCGTGGAAGATTTCACAGACACCTTGAAGCAGAGATTACTGTACACTGCAGTCCCACATGATGTAAGTAATAATGAAATTGTTCATAATTTCAAAGTTCCCACTTTCAAAAATTTACTAAATATGTGTGTGCCGGATGTGGTGTGGATGCGGAGGATGGTTAATGCTTTGTAGAGGTAAACAACCGTTAGTAATCTCTGGAAAGCTCTCTAAAATTTAATGGTACCTCTTGTTTGATGATATAGCTATACAAGCAGATGTCCATATTATTTAGTTGTATTATATTATTTGCTTATTTGTGCAATCTACAATTAAGTTGTAATGTATTAAAAAAGTCTATACCTATTATACCTTTGGTAATATCAGCTATGGTACAGCACCAAACAAAATTGCATCTTAAGCATAATTTTAAACTTAAATCTATAACATAGGTACTGATGGTTATACAATTGGCTTTGCAAAGTTCTAACAATCTATAGCCATCAAACAAAAATCCAAAATTGCAATGCAACATCATTTCTATTTCCAACCATCCAAACACACCATGTGTATCTGATAAATAAACAAAAATAGATCTTTATTTCCAGTGAAAGCATAGCTCACATTTGGCTGGAGCCTCCCTTTATGTAAGCGAGTAACCTGTGCTAAGAGGCACCAATCTTCCATTGCTAAGATACATCAATAATTAAAGCAAATAATAACAAAGTACAAAAATATTAGATACACACTTACAAATCAGTTAACACCTAACTTACACTCATATTTATACTTATACTAATGTGTGTGTAAAAGTAGTGTGGAATGAAAATTGTTTATTTAGTTTATATTCAAATCATGTAATCTTAAGTTGTAATAATTTTGTGCAAGAACAAACTAACTGAATGCTTACTACAAAATAAAATGCTTACTTCAATTTTGTATTATTTTTTTACAGAAGGAAAATGTGCCTGTGATGTTTCCTGAGTATTTATCACAACCTGGTCCATCAGGAATTCAAAACAGAAATCTGCAGACTGCAACAGCTTTACCTGTTATAAAAGGTCCTCTTATGGACATTACTAACAAAAAAGATAGTTCAGGGTCTAGTGGAACAGCTAAAAAAATTATGTCAGAAAATGACAATAAGCTCCTTCAAAAATGTACCAAGTACATGAAACACATTATTCAAATGAAGCGAAGAATAAAAAATTTGAAAAATAAACTATTATTAAATGAGATTACAGAGGATAATTGCGTAAAAAACCTTGCAAAAAAAATTACACCAACATTTGCACTAATATTGCAGTCACAACCAAAAAAAAATTTAAAAGAAAATCAACTGGTCGTAGGTGGACAAGAAATGATAAAATTATTGCTCTCAGGCTTTATAAAAGGTCACCTACATGTTATAGGCTACTAAGGAGGCTTTTTATGTTGCCTTCTCCAGGTACCTTAAAGGCACTGCTTAATCAAGTACCATTTGATGTTGGTGTTACCCAACAAGTTTTGAGTGTCTTAAAGGACTATGTCAAAAGACTCAAGCCATCAGATAATGAATTTATTTTAATGTTTGATGAAATGTCAATTAAAAAAAATTTTACTTATAACAAAAAAAAAGATTATATTGAAGGCTTCCAGGATCATGGCTCACATGGAAGATCACCAATTGTAGCACCATATGCCTTGGTGTTTATGATTGGTGGAATAAGAAAAAAAGTGAAACAGCCTATTGCTCATTTTTTTTCAAGTAGCTTTTCAACATCAGATAGACTTGCTATACTTATACAAGAGGTAGGTAATTTATTTATTTTAATTTCATTTTAATAAAGTTACATTTTAGATCATCAATGTTATGAGATATGATAGAAAAGTTTGTATACTACCCCTGGATGTTTTATACAAAATTGATCCACTTATACAGACCCTGTGAATAAATTTTTGTATTTTTCAGATTATACAACAATGTTTCGCAGCTGGCATTAATATATCAGCCACAGTTTGTGATATGGATGGAGTCAATAGGAAAGCTCTGTCTATCTTGGGAGCAACTTTAGAAAACCCCACTATTGCTGTTGGAGAGAAGACAGTTGTAACTCTATATGATGCACCACATTTATTGAAATGTTTTAGAAATTTATTTATAAAATATGACATTGAATGTTTTACAAATATTTCTTCTGTAGGAAAGATGGGAAAAGGTAATTATTTAATTTCATTATTTTATCTACTTTTCTTTGTAGCTTTGTAGATAGCTTGATCACAGAGATTATTGCCACATTATCTCTGTGATCAAGCTATCCTGGGTACCAAACTGCACCTTGTAAGAGTGCCCAACCAAAAATTACCTCAAGTAGGTAAATTAAGAAATGATATCTTCTAACAAGAATAGATTATGATACCATAATTAGCCTAATATCAAAGAGCAAACATTTTACCTCTAAACTAAACATTAAACTCAAAATAGTCTACTATATGTTTACCTGAACATAATATACTTAACTTTATTGGAGGCAGAAGGAAATATAGTATAAAAGTTAGCCAAAAATTGATAATTTTGAGATGTGTTACTAATAAGCTATTCATAACCCACCATTCCAGGTGTTGCCAAATGGGCACATATTAAACAATTTTATGAATTGGACAATAAAAACCATAATTTTGTTTATGCTCCTGCCTTGACAAAGGACCATTTAGAGCCTAACAGCAGACAAAAAATGCGGGTCAAACTTGCTGCACAAGTTTTTAGCCATTCTGTAGCAGGAGGATTCTACGCTAAAATATCGGATGGTATGCAATTTGTTCTTTCACTGTACACATATAATTTAATGTAATTAAATTTTAATTTTAATTAGAAACTTGTAGAATTGTAGTGTTTATTTAACAGGGCCCAGGTCGTATTCTACTTGAGGTATCTACAAAATTCACATCAATCTATTTAGTAGCTACTATTTTCATAGCCGGCCAATGGGCACGCTACCCACCTGATAGTAAATGGTATGCGCATCATTAGTCATAGGTTATTTAATAATTAATAGTAATTGTGATAATTATATCGACGATGCGTTGCCGACCGTAGGCTTCAGTGGGAATTGCCTTGGTTCTAGTAACTGCCCGGCTGTTCCTTCCCATTGACCGAAATGGTCATTTCGGGGCCAGAATTATCCTTACGAAGTCAGGATAATTAAAAACTAACCTAACAAAGTTCATTACTATAAAACTTACCACCACCATTTTTTGTGTTGCAGGAACGCTCCCTTCGAAAGCTGCTGTTACAGCTAACCTCATAGAAAATATCGATAAATTATTTGATACCCTTAACGGTGACACTTCAAATTTACGTCGGGGAAAAATATACTCTACAAACCTAACAACAAAGAGTCCACATTGGCAATTCATTTCAGAAATGAAATTATTTTTTAAGAGCATGCAATTTGTGGGATCTAGTCGAACACCTCCTTCTCAAGAGGGATGGATTTGGACATTAAATGGTATTGAGTTATTATTCAAAAACTTACAAACCACACATAAAATCAAGAGTCTAGCAACAAGACGTTTGCAGCAGGATCCACTAGAAAATTTGTTTGGATGTATTAGAGGTAATTGTGGCTCAAATACCAATCCAACAACAGAGCAATTTGTGGCTGGCCTTAAAACATCCATTCTAAGTAACATGGCGCATATTGGGACAACCGGTAATTGTGAAAATGACAATAATGTTACCCTGAATAATTTCAGTACATTATTGTCAATTCCACAATTATCAGTTGTCAATACAGATGAGGAGAAGAACCCATTTGAAGGGGATATACCTAATGATCTTAGAGTGTTTGGGTCTACTAATGAAATAAATGAAGGCAGCGCAGAAATGCAAGCATGTGCATATGTATGTGGCTTTTTATTAAAAAAAATGCCAACTACAAGTTGTGGCACTTGTACTAATTTATGTGTATCCCCACAAATGGAAGCTTTTCACAATTTAACTCAATGCAGGGAATACTGTGATGAAAAAAAATCACTCAACTATGCCAGCAAAAGTTTTGTTACTTGTGTAGAGGCTTGTGCTTCTTTAATAAACACTTTTTTAAAAGAGAAAGGTCATATAAAAAATTTAAAAAGAAGTGTTATTGAAACAATTAAATGTAATATAAACTTTGATTTTCTCAATAGTTGCAGTCAACATAGGGATAGTAACATAAGTTTTATTGCCAACAGTTTGTTTTTTATTTGCATTAGGCGATTTTGTACAGTAAAAAACCGCTTATTTGCAGACGAAGCTTCCGCGTCTGCACTCAAAAGAAAAATGAAAATTATACTTCACAAATAATGTGCCATCCCGAAAGGCGACTGCTACTCTTTTATTCTCATTTTTTCTATTATTCTCATTTTTCGAATTCCATTTCTACACTATTGAAAAAAAAAACATTAATTAGGTACATTCTAAGGACTGGCAAAGTTTCTTTAAAATAATCAAATAGCTTGATAAAAAAGATATAATTTCTAGGTTTTTACTTTTTGTAGATAAATAAAAAGTTTAATGATTTGTGAATCTTCAAAAATCAAGCCGATGACTTTTTATCATTATTCTTTACTATTTCATTTAAAGGTCGAGTCTATTGTCCAGCCCTTTCAGTATTGCACTTTATCTTGTTACACTGAAAAACTTTTTTTTAAATCATAAATGATTGCATATTATGTTAGAGTTATGTTACATAATTTTTATTAATGTTTATTACAGCCATTATTGAGTTCAATTACTTATACAGGGTGCTACTATAATGGCGAATTAATTTTTTAGGGGAGTAAGGGTATCATTTAAAGATCCCAATAAACCGGTCTAGATTTATTCCTGTATAGAGTGCGAACGTTCGGTTTAAAGCCATGCCCGTGGGTGAAAACTTCGATACTTTCCGCCGACACGGCTCGTCAGACACATCGGTCGCCCATTGCAACATGTCATTGTTACTTATTAATGAATATATCTATGGTATAATAAATATTTAATATAACTATGTAACTAACAACTACTATTTCGAGAAAGAAAAACAATATTTGGGTATTTATTATAAAGAATTTCCAAATATTCATACTTAATTTACGAGCTTTTAAGAATCATTTGTTACTGAAAATTTGTTATTTGTGACTCTTGAACCATAAGTTCGCTAATTTTTATTTGATTTTTGTACTGTTTGAATGCCAAGAGCATAAAAACACTGTTAATTATAAATGCTGCTCATGTGAGAACGGTTTTTCGTTCATATAATTTGCATGGCTCATTTTCACAAGATAGCATGTTTTTTCGTATTATGTGATAAACCAGCTCTGTACTGAATATTCTCTAATCAACAATCAGATTCAAAACAAAATCAATGTATAACCGTACTTTGTTAATACTGCTCAACACAGGACAACTGCTCTTTAATTATTCGACTTGTGTGTGACTATTTATTTTTGATTCTGTGATATTCACCCACCTAGAGATATTTATAAGTTGCAATGACCAACTTTCAATTTTTTACATTAAGTAGTCAATGTTTGCTGCACAAAAAATTTCTATGTTGACTGACAACTAAAGCCCAAATAGTTATTTTGGACTGTATCATCCAAGCTTGTATTGTAAAATTTTAAGATGTACTGTATTTCCTTTTTTTTCGGTTTATGATTTCGTATATTTAAAGTAAATGTCTGATAAACATATTAATTGTTTTATTCCAAAATGTTTTCTAAGTTTCCAATCAACATATAATGCTGATTTGTCCTTCATACCTTCTAAAACCGTCTTCTGTCAACGGATTGTGCGAGGGAATTACATCGTTTAAAAGGTTGTTTGAAATTGAGAATAATAACAACCTTCTAGATGAAGTAATGTCCCAGGACAATCCGTTGTCGGATGATGGTCTTAAATAAATCCCTGGTCGTTCGTAATTTCCCGCCCTGCTAGTATGCCTGGGTAGACTCTAGATGGCGCTAGTTTAGGAGCTGAATGATGTACGATTGATTTGTATGAAGTTGTCGTTCTTCTCCGTTAGGAGTAATATTATTCTATGGCTCTCACTATCAAATGTGCAGTGACAAAGTAAGCGAAAAATTCGTCCAACGACAGTGTGCAATAGTGAGCATAACTGTCAAAAATGCAACTCGTACTCGCAAAATGCTCGTTTCACATCGTAAGTACGTTAAAATTTCGACTGCTTTTCGACGGTGCGCGGACGAAATCGAGCAAGCAAAAACTCGTACTCGCAATATTTGATTACTTACGTAATCGGAAGATGTCACTGATCAAATTAATTGCATACAAAAGTCCTACCTACGTCGCCTGTTCGATGAACGTGATGGTTACGCATTCGATGGCACTCAGAATCAGCACACAGATGGAGACCAGTGAGAGCGACAAAAATTTAGTTTCGTGATCCAGAGTAATTGGTAGAAAAGAATTTAAATCTATATAATTCATACAAGAGTCCGAGGTTTTTACGACGCCCAATGTCTTCAGAAAGTTCCATGTTTGTGTCAGATTAAGATTTTCAATCGTGGAATGGATGTAGTGGCGTTTAGAATCTCGACACAGACGATTACACATATTTCTAAGGTGATTGTAAGACAATAAGTTATTTGGCGAGGGATCTTTTTTTAATGAGATTTAGCCTTATCACGCTTTAACATATATATTTTTAAACTGTGTAAACCGTGGTGCAGGCAATCGCTTGTCTGGTACCGGTCGAACAGGGGCATGAGTATCATACAAATTTATTAATTCCTGTATAAAAGTGGCGACCATACAATCCAAATCCTCACAGTTGAAGACTTTGGTCCAATCAAGTCTTCTAGCATCCTTTTTTAAGTGTTCAATGTTCATTTTGTTAAAGTTTCGAAGCAAAAGAACTCTAGGCTTTACTTTTTGAGGCCGTAGTTTGTAACTTACAATTACTAAATCATGATATGAAAAAGGAGCTGAGGTTTGACCATGATAGGCGACTAAGTTAGAATTGGAAATAAACATTAAATCTATTAGGGATGGTTAACAGTTTGGAAAATAATGCGTAGGAGAAGGCATTGGAACAACAGATAGATTAAACGAAGAAGTGAAGTCTGTCATTTATAATAATATAAAAAATATACAAGACACTGTCCAAGATTGTATTAAGTGGCATACCAACCTCAAAAATATCTAATGGACGATTCTGAATAATGATGGCCCATAGCATCAATTTCTACTATAACCTAGTAGGGGTTCATTTTGTTTCATCCTACAGTCCCTCTAATGGGCACATGCATCAAACTACTTCACTCTGGTGCAACACCGTCATGTTGCTTAGGCTCATTGGGCATATTCAACTGTCAGGTTAATTAGTCAGGTAAATTCATTTTCTGTCGTATTATTTTAATCTAAGCCTATGCTTGAACCAGTTTACTTTCAGCTATTTTATTTACGATAGGCACTTGAACCATTTTTCCTTTCTCTATATCTGGCTACTTCATGTGGAATAACAATTACTACATTCAAATTGATGGTGTTGCCATGGGGTCTCCGGTGTCACCTGTTGTAGCTGACATTTACATGGAGAACTTCGAGGAGCAAGCGCTCCGAATGGCACCTGTTGTGCCGAAGATATACAAGAGGTACGTTGACGACACCTACACTATATTACCTAAGCATGAAGTGACTGCATTCCTAAACCACCTCAATTCCCTTAATTCTAAAATTAAATTCACTATGGAATTGGAGCAGGAGAACAAATTAGCTTTCTTAGATGTCTTAATACAAAGAAATCCTGATGGTACACTTAGCCATACTGTTTATAGGAAACCCACCCACACTGACCGATATCTAAATGGGAAATCCCATCACCACCCGAGCCAATTATCTGCCGTAGGCAACTCTTTGTTTCAGAGAGCACATGGAATCTGCGATCCCCAACACATTAATGAGGAACTCAACCACCTGGTTAAAGTGCTGCGGGATAACGATTTAAAAACACCGCGTCGCCGTCGCAGAAACCGCGTAAAGCCACTCACAGTTGAACGAAGACCAGCATTCCTGCCTTATATAAAGGGTGTTACTGACAAGATAGGAGGCATTCTTCGGCGAGCTTCAATCAAAACTATCTACAAGCCGCACTCAAAGATAAGCCAGCATCTTCGTCCAATAAAATCAAGCATCCCTTTACAAGATCCAGGCGTTTATAAAATCGACTGTGACTGCGGGCTCTCTTATATCGGTCAAACCAAACGAAATGTGTCAACTCGCATTAAAGAACACATCTCTGATGTTAAAAATAAACGAACCTCAAAATCTGCAGTTTGTGAACATTCCATAGACAAGCCCAACCATTATTTAAGATTTGATACCGTGAAGATCCTAGCAAAAGAGAAACATTTTATACCTAGGATGGTCAGAGAAACTATTGAAATTAAAAAACATCCAAATTTCAATAGAGAAGATGGTTGGAAACTTTCATCAACATGGGATCCAATACTTAAAAACATCAAAATGAAAAACCAGCAAACTGTTAGACTGCAAACTCAGGACACAGTCAGTGCCTTTTGTGTCAATCCGGGACGTTATGCGAGAAGACTGAGAAACAGATGGCGTTAATATGTATTGACAATCATGTAGTTTTTATTACTGGCAATAGATGAACAACACCTTAGTCTATCGTGACCACGGCAACTGCAAAGATGCCGAAACGTCGAAATAATTTTAAAATTAACTAAAATATACGCGATAATATCCGGTAAAAAGTGTTTTATTTAAAGTATGTATCGTGAAAACTTAACAAAAGATTTAGTTTGAGTATATATTAAGAAATACAGTAGCTTTTGATCTGAATCAAACAGATGTACTTTGTCTTCAAGATAAACCAATGGAAATAAAATTAAATAATACTAAATACGAAGTTCTTGCATTGGTCGAGTATTTACCGTCCGGTGGCGATGTAACAGACATCCACAATATTGGCCATTATCGGGCTCATTGTCGTCGCAATGCTGAATGGAAATGTTTTGATGATCTTAATGATTTTATAACCAAAACTCCGAATTCACTTATCGGTAACTGCTTTATGTATGGACGGAAATAAAGGGTAATAACTTCGCTGCGATATTAACATTAATGATTTGTTATTCATAAATTGTTCTTAAATATAAATAAATTAATATGTACCTAGATCAACAAATCATAATAAGAATAAACAGAACTTAAAAAAATTCGGGCGTTTTATTTGTCAGGTACTATACAACTGATCCAGACATGTGTGTTTTTACGAGTATTTACTGTTTCGGTACATTTTTTGTTTTATTATATGTTATGTGGAATGGTTAAATATTAAAATAATAAAGAACCCCCGCCATATTGACGCCAATATGGCGGGTGTACCTTAATTTTGCAATATTTTCGATCTGAATCAGGTACAGATTTTTTAGAGCTGGGTACATTCACACACTACTTGACGAAATACACAAATACTTTACGGTACTTTAAATTGTTACTCGACGATCCGTATTCATCTGATATACAACCAACAGACTTTTATTTCAGAAACTTAAAAACCCTCGTGGGTTAAAAAATCTACTATTACTGAAAAGGATGGAAGGGATCTTAACTACATATCAGTTAAGCAAAATTTAGTTCCTCTTCATTCTAAACATTAGTTTCTTTTGCTCAAGTTATGCTCAAGCCTGTTATTCAAAGTATACATTTTCCTAACCATGTTTTTTACTGTTCATCCTTCCTTTCCA
This sequence comes from Marasmarcha lunaedactyla, assembly GCA_923062675.1. Classification (NCBI taxonomy): domain Eukaryota; kingdom Metazoa; phylum Arthropoda; class Insecta; order Lepidoptera; family Pterophoridae; genus Marasmarcha; species Marasmarcha lunaedactyla. The sequence continues at coordinate 10,214,147 of OV281339.1, read as the reverse complement.
GAGGCTATAACGTGCTATCCTGCGCGGACCTAAGTAAAAAATTTTACCCACAGTTAAAAGATTATTTGGTTAAAATATTCGAACATTCCCGTAAATTATGTTAGTCTGACACAGACAGATTGCAATATTTTAGTTATTAGCTTATTTCGCGTTAAAAGTGTTAACTCTGATCTGCGCAAGTGGGATTTTATAGAACTTCAGCAATAAATAAACTGAAATTTACTTTACATATTTTATTTGTTCCAATAAGTTACATCATATAAAAAATATCTTCTTGCATCTTCAAAGACACGCCCAATCTGAAAACATAAAATGGCATTAGATTTCTCAAAAGCGAAAATCAGTATAATATTTAAGTGCCTAATTTGATAAATTTGAAAAAAATATTAAGACAGCAAATTGACATGGCTATTGGATCTATCGGCTAGTTTATAATAATAAATGTGATGTAAGCGAAATCGAAATACCATTTTTGTGTTGTAATCCGTAGTATAGGTCGCGTCATATAAAAATAACGCTAGGTGTCAAGCTGCGCAGGAGGCGATTTATCGGTCTATTTGGTGGTATGAGGTACGGCGCGGGGCGGGCGGTGGGTCACGGGCCACATGCTTGCAGGTGAGCTATTGGTTCGTCAGTTGATCTCTGCTTCCCGCGTTGAATTCACGCTACGTTCGTTTTTAAAATACCATTGCGCACATCAGTTTTTAATTACGATTTTGGAATTATGGTTTTAAATAGAAAAGTTGGGAAAATGATTTTTGACGTTTATTGTTTTATGAAGAGAGAGGCTGATAATAACTTAGTCGATAATTCAATGTCACCCACGATGACTTAATGGAAGGAGTTTCCCCATTACTTTAATATTATTATTTTTTGTTACTTATTTTTACTAATATGCATTAAATATTCTACACTGAATCAAACATGTTATTATTTCTATTTAAATTCTATCTAATATATTTTTAATGTGCCAACCAATATACGAAGCCGCAAGCAAAAAGCCTAGTACTTTCGTGTGCTAGTGTACCCATGCGCAAACACACCCCCTCTACTCTCTTCAGCGTTCTTTTTACATGAAGCGACCTGTACCTAACTCTGAGTACTTCTTTACAAATTCATAAATGACTTATGTTAAATTTATAATAGGTACAGACCGACCAACTTGTGCGTCAATGATGGCGTGATGACATTTTAAACACGTATTTATAAATCTTTTCTTAAACATTTTCACAACTGTTTTGCACTGTTGGTCGCTCTGTTATATTTAATAAGTACAGGATATTTCAAAAAGATAAACGCTGCAATTATTACAAAGTTCACAAATAACCGTCTAGCAAATAAATGTGGTCTTATTATGACGTAAAAGGTGCGTTTTCAGTGTTATATTACTTTCATAAAATCATGTTTATTTGTAAGACGGTAAAAAACGTATAACTATGAAAAGTCAAAAAGAATATTTTTCTCTTCTGTAGCAACCGCACAGGATAAAAGTCAACAAAGCTGGCTGTGATATGGTAATGTAGCATCTCACAACCACTTTGTCGCATTCTACCCATGTGACGTATCTTCAGATTTGCTGTGTTCACGTCGCCAAGGAAGCGTGTGGAGTCCTCTCGCTCATCAAAGCTGGCTGTGATATGATATCTACAGGAAGCATATTACAACCACTTTGTGAGCGACAGCGACTCTGTCATATCTTCGTCGTGGAGAAAACTTACTGAAGTCTGTCTGAGTAAAATCAGCAGCCTACTCGTCAAAAATGGCTGTGATATGGTAGTACTACATACGCACAACTATTTTTACGAATGGGCCGCTAACCAGCTTCCATCTGGTGTGCGTCCTCGCTGGCATCTCCGTAAACCGACCACATCAAAGTGGCTGTGATATGAAAAGTGCTTAAGACATTTCACCGCCGCTTTGACAGGCTAGGCCCGAGAAATAGGTTCCTGGTGTGACGTGCTAGTGGGTAGTTGCGAATGAAGCCATGCTCATCAAAGCTGGCTGTGATAGCTGCTCTGTGACCTATGACAAACCGACTTTGATGGCAGGACCGCATTGAGTCTGAGCGCTGTCTGCTGTATAATAGGTGCAATACATCTATGTTTACAAAATAAACATTAGCCAAATAAAATAGCTGTGCAGGGTGCGCGGTTTTTGTAGTATTAAAACTTTAAATGGGATTTCCTATAGGTTGATTAATAGGATCATATATTAAATAACCAACATGGTTTGCGTTTATAAAGCCATTTATTTACGCAAAGCTGCAAAAAGCGTTTTGATAAAAAGTAACAGTTTCTAAACCCGAAAAAAATGTCCCATACCTTTAACCAAGGCAAAATACAATACCCAAGCACCCTGCATATATATTTATGAACGAAAATCGAAAAATACAATTAAAATTTGTGCATATATATTTTAAGGCTTAATATTGATATTAACATAACAGAAGCAATCAATGTTCTGAAACACAACTTCGTGGAAACTGTTAAATTTCATGAACACATTACATTAAGTCCCAATTACAAACACCCAGTTACAATAAAAACCTTTGGAAACAGAGTTAATTATATAAAAATATACATCAAAATGTGACATAAATAAGGTGCGATTTGTTTGAAAGTGATCAAGCATTGAAATAGAAAATTTTGTTTTAGAATGAAACAAACTTTGAAAATGTTTTTCTTTTTGTACATTCCGCCACTGAAAGTAAATGTATTATGAATGATCATTTAGGGAATAATGGAGAATCTAGGACAAACTTAAATACCTAAATACAAAACATCACACACCTCAAATCGAACCTGGGATCACCGTAGTTAAGTCACGCGCTTGATAAAAGAGAAGGAATCTTTCATCTTATTACTAACTATCCCATTCCGAATGATGATACCACTTAGCACAAGAATAAAGCACGTCTACGTCAAGTTGCCTTTAACCACGGCTAGGAGATATGGTAATCTGTAAGTATGGTTGATATTCGTTTATCCCTTCTATCTTATGTTAACGGGTTCTTATTTTAGCAACTAAGAAATGTAGCTCGATCATATTGAAAATTGGTGAAAAACAAAACGTTAAAGGCTATCTTTGCACTACATCACAGTGCCTGAGGTGCCTAAATTCTTGATTAGAAAAAAAAAACATTGATAAAATTAAAAGCAATTACCTAGAACACGTAACAAAAATCTCAGTGTATCGTGTATATTATCTCAGATAATGAAAAGAGTGCATATAATGCACTGGCTCCTGTTTTTTAAACTAAATTAATTGACATCCAATGTTACTTTGATGTGTAAAAACCGACAAAAAGTGATATAGAGACGGAACTTTAGTCACAGTATGCTCAGTCAAACATGCACAATCAGTACGGAGATCGCAGTCGCGCGAAGGTGTATCTAAATATCTAAATATTGATAAATTCAAAAACATTTAATTATTATAGAAGTTACAAGTATCTATCAAATATAATCTTAACAATAAAAAGCAAATAAACTCCCGATAAGTTTATCCTTGAATAATTAGGGGAATTATAGCAAAATAATATTTTTCCCAGAAATCAAAAAAGAAAGTCGTTACAAAGAGAAAATTATAACGGAAATGATTAGGACGCTGTATATGTCCACTTTATTTACGAGCGAGTTGTTATTTAGTGGAATTTTTTTGAAGTTTTTTAAGAGGCTTCCTTAAGAGGAATCCTCGTAATCCGTCGTTACGAGGATTCTTGGTCAAATCTTGTTACTTACCAGTTTTCTACGTAAGTTGTGTTAAGCTTTAAACATAATATTCGCCTTTTATAAAAAAAAAACATACGGCAACATGATTTGTTGGAATTAACTTATTAAGATCTAAAGACAAAAGATTAAATTATGGTTACTAAACGTTTTAAGAGTTCTTTTTAATAAATAAATTGTAATTTAAATTTTCAATTTAGAAGTAACATCTAGTTACAGAACAAAAGGCGTTAAGCTTAAATAAACAGGTAATAACATTATTGAATCCATAGACGTCTGAACATCCAAAAATCAGCGTCGACCTATATAATCTAAAACTAAAAACGAATGAAAGAATAACGTTACGTCGCCATGGACAGTGACAAAGTTCACCTTTTCCACCCTTGTTCATGAGTGTGCGACAAAAATCAATAGTTTTAAAATTTTAACCCCATGATGAAAAACCCTGACGTTAGAGTTTGTGCCGCGCCCTAGTTCACTCAACTTCCGTTCTTACAAAATCGAAACGAGCTAAACAATTTCAGTGAACTAATTTAAGGGCCGTCGTTTGGACTGACGACAATAACTCACAACATGGCAGACATTTTAAGCACTATTGCAACAATTCGATATCAACACCAAAAATATTACACGTATTTAATTATTCAAAAATCTTGCAGATGTGATTCGGTCACAATACAGAAACCCCACATTTGAGAAAAATGATACCAAATGCACATAAATGGCAAGAGAACATTAAACAGTGTATAAAAGTAAATATGAGCAAATATGGATAGCATTGAAATCCATACAATTATTCAATAGATCGCTGGTGCCACGATTCTAAATAGTTTTGAACCTAATTGTTTAAAAAAAAACCTTAAGTAAACAGGGCAACTAGCAACCATCAGAGAGGTGTTAATAATGAATTTGGGTAGCCAAATTTTAGTGTCATGGACACATCAACATTTACAATTTTAATATTTCAGGTATTTCAATACTTTACTCGTTTTTATTTAGTTTTTAGTAATTTTTAGGCAATTTAGTCATTCAATGTAAAATAATCTAAACATTATTCATGCGTCACTGTTAGTAAAATAAATGTTAAAATCCTTAAAATTTATGAATTTCAATCACAACAAAAATGTGAACGATGACGCTGACAATCTTTGTGTTGACGGGGACTTAGGTTTTCAACAGGTACAAAAGGGAACCAACCCGAAATTAAGAATGATTAACGCATCCAAATTGAATTAATGCACTGATTGCGAATTAGCAACAAAACGTTGTTTTGTCGTCGGGGCAAGGGGTATAAAAGCCGTTGTATCATGACAAAACCTGCTTTTGTAAAGCGCACCTGCGATTTGTCTGATATAACAGTAGTAACAACCAGCTAAAAATAAGCAACGGATTGGATTAAATTAATAGTACAAGAAATAAAACGAAATCAAATAATACATTTCAGAGAAATTCAAACTACCGACGGTCAACAGATTTGTATCCTTTTTGACGACCATTTCCGCTCAGTCTTGGTAGAACCTACAGCCAATTTCAATATAGACATCGCTGAACCTCCTGACAATCCTCTGGTAGACATTAACTCTATAAATTGAAATGTTAAACTTGTCGGTAAATACCTAAACTCCATTGATGTACATAAGGGATCAGGTCCTGATGGAGTCGTGCAGAAAAGTGCTCCAATGCTCGAGCTTTACCTATCACCTTATTATTTAAAAAATCTCTCCAATAAGGCCATGTACCTGATGTATGAAAGATTACTACTGGTTTACTAAAGGAAAGGTTTACTTCTGCACCGAAAGGAAGAATGAGCACTTTCATCGAGAAATATAGACCAATCTCTAAACTGTGCCAATTCGACCAAGTTTTGGAGAAGATTATAACAGATCAGCTTTCAGAGGTCGTACGATGCCACGTTACTCCCGATCAACATGGATTTTTCAGAGGTCCTTCTGCAGATACAAATTTATTTGTATTTACACAAGATATATTACATGCCATGTAGGACGGTTGGCAGGTGGATGCCGTTTACACTGATTTCTGATTTTTTGCAAAGCTCTGGCGACTTGGTGTACACGGCGATGTATTCAGATGGCTCTGTCTAGTCTTATGTTGAGAGAAGAAGTCAATCAGTTGTCCTGTGTGCTTACACATCATTGCCAAAACTGGTCTGTTCTGGGGTACCTCAGGGGTCACATCTAGGGCTCTTGTTTTTCACATTATTCATAAATGACGGCACAAAACACCTTAAACCCTCCTGCTCGCTACTTTAAGCAGATGACACCAAGATTTACAGAGTTATACGCGATATTAAGGTAGGGGCGCGATATAAAATGTAAACTACCTAACCAGTTCTTCAAAAAAAAATATATGTATAGATTACAAATTATAATCATAAAATTGATAAAGTTACTCAAATTAGAGATCTTGGCGGTATCATGGATAATAAATTGACCCTTATTTCCTCACATGGACTCCTTTATATTATCTAAATCGTAATTAAATATAAATTTAAGAACTTACACTTACAACAGCTTGTAGAGATCTGGAGTTTGCGTGTGGAACTCTTATTTTAAATGTCATCTTTACCGCTTTGAAAGAACACAACGACAATTTGTATAATCTTTGGAATTTAGACCTGGTTTTAATTACGTTAACTACACCGGATCACTGAATCGTCACAAGTTTCAGTCATATGTCGGACTAAAAAATTGTTTTAAATAGCGCGTAGTGGAACACTGTATGATGCAAATTCTTTTATTAAGCGCGTTTGTAAACTTTTTAGAGATAATTTTTTCTTTAATGTATCTTAATTTGTTAATTCAACGATATAATCTATTTATGTCTTTTTATATTCTCTGTCTCGATATATATTTGATTACTTTTCATTTTTATATTGAACATTGCTTTTTGTTTAGAGTACCACGTAGTTTATTATGTAAAAATAATTTTATTTTAATGTTAAATATGAATTGTTAAAAGTTTTGTATAACCGGTTGTTTCTAAATGAATCGCTTTATGTATTACTACTTACATCAAAACCAAATAACATATTATAAACTTCTTTGTGGCTATCACAAAGAAAAACTATTTGTAGCAGGGATCGTTATGTTCAGTTATAGGGCTAACTAAATTAATTAATATGAATTATAAATAAAGTGAAACCACTAAGAAATATATAAATATTTTTATAATCTTATTTCGGACAAACAAAATATTATGTTGAAAAAAAGCAAAACCGTAAAAATAAAATTAACAAGTATGGCAACGTACGAGCCCATACGAGTATCCTGAAAGCAGGATATAGGCCAAAGCACAAGAAACTTTGCACAAGGAGGAAACTAACGACTGTGCATTATAAGGCAAAAATAGGAAACTCGTTTAAAATTTGTTTATTTTCTGTCTCTTAAAATCAATATGTCATTATCCTATAAGCAAATGAAAATAAATATGAGTTTCTTATTATGACCGAACCAAGATTCTATCACCAATGAAAGAACATTACTCCAAACCTCTAGATATACAATTATCATTTGAGTTTTATCAACATTTTCATAATCTAAATTGCGGCGAATCATCGTATACCCAAGAATTACTATGTTGACGGCAATAAACAACAACATTGTACGAGTTTTTATAAAATCTGAAGCTTTTATATGAACTATCAGTATTCTAAAACTTATTAATACCTACAAAACTTTATTTAAGTACACGCAGCAACTCTTATGTTCAATCAAAGGCCAGTATAGTCCGCATGCAACCGTTGTAGTAAACATGTGTGAACCGAAATCAAATAAGGTTAATTTTGCAATATTGAAAAGAGGGACAGCGCACCGGTGCTTTGTAGTCGCTGGCTCATTTACGAGCATAACGCCGGCAAGACTAATATTAATTGGTAATACATATATATAAAAAGGAATGAGAAGATGATTAAATATGTAAAAAAATATATGTTTTGTGTAATTACTAATAGATTTTTTGAGTCCAGTTAAAAATTTACAAATTCCCAACAATATATTCGGCTTTTGACGTCAAAGTTTTAAAAAGGTTGCGTTATAGACTTCAGTATACCTTTATTGTAACCCAATCGTACTGATATATAGGACATAAAAGAGAATGGCAGGCTGGGTACCCTGTAATATTTATAAATTGTAATCATATCAAAACCGGGCTATATTTAGTTTACAGGTCAAAATTAGACACGCATTTACCAAGCTCAAATATTGAGATAGTTGTTGGGGATAAAATCCAATTGTTCCCATAACAACCCATTTATTTTTTCGTCGACATCTAGAAAATTATGTGTAAATGTCAATCTGTCAAACTTCAAAGACATTGGGCCGCCATTCCAATGAGCGCTTATGTTAATTTTTTTGTTACGGTCCGCTGTTGTATGTACAATTTACTTTCTCGCTGCAAGTGTTTTCTATTGAATGAAACAGGGTGGCCTTTGAGTTTTTCCCAAAGTTTTTTAATTTCAATAGCTTCATCTGATCATCCTATGAACGTATTAACCCTCTAACCGTATTCGTTCTATTGTAAACAACGTTTTGAGATCTTTTTCACGTTCTTTTTGAGGTTAGATTATAATTTTGACTTTTTATTCCCAACTACTATATTAATCTTATGATTGCATTTCGATTATCCAGTATTCAAACATTCAAACCCACATATTCAATTAGAGATACGTAAATGCTCTGCGAAAATAAAAGCGGTACTGACAATGTATTGCTGCGTTCCGTTTGCCGATAACAGCGCTCACAGCGCTCATAAACCCGTTCCGATTGCCCGTGAGTGCGCTCACAGCAATATCGATACGTCATCAATCAAGACGTCATAAACGCCGCCATCTTCCCGCTCACAGTGCCCAAGCTACGGAGCATGGTCGCTGTGAGCGGTCTGTCACAACTGACACATGACGTTACTTTGTTGGTGTTTTTATTAGTCGATAAAAGATTTTAAAAGCTTGCTTATTAATTTTCTTTGGTAATAATGTTAAAGAATGCTTCTGCTTCATTCAGGGTCAAAGATCTTAATGAAATTATAACTTTAGACTTAATCGACGAACAATCAGAATGTTAGCGCGCTATTTACCGTTCCGATTGCAATAGCACTAATATCACTTTTAGCGCACTAAAACGAATCGGAACGGTTTTGAGCACTTTTAGCGCTGTGAGCGGCAAACGGAACGCACTATATGTATGTATGTGACTTTGCCAATATTCTTTACCTGCCAAAATTAAGGTGGTGGCTTACTTACATTAAATCTTTAAATACTACAACCATTATAATTGTTGTCCTTTAATGTAACATGCTTTGTTGATATCAATTAACGTTCTTATCACTACACGCGCCCTATTTTTTTACAAGATTGCTCGCATGCTTAACCATAGTAGAAAAAGTAATTATGATTTTGGATATAACTAAAAAGTTTGTAAAAAATAAAAACAAATGTTGTATGTTTCATCTTTATTATGAAATAAAATTAACAAAGAAAAATTTGGATCGATTGAGATCAACTTCAATAAAATAATAAAAAAATAATATTCTGACTTCTAATTATCTTCTTCTTCCCATTGAAGACATAACCACCTGGCACATCATTTAACCACTTTTTTGTGGAGTTTATTTTTTATTATTGATGAAGATAATCAAGTACCAAACGTAGCAGCATGAGGGGTTTAGCCAGTTCAAATGACGAGTCAAGTAAGAAATTTCGTTGTACTACAGTTTGTATGCCTTTATTTAATTGATGGATGATCAAAGCATTTATACCCGCTATAATCAAATAATTTCGGACCAGGAGGTCGAAATGTAAGATTTTGCGATCTTACCCATGTTTCTGATGGACATTCTGTACTCCATAATGTTCCATTCTTAGACTCGTAAAAATTTCGACTTTTACGGTTCGATGAGAGTACAGAGTGAGGAACATCTTCGTCAGATGAAACCGCAACATCTTCGCGTTCGTGGTCAAACATCTCTTCCTGTGTAGGTATCGACTTCTCCGTCATCCGAGTCACTCTGGATAAGTTCGTTGTCATTTTTATCTGCTTCTAACCAGCACACAATTCCGGCCATCCATACGAGGCTCCATTTTTCGTAAGAGATCGCTGAAACCATAACTGAAATGAATTATATTCATATCAAGACAAGCTATTAACTATATATTACTTATTTTTAAGTCAAAGTTTAATAAATTTCAAAACCATACTGAGAAGAATAAGAAGAATAGTGATTACATTATTGCTTACCTTAATTCACTTTTGTTACACCGATGCTCGCTTGTACTACTATGGTAGAATGTCGATTTTGACGGGAATTTGTGCAATGCCCACGCAGTCACTTGGCGTAGCATTGACCCGTTGCGTTATATTGTTTCTGAGGCTTATCTAGGGGCGCGAGGGGAAACGCTCAAAAATTAAGGAATGGCGCGAAAAATTTTTAAAGTGCTCTACCATGGTAGAACTCGCGTGCACTGTAGTGTTAAGATACAAAATAGCTTCATACCACTCAATTTCTTGTTAAACATTGATAAACAAAAGGTGTTAATTATTTAAAACTTTAAAAAGTTAACAATATTAAAAAAAAGAGCCACGAATCTCTCCGAAACTTTTGATACAACACATTCAATTGTTGTCCTACGCAAGGAGGACGTATTAAGTAACAGTAAAATAAAATATTTTGTTTTAATCCATTTCGGAAAAACAGGAAATAACATTGACATTAAATCTTTTTGACTGACTTTCATCAGAAAGGCGAGATTGATACATAATACCTTGTTATTAAATAAATTGACACAAAATGTACAATGTTTTGGGTTTAATTTTCAAGTTCAGCTAATATTCTTCACCAAATTATCCAAAATAGACAGTTATAAGAGATACAAAAATTAGAAGTAGAAATTGCAGGTCCAATTTTGTCATCTTCGTTGTTGTGGCTCGATCCACATGAAAGACAAGGTAGTGAGAACATGATGTGCTGGACATCTCACTACCCATGTCTTTCACGAGGCAAAGAGCAGTCTTCTGTGGACACGCCGACCGGCACCAACCTATGTAACAACTTCATTATAATTCCTACATGCATCGAGAAAATATTATGAACTAAAATTAATCCTTTTTATTATCACTACATCTTTAACATGCTGTTTAATTAGAACTTACAGTATTCAGTAGCGGGCTAGCAGAAAATCTTACAGAGGCACTATTCATTTGGTAGAACTAAATCTTGGAAATAAACGATGAAATCATTAACGTAAAAAAAATATTTATTTTAAACTAACCAATATACAGGGTGTCCCAAAAATAGTGTAAAGCAGAAGTCCATGGACAGAGCACCCTTAGAAGCACCCGAAACGCCCCCATGTATGTTCTACGACTTTTTGTAGTTTTCGAGTTACGAATATTTTTCAGAATTTTATTTTGAGAATTCTCTATCTCGACAACTTAAATAATCAGCCTCGTTACAATTTCATAACTTTCAACAAAGTAACGAAGCCGATTATTTTATGCATAAACGGTACTCTTCAAGATTAATAAGCAAAAAAGAAAATTTCAAAAAGTCTTGTAGTTTTTTTTTGTGAAAAGTTATGTTGTCGAGATGGAGAACTCTCAAAAATTCTCAATCCGAATTTTTTTCTCGAAAACTACAAAAAATCATAGAACATACATGGGGGTGTTTCGGGTGCCCCAAAGGGTGCTCTGTCTATGGACTTCTGCTTGACACTATTTTTTCGGACATCCTGTATACCTAAAAATGCTTTTATAAGTGAAACTCCATTAAAATTTTAAAGAACTGAAGTATGAAGCTTAATCGGCGCAGAGTAAACTTTTCAAAACGACTGTAATATTTTGGAAGCCTCTTTCGCGATTTAGTTTTGCGCTTACAAGCACTTATTCAGGTAATTCGAACACCCAAAGCGCATTTAGTCTTGACAACTAGTTGAGAGTTTAAAAAATTTTTCTAACAATGCCAGCATCGAGTAAGCTTCGAATTAAAAGTACATTAATTTAGTCAGAAAATTGTATTAACATTTTTTCTTTGTAAGGACGAACCACTAAAAATCAAGAAGAACGGCAGATTTTAGGTTTTATATAGGTTTAGATTTCGTTTTCTAAGCTACAATAAAACTAGAAAGGCTTTAACAATTAACATTGTGCCGGATGAATAGCATGGCAAATACATTTTCTAAGCTTCCTTTCTTACTATTTGAATTCGCTTTCTTTATATTGAAAAGAGAGGATCAAACTGAAAGGAAAAGCTTCGTTCTGTATAAATAATACAGACAAGATATTAAAGAGCTTGTGAAACTAAGATATATCACATGAAAAGAAAACCAATAAGTATCGCTGACATATTTAACATACAATGAAATTCTTGTCACCGCGCTTATCTAAAAATGCTACCTCTATTGGAAATAAAATGAAGTGTAGGTTTTTATGTAGGTTGTATAATGAGGTTTACTAAAAATTCCAAACAAACGTAAAATTGTTTTGATTAATTAGGATAAGAAAAATTAATTATTATATAAAAATCTTTGATTAAATTAATAATTTATAATAATAAAATATTTGAACAATAGATCTGGTACTCTCACAAACTCGAATAATTATTAGTTTATTACGATTATAAAAAATACCTTATAAACTAGAAAATAGTCAGAATTATGCAACGACGGATGCAAAACGTATGTCGTGTTCGGATCACCTCCCCTCATTTCGCTTCAGAGGGGTAACGTGACCGTATTCGACTCCGCTGCCCGTCTTTCGGCGAACTGCATCTTATAATTAAAATGTTCTATAGCCACAATTAATAAAAGTGCATTTGAAATCCCTGTTACGCATCCTTTCATGTGCAAGCGCCAATCGCACTTGGGCGATATTTAATTTAGGGGTTTTTTTTCGAAATGGACAGTTTATTTATGGCCCTCTGGGCCTTTTAAATTTCACCGGACTTTGTAGCTTAGCGCTGACGGCGCATATTGAAACTACCACTGGTTCGGAAGGATCATTGACTGCCAAAGAAAAAGCAAGAAACTCAGTAGGAATGCGTACGACGCGTTAGCCTGGCCCACCGGTGGGTTAGGCGATTCGAATGCCGTGTTGCCCTATTTCTAACTTGTTTAATTTAGGGTGATTTTTTATCACTTAAACGAATATCTATATTACTACTTACTACGCGCAAAAGTATTAATGAATGAATTAGTATTAATGAATGAATGGACGCCACGTCATTTTCCGATAGTGACCGCACCCGATATTTTTCCGCGTGAATTGTCGCACACCAACTGCATGGCCCCGAAGTAAGCAGAGCTTGTGTTATGGATGACCACACAGCGAACTGGGGGGAACCCAGAATAAACATATGAATACAAAAAACCATGAACCGAGAACAAACATACGTGTTCATCACACAAGTGAAAGCCCCGGCCAGGACTCGAAACTGGGACCTTCGGCGTATGAGGCAAGGCTATTTACCTCTACAACACTCACTTGTCAAATCATCAATAGACTAATAACTTAAATATTGACATATTGTTTCGCTTTGTAATATACTTAATGAATTACTAGAATTTTGCAGGCCTATTTATTTGCCGTTGTCTATTTAACTCTCACATACAAAATCATATTACATCTCGCTCTTTGAGTTTGTCGAAATGTGTAGCCATGTCAATTTTAAAACGTCATTTTAAATATCAAAATAAAATAATAAATAAGATAGTCACAAAGAATAGGGAATAAGTTTTGTTTGACGTTCAGCCGTGATACTGGGTTGCACAAGAGTGAAAAGTGGGCAATTGCCTTGTATTTGCGTTGCCAGTATTGAGAGTGGACATCTTGTCTATATGTAAAATGTCATTGAAAAAAACCCTTTTTTTTTGTTTATAAAAAAAGAGATATTAGAGCTTGCATTTTTTGTACAATTCGATGAATTATATGGATGATTATTGCTTAAAGCTACAATCCATATCATCACTTACTTGCAATTGACTACTTGTTCGCATAAAAAAGAACACCAGCACATGTTATTTTGAAATTTCAAAATGATTGCGGCTTATATATATATTTTTTAAGCTTTAATCCCTCGGACGACCGTCTGCGAATTACAGATCTAGAGCATTCACTGAACTTTCAATAGGAACCTATACAGGGCGTTTTGGACTTATAGTCTTTCCATAAAAAAATTCTTAACATTTAGACTTAAAGCGCGCGGCCACACACCTATCCTTATAACGCGCGGACCTTGCGGACAGCTAGCAGTAATAGAAAAAACGTAAACGTAGATAATTAGATACCTTCCTATTTTCTTGCATACACAGTTTTTCCACCCAATTTGCAATCAAGCACTGTGCGATCAAAACGCAGTCACTTATTACACATACAATACAATAGATAATAACAAACACTGGTAAGTACTTCACTACAATGCCATTTTATCTTCGATTCTTATAAGAAGTCTTACTGGAATGGAAATGTAAGAAAGCTGTTAACGCAAGTAAGTAACAAGGTATCTATTTATCTATGTTTACGTTTTTTTCTATTGTGTAATTACCTTCCAGCTGAGCGCAAGGTCCGCGCATTATCTGGATAGGTATGTGGGCGCGCGCTTTAACTCAAATAAAAAGACGGTTTTTTGTAGTCGAATGGCGAGGACTAACTCAATCTGGAATATTTTTTTGTAAAATACGTTTTAGAGCACCTGAACATATATGAGCACCATATATGTTCTAAGTTTAAGAACTTTATTTTTTTTAATAATATTGTCGAGTTTTGTAATTAAAATTCTTAATAAATGTTGAATATGAACGCAATGAGATGCAAATGCACTCAGAAACCAACACAGTCTAAGAATAATACTAGTGGATTGGTGGATTTTTATAATATCTAGAATATTCTGTTGTATAAACTTGAACAGTATCTATATCAGTATTTTTTTATAAAATGGAATGATTTTAAATGTATAGTAGATATAAATGCTGTTGGTGATCACATTTAATAAATAACTAAACAGAAACACACTAATCCAAGTTTATCAACAAGTTTACAGAGCTCCAAGAGGATTTTTTAAAACGATAGATACAGATATTATTTATTAAAAACTGTTTTTTTTTTTCAGTAATCCAAATACCCATTGTGTCCAAACTGTACAAATTTGAAAAATCAAATAATTATGTATGTGTACCCATACTTTACATAGGAAGATGATAGATTTACAACCTCAGTTGCCTCCTCCTCACACAACGGGATTTTATCGTGTTATATTTTTACATTTTACTCGACGATACGCTGTTTTTACACACATCCTGGTCACAGGCGTCTTAAGAGCTATGAACACATTTAATCATCTCCATCCGCATTTCAGTCTGCGACTGTAGTGGTCAAGATTAAACGCTATAAAATTCGGTTAAAAAATGTTTTATTTAATAAAAATGAATCGAGTGAACTTAAGAAAATATCAATCACTGTCTAAATCAAACAGAATCAAAAAAAAAAGCAAAGTAAAAACAAACCGTATACTAAATAGAATATCATCATCTAAGTTTTGCCCCGAGATTAATGCATTTACTGCTATCATTTAATTGAACATTTACGCTACTAGTACAACATCTAAGAAAACGTGAATGAAATGTACAACCCATCACGATCACGCGATCGAATTCCCTAGCGCTTCGTTGAGATGTGTACCTTTCATCGAACGCAGAAACAAAGTCCTTATACTATAGTGCACTTATCGCGGACCGTGGGAATATGTAAGATTTGCTATTGTTTGTCATATCGATTTCCACTTCTTTTACTTCAGCGCTATGCTTTAAGAAATAGCACTTACAATTTAAGTGAATATAACGATCATGGAGATGACTAGACCTATGTCGTTGGATGCGGCAGTCGAGTGATGGATGGATCAATCTTTGAGTAAATAATTTGAAAAATCAGACATGTACGTACTTTTTCAAAATATAAGTATTTTCAATTTTTTTGGATGACATGGTCTTTAATACGTACAAATGGAGTTTAACCATACCCACTGTTTAAAAAGCTAGCCGATGAATACGAGGTAAACAAAAAAAATACAGTTCCATCCATATAAATTGTTATTACATGCAAGATGATCGAAATTGTTAATACCATAATTTTTACACTCATGTCTAATTATCGGATAAAATAAGTATACATCAGATACAAGCAACCTTATCAAGTTAATAAACTTTAAAGAAAAATTAAGTTCGGTAATAAAATTCGAGATCAAAATGGGTAAAAAAACGAACACCAAACAATGCAAAATAATTACGTAATACATGCAGTTTATAAAACTTCGTACAATATAATTAATAAATAACCTTCGGAAAGACAACCAATATTTGCTAATTTTTTGTTATTATTGAACTGGTCACAATGTTTCTCCTGCTAAAAAAAGAGGATCGATACGTTGTTCGTTAATAATTCAATATTAAATGGATCGATAACCGACAAAAATCAAAAATAAAGTTAAACATAGCGAAGCACTATAGATAAAAAAAGCAAAATCAAATAATTACTAGGCTAGGACTAGGCTTGAAACGAGAAACTATAGTTTTTATTAGTTTACTTTGACCTCATATTTGATTTCACAGTAGTCTCATCAGTAGGCCGTCTTTCTCAGAGGTCGAAAACTTAAAAATATACATACGCAAGCGAATAAAAGGTCACCTACCTTTACAAGGCGCAGCGTCTCTTCTGTTTTCCGATCCCATTCAGTTGCTTGTCTTCAAGTCGCCCTCCAAATGCCGACTGTCAAATTTATTACAAACCCATTCATATCAAATATTTTCAAAACTTTAGGTAGGTCACTACTACGCTTGCCAAACAGCAGCAGCTAACATGCGAGAGGGACAGTAAAATATTTAAATTTCAAAAGTTTTTTAACACTTTCAAGTATTTAAATTTAAAACAAAAGACAACGAAACGCATTGCACATTCACAATAATTCGCAAGTTATGAAAGAAACATCAGCACAGCTATTACAGACAGCGTTAATATTCGCATAAAAAAGTAAAGTATTTATAATGTATACAACCTTATCTTACAACAAAAAAATTAATTGTACAAGTATATTTACCTGTAAAATATATTTTAACTTGGCTATTCTTCCTCTTCTTTCAGTTCTTTGAAACCAATGTTGAGTGTTCCTTATAATTTTGGCTAATGCAGATAGGTCTGTAACAAAGAAATATACCTCATAAGAACATTAAGGTAAATGGCGTTAACTAACATTTAATCCGTATTTTAAATTCGCATTGGCTTTTAAATTAATTCGCAATAGGCAACACTCAAATAAAAAACAGAAATCAAATTATAATAGAATTTGGCAAACGCTTACCCCAAAAAAGGCGGCGCGGATTCAGGTAATTGCAGGGGCACGCAGTGGAACATAATTCATCTGCATAAAGAGACACATCTTGTTAAAGCTGACTATTTATCAATTACTTCATTGAACTATTCATTATGACTATTTTCACATGCGATTTCACATTAACTTATCTCACACTAAAAAGGGCCGAGACAAAAACGACTACGGCTGAATCGATTTTTAAAATAAACCACGTGCTCGAATTGCTAAATCTGTCTTGACGCGGTACACGTCTTCGCTCCGGGCGGCTTAACGAACAACAACGGAGGGTAGTCAGTCGTTAATTGTATAGTGCTATCCTGCTCGCTCTCGCAGGGTGCCCGCTACTACTCACTATCTCGAGCGCTCTGATTGGTAGAGCAACAGGTCCGGTCAGACACTACAAAATGAGATTTTTGTTGCATCTTTCAGAGCAAAATGGCAAGCTTTTTAAATTTATTAGAATTTTACTCTGCTAATTTAATTCTGAGACAGTAGCATGAAAACCTTCGCATAAAAATATTTAAATAAAGCTCAAAAACTAATTCAGAAAGGCTTCACTAGAATACAATACAGTTTTATGTTTTAACGCCAAGCAAGCATTTTACAGAATAAAGACAAGTAAAATAATTTCAATATTTAATCCTTAACTAATTCTATATTAAGCTCGGGCGTAAAATGTTTATCCCATGCCCTGTGCGAATATACCGAAAGCTGTCGAGAAAAATCGATTATATGACGCATGCGTAAAAGGTAACCATTGCTATTCGTCAGCTCCTCCCTGCAGCAGCTAGGGGTGGCCGCGTCAAAGTAGCTTTTATACAACAAGACATAAAGTTACACATTCCAAAGAACGCATGTATAAATCTTTACACGTGATTTTAGGCATTACTGTTTATTATATCATTGCTCTAATGAATTTTTTTTTAAATTATTTCTCTTCAAGTTGAGGAAGGCTTGTTCTAATTAAAGGGTTTTTATGATTTTTTTTAATTTAATGGATTCGAGGTAAATATCGCTACAAGGACTAAAACTACTTATAATTAAACAGCAAAATATAGAAATTTTCTTCTAAAAACGAACTATATAAGAAGAACTTATAAAAAAAGAACTGAAAGTACAAGCAACCGGAATAAGCGGTCGTTAATCTCAAGTCAGCTGAGGTTTTATGCAGATTCTGTAAGTGAGTACGAAGCCACTTCACACAATACTACGCCAAACGCCCTGACCTCGGATAAAATAACGGAGCGATGCATACGCGCGAGAGTTCACCGACATCGATTTTTTCGCCATCTTTACAACCGATACGTAAGCTATTCATTCTCATTTTGTGACTTCACAATGCAATGGCTTAACTCAACGCCACGCTTTTTGATTGTGCGCTAATGAATGAGTATTCAAGATAAGCGCACATTCAATCGTTTTATTCCTTTGATTAGGGTTGGATCTTATTGCAATTCTAGAAATAGAACAAGAACGAATACCTTGTTTTAAATAATTTCTACACTTTCAAATGTGATAGCTGAATAAAAAAATCATAACTGTGGCTTAAATCAAATAAACAAGTGCCGTACAGCCGAAAACCGGGGCGTGGTGACGCCTCATTCGTACTTTGTGGCTACGCTATGCGTACTCACCGAGTACTATCGGGGCTATTACTAAATTAAATAATGTCGACCATTCAAAACTGCGTTTGATTTTAACATTGATCAGCACAATGACAGTGTTCATGGCTATTGGAGTTTATATTGACGTAGGTACCGAGGTTTCGACAAATACATAAAAATAAAAAATAAAATTTATCGGGATATTCGGATTATAGCAACTTTGTGGGTTAAGTCCTAAAAGCTCCTTTTTTAAGCTTAAAAATCATAATAAAACTTATAAATTATAATTACGTAATATAACCGCAACACAATAATTTAAAAGAAAGAATCATTTTGGACTCTCATTGATCAACTAAACAACAAGCAAAAACGTCATTAAGTCTATTACTAGAGTAAATATACTACGACTTAGATGTGTATATGGGACAGAACGTCACTTGTTATCTGATGTTTGTTACTTTTATACACACTGGGCGCCTGATGAGTAACATCTAGCTAAAATCATTATTCAACTCAAAATTGTAAACCGCCATTGGATAATTGATGAAAACTCCTTAGATTCTGAATAAGAAATTGAGAATTCATGTCATTTACAGGTATGAAATAGATGAATAGATAATGGATTCTACATAGGTATGTGAAAGTGATTGTAAAGGTGAAAGAAAGGAGTTGTCAGGGTTAAATTTCTTTCAAATTTACTATATTAATAAACATTTAGATTGTACGATAACAACATCACGCAGTGGAGTAAAACTCAAACTGAAACTTTATTTTTTGCCGCATTCATCGACTAGTTGGCTGGTACCCAATACAATAAAAGACCGACGCAAAATGTATGTACACATATACCACTGTAAATGTTTAAAAAGTATTTTCGACTTCATCAGATTAGCAGCAGGCTCTTGTTACAATGAACATTACAAAATAAATCTATTACAAACTTAATTACACATCTATAAACAAGAACTATCACCACGCTTAACCTTGCGATAATTTGAAAGAAACGTAGGTAATTTCTAGGTGAACTTGGATTATACGCGCGTAGCAATAAAAATATTAACAAACAGTAAACAAAAACAACAGAACAAACCACTTAAAAACAACTTCAATTAAACTTTTCTCGATTATCTTCACATTTCTGGTTTTCTTTGGTCAAATCTCACGTCATTTCTGAGAACAAAATACAAAAACCTTAGATAAAAAGTTTGAAGACTGAGCGTGGTGCGTCGTTTTCTCGGGGCTCGTTTCCAGTTGGTTTAATATTGGTAATTTTCGAAACCATCGTAATCCGAGATGCCACATTGCCCTTGGGAGGATGGTCGGTCAATGCCCCGCAACGCCATGTGTTCTACAAACCTACGCGCAACCACACTGTATTTAATGTATACCTGCCTTGGTTTATAGGAAACCATGACGCCATCCTTAATATATACTACCTCACTGTAAAATTGTAAGGCATTTTACAAACAAAAGTAATGACGAATTTTACAACAGTTTGTAAAAACAACAATTACGGGTGGTTAGCTTTTTCAAAATTCAAAAGTTATTTTGTTATTTAAAACGGTTCAACGCTTTACTTTTACAGAGTTAAGAAATTCTTGCACAAAGTCGAAGCTCATTTTTTTGTAACGTTCAACCGGGGTTGATTCGGCTGTCGAATTCCTTGGGAAGACTACCTGCGCGCCCAAAGCTCTGCCTTTCCTCCCCACAGCATTCTCCCCACAGCATTAATGTCATATGACTTTTAATTTGCTTATTTTGAAATAGAAATACTGTGCTGCGGCAATCGAGCTTTGATAGCAAAGAATTTGAGAGAGGAATTATTCATGAATTTGTTGGAATATAACAAAAGCGTTAATGTGAGAGTTAGTTTTGCCGTTACGCCTGCTTTCTTATGGAATATTCACGTATGAAACATAAGATACTCTTCCTAGACTATGTGTATCGCCGCTCGTGGTCACGGTGCGGATTGCTGCGGACTCCGCAACACACACAATGTTGCGTGCTGCCTTGCTCTACTTGTACTCACGACGGAACGCATAGTATGCTAACTTACCAGCATTTCTCATAAACCCAAGAAAAACAATTACGGAGGCATACTCTACCGAGCCCCATCGAATTAATGTACGTTCATTAAATATTCCAACAGTGATTTAAGTCAAATTAAGTCAGGAGGTATAAGAAAGAACACTTTCTTTTCAGATAATACAGATATCTTTGAAATATCAGAGGCACAAAGGTTGCGTATCTATGAACAGCATACCGAGGTACCTTCGGAGTTTAAGATATTGATTAACCACAACTCATTCACGATAAATTATAAATGCTTCGTCTTATTTACATTTGTATTATTTAAATTAAAATATACAACGGAATTCTAATTTGATCGTATCCTTGCAAGTCACGTATCCTAGCACTTGAAGCAACAGTGATCAATGCCAGCTCTAAGCATTGTATTTGTTATCAAGTAACCCGCCTCTTAACATATGACACATCCTAACCACGCTTCGATGTTGCATGCGCCGGATGTAACTATATATATCAGGCAAATACGATAAATAAATTTAATTGATAAGTCCATAGAGTATGGACGATATACGAGCTTTCTTCTTAACACATTGAACAGGACGTGGCGAGTCGAATATACTGCTAGTAGTTCCGTTGCAGTCTAATTCCCGCCAAGATTGTTTCGATGTTCATCAGGTCAAAGGTCGAAGAGTGCGTATTTGTTGTAATCGAGGCAAGTTAATCTTTATAAACAATTTGTGGAAAATGGACGCATCTTATTAGCCATTTATAGGATACGGCCTGATGGGTTCACGACGTATCTGTGAAAGCGAATGTACAATTCTAGACGAAACATAAATGACTTGCTCAACACAGTAAAGCCACCGCGATCTGTGATTTTTGATTATTGAACTTTATATGATATTTGTGATTTTGAAGGCGCCTTAAGGGGCTGCTTGGTTATTAGCACGTAGCAGAGAGGTCTGCACCCAGGGCCTCATCTCATCGAAATAACTGACCAAGCTCTAGTCAGGGCCTGACACTTCAGGGTGCAGTTGCACCTGGCGACCAAGTTAATATTTGTGCGTCTTTTCCTGATATCTGTCGCTAGAAGTTTATTTTAATCGAACGCGCGCAGATGGCGTGCGGGGTCGCTTTTATACTTTTCTTGGGAGCGATTTTGTACCCTAACTCTATAATTCCGAGGGTGTTATTGTGGTTGCATCTACTTTCAGGCCTTAGTTGTAAACAAACTGGGCGAGGGCATTGGCTGCTAGCCGCTCCCCGCGCTCGCCGCATCAAACGACGCCATTCAACCGGGAAGTTCACGCTTTATTTTTAGTGTTCCATGAAACAACCAGCGCCATATTATAAAATACGCACATAAATCGCAAAGCATTTTGGTTGCTGCGTAAAATGTTGCACGTTTATTTAAGCAATATTGAGGTTTTCGGTAGAATATACAGACTTAATTCCCGATTTAAATAAAATAGTGGAAAAATTACTTATTACTTTTAATCTAACTTAAGGATGACATAAAATGAAAACGTGTAAATACAAAAAGTACTACAATGTAAACTAACAATACAGAATATCATGAGTAAAACAAGTACCTATTGTGTTAGCAAAAGGGCTATAATTTAGGAAGGGGAGCCTACAAGAGACCAGGTGTAGACATGATAAAAAGGTCAATAGCCTCTTTGGCAAATTTAGTTAGTGTGCTAAGCCGTAGCACCAACGAGAGTTTGGCACGGTTTCTATAAGTTGGTCTAAAAAAATGGCATTGACATTGAAGTGCGATGGTGAATAGTACATGGGCAGACCAGCTCGGTATGTTGGTTTCGAGAACGTGTTGTGTTGGTCAGCGTCGGGTGCGCCGCGCGGGTGTCGTGTCGGATGAGAGCAATGACCTTAGGACGGAGGGCGCGGGAGGGTGCGCGCGCACGCAGCCGCGCCCCGCCTTTATTTATTACAGAGCGCGCGGCTTGCTCGGCGCCGGCAACGCGCGGCGGGGCGGAGGCCGCATTCCGCACTGCCGGCGGCTCCGCTGTTATGCTAAAATAAATAACACGCTCTCCACCGTCTAACAATCAGCGTGCTTTAGAATCGAGTCACATTTTAAAATAAACTAAACTTACTGAAATTCAGGAACACGTGCCCCGGTCGCGAAGATCCCATCTTCTTGTTTATTATTAATCAATTTCACCAAATTCACTGTCTATATTTCAATTAAGGGCGAGAAAAATAAGTTCAAGTTCGAGCGCATTCACATAATTCAACACAAAAAAACACATGGCGCGAGCGTAGTATATGAAGCGGACGAGCACTAAGACGCGTCAGTTACGTTGGCGGGATGACGCATTAGTGAGCGCGCGGCGGAGTGCGCTCGCAGGCGAGGCGGGAGTTGGGCGCGGCCGCGGAGGGCGCCCCGCGCGTCTCCCGCTGCTTGTGCGTCTCGGGCTCATCGACCGCGCTCGCCCTCGCGCGCCTCGCTGACGCCGCGCCGCCGCGCCGCGCCGGTCCACTCTCACTGTGCCGCAGCGCTACGGCGTCGCGCCGCACCGCGCTCGCTCCTACCTCCGTTCCCAGATAATATAGCAAGTCTATACCTAGCCAAATTTGTAACGCCGCCGCCCACCTAGACGACAGGTGAATCCACTCCCTTTTAAAATTAGGGATGGAAATCGTAATTGTTAACACTTTTAATGCCCGTCGTCAATAATAAATACAGTCACACTAAAAAATATATATGTTAAATGTTTTGATTAAAAAATATATTTTCAGACGCAAATATACTCCCCTTCCCAGCTGAGGCATGAGCAATAGTATGCCATATGCCACTACGGCGAATCATGCCTATACTTATTTAAATTGTTTAATATCCAAAAGCCTTACCTGTGATATGAATAAATAAATTGATTTCATATAGATGTACGACAGAGAATATTGCTTTCCACTGTAGTCTTAAATTTAACGCTGATTTTAGAAAAATAATAGCAGTCACTATTCAGATACACTTAAATAAAATTTAATTTTACATGCAGGTTTAATATTATTGATGAAGAAACAATAGCGGAAAATGCGCAGAACGGCGACTTGTCAACAAGCATGCTTGCTCACGGGCGGCCGCTTGAGGCTCAAAACGGTACAATCCCATCGTCACACATTATTAAATTGCAAAACAAGTATATGCACAAAAGAGAACATTCAATAATAAGAATTTTAAGTTCAGTATAAACTGGCGTGGGTCATCTCGCTTATAAAGAATCTAATTCGATCGACTAGTTTTTTTTTACTCATCGACGTTCGAGTAAATACTATCATAATAGAACTTTTAACATGCTAGGTACTGTGACCTTTTGTAACGGTCTGATTGTCTGATCAGAGCACCTCAGTTTTTAATTGAAATCAATTATTATTATATACTTCTTTTCATTATTTCATTTCATTCGTTTACATCAACAGCAGAGAAATTGAGAAATAGGCAGTTGAAAATGTTTTATCTCAAAGTCTGCTCGTAGATGTCAGAAAGCATCAATAGAAATATAATGTTCTTGAAAGAGAGAGAGAAATGTTAGGTACGCCTAAGTAAATAAAGTACACCACGTGCATGAAAGTACTCAAAATACTGAAGATAGCAAGTATAATATGTCTTCGGATACGATACAAAAATTAAAATATAAAATCTACATTCGAAATATTTAAAAAATGCATGCCGAGCCCGGGAATAAAACCGGATAAAATCAAAAAAATAAAGACCCTGTACTTTTATAGCATTAACCAAAAGAGTCAACCACAAGGATAAGATATTTCCAAGGTAAATCGTGTTGGGAAGATAATTATATTTTTCTATCACAACTTATGGAATAACCAAAATTAACATTTATATAAATGGAACTTTTCTTATTTTAAAAGGTCGTTGTATTTTCATGTTCCATAAAAAATTATAAATGTACATAAATGATCAATAAAATAACCATATTTGATAAACCTGTATTTAATGTTCTTGTTTGCGGCTTTCTGATAGTCGAGATTGGTCTAAAAAAACATGTCATTGTCGCTCTTTGGTGACTATGATATCATTCATTTTAACCTATTTGTCCAAAAGCTGGTGAAACATTTAGGCCACGAAGATGAACCAACTGGCTTTAAAGCGTAAAAGTACCGTTTCTGATTATTGTATTGAAAATAGTTATTCTGACACAGGTGGACTGGTACTGCGCAACATAAATGTACCGACTTCCCGATCTATCTAGCCCCTGTAAATCTCCACAATTTGTGATAATTTATGTGCCCTTGTCGTTGAATCCTCCTATGTTATGTATCAAAGCACTCAGGTAAAATAAAATGCAAAAACTGCCATAACCTATACCTAAAGAATCCACCGAACTACTAGTAAATTCCCACAGGAAATCATTTCCAAACTACTTCGAAGCAAGTCGACCGTTCTTGAAATACAGATCGGTGTATTATTGGTTTAAGGAAGGCCGTGAATGCGAAAATTCTTCATGCTCCTGCAATAAGCCCAGCAGATAAAAATTCCAGCTTTCCCGTAAATTCTAATTCCACAACTACGGAATACGCGCCTGTGGACATTTAATTCAAAACAAATTTCATTTTAGGTAGTTTAGTTATAGTGACATATAAGTCATATGACATGATTGCCATGAGAATGAGGAACTGGCATTTATTACTCCCAAATCCAAAAGTTCTTTAATTTAAATTTTTCCCCTGGTGAGAAACTATTACCCTTCCGGTCTCACAACCCATGCCGCGATTCTACTGACTGAAGTGCTCGTGAAACAAAAGTAAACTTTTTTACAATTTTATTTAATAGCTTTGCAGCAACCAAACAAAATTATATTTGAAAAATATTATTAGGAAAGTAAACGAAACAACTAAGATGGTAATGCTAGTAATGATGGTTCCGAATTTTCAAGAATTTTACGTCCCAGATCAAGATGCTATAACTGCCCAGATGCTTACCGCCTACGCAGGGCAATCACAAATAGACGCGCGTGTAGCCCGTGACTCATTCACAACAGACAATGGTAGACCCCGGCGGCGGCGGCGACATTTGACAACTCTATATCATGACTAATTAATATTTTCATTCAAAGACAAAGTGAAACCAAGTGTATAGCGGTAGACGAAATGACACAAATACTTCGCTATTTCTGGTATGCTTGTTAAAGGAAGAGGTAATAAAAAAAACTATGTTTGCAATCATAAAATAAGGCTTACTCTCAGAAAAAGAAAACATTTCAAATGACCAAATTTTATCGGGAATTAACTTATTCAAAAACTGCTGTTTAACCAATTCGTTGCTGATGGCACGACAGGCGTGTCGTTATTATTTTTAGATCGTGGTTTATGACACTAGAGGCGAGTCATTTTTTATATTGATTATAACTCCCTCACATTACTTTTCGAAAGGGTCTGCCTAGAACAAAACTATCATGATTTTCTACATAGATCTAGCATGTTATGTTAGTTTCTAGATATTGTGTGAATTCAAAAATTGCAGGGGTTGACAACCTATAAAATGATCATTGAATTTTTTTTACCTGTGGCGCATGACACGAATGGTGTGTCTTTTTGAATCGAACAACCTCAAAGAAAGTTTAACAGGGTCTCCCTAAAACAAAAGTATCAGGATTTCGAAAGTAGTGTTTAAGATTTTTAGATGATTAATACAATGTGTTTGACGATAATTACTTGTCACGTAATAAAAGATTAATTCCAAAATCTGTCACGGACATGAGTTAATCAGAGGGGTCGCCACGAAGACTTCCCTGGTGAAGGCGCTTAAGCGCGTGCAGGGTCAGTGGAGACGCTCAGGCACCGACTGGCGCTCTGGCGCGTGCAGGATCAGCAGGAACAGGAGGAGCAGGTTGGATCAGCAGGCAGGATGAGGTGGTAGGCAGGATCAGGCGTCAGTGTCGGGGTTTTCAACATGAGGCAGCTTCAGAGTCGGTAGCTTCAACATGAAGCAGCTTCAGAGTTACTTGCAGAAGACTGAAGATGTTATCGGAAGGATGGCTTGAAAAAGACTGGAGATGTTATCGGCAGGACGGCTTGACATAGACTGGAGATGTTATCGGCAGAACGGCTTGGAATAGACTGGAGATGTTATCGGCAGGACGGCTTGAAATAGACTGGAGATGTTATCGGCAGGTCGGCTTGAAATAGACTGGAGATGTTATCGGTAGGACGGCTTGAAATAGACTGCCGTTCTAATGCCAGCAATCGGCTTATATAGTCGGGATCGCATTCCTTTGGAAACGCAATTTGAAAATCTTATTAGCCAGGAATCAAGTATATTTTCTTACAATCGTTTTGTAAGAACCCGTGTGTAAGAGGCATAGCTTGTTTGGCAGCCTCCATTGCTGTCATAAAAAATTTGATTGACATGATTGTCAATAAAGTAAACAATATATTTAGAAACATTAAGAAAATCCAAAAATACCAATAAAGAAGAATATTTTACAATATAAGGACTATAAAAGATGTAAGTGTTACAAGGTGTGCATTTTTTTTGATTCATCGATGCTTTTGAGTTGCGATTAGAACTTCCAATACCGGGATCCCGGTATCAGTCAATAGATCCCGGACTTGTTTTAGACTTTTTCAATACCGGTATTGAAATGTCCAATACCGAAATATCGGTATTAATGATTGTTTTTTATTTTTAATACAAAACACATAGTAACAAACTATCACTACGCACATAAACATTTTATTTTATTTTGGAATGTTAGAGTCGGTATTTCAATGATTGTTGAAATAATGCTTATTAACAGTGACAGTAAAGACGACATTCCGTTAAAAGAGTTCAAACCTGCCCACTAATGTTGAATTGACGATTGAAAAGCAATTAGAAGCAGAAATACAAGCTAAAACCGAAAAGAAGATGGCTAAACTGCATGATTCTTCTAACACTGATATTAATTCTATTGTAAAGTGTTGTAATGGGTGTTTATGATAGTACTGGAGGTGGCCAAGAAATATATCTTGATATGGCTTATAATTATTTGTTATGTATTGCGCCAAGAAGTGTAGAGGCGGAGAGAGCGTTTTCCTTGGTCACATATTTATGTAATCGATTAAGAAGCTCGCTCTCTTATAAAAGCCTAGATGCTCTTTCTTTCCAAAGAACATAATTTCGGAAAGAAAAAGTCTTAAAACAGTAATATCGTAGCCAATAATATCCTGCGTAATGTGACTGTAAAATTGTGATGGAGTCTTTAATCATTTTATTTTTAGATTCTTTGTATATGTTAACCATAGTGAACGTTTATGAAAATTATACTTGTAACATTATTTCTAAGAATGTTTTTGTTGTCTGGTTGTATGTTGATTATGTAAGTTTTCATTGTCTTTCTGAGACGATTATTCTCGAGATGATTACTAAAATATTTTTGGGCTACATCTGTAACATTAAAAAAAATGATTACATAGTTTAAAATGGAGACTAAACTGATTGCCGGAGTTATAGTCATAATTTATATACCACAAATTATCATGAAAGTTGAGGATTTAACTGACAAGTAATATTGTTGTTACATAAATAAATGATCTTAAATCTGAAAAAATTGTCGTTCGTTTTTTCAATTCCGGGATCCCGGTACATTTAAGTATAAGGTGGCCACGTTAAGTTGCCGAGTACTATAAACTAATTTTGCTTAAAACACCAGGGGTGTTTGAGAGCACAAAATAAATTTGTAAAAAGTGCTGACATGTAGCATGCCGGCTGGGGCAAAGAATAGCCGGCCTCTTTAAGTGTACATGCTTTCCCTAAGCACCATATGAATTCCACCCCACAGTGTTATTTGGTAATAAATGAATAACCCCCAAATCGAATAAAATGTGTCTAAGCACTACTTTTTTTACCTATTCCTTGAATGCAGCACAAAACTGGCAATTTCTTTTTTTTTACTAAAATATGGACAGTATTATACCTTTCTGAAATCTTTATTAAATACGTAATTTATTTGTAAAATGTGCAGTGACAGTCCAGTATGTACATGCTTTTTTCACCACCGAATGCCAAAGCTGAGTTAAATGATTTGTGTAGAAAAAAATAATGAGAATAATATGTTTTTCTCAATGATACCTAATGATATTTAACAAAATGATATTTGCATATGGTAGATCTACTATTCTAGAATATTAATTTAAAAAAATACAAAAGTTTCTGCTTGTTTTATTGCTTGTTGTATAAAAATTTAATACGAAATAAACATTATTGAAAAAAAAGTCAAAAATAGCAATACGAGTACTATACAGCATTAATCGGAATAAGAAACATCCGGTAGAACACTACCAATAATTTATGCGGATAACGTGATATATCTATTGTAGAAGATTACACGTATTTTCTGCCTCTTTTCGACAAAGCCAAATTATAGTTTATATTAATAAACATCAGGTAGAAGACTTCCAGGAATATTTGCAGATAGCATGATATATCTACTATAGATTACACGTATTTTCTGCATCTTTTCGACAAAGCGAAATTATAGTATATAATAATAAACATCAGGTAGGAGACTACCAGGAAGTTGTGCGGATAGCGTGATATATCTATTATATATAACACGTGTTTTCTGCATCTTTCCCATAAAGCGAAATTATAGTTTATAGATACCCGCGATCACTAATGGAAAAAACAAAAAATGGCTTACTTACCTCATCGGAAGAAATAACGAGTAGCTATCGTTTATTCTTTAATTTTCGAACTTAAAATACACATTTTTCGTGAAACTTTTACAGCATATTTAATATTAAACTGTTAAGTTACTCGTTTGAATAAGACGTGTGCTTTTTACCGCGCACGAAAAAAGAATGAAGACTTGCCGGGACCGGGTTTGATCAAGTAAAAAGACGGAAAGTTTTTTGAATAAGTCAAATGACATACTCTAAAACTGTGCGAAGTTACCTAGTACATTAAAAGGACTACCTGTTTAATTATATACTATCTGAAGAATGAAGCTACGAAATATAATACTTTCTAGGTCCACGCGACCATTTGTTTGTATTACAAAATAATATGAGCGTGTGACCATTTGATTCAAAAATGAACCATAATCTAATATGTTTTTTTTTTGGGCAGGAGACGTTCTAGACACTTGTTTTTTAGTTCTTGACCTTAATGATCTAAAAATTATTAATGTTCTTATTATTATCACGAATTCCTTATGCATTTTGAACCAAAATAAATATGTACCATAAAAGAGTCTGTTTGAATTATGGATTAATAAACAATTAAGTATTGCACGTGGTTGACGACCTCTGACAATATAATTTTCCAATAAAATGTAGTGGCCACAGATATGAGTGTCTCTAATGTGTTAATTTGTATATAAAATATAAGATTTTTTTAAATAAAATAAAAATTTCAATTACAACATTTTCCTAATGACGCGCTTGTCACGTCGTAGGCCTCCCTGAAGGGTTCTTCATGACGCGCTAGGTGCGTCATGGGCCAGGAATCGGTTAACTCTTAAAAACCAGTTTAAACAACGTATTGTGCCCTACACTACCGTTGTTTGATGTCAACTAATCAGTTAAAAACAACGTATAATACCATTTAATTTTTTTTTATATTTTTATAAACTGATACATTCAACGATTTAGGAACTAACCCCTTTACTTATGTTAAATGTTAAAATACTTTTAAGATTTTATTATAGAAAAATATTGGTGCAACTCCTTTTTTGAAGCAAAGTAGCCAGCGATTCTAAGGATTGCGGTTATACAAACATTTCTCGAATTCTTAGCAAATAAGAACGGCGGCACATACTAATGTGATGCTAATCATTACACCGTACACATATTAATTTAATAACGGTACCCTGATATGGCGATGCGACAGCAAAGACCTCCAATCGGTAGCGGTTCAGGTTTCCAAGGAAATGAAATCGTCTCCTTGCAAACAGAACATTTAAAAAATTTGTACAATTGTTACACTATTTCAAATCCCATTAAACCAACTTCAATATAATTTTTTCACATCTTTGGTTTATCTACTGTTATAAAATAGTTTAATTTAACACAACTTTCATATTAAACTTGTGTTATCGTGATTTTATTTAAATGAATACATAATTTTTCTCAGAAGTGTTACGAAATTTTCGTCCCATATGTTGATATTATGTCTACCACGAAGTTTATATTTGAGCTAAAATAATTCAACTCATAGGCACCCCCATACTGGCAGTTTGTCTTATACACACTGCCAATATATACGAAATGTGAATTGCCATTCTATAAGGTCCGGCAGCACTCTTTACCGATAAGTAGCCTCATTCGGCTGTCTCGTTGCAGCTCTGAGCTCAGCGGCTGAAGTTAGGACAAATAAACATTAAACTCAACATACCAAGCAAACCTAGATCAGTTCAGTAATTGAATCACCGACGTTACCTTAATTTAAAAATTTACATAATATATAGCTAATAAGCTTGTTATCACACACAAATGTTATCAAATGAAAGCGTCACCGTTACATAGAATTCACAAATTCATATTGATGGTATCAAGGCACATGTGAGTAGTGTAATCGAAAAGAAAGAGACAGCCAACCTTACCGTGGGAACACTACCCAATGTATTGAACATAGCGTATTCGAGCCGCGGGCAATGCAGAAAGTTGCTGTAAAAAGCTGTTCACGTACTTAAACAAGTCGAAAACTGGCAAACTTAACGGGTTCTTCGAAATGCAAGTACATAGTACTGAATAAAAAAATACAAAAACGCTATAAGGCACCAGGACCAAACAATAAATAGTTATAAAAGTAAGTAAAGAGCAACTATAATAAATAAAAGGTAGCGTAGCCAAGTTTAAGAATCTTTGTTGTCTGCTACTTAATAGATATTTGAAACTGTAGGGGTAGCCTAAGCTCTTGCGTTTCATAAATATTTATTAATATCCGTCTGGGTCGATTGCCAACGCTATTAAAATTTAATTGACACAAAGAAACTTTTAAGCTGCATTTAATCTGCAAACTTTCAATCGCAGCCAAGTTGAGATGCTGATTCGTTTCTCTCTTTTACTTTCTTTTTGTACGCCATCTCAAAATTTATTTCTGAATAAAATTGAAATAGGTTAACGTCAAGCTAGGCGAAGTAGACATGATTGAGAAACATTTTATGAGTTCAATGAAATCATTCGAAAACAACAAAAACAATATTGCCACAGGATTTTACCACGTCGCCGCTTCAGGACAAATGCGCCACAGCAAGTTTAAAAAACAGGATCGCGTACGTTTTATTAAACGGAATAGCGCATAATTAACATGTCGTTAACATTGAAACATTTAACGGCAACTTATGGATTTTCAACTGCACTTCACCGAGCAACATTGTTAGATTCGACGTTTTAAATTCTTATAATACAATGTGAATTCGCAACACTGGATTATTTGCGAAGGAGTTTTATCCGCAATTTGCACAATGTGGCACGTCGCCAAATAAGCTCTTGAATACAAATACAAAAATTAAATAGTAGGAAAACTATTTAATTTTTGTATTCAAGTATGAACAATTCGGTTATCACCGGGCAGTGCAAGATTGAATTAAAATTTTATTCTCTACCAAACCGCTGTGATACTACTTATTTTAAATCACTTGGGACATTAATATGAAAACCTCTCTATTGACAGTATCCAATTCGTAATAAAAAATTTATATAAGTTTTACGATTTTGAAAGCTGTTTTTTTTCCTGTTGACATATTATCTTATCAATAAACCTTTACAGATATATATTTCTTTAACACCTAAGGCGGCTAACAGAAATCATTTTGTGTCCGATATTTACAAGCACAATCAAAATAATCTTGATCCTCTATGTTCTCATTAGCCAACAAATCAAAAATAACGTCTAAAAACAATTGGAATAAATTGTTATTAGAATTCGTGAAGCCATCTACTTTACTAAGACCAATTAGCTATTCAACAGCACACTACATCCAGCAGCATACGATACTCAGCTAGGTAGCTAAGTGGTTGACCTTGTTGCATGTTTACGTAAAGCGCATCGGTCTCGGGCACGTCAGGGTCGCACATTGCACCAAGATGGGGCACAAACAGCTCTTGCCTCCATTTCTATACGTACATTCGGGTGAGTTGGTGCAGTTCAGATCGGAATTCCCTCTAGTGTCGTCGTCGCTTAGTATGTGAGTCGCCTACATACACCGAACGACGCGCAAGCGATTCTCGCCTTTCCAACCGAAGTACCTCTATCTGCGAAGCGGCTCGAGTATTCAGGCCGCCGCGGCCGCTCGCGTCCGGTTAGGCGCGTCCGACGCCTGCTTTCCGACCAAGGATGGCACTGAACTCTAAGCGACTGTTTTTCTGCGCCGCTTATTCATCACACATATTTTCAAGGGAGACTAGTTATAAGTTTATACTGCTTGTTACAATGAACACCTGATACGATATAATAAAATATTTTATGATTTCGAATACAAATAACAGTTGTAGATTGCATTTCCACCGCGGCACCACATAGTAGATAGTTTCATTCATATTATAAACTACGAGAATGGATTACTCACAACTAAGTAAGGAAGCATAGCATAGATTACAATTCTTACTTTGTTGATGTTTTGATATCCTGTTACTAGCCTGGATAAGTAAATCATTTGTTGATGATTGTGCTATTGGATATTCTAGTAAGGAAAATTAAATAAAGTAGTAAAATTTAGGCTTTTACAAAGTGCCGGTATACTGGAGCTCTTTAGAAAAGTATTAATTTAAAAAATATAATATTTCATATATAATTGAAAAAACAATTTTGTAGAAGCACCAAACAATTTTAAGTATAAAACAAGATAAGAAATGGTTTGGAAGACTGCGGTTCCTGGTAATTACTTGTGTGACTGATACGGTGTTTACCAAACGCTAGATATATTGAATTGTATTGATAAGTTGAAGCACAAGTTAAAAATGTTAACTCAATATATACATCAATAATAATTATTGTTATTTAAGAGATTTTAAGACGCAACAAATAATCATCCAAATCCAAGATTCTAATCACATGATTGTATTCACTTGCAACCAAGGCATAAAAAGTAAAAATATATGTACAATATGTAAAATGCATGTACAATCGGGGAACTCGGCGGATGCTCAGACTAAGGCGAGAATACTCAGGGGCGACAACACTGCAGGAGATTCGAATGCGAATCTGAGCCTGCAGCAAGTTCCTCGACTGTACCTATTTATGTAACAGTTTATGCTCCAAAAGTCATTTAATATCTTGTTGACGTTATCTACGTTGGGATGCATGAAGAAAACTTGGACAATTTTCCTAACATTACTTTGTAACAATACGTGGGTAATTATGCCAATAGTTTTATGTTCGATAACTTAGCTTATTAATATTTGTATTAGTTAAAGAAATTGCTCAATCTTATTTGCCATAAGTATAGTATACACATAGTTCTTTTAGATAGATTTTCTATGACGTTAAGACGTTGATAGAAGCTGTAGAGAAACAAATAAGCACAACTTTCACATAATAATAAAACGAGCTAAAGATCCTACAATAGAACACAACGGCAAACAGATCTTTAGGTGACATCAGGCAAATTCCCATGTTTTAAAAATGATACAGCGGGATCAGTAAAAGAACGAGTAACAAATTTGTACGAAAGTTAAAATTATCAATAACTTAACTTAAGCACGAAAGCCATTCAGGAATGTTGACAACGTAGGCGTTGATCGTGGAATGCCCTGCAATCCAGAGGTAGGCTGAATTCATGGCGTACCAAATGTTATACTCAAGTTACACATTTGTGGTAATATCTATGACAACGTTGAATAAGTTTAAAATAAATTTATTAGTAGTGTTTAGGTTTATCCTACGCGTGCGCTGTATTAAAGTTATTTAAAATGGGAAAAGAAGGGAAATACACTTATAACCAAACAAAATGATGCACTCAGTGATTTTCAAAAAGATTCTTGTTTTTAAGACTCTAAACTATTTAATAAACTAATAGCTAACTAAAAATAACGGAAATTTTACGCCTGTTTCCAGAAATCACTATTCACCGCTACAAAGCAGAAACAGAAAGTACCTGATCAAACACAAGTTTCGCGCCATTCCTCGAGCCGACGACGCCACGCATCTGAAAGAGATGGAAGATCGGCAAGTGCTGTACATGAAAGAGACCGTAAATCATCGCGGAATGCGGCGCACTTAATTTTTCTAACGGACTACGGGTCGAAAAGCGTGCGTCGTCGTCGCCGGCGCAGCGCAGGCGAGAGGGCTATGTAGTAGGGTGGCTAGTGGGGGGATTGGCTGTAGTACGACGGCCGAGCTTCTCGTAAAGGAAGCGACCCTGGTGCGGTCATTGCTCGCCGCGGCCGCATTCCTCTCCCGCGCCCGCGGGCCCCTTGCCTCGGCGCCTGCACATCAATGAACGACGCGCGTGCAACCGTCCCGCTCCCTTTTTTATTCTGATCGTGGGCCTCCTCTATTTTGTCAAGGAATTTTACAAGGATTTGGCCTCACGACGTCAAACCTAAGTTTATTGTTGTGTGCAGTTTGTTATGCTTTTTTTCTGAGAATTGTTTGAGAAGATTCTATAAAAATATAAAGTTTAAGACTACGGCTTGGGATTTAAGTTAGCTTTATGAATTATTAAAATGATTAACAAGAACTTGTCACCATTTATTTACACCATTAAGTAGGTAACCAATAAAAACGAACAGTATCAAATAATTGTTCCAGAAAATAAACGTTATCACCATAATTTATGGTACTATACTACATCATAACATAGGTTACCATCGTTAAATCCACTACTGGCTGGATTTCATTAAACTTCAAGATCTCCCGGAATATAATTTTACTGGGTATAATGTTATTCAAACAAAATATCCACAGATTAATATTATAACCAGTATATCAAATAATT
Source organism: Marasmarcha lunaedactyla (assembly GCA_923062675.1). NCBI lineage: Eukaryota > Metazoa > Arthropoda > Insecta > Lepidoptera > Pterophoridae > Marasmarcha > Marasmarcha lunaedactyla. Next base: position 10,178,513 of record OV281339.1, on the reverse strand, counting down.
CTGGAATTACTCATTCTATGCATAACTATCCCATCATAATTAATGAAAGGGATGAATGACAATATTAATATGATCCGATATGTTTCGAGTTACCATTTTCAAAAGCATTGAGGAACAATCATTGACATAAAAACAAATGGACGGTCTAATACAAAATAGGTATAATTTAAACGGTCACCAAAAAGCCTAAGCCTAAGTACCAAATAAAATAAACAACTCCAAAAAAATAAAAGGACTTTATAAAAAGGGTCATAAAGTATATGATATTATGGTCTTAAAGAAATAAACACACAAGAGAATAATTGCACGTTTTACACAAATATTCTTTTTGCTACTCGAAATGGATAAATGGTCACCAAATGTTAGGTTACACTCCGCTACTGAACTTAGAATTACGAAATCGCGATGTATGTAAGTTCATAAGTATAGAACTACGATGTACCTACATTAGTTCGAAAGTTCACTTTAGCGACGTTCAATTGGATTAGGTTAGGTTTGTATGTAGTTAATACACTACCAAATTAAGTACCATTTCCAGATTTTCACAAAAAGCAACTTTGGTTCAAAACAAAAAAAAGACACGATCATCGGAATTCCATACTTCCATAATTCTTATGTTTATACAGATTCAATATAAACTCCAAATTGTAGTTAGTAGAATATTTTAATTATTTTTGTCCAATTCTGTAGTAAAATCATATTGATGAGACATCATATTATTATGCCAATTAATGTGACATAATAATAAACATAGACAGCCAGGTGTTCCAACATTGGTAGGTATACCTCTTCGGTCTAATACTTTTGAACTTGCACACATCGCCATTTCGTAATTCGAAGTTCAGTAGCGGAGTCGTTAGTCGGTTCAATCGACCGTTAGTTTTTTTTAGCTCAAAAAATTGCGAAATTAAAACTCGTGACATCAAATATTGGTAACGTCTTTTTAGTGACGATGTTTTAATATTTGGTATGACATTAATTTGAAAGACGTTCATATATTTTTATAATATTAAATACAAAAATATTTTGGATATAATTTATAATATTTCAGGAAACACAATTTGGTGGCCATTTATGCTTTATGGTAACCGTTTCAAGATTATTGGTAGGTACATTTTTGGTAGGCGTTTAAACACAGGCCATACAAAATTGACGTAAACAGAATTCACAGAATTATTAATACACTAAATCACTTCTAAATTAAAGCTTGTTATTTATTAGTATTATTAGTATTTAGTAAATAAGTACGTACGTATTAAAAGTCATGCAAATCGAACAGAGGAAGAAAAATGTGGCATTTGAAATGAAATAATTTTAATCGCATGAACCTAACTTAAAACATTTGAGTTGATACTTTATTGCCATAAAAATAAGTGGATACTGGGTCTTATACAAATTTGACGTAAAAAGTGTCCCGAGTTAACCCCACACATGTACAGAATTTCGAATATTATATCACTTGAATTTTAATCGTAAACATTACAGCTGACTAATGCTTGCCAACATTTTTCACCTTATGCAACTTCGACTATTTCCAGCGTGACAGTTTTCACCGAGCATTTATATCAATTTGAACGTGTTGTTGGGTGGCCGATCTAATCAAGACTGGTATGATAATCACAACACTTTTGCTTTTTGATTCCATTTTGCCCGGAAGCTTCTAATTTAAGCACAGACCCGAAGTCCATTTGTTTGTAAAGGTGTCAATGGAAACAATCGACACCTTTTAAAATTTATTCCATTCTTCATCTAAAACTTTGGTCAAAATCAACATGTGACAAAAAAAACATGAAACTTGCTTCTTTCGATGGATTACTCCGCAATACTACCAAAACCCGCCGGTATAAATCAATTTACCTACTGAGATGAAATAGAAAATTTTAATTAGAAGAAATTAATAGAGTATTTTCTGAGCTGGCCTTGATCAGAGGCACTCGATAACATATATGTTCAAAATTCATAAAAACATGAAGTATGGAGTTGCGGGATAACAGAGGACTTCAATCGCAAACCTCTTGGTCTCAGCGACTAAGTGGGACAACCGTTGGTAGGACTTTCCTAATAAATGTTATGTTTGTCCCAAAATCCAAATTCTATGAATGGGTATAAGAAAAATCTAAAAAAAATTCCGTTCTCAGAATAAAATATCATAGTTAAAAATGGACTTATAATGGATGAACCGATTGGTACATAATGTATTGTAACTTAGTACAGGCTAAGACTCGTATTGAATCCCCTGCAGTGTTGTCGCCCCTAAGTATGCGGAGCGCAACAAGCGACCGAATAAAGCGCATGCCATTCTTGCCTAAGCCGGAGCTTCCGCCGACTTCCCCGACTATAACTATATAAAATTGCCGAGTGTACAAGGAGTGCCGAGGAGATGGTGAAGCGGCTACCTAGTCGGACGGCTTTACACATGGACCACGGCGCGGTCAATGCACGGCAAACTGCCGGCTCACAAGTCAGACATGAGAGGCTATGGCATCCGCGGGGTACAAAAAAGAAACGCGTTCAAACCGACAGAGACTCCGCGGCCCGCGAGTGCATACCGAATCAAACACATCCTCTTACCCTTGGTTTTCGTTATAAATTATACATGATATTCACTACATACAAATTTTTTTTGCCGGATTGTATCGCGTTTAATTATATTTTTATACTTTAACTCAACCTTTCAGTGTGTTTACAGATACGTAACCACGGTATTATTTAATATAATGAATCATGGAAACTTAAAAAAATATTATGATACCTACTAGATTTATACATTTTCAAATTTAGTGCTGGTAACGGCGTATCTATAAACTGAAAAACCCCATTGTATATTTAAGTAATACCTGACAATTTTGTCAATGCACAATACCTACTATAAATTGGCTTGAAGATCAAAATATATACTCCGATTATATTCTATTGACAGAGCAACAAAAGACATGCATAAAAGATAGATGTAGCGCCGCATCGGATGGTTTTCTGAGAAACACCTTTCTTGCACCGATCTGAGAATACCACTTTTTGCGCTAAATTCTTATTACAACGATGTTATTATTACGACGACAAATTCTACACAGCGCGGAGAGTTTGGCGGGCTGATGACATCATTCAATTCATTATATTTGTAGTAAAGGAGTATAAATCACGCATATGTAACGTTGTCGTCAGGCAAAATTTATAACAATTATATTAATTCAGTAGTAGGTAAGTATTCAATCTAGGTGTTAATACTTTATAGTAGGTAATATAAATCTTAAGTGTTCAGTACTATAAAAATTCCCAAATAACGTTTTATCACCCCTCATGCTTAGAGTGACTATTTCAACGACATAATTATATTTTAATCCTAGATGTCTCTCAATAATCAAAATCATAACTAGATTAACAATCTGTTGCTAAGAAAAAAAATATACTAAATAAGATGAATAACGAATTGGCTCTCTTAAGTCATAGTAGTCTAGTACTCTTAAGTCAAGTAATGAATATAGGTGTTTGTTCTCGGGTCAGGATTGTTGTATTTATGGTATTTATGTTGTGTTTAATAGGGGTTCCCCCCAGTTCCCTGTATGGTCGTTCATACAAACACATATACCTGTAGTTAACGGGAACGTTACGTTTACTACGAGAAAAATCAAATACATGAAATACTAAAAAACCAAGGAGATTTTCAGTAAACTTTATAGTTTTTATTTTCTATTGCTCAGACAAAGGAGAAAATCACCCTTTAAGATGTATAGATTTTTTAGTCAAAACGTCGGTTTTTACTACAATCCATTTCAAGCCTTCATCATGGTCGTTCAATGTGTGTTAAATTGTGCCCTTAACAATTAACACCTGAACAATTTTGCTTCCGTACATCGATGTCAATGACCGCAGACTCGGAAATAGTTACCCCCTAAGCAGAAACAGTTCCTGAAGGCATCAATTATTGACAAAAGCTAACGTTATAAATTTTTAATCTTGCACGATAGTGTATTTTTCTAATGATAGTGTAAAGTTTGGTCCACATGTAGGTATAAACGATCAATAATCGCAAAAGATCCATTTAATTTTATAATATTATTCCCTTATTGTTGTTTAAAATGTTTATGATGTACATATTTATTTCTTGCCTAAATACAACGTAACCTAGAACACAAATGTAGTGTTAGATTGTTTAAGCCTTTGGTATCCGAACGAGAACTTAACTCTTACATAGTTGACAAAGAAAACTATAACAAAATTATACCTATCTATGTTCTTCGTTTGAAATCAAGGGTTAGTCTAAGGAATAAATACTAATGAAAGTTGTATACTGGCACTTAATTTGAGAATTAATAAACTTGTTTATTATTTATCAAACTGTTCAGATTTAAATAATTAGACAACGTAAAAAAGGATTGCATATTTGTATATTATACAAAATGACATGTTAAATAAACATCTCTCAACAAAGAATGCGTAAGTTCCAGTTATTGGCGCAGACAGAGTCGGGCGGTAAATCGGGAAAACGCCGAGCGACATTTCGATGCACATCCGGCCCGGTCGATAGTGCCTGCGACTTGCGCTGTACCGGCCCGCCTCCCCGGCTCTCCCCATCCCCTCGTCTTCCTTGAGCCCCTCAGCGACGTCTCCCATCGATTTGCGCTTAATAATTATGAGTACAGAGAAATGTATCATCCTAGAGCCCAAAGCTCATTGACATTAACAAGGCGCAGACTATCATATTACTAACTAGATGTTCCGTTAACGTGATCCTTCGCAAAGTGTCCACGTTCACATAGAACACTTGTTGAACGTATAGCCATGGCAAACACGAATTAATTGTATTACGCGCGCGTCAATGTACCTCATTAGTGCACCACTCACGTTATAGGGCACTTTTAATTTTGGCAGATTATGAATTCATACTCTCCAAAACTTTATGTAAAAATGGGTGCCAGACCTTTCACCATTGGCAACGATAGAAACAGTTGAATCAATATACTATTTTATTTGTAAAAAGTGGAATATTGCTTATAAAATATACATTATTTACTAGTAATAGTTGTTCATCAGTGCTCGTTTGTTTTTAGTGTTCTTGTTAAGCTTCTTGGTAAATTGTTTACTTTCAATTTATTTGAGAAATATTTTGAAACGGTTTGTTACAGATTTAGCATAAAGGGATAGGTATTGAAAAATAGTGTTTTTCAAGTAAATTGTAAGTAATTCGGAGAATTTTCTTTTGAAAAGCAGCAAGCCCCTAAAACCCCGATTTAAAAATTGGTACTTTTTGGCAGTTTACACTTTATTATTTTTATGGACTCAATCAAATTACGGTTTTCAAAATGGTCACAAGCAAAATATTATCAATATTTCAATTAATGAGTAAGGGGAAAAAGAGCTCATCTTTTGTTTTTTACCTGTGAATCGATTTGTTTAATCAATGAGTTACGAAAAAATTCCATTAAAATCTATGTGGGCGAACAGTTTTACTTGTAGGTTGAATATTCAAAAAAACAAATCCTTGCCATTGTCAGTTAATTAAAAAGTAGATCATATAGTAAGCTCTTAAGTTAAAAATATTTTGTTTGCAACAGGATTTAGGTATACTCCAACAAACTCTCAAATGCTTTGGGCCCAAATGTAAAAATATAAATATGATAAAAATTTGTAGATAATACGAGGGGCGGCTGAAAAGTTCTGAGCCTAAGGTACACTTGTAGGTATACTTTAATAAGTCGCGCAAGTAGCGACATCTAAGGTATTGTCTAATTAGGATCAATCGAGCAATCGATCTGTAAACATTATCATATCTGAGCCTTCGCAGGCAACATCGTGCCGTCATAAAATTCCTTGTAAAAACGGCAAAGGAGATTTTTGAAGAAATGTCTGCAGTTTATTCAGATTCTGGACCATCAGTCCAACGTTAGGCAAGACTTATCCAGCAGGGTCGAGATTCATTAGAAGATGACCACCGCCCGGGGCGACCAAACACTGCCGTCACAGACGCAAACATCGTCAAAGTGAAGAAAATTGTATTGGACGATCATCGAATAAAAATGTGGCAGATAGCAGAAGTTTTGGGCATCAGTAAGGAACGAATTGGAGATATACTGCACAATCATTTGCACATGAATAAAATTAGTGCACGTTGGGTTCCAAAAATGCTCACGCTTTTCGATAAACAGCGCCGAGTTGAGACTTGTCTGGAGTTTTATAGACTTGTGCAAGGACAACTTGGACGAAATTTGTAACCGTATTGTCTCTGTGGGTTAAACTTGAATTCGACAATATGATCCAGAATCAAAAGAAGAATCAATGCAGTGGACAGAGTAGGGAGAAAAGTCGCCAAAAAGTTTAAGGTCGAAAACTTCGAAATCCATGGTCACTATTTTTTGGGATTCGGAAGGAAATTTACTCTATGACTACCTTCTTAAAAAAACATACAATGAACGCCGCGTATTATACAGCACTTTTGAAAAATTAAGCGATCTCATTGTGGAAAACAGAAAAGGGAAAATCAGCAAACAAATTTAATTTTTCAACCGGCGCGAATTGCGGAGAAAGCCCTTTAAGAAACTGGCTTTGATGAAATTAACCACCCACCCTACAGTCCCGATCCGTCAAAAACTAAAGTTATAAAAGAAATAGACCCAGCGGCTATTTCGATTTTAAAAATTTGAAAAAAGAAGTTCGGGGACAAACATTTGGGGATGATGAAGAAATGAAAGCTACCGTTAACGTACATTTTGACAGCAAAGATGCATCTTTTTTTGTGGTATAGGTACAGCGTTTATCTGCACGTTTAAATTCAGCTGTCCATTTTTTTATCATTGTATACGACGGAACAAATAAATGTTCCTAAAGTAGCTTCCATATCTTCATGAATCTGCTTTGGAGTTAACTGTTTCTTGTGGAGGTATTTGATCACGGCACGGTGCTCTAAACTATCCATTTTCAAATTTAATGAAACTTACTCTCACTTAATGTTCAATATAATAAATAATTACGCATGTAGCTTCACCTTCTGACTTCCTATTATTTCCAAACCAAAGAAACACTTAGGTGGAATAAAATTTTCTACCAATGAGGAGGTCAAAGTTACCGTAGATGCCTTTTTTGAAGACCTTGACGAGGCCTTCTATTTATAAGGGATCAAGGCTTTGGAGGACCGCTGGATTAAGTGCTGTTGACCTAGGAGGAGAGTATGTAGGAAAATTAATATAAAAAATTGCATTATTCTTGTGTTTTCTTATTTAGGCCGCGAACTTTTCAATCCACCCTCGTAGTTAGACCAAATCCTACATGTTTGACTAGACTGACAGTTTTCATTCTTCATTCTTCACAGACATATAAGTTTAATACAGGTAAAGAACAGCGCCCACTGTTGTGATTAATTCGTAACCTCTTTTTTTTACTGAAAACCTCTCAAAAAAGCGGGGATTCAGAATCAAGAACAGGCAAACGTGTCATAGACAAGCCCAATCATAGAGATTTAATATGGCACTGGGCACTGTAAATAAAATTAAAATTATGCAGCATGAATTTGGTAAAACCTTCTAAAAATATCTTCTTATCAATTTTTGTATTATTGCACAATTTTCCACATTTCCATCTCTTTTTTAATAGAAAAAGTGAATTTAGAAACAATTGGAATAAAATAAATACCTTCCCTTCTTTGTATAAAACCAGGTTCAACTCTGTTAAATCAAGAGGAATCCAATTGTACTGTAAGCACTATTAAATTGGCATACTTCAATGCTTTCATTCCAAAGAAGCGTTATTAAATTTGCACCTGACTTGCATGCTTTTTACAGCTCTAGTTACGCTGTATTGAACGTAGTCTAGTCTTAAATCATATCGTGATTACTTTTTCCATAGTTTTTTTCGACTCTTGCATGGGTGAGCATTGCTTGCTGAGTAGAAAAGTAAGTTGATATAATATTAATCTATGAACAACAATATAAACTATTTCATTTGAAATAATGAATGTAAGTATATTGGCCATTTTTAAACAGTGTTATCTCTGAAATAAGAATTTGAGCAATAATGGGTGAACTTTACATTCAGATAGAAGCGAACATACGTCAAGTTGTAAATTATGATTTAAAGTGAGAGGAAAACCACAGTAAAAAATTTAATAAAGATTATTCACTCAAAAAAAAATTGTAGGCTTTCTGAAGAAAGCTTTATATGAGAAAAATATTAGATTGTATGTTGTACCGAGATTAAATGTGAGACAAATTATTTTGCGCATTTTCGCTCAATTGCATTATTCTGCCAGCTCTTCATTGTATAATACAATCCAAAAAAAATCTCGAAATTAGAACCTAGATTGGATTGAACATGATTGACCAGTATGTTTATTATGCATATTTCAAAAAGTTTACAAAAGCTGTATGTAAGCAAAAAATATATGTACACTCTGTGTATACTTGTGGTTGTGAATGCCTGGCCAGGTTTTGTATTTATTGAATGAAAGCATATTTTTTAGTTTTCCTTAATTATGTCACAACAAGTATAATAAATATTTTCCAAAATTGTTAATCTTAGACAATATAGAAAGAGGCCTTCCTGTTTGATAAGTTTTAACACATTTACTGTTATGATCATCACAAAATTTTATTCAGCTAATGTTAAAAATACTTAACTAAATAAGTAATAGATTGGCTTAACCTGGTTCATATAACCTACTGTTTATTATCTAAACCTTTAATTATGTACTTCATAAAATGCTAACACCGACTAACTGCCTGTTGACCTAAAAACATAAAACTATGTTTCTTATGTAGTACAGTCACCTATTGTCCATGCTAATAGTTTCTTCTGTTAAGATCTTGTCTGGGGTGGTAGTAGTTGTTTCTATTTTGACTAATCATTAGCATTTAAGGGAAGGAACAGCCAGTACAATTACTGGAACAACAGCAATTCCTACTGCAATAACACATCTATGACTATTGATGTCTATGGATGTGGGTGCTACTTACCATGAGGTTGGGTCCCACACTCATTTGCCGGCTTTTTCTGGAAAAAAGTATAGCATCACCCACTAAAGACTTAAAAAAATAACACAAATAAAATCCTAACAAAAACACAACACCACATACCTGGAGTTATTGCAGGTTATCTGCTGCTACTTAATGTAGAATTTCATCCTCTGTAAAATATTGTAGCTTTGCTAAATAAACAGGAGCTGAGGTGGAGCCAGAATGTGATTTCTGAAACCAACAATATAGGTAATTATTTAAATAATGTACTTGAATAAAAAACACTAATCTAATATCTAAACTTTCACATACTAGGAAGTACTAAATATTAAGTAAAAAATATTAAGTTTAATTAAAAAAATAGCAAGTGCCATTGCTGTTATAGTAAATTAAATTAGAAGATTATACAGGGCGTCCAGAAGGTCAACGTCCAAATGGAAGGGGTTCTTACACCATGGTCCACATAGTAAAAAAAATATATTAAAAATATCTATGTGGATTAGTTTAGTAGATATAGAATTATTTCTAAAATAAGTGAAAAATCACTTCTTATAGCAGTAATTTGTATGCTGAATCCTTAAATGTTGACTTTTTATTATTAATTTTGTTATTATTATTAGTTATTAATTGGCTACTAAATGTTATTATGTAATAAACCTTTGATACGAGCAAATCTATTATGGTACGATAGAAAAAGAGCATGTCCTTCTGGATACCCTGTATATTACTAAAGTGTGATTTATAAATATATTAAAATATGTGTATACATATAAATTAATGTACTTATATATAAAATATATATGTACTAACTTATAAAACAGTTAAACATGTCATTAGTTTGGCTAAAATATAGACAAGTAATTTAACACAAAGTTAATGATGAATTAGCACTAGTCATCTTAACAGTATGAAACCGCAAGCTCAACTATTAGAAGAGTCTCTAAGATGGAAAAGATAGTGAATAAACTTTTAATGCATGGTTCCCATTTACAAAATCTGGTACCTACCCAGTTACTCAGATGTACATTTCTCACCCCTTACAAATAAAATCTTTACTAAAGCTACCATGCCACTTACCTACCTACAGATGTGATGAGTAGATTGGCAAAATAAGTTTAGTAGGTACATACCATTAAGCATCAAATAACTTAAATTTTGGACACCCACTCAACACTTTTACATAAAAGGAAAAGTTCCTGTATTGTAAACAGGTAATTAAGTGAATTTACTGTAAGATAATTCCTAATTAAATACTTATCATTTATCGTAACGTAATCAATAAAAAATATATTACGTAGGGCTACTGAATGTGACAACACCCACTAAAGTTTAAATCTTAATTAATAAATTCAAAATTAAGAAATTATTCGCTCATAAATAAAATGATTACACCAACATATTTGTAAATTGAAAATTGTAAGTGCTTTTCCGGTAGCATGTAATTTTTCAACACCATTCTAAAACACATGTTGTTCGGTTTATTATTAATTTCATTTTAATATAATTAATATATAATGCTAAACAGTATCCTGTAAAACATAATCTGCTTTTATTAGGGTGGAGCTACTTGCGGCTATCCCCAAAAATATATAGGCAAATAGGTTTTTCGTTAAATTACAGAACTTACCGTAACACATCAATCTTATCGTGAAGATCAGGCGACGCGGAACAACACGCAGAAATACACAATTTAAAAAAACCAGTCTCTACACAAAGTGAGTGACCCAGCCCAATCCCACAGAAAGTGAGGCTACTCTCAGGCGCGCCATTTTTACGCGGGCACGCAATACAGAACAGTCAAAGCCAAGAGCTTAGTTGATTTATATATTTTTTTTTTTGGTTAGGTTTATCCTATAAGAAGGGCAAAAACTATGCCATACAGCCTGGTCTATTAAAAATATTATATTTATTTTTCTTTCATTGCGATGATGATATTAAGTAAAATCTACATCAATCAGGAAAAAAACTTTGTAAGCAAACCATTGTCGGATAAAAATTCGTCAATCTTATTTTTTCTAATGCAGACTTTAGGGTTACCCAGCGACATTGAATGAATGACAGCTATCGATTCCCGATTCGTATCGACATTTTGATGTATCGATACATATCCGATATCACTATGATAAATATTTTATGTAATAATGAATGTTCATTTATTATACTTATCGTCCGGTAGTGTCGGCTATCAATATAATGTAGTAAAATCATAGTTTTTAAAGACTTTTTGCCGTTGGAAAATATTGTGGTTGTTAATGAATGTTTTATTAGGGGAGTTTTGAACATAATTCATTCCGGAACTATAAGAGTTCCTTGGAATAGTGTACCACCAGAATGTGTCATTTTTTGGTACAATAATCCAATTGAATTAAACTCTCCAATTCGGGAGAAAAAATATTATTTTTAGTGAATCAAAGTACATCCGTAATCCTGGACTTGATTTTTAACTATTGTATCTTATTAAGCGTACTTTTCTGCCATATTTAACAATTTCAAATTCTTCGGAATTAGATTTAGAAGAAAATTATATCAATACTAAAATCAATATTTATTTTACTACCATTTTTGTGCCATAACTTCTCAAGTTGTCAATGACCTAGAGTTGCAATATAAGAAAAAAGAATCGCATAAAAAATAATCGGAAATCAGAGTTTAAAGCAATACATAGAGTTTTGCATAATGTATAACAAGTATAATTTTTCTTTGTACCGTGTAAATATCCCCATTTTCATCGTTTATACTTAATTAACCGGTTCATTTTTACCTAATCAAAGCAATACATCAGCTGTTTTTTGGTATTTTTAGACTGACTGAATTAATCGATTGAGTTAGCTTTGACGTCTCAATCGATGCAGTGTTCGATTTACAATTTTTGATTGATAAACATACTCTGAGGAACAAACCAAAAGTAAAAAACAAAATAGATAGGTAATTAATAAGAATAATTAAGCAACATATAAGCGCGTGACAATTTAAAGTGACTTGTATTATAAGATAATCGATTATAAATAACTAGGGATAGCAAGGATCGTCACCAAAGCAAATGTTTTTCTAACGGATTTTGACAGTGTTGTAATTTGAATGGATCGACTTTGACGATGAAGTCCGACGATGAAGTCCGACGATGAAGTCCGACGATGAAGTCCATCGATGCAGTGTTCGATTTACACTTAAATGGTTTATTTTATAGCTTTTCTAAACATCTTATTTACCACATACTTCATAAATGGAGCCAATTATGAAAAAAAATGAAACAAACATATTTTTTCAACCAAAAGTCGCGTGATAACGTACGTTTTAGATAATCGATTTTAAACTACTCAATAAATTTTTTCAATCGTTTCAGTCAAAATCGTTGTACGGGTTGTGCCTATCTTGTTGTTTATTTTATTCGTTTACCGACACTTTTCGAGGCGAATGCAGTTTTTGTTTTGGTGTACTTTCTCACTGTATTTTTCGTTACGACCCCTGCTTACTTTACTGGATATCGGTGCTTGCCTTCACGACTGACCCTTGCTTGAATTTTGGACATCGGAACCCACGTAAATACTAATCTCGGCACGCTATTTGGATACTTCATTTAGATATGGACTTGCGGTGTGTTAATTGTGGCATAGCCGCAAATCGCCTGAGAAGGCATATCCTCGAAGAACCCGTTCGAAGCATCATAAGTCAATGGATCACTCCACGAATTGTAAGTTTATATGATAAAATAAACTAAATTGTGACAATGTACTTACTATCATTACTTTCGTATTTCTTTACTCATTATTTTGTTCTTCCAGGTCACTAAAGCAGATCTAGTCTGCAATGATTGCTGGTTATTGGCTTCAAACCAACTACTGGCAACAAGTCAAGGAGAAGAACCAATTACTAGTGTTGGTCATCATCATGTGTGCATTAATTGTGGAAGATCACTTCTGCGGGCCCGAAGCCACTCACTTAGAAATGACACAGCCTGGGAGAGTCACATTTATAGTGTTATTTCTGCATGGATACAATCACAGCAAGTGAGTTTTTTTTTTATAAAGAATAATGAAAATGTTTTGCATTAAACTGTTGGAACATTTGTGCAAATTTTTTTAAATGCTTCTTTAATTAGAAACAGGTCTTATTGTGGATATTTGAAATAGGAGTACTTAAATCATGTTTCTTTCAGCTGCGAGGAACTGCTTTCATTTGCCATGCATGTTGGCAATGTGCTGATCGCACTAAGTTGCAACCTGTGCACCTGAACCACCAGCATGAAGTGCAGATCCTTTATTAGAACCAATACAAGAAGAACTACCACATCATAATGTACATCCCACAGTAATTGTTTTACCAGGGTTTAAAAGAGCAAGGGATACTCAAAGACATTGTTTTGTAATGGGATGTGAGTTCCAGGAAAGATGCATTGTACCACTCTCTGTTCGAACTTTTCTATTAAAAAATTATAAATATTTTGTTCCCAGTGGAGCAAGAGTGTGCAACATTCATCTAGGGAATGTGACATGGAAGTTCCTCAATGAAAGACCTCATGATGCCAATCATGCATTTACAGCAGAGTACATTGAAGAGATGTTAATTATGTCAAATTCAGCAAATACTTGTTTAGATTATGAAAATATAAATGAAATGCCAGATCATTTAGTATCATACTGGTTGGGTCGAACCAAAGAAGAGTTCAACACTCTGTTGGCTGAGGTACCAAGACTTCTACAGATAAGTAGAGGAGCTATGGCACTTTCTGTCTATTTGATAAAAATTCGGACAGGTGATTCATGGCTAAAAGAGTGAGAGATGTTCTTTTTGAAGATTATGTCCCAGGGCACTTAGGAATAAACAATATTACTAGAGAACAAATTGCCCAGAGAAACCTATTAATTCCTAATGGACTATTTGGAAATGAAGAAAAAACAATACCAATTGTTATAATGGATGGTACATATGTCTATGTGCAAAAAAGTGCTAATTATTTATATAAAAAAACACATACTCATTACATAAATAATAATAATAATAATAATAATAATAAAATGGTTTATTCGGCGCAAATTAAGAAATTGACAAAACAATATGCAAAATCACGAAACAACAAAAAATAAATAACAGTATTACAAGTACATACAAAGCAAAAAGAAAAACAACACTTTCACGCCGAAAGGGCTTGCACTCAGCATTATGCTGAGAATTTATAGTTATAAATTTCAGCGCTGATTTTCAGTACTAGCCTCTGCACTGACTTCACGGACGCTTCACGCATGCAATACATAAAATAAGTATTATAATGAAATATACATTACATTCTAAACATATTATGTATACATAGAATAAAAATATAATATTTAAATGAAATATGTGTAATAATATAAATATAATTGTTTTATTGTGGACATTTCTAAGCTGCTGTTTGTTTTTCTAAAATATATTTTTTATAACAATTTTTAAAGTTGTAGATATTTGATATTTTTTGAAGTGGTGGGGGGATGTTGTTCCAACATTTAGTGGCAGCATATTTAAAACTACCTCGAAACGCGGACGATTTATATTTTTGGGTCATTAGTCTATTTTCGGAGGATCGAGTGTGGTATTTATTGCCTGGTGTATAGGTCCATTTAAGCTTGTTGAACAGGTACTTAGGTTGGCCGCTTTTTATGACCCCGAAAACCAAACAAGCTAAATGTAGTTTTCTCCTATTTTCCATTTTTAACATTTTTTGGGTATTTAAAATGGGAGTGACGTGGTCCCGACGGTCCATAACAACACAAAACCGAGCACAAGCATTCTGTAGCCTTTGCATTACCCTTTGTGTGCGAGCGAGAATCCTGGGGCCGTACACTGTGTCGGCGTAATTCAAGCGTGACAGAACCAATGTATCAACTAGGTGTTTACGAAGTTCTACACTAAGAAAACTTCGAAACTTATAAAGAAGTTTCAGTCTGTAAAAACAGGACTGCAGTACATTAGTTATATGAGTTTCAAAGTGTAGTTCCTCATCAATAACGACCCCCAAATTCCGTGCAGTGGTAACGCGGTCAATTGGAATATTGGAGATCGCTACGGTAAAAGGCAATCGCATGGCTTTAAGTATTTGGTTCCTTGACCCAAATATTAAATATTTTGATTTGGTTGGGTTAAGGACAAGGCAATGTTTTTTTGACCATTGAGCTACTCTATCCAAATCAGAATTTAACTTATTGATTGACGGGACAACGTTAAATGGATCAATGGATATGTAAATTTGTAAGTCATCCGCATATAAATGGTACTTACAGTTTGTGATGCAATTAATTATATCAGCCGTGTACAATATAAATATGAGGGGACCAAGGATCGATCCTTGAGGTACCCCTCTGTTTACTGAAAGAGCCGTTGATAAAAATTTAGATCCATCATCCAGTGTAAGTTCTACTTGTTGTGAGCGATTTTTTAAGTAATTGCTGAACCAAGTTATGGTTGAGCTATGAAAACCATAAAAGGTCATTTTAGATAGCAACAAGGGAATATTTATACTATCAAACGCTCTAGAAAAATCCAGTAGAGCTAAGATGGTGCAATTACCTTCATCTTGAGCAGTTAAAATATTGTCAGTGATGTCTAGCAATGCTGAAGATGTACTTCGACCCTTTCTGAATCCAGACTGTAATTCGGGAAGAATAGAATTTCTTTCCAGGTACTCGGTTAATTGAGAACTGACAACTTTTTCGAGTATTTTGGAGAGAAAACACAATATGCTGATGGGTCTGGTTTCTTGAACTGAGATAGGGTTATTATTTTTAGGTATAGGACGGACAATTGCCAACTTCCATGTGTTTGGGAATGATGATAATTCTATAGATTTGTTTACTATAAATGTGATAATATCAAGGGTAGCGTTTAGAGTTAACATGATCATGTCACGATTTATACCGTCACATCCTTGTGCATTGGATTTTATATTCCTTACAATTTTAAATATTGAATCGGAGGATACGGGGTGTAATTTAAATTCATTGTCATTATTAAACCTATGAAATTCATAAAAAGTCAAAAGGGATAAATTTATTTCATTATTACCGGGGACGGTCACAAAGTAGTTATTTATTTCATTTGGGTCGCATATATGTGAGGGCAATTCTGCGTCAATTTTAGGCACAACATTATTTTTAAGATTTTGCCAAAGCTCTTTGGGTTTTTGTTTATTATTATTTATAAAATGTTTAAAATATGCAGATTTTTCACTGTAAATAGAAATTTTAACATGTTTTTTCAATTCCTTATAATATACTTTATGTTCTTCTAGTTTGGTTGATCTGTACTTTGCATAAGCTTCATCTCTAAGCCTTACCATTAACTTTACGTTTGAAGTAATCCAGGGACAGTGTTTTTGTTTAAATACTTTTGTTTTTAAGGGAGCATGTAAATTAAAAAGATCAATGATAAAATAATTAAATAATGATACCATGTCATTAATGTCGTCTAACTGCTTTATACTATTCCATGGAATGCAATTAAGATCCATGTTAAAGCGCTCCAGATTTAGGTCTTTTAATGCTCTGAAAGTGACTTTTTTTGCAATAATTTTATTTCTTTTTATACTAAGATCACATGTTATGAAAGCGTGTCGGCCAAGCCCTGTAACGAAATTAACATTTACACTTCGATAATTAGCATCAGTGCATATGATGTCAATTATGGTTTCAGAGGTGTCAGTAATATGAGTAGGAGATTTGACTAACTGTTCAAGACGCAAAATCTTACAGAAATCCATCAACTTCCTAGTATGAGGGTCGTTTTTCTTCAACAGATCAGTGTTAAAGTCACCCATGAGTATAATTCTATCACCTCCAGCAAAAGAATTTATTGAATTAGAAAGTGCATCCAAAAATACATCTAAACATAAACGCGGTGGTTTATAAGCTGTTCCAATAATCACTTTTGTTTTGTTTACCTGCGCACTAATCCACATTTGCTCCACCACAGAATGATCGGGAATTTTTAAATAACGAACATTAATGCCTTTTCGAATGTAGAAGCCCACCCCTCCACCACGACCGTTGCACACTGAAGGCGGGCGCGGGATGTGCCGCAGCCGGTAACCTGGCACACGGGGCGCGCGAGCGTCCTCGTTCGCTCTCAACCAGGTCTCATTAATGGCCATCACATCGACATTATGACTGTTCATAGCAACAATAAAGTCTTCGTGGTTAGTGCCCAGAGAACCTGCATTTAGCAAACCAACTCTAAACAATGTCTTGTTAGGGAGCATTGTGACCATAAAAACCATAAGACCGAGATCCATACATAGTGACTTTGAAAGTTAAATACAAAAAATATCCATTCTGGGTGGATGGCATATAGTACTCGAAAGGGGCGTTTGAATTTGTAATAATATTTATAATCTCTTTCTCAATAAAATATAATTTTAAAACCAAGGTTTTAGTAAAATAAATTTTAATAACAAACATATAAGTGTTAAATATAATTTGATAGTATAAATATTTATTCAAATAAGATATTTCATGAGGTGAGGTATATGTATAATGTAGTAAAAATATTTCTTGATAATAATTACTAAGTAAATAAATAAAGCGTCCGACGATCCCCGAATTTGACAATGATTTGCAATATTTAAACACAAACATAAAGAAATATGATAGTAAAGCATACCACAGGCTTAATTTGTAGTGATATAAAATAAAGGAAATCTGGATCTTAACTAAAGAAACATGTGTAAAACTCAAAATAAGCAGAAACAATACAATCCACAAAACTTTTATTAAGATTTGTTTAACCTTAAATTCAAACACAGACGAATAATTAAAAGAAAACATTTTAAAAATATGGAATAGAAACGGTATGTATAATTTTTGCGGCACATTTATAAAAACATACATAAAATTGGTAAGATAAACATATAATAATAATATTTTGTAGTAATATAAAATAAAGTTAATCTGGATCTTAACTGGAGAAAAATTGGTAAGATAAAAATGTAAAGGACAAATATTTTTCAAACATAGAGCGAATTTAAATAACTTATAGTAAAGGAAAGGAATAAGGAATCCTATATCGAACTTCTTTGTTGCATAAAAACCTTTTCTATATCTGACATTGTATTAATACGATGAACGAAAGTACCGGGTTCCTTTCTTGCACAGACTTTGCCATCTCGAGTCCAGGTGAATTTCCAGCTGTTGTGGCGAGCAGCCTCTCGCACTTTAGCGAAAAGCTGCCTATTGTGCTGCGTCAGCCGCTCGTTCACATAAAAGCGGCGCGGCGGCGCGGGCGCATGCTCGCCGTTCGCCAGCCGCAGCCCCTCCGTGGTGACGCCGCGCCGCACGCGCGCTGCGTTCAGCCACTCGTCTCGCACGCTGCGCCGCGCCAGCCGCACCACGATGTTCCGCGGTCTATTTTCAGTTTCCTCTGATCGATTTCGATGTATAGGACCCGCTCTATGTACATTGACAAGGTCCCTAGTGTCTAGATTGACTGAGAGTTTACTGGCTATCAATGTAGCTATATGCTCTAGATTTTCACCCTTCGTCTCATTTATTCCAGAGATTTCTAAATCATTCGATAGTAGCTGCTGATCCCTCTCATTTAATTGATTTCTCAATTCCGCTATAGAAGAATTAAGGGCCTCATTATTTGTCATGGTAATATTTTCCTTAGATTTATTTTCTAGATCTAACACTTTTTTTTCGAGGCCATCAACTTTATTAGAAAGAAACTCTAGGGATTCCTTAAACGCAATAAAATCTTGTCTGTATTGCTTCATTTCGGAACGAATTGCGGTCATTTGAGATTTTAAGAATTGCATATCAGACTCTGCAAAGTCAGATGGTTTTCCCATGATAAACTCATCCGTGGCGTTTTTAACAATTAACTGAGGTTCAGGTACGACATCGCAGTTCAATGGCTTAATTGGGGTCGTCGAATTATCACCTCTCGGCGTTTTGTTTTTACAGACTGGGCAAGACCATTTGGAGTTAGCTTTGCTGCCCTCGGGAATCGCAACACAATCCTTATGATACCATAATTTGCATTTTGTACATGAAGCGCCATCTGGCTGTGATAGGAAGCGACCGCACGCTCCACACTTCGGCATTATAATTTAGGTTTAGTAATAAATTTAAAAAGCTTATATTTTTAGCAGTTAGGTGGCTTAATTAGGGTAGGTAGGTATTAAAAGGCAGTGCTAGATGAAACCTGTAGGTGCTACCTATCGATGTCTGATTCGAAGCTTCCGCGTTAAAGTCATAGATGGCGCTGTTGTATAAACAGCGGACGATATTTTAAACTCTCAAGTGTCTTTAGCACGATTTTATCGCAATTTTCATAAAATTCACAAAGTAGATAAGCCAATATACCGCATGAATTAGTTTAACACTATTTGATCACTGAATCAGTTCACTATATTACACCATTCATTGCAGAGGGTAGTCACCGGTTATAAAAATGCAAATAGTTGTTTTTAAAGAGTTATTTAAGATATTTCGCCGTAACTTTTAGATTCACTTCACAAATCTTTGTACTAACAAGCCACAACAACACTTTTTATGTTGAAATTTTTATCGAGTTCGATTAAAACATTAAAGAATAACGGAGCTCTTTACACCCGCGTCAACGTCCGTGTTGCCAGTTCAATATCGAAATCTTGTGAAAATGATGATTATTGTAACTTTGTCAGTTCTATCTATCTATCTCTATCTGTATACAGGTGTTTTACTGTGTTCTAATTCTCTTTACAACTTGGCTTTTCTTTTATGCACTCTGAAATACTTTGTTATTTGGATGGTTTTTTTTTATCTGGAATGACGACATATGGCTTTGTTTAACGGAACATTGATATTGCATTTGAGTGGAGTGTTTGCTTGTCTTTCAAACAAGGTAAGTTTATTTTTATTTTTTACACACCACCTCAATAAATGTTTATCAAGTTCTGCTTTTCAGGTAAATGCTTTAAAAGTTCTTCATAGGTCAATGATAAAAAGAGAATTAATATTTTATTGAACTTTTTTCTCAGGACAAGAAATGGGTGGACCAAAACATGTACCATTATTTTTATCCTCACCGGTCAAAAAACGTCCAAAATCTATGATTTTAACTGAAAACTAAAAGACAATTGAGCTCAATATATATAAATACGTAGAAAAAAATACAACCATCCAACCCGAAAAAAAAAAAAATTTTAAAAAGTTCGTCAGATATCATGGGTGTGTCTCAAAGCACTATTATATATTCTATTTTAAAAGAATATAAAAAATCTGGAATGATTGTGTCACCAGAGCATACACTGCCACATAGAATTGTGAAAGAAAAATTAGATAGTTTTCTACCTTCCACAATAGGAAGAAATATACATTAATTTTGTTTTTATTGTTAAAATTGTAAAATTGTTAAAGCAGTTAATGACGCATGGCACGACAATTAAGGTATTAAAAAAACTAAATTTTCAACGAGAAAACGGTCGAGAAAAAGTACATTGATGATATGGTTAAAGCAATATTTACTTCACATAGAAGATTATCAAGAGAAAACAGAAAAATTTATTATTTAGACTAGACGTGGGTTAAAGGGGTCACTGTGTGGATTATGTTTGGGTTTATGGAGATATCCAGTCTTCCCAACAAGCAGTTTTAGAGGACAAGGCTGTAAACCCCACAAAAGAGCAAACGATAAATAGTAACTCACATCGGCAGTGTGGATAGACTTTTGAAGGAGGTCCCTGGATATTTCAGGCTAAAAAGTTCGATGGTGACTATCACGGCGAAATGGACAAACATCAATTTGAAAAGTGGTGCCAAAAATTTTTAGACCTAGTCCAACCAGCATTTATCATTGTGATGGATAACGCTCCATACCACTCGCGTAGAATAGAGCAACTACCAAACATGAAATGGAGAAAAGATGACATCAAAGATGATTCGTGGCTGTGGGAAAAAAGCATAGTATATGACCAAAGCGATATTCGTATTAAAGCGCAGCTACTATAGAGACTAAATTAAAACGATTATAAAAGAAAATTTTTGGACGATGTGGTTAAAAACGAAAAATTTTAGTGTTACGTCTTCCTCCGTATTTGCGACTCAAACCCGATAGCGAATTAAACTTTGACAACCGATGGCCACTCAGAAAACGAAGATTGTGTTACGTAACGGTTAGTAGGTACATGGTAGAGTTCTTACATTATTATGTGATTAAAGTTTTCCTAATATATATCTTCTCGTTTCTTTTACTTCCTTATAAATTGTAAAAAATACTTCTAGGAGGCTAGTGAATAAATATTTTATTGATACCAAAAACCTATTCATTGTTCTTAGCTAAAAACTGTCTAATTTCTGTGTCGAATTTGCTGTAAGTTAGTACTATTTTTCGCCTGAACCACAGGATTAACCTAGTTTAAGCGCCATGTAATATTTTATCTAATGCTGCGTTCCGTTCGACGATTTTAGCGCTAAAAGTGCTCAAAACCGTTCCGATTCGTTTGAGCGCGCTTAAAGTGTTATTAGTGCTATTGCAATCGGAACGGTAAATATCGCGCTAACATTCTGATTGTTCGTCGCTTAAGTCTAAAGTTACAATTTCATTAAGATCTTTGACCCTGAATGAAGCAGGAGCCATTTTTTTATATTATTACAAAAGAAAATTAATAAGCATGCTTCTAAAATCTTTAATCGACTAATAAAAACATCAACAAAGTAACGTCATGTGTCAGTTTTGACAGGCCGCTCACAGTGACCATGCTCCGTAGCTTGGGCACTGAGCGGGAACATGGCGGCGTTTATGACGTCATGGATGACGTATCGATATCGCTACGTCAATCGGAACGGGTATATGAGCGCTGTAATCGGCAAACGGAACGCAGCATTAGTTATTCCACTTGTCACTTAAGTTTAAAAAAAGTAAGTTTATCAATAAAAAAAATATTTATTATTTATGCAATTGCACCCTGTTGAAATAATTCCTAAACGCGGGGAATTGCGGGTAAACGCTAGCAAATTTTAACAGAAATAAATCGATCATTCAATATTTTGTTTAGATCAGTATGGGTAACATCACTAAAACACAAAAGGGTCATTGACGTTTCATTGTTTACAAAGATTTTTTTCTGATTGGTATAGATAGACTCTAAGATAATGGAGACGATGAAGTTAAAAGGTCAATAGCAAAGTTATAGCGTGAATTTACAATCAACGAGAGGACTTCTTGGAGCAAAACGAAATACACTGTCTACACTCCTCTTTGGGTTTTACATTTAATGCACATGTCTATAAGTATTCACTGCATAATACATTATCTCAATTATACAAAAAACTACCAAATTACGTATTCAAAAAAAACTCAATTAAGGGCATAACGTGCTCCGTCGAACGAAAGTTGTTTAAAAAGAAGTAACGGATTAATCTCAACAGGAGTAATAAACAAACAGGTAATAAACTAATATGTAAATGAATGACAAATGTCACAACCCTCAGTTTCTTAATAAATGTTATAAAATTATATTTTCTTTATTTGCTTGTTTGAAGTATTTTGGTTTAGTTCCATGCCATACTTAAGCCCTACCATTAAATGACATTGAAATAATAGTTTCAGGCGTTGCCATCGACTATAACAGTTGGTACTTACCAACTTTTGTCATATTGAAAACTCTCATTGGTCTTAATTAATTAGTTTATTTAAAAAAAGACAATCAGCCGTCGCTGCTGGTGCGACGGGCTGTTTCTGCCAAAAAGTCTTGTAGGTTCATGTCTGCTTCAATTGTCAATCATTTTCATCCAACGATCGATAAAAGAAATGACAGTACGACCAATTTTTGTGCGGTGGTGAAAATTGGAACTGAACGTTATATTAAATAGTTACAGAGCGTTATATCGTCATTATATCTATCACCATGACAAAAAGCACTGACATATATTAAGTAGTGGTAGTATTTATAATTCATCCTTTTTTAGGATAGGCAAAAGAGCTGAGCCATACAGCCTTGACATATATTAATAACACTGCACTGGCTAGTGTCAAATGATATTATGGCTGTTTGAGTTTCGACATTTAAGCTCTGGAAGCAACGGCGAGACTACTGGAAAGAACAGCCATACTAAAATTTACAAATTACATTACACAAAGGAGACCCCAGTCTTCATAAAAATTGGGGCCTGGCATTGCAGAGATATATATTAGGCATTGAGAGGCTTTTAAAATGGATTAACCAACTAAAAATACCGATTGGTTTAAGCATACTCGTATTTAATCCGAGTCTACAAGGCCTAAAACCGGGTTTGTCCTTTAGAACGTGACAAATAATATTCCAGTTTTATGTCAAAAACTTCCTGGCAGTAATCGCAAGCCCAATGTTCATACAATATGTTCAGGTCAGTGACAAAACGCAGTGGAGTAAAAATATTGCGTAAAATCAATTGGAGGCTGGGTCTAATACAAAATTGACGTAAAATGTATACCGTGTTAACCCGCACATTAACAGAATTATAATTAAAATAATCACTTGAAATTGTAATCTTGTTATATTGCATTAGAGCCACAACCAAAAGTTGACTGTAAATTCACCATAAACAGCTTCACCTACTTCAAGCGTTCAAATGTTTAACAGTTTGCAAAGCAATTTGCAAAAAGCATTTTGGATTTATTGTTGGACAGCCGATCCAATCGAGACTGCTAGAATATTAAACCATTCATGCATTTTCATTCCATTTTTGCTCGAACTCTATTGTTTGTCAGTAAAAGCAAAAATACTATGTTTCTAGTAGAAGACAGCGTTACCTGTAACTCCGTCTGTCTGTTAACTTGTCACGCTGAACTTATGGTGCGTGCCAATTGCCACTTACAGCGCTATAACTTCTCATACCCGTCGTTTGAGCGCGCTAAAAGTGATGTTTGTGCTATTTTAATCGGAACGGTAAATATCGCACTAACATTCTGATCGTTCGTCGCTTACAGTCAATTTGGGTAACTTGGAACATTTTTTACAGTATTTGTGATATCTGATTTATATTTATTACAACTTTATTTTATTGAATGAACAGTGTCCTTTTGAATTGGTTTATTTTTATAACATGATGAATTTACGGAAAAAAACAATAGCCTTTCCACAATTACAACAGCCAATATCCACAATTTGCCCCAAAAGTAAAATTTTTTTATAAGGTGCAAAAACTTTTAATATTGGAATATTGTAAGGTTTGGGTATAATTAAGTGATGCCTTTTATTAAGGAAAACCTAATCAATGAAAGTTACACTGATGTAAAAATGTGATAGATCGCTTTGTCTTCCCATATAAATCAAAGTAGCAAAAAATATCGTTATGAGTAGGTACTGAGCACCATTATGCACGTATTTAAAGTTACGCAACATAGTATTTTTTAGGATACATGTAACTTAGAACCATTCAATATTATCCAAATAACTTCGATTTTGAACGTACTCAAAACTTATCAGTTTCACATAATATTTAGCGTCAAAAATGGATTACGATTTCACAATCATAATATGTAAACTACATTTTACAGAAAAACACAAAAACATACCTGTTTAGAGTAAGTTTTATATTTTTCATGACGATTTCAAGCACTAAACACCTCCAACAACTTCACTACGACCTGGTTGGTATTTTACAAAATTATGACATTGCGAGTTTATTTTTTACTTCGCATTTGCTACAAACATTTTGGACATTCGATTTACGCAGGCCCGATATTGAAACATCAAAACGTTATCATGTAAAAAAATTATAAATCTTTTTCACAACTTTGTTCAAAGTTAGACCTCAATTCAAAGTTACCCAACATATACGTAAATCCAAAGTAATAATTTCATTCAGATCTTTGACCCTGAATGAAACAGGAGCCATTTTTCAACATTATAACAAAAGAAAATTAATAAGCAAACTTTTAAAATTTTTAATCGTCTAATAAAAACATCAACAATGAAAAGTCATTTATCAGTTTTAACTGGTAGTTACCATGCTCCGTAGCTTGGGCACTGTGAATGGAGAGATGGCGGCATTTAGGTTGTAATTGATGATGTATTGATAGAGTCTGTCGAGCGAGTCTAGTCCCATGAAAAAGGCGGTAAATTCAAAAATCTTAAAGGTGTTAACACTGATGTAACACGCTGAAAATTCTTGATACTTGAAATTCTAATTAAAAAAAAATTGTTAAGGATAAATAAAAGAAAAAGCATTTTAATGTAGGTATTTATTTGTCACTATCAGAACTTAGATCAGAATCAAGAAATTCAATGCCTTCATATGAAAAATCACTGTCAGTATCATCATTACGTACAGAAATTATGAAGGGTTCCAACTCTGTTTCTGATATCCTGTCTCTTACTTTTTACTTATTTTCGACACTAATAGTGTGATCTGTGCATTTTTTCCAATCACTGGCTGTGACACTATTAAAACATTCCTTTATAAGATTCTCCATTTCATTAACAGGAATTCCTAAATTTTTGCTGGCTATTTTTCTTTTAGCCAAACTCCATATCAGTTCAATTGCGTTCAGGTCACAGTGATATGGCGGAAGTTTTAAAACCTCATGGCCATGTTGTTTTATGAACTCTTCAGCTTCATACATTGGAGTTATTTTGTTATCATTCACAAGGCACATAAGCTCAGCCTTTGTAAAGAATTCTTCATAGTGAATTCTATTTTCAGTCGGCCATTTCTGAATGTCGGCCTTTAAATCATTCATAGATGGTGGCTTATTTATTTAAGTAGCATGGTAGCTAGCATTGTCCATAACAATCACACTGGGTTGACTTAAATTGGGTATTAATTTTTCCCGTAACCATTTCATAAAATTATTTCTGTTCATATCATCATGATAATCTGCCATTTTTGATTTTGTACTGAAAACCAATAATGCATTGGAGACAAAACCTTTTTCGGATCCAGCATGAACAACAATATGTCTTTTGCCTGTTGACATTTTGTCAATTACACCGCTTGTGGATGGCCCTTGCCATGATTTTTAACTTTATAATTTTGGTGGACGTAGGTTTCGTCAAGGTAAACTATTAATTTTCCTTGTTTCCGCTTTTCATTAATAGATCTGAGATACCTATTTTGCCATGCAGCAAGTTCATATTTTTCAATAAGAAGAGATCTCTCATTTTTTTTTTAATTCAAATCCATTTTTGATTAATAATTATCTCAATGTTTCATGACATCCAGTAAATCCAATAGATTCTCTTAAATCTGCAAGCAAATTTCTTAAAGTTGGAACTTGCTTTTTCACACAGTAAAATTCATTAATTTTATTACGTATGGCTGATAAGTCAAAACTATCCAGGTTGGCAACAGTTGGTTGTCGTGGACGCTTTTTCCCCGGTGTATTCCACTTACCCTGGTTAATAGCACCTTCCTTTTTTATTCTTCGCAATGTTTTCACACTTAAATCTGAAAGTTCAATATATCAGATCAAACAACGGCACAAATTTTATAATAACATTTGTTGAAAATGAAGTGTAAACAAATAAAGCTGTACCTACTAACCTGTCATAGCAGCAAATTTTGTCAGATAGTCTGTTTCAGATTTCATTTTTTTACTGTGGCTATGACTTGCTTAACTAAATTAACAATTGAGCTTTTAGTTAATTCATCCTCCAAGGTGGCTGAAAAAAATTACAACAATCTCATAAAGTTGTTTTCACTTATAGTTTTCCAGTAAATTTCAACATCATGAACACGTCTGAATCTAAACCAAAACCGAAATGCTGATCACATCACTTTTAAAATACATAAAATTATACGATTGTGCTAAAAGTATCAACATAATGTAGCCAACCTACCTGATGTTGAAACGATTTCATCCAAAAGTCGTCGTTTTTCCAATAACTCGTTGTCAATTTCATTCTTTACATGATTATATTTATTAATCATTGTAAATAATAGGCTCCTGATACTACTTTTAATAGGTTTCGGCATTATAAAATTAAAAATTCAATAAAAACAGAAATATTTCGAGATTAACAACAGAATTTGTGACAATTTTTTTGACAGATAATAGTGTTGCCATTATAAGAAATCAGCAAAATGGTTGTGGACTAGACTCGCTTGACAGACTCTATCGTTGTGAGCGCTCTCACAGGCATTCGGAACGCAGCAATACATTGTCGATGTAAGCGATGTTACAAATGTCGAACCTAAATATTGTAGGTGACGCTGCATTTGTTCCAAGGCTCCCTTATAATTTTAGAGAAATATTTTCAGTGTATTAAAGCAAGTTTTACATAAACTTCTGAAATTATGAATTAACATTTAAATGATCTGGAAAATCTGATAACTTCTCTAAATTCAAAATTCAAATTCAAATATTTATTTCTCAACATTGACAATTACTTGTTCTTATTGACGTCAAATAAAACATGATTCTACCACCAGTTCGAAAAAAACCTTCGTGAAGAAGAACTGGCAAGAAACTTCACGGGTATATTTTTTTTCAAAATAAATTTACAGAGTCTCTTTATGTCTATACAAAAATTATTCTTTTCTGCATCTGTTAGCTCGGCAAGTCTCCCTCCCCCCAAGTATCCAAACGACGAAGACCCTCAAACGGCACCCGTTCACGAGTTAACGCGGGATCCAGCCATCGCCCTCCTCAACCATATTAGAGGGAAGTCACTTCGATAGCTTTATAATTCAAACTCATTTTTATGCAACAACTGACGAAGTATTTCTCTGACTCCAGTGAATCCAATAGATTCTCGTAGTTCTGTAAGTTGGCTTCGTAGTGTGAGAACTAGTTTCTTAACTCATTAATAATTGGTATTTTTGTTGCGTATATCTGATACATCATAACTGTCCAAATTGTGTACATTGTGTGCTCTACCTGCCTAAAGTTTTTACACTGACCCGTTAAAAAAATATCATTATAACAGACAAATGTCTTCATTTAGTTTATCATAGTCAGGTAGTCGCTTCAAATAATTTTTCGATAATTTAGTCATATTAAATATTTTATCCATATAAACTTTTTCAATGGTGAGACACTATCATTAAAAATTTTGTTTAAAGATGATGGTCAAACTCAATATCGGATTTTGACCTGCTAATGGTCAGTAGTACGCATAAAAGATTAACTCATAAGTAACCTTTTCCCCCTTAAATTTTCCTAATTTTAAATTTAAAAATCTTGTAAAAAATAATAAATAATTTCGAAAAATCAATCATAAGTTACCATGTTGTTTTCTTTTGAATGTATCAATGTCAATGTCAAAAAAAGTAACAAAACGATGTCGAATGAACCCACAAGTAATGGACGTTATTGGCGGATTAGGTTTGACAGTCAATAAACAATCTGTCAGTTCTTTTTTTCACATGAATTACCTAGAGTGAATCCTAAAAAAAATTGGGGAAAAGATATATTTAAAAAATATCTTACAATGGTAGGAAGGTCTATATATTTAAACTAATGATTGTATGATAATCTATATTGATTGGCCTTTAATTTGATATACTGACTATTAGTAGGTCATCTTTTGTACTATCTGCTTTCAAGATGGTCGAAGTTGCTTAAGTTGTTTTTATTGCTAACTTCCTAGTTTCAGCTACATAAGGTTTAAATTTCGGCAAGCAATAATCAGCTGTGTTGCAACGACACATGATTTAAATTTCAGGTGATATATTTTATTCAAAATTCTGTACATGTGTGAGTTAAATCGGGCCACTTTTTGCGGCAATTTCATATTAGAGAAACAGTCCATTTGTTTATAGGCATGTTTTGAGTTATGTACCTGCGATTGAAATAAATTCGAAAAGAACGACGGAATTAAAAACTCTGCCTTTTTTATATTTTATTGTTTCCAACGTAGAATTTGCATTTATTGTAATTTGTCATCATTGATTTTTTTATGAACGATAACATATGAGAAACGTACATGTTTTTAGCAAGAATGTGCAGTAAGAAATACAATTTATATAAGTTATAAAATCAGCACAAAGTGAATAAGAAGTTTTCAGTAAAAAAAGAAGTATAGAATAAATCCCAAAAGTAGGCGCTTCACTGAACCTGTTAGTTATTTATAGTATCGTTATTTTCTCGCTGCAGACTTGGTCATAAATCATCCACGAGGGTCCGGTCTGCTAGGGTTGCGCGCTAGCGGCGCGTGCGCAACGCCGATGTAACAATAAAGAAAGCATTATTCAGGTCTTTCAATCAATTGCTCCTGGCATCACTGTAGTAGAGAAATCTTCCCTTCGGCTCCTAGGTTCACTTTTTTTTCGATGACTCCTTTCAGAACTTTATAATTGAAAAAATTTCAAAATTTTCAGAAAATTATTCCCGGCTTTTACAAATCAATACACACATGGCCTTTTACATTTTACGTTATTGCTTATTTGTGCCAAAATTAATTTATTATTTTCGCTGCTCACAATTTTGGAGACACATCAATTTACTTTTTTTTCCAATGTGCTTCGGTAGTTTAGGAACTCGAAAAATTTCTTCTCTAGCTTTGCCAGCCTTTTTATCTTCGATTTACAGTATTAAAGATAATATCAATAAAAATATTTCCTCTTCTTTTACGGGCGAGATTTCTCATTTTTCGGATGCCGAAATGCACTGGAATATTGTATCAAACAGTTCAGCAGTTCCACAAAATCCCGCATCACAGCTTCAGTGAGACGACGTGCTTTGTATTTTAGAGCGGAACAAACAATTAATGTGCCCAATTTAACAGAGCGCGCTCGTCTGCTAGCGGTAGGTTCTTGGGAGTCTGAGTTATGGTTGCAGGCGCTTCCGTCCTCTAACTTGGGAACCCCTTTTTGACAACCATAGCTTTAGACTTGCCTGTAGTTTATGTTTAGGAATAAAATTGTGTGCTCGACACCACTGCCGCTGTGGCGTGTTGGTCGATGAGCTCGGTCGCCATGGCCTTTCATGTTCTCGCAGCGGTGGCATAATATCTCGCCATGCCAGTTTAAATGATTTCATCCATCGGACTCTTGTTACCTCCAACAATCCCTCGGTTCTTGAACCGTCAGGACTGTTGCGTGACGATGGCAAACGGCCTGATGGTATGACTCTGGTCCCGTGGAGGATGGGTAGGCCGCTGGTGTGGGATATAACCTGCGAAGACACTCTCGCGGCTTCCCATCTACCTACAACTAGTATACAATCTGGTTCAGCTGCTAATAACGCTGAAAGTCTTAAAGGCAGAAAACGTCAGAATTTTGGAAGTAGGTATATTTTTGAGGCTTTTGGCGTTGAAAGCATCGGATCCTGGGGACAAGAGGCTCATCGCCTTTTTTCGGACCTAGTAAGGCGATTGGTGAGTGAAACTCGTGACCGTAAGACTGGCACCTACCTCGCACAACGAATTTCCATTGCGATCCAGCGTGGTAATTCGTCCAGCCTTTTGGTTACGTTGCCCTCAATGGATTCAAGTTAAGATTTAGTTTTTTATTTGTAGCATAATTTTATCGTATAATTATTAATTTAAGTAAAATTTTGAATTTGTCAATACAATTGAACGAGAATCCATTAAAATTGTTTTTTATTTCTATCAGCCACCTTTAAAAATAAACAACCGATATTGCTCATTGACGGCAATAATACACAGCCAGCACTACGCTGCATCTACGACATCCCGTTTGGCCCGTGAATGGGAAAGAGAGAGAAACTTTTTTGACCGAGTCTGCAGCGAGAAAATAACGATACTATTCTTATACCTTTAATACCTTTTAAAATCCCAAGTTAAGAATTTTTTACTATTTATAAAATAATAAATTGTCAAAAAGTTGTCAATTATGTCAAAAAAGATCTCAAAAAGGGGCATTCCTGGTGTGGGTTATTTGCATTATGTGTTTTAAAGGTTTTCTATTATACTCAATTTTCTACACGCTTTACATGTATTAATCACGGCTGATACTAACTCGAGCATGTTATTCCAAAAATAAGTTCATTTTACTCTAAGAATAGTTTCTTTTATTCCCCTATGGGCACGTCTTATCTTCGTGATATTTAAGCATGATATCATTTTCTCATTCTCATCTTCAAGGATGTATCCTTGAATTAAGAGCTCTCTAATGCAAATCAATTTTGGTATTTTTATACATATTATTATGTTCGCGGCATATTCTAGACAAGGTGCAGTAAAAGCCAATGTTAGTTCTGAAAGTTTTGGTTGCGAAAGGACAAGCATTTGCGATTCTGTCACCAAAAAGTTTATTTGAGATAATAATTGCGGGCAATCGATTTGATTCTGTAAGATCTTAAAGAGAACAATTTGTTCCGTGATCACGAGTCTCATCACGTCGTCCGAAAATTCATTTACTTTTCCAATTAAAATTAACCTAATAGGCTGAACTCTATTGCATTATTGTAAATAACCCCACTCTTAGTTCATTTTTAACCCTTAACTTTATCGAAAGGCACTTGGATTACACAAAAAGTTGGATTTATAAATCTTTAAGTTGAATCCACGTTTCTATGTCATTGCGCTCACTCATTAAAGCAGCAGATTCGGGTACTAAACTACTAGTTATTGTATGCAGCAGATAGGTACTTGTAAATATTCTGCTCATCACAACTGTGATACTTATTTATTACGTACTCAAATTTTCGAATAAATAAGATAAATTTTGGTTTGTCGCCATTAAAAGAGAAAAATAATGTTAACTATTTCGTTACAAATGACTTGAATAGTTCTACTAGCCATTTTTTTTAATTATCTATAACTAACGCACGTAAATCATATATAGTAAAACATGAAAATAAAATGAAATAATTTAAAGTCAAATCGTATAACACAATTAACAATTAATTAAACTTACACACTAGAGAAAGTTCACTTGTAAAATAAAGTGTTCCAGCTTTTTTTTAAACCAAATAAAGTAATGATGGAAACTTTTCGATATTAAAAATAACACGCAAAATTAAAAGGAAAGGATGGTGAAAAATTGCACCTACCAGCCAGCCATGCTCTTGTTCAGGATACTCGACTGTTTGGTTCGAAATCATTCGCTGCACTGAGTATTCGCGGAAAAGCACATTGAGAATTGCGTGTTGTTACAAATGCGATAAACGAGGCACTATATAAATACTGAACGATCCTACTGGCTGCGCCAGCCATGATCTCCGGAGCGTGAAATGAGTTTTTTTTTAAACTAATATATTACGGTTTTCATAACTAGCTAGTATCAAAATATTTTTTTTTTTTAAATTCTACAATGTTTTCTAACGTATTTACTACTGGAAACTAGTTGCTCCTCGTTTAATGTCATGACTTTTTGAACGCACTGTAACGTCGTACATTGATTTTATCAATCACCGCCACGTACTGAAGCGCTGCTTTGGTACTATGCTATGCCTAATGTCTAAGGCCTCATGTTAAGGCATATCCCAGGATACGTTGTATGTTACTTATGCTGCGTTCCGTTTGCCGATTACAGCGCTCACAGCGCTAAAAGTGCTCAAAACCGTTCCGATTCGTTTTAGCGCGCTAAAAGTGATATTAGTGCTATTGCTATATAGTGCTAAAATTCTGATTGTTCGTCGATTAAGTCTAAAGTTACAATTTCATTAAGATCTTTGACCCTGAATGAAGCAGGAGCCATTTTTTACATTATTACAAAAGAA
This sequence comes from Marasmarcha lunaedactyla, assembly GCA_923062675.1. Taxonomy (NCBI): domain Eukaryota; kingdom Metazoa; phylum Arthropoda; class Insecta; order Lepidoptera; family Pterophoridae; genus Marasmarcha; species Marasmarcha lunaedactyla. The sequence goes on along the minus strand of OV281339.1, from coordinate 10,146,012 downwards.
AATGAATAAGCAAACTTTTAAAATCTTTAATCGACTAATAAAAACATCAACAAAGTAACGTCATGTCTCAGTTTTGAGAGGCTGTTCACAGAGACCATGCTCCGTACCGTTGGCACTGTGAGCGGGAAGATGGCGGCGTTTATGACGTCATTGATGACGTATCGATATCGCTGTGAGCGCGCTCACGGGCAAACGGAACGGGTATATGAGCGCTGTGAGCGCTGTAATCGGCAAACGGAACGCAGCATTACTGTTGAGTGAGCGAGTGAGTGGGTGAGTGAGTGGTTGTTCTCTCCGCCCAGTTTATTTCCCGATGAAGCCGATTATTGTTATGATTTGATATTTCATTATTTATGAGTTATTTTCGTACATATTACAAGTCTGATAAGTTTAAACTGATTATATCAAAAAGAAAGTAACTAAAAATGACGTGGGGATTTGTGACTTGCGGGCCAAATGAAGCTCTTGTAGTTTCAGGTGAGGGTCAGCAATGCTTTTATTACTTTTAAAATATTTTTCGTTGCTGTTTCACAAAGCTGTTAAATACTTCAATAATGTAAAACTACCTTCTTGATTTCTTTTCTCAATGTTGTAAATCTATTCTAGTATTGTATTTAGTATTGTATTCTGTTTGTTTTGGGCGTAAAAATTTTGCTAAGCGGATTTGTTACTTCTCGTTACAAATGTAAGGATGATTATTATAGCACAAAGAAAGCCTAATGCGAATCTCATGAAATGAATGTTATAAATCATCATTATCATTTTTATGGCTTTTAGTATAATGTGTAATATTCAATTAATTTACCCTTTTAACATTCGGAATATTTGAGTGTGTCCTCATTTGGATACATAAATAGGAATCTTCATTACATTTAATGACAGTGCGCGATTATTTCTACACCTTTGTGAGTGTCACATGTGAAGATCATAGGAAAATTTAATATTTCATCCCAGATCAGATTTTAAATTGCTACATTTTTTTTTACAATGTTTGTACTGTCCTTACTTTTTCTCTGCAAGTAGTATTTTGTTTTATTGGTATTTTATCATCTAAAACGTTTTTATCCTGATAGACAAAAACAGGATGATTAACTGCAAAGGTGTTAATTTCTTCAATTTTTTAGTGCAAAAAGTGACCACTTCTGTTCTTTGTGGTATTAATTTGAATACTTAACCTTTCCTTGTAATTAATGTAAAATGCATTATTCTTTATTCTGTTACAATCCAAATAAATAAAAAGAAAAGAAAGACAATTTTTTTTGAAATAATAGTTTTACAAAGTGCATATAATGAGCCTGTAGTTAACATCAACAGTTTTTGTTTGTTATAGTAATTGTTTGTGTATTACCCCTGTAATAAAATGAGTGACCAGTTTGCTATAGTGCCTCAAATAGTCAGTTGTAATCCTTACAAATATTGTTAATGTGAACATTTGTTGTGCCTTTTTAATCAACTGATCACCTTGAACTGAATATTGAAGCCTTGGACAAAAGCTTGTGCTGGATATCAATTATCACAATTTTTATCTTGATGTAACTAGTTAGACTTGAACATTAAGCAGCACTTGTTTATTAAAATAAAATTGTGTTTACTCTCTTTAAAAATCATTTTACTTGTTTATGACATTGCTCACAAATTTATAGAAACAATTTTGAGATTGTACTGAAGGGTTAGATACCAAAGAGTTTTAAGTTTATGTGTAATAAGTATTCGGAGTTATGGAGAACCATCAATGACTAAATATTAACATCCACAGTCATCCACTTAAAAAAAGTACAGAATTAAAGCTAGTAGACTGTTGGCATGGTTCATTGTAAAAATTATATTACAGTGATGTATCCTTACATATTTTTATTTTATGTTTTATTATTTATTTACTTAATGTTGATAAAAGTAAATGATGTTACTATTAACAAAATTATTTATAGATACATTATCTAATAAATATTTTCATATTCAGGATGCTGCTATTCAAAACCATTGCTAGTGCCTGGTGGCCGAGCATTTGTATGGCCTGCAATACAACAGGTTCAGCGAATATCACTGAATACTATGACACTACAAGTGGAATCACCCACGGTTTATACTAGTCAAGGTGTACCAATATCAGTTACGGGAATTGCACAGGTATCAATGAGCTTAATTCCTTATTCCTTCCTTATTTTTAGTACCAAAAAATCTGGTTTTTACATATTTTTTATCTAATACAAAGGATCATAAACAAACAGGCACATTTAACAATAATAACTTTGTTACTTTTCAGGTTAAAGTCCAAGGACAAAATGCTGAAATGCTCCTTTCGGCTTGTGAACAGTTCTTGGGGAAATCCGAACAGGAGATCCAGCATATAGCTTTGGTAACATTGGAAGGTCACCAAAGGGCTATTATGGGTTCTATGACTGTTGAAGAGATATATAAAGATCGCAAAATCTTTTCAAAGAAGGCAGGTGTCTAATTTTTTAATGTTAATACTATGAGTTTAAATAAAAATTGATTATGTTGATTATAAAAAAATTACTGACAAAGTTGGTAGAAAAGTAAACATAAGTCAGGGGAATTCTTATTTTGTTAGGTTTGAAGATTGTGGCATAATTTTATATCATATTTTGTATTTATTTAAAAAAATACAGTGCATGATTTAAATGATTTATAGCAATTGCCTACACCCTTAGGAACATAAAAAAATAGCCACTGTGCTCAAAAGTGTCACATAAGAGTTAACCAAACATTTAACGAACCAAAGGTTGATTAAGAGCCTTTCTTTGATAGGCTTAAATCGCAATTCTAGATTGAATCAGGCATTTCATTATTACTCTAGTATATTTAAACTTTTAATACAAGAGGCACCATTGAAAAAGTTTAAAATAGACAGTTTTGCAAAGTGTTAAACTGATGGTACACTGTTAAACTTAAGTCAATTAGTTATTCTTAAACAAACATAATTATGTATGCCATCATGTCTCAAAGTGTCACAAGTCAGCCTTATGTGCAGAAAAACTGATAAAGTAAAACATAACTAGCTCATTTTTTGCGCATAATGGTTAAGGTTACAAAAACATAATAGATAAATGTGTAATTAAGCAGAAAATTTTTAATTGATACTGTTACACTGGTAGGGCTATATTGGTTTTTGTATAAATAACTTTTTTTGCAGATTGAAATTTTTGTATAGTGACATATATTTTTAAGTTTGTTGAAGTGTCATACAAGTTTAATTGAGAGTTTAAGTTAAATGCTTCAAAGATTAGAAAAACTAGCTTGTATTAAAAGTAAGTTAAAGATGTGGTAATTAATTAGTTAATGTCTGATTTATCCAAGAACTTCTATTTGGATACACTACAGTACATAGAAAGGCTTAACACGTTCAGACGCAGTAATGGCTATAACCATGATAATGATTTAGCTAAACAGACAGTAGGGTTATGCCCGTATTTTTGAAACCATTGTATATAACAGTACGGCTACAGCAGCAAATTTTCTATAACAGTTCTATATAAAATGTTTTGTACTAGCACTCTGTGTGGTTTTGCTTTGGCTGTACTGTCAAAATATGATACATTTAGTCCAGTTTTTGAATGAGTGTTGCACACACACACCCGAGATAGTGCAGACATTGACACCACTGCTATAGCCGTAATGTACCGATACTAATTTGTTTGACCTGTGAATGAGTGTCGCCCCGACAACCACTTAAGTTACCCACCACCAAGTTAACCACTTATTGTGTTGTATTTGCCGCCAAAATTGTTGCGCCTTTATATACGTTTGGATAAGGGTAGAGTTAAAAGGTACGTAATATTTTGATTATTTTTTGTGTAGAATACATCATACAATAAGTATACTATTATTTACCCATAAAAACATCAAATGCATAATTATAATCTATTTTTGTTCATTACCTGATGAGCAAGCCAGGAGGCAGTAAACAAGACAACGCGCGTGTGGCGCAGCTTTTGGAGGAAGCATCTACACCAGAGAGCTTAGAAAATGATCCATTTTGTGATAATGAAGGTGGATATGGTTCATTCAAAAATTTTGAACCAACGTGTAGTGAATTATAAAGCTCTAATGACGAAATCCTCAAGGCTCCCATTTTGAGTTATGTCCTTCCTAGCTTCACTAAACATAAATTCAGCAGCTCTAGTGATAGATGTTGAAACACAGTCAAAATTATCTGTTAATGGCAACAAAACGACGTTCACAAATCAGTTGAGCAAGTACAGTCATACCTGTACTACGGTTATAGACTTGGTAGCCAATCACAAACGTACTATTGGTATGCTCTATGCCAGTACTGCTTTATCCGTATATCTAATTTGTATGAAAATTTTCACTGCCATTCTGCTAACTCAAAAAATTACATACCGCCTCCGAATGTGTTAAGTCCTTATTGTAGAGTCACATAACTTTTTTTATTATAATATTTTTCAGTGCATAATTCAATATAAATTTCATATTTTTGTTTCTTAGAGTGTCCTCAATCCATATAAATAAGTATTCTAGTGCACCGCGATTTAAAAAAACAAATCAAAAGGCGCTCTTAGATAAGCCCAAGCCCAGTGTAGATGCGCCAGATTTCTTTATCGCACAAAAAAGACTCTTGCGAATACTGGTGAACATATCCCCCACCAATAGCTGTAGGGAACACTTTCCAAATCAAAAAATTCTTACATTGACGAGCTTATATATTTTTGAAATGAAGTACTCATTTCTTAAGAAACCACCCTAATTCCTACACTAAGCGTTCGGACATAGTATCAAAGTATTCTCTTAGACCATCTAGACAGAAACAAATTGTCCAACGGATATCAAATCTAAATATGCATTCACGTAGTCCTCTTGTAATGTCCATAAAAATTTATAATCACCTTCCTAATTACATAAAAAACATTAAAAAACAAATTTGTTTAGTAACGATCTTAAAGAATTCCTATTGCAAAAATTTTATTATACAGTAAGTGAATACATGAACGACAAATTTGTGGTTTAATTAAGTTGATATTCGTGTAATAATAATAACATCTTGGTTATGTGTTCTTTGATTTTATGTATGCCTTCTTTTTATAAGCCCCCTTATTTATGTTGCAGTGCCTACATTAAGTGTTACATGTTGTATGTGTTTATATGTACGCTCCTCCACTGTAAAAATAGATTTAAAACTTTGTAACATTATGGAAGCATTAAATGATTGAGTATTGAGTATTGTATAGACATAAAGAGACATTGTTTATTGATTTTGAAAAAATATATCCGTGAAGTTGCCAGTTCTTCTTCACGAAAGTTTTTCCGAACTGGTGGTAGAGTCATGTTTTATTTGACGTTAATAAGAACAGGTAATTCTCAATATTGAGAAATAATTGTTTGAATTTGAATTTGTTTATTACATACATTGCATTTGGGGCTGTACTACAGTCCTTCCTATAGAGACCGTCATAATAAACATGTTTAATTGCGTTGTGATCTGGTCAAAGGCATTTTCAAACTAAAACCAAATATTTTATTTAAATATTGGTTTACATTAGAAACACTTCATGAAAGTAGGCAAACACATACTACTTTGAAATTCGGCTTTTAAAAGCTAGACTATAATGGGTAGACTTAAAGGACAAAAAGCTCTCGGCACTCTTCTATAAAAAAAAATTTAATACATGGGATAGAAGGTATACTATATAACGACATAATTAAAATTGTATGGTAGGCAACGCATCATCAGTTGATAGAATAATCACACTTGACATTAATTACTAAATCACAAACGCTTAATGATGTCCAGGGATCCGGATGTCGCATACCATCAGGTGGGTGGCGTGCTTGTTTGATGGATATAAAAATAGTAAATAGTAATCAAGTACATGAACACAGATGAGGGAATATAAAAATTCTCATCTATTTAAGGATTTAAAAAAAATAACTAACCATCACCAAAGTGTAAATCTAACATAAATAAAAAGATTTGAATTTTTCAGGTGTTTGAAGTGGCATCAAGTGATCTTATAAATATGGGCATCACTGTTGTTTCATATACTCTAAAAGATATTAGGGATGATGAGGTAAGATAGGTATTATAACAAATATTGTACTTTAATTATTACTATTATATTTCAATGGCCTTGCTCATTCGTTTGTATCCCTTACATAATGGAAGCATTGAACTAAAAATAAAACTGGAAAAAGTCAATTTTCAATCAAACACCCAGCTGTTTTTTAAATAATTTACTAATATCATAGTATAAGCTAAAACGGTCTTTCAAATTAAACATTAACAATGATTGTATACTGATTTCAGGGTTATCTCAAAGCACTTGGTATGGCTCGAACTGCTGAAGTGAAAAGGGACGCACGCATTGGTGAAGCTGAAGCTCAGGCAGAAGCAAAGATCAAGGAGGCGATGGCCGAGGAACAGAGGATGGCTTCACGGTTTCTCAATGACACGGAAATTGCCAAAGCACAAAGAGATTTTGAGCTGAAAAAAGCTGCTTATGATGTTGAAGTGCAAACAAAGAAGGTAAACAACTAGCGTAAATTATGTTTTAGTAGGAACAAGACTTATGGATACTAATGATAAAGATAGAAAATCCATAAACGCATATGTTACACGTTAGGTTCGTTAGTCACCAGGTAACTTCCAATCCCTTGGGAATGTCTAGATAAAACATAGACTACCTTACAGTGAAAACATTTTTAAACTAGTATGACACTTAAGATTTTATCGATTAGCAAATAATCTCATTATAAATATAGACTCCTTTAAAAAATTGGTACTATTCACTACTTTTGAACCTCTGGTATTTATGCTGGTACTTCTAGAACTTATCCCATCAAGGTCAATGAAATTCGAAATAATCGTCAGGGTTAATAAAGCCATTCATACGAAGCTCATCAGAAGCTTATACAGGGCGGCCGGTCAATTGACGTCATAAAAAAAATGTAGGTCCGGCATATCATGGGGTATCCGAATCACCCCATGTATGTTCCGCGATTATTTAAAGCTTTCGAGTTATGAATTTTTTTTAGATTTTTTGAGGAATTTCGACGTGAACAGATAAAAAAATTTCTACAAAAATAAGTAGATAACTTTTTAAGATTTTTGTTTGCAACTGAATTTTCATGATTTGTACTTTTATGCATTAAATAATCAGCTTCATAGCTTTGCTGAAAGTTATGAAAATGTTGGTCTAAAGTTAAGAAAGTACGTTCCGTGAATTATGACTCAAATTTTCAACTTTAAATTAAAAATATTAACAGGTGACCTTATGATTTATTAGTTAGTCTCAAAAAAGTGCCAGACTCCCAGCTTTCATAATCATAATAAAAAGGTAGTACTTTAGGGTGCTAATTTGGCTAAAATCGGTCTTCACAGACAGCAAGGCGGATTTGCCATCTGGTTACAATTTTTTTTGTCGTTATTGTCACTGCTAAGGCTAATTAATGATTAGAGAATGCTGTTGATTGGATAAGGAATGTTTTAAGTAACTAGATGATTATGTAAAAAATAATAATATTTATTTTCAAAATTTACAACAGGGTTTCAAAGTGGCCACCTCCAGCAGCAATACACATTCTACACCTACGTAAGAAATTGTGCTTTAATCGTCTAAAACTTGCCTTTTCTAACTGACAACACGTTGGGCCTCTGCAATCTTCTGTCTCAGCTCTTGTTCACTTGAACATTCTCGAGCGTATACTATTTCCTTGTAAAAGCCCCAGATAAAAAAATAGATGGGGTTGAGGTCAGGTGAGCGTGGAGGCTATCTTATTGGTCCCCTGCGTCCTATCCATCGATTCGGGTATGTTTCGTTTAAGTAATTTCTGACTTGTGTTGCGTAATGACACGGGGCGCCCTCATTATGAAATAACATAATACGTCTTAGTTCGAGATTAAAATCATTCAGCAACAATGGGAGTTAATTTTGCAAGAAGTTTCTGTAGGTTGCTCCGGTAAGTCTGGTCGGCAATTCAAATGGACCAATCATTTCGGCGTTGAGGGCACCAGACCACAAGTTAATGATAAAACGACGTGGAAACGTTGAAGCTATCGCAGCGTGTGGATTTTCAATCGCCCAGGTATGGTAATTGTGAATATTAAATATTCCGGTTCTCTCAAATCTTGATTCATCTGTCCATGACACTTTGTTGAAAAATCCAGAATCCTCTTCCTCTTTTCGTAACATTGTTTGGCAAAAATCAGTGCTCGATTGGTGATCTGGAGGCTGGAAAGCTTGGACTCGTCGAATATGGTACGCGTGGTATCCTTCATCGTGAAGTATGGCTTGGATTGAAGTCCTTGGAATGTCCAAATCACGAGCCATAGCTCTCGTACTCGTTGATTTTCGCAGAGCAGCTTCTAGCACCACTTCTCTGCGATCCGGGTCTGCTCTAAGGATCCCTTCATGATTGCCGCGTTGACCAAGAATGCGTCCCGCCACGAAGGTATTGAACGTGTTACTAAAAACACGATGGTCAGGATATCGCGGAGGTTGCGGGCCACCACGGCGTTGAAGATGTTCGCGATAGAGACGCGCTGCCTCGATGCCGTTTCCTTGTGCAACTCGATAAAAATATTGCATTTCTGCATATTCACTTAACGTGTAACTCATCTCTTACACTTCGAAGTAAACAAAGTCTAAATCACAATGCAAAACACAGTCCAATAAACGAGCAAAGTAGTCAAACAAGTAAGCAGCGGTGGAGTCCGTAATAACAAAATGGCGATACGAGTAGCAGTGAACACAATGTGAGCACAACTGAGATCGTTAGTTAACGAACTTGTTTTGTTTTGGCTTCATTCGGTTGCGCTCGGCCCCTCATACACACCACCTAGAGTGAGAGACATAGCAATACGGTCACTTATCCTTTCAGCCCCTTTTTATTGGAGGTAAAAAGTTGCCCTCACGTTTACAACTCATTATCGGCAAGAACGGATCGCTAAAAAAAATGAATTAAATCTCCAAATGTTAAATTTTAGTTTCGTACACTTATTATTAGTAACTTCACAAATTAATTAGTCTTAAGAATAACGGCAAAAAAAAATTGTAACCAGATGGCCAATTTTAAGAATTTTCCACCTTGCTCTCTTTGCAGACCGATTTTAGCCAAATTAGCCTCCTAAAGTACTACTTTTTTATTATGATTATGAAAGCGAGTTTTAGAAAGCGTTTTTGAGACTAACTTATAAATCATAAGGTCTCCTGTTAAGAGTTTTAATTTAAAGTTGAAAATTTGAGTCACAATTCACCGAACGTAATATTTAACTTTGGAGCAACATTTTCATAACTTTCAGCAAAGCTTCGAAGCTGCTCATTTTATGCATAAACTCAAACAACTCATGAAAATTTAGTTGCAAAAAAAAATCTTAAAAAATCCTCAACTTTTTTTTGTAGAAATTTTATAAGCTGTTCACGTGAAAATTCCTCAAAAAATAAAAAAATTCGTAACTCGAAAACTATAAAAAATCGCGTAACATACTTAGGGCGTGATCATGCATACAATACATACATAGGACATGATCGGCCACCCTGTATATTCAAAAGTGGTAAAACAGAGTGCTGGTAAATGACTCTAATATATTAATTATAGTAACGTATATAAAATTTGACGTTTAGAGTTGACGTTCAAAGCTAAAATGTATAAGCCTTTCATCATGGTGTATTCAAATGACCCTCATGTATGTTCTACGATTTTGCTTAGTTTAGGAGGTACAATTATTTTATACTTAATTTTCACCTATTATTGGTTATATTTTCTTAGTCTGGCGAGTACTTGTAGTTCATTTTTTCGGTAATAATTACTAACAATACTCACAAGTACCACCCTGAAAACTACGATGTATCTAGGTATTGCGGAACTTACTTAAAATTTTGTCACAAGTTTAGAATTACTGTCGGAACTTGGTAATTGCACATGTTTAATTAATAAATAAAAAATATTTAAGGAAAAATTATAAAAATGATTCTATCTCCTAAACTAAGCAAATTCGTAGAGCATACATGGGGCTGATTTGGAAAGACCTCGATGTAAGGCATCTAAATTTTAGCTTTGAACGTCAATTCCACGGCCACCCTGTCTTTAAACTTCAACTAATATGCTAAGTTACCAAATGATAAGTACTTTATTTACTTTCATAATTATATTTACAAAATAGCAATATAAAAAGAAAAACAAGCTAAGAAAAAGAATTAAAGATAGAATACAATGCCTAAATTATTACGTACATAGGGCAAAGTGGCCCATGGCTGGCAGAATTGCCGCTTTTTATTTGTAACGATAATACGTGGCGCAAAATAACTACCAGCATCAGCATTAGCGTTAGTTTTACCCTCCAATAGTTTAGAAATTTCACTGAAGAATCAATCAGCACCCAGACCCCACGGTCTCAATGCAAAAAGCTAAGCTAAAAAAATTACCATTGCATCACACTTTCCGCGACGTTGGCAGCCGAGTCAGCTTGAACACTCGTCGTAGGAAAATGGCAGGCCGCGTGTTCTACGCAGGTTGCATCCCACACTAGCGGCACCCATTTTCCTCGGTAATAGAGACATACCATCACTGCCATCGCCACGCAGTAGTCTTGTGCGTCGCGTAGTCGGTGACAAGAACACGAAAGACCAATACGTTACAAGGGCAACGTAGCTTAGCACATAAAATTGCACAAAAACAATGCAAGAAGACGAGAGCGGACTATATAATCAGACGTATTTAAAAGTTGGTTCCGTTCTAAAACTGACAACGTATCGTCCCACTGCCGGTGAGACATTTTGTGTTGTGTAACATTTTCAGGAAAAGCTGAATTGATGTTCGATGTTTATTATTTAAAAAAATTATTGAATATGTTTAATAGAAAATAGTGTGAACGATGAATTAAAGACAATAATAGACGAATTTGACTGTGGTAGGATGGATTAACAATATTGGTACCACCAGCACCTGTATTTTAAGAACTTATTGAATCATAGAATGTACCATGACACCAGATGTCAGTATGATGTTCTTTTTCTAATATCCTCCTTACATTTAACATCACATACATTTATTAATGTTACTATAATCAATGAATAGGAAATATACAATATTTAATGGATAACTAAACAGAAAATCACTACATAGTACAAAACAAAGTCGCTTCCCGCAGTCTGTCTGTCCCACTGTACATAGGTATGCAAAAATCTTTAAAACTACGCAACGGCTTTTGATGCGGTTTTTTTTTGTAGATAGAGTAATTCAAGAGGAAGATTTATTTGTATAATACATGCATAATATAGTAGAGAAACACTGATAATTTTAAGAGAAACCTGAAAGGCTGAACTCTTAGAGATAGATCTAAATAATGTACTACAGTATTGTACACCTTAAAAAGGTCTACCAAAGGTCCGCGATGGTATATATCCATCTCTTAGGGATAAACCACAATAACCTTTAGATTTTTCGCGAAATAATGGCTTATTTACGAAGCGATTTTAAGCAATACAGCATTAATCCTTATCCAATCAAGTATCTTAAATACATTTTACCTGTAATATAGATCAATATGGCCCTGTACAGCTTGTAATTTCTTAATATTTTCGAAGATATTACAGATTTAAAATGCAGGGACATAGAACCTCGCGAAGCCGGGTCCATCAAAAATTAAATTTTGGTAGTTAAATACATTAACGTACAGCAATACAAAAAAAGCTGGAAAAGAGAAAGAGAAACACCCATATGCCAGCAGTTGTGGCTGCTCAACTTGGCCAATTTAACAATTAACAAATTTCTAATTCAGACAAAAACCTTTTATGGGTTTATGTAAATAGGCATTCTTCAATATTTAGGCATTATTCATGTACAATCTAAACCCACAATTGTACTCATTATATTTCACAGCCTAATGATATCTAAAAATTTTGCTATTTTTATTACAGGCTGAGGCGGAAATGGCCTATGAATTGCAGGCAGCGAAAACAAAACAACGCATTAAAGAGGAGCAAATGCAAATAGCTGTTGTTGAGCGCACGCAAGAGATAGCTGTACAAAAGTGGGAGGTACAAAGGAGAGAAAAGGAATTGGAAGCTACAATTCGCAGGTATGATAACGTCAAAAGGTTTTAACATCTAAATTAATATTTAAAAGTGAGTTTGTTGTTTTGTTACACTTTTACGCCCTAACTACTAAACTGATCAAATACTTACCTGATTACATTCCAGTTGTTGGCAATGTAAATTTATAGATATTTCATTAATATATAATAATAACGCGGAATCTGCAGCATGGAGGGTCTGTTAATTTTAGCCTGTCTTCATTATTTCCAGTCAATATTTAATGTGTTTCTCTGGACCTATTTTCGGCATATTTCTTAATTTAATGTCGAAACATCTAAGAGATATTAATCTAAGAGTAGAGATATCTCTATAGATAATATCTCTTAGATGTGAAAATTGAATATTTGAAAATTTGAAGTCGATGAATGAATAGTCTACGAAAATGCTATATTGTTATTAATAAAATACTATAAAATACGCTTTCTATTGTTAAAACGCCAGGAATTAAAAAACTGCTGTCCATCATTATTATTCGGTCTATGTAATTTTGTGTGTTATAAAATTAAATACACTATTAACCTTAAGCATTATATAAGCACATTATAATAGTCCTTTAAACTATTTTGTTTAAATGAATAACTTATAGTCCATTGAAATGTTACATAAAACTTACATTTCTTTGAGGACGCAATTTTATTTTTGGTACATGTAGGGGGGTGTCAGTAGGAGCTTAACCCCAAGTTTGTGGGGCTGCCACCATTGTCCTGCGGCCGCCATCTTGGAAAAAGGGGTGAGAATGCCTTTTTCGCTATATCAGCTAAAGTATTAATCGTACAAAAAATTTGTAAAACAAGCAAAAAAGCGCAAGATTTCTCAAAAATTTTTCTTTCTTGCTATGTAACTTTTTTTTTACATTTTACAAGAAAGTTACTTCAGACATGAAATAAACGTAAACATTTCGTTTTGACCGGATTCTCATGAGTATTGACGAACCCGGTCAACTTTGGAGCGCTGTAAAAGCGTTAAAAAATAATAAAACTTATAAAAATATTAGATAAAAATATTCCTCAAAAGACCATCTACAATATTGGTCTGAAATAACTTTCTTGTAAAATGTAAAAAAAAAGTTACAAAGCAAGAAAGAAAAATTTTTGAGAAATTCTTGCGCTTTTTTGCTTGTTTTACAAATTTTTTGTACGATTAATACTTTAGCTGATATAGCGAAAAAAGCATTCTCACCCCTTTTTCCAAGATGGCGGCCGCAGGACAAGGGTGGCTACCCCACATACTTGGAGTTAAGCTTCTACTAATCGCCCCTACATGTCCCTAAAATAAAATTGCGTCCCCAAAGAAATGTAAATTTAGGCCTAAAACTTGTAACATTTCAATGGTCAATTAGGAGTTACCGCCAAATTAAGAATAGCATGACTATCATCTGACTAAATACTTTCCACCTGTCTCACACCGATGACGCCAGGGTGGGAAATAAAACACGTTAAAAGGTACTTATTAGGTCATTATACAGGGTGGTTTTTTGAGAAGGGCCCAAGATGTGGAGTGCCACGGTGGAACTCGTACTCGTAAATAACGCTATATTTCAAGTTTTCCATTTTGTAAACTAATTAACGCAAAAAAAAAACCAAAAAAGGAAAAACAAATGAAATACGGTTTTCGAAACACAAATGCGTGAGTAAATAGCTATATAAATTTTAAATTGGAATTCTAAACCAAAGAGGAGATAATACAGATCAAAGTGTCCAGTGCGACAAAACGCCAATTTTTTTAAGTAAGGATCTAATATAATATTTGTTATAGTTCTTGCAACTCACGAAGGCGAGCGTTCTTTACTTGTGGTAAACACGTATCTGTAAACGTAACAAAGTGTGCGTGACAGCAAGTCGAGAGTATGGTCGGCATAAAAAAAATAAAGAGAAATGTTTATGAAATTTACTGTAGGAATATATTTTAGTCATTAAGATGTCGAAAAATTATCACTAACAAAAAAAATTAAATTAAAATTCCCTATTATGTGTTTTGACAATAATTTAATTTTCTTCGAATACACTGTCACTGTCACTTTCAAACTCTTCCGTATCACTGTCACTTGATTAACCTACTGATGCTTGCAAGTATTTAACCCTGGTTGCTATCTATACTTGTCAAAGCCTCAAATATTAATTTTTGTACCTCAGTCATGTTTTGTCCGATGTTTATCGAGGCAATTCTGTTTTTTAAAACGCCCCAGATGATTTCTATAGCGTTCAGCTCGTGGTGATAAGGTGGCAGTCGCAGTATTTCAAAACCCTTGCTTCTTATTATCTTATCGATTTTAAATGTAACGAAACGGTCCTTATTCTTCTTAATTAAAATAATATAATTCTATATATCGAATGGAATACTGTTGTCTGCATTTCGCGTTTACGTAAATTCGAGGTAGGTATTTTGCTGCTTCGGGAATTTTCCGGCAAATTCGGTAAGAGTTTCTCATTAAGCCACTTGCCATAATTGTCAAAATTCATGTTCGAATGATAATCTCCAGCAGTGGAAGCCGCTTTGTATCCTAATTCGGCATCTGTAATAAAGTCATTACTGCCACCTGCATGCACTATAATAAAACGGCCAGTACTCAATTTCATCGAAAACTATATATCTTTTTTAATTGTATCTTTTGGTTCCAAAGACCAGGTATTTTGACGAACGTGAGAAGTTAATACGTATGTATCATCGGTATATATAATTGGACGGCCTTCCGAATGGTGCAGATTAAATTTTTATCAAATAATTAAATCGCCATAATTGTATTTAGTGCCTTTCTAGTCGCAATAACGTGTAACGACTAGCGGTTGTTCCGATTTTTTTTTCATTTGTAATCCATATCATTTAGCAAAGCACGTAAAGTGTTCAAGCATCCATCAAAACCAATTTTTCTTTCAAAACTGACTGAAGTTTTGCCAAAAGTATTTCTTTGTGTTCTAAATGAAAATTTTGAATTGTAGTCTGAATAATTTCACGGTTCATATTATCTTAAGTGTATTTTCTATCTCTTAAACGACTTTTTTTCATGGGTGAAGTAAATGCAGCGGAAGATGATGGCAACTCCTTTTTATCTTTCAATATTCTAGTGGCGGTGCGCTGAGAGACCCCTGTCGCTTCGGCGGTACGTTTAAGAATATAAGCCAAAAGACTCAAATCACAGCTATCACTGTTATTCGGTTTCATAAACTTATATTCTAGCACACCTCGGACGCTCGCGGCAAAATGTATGAAACAAACGCGTTCTAATAACCTATTAAACACACAGCCATAAGTTCGTGCAGGAGAACGCGTGCCATGTTTGTGTGAGTGAGAAAAGACATGCTAGGGTTGGCGCCATATTGTTTTAATCGTAGTGTGTTCGGAAACGCATAAGACGGCAATATGATATAACCTAGTAATAGTGGCATCGAGTTAATTTTGAGTGCTTATAATTATTTATTATGAACAAAAACGTTGTAAGCTCTGTTTTCTGACATTATTATTATAATAGTAGTTAGAAAGAAAGAAAAATAAATCAGTTTCAAAAACATAAAGTATTAGGTATATAGTACAGCCAACGCAAAACTGGATATTTGCAATAGCCTCTAATACTAAAAGGAGAATCGAAAGAAAATGAACTTTCATGCTTGTAGTTTTATTGTTTTTTTTTTAACGAAATGTACAACAATGTGTAACAAAATGGGAAAGGGCGAACAAAATTTGAATAGCACAGCATATTCCCATACAAAAATATTTGAAAAATAGTCTCGATGTCTTGCACTGCGAGCCGCGTCCTTGACAGTCGGTAACTGAGCTCGAGTGAGAACGCATTCAGCGGGAGGCAGGGAGTAGCCATACTGTACGCAGTACTCATTATTATACTGTGATTCTAGAAAGTGATATTCTTTGGCTATAATTGCTCGACCCTACAAACAATAAACCGTAAGATAAAATAAATACAATATTAATGTTTTAAATAAATTAGCTTTTTTATTAATTTTAGTCGGTAAACTTCAAAATATAAAGTTAGCGCACTATGAATAACTTTTTGCTTTCTTTAATTATCTGACATGCTGACCGTATTTCGTTTCAATTAGCGTGGCGGGGACAATGACACGAGTGACTTGAGCGACAGCTCGCTCGTGATTGACCGCTCCGTCAGACACGCACACTAACAGATTGTACATGTGCACGTAAAACTACAATTAAAGCCCGCTTGCCTTCGTAAATTGCAAGAACTACACCTTTAAAGCTCATCTTCATTAGCATCTTCGTGCTACTGAGACGTTGTTAAGTTATAACAATAAGATATATATATATATATATATATATATATATATATATATAGTGTAGGTCTTTACCTATGAAACTGCCATTTTGCCGTACTGGCCATTTCAAATGAAAATATTTTTTTTTTGACTGATAATTCTAATTTCAAATTAATTTTATTTAACAAACGTGGAATTCTTTTTCTAAAATCGTTATTTGTTCAATAGTTAGTGTTTTGTTTTCAACGCATTCGAACATTTTTCGTCATCATAGATAAGTTAAAAATTCGAGTAATTATGGAGTATGAGTACCGTCGTGGCAGCAAAGCGGCACAAGCGGCACGCAACATAAACGACGTTTACGAAGCGAACACTACAAACGAACGCACCACCCGTTATTGGTTTACCCGCTTCCGTTCTGGAAATTTTGACCTGAAAAATGAACCCCGTGGTCGTCCGAAAACTTTGGTCGACAATGACGAATTAAAGGCAATTGTGGAAGCTGATGAAACTCAATCCACGGCTGAATTAGCAGCAGCTTTCGACGTTAGCATCAAAACAATATTGGTCCATTTACGTCAAATTGGCAAGGTAAAAAAGCTTGACAAATGGGTACCCCACGAACTCAATGACTGCCAGCGCGAAGTACGCGTGGAGACGTGCCTTGTACTGCTCAGCAGGCATACAAATGAAGGAATTCTGAACCGCATTGTTACTTGTGACGAGAAATGGATCCTGTTTGACAATCGTAAGCGCTCAGCAAGTTGGTTGGACCCTGGTTCAGCACCCAAACAATGCCCTAAACGAAAACTTACCCCTAGAAAAGTGATGGTCACTGTTTGGTGGTCTAACGCGGGTGTAATTCATCACAGCTTCTTGCCAAACGGGACAAGCATTACTGCAGATGTGTACTGTGAAGAACTGAACACAATGATGGAGAAGCTCGCACGTCTCCAACCAGCTTTGGTCAATCGTTCGGCTCCATTGCTCCTGCACGACAACGCGCGACCTCATACTGCACAGCAGACGGTCTCCAAGCTACAAGAGTTGGGGTTGGAAGTTCTCCGTCATCCGCCGTACTCACCAGACCTTGCGCCTACAGACTTCTACTTGTTCCAGAATTTGGATAACTTCTTGGCGGGAAAAAAATTCAATACCCGAAAGGCAGTACAAAATGCCTTTGAAGAATTTGTTGCCTCCCGTCCAGCTGATTTCTTCAAGAAAGGCATCAATAAGCTACCAATGCGTTGGCAAAGATGCATTGATTGCATGGGTGATTATTTTGATTAATAGAAATAAAAAATATACAAAAAAATTACGCTTAAAAGTAAAAAGACCTAACATATATATATATATATAAATTTGACAAGGTAGTAAAGATTTAAAATTTGATATTCTGGGGATGTCAAAATTACGTCAGCTCGACATTTAACGAAGTTTACCGATGTTTCGTTAGCAGTATAAATGAAAATGACTATTTAGGATCAAAATACGAATGCCATGCTTTTGTTATTATAAATTGGCAGATTTTTGTCTTCCATCTCACCTGGTGATCATGACGAAAGAAACTTAATATATACTGTTGAGTTATTAGTAATATGTAAAGAGCAGCTATGTCATACAAAATTATTTCCCAACACGACGATTTTTTATTTTCCTATAATGATATAAAAATTATTTTGGATTAATATTTTTGTCATCACGTGTCTGCGGGATGAGGATGTTCTCATAGAGCAACAATAAATGGCCGCAGATGCGACAAACTGTGTAATTCGCCGATCAATCCGGTCAAAAGAGACATCCACTTTACGAAAATTGACATAGAGCTGAAAGACGGTACAGACCTTATACTTAAGTTTTAATCGGTCAAATTTACTAAGAAAGTTATTTAAGGTCAACAAATTCGTCATTTAAATTTTCCTGGTGAACTTTTAATTTTCGATAGAAATAGTTCAAATTGAAGTTGTGGACCTCAATTTATATAAAGTGTTCTTTTACTGAATGTGTTTCCTTTACATGAATCGCCATTCGCCATTTACAATATAATTGTGGTGATTTCAAAAATCGTTGATGCATTTTCGAATGTGTTATATGGAGTAAGCCCCAAAGTTAAATTTTATCATTTCCAAATCCAGCCTTTTCATTGGGTTAATTTATTTAAACCAGTACTAACAAATGTTCCACAACTAATAATAAATAAAAATAAAAAATATGAACAGTCTAATAGTAATTGAATTATAAATACTTATTGGTATGCATATTATACTTCTGCCGATTGCAACTGTTGTACTTTTTAGAAAAACTTATTAGATTTTTACATTATCGAATGATTTTGTGGTTTTTTTTAGGTAGATTCTTTCTGACTTTGTACGTTTCCCTGAATGCATCGAACATATTATGTCAAGGTCACGACTAGGGCGGTACCACACCACAGTCCATAAAAATGTTTTAGTCTATGAATTCTACGAAAAATTACCGAATGCAACTGACGCCAGATTGACATATCGCTACGGATTAAAATTTATAAAATAAATGTAGAATTTTGCGTGTTACACTTATAAAACTGGTGAAAAGCGACTTTGGCTTTTACTTTTATTTTTAAAAGTATTAAAACGGTACCTCAGTACATATGAAGACATACATATCATAAGAATTTATTGATGTCTTGTTGATAGCAGCGCGTTGCACAGGCTAATTGAGCTTGATGCAATTGCCCTAACTGGTGTATCAAAAAATCTACAGAGGACGTTGCCCCTACAGGGCGTATCAAGACCGCTTCCACTAATTTTGGGGTACGATTATACCGCTTATTCTCATTACGAAAAAGTACTTTTTTTAAGGTCAAAAATTTGGACAATTTCCAAAAAAAAAATTCTATTTTTGTAGCTTTACATATGTAAGAACAAACGGATTATCACCAAATTTCAATTAAATACAGTTTATTTTACAAAAAAAACCGCGATGTATTGCTAAACGTATTTACAATCGTTGCGCAGGGGGGCAGGCCGCGCTTCCGATTCGTTGCTAATAGACGCGACGCGGGGCGAGTGCACCGGACCTCGCTTGTTGCCACGCGGTCAGCTGACTCGCAGCGTGCCCATTACGCATCGCATGAATACCATAAGCGAACTATATGTAGATGTTTCCTATGTTCGAATGACTTCTTATGTTATGTAATATAAATTTTTATTGAATTTGTTTGGGTATGATGGCGATGCGATAAGTACTATTAAAAGCAGTTGATCGAAGTAGGAAGTAAATAAATAATGGCTGAAAATTATTCCTGTCAATCATTAGTTCGATAAATTCTTTGATCAAAAAATTTCATTCGTAAGCCTAGACTAGACCTTCTTTAATGAACTTTTCTTACTTTAGGCAAAGCAAATTATACCATTAGTTATACTCACTTCATGATAAACTTGCGTCCTATTGCACTGCATTTACCAATAAATGACGAAACAAGCCAGCGTCCCTAAGTTACCTACCTACGTATGTACCTACCTATGTTTCGAAATAATTCTTTTAGGTTGTTTTGGTACCTATCTTCCCACCCAAGCAGGGGTACCAAGAAAACTGTGAAAGCACTTATTTGTCCAACCTAAAACAACTTTATTCGCTTCAAAGAAACCGAGCAACCTGACGATAGGTATTTGTTTCTTAATAGTTAAATGAAAATCATTTACCTGCCTCGTGCCAACTCATTTAATTGTTACTGAACAAAATAAATAAACAGCAGCTGATCGAAATAAATAATGGTACAAAAATAATTCCTGCAAATCATCTATCTCAGGTATTTAGATTTTACGTACCAACCTACCTACCTTTCCGAATTACTGCAATATCAAAGCTGGATTCCTCTTTATTGTTAAAAAAAATAGTTTGAACCTAAAGATCATCAACCCACCAGTTTCAATGACAAAACCTCGCGGTTATTAACGAAGATTATCTTGATTAATAACATAATAGCTAGTAACTTACAGTAAAATAATAAAAACACCCTAAATACTTAAATAAGATAAAACTTACAGTAACTACCTAGTCTACAATAGTGTACATAGTAGATATTAAGTTCCGTAAGAATAAAAGTTGTAAATTTTATACGCTCCTGCCCGTGGCCTCACTGTTATTATGTGTGAATATTGAACATTGAACTAAGTACTAGCGTACTAGAAAAAGCACCGCACCGCAAGCTAAATTTTCGCCAACCTCACTGCGGCCCCGCACCGGGCGATCAGACGGCGATCGATCGGGTTAAGATGGTACCCGTGCATACAGGCACATTTAATCATACATGTTACTGATTATCGATTAATGATGCGTTAATATTGTCTTTCTGATAGTTCTACCATCCCAGACGAGATCTTAACATAAGAAACTCTACTCTCAGTAAACAGTTTTGTTTAAAAGACAGCAGGTGAACCTTAACACAAGGTCATAGTGTGCCTTTCGCGCACTTTCAACAAATACTAACAAAAATACCTAGGTGATGTCTAACTTTTTTCCATAAGTAGACGTCTAGTAACTTCGTTTGCAGTTTCAAATCGAAGCACTGCATGTTTAAATCGTTAGACTAGACAACTTTAAGTTTTGTAGCGCTGCGTCTAATAATAAGTAATTGAATAGGTAAAAATGGAATGCGACACATTTGTTTTGAATAGCTTCTCTAGTACGTTGTACATAGTAACTCAATCCTTAAAAAACTAACTTCTCGAAACGAAGGTACGGAAATGTGTACATTATTTAAAAAAAGAATTTCGAATAGTAAAGAAGGTGAATATTCGAACACTATGCCCTAGTTTCGGAGAAAGGGAAGGATCAGGCAGTAAGATTATAGGGTTCAGCCGAATTTCATATCACAAAACAAATGTAAAAGTATAAGCACGACTTAACGATATCAAAAAGTTTCGAAAACTTTACTTCTTACACTATTTCTAGGATATTTGCGTGGCTCCTGCCGACGAAAAAAGCCGTGTTGTGTGTGTTTTCGTGTTTACAAATTGTGATCGTTTTATTTAGTGCTAAGTTTTGTGGTGCTTATTTTGGAAACAAAAATGCCTGTTCCTTATGTATATAGGTCTCGAGAATATGGCATGATGCTAATGTGCTTAGGAGAAGCAACAGGGAATGCTGCTGAAGCTTTAAGGATTTACCGGAACCTTTACCGGTATCCTAACGCCCACTATCCTTCTGACTCACGGGTCATAACCAATGCATACCAGCTAGTTTTGGAAAATAGGCCGATAGCTCCTGTAGCTTCTGGAGGTGGGTATCAGCTGGATGTCAACACAGAAGAGCGCATTTTAGATGGTTTTGCGCCAAAACCCTCGTCTTGGAATTCGCAGTGCTGCCCAGCAGCTTAGACGCCTGCACGGTAGGCCCATTGCTTCACATTCAACTGTGCAAAGAATATTTCGACGCAGCAGAATGCTTACGCAATTCATCGTGTACAAGCTTTGCTGCCAGTTGATCGAGTCCGTCGTCCTGAATTCTGCCAGTGGCTGTTAGATCATCAGCAAACTTCACCTGAATTCATCGAGCACGTGATTTGGACGGAAGAATCCACTTTCACTCGGAACGGAATGTGGAATAGGCAAAATGCTCACTTGTGGTCGGAGGGAAATCCTCACGCTTCACAGGAAACCGGTCACCATTAACAGGCAACTGAGTAGATATTTGGAAGATTTTACTGTGGCTGACTACCGCCGAGCGTGGTTCCAGCATGACGCCGCACCTCCACACGTGTCTCGATCTGTTCGCCAACGGCAATGGATCGGAAGACTGGGACCCCGTGCTTGGCCACCTCGGTCGCCTGATTTGACCCCACTAGGCTTTTTTCTGTGCGGTTACGTAAAAGAAAGGGTGTTCGATCGACAGTGCAATAGTGCTGCAGAAATGATAACAACACTAAACGATGTTTTTAATAAGTTACGCGCAAACAGTTTAGAAGATCCTACCCCAAATTACCGGGAGACGAAAAGACGCGCCGAACTCTGCATGGAACTGGAAGGTGCGCAGTTCGAACCACACCTCATAAGGATGAGAAGGATTTACTCAGGTTAGTGAGTGTATTTTGCGATGGAGCGGAATAATTTTTAAACGGCTTGAGCTTATTTTTTTTAATAGGCTATAACTGTTTAATAGGTATGTCATTTTATTGTATTTTGACACAATAAGTTATTTTAAACCCAACTAAATGTGAATATTTAAAATTACATTTTATGATAATTTTTTTAATGTTTGATGAACCTACACACTTTTTACCCGATTGCCTAAAAGGGAGGAGGGTTTTTCCCCGTATTTATGCAGAAAAGAATAATCTGTTTCATGGGCTATGGGTATTGAAAAACAAGGTGTCATTTGAATCATCTTGAGTCTTGACGAGGAGTGACATAGGCTATAAAATTTACCCGATTGCGGAATGAAGTTAATGTTTTACGAGTGTCAAGGCAGTCGGACCTTTTGTTTTGTATTTATTGTTCTTGATAGACCGAATAGTTCGATTGATTGTGACAAACGAGTTGTAATTTGAATCTTCTGAACGGAGAGCTCGTAGACTATAAAAGTTATCCGACTGCGGCATTTCGTAATGAGGTTAATGTTTTACAAGTATTATTACAATTATTTTACTAAAGAAAGAAGTAAATTTTCGAATCCAACTCTAATACACAGTAATTCGGAATGTTAGTTTTTAGGTACGTAAAGTGTAATACCCACGTAAAGATGATTTGCAGGATTTATTTTCGCCCTTTATTTATTTTAATCAGCTGATAGATAACAGATCAATGAGCAATAATTAAATGAGTAGTAGGTAAATGTATTGCCATTAAACTGCTACGTAACAAAAATCGTCCAGTTGTAGGTGTTCTTATAAACTAATAAAGTTGTATGTACGTGTTAGTTATACTAATGAAGTTGGATGGGAGAATAAGTGTTTTGACAAAGAGATATCTAGGTGGGCAGTTACCTACCTACTAAGGTTTTGACAATGGGAGATAGGGAAGGAAAGATCGAGTCAGCTGAGCGCAAGTAGCAACAAGCGAGGTCCAGAGCATTTGCGCGGGCTCGGGTTGCTTAGCAACCGCAACCGCAATGATTGTAAATACGTTTAGCAATACATTGCGGGTTTTTTTTGGTAAAAAAACTGTGTATTTAATTAAAATTTGCTGATAATCTGTTTGTTCTTACATATGAAAAGCTAAAAAAATAAAATTTTTTTTTGGAAAATGTCCTAAGGACCCGTTTCATAACTGGCCTCCACTTGTGACTTATCTATTAAATTGTGGAAAATATTTAAGAGTGTAATAAAAATATCTCTTTTGAAAATAAATCAGCGATTTTCGTGTACAAATAAAAAAACAACTCGAAATTATTGCCAGAAATCCCCACAGTTTATCAAAAATGGCCGTACGTAGGGCAGTTTGACATGATTGACACTACGGTAGGACTCGATCTGTCCATCGATTGAAAGACCGAACATTAGTCCATTGTCGATGATATTTTGGTATAAGTTTTCGATTTAAACGGGTTTTTTAAACTCCTCGATAAAAACAATAAAATAAATACCTGATTTCTATTGAACCGAAATAGATAGGACCATACAAAAACGAAGCTAACACTTTAAAAGTTACTAAAATCTACAAATAGTTTAAAAAGAGCGGTGAATATAACATAGGCTTGTTGATATTTTTAAGAAAGATTTTCGTTATATCAGCTATATTGTATTGCATTACAATAAAACACAGACTATTAAATCTCAGAGGTTACGTAATAGCTTTACAAAAAAGCTTTTCGTAGGTATTACGATTTTAAGTAAATAAATAAATAAGGAAGGCAAGGAGGAAAAAAAAATTATTGGTCCGTTTTTACAGTAAAATATGTATTGTACATTACAATCAAAGACTGCATTACATTAGAACAATAAACTGTCTCTCAAAATTAGGTTTCTGGAAAAAGTTATTCTATCCGCCTATTCACTAATAGAGAACTTCGTTCTAGCACTGAGTAAATAACAAGCACTACAGACACGTAAAACGAAATGACTAATCAATAATATGTGTTTTTTTTAAATACTGCAATTGTAGATTTTAGTAGTGATTTGTGAAGCTCGAATTAAAATTACGCTTAATTTTAACCCACTGCATACTTTGTGACTAAACTAGTGAACACCTCAATATTTTATCACTTCAGTTTCTTTCCGTGTTTTTTTATTGAAATCATCTTGCGCGTTCATAATAATACAGGAATGTTGGCGCCACTGACTGGACTGACGACGCCATGTCAGTTCTCTGTGGTAAATGCCAAAACTATTGAATTTTTATTTTGTACACAAAAAGTACTTAGGTTTTTAAAAAACAACTATTTTTAGAATTTTAGTAATAGTATTCCCCAACTATTTCCCATGGCACAGCTGCTAGCCAGGCGCCCATACTAAAATGAAACAGGTCATTTTTGGGTTTAAAAAAAAGTACTTTTTCGTAATGAGACTAAGCAGTATAATCATACCCCAAATTTAGTGGAAGTAGTCTTGATACACCCTGTATACGTAGTAATAATAACTCCACGATCTATACAGTGCCACCGAATTATCATTAGCAAAACCTGGAACGAAAATATTTGTGACATGATTAAATCTATCCATTTAAACATAGAATGCAGCTCCACCATTTACTGAACAGACTATACTTAGGTAATAAAATGTTACCTATACCCGGTTAATTGCAAAAAATATCCGGTGTTTTTAATGATAATCGCAATGTATGTCTATTTTCTACTGTCTGTCTTTTATTTGCAACCCACAGACCGGCCGAGGCAGAGAAGTTTAAACTGGAGAAACTTGCTGAAGCCCACAGAATGAAGACCGTTCTAGAAGCTGAGGCCGAGGCAGAAGCTGTCAAGGTCCGAGGAGAGGTAAATCTGTTTTAAATTAAATGTTTTTGGAGGAAAATTATAATTTAGTACTTGTAAGATTTGAATGTGACGTGATTGTATGATTCATCTGTAAACAGCCTTACGAGATGTACAAGGCTTAAATTGGAATTTATTTCCTTTTGCTATTAACATAATAAAAAGCGTTAGTATGAAAAACCAAATATTAAGTATCAGAAAAGAAATCGTAAAGTATTTGACACATGTATATCATGTGCATCAACAGTTTATCAATCAAAGGTTTACCGTGTAATGATCGTTGTACAATGATTGACGCCCGAGAGGCATAGTAACAGCCCTGCTTCATACGCTAGAAGTCCCAGGTTCAAGTCCTGGTCGGGGCATGCATACCTGCGACGAACACAGATGTTTGTTCTCGGGTCATAGTTGTTGATAATTATATATATTTATGTAATCTAGATTCGATAAATAAGTTCCAATATAGAATATGACAGAGACCATGCATTTCCTATTTAAGATTTTGATCTTGGACATCAGCAAGAAAAGCCCTAATGTAGATGATGACTATATGTCGCTATTTTTATGGCTTAGTTTTACATTTACTTTATGGGCTATTAAATATAAAGTAACGCTTAGGTTTTCCAGGAATTTATTTCGTAAATTTTGTAAAGAGAATATTTTGGCAACGTAATTAAAAGCTATTTAAGTTTAGTATTAAGGAAAACAACAATGGCAAATTTTTTTCTCACTATTACATTGGTATACCTACTAACAGAGTTTTATCATTAATTGATGGTCCTAGTGCCGCAATTGGGAATAAAATATGCTTCTTAATAATGTACTTTTACAATGTTGGTAAAATTTCAGTAGTTTTGTATTGTATCGATAACATATAAATGCTCTTTATAATGTCAATATAAATATAGACAGAATAGACAACGATATAAGCATTTTGAAGTTAATTAGTATTTAAGTTTATGGGTCCAAGAGAGCAAATCTTGTGCTAAGGGTCATACAGAGAGTAGGGGGGAACCCAACATCTTCAAATAATATCGACAATGTAGTCTTATAATGGTGCAAGATTTATAAAATCCGTTCCTTTAATTTAAATATATAAAAAACGAATCTTCGCTGCTTATAATTTTAGTATAGATCCCCATTACTTATTCAACCTAACTTTTGCTCTATTATTTTAGGCGGAAGCATTTGCTATTAAAGCGAAAGCAGTGGCAGATGCCGAGCAAATGGCAAAGAAGGCTGAAGCGTGGAAGGAGTATGGCTCGGCTGCCATGGTCGATATGATGCTTGAAACATTGCCTAAGGTAATTAACATTAAAGTGTAATTTTTTTTCTGCATACCATATCTACAGTGACAGCAATTTTACAATTGAAGTTATTTTTAATATATACAGATAGTTTATATTTGTGAATACAATAACAATATTATATTAGGTCTTTACCTATGAAATTGCCGTTTTTCACGAAATAAATGAAGCGTAATTTTTTTATACATTTTTTATTTCTATTAATCAAAATAATCACTTATGCAATCAATGCATCTTTGCCAACGCATTGGTAGCTTATTGATGCCTTTCTTGAAGAAATCAGCTGGACGGGAGGCAACAAATTCTTCAAAGGCATTTTGTACTGCCTCTCGGGTATTGAATTTTTTTCCCGCCAAGAAGTTATCAAAATTCTGGAAAAAGTAGAAGTCTGTAGGCGCACGGTCTGGTGAGTACGACGGATGACGGAGAACTTCCAACCCCAACTCTTGTAGCTTGGAGACTGTCTGCTGTGCAGTATGAGGTCGCGCGTTGTCGTGCAGGAGCAGTGGAGCCGAACGATTGACCAAAGCTGGTTGGAGACGTGCGAGCTTCTCCATCATTGTGTTCAGTTCTTCACAGTATACATCTGCAGTAATGCCTGTCCTGTTTGGCAAGAAGCTGTGATGAATTACAGCCGCGTTAGACCACCAAACAGTGACCATCACTTTTCTAGGGGTAAGTTTTCGTTTAGGGCATTGTTTGGGTGCTGAACCAGGGTCCAACCAACTTGCTGAGCGCTTACGATTGTCAAACAGGATCCATTTCTCGTCACAAGTAACAATGCGGTTCAGAATTCCTTCATTTGTATGCCTGCTGAGCAGTGCAAGGCACGTCTCCACGCGTACTTCGCGCTGGCGGTCATTGAGTTCGTGGGGTACCCATTTGTCAAGCTTTTTTACCTTGCCAATTTGACGCAAATGGACCAATATTGTTTTGATGCTAACGTCGAAAGCTGCTGCTAATTCAGCCGTGGATTGAGTTTCATCAGCTTCCACAATTGCCTTTAATTCGTCATTGTCGACCATAGTTTTCGGACGACCACGGGGTTCATTTTTCAGGTCAACATTTCCAGAACGGAAGCGGGTAAACCAATAACGGGTGGTGCGTTCGTTTGTAGTGTTCGCTCCGTAAACGTCGTTGATGTTGCGTGCCGCTTGTGCCGCTTTGCTGCCACGACGGTACTCATACTCCATAATTACTCGAATTTTTAACTTATACATGATGACGAAAAATGTTCGAATGCGTTGAAAACAAAACACTAACTATTAAACAAATGACGATTTTAGAAAAAGAATTCCATGTTTGTCAAATAAAATTAATTTGAAATTAGAATTATACGTCAAAAAAAAAAATTGCATTTGAAATGGCCAGTACGGCAAAACGGCAGTTTCATAGGTAAAGACCTATTAAAATGCTACAAGAAAGATTCAGATTATAAGTAAGGGCCAAATTGTTATATAAAGTAATTTTGAAGTATGTTATTTAACATTTTTTTCTAAAAGAATGATGTATAAGAATGATTTCTGTGCCGTATTTAAGTTTAAATAATTTTGTTAAAGAATTTTATATGCTGACATCACGGAGCAGTTATCTTTTTAAAGTCGCATAGTTTATTATTTTACCTGAAATGAGCAACTCAACAAATTTTATATAGATCTTTCTGATAGATATTTATTGTAAACATTGACCTGACCGTTTAAACAAAGTAATTAGAAGTTGATGCTAATTCAATTTAATTTGGTTATTATCGTTAAAATAAGCTCAAGCGCATAATTCTGCGAGTTCTTACTGACAAAATATATTATAGAAAAGTGATATCTCCAAAATGTTGAGTTACAATTTGAAATTTTTCATTACTACCGAATTGACAGTTGTTTGAATGTTAAGAAAATAAAAGAAACGACATTATTTATATGTAATTATATAGTTCAGAGTTCATATGTGATTAGTTACTCAAATTCAAATATTTAATTCTCAACATTGACAATTACTTGTTCATATTGACGGCAAATAAAGCATGACTCTACCACCAGTTCCGAAAAACCTTCGCGAAGAACTAGCAGAAGAACTCTTCATGCATTATAGAATCCTTGAGTAGTGACATTAATATATATTCATGGGTCAAATATATTTAAAAAAAAAATAATATATATTACAAATAATTATACAAATAAATTACAGCCAGTCTGTATGATTTGAATTCATTTATCCTAGTGCGTGTAAGTATGAATTCCAATAGCACATTATACAAAATTATAAAATATTTTATTTTATCATAGGTAAACATTTTACACTTGTTGAATGTCTACATTTTCTTTATCTGCATTGAGATTCCTTAAATACAATTTAAATTTGGCTTTTAGAATATGTTATGGGCAGACTGAGAGGAAAAAGGGCCGGAGGGAAAAACGCGTCTCGGCACTCTTCTTAAAAAAATCTTTTACAAAATACTTGGGGTAGAAGGTAATACAATTTGACGACGACATGAAAGAAACTAATTAATGTCATACCGCAACCAAGCTGGTTTACACAGTATTTATATTATATTTTTCACAACCAGAAACAGAAGGAACCCTGGGGATTACGCCCTTTTGCCATCCAAATAATCTTTGATCTTATAGTATGCTTTTTGGCATAGTGTTTCCTTAATAGTTTTCTTGAACTTATTGAGAGACAGGGATTGAACTGATTTCGGTATTTTATTATCATTGTAGGTATTACTTTTGGAAACGTTAACTTAGAGCCGTTCATAGTGCTTTCAAAGTAATCATTGTTATAGTTATCTTTCTTAGTTTTAAATTAATAATATTATTGTGAATTCACAAAATATTTTAATAAATATATTGGTATGCAAGAATTAATATATAAATTTATTTCAACTTTTCTCATTCTCTTAGAGATTCTCTATTTTCTAATTCATATATTCCACTATCATATAGCTCTTTCCTGCAGTTCGAATGTGCGGCATTTCCCCAAAGCAGCATCATAAGTCATTAGACTATGAAAATAATATAATATACCATCCTGGCTGTATGCACATCAGACAGTGAGCTTTATAACGCGTGAACGCTGCAGAACACAGTCTACTGGCCACTTGTGAAATGTGGATCCCCTATTGCAGTTTTGAATGTAGTGTAAGGTTATGCCAAGAAAAACAGTATTATTTACTAGGTTCCACCTGTTACCATTAAGATACAACATGATTTGACTTGTATCTCAATGGTAACAATACTATAGAGAATGAAAAATGTTAAGATCAAATGATAGGTTACAGCTGGTTTACACATGGACAATAAAATACCAGGGTGCCGAAGATTCTCCGAATCAAATGTTGTATAAAAGTTTTAGAACGGTTTATAAATGATTATCATAATATTATTACAATTTCTGAATTCAAGTTATGATTTACAAAATGTAAATCATAACTTTATGAATCATTCGAAAGAGATCATAGTAAAGAAAAAAGTAAAGAAGTAATTAACCATAGTATGTGCCCGTTTCAAATAACTCAGAGGGTGGGCGGCAGTCCTAAGACTTGAATAGTTACTATTTTCAGAGCTGGCGAGTTGTTTGACGCGGTTTGTAAACAAAATAAGATAAATTTAATCGTTTGATAATAAGATCAAACGGTGTGGAAATCCATTTCCTGTAGTAGACGTCTTGCGACTGAATGAACAAATGGTTAACAAGTACAAAAAAACTACAAAAGACAGTTCAAAAGAAAGTATTCAGCCAGAAAAAAAGTGGTATACCTTCACACTACATAGTAAATTTTCCGGTCCTTAAGTAAATAATATAAAACATAAAAATTTAAGATATAGACGTACATTTTTTGATTAAAGCTTTTATGTATAAATTGCTTTTTCTTGTAACAGGTGGCAGCAGAAGTGGCAGCGCCTCTATCTCAAGCCCGTAAAGTAACAATGGTGTCTTGCGGCAACGGAGAAGTCGGTGCAGCAAAACTGACTGGCGAAGTGCTGACGATCGTCACTCGCATACCGGAGCTCGTTAAAAACGTAACCGGTGTTGACATCTCCAAGGTAAGTCAACAGGATCGTGTTGATAAACTTAAAATACAGTCTGTGTTAATAAATGTCCGTTAAAAAAAACGAGCCTTGTCGCTAAAGGGAAAATAATGTCTCCCTCTCGTAATTCGACTGAGGCTTATTAATACATATATCTGGCGATTCTAAAGCTTATGTAGGAAAATGATTTATAGGTACGTTATGAACCCGGTTTATTGTCAGCAGTTAAATGGAATACGCATGTAATCATTTGTGACGCGGATTCGTAAGGGGTTCTCTCTGGACCACTGAACTGTCACTGAAGTTCAAGAATGGGCCTTTAGATATGCTGGCAAAATTATACATCGTCATCCTGGACGTAATTTTTAAATTTAAAATTAAATTTAAAATTCAACGAACTCTTGAATTTTTACTTTTACAATACGCGGTGTATTCTATTATTTTAAATTACATTTTTTCTTAACTTTCCCTCACTCAACTGTTCGTATACACCTAAAAGTAAATCAAAATGCCAAGTTCATCATTCGGTGCTATGTTTGCTGCAAGCAATGATCAAATCGTCCTAAATTTGTCAAATTAAACCTTTTAAAAACAGATTTGTATATCGGGATATCTTTCGCGGTGCCACCGATATGTTTTTGTGGTTCAGAAAGTGTGCTTTCATCCAATCCATTTGTATTTAAATACGCCATAGTAAGGATGCACAAAATGTACGAAAACAAAACTCACAAAAAACAAAAGGACAGAGGCTTAAAAGTTAACGTGTTTCATTTTAATTATTATGTTTACTGAAAGCAGTCGGCCGCATCGTAATGTGAGCTCACAAAGAGGTGCATACAAGTACTACAAATTACGTTTAATTTTATAAATTGTAAAATACACTTATAATAAGAAATCAATTGTGTTTCTTAAGTGAGTACTCGTTAGAAAATACTTTGAAATTATGACAGTCCATCACACATTATCCTGTTCAATTTCATGGAGTTTCTGTTCTTTAAGATGTTGATCATGATGCTATGTTATTTTGTAAAAATTGTTCATTTATTATTAACTTTTCGAGCGTTAACATAAAATACACGTGTAATAACATTTCGGACTAGTTCGACTTTCTGTTGAAGCAAGCCGTTTAAAAAATAATGTTACGTATTTAACAGTGGCGGATTTACCAGCAGGCTGAATAGGCTGGAGCCTAGGGCGGCAGATTTTAGGGGGCGGCAACTTTAACAATGAAAAAAAAAAGCATTATTATATACACGGAGGAAATGAGTCGAGAATTTAACAAAAATTACAATATTTTAGTACTGTACAGTAAACTGATTACCCCGTCGTCCGTTTATGAAAAAATACTGAAAGCACCCAGTAGGAGAACTAAAAATCAGCAAGAGCGGCAAAATTTGAATGGCCTAATGGCGACAAATGTGTAAATCCGCCACTGGTATTTAAAAAAATGAAATGAAGTATTCTTTTAGTGAAATGTCCAGTCTTCGATACTTAAGTTCTTCCCCTCAGTGTGGCATACCCCTGGTAAGCCCTGTATATTTTAAACATCAATCGTTAAAATTAGTACCAGAACCATCTTGCAGGTAGGTACGTAATGTAATACCTATCTTCACTTATCCTCCCCTACTTTATTTTAACCTATTTAAAGCTAAATGAAAATCACTGAAGATATTTCTTAAATTCTTTTATTATTAGAGAATTTAGAGGTAATACATGAAACTTAAAAAATCAACAATATGTTTTTTTCCAGTAAGTTACAGGGGTGTTCCTAAATTGGCACTACGGCTTCTTATGTGTGATATTTAGTAAAGCATGACTTTTCTATGCAAAGTATTTTTTTGCTTTTTTTACAACCCCAGCGGCCCCTAATATGGCAAATACAACACCTCACTCGTGTAGGCAGCTTTTCAGGAACGTGATCAACGCCATCTAATCGCAACCCTTCAATATTAGATGATGAAAGACGAGGTACATTTCTTGGAAGTGTTTGTCTTAGGTAATATCTGGCAACGCTTCTTCTAAAAAAAAGTTGAGACATCGTTTCTTCTTTGTCGATCACTTGCAGTCTCCATGCATTTGCCATAGCCATGTCAATCATATATGTGAATAGTACCCAGCACCATTTCTTGCCGTGAATGTTAATCCTGTGTAACGACATAGACTGATACAACTCATCAACACCACCCATACTTTTATTGTTATTTTGAAAGGCATGTGGAATATTTACATAAACCTTTTCTTTTTTTTCTGAATACCATCTTTTTACAGTGCCCAAAGGTTCATAAGAATCATGGTTTGTTGCTATTGTGCAAACACTATTATCTTTCTGATGTATCAACATAATCTTATTATTTTTATCTGTAATCAATCTCTGTCCTTGGTTTCTTCTTCATTTTCTTTGTATTTACTAAAGGACACTTTTTAGTGCGATTATTACGAATCGTTCCAGTGGCGCAAATCGTATAAGAGATCAAAGGTAGTAAAGGTAAAGGTAAAAAAGGTAAAAAATTATCAAATAAGATTTTATGATTCGCTGGCTTTTTAAGATAGTTTATTTAGTAACATTTTGACAACTTTGTCCCCTAGTGGCTCAGATGATGCAGTTGTAGGTTTACCACAGTATAGATCGAAGCTATAGCAATATCCAGTAGAACAGGCTGCCACCCAGTTCTTATAAAATCTTATAGGTTTGCGTCGAATAAACTGCTTCGCTGGTTATAAGTTTTCATCAAACACGGCCCCTGTGATTGAATCACATAGTTTTCTAACTTTGAAAATTTTGTCTATATCGTATTAAGCGCATCATTGTTATCAACGAGATGCAATATTCTCTTGATTTATCGGAATCTGTTACGAGACATGGCTTTTGACACCACGTCCACTCCGATATCCTCATCTAATAAGAATTAGTATACCGAAAGAAAATCTTAGTTCCGTAGCAGTAATGCAAAAATTACGACGGATATTTTGGTTTGCATACAAGTTGCTGAAGTCAACAATCATCGAGTATGATCGTCAAATATTTTTTTTTAATATTTCAGTCAAGAGATTCAGTCTCTAATAAGCCGTCAGTTTGTAGAAAGTTTGTAGTATACGTTGGTGAACATTTTCGCCATGATGGTGCATCGAACGAACGTTGTTGAGATGGCAAGCCTGCTTCGTTAAAACTGAGTCGTTGTCTTTTAGCAGCCAAAAGTTCATCAGCACTGCTAAATTCAGAAAAAGAATGTATACCTATTTCAGGCACAAATTCCTCAATGTTGCCAGGGGCGTCGTTAGGTAAACAGCGAGGCGCAATGTCATCGTCACCCTCTTCTACATCGGTAACAACGCTTGGTTCTGGTGGAATAATTGCTAAATCGTATTCTAAATCATCCCCACTATCTTCAGCCAAGGCGGTTACAGCTTCTACTAAAACCTTTAAAGTTATTGCTGCTACTAAAATATTGCTTGCGACTCATTCTGATTCTGTAAACAAGAAAATGTATTTAGTACACTTGTAGCCGCTGTGCCAATATTGGCACACCTTTGTTTAGGCAACTATAATTTCTTACGTTGGTAAACTAGCTGCATTCAAGTACTTGTTTGTGCTAAATAATTTGGTTATCTGGTGCTATCATAAACAATTCTAAAGAAATCAACAACAAATTTTATATAACAACAAACAACATATAACAACAAATAATATAAAGAATACACTTCTTCTGCTGTCGTAACAATAAAGAACATTACCACTTAAAAAAACTAATATGTTACGCCACACAAACACCATCTAAACTGCACAAAGAAAAAATAAGGGGGTAGTTACAATTTTTTTTAATACACCCAATAGCATTTTATAACTGTTCCCGAAATGGCACACCGGTCAAGAATGGGTTCAAAGGAAACAATTTAGTTCTTTTTGAGCATGGCTCTATGAAATTATTTCTTTGTTGTCTAAAGTAACTATTGAAGCCTAGTCTTTTTATTAGTCATTTTTCTGCAAACTCGCTGAAACGAACCAAACAAAAGAACAGTGAAATTTAACCTCTTGGATAGGCGTGTAAGGGTGCTACCACACCAATCGATCGTTCGTCGATCGTAACACCCTAAGATCCTCGTCTTGATCATTGCTTTCCATCACGTAAACAAATTCGTATTCGGATGCGAAGTATTGAATAAAATAAAACTGACCGTCTTATCACAAATAACTTGATGCGCTTGTCTATCTTTAGACACTGAAGGCAACTATGGACAATTACTTGTTGACGTTTTATAAATTTATGACTAAACATTATGACTCTACCACCAGTTCGGAAAAATCTTCTGGAAGAAGAACTGGCAAGAAACTTCACGGACTCAGCTAAACTATTCGTAAAATGCCAGTCCCTGGTGATAATTCTGTTTGACATTTTTTATTTTAGCTATATTATGTATTTAGACATCGCTAAAGAGAAACAAGTGATTAACTTTTTTGTGGTAGGAGCGATATTTTTTAAATATTTGGAACAATAGTGGGCGCCCCGATTTTTTCAAACAATAAGGTTAAACACGATGAATTTAAAAATATTGCGTCTCAAGGTCAGCGAACAATTAAGGAGTTGTTATACTGAAGAAATGCACGAAGTCTACTATTGTTCGACTAAGACGTATTGTGGGTGGGAATGGCCATACCTATTACACCGCAGATCCAGAGTTCTAAGGGACAAAGGTTGTTTAATTGGTAATAAGCGGCAAAATCCTACCCCACTCTAAATGATCTCAGTTTTCTGAAAAACTGCTGTATCGATTGCAATAAATTTTATTTGTTTGTAGGCTAGAGGTAAGCTTGCAAATTAAAGCTTCGCTCGGAAACAGTGCTTTTTTATGGATTAAAGTTACTTTGTCCTAAATAAACATGTAGGTATTAAGACTTGAAAGCTTAACATACAACTGAACTGCATTTTGAATTTATGATATTTATTACAATAATTTAATAAATCGTCCGTAGAATAAGCTTGGTTTAATTTGAAGCCACAACACTGATAACATCATTTCGATAATAAATAATGATAACTCTGGTATAACCTTTCGATCAGTTTGTACGCAGATTAACCCTTCTTTAAGGCCGTCAGATCTCCTGCTCGTGTTCGATGTAGATGACATGCAACTCTGAACATATACACATTTGCCGCCGGATGATGTGGTGTAAAGAAAAAGGTTAGAATGGCCTTGTGGGCGTGGCAGCGACGGCCCATCTTGGAGCAGACGCTCCTAGTTATACGAAAGCGTGCTATCCCGCCAGTTGGCGATTTAAAATCTCCCACGCTGTGTCTACTATGAAACGTTGAAAAATGCCTAGTTGTACAATTATAACTTACAGAGCACGAAGTTAAGTGTCAAGTGTGGTTAAAGTTACAATTTCGTTTCAACCATTACAAGTAGATTTACCTTCTGAAATAAACAGTTTTTAAGTTGAAATCTGTAACAAACCTCTTGCAGTCAACCTCTGTTTGACTGCAAAAAGTAGGATCATTTTCTAACTTCTAGGTTAAAAAGTTAAACGTCATGTCAATGATGTTATCTGTCATCCAGTATCCATAAACTGTAGAATTGTTCATTCCAACAATAACGATCTTTGCACTGCGATTTTAACAAGATTAGTACCTACTCCGTCACGTCGCTATACAAATTTCTTTAAAAATTCCTTCTAAAAGAAATACTGCACAAAAATCAGAAATCAAAAAGTTTTCCTAAAGTACCAAATTTTTTCAGAACCAAAATATGAAAGCATGTATCTACCTCAAATTAATTTTCATACCTAATTGTGACGAACTGTGAAGTGGGAGAACATCTGCAACATCGCTTTCCAAAGAATGTTGCATGATAGCCCTTCAAACCTTTTTTTTCCTTGTTCTAGTGTAAGTTTCAGGTTTCGCCTAATCATCTTCAACGTTAGTGCACCAAGTCATGTATACTAAGAATAACAATAAAAGTCATATCATATTTTGGTTTTAATACCGATTATCTATAAAGTTTAAAACGTCTAACTGAGTGATTCTCCAAATCCGTCAAAATTAACAAATGTTTTCTTCCAGTATCAACAATAACAACATTATACATGATAAACTGTTATTATTCATTTCATTTCCGCCATCCTCGTTGGTAACATAAAGGCAATGACTTAATTACTCTGCTTATTTATTGTTATAGAGTTGTTTTTTATCACGTCTACCAATTTACACGTTATTTATTTTGTAAACTAGCCTTTCCGGGTTTTATCTAGCGTAGTCTTTGATTACACCATTCTTTTGTATTACATATGAATCATTTTTTAAGAACATAAAATAGTTGTTTATTATTTTGTTTATATAACTGAAATAGAAACCATATATGTACAAAATTTTATATATATTGAAAACTAATTACAAATATTATTAAAAAAAGGGTAATCCCAATAATAAAAAAAATAATATAGACGGTTTTGAAATATATAACATATTTCAAAACCGTCTGTTTTGTGATATTATAAACATTAAATATGTCACTTATTATTACGACCAAAGAGCAGTAATATCACCAGACCCACACACGAAGTCTAGTTCGCAATCATGTTATATGATCGTACAGCGGACCTAAAGAAATCTCAAATTACATATCTACGTATGTTTGTACACTAGCCGGTTGTATGCCGTTAAAATGCATAATCTCGGCCACTTTTAAGTTTACACCTCTATAAACTTCGATCTATTCTCTGTGTAGATACTATTTAAATCATTCTTCTCACTATTATGTTAACGAGAAATTGATAATCCGATAAACATGCTTATGAATAAGTTACGTAGGTGGCTTGTTAAACATGCATCCATTTACATAAATTGTGTATAAATTTACTGCGTCATTTGAGCTAAATCTAGCTGGAAATTTAATGGTCCCATGCCTTAATGTAACGTTTTAAAGACATTTTTGTATTGATTTA
This sequence comes from Marasmarcha lunaedactyla, assembly GCA_923062675.1. Lineage (NCBI taxonomy): Eukaryota > Metazoa > Arthropoda > Insecta > Lepidoptera > Pterophoridae > Marasmarcha > Marasmarcha lunaedactyla. Next base: position 10,108,542 of record OV281339.1, on the reverse strand, counting down.
GTTTTGCTTACTCGTCAAAGAATAGGCAGCCTTTATATGTTACGTCATAAATTTAGGTATGAATAAGGAATTCAGAAATAATATACATCCCATTTTCAAAGGTCTTAAATATAAAATGCGTCTCTAAGTGACAATTTGTGTTCAGTTTGTGTTTGAAATACACCAGGTATGATGGTACAATGACGTCATAATTAACGCTAACGTTAATGCTATAGTTTTAGTCAAGTTAACTGTCAAAGTAAAGACCATATGCAAGTTAACAATAGCGAATAATAACATGATGCTTCACACAATTGTTAAACTCTAACGTCATTGGTATAGTTTTTGTTGAAGGTAATTATCCGGTATCATAAAAGTTTTTTTTTATTCCTATTTTATTTAGGTACTTAGAGTTGTGTTACAACTATGACAGTCCCATAGTGTCCACTCATACAAAATTATACCTAATATTAATTTGATACCTTTAAGATATCATAGATATACTTATCATCCTAGCCGCGTCCGATGTAGGCGCAGCTAAGATGGTCTGAAATATACCTACATTTTCTTTTATGATATTAAACCTCGTAAAAATCTCTCCTCTCATATCTGCGCTTCGGACACACTCCGTTAAAAAAAAACATCGTCTTTCACACCACATTGAGCGCAGTTCGGGCTATCTACAATTTTCATCATATTCTTAAGAGCATTCAACGGCATGTGCCCGGCGCGCAGTCTATGCACAATTACAACATATTTTCTATTTACACAAGCATTAGCACACCAAAGTACATTAAGGGGTTCACTATGTATAGTCTTATACCAAATTCCTTTGTACAGAGAAGCAACATCAAAATATAGTTTAATTCGTTAAAATATTTGTTTTATATTTTGGGAGCAGTTCCGAGTAATCGGAACATATATACTCTTCTTTGCCATTTGATATTGCTTCCCTGGCCAAGCGATCTGCCTCCTCATTACCCCGTATATTGACATGTGATGGGATCCATTGCATAACAAGAGTCACACCCCCACACCCCAGTGCGAGAATTTTATTTAGTATGGTATAAGCTATCTGTGCCCCTCTGCGGCCAGAGGTGCACAGAGCTTATATGCTGCAGGGCGCTTCTGCTATCCGACAGAATTACTGCCTTAGAAAAATCCGCACTGGGAATGTAAGAAAGCGACTCTGATATGGCAAACAGCTCGACTGACATAATACAAGACTTACTGACTATTTTATACTTCTCGGTCACATTGTGACTAGGATCATGGTACGCAGCACCCGTCCGTCTTTTGTATACGTATAAATTTTGTGCCAATTTTGGTATTTATTATTTAACATATGTAGTGTATTATTTTTTAATATAATATTATCATAATTTTCAGTAAGCGGCAAAATCCTACCCCCACTCTAAATGATTTCAGTTTTCTGAAAAACTGCTGTATCGTATGCAATAAATTTTATTTGTTTGTAGGCTAGAGGTAAGCTTGCAAATTAAAGCTTCGCTCGGAAACAGTGCTTTTTTATGGATTAAAGTTACTTTGTCCTAAATAAACGTGTAGGTATTAAGACTTGAAAGCTTAACATACAACTGAACTGCATTTTGAATTTATGATATTTATTACAATAATTTAATAAATCGTCCGTGGAATAAGCTTGGTTTAATTTGAAGCCACAACACTGATAACATCATTTCGATAATAAATAATGATAACTCTGGTATAACCTTTCGATCAGTTTGTACGCAGATTAACCCTTCTTTAAGGCCGTCAGATCTCCTGCTCGTGTTCGATGTAGATGACATGCAACTCTGAACATATACACATTTGCCGCCGGATGATGTGGTGTAAAGAAAAAGGTTAGAATGGCCTTGTGGGCGTGGCAGCGACGGCCCATCTTGGAGCAGACGCTCCTAGTTATACGAAAGCGTGCTATCCCGCCAGTTGGCGATTTAAAATCTCCCACGCTGTGTCTACTATGAAACGTTGAAAAATGCCTAGTTGTACAATTATAACTTACAGAGCACGAAGTTAAGTGTCAAGTGTGGTTAAAGTTACAATTTCGTTTCAACCATTACAAGTAGATTTACCTTCTGAAATAAACAGTTTTTAAGTTGAAATCTGTAACAAACCTCTTGCAGTCAACCTCTGTTTGACTGCAAAAAGTAGGATCATTTTCTAACTTCTAGGTTAAAAAGTTAAACGTCATGTCAATGATGTTATCTGTCATCCAGTATCCATAAACTGTAGAATTGTTCATTCCAACAATAACGATCTTTGCACTGCGATTTTAACAAGATTAGTACCTACTCCGTCACGTCGCTATACAAATTTCTTTAAAAATTCCTTCTAAAAGAAATACTGCACAAAAATCAGAAATCAAAAAGTTTTCCTAAAGTACCAAATTTTTTCAGAACCAAAATATGAAAGCATGTATCTACCTCAAATTAATTTTCATACCTAATTGTGACGAACTGTGAAGTGGGAGAACATCTGCAACATCGCTTTCCAAAGAATGTTGCATGATAGCCCTTCAAACCTTTTTTTTCCTTGTTCTAGTGTAAGTTTCAGGTTTCGCCTAATCATCTTCAACGTTAGTGCACCAAGTCATGTATACTAAGAATAACAATAAAAGTCATATCATATTTTGGTTTTAATACCGATTATCTATAAAGTTTAAAACGTCTAACTGAGTGATTCTCCAAATCCGTCAAAATTAACAAATGTTTTCTTCCAGTATCAACAATAACAACATTATACATGATAAACTGTTATTATTCATTTCATTTCCGCCATCCTCGTTGGTAACATAAAGGCAATGACTTAATTACTCTGCTTATTTATTGTTATAGAGTTGTTTTTTATCACGTCTACCAATTTACACGTTATTTATTTTGTAAACTAGCCTTTCCGGGTTTTATCTAGCGTAGTCTTTGATTACACCATTCTTTTGTATTACATATGAATCATTTTTTAAGAACATAAAATAGTTGTTTATTATTTTGTTTATATAACTGAAATAGAAACCATATATGTACAAAATTTTATATATATTGAAAACTAATTACAAATATTATTAAAAAAAGGGTAATCCCAATAATAAAAAAAATAATATAGACGGTTTTGAAATATATAACATATTTCAAAACCGTCTGTTTTGTGATATTATAAACATTAAATATGTCACTTATTATTACGACCAAAGAGCAGTAATATCACCAGACCCACACACGAAGTCTAGTTCGCAATCATGTTATATGATCGTACAGCGGACCTAAAGAAATCTCAAATTACATATCTACGTATGTTTGTACACTAGCCGGTTGTATGCCGTTAAAATGCATAATCTCGGCCACTTTTAAGTTTACACCTCTATAAACTTCGATCTATTCTCTGTGTAGATACTATTTAAATCATTCTTCTCACTATTATGTTAACGAGAAATTGATAATCCGATAAACATGCTTATGAATAAGTTACGTAGGTGGCTTGTTAAACATGCATCCATTTACATAAATTGTGTATAAATTTACTGCGTCATTTGAGCTAAATCTAGCTGGAAATTTAATGGTCCCATGCCTTAATGTAACGTTTTAAAGACATTTTTGTATTGATTTAGTTTTGCTTACTCGTCAAAGAATAGGCAGCCTTTATATGTTACGTCATAAATTTAGGTATGAATAAGGAATTCAGAAATAATATACATCCCATTTTCAAAGGTCTTAAATATAAAATGCGTCTCTAAGTGACAATTTGTGTTCAGTTTGTGTTTGAAATACACCAGGTATGATGGTACAATGACGTCATAATTAACGCTAACGTTAATGCTATAGTTTTAGTCAAGTTAACTGTCAAAGTAAAGACCATATGCAAGTTAACAATAGCGAATAATAACATGATGCTTCACACAATTGTTAAACTCTAACGTCATTGGTATAGTTTTTGTTGAAGGTAATTATCCGGTATCATAAAAGTTTTTTTTTATTCCTATTTTATTTAGGTACTTAGAGTTGTGTTACAACTATGACAGTCCCATAGTGTCCACTCATACAAAATTATACCTAATATTAATTTGATACCTTTAAGATATCATAGATATACTTATCATCCTAGCCGCGTCCGATGTAGGCGCAGCTAAGATGGTCTGAAATATACCTACATTTTCTTTTATGATATTAAACCTCGTAAAAATCTCTCCTCTCATATCTGCGCTTCGGACACACTCCGTTAAAAAAAAACATCGTCTTTCACACCACATTGAGCGCAGTTCGGGCTATCTACAATTTTCATCATATTCTTAAGAGCATTCAACGGCATGTGCCCGGCGCGCAGTCTATGCACAATTACAACATATTTTCTATTTACACAAGCATTAGCACACCAAAGTACATTAAGGGGTTCACTATGTATAGTCTTATACCAAATTCCTTTGTACAGAGAAGCAACATCAAAATATAGTTTAATTCGTTAAAATATTTGTTTTATATTTTGGGAGCAGTTCCGAGTAATCGGAACATATATACTCTTCTTTGCCATTTGATATTGCTTCCCTGGCCAAGCGATCTGCCTCCTCATTACCCCGTATATTGACATGTGATGGGATCCATTGCATAACAAGAGTCACACCCCCACACCCCAGTGCGAGAATTTTATTTAGTATGGTATAAGCTATCTGTGCCCCTCTGCGGCCAGAGGTGCACAGAGCTTATATGCTGCAGGGCGCTTCTGCTATCCGACAGAATTACTGCCTTAGAAAAATCCGCACTGGGAATGTAAGAAAGCGACTCTGATATGGCAAACAGCTCGACTGACATAATACAAGACTTACTGACTATTTTATACTTCTCGGTCACATTGTGACTAGGATCATGGTACGCAGCACCCGTCCGTCTTTTGTATACGTATAAATTTTGTGCCAATTTTGGTATTTATTATTTAACATATGTAGTGTATTATTTTTTAATATAATATTATCATAATTTCTTTAAGATTCTTGTATTCCTTCTATAATAAATTGTAAGATGTTTGCGTCTAAATTGGATACCCATGTACTTAATTTGAACACATGCTATGGATTGCTGCTACAGATTCGTTCAGTTTGTGTGTCCTGATACACGGTTACAAGCAAAGGTTTCTTTTTTTTACGATAGTATGATAATTGACAGATATCAGAGAGGTTTTCAACAACATTAATAGTAACACTATCTGTCCATGATTGGGATTTCAGGCAGTATTTACTAGCTAGATATTTTCGCTGCAAAAACAATGGGGGCAAACACAATCCAGACTCCATTGCGTGGATAGAAGTAGTTTTAATAAAACCTCCAATCACCCGTAGTGCTACATTTTGTGCTAGGTCCAACTTAGTAAGGTGGCTTTTAGCAGCAGGAGCTGTGTCTTTCTTTTTAAAACAGTTGCAGAGTTCTCGCAAAGTAAGCTCACCTTCTAATAACTTATTTTTCGAAAAAATGACGGTGGTTGTGGTTTAACAAAATCAGGAGCTAGTGATTTTAATATTTCTTGTTTCTTATCATGAGGAGCACGAGCTCGGAAATCTCTTACATCTTTCATTCACTTCATTTTTCTCGACATTTCTAAAGCATTTGTTGACCCATCAATATTTTCACAATATTTTTTCCAACTGTTCGAAATAACTTGCTTCGTAATTTTTTTCGTTTCTTTTATTTTTTCGTTAAGTTTATCTATGTTAGCTGGTGTAGGATTTTTTCTTAACTCCTTCAAGGCTAAGCGACGTTTGGCAATAGCATGGGCTAAATCTGGACACCAATAGGATTTGGGTTTGAAATTTGTATTTTGAATAGTTTTGACATAAGGGATAGTTGGATCGGCTATCTGGTTAAGATTTTCTAAGAATAGAATATACATACATTGTTTGCACTTCATTATATTGACAGTATCTATTATCAGAAAGCATATTATTAAGAAAGGTATCGTGATAAAGTTTGCAGTTGGCTAATTTAAGGATCCGACATTTTATAGTCACAGGGGTTTTGTTGTGTTCAAGACAATATTTTAAGAACATGTGGTCACTACCTAAGTTTTCTTTTGATACCTCCCACTTGAAAAGTAAAGCAATATCAGTGGACACAAACGTAACATCAGGGGCGTTTTCTCGAAGAGTGCCATTAATTAACTTAACCCTAGTTGGCTCCCTATTGTTAATGTTAATAAAATTGTGGGAAATACTCGAATCATGCAATTGAACCCCTCGAGGATCAGTTTTATTAAACCAATTAATATGATGACCATTAAAGTCCCCGGCTATCATAGATTTTTCACCAAATTTTGAAAAAACATCATCCCAGTCACATTGTGTTGTCCTGACAGATGACGGACAGTAAACAGAAGCAATTGTTTTTAAGTGTTAACAATTTAGCATTTTTACACAAAAAATTTCGATTCTAGTATTTCTTAAAATGACAGGGTGTATTTGAGTACTTATAGAATTATGAATTATTATTGCCACTCCACCGTAGCTGTCATGTCGATCTTTTCTGTATATATTGTCACCGTTTAGCCTAATTTTATTCTCATCCAACCACGTTTCACTCACAATACAAATACTTAGTTTCTCTTGTGACAATAACAATTAAAATTTCTGTTTTTTTGGCGCCAGACTTTGCGCGTTCCACTGCCCAACACACATATGTTGTGAAGTAGAACCCACAAAGTTCCGCCTCCCTCGGCTATTCTTGTTATTATTACTATATATTATAAAACATATTCATGATTTTTCTCACCATCTCTCCATTACTTATAGTCCTGAGCACAAAAGACGCAATTTCTTCTAACAACAACTTTAGCACTAATTTAACTATTTCTTGAAAACTAGAATTGCCACAAAATATATTCTCGAACTTATGAAGAATATCTATAACCGTGTGATTTTTGTTCAATGTTTATTTTATTTCTTTCTGTTCTTGACTTAAAGCTGCCTCCACTTTTGATGTTTTATTTTCATGACTCCCATTCTTCAGTTTATCGGAGTAAATTACTTTTTCCCTCTCATTTACAGTCGTTTTCTTTTTCCTGTTTATATTACTCACTGTGGCTTATTTTCCCAGACAGCTTTTTTTGTTTTTCTAGATATTTGATTAACGCCATTTTATAGGTACAGTTTTGTTGACACATTATTCGACGAATTTCTTTTTCTTTTAGGAATGTCGGGCATATTTTGTTAAAGGCCATGTGGTGTCCCCAACAGTTGACGCATTTATATTGGTCAGAATCACAGTTAGCATGTGATCCAGTACATTTAGGACACACAGGTTTCTTAAAAGAACACATTCTTGCCAGATGGCCATACTTCTAGCACACTGAACATTGCGTAACAGGAAATGTAAAAGGTTCAACTTTAAAACGACAATCATGTCCATAAACAAACTCAGGCAGGGTAGCAATCTTGAAGCAAAACCTTATTGTTTCACTATTAGTCCATTCACCAATGTCAATCATCCGCTTTAGTCTTATCACAGATAGTATTTCGAACTCATAACTAAAGGCTTTAAAAAGTTCATCTTCTTCCACATCTAATTCAATACACTTCAGAACGCCATAGGTAATGCTGACTTCATTTGTATACCGGCATTTGTATCCTAAATCCAAAAACTTTTGATTATTCAGCAGTATTTCGGCATCACTGCGGCTTGAAAATTTCAATAAAACTTTGTAAGGGCTCTTGTACTTAATTTTTGTAATGTTAAGTATATTTTCCGATTTTAATAATTTGGCAAGACCAATTTGTTTAGGCAACATTTCATTACTAGAAATGCATACTTCATCACATTGAAATTCATGTTATTCCAATTATAATTTTTTCTCTCCGTTTTACTCTCAGGTTCACGCAACGGCAACCTTTTAGTTCTGCTTCTCACAACTGTATAGCCTTCATCGTCATTTTCTACGACCTCCTGTTCATCACTCTCTGGTCTCGTTGTTTTCTCCGGTCTCACTCCACCTTTGTTTTCAGTATGCTCATAACTAAACTCTTCACTCGCACTAACTATATTATTTTCTATGATATCTTCTTCGCTCATACAATCACTTTGATTGGATCGAGGTCTTACAACCTCGTCCATCCTTTCGAAGAAAAATGAGGGTACTATGAAAAAAAAATGAATGCAATATGACAACGAAACAGAATTAACGTGCGCTCACTGTGACGTGCCACGCAACACTGATCATAAAAGGTAAATAAATAAAGGTGATCGTTTAAACGAAAAGCACTTAAAAAAGCATGCTTTTCAACATAAGCGCTCAAGCACGCTTTTTATTTTAGGCCGATAACGTTTAATTGTTACAATGGTTTTGGTGACAACTCATGCCATCTATTTGGAATTTATAGTACTATCGCAACATTTCGCGGCAATATGCAGTTACGAGCCAACTCGTTAGGTTACATAGGTCTCGTAAGCTACGTTCATTCGATATTAGTCCTTATTATAATAGCAGTTAGTCTCGATTGACACGTTCGTTAGGCTACGTTCATTCTATATTAGACCTTATTATAATATTAGGGTCGATTGACACTTTCGTTTGAAAACAATTTTCGTTTAATCAAAAAGCTGGCTATTTTTCATTCAGTACGCTTTTTAGTTTGAAAGGGAACACGTGTTCGAATAGTTTGCGCTTAGGCTTATTTGTTGATATCGAATGAAATTTACATAGTCAAATGATTTCCATAATTTCAGATAGTCCTAAGCCTGTCAAGTACGAAGGGAATTACATCGATTATCAAAAATTTTCTTGGAATCACAAGCAGAAAATATCTGTACCTAGAAGTTATTTACTCTTTCTTTCGTTACGTTTATATGTTTAAACGATCGTGGAAACGTTATGTTGTGTTATGACAAAAAAGCGTTTTAAGTGAAAAGCACATTTTTAAGCTCGCTTTTAAAAAAAAAGTACATATCGGTATAAATAATCAATAACATCCTATGGTGCAACTCACCCTACGTAAACACCAGTCGTTGTCAATTACGCATTGCTCAAATTTTATCTGGAAGTTTGAATTAAATGGGAACGCAAAGTCGAGTACCAATATGATACGCTAGATTTATTTCAATAACTGTCTGCGTAATCTTAGATTTAGTTACAAACAACGAGCTGGGCTTAACAACAAACATCCATTAAATAAACTAAAATAACATTGTGGGTTTTTAATGTTGTTAGGAGCACGATTAACACATGAGTCTTGAATTGTTTTCTATTTACCTATGTATTTATGCAAATTTTCGGTTTGGTCCCATTAATTCGTCGCGTGGTACATGACCTGTTAGGCTGCTGATCTACATTATTATCTTAATATCGGATTTTTGTTAGCTCTGAAATGCACATTATGGATTTATTAATCTTGTTTTCTTTACTCAATTAATACCAGCAATCCATCACAATTTGAAATGTTCACAAAACGTGAGATTTATATTTTACTTTAAAACTTGTTGAAGAATATTTAAAATAGGAATGCTTGTTTAATATACGAAGTAAAAACTTCCGAGAAAAATATTGTCTTTGGAGATTTTAATCAGATATCAGTTCTTCTCTGATCTCGTCCAAAATCTCGCTAATCACAAATCTAAGTACAGAATTGACGAATTAATTGAGTTTCATCACCGTTCAGCTTTATTGAACTTATGAGCTGAACTGCTTAGTGCATTTGGACACACAAGTGGAATGTAGTTGTGGAAAGAATGTAGAAACTTAAAATTTAGTTACCAACTTAACTACTTGATACTTGTAAACTACTTAAAAGTGTGTTCCGTAAGTACAAGTCTTTACCCCCTCGCTCTGATTGCAACTGTCATTCTGCAATTAAATGTTAAACGTGCCTTCGGTATTGAATCGGCGTACATTGTAAGCATAAAATAAGCATTATATACTCGTTTTCACTCGAGAAACAACATCGACCTCATTTATCAACATTTCGGAGTTATCAAAGTGTAACCTTAGATCTGTTTGTAAACATTGACAATTTCACTACATTCCAGAACAACTTGAACCAATCAATAATTTTGATTTCCTTCCTTTGATGATTGAAACAATTTAATATTCACAATAAACATTTAAACAAACGCCACTTAAAGGTTCTGTAAAAAGGAGTCTCGTTTTCGTTTTGGAACATTTCACGACGCCACTGGTCAATATTTTAGGTTGTCTTTAGTAATCATCCGGACTAGTAGGTAGTTGATTTTCAAACCCAGCCCAGGAAATTTGATGGAGTCTTTAAGTTTCTGCCCTCAATTCCAAGCCTCAAAATGCGATGAAATGTTAACGGCCTTAGTAACACAAATAATAAAGTATCGATAAAATAAGTTAATAATGTTTATTTTATTTCTTTCTGTTCTTGACTTAAAGCTGCCTCCACTTTTGATGTTTTATTTTCATGACTCCCATTCTTCAGTTTATCGGAGTAAATTACTTTTTCCCTCTCATTTACAGTCGTTTTCTTTTTCCTGTTTATATTACTCACTGTGGCTTATTTTCCCAGACAGCTTTTTTTGTTTTTCTAGATATTTGATTAACGCCATTTTATAGGTACAGTTTTGTTGACACATTATTCGACGAATTTCTTTTTCTTTTAGGAATGTCGGGCATATTTTGTTAAAGGCCATGTGGTGTCCCCAACAGTTGACGCATTTATATTGGTCAGAATCACAGTTAGCATGTGATCCAGTACATTTAGGACACACAGGTTTCTTAAAAGAACACATTCTTGCCAGATGGCCATACTTCTAGCACACTGAACATTGCGTAACAGGAAATGTAAAAGGTTCAACTTTAAAACGACAATCATGTCCATAAACAAACTCAGGCAGGGTAGCAATCTTGAAGCAAAACCTTATTGTTTCACTATTAGTCCATTCACCAATGTCAATCATCCGCTTTAGTCTTATCACAGATAGTATTTCGAACTCATAACTAAAGGCTTTAAAAAGTTCATCTTCTTCCACATCTAATTCAATACACTTCAGAACGCCATAGGTAATGCTGACTTCATTTGTATACCGGCATTTGTATCCTAAATCCAAAAACTTTTGATTATTCAGCAGTATTTCGGCATCACTGCGGCTTGAAAATTTCAATAAAACTTTGTAAGGGCTCTTGTACTTAATTTTTGTAATGTTAAGTATATTTTCCGATTTTAATAATTTGGCAAGACCAATTTGTTTAGGCAACATTTCATTACTAGAAATGCATACTTCATCACATTGAAATTCATGTTATTCCAATTATAATTTTTTCTCTCCGTTTTACTCTCAGGTTCACGCAACGGCAACCTTTTAGTTCTGCTTCTCACAACTGTATAGCCTTCATCGTCATTTTCTACGACCTCCTGTTCATCACTCTCTGGTCTCGTTGTTTTCTCCGGTCTCACTCCACCTTTGTTTTCAGTATGCTCATAACTAAACTCTTCACTCGCACTAACTATATTATTTTCTATGATATCTTCTTCGCTCATACAATCACTTTGATTGGATCGAGGTCTTACAACCTCGTCCATCCTTTCGAAGAAAAATGAGGGTACTATGAAAAAAAAATGAATGCAATATGACAACGAAACAGAATTAACGTGCGCTCACTGTGACGTGCCACGCAACACTGATCATAAAAGGTAAATAAATAAAGGTGATCGTTTAAACGAAAAGCACTTAAAAAAGCATGCTTTTCAACATAAGCGCTCAAGCACGCTTTTTATTTTAGGCCGATAACGTTTAATTGTTACAATGGTTTTGGTGACAACTCATGCCATCTATTTGGAATTTATAGTACTATCGCAACATTTCGCGGCAATATGCAGTTACGAGCCAACTCGTTAGGTTACATAGGTCTCGTAAGCTACGTTCATTCGATATTAGTCCTTATTATAATAGCAGCTAGTCTCGATTGACACGTTCGTTAGGCTACGTTCATTCTATATTAGACCTTATTATAATATTAGGGTCGATTGACACTTTCGTTTGAAAACAATTTTCGTTTAATCAAAAAGCTGGCTATTTTTCATTCAGTACGCTTTTTAGTTTGAAAGGGAACACGTGTTCGAATAGTTTGCGCTTAGGCTTATTTGTTGATATCGAATGAAATTTACATAGTCAAATGATTTCCATAATTTCAGATAGTCCTAAGCCTGTCAAGTACGAAGGGAATTACATCGATTATCAAAAATTTTCTTGGAATCACAAGCAGAAAATATCTGTACCTAGAAGTTATTTACTCTTTCTTTCGTTACGTTTATATGTTTAAACGATCGTGGAAACGTTATGTTGTGTTATGACAAAAAAGCGTTTTAAGTGAAAAGCACATTTTTAAGCTCGCTTTTAAAAAAAAAGTACATATCGGTATAAATAATCAATAACATCCTATGGTGCAACTCACCCTACGTAAACACCAGTCGTTGTCAATTACGCATTGCTCAAATTTTATCTGGAAGTTTGAATTAAATGGGAACGCAAAGTCGAGTACCAATATGATACGCTAGATTTATTTCAATAACTGTCTGCGTAATCTTAGATTTAGTTACAAACAACGAGCTGGGCTTAACAACAAACATCCATTAAATAAACTAAAATAACATTGTGGGTTTTTAATGTTGTTAGGAGCACGATTAACACATGAGTCTTGAATTGTTTTCTATTTACCTATGTATTTATGCAAATTTTCGGTTTGGTCCCATTAATTCGTCGCGTGGTACATGACCTGTTAGGCTGCTGATCTACATTATTATCTTAATATCGGATTTTTGTTAGCTCTGAAATGCACATTATGGATTTATTAATCTTGTTTTCTTTACTCAATTAATACCAGCAATCCATCACAATTTGAAATGTTCACAAAACGTGAGATTTATATTTTACTTTAAAACTTGTTGAAGAATATTTAAAATAGGAATGCTTGTTTAATATACGAAGTAAAAACTTCCGAGAAAAATATTGTCTTTGGAGATTTTAATCAGATATCAGTTCTTCTCTGATCTCGTCCAAAATCTCGCTAATCACAAATCTAAGTACAGAATTGACGAATTAATTGAGTTTCATCACCGTTCAGCTTTATTGAACTTATGAGCTGAACTGCTTAGTGCATTTGGACACACAAGTGGAATGTAGTTGTGGAAAGAATGTAGAAACTTAAAATTTAGTTACCAACTTAACTACTTGATACTTGTAAACTACTTAAAAGTGTGTTCCGTAAGTACAAGTCTTTACCCCCTCGCTCTGATTGCAACTGTCATTCTGCAATTAAATGTTAAACGTGCCTTCGGTATTGAATCGGCGTACATTGTAAGCATAAAATAAGCATTATATACTCGTTTTCACTCGAGAAACAACATCGACCTCATTTATCAACATTTCGGAGTTATCAAAGTGTAACCTTAGATCTGTTTGTAAACATTGACAATTTCACTACATTCCAGAACAACTTGAACCAATCAATAATTTTGATTTCCTTCCTTTGATGATTGAAACAATTTAATATTCACAATAAACATTTAAACAAACGCCACTTAAAGGTTCTGTAAAAAGGAGTCTCGTTTTCGTTTTGGAACATTTCACGACGCCACTGGTCAATATTTTAGGTTGTCTTTAGTAATCATCCGGACTAGTAGGTAGTTGATTTTCAAACCCAGCCCAGGAAATTTGATGGAGTCTTTAAGTTTCTGCCCTCAATTCCAAGCCTCAAAATGCGATGAAATGTTAACGGCCTTAGTAACACAAATAATAAAGTATCGATAAAATAAGTTAATGTTGATTCTACGTTCAAATATTGATCATAGTTATCCATCGATGCATGATTTCCTTAAAAATGACACAGTTAACACAGAAATCTACCTAGTAATATTAAAATGATTTCTGTTGTGAGAATAGATTTGTTTTGAGAAATGAACCACTCATCAGGATTATTATAATAACTTATGTAATGTAATACGGCGTAATATGCTCAAAACTATCGACTAATTGTGCTTTACTTCGTTTCTTTAGCTGTTGGTAGTGCTAGTATTTAAATGAACGGTAAAGGATATAAATTAAACAGCTCATTAAAACGCTTGCACGGAATCAATATTGTTTGAGATTAATTCATTCATGATGTTTTATCTCATTAATGTGTACATCTTAATTGAGAACCAATTAATATGCGTGTATGAAAAAATGCTTTCAATAAATGCAAACTCATTGCTTTGTTTATTTATTTTCTGTTTGGAAATTAAATATGATAAAAAATTAAGATCAAATTTTAAATAAGTTGCGTTATTACGATACTCGTACACATAAAAATAATAAATACAGTAAACTTATCACTGCGCGTATAAATTTGAAATGGTGCTCGATAAGAAACAGTAATTCTAAATCAATCACCTTGTTAGGCGTGAAGCGTATAGAAACTAGATTGATACGTAAATTAAATAAACTTTACCATTCGCCAAACCTGTTTTTAAAACCATCAATTTATTTATTTCAACAGAAAACACGTCATTTCTTTATATAAGGTGTCATTTGCTATCGATACCCGGCACTCCATCATTTAGAATCGAAATTGAAAAGGGAATATTATTTCGCTGCTCGAAACTACACGAGCAACACTAACATAAGGGTAACTAGTGTCCTTCAAGCTGTAATCCTCATATTTGAAATCGCAATGAAAACGAATTTTGACGATGCTAAAAAATTGTCATGAAATAGTGTTAATAGTCATACATGTAAAAAAAATTGTCGTATTATAGTTTCGGGGTTATAGCTATAGGTTGGTGAGGATTATGGCTTGCGTCAAGCTGTAATCCTCACCTCTCGTGCGAGCAAACGGTAAAGTTTATCGGCTTGGTTTAAGTCCCAAAAAATAGTCATGAAATAGTGATAACGACATGCCAAATCTCAGAAATAGTTGACGAAAGATTCCAGAGATATAAAGGTACCCTGGTGAGGATTATGGTTTGAACATTTGAAAACTTCAAATTTCTCCGGAACGCCTACGACTTTCAGTTTAAAGTTTGTGCCAAAAATAGTGATGAAATAGTCGTACGAAACGAAAGTAATTTTGAGCTGATTCATTTTGAAAATAAAAACTTTTTATTTTCTCTACATTTCTATAGATGTTCAAAGCAATTATTTCTCTTTACTTAGTAAAAAAAATGAGCTCTTTTGGTTTGTTACTCATTACTGTAAATTCTTTGTAGATAGGGCTCTGAAATCAGTTTTTAATGGGTACCTGGTATTAGAACTTATTAACTCTAATTTACCGGTTAAAAACCGGAAATGAAAAGGCGATTTATGTACGTGACAACCGAATCATCATTTCATCATCACCGAATCATCATTCACCGAATTATCATCCGAAAACCTTCGCCCCGCAACTCCTTTTTCAGTTTTGAAAAAAGGAAACAGTCAGTGGGAACCAGGTCCGGACTGTAGGGTGGATCATAGATTTCTGCGAACCCAGTGGCTTTTAAGGCATCCCTCGCAACGCGAGCGGTGTGAACGGGCGCGTTGTCTTGCAGAAACAACACTCCGCGCGCCAACTTGCCTAGTCTTTTCTGAACGATTGCTTCACGTGCTTGACCCAATAAATTGGCATAGTATCGACCATTCATTGTAGTTCCCTTAGGCAAGTAATCAATAAATAAAATTCCTTCGCTACCCCAAAAAATGGTCGCCATAATCTTGGAGGCCGACTTTTCAACTTTAAACTTCTTTTGTGGCCTTTCCCCCTTTTTAATCCACTGCATAGACTCTTGTTTGGACTCCGGATCATACTGATGTATCCAGGTTTCGTCTACGGTTACAATGCGATTACAAATTTCATCAAAATCGCTCTGACACAACTCCGAAAAATCCTGATAACTCGCGAGTCGTCGTTGTTTGTCGAGCGGCGTGAGCATTCGTGGTAGCCGACGCGCGCAAATGTTTTTCATGTGTTAATTTTGGTGCAAAATTTCTCCGATTTGCTCTTTACTAATCCACCATAGGTTAATTCTACGGTCGGCCAATACTAGCTTTTCAACCTTTTGAACTTTTCTTCAGTGACTACCGTCACTTCTTCACAGCTCTCTCTTCCTTATTGAAAAAGCCGAGCCCAATTTTTTTACCATGGTACACGAAGGGCTAGAATCTTGAAGAACCGATGACATTTCTTCAAAAACGTCTTTCGGCGATTTTCCTTTTTTCACAAGGAATTTAATCACTGCGCGGTTCTTAAAATAGCGAGAATTTTCAGTTTCGGTCGACATGGTGTGTTATTTATACTACCACTTAGATGGGTAACTAGTGTTATCAATAACAAGATGATTAGTCATCGCTAAGTACCTCAGGTCGCGAACTTTCCAGTCGCCCTGGTATTACGCCGAAACTATAATACAACTGTAGGGAACTAAACCACACGTTCCCGCAGATGTAATTGTGGTGACCAGGCCGCGGCCCACGGCCCGACAATCGTTGTCGGAAAGTCATATATGTTCTAATCGTTCAAGTAAAGTTGATATTGCGATGTAGAACACGCGTTGTGAAACGCGTTGTTTATGTCATAATTAACTACAAATATGGTTTACTTTCTCTTGATTCAGTTTGATTCGTGTTGTATGTCCTTCTTTATCGTAACTTCGTTCAAAAAGTGACAGTGTCTGCTTAAATTTAGTTACTTATTGGGTCCCTGTACTCGTTGTCCTCCGGACTAGATAATTGAGAAATTGCTTCGGCCTCTTGTCTTTGGGTTATCGTATGAGTACCATCCGTTTTCCACACAGTCATCAGGTGAGATATTAGAGAAAAGCCTGCTGCTTCACGAATATTATGAAGAGCATTTGTTTATTTGGTATTGATGTGTGAGATGATTTAAACGATTTTTATAATTATTTCGCCAATTCAAAGGTTGCCTTTTTTAAATAAAAATCTATTGAAAGTAAATACACTTACAGAGACAGCGCTGGTACGGAAACTAGAAACTATGCCGCTGTATAAACTAGCCGATATTCACCTGTCATGTGTAAACACTGGATGCATATTTTGCCGCCGGCTAGTGATATTATGGCATACACCACCCAATTTGCACGAAAGTACAACATTTTAATAGTACAATGATGCAACATACTGAATAACAGTACTAGCAGCCCTTCTACAGCTGATATAACTCTAATTTGGGAAAAAATATTCAGCGCATAGTGGTATAGTAGAGTAATATCAACATTATATTAGCATTCATGAACATTTTCTCCAAGAGCTGAAAATTAGCTGATTAACAATACACGTGTAACTTATTATACCGCTGCAAGTACAAACGAATCATAACAAGATCGGACATTTTTGAAGAAATTATGATGAGGTATTTATAACTTAGATTATCTTCTTATATGTTTGAAATTTTATTTGGAAAGTAACTTTACTGTAAACTATCATAATGTGTATATAATTTAAAATTTTTGACGCGCTCTTATAATATCACCAAACATATTGTCTGTTACTTAAAAAATTATAAGAATAAGGTGTAAGTGTGAATCATACGTAAAACAATTTAGTCGATATCTTTGAAAATACGCCGTAAGCAACAGATACATTTCCATAATATATATATTTTTTAAAACAATTATAATTAAAAGAATATTGGCAAACTCACATACATCGTCAGTAGCGCTTTTATTTTCGCAGAGCATTTACGTATCTCAAATTGAAAATGTGGGTTTGACTGTTTGAATGATGGATAATCGAAATGCAATCATAAGATTTATATAGAAGTTGGGAATAAAAGTTGAAATTATAATCTAACCTCAAAAAACACGTGAAAAAACGTGAAAACGTTGTTTACTTAAAAGGACGAATACGGTTAGAGGGTTAAAACGTTCATAGGATGATCAGATGAAGATATTGAAATTAAAAAACACCCTAATTTCAATTATTGTAGATACAACAGCGAACCGTGACAAGACAATTGACATAAGGGCTCATTGAAATGGCGGCTCAATATCTTTGAAGTTTGACAGATTGACAGTACATAATTTTTCTAGATGTCGATATAAAAAATAAATGGCGTTGTTACGGGAATAATTGGATTTTATTATATTTCTAAGTATCCCCAACAACTAACTCAATATTTGAGCTTGGTAAATACGTGTCTAATATTGACCTATAAACTAAATATAGCCCGGTTTTAATATGATTACAATTTATAAATATTACAGGGTACCCAGTTTCCCACTCTCTTTTAATGCTAAGGCCTGTACGACCGGTCTTAAATACATTAACCATGGATCGTTGTGAAGTGTAATAGTGGTCTAAAATTTATTCACATATTTTTTAAGTATTCTGCATTAATTTAACGACGTATTCCACCAGTTCTTTCTTTGGGTTTTCACATTTTATTAAACATCCCTGGGTAAACTCAAAAGCGTCGAAAACTGTCAAATATGGCCTGGTGTAGAAATATCCATTTCATGAGCACATTTAATTCAATCACCAGATTAAATGCCTTAGTAAGTTCAATTATTCAACCTTAAATCAATGCTAATACACGAGTGTATGTTAACACTTGACTAACAGCGTATAAATTCATCCGTATGCAGCATTAAATCTTTGTTAAATCAAACCACGAAGTAAACGCTTACTTTATATGAGGTCGGAATATGAAATTGGCGTTTTGTCGTACTGGCCACTTTGATCTGTATTGATTTTTGTTTGCGTCACTTAGTTTACAAAATGGAAAACTAAATATATACTAAATAAGAACAAGTAATTGTCAATGTTAAGAAAATAAATATTTCATTTCATTTCATTAGCGTTATTTACGAGTACGAGTTCCACCATGGCACCAGTGCTGTAGAAACGGCTCGAAGAATTAATACTGTGTATGGCGGCGGTGTCGCAAAAGAATACATAGTGCGTTTCTGGTTCTTCGTTTTCGTTCTGGAAATTTCGACCTGCAGAACAAGCCCCGTGGACGGCCGGAGACCAAAGTTGATGCTGAAGAATTGAAGGCTATTGTGGAAGCGGATCCATAGCAAACCACGTCCAAGTTAGATGTTGGCTGCGGTGTTACTGACAAAACTGTTTTAATCCACTTGAAGCAAATTGGGAAGGTGAAAAAGCTTGAGAGATGGGTACCTAATAAATTGAGTGCAGCAAACCGACAAACGCGCGTCGACTGCTGCATTACATAACTTAACCGGCACAATAATTCAAGGATTTCAAATCGAATCATTACCTGTCATGAAAATTGGATCCTGTAGGACAATCGGAAACGCTCATCGTAATGGTTGAACCCTGGCGAACCAGCCAAATCCGGCCCCAAGCGAAAATTGACTCAAAAAATTTACTTGTGAGCGTTTGGTGGACTAGTGCCGGTGTCGTTCACTACAGCTTTCTTCAATCTGGCCAGACGATTACGGCAGATGTCTATTGTCAGCAACTGCAAACCATGACGGAATGACCAGCCTCGGTTATTTAGACAACCAAGGCTTGTCAATCGCCCTAAGCCACTGCTGCTTCAGGACAACGCTAGACCACACACTGCACAACAGATGGCTACCAAATTAGAGCAGCTTTAATTGGAATGTCTAAGACATCCACCGTACTCCACGGACCTTGCTGCAACAGATTACCATTTTTTTCGAAATTTGGATAACTTCTTGCAAGGGAAAAAATTCAAATCCGATGGGGCAGTCTAAAGCGTCTTCAAAGATTTTATTAATTCCCTTCCGAATGGTTTTTTTTAGTAAAGGGATCAATGAACTAGCTATGAGATGGCAAAAGTGCAATGATTGAATGAGCAACTTTGATTAATTAAATATATTATATTTAAAAAAAATTGACTTTATGTTCCTTACAAAATGTACTGGTAAGTTAGTCCGAAAACCAGGATCAGGACGACAAAGATGCACTTCGGTGCGAGGTGACTGATTTATTGGCATCACTTCTCTGCGCAACCTACAACTAACCGGTGTGGACGTCCAGAAACAGCTCAGAGAAGTTCGAGGGACGGCTGTTAGAGAGTGGGCAGTGAGACGCAGGCTTAAAGAAGCAAACTTGACCCCAAAAAGGCCAGCCACTGGACCCAAATTGTCCCCAGCTCACCGACAAGCCCGGTTACAGTTTGGGATTGCCACAATAGACTGGCCAGCCTGCAGTCCCGACTTGAATCCTATACAACATTTGTGGGACGAGCTGAAAAGGCGGTTACGAGGAAGAACTCAAAAGAGCTTTAATCGAAAAGTGGCAAGAAATCCTATATGATTCCATCAGGAAACTCATTCGGTTAATGAAAACCCGTTTACAAGCAGTAATTAGGGCCCAAGGGAGTAACACAAAATACTGATGGAAATTTTGTTAATAAATTTTTATTATTTCTTTGATTTTCGTTTTATTTATACGTCATCAATTCGACCTATTTATTGCATTTAATTCTTGATTTTTGATAGAAAGTGACACCAATTTTAAATTATTTAATATCATTAGAAAGCTAACAAAATTACCTTTCAAATGATGTAACACAAGCTATAGTTTATTGCATTTAAATGGTAAAACTTTGTCTTGAGCAACCCGCGATGAAGTGGTTCCAATTTAAAGCTCGCAAGTGTAGTTTCGAGTTCTCAAAATTACAGTCAGATCTTAATCAAATTGTTTAGTTAGCATTGTTGCTTATGGAAAACAAAAACTGTCATAATTAGAAGCAAAAATAGTTTTATCTCATGACCCCCCGGATTAATTCGGATCTAAATATGGACAGATCATGTCTTGTCTGTACTAGTGTCGTTTTACAGCGGGTACATTGCATGGGTCCGCTAACCTAACCTACACGTTAAAAATAAAACCAAAGAAAAAAACCGGGTGAAGCTGTTGTAAATTGGGTACATGAGTACATTTTTTACATATTCAAATAGTTTATCAACAGTATAGATATATTGCAGAAGAGCGGTATGTTTACTTTCAATAGTTTTCTAGATACAGCTACATGCACACAGCTACAGCACAAACTACATTCGTACCAAGTTGTGACGTCACAACGTGTAAATCATTCTAAAGCTTTATGGGCGCTTGGAAAAATATATAATAGCTACGTAGATTACGTGTTTACATGCATACTGTCATTATAAAAATTGTTATATTTAATGTCAGTAACTTTTATTATTATATTAAAACACAATAAAAAAATTTCAATAAAAAAATTCCATACATTATAATAAGGTTTTTCCTTCTGTTTTAATGTTTTCTAATCTTACTTATATACTAATATATACTAATTTAGATATTTAATTCAAAACTATATTTTCAAAACATTTTTTTGGGTCAAAATGATTCATAAAAACATGCATTTTTAAATGGTGTCAACTACCCAATTATTACACAATTTTACGTTAGATAACCAATAACGTTAACTTTAGTTTTGAATATTTCATGAATCAGTATCCAAAATTTATTAAGTGCAACATAAAAGTACAGTACAAATAACCAGAATCGGTTAGGGTTTTCTGCAATTATCTCTTGTAGTTTGTGCCCACCTTCATTTGCTTTAGACAAGAACAAATAATAACATTTTATGAATTTGATAACATGTCCTTTAAACCTATAAAATTACATTTTATGTAGAACTTGGGGTTTACCTCCAATTCCAGGTTGAAATTTTGAAAAACTATAATTCTAATTTATAGGCCTCCGGTATACTTTCTAACAGAATAAAAATAAAAAAAATTACAATATGTGAAACATATTTAATTCACCACTTTCACTATCGTTTTCATTAAAAGTTACTAAAACATCACCGAGGTGTTGAGCAGGAGGTGTTATATTAGTTTGGTACCTGGCCCCGAACAGTATTTCCGTGGTTTCCGATGTCCAAAATTCAAGCAAGGGTCAGTCGTGAAGGCAAACACAGATATCCAGTAACGTAAGCCGGGGTCCTAACGCAAAATATAATATAATATATAATAATCAATCGAGATCCGCTAATTAGCTATTTAAAAAAATCCAGCCAATACAAATTCAAAAATAATAATTTTTGAGCGCTAGCATTACTCATGTAAGAAACATAATTTTTTTTTATTGGATATCATAGATCTCATCCGTTTCGGCTTCTCCACGGGTGTCAATTTCATGTTTATATTAATAAGTTTTTAATTAAGTTTCATTAATTTTAAGGATGTTCTTACAAATAATACTGTATTTTTTACTTATTTAGTAAATGCGTGTATACTGGTTTGATACCAAACAATTTATACTCTCTTCTTAAGCAACTATGCACACTAATCAATCTTTTAAAGTAAAATTTAATATCCACTTTCGTTTGGGTATATTTTGATAATAATCTTGATAGATGTTTAACTCTGACGATTAAGTCACTTACATCTCTTTTCTCACAAAGGCAATCTAGAACTATCAGATTTATCGAAATATATCTAAGCTGAACCTGTGACTAACGCCTTGCTTCGCTTGACTAATCCCGTGCTAACACCAGGCGGTGGCTGAGCCCGCGCCACCGACTCCGGCGCCGACGCCAACTTCCCGTAACGAAAGCTCGGCGAGAAAATTGCGATAATTCGCCTGTAGTCAACGCAGGTAAGGACCAGAATGTATAGCTGTGGTAGTTTTTAAGGTCAACGTGTCTTTATTCAATATTAATTAATTTGATTAATGTCCGGGGAAAAAACCGTTCGGGTTATGGCGAGACGAATGTAATGTGCTGACCTGCATATAGCCCGAATAGACACTGCTCTGTATAGGATGTGTAGTAATTTTTTCGCGCCGGCCCGAATAAGTGAGTAGCGCCCCTGAGAGGGATTGCCACAATCGAATTCTGACTTTTGATAGAAGTTTTTTCAGATACGGAACAACTTTATGGAGTGAGCATTCTTCTTTCCGTATATTGACGTAACCATGTTATTTATTTTCTAGTCCAGAATACTTCTCTATTCCAAAAAAATAAGGATATATATATAGAATAACACGTTACATACGTGTTATTCTTCTAGTTTTATAATATATTTTTTTCATGCGATTATTGTATAAATAGGAAATCGCAGAATGTAATCTATATTCATATAGGTATTTACAAACATCTTTATCGAACATTTACAATAAACTTTGAAACTGATTCATTTATCGGAGAAGGCTTAATTTATTTGCTATATTTCATCAAGATTACGAATTCTACTGATCTGGACTAATCTGAAAGTGGTGTAATTCTAATCATATTATTTATTTGCAGGGTATCCGGGGCGGAGCCTAAAAGCATCTTTATCAAGAAGAAAACTAGACACCCTAATTTTAAGTTGGGCTTAAGTTAAAAGTATCGTCTTCTTAACATATTTTTATATACCTACGAACATTTAATTTAAATGTGTCTGAAGAAAAGTATCTACTTGAAATGATTTTTCTTCTTGTTCTTCTACTTTGATCACTACTTCTTTTGTCTTAATTTTATTCTGGCTGTGGTTCCGTTAGTAACTATTTAGAAATATTTCGTAGATAATTAATATCCAAAACGGAAGGTTTTTAATACAAAAGTATAAATGTTAATTTATTTAAATTCTGCGAATGCAAATATAGGATAGTTTTGAGCGTAATTTGATAAACATATTTATACAAATTACGGAATCACGAGCAATTCTTTTTTCATTTAAAGCTAAACCAAAGATCAAAATTAACCAACAGCATTTAAAATGTACCTATACAATATGTGCCATTATAAAAAACTGTTTCAACAGTTGGTAAATCAAAGTTCAAGTATAAGTAAAAGTGTCTCAGAACTCACTGCATACCATATTAAGGAGATTGGTACCGACGACTTTCGATGAAACTTCTCGCAAATACACGTAACACTGTTTGACACGATTGCATCTTGAAATCGTAGTTATAATTTCTAAAATATTGAATCAATGTGAAAATAATGTTAGCTGGCTGTACCCCAGAAATGTGTGATGTCGGTAAGTAGTGTTAGCTAGCGCATTATATTTATTAAAGCATGTATTCATGCAAGCCATGCTATTTAAATTAGCTATATGTTTAGGTTCCATAATGTAGAACAAAGGTTATGAAGAGTTTCTGATTTCTCCATTAGTTGCATCGCTTGTGAACGGAACAGGGTAACTTTTAATATTAATTACAAACATTATCATAGAGTGATATTAGTCAATTTCATTCACAACTCGCTCAATTTTATTTAGAAGTTTAGCTCAATATCAACGCAACACTGAAACATAATTCTTTACTGTAAGCTAAGAAAAACATTAATTTTGTTTAATTGCTCTCGATTTAACAAAATCGCGCATTTCTAGTGTACGGACAGCTTAAAATTTTTAGCTGACTACGATTGATAGATGAGTGCCATTTAAGTCTATACTTCGATTTCGAATCTTAGTATCAAAAATGTAAACAAGCGACTGTCTCTTAACAATATAATAGTTCAGTGGTTCCTAAACTTTTATTTTCATGTTATAATGCACCCCTTGGTTTTTCTAGTAAACTTATACCTGGTAAAAATTTTGTTAAAATATAAATGTAATAGGACAAAAACGATAGAAATCTTAAAATAAAAAACAACAATATGTGAGTACGTAGAAAACCTTGTAAAACGCTTAGGGTTCTATCGTGGGTCCTGGCTTGGGCTCTGTGAATATAATAAAGTACCTAATGCAAAACAAATAAAAGAGATATAATCATACAAACGAAAACCACCCTTAACAAGTCATTGAGTATTAACAAAAACACATTAACATATTCAACTTTAGCACAATAACCAAGAGCACTTTCAAATTTAATAGAGAAGTGCAAAGAAAGAGCCTGTTTTTGGTAGTTTTTTTTTAAAGATTTTATTGGCCTGCAAGTTACAAGGTAGGAAACCGCTGTAAAGGTAACCAAGCCGTAATAAAATTACCACTCAACATAAATATTGTAGTGATGTGGTTGAAAAGTGATTTAAAATTAAAAAATAAATCGAAATATATTATTAATACTATTGTTTACATTTTTGATAACAGATTATGGAATCAAATCAAGCAATAAGCAAGTCGAGATTCACACCGCCCAGTGAAAATTACGTTCTCTCCTCATAATACAGGTTGATAATAGGTCTTACATTCTCGATTCATTCTCAGGTGTTGAATTCATTGCAAACTTACATTCAAAACCAACGCAAAAAGTTTGACACTTTCAATGACGTACAATATTTTTAATACTTCGTGACGTTTTGACGACCACGTTTACAAGTAGACAAGGACAAAACAATAATTTTGAACGTCAACAATCAAATCATGTTTTGTACTTTAATCTTCTTAAAATAATAAAATAAATCAATAACGTCTGTTTATTCTTATTGATTAGTATGTTCAATGTTAATACATAAAATGTTTGACCAATCGCCTAAAGTGTTTTTCGAAGTAGTAATGAACTAAAGGACTGTTATTAAAAAAAGAATAAAGAAAATTTCCTATATTTTTTTAACTAGTACCTCTTTAGGGTAAATGAAATATTTGGTGTTCAAAAAGTGCAGTTTAGAGAACTATAATAGAGTTTAATGTATCTTCTATACTAGCGAATCGTCACTTTTTTTCTAACTGTATGATGTAGATTTATTAATTATTCAGTGAATTAAGGTATTGGTTTGATTTAGAGCCAACATCAGTTTTTCCTCAAATAAATGTTGAAGTATTTAATATAAATAAATGTTATAAAAATAAGTTCATAAGTACATTTTACTATTGAAAAAGAAATGTTATTATTTTGCCTGATACGCCATAGCCTAATCAATAAAATAGACAGATCCAATGATGGAATTATTCTAGTGTGATGTTGTGTATAACTTTCTATGTTTACTCAAGCAAACCACTATTGTTAGAATCTTTGACCTGCTAAGCGTAGGCACTCTGTGTACTCATGTTTCTATTTTTCAAAGCATTTGATTTTGCTATAATAAACGACTTAGTGCAGGGATAAATATTCTTGATAGAGATACACATGTTTTCCATATTATGTATTTACTGTACATAAAAACATTAAGTGTTTTTTGTGTGATCGTTGTAATGGGTTTTGGCGGTTCTCTTTTTTTATATAGCTTTTATATAACTTTACTGTGTATCTTGATTAAATTTAAAAGGGTGTATTACGTATGTAGTATTGGAAATCATCAGCTTTCATGGAAGCTCAGTTATTTGTTTAAAATAGTTTTTTTATTCAAGGTAATTAATTAAAGTTAGAGCAATATAAAAGTAATAAGTAAAAAGAGTCACGGTATAAATGTATTGAGCGCCTGATATGGCTGTTAAAGAGTGGGTTCTTTACTTTTTAAATATAATCTTATGATTTATATTACATAAATTTGCTATGGTTTCATATTTATTTAATTCATGATAAGTTTATACCATACTAATAGTTAATCAACTATATTATTACGTCACGATTATTTATTTAGTGACGCACTTTTTTTTGTTAGTATTAAAATCAGAATATTAACAATTTTATCCACCATGATAATTGCTGAAATTTACTGACTTATGTGATGTGCTTATTAACTTATAACGCATAATATAATATGGTTTTTCGAAATTAGTCAAATAGCCTATTTCATAAATGCGAGTAAAAAACAGCGCTATGCTTACCTCAATGTGTGAGAGAGAGCGTATATCGACTGTTCCCTACACATATATAGGTACACTCGAAGAATCTCGTTAGCCTATGGTCCGTAATGTAACATAGATCGGTTGATCAAATCATAATTTTTTTACTATACAATATACTTTTTTATTTACGTTCTGTAACGTAATCCACTGAAATTACTTAAAAGCTGTATTCGATGTTTTTTTCATAGAATGCATTTAATGAAATCATTGCACAAAACTTATGTTAAAATATTATAGATCGTGTTTTTTTGCACTGTAAGTATACTTATTTGTAATTATGTAATATAATGTAATGAGATTCGTGTCAGTGTCTATATATGTGTGATATATAGACATGTGTATAATATTTGTGAAAAACACCGTGTACCTAACAGTAATCTGTAGACATTGGCGTAAAAACAAATGGACGGTGGGTCTAATACAATTTTTTTATAAAAAATGTTCACACCCAAGTTTATCCCACTGAAATACAGAATTAGGAATAAATTGTATCACTTATAATTTGCACTGTGCATCGTTGCATTGCAGCTGATTATTGCTGGACACAATTTTTCACCTTACGTAGCTGCAACAATAAAATCACTTTATACAGCTTCGACTACGTTCGAATTTTGAACAGTTTTCACAAAGCATACATACATTTTGGACGTATTGTCGGGCGTCCGAGCAAAGCGAGTAAATTTCACATACCACTTTTGCTCGGACGCTGTTGAACGCAGACCCGATCTCCATTTGTTTTTAAGTCAAGGAGTGTCGACAAATTATTTCTTTGTATGTAACTATGATAATTAAACGAAATTAATGTAGGTTTCGTCAAAAATACTTTGTTTATTGAACTAATTGATATTAAAAGTGGAAAGTTTTAAATAAAGCATGGCCAGCCGCCATGTTCAAAAATTAATTATTAAGCTAGGCATATGCGATTAGTTAGTTACCTTTTTACAAACTATGTAATATTTTGTGAAATGCGCAAGCCGAGTGAACGCGGTGAGCGTGGTGCGGCCGTGCCCGGCTAAACGCCCTTATGAAAATTGAAGACTAAATGTGATATACATGAGGCCGATCGCACTTAAGACGTGTCTGAATACCAAAGAAGCCTACTATACCTAACTTTACCTACGTACGCGAATATAAATCCAACGTCTGAAATTGAGAAAATGATCTCGTACTTTGATACTTATCGAAATACGATGCAACATTACAAAGTGCGGCCGGCCTGCAAACCGTCATAATCTAATTTTCCTTCAATAATTAGATATCGATTTCTGTTTTAAGTCACTAATACAACACGCAAAACAATTGAAATATATGGAAAGTTATCGGAATCCATACAGGTAGCATTCACTGCTTTACCGCAATAAAAATAATGACTTGAATTTGACTGCCTGACACGAATCTTGATTACAATGGTATGGTAACACAACTAGTTGATGGCAAGTTTGATTCTCGTACGATTTTGTGTGCATCACAATGTATGTGTATTGACGTGGTTTTTTTCGTATATATTCAAATAAAAAATACAATTTACAAACATGTTTTATTTCTATTAACAATAAAATGTACAGATTCTTTCGTTTATAACTTTATATAAAATAAAACTTATAATTACATAAAAGGTCTTAGAATTAGTCACTGATTCGTCGTATTAGATTTATATGGATGTACGTCAGATATGAATATCTTAGAATATGTCACTACGTCAAAAAACACTGATCTGTCAATAAACAAATACGTTAAAACGACTGCTGTCCATATACGAGTGGGTACAATCTTGTTTTCGCAGTTATTTCACATCAAATTTCTTGTTCTTTACGTTATCAGACTTGTGAGGCCCCTCGTTGGGAAATCAAATCGCCAGATTCCTGTAAATTTAAATGGTATTACAAAAATATAAAGGTTCTTAATAAATTTCATCGTCAGGAGTCAGACATAAACTAAATGCTATTCCTATATTATTAATATTTATCGTATCGTAAGTAGCAATAAGGGAGCGTTCAAGTATTACGTAACGCATTTTTTGGAGATTTTTGACCCCTCATTCCCCCCATGTAACGCGCCGTAACGTTTTTCTGTACCCCTCCCTCCCCCTAGTAAAACGTTACGTTGCGTCAACACAAAGTGATCATATTTACCTAAAATACACAATTATGTGGCGTAAAGTACCGGAAAGTCGCCAAAATACCATTGTTATTGTTTTAATCGCGTTAATATTATTTTTTAACATTTTAAATGCCTTGTTGTTAAAAGCAAGAGATTTCTAATGTTTTTTTTTCTTTTTTGTCCCAATACATTTTTACTACTAATTTTCTGTTTATTTATTTATTATCATTTAATTACGTCGTTTTCCTGACATTGCCCTGTCCTTACAATTATTATTGCTTTATCCGCCACTATTCTTCTCTAGCATTCTCCTAGTTTAGCATTTTACTAATAAAGCTATTAAAATAAAATAACTTATTTAATTTTCAATAATTTATTTTTACATTTGGCAATGCAATTACAAACATAAACCTAACTGAAATAAAAAATGTATTGTCAAAATATAATCGTATTTAAGAAAATACGCCCGAACGAAAACCAAAATAAAATCAACCATAATTAAAATAAGTTGATTGTAAAAAATTTTTTTATTTGAGTTACTGCTCCTCCGTCCACGGGTTTGCCAGCCACTCAGATTCTTTCATTACTGGCATCCGCAGCGTTTTGTTACCTACTTTACTGGAGTGATGAAGCAAGCAAGCAATTTTGTGAAGCTAAACAAAATGTCAAGTTCTCATTCCATTTGAAATTTTGAAAAAAAAAATGTTTTAAAAAATGCGTGATCTCTCTACGCGACCGTTCTGAAAGTTAAAAAAAAAAAACAATGTAACGTAACGCGTAGTTCAAAGACCCCTCCCGCCCCTGTAACGCATCGTAATAATAAACAGGACTCCCCCCTCCCCCCCCAAATTCGTTACGTAATACTTGAACGCTCCCTAATGTAAACAATTATAGCAAACTGAAAACTCTGGATTACTTGGGATATGAATAAGATCATAATGTTATGAGATAGATACGATAAAAGATCAATTGTCGTTTGATAAATAAATATCAAAGCTCTTTAAATTGATATATTAGCTTAAAGCTTTGCTGGACACTATCGAAAGAGGTACAGGTCGCATCATGTAAAAAGAACGCTGAAGAGAGGGGGTGTGTTTGCGCATGGGTACACTCGCACACGGAAGTACTAGGCTTTTTGCTTGCGGCTTCGTATATTGGTTGGCACATTAAAAATTTATTAGATAGAATATAAATAGAAATAAAAACATGTTTGATTCAGTGTAGAATATTTAATGCATATTAGTAAAAATAAGTAACAAAAAATAATAATATTAAAGTAATGGGGAAACTCCTTCCATTAAGTCATCATGGGTGACATTGAATTATCGACTAAGTTATTATCAGCCTCTCCCTTTATAAAACAATAAACGTCAAAAATCATTTTCCCAACTTTTCTATTTAAAACCATAAATCCAAAATCGTAATTAAAAACTTATGTGCGCAATGGTATTTTAAAAACGAACGTAGCGTGAATTCGACGCGGGAAGCAGAGATCAACTGACGAACCAATAGCTCACCTGCAAGCATGTGGCCCGTGACCCACCGCCCGCCCCGCGCCGTACCTCATACCACCAAATAGACCGATAAATCGCCTCCTGCGCAGCTTGACAGCCAGCGTTCTTTTTATATGACGCGACCTATAGTTCACTATAACCGATAAAGTGGGGATACTAAGGACGTTTAACTCGGGACTGTTGTGAATTTAATTTAATATCTTTACTGTGCCAACAAATTTATGTATTGTACAACTTCGTCATGTCATAAATTTGTTAACCTCAAATGTTTGATTGAACGGTGAAACAGTTGCACCTACGAGGGGAGGTCAAAAAGCTCAATAAACAAGTCACCACTTAAGCGATTCAAGGGTCAATAAAAAATTATTGAACTGTTTTTCAAGTGAGCCAAAAATCATCGCAAATCCAAGTAGCCTCACTTTATAAAAGCTGTACGAAATATGATTTTGGAAGAAATTAGTCGATTAGCT
Organism: Marasmarcha lunaedactyla; assembly: GCA_923062675.1. Taxonomy (NCBI): domain Eukaryota; kingdom Metazoa; phylum Arthropoda; class Insecta; order Lepidoptera; family Pterophoridae; genus Marasmarcha; species Marasmarcha lunaedactyla. The sequence continues at coordinate 10,077,877 of OV281339.1, read as the reverse complement.
TTTAGCAAAACCCAACTCATTCATAAAGCGTTAATATTGTTATAATATAATATGGTTATAGTAATTTTAAGATCTTAATTCAAAGGTGTGGTACATTGAGTAAGTACTTGAATATTATTTCGATTTAATTTCAAACTCAAAAAAAGAAATTTTTTTAAGGTCCCTAACGAAGACAAGATCTTTAGCAGCTCTGCAGATATCGAATGTATGTTTATTTTCATCAGGCAACGAAAGCTAGCAGCCCGCTTAGACTATTAAATAGAAAAGCGAATAGAATTCCAAATGTATGAAATTAACTTAAGCGTACGGAACGTTCAGTCAAAGCGAGCAATTAGCGTGCGTACGAGATACAGATGCTGTGTCAATAAAAGCTCCATAGTTTGTCGCTGGATTCGTAAACAGGTCCCATTTATACATAATCAAGCATTCACATATAAAAACTAGATACACAATCAGTGTCAGCAAAACGGCACAACCTCAACCTCACCAAAAGAGTGACGAGACGAGTACTAGTATTAGTTTTCTTTGAATTTATCTAAAAAAATAACGAATATGATATTTTTGGGAAGTATATTTGTAATTCTTATCGATATACTAATATACTCATGAATTTAGTCAGAACTCACTGCAAATCATGTTTTTTATATTTAATTACAGCTCAAAATCAACAGCAGAGTTTCAAAAAATATTAATGTCATATTTATATGAAGTTGTGTATATGCTAGTACTGTTAGTTATCTCACGAAGCGAGGTTTGCTTTACTTGTAGTAACCAACTGACCACGTGTACTACCAAGGTAAGAATGTGTGCGTGGCGCGACAGTTTGTTCGCTCACATTCGTAGCGTGTTAGGACACTTAACATACTTTTAAAATCAATTGTTTCACGATCACCTCCTATTGTGGACAATAAAATATAACTTACATTTAACGAATTATCAACAGTCATTAGGTTTATCCAAAACTAAAAAAGTCAGCACGCATTAAAACAGGATGTTTGTTTATACATTTACTTTCAGCAAATTTAAAAAGTAAGTAATAGAGTAATCTAGTAAAAGATCAGTCTAGTAAAGTAAAAGATCTTCCTACATTCTGATTGCTAAAATTTTTTACGACACACAAGTTTTAGGTATCACGAAATAAACGATTTAACTACTACACTGAGTTTACGTCAGTAGATAAAAGCTTAGAAATAGAATATAATTTAAATGTATTTAAAGTTATTTTATAAATAATCTAAAAATAAACTCATAGAATGATCATGGCGAGTATGTAGTCGCAATTTGTAAAAAGTTAGAAAATACAATTACATTGGAACTCTAAAATACACATTTATAAAATATTAGATTCTTCATTTCTAAATAATTGTAATCCCTATATTAAATTCATATCATTCTCGGTATGTCCTTGATCAAAGCTAGAAATAGGTACGTCAGTACTATGGCATTTAAACTAATCCAAATAAAAACATTGAACAATCCTTTCTAATATAATAAAGAACTGATAATATAGTAAATGAGCAGGCCTGTCTCTCGTGTAACTGCGCGCGCTAATTACCCTACTGGCCGCTGGGTCGACGAGGGCCCTTTCAAATCATTTTGTATGCAGTCGTTAGGCGCACGGAGACGGTAGGTGTACTTAATAAGGCGAGAACGCCATTTTTATACGGAGACATTTATCTTTTAAAAAGATGAAGTTGATTTCGTTTTTTCTATTAATAAATTGAAGGCATCCTGTCGGCGGCCTTTTTTAATCACACCGGTTCTTACTCGAATAGCTATGAAAGACACACGTGCTAACTGTTATCTTTGAGCAGCAGAAATTTAAATTAAACATAGTCAAACCAATCAAAATGAATGTTATCGCCAGCATAAGCTGACATACATAATTAAACAATTCTTAAACAAATGATTTATTTAATACTTATCAATAATGGTTAAAACTGAGTCATGGGTGTGTGATAACTGTAAAATCTTTAATATTTTATAAACACAACTATGCACCAGTCAGGCAAAGATTGAAGGAATGTAAACCATTTTTTATCACGTTATTAAATAGGTATTAACTTCTAAGTAACAAAATAACTTTAATATTCATGTTTATTTTGAAACTGGAATTTATTTTTATATTGGGAAATCTAGCATATTCTAACTTGCAAAAATATATAAATGTAGATAACAGTTTTTTAACTTCTTCAATGTATAAAAACCATAATTCATTTTTTTTTTAAAAAGAGGATGAATAATACAACATTTAACAACTAGCCAGCTATGTCTACCCACCATCTACCACCACCACTAAAAGACATGATTTAGTCCAACTAACCTGGTCACCCTTCATAGTGTCTCCATAACAATAAACTGCATATAGAAAATAACAAGTTAATAAAATATCCCAATTTACACACTAATTAAAACAAATCTAATGAAAACATATTAATTTTATTTTAAGTTCATTAATTAATTAATCTGTGATAAATTGTACTTATCACCTATTCAAGTTACTAATATTGTTAATATTCAAGCACTTGGAAATTGCAAAATTATCCCTTTGAGAGTTATTTAGCACATAAATAAATACTTTTTTACTATGAATGTACAAAAATAGGTAACATTTTTCAATTTTAAAAAGATAATAATTTTTTACATGTAGACCCAATGATAATTTAAAGGAATCCAAATTTAAGATTTAGTTATAATTTGATATGTTTTTTTTTTCAGTTTCAAAATATTTAGCTTATTTTACTATACCTTACATTATTTATACATAAAAAGATACTTTTCTTTTACATAAAACTAAACATAGATGACACTTAAAATTTGTATAGTAAATAAAATGGATAATTTACTTTTCAGCAGACCTGTACCCGTTTCTAACCTGAGACGTCTTACAGTTTGATTCCTATTTTAAAGTGGAATAAGAATTAAAATTCTTACAAAACTATTAACATAAGAGAGTAAGTTACTACTTATAAAATTGTTTATAATTAAAGCACTTAATAATTTGATAAGAAAATCCTAATACTTAATTTTTTTCATATTTTTATAGTTTAATTACTTCTGTATATTCCATACTTTGTATTAAGAATTGGACAATTATACTTATTTGTTATAATGTCACTTTAATATGTTTAAATATCCTATGAAATTATTGGAAGATTCTTTTGACTTCTTGGAAACTTAGCATTCTGCAGATTACTAATAATTCTCATTTGAACGACTATCACAATATGACAATTAAAAAGTTATTCAACATTAAAGTGCATTGAGGCATGCATGTTGATTTGATTGCCTGACAGTTCACGCTTCATATATAAATATTTTATTATAAGAGTATTTTCAATTAAAACATTAATTTATATTGATCTAAGTATGCTAGGGTTTAAAACTACAGCAACTATATTTTAGGTATTACATATCAAATCTGAAATTAGATTGTCATAATGTGCTGAAACATTTGTACATTTTTACAAAAGAACTTTGTGATGACATGTAGCATACTAAATTGAAATTATAATGAAAGATTATATTATTGAAATAAAAAAATTAATTAAACTAACAACTATTTTGATATTTTCATAGATTTTTTATGACACTGCTATCAATAAAAAAACATTAAAAATTTAAAATAAAGTTTGTGTTACTATTAAACTTGTGTGATTGGAGTATTATATTTTGGCAACAACTACCCTCAATTTATTTCGCTATGACCACAGAATCACAGACTTGTTATCACATTAGTTTAAGATATTTTTAAAATTACAAGAAATTATACCTATAAGTAATACCTATACTAGTACTAGTATAAGTGATAAAACATGAAATATGAATGAGTACTTGTTGATATTTAATATGAAATAAATGTTACAAAATAATGAATACCTTTAGCACAAATTTTGAAATTGATTTAATTAAAATGTTAAGAAATAAATACTGATATTCATGCAGTTTATATGATTTGTAAATTCACCACAAATATTTTCTCTAAAACGAAAATAATTAGTTGACACACTGTGCTAGTACATAAAACAACAATAAAAAAAATCACTTGTGTTGTTAATAAAAAATTGTTATACTTTACCCCAACCATGCTTATAGTGACGTTTTCTGTAAAGACGTTTAGCATAAAAGTACTTGACAACTAAAATAAGAATAATAAAAGATAATAAGTACAAGAGGCTTAGCATTCCAATGTCCAGGCTGGAGAAGGGGCTGGTAATAGCTGATGAAGAGTGGATTTGTCGATTCCCTTGGATGTTCTCAGAGCCATACACAGACAGTAGGTACTGGTATACAGCTGGCAAGTTCCAGGCACCCGTGTCCAATCTACATCCAGGGCATTTATTCACACTAGGGAACTGAATCTTTGGATATTCTGGATCTTCTGTTATATCACCAGCTAATCGTAGATTTACTTCATTATGCGATATCCACAGCCATAACACAGCTTTATCATTATCTTCAACATCAAATAGTTTGTTTCGTGCTGCCATTGCTTGAAAGTGTTGAGAACAATCAGTGCAACCAAAGAAATGCTTCACATAACCATGTAAAGCTCTTAAGACCTGAGGCCCCAACTGACCAGGTTTTTTGGCAGCACTGACAGTAAGAGTATGGAATAGAGTCCATAAGCCACATGTATAGCCCCTAAACTTGGGCTGACTACCCATGCATCTAATATACTCCATGTTTGTAATGTAAACTGGAGCATGTTTATTTTCCAGAGATTTTATTTTACTGTAAAGACTTGCACCATCCCATTCTGATTTAATTTTAACATTGTCTCTTAATTCTATAAGATATTCCTTTAAATTTCCCCTGGCAGGGAATGTTGCAATCAGGATATCCAAATAATCTAATAAGGCTTGCAAAGTTTCTCCTTCTAATCTAGTATGCCTTGTAACTTCAGTATGTAAACTCATTTTCAGAGTTTTTTCTAAGTCACTATAGTACACAGCATCACTGCTCTTTAGTTTATGATTTTTGCCACCATAATCATTGTTATTATTATAAAAGTCTGCCACATAAGTAGTAGGAACAACATAGTTTCTAGATTTTAAATAAGAGTTAATTGCTCTTAACAGATTTTCTTTACTTGCAGAAATAGTTGTAAGAGTAGTTGGGACAATAAGTTGTGGTTTAATTGAAATTCCTACAAGACCTGGGAAATAGTTCAAACCAGCTTCTGATGCTAATTCTGATTTATCATATGTTCTTTTCACAACCACATTTTTATAGTCGGAGGTATCTAATATAACTTCAGTTCCAGTTGTTGAATTTTCATTCTCAAATACGAGGAAAACAAATTTAGTTTTTGGTGGCACATTAGAAACTGCTTCATTATTTGAATTATATAGAGATATGCCCAAGTTGGGAGCATATTTTAAAAATCCTGCTGCTTGTTCACTTTGCAGTTTATGAATAATTTGCTCTTTTAAAAGTGGAACAGTAAAAGTTGGTTGGAATTTATCTCCCACATTACCATTGGCTTTGACAAAATTTTCACGCAAGTACCTCAGTGAAGGATATGCCATTACTTCAAACTGACGACATAATTCATTATTATCTTCGACTGAACAATCCATAACCGCAAGTTGAATTACATTTTTCCATGGTATAACTTCACTAGCAAGAGCTCTGTATTTAGGGGCAAAAGATCTGCAGTGGCCACAGTAGCTGTTGTAGAACTGTACAAGTTGGGCTTGTTTTTGTCCATATACGTTTCGATCAAAATTTCGTAGAGTTAATATTTTAACATGATCTGACTTACTGTACAGCCCTTGTGAATCAATTTCCTCATTGTCCGAAATAACAGCACATTTAACAACTATTATATAGAGGCAAAACACTAGTAAACATTTGTAAAAGTACATATTGACGCGGCACAATAAAATAATTATTGGAAACAGAAGGCAGCGATGTTGTGCTACTCCTAGACTCACGATGGATTTATTATTCCATAGCGAATTAGCACTATTTATTTCATTTCTTTTCTTCCGTGTAGATTTGTTAAGATACGATTAAATAATTATACATGCAATGTGCACTAGAAACGGCGGAACGACACGGTTCGGTCGTTCGTTCAGTGTTGCCAGATGGTTTCGGCGACATACCCCTAGACTAATTTGATTTCTCTATATATAACTAAGAATAACCTCCATATATTATTAAACTTTATTATTGTTGCATTTTATTTCTTATAGCTAAATTTATTCGTTATCTTCAACACCTTGAATCTCGACCTAGACTAGTTGTGGCGCTGATGTAATTTAACGATGGTAAAAAAGAACAATAATAATAAAACGTCAGGAACATGATATTTGGTTAAAAAAAAACTGTATTTGATGTTTTTTTAAATTGCCCCTAAAAAATCCCTCAAATATTTTTCCCCCTAACTTGGTTGAAAAACCCCTAAATCTAGGGGAAAATCCCCTGGTCTGGCAACACTGTTCAGTAGATTCGGTCGGTACATTGGAAATGTTATATTTACTTACTTTTGTACCAGATTAAATCTTCTAACAGTAATTTAGGGAGTTTAATTTTTGCCTCATAGTTGTCCTTATTTTGTAGCTAGACAGGCTGCGACTAGTACACCTATATGTTTGGCGAAATCTCGTATCGAGCATGTTTGGACTTTCATAAATTTATTTATATCATAACGCTTATCGTCAGGTAAAGAAATAGACATCTGTTCGATTTTAAACATAAAACCTAAAAATTTTACCGACTTTTTCGGTACTAGTCGATTTTTGTCCAAGTTCACAAGTGACTCATAACCCTTGCTCATAACTTCGCGCATAATTTTTGTAAATAGCCCCGGCGCAATCCATACGGCATGGCCGTAAACTCATACGTGATTGGCTCGAACATATCGTTTTCTTGAAATTCTAAACGTAGGTATTTTTTGTAATTAACAAATATAGGTACGAGTAGGTATTAGGCATGGAAATGATTGCTACTTACAAATAACAATCATATGATAAAATGATTTTTTTTGTCACAGTGAAATCACCTGCTACTTTTCACACCTGCTATTTTTCACTCATGCTATTTTTCACTCCTGCTATTTTTCACACCTGCTATTTTTCACACCTGCTATTTTTCACTCCTGCTGTTTTTAATTGGGTATGTGGTTGAGCCGCTTATAAATATAAAATTAATAAATTTGTTAATTAACACAGTTCATATGTTTGTGGCGCCGTCAAGTTGTTCTCTTGCCGAATTCACTGATCTGTAAGGACTCAGTTTGCGTTCGGGACGCTAGATGGCGTTACATAGTTCGCTGGAAGCACAATGTGTGTCTCGTCATACACGCGCTGCTCTTGTGTGCGTGATATATTTGTGTGTGTGAACTTTTTGCGAGTCACATTACGCGAAACGCGGTGAAGTGGCTATTTACACGCTGCTTCACCATATTATTTGGTCCTTCGAGCCGGATGTTTGTTCCAGTAGTTTCATATTTATTTATTTTTGTAATAGTTTATTTTTTCACAAAAAATTCGCATTATTTTTGTATATTTTTCCGCCTTGTACAACAAGTAATCTTGTCAGTTCACCTTCCGTCATATTGTAAGAATTTATCGAAATAAAATAAAAATGGCTCAAAATAAATTATTGATGACTCTTAGTATGTTTGATGCTAAAAAAGAAATAATTTTTAAAAGAATTAATCGTATTTATGAGTTGTCAAAGAATATTTCAAATTTTGAGTCTAGAAAGAATGAACAATTTTTAATTGAGTCTGAAACAATTGACGAACTTCGGTTAGAATTCCAACAGTTGGTAGATAAAATCATTGAGATTGAGTTAACTTTAAAACCAGATGTTCCTCCTAATTTTCAATGTTTAGAGTCATTCGACGATTTATACATTCGAGTCAAAAGAATACGCAATAAGATATGTAGTAGTGATAATTCTTCTAATTTGCCGACCAACCCGGCCAGCAGTACTGGTGCATTAATAAAATTACCGCCCAACTTCCTAGCTTCGATGGAAACACGGAAAATTGGCCTGTCTTTTATGAATCTTTTAAAACTAATATTCACAACAACAACCAACTGTCTGACTCACAACGTATACAGTATTTAATGGGTAAATTGACCGACTCCGCCTTAAAGTTAACCGCAGGTACTATACCTACTGGAGATACCTACTCAATAATTTGGAATTTACTTGTGAAAAAATACCAAGATAAACGTTCGCTAGGTACCCACTATTTAAATAATGTTTTAGAATTAAAGAGCTGTTCCCATAACGCACATAGCTTAAATTATTTTATTGAAAAAATTTCCGCTTCGCTCGCAGCTTTCAAATTACTTGATATTCCAGATTTGACGGATTTTATTTTATTACACTGTGCTTTAAGAAAAATAGATTCCCAAACTGCACAATCATTTGAATTGTCAGTTCGCGAAATTGAAATTCCTTCTTCAAAGGATTTTATTAATTTTGTTCAAGACCAAGTTAAAATATTAGAGTGATCAGATAAATTGAATAATTCGAGTATAGGTATAAGCAAGGTCGGGAACAAACCTGCCGCCACTACGTCTCGTGGTCGTACGAGTATCTACAAGTCGTTCGTGGCGAGCCACCAGCATTTACCCTCGCCCGCTCTGACCAATCCGCCGCATAGTTGTGTTTTATGTTTCGATAATAAACACACTAAACTTTATAATTGCATGAAATTTAAAAACTTGCCGTCCGCTAATGAACGTTATAATTTTATAAAATCTAAACACGGATGCGTAAATTGTTTAAGTGTTATGCATTCTATATCACGCTGAAAGTCGTCATCTGTTTGCGAGTTACGTAAACGGCGACATCATACGCTTTTACATTTTGATAACAATAGTAAAAATAAATGTAATATGGCTAATATGCCTACCGCCTCTCGTAGTAATTTAGGTATTCGTGAAAATTCATCGGTTCAAAACAATAGGAGTTTATTAAAAAATAGTTCAACGCCGCCCGCTCCTGTCAATAACTTTGCTTCGACCGCTACTGCAGCGCCCCCTGCCGGGAAAATTAGGCACGTGTCCGATTTACACGAATTACGCGATGCACCCGTAGCTTTTCATCCGTCGGTGTCATTGACTTCGGAAGGAAATTCAAATTCCACGATTTTATTGTCGACTGCACAAGTATTCGCGAGGTCACAGGGGAGACTGGGGCAAGTCGTGATTAGGTGTTTAATTGATCTCAAAATAATTTAATTACATCTGATTGCTGTCGTAAACTTAATTTACCTATTGTGCCGTTACAGAATTCAATTGTTAGAGGTGTTGGTTTGTCATCACGTCCTATTCATGGCTACGTTTATTTAGATATTGAATCTCGCTTATACCCTTGTTATAAATATAAAATACACGCTTTAGTTGTCGATTGCATAACTGATAAGTTACCTTCTCACTTTATTAAAGTAAAGGATGATCTGGTTGGACTGAAAAATGTACCGCTCGCCGATTTAAGCTGGAATATTCCAGGTAATATTGATGTCATATTGGGTGCACAATTATTCCCATATATTTATTTAGGGAATAAGATTAATTTAGGACCGCGTGCCCCACCCGCTTTATCAACCGTATTTGGTTATGTTTTAATGGGTGACTACCCTCCGCAAGAAATAAAAATAAACGCTGTTTTAAAAAATATTAATGTCGCTTCTATTAATAATCAAAACGCTTTGTTAACTGACGAAAACGCTCCAAAAAATTATTGTCCTAATGATATTTCCGCGCCATATACTTCTGCCGCCATCGCTTATAGTAATAATAATGAAAATTTGTCTTTTACCGCATTAGCTCTGAATGACTTAGTTCAAAAATTTTGGCAACTAGAAGAATTACCGTGACTTGAATTTTTATCGCCTAAGGAAACAGAATGTGAGAACTTGTTTGCTTCTTCGGTCACTCGCGATAATTCCGGCCGCTTTACCGTCGCGCTCCCTTTTTGCAAGGACCCGGCAGCTCGCGCTGTGTTGCTTTGCGCCGATTTATGGCGTTAGAGAGAAAATTTCTTGCAGATTCTCAGCTGCGGGAGAGTTATAATAAAGTGATCGAAGACTATATTGATAACGGTTATTTGAGTCCTGTCATGGAATGTGATATTACGTCTGCGGGTTATTATATACCGCATCACGCAGTGGTACGACCTGATAAGCCGATGCCGCGTATAGTACTTGACGTTAGCGCGAAGACGCGTACAGGGCTGTCGTTAAATGATGTTCTTCACGTTGGCCCTAACTTACAGGCCGATTTGTTTCTTCTGCTTTTAGGTTTTAGATTATTCCCAGTTGCTATGAATGCTGACATAAAGCAAATGTATTTACGTATTGGTGTAATTGAAGAGCACCGTAAATACCTTCGTATACTATTTCGCTTTCATGAGAATGAAGATATTCGCACGTTCGAATTCCGTCGCGTCCCCTTTGGACTCAAGTCTAGTCCTTTCTTGGCTATGCGTACAGTGCGCCAGTTAGCACTGGATATGAATTCCCAGTTTCCTGAGGCCGCTAAGATAACAGAAGGCTCTTTTTATACTGATGATTTAGTTTATACCGCCCCTGATCAGGTAACTGCGAGAAATTTGGCGCAAGAACTGATTCACATGTTCGAAGCAGGTTCCTTTGAATTGGCAAAATGGCGTAGCAATTCACCAGAGCTTTTGAATAGCCTTCCTAATAAGCACCGCACCTCTGTGAACTTTGACTCGCTGCAAGATTCATCGAAGGTTTTGGGACTTTCATGGGAACCTAGCACTGATACATTTCGATTTACGTCTTATGAAGCGTCAGAGGAATGTACCAAGAGAAAAATATTGTCTGTAGTTGCCCGCTTATTCGACGTGTTAGGTTTAGTCGCTCCCGTCATATTGTTTGCCAAATTACTCATTAAAGAGCTGTGGTTAAGCAACATTGCCTGGGACGATCCCGCTCCTGTGCATATTGCACAACGCTTCACCGCCCTAATACAGGAATTTCCGCTCCTTGACACGTGACGTATTCCGCGTCACATAGGTGTTACACCTGAATGCATTTTAAATCTTGTTGGCTTCTGTAATGCTAGCATGAATGGTTATGGCTGTGTGATTTATGCTCATTGTTCGTACCCTTCTGCTATTACTGTCACACTGCTTTGTGCAAAGTCTAAGGTGTCTCCTACTAAAGTAACTACATTAGCACGGCTCGAGCTATGTGCAGCATGGTTCTCATCCGCTATGGTGGAATGGCCCACCTTGGTTGCAATGCGCACCAGATTCCTGGCCGGTGAAGCCGTTTCCCCTCCGAGTTCTGGAGAACTTCCTGAACATAAAACTAATAATTTATGTAAACTCGCTCAACGCATCTCTTTTTGGGATAAATTATTACGCATTATTGTTTATGTACTGCGCTTTATTAAATATAGAAATATTTCATCCGCTAATTCGAATTCTGTTAGTAATTTAAACTTAGCAGAACATATTATGATTCGCACTTTGCAATCAATATATTTCGCTCAAGATATCGCTTTAATTAAATCCGCTAAATTACCTTCTAAAAAACTGCAGACCTTAGCAGTTTTTCTGGATGAAGAGGGAATTTTAAGAGTTGGTGGAAGGCTTTCAAAATCATTTCTTCCATTTGATGCCAAATATCCCGCACTTCTTCCAAAACATGATCATGTTGTCAATTTAATAATACAACATTATCATATTATGAATTGTTACACTGGACCTGGACTTCTTATGTCGATTCTTAGGCAACGTTATTGGATATTAGACGCCCGGACTGTAATTAGATCTATAACGCGCAAATGTAACACTTGTTTTAAATTAAATCCGCATCATCCAACACCGATTATGGCAGACCTTCCCGCATGTCGTGTCTTTGAGGCAAAAGCATTTGTCCACACCGGTGTCGATTACGCTGGTCCTATCCGCATTACACTTTCACGTCGTAGGGGTCAGCATGCACAGAAAGCATACATCTGCTTATTTGTATGTTTAGTGACAAAGGTAATTCATATTGAATTGGTCTCAGATTTGACATCAGATGCATTCTTGGCTGCTTTTAAACGTTTTATTTCACGCCGCGGACTGTGTCTTGTTTATATTCCGATAAGGGAACGAATTTCGTTGGCGCTCAGGCGCAATTGGATGAGTTGTACAATTCCTCATAAAATCCGATTTGAAAACATCGCTTTCGCATGAGCTTATGGCTCACAGAATTGACTGGAAATTGATTCCGCCTAGATCTCCGCACTTTGGCGCTATGTGGGAATCTAACATAAAAAGTGTAAAATCGTATTTATATCGTGTCATTGGCGCGCAACTTCTTTCATACGAAGAATTACAAACAGTTTTAACCCAAATAGAATGTATTTTAAATTCACGCCCGCTTAATGTGATCTCCTCAGATCCACATCCTGAAATAATCACTCCCGCTCATTTTCTTATGTCAACACCGCTTAAATACTTACCCGCTGCTGATCTTTCCGATCAGCCGAATATTAGTTTAGCTCAAAGCAAAAATTAGCTTGACAGTATGGTGCAATCTTTCTGGAAGAAATGGCACCTGGAGTATCTGCATACTTTGCAGGTCAGACGGAAATGGATGACTCCTGATAAACCAGTTCAAATTGGTACGGTCGTACTTGTAGGACAAGACGATTCTCCGCCTTTGTACTGGCCATTAGGTATTATTACCGAAGTTTTTCCCGGCACTGACAATGTAGTTCGTGTTGCAAAGGTTAAAACTAGACTTGGTTCCTTTAAACGCCCCGTAGTAAAACTTTATCCTATTCCAACGCAATAACTCTATAATAATAATACAATTTAACGCTTAATATTTAGTTTATTGTTTCCGTTTAGTAATAAAACGTACCGCATACTTTTACAAATAAAATCGCTTATTTATTTTATTCAACGCTCGGAGGGAACTATAAGATACTTAGTTGTGCTCATTTAAATTTACTTTAATCTTTTGAAAGAACTCCGACCTTTCAAGGTGGGGAGCATGGTTGAGCCGCTTATAAATATAAAATTAATAAATTTGTTAATTAACACAGTTCATATGTTTGTGGCGCCGTCAAGTTGTTCTCTTGCCGAATTCACTGATCTGTAAGGATTCAGTTTGCGTTCGGGACGCTAGATGGCGTTACATAGTTCGCTGGAAGAACAATGTGTGTCTCATCATACACGCGCTGCTCTTGTGTGCGTGATATATTTGTGTGTGTGAACTTTTTGCGAGTCACATCTTTGAAGGACATTCATAATTCATGATTCGTCCGTGAGGTTGAGCGCTGGTCAAGGACGCTGACCTTCGCCCCCTCACTCCGCTATATATTTCTATGTTGTGTGAATGATATTGGTTTGGTTTGATATTTTCGATATTGATGGTTTAAGATGAAGTATAATGTAAACATTGTACAATAAGTGCAAGGTTCTTTTGGAGAAGCTGTACCAAGCAATAGCTGCAGTGACGCCTAGAAGGTTCTGGAAGCCGACCAAACGCGTGTCCTCATTTGAGAGACACCCTGGATCCACCAGGTTAGTGATTAGGCTAAGTGAATGATTCTGACGCCCACAAACATCGAAACACATCTGAACACAAATTATTTGTTTAGACGCCCACGCCCGAGTTACGCGAAACGCGGTGAAGTGGCTATTTACACGCTGCTTCACCAGTATGAATTTATCATGACATATCATGTGGGAGTGATTTTTCATTAGCCGTGATTTATCACCGTAATTAATTTGAATAATTTTTATAGCAATTATTGTTGCTTTTACGTGCTTTTATTTAACTTGCAGTGTATGTATTTAGCTACATAGTTCACTTTGTTCGGGTGTAATCTTGAATTAAACTAAATTTTTAAAGCTTGTTTTTTATAGAAATAACATGATAAAAAAATCTGAGACCTGTATTATTTGGTACAATTTATTAGAAATAAGCAATGAATTTCCCTTCATACTTTATCACGCTTAGGACTGACAATGTAAAAATCCTTTGTAGGCGAGTATGATATAGTAATGAAATGAGTTGAAATTAACTTCTGGACTCTACATTGGCGTATTTAGAAGTTCATTGCTTGTATATACAAATCTCTATAATCGCCAGGATATCTACATTAATTGTTATTTACACTATTTATTTATAATATTCATAATTGCTGTTTAAGAAAACTAATTCTGAAGCACGTTTTCTACTTAAACGTGTTCCTCTGTCTGACAGCATATACCCCGCTTTTGATAATACCCCTTCACACTGAACAGATGAGACGACAACGTGACAATGCTCTGAAATCATTTCTGCTAAATTGGGATATACCAAAGAATGTGTTTTCCACCAATTAAGAGGACAAGACTGGCGGCTGATGACGCCTTCCCTTAGATACATTTCAAGCTCGTGTTTAGATTTAGTTATAAGGTCATCACCTGATGGAGCAATCGCAGCAAGTCTTTTATCTATTTTTCCCCAGATTGAGATAGGGTCTGTACATTTCTCCAGACACGATTGGTAAATCACTTCTTAAATTAGGTATTACGGCCTGCAGAGCCACTTGAAGTTGTAAAAAGCGTTTAAGCATATAGAAAATAGAGTTCCATCTTGTGGGAATAGATTGTATTAAACGCAGTGCCTGTGATTTTTTTTCAAAATCTGTTTGGTATTTACTTAGTGCTTCTGTTGCAATGTGACTTTTTTTTAAATGGGCAACAATTTTTTTTACAATCTCTAAAATGAAGTCAATCACAGTAACAGCCTTCTCGACAACCAAATTCAGCTTATGTAAAAAGCAACCAAAATGTGGTCATCCTGTCCGCTCTAGTGCGTTCGTTATATTAAAGGCATTATTGGATACTGCGAGTGTAATTTTATTTTGGATTTGCCACTCAACTGCAATTTTTTTTAACTCGGCCGAAAAAGCGACACTAGTGTGAGAACTGCTGAAATGCTCGCAATGCAACAAGACTGATTTTAATTCATAATCTATTATGAAATGGGCTGTGACAGCTAAATATGCGTCCATTGTAGCAGACGTCCAGCAGTCTGTAGTTATACAAATCTTTTTAGCCCTTTGAATTAGCTGTCCTATTGCAGCTTTACATTCTAGGTATTGGCTAGGTATTAAAGTGCTTGATAACAATTTTCGATTTGGTAAATCATAACTTGGATTAAGTGCCTTGACAAAATCTCGGAAACCCTTATCCTCTACCACAGAAAATGGTTGATAATCCAAAATTATCATTTTCACAAGTTTGTCATCAATTTTTTTCTTTTCATATTGGTCTAATTTGCGAGGAACATATTCTGTAATTGGTCGTTGTCTTTTCACTACTTGATGCAATGGGAGCGATCGAGTTGATATTGGTGCAACAAGAGCTGCTGCCACTGCTGAGGATGATGAGGATACGTCAGTCCGCGCCGTAAGTACAGCGGACCCTGAAGGATTTTCTGAATTATTTATTACAGCTTGTTCAGCAACAGGAGGGTGCAGGTCTGGACTTTCAACCAGGCTTGACGTTAAACAATTAGTATGCAAAAAATTGGAGTAAGCACTAATATGTTTTGCTTTTAAATGTAGTTTTAAATTTGTTATCGAAGTCTTGAAAGAATATTTTTTTTACATAATTTACAAAACGCCTGACATTTGTCCCCCTCTTTATCAAAATAGTTCCATATATTTGAAGTTGATGCCATTATATACAAGTATTTGCACCTTTGCTATTAACACTTTCAAAAATTTAATTATTTACAATACCCACAATCACTAATTACTTAATACTACTTTTATTAATATACAAAACTTAAAGTCTAATAAGTTATAGGCAAATTTTTATAACTAAAAATCTCCTACGAAACGACTGAATTTCAAAGTAAACAAGTCGCAATCAATAGGTAACGAACGTACGTACTCGATACGTAATTATTAGGTCTTTACCTATGAAATTGCCGTTTTTCACGAAATAAATGAAGCGTAATTTTTTTATAGATTTTTTATTTCTATTAATCAAAATAATCACTCATGCAATCAATGCATCTTTGCCAACGCATTGGTAGCTTATTGATGCCTTTCTTGAAGAAATCAGCTGGACGGGAGGCAACAAATTCTTCAAAGACATTTTGTACTGCCTCTCGGGTATTGAATTTTTTTCCCGCCAAGAAGTTGTCCAAATTTTGGAAAAAGTAGAAGTCTGTAGGCGCAAGGTCTGGTGAGTACGGCGGATGACGGAGAACTTCCAACCCCAACTCTTGTAGCTTGGAGACCGTCTGCTGTGCAGTATGAGGTCGCGCATTGTCGTGCAGGAGCAGTGGCGCCGAATGATTGACCAAAGCTGGTTGGAGACGTGCGAGCTACTCCATCATTGTGTTCAGTTCTTCACAGTACACATCTGCAGTAATGCTTGTCCCGTTTGGCAAGAAGCTGTGATGAATTACACCCGTCTTAGACCACCAAACAGTGACCATCACTTTTCTAGGGGTAAGTTTTCGTTTAGGGCATTGTTTGGGTGCTGAACCAGGGTCCAACCAATTTGCTGAGCGCTTACGATTGTCAAACAGGATCCATTTCTCGTCACAAGTAACAATGCGGTTCAGAATTCCTTCATTTGTATGCCTGCTGAGCAGTGCAAGGCACGTCTCCACGCGTACTTCGCGCTGGCGGTCATTGAGTTCGTGGGGTACCCATTTGTCAAGCTTTTTTACCTTGCCAATTTGACGCAAATGGACCAATATTGTTTTGATGCTAACGTCGAAAGCTGCTGCTAATTCAGCCGTGGATTGAGTTTCATCAGCTTCCACAATTGCCTTTAATTCGTCATTGTCGACCAAAGTTTTCGGACGACCACGGGGTTCATTTTTCAGGTCAAAATTTCCAGAACGGAAGCGGGTAAACCAATAACGGGTGGTGCATTCGTTTGTAATGTTCGCTCCGTAAACGTCGTTGATGTTGCGTGCCGCTTGTGCCGCTTTGCTGCCACGACGGTACTCATACTCCATAATTACTCGAATTTTTTACTTATCCATGATGACGAAAAATGTTCGAATGCGTTGAAAACAAAACACTAACTATTAAACAATTGACGATTTTAGAAAAAGAATTCCATGTTTGTCAAATAAAATTAATTTGAAATTAGAATTATCAGTCAAAAAAAAATATTTTCATTTGAAATGGCCAGTACGGCAATACGGCAGTTTCATAGGACCTATTATAAAACTATATTCGATGTCGTAATATCGAAAACAATATATTGATATCCAATGAATTACTTTATCGACCATATTGTTACAAATCGCATATTAAAACGGCAATGGATGCAGCTCAATCGGATATTACGACGAAACGAAATAACACCTGGAAGTGACTAGTGGTAGTAATGAGTGGTGCTGATTTATACTAAATTAATTTATAAGTACATAGACGTAAAGTTTAATTTCAATTGCTTATAATTTAGTGCCATCATGCAGTGCTAATAATATCTTAATAGTGAAATGTTTGTTCAGTAGATGGCTATAAAATTTATGCACGCTTATAAGCTTTATTTATCGTCCGCATACAATAAAATTTTTGATGTCTTAATATAGGAAACAATGTCATTAATAAAAATTATAAATAATAAAGGTCCGAGCAAAGATCCTTGAGGGATTCCCGAAGGAACTAGTTTCACTTGAGAATTGAAACCATTAAGTACAACTATTTGGCTCCTGTTGTTGATGTATGAGGCGTACCAACGAAATAGGTTTCCCTTTATACCTATAGTCTGAATCTTACGCAGTAGAATAGCATGATCAATCCGGTCAAAACATTTGGTGAAGTCTGTGTATATAACGTCTACCTGGGATCGGTTCGACATCTGTTTAGTGAGGTATTCACTACATATCAAAAGATTAGACTCGATAGACCTACCCTTGAGAAAGCCATGTTGCTGCTCAACAAAACTCAACCTGAGAGCATTGTATGTCTGATTATATGCAATTTTTTCTAAAAGTTTGGATAAAATACATAATTTAGAGATAGGACGATAGTTAGTAACCTCATTCTTGGCGCCTTTTTTATGTATAGGCGTTATGTATGCAGTTTTCCACAAAGAGGGAAATTGTCCAAGTTGAAGTGAAAGCCTGAATAACAAAGTCACAGGCAAAGTGAGGCTTTTAGCACAGTTTGAGATAAACAAGGGTGGAATGCGATCCGGGCCAGCCGATTTTGTCATATCTACAGATTTTAATAAATTATAAACTTCATTTTTTTTAAGATTCATTAATTTCGATGCCATATATGTCGGATACAGTGTTAGTGGTGGACTGATGGTTAGTACGGTTGTCTGGTAAGGAAGGATTCTGGAAGGTGGAAAAGAAATAGTCACTAAACATATTAGCGATGACACTACCAGAGTCTGAACTTATGTTATTGTATGTCATAACAGCTGGGAACGAATTACACGATTTTCTACTCTTAACGTACGCCCAAAACGCTCTTGGATTGCTATTAATATTATTTTCAATATTCATTATATATGTTTTAAACATTTGTTCCTCAAGGTACTTTGCCCGGCTACGTAATATTGTGAAACTGTGGTAGTCTGAGATGTTTTTGTATTTAATGTACCTTTTATGAAATTTACGTTTTTCTTTAAGAAGTTTAATCAGCGGTGTTTTATACCACTCTGGGTATTTACTATTTGAGGACACAATTTTGGTAGGAATGTAGGTGTTAATTAAACTATACAAAATGTCATAAAAAAGTTTTGTAGATTGCTCTAATGAATTATCAAGATTAATTATATCGGTCCATGCAACTTCGTCTAATTTAGCTGATATAAGATTGTAGTCGGCATGATTGAATAAAAAAATGGTCCGCGGTTGGGCTGGAAGTCCTGGATACTCTAAAAAGTCTAATTCAAAGCTCAAAGCCTTATGGTGAGGATCAATAGGTACCAAAGGGTCTAAACATTCCGCTACAGTTACGTCATCATTACATAATACTAAATCCAATACGCGGTTATTCAAGTTTCTAATATTATTATATTGGTATAAATTACACATGTTTAAGTAGTCATAAAACATAAGTTGAATATTCCCTGATATATTGACCGATGTAATGTATGATGTATTGCTGAACATCAATTATGCTTGGAGGGTGTGTAATTTCTATATCACCGGAGTTTAGGTTACAGTAAAATTGTTTCTGGTTAGAGTTAAATAAAATATTATCTGATTTTCTCTTATTACTTTTAGTGTATCGTCGCAGTCTTTTACTATAAGCTTTTAGTTTTTGTTTATTAGTATCAAGTTGGTTTTCTACTTCATTTCTGCATTTATTGTATGGGTTTATTTTTAGTTGATTACGCTGGGAAAGTTTGCCGTTAAGGTATTGAGTAAACTGGCCTATTTATTTTCTTAATTTATTTATGTTATTTTCTAATCTTCTTTGCCCTTCTGTTTTTTCTGTGTATTTTGTATGATATGATTACTTGGGACTTAATTTATATCTTTATTGTTAATATGTTCAGTATTATTTGTTTTTCTTATTTTATGTTGTTTGCTGTGTTACGCGCGCTACCTACACCAATATCGCCGACTAAGGATCGACCGATCACAACCTCAATTCTGGGACAAACATCCTGTTATTGCAATTATTGGAATATCAGCATATAATTGTTATTCTCTAAGTTTTCTTTAATTGTGATAAATAAAATACAGATCATTCTATTCACTAAATCGATTAGCGATAGACCTTTTATTGTACATTAGTTATAATTATTTTAATAAAGTAATTTAAGTATATTTCGGTTTTTTTTTTGGATCCTCCGGCTCCTAATTCCATAATTGGCGCAGTCGGTAGGATATCCGAAGTTAGTAAAATCTCTGAAAATCAAGATTATTCGGACTAACTAGTCTATCTAGACCTTATCGGATATTCAACTAAGGTGGAACCGGCGGAGGACCCAGGACAGAAAATCCAAACTTTGATAGTCTGATCCAGAGACCGAAATGCTGATTTATATGTAAGTACAGTGAATTTTCTAGCTGTTTTTTTCCTATAAATTCCTCTATCCCTTTTGTGTTTTATCCTTTTAGATCTTTTATTAAGGGTTTTTTCTTTCTTTGTAGATTTTTGTTAGGAACTTTCAATCCTTAAGATTGTTGTGTCTTAAATTTATAAAGGAATAAACCTTTTACATTTTTATTACAAACCCTATCAGAACTTCGTTTTCTTTTAAAATTTTACTAGAAATTTTTATCCTTTTAGATTTTTATGAGGATTTTTATTACAAATTTATTAGGATTTATTATTAGGAATTTTTATTAGGACTTTTTATTCTTTAGATTTTTGTTTTATCCTTCTTTTTAATTTTTTGCGTTTTATCTTTTTTAAATTTTGTGTTTTATCTTTTTATATTTCTGTGTGTTTTATCTTTTTATAGTTTTGTGTGTGTTATGTTTTTTGTGTGTTCTCTTTATAATTGTTGTGTTAGCTTTTAATTTTTGTGTGCCTAGCGTTAGGATTTCAAAATTTTTTGTCCGAATAGGAAGTAACTCTAATAAAACTATACCACGGCAGTTACGTAGGCATTTCGTGATTGATTCTAGTAGGAATATTAGTTCGTGTAGTTCTAAAATGTCTTACGATCCGGACACTATTTTCAAGGCCTTACGCCCAGTTCCAGACTTTGACGGGAACCCTAATGTCCTTATTAGATTTATTCGACTTTGCAATCAAATAGTCTTAAATTACATGATAGATTCCCCTGAAAGTGAACTAAGCAACATGTGTTTGTTAAATGGCATATTAAATAAGATAACAGGGCCCGCAGCCACTAAAATTAATTCGAATGGCATCCCGGATAGCTGGCACGGAATAAGGACCACGCTAATTAATAATTTCGCGGACCAACGCGACGAAACCACCCTATATAACGACCTTCTTTTAGCGACACAAGGCAATTGCACACCTCAGGAATTTAATGATCGTTGCCAGACGTTATTTAGCACTATTGTGACTTATATAATGTTGCATGAAACGGTTTCAACTACCATAGCATCAAAGCAGGCTTTATATAAAAAATCAACCATGCAGGCTTTTGTACGAGGCCTTAAAGAGCCCTTAGGGTCACGCATACGGTGTATGCGACCCGATACGATTGAAAAAGCTCTAGAATGTGTACAAAAGGAGATCAACGTTATGTACCTACAGCAACGTAACGAACCCTCTTTTGATAAAAGATACAATTTTAATAACACAAAGTTTAATCATCCATCCATGTCTGTAATGAAACCTTTCATTCAATCATTAGACCCTATGCCTATGATAAAACCTTTATTCAACCATTGAACCCCAGCTGGCAGCGACCATCGTTACCCCAACCCGGTGGTTGGAGACCACATTCACAGCCTAACTTGAATTTACAACCTAACGCGAATTATCGCCCAATAGTTAACACGCCAACGCGGACGCAACAAATGTTCCGTGCGCCGCCACCTAATTACAATCCGCAGAGTAACGTCTTTAAATTACCGCGAAATCAAACCCAGAACCAAGGTTCTCAACCTATGAGCGGAGTTCATAACTTCGTATCTAAGCCGCCACCATTACGTGGACATGACTGGAGTCGACAAGGCAACCCGCCGCCTACCAACTACTTTAAATCGCGAGAAATGCATGTGAATGAATGTGTAGACTTTGACCCGAATTTTTATAACGACTCTTATTATGACAACGACCTTAATAACTATTATCCTGACTATAACCACTACGACTACGAACCTAACGACTACGATCACCAAGTAACAATTACGACTCACAGACTTACAACGACCCACAGCCTTCTTGTAGCAATTACGACTCGGATTTTCAAACACGACCCCAATCAAACAAGCCAAAATAGAATTAAATTTACAGACCCAACGCCAACTACCGTACATAAAGATGCAAAATCCACCCCTTAAACTTTTGATTGACACCGGCGCCAACCAATCTTTTATTAGTCCCAAAGCTGTCCAACAATATTTTTACGACTTTCCTCTTAGCTATGATCCTTTTGAGGTTCACGCTACAACCAGAAATGAATATTCAATTTTATTACCCTGTTTTAACGAATTTAAAGACCCGGATTTCATAAAATTATTTGTATATGATTTTCACAAATACTTCGATGGACTAATAGGAGTTGACTTGCTGACTAAATGGGAAGCGAAAATCGACTTGAAAGAAAATACTTTACTTACTAAGATGGCTAGTAACCCGATACTTATGTACGATTCGCGAAATGTAAATTTGTACGAGGATATTATCCCAGCTAACTCTACAAAATTACTAAGACTGCCCATCAATGCACCTGATGGCGAAGTGCTTGTTCCTCAAGAAATGCTAGGTGGTTGCGTAATTAACGACTGTCTTACGTCTGTTTGTGATAACCGAGGGATAGTAGAAGTCCAGAATCAAACGTGCAATACGTGATCGAGTTAATGACGTTTTATCGCGACTACGCGCTGATCATCTTAACGACGAAGAGAAAATAAACTTGACTAACTTATGCAAGCAGTATGCTGACGTGTTTTACATTGACACTGAACAATTAACTTTTACGAATAAAATAAAACATCGGATACGGACTACTGATGAAATCCCAGTTCATACGAAAAGTTACCGCTACTCTTTCGTACACCGGCAGGAAGTTAGGGACCAGATCACAAAAATGCTCGAACAAAACATTATTAGGCCTTCTGATTCTGCCTGGAGCTCACCTATTTGGGTAGTGCCAAAGAAAATTGATGCTTCAGGAAAACAAAAGTGGAGGCTTGTGGTAAACTTTCGGAAAGTTAACGAAAAGACTATTGACGACAAGTATCCCATCCCAAACATTGCTGACGTACTGGACAAGTTAGGGAAGTGTCAATATTTTACAACCCTTGATCTGGCAAGTGGTTTCTACCAGGTAGAAATGAGCCCCGAAGACATACCCAAAACAGCGTTTAACGTAGAACATGGCCACTTCGAATTCTTACGTATGCCAATGGGATTAAAAAATTCACCATCCACTTTCCAAAGAGTTATGGACAATGTCTTGAGAGGACTCCAAAACGTCATCTGCTTAGTCTATCTTGATGTAAAGTGGTGTTTAGCACCAGCCTCCAAGAGCATATCATAAACCTTGACAAGGTTTTTCAAAGACTTCGCGAATCCAGCTTTAAAATTCAAATGGATAAGTCGGAATTTTTAAAGCTAGAGACCGCGTACCTTGGCCATATCATAAGTAATGAAGGTATTAAACCTAATCCCGACAAGATACATGCCATAGAAAACTACCCCTTACCCAGAACCACTAAACAAATTAAAAAATTTTTGGGATTGATAGGTTATTATAGGAAATTTATACCAGATTTTGCTCGGATTACAAAACCTCTGACTAATTGTTTAAAAATAGGACGACATATTAACCTATCTAAAGATTACAATGACTGCTTTGAAAAGTGCAAGACTCTTTTGACAAATGACCCCATACTGCAATACCCTGATTTTAACAGAGAATTCATTTTAACTACTGACGCATCTAATGTAGCTATTGGTGCAATCCTTTCTCAAGGACCAATAGGCTCTGACAAACCTATCTCATACGCATCACGAACTCTGAATGACAGCGAAATTAATTACAGTACGATCGAGAAGGAGTTACTTGCTATCGTGTGGGCTACGAAATACTTCCGTCCCTATCTTTTTGGTCGAAAATTTAAAATCCTGACAGATCACAAACCTTTGCAATGGATTATGAGTCTAAAAGAACCGAACTCACGACTGACAAGATGGAGACTGAAACTAAGTGAATATGACTTTACAGTTGTTTATAAAAAAGGCAAATCTAACACTAATGCCGATGCTCTTTCTCGAGTAGAAATACATAATGACGAAATAGCGACTGTCATTGACGAATTGTGTTCAATATTACCGGAACCCTCGGAATCACCACCTTCTGAAAATGATTCCACTATGACAATTCATACTAGCCAAGAAAACCCCATACTCGAAATCCCTATAACTGAAGACCCTTTAAATAAATTTCATCGACAAATCCATATTACTGTGGTAGGTGACATAAAAAAACGACCAACCGTTAGTAAACCCTTTGACATACATACCCGGACGGCTATTGAAGTTTCAATGACTGACTTAGAAAATGACATAGTATCTGCTATAAAGGAATACTTCAACCCAAAAGTCAAAACCGGCATATTAATTGAAAAAGGAGGGTCCTTTAAGCATGTATGACATAATCCCCATTCTACAAGAAAAGTTTCGTAGTTCCGCTATGAATTTAGTGCTCTGTAAAACTGAACTTGAAAACGTTAAACTATACCTTAAACAGCAAGAGATGATTAAACAATATCACGAAGGTAAAACAAACCATCGTGGTACTAACGAATGCTACCTAGCCCTATCTCGCAGATTTTATTGGCCAAAAATGAAAGATCATATCTCCAAGTACATCAATGAATGCACTATATGCGGCCAGGCAAAGTACGATCGTAAACCAACAAAACAACAATTTAACGTCGTGCCGCCCCCTAGCAAGCCTTTCGAAATAGTTCATGCTGACCTTCTCACTATTCAGGCAGAAAAATATCTTACCTTCGTAGATGTATTTTCAAAATATGCCCAAGCCTATCTCATAAGAGATGGTACCGCCATAAGCATCATACAAAGCCTCTTGCAATTCTGTACTCATCATGGGTTTCCTTTGACATTAGTAACTGACAATGCCACTGAATTTACAAACCAACTTTTTTCAGAATTTGGAAAGTTGCATAACATCAATCATCATCGAACTTTGGCTCACTCTCCTAATGATAACGGTAATATTGAACGTTTTCATTCAACATTACTTGAACATTTGCGCATTCTGAAATTACAAAAGAAAGACGAACCAGTCATAAACCTTGTGCCGCTCGCCCTTATTGCTTATAATAGTTCTGTACACAGTTTTACCAAATGCCGACCTTTCGAATTAATAACGGGACATTTTGACCCTAGAGACCCCTTAGATGTTGACTTGACAGCACACCTCCTTCAACAATATATCCAGACTCATAGAGAACAAATGAAAACGGTCTACCAACTGATCAGTAACTCTACCCTAGAGGAACGCACAAAACTAACAGACTACAGAAATCAAACCCGGGAACCTGAGGTCGAATATCAACCTCAAGATCAAGTTTTTATAAAAAATCCTCTAGCCGCAAGACAAAAGCTAGCTCCAAGATACACCCAGGACAAAGTCCTTGCTGACCTACCCATTCACATATACACCTCAAGGAACGAGGCCCCATAGCTAAGTCTCGTCTCAAAAGGAAAACTAAAAATAAAATTTTTTTACAGGACTCTGACGACCCTGACCTTGCATCTCGTGCACAGCGAGGAGATAAAACTTGACAAATTAGATGACGGAATTGGACTTCTTCCCTTTAAGCTTGGACAGACCAACATTATAACCCATTATCATTCCTTTTTGCAATATGTCAACCTTGACGATTTTTCAAACAGTGTAGTGACTTTACGAGACCAACTTTTTGACTTTAAAACTAAACTTCCTAACGACACGTATATGTTGTATGAATATCAAATAGATTACCTTCGAGAGAAGATAGATAAAATAGAGTACCAATTGAAATCCCTGCAGCCGAACCGTCGTAAAAGAGGTCTTTTAGATGGGTTAGGATCCATAATTAAAAGTGTAACTGGTAACCTCGACTATACGGATGCTATTCGATATAATAATGCTTTAGAAAATGTTCAAAATATCCAGCATAAAATAATCAACGAATTTAATAGCCATTTATCTCTGAGTAATGGATGTCTTGCCATACTAACTTATTAGAGAAATTAAGTAAAAATCAAATCAAGATAAATGAAACTCTAAGCTTATTACTAGATGTTCAATCTCAGCGAGGCTACAGTCTCATGAAATTCACTAAATTTAGCCAAATGTTAACCATACTTAGTGAAAACTCGGAAGACATTTTGACAGAACTTTATAGGTTAGAAAATATTTTATCTTTTATCCATAGTTCTAGTGTACACCATAGCATGTTAGGTATATATTAGAGAGCATGTTAGAGAAACTTAAGGTGTTATATGAGTCAGAACAAATTTTAGGGTTAGAATATAGGCAATATTATAATATAATAAAACCAGGTTACTATTACGATAAAAATACAGTAGTTATAGTTTTTAAATTTCCTTTAGTAGACGTAAAAAGTTATGATCTTTATAAATTATCTGTATTCCCCAATAAGAATAATCAGTCCCTCTTACCTCCTTATCCTTTTATTGCAACACACGAGGAAGCTTTCCTGTACATAGAGGCTGAATGCCCGAAGTTCACATCTTATCGGTATCTCTGCGAGGAGAAATTTCTTCAACATGTTCACAGACAACCTGACTGCATCTTTACCTATATCACGAGCAAATCACTAGACGAATCCTGTGGGCTCACAACATTGCAACTCTCCAAAGAAGCAGTTGAAGAACTAGATAGCAGACAATACATCGTGACATTCCCGCACTCTACCAAGGTTGAATTTAACTGCGACAATGAAGGCTATGATCAACTACGTGGCAGCTACCTGATCACCATACCTCTTCGTTGCACTCTCCGGACCAAGGAAATTACCATCACGAACACCAACGATGAAGTAAAAGGACAACCAATCAAAATCCTGAAGATGTCCTACGATATCAAAACGCAAGCTACAAATCCAATCCACGCCAGAATAAGTAGTATCAAACTAAATGACCTGCATAAGATCCAGAACAAGATCCTCTTAGAACCCACTGTAACAGAAAATATAGAGTCAAGCGTTTTTCACACAACCTTACCGTTCTATTCGTTGGTAATTGGCACCATCCTATTTGTCATCAGCTTTGCTGCTCGTCGATACCTGAGGAAGCCGCAAGGAGTTTCAGTGGAAAAATCACCCCAATATGCTGTGCCACGGACGATGGAAAGAAAATTAGAGAAAAAGCCAGCAACATTTTCGCTAAACGTCCTAAAATAGTTGTCGGCTTAAGGGGGGAGGTGTTACCCAGGCTACCTACACCAATATCGCCGACTAAGGATTGACCGATCACAACCTCAATTCTGGGACAAACATCCTGTTATTGCAATTATTGGAATATCAGCATATAATTGTTATTCTCTAAGTTTTCTTTAATTGTAATAAATAAAATACAGATCATTCTATTCACTAAATCGATTAGCGATAGACCTTTTATTGTACATTAGTTTTAATTATTTTAATAAAGTAATTTAAGTATATTTCGGTTTTTTTTGGATCCTCCGGCTCCTAATTCCATAATTGCTGTGTATAGTTATGACAGACAATGCTCCGCAGTATATAATTTCATGAATTTCGTCTAGGGTTATAGAAGATATAGTATTTAGATGGGTGGCTATAATATAATTTACTGTGTTAACCTTTTTATAATATTGCGTGTTGTATGTAGTTTTGGTATTGTGGGTCGCAATGTTGGATCTGTTCTTGAGAATTTGGCTAGTATTTCGTGAAATGTGTCTGAGATTTTCCTAAAATTTAATGCTTGTTGTGTGGTTTCTGTATTACTCGTTTCAGAAATCCCTGGACAATTTGCTGCGGGTTGACAAATATCATACTGTGATAGAATGGTCGCTTGTAATGAATAGTTTTGTGAAATGTTTAGATTTATCGAGAATGTATTATTTGTTGTTGTGTAATCGTTTCAATATTAGAGTCAGAGATTATTGGTTCGTTTTGGAAAATTATATGAGCTTCATGTTCAAAATTGCTATTGTTAGTAATTCTGTTAGTAGTTCTGTTAAGGAGTGTCTGTGAAATGCTTTGTTTTATTTGATCCCTTTCATGTAAAGATATTCTGTTGTTTTTGTAAATAACTCTTATTTGGTCTGCTAATCTTTGTTCTGAAATATGACATAGTTCGGGCACATTTTCATTGAATTTTTGATGTAGTAATGGTCTCCATGCGGTCATATCTGTTTCACAGTGTGTTACTATGTAATAGGAACGGAGGAGCTCTCGGTTAATGACATCGGTCCATCTCATCCGTTGTCTACTTTTGCCAGCAAGGGTGGTTGCCGGAAGCATTTCCTGCAAAGCACTTCTTGCTAGTGTGTTTGTGGTTGGTAATTGTGAGCTTGTGTGTTGTGTATCTACGCTGTTGTTTATTTCTATCATTTGTGATGTAGGCGTAAATTGAGTTACGTCTGTGATGGGCGCAGAAAAATTTGCATGTGCTTCCTGTGCAACATCAACTGACTTTTATGATGTGTTAGTGGAGTGTGATGTAATTGAATTTTGAGGTGAGTATGAGTGTGTCGATAAACTAAGGGAGTCGTTTGAGGCACTTCTAACTGTTGTTGGTGATACTGAGTGTGTCTTATGAACGAAGGATTGTACGTCGTGTGTATTATCTGCAACAGTTGGTAGCTGGGCAGATGATAGCGATACGGTGTCCCCCCCCAGAATAAGTGGGACAGCCTGAGCTGGAAGGCTCAGGACGGGATTCATTGCAGTTAGCTCCGGTGCGGGTGTCTGGGGTTGTTTAGTTCCGCTTCTTAAACTCTTCGCATTTTGTTTGACTAGTGCACCGTTGGTTATTGGTGAGTTAGTAGCTGCCAATATCCGCTCCTCGCGTAACCGCAGATGTTTGGGTCGGACGTGGTGTTACGTTAACATTACGTAATACAGATATCGTGTTAAATCCCTTTCAGACTACACGCATTTTCTGTATTCGTATTCAAATTTTTAAACATTATTGAAATAAAAAGACAAAATAAAATAAACAATAAATAATAATAAACAATACGAGTACTATACAGCATGGGTACACTACATAAATACGAAAAACTTAATTCCGATAGTCATAATCACGAATTTCAAAATTCCGAATTTTATAACACCGAATAATTCAAAATTCCGATAATGAAAATTCCGTGTTTCATAATTCCTAATTTTCCTTTTTCGAAACTTCAAAATTCCGAACGTTTATAATTACGAAAATCAATATGCTGAATTTTTAAATACTGAACCATAAAAAATCCGAATTATTAAAAATCTGCAATACGATTCCCGAATATCAAAATTCCGAGTAATATTAGTTGCAATAACAAATGCCTTGTAAAACCGCATGAGCATATTAATTAAACGTTCGAGCATTCAAGTAGCCAGCTGGAAATGAGAAAGTTTATTTAGTTTTTTGTACCGAGTTATTTCTTGACTAGTACATAGGTTATGTACTGAAATGCAAATCCCTCTTTGGCGCTTCGCGTGCCGCTGCTGCGGCACGTTCGCTGAGCTCGCTCGGCTCGCGCTGCATTATCTACATACAGACTAACTATATTTGTATGATTTCAATATGTGCCTTATTAATTTTAATTTGTGTCACAGGAGATAAATTAGGAGAGGTATTATTTAATATATACCCGTTTTAGATACAAAATCTGAATGTTAGCGTTGAATTTTCGGACATTAAAAATCGGAATATCATTTTTCGGACTAGTAACACAGCGGGTTTTTAATTCTTCGTACTAATAAGAGTCGGAAACTTAAAATTGCGTATTTATATATTTCGATAGTCGGAATTTAGTCTCGCTTATGAAAAAAACAAAAAATAGCTTACCTCATCGGAAGAAATAACGAGTTGCTATCGTTTATCATTTATTGTTAGTACTAACTTTCGAACTTTTAGTACACTTTTAGTATAACTTTTACAGCATATTTCATATTAAACTGTTAAGTTACTCGTTGGTATAAGAAGTGTGCTTGTTACCACGCACGAAAAAAGAATGAAAACTTGCCGGGACCGGGGTGGATCAAGTAGATAGACGGCGCCACTGCTGAGTGGAAAGTTTTTTGTATAAGTTAAATGACTTACTGAAAACTTGTGCGAGCGTTTTTTTTACATTATGTATGCATTATTTTATAAAAATATGACGTTATTTACACACGTACCCGAGTCGGAGAAACTGATAGGGATGGAGCTATATCGATAAACGTAACACGATAACGGATCCGATATTTTTTTACAAAATGTAAGAAACTAAACTACTGCTGGATACTTTTGTACAAATTTATTAACTAATATTATATTTCATTACAAGATGAAATATAATTTCTTCTGCTAATTCTTGATTGATAATGCCAACTTCTTTAAAACTTTCGAAGCTGTTGTAAAATAAGTAGGTATAGGTAGGTACTCGACAATGAAACGAAATAATTATAATCTTTTTTTATTAATGTTAATCAAAATCTGATGAGTCGTCACTAGATGAGCTCTCCCCAACATTTATTATAAGTTCCTGTATTTGTATATTATCGAATGCCACATGAATTCCCCAATCCAACGCTATAATGTTTTGGGTTCTTCTCACAATTTTTTCCCAGTTTTCGGGAGTTACTTCCACACATGCATTTTTTAATAAATCTAACATCTAGTTTGCCGTAAAAGGGGGATGGGTATTGTTCCGAGCGGCGAGTCCTTTGATTTGTGCCAATATAAGTTCTATAGCATTGTACTGGCAATGATACGGCGGAAGTCGAAGAACCCAATGACCACATTCGGCAGCTATTTCGTCGATAACATATGTTTTAGGGAGGCTTTTTTTCGATTTTAAAATATTCACTAATTATACTTTTAATAAAGTACTCTCCACATTTTGTCCATGACGTTGGAGCCAGTCAATTATCTCTTGTTTTTCATTGGCCTACCCCGGCATTTTATCAATTTGTCTGGAGTGATGTGTAGCGTTGTCCATAATAATTATGGACGGTTCTTCCAGAAACTGCACCATTTCTTTAAACCATCCTTCGTAAATCTTCGCGTTCATTTATTCGTGGTAGTCCACTGTTTTCTTGGATTTAAAGGGCAGTAAAGCATCTGACACGAATACTTTCGTAGACCCTGCATCGCATATGATAAGGCGTTCACCTTTTTCCATTGGCACTGACCTAGTGGAAGCGGCGGTGTCGTCAGTCCAGTTCTTAGATACTGTGTGGTTTTCATTTAACCAAGTCTCGTCAGTGAAAATAACATTTGACCAATCTGATATCTTTTTGGCTTCTCTCGAAAATTCGCAGCGAGCCATAGCAACGTCGTGACGCTCCATCAATATTTTACGTTTGTCCGATGTTTTATAAGAAAATCCAACTTCTTTCAAAAGTAAGCTTAATGACGATTTTTGGCCATGGAACAAACCACATTCACGTAAAGAAACAAAAAGTTTTTTAAGTGTTGGAATTTCTTTGCGCAAGTAATAGTCATATATATGACGGCGAATAGCATCAGCGTTGAAGTTGTCAACCGATGTCACACGACGTGGTTGGCGTATTTTCTTCAGCGTATGAAGCTTATTTTCTTGCATGCCACTTGTACCGTAAGCTTCGGTAGTAATTTTTGAAACAGTAGATCCACTAATTCCTAATGCGGCCGCAACACGCTCTCACACTTGTGACAGTGGTAATAGCGGGCCACCATTTTGATACTTGCTTCAAAGTAATTACGACCCTTGATCACCAGTTCTCTCGACTGCCTTTTCAAAACAGATCCTTTCGGCATTTTTTTATTTGACAGCTGGGCAGCAATCAAAACGGAGGAACACAAAATACACAACGTAACGTATGGATAATGTAAAAACTCAGCGAACAGAAATGTAGTGACTAGCACGACCCTCTTGTTGCGAGTGACAGATTAAAACAAACACAAAATAGCGGTGGGCCATTGAGATTTCCCACCTTGAAAAAATATATCTGTATGTTTTTGTTTAATTTGTCTTTGTTCAAAATATAATAAATATATGCGATCGATATTATTACTTATTTGGTCACAACACTACATTATATCAAATTAGAACTATCATCGAGAAAATAAAGAAATGGAAATAGTATATCTGAAGAATGAAGTGACGAAATATAATTTAAGTTTATTTCTAATATTTATACGTATAAGAAAAAAAATCTATGTGTGTTTATATATTTCTTAAGTTTATTATAGCAGACGTTCTTAATGATACTTAATTTGGGCTAGATAATGTGGTGTGATAAATATTTATTTATTATTTATTATGTTTCTACGGCATCGGGTCTTATGTAGGTGAACCCACGGGGCACAGTTAGTACGTGTTAAAAAATGTATCGATTTCACAAAGCAAAAATAACGAGTACATGATTGGTTTAAACATCTAACTTGATAAAATTTCGAAAAATTAAGGATTCACGTTCCGGGCGAAATATTCAACGTGAATGCAGCTTACGCGTTTTACTGAGCTTACTATACATTTTGCTGACTAACGTTTTTACCACAGTTGGTTCGTGGAATATAACGATTTCTTACCAACGACACTAGTTATTTGTTTTGATATTTTTACATTAAAAAACAACAAAACATTGATATAACTAAGTAAAATATACATTGATCGATAGTATAGTGTGTTATACTTGAAAGTTTGAATTTTCTATCGAGATATCCACTGTAGCTAGGATTGCCAGGTCGCCAAAACTAATAGCCGGACAGACCAGCCAGTTTGGCTAGACATTTGGGTAGAAAGGCCGGACACCCTACATTATTGAGGATTTTGTCTCAGTATTTATTAATAGGTACGGCCAAAAAATTGTACGTAAAATCAAACTTTTTTGATTATTATCATAAATCTTGTTAAATTCTAGTGAAATAATAAATAAAATCGAATGCCAAATCAGTCTTAGGTAGGTACTTTATTATTAATCAGTCAAAGCGAAATGTAAAAAGCCTAACAAAAGCCGGACAAGCCGGACACTGTTTATTTTGGACATCTGGACATCATATCTGGACACGCATTCAAAAAGCCTACCTATGTCCAGCTTTATCCTGACGCCTGGCTACGCTAACTGTAGTAATGGTGGTATAGGTTCCACAGAGTGCATAATATGGTTGCCAACTAATGAAAAAACTACTATTGTGGTAGATTTGGTAGATGGTAGATTGCGTTTCTTAATGGAACTTCCACCCAGCTCAAGAATTAAGACTTTTATTTAATAATTTATTAAAATTCAATCAGTTGCTTTACGTACATTAATATTGTTATTAATTTGAGACAATATATTTTTTAAGCTTTCGAGTTACGGTTATTATGCTTCGTTTATCGATATATTTATTTATCGATAAACGAATTTATCTTTGTAATTTTAATTTGTCGTCTACAAAAAAACGGTAGGACAGGGTAAATAATGGCATGTGTGGAACGGTATCGCTCGAAAATTTAAAAAATTAATTATGACGACCGAGTGGCGTAGTGGTTAGTAGCCTTGCCTCATACGCCGAAGGTTCCCAGGTTCGAGTCCTGGCTTGGGCATTCATTTGTGTGATGAACACAGATGTTTGTTGTCGGGTCATGGTTGTTTATATTAATATATGTTTGTTTAACCTCGTTTCCTCCTCAGTTCGCTGTAGGGTCATCCATAACACAAGCTCTGCTTACTTTTGGGGGATATAGCAAAAATGCAATTTATACATTTTTAAAAATCCACGTTTCTACGTCTTGGCATACGGCTAATTCACAAGTTTGACTTTTCGAGGTTTAAAATTGTCCTTGTTATTTCTAAATAAATGAAATATTCAAATATTAATATTTAATTTCTGTTAGCTTACACTCGGCTATGTCAGCTTGGCGTTTGTGGTGCAAACACGGTATAAATTATTTATTTTTGGATAAAAATAATTATTGGAGTCATTGGGATTATTATAGTTATTTCACATAAGTTAAACATAAAAGGACAGTGTCGTTCTAAGCCACGCTGTTTCCGGTGCTGTCAGCCTCACTCCGGTGATAGCTGTGTAGTGCCTCTCGATCAAGTTTCATATTTACTTTGTTCAGGTTCTCATTTGGCCACAGATAAATGCTGTCCGGAACATTCTAGGCAAAAAACCATAAAAAATGGCCATGTCCCAAGACAATATTTCATTTAAAGAGGCCTCCTCCCGATTCCCTGCTGTGCGTAAATCGTACGCGGATGTCACAAAATCTTCTGTACCATTCAACTTACCCCCGTCAACTTCTGCTTCGCCTAATCCATCAGCGATTTCATACAGAAAAACTGTTTTCACTTCAGCTAAACCCAAAGCTACTCGTACCCCGGGCTTCGATAAAGCCGCACACGAGGCTCTCATTAGGGACCATAATATGCCCCCTCTAAATCTGGTTGTGCTCTCTCTTACCCTCTACCTTCTCAGCCTAATGACAACATCTTGGACCTTTTGATCACCCTCCTTATAAATATGCTTTCCAAATATGAAGATCTTAACTTACCGTCCTACGTAGCAGATAAACTGTCCCCTCTCTCTAACCTATTTTTAAAAAATGATCAAACTTCTACAGTGGAATTGTAGGAGTATCCGTCACAAAACTCATGAGCTTTCTTACCTAGCTCACCATCATGACATTTCGGCTATTGCTATCTCTGAGACTTGGCTAGTCCCGGATAGCCGTTTCCGTCTTTCAGGCTATGCCTGTCTTAGGGATGATAGGTCGGATGGTCATGGCGGTGTGGCGATCTTCGTAAGAAGTGCTCTGCCTTATTCTCGTATCGATATACCTCCTCACTCTTTCGAACTAAATGTTGTTGCTGTCAAAATTTTAAACTTTATTCTACTATCTGTATATATTTCCGACCCTTCGGTAGCTCTTATTAATGAGTTTCAATCTCTACTATCGTCACTTCCTCACGCCCCTGTCATTATTCTCGGTGACTTCAATTGCCATCATCATCTCTGGGGTTTCCACTGCTCCCAATCAAACGATGCCTCTGGTCTTCAGTTGGCAGATTTGATTGACGATCAAAATTTTTGTGTGCTCAATGACGGCCGGCCCACTAGGTCTGTTGGTTCGCACCAAAATCCGAGCGCAGTGGATCTTTCCATGTGCTCATCTTCCCTGGGTGCGTCCCTATCCTGGAACAGGCTTAACTCACAGCATGGGAGTGATCACTTTCCTGTTGTAATATCCTTACCATCCTCTACTTTTGTTCCTACCTCCCTTCCTCCTCTTCTGAAATATAAGATCTCCAAGGCAGATTGGCTCAAGTATGCGGCGGATACCAACATGTTATGTTCTTCCATACCTTCTGCTAATCAAGATAACATCATGGAGTGTTATGTCAACCTTATGTCTTGTGTTCTCACAGCAGCTAATAACCATATTCCGCAGAAGCGTTCGGACCCGAAAGCCAGAGCTTCTCCTCCTTGGTGGGATTCTGAATGTACAGATATGATCCGAGTAAGACGTTCGGCTGAAAAATCCTACATCGCGAGCATGTCCCTTCATAACTTTTTAGAATATAAGTGGGTGGCAGCACTAGCGAGAAAGTTATTTAAAAAGAAAAAGAAGGTAGCTTGGCGTAGTTTTTGCGAGAGTTTATCTCGTCGCTCACCTTCGTCCAAGGTGTGGGGGGCTCTGAAACGTTTCCGTGGTTCTGTGTCTTATTCTCCATCTCCAAACTCTAATATTCCGTCTCTTTGGCTTGATCAGTTTTTTTATAAAATTGCCCCGCCTTTTGTGCCTTACTCCGATCTTCTTCCTGTCCCTTTTCATCGTTAGTGCCTTCAAACTGCCCCTTTGACAGTTCCTTTTCTATGCAAGAACTTAATCTTGTCCTTAGTGGTCTTCATGATTCGTCCTCCAGCCTGGATGGTATCCCGTACTCCCTTATAGCTAGAGCAGGGACAGTCTTTAAAGAGTCGCTACTTAGTACTATTAATATAATTTTGCTTACCGGTCAGATCCCAGATCCTTGGAAAGTATACTTAGTTATCCCATTATTAAAAAGCGGTAAAGACCCTTTAGATGCAGACTCGTACCGTCCCGTTGCTCTGACCTCTTGTCTGTTGAAAATTACA
Source organism: Marasmarcha lunaedactyla (assembly GCA_923062675.1). Classification (NCBI taxonomy): domain Eukaryota; kingdom Metazoa; phylum Arthropoda; class Insecta; order Lepidoptera; family Pterophoridae; genus Marasmarcha; species Marasmarcha lunaedactyla. The sequence goes on along the minus strand of OV281339.1, from coordinate 10,041,992 downwards.
GAACACCTTGTCAAAAATAGGCTGGAATGGTACGTAGAATACCATAATATTCTTAGCAACACGCAATTCGGCTTTCGTAAGGGTTTAAGCACGATGGACAGCTTGAGCATTTTCACAGCCGATTTAAGGTTAGCCCTATCTAGCAATGAATCGGTCGTGGGGGTGTTCTTGGATGTTTCTTCTGCTTACGACTATGTCCAGCTTCCATTGCTTAGGCTCAAGATGCTTTCTTTAGGTATTCCTACAAGGCTTACAATTTTTATTTTCGATCTACTAGTAAAACGCTCTATTCAAATCAGACTCTCCCACGCCAACTTCCAGCTCCGAAAAGTTTGGCGAGGTCTCCCACAGGGTTCCGTCTTAAGTCCCCTGTTATATAACATCTATACGTATGATTTGGATAGATCTGTGTCTTCCTTCTGCGACGTCTTACAATATGCGGACGACATTACTTTATATTTGCGCGTTATGAAAATAGAGGAGGCCCCCTCTCGTTTGAATAATGCCCTAAACTATTTAGGCATCTGGCTAGGTAATCACGGTTTGTCCCTATCTACATCTAAAAGTAAGGCTGTAATTTTTACTAGGAAAAGGGTTTATCCTCCCATTTCAATTGTTTTCCAAAGTCAACCAATTCCGTTTTCCAATGAGGTAAGGTTTCTTGGTGTAGTTTTTGATTCAAAACTTTCCAGGACACCACACCTTAACTATGTTTCCAAAAAATGCGAGGCCAACATCAACGCCATTCGGGCTCTGTCTGGCGTATGGTGGGGTTCTCACCCCTATACCCAGAAGCTAATATACAACGCATTGATACGGAGTCTAATAGACTACGGCTCTTTCTTATTGGAACCCTGCCATAAACCAGGTTTAGACGCTATTACTAAAATTCAAAGTAAATCACTTCGCATAGTTTTAGGTGCAATGAAGTCTTCCCCAAATGCCATGCAGGTCGAATGTGCAGATTCTCCCCTGCATCTTCGACGTCAATACCTCTCGGATCGCTTTCTAGCTAAGTCGTTACAACTTTCATCTCATCCCCTTCATCTTAAACTCATTTTACTAAAACGGTCCATCGAAAACTCTAGGTATTGGTTAAATAAAATTCCACCCTGTCTCATAAAAAGTTGTGCTAATCTAGACATCTCCCGTACTCCAGTTTTTAAAAGCGCCCGTCCTTTTCTTTTTACTTTCCCTTATAATTCGCTGATTTTACCCCGACTATAGACACAAGTTTTGGCATTGCCAAGAACGATCCAAACGCCAATTCCGCATTCTTGAGTGCTGTAGACAGAAAATATAGGGACTGGCTTCAGGTCTATACGGACGCCTCTAAACTCTCCTCTACGGGAGACGTAGGGTCAGCGGTGTGGATTCCACGATTCTCGGTTCTGTTGTCCTTCAAGTCTCCTCCTCAATCTACGGTCTTCACAGGTGAAGCTATTGCGCTTTTAGAAGCAGTTAAGTATATAGCTGAAAACAACTTAAATAATTCCATTGTATTTACAGACTGTCTAAGCTGTCTTCAAGCTTTGGAAGGCAACCCGTTTAAATTAGGCTCAAAATTCCCTATAATAAACAAAATTAGACATGTCCTATTCTGTTGCAGTTCCAGGGCTATAAATATTGTGTTAGCCTGGATTCCTAGTCACTCTGGTATCACAGGTAACGTTACAGCTAATGGCTTTGCGAAAGATTCCATCCAAATTGGTTCCGCAGATTACTACATGTGCATCGCTCAGGATTTGTGTCTCCTAGCTAAATCCCACCTACAGGCAGAGTGGACTTCCGAATGGGAGGCGTCGCGGAAAGTTAAAGGTAAGCACTACGGTGACATCCAACCTTTCATTCCCGATAGACCTTGGTTTTTTTAATTTAGAAAGGTAGATAAAAGGAAAACATCAGTTATCTCTAGACTTCGCTTAGGCCACTGCTGTTCACCAATTTTCCTTAACAGGATTGGAATTCGATCTTCCCCGTTCTGTGACTGTGGTCAGGATTTAGGAACAGTGAATTTTTATTTTGCCCGCTCGTTCCGGTATCACTATTTGTTTTCCTTCCCCCTAAGATTCAGCGCCCAACTAATATCAAGACTCTCCTCTCTACTTACAGCCCCAAGATTTTAATTATATTATGTAAATTCATTCATCGATTTAATATTAGCCTTTGATTGACATTGTTAGTAAGTATTTTGATTAATATATATTATTATTATTATTATTTAATTTTTTTTTCTTTTCCTTTTGGTAAGAAAGTTTAGTTTAGTTTGAGCATGTATTATACCCTATAATTATTTAATCATTCTTATTAGTTTAAGTTATTGTACGTGTGTTTTATTTTGTTTTAGCCTATAATATATCCCAATGCAAACCGGAATTGATTTTTTGGCAATTTTTATTTTATTTTTTGTACTTTGTCCCACCAATTCGCGACACTGGCAGAAATAGCCCGCCACACCAATCGCGGCTGATTGCCATTTTTCAATTAATTGACTAACTAGCTTACACTCACTGATTCAAGTCAAGCAGCATTCAGCAACATTAATGACATAATGAGTTTTGCTCATTTACCTCAACCAATAGACAAGCCCCTAGCTACGAAAAAAAGATGCATACCTAAACTTGAAAAATAACATAAATAAAAGTATCGAATATACTACGATATTTTAGAACTAAATATTGAACTTGAAATATAATATTGAAAATTTTATGAACTTTTTTAAGAGATTGACGTAAATGAAATAATCATAGTTTATGGTTTATTTACTTTAATTATAATTCTCTTGATATAAAAAAAGAACTATACAGTTTATTTTCTTAAGTCCTGATATAGTCCCGCCAAATTAGCCGAAAAAATAGTGGTCAGTTTGCATTAATTCCCAACATGCTGAATGTTGGTACAGACCTGGGGTACACTATTATAAATAAAATACCGAAACATCCCATGTTTGCTTAAACAGTTATTCAAGGTCAAGCAACAAAGTTTTCGGTTCAATCAATTAAAGTCTGGCTTGTTTTCAATGATTGAAAAATAGAATGATACGATTCAAAAATAGACAACACAAATACCTGCCTATTCAATAACAAAATTAACAATAATAAGCAAACTTAACTCCCTCTTTCTTCACGCCTTTTTGTTTCAAAAATACACGCACAACGGCAAGCAAAGCAAATCAGCTAATGATCATCGATATCTGGTTAAATAATCAAAGCTCCGGAACATCACTTTTGACAGCTTTTTTGACAGAAAAGAAACAATAAATGGCGATTTGTGGCACCCTAGCCACCTGCTATGACGTCACTACACGTTTTAGTGACATATTTCAAAAATAGTGCTATCTCTTTCTTTTGTTAGCATTTTTGTATAAGTAGAGGGAGACAACCAAGAACTTGGTTTTCTCTTCTATGATTCGATATACATAACTAAAGGTCTTCCAGGATCTGATGGCAAAAAAAAAAATATCAAAACGTTTTACTCCAATTTCCCCAGTATTGCTAGCGTCAATTACTTTTTTTTCCTTTTTGCCATCAGATCCTGGTAGACCTATACTTATTTATATAGGACATTACGACTACTCCATGTATTTATCACCTCGCTGGTCTTACTGGACATAATGCTTACACTTTTGACACGCATTGCGCATGGCATTGATTGATTGAATGACTGAATTGTGTAGTGTTCGGCACCTGGTTAGTTTTTTTACTAAGGTTTATAAAATTGCTACCTAACTGCAGTTCATGCAGTTTATACCAAATTTAAAGGCGAAATCTGTTCAAAGACTTAAAAAGGTCAGTTACACAAAAATCGTATTGAAAACTCTGATGATAAAATTTACATTGCAACATCCAGCCAGTTTCTTTATGAAATGAACCTATTGTAACTTCATATTCTAAAATATGATGGTGGCTAACTGCGAAATTGTAAATTTTTAAGCTTACACCTTTTTGTCCAATTCAGAAACGTCTTAAGTAATAATAATACCTACAATGTATTATATTTTTGGGAGAGATAAGGGTTCTCAAAGTTTCTTACTATAAGTGTTTAATATTTTAATGGATGCTGGTAAAGGTCTTGCCTGTAGCGAATATTGATTATATTACTATTTCATGTTTTTAGTACGATTCAACTATGGGTAACTGGATGCAGTTCCTATTGTAACTAATATTGTGGTACATGTAAGAGTACTATACAAATGTCTACTAAACTCTACTGTTTATGAAAGCCTACAAATTATTATAATCACTATGTATTGTGTTATAAATGATCTAAAATAAAAATAATAAAGACTATAAGCAGATTAATAATCAAATAAATATTTGAATTGGTATTATTGGATTATTGTCCAGATGTATAAACACTTTTAATCTCACACTTCAATTTTTAACTGTTACTGATTATTGTCTAAGCAGCTTTTGTCGTGTCCTTCAAGCTGTAATCCTCATATTTGAAATCTCAATGAAAATGAATTTTGACAATGCTAAAAAATAGTCATGAAATAGTGATACATGTATGACTATTCATACATGTAAAAAAAAGTGGTCGTATTATAGTTTTGGCGTTATAATAGTTATAGGTTGGTGCGGATTATGGCTTGAACATCAAGCTGTAATCCTCACCTGCCGTGCAAGCAGGGCTCCCCTACTATCATAACATGTTTGAATCACAAGATTCTGTCTTAATATGCTTTTTTATTTATAACAAAGCTGAACTTTCAGCTTCAGTTCAGCAGTCACTTGTCAAGTCAACTTTATTAAGTTTCTATTGTGTGTTGTTGAATAACTTAAAGTTGCAGTTGCGGTTTCATAATAAATATATTAATATAAATATAAATTACTATAATTTTATAAGTATTCCTTCTTTAAACTTTTGAAAATGTCAGAGGGAGCTCCAGTTTATTTTTAACATCCTTTTTATCTTTGATTGGTTGTATAATCCTGGTACAGTAGAGCCACAATTTATGGATCTTTTCTATTTACAAACAAATATATGTTTATTCTGAGATTAATCCAGTTCCAGTATTTGTTATAGTGTATTTCTTTATCTGCTATTTTCTTTTTTTCACTTTTTCATAATTTAAATATCTAATTTATGTGAAAGCAGACACTTGGCAAAGTCCTTCAAATAATAAATATCTATATGGTGCACAACTAATATGTTATTTGATTAAAAATATTAATACACATAGGTTATAGTGATGGGAATAATATGCTTGATATTCCTATTTTGGCTATGGTTTTTAGTAATTGTAATAAAATTAAAGACACATTTGACTAAAGGCCGTTATGTCAGTGCTTTTAACTTTCCAATGTAATTTCTATACAAAGTCTTGTCAATTATTCTCCAGATAATACTAAAATAATAATAATAAATGATATTTATTATTGTTTCTTATGTAACTGTTTCTGTTATCGCTGCACTGAAAAAATAGACTGAAGACAAACATTTTGAATGGAATTTTGAAGACAATTTGTTTGTTTTACAAGTTCATTGTTATTTTGCCCCATGTTAACATTTGCCCCATTTTTTTCGATTTTACTACATTTTTACCATATTACAGATAATAGAAGGTACTACACTTTCTAATACACTTGCAAGCTTTAAATTGGAATCACTTCATCAAGGGTTGCTCAAGACAAAGTTTTACCATTGAATTGCAATAAAACATATCTTGTGTTACATCATTTGAAAATGAATTTTGATAGCTTTCAAGCTCTTTCAATAATAGAGACAAAAAATTCATTCTTTGTCATAAAATGTAAAAACAAAAGATATCAGTTTTCATAACAAAAAACCATATCTTTCAAGAGTCCTAAGACCCTATAAAAAGCAACTTTTAAGAAATTGGTATAATTTTGCGCACCCAACTCCCTACCCGGGTGTCGCTCCGATGAATCCTGACAGCATTCCCATGCTACAGCCGTTAAGGTGGTTTTTAGTGGGTAGGTGCCACTCTGGTGAGTCCCGCATCACCTTCGCGGAAGTCGGTTGCCTGCGGCGGTATGCATGACGCATCGTGCCATAGTCAGCGTGCCATAGCTCAACAGCTTCATTTGAGTCAGTCTTGTGTCTCCAAAGTATACAAGAGGTCCAAAGAGACTGGTAACTTAGTCCTAAGACCAGGATCAGGCCGACAACGATGCGCTTCGGTGTGAGATGACCGATTTATTGTCACCACTTCTCTGTGCAATCGACACCTGACTAGTGTGGATGTCCAAAAACCGCTCAAGGGAAGTTCGATGGAGGGCTGTTAGCGAGTGGACATTGAGACAAACACTTATAGAAGCAAACTTGACCCCAAAAAGGCCAGCCACTGATTTGCACAATGTTGTATTACAGAAACGGTGGCATACGGGTGTGGATCCAGTATGATGTGGGCGGGCATTTCTATTGCAGCTAAAACGGAGCTGGTATTAATATCTGGTGAGGTTGGAGACTGGGGCTTACCGCAGAAAGATACTTCAATGACATTCTGCTACACCGGATAATGCTCGCTGCCCCACCGCTGCTATCACTAGACCAGTACATGGAATAAGTTGGGATTGCCATAATAGACTGGCTAGCCCGCAGTCCTGACTTGAATCCTATAGAATGTGAGTATGCGGAAGTCCAGCTCCAGCATGAATAGAAGAACTCAAAAGAGCTTTGGTGGAAGAAGAGTCAAGAAGTGTGTCCAAGTGTGTCCAAGAGCCAAGAGTGGCAAGAAATGTCACATGATTCCATCAGGAAACTCATTAGGTCAATGAAAAATAGTTTACAAGCAGTAATTAGAGCCCGAGGGGGTAACACAAAATACTGAAGGAAATATTGTAAATAAATTTTTATTATTTCTTTGATTTTAATTTTATTTAGATGTCATCATCATTTTTTATAGGAAAATGACATCAAATTTAAATTATTTAATATCAATAGAAAGTTAACAAAATTACCTTTCAAATGATGTAACACAAGCTATAGTTTATTACTTTTAAATGGTAAAACTTTAAACTAACTGGTAAAGCTCGCAAGTGTATTATTTATTAATATTTTAGTATAAAATTAAGGCAAAAGATGCACCATGAAAAAGGTTATTTTTCATAAAAAAAGTAACTGTTGTTATCTGAAAGTGTGGTATAGCAGTGTATTTTAGAGGTCCATTGATGTTTTTGCTTACATTATCATTTTTTAGCTAGGTTATCATAAAACAGCTTCAATTAATAAACTGAACATTACCACCTACTGGATTTAAGCTTTCCCAATTCAGTCCCTTTCAGTAACAGTAATAATTTTAGTTCATTTTACATTGCTATATCTACAGTTACGATGTCCATCCGTAATGTGCGGAAACTGATGGGTGACAATAGCCTCCCGCCTCCAGAAGGAAATTCCGATGAGGAATATGAACCACTCTACGCGAAAAAGTTGGAAAATAATTTTAAAGGTGTAAGTATACTCGCACATAATAGATTAACATCCCAGCTTTATTGTTGTGAAATTGCATTTAAACATTTATTTACCAATTATCTTAGCTGTAATTAAAATTAGAAGCATGCATAAATAAAATACAAAAGTGATTCTACTTGAACAACTGTAATTAGCAATTTTCACTTCCACAGGTTAATTTTTATGTGTGTTTGAGATTATTCCATATACACCCATATTGTCAGTTGAGAACGGTTGGAAGGCATAATGATTAAGTACACCCTCACATTTTTTATGTGGTCTCCAAAAATGTTTATAGTTTAGTATCAAGCCAAGGGTACTTTTTCTTTTGAGATATGTTGATTATATCATTAATTATTAATAGCTGTCATAGGTTGTTAGGTTAGGTTAGGTACATCTAAAAGACATCAGAGTCAAAGCTCTAAATTATTTGAGTAATTCCATGTAAAATGTAAGGTTCAATGTTGGGAATTGAGTATTATCTAGATTCCTGCGTGATATATAAAATATTTGATCTGTTTGGTATTATGGTATTTTATTAACTTCATTAGCTAATTTCAAACTTATGAAAATTGTTTTTAGAGCATAAATTTTGTTTGTTTGGATGTCCCTGTAAATGAGGAAATTAATACAAACATTTTGTATATTAATAAACATATAAAACTTCAAAATTCTCATGCCTTTTACAGGCTGATATGGAACCTATAATGAGCTTTTATATTGACTTTTAATGACAATAAAAATTTTGAAGGATCATTGAAAATGTTAACAATTATTTCATATTTGTGTTTTTATATTAAATAAGTACTAAATATAAAAACTATGAAGATTTCAAATGTTTGTTCCCAATGTATATGGAGTAATAAGAATAAGATAGCTTAAGTAAATAAAGTCTATCTTTTGTTTTTCAGTTGGAGATAAGTTCACATTCTGAAGAAGAAAATAATTCAGTTGAAGAGGAAATGGAACAGGCTGTGGATACAAACAAAAAGAAAAATAAAAAGAAGAAGAAAAAGCAGCGGAAAGCGAGAAATGTTGGAAGGGAGCCATCAACTTCGAAAGTCAACATGGAGGTAATAAAAATGTTTTCCTTTACCTTAAATTATAACTTTATTATAAGTTTTCTGTTGCATATGCTTGGTAAATGTTTCTGAGCCTTTTATGATTTTTAATTAGTGGTAGTAGTAGTAGTTTGAGGGGGGAAGAGATATTCAAACCTTTATTACTTTTTATAAGTCCATATTGGTGCTATTTTGATACTATACATTTCCAATGAATCAAAAGTTCTATCATTTGTAAGATGGTGCATGTGACATATGTCATTATAACATGACTAGGCTATTTTTCAGGCATTATACAATTAAATATTATGAACAATTATTTTCAAAATTATTAATCTATTTCATGATAATTGTTACTCTATGAATTATAATTGGTAGTAATACAATCCGATCACTAAACAAGTATATTTGTAGAAGATACATCTGACACAATACAACTATTTAATTTAATTTGTTTATTATTAATTAAATATTTAATGGTATGGCTGAAATAATGAGTCATTAATTTAAATCATAGCAACATGCAAGAGTGAAAATAATTTGTCTTATTTTTATTCTTATTTATAGTTTGTCTTATGTCATCCGGACCATGCTACACATACTGAAGTGTCTATTTACACTCAGTAAATTTATTGTGGGCCTATTTCAGGAGTTAGATGAAATCGATAAGTCCATATTGGAGGTAAATGCAATACTTGGGGAGCCAATAGTGGTTCCAACCACTACACAAGTTAAGGATCCGGCACTAGAACTTATGGTGGTATCTGCAAAATATTTAAGTGCAACTGAAGAAATGAATAGGCTGTTTGGCCCTGAAGAGGATGACGCTAAAAAGTATGTACTGTATTTTGTTTTCTGTCTTAAATAATAAAAATTGAAATTATATCTGATATATTTTATGTATTCCGAGTGTTCTGTAAAAAACCTTTTTCTGGATTAGTTTCGAAATTGTAATGTGCCCTTTATCCTAATAATAGACAAGTGAGGTGCCCTAATCCTTCCTTGCACATATAATATATTGTTCATGTGCTTCTCAGACGGCAAAGGCAGTGCCAATACAAGCTGATGAAAAGAGCTATTATTTTGCCACCACCAGAGAACAACTACATAGTTCGATTTCACAATGGTAAGTTTATCTTATTCGTTTAGTTATTGTTAGTTGTGAATGCCCTTAGAATGCGCATATATTTATTACTAGCTTATGACAATAAAAAATATATGAATATATGAAATAAAAAAATTTTAAATTATATATCCCAAGTAAAATACTATTAAAATAAAAAGAAACCAAGGCTCGGATAACCGGGTGTTCGATAACTTTCGAAACGGTTTCTTCTTAAATAACTAAAGAACATGGTTTCAGTTACGTACGAACTGAACATTATAAATAAACTTTTTGTAAAAGAACAAAATTTGGGGCCGCTCCGTCTGCGCAACACTTCGTGCGGACTAAACCGCTTTTTGAAAAACATTCCGTTTGTTTTCTTTCCGAACGCAATGTTGTACAAAGAACGGTAGAAACGTTTAAAAACGTTATTTTAAATAACATTTCCGAGTCTTACAATAAACGTCGATATTATTCCTTGCCTGGATATCAGCTGATTCGCAATGAAATGACAAGGTTTTCAGAACTGGTGGCGGAGTAGCAATCTACCTCAGAACAGGAATTCCCAACACTGTAATAACTAAATCATGTGAGCAGTATGGCTCGCGATTTGAATATCTGTTCGTTAAGTTCTAATGTCACATGTTAAAGTTCTTCTTGGAGCTTTTTACAGTCCATCGAAACACAGATTACTTTCATGAGTTTGAAAAGATTCTAAAAGATCTGACTCCCTTGAACAAGCTCACTATTAACATGGATGACTTTAATACTTGTATGCTGAAAAGTGACTGAAAGTACTGCTCGACTACTATCTGCCGTAAAATCCAGTAACCTACACTTGGCTCAACTGAATGCCACACATTTCTTTTCGAATTGTGACCCTTCGCTCCTTGACCTTATATTGGTGTCATCAGTCAACTGCATTGCCAAAGATGGTCAGTGCAGTGCGGATACATTTTCCTATCACGCCCTTTGTTTCTATCTTATAAGATTTACAAAGTAAAGCCTCAAATTCTGATGCGTTGTAATTTTGCTGCCATTGACTTAGATAAACTTCATAAAGATGTAGCGGATATTGAATGGTTTAGAGTGTAGACGATCAGATCACCTTATTCAATTCTTAAGTTATGGACCTTTACGATCGACACGCTCCTAATTAGCCAGTGAAATTAAAACATTTACCTACTCCTTGTTCAAAGGATGATATCAAACTGCTTTTAAAAAAGAATAATTCAGTGCGCTGCAAATATAAAACAAACCTTCTTATATAAATAAGGAGCGTTACAAAACTATTCGTAACCGCTGCAATAGAGTGTGTAGGAACGCACAACGCCACCACATTCACAAATCTGTAGAAAATGAAAATCCAGCTTAAGTTTAGAAATTTTTAAGATCATTAGGTGTCGGCAAAGCTATATGTGATAGTATGTCCTCCAACATCGACTTGAATCTGTTAAATACACCCTTCTCATGCACTTCTACCATGGAGGGATCTACAAAATACCATACATTAAAATATATTTCATCTTTGCCGTACCCAGATATTCCTCAATTGAAAATTAAACAACTCACCGATTTTGATGTTAGGAAGAGTATCACGTCCATCTCATCCAAGGCTGTGGGTTACGATGGCATTAGCCGTTTGTACACTTTGAAGTAGCAAATTCCTAACAAAATAAAATAATGAAAAAAATGCTTTTAACGCTTCACATATTTAAAAACACATATTTAATTTTATTGTATCTATAAGTTCATTTTGTAGAACTATTTAAGAGCAATATTTCCGCCATACTATTCTTGTATCTCTGACGGTTTTTGCAGTGCAAGCCAAAATATAAAATATATCGTTATATTTTGGCCAATTTACATAATATCTTCATAAGTGACGATGGGCTATGTTATTGTAAAATTTCATTAAAATCCAAAAGAGAAAAGTGTAACAAAAATCCATACATAAATCCATGCTAAAAAACCTACGCATTTATAATATTATTAGAATTTAGAGCGTCACACATTCACATTTTAGCTGTAGAACATTCATTCATTACAGCTTTAGAAGTTATACGAGCCCAATGCAAAAGAGTTCGTCTAGTGCCAAATGTTACAAGTGTCTAATATTCGAAGTAACGTTTAATAAAGTAACAAAATATTTCCCTTTTTAAATAAAATACAATTAATTCTTGGGGAGCCATCCACACAATAAACTTCGTCCATCGCATTCAACGGCGCAAAATAGTTCGTCTTCCACTCAATGGCATCACGTTTAGCATCGATCACGGCCTTTATTCTTCGTGGCATCGTTGCTATCAATTCTTCACATTGTTGTGTAGTTATTGAGCCAGACAGATTTAAATTTTTCTTTACATTGCTTGAAGACCTTGCTGGCTACATGCGCAGCATTTTTTTCATTTTCCACCATAGTCACAATCCGGTGACAAATCTGGATTACTTGACGGCCACTTCATTGTAGAGATCTGATTCCGGTTAAACCAAGCCTTGGTTGTCCTCGCAGCGTGACGAAAGGAAGTTTTCCTACGTAGGCACGACGATCGTATTTTACCATTTTCCTTAAAAACTCGATTTGTCGCTTGTGATTCGCGCCCTACCAGCTTTCTTCAAACATTCAACCGTGCCATTTTTCCTGTGATGTTCGATGATGGTCTGAACTGTCATCTTAGTAGGGATAAGTCCTTGGCTATTTGGTAAGCAGCCATTACTGTGGCTACAAATAATTACTTTTCGTTCTTCGTTGCGGTAACAAAAAATATTCTTATTTAATTCTGTACATATGACAATGTGAAATTATATATATGTACAGAATTAAATAAAATATATCTTTTAATGAAAATGAATAATGCGTTTATTAAGTAATCTTTTGTAACGTAACATTACTAAGTCTTCCCATTAAGTAATCATGAGATACTTGTGTTGGGAATGAGCCGATTCTTCCCTTATTATAAGATTTCAATTTTGATTCGATTTTTTGTTTTACTTTTACACTTATCTTTTCACATAATTAAATAATTAAGAATAAAAACAATATTAATAATACAAGATAGCATGTTGTTGCAGGTGTAGCAATGTAGGTTTAGGTAGTGTATTGTGTGCCTGTTGCATGTGTGTGTGTGCGTATGCGTGTGTGCCTGTATGCACGTGTGTGTGTGTGTGTTTTTCCTTTGAAGTGAGTGTTTAAATGGTAAGGGTTAAGACATTGTAGGGGCAAGTTAAGTATGTATAGCTTTTGAACTGATATGAGGTTGCTGATGTTATATAGACCTTGCGTAAAGAATCTGTGAGGTTTGAAATAAGTTATTTTTATCAGCGATCTGTGTGCCCTTTACAGATGTTGAAACTCACTTTATTAGCATTTCCCCATATTGAGACAAAAAGGCTATAATGGATTGAGCTAGGGCTATGTAGATTTTATTTAAGACAGAGCTAGACATTACCGACTTTAATATTTTGTGACAGTCCGATTAGTGACAGATTCTGACTGTGGATGCCAATTAAGCCTCTGGTCAATACAAATGCCAAGATATTTAGTGTCACTCACTTTGCTTATAACCCGACAAAGACACGGATAGTTATGAGAACTTGAGCAGATGTGGATATTTATATATAAGGTGTTCGCAGGCTGTGATGATATGTAGGGAGCCAAGAATGTATAGTTGGTCTTTTGAATATTTAAGGTTAGAAGATTCTTTCTTAGCCAGTCCGATATACGAGGTATACCAAGCGTAGCCATTTCACGAGCAGAGCTCCAAGTTTGGGCAGAAGAGACAATAGCAGTATGATCCGCATAGGAAAGTATCGTGCCCATTAAACTTCATAGGTTATTGATGATAAGAAATAGAGTCGGGCCGAGAGCACTTCCCTGCGGTACACCAAATTTCACTGCTTCTTCTTCACTGATAAAATTGCCTATTTTCACCGATTTGGTCCTGTCAAGAAGGTAGCTAACGAACAGTGAGAGAGCTTTCCTTCTAACATAAAACTCTCTAGTCTTTATACAAGAACCACGAGAAAAAATGTCTCAAACGCCTTTTTAAGATCAAAAAATACAGTTAAGCATTTGTTACCTTTTTCGACTTTTTCAGTTATGTGTATGACACTCCTTTGTGAAAGCCATATTGGAATTTATATAGGATTTTATATTTTAAATAATAGTTAATCTGTCTATTACTTGTAAGCTTTTCAATTATTTACTATAATTATTATTTTATTTACCATTTGTAAAATTATTATTATACAAATAGTCGTTAAAACAGAGATTGGCCTATAATTATTAGCATCAGTTTTGTCTCCGCTCTTGTAAACAGGTGTTTAAGTGAATCAACACAGATCGCTTAAGTGCACTGGGAAAAACTTCAGTTCGAAAACAAAGGTTAGCCAACTTTCAAATACTACAAAGTCTCTAGCACGTTTCAAGAATGCAGTGCTTATTCTGCCAGAGTTCAGGCACATAAGTACTCTATTAACCTCCGCGGGATCTGCCTCTAGCAAAACAAATGAGTTAGGATGAGAACACTGAATCAGTGGGTCGCTAGTACGGGCATTCGGTCCCGACTGGTTATAAGGTCTGCTAGATTTGCACCTACTTTGACAAAGTATTATTTTTAGTATTTATTTTACTACTTTAGTATTTAATAGTATTTACATGATTAATAGAATCTTGTGGTTGCGATTTCAAGTTAAGGAGATCGGTATTTATCGTTGCCGGAGGCTTATATTGCGTCATCTCTCCTATGTAGTAGCCCATAGTTTTTAGGATTATTTACTCACTTTTATATTTTTACCATTGTATCTATATTTAGTTTGTTGATGAGATTCGAACAAAAGGTACGATAACGTTTTTAGGTTATTTTTAAAGTGGTGTTGTGGGGCTCTTTACTAAGCTTAAGTTGCATGATATTTCTAACTTTAATACATTTTAATAATCTTGGAGTTATCCAATGCTTCAGAATTCTTTTGCTTCTTGATGCAGTGATGGACGTAGAGTTGGCTTGGATAGCTGCCCGAATCATTTCTATTAAAGCGTTGGCAAAAGTTTCAGGATTATCGCATGTATTAAGGAACGACACATCAGAAGTTATAAGAGTTTTGCTAGCAATTTCACAGATAGTTACAATTGAGGTGTAGTAAGGGGTGGTGGTCTTTTTATGTGAATTTAAGAATTTTACTAAAACTAGTTTATGATCCGTGACAGTGGTATTTAAAACACCAATAGAAGCAGAATTAGAACTGGAATCTAGTTTTAGCATAGCGTAATCAAGACAGGAGTCTCCTCTTTTAAGAAAGGTGTCGCCAGGCAAGAGACCATGCAGAGATAAAAGGTTAAAATAACTGAGCTGATTGTAGCGTTTGTGTGACTTTTCAGTTACTGAAGTTATTAAGTCGATGTTAATAATAATAATAGTAAATAAATTTCTTTATTGTAGCAAATTGGCCCTCTTGTTAGTATACAATCTTATATATCTATGTTAGTACAAAAACAATTAAAAAGTTAGTTACATAATATGTCAATTCATTTGAATCTCAATAAACGTATAAATTGTGTTGGTGATGTCATAAAAAATCTTAAAATGTCATAAATAATCAAAAAATAAATTTAAGTAATTAATTATACAACAACAAAAAAACATTTCATTACAATGCAATAAAATGAAATTCAGTCATTAAAATACAATTAAATTGGGATTTCAAATTACAGAAAAAAGATTAAATATAAAATGCCAACAGATCAAGTATTATGTCAAGTTATGTCAAATATTTCTTCTTACTTTACCAACTGGCCATTAAAAATTGTTATTTGTTTACTAAAAAATTCATAAATTGTTGCCAAATTGGTAGTTGTAGCTTATTTGCTAACAGTCGCAGAATAGTGTTGGAGCTGGAGCGCAGTCTGTACATTTGTGAGGCGTTCTTCTTACGGATAACAGCGTAGAAGTCATCCAGTACCGCAACAGCAAACATAGTTGACGCACTACAGTACCGCGGCAGGCCCAGCACTACACTGAGACTTATTATATTTTGTTATTATATTGAATCCTAAGCGCGTTTAAAGCTGCTTTTGAGCCCCGCTCATGTGACCAAAGGGCTGCCGAGTAAAACGATTGGCAGAATGCCTTGAAAAGCGTGATTTTAGCTTCTACACTGCAACGATTAAACCTATGTGCTAGCATATTACACCTGGCTGTAAGAGCTCTTCTCTCTCTTTCAATATCCGCCTGATCAGTAAGGTCCTCAGTTAAAAAGTGGCCAAGGTATTTGTATATATTGACTCTGTTAAGCCTTGTTCCGCTTAGGCAAATAACAGGTTCATATTTTAGAGATTTGTGCTGTGCTTGGAAGACCATGTACTCACTCTTATTGCTGTTATACACCAGCCCATGCAATTTTGCATACTCCTCACACGTCTGGAGAAGAGAACGAATTGATCCAGCCGATGGACCCAACAGTACCATATCGTCCGCGTAACTAAGGTTATTTATAGTCAGACCATCTATTGCACATCCCACAAGTTTGTTACTGAGCTCAGCGATTAATTCGTTGACATAGATATTAAATAGTCTAGGTGATGGTACACCCCCCTGCCCTATACCACACTCCAGTCCATACACACTGGAGGAGGCATTACACCATTTCACCCAGTTTGGCTGATTGTCATGCCAGTGCTTAAAAAGTTGTATGATCTCCCATGACACACCCGCCTTCTCCAGCTTTTCCCAAAGGACATCATAGACCACGAGATCAAAAGCCTTTGAGGGGTCGAGGAAGCAGGCGTACACAGGAGTGTGCCTATTAGTTTAGTATCGCACAGTCTGTTTTAAACAAAGGATAGCAGTTTCAGTTGACAACTGGGGTCGGAACCCAAACTGTGCGTCATGGAGTTGCACACACCTGTCAAGCTCCCTGTCCATCACTCTGTCCAATACCTTCGCTATTACTATTGCTAATGATATGGGCCTATAATGGGTGTGGTCGGCTAAGTCACCTGTTTTATTTTTAACAATAGGCACAACTATAGGTCTTAGCATTTCTTGTGGAAGGTAGGAGTGGCCGATACACAAGGAGTAGAACATTGCTAAGACCCGCGGCAGGTTCACGCCCGCGTACTTCAGGTGTTCCACACTCAAGCCATCGCGCCCGGGGGACTTGCCTCTTTTCATGCTGTTAACTGTAGCTGCCACCTGCTTAGCAGAAAAACGGACCAGCTGCCGCCCAAGGACTTAGCTGGGCACGCTCGCCGTGACAGACCTGTTCGTGGCGCAGTAGCGTTAGCAAAAGGGGAGTTCCGTTATTTTGGCTTGAATATGATTCTTAATATACAGAACAATACCATTATTTTAGTTCAACACATTACATGTCTGAGAGGAGGTATAGTTTTGTAATAACGGTATATTTTTAGTTGTAACCGATCTACATTCAGTCATGTACATGTCAACTTCAAAGATTAACTGTGATAGAGACACGTGCAGGTCATCAATGTCCTTATAAAAACGAATGTTTTTATCAACATGCGCGTGTAAATCTTGTATATTGCATTTAAATGAATAGTAATTTTCAAAAGATCCAACTCCTGAATTGAGTGATAATTGTTATTTATTAGACCATTATTTACAATATTCATAGGTTGAAGCTAGTTTATATTCGAAAGTAAGTAGTATTATTACATTCATTCTCAAAAAATGGTGTAGGTTAATAGTACTAACTAAAATAAATTTATGCAACGTTGAGAAAAGCGAGAGGCATTAAATGAAGCCACATATTTTGTGTAACATTATCAGGCTTCACAACAAAAATCAGATCAAATTAAGCAATAGTTTAGTCACAGGAATGCTTTTTAGTTTTTTCTTAGTTTCATTTAAACACTTTGTATCTCCCGATAACCTGATCGTAAGTTTGTACTTTAGGCATATATAGTTATCTAAGGGTCACCGCGATACGACAAAATTCACGCGAACGATGCGACGTTGCCGCTTTGTATCGTAAGTTTGCAATACAAACAAGGAAGTACACTGTTACTAAATCTTTCCTTAAAAGAAAGTAAAGATCACGGTTATCTCACTCTAATGTAATAAGCGTAACAGAAATAGAAATAGTTCAGTATGTTGCTATGCGCTCGGCTAATTAGGTCAAGGGCACAATTTTTACTTTGTTTAGTGCGAAGACGCGTTGTATCCGGGATGCACGTTGCGCAATTCAGCACATTATTGTCGCTTATTGTTAAGTTTTTACTGTGATAGGACATGGAATTTATTTAGTGTTAGTTTCACTTTTGTGATACGTAACTGAGTATTTTAGGTTTAGTTTTGTGAGTAGTATTTAATTATTTTATAAGTACGTAAGACGTCCACAATGCCTCGTGCACACGGCGTCAGAATACACTGACATGATTTAATCTACGGGGAATCTGCGAACTTACCGAGAAAGGTATGGAGATAGCCGCACGTGCCCTAGGAACTCTCGCACCATAGTATTGGCAGTGCAACGGGCACGGGAAAACAAACCATTAGTAGCGCATCGGGAGGGAATCCCACCGCAGCAGATACCTACTGCGCGCGAGCAACAGATTCTTGACTATTTTGACCGCAACCCCACATCAAGTCTGCATAGAGCCGCACGCCAGTTTAGAGTTAGCCATAGAACCGTGCATAACGTTTTAAAAGGGAATAAACGCAAACCAAAAAAGTTCAAGTCCTTTTAAGACGGCGTTTGCCAGTCAGACGTACTTACTGCCAGTGAATACTAGACAAAGTTACTGACGACCCGAACCTTTTATTAAATGTCATGTGGACCGACGAGAGCACATTTACACGCAACGGCATATGGAACCGACAAAATCTCAGATACTGGAGTATTAAAAATCCACGCATGGTTCGGGAGCTGGAGCATCAATACCGCTTCTCTGTTAATGTGTGGGCTGGTATACACAGGGACCAAATTATTGGCCCTGTTTTTATTGAAGGTACCATTAAAGCGGCAAAATTTTTGGAGATATTATCCGGTCCCGTTGCTGATTATACCGAAGAACTACCCTTAGCCAATCATCGCCATTTATGGTACCAATTGGACGGAGCTCCTCCACATTCAGTGATGTCTTCCAGAGAGCGACTCTTATAATAATGGACGTTTTCATCTGGGGGTTTGTGAAAGGTGAAGTGTGTGCGACAGACGTGAATAACGTAGAGGAACTGAAGAACCGGATTACTTTAACGTTTAATAAATTAAAAAGTTTAACAACAAACAGTGAACTTATTGCACGATTAAATAACAATATTTTTCGTCGTTATAATTTGTGTACTATTGCAAACGGCGGACATTTCGAACAATTGAAGATTTAATGTGTAAGTGTTACAGTGAGTAATTATTGTTTATTATGTTCATTGATCATACCGTCCAACGTTACCTACACCACATGTTTACTTTATCAACCACATCAAAGCTCCGCTGTATAGGTGTGTGAGCCGCTGAGCCCGCCGCCGCATGCGCTATGTGATTCAAATGCGACGTTGCCAATTTGTTACGCAGGTGGCGGCAGGTCAGTCAACAAAGGATGTTTACATTTTAACTTAATTATTAAGCTATTTAAGTTCTTTGAAAAAAGTTTTTTCGTATACTTCTCGTAAACTTTTTTTTAATAGTTTCGGATTAACAGTAGGCACTTATATTATATTTGGTTTCATTTAATGCCTCTCGCTTTTATCAATGTTGTATATTAAGCATATATTTTGTATATAAGCAAATAGTGTTGGCATGTGTATGTATATGTATTAGTTTAGATTTGTTATGATATGTAAAGATTTTGTATGGGAGTTGTTTGTGATTTTGAACATACGCTGATAATGATGATAAGTATACCTAAATAGTAAATGTATGAGAACAAAAATGTAGTTCCTCATCATGATTTGTGCATAAGTTCTTCGTCGCCGATAGGTTTTCCGCGAGCCATTTTGTTTGAAAATAATGATAAAATTGCAGCAAATTATGGTTTTTATTATTATTATTATTATTATTTTGTGTTTTATGGCAATCAGCTGTTGTTACTACACAATAACTATTTCTGCCAGTTTCAAGTATTAGTATACACACGTACTACACGAGGTTAATAATTTTGTAGCGATCAGCTGAGTAGAACTTGCAGTATCTCGAGCATTGAGTAATACAAAAACAGGGGGATGAAATAAGTTTTTACAGATCTTTTTAACACAAAAGAGTATAATTACATATTTATAGTTGTATATTAAACAAATGGATAAATCTTCCAAGAACCTTAAAAATAAGAGGTTTTTATATGTTTGGAAATGAGAGTGACGTATCATGTCACAGATTATTTCTATTTTCAGATTTGAATTCAGATTTTTGAATTTTACTCATTTTTCAATTAAAGCAGGTAGAATTGAGACATGGACGAAATCTTTTGCATTGATTAACAACGAACTATTTTGAGTTAGTCGTAGCAAATTGAAGAGCCCAACAAATACACATTTTAGTAAAATAAGTTTGTCTTTAAAAGTTCCTGATTAACAATACTATGATGGAGAATTTTACCCTATACAATTTTTTTAGGCCTGTTATATGAAAATGTAGTTAAGTTGAAGACAGGCAACTAGGGTCGTATTGGTCTTGCACAAGCTGTAAGACCTTTTTGGTAATATGCGGTATTTTGAATTTTATGATTCTGATTTCAGGAATTTCAATGTCAATAAACAGGCAGGAGAGAGACCTTACTTATTTCACATTTGACCATAGCCGCGAGTACCAAAAGATACTGAGGTCCTTGATAGCTCTCTACACCCAGTGGGATGGCCCCATGAATTGGTTTCCTGAGGAGTTGAATGGGCCTAAATCTCTCGTTGAAGAGATATTGCACGTAAGTTATTTTAGTTGTGTTGTCGCAGTTGACGAAGAGATCATTTACATTCAATACGAGGGTGATACTGCTTAGTTAGGATATACATTATTGTGTTAAATGTTATATGTGAAGTCCATATTGTATAATAAATAATAACCAATATATGCTAGACAAATACTTAGACCTATGCTGTGGTACATTACCTGTTTTAAAAACATCAATATTTTCAACTAGCAACTTTAACCAAAATTTGTTTGAGTATAGAAGTTCAGAATGAGCCATTAGAAATTGAAAAAACAAAGAATAATGCAAACATGCGTTGCATTATTTTATGCCAAAATTAATAACGGCAAAGTTTCTTTTCGCTCGTAAGAATTTATAAAGATTTCTTTACAATCACAACAACTTTCGTTGCTAACTAAAAAGTTCTTGCTACCTAGAGAATTATAGCTGAACGTTTTAAATAATCCTTCAAAAGATTCTTATTTAGGCCATTTCCTGCCCACTTAAGAAATACATACGGAACCTATTCGCTGCGGGGTGCACCTATTCGCTGCGGGGTGTACCTATTCATCACGATATTTTACACGTTTGTAGTAAACTTCAGATAAACCTTCAGCTAAGTTGTTATTTCAGTAAGTAAGAACACAAATAATTACAATATTGAGAAACAGTTAAACTTATATTTAATATTTAGGTTTAGAATAATCTCTAATAAAAGGTCCGAGCATAGGTTGATTAGACGAGCTCAGCAACAATAATAGGACAAAACAATTTATAAATATGCTATTCGATTTTTAACGAAAAGAAAAAAAAATAAGAAAAGAAGAGAACATCCAGAGCAAAAAGTTTTGGGTAAATGTGCGTATGCGCGTGTGTTTGTATTTAAATATATGTACCTATATTTGCTTTATAAAAATATGACACTTTAAACTGTCTTCAATGGTTTAGAAGTTTGTCAAGAAATGATAATAGGTAAAACCTATGTAATTGCAAATACCACCGTACATGCACGATTTAAAACATAATTTACTTGTACCTAATAACCTATGTAATTCTAATACCACCGTACATGCACGATTTAAAACATAATTTACTTGTACCTAATAACCTATGTAATTCTAATACCACCGTACATGCATGATTTAAAACATAATTTACTTGTACCTAATAACCTATGTAATTCTAATACCACCGTACATGCATGATTTAAAACATAATTTACTTGTACCTAATAACCTATGTAATTCTAATACCACCGTACATGCACGATTTAAAACATAATTTACTTGTACCTAATAACCTATGTAATTCTAATACCACCGTACATGCATGATTTAAAACATAATTTACTTGTACCTAATAACCTATGTAATTCTAATACCACCGTACATGCATGATTTAAAACATAATTTACTTGTACCTAATAACCTATGTAATTCTAATACCACCGTACATGCATGATTTAAAATAGAATTTACTTGTACATGATAACCTAAGTAATTGCAAATACCATCTTACATGCATGATTTAAAATAGAATTTACTTGTACATGATAACCTAAGTAATTGCAAATACCACCGTACATGCATGATTTAAAACAGATTTTACTTGAACATAATAACCTATGTAATTCTAATACCATCTTACATGCATGATTTAAAATAGAATTTACTTGTACATGATAACCTAAGTAATTGCAAATACCACCGTACATGCATGATTTAAAACAGATTTTACTTGAACATAATAACCTATGTAATTCTAATACCATCTTACATGCATGATTTAAAATAGAATTTACTTGTACATGATAACCTAAGTAATTGCAAATACCACCGTACATGCATGATTTAAAACAGAATTTATAAACCCGATTTCAACAATTGAAACTTTTTAATGGATAAAACTCGACTATTGATTTTTAGCTGTAAATTGAATTAAAAATCTTTTCTTTATACTGATTTCTTGACCAGATTCATAAGTATTTTAATTTCTTGATAATAACTACAAATGTATGTCTCGAAAATATGGTAATTCATTATTTTTAGGGAACTATACATGTAATTATTAATAATTTTTTAAAATGTTTACTGTCGAATTTACTATTCGGCTACTAAATTGAAAGAGTACCCAAAACCTTTTTGCACACTCTTTTGGTAAGGACGTTTTTCTGACAATGATCGTGTATTTTGTTTTTACATGTGGTTGACGTTGAATATAATCTCTCCACTTTATATTTGTTAGCTACAAATATATTTGTAAGCTTCCGTTTGTATGTCATTTAATTTCATTATGGGGCGCATGTAAGCGGTTCGGCATATTCTGTTCGGCAGTATTTGTTGAACGACAAGGCGGCCCCGAAGCAATCACTACAAATTTTAGACTGTATTTAGGTTGTGCCGATCGGGTTTTCTATTCGGGGCCATTCGTAAGTAAATCTGATGCTGACGCCCAATTGTATGTGTTTAGCATAGCAGGGCGGCCTTTTTCTCAAACATTCATAAACACATATTCGATTTTGCCGCCCAGCTGTGCTGAAAATTGCCGGCCCGCCTAAGTGTGTAGCGTGTAACATGGTCTAACTATTCTAGTTCAAATTAGTCTTAAATTGTTACCTCTTTTTATGTTACCCCTTTTTATGTTACAGAAAATTGACACAATGTTTTATGTGGAAGAATACATAATTGCTAACACTATGATA
Organism: Marasmarcha lunaedactyla; assembly: GCA_923062675.1. Taxonomy (NCBI): domain Eukaryota; kingdom Metazoa; phylum Arthropoda; class Insecta; order Lepidoptera; family Pterophoridae; genus Marasmarcha; species Marasmarcha lunaedactyla. The sequence goes on along the minus strand of OV281339.1, from coordinate 10,018,848 downwards.
GAACAATGTATAGCTCACCTACAGAGTGTCGTCCATCTTGCTTTTAATGTAACAAATGTGAGTAACTACTTATAATATAGATAGGCATTTTATTTAAATTTTCTTTGTTAGTGTGTACCGGGGCGGCTGATAAGTTCGCGACCTGAGGTACTTAGCGATGACTAATCATCTTGTTATTGATAACACTACTTGCCCATCTAAGTGGTAGTATAAATAACACCCCTTTGTTTAATTCGGTTCATTAACACGTCATCCTTGGAACAGGCAACAACACCATGTCGATAAAGACGTTTGAAGAAATGTCATCGGTTCTTCAAGATTCTAGTCCTTCGTATACCATGGTAAAAAATTGGGCTCGGCTTTTTCAACAAGGAAGAGAGAGCTGTGAAGACGACCCCCGTCCGGGTCGCCCAGTGACGGTAGTCACTGAAGAAAAGTTCAAAAGGTTGAAAAGCTAGTATTGGCCGACCGTAGAATTAAACTGTGGCAGATAGCTGAAGAGTTGCAGATTAGCAAAGAGCAAATAGGAGAAATTTTGCACCAAAATTTACACATGAAAAACATTTGCGCGCGTCGGGTACCACGAATGCTCACGCCGCTCGACAAACAACGACGACTCGCGAGTTGTCAGGATTTTTCGGAGTTGTGTCAGAGCGATTTTGATGAAAATTGTAATCGCATTAAAACCCGTAGACGAAACCTGGATACATCAGTATGATCCGGAGTCCAAACAAAGGGTCTATGCAGTGGATTAAAAAGGGAGAAAGGCCACAAAAGAAGCTTAAAGTTGAAAAGTGGGCCTCCAAGATTATGGCGAGCATTTTTTGGGATAGCGAAGGAATTTTATTTATTGACTACTTGCCTAAGGGCATTAAAATGAATGGTCAATACTACGCCAATTTATTGGGTCGAGCTCGTGAAGCAGTCATTCAGAAGAGACGAGGCAAGTTGGCGCGCGGGGTGTCATTTTTGCAAGACAACGCGCCCGTTCACACCGCTCGCGTAGGGATGCCTTAAAAGCCACTGGGTTCGCAGAAATCGATCATCCACCCTACAGTCCGGACCTGGCTCCTAGTGACTGTTTCCTTTTTTCAAAACTGAAAAAGGAGTTGCGGGGGCGAAGATTTTCGGATGATAATGGAATGAAGTCGGCCGTAGAGCGCCATTTTCAAGAGCAATCTTAAGAATATTTTTTAAGTGGTTTAAAGGCCTTGTATTCACGATGTGAAAAGTGTATTTCATTTGAGGGACATTGAAAAATAAAAATAAAAAAATTATGATTTTGTTTTTTGAAAATGATGTAGTGTAACGTATTTAGTAGCATGTATATATTTGTAATATGTATATTTAGAAATACGTCAATATATCGCTTCCCGGCAAGAATAGTGTCACAACACATATTAGGTACAAAATGACATAATCACAGAATTAAATAGCGCGCATTTCATTTGTTCGGCTTCAAAAACATCGTTTTTATGTTGCGAATGGTTACCACTAGATGACACTTAATTCTCTTTTTCACGGATCTGTTTCGCTCCGATCACCGGCGCGAACAGTGTCACATTTGTGTTAAGACAGAGAAGACGTGTAAAGTGTCGCCAGAAAAGTGTTTTAAACGTGTAATGTGACTTTTTATCGGTAAATTTTATGTTTAAATATTAGAATCAATATGAAAAAGGCGACACAAACTGTGTCATGACTGTATTGTTGACGAAAAAGCGTTGTAAAAATTTGCACTTTATACAAAAAACCGACATAACCTGTAATAAGTCTCTTTTTTTTACTGTTTCTGATTTTTACTGTTCGTGTTTTAAAGAATGTAATAAAAACCCAATACATGTAATGACGTTTTTATTGTGAACTATTATAATTATCACAAGTTATATGTTGTGTTCTGTCCTTTTTTCTGCATAAAACTTAAATTTTACTGTGTCTCAAATATGTGATGATAAAACCGACTGTTTCTATTGGCATGAGGGAAAAGCAAACCGCGGAGCTGATGAAATCGGATCTTGTTTGTTTAGTTTATTGAAAATAGTGTAGTAAATCACGATGGACCGGCATTAGATCTAACATTCTATTCTGACAATTGTTGCGGTCAGAATAAAAACTGACTCTGTCCATTCAACAATCGAAAAGCAAATACAAAGAAGACTCAAGTCAGGTCCAATTTATGTACCCAGTCAGTACGTTGAAGCTATAAAATGCGCAAAAAAAAGGCACACCCTATACCGTGACAGAAATGTCATCTTGTGATTTTTATTCATTGAAGCGTCTGTCCGAGGATATTGGGTTAACTACAGCAAGATCATTTAAAATTTCTGAGGTGAAGATTTTTAAACTGTTACAGGACGATCCTGCTAAGTTGCTATATAAAGTCTCTTATAAAGATGATCAGTTCTCTGAAACCGTATTAACGCGAAAAAAAAATCTTGGTTCGATTTCCCTCAAACTCGCGTACCGATCTAAACCGAAACTCAAAGAAAATAAAATAAAGGATCTATTAGATTTGTTACAAAATAATCACAATCCCCATTTTTATGAATCTTTTTATAAGTCTCTGAAGTAAGTAATTTATATTTTTTATAATAATAGTTTTGACGTGAATAATTCACGTAAAAAAAGATTATTATTATCTCCAAAGGAGTTTGTTTTGTAATTTTTCTTTTTTTTTTAAATGTTTGTTAAAAAGTCATGACTGTCGTGTTAAAAATATGTTAAAAAATAAGTTCCTTTTTCTTATTGTAGGTATGTTTAAAGTCAATTTACTAATAAAAGTAATAATGATGATTGCATATTATATGTTATGGATAATAACCTCATTTTAGTTATAAGATTAAATTTTATATTGCTAACGGCCAGAAACTGAGTAAGACTGATTGTAATTAGGGCAAAAGTACTAATTTAGGTATATCCAGAAGTTGGTTTTTGATGTTTTTTTTATAGAAGTTTATAATTTGGTTATTTTTTCTTTATTTTTAATTAAGTTTGAAGATTTTTTATAATAAAAGTACTGGTGATTGGATACATCAAAATGTGTATTATTTCTGAAACTCACAAATTTTTACCGAGAAAAGAGTCATAATATACAATTAATTTACAAGTTTGTTAAAAGTTACTTTAAAAAAAATAAGTTTTTTCCTTAATTCTCAGCCTTATAATAAACATATAAATAACCTATTTGTACATAAAATTTCATTTATCTGACTACAATAGTTTTAAATTTATTGACGTATAATTAAACAAAAAGCTATTAAAGTTGCATTTTCTCGAAACAGCTATTTTTGTGTTGTGACACTATACTTGCCGGGAAGCGATATATTGGTAGAATTATATTTGGTACACTCTAATGTTGCTCTTTATCACACTCTCCATTCTCAGCGGTCAGTTGGAAGAGATTTCTCAGAAAAATAAACTGCACCTTGTACTTTGTTTACCACTTATATTACTAACATAATATGTTAGTAATATAAGTAAATAAATGCAACTTTATAAACTTTATGCCATTACAGTGTTTCTAAATTACCCCTGTAACTGTTTCAGCCCAAAACCCGCTTGGAATATAAGTTTAGAGAGAATCGAGTCTTTCACGTTCTATTGCTGAAATACCTTTATCTACTAACAAATAAAGCTTGCCACAGAACTTCTTTGGAAGTTGCCAAGATCCTGCTCAATCTAGACCCTGAGGATCCCTTGGCCGTGGTTCTGGTAATTGACACATTGGCCATAAGGGCAAGGGAATATAAGTGGTTGGTCGACGCAGTTGTTGTGTGGTCTAAAGAAAGAAATGCTGGATTTCTCTTCAATATACAGTATTCTCACTCCATGGCTCATTTCCACCTGGCAAATAGAACTAAAGGTATGCATGATAGTTTTTGCTTAAAATTTTTTAATTTGTATATGTAAAGACCTTGGGTGAAGAAAGGTCTGTACAGTTATTACTGTAACGTCGCGTTGTTGTATTTAAAATGGCATAGTGTAGCCATAATAACACTGAACTCGTTAAGTATAAAAAGTACTTTTTCACACTAACGTTAAGTTTTTCCACAATTAACAGTCGGCAAAAGAAATATGGATATTCCCGTTGTTGGTGAGTAGTGTGGAACTTGTTATAGCGTACATTAATATTTTTATTTTGCTTTCGCCTTATAGGCTTGAAAAAAAAATTCACCAAAACTGTCTCTGATGTCAGTGTTATTGGTTACGCCCTATGCAATGAAATGCGGTTAAGTGCGATGGATACGTATTTACATAATGTACGAAGAATTATGCAAGCGATGGATTGTTGCCTAGCGACATAATTGAGCATGTTCTTGTTATAGTGTCATAGCATGTCCTAGTAATTTTTTGCCTGTTTAAATTTTCACTCTGTGATCTATTTAATATTGCACTCTAATGTTTGGTTATAGAAATAACATCAATTGCTTGAAACAATAAGGATCTCATTCCATGAAATTTCGTAGATATCTCAAAAAAGTGCGTAAGCATGTTAATTATTGACTTTACTTCATCACTTGATTCTGCAAGAAAAATAAGCACCAAATTCAAACTAGCTGATTTCTAAGTTCTTAATTTGAATTTGAAAGAGACAGTTAAAATTATGTGTAAGTTAGAATGTAAAATTTAAAGCTTTTTTTGTAATTGCCTGTAAAACCTGCAACCCATTCAGCTATCCTTGAAAATTATTTTGAGCAAAGCTCTGCCAAATATTACACTTTCCTCATTTGATTTCAGCCTTTTATGTTGTCATGTGATGATTGTAACTTTTATTTTCTGTACGACGTATAAAATAGAAATATTTACGATGCTGCTTTTTTTCCAGAAACTAATATGTCAGTGGCGGACCGATTTCTTCAGAATTCTATAATAAGATTCCCTACGGTCGTTTTGAAGATATTTGAAGCATGCAGCATGAATCCAGACCCGAAAATTGTTAACCATCCGTTGTTCAAAGATGCTGGCCAAACGTAAGTTGCATTATAGTGTCCAAACTGGACGGTTGTGTATCTTGAGAGTTTTATCTTTATTTTATTCCCGTCTTTATACATCTAACTTAAGATCGCGCGCCATGTTGAAATTGGGAAAGAGCAAGACACTTATACTGTTTCGGCATGGAAAGTAATATCTGTCTCGCTTCTTGAGGTGATGCATGATTTAAGCGAAGTTTATTATATACGAATCATTTTTACTACAGGAAAGTTCTTGACCATTAGCAATCTCTAAGATTTTGGACTGCAATTGAAAAAAATACTGTTACGGCATGAAATAGACTTTCAAGTACCTCTGAAGAAATCTATATTAGAATGTTTCTAAGTGGGCCCGACACTAATAGAGTGAGGAGGAAATTGTAACTCCCAAACACGAGTTTCAATGCCTTGCCGTCTTGATGGTACGGCATTGTCAATATGATTATGTATAAATAAAATCTAATCAGTTAATCATGAACGTGAGTTTATTTCTAATTTTATTCATTTAACGTTTATTATTTATTCCAGTACAAAGAACCTCCAAGATCTGATAGAACTATATGCTAGGTTGTCTTGGTCAAGATGGAAAGAGCCTCCCGTTATGAAGTGGCTTCTGCGCAATGTCAATGAGTTAATTGAAAAATTTGACGAGAACATGCTTGTCAAGGTAAATAAAAGTTAGTTATTTGTTTAATTTTTTCATAGGTTTTACCTACATTTAAGCAGTATAGACAGGATGTTACGCAGTGAATATAAAGAGTGGAACCGGACTTGGAAGGAAAGTACCCTAAATACTGGAGGCAAGTTTTATTCTAAAGAAAACACGCCTTTATTTTCATGGTTGTGAAAACAAATGGACAGTGGGTCTGATAAGAAAATTGACATAAAAACTGTCCCGAGTCAACAGTATGTATAGAATTACGAATAAATTAAATCACTTGAATTTTAGACTGTGTGTCATCGAATTATAACTGATTATTGCTTGCGATTTTTGCGAATGATTGCGACATTCATTCCATTTTTGCTCGGACGCTATTAAACGCAGACCCCAAGTGGAGTTCCCTATCAAACATCATGGAATATGAACCGAAGATGGATTCACACGAGGAGGATTTGTGTTTTTTTCGTATCGTATTTTTTCACATGTCGTGATTTTTTTTGACGGTGGCAATTATTTTTATATGGCCGCGTTCACACTATTGTGAACCGTGAAAATTTACGGACACGTCTTAAATGACCTAGCGTCTTCTAAATATAGGGGGTCGTCAAAAATCACGAACCGTAAATATTTTGTGACGGTTCCGCAGATGCGCTAGTGCCATTGTGTTGCCCAATTCGTCCAAGATTGAACTATGAATCACGAAACGAAATGTGAACATCTGTTCACATATTTTAACAAACCGTGAAATAACGATTCCGTACCCGATATGACGTTTAATTTTTTAACGTAATCGTTAATGACGGGCGCCGTGAGCATGAATGAGCACTAACTAAATGTTTAGTTGGTGTTAAAAAATCTATTGTTGCTTATTTATAGTTTCTTGGGGAAAACACATAGAGATGGTAAAAGGACGTGTCCGAAAGCTTATTTTTCTCTTTAAAAACCTGCGTCATTCTGCAGATCCTGACATCATGCGTACAGTGTATTTCACTCTTGTACAGTCAGTTATTTTGTACTGCATACGCATTTGGGGTGGTTCTTTCAAAACTATCATGATATCGCTAGAAAGAGCTCAGAGAGCTGTCCTCAAAGTAATGAACTTTAAACGTAGACACTATCCAACTGAGGCAATTATATATATTCCGTTGCATTTTACACCGACACTCACGACTGCCGCTCGATAGGTACATTTTACAAAGACGTCATGGGAAGAATGTGTGCCCCTTGGTACTAAGACGAACCAGCTTTGCAAGTACACAGCACAATTCGTTGAGCCGTAAATTATATAATAAGATAAATAAACAGATTAGCATATACAGACTAAATACATATGAAATTAAGAAAAAAATTAATAAATGGTTACAATCTCTTAATTACACAGATACCGAAAAACTTTTGTTATGAGATAATTATGTAATGATTTATTAACGTTTGCATTGTATAAATTTACTAATCAACTATATAATACGTATATTGTGAATTAGATAATCCTACACTTCTGGACACATCCCTGTACAAATTGTTGCTATAATAGAAGTTTCAAAGAACCTTGACCTCTATGATACAGGCTATGTCTAGTATAGAGGTCAAAGTCACCCATTATTAAGCCTCTTGTGTGTGTGTGCCTATGTGCAACTTTGTTCTATTATTTAAGTTTATCTACACTCGGCGTCAAAAAAATCGCACCTTTCGAAAAAGCAACTTTAAAATACTTTTACTCAAACTTTGTCCATAGTAAGGGTATGATTGTAGGATATCATTGGAAAGGTTATTTAATTGCCTATTAGAAATTACAAACATGTGTATATGTTTTAAAGCTTTTAATAAAAAAATCTTAAAAAGGATAAAAGTTACAAAAACTAAATTTACAAAAATATATAAAAATCTCAAATCAGTCCCTAAAATCTAGTGTTTCCTCCCCTTGCTTTGATGACAGCTTCCATCCGATCCTTCATGGACCTCACGAGGGTCACCACTCTCTCTTGGGGTATGTTCTCCCATTCTTCCTTCACGGCATCCTGAAGCTCTTGGAGAGTGGTGGGAGCAGGATCACGTGCTCGTACGTGTCTCTTTACATCGTCCCAGAGATGCTCGATCGGGTTTAGGTCTGGGCTTCGTGCTGGCCACTGCGTAACAGGAATCTCAACCTCTTCCAAGTTGTCCCGCACAGAAAACGCACTGTGGCAACGGGCGTTATCGTGCATTAACATGAAACCATCGCCAACAAAACCGGCGTACGGGACCACATGGTCTTGTAAGATTTCTGTTATGTACCGCCCAGCATTCAGCGACCCTGGCCCGCGACCACCGCCAGTCCGAGAGACGCACACAAGTTCCGTTTTCCCTTCAACGGATATGCCACCCCAGAACATACAGGAACCACCTCCGTATTCCTCTATACACACTTGGGTAAAACGTTCCCCTCTTCTTCGGTATACCATTCTGCGTCTATCGTTGCAGAAAAGACATACTCGTGTCGTACATGCTCCTGAGCAAATTGTGACCGCTCTCTCCGATGTCGCACGGTCAATTTTGGGCCTCTAGCAGGTCTGTGAGCTCTTAATTCCTTTTCTTTCAATCTTCTTCTAATCGTAGAGACACTCACGGACGTTCTACGAGCTGACCGGAGCTCTTGTTGCATTGCTGAAGCGGTGGCGCAACGACGTAGACACAATGAAATGGTCGTCTCTTTCTGATGTACAACGTTTTCTTCCGGATCCACGTCTTCGGGTGTAGCCACTAGTCTCACGGAACCGTTGGTATACTCGTCGTACTGCAAATCGGCTAAGGTTCAACTGTCGATCAACGTCAACCTGTCGCAGTCCTGTTTGCAATAGAGCAACGATTTGAACGGCTTCTTCAGGTACAGTTCTTTTGCGTATTTTGTTCCAGTGTGTTCACTCTAAAGTCTGAGTAGCGACTGACCCATTTCTTACCTGGACATAACATTTTATACCCTTTTAAGGTAGCCCAACTAGCGCTCCTTAAGTGGGCATTTTTTCCAATATCTTATTGATTGGTCCCTGGTTAGAAATGGTAATTGATTTTTTAATGATACAGGTAATGAATGTAAAGGTGTTGAAGTGCACTTTACAATGATATTTCTTTTTCACGCGTGGTATTTATGGGCCAGATTCTAGGAGCAATTTACTGAAAAAAACATAAAGGTGCGATTTTTGTGACGCCGAGTGTAGATACTTAATTTACTTTGTAAGGTAAAAAATGTTGTACTTATGATGAAAATAAAGTTATTATAAAGTTATAAGTTATTTTAAGTACTTTGAACAACACATAATTATGTATACTGCTAACCGTATTAACGTGCGGTAAAAAGTGTGCCTCACAGACAGATCACATAAAGTATTGTTTTTCTAACGTAACCTCATATTTCTTATAATATATTGTTGTCGGAGTCGAATTTTAAAACATTGATAATGTATTGTGAGTGTATCGTACAATTAACATCTTTTTGAATGTATATTGAGTTTCAGATGCGACCAAAACATGAATATATACCTTCTTTATTTTATTTTATATTTCCTTTTTTTTTACAGGAATTAACAGACAAATTGGCGATTAAAAGACGGAATTTGTTCCAGACATGGCCAACGGAGCTCGTGAGGCATTTGACAATAATATCGCCAATGTCAAAGCTATTGGTTGATGGGGTGAGTTAAATCCGAGGTTATTTTTATCAAATAATGACGAGAAAGAAAGTCATGATGACAATGGAAACCTTTCGAAATGATTTTTTTATATGGGTTTGAATTCGACGGTTGAGTTTTTTATTCAACTTTCTTAACCCCCTTTTATTTAACTTATTTCAGGCTGTACCTCATGTAGAACGTGGCAACTCTTTCGACCCGGTACCGCCATCCGATTCCGTCGACCGTTACAGCTATAGGACTGCTAACCGTTTTGATCACGAACCAATGAGAAACAACGTCTTATACGAACTCTTTGCGTCCCTAATACCAAGCTATCAAACCCCGGCCGACCCACAGCCGTAAGTCCAAAGACTGTGATTGTTGTCGTCGATGCTGTATATTTTGTATTCAAGTTGTTATATATTTTGCTGTTCTTTTATTTTTATTTTTATGAGTGTATATTTACAGTCGAATTAGGTTCGGAATGAGAGGTGAAACGCTGGTTTAATGTATGGTATTGACGTTTTTGATAATGTGTTAAAGGTTTGCATAGTCTGGTGTCCGCGTCTTTAAATCTTAAGCAACGCAATATTGTTGAGTTAAAAGATTCGCAGGGCTTTGCTGTACCACAAAATACATTAAAGTACTACCGTACAGAAGCGACACTCCGCCCCCCAACCACAATCAATTATCTCCACTCACCCCACTGGTCTCTCTGAGTTTGTATGAGTTCGTACGCTCTGAAAGCCTGTAAACTCTAACGCGTTACACACTGGGACGCTTTGCATTAAAACTGGACATTGCATAATTTGATTTAAAACTGATGTATTCAAATATCCCAACTGATAGAAGTAATCAATGATCAGGGAAACGTCATTAATTAAGGTAATTTATTGAAAAAATAGAACTTTACCAGAAATTACGCTGTAAGTGTTATTTTTCCATCTTCTCTTCGTCTGCTCTTTTCTTCATTGACCTTGTCCAGTTTTATCTGTACGTATATGCTGTTGTACTAATCTTTGGCTATCGTAAATGGAATAATTAGGTGCACAGGTTAGTTTCCTTTCCTGCTTACAGATCTTTAAAATAGTGACTGTTTCAATACTTTCTATTCATGGTATTGAATTTTGGTTCTCAACGAAAAAAGGATACCTAATTTCAATATTAATAAGAGACATGGAGGAAAACAAAAGAAAGAAATCATTATCATCATCATCACGTTTTTACACAGTATTACAATAGAACAAAGAGGTTACATGCTAAACAAAATAATAACTTATTATAAAAAAGGGGTAACTAACTCGGCAATATGTTATGAATTTCGTGAAAAGTCCCTGCCCTCTGTAGGTCTTTGTAGAGGCGTAGTATACATACATATACATGGTGTAGTATTGGCTTTTTATAAAATTAGACAAGGGTTGTTTGGGTGTGATAGCACTCTATTTTATTGTATAAAATCTTGAGATATTGATCAATACCTTATACAAAAAAAAACTTTGACTAAATAATATAAACGGGATAATACATAATGTAATCGGGAATATCAGAAAAGAACGCTCAGTGATGCGGAAATGGAAATTCAAAAGTTAATTATAAAGATTTAAGTGGCTAGATTATTTACTAGGTTCATTTGATGTCAGAATAATAGCCAAACTAATATTAGAAACTACTATTTATGTAATTGTCATCAAATCTCCGATTTGAAATAAAAAGTATAGAATCAAATCTTCAAAAATCTACATTCATGAACTTGTTATATTACTGTAGACAATATATCATTCTCTGCGGTCCACATCCCCAGTGTTTGCTTGAGGCTCAGGCTGATACCTCCGTTACAGACACACTTTTGTATTTTTTGTTTATTTATTGTGGCAAAATTGTTTACAGTGGCAGTTTTCCCGTATGTTAGTTCTACAAAACATATCTCCATGTACTTAAGTATGTAATTATTTAAAATCATCAATTAAAACATTAACAAAAATAAAAAAAACAAAATACAAAATCTCTAGCTTTTTGCCAGTTATTTAAACAAAAATTGTTATAAATATAAAATACAAGGTGTCTCAAAAGAAAGTTCACATTAAAAAAAACCATTTTTAAGAAGAGTAAAGAGTTTATTGAAAAAATTTTTGTTATAAATTAAAAAACATTGTTTGGGAATTTATTTCTTAAAAATATCATCGTCCAAATGTAAACCGTTGCGCTCACGGCATTCATTTAATCGAGCACTAAAATTGCTTATGACGGCTCGGCAGGTATTCTCCGTGATGGCTGCCATTTCGTGACGGATATTTTCTTTTTATTGTGCCAGGGAAGTGTGAAGTTGCTTTGTCCTGCTGGAACCATGTTCTTTGGTTATAACCATTAACATTTTGCAGTCCATTTACATTTTGCAACACATAGAGCTCTGAATTCACTGTAACTGTGCCGTACCCTTTTATATTAAAAAAAGTAAGGGCCTATAATTCCTCGCGCTGACATCGCAGCCCATACGGCCACTAAAGGCGAATGTAGGGGTTTTAATGTTTGTATTTTGTATCGGTCGCACTCAAGTAGCGGCAATTTTGCTTTTTGACGTGTCCTTTAAGATGAAAATGACCTTCGTCCGAAAACAAGATGTTGGTAAACGTTGGAAAGCGCTCAATCCTCTGGCTTACGAAGTCAAGCCTCTGACCAGCATCCTGAGGCTTCAATTCTTAGACCAACTGAATTTCGTAAGGGTGCAGCTTCAAATCTTTGTGTAAAATGCGAAATAATGATGATCTATGCACGTCTAAAGCAACTGCACGCTTCCGAATGGCAATTCAGGCTCGTCACGAATTGACCAGATACCTACGTTTACCGTTACCTACCTATCTACGTTTTCGATCGTTCTCGAAGTTATGATGGTTAATTTTTTTTTACTTTGATTTTTATAAAATATTTGGCTTTTAGAATTAAAATACCATCAGCTGTGATAATTTTTAAAATTATTGATTTCTTAAAATATTGTTATTAATGTATATAAAATTCTTATTGAATATTTTTAAATTTCTGTATTTTGTTTGATACATCTATTTAATAGATCTTTGCTGTCTTATTTACTTTTTAAAATTTGTTTATGACGTTTAAGTCGGTTGATATTTAATTGTACCTTACCTTACCTGATTTTTAATAATTTGTAATGACATACCTTTTATAGTTAAAATGTTGGTGTATAACAATTTACTAAACAATCATTTAAAGAAAATTGTAACTAACACATATAAATGATATAAAAATAATAAAATAAATCAATATCATAATAATTGTATCCAGTTTTAAACTAAAGCGTTTCAGTGTGCGCTGTGACTTGCGATATCCCTCACACATTTGCACTTGGCATTGGGATCTTGTGTTAGGACTACTATTCGCCGAATGTTTCGAACGCGGATTAAAGTGTCAGTGGCGTGCCTTTACTCCGACCTCTTTGCGGCATATCTCAAAAACTGTCATTCGTATAGTAAAATCTTCAGCTATTGAATTCCCTCTTATTCTGAAGGTCATGTTTTTTTACAGTTTGTTACTGGGCTGCAATAAATTTGATTTTAAACAGAAGCGTTCAGGATCTTTCCTTGCCTGACGATGGATAATAAAGATCTGAGCCACCCCGGCCACAATATCTGCAAATATTCTAAAATTTGGGTTTTTACATAAAATGAGATAATAGCCAGTACAAGTATTTTTTTTGTAATACTTTTCTTCCTATACTTGCACTATTAAACCAATTCTCACACTAATGAATTTACGTTACGACGGCCGAGTAGCGTAGTGGTCAGTAGCCCCGTCTCATACGCCGGAGGTCCCAGGTTCGAGTCCTGGCCGGGGCATTCATTTGTGTGATGTACACAGATGTTTCTTGTCGAGCCATGGTTGTTGATATTTATATATGTATGTTTATTCTGGGTTACCCCCCAGTTCGGTGTATGGTCATCCATAACACAAGCTCTGCTTACTTTGGGGCCATACAGTCGGTGTGTTTGTCTGGGGATTTATATTTATTGGGGATTATATTATAATGTTTCTGTTTAAATTCTTACATTGTTTTTTTACTTGTTGTTATCCTTTACCATAAATGTGCACCTTAGTAACTAAAACTAAACTCAATCAATATCAATCAATAATGAGTTAATTGGCGTAATATATAATATTAAACGCACATGTTCATGGCAAAGGAGAATTACTTGATTTTGGTATATTTCCTTTTTATTTATAAACCCCGTTGTAGTAGCGTCAAAGAGTTCCTAAATGGGTCAAGTTATACTGAAATAACTTTTGGTCAGAAACATTATGTAGTTCAGTATTTGCTATTTAATAGATGTCGCAGACAAAAAAATGCAAAGATCAAATTACGTTATGATTTTATCTTGATTTATAATAGCGTCAAAAATACCGCCCCTTCACGAAAAGTAGTTTCAACCGACTTTAAATGCTATTCAAATTCAAATTCATTTATTTGGTAAAATTATACAAAGTAACAATTACAAGAACATCGATAACAGTTACTTAAGTGTTGCGGCTGTTATCGCCAACCTCCAGGTAGTATACATATAATACTAAATAATAAAATGTTGTACAAGTTTACAAACAAAAATATCGAATATATACAAAACTAAAGAAAAATAAGAAAAAGAAGACAATATTACAGCAAAGTTATAAACATCTTGTAAAAAGGAATGAGTATTTGACCAAAGGAAAGGGTATGAGGGAGAGGTAAATGAAAGGTAAATTAGCCTATTTTTTAGAAATAACAAAAAAATTGACTGTAGATTGGGTCATAAAATTAAAGAACAAACATGATGGTCAGTTGAAAGATGTTTATTGAAACTTAACTTCTAGCCCTTATCACAGCCTCTAAACGTCCCTTCATCAATCGCACCAACCTAATGGTTTCTTGTGGAATGTTGCCCGATTCTTCAATGATTGCATCCAGAAGGTAGAGGGCATCTCGCGACCGAACCCGTCGCTTCAACTCGTCCCAAAGGTGTTCGAGTTCAAGTCAGGACTCCTGGCTGGCCACGGCAAAACAGGGATCTCAATTACCTCCAGATAATTTAGAACAATGAATGCAGTGTGGAAGCGAGCGTTGTTGTCGTGCATTAACATGAATCCAGGGCCAACGTATCCCGCATATAGGACCACATGTTCTTCCAGGATCTCGGCAATGTATCGCCGAGCAGTCAGGGACTCTTGGCCGCGAGTACCGTCAGTCCTGGAAGTACTACCTGGAACTACTAATACCGCCCCAGAACATACACGAGCCGCCTCCGTACGCAACTGTTTCTTTGATACAGGCTTGAGAAAATCGTTCTCCCGGTCTTCTGTACACTCTGGCACGTCCGTTGTTACAATAAATACGAATCTAGTTTCATCAGAGAAGTCCGAGCTTCCCTAAGGCGTTGTTGTACCTGAACAGCATTGGAGAAAAGATTGCGTAGAGAAGACATCACAATGAAGTGATCATCTCTTTCGGATGTGCAGCATCGCCAACATGCTCCACGTCTCCTCCTGTAGCCCCCATGCTCCTAGAACTGCTGAAATACTCGACGGACTGCGTATCGGCTTAAATTCAGTTGTAGAGTGACATCACACTGACGAACTCCTGCATGCAGTAGTGCGACGACTTGAGCAGATTCAGCGGCGCTGGTTTCCATATTTGAAGGTTCATTTCTCACTGGAGCTCCTTAGATGTGTTCTCTTCGACCTCTGGATAACGAGAGGTTGACATTTGTCCTTATCCGGACCTTTTATACCCAAAGGAACAGGCACAACTCGCGACCCTTTTAGAGAGATTTTGACTCAATTTTTTTAACGCTTTGACCTGGAAACCGCGTGGCTTTTTATTCAAATCAACGAACTTTAATTGAAAGGTGCTTTTATTTGATATCAGTATTCATAATATTAAGCAATTATTATGAAGTCTATGTTAGTTTAAATCAGATTTTCGACGAGGTGCGATATTTTTGACGCCAAGTGAATCTTAAATTTTTTTAGTGTTGGATAATGATTTAACGTCTCGTGGCCAATAATAATATATTTATCGTGGCAAATAATAATAATATATTTATTTATAAAAATAAAATCGGTAAATGATATTTTCATGGATTCTTTACACCTAAATACATATATTTTTGTATATGTTCATCATATTTATTTGTGATGTATTTAGGAACTCGAACAGCAGATTTTGATTTCTGTTTGAACCTTGTGTTTTATGTATATATATATATATTACTATGTGTGTAAATGATGGCGACATTACAAAAGTGATGAACCTTATTATTTTTCGGTAATGTTGCTCGCTCTTTTACTACTTCTTAACTGCAGCAGCTACTTAACGTTTAAATTGCTAAGTACATATTTATTGGTATTTTTCCAACTTCACCTATAAATGTATTTGTTGTAACAGTTTGTTAAATTAAGCTTGATACAAGTGAAATCAGTCGTGCGGCCCCGTTTTTAATCAAAACCTTTGCATTAAATTGTCACCGCCATTATGGTATTCAATAAGCGACTGAAATTCAAGATTTTAAATGAAGTTACACTAGGCTTTCTTTAACTAATACTATATTATTCAACATGACATTGACCGAACTGTCAAAAGATTAGGTACAATTTCTGATGGATATCTTTTCAATCAATGCACGATGTGTGCTTTCTGTTTTGTATCAGGAGAAATAATGGTACTGACAAGAAAAATGTTTACCTATGATATATGAAACGCCAGTTTGACAGTGACATTAACTATTTTTACATGTAAGGTTTCAAATTTCATTTCCGAGCATAGAAATATGACTGAGGACTGATTTTGTGTCAAGCCAAATTGAGCATAATTTATTTTGTTGTAATATTTGTTTAAAAAACACCTTCTCAACATGACTTATTGCCTTTTATGTATGTACCATCACGTGAAAGTGATATCGCTATAGACTAAAATTTCTCTTTGCAATTGCTTATATAATAATAAGTAACAAAAATGTATGTATTGTTATAAATTATTACTATTTCAGTTTTGCAAATCATATTTAAAGCAGCATGCAAAATGCAGCAAAAGTGTTATAAGTACTATTGTCGTTCTTGTATTATTTTCATAGCCAATAAAGTATTTTTTTGTGTATCAAAGTTCAATAGCGGTTCTTCTTCTAGCATGAAGTTATTAGAGAAATATAACTCATATTGTATATTTCAAATAATTCACTGTACGAACCGTTATTGTCATTTGGCTTATTCAAAGTTTGCGCATGAATGTCGTAGAGTAGTAGTAAATCTAAAATAACTGGAGTGCTTGTCTGTTTTGTCGCCTGTCTTTATTTAAAACATAATATTGTACAACTTTCAATTGTAAAAATATATTGACGCCGTTAATGTAAATAGAACATAAAATGAAAAATATATCGGTGATATAAGTACACTAAACTTTTTTTCTAGTTCCGGATATTCTTTTTATCAACTTCGCCGAAAATATTAATTCGGGTTTTCTCTGTTAGAGGGTTACCACACCAATCAAGCGACCGTCGATCGACGTCGACCGGTCGACGTTGCCTGTTCCACCATCTATCGACGGTCGATCGATTGGTGTGGTAACACCCTTAGTCTGTCCAAATATAATTCATTCAATGCTGTTCACTATTTAGGTTTAAGTACCTATCTAAGGCACGCTTTGAAAGACAATACATTCACACTCAACACAAAGCAATAGTTTTGAATGCAACCAAGTGCAGATAGCTGACGCCGAGTGTCTTAGTGAGAAGCACCCCTGCCAGTTCGTGTCCTGGTTGGGGAATTCATTTGTCTGGTGAACACAGATGTTATTCTTGGGTCATGGTTGTTTATATTTATATATATATATCTTTATTCTAGGTTTCCCCCAAGTTCCCCCCAAGTTGTATAGTCATCCAAAACACAAGTTTTGCTTACTTTCGAGCCGCCAATTTGGTGTGTTTGTCTGTGATTTAAAAAAGCGCGTCGAACGACTTTCAGGCGCAGAGTAAAAGTAATTATTAACCTATTGAAAATGTAGAACTTGTTTTTTCAACCTTACAATGACACGGCTGGTTAATCTTGCAGCGTCTATAGACCGCGTCGTCACAGACCTGTAGCGCCGCCGCCGGTTGAGGAAATCCAAATTAACGAACTGGAGGACGGCGACAACGACGACGACGAATCCGTTAGGAATAATCTTCTTAATTCCGCGGGAGAGGTTCGAAACGCTCTCATGCTATTCTTGGGTGAATGGTACGAAAGCGTGTTTAACACAGACATCCAAAGCTTGGAGGCTCCAGAAGATAGGCGACAAGACGGCGACGGCGAACCAGAGTAAATTTTTTCATACGCTATGGATGAATTTCCTGATCTCTGGTTTACACGGATTATATAATTTTAGCGATCAAGTTCTGTCCTAAAATATCAATGACTATGTACTTGCTGTATGACTAGTTTGGTACACAATCGGAGTAATTGATGGCTGCAATCTGCTTATAAAATACGTGTAAAACTGTCGTAAGAAATAATATATGTTTTTTGGTGTTTGTTACAATAATACGCTGGAACATAGAAGAACACTGTATTGTCTTGATTCATGATTCTTGAACAAGATGGGTTTATAGGTTTTTTTGAGATCATAGGTAATAAGACTGTCAAGGGATAAATTGTATATAGGTATAAATTGTAGCACATAACCGTATTAGATTGTTTGCTCGCCCTATGTTGCTTAAGAAACCCGTTACTTATATTGCGTTATATTGCAAATAAATTTGGAAATAAATTTTGTTTTGAATAAACGTGCACAACGCCTGCAATCTTTACATTAAATAAAAGAATTAACCTTGTTTTTTGAATAAACCTAATAATTTATTCGTGTTTAAAGATAATTTTTACGATTTACCTGATATTTAATTATTTTGTACTGCTAACGGTAAAACGGTTAACAGTAAACTGTAATCGAAATGCAAGAATATCAACCTTGGCATTTTCTGGATGTTTCTATATTATATAGGAATGTTAAACATTGATGTACGGTACCTTAGATGTTAATGAATTGGTGTCTATATATTGGGTTCAAATTCTTAGAATTTATATCTCAAATCGTATTGTTACAATGTGTGTTTAAATTTTATACTGACAGTATAGTTTTTTCCATATTGTTCAACTCCGTGGGAGTATGTATTTTTTATTTAAGGCTTGTAGGAAAATTATTCGAGATTCGATTGTGTAATTCATTAAATTCTATTTTGTTTAATTATCACCTGCAGTATTCTTGTATTATTTTGTTCAGTTCTGTTTAACATTGTACCACACGTATGGGTGTGACCCCTACGTTATTCACCTCTTATGTTATTAGCATTTTTTCGTAAATACTACTATAGAGTTAGTTGTCTCGATTACACATGACTCCACGATGTGGAATGGAGTGGTTGTGTACCGTTTTTATTTGATTTTTCGTTACAGGCAGAGAGAAAGCTTTATAATTACGACCATGAAGTTGGACTTTGTTTTTTTTAGATAAGCTGGTTTTTATTGCGTCGTGCTTAATTCTTCGATTTAATATTTTTTCGTTTAAATAAACAAAAATTAATAATCCACAAATAAATTATACTACTCTAGGTTAAAATTGTACCCTAACGCATATTTGTTGAATAAGTTACGCATAATAAAAAATATATGTCGAATGCTGTTTTATTATTTTCTTGTGAACCCTTGACCCCGATAATTTTTCGACAAAGTTAATAACGATATGTTACATAAATGTCAATTTTACATCCACTCAACTTGCCAAAAACTGCAAGGAAGATTGTAAAATAAATTATAGTATAAAGTTTACAAGTACTGTTACATCTTTTTAATTATAATCTCATTATGGAGCTAAAGACAGTAAATGAATAATGTTGTTTAATCTCTTGATGTTATACAAGGTGAATCATTCCGTCTGTAGGTATATGTTACAGAAGTCTAGCGGGGATACAGTTGCGTTGCTCGCGACAGACCCCATGTAAATTGCGGGTGCGAGGACTGAGGGCCACTTTATTAAATCCTTTTGAAAATATACTGAAGATTCACTGGACATTCAAAAAGAAATTGTGAAAATTAAGATCGATTTTGTGAAAGTCAAATAAGCGAGTTACAGGCAGAAAATTTGGGCCCTCAGTCGTCACATAGAGAATTGATGGTCCACTTAATTAGTTGAAGCATTTAGGAAAAAAAATGTTAAGCAAAATATAAGTTAAAAACAAACAAAAGTTGTGAAAATAAAATATTATTGAATAGAGCAAAATACACAATTTTGCAAAGCGCAATTCGAAATAGGACATCCTGAATAGTGTTTCTGTAATCTGTAACACTAAATTTTTAGTGGCTCATGCGCGTAATAGATAATTTAATTTTTTGAACTAAAAAATAACGGACATAGTAAAGGGAAAAGCATTTATTTATTTAAAACTTATATATTTTAACTACAAAACTACAAGTTATAATAATGCAGTTTGGTCTAGGAACTTTTCACTTTGAAATATAGAAAGGAGAATGACAAAATCATAGAAATAACAATTTATTTTATAGGCATAACAGAGGAATGTTACATACTTACACTTATTTTACACATAAACCACACATCAAAAATAAAATTTTTACTAGAATATATATTAAAAATACACAGGAAAATCAAGCAGATAAGCTTAACTTAACTTAACTTAGGTCCATTCGGAGTGACTGCCTCGGAGCGACCATTTTTGAGTACGTTTTTTTGTTCCCCGTTTGGGCAGGAGGCAAAAAATGCATTTCCGCATGCCTCTCGCGCGCGTTACAAGGCATCCGGGACTAGCTCCTAATGAGCACTACCCACTAAAAAACCCCCTGTCGGCTCGTGCAATTTTTTGCCACTCAGCCTTCATCTGAGCGACGGCCAATTGGAGAAAGAGGCCGCGCTAACGGGGCCCCTGAAGGAGTCACCCGCTGGGATTACATAGCACTGAAGGTGAATACATAGCACTGAAGGTGCTCAAAATGAAAAGTAAATAATTAAAAAAGAAATTAAAAATTGCAAAATAAAATTGAATTAATTTGCATTTACGTTAGAATTAGGATTTACGTTAGAATTAGAATTTACGTTAGAATTAGAATTTGCGGCCAGAAGGGCTTCGAGGTCGGCTGACAGTCTGGTGGAAGAGTACGCTTGCGCATTCCTAGGCCTAGCGACTTTGAACTTCGAATCTAAGACAGGAATAGTATATGAGACTGAATCACGAACTAGAGGATTGGGATGGGTTTCGGAGCGTTTGAAGAACGCTTCAGAGAGTGTTTTGAGGTGTTGTTGTACTGTAGGCAGTTCAAGATCTCTATGCAAGTCCGCGTTACGCACGTACCACGGTGCGTTTGTGGCCCTGCGGCAAAAGAGGTTTTGAACTACCTGCAGTTTGTGCAGGAGGGAGGGTTTGGCATGGGCACAGATTAGCGAGGCATATGTCATGACGGGTCTAACGCAGACCTTGTAAAGTGTACGTTTGTTTCTGAAAGACATTTTACTTTTTCTACCTAACATGCTATTTAGGCGGCCTAAGTAGTGACGAGCGAGTTTCGAAACTCTTTCGACGTGTGGCTTGAAAGAAAGCGTCGGATCTAATGTGACGCCTAAGTATTTAGTACTGCGCTTCCAGGGGATGGGAATGTTCGACGCCTTTCGGTGGGATGGGAGTGTTGTTGGTATACACGGTGTACAACAGAGGGGCGAGGACTGAGCCTTGAGGGACTCCAGCCTTTATGGGACGAGGCGCGGAAAGCGTGCCTTCATGTTTAAATCGAAACGTACGGTCTTTGAGAAACGATTAACCTGACTAGGCGATCCGGTAAGCCTATTTTGTAGAGTTTATAAACGAGACCGCTGTGCCAGACTTTGTCGAAAGCCTTGGCTACGTCAAAGAAAACCGCGACTGTTTTATAACGACGCGGATAGAAACCGTCAAGTATATACTCGACGATTCGATGGACTTGCTGAGGGCAGGAGTGCTTAGCGCGAAAGCCGAACTGATGGGGAATAATGAGAGGATCGCCATCCGTTGGAAACAGATGGTTCCGCATTCGAGAGCGTATGACTCTCTCGAAAAGTTTAGAGATTGCCTTGAGGAGGCTGATGGGTCTGTGATTAGCCGGGATGTTCAGAGGTTTACCCGGCTTGGGAATGCCTATGACTGTTGCTTCTTTCCAAGCTTTTGGAAAGTAGCTAACGTCGAAGCAGGCATTGAAGATGATAGCTAACAAGGTAAGCACCTGCTGAGGCAGGTGCTTAAGTGCGTGGTTGGAAATTCCATCCGCACCCGGAGCCTTTTTGGACTTTTGCTTTCTAATGAGAAGCAAGATTTCATCATTAAAGACTGTGACGGGGTCGTCGGTGATAGGGAGAGATTCTCTGCGGAGAACTTCGTCCTCCACCGCCTGGATGTGGGAGGGATCCGCGGGTTGCGTGCTGGGCGAGCATTGTGCCGCTATGCTGTCGGCGAAGCATTCGGCTTTCTCTTCGACTTCGAAAGCAATGGTGCCGTCGGGACGAGTGAGAGGAGGAACGTGAGAAGCGGTGTCTACTCGTACGGCTTGGGCCATGATATAGTACGCTTGGTGGGACGGAGAGATATTCGCCATGAGATCGTTCATCTGAGCGTCTCGGAGTTCTGCGAGGCAAGACCTAACTTTACGTTGTAGCTGATTCGCAGCTAATCTATAGGCGGGCGTGGGATATTTCTTGGCTCTCCGGAAAGCCGCGTTCTTAGGTTTAATAAGATTGCTAACGGCTAAGGGAAGCGGGGGTTTGCCTTGCTTAGCAACCTTTTCGTTAACACTGATGGCTGAGTTGATAGCATCAGTGAGAGAATTGACTAATGAATCTATTTTATCCGGACTATCTATTTGATCGGGCGAGATCGCGAGCGGAGATTTCGGGGCCTCTAAGGCTGAAACTAACGTATTTTTAAAGCCTTTCCAATTGCTAAAGGTCTTAGGAGAGGTGACGTTATCGTTAGGCGGTCCTAGAACGAGGGAGACGGGGTGGTGGTCAGAGCCTAGGTCATCGAGCGGTTCGATAGACCTGAGGTCGATGTTGATTCGCTTGACTATTGCAAAATCGAGGATATCAGGAGAGTGGTTTGGGTTGTTTGGGACAGTGGCTTCCATGTTGAGGAGAGGAGGGGTAGGGAGAGGACAGCAATGAAATCCTCTTTTGTAATAAATAACAGTGCCGCAGAAACGGCTAACGCAAATAAACGATCATGAGGAGAGCGGGCGGCTCGCAGTTTGCGTGCGAGTACGGAAATTTCCTTAATGTCGACGTTTTGAATGACGTTGAACACGGTCTTCATGTCCTCAGCCAACGACGACTGAGGTGAAGACGACGGAGCGGGACGCGGGCCTACGGGAGCTACGGGAGCTGGGATAGGACGGGAAGGTGCAGGTGGAGCGGCCGAACGCTGTTGTCCAGGACAGAGCCGGAGTAGGCGTCGGCTGCACGGGCTTTGCTTCCGGGGGACCCCGGTTGCGCAGCGGCGGGAAGTTATTGGGAGTGAGTGGCGGCGCCGGTTTAGGCGCAGCCCTCTTAGCTGAAGAGCGTGGAGCGCGCGGGCAACCCCTGTAGTTAACTGCTGGAAATTTGGGCATAATTACAAAATAAAACAACTTGCCCAAAGTGTGGTAAATCACATCCTAACTGCGAGACGACAGATTTCAGATGTGTCAACTGTGCAGGTCGACACATGGCTCTGTCAAAGGTATTTAATTTTTTTATTTTATTTTTACATTTTCGGAAAACTTACAGCTACTTAAAAAATAAATAAACAAAAAGAATAAATATTAAATATGGCCATTAACAAAGTTTTCACTTATAGAATTAACAAATAAATTATACAAATTGACGCTTAAGTATCACACTACAAAAGTTTAATAATTTGAAGTAGGTATATACGAATATTATGAACGAAATCAAGAAAAAGTAAATAAACACTTTTGTCACCAAAACAATAGAAAAACAATAGATTCCATTTAATCAATAAAGAACCGCTTTGCCATGGCTGCTTTAACACGAGGAACACTAGTATTAAATATGTCGAAGTCCAGCTCGCTGCTCAGCCGGTTCACCAACCGTGGGGCCCTGACCATGAACGAGTTCTGTCTGTAATTGGTACTACCACTAGGAACATGGAGTAAACTGGGATTCCGATAGGATTTGGTGTGCACGCAAATATCAATCCCAGACAAAAGCTCTGGAACTTCCATTTTGCTCTGAGCTATCTTGATAAGGTTAGCGACGTCGCTGATTTGCCTGCGCACATACAATGGTAGAATGTGGTGCCGTTTACAACGTGAGATGTAGTCCAAGTCATATGTACGTGACTTATATTGAATAAATCGTAAAAAACGTTTCTGTATGCGTTCAATACGGTCAACATATATTCCATAGAGAGGGTTCCATTCAGATGAGGCATATTCGAGGTGACTTCTGACAAAGGCGCGATACAGAATTTTTATGGTTTTGATAAAAGTGAATTCTGAGGATAATCGCAAAACAAAGCCCAAGGCTTTAGTTGCTTTACTAACTATTCTGTCGATATGTTGATCGAACAGCAACTTCGAATCAAATGTTACCCCTAAGTCAACCATAGCATCCACTCGTTGTAACTCAAGATTATTAATAGTATAGTTAAATACAATGGGTGAGGGTTTTCTCGTAAACGAGCAAACATAACATTTTGATATGTTTAGCTCTAATTTATTGTCTAAGCAATAGTCATAAAATTTGTTAAGGTCAGATTGTAGCTTTAGGCAGTCATGTAAAGAATTAATTGGGTATAAAATTTTCATGTCATCGGCATATAAGATTATTTTAGACGTAAAAATAAGAGATGTGTCATTTAGGAATATAACAAATAACAATGGTCCGAGCAGCGATCCCTATGGAATTCCAGATGGTATGCTTTTAGGTTTAGAGCTAAAACCGTTCAGTACCACAATCTGAGACCTATTTTGTACATAAGATGTATACCAGCGAAATAAATTCCCTTTTATACCGATGTCCTGAATTTTACGCAATAAGATAGTGTGATCAATACGATCAAAACATTTACTGTAGTCTGTGTAAATTACGTCCACTTGCGATCGCCTTGACATATGGTCAGACAAATAATCGCTACATAGTAAAAGATTCGATTCTGTAGATCTACCCTTCAAAAAACCATGTTGTGGATCAATGAAGCTAAGTTTAAGGGCATTGTATGTCTGCGTGTGTACAATTTTCTCTAATACTTTAGAAAAAATACACAATTTCGAGATTGGGCGGTAATTAGTTATCTGATTTTTATTACCTTTTTTGTGTATTGGTGTAATAAAAGCGGTTTTCCATATAGAGGGAATCAGTCCGAATTTCAAGGTTAGCTTATACAATAATGACAAGGGAAAAGCAAGACTTTCGGTGCAATTTTTAATAAATATAGGATGTATGTGATCTGGTCCCGCCGACTTTGTAATATCTATAGATTTCAATAGTTTAAGTACCTCAGATTTCTTTATTTGTATGTCATGAATGTCATTAATGTTGTTAGTAGGGGATGAAAAGTTAGTATTGTCAAATTGGGAAGGTTGCTGGAAGGTGGAAAAAAAGTAGTCACTAAACAAGTCACAAATTTCACTGCCGGAGTTCGAGCTTACATTACCGTACTTCATTACAGCAGGAAATGAGTTTCTCTCCCTTTTGCTTTTTATATAAGACCAGAACTCTTTAGGATTGCTGGATATCTTAATTTCTATACTTTTTACATACGACTTATACATCTCTTGTTCAAGTTCTTTTGCGCGATTTCGCAATATGCAAAAGCTATGGTAGTCGGAGATATTTTTATATTTTGTGTACTTTTTATGATATTTATTTTTTTCTTTTAGTATTTTAATCAATGAAGTCGTATACCACGTTGGGTATTTACGATTAAAAAATGCAGTATTAGTAGGTATGTAGGTATTGATTAAATTGTACAAAATGTCATAAAATAAATTCATTGATTGTTCTAGATTGATTATGACAGGCCAATTATTTTCGTCTAATTTTTTCATAATAATAGTATAGTCCCTTTGGTCATATAAATATACAGTGCGTGGTTGATTATACAGTTCGCGATACTCCACGAACCCAGCAGAAGAGCACAAGGCTTTATGATGGGGATCGGTCGGTATTATTATTTATTATTATTATTATTTTGTTTTATGGCAATCAGCTGTTGTTACGACACAATAACTATTTCTGCCAATTTCAAGTATTAGTATACACACGTACTACACGAGGTTAATAATTTTGTAGCGATCAGTTGAGTAGAACTTGCAGTAACTCGAGCATTGAGTTACCTTGAACAATACAAAAACAGGGGGATGAAATAAGTTTTTACAGATATTTTTAACATAGAAGAGTATAATTTATAAAGGCGTCTGGTCATTGTTAAGAAGAAGATTAGCAATAGGGGATAACTTTTTAGCAACGGAGGACGGTAGTGGGATGTCTTCAAATTTTGAAAGAATGTTCAATAACTAGGGAAATCAGGAGTTCTAAAAAATTGTCATTAGGGGAGCAGGAAGAAGTAGGGGGGAAGGCATTATCAGATTTAGTAGATGGAGGGTTAGCAATAATAGCGTTATGGGCAATTTTGTCATAGCCTGGAGATAAAGACGGACTGGGTTTTGATGGTTTGTATACTGTTTTTTGTAAGAAAGATTCAGTGAAGGAGAACTTTTAGAAGCATCTGCGTAAGATTTTTTAACTGAAGGGAAGAGGGATGATGCTTCCTTGAATGATATGTTCTTTTGGGACATGGTGATTTTAATATTCTTTTGCCGGGAATGTTCCGGGCAAGATTTGTCAGTTGCTAAATGAGGGCCTGAGCATTGCAGGCAGGAAACTTCAGAGGATGCAGGACAAGAGTCACCTGAGTGAGTTTGTGCACATCTGAAGCAACGAGCACTGGATCGGCATTGGGCTTTCACATGGCCAAATCTACAACAGTTTAAGCATTGTATGGAAGGCAAAATGTATGGATCAACGGTTAATGATGAGTTAAAAATAAACACTTTATCAGGTAAGCATTGTCCAGAGAAAGTGATCACTACAGATCCTGTGGGGGTCCAAGTGGAACCAGACTCCATGGACACTTTTCTGTTTAAGCCACGCGCCTTCAAAATTGTTATATCACCTTAGCTTGTGGAGATTGTTGATACAACTTCCTCCATAGACCATGAAGTTGGGATCCCGCGGATCAGCCCCATTCTTGTTATATTATATGTAGGAATTAAAGCTATATAGTTATGAGATTTAAGACTCGGGTTTCTGAGGAACTCGTTTGCTGCACATGCAGATGAGAATTCCACAGAGACCCGATTTCTGCCAACACTCTTTATACCATCATTCTGGACACATGAACAATGAAAGGACCTTTGTCAGAAGGATGGTAAGATTTTTCTTCTAAAAGACTTGGATGAGTGTAAATAAGGTTATTGGTTTGAGATGGAAGAGCATTCGAAACAGATTGACATCAGAAAACGGGATTAGGTCTGGGGGCTTAGGAGGGATTGAAACACAATCCATGCTCATTAAGAGCTAGATAATTCGTACAACCACTTACCAGGCGAGGAAGAGAAAAACAGAAACACTTAAAATAACTCAATGATGATAACAAAATCACCAAAATAACCGACAAATAACGAAAACCGTGTGTACACCGCAAACGAAAAATTGACAGTCCGATCGGTCGGTACTAGAGGGCATTCACACTCAGTGACATCCACATCGTCGTTACAAAATACTAAGTCCAATACTCGGTTATTCACATTTATAGTATTTTTAAATTGATTTAGGTTACATATATTCAAATTGTCAAAAAAAAATTATGTTTGCGTATGTCCAGAGATATTGTTAGGTACATAGTGAGACGTGTCAGATGGTGTCCAAAACAGGTTAGGCATGTTAAAATCACCTATTACAATGAACTTGTCACACGGTGAACTCAAAACAATGTCGGTAAGTGCATTTGAAAAAAGGAGGGTTTGTTCATTCTGCGTATGGTCGTACTGCTCATTACAGAGGTGTACTACGCAAATATGTATACAGTAAGAGATGCGCTTGTTGTGTATTTTGAGTGTTACCCATAGGTCTTCAGCCGATGAGCGCCACTCCGTGCGGAGTTCCGCCGCGACAGGCAGCGTGCGACGCACCGCCACCAACACGCCCCCGCCGAGATTCTGCATAGTCTTGTTATAGTCCCTGTCTCGCCTAAATACTGTGTAACGATCGTCGAACAGCTCAGAGTCGTGTATTACCTCGATTAACCATGTTTCACTTAAGCAAATAACATCATATTTAAAAGAAAGAAGAATTAGTTCCACCTTCTCCTTCAAATAGCATTATGCCTAACAGACTTCGAGAACCAGGTCAACCTACCCCAAAGAGTTCTAATCTATCTATTTACAGTCCTACATATGCAGCAATAACGAAAACATCGGCAGTGATTCACAACCAAGACAAACAAACACTCAAATCGAAGGATCAATTACAGAAAAAAAATACGCCAAACACACAAAAACAGGTTGGCAATCAAAGAAGAAATAGCTTAGATGAAGATTTTTTTTAATTGGATGAAAAAATAAAACATTTGAAAC
This sequence comes from Marasmarcha lunaedactyla, assembly GCA_923062675.1. Lineage (NCBI taxonomy): Eukaryota > Metazoa > Arthropoda > Insecta > Lepidoptera > Pterophoridae > Marasmarcha > Marasmarcha lunaedactyla. The sequence continues at coordinate 9,990,889 of OV281339.1, read as the reverse complement.
ATAATGAAACAGAAAACAAGAAAATGAACAATAACAAGTTTGACTTTCGACAACTCATACAAAGAAAATAAGAGTTATGATGAGTGAAAAAAACTGCACATATAGAAAAGCCCTCTTTCTATACTTGGAAGGTAACACTTCTAAAACTTCTGTACAACAACCATCCCAAAATAGGCTAATTGAAAATTGTAACAAAGTAGAGACCATGAAGACATCATATAGGGATGTGTTAGTTTCAAGAAATAGAACAGAGAGCAATGACTCGTATAAAAAACGGCAAGTAGATTACGAACGTGGCGAAGAGTCTGAAAGTTCTGTGATTCTGGGAAAAGCTTCTAAAAACAAAAAGAAAAATAAAGAAAAGTTAAGTCGTAGTCATCAATTTTCATGGGATGATGAAGTGGTGTCATCAGTGCCACAAGGCACAGAAGAAAACAAGAAGGAGAGCAAAAACCGTAAAGTAGATTTAAAAAAAATATTACATGAACTAAAAGAAGTATATCTATCGGACTGTGAACTTAGTGTTAAAGTTAAATTAGTTTGTAGTCTTATTTTTGAGGAATTTTTTTATTTGATTTGGAATTTAGTTAAAGAAGGAGATGTTTTTGGTAAGTTATTTTCCATTTTCAAAGATGGCTTATCTATTTAAAAATATAAATATAAACATACTGCAGTGGAATGCACAGAGTTTGGAACCTAAAATAGAGGAATTCAAATGCTTATTACTACAAGAACATATACATTTAGGATTGATTAGTGAAACTTGACTAAATGAAAATAAAAATATTAGTTTAAACCAGTACAGTATTTATAGGCATGATAGGGCGGACTCATATGGGGGTGTAGCTATCGTAGCACATAATTCATTAAATATCCAGGAAGTTAATTTAACCAGTTATAACTCGAGTATAGAGATAATGTGTATAAAGCTTAACAATTGTAGTCTCATTAAACATATAATTTTAGTTTATTGCCCCAGCAATGTACACACAACACAATCAGACTGGGATAATATATTCTCTATGTTTTCAAAAAATTGTTTGATTGCTGGTGATTTTAACGCTCACCATATGAATTGGTCATATAAAAATGATGTAAGAGGCAAACAAATATATGATTCTGGGTTAGAATTCGGATATACTTCTCTTAACAACGGACAGCCCACTAGGATTAAGCTGGTCAATAATATTTTACAAAAGACTTCGCCTGACATTACCTTTGCGTCTGTAGACATTGCTGTTGATTTTGATTGGTATGTGATGAATGAGAACTTAGGAAGTGACCACTTGTTTATTAAAATGAAAGTCAAATACAATGAGGAACTGCATATTAACAAAAAACGGAACTTGAAACTAGCGGACTGGAATGGTTATCAAACATACTTAAAAGAATGTTTTTGCTTTGATACCGAAGACAACAATGTACAGGCCCTATACAATAACTTAATAAATAAAATAAACCAAAGTGCTGATATTTATATACCAACAGTCAAATATTGTAATAATCCCTGTAATAATTTTAAAGCTAAGGGCTATTGGAATCCTGATTTATCTAAACTAGTAGCAGAACGTAGACTAGCTCTAACCAATTTTAGGAAAAACCCAACACCCGCAAATCTCTCATTACTTCAGGAGAAAACTTTAAAAACAAAACAAGCTATTCAAAAAGCTAAATCGAATGACTATAAAAAATTTTGTAACAGCATCGATCATCAGACCTCAGCTCCAGAGATGTGGCGCCACCTACGCTGGGTCAAGGGTTACCGAAGAGCCAGAACCCGGTGTTCTCCAGAAGCAATGAGAGGAATGTTGGACGATCTCGCTCCTGATTATGTTGTTCCAACTGCACCAGTTTTCAAATCTGAAAATACATTATTACAAACAAAATTCACACTACAAGAGTTAAATAACTGTTTAAAAAAAAAGAAGGATACCGCCCCAGGCGAGGACAATATTACTTACTCTATGATTGCATATCTACCAGCCATTGCTAAGTTATATTTACTTAATATTTTTAATATTATTTTATCCTCTGGTGCTGTCCCAATACAATGGCGTGACATAAAAGTAATTCCAATACCAAAATCTGGAGATAACTTAAATATAGATAATAAAATAAGACCTATATCCTTAATGTCTTGCCTATGTAAAATATTCCATCTTATGATAGCTAAACGTTTGGAGTGGTATGTGGAAAATAAACAAATTCTATCACCATATGCAACAGGTTTTCGAAGTGGACAATCCAGCCTTGACTGTTTAACACGTTTAGTTACTCAAATTCAGATTGGTTTTTCTAATAACTGCCAAACCCTGGGGTGCTTCTTAGACATAAAAAGTGCGTATAATAACATATTGATAGAACATCTATTGCTGACTATGGATAATTTAGACATGGGCAGAAATATATGTTACTATTTCTGGAATTTTCTTAGTGAACGACGCCTTAAAATTTATGATGATTCTGGGGTTGGAATAAAAATGATTAGGTACGCTGGGAAAGGCTTAGCCCAAGGTGATCCTATCTCACCATTATTATTCAACATAGCTACATATAAGATTTGTCGAGAAATTACGGATGTTTATATTTGCCAGTACGCTGATGATTTCGTACTATACACAACTAATAACAATGCTTTTGAAAGCCAATCTAAGATACAAAACTCCCTGCGCGTTTTTGTAACATTATTAGAAGAATTGGGTTTAGAATTGTCTATTAATAAATCTAAGTTCTGTGTATTTAGTAGAGGTTACAAACAACATAACATCCAACTTGTAGTAAACAATAACAACATAGAGCGGGTAATAGCATATAAGTATTTAGGGGTTTGGCTGGATAAAGCATTACGTTGGCACAAACATATTAGTGAAATTTTAGGGGCTGTCCAGAAGTTAATTAATATACTTAAAATTTTAACTAGTTTTTCATGGGGCGTTCATCAGATTCATCTGCGTAGGTTATATATTGCATTAATAAGGAGTCGGCTGGATTACGGTTGTTTTCTGTATGATAACAGTGCACAAACTAATCTCTATAAGCTAGAAAAAGTACAAAATGAAGCACTGAGAGTGGTGGGAGGCTTTATACGAAGCACTCCGATCCACGTCATGGAAGCTGAGCTCTGTGTTCCTCCACTGCATTTAAGAAGAAAATATTTAGCTTATAAATTTTGTCTAAAGTCGTATTCGACATCTAATAATATCACCACGAATGTGCTCGCAAAACTTAGCGCTCTCAAACACAATCATTATTGGTCCAATAAGAAATTTCCCTTGCTTTCCATAAGCTACAATGAAACGAAAGAAGAAAGTATTGCGTCATCACGTAATCCTGAAATGTATTTATTAGATTTATGGGTAACTCATATTGATGTTGAAAATACGATAAAAATAAATTTAAATTCAGTTAAAGTTCCTAAAAAAGATTACGAGAATAATTTGATAAAACTCGACACTTTACAAGATCTAAGAGAAAACTATAAAAATTATTACATAATCTACACTGATGGATCTAAGGGTGTTAGTGGCAATGGCGCAGCTTTTTATGATCCTAATAATCAAGCCAGTTGCTACAATAACTACTTCAAAGTAAATGATGTTATATCAATCATGTCTTTGGAACTCTTAGCAATTTCAGAAGCACTTACATATATCCAAACGATAGCAGTCAACAAAGTTGTGATCTGTACAGACAGTAAAAGCGCTTTACATCATATAGCTCGATGCGCCTCTGGCCGCAGAGGTACACCGATAGCATATGATGTATTACGTAAACTGCTATCTTATAAAAGTAGAGGAATGGAGCTGGTATTGCAATGGGTTCCATCACATGTTGGCTTAAAAGGTAATGAGGAGGCGGACCGCTTAGCAAAGTTAGGAATGGTCCAGGGACAAGAATTAAATTATAAAACATATTTTATGGAATTATTGCCAAAATATAAGAATATGTGTCACGATTTATGGAAACACCATTTTAAAGAAAAATGTATAAATAAAGGAATTTGGTATAGGTCCATAGTGTCGGAGCCTCCTCGTACACCGTGGTTTGGTGTAACTAAATTAAATAGAAAATTTGTAATTTTAGCTCACAGACTGAGATCTGGACACGTGCCGCTTAACAGTTTCGGATATCTTATGAGAAAATATAATTCACCCAATTGTGAGGTATGCGGAACACCAGAAGATGTCCTACACTTGTTGGCGGAGTGTGTCCGTTTTCAGACTGCTAGAGAATCTTTGTTTGTAGAATTGTCATTGAATAGATATAATATAGGCATGTTTCACCAGCTATTATCCTCTCCGAATTCGGATGAAGCCTTTAGTTTGTTTAAGTTTTCATTGCTACGTTTTACATAATCATGTACAGTAAATTAAATATAAATTTGTAATAAGGTACGATGGGACTGGCATGTACTATTGTATAAAAGTCCCTAAAAAAAATAAAGAGAAAAAAAAAAAAAAAACTCATACAAAGTATCAAGGATTGTTTTTATGGAAAAATATAATTTTTATGAAAAATTTAAGGCTTGTGGATGGTTAGTATACAATCGGATAATTAATTCTATTATTAGTTGTTTATCTGAGTGGCTGGATTTGAAATAATTCATACAACGGATTGTTCAACTTATCATAATCATTGTATTTGATTATACAATGAAAATGCCAAAGTATTCGACCAAAAATCATGGAATTGGAACAACTGATGTCACAAGAGAAGATACAATTCGGATTTAGAAAAAACAAAAACACTACTCTTGCCTGTTTTCTCTTATGAGACATGTGACAGAATCACTTAATTCGGGGTCACAAATCGACCATATTTTTAGTTATGAGTAAGGCATTTGATTTGGTCTGTCATGCGACTTTACTAAAAAAGCTAGAGTCATATGGTATAAGGGGAAATGCATTAAATTTACTAACGAGTTACTTGCAGCATAGGGATCAATGCGTCGAAGTGTCACAAATGTGTGGAAACAGGGTAAAGGAGTATAAGTCGTCGTTTCAAAAACAAAATCCATTTGGAATCCCCCAAGGGAGTGTGTTTGGGCCGTTTTTATTTATTTTATTCATTAATGATCTTCCTACTGTTACCGAGCATGAATGAAAAACGACATAACAATAAAAATAACAGCGAAAAATACGAACATGAATCTAATAAAGCACTCACCACTATTACTAATTAAAGGCCTGTTTGGTGTGGAGGTAAGTAGCCTTGCCTTCTATGCCAGAGGTCCCGGGTTCGAATCCTGGTAGGGGCAGATGTGTTATTATATTTGCTTTCTAGTCATGGATGTGTATTTACGTTTATTTAAGTTTATTTCTAATATATTTATATATAAAAAAAAATTACTATATGTGCTTATATATTTCTTAAGTTTATTTATCCGTTATCTAGTATCCATAACACAAGTTCTTTAATGATACTTAATTTGGGCTAGATAATGTGGTGTGATTGTTAGAAATATTTATTTATTATTTATTTATTTATTTGAATCAAAATAATTAGTCATTCATATGAATAAAACAAATTTTATGCAATTACAGACATACAGAATAAGAGCTGATGTAATTCGGTTAACATTTCGAGGAATGGAAAAAGAGCAGGTAGATAGTACCAAGTTTTTAGGAATAACTCTAGATCAGTATTGTGACTGGAAACCACATATAAGTAATTTATGTAAAAAATTAAATAGTTTTGTTTTCGTCGTAAGTAGATTATCAAGAACAAAAGAGCAGAACAAGCAGCAAAATTAGCTTATCATGGTTATGTTTCATCTATCTTGCGCTATGGTTAAATTTTATGGGGAAATTCTGTAGACATCCAGAAAGTATTTTTGTGTCAGAAGAAATGTGATGAAGCATTTTGTAGACCAAATTTTAGAGATCTGTGCAGGCCTCTTTTTGCTGTTTCAAAGTTAAGTTACTCACTTTGCCGAGTTTGTACATATTCGAAATGTTATTGTTTGTAAAAAAACATAAGGAATATTTTTAGGAACTAGGTAATGTCCTGATTTTAATAACTAGAAATAAAGCTATTTTGAGTAAAAAAACTGTATATGTCGCCTAGAAAATTAACATTATTTAGTAGAAATGTTTATTGTAAGGCTATCGATATATATAATAAGTTGCCCTTTAATTATAAAAACTAAAATTTTAATGACTATAAACGAAAAACATATGACTTATTGATACAAAAATGTTACTACACAATTGATGAATATTTTAAAGACCCTGAATTATTGTAATGAAATGAATCTATATGTAAAAATTTAGGAATCATAATGTGTTGTAATATTTTTACAACATTTAAATATTAATATTTGTAAATACTATTTGGATAATATTTAATAGCTGTTTAACAGTAAAAAATGTAGAACTGTCAATTTTAATTACGAACTATTTGTACACATTTTTTCGCAAATAAATTTATTTGATTTGATTTGATTACATATTGCCATTTTAAGTGAGACTTAGCTTGCGCCAGAAGATGAAGTTAGGTTAACCGGATTCAGAATTATTCGTCGAGATCGCGATGCCGGGAACGATGGCGCAGCAATAGTCGTTCATTCGTGAATCAAATATCAAATAAGTGAGGCACTTGATCTAAGTCCTGGAGTTGAAGCAGTGTGTGTAAAAATACTAAACTGTATAAAAATAGATAATATTATCTCAGTTAATTGCCCACAAACTATTCGAACGACTGCCAATGATAGGGATATTATATTCAGTCTATACAATAAGAAATCCATAATAGCAGGTGATTTTAATGGCCACCACCCAAGCTGGTCAAACAGGACTGATGCCAGGGGATTGCAACTATTTGATACAGTATTGGACAAAGAATATGTTACTCTCAATGATGGCAGACCAACGAAAATCAACTTAGTAAATGCCAGACTCCAAAAATCATCTCCTGACATTACGTTACTGACGTTTGCTACAAAAGACATTGCTTTATATTATGCGATATACGTTTTTCAAAACGTGTAATGAATATTTGAACAGTGATCACCTGATATCAAATTTACAACGGAATATCATTCTATCCCCAATTTTGAAAGGAGAAGAAACTTTAACAAAGCCAACTGGGAGGAATATAAACGTGCACTGCAAATCAGCCTCTCTAACTTTACTTTGTCTGATGAGACCCCAGGACGCTTATAATCAATTTATTGAGATCAATACTGCTGCAGATATGCATATTCCATACATAACGATATGTCAAGATCCGTTGCGAGTTCGAAAGTTTAAACCCAAACCATATTGGAATACAGATACCTCCCGCGCAGTTGGAGAACGTAGACTTGCATTATCTTCCTTCAGAAAGAACCCCACCCCGGATAACTTAACTGCTCTTCAAATTAAGATCTCATCCGCGCAGAGAATTATTAGGAAGGCTAAACCTGCAAAATGGCGTGAATCCTGCAGCAGTGCTGACGATTCTATCTCTTCGAGGGAAATGTGGTGGCGAATGCGATGGATGAGAGCCCATATACAGCCAAGAACTTTAATCAGCGAAACTACAGCGAATAGGCTTTTACATGATTTGGCACCTGATTACGCTTCCCAAAAATCGCCTAATTTTACAACAATCAATGAATATCTTTCAAATGACATAACGTTTCTAGAACTAAACCGTGCCATTAAAGACAAAGATACATCTCCAGTTAATGACGGTATATCCTTTTCCATGATAAAACATCTCCCTGATAATGGTAAATTACTCTTAGTTTTATTCCGCATCAATGGAGAACTACTAAAATTGTTCCTATACCAAAGACTAATGCCTCGCACATGGTACTGAGGTTCGTCCAATAGCCTTAATGCCATGTCCTTGTAAAATCTTCCGCACAATTTTAAAACATAGATTCGAATGGTATTTGGAGTCTTAAAATTATTTTACAGAGAATACGATAGGTTTCAGGAAGGCTCGTTCCTGTCTAGACGCACTTGTAAGTCTAGTTTCACATATCCAATTAGGTTTTGGCAATGATTTAATAACGTTGGGCAGTGCATACAATAATGTGGATATTACAGATTTATTAAACAGATAAATGATCTTGGAGTGGGATCACAGATTTGTTATTATCTTTGGAACTTTCTAAATCTCAGGGTGTTACACGTCAGGTATTCGGATCGCGAAAATCTAACAAGATGACGAGTCGTGGCCTAGCACAGGGTGATCCGTTATCCCTAATAGGATTTAATGTGTTTACGAGACATGTCATGAGATGATAAATATTTGGTTTTATTTTTGACTTTGTTTTGTGAGCTATCATACAAATCAATAGAGGAGGCTTCCATTAACATGCAGTCAGCTTTAGATACATTCAGTAACCTGATAAAAGGTCTTGGCTTAGATATTTCCGAAAATAAGAAAGTATGTTTATTCAAAGGGGGGGGGGGGGGGTGAACAGACAACAGGTAAATATATACTGAAAAGGAAAAAAAATTGCAATCTGTAGATTGTGCCAAATATTTAGGTTTTTGGTTTGACAGATCTTTAAAATGGAGCAAACACATTAACGAATTATCCCAAAAAACATTTACATTTTTCAATCAACTTAAAGTCTTAGCTGGATCGGATTTTGGGCTTCACCCGAAACATTTAAGAAAATTGTATAAATCTGTAATACGAAGTCGGTTAGATTATGGATGCTTCCTTTTTAACTCCAGCAATAAATGTCATGTCGTTATGCAAATAAAATATACCTACCTCAAGCCTCTCCACCTACGTAGATATTTCCTCGGGGGTAAGTTCTATTTGAAGAGTAGATCTAGGCTAAACAATAAAAATATAAATGTAGCTGACCAGCTAACTTCTCAATGTGTAAAACCAGGTTATTGGAGTCGAAAGAAAAAGCCGCTACTTGTAGTTATCCACGAGTCTTAGAAATCAATACCTATACATGCTTCCGAAAATTTAGAAATGTTAAGCCTAGATACCTGGGTCTATTATATAAATATTGATAAAAACATAATCCCTTTAATTGGTGGTGTATCGGGTTCTAAAACATCCTAAGGATCTCAGTTTCCAAAAGAAAAGTGCCAAGATTTGTGAACAAATACCTACAGTAAGTTCTATAAACTGTATACGGACGGTTCCAAAGGTGATACGGGAAACGGCGCCGCTGTCTTTGATCCTCAGACACACACTAAATTTTAATTTAAAATTGACGGCTGTGTGTGCGATACTCATATGTAGAGACCATAAATAATGATAAGATTTTCTAAGACTATTCGATAGTGACACTGTAGATGTCTTAGCGGACGAGAATTCCCGATCATTTGATACCGTTTTGTACTGATGCCCTTCTCTTATTGAAAGAAGCAGTATTTACACACTTTTGAGATTTTATTTTGAAAATACCTGAGAATAAAGGAATTTGATATAAAACTATCAGATCTGCACCCTATCGGTTCCCGTGGTTTGAGGCAAGTGACTTTGGTCAGTGGCGGATTTACCAGCAGGCTGAGTAGGCTGGAGCCTAGGGCGGCAGATTTTAGGGGGCGGCAAATTTAACCCAAAAATTTTTTATTGTCTTGTAGAAGTGAAAAAAAAGCATTATTATATACCTACACGGAGGAAATGAGTCGAGAATTTAACAAAAATTACAATATTTTAGTACTGTACAGTAAATTGATTACGTCCGTTTATGAAAAAATACTGAAAGTAGCCAGTAGGGGAAGAAAAAATCAGCGGGAGCGGTAAAATTTGAATGGCCTACTGGCGACAAATGTGTAAATCCGCCACTGACTTTGGTAGAGAAACAATAGTAACAGCTATGAGAGTTCGATCAGGACATATTCCGCTAAATCATTGTTTATCTCAGAAAAGAAGTTCCAGCACCAAATTATATGTACTTTGTACTTTGTTTATTAATATGTACTTTGCAGACATAGTGCCGAGTAACGGCGGCAGTTCCAATTGTATTCTGAGTACACATAATTCTAAAAAGGTCAAAGCATTATATAAATTAGTCACGTATGGTTTGAAGACTAGAGGTTAATAATTCTAAAAATTAAAAATAGATATAAGACATTTTGTTGTTGTAATGTTCACGTACTTAATTAGAAAATAATAATTTGAATTGTATAATTTGTAGATCAAGTCTGTGTATATTACTAAGGACCACATGCTCAGTTTTCAAAATTTGTGTACCAAGTCCTTGATTTAAAAAAAAAATGAAAAGTATTTATTAAGTAATCATTTTTAACATAACATTACTGAGCCTTCCCATTAAGTAATCATGACATACTTGTGTTGGGAATGACCCGCTACTCCCCTTATAGACTATATAAGATTACAATTTTGATTTACATATTTACATATACGTACGTATTTTACATATCTTTTTTTTGTTTATTTCTACATTTATTTTTTTACATAATTAAGTAATTATAAATAAAAACAATGTTAATAATACAAGACAACATGTTGTTGCAGGTGTAACAATGTAAGTTTTAGATAGTGTAGTGTGTGCATGTGTGTTTGTGTCTGTCTTTGTGTGTGTGAAAGCGTATAAATGTGTGTATGTGTGTGTGTTCATTGTGTCTATATGATCGTGCATGTGTTTGGGTCTGTTTGGGTTTCATGTGTTCAGTTTGTATGTTTAGCAACCAAAGCCACACCTTGAACGGGTTAGTGACTTAACAACTGAAACTTTTATCGCTGCATTGAGGAGGTTTATGTTACGAATTGAGGAGGTTTATTTACTTGAAACAGACATTATTTTTAAATTATTGGCCACCCATGTATTCATAATTTTTTTTCATACCCAAGAGGTTTGAACTTTGCTTAAAAAATATTGTTTGCATATTTTTCAAAAACATATTATTTTGCGTGTTCCTTAAAAAAATACTGTGTAAGCTTTTCATACTATTTACTTTTAATCTATCAGCACAGTTAGTCTATACTATTAAAACAACAAAAAACTAATAGAAATCATTCATTTCTGGTCATTGTTTTTAGGACAGTAAAATAATATTGAAAAAGAAAAACTTTTCTTTAAAAAAGAAATATCAGAGATACTACTTATGATAAAATATTTTTCGTACTTTTTCAGAACGGCCATAAGTTGTACTATTAGACGTTTCAAGGTTATTCATTCATTAACGGACACCCTGTATACAGTGATAATGGAACACACTTTGTTGGAACTGCACATTTTTTACATCAAGAAATACTTACAATAACTCAATCTTCACAATTTCAAAACAGTTTAACAAACTTGGGAACCGAACGGCATTTTATACCACCCTCATCACATTTTGGGGGTATATGGGTAGCCGGTAAAGTTCATGAAACACCATCTACGACGAGTAATTGGAGATTCTACGACAACTTACGAGGAAATGACAACCTTCTTATGACGGCCTGTTTGGTGTGGAGGTAAGTATCCTTGCCTTCCCTGCAGATGCTTTATTATATTTGCTTTCTTGAATGTGTATGTATGTTTATTTAAGTTTATTTCTAATATTTATACATGAAAAAAAATATCTATGTTCGTTTATATATTTCTTTAGTTTATTTATCCGTTATCTAGTATCCATAACACAAGTTTTTAATGATACTTAATTTGGGCTAGATAATGTGGTGTGATTGTTAGAAATATTATTATTGTTATTATTATTCTTATATCCAGTTGAAGCATGTTTAAACTCACGACCACTGTGCCCATTAAATAAAGACTTAAACGACACTACAATACTGATACCAAGTCATTTCTTAATAGGTCGAGAAGCAATTGGTAACCCAGATCCAAATATTAATATGGAAATTAGTACAAAATATGTAAAAGGACTTTTGGAATATGGAATAGAAAGATTACTTACCTTTACTACAGCAAAGTACAAGTGGAATCAACAATATGAACATCTAAAAATTGGTATTGCAGTTACAATAAAGGAAGATAGTATTAGCCCAAGCAATGGGCCCCTAGCGAAAGTAAAAGAAATACAGTGGACCAGACAATGTTACAAGAGTAGTGACCTTACGAAAAGCAAACGGTACAACGAAAAAAGGACAGGAAAACGTCTCATACCCCTGCCTATAAATTTAAATGATGATACATCTACCCACGTAAAGCCTAAACAAGCTAAACAAGTAACATTATAACAATTTCGCAAAGTACAGGAAAAAGACCACAGAAACCAAAGGCAAATTTCACAATAACACTACTTTCATTGCTAGAAATTGTAAGTTCTGCAACATCAACGTTGATGTACTCTTTAAAAATGTTGACCCCGGTACATATGTTGGACAAATTGGAACTGCAACTATAAATCGAGGAACATTTAAAATTGAGACAAGCTATGCAAAGAAATATATGGATATAGAAGTTGAAAAAATAACCGAAGTAACTGCAAAATTCAAAAATCTCTGCTACAGTGCTCAAGCTGTCACATATGAAACACACTGTGAAGAATTTTATCATCATCATTAGAAGAAAATACAAAATTTTAAAGAGTTATAACTGTATAACTCTTTAAAAATTGTCTTGACTTAACAGAAGTTAAACGGAACAGAAGCAAAATGGTCTTTTAGGACAACTCTTAACATCAGTTTTTGGAGTAAAAACAAAGTTTCACACCAGTCAACACCAATTGATTCAAGCAGCTAACCATCAAACAAAATGTGTGGTCTCTACGATTACCACTGTTAATCAAACTGAGGAAAGAATACAGAAGAAATTAGACCATATTCAGACCAAACTAAATCAAGCATTAGACTTCATAAACGGAAATAATGCCTGGAACAAATCAGTCGACAGGAATCACATAAAAATAAACGTCATGCAAACTCATCAGCTAGCCAGCAATATATCAATGAAATTATGGAAAACTACAAGGGTTTGCTAGAAATTTACTTAAATAACGGAACTCTCTATAATTTTCTTTTATCTAAACACATCAGCAGAATAATAGCAAAGTCAAATAAAAAGTCACCATCTTATTTGAAAATTGTACAAGCTCATCAATTGAATACAAGAATGACAGAAAATGAAACACACGTTCAAGTTTATGCGTACTATCCAATACATGACACTACAAAGTACACTTTAGTGCACGTAATTCCAATACCAAAAAGAAGCAAAGATGGTACTTTCCAAAGTATTACTATACTACAACCCTATATGGGATTTGATTATAACATTGAAAAGTACTTTGACCTGACTCTAGAGGAATTCAAGAGCAGCCTTCAAAGAGACTCTAATTTTATCTGCTACCCGTTGGCCGTGAAGAACATGCAATCTAACGAAAATTGCATTGTTTAACAGCTGTTTAGAAATAATAATAATAGCACAACGCAATGTACCATAAATACATACAAAACTAACTCAGAACAAAATTTACAAACGCAATTAGATAACAAAGTTTGGGCACAGATAGAATCACATTCGTACTTAACTAGCTTCATTATTTCAAGAGTTATGATTATATTAGCAATATTAATATTTTTTTACCTTACACGGTTCATAAGATGGCTACAAAAACTACGAACAAAGAGGGCTTCTAATCAAAGTGCAAACCCAATCTACAGCATTCCTCACATGACGGTGCCTCCAGCGAAACCACCACGATGAACGTGCCCCTTTGACAATCTGCAGCTGCCAACAGAACAGACCTGAAACGATCGAGCTGTACCAACTGAAGGGCCCATCTTCTGAGCCACCAGGATGTTCAGCTACGAACATGTGATCAACACGCAGAAACGCTAACGCGCAACCTCAATACCCACAACCTTCGATCGTACTAAATAAGAAGAACACAAGATAGTGCAACGCTGCTAAATACACGGACGTACCTAAAACAAAGATTTTTCTTGTAAATATTGTTATAGTGTGAGTGTAAATAAATTACATATTGTCTTGTGAGTGTGCTTGACCGGCAGTGAGAAAACCCTATCCTGTGTACATTGCACGACGTACACAACGTCGTACACGACGTCGAGTTAAGGTTCCTGCTCCTCCGTCTACTTGCTGTGCAAGTGTATTTCGAGACAGTGACTCATTTGTGTTGTGAACATGAGCGAAGATTTTATATATTCAAGAACCGTCAATTTAAGGATCAAGCTTCTGCATGCGCCTTTTAAAGTGAAATAAACATTTTGTTACACAAACAAAATAGGCATTCTCCTACTTTTTATTAATAGGAGCTTTGTACAGAGCTGATTGTTAAGGTTATCTTTTCAATAAATGGCTATCAATTATTAAAATAAAATGGATTTATTTAATTATTTTAAAGTGGTTTTCAGAACTGAAAGCACATCCTACACAGTTTAAGTCCATCAAAAGTTAAATTTCAATGTTAAAACCGGCGAAAAAATATAAAAAGAAAAACCTCCCGTTCAAAAAAAAAAATTTCCCACTTGAATGTTGTATGGGAAATTTTCTAGATGGCGCTATAAAATGTGATTGACATTTTATGAAGTGATTGATATTTATGAAGTTTTCGTTTTTCTCGCTAGAGTAATATTTTTCTATGGTCAAGGTTAGCCGTGTCTTGTTGTGTTGTTTACGACTTCGTTGTGCAAATAAAATAATGGCGAATATGGTCAATTGAGTCGCAATATTGTTATAGAAGAGTTATCAGTTATCAGTTTGCAACCAACTCAAAAAATATATATTAATGCACTGTTTCCATACCTAGCAGAATTTAATATTCAATTTCCTAGCGTGCAACGTCAACCCAATGCAATAGATTGCGGGCTTTATGCAATAGCTTTTGCCACTTCTTTAGCGCTTTAAATGAATACCTCTCTACACAATTATATACCAGAAATGATGAGATTTCATCTGCACTGTATGATTTTGAGCAACGATTTTTTGCCTTTTCCATCTACAGCTAGATCTGTTCGTGGACGTCCACCCGTAAATCTTTTTGTTATGTTACTTGCTGCTACGGAACCCTTCATGGGCGAGTCCAACTGGCATTTGGCCGCTTTTATTATTTATTTTATTCATTAATGATCTTCCTACTGTTACCGAACATGAATGTGTACTTTTCGCTGACGACATAACAATAAACATAACAGAATATGAATCTAATAAAGCACTCACCTTTATTACTAATTATTTGAATCAAAATAATTTTGTCATTAAAATTTTATGCAATACCAGACGTACAGAAGTAAAGCTGATGTAATTCGGTTAACATTTCGAGGCACGGAAAAAGAGCAGTACCAAGTTTTTAGCAATAACTCTAGATAAGTATTGTGACTGGAAACCACATATAAGTAATTTATGTAAAAAAACTGAATAGTTTTGTTTTCGTCATAGGTAGATTACCAAGAACTGTAAGTCAACAAGCAGCCAAATCAGCTTATCATGGTTAAATTTTATGGGGAAATTCTGTAGACATTGAGAAAGTATTTTTGTGTCAGAAGAAATGTTTAGTATTATTAAATACAAATACATATCCTGACTGCGTCTCAAATCCATCACAAATATATATAAATTATGAAATTTTACTGCTTATATTCTTTAGTTTGGTTTCTTCTCTTGACCGACCATGTCTGATCGTAGTCGGTAAGCACTTTATCTAAGTTTGAAAGACTATCTCATAGTGAGTGCCATCCACAAAGACATGAGTAATCCCGCCCAATTTTTCACAAACTAACAAAAAAATAGTGAGGCGCGTTTACATGAATGGCACTCACTATAGTTGGAAATTAAAAGCTTTAGTTAATTACTTATACTTTACACGCTTGGACATGGTATATGAATAAAAATCAAAATAAAACAATTGGGCTCTAGGTAATGTTATAATAAAAAAATAAAGTCTTTTTGTAAAAATAAATTGTGAAATGTGAGTAGGTGCTTAAAATTACTTTAATTTTACTTACATTGTTTAATACAATAGTAATGGTAAGGCAGCTAATTTGTGTCTAACTAAATACGTGCGAGGTTTATATATGTATTTTATATTATTGCATTTCTTTTACTTTGGACTTCGGTTCGCTGTCAGCAGCCCCGACTTCATTCTTGGAGCATTTGCACCCTTCTGTGCATTTTTCGGCAACTTTCAAATCATTACCGGCCTTTTCGTAATCTTTTTTGAGTGCATCCATATTTTTAAGAACTTTTATGAATTTTTCTTATTTCATAAATTCCCCGACGCCACAATTACTTTTTGAAAGTAACCTGAAGTTTTGTAAGATAAAAGAATTGTAATTATTGACCACATAAAATATTTGTCAGGTTCACAAAATTTGACAGGAAGAAAAGCAAAATGAACCTGACGCAATGAGAAACCAATAGAGATTCGACTTGCATGTCAAAAAAGACAAGCTTTTAAAAATAAAAAAAATGAGTTTTGCTATTGTGAAGCAGGCTGAACAGATTTGAGTAACTAGAACGTTGTCCACATTATAATAGCCTTAAGTGCTTGATTTCTACGTCAATGTAAAGGACGTTGGCAGATCGCCATACATGGTTTTAGCTGGAGTTAACGTGGAGCGTTTAGAAGTCAAAAATATCTAAAACTATAGAACATAAAATCTGGATCCATTAAAAAATATATATACTATGGAGTATGTCTAGGAACAATAATAATTGCATTTTCGTCAAGTACTAGTTTTGAGGTTATGATTTCAAATTATCTACATTTACATAGGTAATTACTACTATCACCAACCGAACATGATAATGTGACACGTAAATGTTCATCAGTATCTTTAACTTCATCAACTAGTCCAAAAATCGCAGCAATAAGTCGTCGTAAGCGCAATCGGAATCCGTAGGCACAGAAGCTTATAAAGTCACGTTATATTAAATAACTAGAAGAATCGCAAATCGTCAGAACAAAACCAAGGCACTCACACACACACAAGTGACAAGTCCAAAACTAACGAAACGGTTTCGTTTTCAAGTTATGTTTTTTTATCTCAAACTCGCCGGCTAAGGCAAAAGCTATACAGCAAGGATAAGAACTCCAGTGAGTAATAAACCATTTTCACTATGAGGAATATGAAAAAAAAAATTCTTTCATAAAAATTAGCCCTTACATTCTGAAGTGACTATAATTTCCTATATGTAAAATCTATATTACAAAATCAAATACTTGTGCTTGGTCACAATCAATCCGATGTATCGTAATAAAAAATTACAGAAGCTAAAACAAACTGATCAAGTCAAATCAAGCTTTATAAATAAACTATTTTTTGGAGACTTCTACACACGAAGCTAACATTATGGAAATTCACATAAAAAAACAGAATAAACAAAAGTACTAGTTACTTTTCTAAACGCTCACTGTTTACCTAAATAAGTATTCGCCAATATTCTTTAAGTTATTGTTATTGTTTAGAAAAAATCTATATATCATATTTTCATTTAAGTTAAGCCCATATTTTGATAAGTAACTCTGCAGATCCCGGCATCACATATAATGTATGATATTATTGAACAATGTAACCACATGAGTAGATAAACGGAACAGAGACAAAGTTTCATACAACCGCATGAATCGGTTGCACTACTACAAGCACGTGGGGCATGTGTGCGTGACCATTGGCCGCTTGTCACCTACGTGGCGAGACTTGTCAAAAGAGATTGTCAAAAGGCACAGCCAGTTGACAATCTCATGGTCATTGCGACGCACGTTGTTTGTTTTGTTAGATGCAAGTTTAAATATTTTAATGTACCGTGGTATTTTATTATTTATAATGGTTGTTTACTGTACTGTGTGTATGAATAATACTAGAAAAAATAAAATTGAATTGCGCGAGCTAAAGTTTAGCGAATTTTTCGATCTTAAAATAAACATTGTCAATATTTGCAATGAAATACTTAAACGTATTAAAGATTGTAAATTTGATAAGTCATGTGAGTGTTTCCCTTTAGATCACTTGAAGAAACTATATGGTGGATTCAGAATTGACCACACCATCAAAAGAAACAATAAATTATTTAAAAACAAAAATTATAAAAAGAAAATTATTAGAGTTAGTAATTTGTGAAGTATTCTATTATATTGAATAATAAAACTATTTAACAAATGTTTTGTTTAATTTGTCTTAACCTATTGTGACAACCCTACCAAAATAGGTAACAATTTTTCACGTTCTTAAGAAGCTTTGTCTCTGTTCCGTTTATCTACTCATGTGAACATTCTAGTTTATTTAAATATTTGGAATGAAGTAAAGACGATTCTAATAAATTCTATTCTAGCAATAAAGACGTAAAGAAGATCACCGGGAATCGCCTCAAGTAAGCCAAAGAGTTGTGAGTAGTCGGGAGTTGGCTGAAGTAATCGGAAGAGTAAAGAAAAAGATGAAATTGAAATAAAGTGAGAAGATGTGGTACTAGTGGGAAGATGCTAGTGATAGTGCAGTGAAGAAGCAGTATAGGAAATCAGAGTACATATAATTAACATCTTAGCGAAGAGGACCACGTCGTACGTCGACTTGAGAAGATGTGCTACTATTGAAAAGATGTTAGTGCCGAAACAAAGAAGTCGTAGCGTAGGAATGGATCTTTACGACGCCTTCGAAGTCACATCATGAGCAGCTCAACGTTGTCAGAAGATCCTGTTACCGTTAAAAAGGCCCTTAGTGTAGCAAGTTAAAGTCTGTATTACGCTGTCGAAGTCACGTCATGTGAAGTTTAAAGATGTAAGAAGATCTCTCGGCGTTAGAGAAGCCTGTAGTGTGGAAAGTCAATGTGTGTACAACAACGTGGAAGTCACGTCATGTGAAGATTAACATTATCTCAAGAACTTGTCACCCTTAGTTGAAAATAAAGCCTCGTCTACTAGATCTTGTCGTGTCAGATTTGACCTTCCGATCCCGTTAACGACTTCCATAACAAGAGTCTATCGGTTTCATATAAACTAAGAAAAAAAAATTCTATTGACAATAATAGCAAAGAACTATTACATCGAGCTCTAATAAATGGTTTAAAAAAATATTTTATACATGATAAAAGATTTATATATTTGTTGATTTAGGATTGATATAGAAATTGACAATTTAGGATTTGGACATGTGGAGACTGAAATGAAATATGGAAGCATTTGATCACAATTAGAAAGACCACACAAATAGACTTTTAGACAATTCAAGGGTAGAAATCAAAAGAAGTTTAGTGTATTACAAAATTCTAGGTAAACTAGGTTACGAAGGTCTAAGCCGCGGTGTAATTTCATTTCTTGAATTATGTAAATAGCAACATCCACTATGGGCTCGGCCGAGATCTTTGGACAAACACACTGAAAAAAATACATTTCAAAGAAGATTTGAAAAATAATAAAATTATTATTAATAATTATTAATTTAAAAAATAGTTTTAATAAGCTTTTATTTGGTTTTCATAGCGACAACATCAATTGCACAATCAAAAATTTCCTAAGGTTGAGACAGATTGTAATGTTTATCATGATTTCGGAACTTGCAAAAATGTATTTATTTTTTATTGCTTTATTAGGACTATCAAACAGAAACATATAACAAGTTACAATTTGTGTAATTAAAAATATAACATTATGCGTATCTAACAACGATAGCCACCGATAACTGAAAGTGAGAGATGGGTGTACAATAACAGATTACAGTTAAACATACTAAGTTTCTTGTTCTAAGTTAATTATTTCTGCTCGTGAGACATAGGTGAATACAGTTTTGTTATTTTCGAATTACATGTATCAATAAGTACTAATATTATATAATAGCTTTAAAAAAATAACTTAATAGCAAGGGAAAGTGTTATGGATTCACTTTTTATAAATGACTTCAAATAAAGCTACAAAATTGGAGTGCTGGTTAAACGATCTATAATTTTACTTCTGTAAGTACTAGGGTGGACTGCGAGAATATCTTTTTCACAAAAATATTCGTTGTACGATTGGCAGGTCTAAAGAACGGCGACCGTTTTCCTGCCTTGGTACGACACCAAGAAGTGGCGAACAGGAATTTTTACGTGATGGACGGGTATGATAGCGATCTGGAACTAAATATTGTATCTTATTAGTAAGTTCAATACAATCAAATCGATTGTGACATATATCATGTAGTAGCATTGCCTCCAAGTAATATCGTCTAGACTTAAGATCAAGTAGATTATACTTTTTTAAAAGTTCATTGTGTGGCAAATATCCACGATGGCACTTAAACTGCATGCATTTCAGAATTTTTTTTTGTATTCGTTCAAGGCAGTTATTTATTTGTTATAAAAGGGATTCCATATTGACACGGCATATTCTAATTGAGATCTGATTAGTGTTTATATAAGTATAGATATGTACTATGGTTTTTGGAATCTTTGCACGACCTTATTACGAAACCATGCATTTGGTAGGCTTTATTACTAATAATATCTATGTGACTATCCAATGTCAACTTATTATCAAGATGCACTCCTAAATCTTTTACTATATCCACTTTCTGTAGAACACTACCACCTAGGTTATAGGAATAAATTGTTGTTTGAAGTTTTCTACTGAAAGGTATAAAATAACATTTATTGATGCTTAGTTCTAGGTTGTTGCTTATTCAATATTCACTAAACCGGGTGAGATCTTCTTGGATTTGGCGATGATCTTCTGCTTTTTTAATGACGTGATATATTTTTAAATCGTCGGCATATAATAGAAATTTCGAATATTTAAAACTAATGTGAATATCATTAATAATAAATAGTACAAATAAAAGCGGGCCCAAAATCACCCCTGCGGTACGCCCGAAGTAACAGTAAATGTGTCAGATTCATATGAGTTTATAACAACTTTTTGAGTACGAATATAGTCCGGTCAAATTAGACATTCGAAGTTACCTAAATTCCCACCAAGCTGAAAATCGGTAAGATTGTTTGAAATATCATTAAAAACAAAATTTGAAAGTTCCCCATCTTTCCCCTGTAAGGAAAAAAATTTATTCAAGGTCAAAGGTAAAAAAAATTAGTTTTTCGCGATTTTCAGCAAAACGGTAAGTTTTGTCATAAAAATATCTCAGACAAAAATTGTAGATCATAAAATTATCTACAAAAAATTAATTTATACTTTTTTTACTACGAGCCACCGTTTTTGAGACATAACGATTCAAAAAGTTGTAAAAGTTGTAATCGTCATAATATGCACACGTTTCCTCGCCACCTATGAGGTAGTGTACTTAGCGCATTCTTTTTTTGTTTTTTTTTGTAATGGATATTAGCAGAGATTGAAAAGATAAAAGCAATTTACGATATAATTTAAGATAAAAAGGACATGAGGAGGACGATGAAAAACTGCTGTTGCCTCATACATTATTGTTTCATTATAGGATGCACATAAACCAAATGACGAAAAGATTTGTATAAGACGTTTTGAACCGAACCTTCGATGAAAAAAAACTGCGAGGCCTAATTGTAGTTTCGACTTAAAAGACCTTGGTCGAACAGCAGCCATGATACTATGGCAAATATTTGTGCATACTAATTTTAAATGATCTAAATTTGATCGTTTATTCTTTAAAATCACTCGTTCTACAAAATATGTCAACGATTCTGGGATTTCATTATTTAAATCTTCAAACATGCGACCTGGTGGAGGGTAGTTGGAATTATCAAACACTGCGGTTTGAATATCTTCGCGAATGATATCTGCAGCTGCCTCTAGGACTCTGAATCGTTCTTCTTTTTTATTCATTTTTTTTTTCGTTCCAGGCTTGATTCAAAATATCATGATGATTATCTACTAAGCATATGAATGTTGATGCTCCCGATTTCTCAGTGATAAAAAGTTTATCACCATACTTCAGTTTTAGTCGTAGCTTAATCGTTCTGTTATCTAAAGTCGTAGTTTTGCAAATATTCTTTAATTCGTTTAAAGTAAACTGACAGTCATCGCTATTTTGCATGTAAGTAAATATTTCCTCCATTGCCCGATTCGTAGCTTCGTCTTTAGGACGACCGATTTTAAGTCCAGTGGAAGGTTTCATGAAAGAAACATAGCAATCGTGATGATATTTAGCTTCTGCAGCAACTAAATCATTTTCAAATTCGAGTCGAGCAAGAACAGCTTTTGCTGTAGTATCGTTACGGGTCTGAGCTATTTCCAGAATTGAATCTTTAAATTGAAGTGTACTTACTTGACTGATTCGACGGCGAATATCTGAGGGTTTTTTTTTCTCATACTCTTCATTTAATTCCTGGCCACAAAATATACAATGGTTGTTTAGAACAAAAAGCTGATTCACTCGAACGTAATCTAGTACGAGGAGGACATTCTGTGGATGTACTGGCTTCTTGTTCTTCACGTTGTCTTGTATTAGCTGCAGCAATAGAAGACTTTCGAGTATAATTTTTACGACAACTTTCATGTATTGTCACAGATTTTTGATTTTTTAGATACTCCGAAAATTCATCTGCTCTTTCGATACTTGCATTAATTAATGTCTTCATACCACGTTCAACAGTAACAATTTCACTTTCAGTTAAAAGTTTAGCGCAAATAAAACAATAATCTGACATTTTTGTTATAAAACTCAAAACAGCACAATATAGGCTAGGATAAACAAGTGTTTTCACTACTAACTGGCGTTCAAGACTAACAGTATTTCATTTATTATAGCAGGTATAAGACCCTAGCCACGCACACAATTGAACAGGGGACAGATGTTTTCTCAAGGTTTCAATCGCGTATAAATTAAGGAACTAGGCTTCATTTGACCTGATATTCTTATAGTTATAACTTATGTATATTTTATATTAGTAGTGTAAGTTACAATAACCGATAGAAAAATATTTTAACATATATTACAACTATAGAGATGTATATATACGTGGCGTACTCATGCATATTATGACGATTACAACTTTTACAACTTTTTGAATCGATATATCTCAAAAACGGTGGCTCGTAGAAAAAAAAGTATTAATTAATTATTTGTAGATAATTTTATGATCTACAATTTTTGTCTGAGATATTTTTATGATAAAACTTACCGTTTTGCTGAAAATCGCGAAAAACTAATTTTTTTTACCTTTGACCTTGAATAAAATTTTTTCCTTACAGGGGAAAGATGGGGACTTTCAAATTTTGTTTTTAATGATATTTCAAACAATCTTACCGATTTTCAGCTTGGTGGGAATTTAGGTAACTTTACTCTTATTTTTTGGTCTAATTTGACCGGACTAATACTGATGTAAGACTTGAACCATCGCCAAAGGTTTCCACGGATACCATTAAATGCCAATTTTTCAAGTAACTTTATGTGGTCTACTAGCTTTTCTAAAATCTGTATAAATACTGTGCGTCTCTTGATTGGCGTCAATGTTTTCGAAAAGATCACTAACATAAAGAATTGAATTGGTAGTTGTATAACGTTTATTAACAAAGCCATGTTGTTGCGGAATGATGATAGGGTGCAAAACTGGATAAATTGAATTGTAAACGAGCCTTTCAAACAGCTTCGACAGAGCAGACAGGATTGATATTGAACGAAAGTTTTCAATATTTCTTTTTGACCCACCCTTATGTACCGG
Organism: Marasmarcha lunaedactyla; assembly: GCA_923062675.1. NCBI lineage: Eukaryota > Metazoa > Arthropoda > Insecta > Lepidoptera > Pterophoridae > Marasmarcha > Marasmarcha lunaedactyla. Next base: position 9,967,431 of record OV281339.1, on the reverse strand, counting down.
AATTATACGAGCTGTTTTCCAAATATCTGGAAAAACAGAATCTTGTAGACATTTATTGAAAGTTAATACAGGGGTTCACAGATGGATAAAGCTGTATTTTTCAGAAAAAATTGAGGTATATTATCAATACCAGAACCTTTAGAGACATCTAGGGCTAGTGATTCCTTTAAAATATCATCTTTAGGTATACGTATATTACATGATTTGATACATGAGTTACGACTAACTTCTCTACCCAATGTGTCAACAGAGAAATCAGAACCGATTGTTGAATGTCCAAAGATCGATTGGGAGAAGTAGGAAAAGAGTTTACAGGTATCAGTAGGGTTGTCAGCTTTTTTATGTTTATAATACATAAAAGTAGGAATATCCGAATATTTATTTTTATTTGCAATATATGTCTAGAAATTGTTAACGTTTGTTTTAATATTTTCTTCAATTTTGATTATGTAATTACAGTATGACTTTTTGCATTCTGTATTGAAAACTTCTCTAAATTTGGAGAAAGTATTATAATCGGATTTATACCTAAACTTTTTCCACTTAATCCAGGCCTTTGTTTTACAATTCAAAATATGTTGTAAATAGGAATTAAACCAAACAGGGGTTTGTGATTGTTTGATTTGTTTTTGCGGAATGTGTTCATGAATAACTTTATATATGGTTTCATAAAATAATTGCACAGCGGTTTCAGCAGTGACATTTTTGAACTGTTTTTCCCAACAAATATTTAATAATTTTTCATTTATATAGTATAATCTGCACTTTTAAAACTATACTAAGTCCTAACTTTTTTGGGTACGTATGTTGTATGTTGTCTTTCAATGGTATTAATATATAAAACGGAGGGTGTTTAGAATAGGGATAGGAGCAGCATCTCGGACACATTCATCAAGATTGGTAAAAAATAAGTCTAAATATCGGTTATCTATGTTTGAAATATAGTTTAACTGCGAACACCCAAATATCGACATAAAGTTCAATAATATGTTTGTACCTTCGTCCAAACTTTTAATAATAAGTGGCTTCAATTCAATGTTTCTTGTTTCCCATAGCAGTTTAGGTCTATTAAAGTCGCCCACAATTATAAGATTATAATCATTCAAAGACTCAAAACATGCATGCAAATATTCAAAGTATGTTTCGTAAATTTTAACTTTTTGCTCCGGTGGTATATAGCAAGCACAAACATAGTAAATTTTGTGCGCTGAATTTTGTTTCAAAATTACAAAATTAACAATAGGTAGGGGCACGGGTGTGTAAAATCAATACGACAGTATGCATATGCTTATATAGGTTGAAAACCTACTTTACGTCGAAAAACCTATCGTGGAATGGTTTAGTCTCGCAAAAATATAGTTTATGTTAATGTCAATGTTCTCAATCTGTCAATTTCATTCGCTCGCATTTCGCGCGGTTTTTGTTGGTGCTGGTACCTTTACATTTTGTCTGAGTGTGTTTTTAATTTTTGGTTTTTAACGACGATTTCTACTATTGAAAATGGACTGCGATGCATCTCAACCCAACGACCACGGAATTAAATCCTTCTTCAAACAACTGACTCTAGCATTTCATCATTAATCATAATGAATCTTCTTTACATGATGAACTGCGCATGAACATGAATTTCCTCGCTGCAACCGCCACCTGGTACGCACATTCCGATACCACTCCGATTGATCGGTCCCTTCCCGATATTCAGTGGCACTCAGTTTACTGACGTCATAGTCTAGCGTCATAGTTTTTACTCCCTCCGAGAGCTCTCTTTTAGTTTTCAAAGTGCTGTGTTGTGCTGAGTGCTGTTAGTGCCCAGCGTAAAGTATTCTGATTTTAGTTCAAAGGATACCCAACGGTGACAACTAATTTGTACTGATCCAGCCCTGTTATTTTATACATTATTTCCTTTCTACTATTTTATTTATTTACTCTTCTATTTTCATATGTATCTTTTATAATATTTGTGTGTTTTCGTGTACGTTTGCCCTTTTTGTCGGCAAAGGTTGACCCTAACGCGAGGAACTTTTTACTTGCGTACCCTTTTTACGATTCTAGGTAGCGGCCTTCGGCGAACTACCGTTAGTTCTAAAGTTATTTTCAGCAGGAAGCAGATATATCAAGGGCCTTCATGACCTTCGTTCGCGCGCAGTGTCCAGACATCTGGACACAGTTCGAAAGTGGGCCAAACCCACAAACAAACCTCCTCCTAAAAAGGAGAGCCGGGTACGCCAGCCCGCATCCACCAATCCTTCACGAAAGCGCTCTAGCTCGCGGTCGTCCGTGGTTTTGTCCACCAGCTATGCATCGGCGATGGATTACAACATCCCGGCTCCCGTCCAAGCCCTCGAATCCAACGAAGGCTTCACCATCGTCGCTAAGGGACAAAAAAAGGCCAAGCCCTCGCACTCATCTTGCGATGAGTCCAAACCCCCTAAAAAGCAGGCCCCAGAGTCCAAGCCCGCTTCCTCGCTCCGCGATTACGAGGCCAAGCCATCTGGTCGGCATCCGCCTACTATTTTCATACATGATAAAGTGGCATGGACATCTGTGTCAACACACATGTCAAATTTTAAAATCGTGTATACACAGACCATATCGCTCGCCGACTACCGCGCCCTCACAAGGTACTTGATGGAGAAATCCATCGAGTACCATACCTACGCTCGAGGAAGAGCGCGGTTTATGCGTCGTCCTTAGAGGCGTATCAAAAGAGCTCGACACTGAGCTGTTATTACAGGACCTTAAAATCCAGGGGTTCCCAGTGCAGTCTGTCCACCGCATGTATGGCAAAGATAGGTTGCCATACAATCTAGTGTTAGTAACACTAGACCACTCGTTGGAAGGCAAGAAGATTTTTAATTAAAAAACCATTGCCAATGTTTTAAGGATTACAGTGCAGGTCCCTTTCAAGGGCGGCATTCCGCTCCAACGCCATAGATGCCAAGTATATGGCTATACGGCAAGAAACTGTCACGCCAAATCCAGGTGCTTTAACCTCGTCGCCTGGGCGATCATGGCACTGCGGAGTGCGCGAGAACCCCACAGTCCACAGATCCCCCGCATGCGTATTATGAAAGACTGTCGGCCACACAGCCAACTATTTAGGATGCCCTAGGGCTCCAAAACCAAACCCTCAAAAGGCTCACAAGGCGAAGCAGGGGTCTGTGTGCTCCTGCCAAGCCTAGCCCACCTGTCAAACCGCAGCTACAATTTACCGATGGTCTTAAACATCAACGTAATGATATTTACGAATTCGTTCGAGTATTTCAAGTCAACATCTTACTTGTGCAGGAAAAGTTTTTGAAACCTAGTCACAAGGAACTTAAAATAGCGAACTACTGGTGACTACAACTTGAAACATTCATGTTGGTATTTCGTAGTTACCGACCCAAACGGTCGTCGGCTTCATCACATGTTAGAGGCGCTAAACTGTGATGTAGTGGGTCCTCGGGAAGCGACACACTATCCCTATAACACAAATCATCGCCCCAATATTCTCGATATAGCACTCCACCAAAGTTAACGGAACACTCAGCAGAAGTCATCCACCAGCTTACTTCGGATCACTGACCGGTATTCATGCAGCTAAGTATCCCAACTGATCCCGTTCCTCAAACAAGGTTACACATCGATTGGGTCAAACTAACAGGAGCCTTTAAGGCAATCGACAGGCCAGACCTAAACACCATTCCCGATTCATTGCCATTTATCGAGGAGACCAATGCTGCGATCGGTGCTTTCACCAACCACCTTCCAGCTGCTATCAGTGCATCCTCCAGGCAGGTTCCTGCGGCGAATGATCGATGCTGGGTCCGCTGGCTTGAGGATATGAGGGAGTTGTTGAGAGTAAGAACGCAGCTATCCGAATTTTCGACGCATTTTCGCTCACGCCAGCAAGTCAAATATCATTCACTTGCAGCTTATTCCTGGCCTCGCCATATGTCCACAATTTAGTTCTGCATAAAGATCTCGAGCTGCCACGTTGATGAAGTTGGTGTCTGGACGCTACTTTGACAACGCTCCCCACAATCCCAACCCGCTGGTCAATAAATCAACTGACTACACAGCCAACCCAGACGCGCCGGTCCGTTACAGGCGTCCGCGTAACGTTTTAACCTCGATCCTGACGACGCTATTACAACAAGGAACGCCGGCGTTCCAGTTAGAAATAGGGCAACACGGTATTCGAAGCGCCTAACCCACCAGTGGGCCAGGCTAACGCAGCGTACGCATTCCTACTGAGTTTCTTGCTGGTTCTTTGGCAGTAGATGACTCTTCCGAACCAGTGGTAGTTTCAATATACGACGTCCTAAGCCGAGGTCCGTGCCCTCACGGGTGCCCTTAAGCGTATCGCATGTAGGAGTAGTTTAAGTTCCGGCTAAGCGCCCTCAGCGCTAGGCCACAGCGTCCGGTGAAAAAAAGGCTAAAAAAATTCTATTATTATTATTTAAATTTAATTTTAAATTAGTTAAATGCGGGTTTTAGTGGTAGTTAAGTTCTTTTGTCTAGGTTTTACCAGAGCCACTAAAAGCCCATTCTAATTGAGATTGTGGAAATAAGTTAGTTTATTTTCATGAATTCATTCATGAAAAGCACAAAAATACAAGCTTAAATATATACAAATTATGACACAATTTATTTCTATGCAAAATGTTTTCTTAACATCACCCACTCGCCAAATAAAGTCCGCCCAGTCATGAATGAATGAAGTTCCAATAAGGAACAAATTACATAAATATGCGTGATATAAGTATTTCTGTTTACAAGTTAAAAACATGTTTGTTTTCTGAAAGCCTCACTGAAACTTTCCACATTGCTTTGTGCAAAAAAATCTTAATAGATGTGGGTCATTTGAAACCCCGTGAAAAAATATTATTATTATATAGGCTATTGTTCCTCGAAGCCCTAGTCTCTTGTAACTCCAAAATGCAATAGTTGTTGACAATAGCTTACGTTATTTTGTTTAGTAAAATTTATTCTTATTGTTTACCAAATTATATAAAATATTTTGCAAGTAAAGTGGTAATGATCCGTCTTATCTCGAGCGGTTCTTTAGGTATAAAAGAGCTGGGATACAATTTTACCACCGAAAACCAAATGCCGAAAAGTGCTTAATTTTATTACAAAATTTTGACATAACAATTTATGAATAATTTAACAATTTATGAAGTCGATGAATATATATTCTAATATTTCAACCTAGAAGAGTGCATAGCAAGTTCTTTTTTGTAGGATGATATTAAGAATTTCTATCACAATCTTAGTCTGTAAGCAACTCTGAAGTGTGACATTTTAAAGCCTTGCTATTATTTTTGTGATCCTTGAAATTTTCCAATCGGTGTACAAAGGTTTTATCATGCGCCGAAATTTCTGTTCTTGTTCAACTCAAAACATACTTTCTGCATTTTTTGAATTTGAATTTGAATTTGGATCATAAAACATACTGTTATAATTGTCCAAGTCGTTTGGCAAAGTGCCTATTTAAACAATTACTTGGAGACAGCAATGAAAACTATACATTATTTTTAAAATATTTTTAATTAGAGATATATTTGTAAAATTAAGGTAATTTACATTAAAAATTAGTTTATTACATTATTTATTAACCGAAATCCTTTCATATACTAAGTACCTTCAAAGTAAAATAATTGTTTCCCTAGAAAATTTACGAACTAGATAAATAAGTACTATACGTTTTAAGTAACAAAGATACGCTGTAAGATTCCTATAAAATTACAATACAAAACTTATTACAAATACAGTTCATAAGCATTACAAAACGTGACAAATTTATAAGCTTTGCTTAAAAATTGAAATTACTAAAATAAGTCTGTAGCTATGAGATTTGATAATCTATCGACTGACCTCTTTTGTTTAAAAACATCTCAGTAGATATTAACATCCCACCTACTCTATTTATTAATCATCCAAGACATATGTAAGCCAACCTATTCCGTTGCACCTATTCCGTTTTCTAAATATGTCCTATAAAGCTTTTTATGCAGAATAGCCGTAACATTGCAGTTTTAATCATATGACTTTGAAGCGCCTACTTCGCCAGTGTGGTGGGATTAACGTCACTGGTGTCGGGCGTGGCGAGGTGAACGTGGGCGCGCGCCGGCCAGCTCGTGGAGCGTGTTTTCTCCAGAAGTCCCAGGCACGACATCCCACTGCTGGGACTGAACGCTGTGCTGCGGCCGCTCGTTGTCAACGAGTGTACTGACACGACCTGATAAGGAATTAATAAAAAAACTATATAAATAGTCATGGGTTTTAATATACATAAGTAGTAAACTAAAATAGTAAGAGATTTAACATGAGTAAAAGTTGAACATTTATATCGTACAGCCTCAATTCATGCCAACGAAGTTTATTTTTGAAAGAGCTTATGACTTACAGCAAACCGGTTCTCTAAATAGTATAGAATTATATATACGGACATACAAAATAATAATTTTAAACGATGTTTATAAAAGAGAATTTGTGTGCTCGAACAGCATACGGACCTTTATAAATAAGTTTTGTAGACTTCTGGTAGAATATTTTATGATCTATGCCATCGGCTTGATCTTGTCAGATTGCATCTTTCAATATTTCTTATACATTCACGCGTTAAAGGATCCACTTTCGACTAGCTGCGCTCACCCGCCGCTCCTCGTGACTTCCAGCGTGAGGAAAGAGGGTGGCGGCGAGCGTGGACGCGAGGGTGTATGCGACCGCGATCGTAGCTAGTACAGTTTCGTTTCGGTAACGCTCCGTACCTAACTGTCTGTACGTACGACAAAAGTGAGTGTTTGTTATTGTTGTGTTGTTGGATCTGATTAAGATTGACATTTTACCATGGTAAGTTATTTTAAAATTTGTACGTACTTGTAATTTGTTGATTCTTATATTTTTTTTTATTTATTAAAATTATATTTAAGCATTTTTTATACATCGTTTACATCATACATAAAAAATACCTTTCGAATAATGATTTAATAAACAACTTTGTAAAAATAAGTTTGTGTTCGACTAGCTTATAATGGGAAGCACATGATTGTCATTGTATTTTGATATTATCTGCGTGCCATACTCTCCAGGTACATAATTTGTTTTGGCTTGTTTTTAAGTGATAACCAACCAATATGTCAATAATAATATTTATGTATGTATGTATGTGTATTCTGGGTCCCCCTAGAACTGTATGTTATCCATAACACAAGTTCTGTTTACTTTGGGCCCATACAGTTGGTGTGTTATTGTTGTTTTGGTGTTGGTGATTTATTCACTTATTTACAGTAATGGTTGATTATTTTAAGTACAGCTTCTGCGAATAGCATAGCGTGAATTTGCGAACCCTACGCCCCTAGCTGGTTTGACATTGCACCCGGGTACGCGATCCATACTGCCCGAATCCGCGATACGTACGGTTCAATTTTGTAAGCGAGACTGACGGCTCAGATTTGCGAACGATACTAATGTGTATGCATAAAGAATGACCGCCGAAATGCTTTGCGAACTGTACGTCCCAAATTTTTGTCCAGTTTCATAAGATAAACACCTCACTTATAAACTTTTACTTAATTTCTTTGATTTATTGAACAATTTTTGCGCTTAATATGTACAGTGCGACCAAAAAGTCTTGACAAAAATTGAGGGAGCCACTTCAAATACCTATATGGAATATGGTAACACCGTTTAGTATGCCTAAACTGGTTTTGATATTTGAGTCATTATTTAGAAAGCAAAATTTAAAAAATCGTTTTAAAAGAGCTCAAACCTTTTTAATTTGTGAAAAATCTATCTTTCTATTATCTATTTTTCTCAAAATCTAAAATTTTAAAATCGCTTTAAATTAAACTAACCGAATGTATGTCTATTTGTTACTACAACAGCTTTATCGAATGATATTTGTTTGTCAAAATGGCATCTGCAATACCTGGCACGAGTTTTGTAATATGTACTATCTTTTGCCCGCGGAAACCTTTAGCTCGTAAGAGTTTAGAGTGCGCATGTTATTAAAATAGCAAATGTGATTAAACACTTACTCCTTACTTAATATATCAAAGAACTGACGAATGTTATCAAGAACATCTTATATAGTTAAGTTATATCATGCGGGAAGTATGAATGGATAAAAAGTAACCTGTGTAATATTATACAGTATGTATAGCCGAAACTAAAATATAGAATACAATGAACTACTGTGTAAAACTTGTTTCCCTTACAAATTATGCGTCGCAAAAACTTAGACTCTACAACAGGATCATAGTACGTACAACGTTCATGCAAAGCCCATTTTAATTCAGGTAGAGTGCAATTGAATAATTTTAAATAAAACAACAATAGTATTTTTACATATTTATTCATCACATACATCTAGATATTCAACACCCGATAAGTCGCTATCGGGCTAAAACCTAATTCTAGCTCTGTTTTAGCTATAGCCAGAATGTTTTCAGTGTAAGAATTTATTTTTGAATAGCATAATAAATTGAATTATTTGACGCAGTGCACAAATATTAAAATCATCCATTTCCTTTTTCTGACGTCCACTTCTATGTTTACCAGGACTTCTAAATACTCCATTGTTTTGAAAACCATCTACAATGCGTCATCTACAATGCGTCTGAAGGTACTTTCTGATTTTTCTGAAAATAACATTAATACTTTTAGTAATAATGTACCTTTATTAATAAACAATAGGTATATAAACTAACAAACAATACATTAGAACAAAAATAACTACTCTACTAAATTTATATGAAATGGTAAAGTATCAAATTGTGTCGACTGATCTACAAATAACTCCTTGTCAATTCTTACATAACCTCTAAATAGAGCAATGAAAACAAATCATGAAATTGAAAAAACAGCACTCATACCGTGCTATTATAAACCTTTTAGTTTTAATATCTCTGTTACATACATGTCATTAATGCTGTACGGGCATAAACATCCTCCAAATCTGATAATAAGCGTCCAGCTTGGTATTCCGCAAAACACCGTTGGAACACGTTATAAATCACTTCCCTAGCTACACTGCGTATCGGTTTATTCGATTTATTCTTATCAACGACTACAATAAAAAAAAAATAGAAAAACAATACGAATACCGAAGATTCGTTCACAATTCAATCAAAGATACATAACATAATAGTCAATTCATAGTTGCCATAATCAGATTTATTTTAGTTCCTCAAACATTATTTTCAAGAATTTTTGGTCGGCCTGTATCTACACTGCAAACCATTCAAATAATTGTGACGAAGTTTCGTTTGCTTGTTTTAGGCTACCACTTCAACAGCTTCGCACACTCTCGAGTCTTTGCTTAACTGGGAATCAGATAATCCCAGAGATAACCTCATTCTTAAAAGAGTTATTGAACTGATTCAAGAGCACTTACCACCAGGCTGGAAGGGATGGAAAATAAGATTGCTCAAGAAACAAAATCTTCTGGGAAACGAACTTGATCCTCGAATTCTAAATAAAATTAGGTTCGCCATTCCCACCGTCGGATTAGCAAGAGCTTTTGTACCGGGGTGTACCTCTCTTAAAGATAAAATGTACAGAGACATGAAACTAAAACTGTTAGATTGGCCACTGTGTGTTGGCCTAATTATACACCCTATATCTTTGGCTGCAAGAGTTCGCGGCTCAGTAACACACAATGAACAGGTTATTGAGGCGATTGCAGATTTAAAACCGTTCCTTAAAACTAGAAAAGAAGCAGATAGAGAGCTGCAGGCAATCCTTGATGAACCTGACTACTTAATGTCACTTCCATCGTCAAGTCTTTCATCAAAACAGTGCAAGAAACTGAGTAGGCTAGATATACTGGAACAAAGTCAACACAGATTGGAGTTAATGATGGATCAATTTATAAAAAGACTCCAGCCAGAAGACCATTATTTTTCAAGCTCAGGTAATAACGATATAACCCTATCAGCTTCCGAAAATGAAGAAGATATACCTTCAAAACCTGATGTTATTGCGCCATGTGAATAAATATTATTTCATTTCCTAATATGATTAAATGAGGTCACCCTAATAATATATTAACTGTATTAATGTATTGTGTATTAAAAATTATATTATATTAAATTAAATATATTATTATATGTATATAAATTATATTAAATATATTGTGTATTAAAAAAATGTATTAAAAATATATAATAATGTATTTAGATAGAAAATATCAATCGAATATCTTTAAAAACATAAAACGAATATAAAATATTAGATTTGGATATCTAGTAAAATATATTATATAATTATATATATTTAGAGTTTCTGTGATGCTACAAATCTAAAGATTTACATTTTTAACTTACTTAAAATATGTGGACTGAGTGAGCACTCACAAAAATTTATTATCCAAAAACCTGCCACCTTAGTGATTCGTTTTGTATTTTACAAAGTCCCATATTAATTTTACTTAACAATACACTTATATAGCAGTTTAAATCTTCAGTTTATTCATCAGAAAGCGGGTTTTCGAAAGTGTGCGGATTGAGTGAGCATAAGAAATTATTAGTAAAACCTTAACACTTTCACAGTCCATGTATCCAAAAGGATGCATTGGCACTGAATTCTAGAGAATCTTTAAAATATTTTTAAATTTGTACTTATGTAGCGTCTCAAACTCGATGACTAAAGTTATTTGAGCAATGTGATGATATGCTTACGTGTATACATATTCCACTTGTAGTCATTTGATCCTAAGTGTATCCAAATGTATACATTAGAATTGTATCCAATAAGTCCATGTATCCATTTTGAAATATTTTCGCGGCAAGTATAAAGACGGCTTCCAACCGCTGGTCAAAGACTACACAATAAAAAAATGTAAGAAATTTATTTTACATGTATTGAATTCGAAAATACAGACAATTAGTACATATTGGACAATACAGATACACCAGATCTATATCTACAACACCCTGAGGGCAGCCGAACCGGCGCAAACAATCCTCGCAGTGTCCGCTATGATACATCTCTTCATTTTTTAGAGATTATTATTATTATTATTATTATTATTCATTAGGGAGATTCATAGGGGAGATTCTAAAAATAGATCGACTCTTATTACTTGTGGTATATTTATAGCATATAGTTTATTTTTCACTTCTTTAATCTATAACATAAAATAGAAGAATACAATTAAAAATTCAACGTAAGTAAAAGTAAAAGTCAGTCGAAAGAAACCATGATGTTACATTTTCCAGGACACTATCTTCCGGAAGATTATAAATGATATCGAAGCTTGACTGTAATAACTTTGTTACTCTAAGCAGACATATGGAGTATAATTTTCGAGGCTGACGAGTAAAATGATAATTCATGCTGGTACTCCTTAGTTTATATATTATAGTATTCTTGCACAAATCAAAATTTTGTTTTACATATTATCTACACGCTTGTCGTGTCATCTTGACGTAAGTGTTTCCCAATAAAACTATTACACCAAAAAGTTCGTACATATATTATTATTAGCTAATGGTAGACAAAATAACAACCATGACAAAAATATTTCTTGCAAAGCTTACAATGAGCCGTTACTTGCAGTGCTTTTCGGCGTGCCAAACATGGACTACTTCCGTGACTGATAATTTTTTTGTAGCAACCGAAACATCTTCCTCTTTGTCTACGTTTTCCGGTTACAATGGGCTTTTCCACCAATTTATGTTTGTTTGAAGATGATGATTCAGGCACAGAATTTAGCATTGACTCTTCCTGGATAAGTTTTTTTATAATATTTTCTTTTGCTTGTAACATAGATATTTTTTTATTAATATTGATTGCGTTATATATTATCACGGAATTTACAATAGCCACAGCAATCAGGTCAAGTGCAACTTTTTTCTACCATATTACAGATTTTCGAACCGGATTATTTTAGCTTGATAATTGATCAAATTAATTCCTATTTTTAGTTTATTGTATTTTAATACCATATCAGGCTTTATAACTGGCTTTCTACCATCACTTAAGTTCATTGCCTTTCCGTGACATGTAGATAACATCAGAACTTCACGTTGATCCATCCACTTTATCACCGTTATAGTATTATTTCTTTGCATTGCTGCGAACTCACCTTTCTTCAAATGACTTTTTAAAACATCTTCTGGCAATCCTTTTCTATTCTTTCTTAATGTTCCAAGTAAATCTGTATGACGCCCCTTTGCATATTCTGCTAAAGGTAAACTTGTGTAGTAATTGTCTGTTACAATTAATCTGCCTTCATCCAACAAGTTTTCCGCTAAATTCAATACTATACTTCCGGGTTTATCCAAATTATGTAGCTGATAACTTTTATCTGCATAGATTTCATAGCTCCATGTAAAACCAGTGTCTACACAGAATTTATAAATTTTAACATCATATTTATGTGCATTTTGTGGTATGTACTGACGAAATGATAACTGTCCTCGAAAGGGTACCATTGATTCGTCCACAACCAAATTTTGGCCTGGTGTATAAATTTGCCTCCCATTATTGATCATCATATCAAGTAATGGTTTAATTTTATGTTACCTGTCTTCTTTATCACAGCGCAAATTGTCCACGAAATGCCAACAACGCAAAAATATATTAAAACGATAATATGACATTTTTATTTGATGAAGTAATTGGATGAAAGTATAAAATGTCTTTCTTCCAATAAGATTCAATCATTGGGAAATCTAATATGCCAGTTAGAAGTAAAATGCCCAAAAAAGTTTTCATTTCCTTTTCATCAACGTCTCTCCATCTTTTGAAACGACTATAGGGCTTCAGTTCGTTGCGTTTTATGCGTCGCCCATAAATATTGGTTTGTTCAACCATTAGTGATATGACGTGCTAATCAATTATTTTGGTAAATAATTGATAAATATCTATATCTGGGTCGATAGTTGATTGACGCCTAGCACCACACCACCCAAAAAAATATTCGCCACATAAATCATTTACTTCACTTGACCATTCCTGATGAGCCCTGGGATCTAACACTGAGGATATAATTGGATTACAATCTTCGTAAAAACCATCTACGAATGGTATTATATTACTCATACTCTCAAAATTGCTACATGAATTGTTATCAGGAGTACAACCATCTTCACCTGAAAACTCGTAATCACTATTTTCTAAAATTTGTAACAGTTTACTATTATCCGCCATGATATGCAAAACGAACAACAATAACAACACCATGGACTGCACCCAATATTTGACTTTGTCAAAATGATTAGTAAATAACATTATTATGAACATCTGAAGTGGTCCTCAAAAAGATTGAATGATTAACCATAAGTACTCCTTAGAACAGGTTAGTAATAGGTGTAAGTGTGTCCGAGTGGATTCACATATATTTATAGTTTCAAGTCCCAGTATCCATATGGATACATTTGTAAAATACACACTGAGCATATAAAAATTACTTAATAAAATAATAATCCTTATAATCCATTATAAATAAATACTTTACAATGAATATTGGAGTGGACTCGAGGGACTAGATTTTGTTTTTGTATGGTGGACTGTGAAAGTGTTAAATACGTTACTAGGTGATCTACAAATTATAAAGCTAAGTTACCATAGGCACTAAAGACAAGTATATAAATATTATACTTTCACTGATTTCGTTGGTAGTTTGTGAGAACTGAGTGAGCGCAAGTTAAATAATGTATATCTCGTTTTATCTTTTTACAAATACAGAGATTACTTTTAAAATTGTTTTTGAACTTTTACTAAATTAATATAATTTTTTAATGTTTTCTGAAGGATGCCCACACGACATTTGGTACGAATGAACTACATTTTAGGTACTATTTGTTATGCTACTCCAGGGCGAAACTCTTACAAATATATCGAAATACCTATCAATAAAACATCCAGAAATAAAATAAGATCTTGAAAGTTGATTAATCAAAGGATTCAGCTTTCAAATCTCTTTTAGATGTGTAACTACAATGTGTGTGTGGGAAAACATGCGAAGATCTCGAATAAAGAAAAAATATATTTCTATCAAAGGTCAAATTTCAGGCAGCTATTTTAAGCTACAGTCCCTGATCAACACTCATTGGTTTTAAACTTCCAAACCAGCACTTAGATATTCCTAAGTTTCAAGTTTCGCTCGTTGAACAACTTTCGTGAAAAATTATTTCGCAGGCATATCCCGACGCTAAGCTAATTCACTGAAGATTCCTGTCGATAGCCTACAAAGACCGGGCAGGAACATGTTGAGGTATATGGTTCGGAGCATGAGTGGGCTATTATATTATACTGTGCTTCTTTATTTGGTTGCTTATTTTTTAACGAGAATGCAATGCAATTAGTTTTGTCCGTATTTAAAGTTAGCAAGTTATTTTGCAACCAGCTTGGTACCAAATTTAAGCCTGATTGAGCATCCGCATTCATCGTAGTAACCAAGTATCGGCACTGAATAAGAGGGCAGTGTCCTCCGCAAAGGAAATCACTTTGCCTTTTCGTAAAGTAAGCATACCCAGGTCGTTTATGTATATAAGGAATAACGTCGGTCCTAGGACACTACCCTGGGGGTACCGTAAACAAGGGTGCCCTCGGAACTTATATCGTTACCTATCCTACTCTCTGGGTATGCTCACTCAGATAATCTTGAAAAAGACTTAGAGGAATTCCTCTTATTCTCAATTTTTCCATTTTTTGAACAATGTTCGGGACAGAAACTGTGTCAAATGCCTTAGCCAGATCTAGAAATACTCCCAGCACCTTTTGTCATAGATGTGGGATATTAAATGAGAAAACTTATATGTCCTCAACTCTTTTTTATTCTACTCAGTCAAAAGTACAATACAATCGCTGGGCGGCGGGCAGAACCGTTATGTTACAATCATTTTTTTATACCTCATTGTATGTCTGAATTTTAATTAATATTATTTATTTTACAAAGTTTAGGTTACCTTATTCGTGATGCTACGAAATGATTATAAGGCTCTGTCATCACGGCACCCAAGTGTATTAAGCCCTCAATAAGGAACACGAATTTTAAAAGCATCTGCAACTAAAAATTTCGTTTGTTTTTTCAGTGCGTTATTTACAAAAAAACGATGTGAAATGAGTTAGGTATTGTAAAAAGAAAGAAAAAAAACGAAATATTTTTGAATAAAATTGATTAATTCTTATACTAGGAATTTTAAAAGTACCGGCCAAATAATAGGTCTTTACCTATGAAACTGCCGTTTTGCCGTACTGGCCATTTCAAATGAAAATATTTTTTTTTCACTGATAATTCTAATTTCAAATTAATTTTATTTGACAAACATGGAATTCTTTTTCTAAAATCGTCATTTGTTTAATAGTTAGTGTTTTGTTTTCAACGCATTCGAACATTTTTCGTCATCATGGATAAGTTAAAAATTCGAGTAAATATGGAGTATGAGTACCGTCGTGGCAGCAAAGCGGCACAAGCGGCACGCAACATCAACGACGTTTACAGAGCGAACACTACAAACGAACGCACCACCCGTTATTGGTTTACCCGCTTCCGTTCTGGAAATTTTGACCTGAAAAATGAACCCCGTGGTCGTCCGAAAACTTTGGTCGACAATGACGAATTAAAGGCAATTGTGGAAGCTGATGAAACTCAATCCACGGCTGAATTAGCAGCAGCTTTCGACGTTAGCATCAAAACAATATTGGTCCATTTGCGTCAAATTGGCAAGGTAAAAAAGCTTGACAAATGGGTACCCCACGAACTCAATGACCGCCAGCGCGAAGTACGCGTGGAGACGTGCCTTGCACTGCTCAGCAGGCATACAAATGAAGGAATTCTGAACCGCATTGTTACTTGTGACGAGAAATGGATCCTGTTTGACAATCGTAAGCGCTCAGCAAGTTAGTTGGACCCTGGTTCAGCACCCAAACAATGCCCTAAACGAAAACTTACCCCTAGAAAAGTGACGGTCACTGTTTGGTGGTCTAAAAGCATTACTGCAGATGTGTACTGTGAAGAACTGAACACAATGATGGAGAAGCTCGCACGTCTCCAACCAGCTTTGGTCCATCGTTCGGCTCCACTGCTCCGACAACGCGCGACCTCATACTGCACAGCAGACGGTCTCCAAGCTACAAGAGTTGGGGTTGGAAGTTCTCCGTCATCCGCCGTACTCACCAGACCTTGCGCCTACAGACTTCTACTTTTTCCAGAATTTGGATAACTTCTTGGCGGGGAAAAAATTCAATACCCGAGAGGCAGTACAAAATGCCTTTGAAGAATTTGTTGCCTCCCGTCCAGCTGATTTCTTCAAGAAAGGCATCAATAAGCTACCAATGCGTTGGCAAAGATGCATTGATTGCATGGGTGATTATTTTGATTAATAGAAATAAAATATATATAAAAAAATTACGCTTCATTTATTTAGTGAAAAACGGCAATTTCATAGGTAAAGACCAAATATTAGGTCCTTACATATGAAATTCGCGTTTTGACGTACTGGCCACTTTGATCTGTATTATCTCCTTTTTGGTTAAGAATCCAATTTCAAATTTATTCAGCTGTTTACTCACGCATTTGTGTTTCGAAAACTGTAATTCATTTGTATTTTCCTCTTTTGGTTTTTTCTTTGCGTCACTTAGTTTACAAACTGGAAAACTTGAAATATCACGTTATTTACGAGTACAAGTTCCATCTTGGCACCAGTGCTGCAGAAACGGCTCGAAGTATTGATGCTGTTTATGGCGACTGTGTCGCAAAAGAAAACACAGTGCGTTTTAGGTTTTTTCTGGCGTTTTCATTCTGGAAATATCAGGTGCAAATTGGATAATGAAAAAGCTTGAGAGGTCAATGACATATTGCATACCTATATATTGACATATTACGACCTACCCGATATAAAGAGTAATATAATTTGTGGGAGAAGGAAAGAATAATAAGGTTTACTTGTTGTAAAAAAGAGATACATATGTACTTCGTGACGTTGTTTCGCACTAATTGGTCGCACGCGTACGTGACGTAGTACGTAAATTGTCGCAACTCTAAAGCGTTGTCCTTTTACTCCCACATACTAAATCATATTACATCTCGCTCTTCGAGTTTGTTGATATGAATAGCCATGTCAATTTTAAAAAGTCATTTTAAATAGCAAAGATAAATGAAGTAGTTATACAAAAATAGTACTTACGCATGAAAAGAAACGTTTATTCTTTTTTTAACAGTAAGAGTGTAATTAGTACACTGTCTAGACAATCAAGAAGGCATTGTACGGTATTAAAAACACAGAATAGGGAATAAGTTTTGTTTGACGTTTAGCCGTGACACTGGGTTGCACAAGACAAATAGCGGGCAAATGCCTTGCATTTGCGTTGCCATTGTTAAGAGCGGATAACCTGCCTATATGTAATATGTCATTGTGAGAGGTGGGTACTCTAGCGTACCGGGTACGTAATGGTCTAATCCTACTTAGAACTTCTTACTAAGAACATTCTTTTATATTCTATCTTTTAATCAACTTACAAATTATGACAAATTTGTAAGTTGCCAGCAAGTATGTTTGTGCGAAAACCTCTTTTATTATTTACAGCACGGTTGCATTGAATTTAGTGCAGCAAACCGACAAACGCTAGTCAACTGCTGCGTTACATTACTCAACCGGCACAATTAAATAAAAAAAATAAATTATTATTATTATTTTATTATTATCTATAAACTTCAACGACCGAGTGGTGTAGTGGTAAGTAGCCTTGCCTCATACGCCGAAGGTCCCAGGTTCGAGTCCTGCCCGGGGCATTTATTTGTGTGATAAACACAGGTGTTTGTTCTCGGGTCATGGTTGTTTGTATTTATATATGTATGTTTATTCTGGGTTTCCCCCCAGTTCGCTGTATGGTCATCCATAACACAAGCTCTGCTTACTTTGGGGCCATACAGTTGGTGTGTTTGTCTGGGGATTATTATTCTGAGGATTATAAACTGTTAGGTTCCCATAAAAATAGACCGAACGTACCCTAGACTTGTGTCTCAAAAGAGGCCTGCTCTCAGAGGAGGTGTCGTCTCCCTCAATGCTTCTGGACTCATAACCCTGAGCCATGCGCAGAAATAACAACATAGCTGCCGCCAGTACTATTGAGTACACGAAGAACTCAGTTGCCTGTAATTTAAAAATCATCTTAGTATTTGAATTTATGTAGTCCATTGTGAAGGAAGGAATTATTATTGATCGAGAGAAGCTTCAGCCCACCGTTTACTCACTCAGTCTATTTTATAATTCACTACATTCCCTTGGTTTCTGTAAGTATTTATTCATATGCACTATATTTTAACATTATGTAAAAGAATGAACAGTTTTAAATAAATATAAGGTAAATGCAGGTATTGCCAAGGTATTTTTAAGAGCTTAAGCTTTAAATATTTAAACTAAGATCTTCAAATCATAAAACTAGGTGCAACTATATATTTTCAAAAACCTTGACTTTATAAATCCATAGTGATCGAGATAAGTCTCAATTAAAATAGTGCTACTACCCAGGTATGCTGGACCGATTGCAGGCGAATTGCCGCGAATCTGTGTTGACATTACCGATGGTAAAAAAATACTAGGCATCTTGGTTTAGTACTTTTATATAATTTTTAATGGGTGCTAATTAAACAGACTTCTTTTTAATAGCATTATCCGCCTCTAAATATCTACATTGCCTTCTAAATTACTAAGTCAGCCACGATTTACGAGCGTCTGAACGTTACTATCTTAGCCACTAAAAATATGTCGTTACATGATGTTTTTGCTACAAAATTTTGAATTATCATCCAATTTCGATTATGGCGCTTCGCCGGGTGCTCCCGCCCCGCTCGCTCGGCTGGCGCACGCGATAAATGCAGCCTAACATTAACCAAAACCTAATTTTACTACTATGCTTTCTATAGAATATTTAGCGTATTAGAGGCTAAGTCATTTTCCCGTGGGCTTCGTTATAAAATTAGAAGTTTGATCACGTGGCCAATAAAGAAATTTGTGGCTTGACTTATAATTTCCCATTTTTATTTATATTTGCAAAATATGGAAGTGAACAACCTATATTACAACTTATATGTTAATAAGATTCGGAAAAATTTATTACTGTTATTTGTTTGGCTTGAGGTGGTGCCGGGTTCCATTAAATGAAATAAAATAAAATAAAACTAAATGAAATGTAATGAATGAAAAGCCAGAAATATTTACTTATTAAGTCTTATACGATACAAACTAACTCTCGAATAATCTGCTTTCATGGTGTCCGATAAATTTAGTTTCATAAGGGATAGAAAAGTTTACACAATACATATACAATATACAATAATATTAAAAAGTTTTATTTAGTATTTGACGGCTGAGTGGGAGTGGAGTGGTAGTAAGTAGTCCTGCCTCGTATACCGGAGGGCCCAGGTTTGTTATCGGGTCATGGTTTTTAGTATTTATATAATATTATGTTTATTCTGGACTCCCTCGCAGCTTACTGTGTAGACATTCATAAGTCTTGGGTTTTGGAGGGCATTTCTCACAGTGAATTATTTGATGGTCACTACCTTGTATAGACAAGATCGTATTCATGATAAATTAGGCCAAAAAATGGGTGGTTTGTGTGATGTGACAAACCTTTCGTTCCTGAGGATGCTCATCGTAGATCCTTCCTATACCTACTATAGGCTGAATTATTATCAGTAGATTATCAGTAGATTAAATCTGAACTTAATTAAATCAACTGAAATAAATTTTTGAATGTGGGTACTGTAATTAAATTCGATGATTGTGATTATATTTTTCCGATTAGGTGTGGTGATATGACGTATAAGATTGTAGCGTAGTTTCAATAAAACACAAAATTCTCTTCTGTGTTTATTTTTTCGGTAAAATTTAAAATATACAAAGATGCCTGTAAATACAAACAGAAAGATATAAACAAAATTGAAATAAAAAATAGTCACACAAAATAGAACAGAAATATTAATACAATTAAATTTGATCTGAAAAGAAAAAATAACAATAAAATAAATTTTAATGAATGAGAATCCTTACCAACAATTTTGGCTACGCACACTCGTGAACGTAAAAAATAAATATAGGTTTCTTAAAAAGAACTTTGATTATCGATAATAAAATATCTTAACTATGTAATTTGGAATAATAAACTCGGAAAATAATAAATAAATAGATTCAAGTTGCTTTGATGAATAATTTTTCGTGACTGACTTGTCAAATCAAAACATTGCCGTTCTCCGACACTACGTAATTCCTAGTTTAAAATTACGTCGGGAACAACAAAAAAATAAAATTTACTGACAAAAAGAGGTCGAAATAGACAACCGTCACAATACCCCGGGGGCCGGGAAAAAAAAAAATCTGAAAGATTTTTTTTAGTAAAATTTCAAATTCAAACCAAATTAAAATAAACCGCATATACATATCGAATTTTAATATTTAATCTGCTAAATGAAAGAACAATCAAAAAAAAAATAATAATTAAAAGCAAAATGAAAATTAATTATAATTTTTTCAGTAAGTTTTTATAAAAATATCGAATTTTTGTTTATTTTGTATAGGTCTATACTTAATTAACCTTCTGCTTTAATTTGCTTTTTTGATTATGGTTTAATTAAATAGTAATGAATCCACATTGTGTAGAAAAGTTTTGAAATCTGATTCCGGTGTTCGGTACAGGCAATTATTATAAGGTTGCTTGGTTTTATTTCTATGTTAATACTTTAGGTGTTGACATTTTCGCCTTTACATTCCATTCGTTGTACTCATTATTCTTTTGTCATATTATAAAGACGCCCCCTCTCTTTTTTCTGTACTAAAAGAGGAACCGACCATAAACATTCCTAAGTGAATGTTTGATTCCTCGGCCTGTCGAATAAATGTTTACAAAAAGCGTAATATATTTACTTTTGTTGTTCCAGTTCCCTTAGAATTACTTCTATTATAGCTTGTTTGTTTGATAAACTAGTATTTACCCATTTCTAGAGACGAACCTTCAGACTAAACCAAAACCACTATCATCATAGACGTTATTCCAACTATTTTCTCTTTGTTTACTAATCTGTTTCGTATGGCCTCTCACCTGTTCATCATGAATACTATGATCAGTTGACAGCAGTAGTTTTGCTTGAGACTTGCGCACTGCTCAAAGCTTGTATTGCTTTTGTTAGTTCTGCGGAAGAGCTAGTAGACAAATTATTATCACTCAGTTTTGTTTGTTTTACATGAAATGAAATAAAATGAAATAATGAAATGAAATGAAATATTTATTTTCTTAACATTGACAATTACTTGTTCTTATTGACGTCAAATAAAACATGATTCTACCACCAGTTCGAAAAAACCTTCGTGAAGAAGAACTGGCAAGAAACTTCACGGGTATATTTTTTTCAAAATAAAGGACGATGGGCAAATATGTATGGAGCCTGGTACTGGAGTCAACAATTACGAGTTGATTATTAAAAGACAAGTAATTAAACGAAGAATAAGAATATCAATGGCGCCAGTCTCGATTGTTAGTATTTTAGGTATTATGGGATTTTCAATACAATATATTTATAACAATATCATCAACATATTTTTTGCTTACTTCATTTCATTTATACTTTCTACAGATGATTAAGAGCTACAGATTTATTTTAAAGATTTCGTTTAAATGAAACACATATGAAGTATAATATTATATTTAAATTTTTGATGTTACTCTTAATTGTACAGGGTTATTTGTAAAATGCTGACAATCTCTTAACGGGTCATTGCAGTTATCATTATGAACAACTTTCACTACGGGACCAACATTGAAATCGCGAAAAAAAAATCAGCTGTGCCATACATTTTGATCGAGTAGGTATTGAAGTTTTGTATGGCACAGTTGTTTTTTATGTATGTTTTATTCTGAATCTATAACCACATCATTTAAATATAATGCAGGCGCAGTAAAACCTTTATGTCTCCCATATCCTAAATACCAAACTATTGATATAATATGTGCACATGGTCCAACAGTGCGTCGACCAGATAAGCAAGTATAATAATATTGGTATATTGAGTTCGATTGATCAATTAAAAGGTAAGAGAAATATTGTTTTGCTCTTACATGCCTTGGTGAATGCGGCCACGTAAAAGCCATGCATCACAACTAATACCATAATTGGCTAAGTCTGTCAGAGCAGTTTGTCTACGGACTTCTATTGTATTTACGCCATTTTGTAAATGCTCACTGCAATATGATTTAGCCAGTTTTAATTGGTATGTACCTAAAGATAGTATTATTATATCTTCTATGCCAAATCTTGGGAAATTCTCTAATTGTGCAGCTTCTAACCTCACAAAATCAGCCCTTCTATGATTGAGGTTTTTCGCCTCAACATAAACATATAAAAGGTTTAGGCAATGTATTTTCTCTCGTATTTTTAGTAAAAAAAGCTTCCGCGTGAGGGCTGTCAGCAATGGATTGGTGGAAGTGACTTAAAATTGCGGCAGCGATTTTAAAATCACAAAACATATGAGGCTACGCGTTAATAAAATATTTTTGCCGTAACAGTTTAAAATCGCGCTTTAATCTGCCATTAACCACTTCCACTACCCAACGGCATATTGTAACTAGTCGCAACTTGTTCGCTTGGTCAGTGGTAAGCTGCGAATCCTGGGGGTTTTTAGAAGGAGGGACATGATATTCGTAGCCAGCGGCTTCTATGTCTTCCAAGTCATCTTTGAAATCTCTATCTAAAATTAACACATCATGTGTTTGGAACAGAATGTGAAGCGGATTTTCTTCATCCGTCATTATTTCACTCATTATTGCAGCATCGCTCTTGGTAGCAGCGTATGGACCCTTGACGTCGATAATGTAACCGTCTGATGCCACAAATAAAAAGGGCTTTAGTAGATTTTTGAATTTATGAAGGCTGTATGATTGCCGCTGAAATAAAAAGTTAGCACTCTATGTATGTAAACATACGTGCCGTCGCATATAACAATCAGTTTTGATTTTTCTTCATTTCCATAAAAAGATTTTGGAATTCTTTAATTCCTGTCTAACAGATTCTGTCTTGTTGTATGGTCCACACCCAAGTGAATTACAACGTAATCATTAGAAAGACACTCACAGACTTCGTCTTGACATAAAACAATGTAGCTAGTCTTTCATCGGATTCATCAGTGCGAAGTTTGGTAAGAAGGATACCTAAGGCAACTCTTGGTTTATTACACCTCTGATTAAGAGAAGGAGTTTGCTCCAAGATAGCCTCAAACTGTTCAGTATTACGACCTGTCCAGTAGTGCATTTCTTCTTCATTTAATCCTCCTTCGCCAAAGTCTAATCTACAGCCACGTTTTAAGGCGTTGGTGATTAGATCACAAAGATTATTAAACTGGGATTCGTTGAAGTCATGAGTAACATTGCAGAATTGAGGTAGTTCATCTCAACTATTTCCCAGTAAATGCTCTCGGCAAACTCTGGCACCGTCGGAAATATACAGCTTGTGGTCAGAAAATATGTGAGTTTTAATGACGTTCTTCGGTATCCGATGGCGAGTTTCGTTTGTGCAGTTATCAAATATACAATGCCCCGAAGTGTTTGGTGCTCTAGAGTAGACGGATAAATAAATCAGTCCCTCAATATGTTGTTCTCGCGGTTGGTGTACTTCATCTTGTGATTGACGTGCTCCATCTTGAAGATGTAATCTTAAATCACTTTCATCCCGTTGCCAACATCGATGGCACACCTTCAGCGTTCTATCAAACAGAACCTGAAAAGAATTACGAGTGTTTTAAAATAGGTGTAATAAGGTTATCACAATCTTGCTCTTCGAGGTAAAAACTAATAAAACGCAGTGATAGTTCACGAACAACGAACGACTAACTTTATTTTTTTGTTCACAGATAACCTTAAACCTAATAACACTTCTTACAATCCAAGAACATTAGTATCGAGTTATATAACAGGTGGCGCTGTTTACATATTTTGATATTACTTTCTAACACCCCCACTATATCAAAATTACAAATAAACTTACAACGATCAATAATTGATCTATTGGTAATAATTGATATATGTTTATAACCTTTAATTAAAAAAATACAAAAAGGTTTTTTTTTTTTAGTACATATTAATTTTTATCTATGAACAATTCCAAGTTTTTTCATAAACTTATAATGCTTTATCCCTGGCAATTTCTTAGTTAGAAAATCAGCAGGCATGCTGGCACTAGGCAAATATTTTGTTTCCACTAAATTGTTAGAAACTACATCTCTAATGAAGTTATAACGTACATCAATATGTTTTGACCTTTTATGAAACTGGTGGTTATTTGCTAGTTGTAAAGCACTTTGGTTATCATTATACAATACAATTTTATTACATTGACCTGTTATTTCAGCTTCTAAATTCTGTAAATAAATGGCTTCTTTACACGCTTCAGATAAAGCCATGTACTCAGCTTCACAACTACTTAATGCTACTGTTCTTTGTTTCTTACTTTCCCAAGAAATGGCAGACCCAGATTTTACAAAACAAAATCCAGTATAAGATCGCCTATCAATGACATCATTAGCCCAGTCGGCATCTACAAATCCTTCTGTTTCTGCCCTTTCTTTAGAGTATTTTAAACAATAATTTTTAGTTTTCATTAAATATTTAAGAATTCTTTTCAAATAATTCCAATGAATATAAGAATATGAATTATTGAACTGGCTTAGATAGCTCACAGCATAGGCAATATCCGGTCGAGTCAGTACAGCCAGATACATTAAATTTCCTATCAATATTTGGTAAGGTAATTTTGATTCTACAAAATTGGATTTTTCTACATTTAATCTACATTCAATAGGAGTATCAGCAGTGTTACAATCAAACATATCAAATTTCTTGAGTAATTGTTTAATATAATTCTCCTGATCTACTATAATCTCATTTGTTTTTTTATTTATGTTTATCCTCATGCCTAAGTATTGTTTTACTTGACCTAGATTCTTAATTTTAAAACTATTACTCAAAGCTTCTATTAAATTGTTAGTTTCTGAAATGTTATTTGAAAAAATTAAAAAATCATCGACATAAATCCCAATAATAATCTTATTATCACTATTACCTTTCATAATAACACAAGGTTCATGTTTACTTTTAGAGAATCCTAAACTATACAATGTATTCTCTACTCTTTGATACCAAGCTAAAGAAGACTGTTTTAAGCCATAAACTGCCTTTTTTAATTTTAATACTTTATTTAAATCACTATTAACTGGGAAACCTTCTGGCAAATGCATAAAAATACTTTCTTTTAAATTACTATTAAGAAAAGCTGTTGTGACATCTAAATGTGTTATATCCATATTTAACTGTACACTTAAAGCTAGTAATAACCGCAAAGTTGAATGTCTAATCACTGGTGAAAAAGTCTCTTGATAGTCCACACCGGCTTTCTGTGTAAAGCCTTTAGCAACAAGTCTAGCACGGTACTTTACTTTATTGTCACAATCCAATTTCTTCTTTAAAACCCACTTGCACTGTACTATGCTTGCATTATCTGGAGTATCAACAATCTCCCATACTTGATTGTCTTCAAATGACTGCAGCTCCTTTGCCATCTCCTGCAACCACTGTTGTTTTTCAGGACCACTGATAGCCTCTGCATATGTCATTTCATCTTCTCCTATGGATGTAGTGCAAATATTTGCAAAGCCATATCTAGAAGGGACTTTCTTCTCTCTTTTCTCCTGTTTTTCATAGGTGGTCGGAACTTGTGGTGTGTCTACAGTCTGTGAATCAAGATTTTCATTTGGTACATTTTTGGTGGTTTCCTGTATAGTTTCCCTTTTTTCTTCTAGGGTATTATCATCCTCACCATCCATGTATTCTGATTCACTTGAGTTTGACTGTTCAGGTTCTAATTTCACCACAGATTCCACTGACTCCCCCACTGAATCTGTGTTTTCTATGTAAATAGGGATAGTTTCTTCCTGCTTTGTCTTCTCTAATATTATTACATCTCTACTGGTCGTAACAAGGTTCTTTTCTGGATTATAAATCCTATAACCCTTTATGTTATCACAGAAACCAACTAGTATATGTTTCTTTGACTTTCTGTCCCATTTAGACCTTTTTTCTTTAGGTATATGTGTCATCACTGGACTGCCAAATATACGTATATGCTGTAAATTAGGTTTCATACCAGTCCATACCTCATATGGGGTCTTTCCGATACTTGAAACTATTGACCTATTTTTTAGATAAACAGCTGTGTTGGCAGCTTCTGCCCAAAACTTCTTCTCTAAATCAGCTTCAAAAAGTAGGCATTTTGCTCTCTCAACTATGGTTCTGTTTGACCGCTCACTGAGACCATTCTGTTCTGGGGTGTATGGATTTGTCTTTTGATGAACAATGCCTTCCTTCTTCAAGAACTTCTCAAAATCGTTGCTGCAGTACTCACAGCCATTGTCTGTTCTTAATATTTTAATTTTTTATTCTGATAGTTTTCTACTACCGATTTGAACTCTTTGAAGTAAGTTAATGCTTCACTCTTTGCTTTCAGGAAATAAATGAAGGTCATTCTGGTATAGTCATCAATGAATAATATGAAGTATCTTGCTCCGCCTATTGGTTTACTTTCCATGGGGCCACAAATGTCTGAATGAATGATCTCCAGAGTCTCTGATGCACGTGAACCTTTCTTGGAAAATGGTCTTCTTGATTGTTTTCCTTCGCAGCAAATAATGCAGTTTGATTTGCTGAAGTCTGCTATTTCTGGATATGAAATTCCTTCGACAGCTCCATTTTTCATTTTGTTTAAGCTGCTACTGTTTATGTGTCCCATGCGTCGGTGCCAAATATCACTCGATGCTATTGCTGTTGCTGCTAGTAATTGTTCTGACTGCAATGTACATAATTTATACACACCATCAACTAATTCTGCTTGGCCTACAAGTTCATTCTGTTGATTGTAAATAAAGCAAACATTCTCTTTAAAAATCACATTGTTGCCATTCTTAATCAACTGACTCACAGATAGCAAGTTTGTGGTTAAACCTGGTATACATAGTACATCCTTAACTGCAATGTCATATTGCGCACCATTCACTATTGTAACAATATTCACATCGCCAGAACACAGCACTGGAACTCTCGTCTGATTTGCAATAATAATTTCTGTGGTTTCAAGTTGATTCGACGAATTCGCGAGGTTATTTTTGTTTGCGGTCATGTGTTTGCTTGCGCCACTATCAATATACCAGCTGTCCTTATTGAATTTTCCAGTCAAGAAAATGGCGTTAAAAGCATTTGTCTGCTTTCTTTTCGTCATTATTTCTGCTTGAGGACACTGATTTTTATAATGCCCGGTCTGTTTTCATTTGTAACATTGAATAACCTTTTCTGGCTTTGACAATGGCGTTTCCTGTTGTCTATAAAAATGGCCGTTTTTGGGTCTGCCATTTTTCAATCGGTACTTTCCTTTCGCCACAAATGCACTCTCGGAACCGGAAATAGGAGTAACTTCAGAGCACATGTCCATAAACTTCGTTTTAATTACGTCAGCACTAACCTCAATTCCCGAATGTTCTATAGCCATGATCATGGGTGAATACTTTTCTGGTAATCCTGCTAACATTAATGCTCCAATCCACTCATCGGTTAACTTGAATCCTGTCCCTTGAAGTCGCTGACCCGTTTCTACAATCTGAGTCACATACTGTGTCATCGACTCACAGTTTTCAAACCGAATGTTGATGAGATTTCTTAGCAAACTGATCTTCCTCGTGTAGCCGGAATCATCGAACAAATTCTTCAATTGACACCATAAGTCGTAAGCTGTAACAGCCAATTTGATGTGCACGTATAATGATGGATCTATTGTTAATATCAGTTTCGCTTTGGCTTTAGCATCTTCCGCTCTTTCTGGCGAAGAAGCCGTTCCTGGCAACTGCTTTTGTATGTTCGCCGCCATGCCCTCCAACACCAAAACATTCTGCACCGCAAAACACCAGTCATCATAGTTCTCGCGACCTTTTAACTTTGGTACACTGGCAGTATAGTTCGTCGACATTATTATCACAAATCTAACAGTAACTTAAACTTTTTTTTGAACTATTTAAAAACTCAAAAGGTTTAGGAAGCGGCCCATAACCTAATAAAACGCAGTGATATTTCACGAACAACGAACGACTAACTTTATTTTTTTGTTCACAGATAACCTTAAACCTAATAACGAGTTATATAACAGGTGGCGCTGTTTACATATTTTGATATTACTTTCTAACAAAAACATTAATGGTTATATTATAAGTAAAAAGTAAAATGGGTTATATGTGACCATCCCTTTGGGAAACAATGCGCGCACTCTTATTGCACACAATGACACAACCCATCGACGTTTAGCTATTGTTCTCGTTCCATAAGTTTTTGACAGGCAGCTAAACATGTCGACGGATCCATATACGTGCGAATATAAGGCATACTTAGTAACATTATTTACTTAGTAACATTCATTATTTATTGCACCTTATTTTGACGGTATTCGTTTGTACCATTGTTATTAATTGATATTATAGTGCATGCACTGACAAATAAAATCACAAGCATACCGATGCATGTCGTTTGGTCTAAGCCTAACCTTAAAAAAAGCCTACTTTATACTCATTAGCCGTAGCGCAGAAGGGGGATATCTGCTGTAAAATGTATACATGTTTCGCAAATAAATGAATAGTACTAACCTCCATCACACCATTTTATTGTATGTATGCATCTAAATCCCCTCGCATCCTTGACAGGTTTTCAGTCAGCAAATGTTCGCGGTATACTCATGGAATAGTCCTCTCTGGCACATAACAAAGTTTTGTGATTGTTCCATTGCAATACAGTCGTTAAGCACTTCAGTAATCCACAGTTCAAGCCAAAGTCAACGTGAGTGGCGGGTAGCAAAGGTCCAATAGATAGCCGGGATCACTATGTAAAACAGATATCGGTGTCCAATAAGCGCGCAAGGGTAAAATAATAGTAGTGCGTATAAGATGAGACGTTCTAACACAGCAAACACAAACAAACGACTGTTGAGTTCAAGGTTTGCGAAAGCGCACCCCTGCGCCCCCAACTAACAACCTGTCCCCGCAGATGACTACCTGCACCCTGGGAAAACCAGGCATCCAGGAACCTTCGTCAGCTATTTAATCAGTATAGGATAGAAGTAGTATTCTTATTATTTGAAAATATGATCAAACAATTTACAATATTTCTAACAACTGGCGTACCTATATAAACGAGTATAGCTCGGAAAATACTAATATTTGGTAGGTGGTGCCAAGGTAACTTATATTCTACATAAAAAGATCTATTTAATGATGTATAACTTAGCCCTGTTGAAGGGTTGTACCAAAGCGCCCATCATCCTTTACAGAGTCTCTTTATGTCTATACAAAATTATTCTTTTCTACATCTGTTAGCTCGGCAAGTCTCCCTCCCCCCAAGTATCCAAACGACGAAAACCCTCATTTGTGTTGTTCCACATCTGTTTGTTTGGTTATCCTTATATTTTAGTTTTTAGGTGTATTTAACAGTTTTTACATCATGGATGGGAGATGTGCGTTTCGCCGTGGAGCATATGTTTCCATATTGTGGTGCTCTTTTCGATAATGTAGGAGGTGAATGTTTTTGATACTGTTTTAATTCATTTTTCACAGTGAGATAGATGGCGTTGCTGACTTATTTTGTTATGTTTTGCGGCATATCAGTTTTTTAGGTCACCATACATAAATAATAATTTGCATTCACTTATGTTTTTGGGAGATTCTTCTCAGTAAGTCAGTGCTGCCGTTTTATCACTCTAATGCTCTACTTGGGACACAGTTATGTAAGAGTTTAACTTTTTTAGGAATTGTTTTAAATCACTTTGTACTTTTCTTTTTCTGGTTTTAGGGTTCTGGAAGCACTACGTCCCTGTATATTTATAGAATTGTTATGTATACGTTTTTTCACTTTAATATAGTTGATTTGTAATTTTCTATTTAATTTATGTAAATAAACTGAGAGCTAGACTTTATCTTGTGCCACCTAGAGGTTCCTCGTTTATTATTTCCCCCTCCATCCCACTTTATTCTTTGTTTGCAATAAGCTACAAAAAAATTGTTAACAAAAAGTGTTCTCTTGCAGTGAAGTCTTGTACATAAGCCACTGAGAAATATGGAGCTTCCTACGGGAACCTGATAAAATAACGGGAGACGAGGAAAACACGTATGACTGTTGACTGTTATAATTCAGACTGCATCAACGACAAATTTGTTACCACCCCCAAGCTGCTAATAAAATAATAACCTACCTACCTAAGCTCAAACAAACATTGCAACCCCCACTTAAAGAATACGCCTTTTAAAGTAACTTTGTAGAAGGGGACATTTTATATGTAGAAGGGTTAATAAAATTAAACACATGTAATAAATAATACACATTTATTGACGTAATGGTGTACATCCCAAATCTATTTCATCAGAATCTGAAAAAGCATCAGAAAAATCAAAATTCTTGAACGTTTATTATTAATTCATGGTCACATATGGGATCAAACCGGAGATAACGTTCCCAATCGTCCGCAATTATCTTTCTTGTTTTGTTAATAACTTTCTTCAAATCGTCCGGCGTAATATGCTCACAGGCCGTGGTTAGTAATTGTAACATTTTTTTTGCTGTGAAGAGTGGGGTTGTATAATGTCTTGCAGCGTAAAATTTAATAAAATATTAGTTTAAAGTTATTTTGATAGTCAAACATTTAAGTTATTATTTTATATTAAAACGCATTGCGTCTTTATACAAATGCAAATACATCCTAATCAGTTATAAAATTTTGCATATAAGTAAAGTATACCACTTTATGTGAAAGTATATTTTTAAAGATTTAGAACAAAACATGTCCATTATCGTGAATAGATATAATCATCACTGGTTTAGCGTAACTTAATATACACTGATTGTAAGATAGGTACGTTACGTAAATATACTTGCCTTTAACGTGAGCCCATATCATATCTATCGCATTATACTGGCAGTGATATGGCGGCAATCGGATAACTGTGTGTCCTTTTCTCTAGCCATCTCATCAAGAACGAAGAATACAAAGCTCCCGCTTTAACATTGAGTCATCGGCTGGCACTCCATAACCTGAAAGCCATGATATTATTTCATTTTTTTTGTTACTCGTTTTGGGTGCTTTATTTTTTTTGCACTGAGTGATTTCCGTTTTATCCATCAGCATAAGCATTATCCATCAATATTATATGTCAAATCATTCTTGAAATGTTTCGAAATTCATTTCTTCGTGGTACTCTGTTGTTTTCACAGATTTAAATGCCAACAAACAATTCGTGTTCGGTACTGCTCAACAACACCAACTGTTGCGCAACACCGTATGCAGTGCCAGCGTGACAAATTATTAAACGCTGTTCCTTTCTTCAGGTACTTTTGTTGTCGATTCTTTTTATAGACTGTCCAAGTTTTACTTACAGTATGATTGGTATTTAGCCAGGTTTCATCCCGAAACACCACTTTGTCTCAATCAGCAATTACTTTGATTTTTTGCAAAAAATCGATGCGCGCTAATACGATGTCATTGCGTGCCATCATAATTTTTGTTTTATCGCATTTTTTATAAGTAAGCCCAATTTTTTTCAAAATATATGACAAAGAGCATACGCTGCCACTAAACAAATTGGATTCTTTTAGCGATGCACTTAAATTGGCAAAGTCGGCAATTCACCACTTGTGTAATACGCGTACACGTGGTTGCGAATAGCTGCGGCGTCTAAATCATCCATGTTCATAACTGGGCCTTTATTCTTCCTTTTCTTACTAGGAGTAAAAAAGTGCATTTTCTTCTATAGATGACTCTCCATATTTTTCTTTGCTGATGCGCGACACAGTAGCCCTTCAAAATCCAAGAGCGCCAGCAACTCTGTCACCTACTTGTCACAATGGCAACAATGGTCCGCCATTTTGGTACTGACTTTCAAAATACTCACGCAAGCGAACTACGAGTCCACGAGATTCACTGTTTAAAACTGTTTTTTAGCCCGTTTTGGCATCTTCGCAACAAAAATGTATCAGTCATAACAAAGACCAGTTACAAATTTTAACAAAAACAATGAGAAATAACCAAAACAACGGAAAACACTGGATAACGCGTAGCGTGTACAAAGCGTCAGCACTCGTACTAATGTCTGACAGCTTTGTCATCTATTAGACAATGGCGGGGGCAGCAGCGGCTTAGTAAGACCAATATAAAAAAAATTAATATAGAAGTAATTGTCTTTTTTGTAAACAATTATTCAAATGGTTATCACAATAATAAATTAATTTATTTTATCTATGTGTCCCATCTTTAAGATTTTCGTGACGCGCCGTAACCTTGTAAAGAGGTCCTAAATAATAAAACTCTTTTCTGTTTACTGATATTTTTAGAGATTTTCTTTTGTTTTTTAAACTTGAATAGTATTAGAAAATATGTTTTATAAAGACATTGTACTAAAAATATTTTTACTCTATTATAAACTGACTTTTCATGTGTCAAAATGAATTAAATTCGAAACGATAAGATATATGGTAACCATCATCAGAAAAATCAGAAAAAAAATCCATCCCATGTTCTTTAGGAATTACGGGCATTATACCAAAAAAGCAGATTTCTCCTTTTTAAACCAATATTGGTTATAGAGGTTAATGTTGGTTATTTTTGTCCATTTTAAACGTGTCACCATAACCCTAAATAACGTATCTTTAATCACAATAAAAAATAATAGCACAATTGCCCCAAATTTTCTTAGAAATAACACTTTTGCTGAACTATGAATTCAACATTTTCAAAATATATCGACTTTGACAGAGCCTCATGTAAAAAATTTGTACTCGAGTGCCTTGGCCAGTGCTATCAAAAGTTGGCGCCTTTGATCAGGATTCAAAAATAGTACAACTCTTGGTGGGTTACGACTAAAAAATAGATTAGGCATTCATGGCTCATTACTGCGTTGGTGTGAGTCTTACCTCAAAAATCGTTCACAATTGACTGTTATAAGGGGCTATTCATCCGATGTATTTTATATTCCTTCAGGCGCCCCTCAGGGGTCTCATCTTGGCCCATTATTTTTCCTGATATATAGCACCTTTGGTAGAACAAGGGCACAATTGTCAAAAATTGCAAAAATGAGTTAAGTATACAGAAATGCTTTAAACATGCCCTTGCGATATGTTAACGATTTAGGTAGTGAAATAGACTCTAAATATAAAATGTATGCAGATGCTCTCAAAATATATAGAACTTTAAATTCTTCTCAAGATATGCAACAACTGCAGTTGGACATTGATGCAGAAAAATTTGGTGTGATCACAACTCGATGGCATTAAATTCGGAAAAATGCAATCACATTAAATTTTCCCGTAAAAAAAATATATTGCTCACTTTTCTTACAGCATCAATGGTGTTAAAATTAAAGAAGTTGCATGTATAAAGGACTTAGGTGTCCTTATTGACAGTTCCTTGAGCTTTTCTCATCATTTTGAGGGAATGCATTTAAAAGCATCTAAATTATCAGGAATTTTTATACGTCAGATGAAGATACTTAGAGATCCCAGCGTTACCATATCCGTTTATAACTGTACCATCCGTAGTATTCTAGAATACTGTAGTACGGTATGGAGCCCTAGCTACCAAGTACATATTAATAACATTGAACGCATACAGAGAAAATTTGTTTACCATGTAGCGTATACCGATTACAATTGCAGGAGATTAACGTCGTATGAGGAGAGATGTGCCTATTACAAAGTAAACACCTTATGGGAGCGTCGCAAAACCGCGGATATTGTATTTCTACATAAGCTACTGCACGGGCAAGTCATTTCCGAAGAACTTCTATCTCGAGTTAGTTTATTTGCATCACGTCCCGGAAGTAGATTACTAATTGGGAATACTTTTGAGCTTGCGAAAATAAATTATAATATAGGTAGACATGCACCAACGCAGCGAATTTTTCAAATAGCTAATAATCTTAGAAATTATATAGATATATTCGGTGCTCAATTATCCATTATAAAGGGGAAGTTTTTATTGGTACAGACAAAACGTTTTTGTTAACAAACATTTCACCTATTCAGCGTGTTGAGATGTTAGTATTCTATTATTAAAATTATTATATATTTATGCATAATAGATTCACATTTAATAGATTTAATAAAGAAAATGTGTTAGTTTTGAGTTACTATTTAGTGTCAAGAAATATTATTACCAGTTTTGTGGATTAAATAATTAAAATATAAAAAAGTATTTGTATTATTTACTTTTACCAAAAAACTTCTATAAATAATTCTAATACTAGCAAATAATCCCTCAGATACTCTTGTTAACTCTGGTATCAATATTTTCTATATCGAAGAAACTGTTGGATACTTTAAGGCATTGCATCCTTATTTCTATAAGAAAAAAGTAGAACTTTGACGTCTAAAACTAAACTTACTCTTGACTCGAAGATCTTTGTTTGGGCAACCAGGATGACGATGAGATTACCAAATGCCACCGACACGTACCAGGCAGCGATGGTTATAGTCTTCATGCTCTTCGGTGCCTGGAACAAAACAATTTGATATAATACTTGAATAATTATAAAAAATATAATTCTTAATTGCGACTCTAATAAACCTTGTGATCCGTCAACAACTGTCCTTCGTTTTTAGTCAAAATAGTCCATATTTTCATGCCTGCAAAAACTCTTTTCACAATTTTGTACTCATGGTACATGTACCATGAACCTCGATGGTAACAACTATACTATTTCCATGTTTTTATTTTCTCGATGACAGTTCTAATTTGATATAATGCTCTCTAGCTCCATTCAATAGCTCCATCCCTATCAGATCTCCGACTCTGGTATTATATAACCTTGTACGTGTGAAAACGTCATATTTTTATAAAATAATACATACATAATGAAAAAAAAAAACGCTCGCACAAGGTTACACAGGAGCTGTCATCGAGAAAATAAAGAAATTGAAGTAGTTTACCTACAATCTGACTATATCGCTCCCTGAGCAATTTATATTTAAGTTTAGGTCATCAGTACCTATTTGTTTCTACGAATGTGTTTTACGATTCTTGTAATTCAAAACCACCAACTACAGATTGCCACGCCACGGATTGCTGACTGGTCACAGGCTCTTGTTAACTTCGCCTTATAAAGTATTTAAAATACCGAAATGCTTAAGAACATATACTGCTACTATACTACCACCACAGCACTAAGACCCTCCAAGAAGGTATCGCCCGGCCATCTCGTGGTCAAGCCCAACCTTTTCTACCTAGCACCCGAGCTGATTTTCAGCATGAGACCGTGATTGAATCATAGCATCAGTTGAAGGCTTATTGTTGGAACCCGTGTTAAGATTTTTGGGTACCTTGGTACTATAACTTAAGACATCCTCAATGTCACTCAGCCAAAACTAAGGTTTGCCTATATAATATCTGTTAAATCGCTGTAAGGTTTGCTAGGGAGTTCGTGTTTCGTGTCGGGTATTGAAGAGAGTAGTTACAAAAGTAAAGATTTTGTGCTCAGTAGAAATAACTAGCAACGTTCACTGTATAATAAGAAAATATAAATATGCAGGATCAAATACATACGATGTAAATAATAATTTAAGTTTAATAATTTCGAGTATAGTATAGCGAACTATAAATATCTTTTATTATTAATATTATACTATAATAAAAGAACATTAAAGGTCACGGATAAAGAAATAAATCGAATACCCACAAAATAACAATATTTGGAAAACAGTTACGAAAATATGTCTGGGCTGAATAAAAACCCAACTTCCATTGTCAACTCAACGGATATCTGTTAAAAGAGGTCTTTGAAAGCTTACTCTTGGAAACAAGCCAAATCCGACATTCTGACACAAGCCTAGTTTTTCCTTGTACGAGAAATTAATGCAACCTCTCAGATTCCGACAGCAAACTTCTTTGAAATGCTGACAGCTTGCAAATTCTAATTTCGTTATCAATAAATAAAATGTTTTTGAAGGTTCATTATAACTGGTATCCGTAGATGTTGCAGACTTTGTCTTAGAGAACTTGTTTCTGTAGTAAAAAGCTTTACTTGATCTCGTCGTAGTTAACTATTGATTGTATAACATACTTTCACTTTTGCAATATTTATTTAGTGCTGATACATTATTTAAATACGTAATAAAAAAATGTAGTCACATACCAAATTGTTATGTTACGTTTTATTGTACAGTCAACAGCTCATCAACCTACTGCAAAATGTCAGATTTCTTTAAATTAATTCTATAAACTGAACTCTTCTGCGAGGAACTCTAGGTTGAAAATTTAAAGAGGAAACTAGACATTTTGTACTTGGCACTGGAAGTAATCGTTTAATAGATAGTTCAGGATAGGAAAAACCTTGCGACATCTCAAATATCAATAAAATATATAAACTGCACAAACTTAAGTAATTATATGTATATATATGCATATATATATATATATATATACACATATACACGGATCGCTCACTTCCCTCTAATATGGTTGAGGAGGGCGATGGCTGGAACCCTCGTTACCTCGTGAACGGGTGCCGTTTGAGGGTGTTCGTCGTTTGGAGACTAGCCGAGCTAACAGATGAAGAAAGAATAACTTTGTATAGACTTATGTCTATAGTGACTCTGTAAATTTATTTTGAAAAAAATATGCCCGTAAAGTGTCTTGCCAGTTCTTCTTTACGAAGGTTTTTTCGAACTAGTGGTATACCCAACTAGCACAAATGGTAGCCAATAAGCTTTAGAGCGTATCATATTGCAACTTAAGGTGCTAACGATAAGGTCTATATCCTGCTCTAGACCCCTTATGCAACAGATATAGCCCTAAGTGGGCACATCGCATAGCAGGTCTAGAGCGTATCATATTGTGACTAAAGGTGCAAATTGCAGCGCCTGTACCCCTGATTTGCCACTTTGATTGAACTGTTGATTGAACGGTTGAGTGAACGATTAGATTTTGTTCATTCATACGTATGTTTCATTTCTGTAGTTGCAATGTTGAGAATATTAATGGCGTGTGACAGTTTTTAAGTGACAACTTACAAAACATAATTGTAAGTACCAAATACTTTTATTCAACTATTTGCTTTATCTGTACTGAAAAATCAAGTGGGATCTCAACTTTTCTGCAAAATGCGTATATGTTTATTAAGTAAATTTACACGCCATATTGATTTCATGAGAATTTCAACAAAAAACAGTGTAAATAAAATATGGTTATAGTAGTTTTAATAAAAATTACCAAGAATATAATTGGTATAACAAGCATTTATAGTGAATTTACGTAGTAGAGTTGTAAAATCACTTCTTTTGTTATAACAAAGACATGTTTAGTACAAATAATGTAAATTAGAGGTTAGATTTTCATAAAAACATTCCATTAAAAATGGCGAATCGTTTTGTTACTATAGGTAATAATTTTCACCCTCTTACTTCAATTTTTGCTGTTCAAAGTGCTAAAAATCACCTTTCTTATTACTAAGTGGTCTAGAGAAGGGCTATAGGAGTGAATTTTATTTACTTTATATATGATTCTTTTGTTTTAGTAGGGAAAATAGTTTAGGGCTCAATTGACAATACAAAAGCCTTTTTTTGGATAAACATAATGTAATACACTCAATATTGATTAAGTATTATGTATTTTAATACAATTATATTTTCATTTCAGTAATTGAACGGAACTACAGATGCAGCATACAATACTTTGCCATGAAAACCAAACACTGTCATAGAGCCAAGCACCGAAAATTATATAATAATTCGTTAAAATCCAAAAGGCACAAAAACTACAGAAGCACTTTTCTTATAAGAATTTTATAAGTGAAATATTATTTTAGATCAACATTATACAAATATAGTTGTTTACTTGTAAAAGTAATAACCTAATTATTTAATTTTAAATAAAAGTCAGATAGCTGTTAAAAATGTATTTTATTTCCCTTTGTCGTTCAGCAATCAGAAAACAATTTATATGAGTCTAATTATTCAGAGTTCTAATTACTTTTATTTTCATATTGATTCCAAAAGTTGAATGCGCATTGTAAAATATTGATTTTGGCTAACATGTCATTAGGGTACAAGGATATCAAATTTAAAAAAAGCAAATTGTGTTCTAAATGTTGATTATCAGATGAAAATGAATTTAGAATAATTAAAGTAATATAATAATATCAATTAAATATTAATGTATCCCGTAGTAATATTTTTTGTTTTTATAACAAAGGGAGGTAATTAACACATCGTAAACCTTCACAAGTTAAACTTTGGGTAAATTCCACAATAACAAATATTGAACTTTCTACGGAACCCTCCCCTAAAACTTCAGAAGAAAATAATAAGAACCAATCATGCCATTAAGGCTCATTTTATCATCCTTCTAGATATTCCAGTGGTTTAAGAGTTGATTTTGCTTCCTTTTAGAAATGTTGGGCGTAATGGTGGTTATTGCTTCTCGTTTTTAGCTATAAGACGCACTACAGGTATAAATTACCACTTAAAGTAGCAATTCACACTCGCACTGTAGCTTAGAGTGGTACAACAGTGGTAAGGTGTTCAACTTTAAACTGTAGGTGGTAATAACTGAAAATTTGGAACCCATAGTCCATTTTATAGACTTTATTTATATTTACCACTCCTATGCAGTAAGAAGTTGTAATTTTTACCCAAATAGCACCGATATACAACTTTGAGTCATAAACTTAGCTACAATTATTACTAATGTGCTAGTTGGGTAGTCAAGTAATTGTCAATGTTGAGAAAAATAAATATTTCATATATGTTTCAAATATTTTATTTCATATATATATATATGAAATGAAATATTTGAATTATATAATATATATGGGTTGGGCAAAAGATGTTTTCGCATTTTGTATAGGAACAATGACTCGTACTTAATTTTTATGCCTAATTTCATAACTTCCTGCAAGTATTAAGTAAGTAAAAGTAATCTGTCATCTTTATTGAAAAAGCCAACAAAAAATTTACGTTACGAATTACAAAAACATAGACCTGAAATTCACATAGGTATACACCCTTAGAATATGATTACAAATAAATACTAAGAGTACTCATCGATCCAATGTGTGTTACGAGGAGATTCAGCTTAATCTGCAGATTGGATAGGTAAGGTCATGACATACTACACAACCACCTTGCGTAACGGGGATTGTTTCGCGCTGAGAACCTCACAACCTCACCGCTGCTCAAAAGCAGGCACGCTTGGATCGGTGGCATGATATGATAGATAAATTCAAAGTAGTTCTTCCCGCCGTGTTTACGGTATCATAACAGTTGACGAATCTTGGATTTATCAATATGAATGAGAAACGAAGTGCCAGTCAGCAGTATGGCTACTAACCAACGCCTACGAAACATTTTGATTGCCAAATTTTGATTTTTCTCCCTAACGGAGTATGTAGTATCGATTTCCTTAAGAAAGTAGAGTAGCATCAATGCAGAGTGGTATACTATCAAATACTTGTTACAAGTTTTTGCAGCTGCGAGCAACAAGCGACCGCACACGGGACTCCGAGGGCCTTTGCTCCACGACAACGCACCCGTGCACTGCGGGGACGAGGGACTTCGTAAACACCACACCAGTAAAACTTTTGGGTCATCAGCTTTAAATGCACGGATGCATAGAGAACCGCAACATATTTTATTCGACAGCAAAAAATACAAACAACTACTAGCAACTTATACTACAAACCATTTAAAAATCAGTCATCGAATCAATAATCGAAATGTTAATTTGCTGCAATCACTAGTTCCATATGTCAAAAAGTTTCTGACTCCCATTTGCTAAAATAATAAAACTAATATAATAGGCCAAAATAAACCTGAATTATATGTCAATTTAGATAAAAATATTTAACTTATATCCCACAAAAAACTGCTATGGATGCAAGGACGAGTTAATGACGAGTTATTAACGATAATAAGAAAGTAAAATAAACAAACAAACCTGCGTAAAACTGAACTCCAATCCCGAGACAGCGAACATAATCTCAGCGACCGATATAAGTAAATACTGGGGCACGATCCAGGCCAGGTTGAGTTCGTTGGGTGGGTTCGGCGCATGCAGCACAGCGGCGTCGAGGCGGCCCAGGCGCTCACGCAGCGCTAGCACGTACACCCCCCCGCTGCGGATGTAACCCTCCCCCGAGCCGGACAGCTCCTGGTCTGCACTTTCGGCACGCCACGTGAATCTGGAGGTAAATTATGGTCGGTATTTTATTTTACTTGATTTAAAAAAGAAAAGTTTTCAAGAAAACATGATTTTTATTTGAAATGTATTTATTTTATTCAAATGTTACAAATATGTTTAAGTATATGTTTTCAGAGAGAATTTCCTGAATGTCGTTCTATGACTATTGATGAGGAACTACACTTTGAAACTCATATAACTAATGTACTGCAGTCCTGTTTTTACAGACTGAAACTTCTTTATAAGTTTCGAAGTTTTCTTAGTGTAGAACTTCGTAAACACCTAGTTGATACATTGGTTCTGTCACGCTTGAATTACGCCGACACAGTGTACGGCCCCAGGATTCTCGCTCGCACACAAAGGGTAATGCAAAGGCTACAGAATGCTTGTGCTCGGTTTTGTGTTGTTATGGACCGTCGGGACCACGTCACTCCCATTTTAAATACCCAAAAAATGTTAAAAATGGAAAATAGGAGAAAACTACATTTAGCTTGTTTGGTTTTCGGGGTCATAAAAAGCGGCCAACCTAAGTACCTGTTCAACAAGCTTAAATGGACCTATACACCAGGCAATAAATACCACACTCGATCCTCCGAAAATAGACTAATGACCCAAAAATATAAATCGTCCGCGTTTCGAGGTAGTTTTAAATATGCTGCCACTAAATGTTGGAACAACATCCCCCCACCACTTCAAAAAATATCAAATATCTACAACTTTAAAAATTGTTATAAAAAATATATTTTAGAAAAACAAACGGCAGCTTAGAAATGTCCACAATAAAACAATTATATTTATATTATTACACATATTTCATTTAAATATTATATTTTTATTCTATGTATACATAATATGTTTAGAATGTAATGTATATTTCATTATAATACTTATTTTATGTATTGCATGCGTGAAGCGTCCGTGAAGTCAGTGCAGAGGCTAGTACTGAAAATCAGCGCTGAAATTTATAACTATAAATTCTCAGCATAATGCTGAGTGCAAGCCCTTTCGGCGTGAAAGTGTTGTTTTTCTTTTTGCTTTGTATGTACTTGTAATACTGTTATTTATTTTTTGTTGTTTCGTGATTTTGCATATTGTTTTGTCAATTTCTTAATTTGCGCCGAATAAACCATTTTATTATTATTATTATTATTATTATTACTACAGCTAACTCCACCCGAGTACAATAAAAAACGTCTAATGAGTCTCATTTGTAATTCAAAATTCGTATACAGGGTGACAAGGAATGAATCCGATGCAAGTTGCCCAACTTGCATCGGATTCATCCTAGGCGCAGCCGCATTTCCGCCAACAGCGCCGAGTTTCCTCATAAACTTTAAAGTGTAAGAACCTGGTTAATTTGTTTTACAGTTTTTCTAGCATAAACTTATGACTTTATGGAGACTCCAAATAACAGCATTCCCTTTTCAACTGTGACCTGAGTAGCGTATTGTAAAGAATTCTGACTACCTTTGTTGTTCGCTATTTGTCGATGTATAACTTATTCAATATTCGATATTGACTCGATCGATTCGATTTATCACACTTTCAAAGGATAAAGTATAAACCCGAGCTGCTGGAAGCTTTTCTCGTAAATCTCAATAATGTGATATCGCAATTCCTGCATCCAAAATTAGATCTAATCTTAAAGTTTTAACATAGTTCGAGTAATAAAGCTATGATACATATACCATTTTTTTTACATTTTATACTCATAACATCCTACTAGTCCCATCCTACTATTATTATAAAGGTGAAAGTTTGTATGTTTTGTCAATCATGCAAAACCTTTCTTTTCTTTACCTAATCCTTTGTTTCAGAAAATCCAG
Organism: Marasmarcha lunaedactyla; assembly: GCA_923062675.1. Classification (NCBI taxonomy): domain Eukaryota; kingdom Metazoa; phylum Arthropoda; class Insecta; order Lepidoptera; family Pterophoridae; genus Marasmarcha; species Marasmarcha lunaedactyla. The sequence continues at coordinate 9,925,374 of OV281339.1, read as the reverse complement.
GCGGTCGTCTTTTATTTATTCTTTTGTTATCTTTATTATTTTCTAAATTCTTAAATAACCTAGAATTTTCTTTATTTTATCCAAATCAGAAAATATTTAATTACTTGAAGCTATAACAAAAAAAAAAAACAAATATAATTCCTCCGGCACGGCTCGAACGTCGGTCCCTCGCGGCCGTAATTCGTAACGTTCGTTCCTTTGAAACCACTTCGACTTCATAATTACTTCTGTGCAGTATGCATTTAGTTATATTACATAACAGTATTTGATCGTAGTACAGGTTAGTTCTAAATTGTTTTTACAACCTTCACAGGCATGATGCTGACCGACTTAATTTTATCACCATTATGTACCATTAGTATCTTTTTAGTAGGATTAGGACGACCTCTGAAAATAATTGTAATAAGTAGTTTTAGAAATTGCACTCATTGAAAAACCGCTGTCTGCCTGTAACTGCATTTCTAAAAAGACTCCTTAGACAGAATGTCGAATCGTCTAATCCCTCAATACTGGCCAATTCATACAACTTTAGAGAACCAACGTCCATTTCCAAACCTCCCCTTTGAAATGTCTTGCACTAATATTTTGACACCTATAGCTTATATGGCCTACTTTATCGCACTTGTAACACTTTGTACTTCTATAACCGCAACACCCTTGTGAACTCTGCCGCGATCCGCATCGTTAAGGCGGTTTGCGAGCCTCGTGACTGTGGCACTCTTGACCGGCCGCCACCGCTCGTAACTTCACCACACACCGCGATCCACCGAGAAATCCAGATAATTATACCTTAACAAACAACCCTGTCTTAGATGAAGGGAGTAAACCAAGCGTCTAAAGGTTTAATTCATTTTAGATCTATTTATTTGGATATAGATTTGGGTATTAAGTTAATCGGAAGTTTTTTTTCACTATTGCAGTTTTTAGGTTCTGGAGATGCATTTTTACATTCATTGGTATTAAAGGAAAACTAAAAAGGAAAAATATGGGGTCTATGACGGTATTTAACATGTATGTAACATGGTATGTATGTAAATACCACATTAGTGGTATTTGTTGCATGCAGTTGATAAATTATCGATAAATCTTAGCCTATGCTTATGTCTTTGCTATTGTCTTTAGTCTTATGGCCCCAAGGACTGTCAGAATAAAAAAAAAATGGGTTTCTCTTAAAGGCTTTAATCACACACAACTGTGCCATGGGAGGCTCAAAATTAAACTGAGATGCCTACATTGCCTACACACTCTGCACAATCAACCAGAAAACAACGAAAATCTTATAGACATGCTACATTCTGTACAATGTTTTAAAACAAAATTTATGGTAAGTTATTTTCCTTTCACCCTTTCACTTAATATATGGATTGAATTTACAACACAGTAATTTTACAGATGAACATGATGACCAACTAAATGAGGAGTGGCTTTCGTATGGCTTCACAACGGAGTCATATGCCGACTTCCTCTTAGCAGCAAGAATGATCCAGCCTTATTAGATGTATAGACACCAAACATAATGCTTAATTTACACAAAAGTGTTTCTGTTTTAGAATGTGCAATAGACAAGTAATCGTGGGTAATGGTAATAAGTTAGATATTAAAGGGGTTGGTGACATACCGTTGTTGTTTTTTAATGGTTATATTTACATACCTAATGCTGTAATGTAACATTATAATGTGTAATATATGTGCCATAGTTAAGTCACAGTATAAATATAAGAACAGTATGGAAACTAAGCCTAGATGTTGACATCATAACCTATTCTCAATTGCAACATTAGGGTTGTCACTTTTAATGTTTTTGATGTTGTTTTATTTTATTAAAATATTTGTTGTCTGTATTGACTGATCAATCAATCGAACTGAAATAACTACTTTACAAATAAAATGAATTAGGAATGTAATGGCGGCGATTAATCTCAGCAAAAGACGATAGTTTAAAAACGTTTAATATTAACACACAACTTGTAGAACTCAAAATCTTTAATTTTGTCATTATGAAGTAACCTCTTAGGGTGTTACCACACCAATCGATCGTCCGTCAATCGACGTCGACTGGTCGATGGCAGAATAGAACAGTCGACGTCGATCGACAGACGATCGATTGGTGAGGTAACACCCTTACAAGTTAAAAGGAAGCGTACGCGAACCGCGGTAGAACGGAAACATTTTGAGCGATCGTCAGAGCGGGCGCGCGACAACCACCGCAGTAGCGTGGCTCATGAGTAGCTGCAAATCGTACCGCGTTTTGAACCAAAAAGGCCTGAGATAAGTAGTTAAAAAAAAACCATAACTTAAAAAAATACCTTTATTGTTCATAATTACAAATTATTTACAGAAAAATACTTTCGTCTGCTACGACACGTCCGGAATTCTTTATTATTAAATTTTATAGTGTAAAAAATTCTCATTCTGATAAATAACTTCTTTAAATAAACTATTGGGAAACAAGGACAGGGTACTATGAAACCGATTTTGTCAAATTCTTTGTAGATTAATTCAGCAACTTTGCAGTTAATATGCTTTTTTTTAAAGCAGCAACGAAAAATCTCATCCATTTTCTCGACATATTGAACAAAGTCATCTGGTGGTACAACTAGTAAGCTTCGGTTAGTATCTTTACTGTATTCTCTGTATCTTGTGTAGTGACTTTCTGAACTAAAGTTATGAGTCACTTGATTTGGTTTGATGTACGATTTCAGAATTTGACAATTGTTGTGACGTTCGCCGCATTTTTTTAGAAGATAGCCACATACATAAAATAGTGAGTTTTTTTCAATAAAATCAAGTTGGTTATATTCTGAGCTCATAATTTGAACGTCTTTATGGGGTTCTGCATTGCTCGTACCGGGAGTTTCTTGTTCCTCATTATGAGACGTTTCGACATTCAGTTGAGTCAACGCGCTGGTCTGAATAAGGAGTTTTCCTAAATCGTCTTCACAATTACCTGCTTTTGGAGGTTTAATGATGTTAAAGAAAAATATTTTTTGAAACGCAGATATAAACTGCCTGCTCGTGGGTTCTGTTGCTAAACCATTTTTAGTTCGGATTTGTCCAAAAAAATTCTCAAGGGCATCCTGATTGAGCCTTCTTGTGAGTAAAAACGTACAACCCTCTGACTTCAAATCTTCAAAAAGCATTAAGATAGAAGTAATTGTTATTTGATAGCCGTATATAAACTTAACAGATGAAGTAACATTTTTCCCATTTTTTGGATTAATTAATTTCAGATGTTGAAAAAAACTTAACATTTCGTTAAAGAAAGTTATCTGCGATTCTTTGCCACAAAATGCTCTTCTGTATTCATATATATCTTTAAGGTTTGATGAGTTTAATGCATCAAATATATTATTTATATTTCTAATGCATTGAGAAGTGTCCCTCCCGGATTCTTCAATTGAATTAAAATCTACGTAAGTGGATATACCAGCGGCAACAGAATTACTTAAAAGTTGGGTAGCATAGCGAATTTTCATTTTTTCAAAATTTGTTGGATAGATGTGGCTATTTGTCAATTTATGTGCAAGTTTGAAGCTCTTTTGTTTATCATTTTCATAAAATTTTACGATGTGCTCGTATTTAGCTACACGACCCTGGAAATGGAAATCGTAGGAAATCAAATTGTTTCGAACCAGTTTTATGAGATGGGGTGCATCAAAAATATAATATATCTTTTTGTCATCAACAAAGAAATAAGGGCGTTCTACGGTAACAGATCTATTTTTAGCAGCGTTTAACAAATCAGATCCCATGTCGGAGACAAATGTTCTAATGTTGAGTCCTATCACTAATAATTTTCCCAAAAGTTTGTCAACCCATTTGGCTATTTCGTCATAGTTTCTACATTCGGAGAGTAAAGCAAATCCTACGGGTTGCTTCCAGTTGATAAATATCCCACGAACCATCACAACCAAAGCATTTTTTGCAGGTTCTGGTGTCTGTACTCCATCGACCTCATGAAAACCAATAATTTTATCTTGTTTTAAGTTATAAAATAAATTAGCCTTTAAACTCATAGAATCAATGACAACTGAACAGTTCTTTTCCATTTCATTCATGGAATCAATTTTAGCTTTGAGTATTGACATAAGTCTGTCATTTATTTTTGATGTTACTGGTATTCCATGTTTATTTAATGTTCTTGGACTTGGGAGACATATAGCACTTTGTAGTAACCGGTAAGCTTGCGGACTGTTATAATATAAATTCAAGCAAAACATTTTGTAATTTTGCTCATATCTATTTCCGGTATAATTAAATTTTAAGTGAGTTTGTGCTTTTACCAGCATAGCTAACTCTTTCGTCAGAAATTTGTCACACAGTTCATGGAATTTATCTCTTTGATATTGTCCCGTTTTGTTACCAATTTCGTACAATTTAATTTTTTTTCGACATTCCAAAAGGTCGGATTTTAGTTTTCTTTTCCGTGGCGTGTCTAATGAAAGAGATCTGGAAGTTTGAGTACGGTCACTCGCGGAAAGTATTATATTTTCTTCTGTCTGTGTAAAGATTTCAACTAAGTTCGGAGCTTCGGTTACAGTTTGTACATCTTTTTTTTGTAAACAAGGTAGATGAAGAGACGGTAATGAATTGGTTTTAAGCTTCTTGCGATGTGTCCCTGATAGAATATCCATGGTATTAAAATGTTCTTCACAAACGGTATAGTTTTGTGGCGGTTTGTTCGTCAAATCTTCTCGAGATATTAAGCGAAGCCATTGGGAACGTCTGAAAAAGATAACAAAGTATTTAGTTTATTATTTTCACCAAAAATATATAAAAATATATTCTCCCTATTTTATTCCCCATTTTGACATCACCCTCAAAAACCACGAAAACGACACCCATGACAAAAAATATGATAATTATTGCAACCGCCATCTTGGATTTACATTTTGACATCATTATTGGCTTCAAAACACTCAAAAACCATGAAAACGACACCCATGACAAAAAATATGATAATTATTGCAGCCGCCATCTTGGATTTACATTTTGACATCATTATTGGCTTCAAAACACTCAAAAACCATGAAAACGACACCCATGACAAAAAATATGATAATTATTGCAGCCGCCATCTTGGATTTACATTTTGACATCATTATCGGCTTCAAAACACTCGAAAACCATGAATACGACACCCATGACAAAAAATATGATAATTATTGCAACCGCCATCTTGGATTTACATTTTGACATCATTATTGGCTTCAAAACACTCAAAAACCATGAAAACGACACCCATGACAAAAAATATGATAATTATTGCAGCCGCCATCTTGGATTTACATTTTGACATCATTATTGGCTTCAAAACACTCAAAAACCATGAAAACGACACCCATGACAAAAAATATGATAATTATTGCAGCCGCCATCTTGGATTTACATTTTGACATCATTATCGGCTTCAAAACACTCGAAAACCATGAATACGACACCCATGACAAAAAATATGATAATTATTGCAACCGCCATCTTGGATTTACATTTTGACATCATTATCGGCTTCAAAACACTCGAAAACCATGAATACGACACCCATGACAAAAAATATGATAATTATTGCAGCCGCCATCTTGGATTTACATTTTGACATCATTATCGGCTTCAAAACACTCGAAAACCATGAAAACGACACCCATGACAAAAAATATGATAATTATTGCAGCAACCATCTTGGATTTACATTTTGACATCATTATCGGCTTCAAAACACTCGAAAACCATGAAAACGACACCCATGACCAAAAATATGATAATTATTGCAGCAACCATCTTGGATTTACATTTTGACATCATTATCGGCTTCAAAACACTCGAAAACCATGAATACGACACCCATGACAAAAAATATGATAATTATTGCAACCGCCATCTTGGATTTACATTTTGACATCATTATCGGCTTCAAAACACTCGAAAACCATGAATACGACACCCATGACAAAAAATATGATAATTATTGCAGCCGCCATCTTGGATTTACATTTTGACATCATTATCGGCTTCAAAACACTCGAAAACCATGAAAACGACACCCATGACCAAAAATATGATAATTATTGCAGCAACCATCTTGGATTTACATTTTGACATCATTATCGGCTTCAACACCCTCGAAAACCATGAAAAAGACACCCATGACAAATAATATGATAATTATTGTAGCCACCATCTTGGAATTACATTTTGACAGCACTATCACCAATAACGAAACAGGTTGATATACATATTGCAGCCGCCATCTTAGATTTACATCAGCTTCCTTTAGTATGATCGAGCACTCGGACTTATAATTCGATAACAATTATAACAATACGTAATAATCATTCTTACCTTTCAAAATCAGCAGGAAGTTTAAAAAACGATAGCTCCGGTTTTGATGAAGTCGAGTTCAAACAGCCGTATACTACGCAATATGCTCGAGGCATTTTAAAAAAGATTCCCAGTATAAACTTGTACGCGACCACTCGTCTTCATGCGGCAACCACGACTGACAGTACCGCGACAACCGCTTAGGGGTCTCGTAGATGCTCATGTTTGTGTGAGTGTGCCGTTTCGAACGTTTGTTGGTAGTTTCCGTACTGTTCTTATATTTATACTGTGGTTAAGTGCAAAATGGGTTTCAAAGTATAATACACACATATACACATACACACTCGCACACATATGCACATATTCGCGTACTGTTATCATTTGTAAATTATTTGTCATAATTTATTTAAACTATCTTTTTTATGTTTCCCTCTGTCACTTGTTTTTTGTTTAATGTAGTGTTCTCAATCCTTTAAATGTAAAAAGTTCACATATTCTACTCTATAGTTTAACAAAACTGTGACCCTGTTAATGGCGACCTGTTAAAGCAATTAAAGATAAACAATGTAAATAGACCTAAGTGCTGTAGGTTCTGTGAAAAAAATTGTAGTACATATTTTTTCGTATTGTAATCTTCGTTTAGTAAAAATGTCAACAATGAAAAAAATTTATAATTAATCAATATGTTCAATCAATCCAACAACACAGCAGACTGATCTTGTGAACTTCATTAGCAAGAGCAAAGAGAGACTATTTAAGTACACAAAACAATATGTTTAGTGAACATATCAATTAGTATTGATTACAAAATGTATGACTACAAATGAATTTTAATAGTTTATATAAATTGTAAGGAATCACCCCTACACCTAACAAGTTCTTTCGAATGTGTGTTTGTGCCACTCCACAGTAGGCCAGCATGATGAACTATTAATCAGAACAAGTAAAACTTCAACCACTCAAATATGATTTTCTACAGCAGTAGAGGTAAGAGTACTCAGATAAACTGTACTAAACCAATGAGAATATATTTCTGAATAAAACCTTTGGTATTTTAATTTAATATTCATGTCATCAAACATAATTTTGTCTTCTTGCTTCTTCTTTTGTTTCCTTCCTACCGCCATCGATATTTTCAACTGTACAGTGTTAGTTTTGAAAAGCAATTCAAACACGTCCATGTATTATTTAAATCACTAAAATATAATTGTTCAGGTTGTAGGTATATTTTTCACTCAAATCTGTTGGAAAACTGTTGTGATTTTTGAATTATGAACGTGAATTTGTTGGTTTTTGATATAAATTTTCAGTTTTTTGACTGATAGTTTAAAATGTTCTTTAGACACTGGATTTTTTGCACTCCTACACACATTCCGACGATCAGTCCGCGTCATTTGAGGGTTTTCCGGCTGAAATCGGACGGTATATTTTGAAGTTATCAAAATTAATTCCTAATTAGTCTTTCACCCAACTGTCACGTAATACTTATATGGATTGGATTTACAACAAAGTTATTTTTACAGATGAACATGATGACCAACTAAATGAGGAGTGGCTTTCGTATGGCTTCACAACGGAGTCATATGCGGACTTCCTCTTAGCAGCAAGAATGATCCAGCCTTATTAGATGTATAGAGACAAAACATAATGCTTAATTTACACAAAAGTGTTTCTGTTTTAGAATGTGCAATAGACAAGTAATCGTGGGTAATGGTAATAAATTATATATTAAAGGGGTTGGTTGTTGTAACGTTGTTGTTTTTAAATGGTTCTATTTAAATACCTACTGTAATGTAACATTATAATGTGTAATATATGTGCCATAGTTAAGTGCAAATTATTTAAAAAAATATTTATTTATTTGTTAGTTATTGTAAACAATATTTTTTTATAGTTTAATCTTGTTTTAATGAAAGTGTCAACAATGTAAAAAATTATAATTAATCAATATTTTCAACAAATCCAACAACGCAGCTGATTGACCGTGTGAGGTTCTACAACACACAATATAACATGTTTAGTGAATCTGTGAATTTGTATTGATTTTTAACAGTTTATATAAATTGTAAGGTCTCACCCCTTTACCTAACAAGTTCTTTCGAGTGTATGTCTGTGCCATTCCAACCAATGAGAATATATTTATAAATAAAACTTTTGGTATTTTAAATTAAAATTCATGTCATCAAACAAAATATTACTCTTCTTACTTCTTTCATTCAAATGTAGACCGGCCCTATTATATTTGTGACTTTGTTTCATATCTTGTTGTTAATAGAAAAACAGGCTTCAAAGCAACAACCTGAATAGCGCCATCTATCTTTTCTACAGCATTATCCATTATCTGTCTTGAAAAGCAATTCAAACTCATACATTTATTATTAAAAGCACGGGATTAGTTGTTTGGGTCATACGCTTCTAATGACACCTTGTCCATGCGAATTGGTTGGAATACTGTTACGATTTTTTAACTATTAACGAAAATTTGTTGATTTTTGGCTCGAATTTTGAAATTTTCTTCTTCTCCTTCCGGCGATCGGCCCACGTCGTTTTAAACCTCTTCGGCTGAGATCGGACGGTAAAATTTGAAGTATCTTAAATAAATTCTATATTAAAAAATGAATCAACTCAAGTAAAAAATTAGAATAAATGAGTTAACGTAATTTACAATTTCTCTAAACCTCAAAATGAAAGGCGTTTGTATCCAAAAACTACAACTAAAGACGCTGGAATAATTTATAACACTATGTACCTGTCTCCCAATACATCCTTTAAAAATTGTTTTAAATTTTTTAGTCTATCAAAACATGCTTGTAAATATTATAGAGGGCTAACTCGACCTATTCCCGTTAAGGGAGTGTAGTTTATACCATACATAGGGTTATAAAAACTCAATCCAACCTGTTTTCAGATTTGCAATACAACAGGCTCTGTTATTGGGATGATTCCCAATTTCCCAGGATCCACTCCTGATGCTGCTGTGTGGTGGGGATAAAAAGCACGTGGAAAGGGTTCTATATACTTTTGCAGGAGCAAGATCAGTACGTTCCTGGGTGGCGGTGAGCAACTGTTGTTGGGTAAATATTTATTTTGTAAAGTTTACTGTTTTAAACATTTATTTGATGACTTGAAGAATGTATCTCATGAAAACTATGTCACCGACCGGGCACAATAGTTTGTATTTATAAGCTTTAGTATGGCATAGCTCTGAAGGATTTTTGTTAATTTCCTACTCACTATTGAGTAACAAGTACTTTTTTCCTGCTGGAGATATTGGGTATCAAAAAAAGGCAACAAAAATAATCGTGTCAGGTTGCACACTATGCAACATGTTTGTTTCTGATTTTTGAGGTATGAAGAACTCATTAAACTATATTTCTAAAATGTATAACAAACCTTTTTTCTGTGACAATGAAACCCATGACCACTGAATTCGTTAAGTAGCTACTATAAATAAATAATAATAATAAATCCCCAGACAAACACACTAACGGTATGGCCCCAAAGTAAGAAGAACTTGTGTTGTGGATTAATAGTGGGGCCCTGGTCCCATACAGTGAACTGGGGGGGAACAGAATAAACATACGTATATAAATATCAACAACCATGACCCGAGAACAAACATCTGTGTTCATCACACAAATTAACGCCCCGGCCAGGACTCGAACCTGGAACCTCCGGCGTATGAGACAGGGTTATTGATCACTACGCCACTCGGCCGTCGGAAAGAACCGTACGCACATTACTTAATACGGGCGCATAGCTATTTATGTAGTAGTTAGTCAAGGTCTAATATGTGATGATATTAAATTTATTTTCTATTTTACAAATGATGGTGTTGAAAAAACAGATGAAGAAGAAGACAGCAGGGGTGGAGATGTTGACACAGATTTAATGCTGAAGCTCGCCGAGTCAGAGAATCTCTCATAAGAACTTAATTTTAATTTTATTAATGAATAAAATTACATTTTTGCTTATCAGTTCTTTGGTTTTAATCAACAGTCATAAACATGCAACAAAAAAAATCAACAATTATTAAAAGGAGGTTATTGAGATCACCTCACCCACCCCACCCACTCAATATATCAAAAATATATAATATATATACAACAACAAAAAGGCAAAAAAAAATCGAAAGTAACTTACCCCATATTTGCATGGACTTTCTCTAAAAGCACCTCGCGGTGACGCTTATTGGCCCTTCTTCTGGATTCTATGAGTTATGCTCAAGTAAATGATGATAAATCAAGCACAAAGTGGCAGCAGTACGAAGCATGCACCGAAAACCGAAACAACAATCAGTTTGTTGTCAACAGTAATTTCTTTATAATTTAGGCAAAAGAAATGTCACAACCTGGGCTAGGTCTTTGTACACTACCTAAAAAATTATACAAATAAATGGTTATTATAGGGAAAACACAAATAATTTGATTTAATCAGTAGTTAGATGGTAAGAAAATAAAAAGTCAACATTATTTGTGTTCATTTTAGCGGGCAACATTGACAATGAGTCTTCTATGGCGGAAGTTGTCAAGTGAAGTGAGTTTACTAAGCAGAGGGGACAGCCACCTCACTCACAGCACACTTCGCTCACATCATATTGATAGTTGTCTGTCTGTGTGTTTGATTGTACGTTGCTCTTGAGTTCTTTCTTCCGGCTTCTTTTTAACTTTAAAACTGTTAAATAAGCTAAAAATACACAAAACAATTCAATTCTTTGGACTTAATGGCAACCAGTCATCGATACTACTCGTAACACAAAACAAAAAGATGTAAGTAAACGCTAGCTGTCAAAATGAAATTTTTTTCCGCCATGATGTTTTTTGTTCGTGTTGCGCAGTAAAAACGCACAATTTCATTTCCTACCAATAAACAAAGTGTTTTAATAACAATTTCACAATCAAAAAGTGTTCAAAGCATCTTAAACTATTTTTTGATGAAGTGTACAAAGACCTGGCCCAGACTCCTTGCATTTTGGGACATTTCTTTTATGGACTTTAGTGATCAATCAATAATTTTCGTCTAAAGGTCACACTTATTTACGTGATTTTTAGAAAATGCTGGCACGAACTCAACATTTAATTTAGATTTTATTCAATTTAGTTCTGCGATTTCATAATCTAAGTTTAGTTCAAAGTTAAAAAACCGAAAAGTTAAAAATCGATAATAATCATTTTATATAAAGGCGAATCGGTGAAGCAGTGGAAGAAAAACCAAGTACCCTCTTTAATATCAATCAAACAATTCTCATACTTATAGATATAGATAGTTTGAAAAGCAAATATTGTGGGTTCAGATAATCTTAATACTTAATAACAAAATAAATACTTATTAACTGTAGCTGATGTGTCAAACGAGTGCGAGATATTTTATTTTTCCCCTTATTTTTCTTATAAAATCTTGCAGTTGAATTGAAATTGAACAAAGTGGCTTTGTGTTGTTTTGTTTTTTATAAAAAAAATAGTAATGGACAGAAGCATAGTAAATGTAACAGTTTTTATTCGCCAGTACACATCGATTATTCGTTCTACATAAAAATTTAATTCAAATTCAAATCAATTTATTAAAACAACAAACTATGTTTACCGTGCATAAAACATTGTAACATAAACATTAACAACTTATAACGTACATCGCTTATAATAATAATAATAATAAATCCTCAGACAAACACACCAACTGTTTGGCCCCAAAGTAAGCAGAGCTTGTGTTATGGATGACCATACAGCGAACTGGGGGGGAACCCAGAATAAACTTACATATATAAATACAAACAACCGTGACCCGAGAACAAACATCTGTGTTCATCACACCAATGAATGCCCCGGCCAGGACTCGAACCTGGGACCTTCGGCGGTATGGCTACTTACCACTACACCACTCGGTCGCGAATTTATATATGTTATAAACAAACATCTAATACAGTGTCAATAGTCAAATAATTAATTTTTTCGGTTCTCGATGCCGGCAAACGAGCTTGCGACCCTCTTAATGGTAAGTGGTATCCGCGACCATGGGCATCATTTATGGTATGTAATGGCAGTGATTTTTATGATAATATCGACTGATGATTCGTTGCCGACCGTAGCCTTCATTCATTGTCTTTGTTTCAGTAATTGCACTGCTGAAAGATGCTGAAATCATTAGTCTAAACGTGGCCACTGTATAAACAACAACACACAAGAGCAGCCACTCTATGAATAAAATTAAGAAAGAAAATTAGTCCAAGCCAAAGAAAATATAGACATAAATTTGTATAGAAAGGAGATGTTTCAATATTTACGGGGCGCTTGGCTAGCTTTTGTACGGTTTTTTCCAGGGTTTTATAAAATAAATACAACGAGTATCGAATGCCAATATTTCATAATTCAGTTTAGTTTGTCACGGAATAGATTTTATTGCGGACTTTCACGAGTCGCTGAGAAGGCTACGACGGCGAGAACGCTCAGGCGCAGGCTAAATAACAGGCACCTTCAGTAGCAGGCAGCTTCAGTAGCAGGCAGCTTCAGTAGCAGGCAGCTTTAGCCTCCATTGTTTGAAGGTATTCAGACCATATGTAAATGGCCCCTTTAAATGGTGTACCTTAAAAATACTTTAGTTGAAGTTTAAAAAAAATTATTACCTCATGAGGTATGCTCCTGCAAAACCTTTGTCATGCCAGCAGGACCCTTTTTTGTTTCGAAGATTTCAGCCTCAGACCATGATATTTCTTATCAACATTTTATTAGTTCCTTTTTAGATAACTTTACGATTAATTCAAATGGTTTGTATATAGGTCCTCATTTCCAGGAAGTGTTTTTGAAATAATTTATCTGTTTACTCTCAGAGCATGTCGCTTACGTGTCCGCGACATTGGAAATATACATATTGGTCAATACTTCATGCTATTGTAGATTTGCTCTTAATACAAATTTGATTTTATATTTCGTTATGGTGTATTTGCCTAATGCTTTTATATGTTCGGCCATGTTGAATACCCTTTATTTATTTATGGAACAGTAACATGTTATAAGATAATACACTGTTCAATTATTCACAAAAATACAATCATTTTCACGTTATAACGTAATAACAACTGAGCACAGTATTAATATAATTATATTACTTAACACAGTAGCTTCTCAATAATAACACAGAAATAGTGCGAATTTAAATAGTTTCCTTTATATTTTAATACATTTTTCCATGGAATGAGAGAAGATATCTAGATTTTGACAATTATTATTTACACCGTTACACTTGCGACTTAATGGACTATTGTAGGATACAATGTTTTTAGCTAGTGGAACAGAAAATAAGTGTTTCGTGCGGTTAAGTTTTAATACCCTTCAATACCCTCACCAAGTGGATGGTGGCATGCAGCGATTTTTAAATGTTCATATGCCGTACATATATTGTTAAACGTTGTTATTGCCGCATTTTAGTACTTATGGCTAAATTTATTCGTTATCTTCAACATCTCGAATCTCGACCTAGACTAGTTATGGCGCTCAAGTAATTTAAAGATGGTAACAAAATATTAATAACAAACGTCAAGAACGTGATATATGGTAAAAAAACTGTATTTGATGTTATTTAAATTACCCCTAAAAATCCCCCAAATATTTTTTCCCCCTATTTTACCCTAACTCGGTCGAAAAACTCCTAAACCTAGGAGGAAATCTCCTGATCTGGCAACACGGAACGTTTTGCGCACAGAGGCGGGGGACGCAAGTCGTTAGATAAAACAATTTCTTAAACATGTTTAGGACATGGCGATGAAAGGTAGTTCTAGGACATATGAATTTTTGATTACCATTCGTTGTATTGTTCAAATTTTTGAATAAATGTATTCCTTAAGAATACTTTAACTATTCATATATGAAATAAATCTACATTTTAATATAAATACCAAATAGATTTTTATCAATGAGGTATAATATACTTCAAGGTGACGTGTGGACAAACACGGCAATGAAAGATTTCGAGGTTTAATTGATTTTTTGGGAGTACCTAATAAATTATATTAAAATATTTAGTGTTACACATAGAATTACTATTTCACCTATCCAGAAAAAATCTAAATGTGGACTAAATATTCCTGAAATAACCCGTAAGGTAAATGAGGCTGATGTCCCTTCGGTGTGATAGTTAAGGGTGCCGTGGTGATCATTATTAATATGATAACATACAGACTTCTGTATTTGAAGAAATTTCAATGAACTTACTGGAATCGGAAATAGTAACTAATTATTTACATCGATGAGTTTACCATTAAGTGGACTAGTTACACTTTCAACCTGTGAAGAATCAGTACAACCGGATATGCGAATGAACTTACTTGCCCGGTTGCAGACACATGTACGCGGACTCTCCGATGTGATCGATGGGGGTGTCTGACACGTAGTAGATGTCACTCAATCTCTTCTCTGTCTCAACGGTGATGGTCACATTCTTGTTCGGTCCGCTATTTCCTATGTACACTACCCTGCGGAATGTTCCAAATTATTCATTTCCCTTTGTGTCTTAATAATATGTTTGCTATTAGGATTATACTACATTAATAGGACACGCAGTAGTACATACTGCATCTTTATTCTTAGTTATATTTTTTTGCTTTTTTATATTTAATACCTATATGCATAGGTATTAAATATACCTTCGCCTAATTCATTTTAAATTTCGTAAACTACCATATCTAATAACCAAATTTAAATCTTATGCAATGTTTGCTTTTTTTGTTTTTTTCCAAATGGACTGTTTCTTTATGGCCCTATTATGGGCCTTTTAAATTTCACCGGGCTTTTTAACGCAGACGGCGCTTAGCCAGAAGTGTTTTGCGGTAAATTATCGTCCTATAAAGAAAAAAACGCACATAACTCCAATCTGCCACCAAATGAGTTGAAAATCCAGGTGTTGCTCACTGAAAAAATTAATACAAAATTTGTCCGAATATTATCTTTTATGTCGATCCATATTAAACGAGCCGTTAAGCTACAAAATGATTTTTGCACTCGTTGCATAGCCGGCAAACGAGCATGCGACACTGTTGATATTTTAATTGCTAAGGTGATTACCGTAGGCATATAGGTAAACGTGATTATTGGGGTGGTTAATATAGGTAGGATTGTAGTACCAGTATACGAGATCTTAACAAAAATAAATTTTAGTACCACTGGTACTCAAAACTTTTTTTACCTCCAAACAAAGATGTTTGCTAGTTCTATTCAACGTTTAATTTTAAATAATATTGCGGTATACTATATATAGTACATAAACAAACGAATGCGTCAAGTTGCTTCTAGAGATTAGTACATACATTTCGTTTGTAGATTCAATAACTCTTACTTCATACCCTTGTCTACATCCTACTATTTGTTTGGCATTAAACTCCAATATTATGTGACATTTTCGAAATTTTGGTTGATTATATGTCAAAGTTTCTTTATAACTAATTCAGAAGGTACAAATGACTTTGGTAATTACTCAGATGGGTTAACTTCGTTAGGAGTCAAAGTTGCGTGAACTTGTGACTAATTTATCAAAGTAATGTTTTTAATGTTATTTAATTTAAAGAAATTGTTGCAAATCGCTTTGAATGCAATATAAGCATATTTTGTTTTCACTATAAGATTCGTCACATTAAAAACTGCTTTCATAACAACTTTCGATTAATAAATTAATACTATCCACAACTACAAAGCTTCCATGTTGGTTGGATTATTAATTCATAAATTTCAAAATGTACCTGCATAAGGTAGAATCATGTTTTATTTGACGTCAATAAGAACAAGTAATTGTCAATGTTGAGAAATAAATATTTGAATTTGAATTTGAATTTGAAGCTAAACACAGTCCTAATATTTAAACATAAAGGGGTTTGCAAAGTTTCGTTCGGCTTGGCTGATGCCAATCATGTACGATCGTTTATTGTCGCAAGTAAATCCTATGTATACCTACATATAAACATACATATACAAGGTGTCCCAAAATTCAACGATAAGCCGGTACCAGGTAGTGCATACGGCGACGACTACCCAGGAAAAAATAAGAAAAAATATCGGTCTCTTCCATTTTTAAAGTTATAATAACTTTTTAAAAAGCTTTGATTTTCGATACCCTGTACAATATGTTTTGGTACTATGACTAAACTTCCAACAATATTACTGTTATTTCTTTTGTATTAGGGATCTGAATAGCATAGCTGTTAATCACAATGCCAAATTAAGCAAAATTTTCTGTAGTTTTAACACAAAAATAAAATTAATTTCATTTATATCTGTCAATTTTAGAAAATTTTAACTTTTAACCAACTTTCATATGGCATAGTGCAAAAAAATGTATCAACACTACATGGGCAAGTTCTTCTAAAAGTTGGCGCAACTAATCAAGATTCTAAAATAGTAAAATACTATAATCACATTCAGCATAAACAAAAATTATGCCTATTTTTTGTGAACAAGGACCAAAAAGAAATATTAGGTCTTTACCTATGAAATTGCCGTTTTTCACGAAATAAATGAAGCGTAATTTTTTATATATATTTTTTTCTATTAATCAAAATAATCACCCATGCAATCAATGCATCTTTGCCAACGCATTGGTAGCTTATTGATGCCTTTCTTGAAGAAATTCGCTGGACGGGAGGCAACAAATTCTTCAAAGGCATTTTGTACTGCCTCTCGGGTATTGAATTTTTTTTCCCGCCAAGAAGTTATCTGAATTCTGGAAAAAGTAGAAGTCTGTAGGCGCAAGGTCTGGTGAGTACGGCGGATGACGGAGAACTTCCAACCCCAACTCTTGTAGCTTGGAGACCGTCAGCTGTGCAGTATGAGGTCGCGCGTTGTCGTGCAGGAGCAGTGGAGCCGAACGATTGACCAAAGCTGGTTGGAGACGTGCGAGCTTCTCCATCATTGTGTTCAGTTCTTCACAGTACACATCTGCAGTAATGCTTGTCCCGTTTGGCAAGAAGCTGTGATGAATTACACCCGCGTTAGACCACCAAACAGTGACCATCACTTTTCTAGGGGTAAGTTTTCGTTTAGGGCATTGTTTGGGTGCTGAACCAGGGTCCAAACAACTTGCTGAGCGCTTACGATTGTCAAACAGGATCCATTTCTTGTCACAAGTAACAATGCGGTTCAGAATTCCTTCATTTGTATGCCTGCTGAGCAGTGCAAGGCACGTCTCCACGCGTACTTCGCGCTGGCGGTCATTGAGTTCGTGGGGTACCCATTTGTCAAGCTTTTTTACCTTGCCAATTTGACGCAAATGGACCAATATTGTTTTGATGCTAACGTCGAAAGCTGCTGCTAATTCAGCCGTGGATTGAGTTTCATCAGCTTCCACAATTGCCTTGAATTCGTCATTGTCGACCAAAATTTTCGGACGACCACGGGGTTCATTTTTCAGGTCAAAATTTCCAGAACGGAAGCGGGTAAACCAATAACGGGTGGTGCGTTCGTTTGTAGTGTTCGCTCCGTAAACGTCGTTGATGTTGCGTGCCGCTTGTGCCGCTTTGCTGCCACGACGGTACTCATACTCCATAATTACTCGAATTTTTAACTTATCCATGATGACGAAAAATGTTTGAATGCGTTGAAAACAAAACACTAACTATTAAACAAATGACGATTTTAGAAAAAGAATTCCATGTTTGTCAAATAAAATTAATTTGAAATTAGAATTATCAGTCAAAAAAAAAATATTTTCATTTGAAATGGCCAGTACGGCAAAACGGCAGTTTCATAGGTAAAGACCTATTATTTAGTAATTATCCTTGAAAACTGTATTAATGTTATTACGCCATTAGTTTGCAAGAGTGGAATATGTAGTTGTTTAAATAAAACAGGGAGTTGATATCAAAATGTTTTTTGTATTTATTAAATCAAATGTTCAAATTGTTTACCACCAGTATGCACACCATACATGCGCGACAACGCCTTCAAAATGATCTTTTAATCAGACGCGCATATCCTCGTGTGGTTATGTTTTCTGCAGCCTCCATGATTCTTTGTCGGAGCTCCCCTATTGTTGCTATTGGTTTAGCTTAAACCTTTTCTTTTAGGCATCCCCAGTAAAAAAAATCCAACGGATTTAAATCAGGAGAGCGGGGCGGCCATAAAATTGGGCCAAGACGGCCAGTCCACCGTCCCGCATACTCTTGGTCTAAATAGTTCCGCACTGGACGGGCATAATGAGCAGGACATCCATCATTTTGATACCACAAATCCCGTAAAATATTTAAAGGCACATCTTCTAAGAGATCTGGCAAATTATGTTGTAGAAAATTTAAATACATTTTGCCAGTAAAATTCCCCGGCAACTCAAAGGGTCCGATAATTCTGCCGTTTATCATTCCTGTCCACAAGTTAACTTTAAATTGGTACTGACATTTGTCCTCTCTCATTAGGTGCGGGTTCTCGATACTCCAACTATGCGGATTATGAAGGTTTAAAAACCCATCTTTTTTACATGTGTTTTCGTCGGACCATAAAACTCTATCTAAGAATTGTGGATCCTCAGCATGTTTCCTGAGCATTGTATGGCAAAATTGTACTCGCACAGGGCAGTCACGAGGTTTAA
This sequence comes from Marasmarcha lunaedactyla, assembly GCA_923062675.1. Classification (NCBI taxonomy): domain Eukaryota; kingdom Metazoa; phylum Arthropoda; class Insecta; order Lepidoptera; family Pterophoridae; genus Marasmarcha; species Marasmarcha lunaedactyla. Next base: position 9,906,495 of record OV281339.1, on the reverse strand, counting down.
AGTCTGAACACGTCTTACGTAGTACGGATGAAATCTGTGACGTTTTAAAATACGATGTGCGGTACTTTTTGGGACTCCCGTAGTAGTCTGTATGGCACGTACTGAAGTGGTAGGGTCATTTTCAATTTCTAGGAGTACCTCTTCTTTGTTTTCTGTCATAGGTCTTCCTGCATTTCTCCGAGCGCTTGGAAACGACCTTCTGAAAACGATTGATATAAATTGATGAATACCCTATAATCTGGATAACGTTGAAGATTCGGGTATATCTCACAATATAGTCTGCTTGCAGCGTTTGCGTTACATCTGCACTCTCCGTAAATTAAGTACATATTAGCGTATTCTAACGCTGTGTATGAGAACGGCATGGTTAAAATCAAAGAATCCAATTCACAATGACACGAAATCAAAGCACGAACGGATGCGCAGTAAACAAAAGAGCGAAGCGTACTGACGACTGACATTTGAGCACGAGGTAGTATGGCAACCTGACGCCATTCTATCAAATAAACCAATCAGAAACGGCACAAATACCGTCACTTTCTATCTTACTCTAAATTTTAATAGCGTCACTACCTGTCGCACCCTTTCTAACATATGGCGTAACTATCTGTCTCTCTCACGCTTCGGAAACGTATTGATGACGCTTTTCTAACTGAAGCTGCAACCCGATACGTGTTTTAAGATACATAATAACATTATAATACAGTTTTCAAGGATTAATTACTAAATATTTCTGTTTGGTCCTTGTTCACAAAAAATAGGCATTATTTTTGTTTATGCTCAAAATGATTATAGCGTTTTACCATTTTAGAATCTTGATTAGTTGCGCTAACTTTTAGAAGAACTTGCCAATGTATTGTTTATACATTTTCTTTACACCATGCCATATCAAAGTTGGTTAAAAGGTTAAATTTTCTAAAATTGACAGAAATAAAAGAAATTAATTTTATTTTTGTATTAAAACTACCGAAAATTTTGCATAATTTGGCATTGTGATTAACAGCTATGCTATTCAGATCCCTAATACAAAGGAAATAACAGTATTATTGTTGGAAGTTTAGTCATAGTACCTAAACATAGTGTACAGGGTATCGAAAATCAAAGTTTAAAAAAAGTTATTATATCTTTAAAAATGGAAGAGACCGTTTTTTTTAAATTTATTTTTCCCTGGGTAGTCGTCGCCGTATGCACTACCTGGTACCAGCTTATCGTTGAATTTTGGGACACCTTGTATAAATATAAATATACATTGGAGACATTTTCAGGAACACAAAAATATAAGCCATTATGGTCTAAAAGGTCACAGTATATATACTTTTTCAGAATTTTTATAGAATTTATATAGATTTGGCCACATCTTGAAATATTCGATATTTAATGAAATTTTAATTTAGTAGTAACTGGTTTTAACCAGACATTTAACTATTAAATTACCATATTTTAACTTCTTTAATGGTAACTTAAAAATGATACCTCATGCAAAAGTACCACGTAGACCATAAGGTTTTCAAATCTATGAAGTATTTAAAATGTACGAATGAAATATTCTGAAGTTGTATTAAGATTTTATCGAGAACAGAAAAATACTGATACAATCGACGGGACATTAGCAGCCTATCCAATCATTTATTTCAATCTGTTTTCATAGTCCAAAGCTCTTTGCCTTTCCGAACACCTACGTGCAATTCAAACATTGAAACAAACTACAACTCAAAATAATAAAAATCGTACTTTAATTTCGGCTTTCCTGTTAATGATTTGGCGAATGGGTTCGGATCCATAAAATAGAGGGCTATTTGATCATCAGAATTCTGACCAATAATTATCGGCATAAACTGAAACAAACGATTTCAATTTGAATTTATATTTATGTTTGTGCTATAGTTTTTGATACATGGTCATTCTAAAAAAATACATATAGATATTTGGAAACAATATGAGTAAAATTTTTGTTTAAAGTCTATATTTTCATTGGTGTTTACAGAAATGTACGTTGCGCAAAGGCTTCAAAGGCATTCTTTAAACTCACAAAGCCAAAATAAAATTTGTTGTTGGATGTTAAAAATGCAATAAAATATTGAAACCTTTTCCAATTAGCATGCTCCAGTTCAGTATTTTATTCGAGAATGATAGCAGATATTCTCTTTAAAAATCAAAATACCCTTTTGTGTCCGTTACCCTTTGATGTTCATATTGTGTTTGTAGTATCATAAAATTCCCAACCCTATTCCCAACTTTTGTGTCCGTCTTAATAGGTTTTAATATTAATGATAAAAAAACTGTTCATTGGTATCGAGTCTATTAATGAATCCATGAAAAGAGCAAATTACGAAGCAACTTAAATTAAAAGCTTTGATTGAAGTACAATAGCTGAAGATAGATGACATGCTCCTAAGGCACGGCCCTTTTATTCCATATCTCGCAATGACATATTATATGTAGACAAGTCATACCCAAACACTACCACACTAAAAACAGCGTCAACGTAACTATAGATACCCACCCGATATATGTATAGAGTAATATAATTTGTGGGAGAAGGAAAGAATAATAAGGTTGACTTGTTGTAAGAAAGAGATACCTATGTACTTCGTGACGTTGTTCGCACTAATTGGTCGCGAGCGTACGTGACGTAGTACATAAATTGTCAAAACTCTATAGCGTTGTCTCTTTTACTCCCACATACAAAATCATATTACATCTCGCTCTTCGAGTTTGTTGAAACGTATAGCCATGCCAATTTTAAAACGTCATTTTAAATAGCAAAATAAAATAATTAATAAGACGGTTATAAAAAAATTTTACTTACGCATGAAAAGAAACGTTTATTCTAACTTGAACAGTAACAGTGTAATTAGTACACTGTCTAAACACACAAGAAGGCATTGTACGGTATTAAAAACACAGAATAGGGAATAAGTTTTGTTTGATGTTTAGCCGTGACACTGGGTTGCACAAAATTGAGTCAAATAGCCGGCAACTGCCTTGCATTTGCGTTGCCATTTTTAAGAGCGGATAACCTGTCTATATGTAGTATGTCATTGATATCTCGTACAAATTCAAACAAAGAATTGTCAATGTCAATAAGACAGGTTTTTGAGTGTTATACTGCATCCCGAGACTTTTCTCGTAAGACAATGATAAAAATTGTATAAAAAGATGAATATTATATTACAAAGACGATCAAGATTTTAAAAGAATGCGACAGAAAGTATAAAACAACAACAATATGTGAAGACTACGCGGGAAGAACAAGGGAGTCTCGGTTTGCGTGCGGATTCATTCGCACGTCGATCGCAGACGCTATTCCGCTCTCTAGTCCCCGCACTAGTTGAGCACCCCAAATTTCACGGGTCGTTTTCACGACTCAGGTTTTCGTACCGTATCTTCCTAAGTTCCATAGGACCGTCGTTTTCACGACGCATCTTCGACACCGTTGTCTGCAGCCCGTCGTCGCAGACCTGCGTCGCCGTCGCCGCTCCGGCATGCTCTGCTTTCCAGGACTTCGAGTCTTCGTTCGAGTAAGTTATCCGCGTCGTCCCCAACCCCCCTACCGCAGGTAGGGAGGTTTTAGGAAGTTAGTCTTCGTTGTTAGGATTGTGTCATAGTATATATATTTATATATTCTGACCCTACCCAACCCCTCCGCAATGGCTTCCCTAAGCTCTATGGAAATTAGGTCAAAGTTAATAGATAGTATCTATGCTCAAGGCATGCACATGAACGGTGGAATGCTTCGTAACTTAGACACCTTTATCCCTCATATCATGGCATTGATTCCCACACTGGCCCCTCAGGCCACTCCAGTTCACCAGACCCCTCTGGTCTTAGGCCCTCCCGCGTCCCCTTCCTCCAGTGACATGGAGTGCGAAGTAGACGTCCCTTCGCGCCGCAAGCGCGCACCCGCGACCGTGTCTTCCTCGGACGCCACCCCAACTGGCTCTGAGCCTTCCAATTTCACCCTTATTAAGAAGCGCCCTAAGGAGCGTTCGAAACAAGCCCCGGCGTGGTCAACGCCTGTCCCGGCTCTCCCAGAAGAGCGTAAGTTCAGAGCGGTACTCAGGGTAGTCCCGTTCGAATTATCGAACGAGGCTATCCTGGAGGATCTGCAGCCCCAAGGCTTCCCGGCACTCGCGGTGCATAAAATGCACAGCAGGTACGGGAGGCGTCACCCTCTCGCCTTGGTGGTTCTCACCAATGTAACCAAGTCCAGGGAGATCTTCAAAGAGGTCAGCAACATATGCGGCCTCTCTGGGATCTCGATCGAGGCGCCTCATCGCTGCGGTCATCCCGGCCAATGCCACCGGTGTCAGTTGTACGGGCATGCGGCGGCAAACTGCGCCGCCCCGCCCTGGTGCGTAAAGTGCCTGGTCCCTCACTTCACTAAGGAGTGCAATCGCACTCCTGAAACTCCCTCTCCTCCAGATTGCGTGCTTTGTGGCCAGTCCGGCCACACCGCACATTACAGGGGCTGCCCTCGTGCACCCCGTTGTATGCGTCCCAATTCTAAGAAGGCGGCACCCAAACAGGTCCCGCCCCTTTCTCAGTAAAACTTTCCGCCGCTGCGTAGCCGAGTTCCTCCGGCTGCAAAGCCTACTTAGCCCAAGCCTGATCCAGAGAACAGGAGGCAGCGCCCCGCTGCTCTAGCAAATCCCATCCTGGCTCCTTGCCCATACAAATCCACTCCTCGACCCTCCGTAACAGACGATATGCGTATCGTCTGCGAAGATTTTGATGTTAGGGAAATTTCAGTTTTAGCCCGTAAACTTAGGGCTTCACGTTCTCCGACAGAGCGATTGCTAGCTCTGGCGGAGCATAGTTCCCTTCTCAATTCATTATAGGTTCATTTAAATGAATTGATCTCTAAGTCAAGCTTCGGCCGACCTCTGCGCAGCCCCGGCTTTACCGGAGGCTGCCCAGAATGGCCACCAACTCATCTCCCTTTGAGCACCTTCAGCGCAACTTTCACATCCGGCGGAAGACCCGCTAGCGTGCTATGCTATAGCTATGAAATTGCCATTTTTCACGAAATAAATGAAGCGTAATTTGTTATATATTTTTTATTTCTATTAATCAAAATAATCACCCAATCAATGCATCTTTGCCAACGCATTGGTAGCTTATTGATGCCTTTCTTGAAGAAATCAGCTGGACGGGAGGCAACAAATTATTCAAAGGCATTTTGTACTGCCTCTCGGGTATTGAATTTTTTTCCCGCCAAGAAGTTATAAATGATTGATTTTTGACTAACGTGCGCGGCGCGCGCTTGCACTGACTGACGTTCCGTGTTTTTGTCGACTACGCTCGGATATTCCTTGTTTTTAACCAGCCTATTCAAATAAAAAAATCCGAACTGTCATGGACTAGTCGTGTTCTAGCGTTAAATTAAATATCAGAATAAAAAGTGTTGCTGAACTATCAATAGATGGCATTAATAGTTAAATTCTTTAAAAATACTGACATTCCTTGTTCTTCTCGCGTGGTCTTCTGTGAGAAAGGAGAAAATCTTGATATACGCTTCCGTTTCCCACGAGGGTCATCAACTCCATCTCCACGCAATAGAAAACTCAGAAACGACTAATAAAAAAAATACATTCACAAATTAATCTTTAGCATCAGCCAATAACCAACAAGACGGTACAAGAGCGTATTCGAATTTAATCGAGAAGCGCAGACACATCCTTTTTTACAATGTTTTGTTCTTTTGGAAGATTTAATTGGTCCGGATGTTAGCAAATAGGTTGGAAAACGCTGCAAAGGCTACTAGATCATAAAAATGATGACGAATACATAATTATTTCAATAATTTTGTTCAAACATGAATAAAAAATAAATAGAAAATCGAATTTTATATTTGTTTAATTTTCAATCGTATCTACTTAAAATGAGGTCATTTTATGGTCATTAAAACATCGTATATTATTTACTATGGGAACACCATTGCTTATATTTTTGTTACAAGGTTATGGAATCAAGTATAACCTAATCGCGATTTAGACTGTCACTATGCTAAAATATCCGCGGCGCTGCGACACGTCACGATTACGAACAGACTTAAGTCCGTCTTGATCACGTGCCGCGACATTTCATAATTCTGCCTCTTTCTTAGTTTCATTAATTTAAAGTTTCAACAATGTAATATATTTATATAGTGGGAACACCAGATCCATTGCTTATGCACGTCATGTTAAAACCATGCCACCTAAGTTCAGCTATATTATTATAATCAAAGATTTAAAACAAAGCATTAGTTTATAAAAAAACGGAGTCTATATGGTCAGCAATGAGCTTTAGGTGATATTTTATTCTAAAAATTAAGAAAGCAACATTTATGTTTAATTTTCTGAAATATAAAATGTCTACATATGTGTAGATTGTATTAGTAAAATGAAGTAGATTTTTCTAACAAAACTATCAAAAATAAATGAATAAAAGACCGAAGCCGGCGCCGTATTAAGTAGAGCAGTAGCAGACTGGGCCCTCATGACCCTGCCGCCGCAGTCAATGGGACAGGTGACCACGATCCTGTAGGCCTTATGAGGCAAGGGAGTCATCAGCGCTGTGCCGTGCTGTTCCACCGGTGCCACTCCCTCGCCATGCACCGTCACGTCGATGGGGCAGGCCAGCGTGTTGAGCAGCACCAGCCCAGTCTGGTGGTGCGACGGAATCTGAAGAGTCGAACGCTGTTGAAAAATCAACCGTATTAAATGTTATTTTTTACATGGTTGCCCTTTTTTAGGAACGGGAAGACGAAATAAGTTACGTTTTCCTTGCAAAATTTGAAAATGTTAAAGGGTTCAGTGTATTTGATTTATACTGCGTTGACAACCGTAGGGTTTTCTGTTGGAGTTGCTTTTGTCTAAGTAGTTTTACTGATAATTCCGTTCCCTTAAGTGGTAGTTTTTCGAATTTTTTATGATCTTAGTTTTGTACATCTTTGAAGCATACGTCAATATACGATAACAAGAATTATTAAGATCTAATAAGTCTGTCGAGAATCAGGCAAGAATAAGCAATAATAATCAGAGGTCTCTCACACGTCTAAGAAGTTTTTATTAAATTATTTATTAAAAAGAAAAATAAATATTGTATTAACCTTTTTTGAATACATATATCTACAAAAGTTTCGTTAAGCGTTTGGTTCGATTGGCATAAACCAAACAAATAAATATTTATTAATTTTAAGTAAATTTCAGTGCGTTAAGACTTATCAAGGCGGGTGCGCTTGCTCGCCCCATCATCAATATCACTCATATTTTGATTATTCAAGAGATCAATAAATCAGTTATATTAACTAATTTAATTCGGACTTCATTTCATTTATCAACCAAGTAATTTTTTTTATTAAATAAGTTACGATCTGTTAAATATGATGCTATTAATAATTTATGATCTTTACATATATAAAGCAAGCGTATGCCTTTTCGGAAGCATCGCAGAATTCGTGAATTTCTTATTTGCTTTAACTCCTAAATATCTAGGTATTACAAATGTATTTAAATGTTAAAAATCCTGTTTTAAATCTAGCCAGTTTTCCTTGATACTTATACTGATACTTCTTGGTCCCATGTGAGTTTCGTGTCAGTCCATGTATTATGAAAAAGGAGTTTAGCTTTGATGGTAATCGGAGATATCCAACCAAGAGGATCAAAAATCTTTGAAATATTTGACCATGGTTGCCTTTTCGTGAGTTGCTTTGCAGGGTCATTCTTAAACTTGTTTTGTAACGTAAATGTATCTGATTTAGGGTTCCAGCGTAATCCCAGCGTTTTTCTAGCTTCAGAACATTTGAAATCTAGGGGGTATCTACCTGATCTGCTGACAAGTTGCTTACGAGTTTCTTGGTCACTTTTGGATGTTCATACCTGCTCCCTTTAAAATATTAATCATCTGTTGCTGTAGGTCTTTTGTTTGTCCTAGGGAGCTGCTACCTTCCAGCACGTCATCCATAAAGAAAGATTTCTTTAATGCTTCGGCTGCTAGTGGATATTTATGTCCGTCGACGATGGCTAACTGTTTCAGAGACGCATTGCTAGGTAGGGGGCCGCTTTGGTTCCTAGGTTAGAACTGTGTAGTGCATTATTGTTATCGAGGCTGATGGAGAAGGCTAAAGCCTCACTTGCGAGCTAAACATCTATGCTTGGACTGATTCGATGATTGTACTCGGTTGGTTTCACGGAGACAGTAATCGATGGAAACACTATGTAGCAACAAAGGTACGCAAAATAACCGGGAAATAGGCCCTGGGTAAGATCACAGAAGTACACCCTGGAAAGGACGGTTACGTAAGGGTAGTGTCTGTAAAAACAAAAAACGCTATAATCAAACGACAGATTATACAACTGGCATATCTTCCCACTAAAAATGAACCGAGCTCAGGCAAACATTCTCCACCCAGCTATAACAACGGAACTCCTACAACTGTAAATAATACCACACAACAAAATATTCAAAATGATCGCAGACAGCGTAAACCTAGCAACTTCATGAATTTTATGATAACAATAATTTAATTTATGTTTTGAAAACTATCATCACATTGTAAATATTATATTTCAACATTAAACAACCAAAGCTTATATTTCGATAAACTATATAACATGGATCTTATTCGTGATGAATGGAAGTTGGTGGTATATTACAACATAACTACGTATTGGTCAGGACTATGGTTCATACAAAAATACGTCACCGACTTACAAGATAACATGCACACGTCACAGCTGTCGTTACAATACAAAAGTATTAAATTCCAATAAGAGCATGAATTATCTGAGATCGAGCATTACAACAACATACTTATGACTCATAATGGCAAAACAAGACAAAAAAGAGGTCTAGTTAACGGCGTCGGTTACTTGGCTAATACATTGTTTGGTGTGCTTGATGATAGATTTCTACAACAATACGAAAAGGCTATTGAAAAATTATCTTTCAACGAAAACCACACACAGCGATTACTAAAAAGGCAGACTAGCGTTATCGATTATGAACAAACAGTTCTCCTTAATACGTGACCATCTTCAAAACATGTTCCGGTCTGTAAACAAGGTCCAAACGGCAACTAACGAAGGTCTGTATCTTCTATCATCGTCTGTTAGCGCCTATATTGTTATTTCTAACTTTAAAAACATACAACAGGATCTAATTGACAGACATATGACATATGACAAGGTCACATGGATTCACACTTATTACCACCGGAGCAATTAGAGGAACGGGTAAATATGATATCCAGACATTTACAGAAGATCTCTTATTACATAAACTCAACAACAAAGAATTATATAAACTCATGAAGGTCAATGCAAAGATAAGCAATAAATTTCTTATTATTGAAGTGAGTTTGCCTTTAGTGTACACAGAATCTTTCGAAGTATACAAAATTATTAGCTTACCACGTAATGGCTACATCGCAGAGTTTATAACTCCATATCTTGCATTTAAGCTACGGAAGGATTTGTTTCCGCTCCTGTTTACATCTGTCGTCTGAAAAAATACCAACCGCGAGGCACAAATAACTTCCAATTAATGCGGCATTAGTATTGTAAACAATAAGAGTGTTTGTAATTTATAAACCATACCAGTGCGAAGAGCGATGGATCGAGAAATGCCCACTACGCATATTTTGCCCAGATGGGTTAGAAATGACTAGAGTAACCAGAAACGGACTTATTACTATAGGTCAAGGATGCGTCGTTAGGGGCAAGACATTTTCATTTTTTGGGCATAATAACTTCGTCAGTTATGTAAATATTAACAGCGATATCCCAAAAGCAGCGCAATCCTCTATACTTAACAGCATAATTAACTTGACCTCACCTAAGGCTTTCACCCCTGAAGATCACGACCACATGTGGAATGATTCGGAGAGGAAAATCCATGATCTCAAACTAGAGACAGTCGCGCCGCTCAGTGTGCATGATATTCACCAGTACTCTGTGCTGATTATTTTGGCATGTGTATACCTCGTCCTACGAATTCGAAAGAAAAGATTGAATTGGCGTGTGTCAGCAGCAGCAGCAGGGAGCGTCGTATACATGGCGGCGACGCCGGCGCCGGCGCTGCTGGCGGGCCAGGAGGCCGCGCCTGCACCCGCGCCCTAAGTACCCTGTGTGCGTAATGTGAAAGATGTGTGTGTGAAATGTGCAAACAAAAAATTGGTAACACTGCGCACAACCACCCCGAGGTCGGTTAAACATTTTAATACCTTGAGTGATAGTGGATAAACTGTAGGCATAAACATAACACTCCACTTTATTTATGTATATATAATATATATTCTATAAATGCCTTAGTTTTTAATAGCAATACTATTTATTAATTTTTCTTTTTGATTTACATTGTTGTCAACTTTACAACATTTTTACATTAATATTACTATTTTTAATTTTTTCCTTTTACAATTCGATATTTTTTATAATATCTTTTTTTATTCTTGCAATAATTTTTTTCTCATTTCCAACATAAATTTTATCGTGCAATCTTTGTTATTTTTTATTCTTTGTTATTTTTTTGAGTGGGCAGGATGTACGGAGCATTTACCGCACATGCAATACCTACATCATATAACCCACAATTTTTTACACCAGTATTGTCAATTTGACAGAATTAAATCAGTGACTAAACAGCACTCTTTGGGTTCCGTTATTTTATTAACATATAATTATTACCATGCCCAACATTTAAAACTTTTAGAATACAATACAGACAGCGCGTTATCCTTTAAAAATATTGTTAATAGGTTTTTGTGCCGTACGTAGAACGTACAATTTCTTTTCTAATCTAATTTATTTACGTTCCCATAATAGGTTTTAGTAGCAAAGTAATTTTCAAACCTAGGCTGAGTAAAGCGGGGAAGAATCCTTTTGCACAGCAAGTTCGTCTCAGTTCCTCGAAAGGAAAATTAATTTAATTTATGGTAGTTGAAATATTTCAGCTATGTAGGTCTTCTAAGTTTAGTAATACCAAGATAATATATAATCAATAATAAAGTTCAGTAGTAGACCCTGGAAAGATTTTGATTACCTAGGTTTTACTGTGGAAATTTGAGAAATAAATGCCTTTGTTCTGTTCTGTTTCTTTTTAATATTTAATGTATTAATTTCAAGCAACAAATCGCAGCTATAATATAATATTTATATATATATATATATATATAATATATATATTATAATATAATATATATATTATAATATTATATTATAGCTTTGAAAGTAAGTTAGATATTTGGTTATGTTTCACGTTTGATTTAAGCAACTGATCATCAAGAAACTATCTTTTAACGTGCACATGTCAACCTAAATAATTACCATACGCGAAAGGTAAATACGCAATCGCTGGCGTTTACCACTTCGCAGTCACATAAATATTCTATATGTAAAGATTATTTCTCTGTCCAAATATATAGGGATGTATTCTCGGAACAAAATAGGCCATTTAGTCCATAAAATACGCGACTGCTTTCCGACGTTAAGGACGTGACCACTCAATGAATAGATGTCGATTTCGAAAAATGAACTTTTTGACGCAAAACTTCAACATTTCGAGGGAGGATAAGAACTATTCATATTTTTTACTGAATAAGTAAAACTCAAGTAAATAATACCTAATTGACTTTGTGAAGATAAAAAAGTATTTTAACATAGTTGAATAATTTAACAAAAATGTTGATTCTAGTTCAAAGAAAGTAAAAGAAATAGTTAATTACTATTTAAAACCATATTGTAAAACATTTCAACTTTCTTTATTAGTAATGCCGCAATCGCGGGAAAAATGTTGAAGTGATATAAATTTTACATATTTCTTATTTTATGCAACGGTAATAAGACGAAACTGTAGTAGCTTTAATAAGCCCACCTCGAATTAGGTCATTGTAACTATTTTCTATTGTAAGTAAATAATATCCAGAATTGTAGATTTGGGCTGGAAATATTTTATCTCACAAAAAAACCTTCAAATCTTTGAGATGACGTACCTGTGAAATCATATTTTAATTGGATTATGGCGAAACTGATAATGTGGATAGAAAACTATGTGGAGTAAATTTCATGTGGAGTCGAAATTATTTATAAGTAAGGCTCCATGAAGGCCTTTAATTAATTCACACGTATAAAATGTAAACTTGCGTTATTCGAAATTAAATTAATAATAGAACCGTTATATGGAAGGAATACTTTGACACACGATCTCTTGAAAAAGGTGTATGGTACAAAACCATCCAATGTAAACCTATTTTAACACCCTGGTTTAGCAAATTTAGAATTGTTAGAAAATATTTAAAGATAGCGGTAAGACTTCGTTCTGGACATTATCCGACCAAAAAGTTTGCACATCTTATGAAAAAGCTTGATTCGCCAAACTGTGATCGATGCGGTGTAGTTGACGATGTGCAACACTTGTTGGTCGAGTGTGTAAAGAACCAGACAGAGCGACAGTCCTTGCTGAGTGCGATGAACATGTCTTTGATGAGTGTCGGATTGTTTAACAGTATTTTATCTGAGCCCACTTCGGACGCTGCGAGGCTCATATACGACATGGTCATCGCATATCATTGTTAAAATGTGATGTAATAATATAGATTTTTTCTTTTTGTATAATTTAAGGAGAGTTTAATGGGATTGACATATTCAACTGGATAAAAATCTCGAAAACAATAAAGATAAAAAAAAAAAAGAACCTTTATAATATTATTTTTTTTATAGTAATATCGAATTTTAAGACAGCGATTCACGTTAACTGTTAGGGGCGTTTTCTCACTAAACCCAAGAATAGCGATTTTCTGGGTACATCTTATGGCTTATTACGCTTAATTCAGTAAATATGCAATTACCAATAGATATATATATGACTTTCACACACAATGTTAACTAAAACATATCAAAATAAACTTATTAGGTCTTTACCTATGAAATTGCCGTTTTTCACGAAATAAATGAAGCGTAATTTTTTTATATATATTTATTTTCTATTAATCAAAATAATCACCCATGCAATCAATGCATCTTTGCCAACACATTGGTAGCTTATTGATGCCTTTCTTGAAGAAATCAGCTGGACGGGAGGCAACAAATTCTTCAAAGGCATTTTGTACTGCCTCTCGGGTATTGAATTTTTTTCCCGCCAAGAAGTTATCCAAATTCTGGAAAAAGTAGAAGTCTGTAGGCGCAAGGTCTGGTGAGTACGGCGGATGACGGAGAACTTCCAACCTCAACTCTTGTAGCTTGGAGACCGTCTGCTGAGGTTGCGCGTTGTCGTGCAGGAGCAGTGGAGCCGAACGATTGACCAAAGCTGGTTGGAGACGTGCGAGCTTCTCCATCATTGTGTTCAGTTCTTCACAGTACACATGTGCAGTAATGCTTGTCCCGTTTGGCAAGAAGCTGTGATGAATTACACCCGCGTTAGACCACCAAACAGTGACCATCACTTTTCTAGGGGTAAGTTTTCGTTTAGGGCATTGTTTGGGTGCTGAACCAGGGTCCAACCAACTTGCTGAGCGCTTACGATGTTCAAAGAGGATCCATTTCTCGTCACAAGTAACAATGCGGTTCAGAATTCCTTCATTTGTATGCCTGCTGAGCAGTGCAAGGCACGTCTCCAGGCGTACTTCGCGCTGGCGGTCATTGAGTTCGTGGGGTACCCATTTGTCAAGCTTTTTTACCTTGCCAATTTGACGCAAATGGACCAATATTGTTTTGATGCTAACGTCGAAAACTGCTGCTAATTCAGCCGTGGATTGAGTTTCATCAGCTTCCACAATTGCCTTTAATTCGTGATTGTCGACCAAAGTTTTCGGACGACCACGGAGTTCATTTTTCAGGTCAAAATTTCCAGAACGGAAGCGGGTAAACCAATAACGGGTGGTGCGTTCGTTTGTAGTGTTTGCTCCGTAAACGTCGTTGATGTTGCGTGCCGCTTGTGCCGCTTTGCTGCCACGACGGACTCATACTCCATAATTACTCGAATTTTTTACTTATCCATGATGACGAAAAATGTTCGAATGCGTTGAAAACAAAACACTAACTGTTAAACAAATGACGATTTTAGAAAAAGAATTCCATGTTTGTCAAATAAAATTAATTTGAAATTAGAATTATCAGTCAAAAAAAATATTTTCATTTGAAATGGCCAGTACGGCAAAACGGCAGTTTCATAGGTAAAGACATAATATTAACCACTAATATTAACTATTAATAAAACAACATATATTCCGTCGTGCCAAATGTCAACGTATCATTGACAAAATGTTTAGCACTCCCAACAAACAAATTCTATTGGCGGCAATATCATAATCAGTTTTGAAAAATGATCCTGAATGCTTTTTTAAATTTCTGATGTTGAATAATACCTATGTTAATTCCATTTGAGATATAAAAACGTATTAATTATAATATACATTTTGGGGATTTAATTTTAATTCCGTGGAATCTACTAGTTCATTTTGAGTTTCAAATGTTTCTGACAATACGTCATCTAATGTTAAACGGGATACTAAAACTTTAGTCATATATTTTAAAGATGATGGAAAGTTTTACCGTATCGTACATATTACAAAATGTTTATTAAAACAATAAAAGAAAAACCTTGAATAATTACAGTACGGTAATAGAGTCTATCAAAACGACGGTTGGGCATTATTAGTCTGGATGGGTTCTTGGCAAAAATACATTTTTTATTGTTTATTAGACAGTAATTTTGATACCTATCAATATGTTAATGAGTCGATAGCTTTCTATTGATCTCAATGATTATTTTAGAAAAATCACTATGGTGACCTCATCAACGTATGTACGAGTAATATGTACATAAATACCCCATGTTAGTTTAATTTCAGCTAATGGAATATTTAAAAAGTTTCTAAAATAAGACATAAAAACAGTGAAAATACTGAAATAGTTCCTGAAATTTAAGTAAGTATATATTTAAAATATGTGATATTAAGAGCCTTGTAAAATAGGGCAGCATATCTTTAGTGTCGATTTTTTGGTAATTTTTAGTTAAGTTAAAGAGAAGTGTTCGAGCTACGAACTACGAGCTGAAATAACGGGTTTCCAAGCCGGCTCTAGCAAGCGGGCGAACCGGGCAACGAACGTGCTACGTAACTAATCTCAGCGCTTGTACGCAAAATACATATTTTTTTTACTATTTCGAAGATCACGCTGTAATTCCTTGCACTTAACAAATTCCTTTGTGATAATAAGAACACAGTCAACCTACTTCGAAGAAGAACACAACCTTATTTTTACAAAAAGTGAGATTTAGTTTACGTTTATTAATTCATTTTTCAGCGTCTAATTTTGCAGTTACAGCTCGTTGTGTTCAATGGGCATCAATTGGCTCAACAATTGGAATTACGCCCCAAAAAGGTGTTTTTTGAGTAATTTTTTTTCTTTACTTTTATTTCTTATTTATAAACAAAAAACCTATTGTTTGTTGAATTGCTTTCTGTATGTATTTCTATAAATACCGAAATTAGAACAAAATTAAATTAGATGGGCGTTAAACACCCATAGTACCTTAATTATGAAAATAAATAAAGATGATGGTCAAACTCAATATGGGATTTTGACCTGCTAATGGTCAGTAGTACGCATGAAAGATTAACTCATGAGTAACCTTTTCCCCCTTAAACTTCCCTAATTTTAAATCTAAAAATCTTGTAAAAAAGTTATACATAATTTGTGAAAAATCAATCATAGTTACCATTTTGTTTTCTTTTGAATGTATCAATGTCAATGTCAAAAAAAGTAACAAAACGATGTCGAATGAACCCACAAGTAAAAGACGTTATTGGCGGATTAGTTTTGACAGTCAATCAACAATCTTTCAGTTCTTTTTTGAGTGAATTAACTAGAGTGAATCCTAAAAAAATCGGGGAAAAGATATATTAAAAAAAATATCTTATTATGGTAGGAAGGTCTATATATTTCAACTAACTATTGTATGATAATCTACATTTATTGGCCTTTAATTTGATATACTGACTATTAGTAGGTCATCTTTTGTACTATCTAATTTTACATTAATTTTAGTCCGTAACAAAAATCCTCCTTTAATGAAAATATTATGGTTGGTATTCAATTTTACCGGTACTCTTGAGTACATAGACCAATCGATATGATCTATGAAACAAAATTTTATTTTACAAAACCTAATCAATATCTCTAGTCAAAAAAGTAATTATATACTTACCAGAAGTGCATTGTTGCTAATTGCTTGCTGGTATTGGCATTGTAGAGGTACTGCTTTTTACCAGAAGTTAGATACTATACAAGGTGATTTAACGAGATGGGTCAGTATGAAGCGTATACATGTCAAAATGTTGTAAAAATAATACGTATAGCTCATTAAAAAAGATTGAATTATCGTATGTGCGGGGCAGTGTATTTTTCATTATTATTGATTTATGAATTTAGTAAAGAAACCAGCATAAAACCATGATTTTGAATATAAGTCTAGCTAGAAATGAATAGCCGAGTTTCGTTAATAAAAAAATTAAATTTTTGTCATCGGCTTCCTAAGCAGTGATGCAATAACATTGGTTGTGATGTACGAATTGCCTTTTCTTGACAAACGTCTACACCATTGTGAACAGTTTAAAGTGTCATATTTGTTTTTATTTGTAATCGGAGTTAAAAAAATATTGTTTTCGTAGTAAGAAATACACGTTACTATGCAACATTACGTCTAAAATTAAAAGATAAGCTCTATTTACTGTTTCAGTTTAAAAAACCCATAATTCCCAACTACGTAAATAGCAAACTAGGAAAATTATAGTCTGCCTCAATGGATGGTTCCCAGTAGTCCCCTTTAGCACCGTCCTCCAGGTGACAAATGAGAATTTTTGTCTCATTTGTCTCCCAGGTGACAAATTATCCCAACTGTTCCCTTCCAATTCGTGCCAGAGGGGACAACTGGTACTTTTTTTATCTCAACTGTCGCCTGCAAATCGAGTTGTTCGATTAGATTCGATGTACTCAAAATTTAAAAAATACAAATAACATAGATTTCAAGTTTATTTAATCATTGAAATTTTGTTACAATAATCATCAAAATGTCAGATACAATAAAATTAAAGCACTCAAATAAAATAAGTGGCACGGCTTACGGAAATTGTTAATTGGTAACACTGTATTGTGTGTTTACTTGTGCTTTATATAGTAAAATACATTATCGCCCAAACAAACTTGCTGGCAGCTTACAAATCTGTCATAATTTGTATTTTGATTAAAGATAGAATATATAAGAATGTTGCATTCTATTGTTGGCAGCGGCCTCAATAGCATTAGTAAAATATAAATGTCTCGAGATAGTGCGGTTACTAGTTCAGGTGTTTCTAATTTTGTGATAATACAAAGAAGAGTTGGAAATGTTCTCCTACCAACGGGATATCAGTTTTATAAAAAAAAAAAACATTACAATACTGGGCTTTCAATATGGGAGTGCAGTCAGAGAAGGAAAATGTGTAAAGGGCGTATAAGGATAGAAGTGAGTATTTAATATATTTTTTGATATTATTAGTAAATTCTTACTTATAATTATTTGAATATTTTTAGTGTTCGGTAAGAGAACATAAAACCGTAATAATCAAAGTATGATGTCAAAATTTATACGTAATGATTTATTGTTAAGTGAATGCGAAGACCTCCGTAGCTGGGTTTTAAGGTGTCATCTTCTCATAGGGTCCCGGTTTTTATGACTTATTATATACATACAAACTTAAATTTAAACTAAAATATTGAATTGAATTGAATTATAAAATGTTTTCCAGGGTGAACATATTGTTGAAGATACTGTTCACACTTGCAAACCCAACTTTTCAAAAAATGAAGTCGATGAGCACCTCTACTGATGCTAGAAATAATTTTCTACACAAAACTTTTCACCAGTTCCTCAAATATATAATGCAGTGGTTGCTTCATATGAAAATAGAGGGTTAGAACTCATTGCTCAATTACCAAGTTTTAAAAGTGTCAGATCATCTTTGTACAGATACAGAAATAAAGCAGCAGGAGTTAATAAAATACAATGCAATGAAACAAACGACGTGAAAGTTCCACCCGGCTATGAGGACTTTTTAATTACAGATTATTGCCATAATGTTAATGACACGAGAATAATATTATTTTGTTCAAGGAGTGCAAGGGAGTCTTCACTTGAACTTGAAGATTATTTCAGCAATGGGACTTTTCAAGTTTGCCCGGCTCCGTTCGACCTACACGATACATGGTGACATAGGTAGTACTTCTAATCGCATAAATATTGTGCCAGTTATATATGCTCTAATGAGCGATAGAAAAGAATCGTCATACGTCGCTTTATTTTCGTTAATTAAATCCCAAGTGCCCGGTTGGAGTCCCAAAACATACAAAACCGATTATAAAACGCCACCGATGAACGCAATTGTGCAACGCATCCGTGACAATAAGCGGGTGCTATTACCATTTCAATAAAGCTGTTTGGCGTAAAGGACGCGAACTTGAAATTACAAAGTAAAATAATACAAAAAAAACTTGCGAAGTGTCACTGAGTGCGGTGCTCCCATTATTACCACCGCATGAAGTGAGAAACGGCTGGTTATACATCACTCAAAAGCAACCAGAAGATGAGGCCATGACAAAATTTCGAGCCTATATGGAAAAGCAATGGGTTAAAGATGATAAAATACAATTATGGAACGTGTATGGAAGTCAGCATCGCACGACAAACTATTAAGAGGGCTGGCAAAATAAATTAAAACAAGATGTTGGAAAAAAGAAGCCTAATATTATACACTTTCTTAACGTTATTCGAAAAGACACACAGTCCGACATATGATGGTTAAAAAAGATATGAAAAATTTTAAAGAAAGGGATAAAAAAAATATTCTTAGAGACCAGTTTATACAAGAAGTACAAATGGAATTTGTAAACGGGGAAATGTCTGTTGGACATTTCTTGGAAACGGTAAGACTTTAAATACCATATCCCTAAACTGGTCTCAAAGAATATTTTTATATTAGTAATTATTTACTAACAATTATTGTAAACGTGTTTGATTATCTGTGATAAATAAAAATTACTATCATAAAATTGACATTTCTATTAATAGTCTCTATAAGTCTGTTTATTAATTTATTTACTATTGAGCCCTTTATTTCTATTATAATCTGACATCTTGATGAGTACTTAGATACCTGCATGTTGTAACAAATTTTCAATATTTAATTAAATTTGAAATCTATGGTAATTATATTTTCGTTTTAATATAACGAATCGAATCGAACAACTCGATTTACAGGCAACAGTTCACATAAAAAAGTACCAGTTGCCACGCACGCAGTTGTCTGGCACGAATTGGAAGGGAACTGTTGGGATAATTTGTCACCCGGGGGACAAATGGGAAGAAAATTCTCACCCTGGAGGACGGTGCTAGAGGGGACTACTGGGAACCATCCACCTCACTTGCCTACCAAGGAATTTACTTTATAAGCATTATCTTATTCGGCATAAGGTTCGATAGTAACATTTATTTTTATAATGTAAACAACCGTGTTTGGAATACAATAAGACCGGGTAATAAATAATGACCGGTTTCGACTTACGTGAATTTAAAAAAAATCTCGAATACAGCTTTTCTTAGTTATGAATCGATAACATAGTTTCTTGAAACAAATATATCTATCTATTCTAGTTTTGGATTTTCTCATACTATCTCCATGAAACACCCTGTTTCTCTAAAAAATACTTAAATCTGAATATAACAGAGTATTTGTAAGAACGAGTTTTGCGAGTTGGTGTAGAACAGTATTAATTGGTTGCGAGTTGATTTTCGCAGCCATTGGCGGAAAATAATTGAATCTCTCCGTTTCCTTTGAGATGAAATTACTTGCACGATCTGTTTGACGAGGCAGAATTAGATATCAAGTTTTGAATTGTCTTGCGTATTATTTTTTTACTTTGAATAACCACTGATAATAACGAAAGGAAAAGTTAATTGAAATCTGGTCTCAACTATTCATAAATTTTATAAAATATTATGAAACATATTTATATTACTAATGGTTCAATGAAAAATGTCCTTAAGAACGTGTCACGGTAAAATTTATATTCGACTTTAAAATATATTGTTAAATTTTTTGTATCCCGTTATAAATTTGATGAAGACATCACAAGTCTAACAAACATTCCACATGAAACGCAAAATATACTAGTAGCTAAGTTCCGCGGAGTTAAATTCCCAAAACGTGAAAAAATTACAAACGTATTAGTAACCCTACCTAACCTAGAGCATTTTACGTCCAATCGTTATATTAGGTCTTTACCTATGAAATTGCCGTTTTTCACGAAATAAATGCAGCGTAATTTTTTTATATATTTTTTATTTCTATTAATCAAAATAATCACCCATGCAATCAATGCATCTTTGCCAACGCATTGGTAGCTTATTGATGCCTTTCTTGAAGAAATCAGCTGGACGGGAGGCAACAAATTCTTCAAAGGCATTTTGTACTGCCTTTCGGGTATTGAATTTTTTTTCCCGCCAAGAAGTTATCCGAATTCTGGAAAAAGTAGAAGTCTGTAGGCGCAAGGTCTGGTGAGTACGGCGGATGACGGAGAACTTCCAACCCCAACTCTTGTAGCTTGGAGACCGTCTGCTGTGCAGTATGAGGTCGCGCGTTGTCGTGCAGGAGCAGTGGAGCCGAACGATTGACCAAAGCTGGTTGGAGACGTGCGAGCTTCTCCATCATTGTGTTCAGTTCTTCACAGTACACATCTGCAGTAATGCTTGTCCCGTTTGGCAAGAAGCTGTGATGAATTACACCCGCGTTAGACCACCAAACAGTGACCATCACTTTTCTAGGGGTAAGTTTTCGTTTAGGGCATTGTTTGGGTGCTGAACCAGGGTCCAACCAACTTGCTGAGCGCTTACGATTGTCAAACAGGATCCATTTCTCGTCACAAGTAACAATGCGGTTCAGAATTCCTTCATTTGTATGCCTGCTGATCAGTGCAAGGCACGTCTCCACGCGTACTTCGCGCTGGCGGTCATTGAGTTCGTGGGGTACCCATTTGTCAAGCTTTTTTACCTTGCCAATTTGACGCAAATGGACCAATATTGTTTTGATGCTAACGTCGAAAGCTGCTGCTAATTCAGCCGTGGATTGAGTTTCATCAGCTTCCACAATTGCCTTTAATTCGTCATTGTCGACCAAAGTTTTCGGACGACCACGGGGTTCATTTTTCAGGTCAAAATTTCCAGAACGGAAGCGGGTAAACCAATAACGGGTGGTGCGTTCGTTTGTAGTGTTCGCTCCGTAAACGTCGTTGATGTTGCGTGCCGCTTGTGCCGCTTTGCTGCCACGACGGTACTCATACTCCATAATTACTCGAATTTTTAACTTATCCATAATGACGAAAAGTGTTCGAATGCGTTGAAAACAAAACACCAACTATTAAACAAATGACGATTTTAGAAAAAGAATTCCATGTTTGTCAAATAAAATTAATTTGAAATTAGAATTATCAGTCAAAAAAAAAATATTTTCATTTGAAATGGCCAGTACGGCAAAACGGCAGTTTCATAGGTAAAGACCTATTATAAACCATATTCATCCATATAATCTCTAAGTAACATTTTTAAAATGATACTCTGTTCATTTAAAAATGATAAGGACTTTTCTTTGTGAATTGCCATATGATAGGGTTTTTATTTTATTTTATTTTATTAAGGAAACGAACAACATTTCAATACAATATTTCTATATACGATATTATGGATATAACAATGTTGGATGTCAACACTACGCCGCCACCGGCGCCACCAGCGCAGTCGGCCCCGGATGATTGTATAAAGAACTCGGTTACTATGGCAGATATTACCGCTGCCAGCTATATGGCCACGCAGCGGCTAACTGCTCAGCTCCCCCCAGGTGCGTTAAGTGCCTGGATCCACATATAACAAAGGAGTGCACTCGCACTCCCGAATCCACTTCCCCCCTGCCTGTGTACTGTGCGGCCAGTCCGGCCACTCAGCAAACTACAGGGGTTGCCCGCGCGCTCCGCGCTCCACCGTCAAGAGGGTCGCGCCTAAACCGGCGCCGCCGCTCACTCCCGCTAACTTCCCGCCGCTGCGCAACCGGGGTCCCCCGGAAGCAAAGCCCGTTCAGCGGACGCCTATTCAGGCTCTGTCTTGGAGGCAGCGTCCGGCCGTTCCGCCTGCACCTTCCAGACCCATCCCAGCTCCCGTAGCTTCCGTAGGGCCGCGTCCCGCTCCGTTATCCGTACCTCAGTCATCGTTGGCTGAGGATATGAAGATCGTGTTCGACGTTATTCAAAACGTCGATATTAACGAAATTTCCGTACTCGCACGCAAACTGCGAGCAGCCCGCTCTCCTCAAGAGCGTTTATTCGCGTTAGCCGAGCATCACTCGCTCCTAAGTTCGTTGTAAATTGTTTTATTTTTGTATAAATTCGTAAATAAGTAAATTATAATGTCTAGACCCGCGAATCCCGCGTCCAGTCGTATTTAACCCAAGGGCTTATCCCTAGTATCTTTTAACGCTCGTAGCCTTAGCACTAACCTTCCCGAGATTAAACTGTTCCTTCAGAACAAAGAACCTGACTTATTCCTTCTCCAGGAGACATGGCTTACTCCAAAACGCTCCAGGGGATACGCTTTTCCTAAGTACGCGTTTACTCGCAACGATAGGCCCAACTCCGACGGTTACGGCGGCACCGCTATATATTACAAAAGAGGCTTCCATTGCTGTCCTCTCCCTACCCCTCCTCTCCTCAACATGGAGGCCACGGTGTGTAGATGGGCTATGACTGGTCATCCGACCATCATCATAGCTTCAGTCTACATACCGTGTGGCCATTCTCGCCCTCGGCCATTCAGTCATTATGTTCGGAGACTTTAACTCCAAACATACTGACTGGACGTGCCTATCTACCAACACCAGCGGTATCGCTCTCCTCGACATCACTAACTCCCTTGACTTAGACGTCATACCCCCATCACTCCCACTCACTATCCCAACAACCCGACCTACTCTCCTGACATCCTCGACTTTGCAATTATCAAGCGAATCAATCTTGATCTAAGGTCTATCGAACCGCTCGATGACCTAGGCTCCGACCATCGCCCCGTCTCCCTCGTGCTAGGTACGCCTAACGTTAACGTCACACCTCATAAGACCTTTACCAATTGGAACGGCTTTAAAAATACGTTAGTTTCAGCCTTAGAGGCTCCTAACTCTCCGCTCGCGATTTCGCCCGACCAATTAGATAGCCCAGATAAAATAGATTCATTAGTCAATACTCTAACTGATGCTATTAACACAGCCATCAACGACAACGAAAAGGTTGCTAAGCAAAGCAAACCCGCGCTTCCACTAGCCGTTAGCAATCTCATTAAAGCCAAGAACGCGGCTCTCCGGAGAGCAAAGAAATATCCCACGCCAGCATACAGAACAGCTGCGAATCAGCTTCAACGTAAAGTTAGGTCTCGCCTCGCGGAACTCCGTGACACTCAGTTTAACGATCTCATGGAGAATATCTCCCCGTCCCACCAAGCGTATTATCGAATGGCCCGAGCCTTACGCGTAGACACCGCCTCTCACGTTCCTCCTCTCACTCGTCCCGACGGCACCATTGCTTTCGAAGTCGAAGAGAAAGCCGAATGCTTCGCCGACAGCATAGCGGCACAATGCTCGCCCAGCACGCAACCCGCGGATCCCTCTCACATCCAGGCGGTGGAGGACGAAGTTCTCCGCAGAGAATCTCTCCCTATCACCGACGACCCCGTCACAGTCTCTAATGATGAAATCTTGCTTCTCATTAGAAAGCAAAAGTCCAAAAAGGCTCCGGGTGCGGATGGAATTTCCAACCACGCACTTAAGCACCTGCCTCAGCAGGTGCTTACCTTGTTAGCTATCATCTTCAATGCCTGCTTCGACCATAGCTACTTTCCAAAAGCCTGGAAAGAAGCGACAGTCATAGGCATTCCCAAGCCGGGTAAACCTCTGAATGTCCCGGCTAATCACAGACCCATCAGCCTCCTCAAGGCAATGTCTAAACTTCTCGAAAGAGTCATACTCTCTCGAATGCGGAACCATCTGTTTCCAACGGATGGCGACCCTCTCATCATTCCCCACCAGTTCGGCTTTCGCGCTAAGCACTCCTGCCCTCAGCAAGTCCATCGAATCGTCGAGTACATACTCGAAGGATCCTCTCAGCGTCGTAAAAAAACAATCGCGGTTCTCTTTGACGTAGCCAAGGCTTTCGACAAAGTCTGGCACAGCGGTCTCGTTTTTAAACTCTATAAAATAGGCTTACCGGCTCGCCTAGTCAGATTAATAGCGTCGTTTCCTAAAGACCGTTCTTTTCGATTCAAACATGAAGGCACGCTCCCCGCGCCTCGTCCCATAAAGGCTGGAGTCCCGCAAGGCTCAGTCCTCGCCCCTCTACTGTACACCGTGTACACTAACGACATCCCCATCCCGCCGAAAGGCGCCGAACTCGCCCTCTTTGCAGACGATACCGCCCTTTACACTAAAAGTCAAACGATCCCGTATAACATCACCAGACTCCAAAAAGCCGTAAACGCCCTCGGTGTTTGGTTTCAAAAATGGCGTATCGATGTCAACCCAGAAAAGAGTTCTGCTATTCAATTCGACCACAAACGTCGTAATCGCCACAACGATCCGCACATTCGTATGTTAGGTATTCCCATCCCCTGGAAGCGCACTGTCAAATACTTAGGCGTGACCTTAGATCAGACGCTTTCCTTCAAGCCAAACGTCGATAGAGTAACGAAACTCGCGCGTTTTTACTTAAGCCGTCTATATAGTATGATAGGAAGAAACAGTAAAATGTCTTTTAGAAATAAACATACGCTTTATAAGGTCTGCGTTAGACCCGTCATGTCATATGCTTCGCCAGTCTTTGCCCACGCCAAACCCTCCGTCCTGTATAAGCTGCAGGTAGTTCAAAATCTCTTCTGCCGCAGGGCCACAAACGCACCTTGGTACGTGCGTAACGCGGACCTGCACAGAGATCTTGAACTACCTACAGTGCAACAGCACCTCAAAACACTCTCAGAATCGTTCTTCAAACGCGCCGAATCCCATCCCAATCATCTTGTTCGAGATTCAGTCTCATATACTGTTCCTGTGTTAGATTCGATTTACAAAATCGCTAGACCGAGAAACGCGCACACGAGCGAACGCACGCAGTTAACTTTAGATCTAGAGGCCCTTCAGGCCGCAAATTCTAATTCTAACGTAAATCCGAATTAATGCAATTTTATTTGTCAATTTTTAATGTTTTTTATTTATTTACTTTTCTTTTTTGAGCACCTTCAGTGCTATGTAAATCCCAGCGGGTGACCCCTTAAGGGCCCCGCTAGCGCGGCCTCTTTCTCAGTTGAAGGCTGAGTGGCAAAAATGCACAGCCGACAGGGGGTTTTTTAGTGGGTATGGTTCTGGTAGGCGTCGGGACGAGTCCCACATAACTCCGATCGCGCGCGCGGAGTATGCGTCAGAGCATTTTTTATGTCCTCCTGCCCTTCCCGTGGAGGGGAACCAAAAAAAAAAAATGGCAGATATTGTTAGAAACAGTGAATGGAAAGAGAACACAAAAGGAGAAAGATGGACTTTAGTGCAAAAACGGAAGACTAAAAATCGCTTTACCGGAAGGACAGGTATAGCATCTACTATCACCGGAAACTTTAAAGCAGCAGAGTCTAAGATCCCTCTATTTATATCGAATGTAAACAAACAAACAAACAAGTGAGAACGATATATGTGAATATATAAAAAGAAAAACACAAGAGATTGTGAAGTTAGAGAAAATTAATATGAAGACGGAGAGACCATACAACGCATTTAAGGTTTTTGTATCGAAACATAAACTTACTATGTTTCTTAGTGATGATCTATGGCCTGAAGGAATTACGTTTTGGCGTTTTTTATTCTTTAAGGGAACAAAAGTCGAAGGATGCCCTCCGAGAGTAAAGGAAACATATCGATTTTAATCACAAATAGCGTAATCACCAAATCATCACTTTTCAGGAGCGACGAAACAAACAAAAATTTTTTTATTTAAATTCATATCTTTTATGTAATAATGGTATTGAGATGAATCTTAGATGTAATAAACTGATATCAGGAAATTCATGATACTGTTACACGGAATTAAAGATTCAACCAATATTTGCAAAAATGATTTGTGATTACGCCAAAAAATATTTGATAACTTGGCTTTTACGACCCAAAAAAAAAAGGTTGTCCTGTAAAAACTCAGGGTTTAACAGCCTAGTTGATTTATAAAAAATCGCTTTTAAAATAGCTATTTTAGGTTTTTTATAAGTAAAAGCACTTTAAAGAGTATTAACAAACAAATAGGTTTATTGGATTATTATAATATGAAACACAAGCGCAACAATAAAATATATTTTATTACTTCTATTCAAAATTTTGTTCTCTTATTGATTGAAATAGAAAGATACTTTGCATGAACTTAAGCTTCTTACTGTTATATATATGTAGAGTAAAGTGCACGCCGGCAGTGCTGACTTAGTTCCCTGGATTCTAGCTCGAAGCAGTTCTAGATTACGGGACTCACTTTGAGTCAGTCTGTATCATACCTCCACTGTATCAACATCAAATATTTTTATATTTCAATTCTATTTTCATTTAAGTGTAATTCTATTTTAATAAGTTGTGTAATAAAAACCTTTTTCTAAAAAGTGATTTGCGTTTTCCATTATAACATTACGCCAGCACTGACAGGAGTTTTTCTTAGCGTATAAAGAGTTTAATTATCAAGTCACAACCACACATATCTTTGAGTTAAATTATAAATCACAGACTTAAATTATTGCCAACATCAACTCTTAAAAGTAAAACTGAGTTTTCTTCACCATCACCTTTTTCATCCTCTTCATCGGTTCCCGCTATAAAGTCGAGTACATTTTCAGCTGAAGGCAAACAACGATACTGTTCGTGATATATTTTTGGCACTATACCATTATTACAGATCTGCATAAGGTCTTCATATTTGGGCAATGATAAAGGTATTTTTTTTAATAAAGAGGCTTCACTTTAATGTGACTTTCTTGGCATATCATAAAGCTCTCTTTATTTTCATAACCTTTTTCCTGCCCTACTTCATCTCCTTTATCTATCCCTTTCCTTTTACCCTTGCTGTTTCCTTTTTCACAAAATGCAATATGAACCTCTTGTGCATCATCTTTCATGAAGTGTTTTACGTAAATCACATTGGAATTTTTTATTTTCTAGGAGACTATTCTTATGTTTATGAGCTTAAGGTTTTTTGATATAGAGGGGGTAAACGTATAGTTAGTTACATCTTCAAAATGTAAGAAGTCTGCGTGATCTAAGGCCTCAACATAATATGGTCTCAGCCTTTTGCGGGCTGATGAAAAGAATGATGGCCATTGTGATGGATTCCATACGCCATTTACTTTTCTATCAATTACTGCATTACTGAATCCAAGTGGTGTAAGAGGCAATTAATTTTATAATACTTTTAAATTATTAAAATGACATGAGTTGTATACGCCACAGTAAAAAATTGTGCCCTTTACGCCTAACTCGATAGTTAGTCTTTTTCAAAATCATAATAATTTTACTTGGTGTATTGACCAACAGCTAAATAGTAATTTTTTACAGTAGTATTACCATCAAAAAAAAGAAAAATCTTGTTTATCTGTAATACGTACGTGGACTGTAATCACCACTTTTTTTTACGAATTTTAAAACGCCGATAAGACTGTTCGACAAAGAAAATAAAATTGTGTACAGCTGCATTCAAAAGTCATTTTGGCCAAAATAGTGATTACGCCATTTGAGATTAAAGGTATCGATATGATAGTCATAATGAATAAAGCCGAAGAAAGAGTAATTTTATCTACATTTAATTGTAAAGGTCTTATTAGATAGTGGAGGCTACGCGTGCATTATGTAACACTGCGGATGTGATCGCTCTTCAAGAGACTTGGTTGTGGCCTCATGACGTACCGTGTCTTGGAAATGTGAGTGACGACTTCACTTACACAGGAAAGTCAGCAATGGATACTTCGGCCCGTATCCTAACTGGGAGGCCATAAGGTGGACTGGCCTTGTTGTGGAGGAAAGGAGCATTCCAGACAGTGTCAGCAGTGCAGTGTAGTAGTGATCGTTTAGTCGCTATAAAAATTGTGAATGAGAATCGTGCAATATTAGTTTTTTTTATTTACATGCCATATAACAATAACACGAGTGCTAATTTCGTGGAGTTCTGGCAGTGCTTGAGTGAAATGATTGCAATAGTTGACAGTAATCGTGTGGAAGCCGTGGTTATGCTAGGGGACTACAACGCGCAATAATTATGTAAAATGTGCTCATGAGGAAGCTCGATATCATTACCATACATGGTTAACAAATGGTAAACCAAGTTCTGGGTATTTATATGATAATATTTGTAAGTTTAGAAGGATTTTTAAGTCGAAATTAAAATATTGTATTGAAAATGAGCAACAACTTAAAATGGATATGTATAATGGAGCACTCAAATAAACAGTTTGGCAGGTTTTGGAAATATACAAATAAGATAAATGTCAAACCCAGTCAACCGTTAAGTGTGGATGGTTTGAGCAAGCCTGCAGACATTGCTAATCTATTTCAGTGCTATTTAATGTCAAATCATCCCTGTCAGGTGAGCAGCGGGCGGACGATGCTGGGGACAGCGGAGCTCCGGATATTTCAGTAATATTTTCAGCTAAGGCAGTTGAGTCAGTTATTAAAGGCATGGTGAGAGGGAAGTCTCCGGGGCACGATGACCTCAGCGTCGAACACCTTAAGCACGCTTGGCCACATTTACCGAGAGTACTTGCCTTGCTCTTTAATTTATATATTAGTCATCAGTACTTGCCTCAGGACTTAATGCGCACCATAGTCATACCCATAGTTAAGAACAGGACGGGCGATGCTTCCGACGGATCCAACTACAGGCCCATATCTCTTGCTACAGTGGTGGCTAAGGTGCTGGATAGTTTGCTTGACGAGTATTTAGCCATAAATTTGAACCTTAATGACGCTCAATTCGGCTTAAAGGCCGGGCCTGTCTACAGAAGCTGCTATAATGTGTCTCAAGTAAACTGTACGGTATTACACTACTAGAAAAACACCTGTCTTTGCGAAAGCATTAGACTTGGTTTCATACGATATCTTGTGGCTATAGCTACGTTACGATACCACATTACGTCCTGAGATTGCAGCATTATTTAAGTACTGATATCGCAACCAGAAAAATAGTGTGAGGTGGGCCAGAGCTGACTCTGAAGTGTATGGGCTGGAGTGCGGGGTGAGACTAGCAGGGTTGAGTTCTCCGCGGCCCTTCAACCTATACATAAATGGACTTATTGATGGGCTCAGCAGCGCTAATGTTGCATGCCATATTGATGGGATTTGTATGAACAACATCAGTTACGCTGATGATATGGTGCTGCTGAGCCCATCGATTGGAAGCCTGAGGAAGCTGTTGGCAATATGCGAATCCTATGCGATGACCCACGGGCTCAAGTATAATGTCAAAAAAGTGAAGTATTGCTATTCAAATCTGAGGCGAAGAGTTACCCTGAAGTACCTGAACTTACACTCTGCGGCACGCGTTTAACTAAAGTGAAAAAATTTAAATACTTGGGTCACTGGGTCACCGAGGATTTAAAAAACGATGTGGACATGGAGAGGGAGAGGAGGGCGCTGGCTGTTCGCTGTAATATGCTGGCTTGAAGGTTTGCGAGGTCAACGCAATCAGTAAAAATTGCGCTTTTTAAAGCTTACTGCCAGACCTTTTACACCTGCAGCCTCTGGGTCAGATATACGCAGCGCGCCTACAGCGACAGTCGTGTCCAATATAATAACGCCGCGGAGGTGCAGTGCGTCAGAAATGTTTGCAGGGGCGCATACGGATGACTTTTATGCAATTATAAGAAAACGCTGCGCCTCCCTAATGACCCGTCTCCGAGGAACCACCAACCGAATCCTGGGTGTGTTCGTAGACCGGTGGGACTCCCCAATGCTGTGTCATTGGGTGCAGATACACACCCGTTGATAATTTAATAATTTTATATAATTATTTATTCAAATTTAATATAATTATTTATTTTATCTCTATATTTTAATTATGAATTCGTGCATACTAACAATAGGTTTAAGTCAATTAGTTACTAACAAATTATGGATAATAGCCTGAAATAAATTATTATTATTATTATATTATTAAAAGTAAGGCCAATAATAGGTTTTCATTTAATTTATCTGAGCGTTTAATAATTATTTTTCATCACATATTCTTAATATTCTTTTTTATATAGTAAATACCTACTATTAACAAAAATACCTACTATAAGAAAGCAAGCTATAATTACTACCTTTCCAGCAATCTACATAAAAATTACAATACACATTAAAACACAAGGTTCAGTTTAAAACTTTCATTTAAAAACTACAAAAAATATAATTGATATGAATTATTATTATTTCTTTACGCAAGGCTCCACAGATAGAATACACAACGATTCGGATACGATTTGAAAATTCGCAGATGACGGATCCATAACACATTGCGTATCCCTTAGAAAATAAAAATATAGCTCCTTTAAAAAATATAGCTCTGCTCGGGAAGAAGTTCCAGTTGCAGTTCAAGGAAGGTATACTTTGAACCCTGGTAGGCTTCACAAGCACTCCTAAAAGAGCAAATCTAGATAGATCGAGAGCGCTATCAGGTTTACTGGTTCGGTTTCATTCCCACAAAGAAAATGAGCCCCAATAATATTACATTTAATTTTGTTCCACCAAACAAAATCATGAAGAAAGAGTATTATTTTCTGGGTAATAAAGGAGCTAATATAGCGTCAAAAGGTGTAATAGAAAGAATATAATCGTGGGACCGGATATAAGGTAGCGTTCAAATGTCATACTAAATACATACTTAAAAGTAAAACATAGCCGATTATTCGGTAAGTGCTGTCATACCCATTTTTATACATATTTTTATGTGTCAAATATAAAACGGTAAATATCACATATTTTTTATATCCCTACCGGATTTTTATACGACTTAAATTTACTACATTACACAAGTCTACGAGTGACTAATAAATTAATCTACTAATTTTATTGAACGGGTGAAAAATTCCCTTACATTAACGAGACCGAACTGGGTAGTCCAGCCCCGCTTCATTCTTTTTTTGTCAGGGTTTAACCATCCCAGTAGATAACTATTGAAATTATGAGCTTATTTCAATATTTTGTACGATACGTTCCATACAATATTTTTTGTGCAAATTCAAGATTTTTGATGTGTTTTTTTTTTCTAAAATTGTGTGCATTTTCAAGTTTTCTACATCAAATCTACGTGCTGATAATGTGCAAAAATGTTTAACAATAAAAACAAGGAATCCCCATACAATGCCAAAAATCGTAAATTTTGTAACAAAATTAAAATTTGAAAAAGGAAGTCTAATATGGTTGTGTATTCCTTTTTCCCTTGAATATCTTGTTATATTAAACCTTCCCTTTTTCCTATTAAAGCGCTTAAATAGCTTTCTCAATTAACGAGACTTTAATCTCATTATTCATTAATTAATTTTTATTAATTAATTATTAATTAATCATAAATTAATTAATTTAATTATGTTAATTATGTAAAAAACTTAGGTTATTTTAAAAAGCTGATTTAACTTGTTTTTGACATTTACAATGATAGACAAATAAAGTGAAAAAAACCAAAGAAAAGTACTACACTTATTGTTTGATTATTTATCGTCCAATAATCATTAAAGAATAGTAAAATATGGACATGCAGATATAATTCATTACAAATTTCGCTTTGTAAATTCGTTTGATCCTGCATAAACTCGCTATTTCGTTAAAATTTCGGGATAAAAGATAGCTTGTACTTTTTTTTTTTTTTTTTTTTTTTTGCTGCCGAGGCACCCTCACGGGAGGGAGGTGGAAGATGCGTCATGCATACCCGCCCGCAGGTAAATTCCTCTGCGGGGGGGTTATGTGGGACTCACCAGAATGGCACCTACCCACTAAAAACCACCTGTTGGCTGTGGTAAGCGTATACCTTTAGCCTTCATCGGAAGCGACACCCGTCGGGAAGTTGGGCGCGCTGGCGGAGACCCGCTAGCGGGTCTTCCGCCTGTAGTGAAAGTTGCACTGAAGGTGCTCAAAGGGACATGAGTTGGTGGCCGTTCTGGGCAGCCTCCGGTGAAGCCGGGGCTGGGCAGAGGTCGGCCGAAGCATGATTTAGGGATCAATTCATTTAAATGAACCTACAATGAATTGAGAAGGGAACTATGCTCCGCCAGAGCTAGCAAACGCTCTGTCGGAGTACGTGAAGCCCTAAGTTTACGGGCTAAGACTGCGATTTCACTAACATCGACATTTTTAATAGCGTCGCAGACGATACGCATATCGTCTGCTACGGAGGATTGAGGAGTGGGTTTGTATGGGCGAGGAGCCGGGATGGGATTCGATGCGGGACGCTGCCTCCAGTTTTCTGGAGCAGGCTTGGGCTGAGTAGGCTTTGCAGCCGGAGGAACCCGGCTACGCAGCGGCGGAAAGTTTTCTTGAGAAAGGCGCGGGGCCTGTTTGGGAGCCGCCCTTTTGAAATTGGAGCGCATACAACGGGGTGCACGAGGGCAGCCCCTGTAGTTTGCGGTGTGGCCGGACTGGCCACAAAGCACGCAATCGGGAGGAGAGGGAGTTTCAGGAGTGCGATTGCACTCCTTAGTGAAGTGCGGGACCAGGCACTTGACGCACCTGGGCGGTGCGCGGCAGTTGGCTGCCGCGTGCCCGTACAACTGGCACCGATGGCACTGGCCGGGATGACCGCGGCGATGAGGCGCCTCGATTGAGATCCCAGAGAGGCCGCAAATAGAGCTAACCCCTTTCAGGATCTCTCTGGACTTGGGGACGTTGGCGAGAATCACCAAGGCGAGAGGGTGTTGCCTCCCGTACTTGCTGTGCATTTTATGCACCGCGAGTGCCGGGAAGCCTTGGGACTGCAGATCCTCCAGGATGGCCTCGTTCGATAATTCGAACGGGATTCCCCTGAGTACCGCTCTGATCTTACGCTCTTCTGACAGAGCATAAGTGTGATAAGCATATTGCTTATCGGTGAGGAGCTTAGTCAAAGCTCGGAAACCGTCTATCGACGAGACAGTGATTTTAATAGATTCACCCGAGTTTACCGCTCGGGTGTAAAGGATCTTGTGCTCATTGCACAATGTCGAGACCTCAGTCCATTTACCCTTTTCCCGAAGGAAAATGGGTGGTGGGACCTTGGCCTTGACAGAAGTCGGGGCCGGAGCGGGTGTTGAAGACACCGGGGCAGCTGGCGTTGAAGACGCCGCAGGGGGTGTAGGGACGGGCGCCGAGGGCGCCGGGTCTTGTTTCGAGCGCTTCTTAGAGCGCTTCTTAACAAGGGTGAAAGAGGGAGGCTCATCAGGGCCAGTTGGGGTGGCTTCCGAGGATGACTCGGTCGCGGGTGCGCGCTTGCGGCGCGGAGGGGCGATTTCTTCGCACTCCATGTCACTGGAGGAAGGGGACGCGGGAGGGCCTAAGACCTGAGGGGTCTGGGGGACTGGGGTGGCCTGAGGGGCCATTGGTGGAGTTAACGCCATGATATGCGGGATAAGAGAATCAAGGAAACGGAACTTGTCAGCATTTATATATATGCCTTCAGCACCGATACTATCAGCTAACTTCTTCCTAATCTCATCATAGCTTAGGGAAGCCATTGCGGAGGGGTTGGGGAGGGACAATATATGATCCTAACAACGATGACTAACTCCCTAAAACCACCCTACACGCAGTAGGGCGGTTGAGAACGACGCGGATAACTTACTCGAACACAGCACTTGAAGTCCTGGAACAACGAAACCCCGTCGACGAAGCTCACGTTCCACGAAGTACGGTTAACAAGCCACTATTCGCCGTGAAAACGGCGTTAGAAACTTAGAAGTACGGTTAACGAGCCACTGTCCGCCGTGAAAACGGCGTTAGAAACTTAGTACGGTAAACAACTATGAAATTTGGGTGCTCAATTAGCGCGGGGGCTAAAAGAGCGGGAAGGCGTCTGCGATCGACGTGCGCTCGAGAACGCACGCAGACCGAGACTTAAGCTTGTACGTTATTCCTGTTTATATTCTATATGTTCTTGCATTTATACAAATTTGGATAGGAACGACCCTGCAGTCGTTATAGTCCTTTCATTCCCAGTCTGTGTCTCATGCCCCTATCCTACAAGCTGCATTACTAATAGGTGCGAGAGGGAGTGATGGAGCGATAATCGTAAATGCACCGATGCCGCGCCGCGCGTACGCAGTGAAGACGACATGAATGACTACGATTTTCGCCGCTAACGCACGCTACGCAGCGCTTTCTGTTTAAATAACATTTTCATTAAATTGAACTTAATGTGATTTAACTGTATGTTGACAAAGTGCATATAGTTTATTAGCTACCTGGACATTGGCCGTGGAGTTGCCATCCACATACATCTGTTACCAGTGACACCACACAGGGTTAGTACTGCTTTCTTTAAGTGCCTATCCTTCCATCCGCATTACTTCAAACTGCAGCTACCCCGAACGCCATACTTATTTAACACTCGTGTCCCCACCCCATGTGCCAAAAACCATTCAAATCCGTTTAGCCGTGATATTGACATTAATTACTAAAATTTAGCCTTATCTAATTATTTTTCGAGAACATTTCAGATTGATCTGAAAACCTATACAAAGTGTTCCAGGAAATATTGTCAAACTCCGAAATACATTATCGGACGTATCAGTGATTTTCGACTTTTGAGCTTATTTTGACAATAACAGTAAAGAAGTAAGATAAATACTTGTTTTATAATAATTAATAAACAGTTTTAGGTAACGGTTAAGCCAAGGAAATGGGCCTTACTAACATTTCCTTGGCTTCTAGGTAGGTAACCCTGTAGTAATTGTCATTTAATCACATACGTTGAATCGATTATTTTATGCATGGAATGAAATAAGTTAAGCTCGTTCGCTCAATTATTAGAAAATAATTCTATTGACTTTGTTACTCAATTATATTATTAAAAACTTTTATGTTGTACAATGACCACAGATAATTATTTATTTATTTTTATTTTATTCTATATTATGTATAAGTTAGTTGTAAGTTTTCTAAAATGTGTTAAATAAAATAAAATAAATAAATTCCTTATAATTAGTTTATTCCTTATAATTTTTTCTAAGACTAGTATGGTCTCAAGAGGTGTTCCTCAGGGCTCTATTTTGGGTCCACTTCTCGTCATTATTTACACTGCAGACCTTCCAAATGTTATTAAATACAGCAAATTTCACCTGTATGTGGATGATTTACAGATATACATATCTGCCAAACTACACGAAATTCCCAGTGCTATAAATCTTATAAACCGAGACTTGGATCAAGTTTCAGTTTGGTCAGCTGAAAACTTGTTGGTCCTCAATACAGATAAAACTAAATTTATAGTTTCTGGACTTAAGCATCTAGTAGCAATATTTGATCAATATTATATCACGCATAAAATACATTTAATGGGAGTCGATATTGACAGAGTAGAGCAGGCGCGATACCATGGAATTATTTTGTATAGTGCATTAAGATTTGAAGATCATTTAGCGGCGGTAGTGCGTGCGTGTTTTTATATAAATTGAAACTTCTATACATAGTACGGTGCTATATCTCAACGAGCTGGAGAATAAGGTTGTGTGATATTTTCGGCATTAACGTCTACGGTCCATGTATTTTGGAGAGAACACATAACCTCATACAAAACACTAGACACACACCAGGCATCGGTCGCTTTTGTACAAGGTTCAGCGGAATTATGGACGTTGTTTTGGGACTAAAGGAATAAATACAACTTATAGTGAAAACAAAACATTATTTTGTTGATAGTTCTGTTAAAAAAGTGCAGCAATCAGATGTATAGTTCTTCAAAGTGCCACCACCACTTTAAGAAAATGAATGTTCTAAAGTATTTTATAAGACTTGCCGCCCGTCGGCCACCCGAAGTTACAGTAGCGAACAAGCACAGACTTAGTAGGAAAGCCCACAGCAGTCAATTCTGTAAACATCTGGATCTTGTAAAGGTATGCGTGATTGAACTAAAAAAATATGTTGACCATTTTTGTTTGCGGTTTATAAATTGTTTTATTGAGGTGTGCTTAGTAATTTTTTCAATCTAGTCAATTAAACCGTTTACATAAGGTTGAAAAGCAGATCTACGTTCGACTGTATGAGGCTTCCCTGCTGCATTTTCCACCCAAGCATTATTACTAATTAACTATTGAACACGAGTACTGACCTCAATGCTGATTTGTAATATCCCAGCGGAAAGAAATGCGATCGATGCCAACATGCCTCCTGTAGGAGAAAAATATTAATTTTAGATACTGGATAGATGTTTTCTATATATAGGTTATTCTTTATTTAATTCTTTATAAAATTTATTTAAAGTTTGTAATTGTGTTTTTTTATTTGTTTTCTGGCCAAATAAATTACGTTTCTTTCTTTCTTCTTTATTCTTTTACTTAATACTAGTATTTTAGAAACAGGAGCACACGTTAGACATTCTTATCAGTTTGATATGGTTTTAAAACATTTCCACCATTCCAAAATTTTTTACCTTTTTTAACTTTGTCGTAACCGGCAAATGAGAACGTTATGATCTGGTAGAAGGGAAGGAACAACTATTGCAATACGATTAACGACTTGTAATGCGATTAATAATGTCGAATCCGATGCCACTTCCCACCAGGCGGAGGGTATGCTCCTTAACCTATGAAAGCAAAAAAGAAATCGAGATATTTTTACGATTGAAATCGTTTATAAACATATTTCTCTGTTAAAATGTCAGACCTGCATTATTGTATATACTATACCTAGAATATTATTAAAATATTAAGTCATTACATATGTAATTGGCGTTTTGTACGGGAGGAATATATAGTCAATTTAAAAAATATATAATATATTTATTGAATCAAAGTATCTACCATTGCTATAATATATGCACTTTTGCCATCTCATAGGGAGTTCATTGATCCCTTTACAAAAAAAAAAAACCATTTGGACGGGAATCAATAAAATCTTTGAAGGCGTTTTTGACTGTTCCATCGGAGTAGAATTTTTTCCCTTGCAAGAAGTTATCCAAGCTTTTCGAAAAAAAAAAATGGTAATCTTATGGAGCAAAGTTCGGGGAATACGGTGGATATCTTAGACATTCCAATTGAAGCTCCTCTAATTTTGTAGCCATCTGTTGTGCAGTGTGTGGTCTAGCGTTGTCCTGAAGCAGCAGTGGGCTAGAGCGATTGACAAGCCTCAGTTGTTTGGCAGCTAGCTTTGCCATCATGGTTTGCAGTTGCTGACAACAGACATTTCTTAGCCTGGCCAGATTTAAGAAAGCGAAAGTGAACGAAACTGGCGCTAGTCCACGCTGCAAACGCTCACAGTAACTTATTTTGAGTCAGTTTTCGCCTGGGGCAGGATTCTGCTGGTTCGCCAGGGTTCAAACATTGTGATGCCATTTTTCATCACCGGTAATGATTCGATTTAAAATCCTTTCATTATTATGCCGGTTGAGTAATATAACGCAGCAGTCTATGCGCATTTGTCGGTTTGCTGCACTCAATTCATGAGGTACCCATTACCACTCTTATGCTTTTTCACCTTCCCAATTTGCTTCAAGTGGATTAAAACAGTTTTATCACTAACACCGCAGCCTTTTGCTAACTCGGACGTGGTTTGCGATAGATCCGCTTCTACAATAGCCTTCAATTCTTCATTATCAACTTTGGTCTCCGGCCGTCCACGGGGGCTTGTTCTGCAGCTCAAAATTTCCAGAACGAAAACGTCAAAAGCGCACTGTGTTTTCTTTTGCGGCACCGCCGCCATGTACCGCATTAATACTTCGAGCCGTTTGTGCAGCACTGGTGCCACGGTGGAACTCGTGCTCGTAAATAATGCGATATTTCGCGTTTTCCATTTTGTAAACTAAGTGACGCAAAAAAAATACCAAAAGAGGAAAAAACAAATGAACTACGGTTTTCGAAACACAAATACGTTAGCTGTATAAATTTGAAATTGGAATTCTTATCCAAAGAGGAGATAATACAACTCAAACTGGCCAGTACGACAAAACGTCAATTTAAAGTGTAAGGTATTATAACCTGAATCTTTAAATTACAATAACATAATGGAACTTTAATCAGGTTTTACAAATAATACCTCAACAATTATATCAAACCCATACCAATGAACATTTTCTGCAAAGGCTCGAGCTCCGGCACCACGGGACACGTGCCTCCGGGACAGATGGGCATCATGAACAGCACCATTGCTGGGTTCATCACTTGCAGCTGGTCTGGCATCAGCGTAACGCCAAACACTTCTCCGCGTAGACGTGAAGCTTGGAACGTCCATCGGGAACCCTGGCATTTTGAAATTGCATTAATTTTTATACAAAACAATAAGAAAAGGTAATATGTTGTTAGGAATAATAAATTTTTTCACGTCACAAAAATACGCATCCCAAAGTGAAGGGAACATGCACATTAAAAATAATAAATTTAAAATCTTTTTTCTAAATGTTACTGTTAATGAGATGTTCCCGGAATCCCAAATGTACCAATGAATTTTTGCAACTTATGAAAATAGACGTTCTGACGTTGTTGAAACATCGTTTGTATTGTTTGGGTAGAAAGTCTTGTAAATAAATTAGTTCCTCTTCGAAGGTCTTTCCGAACTGGTGATTGAGCCTTTCATTATACAAGGTTCTCAAAGGTTGACGTCAATCCGAAACGGGGTAATAGGCTAGGTCATAATAGTTATTAGAAAAATATATTTAAAAAATTTAAGTCGCGTATTTTACAAATTACAGTACATTTTAGTAGTTTCAAAAACCTGTGTCAGTCTCTTAACTGCTGTTGTTACAAATCTATACTTTTTGCCAATTTTTCTTTTTTTACGACCTCCTAATAGCGCTTTTGTAATCTGTAACATTAAATTTTTAGCTAACTGCTCCAGCTTGAAAGAGAATGTCATTTTATGCCGAACCAAATATTCAAAATTAATTTTTCGCCCTACCTTAACTGCCTGTACTGAAAAAAATGCAATAGGTACGCAATTTTGGCAAGTAATTTGAAAAAGTAGCCCATTAAATAACGGTTCTAAAATGGTGTAACACTTACATTATTTCTTAAATTGGGTGCAAAAATGTTTTTTCAAAGAAACACAGTTTCAAACAATTTCTCTTTACTTACTAAAAATATTCTAGTGTACCCAAAGCCACAGTATCTCTCACATACTGGTCTGAATGAGACAGTGTGAGTCATTTCATAAAGTGGGAGTGAGATCAGTAGAGATTCTAAACTAAAAAAATGGTAGTTTTGTTTTAATTATAACACCTTTAACAACTAGCCTAGCACTCGGTTTTGGCTTGGCGTCGATCTTTGGGGACACCGTGTGTATAAAAATAATATGTGTAGATTATACTGTTATTATAAACAAGAAAGATTTGTTTCTTCAATATAAAATCAATATTTTATATATCTTTTATACATTTTATAGCTGACCGAACGGACACTAAATATTAAAATAAATCACAATTTTGTTCATTTACTTACTGACCTAAGAATAATCATCATTGCCAGCAAATTGTTTTCAATGTTTCATGCGCAATGAGAGTAGATCACGTAAGCAAAAAGCAATGTACTGTTATAGAACGTACACTGTAAATTATTTTGTCATTTAGTTACTGCGTGATTGGTTGCATTTCTGTTAAAAAATTAGTCTTTATGATAATCTCTTGTCTTTTGATTGTCTTAAGTAATTACCTTACCAATATCTAAAAACCCAGTAGTTACACATTAAAATTAATATAACATCAAATATATTTGCTTAGCTACAACTCATAAAATACACAAACTATTACAAATTAACTAAAATTTTCAGAAGTTAGGTACGATGTAAAAGTGTAAGAGCGAATAATTAAAGTAGCACTCTCGACATTGCTTCTATAGGTTGTTGATTTTAGAAAGCAATCTTTAAAGTTTTAACGATCAGCTGCACAGCCGAAACTGGTATTGACAAAACTTCAAGGCACCATTAAAATCTTCGAACTACTTATATAAAGTTTCTTAAAGCAACAACTAGCTTCCAATTAGCAAGGTTCCAATTGGTTCCAATTCAGCTCAATGTTTACCTTCTTAAAATATTAATCCTGAAAAGTACTCTACGAAGATGGAAAGGCAATTTTTGTGATTATAAGTCTACCCAAAATTTTTATCACTTCAAGATATTCAAAAGTTGTTTACAGATAAAGCGTCATATTATGTGAAATCAGCTATGAGTATCAGAAAATCTTTAGTTTTGTGTAATTGTTTTCTGGAATAATTGAAGTTCTATGCTGATAAAAGGCAACAGCTTAATTTTTATTATTTTAATATAATTAAGTATCTGTAACAAAACTGGAGTTAGATATCGACCAAACCTGATCTTTGTTACAAAAGTAAGAAACCATGAATTGTTTATTCAACAAAGCAATCAATTGGTGATTTGGATAAAAGGAGATTGTGGTTATAATTAACCGTATAATATACATAATTGTCGTGCACCAGCAAGCAGTTTCATATGAGGCGTGTTTGCATATCTTAATATTGATAAATATAATTAAAACAATTTGCATGAAATTAATAAGAAAATAATCTAAATTATGGTTTCTAACCTAGAAATATAGATGGCGCTCTTTGCAATTTCAATGTGAAATTTGTAATAGATCGATGATTAAGCAGAGCGATGGAGGAAATAAAGATAGTTATAACGGCGAGAACCTAGTAGTCGAGATTTTAATAAAATAATACAAAATAAAAAATCAAGTGCGCGCAGTCAAAATTAAGTGATGTGTTTTTTTTGTAAAGTGAGTTTCGAGCGAGTTTCAATAGTGTCGATCAAGAAGAACGGGAAAGCGAGTAGACCGAAACATCTGCTTCTAATTGTCATCGTCACCTACCTAGAAACCAGTCTCCGTGATCATGGTGCTTGCAACGGAGACGAAATATCGGAAAGTCGATACTTAAAGTAAAATTGTGTTGAACCAAATAGGACTTTTTTTGATCTTTTAACATTTTTCATAGGTGTGTTTGACTAGAAACATATTTGTTGCTACTAATAGGTCTTTACCTATGAAACTGCCGTTTTGCCGTACTGGCCATTTGAAATGAAAATATTTTTTTTTTGACTGATAATTCTAATTTCAAATTAATTTTATTTGACAAACATGGAATTATTTTTCTAAAATCGTCATTTGTTTAATAGTTAGTGTTTTGTTTTCAACGCATTCGAACATTTTTCGTCATCATGGATAAGTTAAAAATTCGAGTAATTATGGAGTATGAGTACCGTCGTGGCAGCAAAGCGGCACAAGCGGCACGCAACATCAACGACGTTTACGGAGCGAACACTACAAACGAACGCACCACCCGTTATTGGTTAACCCGCTTCCGTTCTGGAAATGTTGACCTGAAAAATGAACCCCGTGGTCGTCCGAAAACTTTGGTCGACAATGACGAATTAAAGGCAATTGTGGAAGCTGATGAAACTCAATCCACGGCTGAATTAGCAGCAGCTTTCGACGTTAGCATCAAAATAATATTGGTCCATTTGCGTCAAATTGGCAAGGTAAAAAAGCTTGACAAATGGGTACCCCACGAACTCAATGACCGCCAGCGCGAAGTACGCCTGGAGACGTGCCTTGCACTGCTCAGCAGGCATACAAATGAAGGAATTCTGAACCGCATTGTTACTTGTGACGAGAAATGGATCCTCTTTGAACATCGTAAGCGCGCAGCAAGTTGGTTGGACCCTGGTTCAGCACCCAAACAATGCCCTAAACGAAAACTTACCCCTAGAAAAGTGATGGTCACTGTTTGGTGGTCTAACGCGGGTGTAATTCATCACAGCTTCTTGCCAAACGGGACAAGCATTACTGCACATGTGTACTGTGAAGAACTGAACACAATGATGGAGAAGCTCGCACGTCTCCAACCAGCTTTGGTCAATCGTTCGGCTCCACTGCTCCTGCACGACAACGCGCGACCTCATACTGCACAGCAGACGGTCTCCAAGCTACAAGAGTTGGGGTTGGAAGTTCTTCGTCATCCGCCGTACTCACCAGACCTTGCGCCTACAGAGTTCTACTTTTTCCAGAATTTGGATAACTTCTTGGCGGGAAAAAAATTCAATACCCGAGAGGCAGTACAAAATGCCTTTGAAGAATTTGTTGCCTCCCGTCCAGCTGATTTCTTCAAGAAAGGCATCAATAAGCTACCAATGCGTTGGCAAAGATGCATTGATTGCATGGGTGATTATTTTGATTAATAGAAATAAAAAATATACAAAAAAATTACGCTTCATTTATTTCGTGAAAAACGGCAATTTCATAGGTAAAGACCTAATATTAGATATAATTTTAAACTATGTTTGAAATAATAAGTCGTAATATTTTGTTAATTGCTTGATTTATTATTAACTAAAGCTAATCAAACTTGGGAGATATATGATTAATTCCCGTCTGCACTAAACTCTACAAAGCAGCTTAGTTAGGTCATGCCTAAACTAAGTCACATGCCACATAAGCATCGACTTACTCTACGTTGCTCTGCACTAACCAGTTTATGTTAAGTGATTCCTAGAACGTTCGTTGCCTAACAAAGCGAACGAAAGAACGAAAAAGGCTATTTTGTCTTTGATTGTGATCTATGATTTGGTTTTTCTTGTCACTTGTCCTGCCTGACGGTTTATTTAACCTTCCTATACCAGCGCCTATGAGACCGACGAAGTAAATTTTTGTATTTATTTCTTCTTTCGTACATGCTAGAGGTTTGGACTTTTTGTTAGCTGCATGATTTGTTGCCGCGATTGTGTATGGCGCCAATTAGTCCGTGCGACCAACGCGGGTACAGCTGAAACTTTTTGTGTAAGTAATAATTTCCGTTTCATTGGTTTTTTAGAAAGAAAAATTTATTTTTGTTAACATATTTACAAGATACAATTTAGGGCCGTTCGAAAATTTTGTAGCTCAGGTTTCTTCAATATACCATCGAACACTGAAGGAGAAAGGAATTTTCGCGTTGGAGATATGATGTTTCATGTTTTTTTTCTAAAAGTCTCGTAAGTTTCTCGATTCAGTGAAATCTGTGGACGCGGTCGTTTCATGACTGCTGGAAGTAAGATTTGGGTCGGATGAGGTTATCGTACTCCGTGAATACTTGTCAGTGGAAGTCAAGTCAAGAACGGTAGTGACGCTGGAAGGTGTAGTCAAGGTGTTGGAAGGTGTAGTCAAGGTCATTTTGTTTAGATGCGTTACTGTGCGAGTAGACCTGTCAGTCAAATTGAATGTTGTGGCTTCGCTGATGGTGACGTCACTGGTTTTGTTGCCGACAGAAGACATGGTTGTATTGGTATTACTTTCCGTCGACGCTGATGACTCGAATGG
Organism: Marasmarcha lunaedactyla; assembly: GCA_923062675.1. Classification (NCBI taxonomy): domain Eukaryota; kingdom Metazoa; phylum Arthropoda; class Insecta; order Lepidoptera; family Pterophoridae; genus Marasmarcha; species Marasmarcha lunaedactyla. The sequence goes on along the minus strand of OV281339.1, from coordinate 9,862,918 downwards.
ATTCGTGGTTGAGGAGTTCGGATACAAAATGGAACCGTTGCTTGGAGACACAGTGCGCGGAAATTCATCCGTGGAAGTAAAGTCTGACGGCTTTGTTTTCAAATCGATGGTTTCAGTTGCATTCATAAGAGATGTGATGTTTGTCGTTTCATAAGATTTTCTCGATTCAGTGAAATCTGTGAACGCGGTCTCTTCGTGACTGCTGGAAGTAAGATTTGGGTCGGATGAGGTTATCGTCCTCCGTGAATACTTGTCAGTGGAAGTCAAGTCAAGAACGGTAGTGACCTTGGAAAAATATTAATATAATAAACATAATTTTTTTCTAACTAGATTATTCGCATAACTTTTTGAACGCCGTGGTACCTATGCTAAAGTTCTTGCTTAATGTTTTGACATGCGAAATCGGCGTCCTAAAGTTAGGAATGTTTTAAGCATTTAGGCATTGACTTAAGTTTAGTGGAACGCAATTCTCGTTGCTAAGCACGTCGTAGAGACTTAAGTATCAACTTAGGAGCTGTCAAAGTTTAGTGCAGACGGGCTTAAGTATATTATCAAAGATAAAAGTTGCCACCTAAAATATACCTGTTGATCAAACAGCGACCAGAAGATAGGCACGGGGAGGTACAAGTAGAGTATGGAGCAAACCACCTTCATGTCTTCCACCAGTTTGGAACCGTACTTCTCCGTGGAGTAGTCGAGCCAGTGAGCGCGCCGGGGGCCATGGCTTTTATCGTTGTGACTTATGCACTTCTTCAGGGCATACTGGAGAAGATAAAAACTTTGTATTAAGCGGTCGTAAAGGTTCTTTTGTTTATTGTTCAAGAAACCACACATAAGAGCCCTTGGCGTAAAATCTGAAATTAGTTTTGGGCACTTCTCCAATATACAATGCAGTCTCCAAAATACAAAATACAGTGTCTGGTAGGCGATTGGCCCTTATTAAGAGTCTGGCCATAGATGACGTAATTTTTAATGTTATACGAATGGAAAAGAGTTTTATGATTAACGAAAATTTTGCACAACTTTAAAGACTAATGATACGTCATAAATAATTCATGTATTATTAAACCATCGCAGCGTAACAGGCTAGGTTATTAACTTGTTAATAAACTAGCTTATTACGCTGCTGCTTTTAATTAAAGTAAATGGAAAATTTATGATAAAATTACAAACATGCTCTCCACCTATATAATCTATCTCAAATTTGGTCAACAAAACTCTTATCAGGTAAATAGGGAGCCACTTGCGACATACAGGTTGCGACCCCGCTCAGGATCGTTTCTAGCTCAGAGGTTTTCTCTGGCAATCTAAAGGGGCAATGCTGCTAGTGTTCCGAGATCTTTTGCACCGGAGTTTTTAGGCGGGGCCTGTTTGATTGAGCTCTTAATGCCGTTTATATAAAAGAAATGTCCCAAAATGCAAGAAGTCTGAGCCAGGTCCTTATCAAAAAATAGTTTAGGGTACTTAGAACACTTTTTGATTGTTAAATTGTTATCAAAACACTTTGTTTATTGGTAGGAAATAAAATTGTGCATTAATTAGTGTGCAACACAAACAAAAAACATCATGGCGGAAAAATTGTATTTTGACAGCTAAGGTTTACTTACATCTTTTTGTTTTGTGTTACGAGTAGTATCGATGCCTGGTTGCCATTATGTCCAAAGAATTGAATTGTAAGGTGTATTTTTAGCTTATTTAACAGTTGTAAAGTTAAAAAGAAACGGAAAGAAAGAACTCAAGCGCAACGAACAATCAAACACACAGACAGACAACTATCAATGTGATGTGAGCGAAGTGTGCTGTGAGTGAGGTGGCTGTCCCCTCTGCTTAGTGAACTAATTCACTTGACAACTTCGACCACAGAAAATACTCATTGTCAATGTTGCCCGCTAAAACGAACACGAATAATGTTGACTTTTTTATTTTCTTACCATCTAACTACGAATAAATCAAATTATTTGTATTTTTCCTATAATTGCCATTTATTTGTCAATTTTTTTTATGGCGTACAAACGCCTAGCCTAGGTTTTGACATTTCCGTTTTTAAATTGTTTAGTTTATTATGGTTTTACGTAAATTTTTTTATATTAAGTATTTTATGCACCTGCTTACTTTTAATTTTAGTTATATTTTGTTATGTTTATGTTATAAGTTTTATTTTGTGAATAGTTTATTCTGGATTTTCTCTTTTTACACAAACAAAGAATTTATGGGACTCGTTTTATAAATGAAAAACTATAACGTACAGAGTGCAAATTTGAAATGCCACCTGGAGGGAAAGGACCTAATATTAGAGATAGAAAGTTTAATTCTAAGGAAACACGATTATTTGAACCTGCCCTCGATGTTATTTTAAAATACCTTGTCACGCTCGGGAATAAAACCGGCTCAACTCTGAAATACTGGTTCCCTGTACTTTTATAGCCTCAATCCATAGAGTAAACCATCGAATCTCCCTAACAAACTTGATAAATTTAATGAACCATGAAACATAACATTATTTGAATTGACAGAAACCTACTTAGAAAATTAATAAACCGCTCGCAATTTGCTCTATTTAGTTGCGTAAGCAAATAATTTTTTTAAAGATTTATTTCGATAACTTTTAATTTGCGAGTACATTTAAAATTGTTTTATGATCCTTAGCTAAACAATTACCCTGTTTCTTTTATGTAGTAGTCAAATTGTACACTTTTCCATGTTCTTTATAATTTTGACAAAAGAGTGTCGTCTTTTTAGCTGAACGTTTTTTCACTTTTCGTTCTACCCCTAATACCTTTTAAAAGCCGAAGTTAAAAGATGCATTTACGCTATGAAGATGAAGTAACAGATGTATTACCCACTTTCGCTTAAAAGTTTTCTACCTGTGATGAAATAAAATATATTTTAAATTTTGTTTAGTTTTTGTGGTAAATATAATTATTTTTTAATATCCTCATTAAAAAAAAACTAAATGCTTGCGGTTTTTTAATATCGAGCGCCACCCGATAGAGCCGTTTGTACCGATCCAGGCATTGAAATGGTTAGTAACATAGGCTGTAAAGACTCTGTCATTATGGGTTAGAGCAATGTATATTAAAATGTGATTTTTCGCATTTAAAATACTCATGTCGTACAAAGTTGCTTCTAATAAAAATTCTACATTCTAAACACTATAAAGATAATCGCAATTATTTTTCAGAAATGTTATTTCGTAAATTCAGCCATTTTACGACATACAAAGAGTAAATTTTGTATGTTTAAGATCTGGCGCTCTAGCTTTCACGAACATGGATAGGAATCATCAGCAATTATGAGCATGTATCGTGGCTATGGCAGATATCTAATACCAAAGGTGTTTCTTTAAAGTTAAAAACTCATTTAAAAAAAAGATTAAGTATCTCGTTAGCACTCACTTCCACACACTTAGGTTAAAATGGCAAAATCCCGTCAAAAATATTAATGGACTTCCGAGAAAGCTCTGATCTAGTCGGAAAGACACAACAGGTTTAAGTGGTAATAAATCCCTTATAGAAAAGCCAACACTAGTTAAACAAATATTGAAAACCTACATTTTTCAAATCTTTTCCACACAAGAAATGGATTTAAAAAATGTATAATAGAGATTTTGAAATCGTTTGTTTGTCCCGTACATTTCTAATAGGCACCTACCTTTTAAATTGTAATATTTATTATATCTGTTTAGAGGTACTCTATAAAATTTGGTGAATATTCACACGACCTGTAAAGTAGTTTACTATCCGAGGACGCTTTCAGCTACCTACATGCTGTGGTACATAATTGCATTAAGCGGCGAGTCTGTCCTGTTATCATATGTGCCAGCAGCGGAAGCTTCAAGTTACTCGTAAAATTATTATTAAAAGTTCATCTATCTCTCTGAAATTGGATCTGGTTCGGACGTGCTCGCGCGTTGAACACATATGTGTTTACTGATGCACGAAAAATAACGTGCAATGGGTCGAAATAAACGCTATTATAAGTATCAACATTGAAAAAATGTTTTCAGTTTTATATATACCTACAAAAGAAACCTAAGTTGAATTTACTCTTCGTATAAACTACCTACACAAAGCGGTCGACGAAAAAAATAACTAGTTTATTTTGAACCTCGCAGCCACTTTCTGTTATTGCAAAGAAACCCTTGAAACTTTAAAAATTTTTATTTTCAAATTGTTATTTGTATTTTCAGCAAAAACTGATTGTTTGGAAAGAACAACAAAAATAAAAGGGGTAACTTTATGATTGTGAAGCCGAAATATATATTGCGGTAATTTTTATGCGAATACCTACACTCGAATGCCGGAAATTTACTAACCTCATTTGACATAATCTATTCTCTTTATAAATAGGGATTAAGAATTTCTTTTTTTTTAATCTTGCCAAACAGAGGTTTTGTATAAATATAATATACAGAATAAAGTAATTAAGTTTTTTATATTGTTACTCATTTATCGTGTTATTCATTGCGCAGGACGTAAAATGTACTTATTAGTGGTAAAAGATCAAAATCTTGTTTAGTTACAAATTTATAAGTATTTTACTGAAAAAGGAAAGTCACTCACCCAGGCACAAGCCAAAAATTTGAATGTGACATCTTGAGGCTCTTTTATTTTGTACGACGGTTTTCCTGCTACGAATATAACTGAAAAAATAAATTCTATCGTCAATATTCAGTACATACAATAAAACCGACTTCAAAAATATATGTTCTATTGTAAGTATGTTTTTTTTATGAGCGATCGCATATTTTATCAAAATAATTACATCCTGGAGAAATGGAGGGAAACCTTCAAACTCATAGCAATTCGGGTACACTTTATAGTAACTCGTCAATTTGCATTTTACCAAAAAAGTGAAATTAAAATTTACCCTAAGGGACAATCCCAAAACTTGTCTTTACATTGAAGTAATATTTATGATGCAGTGAATTAATTCTTTACAGACCTTTTTGCAGACGGTTTCTTTTTAATCATATTGTTAAAATTACGGCTTTCAATTTAAATAAATTCACTTTTTATGCTGCCCTTAAATTTTGTCTCAAATTTAACCTGAGAGCGTTTGCTACTAAATTGATGTCATTAATATATTGATACCAGAATGAGCGCACGAATCAAATATGTTTAAGGAGGACATTGTCATAAGCACAATTCAAATGTTGCGCGTCCGTATAGGTATAACCTAATGTGAATTTGAATATGTTTCAAAAATTTTTGAGTTTTCGCATACAGTTTCCAAACCTTTTGCCCTAACTAATACATAAGATTCTATCATTACAATGGAGTTGAAACTTTTACTAACATCATAATAAGGAAGTAGTTTGATGTTCTTGGCATTTGTTGACATATCAGTCCACGGGGCATTTCACCCTTGCCTGGCACGTGCCTATCTTTATTTAATAACTGTGTTTGAACTATATTGTTCAATTTGCTATAGAAAATATCTACAGCATCTGAAATATTATCTGTGTCTAATTCAATAAACCACTTAATTTTTGATATTTCTGGATTTATAGCAAAATAATCCTCAGAAAAATTCTGAAATAAAGTTCGTGGAGCATAGCTCAGCGCATGAGTTGCTAATTCTAAGGGTATATAAACAGATGTTGAATATCTTCGCTTACAAGAGGGTCTAAACAGTGCGATACTTTTCATGGACAGTTTGATATAACCAGGTCTAAGAGTTTGTTATTACTATTGTATATGTTATTATATTGATTCAATTCAGTTACACACAAAAATGAGTTCAAATTTCAAGTCTATTTTAAGGAGGGTTTGTCAATGTTAAAACAGATAAATTATCTAAATAAGTCCAGCAAGCGTTACTAATATTAAAATCGCCGAGAATTAGGTATTTGTCGTATGGATCATTTACAATAACATTAGACAGATGTTCAAAGAAATCTAATTGAGAGTTAATTTGTTCTCTATTATGAGGAAAGTACGCACAGTAAACTCTTAACCTTAAATGAACTGGTGATTTAGATATAGAAATTGTCACATACACTATCTCAGTATTTGGTAGGCGTGGTGGTAAGGCATTGATCGCTTAACGGCAATTAATACCCCACCACCACGCTGCATGCCACGCAAGTTATAATCTCTATCGTCTCTATATACAACGTATCTGAAATCGAATATTTTCAGGTTAAAAATTTCAGGACAGAGCCACGTTTTTGTGAGACATATAATGTCATAATTGTTATTAAGTACTTGTTCTAATAAAACATTTGTTTTAGTTCGTAAACCACGAACACTCTTATAATAAATGTTAAAATCCATAAAGAGTGAAGATAATTAAATTGATAACGCCTGTAAATTGTGGACTTATTTTTAACTTATAAAATAAAATACATTATATGAGTTTTAGGCAACGTAACACTGTATAAAATACACTCATCAAAAAAGTCTAATCACACATTATTTCAAATTTATTTATCAATTATTGTATCTTTTCTTACCAAGTAGGTAGTACTAAGTACGGCCTACATGCACGACGACCAATTAGAAAACCTAACCTATACGTCACGGGAATCACGCTCGTGAGTAGTGTAGGTACAGAACACACAACATGGACCCAGGAGCAATGGGATAAAATTTTATTTTGCGATGAGTCTCGACTTGGGTTTCGGCCTGATACAAGAAGGGTAAGAGAGTACCGTCGTCTGGGAAATAATGAGAGGCTGAGGTGCGTTCAAGAAGTTCATCCATACAACGGTTCAACAGTTATCGTATGGGCGGGTATTAATAGGTCTTTACCTATGAAACTGCCGTTTTGCCGTACTGGACATTTCAAATGAAAATATTTTTTTTTTTGACTGATAATTCTAATTTCAAATTAATTTTATTTGACAAACATGGAATTCTTTTTCTAAAATCGTCATTTGTTTAATAGTTAGTGTTTTGTTTTCAACGCATTCGAACATTTTTCGTCATCATGGATAAGTTAAAAATTCGAGTAATTATGGAGTATGAGTACCGTCGTGGCACCAAAGCGGCACAAGCGGCACGCAACATCAACGACGTTTACGGAGCGAACACTACATACGAACGCACCACCCGTTATTGGTTTACCCGCTTCCGTTCTGGAAATTTTGACCTGAAAAATGAACCCCGTGGTCGTCCGAAAACTTTGGTCGACAATGACGAATTAAAGGCAATTGTGGAAGCTGATGAAACTCAATCCACGGCTGAATTAGCAGCAGCTTTCGACGTTAGCATCAAAACAATATTGGTCCATTTGCGTCAAATTGGCAAGGTAAAAAAGCTTGACAAATGGGTACCCCACGAACTCAATGACCGCCAGCGCGAAGTACGCGTGGAGACGTGCCTTGCACTGCTCAGCAGGCATACAAATGAAGGAATTCTGAACCGCATTGTTACTTGTGACGAGAAATGGATCCTGTTTGACAATCGTAAGCGCTCAGCAAGTTGGTTGGACCCTGGTTCAGCACCCAAACAATGCCCTAAACGAAAACTTACCCCTAGAAAAGTGATGGTCACTGTTTGGTGGTCTAACGCGGGTGTAATTCATTACAGCTTCTTGCCAAACGGGACAAGCATTACTGCAGATGTGTACTGTGAAGAACTGAACACAATGATGGAGAAGCTCGCACGTCTCCAACCAGCTTTGGTCAATCGTTCGGCTCCACTGCTCCTGCACGACAACGCGCGACCTCATACTGCACAGCAGACGGTCTCCAAGCTACAAGAGTTGGGGTTGGAAGTTCTCGGTCATCCGCCGTACTCACCAGACCTTGCGCCTACAGACTTCTACTTTTTCCAGAATTTGGATAACTTCTTGGCGGGAAAAAAATTCAATACCCGAGAGGCAGTACAAAATGCCTTTGAAGAATTTGTTGCCTCCCGTCCAGCTGATTTCTTCAAGCAAGGCATCAATAAGCTACCAATGCGTTGGCAAAGATGCATTGATTGCATGGGTGATTATTTTGATTAATAGAAATAAAAAATATATAAAAAAATTACGCTTCATTTATTTCGTGAAAAACGGCAATTTCATAGGTAAAGACCTAATATAAAGAACAGACGAACTGAGCTCGTTTTTGTAAATGGAAACATGAACGCTGCAAATTACTTTGAGGATGTTCTAAGGCTATATGTCCGTCTATTTGCACAAACCCTTGGCTTGGATTTTACGTTGATGCATGATAATGCGCGTTCGCATACAGCTTTGCACACCAAGGGGTACTTGGCAAGGGAAAACGTCCCGGTATTGCCTTGAACTGCACAATCGCCAGATCTCAACCCCTTCGATCACGCACTCCAGAGACGTGTTTTAGAGGACTTGGACGGAGTGACAACATCCCAACAACTCATGGACTTACAAAAATTCCATTGGGAGCCATTACCGCAGGATAACATAAACAGTCTCATCGATACTATGAATAATCGGTGTCAGCAAGTTCTCAACAACAACCCCTCTTTGTATTAAGTTGTCCAATTTCTTTTACAATAAATGAATTTTGTTTAACAATTTCATTAAGTTTATACAAAGGTTTAGTTGCTTAGGCTACTACGTATGATACAGTACTCGCAATATTGTTAATTTATGTTATTAAAATAAAAATTATAAAAAAACAATTGATTTTTTACTTTGAAAAAACACTAAAGAATAATAATATAAATAATAAAATACTAACGATTTAATGTGAAAATACATTGTAAAATTCAAATTTGTATATGTTGCTTGGACTTTTTTATGTGTGTATAAAAATAAAGACTAAATTATTAGTATAGAATTGAGATAAAAATATGTATATGACAGAATTAAATATAAAAGTTGCATGTAATGAAACTTATTATTATTTCACAACTTGGCGAACTCAAGACCAACAAAATATCTGGTATCTTAAAAAGCACCTTTGTTGTTATTACTACAGAAAACATTTTTAAACAGTACCAAATTTTATAGAGCAAGAGCCCGTGAACCCCAGACCTTCGTTATTTTATAAAAAGCTGAAAGTTTGTCAGCGCATGCTCCCAACATAGGTAAGAACGATGGACCATTATGAAGTTTGGGTTACCATGGCTTTGGCAGGTTAACGGTACTAAAGATGTGCAAAATACCGATCTAAATTCATCAAATAATAAAGTGAGATTTTTGGTATTAGCTTCAGAATATTATTAGAAATCACGTTATTCATTGCCAGACACTTAACATCGTGACACACCTTTGCCAGACCCCCTTAATGTTCATGATATTAAAATAGATACTTACGTAATAGTATAAAAGCTGATTTTTATATATAATACTTGGGTAATAAGTAAATGATGTTTCCTCACTAGCCAGACGTTTTTGATAGTTCCAACCCCTTGCCAGACAAGCATAGCTTAACGCAAAGCAAAGCAAGCGTAGCTGTAGGAGCACCTGCCAAAGCCACGGTAACCCAAACTTCATAATGGTCCATCGTTCTTACCTGTGTTGGGAGCATGCGCTGACAAACTTTCAGCTTTTTATAATATAACGAAGGTCTGGGGTTCACGGGCTCTTAGACTATTACAATTACGTAGGGGATTTTTGTAAGTATCATTAATTACATAAATGTTCACCCTATAACTCGACAGAAACGCTTCAATACAGGATATAATAAAAATAAAAGACATAAGCTTTATAATAATTTTTATAAAACGGAATATTAGTAATTCACGTTCTAAAAAGTAATCAATAATGTTGCTTTTTAGGTTTGATATTATTATATAAGTCAGTTTCAACATACAGTAAGTTCTACAATTATGAATATAACTTTTATAGTTATAATAAATAAAAATTTCCACCTTAAGGGTACTGGACGACAACGGTATAATAAAAGAAATAACAGTATATAAAATTACAGTATTGCGAAAAAGTATATATAAAAAATATAGTTTTGACATGTATATAAATAATTCTTACTACCTTATTTTTTAAGCCTTCTTCATTATTAATGTATATAAAAGGGGACTAAGGGGCGTGGCACACCATTATGGTACAATTTGGAACCCAACACATGTCATTTTTTCTTTAACTAGTGCTTTGGCGCGTCGGTGAAGATATTTATTTCTTATTATTAAGTGGTCATTTATATAGATCTTGCTATCTTCCGTACAACCAATGTACGATGCCGTCAAGTTTTTATGATTTCTCAAAGCCCGCTAAAAAGACATCCTTCTTATATCTAGCCTGAAGTTTGATAACGATGGGTTTCTGTTTTGGTCGTTCGCTGTTTGTAGACTTCACAGCCACTCGCGATTCACAGCCAATGTCAGCGGTCGGGTTGAGGTCGTAACCACAGTTCCGGGCTAGGTTATTTACAACAGTTATGAGCTTTTCGTCTTTCTTGTCGGGAATACCAATAATCTCTTTATTTGAGCGGCGTACTCACTGCTCTTTATTATTATTCTCCTCTAAAATACTATTTATTTGTTTTTTGAGCTCTAGGCACTCGAGTCTTAAGTTATTATTCTCTTGGTGCACAGATTGCATTTTCTTTTCATTAGCCGCTAAAATATGTTCGGTCTCTTCAAACTTAGTATTGAACCACGTAAAATAAATCTTAAAACTAGAGATTCGCTGGGTAATGTTGTGAAGTTCATGCGACAAAAGTTCTTTTAAGGAAGATTTTAATGGCAGCTGAAATTTCTTGTTGAAAAATGGACCGTAAGTTTTCTTCTGTAACAAACGTAGTTGGTCGCCAGTGTTGCAGGTTGTTTCTTAGTACGCAATCTTATATTATCTCCACCACTATCACTGCAATCAGGTATTTTATTACAGGTTGTTGATTTTACGAAAGATTTAGAGTTTGCGGACATTATTTATGCAACGAATAATTAGTAGGTACGTAAGTATTTGCGTTGTTGTGGCTTTGTTACTAGAGCAGGATGCAAGCACATTGAAAAACAGAGATAGAAAGCTTTTAGGCGAGATAGAGAGCGAGATGTTCCCGGTTGCGTGACTTTATTTGTCTAATGGTTTAGCCCCCTCGTGAACCGAACCGACATTGTACGACACGACACGAATACAAGCGAAGTTATACTGACACAAAAATTATTGTCTTCTTGCGAACTCATTGAGTTTGTTTGAGTCATCTGTGGTAGTAACAGAGTATTTTTCAGGTACGTTTTATATTAATCAAATTTTTTTTGTTTCCGATCATGGAATATTGACGATTTGAACAAAATGGTTCGGTTAAAATGGGTCTGGACGAAAAAAGGTTAGGTTTACGGACCCTACTACACACTTTGCACTGTTCGAAGATGAGAAAACTAGGTTTGACCATTGTGTGAGCTGTTTAAGATAGTATGGAATTTTATTTTAAATCTTTATATCAGTTTTGGCAGCTTTTGCTGTAAGTACTTAAACAATTTATTTATTTATTACACACAACAGAATACAACTTGAACAAAATTAATTACAACAAAACTTTAAACATACTTTGGTCTAGGTTGCAATCCACAAAAACGTGAACATAGAAAAATACATCAATTAACACTGAGATAGAAAACATTGTGTATAAATTTAAAAGGTACCTTATCCTTCATTACATCTGTAACACTAACAGATTAAACAGTAATAACAATATTTTTTTATTTTACACATAATTTTGACCATACACGACAGTACACACTAAATTTATTATTATTCACACTCTCCAGTCTCAGGTCTGTTGGAAGAGATTTCTTTTAGAAATAAGCAGTACCTTTATTTGGTAACTAGTTTTTATACAGTAATTAAAACTTGTGTGTACATTAATTATTAAATAAATAAATAAAATTCCATTAAATCAAGGCCATATTATGCTGATACACTATATTTTTAGGAATTTGAATAAAACGGAACTTGTTCCGGTAATTGAATGTCGAATGCCGGGTTATCTTGGCGATTTTGTTGCACAGACGAGCCATCCCCACAAAGGGTTTGTAAAAGGAGGTATTGTTTTTAAATACTTGAAAAGCAAAATGTCCTGTTAATTGGATCTAGGACCCCAAGATAGCCTAGTGCTATCGGACTATAGTTCCCAACTTAAAAAGTGACTTTTAAAAGACTTAACCTATAGAAAGCAACACAAAGACAGCTGGCACCCCGAACCCGAGGGCGTAGCACGAGTCGTCGCCGAAGCACATGACACTTCGTCGAAGAACTGGCACCACCACCATACCAATGAAACCGCCCAGGTTCGCCGTGCAGTAGTACGTCGAGAAGTAGCGCTGCAGTCGTTGATTCTCTTCAGGCAGACGGAACTTGAACAATACGAAATAAAATGTTAGTCGATACTTTCGGATATGTCAAAAAGTTACTTAACTCTCAAGCAACCCTATAGTTGAGATTAATTTAAGAAATGCGATTTGACAGCTGACCATAGGACGTAACGTAACTTTGCAAAGTTTTTCACTAAACATTTTACAAAACAGTTACCTTAAGCATTTACGTCCTAAAATCAATCAGAAAAATTGTTGATTGAATGTAGTGTTGCTACTTTATACCTACTCGTTAATTAGGTAGACACAAATTGATTAAAACTCAGAAGTCGTCGCTTAACATAAGGGAATTACTAAGCGCATATTTATCCAATCGATTTCTATATCCGTTTGTTTAAAAAGTTTCTTTTACGGCATTCAAATAGACAAAAATTATATATCATCGTATATTACCGAAGAAAATAATCCAAAAAGTGAATAAAAATTATTAATACCTATTTCAACGTTTAGTATTTTTATATATTTATAGTCAGACAGAAACCTAGTTGTAAAATGACTACTATTTTTCTCTTCTACTTTTACATTATGACCCACAGACAAATAACATTAAAAAAAATTTATTGCACGTGCTTAAATTTTTTTGTTGACTTTGTTGTAGGTTTTTGCCATGCGTACGACCAACTGCGCGCTCTTTTCGTATCCATTTTTGTTTTGTGACCCGGCATTGTTTTTGGGCTGTTCCTGCTTTAACGTTTGACCTCGGCTAGTTATTTTCTACGTTGATTTTTTTGTACTTTGTCGAAAAGAGGACGTACATTGCAATCCCAAGCACGAGCAAATGATTTGCAAACTTCATGAATACTTCGAAAGTGAGAGACAAAATGGTGGAACGTTGTTACCAGTGCACCCAAAGCGACCGTAACTTTCAGATTCTGGTTTGAATGAGATAGTCTGCGTCATTTCATTTGAGATCAGTAGGTATCCTAAATTATTAAAAGGAAGGTTTTTAAGACATGGTCAGTTTCGTTCTAATTATAACAATAAATCGTCGTGCATTTACAAAAGATGTTGAAATCGCCTGTCTTCCTTCAGCTTCCATTAATCTCCCCCGAAGCTCAGTTAAATTTTCAATGGGTTTTGAATAAACCTTTTCTTTTACTGGTCTCCAGTAAAAAAATCTCAATATCGTTTTAAAGTCAATATTTGAACTGGATTTTTGAACGGAAGAGTCAAAGGACCTATTGGCTTGCTATTAGTTTCAGTATAAATAATTGTAATTTTATTAATTATCTCTAAAGTAAAGTGTATTGTTATATGAATAAGTACCTGGTCTCCTCCAAAAGCAGCGACGCAAGGTTTGATTCCCCCTGTGCCTGTGGCGATCAATGCCAGGCCAATCATAGACGTTGTTCTGGAAGTTAAAGTTGTAATGCTATTATTGCATAAAGTTACTGGGATTTATTGCTAGGCCGACATGCGTGATTGTGAGGTCAAAATTTAAGCTAACCTGGGTTAAAACATCGCTTTATGCCTCTTTCATTACTATAGAAATTGACAGTGATGGCGGGACATTTTAACCAACTAGCTAACTCCGAATCGAATTGTTAACCTAGCTTGACCTAGCTTGAAAAAAAAATGAACTCTCTTTGTCTGAAAAATTACGCCGAAACTGCCTCCTTGACCTCTTCATCGGTGAACAACTTCTTACCCCGAATGTCTTTTTTCATCTTTGGAAACAGGTAATAATCACTGGGGGCTAAGTCTGGACTGCAGGGTGGGTGATACAAAATATCGAAGCCCACTTCATGCAGGGCAGCCAACGAACGTTGTGACCGTCGGCGTTGTCGTGCAAAAGCAGCATACCTTTCGTCAGATTTCCTGTCTCTTTTCTCGAATAGCTCCTTTCAATTTTTTTATTACTGAAGCGTAGTTTTCTCCTGTTATAGAAAGGTATTTGTTTTTACAATCTATAAAAAGCATCCCTTCTGAACCCCAGAAGACCGTCGCCATGAGTTTTTCAGCCGACTGTGACACCTTAAACTTATTAGGCGATGGTGTGCCCTTCTTATGCTACTGCATGGAATCTTGTTTAGACTCAGGTTCATAGTGCTGAACCCAAATTTCATCTCCAGTAACAATCCTATTCAAAAGGCTTTCCTTTTCTTCACTGCATAGGTCCGAAAACGCACGAGAACACTCTACGCGCTGTTCGTTTTCTAGTCATGCCAAGATGATCATGTAAAATTAAAAAAATGGTTGTATCGGATACTCCAACCATTTCTGCGAATTGTTTCTTTTTTAGTCGAGCATTGTCAAGTACAAATTTTTCAACTTTTTGGATAATTTTTGGGGTGGTCACCTCGACGGCCCTACCCTGACGTGGGTCGTCTTCCACTAATTCTCTGCCTTGATTGAATAAGCTGTGCCACTTGGTTGTTTGATGGTTTTTCCTTGGCAAGAGTCCCCGTTAACCGAAGAAATCTTATTCATAATGGTCTGAACAGATTTTCCTTGCTTGGTAAGGAACTTAATGACGGCACGATATTCGATTTTTTCCATATTTCTTTTTTGACTTCCGATTATGTTGCTTGATCGACGACAGTTTAAAGACTAATGGTCTAATTATGTTGAAACTTAGTGTGTATACTAATTATGTGTCACTAAACACATTACTACACAAAAGGGCACGATCATCCCCTTCCAACCCCTCATTCCGCGAACTTAAAAACGCTCCCTCGTAAGTTACACTCCTTATCAAAGCGTAGGTAAATCAATTACTTTTTCTTTTTGCGTGAGTGAAACCATTCTAGTTAGATTCAATCTGTTTTCGACTGTTATGATAATGGTGTATTTCCTGATTTAAAGAAATTGAGTAAGGTCATTCCAATATTCAAAGCAGGTAGTATGACTGACCCTAATAATTTTAGAGCTATATCTACAGGGCATCCCACCACACACACAATTTTTTAAATAAACCCCATAAAACAAAATTTAACGGAGTTTGATCTGGGGGTCTCGGCGGCCCCATTTGTCCCGATCCAGGAAAGAAACGATTCAGGTAGTCCCTAGTTTTGTGACTGCTATGAGCCCGAGTCCCATTTTGCTGAAAAGTAAGGTTTTGTTGTTCTGCAACCGGAAGATTATTTATCTCACTAATTCTTAAAATCTCAAGCATTTCTTAATAGCTTTCCGTATTCAAATGCCCTTCTTAAAAATGTACTAAGTAATATCATCATGATTGTTCTTCTTATTATAGGAAATATTACGTCAGCTCATTGCTGAATCAGCACGTATCATAAAATACAGCTCAACAAAGACATTTAAATATTAGGAAAGCAAAAGAGTGGAAGATTATACCAAACAAGTAATGTCTTATTGCTTTTACTTACTTATAAAAGAACTGTATCACCTAAAAGGCAGTGCAATAAATATACTTTTTTGTAGATTAAATGAATTAATAGGAAAGCATAGGTCTGAGACTGAACTAAAATAAGCTTGAAAAGGATGAAACTGTATATATGGGAGAGAGCAAATGAATACTGGGGAGGTGAATAACCACTATCACCGTCTACAGAGGACCACCAAATCATGGCCATAGCTCCTTATGACTTTGCTTTCGAATTAAATATGTATATATATATGGGTGATTTTACAAAAATTGGGTAACTCTTGAGGATATTTTGTTTACTGTAGTTATTAAATCAAATCATTTTAAATTCGGGGGTATATGATGGCTAATCTAATGAATATATTGGTCCAAATCGGGCTGCCAAGGGACTGACACTCGTCAAACTCGTTCTTACAAAATACACAATTTTGTAAGAATTATAATGAAATTTATTAAAAAAATAGTAAAAATGTCTTAGTTTTAATAATGGACATGTCTTTTAAGTATTAAAATCACTGAGTAACAATTAAAAATAATTATTAATATGTAATATTGGGAGAAAATACTACGTAAGGATATTCACTTAGTTTTTACTACTTTGACTTAGTTTTATTTAATATTTTTAAGTAATCAACAAACAATAGAAACAAAAAGTTAACACTATTTATCATAAATTAAGAACAATAACACTGTAATACTATGAAAGTCAACTATATCAGTCTTCATAACAGCCTTATGACATTTTAACTTTTAAATTATTTCGAGGTAATTTTACTTAGTGGTACGTATTTTTATAAAAATTTAAGTAATTTACAAAGCTACGCCTTCAGAGTATCTAAAGAAATAGTAATAATTAAAATAAAATGAGATCTTTTTCTCTAATAAAAAAAGAACGAAAAATAAAGAATCAAAATAATGGAAAAATAAATTATTTTCGAAAACATCAATTTTTTTTCTTAAACTGGTAAAATACCCTCTTCCCTTTTTGTAATAAGGTTTGGTACGGGTAGTTTTTTCATTATTTGATCAAAGGGAATAATATCTGATACATCTTTTCCATCCGATTTAAACAGAGTGCCTTTCTGGTTAGAAATTTTGAAAAAAGTTACTCGTACTTCACCGTCTTCATCATCAACTGAAGGGCAGACCGCTGCATAACGATATTCTGTTTTCTTTGTAAGATATTTGATCAAAACATAATCACCAATACTATAAGGACTTAAATGGTGCGAATAACCGCTAGTTCCTGGTGCCGATCGATCGCTATCCAATTTAGAGCGATCGTCATTATTTTGAATGAATGTAGATAGTGGTACATCGTCTTCAGAGTCTGAGAATACGGTAGAAGAATTCAGACGTGTACTATTTTTAGCACATAATGCTGTCTGATAATTAATACACCCTAGCTTGTAATGATTACATCCACCGGTATCACAAAAACAACTTAGTGACTTCATTGTAAGCTTGTTGGGAATATAAGCTATGCCAGTCACGTGATGCACCAAAAGTGTCCCCTTAAAAGCGACAATTTCAGATGACTTATCATTCATGATGGTGTTCATCTGCTCAATGTCACGCTCTTCGATCACATCTATTTTTATACCTGGGCATCGCTCACGAATGACATAAGCGAACTCATTCAGGTTAGTTATATCTCCTCCTGTAGCAATCACTTAGTCTGCTATTCGTTTTCAAGTGGCCACTACACCATCGGATGCTCCCTTCCCATGTCCAGCTTCATGAGACTTCCAGGTATATTTTATAATATTAGGTAGAATCTCTTGCAGTTTACAGCCTAACACATAAAACATACATTTGTTTCGGTATTGCGTTACTGGACCATCACTGAGAAAATAAATGATTTCAACATTTGATGGCAGTGATGCTAGCACAGGTTTTAGATGGGCCCAAATTGCTCCAGCGTTGTGGGACGAATTAATTGAGATGGTGCAGTGTGAAACAACGGAGTTTTTTAGATAAACGACAACAGTATGCAACGATATTTGGGTTCGCGAACCACCGAAATGGAAGGATTAAATTTCTTGATGGTATTTAGTCGAAAAGTTTTCGGAAAAATCCATATGAACTAGGCCATCGATTTCAGATAGAGACTCTTTCAATCGCTTTATGACATTATATTGGTGTAATATGTTAAAAGAATGCCGGAAAAATTTTTCCATATCATTTTCAAGTTTTGTAATAGCATTTCTGGGTGACATTTCCTGTGTTTCTATTTTAAATTTCATCACAAATCGTTCCTTCTTCGTTTTCGGATCTGTTATGGACTCTTTCTTACTCACCCACTGTTTTATTAATATTCGTGTTGAGTTATCGAATTCTTCATAAGTTAGAGTTTTTGAGCTACAGTCACCGCATGTTTTTTCTAGACATCTTTCAGAATATCGACCACAACAAAGCAGTCCCAATATATTTTGATGATTACTCACTGTTGTAAGTATATTTGCCTTCTTTAGGGCAGCAAGTAGAAGGTCCGTGTTTTCGTGGATTGTGCAGCTACAAGTTTCACGGCCTGATAATGAAGGAGGTACCACCCAAAATGGTCGAAACCGGGTAAATAGGGAATAACTGATTACATATTGAGGAGTTTTCAAAAATTTCTTATGAAGATTTTTCATGGTATCAAGTAAATATCTCTTCTGTTTTTTAACTTGTTTACGAGATGTAAATTTTTTCTTACCTGCAGCTTGACGGCTGTTTGAATCATCTTCCAAATCTATATAGGTATATGGGAGAGAGCAAATGAATACTGGGGAGGTGAAAAACCACCATCACCGTCTACAGAGGACCAACAAATCATGACTCACAATTCTTATGACTTTGCTTTCGAATTAAACAATGTCTTGTATTTGCTTGTCATACATTTTTAGCGGCCCCAAATGCGTAATGCACACGCTAATTAAAGCTCAGAGCTGGACGGGCATTCTCGAGGGTCATGAGCCAAGTCATCACGTACAAGATCAACAATTTTTTGACCGAAACTTTTTGTGAGTCTATACTTGTGCTTGAATCCGTCGTCGCTCAGTCCATCCGTCCAGATATCCATTTTTAACTATCAATAAACGAACTAATCTCAACAACAAACAAAGCAAATATTGACATTTTTGACGGTAGTTCTAAAGTTGGTCTCGACTTACAATAGGTCTATCGAGGGTTTATCTTTGGTACCATACTTAGCAGAGGCTTAGAGATAAACTTCACTTTATAATAAGGTATATTTAGTCCATGGTTTAAACCAGGATTAATTCTAGTTTAACATTTAGTCCGCGTTTTGGAATAAGGCAGAATACGTTTAGTTAAGTGTCTCCGTAAAACGAATGTAGCAACATACATTGACTTAGTTATAAAAATAAAAAGCATTAGGAAATACTCATAACACGGTGCAATGGCCATCTGTCAACTTAAACTATTTCGTCACAATAGCTTTCTTGGCCGTTCATTTACTTTCAAACTACGAAATTTGGAACCTCAATATCTTTTTCCTTTGTCAGCTGTCTTTTTATTAATACGTTACATCATAGATACTCAAGTTATTCACTTATCAAATTATTTCAGATTGTTTTTACAAAGTATAGATTTATAATGTGGTTATAAAAGCAATTATACGAGTATTATTATTACAGTTCGGAGGCTACTTGCTGCTGAGTTTAAATTGAATAAGTTGCTCTTTTTATTTTCTATATTTAGTTATTTTTATATCGTTTTTGAAGTCCGTATCTTATCAGTGAAGAAGATCTCTTGACTCTGTGTCTTTTTGATCTTTTCTTTCCGCCTCACTCTGTTACGTCTAAGCTAACCACGTCTAATCACGTAATCGCGATCTTCCACAATTCTTAAAGTTCATCAATGTAGAATTTCCTGAAAGCCTTGACGCGGATGTTCAAGTTTGTTTTAAATAATTATACTGAACTAAAGAAGTATTTACCTTCCTAAGCTGAGCTCTAAATTCACCCATGACTAAAAGTGAATTCACAATATTTTTAAAACTAGCTAAACGAGTGAGAATAATATGAAAAAGTGAATAAAATTTGAGATGGATAACGCTTTGCTTTTTTGCATAAGCACCAGTTCATAACATTTTGTTATTATGCTTAGCTTCGTAGGAAGGCAACCTCTAATGAGCTGCTATGTAAAAAGGGTTCATTCGTCGGTTCACCCATCCTATCTAATAACGAGGAAGATTTCCATGCAACATTAACATACAATCAGATGAAAAGCGAATAGGAAGGAAAATTATAACAAAATCAAATTACTATGATTCTTGCCTAAGGTACTCGTAAAATTACAGTCAGTTTAATTACCTTAAGCGAAAAGGTATAATATAGGCATAAAATATGCCATGTAATAATGAACTTGTGTGGCGTAAGTGTTTGAAAGATCATGGTTTTGAGCTTTTCTTTTACTGCGGGCCATTTTCATTCTTTCTCACGTCATGGAAATTGATGATGAGGATGAGGCCAGTATACGTTAAAAAGTGCTGTTGAGATATAGATAGAGATTTTCTAGGTGAAAGTACTTAACGGACCTAAGTACCGCAACGTTTGAGTGCGCTTTATATAATAGAAGACATTATCGCGCAAACAAACTTGCTGATAACTTAGAATTTTGACGAAACTTGACTCAGAGATAAAATTAAAAGAATGTTCTAGCATTCTATTGTAGGCAGCCATATTAATAGTATTAAATATAATAAAAGATGTATTTCAAATGTGCGTATAAAATTGATATTTATTAAATTAGCAATAAAAGTATTTAACCTTTCGTAGTTAAAGCCCTCCTGTAGGTTATATATATAGCTACAGGGTCCCGGCGTCCGGATTAGGCGCCTTAAACGCAATGTACTCGTGAAGTTGACACCACAGTATAAGGATGTTTGGTATTTATATTTCACGTGAAGATTAATAGCATTGCGAAGAACAACTTTAGTTTTCAATTCAGTTTTAATGTGTTCGTGACGAGAGCTATCTTTGACTTTTACGGGTCAGTGCTGGTGGTCGGGAATGTATTGGATTAAGTATTGCTAATCCCGGAACTAAAGTTATTGTAATACTTTATGTATAAAATACATCAATAACTTTTGTCAAGGTTTGTTGCGGAGACTTCTTTACGTGTTCAAAACAACTTGATCTGTCGATTCGGCCTAAATTTCCCTGAATTTCTTTGTAATTTTATCCAAAAACAAATAAAACAAGTTGATTGGTTAATACAGTCCATCGTTCGAAAATTAAACTTTGCTGGATTATTCCTAAGATGACTGTAGTAATCTTAAGTTAGGCAGCTATTCAGAGCTGAAGCACAGATTACCAGAAAAGTTACTTCCTTATACAGATAATACACTGGATATCAAAAAAATAGAGAAAATAATGTTTTATAGTAAAGAGCTGTTATACTAAGAGAATTAAATTTTGTATAACTTATTGACAGTTTAAGCGTGGCGAATGATTTTCTAGTAAATTAAGCTTTACATCCAATATAGTTTCGCTTTGTTGTTCATG
Organism: Marasmarcha lunaedactyla; assembly: GCA_923062675.1. NCBI lineage: Eukaryota > Metazoa > Arthropoda > Insecta > Lepidoptera > Pterophoridae > Marasmarcha > Marasmarcha lunaedactyla. The sequence continues at coordinate 9,841,826 of OV281339.1, read as the reverse complement.
ACACATTAATAATATTTAAATTTTAACATTGTAGCGTTTAAGTCAAGGTGCTTTTTGTATTTAGTGTGCTCTCGACTCTAAATATGTGTAGTAATAAATTAGAAGTTCTTTCTTTTTGACTAGTCTTAGTTATCGATAAGGTAAATATAATAAAGAAGGACTATATTTTGCAGTATTTTTTTTTGGTAGTGAGGTCAAAGTTGTTAATAATTTTTCGGGCTCTTCGGTCAACTGCGTCCATCGCTTCTAGTTGGTACTTTGCAGAACCATCCCAAAGGTGGCTACAGTACTCCATACAAGATCGAACTTGAGCTGTATACAAATTAAGTAGCTGTTCAGGGCTGAAGTACCGTCGGGGCTTCGAGATGATTCCCAACTTCTTTGAAGCTGTTTGAGCCATGGACACAATTTGTTGCCCGAAGTTTAGTTGGGACGATATAGTTACGCCCAGAAGCCCTAGGTGGTCGGTTAAGGGTACAGAGAATAAACACGCCTGTGTTTTCGACAGGTTAAATTTGACCAAGTTGGACTCGCCCCAATCGGACACTTTCTTTAAGGCCAAATCCATCCAACATTTTAAGCACTCAGTATGTTTCATGTTGCTTTTAAATAACGAGCACGCGATCCGCCTGTTCCTAATTGGCACTCGATCTGATGGACACCGTCAATCTGTGCTGCATAGCGCAGATGTGTTGTAAAAAAAATGCATTTACGTCGTGCGATCTTTGATACTGCTTTTAATACTGGTTCTCTTTGGTCAAAGTCACCCCTCTATTTGGTTCACTCACCTTGTCGAAATGGCGAGTACTGGTATCTGTATCTTAATAATGAAACAGAATAGGAAAGAAATCGGCTAATATTAAAAAATGTTTTCCATCAGTAAAAAAGAACTTTATACTTTTTTTTTAGTATTAGACTAAACGTGCCATCTTTTAAAGTCACTTGCCAGAGTAGCGCAGTACATTTTTTTATAGTACAATTAATGTTGGGCGATGTAAATATTTACTAAATTAAATTTGGGGAAAAGTCTAACATTTTATTTAAACTCAGGCAGCACTGGTATAATTTTAAACTGCAGTTTGCAAAAAAATTAAATTACATGGTAACGTTACGTGTAAAAAATTAGAGAAAAGTAATATTCGTAGACACAGGTCTTGATAGATCATCACAGGGTCTCAGAAATTACGAATTATTTTCTGATAATTTTAATTTGAAAAGTGCATTACCAAAAGTATTTTACATTTTTTGATAAATGTCACGACCCGTCCTATCACTCAGGTTTCAGCTAGACGATGACTTCCAGGCCACCCTGCATATACATAAATTGTTTTGTGAACAGTTTCGAGCAAAGCAGGCCTCACGGACGTCATGGCTGATATTCAAACTAGACGTTGAATAAATAATATACTTTTACTTATTGACTAAAACCCTTAACATTGATAATACAGATTTTGAATTCATATTACAGAACCTCGTACGATTATTTGTTTCATACAAGAATATTACACTAATTGCTATAGAACCGCGTGCGGTTTTGCTGTTGCGGCGCCTGAGTAATCGCCGCCGCCTCAATGGACATGGTTTGTTCGAAGAAACAGGGAACGGCGCGGCTGGCTGGCCACGAAGTGGTAATGGCTTTTTCATGTGTTAATGCTTGCTAATCTAAGCAGGTAGTATGTACAAACAAATCAGATGCCAAAACTTGTTAAAACTTTGCTACCTCACTTAAATCTTAAATGGGGTTCGCACGTATTATTTACATTATGAATGAATGTTTCAAGTGTTAGCAATTTATTTAAAAAGCATAGAAACAAATTAACTTATTTTAAAGGCCACTTAGCTCTTGGACTACCTTATTGACCGAGAGCTTTACAGTCACATATTTTGCTAACCAAGAGACGTCGCTATAAAAACAATACACTGCAAAGGGTGTAATATGGGTGGAACGAAAAAAGAATATTTTAAAACAAATTTCTAGTACCTGCAAGGTGTGCATCTGCATTGAGTGTCTTTTTTCAAGTTTTGGTAATAGACATAAGACTTTTGGGAAATATAGTAAAAAATAGTAAAAACTTATAGCATTAAGATCACAATTTCTCAAACTTGAGTTAAAACTGTTATGACCAAGAAACTGGGACACTCCATCCAGACAATTGAGCAAATTTGCATGATCTAAATTTCAGAAACTACTAACTCTGTGTTAACAATTTTTATTTTACAATTTAGTAAAGAATTTCTTAAATATTTTAAGAAATTAACAACTTGCTAGGATGTGATGTTCCAGATTAACATCGGTTTAAATGGGTCACTCAATTAATTACGTGTCTGAACTGAGTGATCTGCAAAATATAAGTTTCATCAGAGAATTGCGTAAACATAACACTTTTATCTTATAGTTTGACTCTTTAACAAATCCGTAAAATATAAATAATGGCTCAAAAGTTAATCGTTAAAAAATATACGAATATTGATTTTTGTCGAAACATTTTAACTGAGTGTCCCATATATGCGGCTATACAGATTAACCTAAACTTCGTACATTGAAGCAAATTGGAAACGAAGTTTTTACTATTTTTTATTAAAATATGAAACATCATTCGTTTTTCTAAATGTTATACTTTAAGAGAAAATCCACTTTTAATTCTTTCATACAAGAAATGGTTTTACCCTACAACACGATACACGATTTTTTTAACTTTATTGAAGTTTTTTTATCTAAGTACCGTCATGGCTAAGCCTTAGGAAGCACGTCAGAATGCCGCGATGTTTCAGTACAGAGGTCGAAATGAATTAAGAAGAAAAGATATAAAAGATATTTAAATATATGTTTGACATAAAAGAAATAAAAGAAACAATACATTCTGGCTTCTCCATCATCAGAGTAAGACGTATGTAAAAGTAACAAGTTAAACCAAGACCAATATTTTATTTTTTAACACAACTGTACAAACGATTATTAATCGAATGCAGTTAAGTGCAGTGCAATCGTTCAGTAGTTATTAGTGCAGTATTAATTAATTTATTCTCAGTGTTTTCGTTCTGCGATAACGATGTAAGAGCCCTATAGTTATCATTTTTATAATGAATTATTTACTTTGAATAACTTTTTTTATTAGATTTGCACATAAAATAAAAATATAAAAAACGTTTAAAATCTTACCGGTGCTATGCGTTTTTACCATAAGGTATTAGGGATACTTAATTTATATTGTGATAATAATTAGGGACAATTCAATTTGAATTCTAACTTTCAAAATTAAAACAGTAAATTTTTTTTCTTATCAATAAATTTAAAACATAAAAACATGCTATTATAAAAAGTGAATAATAATAAGTATTAAAAAATGATATAAGATTTTTATTTATTTTTGTAGTTTAGGAAGTAAAAATATTTTAATGTAAAGACAATTCAATTTTTTTTATCGGAGTTTTATAAATGTTTAAATTTAATACCAAAAATATTGACTATTTTACAGGGAGCGTCAAGCTATAAAAAGAGGGGTCGCAAACCACAAGTAGATAGAAAAACACATGAAGAGATATTTGAAAAATATGCAGAGGTGTTACGTAGATCTAATTTTAAGTATCCAGTCTTTTCTAATATGGCTGAGGAACTGGGTGCCAAGATGACACCGATGGCATTGTATATGACATTTACAAAATTTTATACAAAGCCAGCCGCTTTCAATGATGAAGAACCACAGCATAAAACATCATCAGATGATACTAGTCGCAGTTCAATTATTTCATCCCCGGTCATTTATTCCTTCCAAAGATGAAAACATAATTGCAAGTGGAGAAAGTAAAATGTTTTCGTTTGATGTAGATGTATATGATATGAAAAAATTTACACCTTTGAACGCACACAGGAAAAAAAAAGATGGTAGCTATCGGACTTATTGCACTTTACCAAAACACAAATGGTCTGACTTGGTAAAACAGAAAATATGGTCAAGCTCCAAATTACCATGTACGTGGGTTCTCAATAAAAGCAAAATACAAAATGATTGCGTTAAATTGAAAGGTCATCGTAGTCAGTGTTTTCCATGGATAGATGTATCGAGTTTAGAAAAGACTGAAAAATACAAACATTTCTCTGCAGTGTACAAAACATAGAAAAATCATGTAAACATAAGCCATTAAAAAAATCTACATAAAAATCCATATACAAGATACCAAATGGCAAAAAACTTAAAATTTAAACCAGCTATTTTAATTCATGAAATGGCTTCGAAGCTGATTTCCAGTCATGATGTACACGATATTAATGAGCCGCCAGTATTGCCGTCTGTTTCTGCTCTGCGACAAATCGACTCTGCAGCTAAAATTGGAGACTTATTTGATATAAATCCTTTGACATCACTTATAATTAGGGCTAAAACTTCAAATTTTACAAACACTATCCGTGAAATTAACGTCCATTCAAATTTACACGTTTACTATTAGACAGATAACGAAATCGAATACTACAAAAAGTATTACAATAAATTCGATAGAGTCACTATTACTGTTGGTGCAACAGGTTCTTTTTTAGACACTATATACCTGCTGGACGGTACCCAATTAACAAAAACATTATTCCTCTATAATGGACTCATAACTAGTCATCCAAAACTGAAATCCATTCACATCGCATAACAGTACCAGAGATTACATCCTACAGCTGTTTTCTGTTTTGGAGGGGAAAACCACAACCTTACCGGATACTTTCATTTGGCTTGACACAAGTAACTTCATAAAAACATTACACAATTTAACAGTTTTAAAGATCTTACAGACAAACGTGTAAAATATTTTTATATACATTGCATTTCATATAAAGAAATGTGAGGAATTTGACGTTGCAAAAGCGATCATTGAAGACGTTGTGAAAATTTGCCTAGGACAATATGATAACAATGATATATCTGCAAGGGCTAAAACTTTTGAGGCTAAAACACGCCTTGATAAATGTATCGACGCGACTGAAGATACGACTACAGCGATAAATGAAATTAAAGAAAAGATTTTAGAAGAAAATATTGAAGAAGACAAACTGCTTAATACAATGCCAAAATTGGAAAGCACGACAATGACATGGTTTGATGGTTTAGTAGATTCCTATTTAAAAAAAAAACATAATACCGGACAACGAAAATTCTTATTACTATCCGCCTTTTATATCTACTTTTAAGAGATTTTTGTGTAAATTACCGGTGTGGTCTAATTTATTGTGTCCTATTTTCAAATCATTAAATAAGGCCCCATCCTCGTCAGCTGCTGAAATTTATTTTAAAACTTTAAAGAAACTAATATTTAAATCTAAAGTTTCAAAATATAGGATTGATCAGTATATGAAAATTCGTTTGGAAAGCCTAGATGGAGAATAAAAAAAAGAAAAATTTTAAGATGTCCACTCATCAACGATTTCTTACAGATGCGATATTTTCCGACCAACCTTCTTATAGCGAAAATTGGCAAAATTGACCGAATCGATATCAAAAAGTATTGGTACAAAATTTATGAAAAATGGTTACTTGTGCAGTTCAATCCGTAACGATAACAGTGAAATTAAATTAATGAATACCTGTGGCCTAGATTCTGTTATGTATCTTTTGTGTTTAGGGTACAATACAAATCAAAATATCAACGATATTATAGATATTTTCAAAAATGCACTGATTGCAAAATACATTCAAGATTTTTGTGATAGTCGGTCACATGAAGATGTTTATGAAATGAGGTCTCGCATAGCACTTCAATATTTTCGAAAAGAACAAACAGGCGGTGTTTTTTAATGTCGATTGTGCTTGTAATGCTACACGCGTATTTGAAAATGTATTATTGAATTCCATCTCCAGTGCAGTTTTTACAAAACAATGTTTAAACAAATTCTGGTTATCTACCAAGGTTTTTAGAGAGGTGGTATTTCTGTCAATTAATATGGATATGATTACAATATTCGGTATTACCATCTTAGCACACGCGTTAAGTATAAGCGATGAAAATAATGTCTGTGCCTCATGTAATTATAATCAGGAATTCATTAGTTACGAGCTTTCGAATTTGATCTCATTCGATTTAAACGGGACTGCCGAAGTTAGTTAGTGCCACAAACAATTAGTTTAAAAAATGAATGTTACAAGTTGTTAGGCTTCACTGAATATGTTCCAGCGTTGCCGCCACCTAATCTCGGTCACTACTATCCCCAATAGCATGGTTTTATGAATGGCCGTATAATTTGCTATGATGATTTAATGGTAAAATTTTGTACTTGTAAAGAAGAACCCATTAATTTACATACTTTATCATGCGGACTTAATTATACTTATATTGAAAATAACTAATCATAAAACCATATAAGAACAAAATATCTAATAAGTTATTAAAATTTGTTTTTATTTATTATAAGATAATTAAATAAAACACGTTTTAAATTACAGTACGATTTTTTATTAAACATTATAAATTGTGGTCACCCTCCAATATTCGCTCGTAGAAAACATTAAAAATATGTTTTTCTCTTAAAGTATAACATTTAGAAAAACGAATAATATTTCATATTTTAATAAAAAATAGTAAAAACTTTGTTTCCAATTTGCTTCAATGTACGAAGTTTAGGTAAATCTGTAAAGCCGCATATATGGGACACTCAGTTAAAATGTTTCGACAAAAATCAACTTTAGTATATTTTTCAACAATTAACTTTTGAGCCATTATTTCTATTTTACGAATTTGTTAAAGAGTCAAACTATAAGATAAAAGTGTTATGTTTATGCAATTCTCTGATCAAACTTATATTTTGCAGATCATTCAGTTCAGAAACGTAATGAATTGAGTGAACCATTTAAACCGATGTTAATCTGCAACATCACATCCTAGTAAGTTGATAATATCTTAAAAGATTTAAGAAATTCTTTACTAAATTGTAAAATAAAAATTGTTATCACAGCTAATGGAAAATGTAAATTCGTGCGATATTGATTTCAACTTTAAACATGTTACTGTGCCACAAGTTTTAAATGCATTTAAAAGCATTTAAGTAAAAAATAATGCCGATTTAGATGGAATTTCTGTTAAAATTATTCAATCTGTCATTGCTGGTATAGCCCCGCACTTATGCCAGTATATTTAATGACTATGTTGATAATGGTGTATTTCCTGATTAAATGAAATTGAGTAAGGTCATTCCAATATTCAAAGCAGGAAGTATGTCTATCCCTAATAATTTTAAACCTTTATCAATACCACCAACGATCAGAAAGATATTTCAAAAATTAATTTTACAACATTTACTTTCGCATTTTTATGATAATAGTTTAATGAATTTTAAGCAATTCGGTTTCACGTGGGGTCGCTCAACAACCAATGCCAGTGTTGAGCTCATAAAACACGTATTCAGCACCTGGAGTCGTGTGATTGGGACTTTTGGTGTCTTTTGGGACTTGTCCAAGGCTTTGGACACAAGGCAAGGTTTGACTGTGTGGATCATACTACACTACTCATAAAGTGCACCATTACGGCATTAAAAACCGAGCGCTTGGCTTAATTAAATCATATATTTCTAAAAGAAAACAGAAAGTTGCAATAAATGGAGAAAAATAATCAGGATCGGCAGTGATAATGGGTGTGCTCCAGGGCTCAGTCTTGGTCCTTTCCTATTTTTAATATATGTCAATGATTTTCGGTCGTTAAGAATCAATGCGAGGTCATATTGTTTGCTGAGGATACTTCCTTTTTATTTAAAATCAAAATACAAGAAACTGACTATCGAGCAGTAAAAAAATGCAGCTCCAACACAGAGAGGTGGTTCTCAGCTAATAATTTGCTCTTCAATGAAAACAAAACTAAATGTGTTAAGTTTACATTGCCAAATGTCAAATTGTCAAACAGGTAAACACAAACATTGTAATTAAGGGCCAGGAACTGACTCCTGTAAACTCAACTGTATTTCTAGGCATAACCTTAGATGAACCAAACTCCAGTGGGGACCGCATGTTGAGCATGTTTAGCGAAAAGGCTTGGCTCTGCCGCATATGTTGTCAAAAAATGAGACAAAATTCAAATGAAACAACTGCTCGTTTAGTCTATTTCGATTACTTCCACAGCCTCATGACATATGGCATTCTGTTGTGGGGGAGGGCTGCCGACATCGGTACTATATTTATTCTGCAGGAAAGGGCTGTTCGCGGAATCTATCAGCTCGGTCCAAGAGTGTCACTTAGAAGTAAATTTAAGGAAATAAATATTCTTACTTTACATTCACAAAATATTTTAGAAAATTTAATGTAAAAAAGAACATAACCTTGTTCAAAAGAAAAAAAGATCTGAACAATGTTAACACACGAGGAAGAAATATGCTGGCAGCTCATAATAGTAGGCTTCATAAAGTCACTAACTCATTCATGGGTCAATGTATACGCTTTTATAATAAGGTTCCTGAGGATATCCAAGGTCTTCCTATTGACAAATTCAAAGAAACTATAAAGCAGAAGTCGTGTGCTAAAGCATATTATAAACTATCCGATTATTTGGATGATAAAAGCCCTTGGGGTATAATCCCCTCATTAACCATTTATTTTGAAAAAATATACCCGTGAAGTTTCTTTTCTTGCCATTACTTCTTCACGAAGGTTTCTCCAAACTAGTGGTAGAGTCATGTTTAATTTGACGTCAATAAGAACAAGTAGAAGTCAATGTTAACAAATAAATATTTCATTTCATTTCAATTAATTTCAATAAAACTTTAGTCGCCTACATACTCAAATATTCCGACGATACGGACTCGTCTGTGACAAAAACACTCGTTATTAATCACTTATTATATATCGGAGATATTAAACTGTATGCTAAAACCAAGAGATAGCACGAAATCATAAATTAATACTTTATATCAGTGTATCATATTATAAATACACCCCAGAAGCAGTCCTTGAAAATAGTACTCACAAACTTTATTTTTGAGCGAGTTGTCCTAACAAATAATACTGTTTATAATAACATAATAACAGACATAGCTGTTCCCAATACTCATAATCATCAAAATACTATTTATTAACAAAATACTATATCTTATTAGTAAAAAAAGCTTATTAGCTCACCAAGTATATATAGTATCTTATGAGATAAGCATATAGACCTTCCGTCAGTTTCGGTAGAAACCAACCGCAACAGGGACGAAAATAAGGATGAACCATATGGCGTATGAGTACAGCAACGCAGGAATCGGGACGTATAATTATTTCATTTGACGTGTTGTAGTTAAATTTACGTTACTTGGTAAAACGTATCTAAATAGGTATACATTATTTGAAAATTAAATACTCTTTTGATTAAACATCAAAAGCATTAAAATATCACCAAGACATGAAGATCTCATAGTAGCAGCATTAAATCAAGTAAACCATCTTTTGTTTTCATCAGAAAACGGTATGACATAACTTTGATTAAAGGCAAAGATTTAGCTTTAATCAAGGCATGGATTTTAAAAATTCATGTTCTTGATGTCACCTAATTTACTTGTCAAATCGTTTAAGGGCGCTACGCACATGTTCAGGCCAATATATTCGGGTCGGCAGTATTTGTTGAACGGCAAGGCCAGCCCGTATCAACTGCAACACACATTTGTCAATTGCCAATCGAGTAGTCCATTTGGGCTTTATACACGGCGGCTCATTCGGCTCGCCTCGAAAAGGCCTTGTGTACGGTCACCTGATTTTACTTGCCAAATGGCTTAGCGACTACGTGAATCTAACGGGCAATACACTTCTTGGTTTAAAGTTTATTAAGCTTTTATTCAGCTTTATTTGTTTATCAAATAACTACTGTGCTCTACTAAGTTTCTTTCAGTTGCACCAAATGTAGTTGAAGGTTATGAAAAGTAAGATTGGCTTCATCAATAACATTAACCTCACCATGCATACACTAAGCCTTTACTGAGATTCCTTTACTGACAGTTACATAGTCTAATGTCCAGAGATTCCATCATTTTGTCACATATATCGAAAATGAAATGTTTCAAAAGCTGGATGTTTAAATTTTGGCTGTTAACTTATATTTAGAAAATCTTTTGTATCATTTACTTATCTGGCACGCCAATTTTCTTGTATTAAAAATAACTGGTACATAAGCATGATTTCTGAACGTTCCAACTATTCATATGTAGCAAGCACGAAGACCGCAGTTTTTAATCATACAGGATTTGGCCTAGCAAAGGATATCCATTCTCAGTACTGCTTAGGGAACACGAAACCACAAGTTTTGGTTTGAACTTAAGATCAATTTTGGTACAGATTCGGTTGCTCCATCTGCGGTCAATTGTTTTCGCTGTTCATCTACCTTACGTTAATCGAGAGGATCGTCGTTGACTGCAATTGTTGTTTAAATGTTACTACGGTCTTGTGGTGAAAACACGTCAATTTGTTGTAATTTTCAGGTTCACAATGTCATCTTCGGGTACAGTGCGACAAAGAGAACCACATGTAAATGTTGGGTGTAATGTAAATGTTCAAGGTAGAGTGCACTTATTCTCGAAAGTATTTTGATAAGTAATTGGGTTCTGTATCTAAATGTTTTAAGTACTATTAAAATTATTTGAATTGCAAACAACAGCCACCCTTATGTAGCAGTTGTTGTTTTGTACGCGAGCAGTGGTGTTGAACACGATAAAATCTATACTATTTTTATTCATACAGTAGCAGCTGACATCCCAAACATTGTTTTAATTTTTCTTTAATACCGTACGTATGAACTGTGAAAACCACATTACCCAATATTTGTTACAACTCAATATTTTGCTATAAACGAGAATTGTTGAGAAATACATTAATGTTAACGATACTTTTATTTAATTTCTTAAGTTTACTTACGTCGGTGGTAGCATGAGCGCAGGAATAGCTGAACAGCACGTTAAAACAGTACCCACAAAGTATATCATTGAAAAGTATAAGATAACACTGAAAATAAAAGGAATAATATTATATATACGGTATCAAATATTAACAGCCAAGTTTTTGTGTATGTGTCATCAGTTTAAAAAGATAAAATAGCTCTGGCCGTTGAGAAGTTTTCAGTCATAGACTCATAGGTACTGTGCTAACAAATAAATGAGAAAATCTCAGTATCCATAAAATTATTGAAATTTGGTTGGTTTTATTGAAATATAAATAAAAAATAATGGTAATGCCAGTTTTATGGTTCACACTATTTCATATTGAAAAGCAATCCGGTAATGTTATTTAAGGAAATAGCGTCGAATCCCTCAGATTTTCTTTCAGGCAAATACGTAAATCCTTTGTGAATAATTATTTTCCTGTCACGGCCATGAATAGTATTCGGCATTTTAATACACAAATTTTCTGTCATAAATTATTTTTGCTATTACAAGAAATTAGTTCAATACGTTTTCCAAACATGACGCGGTTATGTATCTTATTGGTCAGGATTTACATTAAAGAGTTGACAAAACGCTTGCCTCTATGCCATATTAACATAATATATTGCAGGGACCAACATTTGAAAGTAAAACTTAAAAGCTTATGCCAAAACTCACCGATATCTGCCTATAATATTGTCAGCTAAAATAGCACCAAGCAACGGCATCGTGTAACACGTCATGATAAAAACATGGTAAATAACTGTGGCAGCATTCTCGTGTAGACATAATGCGTTACGTAGGTATAGTGATAGTATAGCTGGAAATGTTCATATATAAACTGAGAATGTGCTGTACTAATTTGTTAAAAATACAGGGTGTATCAAGACCGCTTCCACTAACTTTGGGGTGTATATATATATTCTCGTTACGAAAAAGTACCTTTAATTTTTTTTAACGACAAAAATTGAAACATTTTCCAAAAAAAAAATTAAATTTTTTTAGCTTTACATATGTAAGAACATACGGATTATCAGCAAATTCCTATTAAATACACAATTTTTTTTACAAAAAAGAAACCACGATGTTCTGCTAAACGTATTTACAATCATTGTAACTCAGCTGACGCGCAGCGTGCCCATCGCCATCGCATGAATATTTGTTTTTTGTTACATAGCACTGAAGGTGCTCAAAATGAAAAATAAAAATTGAATAAATTCGAATTTAAATTAGAATTAGAAGTTGCGGCCTGAAGAGCTTCGAGATCTAGTGTTAGTTGCGTAGATACGTTCTTGTGCGCGTTTCTCGGTCTAGCGACTTTGAACTTCGAATCTATGACAGGCATAGTATACGAGACTGAATCTCGAACTAGAGGATTGGGGTGGGTTTCAGAGCGTTTAAAGAACGCTTTCGACAGTGTTTTGAGGTGATGTTGCACTGTAGGTAGTCCAAGTAACTGTGCAGGTCCGCGTTACGCACGTACCAAGGTGCGTTTGTGGCCCTGCGGCAGAAGAGATTTTGAACTACCTGCAGTTTGTGCAGGAGGGAGGGTTTGGTGTTTTGCGAGGCATACGTCATGACGCGTCTAACGCAGGTCTTATAAAGCGTACGATTGTTTCTGAAAAACATTTTACTTTTTCTACCTAATATACTATATAGGCGGCCTAAGTAAAAACGGGTGAGTTTCATTACTCCATCGACGTGTGGCTTGAAAGAAAGAGTCTGATCTAAGGTGACGCCTAAGTATTTGATACTGAGCTTCCAGGGGATGGGAATACTTTATTTATTATTATTATTATATTATTCTAACGTGAAGATTGTCGGAAATACAACCGTGTTAGCAGCCGAAGTAAACCGCAGAACTCTTGTCTGGGTTCACGTCGATACGCCATTTTTGAAACCATGCACCGAATGCGTTCACGGCCTTTTGGAGTCTGGTGATGAGGCCCAGGACACTGAGGCCTTTGGTGTAAAGGGCGGTGTCGTGGGCAAGTCGAAGACAGAGGGGTCAGGAATGAGCCTTAAGGGACTCCAGCCTTTATGGGACGAGGCGCAAAAAGCGTGCCTTCATGTTTGATACGAAACGTATGGTCTTTGAAAAACGACGCGATTATCCTAACTAGGCGATCCGGTAAGCCTATTTTGTAGAGTTTATAGACGAGACCGCTGTGCCAGACTTTAATGAAAGCCTTGGCTACGTCAAAGAAAACTGCGACCGTTTTAAAACGCCGCGGATAGAAGCCGTCAAGTATGTACTCGACGATGCGATGGACTTGCTAAGGGCAGGAGTGTTTAGCGCGAAAGCCGAACTGATGAGGAATAATGAGGGGATCGACATCCGTTGGAAACAGATGCTTCCGCATTCGAGAGAGTATGACTCTCTCGAGAAGTTTAGCCATGGCTTGGAGGAGGTAGATGGGTCTGTGATTAGCCGGGACATTTAGAGGTTTACCCGGCTTGGGAATGCCTATGACTGTCACTTCTTTCCACGCTTTTGGACAGTAGATAGGGTCGAAGCAGGCATTGAAGATGATAGCTAGCAAGGAAAGCAACTATTGAGGCAGGTGCTTAAGTGTATGGTTCTAAATTCCATCCGCACCCGGAGCCTTTTTGGACTTTTGACTTCTAATGAAAAGAGAGATTTCACCATTAGACACTGTGACGGGGTCGGTGGTGATGGGGAGAGAGTTCCTGCGGAGGACTTCGTCCTCCACCTTCCGCCACACTTCGTGAGGCAACGTTGTCAGCGAAGCATTCGGCTTTCTCTTCGACTTCGAAGGCAGTAATGCCATTGGGACTATAGTACGCCTGGTGGGACGGGGAGATATTCTCCACGAGATCGTTCATCTGAGCGTCTCGGAATTCCGCGAGGCAAGACCTAACTTTACGTTGTAGCTGATTCGCAGCTAATATATAGGCGAGCGTGGATAGAGCTTGGCTCTCCGGAGAGCCGCGTTCTGAGAAGTTCGTGAGTTTGCCTTGCTTAGCAACCTTTTTGTTATCACTGATGGCTAAATTGATAGCATCAGTGAGTAAACTGACTAACGAGTCTATTTTATCCGGGCTATTTAATTGGTCGGGCGAGATCGTGAGCGGAGAGTTTGGGCCCCTAAGGCTGAAACTATCGTATTTTTAAAGCCTTTCCAGTTGGTAAAGGTCTTAGGAGAGGTGTCGTCATAGTTACGCGGTTCTAGCACGAGGGAAACGGGGCGGTGATCAGAGCCCAGGTCATTGAGCGGTTCGATAGACCTGAGATCAAGGTTGATATGCTTTACTACCGCAAAGTCGAGGATGTCGGGAGAGTGGTTCGGGTTGTCGGGATAGTGAGTGGGAGTGACGGGACAGATGACCTCTAAGTCGAGTTGCTCAGTGATGCCAAGGAGAGCCATACCGCTGGTGTTGGTTGATAGGCACGTCCAGTCAGTATGTTTGGAGTTAAAGTCTCCGAACATAATGACTGAATGGCCGAGGGCGAGAATGGCCTCAAAGTCGCTGCGGGTTGGTCTGGAGCCACAAGGTATGTAGACTGAAGCTATGATGATGGTCGGATGACCAGTCATAGCCAATCTTGAGGTCAATGTTGAGGAGAGGAGGGGTAGGGAGAGGACAGCAATGGAAGCCTCTTTTGTAATATATAGTGGTGCTACCGAAACCGTCGGAGTTGGGCCTATCGTTGCGAGTAAACGCGTACTTAGGAATAGTGAATCCCCTGGAGCGGTTTGGAGTAAGCCATGTCTCCTGGAGAAGCAATAAGTCTGCCTCTTTGTTCTGAAGGAACAGTTTGAGCTCAGGAAGGTTGGTGCTAAGGCTACGAGCGTACGAGCCCTTGGGTTTAATACGACCGGACGCGGGATTTGCGGGTCTAGACATTATATTTGCTTATTTACAAATTTATACAAAGAATAGAATTTATAACGAACTTAGAAGCGAGTGATGCTCGGCTAACGCAAATAAACGCTCTTGAGGAGAGCGGGCGGCTCGCAGTTTGCGTGCGAGTACGGAAATTTCGTTATTGTCGACGTTTTGGATATTGTATATTGAAGAAACCTGAGCTACACAAGTTCCCACAATACTTTATACTATTCTCATTAGTTTTCGAACGACCCAAAATTGTACGTTGTAAATATTGACTTTTACGTTCATTGATTTAAGATTGACATAAATAGCCTCGCATTATGCACTAGAACTAGCAGCTGCATTATGTATTGATATAATAAAATATTTCGGTTTCAAAATAAATAATGTTTACGTTTTGTTTAAACTTTTGATTGAGGGGATATTCAGTTAAAAAACCATCAGCCAGGACAAGTGACAAGAAAAATCAAATCATACATCAAAATCAAAGACAAAATAGACTTTTTCGTTCTTTCGTTCGCTTTGTTAGGCGACGATCGTTCTAGGAGTCAACTAACGTAAACTGGTTAGTGCTTATGTGTGACTTAGTTTAGGCATGACCTAACTAAGTCTATGCTTTGTAGAGTTTAGTGGAGATGGGTATAAGTCACCTAGCTAAGTAGGTACCTGCCTATGTTTCGAAATAATTCTTTTAGGTTGTTTCGTTACCTACCTTCCCACCCAAGTAGGGGTACTTAGAATCTGTGAAAGCACTTATATGTCCTACCTAAAATAACTTTATTCGCATCTAAGAAAACGAGCAACCTGACGATAGGTATTTGTTACTTGCTTACACCCTACTTGGGTGGGAAAATAGGTACCAAAACAACCTAAAAGAATTATTTCGAAACATAGGTAGGTACATACGTAGGTAGGTGAAGTGAGTATAACTAATGGTATAATTTGCTTTGCCTAAAGTTAGAAAAGTTCATTAAAGAAGGTCTAGCCTAGGCTTACGAATGAAATTTTTTGATCAAACGAATTTATCGAACGAATGATTGACAGAAATGATTTTTAGCCATTATTTATAGATTAACTGCTTTTAATAGTACTTATCTCATCGCCATCATACCTAAACAAATTCATGAAAAATTTCTATTACATAACATAAGAAGTCATTCGAACATAGGAAACAACTACATGAAATTCGCTTATGGTATTCATGCAATGACGATGAGCACGCTGCGCGTCAGCTGTGCGTCAGTAGCAACAAGCGAGGTCCGGTGCACTCGCCCCGCGCGGGCTCGCGTCTCCTAGCAATGATCGGCCGCGCGGCCAGCCCCACTGCGTAATGATTGTAAATACGTTTAGCAATACATCGCGGTTTTTACGTCAACAGCAGGAAGCTAAACTAGGCACAGCCTGCGATTTGGGAGACTGAAGTGGAAGATAGCTGACCAGGCTGATGGCCCTCAGCCATTTTAAACTTGATTCGTTCTACAAGGGTACAAATATAACAGGTTATGGTAAGATCTCTCTTAGGCGTTAGTAAATGCTTGGAACAGGAGATCTTCGTTCTGCCTACACAAAGGTACATTTGTTAATAACAAAGTATGTTTCACTATGTTATTAAAAAATGAATAAAATATTGACATTTAAGAGAAACAAAATTTAAAAACATTAATCCACGTGGCTGCCGAATGCGGTGTAACTTCTGGATCGATAGTCTTATCATACCTATAAGCTTGAATCTCCCTAATATCAATCCTGGAGTAATAATCCTTGGCTCATAAAGTTCTGTGATAAAAATATACCAATCTTATCGGCTTTTGTGCGAACATTCAGTTGTTAGGTATTCAGTATAAGGTAATAATAAAACTTACTTCTTAATCCACAAAAAGAGAACCTTTCGCAGAACTCTGTAGCTATTATACAAAATATTGACATAGGGTT
Source organism: Marasmarcha lunaedactyla (assembly GCA_923062675.1). NCBI lineage: Eukaryota > Metazoa > Arthropoda > Insecta > Lepidoptera > Pterophoridae > Marasmarcha > Marasmarcha lunaedactyla. The sequence continues at coordinate 9,825,187 of OV281339.1, read as the reverse complement.
GCTATGAAACATTGTAGAATGATAAAGTTCTTTTTTCTAGCGATTGAAAAATATTTTATTTTTGCGTTTTATGGCAATCAAATAAATTATTTATATGCTTGTTGATTCTGTCACTTTTCTGTCATAAAAGTCACGAAACTTTTTCATTCTGAATGCGTTCGTAAATTTTTCGCAGGTGGAAGAGTTAACTAGACATTTGGTTGAACCGTGAACGTTTTATGCTCATCTACAGTCGTCAATACCGCACCACGCCGATTTCGTTCGCTCAGCTGGCACAAATCGTAGAATATCAACTAGTTTGTAAGACAATAACTAACAAGTCGCGTATTACTTGTTTAATAATTCTCTCTTTAATATGTATTAAACATGACAGCTAGTCAGTGAGCTATACAAAGCCATTCTACCGACCGGCTAGTTGTTCAGTAGAATGCTTAATTCAACCACCCGCTTCTGACAAATACATACAAATACATTATAAGGAAGGAAAAAATACATTTAATTCACACCTACATGAAATACAAACAGTTACAGTCAAACAAAAATATAGTAAACCTAAAAGTTAAGAAAACAGTGCGCAAAGAGACGGGAAAAGACAAAAGACTACGTAATTTTTCGTAGTACCATCAATTTCATCGACGAATCATCCTTTCATCCGTTTCTTATTTTTCTCCAACCGTTAAAAATGGTGGCCATTTAAAGTTTTTGGTGATAGAACTATGCTTTATGTCCACCAGTAGTGCTTGCCTTTTCTTTCTGCTAACTGCAACTTATTTATTACGATTTAGTATTATTATATTTTACAATAAAGTTCATTAGTAAATTGGTAAAATATCATAGTTCTAAAATAACAAATTTTGTAACATTATGGTGTGAATTGTTTTTGTTGTAATGCTGGTACTGAGGAAATCAATGCTGACCAGTGTCAATCCTGTGTCAATCAACTTATAGAATATTGAAACTGTAAATAACTGTTCTCTCGTAAGAGAGTACTATATTGCTTGTAACTGTTGGTTGTGTTTTTAAATATTTCAGTGATTTTTGCGCTCCTTTAATCTTCAGCGTTTTGTCTATCATATTACGTGCAGTCGAGTATTAACCCTGCATTTAGATATCCTCCATTATAAGTGATTGGATGTCCTTCTCAATAAACTCTCAATAAATATCAAAGCGCGTTGCAAAGCAACTTTTTTTATAGAATATTTTTTTATTAATTGCTAATTCCAGCTGCTGTTTATGGGTAAAAGCTGTTGAAAATGATGATCTTTTGCTTATTGTAGTTGAGTAACTTCACAAAGAGAAATCAAAAACATTTTTGCTAAGAAAACTGGATTCGTTTAAAATCGGATTATTTCAAGTTATTTATTTTTTACCCCTATTTTTTTTAGAATCAACCCACCAAGTGTTCCATTTTGTACATCTGATTAAAGGCGCCAACTTTTAATAGCTCTAGCCAAGGCAATCTAGTACACTTTTTTTTTCAGGAATCTTTGTCAAAGTCGAGATATTTTGAAAATGTTGAATTCATAGTTTGGCAAAAAGTGTTATTTGTAAGAAAATTTTGGGCAACTGCGTTATTTTTTTAATGTGATTAAAGATATGTTATAAAGGGTTATGGTGACACGTTTTAAATGGACAAAAATAACCAACATTAACCACAAAAACCAAAAAATTGTTAATAGTAGAGAAATTCTGCTATTTTGCCCATAATTTCTATAGATCTTGGGTTATCTGTCCTATCGTTTTGTTACGGCTTTAAGTTGACTTTTGAGACACCATGTATAGTTTAGTGGCAATGATTTACTTAGGATAAAAATGTAACATTACATTTAAATTCTTTAGCTAGCTATTTACTTAATAACAAAAAAATTGAAATAAAAAGAAAAAAGTTTTAAATATATTTAAAAATTTTAGAGTTTTTTTGAGAGTGTACGTTCGTGTGTGTGTGTGTGTGTGTGTGTGTGTTAGTGTGTGGGTCGTGTATGTTTACCTAAATGTGTAGGTGATTAATATTTGATAACCATAAAGATAATGTTTGACTGTACTAATAGACCAGGGCTGAAGCCTTTAAAAATGGTAAAAAGGGAAAAGTCACAGTAGGATGAAACTCATTGGAAAAGGAGGAAAATATAATAATAATGGAAGGGGAAATAAATTACGGGCGATCTAAATTCGGGATGTGGCGGGGGGGTGGTTAAGGGTAAAATGTGGTTCATCTCGATTTCCGGCAAAACTGTAATTCCTATGAAAAAAGTTCAATGGCAAAGTTGTTGGTAATAAAAATATCTACAACTTTTGTTTGTAAAATGTTTTCACATTACCTCAAAATTTATGTTATCGACCCTGGTCTATAAACTACTTATATTAATTTCATCCTTATTGATAAAAACGAACATTGCAATAAAGTTTCAGTTTCTTTATACGATATCTGTTCCTTCCCCGTATTGTAATATTGTAAACCAGTGTTTCCCAACCTTTTTGGTGCCATGCCACCTTAAATTTAAAAAACTTTGTAAATGTGACGCATACGATATTTTTAACAATAAAAATTTTATTTATTCGCTTAATTTTTAAACATAAGTTCGGAGCAAAAGCATGATAATCGTGCAGTTCATTTTGAAAATGCCCCCTCTAACCATCAAATTACCCCCCGTACGCCCCACCACATGAGCTGTAGATAAACAGAATTTTGATCTTGAAATAAATATTGTCTATATTGGCAATGAAATACTTAAGCGTATTAAAGATTGTAAATTTGATATGCCATGTGAGTGTTTCATGTGACCGTTAGATTACTTGAAAAAACTATATGTTAAATTCAGAATTTACCACACCATCAAAAGAATCAATAAATTATTAAAAAACAAAAATTATTAGAGTAGGTAATTAGTGAAGTATTCTATAATGAATAATGAAACTATTTAACAAATGTTTTGTTTAATTTGTCTTAACTTATTGTGACAACCCCACAAAAATAAATTTTTTAAATAAAAAAAAATAGGTAACAATTTTTCACATTCTTAAGAAGCTCTGTCTCTGTTCCGTTTATCTACTCATGTGGCCCCACGTTGGGAAACACTGTTGTAAACTAAAAAGTACTTTTTCTGTCTACTATCCTTTTCATACACCTCTTGCAAATGTTGTGGCTTTGCCTTCTTTTCTAGCATGAATAGTGTGCAAAAGAAAGAAAGAAAATACATTTTTGACAATGAGAAAGATTTAAATACAAATATCAAATAAAAATTATTTACATAAAGCAAAACAAAGGTATTTTGCCGAGCAATTGACAGGCAGTCACACCATTTTACAATAGCTGCGTATGCACACAACAAAGGACAAGAACTTACAAAAAGTAACAGTGAGCTAAAAAAATGAGTTATTATTTCCATAATAATACAGGGAGGAAAAGCACATAAAAACATGAACACACAAAAAGACTTAGTATGTGCACGGAATCAATGACAAAAACAATAAACAATTCTAGGGATTTATTTATTTATTTATCTACAATATCGTTTGTACTCCAGTGTTAAGTTAGCCAGTGGTTTACGACTCATTACAATGTTGCGACATGAGTCACAACGACGCTATTCCACAGGATAGATTACTCGGATAAATATAAGAATTAAAACAATCATAAGAAAATCAAATTATAACCGATATTATGGTATATATAGATATAAAACATATGTTTACAAAATATTTTTAAATATTTTTGTTTGAATTCAAATGTGTAATTAATCATTAGTCGTATTAAAGCTGTGACAAATAATTCTGCCACTAAATCGGGTGTTTGTGAATCAATGTTAAATAAGAAAATTTTATATATCATTAGACTTTTTTTAAATTTAATTTTTCGTATAGGATGTCTTTCCAACATTTACTGGATTTATATTTTAATATCCCTTGAAACGTTCGTGCTCAGAGCGCCAGATAAGTATATTAAAAAGATAATTCCGCTGCTCTGTGCTCGTACGTAATATGTTAGAGGTATTTATGTACGGCATCACGTGAGCTCAGGGTGATATTTTAAATCAGTTTCGATTTCACTATTTTAGTGATATCCTATACAAAATAATTAAACGAGTCATACTCATCGGAAACTTTATAATCATCAATATCCCTATTGGCCATCAACTCAGTTGCATTAGTGTCAATATCAGAGTTGAACACCGAATCATTGCCGAAATATGGAAGTGGAACCGGCAATAGTAGCTGTTGGGTTGGTTTCTTTTTACTGTTGCCTGCAAGTTCTCTTAGATACTGGAACATAGCTTGTTTAGATTTTCTGAATTGGCCGTGAAATATGAAGTCTCGCATATCGTACACAGTTCCGCGAGTCTTAGCCAGCACTTGGTCCAAGATGGGATACTCGCTTAGTGTGTAGTTGGTTACATTTTCGAAAGGGGGCAAGTTTCGCAATTTCCTTATGTTGTTAGCCTCCATATAAGCCATCGTGGCTATGTAGAATGGATTTAAATCCATTGCAGTCAAGCAGGACAAAGCTATTAGGTTATCCTCGATCCACCTAAAAAGAGAAGTTTCGTTTTAATGCCATAGCTTTTTTTATTGTCTAGACAACATTTTCTTAAAAGATGAATTTCATAGGAAAGTATTTTGATTTATTAGATGGTCCTACAGCTATATTATGACGTGCCAAAATCGGTACTCCAATAAAATCTAATCAAAACAGGTATAAAAATGGTGCCAGATGTACTGACAAATAAAAAGTTAGTGGTACGTATGTTTCACATTATAGACACGTAATCAAACAAGTTAATAATAATGACAATTTCGGCCAATCGGCGTTTATTAATTCTGCACCAAACTACAATCGTCACGCACACCACGACCACAAGTTTAGCTACATTGAATCACAGCTACATTTTAATTAACTGAATTAATTTAGAAAAAAGTGAGTGTCCATAGCCATGTTTGAAAATTATTTTTCATATGTTGAAGAGTTACGCATGCTTTCTTAATCAGTCGGGATTTTTATATTAAAGTTATAAGGCCTCTGCATTCAAGCATTCCTTAAAGAATGAACAAGCCGAGAAGCTGTTCAAATGTAAAAGCAATAATTGATCGATAACGAATAAATAACAATTAATGACATGTACGATTAATGATGTCTACCAGCACGTATGCCACTTAGCATCAGATCGATCCAGTGCTCGTTCGCCAGCTATGACAAAGTAAAAAAAAGTTGGCTCATACTCGGGCATTGGTAGCGCATTAGTTACTTAGCTAGCTTCTCGATCTAATGATTCCGGCATTCCCTATGATTGCCAAATGCAACTTTTGTAAAGTAAGCAGACTGCTACGAAGGTTTTTGGGGTCATAGAATGTGTTAGCTTGCTCTGATGGTAGAGGAAAACATTGTGACAAACTCGCACACCTACGAAACTTTTTAATGCTTTGTATTAAGTCCGCCGAGTGCCAACCAGCAGTAAAGAAGCAAGGTGGACATTAAGCAGCGTAAAACCCTTTTATTAGTTGGGTTAACTCCCTGTTGCCACAAAAAAGTAGTTTACGGTGATACGGTATACGGTAGATACGGTGGGTATTTATACCTAATACAGTCGTTTTTTGTCGTCGTTTTCCCTAAACTCAGTTTCCTTACTCGTCAATGCCAACAAAATCATTAATTCGTCATTTTCCTTACCTCGTCATTTCGTGCAATGTACAGTCGGAATGTAAATTTCGCACATATCTAATTATAAATGGTTGATTATTTAGACAATAATTAAAATGAACCCTCCGGACACTAATCAATTTGTATCATGAAAGCCCTGTACCGGAAATAATTGCAAAATTTTTACGTGTGCAAAACTTGCTAAGATTGTTTTTTATATTTTCCGAAATCTTGAAATATACGTTAACTCAACCAAGAGCACATAGCATCACAGGAGATTGTAGTGTTTCAGATTTGCTTAACCGGACCCAATAGCTGAACCATCCCTAAGGGGTGTTTTCTCGTGGTCCCAGTGATTTGTCCCGTCAGTGGGGCCACGAGGGATACTTATTTCTCGTAGTTTCATTAGTACATTAATGTACATAGTGATGTATTGATAAAAACATTTATTCTGACTGGTAGTTGTAAAATATCCACGAACAAAAAAACCATCAAGAGGTAACTAGCTTAGAAAAATAACTTAGAATACTTTATTTTAAAATTAGCTTAAAACTTCTTGAATTTCAATGGTTTGTACGGTGTTTTCTCGTGGTTCCATTGATTTGTCCCATCCTTAGTAATTTACCTATATTCACCTATGATATTCTGGTATTTTAAAACTCAAAATTAATTGAATTCGACAATTACCAGGGTATTTAAAAGAGTCCTCTTGATGTTTTTTCACTCGTGAAAATTATCACTTAATAAATAAATACAGTGTGAGTCTGAATAAAGTACACAAACAAAAATCAGGAATTCTATGAACAATTTTATTGACCAAAACTAAAAAAATATATCTTGAGTGAATTAAATTGACGATTTTGGCTCAATGAGACTTACCGGCTAACATTGATAATGCGGCTTTTGAACTAGAAGGGCGCCTTACGCTTTCGGCTTGTTTGACACTTCTCAGTATTATCATATTCTAAGTGTGTGACCGTTCACAACTACATGCAAAAAAGTCTCGAAAGTAATTTACCTGCACTGAAAAACTATACCTAAATTTTAATCATCTTTTATCAATTATCAACGGTTATAGAACCTCAATCTTAAAGAGACATACAAACCCTTTTTCTTAATGAGTACCATCGATAGATAACTCAGACAATCGATAGACCTTACTTTTTCCATCAAGATAAATCAATCTGATTACTTGATATAATGCTGCACATTGGTATAAATGAGTGGAAGGTCGTTGGTGTAACCGCAGCCAAAGCCCCAGCTCTGCAGGCCTGCGAGTTGCCCGAACACGACCAGCGGCGCGCCGGGCACTGCCATGCAGGGAAACGCGGCGCGCTCCTCACGCCCTCGTCCTACGCACATCATGCCGGGGTATAATTTAGCTCCAAACTGAAAAATATGGTTTGTTACTGATAACTCCAAACTTCTTAGTTGGGGAGTCCAAAAGAAACGAGTGGACCCTATGTAGCTTTGCTCCAACTGGAACAAGATGTTGAATGGACTTTATAATGGGTTCTACGATTCTGGCCATTTCAAATAAAATACAAATTTGTTCGTGTCAAAATTTGTTTAGTTATGAATCCTAATTTTAAATTACTTAACTGTCTTTAGATACATGGAGTTGTTTATTGACTAGCGGTATATTTCATCTTGTTTTATTCTTTTTAAAATGTATATGACGCGAACATCACAAAGGAGTGCAAGACCCGTTATTTATTTGGCCACTCTAGTTCTGGTTACTCAGACTCAGTGAGCAGACTCACATACACGTCGCTGTTCTACTGAACAGGCACAAACAATTGTAAACTTTGGGTCCCATTGTTAGTCCGACATATTCACCTAACTGCCCCAAACAAAAAATAACCCCTAGAAAAGTAATGGTCACTCGTACCAAACGGTATGACCATTACTGCAGATACCGTAAATACATCCACAAATCTGTAACGAGCTTTAGTCAATCGTTTATTCCCACTGCTCCTGCACGATAACACAAGAAACTACACTGCGCAAAAGCTGGTCTTCAAGCTACAAGAGCTGGAGTTGGAAGCTCTTCAGCATTCGGCGTACTGACTAGACCTTGTGCCTCAGAAGTTCTACATTTCGAGAATTTGGACAACTCTTTGTCAGGAATTAAACTTAATACCCGAAAGCTGTACAAAAAGCCTGAGCTGGCACAGGTAAATGGATACCATGGGTTAGTATTAATAAGAAATGATATTCATTAGGCACGTCCCAACTGTATAGTTTAGTTTGAGTAGGAATTTTAATCGTGACAACCTTGTTATGAAATTTATAAACTCTGTTACAATCGTAAAAACAACCATGCAGCCTAAGCTAGTTTCAACAATCATAAAAACTGGATCAACAATATGACAGAACTATTAACATCGTACGACTGCTGTCAAAAATATTCGCTATTTTCCATATTTGTTTCGTATAATTTTGGTTAGTCGTTTTTACCTCTTCGTATCTTTGGCATGATCTGCTAGGTTTCAAAAGAAATTTAATTGCTCGTAACATAATATCTTGGATCTCATCCTGATAGTAGGCTGAAGATCGAGGAAAGCACATTTCAGTCCCCTGAAAACGATATGTTATGTATATGAGTATTACAAAGTAGGCGTCTGTATAAAATGTTGCCATATATGTGTTCGGCTATGGGAACATAGACAATGATAAATGCAGGCAAATGGTTGGCTACACTTTTATAATTATTTACAGGTAACAAGTGTGATAAAAAAGCCCTATGTCTAAAATTAAGAATAGCATGTTCTTCGTTGACGATGTATATGTGGAACTAAATTCTCCTCTTGGTCAAGATGATATTGGACCTAACTCAACTTTCAAATATTCATGTATACTTGCATTTAATCTTTTCTGATACCACCTTTGTGATGTGAGACTTGGTTATCTATCTCAAATGGCGCAAACAATAATTGTTTGTTTAAGTTTAATACTCATCAGTAATTTATTTTTTACATTAAGACAACATGTTTTTGACATCAAATAGTAGACTGCTTTTTGCTCGTAATGTGTGCTTCTGAAAGGTTTATATTTTATTTAGAAGTTTTAACGTATACCAAGTACACCGAACCTCTATGGTATTTACTGGTGCAATAAAATTATTAGAAGCATCAAAATGTTTACCGTTCTGTCACAGCGGCCCCAGCCAACCACAAAACCGATATTGTTCAAGATCGAAACTCCAGCCGGCAAATAATTTAAATATTTTATAGAATTCCTGCAATTAAAGTTTTTTCTTTACCTTAAACCTATAGTAAAGTGTAGATCAAATACGTTTATTTTATGAGAAAAACATTATTTTTTAAACACACATGTCTTTAACTAACAATGTGAACAAATCGTGGAAGTCCAACTAAAACAAGTTCGAAATTACGCATAAATTTGAAATTTGTAACTAAAGATAAAACAATAATTCGTTCCCTGGTCTGATGGTGCAAACAGGGGAATGGTGGAACTCTTCAATAGCAAGTGATACCCTCGAGTTTGGGCCAGTCAGAAAGTAGTAAATAATCTGACAACACTTACTTCATGGACAGAGATGTGCGCAGGCGTAATAGAGCAATGTCATTTTGCAAGGTATACGGGTCGAAGTCTTCGTGTACTATCATAACTACGACTGTGTGGAGGAGCGTACCCCGATCCGAATAATTCTCTCCGGGAACTACCGACAATTCGTATATCGGTACCCTGTTATATAAAAATTGTATTATTAATCGCTAGTTGTTTATTTTAAGTTTATTTTAACCCATTTACTTTTAGTACTTTTCTATCAATACTAGAATATTATTTTTATTTAAGAGTTTAAAAAGAACAATGCACCGCGTATCGTCTACATCTGACGCCTTTCGACTGAACTAACGAAAACAAAGTTTATTTGAACGTAATAAATAGATCGCGTAACAGCGACATGATTCAGCGTTTTTGCTAATTTCTTCAAACACTCCTTTTTCTCTGGTTTTCATAGATTTTTTTCATAGTTATAATACGTTTATCTATTAAAGACATCTTTAAAACTTACTCGTGCAACGGATGTGCCGCAGTGATTATTATATTTTTGCTCAGTATGGTACCAACTAAAAAATGCGACATTTTTCGTCGAATACTAACTACAAAGGGATATTCCAAAATGGAAACCCTAGCTGCTTTGAAAACCTGAAAAGCAATACCTTTGATGAGCAAACACAGTTACGATAATTCAACTTGTTAATCCCTGAAGTAGCCTTTCTTATGAACAATAAAAGTCCAGTAAGCAATTTTGTCTAACTTGTTCAATTGTTTTAACAACAGTTTTTCCACATTTTATTGTGCATTGACGACGCTACAGTTCATTTATAAAGAAATGGTTAATGGTCGCTACATATATTGTAAACCAAACTGAAAAATGCTTCAACCTTGTTTAAACGGTTTAAGGTGTATTTTCACATTGCCGATAAAGATGATGACATGATCTCCTGTGACCTCACAACGATGTACCTGTCAAAAGAAGCAGTTGAAGAACTGGACAGCAGACACTACGTCGTGACCTTCCCGCACTTCACAAAAGTCGACGACGAGGGCTACGATGAACTACGTGGGAGCTACCTAGTCACCATTCGTACACGATGCACCCTTCGCACCAAGGACCAACACCAATGATGAAGTAAAAGGGCACCCCGTAAAAATCTTGAAGGTTCCATATGAATTAAGAACGCAAGCCGCAAACCCAGTCCACGCCACTCTCAATGGAATCAACCTCAAAGATCTTCATAAAATCCAAGACAAAATCCTCTTTAAACCCGCTATCACCGAGGTAACTAGAGATGGAAGCATTTTTCAGCCAACTATACCGTTTCACCCTATAATCATCATCATCACTTTAATTAAAAGTAGGTAAAAGAAGTCTTTCTTTAAGTGTAATTTGTAGTTCCGATAATGAAATAAAATAATTCGATTTTGAAAAGTGGAAAAGTAATAAACAAAGAAATATTAGTATTATAAATATTACTTAACAGGAACTTTGCATTGTGTCCGATAAAATCAGTATGTTTAAAATTAAATTAAAAAAACATTTGACCACTGTAACCATTTAGTACCGATATTCTTTTTTTCTGTATTTTCGTATAAATTTCTGATCTTTACGTTCTTATTTTTGTAATAAGGTGTATTTTTGTTAAAGTTAAGGCATGCTGTATTCGCCTATAATTGAGGGCGCATTTAACTAACATATTATGCTAAATATTGTAAAGCAAGTATTAATGTAAGCCCTTGTTGGAGAATCTAAATAAATAAATAAATAAATTACTATTTATAACACTCACCTTTCTATTCAAAAGAGGTATCGAGCCATACGCTGGATAAGGGTGCGTTTCTAAGTTATAGTACTGGAAAAGTTCCTGAGGTTCTATATCCTCATCGCTACAGGCAGCTAGTACAAACACTGAAAAAATGGAGATTCTCGATAGCAAAAGTGGCAACGGTACACACACGCAAAGGAACGAAATTAAATAGGAAGACTAGGTGTGTACTTATAACATAAACAAGCTTAAAACAACAGATAGTCGTAGAAATTTCCTCGAAGTTATGAGAGGATCTATATTAATTTGTAAAGTAAACAATTCAAAGTTTAGTACTATTATAGCAATTAGTATTTTCTGAGTGCTGCTCTTCAACCCTTGTATGGACATTCTATTGTATAGGATTCTATAAAGGTGGATGTTCTTGAATAATTACGCTGTGTCTACATTTTGCAAAATGTGAAGAGGTTTTAACTGTACTTCATTTTAAAATAATGAAGTTTGCTTATAAATATTGTTAAGTGGCAGTGCATAATTTTTCAAATTTTAATTTAGTATCATGTAATATGTAACATTCAGTGGTTTTCACAATTTTAGATGCGTGGCCGGCCATTTGTAGTGACGTTTTGTTGACGGATGTAGTAGGTAGTAGTAGGTGCCCGTTTGTAAGGTCTAGCGTTTTAAACAAAATCAATAAATACTTATGCCCTGGACCCGAGTCTTGGTTCATTTTACGTTCCATTTCAATTGGTTAAAATACTTTTTTGCTGAATTTTGGTCCTCGCAGTTAAAGGGTTGGTTTGGATAACCAGCATTCGAAAATTTTTAGTCTTTTTATTGCTTAGACAAGAAAACAATCATATAAATGAGTTCAAACTAATAACATGCTTAATAGTATCAATAAAATTTGCTTCTTTTATTACATTTATGAAAGAAATATAAGTGCATCTAGAGCAGAACAAATTTTTCTAGAGAACAAAAAATTAATTGAAAGAAATTAATTGGTTTAATAGTAAAAGGAACAATTATAACGAGTTGAATTTTACGTAGACTCAAGTATTCTACCGTGATTTTAACGGTCTAATACAAAAAGAAAAGTTATATTTTTTAAGTTTCGGTGTTTATGCAGTAAGACTACCTAGAAAGTATGTAATTTTTTATTTAAACAATCGTTTCATAAAAAATTATTGACACAATGTGTATCAATTGATTTTCTACAAAACCTTAAAAATTGAGCAAAAGTAATCAAAACATCGAATCAAATAAAGACAGCAATTCACATGAACAAGACTATCTAACATTTTGATCATCGCGTTAGAACTCAAACTAAAACAAAACAATTGCAAGAATAACAAATCCAATTATGGAAATTCTAACTTATGACTACGGTCGTCGACGCTTCATTATTCGATGATCAATAATAACAATATAATGAATTGCTCAAATCTACGGTTAATGATGTCTAAAAGGGTCCCACTCTGGCATTCCACTCACCATAAGTGAAATGAAAGGATTAGCCTAGAAATGTCGTGTTCAGAGAAAGAACCTTTTTCTTTAACCCTCCAACAGTCGCGCTATGCTTTTGCGGCTTCTAGGATGTAAACCGTTTAAAACATTTTTTGCCATATTACTATTATATTATTTTTAAACACGAGTGAATTTAGTAAGAAGAGAAAGGAACTTTATGAAAATGCTTCTTCTTTCTAATTTTTGTTACTTCATAAACAAAAAACATCAACATAATCTCATTATTTGTTTCAATCATTCATAAAATCACAAAATAGGAACTAATTTCTTAAACATATTAACCCCAAAATTTTATATGCTGTTATAAAACAATAAATTTAATAAAATAACACAATAACATATAAGTTTTAACGATCAATGTTGCCCTTGTGTTTATGTGCAATTTGCAATTTATGAACTGTGACGTCACGAACTCGTGCGAGAGAGGCACCTGTTTTCTATTACTAAAAAAGTTACTTAAAAACTGCCAAAAAATGTATAACAGTCGTGTCTCAGGGATTACCTACTTCAACAACTGTATGCCTGGTGACATATTAGTATCTATATAATATCGCCGTTTCATACCTACGCGTTCTGTTTTATTTAGTTTTATTGGCGCGACTTATTTATATTGAAAAGTTTTGAGAAGAAAAGTAAATAAAAATAATATTTGACTTACTTGACGATTTAAGAAAGTTTTTAGAAAAATCTGTTGCTGTTCGTCCGATACTGGAATTGCGGAAATTCGCTGATTCAGTATACTTTTAGACGACAGATCTGTTGCTAATTTCTGTATCTATTCAGGTTATCAAACAAAATTTGTAAGAATATTGTAAATTACTATGTCGATCTTCACCATTTTTTTTACAATAAAACAAATGTTCCCGTACAGTTTTAAACATGGTTCTACGTGTAGGGTACTTCAAAGCCGTGTAAGCAGATATTTTCGAGAGGGAAAAGGGCTTCGAACCTCTATTGCATACCTAATAATTCGCCATTTAGAAAATTTTGTTTTACCTGCCATTGTCGAATGTACGTTCAATAGACTTATAACTATCATAAGTATATACTTATTAACTTCGTAAGCGATGTCTCTTTGAAAAATCTGTTTAAAATTATGAAAAAAAAATATGTCAGCTATTTCTCACATTATTTTTTTCTTTTAGGTAGGCATTACGTTCATGTCTAGCTAACAATTGATTAATGAATAATAGGGCGAGACACAGAAGAATGGCATGGCTGCCGTAGGCACGTACAATGAGTTCCTGGCTGGTGGCAGAACATTTTTCGAGCTTGAAACTCAATTCATAACTTTGTAACCTGAACCTTTTGAACCTTTATTTATTTTTTTTTATTCCACAGGAAAACTTACAGCTAGGAATCATTGTGAACACATTTAAAGAAAAGAAACAGTCACAGAAACCAATCGTATTAAAATGGTATTAGAGATGTCTCCTACAAGAGTTGTGTGGTTGTAAGTTTCTTTTTTAATTTCATTTTTTTTTTACTTATTTGTCTACAAAAAAACAATCTAGCCATCGCCGCTCTAACACTTGAGATACTGGTACAAAATATATCGGAATTGTTAAATTTGCAATTTGCTTTGTACACCTGATTGCAAGATCGTGTAATGAATGAGACTTTGCAACATTTAGGTACTCAGTCGACTACTAAAAAGTTAGAACCTCTTGTATATCTTTAAAGGTCGGGCTGTCAAAGACCTCACGCGACGGACGGCGGGTTAAGAGCGGAAAAATAGATTTAAAAGTTTAAATCTATATTACGAGTATACAATCAGTGAATATGACAAGTATTCTGTGTGTGGCAAAAATAAATATAAATTAAAAAAGGGTAAAATTGAAAAAATTTGCTTGAAAAGTGGAAATATCTTTTATGTTTGTTTTATACGACGTGTTCAGCAAAATATTACCAAACATATCACCATACGTTTCTAAGAAAAGTTTACTTAGGCTTCTTTAAACTCGAGCTTCTGTTCCATAATTTTTATTCTTTATATCTTAACACTAATAACTGCTCATTACAAAGGTAGAGGTTACTAAACTATAATTTTTAATTTCAAAGAAGGACTTGACAGATATTTTATATTTGATAAGAATTTCAAAAGATCGGTGATATTTTAATCTGAGCGATGTTTTTGTTGATTTTTAATAAACCAATGTGACTTACTTAACCAGAGTATTTTCATGTTCTCGTTTACGTCCATGAATTAGGCAGTTATTATTCTAGAACGTTTTACAAATTGCTTATAGTAATATATTTTACTACAATATAGTAGAAAATCTATAAGGCCGTGACTAGTATACACAGTTGAAGTAATTATAAATAAGGTACATCGTCAAATAAATAATGGCCGTGAAATCTAGGAATCAAAAGTAAAGGTCATACATCGAATTCTCAAATTCATTAATCAAGATTAATTGAACTTACATGAATAGTACGCACAATTCGTGTATACTTTGTAGTCACAGATTCAAAGAAAAAATTACAAAGTATACACGACTAGTTTTCTATGGTGGCGTTCTGGCCTTGTATAGAATGGAAATATGCCAACAATGCTTACATTGAGAAGAAATAAAAGTCTTTGAATTCATAAAAATCAAAAACGATCGGAGAACATTTGGTGAGCGAACTAGAGTAGTCATGTTGCTCGATACTCGCATCTGGAACGTCGGAACAGTTTTGGCTAGAAACGTGGCCACCATGTTCTTTAAAACTTGAATAGCCAGCATTATACGAGTTGCTTCGGAATTATAATCAGAAATTATTCCTTAATCATAGAACTGGAGTATTTAACTGATGGACTGAGCATGACTTGTCAAGTGAATTATACCGCGCGTCCTACACATTTCATGCTAGATAATTAATTGCACACGTAGCGATCGTAGGCCGGATTCTGTAGATTTGTAAATGACTGAAAAGTCTGTATTTCTGTACCTATTTTGAATGGTGATTTGTTTTTGTTTGAATTTGAATGTCGCTAAAGCAGATAGTACAAAAGATGACCTACTAATAGTCAGTATATCAAATTAAAGGCCAATAAATATATATATATATATATATTTTTTTTATTATCTTTGAAAAAAAGGGACTTTTCCTATAGAGACATGTCAGTCCCATAGTACACACACTAAATAATGAAAACTATACACAAAGTATGATAAAAATCAAAATTACACTATACATTACATCTTCGTCGTGGACGCAGATGCGCCAATACAATTTTATACACTAATTGCGTTTGGTAATGAGTTGGTTTTGAAAGGTAGCTTTGAAATATTCCTAGATCTAGCAGTTTTATGTTTAGCTCATTTATAACGTCCATTCTCTCTTGTCGGTTCTTGACACATTCCATCAAAAGGTGATATAAGTCTTCTACTTTCATACATGTTTCACAATTAGGCAATTCTACCTTGCGCATTAAATATGCAAATTTTTTTGATTCAAAGTGTCCTGAACGACATCGAAAGGCTGTTTTGATTAATATTTTTTTCATACTGCAGTTTTCGAACCAGGGGTAATGAGGAGGCTTGTTTTGAATGGTGTTATACCATATACCTTTCTCTGCCAGTTTTTGCCAGTTTTTATGACACCTATCTTTATATGTTCTTAGGTATTCAGAGTAGTATGGAATTATTTGTTTATTTATATATGTGTACTTATTTCCTTCTAACATAGTGTTTTTTGCTATACTATCAGCCTCCTCATTTCCCCTCAGGTCAAAGTGCGATGGTACCCATTCCAAACTCAGAGCACCTCCATTTTTTTGAAATTCGTAAATTTTCTGCAATACAACGTATGCTACTGAAACACCTCTTTGTCCTTGGGCACATTTGGCTATGTGTTGCAAACCGCTTTTGAAAGGCCAATAAATATAGATTATCATACAATCATTAGTTTAAATATATAGACCTTCCTACCATTGTAATTTTTTACCAGTGTATTTTTTTAAATATATCTTGTCCCCGATTTTTTTGGGATTCACTCTAGGTAATTTATGTGAAAAAAAGAACTGACAGATCGTTGATTGACTGTCAAAACTAATCCGCAAATAACGTCCATTACTTGCAGGTTCATTCGACATCGTTTTGTTACTTTTTTTGACATTGACATTGATACATTCAAAAGAAAACAACATGGTAACTTATGATTGATTTTTCGCAAATTATTTATAATTTTTTTACAAGATTTTTAGATTTAAAATTAGGGAAGTTTAAGGGGGAAAAGGTTACTCATGAGTTAATCTTACATGCGTACTACCATTAGTAGGTCAAAATCCCATATTGAGTTTGACCATCATCTTTGTTACTGCTGCTGCTTACTTTACAACAATATATAGGAGCAACCAATTTTCCGCAGTGGCAGAGAAATATATTTGCTAAACATAAAAGCATTTATATAGATTGTTATAATAGCATAAAATAAATAAAACAATCTTTTGTTAATAAGTTTTGAGAAGTAAATTGTAATCCACAAGCAAAATTAATACTCAAAACTGAGGTAAACAGTACTGGGTAAAACCCGTCGTTATTCTGATAATTAAAACCGAAGTTTCTATATTATTATGTTTTAGATATAAGAACATTGCTTTAGATTAATATTTCTTGTACTTTTGTTAGTATTACTAGTACAAGTAATTGTTAGCAGTAAGTGAATCTTAACAAGAGTACAATGATAAGGGTGTTCACAAAATACATTTTTAAGAGAAGAGATTTTGATTTTGATACTATGTAAGTACATAGAGTTAGTTAGTTATGCCCGTCTGCACTAAACTCTACAAAGCATAGACTTAGTTAAGTCATGCCTAAACTAAGCCAAACATATCACATACCAGCGCCTTACTCTGCGTTGCTCTGCACTAAACAGTTTACATTAAGTGACTCCTAGAACGTTCGTTGCCTAACAAGGCGAACAAAATAATGAAAAAGTCTATTTTGTCTTTGATTTTGATCTATAATTTGATTTTTTCTTGTCACTTGTCCTGCCTGACGGTTATTTAACTTCTCTGTACCCGCGCGTTGGTCTGTGCGGCCGACGAAGTAAGTATTTATTTCTTCTTTCGTATATGCTAGAGGTTTGCACTAATGTTAGCTGCATGATTTGTTGCTGCGATCGTATACGGCGCCAATTGGTCTGTGAGACCGACGCGGGTACAGTTGAAACTTTTTGTGTAAGTAATAATTTTTGTTTTATGGATTTTGGTATCATATTATATTATTTAGCATATATGATTTAATTATCTTTTATTATTTTAAGGTCTTAGTTTACGACAAGGTGGATGGATCATCAAATAAGTTTGTTGTTGGATGACGATATTTCGGATTCTGACTATGAAGATCAAAACGACAGCGCGGTGGAGGGTTTTAAGAAGACGAGCTGAAGACTGATAAAGCTAAGAAATATGTATATTAGATGGTCCAGGATTCTCAGTAACAGCTGCCAATAGTACAAATACTGCCCAGCAAAAAAGCACCGTAAGACGCGGTACATCTGCGCTAAATGCAAAATTTACTTTTGTATGGAATATGCTATTATGGTATGCTCTGCTTGTTTTAGTGAGACTTGTGCCCAAGAATATATATTATTTTATTCTTTAAAAGACTGTTATTGTTACTGCTGTTTTGAAAGACTGTTAGTTATTCAATAAAACTGTGCTTATTTCATTTTTTAATTCCCTATTTTTAATTATATAATAATATTACTATAGCTGTTCTGAAAAAAAAAAACAATGAAATTGTGTCCTAAATTTTCTGTCTGTAAGACCATGCACGGGTATAGGTATTACACAATTTGACGCGGGTATAGGAATGTTAACTGAATATCCCTTTAATCAAAAGTTCAAACAAAACATAAACATAAATATTATTGATTTTGATATCGATATATTTTATTATATCAATACATACATACTGCGGCTAGTTATAGCGCTGCGAGGTTATTTATGTCAATCTTAAATCAATGAACGAAAATATCAATGTCTATAACATCATACAGCAACATACAATTCAGGGCCGTTACAAAAGTAATGAGCATAGTATAAAGTATTGTGGGAACTTGTTTAGCTCAGGTTTCCTCAATATACCAATGAATAATTAAGGAAAAAGGAATTTTCGCGTTGGAGATAGGATGTTTTATAAATTTTTTCTAATAGGAAAAAAATTATAATAATAAGCGTAAAATTTTTCTAACTAGTGTATTCGTAGACCTTTTTGAACGCCATGGTACCTATGCTTAAGTAATAATAAATATAATAAATATTTCTAACAATCACACCACCTTATCTAGCCCAAATTAAGTATCATTAAGAACTTGTGTTATGGATACTAGATAACGGATAAATAAACTTAAAAAATATATAACCACACATAGATTTTTTTAATATATAAATATTTGAAATAAACTTAAATAAACATACATACACATCCATGACTAGAAAGCAAATATTATAAAATATCTGCCACTACCAGGATTCGAACCCGGGACCTCTGGCATGGAAGGCAAGGGTACTAACCTCCATACCAAACAGGCCGTATGACTTGAGTATGACTTGGAAAATCGGTGTCCTAAACTTAGGAATGTCTTAAGCATTTAGGCATTGACTTAAGTTTAGTGGAACGCAATTCTCGTTGCTAAGCACGTCGTAGAGACTTAAGTATCAACTAAGGCGCTATCATAGTTCAGTGCAGACGGGCTTAAGTCTAATGAACTTATCTGTGAGAGATAAGTGTTTTATAAGCGATACATTTTGAAATACAAAACGTGAACTTGAAATATTCTACGTTAATGCGCTCAAAGTCCACTACAGAAGATCTCTTGTAAATAAAAAGTTTTCGGGGCTTTCCATGAATGAAATCTCGATATTTTTCATAACGTATATTTAGCCGGCATACGAGAACGCGACCCACCTGATGGTAAGCGAAATCCGCGCCCATGGATATTGTAGCGTCCCCAGAGATGAGTTTATTTATTCAGTAAACTTACGTGCTAAAAGTAAGATCATGGTATGATTAAAAATTACTGTAGGTCACACGTTTATTATAGTATACAAGCTCATTATTCTAACAAATAAATTGTCACTCAACACGTAATCGTGTCTTAATTTACAAGCCTTTTCCTGGTCGTAAATAGATATCATTAGTCTTAGATGTTTTAAATGTGAGTAATGTATCGACCAATGGTACGTTGCTTCAGTTGGAATTGTCTTTGTTCCAGTAATGACACTGGCTGGTCCTCCCTGTGACTGGAACACAACGACGAAATTGTGATCATTACGGCGGCACAGGAAGGACTGTAGTACCGCTTAAACAAGATTTAAACAAAGAAACAGTACAACCACCATACATACAGACAACTCAAGGCACACACTCACAGTTCTGGTTTCGTAGCAACCGACTTAAATAAATAAATAATATAATAATTTCCCTGAAAATTTATAGATCCAATAAATCTATTTAGAGAATTAAGAATGTGATCTACCTAAATAAACAACTTATATTACTATTCCTGATATAATAAAATAATTTCCTTTAATTTAACTTTATTTTAACTAAATTGGTCTCCAATGTCACAATACATGTGTGTATGTACTGTTCAAAGCATCGAACAATATTTAAAATTTAGCATTTAAGAATCTAGGTCGTAATTATGGTCATTGGTCTGGCAAATTTGCCAGCGCGATGCGGTCGTTACACCGGCCGCTCCACGTCAGTCGATTCACAGCAACGCCCGAGTGCTCTTAACTCTCATATTCACTCATTATCTCTCATTCTAATTTAATGTAATAAAATTTAGCGATTTTTAATTAATATAACATATCCCTAAAGTTCCGTGGTTTATTAACAGCAGCAGCACGATAATACGGTCCATAAATTAGTGCGTAACTCGTACATGCACCTACGTGTACCGTCATGTACACCTACATGTATAAGAGATCAGAGGGGACTAGGAAATAAAAAAATAAAAAAACTCGCTCGTCACTATTTAGTCCGCCTAAACAGCATGTTAGGTAGAAAAAGTAAAATGTCCTTCAGAAACAAACGTACACTTTACAAGGTCTGCGTTAGACCCGTCATGACGTATGCCTCGCCAATCTTTGCCCACGCCAAACCCTCCCTCCTGCACAAACTGCAGGTAGTTCAAAACCTCTTTTGCCGCCGGGCCACAGGCGCACCGTGGTACGTGCGTAACGCGGACTTGCATAGAGATCTTGAACTGCCTACAGTACAACAATATCTCAAAACACTCTCTGAAGCGTTCTTCAAACGCTCCGAAACCCATCCCAATCCTCTAGTTCGTGATTCTGTCTCATATGCTGCTCCTGTGTTAGACTCGAAGTTCAAAGTCGCTAGGCCTAGAAATGCGCAAACGTACTCATCCACCAGACTGTCACGCGATCTCGAGGCCCTTCTGGCCGCAAATTCTAATTCTAACGTAAATTCTAATTCTAACGTAAATCCGAATTAATGCATATTTAATTTTTCAATTTTTAATGTTTTCATTATTTACTTTTCATTTTTAATGTTTTTACTTTACTTTTAATTTTTGAGCACCTTCAGTGCTATGTAATCCCAGCGGGTGACCCCTTCTGGGCCCCGCTAGCGCGGCCTCTTTCTCCAATTGGCCGTCGCTCCGATGAAGGCTGAGTGGCAAAAATGCACGAGCCGACAGGGGGTTTTTAGTGGGTATGGTCCTGGTAGGCGTCGGGACGAGTCCCACATAACTTTGGAATCGCGCCAGAGTATGCGTCAGGGCATTTTTATCCTCCTGCCCTTCCCGCGGAGGGGAACAAAAAAAAAAAAAAAAAAAAAAAAAAGGAAATAAAACGAACAGAGTTTCGACTTTCGAGAGAGAGAATAAAATCAACTAACTGAATTGTAAGGGCACAGCTTCCTTTGATATTAATTATTCATATGATCAACTTTATCATTCAGGTGTTTTACATCCTACTATTTATTTTATTTTATTTATTTATTTATCATCACAAAATCCACAGCTCTTAGTAATGCTAACATAAATATAAAATATGTGAAACTGACAACCATTTATGGAATTACATATTTTTTCCTTAACATTAAACAGACTTATATAAGGTTTTGATACTTAAATTAAATTTTTATAACTAGATAAAATTGTTAAAATTCTTAATTTAATACAGGCAAATGGAATTAAATAATAATAATAAACAGAACTAATATCAATCAAAGAATGAATTTTAAATTTATATTTTAAGTACTATTTTTAGTAAACCTAACTTTTTAAACTTATACCTAGAAGGTTACCCAGGAGTCTTATTATTATCCAATGACAGTAGTAACAAGCAATGTAAATATCTACCTACATTCCTGGACATATTGTATGTAGCTTTTAATACATTTGCATCACATGATCGGTACATTGCTGGTTTTGTAGTACCTCTTCGTACCTATACTCCTTTTTTTTTGTGTATTTTACTAAAAAATCAGCAGAGCGATTTACGTTTTAGTGAACTCTGAATATTTTAAACTTGGATTCCCTATACCAACATCATTTAGTTGCAATTTTAAACTATTTTCATCATATTTCTATTAGATTCAAGATTTCATTCAATAAATACAGGTAATTCTTTACGATTTGAAACATAGCCACTACGAAAAAATTACAGACTCAAAGAGGCATGTCAATATTGTGTGAAAAGATGAAGCGATTGAATAGAACACTCATATTTCTCCTATGTTACGAAGTGAGTTTCTAAGTTGAGTGAAATTGCAGAATGTCCCGACAAACGAGGCTGCCAAGCAGGAAGCCAGCAAAGCGTATGACTTCACATATGAGCGTAGCGTATTTACGTTCCTCGTAGCTTGGTTCTGCGGACGTTTAACTGTTGAAATTATCACACGCTATCTTAGAAATGTAGATTATTTCTAAAATATGTATCTGTGATAGTGCGATACGCACATTTAATTGGAATATTCTTCAGAATTACATGCACTTGTATAATATAATATTCGTTGCTCCTGGATATACCTATAGCCCTGAGCCATTTATTGGCAGTAGTTAACACTCAAATATTTGAAACTTTTTCATAGTCCAATTGGGTACTTGATAACATTACACGTTTTTTCATTTATTTCGAAAATATAAGTAATTTTGACCCAAAATATTTTTTGAAAAATAAACTTTTAAAGAGAATATCGTAATTATATAGATAAGAAATCTTAAGGAAGAAGCAAAATTAATTAATATTATTAGCTTACTGACATCAAATATGTATTGTGACAGTATGCACGTAAACGAATTATCTACGTAGCTATTATATATTACACCCAAACGCCCTTTCTTTTTCAGTATGATTTACAGGTTGTGTGACACCATAACTCGATACCGTTTTGTATGAAGAGTTTTTCTAACTAAACTAAACTATTGACTGTGAACATACTGTTACTTCTGCAATATGTCTTTACTGTGGAGAAACTATTTTATAATAAAATAATTTGGCCAAATACTCTATTGCTTAATCAAGTTGATAAAGCAATTAAGCATTGTCCTGCGACGAAAGCCTGCGACTACACCGTCATGTTATTTAAATGAGACATTCACATTTATTAGGTTAGGCTTCAACCAACTAGCACCAAAAACTAACCATTTTCAAAATATTGTATTATTGAAATATTTTTATTTTAGTGATCTGATCATATTTGAATAGGTAGTCCAAAAGACTGCTTGAGCTGGAATTGTCAAACGAAAAAAAACTACTCTAACCTACCTCACCTCATACTTCTTATATAAAGCCGATGTTTTATTGAATTATATTTTTATATATTCTACCCGCAAAGAGTTTAAAAATAAATCATGCTCATATCCACTAAACAGATTTACAGAAATATTAATACCATTCGTAACTTGTTACAAAAAGTGGAACGGGATCACTTTACACACTAGCATCCTTAGTTCGCATCCTTAGATTGCATCCTAGCATGTCAGTTTGTGTGTACAAAAACCTCGCTCCCTTTTCACCAGAGATAAGCTTAGTGAGGCTATGAAATTGTAGTGATCCGATTGGTAATTTTTTTTAAACTTTCCGAGTTTTCTCGCACGCCTTTGGTGGAAAAGCAGCATAAATCTGTAAATTTTTCTATTGCGTTTAACCTGTATGCGTTTTACAAGAACTTTGTAATTTGCGTATATTTGCAAAATAAGATTTCATTTTCCTTACTGTTAAATGAAAGATAACATGCACAGTGAGCTGTATGAGATTGGCAAATTTAGCGTTCTTTACCAACCGGGTCATAATTTTCACGATAGCATTAATAAGATTACAAAACTTAGCGAAATATACTGGATATACAAAAACCAAAAAATTAATGCAATTCATAAGTAAAAGTATTAAGTTACAAGTATTTTTTTTTAATTCGACACCCTGTTATTTTTCTTTACTCCTGCTAATCTTTATTTTAATTTTATATCTTTTGTTGTCTAGAATAACACTTATGTAAGCCGTTGCGTGAATTTAAAAATCAACTAGTCCAGTTTAGAAATGAGTGTCACTTCTTTCCTAACCAAATACTACAAATTAATATTTTGCTCACTTTAAAAGCTGTACTGGAAAAATCTTTACAATTTATTTAATTATATCCAATTAATTCAAGTATATACAAGGCTTTCCTAAAAGTCATAACTTCTATTTATTTGAAACACCCTGTATAATAAAAGTTTCTTTAGGATAGTGCTGTAATTGTGGTTTGTACCAATTTGATTTTTTACGATCAGTAAAAAGCTACCGTATAGTATTGTGATAGTGGATGTTAAGTTTCTTGGAGTGTTCTTCAATATTCTGCTTTAATCCCTTCGAGAACATCATTAGTATCGACAAATATAAGGTATCAAAGAGAAACTTCAGTAAAAGAGCCTTTATGAATATTACGTAGAAATGTTTGTTGAAGCTGCTTAACTTACTACCTTAGGTAGTCGAACCATATTCTTCCGTGTATGCTTTTAAGTACGCGATTACTTAAGAACAATAAGAAAACAATATAGAACTTTTTCATTAAAGCCGTGGCTGTATTAAATACAAAGAAAATAAGATGGAAGCATTTACGTATGTAAGGTTTCGTTTATTCTTATTTATAGTAATATAGTAATTACTACGTGACAGCCGACAGAAAGCGCTTTTGGCAATTATTTATTTATTTATTTATTTATTCAGGTAATTATTAATTAGAATAATTTTAAAGTACATATACCTAAGTGTATTAAATTAATAATGATTAGATAAATGATCCTACAATAAAGCTATTATTCGATGTATTTTATTTTTTCGACCATTTCTTCAGTTAGCTTACTTGTCGTGATAATATTCGTAACAAATAAATAATTTCTACGTAAAAAATTTATCATATAAGAAGGTCGTATTTTAAGTCGTCCTTTTATGTTTCATTTCCATGTTTTTTTTTAATAATTTGATTACTTATAGCTATGAACTTGTAAGGTGCAAAATCTACGATTCTATTATCTATCAGATCTGCATCTGTTTCAATATTTTCTATTTAATACTTCGAATGGTTAAAAAGGTAATACTATACAGAATAATGAATATAACCAATAAATTTTCAAAATATTTGCTTTCAACAACATGAACAAAATAGTATGGAAATACAAATTGCAAAAAGTGAAATTGTTAGCAGCGTAGAATATATTTACCGGCGCTGTGAAAACACATCGTTTTTGCTCATTATTTCGTGAAAACAAAACTTTGTAGGAAAATAGGATCTGCGTCAGGCAGCGCGGAGCAAGTGGAGTAACAAGACCAGGGTTCGTCAGTCCATCCCCACGCTGCGAGTCACTTGCTGATCCACCATTGAGAAATTGTCATTTATCGTGGCTGAAATATAATACTAGGAATGCCTTAGTTCGAAATTGTCTAATAGATCCAAACCTTAATCTTGCAAAACCTTAGCTTTTAAGAATGGAAGCTTGATTTTGTACTACAAAATGTTAAATCTATTTGGACGTTCCATGAGTGCTAGAATCATAACAGTTACTGGTTTACATAATAAACATGAGCTATAAGTTGACATCATTGAATTATTGGTTCTTATAATGTACAGGGCTCAGCTAACTTTGTTACTAAGAGATATCTATCTCCGGGTTAAATAACACATAAGGGACCTATGTTATAAGCAGCGAGGTTTTGTTTTAAACATCTTGATAAAAAGTACTTAAAATAACAAAAAAATTCACACAGCTCATGGACATATCAACATTAAATGTCACAAGAAAATAGAGACATAATTTTATTCTACAACAGTATGGCTTGTGGATTTGGAGGAATGCGAAAACTTAATTGATATTTGTATGATTGGATACATAATAAAAAGAATTATTTTCGTTTGGGGATGACATATTGACTTGTTCAAATATATAACGTACCTACATATTCTATAAGTTATATGTATATAGTCTAAAAATAAATAAACCCTTTTAAAATATGTAGAATATAGATTTAGATAGAACTCCAAAAACTTTCAGTAAGCTTACAAACCGAGTACCAGAAAGCCTCACTGTATTGTAGCGCCTGGGGCAAGACCGCTTGGCGGTAGTTTGCAAATGTTCTTCGAGGAGGAAGTTATAACTTTATCTGTCCGAAAACAACTTATATCTTCAAGAAATGTGGGTTCCTCCTTTATTTTGCCATCGGCCAATTTATACCTATGACTGTTTTAAAAGTCTGCTTGAATGTGATAAAATAGGGATATAATTTGAATTTCTGCTCATTTTTTATATACTATTTCGTTTGTTAACTCCGTTTAGAAGTGAAGTTGATGCGCATTTACTGGCATTCTAAAGACCCATCCATAAAGTACTGGATCTTGTCTACGCTACGAAATAAATTCAAACATCCACACTATATATTTATACAAGTTATCTTCTAAATATAATACTCGTAGAACCTTAAGATATTATAAACATTTTATTATTAACTTTGTTCTTTGGTAAACGGAATCATTAATCGTAAGTTTTATGGATTCACTAAATTTAAATTGAATTACTGTTGATTAATAATGTTTTTTTTCATCTTAGGCTGAGACAAAAAGTTTTTTTGGATCCCAGCAATATCTTTAATTGTCAACATATAGAAACAAAAAGATTAGTCAAGTACAGTCAGCGTCATATAGATCGAAACCTCTAAAGTAACCGAAATCATCTGTGGAGCGTTATTTCATTCATATGTACGCAGTCAGGTAAGCCACTCAAATTGGCCAATATACAGGGTAGCCAGAATAGTGACGTCCAAAATTTTTTTTAATTGCCTTGTGTTCGAAACAAATTACTTGTGTACGGGCCGTAGTAGCACGCGCACCTTTCAAGTTGAAGTTAAAGTAGTCTTCCTGGCCGGTGGTAATAATTAGTTGGAGTTGAGACCGTTGAATAGAAAGACCGCACAGAAATATTCAAATTTATATTGTACAAGTAGTTCCTTAGTAGGCAGTTCTTTCCTTGAGTAGTTTACAGTTAGGTGGTTATCAACGATCTGTTCGATAGTTGAACATTACTCAATAAGGTAAATTGAATGTGCAAACGAAACTAAAATGTGCAGCCGAATTAAGTAGGCTGCAGCGTGAGCAAAATGTACATGATAGAGAATGATAGAATGTTAATGATAGTGAGACCACACATCTTGGCAACCCTATCAAGATAAAGAAATGCCATAACAAAGCAAAGGATTAAAATAATTTCGAATTTTGAAATAACAGAGAAACGATATAAAGACCTCGAAAAAGAATATGTAAACAAAAACGTGTCTCACAGTTGAGGCCGTAAGGTTTAAATTTCCCAAATGCATGGACGTTTTGACCAAGCCTGCATAGATACCGTTGAGCGACTTACAAGCTAATATAATTTTGATCACTTTGACTGCTTAGGCAAAATTGAAAGAAAGGGTGCTCAGCTATTTTGACATTTAGTGTTCTAGATGTTAAGTTTGGCTGCTCTGCTAAAATTTGATTTTCTGTTCGTGAGAACTTTTGGGTCACATGGGTTATTAGGTAATTATGACGCTGACATCGTACTTTGTCGATGGAGGAATAAAATTTTTTTTTTTTTTGTTATTCTTGGATCAAACGTATATCACGTTGCATCGCCGTTGCAATGTGTCCACCATAGTAGAATTCTTACTGACCTATTCTATTTTTGAATTAATTATTTACCATCTGTCACATTACGATTCGCTCGTAAGGCGAAGATCTAAGGCTAAGCGTCACGGCACTATCAACAGAAACAGGAGGGGTTAAGTATTTATTATTTTTTTTTATTTATTTAAGTATTTTTTCTTTGTCGTTTACAAATTATCTCTTCTTCGTATACATTTCCGCTTATAATTTCAGTCTGATTAATGAATGAAGCCACGGCAAAACGATGGTGAAATATACAAAATCCTAGATACTGTATTGAACAGTTTCATTCTTTTTATATCGACAAGTCTTTTTACAAAATACTATAAAGTTTTAGCAGATTACGATCTGTTATATTTTCAAACTAAAGTAGCTCTTATTAATTCTTAAACAAAATTATATAAAATAATATTTCTCATAAATGTTTCTATTTTGAAATGCGTGCCTGTAAAAAATATATTTGTAAAACTGCGCTTCCGATTAAATTAAAATTAAAAATTTCCGTCTTGCATTATTATTTATTACTTACATGAAAAGAAACTGGGTGCTTCTTCTAACAAGCTAAGTTTTTTAACGTCTTTTCAAGCCATTTGACATTGATAGATACCGGCCCTGAAAACATGATTTAACTTCTAGATGTCTCTAATTTTCAGTACGAAACAGCTCTCTTAATCAAATCACGGATGTGATTGAGTAAAACCAGTTACAAAATATGAATTACTCATATTATACTAAGAAGAATATAAAAAATAAACAGGCTTAGCATAATTTAGGAAAAGAAAGACTTCTAAGTAAAACTTCTTAAATTCATTGCAATGTGTGTTTATTTCGAACGAACATTTTAAATTCTTTTAAAAAAAGAAAACTGTTATACATCACCGACTGATAATTGTTTTCACAAAAAAAAAATTACTGTAATTCCATTGAAATGCGAAGTTGCTTTAGCATC
The DNA here is from genome assembly GCA_923062675.1 of Marasmarcha lunaedactyla. Taxonomy (NCBI): domain Eukaryota; kingdom Metazoa; phylum Arthropoda; class Insecta; order Lepidoptera; family Pterophoridae; genus Marasmarcha; species Marasmarcha lunaedactyla. Next base: position 9,796,639 of record OV281339.1, on the reverse strand, counting down.
GAGTTTTTCTCGGTAAGGATTTTCAGATTCTATTCAAATTGTAGGTCCCAAAAAGTTGTACTATTTGTAGTGAAACATTACAAATTAAAAATGATATTATAGTTATAAACGGAAAGTATGAAATGAAATACAATGCTCCATCTGAAATCTTATTTAGTTGCTGAGCAACTCGTTCCGAACTTGATGTTTTTAACCCTAATTATGTAAATTTTTATTTTGTATGGTTTTTGTTTTGACTGCACGAGGAAAATTAAAAATTCGAGTAACATTTTGTTATCGTGAATAAATAACGACGTGTTTCATGGCTTTTAAAATAATAAACAAAGCTGAGTGAAAAGAGGGGCATTTAATATTATAATTTCATATTGCTTCGGTTTTTATTTACCGTACCACCACTTATTTATATTTGTTTAATATCTGTTATTTACTATTCTTATTTTGTGTTTTATGGCAATCAGCTGTTTTTTTTTTATTTATTGTACAAAACATTTGTAAATGATCTTACAACTAATGTCATATCGACGAAAACCCGCAAGGTTTATATATCGAATGACGGGTTCGTTTATTTATACATATGCATATTAAAAGTAACACACTTTTGTTTGTTTCTTAATATTACAATTGTTATTTCAAATAATTTACATTATATTCTATTACAAATCACGTTAAGACTGGTATGGTTATTTTTAGTTAAGTATTTAAAAAGTAAATTGAGGATTATTTTCTATTAAGTACTTTTTAATGGCAGGAATAGACTTATAGCTGAGTTGGTAAGATTCTAACAGATTCAACGGCAAAGTATTTAACACTAGAGGAAGAAAATAATGAGCAGATCTTTTACCATAGATGTTGTTATACTTGGGTAACAGAAAACTCTTGACATATTTTAGTTGTCTAAGATAACTACTTCTTTCGTATTTTTTTAATAAATGAAGCTTATTATATTCTTCCTTTAAAGTAGCAATTTTTATTTTATTATAAACGGATAACACTTTACAATATTTAAACAATTCAGATAAATCTGCTGAGAATTTTTTTTATGTGTTTAAGTACAATTGTTTTTAATAATCTAATTTGTAACTTATATATTTTATTTAAGTAGGTATTGTAAGTTTTACCATAGCTACTGAGCCCGTAATCGATAACACTGTCAGCCATAGCCAGATACAATAGTCTTAAAACTTTGTATGGCATTTTGTTTTAAGTATGTAGAACTTGCTTAGTAATGCTCTCAATCTATCACAGATTTTTTCAATATGTGGTCGCCATCCAAACCTACAGTCCACCAACAAACCTAAGTATGTATGATGTTTTACACTATCGATATGTGGACATGAACAATTAAGACTTTTTTGATGAAAACAATCATGGGTGTGAGATACGATTTGCGGTTCGTATTCAGACTTATTGTGGCTGCTATGTATGTGTATCATTTTAGTTTTGCTCGAGTTAATTACCAAGCCCATGTCATGTGCCCACTGGCACACGAGGTCATAATTACGCTGCATTAGTTGCTGCGCGCATCTTATGTCCTTGTGTGCCGTTACTAGGCAGGTATCGTCGGCAAATTGATAAATTGATTTATTTATTTATTTGTCAAGAAAACCAACAGCGATACAATGTATTAATTACACAAAATGTAACATCTATAAGGATGGCTAATAACAGGTTTTCCTTTATAACTAAGTATTAAACATAATTGTTGACTTATCAAATCACAACACTTTAAACATATTATGAAGGTAGTAACTTTTTATTTTAACTGCTTATTATTATTATTATTTTGTTTTATTTTTATTACTATTATTTTTTTTTTTAGTATTAGTTAAATATTTCGTACAGAAAATAAATATATTACTACTATAAAGCTACGATATATGATCAACAGCGATAATGTATCTGTTCACAAACTCATTCACAAAGAGTTCAAAAAGACATTCAAGTTTTCAGCATTCCTTATCTTTTATTCATTTCTGAAGTATTCAAGTTGCTCACTTTATACATTAATTAAACATTTAGCTCCTTCACTGCTTCTATAACACATTTTTTGAAACTAGACTTAGAATTCACAAAAGGATCAATAGAGTGAAATAACTTAAAGTTGCCATAATGCGAGAGATGACCTCATTTTTAGCGTAATTGGTGTAGTGTTTAGGAATATAAAATAGTGACGTGTGACGAGTGCGAATTGTAGGTGCTCGAAAGCATATCTGTGAAACAAGATCTGGGGAGTCTACCACGCTGTTAACTATATCATACAACAGGCACATATCCAGGACTGTGCGCCTTTGTTCCAAAGTGAGTAGGCGGTATTCGGAGCAATCATCATCATATGATCCACGCGTTTTGCCACTACGAAAATTCAAATGTTTGACAAAAATTTTCTAAATTGGGTCCAAACGGTTTATGTAGGTTTTGTATGAAGGTGACCAAATTGGAACAGCGTACTCCAAAATACTCCTGACGTAAGCAAAATACACCGACTTAATAGCAGTCCAATCCGCGAACGGCTTGCAAGCACGAATGACAAAGCCAAGACTTTGGAAAGCTTTATTAACAACCACATCGATATGATCAGCAAGTAACATCCTACTATCGAAATAAACACCTAAGTCTTTAATAAGTTTAGTTCTCTTTATGGGTTCATTGTTGAGTTCATAGTTATAAGTGATTGGCTTTGATTTTCGAGAGAAGCTAATTATTTCACATTTGTATATGTTAAGTTTGATGTTATTTACATTGTAGTAGTTTTGTAACCTAACCAAATCTTCTTGTATAGAAATACAGTCTTGTATATCATTGACATTTGCAAAAATCTTGGTGTCGTCCGCATACATCAGAAAATTTGCATGTTTAAAACAAGTACCAATATCGTATAGGTACACATTATAGAAAAGAGGACCCAAGTGCGATCCCTGGGGCACCCCAGATGGAATAGCAATAAAATTCGAACGGTACCTACCCAGCACAACGGCCTGAGAACGATTCGTGAGATAGGATTGCACCCAGCGGAACAGGTCGCCATGGATACCGAGGTTATTTAATTTTCTTAATAAGATTACATGGTCTACGCGGTCAAAAGCTTTTTCAATATCCGTATATACTGCATCTACTTGGCCCTCACGATCCATTTTTGTTAGGACGTAATTCGTAAACGAACTTAGGTTAGTAGTAGTCGAGCGCTTTTTCATAAAGCCGTGTTGGTTACAAGGAATTCCTCTAGATACCTGCGAGTAAATTTCAGTGTACACAATTAGTTCTAATAATTTCCCAAGGTTATTCAGAATAGAAATACCCCTATAATTCTCTATTAAAGCTTTTGAGCCCTTTTTATGAATGGGTATAATTAGCGCCGACTTCCATCTAGCAGGAAACACGCCCTCACGCAAAGAGCGGTTAAAAATAATGGTGATGGGAACCAAGAGCACGTTGGCGCATGTAGACCAGAAAACTGGAGGAATTCCATCACTACCCGCCCCTTTATTAGTGTCAAGTTGCTTCAACAGGCTTTTTACTTTGTCTGTTGTGGTTTGTATAGAGGACAAACCCTCAGAATTCACTCCACCATTACCATTTGTTACTTGCGTTAAATCAGAACCAGAGGTTACAAAAACATTTTTAAAAAAAGAGTTAAATGCATTGCAGATGTCTTTACCCTCCATGTATTTGGTGCCGCCTAAACACAAGGTTTTTGGGTAGCTGGATCCACCTCGCATTGCCTTTATAAATGTCCAAAATTGTTTTGGTTGGGTTTTCACATTACTCTCACATTTAGCTGTAAATTTGCTGTGGCACTGTTTTTGCACTCGACGTTCTCTAGCCCGCAACAAAGAAAATTCATCATAATCTAGTCGGTTACCGTATTTCTTCCAACGAGAATGAGCTTTCGCTTTTTCTTTTATAATATTAATGAGTGCTGGAAAATACCATTTAGGATATGTCCGTTTTCCGCAAGTTTTAAGTAAGGGGACAAATTCTTCGATGCAATGCTCTATAAGACAGTAAAATATGTCTACGGCCTCGTCCACTGTACCAGCATTCAATAGCGTACTCCAGTCCTGATCCTTTAGGGATTCAACAATTTTTTCATAGTCAGCCCTCTTAAAGTTGCGTTTTGGTAACGCTGATTCAGCCATGGGCCGCAATGACAGATCTAGTATCTCTATATTAAAAGCAGGGTGCGCGCGGTCTTCGTTAAGCAAAGGAAGTCGACTACGAGTAATCGACAATGGCAAATTTGAGAAAGACAGATCTAATGTATTACCGGCGAAATTTTGTAGACAATTATATTGTTTAAACCCCAACATACCAAGATCTTCGATCAATTCTGTGGCAGCGCTATACACGTCTGCTGGACCACCCCTAGTAAATACGGACCCTTTAGAGCCCCACGAGATGCATGGTAGGTTAAAGTCACCTAGTAGTAGATAATTGTCATTCGGATTAATTTCAATAAAATCTCCAGTTGATAATGTAATTTCTTTAAGCATATTCGGTATTTTCCGTGGATCGGGTGGTACATATACAGAACTAATCTGCAAATCGGTGGCAGAACCGCACGCGCGTGCTGGTATCGTGACTCATAAGAAATCAACGCCTGTGATCCTTTGATCCTGTTGATCCTTTTTTTATTAAATTGCACATATTATTTACGTAAACTAAGTACTCAGTAGGACCGATAATAGATCCCTGGGCCGTGCCCATGTTGGTGAAAATTGGTTCACTCAATGTATTATTAATCTTGACATAATTTTTTCTGTTCTTGTGATAGTTACTGAGCAATTTCAACAACGGGCCTTGGATGCCGCATTGCTGAAATTGGTTATACATCTTGGTATACCGGAGCAATTCAAATGCTTTGCTGAAGTCAATGAAAATAACCATTACATGAAGCTTGTTGTTTAAGTGCTCGTTAATTTCGTTCGTAAATTCGCAAAGTAATTGACTTAGAGCTGAGCTATAGCCTTTTTGCCTTTTGGTAGCATAGCACTTCCGAATTTCACTGTAATTTGAATTGTAGGATTTCGGTTCTTTTAATGTAAACCATTCTATTGTCTCATTTTTACCATAAATTCTATTTTTGTTTTAATGTGTTACAATGTTTATATTATGAAATGTATATATATATTTCTAATGTGTCACTTTTGACTATATACAACATTTAAATTGTGTCCTTAGTCCATATATTTTCTGTAAAAGTGAATTGAAAAAAATAATGTGTTACCATTTTTGGCAAATAAAGTTTTTATCTATCTATCTATCTATCTTGTACTGCGACCTCTCTGAAATCCATACTGTTTAGAATTAATAATTTTGTTTCCACATAAAAACAGGTTTATTTCGTCTCCTATGTACCTTACTATTAACTTATCTATTGTTGACAAGATAGTTATAGGCCTGTAATTATTGTAGTCGCAGAGACTTCCTTTTTTATGTATCGGGCGAATGACTCCGATCTTTAGTGAGTCAGGATATGAGCTCGTTTTAATACAAGAATTTATTAAATGTGTTAATCCAGGGGTTATTAAATGTTTAATATTCTTAAGGTGGATTGTCCTAATTTCGTCGTGGCCAGGACTTTTATTATCATTTAATTTTTGTATTAAATTTGATGTTTTATAATTATTGATATTTTTTAATCGTAAACAAATGTTTGGGCTTTTGGAATAGGTAGATTGATTGAGAAGAGGTATAGAGCATTCCTGAAATTTGTTTGAATTGTCATACTGCTGTGCAAAGTAATTAGCTATATTAACTTCAGTGTCATTAAACGACTTTAGTATAATATCATCTACTGATTGTTTCAGTTGACCACACGCCTCGTTAATTAACCTCCACAATGCTCTAGGGTTTTTAAAATTTTGAGTAATTTGGTTTTTAATAAATTTATTTTTTAAAGAATTAATGTATTTATTTGTTTTATTCCTATATTTATTATATAAAATTCTCTTTTCTAAATTAGTTTCATCTTGTTTCCATATTTTATATAGTTTATTTTTCTTTTTACACATCAATTTAGCTTTTTTATTTATCCAATCACATTGTTTTCTTTTATTTCTACGAATTTTAATTTTACTCTTACATTTATTGTATACTGGTTTAAAGTTTTTTTCTATAAAATTTAAGATTTCGTCAGGTGATTTTAATTCAAGCGCATATTCCCAGTCAATTTTAATTAATTCTTTCAAAGTGAACTCGTGGTCTAATCTGTCAGCAAAACGTTCGGGTATTATACATGAGTTGCCGTGCGCAGGGTCGGCAGAAGCCGTCAGTTGACCGGCTGTTAAAGTACACGCAGTTATGTAATGGTCGGCTATGGCGGTGTTGACAACCGCCGTGTAGACGCGGCGGTCAATGCCCCCCTGCGCCCGCGCAGGTAAACAACGTACGAAAATATGGTCGATACATGACCTAGTTATGATGTTACCTAATTTCTCAACACGCGTGAAGTTAGTTATACCTGTCTGAAACCCTAACTCATGCAAATCAGTGAGGTAACGGTTCACAATGTTATCTCGACATTTTAAATTAATTTTCATGTCTCCCAATAATATAAAGTTTGACTTATCATTGAATGATTGTAGTAAGCGATGCAATTCCGCACAGAAACTATTTTTGTTTAGTTTTGGCGGTCGATAAACAGCACATATGTACAGTTGTAGGTTCAAATAAGTTATATTGCCTACCACGCATTCAAATTGGACTGTCGTGAATATAGACTAATAAACCACCACCTTTACGATATTTTCTAAGGCTTGAATACACATTGTAGTCTGGAAGGTTATACAGTTGTAAACACGGGTCTTTTGTATTAACTTCGGATAAGACAATTATATCTATTTGTTTACGGCTGCTAGTAATAATGTATTCTAAGTACGCAAAGTTTTTATGAATGGATTTTATATTTATATGAAAGATATTTAACAATTTTTGGTTTATGGGTAAAGATTGCACGAACTCACTCCACTGACGGAATTGACTTTCCTGTATACTGTTATCACACTCACTATCCATAAATGTCATATAACGCACATAGATTATAATTAAAGTAAGAATATAACGTAATTACTTGCTATGAGAAAGTTTTTCTATGTCTGCCTCCGACCTGATGGTATATATTTTGCACCACACATATTTGAAGAGGTTTTGTTCTTTTAATTCCAATTTGGCTTTCCATAGAAGTGCAGCCGTGGCAGGTGTGAGTGCCTCGCGCAGGAACACTCTGTCGGAGTCCTGTAGGAGTAGGTCTGTTCCTGTGATGGTGATTGTTTTAGCCGCCTCCAGCCAAGCATCACGACAGTCATCTCGCAGGGTTACAACTAAGGTTGAAGCGTTTCTTTGTTTAGCTGCTGGTGCACGGCTTTCTTTTCTGTACACTGATAAAATTTCAGTTTCCTGCCGGTTTAGCATTTGACTGACTTTTTTAGTAACTGTAATAAGATCCTCATCTTTTTGCTTGTTTACACCACATATTTCTAGTTTGTTATTAAGTTGTTGTTGCTCTAAGGTATTGATTTTCTTCTCCAATAAATCATATTTTAGCTGTATATTTACGTATTTACTATTCACATCTTTATATTTGTTATCGAATGTTTTCAACTGTTCCTCGTAATTATTAATTTTATCCTGGTAATCGTCTATTTTATCCGACAAAAACTGTAAGTTTCGCGATATCTCATTTTGTATGTCTTCTCTTATTTGCCGGCGCATTTCTGTGAGTTGGCGGTAGATATCAGATACCGTTTTCGACAAAGGTATTGAGCTGTGGAATTGGTTGCCTTCTTCCTCCTCTTCAGGATCTGGATCAGGTAGTATGGCTGAAATGCGTTTTTGCTTTCCTTGTGAAGTACACATCTGGCATTTCCAGTCAACTGCTTCCGTGGCACAAAGAACGGCAATCTGATCATTCGTCAACGACGAACACATTCCGTGTAGCCAGTTTTTGCACTTGGTACACTGAATTCCAGGGGATTTTTTGGTCACTAATTTGACGCATTTAGCACACTTGACCATTTCGAGGGCGAGCGAAATAGCAACGCTTAAAGAACTGTTTAACAGCGCATGCGCACAACCTCCCGCGACAAATCGGACGAGCGAACTGAGCGTTGTTACTACACAATAACTATTTCTGCCAATTTCAAGTATTAGTATAATAAAAGTATTCATAAAATTTAAACATTGCTTTCAAGAGGTGTGTCCAAAAAGCCCAATCTGTTATTTAATGCTCTATACTAAAGTATTTGTTACGTGAGTAAATGTCAAACTTAATTTAAGCCTAGAACGCAGCGCCATCTGTAAGTCTTAATGAGAGTTTTGTCCATGTTTTTTCTTCAAGTGATACTACGAAGTATAAATAATGAAATAAATAGTTAATAACGAAATAAAGAAAATAAAGATTAGGTTAATTTAAATTTCGCGACCAAAAAATTTCTATTTTATATTCAAAATATTAAATAAATGTAATTTAATTATAAAAGCTTATTTCTTACTTAAATAAAACTCAAATACAAAAGGAATCTTAGAAAACAATCCTAAAATATTGTTGCTTCGCTTTCAATCAACTCGACCAATGTTGACGATGAATTCCCTCGTCTCGTGTTCAATTCAATACTGAACAAAGTGATGTTTATTTTTTCATATGTTATCAGTGAAATTAATTGAATTCTAAAGATTTCACACCTTTTGACTTGACTTTGTGAATTTTGTGTTTCTCGAATAATATAATGTACGCTCACTTTCTCCTTATCCTAATAATATCCTTTAATCAAATGAAAACAGTCAAAATTCCCTACGCTCTTATGCCTTAGCATTTTGCAGCCAAGTTTGGAATCCACAATACACAGTTCATTCAAAACGGCTTGAGCTTGTGCAAAGGAAGTTTGCACGTTATCTTGGCTTTAAGATCAAAGTGCCTTCTAAACTTAGCTACAACCTCGCTACCGCTCATTAAAAGACGTGAAATTTCCGATCTTAGAACTTTTGCAAAAATAACTCAAGCATCTCTCGATTGCCCTGCACTCCTTGGAAACATTCACCTTTATAAACCAGCACGACATTGCAGTCCTAGAAATCTCCTTTACACCCCGATAGCCCGCACTAATTACCGGAAAAATTGTTTTATAATTCGCGCTTGCTCTCGGCTTCCTCTACGTTTAATGTTACGGTTAAAAATGCCCCGGACTTAGACTTATTCAACAGTAAGTCTATCTTTATAACTAAACATTTAGCCAACATTTACTTTTCTCAGCATGTCATATAATTGTAATCAATTTTACAGTATTTTGGTTAATTTCAGTTGACTTATCTTAGTTTTTTGTTACATACTAGTTGCTTTTTTTAGATCATAACTATATGTAAAGGTTTGTTATTAGCCTTAAGCGATTAAATTGTTAATTAATTATGTTAAAACGCTGTAAACCCCCTAAATAAAAGTAAATAAATAAAATAAATATGTTGTTTGAATTGTTTAAATAAATACAAGCATTGTAACTTTATATTTTTACTTTCTATCTATATTAATCATTCTGCAAAAAGTAAACATAGATATCTAGTTTCAAATTATATAACACATTTAAGGAGACAAGATGAATTAAAATAAAATCTAAAAATAAAACATTTATAGAAAACAAAAATAAACATTTCATACATTTATTTATGGTTTTTATAAAATTTGACCATATTTGATATAATTTGTTTTGCCTTAATACGTCGCTCATCTACATCGAGTACATTCTATTGAAATAGGTGTGCACAAACACGAAGATTTACAGGTTTTGTCACGTACAGTTGCCCGGGAAAGCGGTATACCACTTTTGACATAGGTAGTAAGTTCTAAAATATTGTTACGCGGGAAAACTGTGGTTAAATGAATTTCATCCTAGAGGGCGATAGAGGAAATTTTTGCCCGACTGTACATTCAGTACTCATTACCAGATCTTGAAACCTTCTTTGTCTAATAATTAGGAAGAGCTTTATTTCAATGCCAATTTATTTCTAGGTTCAATATGCGGTTGTAATAACAAACAGAGCCGGCTCGAATCACCAGAAGCCAAAATTAATAGGAATGAATTTTTACGCATTACTTTTATTTTGCCGACCGTAAAAATGTACTTACTCTTACCTGTTAAATGCTACATTTCGTAGAATTTTTAATTTGGTTCAGATATTTTTACTCTTTAACGTACCGACAAATCCTCCAACATTGCCCTTTCGTCATAACTCAGAAAAAACTGCCGTCCTTTTAATAAACAACAAGTAGTAATTGGAGCTAAAAGTTGCAAAGCTAAAAAAATACGATTAGATAAAAAACTTTAAGGTTATTTATTTTTTTTTCTTTTATAATATAACAATGATGTTATTATTCACTGTTAAGTATTACTTATAATTAAAAAAAATAACAAATAGATGGTAGAGATCCAAACGAACTTTTACTAGGTTTTGTACTTTAACTAAGTAGTTCTTACTTTAATTAAATTAAGGCTTTTGTAAATAAATAATCAAATAAATTGTTAAACGTGTTTTCATAATATTTTGGAACACTATTAGCAGTAATTAGTTGTCGAATATCTTGCTTTTTATGGTTCTCAATTGGCAATTTAGAGATATAAGCCGCACTCAAATTAATATCGATGATATTTTTTTTTGCCTGCACGACTAATTTTAATTTTAGCTTTGTTCCAATGTTCAGTTTTATATGTGGTTTTATACAAATAGGTATCAGAATCCTTAATAAATTTCAAGACTTTGACATCTGAAAATTTGACTGTTTCACCATCAATATTCTTGCTAGTGTTCAAGTTAATATAGTTAGAAAGTAACTTTAAATCGTAGAAGCTATTGAAATTCATTTCATTAAGAGTGAAACCGTTACCGGTCTTTTTGGCGTTTTGGGTATAGAGCGACATATTGATCTGGGGTGTAAATTGGTCCAGATTTTTTGCTCGATGAATATTTTTTTACCTATTACTGAGTGTACGCTATCCGCTTCGTTTAGGAATTTGTGTGTTATAGATCTAATTGGCAAGATTGAAACGGCATAATAATACAAACTAAGAATGAATTTGTTTTTCGGTTGGCCACAACAGTTATCCGATAAAAAAGTTACATCTGAATTTGGTTTAGTCGAAGAACATTGTTTTTTATAATATACAAACCAGAACCTGTTTCATTGGCTCCTCGCTTACCCAGACCCTTATGTCAAAAGAAACAGAATGTTTTCTCATCCTTAATATCTGATACTGTGAAGTTACGACAATTAAGTTTACTTTTATAAAAAAAGTGCCAACGATGACCGAGTTTAGAACAAACAACTTGCGGCGGTTCAATGATCATCACTCATAAGAGCCTAACATTTAAAGAACGCACTGATATTGTAAGTCTGTCTGTTGAGCGATCAGTTGAAATAGCCTGTATTGAGATAGGGAATATTGTTATAATAAGTGTATACAGACCCCCATCCTCACCATTTGAAGTATTTGAGAGCACTATGGATGAGGTATTACATAGAGTAAATAACAAAAACAAAGAAGTAATTATTGTGGCGATTTTAATATTGATTTATTAGTAGAGACGTCACAAAGTAAACGATTCTTGAATCTTTTTAATTGTTACAACCTAAAAAATCTCTTCTTAGAGCCTACGCGAATCACAGCGACCTCAGCCACATGTCTTGATAACATTTTTACAAATTTAATGCCATGTACAAAGTCAGTAATTAATAAACTACAATCAGATCATAGTGGGCAGTTGGCCACTTTTGATATTGGGCTAAAAAAGACTTTAAAAAGAGAAATTACCTTTATACCCATGAATGAGAGACGGCTTGAAACATTTAGGAAAAATGTATTTGAAAAAACATTTAAATTAGATTACTGTGCAGATCCTATTACTCAATATAACTCTATTCATAATATAATTAGAAATGAATACGACTCTGTTTTAAAAAAAAAGAAAATATGTATAAATAATAATTTATTTAGGTTTAGTGAATGGGCAACAGTGGGAATATGCAGAAGTAGAAATAGATTATATGAATTGTACAGTGAAAGAACTTATAATCATAATAAGACATTTTATGAATATGTTAAAAAGTATTCAAAATTATTTAAACGAGTTTGCAGTGTAGCTAAATCTAATTACATTAATAATAAAATTAAATATAGTACTAACATTTCAAAAACTGCATGGAATATAATTAATCAGGAAACTGGGAAAGCAAAAGAACCACACACCAAATATAATTTAAAAATTAATGACAAGGCAATACAGCTTGAAGATCGAATATAGCCACAATGCTGTTGCTATCAGGCTTTTTACACTCGTCTACATCTTGTTTTTTTTTATTCTACTTAGACTCTTTTCTTCTTGATGTAGATTATTAATTTAATTAATAATTCTTGATTATTAGGCTTCACATACGTCACACTGGTCTTTACGAGGAATGAAAAAGCTAATATTAAATTGTGTATTACAAATCCGATGGTATGCTTCGTAATTTGCTGGTTTCTTGTTGTCAGATATACGTTTTTGAGTATAGTAACGGTGTAGTTCGGCTACAGTCAAACCTCCATCTATGTATACTCTTGATGAACTGGCTCTGGTGTAGTTGCCTTTCCATCCTATGGATCAAATTAATTTGGTCGCGTACAGACTGTATTATTTCAGCATCCAGCTTTGACTGTTTTCCGTGTTTACTGCGTTTATCTGTTGGAATTACATTTAAGCTTGCAAATTTTATTTCAATTACAATTTTCAATTTTATTAAATACTAACATTGGATCATTACAACATTTTATAGTTTACGATTTTGTAGATCCAATAAGATTGTTGAAAAAATATTATTTACGGACCTAAAAAAACACTTTTTAGTTAGAGGCTTTGTAGTTCCTATAAAATAGTTTTAAAAAATATTAATAATGGACCTAAGCAAAACACTTTTTAGTTAGTGACCTTGTAGTTCCAATTTGTGTAGTTAAATAAAATAATGTTGGATCAACAAAAACGCTATCATAACAAATACCTTTGTGGCTCCAAAATTTTGTTATATATAAAAAAGAATTGAGGTCTTAAAAATAGATACGTTTTTGACGCTCCAATAAGTGAGAATAAAAATAGCCATTAATACCTTTGTGTGGCTGTAGCACCAACGCACGTCAAACTCTCGCGGGGGTGGGGAAAAACCGCCAAGAACCACAAAGACACTTGCACCATCTAGTAGAATTTTGAGATACTTTCGCGAATGTTTTTTTGCTCCAAGTATAGGTATGGTTTAGAGACAATTTGGTATACCTACTTAACTCGATTGTACAATTTTGGCTATTTGTGACTTTGTTATTTGTATATTTTTCTTATAACAGATCTGTTCGGCCTATTTTAGTTAACATTTCGATACCATTGGTATCAATGGCACAATCGGATGGCCTGCGATATCACAAGACCTCAAGCCATGTGAATTATATAAACAAAAAAATCAGTGCAAAATCAAGAATACAACAAATTTTATTTCATCATAGGTACGACACTTTAACGCATGTCGAAAGTCATCATCATAGCGTAAATGCATGTTTATCTTCAGCTTCTAAAAGGTATACCGAAATGTACCCAGAAAAACATTCGGTGGAAAAAACATTTCGGTACTATTTAGTAAAAATTGTTACATACATGAAATGATAACAATGCAATTTATCTACGACATGAAAAAAACAACGCAACTGTTAATGAGTTAAAAACAAAGGTTCATAACATAGTTTAGTTATTAATATTCAACACAGCAAACAATTAAAAGTTATCAAAATAAGTTCATATATACATAGGTTAAATTGTGTTTGCAACAAAAAAGAGCTCATTTCTTCAAGAATTTTTTGCAATCAGTACGAATTATGTTAAGGTTAATAGATTTCCTTGAATTTGATTATCCTTTTTGTTGATCATTATGATTGTGACTAAATGATTGATGCCATTAACCATGAAGCCCTGGCGTGGCAAGCTTTTTTCAAAAAACTTAAGTGCAGTTTTTCTTTAAAAATTAAAAGTACAAGGGTACATACCCTAAATTAAAACTCGCTACATCCCATACACATCATACATATCGTACATCCCGTCCAGGTGGCATCGCGATTCTAAACAATCTTTGCATAACCTCAACTCTCGTGTACAATCTGCGGCAGCACTGCGATGCTTTTGTATAGATGAAAGCATCGCTTATTTAAATGTCCATTGAGGCGTCTTTATAACGGGTGATTCATTTAGAGGTACTTTTTTGTCTGTGGATTTTTTGACAGATGAAACGTGAGCCGTGATAACGTTTTGTATTATTTTTGTTCTGTATATTCATTTTATCCTAAAAAGACTTGCCCTGCACAGCGTCTACAAATTATTCAGCTGTATTAAGCAAATTTACGCGTTTTAATCAGATTTAATCAGCGTTCTGCGAGGAAAGTGTTTCGTGCACTTACAGAAACTTATGGTTCACATAATTGGTCTACCCAACGCACGATTCGCTATACCATCGAAAAGTTTGAAAGCAATTTTACTAATAATTAAAATAATAATAATATTAAAATACTTAGTAAAGAAAATTTTGCGGCAGTAGCGGTAGCCAGAACGTAACTGTATATGGCGACTGTTATCGCGCCATGATAAAAGATTATTTAATTCTTGAAATTGAAGTCCGTGATCTCCAGGACATTTGGTACCAACAAGATGGCGCCACTTGCCACACAGCTGGTGAAACCATGGCTTTATTGCGTGAACAATTTGGTGAACAGTTAATTTCGCACTTCGGTCCGGTGAGTTGGCCGCCTAGATCCTGTGATATCAGACTCCTAGATTTTTTTCTTTGAGGCTATGTAAAGTCCAAAATCTTTATGGATAATTCGGGCACTATTGAGCAACTGGAAGCCAACATTACTCGCGTTATTCGCCAAATACCAATAGAAATGCTCGGACTTGTCATCGAAAATTGGAATGGTAGAATAGACAATGTTAACCGGAGTTACGGCCAACATTTGAAGGAAATTATCTTTAAAAATTTGTTATGTTATTATTATTATTATGTTCTTATTTTTTTTTTTTTTGAAAAAAATACGTTCAATTGAATCACCTGCTATTAGCGCTTGCTTTGTAAATCAAAACATATTCTTAAAACAACTATCATGATTGATCAATAGTTGTAGTTTTATAATCGATTTTTGTTTGTAAGGTCGGTTCAAAACAGATTTTTTAGAAGATCTGTCACCCATTTCTGAACAGTTTTTATAGTTTGAAACGCTGCGATAATCCATTATTAAAACATGTGCGTTTAAAGCACCACGATGTACGTTTGACGCCGTAAATCGCTTCGAAAATCGAATTAACCGAAGTCAAAGAACACAGCTCAGAGGAACTCTTACCTAGGTGATATCTAACGAACATTCGATATCACAGTCTGACAGAGTCAATTAATATGGGTAAGCGCGCACAGAAAATATAAGATGACGGCAGTAGTAAAAAACCTAAGTAAAGTTAAATGTATAATGAAAAATGTATTTAAATTTGTAATGACCTCACTGAAATAATAATATCCAGTTCTAAGAAAAGTGTCTGGTTAAAACTTAAACTTCTGTGTTTGAACTTCTGAAAACCAAACGCAGTAGAAAATGCTGTCACTTTAGCATAGAGCCTGTGCTCCAACCGTCCCACGACAGTTTGCAAAGTTGTACTCAAGGTACCAGTTATAACTTTTATATCTCGGAAAATACATTTTTTCGCCATGATAAATCATTTGACTTTTTACTTCGATACTGCACTGGCAAGCGCGCACAGAATAATTTAATCTGACGGTAAAAGAATAGAACTAGGTGAAAAGAATTGTATAATGAAAAATTAATTTAAATTTGTTATAATCTCACTGCCACAAATGCCTTTGTTAAAAGATTTACGAGTTAAGGACGGTATGGCAGTTTCCTATAAACTATATATGCTTTTACAGATATTTTGTTCATTAATCAACTATCAAGATTTGTTAGTTTTGGATATATGTACTTACTTCAATAAAATAGTAGTGACAAACCATTCTTTGTTTTAGCAAACAAGAACTAATAGGTATTCAATAGAACTATTAGATACACTCCAGCACTAGTTCAAATGACTAAAAGTGGCCCCAACTTATTCATGCTCGCTCGCTAGTGTACTACATACTACATTTTGTCTCTCTGGATGAATGGTTCTGCTGAATTCTGTAATAGCGTATATAAGCTTTTTATATATTTACATTTATTGTCAGAATTTACGGTTTGGATTTATACGCTTTTTATGAAAAGCGAATTTATTTCTTTCGTTATTTATGAAGATTAGCTTTGTTTTTTTTTTTTTTGCTGCTGAAGCACCCTCTCGGGAGGGAGGTGGAAGATTCGTCATGAATACCACCGCAGCCGTCTGCGGAGTGATGTGGGACTCACCAAAGTGGCACCTACCCACTAAAAACCACCTAAACGGCTGTAGCATGGGAATGCTGTCAGCCTTCATCGGAGCGACACCCGGGTAGGGAGGTGGGTGCGCAAGCAAGGACCCGCTAGCGGGTCACCCGCTGAGAATACTTAATCACTTAAGGTGCAAATGACATTTATATTGGTGATTATACGGCCTGGGCAGCCTTAAGCTGGTCCAGATTAGACGAAAGTTGATCGGGGGGATCCGACAGTGCATTTCTCGGTCTACGGACTTTGTACCTCGACGGCATGGACGGAGCAGTATAAGCTACTGACTCGCGCATAAGGGGATCAGGGTGCTCTTCGGATCGCTTAAAAAAAGCGGTGGAGAGCGTCCTAAGGTGTTGTTGTATAGTAGGCAGTTCGAGGTCTCTGTGCAGGTCTGCGTTTCGCACGTACCACGGAACATCCGTGGCCCGGCGGCAGAACAGATTCTGGACTACCTGTAGTTTATACATATCGGAGGGTTTAGCATGTGCAAAGATTGGGGCGGCGTACGTCATGACTGGTCTCACGCAAACCTTAAAAAGCGTTCGCTTGTTCCTAAGAGACATTTTACTGTGCCGGCCTAACATACTGTTAAGGCGGCCCATGTACAGACGGGCGAGTTTGGTAACTCGAAGTATGTGAGGTCGGAATGCAAGCGTACGATCGAGCGTTACGCCTAGGTACTTGGTGGTTAGTGCCCACGGGATGGGCGTACCTAGCATTCGGATGTGGCGGTCGTAGGGACGACGGCGTTTGTGATCGAAGCGATTTACATCGATTTACATCGATATGCCATTTTTTAAACCAGGCTCCGAGGTCATTTACGGCCTTCTGGAGTTTGGTGA
This sequence comes from Marasmarcha lunaedactyla, assembly GCA_923062675.1. NCBI lineage: Eukaryota > Metazoa > Arthropoda > Insecta > Lepidoptera > Pterophoridae > Marasmarcha > Marasmarcha lunaedactyla. The sequence continues at coordinate 9,779,340 of OV281339.1, read as the reverse complement.
TGAGTGTGTCGACGTGCACGCCCTTGACGTATAGGGCAGTGTCGTCGGCAAAGAGGGAGAGTTGAACACCTTTAGACGGAATAGTTATGTCATTGGTGTATATAAAGTATAATAGCGGGGCGAGTACCGAGCCCTGAGGGACGCCCGCCTTGAGGGGGCGGGGGGTGGAGAGCGTACCTTCGTGTTTAAAACGAAAGGTGCGATCTTTAAGGTAGGAGCCGACTAGTTTCACTAGTCGGTCGGGCAAGCCTGTGTTGTGAAGCTTGTAAATGAGACCTGCGTCCCAGACTTTGTCAAAAACCTTGGCTACGTCAAAGAAAACCACGACTGTTTTTAGTCGCCTAGGGTAGAAGCCGTCGAGGATTTACTCGACGATTCGGTGGACTTGCTGAGGGCACGAGTGTTTGGCTCGAAAGCCGAATTGGTGGGGAATAATGAGGGGGTCACCGTCCGCTGGGAACAGGTGGTCCTTCATTCGAGCGAGTATGACTCTCTCAAGAAGTTTAGCCATGGCTTTGAGTAGGCTGATGGGTCTGTGATTAGCCAGGATATTCAAAGGTTTACCCGGCTTGGGAATGCCTATGACTGTAGCTTCCTTCCAAGCTTTTGGAAAGTAGCTTAGGTCGAAGCAAGCATTGAAAATAATCGCAAGTAAGGTAAGCACCTGCCGAGGCAGCTGCTTAAGTGCATGGTTGGAAATTCCATCCGCACCCGGGGCCTTCTTGGATTTCTGTCTCCTGATGAGGAAGAGTTTCTCATCATTAGACACTATTATGGGGTCAGCGGTGACTGGACGGGAGTCTTTGCGAACGACTTCGTCTTCCACCGCCTGAATGTGCACTGGGTCTGTGGGTTGGGTACTCGGGGAGCATTGTGAAGCAATGCTATCGGCAAAGCATTCAGCTTTTTCGTCGTTCTCGAAGGCGGTAGTGCCATCGGGACGAGATAACGGAGGGGTGTACGTATGGGCTTCTAGTCGGAGGGCTTTCGCTATCCTATAGTACGCCGTGTGGGACGGGGAAATATTAATCATAAGATCGTTCCTTTGAACGTCTCTGTATTCCGCGACGGTACGTTTGACTTAACGTTAAAGCCGATTTGCGGCTAGCCTGTAGGCGGGTGTGAGGTAACGCCTGGCTCTGCGGAGAGCAGCGTTTTTAGCTTTGATTAGGTTGCTAATGTCCAAAGGAAGCTTGGGCTTGCCATGCTTAGCAACCTTTACATTCTCACTAATAGCCGAGTTGATGGCGGTAGTGAGCGAATCGACTATCGAGTCGATTTTATCCGTGCTATCGAGATAGTTGGATGAAATCGCGAGTGGGCAGTCTGGGGCTTCCAAGGCCGAAAACAGGGTGTGCTTGAAACCTTTCCAATTGGTATAGGTTTTCGGAGCAGGAGGGTCGTTTTGGGGTCCTAATATTAGAGACACCGGACTGTGGTCTGAGCCTAAGTCGTATAGCGGCTATATGGTCGTAAGGTCGAGATTGATACCCTTGACGATGGCAAAGTCAAGGATATCAGGGGAATTAAGCGGGTTGTCCGGGTAATGTGTCGGTGTGACCGGGGAAATGACGTCAAGATCGAGTGACTTCGTGATGTCTAGTAATTTAACACCACTGGTGTTGGTCGACAAGCACGTCCAGTCAGTATGTTTGCAATTAAAATCGCCGAACATAATGACTGATTGCCCTAGTTTGAGTAAGGCCTCGAAGTCACTACGAAGGGGCGGTGTACCACTAGGTATATAGACTGAGGCTAAGACTATGGTCCTGTGACCTGTCATAGCCAGCCTACATACTGTGGTCTCCATGTTGGTGAGTGGAGGCGTGGGAATCCCGTTTCTTGAATAGCAGCTATCGCCACGGTGGCTTTGTGAGCCGATGCGTTGTCTTGGTGAAACAACGCTTCAGCTCCCAGTTTGCCTCGTCTTTTTTCCTTGATTGCCTCAATCCTAATCTTCTTATTTGACGAGACGCCTAACTAGCGAGTAATTTTTAAATGTACATGGAAATGGAAAAAACTTTACTAAAAATTAGTAACTAAAAGGGAAAATAAATACTATTGTTTTTTTTTCATTTAAATGATTTTTTATACACAAACTTTTAATTAAATATTAAGGATATTGTTTGTTAAAAGCTGTCGAATATTTTGAGTTGTTTGTAGGTAGGGATGTATATCTTCACGTTCTTTGGACCAAGATACCAAATAGACTGTCAAATATGACTATTTATTCATATTGAACAGGTGAATAAATATCTAGAATACCTATTGGGCGTGGTTCCAACTACAACCCCCTGTGCCCTGCACCAATAATTTAATTAGATAGATTTAAGAATATATAATTTACCAGTCAGTCACTCGTGAGCCAAATGTCTGTTAAACGAGATACAACTGGTTAAAAGTTTTTTTTTTTATTCTTATTTGTTTTAGGTGATTCTAGCTTATTCTTGTACGCTCTGTCTGCTCCATTATTTTGCAGCTTTTGTTTCCTTTATTAGTTGTTTGTGAAAGGATTGAGTTATTTTTAGCTATTTGTAAAGTTCGCCTGAAAGTTGCATGGTCTGTACGGAACGTGCAATCAAATCAATTAGTTTGAGCAATTAGAGCTTATTAATTCTGTCCACAACAATCCTTAACTTTAGCGACTTTTGATTTGTCGTGTTTTGAGTACAGCCCGAAACCTTGTTCGCATAAAAATAAACTTAATTGTATGAAAAGAAAGCAGTAAATGTACTCAGGCAGGTAGGAAAAAGTGTTATTTTTATTTAATAAAGTATTGTGATGCCGCGCCGTTGCGATATTGTACACAACATAAACTTTACAAGATTTTGCTACAAATAAATATACAGGCATATACTCGCTAGCTATTCGGTGCGTTTAATTTGATTTAGGCACATACTAATATTTTACTGTGGTGCACATGGAATGATATTGCAATTATTTTATAAAATGCGCAGTAAAAATCCAATTATCAAATTGTTAAATTTTCATAAATCATTTACAACAAATATCCATGCATATCCATCCAGATCCATATATTAAACTAACCTCCGACTAAAAAAGACTAAAAAAGGGCTTTATAAGTTTAAACATCAAATGTAACACAGATCCTAGTACGCGTTAGAAAATCTAGCCAACTTTATATTCCTTCTCCCTTTATATTCTCACAAATATACTTTAATATATATTATTTAGGTAATTAGCCCACTACAGTGTCATAGCCCGTTTAGGGGATGGTTTCAAGCAGTTTTTAGTTCACCCTGCTTGCCAACAGGAAGACGTATGTATTTTTTTACATATTGGTTTGATGATGAAAAATGTTAAATGCCAGAAAAAATATTTAAAGTTTTAAAAGAAGTTAAAATTGCCAATTTTTAGGAACGCACCCTTACATTTTGGCGTGCTCGATGTGACGTCAAAGTACTCATATATGACGATAACGAACGAGCAGATACGAGAACGTCTCATGTAGATGATGAAATCCCGTAACATAGCGAAGTCACAGCCAGTTTGTCAGCCAAATGACCAGCCAACAGCTTACATACTTCAATCACGTCACACTTGACCCATCTTAACCAAGACAACTAGACGACTGTCAAATGTCATGTATTACATTATTATTTATAAATTTTACGTCAAAAGTTACCTGTGTTACCAAAATAGACGTAAAGTTGAGTCAGTAACTGTCAGAATATTAATACAAGGGAAAACCAACCTTGTTTATGTATGGACCTACAAATAACCCGTATGGCGGTAGGCCACATTTTATTACGGTTATCGCGCTGGTTTTGGCACAAACACTTCGATAAAGTTAGGAGTCACCTCAAAGGTCCGAACCTATACACAGCCCAGGTAAGGTCTTGCATGGAGTACTTCAGCCATCTCTGGGATAATTCTGCTAAATATCAACTAGAAGCATTGGACTTTGCCGACCGAAGAGCCCGAAGACGACGAGAGATTCACAAGTGTGTGAGATTACTAGGTCTAGAACACCATGGTAAAGTCTATTGGTATTTTACAGAATGTATTTTGGAGAATGTGTACATAAATGCGCTATTTGAACTAATGGAACTATACTCCTGTCTCCAATGGTCCACTAAACACAAACATAAGTTTACCCGTGTATAGGGAGTGAATGAATAAAAAACTAAGTAAACGTTTTCCTATCTCTTTTTTGGTTCGCCTTGCTAGGCCTTGAATAAACCGCCTGTATCTATTTTTCCATAAATATAATCCTGGGATTTTTAAGACAAAGAGTGGTTAGGTACGTCTTGGACGGGCGTGTACGTACCAACACTGCTTTTCATCAGGTGAAATAGATTTAAAAAAACATTATATACATACGTGCTTATAAATAATTTAACCAAACTTAAAAGTGTTTTAATAATAGGTACCACTTAAAAGCGTGTGTATGCAAGGGTATATTTAAGGTACAAATAATAAATATTGTAGGATAAAGTACAAGTACAAAGATTTAGCTTATTTCTAACAGAAAACACTCACCGGTGCGTGACGATATAAAACATGTTAGGTAAAAGCAAAAAAAAATTATTAAATTAATACTTAAAAAGTATTAAAAAGCACGCATTACTTTAAACGGTTGTAAAATTTTTTTATTAATCCTCGTTTATTAATGTTTCAAACGGAAACCTCCACATTAAAATCAGTATATTGCTATGGGAGATATCATAGACAGACAAACATACATATTCACAGACGATGGATCAACTTGTATCGAAGGTATATACACGTTAAATAAAACATGTACAAATATCATGATGAAACTTTATTTGGTATAACACGGAATAAAAGATGATTTTTAGCACTACATAATCATCAATTAGTAATTAAAATTCCATTTTTTTACTACATTACTAACATGCATATTTGGAATGTATATCTGTACTAATTAACAACTTTAACACAGAATAGAAATATGATTTTTAAAACTTGGTGAAATTCTTTAAGTGAATACCTACCAATTTAAGTAAGCAAGTTAATAGTCATTACTTTAAACATGATCTAAAATCTAAGTTATATTTATACTCATGTAATTTGAATAACATTTTACTTTTCTTCATTCTTTCCAGTGCCAGTCTTTTCTCTGATCTCACTATCTCCAACGCGGACTATCTTTGTTTCTACTTACTTATATAATGTACGCAATATATCGAAATAACGAGCATTTTATGCGTGGCAGAACTAATCTACCAAGTATTAATGACCTAGATTATAATTCACGACTACTTTAATACATTGACTATATTTCAAGAGTTCAGAGACAATTAACCATAAATAATATTTACAACAAATTAAAGGTACGAAAATTCTTTAAAAAAAAGATGACATAGAAATAACAAACAGAAGAAACTTGTTCAAATACGTCAAATTAAACTTAAGCCAGAATTACAAGAATGACAGACTTATATTTGTTATCTTTGGTATGATTAATATTTCAATTTATTATGATAAAAGGGTAAGCCGATAATTTAAGAGCAGCCGGGTCTTCGGTAGATACGCATCTCGCTGGTGGCGATAGCAATCCACTCATTGCGTTCGGAGTCGAACCACGTGAGGCCGAGCCTGTACTTGCCGTTGATGTTCACATGTTGGCAGTGTGAGAACCACCAGCCACCTTCGTAGTTCACTGCGCAGTCCGTGTTTGAGGTGTCGCGATCGCGGTCCCTGGTAGAAAACTCCATGTGGTTTTGATACTCGAAGGCGTCACTTGCATTCCCTTGGAAACCGCTCACTTCCAAAACATAGCCTCCATCCCCGCTACCAACCGAGAAGTGCTCGTACTGAGCATACCAGGGTGCTCCATAAATATCAGTCATGTCAATACGCATCGACGAGCAGTTGTCAGAGGTAATGCGGTACATATTATCCAAGCCAAGCCAAAACTCTCCAGCGGGGTCTCCGAAACCACGTTCGTATTCATGGAACTTGCGGTTGAACTCTACCGTGCCGTTGATTCGACGTTGCAACAAGGTACTTCCATTATTACACCAAGTGTCTATTGCATCCGTGCCCGGGTGGATCAAATAAGTGCCAGGGGGCCCGTCGACAGTGGAACAATCTTTAGGTAATTGGTTAACCAAATCTACATATTCTCGATCGACCTGCTGCAACTCCTTTACCTCGCCGATTAATTCAGGCAACGAAATTGGTTCAGTCATGTTTGTATGAAGATCTTTAATAAGGTATGGATTTGCCTCGCTCTGTAAAAAAAAGTTGATTAAGTTTTGGAACTTACATTGTACGAAAACGACTAGTTTGGAAAATTTTCTGCTTGCACAAAAGGACTGCCATGAAACATTCATACTTATTAAAAAACATTCCGTCAACCAGTAAAATTTACTTACAGAAAATAATATTTAAAAATATTAAAAATATTAATTTTGTTGTGCACCTTGAGTATGTGGTCGTTAAGGCGGAAGAAATGTTGTTTGGATCTGTCCTGGAGACGAGTTAAGGAATCGTTAATCAACTTGAGCAGCTCATGGTCTGCGTCGCTGCGGTCGATCGCGTTGCTGATGCTCACAGCGATGGCCTTCACCGACTGCCGTAGGGTTTCCTGGTGTTCCTTCAGGTACGACGATTGTGCGTTCAACTGGGTGAGGTAAGAGAAAAATTAGGGCATATATAAAATCATAAAACTTTAAAACAATTTAAGCTGAACATTGAAAACAATTTGACTAACGTTTTAACTTCAAACGCTAAATAGGTTTATAGTGAAAATTATAAAAAGAAAATACATGGTTATATTAAATAAGCTTTTTAAATGCAACAAACCTGTGCGATATCAATTTCCAGCTTTGAAATCTCTTTACGAATCTCAGGAACAGTCTTATCGGCTTTGTTCTCAATGCCCTCAACGTCTTCCCGCAATTCCAGCATAGAAGCGTGAACCTTATCAAAATCGGACACTTTCTGTGAGGTGTTCATGATTTGATTATGCATGACCTTATTTTCAATTTCCAAGAAGTCTAGTTTGGCCGAGAGGAGTTGCCAGTTAGGTTCTTCGTAGCGGTCGAGACGGCGTTGGACGTCGAGGATCTGAGTTTGCAGGGATTGTTGGTAGTGGTCTAGCTGATCTTGGCCACGCGCGAGGCGAGAGATCTGGTTGTGGATCATCTTGCCATGGCGCAAACGCATCTTGCGGAGGTGCTCGGTACGCGTGCGCCGGCGGTCGTGGCGCAGCGGGTGGTTCTCTACCACTTCGTTCTCTATTTCCGGAATTGCTTCCAATTGAAGAGATTTAAGCTGTAACAATGTAGAATTGCATGTGAGGGATTGTAGCTACGTATTAGTTATGTCTATTTACTATTTAATTAAATAATTATTCCAAAATATTATTTAACTGTAAATAAGTGGGTAAGATCATAAGAAATCAAGTAAAAAATGTATTACTATTTTGTAATATCAGTTATAATTCGTACAACCAAATTCGAGTACAAATATTGCTATGGACCAATGTGTACTTAACATATTTGTAGTCATCAGAAACTGCACGATTTATTTTGTCCCGCATAACAGTTAACTATAATGTGTCCTGCCTGGTTCAAGTATGATACAAGCTTGAGCGGGCTTGCAATAATGCACCGACTTCGTTCACTATTCAAAAAATAATCAGTGTTTTTGCAAAAAATACCAATAATGCAGCATAATAACTGTACAAGTACAATAAACCCTGCACTAGAATAAAAGCTTTGAAATGTCCGTTTTTAAGTAGCTTTTCGCATGTAATATTGCAGTAACTTTTATTATGCTTGCAGATCTGCCGCAAGACCGACTATGGCTGTGTATATTATTGAATAACACCAATATACTGACGTTACACAACTCGAAATGCCTGTGACGAATCTCAGTTAAAAGAAATTTTTAGTTTAAAACATTCAGAGAGAATCTGTTCCCTTGTTAAGCAATACGTATATTAAAAGTCACCAGAGGCATATTTCAAAATTTGAAATCAAAACAAAAGATACCGTCTAAAATAACCGAATCGTGGTTTTATCCTCGTAAGTATAAACAGCAAGCTCAAACAGAACCGCCATCGCGGGTTCTCACCTGATGAAATATTCAGATGTTAAGAAAAGGAGATGAAAACTGACAGACAAAGACGCCTCAATATGGAAATGAAGGGGTCGTTCCCCGAGTATTCCTGCCGAAACCTTGCGAAAGACAAAATAATAATTACTAGAAAGCTCCAACACAAAGAATGCTTTTGGCTGAAGAAAATATGGAGCCAGATGATGAATTACACCTCAGATGCGTCGTGTACTTTTTGTAATAACACATCAGACAAGAAACAACCCTTTATTTAAAAAAAATGTTAACCGAAAAAACTATTTACATTCACACAAGATGTATAGATAAAATACTTGAATTTAAATTTCATGGCACAGTTATAAAAGATGCTGATAAATTTTAAAGTACAATACAAAAATTTTTTTTAAAGTTAATATTTAAACAAAACGACTTGGTTGGTAATTCTTCAAATTTGTATACCTTCAACCTTAACTACCTTCTTATATAATTAGTACCAAATTAAGATTACTCAGAACACGTCTCATTCATAATGTAAAGCGTAATCAAAGGGAATGTATAATCTATGTACCTTTCCGAAAACGAAATCTTACACAAATACTTTACTGCTCGAATAGAGAACTTCTTACATTATAAATGATACAATACTTTACAATAGAGCTTATTCAGTTCTTCAACAAGAATTCTTCGTCATTTGACGCTTTCACTAGAGTGTAAAGGAAAAGGGATTCAAAACTACCTTTTCCACACTTTTGTATTTATATTTATATATATATAGCACTTTGGGCCCCAATGGCATCACATTTTTATACGAAATAAAAATGACTCGACGATTAACCCTGTATATATTTAAAGTAATTTTTATGTGATAAACAATTTAAAACCAAATATTAAAAAAACAAATGGGGAACAATTATTTTTCGCCCATTTTAGCAACTATAAGGTGAATTAAGCTAAGAATAATTAACCGCTTGTTTCTGCGGTTTATTTTAAAAGGATCTAATGAACGTCGGTGTGCACAAACGGTGTAGTTACTTTGGTCTTTTTAGTAATTAGCTGTTAAATACATTCGATTCGAAGCTCACCCCACCGCAATTCGGGCGACAGCAGTTACATTTTTCCTTCGATCGTTTAGCCTTTAATTAAAAAAATATAAATATTTTGTCTGTAGGCTTTGTAAAATAAAATATTTACGTATAGTTTAATACTTTTCCATTCAGTGTAATCAATTATGTCAAATGCAATCTTGGAGGTTATCTCAAGGAGAAAAGTAAAATACCATGGTAGTTTGTTTTCACAAATAAAGGTAATTTAACGGAAAGACCTCACACAGCACATCGTCGCACATGTACCACGGTACAGTCAGCATGAACTGTTATGAATTAAAGGCAGATTTTTAAAAACCACGTCGTGTCGTAAGACTTACGTTTTATAATACCGATCCATCATTTTGAATCTCGGTTTTATTCTTTTATTTTGATACTGGCTGTTCTACCTGTCTAATGAGTAAAACTACCTACGAGATGTAAGTTATTTCACTGTGAGCCAGTGGTTGATGAAATATAATACCTATTTGAATTTGGCCAGCCCGATACTAATAACATTACCAGTGTCTCAATTAAGTAAAATCGGGTGGACCAGTGTAGCCAATTATAGAACTACTTTGTGCTTATTTACATTTTGCGCATAGTTACAGAGTAGAATATAATATGTGGCGACCAGTACCAGCAAGACTTCTTTAACATAAATTCTAATACATGATATTGTTCCGAAATTTCGAGGAAATAGTAATGTCATTTAAACCAAAGGATGCTTTTTAGGACTATATATTTATGGTTGTTAATTACGAATAACGAAAAAAGTTTCTAATAAAGTATAAAAATGAATATTCACAATTCAAAAAGCCTTTTATAATAACACCAGGTATCTTCAGAGATATTTTTGCAATTGATTTCTCATTTTCATCGTAAAATATTGTTAGCAGCCACGGAATCCTCGTAGTTTAAGGTCTTTCTCCTTGATGTAGTTTAAAAATAAGAGGACAGACAGATGTTAATCCGGATCGCGTACAAAACAAAACTGGTTGCAGTGTCTACACAAACATGAAGGTAGTCTTGAAAAAATTCTCGTTTTTAAACGGCCTTGTTTTGCATCTAAAGAGTTTAATAATAGAAACGGATGCCTGGATCTTAAAGAAATGTACGGCATGTACACATTATGTAGAGCCAAATATTCAAATTTCTATACTCTGCAGTATTGTTTGTTCATTATGAACTGTGGGAAAATTGCTTAAATCATAATTACAAAAAAATAATTGCGTGGTGGAATTTTTAGAATAAATTTAAGTTTTGTAATTTATCAAAAATTATCGGTAACAAGATTTTTGGAAACTATAACTTGATTAATTTATGAAATTGATCTATATATAAACTCAAAATGTCCGCATTGTCACCAAATTTTTAAGGATTATAAATAAAAACTACTAATTAGTGAATATAAACCCGAAAAAGACCTCAAAATAATGCATGAGAAACAAGCAGATGCTTACCTCTTATAAGCGCGTACAAAAATGTTATAAATTATATAGATCTCCAAAGAGGCACGCGGGCACCTGTCCGAACTGTCATTCAAGTCCATCAATGAGCCGTCCACCGGAGAGGACCAGTATTGCGAGATAATTATAGAAAATAATAAAATCCATAGTCACCTACGCCAACCGTACCTACCCTACAGTAACAAAATTGTGTTATAGGTACGTAAAAATACAAAATTCGGTAAAATTCTGGGAGTCTAATTTACAGTAATTAAATACCAAAAATGTTTTTGAGTTGAAGCATGAATTGAAGGTAAAATAGCAATGAATTCACAAAAAGTGGTTTCACTGAATTATGACAATAGTTTCACAAATTTAAGCAATTCATAAAAAATTGTTGAAAAACATTCAAATAATATATATTTGAATGTTTTTCAACAATTTTTAGTATATTTTGAGTATATTCTATTATACATGGAATAATGAACGTCATTTCTTCTATTGACCAAAAACTGGTTCATGTTTTGATTTCCGGCGACATCGCGCAGGCGCAGGTGATTGAACAGATGTCACTCTATGAACAATAAATAAATAATAATAAATAAATATTTCTAACAATCACACCACATTATCTAGCCCAAATTAAGTATCATTAAAGAACTTGTGTTATGGATACTAGATAACGGATAAATAAACTTAAGAAATATATAAACACACGTAAATATTTTTTTTTATATATAAATATTAGAAATAAACTTAAATAAACGTAAATACACATCCATGACTAGAAAGCAAATATAATAATATATCTGCCCCTACCAGGATTCGAACCCGGGACCTCTGGCATGGAAGGCAAGGCTACTTACCAACATACCAAACAGGCCGTCGAACAATGTATCGATGTTTGATCAAATAAGGATATTTATTGTTAATGGATAGAACTTCTTTAACTCGTGTACTCAGTTACTAAAATACTAAATTAATGTCGAAATAACTCATTTAAAATTCGATCTTTAAAAAAATACTTACAGTCACAATTGCTTGTGGTATTTTACAAACATCTCAGAAAAATCTACGAATAAATAAGTAAATTATCTTCTTTTGAAACTGTTTTCTTTTACTGATTTAGAGTACTTTCGCTTAGATCAAGTTAAGTAGAGGCAGTACAATACCTAATAAAATTTCGGAAATGAGAAGATTTCATCCATTACGATACTATTTTATTTCCTAAGTTGTAGTATATTTATAACTGACTGTAAGTTCACGTGGCCTGGTTTTATAATTGACCCCAATCTGATGAGAGCTCTATTCCAATACAAGTGATACCCATCTATTTCACTTTAAAAAGATATGGTCCCAATTAAAAAAAACATAGCTGTTACAAGACATGTAAATTCAACAAAGGAAATAAATTGAAAATGAAACGGCAACTATTACTTTCTTTCCGATTTTGAAATGAAAAGCCACACTTCATAATTGCATGTCAAAATGATAGCCCCGAGGAAATAAATGCCCTCGGAATAAAATTGGAAAGAGCATTTTACAAAATTGAGAGTATGTTATAATTCCAACGTAAAAAGAGTTCCTACAAATCTTATGAGGCAGTGTATTAAGCAAACTGAGCGTACATGGACACACCTGGTTGGACAGATGTTTCGGTAACTGTCACATGTTACTGTTCTTTCCTGCATTATGAAGGTCCATACGATATATTATGATTGTAAGTTAAAACATAAAAATACATCATGTAATTAGGTATTCTTTTGTTCTGGTCCCCAAATGAAATTAAATGTATTTTTTCTGTATTTAATTTAACTGTTACTATGTGGACACAAGCTGTAATAAACATACACGTCCAGAAAACTAGGAAATAGGAACAAATCCTACTTATACTTCTTAAAGAGCTGTATATTTTCTGATTCAAGTACGCAAATGTTTACTCATGAGCTTATGAACGAACCTTTAATTTCACACACAATATTGGCCAGTAAAATTGATAGTCCCAACGCAACGGTTGCGTCGGTTAGATGCAACAAGCGTGAAGAGGGTGCATACCTGTTATTACAACAAGAACCTTATTTTGCACCTTATGTGCTACGGAATAAAGATTAGAAGTATCTTTAATATCCTACAAAAGCATCAGAATGGAATAATTCAATAAAAAATATAAACTAATACAAAACGTCCCAAGCGACGCGCCCTCCTGTTTTATTTGTAGAGATTTTCAACGGCTGTTAATGCTTTGTAAAGGAAAACTTTTATTAAGTGTAATATTTTTTACCTATTTTTATTTGAACTTGATTCTTTTAGTTTCAGTAACTAAATTAAAATCTGTATCCAACTTCTGATTTACTACATCGGAATAAATATATTTGCACTTTTGATTGCGATTTTTAGGCAATATAGATAAACAGCAAGGATACAGGGTTATCCCGGTATATGTTTAATTACCTTGCCGTTATACAATTAAATGAGGAATTTTCTGAAAGCTTTGAAAAATTGTAAATAAATAACACAATAGGTGGTGCTTAGTAAAAGTTGGTCCCAGTTTTTAAGAGTTAATCTATAATGTATAGGAAAGAAAAGAACTACGCTATAAAGCCTTGCGCTATGTATCGAGGTCACAGTACCTATTTTTTTTTTAATTGTTTGAGTAAAATCCCTCATTTACAAGTAATTAATGCAATTCACATATCAAAGTACGCTTAGCAGAATTCTTTCAGATATATCATCAATCTTTCTTTCTGGTAAATTCAATCGAAGTTTTCAATTTTCTGAGCGAAGCGACAAGGGCTGTGATGTCATTACCGGAGCGGTAATGGATAGTCGTTTCGTTTCCCAACATCTGCAAACCTTTGCTAGCTTATTTCCGATTGAAAAAGCAGCTTTTATTGGCAGTTTTTATAGATAAAATTTATAGGAATACAGTAAAAATTACTAGATAATTCATAAAATGTATAAAATTAAGCACTATTTTCAAAAATATTTCGTCGAGCTTCCACTATTTTGATGGCCCCATGTTAAGCCAGCTTATTTCGTGAATTAGAATCTGAAAAATCTGTAAAATTTATAAGTCAGCCGAAGAAAGCACACTCTGTGACTGATTTCAGCTGATCTTACCTCAACTTACTTTTACAGAATGCCTAATAATCTCAGAAACGATTGTCCACCTACGTGTTTCAATATGAAAACAGTGACTGGCTCACCAAAATAAGACTGACAGAAACTGAAAAAAGATATGGAGGAACTACAGATTTACACATGAGTTTGCTATTAACACATTTTTTTAATTAACGGTCATATTCGAGAATGAATCCGTATGTGGCCTAGTATGGTTTAAAAAAAAATAAAAAGTAAACCTCTTTAGCAAGCTTGCTGACGTGAGAACGCATTTCAGCCAACAATTTCTTGGACTCCTGATCTTCGTGTTTGAGACGTTCCACCTCGTTATCCAGCTTGTCCATTCGCGCTTCTTGCATACGCGCTAGTTGTGCCAACTCAGCATTCTGTGCTAGCGCTTGTTTAAGCTGCGAGAAAATATACGAGTTAGATAATATATGCATAATAATAATTGAAATACCTGTCAAAGAAACTGCAAAAGTGCAAAATTCTTTCAAAATTGTCATATAATTAGCTAAACCGGATTGAGCTGCATTTGGTTAATAAAAAGAAATAATCAAATTCTACTGAATCTATTCAAATAGAACGTGAAGTTTTCAGAAAGAATTACTTTTTTTGTTTTAATTTTTCATTCATTCATATTATTTCATAGTATCTATCACGTGTATAAATTCGATTATTTTATGAGAGTCATAACAATTGGCTAAGTAATGGCTAGTTTACATAGTAGTAAGTAGTACTCGTAATAATAATCCAACATAATAACTACAGTAGTTTTTGTGTTCATTTAAATACACATTCATTAAAATAATAACCCCTATCACAGAAACATCTCGGTCATGGTAATAATTGAATTTTTCGTTAACTTATGGAACATGTGACCTAAATGTTGCCTTTTTCCATAAAAAGCAGGGCGACAGATTCCAACTTAATGACTTGTAATTATGAGCAGCAACAATAAACAATGCCTGCTTGAGTCTCCGGCAATACAGAGTTATTTTATTGATCAATGAATAATAACTCCTTGGCATCAAAGCATGTTAAAGAAATCAAAACTTTCAGATCGTTCTCCTAATCAGGATCGCAACAACTTTGACTGACGCAGAAAACCCACGCAAGCTACAACAAGTTCAATGTAAAGTTTTAACTTCAAAGTAAGCATTAATTATTTAAGAATTGATAATATTATTCATAGTAAGAAATTTAATACATGCATAATTAAATCCTGCTTTTTTTCCTCCTTCCTGTTATATTAAAGAAGCAAAATTTAAATTTAAAACTGTAGATACAATTTTAGGTCACATTAGGTAAGAAATAATATGAGACAGGTAATTTTTATGAATTATAATCTCAAGCCATGGTTTGCTTACATAAATGAAATAACCCTGTTCTGATTTAAGTAATTTGATAAAATAATAAGAATTTTCGTTAAACAGCCGAATCAGAATTAGAATCAAATTAACTTCATATAAACTGTCCACCTCCTTTATGTTCTATTTTTGTAAGACATCCTAATGTGGATTGTAGGCATAGACAGGTAAAGCGCTCGTTTTGTGAACTTTAAAAACAATGTCGCATATGCGATCGTAAACAAAACGGACGAGGACTATGCCTGGTGTAAAATGCAATTTTCCGTGTTAAAGGGCACTAGTTACCTCTTACTTATATACTATAATCCCTTATAAATAGCATACATACTCTCCAGAAAACCTGCACGGTCTCCTTTGAAACCACGAACTTGTCACTACGTGAATCTTTGTTTAAATAAATCCGCAGCCAAAAGAACTCTTGGAATTAGTGACAGTTAGTAACGAATGAAATGTTTTTTGAATGCTTATTTTTGTATAAGGAGATGATGAAAATGAGAGGGTAAAAATAAAATAACACGAATAATTTGCTCACATAAAGAATACCTACTTTTTAGGTCCATTGCAACCTAGTTCGGTTCTCATGGCATGGATGTAATGAATTTGGAGGCAATTACTAGAGAAATCTTTAATCATGGTTTGACGACAGAGAAGTGCAATCAATAATCCGGACTTTATCTCTTTAGGTATCTTTAAAAATTCAACGGCTGCACTCAGAGATTTATGTAAGTTACAGATAAAGTAAAAATTCACTAAACAAAAACTATACTTCAAACTTCTTATAAGTAAAACACTTACTGATCATTTGATCACGCTTTTGCGATGGCTCATGATTACGATACGATTGGGTCTTAAATAAATACTTCTGTTAAAGACAAGCTAAATACTTACGCATTATTTGTTTAACTCCAAAATGCAGCTCTATAGTATGCAGCGGAGCTTACTATACTTGTATTAAAATTTTAAAACGCTTACCTCATTGCGAATGTCCTGTAAGGTCTTCAGCAGTTCAGAGTTATTGATGCTTTCGCCAACTTCCTTCAGTTCAGCCTTCAATTCTGCCACAGAAGTCTTCGCCCACTCAAGAGTAGCTTTTTCATTTTGTTCAGAGTTATCAGCTGCGCACAAGCCTTTTCTAAAGACAATGAGAAAAAAAATTATCAGTACAAGTCAGTATATGAAAACTGTATAAAGCAGTTGGCAGTCAATAATACATTTTATTAATGGTCATTAACGCGTTTTATTGGGAACAGTGATTTTAATGGGAGAAAGGTACTCTTTGTCCTTCTCTAGGCCTAACAGAGTCTGTGCAAAGTTTCGCAGTGATAAATAACGTAGACCAGGTTGGAATGCTGACAAACATAATCACTATAACATTTAATAATATTTTTTGGGATTAGGAATTTAAAAAGTAATAACAATTAGACCTTTATAAATACGAAGCTTATAATATATTCGCAATCAATGCGACAAGAATTTTTTTTGACAAATTAACAAACACTCTCATCGAAAACCTAGATACTAATAACGTAACTTGCTCCTGATTAGTTTCTCCCAAAGCAGGAAAAATCTTTTTCCCAGTTTTGTGCTCAACTTAATGTGACATACCAAGGGTTTCACGAGATTTCAGAATGCAGACAAAATGAACAGAGCGGATATTTTTAATAACAAGGTTCAAAGGCAAATGATTGGCCGGACGTGACGTCACGCTCGAGAGAATACCTCTCCATGGTTCCGTACGCTCCTTCCTACTTCCGTTGAGCAGGACTTTGTAAACATATTTTATAAAATGCATCAGTACTTAACATAAGTATAATATAGGGTAGGCTGTTACATGCATACATAGGATGGTGCTCATACAAAGAGGACGCATATCAACCGTGACCATTCAAAATATAACTTGATATTTTACGTACGTTTCAATATCAAAAATTTTAAAGTAAACTTTTACATTTTTTATAAAAGGAAATGTACGACTATAATTTGAATCAGTGTAACCAGAAAAGAAGCTAACAAGTATGCCATTCAAAGCCATGATGTAAGGAAATAGGTTATTGCTGCTTTTTCATTAAGTAATTCCCTGTTTGTGTTTCAATCGATACAGTTTATTTCCGTTCGATCTAAAAGTTTATAAATGGAACCCGCTAATTTACGATTTGATTCAAGTTATTATTGACTTTTTCCATAGTACATGTATATTTTGATACCTACTTACAATAACGTTTGATCCGTTATATACGTTATAAATATCTAAATGAAACCACTACTGTTTGTAGTATGGGTTTTTTAATCATAGCAAACATTTTTCTCAATTCATTTAAAGCAAAATTACGAAGATTTATAACACGCCGCAAAGTAGTTCCTAACACGTAAACTTTAAGTGATTCCAGGTAAGATTGCCTATCAGGTATTTTTTTGGTTATCAAATACAATTTCTTAGATCAATATTGATTTTGATAAATTTATCGATTGACACATTCCGGTGTAAACAGGTGTGTAAGGTAAGTGAGGAGTTACGTAACTATTTTTAACTTATTTATCTCCCTTGTTACATTTGTCCGTGCAACTTTATTCACGTCATCAATATTATAAGTTATACTCTTTAATTTCTAGTTTTCATTGATTTACATACTAGATATCTTGTTTTACATAACGTGTAACTTCAAGTTCTGTTTCAACCATTACCTATTAACAATTAAACTGAATAAACTATTAAGTAGCTATAATTAAAGCTAAGTATTAAATACTTGTACCAATTGTACCCAATCAATAAAAAGTAATTGCCATTTTCTAATTTCCAGTTGAATAGAAATGAGTAAAGTTAATTGCTAATTCCAATTGATTTTAACCTTTTGAGACAGAAGGAATATTTTAATACCAAAATCAGAGGAAACAATTATCTCAAGTTCCATTCACAAACCTTTTCTTGAATTACTCCGTCTATTGGTGAAAACCGTATGATAATCCGCTAAGTAATTTTTGACTTTATCATGTTCAGACAGGTTTGTTTGAATAATATCTAGGGATTAAACTACTATCGTTCCAAGTAATCAAATCGCAATTCTAATAAAATAACCTACCCCATATTAATAATGCTAAGCGCGAAACTGTCCCAAAAAAGGACATGCAAGGCTTCAAAGCTTTTTAAGTAACGCGGCTTACTCACGGCACACGGTCGGATAGGTCCGACTCGTTTCGGACTCGTCTGGTGCGAGGCGAGTCGTGTAGCCGCGACTACACTCATCCCTGAAGATGGACTCCAGACGAGTCCGAAACGAGTCGGACCTATCCGACCGTGTACCTTGAGTAAGCCGCGTTACTAAATACCTCACTAAAATGTCTCACGTAAGTTTTATGAAATTAAATGTGAGGCTTCCACAAAATTTCATACTTTGTTAAGTCGATCTCGTGTTTCAATATGGGCCATGTGCACAGTTACGCCTCAGGTAGAAACGTGAGCAGTTGCAGCGTCACGTGGTTGGCCCAGCAGATGTTCGATGATTAGAAATGCGATAGCTATCACTTTTATATTGTATTTCATTTTAAATTGATAGACATCTTTGCGGTTTTGATCGCAAAGGAGTTGCTTGTGGAGTTAAGGAAAGCTTTGTCATTTATTCGACAACAGCGTTTAAATAGCATTATTAAATACCCTATAGTAAATAAAAATTTATTGAAATAAAAAGATATTGAATTATTTACACATAATTAATTACATATTCTAAAACAGCATTTAGCGACGCCCCTTCTAGGTACGACGGTCATAAGGTTAGTTAAACCGCATTGAGAGAGCACTTACAATGTGAAAGATATCTAATGATCCAGGACGTCCATAAAAATAAATTTTAAGCAAATCCCGAAAAGTAAGTTCGAATAACTCTGACCACAAATAAATGAAATCGGGTTTTCACATAGTTCTGGTACCATAAGCTAATTAAAAAGATAAACCCTGAACAACGACACCGTCCACAAAGTAAAAAATTTGACAAACTCTTTAGGACGCTTTATTTAACAAACAAACTATACAAAAGAAATCGACTTAATAAAGTCCTGATACAGGAAATTACATTATTGTCATTAATTGTTATCTTAAAAGGAAAAACGTATAATGAAAAGGACGGAACCTCTAATAAAAATGGAGTAAAGCTTCTCAAATAAGCTGTTTATTTGAATAAAAGTCATCATTTATTTTTACTACTATAAGCGTAAAATTATTGTCTATTACGTTTGTTATTTCAACCGAAAACATCTGAGTGTTGGTATGAAAAGAAGATATTAATGAGAGTAAAAGTCGCCTTTTTTAACAAAACTTTGTACATTTTAAAATAAAATTTTGTAAAATACTCGTTGTGTAAATTTTACTTCTTTTTTCTTTTTGTTAGTTTATGTTTAAAAAGAATTCTATGGGTCACATTTTTTTATTACATATTTTCAAAGAAGACTCCACCAGCGACTATACAAAGTTTCGTGCGTCTGGACTAATTCAAAGCACATTTTCCAGTCTGCAACAGGAACTTCCACAATAGTTTCATAATGCTAGTAAAAAAATTTACAGGAAATTTTATATTTGGACCTAATATAATTTTACTTTAAAATAATCAAAATTATATACAGGGTATCTAGAAGGTCTAAATGGAAGGGGTTCAAAGATATTTTTTTATACTAATTGGACCATTGGACTAATTTGGACGTTGACTTTCTGGACACCCTGTAAACTCGCTATCTTTTTTTCGCAATAGTAAGTATCTGAATAGCCTGGTATATCTGTTCTAAGAGCTCTTGTTTACAAAGCGCTTTCGGGAAAAAATTACCACTCATGTTTTTTAAGATGTAAATGATACGGTCGATATTGGAATGTCAATTCGTTTGTAAAAATAAAGTCCATCATTAGAAATACCACCTGCCACTTTAGAAGAGGGTGAATACAATTTTGGGGCAAACATGCCGAAGACGGAAACATCTGCTCTAATGCTATTGTGCGTTCATTTTTTGCTTCCCAAATTGTTTTTGTTGTATATATACTTGTGTTTAGGTATTTGAGTATGTGGAATAGAAAAAAAAATAACGTTAATAATTATAAGAAGAGTTGTGTTAAGTTGTTTTTTTTGTTTTTTAATTATAGTTTGATTCCCAAAGTACAACTTTAATAAAAGTGTTGATTGTTATAACTGATTATTAATGCCTTTCTTTTATCGAAACCTTAGCATAACCTTCTTGCCCGTCCGTTCCCTATGTATCTATTCATTCGCTTTGTATATGGTTACGGTATAATTTAGTGTTGATTATTTTTTAACTAAGTTATTTTGTTTTATTTAATATTAAAGAAAAATTTTTTACTTTGTGTATGGTGTCAATCTTGAAAAAAGATCGTAATTATTCTACCTTAAATAGTTATGAAGATAAAAATAATAAATGCATTATGTATTTTAAAATTCAAGTTAATTTTGCAAGTTAAGTTAGCCGTATGCTAATAACTAAGTCAGAATAACTAGCTTATGTTTTATTTAAAATTAAAATACTGGTTGCTCTAACGCATAGTTACCACCGGATGTGGGCCCCTACTATACTTCCGCTTTAATAAACGAAGTCTATTAAAAACAGATGTTCCGTCATTATCATTATAAATTAATATTATTATAAAAGTGGTAGATGTAGTAACTTTGCACGCATATGTTTTAGAGCTGATTGTGCGTATATAAATATGGTTTCGGTTATATAAATATGTATATAAACATTTGAAAGAATTTTTTGACACGAACTCCTATTTACGTGAAAAACCCGTAATTATACAGAATAACATGAAGTATAAGCATTTTTACAACGTATCAATCGCTCAACTTCTAATTCCGGGAGTTATTCAAAGAAATGACTCAGATCTTTCAGTTGATCCAAAACCAACAAACACTTTTATTTTATCATATTATTACAGGGCAAAGATTTTTAAAAAGCTCCGAGATATTGCTATAAAACATCGTACAACAAGAGCAGTCGAACAGCATTAATCGACACAAAAGTTGTTAATTCATAAAAATACATTTATATTTAACGCTACCGCCATCATTTTAATCGCTACCAAAAATGTAAACCCGTTAAATACCCTCAACGTTTTATATTGTTCGTGGTTAAAACTGAACCTTGCAACTTTTGCTAGTATAACGACTGTTGTTATCATCGACGCTCTTAAATCGAAAAATAAACCTCGATAAAAAACGATTTGCAAAAAGCCTAGCAGCTGGCCTGCATGCCGAGTCAGTACCTTCGAGTATGGAACTCGATAAACAAGTCTAGTACCAATAAATGTCTCAAACAAAATGAATCATAAAATACATTAATTAAAATATTTATTATTTGAAACGGTCTTCTACTGCTTCAAATCTTTATTTATGTTTAAATTTATATTACATTTTGATTCCGACTGTACTTACATATGCGTAGGCTCTTGTATTTTGCATTATTTTAAAAACAAGTTGCGAGTAATATAGTACAATTAATGGCGATTTTTAAACGCATGGACTCTATTCCTTTTGGATAAGGTAGAATATTAATTTGCTATTATTATCTGCGTCTCAATTGTAAATCGAACAGGTGCCTTCCGAAAAAAAAACCGTATCCAGGAAAAATTGGCTTATTTATCAACGATTTTTGTTTTAATATCTTTGCGGAATTCTTATGTTCGGAATAAATATCATGGACGCAAGCATGGATGAGATAGCCGCTGTTAAACGAACTTAGAAACTATGGATTTCGCTACGATTGCTGCAAAACCTAAGTTTAGACTTAGGACAAAACCCTGAAAACTTTAAACAAAATAAACAAAATATTATAATGTTTATAATCAAATCATTTTTGAACCCCTAATGGATCCAGTGATTCCTAAAAGGCCCGCATCATGGCAAAATAAGTGTTAATTAACTCAAGCCCCATTTTTGATGCTGTGATATGTTTTTTATCTGAAGAATAATCCGGAAAAAACTTGAAGATACCAACCACCCTTTTCTTCATAACAAAGAAGATTGTTGATATTATTTTAATTGCGGTTCGTTACTAAGTTGAATTTTTAAGGATTCGTTTTACTTACTCCACAAACCGTCACGCCACCTCCCCCTTAAAATTACCCTGGAGAAAATTACCCTCAAACGTCTCCCCTTGGAGTCACGGCCCCCAGAAACCCTCTCATCTAGAAAACCTGTTGCTTAGACACTGAGACCTCGGATGGCACCTCTGGGTGACCTACATAAATACTCAGGCTTGTCTGGGGGATAAGAGTATTTATTGATGGATAATTAAAAATTTTAAATATTTTTTATAACCTGGAAGTGTCATTTGATACTTTGATACAACCCGTTTAAAACAAGGTTTATTAGGGCGAAAACAAAAAAATTGGTAAAGCGCAACCGCAAACACGAGGTTTTGAAAATAAAAACATGTTAACGTCAAAGTAAAATTTATTTAAAACAAATATTAATTACAACTTTTTAAAAATCTGCTGGACCTCTTTAGTTACTATATGCCGCAAACGTGACGTAATGAACATCAGGTTGTCAATTGTCATCCGTGGTATCAGGCTCCATGCTTGAAATAAATACAAAAATAGTTCTTCTTCAAAGGTATGCCGACGCATGTTTGGTAAGTTCTATTGTTGCAGCGAGCTGTAGATTGTCACTGCCTCCTAGCGATCAATTAAACAGCCTTGCCTTTGTCGTTTGAAGTCTCTCCCTAGGTACTGTCCCGTAGTACACGTTGGCTGCTTCTGTCTTCCAGTATATATAATCCTAAACATTTATTCTACCCTTAAATGACACTGTTGTCTATCTCGTATAGTAACTAAATTATTTAAAATTAATATTAGGTATATATGAAGACCAGAGCAAGGACCGAAAGTTGCTTCTTTATTAAATAATATAAATTATTTGCTTCCATCTTTTTCGCCGTTTATTAACATTGCCCTGGGTACTGCAAGGCTCTTGGCGGTCTTTTCTTCCGATTGTCGTATAGCGTCGCCCTATTCCGGGTCGCGCTGAATCGTGTCGGATCGCATCGTTGAGACACGTCCGAAGTCTGAGAGTGCCCGGATGGCACGTGACTTTGGCTTGCGAGCTTTTCGTTTTAATATTCAAAAGCTACTTTAGATTAGTGTCGACATGTGCAAATCTTAAGACGTGCCTACTTAAGAGAATTTATTCCTTTTTGCTTTCTATATATTAGAATACTATGTGAAAAAGCTAAACAAGTGATGCAGGATGAATAAACAAAGATTCTGTTCTTAAAATAAGGCTTCATAATGTAAAAAATATGTTAGCAGGTACGAAACATTTTTTCTATCATATCCCAAAAACAAACCTTAACAAACCGCCGTTTGTACACTAATTTTCTAACTACAAATCTAGCCGAGGCCCTAGTACCTAACAAATGACCTACCCCTTTGCCCTAAAAAGCTACCCTCCGCTAAACAGAGATCCTTTATATTCTCTATTCAAAATTAAAATCAAAAAAATTACAAATAACGTAAAAAATATATGAAGTTAACGCAGGAGATTGATAGATTCGCTGAGATAATATTGCGAAGTTACGAAGTTCAGAAACGCTAGAAATCTCGCCGTTGAGATGAAAAATAAAAACAGCTTTGTTTCAAAATTGGAAATGAACATATTTTATGATATTTAAAACGCTTTTATTGAAAAGCAAAAATTTACGAACTCTAGGATTTTTAAATTGTACACCTTGGTTTAACGTAATCTCAGAAAATAACAAAATAACTTCAAACATCACTTAATTAAGTAACATGTCAAAAAAAATACTAGTTAACGTTACATCAAATATAAAAATATTATAAAATAATTACATTTACAATAATTTACAAATTAATAACTAGATTATGTTTACGGCTGTAATAATGTTATCAATTGTTATACTAGTAAATATTAACTACATAATTTTTTAACATATATAATGCAACGATACAAATATATCGCTTACAAATACAACTTATATAAATTTGTAAATGATAAAACGGTGTTTTTAAGTAATTCACAACAGATATTGTCACAAATTTTATCACAATTCAATTTTAGTAAAAAGATATAAACTACATACAATGCTAAAATGAATAAAATGCGCGGTAATCTGCACATTCTTAGGTGTTGTATTTTATCTGTAATGATGTCATCGCCCTTTTTTTTTTTTAATAAATTCAAAATATCCTATTTAAATAAAAAAAAAACTGTAATTACGATAAATATGTATTCACTTCGCATTGCAGAAAATAAATATACAGCAAAAAATCTCATCGCGCGCAAATTACTTCATTTTTATAATTTTAAATATATCATTATATAACATTATAAAGTTTATTTTACAATATAAATAAATTGTTAACATATTCAAAAATCATAATTATACTTACCTGTCAATTACTCAAAAACTTTAAACGAACTTTTCACACAGTGTAGGTAACATTAACATGATGTTGAAATTTTGTTGCATCCCTTTGATTCAACGCGTTTAACATATACTATAACCCGCTCCGAAATAGACCGCACTTAACAAATATACTAAATTATTAGTGGAATCCAACCTGACACCATGGAACACCACTAAGAAGAGGACGAAAGCTCGAAGTTTACTGTTCATCTTGACAACGCCAACCGTAAGCACAAGGAGAAAATTGCTGAAGTTCGTAAACTGCGGACGAACTTTCCTGGAGCGTTAAGTTTTTCCGAGAGCACTGTGAGAGCGTAGGCCCAGACTATCGGCCTTCCCCGAGCGCTGTAACTGCGAGAATGGCGGCCGGCGGCTTGGGTACCCCTAGTTATACCCTCTGTCCCAGTGATGCATCTGCGCTGAACAGTTGTCCCAACACCTAAAGCTTTAAGTTTTTCCATCAGCACAAACCAGTGTTCCGAAAAAAAAGACAATCTTACTCCGACATATGTGAACAAGCCATGTGGTAGAGCAATTTCCATTTTGAGTTATTGGTATTTTTGTTTGTGCTTTTATATTTGTGGTTACCATGTAGTTGGTTTTGATGGGTACCTTTCAACATGGTCAGAGATTATTAATTTTTGTTCAGGTTGTTGCCTCTTTCGGGCCTATGTAATCTAGCTTATGGACGATCTATACGGCTCTGAGGATCACCCACGTAAATATAGCCCATGACTGACGATAAAAACGGAGACTCTGCATAACACAAAAATTCTAAAAGTAAATATATTATATTCGTGAAAAGTTATCTCGTTGTCTAGAAATATCTAATGTTTCCACAAGGGATAACTAAGTTACTTATGTCGGGCTAACTTCTTCCACACATCTTTCAAGCGCCCCCGAGGGTAATGCCCGTTCCAACTTTGGAAGTAACTCTACTTTGGAGTTACTTAACTATGCTAAAATCTGTAAAATTTAGAAATATATCAAAATTCGTATATTTTGAACTTGGAATTACATACATTTCAATAATATCAACGTCACGTACTACTCTGTCCAATTAAAAAAAATGTTCGCATTATATTTATATGTTTTTTAAACATCATTAATATTGAGTATAAATAAATACTCTATACTATACTCTATACTATACATTTGAGTATAAATGTATACTCAAATGTATACTTCTTGCGGTATCAAAATGAATGAATATTTCCGCCAAATAACATTGGGTAATTTATGAAATGCCATTAATTGACAGTTACAAGTTTGAATCATAATTATATAAGGTAATAAAAATATATAGGATAAAAAATATCATCAGACCTCACTCCGACCATAGTTATGAATATAACTTATAGAACCAACTTAAAAGGTAAGTAAAAATAGTAAAAAATAGTAAAAAAAAAAATTAATGAGGTAAATAACACATTAATTCATTTATTTTTTTGTCCCAGCTGAAACGTAGTATTAGTTCTAATTAATCCCGGTAATTATTTACTGCACCATACATGTGTAAATAAATAAGTATTTGTTGCAGCTAATTAAACTTTAAGATTGCCAGTATGAAGCTAGGGCTCATTAGAAAATGTAATCTAAAGTTCCCAAAATCGAAATTATAATGTAAATTGAATACCCTGAATTGGTTCATGTGGTGCCGTGCATGTGGTAAGTTATGAAACACCTGTATTGACATGAGCTTAACAGTCTCTCCGTAGGTACATGAAGTATGATACACATAATTGATGGCACAAGATTTATAGCAATTATACACTGGATAGAAACCTAATCCAAATTAGGGGATGCTTTCGGGCAATTAGATCGTGATGGTCTCGGATCGGATGTTCTTTAAGACAATAGCGTCACTGACGACTATTCCATTTGTGTTTTATATTAGTCTCAAATTGAACATTCATAAAATTTTCACAATGAGGACAAGTTACAATACCGACGATATCTAAGTTAGGGTGACCTATTTCAAATATCACGGGCTGTTCGTCAGTTGCTTAGATAAATCACGATAAGTTAGCAACAGAGACGATATATTATTAATAATAATAACTTTGGTAAAAACCTTGTTTGCAAATAAACATTTTTTTACGCTTGAAATTAGTAATGTACATTAATTTTTTTTCTTTTCTTTCTTTTCTTCTTAAATGAATTTCAAAGTCTTTTAGAGATTAAAATCTTTGAAAGAATAAAAAATTGTTAGAATTTACTCAATTATTTAATTAATATTTCCAAAATCTAAATTTTTGAAATCTACGATCCTTTTTGAATATAGTTCTTCGGTGTAATAATTAAACTAGAATTCGTAGTGTTAAAAATAATTCATAGAATAAAATTTTTAAATTCTACGTTTTAGTAACGTCCGTAGATTATTCGAAGTTTAATTAAAACTTACCAAATTAACTCATACTCAAGTAGCCTGTACTAGCCCATTTATGTTTTTAATCAAAAACTATACACACACAGCCACACGGTCAAACCAACAACATTTAACAAACTTCGCAAAAAGATCGCATCTGTCGCCAAATCAAAAGATACTTTGTAAAAGAGCATAAAGCCTATTTTGCTGTAATCACTTACATTTGGTCGCAGATGCGCACAATTCTGAATAAATAATCGTATTATCAAGTTTTTCAACCACTGGTGACTTGACCCTTATTCATTCCTTATAAATCCAATTTTTTTAGTGTAGTAAGTGGTTGTATGTGTATAAGTCATTTTAATTGTGTTACTTTACTTACGCAACACACAGAAACATTAGATTATCCGATGGTAGATGGATACCATTGGACAATGACAAATAAAACTCATTTAATATCCTCCTTATAACATCTGGAGATCAATTATATCGACTGCTTGAATTTATTTTCGTACAATACTCGATATCTTTATAAAAATATATAAAAGAAGTCCAAAAAACCTTTAAAAGTGCAAAATAAACATAAAAAATAAAAATAAAGGAGGAAAGCGCATTAATGGACGTGAATAAGATTGCTGGACAGATAAAGCGGCAGGTGTGTAAGAGTTGCGCGTACAACGCCTCCCCCTCCCCCTCCCTCACGAAAATAAACCACGTTTTTATATCCAGATTTTTTATCGGCATTTTTGTTCCTTTGAATTCTAAAACGAGTTGGTCTATTTATGGCTGAGAAGTGAAAATAGTTCGATAAACTAAATGTTGACATGTTTACATAGAATGTTTACAGCTTTTTTTAAGTATTAATCGAGATTATGTCTAGAGGTATACTCATAATATTTAATTAAAACAAAGGCTTAAAATAAAATTAAAATTCCAAAATTAAAACAAACCATAAGCTTTATTATTTTAGTTCATTGAAATCTCAAAACTGTGTGCTTGATTGTCGAATTTTTATTGTTTGACCCGAAACTCGGTCACGTGTTATTCTGGTAAGTATTATTATCAAGCGACAAAAATCAATAGGATGGTCATAGAAAACATTACCAACCAAAAGTCCAATGTTGCATTATTAAAGTTCAATAATAATTTTCTTTTTGAAATACTAATTTAAACTAACTTAATTTAAAAACTTCGAAATCGAGCGACAGCTGCATAAAACTAAAGCTGAGAATAGAAGGCCTCGTGCCATCCAAAATCCCCGAACGCAACAATATATCATTAAAAGACAGCTGCGTTCAGACTACCAAGTGCATGCGGCCAACACAACCTCTCCAAACTTTTTTGGTAACCTTTTTTTGAATGATTTAAAAGGTTTCTAACTGTTGCACGGCCATAATTTTTTTTTAAATCAGAGTTTAAATTTACGTTATTTGATATTAATTGAATAGCAAAATTATTTTCTTACTTTGACATGTATCACAAAATTTTGTAACAATCTAACTCAGTTTCGCATTTAGAATAACTTACTGATTGATAATTATAAGTAGGTACTCGAATTAGTTATGGATCAATGCCAACAGAGTAACATACATATCACATTGGTACATCAGTATCTCTCTCTATCTTCTACAAGACTTTGAATTGAATATAGTATGTGTATGAGTATCACCTAAATAAATCCAAATTATATTTCATACCTCTCAAGCTAAACTATTTAAAATTTAACAATTTTGACGTCAAAGAACCAACAGTACTGAGTAGTAATTGAAATTCGCAAATCTAAAGAATGTGTCACGTCATTCACGGATATTATTGACAAACCCGTCTGGCAAATAAGTCCACCGCGGGGGATCATAGGGCTGATGCTGTGCAGCGGCAGGTGCAATTGCCGCTTATTCTGCAAGAAAAAAAACCGCCTTGTATGCAATTTTTGCAGGTACCTAATGATTTAGCTGTAGATAATATGACGCTGCACGGCGATTTTTAGCTGTGTGCATTTAAAATTTTTAAGGAGTTTTATTATTATTATTTGATTATTATAAAATATTAAGGTACGATCTGTTGATCAAATTGAGGTTGTTCTTTGTGAATTAGAGTGAAACAAGTCGATTAAAAATTAAAAATAGTTCTTTTTTCAACATTAGATGGCGTTGATCAAAACTCAAGAGTCAAAAAAAGTATGACAAGACAGTAATGATTGAGTGAGTGATAGACAAAAAAAATATGCGCCCGAAAGGGCTTCTTTTGAATATGAATCATTCGTCACTGGTGCTTGCTATGTGTACGCGTGCTAGGTGAAGAAGCCATAGGTCCCAATTTCAGTAAAGTTTACGTAAAGAAAAAAACCACTTAATTAAAATAACCTAATCTACCTCAAGGAACACTATATCATTAATCTTTTATAATATGTGTGTGTGTGACTGAAAATAATTGTAGGTATGATAAATATGTAACTGGTATAAATATATATATCATACTATTAACATACGATCAATCAAACAAAGAGATTGACCTTGACTCTTGAGTTTTGTTCAACGCCATCTAGTTTCGAATGAAATATCTTTAAAAAAAAGAAACGAAAAGCCCTCATTATAAAGTAAACTACAATATATCGAAAAAAACTAAATGTCAACGTAGGTTGTGGGAAGTTGAGGTGCGAGATAAATCTTTGCTTCAACTCTTAAAAGTTACTAGAAATCAGCTAGAGAACCATTTAAAACCATAATGAAAATAAGTAGCGCCAGCTCGTATCGAGTAGTTTTACGTATGAAGTATGAACTTCTAAAGTTAGAACCTACACCTAGGAAGGTAGTAAATAGTACAACCACGTAGGTAACTGTACCTAGAAAGGTGTAGGTAGAGGACCACCTAGTAGGTAGTAGGTAACCTAGGTATATGTACTATGGTACCATAAGATTCGTGCACCAAATGCCCCTATTTCTTTTGCTACTCGTCGACAGATAGCCTTTTCCATGCGATATCTCAAAAAAAAAACTGGTTTAGGTCCCCAGCGAAATATAAAAGAACGTACTATACTAATAAAAGAGATGGCGTTGTTTGCAAATGTTTGCAGTGTTTGTTAAATAAATAATTACACCTGCTATTAAAGGTTTCCTAGCTAAACAAAAAACGACGATTTGTACAGTGTTTACGCTAGAAATATCGCTAATATTGTTAAATTCTAACAATTTAATATATGTAGTGCAAATATTTTTATGATAGATTTAATACTTATATACTTTCACTTTGGGGCCAGAGTTTCGTTTTAATGTTAATCGTTATATACGTAAGGCAAACGCATAAACTATGTACTTATAAAAATTTTTGGTGCATATTTTACCGAACTTTCTTTATGTAAAGATAAAAAGTAATAATTTGGAGATTTATGGATTGTAATCGACTAACTCTGTCTAGTCTAACTAGCCGTCAAATATTACTGATTCTGAGTTCCATCGAATGCGTAACCATCACGTTCATCGAGCAGGCGACGTAGGACTTTTGTATGAAATTTGAACAGCGATATCTTCCGATTACGTAAGTAACCAAATATTGCGAGTACGAGTTTTTGCTTGCTCGATTTCGTCCGCGCAACGTCGACAAGCAGTCGAAATTTCGTCGAAATTTTAACGATTTTCGACGAATTTACCCACGATGTGAAACGAACATTTTGCTAGTACGACTTTTCGCTTACTTTGTCACTGCACATTTGATAGTGAGAGCTCCAGTCAGCGTTCGGAACCGTACGATAATTATCGTACGTGTGCGATAATTTCATAACTACGTACGATGTACGATGGTACACGACTATCGTACGCATATTGTACGATAATTTCCATTCTGATGAAAAATTTGATGACTAACCATTGACTGAAACGTCCAAGTACAAGTTGTAATGACGCGCTATTTGTCCGCGCTCGCTGCAGGTTGGCGTCGCGTCGAGCGCCCTATGACGTCATCTAGTTTCAAGTCTATTTTATCGTTCAAAGAGAAAATATAGCGTATTTTTGTTCCTCTTTGACGGAAAAGATTAAAAATTGTGTATAAAATGTTAAGTTTCATTAATATTTGTGTATTCTGTTATCGCAAATATAGAATCTTTTAAAAAATATGCTTGTTTTCATGTATCTCTATCCTTTAACATTATTTTCTTCTTTATAAATTCGAAATGTTGGCGCGTTCATCACACTCGATGTGGACGAGGGCCCAGCTCAGGTCTGTGCCATACGTTGAACATTTAATTTGAATTATTATTTTTTTTCCATTTAAACAACACAAGTTTACAAGATTCAAACGGTAAATCATTTGCAACGTATTATTGTCACGTTTCATATGATTTTTTAAAGTATTTTAGCCATTTTCTTGATGGGTACGATAATTTTGATCTATATACGATAATTTTACGGCCCTGGTACGATAACTGCCTGGCTTCAGGTTCTGAACACTGGCACCAGTAAATAATTCGCTTAACCAAAAAAGCTTATTGTATCGACTTTTAATTTTGTACTCAATACGCGTTTAAAACTTATTTATTTATGAAAATTGTAATAAATAATGGCTGGACGTTCGTATTTGGCGTGGAGGACGTTTGCGACATCAAAGGCACAAGACGAGCGGGATTACACATACCTACCTACAAACAAAATTCTAAATCCCGTACTTCTTTTAATGCGGTAATGGATCTCTCGGAAAAAGAAGAGATATCGGATAACAAAAAGAATGTTTGTCATCTTGTGCAAAGATTTAAAACAATGAACCAATTTCAGATCTTCTTAACGGGTTTCTTCGGAAACTAAGGTAAGTAGGTGCCTACCAAATAAAGAGATATAGGCTGCATAGATGGAGGTAATTTTAAAGTAGTTACCACACCAAAACTAGAGGAAAACATTTGTTATAGCCGAAAGCATTATCATTCCCTTAATCTGAAAATGGTAAATAAGATCTTCTGTTATTTCAAGGTGATAGGCGCCTAATTGCACTCATATCAAAAGTAACTTGTATGATTTTAGGTTTGTGATGATCAGTGCAGGATTCTAAACATCAATCCTAAATTTGGTGGGGCTAATCATGATTCTTTAATTCTTTTATATGGGACAACAGTGGCTTGAATATCTACATGCAGTCTTTGCATCATAATGGTAATATGATCTCGCTGTTAGGTAAAATTTTCACAAGCAATTTTCTTAAAGCATTAGCTTTCTAACATTGAACTGCAACATTTTATTATAGTTGATTCCCAATACCCTCTTCGTCCATTGCTAATGACTCCCATTTTGGATCCAAACCCAAATTTTGCAGAAGTATTATTCAATAAAAAACACAGAGCAGCAAGAGTTTTAATTGAGAACACCTTTTAGATGCTTAAAAACCGTTGACGTTATCTGCATAAGGATAGAGTGTTGTATTATAAGCCATTGAAATGTGCTAGAATAATACTGGCACACTCTGTCCTACACAATATGATTGTTAATTTGGGTATCACAGATTTAGAAGAAGATATTGGTATGCATTTGTTTATTTTACTAATAGCATGAACTAAACTAAATTTTAAATTCAAGTGTGTATAATGGTGCTTATAATAAAAATTTCAAAAATCTCCAATTTGCCCATCTCTTTACCAATGAATTTGATCAGATTGCAGTATGGGAATATAAATAATGATATATCATAATTTGCTATGCTTATTGTTAATCTTTTTCTAGACCTGGCAGTTGAACCAATTGCTGAACATGAAATGCACACAGAAAGAGAAGCCACAGTTGATCTCATCAGAGGCAGGCTATCTGAATCTAATCAACAAGAAAAAAAAAAGGTTTCAAGAAAATTAGTTTTATTAAATTGTTTAGGTATATCAAATCAACATGTTTTCACTTAGATCTTCCAAAATTAAAGGTTGTAAATAATTAAAATAATGAAATAATAAAAGATTGTAATTACAGTTATATCTAATTTATTTTTATTATTCAAATCATATTATACACTTTGAAATGTAATACATGTAGTTCCGATTTTTATATAGCGCACTTCACTACTTGCAATAGTTTGTACAGAGGAGTTTACTATACATGTTATTCAATACTATTATTCAATAAATACAAATAAAAAGCATTAATTAACAACCTTGTACATTTTTCTTCTCCAAATCAATTAAGTATATAAAACCATAATCATACCTACAAACAAGAAAATTAATGAAAAACTAAATCAAGAAACTTTTTGTCTTAGACCCTTATTGCTGCATAGACATTTTATCTAGAATGTGTGATGTGTATGTGTTCAGGACATAAAAAATACTAAGTTACAAAATAATTTAGTGTGCATAATCAAAGAAGTGCACCAAGTTGTTTCAATATAAATCAATTACAGTAAACATCAGTCAAAGTGACAACAAATAGTATATCTAACACTTGTATGATTAAGTATAGCAACAAAATTTTACATATAAACCCAAACAAAATTTAATTTTTCACAAAATGTATCTCAGCACTGCAATTAAATCTGAGCCTGCACCTCTGTAGTCCTTATTTTGTTCTGCTCTCTTCTTAGCTATATGTTCTCCCTCCTGCTGCATTTTGAATTTGAACATTATTTCATTGGCATGGCGGACATGTTGGGCAGCTTCCTTAGTAGTAGTGGTGAGGCCCCCTTCACCAGGTCTGTAAAAATGCTTAAATCAGAAAACTATACCTTATACTTATTACAAAATAATAATTAAATTGCAAAGAAAAGTTACCTGATACTTTATAATAACATAACATAATATCATAACATAATCAAGTGATCTTGGGCATATCTAGGGTCCTGCATTGATAGATTTTGGGTGAACTGCAATGATTCACAAATTGGACAAGCTGTAACAAGAAAGGAGTCTCTATATTACTAAAAATTGTTCATGACCTATATTAAATCATATATAACTACTACAGTAGTGTGATTATATGAATTGGCATTAAAGATACGCATCTGATCATGGCGATAGGGTAAGTGATAATTTGTTTTTATAAACATAACCTCAAAATCATATATAACAATTAAAAATTTGTGGGATTTACTTATTTCCGCGATTGGAGGAGTTAAGGGTTACCCCCATCACCCCAAAAACCCTTATACTGAGATGCAAATTTCTAAGGCAACCCCGATTATACCTAGGTACACTTTTATTTAGGGAAATACATACTAGTTCACTAATCTTTAGGGTTTTAACTCTGCTGTTGGCATCGGCCGATAGTTTATTTAGACCTCCGTGCCTTAAAATCAGTAAATTACTAAACTGGAGTAGTTAAAATCTATCTTTGGATGCTAAAAAGCAAGTGCATTGTTTTCATGAAAACTAAGATTCGTAAGCAGCCTCCAAAACAACCACATGCATGCAATGTTACATAATGAAAGTTATAACTTACTGCTCCATAAGTCACCAATAAATGGGACCGAACGTCTTCATTTATAAAGAGTAAATAAAATTCTATAATTTCAGACACAACAAACTCTGACAAACTCAAAAGCAACCATGGAATGGAACCCTATCAGTTTTAATAGACAGTAGCATCTATTAAGAAATCTTATAAAGATATTCTTCTAAACCCAGTAGGGTATGCTCCTGACTTCCTGACGTATGCGTTAAGTTTTTGGTGCATATTTTACCTCACTTTTTTATGTAAAGATAAGAAGTAATAATTTGGAGATTTATGGATTGTAATCGACAAACTCTAATTTAAATAATTATAAAAAATAATTCTAAACAAAATTTTTTCCAAAAAGAAATAAAGGCTAAACTCCATTGCTAATGTTCCTACAGATTTATTAATTATTTTGACAAGGGTAACATGTATTTTTTTAGCGTTCCGTAAAGAGAAAGAGATGGTTCAGTACAATTAAAGGAACGATTTAGAAAGAAAGAAATACAGGTATCTCCCTATTTCTAGGTCTCTCCCTATTTGTGGAAGGCTAAAACTTATTAGCGCACACCAAAAAATCAGGTTAAATTAACTAATTAGATAAACTAAAAAGATTCAATTAAGTTTCTAGGATAGTGTCGAACTTTTGAAATAGATACATTTGTATAAATAATAAACCAAAAATATCTTTCAAAACTATAATTTTCACAAAAATAACCTTACAAATATTTTTTTACAAATGTTAAAGCATTTTATGACCAAGAAATAGGTATCATCTCCATTATTTCATGGAAAAGAAGTAATTCGTGACAAAAGTAGAACATATAAAACCACGACCCAATTTGCGTTCGCACACTCATGCGTGCGGAAACAAAACGCATTTTGTAACTTGTATGCCTTGATTGTCTGTGGTTTGCACCTTTTGAAATCTAAGAACATGTGAGAGGCAGGTGTGGTTTCGATTTGCCGATGGTATAAGATATGGAACACAATTTGTAAAGCAAAATGTGTTGAGGCACGTGGCGATTTTTGTTTATGATTTAATACGTTGCGTTTGCGGTCAGGATGTTATATCTAACTTGCTTTTGGTTGCGGCTTTACTATAATCAAAGGTGCGGCTAACTTTTTTTGTCACACTATCAACCAGTCTTGTACTTACTTATTTTTAATTATTTTATTTTACAGTTTATGTACACAAAAAATACAATAGAGATGTCCTTAATGGAATAAAATATGTGCTTATACAAAGGTACTACTTATTTCATATAAAACCTCTTCGAGTAAGTAAACCTGGGACTGGAAAGATTGGTTGAAAATTACAACATTAGGTTGCTTTTTGTTAAACTAAATTCATTAAAAAGAAACCTCAATTATGCAGGGTGTCCCATAACTTGTACAACAAACTGAAATGAAAGAAAGATTGAGGCGTGCCCTTCCAAATAAAAAAAATTTCCTTAGTAAAAGTGCCGCTTTTGGTCAGTTTTTATGTTGTTGTGAGTACAAACAAGCAGATAATTTTGTATTTCTTTTTGTAAATATTTTAGAATAGTAGCTCTACCATATGCAAATATCATATTGTTAAATATCATTAGGTATCATTGAGAAAACACATATTAGGTACTCTCATTATTTTTTCTACAAAAATTATTTACTTCAGCTTTGGCATGCAGAGGTGAAAAAAATGTACAGGACTGTAACTGCATATTTTACAAATAAGTTACATATTTAATAAAGATTTCAGAAATGTAAAATACTGGCCATGTCATTCTAGAAAAAAAAAATATTGCCAGTTTTGTCACAAAGGGGCCGATTATTATTAAATCCGACTTTTAAATTTAAATTACACATTTTTTCCGATCCCTGGCCTTGCTGAATTGATAAATAATATGAAATTAACATGCGCTTAATTTTGTTTTACACTAATAACGATGAACACTATAAGTACGAGAGGACTACTACGGTACTACCTGTTCTGACCTTTATTATATTTCGTCGCTTCATTTTTCAGATAGTATATAACTAAACAGGTAGTCCTTTTAAGGTACTAGGTAACTTCGCACAGTTCTAGAGTATGTCATTTAACTTATTCAAAAAACTTCCGTCTGTTTACTTGATCAACCCCGGTGCCGGAAAGTCTTAATTTTTTTTTTCGTTCGTGGTAACATGCATACGTCTTATACCAACCAGTAACTTAAGAGTTTAATATGAAATATGTTGTAAAAGTTGTACTAAAAGTGAACTCAAGTTTGAAAATTAGAACAAAAAATACCGAATAAACGAAAGCGACTCGTTATTTCTTCCGATGAGGCTTACGTTTTATGTTTTTTCATAAGTGATCGCGGGTATCTATACACTATAATTTCGAATTATTGAAAAGATGCAGAAAACACGAGATATCCATAATACATATATCACGTTGTCCGCATGCATTCCTGGTAGTCTTCTACCTGATGTTTTTATTATTAACTATAATTTCGCTTTGTTGAAAAGATGCAGAAAATACGTGTAACCTATAATAGATATATCACTCTACCTGCAAAAAATCCTGGTAGTCTTATACCTCATGTTTCTTATTCCGATTAATGCTGTATAGTACTCGTATTGTTATTTTTGACTTCTTTTTTCAAAAATGTTTAAATATTTTAATACGAATACAGAAAATGCGTGTAGTCTAAAAGAGATTTAACACGATATCGGTATTACGTAATATTCTATTATTTCTATGTTTTTTTCAAATCTGAAAGTTGTCATTAAAATTATTTAAATATGTAGTACGTTATGAAATGAAATGAAATTAAATATTTATTTCTCAACATTGACAATTACTTGTTCTTATTGACGTCAAATAAAACATGATGTAGAATCATGTTCCAGTTCGAAAAAACCTTCGTGAAGAAGAACTGGCAAGAAACTTCACGGGTATATTTTTTTCAAAATAAATTTACAGAGTCCCTTTATGTCTATACAAAATTATTCTTTTCTGCATCTGTTAGCTCGGCAAGTCTCCCTCCCCCAAGTATCCAAACGACGCACACCCTCAAACGGCACCCGTTCACGAGTTAACGCGGGATCCAGCCATCGTCCTCCTCAACCATATTAGAGGGAAGTGAGCGACCCGTCACCCGACGCTACCATAAGAAGAAGTACTTTAGTGACAATGACGCTTTAGATATTCATCGGGACGAAGAACTCATCGAACATACAGACACATTACACATGCTTTGTTACAAATACTAGTACAATCCTGTTAATGAGGGGATTATACCCAAGGGCTTTTATCATCCAAATAATCGGATAGTTTATAATATGCTCTAGCACACAACTTCTCCTTTATAGTTTCTTTGAATTTGTCAATAGGAAGACCTTGGATATCCTCAGGAACCTTATTATAAAAAAGTATACATTGACCCATGAATGAGTTAGTGACTTTATGTAGCCTACTTTTATGAGCTGCCAGCATATTTCTTCCTCTTGTGTTAACATTGTGCAGATATTTTTTTCTTTTGAACAAGGTTATGTTCTTTTTAACATACATTACATTTTCTAAAATATATTGTGAATGGAAGGTAAGAATATTTATTTCCTTAAATTTACTTCTAAGTGACACCCTTGGACCGAGCTGATAGATTGCGCGAACAGCCCTTTTCTGCAGAATAAACATAGTATCGATGTCGGCAGCACTCCCCCACAACAGAATACCATATGTCATGAGGCTGTGGAAGTAACCAAAATAGACTAATCGAGCAGTTGTTTAAGTTGAAATTTGTCTAATTTTTTTAACAGCATATGCGGCAGAGCCAAGCCTTTTCGCTAAACCATCAACATGCGGTCCCCACTGGAGTTTGGTGTCTAAGGTTATGCCCAGAAATACAGTTGAGTTTACAGGAGTCAGTTCCTGGCTCTTAACTACAATGTTTGTGTTTACCTGTTTGACATTTGGCAATGTAAATTTAACACATTTCGTTTTTTTTTTCATTGAGGAGCAAATTATTAGCTGAGAACCACTGCTCTGTGTTGGAGATGCATTTGTTCACCGCTCGATAGTTAATTTTTTGTCTTTTGATTTTAAACAAGAAGGAAGTATCGTCAGCAAACAATATGACCTCGCATTGATTCTTAACGACCGATGGCAGATCATTAATATAAACTAAAAATAGGAAAGGACCAAGTACTGAGCTCTGGGGCACACCCATTGTCACTGCCGATCCTAATGATTTTTCTCCATTTATTGCAACTTTCTGTTTTCTATTAGAAATATATGATTTAATCAAGGCAAGCGCTCGGTTTTTAATGCCGTAATGGTGCAGTTTCATGAGTAGAGTAGTATAATCCACACAGTCGAAGGCCTTGGACAAGTCATAAAAGACACCAATAGCATCACACGACTCCTCCCAGGCGCTGAATATGTGTTTTATGAGCTCAACACCGGCATCGGTTGTTGAGCGACCCCGCGTGAAACCAAACTGCTTAAAATTCATTAAACTACTACCGTAAAAATTAGAAAGTAATTGATTTAAAATTAATTTTTCAAAAATCTTACTGAGCGTTGGTAGTATAGATATAGGTCTAAAATTATTAGGGTCAGACATACTACCTGCTTTGAATATTGGAATGACCTTACTCAATTTCATTAAATCAGGAAAAACACCATTATCAACACAGTCATTAAATATACTGGCTAATACCGTGTATATACCATCGTGTATCGTATATACAATACGTGGCTATACCATCAATGACAGATTCAATAATTTTAACAGAAATCCCATCTAAATCGGCAGTATTTTTTACTTTAATGCTTTTAAATGCATTTAAAACTTGTGGAACAGTAACATGTTTAAAAATAAAATCAATATCGCATGAATTTACATTTTCCGTTAGCAGTGACTGTGCAAGAGTGGAACATGAATTAATACTCGAAGTAGTTGACACAGGGATGGCAGTAAAAAAAATTTCAAATGCTTCAGCAACTTCTTTGTCAGTTGACAACACTTTATCATTAATTTTTAAATTATATTTGGTGTGTGGTTCTTTTGCTTTCCCAGTTTCCTGATTAATTATATTCCATGCAGTTTTTGAAATGTTAGTACTATATTTAATTTTATTATTAATGTAATTAGATTTAGCTACACTGCAAACTCGTTTTAATAATTTTGAATACTTTTTAACATATTCATAAAATGTCTTATAATATGTCTACGTATCTATGTTTGACCCAATAAACAGTCTTATTTCGACGGTCATTTGTTTCACTACTGTCCACACCTTATAAATATAATGATGAACCCAGTGGACGAATCTCTGGCTAGCCATTTCGGTTACCGCAATACCTGAGTCCTCTATGTAGACGCTCCCTAATCTGTAACCGTCGACCTCCGAGAATGAACCGGGCCAGTCGGGAGAGTTATTTCCGACATGGATCCAGAGATCCATTCTAACCTCGGGACTTAAGTGGCTCCAGTTATGGAATAACCGCTATAAATATTAGGGACAAGAACTTACTTCTTGAAAAAGGAGATAATAAAGTGTCAAAAAATACTACACCGAAGCTATCTCAGTACTCCCCAAACATCGACAACAACCGGTCAACCCAGTCGGGAAACTGGATGGGACCTCCTCGTTACCCGTCAAACGGGGGGGGGGTGACGTCAATGTTAAGTGCCAGTGCCGGCGTCCACATTTGAATTCGGCGTTTAACGCAAAATTCAAGAAGTCCGAGACTCATGCACCGCATCAACCATAATTAAGCTACACGCAGGTCGAATCCATTACTTTTATGGTTATTGGCCTAAAATAACAAATAATGAAACGATTTTAAAATGGATAAATTATTATGATGATATAATTTTATTTCCATTTCATGATAAAATTACACCAGTATTTACTCCCAAACATATTTTGTCGCATAGTGAAAAACGAAATATGATAATAGCAATTAATAAATTGTTACACTTAGAGGCTATAAAACCTCGTTATACCTCAAGTGACCAGTTTATATCAAACAAATATAATAAATAAATATTTTGGCGCCGAAATAAATAAATAAAATTATACAATTTTGTAGAAAAAGTAGACTGTAAAATGGAATCTTATAAAACAGCTTTTAAATTAATTCCCCATAATGGTTTCTTAGCTAACATAGATAAGAAAGATCATACCTTCTCGTACCTATATTTGTTAATTACAAAAAATAACTACGTTTTGAATTTCAAGAAAACGATATGTTTGAGCCAATCACATACGAGTTTACGGCCATGCCGTATCGATTATTCATTATTGTTGTAAATTTGGACAAAAATCGACTAGTACCGACAAAGTCAGGAACATTTTTAGGCTTTATGTTTAACATCGAACAGTACCTGACGATAAGCGTTATAATAATTATTAAATACATGAAACTTCAAATATGCTCGATACGAGATTTGCCAAACATATAGGTACTGGTCGCAGCCTGTCTAGGTACAAAATAAGTACAACTATGAGGCAAAACTTAAACTCCCTAAATTACTTTTAAAAGATTTAATCTGGTAGAAAAGTATAAGTAAATATATCATTTCCTGTTCAATTACTTCACAAATTTATAAGATATATACAGATGCATTCAGTACAGGCTGGGGCGTATTATTCCAAAACAATAAATTTTACTGTGAAAAAGAATACCATATTAATTACCTAGAATTACTAGCCGTTTCCTTAGGCTTCAAAAGTTCAGCCGGGGAAGAAAGAAATTGTAAAATAAAATAAAATAAATAATAAATAAATAAATAAATCCCCAGACAAACACACCAACTGTATAGCCCCAAAGTAAGCAGAGCTTGTGTTATGGATGACCATACAGTGAACTGGGGGGGAACCCAGAATAAACATACCTATATAAATACAAACAACCATGACCCGAGAACAAACATCTGTGTTCATCTCACAAATGAATGCCCCGGCCAGGACTCGAACCTAATTGTTGTATTAATTAATTGTGCAGTATTATTACAAATTGATAATACCACCGCTATTAGTTACGTCAATAGGATGGGTAGTATTCAATTCCCACATTTAAATACTCTAACTAGACACATTTGGCTATAGCATTTCGCGAGGAACGTAATTTATGGATTTTTACTTTAATGTTTGTTCGCAAATGTGACACATTTGTAACTAGGTATCCTGAACCAGGTGCAGTCGCAGTCGATGCGTTTACGATTAATGGGGCCTCTACGTATTTTTAACCATTTCCTCCATTTTGCCTTGACTTAAAATGTGTAAGAAAAATAATTGATTTGAATTGAAACAAAAGATTTAATGAACTCCCATAACAGCATCAAAGCAAAGCAGTCCAGCCTTACCCTGGGTGCCGCGAGACGCTCCGGGTGGTATTCGCGCGGCGCGGCTGTCCACCGGAGACCCTGACGTTGATGCTCGCGTCTCTGGCATCCATGACTATTTGTCAAAACAACGTCACGTTGAGTTCATGGTGTGAGTTTTGTACGTTACGTAATACTGATATGTTTAAAAACCTGTTTTATTCGTTCTTTGTTTTTTAAATGAGCAATTTAATAAGGGTTGTTCATTCGGTTCATTAAATTCACACCATTCAGCCTTGTCTCTTTTGTAAGGCGAAAATATGGGCTATGATGAGGCAAATTTTCCAAGAAGATTTTATACCAACTAAATCGAAGTAAATATTTTCTTGGGATCCAAATTTAGTTCTTAATCAGCTTTCTCTGTGATATTATTATATTACTTTAACTTTAGAAAAAATTACCAAAAAGTTACCGTTATATCGTTAGCCGTATGCACCGGACATAGGTTCCAAACATTAAATTAGAAAATATAGTTTTTGCATCCGTACACAGAATCATAATAAACATCATTAAAACCACAGCCCCAAGTCGTAAACAAGCTATGTTATCCTTGCCAATCTTTAAAAATAACATAATGATATGTCCTGTATCGATTCTAAAAGATTATATTTTTTGTGTCGAAATATATTAAAGCTTCGAACTCGGAGTCTTTTTTGTAACACATGAGGCCCCTCATGTTAAAGGCCCCTCACAGAGCCGCATCCAATCAGACGCTGAGTCGATGGATAAAGCAGACGCTAGGTATGAGCGGCGTTGACATGAGTGTATTGACATGTGTCCGTGCGTAAAGTACAAATCACTTAATACCTTCCGATAAAGAGATTAAATTAAAATTAAATTATTCTGTTTATTGATTGAACTAATTTGGCAATCAACAAGTGTATAATAAATGCCTAAAGGTTACTGGATTCTTAAAATATGTACTAAAGTAAGGAACTTAATGAATAAACGTATTTAAATAAATTATAATTTGTAAAGACAAAAAAAAAACAAAGTTAATTACTAAAAATCTACCTGTTTAATTATATACTATCTGAAGAATGAAGCGACGAAATATAATAGATGATTAAACGAACTTCCAAGTGAAGTTCTATCGCTATTATATGAGTCGCTTCATTCGAAGATAATAAAGGACCCGTCCCTCCCGGAACCATACAAAAGTTTTGTTTTGAAAAAATGAAGACTTGCCGGGACCGGGGTTGATCAAGTAAAGTTTTTTGAATAAGTCAAATGACATACTTTAAAACTCTACGAAGTTACCTAGTACCTTAAAAGGACTACCTGTTTAATTATATACTATCTGAAAAATGAAGCGACTCATATAATAGCGATAGAACTTCACTTGGAAGTTCGTTTAATCATCTATAATGATACCGATACCTATTCTTGAACGTTTAGACTATTTCATTTTTTACCTATTTATTTGTTTATTACAAAATCCACAGCTCTCAACAAAACAGTTATATAGTTACAAAGAAAATAAGATACATATAGCCATTTATGGATTTACATTATTTTTTCTTATACATGAAAGACAATCTTGAAGATTTTAAATTAATTCAGATTACTTGATAAATGTAATGAAATTGAAATTTGTAATTACAGAGTCAAATAACATATAAAAAAGACAGAGACTAGTAAATGACTATAGACTGACCATCTCCATACAAAAAATCGTGACTCGGAAAAAGCTCAAAATCCAAGCTATTACTAGATGTCACTCTCAAATAGCTTGGACCAACCTTGTCGTCTTTAATTTTTATATGAATTATTGACAAGAAACGTAATGCAAAATATTTGTATTAATACGGACTAAAACTGCTAGATGGCGTTGTCAAGTAACCTGAAACCCTTAGCAAGTACAATTTATGCCTTTCCTGAAATTGGAAAATGTCCTCATTTTATATCATTGATTTTGATAATTTTACTCAATATAAATAGTAGGTAGTAATTTATTCTTACTTTATAGATCATAAAATAACAACTACAAAGGACCGTAAACATACTGGTATAAGTTTATTTTGTTCAGAGATGCCTGGGCACTACTATTCTCCTTATTTTAATTGCCATAATAACCTATTTTTAAAAGCTTTTATTATCACAGTTGTGATAAACGCACATGTTATACGACATATTTAGCAGCCAAAACGTAAGCTTAATCAAGGTCCATAAAAGGAAATGTCACAACCTAGGCTAGGTCTTTGTACACCATCTAAAAAAATTGACAAATAAATTGTAATTATAGGAAAAATACAAATAATTTGATTTAATTAGTAGTTAGATGGTAAGAAAATAAAAAAGTCAACATTATTTGTGTTCGTTTTAGCGGGCAACATTGACAATGAGTCTTTTCTATGACGGAAGTTGTAAAGTAAAGTTAGTCCACTAAGCAGAGGGGACAGCCACCTCACTCACAGCACACTTCATTCACATCACATTGATAGTTGTCTGTGTGTTTGATTGTTCGTTGCGCTTGAGTTTGTTTTTCGGTTTCTTTATAACTTTACAACTATTAAATAAGCTAAAATACACAAAACAATGCAATTCAATTCTTTGGACTTATTGCCATAATCGATACTACTCGATACACAAAACAAAAAGATGTAAGTAAACCTTA
This sequence comes from Marasmarcha lunaedactyla, assembly GCA_923062675.1. Taxonomy (NCBI): domain Eukaryota; kingdom Metazoa; phylum Arthropoda; class Insecta; order Lepidoptera; family Pterophoridae; genus Marasmarcha; species Marasmarcha lunaedactyla. Next base: position 9,735,117 of record OV281339.1, on the reverse strand, counting down.
GCTGTCAAAATGACTTTTTTTACGCCATGATGTTTTTTGTTTGTGTTGCACACTAAAAATGAACAGTTTCATTTCCTACCAGTAAACAAAGTGTTTTAATAGCAATTTAACAATCAAAAAGTGTTCTAAGCATCTTAAACTATTTTTTGATAAAGTGTACAAAGACCTGGCCCAGACTCCTTGCATTTTGGGACATATCTTTTGCAAGAGTCACAGTAGGCGAGCAGAAATATTGTGAATTCAAAGAAATGGAGGGAAAAGTTTAAAAACAAACAACAGTTTTTTATAAGTGTCTAAAAACAATATTTATAAAATATTTCAAAATTTTTATACATCCAGCAAGAAAATATTTTTTTAACTACTACGAAATAGTTATGAGTTTGTAGAATTAAAACTCCAAAGTACTGTTTTATTACAATAACAATTTATTGGCAGACTTTCGCCTTACAGTCTACTACCAAAAATACACTTAAGGGTAATTCCAGATGAAGACTCCTCGCCAGCTAGCCTCGAGTGAGAATGCCCAATTCCAAGAATGATGAACACTCTCGAAAACCAAATGAGTGAACGATCTCAACCCATTCGCTCAATTTTAACAATTCTTTTTTATTATTATTACGGATAGGAAATTATGTCCATCTTTAACTAAGCTTAAGTTATACTTATGCATTATAAATAAATATTATGCACTTATTAAGACATAATTTTTATCGATATCAAGAAATAAAGTAAAATATAAAAGACCTATTATTTAAATGCACTGAAATTCGTTTTATTATGTTAAGGCAGATAAGAACAAACTGTGTAGATGAATGCTGTATTTTTGTGGCAAAAATTATATACTGGCAATACACTAACCCAGTAACACTACAAATAATATCCGGGGTGGTGTAAAGTTTTCTGTTACTGAATTATAAGAGCGGCAACATAGCATCAAATAATATAATGCACTAGCTGGCAACGTCTGTTGTCGCCTGATACCTTTGGATAGTACTTGCAATGAAATATCAAATGATTTTGTAAACAGCCCCATCTTAAGTTTTTATACGCATTTTTTTGAGTAAATTTAAATAACTTTAAATCTAATACAACTAACGCCATCTCTCTATCTTAAACACAACTAATTTTCAAATCACAAAATTTTGTTAGACATGGTTTGTCTATAGTTATTTACTACTGTCTGAAAAAAGTATTAATAAATTTTATGTTACAATATAAAATCTAAAAACTTTTTTAAAATAAATAATTAGGCCAAGTTTATGAGTATTGATGACAATTATTATGTGATGTAATTATGTCATTATGTCAAAATATTAAACATTTTTCAACTTAGCAAAAACATTTAGAAAATATAAAGCAGATTTCAAATTGTTAAAATGGTAAACAAAGTGATAATTTACATAATGTCAAATTAAGATTAATGTCAAACAGTTAATTAATAAAAATTGATATACATGAGTAAAATGCAAGAAATAACAGATAAAATCAAAGCAATGTTAAACGTTGGAAAAATATGTGTACCTATATGAGTGTGTGTGTGTGTATGTGAATCTGTGTGTGTGTGTGTGGTTGTGTCTGTGTCAGTTTGATACAATACTAAACTTGTTAAATAAAATAAAATAAAATTCAAATTTTGTTTGAACTATGATTAAAATTAAACGCAGCTATTAATTATTGGTAATTGATAGCTTTAGTAACATGCAACTTAAAAATCCTTTTAGAATCATGAAATAAGTCTGTGAAGGGAGCAAACTTGGTATTGTAGGTTTTTTGCATTCTGTTTATAACGGAATTATGTGTATAATTAGTTTTTGAGTGCTTTGTGTTAAACAGATTGGTGCGTCTGGTTCTTTTTTGGGTGTTTTTAGTTGAAGCGTTGAGTTTGTGAGTTCAATGCTATCAACTAAACCATTGCATATATTATGGAGAAACTACATATCAATAAGTTGCGCCGATCGCAGAGTGACAATATTTTGAATTGAGTGCAAGCATCTCTGTAAACTTCGAGTTGATTTGAGTGTGTGCGATAGTTTAAGTGTTTAATTAACTTTTTTTGTATAGATTCGATGTTTTCATTATAGGTGGTGTAATGGGTGTTCCATATGGCACTGCAATATTCGAGTGTACTCCTAACATAAGTGAAATATAACACCTTTAGACAATTTATATCCGAAAAAGGAGCACTTACTCTCAGGATAAAACCTAGATTTTTATAGGCTCTAGTAACCGTTGTTGCAATATGGTTCGTGAAGGAAAGCTTAGAATCCATAATAACACCTAGATCGCGGATGAGATCTGTTTTAGGGATAAAGTCTTTGTTTATATTGTAAGTGTTTAGGATTGGTATTCGCTTTCGACTGAAACTTATGTATGCGCACTTAGCACATTTATGCTGATAAGATTACTACAAAAATAATCATACAGTCGGTCAAGATCTAATTGTAAGTCTAATTGTATTTGCTGTCTGTATTTTCCTATGTCATATAAGTAAATTGAATAAAGCAACGGTCCTAATATGGATCCCTGTGGGACCCCCGAAGGCACCTGATATACCAACTTCCTGGAGCTTTTTGAGCAAAATGACATGATCCACACGGTTAAAAGCTTTTTCGAAGTCCGTGTAGATCACATCAACCTGCCCACCACCTTCCATTCCGATGAGTACTTCGTGGGTCAAAATGGCTTGATTGGTTTGAGTAGAGCGCCCCTTCATAAAGCCATGTTGTTGCCTAGGAATCCAATGACTATCTGTCGGGTAGATATGGTCGTACACAATTCTTTCATTCACCTTAATCAGAACGTTGAGTTTGGATATTGGCCTATAGTTTTCCATTGAGGTCTTAGGCCCCTTTTTATGTATTGGTGTAATATCGGCTGTTTTACATACTGTAGGAAAATAACCAAAGGTAAAGCAGCGATTAAGGATGTATGAGACAGGGACAGAGAGAGTCTTTGCACGTTTAACAAAAAATAATGAGGGTAAACCATCACTTCCCGAACCCATCTAATTGCGACAGTAGTTTTTCACAGTACTCTGTATTAATAGTAAGTTCACCAGGAGAAATACTATTTTTCGACTCACTAGACGTGTGCAAGTTAGTATAAGAGGCAAGAGGAGTGCTAAATTGTTTCTTGAAAAACTCGTTAAAAGCAGTGCAAATGTCTGGGGCATTGCTTTCCACCCCTTCATAGTTCATGCAGGCAGGGTAACTCAATGTAGTTTTTCTTTTTGCTTTAATATAAGACCAAAAATATTTTGAACATTATTTTATTTTATTTTGCGACCACTCAGCATAGGTTTCAAAACACTGAGATTGTAATTTTTTCTGTCGAGCTCTTAAAATGGAGAATGAATTATAATCGTTTGGGTTTTTAAAGCGTTTCCAGCGTGCATGTATTTTAGCTTTTTCCTTGGTGAGATTAATCAAACACTGCTAAACCAAACTGGATAATTTTTGTTTCTAGAAATCTGAGACTTAGGTATAAATTGATCTATAATTTTGTATAAAGTGTTATAAAATAATTGAATGCAATTTTCAATGTCAACATTATTTACTAGGCTTAGCCAGTCATATTTACTTAACTCGCAGTTTATTCAGTCATAATCGGCTTTATTATATTTATATACAGTTCGAGAATTAGTTGTTAATAATGGAATTAATACTTCTGAGGCGTCGATTTATAAAGATGGGTGATAGCTATCCTCTGGTACTACTGGAATGTCCGAGCGTCTAATAGTTATGTTAAGGTTTGTAAATATCAAGTCAAGAGTATTCCCCTCTAAGTTAGCCCAATTTAACAACATTTGTTAAATTGTTTCAATCCATAATAGTAAAAAGTATTTATATTTTTTTCGGCGGATTGTCGCACTTAGTTGCTCCCTTTATTTAAAAACGTTGGACTACTTAAATTCCAAGCAAGCAATAATGTATAATTTGGATGCAATTGAATAAAAATCCCAAACTAATTCTAATAATTCTGTTTGGCGATTCGGAGCAAATTTGTTCGGAGGAAAATAAGCAACATGTAAATCGGGTTGCGGGGCGCGGGAGCGGGCTGCAAGACTCTGCGCTGGCACCGCACCGTGAGCATAGAAAAATATTACTCTAGCGAGAAGAACGAAGACTTCATATAAAAAATGTCAAACACATTTTATAGCGCCATCTAGAAAATTTCCCATACAACGTTCAAGCGGGCAATTTTGAATTTATTTGAACGGGAGGTTTTACATTTAATATTTTTGTCGCTGGTTTAAACATTGAAAGCGTATCCCACGCAAAGAATTCTAAGCTTTTGATGGACCTAACCTTCGTAGGATATGCTTTCAGTTCTGGAACCAAAAACTTTAGTAATCACTTTAATATAAATAAATAAAACCATTTTATTGCACGTTCGTAGCTAGCTTGAAAATTTGTACGGTTCAGCAATGTGTGAACAAACAAAACGATCGCGTATGGTTAAATCAAACGACAATTTAGACCAACGAATTGATCTGCGAAAGCAAGCGCCAGCATTAGTGATGGTTTGGGCCGCGGTAACTGCAAAGACAAACCAGCAAATCTACCGTGAAAAGATTTTAAACGATACTTTGTTATTTTGGGCACGTACGCAATTCGATAGAAACCATTGGACGTTTCAACACGGCTCGGCACCATCCCACAAAGCCCGTGAAACCCAATTTTTTTTGCAAGAAAAAGTTCCGAGCTTCATTTCTTCGCAACAATGGCCACCATATTCCCCGGACTTAAACCCAATGGATTTTTCCATATAATCAATCCTGGAGGCCAAGGTGTCAGTAAAAAAATATGAGACGGTCGAAGACGCGTTTAAGATTGCTCTTCGCCGAGAATGGAACAAAATACCAGCAGACCACATTCGTGCCGCATGTGAAGCCTTCTCGGACAGACTCGATGCTGTTATCCGCGATAAAGGTGGCCACATCGAGCAATAACTTTTTCTTTTTAATTTTAAATGTTTTTTAAATAAAAAACAAAATTGTCAAAATTACAGCATTCTTAACTGGTTTTTTTAAGTGCCGACCCCTGTAATATATGAAATCTGCCACTGGCATTCCCATTTAAATCGGTCCAGCCGTTTCTAAGTTTATTGAACACAGACAGACGGTCAGAGAGACAAAAATACTAAAACATTACTTATTGATATCAATATCGTATTCACATGAATTGATTTAATAGACAACACAACAGCTCGGAAATTCTACTTTTTTATTAGTAAATGAATCATGAATTAAATCATGTTTAAATAAACGCCAAACATAAATTCGTTGCCAATTTAATCCAGTACGTAGTGTTGAAGGGCTACTTAAGTTTCATGAATCCATATAGCTGTGCGTTGTCAACGATGACAGAATAACAATGCTTTGCTGTACCTACATAATATCTTTATGGATGAAAGTTTCAGCTGCTAACAGGTCGTTTTGAACAACTTTTCACAATTCATGGTGATATTAGGAACTTATTAGGAGCTTTTATCGAACCAAATATTTATATTTACGAACCTTTAACTTTTTAGTACGATCATAATAAATAAAATCCCTAGACAAACACCATACAGCGAACTGGGGGGAACCCAGAATATACATGCATCTATAATATCAACAGCCATGACCCGAGAATAAACATGTTCATCATACAAATGAATGCCCCGACCAGGACTCAAACCGGGCGTATAAAGCAGGGCCGTTTATTAACATTTAAATACTAAATACGCTCATTCCTGTAGATATTAATAAGAGGCACAATCCTTCTGTCTTTAATCGTAAATGCCTACCAAAGAAAGATGTAACATCTCTGTTAACATATTAATTACCATGACATGCGTAAATAGATCTCCTATCTTTTGCGAGTACTTAATTATATTCATTATTCTTTTGTCTTATATAAGATAAACAAAAATATTTTTAAATAATTTGTTCTTTATTATCTACACCAACTAAAAGTGACAAAAAAAACAAGGTACTTTAAAAACTTGAATTCAACCTACTAAGAGTAACGTGTCCGAAAGGAATCTATACGGCGGCACCTCCAGATTGGTGGGTGCCGGCCCCTTGCGTATTCTACCGATGTTGTCGTAGTGGCTGCCATGGCAGGGGCAGTAGAACCCCCCAACGTAGTCCCCGGAGTTGGGTATCGGCACACAGCCCAGGTGTGTGCAAATTCCTATCACCACCAGCCATTCTGGCTTCAACGTTCTCTCCTCCAGCGTTGCTGGGTCTTTCAAAGAACCAGTTGAAGTTTTTTCTTCCGCTTCCATATCCACTGTTGATCTATTTTTAATAAACAAAGGCTTTCCTCGCCATTTATAAGAAAGACAACCACCTTCGGCTATCGTCGATATATCCACTTCAACTTCTGCCATTGCTAAGACATCCGCCGGAGCGCTCATGAACGTTATGCAGTGGTACGCTTCACTTTTAGTACTATACCACAAACCAAGTAAACCGAAAAATCCCGTAAGGTATGTTATTCCATATTTCTGATCTCCTTGGCCAAATTTGGTTTTTCGTAGATTAGTAAACTGTTTTTTCCTATAGTTGTCGAAGTTTGGAAAAGGCATATCTCGATGTAGCTTGGGATAAGAGTCTTTGAAACGAACTTGCGTGAAGAATAAGAGGTGAGAAAGTCGGGGGAGAAGTCTGCAGCAAGGTTTGGGCTTTAGCGTGACCAGTGATTTCGCTTGGCATGAAGTTTGTGGTGACTTCAGACTTTCGACGTCTACCACCGCCGCTTGCTTGAGGACGTCACGGCCACACGGAGTCGGACGAAAAAGAACTCTGGCGTTCCGAGGCAAACACCCACTAACATTCAAAAAATTCATCTCACAAAACTTTTAAAAACATAATTATTCATTCAGAAACAACAATTATTATCATTTTAGAAAATACTTCATCAAAACGTCTTGTCAATATAAAATTGACAGCGTGAAGTACGGAGGTTCTAATTATAAATATTAACATGTGAAAAATAAATGAAAAGACCTAGATCAACGCTAAATGTTTCGTGTTCTTTGGAGGAGCCCTACTACACAGGGTGCCCTAGAAATCAACGTCAAGATGGAACAGTGTCATACCATTTTTGAATCCCAACTAATCGCGCCATCTTTAAAAGGCACTTGCCAAAGTAGCATATATTTTCCAGAACAATCGGTTATAGTTGGGTTAAGTAAATGTTTTGAATTAAATTTTGGGCAAAAATCTAACATTTTATATAAAACTGAGGTAAGTACAAATGATTTAATTTTAAACTGTAATTGACAGAAGGGTTATTCATGGTTACAATAAAGAAAAAAAATTAAAGAAAACTAAATTTTTTTTCAATGATTAAATAATATATATTTTCACTGTTTTTATAAAAATCTCGTTATTAAACACGCCAGTTTATACAGTTTTATCCATATCATCATATTGTACTTCTAAGGCACATCGACACTTAACTTTAAATGAGCAAATAAAAATAAAATGCCTAATTGTTGAGTAATAAACAATAAGTACCAAATTGTTAATGCTTGTTAATCACGTCAAGATCGTAAAGACCGTCTCGTGATGTAATAATGTAGGAGCGAATATTATGTAGCAATTATAACATCGGGTACAAGTGCCAAGGCTCAGTGGCGTAACTTGTGAAAGTGTGTGATCGCACGCGCACACCGCCCGAGTCCGTCGCCGTCGAAACCTCGTGCGCAGTCGTGCCGATTTATCAAGTAAGTTAAAGAAATGTGCCGAGGAATTTAATCTCTACTTTGATACCTAGCGGTTCTATAATTGTTGTGCGAATGTGTGTTTTAAAATATTATTGCTTTGCGTGAGTGTTGACGTGATTACGCCGTTGCAAAATAGTAGTCCTAAGACCATTTTTAAGTTTTACTTTTGTGTACATCATTAAATTTTTTCACAGCATGAAGTATTTACTAGGCTTTAGTTAAAAGATTGTTTATGTGGTTTAAAGAAGTTCATATGAAATGACAACATTAACATGAGCACTATGTACCTAGATTCTTCATTGTTCCATACCGTTCCGTCCGAAACTTTATTCAGCATTTCTTTTATTTCTGAAAACTAACAAATTTTACAAGTTCTGAATAGCACTGATATCTAACTTCGCTTTTTAACTTACAAGTATTTGTCTTACTGAGCCACGATTCCAATTTTAACTATAACTAACCAACAATCAAAATATTTAGAATTTTTTGGTTTGTTAGTTATAATTTTTCTAACCTAAGACCAAAAAACTACACCTAAACTAACTACACAGATTATAGATGTGATGGACCTGCGTCTTAGTAAAGTCACATGAGAAGATAAACGGAACCGAGACAAAGCTTTTAAGAACGCGAAAAATTGTTACCTATTTTGGTAGGGTTTACACAATAGGTTAAGACAAATTAAACAAAACATTTGTTAAATAGTTTCATTATTCATTATGATAGAATACTTCACAAATTACTTACTCTTATAATTTTCTTTTATAATTTTTGTTTTTTTATAATTTATTGTTTCTTTAACATATAGTTTCTCAAGTAATCTACGCAAAACACTCAAAAACACATGGCATATCAAATTTACAGTCTTTAATACGCTTAAGTATTTCATTGCCAATATAGACAATATTTATTTCAAGATCGAAATATTCGTGAAACTTTGGCTCGAGCAATTCAATTTTATTTTTTCTAGAATTATTCATAAACGCAGTTCAATAAACAACCATTATTAATAAGAAATACAACGTTTTTACATTAAAATAATCAAACTTGCAACTAACAAAACAAACAACGTGGGTCGCAATGACCCTGGCTGTGCCTTTTGACAATGTCTTTTGACAAGTCTCGCCGCGTACGTGACAAGCGGCCAGTGGTCACGCACACATGCCCCGCGTGCTTACAGTAGTGCAACCGATTTGTGCGGTAGTATGAAGCTTTGTCTCTGTTCTGTTTATCTACTCATGTGGTAGTCAGTGACCTTTTTACCTTTATTTCTTTTTAGCCCAATGTCAGAAGGACACCTTATGTTTTTCGAGTGTACGTATATTTCTTTGGCACGCTCTACAGCCTAAACCGTTTGACGGGTTTCAATATCGAGGTGCCATTCGATTCGTCGTAGTTGTCGATAGAAAGGATTTAATTTTTAGAAATCACACGGGAAAATAACTTTACAATCGGATTTTTTGATTATTCAAATTCAGCAGCTTCTTTTAAATACTATACGAGTATGCCTTTTCACTAAAAGCTGCTTGTAGTATATTAAATTATAATAAGATGGAAAAATACCTTCATTTATAAGAGAGTTTTACAAAGAAATACACAAAAACTATACTTCCACTGTACTCACTTCATTATGTAATTTTAAAACGGATCACCTTTGTACCTACTCAAAAATTGACAACTTAATAAGTAAAAATTAACGAATAGCGAAATCATTAACATAATACTTACCTATGTATTTAAAACAATGGGACATCATTTAACCCTTATTAACATTTATTTTCTGGTATATACCTTATTACGAGTAATTAATAAACCTTCATACTGGGAAGTAGGCTAATCTTAAATAACTACTGCTATCGGGTACTACTGACATTCCTGTCCGCTTTATAACTAACCAGACAATTAAGAAATAAATACGTTTAAAATACTCATCTTCAAGTAAAAAACTGTGTTTTATTATTGCGTATTTCGAAAATCCGAATTCGAAACCTAGGTATTAGATAGAACAGGATAATTAAAATCCCCAGACAAACCGATTTTTTCGATCCGAGGCAAATAAAGCTATTTTAGGTAGCCTACCGCCTTATGTACCGCCTGACCCACCGGTAAAGGACTCGGAAACACAACAGAGTACCCACCTTCCCTTCTCCAGATGCCCACTCAGAGCTTCTTAGTCAGCACTAAGTGACAAATAAAAATCTGGAAGCAAACAATCAGCGCAATGTTGGATCTGAAAGAGGAGTTGAGTAGATGTCAAATAATGGTAACAGAAAGGAACGTCACTACGTCACTGAAACCGGGAAAAGCGGCCGCGACCAAATAAGAGAGGTGATAAAGGCAAAGGAGGGCTGGGTTAAAAGTTGAAACGGTGCGAAAGTCGACAGACAGGAAGATAATTATGACCTGTAGGACGGAAGAGGAAAAGGAAAAGATCAAGCACTAAATCCTCAGCTACGGGAGCGAACTTACTTGTGAGGATCTAAAAAACCGTGATCCACTTCTCGGTCTCGGAGAGGTCCTGTCCTTCCGCACGGATGAAGAGCTCTTGAAGGCTGTAAAAAAACAGAATCAGGATCAGTTTGTTGGAGTGAGCCCTGGGAGAAGAACGCCTCGTAGTTAATTACTGGATGAGAGCATGAAATCCATTAATGGGGCACATCGTGATTTCAACATCACCCATTATATGGAAAAGAGCGACTGAGGCCGGCACGATGCACATTGATCTGCAGCGAGTAAGGGCAGAAGATCAGTCACCCCTAGTACAGTGCATTCGTTGTCTGGAGTACGGCCATTCCAAAAAGTACTGTAAAACTGCCCAAGACCAATGCAGTCACTGCGGCGGTCACCACCTTAGGGCAGATTGCAACGAATGGTGGGCAGGAACAGCCCCAACCTGTCGTTGCCCGTTGCATATTGCTGAGGTCTCCCCTGTGGACATGGAAGAAGCCCAAGCTCGTAGGACAGTTAGCGTAAAAGCATGGTAGCATGTGGAACACACATTCTACCACAACTGGCAAGCCAGGAACATAAATTGAAATGTATCGAGATTGGCAGAGGTATATTTACATATACCTATGTATATTATATATGTATATACAAGAAAGGGAACAATGACAAAGCAGCAAAAGAAAAACAATGTATTTCAATAAATAAGCAAAATACAAAACGCTTATATTATAAAAAAACTGTGCGACGAACATCGAATTGAGTAAACAGAACAACATAAATAATAGTAATAATAGTATCGACAAGCCCTACCTAATGATTTTAATAGTATAAATAAGGAACACGCATAGAAAATCTTTTTACAATACAGGGAACAAATACGATAGTTTAAACGAATAATAAAAGGAAACAGAAAAAACCGTCTGTGGCCACCATGCCAGAGGTATTAAAATAATAAAATATAAACAAACCAGTGGAACTTACAATACAAGAAGACAAAAGCCGAGGTTCGTGTCCTCTCGGGTGCCCTTAGGCGTGGCGTATGTAGGAGTAGATAGTTTAAGTTCCAGCTAAACACCCTCAGAGCTAGGCCACAAAGTCCGGTGAAATTTACAAGGCAATAAATAAACTGTCCATTACGAAAACAAAAACTCTTTGGACTTCCTAAGCGAATTTGCACATGTCTTCATACGCTCGCACTCTTATCCCTTTACCTCTGGATATGATCTGAACCAGCCTAAGAAAATGAAGTAATCCTCTGGCTTTGTTTTCGGTAGATAAACAGCCTCAAACTACTTATACGAAACATCTAAAACATTGATTATTCAAAAATAAACGGTCTTATTCCTCCCACAAAGAGTCGAAACCCAATTCTTGGGCCCGGCTTTTTCCACTGAAACCAAAAGGTCATCAATGAAATGCATATTTTTAATCACCAATTTTCACTTTAGTTCTAATAATTGACCCTTGCTGCAAAGTTGCCATATTAAAATAAGAAACTTGTCCTTTCAGAATGCAGTCAATATGTGCCTTAGCTCTTTTCGTAACCGTTGCTTCAGCCGCACCCATCGATGAGCCCATAAGAGTAGAACTCCCCGTTTATAACGAGCCCCAGCTCAAGGCAAGCACAACTGAGGACTCATGGTATGCTAGAGAAAACCACCCAGGTGAAAACGTGAACAACAACGACTACTCTGACTTGAATAAGTTCCACTTTCATTCGTTGGTAAGATTTATTTTTGAGTGTCTTCAAATTTAAGTTCCTTCCTGTCCATCCAACCATTTCAGTGAGATTGAATTTTAAAACATTTAAACCACCTTTCAAAATTTAAATAGGATAGTACGTAATTACCTAAACAAAGGTTGCAAATCTTACATACAAAAAAAAAATATTATAACTATCGCACTTATGAAATGTTTGGAACACTAAACTAACTAAGCGTCCTAACGGTGATTATATTACGTCGCGTTTTATTCTTCAGATAATATATAACTAAACAGGTAGTACTTTTAAGGTACTAGGTAAATTCACACAGTTTTAGAGTATGTCATTTGACTTATTCTTCTTACTTGATCAACCCCGGTCCCGGCAAGTCTTCATTTTTTAGAGATCAAAACAAAACTCTTGTATGGTCCTTTATACAGGATGTAAAAGTTAAAAAAGTTTGTGTTTATGATATACATACAATGAACAATGGTGAGATAAGTAAATAATAAACAAAAAATATTTCCACACCGCCTAAAACGTCCGTTCTTTGCATTTGATATAAATCCATTAAACCTACGTGTGTGTGTGTGTGTGTGTATAGTAATAAACAATATATGTATCTTTGTCGTGGCTAAATCATGCAATTACTCATTTCATGATGTGGCCAACTATATTTGGCCAAACGCCAAACGTTTCACAATATCTAGCAAATATTTTTCTTAGAACCGAATTGATATATGTCCTGCGATTTGCGCGAGCCGAGTGAACGAAGTAAGCGTGGTGCGCTAACAACTGGCGAATTAAAGGAACCATATTACGTAAGATAGAACGAACTTGGCCAATCCGTAAAGTAGCCGCGCGTTTAGTTGGCCACACTGACAAACGTTTTGTTAGCATTTGATCTGGCCAAGCCACATCCTAATGTAATCATGTACAGTTGGTTATTTCATGAAATGATCGATCATTTCATAATGTTGGCAATTTGTACGATATGGCAACGACATATATACTATATAAGGTACTCTTCGTTTAACTAAAGCGTAATATAAATTTTAGAATAATAAACCTAATTACCAATTTCATGTATTTATAATGTTGACAAAAGAGTTCGGAGGTAAGAGGTATTTTTTCTGCCAGCTATTTTTCCTCTCGGTCTACCTGATGCTTTCAAACACCGAAGTTAAGATTTAAGTAATCACGATGAAATGAAAAATATTGACTCTCATTAAGTAATTAAGTGTAATTTATTCACCCTATGATGAAATAAAATATTTTGAGTTTTGAATTGTTATTGACTTCAAACTTTAAATAGTAAATACGTAGATTTTGGTATTTTGTTAATTATTTACGTGTAAATGTATAGTAGTACCTTATTTTATAGTTTTATGACGACGCGGCAGCTCTAATATCTAATAATATGTTTCAGTCTGACAACTCTTTGGGTATATTTGCGCCACCAGTGACCACAAGAGAGACCGTACTGTTAGAGAGCGAAGGTTTAGGAAGCAAAGTATTGTCTTTCAAAGAAGGTCTACAAAGTACTGCTGCGGGAATTTTTCAGGTAAGTAACTTTAGATCAAACTTTAATCATTGATGTAATAAGTAGACCTTGCAAAAATGTTTACCACTGTATAAAGCTTCGTGAGAACTCTGATACTCTTAATAGCTCCCAAAAAAATGTAGGTGTAGGAACATTCAGCCTAACAATGTAGACTGATAGTCTACGTTCTACGGGAGAAGTTAATTTACACGCTGCAAAGGAACAAGTTAGATTTTCCCTTGAAATAAATTTCTGACAGTTACAAATAGTTTCTTTGTCGTTTACTGTGATAACGACCCCACTTTCACTGTACTGCATCTCTTTGTTAGAAAGACCCCACCTTACAGCTATTTTGGTTAGGTATACGAAGTTTTGTCAAAAGTGGCAGACCACTTTCCTCGGCAACTGTAAAAATGGCTATAAATATTAAAGAATATCAAAACGGTCTGGTTTTAGTTTCGTTTAATACGATGGCAACCGAATTATGACCGATTTAAATTATGAAGCAAACAAATTGTACGTGACACGTACAGGTTCAAGGACGTTCAGTTTTGTAAAACGATGTTATACCGACTTACCTTCAGGGTTAAGTAGGTACGTCAAAGGCTTTGTTTATATGACCGTTGAGGTACGACAGTCATGATAATTACAATTAGGTACGAACAGGGTTAAGGAAACAAACATTACGTAGGTAGGTACCTAGTTACAACTTTTATTTACCTACATTATTGTAATGCTTTTGAATTACGACCTTCATTTGCCAAATAAATAAATAGGTGTTAATAAATGATTTTAAATTGTGTCTTTTGTTTGCCACAACAAATTGCTCGGGAACGATAAAGCCACGTGATTTGTAAAATTTTTGTCAAGTTTTTGTGGATCCAGAACACATCTCGAACACACAGAGTGTTCAAAAAACTCTTCTCACAAGAATAAGGGCAATAGTTGGTACAATAATCCCTTTGCATGGGCTAACGCATGGAGCAATTTTATTGACTTACGTTTTTTCACATGGAAAAGAAACAGTATCTGTACCTAAACATAGTCAATTGTTTTTCCGAACTTTTACTTCGCTTGTCTTTGTAAATCTTTTGTGAACCCTAACAATTAACTTGTAACCCAACACTCACAATAATCTTAGTGCGGGACAACGCCACGCAAGAGCCGTATACGGTCACCCTGGGTGTAAACTTCTGAGTTATGTGGGCTTCCTCACGATGTTTTCCTTTACCTTTAGTTCAGTCAGCATAAGTATCTACATGATAAACACTCATACGCACATTTGGCAATCACCTAGATCAAACACACAGATCTAGAAGCCAAAGCCTTAAACCAGGACGCTGCTCACGCCCCTGTGTCCATAAATTAATGAAGTTTGTATTTTTCTCTAATAGCCTAAACCTATCGTGGATACAATAAGAGAGGAAGAAAAGTACGGTAACACAGGGGACAAATTCTATAGCACCGGGCAATCACTAGTCAGAGGAGCCTCCAGTTTGTCCACATTTGTCAATGGATTATTAGAGGTAAATAAATGGTCACCGTTGTACATTAAAAATATCACTTCCCATCAGGTGAGATGTGAGATGAGAAA
Organism: Marasmarcha lunaedactyla; assembly: GCA_923062675.1. Classification (NCBI taxonomy): domain Eukaryota; kingdom Metazoa; phylum Arthropoda; class Insecta; order Lepidoptera; family Pterophoridae; genus Marasmarcha; species Marasmarcha lunaedactyla. The sequence continues at coordinate 9,720,111 of OV281339.1, read as the reverse complement.
TAAACGCCCGCCAATTTATTTTTAATTTATAAAGAGGAAACATTTGTTGTTTATGTGTAATCAATAAACGTCGATTTCGACGGCCGAGTAGCATAGTGGTTAGCAGCCCTGTCTCATACGACGGAGGTCCCAGGTTCGAGGCCTAGCCGGGGCATTCAATTGTGTGATGAACACATATGTTTTTTCTCGGGTCATGGTTGTTGATATTAATGTGTGAATTCTAGTTATTTTTGGTTAGTTAACAAATTAATCAATCTTACAAATGATAAAAAAAGGAATTTCTTTTATTCAAATTTTTCACCTCACTGTGATTTCAGCGCTTAATAGCCTATCAAGTATTACTTTATTATTATTATTATGAAAGCTTAATAGTCTAACGCTTTGTGACGGTTGTCTATTTCGACCTCTTTTTGTCAGTAAATTTTATTTTTTTTGTCGTTCCCGACGTAATTTTAAACTACGAATTACGTAGTGTCGGAGAACGGCAATGTTTTGATTTGACAAGCCAGTCACGAAAAATTATCCATCATAACAACTAGAATCTATTTATTTATTATTGTTTCCGAGTTTATTATTTAAATTACATGTTTATCAATTTTTTTATTATCTACAATCAAAGTTTTCATGAAATCAATAATTTATTTTTACGTACACGAGTGTGCGTAGCCAAAATTTTTGGCATTTTTGTATATTTTTAATTTTACTGCAAAATAAACATAGAAGAGAGCTTTGGTATTTCCTTTCTGGACCCTCAATTACCACTCCGCAAACAACGCGTTACAGCTTTATCTGAAGCTAGTAAGAAACGAAGGAACTACTAGTTTATATTTTAAATTTTAAGATGTTAATTTAAATGATAACTCACTTAACATAAATTCTCTACTTTAGGTAATTGTTTTAGTAACTTTCATTAAAGTTATGAGGCTGTTTATTTTATTTACATTTAGGATTACCACATTTAAGAAGCTTTTATTGCTACCTGAAAAGAAATATGTAACTCCCATCGAAACAATAAAATGCATAACACAATAAAAATGTGTTATTTTTGTATATGCATGGTCACCCTAATGAATTCCCTAACTGAGAAATATGATAACTTGATAATTGTTAAAATATAACATTCACAAAAACAGAAGACTTGTTAAATTTTAGTAAAACATTTTCGGGTTAATTAAATTTACGCTAAAATATGGAACACTCAGACTGTGAATGTATTCGCGTAACAGAATAACAATGTCAGGAATTTATGTAGCCATAGTTTGAGGTTCTAGGAACACATCTGCACCATAGAATTGAGTGTTCTACAGATACCTTTATAAAATCAAAATAAACCGTTAAAAAAACCATTGTAGTACTTAAAAATATTATATACATAGATCTAGTACTTTCTGAGAAACGAGATACAGTATTTTATGTATCTCGGATTTAGTATGCTCGGATTAACTTTTTAAAAAGAACACTAAATCTACACGCATATCTCTCTTTCTCTTCAAAAACCCCTCACAAACTTTCACATTTATAACATTAATTGCAAGTAGAATTTACCTGTTACGTTTTTTCAGGTGCCTGGAAACTTATTCAAACAGGTGGCCAGAACTGCCACCGAAAAACTCAACCAGTTAGGAGGACGGCTTGTTGGTTTATAATAAAATTTTAGATTTAACACTTATATTATGTAAATAAGAGCGGTAACAACAGCTTTTTTTTATAAGAAGTTTGACAGTGGAGGAGGTTCTTTATTTTCATTTAAAAAAAAAATTATATAAAAAAAATTATAGCCAATTTCGGTAACTTTGATTCGATAACGAAGTTCTAAATGAGTAAATAATCTTTTTATTTCCAGATATTTTATGTATTCATTTCCATTTATATTTTATGTTGTTGTATCAAGCAGTACCAAGCCCGTCTAACTTATTTCTTACACATTTCAAAGCTTCATTCAAAGCTAAAATAATAACGTTTAGTTACTTGGATTATTGAGTTTAATAAAAAATAAAAACAATTTTGAAGAAAAATTTATTTCTGTAAATAAAAACGAAAATTATTTAAATTAGACTTATGGTTGTTTTTATAGATTATAACAGTACAGTAACTACTTTCCTATTCTGAGTTAATATTTATAACTGCATAAGCATCAATATAGGTACTATAATTAAATGCTTAGGCATTTCATGCATAAATACTTTGCAACACAGGTTTCTAAGGATTTTGCGCGTCTGTAGTTCATTGAAGCAATTTACAGTAGATAACTATTTATAATCTAGGAACACAATTGTTAATGCTACAATGTTCATTATAAGATACCAAACAGTTTGAAGGTGTTAAATACTAATTATACACTGTATGTAACTCCTACCTACTTGTAATGGAATTCTACACAAAGAAAAGTTCATATATACTTTTTGTAAGCTCATGTTTTGACTAAAATACCACACAAGTTTCTCATTTATCTAGATCATAATCAACTATTATATTCTAAACGAGATGGGTATTACACAAATTTAAGACTATGTTTGTAAAGAGAGGCACCAGTATGTGTGATGTAACTTGGGTGGGTATCCTTAAGCTCAACTGAAAAATGTCAAGTCAAGTGTATTTTATAAATAAACAAAATACCTATCTGGTTTTGTACTTACTTAGAAGTGGCAATGAAGAGCTTGTCTGTCTCTAATACTGGATATATTTGATAAAATCAAGTTTATAAACAACATTTCAATTGAAACCCCAAAAAAAGGAAATTGTAAGTCAACTGAACCGGTATCTCTTAATTTATAAAACATCATTAATTGAGCAGTTTTTAACTTGTTTTCAATCAATGATGTGCCTATAAAAGCATCTTAAACATTTTTATATGTAACTAAAAAAAAACACAAATATAATTTCATCACACCCAAGTTACTAATGGTTAAAACAAAGAACACAGATCAGCTTTAACAACAAAAAATTGTTTATAATATTTAATAATAAACTGTACTATTTAATGGATCTAACGATGAAACAAATTGTAGTTCTAATTCTAAAAGTTTTAACAGGTATATAATAGTTATTTATAACATAACTTATTTATAACATATTCTCGATTAAGAAAAAAAGAAAAAGTAAAGAAAATTTAATAAGTAGTCTCCGTGTTTCATACGTAGTTTTATAGATACTTGATACAAAAACGTGTATGATAATCATTATTAGATATGGTGATAAAAAATTCATTTAAATTTTATTTATTTTCATATTCACAAAACAATGCAAAGGCAGTTCCTGATCGGATAAGGAGTTTATTTTTTGTCTTTTTATAGATTCTATTTTACTTACGCTCATTAATCTACTAGCAAATTTTTATGGTTTCACAAAGATTACACCTTAAAATCAATTTTGTTTGAAGGGATCAATATTGTACAATTTTCAAATGACAATATAACAAAAAATATTATTTGTATACAATGGCTTATTATAATGTAACATAACACGATATGTTAATAATAATTACACAAAGAAAAAAAACCACTAGCTACAAAAACAGACAACTGTAATAAAACAAAAATACAGCTCATGGACAAGGACATAGAAATTATCAATATCAAAAAAAATTACGAGAATTTTTGTTAAATTGATAACATTTACCAGTACATCAAGTTATATAATTCTTAAAAATCTATACTGCTTCGATTAACAATCACTGCCCATTATTACTCTTATAAAAATTTGGTATGATCAATTTTTTCCTTATGAAGACATTCAATCTTATTTACTTCATGTATTCAAAAAGTGACACAACATTCACTCAAACTTTGAAATGCCATCAATTCCAACAATTCTTATCACACCTTATAGTATTGCTTTATAATTATTGAATAATTTCATTTAGATGTAAAATAAAATTACCGAATAATATTAATAATAATTACAAATATTGCTGTTTCATAAATATGATTTAGACAAATAACGATACCTCTATATATAAAAATAACTACTTTAAGTAATAATAATTTTCAAAAACCTCTTTAAATATATAAAAATATCAACAATCGCTTTACAAATATCAAATATTACGAGCCCGCGTATTTTTTTTGTGTCACTTTTTGTGTATGAGTGCTGTTGGGGCTTACTCTGGTTCCATGTCAACATAGTCCAAGACCGTGAAGTCAATGAACTTGTCGGACCTTAACCGTCATGGCCTCGAGATCACCTTGCGCACGGTGTCAGCGTAGATCTTATTGTGCGCTACGACGCACTCCTGGACTTTACTTGGGAGTTGCTCCATGCCGGGAATGATCCCTTCTTCAATATCGTTCCTTCGGTAAAACAATATGTAGGGTGTCCTTGACCGATTTCGATGTATGCCGTTCAGTTCGGACTCGTCGGCAAGTGACACGACATCATCATTGAAGTTATGCCACTCGTCGTTATCCCTGACGAGCGTGTAGTAGTGGCCGGAGTCCAGCGTCGTCCCAGAGTGTACTATGGCCGCGTACAGCGAATAAGCCGGGTGGTCGGCTTGCGACCGCACTGTTGGCAGTATTACAGTATGGTTGTGGTACATACTCAACATAAGCTTCGTCTGCACCTGAAGCTTGGGTTCGTATCTGGAGACATGATAATTTAAACTTTACCACACTTATTAGTCTACAAAGGTCCATAGCCTACAGTTACACAGATGGATGCAAAAGTGAACAGAATACAGGTAATCTCGTGTATGTATAAATACTTTTAACAAACATAACAGAGAGGTTTTGCAACTAAGAAAAAGCTAAACCTGCCCTTGGGAATCAACCCTAGAATGAATAATAATAATAGCTAAAAGGGGATTCTCTGCAACTTAATTACCCAATTTAAGAATGTCTCAAAGTACATCTCAAAGTTTTACCTTACCTTAAACTCCATGAGCTTTCAGTCAAATATTTCATATTGTTACGAAATATCCATAAAAAACAATTTACGTCAGACAATTTGAACAAGATCATAGAAATTTGTATGTTTTAGATTCGCTTCGATTGCAATTAAAGGATCGTTTTTAATTAATCCTCTGATATATCTAACTGCTAATTTCGATACTTAAGCTATTCAATAACTAAAAAAGCATTGCGCATCAATGCTTCATTGTATTGATGATCTTTATGAATTCTGGCTCACCTAACAAACAATAATGTGGCTTATTCTTGATATTATTAGAATTGTATTGAAACATTATACATTGTTTGTTAATAAGGGTTCAAATAAATATTCACATTCGCTTTTGGTTTGAGCATGATATTTTTAAATAATTTGATTTGGTAGCCTTGTTTCGCTTAGAAAAAGAAATCGTGTAAAACAAATTTAGAAAATGTTCCTAGTTTACAAAATATATACACACACAAACACCTGTCAGACGCCTGAAATGAGTAGAAAGGTAATCTAGCAATTGCAGTTAGAATTCCTCTATATATTAATTGGAATGTCTTATTATTTAGGTCCTGAACAATATTTCTGTTTCATTACTATTTAGAAATTTAACTATTATATGACATATTTACAGATTAATTTCGATCGCATATGAATAAGCTAAATAATACAGCTTTGGTAAATATTTGGCTAAACCTATTTGTAACATTAAATTATGAATACTCTCCCAATTGAAACTAACTACCAAAATCGATGTTTTCTATAATTTTCATACACCTCGTTATGTTTAGCTGGTATATAAATTATAAAAATCAAGCAATAAGCTACATACTATTATACTACATCAGTTTTATCTGTTCAAAATGCAGTTTGTGAAACTAGGGATATGTTGGTCTGGCCAAACCAAACAGAACTGGAACGAGAGAGTAAAGCTGTCCACCCTCAAAAATCGGAAATCGACCTCCAGAACTAAACAATAAAAGCGGCACATTTTGTCCTCGACTGTACTGTAATCTTTCTGTAAATCTAACTGTAATCGTAGGTATTGGCCATAACACAAAATATCTACATGAATAAATAAGAATCGTCAACTCACTTGAAGTTTTTAAGGACCAGGATTAGATATTTGGGCGACCTTTCTATAAGTACACTTCTCTCTGCATCCCTTAAACCCCCGCAGTCACGGCACTGGTACTGATTTTCTCCAGACAGACTTTCCTTCGAGCAGTAGAACTCGAGTAAGCTCTGAACGCTGTGTTGCCAACCTTCAGGTTTCTCTGGGAATGCCAACTGTAAGTCTCTAAAAACGTCTCTTGAAAGGGACGAAGAACGACATTCAGTGCATTGAACTCGCGTGAGCAAGACGCCTCCAAAAAGACTGTCAATGTAAGAATCTCTTCGTAAATAAGCTGTTTCTTCGTTCATACGCATTCGTTTCTTCGGGGGCAAGGCTAGCTCATCCGAATGAGAGCGTTTTTGTATTCCCGAACTCGAACCTGAAATTATATATATATATACGTCAGATATTCTACACTTCCATAGAGTACATAATGAACTTTACTTATTTATTTTAAAATCAAATTATCATGACTGAGTTACTAAATGTTAACAAAGAACTGTGAAGAAAAATTAAAATAATTGGGCTACTTGTCACACACGGTTGCACTTAATAAAATACAGTAAATGAATACAGACTGAAAATATTTGTTAAACCTTCATGGACATTATTTCCTTTTCAATGTGTAAGCGTCCATAGTATTCTTGAAACGCAATATTTGAACATTGAAAGGGTGTGAAAACACTCGTCTTTATTCGGTATGTAGAAAACTATAAAGTGACATCAATTGATAAGAAATATTATTTTAATTTACATTACATTACCTGCAGCACTGCTGCCCGGCCTTGGGGAATTCGATCGACATTTTGCAGTTGAATCTGGCTCCTCACTATCACTGTAACAATGATTATACATACAGTAAACAATAATAAGTTTAAAAAACAAATATCTATGTTTGACACACGAATGTTTATTCCAACAAATCTCTAAGGCCATAAGAAAGAATAAAGCAAACAACATGCAGTTTGTACATTTTTTGATATTTTGCGATTTGCGTGAGCCTAGCAAACGAAAAATTAAAAAATTTAATATAAAATTATTAAAAACTCAAGACTATAAATAAAGCATAAAACGTTCGACCAAACGGCTAGCTGTTTAGTTGAATTCAACCATCCGCCTGCGACAAGTACACATAAAATACAGATTTTTACATAACATTGTTGGAATGGTCGTAAGAAGGTACCATTTGTTTTAATAATTTTTTTATCAAAAACGCATGCTACCTGCGTATGTACCTTGGTGACTGAGTAACAATTCGAAAACCTCCACCAGCCAAAACCGGGGGCCGAGAGTAGTCAAAATTGACGTCTGACATATGCTCATAAGCTTGCAGAAGCTCGAATAGATACCTGAAAGAAAAATAACATAATTTTACTGCTATTGGGTACGTAATTCTGTGAAAAGTACGAGTAACTTATATATTTTTTTAATATTTATCTTAGTCATTATATTTATTTTTATAGCTAACAAAAATATTTCAATATGAATTAAACAGAAAACAATGAAAGAAAGCTAACTGAAGATTAAATACAAGTGGTAAATTATGTTGCATATATGACAGGGTCGCCAACAAGCTGGCGAAAACACCGCGTTCTTTTTCGCAATCGACAAATACTGTGCAAGATAAGTTTCTAATGGGTATGTTTCTTTTTTATTAATTTAAGAGAGAGGTTGATCAGCATCCATAACCCATAGTTATATAAAACAAAAATATTCATACCCTAAAAACTCGGAGCTGTCATGTTGGTTATCTCTTGTAAAGAAAGGTGAATTCACGACAGCGAAGAATTCGTCCGGGTCCAGTTTGGTCGTAACCGAATGCATCATTTTAGCAAACAGTACGCCTAGTTTTGACCAATATGGCGCCGCTGTCATTTTCAACATCACATGAGTGCTGAATCTGTAAATAAATTTATAGGTTATTTTGATACATTTTATGAAAAATATTACCGATTTCTTACAGACTTTTAAATTTAACAAAACGATTTCATTGTAGATTTTGCATTGTGTTTTGTTTTGGTATTAATATCAAACAGTTATTGGAAAAGGTAGTCAATGTTTTGGCGAAGGCGGAGGTGATGGATTGCGCAGATTGTTAAATACGTATTGTCCTACTTAGTTGACTAAATCTTAAAATTCAAATTCAATAGTTATATCTTAAAGTTCTTGTAGATAACATATGGTGGTAGACACAAGTTCGGAAAGAACTGGTGAGAAACTTAACGAGACTCATTCTGTAAAGATATTAAAAACCTTTTTATCAGTATATTTAGCTCGGCAACATTCTGTCTCCAAAATTGTCCAGACGACGGATATCCGCAAACGGCAGCCATGCACGAACGTAACGCGGCAGCCAGCGATCGCGCTCTTAAACCATGTTATAGGATAGTAGCCCTAAGCCTAAGTCGGCGGACACCACCGTAAGAAGACGTCTTTCAGAGGTATTTAAACATTCATTAGGACGAAGAACTCAGCGAACGAACTTAACATAAGTTATATTACAAATATACTAGAAAAAAGCCCTTAATTAAATTTAATTGTGAATTAAGTATGTTTAAGTATCAATTCCGAAAGGCTTTTAAGATATATTTGTATAGTCCCATAATGTTTTCAGTTACCAAATTTTTAATATTATATTATTATTTTCTTAAGTTTTCACGATTCGTTATATTAGGTCTTTACCTATGAAATTGCCGTTTTTCACGAAATAAATGAAGCGTAATTTTTTTATATTTTTTTTATTTCTATTAATCAAAATAATCACCCATGCAATCAATGCATCTTTGCCAATGCATTGGTAGCTTATTGACGCCTTTCTTTAAGAAATCAGCTGGACGGGAGGCAACAAATTCTTCAAAGGCATTTTGTACTGCCTCTCGGGTATTGAATTTTTTTCCCGCCAAGAAGTTATCCGAATTCTGGAAAAAGTAGAAGTCTATAGGCGCAAGGTCTGGTGAGTACGGCGGATGACGGAGAACTTCCAACCCCAACTCTTGTAGCTTGGAGACCGTCTGCTGTGCAGTATGAGGTCGCGCGTTGTCGTGCAGGAGCAGTGGAGCCGAACGATTGACCAAATCTGGTTGGAGAGGTGCGAGCTTCTCCATCATTCTGTTCAGTTCTTCACAGTACACATCTGCAGTAATGCTTGTCCCGTTTGGCAAGAAGCTGTGATGAATTACACCCGCGTTAGACCACCAAACAGTGACCATCACTTTTCTAGGGGTAAGTTTTCGTTTAGGGCATTGTTTGGGTGCTGAACCAGGGTCCAACCAACTTGCTGAGCGCTTACGATTGTCAAACAGGATCCATTTCTCGTCACAAGTAACAATGCGGTTCAGAATTCCTTCATTTGTATGCCTTCTGAGCAGTGCAAGGCACGTCTCCACGCGTACTTCGCGCTGGCGGTCATTGAGTTAGTGGGGTACCCATTTGTCAAGCTTTTTTACCTTGCCAATTTGACGCAAATGGACCAATATTGTTTTGATGCTAACGTCGAAAGCTGCTGCTAATTCAGCCGTGGATTGAGTTTCATCAGCTTCCACAATTGCCTTTAATTCGTCATTGTCGACCAAAGTTTTCGGACGACCACGGGGTTCATTTTTCAGGTCAAAATTTCCAGAACGGAAGCGGGTAAACCAATAACGGGTGGTGCGTTCATTTGTAGTGTTCGCTCCGTAAACGTCGTTGATGTTGCGTGCCGCTTGTGCCGCTTTGCTGCCACGACGGTACTCATACTCCCTAATTACTCGAATTTTTAACTTATCCATGATGACGAAAAATGTTCGAATGCGTTGAAAAGAAAACACTAACTATTAAACAAATGACGATTTTAGAAAAAAAAAATTCCATGTTTGACAAATAAAATTAATTTGAAATTAGAATTATCAGTCAAAAAAAAAATATTTTCATTTGAAATGGCCAGTACGGCAAAACGGCAGTTTCATAGGTTTCCTATGATTAGATAAAACACTTTTTAAACGCATTTTAGCGCGTTTAATCATATTTTTAAATTTTAACTCGACGTTTCGGTACCTTCACTACTACCACATGAGTACTACCAGAACAGAGACACAGCTTCATACAACCACACGAATCGGTTGCACTACTACAAGCACGCGGGGCATGTGTGCGTGACCACTGGCCGCTTGTCGCGTACGCGGCGAGACTTGTCAAAAGAGGTTTTCAAAAGGCACAGCCAGTTGACAGGGTCATTGCGACGTACGTTGTTTGTTTTGTTAGTTGCAAGTTTAAATATTTTAATGTAAAAACGTGGTATTTTATTATTTATAATTGTAGTTTACTGTACTGTGTATGAATAGACTAGACAAAATAAAATTGAACTGCTCGAGCAAAAATTTAGCGAATTTTTCGATCTTGAAATAAATGTTGTCAATATTTGCAATGAAATACTTAAGCGTAGTAAAGATTGTAATTTGATATGCCATGTGAGTATTTCCCTTTAGATTACTTGCAAAAAACTTATATGTTAGATTCAGAATTTACCACACCACCAAAAAAAGAAACAATAAATTATTAAAAAACAAAAATTATAAAAAGAATATTATTAGAGTTAGTAATTTGTGAAGTATTGTATTATCCATTGTATTATTTCAAGCCATAACCTAATGGTTTATTTCATGCCTAAAGTACTATGGTGACAAATGCACATTTTACACGAGGTGGAGAGAAGGGTGATTAAGTTACCTATTTTTTATTTTGTAGTTTGTTGGATCATTTTTTTTTTTACTGATGTTACCAAATTTTTTTTTTAATACACAGTCAGTGAAAGTTCCGAAATTGAGTAATTTGTTTTAACAGTAGACTTGAAGCGAAGCAACAGAAACAAATTGCGCTTAGATTATCACACCAAATTAAAGTTTTTACATTCGCGAATAAAACATAAATTCAGTATGAAATATAGTATTATTCAAAAACTAGGGATGCAATAATACGATGCTGATAATCGTAATCCACAGGTTATCGTAATATTTGACCATTTATTTATTTGGGGTTCTAACGAAAAATACAGATCACAAATTAAATAATATAGCTGCAGTGTTGAGTCTTGTGCTTTTTCAGTTACAAGAAACCACAGCGTGCAAAAACAATAAACATTCAAAATTAAAACAAAATATGACTACTTAAAATTAATACAATATAAAATTGAAAATAAGGCTAAAATTCAAATGTAAAAGCTATTATTGTATCGTACAAAATTATTACGATTTATCACGATTCTTGAAAATTTTATTTGTTATATGCGACACTAACGACAGCCAGTAACTGATAGTAACGGCAAGAGAAATAGTTAGCCATTTTAATAATTCGACGACTTCAATGAAGCCGTTGAAAGACACAACACTGCTCGTTCTTTGCAATGTTCGCATTTCATTGTTCTACCGGCCATCACGAGCAACCCTCGAGGTCTCGTGACTTGGCATATGCACCTATATCCATATGATATGGCCGACTTGTACTTCCTTACAAAGTGTGTTCTAGGGGATAAATTATGCTATATTGATATCGGCACTGTTCTCTGGTCCGTCACCAAAACCGTATTCTACCCATTAGAGATGGTGACAGTTTTGTTTAGTGTGGGGCGGTTTCGATTGGTCGTGCTCACATAATTTCACCAGTAACAAGATTGAAATAAATCCAAAAAACTAGTATTCTAACTCAAATGAAAATCCGAATTAACGCGAATGAGCATAGACTGGGAGAAATCTAGGTGGAATGGTACATAAGTTGCGATAATACGTTGTTTTAGTATTAAAGGGTACAACAGTGTACTGCCTCATATCAAGTCCGGTGAAATTTAAAAGGCCAATAGGGCTATAAATTAAGTGTCCATTTCGAAAAAAAAAACTGCTTCATATCAATACAAGTACGAAAACTTAGGTATAAACAATCGTTCTGATTTTTTTTAAATCTGTATTAATATATCAGTCTTTGACGTTCAAAAAGGTTAATTAGAATTTACCAGAAACTAATTATTATATTTCGATATAAAATTATAATTAAAATTCAAATTAATGTTCATTTTACTCAATTGTCTTGTTTTAATTAAATGTAAATAAACTAATCGTAATGCATTCGTTATCGTAATCGCTATTACAATGCGTTCGTCATTCGTATCGGTATCATGATAGAAATATCGAAGCATCCCTATATTTTGTTATTATTATATATTATTACGCATTTTTAGTACAAAATCCACATATAAAGCAGGCGGGCAACATAGGACTTGTCATTGCTTGACAGTTGATTGAAACTATCGAAGCATTTACAAGATATATTTTTATCAACATAGTAATCAAATCCCAATGAATATGTATTGGACGTCAATAATATGTTATGTACTATGCGTTTCAAGTAACAATAGGACCGACTTAGCGCCATATTGTGACGTAATTCGAACCGTTTAGGTAGTGTGAGCAAAAATAATTTTTTGAAATAGAATTTATTTAAACAAGCAATTGCTTCTAGCGTCATACTCTCAATTTGGCTTTCTAACTTTTGACATTTTGTCATGCAATTGGATTTAAATCAGAATGTTAAGGTGTCAAACTCAAAATTTCAAAACCGTGAGAGTTGAAAATGTTATTTTTGACATAGTTTTTTGGTGGTTTGTGCCTTTTTATCAACTCATAATAGTGCTTTTTTGTATACAGTCTTATTTTGAAAAATTTCTTTTCAATATAATACTCTAATAAATAAAGTAAAAAACATCATTATTTTTATGCAAAAGTTTTCTTTGCAGACCATAATTTTCAAGTGAAATTTGACAGATAGAGGTAATTGACGTTCCTATTCTCATTTGAATCGAATAGTACGACTATAGTTCCCCAGACAGTATCTTAACAAAGAACTTACTACAACTAAATGTATGCGAAAATATAATGGAATAAACATCTATGTGAGTACAACAGTGAGTGTCAGACGCGACTTAATAAGAATATAAGTGGCAGTTTTAATGGCATACAAGTGGTACTCCTTCTTTATTCACATCTTCGACATTTTTGTATAAAACCACAAAGGAACTAAAATATAAAAATTTTATACTGACGTGATGTTTAGCACCAGACCACACATTTTTGCAAAACAAATTATTAAGAAAGTGTTGAGTCATTTTGATAAATTTAGAAACTTTCCGACAATAACGCGTGAGTAAAAGCTGTAGTTTTTAAAATATTATGAAGATTTTTTTGTTAAGTTAGTACCTTACGTAATACGTATGTATTACTATACTATACTATTATACTACGAAGGTGGATTGAAAAGGACGCGGCCTAAATAAGAAAACACAGGAATAATGCAATTATTATATTTATTTTTCTACATACTCTCCTCCTAGGTCACAGCACTTAGTCCAGCGATTCTCCAAAGCCTTGATCTCATTTAAATAGATCAATAGCTATTAAATAGAATCAAGGTCTTCAAAAATGCATCTACGGCCACTTTGACCTCGTCATTGGTAGAAAATTTAATTCCAACTGAGTGTTTTTTTAGTTTTGGAAATAGGTGGAAGTCAGAAGTTGCCAAGTCAGGTGAATAAGGGGGATGAGGAAGCAATTCGAAACTACAATTAATTATTTGAACTATCGATTCTGCAGATGTGTGAACACGAGCATTGTCTTGATGAAAACAAACTTTCTTGGTCAACAATCCTGGTCTTTTAGACTTTATTTCTTCGCGTAAACGACGTAATAGTGTACAGTAGTATGCATAATTTATAGTCTGACCTCTTTCTAAGTAATCAACCAATATTAGAACCCCAGAAAACCGATGCCGTTACCTTGTTTACTGAAAAACACACCTTCACTTTCTTGGGGGTCGGAGATCCGGGTCTCTTCCATTGTTTAGATTGTTTGGATTCAGGAGTATAGTGATGAACCCATGTTTCGTCCATAGTAACAAACCTGTCCAAAAATTCGTTAGGATCAGCTTGAAAAAGCTCTAAACAGCCTCTAGAAATCGTGAGCCCAGTTCGTTTCTGTTCAACTGAAAAGAACCGCAGAACCCATCTTGCAGACACCTTGTGGAACCCTAATTCGTTAACGATCATGTTTTGTGTACGTTCATATGAAATTCCTAGAGCTTCAGCTATCTCAGATACCTTCAATCTTCTGTCTCCCATGATGAGATCACATATTTTCTCGATGTTTTCCGAAGTCGTAGCTGGAGAAGGCCGTCCAGAGCTGGGGTTATCTTTGATGCTCTCTCGTCCACGTTTAAATTCAGCTGTCCACTTTTATATCATTGTATACGATGGAGCAGATGTTCTTAAAGTAGCCACCATATCTTCATGAATCTGCTTTGGAGTTAATTGTTTCTTGTGGAGGTATTTGATCACGGCACGGTGCTCTAAACTATTCATTTTCAAAATTAATAAAACTTACTCTCACTTAATGTTCAATAAAATAAATAATTACGCATTTATCTCAGAGAAAAATTGAACAGAGACTAACAAAGAGTCTAGGTTTCATATGAGGGTAGTTTTATAATAAGACAACGCTATCTATATTAGGCCGCAAACTTTTCAATCCACTCTCGTATATACTATATTATAGGTAATATTTACTTACTTTCAAACATTTTTTAACTAATTACGAAAATGTTGATTTTTTTTAATTAAAAAATTAGCAGGCATTTGTGTTCCATCTCACCTGATGGAAAGTGACGATGAAGACGAGGATCATACACGCCTGTCGAAGAGGTACCTAATCTCTCTACACTTGAAAGCTCCAGGGTTATATTTGTCTGGAAAAACAGACGCAAGCAAATCGTTCCACTATTTGGCAACACGAACCAAAAATGAGCAATGAACCGTTTAGTTCTGCTCATCGGCACGCTAACCACAAACGGGTGAAACTTCTGTCTGCGTCTGGTTGACCGGTGGAGAAAGGGGGAAGGTTCGATCAACTGAAAAAGAGCATTCGCACACTCTCCAAAGTGCAATCTGTAAAAAACCGATAGACTAGCAACTTTTCGACGATGCTCGAGACTTTGCAGTCTAGAAGAAGTAAGTTTGTCGTCACTTATGAGTCTACGGGCCCTTCGGTCGACAGAATCCTATGCTTCAAGATAGTATTCTGTGGAATCTTGCCAAAGATGGCTGCAGTACTCCATACAAGATCGAACCTGGGCTGTGTACAGGTTGAGCAGCTGTTCGGAGTTGAAGTACCGCCGGACCTTTGCGATGACTCCCGATTTTTTGGAAGCTGACTGTGCCATGGTTTCAATCTGTTGACCGAAATTAATTTTCGACGTGATGGTCATGCCTAGAAGCCCTAGTTGGTTTGTGATCTGTACAGATACACTTTGGAAAGTGGGCGTCAAGTTGAATGTGCTCTTTTTACCGGAGAAGAGACACGCCTGGGTTTTGGAAGGGTTGAACTTGACAAGGTTAGCTTCACCCCAATCGGAAACCCTACATAGTATCGAATCAACCCGTTCGATCATCGACTCTCTCTGAAATTCGATCTGGTTTGGCCTCGCTCGCGCATTGGACACATATCTCTCTACAACAGTGCTGTCATCGGCGTAACCAATAACGCCTTCCGATAAAAGAAGGTCATTAATGTGCAGCAGGATTAATGTTGCAGAGAGAAAAGATCCCTGAAGTACGCCGGCGTTGAATTGACCGTTCCCTCAGGAAATCAGAAATCCAGTCGCAGAGTCCAGATGGTATGCCATACGCAGGAAGCTTGCTCAAAAGGGCTTCGTGCCATACCCGGTCAAAGGCCTTGGAGATATCCAAGGATACGGCTATTGCCTCACCGTGCCCTTCCAAGGCCATGTTCCATAGATAAGTGACGTACACTAGGTCTCCTGTTGAGCGTCCTCCGCGGAAACCATATTGGTTGTCACTGAGGAGCTCATTGGTCTCTAGGTACGTCAGGAGACGATGGTTCAATACACGTTCCATAATTTTGCAAATTATGGAAGTGATTGCAATAGGTCTATAGTTGACTGGGTCAGCTCGACTGCCCTTTTTGGTACGGGCTCTATGTTTGCAAACTTCCATGATTTTGGAACTTTTCCAGTCCTTAGAGAGAGTCGACATAGGCTTGTCAAAACAGGAGACAACTCGGCTGCACAGTGCTTTAAAACCACTGCGGGAATGCCATCCGGACCACTGGCCTTATTCACGTCTAGATTTTGTAAGCGTCTGAGTACCTCTTTCTGGTGAATTTGGACGGCCTCCATCTTGGGGCCAAATGGGAGTAACGTGGGTGGGCTTTTACCTTTGGAATCTAGACGTGAACATTCCGCGAAGAGATTTGCGAACAAGTCTGCTTTCTCTTTTGCGCTGTAGGCCAAAGACCCGTCAGGCCTTTGCAGTGGTGGCAGTGATGGGCGACAGAAGTTCATTTCAACCAACTTGGCAAGGGACCAGAAAGCTTTACTCCCCATGGGATAGGATGCTAACTTGTCCCCGATACGGCCAATGTGGTCGAAACGAGCGCTTCTGATCACCTTTTTGCAGGACTTGTCAGCAGCATTGTACGCCTGCTTCTTAGCTGGGAGATCTATAGCTTTGCTTCTGCGAGCGCTAGCCCAGGCTTGGTATGCTACAAGCTTTCGCTTTTCAGCTAGGAGGCAATCAGCATTAAACCATGGGCGGGCTTTGGACACCAGGGATACATCAGAGAACGGTATAAAGTACTCCATACCTTGACATATCACATTGGAGACAGCATCAGCACAGTATGATGGATCATCAGAAGTAAAGCAAGCTTGCCGCCAAGGATAAGAGGCGAAAAAGTGACGCATCTCATCCCAATCTGCTGACTTGTACCGCCATACTCGCCTTTTGCCTTTTGGGCTGGTATCGGTTGGCGAGTATTGCGACACAGATTTCACCAGACAGTGGTCGGATGTCCCTAATGGCGGAGATACGGACACCGAGTATCTGTCTGGATCGGTTGTCAGCAGAAGGTCCAAGCAATACGCAGTATGGTCAACAACGTCAGGAATGCGCGTAGGTTCGTGGACGAGCTGGGAGAGACCATGAGTTACTGCGAACCGATAGGTTTCTCTGCCAGCGTGGTCGGTGTCCTTGAACGGGTACAGCCACTCTCCATGGTGGGCATTAAAGTCCCCAAGGAACACCAACTGCGCAGAGGGATAGCGTCGTTGGACCTTATCTGCAGTATCACTGAGATATTCAATAAGTCGAGTTGTCTCCTGAGCTCCCGTGTGTGATCGGTAAATACTGGAGCATACAATTCGGTCCAGGCCAGTATCTACATAGACCCATAAAACAGAAAAATCCGGAACTTCCAAGTATCGGAGACGCCGACAACAGATCTCGTCTCTGACATACACGCACACGCCCGCATTGGGGTGAAATTTGGTCTCCAGGATATAGCCTGGGTAATGCAGGTATGCCAGATCCGAACGATCACAGATCTGCGTCTCTGTCAGAAAGAATAAGTGCGGCCTCTCTGTCTCAAGGTGGTGGTGGACATCGTGGAGATTTGAGTGCACTCTTCGGATGTTAGAGAAGTGTACTTTTAGGAAGAGGGAGTGCATCCGCTGTCGGCTCTTATTTTTCTTTTTTGATTTTTCCATTACGTGAATAGGGTGAATAGGGGAGAGGAATAGAAGTTGAGTGAAGCGCAACGTTTGGAACCAAGCAACTCTAGTGGTCAGACCCACTGGTGGGGGACTCACATGGAGACCGCGGGGACGCCCAAAACCCCCCGGGGATCACCATCGGGCCCAACCGGGCCAAACATCGGGCACATCCGGTCGCCAAACGGCACGATGGAGCGATCCCGGGATTTTACACAGGCGGTGGGGCAGCCTTTCGCGAATGGCTAGAACGCTAGTTGGGCCCCCTACAACCTGCGGTCGGCCAGCGGTGCACCGTTTCTTTGGATCCCGCTGACCTCCAGAATGAGCCACCCGGTGCATCATAACCCATCGAGTCAAAAGGCTCTCATACGCTGCGCAATTACTCGGACCATTCTCCTCCAATGGCTACTCAAGACATCATGCCGGAACGTGACTAGGTCACTTGGCGGCATGGCTTTGTCTCGAGGGTGGTTGCAAGCCGCGGTCGAAACCTACCACCTGCAAAAGTGTTTCTTTCAGAATGCATCCAATGTCACACAATAATTACTCATGCCAAGTTATTATTGTGCCACATTCGTTTGCATATAAGTAATAAACATTTTAAAACATCTCTAAAGCTGTATGGTTGTAACACCACCTCTTTCTTCTGCAAGTAGGACGTTTCTTAATTTTATTTTATTAATTACAGGATAGTTATTACCGCACACTGCAGAACAATCCAAAATGTTATTATTTTATTAGTGATTTAAAAACAAAAGAGGTTTTATAGTAAAAAAAGCCAGTGGAATAATATGTATACAACTTGAAGAGGACACAAACCAGTGCCTTTCCTTTACTTGTTATTTGAAAGAAATGTGTATGACAGGCGGTAATTCTGAAGTTGAACTTTCTCATGAGTAATTAAAATATCATTTTAATTATTTAACCATTATCTATCTCTGAAATCTACAGGATCCAGTAATAATATAGGTTATTTTATATTATAATATGTAAAGATTTTTGTATAAAGCTTGAAATTTACAATAATGAACGCACAGCATTGCAAGATATTACTCAATTAACTACAGAGAGCTTTAATAACCAGGATCTACCAGTGTCAACCAGGATTCAATCCCAGAAATTTTGTGTATGAAATGTAGCTACTGCCAAGACTATTGGTGACAACCATTGCCGTGCAAACTACCATCAAATTATTTAAAAAAAAAACAACTATAATGATGGATATGATTAACAAAGTTAACATAGTATTTTGTTAACTATAAACAATTATCAAAACTTGCACATGTAAATTTCAAAACAATGAAGTGAATGCTTTATAGTAATTAAAACCAATAATTTTTTTTTATCTGACGCATAGCATATTTTGTTATTGTTGTGTATAAAAGAAAAACATTTAATATGGTTGGTAGTGGCTATGTGAACATAGCACCCGACTTTTGCAGAATGACTCTCCTGATGGATTTTTTGAAAGATATTGGTTAGTAGTAGACAGTAGTGAAGTTATTTACGTTTGTAAATTTTACAGAAAAAACAAAAAATAAGCTCTTGATAACTAAAAAAAAATTTTTTTTTTTGTGTCATGCAAGAAATAGGAAGTTTTGGATTGAACTGCAATGTTTTTCGTTGGTAGTATAATAATATTAACAGAAACATTAACTTTTCACTTGAAAATTTTCCAATACTAAATTTACCATGTAAGTTTGATTTCATAGAAATCAGGTTACTACAAACGCTGTAGTTGGCTGGAATGCATGTGTAGTGATTATTATTTTACTACAAACGAAAAACATCCTCAAATCCACTACTAACCTTTACACATGCATTCCAGCCAACTCCAGCGTTTGTAGTAACCTGATTTTCTTTAAAATTGAACTTACATGGTAAATTTGGTATTGGAAAATTTTTAAGTGAAAAGTAAATTTTTCTGTGAGTATTATTTTACTACAAACGAATAACATTGCAGTACAATCCAAACTACCCTTTTCTTGAATAACAAAACAAAAACAAAATTTTTTTTTAGTTTTCGAGAGCTGAACTTTTTTTGTTCTGTAAAATTGTTTTGGCTCTACTACAAACGAAATTACCTTCACTACTATCTACTACTAACCAATATCTTTAAAAAAACTATCAGGAGAGTCCTGAAAGATGCATGAAAGAAAGCATCAAGGCAACCCAAATTCTTTTAACCGCATTTACTGGAGTGATGAGTCGGCCAGCAAAAGAGATGGCTATCTTAACCATCATAATCTACACAGTTGACAAACCCACATGAAATAAGAGAAGAACGGGCAGATAATAGGACCGTTCGAACTGCCTGCTACCCTAAATGCAGACCTATATTTATTTACCCCTTTCATTTGGTACCAATATTGAGGGCGTTCTGAAAAATATGTAATCCGCACCTTTGTTGCGGCGGCCATCTTGGAATGATTTTCATCAAACAAAGCTAAAAACACTCCCCACTAATTCACCTTTCAAACAAGAAAAAACAAAATCAAAATTGTTTCAGTCATTCGACACCGTTTCACACACTTAACACACACACACAGACGCGTCAAACTTATAACACCCCATATTTTTTGCATCGGGGGTTATGCTATTTTGAAAAGGTCATTAAACAAGCAATTTTTTAAGATGATGTGCAGTATCATCACCATACATTTTTTTTCACAGCTATCACTTAAACTTGATTCAGGTTTTTCGCAATAAAATAAAATAAAACAATTTAACTCTTTTTCTTAGCGTAGTGTGCTAGTTTCCATCAAAATTATTACTAGGTTGTCTCAACTAACTAATAACGATAGGCTTGGTAAAAAAAACCCGTGAGTTAAAAAATATGTATTGCAGCTGTAGGCAAAAAAGGACCAAAAAGTGGAAATTTCATAAAAAATCACAAAAGTGGCAATATGTCGAAAACCAGAAAACTTTTACTAGAGTCATGTTGGTGTTTTTTGATAGGTCTAAAGTCCATCTACCTCCATTGTCACCATTATGTGTCACTTCTGGGACAACCTGCATAAACTAAAAAATATACATATAGACTAAAAAACAAAAGAAAATCGCATATGAAAACCAATTACAAAAGCAACACAAAAAATAAACTTAAAAAACTTATATTCCTTTCGCATTTGCTATAGTCAGTGTAAAAATTTGAAGCCTTCACTTCAATCATCATAATTCGCTTGATTCATAATCGCAATTTGCATAAGTAGAAAACATAAAGTAACAAAATATAAAATAATCAATAAATCTAATACAAGATTCTCGCAGGCTTTATGTTGAAAATATCCATAAAGAATATATCATTTAAAAAGATGTGGTTAAGAATTACTTTTCATAATACTGTTGATAATAAGTTTAGCTATCTTAAATTGAAAGATCATAACAAACTTTTGAATGCAAAGCTATGCTGTAAAATTTATAAAACTAAAACTAATGTTCATGTAAGTCTCTAATCACCTCATTAATTTTAAAATTTTATTTAAATGTTTATAACTGAAAAGTTACTTACTGTTTGGTGGCCAGCAAGGCTTGCATGACACTGTTCATGTAGCATGTATTGCCCAGGTTTAAGAGCCCCACTTTTCGGAGTGTCATATGTTTTTTCTTTGTGACCTTCGCTTTGTTACGAGCCTTCCATGGATGGTCATTTAAGTGTTTTGACCCCCGGGTAACCATATATTGTTCTAGGCAGAGGAGCTGTAACAAAAAACAGTAGTTTATTTAAATCTGTTTCCAGTGTACTATTCTAAGCACATTATTAATACATACTTTATATTGCTTATTATAAAGTGATATGACTTAAAGTAAGAACATACACATAGATACATACACAACATAGTATCTTTATTGCTAATAAACAGCCCACTTGGAATGATATTTAGCTATTCCTTTAGCCTTCTTGAATGTAATCAAATAATCAAATATTTATGTTTATTATACTACCATTACCATAAAATGATAGTCATAACAATTACACCAATGAAACTTCCACAAACTTTTTATAGTAAAAATGTTTTATTATAATTGTAAGGTGTTATTCTTTGTGTTATTTACTTAGGATGATGAGCTAAAAACTCCTACAAGAATACCATATCTATAAACAATAATAATTGAGGTTTAAACATAGTAAGTACAAAATTATCTCATCGCATCTAAGAGTGTCTTCTAAACCCTAATTTATTATAATAACAACAATCGTCGGCTAGATACTATAGGTTCTATAAGCAAATCGAAATATAAGCGAATACCGCGTCACATTCTTATAAGAATTTTTCAATATCTTTCAAAAACGAAGGGATAAGTGAAATTTACTGAAAGGAAATATCCATTAAAAAGCCCCTTAACTTACCTGAATTTAGCTCGTAAACAACCTAAAACACTATGAACATGGCACTTTATGTAACTTTTCAACAAACTTGCTTACCACCGAACAATGCTTGTTCCTGAATGCGTCGCCTCCTTCTATTTCGGCGAGGGTATCGACAGTGCAACTAAGTATGTCCACCACAGTCTGCAGCAGTTGTCGACTCCAGCGACCGCTGTCGGCCGCCAGGTTCATCAACACACGCTCCACGTGGCCTGAGATCTAGAGAAACAAGATTATTTCTCAGATCATTTACAATAATCCAGTACCACGATTCTGCACTTATTCGAACTTCGATTGAAAATAAGCTGTCGGTCGATTGAATAACAAGCCGATGTTGATTGATGGGATTCAAACTATCAAGTTCAAGATTTGAAATAAACAACATAGATAGGTATAAATATTTTTTTCTTTAAACGGTACTTGAATTTATAAAGTCAAGGACATTCTTAGAAAATCTAGTAATAACTTACTATTTGGTCAAGCCTGTTAAGGATCAAAATCTAAAACTCACATAATGACAAAAAGGCATAAAATCATATTGTTTTTATGCCTTTTCCTTCTAAACAAAACGCTCGTGTTATTTTTAGGGAAAACGAAATAAAAAAGTATAGTTATAAAATAATGAAATTTGTGAAAAGATGAAACAAACATTTGTCAAGTTAAATATTTTATAAGTGAATAATTTAGCAAAACTCATGAAAATTTTTACTAAACTGAGTATAGCGTAATCTAGGTACTTACTTTTTTAAAGCAAGGCAATAATTATTCTCTTATTCACCACGATTTTAGGGTGGTATTTCTAAGTGACGCAATATTCTAATATTAGACAGACTTTATGCTAAAATATTTCGATTTTAACTTTTCTTTTTATTATATAAACCAAATTAGATTTCATATTCCATATTATTATCTACCTATTTGATAATTGCTGAATTCATTGGAGTCTCATTGAACTTGTTCAATCTAATTGGACTTACTATAGAAAATTAAAAATATTTCGTGAGGTGTTGGACTGAAGATTCATTGACTAGCTAGAACACTGATTATATTTTTATGGGTTACGAAACAAGTTTGGGTTGAGAAGCGGCTTTCTTCCTTAGTTTAATTCCAAATTTAAATATTTTACATATTTCATTGTTGGTGAATAAAGCAATTTTTAATGTGCACTGTTACAATTAAGAAAATTAAAATAACTCGGTACTGTTTGTCAAACATGTTCATTATGAATAATAATTAGTAGGTAACCAGGTACATAACTAAACTATTTGATTGTCGGGAAAAAGAAATTATTTAATTGATAGAACCATAGAATGTCAAGTTTTTGAAAAATTGCAAAATTGTTGGATCGACTGCTAGATAAATGTTAAAGTGATACGCGTTCTATATTCTAAGTACCGTAGAATTTACGAAATAAAATTAAAATCTCGTTACACTCATCAACAAACGTAACGCATTCGACTTGTTAAAACAAACTAAATGAGCCCAAGCTGGGCTTTTCTAAAAGCTTTTAACTTTCCCTCCTGATTCCATCATCAGATCAGCTCGAAGGAACCAGTTTATTATATAGTCATCAGCATTCCATACATTTGTAAAGTTTGAGATTGATACGTCAGTACGGTTGAATTCGCAATGTACGAGGGTCAAACTAAAAATTCTTAGAAAATCAAAAACTGATTACACTAGGTAGTTATTAGTTTTATTAAATCTTTTCCAAATAGTGTTTTCACATTTTTCATTCACTGAGAAAAGCACTTTGAAAACTCTTCTTTAGGGCCATCTCTTCGACGGCCTTTTGAAACGCAGCCACAGCTTCTACGGCGTCCACAAAACTTTTTCCTCGAAGTTTTGCTTTTATTTTCAGGAATATATAAAAAACGTGAGGTGCGAGGTCGGGGCTATACGGCGGGTGACCTAGTAATTCCACGTTTGACGTCACCGAACAGTCGATCGTTCGCCTGGCGGTGTGCGACGAGGCCTTATCGTGGTGTAGAAGGATCCTACTGCGAGTCGTTTCTTCCGAACTTTTTCCAAGATAACTGGCAAACAATAATTGTTAGTGTACCACTCCACAGAAACTATTTTTCGATCCTCTATAACAATGGTTCTGGTTTCGGGATCATAACAGTAAATACAGCTTTCGTCACCCGTATGTCGAACACGGCATTTGAGTCAGCTCCGTTAATTCTTTCAACCATTTCACGGCACCAATCAACACGACGAAGAAGACCGCTAAATGTTCATGGATGATTTTGTGCACATGACTCATACCGATGCCTAAGCGTGTCCAAATCTGCTGATAGGTCACTCTGTTGTCAGTCTCTATCATACGCCGTACAACACAAACGTTATCTTCAGTCGTCGCCGAAGAAGGCCGTACCAGACGCAGATCATCGGTGAGATTAGTGCGACCTCGTTTAAACACGTTAAACCAGTTGTAAACAATGGCACGATATGGAGCTTTATCGTGAAATACCAATCATAGTCTATCATATCTTTCTTGTTGGCGTAAATGACATCGAGTCATAAAAAATCATTGCACGAAAATTTTCTCGCGGTAAATTTATGCTGACGTGACCATGACATATTACATATAGACAAGTCATACCCAAACATTACCGCACAAAAAAACGGCGTCAACGTAACTATAGATACGTACCCGATATATAGAGTAATATAATTTGTGGGAGAAGGAAAGAATAATACGCTTCACTTGTTGTCAGAAAGAGATACCTATGTACTTCGTGACGTTGCTTCGCACTAATTGGTCGAGATCGTACGTGACGTAGTACGTAAATTGTCGAAACTCTATAGCGTTGTCCTTTTTACTCCCACATACAAAATCATATTACATCTCGCTCTTCGAGTTTGTTGAAACAAATAGCCATGTCAATTTTAAAACGTAATTTTAAATAGCAAAATAAAATATTAAATAATATAGTTATAAAATTTGTACTTACGCATGAAAAGAAGCGTTTATTCTATCTTTAACAATAACAGTGTAATTAGTACACTGTCTAAACACACAAGACGGCATTGTACGGTATTAAAAACACAGAATAGGAAATAAGTTTTGTTTGATGTTTAGCCGTGACACTGGGTTGCCCAAGACTGAGTCAAATAGCCGGTAAATGCCTTGCATTTGCATTGCCATTTTTGAGAGCGGATAACCTGTCTATATGTAATAGGTCATTGGACTTGGATTTTGATTGGATTGACACAGACAATTTTAAATTTGCCACCAAATCTTAAAATAAATGACAAATATATTGTTACAAGTGGCCAGTTCTAAGAACTTTCAGTTTGACCCTCGTAGATAATTTTATGGAATATATAGGTAATTCTATTTTTTCTGAAGAAATGAGGTATTTTGGGAAAATAATTTGAATATTTTTAATTTATGTGCAGTAATTAATTTTAAATCAATGTTTACAGAAATTCGTATCATTCGTAGGTGACATCAAGGGGTAAGTATCTTCTTTCTTCTTCGATTCTTGATGACAGATATATAGATATTGAAAACATTGACATGACAATTTCACCAAAAAGGAGATACAAAATGATGCTACTTTATGACGTCATATAGAAATTGATTGTAATTCAAATTATTAAACAAAATATATTATACAACAAGTGATATCGCAGAATAGCTTTTGAGTTAAAATCAATTATATTTTTATTTACATACCGCATTGTTAGCAATGGAGGCTACAATGGCTACATATTGAAAAACATGTTAGAAATACTATAAAATATGTAAATTAACTCATTTTGAGTTGCTATGGGTAAAAATATCTAAGTTTTATTCAAGAAAATATCACAAGTTTTCTGCCAAACACCATCAACTGTTGACATTATAAAGATCACAGTTTAACTCTTTACGGATTGTCAAAATCTACAAAGTCCTAACAATCATATAAAGTATAACAGAGTTTTTATAATATTGACCTCCGATTAAAGCTATAATTTCTTGCATATAAACGTCAACTTAGCGAAAGGTTTTTTAGATTAGATGATTATATGAAGAATTCGCGTATTATATCTGTGACCCCCAACTAAAACATAACTAAATAAAAAAGGAAACTGAAAAATGGATTATCTGTCTAGACATGGTGTATCAAGACCGCTTCCACTAACTTTGGGGTATGATTATACTGCATATTCTCATGACGAAAAAGTACTTTCTTTTTAACGTCAATAATTTAGACATTTTCAACAAAATAAATTCATTTTTTTTAGGTTTACATATGTAAGAACAAACGGATAATCAGCAAATTTTAATTAAAATTTTTTTACAAAACAAAAAAACCCGCAATGTATTTTTAAACGTATTTACAATCATTGCGCAATCTAAGCGCTGCGAGCCCGCGCGGGTGCACTGGACCTTGCTTGTTGCTACTTGCGCTCAGCTGACTCGATCTTCCCTTCCCTATCTCCCATTGTCAAAACCTTAGTAGGTAGGTAAGTACCCACCTAGAAATTTGTAAAATCACTTATTCACCCTACCTAATACATACATACAACTTTATTATTTTATAAGAACACCAACAACCGGACGATTTTTGCTACGTAGTAGTTTAATCACAATAAAACCTATTACCTCATTTAATTATTACTCATTAATAACAGCAGATGATTGAAATAAATAACGGCGAAAATAATTCCTGCAAATCATTTTTATGTGGGTATTACATTTTACGTACCTAATAACTAGCTTTCCGAATTACTGTTTATTAGAGTTGGATTTGAAGATTGACTTCTTTCGGTCGCAGTCGGATAAATTTTAAAGCCTACGAGTCTCTCCGTTAAGAAGATTCAAATTACACCTCGTTTGTGACAATCAATCGAACTATTAGGTCTTTACCTATGAAATTGCCGTTTTTCACGAAATAAATGAAGCGTAATTTTTTTATATTTTTTATTTCTATTAATCAAAATAATCACCCATGCAATCAATGCATCTTTGCCAACGCATTGGTAGCTTATTGATGCCTTTCTTGAAGAAATCAGCTGGACGGGAGGCAACAAATTCTTCAAAGGCATTTTGTACTGCCTCTCGGGTATTGAATTTTTTTCCCGCCAAGAAGTTATCCACATTCTGGAAAAAGTAGAAGTCTGTAGGCGCAAGCTCTGGTGAGTACGGCGGATGACGGAGAACTTCCAACCCCAACTCTTGTAGCTTGGAGACCGTCTGCTGTGCAGTATGAGGTCGCGCGTTGTCGTACAGGAGCAGTGGAGCCGAACGATTGACCAAAGCTGGTTGGAGACGTGCGAGCTTCTCCATCATTGTGTTCAGTTCTTCACAGTACACATCTGCAGTAATACTTGTCCCGTTTGGCAAGAAGCTGTGATGAATTACACCCGCGTTAGACCACCAAACAGTGACCGTCACTTTTCTAGGGGTAAGTTTTCGTTTAGGGCATTGTTTGGGTGCTGAACCAGGGTCCAACCAACTTGCTGAGCGCTTACGATTGTCAAACAGGATCCATTTCTCGTCACAAGTAACAATGCGGTTCAGAATTCCTTCATTTGTATGCCTGCTGAGCAGTGCAAGGCACGTCTCCACGCGTACTTCGCGCTGGCGGTCATTGAGTTCGTGGGGTACCCATTTGTCAAGCTTTTTTACCTTGCCAATTTGACGCAAATGGACCAATATTGTTTTGATGCTAACGTCGAAAGCTGCTGCTAATTCAGCCGTGGATTGAGTTTCATCAGCTTCCACAATTGCCTACCACGGGGTTCATTTTTCAGGTCAAAATTTCCAGAACGGAAGCGGGTAAGCCAATAACGGGTGGTGCGTTCGTTTGTAGTGTTCGCTCCGTAAACGTCGTTGATGTTGCGTGCCGCTTGTGCCGCTTTGCTGCCACGACGGTACTCATACTCCATAATTACTCGAATTTTTAACTTATCCATGATGACGAAAAATGTTCGAATGCGTTGAAAACAAAACACTTACTATTAAACAAATGACGATTTTAGAAAAAGAATTCCATGTTTGTCAAATAAAATTAATTTGAAATTAGAATTATCAGTCAAAAAAAAATATTTTCATTTGAAATGGCCAGTTACACTCGTAAAACAATAATCTCATTCCGCAATCGGGCAAATTTTTATAATAACTTTATGTCCATCCTCGTCAAGACTCCAGATGATTCAAATGACACCTTGTTATATGAAATAGATTATTCTTTTCTGCATAATTATGGAAAAAAACCCTCCTCCCTTTTAGGCAATCGTAGGTACATACGTAGGTAGGTAACTTAGGGACGCTGGCTTGTTTCGTCATTTATTGGTAAATGCAGTGCAGTAAGTACGCAGGTTTATCGTGAAGTGAGTATAACTAATGGTATAATTTGCTTTGCCTAAAGTTAGAAAAGTTCATTAAAGAAGGTCTAGCCTAGGCTTATGAATGAAATTTTTTGATCAAACGAATTTATCGATCTAATGATTGACAGGAATAATTTTTAGCCATTATTTATTTACTTCCTACTTCGATCAACTGCTTTTACTAGTCCTTATCGCATCGCCATCATACCTAAACAAATTCATGCAAAATTTCTATTACATAACATTACATTCACTCGAGCATAGGAAACAACAATATAAAGTTCGCTTATGGTATTCATGCGATGCGCGACGGGCAAGCGGCGAGTCAGCTCAGCACAAGTAGCAACAAGCGAGATCCAGTGCACTAGCCACCGCTCGTGTCGCATAGCAACCGATCGGCCACTCGGCCAGCCCAGATAGTAAATAAGTTTAGCAATACATTGCGGGTTTTTTTTTTTGTTCAAAATAAATATGTATTTAATTAAAATTTATCTGATAATCCGTTTGTTGTTACATATGTAAATATAAAATTAATTTATTTTTTTGAATATGTCTCAATTTTTGGCGTAAAAAAAGTACTTTTTCGTAATGTGAATAAGCAGTATAATCATACCCCAAAGTTAGTGGAGGCGGTCTTGATACACCCTGCATAAGGTTATTCTGGCTGATAACATATATTACTACTTCAATGGTTTTTATTCTCCTTGTTATTTGCAAGTTTACGCAACAATTTCCAAACAGTTCCACAACTCAACAGTTTCTAAACTTAACTAAACTAAACTTGAACTAAATTAAGTTTATTCTTGTTTACTATTTAGAAAACGAAGGACTAGACCAAAATTTAATTTGCCAGGACGATAATTATTTTAGTTACTCAGTTTAGTTCAGGCTGCACATTTGGTATTCTGTTGCACCTATTTTACATTAAATTAAATTGTTAAAAATAATGTTGCTTACATTTTATATGAGAACATCTTTTATTAATTTGGAGGATATAATTTTTTCTTTAGATTTATTCAGGGTTATTAATTTTGTAATAGAATTCAAAATAATATTTAAAATATCTTCACTGTTTAATAAAGTTTTTAATGCCTCTGTTGGATTCCTTTTTTTTTAATTCAGGAAAAGATTCTTTGTCAAGTATGTTAGCAAACGAACTTTTCTGATACTTTATAAGGTTTTCTTTTATTTGGAAAATTTTATGGACTTTAGTGATCAGTCGTTCATTTTTGTCTAATGAACACACTTCTTTACGTGACTTTTGGAAAATGGTGGCAACACTTGAGCATTTAATAAACTAAATTTAGTTCGAAGTTAAAAACAGA
The DNA here is from genome assembly GCA_923062675.1 of Marasmarcha lunaedactyla. Lineage (NCBI taxonomy): Eukaryota > Metazoa > Arthropoda > Insecta > Lepidoptera > Pterophoridae > Marasmarcha > Marasmarcha lunaedactyla. The sequence continues at coordinate 9,690,518 of OV281339.1, read as the reverse complement.
ATAGCAATTTGACCAAATTAAACTAAATTGGAGTACTTTTAGTTATAGTTTAGTTTAATCTGTTTTCGGACAGAATTAGCATCATTATTGTCTATTCGTGGATGTCATGAAAATCTAACTAAATTAATTCAACAGTGGATGAAAACTTGCCTTGGCAATAAGTAAATAGGTACTTAAATAAAGCACGCCAACTTATTACAGCCACGTTTTGCAATACACCTCATTTTGCCATTACAAAAGATTGCATTGGGAAGATTTCCCGGAACAGAAGAAAAAATAAAGGGTATTAAAAAGGTCCACACTTTTTGGTGATTTTCAACATTTGACGGCCTGTTTGGTGTGGAGGTAAGTAGCCTTGCCTTCCATGCCAGAGGTCCCGGGTTCGAATCCTGGTAGGGGGCAGATATATTATTATATTTGCTTTCTAGTCATGGATGTGTATTTACGTTTATTTAAGTTTATTTCTAATATTTATATATTAAAAAAAAATATCTATGTGTGTTAATATATTTCTTAAGTTTATTTATCCGTTATCTAGTATCCATAACACAAGTTCTTAATGATACTTAACTTGGGCTAGATAATGTGGTGTGATTGTTAGAAATATTATTAAAAAAAATTAAACTGGTCGTCATTCCCATCAAGTTATAGTTCAGGAAATCTAAAAAATGCCGGATATGAAAGCCAGCTAGACATTGAAGTCTAATTTTCAAGTCCATAGTGGAAAAAAATTACTCTGCTGGTTTTCGGAGTCCTAAGAAAAAAAAAGGAAAAAGGGTAAAATTTTTGCTAGCCTTCAAAACGGTCCACGGGTAATTTTTTTTCGACGATTTCATTCTAAACGTGTTATCCATGTTTACATTAGTTACACATTTAAGACAACTCTATGAATTCCTGTTGGTTTTAACTAATAATCTACAAACCAACAGCAGCTTACAGGCCACAGTTTTACACAGCTGGGGTCAGTTCCATGGATCCACATGGAGTTGATGTATATAGTGTATGTATATAGTGCAAAAACATTATTTGGTATAGCCAGTACGACTTTTTCTCTGCTTTCTGTTATCTTTTGCAGAGTAACTCTGATACTTAAGAAATTACGATATCTTGCGTCATTCGTATTTTCGTATTCTACATATTATTATAAGACCTCTCTGTCCAACATATTTATTCATGCAAATTTTGAACCTTCAAGCCTGGCAAGTATGGTTCAAACCCGATTTTTGCAAGCAGTTTTATACCGAGAGCGACGGTGGCGCTGTGGTCAAGACGATGGCTTCTCGTTCTTAAGATTCCGGGTTCAGAGACAGCTAAATGTACCATTATGTTTTGAAAACATAAGTAAATAAAGTACTGCTCTAACCGTGAAGGCAAAACCATCGTGAAGAAACCCACACATCTCAGAGGTTATTTCTAAGGTACCAGGGCAGCTGAGGTACTGAGGTTCGCGACCTGAGGTACTCAGCGATGACTAATCATCTCGATACTGATAACACTAGTTGCCCAACTAAGTGGTAGTAAAAATAACACTCTTTTGTTTAAATCAGTTTATTAACACTTCATCCCTGGAATAAGCAAGAAAACCATGTCGACCGAAACTGAAAATTCTCGCTATTTTGAGCACCGCGCAGTGATTAAATTCCTTGTGAACAAAGGAAAATCGCCGAAAGACTTTCTTGGAGAAATGGCATCGGTTATTCAAGATTTTGGGCCTTCGTATACCATGGTAAAAAATGGGCTTCGCTTTTTCAACAAGGAGTCGAGTCGCCCGAGTCGCCCAGTGAAGGGAGTCACTAAAGAAAATGTTCAAAAAGTTGAAAAATTAGTATTGGCCGCCCGTAGAATTGAATTGTGGCAGATAACTGAAGAGTTGCAGATTAGTAAAGAGCGAATCGGACAAATTTTGCACCAAAATATACACATGAAAAAAATTAGCGCGCGTTGAGTACCGCGAATGCTCTCGCCGCTCGACAAACAACGACGACTCGCGAGTTGTCAGGATTTTTTGGAGTTTTGACAGAGCGATTTTGATGAAATTTGTAATGGCATTGTAATCGCATTGTAACCGTAGACGAAACCTGGCTACGTCAGTATGATCCGGAGTCCAAACAAGAGTGTATGCAGTGGATTAAAAAGGGAGAAAGGCCACCAAAGCAGTTTAAAGTTAAAAGTCGGCCTCCAAGATTATGGCGAGCATTTTTTGGGATAGCGAAGCAATTTTATTTATTGATAAGGGTACTAAAATGAATGGCCAATACTACGTCAATTTATTGGGTCGAGAACGTGAAGCAGTCGTTCAGAAGACACGAGGCAAGTTGGCGCGCGGAGTGTTGTTTCTGCAAGACAACGCACCCGTTCACACCGCTCGCGTTGCGAGGGATGCCTTTAAAGCCACTGGGTTCGCAGAAATCGATCATCCACCCTACAGTCCGGACCTAATTTCCAGTGACTATTTCCTTTTTTCAAAACTGAAAAAGGAGTTGCGGGGGCGAAGATTTTCGGATGATAATGAAGTGAAGTCCGCCGTAGAGAGCCATTTCGAAGAGCAATCGGCAGAATATTTTTTAAGTGGTTTAAAGGCCTTGTATTCACGATGTGAAAAGTGAATTTCACTTGAGGGGATTACATTGATACATAAAAATAAAACAATTATGATTTTGTTTCATTAAGTACCCTAGGCCGCGAACTTATCAGCCGCCCCTCGTATGATTTAAGTCTGCCAAACCCCAGTAGGCCCCGTAGTAGGGCGAATTTGATATTCCTACAGTGAGATAACTAAGCCTGGTATGAAACCGCAAAATAATGATAATTTTATTGCCAATACAGTGGGTATTGGCAATAAAATTATCATTATTTTGCTTTATAATTTATTTGGAAAGCACATGACATAAACTGCTAGTGCTGACTCACCTGTTTATACAGCTGGCAACCAATATATTAAAATAATTTTCTTTTCATTTCGATGTTGATATAATATAATTGTACAGAAATTATAAAAATTGATAGTGCTTCAAGTGATAACAAACACTTTATATTACCGTTTCTTGATCATGTACAAATATTTCGTTAATGGGTAATTTTCCAGGCTATTGTAGGTGTATGTGTTTGCTCTTTCAGCTTTAGTAAGTAAAGAACAAAAGTAAATTACACTACACTATTCTGTCATGTAAACAACATGTAACCTTGAACATTCCAAGAGCTAATGACGCAGTCAATTTACCCTAGGAACCCGTTTATTTAATATATCAACATGGAGCAAATACAAGGAAGATATACCAGTTTTTTTTATTCAGTCGCCACTCGTAACGCGTAGTCGAATTCGGAAGTGGTCTAAATGGGAAACATTTCATGGATAATTGAAAAAGTTCAGATAAAATTTACTATTTGGCGATCACTTTATAATAATAATTATAATCCCCAGACAGACACGCCAAAGTAAGCATAGCTTGTGTTACAGTTGACCGTACAGCGAACTGGGGGGGACACAGAATAAACATACATATATAAATATTAACAATCATGAACCGAGAAACATCTGTCTTCATCATATGAATAAATGCTCCGGCCAGTACTCGAACCTCCAGCGTATGACGCAGAGCTACTGCCCACTGCGAAACTCGGCTGTTAACTTTTTATGCTGCGTTCCGTTTGCCGATTACAGCGCTCATACACCCGTTCCGATTGCCCGTGAGCGCGCTCACAGCGATATCGATTCGTCATCAGTGACGTCATAAAGGCCGCCATCTTCCCGCTCACAGTGCCCAAGCTACGGAGCATGGTCGCTCTGAGCGGCCTGTCAAAACTGACACATGACGTTGCTTTGTTGATGTTTTTATTAGTTGATTAAAGATTTTAAAAGCTTGCTTATTCATTTTCTTTTGTAATAATGTTAAAAAACGGCTCCTGCTTCATTCAGGGTCAAAGATCTTAATGAAATTGTAACTTTAGACTTAACTGACGAACAATCAGAATGTTAGCGCGATATTTACCGTTCCGATTGCAATAGCACTAATAACACTTTTAGCGCGCTCAAACGAATCGGTACGGTTTTGAGCACTTTAACCGCTTTGAGCGCTGTAATCGGCAAACGGAACGCAGCACTAGTTAGCATCGGTAATTCATATTAATTATAAAGAAATCTGTATAAATTGTTACGAGTGAAAAGAAAGTCAGTCATCTTTCAATTAAACTTCGATAGTACGACGTTGACTTGAAATAATGCATCGCCTTTTTTGCACTAAGAAATCAAATAAAATGAAAACATCAACAACGGCAGCTCCAAGTGCAGGCCATAAAACCATTAAGGCACTGACGCCAGCGCCCCAAGCGTGAAAAGTCTTGAACTATGGAATGAGTGACGTCAGGACTACTTGAAGCAAGCTAGGCAATCTAATCTTCTTTAACTATCTGACCATTTCTTTATTTTATAGTTGTACAAAATATATATTTACGATTATAAAGTGTGATATATTTATAGTTATTGAAAGTTAGTAATAAAAAAGACATACTCTATCGAAAGCCTCCATAGATTCTCGTAGTGAAGAGAGGACGTGGAATATGACGTCGGCCTCACATTCGCGGGGGCACACCGGTTGATCTATTGCTTGGAACAAACGAGCTAAGTTCTCCACTGAGACTTCGATCAGCACGTCGAATCTCTCGTTTTCCTGCAATGAGAGAGAGATATTGGTATGATTGGTACATCATAACGGAGGTTTAGATATTACAACAAAAGAAGGCATCTTAAAGATGACAGAGAACAACGGAGGATATCAGCTGTATTCATAATGTAGCCAAACTTAATATAAACAGGTACAATGAACTTTAAAATTGAAACACAATCATAAGGCAAACACTTAAAAAACATATGAATCAATCTCGCCTCTAGAGCCTTTATGTAAGCCATGGTCCAGGTACCCAACGCCGGAGTACCATGCCACTCAATCATCCAGCGGTAGAGGCAGGACAGTGAAGCTCTGAGTCCAGCTCCGGCTGGGCCATTCTCTCGCTGTTGGACCAACCAGCGCGCCGCTGACAAAACCGACTCATTGTCAGTCACGTCCAATACGATCAGGACCACTGAAGTCGCGGGGCAAGCCTCTGATTCTGTAATAAAGATTACTTACATTAATGAGAAGCGATGTCATTGGATTTGGTTGTTAAAAATCATGTATTAGGTTTTTGAGCATTTTCAAACAAATGCACTCGAGAACTTCGAATGAGGTATGAAAAGGAGATAATTCTACAATCAACCCGGACTGCATAGCTTTTAGCCAGCCTAAATTTTGGCAACCTAACTTACAGTCGTTCCTAGTTCCTACAAAGTAATTATTGTAATGTAATGTATTATTATTCTTGTAAATGTACAAAAATTATCATAAATATATTGTGATGAAAGGGTTAATATTCAAATTTCTTTAAACTTTTCTCTTAAAAATTCTGTGTTGATAATTTATATATAAACAATATTATCTACTAGGTTCAACCTATTTCCATTAAGGTACAAGATTGGTCTTGTTTTACATAAAGTGCCGAAAATTTTATACATTTTACTACACCTGGAAAATTGGTCTAAAATTAGAAGGGTCTGTAGGACTATCCGATTTAATTTACTAAGCTTCTGTAAAGAAGCTTCTGAACCTCCCTACTAGCAATACAGTTATTCAATATTGTTCAGTTGTTAAATATTGTTACAATGTAAGGTGCTATTGCATGTCTAAGAGAAAATAAAAAATTTACCGATATACAGATCAGTTCTGTTTTTAATATCAATTGTCTTAAAAGTGTTAACTATATCCCAGGTGTCTAGGGGCTGGAATTTGAAATCCACCTTGCCCTGTCTTACACAGCTGTTTAACAATGAATCGGCTGCCACAGGCGATGAATTTAACAATATTGTATTCGAAACTGGAATATCAGCGACACTCTTCATAAACGGTTTTGCGATATTTTCACCTGTACTAATGATATTATTCTAAAATAAACTTATTATTTCGGTCGTTAACTAACCAGTTCTAATTAATTAAGTTCCAAGTCGTTTTAGTAATACTTTTTTGTTTGTTACTGAGATACACATTTTTGAAAAAAAGCAAACCTTCGAAGTTTAGGGTAATTTTTAACTAAACTACAAAACCCGACGTTTTTATTGTGCGATTTCTCATGATAAAGATCATATACATGCTTTCTACTCATATTTATACCTATAGTAGCCCAATCATTGATTAAGTGTATTGATTTAAAAGGCTTTAAAGAATTTTCTTGGAGGGAATATCTTTTTATCTTGTTCGTTTATTAAAGTTAATTTACTGGATTTACATCACAGTAGATATTATCGAGAAATTATAAGTCAAGCCACGGATTTCTTTATTGGCCGCAAAATCAAACTTCTGATTATATGACTGAGCCACGAGTAAATAAAATAGCCTCTGACAAACTAACCTGCCTTTTTAACAACGAAAACTTTATATTCAGTACATAGCATAAAGTGAAGATCAACAATTCTCTTAAGTTGTCCTCCATAATTACATTTTGCCATCTAATTTAATAACTCAACCACGGATTTTATATTTCAGCACCATTATAATTTTTACAGCTTCAACACAAAGTCCTCAAAAAATGTATTTCAAGCTTCTATAGACAACGTCATTGAAAGCGTAGTAGTTAAATTTTAGTAGGTTGGTTAATGTTAGGCTGTAATTATCGCATGCGCGAGCCGACCGAGCGAAGCGAGCGCGGTGTGGGAGCACCCGTCGAAGCGCCATAATCGAAATTGGATGATAATTCAAAATTTTGTAGCAAAAACATCATGTAACAATATATTTTTAGTGGCGAAGATAGTATCGTTCAGACGCTCGTAAATTGTGGATGACTTAGTAATTTAGAAGGCAATGTAGATTTTTAGAGGCAGTGGCTAAGATAGTATTATTTACACGCTCGTCGGTTGTGACTGAGTTATTAATTTAGATGGCAATTTAGATTTTTTGTGACGAATAACGCAATTAAAACGAAGTCGAAGAATTAGCACCCGATATTATCTATGCAAGTTGCTGTTATTCTAGTAAGTTCTAAGAACACATTAGTAACATTTTAACATTTAAATAGCATTTAACTTTTTATATAAACTTGACTATTCTAATAAGTCAATATTAAAATACCCACAAAGAAATATTTTCTATTACTTTTTATCTAATGCTTCTTCTAAAATATCTTTAAACCACATTCAATCGACTCAGCTCCATTCTGTATTGTTACAATCTAAAATTGGAATCGTTATGAGGTTTCAATGTAAGCATGTTGAAAAAAACTTTGATTCTTTCAATACGGTAAAATTACCCGTAAGAACTTGTTATGTAAAAAAAAATCACTTACGGGGATCTGATATAATCGAATAGAATTTGTCTAGGACAGCCGTAACTATCTCGTGACGAAGTGCGCTGTGAACTGAATTCACAACACGCAGTAGAAACTCTTCGACGGATTGCAGTAACTCCCAAAGTTCATCAGCATGGCCATTTGTGTGAGCTGGAAGAAAATTTATATTTATTTTTTAAGGTGCAATACGCTTATTCAAATCTTCTCATGTAGTTCATTCTGGCAATCTGTAGCAAGAAAAATAAGGGTCCAAAATACAATACATTACCTATGTTAGTTCAGGACCTCTGTTTTTATAGTAAGGTGTTATAAAGGCTGATTATTCACAATATATTAACAGCTAAGTGTATGGTACAAAAGTACAGAATTTCAAAAGGTCACTTACCAAGGCATTTAACTATGTTCTGGCAATTCTTGACAAGCTCATTTGGCGGAGGCAAATAGTTAGGCTGCTCATTCATCAATTGAATATACTGTGCGAGGGCGGAAAGATCCAATTGGTTCCTGTTATCACGGACCAATTCATGCTTTTTGACTGCCATTTTGGATAGAATGTACCTGAAAGCATATTAATTTATACAAGTGATTACATTTAAGTTTAGTGTTAGTAGTTTTTTTGTTCAGATCTCGCCTGGGGCAAAGTCTTTCCTATCTTGACCGCCATAATTATCATGTGTACGTGGTTGTGTTCCAGTTAAGGGGAAGGAGCAGTTAGAGCAATTACTGGAACGAAGGCAATTTCAAATTTCAAGCTTACGGTCGGTAACGCGTCATTGTTCGAGATAATAAACACAATCACTATTACTACAGAAAACACCCAGGAGTAACGCTGTCTATGGGTGCAGATGCCACTTACCATCAGGTGGGTCCCATACTTGTTTGACACCTACGAAGATAATAAAAAAAGGTAGCAATCTATAAGTTTATTTATTGCTACCTTATAAATGCTGCGTTTCGTTTGCCGATTACAGCGCTCATATACCCGTTCCGAATGCCCGTGAGCGCGCTCACAGCGATATCGATACGTCATCATGACGTCATAAACGCCGCCATCTTCCCGCTCACAGTGCCAAAGCTACGGAGCATGGTCGCTGTGAGCGGCCTGTCAAAACTGACACATGACGTTACTTGTTAATGTTTTTATTAGTCGATTAAAGATTTTAAAAGCTTGCTTATTAATTTTATTTTGTAATACGTAAACGGAACTTTTATTATGTAAACGGAACGCACTATTAGTAGTATGTCTTTTGCTGCGTTCCGTTTGCCGATTATAGCGCTCACAGCGCTAAAAGTGCTCAAAACCGTTCCGATTCGTTTGAGCGCGCTAAAAGTGTTATTAGTGCTATTGCAATCGGAACGGTAAATATCGCGCTAACATTTTGATTGTTCGTCGCTTAAGTCTAAAGTTACAATTTAATTAAGATCTTTGACCCTGAATGAAGCAGGAGCCATTTTTTTATATTATTACAAAAGAAAATTAATAAGCAAGCTTTTAAAATCTTTAATCGACTAATAAAAACATCAACAAAGTAACGTCATGTGTCAGTTTGACAGACCGCTCACAGCGACCATGCTCCGTAGCTTGGGCACTGTGAGCGGGAAGATGGCGGCGTTTATGACGTCATGATGACGTATCGATATCGCTGTGAGCGCGCTCACGGGCAATTGGAACGCAGCATAATAATCGAAAATTAATATGATTTAATCATATTTTTGTTAAACTTCATTAAATGCTACTTTACCAACAGCAAATAAGCAAAGGATCCACAACTACCACACTTTCATTTCATGTTGTTCAACAAATATGAATATACTTATTTAGTAGTACCATACTACAAAAAACTTATAGCTGAAGCAAGGTTTGGCAATGCTGGCTGTGGCTTTGCAAGTCAATACAATTATGCACATCCAAATGCAAAACATCTCATATGACCAATATTGAGAAAGTTTCAGTAAATAGTTACACTAATGCACATTTCAATTATATTAATTTGTTTTATGATATCAAATTAAGCAACAGTTAAACAATGCTGTAAATACTAAAAATATACATAACTTACAATTCATAGAATAACAAAACTACCTTAAAATTAACCATGTGGGAGGGTTTGCTTTTGGCCTAGGATATTAGTTAGTAGCAAAGATAATATAAAGAGAAAGTTATGTCCCAACAGTATAAACAAAACTGAATTCAGAATAAATACTCCCAAATATCCAGGAAACCTAGCTCTTTTAAAAACTTTTGCATGTGCTTCTGAGTATTTCTATCAAAATTTATCAAATATAAATTTACTGTAATGTTGATTCAATATGAAGAATTTTCTCGATTGATGAGTTCTGCAGATACATATAAAAATAATTGGGGCTGCTAGTTTTATTCTTTAATAAGACATAAATTTGTTTCGTTTATTGTTAGCTTATTTATTTTAAATAGTAAATATTTCAGGGAAAAACCAAATGTGTGATCTATTTTATACTATAGTTATGTTATGGTGGTACTCAATATTTAATAACAAAATATCTAGTCATGTGAAGATCTTATCATGAGAAAAGGGATAGCTGTCTTGAAAAGTCTCGACCATAGTCAAAAAGTTGCTAGTCTATCGGTTTTTTACAGATTGCACTTTGGAGAGTGTGCAAATGCTCGTTTTCGGCTGACCGAACCGTCCCCTTTTCGCCACCGATCAACCAGACGCAGACAGAAGTTTTACCCGTTTGTGGTTAGTGTGCTGAAGAGCTGAACTAAACGGTTTGATAACTCATTTTTGGTTCGTGTTGCCAAAGAGTGAAACGATTTGCCTGCTTCTGTTTTTCCAGACAAATATAACCCTAGAGCTTTCAAGTGTAGAGTGAATAGGTACCTCTTGGACAGGCGTGTATGATCCTTGTCTTCATCGTCACTTTCCATCAGGTGAGATGGAAGACAAACACCTGCTAATAAGGTATTAATAAAAAAAAATGGGCTTGATAAAGAATTAATTAATTTTAAAATCATAGATGTAATGTAACAATATGTTAATTAAAAGGTGTTGTTAAGTTTCATTAAGTTATATGGAGTGTGAAATAATTGTAATTTAATAAAACATTTTAGACAAATGCTTTATTATATGAATTGCTATATTACAACCTATTAGTTACAATATTTAATGCATGAACTAAGACAAGTTGTTAATTTTTATTCATAATACCGAAGGATAGAATTTAATGTCCCCCCCCCCCTAAATGCAATCCCCTACTAAGAACCTTGTGTTAAAACACGCTTGATATATGTTAGGAAGATTATTATTTTTCCTTTGATACTACATTTGATGGCAACTTAGTTAAAGAAAAGACTTCAATGTGAAGAGATATGTCAACTCAAAAAAAAGAGAATATTTAAATCACTTTGGTAAAGTCCAAAAATCCAAAAACCATTAAGATTTGCTATATTTTAGAAACTACCAAAAATGGCATAACATACATGGGGGACCAATAGATAGGTGTGGTACTTCTCTTTCATCTTGCATCGGCTTGACAAGTTAAGGGAAACACTCAACATATTTTTAATGTTCTATTAGCTACCAATGTATTATGAATAAAAATATGATAGTATAAAATAACTTAATTCAGTTGTAACCTTACAAAAACATACTTCTTGAATTACACCCAATGAAATGATACATTGCAGCCATACATAACATAGATTTATTTAACATGAAGATTGTTTTTATTCAAATTACATAGAGTTATGGTACACTAGGCATCAAGAGTAACATGCACACTCTATATCTAAGAAGTTGAAATTCAATGCATAAAATCATGGTAGTATACATTTATTTACTTTGATTTGGTAAAGTTTTTAGAAATCAGCATTACTTTTTTATTTTCTTACATTACTTAACTAAGAAACTAAATCTTATAAAAATCCAATAATGTCTTGAATCTAAAAATAGTAACTGTGCAATTCAAGCATGTTTATTTAGAAGAAGGTACTATACATTACCTTACTAGGGAATGAACTCACAAAAGCAGGGCTGGTTAGATTTGACACTAAAAAAGATCACATATTTTAACACATCAAGACAGATATTAAACATTAACTTAACAGAAATTGTAAAAGAAAAATATGTGTATCACTTTACTTTAACTTAAGTCTATGAGAAGAATGCAAAATCAATAATAAAAACAAAGTCAATCTTTAACCTAATCTAGACAGGTCAGATAAGAAATTCTACACATAAGTCAAGTACCATGCAAGCAAGAATAAACAGAAGATACTGCATCTTTCAAGTCATTTATAAACAAATAACTATGCAAGGAAATGATTTGTTTTTATTATAGAGCTATTTTTATTGAACCTCTCATGCACCTACCTATGCTTATGCATGTTGAAGCTTATATTTCAATACAATTCACTGACTTCCATAACACTAAGTACACTTATGCCCCTTAACATATGCTTTTGTAATAATAACATTTGCATTTCACTACATAACTACCAATGACATCAAAATTTGGTTCAATAGCTGTAATTAATCAATTGAACTGAAATCTGGGCAACCAGTGGTCTGACTGGAGCTACAGGCAGCCAATAGTCTAGGCCCTGCGTTTAGGAGACGCGCGATGCGCGGATTTAGTGATGCCCGTAGCTAGATAGAATCTAGATATGGATTTTTCGTAGTCGTTGTTATATACAACATGTCATACAGGTATATATGAAATAGGTACAGCACACTAAAATAAAATCTATTATTAAAACTTTCAACTCACACACGATAATTCGGGGGTTGTCTTTCTCACTCAATCACATTAGCTACCATCAGCACTAAAATAACATATATTGCACTCTATCTTTTAAATCAATAACATAATGCAAATGACTTTAAAGTCGCAGTTCATTTCGAAGCACGTTTCCGAGCAGATTAGCAAGTTACTTCTGAATGTGGACACATTTTGTATCGTCAACAAAGTGCCCATTACGATTACGACTTCACTCAGTAGTCTAATCGTGTGCCATCAAGATCAGGAATTTCCTTTATAGTATAGAATAAATGAATTTATTCAAAACGAACTACTAGAACTTGCTTTTAACGAATCGAAACCAATGAATTTATCAAAAATGAAGCTAACTGGTTTCCAATCCTTTAAACAAAAGCAATGCACATTCAATTCAGTTCAGACAGATGACTGTATGTATACATATATAAAAATATATCTAAGCATGTGTTTAGGAATGTAATATCTATGAAGAGCAATATAGTGCAGAATTCAATTTAACAAAACATATCACCAATCGTGTGCGTCTTTTAGGAACCAATTCAGTAATAATATCATGCTATTGGTAGATATAATTGACATTTCAGTATTTGGCCAGTACAGTTTACTTCACACACCAAGTTTCGTGCATTTGGCGCTAGTAGTCATACACTGAACTGTAAACTTCAGTACAAATCAAAGGATACATTTTAGTTCCAATCAAACCCGCAGGATTTCTTTTATGATAGCTAAAAGTATTTTCTTTTCGCTCTAATCATAGACATTTTTTTTAACTCTTTACCCTTAGGGTATGGCCAAGGCATCTTGCCCGTGCAGCCTAGACATTTTTTTTTGTAATGTTTACTTTTGGTATAGGTAGGGAACTACACTGTACAGCCTAGTCATATTAAATATATATATATATAAGGCGTCCCACAGCTATGCCACATGGAGGGCAAGTATTGTGAATGGTACATTTTACTGAAAGACGACATAATTTTAATTTGAAAAACAATTTAAACTGCATCCATAGATTTTTTTAATAATTACATGGTTGAAGGGGGAATAGAACCCGCTACACGCAGTTTCCTACTCACTAAATGTTTATTTGTTTAACACAGACTTTACTTTTTTTTTTGATCACACAATTCCAAGGCATACCAGCATATTTATGAAGTGGCCAAAATATCTATTTGCTCTGGGGAAAACAAGTTTAATCCAGATTCAAATGAATACGATAAAATATGTAATAACTCGTAGTTTGGTTGTGGTGGAGTCTGCTTTTATTACAGGGTGGTGTGGTAGGTAACACATAGTTGATGGTGCTGTAGTGCATTTTTTCATGACACCCATGTCAATGTATTCTTGCATAAATCTTTTTAAATTGTTATTTAACTTTCGTTTCTTACGTTTTTCTAATTGTTTAAAATGTGCAATTGATTTTGACTTTGATTCTCCCAACTTTCCTTCGAATCCTTCTTTCATTGGCATACAGACTTCATACTTTCCGTCTGGTAACCTTCTTGTTGTGTCAATGTAAGTCTTCTCACAGTATTCTTCTTGTTTTGTCAAAATATCAGAAAAGTTGTCAGGTATATCTTAAATTTCCCAGTATTTGACAATATCTTCAATATTCAATAATAATATTGTTTATCACCACGAGGCAGTTAAATGTTTTTACCGCTCCAGACAAAATCCATCCTAACTTTGTCTGCTGCGCTATTGGTTGCACTGGCGTGTCTTTCAAGGGACCGTCAATGATAATTTAGGAGTACACTTTTTTGTCAAGTAACATCTCAATAGGTTTTGAGACATAATATTCCGGGTCAGCTAAATCTATTTTAGATAAATGATCATAAGATTTCTGTTTAAATTTGTAGTTAGGCAGGTTACTTACGAGTTTATGCATAATTAAGGCTTTGAAATGTAAAGTCACTGTGGATTGAACTGCATTGTAATAAGACTTTTCCTTGGCTTCTTGATGCAGAGATACCTACTCCTGCGACGGTACTGCTGAAAGGCTGGCGAGGTAAGTTGAGAAGTTGAGCAGCATTTTCAGTAATCATACTTATTTGTAAACCTTGATCTATAAGTGAGCGCAAGGTCAGGAAAATTCCATCATGTCTGTTCACACGTAACTGCACCGTTGTCAGTAAACATCGTTATCAAATGAAACGTGATTTATATTTCATTTGTTACATGTAACGTTACTCGACTCCTGCTTTGAGGTTGATGGCAGATGATGAGCTGCGTGTAACATAGTATTATGAGCTTTATTACACTCTTTGCAGCGTTTTGTCAATTATTATAATATATAATTAAACACATAAATATTATAAATAATATAATATAAATATAAATATTATATATATATAAATAATTTATTTCGTGGAAATAAAGACAGTTCTGGAAAAAATTGATTTTAGTTACAATTTTTATGCGCATGTCTGGATTATAATTTTTAAACTTCTTGCATTGAAATAAAGGATGAGCTTGTTGGCATAAAATTCATTTCATAGAGTTGAACTTGGCATGTAATGTTGCATTATTTACAGGCTTATTAAAATAGGGTATAACGTCAGGCTGTTTGTATCACAAAGGGGAAGATTGATCAAACCTTTCTCCTCTAGAAACGCTCGGAAGTTAGTACGTTGTTGGTTTATAATGTCCATTACCTCTAAACTGAGTTGAGTACATTTTTCAGCTTTGGTTTGCTCATAATTAGCGATGAGGTTTTTTGTCATAATATAGAATTATTTGTAGGTGTCAAAGATATTTGCAATAAAATATTCATCGCATTTGTCAGTACTCTCCAGCAATTTGGAGTGATTAAGGTTCCTCCCAGAGATTATTTAGGGTGTCAAGTTTCTTGTTGATAAACTCCGGTGAAGATTTTCTTGCAGCAGAGTCTTTTTTAAAGTTAGTGCTGAATTTATTCATTAACTCTGTGAGTTCTAACTGTCATTGAAGAAGTGCGTCCATGACGTCAATGGTCCATGTCAATGTCAAAAAGGAAAGATCTTACTTGTTTCACGAAGTTTTGCAGACAAATCCAGGCACTCCTGAATGTCAGGCCTTACCGCAAGAAGCGATAACGCCAAATGAATGTCAATATTGTCACTTATAATTAACTGCACAAATAAATTTCTTTAATGGCACTTAGTAACTTATTGTTATTTTTGTTACCTCGATTATTGTAAAACATTTATTTTCCTTTGCACCGCAATCCAAAAATTATCACTGGTTTCAAAACCGAAACCTACACGCACGAACTACGAACGCAAGGTCCCGTCGCTCGAAGGACCAATGTACGGGCTATAGCGTCCCGTAGGTACTGTCATTAACTGTCAGGAGGTAATGAAAAGGGGGCGGGTGATTGTACCGGCGTTTATTGTCAGACTAATCGTGCTAAACTAACTTAACTCAACAAGTTATTAAAACTGCTGATTCTGTTAAAATTACATCTATGTAAATTATGTCTATGTGTGCGTACTAAGATGTATGAGAGTAGCTCATACAACCTGTCTTGTATGCATGTCCTTGTTTTACAGGTAACAGGTAACCCTGGGTTAAGTTCTAGCTTGCGAATGTGAAGGCTTTGGGTCTGAGGAAGTAGTTCGGCCAAGCCCATCAGGATCAAACTCCACCTGTGGAGAACATTTAATATTTTTAACTGTGACTTTGGTATTTCTTTTTCATCATTATTCAGATCTTTCATTAGCTGCTGATGAAATGCTGATACTTTTCAAAACTAATTTCAAAACTATTATTATTGTCTGCGTGTCCAAAGACTACTTCAAATGGGGTTAATACTGTAACGCTATGTATAGTATTATTATAGGTCATTATAGCATAAGTCATTATTGTAGCGGCGTCCGTACATTTTTGTTCGTTTTTGGCTAAACGATATATTTCTATGAGTGTAGAGGCAAATCTTTCGACTATAGCTGTGGAGTTTGGATTATTAAGTGTGCTTACGTGCAAAACTATTTTATAAATAGCCATAAGTTCTCTCATAAGCTCATTATTAAGTTCAGATCCTGGATCACATGATACTTTTCTAGGAATGCCATATGTAGAGAAATACTTAATCAAAGCTCTTACTACCTCGTTTGTTGAATGGTTAGAGATTTCTATTGCCTGACCAAGTTTGCTGAATCCATCTACTAACGTGAGAAAATACTTGCCATCCAAAAAGATCTATGAATATTTCCTAAAATGGTGCACTTTGAGTCACAGACTCAAAACTCTTAACTGGATAAATGGTTTTAGCGGCTACTGTCATATTTCATTTTACGGCATCACAACTGTTAATAATAGCTGCTACGGTTTCCTGCATGTTTTCCCAATGGTAACTTCTACGTATTCTAGTCATAGTTTCTGTGATACCGCTATGGCACGTCTTGCCCTCGTGATATTTAACTACTACAGCTCGCTGTTCATTTTCGTCCTCTATAAGTATAACTCGTTCAGTGCACTCATAAAAACAGACTGCACCTTTCTTAAAGTTTCTACTACTTACTACTTTAGAAGAAATTTTACGATGAGCTTCTTTTTTGAAATATATAAAGTATTTTAAATTAATTTTAATGTGTTCTAATAGGAATCTTTTAACTATATCCTCGTTATTAATAGGCAGAAAAACTGCTAACAGATTTTGCTTTTTCCTAGGTAAATTTGTAACTTGCATGTTTAAACCATTCGAAAACTAAAATCTGATTGGGCTTAGTATCAACCACTTCGTGTAGAATTTATATAATAGTGGTGTCTGGGTCTATAGTGGAATGAACTGTAGAGTAATCGCTATTGGACATTGAAGGAACGGGATACGTCAAGTTGTCTTGTGGGTCAATTACAGATATGATGTCAGATTCTGAAGATATGGATATAGTTTTTTCACAGTCTGATGCAGTTATAGTCTCTGATGTGTCTTTAGAGGGACGTTGTCGGGAAAGTTTGCTGATTTCGTCAGTTAACTCATTTACGTATTTTCGTATGTCTTGTTCTTTGTCTACATTTACTTTCATGGATAGTTAGTCATCGTCTGATCCTAGGGTGTTTAATTTAATACGGAAATTTTGTTTGCCTTTTCGTTCAGCCGTCTGTAGCCAATAACCATGCAATATTTTATTTCACCAGAAGTGTCAGGCTTCTTAGGTACAAGATAAACAGGTGCACTCCAGGCTGAGAAAGATTATTTTATTACGTTATCTCTTAAAAGTTTAGTTACTTGATTTTTAATTTCGTCTGCTATCACGGGGCTTTGGCTATAAGGCTTAATGTAAATGGGGTCTTCGTTTTTAGTACGGGTAAGAAGGTTCATTGGTAAAAGATAAAGGTATATGTTCACAGTAAAATATATCATTATATTCTGTACATAAACTTAATATACTTTGTCGTTCTTCTTCGTTCATGGGGTCAAGTCGAAGTTTAAATAATATTTCTGTTAATAATTTATCATATTCACTAGGGTTTTGTTGTACGTTGGTCGCATTAATTTGACAGTCAGTTATTTCGTATTGTAATGCCTTAAAAGGTCTAGTAATAGTAATTGTAAAATGTTCATCTTTAGTTGACAGTTTTTGAATTACAGTATAAGCATAACCGTTTTCACAGGCTACGATCGCTTCAGACATCCGCACTTCTTTGCAAAATTCAATAAAATTTAAAATAGCATAACCGTGAAACGTGTCAGTGTGTAACTTAACTTTCAGTTCGCAACGAGGGATTACGGAGGTTGTTATGAACTATAGGTATTCTAGTGGTGTTGGTTATTAAAGTAAGGTTTTTAAGATTTATAACTGCTCCAATTTGTTTCAAAAGATCGTTTCCTGGCAAGCCATCGTAGCGCGAATCTACATTGAAGACGCAGAATTTATGAATTTTGTTACAGTTGAGAGTCGGAACTAAAGGTACTTCTGTTACTTGATCGTGTTTACTTGAGGCACGTGTGCTAATAACCTCAAATGTTTCGTGGTACATATATGGTGTAAAATATTCAAAAGCTTTTCTAGGTGCAATAAATGACCTGGTTCTAGTGTCAATCATAAGTTTGACGTCAATTTCAGGTATGATATTGATGATATATATGGTAATTTAACGTTTAACGGTATTTTTTCTCTGGTTTTGTGGAGGCTTGAATTTGAAAATTTTCTAATATTTGGTCAAATTTCTGGTTCTGGTTGTTTATTTTCAGTCAACGTCATATCATTTTTAATAAGTGTTTTGGATTTGTGTGTGATGGTCATGGTCACAATAATAAGGGTGATGGTCATACTCCGGATAAGCGTAATTATTCTCATATAAGTCTGATTCACGTAACGGAAATCCTTGCTGAGGTTTAAAAAGTGGGGCGGTACGCAATGATACGTCAGTCAAGTTACGAGGTTGAGGATTATTCTGAATCCTATTCTGATAATGTTGCATAAATTGTTGAGGTGTCATAGGTGGTTGTGGCTGAAGGCTCTGGGGTCTATATCCGAATTGCGGTCTGTATCCTATTGGTGCAAGTTGGTTATATTGTTGGTTTTGAGGTATACCAAACTTAAACGAATTGTTCGATTGGTAAGTGAATCTGGGTTGATTATTATTATTCTCAAATTTAAAACCTGCATTATTATTATAATTAGGCATGCCTAATTTAAGGCCTGGGTTGAAATTAGGAATACCGAATTAATGATTAAGTGGAACTATTTGTTGATTAGATGTACTCGGTAAACTTTGTGGCTTAGGGTTGGAAGAGTTGCCTAAAGAGTTTTGTTTTTGAAAACAATTGTAAAAATCAACCTCTTCTAACACTATGCCAAGGGCTTCTTCCAAGGTGGTCGGGGCCTTTTATTTAACTACCCGTGCTAAATTTTTTGTTAAGTTATAAAGAAAAATGGTTTTTGGTTACAGAAGATTTTGGTCATATATTTAACAAAAATATATTATTAAACTTTATTATTGTTGCATTTATTACTTATGACTAAAGTAATTTAAAGATGGCAAAAAAAAACATAAAAAGCAATACGTCAGGAACGTGATACATAGCAAAAACCTGTATTGAACGTGTTTTAAAGTTCTCCTATAAATCCCTTAAATATTTTTTTCCCTTAATATGCTTTTTTGACGGGGTTAGGGGGTCAAAAAACCCCTAAATCTAGGGGGAAATCCCCTGATCTGGCAACACTGTAAAGGTAGCGGGTGGTATGACCGGTGATGTAACTAGGTATGTTTGTTGAAATTTTGCACAAACATGATTTATTTTTCAAATTATCATAATTTTTGTGTTCCTTTTGTTAATTTTATACCTAGCTTTAATGCTTACTAAAATATTTTGTATTATATTTTGTTTTATTGTATTGCTACTTCTTTTTTTGGTAACATTTGAGATGTCTTTTTTTTTTAAGGATATCTTAATGGTATACAATGTGTTTGAGAAGTTGGTAATGAAAAACAGCATTTATTTCACCGACAAAACAGACCCTAAGTTGGCACCGTTCACTCCTCTAAGTTACCTGCATTTTAGTATTTTATGTTTTAGATATTACCAAAATTTACCTTTATTTCAAATAAAAAAATTCTATAGGTTATATTTTTTTATTTAATATTTTCAAAGAACTCTCTATCAGCGTCTATACGAAGATTCAAGCGTCCCAAACAATTTTCAAGGCACATTTTCTAGTCTGCAACAGGTATTTTACTCAACGTCCTTCTCGAACGCAGTATCTGGCGATGGATACTGTATCCTTGAGCTGGTTTTTCATTTAAGGGAGCAAGAAAAAGTCACACGGTTCCAAATCAGGGCTGCAAGGCGGATGAAATCCGTCGTCTTGACGGCGGAATGCACGGGTGCATCGTCGTGGTGGAGCAAAAGGCTTCGGATTCCCGTGTTCGGTCACTTGTTGCTAGCAGCAGCAGCAACCTCGGTGATTTCTCGAGGCAATTGATAGTATACAGGGTAAAACATAAGTTGTAAACAGAGTTTTTTTTCTATAGTGGTATTTTTAGGCAAATTCATTGCATTAACTCTAGAAGCAAATAAAAAGAAACTCCAAATACTGCTCCAACAATAATTATATTTTAATTACAGTCACTTATCAACAATTTTTTTCATTAAATCTTATATCGCAATTATGATCTAAGTTCTTCAGTTGAGACCACGATTCCAATGTCGAGAGCCAATCATCGCCAAAACTACCGTTCTCCCCACGCGCTAGCCTTAAAAAAAAACCATACGACCTTTTATTAATTTAATTTCCGGTCAAAAAATTACTTGTTAAATAACGGAAATCATGACACAAACAAATAAACTTTGTTTCAATAGTAAAAATACCAACCAATATGGTCACCACATTCGACTACAGTAACACGCTATGGGTCTGTCACAATTTAACGTAGCAATTAGGGTGACCAATGAGACTCAGTAAAAGAACATTTTTTTTAAATTAATAAATCAACAAACAACGTTTACATATTTTTGCATGTTGTCACGTCCACATGTTCAAACCAAAGTTAAACAGTAAGAAACACATATTTCTATTTACGACTTATGTTTTACCCGGTATAGGTACTCCGTTAAGGAAAAAATCTGGCGTTCATACTTTTCCAGCGCTTCTCGTTTCATTTTCGTAGCTGGCGCCTGTTGTCTCTGGATCATATTGATTTTGGTTATCCATTATGATATTTTAAACACGGCGGGAAGAACCTGCTTTGAATGCATCAATCATATCATGGCACCATTCCACGTGCACCTGCTTCTGAGCATTTTTACCAGTGGTACACAGTTGCTTTAGAAGGCGCCTTGTTTGTAAAGCTAACTGAAGTCGATTAAACCGATTTCAAGTTGGACTTGAAGGCATAAAAAATAAACGAACGAAATTTAGATTTGGAACCAATATATTTTGACTATATTATATTTTATATTTATATTATATTTTGATTATATTAAATTATCGATTAAAAGAACTCCCCAACGTTATAAAGATTTTTTACAAAACCTTCTGAGTGCCCTGGTTTATTTACAATTATTTAGAAAAACATACTTTTGACTGAAAAAGAACATGATTTTTCTTTAAAAAAATGTTATTTGTTTATTTTATTGTAGTACCTTTACACTCTTATTTTTTTCTAGATACAACTCCGTAACGTAACGATTTCATCTTGAGGGGCAACTACTAACTGATTTGAATGTTAATAATAATCCTTTTATTTACAATTAATATCAACATTCAAACTTCAATCTGTACTTTATTTTTTATGTTTATGAGATAGGTGTTTTTGCAATGAAATTGCAGTAATATACAACAAGTTAAGAATAATGTATTTCATACCAAAATGTAGGCTTTATCTTCAAAAATGTAGGTGAAAAATAAAATTATGGAGTAAAAGGGCTCGATAAAAAAAAATTCACCAAATTTTAAATATATAATTTACTACCGTACTTAATGTTTGTAACCTTATTGACAGCTTTGAATGCTGAAGCAAAAAATTTACTTATGCATTTTCTATGGATATGTTTCAAAAAAGTCTGTTTGTTGATAGTGAAGTCTGTAACACTCACGTTTTACGTATGATCTTTCCTTTTTAATTTTATTTATATTTTTTTTCATTTTCTTTGTTTTGCTAAATATTTTTTGTTAATTTCTTTACTCTTAGGGAAAGGCAAAGGGATCTAGCCCATGCATCCTATCTAAATATTTATATTGTATTGTTTACCTTCGTTGACAAACACTTCAAAACATTTTTTACAGCCATGGAAGCTGCCAAACAGACTATGCCTGCTCCACACGATTCTCTTACTTACTCACTGAAGATTCCTGGCTGGCAGGACGAGTTCTGAAACTTCAAATTGCAGTTCGAATAGAATGCGAGCCTGGCGATGGATGGAGAACGCCGACTCCAGCTCTCTCCTGGAGACAGCGTCCGGCCGCTCCACCTTCCCGTCCTATCCCAGCTCCCGTAGCTCCCGTAGGCCCGCGTCCCGCTCCGGCCTCTTCACCTCAGTCATCGCTATCCGAGGGTATGAAGACCGAGTTCGACGTTATCCAAAACGTCGATATTAGGGAAATCTCCGTACTAGCACGTAAACTGCGAGCCGCCCGCTCTCCTCAAGAGCGTCTATTCGCATTAGCCGAGCATCACTCGCTACTTCTTTATAAATTCTATATTTAGTATAAATTCTCTTAATAGTAAATATAATGTCTAGACCTGCAAATCCCGCGTCCGGTTGTATCAAACCCAAGGGTTTATCCCTAGTTTCATTTCACGCTCGTAGCCTTAGTTCTAAACTTCCTGAACTCAAACTATTCGTTCTACAGATAAGCCAGACTTACTGTTTCTCCAATAGACGTGGCTCACTCCAAACCGCTCCAGGGGATTCGCTATTCCCAAATACGCGCTCACTCGTAACGATAAGCTCAACGCCGACGGTCACGGTGGCACAGCTATTTACTATAAAAGAGGTTTCACATTGCTCTCCTCTCACTACCCCTCCTTTCCTCAACATGGAGGCCACTGTGTGTAGATTGGCTAT
This sequence comes from Marasmarcha lunaedactyla, assembly GCA_923062675.1. Lineage (NCBI taxonomy): Eukaryota > Metazoa > Arthropoda > Insecta > Lepidoptera > Pterophoridae > Marasmarcha > Marasmarcha lunaedactyla. Next base: position 9,667,897 of record OV281339.1, on the reverse strand, counting down.
GACTGGTCATCCGACCGTCATCATAGCTTCAATCTACATACCTAGTGGTACTAGACCTATCCGCAGCGACTTTGAGGCCATTCTCGCCCTCGGCCGTTCAGTCATTATGTTCGGAGACTTTAACTCTTACCATACTAACTGGACGTGCCTATCGACCAACACCAGCGATATCGCTCTCCTCGACATCACTGAGCAACTCGCCTTAGACGTCATCTCTCCCGTCACTTCCACTCATTATCCCGACAACCCGAACCATTTTCCCGACATCCTCAATTTTGCAATAGTAAAGCATATCAACCTTGATCTCAGGTCTATCGAACCGCTCGATGACCTAGGCTCTGATCACCACCCCGTTTCCCTCGTGCTAGGATCGCCCAACGTTAACGACACCTCTCCTAAGACCTTTACCAACTAGAAAGGCTTTAAAAATACGTTAGCTTCAGCCTTAGAGGCCCCGAACTCTCCGCTCGCGATCTCGCCCGACTCTCTAGATAGCCCGGACAAAATAGACTCGTTAGTCGATTCCCTCACTGTTGCTATCAACTCAGCCATCAGAGATAACGAAAAGATCGTTAAGCAAGTCAATCCCACGCTATACGTCTATACAAAATTATTCTTTTCTGCACCTGTTAGCTCGGCAAGTCTCCGTCCCCCCATACTCTCTCGAATGCGGAACCATTTGTTTCCAACGGATGGCGATCCTCTGATTAGTCCCCTTCAGTTTGGCTTTTGCGCTAAGCACTCTTGCCCTCAGCAAGTCCATCGAATCGTCGAGTACATACGCGACGGCTTCTACCCGCAGCGTTTTAAAACGATAACGAAACGATATTCCCGTCCCACAGAAAGGCGTCGAACTCGCCCTCTTTGCCAACGACACCGCCCTTTACACCAAAGGCCTCAGTGTCCCAGGTTTCGTCACCAGACTCCAAAAGGCCGTAAACGCCCTCAGTGCATGGTTTCAAAAATGGCGCATCGATGTAAACCCAGACAAGAGTTCTGCGGTTTACTTCGACTGCAAACAACGTCGTATCGCCGATTACTATCTCCACATCCGAATGTTTAGCATTCCCATCCCCTGGAAGCGCAGTACCAAATACTTAGGCGTCACCTTAGACCAGACGCTTTCTTTCAAACCACACGTCGATAGAGTAACGAAACTCGCCCGTTTTTGCTTAGGCCGCCTATATGGTATGTTAGGTAGAAAAAGTAAAATGTCTTTTAGAAATAAACGTACGCTTTATAAGACCTGCGTTAGACCCGTCATGACATATGCCTCGCCAATCTTTGCCCACGCCAAACCCTCCGTCCTGCACAAGCTGCAGGTAGTTCAAAATCTCTTCTGCCGCAGGGCCACAAACGCACTTTGGTTTGGTACGTGCGTAACGCGGACCTTCACAGAAATCTTTAACTACCTACAGTGCAACAGCACCTCAAAACACTCTCTGAAGCGTTCTTCAAACGCTTTGAAACCCACCCCAATCCTCTAGTTCGAGATTCAGTCTAGTATACTACCCCTGTTATAGATTCGAAGTTCAAAGTCGCTAGACCTAGAGAAATGCACACACGAACGTAGCGACGCAGCTGACGCTAGATCTCGAAGCCCTTCTGGCCCTTCTCACAAATTCCAAATCTAATGTAAATTCGAATTAATTCCATTTTATATTTTCATTTTGAGCACCTTCAGTGCTATGTATTCACCTTCAGCGCTTTGAGCACCTTCAGTGCTATGTAATCCCAGCGGATATCCCCTTCTGGGCCCCGCTAGCGCGGCCTCTTTCTCCAATTGTTCGTCGCTCAGATGAAGGATGTGTGGCAAAAATTGCACGAGTCATTCAGGGGTTTTTATTTTGTAGTGGGTAGGGCTCTGGTAGGCTCGGTGCGAGTCCCACATTACTCCGATTACGCGAGTTAAATGACGGGCAACTTGATTAATTAAAAAGAACATTTATTTTAGGATTAAAACTGTCCTGTTTAACAATAGTATTAATATTAAAAACTAATAATCTAAACCTAGGGTTTTTATATAAGATTAAATGCTTGTTAAGACTTAGTCAGTAAGCATAATTTGGGTTGTGGTATGAATGTCACACGTGTGGGTTCAGTGCACTTAACACTCGCGCGGAGTATGCGTCAGAGTATTTTTTATCCTCCAGCCCTCACCGTGGAAGGGAACAAAAAAAAACTTAAAACGCCAGTCTCTACTACAGGAGTCGAGTAACAACACCAGTCTACTGCGAACAAGTCTACAGTCTACTGCAAACACTTTACTATTATGACTTTACCATTTACTTTGATATTCATCGTCTTCATTATCGTTCAAAATATTATTATCATAACAAAAGAATTTATTTCAGACCAGGCTGTAGGGCGTAGTTCCTTGCCGTTCTTACAAGATAATCATTACAAAAAAAGATGTCTATGGTCAGATAGATAGAAGTAAAGAAAAAACTAAAAAAGTGAGCTATTCCATCAAGTCAACCAAAATTATGGAGAAATTTTGCAAAATAAATAAATGAAAAAAAAACTTTTGTTAGAGTATGTATTTAAACAATTTTTATTTGTCTTGAACTGTTCAACTTATATAATATGTAAAAGTGTAGTACTTAAAAATACGAAATTTATTGTGACAAAATACCATGGATACTTCAGCATCACAAAATGTTGATGCAACTTACAGAGCAGTGTATAAGTTATTACTAATAGGTAGCACTGCTTTTCCTACTCAATCAAATCAACGAAAAACCGTCATCAAGTATACTAAACTGCCTGATTTGGAAGCGGAAACAGGTAAGCAACCGATTATATTCGTTTTTTCGTAAGTCAGAGTATCTAATCTCACGATGCTTGTTGGTATTTTTTAATATTAAAAATTTTGTTATAGACCAGACATGGCCGACTGATTTGTGTGTTCCAAAGCCTCGATTCCGCCGAACGGTGTCCCTTGTAGATCCGGTAATAAAAACTAGCCGATCGGTCAAAAGCACCACCACTTCGAAACCTGCTCTTAACAGTTTGGCACACAACTGTACCAAACGTAAAATTGTTACCATATCTGAAGATGATGAAAGTGATGTATATTTAAAATTATGTGAGTATGATGTTTCCTGGTGTAGTGAGGTGTTGGGATTGTAATACTCACATTGAAACTATCTTGATGGTGAGTAACAGTACAATAACAAAATCAGACCTGTATATATTGCTATAGACTAAAATTTAGGTTACATTATTGATTTTATATCATAATGTCACTGTCAAAATCAAGACCTGCAACAGGATACCATGATGTATCCCTGTGTAACTAGGTAAGGTTTTAAACTTGAAGTTATGTTCTATATAGGATTATAAATGCCATACAATTATTAAGTAACTACATCTGTAGCTTTAAATAAGGAACATACATTTAGCCTCCATATTGCACCTTTATGCTGCCTTTTTGTTGCCTTTGTATTTTAAACAAAGTTAAAAGCTAAACCTGTGCTGATTACGATTAACATGAGAAATGATGACATTTTTGGTTTTTTGTTAGATCTTAAAAAATTTATGAAGCTGGCCTATATATGTAACAATGTATAGTAAAAAACTTTTGATCTACATTGAGAATGTTGAGGTTTGTAAATTAAGTGCAAATTACTTTTCAATAAATTAAATAATAAAAGCTTACTAGTATTCTATTTAGTTCTAGTTTCATTTATGTGATTACAAGGGAATTATCTAATATCCCCAGACAGACACTCTAATTGTATAACCCCAAAGTAAGCAGAGTTTGTGTTATAGATGACCATACAGCGAACTGGGGGGAACCCAGAAGAAACATACATATATAAACATAAACAACTATGACTGAAGTAAAACATCTGTGTTAATCATACAAATGAATTCCCAGCCAGGACTTGAACAATGGACCTAAGGCGAATTAGGCAGGGCTAGTAACTACTATGCTTCTCGGCTTTCTGGAAACAAGGCTACTAATAATGGATGTTCTTTTATTTATATTCTACACTTAATTATTCTTAACTTTTAGAAAAACTCACAGCTATGTTACTAGATATTGGTACCTATGTAATATCTTAATCTACATGATAATACAATAATACCAAGACATAAACCACCCGAACTTACAGAAACTTAAAGTTATGGGATTATTAAACTGTTCTGACTCAGAAATTGTTAAGTCCAAAATCAAGAAATTGCAAAATTCTAATGTTTAATGTTTTCTTATGTATATTAAACTAGAAAAAGAAATACCAGCTAGCTCCCATGTAATTTCATTGAAGAAGTGAGATGTGAGCCAGAGCAGTCATCATATAACCTTGATGCACTTTGTTAATGACTTAATTCTTACATTGTGGTAAACTTTTAAATGCTATTGATATTATTTGTATGGTATGAAAAATTTTACCCAAGTAATGCAAATTCTATCACTTGTTTAAGAGTATACTATATATTTGTCAAACATCTCTTTCACCTTATAAAAATTTTGAAATAGTTTTCCTGATTGATGCATGGCTTTATAATGTGTTCCATTGAAAACAATTTGTGGGTCATGGGTGTGATGGCAATTTTGCAATTACTTTTGTGACAATTAACAATTTATCACACAAAAGTCTTGAGTAGTAGTGTCAGCTATAGAATAGTATGTTTGCTTGTGATCATTTCTAGAATTACTAGTCAGAGTTGAAATATTATGAATATATATTATGATAACATATTTGTCAATTAGGGCTATTTAATCAGAGATGAAGATGTTGCATAGCATAAAAATATTTTTTAACTTTAGTGCCCAAGATGGTAATAGCAACTAACTGTAATATTGTCATACCTATTGGTATTCAATGAATGTTAACAAACTTGGTTATCCCATAGGTGATGGAACTTTACTTAGCATATAAAATAAAACAAGGTTAAAAAAAAACTGTACTGTGTTTTTTACTTTAAAAAAAATTGAAGTTTGCCATTACTTTATGATCTATAGGAATTTAAATATATATGCTTAGTTTGATATTAACTTTATGCTAGTTAAACAGCATTTCGCAATTCTGTAAAAGTTAATAAATCAAACAGTTGATTATCTCCATACCACGAAATTGTAAAACTAGTTTATAATAGAGAAAAATGTTTTTACTGAGATTAAAGTTGTTTAGTTTTTAATGTGTAGTAAGTACATAAATATTCAAAAACGTTTATTATGTTAATTTTACTTATACAATATGTTTGGTCAGTGATCTCGAAGCCTAATGGATTGTAGTAACAATAATTTTATCGATAAATCACCCGCCATGCTTCATTTAGCTCGAATCGAGCAAGTTATTTGACCACATGTCTTGAAAGCAATGTTTTAATTTTATAAATACTTTTATTATACTAATACTTGAAACTGGCAGAAATAGTTATTGGGAAATTATAAGTCAAGCCACAAATTTCTTTATGGGCCACATGCTCAAACTTTTAATTTTATAACTATGCCACGGGAAAATGAGGGGAGCCTTTTCGGTCGCATAATCTTTTTCATCATAATGTATTTTGGCATAAAAGTTTCAGCATAAAGTTTTGTTGCATAAAAAAACTTTATGGTATAAAGGTAAGGTATAAACGCAGAATGCTTATATAGGCATAACTTTAACTTCTTCTAATGTTATTTATCATAATTTTAATTAGCATAGATGTAAAAAACATAATTGCTATAGGTCTAAAGATAATTTATCATATAAAACGAGACGCATAATGCATGTATCCATAACCTTTAAAGTCATAAATGAATGAATAATAAATATGACTGAGATTATTTAAGCAAGGTTACGTATTACAATCTCTAAAGTTAATATGCCTGGGGACATAATGACTATGGACGAAAGGCCTAAGAAACTTTAAAACAGCATTGGCTTTCTGGCCTAAATTCAAAACAACTGATAGTCGTTGGATCTAACCGTTGTTGAATCAAAGTTTACTTAATGGACAACAGGCTTAGATCAAAATGTAAGTCAAGAATGTAGATTGTGACATCACATATTTGGTGCGACGACGAACGCAGCGAGGAGTTGCGTTAGTCTGTATGTAGAAAACGCCATGCGAGCAGGCCGCGGCAGCGGCCGGCGAAGCGCCAAAAAGGGACTTGCATCCATAAAAGAGTTGTCAATCTATTAATTACTATGTTTTATAACTGTACAAGACCCGATTAAAGGTACATTTAATTTTGAGTTATGGTTTTTCTCGTGAAATATACATTACCTTGTACCCAACATAACTTAAGAAATGATATTCTAAATAGTAACATTATGGCATTCCATATATATGACTTGTAATCTTTATGCCTCAGGGTGAGATGCCAGTATATAAAATAAATATTATGATTAGTAATCGTTATCGTAAAACCATTTATGCACGAACATTTTATGCTAATATACTATTATTATAAATGAAGTTATGGGGAAATAAAGTATGACCGAGCGAAGCGAGCGTGGTGCGAAATTTTATTGCAAAAATATCATGTAACAACATATTTTTAGTGGCTAAGATAGTAACGTTCAGACGCTCGTAAATTGTGGCTGACTTAGTAATTTAGAAGGCAATGTAGATTTTTAGAGGCGAATAATGCTATTGAAAAGAAGTCTGTTTAATTAGCACCCATAGTTATTGTATAGTAACAACAGCTGATTGCCATAAAACAATACTAATAATTATCGCGAATGTAGTAAATTATTTTGGTGATTGAAATAGGAGTGCTCGTGTTATATTAATAATTTCCTCTCGCTTTGAGGTTCTTCAAACACAAAACAGGTATCGTTATATAGCTAAAAACGAAGGAAATTAATCGTTGTCGAACTATTGCCTACAGTTTTAGCTATAGAAACTTTCGAGTAAGCCTCTTAATAGAAAGATAGTGGTAATAAAATAACACGTGCACGTGCTTCGATTACCAACAATTTTAGATGACTGCATATTTTAAAGATAAGAAAAATACGTATAGCGGGTGACTAATCGATAAAACTGATTATATAATCATGTACAAAAGTACTATTAATCCTGAGACAGACGAAAGAGTTGCTTGAACCTATGTTTAAGCAACTTGCTACTGAGAACAACGAAATCTTGAAGACTAACGCTAATCGTAACCGATCGATTTTGACCGGTAATAGCTAATAGCTTTACCTATAGTTTTTATAAATTTAACTGTCAAAGTGTAGACGTTTAGACTGATAATACCGAATAATAACAGAAATAAATATAATACCGAATAATAACAGAAATAAATATAATACCCAGACAATCACACCAACTGTATGGCCCCAAAGTCAGCTGAGCTTGTGTTATGGATGACCATACAGCGAACTGGTGGGGATATATAAATATCTACAGCCATGACCCGAGAACAAACATATATGTTCATCACGCAAACGAATGCCCCGTCCAGGACTCGAACCTGGGACCTCTGGCGTACAAGGTAGGGCTACTAACGACTACACTACCTCTGTCGTCAATGGTGCAAACACAACAGTTAAATTCTAACGTCAGGTTATTTTGATATGAACAATAACTGAGCTTGTGGTGTAACTTATCCTAAGACACCACGTTTGTTTGGGACAGTAGTTTAGTTATTTCAACTTTTTTAGGATTTACATGTATAGTTCGTGCTTTTCTTCAACAGCTAACACAAAAAATATACAGACTACAAGATCTGATAGACCTGTTCATCGCGGCGCAGAGAAAAAACCAGCATCACATAGGACTACTCGTTTAAATGGATCTCAAAAACGTAATTTGTAAAATATACTCATATTTTTATTAATTAACTCGTAAACTTAACTTACGGAGTATTGAAATTTAATAATCTATTTTGTTACATTGTAATAAATTCTTTTCTGTTTTAGCTTTAACAGAATGTAAAACTAGTCCCAAGCTTGCTAATAAAAAGGATACAAGCGATGTAAAACCTGTTACAAAACGTAAAAATGGTAACTACCAAATGACATATGAAAACCCAAAGAATAACAAAAGTAAACTTTTGGCAGATGGTTTACATCATTCAAAAGCTACGCAAGCTATTCCAAAGGCTGCCCCTAAACGCTTAAGTCCTGGCAAAAGCGTTATTGATATTCCATCACAATGCTATGATAGCTTAAATCTAACATTGTCGCCTACTACAAGTTTAGAAAGGTCAAAACTGTCTACTCATAAAATTTGTGCTCAAAAAGACAGGAGTGTAATTCCAAAGCAAACCTCCAACAAGGCAAAAAACAGGTCTGTAGTTCATGTTCCACTAGAAACCAGTACGGTTTACATGAAGAATTCACAAAAAGAATATTCCAAGTATATTTTTGAACAAAAGATCAAAAAAGTTGATAGTTCTACTGGGCCGGACCTGCTCCTCAACACTAAAGATGCAATTTTGTGTACTGAATCAACCCCAACTGTGAATAAAGAAACTGAAATACATACAGATGACGTAGGCACCATGTTTAGAGGTTTAGAGAGCACTTGTTCGCAGACCAATCCCTTTGATGCTCTTGTGATACCTGATGTTTCATTAATAAAAGATCGAGACGACGTAATAAAAAAATGTGAACAAAAAAGTGTGCAAACTGATCTCTTGTCCTATCCGATCAATCCACCAACTGATTCCAATCTTCCTATAGGTGGAGACGCACATATTCCAAATGAAAAGTATCAAGCCTCGCCATACATCATCCAACACGCCACTTTAACTTACACAACCCAACAAAAAATCGACTTCCACATGATAGGGAAAGAAGATTCCATGACTATAACAACAAAGTCATTGGCTTACCCTATAAACGTGGTGTCAGTTTATAAAAAAGAAACAAGCAATTGCGAAATGACCAACATAACAACAAAGGACTCTAAAAAAAACAAACGGAAAAAACGTATAGATTTCGTAAAGGATTTGAATCAAATAACGTCACTTAATTGTTCTTATGTGTTTAATAGTCATAAATTAGTGAAACCGTCAGACATAATTAGTACAATGAGAGTGAATAGCCAGATGTTTCCAAGTGACGACATTTGCGAACAGTTCCAGAGAGAACTCAACTTCATCGATTCTTTCGTTGAATCGCTTCAGTATCTGGAAAGCTGTTCTCTGACTGAGAGATGTTTTGGTGATAACAAAGTCGAAAACTGGATCTCTAACTCAGGGCTTGGAATAAACAAGTCCGTCCTTACAAAACTCGGAAATGGCGTTAACTTCGAAGATTCACAAACAATGGCATCCAAGAGTCTTTGTCTGGTATGTGTGTTATTTGTCCGTCTTTAAACTGTAAACAAGCTACATCGTGTGATTCATTGTTCGTATTCATTTTCATAATGTCATTCAATCATTAGGACAAATTGAGCATTGATATCGAATACAACGTATGATTTTGAATGGTATAATTCAATATATTTTATAAAGTACAACTTTTGTTTAATATTTATTTATTTTCAGCTCAATTTACTTATACGTGATGAGCAAAGACGCGCAAAAAATTTGCTTTTCGTATTGAAAATGCGGGAAGATGCTCTGAAAGACTTTACTAAGTCCCAAATACTCTGGCTCGAAAATAAGAAGAAGCAAGATAATACTGACATTTCTACGTTAAAAAAAAAGCAAAGAGGAGCTCTTCTCAAACTGCAACATGAATGCGGTGAGATGCAACGAATGCGTAAAGCCTTGCTCACTTTATCTGAAAGGAGAAAAGTGGCCCTTATGAACACAAAGAAAAATATAGAACTCAAGTTGCGAAACAGTGCAGACGTTGATCAGATAATTTTAGGAAAGAAGAAGTTGAAGAGAAACCCTTCAGATCGCAACGTAGCACCGGTAAAATGTTTCGACTTGTCGAGTAGTGGGTGCGAAGAGGTGTCGTCCGGCCGGGAAAAAGAGGACGCGGCGCTGGCACTGGTGCTGGCGTCGCCTGAAGTGACCACCGTAGAGAAGTATGTGCAGACAGCGGAGTATCCTCCGCCCAGCTCCTTGCACAGCGACGTCGTCTCAGAGCAGTTCGTTAGTGTCGACGGCAGCTACCTCAACATCCTCTTCCATAACATTTCACTCCCACAAATTTTCAGCAAAGGCAAACAATACGACGTGAACGAGGAAGCACTTACGAGCTTTGTGCAATCCGCAAACAATCAGACTAACTTTATCGACAGTAAAGTAATCGACAAGTTCATGGAGCAGGTCAGAAATAAAGACACGGACTCGACGAGCAGTGCGTCCACAGCGCGAAGTCTGGTGGACGAACTGGACCAGTATTACAAAGATCTCACGAAGAACAAAGAGTCGGAAGAATCGCCGGAGAGAGGCTATGGTCAAGCTTTAGTATTATATGATAGTAAAGAAGGACTTCCAGACGAAAATAATGAGCTGGACAGCAACGTCTGCAGTAGTATATCGTCAAGTAGTACAGACACAATGCTAATCAAAGACAGTGACGATGTAGATGACTTGCCATATGACGTGAAAGCACCTCTCTCAGCCATTCAGGAAGAAGAAAAAGTGTCGCTGTCCTCTAGTCAATCAACATTTGATGCGGCGGAAGATTTTCCAGTTGGTTCACGAGAATCAGAGGAGTGGTTGCCGACAACTGTTTCAGGTAAATAATATAAAAATAACAATACATTTGCACAGTCCGTAAATCTAATTGCATTTTATCATCTAAATATAAAAATAAAATCGAAAATACAGACAACTCATTTATTATTTCATCACCTTTTTAAAAATCTTCAAATTACTGCTATATAACTTCCAGGCCCTGTCCTGTTAAAACATTAATTTAGAATTAAAAATACTTATGACATGATATAATTGTTTCAGAGAGTTCATTCTCAACCGCACCTCTTGTCACAGCGTTCACGTCATTGTCTTCTATTCAAACGGAGGCGGAAGAACTTCGGAAACAACAGCTGGCTATCGAACGTGAGGTATGTGTTGTTCGTCATTGTTATTTAAACAGACGTTCGTATTGGTAACAACATTACATTTATTTATTTCAGATAAAAGCGTTGGAAGAACAGCAATGCCAATTACCAATAGTTCGAGAAATACCAGACAAGCCCCCTCCACCTTACACCCCACCTTCAGAGACAAAAGTACCCAAGATGCCCATAATGTTCTTGCCCGAAGAAATCGCAGAAGAAAAAGTAAAATCGTACTTAGATGTGTATCAATCTGGGGACACCGACATCGAAGGCATAGAACCTATAGATCCCTTCGAAGTCTACATAAAAGACTTTTGCAAGGAAACGGCCCAAAGACATGCTCCAACAACGAGCGATGAGCCATGGCATCCCGTCAATGTACTGCCCCAAAAACAGGCGCTATTGGAGAATAAACTAGTCAAGAAAACTACAGGCGAGCTAACCGAAGTTTTGAGTGGTGTGAAACCTACTGTTGTACCAGGTAACTTAGATCGTTATGGTTGTAAATTCTGGTAAAAGTCATAATCTTGGGTTGATAATTCAGTGCTGTAAGCTTGATTCCCAGATGAACACATTAACTGTATGGCCCTATTGTGACAGGCCATGAGGCTTTTCAATAGAAACCATTGTCACTTTATAAATACTCTCGTTTAGGAAGCCTACTTTTAGCTAGAATAGTAAGTAATAACGCTAAACGTTACAAACATTTATTATTCATAAATGTTACCTAAAATGTTGGTCTCTGCTACATTGTACTAAAATTAAATCAGTGCTTCTGTTTATCTGCCCTACCATGTCATAGAAGTAATTATATCAGTTTACGTAGGTTACAGTTATATGTTTTTATAGTTATTACAATGTTTATTATATTTCCCGGGATGAATACTTTTACAATTCTCTACGGATTCTTGATGACAGATATTTATTGCAATTATCGACATATGTTTAATTATAAAAATTAAGTTAAAGGGTATGGCTAAATAAAGAATGGACGCCTGCCTTGGCAATGTGTTAAAATGGCGACTGGTGGAATAGAATCTTAAACTGCGATGTAGTGTAACTGCATTTAAAATAAAACCTGGGAACTTTTCAAATTATTAAAAAAGTGAAAAAAAGAAAGGGACGTCCCTTTCACATCTATGAAATAATACCAACTAATTTAGTTTTTGCTATGAATGTTTTATACGGCGTTCTTGTAAATTACGGATTTTGCAAGAACAAGGAGTAGGCTAACTTTGCGGTTGCCCACTCAGCACGATTTTTCCACATTTCTCATCAGAATCGTAACCTACTTTCTCATCAGAATCGTAATATCATTGGTTACTGGAACCATGATAGCCAATTTCATTAAGAATGAAGTTGTTTGGTGTTAAAAATGGTCTATGGACGGCCTGTTTGGTATGGAGGTAAGTAGTCTTGCCTTATATGCCAGAGGTCCCGGGTTCGAATCCTGGTAGGGGGGCAGATATTTTATCATATTTATGTTTATTTAAGTTTATTTCTAATATTTATGTATAAAAAAATATCTATGTGTGTTTATATATTTCTTAAGTTTATTTATCCGTTATCTAGTATCCATAACAGACGTTCTTAATGATACTTAATTTGGGCTAGATAATGTGGTGTGTTAGTTAGAAATATTTATTTATTTAAAAATGTGTAAGTACAAACAAGACTAGGACATTACTAGGTTGAAAAGCGGATATTGATGCTAATTCTGTCCGAAAACAGATTAAACTAAACTAAAACTAAAACTTTTCCAATTTGATTTAATTTGGTCAATTTGCTATTCTGTTTTTAACTTCGAACTAAATTTAGTTTATGAAATGGCAGGACTAAATTGATTTTGACGTTTCTAAATTAAATGCCCAGGTGTTGCTACCGTTTTGCAAAAAGCACGTAAAGAAGTGTGTTCATTTGACAAAAATGAACGATTGATCACTAAAGTCCATAAATTTTGCCAAATTTAAAAAGAAAATTACGATTGACGTTGGAAAAAACCGCGGGAACCTCGAAAGAGAGAGGCGGCAAATTAAATTTTATTTTCGAAATTATTATATTTTAAACTTATTTTTACTACTTTTTTGTTTTAATAACATAATGGGAAAACGAAAAAGATGAAGTTGAAAGATGATGAGGAGTGTGAAGCTAGTACCGAGGAAGAGACCAGCACGGAAGAAGATACTGACAATTTTAGGAATTAAAAACCTTACTATGTATCTGATTATAGCAGAAGATTTCCTGAGGATTCTCCTCTTACTGATTTTGTAGTATTTGTAGAATCAAGCGATGAAAAGAGACCAAAGGCACGCGGGATTTAATTTCCATGTCTACAGTTTTAAAGAGATTTAATAAAATTCTTACAATCTATAAATAAATATAAAATAGGTGTACCGTTTGAAAAGCCGACATTATCTAATGCCTTTTTAAATAATACAACATTTTTAAGTGAATATCTGATGAAAGCAACAATATCAGCAACAGGAACAGAAGTAACTGGTGTCATTAATAATGTTTTCCAATTCCAAAATCTTTGGTATGATTTACACTTTCAGAAGAAGCGTGGAACAGCCAACACGCACAGTAATTATCACTTTTGCTTCGAACGTGCTTCAATACATTGATCTTCACGGCTGGCGCCACGCGGTGAGGCAGTATATACCCCCAGTAAAATACCCCCAGTCTAATTTCAGTCAGAATTTGATGTAAAATAGGTGCAACAGAATACCAAAGGTGCAGCCTGAACTAAATTGAGTGACTAAAATAATTATATTCCTGTCAAAGTCGAAGTATTCGTCCACCTAAATTAGTTATTATTTCAACGTCCGGGTACACACAAGTCCGTTAGTAAAGCAAGGGTCGAATTAAAAACTCAAATAAACGCCGAAAGAATACCAAAACAAAATCGTGAAAGACAAAGCGATCAATCGATCGATGGTACGACCGATTGATGTATGTCAGTAAAATCAAACGATCGATAGGTGGGGATGTTCCCGTAGAATTAAAATAGATAGATAAAAACTTTATTTGCCAAAAATGGTAATACATTATTTTTTTCAATTCACTTTTGCAGAAAATATATGGACTAAGGACACAATTTAAATGTTGTATATAGTCAAAGGTGACACATTAAAAATGTATATACATTTCATATTATAAACATTTTAACACAGTAAAACAAAAATAGAATTAATGGTAAAAATGCGACAATAGAATTGTTTACATTAAAAGAACCGAAATACAATACAAAATACTTATATACTATATAAGACACAAGATACTTTTGTTTCGATTAATTAATTTAAAAGTAATATGGTATAGTTAGCTCTGCTACTTTAAGAGCAGGCAGTACGACTCCATCTTATAAAATGTACCTTGGAATAATTCCTTTAAGTACGAAATTCTTAAAAAAACACCATAGACGACATTGTTACTTGTACGATAACAGGTAGTAATCATTAATATAACATAGGGTGACTACGGAACATAGACACCGACAAGCACTTTACTTCACCGATTTTATATTTTTTTATAATTTGAAAAATAAAAACATCACTGAGAATGATTTTATTTAATTTTAACAAGACATCGATTTAATAAAACCCAGGTCTCTACAATTATTACAACTTTTTTCTTATTTTATTCAAACCTTAATCCGCTTAACCGAATAGCATATTTAATAACATTGACCTAGTGCAAATTTTTTTTCTAACCTTCAAAAATGAATCAAAATATAATACTTTACTAATCGAGTCATTAAAAAAATGTTTCGAGAAGTCTATACTTTTTAATTTATGAAAATGACAAATGACATTTATCATTTATCAACTTTTTATTCCTGTTTCTTTTTTTTTAAAGTTCTATAAAAGTAATGAATATTTATTAATTTATTACTCAATATTTAAATGATAATGGATAGTATTAAATTTATATTCGTGCTAAAGGCAGTCGTTTAGCCAAACCGTTTATGGAATTAAAATTTATACTGGAAAGTTCACTTCTGCTCAGAACGCAAGCCCACACAGACTTATACTAGGGTGGGCTTCTCTCTCAGAGGAATGAATTCTCTTGTGAAATCTCTTGATTTTCGAAGTTTCGACAAGTTCACTACTGTAGACAGGGTGTTGCATTGTTAAAGTATTACATATTTTATTTTATTGGTCTTGGCATCAAAAGAGAATTCGGCAGCAACACAGGAACACAGATTAGATATTAAGCGTTAAAAGCTGCAAAAAGCAAGCGAAAATGAATGCTTTTAATGTTACAACGAAATACTGGAGAGGTTTGCACATTAAATCTTTGATAAAAAGGCTATGGTTAGGTTTATAATTCAATAAAAAATTTAATATATTTGCTTCTTCTCTTGAATTTGATTTCTGTGTAACATATGAAGATGGTGTGCAATATATTGGTGGTGTGTATATTTTGTATTCTACTTGAAATCTCCATGTTAGTGGTACACACTCTTTTTTTAATTCATATCCGATTTAAGACCTAAGCAAAATTTATAATAAGTAAGTAAGTAATAGTATTCCCCAACTACTTCCCATGGCACAGCTTCTAGCCAGGCGCCCATACTAAAATGAAACAGGTCATTTATACAGATATTTACTCACGCATTTGTATTTCGGAAACCGTTATTCATTTGTATTTTTCTCTTTTGGTTTTTTCTTTACGTCACTTCGTTTACAAAATGGAAAACTTGAAATATCGTGTTATTTACAAGTACGAGTTCCACCGTGGCACCGGTGCTGCAAAACGGCTGAAGTATTAAATCTGTGTATGGCGGAGGTGTCGCAAAAAAACATATAGTAGGGCTCAATCTGTCCATCAACTGAAAGACCGTACATTTAGTCCATTGTCGATGATATTTTAGTATTAGTTTTAGATTTAAACAGGTTTTGTAACTCATCTATAAGTTACTAATAAAGGAATTGCAGAAGCACTTTTACTAGAGGCATGTGTTATCTGATAGGCCTAAAGCCCATCTACCTCCAGTGTCACCCTTACGTGTCATTTCTGGTACACCCTGTATATAAATATTTACAGTTGTTAATATTATGCTTTCGTTCGTTTTTACCTGATGTGCGGGTTTTTCCAGGCCATACACTCTTATCTGTCATATAATTTATTGATCCAAGAAATAGACGCAGGCATTTTAAGAGCTTAGAATGGTACTATACAAACGTATTTCTGTTCATTTCCCAAATAACGTAAATATATTTTTTAGAGTTTTAGCTGTTTCAACAACAATGTCGCACACATTTCTACTACTCACATTTTGATCCAAGGGTATACCTATACCCCAATTTTGTATATATGTATAAAGTATACTATAATATATAGTAACATTTTGTAATATAATAATTACAGGAGTAAGTTCACGACGTTCAGACCACATCGACGACATTTTGTTCACCGAGTGGAGAAGATGCGAACCGGAATGGACTTCACTTCAAACTGATGAAGTACAAGTGAAAAGCCAAGTATTCGAAAGCATTTTCCAAAGGATCTTAACCGAGACCATAGACGAATATAAAAAAACTGTCTTAACCACCGATTAAACTGGTATAAACATCTAGTTTAAAGTAAAATGTTTGTCTAACCAGTTCTTGAATTACATTGTGCATGTGTTTCAGTGTTAAACCCAACGTGATTATCTACCTCGGTATTAAGGACTCGTTCTCGTTTAGACCAATGTAATGGCCAAATATACATGTGTAGCACTATTTTTGTCTCATTAGATTTGTATTTTTATGTCTAGTTTTGAAAAAATGTAGTAGAGAAAATTTGTAAAAATTTGTAGAAATTAAATAGTGTGATAAAATGATTGTTGGATAGTTGCAGACTTTCATACGTGAAAGCATAAAGTCTTCCTTTAAACAAAAAGTTACAAAACAAACGTCTTGTAATTTTTTAAAGAGTTTTATTTTTTACAATTTTTAGGAAGGTCTGCAACTTTGAATGTTGAAGTTTGGATATAATCATGTAATTGGATCTGTTAAGTATTTATAAGCAAAAAATGTGTAGCTTTTCGCGCTATTTCCGTTTATACTCGTAAATCAATGTGTATAGGAATGTGTCTAATACTTTTTCAATTGCCATGAAATCTAAGTCACTGTAGTCAATGTTGCGATTTAGATAATTAGTTTAGATTTTAAAATTAACTGCGGGCAGTGCGTGTTACTGATAGAAAACGAGCCCACCAATTATGTTATGTTCGGTATAAATTACTTAAAATCTGCTTACAGGTGATGCCTATCAAAGAAATTCGTTGCGGATCTAAGTTTCATGAAGTATAATTTTAGTAATAGATAGTCAGAATTATATATTTTTTAAACTTGGTTTTCCTAAGTCTTTGGTCTAAGTTTGATTGTTGTAATAAACCTGTACAAATCCTTTTGAGTCTTAGAAGGTGCTCTAGCCTAAAATCTATACAGCGTACTTACATATAATTCAGACTTACCCCAGCTAAATGTTCAAGCCCATCAGCCTTAGTGGTTTGTCGCCGATTAAAAAAAAAGCAATTGATTGTTGAAATGTATGAAACTCTACTTGATTGTTAGTATATTATAACTCTGAATCTCGAGAAGTTTGTCTATTAAGAAAAATTATTGTTACCTTATTATGTTTTAGGCGTATTGAGACTTGAAATATGAATGTACACTAGCCGGAATAACTCAACTATATTAAATATCAAAAATATTTATTAAGCAATAATAGTAAAATATCACAATATATTTCCTTATACATCGCCAACTATCTAAATATTTATAAATTATTTTAATACAGTGTATCTGTTGCCAATTACACGGTAGCGAGATTATTTCAATAAGTAATTACTTACTGTTACAATACGACATATAATTTAATAATTATTTTTAAAAACTAGAATACTTTTATAAAATAAATTATTGTCCAGATTATAATCTTGTCATACAAGTTTTCTATTGAAGTTTTGACTCATAGTATAGTTTAAAATTCTTAAGATTAGAAATTTACTCTGATACAAGACTTTAAACTAAATTTGAGAAATCACGGTGTGATAGTAATCAACGTGTTATGTGTTCATACATTTCGGTTTATATAATATAAACTATTATTTACAGTAAATGGCGTGTTTTTTTAAACCTATAACTAAATGAACCATTTTTAAGCAACGGTAGTCATAGTAATTATACTTTATAAATTGTTACAGATTGTTGTTACAACAAAGATTTAAATTAGAATGGCACATATATTAGACCAGTAGATCGAAGAAAATTTCTAAATAACATTTTTATTTAGTCAGGACTTATCATGCTCTTTAGATCACAATATTAAGCAGTGTTGTCAATTTACAGCACTCGAATGTTTTACCTCATGAATGTTGTTCGAATCTTTGCTCCAAGGTATTTCTGGCGATATCGAGCTGTGCCTAAATACTGAGAAAATAACACTGGAACAATGACACTAGCATTATTCACGAGTCATTGATACTGATTGACATACCCTTCCGAAGTGAGTTGTCGGTGCATTGACGTGGAATAATTAATGTTTACAATATTTCCCATACTTATAAGATACATAATCGCTTACAGCTGACTTCAGAAGGGCATTGAATATCTAGACATTTAAATATTCCTGAGCCAATCACATTCGTAAGATAGAACTTTAACGTATAATTTACAAAAAAAAAAATCATTTGCTTCTCTCTATTTAAAATTTATGAACAAGGTCTCTCAAAACTTAATGGATATCTTATCCGAGCACTATTGTTTAGAATCAAGCCACGCAATAGACCAAACGTGACATTTACGTCTCAGGCTAAAAAAAAATTGTATGACGTGGCCATATCTTAGAATTGCCCACATTATGAAAAGGTGGCATTTCATAAAATGACCGACTGTCCATTGGCTACATCATGATGTAGCTTGGCCGGATCAATGTTAAGAAATCTTTTGTGGATATTGTCGACTAAATGCGCGGCTACTTCATGAAATCGCCAAGTTTAATCATATCATTCTTTTAATTACCGATAAAGGCGCTAGAGACGCTTTGTTTATTGTCATTGTCACTAAAGTACGTCTTCTTATGGTAGCGTCGGGTGACGGGTCGCTCACTTCCCTCTAATATGGTTGAGGAGGGCGATAGCTGGATCCCGCGTTAACTCGTGAACGGGTGCCGTTTGAGGGGGTTCGTAGGTGGTACACTCATGCTTTATTTGACGTCAATAAGAACAAATAATTGTCATTGTTGAGAAATAAATATTTGAATTATGAGTAAATATCGCACATGGATGGTATAATTAATTCATATTTCAAACAACATGTTTCGTTAAGTATTTTTTTGTCTGGTTTGTGCTTTATTAATTTAATTCTAAAAGTGGTGAGTCGCCGGTTGCAGCCGCACCACGCTCACTTCGTTCGCACGATATCAAGAAGGTTGTAAGAAAAATACTTCACGATATGGCTAAATAAATGACTAAATCGTGAAACGTCGCGATTCAACGATCGGGCCAAATATAGCTGGCCACACCATATAATGCGACCATTTCATGAAATGATCATTGTATGATTTGGCCACCAAAAGTACAAGACCTGATTATCTCAAGTAAAAACAGTACATATATCGTTATAAATAACTTCAAGGTGATAAAATAAAACTTGGTAAACGTGAACTGGTACTTCCACTAGTAACATTTTCTAAATTTTACTTATCGTATTTCTATAAACAATTAGTTGTCATCCATCATTGATACATTTCTTTGTTCTATACTTTTCCAATGATTTGGGTGAGTTTAATCGTCAGCTTTAAGGATTGATTCCAGGGGATTGGGTCCTTTTCTTCTAGGATTAGATGTCATTGATGAAGATTCGGCTGTAAAAGTAGATTTATGTTATTAAAACAATAGGAAAGTATTTAAAACAACTCCATAATTATTTAACAGTTTACGGGTGTACTGATATCTGGATATGTTTTATCGTTTTGCAAAAATTTATAACTTCAATTTTAATTTTTGTTTTTTTTGGTTCAAATATACTTTTTTAACATTGTCATAGCTGGCAAACGAGCCCGCGGAGGCCCCTGATGCCACTGCGCCCATGCTCATAGACGTCATCAATCGTTTTTATTATTGATTAGTTATATTGTAATTTATTGAATATCGATTAATGATGCGGTGCCGACAATAAACTTAAGTTATTTTATATTAGTTAGTTAGAGAAAGGGAAGGAGCTGTAATTACTTGCTCCAGTAATTACATCTCCTTCCCTTTATCCGGAACGCAACGACAAAAGGTGGTTATTATGACGGTTAAATAGGTAGGACATAAGAAACTCTGCTGACACCCAATTTTTATTTATCTGTCACGTTTTTACGAAATGAAACAAACTTACTTGTATGTCCTTGTGAGGTTTGAATCACTTCTAAGCAGGCCATCCACTCAGTGATGCTTATCTTCGTGTCGTGATTAACGTCGCAATACCTCGGAAGCTTTCTTCCACATCTTCTTAAAGGTTCTGTGTTGGAGATCAGCTGGTGGAAAGATTTCCATTCTCGTCGTTCTAAAGCCTTGTTTTTGTCCTTGTCTAACATGACGAAAGTCCATGTTGCTGCTTGCTCTTCTTTGGACGCTCCCCATTTTACCATTTCGCTGTAAAAAGGGAGCTGGATTATGGTTTTTTGCTGGTTTTTAAACTTTGCATAAGAAGAATTGTATTGTATGCTTACCCCGGGCTGGTACCGTTAGTTGAAGCTGTCATCCTCGTCACAAAGAAACTCATTAAATCTCGCAAGAACATAGTTTTCATTGGTTCTGGGCAACCTGTCAATAAAAAAATTATTGTTATTTGCGTAACGCTAGTTGAGGAAGGATACGAAAGAAGACGTGTTTTACCCATTATTGGTTTTGTAGTTCGAAGGTAGGACGATAAAAATATGCTGTCACGGAGGTTCGCATGCTGTTGCCACGTTTTTATTAAGTTTGTAACTTTGGAATCTGTATATTAACCGGAAAGTTAAAGTTTCTTGACCGTTTTTCTTTAGGAAGGTCTTTCCGAACTGGTGGTAGAGTCATGCTTTACATAATAATGTGTGAGCAAAGAACAAGCAAAAGTTAATGTAGAATATAAATATTTTAGTTTTAATTTTAATTTGTGTTGAGATTTCTGCACTATCATCCATGATTTACAAATAATTAATTTACTACAACACGAATATAAATTTAGTTTAAGTAATAAGTAAATTTTCAATGTACAATGTGCGGACGTAATAATGTCACTTTACAAATGCACCAATGGTATTATTGAAAGGCATAGGTATCAATTGTTAAATAAAGTTTGTAATCTTAGAACATTATGTAACATGCTTGAGCGTGCGTTAAACGCCTTCGTTTTTGCTTTATACCTAGAAGGAGTATGTGTGATGAACGTACCTCTCATCGGACTGGCATGGTGAGGAGCAGCATCACAGTCGGGTTTTCGATCCTTCACAGAGGACCCCGGGATGGGTTTCCCAGTGTCCTGGTGGACGCACCAGCAATAGCCCGTAGATCGGTAACACTGCGCACGCGCGTACCTGCCATCTCCGGTGCATTCTGGCACGTAAAGAACGGCACCACCAGCTTTCTGTTGACAATGATAACTCAACATGTGTAATTGTGATAAGTTTTAGAATAATAATAATACCTGAATGCCTAAAATTATAATATCATTAACCCAACATGTGCTTAATCATCTTTGTAAAAAAATTATATAAAAATTAGTTTTCTGCATACATTAATATACCAACACAAAAAACGATCCAGCAAGAAAATAGTACTCTCATTGTTAGGTTTAAATATTGCTATTTTCTATCGATAAGTGGTACCTTTGCATATCAACTTGTAACGCAATAAATATCGATACATCGCAATGCTAAGAAATCCTCGAAACTTCTGAAATCTTTAATTTTTGGTTAACTCAAGAGAGAACAAACAAATATGAAAAATGTAATGGTATATTTTCGCTAAGCAGCAAAAAATATTTCGCATCAGTCAGAAAAACAAATTCGCAAAACTCTAAAAAAAATATTCATATTGACCCTTTTGAGTTGAAAAGACCTATGACTTCCAGCGCAATGTGTGCTATGATATCATCATGTACAATGAATAAGTAAATTAATACAAAAAATCTCCAAACCTGTTCGTCTAACACAGCCTGCCTGTCTGTGAGACAATCGTTGGCTTCGTCTTCACGTCTCGAGTCTTCTGCCGTTTCGGGTGCCACTGGGAAGTTACGAATTATTCCAGGAAGAACTGAAAATATCAAGATTATATTTATTATTTTTACTACCTTGTTAATGAACAAGCACTAGGTTTTATTATTATATGTAATGTAGAATAGGTAAAAAAATACTCATGTATTTTATAAAGAAAATCTATGGGTATTCTTATTAGATGGAATAGGTAAGTTACTTTACAGGTTTGCGCTGCTTCGTGCTGCGTTCCATTTTCCAATGGCACGTGCAAAATCAAGGGCATTATGTACAACGTTTGTATTCTAACAATTAATAAGTATTCGTATTATTATAAATACAACTTCAATCTTTTCAATATTTATATTTCGGGTGAGATATAGGCAGCGCTCGCATCTTTCAATGTATAGAAAACAGTTTCTCTACTTACGCTGTTAATCTCAATTGGAAGACCACGGGCCCTAGCCCGTATCACGAACTTCGTTTTTTTTTCAATTTATATTAATCGTTTACGCTTTAAAGTCTCAGTTATACAGTAGAATTTTCTTTTCATATATGGTACTCTATGTTACAGTATACTATTCTGAATATTAGAATACTATTCTGAAACATATGCTAGGAAAATTTTACTCTATACCGTGGACTTTAAAGTGTTGGCGATTATAGATAAAATAGGAAAGTGAAGTTTGTAATGTGGCTAGGGCCCAAGGTCTACTTTAGTTGTCAGAAGGAAGATGAAGAAGTAAACTTACAGTTTTTACCCACAGCGCTAGGGTCTAAAGGTGGTTCCTCTTCATTGTAGTCGGGCTCACCATCGGGACCATTATCTTCATCTGCATTTAACGACATGAAGAAACGAAGAGAGACTATATATTATTATTATGTTTGCACATACATAGGCGTTTTATAATGATCAAGATGTAATTTTTTTACAAAATTGGATGTGTTAGTTGATTAATTCATAAGATGGTGTTTTGTTAATTGTTTAGCAGAATTATGCCTGGAAGTTAGTAGTTACGCGATGTCTTAATAGGTTTATAAGCAAAGGACGATCAAAGAACGATTCGTGAAGGTCGTACATTTTTATTATATATTTTCAAAGGATTCTCCACCAGCGTCAATACAAAGTTTCATGCGTTGGAACCAATTTTCATAATCATTTCCAGACTGCAACAGGTGCTTCCGACAGCGGCCTTCTCGAACGTAGTGAGCGCATCTTCTGGCGATGAAAACTATCCCCTTGAGCTAATGTTTCATTTAAGGGACAAAGAAGAAGTCACACAGTGCCAAATCAGGGCTGTAAGGTGGATGACCTGAAAGTTTTACCAATGTGGTGTTTAGGAAGTCCCTTGTCTTGATCTCGATGTGCGCAGGCGCGTTGTCGTGGTGGAGTAAAAGGCCTCGAAGTCGCGTGTTCGGTCGCTTGTTGCTCGCAGCAGCAAAAACTTCTGGCAAGCAATTGGAAGTGTACCGCTCTGCATTGATGCTAAATATACCGTCAAAAATTTTTCAGCTCTTCTCGTTTGTTTCTCTTTCGCAGGCGTTGGTTGGTTTTTAAATAGCAATAATTTTGGCTGGCGCTTTGTTTCGGGATCATATTAATAAATCCTAGAGTTTTCACCTGTTATGATATTGTAAGCAGGGCCAGAAAATCTTGAATTTGTCAATCATATCATGCCACCATGGTTGGTGCGGTTGTGGGGTACCGAGCGTGAAACGAGCGTTTCGTGAGCGTGAGCGTTTCGTAAAATATCATGAGCACTTCCCGATCTAATTTGCAGATTGTGCTGAGTCTCCTCATATGTGATTGGCCGGTTTTGTTCAATCAAATTTTTCAATTGCAAGTTTCCTTCCATTACAGCAGGCAAACAACGACCACTTCTTTCTTCATCCTTCAAATTCAAGCGCACTTAAACTCATTATACCAGCAGTACCTACATAGTTGCTTTAAAAGGCACCTTGTATGAAACAAGCTAATTGAAATTGATTAACGAAGATTAAATAAGTCATAAAAAATCATGGCCCTAAAATTTTCCCGAAGCAGATCCATTTTCCTATGACACACAATAGTTTGATAATGCTGGGTGATGCTGGTAAATAAAATATGAGGGAAATTTAAATTTGGAGCAAATGTATTTTTACTTGTAAATCATTGAATTTTCAAAATAAATGATAACTCGCCAGCGTCACATAAAAACAGTAACATTCCTTTGATTAATAATGAATTCTTATACTAAATTAATGTACTCTACTTCATCGCACGCGTCATTCTTTTAGTTGGATAACTCTGACGTGCGCGTGATGGGAAAATACAGATTTGCACATACCTTTTACTAAATACCTACTATCGAAACGTATACCTGTGTTGTAAAAATCTCACTTATTGGTGTTCTTGTTAGTCATCTAAATCGAACCTTAAATATTCCAGTCCAAGAAATAAGAGCCTCGTCATGGACGGGGAAGCGTAATGCATCTGTGAAACTTTTGAAATCTTCACCAGAGATGTGCGAAAAAGCAGCAGTGCGAGGATGTTTGTTACTCCACTCTATTATCTTATAAGTTTAGAAGTGCGGTTTGTTTTGTTAAGTGCTCCACAAAGTTGCCTTGCTCTCTGGTGAAGTTGCAAAAGTTAGCTCAATCTTTTGTAAGGTACTCACAGTCCGGCGCAGGCGGCTCGGGATTGGCCAGCAGGCAAGCCACCCACTCAGCGCGCTCGATCTCCCCGTCGCCATCGCCGTCGCAGACGCGCGCCCAGGCGCGAGCGCAACGCTTCGGTTTCACGACCTACGTCAAACATACAAGTATTTATTTATTTCATCTTCTAGAAGATCAATGTCACGAAGGTAACATTTGTTATTACTTAATATGAGAACGTGACAGACTTCAGACTTCTTCTTGGTGCTGAGAGGAATGGCGCCCATGAAACATACATATATATGTATGTTTATTCTGGGTTCCCCCCGTTCGCTGCGTGGTCATCCATAGCACAAGCTCTGCTTACTTTGGGACCATACAGTTGGTGTGTTTGTCTGGTGATTTATTATTACTCATTATATTATTGATATAAATGTACATTTTGACATTAGCGCCACATGGTACGATCGTTAAATACTTTGCTGTATCGGTGAACCCATGAGAGTCCTACCAATAACAAACTGAGAAAATTGCAAATAAAAACTGTAATGTCAAAACTAGTAGGTAATGGTTTTCTTGGAAGGAATGTCTGATCCTATTAACATCTCTTTCTACGCTTCTTTATGCATATAATTTTATTTTGCCCTCACGGTTCTGTATGAAGTTATCATAAGAGCAGGACACTGGCAGTTGTGTTTGTATCGCCTAATATTCCTTCAGTAGCACGAATTGCATACCCACATAGGTAATGGACATTGAATCAATAATAAAACTCGAACACATTGTTTTGTACTTTCGACTAGGCACTTATTATAATAACTACGTAGCAACATATTTATAATTTAACACAAAGTCAAAGTACCTTTTTAATAAGTCTCCTCAACCCTCTGTACTCGGACTTCTGGAGGGACCCACTCTTGTCCCGGTCCAGTTCCCTGAATTTCCATTCCGCCACCATCCTTGGCTCTGGTCTTCCGTTTTGTTCAGTTCTCTCCAACTCTCCTCCGAATATCTTGATTAGATTGTTGTTGAATTGCAGACGATCAGTTCTAGTGCACACTGTGAATTGACAGGGTTTAATATAGTTAATGTTTTCGAAGCTGAAAGGAGCTTCTGAAAGTCACTCTCCATGTGTTAAGCTTCCAAACGTGAAACTGCATCTAAACCGGTTTAATCGGTTAAATCTTGCGACAGGCTGACTCACAGGTACCATCGGCGAACTCAGCGGAGCCTCAGGCTAAGGCGAGAATCGGTTGCGCGTTGTTCGGTATTTTGTAGGCACTCCGCATACTAAGAAGCGACAACACTAGGGTACGAGAATGCGAATCTGAGCCTGAACAAATGCCTTGACTATATCTAAGCAAGTTGATCTTACGATACCCCTTTTTTATGTCGGTGTTTAATGGTTAATGAAAAATATATTTTATCTTATCTAAAATAATCTTATCTAAAATAAAAAAGAAACTTACTTTTCCTATTTCGTTGTCCTCTAGCGGAAGAACGTCTTCGAGTTTGTGATTTACCTAAAATAAAAATTTAAATTAACATAACTCCAGAAAAATCGAGGTTGAAACGAGATTCTTGTTTTTTCAAGAACCATTAATTTAGTCACATTCGATATGGCTAAAAGCACACAATCTCTAAGGCAAGTAATCACTAAGGAGGTATAAAATTGTATTCATTATCACGTCAGAGCCTGCGGGCTACATCTTTACCTCCACAACTATATATTATGCATTTATGGACATTATCTTTTCCATAATAGCTGCTGCACGCAAGAATCAACGAATGAGATACGGTCTTATATGAATATCTTTGTTTTAGGAAAGCTTATATACCGGATTCTTTGGCTTAATTTATTATCGTTTTGGCTAAGACGTTTTTGTGGTTTGCCGATTACTTATTGCATTCAAATGTGAATTGGCAAAGCTTCGTCTTCCATTTCAACTGGCACATTTCCCTACCTTGTGCATGTATTAAGTCGTGCGGTAGGGAGCTGAGCAATCTGTTCTCAATCGTAATTACTACCAATAGCACTTAACGTATAAATAAGGTAATATTTGTATTTTATATAGCACAGCAAGGTATTACGAAAAAGTTTTGAGTGAAAACAACCTTTCTGCGATTAGGAATGCTATTTTTTTATACTCTAGGAGATTCCTAGGAAAAAAAAATGTTATTCCATTTAACAAAACTAAAAGCATTCTTGCTATGGGACCTACAATGCAAGTCCCTAGAGTGGAAAATGTTGATTGTGATCCAATTGATACTAATGATCAGAAATTCAATGAAATTTCTGTAAGTTTTATAAAGGTTTGTAAAAGTTCCGCTAGGAGTTCATCAAAATATCGAAATACAACTTGCATGACTGAACTTTAGTAAGTTACCTTTATGAACACTTAAATTGTGAAATAATGGCGTTAGCAAAATTAAGTTGGGACTCGGTGCTGCAAAACATTTTATTGGCCATAAATGCAAAGAACACAATAAAATTATAGCCATATTTAATGACTGTAAGTTTTAAAGGCTATTATAATTGCATTCGGGTTGCTTTATATTTAATTGACAATAAAATTCCCTATGATTTATTTCACAATAGTATTAGGTCCTTACATATGAAATGGGCGGTTTGTCGTACTGGCTACTTTGATCTGTATTATCTTCTTTTTGGTTAAGAATTCCAATTTCAAATGTACACAGCTATTACTCACGCATTTCTGTTTCAAAAACCGTAATTAATTTGTTTTTTCACTCCGGTTTTTTTTTGTGTTGTTTACAAAATGGAAAATTGATAGTATAGTTATCATAAATAACGAGTTTAGAAAATACGAGTTCCATCGTGAAACCAGTGCTGCGGAAACGGCTCGAAGTATTAATTCTGTGTATGGCGGCGGTGTCGATAAAAAAAAAACACTGCGTATGTGGTTCCAACGTTTTCGTTTTGGAAATTTCGACCTGCAGAACGAGCCCCGTGGACAGTCGGAGACCAAAGTTGATCATGAACAATTCAAGGCTATTGTCGAAGCGGATCCATCGCAAACCACCACGTCCGAGTTAGCTGTAGGCTGCGGTAGCTGTAGGTAAGTGGCAAAACTGTTTTAATCCAATGAAATTAAATGGTAAGTGAAAAAGCTTGAGAGGTGCAGCAAACCGATAAACGCGCGTCGAATGCTGCCTTGCATTACTCAACCGGCAAAATAATGAAAGGATTTTAAATGGAATCATTACCTGTAACGAAAACTTGATCCTGTATGAGAATCCGAAACGCTCATCATAATGGCTGAACCCTGGCGAACCAGCCAAATCCTGCCCCAAGCGAAAATTGACTCAGAAAAAGTTACTTTTTTACGCGTTTGGAGAACTAGTGCCGGTGTCGTTGACTATAGCTCTCTTAAATCTAGCCCGATGATTACGGCAGACGTCTTTTGTCAGCAACTGCAAACCATGATGGAAAAGCTAGAGGCTAAAGAGCCGAGGCTGGTCAATGACTCTAGGCCACTGCTGCATCAGGACAACGCTAGACCACACACTACACACCAGACGGCTACCAAATTAGAGGAGCTTCAATTGGAATGTCTAAGATATTCACCGTACTCCCCGGACCTTGCTCTAACAGATTACCACTTTTTTCGAAATTTGGATAACTTCTTGCAAGGGAAAACATTCAACTCCCATGGGGCAGTCCAAAGCGCCTTCACAGATTTTATTGGTTCCCTTCCAAATGGGTTCTTTAGTAAAGGGATCAATGAACTACCTATGAGATGGCAAACGTGCATAGATAGCAATGGTACATACGTTGATTACATAAATATATTATATTTAAAAAAAAAATTACTTTATTTTCCTGTCTTACAAAACGCCAATTTCATATGGTAATGATCTAATGTGTATTAAATTTTTAGGAAGTAGAACACTAGGAATAAATAGGTTGCTTAACGAACCATAACATAACGACCCATAACCAGAACGTAGTATAACGAAAATCTTGTTAATTATCATTGAGATTTCCTGATTGATTAAACTTCTCAAGTTGGCTCAAGTTCGTTTATCGAAATAAAAATATTGGCTCAATATTTATACGTAATAACTTATCTTATACATTTACAGCGCGTCCCACAGCTATGCCACATGGAGGGTAAGGAAGCTCTAGGATGAGCCTCTCGATTCAATGGCAGATAAAAAGTCGTCTTTCAACATCACCCGGCTCCTCAACGCAACTTTTGAATTAGTTTTTTCCCAGTACACGGTGTATTTGCTTTTCGAAATTCCGATTTCTTCTTCTTTCTTTACTGAACTTTTAGGTTTTGCCTCAAAGTATATCAAAATGTCGAGTTCAGTGTTTGTCATGTGCTGCCGCGGTTGTGGTAAGGGATGATCGAAGCTTCCCAAATTTATCAGATTATAAACCGACCGTTTCATAATAAATCGAGATGGTGTATTTGTATCAGGATATATTTCTCGGTGCCATTGTAAGGCTAATGTTATTTTTTAGTGATCCAAACAGAATGCTTATATTAAATCGAAATTATTTTGATACGCCCATGGTTTTTTAACAAATATACAATACAATGCAAAAATCCTGACATGAAAATCACAGAAACTAAAGAATAGGAGTTTGAAAATGGAATACATTTTTGAATTATTTTCTTATTATCAGCCAGCGGCATTGCGATGACCAAATCATTTACGCGTCTTTCGGCAGATTCAGGATAAGACAGAAAATCGACTTGTGGCATACAACCGTGTTCCTACTAAGGAGTAGGGAAATACTAGTAAGTTACGTATTTCTTTATCATTTTATCATGCACTTATATGCATTATAATAAGGAAATGATGCGTACTTCTGAAGTGGGTACTGATTCATTAGTAATAGGTACTTTAAAATGATAATGTAATTTGTGTGCCCTTACGGCAATGTCAGCTTTCATTTTTCTTAACAAAATTTCAAATCAAATGTTAAAATTCATCGTCTTCCTTTTATTTCTGACACTATATTATATAGAAAAAATAATCCTTATGATTAAGCCTTTCGGTCGGTATGATAAAACTAAAGGGTAATTTTTCTCTTGCAGCGGGTTGGATTCCCGGTTCAACCATGTAATTATTTAAAAATCTATGAATGCAGTTTAAATTGTTATTAAATTAAAATAATATCTTCTCACTGTAAAATTTTCCATCTAAAATATTCAAGGTACATACTGGCCCTCCATGTGGCATAGCCGTGGGACGCCCTATATAAATACATTTTATGTTTAATGAGTAGTTACTTTTATATAAATTTACTTACTGTTCATTGTTGTTTGTGAAAATGGCATAACAAAATGATTTTTCGTTGTATCGTATATTTTATAAAAGCACAATCGTAAAGATGATAAATAAATCTTACATTAAATGTTCCGTAAGGCTGTAATTAAATGACTACACATCATTTGTTCATCCTATAATACCATCCTATTGAATAACAATGATTTATTTAGTTACCATCACGAAAGAGGTTGACTAGAGAGGTCGTAGGAAACCGGTCCTATATCTGGTAGTGATGTGCAATGCAACTGCACTAATGAGAAACTGGTACTACTACATCTTTGTAATTCTTGACACTCTTCAGCTTCGTTCAGTCCAGACTAACAACAAATTCTTGCTTAGAATTTGATATTTCTCTTAGTTACATAAATCAATAAGCAAACATTCGATCGATAACACCGTTCATATAATGTGTTCGATAAAAAAACTCAACTTTTTGTACAATAAGGTTGTAGAAAAACTATCACAAAAGTACAATCAATAGCTACGCAGGGTATGGGGCAGACAAAGCGGCGCCCTTATTCGAACCAAACCAATAATTTAGTTAAAATAGTATTATGTTATGTTTAGCGAATATAAACAGATGCTTATCACTCCAACTTTTGGTTTAACTCAGTAAGTAGAACGTAGGTTTTATTCAAACTTTATGAAAAGGCTGTTTCCTCAGTTTGTCAATGATGATATATTAAATACTACCATTTAGAATTTTAAGTCGTATGATTATCAAATTATCAAAAAGCATATACAGCAGAAATTACCAATTTACTTTATTAAAATTTCTCAACGAAACTTAATAACTGCATTAACGACGCCACCAACTTACACTTCATGTAACAGGTTACTGATAAATGATGATCGTGTTGCTTTTGTTTTTATTCGATACTTTATTTACGACTTCATTAAAAGCGAGGTACAGGTAGACTGAGGTTTGAAAGGCCGCCGGCGGGTATCAATAGTGCGTCTGGAGAATTTTTTGTGGAGCAAGTGACTCCAAAGCGGGTTCTTGGATGAAAAAAGAGGAGTCTATTGTGTGTTCGGCGACTCGCAGTCTGACTCGTTCGTCGCTTCTTAGAAATGAACCCGGTCATAGACGTGGGTGAACAAAACACGTCAATGCTCCGACATATCTTAAGTTTAGTCGTAGCTTTATATTAAGGATGGATATCTGTCGAGCCTCACAGCTCGCAATACAGCTCTGGGTCATTTTATAACAAAAAAATGTTCTACATGGTAAGTACTTGATTATGCACTTATTGAGTAATACGTTCTATAACTGGTAAACCTATACTGTCCAGATTGTTTATAGATTATGTATGGTGCGACCACTATTAACTAAAAGAGTCGATAAATAAAAGATACGGGGGTAAATTTACGTCATCAAGGTAAAAATCATAAGTATAACTTAAGACACGGGGAAACTTATTATTACAAAATGTAAAATTCCACTTATTTCTATTATCTTTTTTTTTACATTGATACGAATCTTAAATAAATTAAAATGTCTCGGTACGAGTAATATTTCCGTTATCTGATAGGTTAAACCTATTCATTAAAGTTTTCTTCATTAGATTGCCTAAATTTTTAATAGTAATGTCTAGTTATAACTGTTGGATACTTACTTATTTTTTTAAAAGATTTTCTCATAAAAGCTATCTACAAACCAATAGACGTTTTGTTCAAACGATATTTCTATTATGATATTAGATCATTGGTCTACGGCATATAATATTACGATCTTCAGCTACCTTTTCGCTAATGGTAAATCGGCTGCTAATTGAAATATTCATTGTGTTATGTAAACAAAGTTTATTAGAATACAAAAGTACTCTAATTAAAACGATTAAACAACCATTTATTTAAGAACATAATTCCATAATCAGGCGTCATCTTTACGACATTTGTTTAAAGACCGTATCATTAACTGTTTTCTTGTACGCTTTGGAACAAATTTAACTTGCATATTATTTATATTGTTTCCGAATAACATAAAACTGTTTGCGCCACTAAATAATTATGACCGCAGAGAGTGCATTCTGACTTGTACGCATAGAAACAAAAGATAAAGGTATTTTAGAAATTTTCCACCTTCTGCCTATTTAACTGGGAAAATTTGTCATAGCAGTATCTTGGGCAAGTCTATCAAAATATTGATCTGTGTCTGAAGAAACATCGGCTACGTATATCATTAATAAATAAATAAATCGATAGATTATTCTAGTTAGAGTTACCGTCGTCAAGAGACCCCAAGTACTCATCCTGGCTAGCAAATTTGCGAATACAGATAATTGTGTACTAGTCATTTAAGTTTTCCATGTATTTTTAGGTTGACAATTCACTATATATTTTTGTTGACTATGTAGCTTATACAGCTGGCGTGAGCGTCTGGGAATTTTATTATTATTCTATTTAACCCAGAAGCAATTCTGATTGATAAAAATAAGTGCAGTAGTATAATGAATCGGGTCACCACAAGTGGCAGTAAATGGTTAATTGCTCTGCGCCGGCGCCGGCTGTTAATTGAAGGAAGCTTTGTCGATGTAATTGGCTAATACAAGTATGTTACATTACGCGCCATGAAAAAATATCTTAACCAGTTTGTCATCCTTTGAAAATAACCGAACAAAAAACAGACTTGGATGATGAATATCGGATGACACTAGAAAAATATACGTATTTGCCTATTACATGCCTCATTCGAGTCCTGTTCGGGGCATTAATATAGGTGTTTGTTCTGAGGTCATGGTTGTTTTTATTTATATATGTTTATTCCGCATTCCCCCTCTCGCTGTACGGTCATCCATAACACAAGCTGCTAACTTTAGGGCCCTATAGTTTGTGTATTTGCCTGGGGAGCATAAGATAAAGACTAAACCAAACAAAACGTGCTCAGTCGGTAAAACAAGATAACGACGCGAAACAGGACTTAATCATGATGTTTCAATATCCGATTCATCAGACATCGTTTTAAATAAAAGCAAAATCAGTATAGCTATAATTAACGCAAATAATTAAATAATAAACAGATTTCAAACTGATATTACAAATGTTTCATCAAATATACTTAATTATAAACTTTTAATGTTGGATCCTTGTCAAACTAAATGTCAACAATTTAACAGAGCAGAATCTAAAACTTATTTGGCTAAAATATTTCCATATTGCATTGCCTAAACGATCCAGTTGATTCACTTAAAATTCTACCTGAGATTCTCCAAAACCAAGCCAGTTTTACCTTACGGAGTAAATCTTCAGGTATTTAAGAATTTCCTGAATAACCAGACAGACCTTTTAATAAGTTGACTTTAAATTCTTTAGCTATGACTTTGAAATGCAGGCAACCTAGGTTCTTTAAAATTAGAGCTGGCAGATGTATAAGAGGTCAGTTGGATGAAACTTAAAAGGTCATAAAGTATTTACATTTATTAGGAAGTGACTTGAGGTCGAAATGATTAGTTGGAGCTAACGCCCTGCGTAGGTGCTCCTCGGACAATTCTCTTGATTATTCTGCCACCGACAAAATGAAAATAGTCCTAGATAAGAATAAGTTTGATCACAAATGTTTAGAAGAAGTTCAAAAAGTTAAGTTGGCTAGGTTTCTCCTAAAACATATTTTGAATATCAAGAAAATATATAGGGTGGATGGATTAATTTTAGAATTATATTGTTTCTTAATCACGTGATTTGCAAAAACCTTTTAAACTATGACTTATGTATCTATCTTAACGGCGGAAAAGGAATCTTGAATAATAAACTAATTCAAATCAATTTGTGCAGATCGCAGCTATGATTACTATTTGCTGAAGTACACTGGTATAGGATCGCAGTATATTTTTTCACACGTGCCAACAATAGGTATATCAGTAACAATGTGGTGTAATTTACAGTGGAGTACAACACATGCTTGGCAGTTTTATGTTTAAACGACCTTATTACGAAGTAGTAAGATTGGTATTGGTCAGTGTTGTAAACTTTTGATTGTACTAGACGGTTGTCTAGTAAACAAGTTGGATTGCCGCCTTCCGCACGCATGGCCCTTGACCCCAGGACTTTTACGTCTGTATTCTATGGACCCTATAATACTTAGGTATATTAAATCTGTGTGGTGGGTGAAACACGTGCCCTGTTCGAAGATCTTTAGTTTTTGTTCAAGATCGTTTAAAAGAAACTTTTTAATCTTTGTACCAAAAGAAAGATGGGTGTCCCAAATGAAATCTGACGTATCTTCGAATATAATAAAAAAATAAAAATTTTATTTTCATACTTTAATTATTCTTTTTTCACCTCAATGTTCGAACATATGTTTTTTAAGTTCTAGATATCCTTAACGCCTTGCTAAGCTGTGCATTTCTAACTGTCTACTCCATAAATGCTATTGAAATTACCTGTACGAGTATATTACGAGTCAAAATTCTCGC
Source organism: Marasmarcha lunaedactyla (assembly GCA_923062675.1). Taxonomy (NCBI): domain Eukaryota; kingdom Metazoa; phylum Arthropoda; class Insecta; order Lepidoptera; family Pterophoridae; genus Marasmarcha; species Marasmarcha lunaedactyla. The sequence goes on along the minus strand of OV281339.1, from coordinate 9,633,416 downwards.
GCAATAGACTACAAGCCGTAGTAAAACATCTGTATCTAATTAATAAAGCCCTTATTAAGTATGAATTAATAAGCCTTATGAAGTTCTGTTGTTTGAGCAGTTTTGTAAACTAACCAATTACAACAACAATGTTAAAATATTCATAACCATATTTATTATACTGATTTGAAAGATAATTGCCCTCGCAGAGACGTAGATGTCCATTTGTTTTTTTGATACGACGATCCGACTATATATAACTAGTATACGGAGGTCCAATATCTGCACACACAGATGTAAAAGAGAGCATACCATTGGAGTTTCTAATGTAGTTTCAGGAGAATTTAATTCTGAGAACCTAAACAAGTAATATACAATATTATCTGCCTAAATTTTATAGACTTCTTCATAGACTCATACTACTCTAAATGTGATTCTTATGCTTCAATTTTAAGTTCAATTCAAACATCTATAAAGAATAAACTCATCAGATTTATAAAATAAATAGCTGTTGATTGACCGATAATCATTAAAGTAAATGAAAGTGTTAAATTAATTAACATCTGCAATCCGTCATTTTAACACACGTAAAGACTGCTTGCCTTAAAGGCTGAATCCTGCTCTGGTTGAGTGGCCATTGTAATTCTGGTCGTCTATCTTAATTCGTACTTTGAGACTATTATTACTCGCATGAAGAATCGGCACCTAGTATGTTTACTATGTTATAAATTTTCCTAGTAATACTAATACAGAGGGTATCGACAGGAACGTTCGAATCGTTTCGTTAACATACACACTTGTCTGTTTGATAGTGTTTACATAAGTCTGTCTGAACACATGTTTTTCATCTAAATCCGGGATAGTCAGGTTCGAAAGTTCAAAAACAACTGGGTGAATATTTATATTAATAAGATGACTCATGAAGTGGAAAATTTCACCAGAATATTTGAGTTCAGGAATATTTAAAACAAATACGGAGTTGCGATATGATTCTTGACAACCTTATAAGCAACCTTTCTTTAGATTCATATACATGTAAATTTCATGTACGAATACCTATATTTGTAATTAATGATTTTAATTGGTATCAAACCGCTTTAATGTTATAGTAATAGATACAATTTTCTTGTACTTATTTTTAAAAGTTGAACCCAAATTTTTGATTTACGTTAACATTTTTAATTGAGGTCTCTTCTGATAGTTTGTTCAAGCGCATTAAAGCGACCTATTTCAACCAAACTTACCGACTCTCGTACAATCCGGTCGTCCATTCCTTAGTATAGAATTGGGCATGTGCTTTCCATCAGGGGTGACACACCAGCAGCCAGCTCCCGTGATGCACTGCACGGCGGCATAGCGCCCGTCGGAGCGGCACCGCGGCACAAAAGATGCGCGGTTCTCACTGTGCGACTTAAGGGCGTAGCGTTGCACTTCAAAACATGAGGACTGACCTAGCATGGAAAAAATTAAATTATGTTAAATGCAGATCGAGGCAGATGAAATCTTTAGTGACCGACGCCGTAAAATTTCAAACGAAGGTTTTTCTTTTGAAAAAATTGAAAATGAAAAATATTTATTAAGTAATCTTTTTTAACATAACATTACTGAGCCTTCCCATTAAGTAATCATGTGGTACATTGTTGGCAATGACCTGCTACTGCCCTTATAGACTATAATTATAAGATTACAGTTTTGTTTTGGTATTTTACATTATTTTTTTGTTTTGTTTTATTTTTACATTTATCTTTTCACATATTTAAGTAATTAAAATTAAAAACAATGTTAATAATACAAGACAAAATGTTGTTGCAGGTGTAACAATGTAGGTTTTAGATAGTGTAGTGTGTGCCTGTGTGCATGTGTGTATGTGTTTGTGTTCATTGTGTCTGTATGTGCGTGCATGTAGTTGGAGTCTATTTGGGTTTCATGGTTAAGAAATTCTAGTTAAAAGATTTTCTACTTCGTTATAACTTAATAAAACTAACCATTGCTTTAATGTTATTTTGCACATACGTAACCGCAACGGATAAATTTGAAGTTATTTATTAACTTTATTATAAATATATGCAGACTGAGATTGATACTGTCTTCTAGCAAATACGGTACGCACAAATGGTGTATGAGCAACAATGTCATTTCTATACATCTATATTCAAAATAAATGAGGTTTGATCAAACGTGACTATGTCTCCTTCGTAGGTAACGCATGCAAAAAACTTATAGTACCATACCAAAACAATACTATACATACTCGCATAATCAAATTTGACAATACTTAATTATACTACTAATACATATGAAGTATATCAGGCAGGGTCAGATAATATGCTATTAGAAGCCAACATAAGATTTTTGTGATTAATTACGGCTTCGTAAACTTTCATTTCGGTCACATTCCATAATAAGAAGGTAGATATCTTCCATAACATTATAAGCAGAACAATTTGATGAGTCTGATTGAACCATCATAAAAGCAAATTAATTTGATTGAACGTGGCATATATTCTTATCGCACGCAATAGTGAGTCTAAAACGAAGGATAAAAGTCTTCTTATAGATTGTTGGAAACCCTTTTTCACGCAATATTCCAGTTCAGATTATTGTTTAACCAGAGTTTAGTTATAATTATAATATGATATATAATCTCAACTCAACATGAGTTTATTATACATTTGGTGTCCATTAGTCTTGGTGCCTAATTAAACCTCGTTTGAGACTACTCGAATTACACCAGCCACACGGGGTGACGAAAGGTAATTTTCGAATACGCAGATTGTCGCAAGTTGTGAACTCGTGGCTTACTATAATAATTAAGAGATAGGTAGATAACTCGCACAAGTATTTTACGGAGTAGACGGTGAAGGTCGAAGTACAAAGAGTTTTTTCATACAGAATTCAGACCATGAGATGAACACAGTTCACACTGTTCTTGGCTCTATAGATGTGAATACTTTACTTTACTCGATTAAATGGTGTGAACTAAAGGACCTCTTTGGAATACGAATTATTTGTTTACTATACATTTTTACTATTTGCATTATTTAGTGTACACTTCAGATGTACTTATAAATACTGTCTTTATAATTTTTTCCTTTAAGACTTCTAGTTTTTAGTCTTATACTTACAGATTTATGAACTACTACTATTTCATTAAAAAGTAAATATTTTAATGCATTCAAATTGTAATGGAAATTTTATAGTCTAGTTAAAGACAGTAATTTTCTGTCCCGTCTAGGAACTCATGTTTCTATTGGCAATTGTATTTAAATATTGGTAATTCTAAAATTGCAATTGTCTGGGCTTGTTGGTTCGAAGAACTATTTGATTGTAAATGTCATTTTTAATAGAAGTACCAGTATATGACGAAATCCATGAGATCCTTTAGGAGAGCCCTTTGTCCAGTCAAGGCCTTTTATATTATATATATATATCAGAGAATATCTCGGTTGTTTGAACATTAGTACACCTGCCAATTAATTTCCCTTTTGCATCAAAACGAGATCACTTATAAACTGACATCGTCTGTAGCCTTTTAAGAAACATACATAATATAGTAACGTTTTCGTTCCAATATGTTGTCCAATATGTTCTTCCAACTATTAACTCAAAATTTTAAGTGGCACCTAACAACATTGCCTTTATTTAAATCTTTTCAATCAAAATTACGTATTTTGTCACGCTTTAGTGATCGCTTCTACACAATATTAAAAAGATAGTCTTTACGCCGATGACTATAATATTGTATTGTTATTGGAATTCGAACTAATTTTCCTTTAAGCCACAATTTAGAGGTAAACTTAAAAAGAAAACGAAGAACCTCAAATGAAATATTTATGGCATATTGGTAGGTATATTTTGGGTAGTCGCAAGAGCTAGGTAATGATTTATTTATCTAGGTATTGATTCAGAATACGGTCCTTCCTACTTGAAAATTATTTGAGCGGTTGTTTAGAAGGAACTTCGATTGAAAAAACAGAATAATCATAATTCTATCCGAAACCTCCGGTCGACAACGCATCATTAATGGACATTACAATATTCGCATAGTGACATTAGTCGTTTAAACTGCAACGATTTATAAAGTCCGTGGCCACTAAGCGTCAGGTGGAAAACGTTTCTTACCGGTCGAGAAAGTGTGAAAATGTCTTACCATTGCAAGCTCCTCGGTAAGCCACTGCGACGGCCTCGCTGGAGCATTGTGCTTCGATGAGGTGACATTTGGAAGGGTAGGTTCTGCCGTCGGTTCCGCAGACCGGCCTGGAGCGTACTCCAGAGTTGGACTTGCAAAGCTGGAGCCGGGCTAAGCAGCTGTCCGGCGCTGGCTTCTGTGAAGTGGAATAGAGTGGCTAGATCACGGAAAGGGAATAATCTAATCTAACGCTAATTACATTCTCTTTTTACAAAAACTTACTAGGTAGTCAAAAAAATTGTTCAAGTTGATTTATTTGAAATCAATGCGCGTAGTTTAGTGCTCCTGAGCATAAATATATGTTATAATAAATAAATATGTTCGTGTAAAATAAAAATGTAGAATTACACAGCTCAGAGCAAAATTAATATATATCATCGCTATGTTCAGTTTGGATTGTAAAACGCTTACTTCCATGACAATAAAGCGGGTCTGACAGCCACAGAGTATTGATTATAGGATTTATGATGCTAACTCCAGATTAAATCTTGTGATACGTTAAAAATAGTTAATAACTTAAATAACAGTATAAGAAATAAAACAGAAAATTACAAAATTTACAAGAGGCTTAAAACGGAGTAATTACAAAACAATTATTTTACTGCCGCCTCTTCGGCTTTCTTTTGAGATAGAAAACAATGATTTGTCCATTGTTTTCTATCTCAACAGTTTTACTTAAATGGTTAATGTTATAGTTTTTACGAGATTAACGACTCGGCCATAGTCGAGCCGACAACGTCTTGCTCGGGATATTGAAAAGGTTTTTATTCGCTCAATCGAACAATAGAACAAGTGCTTGGGCAGCCTGTAAATAATTCGCTAATATGATCCCTATGGTTGTCTTGGGCCATTGCTTCTGTTCATTTACATTCAAAGTTCATAGCCAGAACAGAATATATTGAATACATCAATAAACATATACATTTATAAAGGCTTTGTAGACGAACTAAATTGTGCATTTAACTAGTGTTGTCGTTTATTTGGCCTTCCGCTAGGTTACCGGCGAGTGACAGTAATACAATTTTAGATACTAATGTTATCATTAAATATTGTGCTTTAAGGTATGATAATGTGGACTTATAACGTTTCATTATAAGCGTAATAATCGTAGTATTCTTTAGTATTTTCATCAACTGACGTACAAAGAGACGCATAGAACAACATGTATTTAAATTCCCATTTCGCATTATTTACAATACCACTTCGTTACTAGTATCATTATATTAAAATTTATAAATGACCGAAGTTATCAGGATTTCAATAAAAGCATACATCGTGTGTGACACAAATAAAGATAAACTTACCTTAGTATCCGGCGACACTCCAGTGACATAATGAAATAAATTAACCAAAAATAGATTAATGACTAACTCATTGATATTCATAATGCTTATTAACTATAAATAAGTGTTTAATTAGTTTAAAGTTTATATTAATCTTATAATCAGTACACTGGGGCACATTGGAAAACTAAATTCGATTGGATTACGGATTGTAAACTATGAAAGAGATCGTTTAACATTTTGCGTAAAGTCACTAAGAAGGCGGTTCAAACTATTTTTTGAGAAGGGCGAGCGTCTGCCCGGAGAGAGATTTGTGAACGGAATAAATAAAGTACAAAAGGATAGATCCCGGTTGGCGCTGTGTGTCGATAGTAGCAAAAAGGCGAGTGCATGCGTCGGTGGGCCGCGGCGGAGCGCGCGCCGCACTCCCCGCCCGCCGCGCCGCGGCCGGGCCTTCGGAACCACGCCATTTACTGCTAAAACCGGTGTTGAGCATCTTTCAAACGATAATAAAATAGCATCACCACAAACAGAGCATCACCATATAATTGATTAGTGCGTCTTGAAATGTGATATCCATTTTTCGAATCGAACCTGTTTGACTCTCTACAGTTATAAGTCAACTGGGCCATGGCTGCTGTCTATACTACCAGACTGCTAACAGGTTAAGTATTTTTTTATATTAATATCACATCATTACGCCTGTAAATAAAGTTAATAATAGTAATTAAAGCATCTAAATATAGAGGATAATTACGACTAAAATTATGTCAACCGAGCATAGTACATCTAAGGGACAATAAACCGTGAGGAATGAGGATACTAGATCTGTATTACGCATTATAGTCAACTTCTGGGGACACTTTACTGTTCCAGCATCTTAAACTATCGAGGTACGACACCTGAGAAAGATAAATGAATAACGGCCCACATAGAGACGTCAAATAGCGTCGCTAAGTGCGCTCCTAGCTATATATTTTTCTTAGCAAATCTAGGCTAAGATGTGTATAGATAAGGTATAAATTCGCAAAGTAAAATCAAGACTTAGTGGCGCCTTAAGTGACCATTTGATGTCACTTAAGGCGCCACTGAGTTGATGTTGTGATATAATGAGTGTAGCCATAAAAGTTTTCCTGCTAGTGAAATCATAAAAATACACTACCGACTTACAAATAAACAAAAAATATTTAGTCAAGTTCAAATGATATTTATTAACATTGGTATAAGATGGGATATTTTAGTGTTGACCTATGCCCTTATTCTAAACCTGAAACATATTATTTAACTGCGAGTTAAAATTTTAATGGCAGATTATTTTAATAGGCTTGTTTGAGAATCACGCCGAAATAAAGATAAGAAACGAATTTCGGGTTAAAATTGGTGACACCTAAATATACCTACACGTCGTGTACAATGTATACGTAACAAAGGTTGGAAGTTGAAACGCCTTCTTCGAAATCAGAGAGATTTTTGAATACTGGTAGAGAGATACATTTGTGCCATATTTGACCGATATTTAATTTAATAATTTGTAAAACACACGAGCATCTACTCGTGTGTTTAAAAAAAATTATGCAAATGGTAAACAAAGTACAAGGTGCAGCAGATAAACCAATATCAATCAATTAAACCTTCAGATACTAAATTAGGCTCGGACACTTCCTTCCATAATATATAGAAAAGTACGTTTTATGCTTTGGCTTGGCCACTTTGCCGTTGAATGACGATTTTGTTAGTGCAGAGAGTATTCTCTACTCAGAGTTCAATACAACGTATATCTAATAAATTTAGGTGCTAGATTAAAATTCTTGACTTGTTGCCATCCGGGACTGGACTTCCATATATATTCTCTGTCAAGTATTGGCGTAATTGAGGGATCTAATCTGGACTAAGGATCACATTAGGAATTAAATGAAAAAGGAGTTAGTAATTTATACAAGTTTTTGCTTCAGCGCTACCTGTAGATAACAATAATAATATTTAATCCATTACGTGTCATTCATTAGTGTCTTCTATCGGCAAAATTAAATACATTCTTTGTGATTAAAGTCAACAAAACGAATAAAAAATAGGTTAAATGAAATGCACAATAGTGCATAGTCTTTTACATTTCAGACTGATTTCCTTCAACAAAAATAACAATTCAATGCTTATACTCAGAGGGAGAGTAAGAGGATGTGTATCTATTAATATGTTGTGTGAAGGTATGTAGCTGTGTGTGAATAGCTAGTTTATGTAGGAGTAGGTGTGTATAAATGGGATGTATGCATGCACGAAAGACGCCATTATTTTATTAAGTGTATAAAATTAACAAATAATACAAAATTACATCAAGTACCGAATAAAAAAATACATTGGCATAGAATTTAGAAAGGGGTTTATAGTAATAAAGACTCTGTTTGTTTATAATCTAATGTCACATTTTTAGTACAATCTTAGCTTCACGACTGGAAAGGGGATATATATTTCATATTTTATTTATCTTATTTTATAGCAATATAGACATATTACTTTGCTGTCGCCTTGCATGAGCCGTGCGATATTTTAATGATCGGCATACGTTGGTTATTGTACTTTTGTATTGTACGAGCTCTTATGATATGGAATTAATTTATGTTTCTTTAGTAGAATCCTAATAACATAGAGTTGTCTAGTTGACAGTACCTGGTATTTATTTTTTTTTATTTTTATTTATTTATATTTTGGCAACAAACAGTCGTTTGTTTCCAGTTTCACATATAAAAATGGTTTATATAAAATTGTCAACAATGCCCAAGGAAATAACCGTAAAAAGTGGTCAAAAAAAGAAAATTTTAACACAAATAAAATTAAGACAAAATAAGAGCCATCTGTGTACAAGTTTAAAATAACGTAAATTATTAAATTATATTTGATAGCTTCGTTGCAACATAATAGGTCGTTATCTATGAAACTGCCGTTTTGCCGTACTGGCCATTTCAAATGAAAATATTTTTTTTTTGACTGATAATTCTAATTTCAAATTAATTTTATTTGATAAACATGGAATTCTTTTTCTAAAATCGTCATTTGTTTAATAGTTAGTGTTTTGTTTTCAACGCATTCGAACATTTTTCGTCATCATGGATAAGTTAAAAATTCGAGTAATTATGGAGTATGAGTACCGTCGTGGCAGCAAAGCGGCACAAGCGGCACGCAACATCAACGACGTTTACGGAGCGAACACTACAAACGAACGCACCACCCGTTATTGGTTTACCCGCTTCTGTTCTGGAAGTTTTGACCTGAAAAATGAACCCCGTGGTCGTCCGAAAGCTTTGGTCGACAATGACAAATTAAAGGCAATTGTGGAAGCTGATGAAACTCCATCCACGGCTGAATTAGCAGCAGCTTTCGACGTTAGCATCAAAACAATATTGGTTCATTTGCGTCAAATTGGCAAGGTAAAAAAGCTTGACAAATGGGTACCCCACGAACTCAATGACCGCCAGCGCGAAGTACGCGTGGAGACGTGCCTTGCACTGCTCAGTAGGCATACAAATGAAGGAATTCTAAACCGCATTGTTACTTGTGACGAGAAATGGATCCTGTTTGACAATCGTAAGCGCTCAGCAAGTTGGTTGGACCCTGGTATAGCACCCAAACAATGCCCTAAACGAAAACTTACCCCTAGAAAAGTGATGGTCACTTTTTGGTGGTCTAACGCGGGTGTAATTCATCACAGCTTCTTGCCAAACGGGACAAGCATTACTGCAGATGTGTACTGTGAAGAACTGAACACAATGATGGAGAAGCTCGCACGTCTCCAACCAGCTTTGGTCAATCGTTCGGCTCCACTGCACCTGCACGACAACGCGCGACCTCATACTGCACAGCAGACGGTCTCCAAGCTACAAGAGTTGGGGTTGGAAGTTCTCCGTCATCCGCCGTACTCAGTAGACCTTGCGCCTACAGACTTCTACTTTTTCCAGAATTTGGATAACTTCTTGGCGGGAAAAAAATTCAATACCCGAGAGGCAGTACAAAATGCCTTTGAAGAATTTGTTTCCTCCCGTCCAGCTGATTTCTTCAAGAAAGGCATCAATAAGCTACCAATGCGTTGGCAAAGATGCATTGATTGCATGGGTGATTATTTTGATTAATAGAAATAAAAAATATATAAAAAAATTACGCTTCATATATTTATTTCATAGGTAAAGACCTAATATTTTTAAAACTTATCAAGGATGTACAAAAAGGATCTATTTCTGAAAACTCATTATTGTATGTGTCGGTGGAACGTTATAAAACTGAATTTCAGGTATAATTTTATTTCGTTGAGGAGGTATAAACATTGGTAAAGAACGTGAGGGGCGCACAGAATGACGTGAGCGGCACGAAAGTTAAATTTTATCAAGGAGTTCGGAAGAGTCAATCAAGGAATTAATTGTTTTAAATAAAAAGGTGATGTCAAACATTTTTCGGCGGTCTTTCAGAGTGAGCAGTTTCAGTATATGCGATAGTGTAGTTACGATAATTAATAGATTTAATTAGTTTTTTTGAACTTTTTCAATTCTATTGATGTGGATATTATGATTGGGGTTCCAAACAGAGCTACAAAAATCAAGATAGAGCGCACGAATGTGAAATAAACCGTTTTTAAGTATTAGTATTTTTGAACGGCTTGCTGATTCTGAGAATGCATCCTAACCTACGAAAGGCAGTACATACTATATGATCCACATGAAGATTAAATGTTAGTTTGGAGTTCATTGTAATACCTAAATCCCTAATACGCGTTACTTTGTTCAGAGGTGTATCATTAATTTGATAATTAAAACTAATTTGTTTCTTTTTCCCAGTGTAATATATGGAATAACATTTGCGTTACAGTACTTGTTAAGAGGCTCTAGATCGTTTTGAAGATCGTTTTAATACCATCATCTTGCGAATTTTGTATCGTCTGCGTATTGTAAAGGTGGCATTAATGTAGAACGAAACAAAAGGGGTCCTAGGTGCGAGCCCTGGAGAATACCGGAAGGAATTGACGGCAGAGCATTTCTCATACAATAATTTTGTAGAAAACCTGTATGGGCTGAATTTCATCGTTTTTCATAGGTATCTTTAAGCTCTTTCAAGGCAGTAGGCAAGAACTTATTGTACTAAAGCGTAGTAAACTAAACGTAAGTGTTTAAGATCTGCTGAATGTCTAAATTTTTTAAAAACTCATTTAAGTTGTCTAACAAGAGAGGTAACAAGACCAATGTGAGCTAGCCAATTCATACTGTCATCCAAAATTATCCCGAGATATCTAGAAGAAGATCTCTCTATTGTAGGACATAAATAATTGGCTCTGTGTGGTAATTGACAGGAGTGAAGTTTTAGATCCACGTTAACAGGACTGGTTTTTGCAATGTTGAATTAAGTAAGTATTTGGTTTTGGTTACATTAAGCGTAAGACCGCTAGCTGCGAGCAAGTTACCGATGGCACCGAGTCTCTTCCCAATGCCCATGAAATATAATATCATCCGCGTAAGTTAAACTTTTTCTATTTAGTAGGTTAAGGTGGCAAAGGTCATTTATATATATTAAGAAGAGGCTCGGCACAAGTCCCTTCCCTTTATTACTTATTAAATTACCAATTTTTTACTTGTCGTGTCCGATTCTTTAAAAAAATCCTTAAAAATTTTGTGCGCCACACCTCTGATTCCGATTTGGTTAAGCTTATGCTTAACTTTGGGAACAGACACCATGTCGAAAGCTTTAGCTAGATCCAGGAATATGCCAATACAACTTGGTTCACCAGTTCACTAATAGCCGAGCGTCTTCTGTACCTTTTCCAGGCATAAATCCAAACTGATGTCTGGATAAAATTTTGTAGTCTTCTAAGAAGCATATGTCTGTTATTGACAGCTTTTTTAAAGTAATTTAGATAGTGATGGTAGGACCGAAATAGGTCGATAATTAGTGACACGGCATCAATCCCCATTCTTGTATACCGCTGTAACGAGAGACTGCTTAAAAACCGTCGGAAAAATACCCTGATCAAAACACAGTTCAAATGTTTTAGTAAGCGGGGGAACGATTATATGTTTGCTGACTTGTAGCATTTTTGCAGGTATGGAATCCCAGCCAGTCGCACTACTAGTTTTGAGACCGTTTATAAGAGACTCTTTCTCAGCTCTAACCGGGGGTAGAAGGACAAGAGAATTATAAACAGATTCGGTTTCCAAATTGTAGCCAGATTTCGGATTCATCAGTAGATGAGATTCTTTATCGTGGTAAAATTTGCCTATGTGTCAATATAGGTTTATTGTTGCACTTATCCGGATCACTTCATACGAGAATTATATACCGTTTTAAAAAATATTTGCTGAGCCGTCTAGTTTGAAAGAAATATATTCCGATCGGTAGTCGGTAGTCACACTGTGTACACGCGTTCTTTGCAATAAAACCGTTAAAAATGCCTAAATGTGATACGTGTAATAAAAATATTGCTAAAACCAAACCAGGAGTGGAGTGTAACAAATGTGACAAAATAGTTCACCTTTCATCCGATTGTTCTGGATTATCTACGAAACAGCAGGCTGCACTGCGCGCAAACACTAACCTAGAATGGACCTGCCAAGAATGTAAGGTTTACTCCCCAAAACGTCGATCAGTGATTGTGCCTAATGGAGAAGAAGAAGAATCGGATGACGATCAGATCAAGCGCCATACGACTTCTGCAATTGACATGAAAAAGCTTCTGCAAGATATCTCCACAGAAATGGAAAAGGCAATGAAAAAAGAACTCAAAGAGTTAACCAAATCCTTTGAATTTCACACAGAGAAGATGGATGAAATATTAGACAGTATACAATCCCTAAAAAGTACAATACAAGACCTAAAAAAGAAAAATATAGAATTGACAAACAAAAACAACAATCTCGAAGTACGGGTAGGCGCGCTGGAACAAAGGATACAAGACTTTGAACAAAAACAGTTATACCAAACCTTAGAAATAACTAATATACCAAATACGTCACTTCAAGATGCCACAATTATAGCCGAAAAAGTAGCAGAGAGGCTGAATGGCTCCTACAGTGATATAGAAAATATCAAACACCGTCCTGGAACAAAGAACCGTATGGGTACCCTATACGTTAAATTGCGATCCGAATCTTTCCAAAAAAAGTGGCTGGAATCGGCGAAAGCTACTAGTATAACCGTGGCAAATGTGGTTCCTAACGCCCCCAAGGAAGTGTGTAGCGATAATGTTTACATACATGAAGCACTCACATCTTTCAATAAAAAATTACTCTGGACAACTAAACAGCAATTAAAAGCAAGCTTTAAGTACATTTGGTGCAAAAACGGGATCATACGCGTCAGAAAAGAAGATAAAAGCGAATCAATGGTAATACGCTCTGAAGCAGATATAAGAAAATTAGTTAAGTAAACCCGCATATAATGTAAACACTGCACATAACACACTATACTAGTAACATTCGATTTCCAATTAGACGATATAAATGAAATTCCTAACTGCGTTAATATCAATTCCCTAATAAACAACTTACCGCCTAGCCCTAACTCAATAAGTCTATTATGCTTGCATATTAATATAAGATCTCTTATTAAAAACTTTTCTTCTTTAGAACAAAACATGATTTCGAGTAAAAAATGTATTGATATTATTATAGTGACAGAAGCAAACATAAAAGATCCCCTGAGATGCTTATATAAAATCAAAGGCTACGAAATGTATTCAAAGCTACGTAAAACTCAAAAGGGTGGAGGAATACTTGTATATGTTAACAATAAACACAAATGCACGGCAATTAATTCAAACACGTTACACTATGAATCCTTATTATTTCAAATTAAAACACATTACGGCTACTCCGCTACGTTTTGTGCTGTCTATCGCCCCCCGGATACGAGTAAACACTTATTTATAAAAGAATTACACGACCTTCTGCGAAACGTAAGTTCAAAAAACGATTTATATGTATTAGGAGACACAAATATAGATCTTTTGAAGGACACTCCTATAAAACATAAATATAATTGCATGTTATACGGTCTAGGTCTTGCGTGCGGGATAACAGAATACACACGAATTCAGTTGATTAAGAACAGAATTACCAAAAGTTGTATTGATCATATATACGCAAGGTCCCGCACACAACACCTTTTCACCGCGGCACTAGGCACTGTTCTGGCTGATCACCGAGCCGTTGCTGTCGCGTGCATTGAAGACCGAACGCAAAATCATATAAAGGATGCTCCAAGCTTTAGGCTGGGTTATGACCCTACCATACTTAAAAAAGAGTTGAATGAAATTAATTGGGGTCAAGTTGATAATGTTCAATGTCCACTAAAAATATACAAATTTATAAAAAATATGTTAAATAAATGTTACAAAAATGCCGAAATAAAAATAAAAACATTGAATAATAAGAGAAACATCAACAAATGGATGAATAAAAAAATTAATAATGCATGCCAATATAGAGATTATCTTTTTAGCCAATGGGTAAAAGACACTAGTAATAACATAATAAAACAAAAGTACAACAAAGCTCGTAACTACGCTAATAAAATAATACAAAGGGCCAAAAACAACTACACTCTAAATGAAATAAATAACAACAAAAACAACCCCAAGAACTTGTGGTCCTTGTTGAATACACTCACGGGTAGAGTTAAACCATCAATCGATAAAGTCATTCTCGATGCTTTTGAAAACCAGCACACAAAGCCAATAGACATCGCAAATGGTTTTGCTAAAACATTTATTGACAGTGTCAAAGCCATTATACCTAAATGCAATGTAAATCTTCTCGATCCAAAATCATATCAAAAAAGTTGTAACGTTTCCATGCACTTTCAGGAAGCAAACAGTACAACGATAAATAAAATTATAAATAATCTCGAGCACAAAAAAGCACCTGGTGTAGATGGTATTCGCACTATTGACATTAAATATGTATGCAATAAAATTTCTTTTCTTATTGCCCAATTAATAAATACAAGTATGAAAACTGGTAGGTATCCTTCACAGCTAAAAATAGGAATAGTAAGACCTATCTTTAAAAATGGTAAAAGAACAAAATATGAAAACTTTAGGCCAATAACTATACTATCGACAGTTGACAAAGTTGTTGAGAAATACGTGAGCAAACAAATGCATTCATTTTTAGATAAAAATTGTATCTTGAGTCAAATACAATATGGTTTTCAACCTAAAAAAAACACCACACAACTTTTATCTGCCTTTACCGACCAGATTAATGAACACCTTAATAATAAAAAACATGTACTAATTGTATTTATAGACTATAGTAAAGCCTTTGACACACTCAGACATTCTACACTTTTGGAAAGGCTAAACGAATGCGGGATAAGAGGTCCACTCTTGCGCTGGTGTTCTGACTACTTGAACGATCGCGCATTCTGTGTCAAAGTCGGAAACGCTATAAGTAAGAAAACTCCGGTACGTGAGGGCACTGCGCAGGGATCCGTCCTCGGGCCGTTGCACTACCTGGTGTACGTCAACAATGTCATGAATATTATAAAAACATGTCAGATTTATCAGTTCGCTGACGACACATGTCTATTAGCTTCCCACGATAACATTTCGGATGCTCTTGAAAATCTACAAAAGGATTTTGACAAACTCACGCAATGGTCACACGACGCTGGTCTAGTCATTAACACGGATAAAACTAAAATAATGTACATAAGTTCTAGTACCAACAGAAAAAAACACCAGGTACAATTGATAGCTCATTCACATGCCTGCATGCATCAGAATAAAAACATAAGTATAAATAACTGCGGATGTCCTTCAATTGAACTGGTCGATAAACACAAATATCTCGGGTTAATTATAGATAGTCGCCTCAAGTGGACAGAACATATTAACTATGTTTGTGACAAATTAAAAGCCATTCTTGCCAAATTTAGTATTTTGAAACATAAAATACCAACTTCGATATTAATACAACTGTATAAGTCACTAGGAGAATCTATAATCGCATATGGATTGAGCAGCTATGGTCTTACCTTTAAGACCCATCTGAATATGATCTATGAACTACAGCTTAGAATATTAAAAAAGATAGTACCACAAAAAATCAAGTTCAAGTTCAAAGATGACTACAGCAGATTGTTTCAATACTGCAATGTTTTACCCATTCATGATAAAATCAAATACACTTTACTCGTCGAAAATTATTTTAATAAAAATATACAAATACCGTATAACAAAGACGGGCGAACTCGCAGCACCACAAACAACAAATTAGCAATTCCAAAATTTAACAATCTCTACGGTAAAAACACTCTTGGGTATAAAATTCCTTATTTAATCAATAATTTGCCCAAAGAAGTGAAAATAAATTTAATACCTAAAAATATTAAGGATAAATTGAAAATACATTTTTTTAATAAACTTGAGTATTAAATACATCTTCATAACATGTATAAAACAAACCAAACAAATAACACAGATAAACAAAAAAAAAAAAAAAAAAAAAAATAATAAAAAAAAATATAATAATTGAAAAAAAAAAAAAAGCGTAGCAATTCTACAAGCGTTACAATACATTCAACACCCTTTATAGATAGCTAAAAAACAAGTTTGACCTACGCACACGCGTGCAAATACACAGAAACTCGATCACAATTGCACAAAACCAGTTTTTGACTTGTATAAAAATATTTAGTAAGACTCGTGAACTTGTTTGTTCAAGATATTAAGTATGTTTTTTATAAAACAATTATCTACCGACGATGTTCGTTTATAAGTGATGTACGATAAAACTTTATTAAGTTTATGTTACATTGTTTTTTAAGCATAGAAATAAGTATTTGTTATAATAAATTGATTAAAGATTAAAGATTAAAGATATTCATAAACAATTATACGCAATTATACACTATTTACAAAGGCTAAGGCTAATAAAGGCACTTCAGCAAAGATTTAAATTTAAAGAAAACAATTTTTAGATCTCTCGCGATTTACGTAAGTCTGAGACAAAAACACAAAATGTTATTGAAATAAAGACTGTACAACAATAGAAATTTAAATTATTACAAATCTTCTGTTGACTCATTTGAGCACCAATCCAATGTTATATAATTTTGGCAAAGCGTCCTTAGAAAATAGAATAAACTATTTTCATAATCGACATTCTCTTATAATTCAATAGACGTCATCATTATACTTTAACTAGCGACCCGCCCCGGCTTCGCACGGGTCTATGTCCCAGCATTTTATATGTAATATAAAATGTAATATCTTCAAAAATATTCATTTAAATTACACGCTGTAAGGGCCATATTGATCTTTATTACATACACAATATATTTTATGTACTTAATTGGATAAGGACTAATGCTGTGTTGCTTAAAACCGCTTCGCAAATAAGCCATTATTTATCGTAAAAAGTAAAGCACAAAATGGCTATTGTGGATTATCTCTAAGAGATAGACATATACCATCGCGGACTTTTTTGTAGATCTTTTATCTCTGTACAATAATGTAATACGTTATTTTGATATATCTCGTAGGGTTCAGCCAGCGTTTGCAATGTAAGCGCAAAAAATTGTGTTTCTTGACGACATCACATTAGAAACCTCTAAAATTATCAGTGTTTCTCTACTAAATTATGCATGTATTATACATATAAACCTTCTTCTTGAATGTAACGCATCAAAATCCGTTGCGTAGTTTTAAAGATCAGTGCATACATAGGGACAGACATACAGCGGGAAACGACTTTGTTTTATACTATGTAGTGATAACAATATTGCACGCACGTACGATTATAACAGGTTTTAAAAAAGTATTTTATTTTATTATAAATTTGTAAGGGAATCATTAAAACTTCTCTGAATGATGTGGTTTACTCTACACCATAGACAATTTTTTATCTAAAGGTAAAGAACATAAATCTATTCTTGTTTACTACTTGCTTTTCAAAGCGAGATTTTAACAATATAATTTATACTTTTAACGTGGAAGTAAATCTTTACATCAACCCGGTATTAGAGCCCGCGCATACTTCGCTCTGTCTAAATCAGTTTTATCATGCTTCCTTTCATAAAAGAATACAGTTATGTACTAAATCTATCGGTCGAGATCTAGTCAAGTAGTCCACACCATTATAAAACTTCATACCTGACGCAACTTTATTAGCTTTTCTTTATACTTCAAAATAATTACTTTATTAAAAGGATAAGGTAATCCAGGCCAGTTACCAGACAGCAATAGTGTGAATTTGGTACAAATCACACTGCTGTAAACAGGGTTTGCAGTTTCGAATGACGTGAGTAGTCGGAAAACCTAGACTCAGAAATTTATCAGATTGTACTTAAACTCATCCTTTACACTCTTCAACTATTGCTGCGTTCCGTTTGCCGATTACAGCGCTCACAGCGCTATAAGTGCTCAAAACCGTTCCGATTCGTTCGAGCGCGCTAAAAGTGTTATTAGTGCTATTGCACCCTGAATGAAGCAGGATCCATTTTTTAACATTAGTACAAAAGAAAATTAATAAGCAAGCTTTTAAAATCTTTAATCGACTAATAAAAACATCAACAAAGTAACGTCATGTGTCAGTATTGACAGGCTGCTCACAGCGACCATGCTCCGTAGCTTGGGCACTGTGAGCGGGAAGATGGCGGCGTTTATGACGTCATTGATGACGTATCGATATCGCTGTGAGCGCGCTCACGGGCAATCGGAACGGGTATATGAGCGCTGTCAGCGCTGTAATCGGCAAACGGAACGCAGCATATGTAACATTAGCTACAATTTCGGTGCAACTGTAGCTCCTAAGCACGAATTCGAAAATATAGTTTTAGTCATCATGTAAATAAAATTATAATAAACGTATTTAGCTTAATAATTGTAGAAACCGAAAAGTTTAAGTCCTTTTATTTCCATTAACGACTGTTAAAACGAATATAAATCATTAACTAAACTATAAACACGATTTTATAATTTGCTTATATAACACGCTTTTATAAATTAAAGAATAGAAGAACCAAACTCTTGTATTGTCATCAATAACTAAATACATGTATTCTAGATGAGTGTAGCTTTTTATATTAACAGGATGGTAACATAGGCTTAGGGAGGACTGAATTGAATCTTGTGTATCTTGTTAACCTATCAACTGTTTTTTTGGACATCAACACAAATGTTGAAAGTCACCATAGAGTTTTATACCACTCGAAATTTAAAAGTAACATTTTGCTAATATTTTCATTGCAGCTGTGTAAGTACATTGTAAAGAAAAGGAGCACGTTTACGAAGACAAAACGTGACGAAAAACGTTCACATTATAAAAACAACATCAAATTTACTTATATTCAACTCAAGTGTTTTCGATAAACTTTCAACTATATTATGTTTAGTATATTTTTGATTTTATTTTGTTGTAGGGTCGAATTATGAGCTCAGAGTGTAGGGTGAACGTCAGAGGTTGTGCACGCGCCGGGACTAGTACGTTCGATGCACACTCGGCCGCAACCGCCGCGCGTCGCTGCCTCAAGTTAAGGACGGATGACTGAAATCGCATATACTACGCCGGTTCCTACTCTCGCTATTAAATTGCTACAAATACTTTGCAAAGTTTATTTTTGTATGCTTACTTATTATCTTAAATTAAAAACGCGATAGTTTTAATTTTACAAATCGTTGGAAAATAGGAAATGTTTTCCTCTTTTTCACAACCTTCCGTCCAAAAATACCAGGCATTGTTAAACTTTATATATGATTTTCATTATAAATAGTATATATATATATATATATATATATATATATATATATGTATATGTATATGTATATTTGTATATGTTGTCGAATTTAAATCCCAGCTATTTACTTATTTGAATATTACGCAAAGTGTTTATTCTGTGTTCCCCCAAGTTCGCTGTATGGTCATCCATAACATAGCTCTGCTTGGTGTGTTGGTCTGAAAAAAATACATTTTTTTTGTTATTTTTCTCAGCTCGGCACAAGAGTTGCTTTCTCCGGCCTGACACAGAGCCCCGCAGAGCTAACGTTCGAGGTAATATTGGAATTTGGATCAATGTTAAGGCTTCCGTTTTAATTATCTTTGTATTTATCTATTATTTCACGGCCAATTCCTTTACCCAGAAAACGACTAGAGGACGACTTGAGGACTAGACCCTCCCCAGAGCTTCAAATACAATATGCCATATTTCACATTATATAATAATAATATAATAATAATAATAATATAATGATAATATAATAAATATTTCTAACAACCACAGCACGTTATCTAGCCCAAATTAAGTATCATTAAGAACTTGTGTTATGGATACTAGATAGCGGATAAATAAACTTAAGAAATATATAAACACACATAGATATTTTTATTAATATATAAATATTAGAAATAAACTTAAATAAACGTACATACACATCCATGACTAGAAAGCAAATATATTAAAATATCTGCCCCTACCAGGATTCGAACCCGGGACCTCTGGCATGGAAGGCAAGGCTACTTACCTCCACACCAAACAGGCCGTCATTAATGAGCTACGTAAGTGAGGTACTCAAAACTGGACAAAACCATATAATAAATAGCCAAAATAAAACACTACTAAATAATTTTTACACTCTCGTAATGAAAATAATGGACCTGTAAACCATTTAATCTAGTGTTTAAAGAGTCGATTCTTGGAAATTTCATTTAGTGTTTGTTCCAGCTGTTCGACCAAATTGCTGTCATGCAAAATTCGATTATGGAACTTGATTCGGGGATTATGAAAGATGGATTTTTGATAAATTCACCAATTAAGTCATTAAATGGTCATAACACCACCACACTGTGTGGCCCTAGAGTATGCTGAGGTTGTTTTATTGTAGGAAAAACATTTGATTCCCCAAAAAAATGCCTATTTATGTCCAGGTTAGAACCGGGGACCTCACTTTGCAAAACACGCTTTCCCAAGGGGTTTTACTCGACGAGACAGTGGTATCTTTATATTTTAAAAATTAGATTAAGCATGAAATACCGTTTTTTAGAAGTTTTGTAAACCTAGGATATGGGTACGTGGTTTTAAAGTTTGCGTCTATCTACATAGCTAAAAGCACTAGGTAATTCTGCAGGCACAGTGGGTTGGAAAACTTTACACATATCTTCTAAAATTAGTTCTTTACTTAGTTATCTTCACTGATTCAATTTGTTTGAAAGTTCTATACTACTCTTTTGTTCGCAGTACACTAGAGTACTGTAGTTCAATCTGGAATACTCAGTATGTTGTATATAAACAAAATATAGAATCTATTCAGCGAAAGTTTTTAAAACATTTAAACTATAGACAACAGACCCATGCCCGATACCCAGAAGCCTGCAAAAATCACCATATTCTAAGTTTAGAACACCGACGTTGCTTATTAGATATGCTATTTTTATACAACACTTGTAATGGTTATATTGACTGTCCAGAGTTAACGCACCTTGTTCTAAATTTCCACACACCCTCCACAAGAACCCGCCACACCCAGTTATTTTACTCACAGCACTCAAAAACAAACTACACAGAAAACTCAATAATCAATAGAATACAAAACACCTATAATAAGAACTTTTCACATAATTTGGATTTGGATCTGTTCCATGACAGCAAAAAGAACTTTAGACATAATATAATAAAAATACTAATGACAGGATAAACAACTTATAAACACATACCATCTTCAACATCCATACACAAACACACACACACACATAATATACACAAATCACACATGACTAAAAAAAAAAAAAAAATACGAGTAAGATTTTAATGTAATTTGGCACAAAAAAAAAAAAAATCAATTAGTTTTTCTGTTTTTATAATAATTGTGTACTTACTTTTTTATTGCATAATTAAGTTTTGTTTTGATATTAATCCATGATGTTGATTTTGTAACTTAGTGATACATCTCTCCCTATTCTTAAGCTTATATATGTTTCATCTATAAATTGTTAGTCCTTAATTGGCTGTCAGTGCAAAATAATATAATGTTTATATTTAGCTAAGAGCTGTGGATTATGTAATAATGAAATAAATAAATAAATAAATAAAAATAAAAATTCTAAATAATTCCATAGGAACGTAAATTTCCTCACGATGTTTTCCTTCATGGTCATGGTCATCCTGCTTTAAGCAAATACAGTGAGTTTTTAAATTGTGTACTAGATCGAGCCTTCTCGGAGTCGAGTTCTCGGAAATCAGAACAATTTTGAAACAAGGAATGAGTGCATCAATGCTTGTACCATAATCCCTGACAATACCCTATAGAAACTTGTGACGTGGACTACTAGCATACCTCTAAACTTGGCGTAAGTCCGATGACATCCTGGGTGATTTTTTTAATCAAAGAACATACAATAACTTAATTACTATGCTTAAATAACTTTTTTATGACAAAATGGATGATGCAGACATGATCCTGTAATAATTTTATCGCAATTTTGAGAGTACGAGTTGAAGTTATTTTATTTAATCAGGGGCAGTGAATAGCTGGTCCTTGTTTGCTTGGATGCTGTAGGTGTTTTTAACTATAACTTAGAGAATATTATATGTTGAATATAAATATATAATTTATTTTTAATAAAATAAATTTGTGGAAATGTAAAGGTAACAGAGAGCCTTTTGTATTTACATTTTCATTAAAATAGCAACAAAGGTAAATTCCCCGCTATTACTCTGCCGAATAAATTAGATAATAAAAATGAAAACACAATTTAACCAAAGCAGTTTTATTATCATTTCATTTAAAAATATAATACTTACTATGAAACTATACAACATAAGTACAACTGCACACTACACAGGTATTTAAGCATAAGAATTTTCTAATTGTGAAATGTTGTTATAACTATTACTTAAAAGTATTTCGTTAATATACGAGAACATTATAAGACAAAAATAAATTAAAATGAAACTTTTCACTATATTTTTTTTCAGAAACTATTGTTTTCTTCAACATTAAAACTTTATTAAATCGTTCGTTATTTTCTCTTTTATTCCTCCGCCACTGTTCGCAACATTAAGAAGTACGAAAATGAAGTTTTAATAATCTGAAAATATGAATAAAATTACAAATTATTTGTCTTAACAAATAGATCGTGCAATTGTAAAAAAACAATCCGTGTATTGCATTACAATGTGTCTGGGACGACTGAACATTTAGGGCATTTTCATCGCTAAAAATATGTTTCATGTGGGTCTAAATCCAACCCCCTCGATATGGCAGGCATTTTTAGGTTTTAAGTCTTTAAATTTCAATATTTATTCAAACCTATGTGTTATCTTTATACATACATACTAATACATTTAATATATAAACAAAAAACACCCGAAACTTTTTTGTTTTTTTCGTAGGGGCCCTTTTCTTATTATACATGTTGGTGTCTTGGAACATGACATATTAAATGCGTGATTAAAACTAGCTATTTATGAATAATGAAACGGTGTCGATACAGGACAGAGTGAGCCCTGTCACAAATTCGCATTCTTCTTTTTGAGTAAGCTTATTATATGCAATTAATGAGAGATTTACTCATAGCTCAGAAAAATAGTAAATAAATTAAACGATAGGTGGTGCTAGTAAAAGTTGGTCCTTTATATAGCTAAACTTAAAAAGAAAGGCAAAGAACTACACCATAAAGCCTGGTCTGTCGTAAATATTTATAATGAATTTTTTACAATTATTTAATTGTTGGAGCTCTGCATAGGCTTATTATTCTTCTCTTGTTTAGCCATGTTATCTTATTTAATCAGACCAGCTTTCCGTGACGCCATCTATCGAGGTCATTAGACCAATTTCTTTTCTCAATTTGATTAAGGAAAATCCGTCATTCATATTATCATCATTGCAAACATTTTTTTAACACTTATAATGTTATATACGTGCAGGGATCATAAAATTTGTTATAAAGCGTTACTAAATGTTTTTTAACGTACAATTTTGTTTTTCCAATAATCATAATAGTAATTTGATAATAGTTGGCAAAAAAGATGGATAAAAAGTTAATCCGTCTTTGCTTCGCGGATTATCATATTGTTGAAATGAAGTTGAATGAAACCGTTACCCAAATCTGATATTATAATGCTATATTAACACTTATTCACATAGAAATTTCAGACACAAACAAAACAGATCTGTAAACAAGACGCTGCCGAAGGCAATGAACAAGTGTTAATAGGTTGTGAGGGACTGTTGGGACGTGTGACATCACAGGTTACTATAAACGGAATGTCCGCACGTTTTTAAAAAGTTGACACTTAAAAAATTTTAACTTCAAAACTACGTGTTTGAATTAGATGAAACAAAAACTGGTGCTTAACATTTGGGCTATACGGTCATAAAATTGCATTGGAAGTGGTTAAAAGGAACACTGGATGTCTCCATGATTTATAAGTTTTGCTATTGTTGATGGGTCTGAATCAACTACATAAAGCACAACGGAGTCGCATCAAACCGTTGATTGGCCGTGTAGCGTACAAGCTGAGATGGTACAATATCGATGAGGCAAATTCACCGTTACGTTAATTTTTCGTCCATTTATATGTGACCTTAAATTATTTTATTAAGGTTTGTGAATGTTTTGACGTTAATAAAATGAATATTTTCGGAAAATACGGTGAGCTACCGAGCTAAAATGTCTAAATAATGTGCTTTTAAATAAGTATTAGTAGAATTTTTTTTATATTTTGAATACTCTCTAGTAAGGTAAAATATATTTTAATCTTTATTTACAAATCAACAACAAGAAATAGAAAAGCAAGTAAAGAAATATACTGTTTCAATCTGTTTCAGAAGACATTGTGATGAGGGCCATTCTTTCTATTATATTTCCTGCTGTCGGTGAGGACAAATTATGTTCAAGAATGATAACTTTGATTTTGCCTACGTTATTACCAATACTCACCCACATTTTCAATTATTCCCTCACAACTTGTACTTCCCACGTTCTGGAAACTTGTTCATGTTATCCCATTACCCAAAATACCAAACCCTAATTCTATCGCACATTTTCGTCCCATATCCATCTTTCCTTTCCTTTCCAAAGTGCTCGAACTTATTGTTCTTAAGCAACTCTCTAAGTTTTTTGCACATGATACAATATAAAAATATAAATATAATATATCTTGCCTCCTCAGCGGTTTTCAATCTGGCTTCCGCCCTGGCCACAGTACCACTTCAGTTCTTATAAATATCACTGACGATATTCAATAGGCGGTCGAGAATCGATCTATGACAATACTGGTACTTCTGGACTTTAGTAGCGCGTTTACCTCAGTCGATTTCGACATCCTTCTCGGAGTTTTAACATCACTCAAGGTCTCCTCTTCCGCAGTGACCTGGTTCAGCTCGTATCTTCGGGGCCGGTCGCAGCCGGTCCGCCATGGCGAGTCTCACTTCGATTGGTGCGATATTGTTGCGGGCGTGCCTCAGGGTGGCCTTGTCTCCCCATAGCTTTTTTTAATTTTTATTGACTCCGTTTCTACAGTCCTTGTAATTTTCATCTTTACGCTGATGACTTACTGGTTTATCGCCATTTCACACTTTCAGATACAGCAACTGCTATTGCTGCAATCAATGAGGACCTCAGTCGTATAAATGACTGGGCTAAATCATTTGGTTTATGTGTGAAGTTTCAAGCTATCATAATTGGTAGTCGGCAAATGCGCGGCTGCTTCGATTTTGCCAATTTGCCTTCTGTCGTCGTGGATGGTGTTCCTATTAATTTCTCTGACACTGTCAAACCTAGGAGTAATTATCGATTCTTATCTTACGTGGAATGCGAACGTCAGCGAAATTAGTAGGAAAGTGCCCTATTCCATCCATCAAATAAAAAGTCTTTGGAGTTTCCTGCCCTTCCGGACCAGGATCGCACTTGCTCGTACACTCACCCAACCAATAATCGAATACGCAGATATCTGTTACTTGGATATAACTGAAGAGCTATTAAATAAACTTGAACGATTACAGAATCTGTGTATTCGATTCATCTTTGGTTGAAAAAGTTTGATCATTTTTCTGAATACTGCAGACAACTCTGATGGCTTCCTATTAGGTACCGTAGAGATTCTCGTATCTTATCCCAGCTATTTAACGTACTGTTTAATCCATCCTCCCCTTGTTACCTAAGTAAGCTTTTTTTCTTCACGCACACCGATGATGCTCATTGTAGAAGAAATAAGCGTACTCTTCGTAAAATGAAACCGCATAAGACTGACTTTTTTTTAATTCTTTCACCATATACGCAGTTAGGTTGTAGAATGCACTTCCTTGCATAATCCGTGAATCGAAAACGTTATTCTTTATTTAAAAAGCGAGCAAGAGAACATTGCCTTTCTCGAGTCTATTAGCTTGCGTTCTTGTTTTTGTAACCCCGTAGTATTATTATTATCTTATGTTCATTTCTTTGAATCATTTGTAAATGTCCAGAAAACTGTGTGTATATTTTTTTTTTTTAATCTTTATTTAAAGAGCTTGATCCTATTTGAATCACGTCGCTCTATTAAGAATCATACAAATATATAACACACAACTTAATAACTTACTTAATTAGTTTATGCTGAACATAAAAGGAAAAAAAATTTAAATCACTCTTGCACAATCATTTTACTCAGGTCTATGTTTAATTGCTAGGTTAGCCAATTTGTACAGACACTTAGCTTCTTTCGACAGTGGATAAGCCAATATGGAATTAAGCTCCCTTACATTGATTCCTTTACATTTTAAGTCAGCTCTCATTGCTTCATTCCGGACACATTCTACAATTACGTGGTAAACATCTTCTATAGAATCACATTCCGAGCAGTTTGGAGAATGAATTTTTTTCATTAGATATGCAAACTTGTTAAGAGGGATGTGCCCGGAACGAAGCCTAAAGGCGAGCACTAGGTCTTGTCGGCTGATAAGATCAAAATCGAACCACGGCAATGACAAAGGTCTGCACTGGATTGTCTTATACCATATCCCTTTTTCAGCGGACATTTTATTATAGTGTTCGGACCACAAGAAGTAACATTTATTCTGAACTATATGTAAAAAGTCATGGTAAGAATTGGGAACATCAACGTAGACTCCATCATATGCTGCTTGCCTGGCTAATCTATCCGCTTGCTCATTCCCCAATATGTCGGTATGCGAGGGAATCCATTGGAAGACGATTGCTTTATTAAGTCTATTGAGCTGCAGAACCAGATCCAAAATAGCATAGGCTATCGGTGTACCTCGGAACTTCGTCGAGGCGCATCGAGCCAGATGCTGTAGACCAGTTTTAGAATCTGAAAGAACTACAATTCTAAAGTAAGTCGTTGATCTTATATATGATAAAGCCTCGAGTATTGCTACAAGTTCAGCCGACATTATTGAAGCTGGATTGCTAAGACGGAATCTCATGGATATCTCAGCTTGTGGGTCATAAAAGGCAGCGCCAACCATATCACCGCATTTAGAGCCATCAGTAAAAATGCAGTGGCAGTCTTTATAATTTTTAGTCAAATAGTCTGAACATCTTTTTTGTAGAGTTCCCGGGTCATATGATTTTTTTGATTTATTTACGCTTTCTACATTTATTCTAACAATATTTAAAACTTCAATTGTACTAACCCATTTGTCTAAAGTAAACATTTCTAATGCATTTATTGATTTAATCGGTGAATCTTTTAAAAGGTTGTAAATTTTAACTAGAATTGGATTTTTTTTATGAAGCCAGTATCTTTTTCTACATGCTGAAGAGAGGTCATATATCAAAGTTTTATTAAAGTCTCCGTTTAATGAGCTCGATTTCAAAAAGAATTTACCAGCCAAATAAAACCTACGTATTTCTAGAGGGCACAGAGCGAGTTCGCTCTCCATCACGTGGATCGGGGTACTTTTAACGAAACCACCTATAATCCTCATCGCTTGATTTTGAATTTTGTCAAGTTTAATCAGTACAGATCTACTACAATGGCTATAAAACATACTGGCGTAGTCCAGTCTGCTTCTAATAAGAGCAATATACACACGTCTTAGATGTGTGGGATGAACACCCCAGCCTGATCCTGCTAATAATTTAAGAATATTTAAATATTTACTACAATTTTGTGTCACTTCATTTATGTGTTTGTTCCAGTTCATCGATTTGTCTAAATAAACTCCTAGATACTTTACCTGCACTTCTGATTTTAATGGTTTTTGCTGTACTGTGACTTTACCCGGTTTAATTTTACGTTTTCTGCTAAAGATACATAATTTGGATTTATTGTGGGAGATTTCCAATCCCATTTCATTAAACAAATTGTATAAAGTTTGCACATATTTATATATCATGGATATTCTATTTATATGTAGATAAGTAGTTTATTTTTATATTTAATACAATATGAGATACTAGCATTTGTTTATAGTATTTATCTTATGTATAACAATATATATATATATATATATTAGTACACACTAAATTTGCTATTATTTACACTCTCCAGTCTGAGGAATCTGTTGGAAGACATTTCTTTTAGAAATAAGCAGCTCTGTACATTATTTGGTAACTACTTTTTATACTGTAATTAAAACCTGCGTGTACATTAACTATTAAATAAATATATATTTCAATAACAGGGCACTATCATTGAATGATGAATGATGTTGTCTATTATTACTATAGACTGTTAAAATGAACCATAGTGATTTGTTTTGGATGTAGATTGGTCTTTACCTATGAAATTGCCGTTCTGTACGAAATAAAACCAAGAAACTTTTTTCTATGTGTTTATTCGATTGAAATAACCATAGAATTAATCCATCTTTGCCAGCACAGTAGCAGATATATCGAAGGCCTTCATGGCCTTCGTTCGCGCGCAGTGTCCAGACATCTGGACACAGTTCGAAAGTGGGCACAAACCCACAAACAAACCTCCTTCTAAAAAGGAGAGACGGGCACGTCAGCCCATATCCACCAAACCCTCACTAGAGCGCTCGAGCTCGCGCTCGTTCTTGGCTTCGTCCACCAGCAATACATCGTCGATGGATTGCGATATCCTGGCTCCCGTCCAAGCCCGCGAATCCAACGAGGGCTACACTGTCGTAGCTAAGCGACAAAAAGGGCCAAGCCCTCGGACTCATCTAGCGATGAGTCCAAAACCCCTAAAGAGTGGGCCCCGCAGTCCATGCCCGCATCCTCGCTCCACGATTTCGGGGCCAAGCCAACCGGTCGGTATCGACCTCCTATTTTCATCCACGATAAAGTGACATGGATATCTGTGTCCACACACATTTCCAATTTCAAAATCGCGTATACACACGTGAAAAATACTGCGAGCGGTATTCGCGTAGTGACCGTCTCGCCCGCCGACCACCGCGCCCTAACAAGGTACTTGATGGAGAAATCCATCAAGTACCATACCTATGCGCTCGAAGAAGAGCGCGTTTTATGCGTCGTCCTTAGAGGCGTACTAAAAGAGCTCGACACTGAGCTGTTATTATAGGACCTTAAAACGGAAACCTTAAACGGTTCCCAGTGCAGTCTGTCCACCGCGGGTATGGCAAAGATAGGTTGCCATACAATCTAGTGTTAGTAACACTAGACCACTCAGTGCAAGGCAAGAAGATTATTAATTTAAAAACCATTGCCAATCCGTCAGGGATCACAGTGGAGGTCCTCTTCAAGCGCGGTATTCCGAGCCAATGCCGTAGATTCCAAGTATATGGCCATACGGCAAGAAACTCTCACGCCAAATCCAGGTGCGTTAAGTGCCTGATCGATCATGGTACTATGGAGTGCACAAGAACTCCGTAGTCGCCAGATCTTTTTTTTTCGAAATGGACAGTTTATTTATGGCCCTATGGGCCTTTTAAATTTCACCGGACTTTGCAGCTTAGCGCTGACGGCGCTTAGCTGGAACTTAAAATAAGGATCATCTACTGCCAAAGAACCAGAAAGAAACTCAGTAGGAATGCGTACGACGCGTTAGCCTGGCCCACCAGTGGGTTAGGCTATTCGAATGCCGTGTTACCCTATTTCTAACTGGAACACTGACGTTCCTTGTTGTAATATCAGCATCGGGAAGTCCACAGACCACATGTGTATTATGCAAAATAACAACTCTGGCACGCAAACTACGAGCCGCAAGAGGCTACTTTCAGGCGACGTGCTTCGTAGCACTCGAACACCAGGCACTTATCGCCAACGTCCAGAAATTTAATAAATTAAACTTTTAAATGGCGTCCTCTAGGATAAAAGCGTGGTCCCTCACTATCGTTTCACCTCAATTCGTTCGAGAATTTCAAATCGACAACTTACTTGTGCAGGAAACCTTTTTGAAACCTACTCACAAGGACCCTACAACAGCGAACAACAAACATCGTTCGCAACGATAGGCTTACCGCTGACAAAGGTGGTACCCTCTCTATTACAAAAGGTCACTGCATTGTATGCCTGTCGATCCCCCACAGCTCGAGAATATCGAAGTTTCCTTTTGTAGAATAGCGATAAGCGGCCATCAGCCAATCACACTAGCATCCATCTATCAACCACCAGACAAAGCTATACTTGAAAGCAACCTTCAGTCGTATTCCATAGTTACTAACCCAAACGGTCGTCGGCTTCATCACATGTTACAGGCGCTAAACTGTGATGTAGTGGGTCCTCGGGAACCGACACACTATTCCTACAACACAAATCATCGCCCCGATATTCTCGATATAGCAATCCTCCAAAGTGTTAACTTAACGGTACACTCAGTAGAAGTCATCCACCAGCTTACTTCGGATCACCGACCGGTAGTCATGCAGCTAGGTATCCCAACTAACCCCATTGCTCAAACGAGGTCACACATCGATTGATTTAAACTAACAGAAGCCCTTAAGGCAATCGACAGCCCCGACCTAAACACCATTCCCGATTCGTTGTCATCCATCGAGGAGACCAATGCTGCGATCGGTGCTTTCACCAACCACCTTCGAACTGCTGTGAATCCTCCAGGCAGGTTCCGGCGGCGAATGATCGACGCTGAGTCCTGCCTCAGGATGTGAGGGAGTTGTTGAGAGCAAAAAACGCAGCTATCCGGGCGTACGATTACGCTCCGGCCGAGGCAAACCGCATCCGTATGAGGGCTCTACAGCAAGATGTCAAATCTCGCATACACAAATTGTGGTCTAACAAGTGGGACGCGCTTCTTGAAGATATATGGCCTTCGCATCTGGCTTACTGGAGCTAGGCGAAGTCTCTCAAGATGGACTCTACCGCGTCATCGATGCCTCCGCTTCTAAGGCCACCGCCTATGACTCCTTCGATGATTCCGAAAAGCTGAAACCCAAAGCTAGCCGATAGCTTAGCCCAACAATGTACCCCGAGTACAGAAAGCACTAACTCCCTTCATATAGAAACTGTGAATAGCACAGTCGAAACTAAATGCGGCAACCCACCGACTGCCACCCTCCAACTGGTAATGGTGGAAGAGGTACAGACAATAATGAAAAACCTAAAACCGCTGAAAGCCCCAGGTCCAGACGAAGTACCAAACACGGTTCTGAAAGCTCTTCCACTCGCACTCATACAACTGTTAGTAGTTATATTCAATAACTTACTAACAAACTGCTCCTTTCCGCAAACATGGAAGGAAGCGATTGTCGTCGGTATTAGGAAACCCGGAAAACCGGCTAATTTACCTACAAGCTACCGTCCATTAGTCTGTATTAGTAAAATAGGTTCTTACGCAAATGCGTCGGGGCCCCGCCCTATGTCCACAATTTAGATCTGCACAAAGATCTCGAGCTGCCCAATATTGCCACGTTGATGAAGTTGGTGTCTAGACACTACTTCGACAACGCTCCCAACCATCCCAAACTGCTGGTCAATAAGTTAGCGTACGCATTCCTACTGAGTTTCTTGCTGGTTCTTTGGCAGTAGAGGACCCTTCCGAACCAGTGGTAGTTTCATTGTACGACGTCCTGAGCTGCGGTCCGTGCCCTGTCGGGTGCCCTTAGGCGTATCGCATGTAGGAGTAGTTTAAGTTCCGGCTAAGCGCCCCCAGCGCTAGGCCACAAAGTCCGGTGACTTTTATTTAAAAGGATAAGCCATAAATAAACTGTCCGTTTCAAAAAAAAAATGCCATCACAGTGGTAGTTTATCGAAGCTCTTCAAGAAAGCTGTTGTACTTGAAATTAGGCAACAAACTCTTCAAAGGCATTTTGTACTAATTTATTATTTTATTAACTTTTGTCCAAACGGGTGTAAAGGACATGGTGAATTATGATTGGTTACATTTTTGGTGGTACAGGCTTGAAACTTAAGGTTGCTTTGTCCCGAGGCTCAGCATTCTTTGTTCGTCAGCGAGGGACGGCGATGACTGAAGACAATGTCTGTGTTGTGCGGCGTTTGATAGAGACTGACAAAAGAGTGACCTAATTCAGACCAGCATAGGCAACGGTATGAGTCAAGTGCACGAAAGCCTTCATGAACATTTAGCGGTCAGAAAGCTTTGTGCCCGGTAGATACCTCATAATTTGACCGAGGGCCAAAAACTCCGTCGTGTTGATGGGTGCCGTGAAATGGGTGAAAGATTTAACGGATGTGACGAAAACTGGATTTACTGTTATGATCCAGAAACCAAAAGACCGTCTGCTCATTGGGTGTTTCCTTCCGAGAAGTTGCAAAGTAAAGTGAAGAGAGGTCGAAGCGTGGGAAAAAAATGGTGGCCTCGCTCTTCGGAAGGGCAGGTCATTTCGCGACAATTGTTAGAGGATCGAAAAACAGTTTTTGCGGAATGGTACACTAATAATTGTTTGCCACTTGTCGTGGAAAAAGTATAGGAGAAACGACCTCGCAGTAGGATTCTCCTGCACCACGACAACGCCTCGTCACACACCGCCAGGCGAACGATCGACTATTTGGTGACGTCATACGTGGAATTACTAGGTCACGCCGTATAGCCCCGCCCTCGCATCTTAGAGATTTTTATTTATTCCCGAAAATAAAAGTAAAACTTCGAGGAAAACGTGTTAAGGGCGCCGCGGAAGATGTTGCTGATGCAATTGCGTGGAATAAATGAACAAAAGACTGATTTTATCAGAAAAGAATACTATGTTTAAGCCAAACAAAAATATGTTTTATTTGAAATGGCTAAAGAACGACTATTTTAGAATTATTTAAACATAAATATAGAAAATGATAGAGCACACCGGGCCTAGCTGCATTGCGTCTGTTAAGTGCCAAACGAAATCCCGTGGTCTATTTGCAATTATCACTCATTTCTTTGATATTTTACACAAACGAAAAGATACAAACGACTCGACTCCCATCTCTTACCACAGCTCTTACATATTTTTGTATCATGATTGATCTATTGACAGATTTGAATTAGAACTTTACAACTTCGTTTATAAGTTACTCTCTTACAGTGCCTGCACACGCCACACCAGGTTTAAAGCTAAACAAAAATATAATTTAATTGAAAAGGCCAGAGAACTAAAAAAGGACAATTTCTTTGGTGCAGACTTATACAAACATAAATAAACGAAAATAATGCTATTTCAAACATTTTGCCACGTGTCTTATTCACTTTTAGCAATATGCTGGGATCTGGGATCTGGGGATCTCATCCGTCTACCAGTTTGCACAAACGGTTAAATTGAGTCAAGAACAAAAAGAAGAACTTTAGAAATAGGGGGAGATCTTACCCCAGCCATAGTTTGCACACCCACTTCGACCATGCCCCCAGCTTTCAGGCCCATGGGGATCTGCGATTGTCTTAAAAGACTGTACACTATATTTTTATTTCTTGTGTCCATGCACTCCCAGGGAACAGAATACACTGCGTTTGTTAATCTATCACTCTGAAAATAGTTAATGGGTAGTTTCCGAATTCTGTAAGCCTATAATTATATACATGGTGAAAGGAAATAAATGGCTTGCCATTTGTAAAGAAAAACCATTACACTTAGAAATCATTTGTCATTTTAGGGGCAAAATACATTATTTTTGTACCATTCGTAACTAGATTTGTGATTTAAATAATTTTCTTGTTTATTTACTCTTAACATAAAACATAAAATCTTATTGTTTATGGTGTGTCTAGCAAATACATCAACTTAGAGTTTGAAATCTGGCTTTTTTTTTAAAAAGCACAAAAATGCGTACAACTTGATAAATAATAATTTCCGAACACATGTTGTCTATCCAAATCTATTGGAAATAAGCTCAACTACAACCCCTTAATAGGAATGTGTCGAATTTCCTTTCACACTGCATATATAAGCACGTGATTTCTGTAAAAAATTTGGTATCGCTAACCATTGAAGAGAAGTGATTTAGATCGTCAAAAATTTTTATCAACTATCAACAATAAAATAAATTTACTCAACAAAGCAACGACGTTCATTAACCAGTAATTGCCAAGATAAAATACCAGTAAGCATTAAACTTGTATCATTTCGTTTTTAAGGGTATATTAACTACTTTTATTAGTACGGATGATGGCCAAATAATTGAACTGAAACTGAGGTCAGAGGCAAACTTTTGAATATTTTGTTAATCATTAAAGTTTAAGGATTATTTCGAATGCATAATAATTCCAAATAAATACACTTATAATTAAGTACAAGTTAAGCAACTCTATAGTATGTAAAATACAGCCTGTTTTCAGCCTATTGGTTGGATAAAGTACTCTGCATATAACCAAAGGGTTGAAGTTTAACTTACCATTGATCCAATTAATTCAAACACAATTGATATCTGGATAAGTTGTTGAAACAAAATGACAGTCAGTGGGCCATATCGTACCAAAGCTTTGGGATCCTAAATTTAAAACATACAATTTAAAGCCATTTCATTAACGACAATCCGTCAATTGTAAAAATTTGTTAGTTTCATTCTGTCAGATATAAAGTTCGGTCATAACTGGAATCATTAATTATTAAAAATCTTACCATTTGAGAGCATTCCAGAAGTAACAGACATCCGCTGACTTGATGAAAAGTGTAATATATAAAAAGACTTGGGCCAAAAACTTCTCCAACCTTTGCTGTGAACCTTAAAAATATATAGAATCACTTTTATTTTCAACACGATACTCTTTAATATATTGCATTTTGTTTAAACAGATAAGAGAGAGAGAAGTAAATATTAAAAATTTGTAACAAACTTACTGTGTAATAAGTCGGTGGTGAACAATAATGTCTCTCAACCTGTAAAATGCAGCATTCTGTTCTTCTGCCGTAAAAAAATCAATATCCGTGTAGGGTTTAGTCACAACTTGTACAGTTTTCTTCCCAGGTCTCGGGAAATTCTCCAGATCGTGAATTAAAATTTGCAAATGTCCAAAAATATGGAACACCATAAGTGAAAGGTAGAGATCGAAGATGCAAAATAATGAAGAGCATATGATGGAGACAAACAAATTGAAGGAGGAAACGATGAGGAATCCTCGGAAATTGTGGGTGTAATCGAAAGGTATCTGGTAGTAGACGGAATGTTCAAATGTCACGTTTACAGGTCTTTCGTGAGACAGGGCGCCTGAAGATATATTGTTATACAGAGGAGTTGCGTTAAACAGCAGTAAACCAACCATCATCATGCACGATAGATAGTTTGTAAAAAAGTGAGACATTTTGTGCACCATTAAGTGCATCTGAAAAAATGTCAGCCAAAGTTAGAAAATATTTTAACTGTAGCTATTTACCACACAAGACAAGAGCAGTGTATGTGAACACTTCTTTTTTATTTTATTTGCTAACCTTCATAGAGTACTCCGATTTATTTCTTTGATGAAAGAGATGCATTACATTCATAAAATCTCCACCCAATTTCTGGTACGACTGGAAATATACTAGCGACATTCTAGACTGTGAAATAAACGTACTATGTTTATTTTATAAAACTAAACTGTTACAAGATTGACTACTAAGATTTAGACTGAATGAATATCGCGTGCTGTATGTAGGATTGAACACAATCGACAGTAAAATTTTAACACAAGTGACTTTTTCCCTGTTATGGAACAATAGAGGCTAAATAAATAGTAAGACATGTACTAGATGTGAAAAATGGGACACTTAACTGCATAGAGTAAAGCAAAATTTTTATTGAAACAAATGGGTGGTCTTGATACTTTTTAAAATGCGTAAATATTTTAAAGTCATAATTACCGAACCAACAATGTTCATAAACACAGTAATGTAAGTGTGCCCTAGCTCAAAGAAGGACATTTCTCCGATTTTATTCTTCAAGTAAAGTAATCCTGGCGGAACGCAAATTAATCCAATAACCAAACAGAAAGCCTTCCAGCGACGGTATTGAGGGGTTTCCGAATTGTCTGCGTACTTAGCAGGCCACATGCCGACTATTTTCATAGCAAAGCGAAGCAGCTTGACGTATTTAATGTCGTAAACGTCCTCAATACCTCTGGAAAATAAAAAAAGTGAGAGAAAGTTTTCAGCTCGTTATTCTTGCCCTAAACATTGACGATTAAAAGTTGAGCTGAAAAAAGTGTTTTGGTTACATAAAATTTTTCTTTTTTGCTAATCAATACTTTTCGCACGATGAACTGAATAGTGCCAATATAGCTATATTTCACAATTCGTTTTGCATGTAGCAATCTGTATACCAAATACTCCTTAACCATAGAATGCTTCATTTCAATTTTGATGGATTCGTGCAGGTAGCAAAATAAAATAACATTATACGCAATGTAACTGATTTTGATTAGAGAAAGCCTTGATTACTAGGATCACACAGAACAATATAACATATCACAATAACTGCATTTCTTACTCAAGGTCACTGCCATCAGTGAAGAGAAAAATTTTATGCATTTTTTGGGTATCGAGGCGAATACCAAAAACAACCTTCTTGAGTAAGTCGCCGAAGAGCTATGCCGAAAATATCCTCAATTACACTTTACGGTGGGTTTGCTATTATATTGGAAAATCATATAGTATCGGAAGCCAACGTTAAAATGTTAATTAATCTAAAGAAGAGTTTGAACTAGCCGCACATTCTAACCAGTTATAGATCGAAATGCATAATTTTAGCAACAATAATAAATAAAACAGTATTGAACTAATTATTTCATATATTTAACGACGCCGCATGTCGGTAGAGTAAATTGTGTATACAGTGAATTGGCTTCTTGATTTGACGTTCCAGGATCGACCCTGGTATCTGTATTTGTCCAAAAGAATCTTTTGGGATATAAGTACTCGTAAAAGTTAAAATTTACAAATTACTTTACAAAAAACGAACTCACTAAAAACAATTCAATGCTTGCCAATTGTTCTGACGGTGAAGAACCATCGTCATGTAACCTACTTTTATAATGAACGGTTTGGTTGTAAAAAGGCAAATGGTTAGTAATTGAAATTTTTTTTATCCGTTGTTGACATTCGTTATTATAATAATGTTGTAATATCTAAAAATGTTGGTCAGTTCGAAATTAACAGGATGCATTACCAGACAAATGCTTTGAACGTTAACCCAAACAATTTACAGCACGGATGTTTTTATTTTTTTATTAATTTGTAAATTATTTTTTTTTATTTTGTAAGGTAATAAACGATGTAAAAATATGTATATCCCACACAATTGTTTAGCCGCATTTTATTGCCATCTAACGCATGATTTACAGCTCACGATAGTCCAGGTGATAGATCTGCACAGTATATTTCAATTTTTTATGGTTACAATAAAAAAAATAACTAGTGTCATTAAAAAAAAAAAATTATTAACTTTATTAAAAATTAAGTGCATTAGCACTTCGTTCCCAAAATAAAAATAATACCTTAACAAAATGTTTTTATTCTATTTGAAAGGGTTCAATGTATAAAACTCCTAATTTAACTGAGCGATCCCTTTACGATGTCACACAATAATTTTTCTATCCATGATAATTCCAGTGTTAAATTTTTCTACTTGTCACAACAGTCATTCAAATAAAAATAAAAATGACATAATTACTGCTCGCAAATTGATCATTAATATGAAAGGGTCCACATTTCAAGGTAAGGGTGGTGGTTGTAGATGGTGAAATAACTAAACTACATGACGTTCAATTGTAGGGGTTGTTTTCATGCTACATACCCATAGACATGATGGATAACCATTAATCATGTTGTTCAAGTATCAATACAAAATCGAATAGAGCGTTTGACAGAAAAGGTCAGCAGAAATCGACTAAAAAAGGCTAAAATAGCAAAGCTTTATGTTGTTATGATTTTTAAGTATATTTTAATGACAAGTTAGGTTAGTGTCAAACATGTCCCCCCCCAATTGGAGTGTGCCTTGTCGTGGCGGGGGGGCTCAGTAGCCCGTCGCAATCCAGCGATTGGGTAAAGCTAAATCACTCCGTGGGAGGCCGCTCTTGGTATGCCTCTGATTAGCAGAGGTGACCGGAGAGCGGACCGGGGAGGATGGTTCCTGGTACCTTGTGTACCGGACGCCAGGACGGGCGGCACGCTCGGGACGTAGTTCCGAGAAGTCGGCCGACCCGTAATCCTGGGTTCCCAGGACCGGGGGCCGTCGAGCTGCGAGGAAGTAAACCTCTGAAAAAATCACATGGGCGGCATGCTTGGTTCTGTCTAACCAAGAAGTCGGCCAACCCGTAACCCTGAATTGACAGGACCGGGGGCTTTCGGGCCGCGAGGAAGAAAACCTCTATAAAAATTACCCCAATCCCAAGGTAACCGTGCCGATGGGATGAATGGCTGGCGGGAATCCAGTCACTAGCGGTCAAAGGGAGCTCACCCATTCAATAAAGAGACGAAGCTGTGGTTCAGCAAAATATGAAAATGGCAAGTTTAAAGAATAAACTACCCCAGGAGGGTACCGACTCTGTCGGAGAATCCCTCGGCGGGCCATCTGGCCCGTCCTGCTCCCCGTATTCTGGGGGGAGCAAAACCTGCCCTGAAAATATTTCTACCCCTACACCCAACGACTCGGCTGACGCCCAAAGGACTCAGATTTGCCCTTCGACGATACAAAGTGACGGAGAAACAAGCGACGGCTCAGCCTTGTCGGCGGTTTCCATGACTTCGCTGATGTCTCAGACGAGGAAGCGACGGCTTGTCGATGTCGCAGGAGGACCGTCTCCCCGACGGAAGCAGACTGCGGCCACTATTGCGAGTGGGGTTCGTGATGAACTTGCTGCAGACTTCGATGAGGAAGGGTTCCTATCACCATCTGCGGCGCCATCAACTCGTAACCGCTCCAAGATGTCACTTCCAACGCCAGAAGACCTGACCGGACCCTTGGAAGCCCTTGAGACGGTCGAACTGGTTGGTCGAATGGCTGAGCAGCTCGCAGAGGTGGAAAAAGTTGCGGACACTTCCCGTAATTTAAAGGGAAGCTATGTCCGCACCCTTCGACTAGCTGTCCGGACCAGGCAGGCGGTGTCTTCTGTGATGGAGCGCCGGACAACCGTATCATTAAATGTAGAGAGGTAGGAGCGGGAAAACAAGGACCTGCGCACCCAGCTCTCGACCCTTACCGCAAGGGTAAACAACCTCTCACAGGAGCAGGGCCGGAAAAAGGTCAGCAGCTCTGAGGATGGCCCGGGCAGGAGTGTCACCACCAAGCAAGGTGAGCGTGGTGATGGTCGTGTCACCCTTGAGCAGATAGGCTTGCTCATTGACGCAAAAAGCTCTTTCCCGATCGAGCACTTAGGCCTCCCCTGGGTCAACAAGCGACGAAGTCGACTGTGGCATCTGCCGGTGGAAATGCCTCAAAAAGAATAAAAAAGAAGAGGTCTGGTCGGGGGAATCCACCTCAACCTGTGCTGGCACCTCTAGCTGTACCGCAATTGGCAGTCAGCTCTGCAGAGGAGACCGTCACCTGGGCGACCGTTGGTCGTAAGAAGGCCAAGCCGGCACCCACAAAGCCAGCTAAAAAAGTGGTGAAACCGCCGCGAGCCCCAGCGTCGGCAGCAATCACTGTGACGGTACCTCCAAAGTCAACAGCCACTTACGCCAGTGTGATCTCAGCGGCCAAAGACCGAATTAAACTGGCAGATCTCGGCATAGAAACAGTTAAAATGAAGAGGGCCATAACAGGGGCTCTGTTTTTGGAGGTTTCTGGGCCAGACTGCGCATCGAAAGCGGATGTCCTGGCCTGTAAAATGCGCGAGGCGCTCATTGACCAGGATGTTCGCGTCACGCGTCCGCTAAAGATGGGCGAGATCCGAGTGATGGGCTTAGACGATTCTATCACTCCAAACGAAATTGTGGTGGCCATAGCTGAGACGGGCGGCTGCTTGACTACGGAGTGAAAGTGGGTGAAATTCGCCGTTCAGCCTCTACACTCGGGTCCGTGTGGGTTCGTTGTCCAGCTACGGCAGTTCGTAAGCTGGCGGAAACTAGACGCGTTCTCGTCGGATGGACAGCTGCGCGAGTGGAAGTGTTGGAGGCTAGACCTCTTCAATGCTTTTGCTGCTTCGATTTGGGACACGTCCGCCTTAAGTGCCCCAACAAGGAAGACAGAAGCAACCTCTGCTATGCCTGCAGCGAACCAGGCCATAGAGCGAAGGACTGCACAACTAAAGAGCTGAGATGCCCTCTCTGCTCGGATCTTGGCCGTCCAGCCAATCATAGGCTGGGAACTAAACTATGTGCCCCAAAAAGCAGAAGGAGTAAGCAGGCTCCCTCTGCCACAAGCGTAGTGGCTACAACCACCGAGCCATTCCCGACGGAGGATATGGAAGCCTAACATTCACACCACAAGCCAAAATCCTTCAGTGCAATCTAGAGCGCTCCCGCTGGTCGCAGGACCTGCTACTGCATACACTAGCGGAAAGCTCGATCGCCTTGGCAGTGGTTTCGGAGCCGCTGGATAACTGACTGCTCACGGTTTACTGGAGGGGCAAGGAGGGTGATCCTCCCTGTAGTCTCCTGCATAGAGGACAGGGATTTGTTGCAGTCGAGTGGGGAACCCTAGTAGTGGTAGGGTGCTATGTCACTCCCAACATTCCCCATATTGAGTACGAAGAGTATCTGGATCGGTTAACTGTCTGTATCCGCAGATACGTGGGCCGTCCAATGCTCGTCCTAGAAGACTTCAACGCTCATTCCAGAGTATGGAGTAACCGTAGGGAATACGTACGGGGGGATACAGTGTTGAGTTGGGCGGCTGCCTTAAACTTGGGTTTACTAAACCGTGGGTCAGTGTAAACATGCGTGCGCTGGCAGGGAGAGTCGATCGTTGACTTGTCGTGGGCGACTGCCTCTGCTGAACGTATGGTATCGGAATGGAGAGTTGCAGAGGAGATGGTCACCCTCTCTGACCATCGTCATATCTCCATAAAGGTCACACTAGGGTGTCTCCGCGCGCGTACAATGAATCACAGCATTCATAAGAGATGGTCTTTAAGGCAGCTGGACCGAGATTAACTCCTTGCAGCGGCTGCCGTAGCAGCATGGCCGGAACATTCTGGCGATGAACCGGAGGAAGAGGCCATGCGGTTTCAGAGTGCGATGACGGCGATATGCGACTTTGCTATGCCTCGAGTCAGGCCAAACTGGAAAAAGTCAGCATACTGGTGGTCGGAGGACATTGAAGAATTGCGTGCTTCCTGTCTGCGATGCCGACGTCGGTACCAAAGATCTAGACGGAGGCGAAGTGCCACGGTTGAAGAACGGAATACCTTCTACGAAGAGTATCGTGCAGCCACGAGGCTGCTTCAGAGTACCATTTCTGAGGCGAAAGCTCAGTCTTGGAAATCATTTTTGCAGGATCTGGATAGAAATCCATGAGGTCGACCATACAGGATGGTGCTGGGGAAGATGCGACCTAGGGCTCCACCTTTGACACAAACCCTTGAAACGAGTATGGTTAATACTGTCGTGACCACCCTCTTCCCTATTGCTCAGGACGAGCCGATGCTTTCGTCGCCACATAACTCGCTTGAATGGTCGAGTTCACTGGAGGTAACTAGCGCGGAGATAGACCACGCGGTCAGACGTATGGCGTCACGGAATGTTGCCCCTGGCCCAGATAGTATTCCGGGTCGTGCGTGGGTGATCGCCATTACCGAGCTTAGTAAAAGACTCAAGCGGCTCTTCGATGCTTGCCTCCGACATGGTGAATTTCCTAGACTATGGAAAAGGGCCAGGCTCGTGCTTTTTGCGAAGTTAGGAAGACCTATCGATTCTCCATCATCGTTTCGTCCCATATGCCTACTGGATGAAGTGGGTAAATTGTTCGAAAGAATAATTGCCCACCGACTAATTGCGCATCTGGAAGGCATCTTATCTACAGCGGATCGTCGGAGTCTATCTGAGTGATAGGCATATAGAATATACGGGTCGTAATGGCACCGTTCACAGCAGGGAGGTAAACCGTGGAGTTCCCCAGGGGTCAGTCCTGGGTCCTTTGCTTTGGAATATCGCCTACGACGCGGTGCTGCGCGTCCATACCCCTCGGGGCGTCTCTATCGTTTGTTACGCAGATGACACTCTCGTTCTGATCGAGGGGGATACTTTCGAGAATACCCTTCGAAGTGCTGAAGATACGGTAGCCTGCGTCGTGAATGAGATTCATGGGCTTGGATTACGAGTTGCACCTCAGAAAACAGAGGCTATGTGGTTTCATGGCCTTCCTCGAAGCCGTGAGCCACCTTGTCTTTCGGTATCGGTCGGCAATACCCATGTCTTGGTTGGGCAGTATATGAGGTACCTCGGGCTCATTCTCGATAGCCGTTGGAGGTTTGAAGAGCACTTCAGTCGCCAGGTAGTGCGTATCCAGAGGGTAGCGGGTGCTTTGCATCGGCTCCTACCCAATCTTGGAGGCCCAAGGGAAGAGGTTCGTCGGCTATATGCGACGGTGGTGCGGTCAGTAGCACTCTATGGTGCACCAGTGTGGTCTGCAAGGCTGGGTATCCGGCGCTGTAGGACTATGTATTATAGTGTGCAGCGTCTGATGGCCATCCGAATTGCTCGCGGATATCGGACGATTTCCTTTCAGGCGGCTACGCTCCTGGGGCGCTTCCCGCCGCTGGACATTCAGGCAGATATGGATGCGAGGGTTTTTGCTCAATGTCGCTCCAATGCCGGGAATGCACCCTTGGTAGCGATAGAAAGGTTGAGACAGCGGGAACGTCATGCTGCGCTGTTAGCGTGGTTTGACCGGCTCCGTGAGCCACAAAGTGCTCGACAGCGCGTGGTACAGGGCTTACTGCCTAATTTTTGGGCATGGATGAAGCGTAGCTTTGGACGTATAACGTTTCGGATGACACAGATTATTACCGGGCATGGTTGCTTCGGTGACTATCTTCACCGTATCGGGCGCGAAAAAACAAGCCAGTGTCATCATTGCGGTGGTGATCTGGACTCGGCGCAACATACACTCGAGGAGTGCCCAGCTTGGGCCTCCATGCGTCAGGACCTGGTCAGCCAGGTCGGGGAGGATCTTTCCCTAGCAGCATTAGTTAGATCTATGCTGAAAGGGGAGGACTCGTGGCAAGCCATGACCAGGTTCTGTGAGGACGTTATGTCGCGGAAAGAGGAGGCCGAGCGGGAGAGGGAGAGAGCCGATCCCACTCGTAGAACGCGCCGAGTCCGTTGAACGTTGAAGGGAATGACTCCTAGCCACTGGCGACCTGGTATCATCAGAAGGACAGCAGTCTTGGACTACAGTGTCGTGCCTTAAACGGCATAGTGCAGAGTGGTCCCGGTGTATCAGTAGAGGTCCCGGGATCACTAGTGAAGCACTGATGGTGACATCGTTGGGTTTTAGTCGGTTAGAGTCCGACATAACCCGGTTGCCTGGGTGACCGGGTATCCGTGTGGATTTCCCAACGTTAAAAAAAAAAAGTGTCAAACATGTGCTCACTGTATTATTTTGGGACTTTTCACTTTTTGCTCTAAGAGTCAAAACTATGAGCTTTTCGACAGAACATATTTAGTTCTTTTATAAAGTTACATATTTAAATTTACAACAATTCAAGCTCTACCACAGCTCTTTTCAGCTGACGGGGACCAAGCTACGGCTTAAAATTCCCGTTGAATTTGGATTCACACCACCCTTACTGGTTATATAAGATACTAAAAATCCAGAACTACATCCAGTTTTACAATTTTAACTTTAGTAATACGTTAATTTTACTAGGCTGTAAAGGGACTCTCAAAATAAACATCACACATTAACTATTTTTATTTATTACGAAGACAATGAGCTGAGACAGATTAGTAGTTTAGCTCTGAAAAAAAAACAAAAACCGTTTAGATAAACTAGAATTATTGAAAACCGATGACCGTTTTCGTTGTGAACTCGCTTCATTGTAGATGCCTTTTGGGTTGGCGAAATGAGCTCATTCTAGTGACCTGCACATAGCCCCAACCC
This sequence comes from Marasmarcha lunaedactyla, assembly GCA_923062675.1. Taxonomy (NCBI): domain Eukaryota; kingdom Metazoa; phylum Arthropoda; class Insecta; order Lepidoptera; family Pterophoridae; genus Marasmarcha; species Marasmarcha lunaedactyla. Next base: position 9,589,662 of record OV281339.1, on the reverse strand, counting down.
GATCGGAACAAGCCGCATCTTTATAGTTATTGCTTCTTGCCGGCCTGTTTAACAAATAGTACCGACCCGAATGAGGCGGCGAGACTCGGTTTGCGTGCGGACCCGTTCGCAAGTGGATCGCTGTCTGCCTTACCGCGCTCTGACAGTTGAGCGCCCCAAATATCACACGTCGTTTTCACGACGCTTGGTGGTTGTACCGTAGCTTCCTAAATTTCATAGAACCGTCGTTTTCACGACGCAACTTCAACATCGTCACTGCAGCTCGTTGTTGCCGAGCCCCATCACTAAGTTCTAGCACTAAGAGTCGTCGTAAGTTCTCCGTGAACTGGTGGAGACCTTACGGTGCCATTTACGAAGCCTGTAAGCATTGCCCCGGTGCGCTTTATTGGCCCTTCAGGCCGTTAGAAACCGGAAGACCCGATCCCATTGCACTGGGCTTTTCTCAGGGTGAAGGTACAGTGCTGCCCGAATCACACCACCACGCGTCGTCCCCAAACCCCTACCGCGGGTAGGGAGGTTTAGAAAGTTAATCTTCATTGGTAGGTTCGGTCCGTAAATATATTTATATATTTTTGTTATCCCTCCTCCAACCCTCCGCGATGGCTCAGATTGGTCTCTCAGACTTTCTGAAGAAGTTCGCAAATGGCCTCGCCGCTTTTGGCTTTAAGGTTTACTGATGTCACGCCAAGTGACCCACCCTCCACGTCAGCGAAGCCTCAGGTTCCGCCACCTGCCTTCCTTCGGGAAAAGGGCCGTTGGTCTGAGGTTTCGAACTTGTGCAAAATGCAGAAAATTCAATATACCCGATCTTCCAACTCGGGTGAATCAATCAAAATCATTGTCCCGTCTATCGACGATTTAAGAGCTTTAACTAAGCTTCTCGCCGGTGAGCAATTTGCTTACCACACTTACACTCGCCCAGAAGAGCGTAAGATAAGAGCGGTACATTGAGGGGTCGCGTTCGAACTAGAGAACGAGGACATCTTCAAAGACATGCAATCTCAAGGCTTTCTGGCACACGCTGTGCATAAAATGCATAGCAAGTACGGAAGGCGTCACCCTCTTGCCTTGGTGATTCTCGCCAACGTTCCTAAATCCAGAAAGATCTTCAGAGGAGCTGCTGTATGCGGCCTCTCTGGGATCACGATCAAGGCGCCTCAACCCCGCGGTCACCCCGGCCAGTGTCACCGATGCCAGTGACACCGACATGCGGCGCCAACTGCGCCGCCCCGCCCAGGTGCGTAAAGTGCCTGGTGCCTCAATACTTCAAGGAGTGCAATCGCACTCCTGAAACTCTCTCCCATCTAGAATGCGTGCTTTGTGGCCCGTCCGGCCACACTGCAAACTACAGGGGCTCGCGCACCCCACTCCTTCAGAAGTCGGCGCCTATACGGGCGCCAGCCCTAACTTCGGCTAACTTTCCACCGCTGCGCAGCCGGGTAAACCCGGCCACAAAGCCTACTTAGCCCAAGCCTGCTCCAGAAAACTTATGGATAACCTGAGAGTGATATTTGAAGCCATCAAGGAGGTTGATCTAAGCGAAATATCAATACTAGCCCGCAAACTTAAGGCTTCACGTTCGCCTACAGAGCGACTCATAGCTTTGACAGAGCATAGTTCCCTTCTCAGTTCATTATAGGTTCATTTAAATGAATTGATCCCTCAGTCAAGCCCCGGCTTCACTGGAAGCTGCCCAGACCGGCCATACCTCATGTCCCTTTGAGCACCTTCAGTGCAACTTTCACGTCCGGCGGACGACGCGTTAGCGGGTCTCTGCTAGCGCACCCACCTCCTACTCTGGTGGCTACTCTGGTGAGTCCCACATCTCCCCGCAGAAGCGATTCCTGCAGTGGTATGCATGATGCATCTTCCACCTCCCTCATCGCGGAGGGTGTTGCCTGGGTGGCAAAAAAAAATGAGATGTCCTGATCATGTGCGTAGCGCCCTTAGGCTCCACACTAAACGTTTTCTAACTTTGGTAACAGTCAAGCTACCGTGTTTCGACTAATCGCACAATAGTCAAGTCAATACACGCAAAAATTGTTGCAAAAAAAAGCAAAAGTTTCCTTCACGGAACTGTATTGGAACGTTGCTAACTTTATTAGCAAAATTCAGTTTCTATTAAATCAACTTTCGTTCCGTTATGTAAAATTAATATCAGAATCGTGCCTCAGGTAAAGAAACAAATGCCCATGAAATGACTACGGTCGATGGTCGTTTATTTCAAAATAAAGATAGGTGGTACGCTCGTGGAAATCTGAAACTAATAAGCTTAAATTAAAAATGAGAATACACTTGCAATGAGAATTAATTTTATTGAGCATCGTCGTCACTAGGCGTAGAACATTCTTGGAAAATTATAACTGGTGGTTTAGTTCCAAGGACGCCTTTTAAGTCTTTTACAATATTTACATAGGCTGTTTTATTGCCTCTCAGGACATTTAAATCTTCCAACTGCTGCATCACTTGTTTGATCTGGGCAACCAAGGTAGTCTCTATGAAATTATTAGGCGGTTTCGTCGTCCTTGTAAGCGGACCTGCTAATTGAGGCATAGAGTTCATATCGTCAGATTCTTCTTCCTGTTCAAGCTCAAGTCTTCCCAGGGCCTGTTAGTAATAATCTTCTGTTATTTTTATTCTTGATACGCTTATCTACGGAACAACCGATTAAAACCTGCATTTGACATACTAGTTTTGAGGATAGTAATAGGCAATGTTGAAATACCATAACAACTTTTATATTTTGATTAATCAAAAGCTTTCATTCTTCTTCTTTCTAAACTCTTATTTGTTAGATGTGCGCACATCAAGCATGTATTGTTATTGGTTAGAGTAAAGTTGTAAATAGTATGAATGAAATTGTATTTTTGGATGGCTTAATTCTTAATTCTGGCTTAATTGATATTATTCAACGCATAGGTACGGCCTTGAGTTTCAGGTGACGGCAACCTATGCAGCTAATCGTTACCTACAATAAATATATATAAATGATATAAATACTAATATATAAATACTATGTTCTAATAATTACTTTATACAAAAATACTAGCTTTTTTTAAACCCCTTAATGAACATGAAGTTTTTTGAGTTTTTCAATGTAAAGTTGCCTACACGCTAAGACGGTCGCTAGCGAATTAGACGAATACAAACATCTTTGAATATGTTTTTTAAATTCAGTATAAAAGAACAACTAGAAAATCTCCAAATAACTTTCTTTATATGTTTCGAACAATAAACTTAAATAATTACAAAAAATTAATGTCCGAGTTTATATATTAGTATGCTTAGTATATAGTAAGTATAGTAAGGAGTATATAGTAAGTTCATCCATTTCAGTAATTTCATCCGAGCCGACAAAAATGTTTATTATTCACGCACACAAATGTTGGTCCCCAGCGAGATCGAACTCACGACCTCCGATCAGCAGGAACAAAAGTATATAAAGGGTGGTCCAACCATAATGCACGATGTTGATTGTGAGTCACACCTTAACGTCAAGTTTTTTGCCCAACTTTATTTGACATTTCTTTGTTTCAGTGTTTGACAAATTCAACCCTGGACACGCAACACAATTGAGCAGCGCGTTAAGATTGTTGAAGCCTTTTACGAAAATGGTCGTTCAAATCAAAATGTATTTCGTATTTCCGTGATTTTTTTAGTCAGCATAATCGACCAAATGTGGCCACAATCTTGAGATAATTCGGCACATTAATGATATTGAACCTCAATTATGTGTCAGAGTCATTGAAAATATGGACCATCGGATAGAAGTATGCCACCGAAGCCGTGGAAAGCATTTGGCCGATATTTTGTTTCACACATAATTGTCATAGATCGTTCTATCACTTTAAAAAATATTAAGATAATTATCTAAAAACTTTTGTTTTATTTACAATTAACATATTAAAGTTAAAGTTAACATTAACATCGTCCGTTTTGGTTGGACCACCCTTTAGATTAATGAAACAATGGTCTTATGCAAGATATTTAATATTTTACGTGCCATTTTCGACTCTACTGCAACTGACAAGACTAGAGGTCCTGCCGGTCCAAACATCACTGCTTTAGTAGCTTCTACATATATTTACTGTGGCGATACTTAAGCACAGGTAGAAGCATCGCTTACTAAAATGTCCATTGCGGTATAATAATAATAATTCCAGCTTTGTATTGAAATCCAACAATAAAATCAAAATATACGTGATTAAATCGAATATATGTCTTTAAAGACTTGGCACATGCTACCGGCTCGTATAGCATCTCAGAAGTAGAAGTTCTGTGAGTTCTTGGTACTTTAACCCTTAAATGGCCCGAGCTAAAAGGGCAGCTAATGAAGAAGTTGAAGTGGTTTTAGGGTATGTGACTAGCGCAGAATTCAAAAAAATATAGAAAAGGGGGATACCCTTGGGGGGAGTACCATTATTTTGGATGGGAAATAATTAAGTTTACCCGATTAAGTTCACGCATTGCTCTATGAAGTAAGTAAGTAACCCTTTGCCTGATTAGGTTTCGTACATTTCACCTACTTTTGTCGTCATCCATATACAAGCACTAGTCGATGGTTTTGCCTGTTTATTTAATAATTTCTATAAATTAGAAAATCAAAACAACTTATTATAATAAAAACCTTTTTATTATGCTTATAAAATAATGGAACATACAACAAACTTAATTATAAAAAAATTTATTCTTCTTCTCAAAAAAATAAAATATCTTTATTCTAAAAAATGCTATTAAAATCAAATATTTATTATTCTTTACAGTGCTGTGGGTCCATCTTAAAAGATTTAAAGCATTTTTTGTTAGTAAGCTATAACAAAAAGACATGTAAGTAATCGGGCAAAGGTAAATTATTTCCTACTTAGGAATTCGAACTTTGTGAGTTTATGGATATAATAATAAATCATAATAAATTCCCAGACAAACAAACTAACTGTATGACCCCAAAGTAAGCAGAGCTTGTGTTATGGATGGCCATACAGCGAACTGGGGGGGGGGAACTCAGAATAAACATACATATATAAATACAAACAACCATGACCCAAGAACAAATATCTGTGTTCATCACACAAATGAATGCCCCGGCCAGGACTCGAACCTGGGACCTGCGGCGTATGAGGCAAGGCTACTTACCACTACACTACACTACAGCGCCATGTAAACAACATAAAACAGCCCCAGAATATACCTTTAAGCACATCATAGAAACCAAATTCTATTTACAAATGATTCCTTGAACAAATATTTGTTTTCGTAAAGTTTATTAATCGTTAAAGTAACAAATCTGGCATTTGGTTAATTTTTAAATGTCAGTAACGCTTTTAAATAGCTAAGTAAAATTGGAATAAGCTTACCGATTTTCTGGAGTATGAAACTTTTCTCGCTTTGCGGGGTGGGGCCTACGATGGAATATTTTACATCTCATTAGTTATTTAATGTTCTTTAGTTAATAGTTTTATTTCATATAGAATTACTTACGGCTTTCAGAAGGCACATTGAAGTAAGTAACATAACTAATGTGAAGAAGTTTGTTGCTAATATTTTCATGTTTATACAGTACAGTACTGGCTTTTATTTCCTAAAGTATAAAATCAGTTTAAAATAAAACTAAAAACTATAAAATAAGAAATAAATTAAAACAATATACGATTTTCATTCTCAACGAAATATAAGTATGCAAACGTATATTTGGAAATTTAAAGCATTCAAAAATTGTGGTGATATTAGAAAGTTAGAACAGTGGAAACCATTTCCTACTTTAACAGATTACTTCATAGTAATCTTATCAGTGGACTTTTTCTAATACACCACTGAGCCTCTGGGAATTTCGGGACTAAGATGTTTCTGATTGTGGTTCAGATCTTTGAGTTTTGATTCTCAGAGTTTTGATTTTTAAGGCTACATAACCTTTTTACTTGGCCTTAAAACCTACATAGAAACACTCATTCATCTCCATCATGAATATATATACAATTTTTGTTCTTATGAAGTTTAAAGTTATTTATTCGCTGACAGCTTTTATAAGTCCACTGCTGGGACATCAACTTCACCCAATTAAAGTGGTGATTCTAGGGTATTTATAGTCCATCAGGCTTGCCTACTACCGGTTGACTCTGTTCGATGAAATATGATGGTGTATGGTTTAGTATACAAATTAGATTTTTGTTGAATTTACTAGCCAAAAGATAAAATGTTATTTATTTGTACTCGTTTATAAAGCTATGTCTTTCTCAATACATAATTTTGGTAGGAATGATTCGTCGATTGCTTCGAAACGAAATTGGATTTCCATGTACTTATTTATGTTAAATACTCTATGTTTGTTTTCGACTTCATTTTATTTCAACTGCAACAATACTACCAAACCTATCGCAAAATCATCATCTTTTGTTTTTATTTCACCACGAAAATAAACATATTAATAAATTAATTAAACATGTTTTAAAGTGTCTTGGCTGAAGTCATTTCAATCATGCGCTTTCAATACAAAATGCACGGAATGCAATCAGTGTATATGGAACCTTGCGTAAAAAACGTATTAAACCTTATGTAAATGTTTTAAAAAAATAAAATACAGGCTATTTCTTAGGAAAATCTGTGTTTCAATATAAACTCTGTGTCAGTATTTAAGAATTGTAAAACTTAAAAAATAATATTGTTCAACGAAGAAATCCTCAAGGATGGCTTAAAAGGTAATAACAATAACGTTTATTTTTCTCAACTTAGTCTAATACATAGATTTACAGTTGTTGGGAATTCCATTTAAGCAATCATTGCTTATGTTTGGAAGAACCGCTCTTCAAAATTTTACAAGGCAAAATTATGGAGTAGTTAACAACTATTAAAATTTTTATTGATGTGTGGTGTATGCGAGCTTGCGCGCGTGCGTGCGCGTGTGTGTGTGTGTGTGTGGGAATTCGTGTGTGTATATGCGTGTAAGCGTGAGTGGTGCGAGAGTGGGTCAAAATGTATTATCACAATGGAATTTCTCATATCTTTCAAAAACACTAATATCGATTTGCATATAATCATTATTTATGTTACATTAATTATTATTAAAAGGCAATCGGGAAAGGGTCATTCCAATTCAAGATCTTTTACAAAAATCAAACCGCGCGGACATATCGCAATCTGGTTTTTAAAGTATATACTAAAATAAGTTAACTCGATCTTAGGGTGTCACCACACCAGTAGAAACCATCGACGTCGATCGATTGGTGTGGTAGAAACCGTCGATCGACGTCGAGTGGTCTATTCTGCCATCGATCGACGTTGACGGCCTATTGTAGGCCACTGCGCTTTCTGCGGGTTGGCAGACTACACATACCTTCAAATAAATGTATAGGTGCATGGGATTATTTTACTACTATTACCAACTCAGGGGTGGCGTCCGACAATTACAGGCCATCACGCCTACTGTTCTGTTCTGAGTGTACTGACTGTTCTATTCTGCCATCGACTGGTCGACGTCGATCGATTGGTGTGGTAGTAATCGTCGAACGATTGGTGTGGTAGTTGCCGTCGATCGACGTCGACTGGACGTAGACTGCTCGACGTCGATCGACGGACGATCGATTGGTGTGGTAACACACTTAATGAATATTTTAAACTTGTTTTGTATGGTTACTCTAAACTTGTTCTTACATTCTTTAATACTAGAAGCTTTGAGCGGTTTCTGGTTAAAAAATAACGCAGTTTACCATTGGTGAAAGTATTCTTTTAAGCGCTACCCTTAGCGAATGCCCTTGAGCTATCGTTCCCTCCTTGCTGCACTCACCTCTGCAATACTTCGTAAAACGCTACTAGCGCCGTCTAACGAACAACCTACGCACAAGTAAAAAAAAAACCCAGACGTTAAAGATTATAGATACGGCTTGAAACAAATTTCTATTTTTATACTATTTATTTATATTAAAGGTATATTTTGCATTTATCATTTATTGCATTTTACTTGCGATGTGTGTAAGTTTTACGGGCACTACACATAAAACATCACTAACACAAACTCACTACACATCTAACAAAATATTTTTTAGCCAGTTTGACTCCCGGTATTTAGTATTGTATTTGAGTATTTAGGTACTTTCCCTCCAGGTAACACTGCAGAATTGTATCCTGTATATGTATGTATTATCATGCATTTCTGGTCCCGAGTCATCGAGAAGACGTACTGAAAGTTAGCTCTTATTTACCCTATTTTAGGTATATATTTGCACAGGTCTTCCAGTATTCTTATCTCTTCGCTCTGATATGATTAATATCGATGTATTGTCTGTAATAATTACTTCCTTTTATTGAATTATTAGTGATGCAATATAAATATTATTGCAATGAAATGATTGTACATCGTCTAATACCTAGGAGGAAGCTGTTGATTTGCATAGATAGTAAGAAAGAACCTATAAGAAAATTATATTTAGGTATGGCCGTTTAGGATCTCATAGAATTGAATTTGGTGCATGTTAGCCGGTATTAAGTGATGGCATTAGTTAAATACCTACCTATGAGTCGGATGAGTTAAATACCTTCAGGTACTATCTAAGTAAAGCTTTCACAATCTCATATAAAATAATGGGTCCTTGATCACAGTGGGGTTTACAAAATTCAGGAGGTTAGAATTGCCGAAACGTTTATCGGTAACATAGGTTTTACTACGCCACATAAAGTCTGCGATTACCATACAATTTGAATTACTTTTCCGCTAAATAAAATATTGAATATTGATTTTATTTTATTTTTTTAGTTTTTTATTGCTTCATATTTTCATTGATTTGTTTAAAACTTCAGGGCATTATAGTTTCGTTTGCTGTTTATAATAAAATTTAGCCATGAAAATATTTGAAATAAATCTTTGTATATTTGCTACTTTGCTTATCATGATTTGCTTCGTGAATGCCGTAAGTTTATTTTTATTTGTATATGAAACCTTAATAACAAAGTGAGAATCAAATTTCATCTTGTAAAACATTAAGCTAATTTATTTGAAGACAAAAATGATAATTTTATTGAGGTGTACAATATTTCTGTTCAGGCCCCATGTCGGAAGGCGCAAAAAGTTTCAAACTCAAGAAGAACGGTAGATCTCTCCCAGTACTACTTAGTTTTAAGTTAATGCTGCCTTGTGCTAAACAGCTCTATTACTGGTAGGGCTCAATATTTGTTCACGGGTCATGGTTTGTTATATCTTGCTTTTCTTAGATTTAATTGTTCAGATGTATTAACCGCCACTCTGCTCGGTTGTAATGATAGATTTCTTTCATTGTCCCAAGGACCGAAGGAAATGTAAACATCACAAAAAGTACCGTCCTAAAGGCCGGGTTGACCGGTCGTTGGATCGCCGGCACCGTTCGCCGGGTGGCCGCGACAAACACGACGCCTTGATGGCTCTGAAAAAGTATTCTAGATATGTGAACCGCTTACTAAAAGAGTTGTCAAACTTTGAAGTCGATTAGTGATGTCTGCTGTAGGTACTTTTATAGAATATGTTGTATACAGATCAATTATGTGAATATTTGTTAATTTCTTCATTAAAATATTTACTTGCTGACGTGATGTCTGTGACGTAACATATTTCTGAACCGGTTTATATTAAGTATAAACTATTAAATAAGTGTTTGACAAATCCATTTTTTATTTAGTAAATGTTTACCATAAATAGAGCATTTTATTTGAATCTCATAATAAAAAATCCCCAGATTTACCAATCTTATGGGTTTCAAATAGGACAGCTTGTGGGATCTTTACAGCTGTTCGGGCCAGCAAAAAATAAGGTATACCTAATTTTAAAACTTAATGTTCTCATTATATTCCTACAAGGTAAAAACGACGTACCAGTTTTTTTTATTAACCCAGGAATTATATTTCATTAGTACTTGACAAAATACCACGAACAAAGTAATATGAAACTAATTTTTTAATATTTTTAAAATGCTTTTACTCATAGTAGAATTCTGTTACTCACAATAAAAGAACAAGCATTTTGTTTTACTTCGTCACCAGACAATTTTTATATAAGCAAAAAGTAATCATGACTCGTTAACAAATTTATTTGAATAATCAACCAGTCTTTCCCTATCAAAATTTATTACCTAGAACAACCAACATTTACTGAAGCTGTTGTGTAAAAAACAACTCTTTGATAAAAACAGCGTTTGGTATTTTCTCATTAGCTTTTTCTGATATTTTTTTTAATTAATTCTGGTCACCAAAGCGCAGCTGTAAAATATAACAAAGATATAAGTTTCTTAATGAATAGCTTATGCTAATGTTCAATTAAAACCTGCGGAGATGTACCACTTCTTCATACACAGAAGTCCTACTATAATGTTCCTACTATTTACGTCTTCAAATTTATTAACTATTAACTACCTTTATTGTGTTCAGCTAAGTAAATTGTGCTCCCAGTCCGTCTTATCTTTGCAGTGTAAAACATGTGCGGGGCATGGACCATTTGAAGAAGGAAAACTGCAAAAGTATATTCTGCCTCATCGAAAATTCTACTATCGCGTCCTTAACGGATCTTATTCTCCATACTAATATTAGGAATCAATATCAATATTGCTCTTTAAAATTTATATAATAATTCTACAAATTTTACTATATATATTAAATTCATAACCAATGTATAATGCCAGCTAGATTCAGTGATCTTAGTGGGGATAAAGCAATAGCATGAAGCCATTTTGTGTTTAGAACTTTCGTGTTCAACTTTAGCACTAGTTACTTCTAACAGGTACTGGGAAGGCTAGAGCTTGAACGCGATAGAGAGTTACGCGTTCAATTAGATAGCCATAAGAAGCATCACACGAAAACTACATTGATACCCCAAATCCAGAAAGTACTGAAGCAGCTACAGGACTACGATGGCCTGATGGACAATCGTGCGGCTTATGATAACCTCATTAAAGAGCTGAAAGTCATATTCACAACTAAAGCAACGGGCTGCCGCCACTGCACTATATTGTAAACCAGCTACGAGATATGATAATATACGTAATGTTTATTTTATATGCGTTTTTTATTTCTAGCCCAAATAGCAATAAAATAATTAAAAAAAAGTAAAAAATTTTTTTTTTATATATGTAATAATTTCAATAATTAAACCAAGGGTTCAGTAACTTGTATGACAGGAAAGGTGTGGAAAACTTAGTGGTTATGTACGTCGCTTGAGAAGCGAACTATTTCAAACACATTGTACATAGCTTCTGAGATTTTTTTCCTTCAGTTCGTTTCACAAGCAGTTACTTAAGTATTCAGACTATATATCAATAGAAATCCGCACGTTTACAAAAGGGAACACATTATTCATCGGATTATACAATATCCGGTTTATAGAAATATTTTTGAGCATATTTTAACAATGCATGCCATGCCAGGCTTACCAGGTTTGTCCTTTAAACCTGACGACGGACATTTGAATTGTATGTCAAATTTATCCTTGACTTTCTGACAGTACTCGCTAGAGGTGCTCCAAATTGGAGCAAAAAGTTTGCCTTTATTTGTATTACACATCCTGTTGCCCTGTCGATACGGCAATGTTATAATTCTTGCAATTCACGAAGGCGAGCGGGCTTTACTTGTAGTTTGACGTGCACATGTACAATCTGTCAGTGTGCGTGTCTGGCTCAGAGCTGTCGTTGTCCCCGCGACGCTAATTGTAACAAAATACGGTCAGCAAGTCAGATATTCGAAGAAAGCGAAAAGTTATTCGTAGTGGGATCATTTTTTATTTTATTCTTTTGAAGTTTACCTTCTGAAATTAATAAACAAAGCTAATTTATTTAAAACATGAATATTGTATTTATTTTATCTTACGTTTTATTGTTTGTAGGGTCGAGCAAATATCGTCAAAGTCTATCTATGTGAAAGAATATTCTACAAGAAGAGTATAACTTTATGAAAGTGAATAACAGTGACAGCTGTGATTAGAGTTTTTGGCTAATATTTTTAACGTACCGGCGAAGCGACAGGGGTCTCTCAGCGCACCGTCACTAGAATATTGAAAGAAGAAAAGGAGTTGCCACCATGTTCCACCGCATTTTTTTCACCCATGAAAAAACGTCGTTTAGGACATAGAAAATACATTTTAGATAATATGAACCGTAAAATTATTCGAACTATAATTGAAAATTTTCATATAGAACACAAAAAATACCAACTTTGAAAAAAAGTTTTTTTTTTTTTTTTTTTTTTTTGGTTCCCCTCCACGGGAAGGGCAGGAGGACATAAAAAATGCTCTGACGCATACTCCGCGCGCGCGATCGGAGTTATGTGGGACTCGTCCCGACGCCTACCAGAACCATACCCACTAAAAAACCCCCTGTCGGCTCGTGCATTTTTGCCACTCAGCCTTCATCTGAACGACGGCCAATTGGAGAAAGAGGCCGCGCCAGTGGGGCCCTTAAGGGGTCACCCGCTGAGATTCACATAGCACTGAAGGTGCTCAAAAATGAAAAGTAAAAAATAAAAACATTAAAAATGAAAAATAAAAATTGCATTAATTCGGATTTACGTTAGAATTAGAATTTACGTTAGAGTTAGGATTTGCGGCCTGAAGGGCCTCGAGAGCTAAAGTTAACTGCGAAGGTTTTTGAAGGTTGGACTTTGAATTTCGAATCTAACACAGGAGCAGTATATGAGACTGAATCTCGAACAAGATGATTGGGATGGGATTCGGCGCGTTTGAAGAACGATTCTGAGAGTGTTTTGAAGTGCTGTTGCACTGTAGGTAGTTCAAGATCTCTGTGCAGGTATGCGTTGCGCACATACCAAGGTGTCTGTGGCCCTGCGGCAGAAGAGATTTTGGACCACCTGCAGCTTATACAGGACGGAGGGATTGGCGTGGGCAAAGACTGGCGAAGCATATGACATGACGGGTCTAACGCAGACCTTATAAAGCGTACGCTTATTTCTAAAGGACATTTTACTTTTTCTACCTATCATACTATTTAAGCGGCTTAAGTAGAAACGCGCGAGTTTCGTTACTCTATCGACGTGTGGCTTAAAAGAAAGCGTCTGATCTAAGGTGACGCCTAAGTATTTGATACTGCGCTTCCAGGGGATGGGAATACCTAACATTCGAATGTGGGGATCGTTGCGGCGATTACGACGTTTGTGGTCGAATAGAATGGCAGAACTCTTTTCTGGGTTGACATCGATACGCCATTTTTGAAACCAAACACCGAGGGCGTTTACGGCCTTTTGGAGTCTGGTGATGTTATACGGGATCCTTTTACCTTTAGTGTAAAGGGCGGTATCGTCTGCAAAGAGGGCGAGTTCGACGCCTTTCGGCGGGATGGGCATGTCATTAGTGTACACGGTGTACAGCAGAGGGGCGAGGACTGAGCCTTGCGGGACTCCAGCCTTTATGGGACGAGGCGCGGAGAGCGTGCCTTCATGTTTGAATCGAAACGTACGGTCTTTAAGAAACGACGCGATTAATCTGACTAGGCGAACCGGTAAGCCTATTTTATAGAGTTTAAAAACGAGACCGCTGTGCCAGACTTTGTCGAATGCCTTGGCTACGTCAAAGAGAACCGCGATTGATTTTTTACGATAGAATCCTTCGAGAATGTACTCGACGATTCGATGGACTTGCTGAGGGCAGGAGTGCTTAGCGCGAAAGCCGAACTGGTGGGGAATAATGAGAGGGTCGCCATCCGTTGGAAACAGATGGTTCCGCATTCGAGAGAGTATGACTCTTTCGAGAAGTTTAGACATTGCCTTGAGGAGGCTGATGGGTCTGTGATTAGCCGGGATGTTCAGAGGTTTACCCGGCTTGGGAATGCCTATGACTGTCGCTTCTTTCCAGGCTTTTGGAAAGTAGCTATGGTCGAAGCAGGCATTGAAGATGATAGCTAACAAGGTAAGCACCTGCTGTGGCAGGTGCTTAAGTGCGTGGTTGGAAATTCCATCCGCACCCGGAGCCTTTTTGGACTTTTGCTTTCTAATGAGAAGCAAGATTTCATCATTAGAGACTGTGACGGGGTCGTCGGTGATAGGGAGAGATTCTCTGCGGAGAACTTCGTCCTCCACCGCCTGGATGTGGGAGGGATCCACGGGTTGCGTGCTGGGCGAACATTGTGCCGCTATGCTGTCGGCGAAGCATTCGGCTTTCTCTTCGACTTCGAAGGCAATGGTGCCGTCGGGACGAGTGAGAGGAGGAACGTGAGAGGCGGTGTCTACGCGTAAAGCTCGGGCCATTCGATAATACGCTTGGTGGGACGGGGAGATATTCTCCATGAGATCGTTAAACTGAGTGTCACGGAGTTCCGCGAGGCGAGACCTAACTTTGCGTTGAAGCTGATTCGCAGCTGTTCTATATGCGGGCGTGGGATATTTCTTGGCTCTCCGGAGAGCCGCGTTCTTAGCTTTAATGAGATTGCTAACGGCTAAGGGAAGCGCGGGTTTGCCTTGCTTAGCTATGATTACGTTGTCGCTGATGGCTGAGTTGATAGCATCAGTGAGAGTATCGACTACTGAATCTATTTTAATCGGGCTGTCTAATTGTTCGGGCGAAATCGCGAGCGGAGAGTTCGGTGCCTCTAAAGCTGAAACTAACGTATTTTTAAAGCCTTTCCAGTTGGTAAAGGTCTTCGGCGGTGTGACGTTAACGTTAGGCGCGCCTAACACGAGGGAGACGGGGCGATGGTCGGAGCCTAGGTCATCGAGCGGTTCGATGGACCTGAGATCAAGATTGATTCGCTTGATAATTGCAAAGTCGAGGATGTCAGGAGAATAGGTCGGGTTGTTGGGATAGTGAGTGGGAGTGATGGGGGATATGACGTCTAAGTCAAGGGAGTTAGTGATGTCGAGGAGAGCGATACCGCTGGTGTTGGTCGATAGGCACGTCCAGTCAGTATGTTTGGAGTTAAAGTCTCCGAACATAATGACTGAATGGCCGAGGGCGAGAATGGCCTCAAAGTCGCTGCGGATTGGTCTGGTACCACTAGGTATGTAGACTGAAGCTATGATGATGGTCGGATGACCAGTCATAGCCAATCTACACACAGTGGCCTCCATGTTGAGGAGAGGAGGAGTAGGGAGAGGACAGCAATGGAAGCCTCTTTTGTAATATATAGCGGTGCCGCCGTAACCGTCGGAGTTGGGCCTATCGTTGCGAGTAAACGCGTACTTAGGTATAGCGAATCCCCTGGAGCGGTTTGGAGTAAGCCATGTCTCCTGGAGAAGGAATAAGTCAGGTTCTTTGTTCTGAAGGAACAGTTTAATCTCGGGAAGGTTGGTATTAAGGCTACGAGCGTTAAAAGATACTAGGGATAAGCCCTTGGGTTTAATACGACTGGACGCGGGATTCGCGGGTCTAGACATTATAATTTACTTATTTACG
Organism: Marasmarcha lunaedactyla; assembly: GCA_923062675.1. Taxonomy (NCBI): domain Eukaryota; kingdom Metazoa; phylum Arthropoda; class Insecta; order Lepidoptera; family Pterophoridae; genus Marasmarcha; species Marasmarcha lunaedactyla. The sequence goes on along the minus strand of OV281339.1, from coordinate 9,574,316 downwards.
ATTTTATACAAAAATAAAAAGAATAAAAATAAATTTACAATGAACTTAGGAGCGAGTGATGCTCCGCTAACGCGAATAAACGCTCTTGAGGAGAGCGGGCGGCGCGCAGTTTGCGTGCGAGTACGGAGATTTCGTTAATGTCGACGTTTTGGATGACGTCGAACACGGTCTTCATGTCCTCAGCCAACGACGACTGAGGGGAAGATGACAACGCGGGACGCGGCCCTACGGGAGCTACGGGAGCTGGGATGGGTCTGGAAGGTGCAGGCGGGACGGCCGGACGCTGCCTCCAAGACAGAGCCGGAGTAGGCGTCGGCTGAACGGGCTTTGCTTCCGGGGGACCCCGGTTGCGCAGCGGCGGGAAGTTGGCAGGAGTGAGTGGCGGCGCCGGTTTAGGCGCGACCCTCTTGGTGGTGGAGCGCGGAGCGCGCGGGCAACCCCTGTAGTTTGCTGTGTGGCCGGACTGGCCGCACAGCACACAGGCAGGGGGGGAAGTGGATTCGGGAGTGCGAGTGCACTCCTTAGTGAAGTGAGGATCCAGGCACTTTACGCACCTGGGGGGAGCTGAACAGTTAGCCGCTGCGTGGCCATATAGCTGGCAGCGGTGGCACTGCCCAGGGTGACCGCGGGGGTTGGGACGCTCGACGGAGATGTTCGAGAGTCCGCAGATTGTGCGAGCCTCTTTGAAAATCTCCTTCGAGTCGGGAGTATTGGACAGGATTACTAGCGCTAACGGAAAACACCTACCGCGGTTGGAGTGCATCTTGTGCACTGCTGTGACCGGGAAACCCTGAGACTTAAGGTCATCGAGAATGTCTTCGTTGCTGAGTTCGAACGGGACGCCCGTAATACTGCGCGGATCTTACGCTCCTCCGGGAGGGCGTAGGTGTGATACGCGATTTGGTTTAATCCGAGTAACCTGGTAAACTCGCGGAAGTCGACGACAGTCGCTAATTGGATTTTGATTGTATCGCCAGCGTTGGCGGCTTTTAAGTAATTAATTTTGTGCACTTTGCACAAGTTGGAAACCGCGGTCCAGCGCGCTTTTTCACGCAGGAATACGGGCGGAGGGAGCTGAGGCTTCGGCGGGACGGGAGCGCAGCGCGTCGCTGGCTTCGATGTGACCGACGGAGACGCGGTTACTACGAGTGATTTTAACGGCGCGGGGGCTGGTGTTGAAGACACCGGGGAGGGCTCGGGTATTGAAGATACCGAAGCTTTCTTAGAGCGCTTCTTGGAGCGCTTGGCGACGAGTTGAAACGCGGGCTCAGGAGAGCCGGTTAAGGTGACGGCATCTGACGACGTATCAGACGCGGGTTCGGAGTCGCTCCCGGGAGCGGTACGCTTACGACGCGACGCGTGAGAGGATGCGACCGATTCGCAGTCCATCTCGGACGAGGCGGGAGACGAGGAAGAGCTGTAGACCTGAGGGGTCTCGACGTTGGAGGCCTGAGGGGCCGGGTTTGAGGCCTGAGGGGCCGGGGTTGAGGCCTGAGGGGCCGGGTTTGAGGCCTGAGGGGCCGGGGTTGAGGCCTGAGGGGCCGGGGACGCGATTGATGCCTGTAAGGCCTGCGTTATGATGTCATTCGGGATGTAGACGCCTACCGCAGCAAGTGCCTGGGTGAACGCGTTAATAACACTTAGCGGATCCATAAGGGAGAGTTGGGACAGTAATATTAATAAATATAAGTATAATAAAAGATGCCTAGTTCCTAAAACCTAGCAAAATCCTAGCGGCTAACCTCCCTACCAGCGGTAGGGGGGCTGGGGAGGAAAACTTAAAATTAACAGTGGTACGCCGAAGGCCGCTACCTAGAAACCTAAAAAAGGGTACGCAGGTAAAGAGTTGACCACGTTAGGGTCAACCTTTACCGACAGAAAGGACAAATACACACGAAAATACACAGATATGATAAAAATAAGTATGAAAAATAGAAGAAAAATAAATAAAATAGAGAAGAGAAATAAAATAAAAATAAAAAGGACTGGTTCAGTACAAATTCGTTGTCACCGTTAAGTATCCTTTGCACTGAAACCAGACTACTTACGCTGGGCACAACACTGCACTCAGCACAAGCACAACACTACTTAGCACAGCACTTTGAAGACTAAGGGGCTTAGTCGCAAAGAAAAAAATACGCACTTCGATAGCACTCAGACGGAGTAGAAAACCTTGAAAACCGTAGCACGGAACCAGCACGCTAGACTGTGACGTCAGTAGACTGAGCGCTACGGAATAGCGGGAAAGGACCGATCGACGGAGAACGGGGCTTGCACGTCCGAACTGGGCGGCGATCGGAGCGAGAATGTGAAAAAAGTTGGTTTTGATGGATGCTTGAACACTTTACGTGCATTGCTAATAGACAGGGGTTACAAATGGAAAAAAATAGGTAACAACAGCTAGTCGTTATAAGAAAGTCACAAAATACAATTATGGCGATTTATTATATATTATATTTAAAAAAATCATCTGTACCATTCGGAAGGTACTAACTTATTAACTTCTCACGTTCACCAAAATACCTTGTCTTTGGAACAAAAAGATACAATTAAAAAAGATATATAGTTTTTGACGAAATTGAGTACAAGTATACGTTTTATTACAGTGCATGCAGGTGGCAGTAATGACTTTATTACAGATGCCGAATTAGTATACAAAGCGGCTTCCACTGCTGGAGATTATCATTCGAACATGAATTTTGACAATTATGGCAAGTGGCTTAATGAGAAACTCTTACCGAATTTGCCAGAAAATTCCCGAAGCAGCAAAATACCTACCTCGAATTTACGTAAACGCGAAATGCCGACAACAGTATTCCATTCGATATATAGAATTATATTATTTTAATTAAGAAGAATAAGGACCGTTTCGTTACATTCAAAATCGATAAGATAATAAGAAGCAAGGGTTTTGAAATACTGCGACTGCCACCTTATCACGACGAGCTGAACGCTATAGAAAATTGCCTCAAAAAACATGACATTTTGTCCGATGAGGTACATTTTATTTATTTCATTTATACATATTTTATATAACAGGTAATTTTATTTATTTATTTATTTTATTTTATGCTGATGGAAAACTTACAATCGATAGTTATACAGCATTTCTAAGTTTCTAAGTTTGAGGGTTTTACCAGTATCGATAGCAACCAGTAGTAGTAGTTAATACTTGCAAGCATGTAGAAAGAATTTAAAAGGAATACATAAAGTATTTTAATTACAACTTGGAGTTTGTGATTAATGTAGGTGAATCAAGTGACAGCGATACGGAAGAGTTTGAAAGTGACAGTGACAGTTTATTTGAAGAAGGTTAAATTATTGTACATATATAATAATACGGAGTTTTAATTTAATTATTTACTTTGAAATTCCTTTGTAAGTGATTATTATTCAAAATCTTATTGACTATAATATATACCTACAGTAAATTCCATAACCATTTCTCTTTATTTTTTTATGCCGACCATACTCGGACTTGCTGTCACGCACACTTGGACACGTTTACAGAGACGTGTTTACCACAAGTAAAGAACACTCACCTTCGTGAGTTGCAAGAACTATAATAGAATATAATATACAGGCTAGTGTACATAAAAATCAAATGCAAACTCTTTACACTGACAGCTATCTATCAAAAGCTTTGACAGAAAACTAGCACATTCCACTTATACCAATAACAAATTGCTGATTGTTGTCAAATAAAATTTATAAAGTTATTAAAATGAACAATGAACAACTGTCGAATGTAAAAACATTATAAATTAAAAATATAGGCATGGATATTAATAGCGTCCCTCGCCCTTACTTTCTGATGGTCAGAAAAGAAGAAGAAAAGGGGGATAGGTTTGCCAGATTGAACATGGAAGTGATGTGTAAAGGCATGAAGGATCCCCACAATCCTTTTACAAAAAAAACCGTTTTCACTCAGACGTATCCGTCGACACTAGTGCCGGCCGCGCCGAGAAGAGCCTGTTGCTACAACTGCTGCTCCTAATTTACTGGAACCATGCATGATCGTTCACTAGTCGCTTCGCGATCTAAGCGTAATTCATTAATGAATGTTATCTTTAAATGTGTAGACATCACCACCTTCGGAACTGTGTGTGAAGCATTTTTTAGTTGCCGGCGAATATCATCCAATTTTTATATATTATGCTTACAGTTGTACTATCATGTGTCTCATTATTTTAATGTGGAGATATCAGATTTCGATCAGTTAAAAAAATAACAGCTTCGCTACAATAAGAAAATATTATGTGACAACATCGGAAGCCATGACCTTTTAGTGACATTTAAATTTATGTATTAGTGATTTATCTTTTCAATTTAATAAACTATTTTTTATAAGAATTTTTGTCTACTTGCGGTTTGTTTTTTTATTTTCCTACGCAATTACAGACTTAGTTGTGGCTCCCTAAACATCTTTTTTATTCAGTGGTCTTCTTATTTTGTCGACAAGAGATGATCAGCAAGACAGCTTTTCAAAGTCAGAAGATTGTTTTAAAATTCAAGTGCGGAGCGCTGTTGAACTAAGAGATACCTACTGTATAAGTTAAAGGTTATGAAATACAAAATACTGTATAATAATTCTTCAATAAATCACAACTTCGGAAGTGTAAGTTGATAAAACCACAGGCTAAAACCACGATCATCATAGGTTTTTTTTACGTAAAGAAAATACTGCATCTATTCCGTCCAATTACATGGAAATGCGAAGTAAAACTCATTTCAAATGGTTATTACTTCAAAATTGATTATACCGAGTTGACTGCGTGCACGCAGTGTTTGATCTTCCCAACAATGATTGTTCATTAATTGGTACACCACTTCATGCGCTCTTCACAATTACAAATGCTTATAATAATTGAAGCGTGGCCATGTGGCTGATATAATTATATCTTTTTTTAAGGTTATGGTAACGATTACACGTGAGCACCACAATCAAATAATAATTAATAAAATATTATTTTCATTCTTATAAACTCTCGATCCGGTTCTTTGACAGATACAATTACGCTGAAAGAATACGTATTCAAAGTATCTACATATTTGTACAGTTTGTAAAAAGCATTACCAAATTAGTGCATAATTTTTACCTTTTACTAAATAAAGAAATTTTGAAATTTGAGATTTGAAATTGTATAATAATTTAATTCAAAAGCCGCACAGTACAAATAGTGGTTTTTGTAATTGAATGGACAGTTGAAACTGCCGAACGAATACTTCGGGTCATTATGATTAAATGTGAAACATGACACCAAATAGGACAAGGGGCATTCTATTTTGGAAATGGTCTGGTACCTTGTTTTATTTAATCGTTATCTAATAATGTAAGATAACAATCAAATTTATTTTCAAATACTTATACAGGGTGACTGGTTATTAATGGCGGATATTTTAAGGGGTATAGAAGAGGTCAATTCCAGTCGATTTCACAATATAACGTATTATCCAAAAGTGAATCGTTTCCAAGATATTTCAAATCTTATGTTTTTCTTTTTAAATCAGTAGGGTCATCTTAAAAAATTTATAAAAAAAAATTAAATATATACTTGGAATTTTTTTTTTATTGGTTCTGCAATAAAAACATTCCCATTAATACATAATATCAATTAGGTCGACATAATTAACATAAACTTAGGGAATGTGCTCGACCCCCCCGATGGTTGCCCGCCTTGTCGTGGCGGGGGGGCTTAGTAACCGTGGACTGGTCACCCACGGTGAACTAAGAGGCAACTGAACGAACATTTCCTGGCCCGAGGAGGGCGCTCCCAGCGGGATGAACAAGTCCGCTGAGGACGCGCTTGGAGGTGGGACCGCAGAGGAAGAGGAGTGCCGGTATTACGGTGCGCCGTTCTCTCTATCTTCTGCGGCCGTGGAGGGATCGCAGGGGGAGAGGCGTGTTGGTATTACGGTGCGCCACTGTCCCACCCCCTGCGAGCTGGCGGGGCCGTTCTGTCGAAACGGCACTGGTGGGGCCGCAGAGGAAGAGGCATGTCGGTATTGCGGTGCGCCGCTTGCCCTATCCTCTGCGGCCGAGGTGTGGTCGGTGGCAGAACCACAGACCTGATCTGCCCCCGGGTACCAGTTATCTGTTGATCGGTTGTGCAATGCATCCTCAGGAATTGTGCACAATGCTTGAAATATGGTGGTGGTCCATTTGAACTACCAGAGATTTGCCGAAAAAGAGGGTTACACTTAGTGTGCCGTTCACATTTACGGGATTAGATTACTTCGGTCCTCTCTTAGTAGATGAAGGAACACAGCAAAAGCGTTGGGTCGCACTTTTCACATGTTTGTCAATCAGGGCGATTCACATGAAGGTTGATAAAGTTTTGTCGGCGAAAGAATATGTGCTAGCCATAAGAAGATTCATTGCTGTTAGAGGTTTGCCACAAGTTATAATATCGGATAACGCTCTTCAGTTTCAACTTACCGCTGAATTACTACAACACAAACAACATACGTTGGAAATTCATTCCAAAACTGGTGCCTTGGTTTGGCGGCTTTTGTGAAAGGTTAATTGGGCTTGTAAGGCAAAGTTTAAAGAGAACGTTAGATAAGTATCTTGTAAACCATAATCAGTTATGTACCGTAATCAAAGAGATTGAAAGCTTTATTAATACCAGACGTTCACCACTGTAGGCGCCGAGCTTGAACATGTTCTTAGCCCTGTAGACTTTTTACGCGTTGGTGGACCGGTAACGATAGAAATATCAGATCAAGAACAACTTGAACCAGCAACTGTAACTAAATCTAATTTAGTCGACGGTTGGAAGCGTGGCCAAATAATTCTGCAACAGTTTTCCAAGATGTTTCGTAACCAGTATCTTAACAGCCTCCGCGAGATGAGTGATAAATACCATCAACCCAGAGTTATAGACAATAGGGCTCCAAAGCTGATGGAAACAGTCCAGCTGAGATCAGATGGTAATAGGGCACACTGGAAGGTTGGCAAAATAGCAGAGTTAGTAACGGGATCAGATGGACAAGTCAGGGTAGCTAAAGTAAAGTCACCAACCGGAGAGATGCTTACTCGTTCTATAGCTCAGCGTTACCCATTTGAGATAGACGATAGTACGGTACTCACACCAATTAAACAATCAGAACAAACTGCTAATTCAAAAATCACCGTTCCCGAATCGATTCGAACAGTTGAGCGCGATGAAAATTCTACAGAATCCAGTCTCAAGGAACTAGATCACTAAATCCCAGCACCAACAGCAGTGGTTACAGCAACACGTCCCAGTCGAGCATCAGCTCTCAGAGCACGGCAGAAAGTTGAAGAATGGACATCTCAGTTAGTGATCAGATTGTTTGAAATTTAATCAGTAAATAATGTTTAAAAATCAACATGTTTTTACAATCTCTTGCCGTGGGGAGTGTGGGTAGGTACAAATTATGCACAGTGAGAACAGATTGAGAGAGGGGAAGCAGACGTGTCGCGAGCTGCCAATTGGTAAGTGATTTTATATTTTACTCTCAGCTTTATTTGATCATTTTATAATGTTGTGTTTATTATATTATGTGTGTGTAACCGGTGAGCCGGACTGTTTGCGATGCCGGACCACAATGAGATTTACCAGTATCAGAATCTAAGCGAGGCATGGGGTGGCTGTAGGGGAGGTTGGAGGCCACTAGGGGTACATCCCCAAATCGTATCAGCTCAGGTACCTATATCTTCACCAGGAAGATTAGGTATAGGTTATAACCAGATAACCTCTGCTCAGCTCAGGTACCTACATCTTAAACCAGAAAGAATAGGTACAGGCTATAACTAGATAGCCAATACTTACATACTTAGAGATATCCACAAATCGTATCAGCTCAGGTACCTATATCTTAAACCAGGAAGATAAGGTACAGGTTATAACCAGATAACCTCTGCTCAGTTCAGGTAGGTACGCCTTAAACCAATAAGAGTAGGTACAGGCTATAACCAGATAGCCAATACTTGCATACTTAGAGATTCGTCCAATACGTTTAGGATGTATTCGACGACAAAAGGAACACAAAAAAATATCCTCCTTGGTGGCTACTAAAATGTGTCACATTATTCGCAGAAAACTTATTCAAAGCTTTTCTGCATAATGTAGCGGATCTAAATAACAGTTATTGAACGTATCTAACATTTGTCAATGAAATAAGCGTACTTTTAATTTAGTTTTAATACAAATAGCTCCATATTAAATGTAACACGTAGTCAGTACATTTTATAGGTTGATCAAGAATCAAAATTAAAGACACTTTAATGAATAAAAAATACAGGCCAATACTCTATTTACACGCGGAAAAATATTGTAATATATTTTCTTAAATTTTCACGATTCATACTTTAAATAAAACACTTTTTACCGGATATTATCGCGTATATTTTAGTTAATTTTAAAATTATTTCGACGTTTCGGCATCTTTGCAGTTGCCGTGGTCACGATAATTAAATAAAACGGTCACGAAACGTCGAAATAATTTTAAAATTAACTAAAATATACGCGATAATATCCGGTAAAAAGTGTTTTATTTAAAATATTGTAACATAAAAACTTAATATAAATAAATAATAAATTAATAAATATTTGTAACAATCACACCACATTATCTAGCCCAAATTAAGTATCATTAAATAACTTCTGTGATGGATACTAGATAACGGATAAATAAACTTAAGAAATATGTAAACACACATAGATATTTTTTTATGTATAAATATTAGAAATAAACTACAACATACATACATAATATGACCAAACGAAAAGGATCTAAAGCCTTGCTACACACTGTAGTAGATCTTTACTCGTGAACGGGTGCCGTTTGAGGGTGTTCGTCGTTTGGATAGTTGGGGGAGAAAGATTTGCCAAGCTAACGGATGCAGATAAGAAATAATTTTGTATAGACAAAAAAATATACCCGTGAAGTACGATATTTTGCCAGTTCTTCTTCAGTTCAGTTCTTCAGTCATGCTTTATTTGACGTCAATAAGAACAAGTAAATATTTAAATTTAAATATTGTTGTTTGATACTACTACAGGGCAAAGAAAAGCTTTTAATTCATTTAATACGGCTCTATTGATATTTATAAAACAATATGTTTCGGTACATAACTCTGAAATGAGACTGTTGCGGAGTTTTGCGCCGGCTGGAGAAGATGCCGCCGTAGTACCCTTTGGCCCCGAAGACACCACGACCTGACGAACCACGGAGTGACACCCGACTTGATCGAGTGCAGGTTGGAGCGCAGTGAAAACAACACTTCTTCAAAGTAAGAACGTTTATTGCGGATACCAAAATAAACCTTAAGTTTAAACAAGCCTATGAACCGCAATCGTTCCTGTAGTTCAGTTTCTTTCTTCAGACCTCTTCACTGGCCTCCGGATACACCGAACAGCGCTTACGTCTTCTTGGGTCTTCACTGGCCTCCGGATTCACCGAACAGCACTTTCTTTCTTCTAGTTGGATTCTTCTGAACTTTTCTTCTTAGACTTTTTCTTTCTTCTTATTAGACTTTTTCTTTCTTCTTGTTGTTTTCTTCGCTGCAGGCACCGAACTGACTTCCAAAGCTCGGCGTGCGCCTTTTATACAAATTTCGCCCTAAATAATTCCAGTGCTCTGATTGGCTGGCGCGTTTGTGCAATTTGCACCTAATTACACTTAAGTTTTACTTGGATTCTAAACTTTACATCGAATTATCTTTCAAACTATTAAGCAAAACTATTACAATATTATATTCAAATAATAGAGCGAAACGATTCCTATATGTTTACATAAATACCAATTTGATAAAATTAAATACAAAAAACTTTCTAGAACAAAGACTATCTCAAAACACCGTTTGCGCCGGCAGACTATTTACTTAGCCTAACATTGTACCTAAGGCGAAACGGTTACAAACATAATTTTATCATTTTACATTATTAAAATATGCAAACATTCTAATTACAATTAGTTTTTAACATAATCAAACAAGATATAACTACCAATTAGGAACATATACAACAACGAAGGTTTTCTCGTTATTCCCTTCAAATACGTAAAACACCATGAAAATAACTATTACATTTCAATAAAAGAAAGCAATTTACACATTATTATCAATAAACCATAACAATAAACCATATAATTACGTAGTTATTCAACGAGAAAATATCTAACCATATTACGTCATTTATTACTTCAAATGCGTATTTTATTATATGAACCTATATACAATAACGTTATATCTACCATTATGTACCTAATCTGATACGAAATAACCATAAAATTACCACAATTATGGCAAATCTAAACAAATCAGTATTTGACAAATAACCTAGGTCTTATTTCTATCTAAGACATACATAAAGCTTCTCATATTACGCTTATATTATACCAATGAAATCCCTAAGAACTTTATTAAACACAAATATCATCAATTCAACCATAAATCAATATTATCAAAATAGCATTCAAAATATACCTATACCTAGGTTCCTATAACATCATAATTTCCTATAAGAATCTTATTAGTCCTTGCTTACGTCACACTCGAAAATAACCACCTATCCGAGGACGGGCGCAAGTAGTGAGGGCGTGGACTAGCGTTATTTACAAAACTATTTGAATGGCTATGTCCCTATTATGCCGAATCCATTTCATGATGCGTCGCTAACAGAGACCCTTTAGTGGAATATATTTTTGTGTCCCTTATAGCCGGTTTACACGCGTTAAGTAGTTAAGTTGGTAACTAAATTTTAACTAAATTTTAAGTTACTGCATGTCACTTGTGTGTCCAAACGGATTAAGTAGTTAAGTTCATAAGTTCAATGAAGATGAGCAGTGATGAATGTCAAGGAATTCGTCAATTCTGTACTTAGATATAATGTTTTAAACGTGATTTTGGACAAATTTAGAGAAGAATTTGATTCGGAAATTAAAATCTTTGCAAGATTATGTATTTTTCTAAATTTCTTACGTCGACGGGTCGACGTCGATCGACGGACGATCGATTGGTGTGGTACCTTTACTAATTAGGTACCCTTAATAATCTCTAGAGGGATATCAGCCTCTCCCAACTCAAGGGTGGCGTCAGACTATTGTAGGCCATCACGCCAACTGCGGGTTGGCAAACTTACCAACTCAGGGTTGGTGTCAGACAATTGTAGGCCATCACGCCAACTGCGGGTTGGCAGACTTACCAACTCAGGGTTGGTGTCAGACAATTGTAGGCCATCACGCCAACTGCGGGTTGGCAGACTTACCAACTCAGGGTTGGTGTCAGACAATTGTAGGCCATCACGCCAACTGCGGGTTGGCAGACTTACCAACTCAGGGTTGGTGTCAGATAATTGTAGGCCATCACGCCAACTGCGGGTTGGCAGACTTACCAACTCAGGGGTGGTGTCAGATAATTGTGGCCATAATGCCAACTGTGGGTTGGCAGACTTACCAACTCAGGGTTGGTGTCAGACAATTGTAGGCCATCACGCCAACTGCGGGTTGGCAGACTTACCAACTCAGGGTTGGTGTCAGACAATTGTAGGCCATAATGCCAACTGTGGGTTGGCAGACTTACCAACTCTGGGTTGGTGTCAGACAATTGTAGGCCATCACGCCAACTGCGGGTTGGCAGACTTACCAACACAAGGGGTGGTGTCGTCGACCGGTCGACGGTCGATCGATTGGTGAACACCCTTAAATATTCTTCCACAAATTTTAAAGTAGAAACCCAACTCTACTCCATTATAAAAAAAACGATTAAATGCAACATAAATACGAGCTCTTGCCGCCACCAGCTTTGTCAACTTATGCACTGAACTAAAAAATCACGTCCAAACGTGTTAATTGAGAAGCCCCGCCCACCCACTTATACGAAAAATAGAACAAATCCTAATCTACTTAATCACTTGCGTACTAAATTTTAAGTTACCACTTGTCACTTAATTGACTGTTTACACACAACTTTTAACTTAAAATTTAGTTAAAATTTAGTTACCAACTTAACCACTTAACGCGTGTAAACCAGCCATTAGAGTGTCCCCAATCTGTATAGATAATCGGAGATGATGTGAAGCCCCACACAGTCTCGGTCTGCGTGCGTTCTCGAGCGCACGTCGATCGCAGACGCCTTCCCGCTCTTTTAGCCCCCGCGCTAATTGAGCACCCAAATTTCATAGTTGTTTACCGTATTAAGTTTCTAACGCCGTTTTCACGGCGGACAGTGGCTCGTTAACCGTACTTCTAATAAGTTTCTAACGCCGTTTTCACGGCGAATAGTGGCTTGTTAACCGTACTTCGTGGAACGTGAGCTTCGTCGACGGGAATTCGTTGTTCCAGGACTTCAAGTGCCGTGTTCGAGTTAGTTATCCGCGTCGTTCTCAACCGCCCTACTGCGTGTAGGGTGGTTTTAGGAAGTTAGTCATCGTTGTTAGGTTCATATACTGTCCCTCCCCAACCCCTCCGCAATGGCTTCCCTAAGCTCTGATGAGATTAGGAAGAAGTTAGTTGATAGTACCGGTGCTGAAGGCATACATATAAATGCTGACAAGTTCCGTTTCTTAGATTCTCTCATCCCTCATTTCATGACGATAATGTCCACAATGGCCCCTCAGGCCACCCCAGTTCCCCAGACCCCTCAGGTCTTAGGCCCTCCCGCGTCCCCTTCCTCCAGTGACATGGAGTGCGAAGTAGACGCCCCTCTGCGCCGCAAGCGTGCACCCGCGACTGAGTCTTCCTCGGACGCCACCCCAACTGGCCCTGAGCCTCCCTCTTTCACCCTTGTTAAGAAGCGCTCTAAGAAGCGCTCGAAACAAGACCCGGCGCCCTCCACGCCCGTCCCTACACCCCCTGCGGCGTCCTCAACGCCAGCTGCCCCGGTGTCTTCAACACCCGCTCCGGCCCCAACTTCTGTCAAGGCCAAGGTCCCACCACCCGTTTTCCTTCGGGAAAAGGGTAAATGGACCGAGGTCTCGACATTGTGCAATGAGCACAAAATCCATTACATCCGAGCAGCCAACTCGGGTGAATCTATTAAAATCTTAGTCTCGTCGATAGACGACTTTCGAGCTTTAACAAAGCTCCTCACCGATAAGCAATATGCTTATCACACTTATGCTCTGTCAGAAGAGCGTAAGATCAGAGCGGTACTCAGGGGAGTCCCGTTCGAATTATCGAACGAGGCTATCCTGGAGGATCTGCAGTCCCAAGGCTTCCCGGCACTCGCGGTGCATAAAATGCACAGCAAGTACGGGAGGCAACACCCTCTCGCTTTGGTGGTTCTCGCCAACGTCCCCAAGTCCAGGGAGATCCTCAAAGGGGTTAGCACTATATGCGGCCTCTCTGGGATCTCGATCGAGGCGCCTCATCGCCGCGGTCATCCCGGCCAGTGCCATCGGTGCCAGTTGTACGGGCACGCGGCGGCCAACTGCCGCGCACCGCCCAGGTGCGTCAAGTGCCTGGTCCCGCACTTCACTAAGGAGTGCAATCGCACTCCTGAAACTCCCTCTCCTCCCGATTGCGTGCTTTGTGGCCAGTCCGGCCACACCGCAAATTACAAGGGCTGCCCTCGTGCACCCCGCTGTATGCGCTCCAATTCCAAGAGGGCGGCACCCAAACAGGCTCCGCGCCTTTCTCAAGAAAACTTTCCGCCGCTGCGTAGCCGGGTTCCTCCGGCTGCTAAGCCAACACAGTCCAGGCCTGCCCCAGAAAACTGGAGGCAGCGTCCCGCATCGAATCCCATCCCGGCTCCTCGCCCATACAAACCCACTCCTCAATCCTCCGTAGCAGACGATATGCGTATCGTCTGCGACGCTATTAAAAATGTCGATGTTAGTGAAATCGCAGTCTTAGCCCGTAAACTTAGGGCTTCACGTACTCCGACAGAGCGTTTGCTAGCTCTGGCGGAGCATAGTTCCCTTCTCAATTCATTGTAGGTTCATTTAAATGATATGATCCCTAAATCATGCTTCGGCCGACCTCTGCCCAGCCCCGGCTTCACCGGAGGCTGCCCAGAACGGCCACCAACTCATGTCCCTTTGAGCACCTTCAGTGCAACTTTCACTACAGGCGGAAGACCCGCTAGCGGGTCTCCGCCAGCGCGCCCAACTTCCCGACGGGTGTCGCTTCCGATGAAGGCTAACGGTAATAACTACAGCCAACAGGTGGTTTTTAGTAGGTAGGTGCCATTCCGGTGAGTCCCACATAACCCCCCCGCAGAGGAATTTACCTGCGGGCGGGTATGCATGACGCATCTTCCACCTCCCTCCCGCGAGGGTGCCTCGGCAGCAAAAAAAAAAAAAAAAAAAATGAAGCCCCATACAAAAATCTTCAAAACCTTTATTTTGAAAAAGAGACAACCGTGAAGTTTCTTACCTTTTTTTCTGCACAACGGTTTTTCCGAATTGATAGTAGATTCATGCTTTGTATATTACATTTTTTGGACTATATTGTATTTTTACATTCGAAAGGCAATTCGCTTATTCATATGTTTTATTTATCAACTTTGATGTAGCCGTCAATATTTCTTGTAAATTGTTGCATGTTGATCAAAATTACGCACAACCTAATGTAATTAGTACTTAACTAATAATGGCGGTAGAGTTTAAGAGGAACTATTCTGTAGGTATATTTAATGGATGCCAATTAATCAGTGCAATTACATCATCTTGTAATTACAACGTGTACAATTACGTCATGAGTCAGATACAACTCTTGCATCGTTTTGTCTATGGTGTATGGTCATAGTATGGCAGAACCCGTTCATAGATATTGCATCAATTTGTAGTGTTCTGTGTGTGTATCACAAAGACATGAGGTTATCACTTATAGTTAACACTTTCTTCTCTCATACAACTTCTTGTGGTTTTAAAGGTCACCAGTATTGAAATTTCTTCACGTAACAATGTTTGCTTGCATATAGTCGTTAGCATTATTTTCTTACAGTTATCAGAACACAAGCACACACGTTAATTACCTGGAGTTACCGACGATAATATCTGATGACAGCATCTCTTATCTTGCATGGAGTTATAAATAGTTTATGATTTATGCAAAGTAGATTTAATAGCGCCATGACGTCCGAAGAGGAAGGATCAGTTCATTCCAGACTCGTAGAAATTGAAAATCGAACTGAAACGAGAGTAAGTTAATATTATTTATAATAAATAAATTTCATTAAAAATATTTTAAAACTTTACAAATAAGCTAATAAGTTTGTCGTATATCCACGCATCGGCAAGGCAAAGCGGCGCTGCGGCTTTGGTCTTTGTTTACCATTACTGATAAAACGTATGCAAGCGCAATTACTCTAGTTTTAAAAGATTATGGTGAAACACCTGTAGGAGTGCCTAGATTTCATTGGTTCACCACTGATTAACAAATCTTTATCAATGTTAAGTCTGATCATGAATAAGTACTAGAGTGTCGGGCAATAAACTGGTCAAGGTGAGTGCATACTTACGACCTTGGTATAAATACTTTTTTTTAAGAATTAATAATTTTAGGTTTCGTAAAATACGCAAATGGTGCTGATTCTTTACAAAACTATTTTGTCAGCGATCTACTCTAGATTTTTAGGGACTTGCTGTTGTTTTCCTAAGCGAAACCATATATGCCTATCACCACAAGGTTCAAAAGTACTACATTTTAATAAATACAAGAATATAATTGATTACTAATATAAACAGTGTACATTATTTCGAATATACTTATATAATGTATGCATTTGTGCATCGTTACGGAAAGTTTATTAACTAAACAGGTACTTTAATGACATCCTAGCCACTCAACTCTCCCTTTGACAAATTTTGTAAACCTCTAATTAAGATAGATATATAGGTTTTTGACACCAAACATGTGGTAAGAAAAAGATTCTTTATTTCAAATGTGATAGTCTGTTAATATATTAAATACATATAATTTATATATAATCCCCTTCGCTGTCCATTACCACCTGCCAGCGCTCTGGAAGTCTTTGAATACTTTTAAACTTTTTATTTTTCTTCAATAACTCCTCTACATCATGCGTTCTCTGCTTCCAATTAGTTGGTTCTCTATGGTCACCTCCTCTTCTTTCTTCCACTTCAAACTGGTTCTTCCTAAATCAAGTTACCCACGATTCCACTGTGCGTTGACTGTAGGCTTGTCCACCTAACAGTTGCACTAGCTGTTTATGGATTTGCTTTGCAGTCCAACCGAGACCCACGCCAAACTTGATAAAAACCCTTTGCTGATAATCATCGATTGTGTTTGATCCATTTCTCACAATAACTTAAATCAAAATTCAACAAAAAACACGTCTGTTCTTTGTTAACCCAATCGCACTACTACAAGTCGTAACATGCATCCGTTCAAAAAATAGTGCGCGACAAGTCGCCACACGTTTGGTTTGAACAACCAATATGTTAATAGAGTTTTAAAGCTGTCTTGCCCATTTACTTCGTACATAACTGCTTCAGCATATTATTTACTCTTGATTGATCTAATACTTGTCTACCCAACTTAAGAGTATATTTGTGCAAATGAGCAATTTGTCTTAATTTGATTCATACAATAATAATACTATCAGTGTTAGTTTAAGAGCACATTTCAATTGTTCACAAAAAATCAACAAAGTATTTTAATAAACTACACGAGTAACCAGACCCCTCTTTCCCATTGGGCACTTTGGGCAAGTGGCCAGAGACCCCGGAATCGATAGGGGACCCCCCTCAGATCAAATACACAGTCCCTAGTTCCTGTCAGATCACCAAACGATAACCAATATTTAATACCAAAAACCTTATATATCCTAATATCCCAGGGCCTCCAATAGGTTAAAGACGGCCCTGCGAGTAACTTGAAATATTTTTAGTTTACGGACGCATCTGCTGTGAATATCGCATTACAGATATGTAATATGATGGTAATATATGCAAGTTATATAGTCTGCAGGTAGTGACGTCTATATTACGTAATAAATTCATCAATCAACTATGAATAAAAGATATACATAAAATCTGACGACGTCCAAGCAGTGGCTGCGCTTACAAAACATAAGCGAATTGAAAACTTTCGCGTAGTTTTAAACTGTGATTATATTACTGGGAGGAGCGGGCTCCTCTACCATTAGAGTATTTATTTGCGAAAGTTGTTTTTTTATATACCATATTTAAAAAAACAGATATCTTAATCTCCGTTTAATAGTCTTGAGCTAGTTTTATAAGAAGCATTAGATACATTTTGTAGAAAAAATAAGAAAATATTCGTGTGTTAGACTTTTATATCATGTTCACATAAAATTTTGATAAATCTTTTTAAGTATTATATATCACTAACGTGCTCTTAGAACCCACTAATATAACAGTAACAAGTGCTGCTTGCCTAAATGATATCTACCGTTATAAGACCAGTAAGTTCATCATTAATAAATAAATTGAACGTACACCATATTGGCCAATTCGTTTTGTTCAAACACATTCGGGGTAAGCAGATTAGTAACCATTTATTTATTTTATCGTTAATGCTACTAAAACATAAAATACATAATAAAACTTATAGATATTCTAACAGAAATCTCTTCCAGCAGACCTGAGACTGGAGAGTGTGTAAAAAGAGCAAATTTAGTGTACTAGTAGTACTAAATAAATATACACATGAAAAACAAAAACACTAAATACATACACATAAGAAATAAATCCATATAAAATACAATAAACATACATACACCCATACATAAATTTATACATACCTACATACATATAAATCAATAACTTGTAAATAAACTAGTGAAATAGTGACAGAAACTTAAATGTTCGACAAGTAATGTTCTCTTACTCATTTCTAGAATGAGGATAGAGTTTTAGATTCCCGAATTTCGTAGGGTAATGAGTTCCACAACCTTACCGCATGTATTGTGGAGGAGTAGGAGAAAAAGTCTGTTTCATGTAATTTTAATTTTTATTTAGTTCGCTAATTCACTCTGCAATGCTCATCTTCATTGTGCGCAAAGGAACGGTTACTCAGGCAACGTGGAGAGCTTGGGTTGTACAGGACATTAAAGAATACATTTAGGATGCGGGCGTTTCTACGATATCTTATGGAAAGCCCTCGGAGTCTTCTACGGTATTCAGAGACATGATCAAATTTGTGGAGACCAAAGATAAATCGAATACACAGATTCTGAAATCGTACTATTTATTGAGGAGATCCTCAGTAATATCCAAGTAACAGACGTCTGCGATGAGGGTTCGAGCAAGAGAAATCTTGGTCTGAAATGGCAGAAAACTCCGAAGGCACTTGAGCTTATGATAAGAGTAATATACTTTTCTACTGATTTCATTGACATTCGCATTCCAAGTGAGACAAGAATCAAATATAACCCCTAAGTTTCTAGCCGTGTCAGTGAACTCAATAGGAGTACTATCAAGGACAACAGAGGGCAAGTCGATGCAGCCACGAATATGCCGACTGCCAATAATAATGGCTTTTCATTTGCTCGGATTTACACACAAGCCGAATGACTTAGCTCAGTTACTGATGCAGCTAAGATCTTCATTTATAGCAGCAATAGTTGCTGAATAATCTGGGACAGCAAAATGGTGGTAAATCTAAAAGTCATCAGCGTAAAGGTGGAAATTACACGAAAGAACTTTGGTAATAGAGTCAGTAAATACTGAGAAGAGCAGAGGGGAGAGGACGCCACCCTGAGGCACGCCCGCTACAAGATCACACCAGTTAGAGTGAGACTCACCATGGCGAACCCGCTGCCATCGGCCTCGAAGATAAGAGTTGAACCAGGCCACTGCAGAAGGAGAGACGTTTAGAGATGTCAACAATATAACGCTCGTTCCAGTCAATAGAGAGTTATTTCAGTTTTGAGAGGTATAGGAATGGTATCATTAGTAATAAGCCCAATAACTCCCATAAAAATAATGTAAATGAACAATGTGGTACCTTAAGTACTTTGATAAATGAACAACAAAAGAAGGTATACATTCTAAGAAAGATCACTTGTCAATTTTTCAGTGATAGGGCTACCATAGATATACCTATTAGAAGAAAGCATTCATATGTTCTTTATCGACAAAAACGAAATTTTTTTTAATAATGTAAAAAGTTATTCTAAAGTTTAGTAATATAAAGTAGTTATAATAAAATTAAAACTACTTGAAACATAATTAACAGCAAAACTGGAAAAGTTAAGGATCGGTAAAATGAGTTTTATCATTGAAAATCATATCATTGGTACACATGAAAATATCGCGACAGCGTTTGAGAAGTATTTGGCTGATATTCCAGTTTCGACAACAGAATTGTTAAACTCAGCGCCTGTGGCAGCCAATTCATTGCTAAAAAGCTTTGTAAGTGAGTGCATGGTGAACTTCCAACTCATAGACATCTGGGACATTATTAAAACTTTGAGATTATTGATATAAATAAAAACTGATCTATGGCCAGATCTGTTACAACGTTATTTTCTATTATAGGTGGAATATTGAGACAATATTTAACAACTGTATTTCCACTGGTGAGTTTTTTGATTTGATGAAGCATAGTAAAGTACGTTATCACATACAAGCTACAGACCCTTCTTATTTTAAACCTAATTATAATATAACCAACCTGTAGTAATATTTTTGAAAACATTATTTTAAAACTTTTGGCTCTTTACTCTTTACATAGCTGGATTTACGCGGGGTCGTTTAACAACAGATGTAGGTGTTGAACTATTTGAAGTAATTTTTAGTGCCTTGGAAAAGTAACAGGATGCTCCGGGTATTTTTTGTGACTTTTCTACGGCATTTGATTTCGTTCAGCATGATCAGGAAACTCCGTCTCTACGGCATCAAGGGCACTGATATTATTGACTTTAGATTTGAATAGTATAATTCAAAAAGTTCAGATTAACTATAAAAGAACACCTGGGTCGGTTGTGGTAAGGGGCGTCCCTCAAGGTTCAATCCTGGGCCCTTTTTGTTAGCTGTATAAATGATCTACCCTTTATTTCACCTTTTTAAAATAAATAAACAAAAACCAATTTTGACGACGTAATAATGCTCTTTAAAATGTTGTGCAATTATTTAATGTCAACAATCTAGCATTTATAATAATAAAACACAATGTTTAGGATTTTCTGCATCAACTATAAAACAAATTGAATCAAAGTTGCATCTTAATGGTAACAGGTTGTACCTAGTAGATAATATTGTTTTCTTTGCGTTACTTGGATTCTAAACTTCAATGGAGAACCCATTCACAACTTGCGCGTAGACTTTGCTCTGCAGCGTTTGCAGTTAAGAAAATTCGCTCACTGACTGATCTGGACACAGCCAGGATTTTATATTTTAGTTATTTTTACAGATTAATGTCTTATGGCATCCTATCGATATATATTTATTCAAGTATTTTGAATATTTACAAGAATATTAATAAATGTATAAGATAAGGATGGATAAGATAAGGATGGATAAGATATGATTTTTCACTGAGTTCTCGAGTACATTACATCTCGAATTCACTACCCTCTGGTGTGGTTGAAGAGGGCGATGGCTGGATCCCGCGTTAATCCAATGAACGAATGCTGTCAGAGGAAGTTCGTTGTTTCGGTAGTTTATGTGGAATGAGACTTGCTCAGCTAACAGATGCTGATAAAATAATTTTGTATAGATGTTTAGAAGAGCTATTTAAAATTTTTTTTTAAATGATACCCGGAGTTTCTTGTTCGCTCTCCTTCTCGAAGGTTTTTTTTTAGAACTATTGTTAGACTCGTGCTTTATACAAATTCAAAAAGAACAAGTGATTGTCAAAATTGAGAAATAAATATTTAAATTTGATTGTTGTCGGTGAGACACGGTGGCAAAGTTATTTCTAGTTGTAACTGATGATAAGTGGAAATTTTTGAAGATTTTTATGTATACTGGAAATGACAATACGATGATGCGTCAGCTGTGATTTTCCATAATGATAATGAAAACAGCTGGCTCTGGCTTAGTATGGTGGTCTAAACATGGGATTCAACCACACCATGAGTTGAAGTAGTGTGTAAGTATTGTCTTATAATTTTATTTATTTATTTTACAATTTATGTACACACAAAATATAACTAATCATAAATAGGATAAAATGCTTGTACAAAGGTACTACTTATTTCAGAAATTTCTACCAGTAGACCTGGGACTGGAGAGTTTGATTAAAAACTACAATATTAGTGTGCTTTTTATACTTATTCTAAATTAATTAAAAACATTAAAAAAAAAGAAGATATATATATATATATATATATATATACATATAACTGTATAAATATACGTAAAGGTGACATACATACACATAAATACTTTATATACCTACTTAAATACATACGCATACATGAATACATACATGAACACATAATAAAATTACATAAATAATACTTATGGGATAACAACTAAATCATGTCTGAGAAAGATAATGCTCTTTCACTCTCTTTTTAAAAACTGACACAGATTTCGACGCTCGAATTGTATGTGGTAAGGAGTTCCATAGCCTAACTGCATGTACTGTGAAGGAGTATGAGTAAAAATCGGTTTTGTGTTTTTGATACGAAGTTTAACGCATAGTTACAAAAACGGATATACAATTTTTGTTTCAGGAGTAATGGTCACAATTCATAAGTTTTGAAGTAAAACCAGAGTATTGTCACAATTTCTGCATAGACATTTACAAGGGAAGGTGATCGTCTTCAATCCCGTCCTATTCAATCATATTCACATTCATAACATTTCTGTCTAAAGACTTAATAAAACTATCAAAATCAATAAGTACAGATTTACAACGGGACAGCTGCGTTGTGAGTTATTAAAATTTGATATATCTTATTACTAAGAAGGATTACATTTTTCCCATGAGTGAGAAGATGATGACAATTCTTCTACAGTATGCTTCTACTTACTTCTATATATATAACCTTTAAAAATATCGCTTTATCTTCCACTGTGAACATAGCGCATCGCACATTGCACCGGAGGTTAGCAGAGTCATTAACTCAACGACGAGACAACTAGTGGAAAGCAATGATTATCATTATCCATAGTAGTCCTACTGCATAAGTGATATATCACAAAAGACTCGCGATATTATGTATGTATAAAAATCCTACAACTTTTATTATTTGTCAAATTAGTTTTTCTTGTCCAACTCCAGATACACTATTATATTATACATATATATTATGTTAGACAAAGGGGCTTGCTATGGATAATTACAATATCATTTATTACAGATATAATTTCCAATATTTCAAGTATAAATATACATTATTATTTAAAGTTCATTTGAACCATATATCCAATATGGTTCCAATGATTTATTTATTAATTTCCACTTTTTTGCAAAGTTCGGAAGTGATGATTCGACTACGAATAACAATTGGATAATAAAACTTTGTTGAAATACATAATGTAATCAAACGTGTTAAACGATCGCATTCGGTACGTGGTGCTATTTAAACTGTTTTTTGATTTTTGAAATAATTTTTACATTCTGCAAAGGTCGGTTAATATTCTAATTGTTAACATATTTGATATATTCGATTAAATGTTAATTTAATTTATATTTAAATTAAACTAAACAAGCAATCACCCAATAGTTGATTTTGGCCTCTTTGGACATAATTTGTAACTAATATATTATTATGTATATTTATAGTTACAAATGCAATACACGTGTATCTTGCTCATAACTCTAGTTTGCATGTAGATTTGCGTAAGCTTGGCTACATATTGCAATAGTTATCTTTTGTTTTCGCTAAAATCCTCATAAGAATACATAATTACGAAAGCAAAGCAGTAAACTGTCATTACACTTATACATTTCACTTATGATTTAGAAATCATTTGATAGTTTATGTTATAAACGTAGAAGTTATTCATATACCAAGCTATCGTCATATCTATTTATATAGTTTTATATAACAATCAGACAATACAACCCACGCGGTTGAAGCCTTATTTGAATATCGAGAAAAACTATTGTTTTGATTTAGCGATACCAAAAAATGTATGTAGAACAATAAAATTGAACAAACTGATTTGAATCTCCAACAACTTGTAGCGGTTATGTCAAATAGTTTGTGAAGCTCAGATTGTAATTTTACTGACGCGAAGAATTTGGAGGTAAAAACTTTTATAGGCTGCGTATACAATAACTTCTACTTATCTTTTCTAACGGAAAAAGACAAAAATAAACGAAGTAATAAATTGTTCGATATTGTCCTCGCATACCGCAGATAAGGTTCAATCGAATGTCTAACTTGGCAGCCAATTCTCTTGTGTTGGAGGCGAATATTTTTAGCTTGAAAGTGCAGTTTAGCAAATTTGACGATCGCAGACGAAGTAAGTTTTTTGACGAAGACAGGTGTAAATATTCAAAGCCTTATCCAAATACACAACCGCAACAAAAATCCGTTGAACGTTCACGATAGTTATTGTTCGGGTGCATCCTACACATTACACGACCTGCACACTCTAATTTCACAAGTGAATCACTCGCGAGTACAGCAGACCCTTTTTACGTTTCATCTAAACTGTGAACCAACTCCTTAATGCAGAATATTTGTATTGGGATAGCTATCTCGTGTACTTTTTATGCTGGTGTTACCCACATGTTTTAAAAATGAAATGTCAGTGAAAAGCCTCTTTTAGTGAAATGTCCTGTCTTCAATATTTAAAGTACTTCCCCTTCTTATGGCTTAGCCGAGGATCGCCCTGTATATCTAAATGTGTGTTGCCAAGATCAATAACGCAAATGCATTTTGCATAACTTTTCTATGTGGGTTTTTCTGGATGTGACATTATAACAATATAAAACGTACTTGGAAATTAAGCCATGATAAACCACTATGATCAACATAAATATGCAACGTTTCCTTAAAAACAAAACACTGATAGGTACGAATACTTTTTTTAGAATATGGATGTGGTTATACTGGCTGGCATAAAAGTTATTCATTGTTTTACTTTAAACATCTTTAAAGCAATTACACAATTCTTTAGTAATTATTTATTTGATTTGTGTTTGTATTAAAAATAAAAGTCTCCTTAGATTTGCGTATACTGAATCATGGCTAGAAGCAACTTCGTTCAATGATGATATTTTAACTAAGTGTACAGAGGGAAAATAACTAACAGTATAATATTGAATTTTATCACTAAAAGAGAGTACTAAGTACTTAAGATGGATTATAGACATACTATTTTTTTGTCAGAAGCAAAGTAACACAATTCAATGAAAAAAAATTTGAAAGCGTATGTAAGACACAAATATTGTTTGTACCTATTTATTGAGACAATGTGTAAGATATAACGCGTTTTCTACGTTCTATCGAGTAAAAATAGGATGCTAACGGGTTCAACATTCCAACAGAAATATAACTTCGAAAATAGCTATTTTAGAACCATAATTATAAAGGTCGTTATATTGAACTAGGATAATTGAATGAGGATCCTTGCGTGGAATATTGTAAACAAAATGTGACAAAATGTTCCTAAAAAGGAAACTATAAGATTTTCAATCTAAAGTGTCTGAAATTAAGATGAATTTTGAAGATTCTGAAAAAAAGATGACGCATTTAATAATTTAGCTTTAATGTTGTATGTTACTACGATCGGTATTTAAACTACCTACACAAAGGCATATTGAATATGACCTAGTTCTATTATTTCAATTTACATTTCATCTGCTCGGCAATTTATTTGTTTAATCTTTAGTAACACTCTCCTGGTGTACCTAAAGGCAATCATTCTCCGATGCGACGTAAATCAAGGACAAACATATTTTTCAAACTTGAGAGTCAAATTCAAATAATGATCAAACCACAATATACTTTTAAAAAACAAATTGCATTCACCCTTAATAAAAACCTTTATAAGAAAAATTGTGTTCATTAACGATTCTTTTTTAGTAAGACTCAGTTAGAATCTGCGCCGCAGCGCATTTGGAGATAATGAACGTGAGGCGACGAGACAGGAGCTAGTAAATGTGCCGACGCGCGGAGTCGTTCGTCAGTTCGAGTTGCGCGCACGCACGCTGTGCCGCCTCTCGCCGCAGCACTCCATGCTAAAACACCGCCGAAATAACCACAATAGTGAAAGCTTAAATTACATAAGCGAAACAATCAGAAACCAACATGGAACTCGAGGAAGCCCAACCAAAGGTTTGTTTATTTCAGTCTTATCTTCAACGTTCTTAATTTTGTATTTGCTTTGCGACGCTATTTTGGACCGATTATTTTTATTGACGCGAATATTGTTTCTTTTTATGTGTTTCTTTATAGGTGTGTTATATAGTTTTTATGTCAATTTCTTTGGAGGTGTGCACTGCGTTTTACTCGCTGTTTGATGTCAGGTTAAAACCACGTGAACGTCATTGCGGTTTTAAGTAAAACATTTCTTAGCTTAGTCTTATGTGGTAAACAAATAAATTTGCTAATAAAAGTAAGTCAGTTTCCTTATAAATAGTTAGTTCATTTTGAATATTTATGCATTTCGTCAATAAATAATTCTAGTTCCTAAGGCATTCCATAAAAAAACATTGCTTAATTAAACATACAGCATTTTGCAACGAAGAAAGAAATCTATATAAATTAATGTTAATTGCTAATAAAAAATAAGGTTTATTTTAGTGGTATTAAAAGTTAGCTACGTTTGAGGAATGTAGTATAATATCATTCGTATTTTTAATGTATAATCTATTTTAAGTTACTTATATCTTTTTTTACTTAGTTTTACATTTTTACATCTGTTAGGAAACTGTATAACTATAAGCATTTCCCTGTAAATAAATAAATGTTATGCTACACCGTCTCAGAAAGTAAATTAGTTTTTTACGTCATAACTATCGAAGCTTTAAGGCGCAAAGTTTGTGCCTTGATTTCTGAAAAATTATACTGGTTACATGCTTCTTCTAAGCATAAGCTAAAGACTTGGCTGTACAAGCTTTGTTCCCTTTGCTTCTTCCGTAAACTAAGTAGCGAAAGTGAAAATCGAGAAGATACGCGAGAATTTTTACGATTTCTTTTTTGTCAAAACTTTTGTGATAATTTTCTTTTCGATACAAAAATCGAAATGTCTATTAGCAGGAGTGCAGTTATATTGACGCCACCTAAATTTCTCGCAAGAAATTCACAGTGCACTTGCACTTCTGGCCTCAACCTACACCCTCGTTGGTAATCGGTTGCTTTCTCCCCTCGATGAATAATGTACGATGAATAGTGTAAATATTATAAATAGTAACATTCAAATTCATTTATTTATTTTAAATTTGCATCCATAATTGTTAGTAGTCAATTAAGACTTATGATTATTGTTAATAAATACCAATTATAATTTAAATTCATACAAATGTCAAAAAAATCTATATTAATAATCAAAAAATACTAATAGCTGTGCTATTACTGAAACTGCGTATGTATCACCTTATTACTTTTGTACCTACCTCAGAAGTTTAATCTGCTTTATTTATTTTTTAATTATTACAAGTTTCGTATTTATGTGGAAATTTTAATTTTAAAAACAATTTTCCATTGCTGAGCAGTAGTTTGTTATAGTAAGTTTTAATCAAAACGGAGTTATATATACAATATTTCTGTAAAACTTTAATTTAAAAAAATTTATGTGTCCCAGATTCCTTGGTAAAAATATGTAATGTACGCGAGACTGGGAATTTTCCGCATCTGCATTGCAAAACTCATTTTAATTTTTATCTTTGAATGCCGGCGCACGAGCGTGGCGATGCGTTGTGTCTTACCGAGCGCTTCGAATCCATCCACTTTGGTCCCTATTTAAGCCCGCATGCTATGAATAATCCCAGCAAAATCTTCATTAATTCTTTACCTTCCTTCATAAAAACGAAAAAAAATTAATATATTTTTAATTTTTTATACT
The DNA here is from genome assembly GCA_923062675.1 of Marasmarcha lunaedactyla. NCBI lineage: Eukaryota > Metazoa > Arthropoda > Insecta > Lepidoptera > Pterophoridae > Marasmarcha > Marasmarcha lunaedactyla. The sequence goes on along the minus strand of OV281339.1, from coordinate 9,547,443 downwards.
CAATATTGCATTTAGGTGCTGGAAAGAACCAATGTAGTATAGCGTTAACTTTCTACTTTACATCATTAAAATAGATGCAAGAAATTAATTTGTCACTATGCCATGACCATCAGATGGCCAACTTCCCTTCAAGTAAAGTAAAGTAAATGAAGTAAATTATTTATAATCTAAGCTAAATAAAAATAATCTTATTTTAAGATTGGACTACTTACTTACTGTAGAGTATAATAAAGTAACCTTAGGCTAGGAAAAGTATTTGAAAAAAACACAAAAAGGTAATAAATATAATGAAAATTGATATTTGAAAAACTGCTGTTTATAAATATTTTTTATGACAAAAGTATGTTAAAATCGTTGCTACATATGTATAAAAACCGTCTAAGAACTAAAATAATTTAACGGTTCCGATCTCGTTTGTTGGCTTGTAATTGGTAAAATGGTGATTTATTGGTTAAAAGGTCTTTGGAGTTTCTTTTAATAAGTTTCGGTATTTCGTTGACCATGACTGTTCTAGGGTTGTCGGCTGATTTCATTGATTGGTCTTGATTTAAAATCGTGTTAATACCATTTGCATCAATAACTTGTATCAACACTATTTTAACAAGTAACAATTAAATTCTATTATTAATTTAATTCTATTCTGAGCCACTGAAACGATAACAATACAATTTGTTACAAAAGTACCTTAAAATGAAACTATGAATGAAAGAAATTTTAATGGTAAGCTGAAATCTGAAAATTCATCTGTTTCTAGGCGTTTTTATCCCTTACTATCTATCTACGCTTGACGATAATGATAATAGGTAAGATATTTCTCTTTGGGAGAAAATAGGTAATATATTACTATAATATATTACTATAATATATTACTATACTATTTATCTCCCAAAGAATTTATCCAGAGGTTTATCAGAAAAAAAACTATACATTTCACTACTTTAGATTGCGAGATGTGAAAAGTGAAGTAACATTACTTATCAATAAAAAACCGTTCCATCAAAATGTCAAATAAATTGAAAATGTAATGTTATATAATGTGACAAGTATTTGCTAGTCTTGGCAAAAAATTTTTAATTCAATAAAATTGACAGTCTGACCAGATTTTTTGTGAGCTGCAAACTTTGAAGCTTAAGTTTTAGGTAGTTCTAGTTAAGTTGTTGGGAGTTCTCAGTCCTGTTAATTTTTTTTAAAATAAATAAATTTAACACAGGTGAATCTGTACAGTTATAGTTAATTGATGACTGGCTGGTTTCTTGCTCGCAGTTAAACCTAAAGTAATTTCAAACTTACCCAATAACTATGTTATTTACGGCATATTAAATTGTAGTATTTTCTTCCGAATATCTCTAAATTCAATTAAAGCTACAAAGTGAAATATATTCATTATTGTATTAAATTCGAGTGTCTTTTTTATTCAAGCATATCTGTTTGGTTTCGCAATTATTAAATAAACGTCTGCAGTAAGAGTATGTGCGTAAGACCCTAGGTAATTAATAAGAAAGAGTTCATTGAGTAGAGACACTTATTTAAACAACAGCGCTACTGAATTCATTTTAAGTCTTAAGTGTTGCGTAGATTACGACTATAGTCCAAGCGACCATTGCACGGTAACTTACCTCGTTAAGTAACGGAAAAATTTTAGTCTTCCACGAAAACTAGACCTAAATTTGTAGGAAGATTGGGGTCCCTCCCATCTTGCTGACCCTCTCTCTGAGCTTGGGGGGTAATTGCCAGTAAATATTAATGCTATTTACCTAATGTGGTTACGGAATGAAACCTTTATTTCGGTTTTAATGTGTTTGGAGTCTAAAAAAAACCATGACGGCGTGGTTTTGGAGGACTTCATTCACAGTCCAACAGTTTTTAGTTTTCATAACGTGAGATCAATTTTACCTGATCCAGTTACAGGGTGAAACCACACTCCCAATGTAGCTGAAATAATGCTCTTTAAATATTAAAACTGTGGTTAAGTAAGTAGCATAATGGTTCACTGCCACGGACCCCAAAAAACAAAAAAAAAAAAACTATTAAACTATTCCTACCTTTACTTTTTATCAACGAAGCGAACTTTGCTTAGCAACTCTTAAGCAACTCAACCTTATCTATTATCTACGTAACTGTGAATAGCCAGAGATATTTGAAATTTCAGTCAAGTGTTGGTATCTTGTTCTATCTATATGTTCGTATTGTGTCAGGGATAAACACTCAAGTGACAGATAAACGTTAATCTCATCAGGCGCAGCAAACAATGATTTCTATTACATAAACTCTAGAGACAGATATACTAGACTCTACTTAGATATTTTATTTATATAGAATATACTCGTACTTGCGTATGTTTAACCGTTGAAGCGTGAGCTTGTTAAAACGCAATTATTTCTGCTTGGAAGTTTATTTGAAAGCAATATTTTAATTTTGGTATAGGTGTAATGAAAAGTTGGGAGCTAGAGCAACACGAGAACTGGACTAGTGTGACACTTGTCAGTAAACTACGTCACTAATAAAAATTACTAAATTAGTTACTTCGAAGCTATAAATACTTTTGATTTTTATATATTCGTAGACTTAAGAATACATCAACACTTGAAAATCTTTTCAGTGTAATAATAATTGAGATGTAAGTTTAAAAAAGACCCATAGATTTATATGGCAAATGGCATTGACACGGTATAATAAACTTGTTAATATCTGTTTTCTTAGTTTAATAGTTTTCCTCTTGGTGTTTGCTAACTGCTTAAAGATGCTCAAAGCGTCGGTATCCTTGGTATGCGCATGCGGCGATGCGCGACGCATTCCGCTCACCTTGACATAGTTCAATGAAACTAATAAAACCAAAATAAACCGGTTTTAGTTGGCAATTTGCAAACACATCTTAGGACTCGTATCATAGTTAAAGCCTAAATAAAAACTGCGATCCATGTCAAAATCTGAGTGTGCTTAATATATTCGAAAAAGGTATAAATCACAAAATTTGTACTTTACTTAGTGAAAGCTATTGAAAAAAATATTTTGTTTTAAGATCTCTTTAATTTAACTCTATTAAATATGCACACCATCGGGTCACTAAAGTCGGGTAATACGGCATAACAAATTGTTCCTAAACCATCGCTTAGAATGACTTTTTGGGTCCTGTTTTACTTATAACATTTCTTTACATAACTGGGGTAGCAAACTCGTATCTATATAAAATTGCATACGGAGATTGCTTACGTTGATTAGTGATTTAAGCTTAGACTCCACTGTTGCCAAAATAAAGATTTGTCTGATTGCCAATGCCAACAACTCGAGAAGGTAGGGAGTACTAAGTACTTAGGGGTAATTATTGACCAAAACTTCTCATGGTCAGCACAGGTAGACGCGGTTTCAAAACGGCTTAAAAAACTTATCCACATTTTTAGAAAATTAAGAAACGTTGCTGACCTAGACCTTATTAAAACCGTTTATCTCTGTTTGTGCCAATCGGTTATAAACTACTGCTTGATAGTATGGGGCCCAACATATAAGAAACACCTACTCAAACTAGAAAAAACGCAGCGAGCGATTCTTAAAGTAGCTTACCGCCGACCGAGAAGATACCCGACCCATAAGCTCTACTCCGAATGCCAGCTTCTCACGGTTCGCCAACTATATATATCTGCAGCAATCCTCTACTTTCACAAACATGCTAAACAAAAGGCTCGTATTTTACACAGGTCACTAAGATGGGATTATCCCGCTTTTAAAACTTGTTATGCAAGAAGATCTAGCTGTTACATGGGACCTTATCTTTACAAACAAGTGTACAAAATAAATCATGACATCATAAATGAATCTAGAGTAAAATGTAGAAAAATTGTTCAGAAATGGTTGCAAGATAAAAATTACAATGAGACTGAGGACTTACTTAAAATGAATATTTAAACCAGACAGACAGACACACTTATTTTCCAATTTATAACTTAAACTTTATAACTTACGGTAGGGAACACAGTACATCACACGAGAACACACAAACCATCATAATCTCTCTCACATTCACACATTCACACCCAAACACATACACACATGCACACCCAAACACATACACACATACAAACACAGTTAAATACGCTACGCACTCAATGTTATAAACAGGAAAAAGAACCTTAATGGGAAGACACTGGTCTCCACAACACAGGGAACCCAAGTGTGGAGTCCAGCGTACTGCTGAATTAATGCCATCTGTAAATACTGTAAAAATTGTTATTTGTACCATGTATCAGTTGATTGTGTATTATTTGTGTATGTACTGAATAAATAAAATATTTCATTTCATTTCATTTCATTTTTACAGCCATTATGTCATTTCTGTATTAACTGTACAGGGTGGCGCTCGGTCTATGCGTAAATGAAGTTTGACGTTTACGCGCTTAGCAAATGTTGGGGCTCAAATTTTGTATACTAAACAGATAAAACCGATGGCATTTTAACTAAGTACTTGACATGGTAGCATAGAGTAATAAATAAAGATAGTGTACTGACACAGAAAAATTATTCAACTGTACATTAATGACAATTAATTTAATTTAAGTTATAACCAATAATTCAAAATTCAGGAAACAGAAAATTTGCCAAAAGCTAAGCAGAACTTGTGACTTGTTGATGACCATGCAGCGAACTGGGAACTGGGGGAACTGGAACCCAGCATACATATATAAATGTAATATACCAAAATCCGAGAACAAACATCTATGTTCATCAAACAAATGAACCATGGACTCGAACCCGGGACCTCCAGCGTAAGAGCTACTGCCCGTTACGCCATTTTTACGCCAGATTATATTATTGGTTTGATTGCTTTAAGGTACCTAATGATATCACGTAAATCAATTTTGTGCATAGTAATTTCTCTTCCCAATTCACTTGTCAATCTATCAAGCCGTAGCACAGACTTAAAGGATCGTATCGACGGATGTATAGACCCTGGTCTCATCTTGCATCTTCTTTTTTTCATATAAGTTATTTTTAGCTGCTCAAGTTTCTTCTAATAACGCCTAAATGCAGCTGAGAGGCATCCTAATTTACCAAGATTATAAAACTATCTTCTAAAACATTTTTGGTTGTTGAAAAAGTAGTATTTTTGTACGATCTACATTTATTTATTTTATTTTATTTTTATTTTATTTTCTTTGGATAACAAACAGTGTACATAATTATACAGTTTTACTACAGAAGACATAGTTAACTTAACACCATTTACATGCTATCACATATAAGTATAAAGCGCTTGTTTTATGTCACAAACCATAAAGGAGAATCCCAATTCAAAAAGAAAACACATACATTTATAAATATACAACAAAAAAAGCAAGAACATTGAATATGACAATGCACAAATCCACATTATAACTAGCCGGGTGTATGCATCACTTTCGTGGTCAGTTCTTCAAACGAGAGCGCAATATCGAAAACAGAACGATAAAGAAGCTCACAATATTAATTAAGCCAGTAGAATACAAACACAGTAAATGTTATTTCAGGAATCGCCCAAAAACGCTTCGAGAAAACAGAAAATAATGTATAATTATTTGGTGTCAAACCATTTGGAGGATATTACCCGTTTAAATGTTAATGGACTGGAAATGATTAAATCCAAATCCACAGAACCTGCGAGTGCATTTAGGTAATTGCTCGCTCTGACAAAAAAAGAGATTTTCCTATAATTGGTATTACTGTACTGTACGTGCAAAAATACTGGAAGTCTAACGGATTTTGCGGGTACACGAAGATTGATGTTAGAAAGAAGATATGGCGAATCTACTTTTGACTGCGCTATTTTAACTAAGAGCGAAACATCTGCTATCTTACGTCTTTCTGCAAGAGGCAAAATATGATGTCTCTTACATCTCGACTCATACAATTTATCATAGGTTTTGCTCTTAAACTGTAAGTACCTTAAGAACTTTCGCTGGATTGTTTCGAGTCTGCTAACGTATACGTCATATTGTGGATTCCAGATCTGAGAACAATACTCGAGAGTGCTACGCACTAAACTACAAAATAGTATTTTAACAATTTTGACACTTTTGAACTGCGAACACGTTCTTATTACGAATCCCATAGATTTATTGGCTTTCCTGGCAACATGGTCTATATGTTTTTCAAATGTTAATTTAGAGTCAAGAATTACGCCGAGATCCATTATATCATTGACTCGTTGAAGATTCTGTTCTTTGATATTGTAGCAAAATAAAATAGACTGTAATTTGCGAGAAAAAGTTATTAAGTGACATTTCGAAACATTTAAATCCAAATTATTCTGGAAACATTATTTCTGAAAACTTGTTAAATCTTCTTGAAGGCGCATGCAATCGTCCACTGATCTTATTTTTCGATAAATTTTCATGTCGTCAGCATATAGAAGAAATTTTGAATTACGGAAACAAGAAATGACATCATTAATGAAGATATTAAATAATAACGGGCCGAGTAATGATCCCTGTGGGACTCCAGAGGGGATCGAGCGCCACGAAGATTGATACCCATTTAGTGCAACAGATTGGGATCGATTGTCTACGCAACGATATACGATATACGACGCAAACCATCTAAAAAGATTACCATGGATACCGGCGAATAATAGTTTTTCAAGCAAGATTTTATGATCTATACGGTCAAATGCCTTACTAAAATCGGTATAAATACAATCGACCTGTGCACCAGAGTCCATAGAAGATGTAACATCATTGACAAAGGACAGGACATTTGTAGCAGTAGATCTATTTTTTAGAAATCCATGTTGTTCAGCCATAAATGAACATGACAAGGAGCTATAGACTTGATTAAAAATAATTCTCTCAAATATTTTTGCGAAAAGGGATAGTTTTGAGATTGGCCTATAATTTTTGACCTCGTCTTTGTTACCGTTTTTGTGAACGGGAGTGATAAATGCACACTTCCATACTCCGGGTACAATTCCTTCATTTAGTGAGCGTTGGAATAATATGAAGAGAGGCTTCGTTAAAACTTTGGCACATTTAGTTATAAAAATGGCAGGTATGTCATCTGGACCAGCTCCCTTAGTTAAGTCTAATGATTTCAGCAACTTGAAAACCTCATCTTTTTCAACATAAATATTAGATATCGTTTGTTTAAAATTCGACGGTTCAGTTCTGGAATCAACGCACTGGGTTGTTGTGGAGAGAAAAGTTGTTTGAAAGTAATTCGCAAACAGGTTGCATATACTTTCTCCAGAGCTGGCAGTTTCGCCCTCGTATGATATTATTGAAGGGAGGGAATTAAAACCTTTCTTATTCGATTTTATAAATGACCAAAATAATTTTGGATTATCTATAATTGAGCTTTCAACTTTCTGGATATAGGATTGATAATTTTTTTGTTCTAAAACTTTAGTTCTTTTTCGTAGCAAGGAAAAACAAGCATAATCTGAAGCGTTGCCGTAAACATGATATTTTGAAAGGTATTTCCGTTTCTCTTTAAGAAGTTTTTTCATACATGAGTTATACCAGGGTGGAAAATTATCAGGAGTGACAAATTTGACAGGCACAAACCTATCTCTGACGTCATAGAGGCATTGGTAGAAAAAATCAACGGCGTCATCCAGTGAACCGTTAGACAAGTACGTGTCCCAATCAATTTTTTCCAGCTGAGCCATAATTTTGCCATAGTCACCGCGATTATAATGATGTTTTTTATTTTATTAGCCTTAAGTGTTTTGGCACATGTCAAATTCAAGTCAATGTTTAAAGACCTGTGATGGGCATCCTCAGGAACTAAAGGATTGGAACAAGCGCATACAGAGAGATTGGCGTTACTGAATACTAGGTCTAATAATCTATTGTTCACGTTGCGACAGTGGTTGAACTGCGTTAAATTACACTCACAAAGCGTATCAAAGAAGTTTATTTGAGAGTCACCTACCATACCTAAGGGCTGAAATATTGACTCTTCATTTGACCATTCGACATTGCTGAGATTGAAATCACCTAAAATTATAAAAATGTCATTGGGGTATGAGTTCACTAAAAAAGATAGCCTATCTGTAAAATTTTGTAACTGCACATTAAATGAATTACCATGCCTTTCATTGCACAAGTAGATGGTACATATATGGATATTACGAGATATAAGATCTTTGGTTTTATGCGTGACCGTGAGCCAAATATCCTCTGCCGAAGATGTCCACTCAGGGTGGTCAGTGACTGACAATTCCCGACGCACAGCCAGCAACACTCCTCCACCGTACATTTGTTGCGTATTTTTATAGTTCCTATCCCTTCGCCACACTAGGTATCGGTCGTCAAAAAGCTCACTATCGCTTATCCCTTCAAGAAGCCAAGTTTCAGTCAAAGAAATAATATCGTAAGAGTTCAAAAGTAAATTACGTTTAAAATCATAAGTTTTAGTACGCAGACCCCTTGTGCTCTGATAATACATGTTCAAATTAGACATCATTATTTTTATTTAAATAAATTCTCTTGCGAATCAATACAATATTAAAATAAATCCAGATCGAGTAGATATTCACAACATAACGCACACAACACACACAAAGCAAAACAGCCAGCACTAGGGCTGCAACAAATTTTCTAATCACTAACAAATAGTTGCAAGGACGTTTTGTAAATGCACAATCATTAAAACATATTATACTATTACAATAATCAATCACTAACAGTTTGAACGTATTGAATGCTGAAGTGTATTTTGAATATATGCATGGAACAATAAATACCAGTAAATATAATAAACACTTTACTGTAGCAACTATTTTACTTAGCTTAAAGATATATTTATGTACTAAGCAAGTATTAATAAAGATATTTTTACAGTAAAACACAAACGTATCAACATTCACTTTAAAAATGCAAGCAATTAAAGGGTATAAAAGATTGTGTTCGGTATTAAAGTATTCATTTGCAATAAGAATGCTAGAAGCTAGGACGACATTTAAGTTCAATATATAGAACAAAATCACATGTTCTATGGACCTACACAAAAAAAGACTAGATTGACTTTTCACGGTTACTACGACTACACACAAATATAACCATAGCACAACAACAAACCAATAGTATTTCTCCTGCATCAAAAAGGTATTCAAACGAAATAAAAATCTTATGATTTTCTTTTTATTATCTATCTATATGTCATATATCTAATGTGCTGAGTTTGATTTTTATAAGTCATGTTGACTTTATGTATCAGGTTGGCAAGCCTGGCTCTAGGTAAGATTTTAGATTTTTAGATTTAAGATTAAGATCATTACACGTAATGTCAATGGCGAAACCTTGAGCCCCAGCAAAGGCGGCAGAGGTATACCGCGGTGATTTTTAGTAAGTGTCCCACATAACCTGGCACTCTCCCTTGGGTGTCAGGTAGGTGATGCAACTTTTCCCCGCGATACAAAAAAAAGGTAAGATCTATTTTACCTTTTTGTACCTATCTTGTACTAGTGAGTTTGAATGGATTATGTGACTTTTAACAGTTAAATACTTAATAAAACCTCGATTTGTACGTAATTTTTTAAAATGTTAGTTTTAAAATCCGGATCTCCACTGGAGTACGGCTTGCATTCATTAGACGTAGCATCCGTAATAGGGTTAACAATGGAGAAAGATGCATTTTGTTATTTTCGCATTTCGGAATAGGTCTATCAAAATACATGTAACTATTATAGATGGGCTGAATATTCGTAGCATATTCGGAACTCAGAGTTTTCGGCAGATTTATCGAACATTCGTATTCGGCCGAATATTTGATTAATCCACCGAATGATTAACAAATGGATACACATAGGTTTTGATCATATTCTGTATGATTGGTCATGACACGAACAACAGCTGCTATGTTTGGCTAACGTAGACTGTAAAGACGTGGATACTATTCAAGAAAAATAAATATTAGCTCCTTATATATGAAATTGGCATTTTGTCGTACTGGCCACTTTGACCTGTATTATCTCTTCTTTGGTTAAGAATTCCAATTTCAAAATAATACAGCTGTTTACTCACGCGTTTGTGTTTCGAAAACCGTAATTCATTTGTTTTTTCATCTTCTGGTTTTTCTTTGCGTTAGTTTATAAAATGTAAAATTGAAATAACGCGTTATTTAGGAGTACGAGTTCCACCGTGGCACCAGTGCAGCAGAAACGGCTCTAAGTATTAATGCTGTGTATGGCGGCGGTGTCGCAAAAGAAAACACAGTGCGCTTTTGGTTTCAACGTTTTCAGAACAAGTCCCGTGGACGGCCGGAGACCAAAATTAATAATTACGATTTGAAGGCTACTGTGGAAGCGGATTCATCACGAACTACGTCCAAGTTTAGCTGTAGGCTGCGATGTTAGTGACAAAACTGTTTTAATCTACTTGAAGCAAATTAGGAAAGTCAAAAAGCGTGAGAGGTGGGTACCTCATGAATTGAGTGCAGCAAACCGACAAACGCACGTCGACTGCTTACTCAACCGGCACAATAACTTGTCATGAACAGTGGATCCTGTACGACAGTTGGAAACGCTCATCGCAATGGTTGAACCCTGGCGAACTAGCCAAATCCTGCCCCAAGCGAAAATTGACTCAAAAAAAGTTACTTGTGCAGACTGGTGCCGGTGTCGTTCACTGCAGCTTTCTTAAATCTGGCCAGACGATTACAGCAGATGTATATGGTCAGTAACTGCAAACCATGATGGAAAAGCTAGCTGCTAAACAACCGAGGCTGGTCAATCGCTCTAGGCCACTGCTGCTTCAGGACAACGCTAGACCACACCCTGCGCAACAGACGGCTACCAAATTAGAGGAGCTTCAATTGGAATGTCTAAGACATACACCGTACTCCCCGGACCTTGCTCCAACAGATTACCATTTTTTTCGAAATTTGGATAACTTCTTGCAAGGGAAAAAATTCAACACCGGTGGGGCAGTCCAAAGCGTCTTCAAGATTTTATTGATTCCCGTCCGAATGGTTTTTTTTAGTAAAAGGGGATCAATGAACTACCTATGAGATGGCAATAGTACATACTTTGATTAAATAAATATATTATATTTAAAAAAACTTGACTTTATGTTCCTTCCTTACAAAATGCCAATTTCGTATGTAATGTACCTAATAAAACGTCTGTATCGAGCACCAGGTCTTACAAGCTTAGAATTCCACAACATATTCCATTTTTAAATGACTGCTTAGTGCTGAGGCCTTTGGCCCCACGAAATTATATTTTCACATATTGTATATTTCACTGCATTGGGATCATCAGTTTCGCAAAAGTAAATCCACAAACTCGAACTCCTTTTTCCATTAATTTTTATTTAATTTTATTGTAAAACTTTCACAAAGTAACTATATAAGTAACTATATAAAAATAAAACATAGAAAATGCAAACAAAATTACTCTCACAAAGAATGGCAATGCCGTAAGTATCTTAATTTCAAAGGAATATCCTTAAAACAAAATTATCTTATCGTTTGATCTACAAAACAAAGGCAAGGTATTAAACAAACGCAAGGCTTTCTAGGAATCACAAAGTATTGTGCTCGAGTTAGTGGTCTGCCTTGGAACTTGTAATGAACTGGACTACTGGGCTGAAACTTGACTGAAACTAAGAATCTTTCGGTGATTGATTTTATTTAAGAAATAAATCTTAATCTATCAACTAATCCTATATTTTTTTAACTGAATTAAAAAACCAGCTCCAGAATTATTCTACATATTTCACGTCTATTTGTTTAGGCTACTCAATAAATAGCGCCACAAACTATTTATAAAATCAAGAATTCTAATAATTTGTGTTTATTTTCCTATCTACAATTTTTTCTATTTATACCTAAGTCTCCAGTCCCAGGTCTACTAGAAGAAATGTTTTATGATAGTAACTTCATAGTAGAATATCTTCTATCAGTTTGCAATTATTTAATTTTATATTGTGTATATTATATATTGAGTATTAGGGTACAGCTCTCTAAATTCACTATACAATTTTGCACTAGTAGGGTTGGATTGATATATGGGTTGTTATCTTGCTAAATAAAATCTACCATCGTACAGAGTTTGAAATGTCATTTTTGTTACGAATGGTTCATTCAATTTTTATTTGTATCGAAGACCGCCCAGGATAATATTGTTTAAAAACATTATAACACATAAAAAAATCTTATTATGTGTAAAATAAATAAAAGTTGCAAAACTACATCTTCAAAGATTGTTTATTGTATTCATTTGGTAAACGTTGCTCAAACTTACCAAAATCATATTTATTGGGTAACATAGAGACTCCTTTAATTTTGGTTGCCACATATTTTCGATTTTAACCGTAAAATCCTATTGCAACTGCCCACATAAAATCTCCAAATAAGAAAGAACTTATAAAAATACATTTCTCTAAACCAAGGTAAAAATCAATGAGACACTCGTTTGAGAGAATTATCATGGTACCAATGAACTAAATGATTACGTAATAATACATGGTATTGGATCGAATAATGAAACTGAAAGTAAAAGGTTCGATCTTAACGGAGGTACCACTAAAACGTTCAATTAAAAGCTGTTTGTGTCATTGCGTTTCAGTGAATATATCTTATATTATAGTAATATACTTATATTCATGAACATTACACACAAAGTTTTTTGATATTTATTATCTTCTATTCTACATTTCATCTATTGAATTCATTGATTCAGATTCACGCTAACTCCGTAATGTCGGTTCGATCAATTGAAATTGTGTGTCATCGTCTTAACAAATGTGTAATTACTGTGTGCCATATCCAAGAAATCCGGTCTGATCTGGTTACAAAAAATTGCTCGAACCTATATTTAAGTTGTTCGACTTTTTAGTCATTCATCAGTCAATAAAAATACCTTTTGAAAGTACCCATGATTTCAGGTATCTGATCAGATATACAGAAATAAAAATAAATTTACGTTTGTACGTACGTATGAAATAAAATTACGTTCATAATCTTTTGTGATTTCTTGTAATCTTAAATTAGGTAGTTATTAGGTATAATAATAAAAATAATAATAAAAGGCATTAAGAAAGTAAAAGAAAATATGTCTAGCTATAGAAAACGCTTGAACTGTATGGAGTGACTGTCGTTATATGACGTGATGCTCCATACAGTTTATACGTTTTCGAAAGCGTTAGTGATTGCGGATTGCAACATGGCTAAACCCTTTTGTTTAAGTATTTTTTTTAAGATTGGAATTTCGATATAACTAACGAAGTTTAATGTTTTTCTGTGTTGGTGAGCAGGCCGTTGCCATGTTGTTCTATTTTGGGGTGCGTTTTGTCGAAGATCTCGTTGCATTCCTCTTTGATTACAGGTAGCTGGTGGCCGTCGTGGTAATCGAATTCGGGTTTTTTGTTGAGTTTCTTCAGGTTACGGGGCCAGTCGTCGTCAATCGGCTTTCTACACGTCCATTTTCTTGACAACTTGGTAATCGTGATCGACTTTGGTAGTTGATTGAAAATAATGATCAAAGATGTAATTTTATTTTATTAATAAAACAATTGATACGTCTTGTTATCATAAACTAACTTGTTGGTATAAATAACATTATTTGTGCCACGAAGATACACTGAAAATATTATTGTATTGTACGACATTTATTTTTAAGTAATAATAGTTTTTATTACAAGCCACTAAAGCTGCTAAAATAATAAGAAGTTACACGCACTGGGAGTTTGAGTCTGATCTGTAAAATCCCTTCAGTAATTTTGAATCGGTTCGAGCGTGATGCAAGACATTCAAGCAGTTATCTTTTCTGTAGGGTTACAATATCTGTCAATTGTTATCCTAATATTTTATTAAATTTGCACGATTAAATATATTAATAAAACATTTTCGAACCGGATTTTAATAACGTTTGATTATATATTTACATTGTCAATGCTTTATTTATTTTGTTTTTGACCCCAACCTCCAAGACACTGTCAGCACTTTCTGTGATAATCCTGAACGCTACGCTCGCAGACTAAGAAGGCGGAGGCCAGATGCAGGCGATTGAATGCTTTCATAACTGTTAACTCACATGCATATCAGTCCCTCGTGACCAGGTTGCTTGTAAAGTCGCAAAAAACGTCGAATTAAAATGTAAAAATATAATCCAACGTAATAAAATCCTGTTAAAAAGTGTTTTATTTAATTTTATTCTGACCTAAATAAGTATTCAGCGTGTAACGACAAAGCTCCAAACTTAACTCAAAAAGCAGTGAGAACTTCAAAAATATGAAATTAAAAAGAGAAGTTATCTATAGTTTGCGTCACCTGCTTTATCTAAGAACCCACGATGTTTTACATAAGATTTTACAGACGGTAAGGGATAAACACCTTGGGAACCTTGGGACAAACTCTCCTTATAAAAATCTTATTTTTATAATGTCATGTAGCTAGTAATATTGAGCCCACGTAACGAACAATGTAGTATTTTGCTGCAAAAGATTTCTTAATTGCGTAACCATCCTATTGACACCTAATCTATTGAATAAAAAACTGGTTGCCTTAACTTAAACATGGTGCCTTAAATTTTTGGAAGTGTTTTGTAACACACTTCCAAATTTTTTATTGTTAGATTATTAAGCTATACTGACTTAATCAATCTAAACATCGACAAAGCTTCTCTGTTCGCGCCAAGTCATCATTGCGTAGGTTACTCTAGTTACGTATGAAGAGTATATATTTGAAAATACATGTTAATTATGCATGGAATAGTAACAAATGAACAAACTCACTTTCGTTTTACTACAAGAAAACATTTTAGCACTAAATACCCATAAACCCATAGCATAAACGAGCCTTATAGAGCTTTGAGAATTGATTTAAAAAACATGACAATATTTATAACCGACTTCAAAAAAGAAAGTAGAATTTTATTGAAATAGCAATATTTTTATGTGTGCAGATTCTGCTTGGGTTATCAATCACATAGACAAAATATTACAGGTGTCTATGTAGGTGTTAAAAATTTCTTTGAAACTAGCGTTTTTACGGTGGTAATAATTTTTGTGCTCCTGCAAGTAAAAGATAACTGCAAGTTTCGAGATCCCATGAATTGACTTGTTGAATTTTTTATCTTTCAGAAACTGCCGTATCCAAAGGCCGTTGGTTTCATCGTCGCTAACGAGTTCTGCGAAAGATTCAATTACTATGGAATGCGAAGTAAGACATTTAACAGTACTATACTCATTTAGCATACTACGATAGTTTTAATTAATTAGCCATTAGCGGCGGCTATACAGTTTTTATCCAGCGAAAATAAGGTTCTTTTTGAGTGAAAATTACAAAAGAAAATCACCCTAAGTTTGAAAGTAATATGCACATCATAAAATGATAAGGTCTTTTGCTTAAGTACTTTTTTTAGCGTAATACAGTTGATACTGACGTTTCGTCCGACCAAGTTGTCTGTGAAACAGCATTTTTTTTAAACCCGGCTGTCATCACGAGATAGTCTTGCCATTTGTATAATTTACTAGCTTTGGAATTCATGGTTTGGCTGAAATTAGTATACAGTTTAATAAATGGGAACATTTAAACGATGCTAGCGACGCTTGTCAGTTAACATATATGTTGGTCGGACTATATTTGTATACTTATCAAAACAATTTTTTCATTGCGAGATGACAATAATGACAACTGGTTGACACTTTTTTGAAAGTTAACAAATAAGGTAATGTTTATTGAGGGATGCTACCCATATATTCGGGCTGGCACAATCGGTTATGCAGTATTTGTCTATAAGGCCAGCTCGAAACAATTGCGGCCATAAGCGGGTAGACACGTCCCGCTCATTTCGCTCAAAGGTGACTTTCCTCCGGAAGTTTCATCTACATATTATATTCGATTTTGCCGCCAGGTTGTGCTTATTTATTATGCCAATCGGAATATGCGGTTAGCCTCTGAAGATTATAACGTAATAGTGTAGTATAAGTCTTCTGGGCCCTAGCCAAGGTGCAATATATGATCGCTAACGCTTTAGAAAACGCTTTAATTGTATGGAGCATATCACGTGATTATTGTTATATCACGTGAAGCTTCATACAGTTTTAAGTATTTTCTGCTTGCTTTGGCAGCGTGTAGAACTGGGAGTAGCGTAAACTGTGACGTCAATCTTTTGCAACCTGCAATCAAAAGTTTGCGTTTAAATTGCATTCGTTAACGATGCGTCATTATACAAACTGATTTGCTTTTATTTATTATTTGAAATAAAGTTAAAAAGTTTGTTCTTTTTCTGTAATAAAACGTGAAATCCTGTAGTTAATCCCACATGACCTTGCTTTATTGTTTTCAATGGCTTATATAATTACTGTTCTTTGAAGATATAGTTAATTATTTGTTGCATGTATACAAATGGATACATTCCTACATTATTATTTGTAGCAGGAATGACATAGGTCATTTATGGACCGATTTTCATGATTCCTTTTGCATTGACCTCAGTTTATTCAGCTCAGCTCCAAGTTGGCCCTATTATAATTTTGTGCGAGCTAGACCCTGAACTTTGGAGACGCGCCATATAAATCCTCAAAATTTTATAGAAAAATTATACTAATTGACTTTTTTAAAATACGGAATCATTCATAACGTGAAAGGTACATAAAAATGGTCCAGAAAGAATATCCAGGACAGGCCCCAGAGATAAAGGAACACCTCAATTTAAAACAGCACGTGTCTATAAGACTGGCATTTATGAGAATAATTTCGATCGCTTTGTTTGATGTGGTGTATGCATACATGAGTCCAACACATTGCTTTGAAATAAAATGAAATATTTATTTCTCAATATTGACAATTACTTGTTTTTGTTGAAGTCAAATAAAACATGATTCTACCACCAGTTCGGAAAAACCTTTTGTGGAGAAAAGCTGGCAAGAAACTTCACGGGTATATTTTTTCAAAATAGTTTTAATGATTTATGTCTGTGCAAAGTTATACTTATCTGAATCTGTTAGCTCGGCAAATCTCCCTCCCCCAAGTATCCAAACGACCTCAACCTCCTCCTCCTCAACCATATTAGAGGGAAGTGAGCGACCCGTCACCCGACGCTACTGTTAGACACGTACGTCAAACTCAACGAGCAAACAGACACATTACACATATTTTATTACAAATACTAGTAAAATCCTGTTAATGAGGGGATTATACCCAAGGACTTTTATCATCCAAATAATCGGATAGTTTATAATATGCTTTAGCACACAACTTCTGTTTCATAGTTTCTTTGAATTTGTCGATAGGAAGACCTTGGATATCCTCAGGAACCTTATTATAAAAGTGTATACATTGACCCATGAATGAGTTAGTGACTTTATGAAGCCTATTATTATGACCTGCCAGCATATGTTTTCCTCTTGTGTTAACATTGTGCAGATCTTTTATTCTTTTGAACAAGGTTATGTTCTTTTTTACATACATACATTTTCTAAAATATAAGTATTGTGAATGGAAAGTAAGAATATTTATTTCCTTAAATTTACTTGTAAGTGACACCCTTTTCTGCAGAATAAATATTGTATCGATGTCGACAGCACGCCCCCAAAATAGAATGCCATATGTCATGAGGCTGTGGAAGTAACTTATGCAGCAGAGTCAAGCCTTTTCGCTAAACCCTCAACATGCGGTCCCCACTGGAGTTTGGCGTGTAAGGTTATGCGCAAAAATGCGGTTCAGTTTACAGGAGTCAGTTCCTGGCTCTTAACTACAATGTTTGTGTTTACCTGTTTGACATTTGGCAATGTAAAGTTAACACATTTAGTTTTGTTTTCATTGAGGAGCAAATTATTAGCTGTGAACCACTTCTCTGTGTTGGAGATGCATTTGTTTACTGCTTGATAGTCAGTTTCTTGTCTGTTGATTTTAAATAAGAAGGAAGTATCGTCAGCAAACTATATGACCTCGCATTGATTCTTAACGATCGATGGCAGATCATTGACCTATACTAGAAAGGACCAAGAACTGAGCCCTGGGGTACACCCATTATCACTGCCGATCCTGATGATTTTTCTCCATTTATTGCAACTTTCTGTTTTATATTAGAAATAAATATACGATTTCATCAAGGCAAGCGCTCGGTTTTTTAGACCGTAATGGTGCAGTTCATGAGTAGAGTAGTATGAGCCACACAGTCGAACGCCTTGGACAAGTCACAAAATACTAATAATCAATAGCATCATACGACTCCTCCCAGGCACTGAATACATATTTTATAACCTCGACAACGGCACCGTTGTTGAGCGACCCCACGTGAAACTAAATTGCTTAAAATTCATTAAACAAAAACCATAAAAAGGAAAAGGTAATTGATTTAAAATTAATTTTTCAAATATCTTACCGAGCATTCGTAGTATAGATAGAGGTTAGGGGGAGATTAGGGTCAGACATACTCCTACTTTGAATATTGGAATTACCTTACTAAATTTCATTATATCAGGAAATACACCATTATCAACACAGTCATTAAATATAATGGCTAAGTGCGGGGCTATTGGCTAGTGGCTACCATCGATGACAGATTGAATAATTGTAACAGAAATTCCATCTAAATCGGCAGTATTTTGACTTTAATGCTTTTAAAAGCATTTAAAACTTGTGGAACAGTAACATGTTTCAAGTTTCACTGTTGAAATCAATATCGCATGAATTTAAATTTTCCATAAGCAGTGACTGTGCAAGAGTAGAACATGAATTAACACTGAAAGTAGTTGACACAGGGATAGCAGTAAAAAGTTTTCAAATGCTTCAGCAACTTCTCTGTCAGTTGACAACAAATTATCATAAATTTTTTTATTATATTGCGCTCTTTTGCTCTCCCAGTTTCCTGATTAATAATAATTCTAATTTCCTTTGGTAATGAAGGTCTGATGATAAAGTCAGAAAACGGACATGGAACTCTTGAATGGCTACTAGTAACCCTATCATGTTTAGACTCATTTGGTATTATTGACGAGTACAGCATATTACACATTATATCGAGCTTCTGAGGATTTTTGAGGTCAGTGCCAGCAGCCTCGTAAGAAGACTCGTATGCAGTCATAAAGGATGGCAGTGACCTTACAGAATAAATAACTAAAGAATAAATATTTGTTGTACCTACTTATAGACAACACTTTCATACAAAAGTTATTATTTTTCTTTATATGTTTTGCATTTGGTTTCTATACCTTTAATAAAAAATGTCTAATATATGTACTTATCTTAGGAACGATTTAACAAAGGACAAGTCACATTGGTTTTCTGTTATTCTGTGTATATTAGTAGTACACAGAACAGGTCTATTCTGTGCACTAAAGTACTTATATTTGTCCTACTTGAGTGAGGACTGGTTTTGGCTTATCGTAAGTTATTTATGTCAATTATCATCGTTAACTTGACCAACTTGCCAACACGGCAAATGATGTGAAACACGGCGTTCAACACGGCTATGTCTATGTATTTCAATAATTTTTCATTAAATTCATCTTTTTATATAGACAAATCAAAGTTAAAAATAAAAAATCCCCAGACAAAAATATCAGCTTTATGACCCCGAAATAAGCTTTTGTTATGGATGACCATATAACGAACTAGGGAGGAACGAAAATAAACATATCTATCAGTGAATATAAACAACCATGACCCGATAAAAAACATCTGTGTTCATCACGCAAATAAACACCCCGACCAGGACTCGAATCTGGGACCTCCGGCATATGACGCAGGGCTACTACGCACTACGCCTCTCGGCCGTCCACCATTGACTGTAATTTCACTATCACTTTCAATGCCCAGCGTGATTTAAAGTAAGATGTTTACACCGAGGTTCCCCCAATACACAGGATATTATTGTCTTGAGCCCCAAAAGCTGAAATGGGGTATTTCGATAAGAACGAAGTCGTAGGCATCCCCAACTAAGAACAAAACTCAAAGCCAAATACACGAAGTAAGTCGAGCCGTGCTGAGCCAGGATTCGCACTCCGGTTCTATACCGCAGGAGACAACGCTATCTACTCTTACTACTAAATAAATAACTCTAGAAATTAATTACTGTATCAATTTACTCTTGCATGTATTAAATTGTGACTGCAGACTGGCTGCGTACAAGAATCATTCATATTTGAACCACCATTATGTTTATTTATACCTATAGGTTTCCATTAAATAAACTGAAACTATTTAATAATAAGAATCACATATAAAACTAGTTATGCCTACTGCATACAAAAAGATTACATTTAAAAAATGCAATTTAACTGCAAATAACAATAGATTAACAAAGTAGGAAAACCGGAATATAATTTCTATATGCATGTCTTAACTACAAAGTTTATGAAACAAGAAGAATATTTACAAAATAATAATAGGATAAAGAAAAATAGGGAGACAAAAGTAATTGCAGAAAAGAAATGTCCCAAAATGCAAGGAGTCTGGGCCAGGTCTTTGTACACTTTATCAAAAAATAGTTTAAGATGCTTAGAACACTTTTTGATTGTTAAATTGTTATTAAAACACTTTGTTTATTGGTAGGAAATGAAATTGTGCATTATTAGTGTGCAACACAAACAAAAAACATCATGGCGGAATTAAGAATGTCATTTTGACAGCTAAGGTTTACTTACATCTTTTTGTTTTGTGTATCCAGCAGTATCGATGGCTGCTTGCCATTAAGTCCAAAGAATTGAATTGAATTGTTTTGTGTATTTTAAGCTTGTTTATCAGTTGTAAAGTTTAAAAAAAAATCGAAAGAAAGAACTCAAGCGCAATGAACAATCAAACACACAGACAACTATCAATGTGATGTGAGTGAGGTGGTTCACTTGACAACTGGAGCAGGTTCACTTGACAACTTCCGCCATAGAAAAGACTCATTGTCAATGTTGCCCGCTAAAATGAACACAAATAATGTTGACTTTTTTATTTTCTTACCATCTAACTACTAATTAAATCAAATTATTTGTATTTTTCATACAATAAGTATTTATTTGTAAATTTTTTTAGATGGTGTACAAAGACCTAGCCCAGGTGCTGACATTTCTTTTGATAAAATTGACATTTAAAAATAAATTCGAAAGTCACTAAGGATCATTTAAACTTAAAATTCATAGTTACAAACTACACATATATGATAGCGCATTGTTAGATCAACGATTGTATGATATGTAGGTAACTTAAGGCGTAATCAAATAAATAACTATCCAGTATTTTAATTGTTTAAGGTTGACTCACATCTTACGTAAAAACAGGTGTTATGAATTTATGTTAACAGTTATTGGATTATTAAAAGGCACAAAGTAATTGCAAATTAGACTGACGTCATATTGTCCGTGATACACTTTTCGTAATAAGTTTTGTTGACGGAAAGAGTCAGTCTGTGTTGAAATTTCACTGAGTGCACATCAAATAAAATAGTTGTTTTATTAAAACCCAATCCTAGCGACACTCTAACATAATATATAAAGGGTTTTTCAATAGGGACAAAACAATTTTGTTTTGTTATAAGAAACCTACACACTTTTTTATGATATGTGAAAACGTCAGTCAAGACTGACTTTATAATCATGTGAAGTTCACGAGCGCTCCTCCAGAAAAGTTGTGCGTGCGCGCGAGATTAAAGACCATTGGCGAATCCTTATTTAAGTAAACAGTGAGCGTTTAGAAAAAAAAACTAGTACTTTTGTTTATTCTTTTTTTTAATGTGAATTTCCATAATATTAGCTTCATGTGTAGAAGTCTCCAAAAAAATAGTTGATTTATAAAGCTTGATTTGACTTGATCAGTTTGTTTTAGCTCCTGTAATTTTTTATTACGTTACATAGGATTGATTGTGACCAAGCACAAGTATTTGATTTTTCAATATAAGTAGATTTTAATTATAGGAAATTATAGTCACTTCAGAATGTAAGGACTCATTTGTGTGAAAATTTTTTTTTATATTCCTCATAGGAAAATGATTTATTACTCACTGGAGTCCTTATCCTTGGCTGTATAGCTTTTGCCTTACCGGCGAGTTTGAGATAAAAAGCTTCCGATAGATTGCCTTACAACGACTTATTGCAGTGATTTTTGGACAAGTTGATTAAGTTAAAGATATTGATGAACATTTACGTGCCATTATTATCATGGTCGGTTGGTGATAGTAATAATTACCTATGTAAATGTAGGTAATTTGAAATTATAACCTCTAAATTAGTACTTAATGAAAATGCCATTATTATTATTCCTAGACATACTCCATAATATATATATTTTTTAAATGGACCCGGATTTTATGTCCTATAGTTTTAGATATTTTTAACTTCCAAACACTCCACTTTAACTCCAAATAAAACCATGCATGGCGATCTGCCAATGTCCTTTGACTCAACATATTTACTATTGCATGTTCCTGTGCCAGTGAACATTACACTATAGTCAGGCCATTTTAATAGGTAACATTTGACGTCTGTCAGTTCTATCTTCATAGTGAGGTGACCTGCTTAAAACCATCGATTAAAGTGAATGAATCGATACGGACTTGAAATATATGTGAATTTTAAAAATCATCAGGCGAATCCCTTTCACATTATTATTTTTTCTTTCGTAAATTTAAGGAGCAAAATAAGACAAGTACATAATATAACAAAAAAATTGCATTTATTCAGTTGAACTATCAGAACTGTTATAAGTATTGTTATCTTCATTACTGCTGTCAGCACTCAGAGATATTATTAATTCATTTTCAATAACATTGTCTATTCTCACATCTCGTTCAAAATCTCGTAAAATTATTTTCTTTGTTTTCTCTACGACTTTTCTCCAGTCTTCTGTAGTGACTTCTGCACACGCAGCTTGTACAGAGTCATCATTTTAGCTGTACTGAAGGGTGGTTCAGTATTGCTCCGCGCTGCATGACCCTTTCTTTGTGCCCAAACAAGCTCGATGGCGTTATACTGGCAATGATAGGGAGGCAATCGAATAACTTCGTGTCCATGCTCTAGGGCTAGTTCATCGATTACATAGCAGAGCTTGGACCGCTTAGTTGCTTTTACCAGATTTAACAACTCAACTTTTAATAAAGTTGGAGTTGCATCCACATCATTTCTTACCAGCCACGAGACAATTTCTTGCTTGCGTGTAGGATATTCTTTTCTCGAATAATATCCTTAAATGTGGTTGCGAATTGCAGCAGCATCAAAATCATCAACGCCAACAACTTTCTTGTCCCTCTTACTTTTTTTCGGTGTACGTAAAGTATTATCTTCTGAGCCTGATGGTCCGTATTTCTCTTTCATATGATCAGTATTTCACTGTTCTCTTCCCTATTCCCAATGAAACTTGTTCTCTCGGTTGCGTCAATGGTAAAGGAGGCCCATCGTTAACTGATTCACGTTCAAAATAATTGTGCGATTTCACCACTAGTTTGCGAGATTGACTGTTTAGCGTTTTCCCCTTTTTGTTATGTTGTTGAATTTTGATGAATTGTCAAATGTTACCTATCAAAATGGCCGGACTTTAAGTTTAAGTACTGAAAATATTGCAGCCATAAGAGCTTCAGTTCAAAGCGAATCAGACAAGTCGATTCCATGACGTTCACGAGAATTGGGAATTTCTCATTTTAAATTATTGCGAATTTTACGTAAATATGTCCAGCTACACTTTTGCGTCGTAAATTTTTTCTTAAGGGGTTGCTTTAAGTCGAAGGTTATTCCAACAATCCAACGACGTTAGAAGAACTCAGAATAATATCGAACGCGAATTGCCAAAATTCCGGCTGATATGTATGAAAGATTGATTGAATATTGGATCCAAATTTGTGAAAAAGTGCTCGTGATAATTTTACGAATTCCAAACAAAATTGTAACGTACAAGTTGGAATTCACAGTTAAAAAATTTTACATGTTTAAATTTGTTTCTAAGAAGGCTGATGTCATGAAACATATTTGACTAACAGTGATCAACTATCTCAAATGGTCGAAATACGGAAACCGAGTGCCTTAATAACAAACGATTTCATTCAAAATCGAATCGAGTTTGTCACTGAAAATATACTGTCTTATTGTATTAATATAGACAAAAAAGAAGCGCGCTACACCTGCAAGAATTTACGCCCTTGGTACTCAACGGTCACGCTATATCAGCTTAGATCGACGATCGCGGTACTGGAAAGGTATATTTGTTGTTTGTACATACCGCAGAAATTAAAAGTCAGGTTTGAAATTTTTAATCACATTTTGCTCAAAATGGCGCTAATGTGAGTTAACATTGTATTGAACATCTATTTGTGGATTTCTCCCATTTGTAAGTTATACAAACTTTTTGGATGATAGAAAATTACATTACCTTAAGTTTTCAAGATTCATTATATCAAATAAAATACTCGGAACCGGACTTTATCACATTAAATATTTTTAACATTTTGACTCGACGTTTATTTTATTTTATTTAGTTTATCTTTGTTACAAGTAACTGCATGATGAGATAATGAAATGATAATGATAAGATGACTGCATGTTGGATGATGGATTTTATATTTTTTAGTTTAGGGTGTTGAAGAAACCTCCGACCACCTTGTTTGTTGAAGTTGGGGTGTTTCTTAATTTTGATGGGTTCCCTGATCACTCTAGGCACAAAGCTTTTTTTGAATAACATTTTTACAGAGTGAAACCTTAAATAATGGTTTGTCGTGTCCATAGAATGCAGATTTTGTTGCTCTTCTTTTTCGATATCAGCTATGTGTTCTCTAACGTGGGTTGAAACATTCCGTTCAGTTTGACCAATTTAGGAAAGCCAACCACTGCAGTCAATGTTGTACACACCTGGATCTTTGATGCAGGATTGAACTGGACGAAAATGTTGAGTAATTTTTGTTAATGGTTCATATATTAGGCGCACCTAAGAATTTTTCTTATCTTGTCAGTTACACATTTAGCCTAGGTTAGGAAAGCAGGTTGCATTAGGACTGCATTCTTCAGGCTTCACGCTGTCTCTGCGGCGAGGTGGTTTGAGGCTGTTCTCACGAGGCACCTTGACGATATGCTTGAATTCATGATCGATGTACCGAAGGTCACAGATTTCTTGTGCTATCTGAAACAAATTCAAATATTTATTTCTCAACATTGACAATTACTTGTTCTTATTGACGTCAAATAAAGAATGACTCTACCACCAGTTCGGAAAAAATTTCGTGAAGAAGAACTGACGAGAAACTTAAAATAAAAAAAACAGGTATATTTTTTTTAAATTAATTTACAGTGTCTCTTTATGTCTATACAAAATTATTCTTATCTGCATCTGTTAGCTAGTCAAGTCTAGTCCAAGTATCAAACGGCACCCGTTCACGAGTTAACGCGGGATTCAGCCATCGCCTTCCTCAACCATATTAGAGGGAAGTGAGCGACCCGTCACATGACATGAGAGGAATCTAGTGCAGATAATTAGAACTCAGATGATGGTGGGATTATCCATTTGGGTATTTATCGGTGTGGGAATTAAACACGATAAAATCCAGTTAAAAATGTGTTTTATATGGTTGAAAATTACAAGTCATAAAAAAGTTTACCCCGTGGCGATGGACAAAATATACGATACTATAAAAGTATTTATGGCAACATAGGTAAAACGTCTGTTTTGTGATTGTTCTTATTTTACTGTAATTTATAAATCTAACACAATAGATTGTAATATTGACAAAGAATTATATTTGTTCACACAAAAAAAATTGTGTCATAGTAAATATACTAACTTAGTGCAGAAGAACTGATGAAAATAATAAAGCTAGAGTGTTTATTGTTACAGCAATTTAGGATTTTCAACATTAACTGAGTAACACTAGTATCCACGGTTTGCGTCGGCACGATGGTACACATATTTCTTTATTTAACGCAATTTATTTTTTTATATTGAACACTCCCTCGTAAATTACATAATACTATTGATAAACTGTGCTAAACTGTGACGTTTACCTATCTATAATATTTATTTGAAGACATTACATATCACCTAGTGGCCGCAAAGGCTGAATTAACTTCAAATTGTCGCGCCCCTTCCAAATGTAATTGTAAAACAGATATTAAGACACTCGTTATTATTTTCCAGCAATTCTGTCTCTCTACTTACTTAACAAGACCGGCCAGACAGAAGAGGGAGCGACGCTTCTCTTTCACGTGTTCTCAATGCTGTGCTACTTCTTCCCAGTATTTGGTGCCATAATCGCAGACAGTTGGTGGGGCAAATATAGGTAAGATTGATATCATTTACTTAACAAATGCATTGGTGTTAAAGGTTTTTATATTCTCAGTGACGTAAACTGGAATTAAACTCAGGAAAACATTATATGCTTATCTATATACAGTGTTATACGAGCGATGTTTTCAAATTATAAAAATAACAAAAATATGCATAAATAAATACTTATATTGATAAGTAAAAGACAAAACATTTTACCAAATATTTCGTAAAAATTTCATAACCTGTGGGCACACTTCTTGATCTATTGTAACTAAAGTTATTTAATCTGGAAGTATGGTATATTTTAAACTTTGTACTTCAATGCTGTCTTAGGATAGGCAGGAATACTAGGTACTCTATAGTATCTAGGGATTTATTTATTTATAAATTTTATTTGTTTATTCATACTTCAGTTCGTAATTTAAAATAACGTAATAATTAATAATATCAAAAACGATTGTTCATGATCAGACATGGTAGGTACTAAGCGAGTTTTCACGATAAAAACTTAAAAAATCATGGGTAAACGGCGGCGCATTTCGCGGACTAAGGGGACCCAGCTAACTGATTAACGTTGCATAACCATTGAAAGGACACTTCTCATTTCCCATTAGTGGTTTAAGATCGGTCGTTTAAGACGGTTTCAAATCGTTTATAAAACGCGAATGTGCTTTCACAGTAAATGCTAAAAAAAAATGTTGAGTGACAACGATTTTATAAATTAATATACGGGTTATTGTATTCTAGAGCGTACCCTATTATTAACTGTTTTAAACTATCGCGGTTATTTTCACTATAATTTAACGAATTTACGGGATTCTTACCACGTTTTCGATTCTTATTTCGCGCGTCCGATATTTCGATGCTGTTACAAGCACCATGATCGCGGACTGGTGATCCATCATCGTCATATCCTAAACTTCCAACAACACAGAGAATCTCCACATGTCGCGATAAGTTGGTAATTTTTGATATACCTTTTTTCTCAGAACCATCATGTACTTGTCAATGGTGTACGCAGCCGGCAGTATATTGATCGCCCTGACAGCTATTCCACCTTTAGGCATACCAGTTCTGTAAGTATCTATGACTTTCACTAAGTTAGGGATATTGGGGTACACAAAACAACAATTTTGTGAGACACTGCTAAAAAGATGCCAATGATGTTTCCATTACTTTCACATCTGGTGTAGTCTGGTCGAGAATAATACCCATACTGTGTCAATTATTTTCACAATAACATGTTCACGTGAGATTTTTCGTAATGATTTATAGCCTCACTGAGTTTAACATAAAATAATTTTTATCAGTTTCTTATAATAATTAATTTTTAATGTTTAAAATTATATCACTAGATTATTCTCTTTTTTATGCTTTCAAATAATTAATTGCAATAATTTTAAGAGAGTTCACCATTTTATCGATGGTGCTGATAGCAGTGGGCACAGGAGGCATCAAGCCTTGCGTGGCAGCTTTCGGAGGAGACCAGTTTAAGCTTCCTGAACAGGAGCGGTACTTGAACTACTACTTCTCCGTCTTCTACTTCGCCATCAACTCCGGCAGCCTCATCTCTACCTTCCTGACGCCTATCTTGAGAAGTGTCAATTGTTATGGTGAAGATGGGTGCTATTCACTGGCTTTTGGCGTGCCGGGGATTCTAATGATCGTATCCATCGGTAAGTGGAACATACCTTACAGTCTGTGAAATAGTAGGTTATACTGTGTTTTATACATATTGTGTTATTTAGGATTCCATAAATATCGTAAAATAATTTAGTACGCAACAGTACTTTTAATAAAATACAACTATTGCTAACATTTGTAATGAAAATATATTTTTTTGCTGTACTAGCATAAAGTTAACAATATTTGGTGGTACAAATTGGATTATAAAAAACTTTTATTATAGAACTCAGTCGCAATATTTTGATGTAGGCTAAAAATGCAAAGAGGAATGATAAAAGTGTATTGTACCATAAAAAACCAGGCTTGATCTATGTCGATGATTTAGAATGCAAACCGCGAGAATATAAGTGATCATTTTCGCTCACTATATACTAAATAAATCATCAAATCCCGCTTTCAACATTTCATTGACCCGTCATGTTTCCCGACTATAAGTTCGTAGATAGATCGATAGATACTCGTAGGTGCACGTACGTATAGGCTAGTTAGTTACGTGTCGGTGCTTGCACGGCGCAATCTGATAATGTGAATCAATATCCGTTTCCGATGTCCATTGTAGAATTGTCCCACATTGCCTTTTAACTTTATCGATAATACCATTCCCCATTGATCAGAAATTTGTGGCAAACCAATGTGAATGGCTATTTATATATGAAAATTCCAGTATCGCAACTAGGCTAATGTATGATGGTTTAACTGCACTAATATTATACAGAGGAAGGTCATTTTTTACTGTATAAACTGCGCAATTATTGAACTTGTTTAAATGATTGTTTCATCATATCACCTAATTTGAGTAATTATAAAAGCAAAATTGACTAGAATTAGCAGTGATTTTCTCGTACCTGCTAACCTATTGTATTCATATTTTTGCAGTACTGTTTGTGGGTGGACACAGAATGTACATCATTAAGCCACCGCTGGGGGTAAATCTTTTGACTAAGGTCTCAGCTTGCATTGTGGTAAGTAAATAAAATATTACTTTCCTTTAACATAAGAAGTTTTAATATTTGTTATATCAACTTAACTTTTAAATATTTAAAAAAAAGTTTAAAAAAAAACCATCCCTCTTTTATGTAATATTCAACAGTATTAACCTGGGTTGAGTGTATATTTTAAGTTTCTTATATATGTTTTTTTAAAAGATATATTCCGATTTTGTAATTTTTTTATTTTATCAATTTTAATTTTGTAACTGGTTTGGCAATAAAGTGTATTATTATTATTAATATAAGAAATATAAATAGATTATTTTATCTAAATAAATAGTTCACATTAACAAATATTTCCATTTGCATTCCTTTTATTAATAATTTCGTGCACGTTTTAAAGTTCTTTACGTTGCAAAGAAAAACGCATTTTTGATGACTTATCACTTTCCAAAATGTTTATGTACTCTTAACCGACCACCTATGGCTTCTGGGAGTAACTTCATCGTCCCAACTAAACTTCGGGCAACAAATTGTGTCCATGGCTCAAACTGCTTCAAAGAAGTTGGAAATCTCAGCAAAGCAGCTAGAAGCGATGGACGCAGTTGACCGAAGTGCCCGAAAAATTATTCACAACTTTTACCTCACCACCAAAAAATTGCAAAGCCTCGGCCATCGTCGGGAAGTTGCCAATTTAGCTGTCTTCTACAGATTACATTTTGGAGAGTGCGCGAATGGTCTTTTGGATCAGGTTGAACCCACACCCTTCTTACATCGGACTACAAGACGCAGACAGGCCTTCCATCCCGTTATAGTAGAGATCCCAAGAAGTCGAACCAAATGCTCCGATAGTTCCTTTTTGGGGGTCCGTATTGGGATGTGTAAATTTAATTGGCATATTATAAGGCTACATAACGTTTTTTTGCATACTGTATTTACATGGTACTTATGGTAGCGTCGGGTGACGAGTCGCTCACTTCCCTCTAATATGGTTGAGGAGGGCGATGGCTGGATCCCGCGTTAACTCGTGAACGGGTGCCGTTTGAGGGTGTTCGTCGTTTGGATACTTGGGGGGAGGGAGACTTGCCGAGCTAACAGATGCAGAAAAGAATAATTTTGTATAGACATAAAGAGACTCTGTAAATTTATTTTGAAAAAAAATATACCCGTGAAGTTTCTTGCCAGTTCTTCTTCACGAAGGTTTTTTTCGAACTGGTGGTAGAATCATGTTTTATTTGACGTCAATAAGAACAAGTAATTGTCAATGTTGAGAAATAAATATTTGAATTTGAATTTGAATTTTGACATTAGAAAAATTACAATCGAATATCTTTTAAAACAGACAACGAATATAAAATATTAGATGGCGGATATCTAGTAAAATATTTTACTAAAACTTGAACTAATTTATAGTTTCTGTGATGCTACAAATATTCAGATATTAACATTTTCAACTTACTTAAACTATGTGGACTGAGTGAGCACTCTCAAAAATTTATTATCCGAAAACCTGCCAAGTTAGTGGTTCGTTTTGTATTTTACAAAGTCCCATATTAATTTTACTTAACTATGCAAATATATAGCAGTTAAAAGTTTAGTTTCATCAGAAATGGGGTTTTCGAAAGTGTGCGGATTGAGTGAGCTAAAGAAATTATTTGTAAAACCTTAAATACGTTACTACGTGATCTACAAATTATAAAGGTAAGCTAGCATAGGTTTTACTAAATACTAGTACATAAATATTATATGTTAAATGAATACTTTCACTGATGTCGTTGGTAGTTTGTGAGAACCGAGTGAGCGCACGTCAAATAATGTAAATCTTGTTTTATCTTTTTACAAATACAGAGATTACTTTTACAATTGTTTTAGAACTTTTACTAAATGAACATCAT
Source organism: Marasmarcha lunaedactyla (assembly GCA_923062675.1). Classification (NCBI taxonomy): domain Eukaryota; kingdom Metazoa; phylum Arthropoda; class Insecta; order Lepidoptera; family Pterophoridae; genus Marasmarcha; species Marasmarcha lunaedactyla. The sequence continues at coordinate 9,516,782 of OV281339.1, read as the reverse complement.
TTTTTAATTTTTTTTCTGAAGGGTGCTCACTCAACCCACACGCACACCAGAAAAGTTGCGTGGTTCCAATTCGGTTCTGTATTATTGTGTTATATATTTTGATTATAGTGAGATGATTATTTACAATTCATCATCATCATTTCTTAAATAATCTTGGTCAAATGTTATTATTTATTATTCACGTGCAAGTCACTTTTTGGCATGATCTATATACTGACTAACCTGCTCCTCCTCGCTGCGCTCGAAGTTGCATCTAATATTATTTATTTTTACTTTCAAGACTCAACATATGATCTATACTTGATAAATTAGGCACCAAAAGTTTTATTCTTACTTTACGTTTATGACTTTAGAGGTTATAGATACTTTTATTATGCGTTTTGTATTTTATGATAATAATTTTTAAATTTAAATTTATCTTTTGACGTATAACAGTTATGTCCTTTACATTTATGCTGTATAAAATTATGATAAAGAAAATTAGAGTAAGTGAAACTTATGGCAATGAAACCATTCTGCGAAAAAACTTTATGCAGAAATGTTATGCCAAACTACATTATGATAAAAAAAATTATGCGTTCAAAAGGGCTCCCCCCATTTGGTGCGGGTCGCCAAGGTGCGGAATGAACTGCCTGCGTCTGTTTTTTCAGAAAACTATAGTCCTAGTTCTTTCAAGCGTCGAGTGAATAGGTATCTCATGGATAGACGTGTAACCCCTTCGTCTTCATCATCACTTTTCATCAGGTGAGATAGAAGACAAAAGTCTAATCCTTTTTCAATAAAAAAAGACTATGCAAAATCTTAGTAAAACTTTACTAAGTTTTCACAGTTCAGTCGGGTTGGTAAAAAATGACTTAGGTCCTGATGGCGGCTGACGGATCCCTAAAAGCTAATGAAACAAAACATTGGCCTAGAATTATTCGGAGGTTCAGTACTAACCCGATTTGACTAGTTATGTCAACCAGCATGTGAGATCTTAGGTTATATTTAATTATTTTTTAAATTCTTTTCCCCCATAAAATATTCATCGACGGCTTTTTGATTTTCAGCACAGTGTTACAAATAAATGCAAAAGTAAAGAAAAGCGAGAGCACTGGTTAGACTACGCTGATGACAAATACGAAAAAAAGCTTATCGAGGATATCAAAGCGCTGTTACGAGTGTTGGTTCTGTTTATTCCGATACCGGTGTTTTGGGCGTTGTTTGATCAACAAGTAAGTTGTATTTTTTTATATTCATAGCCAGATAACTACGCGATCCTTTCAATATTAATAGTGATCATACATTTTTGTAGCAAGGGGTTTCAGTTGAATTATCCTTTTTGTCTTCAATTTCACTGTTCTTTCATGCTTTTGCACACGAATACAAACGTTAACTTGGTTATAAAGCGCTGCCATCAAAGCTGGTCAAGGAAGCTAGCTAAAAAAATCGATCAATCGCATTTAACTATTTCTTAGGCTCGCTTTGCTCATCTCGGGTGGAAATGGGATTATCAGATCGAGTTATGTGCGAGTATGTAATCTAAGGATGCGTGCTAAGGGGCGTTAAGGTTGCGAGCCACGGATGCTTGCGAGCCCGTGTAGCAAGTTTTGATCTTGATAAGAATTTATTTCAAACGTGTACGCTATGTATCCTTGCGGAGCTCTGTTTCCTCACACAGCTCAGCTAAATCGCAAATTTTTGGTGTAGGAAGTCGAACAGTTTCACACTTTTACTGTTATAATTACCTTCCTTGCACAGCACAACTACTTAGAACTTGTCGAGTGGATATGAAACGTTTCGGCGGTTAAAAAGGTGATCGACTCGACTTGAACCATGTATAGGAGTGTAAGGGTGTTACCACACCAATCGATCGATCTATGGTCTGATAAAACTGTCGATCGACGTCGACTGTTCCATTCTGCCATCAAATGATGGCGTCGATCGACGATTGATCAATTGGTTTGGTAACACCCTAACGATGCCGCACAGTTGTACAAAGATGTTTACTCGCGTGGTAGCATCCCTTAGGTGAATGTTTTGTTTGACGTTAAGAAAAAAATTATATATTTTGTGGGTTCCAAATATGTCTGGATTGTATATCATCTATTATACTATTTGCTGTGCTTCCACAATTTAAACTTCTGAAATTTAAACTTCAGTTTAAATTTCAGAACATTTCAGTACAAGTGGAGGTACAGATAATGGAAGGGAACAAACTAAATGAATAAAAAATTACATGTAACTAATAATATATTACTTCACAGGGCTCTAGATGGACATTCCAGGCCAACAGAATGGATCAAGACCTCTTCTGGGGTTTGACGATAAAGGCCGACCAAATGCAAGTTCTAAACCCGCTACTAATTCTACTGTTTCTTCCATTATTTGACATAGTAAGTCAACGTAAAGTTTTCACATTATTTTGTCTTATTTGTTTGGTATAATAAGTCCGTGCCTTTTTATAACTCGATTATATTCTAGGTGATATACCCATTCCTCGCATGGACAAGGATTGTGACCAAGCCCCTGCACAAGATATTAGCAGGCGGAGTCTTAGCTGGTGCAGCCTTTGTTATATCTGGTTTTGTTGAACTGGCCCTTGTGGTAAGTTTTTGATTGGATTTTATATTAGAAAAGTTTGACAAAGAGACAGTTGCAACAATTATGTTTTATTTACAGCCTACCTATGAGACTCCACTAGTTGCAGGTTACTCTCAGCTTAGAGTGTACAATGGATATAACTGCCAACTTACATTAAATGCATTTCATGCTACCCATAACATAGGCCCATTAGATCAATATGAAAACCTTTATGTCCCGGTAGAGGGAATGATGCATGAGCCCTATATACTCCAAGTGGCAGGCAATGATACACGATGTGGTGATTTCTCGACTATTACTGGCACATTCGCTTTACAAGAAAAAACTGCAAACTCATTCTTCGTTAATCAAAGCGCAGTTACGGATTTCATTGATGATCCAACTAAGCCAATTAATGAAGTACATATAAGGTAAGCAGAAAACGTATAAAAAGTATCGTAATAAATATTTTTTACAATTCATCGTGATTTGTCATACAGTTCTTAGGCGCATAGTATGTTTCGTATAGTTCATTCCAAAAAGAATACATAGCCTCCTCAGATTGGGCTTCTGTCAGTTTGAAATCTTTACCCAGCAACAAAGTATTATGGTTGTCACTAGTAAACTTTGGCCATACGAAGGCTCCTTCAAAATTTTCAGGGGTAGGACTTCCAGTTATAGCAAAATTTGTCCATACTTCAACCATACTTTTAATCATTTTTTTATCCTGACTTTGGCTTACATTTTTTAAATCAATGTAGTAACTGAGAAGTGGGAAACATTTAAGAAGGTAACATATTTCATCACCATTCGCCGCACCTTTTACCTTGATGTTACTCTCCGAAGTGGCCGTTGATTTAACTGCATTAAAACGTCCTACGTAGTTGAATTTATAAGCAAAAACATTACTGTTGTTTTTTGTAGCTTCTTTTATAAATTTGTATACAGGATACTTGAAAATATCTGTTGTGTATTTAATAAATCTGTGTATAGCCATATCAGAGAAATCATTTTTCATATACCTTTTGTTAATTTCGTTGCTTATTTTCTTGTATTCTTTTGAATCCTCCTTATAACTACAGCCGGTAGAAAATGGTACCAAATACTTAAAGTTATTTTGTATTTTTTTCAAGTAATGTGGATTGCTAATAAATGGTATAACTTCTGTTATACCTTCTTGACTATTAAAACCAATTAAAATAGGAATTCGATACATAAGATTCTTTTTTAAAATATATTCCTCAGGGTCTACGGTTAACAACGAAAAATTTGATTTGTTTTCAATGATAGGTAGAAACGGCACTATTTGTCTCTGAAAATTTAATACATCTTTTTTACTGTATATTTTTTGAGCAGCGCTAATGATATCACCTGCTGCAGCAGTAGTCAAATTTTTTATAGTTTTCTTTTTCAATTCAAAGTTTAACTTATTTATTTCAAAGGTTGTATCATGTGCTCTGTATCCAAAAGGTGACGATATAGCTCCACTTTGCAATATCAATTTAGAAAACAGTTTTTTGGCTTTGGTGACTAGGAGCAAAGAAGCAAATGTAGCTGCGGACCCGCTAGCCATTAAAGTAATTTGGTTTTTATCACCTCCAAATTTGAAAATATTCCTCCGTATCCATTTTAATCCCATTACTATATCTTTGAGGCCCATATTCGCATTGGTATCAGTTTCGTTAACTTTTGCGAATCCAAATACACTGATCCTGTGTGTTAATGTGATAAAAAGTATATCTTTTTCTATAAACAAGTCTGGTCCATAAATATGACTGAAACTTGATGTAAACGCATAACCATGGATCCATACTACCACTGGCCTCAGTGGTTCATTTTCAGTTTTCGGTATGACTGGGGTATAAATATTCAAAAACAGACAGTTTTCGTTTCCATACAAACCATGTTTGTGAACAATGTGAGGCTGCGCACAGGCACCGAGGAAAGCCACAGTACCATCATAAGGCTTGTCCCAGGAGCTCGGACGAACTGGATCCTTAAATCTTAGTTTACCGATCGGAGGCTTAGCATATGGCACTCTATAAAACGCATAAAATGTTTTTTCTTCAAACACTGTAGCTTCACTAATTCCTACTAATAATCCCTGCTTAACTTTGACATGCACAAAAAAGGCAAATATTGGCGGGAGCACGTAAAATAAAATTAAAGTTTTTGGAAACATTTACTCATTTCACAGTTCACTCTCAACACGAAAGATTACATCACCATATGTAATTGTATTTACCACAGTAACTCGTTTTAAATTAAATTCACTCGACTGTCAAATGTTTTGTTTTTCACAACGTAAAAAGTGCGTAAATATTATTTGTGATTATACAAGATGTAACACATTCACGTTCACATAAATTCAGGGTTCCTCATATAATCATCAAGAAGTATGTTGTTGCAGAAAGCGTTGATTGGAGTTTTTACTATATATTTTAAATATTCGATGAGTTGCATCATTGTTTCTCATTTCTTCGCGTCAATACTTTATAAAAGTTGGAATATTGGGATAATTATTGAAAATGTTTGAAAGTTGTTGACAAATCTGCAACACCCTGTACACAATACGCGTTTTGCTATGTTGATGCAATCAGTCGTGTTTTGCGTGATTTTGACGTGATTTTGCGTGATGAATACAAAATATTATGATACAAACCTACATAGCAACTATATACAGCTAAGCAGTTTGATCGTTTGTTTTTAAGTAATTGATAAAATCTAAAATACTAAACCGATAACAAACATTATTTCACCATTAAAGAATTGATTTAGTGCTACGTAAATAGGCTTTTATCCCTAATTGTCATCCACTTATGTTGTACTTCTCTGGAGTCGTGTAATATTTATTGTCAAACAAAGATATTTTTATTTCAGATTTTTAGTCAATTCAAACCAAATAGTACCTATAAGAGTTATAGATAGTAACGGCAAAGAAATCTTAACTGCTATGAGCGACAGTCGGAAATTTCACTATATATCAGGAGGAACTTACAGTATACAAATAAATAACAGAACAGTGTCGAAAGACGTCATTTTCAAGACTGGGGGAGCTTATTCAATAAACGTGTACGATGACGGTAATAATAATTTTGTAAGTATTGTTATTTTGTTAAGGTATAATGGCTAAAAAAATTGATTTTTGCGATCCAATCCTTTTTCTCATTTGTTCGTTTAGGACTTGTCAAAAAGGTTATTAAAATTATCGACCTACCAACGTATGTGTGAACTGGCAAGCGTCGTTAGTTTCGTTTAAATGTATACTTTAATGAAATGTGTACAAATTGCGGAAAAGCTATAAAGAACAAAGCTTGGAAATCCAAATAATGGCAAGCAATATCATGCCACAGCCGAGTTTAAAAAACTTGCCATTTCACAGAAGACCTACTTTTGATTTGATACGACATTTGGTTATTATCTTTATAACATCGGTTTTTGTAAAAGCATTGGATTTAATTTTATAACAAGACAATATATCGAAGTTATGGACTATTAATATGCAAAATAATTGAAATATTGTTATCAGTATGTGATGATTTAATAATAAAGAACGCTTGGCTGGTGTTCAAAATTTAATTACACATTAAAATTACTATATGTGCATATAATAATGTCATTTTATGTATCCACGTTATGGAGTTTCCCGCTTGAAATACCAAAATTATAACATTATTTTCTGCATCCTCGATTTTATTGCACGATTTCGCATTAATATTATTATTTATTAAGAAACTTAAATAAATAAACTGACAGATATATATGTGATAAAATCAAGCTTTATTTTGTTTTTATTCAATATTGCCAAATCCAGCGCTGTGTAATCCTCTGACCTGCAGCCATGGAACAATTTAATCATTTAGTCATTTAGTCGGCTTTTAAAATTCCTACCATCACAGGCTATTTATATTGAATCATGATTTTTTTTAATATTCGAAAGTTCATTAATTATTAAAGCACGTGTACGTATTGTATACATTACGACTCATAAATTTGAAAAATATCTTGACAAATAATAACTAAACCTGTTATTTAACACCTACTTTATTAATGTTAATTACAAAGAAGAAAAGAAAGATACAAATATTCCCATTACATCAATTTATTTACGTTTATTCTTTTATAACTATTTCTAACACTGATTGTTTTTTATAAATAAAGTTATATTTTATTCGTAGACATTCTATACGTGCCGTATTATTTTTAATCCGAAAGTAGCTTTTATGTATTTTTGTTTTGTTTCATATCTGATGTGTATTTGATAGACACCTACTATATTGTGTAGTATTTGAGACTTCGAGAGAGAACAATTTTTTTTTAATCTCATGTAATATTTGTTTTAGGAATTGAATTCTGTATTGACAACCCCGTGGAACAGCGTCCACATACTATGGCAGGTGCCTCAGTACGTGGTGATGACAATGGGAGAGGTTATGCTCTCAGTGACTGGGCTGTCTTTCTCTTTCACTCAAGCGCCTGCGTCCATGAAATCTGTAGTACAGAGCGCATGGCTTCTGACCGTAGCCTTTGGAAACATCATAGTCATCATTATAGTTAAAGGGCATGTAATGGATGCTCAGGTACGAATAAATTGTTTTAAATTTTTCAAATTCGTCAAATGAAACCGTGATTCACCTTGTTGGAAATTACATCTATGCCTATGGGGATCATTCATTTAAGATGCTGTTACAGAATACTAGTATAATCCGGGAAGGAATTATGTATGGTGCGTTGTCGAACATATGCTAAAATTGCAATTGCCGTAATTCTTGCACTGACTGTTTCTTGTTCTTAATTTAAACACAACACGTTCGCGTAGTTATTATGTTGGCATAGTTAGGGGCGATACTGATATGTTCAAAACGGACCATTCGGTTCGGCAGTATTTACTAAACGACCGGGTAGGCCTGGATCGTCCTCTACCTATATTCGGTTAGTGCCAGTCGGGTTTGCCCTAACATTCATATTCATATATTCGATTTTGCTGCCAGTTCGATTATGTGGGTAACGCCCCTTGGGAATTTTTGTAGTGCCTCCTCGTAGGAAATAAAAAAAAATATATTCTACTGCTGAGATTTATAATCACACTGATGTGACTCAAAATTTGGTATTGATAAAATACTTACGTAATGTTATATTTATATTAATTGATGATTTCTGTGTTTGTTTCAGTGGAAAGAGTTCTTCCTTTTTGCTGGACTTATGGGCCTGGACATGCTTCTTTTCGCATTTTTGGCATTGAGGTTTAAGTATAAAGAAACCGAGTCAAATGAAAATTTAGCTGTGGATTCTTCAGTCAGTCAGGAAACCAAGAAAAATGGTACTCTTGAAATGTCAGAGAAAGTGGATAAAAAGGACAATACAAATAAAACGCAAAACATAGAACCTTTAGGAAAACTGGATGACACAGAAAAAAAAATAGATGACTTATAGACTATTATGACTTTAATGTAATTATATCGTTATAAAGTGTAATATAATGTATTAACAAAAAGCTGTTTTAATATTTTCCTTGGTTCTTAATTATTATAATTATAGAAAAATATGAATCTAATCCGTTTACCTGAATTGCGCCAGGCCATCTATACGTATTATCTATCAAGAAAAAAAACTTTGTAAACCAACCATTGCCGGATATAAATTTGTCAAATTCATCAAGAATGCCACTTCCAAGACACTAAAATTGCACACTAGTAACTCACAATACATCCGTCCTTTTATTAAACAATTGTTTAGTAGTAATTGGAGCTTAAACTTGCCAAGCTAAAATAAGTACGACTAGATAAAACTTTTTGAGGTTGTTTGTTTATTTTTTTAATGTAGTTAGGGTCATCGACATTGAATGAAAATGATGAATGACCGTTATCGATTCCCGATTCGTATCGATGTAACTATATAAATGAATGTATGCAACTATATAAAATATGTGATATATCGATACAACAAGATCCAATAAGACTTAATCGCTGTGCTAAATATGTTTATGTAATAATGAATGTTTCTCTATTATACTTATCGTCCGGCAGTGTCTGTTATCAGTATAATGTAGTAAAATTATAGTTTTCAAAGACTTTGCCGTAGGAAAAATAAGGTGGTTGTTACTGAATCTTTTATAAGGTGAGTTTTGACCATAATTAATTAGCATAGTTAGTTCTGCTTATAGTTCCGTGAAATAATGTAATACTAGAATGTGTCGTTTTTTGATACAATAAGTCCAATTCGGGGGAAAAATACCCTTTTAAATAAGTTAATTTTTATTAACTTTTATTATATTATCAAAAAAACTTAATACTAATTTCAAATTTGTAATTTTTTATGTGGCAACTTTAAATTGGGTTTACGATGCCAAACCCATATCTTTAGCTCGTACGCATACCCCTCATCCGCAGGAGGGGTCGGCTTTATTGCCTGATTGCCAACTATCTAGAAGGGCAAACTTTTAGAGCTGTCGCGAAAAGCTTATCATGAAACATGGCGTGAAGACATACCGACTACACAAAATTCAAAGAGGAACTTAAAAACCTTAATTGCCTTCTGTGTAGCAAAAAGAAAAACTGCAAAGAAACGAGGTTTAGGTATTAGATTTGCAAAAATTCTCTTTGCCCTGCTTGTTTTGAGGAATGTCATACGAATTATGTAGTAAATGTGACTGATTCTGAGTAACACAAAGACTGATTAATGAGTAATTCTTTTATAATATAAATAAATAAAAAAAATTATTTTAGAAGTGCATTTAATTTGTGAAATAAATCGATCATTCAATATTTAGTTTAGATCAGTATGGGTCTGTCACTAAAATGCTAAAGGGTGATTGCCGTTTCATTGTTTATAACTTTTTTTTTGTTATAGATAACAGCCAGACTAAGAGTAGGTACTTATCTGCGCGAGAAAGCTCTTTTATTGAAGATCAGATTTTGATGTAGACAAACTAGTAGATTTAACTGAAAACCACACAGCTTTGTTGGAGATGCAGCCTAACTATACTTAAAGTAGTTGAGTCAAATGTAATGCTACACAAACAAAGTATGCTCGGCGTTTTTAAACTTTAAACAGTTGGTCTAAAAATGTACTACATTGACTAAAATAATAAATTTAATTTAGGTAAAAAGTAAGATGTCCTTTGTACAAAAATAGTGCTGGATATAAAATACCGTATCATGTTATATGTCTTAAATCTGAATAAATCCTTCAAATTATGCTTCGTAAATGATAAATACTTGTAATTAATTGAAAAAAAAAATCTCTTCCTCTTGTTTTAAACACCTGCAACAACATGCTATCTTGTATTATTAACATTGTTTTTATTTTTAATTACTTAATTGTGTGAAAAGATAAATGTAAAAATAAAAGTAAAAAAAAAACAAAAAAAGATATGTAAAATACCAAATCAAAATTGTAATCTTATATAGTCTATAAGGGGAGTAGCAGGGCATTCCCAACACAAGTATCTCATGATTACTTAATGGGAAGGCTCAGTAATGTTACGTTACAAAAGATTACTTAATAAATATTATTCATTTTTTCATTTTTTTTAAAGGACATACAAGGTTTTGGGACCTAGTCTTCTAAAATTAATTAAGCAAAATAAATGTTAATAAAAAATAATAACTCTTTTAAAAATTTGCTAAGTGCAGAATAGTAAGGATTTATAACACCTTCCGTTCTAGCAATACTTGAGCAAAATAATTAATTCTTGAATGTTTTATTTAAAAAAAAGATTAGTAGAAATAAATCATAATAATCCAACTTCACCTAAGGTAAAAAGATGCTATAATATTTGCAAAAGACATTAGAAAAGACTTTATAAATATATTTTTAGTGTGGAGACAAATAATAAAACTTGTTTTCGTAACGCGTTGCTCTTGCCAAATTATGAATATGTACTTCGTTCAACTGAAAGAATAACTCCATTTTTTTCATCAAAATAAAATTATCTCTTTAATCTATAAACAAATCTTAATTTGTGGAGGTTAGGAAAAAAAAGAGAAGATATAACAAGTAAATTTGACGCAGGGACGATAAAGACGGTTGCAATCTATTTCAAACCTGTCGCTCTTGGTTTCCTCAGTAATGTAGCTGTCCTCCTTTTTTACTTCTTTAATAATGCCATCCATTTTACGTGAATCGGCCATGTAGTGAATTATGTGTGAATGTGTGAGTGCAGTCACAAGTTTTTCGATGATTTTGAGAGTCTTAACATACCTATTGTTATAATATGATCTATAGTACAACCGCAAAATCATGTCTATCTTCATGACAGCTACTAAACAGGGCGAAAACAAAACAATGGGATGAAATCTTTTCTAAAATATTTTTGGTAATGTGGTTAAATTTTTGAATTTTATGTATTTTTATTCTGTCAAAGTAGAAAAATATGACTCCAAAAGCTCAATATTGAATAGTGTCTAGACTTTCTTCATATTAAATGATTTATCATCCTTATGATTGACCCTATTGACTGATGCCGGTTTTATTCCCGGGTGTGGCGAGCATATTAGGTTTTACAGTACTTTCGTTACAGGTTGCGTTTCAAAATCACACTGTTTACATATATCCCTCGAATTCATAGTTAAAACTGTTTTGAAAATGTTTGGAATCACCTCGAGGATCGGCGGAATTTTATCTGTGAGCGACCGCATACATGCCAATAATAAGCAGCACATTTAGTAACTATGGCATTCACAAATAAAATTCAAGAGAAAAAGAAGCTATATTTGATAGAGATAATTTAAGATAATTGATTGAAAAGAGAGAATTTGTATTGATTTAGTGTCTTTCCTAGATCTAAACATAGGTATTGAGTTTAACATCAAGTTGGAATGTGCACTCCTTTCCAGTATGTCAGGCCAGCTGTACAGAGGTGAACTTTCCAGAAGTATACACATATGAATTCTATGACGATGGAAGAAAGGTACACCGCGACTTAGTGTAGGTCTACCTCTAGACCATTTTTGTTTTGTTCAAAAAGAATAAAAAGTGTACTTTATGTGGTTATAGAAAGTATAAAAATTCTTTTTACGCCAAATTTCTTACGCAAAATTAAATTGAATTGAATTGAATCTCGCCAGCTGGGGACTCCTCAACCGAAAACTGTCAATTGTGTCATATAATTTGATATTTCAAGATTTTATAAAGTTTATATTGTTTTGTTGTTGATAAACATGTAAAGAAAAAATTTATTTAATTGTATAGATGTTTGAGCTAAATCAAAATGAATGCATTGAAGACATGCTGCGCATTATTTAACCCCAAAAAAGTAATATGAATAGTAAAATACAAATTATCTATAAAGTTGTAGAAAGTGCTAAGTTTTACCATATTTAAATATAAGTTAAAAATATAAATTGCATAAATAGTGGTTACGAAATGTGGTGTATGTAATGATAGTTATTACTAAACATATTTGTATATTTGTGTCGGCGAACATGTGTCCCTGTCAAGGCTGTAACCTGCAAAAGCTTGTTTTTCACATTTTTACTATAATTTTATCAAAGCGAGGAATCAACGTAGAACATTGAATAGCTTATCGTTTCTGTGATAACCTAACAGTGGCGAGTTTCTCTATGACCAGTTACCTACGTCCGCAACGTCTGCTTAGCGATTAGAATTGACTGATTGTAAATATATACTCCTTTTGTTAATACGTTTTATATATTTAAATTCAACTTCTGTTTTAACTGTTTGAAATAGAGAAGGTCTAGCTAAATTTATGTCGTTATATTGTGGAGGGTCAAAAATCATACACTCAGTAATTTTTTATTCCCAATTCTTTATAAATTATCCAATAGTTTTTATGAAAATACAATTAATGTTATATATTTTTTATTCAAATCTGTATTTCAGGATACGCCATATCCAAAGTCGATAGGTTTTATTGTCGCAAATGAGTTCTGCGAAAGATTTAATTACTATGGCATGCGAGGTAAGAAGAGCTTTTTTTATCAGGAAATTAATAAATTTTAAGCTAGAAAAAAATATTTAGGATTCGGGATGATGTTTGAAAGATGTTTGAGCTTTCTTTTTACGTTTTCATCATAAATCGATTTTTGATGCAAGTAACGCAAAAAGTTGTAAAAGTAACGCATGTTGATAAGTTTCTCAATTTAAATTTAAATACAACAATTTGTGGCTATATTAACTAAATCCATAACTTTTATAAAATGTAAAGTATGGTATCCTCGGATTTATTGAAATATTTTTGTATGAAAAGTGTCCCAGGCACCTTCCGTTATTTTGACTTTTTTTTTCAAAATGGCGGCCACTCATGCAACCTTTACATATCGATAGTTTACATCGATACAAACATGAAATATAAATTGACAAAATCCCATAAAGCGATGACTATGAGCTGCCAAAGACGTACAAGTAGTGCCATAGAATTTTGTCTTTATTTTTGAATGAAAATTGAAACTAATTCTGAAGTTTATATTCGAGTTACTTAAATTTTTTTTATCAAGCATTATATTTTATAGCAATACTTTTACCAAAACCGGTAAACGAGCACGTGGACATCATTCGTCTCCGACGTTTTATTTGCAGCTATTGTTTGTAACTATTATATATAGGAATAAGAATAATAAGTATAAAATTTATTTCTGGAAAAGGAATCCAGGAAGAATCCAGGAATACACAATAAGAACTTACAAATTTATTACTACGATAAACCACATAAATATCAATTATAATAGGTGTCTAAAAATTTACAATAGTTACTATAATTATGATAAGTCATCATATCGGTTTATCATGATCTAGGGTAACAATAACTAGGCAAATACCTACACTAAGTAATTACGAATTACCTGTTTTTTAGGTACAAATTATTAAATTAAGTACAGTATGCTAAATAAATATTAATTCTAAATCTAGTAAGTACATTAACAATTAAATGTGCAAAGTAAACATTACATAAAATGTGTTTCATAATTCTCGTCACATTATAAACATTAGAAAATAATAATATTAATACGACACGAAAAAATAAAATAAAAATACAACAAAAAATTAATTAACATTTTGTAGACATTAATTATCTTATTTTAATACTATTAATAACTTCTCTGTATCTTCGTAGGACATACTCAAAAGTGATGCTCGGAGTTTTCGTTTAGTGTTGTTGTAGGTCAGAGGATATATGCCAAGATTAGCATATATGGCTTATATATATGGCTTTTATATAGAAGTGGTCCTAGGAAAATGTAAAATCTGGAAGAAAATGCCGTTTTTGTGCTTTGTGGACAAACAATGTCAAGCCGTCTTTTGTTAGCTGTTTGTGTGCTATAGTTAAGGGTGCTATGGAGTTTTAAAGTTGTGCTCATTATAAATAATTGCCTGACTGTCAGTACTTTACACTCTTTTTAGAGAAGTTCAGTGGAGTAAAGGAAAGGTCGGAAATTGGAAACTTTCAAAATTGCTCTTTGGGCTCTTTCAACGTTAAGGAGAAGAGTTTTAGCTGGCCCGCCCCATGACGTAATACAGTAATTTAGTATCGACTGACACAATGCAAAGCATACCTGCCTCATAAGTTTAGAGTGTCCTATGCTGCGCAATTTTTTTTAAACAAATATTAACTTGCGTATTCTGTTGCTAACCGCATCTATGTGTAGTCTAAAAGACAGAGTTTCTTCTATAATGACACCTAGGTACTTTATTGTTTTAGTAGCATATATGTGAGGACATGAACACGAATGATTGATTTGATCAATACAATAGTACGCGTATAGGTTAGGGTTTTCTGAATTTGATTTTCGCATAGAAAACTGGATGAAATAATTTTTATCTGAATTTAGAGTGAGTAAGTGTTGCTATAGCCACACGTTTACTACATTGAAGCTTCGTTGTGCAAGCTCATATAATTCTGTATCTGAGTTTGCAGAGAACAAAAGAGCGGTGTCATCAGCAAAAGGTATGATTTTACCACCGCTTATTTTCATGTTACAAAGTTCGTTAATGTATATTAAGAATAGTGTGGGAACAAAACACTTCCTTGAGGAATTCCATATTCCGTGTTTACTAGGTCAGAACTTAGGATATTTCCTATTTTTACACAATGCGGACGATCGTGTAGGTAATCAGCAAAAAGTTTGTGTTGGGTTCCCCTTATACCTAAATTTTCAATCTTATTTAATAGGATAGGAATAGAAACTGTATCAAAAGCTTTGGAGAAGTCTAAGAAAATTCCCATAGTCCGATTACCTTTGTCAAGTTCCTGGACTATGTGGTTAGTAAGATCAAGCACCGCGTCGGCAGTTGACAGCTTGTGCCTAAAACCGAATTGTGTATTTGACAGGATGGGCTATTTTTCCAAGTATTGAACAAGTCTGTTATTTATAATTTTTTCTAAAACCTTTGAAATGCCTGTTAATAGTGAAATTGGCCTATAATTAGTAGTTTGATCTTTCTTGCCGTTTTTGTGATTAGGAATAATGACAACTTTCTTAAGACATTGGAAAAATGCCGTCTTTTAGGCACTTTTGAAAGATATAGGTTAGTGGGGTGCAAAGGATGTGATGAAAGAGTTTTAAAATTTTGTTAGAAATATTATCCCAACTCACTGCTGAATCGTCCTTCAGGCCTTTGATAATTCTAGATACCTCAGTTTCGTCAATATCTAATAAAACAAATGAATTTAAAAAGGAGCATTTAAATAATTGATTGTGGGACGTGAAGGACGGCAAATGCGATTTATGAAGCATTTTTTCAGCCAATGATTTCCCAAAGTTAGTAAAAAAGTTATTTACTAGGTAAACAAATTGGATTCAATCTTTTATATGGTTTTAAAGATACCACACAATTAGCTAAATAAACACCATCACAAATTTTTTGACCCAATATGAGCGCTTCCTTAAGTTGAAATTGTTCGGAATCAGCGTTACTAACACAGCATTCTATCACGGTTTCGCTTCGTGCAGGAATGACATAAGTAACCTGATTAAAATGAATAGGTAAAATTGAACCGTGTATACATATTTCATTAGAACTATAATTAATATTGCAATTAAATAATTGAAAAAAATCGTTAACTAAAATTCCGTCGTATTGTAAATTAAGGTCATCATTTATTACATGAAATTTATAAACAATATTATTTGAAAAATCAAAATTCAAACGTAGAGAACCTAAAGTTTCATAAAAAATATCTTTACTTTTATCATTAATACCTTTTATTTTTATTTTTATTTTTTCCGAAGAAAGTTTCGGACTATTAGTTAAACTAGAAAATTTTATTAAACTAACACTTGCACCTGTGTCAATTAAAAAACATAATTGCTTGTCAGAATTGTTGTAATACATACTCCTTTCGTTTAGTTTTTTTTATTTTGTGTTATAATCTGTATCTCAAATTAAAATATAATGTGATGTGACATTTACTTCAAAATAAATAATTAAACTGTGAAGTCGTATATTTTTTCACTACATACGTTATCAGCACGAAAATTGCTGAATTTGCTTAATGTTACCTTTTTTTATACCTATTTTTAAAGTTTTTGTTTCGGGTATTAATTGTGTGTGCATAATATAAACAGAATGCAGGACACTCCACCCGAAGGGTTTACCAGGACATCGCGTAACTATAGCGCAAATTCTTCATTGGTTTTTAATTCCATAACGCCTCTACGAAACAGAGATGGCTACAGCATATGGAAATTTAAAATGCGTTTGTACTTGTTACATGAAGACTTATGGCAGGCGATCGTTGGGTACCCGCTCCAAGACAACACAAGCGCTGCAGTCAAAGCTATTATCGATACCAAGGCGTTATCCAAAATCTGTCTTACATTGGACGGCAGTGCCATCACCCATGTGAGACGTGCAGAAACTGCAAAACAAGCGTGAGATGCGCTAGCCGCTGTTTTTGAAGACAAGGTATGGGACGACGATTATCTCTAGAAAAAAGATTGTATCGATACACGCTACAAGAATTTGATAATGATATTAAAAATTCATAAATAATATCATGTGCACTGCGCAAGACCTGGCAGACATAGGAAAGGTTATTGAAGATACCAGTATAGCTGCTATAATGCTTGGTGGTCTAGGTAGTAGATTTGACCCCCTAGTAATGACGTTGGAAAACTCGAACGTCGAGATCACCAGCGAGCTAGTAAAGGGAAAGCTGTTAAGCAAATTGAGATGGGACGAAGAGCCCACGACGTCAGCTCTGAAGTCAACTTACAAAAATAAACAACCTCAGAGGAATTTCAATGAGAAGTCACAAAAAGGGAGATTGTGTGTTACGACTGTGGAGAATATGGTCATAAGAGATCAGATTGCCCGAAAAAGAAAAAAGAGAAGGCTAATACTGTAAGTCTAATAAGCGCTTTTTCTACATTTGAAACCAATTCGTCGAAATGGCTTATAGATTCTGGTGCTACAAACCATATGAGTTGCAATATTGATCAGTTACAAAATATACAGCCTTTAAATGACATAAATGGATATAAAAATTCTGTTACAGTTGCCAATGGTGAAAAATTGAACTATGCTGGGTTAGCAGATATCTCTTTTAAATCAAACGATTGTTCAGGAACATTTTCTGATATTATAAAAAGATTTGTGATAAGGGTATTAATGTAGTTTTTGATAAATATGGTTGCACTTTTTATAAAAACTTTTCTTGTAAAGGTGAAAAGGTGTTGCATGGTTCTGTTAATAATGGTTTATACACTTTAGATATTGTTTTACCTAAGCAGTTAGCCGCTCCAGCTCAACTTGATGTGACTAATTTTAAGCTTCGGCATAGCCGTCTTGGACACCTCTGCCGCATAGCTATGGATAGACTCCGAAAAGGTGAGGCAATAGGTGTAAATTATGACTCAGTAGATCTAGAACCATGTGTGTCCTGTCTTGAAGGGAAACAAGCAAGAAAACCCTTTAAGAAAACAAAATACAATAAGGCAACTACATTACTCAAGTTACTTCATTTTGACATTTGTGGCCCAATGTCACAAACATCGTTTTAAGGAAATAAATACGTTCTGATACTTATTGATGATTTTTCTAGAGCAATTTTTCAACTTTTTATCTCTTGTAAAGGTCAAGTTTTTAAGATGTTTTGTGACTTCCAGGTGGCAGTAGAAAGACAGACGGGTGCTAAAATTAAAGCTCTAAGGTCTGACAATGGAACCGAGTTTATAAATAAGCACTTAGGTGACTATCTGCGCTCTAAAGGTATCAGGCATCAAACGACGGTACCATACAGTCCCCAATCCAACGGAGTAGCTGAACGGACAAATCGTACCTTAATAGAGAAGGCACGATGTATGCTTGCCGAAAGCTCTCTTCCGAAGGCCTATTGGGAAGACGCAGTTGAAACAGCAGCTTATTGAAAGAATAGATCTCCCCATTGTGCTCTAAATAATAAAACTCCTTTTGAGAAATGGTATGGTCACAAACCAAACCTCTCTCATATTAAGGTGTTTGGTTGTAGGGCTATGGTTCAGATACCTCATTGTCAGAGAAAGAAGTTAGATGTGAAATCAACTGAACACGTTTTTGTGGGTTATACTGATGACCCCAATAGCTACTTCTTTCGAAATGCTAAATATCCTCGTCGACGCGTAAAGGGTAGAGATGTCACTTTCTTTGAAAACTCTTTTTCTAATCTAAAAGAGAATGAAAAATGTTTTCAAAATGACAGTTATGTACCTATTTTACTTAGTGATACGCGTACAGTTGACGGCGAACGGCGTATGATGACAGAAGAACCGCTGCCTAGTACAAGTAAGGAACCATCTCATACAGTGGAAGCGATGAATAGTTCCACTACCGAAAAGGAAATAAGCAAGACTGTAGATCCGCTTGGTTATGAACTAGGTAATGGAGTTGAAGTTCATGTGGACACAAGTACGGACCAACGTCGATATCCACTAAGAGATAGAAAACCTAAAGTCTTTAATGATTACATTCACTATCAAACCTGCGAAAGTGAGGTCCAAGGCGGAGAACCTCTTACCTATCATCAAGCCATGATAGCAGATGACAGAGACAAATAGGTTACTGCAATGGAGGCAGAGTATAATTCTCTTATGACTAACCAAACCTGGGTTTTAGTGGACAAACCAGACAAGAGGGTTATACAATGCAAATGGGTGTATAAGTATAAAAGAGATGCATCTGGAACCATTGTGAAATACAAGGCCAGACTAGTAGCGAAAGGTTACAGTCAAATAGAAGGAGTCGATTACTCCGAGACTTTTTTGCCTGTTGTGCGAAATAGTTCACTGCGGACCCTACTAGCAATTGCTGCGGAACACGGCTACCAAGTCAAACATATGGATGTTGACACAGCCTTCCTTTATGGCGAGCTTGAAGAGGAAGTCTATATGCAGCAACCACTTGGGTTCAACAACGGGATAAATAAGGTTTGTCTCCTAAAGAAGTCGTTGTATGGTCTGAAACAGGCACCTAGGGCCTGGAATAAAAAGCTCGATGAGACTCTGAATAAAATTGGGTTTCGTAAAACTTTTTCGGAACCATGTGTTTATACAAAACTTTTTGGAGAAGAACTTGTCAAATTGTCAATTTTCGTCGATGACATTGTTGTGTTACATAAGTCAGACTTGACTTTTGACACAATTAAAAGTGACTTAAGTAAATATTTTTCTCTAAAAGATTTAGGAAAAATTTCGTATTGCTTAGGATTGAAAATTGATTGCAAAGAAAATAATATTAAAATAAGTCAAGAATCCTTCATTACGAAAACACTTAAACGTTTTAATATGGAAGATTGCAAAACTTATTCTACTCCCTTGGCAGGTGCTAAACTGTTGCCAGATGAAAGTGGTAAGGATACTTCTTATCCGTATCAAGGCCAGACATTGCTATTGCAATCAGCTATCTCAGCCAATTTAATACAAAATATAATAAAACTCATTGGTTGGCGGCCAAGCCAAATTACAGGCCAACAGGTAAATACCTATCTGCCTATGCAGATGCAGACTGGGTCAATTGCCCTATAGATAGACGTTCTTACACCGGATATTGGATGAAACTCGCTGGAGGTCCTGTTTCATGGGAATGCAAGAAGCAGCCCACTCCTGCACTTTCTTCCACAGAAGCTGAATATATGTCTTTATGTTCTGCGGCAAAAGAAGCAGTATTCCTGCGCAGACTGCTACACGAGGTAAAAGGCATCTCTGATTCTGTAGTTATTTATAATGATAGTCAAGGAGCACAAAAATTAGCTCAAAATCCTATCCACCATAACAGAACCAAGCACATGGACACTAAGTTTCATTTTATTAGGGATGGTTTGAATAAAAACTTAGTGAAGTTAGAATATCTTCCAAGTACTGAAATGTCGGCCGATGTTATGACTAAACCATTAGGTCGTATAACTCATGACAAATGTGTAAAGCAGTTGGGGCTTAATTAATATAAGATATAATTTAGATAGGTACTTATACTAAGTCTTTTGTGTTCTTTAGTCTGTTGTATTATTTATACTTTTATGCTGTTATGTGATTAAATTGTTAATGTCATTTGATATAATAGATTAAGTGGGGGTGTTGTAATACATACTCCTTTCGTTTAGTTTTATATTTTGTTTTATAATCTGTATCTCAAATTAAAATATAATGTGATGTGACATTTACTTCAAAATAAATAATTAAACTGTGAAGTCGTATATTTTTTCACTACAAGAATGTGACTTGGCATTAATATAAACATTTGGTAAAGACACTTTCTTAAATAAAGTTTTAATTTAAAAAATAGGTATTTATTCCTTAATTTTATTCTCATATTCTTGAGAAATATTCATCTTAACATTATGACTCGACTCTATTTTGGAGCGAGATGAAAAAGGACTCGACTCTCTTTTGGAGCGAGATGAAAAAGGACTCAGCGGCTTTGGTTGAAATGCAAACTTATTATGACTCGACTGTCTTTTAGTTCGAGACGAAAAATTGACATTACGACTCACCTGCTTTTCAGGTTGAGATAAAAAACTATAATTACCACGACTCGCCTGTTATCAGTACGAGATGCAAAACTTTTATTTTTAATATGACTCGCCTCTTTCGTGGGTCGAGATAAATAATAATAATAATAAATTTCTTTATTGTAGCAACTTGGCCCACTTGTTAGTATACAATCTTATATATCTATGTTAGTACAAAAACAATTAAAAATTTAGTTACATAATATATCAACTCATTTAAATCTTAATAAATATATAAATTGTGTTGGTGATGTCATAAAAAATCTTAAGATGTCATAAATAATCAAAAAATAAGTTTAAGTAATTAATTATACAACAAAAAACACATTTCCTTACAATACAATAAAATTAAAATCAGTCATTAAAATACAATTAAATTGGGATGTCAAATTACAGCAAAAAGATTAAATATAATATGCCAACAGATCAGGTATTGTGTCAAATTATGTCAAATATTTCTTCTTACTTTACCAACTGGCCATTCAAAATTTTTATTTCTTTACTAAAACATTCATAAATTGTTGCCAAATTGGTAGTTCTAGCTTATTTGCTAACAGTCGCAGAATAGCGTTGGAGCTGGAGCGCAGTCTGTACATTAGTGAGGCGTTCTTCTTACGGATAACAGCGTAGAAGTCATCCAGTCCCGCAACAGCAAACATAGTTGATGCACTACAGTACCGCGGCAGGCCCAGCACTACACTGAGACTGTTATTATATTGAACCCTAAGCGCGTTTAAAGCTGTTTTCGAGCCCCGCTCATGTGACCAAAGGGCTGCCGAGTAAAAAGATTGGCAGAATGCCTTGAAAAGCGTGATTTTAGCTTCTACACTGCAATGATTAAACCTATGTGCTAGCATATTAGTCCTGGCAGCAAGGGCTCTTCTTTCTCTTTCAATATCAGCCTGATCAGTAAGGTCCTCAGTTAAAAAGTGGCCAAGGTATTTGAATTTATTGACTCTGTTAAGTCTTGTTCCGCTTAGGCAAATAACAGGTTCATATTTTAGAGTTCTGTGCTGTGATTGGAAGACCATATACTCACTCTTATTGCTGTTATAGACCAGCCCATGCAATTTTGCATACTCCTCACACGTCTGGAGAAGAGAACGAATTGATCCAGCTGATGGACCCAACAGTACCATATCGTCTGCGTAACTAAGGTTATTTATAGTCAGACCATCTATTGCACATCCCACAGGTTTGTTACTGAGCTGAGCGATTAATTCATTGACGTAGATATAAAACAGTCTAGGTGACGCTACACCCCCCTGCCGTATACCACACTCCAGTCCATACACACTGGAGGAGGCATTACCCCATTTCACCCAGTTTGGCTGATTGTCATACCAGTGTTTAAAAAGTTGTATGATCTCCCATGACACGCCCGCCTTCTCCAGCTTTCCCAAAGGACATCATAGACCACGAGATCAAAAGCCTTTGAGAGGTCGAGGAAGCAGGCGTACACAGGAGTGTGCCTATTAGTATAATATCGCACAGTCTGTTTTAAACAAAGGGTAGCAGTTTCAGTTGTCAACTGGGGTCGGAAACCAAACTGTTCGTCATGGATTTGCACACACCTGTCAAGCTCCCTGTCCATCAGCCTGTCCAATACCTTCGCTATTAAAAACTTAGTATTATTATTAGAATCCCCGTGCAATAGTGCGATAACGCTATCGTTATGATCATTTAAAACATTGTGAACACTGCGCGGACTCTCTGTAACTGGAGCCTTGGCATCGTGTTGTGTATAATTAGAATCACTATTCTGATCATGGCGCTTACGGAAAAACTTGACCGTGTGACCAGAATTTTTACAATAACTGCAAAAATACTTATTTTTATTGTCATGGGAATTTGAAATGTTGTTTTTATAATTAGAATCAAATGAATTCGGTTTAGAAGTATTATGATTTTTTAAATGAAAAGTGTGAAAATTAGGTTTTCTTTTAAAACATTCAGAACTTAAGTGTCCTTGCCTATGGCAAACTGAACAACCTTTGATATTTTTAAAATTTGACTTAGATGGCTTAAAAAGTTTCTCCTCCTCCACGACAAGCGTTATCGCCTCCGAGAGACTGGTCGGATGTCTGCACCGAACATTATTTGCAAAACTAGGATTAACATTTAAAACAAAAGTATTAAGGGCAAGATCTTCCATTGAAGCTATACGGCCCACTAATTCCTCTTTAATTTTACAGGAATGATGAATATCGGCTTGAATACGTTTTAAGCATGACTCTAATCTAAGGGCATACTGAGTAACGTTTTCTGTAGGCAATTGCTTGCAACTTTGTGATTCGATTAAAAAATGTGTCGAATGCTTTTTATCACCAAAAGTAACCTTTAAAAATTCCTTTAGATCCTTCCAATACGTAAAATTTGAGTTGTGATAGATTGTTGTTCAATATTAGCTAGACTGAAAGCATTATCACAATTCGTGAGAAACGCTGTAAGGGTTTCTCTATCACCGTTATATGGCTTAATAAATTTAGTACGAACATTCAAAGAAACCTTCTCGGTATTATCTTTCTCGATTTCTTGTTTTCGATACATATTTTAAAATAATTTATAACAGTAATTTAGAAAACAAAAATATTAAAACACGTTTAAAATAGAGAAAGTAAAAATAAAATAGAATAACGTTCAAAAGAGTAAAATAATCTCAAATATTTTACCTTCAATTTGCACTTCAAAATTGATCTTTGCACTGATAATAAAAGAACTCACAGAATAACGAGCCGGAACATACTGCGTCGATTCAGGAACAGGACTACCTTAGTCCTAGATGGAGATGAGTGGCGTCGTTTTTGCGATGCGTTCTCACGGCGACAAGCCGGAGACTGACCGTCGATCTGCTCCAAACTCTGGTAAGAAGATGCGGGCTTGGCGGGTTTCGCTAAGGCTGACCGTCGACCTTTTTGCGATGCGGGCTCAACAGGGTGTCGAGACTGACCGTCGATCTTCCTTTGGAAGATGCGGGCTCAACGAGGTGTCGAGACTAACCGTCGATCTTGGTGCTTCTCAAGATGCAGGCACTAGGCTGAGCTGTGGCTTACTGTCGATCTTCTCTGCCTCGCGTAGATTCGAGATAGATGGGTATCTTCGGACAACGCTTACTCTATCCCACCGCTGCCACCAATTTTGTCATGAGGCAGGAGGTTGGAGAGTTTAAAAAAAAACTCTTTTATTCGAAACACACTTTTATATTGTACAACTTTCCAGAGTCACAACTTTTAATCAGGGATGTTGATTAGTGTTGTCAGTTTGGAGTCTAAACGCGCACTAATAATTGAAAAACAAATTATGATTTACGTAAACTAAAAATGATGCACAAACAAAATTAAAGTAGGTCATTAAGTAGTAAACAACTGAAAGAGTTTGCGAAGCAATATACCCATACTCGGGTAGGATATAACAGATCGCGTATGGTCAAAGTGTAAATCAAACGACAATTTAGACCAACAAAGTGCTATGCGAAAGCAAGCATCAGCATCAGTGATGGTTAGGGTCGCGGTAACTGCTACGGGACGTTCACCTCTAGTTTTCATAGAACAGGGTACAAAGATAAACACATTGTCGATGTCGGGAAGAGGCTTTTCTGAAAAAAATGCTTCAATGTATGTCATGAACGCTTTTTGCGATTATGAAAGACGATGTTGAATATGTTTTGCGGAGCTGGTGAATTCTTATAGTATACTTTAAAAAAATCCAAATTTTTAGGTGATTTTCAACTTCTGAAACAGAAAAATTCGGAAAATCTAAAAAAGAACTAATTGTAGCTTTAAATTTCTAGTTATTATATCTATTTATTTCGTTTAAAAAAATACCATGCTTGATACCAAAATATCCTTTAACAGATTATAAAAAAAACTCATGAAGCCATGTTTCAGTAAACACAATTATATCGTAATTACATAGTAAGATATTATTATACACATGATTAGTTTTACTTTTGAGGCCTCGTACATTTTGATAATATATTTCTAGCATTTGTATAGAACACATTAACAATAATTAATTCCATAGTTTAGATAACTTATCCTAAAAGCTTCAGTCCAACATTGTTACGAATAATCAGGGCCTGGCTATACTCATCCTTGCGAACAAAGATACGACCACTGCGCACCCACACAAACTTGTAGCCACAATCCTTTGCCTTAGCACGTGTCGCAGCATGCAGTTGTTTATTCGAAGGAGTTAGATGTTCTGACACAAAAACTGCCGATCGCTGTCCACCAATACCTAGATGATGCGAGTTGAGCTTACTGTCAGGGTTCTTTTTATTGTAAATTGCAACTGCAGCCAGAACAGCATCCCGCTGACGAGTACTTTTAAATTTTGCAATAATTGATCGAGGACGGTCATTATCCTTATTAAATTTAGCAATTCTTGTTACATGAAGAATATCGCCAGCATCCAAAGGCGTATTAACCGTTTTTGCAAGTTGCAGTAGTGTGTCACATAAAATTTCAGACTTATTTTCGGGTATTCCATTAATCTCTATATTGCTTTCTCGCATCTGTTGCTCAACAAGATGAAGCCTCGAACCAAGATCACGGATAGTGTATTTTAGGTTATCATTTTCAGCCTGCAGTTTATCAACTATGACACTCCTTTGATCCACACAACACTTTAATTTCTCAAATTGATCGTTCAGAAATGTTATGGATTCACCGATACAAGTAATCCTCTGTTCGATGGTTTTAAACTGTTCAGTGACCAGCTGCCTTATAGTAGTTCTAAAGGATTTCTCAAATTCGTCTCTCAGTATACTGCGAAGATTGCCTACTGTTACATACTCATTTTCATCTGCCATGCAACTACCTATCGTTTGTTGCCGAGTTTTGGATCGCGCGGTAACGTTCTTATGTTCAGGGGACGTTTGTTCGAATACTGTTATTGCCTTGTCAATAGGAGGGGAATCCAAATTTTTTGAAGATCGAATGGGAGTGTTATTGTTATCAGCCCTGGGCTGTTTACTAACGCATTCTTGACACTTCCATTTATTTCTGTGCTCCTGGGTCATGGTATTAAGAAACCTTTTACTGGAAACGTTCGCACATAATAAGTCATATTTTTTCTTACACTGTTGACAAGTCAGATACTCTTTATTTGGCAGCGTATTATTGCAACCCGAACATATTTGTTTACTGGTCGACGACATATTGATTAGTCTGTGTTCGTTAATTTAGAAATCTTTAGGTTTAGTTACTTGCTGATGAATATTTTTGTTTCTTTATAAAAACCTAAAAAAGTCCGCCGTCGGTAAGGATAGAACCAGCGTCGCTTGATTCTAGTCAAACTACTTCGGCAATCGGCCGCAATTGAAGTTTCTTAATATGGCAAAATAAGCGTACACAATTTAAGAGAATTTTGTCGTTATAAATTTTTTAATATGAAGTGGGTGGAATTGAATAATTATTTTACTATGCTCTTAACTTCCACTTGCACTTTTTAATAGTTTATTGCACTGTTTAGGTGATATCGTTGATTTGCAAATAGTCAATAGTAATGAGTTGATATACAAGGTTTATTGCTGGAATTTATTACGAATTACACTTCACGGACACTTTTACAAACTTGTTCCTTTTTTATATAATTTAAGTTAAAATAAGAGTTGCCTTCATTTGTACACTTCCAAAATATGGTCACCAAAACACTTTAGACATAAAATGGATAAAATATCTTTTTGATCTATTTATTAATAAATAAAAACAGAGAGCCGATGATATTGGGGTATCTGTCACACGTCACACCTGTCACACGTCACACCTGTCACACTGTTACACCTCTTGTTCAACTAGTCTGTACTCAGGATTTAATCGTTTGCTTCGTCGAATAGAATTATTATTTTCCTTTTCCGTTAGCTTCTACCATTTATTACTCCTTATAGAATTGATATCCATTTTATTTCGCTGTTTTTCTCTTTCGGCGCTGTTATTAGATCATGAAATGCTATTCCTGTTCGCAGCTTTTTCTTTAATATCATCTTGTACATCAAGTTTAGGTATTTTACTTGTTTCCTCTGCAACATTATTTTCATTATTTTTACATAATGCTACAGCATTTTTTTCGCACTTCGCTGTCTTTGTTTCTTCTCATTTTTCTTTTTATTTTGCGTTTCTTATTTGAAACCTGTGTTATCAAAATGATTTACGGGCGTACGTCCATGAACAGATCTAGCTGTAGATGGAAAAGGCAAAAAATCGTTGCTCAAAATAATACAACGCAAATGTGATCTCATCATTTCTGGTACATTATTGTGTAGAGAGGGATTCATTTTAAGCGCTAAAGAAGTGGCAAAAGCCCGCAATCTATTGGATTGGGTTGACGTTGCATTAGGAAATTGAATATTAAATTCTGCTCGGTATGGAAACAATGCATTAATATATATTTTTTGAGTTGGCTTTGAATAATTATAGAGACTATAGTACACGCGTAGTATACCATTGATATAATAAATACAAGACCAGTGTCCTATAGAACCCACATTGCCATCATAAATAATTTTGAGATGAGACTTCATTTGGCGGCACAGCCTCAATGAGTACCGGGAACCCGAACAGACCCACTTCCCGCGGACGGGAAGATGTATGACGAGACAATTTTTCATGAAATGCTCGCACGACGTCATCTTCCAGGACGTTATTTGGGTTTAATACATGGAAGAAAGTGTCTTCAGCCAAGGAATTCATACTTAAAATAATACTTAAGTTTTATTCTAATATGAGTAGGTATTGTCAAAGTAGGTAGGTATGTATTTAGATGTAAGAAAATGAACAGACAATCTCAAAACTTTTATTAGGTTGACGTTTTATAGTAAGTACTTACCAATTTCTAAGCAGTAAATGAGCTTAAAATTGTATTTCGATGTAAGAAATTGAAATTAATTTTATCCAACGAAAACAGTATCAAATCATAAACGTACAATATTTAGCATTCACAAATGTATTGAAAATAATTCGCTCCGCGCGCACGAGTGTCAACAACGTCTGCCTTCACGTGTCTGCCCGTTCGGGTAAGCGCATTCGGGATCAAGCCACGCCCTTCTTTGTGATCCCGAATGCGCTTGGGGGAAGCTTACTCAAGCGCGGATCATAATTATTATTTACTTTACTTATTACAGATTTATTATAAGAAAATTATGGTTCCGGGTTTATGTATAAGGTTTATGTTTATGACATTAAATGGATTTTTGTTATTTATAAATTGTATATTTGAGTTGATTGTATGAAAGGTAAATTGTGGTTTACGATTTATGACTTATAAAAAACCTTTACTACTAGATCTCATTCAAACTAATTTTCGGTGGAAGTTTACATAGTAATGTTCATCATATATTTTGTTTACTTTTATCTTTCTCTTATTTTAGAAGTTACAGGGGCGCCACACATTTTACTACTTTGGAAGTGGCTCTCGCGCAAACTATTCAGTTTAGAAAAAAATATTTTGAAACCTATGGATAAAATCTTAATGCGATTAACAGAATACATCTACTTGCCAAGTTTTAACATTATGGTTCTTAAAATTTCAGAAAAAATTGGCTGTGACATACGGATGGACAGTCAGACAGAAAGACATGACGAATCTATAAGGGGTCCGATTTTTGCCATTTGCTAAAAAAGTGACTCGTAGTTCTTTATTGATGATTGGACACGTTTCGATCATCAATCAAATCACTATTGATCGATCATCACTATCAAATCGAAACTTTCAAATCGTTGTGTTCGCCTTTTATTATTTATTTTTATTGAATTAACCATATATGTCTGTGAACAAGTTCCCGGTTTCTTCGGTCAAATGAGTTCAAAGCTTCAAGTTGATACTTTGCCGGAATATCCCAGTGCTCCAAACATGATTGAACCAACTTAGCAGCCATTCAGAGTACAAGTGGATCTTCCAGATGATTCTTAATGTTTTAAAGCTAGCTTTAAAAAATATTGAATCCATAACCTCTGTTCAATGCCTGAAGTTGAATTTAGATGTAACGGTTAAGCCCAAAAGCCGAGGGGCTTCCTAGCTAGATGTTCCGTGATTGGTATTGATAATATTTGAAATATGGGTGAAAAGTTAAAAGTGTTCTATTTCGTTGATAACAGACTGACCTGCGTTTTAGACGGATTGAACTTAACTAGATAGGTACCGCCCCATTCGGAACACTTCGCAAAGTAAAATTAACTCAATCCTTAAAACTGCCAGTGCGTTAACGTGTATCTCCCAATGACAGGGCTGTCATCGACATGCCTAAATATGCCTGGTGTTAAGAGGTCGTTAATATGCACCAATAACTCTCAGTTCTCTGGTGCTTAAGAGTGACATAATAGCACGAACGCGGTTTGTGGGTCTTTGTTAGTGAATTTTGTCATTAGAAAATAAGTTTTTTTTCCATTACTGGGTCTACCACAAGACATGCAGTTATTGTCTACATCTGCACATATCATAATTGCATGTTTCGGTTTGAAGCAGAACCTATTTAATTAAGTAAATATAAAAAGTAGCTAATATAAATTAACGTAAATATTTTTCTTTTCTTGCATATTTTTCTTTTGTTTCTGGAAAAAGTAAGTACATAATCAAACCAGCCCTTGGATATAACCTTGTGACGAAGGTTGCTGCTTGCATGGGAGTAAGTCGTACTTATGAACATATATTATTTAAAATCTAAAACCCCAATAAAACATAAATGGTTGATTAGATTTATTTGGTTCATTCCAACCGAACCACATTCGAATAATCTTTTAAACAAAAGAAACTATACCAAATTCTGTTAAGGAGTTTCTAAAGCAAAAGTAGATAAAATAAATAAACGTTATTGTTTTTAATCATTGGAAGCTTCGTTTAAAATACCTACTAAGTTAGCTTTGTAACAATGAAGGATCATATATCAAAAACTTTCATATTTTCTTGCCACTTACTTCTACGTATAGATGTTAGATGCTGGGTTCAAAAAAATTGTGGTTTGATTTATGAGCGTTATAAACTAATAACCTTTATAAAATTGTTAATGTGAATTGCAGAGAGGTGTTCGTAAAAGATTTACACGAAAACAAAAACTACCACACTGGTTGGATCACGCTGAAGATAAATACGACCCACATTTTATAAGTGACATAAAGGCATTGTTAGGCGATTTGGTTCTATTCATACCTATTCCTGTCTTTTGGGCCCTGTTTGATCAACAGGTAGGTGGCTCTCAAGTTATAAAAGACTTGTATTTGTTTAATGACGTCAAAATTAAGTATTATACATGATATAACAGTTATATCCCTAAGGAATAGCCTTATTGCTTGTAGTAGTGAACTGCTGGCTAAATCTTTTTATTTTGTAAAACACAGCTTTTTTGCAAGTCTTTTACGTTTCACAGGGCTCTAGGTGGACATTTCATGCAGATAGAATGGATCATGAGATTTTGAGAGGCTTGACAATCAAACCCGACCAAATGCAAGTTGTAAATCCTTTTCTTATTTTGGTATTGCTTCCCATTTTTGATTTGGTAAGTAGTGACAATTTACTTTGGTATAACTTTACTTATTATACAATACTATACAATAATTCTTTATTGCCATCAATAAATAAACATTTAAAAAAAAATAATAAAATGAAACGAGCATGATGCAATTTAGGCGGCATAAGTTTGCAAGAAGAGATTGTTGTTAAGTAATAACAGCAATCTCTTGGCAATTGGCGAAATCGATATGATGGGCATAGCAACAAATTTAAATAAATAATTGTAATAAATAATAAGTTCACTAACAGTTCATACTGTGTATTTACATACATATGCTACAAAATATATATTTTTAATCAACGATATGAGAAAGGGATTTTTGATTCGCATGTTAAGGGAATCAATAGTTTTTGAAGAATGCAGTGATACAAGAATTGAATTCCTGGGTGAAGTGGCTTTAACCGTAAACAAATGCTGATTGAACGGTTCTTTCAGGTAAGAAGGCAGGATAGGGGTGAACAGTATATTTTACAAAAAACTGAGGGCGTGAGTATTCCTGCGAAAGCGAATTGGGAGCCACTTGAGCTTAGTGCGGATCTCAGATATTTTCGTAGACTAAATATGAATCTTATTCAGAGATTTTGGAGGCGCTCAAGCTTATTTAATTGTTCCACAGCCAAATCAAGATAGCTTATGTAGTATTCCAGTAATGGGAGAATTAGTATTGCAAATGTACAATTTTTGTCTTTGTGGGTAGGTTTATTTTATTTACTGACCAATTTTATTTGTGGTGGCCAGGACAGTGAGGAATCCATGAGAATGCAAAGTTTTTTGTTTAATGCTAAAAGATACCTTTTCATTTTATTATATTTTACATTGTCAAACATTATGGGTGGAAGTTGGTCAGGAAAAGGTTGATTTATCATACATTGACTACCAAAACTACTACTTGTGTCTTTGACGGATTAACTTTTAGACCAAAGCGTTTAGACCCAAGCGTTTCGATCGATCAAGAATTGACACAAAACATTTGCAAATAGGGTAGATTGCAGAACGTACGGTTCTTGTAGCTAGCTTGTGTATATATTTGTAGATCACCTGCATACAAGTGGTAGGAAGAAGATAGGGAAAGAATAATGGAATAGATGAAGATGGCGAAAAATAAAGAAGATAGCACACCGCCTTGAGGCACACCAGCAGTCGTATAGCACCACTCGGATATGTTATCCTCGACACAAATACGCTGCGGAGTTCTTGCAAATAATTGCGAAACCATTCAATTACCGCTGGTGATATGTTAAGAGAGCTTAGTATACCTAGCAAAATATGGAAATCAACAGTGTTAAAGGCATTATTTTTATTATTATTATTTTCATTTTTATTTGCTTTTACATTGGAAATAATTGCCCTTGCTTAATTAACAAAACTTATCTACTTGTCAAAGTGAATATATTTACTCAGACCTATGTAATTCTACGTCGAAGAAAAAAATGTTGATACTATTTCTCACCGACAGCAAAGTGTACCGAAACTACACAGCAAATAATGAATGATCAATCGTATAAGCTTATTTATTGTGGTTGTCATAATTAATTGATTATTAAAAAATAAAAATGATCTCTTGTGAATGAATGAATGAATGACATCGACAGAGAACAGTATCCTTTAAATGTTTCTTTACATTCACTAAACTCTTTTGAAACATTGTAAAGCAAATAACACTCGCTCTGATAAATTTTGGGTCAAAATTGACTCTGATCAAAACTGAAATTTTGGGAGCGTAATGTTGCCTACGCAAGCCCTAGTCACACGCAGTAACGTCCAGTGTAGGGTTCAGCTGACATACGCTCTCCCTCCCGTATTGAGGTAAGCGTAGTGCTGTTCACTCACTTTTATGAAATTGGTTTCGATCGCCAGGCAGACGTAACTTCCCTTCTAATTGATCTCGCTTTTTGGGATTATTCACTGCTTGTTGCCTACTGGTGCCTTGGCTGGTGCCTTGGCGCTCCTAAAATTTCAATGCGCGTCAAGATAATTTTCTATTAAAAATAATAATACTCTGAGAAAATAACGAGGGTTACTTTCATCCCACTGCCCTTCAGCCAGGTCGTCACTCCAACATTTAAATTCCACTCAAGAACAAAACCAAAAATGTATTTTATTTTGAATTTTACTTTTAGTTGATCTACCCATTTCTTGCAAAGGTAAAGCTTGTAACAAAACCTACCCACAAAATGTTGGGCGGAGGACTGTTGGCTGCCTTGTCATTTGTTGTATCTGGAGTGCTCGAGCTCGCCCTCGTAGTAAGTTGTTTTTTTTTTAAATCATTTATTGACAATTAAAACGTTGAAAACAAATTAGTTTTTAATAATTTTATAATGTTTTACATTGAAAAATGGTATTTTGTACTAAATCACGATGATAACAATTTTTCATGTTCGCTAAATCACCGATAACATTTAAAAGTCAATACAAACTATTTCGTAATGAATGAGTAGGAGTAAAGTAATTGTAATGATAATGTTAAGTAAGTTGGCTAAAAAATTATTTTTATGTTGAATCCTTATGTTAAGTTATTTGTTTTAGGGCATTTTTTATTCAGTTGTTGGTTGGTTTATCAACCACGACACGATGTACCTGGCCGTGCGCTAACCATACAGTTCGTTCGCGCGCTTTGTTAGTTAGCGCTTGTTAGTGACAGAACGAATACAAATACAGGATGTTCCAGTTCTTTTTTTAGATTGTTATAAATTAAAAAAAAGTTAATCAACTATAATAAATAACTGTGTAAATAAATAAAGGAAATAACTGTGACTTTAGCGTAAAATTTTTGAGAAGTATGTACGTGAAATCACCTCTATTTCTGAGTCTTAAAACTTTATTAAAGTGACATGGGCAGTATACAAAGCAGTTTCCTAGATTTCAATACGCTAATTACTTGCATTTATTTCAAATTATTTTCGTCAATAAAGAACATACACTGTACCTTATTGTTTACTTGCAGAAGACCTACGAAGTTCCTTTAACTAAGGGGTACTCCCAGGTCAGAATTTACAATGGCTATAATTGCCGCTTTCGTGATTACAATGTCATTGGCCCCTTAGGATATTTTAAGAATCTACATGTAAAAATTGAGGAAAAAGAAAGCGGCGAAGAAACCTACCACCTTGAAGGGATGGAGAAAAACACTCCGTGTAGCGAAATCGGCACGATATCTGGCACATTTAAGTTACAAGGAAAAACCGCAAACTCTTTTTACATAAGTCGGCTTGGAGTTACAGAATTTATCGATAACACTACTAAACCACTGGAAAAACTTTTAGTAAGGTAAGCAATAACCACAACTTCTCCTGGTACTACACAAAAAATAGACGTAAAAATAGGAGTAAGTTAGCGTAAATTGGAATAGACCTGAAATTTAGTAAAGACTACGGACATTATTACAAATAAAATACTAAAAGTCCCCATCGATCCGACATGTGCTAAAAAACTTCTTTAAGGTCAATTTTCAAAATTATAAGATTATTCAAGTTTTCTGGTCTATTATTAGTTTTATCGTAAACATAGGTAAGACAAAGTAGAAGATTATAAAATTGCCTACAAAAAATTATCTTACCATTTTTTCGCTAGAAACCGCCGTTCCCGAGAAATTGCGATTTGAAAAGTTGGAGTAGACCTATTTTACATTATTATTAATTTAAAATTTCAGGGTTCATTTGAGACAGTTTGAGTTGTGTTTGCTCGTCCATTATATCCAAAGTTATTCTGAGATATCCGTGACAGGATTTTATTCTGTTTTTTATTCTTGTTTTCGCATGAAAGACTTATTTCTGATGCAAAGGCACTAGTTGCTATTTATACGGAATATTTTGCAGTTTACGAAACCGTACTATATTTTTCTGTGCAACTATTATTTTCTGGGTTATTGATTGTCAGAGTAAAAAGTGAGTTCCTGACTTTGATTGGAGATAACCCCGCAAATAATGAATAAACAGCGCTTTTAATTATGGCAAGCTAAAGAAAATAAATTTCCAAGAATAGCCTTATCAGGAAATAATAATAAAAAAGAAAATTTGAAACCCGTGGACCGTTTGAAGACTAGCAAAATGTATAAATTGCTTTTCCGTCTTGGTATACTCATAACATCAGAAATATTCTGTTTATCGTTCAAAATCTTAGTGCAAAAGTGCATTTTATCAACTAGCGTAGAAAGAGTATTTTTAATTTGAACCATTCTATTTATTAATGTTCCTTACCGCCATTCCAATAAAGATGCGCCAATCTTATTTTTAGAACTGGCCAGCACGAAAATTGCATGAAAAATAGCTTTTTATAATTTTCTTCTCTCAATTTACTTTCCATCATTTTGGTTTTTATTTGATAAAACCGTTAAAAATAACACAATATGAGCGAGCCCAGCAGCTATGAAGATTTGAACTTAACACCTGCGGAATAAGTGTAAACGGTACATAATGCCAAATCGAGTTTCCTTTCGGAAAAATCACGAAAAAGTACATAAAACTGTACAAACTGTGTAGAGTATGGAAGCATTCTACAGATGCGAAAACATTTTCGGAGACTATAATGCTATCATACTTCATTAACCTGTATAAAACGTGGATATCGAGCACACTTTAATAGATGCTACAAGCCACGAACAAAACAAAAAATTTTATATAGAAAATTATTCCAGTTGATCAGCGTTTTTAAAAACAAAGTCGAGTGGCCACCAA
Source organism: Marasmarcha lunaedactyla (assembly GCA_923062675.1). Taxonomy (NCBI): domain Eukaryota; kingdom Metazoa; phylum Arthropoda; class Insecta; order Lepidoptera; family Pterophoridae; genus Marasmarcha; species Marasmarcha lunaedactyla. The sequence continues at coordinate 9,482,098 of OV281339.1, read as the reverse complement.
CCGAAAAATCTAAAATTTCACCATTACCAACATTGAGCAGTTTCTCGAAACTAATTTAATATTTTTATATTAATATATTTGAGCTGTTATGGATATTTTAGGCTGCAATGCTTTTCTCTTCAGAGAAGAATTTGTTACGGAAATCAAAATCTCTAGAAGACTATTTTTATTTCTGAAGTTTTTACTTGGTATATTCCACAACCATTCTTATTTGAATTATCCTTCAAAAAAATGTTAACTCCACTCCGATATTTAAAAAAAAGGAGAAAATGCTATATAAATAAGAGCTCTTACCGCTAACGGCTTTGTCTACTTATGCACTTGAATATAAAATCGTGTCCAAACGCGTTAAGTGAGAAGCGCCCCCCACTTACTTAAAAAAAATAAATGAATCCTAATCTACTTAATATCTCGTGTACTAAATTTTAACTTACCACTTATCATTTAATTGACTGTTTACACGTATTTTTAATTAAAATTTAGTAACATTTTAACTACTTAATACGTGTAAACCAGCCATAAGATACGTAATAAACCGAGTGACACACGATGAATTAAAAAAGAAAACGTGTCTGTGCTGAAATTCAATATCAATATCACTTATAGCAATTTTCACATTTAGGAAACCTTCTCTATGTTTTAGATTTTTGGTTAACGCAAATAAAGGTGTGCCTATAAAAGTTATAAATACAAAGAATAAACCAGTAATAGACATAATAAGTGACAGCCGTGAATTAACTGCTCTACACAAAGGAAAATACGATATAGAAATTAATAATAAAATAGTAAAGAAAGGATTCCATTTTAAGGCTGGAGGAGTATATACTATGATTGTCTGTGAAGAAAATGATAAATACGTAAGTATCGAATTTTATACAGTATCAAGAAAGTTTTAAAAGTTCCTCTTCGGTACAAATTGTAGGTGTAAAAATAATGTGTTCAATTAATGGTAATGTTTTCATTTTCCTAGTAGATCTCGGTTCCGTTTATGCTCGTTTGTTTTTATCTTAGTGCCAAAACGAACTTAGTAATCTAGCATTATACAGGGTGTTAGGTGCAGGGTTAGCCAAACCCTATGGGTGTGTAGGTGGTACTAATTGTAAAATACAAATTGAAGTAAAAGACCCTAACTGTTATAAAATTTTTTTAATGATTTTTTTTATTTTTTTAAATATTTCCGAAATCTTGCCATTCCCACCGTACAACTTTTTTTGGAACATATTTTTAATACAATTTTTTATGTAAATTTGGTCTCAGATGTACCCTTCGTCTGTCAAAGACGTTATTTGTTCTAAATAACGCAAAAAAATTTTTACAGGCTCTTAAAGTTAAAAAAATAAAAAACAATCGTTACAAAAGTCAACTTTATATCTTTTTTTAAAAAAAACCATTAACGATCGAGGAGTTCAAGTACTTGTAAAAAATTCTTTAGTCGTCCCTCTTTACATCGGTATACTACATGTAGCAAAAAAATATATGAATTTGTCAAAAATACCACTTTAAGGGAAAACGGAGTAAAAACACAAAAGTAAATGTTTACATTTTTATTCTTTAAAACTACAAATTTTGTTCAAATACCCCTCCCCTACTTCTAATACACGCTCGATATCTTCGCCGAATTTCAACAGTAGTAGTACGGAGCGTCATCTCGACTTTCATTTTTGCAAATGCTGCGTCAATTCTTTCAATTAATTGTTGTTTTGTTTGTAGTTCAACTTCATATACAAGCTCTTTTGCACGTCCCCATATACAGTAGTCAAGAGGGGTCAAATCTGGGGATCGTGGAGGCCATGAGATGGGGCCAAGTCGTCCAATCCACGCATTGGGGAACGAGTTATCTAGGAACTATCGAACTGTTAGCCGATAGTGTGCCGGACAACCATCATTTTGAAATACTATCGGTCGATCTTCTCGATATATCGGCACATTGCTCGTCAGTTCAGGGAGATCATTTTCTAAAAATTCTAAATAATTGTCCCCGTCAAGAGTGTCTGGTAAGTAGTGAGGTCCAATCAGATGTTTGCCAATTATACCTACCCAGACATTACCTGCACAGCCTTGAAAGGTATTATAATTAGATCAAGAAAAAAAAATCCGGCGGAAAAATACCTCTGGACTCTGTTTAGCCGAGATTGTGAAAATAAAAGATGTTCATTTACTACGACATGAAAGAAACAATGAAACTATTAATGAGTTAAACGCTAAGGTTCATAGAACAATTTTAAATATTCATTTCAACTAGCAATTGAAATTATCAAAAAGAATTCTATAAAAGCTTAACCGCAAGATATAAAAGCAACCAATTTGTGTTGTTTATTTCTTTCGGTTTTCTATACAATGAAAGAATATATAATATTATTTCCTTCATAAAATTTATCCAGTTAATTAGAGAGATTATGGACTGATTCCATAAAAGTACAGCGTGTTCATTTTTCGGATTTGAGCCGGTTCAACTCCCGGGCGCAGCTAGCAAATTTTCAAATAACATTGAACGAGGTTTTTCTTCCTTTTTAAAAATGGAGTAAAGTTTTTTTAGAATAGAACTTGTTATCTTCAATGTTTAGGCTTTACAAAATTATTAATTAAATCTACCCTGTATGTAGTAATTTGGTGGCATAATTTTAACTAACAAAATATTTAGAATTAGCAAAAACCAAAATAAAGATAAATTAATAATAACAATAAGTCCTCAGACGAACACACCAACTCTAGGCAGAGCTTGTGTTATGGATGACCATACAGCGAATCTTACCTATTAATTAAATTAGTAAACACTGATCACACAGAGACATAAAAATTGTTAACCCTAAAAAAAAAAACAAAATAAATAAACAAGCAAATCTTGTTGCGCTAGATGAGTAGAATCCCACAAATCGCGACTGTTTGCAGACTGTTTAGTTAAATGGCGTGAACGAATTACACAATTAATTGTGGGTAATATGTGTGCGATTCCCATAGGACCCGCGGTTGGGGTTCGAGTCCTCGATGAGGCGGGTGTGACGTCATTTGGACCCTTCCGTTGCAGGAGCAGGGGTTGCGTGCCGGCGGATGTCAAGTTGTGACTCTAATATTTTATTTTTAAAAAATATTTACATTTTCTTTTATAATTAAAGTTTTTGTTTTGTTTGTAGTACTTTCAATATTCGGACATTTATTTCAATTATTTTGTTCTTTATAAGTACAAACTATGGACGTTTTCATGGACGACATTAATACGAGTATGTCTCTATTCTGTACAGTACATAATAAATAATGTGTTGTGCTCTTAGTAGCTGCACATTAAGGGTCTTTCTGGTTGGATTATTATTATGAATATCCAAAACTTTGAGAATCACTGGAAACAATTGACATAGAAGCGCCTGTATTCGACATGCCAATAATTGCTTATGATAATAAATGCTTAAATACAACAAATAAGTATACAAACAATGGGGTTGTGTATAAAGGGATCAATTGGTTTACACGCTTTGAAAAAATACTCAGATTTGTTTTCAAAACTAATTTCCTTTTTTGTTAATAGTTCATCACTGTCAGATGTGATGCGGGGTATTTATAAGGTACAACGTTCTTGTTAATGATAATTGCTAACCTATTAGGGTACCTGTCACTTTTATTTGTTCTAATTAATTATCATTAAAATTCAAAGTTTTAAACATACATTTCACCGCACTTTGTGGCCTAGCGCTGACAGCGCTTAGCCGGATCTTGAACTACTCCTACATACGATATACCTAAGGGCACCCGAGAGGGCACGGACCTCAGCTTAGGACGTCCTATATTGACCTACCTCTGGTTCGGCAGGGTGCCAAAGAACCAGCGAGAAACTCAGTAAATGCCCACCGTAAACGTCTTACACTGGCATTTAATTAGTACCAAAGATAAAGGTGGCAAGCGACACTTTACAGCCAGCCAAACCTGTGCTGTACCGGTGTTGTTATTATGTTAATGGATTTCGGGTCAAATAATTTAAGCAAATTACGAAACGAGATACTTGAGATAAAATTAAAATACTCATCAAAGTATGTCCAACTGAGGCCTGTATCCATTCAGAAAGACGTAGAAATTATTAAATGCTTCTAATGAAAATTGTAAACCTTTGAGTTGATTTAAAAAAAATATCTAATTGTTCCGTGCAGAATGGGACCTGCTATACAACGATGACTTTGCACTTCTCCCTTCAACGCGTGCGCGCAGGTGTACTGCCGCGGCCCCTGGGTTTACCTGCCCGTTGTCATAATAGAATAAACGACGCACAAAGTTAAATTCCACTTAACAAGCAGTACATGAATAATTAATGATATACCAATAGTTGTTATTTAGGTTATTGTGCCAGTTTATTATTTTATGCTAGGCAAAGAATATCGTTTGATAAGAGCCTTACTCTCTAATTAACTGCTACTAGAAGACTAAATCATAAACGATTGAATAAGAGGTTTTTTTGGGTATTTGTAGGAACAAAGCTTGTAATGAGGTGTCTTAGAGAGAGAATCGAAAACGGTTAAGTTGTATGAGTAACGACGAATATTCGCCATGTGACCGAAATCGAAAACATTTTATCTGTGCTTACAAAAAAATTATAATTTACGCATAGATATGAGTTTAGGGCGTCCCACGGTCGTGCCACACGGTGAGAATGTACCTTAACAACCTTAGATAGAAAATGTTACTGAGACCATTTCATTTTAATTTTATAAACTATTGTATTGTAACAAAAAAATTAATAACCAGCCAGCCAAATGTGAAAATAAACAGCTGTAATTTAAAAATACCTACCTAACTACGGATTTGAAGGTAATTTCACTCCGTATGATATAAAGCTGATAAATGTAGCGTCAGCACAAAAAGCGTTGGTAGCAAAGTGGTTAAGGCGCTGACTTATCAATCTTAAGGTCTCGTGTTCAATCGCCGTGACTGCCAAATGTACCAATGAGTTTACAACTTAAGTACATAAAGCCGACTGCTCCAACGGTCAAGGAAAATTACATACTTAAGTTATGTGTAAAAATCGACCAACCCGCAGTAGGCAAGGGTGGTGGACTAATAAATTCCCTAATACCACCCCTTAGTTGGTTGAGACTGATGTCCTTGCAGATTTAAGCAGCTGAATATATTCATATATATCCTATTGAAAATCAAAATCACTTCAGTTACAAAATAAATTGCTTTTCAAAACGAATCGTTTCAACTTCACAACCAGAAAAGCCCTCGAGCGGTGAAATCGAAAAAACAGCTTTAGACGCTGAATTGGCTAGCCGATAACAGTGTTTATAATCGTTGACACGGATTAATTAAGTGCAATCGCAAAAACATATTTCTGCTCGGGACGAGTGGCGAGGCGAACATACGCGCACTCCGCGACGCGTGGCAGTCGCGTGCCTGTAAGCAGGGCACACGCGACCGACGACCTCGCGGCTACTCGAACAAAGCTACACCAACCACGTGCTCCCAACTACAGTTCTGCCAACTCAGGGATAATCCCCACACACACGAATAAATAAATTAACCAGGCATCACCGCAATGCTACGAGACTTGTTCGATGTTGATTCAAATTAAGACTCATGCGAACATTTGGTTTTGTTAGGGTAATTGTTATTCATGAGAGTATTAAACATTTGGTTGTCTAAAGGCTTAGTTAATTAATTTACATATTTAAAAATATATTATTTCGTACCTGTTCAAGATTAGTTTTAAATCATACATCAGTGGTAAAAATTTCAAAGGCAGAATTCCATATATTGAATATCTATTCAACTTAACGGAGCATTTTCCTGAACAACTGATAGATTTTTCGAGAAGACATACAACAAATCATAATGAAAAAAAAATTGTTCCTTAAAATATTGCTTAATCTCTTGACTTTAACATAAAAATGTACCTACTTATGCAAGCACAGTTCAAAGGCCACACTCAAATGTTTAATTAAAGCGCTCCCAATCTAGACTAGATGCTATAATTATAAAGTATAAATTGGCTTAACATTATCTATATTGAGAAGCGCATTGAGAAACCTTCTTTAAGTGCGGCAGTAAGACCTTTGAGTTTAAGGTTTCATCGCGTTGGTGGTACCCTGCCGTTTACACCGACAGTCCCAGCTTTGAATCCAGCAGGTCTAGCATGAAGCCCTAGACAGAGCGAAGACATGACCAATTTGACAGCCGTTTGGGCAGGAGGCAAAATAATAGGTCTTTACCTATGAAACTGCCGTTTTGCCGTACTGGCCATTTCAAATGAAAATATTATTTTTTTTTACTGATAATTCTAATTTCAAATTAATTTTAATTGACAAACATGGAATTCTTTTTCTAAAATCGTTATTTGTTTAATAGTTAGGTTTTTGTTTTCAACGCATTCGAACATTTTTCGTCATCATGGATAAGTTAAAAATTCGAGTAATTATGGAGTATGAGTACCGTCGTGGCAGCAAAGCGGCACAAGCGGCACGCAACATCAACGACGTTTACGGAGCGAACACTACAAACGAACGCACCACCCGTTATTGGTTTACCCGCTTCCGTTTTGGAAATTTTGACCTGAAAAATGAACTCCGTGGTCGTCCGAAAACTTTGGTCGACAATGACGAATTAAAGGCAATTGTGGAAGCTGATGAAACTCAATCCACGGCTGAATTAGCAGCAGCTTTCGACGTTAGCATCAAAACAATATTGGTCCATTTGCGTCAAATTGGCAAGGTAAAAAAGCTTGACAAATGGGTACCCCACGAACTCAATGACCGCCAGCGCGAAGTACGCGTGGAGACGTGCCTTGCACTGCTCAGAAGGCATACAAATGAAGGAATTCTGAACCGCATTGTTACTTGTGACGAGAAATAGATCCTGTTTGACAATCGTAAGCGCTCAGCAAATTGGTTAGACCCTGGTTCAGCACCCAAACAATGCCCTAAACGAAAACTTACCCCTAGAACAGTGATGGTCACTGTTTGGTGGTCTAACGCGGGTGTAATTCATCACAGCTTCTTGCCAAACGGGACCAGCATTACTGCAGATGTGTACTGTGAAGAACTGAACACAATGATGGAGAAGCTCGCACGTCTCCAACCAGCTTTGGTCAATCGTTCGGCCATACTGCTCCTGCACGACAACGCGCGACCTCATACTGCACAGCAGACGGTCTCCAAGCTACAAGAGTTGGGGTTGGAAGTTCTCCGTCATCCGCCGTACTCACCAGACCTTGCGCCTACAGACTTCTACTTTTTCCAGAATTCGGATAACTTCTTGGCGGGAAAAAAATTCAATACCCGAGAGGCAGTACAAAATGCCTTTGAAGAATTTGTTGCCTCCCGTCCAGCTGATTTCTTCAAGAAAGGCATCAATAAGCTACCAATGCGTTGGCAAAAATGCATTGATTGCATGGGTGATTATTTTGATTAATAGAAATAAAAAATATATAAAAAAATTACGCTTCATTTATTTCGTGAAAAACGGCAATTTCATAGGTAAAGACCTAATATTTGGTAGTGCGCTTCCCGGGGATGGGAGTGCCTAGCATTTGAACGTGGAGATTGTCGGCGATACGACGTCGTTTGTAGTCAAAGTAAACCGTAGAGCTCTTCTCTGGGTTCACATCGATACGCCATTTTTGAAACCATGCACCGAGGGCTTTTACAGCCTTTTGGAGTCTGGTCGTGAGGCCCGGGACATTGAGGCCTTTGGTGTAAAGGGCAGTGTCATCGGCAAAGAGGGCGAGTTCGACGCCTTGTGGTGGGACGGGAATTTCGTAAGTGTACACGGTGTACAATAGAGGGGGGAGGACTGAGCCTTGAGGGACTCCAGCCTTTATAAGACGGGGCTCGGGAAGCATGCCTTTATGTTTAAATCGGAACGTACGGTTTTTGAGAAAGGACGCTATTATTCTAACTAGGCAATCCGGTAAGCCTATTTTATAAAGTTTATAAACGAGACCGCTGTGCCAGACTTTATCGAAAGCCTTTGCTACATCAAAGAAAACTGCGACCGTTTTCTTACAACGCGGATAAGGACTTGCTGAGGGCAGGAGTGCTTAGCGCAAAAGCCGAACTGGTGGGGAATGATGAGGGGATAGCCATCCGTTGGAAACAGATGGTTCCGCATTCGAGAGAGTATGGCTCTCTCGAGAAGTTTAGACATGGCCTTGAGGAGGCTGATGGGTCTGTGATTAGCCAGGATATTCAGAGGTTTACCCGGCTTGGGAATGCCTATGACTGTCGCTTCTTTCCAAGATTTTGGAAAGTTCTAATGAGAAGCGTGATTTCATCATTAGAGACTGTGACGGGGTCGGCGGTGATGGGGAGAGAGTCTCTGCGGAGGACTTCGTCCTTCACCGAATGGATGTGGGAGGAATCCGCGGGTTGGGTGCTGGGCGAGCATTGTGAGGTAATGCTGTCAGCGAAGCATTCGGCTTTCTCTTCGACTTCGAAGGCAATAGTGAGAGGAGGAACGTGAGAGGCGGCGTCTACGCGTAAGGTTCGGGCCATACTATAATATGCTTGTTGGGACGGGGAGATATTTTCCATGAGATCGTTCATCTGAGCGTCTCAGAATTCCGCGAGGCAAGGCCTAACTTTGCGTTGAAGCTGATTCGCAGCTGATCTATAGGCGGGCGTGGGAGATTTCTTGGCTCTCCGGAGAGCCGCGTTCTTAGCTTTGATAAGATTCCTAATGGCTAAGGGAAGCGTGGGTTTGCCTTGTTTAGCAACCTTTTCGTTATCACTAATGGCTGATTTGATAGCATCAGTGAGGGAATCGACTAATAAATCTATTTTGTCCGGGCTACCTAGAGATCCGCGCGAGATCGCGAGCGGAGAGTTCGGGGCCTCTAAGGTTGAAACTAACGTATTTTTACAACCTTTCCAGTTGGTAAAGGTGTTAGGAGAGGTATCGTTAACGTTTAGCGATCCTAGCACGAGGGAAACGGGGCGGTGATCAGAGCCTAGGTCATCGAGCGGTTCGATAGCCGGCGGGAAGTTAGCAGTAGTGAGCTGCGGCAGTTTTAGGCGCGGCCCTCTGTGCGGATGAGTACGGAGCGAACAACCTCTGTAGATTGTAGTTTGGCCGGACTGGCCGCACAGCACACATGCAGGAGGGGGGAAGTGGACTCGGGAGTGCGAGTGCACTCCTTTGTGATGTGAGGATCGAGGCACTTAACGCACCTGGGAGGGGCTGAGCAATTAGCCGCTGCGTGGCCGTAAAGCTGGCAACGGTGGCATTGCCCAGGGTGCCCGCGAGGGTTGGGACGCTCGACGGAGATGTTCGAGACTCCGCAGATTGTGCGAGCCTCTTTGAAGATCTCCCTCGAGTAGGGAGTGTTGGTTACGATGACGAGGGCGAGAGGAAAACTTCCACCGCGGTTAGAGTGCATCTTGTGCACTGCTTCAGCCGGGAAGCCCTGGGACTTAAGGTCCTCCAAGATATCTTCGTTCGCAAGTTCAAACGAGTTCAAGTTTGACCGATAGGAGCCTAGTAAAAGACCGGAAGTCATCGATGGTCGTGACCTGGATTTTGATTGTATCGCCTGCGTTGGAGGCTTTAACGTAATTAATTTTGTGCTCTTTGCACAAGTTAGAAACCGCGGTCCATCGCGCTTTTTCGCGGAGGAAGACGGGAGGAGGGAGTTGGGCCTTAGCCGGGACGGGAGCGCAGCGCGTAGCTGGCTTCGACGGAGCCGATGGGGTCGCGGTCACTTGCAGTGACATTAACGGCGCGGGGGCGGGTGTTGAAGGCACCGCGATTTTCTTTGAACGCTTCTTGGAGCGTTTAGCGTTTAGAGCGTTAAGGTGGCGGCGTCCGATGACGCATCAGACGCGGAGTCTGAATCGCTTCCGGGAGCGGTACGCTTGCGGCGCGACGTGCGAGAGGATGTGTACGACACACAGTCCATCTCGGAGGGCACGGGAGACGCGGGAGGAGAGCTAAAGACCTGAGGGGTCTGGGAGTTGGTGGCCTGAGGGGCCGAGAGAGTGGCCTGAGGGGCCGGGGACGCGTTAAAAGCAATTAAGGCCTGCGTTATTACCTCATCTTTGACGGGACACCCGACGCGGCGAGTGCCTGGGCGAAGGCCTTCGCAAAGTTTAGCAAACCTGCGAATCCATTAGGGAGGGTCGGGACTAGTTATTAGATATACAAATATATAAAAGATGCCTAGGATCCGTAATAGCCTAGCGAACCCTAGCGGCTAACCTCCCTACCAGCGGTAAGGGGGCTGGGGAGAATAACTTACAACTAACCGTGGTACGCCGATGGCCGCTTCCTAGAAACCTAAAAAAAGGGTACTCAGGTAAAGAGTTGACCGCTTAGGGTCAACCTTTACCGACAAAAAGGACACGTAAACGGAAATGTACACGTAAAAACACAAATATGATAAAATAAATATGAAAATAGGAAAGAAAATAAATCAAATAGTAGTAGGAAATAATATATAAATAAAAAGGACTGGGTCAGTACAAATTCAGTTGTCACCGTTAGGTATCCTTTGTACTAAAACCAGAATACTTTACGCTTGGCACACACAGCACTCAGCACAAGCACAACACATTGGAAACTAAGGGGCTTAGTCGCAAAGAAAAAAAAATCACTACGATAGCACTCGGAGGGATAAGAAAACCCAGAAAAACCGTATCACGGAACCAACACGCTATACTGTGACGTCAGTAAACTGAGCGCCACGGAATATCGGGAAGGGACCGATCAATCGGAATGGAACGTCCGTACCGGGCGGCGATCGGAGCGAGAATCAATTTGACAGCCAACGGAAGACAACTTTCTACTATCACGGTCGCTTGTCATGTATTGCCATATCATACCAAGCCAAGTAGACGACTTTCAAACGTGAAGCTACGGATTTCGTTTACGAATATTATTATTTATTTCGGTAATTTTCATAAGTATTTATTTACCTGCCTGAATTACCAAAATACTCATTCGCTGCATTTTTTTTAGCAGTAAATAATTTAAAGGTGCCACCGCATTCCACCCGTTGGTCTAGTTTGTTTGGTCAATTAGTAGGTAGTAGCAAAACAGTAATGCAATAAACATGTCTGAACATGTATGTTTTCTATGTTTGTGTTCAATCCAGGTTCGACCCTAGTTCGCGGTATGGCCGTCAATAAAATAAGTGCGAGTTGCAGCTAGTGCTTGTGCAGTGATCGAATTTAGATTATTTTACAGATTTTTATAGCCGGCGTACGAGCACGTGATCCACCTGATGGTAACTGGCATCCACGCCCATGGAAATCATTTCATAGGTGTTTTATTTATTGGAAGTTATTGTGATAAGTATATCGACTAATGATGCGTTGACGACCGTAGGCTGCAGTTAGATTTGTCTTTGTTCCAGTAATAGCACTGGCTGTTCCCTTTCACTGGAACACAATCACGTACACGTAGATTACCACGTACATTATAGGAAGGACTGTAGTACCGCCACAAACGAGATCACTTAATAAAAGTATAAGGAAATTTGTAATCGCGCGTGGATTCCTTTGTCCGACTGTGACAAAGTTTCATTATTCTTTCATTATGAACATTTAGAAAACTCTTTTCAGTTTAAAAGATTATCGATGGAAATATATTGTATGCTATTATCGAGTTTTTAAAAAGCATGAAAAATACGCCCCTATGGATTTAGGGTCTGGATAATATAGGGATATGGAGATACGCTTATTTGAGGTCAACTAAAAGAAATACACTCAAGTAAAACCATAAAGAATGGATTTACCCCACCCCATTTGCTGTCATCTTCAGTTCACAGCTGCATCTAGTGTTCCTTCACAGTCGCAAGCGCGCGCGAACTCTCACGGTCACAACAGTTTGTCAGCGAGGGGCGTGGCCACGCGTGCGATACGCGTGTCGCGAGCGACTTACTCTCTACTATTACCCGCGACAAATCAATTACTTGGCCCGACCTGGGCCGCACTTCCGAAGGGAATTAGCAAATTATATAGTTTATTGCTAATAATTGTTTGGAAATGTGCGTGACTCTTTAATTTCACAAGTTTGGTGGGATGTTTTTCCTGGGGTTTTTATTGGCGTAGTTTTTTACTGACAAGTTGATAATATTTTAAGTTTAAATGTGAACGGTTGCATGTATTTTTTGTAACATATTTACATTGAATCGGTAGCAGTATTTCGATGCAATTTTGTAAGAAGAAAAAAGGGTTGATTTGCATCTTGGTTGTTTAATTTATCTGTAGCTACTAGTAAATTATCTTTACATATATTACTAGATTTAACATGAAGAGGAATTTGTTTTGTTCGTTTGCATTTGTTATCAGGGAATAATTAGATCAAATGAATCGATAATAATAAACCGTTATTTATTTATTTAAACAGTGACAACAGCATAACACATACATCACTTAATAATAGATAAAAAAAGAGAAGCCAATGACAGCCAACACCGGTTTGCTAAATAAAAGAGAGCAATGAACGCAATAGCAGCAGTGCAAACAAAAAAGTGAAAAGACAGGAAAGTAAAATAGTGAAGTAACACAAATAAAATATAGAATTTAAATATTTAAACATAATAATTTTATTTTTGTGATATTGTTTAATCAAATATTTTTAACATTTCGGTACAACCTTAAGAAAATGGTTTTAGTTATTTTTGGTCTATTCCCCACAATACTTCTTTTTTGAATTTAATTTAATGGGACATTTAATATATTTTTTACAATGTTATTGTCAGCTACACGTGACACAATTTCGACTATAATTAATGATGTATACGGGAATCAGGAATGTCGAAGTGTTGCGAGTACTGGATGATGGAATACACATCATCACATACCACACCACGAGTAGATTGTGTCTCACTAAGTCACGGTGACAACAGATGGTATATATATATATTTATATTTTTTTATTATTTCCAGACAAACACCTTAAGTGTATGGCCCCAAAATAAGGAGAGCTTGTGTTATTAGACGACCATACAGCGAACGGGGGCTGGGGGGACCCAGAAACCCCCGGCCGGCGTATGAGGCTAGGCTACTACGCTACGCTACCCTCTACGATACTCGGCCGGATCATGAGGCTAGGCTACTACGCTACCCTCTACGATACTCGGCCGCCGCAGGAAGAAATAGTTAGTTATAGTAATAGTTTTTTTTGCAATATAATGAGGTGTCGTTTAATTAGGATAAAAACTGTATTTGAATGCGCTCTAATCTGTCAATATCAAAGACCTATATTATAGTAAGTTAGTCTCACCTTTTTATCAAAGTTGAGTTCGATTAAAGCCATTGTAAATAGTTGTAGCCAAAAAACAAAAATTACTTACTTATGTGATTTGAATAACCATCTTATTTTTAACTTTATAATCTGGACATAACTATTACTGAAAGATGCATTTTAACTATTAATTTCAAAGGGATCAATAATCACGCAGGTGGAACCATAAACCTCTAGTATAATTAATATAAGGTAAAATTTTATAAAGATCGAAGTATAATAAGTCATTATTCGTAGCAAATCAAGTAAGCACGTACTTACGGCTTAGTTAAGGTTTTACTTCACTTAAAGTTTAAGTTTTATCAAATTTATTTTGATAAAATAAAGTTAACGCAATTGCTTTTTATATTAATAATTATTATTTTAGTCTTTACCTTCCAGTTACAAGAAAGCCTGTGGATCGATCTTCTGAGCTAAGCTTGTTTCTCGTGTACGTTGCGCGTTATACAACATTATTTAATGTACCTACATTAAAAAACATGGATTACCACATGAAGTTAAGCTAAACATATTAATAAGCACATCTAAATCTGCCAGCGCTCTTATTACGAAACTACTTTATAACAACTACGGCGTATTATTCCATCGATTATTTCAAGAGACATGAGAGAATTAGGTACTTCAAGTTTAATATAAAGCTATAAAATTTGTGGCTCTGCAAAGATTTTCGGTACTTGTATTGTCGTTACTTACTCACACCTCATAAATCAAATCTTTACAAAGCAAGTTGAGTTAATTGCCTCGACAAAGTTTGAATACGCAACCTATATAATAGCTATATAACATGAAAATTTGTAGCATCAATTTCATACAGACTCCTTCCTGTCTATGTTACTTTATACGTACTCGCTTTGGTAAATGTTCTTGAGGGACTTAGGTAATATAAAAATGATGTACGTTGCTTTCTTGTCGAATTAAAAGAGAGAAAAGGACAGAGAATGTACTTAGATATGTTTGTTTCAGTTTTTCATGGTTTAATTGGTGAGAGTTTTGGGTGGGGTGAAATTGTGAGAGAGCGTTTTACTCTACAAGGTGTGCATTTAATGTGTTGTCAGAAACAGGCGCCCGCCCAGGCTCGAACGATCGATGCGGGACTAAAGCAGGCGACCAAGAAGACTGAAGCTGAAAATTATGTATTTATTTGTGGTTTAAGTTGCAGGTTTTAACATATTTTTTCACATTGCGAGCATTTTCGCTGGCTATGTGCCAAAATGCTCGCAACCCGGTATTACTGATTAATAACATTGTCTTATGGGATTTAAATTCAACGTCATATTGATGACTGTACGTCTACCTGTTCCTGTTAAGCTCCTGTTCCTATTAAAAAAGTTTGAGGATAATCCCCATACCAGATATAGGTCAGATATACCTAAGCGCTGACCTTTTAATTTAAGAAGCATATAGGCTTATTTCAGTTTCCAAATGCTTATTTACTGGATACCCACCAAAGAAAAAATAAAAACAAGGAAATTAAGTTACTGTAAATAGAATACAACGACAAACTTACATGGTACAAGGGCAAAGTAGCCAAAATCCCGGCAGAAGTACCACGTCGGATCTCTATCGACAAACGCTGTGCAAAATAAGATCCAAACTTAGCGTCACGAGTTTAACAAACTAATCGCTTTGAAATTGATTATGAAACCATCGTAATGAAAAAGATAGTTTTAGTTATTTAATTAAATGCCTCCCTGCTGCACTCAGACAGGTCAAACGGTTACTTAAGGCTTAATGTGCTCTTAATTCCAGATTCCGCTAAGCAAATATAGACTATAATGAAGTATATCTAAAATAAAAAAATTCGCAAAGCAACATTTTTCCTTAAGATCTCCTTAATTAACCATATGACATATCTTAGCGAGGACGTTTTAAAACAAAAAAGTTTTTCAAAACAAAATCGAATAGAATATTAACATAACGTAAAATTGTACTGTCTTCATTAAGGTAGTTATTTACAGGTGGATTCGCTGCCTACAAACAATTTGTTAGAAACAAGTATAACACCAATAAGAACGCAAGTTATCTGGTGGTGGCGGTTCCTTTCGCCTGGAGTGGATGACCCAGAATTACGTAGGCTTAAACTATGTAAGGGTGTTACCACACCAATCGATCGTCCGTCGATCGACGTCGACTGGTCTACGTCGATCGATTGGTGTGGCAACACCCTAAGATGTGACGGCTAATTGCTTTCATCTAAAAGAGAGTACTACCTTCAAAAGTACTTGAACATGTTGTGACGGTGACGATAAAGGTAACCTGTTAATATAACGGTGATCCCAAGCATAGTTTCAATAATATATACAAGGTTAATTATTTCCCATACAAACACTTAACATGTGACCAATAATTTAGTTGCATAACGCATGGAGGCTAAAAGTTTTCTTGGCGAATAGACTTCTTAAATTTATGCATAAAAATCCCACGTAGTCAGCACAATAAAAACCTCATAGGCATGGCGTAATGCCATCCATACGAATAGAACCTTCTTTATTAGCCGTTCCATTTTGGATCCATTAGCCAGTCGTAGTCAAATTGCACACCTACTATTTCATGTATTGACAAAAGTATAGTATTTAGAATATGTACTACTTTTTAATTTACTTCCAATGAAGTTACTATTAGTAACTCTTGCATATCTTACGCACCATATTAATTGCTACATTTCATCTTAATGGTAACATGTTGAATCTTGTAGATAATATCTACTTACTGGTAATATTTGCCATAACTGTCTTTTAATCAGAGTGCCAAAATCTAAACTTCCTAACTTAACTAAGCCCAACACTACCGTTCAACTTAAACCCAAACCTAGTGTTGTAGCGGTTAAGAGTATTCATTAATGAATGATGTTGACATATAGCCAGGATGTGTTTTTGCATGAAGAAAATCGTTTAGTCCGTTTAAAAATTATGTTGTATTTTCTGCCAGTCGAGATACTCCGTACCTACTTATTTCTATTGATGCAGATCAATGTTCAAATGTTATTTACTGATACCTGTTCTCTTTACTTTATGTTGATGGTAAATAAACATTTAGTTACATTTAAAATAGTTTAAACACATTAAACAAGTTTTATTTATTGCAATTTAGGTAAAGAATATTTATTAACGACATAATATCAACTTAAAAGCGTGTATCGTAATAAAAACCCTTGAAACTTTACATAAATATTCACTACTATTTACATTAAAAGTTAATAATAAGGATATAAAAGTATAATACAAATTATATAAATAATTAATTGTAGAAATAATTTGGAGCAAACGTCGCACACAATTAGGTATTGATTCTCATATTTTCACAAACACTTGTTCTCTGATACGAAATAGAAGTAACTTCTCTCGGTGCAGAAAGTTGTACATATTTTGTGAAGTACTCCTGTAGACACAATAACAGGAAAGATGTTTTTAAATTGAAATTGCATGCCTAATGCGAACGACAGGAGAACGACGTTTCCACACCGCAAATAGTCGCATCCGACTGTTACTAAGCGATAAGAAACGGGGCGATACGCCTGTTGCTCGCGCGCCTCGTCTTTGTTTATACTATACTAATCTGTCGCTATCTCAGTTTCATTTGTGGAAAGATTCGTGAATGAAATATACTTGATTTAGTTTGAGTGCCCAATTTATTACTATTACGTCATGTAAGAACATCGCCTATTTTTCTAGCGTTCTATTGGATTTCTAGGTCTTCCAGATCTATCTCTTCTGGGATCTTGAGTTCGTCAGTGGCATCATGATGTGCGGATAATTAATTGAAACGCTGTCAGCTTAAAGAAAGGAATCGCTATTTTTATTACTTTCAAACAAAGCGTAGGAAGCATTCAAAATTGTGTGATCTTGACTCCTTCCTGGCTATCTTACCGCCAAATCCAAAATTCTAGGTTGGTTCTGCCAATTATTTGTACATTTAAAGACATTATCCTTTTATGTATGGTACAGTCCAAAGCACTTAAAAGCTAAGGGTGTCTGCTTAGATCAGTGTCATAAAATTGTAACAGCGCTTCTCTTCTCTCATTAAGGCCCACTAGTCAATAAGTTAGTTAAAATGTACCTCCGTCACTTTCTAGTTATATTGAACTGATAGAGACGTAAAGCAATATTTAACTTAATGTTAGCTAACTGAGAGCTGCGCAAATGGGCCTTTTTGGATCAGAAAATGTTATAAATTCCCTGCTAAGAGAGGCTTTTGCAGCGGTTATTCTATGTATGATTCTATGCGAAGTTGTTTTGCTAGTTCCACAGTAGTCCCTACTGTAACTTGTTGCGAGCTTTTATTTAATTAACTGAGGTCGATGTTCTTAAAAAACCTTTAAAAATGGCCCTGGTACTACTGAATTTACATTAACTGACTCAATGAAGTCGCCCCCCGACTTAAAAGAGATAGAATGTTGCAAAACATGAGCTATTTCGTGACTATAAATAAACCAGGAGCGAAATTTTGAAGTCCGCGCCTTAGAAGCTTGTCACCGATCTCCCCTTATTTTACTTTAACCGATTCGTTGCGATGTCTAATTTCGTTAACTTCTAACTGTTACGTCGAACAAAAATAACGTGACACTGTTCAGTGCCCATCGCCATACGATTAGATGACACGCATCCGTGTCCTCAGCCATGCGGAAAAAAAAATAGTATTTTGACTATTTTATACATGTTCAAAGCTTAAATACTTTTAGTTACATTCGAAATCTAACGTGAACGGCCAGGCTCATTGTTTTAAGTGATTAGAAGAGGCAAAATAAGTGTATATCTGGAAATGGAGGGTAAGTGACTTTTTTAATACAGGTGTGATAAACCTTTTCAACTATTTTGCATTTCCTATTGATTTGATTCATTATGAGGAAGTAAATTAGGTTTAAAAATATTTTTTTGGTTTTCCTCATGACAAATTTCAACTGTTTAAACTATGCAAATGAAAAACTGCCAAGTTTGATTTAATAGATAATAGATATTCACAAAAATTCAAAATTATAAAAGACAAGCTAAACTAACCGAAGCAGAGTGATTTCCCCACTTTAGGGAGTTAGTCGTTTAATCGAGTGACGTTATATAAGGTTTACACTGTAATACATTTATAATTATCATATGATGGTTTAATATCAAATAACGCAACTTTCAAAAAGGTTGGTGACCCCGATTTAAAAAATATCTTACAATATCCAGAAACGAAGGCTACGAGCTTGACATACGTGAAAAATCAAGATACTTTGGTTCTGGGTGAAAACTTCCATAAAACCTAATTGAAGGAGTTACCATTGACTTTAAAATGACACACATCCGTGCCTAACGCCACACGCAAAAGAAAGTAATGGTACTGAACCGTGCCATCCGCATCTAATCGGTTCAAAAGTTGCCACCTAAATTGTACCTCGTAATAAATGAAAACATTTAATAAAATTTTTACTTAATTAATAATAAATTAATACCTGCTGGTAATATTCGGAACAGATATAGGTGAGCCATTGAACTTAAATAAAAACACGGCTTTTCCTGGTTAATCTTTATAATAACAGCAAACCGTTTATTCAATTTTTCAAATATTCAATACTTTCTATGTAAGCACTACAGAACTGCTGGTCCCATGGTGTAAAAAATTACTCCAGTGTATTAAGATTTTTGTACCTGATGTAGATACATAGAGTGCATATGGTTCAGCAAGTTAAACATAAGTTGACAAATGTGATGACATAATGCAACGAAAAAAATGTTATATTCAGAAAATAGAACAATCTTCCAATCAGTTCGGACCTTATTTTCAGTAACCGACTAAGCTCCTCCTATTTCGACCCAACTTTAACGTTCCACCCTCTAGGTAGGGTGAGATCGTGGCTTTCAAACTCAACATTAATCTTTATCTCTTCTGCTTACGGTTGATAATGGTTTGAGTTAAGCTTTCGGGCAGGGGATGTTAAACCAATAGTAAAGAGTATGGGTGGTTCTCGTGGTATAAAATAATTTGCAAAGCAATGTCAGGCTCAGTACTTTAGTGTGTCGAGTGTATAGTTGCGGGTGACAATTCGGTGGTCCAAACAGGCCTGTGACATGTCAAACAGTCGGACGCAGATGGCAGACTCATCAACATCACCTCCTTTGAAGTAAGAAATTTAGTTAGTAATGTGGATTTGATGTACTGAGACTCCTCTCAGTATCTCCATAATCTTTTTTTCTTATTTTTATATTTAATCTTTTTTAAATATTCGTCAGTTGGGTTGTGTTATGTTTGTTACCTCAGAACACGTCGTTTGTAAATCAATTTGGATAAAATCTTTTTAAATTTTAAGGTTTGTTTTTAAGAGAAGTTGATTAACATAAAACTTTGGAATAGTTCGGGTTGATATTTTAGGATGATAAAATTTTAAATTAGTTTGTACTAGGTATTCGCAAATTTTAAAGGTTGTAGATAAGATTTTTTTTAAATGACCCAATATAGGTGGCTGTCGGTAGGTAATTGCTTTTCGTAGCAAAAATCATTTCTGGTTGTGCCACTCTCTTTTCGCTTTTGACATAAATTATTGAGCGCTGGGTGTACAGACATGTATATGTATACAAGACCCGACATCACATCATGTTACGGTGCTAGGTTACAGTTAGAGTGTGCATGTTTTTGATACAATGAAGCTCGTTATTTCTTGATATTAATTGAAACTAAAAACTTTATATTAGCTTATTCCGGCTAATATCAAGAATACAGTTTTATAAAGAGGAACAGCTTTTCAGTTTATTATATATTTTATTTTGTCCTGCAGCGACAGGCGTTTGGAATATTCCGGACTAAAGTTCGCGTACGCCGACGGATCAGACGATGAGAGTCCTTCCCTAACTTCAGAGCTGCCGTCCTGCGTTTATGCAGCTGCAAGAAGCAGGCTACAGTTGCCATTGGCAGCCTACGTGCACCAACATTCAAGGCAGCTGCATTCTGGTATGTTTTATTTACCATTGCAAAACTATTACTTTATCAAGCTCGCATATTCGCAATGCGCATATTTATCAACTTACTTTTCTCATATACAGAAATGTTTACAGTACAAACAGTTTTTAATTGAAGTAAGTGAATTCTGTAAGTGTTAATGTTATCTATTTTTCATGATTTTAAAAAAATTTTTCATAACAAGCCTGACTCGAGGGGAATTTTATTAAGTACATAAAGATCTAACAACTCATTATCGACAATAAACAAACCCGAAACACATCCTATGAACTCATAGGTATGTACATGTACAAGACTAAAGGACAACGTTTATATGTGATAGAATAGGACATAGATATACATACCTACATTACAAAAAAACAACTAAAAAAAAAACTTATGTAGGTATCGTGTAACAGAGGGAAGTCCTCGCCGCAGCCGCGCTACCACTATATATCATTTACGTATTGGTTTAAGAATAATGTCATGCTATCTAAATTATAGATACATGCAGCTTAGAATACACAACCAACACTATTCATAATACATTTCAATATTTTTAGTACGTCTCACCCGGGCTTGTGGGGGATTGTAGTACTTACGTTCCGTTTCAACAACCACAATAACTACAGTGGGTTTTGGTTCACGGCATTATACATTCAGAGCAATCACAGAAACTAAGGCAATTCCAACTGCAGTTACGGTCGATAACAGATCACTAATCATATACCTACCAGTTAATTATTCAAGATTCCAATCAAACACTTACAAGTACAGAAAACGAAAACCACTTAAAATCAGTCCGTTTGCCACCTCTGAAGAAGATAAAGAAAAATCATAACAACATCTTACATTTATTTCCTAGAAACTCTGCTTGAGTCAACAGCTGAGCCAGACTACCAGTGTGGAACGTCTCCTTACCGCGTCCAGCGCGCCGCGGCGAACGTGCGCGAGCGCCGACGGATGCTGAGGTCCGGACCCAATGGGTACCCTTCTTACAGTCTTTCAATTACTAGCAATTGTCCTATAACTATAACGAGCAAAGATAACTTAAAGTTAATTTTGGTTTTATGAAAAACCACTTTAAAATCAAAATACGTAAATATATCTAAATAGAAGAAGTATATTACCACTTATGTAAATGTTTATACGTTTAGGTATGAAATCAATACTAGGAACTTACTATACCACTTTTATTACAAACAATATACGAGTATATTCATTCGGAAGTGAGCAGGTTTTCAAAATAAAAGTTCTGTCTTGTTTTATCTGCTTTAGCACAGCGAAATTTGTTGCATGGTTCTTTGTTAAATCTACCCAACAATTTTTTTAATGTACAGCTTGCTTTTGATTGAAAGCTTCTCAAGTTGGCTTTGCGAAAATTTCAATAAGTAACCATTCCAAATAAAACTTAGT
This sequence comes from Marasmarcha lunaedactyla, assembly GCA_923062675.1. Classification (NCBI taxonomy): domain Eukaryota; kingdom Metazoa; phylum Arthropoda; class Insecta; order Lepidoptera; family Pterophoridae; genus Marasmarcha; species Marasmarcha lunaedactyla. The sequence goes on along the minus strand of OV281339.1, from coordinate 9,460,549 downwards.
GACATTTTACCAGTATCTTTTCCCGCTTTTTTAAATTCAATGTTGTATAATAAAGCGTTAATATTTTTTGTATTGTTTGTATACTTTTACTCCACACTAAATTACTACAAAGAGCCGATTTATATAACAACTTGTTATCATTGCGATAATATTATAATCCTTACTTTACTTTCCAATACTACCTGTGTATTTTCGTATTCAAACATGGTTTTTGAAACCATTATTTTAGAGTACCTACTCGTTCAGATATGACGAGATTGTTTGTCTTCGAGGCAACATGTGAATATCGCTAAATGACCTGTATTTTACATTATATATTTTATATTATTTGACATAACAGGTCATGAATTTCGTATTTTGTACCTAATATTTTGTAATTATATCTCTTTGGTAGAAGTGTTTGTTTCCAGCTGACATTTGATGCTTAGAAAAAGGCTACATGTTTTGAAAAACAAATAAGTTTTCCGTCATTCAATCCTTTTACAGTGCGATTGTTTCTGAAATTTTATTGAAAAAAGGGAAAGGAGACATGTGCTGAAAAAAATATTGTGACGGTTATAATTTACGCAGACCTGAGTTAACTCAGATTAGCTGGATTACTAGATTGGTAGAATGACGGCTAACTAGTTAAAATGGCCCACCATCACCGTCAATTGTAAAGGACTGACAGAGACATACCTGCAGCAACATTTTAACCCAGTTTTGAAATTGATTATACGTATAGCGTTTAAATTAAAAAATAATACAAAAAAACTTTCTTCCTTTTTTAATGTAAAATACAAAATACGTTTTCTTGATCTAATATTAAGTTATATATGGTGGTAGTTTCGAGACCCACGTTTGTGCTTTCTTCTAAACGACAATCTCGTCTTAATCTTCTAATCACGCATTAAAAGATACTTTATCCTAAAACCCCAACAATTTCAAAAGGTTTTAAAACAAAGTTCGCTATACCGTGGGCATGACATTCTGATTTTAGCAGTATAAACTCGGCGTTCGACGAGCTGCGCGTGCACGTGCCCACGTTTCCGTACGAGAAGCGGCTCAGCAAGATCGACACGCTGCGGCTGGCGATTGCTTATATCGCGCTTCTTCGAGAGGTAGGTTTTCACATACTTACGTTTAGATGGCCCACGGGGCCATATAAACAGTCTATTTCGAGAAAAAAACATAATTAATATTAGGTCATTACATATGAAATTGGCGTTTTGTAAGAGAGGAACATAAAGTCAACTTAAAAAAAAAATTATATATAATATATTTATTGAATCAAAGTATGTACCATTGCTATATTTGCACTTTTGCCAACTCATAGGTAGTTAATTGATCGCTTTACTAAAAAAAAACCATTCGGACGGGTATCAATAAAATCTTTGAAGGCGCTTTGGACTGCCCCATCGGAGTTGTATTTTGTCCCTTGCAAGAAGATATCCAAATTTTGAAAAAAAAATGGGAATATGTTGGAGCAAGGTCCGGGGAGTATGGTGAATGTCTTAGACATTCCAATTGAAGCTCCTCTAATTTGGTAGCCGTCTGTTGTGCAGTGTGTAGTCTAGCGTTGTCCTGAAGCAGCAGTGGTCTAGAGCGATCGACAAGTCTCGTTTGTTTAGCAGCTAGCTTTTCCATCATGGTTTGCAATTGCTAATAATAGACATCTGTAATCGTCTGGCCAAATTTAAGAAACCCGTAGTGAACGATACCGGCACTAGTCCACCAAACGCTCACGCTCAAGTACCTTTTTTGACTCAATTTTCGCTTGGGACAGGATTTGGCTGGTTCGCTCAGGGTTCAACCATTGCGATGAGCGTTTCCGATTGTCGTACAGGATCCACTTTTCATCACAGGTAACGATTCGATTTAAATTCCTTTCATTGTTGTGCCGGTTGAGTAATGTAACGCAGCAGTCGACGCGCGTTTGTCAGTTTGCTGCACTCAATTCATGAGGTACCCACCTTTCAAGCTTATTCACGTTCCCAATTTGCATCAAGTGGATTAAAACAGTCACTAACACCGCAGCCTACAGCTGAATCCGAAAGCTACAGATGGATCCGCTTCCACAATAGCCTTCAATTCTTCATTTTCAATTTTGGTCTCCGGCCGTCCACGGGGCTTTTTTCTTCAGGTGGAATTTTCCAGAACGAAAACTTTGGAACCAAACCCGCCCAGTGTTTTCTTTTGCGACACCGCCGCCAGCATTAATACTTGGAGCCGTTTCTGCAGCGCTGGTGCCACGGTGGAACTCGTACTCGTAAATAACGCGATATTTTAAGTTTTCCATTTCGTAAACTAAGTGACACAAAGAAAAAACCAAAAAAGGAAAAAACTAATGAATTACGGTTTTCGAAACACAAATACGTGAGTAAAATAGCTGTATTTAAATTGGAATTCTTAACCAAAGAGTAGATAATACAGATCAGTGGCCAGTACAACAACACGTCAATTTCATACGCAAGGACCTTATACTACACGACCATTGTCAAACGAAACTTCTTTTATTTTGGATACGGATAGCATAACTTTTACTTGCGCGTATTTACGTTGTGTTAAGTGTAAATCTTCTTCTTTTTAAATTATTCTAAAAGTTTCTAAAAAGGTTAAGTTTTTATTTTTCTTTTATTTTGTAATCTTAATATTAGGTACCTATCCTTAAGGGAAATAGCGGCTCATTCCCAATACGAGTTTCCTCTGATTATTCACTGGGAAGTTGTAACTCAAGATTACTGAAGTAAACGCAAATTTAATTTTTATAATAACTTCATATTGTTATATACTGGGCGTCCCACGGCTATGCCACATGGAGGGCGAGTACCTTGAATATTGTAGATGGAACATTGTACTGAGAGAAGACATTATTTCAATTTAAAAAGCAATTTAAACTGCATTCGTAGATTCTAAAATAATTACATGGTTGAACCGGGAATCCTACCCTGTACAAGAGAATAAAAATTACCCAGTAGTTTTATCACACCGATCGAAAGGCTTTGTCACAAGGATTATTTTTTGCTAAATAACATAGTGTCAGAAATAAAAGGAAGACCATGAACTTTAACATTTGATGTGAAATTATGTTCAGAAAAATGAAAAGCTGACGTTGCCCTAAGGACATACAACTGACATTATCATTTGAAAACCTATTACTAATGAATCTGTACCCTTGAGAAGTACGCATCATTTCCCTTCCCTTATAATTTAAGTGCACGATAAAATGATAAAGAGATACGTAACTTACTAGTAATTCGCATACTCCATTGTAGGAACCTGCCTGTATACAACAAGTCGAGTTTCTGTCCAATCAAGTTTCTGCCGTGTCCTGAATCTGCCGAAAGACGCGTAAATGATTTTGTCCATCGCAATGCGGCTGGTCATAAAGAAATAATTCAAAAATGCGTTCCATTTTCAAACTGTTATTATTTTGTATCTGTGATTTTAATTTTAGGATTTTAGCATTTTAAATTATAATGTCTTCTTTCAGTAAAATGTTCCATCTACAACATTTAAGGCTCTTGCCCTCTAGCCGTGTGACACCCTGTATAGTATGGTCTTACACTTATGTCTTCCTCAGCAGAAGAGATTGTCACTACCCAGTTAGTGCGGGTTTGCGTGAGAACAAATTGCGTACGGATAAACCTTTGAGTACTGAAGTAATGTTTCTACAAGGGGACTACTTTTAAGTGACTCTTGTTACTTAGTCTGCAATTTATAAACGTGTAATAGACGATAGTCTTCCTAATATATACGTAAATAAATATATGTAAGTTAATCATTGACTAAGGCTGCATTTTATAAAATGTTTTATCGTAACGTAAAATATATAGATAAATCTTTAAAACCTTCCTTTTTATCTACTTTGTGAATCAAATCTTAGTTAATAGTTTTGACAAACTTGATGTGACATGTACCTTTAAAACAAAGTCGTAGATAAAGTCAGGCGTTAATTTGCGCAAATCTATTGCAATTGTTTTGAAATTACTTTTCTACATCCACGATGGTTTTTTGCAAGACTTTCTAGCGTTTATTAATAGCACCGCAATCCCTCCCACTAACGTTTCATGCAGTGTTATTTGCAGAAAGCTCTAACACGCAATGCTTCCACCGCCGACGCGTGTTTCGCCCCAGCCAGCGGCATCATTAGGGCACAACGTTCGACGATTGACTCTTGCACACCACCCGTCGTGGAAGAAGCAAAGTAATTGCATAACAAAACAAAGTCACTTCTTATTTGACAATTTAGCTGCGATAAGTCTGAATTAAGTCTATTTGCTTTATCTATATCGCTATATCGCTTTATAGATTTCAGCCTAATACAAGAAAATACATGTAAGTCTGTATTGTACCATAAATACGGAATGAGTATTTATATGATAATAATCGGGCGAAATGATCTCTTTTTCTCTAAGACTCCAATTCCAAATCAATGTTTTCGCAGGTTCTAGATGCCGAGTACGATCCTTTGACATATGTGGAGAAATGTCTTCGAGGTGAAATCAAAGCAGATCGCCTCCACTGGAATACTAGCGGTAAGACAATCTACCGAATTGTCTCTGCACAAAATTGCAAAAAAACATATCGTCATTTATTGTTTTGAAACTGAACAATTACTCCTATATTTATTTCATAAAAGCTTATTCGTGCGGATCTCGCATAAATTTAAAGTTTTGAGGGAGTAGGTAGGTACAGTATAAACATACAAAATTCTTGATTGAATTCGTATAAAAAACTGTCACTTGTATTTAGACCAAATAATACCGTACTATGCATTGTATACTGTAGTAGCAGTATTATTTTCTACCAGTTCTTTTGGCAAATCATAGACATTTCAAACCTTATTAAAATGTCAATTTTTACTTCAGATTTAACTGCACGTTTGTCTTGGATCAACTGGGAGAACCTGGGAGTTAACCCTCAGCGACGGAGCGTGCTGACATCCCTCGCCCTCAGTTCAGACAATCTACAATATGCCCATAACTAGGTTACAAAACTTCAAGATTTATTATTTAAAATACTTTTAATATAGTATCAACACATTTCCGAGATCATTTTCCCCACATCTACAATAGTAAGCATTTGTTGTATATTAGACGCAAAACAAGAACAAAGTTAATTTGAAACTTTAAAAAGATGTCTTTACCTGTACTTTGATACTACTAAAGGTAGTGCTTTCGGATTGAAATTGAATGAAATAATAATTATAATAAACAGGTTATTTATTACGCATAAAAGTTACAGAAAACAAGGAAATAGCAAGGTCAATTTTTTAAATGTTATCTAAATAGTACTGAAAACCAACGGCTCTTCGGAGGCAAAATCATCGAGGTTATAACGTTATATTTTTATTAAGACGTATTCGGTTCGGCATTTGTTGAACGACAAGCCCGGCCTAAACCCATCACAACCATTGTTTATTTTAATCGGCTAGTGCCGATTAATAATGGGTAGAACATTTGTGGACTAATTGGCCTCTTCCAGTTATTTCCGATTTTCATACTCGCACTAACATTTTTTGTAGACGAATATATTTTATCATACCAAAAACATTGAGAAATTAATTGTATAAAATAAAATAATTTCTAAATATTACTAGGCAGTGCCATTTTAATTGATTCGATTGATGTATTTTTTTTTCAAATATAACTAGCTGTATTTCGTAGCATTTTTGTGTACCTAGTCAGCTGTTTCTCACCATATTTAGTATCCATGCCAAAGGTACAAAACTCAAAAAAAATATTCCTTAAAAATCTTTGAAATTCGAGGTAGCTTCTGACTTTTTCTCACTGAGCAAAATAATAGCTATCTATACACGATCTTTTTCTCTAAAAAAATCGTGAATCTGTATCGTATTGTCAAAACTTCCGCCAGTGTCTTTAAGATTGTATTGTTAATAGATTGTTTTTTCCTAGAAATAAGGTCTCAAATTTCAATTATTTCGACAATAAAACTAGTGATTACTGGCTAGTCCAAAACATAGCACAAAGATTTTTTTAAACTGTTATTCTACTAGGAAAATACCGTATCACCTCACTTTGTGTAGTTTGCAATGGCCGAATACTTAATCAATAACTAATTGGTGCAATATTAGAATTAGTTCTTAAGTTATTATTATATTTAATTTAGCCATCATGTAATTTAATGAGAAATAAAGGATTTCCAAAAATAACTTCTATCATTTTATTGGTTAAATTAAAGCTAAGTTATGTACAAACATTTATTTATTTTATTTTTTTATTTTTATTTATTTGGAAAACTTTACAGTAACTTTAACTCGTATAGAACAAACATTAATAACACAGTACACATTTACACAGTTTTCGCATTTAGTACTATATTTAACATAGATACTATATATGATAAGTATCTATGTTACATACTAAGATATGTAACATAGATACTATATTTACAGTTATCCATGAACTGACTATACTTTATCTTAAAACTTATATTTAATTCAGAATATGGTGAGTAGGATGATATTTGTTAGAAGTAACTATGGCCTTATGACATTGGGGCGGAGCACACATCATACAGCATACATCTCACCGCGTCATAGGCAAATTTTGTATAGACCACTGCGGTCACTGCAATCAGAATAAATTAATAATTGATGAAAAGGTGAAAATACAAGCTCCTACAATTTTACCGACGCTTACGGCTTGTTGTATACGTGTTGCCCCTAACCAGGGCTTTCACTGGTCCTTCTAAATAGTATACAGCCTTTTTACAACAAAAAAATAAAATCAATAACGCTTAAGCTATGGACGATTAAGTACACTAATATAATATTATATTTCACTTAGAACAATGGAATGTATAAAAAGGTATCCGTTAATTTGGTTCATTACGTCTACTATGTGTTTATTACAAAGCCTTACAAATACACATATTAAGTAACTGAAAAAATCACTAGAAATACATGTACAATTTCCGAAATCTTTTGAAAAATCTAATGTACGTAATAATGTTTTCAAAACTTTGTGTTGAAAACTTGTAGGTATATAAAAATGTAGAGCAACGAAGAGAGCAAAATTAACAAACACAATATGTTTAAATGTGTTAGTTTTTCTATGCTCTCAAACCCCTGGATACATTTCGTTGAAATTAGACACTTGTACAGCTTTCATCCTGTAATAATAGAAGGAGGTGCAGATACGTCTCGCAGAATGATAATGTCCTATGTTCTTGTAACCTAAGACTATTTATTGCATCATTGTTATCTTATAGTGGTCATTACAGATACATTTCCCAGAATAAATTAGAACTGACATTATCGTGAAGCAGAGACTTACAACATGTGGTGCTTTGATATCTTATTTTAGAGAAAATCATTATTTTTCTAATTTAAGTTACATATTTACTGTAATATTTTAGTAATATTTATTTAGTCAATTATCGAGATAATGTGTAGAGTATGTAAAGACGGGGGAGTATGTAAATTACGTAACTGGTGACCATTTTAGAACTTATCATTTTGAGTAATCAATTTTATTAAACGATTCGTTGCGGCCCCCATTTTCAAAAAAATATCGCCATGAACAAATTTTGTATGACACGACTGGCGTGATGGCACGCCTATTGTACCATCAGTCATGTAAAATAAAATTTAACATAGCACACCTGAGTAAAGTATCGGAAATAAGAACCCTAACACACCGTATAAAAACACATGCACAAACACAAACACACACATTTTTCACTGGTTTAGACATGATTGAAGATTAGTTGACATCAAGCTACGTTAGTGTAGGGCAAGAGACGTTATTTAAACAGGATTTTAAGAGTTAAACTACGTGCTTTTCCTGAAATGGAAGAAAGTGACAGTACATTTTCAGATGTTTCAAACCTTTTGTGATGTTGTTTAACTTTTTTGTTGCATTCCACGAATAGGTAAAGAAAATAGTGTCTAGAAACATTTTATTCGACTGGTTGTTTATTCCGAAATAACACTGTGGGGTGGGAATTCACATGGTGCTTAGGGACAGCATATACACATAAAGAGGCCGGCTATTGTTTGCCAGCAGCCCTGCCGCATTTCGGCAATTTTTACAATCTTTTTGTGTGCTTTATACACCCCTGGTGTTTTAAGCAGAAATAAACGGTATCAGCATGTTAACGCGACCACCTTATACTTAAACCTCTTGTTTATGAAAACTAACGTAACATCGCAACTCAAAAACCACGATCAAATAAAAAACGTACTCCTATAGTAATTATGGTCACACACATTGTATTAGTTAGGTATCTAAAAATCTAAAATACTACTTTCTAAATCATTATAGTTTTGTTTTAGGGAGACCCTTTAAAACTTTCTTTAAGGTTGTTACAATCTATTCAAATAGACGACCCTATCGTGTCATGCGCCACAGATTAAATTCAATGCATATTGTAAAGGTTGTCAACCATTGCAATTTTTGAATTCACACAATATCCAGAAACTAACACAACAGGCTAGATCTACGTAGAAAATCATATGATAGTTTTGTTCTAGGTAGACCCTTCTGAAACGTAATTTTTTTTTATTCTGGCATAAACAGTCATTACCTATATAAAAAACAGTGCTTAGATAACAAATTACATATTTCTGTAGAAAAATAATGCCCAAACTAATTATAATTACATTTTACAATTTTTCAAGCTCTGCGGCCAAAACTATAAATAGTCAGTTTAGTTATTTTTTAAGTATAAGTAAAAGGTAAATATTACATATGTTAAACTAAGTAATATTCTAAGTACAAGTTCATAGTCGTTACAAAAATAAAAGTGAATACATTTTTTCATGCAAACTTAGTTATTCAAGGCTTTAAACAGTTTCGATTTTATTGAATTTAAAGTGTTATAAAATAAATCAATTTCATAAAAATATTGGTTATACGTATTTAAACAGCGAATGGTAAAATTATTTTGTGTATAATTTTTACGGTGACGAGGTGGTACAAAAATATTTAACTTTCTGGAGGGGCGTACAGGAAGTCGTGCCTTACAAATGAAGTTTATTTAAGAGAGTAATGTGGGTGAATCCAATTTATAATTAACTAATTTAAACAAGGTAACAATATCAAATTGCTTACGGCGATTTTCTAGAGACAAAAGTTTATAGTGAGACAAAGATTCCTTATATGACGAATGCTTCCAATTATTGCGATAGTTTAAGATCTTTATAAATTTACGTTGGACTTTTTCTATGCGATCAACATGATGTTTGAAGTAAGGATTCCACACGGTGCAAGCAAAATCTAATAAGGCCCTAATAAAAGAAAAGTACAAAGTTTGAAGAGTAACAGTTCTCTTAAATGGTTTTGTAATTCTGCATATAAAACCAAGGCTTCGGAATGCCTTTTGTATAATCTGGTCGATGTGATCCACAAATGATAACTTACAGTCCACAATAACACCTAAATCGCGAATGATGCTGACTCTGTTAAGTGTATTATTATCGAGAGTATAAGGAAAGGAAATTGATGCATTCTTACGAGTGTAAGTCATTACGTTGCATTGATCTGCATTTAAAAATAATTGATTTTCTGAGCAATACTTAGATAACGATAGTATAGCTTCTTGTAGTTTGTGACAATCAGATATTTCATGTATAATCCTAAACAGTTTAGTGTCGTCAGTTTAATTTGAGGGACTTACAATCGATACAAAAATTACAAATCACTAGTGTCATAAGCCACAAGTTAAAAAAAAATATGACATCCCTGTCGTGCCATCAGCAACCAGTCGGTTAATTCGGATAAGTCACAAAATTCTGCTAAAACACTAGTTATTAAAACCAGTCAATGACTATTTTCCCGTTTTTACATCAATAAATATCCATAAGCATAAAATATATAAGTACGCAGATCGAGATTATGTCAATAAATAGGTATCGACCAATATCGGTCCTATCAGCTCTCGCAAAAATTGTGGAAATAAGTTTTCAGTAGACGGTAAAGTTTAAAACTGCGAAATACGATTAGAAACATAAGTATCCTCTCCAAGATTTAAATCTATGGGGGGAACTAACCCAACACATTGCAACTACTAAATCCGAAAAGACAAACATGTCTATAGGATAAGACTTGATCATAAACATTACTAATTAGTTTTCCCAATAAAACAAGTGCTTTGAACTCAAGCCGACCATCTTTGATGCGAATGAAAAATGAGATTAGGAACAAATTAAGAAAATAACTGGATTTTCACTCTCATTTTGCACGCGCCTTTATGATACATCCAAAAGCATTTTCACTTGGAAGGATCAGCCCTTTCGTCCACGTTTCTAACTAAGATTTCGTAATTAGTTATGACTAGGGTTTTTTTTTTCATTGTTTCATAACCAGATTCTTTTCCCATTCTTATAACCTTGTTTTATAACCAGCTACGAAAACGAAGAAAAGGATGCATTTTTCCTCCTTTGATAACCAGGTACGAAAATAATTATTAGATATTGATATCAGAGATATAGCCAGAAATGCTGGTTTGGCACGTTTGCCATTAAGATATGTAATGTCTGGCTATGTTAAGAGCGCTGAAAAACGAGAAACAATTAATTTAATGCATTTTTGGACAGAACTTGCTTTGTACACTTGAATTGCATAAAGAGATGGTGTTGTTATGGTTAAGAAGTTCGAATGCATAACAATCTTGAAGGATGGCATGAAAGGCTTAACAAAAATGTGGGATGCAAAAACCCTTCACTTGCGAAGGTACTAAATATTATATAAAAAGAGACCGAATGATTGTTCCAAAAAACTAAATAAAAATCTTAACGCCTCTGTGAAATTGACCTCGATTACAGCATTTATGCTGCAATTGAAGACTTTAAAGCAAAAAATCACTGTAAGCCATTGTTTAGAGATAATTAAATGCTCCTTTCTTTTAATAGTGGGTTTCAATATTGAATCTCATGTTTCATCTCAATGCAACCTTTTTTCGTAGTTAAAAAATGTAATCTTATTTGTACTTTTATTTTACAGATGGCATATACAGGGTGTCCCAAAATTCAACGTCAAGCCGAAAGGGGACGATTCCCTAGAATTTTTTTATTGGGGCGTTTTCAAAGAGAAAGTTTTTATAAGCCCATTGAAAGCATAGATGAGGTGCGTGAAATAACTTTTGAAGTTGCTGAGGAGATTAACTCTCGAGGATATGCCCGTCGAATCGCCAGATCTTTTTTAAGAAGATGTAGGGCTTGTATTGAGGTGGGTTAAAAAATTGAGAAACCATGTTTTTATTTTGTTTAATGATTTCTAAAGAACATGAGATGGATTTTTTCTGATTTTTCTGGTGATGTCAACCATTTATCCTATCGTCCCGTTTCGGCTTGACGTGATTTTTGGGGTCACCCTGTACATTGGTTACGTAGAGTTTGTTTATTATACTCCAAGTATCATATTTTCATTTATAGAACACTAAACTCTTGCATTGATACATTTTTTAATGAACTGCAAGGCTTACTTGATAAAATGCTAAGAAAAAGTAATAAGCAAATATTAATTTGTGGAGTTTTAATATAGATCTATACTCTAAAAAGTAATACAAATTCAAAACAATTGCATAGTTTATTAGCTAATTTCAACTTGAATTCACATATTAAAAAACCGACTCGAAAAAATTGTTGCATTGATCTTATTGCTACTAATTTTCCGTGTCTTAAATCTAACACTCACAATTTATCTTTATCGGACCATTAAACCGCGCAAACTGTAACATTCAATAGTACAAAAAAATGATAACTTCGAAACTTCGGGGCCTGTGTCAGGAAGATATCAATAAAATTGTTGAATGCACGTCAGCCCCATCTTTAAGTGATGTGATACTAAAAAAATACCCAAAAGGCATTCAATTTGTTTCATGACTATCTAGTCTTATTTTACAACCTATGTTTTCCAACGATTAAAATCAAAGTAGTAAATAATAATAAAGGCAAAATTTGCAAATTAAGCGTCAGTTATATCTAAAGTATCGCTTAAATAAAGATAGTAAAAAAAATTAACAAAAGAGTTTGTACTACCTATAGTAAGATATTTAAAAAAAGCTTTGAAACAGTTAGAAAAACGTCAAATACCAAATATCTTGCAAACGCAAAAAATGTAAAGCTAGTTGGAACTTGATCAAGAAAACTTCAGGGGGAAAGTCCGCTTCGAGTTTCATTCAAGAAATTAAAATAAATGGTCAAACATATTACGATCATAGTGACATCTGTACAGTATTTAATGATCATTATATTACCACAACGCAGCCTGATAATTCCAAACTCACTCCTAAACCTTATAAGTTAATAAGGAATTTAAATTCTTTTTTTTATGTCACCTGAACACTTATTAATAAAATCAAAAAATTGAAAAATAACCATTTCAACCGGCTATGACAGTATAAGTACTCTAATACTGAAATTAAGCGCTCCATTCATTACAGTCCCATTGACGCATATAATAAATTTGTCCCTTTCAGAAGGCGTTTTTACAACTAAATTTAAAAAATCAACTGTCAAGCCTCTGTAGCCTCAATAACAAAGATATACGTTTTTTAAAACTATTTGGAAAAGTGGTAAATGATAAATTATACAACTTTCTGACAAAACATAAATTATTAAAGATGGAACAGTTTGGATTCATGAAAAATAGCTCAACAGCATTGGCTTACTACACTTTAGTTAAAAAGGTTACAGAATCTTTGAATAGACGTGTATACCCAGTATCCATATTTTAAGACATGTCTAAAGCATTTCACCGAGTCTCACACGACATACTACTTGAAAAGTTACAGTGCTATAGTATTAGGGACAAAGCTCTTAACTGGGTAGAAAGCTACTTAACAAATAGGCAACAATGTGTTGAAATAGCTCCAATGACAAATAATACCTTACGATTCTACCAATCTCCATACAGCTACAATGGAAGAGGAGTTCCTCAGGGTAGTGTATTAGGCCCATTGTTATTTTTAATTTATCCCTCTCCCAAACTCAACTAACCATGACTGTATATTATTTGCTAATGATACGACAATCACAAAGAAATTGAAAAAAAATATTTATGACGCTAAAAAGGAAACAAATGTAGTTTGAAGTAGTGTAGTCAATTGGTTAAACATGAATAATTTACTAACTAATCTATCAAAAACAAAAATAATATAATTCGTAACATATAACTGTAAAACATCAGATCTTCATATTGAGCACGACAAAAATAAGTTACATTTAGTTGACTCAACAAAATTTCTTGGTATAACAATTGACAAACATTGCAACTGGAAAGCTCATATAAACATCGTATGTCCCAAAACTGATTTATTTATGTACTTAAACTGATAACCCTCACAATATCTACTCAGGCAACTTCACTGGCTTACCGTGGTCTCTTCAAATATTCGATATGGACTTATTTTATGGGGTAACTCGGTTAAAACTGCCAGAATATTTAAAAAATCCAGAAAAAATGTCTACGCTGTATTTGTAAAGCACATTACCTAGATAGTTGTAGGCCTCTATTTAAGAAATTGAAAATATGACCACTTTCGTCACTATACAATTTTGAAATATGCTGCTTTGTAAAGAGACACCTGCGTCTTTTTAAGAATGAAGATGATGTAATGGGATATCGTTCTAGACATAAGAAAAAACTTTATTTGCCTGCACAAAAACTCAAAATATATGGCACTAATGTACATTGCATGGCAGTTAGGATTTTCAATAAACTACCAGTCGATTACAAAAACTTGCCAGAAAGAAAGTTTAGAACAGCTTTGTTTAATCCTTTAATTGACAAATTATATTACAATATACATGATTTAAGACTGAAAATAAATTTTGATACCTACCTACAAATCTATACTTAAGTGGCATTGGCATTGTATAGTTTTTAACTTATTTATATTTGCTCTAACAAGTACTGTGTAATTACTGAAGCTATTTAGATTTATTATTGTGGTTGTGATACCTATTTACACGCTGTTCTCAATATAGTAGTTAGTTCTCATGTACCGGCACAACTTATAAATCTCCATCTCTTTTGACGCATGTACAAAGCAAATAAATGAATTTTGTATTTGAATTTTGAATTCGAATTCAGTTGATTAAAACCTGGTGGAAATTTTGAATTTGAATTGTGTAAAGAACGATAAAAAATTGTGTCTGAATAACATGATGGCCTTTAGGGAGGCTTCTCTATATCCTCCTGTCCAAAAATTAACTTTGTCTGCCTGCTATTAAGCCTAAAACAATGATCCAAAGAAAACCTAACGCGTATTACAATATACCTAGGCGCATTATTGTTTACTAACCGATTCCTTGCCACCGTCATTTTTCTTGCCTTTCTGCCCCGGCCCCATACAAAACTCAATGACGCGAGAGTCGCGTCATGGGCCACCCTGAATGATAACGCACCTAGCGCGTGGTTGGCCCCCGGTAATGTTTTTACGCTATTTTAAGCAGTTTTAGCTATAATAATACAACGTGAAACCTTTTACTGTGTATTATGTTGTGTTTATTAGTTTAGTGTGTTTTTAAGTGACTATCTACGCGTTTTATACGAAATGAAAGGCAAGTTACAGATTTCCACCAGGAGTTGTAAACCTTTTATACTTTTTTGTTGAATTTATTGTTGATATAGGGTGGTATATTAGCTATAGATATTACTGTTTAGGAATCATATTGAATCAATCTGGATTAATTAGTTAAGTATATATATTTTATAATTTAACCTAAACATTTATATGCAGGCGCGTGTAGTCTGCCAACCCGCAGTAGGCGTGATGGCCTATAATTGTGTGACGCCACCCCTGAGTTGGTAATAGTAGTAAAATAATCCCATGCACCTATACATTTATATGAAGGTATGTGTAGTTTGCCAATCCGCAGTAGGCGTAGTGGCCTACAGTTGTCTGACACCACCCTGAGTTACGAGAGGCTGATATCCCTCCAGTGATTATTAAGGGTATTACCAAACCAATCGATCGTCCGTCGATCGACGTCGACCCGTCGACGTCAATCGACGGCTTCGCACGTGTCTATGTCATTGCATTTTAAATCTGTAATATCTTCGAAAATATTCATTTAAATTACAGCTGTAAAGGGCCACATTTATCTATATTTCATGCACAATGTATTTAAGGTACTTAATTGATTAAGGATTAATGCTGTATTGCTTAAAATCGATTCGTCAATAAGTCATTATTTCTCGTAAAAAGTAAAGGATACAAAATGGTTATTGCGGGTTACCCCTTAGAGATACACATTATATGTGTATATATATATATATATATATATACATATATATATACATATATATATATACATATATATATATATATGATATATGCATGGTATATTATACCATCGCGGACTTTTTTGTAAACCTTGCTGAGGTGTACAGTAGTGAAGTACATTATTCTGACCTATCTTTACGACATTACATTAGAAACCTCTAAAATTGTCAGTGTTTCTCTACTATATTTTGCATGTAATATACATATAAACCTTCCTTTTGAATCACTTTATTATAAAAAAAACCGCATCATAATCCCTTGTATTGTTTTTAAGATGTTAGCATACATAGGGACAGACATACAGCGGGAAGCGACTTTGTTTTATACTATGTAGTGAATTTTTTTTTTTAGAGTTCTTTGGCCATACATATCATAGACCAGCATATACATTTTTTCTGTTACTAAACGTATAAAGTTCTAGGTACGACGAGCACGCGATCATTTTACTCAAAAATAAACCATAAACTAATAGGTTTTTTTTGGGTAGGAGACGTTCTAGATATTTGTTTATTAGTTCTTGACCTTGATGAGCTAAAAATTATTCCATGCAGTAAATATTTTAGTTAATAGGTTGATTTTAGTTTTCTATCAATACGAATCTTTATTCTGAGGCATTGTACAGAAATAATATGAATGTTCTTATTATTATCACGAATTACATATGCATTTTAAACCAAATAGCCATGTACCATAAAAGAGTTGGGTAGATGGCACTTAACAATTATTAAACACAATAAACAATTATTGCATGTGGATGACGACCTCTGACAATTTAATTTTCCAAAAAAATGTCGTGGCCACAGATATAAGTGACTCGAATGTGTTAATTTTTATATAAAATAAAAGGAGTTTATGTTAGAATTGAATAAAAATTTGATTTACAACAATTTTCTAATGACGCGCTCGTCTCTTCATGGGCCTCCCTGGATGTTTCTACGTGACGCGTTAGGTGCGTCATGGGCCAATCGGTTAATTAAAAGGTGCTCATAATATTCCACCAGGACAGCTAAAAATCTATGGTCTCCCATGTGGCGATTATGTGGGCCTGTAACGTATTCTTTGCTTACGGTGTTTTTGATATTGTTGTTTTCGAAGCAAACCTTCAGCTAGTTCTGCCAGGCCGGGTAGTAACGTCTCATTTCAAAAAAGAAAATACGTGACACCTAGCTTTGTTCGTACAGGATATACCACCATTATACCACCAACTATTGTACCAAGTCCGCTAATATGCTCTGCTTTCACCAAAGGAAATGAATCCAAATTCGATATATCTGGCTCTGCCGTTTAGGAATTCTAGGAGCAGTAGAAATATACATCTAGACTAGTATTTTAATTTTACACGGAGAAAGTTATAAGGGCTTCACAAAAAGTTGTCAAAAACCTATTTCATAGGCCTGTATTATTAAATCTCACTAGGTTCGCGTACCTTCATGAAAGTTGGAAAGATCAAAACGGTTATAAATACTGTTTCGGTATCGAAAATAATATCTGTCTCGTTTCTTGAGATGACATACAAATTAAGTTTATTAATACTGGCAGAGACTAGTAAATAACTAAAGACTGACCATCTCCATACAAAAAATCGTGACTCGGAAAAAGCTCAAAATCCAAGCTATTACTAGATGTCACTCTCAAATAGCTTGGACCAACCTTGTCGTCTTTAATTTTTATATGAATTATTGACAAGAAACGTAATGCAAAATATTTGTATTAATACGGACTAAAACTGCTAGATGGCGTTGTCAAGTAAACTGAAACCTTAACAAGTAGAATTTATGCCTTTCCTGAAATTGGAAAATGTCCTCATTTTATAACATTGATTTTGATAATTTTACTCAATATGAATAGGTAGGTAGTAATTTATTCTTACTTTATAGATGATAAAATAGCAACTACAAAGGACTATAAACATACTGGTATAGGTTTATTTTGTTCACAGACGCCTGGGCACTACCATCCTCCTTATTTTAATTGCCATAATAACCTATTTTTAAAAGCTTTTATTATCACAGTTGTGATAAACGCACATGTTGTACGACTTATGTAGCAGCCAAAACATAAGCTTAATCAAGGTCCATAAAATTTGCAAGAATCACAGTAGGCGAGCAGAAATATTGTGAATTGAAAGAAATGCAGGGAAAACTTCCAAAACAAACACACACCCATAGCAACAACAACAAACGACAAAGAATTCAAATTGTCAAACAAATAAAATGTTGCCATAAAAAGAACAAAAAAAGTTGATGGATAAAGAACAGTTTTTTTAATAAGTGTCTAAAAACAATATTTAAAAAATTTTTCAAAATTTTTATACATCTAGCAAGAAAATATTTTTATAACTTAGTACTGCAAAATAGTTATGAGATATATGCATTATAAATAAAAACTATGCACTTATTGTGACATAATTTTTATCAATATCAAGAAATAAAGTAAAATATAAAAGACCTATTAATTAAATGCACTGATATTCGTTTCAATATGTTAAGGCAGATAAAACAAACTGTATAGATGAATGCTATATTTTTGTGGGAAAAATTATAGACTGGCAATACAGTAACCCCGTAACACTAAAAATAATATCCGCGGTGGTATAAAGTTTTCTGTTACTGAATTATAAGAGCGGCAACATAGCATCAAATAATATAATGCACTAGCTGACAACGTCTGTTGTCGCCTGATACCTACTGATCTACTGATAGTCACTTGCAATGAAATATCAAATGATTTTGTAAATAGCGCCATCTTAAGTTTTTTTACGTATTATTTTACCTAAATTTAAATAAATTGTAAATCTAATACAACTAACGCCATCTCTCTATCTTAAACACAACTATTTTTCAAATCACAACATTTTGTTAGACATGGTTAGTCTATCTATAGCTATTTACTAGTCTCTGGTACAGGGATAAAATTCAACTAATTGAAAAGCTTCAAGATTCAACAGTTTAGTGATTTTATTTATGTGTAAATGTAATAGTGGAATTCGAGATCGTTTCATTTAAGAAACGCATTATAAAAGAATTTGATTAAAATTTTAATATACTTTAACTACATAATCCCTAACCACGGGTTTCATACTAAACAATTCCAACTTTTTTTGACGCTATCAATAATGATTATACTTATAAAAGGATTATTGTTCGTTCTATACTTAACGATATTTGTACATAATATTATCCTTGATGAATTTAATAAATTACTATATTTATTGCAAAGTACAAATCAGTCTACTGAGGTCACTTAGGTGCTAAGTTATTGTTAAGTCACGGCAAGTCACCGGGAGTATTATGAATAGTATGCCAAGTAAGACCAGTTCCGTTAGGGGCATGCGCCGATGGCAACAACACATGCCTCCAAACCGTCCTGCCACGAGTCAAACCAAGAAATAACTTCCAATTCATTTTCCTACCAAAATTATAAGGATTTTTAAATGACTTATTAGTTTTTTTATAATTAGCGTTGATATGAGATTCAACACTTGTTTCTCCTCTGCTTATGTTTTTACCGTGCATTATAACTAACGACCCTAGAGCGATTAATACAGATATGCAAGTGATTGCCATGAATATAACCGCTTTTCGTTTCCATGGATGTGCTGCTATTCTTTGTACTTCAGTAACTGGAGGTATGGGAAGATCATGTTCTCTTGGAAAGTTATTCTCGTCATATTCCTGAATGTGATCCAATGGCTCAATTGCTCCTGATTGACTGATACGAACCGGATGGCCTATCAAGTCTGGATCATTATGTGGTATGATACCACCTGGAAAGGAAATAAACTATAATTAAGAAAAATTTCAGTAGGGCTCAAAAATACTTTCAGTTTTGAATAGTTTTATTGAATAAGGGGAATTTATTGACTACCAATTTTGAACCTAAGAATGGGGAAGAAAACTGCCAATACTTTTCACTAGAGGCGCTGATAAATTGGACCCAAAACCTCTCTCAAAATCTGTACAAAAAGTTGTTTACATTTTACATTCTTATCATTTAATGTAAAACGCCACGATGTGTGGCAATTGTGTGTTATAAAAATGGTAACTACCACTTTTATATGAGCGACTGAGAAAGCTACAAATAAACATGTACACAAATTAGGTAAGTATTTTTGTTAATTTTCAATGCTCAGCTAACTCTAATCAGAAGAATAGTTTTGAGAATTTGACATAAATAATTTCTATAAAAAGTCTTGTCAAGTGTCAAAGTTATTCTCCAGATGATAGTTATCTGACGAATCAGCCCTAAATCTAAAATAATTTCTATAGGTATATATTAATGATACTTTTACAAAACATACTTTTTTACATATTTCTGTAAAAATCGTCTAATAATTTTACTTACTTAAAGGTGATTGTGCTTTGTACTTTCGACTTATAGGTGTACTTATACGATAGAATGCAAAAAATATTATTATTAGATATTCTTTATATACAGGACACTCAGAAAGTTTTGAGCAAAATGTGCAGACTGGTAAATGTGCTTTGAAAATTGGTTCAGACGCATAAAACTTTCAATAGACGCCGGTGGAAAGTTCTTTGAAAATATGTTATAAAAACATAACCCATAGAACATTTTTATTATTATTTTCTCAAAACTCTTGGAGAGTCAATAAAATATATGTAAGTACACAGGGTGTTTTTTTTATTAGAGCATAATCCTTTAAGGGGTTATAGTACAGGTCATTTGCAACATTTTTTTGTATGGACACTCATATGCAAGGTGAACCATTATTGAGATATTTTAATTTTAGTGTTATTTGAAAAATCGTAGGTGGTTACTTAAAATCTAAAGAAAAGAATAAAAATTCAAAAGATTTTTTTTTTTTTTTTTCCTAGACAAACACCAACTGTATGGCCCCAACGTAAGCAGAGCTTGTGTTATGGATAACCATACAGCGAACTGGGGGGGAACCCAGAATAAACATACATATATATATACAAACAACCATGACCCGAGAACAAACATCTGTGTTCATCACACAAATGAATGCCCCGGCCAGGACTCGAACCTGGGTTCTTCGGCGTATGAGGCAAGACTACTTACCACTACACCACTCGATCGTCGTTTAATTAATATCTTAATTTTATTTATTTATGACGATCTAGTTACATATCTAGAGCATAAATTGTACAATAACAACGTTTTTTTAAATACAATGCTCCCAAATACAAGAACAAAAGAAAAATTTTATGAGTATTACACGCAAATTTTCCTCTTTAACATAAAAAGTCACTATGACTTTTGTTGTGCGTATTGTAAAAAAACATCTACATTTCCTAAGCTTTCTAATGAGGTATACAACTTTTACACAAGTGTTCAAACACCAAAGATATCACACAAACAATGGAGCAGGGAGCAGGTAGAAAAAATAAAAGATTTGTAAGTTCCCCTTTAACCTGAATAAAAACCAACGTAGTCATGTTGTCATGAAAATGAAAGTAAATATTAATTCAGAAAAAAAAAATACCATAACTCATTTTCAAAATGACTACCTTGGTTTCTCACACAAACTCGCATCCTTTTCCTTAATTCCGATTTTACCACTCGTGAGCCTAAATTTGGTTTAATTTGGTCAGCCGCTGTAATTATTTTTCTTTTTAATACTTCCACATCTGAAAACGGCTGATTGTTTTGGTAACTAAAGATTTCATATGCCCCCATACGTAATAATCCATGGGGGTCAAATCTGGGCTTCTTGCTGGCCATGGTCCTCCTCGGCCGATCCAGTTGTTGGGAAATTTTTCATCTAACCCATTTCTGATTTGGTGCCTGGCATCCATCGTGTTGGAATGTCATTGCTCGTAAATTCGCCAATGGTACGTCTTGTAATAAATCAAATAAAATATTTCGTAAAAAATCTTCATAATGTCCCCACTGAAAGTCTCATTTCCAGTCAGGAAATGAGGACCAATCATATTGTTATTAATGATTCCCATCCACACATTTACTGACATCCTTTTCTGAGATCCTTTCGACCGCTTTCATTTTGGGTTTCCGACTACTTTTTCTTCCCAATATTGTAGTTGGTTATTGCATATTGAACAAATTTATACTCGTCCGTCCAAAAAATATTTTTCAAATAATTAAGGTCTTTTATGAAACAATTTTGGAGAAATCTGCAAAATTGTACTCTGCTCATAGGATCGCCTTCCTAGAGTACTTGGAGTGGAGTGTAGTGGTAGGGATGACGTCCAGATTCAAGGAAAACCTGCCATACTTTAAAATGGGACACGCCAAGGGAATTAGCAACAATTCTTGTAAAGGTAGTGGGATTTCGTTGGAAAAAAGGAGGATTTCTTCTTCGGCATCGGCAAGGTACAAACGCGGTCTGCCCACTTAATAAAAAGTTTAACAGCGAGCAGAAGTTTTATTATTAAAATAAGGAATATTTCTAGCTGAACTTTAACAAACACAAAAACAATTTTTAAAGGTAATCTCTAATTTACACAAGTTTTTTAACCATAATTTTAAATGCTTTTTTATCCTTCAGCTATCGACTCTAGAATAAACTTTGACTTTTATTAAGTCTTACTGGGTTTATTACTTTTTGTTAATAATGTAGCATTTTAACAGTACGGCAGTTTATAAAACCCTTCAGTTGAAATAAATTAAAGATGACATACCTCGTCATCTTTGAAAGCTTGTAGTTTCACGTGCTCTTCGATAAACTCGAGAGAAGACGCCAACATCGGGTAAGCGACGATTGGGGTATTGCAAGTGATATTCGCGTTGGGCAGCTAAAGCATTGCCTCTAGCTACGCCATACGTAAACAGAATATCAGCATATTCTACATTGGTGAAATCTCTTTGTTGTCTTCCAGCCATAGTCCTTAATACACGCCAAATCTTCGGATGAGCACACACGGTAACCAGTTCAATAGCCAAGTCGTCAGAAGGGCAATCAATCACAGAACAGTCACAAACAGGATCGTCTTAAGAAGAAAAACAAATCTGCAGATAGCACATGAGTAGCATCCGAACGCAACGAATTACAAGAATTTACCTATTTTGCTAGCTGACCCTTTTGTTTTGAAAAAATTACACACCATTGCCATTTCTTTTATTTTTTCTACCTGCTCCCTGCTTTATTGTTTGTGTGATATCTTTGGAGTTTGAATACTTTTGTAAAAGTTGTATACCTCATTAGAAAGCTTAGGAAATGTAGATGTTTTTTTTTTACAATGTGCACAACAAATGTCGGAGTGACTTTTTATGTTAAAGGGGCAAATTTGCGTGAAATACTAATAAAATTTTTCTTTTGTTCTTGAATTTGAACACAAAGTTTAAAAAAACGTTGTTATTGTACATTTTATGCACTAGATATGTAACTAGATCGTCATAAATAGATAAAATTAAGATATTAATTAAATATTTTTTGAATTTTTATTCTTTTTATCTCAATAATAGTTCAGTTTCGCATATGTGTCCATACAAAAAAGTTTTGCAAATGACCTGTACTACAACCCCTTAAAGGATTATGCTCTAATAAAAAAACACCCCGTATAAAAAACGATGACAGCCAAGGCAAGATTTTTAACTGAAAAACCCCAACATAAACTTGTGATTAGTATTGACAGTTACATAGAAAAAAATCAGGAATTAAGCAACTTTAGCACAATGTTTTTCCTATGGTGCAGGTTTTATGATTTTATGCATTTTTTATTTTGTCCATCCATAGAGCAAATACAAAGTGATTTGCTCTGTGGCCTCTGCATCACAATGCTATCTTTAACAACTCAACAACGATAAATCGAATATTAAAAAAGCAAGTCACCACATACCTGTATCATTCAACCAGAGTACATTGTATCCAATTTCTATCCCGAAAATGATCAGGAATATAACGCCAGCCACCATATACACCATATACAAGTAGAAGTGTCTTGCATTGAAATATCCAACACAGTTATTTAACCATGGACAATGATGGTCCATTCCTATGATACATTGGTCACAGACTGAGCAGTGGTGTGTTCGGGGTGGTTTCGGTGCAATGCACTTCTTACAAATACTTGCAGCTTCAGATATCAATGCTCCCTGAAATCAAAAAAATATTTCCTTTAGATTGCATGAGTTATTTTAAAAACATTATAATTGTTAGTTTTGACATGATCATGCTTTTTAGTAAATAAAGTTGCCTAACTGCTAATGCAGTTGTTGAATTTTACAAAACAATTTCAATATTATTAAAAAACGGATTAACTCCCCTGCCAAATAAAACAAAATTTTAAATATTTCTATATTCAATATTAATTAAGAATAAGAAGCTGAATTAATTATTGTGTGTTAAATGTGTAATTATTGTTATAATAATTACTGAATTGTTAGAAATCACAGGATAAAAAAAGGTTTAATCTACAATGCAATGGAAAATATCATTTGTTTGTTTATCAATTATAACTGACAAACTCTGGAACTATTGAACCAATTTTTAAAATAACTTTACTATTATAAAGATTCATTATCAATGAGTAATCAACGCTACATTATATCAGAAAATTTTCATGAGATCAGGAGTTACATACATGAAACCTTACCTCTATTCCTTCCCTAAATTACTAAGAACTTATAATTACTTACATGGGGTGGATTGCCAGGCTTTGTAAATACTCCCATATAGTAGTGGAAAACAATGTTAAGAAGCAACCAGTTTCCAAAAATTAGAAGAAAAATTGTCACATTTGGAGATATTTGCCACCAGTATGGCAGACCGATCCAGTAGGCAATGTATACTACAGCTGATGTAAGAATACACACACAGAACACAAACACCTGAAAATGAGGGAATTATTTATCATTATTATATGTAAAATGAATGAATATAGCATTAATCCTGTATTATATATATATATATATATATATATATATATATTAGGCTTCAAAGAGACAAATACAAGAATGAAAGAGATTGTCACTGTTAACACAGACAAGAATAAAGTTTGCATCATTTATATTAAGTAATAAGTATAATAATAACAATACTTAAGTTTTTAATTGAAATTACACAGTTTACAGTCTCTAAAGAGAACTGAAGCCTGTGCTAGTTTTGTAAAAAGTGTTTTATAGGCAACAGTGACTTCCAAGAAACAATTTATAACATTATAAAGTACTTAAGCTAGATATAGTATGGTACATGAGATAATTATACAATATTCAAAATCAAAAATACATAGACCTGTTCATGTAGTTTATGAGGGTATGTGTATGTGTGAGATAGAGTATGTGTCTGTAAGCTCTGAACCTTTGTGTGTGTTCGTGTGTTAATGCATGTGTGTGCACTTTTTGATACCTACTAATTCATCAAGGATCGGAAAAGATCTTCCACAGAGTCAGGTACATAATAATTCAGGTACAGTGCTTTTTTTAAACATATTGTTACTGAGCCATTTTACATTTTTTGGTTTTTTTTTGTGCACAATTGATTATAGATCACAGATGCATTAAAATAGTAGGATCTCTTAGCAAAGGTGCTGCATCACTTTGGTAGGGGTACTTGGTCAACAAATTTGTTTGTTGTTGAGAGTGATGGTACTTTTGCATGGTGTACCGCCATAAGCACTGGTATATGTATAATTGCCTTGCAGTGAGAACACTGCTTACTTTGTATAATTTTACAGTAGGAAAATAATAAGGCATGTGTTTTATCACTTTGAGCATCACACATTGGGCTATTTCCAATTTGATTAAGTATAGTATAGTAAGTAACTATTTAGTAATAGAAAATGTAAAAAATAAACTGCTACTGAGAATATTTGGTGCTTATAAGACCAGTTTTAATTTATTGTAAAATAAAATATGAAGGAACCAAGTTTGATTTCATAGTTAATGTTAAAATCTGTAAGCAATTACTTACTCTTCCTAAATATCCTGAGAAATTATCCACAAACCACATAATAGGTCCCAGCATAAGATCTATAGCATAACTCTGACTCATATGTGCATTGTATGTAATAGAACGAATAGTAAGTGAAGCTTCTGATATATTCCACGCAATTGAAGATCTGAAACAATATTTTAAGTTAAGTGCTGTTTGAACTAAAACTGCAAGATTTGTTTGAACAAAATATAATTCATATGGTTCAAAACTAATATGGTAAAGAGAGATTTGATTTTTTTATGCTTGTTTGTAACAAATGATACGAAAAATTATTTCAGTAAAATGAGCTACATTATCACCAAGTAACATGAACTGTATTTTATTTTCAAAAGAATTTGGAATCCCAACCAAAATTACAATAATATAATCAAAAGTATTAAAAAGCCTATAATAGTAATTATTAAGTGTGCTGTAAAATCTGTGATAAATAAAATAATGCACTACAAGTTAAACACTATTAGTTAAAGTTGGTCAAACGTATTGGTAACTTCTATATTTTCGGCACGATAACCGTATCTTGTGACAATTTAAAAATATATGAATGCAAGAAATGTTTGTTATCTTCCATTTTTCCCAAAAAAAAGTATACTAATTTTAATATTACTATTTATTTACTAGCAAGCCGGGGCGGGTTGCTACTGAACAAATAACAACACGAATTAAAACTCCATAAATAACTTACTTAACACGAGAATATATTTCCCGTAGTTGTAGTTTCCATCGTATGACAACCATTTTATAATAACACCAAAAACAAAAAATAATTAACAGTTTCTGATTAAAAAATTATGTCTAAGTACCCGAATACTTTTCCGTAAACTTTTTTTTTGTAAAATTTTCGCCCCTTCGGGAAAAGTAAGGAACTACACTATTCAGCGCAAGTCATCAATATTCATAATATAACATTTGAAAATGGCGGTGCTTATCATGCTCTCTCGCTTGGCGGTGCTTATATGCTCTGTCGCTCGCCACACTAGTGCCGTCTATATTGACTCTCGCGCGTACGGTAAGGAAAAAAAATATTAGTCTTGACTTAAATAAAATTCGTGTTTTATTTTAACCAACATCATAATAAGGATTCACCTGAAATTTTGTTATTTACTATGTCAGGTGTACAGAAATGGACATAGGGTCCTTTCATCCCGAAAAAAGCACTGTTTCCGATGAAAACAACAATAATGTTCTAATGATAATGGATGGCGGTACGTGTCTTTCAAACTTTCAACTTTCACGGTGAGGAAGCCGCTGTCAAAAGCTAGTTTGAAAACCCGGTATTGCTTTTATTATTTTTGAATTGAAAAAATCTTTTGAATATTGTATGCTAATTGTACTATCTGTCAATGCAAGTACAAGCCGTCATTTATGATTCCTTTCTTGAATTCATCAGTGCATATAATCTTAAGATATAACATGATTCATTAAAGAAAGGAATTGAAAATGGCGGTGCTCGTGTTTTATTTTAACCAACATCATCATAAGGATTTTTTTGAATTTTTGTTATTTACTTTGTCAGGTGTAGAAAAATGGACATAAGGTCCTTTCATCCCGAAAAAAGTACTGTTTCCGATGAAAACAACAAAAACGTTCTAATGATAATGGATGGCGGTACGTGTCTTTCAAACTTTCACGCCGACGAAGCCGCTGTCAGAAGCAAGTTTGAAAACCCGATCTTTTTTTATTATTTTTGAATTGAAAAAATCGTTTGAAAATTTGTATGCTAACTGTACTATCTGTCAATGCAAGTACAAGCCGCCATTTATGATTCCTTTCTTTAATGAACCATGTTATAACCTTTTGCTGCGTTCCGTTTGCCGATTACAGCGCTCACAGCGCTAAAAGTGCTCAAAACCGTTCCGATTCGTTTGAGCGCGCTAAAAGTGTTATTAGTGCTATTGCAATCGGAACGGTAAATATCGCGCTAACATTCTGATTGTTCGTCGCTTAAGTCTAAAGTTACAATTTCATTAAGATCTTTGACCCTGAATAAAGCAGGAGCCATTTTTTCATATTATTACAAGAGAAAATTAATAAGCAAGCTTTTAAAATCTTTAATCGACTAATATAAACATCAACAAAGTAACGTCATGTGTCAGTGTTGACAGACCGCTCACAGCAACCATGCTCCGTAGCTTGGGCCCTGTGAGCGGGAAGATGGCGGCGTTTATGACGTCATTGATGACGTATCGATATCGCTGTGAGCGCGCTCACGGGCAAACGGAACGGGTATATGAGCGCTGTGAGCGCTGTAATCGGCAAACGGAACGCTGCATTTAATTTAGTTTTACACAAACTATTGCTGCGTTCCTTTTGCCGATTACAGCGCTCACAGCGCTACAAGTGCTCAAAACCGTTCCGATTCGTTTGAGCGCGCTAAAAGTGTTATTAGTGCTATTGCAATCGGAACGGTAAATATCGCGCTAAAATTCTGATTGTTCGTCGCTTAAGTCTAAAGTTACAATTTCATTAAGATCTTTGGCCCTGAATGAAGCAGGAGCCATTTTTTCATATTATCACAAAAGAAAATTAATAAGCAAGCTTTTAAAATCTTTAATGAACTAATAAAAACATCAACAAAGTAACGTCATGTGTCAGTATTGACAGGCTGCTCACAGCGCCCATGCTCCGTAGCTTGGGCACTGTGAGCGGGAAGATAGCGGTGTTTATGACGTCATTGATGACGTATCGATATCGCTGTGAGCGCGCTCACGGGCAAACGGAACGGGTATATGAGCGCTGTAAGCGCTGTAATCGGAACGCAGCATATAAATTTTTGGTAATGTTTTCTTATAAGAAAGGCAAGGAAGAATGCCATACAGCCTGATCTGCATAAATGTATTTTATTGCTTTTGCAACTTTTTGGAACGAAATGAAAAGTACTGTTCATACCCCTCTTTGCATTTTTTTTTAATTGCACATATACATATATGCGTATTCACTGTATGCACTACCATTATTATAAAATAAACATCAATTTAGGCACACAAAAAAATAAAAATCGATACAACTTGCTAAACAGTACAACTTGCTCTGTTGATTCCCTGCCAAAAAGTCATACACAATAATAGATTATACCATGTAAGAGTATATCATCAATCATGATCCTTGCCATTGCAATACGTTATATTGATAAATAATGTAAAGTGAATGATTGATATCAAGTCAATATCAATTGTGCTTCCAAACACAGACCTACTTTTCTCTAGTTTCATACTTCTCATCATCATTTTATTTTTGATGTCTATCTCAGTCATAGATTTAAATCAATAGATTTGCCCGCAAGTGTCATGAAGTTGTCATGCTCATTTACACAAACACAGCAAGTTCACGTCATCAATCGTCAAAGAGTATAGATCAGATGTGACAAAGATCTTACGCTGGAAAATATACCTAAAAAGTTTTAAAGGTTTATACACACAGAAATAAATACAAGTAAACGTTTAAAAATCATTTATTTTAACATACAGAGAATAGCTTTATAACTTATACGTCAATTGCCTGCAAGAAGCACCAACTTATTACATTTTTGGCGTTTTGTTATTTGTGTTTTTTAAAGTAAGTAGTGTAGTCTTACATTAATGTAGTTATCTATAATCACCTTTATAATTAAAACTCTGGTTAAAAGTGGTGGCGGTTTTTTAGAAAGTTCATTTAATATTTGGAATATATCACTGTGCAAAAAAGACTCTAATGTACATAATTTCATGGTACTTAGTTCGTTTTCGCTATTGTAGTAGTGAGTTGATTTTTCTTTTATGTGGGATCTTATAAATTTTAAAACTGTGAAACAACCGTGATAGTTTTAAACAATTGATTTAGATAATAAATCAGTGTATTTTTACTAAAAGTCAAATTAAACAAAATAAAAAGCAAAACTGCCTTGCCAAAAACAAAAAGCCCAAGGTTCACAAAAAATCTTCAGTTCAACAATCATTCTATTTTGTTACTTATATAGGTATAGGTAAAAGTACCTAATGAGTTGGCCTTTCTATTTGTATCTAATTACTTATTCTTTGGCAGCCGGACGCTTCTCCGCCCCCTCCGCGTCTCGCGGCCATGCTGCCGTGCGAAGCAGACGAGTAACGCCAATAAATCATAAAATAATTTGTAATTAGTTACTTATGCATGAAAAGTAACACCTTTATCCTTGTTTGTGTTTCGGCTTGTATTTTTATACCCCCGAAATGAACACGACGGCATAATTTAATCTTAAACTATACATTTTAAGGAAAAACATTGTGTACATTAAGTCGTTGCACTGTACCACTCACGACAAGCGCTCGTTGGATACTGAGACAACACTTGTGCATGCACAACTTTGAGTAGAACCTAATTTCGTACGTTCTTTGTACCGAAGGGGCACATCTATTGATTTAAATCTTTGATCTCAGTAATAGTGAATTAATGAGTTTAACGTGTGTACCTGTGTGTCTCTCAGTGGTGCCCATTGACCACAACCAATGGACAAGTTTTAGCTACGAAAAAATCGTGCATACCTAAACTTGAAAAAAAAACGTAAAATGGTGTCCACATATAGGGTTGCACAACGAGTATCGAATCTACTATCGAAATTTTAGAACTAAATATTGAACTTAAAATATAACATTGAAATTTAATGAATATTGGTAAGAGATTGACGTAAATGAAACAATCATAGTTTATGGTTTATTTTCTTTCATTAGAATTCTTTTAATTGAAGAAATATAGAACTATACAGTTTAAGTCCTGATAAAGTCCCGTCAAATAAGCCAGAAAAATAATGGTCAGTTTGCATTAATTTCCAACATGCTCAATTTTAGTACAGACCTGGGGTATGTACAATAATATAAAATACCAAAAGATCCCATGTTTGCTAAAAAAATTATTCAAGGTCAATTATCAAAGTTTTCGGTTCAGTCAATTAAAGTCTGGCTTGTCTTCAATGATTCGGATTCAAAAATAGACAAAACAATTAACTGCCTATTCAATTAACAATTCCAAGCAAACTTAATTCCCTCTTTCTTCACGCCTTTTTGTTTCAAAAATACACGCACAACGGCAATCAAAGCAAATATGTTTCGATATGATTTACTGCGTAAGCACCTGTTATCATTTGCATCGAAAGTATGAAAAATAAAAACATTAATAATGATCATCGATATCTGGTTAAATAATCAAAGCTCCGGAATATCACTTTTGACAGAAAAGTAATAATAAATGGCGATTTGTGGCACCCTAGCCACCTGCTATGACGTCACTACACGACAGTCTTCACAACCTGAAGCCAGGCAGTTATCGTACCAGGGCCGTAAAATTATCGTATATCAATTAAAATTATCGTATCTATCAGGAAAATGTGTGATGAACGCGCCAACATTTCGAATTTATAAAGAAGAAAATAATGTTAAAGGATATAGAACACATGAAAACAAGCATATTTTTTAAAAGTTTAACTAAATAGATTTTATATTTGCGATAACAGAATACACAAATATTAATGAAACTTAACATTTTATATACAATTTCTAATCTTTTCCGTAAATTTTTCATTAGAATGGAAATTATCGTACAATCTGCATACGATAGTCGTGCACCATCGTACATCGTACGTAGTTATGAAATTATAGCACATGTACGATAATTATCGTACGGTTCCGAACGCTACGATTGATATTTTTGTGACAACATTCAAAAATAGTACTTTCTTTTTCTTTTATTAGCATTTTTGTATAAGTAGAGGGAGTCTTCCAAGTTCTTCCTCTTCTATGATTAGATATACATAACTACTTATTTATAGAGGACATTACGACTACTCCATGTATTTATCACCTCGCTGGTGGTACCATATTCATCGTTTATAAGTTTTGCTTAAATTTTCCCGACAGTTGGAGTTTTAAATTTTGCTTACAGTGATTAATTAAACAGTTTTATATCATTGTTTTTTTTCTACCTTTTTATGATTTTAATAGGAATTAGCGACCTGCTTCGCACGGTTAAATAGATATAAAAGATAAATTACATTATAAACATCAATTCCTACTATTCCTACTATTAAAATACGGTTATTGTGACCTAACTGTACTAGTTATACATATAACCTCACGGACTTTTTTGAGTAATGATGAGTAGTAAATAAGCAAATAGTATATACAACTATAAACAAGTAGTAAATCATTTTAAGCATTTTTAATAGTGTTTACAGTGCATGACTTCATAGGCCAATTTTTCATACATTGGTGGGTTACACAAATTGTAACCCGTATTTCGAAGGGAACCTCGAATAGGCAATGTTACTTGCTGATATTGTAGCTTCCAATGTGTCAAAGAATGTTTAAATCAGTTGAGTAGGTTTTGAGTTTATCCGTTAAAAATTAATCTACAAAAAGCCAAATATTTTCTCTTTATAATATTTGTATAGATAACGATTCTATAAATATTCATGTGATATTTCTGATGTTGGGAGTTTTATATGTATCTTAATGGCCTTACTCATATTTT
The DNA here is from genome assembly GCA_923062675.1 of Marasmarcha lunaedactyla. NCBI lineage: Eukaryota > Metazoa > Arthropoda > Insecta > Lepidoptera > Pterophoridae > Marasmarcha > Marasmarcha lunaedactyla. The sequence continues at coordinate 9,428,958 of OV281339.1, read as the reverse complement.
ACACTTAATCATCTTTTGTTTAAGAAATAGTGTTATTTCTTGAGAAGTTTTCGAAATGTTTATTTGGACATTTCTTACTTAACCATATGTGATTTACAATAGAAAAATTTAAGTTGTATAAAATTTATTCACTGATTATTGACGACTACACTAGAATTTATTCATACGAGTATTATAAAATGAACAAAATCAAAGTAAAGTTGTATGTGTGAAATAAAAAAAACATGAAAATTCTATTGATTAAATTAGCTATATTTCAGTAATGAAAGTATTTCATTATTATAATTCAGATCAATAAGATACACAAATAGAAAACTAAAAATGTGTTTTAGTTTCACACAATTTAATGTGATGTCCAGTTTTCCGATAAATTTACACCAATTAAATTATTAGCAGCTCTAATCCTTAGTTTAATACCTTACTTTACATTCACTAACAACTGTTGTTGATAAGAATCCAATAAGACAATAGAGTAGGTACAAACTCATAAAACTGACTAATTTTATCTTTAAGCTGTAGGTATCTATGAACACAATAGGGCTTGCTCGTCAGGGTAAGTTACATATTGTTTGAAAATCTATACAATATTTCGAGTACTGTTAACAATTTGTTAATTTATAGTAATTATTACGATAGAAACAATAACCTCGAAGGCCATTGGGCTTGTTAGCCAAAAGTGACAAAAGAATCTAATCGATATTATGTCATTTCACATAGTTTTGTATAGGCAAACAGATTAATACATTTTAAAAATGCATAGTAATGTTTTACCTCACATATAGCACAACAGAAAATTAAACACATTTTCAGTTATTATATTAAACAAAACCAATAACTTAACCAGGCAGATTAAGAACATAAAACAGTAGATTCGCAGAGTCTATAATTATTTTAAACTTAAATATACTTATACGACTATAAAGAATTCAAGAAGAGTTTAATAAGTTTGGTAGGTGTTGCAATGCAATAATTAATAGGCACACACAATGACTTAAACTTTACTTAAGACTACGGAGATCACATTGTGTAGCACAGTGGTTGATAAAGTTCAAATTGTTATTATGTACTTTGTTCAGGGTCAGTTTCAACATGGTTTCAACCTTCACTGGTAGGATTATTTTACACATTTGTCTTTCAACCTAAGCCTTGGATTAGTATTTTTAAAACAAGTTGTTGTATGTCGTTCCTTTACTTTGCTTCATGTGAAATAAATTTAAAGTCACTCGCAGGAGCGAGTACAGCCATTGACAGCATGCGTGATAAGATCATCATCCGCTTGTACAAATCCGTGCATACCAATAAATCTGCCTGGAAGAGAAGAAGCAAAAATACATAATTAACTGATTATAAATAACTTACATGCACCTAAACTAAATACTATATAATAACTATTAATAACATAACTAACTAACTATTAATAAACTAAATAATAACTATTGAAGGTAATTAACAAAAAAACACTTGTTTTTGATTCAATATTTCAGTAACAATTTACGATAAGAAATTTTGTCGCTGGAAATAAAAATCTTAAAAGGACAAAAAAACAGTAAAACGAGTTTAAAAGGACGTCTGTAGCAAGTTGTATAATAGCAATTTGATGCATTTCTTAAAGCTTTCATAAATATTATCAAAGGACAAGATAAGGTATAAGACAACGTAAATTTTTTGTAATTAACTTACTTTTAATTTCGGGTGTAGAGGTAAAACTTCTGTAAGCCACCATAAACTGGAAGGACCATCTGGAGTTTGTAGCGAATTCTCATTGAATTCGTAGGTACCAAAAAAGCCATATGTTTGCATAATATCATTTTTTATTTCCGGACTTAATTTATTAAGCCACATGTACGACAAAGATTCTAATTCGATTAATTTCCTTAAAATCGTACGGCTTTCTTTTATAACTTTATCACAGAGAAGCTCTATACGGGCACATTCATAACTGAAATTAAAAATTAACTTTTTAATTAATCTTACAATGGCCAAATTTGGAATAAAACGAAAATCACGGCAAAAAATCTATTTCTTAAAAAATTGACAGGTTCATTGGACATAATTATGATGTTGGCAGTGCTCCATTTCTTAACTTATTATTTATTATTAATATTAATATCTTTTAATATTGAAATACTCCTTTTCATATTAGGAAAACCATAAAATTCTTCTGAAAAATTTGAAATACAAAATATCGTACCCGTCAAGCAAAAATCTATTTACTATTTGAAATCTTCTAGTGCCGATTGTGGTTAAAATAACACTACCATCTTCCAAAAGCACACAATCCTTTATTTCTACTATCTGCAATGAAGAATATTTGTTTGGTTATATATTATTACAAAAAAAAAGGAATACTTATCATTAAAAAAATTACCAAACACATACGGATGCTATTTTCCATTCACTTCGTACAAAAATTGTACTTCGTGTTTTAGATATTAAATGTTAATATTCTCATCGTTACTGGTAGCATAAATAAATATAAATAAGTTAACTTTACCGTGCCATAATCATCGTGGGTCCAATCAATCAATCCAAATGTTTTCGAATGTGTCTGCATAACCTTTTCGATCATAAATGTCTGCGGTGGTTTGATCTTTATTAAACAACACATACTGAAAATAATAATCTATATTAAAACAATGTTATTTGGTTTATAAAAATATTAAATGTGTACTTGAACTAGTGAACTACCTACATTTCAAACAATGAGTACACAGGGTTTCCGGTAATTCGATACTTTCAGGGGGTCGAAGTAGAGCTTGCTTGTGATAGATTTTGTCAAATAACATGAACGCAAAACACTTTTAAAAAAAATTTCATTTATGCTAATTACCACTAGGTATATCAAATTTTTACCGCAACCATAGAATGTAACTTTTCCAGAATACGATGAACCATTAATCGTCTTTAGAAATTAAACTTTCGACTGATATGCATTTTTCGTTTTAATTTATTAAGATCCGTACTTGCTCTCGTATGCTGTCCAAGCTTACATCTTCCGATATTTTATTTTCCGTCTTTTTTATATTGAAGTAGTTGCCGCCAGTTGACCTAACATACCTATTTGCCCTGCATACCTATTTAATCAGTCTGTCTGCTTACGACCATTGCCAGATTTAGCGATTCGGTTTAATAAGTTAAGAAAAGGTATACTATTTCTTATAGTTTACAAAATTGTTGTATTAAAAATGAAAACCTTTATTTTTCATGTAGTCATTGGCTCGTCTAAAGCGAGCGCAATACTTGGGAGGTTGTCGAGGCCTACCTCGGAAAAACCTAATTAATGTTTTTTATTTGATTGATAATTTTTATATAAAAATAAAAGAGAAGTAGATTAAACATGTTTTGTGTTATCTGTAAATAATATTGATACCAATAGACAAAAATGATTGAATCAAAATCATGCGAGCCGATCTGAGAAACTATTTAAAAGCTTACAATTCATTACGATACACAGAATCGTTAATGGGCTATTTGACTAGTTTTCGAAAACTATCACGCATTATTTTGTGGTGTATACCCCTAGGATACTGATTTTATTTTATTTAAGAATGTTTAATACAAAAAAACTAATTACAAAGTACACTGATTACTTAAGCTGTCAAAACCCTGGCTCCAGCAATACGGCGTCAAGACTTGCCTGTGACGTCACGCGGTGGCTTCAAGTTACGGCATGACAGAAACAAGATTTTTACTCGCCTGTGACGTCATTTAAGACCTAGCCAATTAAAATCGTTTAAAATCTTGATGTTCCAACTCGTTTATTTTGGAGGAAATAACCGTTTATGTCTAGTGGAGATGGCAATAAATATTTCATTACATTTTTGTATTGACAAATAGCCTCTTTTCTTATTACCTAATTTAGTGATCGTATATAGGCTACAACGTCACACAATACAATTTGAAGAGGTTGCTTTTCTACTTGACGTCATTCGAAGTAAGATACAGTCACGTCATGAATTGTTTTAATTGATAACTGTTCGGAACGCATTTCTAAAGTAAATATTCTATACTTATCGTCGCGTTGCGCCAGTCTACGTTGATACGAAGTTACATATGGTATTTGTTTTCTTTTTCTTGTATTTGGTTTTTTTGTTTTTTGTGCGGCTTTTTCCTTAGATTTTTGAGTTAGGTTTTTACTGTATTAATACTGATTCCTAGCATGCATAAGAAAAAGGGCTCTATCATTTTAATTTTCTCGCTCAAAGTAGTCACGCAGATTTTAACGTTATATTCATACTAATATATACAAAAACAGTGTGTTTTAATAAACCTCATAATTGTATACCTACAGTACTACATAATATGAAAAACAGAACCTTACATTTTATCAAATTCTATACTGGAACCACCTGGAACAGCTACTCTCGTGTAATTTTCAGGTTAGTGAAATAGGCCTTAGCGACCTAGCTAGCAAAGCTACCGACCTCACCGATGTTCCGCTATATACTTTAAACATTCAGTACATTATTTTATGTATCATTAATAGTTTCCATAGCGTACGCAAAATAGTGAAAAACTTATAAGAAAATTTTGATACCGTGGGTTACATTATCGTAAGCCGTATGTCGTAGATAACCTATTTTTTTTTAAACAAAGTGATGTCCATGTTTTTTGCTCTTTGTAGTTTTCTATGTAAATAAGTATTTTTAAATCGGTTGCGAAGCTTTTGTGTTTGTCTGTTACGAACAAAAATACAAAAATATTATCTTTTCTAGGTATAATATTAGTTTTGAATATAAAGAAACACGCAAAATTGGAACTAAGCTTTCCGGAATATGGTTTTTACATAAAACAAAAATATATAACTTACCAAGGCACTGCAGATATTCCAGTCAAAATAGGTATTATGTCATTTGAAGAATGTACTTGCATACACGACAATATTTCACTTATAAATTCCGTAACATTAACCTGAAAAATAAATATTTAAATATAGATCAATATTAATAGTTTATATATAATTTAGAATATTAATAATTAATTAAGACACGGTGCATATTTGACATGCTTGATCAACCAATTCATATTCATTGTACAATCATAACAAGCCTAAAGTAATTGTTATTCGAAACCGAATAATATGTTCGAATTATGACACGATTAAAATAAAATATTTTACGCAATGCCTTACCTCACTTAAATTTAGTTCTTGAATTGGTTTAAGGCACAACGCACATGGTTTTCTATGATTTATGAGATTTTCTAGGCAAGAAAAGCAATAAGTATGGCCACAAGATATCGTTATGGGTTTTCCAAACACTTCACAGCAAATGGGACATTCCAAATCCGATTGGGAAAACCAGTGCAACGGAGACACTCTTTTCAATGAACGCAGCACTTCCCGAAATAACAGATTTTTGAATGGATGTGACTTCAAATGGCCTAGACCCTGAAAATTAAATATATTCTCATATAATCCTAAATATGTCATTCCGCCGAGTGATCCGAATGTATCTCGTTTCACAAAATTAACTAGTTCCTGTAAATTCCGTATAATGCTTTTTATAAAAAGGAATATACGGATTTATATTTATAAAAAATTTCATACCTCTTTCAGCATTGTATTTGCAATACAACTTTTAATACTTTTGGTAGACGCGTTGCTAGCTCGAGCCAAATACGGCAGTATTGAGATAAGTTGCTCCTAGAAATAATATAATGACATTTTTATATTGGTAGGCATTTATTTCTTATCGAATTTTACACATAGAGCTAAAATATTTTAAATCATAGCGCTCGCTTGCAATTTAGGGTTAACAACACTTAGTAAGTAAATAACGTTATCATTATCGCTTTCCTAAAATACACGTTTAACTACAGTTGATGTTTATAAATAGATAATCTGTAAGCAACTAAAGCATAGCAAGTGAAGTTTTAAAAATGTGAACTGGTAGATAGATACTGATATCTCTCAAAAAAATTCAACAAGCATTAATGATAAACCAAGAATAAAAACTAAAAACAAGCAATTACCATCGCATTAATGAGCATTTACTTAACGTAATAGAAAATGTCCCCAATTTTTTGGCCCGTCCAATCAGATTCCGTATACCCAGTCATCATTCTCTGGTTCAAAACATCGTCATCAAAGTTATGTAACAATTAGATACATTGAAATCGTTCAGCAAGATATTTCGCAAAGCAGTTCAACGCCACCTAAGCTTATGACGAAAACCATAGACCCGCTTTTGCAATCCATTCAGTTACATTACCTACATTATTATATAATTATACGTACTTTATTCATTACAACATTTCTTAATATTTTTCGAATTAAGTACACAAGTATTTTTTTTAATTAAAATCTCGTGGAATACTATTCATATTATATCGCAGTATAACACAGTTATTGCACTTTTTTCAATAAAAATCTGTGATCTAAGCTAGATGCACTTATTATATAAGATATTCAAAAAATGGTTACCTTATCAAATGGTAAATCTTCAGGTTGGAATCCATCGGGTCCAGCGACATCCAATACTGTCCAAATTTCTAAAACAGAAAAAGAAATATTGGGGTAACTATGGACAAGTAGTACCTAACTACAATGTTTGTATTACGCAAACATAGTTTTCAACACGTGGTGAGATTTTGTAAATGCGTTTGATTATCGTGTGAGTCACATGCCTATTATAGTAGTTTGAAGTCGGGTAAAAGAAGGTCTTATGTCTGATTACACGTACTTATGGGCACACAAACGTCAACAAGCAGTACTTTAAAATACAAAATGCCACTTGTACAACTCATTTTATCTTTTGTAATTAAAATGTTACGTTTTCTTCAACAGCTGTGTTGAAACATGTTATTTCAATATTTTATACATGTTTTAATTTAAGTCATGCAATTTAAAGGTAAAATTTTTATCGTTCAGTCAATAGAATAACATGATGACATCATTAAAAAAATAACCTTCAAAATATTTTAACTTGAAATTTGTATGAAACATATTATTAAAATAAAATTTAATATGTAATTATACAATAGTTAGTAGATTCATTAAAGGCGACTTTTATCTAGTTCCAAGAATACAGTTACATAAGTATCGCTTGTAGTCACCGTTTACGGATTATTACATAACTTTGCAGTCTATGTTACAAAATGCAGCGTTTTCATTTTATATTATGATTTTTATTTATTTTATGTTATTTATTTCTATTTATTACGAATAAAATTATAATTATTTTTGAATTTTAAGGCCAAAATAATGTATTTTTTTAAAGTATAAGCAATTGGAGGTCCTTGTGTTCTAATGTGTTTTTCATCACTGAACATTTAATTTCTTTTAACTAATATGTATTTTCAGAAATTCTCAGTTACTTATTACAAATAAACGTTTCCTCTTTAGAACTATAATGATAATGTACTACTATCTATATTCATTTTCTCAAATACTTGTAGTTTATTTATAAAAGTAAAGTAAATAAATAAAGTAGACTACTTAACGCGACAAACATCGGGCTTAACATTTAATATTGCTTCCATCCGCTCACTTCTTGTACTGAACATTATGCTATTAGGTTACGCTATCATTCAAGTTCATTTACGTAACATGATATAAATGCAATTGTTCTTACAGTATTCACTGTCGATGAGCACAGAGCTTGTTATTGACCCTAATAGCAAAAATACATAAACGACAAATTCTAAAAAGTTTAAAAGAGCACAATTTCTTGGTTGGTTACAAGGTTCAAAATATGACAAAAATTGCTTTTGTTTACCGTTACATACGCTGAAATAACGGCTTATATAAAATGAGGTAATGTAATCCGCGACCTACAACACGACGTATGAGTACGTAGTAACATTATATAATCGGAATTTAGCAAACAAATGACCGATTTACATAACATTGTACGATTCCATTTGTGCTCTCAATCATTTATTTGCATAGGACCTGTTTCACTCATAGAAATTTCCCTAGACTTATGAAAAAAATATTAAAACACAATGTTTTTTTCAAAATTTTCTTTGATGTGATCATATTTTTACTTTTTTATTTCTACATTTTGTTCTCTTTTAATGTAGATTGAAATGCAAAAGTGGGTCAAATCAGTACCTGTTTAGTTACGATTTATGAACCTACTGATAATAAATACGTTTGAAAGGACGAATCCATAATGACGCGGATTTGTATGTACGTACCTTTGTAATCGTTCTTGGGTGACAATCCACAGTTAACATCATTCCTGCAAAATAAATAATGTTTAGATGTTATTTAAAAAACCAGGCCCAGGAAATATTTTATGTAAGGTTGCTATGTTAAGCTTGTTCGTTTTGTTATCATGTTGTACAAGAGTGTTCTTTTGTAAAACAAAATCTTTTTTATAATAAGTAAACCAAAAAACTACTTTAATAATGTTTAATATATTTACCATTTCTGTAGCTTAGACATCATTTGTTTTATTAGGTCTCTGATGACAATATTGACGCTGAAATCTTCTGTAACAATACCACATGAACATCTATTATTTTCTTTGATACACCTGTAAAAGATTCATAAATATCTGTAAGAATTATTATTAATAAGTAAAAGATTCATAAATGGTACGTGAGAATTATTATTAATAAGTAAAATAATGTGGTCATTCAAAAACCAAAACCTGCGACACGTTTGTCTGCGAAGTATAATTACAAATTAGATTCAAATACACATTATTTAAGTACTTTTAGAGTGTGCGCCACAATGAATATATAATATATTATATATCTAAATAAGTATCCAGGAAGCATTAAGTATTTACCTTAGACACCTCGTGTGCCCACACCTGCCTGTGACAGGGGGCTCTGGCAAGACTTTGCAGTTCCGACAAAGAAATTTATCTTGATCCGGGACTTTGTAAAGAGATGCAATATTCTTGATGTAGCTCACAACCACGTCATCAACTGGGTTAATCTCAGTCTAAAAGCGAAATAAATTTTATTCAAAATTAAAGATTTTTCGTGGCATTAACAGAACATCTATTTTTTTCCATTTGTATGTAAAATGCGTAAATGTTCAAAGGGCATAATAAACACATGTTGTTATGATTTTGCGACCATATTAATACGATCTTTATTGCCTCCAATATTTAAAAATAGATTAATGTTATTTCTCGCGCCACAGTCAAATGGTAAGTCGTAATTAATTAAGTGAACAACAATTAAACTGCAAAGTATTCTGTACCAATATTCGCTGTGATCATCATTCAGTACACAGAATGATAGATTTTTATTCTACCAATTACAACATTAACACACTGATTTTAAATTGAACTTGGCCTAGTGTACAAAAGAAACAGTTTCTCAAGCATTATAACATTTCTTGTGTAAAAGAATACTTTTTATGTAACACGGCTAATCCAAACGGTTCTGAAAGTTACGACATTTTGTTATCTAGGCCATGAAAGGTTATTCTATGGTTTCCCATTTATTTTCCCATGACGCCAAAAGGTACAAGTACTATAGTATTCGTATAAGCATAATATTTCATGGTTATGCAAACAAAAAAGAAAATGATTTCATAATTATGTCAGAGTTAAGATGTCCTGATGCTCTAAATAGAAGCTGTAACTTTTCAACTGCGCGAGGGCAGCGTTTCGTAAACCACGACTTTTACATAATATGACCCACTGACACCACAACGGACCTCTAGTCTTTCGCTACGTAAATTAATTATAAATACCTACTCTACTATAATTGGAAGTAAGTATAGCAAAATTCTCAAACTTATTTATTAGGTGGATACAGAATGTATGTAAACGCTTTGGAAGATATTAAATTATACTGAAGCATTTTAAAAGGCAAGACAAACCAAATACTGAGGTGCTCTCGATATCTTTTTGAGAATTATACTTAAATTAAACTAGTTAGATTGAGCAATTGGCATAGTTCAGATTAACTTACAATAAATGTATTTATCAAACCAAAATAGTAACCTTGCGTAAGAGAATAACGATAATGTTTCATGTTACTGATTACACTACAATTTATAGCACTAATAACATGATACAATATAAAATATCAAAATTTTTAAGATGCTGGATATTCATGGGATGACTACTATGAGACCTGAAATTTTCTAACTGTATAACATTACAAATAGGTAAGTTTAAAAAAAGTTGTCTCCAAAAAATTTAAGTATGCCAAAAATTATAAATGAAACTTACCAACATAGTTTTATCCAAAAATGGTAATTTTTCCATTTTTTTCCTGGAAAACACCAAAATGCGATAAATACTACTAGGTACTATATAACAAGTCTGTTAAAATTGAAAATTCCCGCCACTACTTACCTATAAATCAACCAATCAATTAAAAAAAAACTACAAATTCCACTTCGGCTGTCACACAAAAACTTATATCCGGAGAAAATTTACATTAACACCTGTATCGACTTGAATATTCGTAATTCGACTAACGGAATGTCGCGGTCAGTCAGCTTTGGTTGGTGTGATAGCCGGGTAATGAAAGAAAGGCAATGTTTTATCTCATTCACGGTGCTGTCTGTTTCCTATCATTTTTCTCTTTCTATGGTTTTCGTCAGAAATATGAAGAACGAATGATTGAATGAGATTCATCAGTGTTACCTAAGTATGTAACTTTAGACAGTTTCAGTCAATTTTCGTTTTTTTAGTGCTTGATTGTTATTAATGAAATCTTATAAAATAATATTTATATAATATAATAATAAAATAATCCTCATAGTACATGTATATATATATATAACTTATCTGCATTTTAGAGTGTATTAACTTACATACCGTATTGTAAAGGGAAAAAATTGAGTAGTAAATGCCACATATTAAAATATAGTTAATAATGCAGTGTATTATTAACTGTATTATAATATGTGATAAAAACTTTAAATCTGCTTTTTCGCTTGATATGCAAACATAGGAATGCTTTATATTATTAAAGCAAGTTGATAGGGAATAGCGCCAAGAAACTGTTAGGCCACTAGTACAAAAGCATTCTTACCTTTAAAAATAAAATAACACCTAAGCACATTAAGCCAACTTTGCGGATTTAAGACTAGTAGTGAAATTATGAATAAAAAATATAATTAAGACTTACAGCAAAGTTTATCGCTAGTTTAATTGGAATAGTGGAAATACTGTTTTATTTTATAATGATTCTCAAAAACTGACTGTGATCAATACACACCGCGGTCTTTTCGCATATACACGGTTGGTATTCGCGCTGACAAGCGCGCCGGCTATTTTCCAGCGGACGATGGAAAACATCCTTGCAGGGATGAATGGCGTCTTAGTCCTATTGGACGACGTCCTGATAACAGGGAAGGACAATACTGAACACCTGGATAGGCTGCTGATCGGCTGCAAGCGTGTGTGCTTCGTAGTGCAAGGTTCAATACCTATAACTTCCGACGAATTACGAAGTGCAACTAACAGCGACCCTACAATACGGCAGGTTATAAAGTATGTATTAAACGGTTGGCCGAGAACTGTCAGTTTAATGTTAAAACCATATCATTTATGTAGACTACAACTAGCTTATGAGAACGGTTGTTTAATGCGAGGACATAAAGTGGTGTTACCGGAATCGTTACGTGATAGTGTCTTGTCGGAATTACATTCATCTCACTTAGGCATTGTGAAAACGAATGCGCAAGCACGTTCAAGGTTTTGGTTTCCGGGAATAGGCGATGCACTTGAACGTATGATAGGTTCATGCGATGTGTGCGCTGCTCTGCGCCCTTCGCCACCACGCACTCAGATATCGCCGTGGAAGTACCCCACTCGCCCGTTTCTCCGACTTCATTTTGATTTTCTCAGACCTATTAATAGCCGTATGTACCTAATTATAGTAGATGCACATACGAAATGGGTGGAAATATTTGAAACAAACACCTGCACCACATCTATCGTTATAGAAAAAATATGCGAGTTCATGTCTCGATTTGGATTGCCTGATACCATTGTAACGGACAACGGAACATATTTCTGTTCACAAGAATTCGATTTATTTTGCAATACGAATGGTATTTCCGATATAACGTCACCGGCCTATCATCCTGCTAGTAACGGGTAAGCAGAAAGTTACGTAAAAATTATAAAAAAAGGGTATAAAATCAAGTCTTAGTATAAGTAGTAATGTTAGAGAGAGTAGGTTAAAACTTTTGATATACCTATTCGACTATCGAAACTCGATACATTCCACGACGGGTCAATCACGTTCTCAACTAGTGTTCGGGCGCAAGTTAAGATCGCGACTTGATAATATAATGAATACGTCACCGGGGGGGCTATCCTCATCTACTGCACTCGCTCAATATGTTCAATCCAAACAGTGTTCTCAAATTAAAGCGCATAAAGGAAAAAGTAAACATTTTCATATAGGCCAATGTGTTATTTAAAAAATATACCAATAAACAATTTGTTTGGCGCAAAGGCGTAATAATTAGTGAAATAGGCAAAATGTTATACTTAATAAAAGACTGTGACTTGTTTATTAATGTAAAAAAACATAAAAATCAAATTGTAGCCTATAAGGGCGCTGTCTGTTGTAATAGTGATAGTCATTTGCCAGTGTCTTGGGATAAGGTTTCAAATATGCTCAGCGGTCAGGATTGCCAAGCCAGCTCTGCGCCGTCGCCGCCCCAGCTGCCAGCTCAGTCGCCACCGCAGTCGCCGCTGCAGTCATCGTCGTCCAACGCAGAGGAGGAAACAGCATGGGCCTCTCAGTCACCGGGTGCGGGTGCCACACAGTGCTCGCCGTCACCATCTAAAGTGACCATGACAAGAGGTGTCCACCGACCGCAGCAGCTCGATGAGGATGATGAGGATGACTTTCATGAGGCGGAAGGGTCGGACGAGCCAGCTCCCTTGGACCAGGCGCGGCTTCCTGTAGCTTCAAAGCGTGCACGTCCCGAGGCAAACTTTTATATGCAATTCTTTTAATGTTAATATTACTGTAGAATATTGTGGGAGGGATGTTGTTTATGTATACGTAATATAGATAGGCGGGCTGCGACCAGTTACGAACTACTGTTATAATAGACGTCAGTGTGTTGACAGCCGTTCGGTGTATCACTCGTCCCCTCTAACCCGCTCGCATATTCAATAAATATTTAATGTATATTAGTAAAAAAAAGTAAAAATAAGTAACAAAAAATATTAAAGCAAGAACTCATTTCATTAAGTCATCGTGGGTGACTTGAAAACCAGATGAGGATGCGGTGTTGGTCCTAGAGGTGTTTTAAATTATCGACTAAGTTATTATATTATCAGCCTCTCTCTTCATAAAACAATAAACGTCAAACATCATTTTCCTAACTTTTCTCTGTAAAACCATAATTCCGAAATCTTAATTAAATACTTTTGTGCTCAATGGCATTTTGAGAACGAAAGTAGCGTGGATTCAGAGATACGCACTACAACCAATAGCGCACCTGTAAGCATGTGGCCCGTGACCCGCCGCCCGCCCCGCTCCGTAGGTACCTAATACCTCCAAATAGACCGATAAATCGCCTACTGCGCAGGTTGACAGCCAGCGTCCTTTTTATATGACGCGACCTACGCAGCTGATTGTTTTCGTATTCTTAATTATTTAAAGAATCACGTTAGTAAATTTCATTCGGCGTAATATAAATTTATTTTACGTTTTTTTTTAAAAGTTCATGCGAGCAGCTGACGCATAATCCCCCCTCCACTATGCATCTGACGATTATTTTTCAGGTCAGTATGATAACAACTATTTGTGGGAAAAAATTCAGCCGGCGTACTATCACTTAAATTTGTTTTATTTTTTTTCATTTTCGCAACCTCCCAATTCCACACCCACCGCGACTTGAGCAGCTGACGGTCGGTTCACTTATTAGTAATATAAGATCAACTTTACCTGTTAATATCAGCCGACTTACTATGACTTTTATATTTGTAACGCTACCTCCCGGACTATCTTATTTTACTTAATTACATTTACAATTAAAAAAACAAAAAACAACAACATTCCGTTCCTTCAATCAAATGGAATAAACCAGTCAACCAGTCTTGTCCATGCCATAGATTCTATGACATAGACTAGAGTTTCATTCATGAGCAGACTGTTAGCTTGCAGTGTTAGATTATTTGTGTTTGTATTTCCTTTGCTGGTTTAATGGTTAATTAGACTATTGGTTCATAAACGGCGTTTTCAAAAGGTATAAATTGTCATACTTAAATGTTCTAAAGTGAATTTGTTTACTAATGGTTTCTGTAATATTGGAATGTACTTGACATTACTCCTGTCGCGCAAATTTCTATCCTACTGCGTTTATGGAAACTATTATTTTTATTAGGTTTTCTGCTGATCAGAGTGCAGTGCATGTGCAATGGTCTTAATTAATTCTGCCTATTGACGCGCGCTTAAGAAAAGTCAGAATCATGGATGACGATGGAGATGATAAAGATGATACAAAGAGACGAACTAGAAATCTTAGTGAGAAGAAACGGCGTGACCAGTTTAATATGTTGGTGAATGAACTCAGTGCCATGGTTTCTATTAACAATCGAAAAATGGATAAGTCAACTGTTCTGAAAGCCACCATTTCATTTTTGAAAAATCACAATGGTAATGAAAAAATATGCATGTTTTACTGCACTTTTTCTCTTAGGCATCTATTATTTTAATTAACTTCATACCCACTGCTTTTATATGCTACGCTAAACTTGCATTTAGTAAATTAAATGCTTTTTACATATTATACATAATTAGAATGTGTATATATTATTTTTGTAAGACAACATAGAAGAATAATACTGATGCTTGAAACTAAGTTTTTACAACATAAATACATTTATTATCGAAGACAATTTATTTGAGTAAGCTACATAAGCAATTTTAAGTTTGCAAAAAGTTTGCAAAAACTAAATAATCTATCCCTTTTTTACAGAAACTACTGAGCGATCTCGAGTTCATGATGTACAGGAGCATTGGAAACCTTCATTTTTGTCCAATGAAGAATTCACATATCTGGTTTTGGAGTCATTAGATGGATTTTTTATGGTATTTTCTGTGACGGGCCGAATATTTTATGTATCAGAGAGTATAACATCTCTGCTAGGACATAACTCGGTAATTCTATTTAATAGTAGACTCTTTATATAGTTGTATATTAGTGATTAAAGGGGTTTGAAAATTTAGGCATAATTTTCAATAATGTTTTGGTATCCAAAATTGCAATTCATGTTTTTAGGCACACAAGAAAAATATCCTATCTAGTCTTATGTTTCAGAGTCATACACAGAAAATGATTGTATCAGACAACATTATATACAGCTGAAAAACTTATTCGAAGCCCATTATATGCTGATGTATGCTTTGCTGTTGTGGATCAAAATTACCTTATCCAATATTTAACCACTAAATAAGTATACTTTTAACTTGCTTTTATTACAAAAGGCACTTGATAGGAGACATGGTTGGATACAAAAATATAAGCCACTATGATCACATAAAGACTTACATTTCAGAGTTATTTGAAAACCATTATATAGACCTACAAAACTGTTTTTGTACCTTTGCTAAAAACTCTACAAACATTTCCTTAAAGACTGCATTGTGGAAGGTTCAAACTATAGTGCTGAGTCGGGTCAAACATTTCAATATTAAATTACCTTATTTTAACTAATTTTGAAAACAAGAGTGAAACTTTTGCCAGCTTGCCTCTTGTATTTACAGAAAGTTTAAAATGATGTAGACAATTAACATGTCTGCTCAAGCCGAGAATTGTTGTTTGAAACTATTAGTCTATAGAAGTAATTTTTATGGGGCCATTTTTATTGGTTTTTCTATTACAGACTTTTATGGTGCTCAAATTGATATGTGACCCTTTAGTTAGAGCATATTCCATTATATAGTGTGTTCCTTAAAGTGTAAAAAAAAATCAAATATAATATATATCGACGGTTCCGGGTCGAATTCGCTTAAGCGACATTTTGAGAACTTTACAGGAGAGCAATTTAAAGTTTTTATTTTCATTAAAAAAATCGTAATTAATTTAATACTCAAGCAATTCTGGAAAAGCTTACAGATTTATGAAATATAAGAAACGCGCTATAGTTATATTGTATTACCATTCAAATTAGACCGTAGATAATGGAGATAGCTGTCGCTTGAGTCAAATTGTATTAATTTTGGAATAAGGATAAATGATTTAAGCACCAAAGAATTTTATTTCGAGATCAGGTAGAACAGCTGAACTCTTTAAAAAAATATATTTTGTTTACGGTAAAACGCTTCAAATGATTGCCAATACCTATGTTGAACGAGGTAAAAAGGATTATGTTCCGAATTTGTCTGAAACGAAACAAGTAAGAATAACTTAATGGTGACATGTTGTTTTTCTTAAGAAGGGTAAAACAACTGAAGGAGCAACTTAGATTTTTTCATATCAACTGAAATCCTTAAATATGGCGTTTATATTCTGTGTAGATCCTTAAGCTATTTAATATTTTAAAATGAAAGTAAAGATGACACGTTTCAAAATAATTAAAAAATATAATATATTTGCAAAATCAACGTTTATTATTTTTGTAACATGTTTTTTAAAGTACGTACGTAATGTAACACAATTTAAAAGAGAGATCAATAATTAGTTTAATCTTAGGTATAATTAGGAACATTTAAAGATTAAGTAGGAAGGCAAATCACAAATATGTTTATTATTTTTGTAAATCGCTTTTTAAAGTACTACGTAATTTAACACAATTTAAAAAAGAGATCAATAATTAGTTTAATCTTAGGTAAAATTAGGAACATTTAAAAATTAAAGAGGAAGGTAAATCACCAATAGTCGTAATAGTACTATACGCTTATTATAAGATGTTTTTTTATATAGTTATTATCAATCATCTTTCATAACTACTGTTAAGAATAATTAATATTTAAAATCTGAAACAATCATAAATAACATTTATCTTATTTACTCTTCGTCACTTCTTTGGTCTTCAACGTCTGTATCAATCAAAACATCAGTTCCATTTCCAGTTGGCAGGTTCAAATATTCGCGTTGAAATATTTTTGGGATGACACCAGTATCGCATAATTTTTTTAAGTCGTTATACTTCGCTTTAGTAATAGGTAAACATGTCTTATAAAGTTTTGAATTAACAGTCTTTTGTTTACACAGGACTTGTATAACTTCAGATTCCGATCCTTCTTTCATTGAATATTTTACTGTAATGCTCGTCGGAGTTGATTTTTTTGCCGTTACAACTCGAATTCTGCTGATCTTTCCTGTTAAGTTTCCTTTAAAATATTTGTCTGCAAATCCGCGCTATTTTCTTTAATAGTTTTCTTAAACAACTGCTTCCTTCTGCTATCCATTTTGAATGAACAAGTTAGACTGTAACAGTAAACAAACAAATAATGAATATTCCTAAAAATTGTCGCGACATAGAATAGTTAAACAAACTTAAAAATAAATACCATTAGCCGCTGCCAACGAACGCAAACTTCGTTTGTAACTTCTTAACACACACAACCGACACGTTCTGTAGCTCGAGCGCGACTGAAGCGCCACCTCCCACGCGTCTTTATTTTAAAAACACGTGACTCAAATGCGCCAACGCTTGTACAGCAGAGACTCAAACGACATGTTACAATTTAATCTTTGATAAAATGTAATGCTTAATGATCATTATAATATTTTTAAGATCAAAGTATAAATGATTTAAACACAATCTTTGATATTATTATAAGGTTCAAACGCCAGCATTGTTTTATTGAATTTAAGAAAAAACCACTTAAAACTGCTGAATATTGTATTCAATATGATGTGAAATGTCTCAACCAACATATAATTGTAATTTCAAATGAGGTAAAAAGCGCTCAACCAACAAGAACTTTATTTTTTGTTTGAAGAATAAAATCTCAAGCGACATCAATCATAAAATCGTTACAAGGTAAAATGATTCAAGCGACATCGTTTCTGGATTTTAGATAAGGTAAAATAACTGAACTTTATTCGTTATGTATTTCAGCACAAGGTAAAAAACCTCAAGTTTCTTATCAATATTTTTTAAAAAGAAGTAAAATGACTCAAGGAAGAATTGAATATATTTAAGTACATATATTAATAACTTAAGTACATATTTTTCAAAAACATGCTAAATTAATGTCGTATAACTCCTCGAGCCAGAAATTGGTGCCATTTTCGTCATTGACTCAAGCGCCAAAAAAGTGCTCCGATTGTCGTCAAAGTCGGCTCAAACGACGCAGAAAAATGCGCTGATTCCGAATATGTATATAAGTCAATATCGCCCATGGCGTCGCTTGAGCGAATTCTCCCCGGAACCGTCGATATAATCCCAATCAATATATATAATCGACGGCAGAGTAGCATAGTGGTCAGTAGCCCTGTCCCAGAGGCCCCAGGTTCGAGTCCTAGCCATGGCATTCATTTGTGTGATGAACACAAATGAATGCCACAAAGGTTGTTGATATCTATATATGTGTGTTAATTCTGGGATCCCCCCATTTTGCTGTACAGTCATCCATAACACAAGCTCTGCTTACTTTGGGGCCATACAGTTGGTGTGTTTGTCTGGGGATTATTATTGTATAAAAGTTTTATTGTGCACTGTGATTTGGAAAAATAATACAAAGGCAATTGGAGATAAGGCAAGTGCCATACAAAAATCTTCAAACCCCTTTATAATCAGCCAATTTTGTATCTTCCTGACCTGGCCTTATTGACCTGAATTTTTTTTCAATACTAAGTAAATATTCCTTATAATATATTATAATACTACTCTTCATATAAATATTCACCAATCTTCCAATAATATTAAAGCCAATTATTTTATTTACATTTTTATGGTGACCATTGGATCTAAAATTAGATACTTATAAAATTGTTTAACTAATTTACCAATGAAACTTTTCTTCTTTTTTCAGTCTGACATAATTAACATGAGTTTGTTTGATCTAGTTTTTGAGGGTGATGTGACAAATTTATACAATACATTACAAAATCCTGGTAAAGTTTTGGATCCCAGACAACCATATAGTAAAGGTATGTTTTACTGTATTTTTTTTTTTGTTATTAACATGTCTCGAATTTACATACATTTGTATTTCACATGCATTGAAATAAAATTTCAATAAATGTGAAATCTATCAAACTTGATATTTTTTAATTATTTGAATTTTAGCCTTGTATAAACATCAATTGTATATGCATCATCTCAAGAAATGAGACAGATATAATTTTTATTACTGAAACAGGCTGCCTAGTTATTTTCTACTTTCATGACGGTACTTAAATTTCAGTGAGGTTAAATAATACTGGCCTAAAATAGGTGTTTCAAAACTTAGTCATATTATTAGGTTTTTTAATTAATAAATTATTCTTTAATTTTTAAAAAGTCCCATATTTGTACAATTGCTACTATACTAAAACAGGAATATAAACCTATTTGTATAAAACTAAGCGGACGCAAGTGCGCAAGTCAATTTCATAAACTATGCTGGGTATTGGTATATTGGTCCCCGACAGCTTTGGAAAATTCTTAAGTCCAATAACTTGTTTTATAAAGTAGTAAAAGCATTCACTCTAACATTGGTAGAGTAAGCTTGGCATTCACATTCATATTGCACTTAATCAAACATACCATTAGTTGAGAAACTTACAAATTTGACTTAGTTGAATAGTAAACTTTTTCAAAAACATAGGTTTTTTAGGATATCAATTTTAAACTTTTTTTAAGTGCATAATACTCGTAATATCGTATTGTATTGAAGAAAAACTAAACTGTGTGCATTACAAATAAGCTTTATGAATTCAGTAATAACATTTAGTTGTTTAGGATTTTATGTCCATTCCTTTTTGTACATTATTTTTGATTGCAGTTCAAAGTTAATTATTAAAGAAAAAGCTAAATTATAATTTTTTACTTTACCCTTAGAAATGCGATACACTGTGGTAATGTAGTAATGTAGTGGTAAAGTAGTAGTTAAATAACACGACAAATAATAAGAAAATATTTAAAAAAGGACTCTGAAAAATTGTCTGTGTTTTCGAGAAAATATATTTTTTTCGGGGTTTGTTTTCAATTAATTTTTCTTATTGACGCCAAATAAAACATGACTACCTACAGTTTGAAAAAACATTCATTGAAGAAGAACTGGCAAGAAACTTCAGGGGTATACCCCTGAAGTTTTTTTTTTGAAGGTTTTTTCTAAATAAATTTACAGTCTCTTTATGTCTTGGCAAGTCTCCCTCCCTCAAGAACCCAAACGACGAACACCCTCAGCGGCGTAACTAGGTAACGAAATTTAGGTTTTATTGTAGTAATTTTATTTAGTATTTTGTTGCATAACATTGTAGACAAAGGACTTATGTATCTACTACTATGCAACTTTACTGAATTAAGCGTCCATAAACCGAAAAACACGATATATTTGAGATTGATCAGAAAAAGTCCGTCATCAATTGAAGGAGTCAATAAAATAAATTTTAATGAAATAAATCATACTTGTTCTACAGCCATGCTTAGCTTTTGCGAATTTAATTATGTTAAAGATGTTAAATATTTTTTATAGTTCTAATTTAACATTTTTATATATAGTTCAAAGTACCTTAGAAAATTTATTTTAACTAACATGAGTTTTTAAGTTTATGTGGATATATTGCTGAAAGCTGCGAATGAATTGAAGGAATGTTTAAAAATTAAATCAAATTGCTTGTTCAGCTTAACAAAACCATATTTTGTCTATTAATACCACATGAATTGTTCATGAAATAACACCATGTATAAAATTTTATGTTATTCAAAGTTTGCAGGTCTTGAACGTTCAAATTATAAGTTTTGAGCTGTATTTGTGAATCTTTATTTATTATATTTTAGTCTCTTTGATATACACAAAATCAATTTTATATGCGTAAATATGATAAAACTGCATATGGCGAATTATTAAATCCTTTTAGCTAAATAAAGTGATCCCAAAAATAAGTGTAAGGTGAAATGTGTGTGTGAATGAGAGGGCGAGGCCAATAGGTAGGTCATGTGGAAAAAAAATCCTGTTGTCCCGCTCTTGAACTCCTGTTGCAATTTGGCAATAAACATGCCTTAATCATCATACATGAACTACAGTGTGGGTTGTTTCTTTTTTTTTTTTATTCATGATAAGCAATATTAATTGGTTTTGAGCGGATATTATGCTTATTTGAGTGCAAACTAGTTACAACAAAATCCATTTCCGTAATAGAAATTCAATACTTATGGATATTTAAGGATATTTATGGATAGATATGGATATTTATAGATTTATTATCTTATAAAGAATTAGAAATTTAAGGAACAATTACTAATTCTTAAGGATATAAAGTACGTCCTAATAATTGATTATTTGATTTGATAGAGTAAATTCAAGTTTTTATCATTTATTTAAAAAATATAAGTTATAGATTGTTTTGAATGTAACACAATCAAATTTGTATAGATTAGACCATTTTAAATATAACCAAAAAACATATTATATCATTTTTTTATATTGTTAGTTTACTGACATGTACAGGGTGTCACAAAGGTCGACATCAAGCCGAAACGGGGTGATAGGCTAGGTCATATAGTTATCATCAAAATTTTAATAAAATTAAGTCAGGTATTTTTGAAATTATAGTGCGTTTTTATTTTCGAAAAAATATACACCCTGTGTCAGTCTTTTAACTGCTGTTGCTAAATATTTTTAATTTTTGACGACCTTTTAAATAGTTCATCTGTAATCTGTAACATTAAAATTTTAAGCCAATTGCTCCAGCTTTAAAGAGGATGTCATTTTATTCCGAACAAAGTATTCAAAATTAAATTTTCGGCCAACTACGCCATTATGGCAAATAACTTGAAAAAGTAGTGCATTTAATAACTATTTTAAAATGGTGTAACGCTTAATACAATTTTCTTAGATTGGGCGCAAAAAATTTTTTTTCAAAGAAACGCAGTTTTGAACAATTTCTCTTAACTTACTAAAAATGATTCTAGTTTACCCAAAGTGACCGTGACTTTCAGATTCTGGTTTGAATAAAACAGTGTGAGTCATTCCATAAAATGTGAGTTAGATCAGTAGGAATCCTCAATAATTAAAAAAAACTTTTTAAAAGATAGTCAGTTTGGTTTTAGTTATAAAATTTAATCTTCGTGATTTACAAAAGATGTTGAAATAGTCATTTCAGCCACAATACAAGCAGGACATATCCTTAAAAAAGTTCTTTGTATAAGAATGGCAAATCGTCCCTATTGACGAAATCCACTGCTTCCATTAATGAAAAAATTAATTTTGAATACTTGGGACGGCATAAATGATATCCTCTTTCAAGCTGGAGCAGTTGTCTTAAAATTTAATGTTACATATTACAGATGCACTATTCAGAAGGTCGTAAGAAAATAAAATGTGGCAAAAAGTAAAGATTTGTAGCGACAGCAATTAAAAGACTGGCGCTAGGTGTACATTTTTTCGAAAATACAAAAATAAATGTTCTATAATTTGATAAATACATGACTTAATTTTATTTCATATTTTCCTGATTACTAATGTGGCCTAGCCTATCACCCGGTCTCGGCTTGACGTCACCCTTTGGGACACCCTGCATAACAGTTTTCTATTATGCAATCTTTATTTACTGTTAATAAATTACTTAAACATGTAACAAAAAAATTGTCAAATACCCTATTGTTTGAAAAAAATATTTTCTTGCTTGTTTTTGATGTTTAACGGTATAACAGGTATTTTTAAAAAGCTTCGCGAAGTACTTTGCTCCTGATTTAGCAAATAGGAAAAAGCGGAAGTATAATTTTTCTTTATTAAGTTATTAGTTTTGCTAATGATTGCGCTATTTGCGGTTATTACTGCGTATTTAATAATTCGATTGCAAAGCCAAAAAAATTTAGGTCTGAAATGAATCATATATTGCAACGGATTAGTGCTTAGCTTGAGCTATTTATACAGGGTGTGCAGAAGGTCAACGTCCAAATGGAAGGGGTTCACGCACCAAGGTCCAAATAGTAAAAAAAATGTATAAAAAAAATCTATGTGGATTAGTTTAGTAGATATAGGATGATTTCTAAAATAAGTGAAAAATCACTCCTTATAGCGGTAATTCGGACGCTGAATCTGTAAATGTTGACCGATTTTGATTTATGTTTCGGTAATGAATTCGTTTCTAAATGTTCCTATGTAATAAAACTTTGATACAAGGAAATCTATTATGGATAGAAAAAGAGCAATAAACACAAAACAAATATGTCGCAATTTTTTATATTTAATTTTCTCGGCTCCACCGTGTAAAAAACATGTACGAAATGAGGCCGACATGTACGCTCAAAAGTTGGTGCATCTAATGCAGTTTCTAAAAAGGTATAATACTTGGCACTTAAATTGATCTGATTTTATTTATGATCTCTAAATTGAGGAAGTACCTATTTTTAAAATTATTAAAAATGAGTAAAGAAATGTAAAATACTACTAAAAGAATACTACATGAAAGGGACACTTGATCAGGTAGACGATCCAGGGAGTCGCTCCCCTCTCTTATCACACATCCCCGTGCCAGGTACCGAACATCAGTCAGTACGTCAACTTGTTTTGTTCGTATCTTACGTCACGTCTCTCTTGCGCATACATTTTGATAAATACTAACAACTTGGCTAGAACTTGGAATTTGATTACTATAATGGAAATTATTTAATAAAAGCCTATATTAATTTGTGGTACTAATATATATTTTGTTGTGTCTTTCTTTACCAAAACACTTCGAATATATTAATGATCAAAATACCGTTGATAAATTTAATAAGTGTGCCAAACATTTGCTTACCTATTTCAAAATGACGTCACTTGCAATAATACTAATACATAAAGTCCACTTGAGATTAAAATTTTTGCTAAACCGAATTATTAATACCATATTTCATTGTTTTAGAGTTCGCAATTAAGTTCCAATGCTACCTACGACGAGGTATCCTAGATTTCCGAGATGATACTAGATATGAATTAGTACAATTTAAAGGTTATATGAGTAAGTATTTAGATTCATATGATTTATAAGACTTGTGTCTTATAGCACAATTTTCGTTCCTAGGATATATTTGTATAATAATCGGGCACAAGCTCGATTTAAATTGTGCCCGATCAGGCGGATGCGCCGTAAGGGCGATAATTCATTGACACGTTTCTACCACTGTGTTTGCGTGGTTCTAACGTTCTGCATTAGTGTACAACGCAAAATTATTTCAAAATGTATGGGATTAGGTGACCGTACAAGGAATGTTTTTAGCAAAATGAAGTTTAACGGTTCTACGGTAAATTTCTTTTTTTTTAATTAAAAATATATTCTCCTCGAATAACAACATCATGTGTTGCTCCGAAACTAAGCAATTCAAATATTAAGAATGACTGTTAACTGAATTTGGGACCGCTGTGGAATATACCAATCTAAATTAAAATATCCATAACCCGAAACTAATAGGTAACTGAGTTCATTAACTCACGTACTACCAGCATTCAAAACCAATACTTTTAAAGAACCGAATTTTGTGTCCAGATTCAAATTCGTTTAATTTAAAGCAATTTCTAGCTTACTCAAGCCAAGTACTATTCATACAAACAAGGTAGCCACTATTACAACGCAAATGATCTAAAATTGTTTTGAGAGTCGTTTTTCCTAAAAAGTTGTAGATAAAGTCGCCACTAATACGCTTTGATGAAAGCTGCAAACAAATGTTATCTTTCCTTACATATTTCCCATTGAGTTTGTCGAACAATGTGTGTTTGTGTTGATTGATAAAATGATTCCTTAGATTATATGCATACGCTGATATGATTACATTTTACAGCAACACACGACCAGGAGTATGAAAATATGCCCGGATGTCAAGAGGATCCTGACACGAGGTAAGTTCGTTTTTATACTTTTGGTTGGGAAAGGACATGATTTTGCTTAGAATGCAGCAAATTTGTTCCAATCAGATAAATATGTGACTGACAGAAATGTACATATATATTTTTTCTTCTAGGAGTATACTGTGTATAGAGTTATTATAAAAAGAAGAGATTTGTTTCTTTATATGTCATCGATAACCTCTGAAACTAACGGACTGATTTAAAAATATTATACATCATTATGAAGGGGTATATTTTGGTACTCCTCCAAAAATGTGGTCTATCACCATACGAAGATGAAGTTCAATACACATCAACAATAAGTTGGATTTTACTTTGTAATTAATATCTTTATTGCTTATTGCAGTAACGACGACACTTTTGACTTCGATGTTCGTAACTAACATTACGTCATAATTGTGTATCTCTTTCATAGTTAAAAATACTCAGCCTAACATCTATTTTGGTGATTCTTGAGTTTTGTCAAAAGTGGTAAACCGCTTTCTTAGGCGACATATTTAAGCAGTTGCATTTTAGCAGGCCATAAGTCGGTATAATAAGATGAAGTAACCAAAAACCTAAAAGATGCATTAGTGTTGTCGTTATTATTAAAATGTAAATATCGTCTGCTTCCCATCAAATATCAGCTGACAACCCAGACTGGGTTATTGTGAAATAGTAATGGGCTTTCCTGCGTGATTGTTTGTTCCAATGAAATTTTGCTAATAACTTTATAAACTACATGAACAATACTATGCTATTTTCTGATGGGTGCATACGAGCCCCAACGCAAAAGAGTTCGTCTAATGCCAAATACGAGGGTGGATTGAAAAGTTCGCGGCCTAACATAGATAGCGTTGTCAAATTATTAAAACTACCCTCATATGAAACCCAGACTCTTTGGCAGTCTGTGCAATTTTTCTCTGAGATACATGCGTAATTATTTATTTTATTGAACATTAAGTGAGAGTAAGTTTCATTAATTTTGAAAAGGGATAGTTTAGAGCACCGTGCCGTGATCAAATACGTCTACAAGAAACACTTAACTCCAAAGCAGATTCATGAAGATATGGTGGCTACATTAGGAACATCTGCTCCGTCGTATACAATGATAAAAAAGTGGACAGCTGAATTTAAACGTGGATGCGAGAGCATCAAAGTTGACCCCCGCTCTGGACGGCCTTCTACAGCTACGACTTAGGAAAACATCGAAAAAATATGTGACCTCATCATGGGAGACAAAAGATTGAAGGTAGCTGAGATAGCTGAACTTCTAGGGATTTCATATGAACGTACACAAAACATGATCGTTAACGAATTAGGGTTCCACAAGGTGTCTGTAAGATGGGTTTCGCGGCTCCTTTCAGTTGAACAGAAACGAACTCTGCTCACGATTTCTAGAGACTGTTTAGAGATTTTTCAAGCTGATCCAAACGAATTTTTGGCAAGATTTGTTACTATGGACGAAACATGGGTTCATCACTATACTCTTGAATCCAATCAACAACCCAGAATCGATGGCTCAAATAGTGAATTGTGGTTTCGAATTGCTTCCTCATTCCCCTTATTCACCTGAGTTGGCACCTTCTGACTTCCACCTATTTCCAAAACTAAAAAAACACTAAGGTGAAATGAAATTTTCTACCAATGAGGAGGTCAAAGTGGCCGTAGATAGATGCCTTTTTTGAAAACCTTGACGAGACCTTCTATTTAAATGTGATCAAGGCTTTGGAGGACCGCTGGACTAAGTTCTGTGACCTAGGAGGAGAGTATGTAGAAAAATAAATATAAAAAATTGCATTATTCCTGTGTTTTCTTATTTAGGCCGGGAACTTTTTAATCCACCCTCGTATTACAAGTGTCGAAGTACAATTTAGATAAATAAATTTAACTTTATTCGTTCTATAAATACACCTTAGTTTTGAACACGTAATGAAGTTTATTTTCAATAAAAAAGGTAATAAAATATTTTGCTGTTTAAATCAAATAAAATAAATTCATTCAACGTTGTTCAAATACATAATTCAAAATTCCGTGGCTCCACCTTTAGCATGGATCACGGCCTTTATTCTTCGTAGCATCGTTGCTACCAATTCTTAACATTGTTGTGTAGTTATTGAGTCCGAGACAGATTAAATTTTTTTCCTTTAGATTACTTTTAGGCCTTGCTGGATACTTGCGCAGCATTTTATAAATTTTCCTCCATAGGGTGACAACCTGGTGAAAATTCTGGATTACTTGACGGGGCCACTCCATTGTAGGATTCTGATTCCTGTTAAACCAAGCCTTGGTTGTCCTCGCCTTGTGACAGGAAGCACCTTCTTGTTGAAAGGTATCGAGGGCACGAGACTTGTTTCCAGAATATTTTAGTACTGTACTGCATTAACAGTTCCTTTTACAAAATGTAGATGACCCAGACCTTGTGCTGACATGCAGCCCCATATAATTACCGATCCAGGTTATTTTCTTCACCTTTCTTTTGATACCATCGGTATGGAATGCTTCATCTTCCTTTCTGATAATTTTTTACCGTACATCACCGAAGTGTCAACTGAAATTTAGATTCATTTTAGATCACTCCGTATTATTTCACGCCACTGGTCTGCAGTCCAATTTTCATGATCTTATTTTTTTGGATAGCATAGGTTTCTTATTAGCTGTTTAAAATCGATAGCCCAATTGTTTTACGATCCTCTTGCAGGTATCGACAGATATATCTTTGTGAATCATCTGTCTTCATTTCAAGGTAAGTTCTCCTGGGCGGGCACGATGATTCTCTTTAATATTTTCCTCAAAACTCGATTTTCAGCCTCGCTTGTGATTTGCGGTCGACCAGGTTTCTTCAAAAACATTCAACCGTGTCATTTTTCCTGTGTTGTTTGATGATGGTCTGAACTGTCGATCTTAGTAGGGTAATTTCTTTGCTATTTGGTTGCCATTATTGTGGCTGCAAATAATTATTTTTCGTTTTTCGTCGGCGATAGGTTTCTTGCAAGCTATTTTGTTTAAAAAGAATGATGAAATCGCATGAAGTTATGGTTTTTGTATGTTTAGAAATGACAGCGACGCATCATATATTAGATTAATTCTATTTTCAAATCGAATTTCACTAATTTTTCAATAAAAACAGATAGAATTGAGACATGGACGAACTCTTATGCTTCGATTAAGAACTAAACGAACTTTTCGAGTTAGTCGTAGTCAAATTATAGTGGCCATAAATACATATTTAAAGAAGTTTTATTCAAAAGTGCTTGATTAACAACCCTATACTATTCATTTTTCAAAAGCCTGTTTTATGAAAATGTATTTAAGTTGAAAACAGGCAACCTTTGCAATACATGACTGGAAGAACTCTTTTGCATTGGGGCTCGTAGCAGTATTTTGAGTCAGTACAATGCCGAAATGCAATTAAAAACTTATCTTAACCTACTAAGCTTTGTGAAACCTTCCCTTCGAAATGTAAAATAACAAATTAATAAACAATAAGAGTCTGAACGGCGCTGGAACAATCTAGGCTTTGGTTTCTCGATCTGAGATCCGAGATTTACTCAAGAAGTTTATTTCCTCGTAATATTATTTACAACATAATAACTAAAACACTATGTAAACTAAAATCAAGACTTTTCGATAGTGTAGCTGCGATTAAACACTTTTTAAAGGGCCTTTTATATATCATTTATGAGCATCGAGATAGTTAACATTTAGTAACATTTAAATGGTTATGGTGCTGGCTTTGAGATCTTATTGTCCCGTATTCTTATGAATTGCGTGTATCTATCCTCTGGGTTGGTTTGGCCTGAGGGTCCCTACAGTCGGTTTATTAGTATTGCATATGTTTAATAATATAAAATGTTGTTCACAGATTATTTGTATGCACCGGTAAAATTTACAAGCCGCAGTTAATAAGAGACGTTTCGCTTATCGATTCTAATCGAAGTGAATTCACATCTAGACATAGTCTTGAATGGAAATTCTTGTTCCTGGATCACCGAGCGCCACCTATCATTGGCTACTTGCCATTCGAAGTACTGGGGACTTCAGGATATGACTACTATCACTTTGATGATCTAGAAAAAGTTATCACTTGTCATGAAACATGTAAGTATCTTCTGCCTGTCCTTAGTATTAATAACATAAAGGAAAAATAATTTCGTGTATATTATTTACTCAAAGGAATAATAGTGACTGTTTGCCGCGCGCATCACACTGAATGGGAGTTCATTTTTGTGGGGGACCAGTCTTTCTGACAATACTCGAGGTGAAATTAAAGTCGCCGAACCATTTCATTTGTACATACAAGAAACTGTCTTAATTGATAACAAAAAAAATTTAAAGATACAGTGAAAGTTTTTATGTTTGTTTATTTAATACCACAAAAGTAATCTAAAAAAAAAAGTGTTCGAGAGTAGGTAGGTATACATAGACGGGAAGATAAACAACGGGAATAACAACCTTAATGCTAAAATAATAATATAATAATAATAATAATCCCCAGACAACGACACCAACTGTATGGCCCCAAAGTAAGCAGAGCTTTTGTTATGGATGACCATACAGCGAACTGGGGGGGAACCCAGAATAAACATACATATATAAATACAAACAACCATGACCCGAGAACAAACATGTGTGTTCATCACACAAATGAATGCCCCGGCCAGGACTCGAACCTGGGACCTCCGGCGTATGAGACAGGGCTACTGACCACTACGCTACTCGGCCGTCAAATGATTTAGTTTCATGTTAAGGTATTACTGCTATAGGCATGTACTGCTTATATTTGAAAAAGTTTGCCTTGTCTTGACAATAATATTTTGTTTAAAATGAAATGAAATGACCTATTTACTCGAGATGATGCGTCAGTGGTAGTAGCCCTGCCTCATACGCCGCAGGTCCCAGTTTCGAGTCCTGGTCGGGGCATTCACTTGTGTGATGAATACAGATGTTTGTTCTCGGGTCATAATTGTTTATATTTATAAATATATGTTTATTGTGGGTTCCCCTCCCCGTTCGCTCCATGGTGATCCATAACACAAGCTCTGCTTACCTTGGGGCCATACATTTGGTCTGTTTGTCTTATTTTTATTTGGATTTTAATTATTATTGTTATTATTAATTTGGTTGAGTGCGACATCACTATAGACTATTTCATTGCAATTCAAAGCTTTACAAAACTTAAAAACGTTACTACGAATTCTCTAAATTCATCAAAGTCATCTCCAAATAAAAACCATTGTGAATGAATTCCAGTCTAGTTATTTATATTTTTCAATTAACAAAAAGTTTAAAACTGAAGAATTGTATAGATACATTCTGAGAAAGAAAGAGAGAGAATAAGAAAATAAGAAAATTTCTGTTTTTGATTACAAATACTCAACCGCATTATAATATGGGTTAATTCTAATATTTCAGTAATGCAAAAAGGCGAGGTGACGTCATGTTACTATCGGTTTCTTACCAAAGGCCAGCAGTGGGTGTGGTTGCAGACGCGTTTTTATATTACGTACCACCAATGGAATTCTAAGCCCGAATTCGTCGTATGCACACATAGAGTTGTAAGGTGGGTGCAGTAGTTCTATCATGAGAATTCTTCGCTATGTCTATTGTTGCAAATAGGTACTGAACGAGCAAGCAAAATATATGAACAGGCTTATCCTTTCAAACCACAAATACTAAAAGCATTGCAAATAATGCACATACTCAATACTTTGGTACTTAAGTTAGGTACATCACGTCACAGTCAAGAAAGATATCAACCTTTGGTTGTCAATTTGATTCAGATCAAAGTTATGGTTTGATACAAAATACTCATCCTTGCTATAAAGTATGATAAGTTTGTATAAGAAATAAGGTAATGAAAGCTAACTGACTATAAATGTGAAGTTTGTACCTATGTTTGTTAGTCAATCAATCTAAATAGCAAAACGGATCTGGTGAAATTTTATATGCAGATTGAATAAACATAGAATAAGGAAAGTCTTGGGCAAAAGCAAATAGTTCGTATTTTGTATTATAGCCCATAATTGCAAGGACAATAAACAGTAGAAGTATAGGGGCAGGTACATGTAAATCCTCGTCTTCATGTTACTTGAGATAAAAGTCGTATTATTATACGCCCATATTATTGGCACTGTTAAGGAAAGTTATCATTCACAGTGATGAAATATGTCAAGAATACGTCATAGTGAATCTAGCGTCTAAAGTACTAATACATTCTTAGTTTGTGTCTTTACCTGGTTCTTAAATATTTCATATCAATTTTATTAATATTACAGTTCCGCAGACGTAGCCAAGAGTATGCGCCAGGAAGTAGGTGAAACGGAGACGACCAATCAGAGCGAGCCAGTGCAATGCGACGCTGTGAAGAAACAACAAACTGATAAGCAGATGATTGCTGGGTCACCGACATATATGTCCGAAGCCAGTGAAGCCTATGGAGCCCCTTACCAAGTGCTGTCCCAGGTATGTATGTATAACTTTGACTTACATTTTATATTTTTGGATAGGTTTATATCGATTTGAGAGTAGTGTTTCTGGCCTACGCTGTAATTCGGTATGTAAAGTAATTTTGAGGTATATGTTTTGTTCTGCAAGTGTTAGGTATTTTGGGAAAACAGTATGAATATTTCTGGTTTCTGTGCACTATTACATTTGGAAGTAAGGGGTTTACAAGGAAACATGCTATTTACATATACAGAATAGTCACAAATATTTTTAACTTCCACAAAGATATTTACAAAAAGGCGATGACAGTTGATATTTATTTTGCACAAACACATACACAAATAAGTTCTCATAGAGGCTAGCGGGTCCGTACGGAATAGCAAAATGTCAGTTAGAAATAAGCAATTGAGAACAGTAGTAGGCGCAAGACAAAGGAATACGTGCGCGCGCGTCGATTTGGAGTTCCGACTGGCGCTCGCCCGAACTTAGCCAAGCGCGGCCGACCGATAATAATAAACATGGTGACTAGTAATTCGACGCATTCCTCTTGGGATGTGAAAAATCAACTAATTTCCAACAAAATTATTTATGACGTCCCTAATACCAAGTAGGCTCGTTTTCGAGATATTCAATATTTTTGGTTTTGTTCAAAAAAATCCCGAATTAACTACAAAAAATTCAATAAATAAAAACCTAGTATTTCGAATAAATTTGTTTGAATTTTTATCAGTTACCAATACATCAACAAACATTTATTAATACTAATACTGGCACAAATATTAAATATTTTAAAAAAGCAAGTGAATTCTTATGAAATTTTGTTTTGATTCGCTAATTTGGTCAATAGAAAACTGGATTTATTTTGAAAAATCAACAGTACAAATTAAGCGTACAAACTACTAGAAAAACTTCCTTGTTCTATTAGCTATCCAAACAAGTTAAATTATTAAGACACAAATAACAATTCCCAGAAAAAAACGTACGTAGAGCACGTGCATTGTAAAACCTTTTGTTATCGTACCGCGGCTTAAGTTTCAGAGTTGCAATAAGTTCCTGGAACTTTTTAGTTGTTATTGGTAGAAGTGTGATGGGCGTCATAAATAATCATTTGATTGAACCCCACTTTTTGCCCAACAATTTAAATGGTATTAATTAAAATATTATGAGGAATTTTTGAGGAATGAGCTGCCATTGCTTGAAGATGTGGATTTGGTAACAAGGAGACGAATGGTATTCCAACACGGTTGTCCAGCGCACTATCGAATTACTGTGCGGCAGTGGCTGGTTACCTCGTTCCCAAGGCCTGGGATTGGGAGGGGGGAGGTCCGATTCCATGGCCTGCACGGTGTCCCGACCTGACACCGGTTGATTTTTACGTGTGGGGGCACATAAAGTCCTTTGTTTATGCAACGCCAATTCAGTCTGTCGAAGTCACGTCAAGTGGCTAAAAAAATACGACACTCTTTCACTTCAAGAGTGACATTGACGGAGATAAGGAAGGTGTGCGGGCATATATTCACCCTACGGGAGGTCACTTTGAACAAGATTTGTAAAACGTGTCGCAAAATTGATTAATAGAAGATTTTTTTTTTTTTCCATTTTTTTCTTTACATGATGTTATTCAATTTTTTCTGAGAATCTATTATTTTGTTGTAAATAATTTAATGTTTTTGGATAGCTTATAGAACAAGAAAGTTTTCCGAGTTGTTGTACGATTAATGTACTGTTGATTTTTCAAAATAAATCCAGTTTTCTATTGTCCAAATTAGTGAATCTAAACAAAATTTTATAAGAATTCACTTGCTATTTTAAAATGTTCAATATTTGTGCCAGTATTAGTATTAATAAATGTTTGTTGATGTATTGGTAACTGATAAAAATATAAACAACTTTATTCGAAATACTAGGTTTTTATTTATTGAATTTTTTGTAGTTAATTCGACATTTTTTTTAACAAAACCAAAAATATTGAATATCACGATAACGAGCCTACTTGGTATTAGGGACATTATAGTTAATTTTGTTGGAAATTAGTTGTATTATCACATCCCAAGAGGAATACGTCGAATTACAAGTCACCCTGTATATTCATGAATTAAATAAAAGATAATTAACTATATTATGTATGTCTAACATATAAAGTTTATGATTATGAATAATAAATATACTTAGTGAAATAAGTGGGAGAAGCACTCAAAATCAATTTTTAAAGTAATTCGTATGGTGACGTCATGGGGTAGTTATTAAATTCGCATTGCATAGTTTTTTAACTGGAACAATTAACTCTACAACCTGTGGATTCTTGAAGACAGATATTTACTCATAGCTGGTAGTTTTCATACAAAAATAACTAGGGATTATGTCTATGGTTAGAACTTTTTGATGCTGACATCTCTTGCTACTTTTCGAGCGAACAATTGTCATACGTCACTTCAATGTGAATGATGAATGATAACACTATGTTCAATCAATGATGTACGGTTTTAGGTTATGTTTCAGTGTTTTAATTATGTTAAAACTACTTTTATTATATTAATACTTGAAATTGGCAGAAATAGTTATTGTGTAGTAACTACAGCTGATTGCCATAAAACGCAACATTTTATTTAATTTTCAATCAATCAGCTCGATCTGCCATAACGGTTTCAATGTTTGACGAGTGAAGAGTTTGCATTGATCAATTTCCGAAACATAACCTCTCATTTACCAAATATAGTAATTAATTTGCGTTTATTCGGTGCTTCACAATGTATAACAAGTGCTGTGTAGTGAATGAGAAAGTAGCCGAAAGGACGTTATTTTCCATCACTTTCCAAGAACTGAAATAGGACTCAACAATGGTTACCGTGTCTTTGTGCTAATAGTGCTTTGTGCTTACAAGGTTTAAGTGTGGTAAACCTTTGTATATTGTTTGTGAGTCACAAGAAAGGTTTTCTTGGTTACTCAATATGAATAACGGTGTTTAATATAATTAACAGAATATGAATAAAAGGTACTGATGTCTCGCTTCTAGAAAATAAAAACTTGCCTCCCGTGCAATACAAACAAAGCATATGAAAATATAAAACAAAATTTAGAAATTAAAAAAAAAATCATAAATGTTTAGTCTTTTCTTTATTTTACCTTCTTTATCTTTTAGATTATTAAAATATCTTGTAGAAAAGGAGAGGGGCTTTCGCGCTGCCACAATGGCATTACGCCAAAATCCAATGCCGTCATTTTAAAATTAAAAAACGAAGGACAATCTAATTAAAAAAAAAATAGTTGAAAGTTCCTCAAGTTCCTAGTTCCTAGTGTTGTAGTTAGGAAGACGTTCGTCAGCATCACTAGCATCACTAGTTAGTTTGTGTATTTACTGAAAACATTGACGTAGCAGTTTAACCAAAAAGTTATTAAATTACAATTACATTACACATGTTTCATTACAAATAGTAGGAAAAACCTATTAATGAGGGGCCCCAAGGGCTTTTTCTTTATCATCTAAATAATAAAACAGTTTATAATAAGCTTTAGCATACAGCTTTTGCTGTATAGTTTCTTTGAATTTGTCAATAGGAAGCACTTGGATATCCTTAGGAACCTTATTATAAAAAAGTATACATTGATCCATTAATGAGTGACTTTTTGAAGCCTACTATTATACGCTGCCAGCATAGTGGGTGACTGCAAGTCGATTTTAAGCTTGTTCGTTCTGCGAGCTTTTACTTACAAAATAGAACATAAAAAAATTATATCTCAATTTTCTTTTTGAGCTAGAATCAAGTCTTTTCGCTTTATACATACCAAACTACATTATAAAAATGTTTCGGTGTCTTTTTTCTTTACTATACAGTTACTTCGAAACCGTTAAGGTTAACTTTTCATAACGAATTCAGCCGGCATCAAAAGAAATAAAAAAGTACCGGCAAATTTTAGGCGTTTTGAATAAGTTACAAAAAATAAAAAATATAAAAGTAAATATTTTCCTACAAAAATAATTAACCTGTTTTACTTTTTTCTTCTTGTGTGGCTGTAAATAACCGAGTTCTTTTTTATTTCGTATCATTGCCTAACTGTGCTTCTTCATCGTCACTTTCCATCAGGTGAGATAGAAGACAAACGTCTAATCCTTTTTCAATAAAAAAAAAACAATTTGCGCAGTACTAAACTATACTTCTGCCACCCACAGCCAGCATCAATAAAATCCGTGTCAGCGGGCAGCACAACAGACACCATAGCTACGGCAGCCATGACCTCCTGGTCCCGCCAGCCCCAGACCAGCTACCACGCAGGGTCTGACACGGCCTCCGTGTCTGGAGATTCTCAGTCGCAAAAATCAATTTGTGTTAGTATTCGTTCTTTTTTAAGTATTTTTAATAGCTCATAAAAAATCGACATCGCTTTCGCACGGAAACGAATCTTCGTACGGCGATTTTAAAGTGCGCGCTTGCTAGTCAAAGCCGCATAAGGTGATAAATTGATAAAATAAATTTTATCAAAAATCGCCTTGTATACAACGTGTTCTTTATGTATCCCCATAACTCTAGGGGACTCTATTATTAATTGGGCCATGTAATAGAATCAAATAACATATAAATAATTTTACAATTTTATTTTTTTTGTTTTTATTTTTCATACAAAATAATTCAATTAAGTCAAAACATCTTTATGCGAAGTATTATATAGTAGACTTAGTCGCATTTTTTATCCCTCAGAAAAATTGAACGAAAATCATAAACTTTACCAATCAAAGAAAGACTAGTGTTAAAATAATGTTAAGACTTCGGTTAATATTTAACATATTATTAAAATGAATATCAAACACTAGATTATTTAAGTAACTCCTTTTAAGGTCTCCTAATAACTGATTTTAAAATCAACTAACACGGTTACTGTTTCGGATATTTTTTCCGCATAATAATATTTTGGGAATAAATGTATGTGTTTTACTCATTAAATTCAGCAGCTGACAATTAAGATTATATTCTAGGCATACATTATATGACTAATTAATTAAATATTGTTATAACTCGTATGAAAGAAGTCAACTGTCATGCTTTTGTCTATAGTTTTAAAGTTATTATGTAATATTATCAAAAGTAAGAAAAACTCGCACAGCGCATGCGCATATTTTACAAGTTTTTCTTAATCTTATATTTTTTTATGTACTCATATTTTCATACAATTTTAGGTTACACAATCATTGTGTCCTATTCTTGAAAAAATTCTCAAAGAAAAATTCGCGCTAGACACGCTAAACAATTTATTTCGTTATCATAGTAATTCGTTCATAATTGATTATTAAACTTGCAATTTTTTAAATGATAGCTGTTTATTGTGAGGTTATTAAGAATTCAAAAGAAAGCAAATATTGAGTCTGCGGGTAAGTAACGTTGAGGTACATATATACATTTTTTTAAAGTTTATTTATTTTATTTATTTGCATATTAGGGAAACAAACAGCATAACAATATTTCTTAAACATTAAACATATAAATACTACATAGGCCAGTAAAGTTTCCACTGTTAAATTACGAATTTAAGAGCAGGTTATATTCTTATTACAAATAACAGAAAAATAAAATGGTATTCTATATAATTGCAATTCAAACTTAAAATATGTAATATAAAAAAGGAATATCTAAGAAGTGGATTATCTAAACTCATTAAAGGTTTCAATTATTTTTCTTAAAAATTGGGGAAGAGTTAATGCAAAAATATCATTATTTTCACAAAGTCGGTTATAAACGAGGTTATAAACGACCTGGGAATAAACGAGTTCATGGCATAATTTGTTTTATAAGGAGGGCACACGAAAATCTTCTGTTTACGAGAGCTAAGGCGAGGACAACCGATACAGATTTTACTTTACTAGCTATTCATTTTTTGTACAGAAATATTTGGTCTTTTACATCGCGGCGAAATTGGAGGGAATTCATATTTTCTAAATTATAGTGCGGCCTAAATATTTATTAAACTTATTAGGAATAATTTATCAATTTATATATTGATAAATTTATCTATTGTAACTTTCCATTGCGATGACGTCACCTGTTTACATAACGACTACATTGGTTTTTTATGGTTATCAGCTGGCTTTTTATTAGCGATGACGTCATATGTTTTGTATGGACTAAGTGGCGTGATCGTAGGGAAGGGGAAGTTATTGTAATCCGAGCATACGATAAGCATTTCAGTCTATTGAAATACATCGTTCTGGTAACACGCTCCTTTTATTTTGTATCCATATAATTATAATTGATTATATCATGGAACCTAGTCAGTGTAGTGATGGAGTATCTCCGACAGGGATCACAATCCCCTATACTGGAAGCCTCCAAAAGTGCAAAACCTGGACCTACTTTTTCTATGGATCAAGTTATGAATTTACGAACAACCGTCACCAAGCAAGCAGCCACAAGTGCCGTCACAGCAGCCCTAGCTACGACGTCTGTGCTGCAAGATCGCAGCAACTTCTATCTGCCGCCATTTGATCCAGACGTTCGTTCACACGATATAAGAGATTGGTGCGCCAATGTTGATGCAACCCTAGCTACTTGTAACATCACACCTCAAGAAGCACGCATGAAAGCTATTCTTCAATAGAAAAGACGAGCGAAGATTTGGGCTGATTGATAACTGGTCCCTACAATCTACCACGTGGCAGGAAGTTAAACAAGATTTGATACGAACATTTGGGACGGAGTTTTGTTATGCTGATGAATGTTCACAAATGGCGCAGCTACGCATCGGATCAAGCCATCAACTACGCAGAGTATGATACTACTGGTTGGACTCTCTTCAAGCGGGTTCGGCCTGAGGCTTCGGAGGCTGAAGTTATTGAAGCTTTGATCACAGGTATTTATCCCAAACAAATTCGGACCGAGTTACTTAGAAATACACCCAACTCTTTGCTCGTACTGATTTCTGTCTTAAAAACTTATTGCAAGCGGAAATTCGATTATAATGAAAAACCTAACAATATTCACTTTACGTAGGATTTTACGTAGTTAGAGATACAGAGACACAGTTTGATATTTTAATAGGTCTTTTAAAAATACCCGCCCTTCCATCACGTTAACCAATACTGGAATTCCGGTAAAACAAAATATTACTCCTGTGAGGTATGTAAATGAATGTCTTGCTTTCAATCTCCCTTTCGAAATAGATACTGACGTTAAAGACACGAACTTACTTGAACAGTTAAAAAAAATTGTCAATAGCTACAAACTGAATTTTACAACCGGAAATCATGTTTCTAAAGTTAGTACGGGTGAATTAGAGATCAGATTTAAAAACCCTGCTAAAATCGTACAGCGTAGACCTTATAGATTATCCCCTGTAGAACGCGAAAAAGTAAAAAATTTCATTAAGGACCTTAAGAGTAATGGCATAATTCGAGATAGTTTTTCTCCTTTTAGCAGCCCAATTCAGCTTGTAAAGAAAAAAGATGGGTCTGACAGACTATGTGTGGACTTTCGAAAACTTAATGTCAATACGCTTAGAGGTCATTATCCGTTACCCTTGATTTCGGACCAAATAGATAAATTAGGCAGGGCCCGTATCTTTACGTGTCTTGACATGGCTGCAGGGTTTCATCAAATACCTATCGCAGTGAATTCAATAGAGAAAACTGAAATTGTGACGCCTGATGGCCAATATGAGTTTTTACGCATGTCTTTTGGTCTTTGTAACGCACCCTCAGTCTACCAGGGAGCTATCAATAAAGGGTTAGGTGATTATAAATATTCAATCGCGCTTGTTTTTTAATAGATGATATATTAGTTATGTCCACAACACCAGAAGAAGGCTTGCACAGTTTAGATCTTGTTCTTAAACGTCTGACTGATGCGGGATTTTTTATTAAATATCTCCAAATGTTCATTTTTAAAAACTTCTGTTCAATTTTTGGGCTGTGTTGTTGAAAATGGTATTGTTAAGCCAAGTCCATTAAAAATACAAGCGCTGTCTTAATCGCCAATTCCCAACATTTTTAAAGAACTTCGTCAGTTTAATGGATTAGCTAGCTACTGCAGGAAATTTGTTCCAAATTTCTCTAGGATTTAGGCAACCCTATATGAGCTTACGAAATGTAATATGCCATGGAAATGGACTAAATCTCAAGAGAGAGCAAGAGCTGAAATAATTAGCTGTTTAACATCATCTCCGCTGTTGACAATATTTGATCCTGACTTACCTACAGAAATACATACTGACGCAAGCGCAGTTGGCTATGGCGCAGTGTTGATACATAGACGAGACCAGACTCCTCACGTTATAGGTTATTACAGTATGAGAACAACCAGTGCAGAGAGTAAATATCACTCATATGAACTCGAAACACTGGCTGTTGTCAAAGCCATCAAACATTTTCGTCATTTCTTATACGGTTGTTCATTTAAGGTCGTCACTGACTGTAACTCGCTTAAAGCTTCTAGGCATAAAAAAGAACTAACGCCTAGAGTGCACCGATGGTGGTCGTATTTGCAATCTTTTCAATTCGTGATAGAGTATCGAAAAGGGGAAAGACTGGCTCACGCGGACTATTTTAGTAGAAATATATTAATCATGTGAATTTGTCTAGCTTTAACCAAAAGCTGAATTTTTTCGTTAATACTTCAAAACTTGATCATAATTGGCTACTCATCGAACAAAAACGCGATCCAGTACTCAAAAACATAGTAACTCAATTACAATCCGATTCCATCCCTAAAACCTTGCAGACACTTATGTTATTTAAAAAGATAAATTACTGAGACGTAAAGTACAAATAGATAATAAAAACGCGGAGACTTATTATAGTTCCTCATAGGTTCCGCTGGAATCTTATATCTCATTATCATAATTCACTTGAACATTTTGGCTGGGAAAAGGTATTAGCAAAGATTCATGAACAATATTGGTTTCCAAACATGTCTAAATTAGTCAGGAAATTCATCGATAACTGTGTTAGCTGTAGAGTTAGGAAAGGACCATCGGGCGCTAAAAAAGTTTCCCTTCACCCTATTGACAAAATTCAGTACCTTTTCATACTGTTCATGCAGATATTACCGGCCAAATGAACGGAAAATGAGATCACTCCGAATACGCCTTCGTTTTCATAGATGCGTTTACCAAGTACTTTCATTTAGTTTTTTCAACAGACCGTACGTCAAACTCCGCAATTAAATGTTTTCGCGAACTAATTACTATTTTCGGTACCCCCACCAGACTTATAACAGACCAAGACAAAAGCTTGACATCCATAGATTTTAATCTTTTTTGCCAAAATTTTGGCATTGAACATCATGTCGTAGCAAAGGGTGCCAGCAGGGCTAATGGTCAAGTAGAACGGATTATGAAGTTCATTAAAGACAATATGTCCGTGGTGGAGCTTGATAAACCTTGGCACCAATCTATTCAAAATTTACAATTAGCTTTAAACACAATTTCAAAAAGTACTGGCAAAAATCCAATGGAGTTATTATTTGGTAAAAAATGTTCACCCCCGGCCATCAAGCTCCTCCAAGTTATGACGATGAACCTGTTGATAATGTCGTAGCTCTTAGGAATTATTGTAAACAAAGGATGGACGAGCGATCTATTCAGGACAAAATTAGATTTGATAAAGGCAAAGCTCAAATAAAGCATTTTCGGGTTGGAGATTTTGTTTTTATGCGCATTCATGAACGTCATAAAACAAAATCAGGACCGAAATTCGAAGGCCCCAAGGAAATTTTGTAAATTTAACCTAATGACTGCTATAAACTAAAACATGTTAACTTACGTGGAGGTTCTGAAATGATCGCCAGTCACGATTCTTTAAGACCTGCCCCTATTGGCCAGGCGGAACCATTCGATGATGTCAATGAATCTCCCGTATGGGCGAGTGATTTAGCAGATGATAATTAAAAGTTTACATATGGTTGATATTATTTGATTAAGTGAATAAAATCAAAAAAAAATAATAGTTAAAAAAAAATAAGCATCAACAAAAAAAAGTGTTCTGGAGTTCATTCATTTATGTCCTTTCCGCCATGACGCTGGCTGACCACCATTCGTTTCCTTTCGTGGTCTGAGAGGCTAGACCCCGGAGTGGTGATGCCTGATTTTGAGAGGCTAGACCCCGGAGTAGTGATGCCTGATTTTGAGAGGCCAGACCCCGGAGTGGTGATGCCTTTTAGTATGTATTAATAGTGGATATTAATTATATTTAAGTTATTAATAATGTTTGTTATAAATGATGTTTGTTATGCATTATGTTCTAGTTATTATGTTTTAGTTATCAATTATAATGTTATGTAATATAAATGCTGCAGCTTAGAGAGCGCGCTGGATCAGAATGGCCGTATGGGCGGAGATCCATTGTATTGGGGCAAGAAATAGATTAATTTTAATGAATCCTTGTATTTATAATTGAACTATTGTATTAAAATAGTAAACAGATAAGTGATTTAGGAATTAGTTTAATAAATATTTGTTGTTATGCAATTTATCTATTGTAACTTCCCATGGCGATGACGTCACTTGTTTACATAACGACTTATTGGTTTTTATGGTTATCAGCTGACTTTCTATTAGCGATGACGTCATTTGTTTTGCTTGGACTAATTGGCATGATTGTAGGAAAGGGGAAGTTTTTGTTATCCGAGTATCCGATAAGCATTCCAGTCTATTAAAATACATCGTTCTGGTAACACGCTCCTTTTATTTTGTATCCATATAATTCTAGTTGATTATATCATGGAACCTAGTGAGTGTACTGATGGAGTATCTCCGACATACACGTCGGCATAGAGGTTCCCAGAGGTTTTATTCAACTAATGTCTGGATAGTTTTTTTGTGCCATGGACAAAACCGAGTCAATCGTTTCGTAAAATTACATTTTTTTGTATTCGTAATGACCTCATCGTAAATAGATTACATAAGATGCAACTTTATTGACTTTAAATGGGAGTTAATTTGTAAATCTTTTTATAAGAAGAAGAAAGTAAATTGTCGCTATTGTTTCAGTATTGTTTGATTTCTAAAAGAAAGCTTACCAAAAAAATTTATTAAGACCCAAGTAAGGGTTACTAAAGTATGCTAAGTAAATAAAACAAGTTTGTTAATGAAAGTATTTTTAATTTAACTCGTTTTCAAAAAATCCACCGTCGAGCTTTAAGCATAAATTTGTTCTATTACGTATTTGTCTATTTAAATTAACTGTTACTTGACGCATCAAATTTGCTGCTTCTTCGATCCTTTGGAGTAAATGGTCTCTGGACACAATTTTAACATCATATACTTTACTATTTAGTGTACCCCACACATAAAAATCTAAGGGGGTTAGATCAGGTGATCGCACCGGCCATGCTCAAATCGGGCTTCTTCGACCAATCCACCGATTAGGGTATTCTTCATTGAGGTACCCCATAATGGGCCGGCACACCATCGTGTTGGATCCACATATTTTGAATATTAAAAAGATCAATATCCTCAAAAAAGTCCATACTTAAAATACTCCGCAGGAATTCTAGACAATTTTGAGAATTAAGGCGATTACAAAACTAAAAAAAATTTAACTGGTTAAGTTTGTAATGGTGAAATCGCTAAATGTTATGAGATATTAAATTTTTTTATCACATTGACTTAGCTTCTTTTGGCGCAAGTTATTGATATACGTTCTGTTTGATTAAATAATTATTTTTGTGAGGTATGTTTTTACATCATACATGCTTTTACATGTATCTATTTACATCAATATCTGTATTTTCCCTTTATTCGAACAAAATATTTACAATTTATTAGAACAAAAATACTGAATAGCACGTTAAATAAATCATTTAAAAACATCCCTTTTAATAATTGATTTCCCCATTTAAAATAATAAGTATTGATTATTTAATTTCATTTCCTAACCCATTGAAATAATCGATAACTTTAGAAGTGATATCATCACTAGTCAACAGAGACGCGACGTCGAACACTCACCCAAATCTCACTCTTATTTCAAGTGTTTTTGAGTTGTCATTTGGAGTATTATTGCAAAAATGGCATCTAGTGTGTAATAGCGGAACTGCAATAGTGAAAGTTTGGCAACGTCGCATAATTAAAGAGATATTACATGGCTGATAATTTATGAACTCATTATATTAAGATTGATGTTATCTCGGAAACTATGCATTTTTGAACCACATATTCTTTGGCAAAAATTATTATTTTTAACTTAAAGTTATGGGATATCAAAAAGAACACGTTGTATATGTGACACATGATTCACTTTTAAAATGCTTTATTTGGTGGTCTTTTCATAAAAATACAACAAGGCACTTTTTTTAAAATTTCCATTTTCACACACGTTTTGTTTTGAAGCCAATACTTTCCTTGTACCTTGTAAGAATGTAAACAAACCTTTGAAGTAAAGGGTTGAGTTCAAAATGTTCATGCCGTCGGCCACTTATGTTTCAGTAAAATATACAGTTATAATTATTTTTATTATAATAATCAATAAGGTTTATACCATATTTTATAATCACATGAGCTAAATACGAATTAGTTTATTTTTTATTTTTAGTGTTACAATAGCCATCATTAGAGTAAACTTATAATAACTATATTGTATTGCACTACAAATTCTTTAATCTAAAAATATTTGTTACTTGTATTTGTTACTTATAATGAATAACCTATAGTTCGAGAACCTTGTCTGTATCGGTACAGATGCACGCAGTTACATATTCTTGGATTTGCTTTTATGTCTTTTATATATTTATATACATAATTTAGTTCTGACTTTCTTATAAAAATTAAGGTATAGGCATTTTTTGCGTAAAGTACTGAATTCAAAAGGGGCCTGGAATGAACTCAACTATTTATATCATCTTTTATGCGATGGCAATATAATGATTTGGTACTGTAAAGCTGACCTTTTTCATGGAACCAGGAGGTGGGTAATGAAACCTTTCTATTGTTTATGGTAAAGACTTCGAGGCCTCGAGACCTTAAAGAAGGTAAGACCTTTCTGCTCGTTTGATTTAACGAATCGAATACATGAGTTATATAGTGCAATCAATTTCATCGAGAAGTCACCATGTATGTAAAAATTTTAGAAAACTAGTCATGTTGTTTTATGGTTAATTGTACTATTATCAATCGGTGACAACTATACAACTTATAAATCGATTCTAACCCTCAAATCCTTTATTTCAGTCGCACAAAAACTCAGAACCGACGTTAGTGCCTCAGCACGGGATAGGTGCTCGGTACTTGGAGCCAGCCCCGTATGTCCGCACCGTCGGGTTACCATTAGCTCTTCAGCCATTGCCGGTGTTGGTATCCCCTGATCAAGCGCAGATTCAGGTGGGTAGCGTAGAATATATTTCGCTTGAAATATACCAAATAAGATGCCTTTGATACCAATCCATCTATTAATTACGTCTTATTAAATATCTGCCCGTCCTTGTCATACGTTTTCATACAATATTTGTTTGAATGACAATTACAACAGAGGAAAAGACCACCAAATAAAGAACTTTAGAAATGATTAAAGTTTGAAAAAATTCTCCTAAAGAAACGATATCAAA
The DNA here is from genome assembly GCA_923062675.1 of Marasmarcha lunaedactyla. Lineage (NCBI taxonomy): Eukaryota > Metazoa > Arthropoda > Insecta > Lepidoptera > Pterophoridae > Marasmarcha > Marasmarcha lunaedactyla. The sequence goes on along the minus strand of OV281339.1, from coordinate 9,384,127 downwards.
ACAAAGTGATAGACATTTCTAACGCTATCCAATACAAGCTAGTGATCATAGCTAATGAATAGATTAGTTAAACGAACAGAGTACAAACATTCTTTAAAAATATTTTTACTATGTATATTTTTGAATTAAAGAGCATTTACGAATTAGTGGCCCTGGCAGGAGCAGCTTCAGAGAAAACACGAGGAACTGCAACAAATGATCGTAAGACAACAGGAAGAGTTGCGACAAGTCAAAGAACAGCTGCTATTTGCAAGACTGGGCATATTGCAGCCATTGATTAATGTGAGTATCAGATTACTTTGCACTTTGTATGAAATTAAAAAATAAATTAAAATATACAAAAACAAATATAAAAAGGTTATACTTAACGTCTTCTTTTTCTTCATCTTAATCATTCTTCATCCAGGCCTTAACTTCAGCCTTATAAAGGTGTTATAGCACAGTCTAACTACGTACAGTCAGCAATCTGAGGCGTTTAGACAGAGTAAACTTCGACTTCCTCTCGGACCCCGAGCCGTGTTGGACGTGTCTTAGTTATTCTGTGCATAATAAATTCCGAAAATACTATTTTAAAAATCAAATTCGAGTACTAGGATCGCATAACTGACAACCAGTTCCAGTGAAGTGACAAAGTGAAACTTGAGAGAACAAGACAGCACTATCTAATCCGACTGCAAAAGTCACCATCCAAGTTTGACAACATAAACTGTGAACTTGAGACATTTGAATTTCTGTATTTAAGATGGCAAATGTTCTTAGATCCCCTTCGATGATAGCTCCGACTCAATAAGCACTATCAGATAGATATAACAAAACCTCGAACACTGGACTATTCCGAACCACTTGTGAGCCAGCGACAGAAAAGACGCAGAAGTTCCAGCAGTGAATCGTTCTCGGCTTTCAAAGAAGAAATCAAAAGTATGCTTGAGCTTTGGAATACTAACCATACCAATTTATTAACTAAACTTATCGCTGAAGTTGCTGAAATGTAATGCCAGTACACTCTTCTCCATCAATCTAACCTAGAGATTAACGATTCCTTATCGTTTTTATCTAACGAATACGATGATATAAAAAAGAAAATAAAAGACATGGAATACGAACGTCTAATCAACACACAACATATTCCATCCTTAGAGACAAAAATCGAAGCCTTTGAAAAATCCCATAAGGCATCTGCGGTCGAAATACTAAACTTACCGGTAATTAAATTAGAGTCAAAAGCTGATGCCTGTAAAATTTACTGTGTGAAATACCACGAGTATTGCTGAATTTATCACGACTTTTACTAAGAATGCGATTATATCGGCTGCTAAAGGGCTAAACAAAGTAAACTCTAAGCGGCGACTTGACTCTACTTTAATTGGTTTGGACAAAAAATCTGTACCAGTATACATTTCAGAGGTACTCACAAGTAAAACCCAGACGGCTTTTCTGTCTGGATCGAGGAGCAGCTAAATCTTGTGGCTTTAAGTGCTGTTAGACCAGTAATGGAAGAATTTTCTTGCGGAAATCTGAGGACGCCCCTAATCAAGAAATAAAGTGCGAATCTCAAAATCTTAAAAAACAATGACTTTACTTGGACAATTTTTACATCTTCTCATTTAAAGGTAAATTGTATTATAACTGTATTACAAATTTAAATATTATTAATGGTATCGTGCTCTCGCGCTGTACAAAATACTTCTCTGAAGCCGTGTGCTCTATATCATTTTTTCATAAGATGAATACTTTTTCTCGCTTTTTCTTCTTCTCTACTTTTTCTTTTTACTCGCAGTCAGTCCCAAAGCGTATCAAAACTACAACAACTAATGTATATTGAACGTTTTTATTGCTTTAGTCATCGTTGAAGACTCGCAGTCAACCCCGATACTTTTTTAGCAATTAGTTCTGAAAACGTCAGCGTTATGACTCGCAGTCAATCCCAGAGCGTATCAAAACTACAACAGCTAATGTATATTGAACGTTTTTATTGCTTAAGTCATCGTTGAAGACTCGCAGTCAACCCCGATACTTTTTTGGCAATAAGTTCTGAAAACGTCAGCGTTATGACTCGCAGTCAATCCCAGAGCGTATCAAAGCTACAACAGCTAATGTATATTGAACGTTTTTATTGCTTAAGTCATCGTTGAAGACTCGCAGTCAACCCCGATGCTTTTTTGGCAATAAGTTCTGAAAACGTCAGAGTTATTGACTCGCAGTCAATCCCAAAGCGTATCAAAACTACAACAGCTAATGTATATTGAACGTTTTTATTGCTTAAGTCATCGTTGAAGACTCGCAGTCAACCCCGATGCTTTTTTGGCAATAAGTTCTGAAAACGTCAGAGTTATTGACTCGCAGTCAATCCCAAAGCGTATCAAAACTACAACAACTAATGTATATTGAACGTTTTTATTGCTTTAGTCATCGTTGAAGACTCGCAGTCAACCCCGATACTTTTTTAGCAATTAGTTCTGAAAACGTCAGCGTTATGACTCGCAGTCAATCCCAGAGCGTATCAAAACTACAACAGCTAATGTATATTGAACGTTTTTATTGCTTAAGTCATCGTTGAAGACTCGCAGTCAACCCCGATGCTTTTTTGGCAATAAGTTCTGAAAACGTCAGAGTTATTGACTCGCAGTCAATCCCAGAGCGTATCAAAGCTACAACAGCTAATGTATATTGAACGTTTTTATTGCTTAAGTCATCGTTGAAGACTCGCAGTCAACCCCGATGCTTTTTTGGCAATAAGTTCTGAAAACGTCAGAGTTATTGACTCGCAGTCAATCCCAAAGCGTATCAAAACTACAACTGCTAATGTATATTGAACGTTTTTATTGCTTAAGTCATCGTTGAAGACTCGCAGTCAACCCCGATGCTTTTTTGGCAATAAGTTCTGAAAACGTCAGAGTTGTTGACTCGCAGTCAATCCCAAAGCGTATCAAAACTACAACAGCTAATGTATATTGAACGTTTTTATTGCTTAAGTCATCGTTGCAGACTCGCAGTCAACCCCGATGCTTTTTTGGCAATAAGTTCTGAAAACGTCAGAGTTATTGACTCGCAGTCAACCCCAAAGCGTATCAAAACTACAACAACTAATGTATATTAACGTTTTTATTGCTTTAGTTATCGTTGAAGACTCGCAGTCAACCCCGATACTTTTTTAGCAATTAGTTCTGAAAACGTCAGCGTTATGACTCGCAGTCAATCCCAAAGCGTATCAAAACTACAACAACTACTTTGTATACATACATTAAATGAAACATTAAATGGCCAAATGGTGCATTTAAATGCTAACCTTCTTCTTCTGATAAAGATTCGAGCAGGGTTGCCCGGTGTCTTTCTTTATCCTCGAGTTTTTTTTTCTTCGCATTGTGCTCGATTCGAGCTTGGGTACTTCTTTTCGGCATTACGAATACTTTTAGTATACTTAAACAATCGAACAACAGGTGCGATAGCTACCGCGCACAAAGAAGGAATGAGAGTACGAATAGGCTACAGCCTAGGTGAGAGGTAGGGAGGATATGGTTTAGTTTTTAAAAATCGTTTAAAGTCTTTTAAAAATGTGCGCAGCTACCTAGCAAATGGAGGGACTACCTGGTAAATATTATATCGAATAATGAAGCGACGAAATATATTTACTATTTTCTCAAAAGGCATAAGTTCACAGTATAAGTTGTCTTTGTACATATTCTAAACCTGTTTGTTACTAGCGTAGCCGTTCTTTGTTTCGACGTTGCGTGCGCTCTGACGTCACTCGTCACCCGCCAGCATACAGTGGTAATAGAAATTACCCACACAGTTATTTTATTTGATATATTGGTACTTACAGTAATTATAAAAATGCAATTTTATTTAATAACAACTCGCAAGGAATGACCACGTTGAGGATGTTTTCTGTTTATGTACCTATTATAAAATAGTAATATATCAATGGAAGACACTAGTGCTTTAGTGACAGGCTAGGCCTAGTTTAAGCACTAGAATGTCATTTTATGATGATAATATGTAATGTTAACACAAAATAAATAAACAAAAAAAATCGTGAGGTACGGTGCGGAGTGAGACGCGGGAGGTTCGCCCGAAACCTGCTAAGACTCCGTTTGGGTGCTGTCCGGCAGGGTTGACGCGTGTCGTATTATTCTTAAATTAATAAAAATGGTATGCACCTCTTATGGAGGAAAAAGGTTTTCATCCTCCACCTATTAAAATAAGGAGTTGAGGTTTCATCAGTTTCCACGTGAGCAGAAAAGGGGAGATTTTGCAATAAAATTATGAGAAGTTATTTTAGTTTCTACTTATGTGAACAAAATGGTGAACATCGTTAGATAATGTTTGTTTTAGAGAATTTTTAGGTTTTTTACTACGAATTTGATGTTGTTTTTGAGAGGCAAGTCACCGCCTACGCTTCGCGTCTAAATTATTTTCATATGCATACCCTTGAAACTTGAAGACGCTTTAATGACGCTCTTTTTGTTTGCAAAATTTTTAGACATAAAATTGACTGTCCAATGCTATTGATCCTTTTTAACTTCCGCGTCCCATCTAGAATTCCACGACACACCATCACTCCACTTCCCAACCCGTTTAGACGAACCGCTATAGGTGCTAATTCTCCCTATGCCAGGCTCTGCAATGTAATAAATTTTGCTTTGTAATCTCAATAATTGTTTTGTTACCTTTTCCATGTTTATAATTATTATTTTACAATTGTACACTCATTATATAGACTTAACGTTCCTATGTGAATAGAAACTAATTACTGTTAAGATATATAAGATATAATAGAAGTCCAATTATTATACTCTTGTGAACTTTATTTGCTTATGTAGTGTTTACCTATAAGTGATTGTTGCACTGAGCTTGTCTACCTTTATTTTATATTTATACGCACTTGTATCGTGTAAACAATTGTTGGTAAACCATTTAAATAAAATAAAAAAAACCCGGCTAGTCTACCTACAAGCTCCGTCCTATTAGCGTGCTTAGCGCGATAGGCAAATTATATGAAAAGATCTCCGAGAGATCATCCATTCGAAGCACCTGTTACCGGATGAACCGTTCGGCTTTAGGTCCCGTCACTCCTGCGTCCAACAGGTGCACCACATCACGGAGCGCATCTTGGAGCAAAGAAACGTAGGTCGAAAACTGATTATACGAGACATTCTCCATTGTCGAACCTTTCGCTACAGATTGGAAGGTGCACTCTCCAATCCCCGTCCTGTATTAGCCAGTGTCCCACAAGGCTCGGTGCTTTCTCCAACTTTGTTTTCACTATACACTAGTGATATACCAAGGACAGAGAAAGTAGACCTAGCGCTCTTCGCAGACGACACCGCGCTATACACATCTGATAGGAATCTATGTAGGTTAACTAGAATACTTTAATCCGCAGCCATCGCATTAGGCGCTTGGTTTAGGAAATGGAGAATAGAAGTCAACCCAGAGAACAGTGCAGCAGTGTACTTCTCTTTTTCAACCTGCTCTAGGACAACCTCTAGGAAACCCTCAAAAGATTAGGTCCAATCTCTCTGTTTGGTACTCCAACCCCCTGGGGTAAAAAGTCAAATAAAACGCGTCCGGGACTGAGCCGCCTTCGTCACGGGTAGGCTGCACCCTCTAATTTGCAAGAGGAGTCAAATGTCACTTAGAAATAACACACAAAACTTGCATCCGCCCCATCTCAATTTATAAATAAAATTGGTATAATTTGTCTAATTCTTAAAATTTTACTCTGATTTAGGTAAAGTGGCAGTTGGTTATTGTAGAGTGTTTAAGTAATAAATTACAAAATGTCTGTTACACAACAAGTTCAGCAGTAAAAACTGAGGGATGAACAAAATTATAATAAGTCATAATACATTTTTAAATCGGTAATTAAATAAATGATTCGGAAACAAAACGATGGGCAGTTAACAAATCTTCTATCTGTTGCCATCGAATAGCTTGATATTTAGACATACCCAACTGTAAACTGTGTTTAACAAGTCTCAAACTGAAATATATCTAATATGTCTATCTGTCTAGGTTTCAATACAATACTACCACCAAGTGAGTGAAATTAGCTACCAGACCGCGCCAGTTGCATGAATTTCACCGCTTCTGGCCAGTCTTGTTATAAAACTTACGTGTCGTATTCCAGGTGCAGAGCGCCTACCAAGTCACTCAGCCCGGGGAAGAAATGCTACCCAACCAGCGAGGCATATCCCCGGTACAGATCATCTACGAGGGCGTCCCCCATCCTGCCCCGCCCGTCTACCCCCAGCAGTCACCGCCGCCCCACACAAACAACAACCGACCCCATATGCCGCAGTAAAACTCCAAAACAACGCAAAACAGGAACATACGTGGGACCCTAAAAATGTCCCCAAAATTTAGAACTAATCATGGACAACTTAACAGAGAATTGTGACGTGTGAAAAGAGTTGTACGTTAATTTCATTATAGACGACCGATTGGTGTAGTGGTAAGTAGGCTTGCCTCATACGCCGAAGGTCCCAGGTTCGAGTCCTGGCCGGGGCATTCATTTGTGTGATGAACACAGATTGTTCGCGGGTCATGGTTGTGTGTATTTATATTATATGTCTGATTATTCTGGGTTCCCCCCAGTTCGCTGTATGGTCCTCCATAACACAAGCTCTGCTTACTTTGGGGCCATATAGTTGGTGTGTTTAACTGGGGATTTATTATTTATTATTATTTTCATTTGTTTTCAAAAGTCATGAGCTTTTTGGTATAGATATTTAATTAACGGTCGCGTGGCCTAGTGGGTAGTAGCCCTGCCTTTTACGCTGGAGGTCCCAGGTTCGAGTCCTGGCCGGGGCATTCATTTATGTGATGTACAAAGATGTTTGTTTTTAGGTCATGGTTATTTATATTTTTATATGAATGTTTATTCTGGGTTCCCCCCAGTTCACTGTATGGTCATCCATAACACAAGCTTTGCTTACTTTGGGACCATACAGTTAGTGTGTTTGTCTGGGGATTTATGTATTATAATTTATTTCTTATTTCATTTTGAATTATAATAATGGATTTATTTTGTTACTATTATTGTTAATTTTAATACCAAATCTAATGTTGAAGTAATTTGGTTTTAGAATAGATAGATACTCGATGAACTATCGGTTAAGAACTGAAATTGTAGTAAATATAGTTTAAACGCAATCACAGCGTTTTACCGAATCTCTATCACTTTGCAAAGTTAGGTAAGTTAATGTTTGAATGAGCAAAACTATACACAGATTAATGAAATTATTGAGTGAAAAATGAAAATATTTTTATATGGAAATTTATGAAGCACATTTTGTCACGTATGTATCGTGTACCGCGTTTTTACGTGCTCTAGGTAGGTTTGGCTGTATTCGTCTTAAAAATAAGTTAATTATTTAAGGGCCTGGTCTATAAATCGTCTAAAAACCAGGATCCATAGTGTTGATATAAGTTTTATGTTGGATATCAGCTTAACATTTATATCGTAATTAAGTACGACATATTATATAAGTAATGGATGCCAACTTTATAAAAAAAAATTGAGTTTAGACGAATTATACATTTTACTAAAAATACAGATTTTTTTACAACATTATAAATGGTTTTTGTTATCATTTGGAACATTATATTTCGTTATCATTTTTCTTAATATTATTGTATTTTATTGTTATAAGTCTTAGGCATGGAAATATATATTTCCCATATTAAAATATATTTTTTTAACGCTAATTTTAATTTGTCGTGGTATTTAATGGTGTTTGTTGTACATGTTATAATAATTAACAGTCTTCGTTTGGTTTTGTTCATATTATTTTTTATTTCTGTAAGTAAAGTATGATAATAATCAATTGCTTTGAAACGATGATCTTGGAGCGTAGTTTTTAGTAGTCCTGGCCGGTTCATTGATTTGTATGATGAATATTAATGTTTATTCTGGGTTTAACACAGGATCTGCTTAGTTTGGGGCCATACAGTTGGTAGTCTGGAGACTTATTGTTTATTATTACTATTATTATTATTATAATTAATATGTTTTGAAGCAAAACAAAAATGCGAGGTTTGTAAAATAATATCAAATTTCATTCAAATGTTATTTGGTCGTTTATTGTTTTGTGTAATATTTATTCAGAGTTATTATTTCTAAATGACCAAAGCGGAAAATCTATCAATCATGATTATTTTTTTGCAATTGTACTATTGTTACAGATATTTATGTTTGATCTCTATATGAAAATGTGTTTTTAATATTTTTTGTTATTTATAGTTTATAGTTTAGGAGACTTATAATATTTAGGTTGTTTCATGTTTACTATTATTTACTTTGTTTAAAAATAATTTAGGGTAGACTCTCTAATTTCATTATCTCTATTACATTTTAATCTATTTGTCGTAGTTTCATAATACAGTTATGTAATGTAATAACTGTAAAAGCGTACCAAATTGAAGTGACCATTTTATAAATATATATTATTATAGATGTTGTTTATTTTATAATCTAAGTATGTTATAAAATATGAAAGTATATTTTATTATAATTCAATACATGAAACATTTTCGTACAAAGCGAAGGCTATCTTTCCCTTGGTTAATAGTTAAAGTTTCATGTTTGGCAGTTGAAATAATCGTGCCGTACCTTAGGATAATAGAAGTTAATATACCAAGATACCAAAGGACCAGGCTTCTAAATTAATAGGTTCTTTCTGGCATGTTACACATTGGTCTCAGGTTATGTTTTTTAACATTCTTGAGTTGCTTTTTAAGATGGTTTACTCGACTTGCTCGGATTTTTATGCTCATTTTCTTAAAACTGGTCTCCAATCTGAGATCCTTGTCAGGAGGTCAAGAGCTCCTTTTCTTGAATCTTAACATAGAATACTATTAAGTGACATAAATAATAGTTTATTGGTTAAGTTTTAATTATATTTTATCTATATAAAAGTAACTGTACATATTTTTGTTCCAACCAAGTACAATATTAATTATATTGGGTCGCTGACTCTGTTTATTTTTGCATATCGCGCAAGTAATTTTTGATAATTTAAGTTATTTGTTTTGTAATTTAGTGCAATATGGGTTTTTATACTACTGCCTTAAGTGCTTAAGGGTTTCTTGACAGCACACTTCCAAATTGTCATGTAATTTTTATCGATTTAATAAAACTACTAAAATATAGATAGATTAGGTTGGTATCAGAATAATGCGTAGTACTGATGTCTTCAAAAATAAATGTAAAAAAAAAAAAATTCGTTTCTATGAAAAAAGAGTCGAGGCTACCACTTCGTATCCACCGACGCCACGTCAGAGTGCCCGGCGTATTCTACTAAACTAATCCACATAGATTTTTTTTTAAATTTTTTTACTATTTGGACCATGGTGCGTAAACCCGTTCCATTTGGGCGTTGACCTTCTGGACACCCTGTATATTTAAGGAAAGGCCCTGATACGCAATATTGTATGTGACTATTGTTTAATTAAAATTTGATATGGTGAATATTTCTATAATTGATATGTTGTATCAAGATGTTTTTATTGATTATGTTCAAAAGCCTACTACCACTTGCTTTTTGAAATTTCTAGTTCTGAATGTTATGATATATAGAATATTACGATTCTGATCTTAATTTTGCCGCAGTTTGGACTTAAAATTGGTTAAATTTATTCATTACTGATGTTCCAAAAAACTGGTGGTACCGAAATTCCAAAGTTCCCGTTAATTTTCTTACGAAAATTTAACACACTGTGAAATTTTTTCCTCCTGGTATTTTCTTTTGTCTCTTGTACCAGCCATTTATTGGCAAATGTTCTATTTTCAACTAGATTCGGCATTAAAGTTGCTGCGTGACAGCTGTTCTATAATTATTGTGTTCCGGATACCAACGTCAATTACTTTATATTTATTTTGATATATGATAACTAATCATTTGTCTCAGGTTTTTAAACGAGTTAAATGTAGCGTTAAATGCAAACAGAAAATATTTGTATAAGTGAAATGTTCTTTGATATGGATTTGTAAAGGTTCTGAACAGCTGAGGTTATTTATAACAAAATTAAATAATTTAATTGAGGATATATTATGGAGTTCATCGTTTGTCAATTATTCTTTCACACATGTAAAAGGTTGATCTATATTTTCGGTGTATCACTTAGTCCAAATCCGTAATTTTAAATTAATAAAAACAAGTCCAAAAGTTTAATTATTTAGTTGAAATCTTAGTTGATAATTTAGAATCAAAGAGGACGTGATTAAAATGTTTTGTTTATTCACGTATGTTTACTTTCCAGGTTTTAATAAAAAGATATTGATATAAGATTTTAGTACAATTAGTTTATTTCATTTTTGTGGTCAATTGGAACAAATTATTCTAAAAATTTTGCAAAAAAGTTACGATTGTAACGGAATTGGTCTCATTTGTATAATATTGCTCAGATAACTTTTATCAGTAGAATAATTTTGAGGACTTGACATAAATTCTTTGAAAAGTCAAAAATGCAAGTGTGGTGGACTATTAATTGCTAGACAACAACCCATAGTTCGGTGAAACAGTCGCTGCAGTAGGATTAGGCTGGCGGTCGGTAAAACTGATCACTGTCCAAGTGACGGAATGCTAATGCATTATAAGAGAACCAAATACTGCATCTGAGAAAATAAAGAAAGTGATGAAGTTTTTCTGGTTCTGATAGTGTATCTAGTTTTTATATGTGATTGATAATTGAGGAATACTCCTCAAACAAATTTAAAAAAAATCGTTCTAATGTGCTCGATAGATGGCGCACTAAAAGTTGGTCCGATTGAATAGTATAAGATAGAAAAGCTGAAAAGGAGACGACAGTTTCTAAACTACCATATACCATAAGCCTATGCAAAGCTCCACCGATTAAATAATGGTTAAAAATAATACATAAATATTTACGACAAATCAGGCTTAAGGCTTAGTTATTATAATGTTAAGACCCGGTTCTAAAATATTTTTATGCCTAAAAACAGAAAAATACAGAAAAATGCTCAAATATTCTCTGTCAGCCCCGAGGATACAATTGTCTCATTTGAGTGTTAATCGAGTTATTTATTATGAAGTATAGTTTGTTTTGATTTAGTAATAATGTTTAGTACATTGTATATAATATATTAGGTATCATTGGGTCTCGGTACATATATTTGTGTAGGTTTAGGTATATCAAAAAATAACTAAATAACCATTGTATTCTTATAATAGTACGTATTTATTAGGAAAATTTACTTAACAAAGAAGTTTTTAACAAAAAAGATATTAAAAATAAACCAAAAAAAATATTCTTAGGTTCTTCTACTTTGGTTTAAAAAAATTAAATAAAATAAAACGTAAGATAAAATAAATACAATATTCATGTTCTAAATAAATTAGCTTTTTTATTAACTTCAGAAGGTAATCTTAAGAATAAAAAAAAAAGAATAAAATAAAAACACCGAACTATGAATAACTTTTAGCTTTCTTCGAATATCTGACACGCTGACCGTATTTCGTTTCAATTAGCGTTGCGGGGACAATCACATAAGTGACCTGAGCGTCAGCTCGCTCGTGACAGACCGCTCCGTCAGACACGCACACTAACGCTGTGTACATGTGCACCTCAAACTACAAGTAAAGCCCGCTCGTCTTCATGAATTGCCAGAACTATACCTACCCTATATATACAGTAATGTAATTTGTGGAAGAAGGAAAGAATAATACGGTTCAATTGTTATAAGATAGAGATATCTATGTGCTTCATGACGTTGCTTCGCACTAATTGGTCGCGAGCATACGTGATCTAGTACATCAATTATCGCAACTCTATACCGTTGTCTGTTTTACTACCACATACAAAATTATATTATACCGCGCTCTTAATTTTTTTTGAAATCAATAGCCCTGTCAATTTTAAAACGTCATTTTAAATAGCAAAATAATATACTAAAGAAGATAGTTATAAAAAATGGTACTGACGCACGAAAAGAAACGTTTATTCTTTCTTTAACTGTGAGATTGTAATTAGTACACTGTCTAAACACACAATAAGGCATTGAACGGTATTAAAATCACAGAATAGGGAATTCGTTTTGTTCGACGTTTAGCCGTGGGACTGGGTCTAAGAACGACTAAGTCAAATGGTGGGCAATTGCCTTGCGTTGTAATATGTCATTGGAAAAAATGTACATATTAATTCCGTGCAATATCCATAAAGATTATAATTATACATCTCGATTAATTAAAAAAGTAAACAATAACACACTCATTCACCCGTTTAATTTTATTTTGTATTACATGACTCCTATTGATATTTTGAAGATAAATCAAGATTAATACTCACTTGCTTTGCGTGCACGGTTTGGCGGCGCCATCTTCTCTCGTCCTCATGTGTCTGTTCGAGAGAGGGTATCAAACGATTGTCAGTAAAGAAACCATGGACAACTTTCACTAGTTGGATAGGTCACAGGAATGCCACGTTAATTTCATTTCAAGCAGAAGTTTTTTAAAACATCTGTACAGAAAACTGTACGCTGGATCTCAATGACTTGACGACAAGATTTTCGTCAGGAGTGGCAACTGAAATATTTTGTACAGAAAAATGTACAGGGGGTCTTAGGAGGACAACGATATATGTAACATGGAAAAATGGAGCCAACGTTTACTAGCGCCACCTATCGGGTAATTTATTTATAATATTTCCAAGCTGTCGGAATATCCCTCACTAAATTTTCAAAATTACTTAGATTGTATTTAAAAATTTTTTTAATACATATTTTTTTTGGTCGGTACTAAAACCAATGTAAAATCAATAGTATTCTTGGGTTCACTGTTCATTTAGATGTTCATTTCGTAGAAGCATTATTCATGTTAGGTATTGAATTACTTGCTGGTTTCAGGCACACGCAGCATATAATGACAATTTTGTATCTTCAAAGTTAACTTTTAACAAATTTTTACTTTGGTTTGCTCTACGCAATACTTTCGTGTTTATATAACTTTATATATATCAACAAAATATGTATTTAAATTTAATTATAAACATAATGATATGTTATTTAAATTAAAATGGCTAGTGTAATTTAAGTTTTTGATGTAAGGTGCAATTTCCACTTCGTATAGCCCTGTGGATAAGACACTTATAGAGTGCCATAAAAGCAGGATCCTGTTTATTAATTCAAATGTAAGTAAGGCCCGTATTAATAAACTACACGCAAATCGTCCGTTATCGCTAGAAACCTGTTAATATTTTCTACGCATATTGATTTTGTGATTTTAGTATTCGGCGGTTATTCGAAGCTGCTTTAGGTGAAAAACCGTTTACAGCCAAAAACTAGTTTAAAAAAAATCTAATGCACTTAAGTAAAATTCCGACATATTTTTTTCATTTATCTACCAGCCACAAAGTCCATTTGTTTCTAGGCCAATGATTTTCTTCGCCAAAACAGTAACGGGTTGCCCTCTCTTACTTCAGGACGTGTCAGTGAGATTTATTAATACAGGTCTTGTAGTTGCCAGTCAGTCTTGCTCATGCTATGATGATAACCTACCAAATAAGTTGTTAACCATTAATATATTTCGCATAAGTGGATAAGTAAGCAGACAATTTTGGATGTATACAGGGTACAGCCAAATATTAAGTTTATAGGAGTGATCCTGAGACATGAATTTTGTAGTAATTAATTGTATGATGTGCCACATTTGTTAGAATTAAACAAAAAGTAAAAATTTGAGGTAGTTTTATTGCTTAGATATGATATAATACTAACATTATTGGAATCTAAATTAACCTTTGGTTTTTCAACATAAAGTTCAATCTATTTTGTTTATTTATTTATTTATTAGGGAAACTTACAGCTAGTTACAAATCATGTAGATCACAAACATAGAGACAGAAGGCCATTTACAAATTTCCACAGATAGACAGATAATATGAAAAGAAATAGATGAGAACACAAAATTGCACACAACAACACAAAATTACAAGAAAAAGTGTACATTACATATATTCTTACTTGCAACCAAAAAATTTATCTGCTAGCAGCCTTTTAAGCTGCTTCGTGGAGGTGTCGAAGAGGTCTACATTACGATCCCTAACGAGCTTGTTGAAACACTTGCTTGCTCTGATTAAATACGAATTTTGCCTGTAGTTTGAAGAAGCATACGGTATGTGGAGTATGCTCGGGCTTCTAAGCGATTTACCAACGACATACAATGAGATACGCTCCAACAACTCGGGACAGTCGACTGAACTGCTAACGATATTTAGAAGATAAATTAGGTCCGCTATTCGTCTTCTCTCCTTCAGAGGTAATAAATGAAACTTTTGGCAACGCTTAGTATAATCTGGTTCATATGTTTTAATTCTATTTTGGAGATATCTTAGGAACCGTTTTTGAATCATAAAGTCATCAATCATAAATATCATAAAGTGGGTCCCATACTTGAGACGCGTACTCGAGATGACTACGCACAAAAGTGTAATATAATATTTTAACGGTTTTTATGGAATTCTTGATAGACGCAGAATAAAACCGAGCGCTTTAGAAGCTTTATTTACAATACTGTTGATATGCTCCTCGAAGAGAAGTTTGCTATCAAAAGTTATTCCCAGATCACGCATAGAGGAAACTCTAGCAATCGCTTGGTCTTTGAGTGTATAAGTGAAATGTAGAGGGCTTTTTTTCCGCGTGAATGTACAAATGCATTTGGAAACATTTAGATCTAATTTATTATTACTACAGTAACGCTCAAATCTCCTTAAGTTGTCTTGGAGAAGCTCCGCGTCGGCTAAAGATTTTATAGGACTAAAGATTTTCATATCATCGGCTTATAAAATTATTTTAGAATAGCGAAAACACAATGAAATATCATTTAAGAGTAGCGGTCCTAATAATGATCCCTGTGGAACCCCTGATGGGATTATTGATGGCGTGGAAGTAAAGCCATACAGTGCCACAATTTGGGTTTTATTGTCAACGTATGATGTAAACCATCTATAAAGGGATACCTATTGACAGCAGTTCACGTAGAAGCAATACGTAATCTATCCTATCAAAGTATTTACTGTAGTCAGTGTAAATGGTGTCGACTTGTGAGGGTTCTGACATGTGCTCAGACAGGAAATTACTACATAAGACGAGATTAGATGTTGTGAATCTTCCCTTCAAAAAACCATGTTGCTGATTACACAATGTATGTTTTAGTGAAGCATATTAATTACTATATAAAGTAACTGTCTGGCATTGAATAAGACGCAGAGATATACGTAATAGGTTTATTAGTAAACGACTAATAAACGAGGAAGGAAAGAAAGGGCATATTTCGCAAACATACATCGTCTAATAATTAGTTTGCTTTATTAATTATTATCCTAATCTAGTCTACGCAAGCTATACGGGGTGTATAGCTTGCGTAGACTAAACTATTTAAAAATTTTCAAATAATTTTGTTTAAATCATATAAAGTTTGGCTACTTCATATTACAAGGTTGGCAAAAATCTGACATTTGAATTGTTTTTTAGTCAGCGTCAGGATGGCTGACCAAACGAGATATGGACATGAGACCATGTGACCTTTTTATTACCTATTTGCTACTATTTTCTACCTGTAATTAAATATCTGCTATCTTGGCGTTAAGAAATCTATCAAAATGATAAAGTGGTCAGCCATTCTGATGTCAGCTTGGCTGACCACTTCCACGTTCGCATAGTTTAAGCGTCGTATAAATTACGTTGTTAATATTAATATTTATTTACTACCTTAACATGTATTTTTCACATATTTTTAGGAAGCTCCAATAAAAAGTTATGAATAAAAAATAAAACGCCAAATTTTTTTATGACACACAGAATAATTTGTGGCTTTAATGACTTGTGGGTTACTTTATTTAATAACATTCTTAATTTCATTTTACATGTAATTTTATTAACGCATTGCAATAATTATTCTTAGGAGTGCAAGTACTTACCTACTTGGGTCTTAAAAATCAATACAAGTATGATACAATAGTACCATATAGATGGATACAGTAGTAATAAGTAGTAATTATACAAACAATACAGTTACTACTTCTAATAACCTCAGTTTCACTATGATCGACCATATAAAATATATAATATATTCTATGTACAATTCAATGATACCTATCTACAAACCTAATTTAATTTAAACTCACAATTATTATATACATTTTCGAAAAAATTTGAGCTCTCTTGGAATATTGAAAACACTATGAATGTATAAACTTTAATAATACAATGAAATGACGTGCTCGCGTACTACCTAAGGTTACAGCTGAAAATCAGCGGTTTGCTTGTTAAGCAAATATTGATGCTGAGCTGTGACCCATTGCACTGGCGTAACCCTCACGATAAACTGTGTAACTTGTCTGTATTATTCTTCCGTTCTTTCTTTTTGTATTTTTGTGTGTGTTTAAAGTGTAATAAATGTTTTTATCTATCTGTCTTTACAGTATGTCAAATATTTAATAATAATATTAACAATAATGTATCGTATCCTCCACCCATCTCCCCTTATCATTGAAACTAGTAGACTAACATTATAATCAATTCCCTATTATGTATCAATTTGGAAGGCTGTCAAAAATATAAACCACAGTATTTTCAAAACTTTTTATTTACTATAATTTAAAGAATTTACGGGATTCTTACCACGATTTTCGATTTTTATTTCGCGCGTCCAAATATCGAAAAAGCATCGAAATATCAGTACTTTTTCAAAAATGTGCGCCACATTACATTCACAGCTTACAATAATCCTGTCGATAAATACATTTTCTGATAAATATTTTACAGTGAAGCATCACCAATAAGCATTTTGATAAATTTACAATAAACTTGATTACTATTATTTAGACTTCGGTCAATACAAAATTCATCTACAACGGCAACAGCGACGCTGACATTTTTAAAGTGTGAATTCTGAAAACAAAATGCCACCAGCACTTTAAAACAAAGACTGGCGGTGGCGTCAAACAAAAGGGCAAGTGGCGGAATTTTACTAGCGTAATGACTACAGCTTAATATCTTTGTCTTAAATTATAAATCACAGTGACATGGCACGAGTTGTCTTCCTTTGATGCCTCCCGCCGCTTGCGTTAGGTTTGGCGGTTTGTTTTCAGAATTCTCACTTTAACAAAAACTTAGGTTCGTTACTCTAGTTTCAACTTCAGTTGCGGCTAGACCTGTATTGTGTTTGTCTCTCCTTGTCGTGTAATTAATACTTCTTTTGTAAACATTTTTAACAAATGAATTACAGCATTCTTTGGACCGATGAGTCCAAATTTTCGAGAGAAGGTATTACCAATTTCCATAATCTCCACCAATGGGCTGACACGGACAACAATCCTTGGAAACAACATTGGAAAAAGCAGAAGTCATTCAAAAGAAGATTTTCCCTCAATGTGTGGGCAGGCATAATAGGAAGAACCCTTTTGAAATTTCTGCAAAACGTTTTGCCCGAGCTTATTGACGAGGATCAGCTGCCAGGAGTTGTAAAGTTCCAGCACCATGGTTGCCCCGCCCATGACACCTTGGCTGTAAGGAAACACTTAGATAACTATTGCCCGGACGGTTGGATCGGCCGAGGCCCACCAATCCTGGTCTTGGCCTGCGCGGTAGCCCGATCTAACACCCCTTGATTTTTACGTTTGCGGACCGGCTAAGGAGCAGATTTACACAAAAGAAATCAATACTGTAGAAGAGTTGAGACGGAAAATTCAAATAGCTTTTGAAACCATGAAAGGAGAAATGATTTTGGGATTTTGGTAACTACTACTACGGAAGTAAGTAGGCGAGCTCGTGTTTGCATTAGAAATCGCGGGACCCATTTTGAACACGAGTGACGTATATTTTCTTTGTAATGTATGCATAAAAATAAATAATTAACCTGCTTATTTTTGTTGTATGATTTTGTCATAAGCACAAAGAAAAATTTCCGTTGATTAGTTTAGTTAGCTTACTTTGAAAATACGATAGCTACTGTCGTAAATGATAGCTTAAAAGAAAGGGCAATAGCCAAGTATGTTTTTAAAGTGATTTGAATAACCAAGAATATTCTAGATTTTTTAAATCCATCCTAAAAGAAACACGTTGTTTTTCCTTGTGTCGCAGATGTTTAAAATTAGGTACTGTTATTGTATATATCGGCGCAACTACAATAGCTCTTCTAGAATAATTAATTTGATCATTTGATTATCCTATAATAAGGTTATAAACCATTAGTTGAATGTTTTTGAATTTATTAGTCCGGTCAATCTAGACATTCGAAGGTACATACATTTTAAACAAGCTGAAAATCAGTAAAATCGTTAAAAATATAATTATAAAATAAAGGGTTAAGTCCATTTTAGGCCGTCAGTAAGCTTTTTGTTTCAGCACTTAATGGACGAATCGAATGCACGTTAATTCGTATCATTTATGTTAATGATTATTTAAAAAAGTATCAGAACTAAAATATTTCCCAATAAGATTATCTCAATTAATAAGAAACTAAACGTGAGGAGTCTCCATACAATACCTGCGCAACGTTGGGGTTACTGATTCAATGCAAAAGAAGTTTTGCTGGTGGATTATTGTAAAGATAAAGGCATAAAGCTTTTCATAAACAGTAAAGTAAACATATAAAGTATACATTTAAAACTAAATAAATAAAATCAAAAACATATTATTAACTTAATTATGTTAATTGTACAATCTTGCAAAGCATTATTTCGATTGCAACTATAACTTTTTGTGAGTTTTGTTTTTTTTAGTTCGAGATCGCTATCAAACACGTCAATCCAATATTCGCTCTGTTATTTTGCAACAAGTGGATGTGCTCTTTCAGTTTTCCTTTTTTTTGACTTTTTTTCTACCCATGTTATTTCCTTTTTGATTTTCCTTTATATTAGAACGTATTTTATCATAAAATAAACTAAATTATCAAAAAAAAAAAACTCTCCTGTGTTAGACAATAAGAACTCAAGCTAAAAACAAGCTTCATAAGCGCGGAAGGTTAAACTTGTTTGCGTCTATTAAAGTTGCACGGGGCTAGCATATAATTAGCCGAAAAGGTGTCTAAACGCGACAAACACTCGCTTCGGGTCGAGAAATAATATGGCTCAGTAGCGTCAGTTTCTCGCATTTTGAGACCTCCTCGACTTGTCGCGGATACAGACCTCTTCCTTTAAAAGCCTTTAGGTTAGTCTAATGTATAAATGTGTTTTCTTTCTATATTCTAATTAAGATTCTGGTCACGTGACTCTAGTGTTGTACGTAAGATTTCCTTTGACTTCATTATTTAATTTAAATACCAAAAACAAAAAAGTTAGTTCAATAACCTTTTAAATATGGTTTATGACTGTATCGTCAATCTATTAAAAATAATTATGACGTTATTATATGCTGAAACATCATCGGCCGACGGCTCAAACACTATGGACTTAAGCCTTTGAATGTTCCCCATCTTTCCCCTGTATGGGAAAAAATTTGTTCAAGGTCAAGAGTTTCAGCAAAACGGTAAGTTTTATCATAAAATACTCAAGACAAATATTGTAGATCATAAAATTATCTATAAAAATTGTATAAATGCTCTTTTTTTCCTACGAGCCACTGTTTCCGTGATATTACGATTAAAAAAGTGTGTACGTGTGGATTGAGTGAGCATCCGAGCAAAAATTAGAAAATTATGTTCATTTAGTAAAAGTTCTAAAACAATTGTACAGGTAATCTCTGTATTTGTAAAAAGATAAAACGAGATATACCTACATTATTTAACGTGCGCTCACTTAGTTCTCACAAACTACCAACAAAATCAGTAAAGTGTTAAATTACAGTGAAATTTAACATATAATATTTATAATAACTGTTTTAAACTATCGCGGCTATTTTCACTATAATTTAATGAATTTACGGCATTCACCATGAAAAGGAAGCACCATGGTGCTTGCAACAGCATCGAAATATCGGACGCGCGAAATAAAAATCGAAAATCGTGGTAAGAAACCCGTAAATTCATTAAATTATATAATATTTATATACTAGTCTTTAGTAAAACCTATGGTAACTTAGCTTTATAATTGATAGATCACCTAGTAACGTATGTAAGGTTTTACAAATAATTGCTTATGCTCACTCAATCCGCACACTTTCGAAAACCCGCTTTCTGATGAAGAAACTGAAGATTTAAACTGCTATATATGTGCATAGTTGAGTAAAATTAATATGGGACTTTGTAAAATACAAAACGAACCACTAACGTGGCAGGTTTTTGGATAATAAACTTTTGAGAGTGCGCACTCAGTCCACGTATTTTAAGCTAGTTAAAAATGTTAATATCTTAAGATTTGTAGCAGCACAGAAACTATAAATTAGTTCAACTTTTAGTAAAATATTTTACTAGATATCCACCATCCAATATTTTATTTTGTTGTCTGTTTTAAAAGATATTCGATTGTAATTTTTCTAATGTAAATACATAACTAGGGTGACCAGACTTTATTATATTATGGTCAAATCCAAAGTAAAGGATGTTTTACAAGAAAACCTATTTATTTACACAATCAATATTCTTTATTGAATTAGGCAATGTGTCAATTAAAATAAAACTTAAAAGGTGTAACAGAATGTTTTGATTAGTTCTTTTTGTGATTTTAGTACAGTTATCGTCGTAGCAAACAAATGTGTCATTTACTAAATGATGAGCTTTGTAATGACCTATACCACTTGAATGTAAAGGTGCTACAAGTTCCACTGCACCGACGATTTTGTATGTTTTGTTACTAATATATAAAGTAAAAGGCATTTTATGTAATGCTACTGCATTGGTGCCATTTAAATCATATAAGATCAAATTGATACTGCATAATTACTAGCTGCTATTACTTTACACAATGCACATTTTGATGCAGCTTCCAATATCGGTTTACTCGATATCAAATATATTTAGTTTTTTGTTTAGTCTGATGAACACGATAGTAACCTATCACATTTTTTTTTAAACTGAGCTAGTAAGTCCGACTCGCACTTGGCGATTGCAACGCATCTAAAAGCGTCAAAGCACAAAAAGGATCTGCTAAGAATTCATTGTTCTTGGGCGTTCTTACAAAACTATGATTTCGAGGTAGAGTACCGTAAAGGCGAAGTCAGTAACATGCTGACTTTTTCAGTCAAAATTCAGATGAGATTGCAGACAACAACCAAGTAGAAGACTATGCTTAGAGGACAATGTCTTAAAAAAGAACGTCAATCGTAAAAAAGAACGTCGTTCCCAAGTCCTTTCAATGGAGCATTATAAACTCTTTTCATACTACACTAATACCCACAGAAAACACACTGCAGAAGATCAAGAAGCTTTCCAAGTTATTTGTATAGACATAACAGGGAAGCTGGGCACTCTTTCAATGTATGTTTTACTGTACTTACCAATAAAACCCACACAGTGTATTGGCCGCTCTAAAACTTACTGTGCATCTATTTGGTGCACCCGTTGAAATTATAGTCGATGGACGAAGAGAGTTCCTTGGCGAGTTCAAGGAGTAGTGTGACAACATTAGAATAAATATCCATGGTATCGCAGCCGAGCGAATGGCCAAGTTGAAAGAGTCGTTGCTACCATCAAGAATACGTTGGTAATGATTAAACCTTACGAAGCAGAGCAGTGGCACCCTGTACTCGAGAAACTTCAGCTGGCATCAGTTATACAACGAAGTTAACGAATGAAACACTTATTATATAACGAAAGCACTGTCTACACCCTGAGCTTCTCAAACTGGTGGATATTGACAACGAAACCATTGATATGGAAGCGCTTACTCAACAGGTGCGACAGAAAATGATTCGTTCTAGCGAGCAAGACAAACAACGCTTCAACATACATAAGGCCAAAATCCATCATTTTCATAGAGGGAAGGGAGGTTTAGTTAGGGTTTGACTGGTTAGGTCGGTCATAAGCTTATATATTTACTTCATTACTAGATTGTCGTTTTCCACTTTCCCCAGCCGCCATGCAGGATTTGATGGACGCCCTTCAGGTGAACTTTGAACTTGCTGCATCCCAGGGGATTCGATGATGAATTTCCCCAAGTCATCATCGACACATTAGTCTCCGGCACTAGCTGCCCCCGCGCCCCTCAGGCACCCCAACAGGCCCCTCGGGCCCGCTACCTCACAGCTCCTCCGTTTCCTCCGCCTCCAGTTCAATGGAGTGTGAATCTGCGGACCACACCTCGACGGCATCGACCGCGAACTTCAACTCCCACAATCCCAAGCGCACTGCGTCAAGCAGTAGCGACGGATCCGCCTCGGCCGTGGACACGCTGACTGGCTCTCCTGAGCCCAGCTCCGCCAGCTTTACGTTGGTGGAGTGACATTCCTTTAACCCCATCACAAAAACCCCGTCCAAGGAGGTGGCACTGCCGTATACTACAAGAGAGGTATTCATTGTTCGCCGATCCCCACGCCTCCGGTTACTAACATGGAGGCCACAGTATGTAGGCTGGCTATGTCAGGTCATAGGACCATAATCATGGTCTCAGTCTATATGCCTAGTGTAGCATCCCCCTTCGAAGTGACATCGAGGGCTTACTCGAATCAGGGCAATCCATCATAATGTCCGGTGATTTTAATTGCAAACATACTGACTAGACGTGCTTGTCCACACCAGTACCAGCGCTGTTAAAGTACTAGACATCACGAAGTCACTCGACCTAGACGTCATTTCTCCCGTCCAACCCACTCATTTCTCGGATAACCCCTGGTATCTTAGACTTTGCCATAGTCAAAGGAATAAGGAAGGAAAAACTTAAAACCGCGGAAAGCCCCAGGTATACCAAACGCGGTTCTGAAAGCTCTCCCACTCGCACTCATACAACTGTTAGTATTTATATTCCATAACTTACCAACAAACTGCTCCTGTCTGCAAACTTGGATTCCGAAAGGATCATTTTGAACAGTCATCCACTCCAAGCACCTATTACCTAATAATTCGGCCTTAGGTCCCGTCATTCCTGCGTCCAACAGGTGCACCGCGTCATGGAGCACATCTTGGATCACGAACTTCATTTCTTCATCAACTTCACGAACTTGGATCATTGAACGTAGGTCGAAAACCAACAGGCATGGGTGCGCTATTCTTTGACGTGGCTAAAGCCTTCGACAACGTCTGGCACAAGAGCTTTTTATATAAGCTCTTTGAACTAGGCGTGCCTGACAGCCTCGTGCACATCTTACGAGACTTTCTCCATTGTCCTTTCGCTACAGAATGGAAGGTGCACTTTCCCCGTACTGTATTAGCCGGTGTCCCACAAGGCTCGGCGCTTTCTCCAACTTTGTTTTCACTATACACTAGTGACATGCCAAGGAAGGAAAAAGTAGATCTCGCGCTCTTCGCAGACGATACTGGGCTGTACAAATCTGATAGAAATCTACGTAGGTTAAAAAGAATGCTCCAATCCGCAGCCAACGCATCAGGCGCTTGGTTTAGGAAATGGAGAATAGAAGTCAACCCAGAAAAAAGTGCAGCAGTGTACTTTTCTCTCTCAACCTGCTCTAGGATAACCTCTAGGAAACCCTCCAAAAAATTATGTCAGATCACTCTGTTTGTTACTCCGACCCCATGGGCTAAAAAATTCAAATATTTAAGAGTCACTTTAGATAGTGGACTGACATTCGCAGAGTACATTAAACGCGTCCGGGACCGCGCCGCCTACGTCATGGGTAGGCTGCACCCTCTAATCTGCAAGAAGAGTAAAATGTCGCTTAGAAATAAGCTTACACTTTACAAAACTTGTACCTACCCATCTTGCATCATGACATATGCTAGTGTAGCTTTCGCTCAAGCCAGCAAATTGAACCTCAGTCTCTTGCAGGTTATTCAAAGAGGTTCCTACGCAAATGCGTCGGGGCCCTGCCCTATGTCCCCTGCAAAAAGATCTCGAGCTGCCCACCATTGCCGCATTAATGAAATCGGCGTCTAGACCCACTTCAACAATGATCGCCACCATCCCAAGCCGCTGGTCAATAAGTCAGCTGAATACACAGCCATCCCAGACGCAGCGGTTCGTTACAGGCGTCCGCGTAACGTCTTAACAGATCCCAACGACGCTATTACAACAAAGGACGCCGGTGTTCCAGTTAGAACTGGGGCAACACGGCATTCGAATCGCGAAACCCACCGGCAGGCCAGGCTAACGCTTCGTATGCATTCCTACTTAGTTTCTTGCTGGTTCTTTGGCAGTAGATGACACTTCCGAACCAGTAGTGCTAGTTTCAATATACGACGTCCTAAGCCGAGGTCTGTGCCCTTAGGCGTATCGTATGTAGCAGTAGTAAAAGTTCCGACAAGGGTGTTACCACTCCAATCGTTCGACCGTCAATTCACCGATCGATCGATGGCAGTATAGAACAGTCGACGTCGATCGGCGGTTTCTACCACACCAATCGATCGAATATAACAGTCATATAATCGAATATAACATAATAGAACGACCGGTTGACGTCACAGTAGACGTGATGGCCTATAATTGTCTGACACCACTCCTAAGTTGGTAATTTAGTAGTAAAATAATCCCATACACCTATACATTTATATGAAGGTATGTGTAGTCTGCCTACCCGCAGCAGGCGTGGAGGCCTATAATTGTCTGACACAACACCTGAGTTGGGAGAGGCTGATATCCCTCCAGTGACTATTAACCCTACGCCCTGCGAGCTGGCGGGGCCGTTCAGTCGAAACGGCACTGGTGGGGCCGCAGAGGAAGCGGCATGTTGGTATTGCGGTACGCCGCTTGCCCTATCCTCTGCGGCCGAGGTGTGGTCGGTGGCAGAACCACAGACCTGATCTGCCACCGGGTACCAGTTATCTGGTATCCATGGCCTCCTAGTAGCAAACTCGGGGGGAGTCTGCTACAGTACTGCCGAGGCCGAGGAGGGAGGCGTACCTTACCATCTGGTGCGCCCATCGTGGAAGGCCTTCAGGCATTCGCGATGGAGCCGCTTGTAGTTGGCTGCCGCCGGCGGAGTCGCGGATGTGTGCGAAAGCGTTCCCGTAACCCGTCACAAGGCGGCGAGGTGGAAGATGGGGGGGTTTGTAGTGGTATACCGTGGGTCTCATTAGCCTATACGGGAGTCCCACATAACCACTCGGGGGCACCCTGCGCGCGGGTGGTATGCGTAATGCATTTTCCCCTCCGAAAAAAAAAAATTAAAATATAATATCAAGGCTATATTGCATCATTATAGCCTATTTGCCTATTTGTGTATGTATTTATTCTTGTTTGTAAATACATTTTAATTTGTTTAAATTATTTTACAGTGAATTTGAACGGTAGCAGTTTATCTTTTTTTGTTTGTATAGCATGTTATAATGCTTGTTTTAAATTTAATAATTCTTATCTAATAAATGATGTCCGTTTGGATTGAGTAGCCACTCCAGATCTTTAAGGACAGCTATCACCCTTATTCAGTAGCCATGCAGATAATTTTGTAGATAACATTTTGGAATTTGTAGTAAAATACATCAAAAGTTATATCACTGCGAAGGTGGCTCCTCAATCTAAAAATCTAGATAGAGGAGCCACCTGGAACTCGTAATGTATTGAATGTAGGTTACTGAAAATTATGTACCATCTTGTACCTATAACGTAGAATATCTACTACAATTTTGAGCACATTAGTTCTTAAATTCAAGAAACTACAACACTTTAATTGTTGTGGCTCCTCAATCCATATACTATAGAGTACATTTTTAGGAATCCTTTCGGTCAATTCATATATGCCACATTATGATAATTTAGAAGGAGGTAAATCCTATTGCCTGCAATATCAATGAAATACTAAAACATGGTGATTTTCGTAAACAAACGCATATTATTTGGCTCCTCAATTCTGACGTTTGGCAAACCAATAATTTACTATATTTACCTGAGATCACAACGAAATCAAAAGCCAGAGATACTAACATATAGTAGGCATGGCTACTAAATGGCTGCATACAATTCATTGCTGTATTCGTTTCAACTGCTGAAAAAAAAGCTTTTTGATGTTGCTTAAGGATTTGTTGCTAAGGGTGACCACAATTTGTGAATGAAACTAGGAGAAGTAATTTATCAAATTTAATCATTTGTTTTTACAAAATATACGTGAGTGAATGGATGACTATTGGGTCTTCTGTGCTCTTACCAACTCTGGATTCATAGTCATCGTAACACAACATCACATCCTTTCCTAGGATATGACATTTATAGTGACCAATGCCAGTGATACTACCCCCGGTAATGAATTCTATAGCGCCCATTAATGTGTATAAGCTGCCTAAAATCATTATAGATTCTGGTATCTCCCTGTGGCTACTCAATCCAAACGGACATAATAAATGGAACGTCACAATAAATAAAATACTGATTCTTTTCTATACATATACTTCTATATATATTTGTTCCTGAAGAAACTACCTAACTATAAACTACCGAAAAGGCAAAATAATAATGCTTTTCAAGTAGGTAAACTTACAATTAGCGGTTTTGAATTGTCAATATTTTCCTAACATACACCACTATTTTAGGCGCAAGAAACTTATCAGCTTTACCAGAAATGACATATAACGATATTTACAAAATATATCTATGAAAAAATTAATGTTTTTACGTTATCATTATTGTACGCTATTTTACTATAACATGTTCCCGAATCTCATCTTAAAGCTGTCGAATTTTACAGATGTCAAAGAAAATTGTTAAATTAACTTTGTTGCTATCACAAACCTTGTTAATATATTTTAACAGTAGAAGTTCTGCTACTCGCAGAAAAGGCGTCTACCAGCCTGAAAATTTTCAGCCGAGCTATTCAGTTTTTGTACAGGAACTTATTAATGCCTACTGTCAGACCGACTGTACCCAGTGTTTTGATGATTTCTCAAAATCTATTGCATCAATTGTTTTGAAACAAATTTCGATGTGGTACCTTATCGCATCAATGTATTTTTTTCATAAAATTGCTCCCTACAAATCTTATTCCAGATTTGATGAGCTCGTAAAGCTGAAATTCTTGTGGCTTTTTTTTACTTTTACAAAAAAACCTGATGCGTCATAAACGACGAAACCCTACCGATGATGTAGGAGTTTATTGATTAATAAGCTCAGCCACCGTAAAATAACTTTTCATAAAAAGTTTAATAGATCGCAGTTTTCAAATGGCGAAAACATTTAATAAAATCCAGACGACATTTGTCGCAATTTATAGGCAAATAGTAAATTTTTTAAATATCTAATAAAATAAAGAACGTCTATTTTACATAATTTCATTGTTTATTGTAAAACCGATTCGCAGGTTGCATCATCTTAAAGTTATAAATCAATTTATCTTTTAAATAATTGAATTGTTTCATACAAATTACAGTCTAAGATGTAATATTTTGTCCTTTGGACATGCGCCAATAGTGTCCTTTAAGTATCAGTAATTCTGTATGCGTTCCCTTTTCGACAATTTTTCCTGAAAAACAAATACATGATTATAGAAACGTCGCATAGTTGATGAATGATGTACAAAACAAATTCATGACTGCCCTTAAATATTGACTTAGAGTTGCAAAGCAATCGTTACTGTTAACAATTGAAGATAAGAAATTTAATTACCTATATCAAAATAAAATAATATGAATTATCAATTAATAATTTTCCAAGGACAACGGATTTATTTTCGTTTATATAAATTTAAAAATTATATTAGGTATGTACCTTTATCAACAACACAGATGATATCTGCATCTTTGACCGTGGACAATCTATGAGCGATGGTAATGCACGTGCGGCCTTTTGCAGCTTTTTTAAGTGCTTCTGACACCACCTGAAAATGTAATTAGGTCTCAATTTGATCGTGAAACTACATGTTTTCTAAGGTCTCTTGTGCTAGCTTGTACATGAAACAGCAAAACTACCGGTCTAGACAACGGCCACGTATCGCGCAGTTGTGATTTTTCTGCGGTTAGCTACAAACGTCATCACCATGAAACCTTATAAGAAAAAGATCATTCTTGCATACTATGTACATAGAAAACTTAAAAAATAAGAGACTAAAATGTTTTGGATACATCAGATTTTAGAAAAACGGGAGGAATTTAGAGCATTTCATACACTTGTAAACAATCAATTGAGGAAAGATGAAGAAAATTTTATAATTATTTTAGAATGCAAAAAACTACATTCGATAAATTGCTGCAAAAATTATCACAAAAACTAAAACACCAAGATATATGCGACAAAGTATATCTCCTGCAGAAAGATTGGCTGTAACTTTGAGGTAAGTATAAAATCAAATTACATACTTTTAACTTGTTTATTTAGGTATATGAATCATTTATCACAAACAAAACTGTACTGTTAATAGTAATTTCTTAATTAATTACATAGTGAAAAAAATTGAGCTAATATGCTAATGAAATTCAGAACTGAAATCGAATGTGTCTTCGGTACTAGCTTGAGAATTTGCAGAGATACTTTCTGCATTCACACTGTTCACAGATACTCGCGATTCAGGTCGGTTGAAGATTGGTTCCAAACCAGAGCTATTTCCTAAATCAAATCCTTGTTGACTGATTCCAAAGCCTGGTTTAGCAGCTGTAGAATACCCATACATAGATAAATGTGAAGGCGCCGGTGCTGTGCCACTTTGATGTCCTTGAAAGCCATTGGTTTCTAGGTGTAGGTATATATTGGTTCCGCTCTCCCTGTTTCTAATGAGCGCAGTGACTTGAAACTGAAAGTCTATCATATTTCCATCATTAAACTTGTCCACTACATCTGGAATCCCTCTAAAAAGTTTAGTTGCATCTATATACTTCAAAAACTTCATATCAACTTCACTAAGTTGACTTTTATTTTTTTTATTTTTCTTGGCCATTTGAACTGATTTGCCTGCTTCGTTTCCAGTAGTCGATTCGTTTGTGTCTGTATTTGCATTATTGAGGCTTGATGCCTCAGTAATGAGGAAATTCATTGCGATGCCCGACAACTTTTTTTAAGAACAGCATTTCATCGTAGTAATTGTACTTATTTATTTTTTTTGCTCCAGAACCAGATTTTAATTCATTATTTTTTTTGTAACATGTCATCCAATTGTCTTTGATATCGGTCCACTGCTTCATCACCACTTGCCCTGAAAATAAAAATGATATTAATTTTTAATACATATCTCAGGCACCTAGCATCGGGAGATACGTTTACAGACGATGGTAGCCTCATTTATCAAAATAACTATGCTTAAGTAATAATAACTTCTTTATTGACTTTAAAATTGTTACTTCACTTTATATAGATATTTTATACATATGTCGTAATGATTTATTCAGATATATACATATACATACATACATATTTATGTATATATAAGTAAAAATCATAATTTTTTTTAATTACCTCAAAGTTACCTACAGATCAAGTAAGTAGCCAAATTTCCGTTTTGATCGTAAACTCGTTAATAACTTAATAGCTACATTAAAACAGATACTTTTCATATCATTTAAACATATTTCATTACGACTTATTTACAAAATAAATATATACATTGTTGCATGTTTATTTTTATTAAGTAGCCCGTTAGTTAAATAAATCTGTTTCTTCATTGTTTTTATAGACAAAAGCCAATTATAGACGAAAACTGACAGAATATGCTCGTTGTCATAGTTGTAGAATTGTTGTAGTAAGTATTTATAAGTAATAAGTAATTAAATAACTTACCAAAACTGCTTTTTTCTTCACCGCTTAAATTGCAAAACTGCTTAAAAACTTCCATCCACGAATCATGTTTGAGCCGTTTATTTTTATAAATTTCGGAAGTTTTATCCCATATTGCAGGTCTCTCTTGAACCGATGTAATAAGTAATTCTTAATTTATGTCCATTCTACTCGTAAAACCAAATCAGGGTAGGTTAACTTCACCGAAAACGTGAAAACATCCGGCGCCATCGACACGCTCGCATATACTGCGATACAACACTGACAAAAATCACGCCGGGCGTAGACGCGGTTCGCCGAGGGGCAATCAAGACGAACACGGCGGCGGCGGCGTGAAATTTTGCCGCCGTTTATGTCAACAAGCTCCCATAGTGATTCAGACAACACTGACAACCGTGCCTAGGTACGGCGAATTAACCGTAGATTTTCACGGCGAAATAACGTGTGTGTACAAGAGGCCTAAGTGTATAAACAACTTGGTTAATTCTAGTATCCTCAATTTATCCATATCGCAAACGTAATATAATTTGAGACCATGCAAATAATAAATCTATCTGTTTTATTTATTTGAAATGTTTAGAATAATTTCGTAATTCAAAGTTCCATCTACGAACAACTACATCTACGGAAACGTACGTTAGGGGACAACATGGACGTTTCAACGCTGCTGTTTAAATTAATGAAACTTACTCGTTCACTGTTGGTATCCAGCGCTGAAGTTGCTTCATCCAGCAGAAGGAGTCGTGGTGATCTGATAAGTGCTCTTGCTATGCAAATCCTTTGTTTTTGTCCTCCGGATAGCTGCGCGCCATTAGATCCCAGGTTTGTATCATAGCCCTGAGTAAATTACTGTTGGTATTACTGACGCGCATCACATCTGAGTTCTCCTCGGAACTGGATGAATTTTTTTACCGTATTCATAGCCGGCAAACGACCACGTGACCTGCCTGATGGAAATTGGCTTCCGCACCCTTGGACTTCATTAGGTCGAAGATGTTTCATTTATTAAAAGTGATTTTGATTATTACTACGAATAATGAGGAATAATGCGTTGCCGACCGTATAATTCAGTTGAAATTGCCTTTGTGGCAGTAATTGTTCGACGACTGAGTCGTGTAGTGGTAAGTAGCCTTGCCTCATACGCCGAAGGTCCCAGGTTCGAGTCCTGGCCGGGGCATTCATGTGTGTGATGAACACAGACATTTGTTCTCGGGTCATGGTTGTCAAAATTTACCCCTGTTTTAGCAGACCTTTAAGAAAACTACAGATGAAAGGACAAAAATTGGAGGCGTTCCTAAAATAATTTAAAAGTACATGTTTTAAAAATGAACAGACTGGCCGTTCAATTCTCACGCACGATATGCTAGATCTAGACCGCAAAGAATGTCATATTTCTATCGAGGGGAATGTTTTAGCTTTTGGGGAGTTCTTCCCATTTAAAATCATAACAAGAAACCATTACTAGAATATATCTAGCGATGTATGGCATTTTAACTTTCCGCTTTAACCGCACTGCATTCTTTGTAGAAGGTGTTATAACATTTTTCCGTTCTCACATACCTACCTACGCTTTATCGTAAATATGAGTTTTTTGATTATTCGTTGAATAGGCCTTATTCCAGGTCCTGTTTACTTACCAACTTGTTAATTTGCAAAAATACGTAAAATTTGTAGTTAATAGAAAAAGGTTGGTACTGTCATGCATATCATGAAAAGTGGCTCTGGATATGACATCAAGTAAAAATTACCAATGATATCACGAAGATATCACTCACTTTATTTAACTGCTCATTTAATACAAGACTAATTCACATTTCTAAGCCGTGAATATTAGTTCATATGAGAGAAGGCATATCAAAGCATTTTAATAGTTGGCTAACTTAGTCTTCGATCACACCTCTAAGTAACTAATTAGGAAATAAACGCCATAGGTAACATGTATAGTAATTAAAGTCTGGTAAAGCCCTTACGGCAGGTAACCGCTCGACGCGCGATAGTTAAGTTTTTTCGATAACTCCAAGATATGATTTTAAAATGTATGGTGTACAGGACAATTACAATGAGTATGAAATTGGTAAGGTAACTAACGTACCTACGCAATAAGAATTGATAGTAAGCTACTCGTAAAAGATATACTCGTTCATCGTCCTCGCTTTTCTGCACACCTACAAAAGAGAAACAATTCCATGTTATATTTTTTGTTGGTTTTTTTTAACGGGAGGTTCTCTCTACTTCAAAGAAGAGATTCTCAGAGCATGATGATTCCTTGTTTAAATTGTACACGGTCTAAGTGATAACAATACAGAATTCTTTGCACTTCTCGAGATCTAGCAAATTGATCAGGGTTGAACGGCTAAAGCACGTACACAGCACGAGAACAGCACTTCAAAACGTTAATAACTTTTCCAGGAATGCCTGCAAGTTTTGTACTTTCGTCTTATATATTTGGAAGGTCTACTAATTGTAAAACATTGGTAAATTTCATATAATTCTAAGATATGGCCGTTCAGTTCTGACGGTCGTTATTAATGTACAAAATAATGCAGCACATTTTATTTCCAGTAAATAAATTAAATTGTCATTACATAGCATTTTTTTGGTCCTATGGATAGAACGTTCCTTGCCAAGCTAGTATTATATAAAGGATACATCAAATCTGCAGAAAGAGATAATTAATTAGAATAACTACGATTAGATGAGCACACTCACCTTCGGCAAGGATATAATAAAGTTATGTATATTGGCAGCTTTCGCAGAAGCCACAATCTCGCTCATGGTGACTTTCCTCGCATTGTCACCGTAGGCGATGTTTTCTGCAATAGTCCTGTCAAAAAGCACGGGTTCTTGTTGGACCACGCCCAGTTG
Source organism: Marasmarcha lunaedactyla (assembly GCA_923062675.1). NCBI lineage: Eukaryota > Metazoa > Arthropoda > Insecta > Lepidoptera > Pterophoridae > Marasmarcha > Marasmarcha lunaedactyla. The sequence continues at coordinate 9,351,568 of OV281339.1, read as the reverse complement.
TCTGCGCAGACGTGGAATTGTCAATGACCTGCAGATGTCGCGATCGTCTAGCTCCTGATGAAGAGGTATATAAAATATAATTTCATTTTGCTCGCTGCTTACTGTAGTAATAGATAAAAATAGATGATCCCTTGAGTACCTAATCATTCGTGAGTAAGTCCTGCGTAAAACAAATCCTTTCAGTAGCCTGTTTCAAATTTAATTATAAAAATAATTCAACAAATAAACTTTTTCATGGTTTATACGTTTAGGTATAAGTTATTACTTATGTAAGATAATGTATATAAAAAGATGGTAAACTAAATTAACGGCTGAGTAGCCCTGCCTCATACGCCGGAGGTCCCACGGTCGAGTCCTGGCCGGGGCATTCATTAGCCGTATTAAAAAATTGCTTCAATTGGGAAACTTTATTGGAATGAATGGAAATCTAGCTTTTTAAAGCACATTTTTTTTAAACAGCGCAATTAAATTATTACAGATCTTGCTTAAAATTGGATTCAAAATTCCTTACGCATGAACGAAGTCTTTTTCGCAATTTCTGTTTTTGGTATTTTTACTTTACCAACTCTAGATCAATATTTTTAATAGGTGACTGATTATTTGCGATACAAAAAAAGCCGTATTGCAACAATAAAAACATTTATTAAGATTCATTTGGCTTTTGCAGCCGTAGTTCTCGCTCCCTTAGTCTTCTTTCTCTCTCGAATTCTTTCATTCTGATAATATAGTCATCGCGTTCACACTCAAGGTACATATGCTTCTCATGTTTGCATCTCAAAACCCATGGGAACACTTTGTATCGGCACACTTGGTAGTCGAGGAGAAGATGGCCACAATAGTCGCGGTGTTGGGGTGGTATTTTGGCTGACACGAGATGGTCATGAGGGACTTTAGTTTCACGTTGCTTCCTTCGCTGAGAGAACCCCGTCTTATGAGGAAAGGTGGGGTTGTCGTTCATTTTAAGCCCAAGATGTTGCGTAGTAGCTGTTCCTAAAAATGCCCCCATAGTATTTAATAATATTTTATAAGTAGTTAATAAATTGTGATGAAAATATATCTAATGTGATGGTAATATACGTTTTGCTGAAAACAAACAGATTATACATTTATTGAATGCGACTTTTGTTTTGAAGTTTGACACTTATTTAATGTTACATAGAAATTAGGTACAAATAACATTTTAGGAGAATTTTACGCGTCCCGAGAATATTAGGTAAAAGTAGATATAACTAACACCTTATAGTATATCTAGTAATATAAACCGAAAGTATATTTCGTTGTTGGTAGAAAATATCAAATATGTGAAATGGTTATAATTTTTGCCCAAAGTGTTGTTAAGGTCACGATGATCACAACGATGAAACAGATATTCAACATATAAATCGTTAAGTGAAGTTACGTTTCATCAAAGGCATTTTTATCTAGTATGTTATAGTTTCGCTCATTTGTGAATGTCTTTCTTCTCCACACAACACTATTTTTGCTTTATTAACAGCTTCAGACGAACCGACTTATCTGTGAACTGAAGCGCCGCTAGCATTGAGTTTCAATTACCTTCTTATAAAGAGCGCGAACGTTTTGGTAACAATCGCGCCTGTTCTCACAACTTCTGACCTTTCCGCCAACAAGATCTGACAGTCATTCTTGGTTACCCCTAAGCGAATGTAGTTGCGCGTTGATATTTATCAATGAATATAAATATGGTGATATTTATAATCAATGTTGTAATAATAATACACGCAAGCACAATAACAAAAAAATTTAATTCATTGATTAGTTCATGCAATGTTCATTCTATGGCAATTCATCTTCCGCCTACTTTCTAAGTGTTTGTTGTTATCGAAAACAATTTTGTATACTTTCGTAATTTTACAACTTATGTGTTGGCTTCAAATTCAAATTCAAATTCAAATATTTATTTCTCAACATTGACAATTACTTGTTCTTATTGACGTCAAATAAAACATGATTCTACCACCAGTTCGAAAAAAAACCTTCGTGAAGAAGAACTGGCAAGAAACTTCACGGGTATATATTTTTTTTTTTTTTCAAAATAAATTTACAGTCTCTTTATGTCTATACAAAATTATTCTTTTCTGCATCTGTTAGCTCGGCAAGTCTCCCTCCCCCCAAGTATCCAAACGACGAACACCCTCAAACGGCACCCGTTCACGAGTTAACGCGGGATCCAGCCATCGCCCTCCTCAACCATATTAGAGGGAAGTGAACGACCCGTCACCCGACGCTACCATAAGAAGACGTACTTTAGTGACAATGACGCTTTAGATATTCATCGGGACGAAGAACTCATCGCACAAACAGACACATTACACATGCTTTGTTACAAATACTAGTACAGTCCTGTTAATGAGGGGATTATACCCAAGGGCTTTTATCATCCAAATAATCGGATAGTTTATAATATGCTCTAGCACACAACTTCTCCTTTATAGTTTCTTTGAATTTGTCAGTAGGAAGACCTTGGATATCCTCAGGAACCTTATTATAAAAGCGTATACATTGACCCATGAATGAGTTAGTGACTTTATGAAGCCTGCTATTATGAGCTGCCAGCATATTTCTTCCTCTTGTGTTAACATTGTGCAGATCTTTTTTTCTTTTGAACAAGGTTATGTTCTTTTTAACATACATTAAATTTTCTAAAATATATTGTGAATGGAAGGTAAGAATATTTATTTCCTTAAATTTACTTCTAAGTGACACCCTTGGACCGAGCTGATAGATTGCGCGAACAGCCCTTTTCTGCAGAATAAATATAGCATCGATGTCGGCAGCACTCCCCCACAGCAGAATACCATATGTCATGAGGCTGTGGAAGTAACCAAAATAGACTAATCGAGCAGTTGTTTCATTTGAAATTTGTCTAATTTTTTTAACAGCATATGCGGCAGAGCCAAGCCTTTTCGCTAAACCATCAACATGCGGTCCCCACTGCAATTTGGCGTCTAAGGTTATGCCCAGAAATACAGTTGAGTTTACAGGAGTCAGTTCCTGGCTCTTAACTACAATGTTTGTGTTTACCTGTTTGACATTTGGCAATGTAAATTTAACACATTTCGTTTTTTTTTCATTGAGGAGCAAATTATTAGCTGAGAACCACTGCTCTGTGTTAGAGATGCATTTGTTCACCGCTCGATAGTCAATTTCTTGTCTTTTGATTTTAAACAAGAAGGAAGTATCGTCAGCAAACAATATGACCTCGCATTGATTCTTAACGACCGATGGCAGATCATTAATATAAACTAAAAATAGGAAAGGACCAAGAACTGAGCCCTGGGGCACACCCAGTGTCACTGCCGATCCTGATGATTTTTCTCCATTTATTGCAACTTACTGTTTTCTATTAGAAATATATGATTTAATCAAGGCAAGCGCTCGGTTTTTAATGCCGTAATGGTGCAGTTTCATGAGTAGAGTAGTATGATCCACACAGTCGAACGCCTTGGACAAGTCACAAAAGACACCAATAGCATCACACGACTCCTCCCAGGCGCTGAATACGTGTTTTATGAGCTCAACACCGGCATCGGTTGTTGAGCGACCCCGCGTGAAACCAAACTGCTTAAAATTCATTAAACTATTACCGTAAAAATGAGAAAGTAATTGATTTAAAATTAATTTTTCAAAAATCTTACTGAGCGTTGGTAGTATAGATATAGGTCTAAAATTATTAGGGTCAGACATACTACCTGCTTTGAATATTGGAATGACCTTACTCAATTTCATTAAATCAGGAAAAACACCATTATCAACACAGTCATTAAATATACTGGCTAAGTACGGGGCTATACCATCAATGACAGATTCAATAATTTTAACAGAAATCCCAGCTAAATCGGCAGTATTTTTTACTTTAATGCTTTTAAATGCATTTAAAACTTGTGGAACAGTAACATGTTTAAAAATAAAATCAATATTGCATGAATTTACATTTTCCGTTAGCAGTGACTGTGCAAGAGTGGAACATGAATTAATACTCGAAGTAGTTGACACAGGGATGGCAGTAAAAAAATTTTCAAATGCTTCAGCAACTTCTTTGTCAGTTGACAAAACTTTATCATTAATTTTTAAATTATATTTGGTGTGTGGTTCTTTTGCTTTCCCAGTTTCCTGATTAATTATATTCCATGCAGTTTTTGAAATGTTAGTACTATATTTAATTTTATTATTAATGTAATTAGATTTAGCTACACTGCAAACTCGTTTAAATAATTTTGAATACTTTTTAACATATTCATAAAATGTCTTATTATGATTATAAGTTCTTTCACTGTACAATTCATATAATCTATTTCTACTTCTGCATATTCCCACTGTTGCCCAGTCACTAAACCTAAATAAATTATTATTTATACATATTTTCTTTTTTTTAAAAACAGAGTCATATTCATTTCTAATTATATTATGAATAGAGTTATATTGAGTAATAGGATCTGCACAGTAATCTAATTTAAATGTTTTTTCAAATACATTTTTCCTAAATGTTTCAAGCCGTCTCTCATTCATGGGTATAAAGGTAATTTCTCTTTTTAAAGTCTTTTTTAGCCCAATATCAAAAGTGGCCAACTGCCCACTATGATCTGATTGTAGTTTATTAATTACTGACTTTGTACATGGCATTAAATTTGTAAAAATGTTATCAAGACATGTGGCTGAGGTCGCTGTGATTCGCGTAGGCTCTAAGAAGAGATTTTTTAGGTTGTAACAATTAAAAAGATTCAAGAATCGTTTACTTAGTGATGTCTCTACTAATAAATCAATATTAAAATCGCCACAAATAATTATTTCTTTGTTTTTGTTATTTACTCTATGTAATACCTCATCCATAGTGCTCTCAAATACTTCAAATGGTGAGGATGGGGGTCTGTATACACTTATTATAACAATATTCCCTATCTCAATACAGGCTATTTCAACTGATCGCTCAACAGACAGACTTACAATATCAGTGCGTTCTTTAAATGTTAGGCTCTTATGAGTGATGATCATTGAGCCGCCGCAAGTTGTTTGTTCTCTGTTGAATGAACTAGCAATTACATGATTCTTATAAGAAGACATAATTTGACACTGTGTGAGCCAGTGCTCTGTGATACATAGTATATGAATATTTTCACAGTTTATGAATAGTTCGATCTGTAATTCCTTACCATCAATGCCCTGCATATTTTGATGGACTATGTTCAGAAAATTATTTTTTACATTTTTATTGCTTAAATTACTACTTAGAATACTGGTGCTAGATGTATTATCTATTGTCACTAACTTATGTTTAAATTATTTCTAATACTATGTTTTGGAATATTACATTCCAACGGGTCAAAAGTATAAAGTGACTGCTCAATAGAAGCAGCGGTTGTAGTCAACGAATTGACTGTTATGAATAAAATATATGATAGCGAGTATGCTATATGTCGTAGGTCATTACTGTACAAATTGTACCTATCATTTATCATATATGGCTTGTTAATAAATGTATTTAAATCAATAAACTGAAATTTTTCACTATGACGACATGTCATATTTTGTACATCTATATTTAGTCGATGCTTCATATTATTTTCTGAGGGGCTCTGGGTAAATGGAAATGCAAACAAAATAATTTTACTAATATTCTGCCTGCAATTCAATCTAGCAAAACATGCTGTCATTGTTTTCCTACTTAGTTGCTTACATCTGCCTACTAATATAATCAATATTGTATTAGGGTTAAATGTACGGGATGTAATTTTATCAACTATGTCATAATATGAAGCACCGGGGTAACAATAATTAGTTATTGGCCCCCCAACACACCGAGTAAGTTGCAATCCCATGTTCTTACCAAGTTCATCGCTTTATGTGCTTAGCTGTTGTTTTATTTTTAAAGTTATGTATTAGTATATTATACCATTAAAATGACATGGGATCTGCATTACTTAATAAAGCTTGTTCTCAACTAACATGGGACATAAATGCTTGCATAATTACTAGTATCTAATAGCTTCTTTTCTATTAATTAAAATTTGCTTAAATTATATAAAGCATCCTTACGTTCGCAAATAACTAAATATACCAGAAAAAAAGGTTTTATTTCGCATATTAAAATTTTGTTAATTATTAATAAAAATGTTATGGAACTGCTTAATCTTTACCTTTACAAAACGGATGAGTGGAACTATAGAAATACTAACAAGCAGATGAGTATTGTAGTGAAATACGTAAAGTTAGGTATTATGAATATTATTTTTATCGATAACGTGTTGAATGATTGTGCTCAAACCTATTTGTTACACGTTTGTCATAAGTTCACTTGGCTTTTAGCGAAATGTAGCGAACGGACGGAATGCGGCTACCCTTTTCAATCTTTTACTAATACACAAATAAGCGTTGCGAAACAACAATATACTCAACACTTTAGTAATTTAGTCAGGTATATAAAAAATGGCATAAAATACCGAAATAAATAACAATTTCCGCATCCGAAATACTTGACGTCACGACGTCTACGTACGTGACGACTTGACACGTGGTTGTAGAAAGATTTCATCATTCTGCTGTCAAATTGCCTATTTCTTCGCTATGTCTAGGGCTTCGTGTTAGACCCGCAGAGCAACATGCTCTATACCTAAATAACGAAAACCCAATGGTGGTCGTTTGAATGTCTAATCTAATTATAAAAATGATATGTAAATTGAAAATGACAGCCAAATTTCAAATTACTTTCATTTAGCCACTGCCATATAAAACTAACACAGGACTGGCTATCGCCTATTTGATTTTCGCTACTTTGACGCTGTTGGCAGATGCGGGTTACATTCATATTGGCGTTGATTATTTAGGGCTATTCAGGGTTAGGTAATTTTACCAACTTACCACAGATCCAGAGTCAGGGTCGTAGAAGCGTTGCATCAGCTGCAGAATGGTGGACTTGCCGCAGCCTGAGGAACCAATGAGAGCCACTGTCTTGCCTGCCTCCACCCGAAGGTCGATGCCCTTCAGCACTCGATGAAACGGTCTCGTCGGGTAGCTAAACTCTACATCTTTGATGTTGAAGTTTCCTGTGGCAGTCTGTGGGAACATGGGCAAACAATTTTCCTTATTAAGACGATAAAGATATTTGAATCCAAAAACTTATCGTAAATAGATAAGTTTTTATTAAAAATTCAAGCTATTTGTAAAGACAAATTGAAAATCCCCCTAGTAAAGAACAGAACATGCGTAACTATTGGACGATGAGATGAATTTTCTCAAACATGGCCAAACATCTGGATTTGTTGAGGTTTAAAGAAAAAAAGATGTTTTAATAATTGGTCCATTCGTCTGAGATATGCTAGGTATGCCACAGATAGACACAAAGATACAGACATCAAACTTGTTAATCCCCTCTTTTTCGTTTTGGGAGTTAAATATTAGGCAAATTCTGGTTAAAATTACACATCAATTTTTTATTCTTATTGAAATAGGTCATATCAGTAGTAGTACATAAATCTCCAGAAAACGTTTATAACCATGACCCGAAAACAGATCTCTGCGTTCATCACACAAATAAATGCCTCGACCAGGACTGGGACCTCCGGCGTTTGGGGCAGGGCTACGAAACTATTTTGATATTTGCCCTTTCGAAATGGATGATCAAATAGCCAGATTATTAATAATGTTAATAAGCAGTGCTGCAATGTGGATACTACTTTTTTTAACTTTAAGTATGCTGTGGGTTAAGTAAAGCTCACTTACCCAATCTTTCCTATCTTTTAGCCCACTTTCAGTCTTGACCTTCGGCTGACGCTTGATGATGCTGAGGATGCGAGCAGCTGACATGGAGGCAGCGTTGAAGCTAGGAGCGTATACCAACGAGTGACCAAGCATGTAAGCGCCGTACATTAGGGCTTCGTTTACTCTGGTCATTGAGAAAAAGTTAATGTCATGTTACAAGTTAAATTATTTATAGCGTAGCAAGATAAACTACATACAAAAAGCATTGTTTCTTCCTCCAATAATTTTTTTAACACTAACAATAGATAAAGTACCGTATTTAAACAAATTGAAATGTATACTCACAGCAAAACGATCTTATAGGGTAAATCCTCATAAGCTATTAGCGTCGAACCGTAGACTGTTGCACTGATGTAGGATAGGAAAGGCACGTACACGCCAAGACCCAACACCAAGCCGCGCCATCTTGTTTTACGCGTCACCGCTGCGCATGAGACTTTTAGCGCAGAGTTGAACTTTTCGATAAAGTATGATTCGATTCCTGGGTGGAGGAAAACGCATTAGGTTGGGTTTATGGCCATAAAAGAATAACTTTAACAATACTCTCGAAAGTTGTAAATAAGTAGCTCAGCAAAACCCACATTGACAAGTAATTCACTCGATTATCATGAAATTTTATGCGTTAAAATACTCACAATCGAAGTTACGGTAAATTTACCTAAGCTTTGAACGGTCTTAATGCTTATCACGGCCTCCGTAGCAATGGCGATAGCTGATTCCATGGCAGCCCGTTCATCTTGCTGAGACTTCTGCGACACGCGCCCTTCTAGCCAAATGCTGCCTACCATCTGTAATTATGTAATTCGTCTTACATCTGTAGTTACAATATACTAATACTTAGTAGTTACACAATAATAATACGAAAAGTTCCGGCACCACTTGAGCTATTAACAAAACAAGAGTGCTTATCAATAAGCAATGCCGTGTGGGAATAAATATTTTTATACATAAGTATTCAAAAAGAATCTTAATGCTATAGTTTTTTTAAGGTACACTAAGTTACGCAAAATTGAATAATAATGTTCAAAATATGCAAATTTAAATTGTGACAAACGAATATTGTTTACTTGAAACATGCGACAAATTTATAATAAAACAACGGGTCGATTAGTGCTTCTGGGTTACTTTCATTGCCTCATGACATATTATGTTATTCTGTGGTGAGCGAGTGCTTCGGACATCGTTGCTATATTTATGTTCAAAAGAAAAAGAGACCTGCACAATGTTAACAATGGCAAGAAATAAGCTGGCAGCCATTCGCTTTCAAGTTCTCGAGAAGGCCTTCATACTGACAAATTCAGAGAAATCATAAAGCAAAAATTTGTGTGCTAAAGCTTATTGATATTAATATAAACTATCCGAGTATTTATATTATAATCCCGTCATTTACTAGTATCTGTAATAAATCATGTGTATGTTTTGTACCATTGTGCCTATTTGAAAGTAAAAACTTAATTAATAAAATAAATTTACAAATTAAAAATTAATTAGTACTAAAACTATCTACACAAATACCTTATTTATCATTTAAACTTACAACCTAAACTTATAATAAAATAAAGAAATAATCAAAACTATTTACAAACAACTAAATAATAAAATTCAATCCGTCTATATATAATAATAAAAACAAAACCGTCAAGTACGCTAGTTGAAAATAAATCTTATTTCGCGCGCGCGCATTTCTAGTTAGACAATAGAATGCCGGCTGACCGGTTCAGTAGCGAGCTTGGCCGAACGTCGCCGTGCTAAACACGACGCGCGCGACGGCCATTTCTACTTCAGCAGCCTAACAGACTGGACCGCTGCGTAATTAAGACGCATTGAAGAGTACATTGAGTTTTCGTCCCGATTAACGTCTAAAGCGTCATTGTCACCAAAGTACCTCTCCTTACGATAGCGTCGGGTGACGGGTCACTTACTTCTGATTTGGTTGAGGAGCGCATTGGCTGGATCCCGCGTGAACCTCATGAACAGGTGCCGGTTTGAGGGTGTTCCTTGTTAGGATAGATTGGGGGAGCCTAGCTAACAGACGCAGATAAGAATAATTTTGTATAGTCATAATAGCCATTGTAAACTTTTTTTTGAAGAAATGACACTTCTGAAGTTTCTTGTCAGTTCTTCTCCACGAAGATTTTTTGCGAACTAGTGATAAAGTAATGTTTTATTTAATGTCAATTATAGACCAGGGCTGAAGCCTTTAAAAGTGGTAAAAAGTGAAAAAAAATATAATAGTAGGATATAATAAAAATGAAAGGAAAAATAAATTAAGCGCGATCTGAGTTTGGGAAGTGGAGGGGTGAGTTTTAAAGGGTCAAAAATTGTTTGTCTCGATTTCCGGCAAAACTACAAATCCTATGAAAAAGTTACATGGCAAAGTTTTAGGTAATAAAAATATAATAAGTAGTCCAAGTATGCGTTGGACTAGAAAAAAATTTTAGACGTTACTTTTCTGGCCACCCTGTATTAAATTTTGAATATAAATGTATCTGCTTGAAAAAAAAAAACTATTTACAACGTAAGCCAAACTGTCCGTCTCATTATTACTCACCAAAGGCAAAAACACTGAGCCGACCAAGGTCAACTTCCAATTAAATCTGATGGCCATAATGAATCCAAGCACAAGAGATGAGGTGCCCTGGAGAATAAGGCCAATCCTCAAGCCAGTGCCACTCTGGACCTCTGCAGCGTCAGTGCTGAGCCGGGCACAGATGGCCCCTACGGTGTTTGTGTCTTTGTCGAAGAAACCGATCTCCTGGATGGCGAGAAATAGGATATTTAAGGATGTGAAAACGTTCGATTGAATTAGCGAGAGAGAAATGAATCCTTTGACATAAAAGTCCTGCAAGATATACAGGATACACTAACTGCGGTTTAGAGTACACTTATTCTTCTTTGTAAATGTGCTTGTAAGCCCATGGTTGATATCATGGTGATATATGGTACGGTTTAAATTTATTTGCGAGTGTGAGCTAATGCCAAGGAGCGGGAAACAATGTCAGCGGTAACGCAAGTTAATTCAAACAGAGGCATTTCTATTTCTGTACATTAGAAATTCTTTGGTCAATGGGGAACAGGTTTTTATTCAGTGAGGTCTTTCTAATATTTATCATAAATTTAAGATCATATAGAATGCGCTAAGTGTACATTTGTTAAAAATGTGCACTGTTGCAGGTCTTGCTAACATCATGATGAGAGGCGAGGCAAAATTATATGGCTCTCGAATTCAAAATACTATCCGTACCATTTAACCTCGGTAATGTGAAGAACAGAGCCTAAGAATATCAAGTTCACCTGTCGCAACAAGGCAGAGAAGTACTGGTATCGAAGTCGCGATGTCATCTTGAGCCCTGCGTTGGTGAAAGACATGCCTTGAAGACACATGGAAACCCCAGCCACCGCTGCTACCACCAAGAACATCCCAGAGTATAAATCAGCGTAATATATGACCAAGCTATGCTCTGGGTACGTGAATATCTGAAAATGAAAATTGGTTTTGATTTCCGAACTGAGAATAAGTAATATCAATATAACATGGTTCATTAAAGAAAGGAATTGAAAATGGCGGTGCTTATCATCTTCTCTCACTCGCACATTAGTGCCGTCTATATTTACCCTCGCGCGTGCGGTAAGTAAAAAAAATATTAGTCTTGATTGAAATAATATTCGTGTTTTATTTTAACCAACATCATAATAAGAATTCTCCTGAAATTTTGTTATTTACTTTTTCAGGTGTACAAAAATGGACATAAGGTCCTTTCATCCCGATAAAAGCATCGTTTCCGACGAAAACAACAAAAACGTTCTAATGATAATGGACGGCGCCACGTGTCTTTCAAACTTTCACGACGACGAAGCTGCTGTCAGAAGCAAGTTTGAAAACCCGATCTTTTTTATTATTTTTGAATTAAAATATCTTTTGAAAATGTTTATGCTAACTGTACTACCTGTCAATGCAAGTACAAGCCGCCATTTATGATTACTTTCTTTAATGAACCATGTTATAGTATTATTTAAGAAAACTGTCAGTCTAGTAACATTTACGCAACAAAGCATCAATCTCTAGAGATGCAGCACTCAAAAAGTTTATTTGACACTTTTTGTACAATTTTTCCTATTATGGACAACGGTGGTACGTTGGTTAGTGGCAACGAATAATGTCACGTCATACCTTATTTAATCCATTCTTTATTTAATAAAGGACGTTACTCACCCCAGCTGCGAAACCAAATAGAAAAGCGAAAGCGGGGAAGCACGCGCCCTGCACCGTTGCCGCGATGGCGCCAGTCACCAGGAACGGCCACTCCGGTGCATTCAGCTTCAGAAGCTCCCAATGACTTAGGGGTGTTAACTTCTGCAATTTTTTGTATATGTATATTGAGTTTGAGACAACTTAAAGTGATGAATTTGGTTTCCATCAAGACTTGACTCAATCAACTGCGTGACGTAGAGTCGGAGCGAAGGGTTATACTGTACTCTATTTATTTTACTTTAACTTATACGGTTACACACCACTTACATAAGTTAAAGGAATTGTCATTTAAATACAAAATAATCAAGTAATTACAAAAACATGTGTCAAAGAAAATAATATTTGTTACAATTTGAACAATAATAACAAAATAAATTTATAGACAATTTTAGAATACCTATTAATTAACTAATAATAACAAAAATAATAACAATAAACAATAAATATACTGTGAATTATCATATAATAATGCCAAAAATCAATAAAAATGGCATAGAATGATTGTATATAAAATAATTAAGGTTGTAATTAAAATAATTATAAAATAAATAAAGTTATTATTATTATTATTAAATTAAAAGTCAAATCAGTAATAGGATAAAATAAAGCAGGAAAAGTTTCAAAAATGAGATGTCTGTGAGATGAATAATAATAATTAATTCGTTAATGCGTCAGAATCGCAACTATTCAAGCATGCCAGCAATATGGCCTTCCATTCGTCCGCAAACAAACATACAAATGCAAACAATCGTAAATTGATCGAGCTGCCTTTTGACTTCCTACGAGTTGTAACCTAAACATCCTAATAAGAAAATTGTAGGATACATGTAGGGGTAGTAGCCGTACAAGCGCTGTAGACGTAGTGCAGAAATGCCTTTTGAACTTTCTCCAGAATAAGTTCGTAGGTACTCTCATGTGGATTCCAGACACCTGCGCTCGACATAGTTTGCTTCGCACCAGTGCGTTGTACAGCACTCTCAGAACATACTGATTATTGAAGTCACGAGCATTCCTTAGGACGAAGCCTAGTCTCTGGAACGATTCTTTTGCAACTTTACTAATGTGTTCATGAAAGGTCAGTTTTCGGTCGAACGTAACGCCTAGGTCTTTTATGATATCTGTCCTTCTTATTGATTCGTTATTTAATTTATAATCGTAGATTATAGGTTGTCTCATATGACCGTACGTCATAACGAAACATTTGTTTTGGTTAAATTCCAACCTGTTCTCTAGAGTCCAAATGTAGGCTGCAGCAATGTCTTGCTGTAGTGCAAGGCAGTCTGCCCCAGACCTAATGCTGATATACAACTTTAGGTCATTGGCATAGAGCAAGCATTCTGCGTTCTAAAGTATCCCAGGCAGTTCGTTGATCATCAACAGGAATCATAGATTATAGGTTGTCTCATATGACCGTACGTCATAAGGAAACATTTGTTTTGGTTAAATTCCAACCTGTTCTCTAGAGTCCAAATGTAGGCTGCAGCAATGTCTTGCTGTAGTGCAAGGCAGTCTGCCCCAGACCTAATGTTGATATACAACTTTAGGTCATTGGCATAGAGCAAACATTCTGCGTTCTAAAGTATCCCAGGCAGTTCGTTGATCATCAACAGGAATCATAGATTATAGGTTGTCTCATATGACCGTACGTCATAACGAAACATTTGTTTTGGTTAAATTCCAACCTGTTCTCTAGAGTCCAAATGTAGGCTGCAGCAATGTTTTGCTGTAGTGCAAGGCAGTCTGCCCCAGACCTAATGCTGATATACAACTTTAGGTCATTGGCATAGAGCAAGCATTCTGCGTTCTAAAGTATCCCAGGCAGTTCGTTGATCATCAACAGGAATCATAGATTATAGGTTGTCTCATATGACCGTACGTCATAACGAAACATTTGTTTTGGTTAAATTCCAACCTGTTCTCTAGAGTCCAAATGTAGGCTGCAGCAATGTCTTGCTGTAGTGCAAGGCAGTCTGCCCCAGACCTAATGCTGATATACAACTTTAGGTCATTGGCATAGAGCAAGCATTCTGCGTTCTAAAGTATCCCAGGCAGTTCGTTGATCATCAACAGGAATCATAGATTATAGGTTGTCTCATATGACCGTACGTCATAACGAAACATTTGTTTTGGTTAAATTCCAACCTGTTCTCTAGAGTCCAAATGTAGGCTGCAGCAATGTCTTGCTGTAGTGCAAGGCAGTCTGCCCCAGACCTAATGCTGATATACAACTTTAGGTCATTGGCATAGAGCAAGCATTCTGCGTTCTAAAGTATCCCAGGCAGTTCGTTGATCATCAACAGGAATCATAGATTATAGGTTGTCTCATACGACCGTACGTCATAACGAAACATTTGTCTTGGTAAAATTCCAACCTGTTCTCTAGACTCCAGTTGTAGGCTGCAGCAATGTTTTGCTGTAGTGCAAGGCAGTCTGCCCCAGACCTAATGCTGATATACAACTTTAGGTCATTGGCATAGAGCAAGCATTCTGCGTTCTAAAGTATCCCAGGCAGTTCGTTGATCATCAACAGGAATCATAGATTATAGGTTGTCTCATACGACCGTACGTCATAACGAAACATTTGTCTTGGTAAAATTCCAACCTGTTCTCTAGACTCCAGTTGTAGGCTGCAGCAATGTTTTGCTGTAGTGCAAGGCAGCTGCCCTAAACCTAATGCTAATATACAACTTTAGGTTATCGGCATAGAGCAAGCATTCTACGTTCTGAAGTATCCCAGGCAGTTCGTTGATCATCAACAGGAATCATAGATTATAGGTTGTCTCATACGACCGTACGTCATAACGAAACATTTGTCTTGGTAAAATTCCAACCTGTTCTCTAGACTCCAGTTGTAGGCTGCAGCAATGTTTTGCTGTAGTGCAAGGCAGCTGCCCTAGACCTAATGCTAATATACAACTTTAGGTTACCGGCATAGAGCAAGCATTCTACGTTCTGAAGTAACCCAGGAAGATCGTTGATCATCAACAGGAACAGAAGCGGTCCGAGTATCGAGCCTTGACTTACACCTGAACGTGTTTGATATGGGAGGGACTCATACATCCCAAGTCTGACAAACTGTTACGATCCCGGAGATAGACCGCGAGGAGTCTTAGGAGGCCTGGAGTAAAACCTATTGCACTAAGCTTTGCCAACAATACGGCCTTTCGGAAGTCAAAGTATAAGTACATCTACTTGTAGTCCCTGGTCGAGCTGTCTTGATATGAAGTCTAAAAGAGTCGGCAAATAAGTACTGACAGATCTTTTAGTCCTGAAACATGGTTACTATGCGCTTAGTTAAAATGAGATCTTACACTACGAGACAGTTTTGGCAGAAATTGCGGTATTATCTTTCCTTAGTACATTTTTATGTCTTTTTTTCTTTTATTTTCCTTATCATTCCTACCTCATCAACACCCTGATCGCTTTCCTCCTCAGACTCGAAATCTGCGTTGTACACGAAGTTCTGCAGCCCGGCGGAAACCACGGAGCTGATGGAGCCGCGAGGAGTCATCCAGTCGTGGGAGTCTAGTAAACAGGAGAACAAATTTTGTAATAGTTAGGCGCATTAGTTAAGTTTACAAAGTACTAATGTACCAATTTAATAGATAATTTATGTTGCTACCGTGACGACGTCGTGACAATTAACTTGACTAAAGCATTTACCGGTCAAAAGCAGTTATGGTAAGCGTTACATATTTTTGACATGTGCCCTTGAATACTTTGATTAAAGTAAAATAGTAAGTAGGTACTTACTAAACTAAGTGGAAGATAGGTAACGTTCTTACATTTCGTACCTGAGAAATTCTCTCGTACTGTCACATATTCATTTACATACACAAACGCAATTCTATTACTTATTTAGGTCCTTACATATGAAATTGGATTTTTGTCGTGCTGGCCACTTTGATCTGTACAATCTCCTCTTTGGTTAAGAATTCCAATACAAATTTATACAGCCATTTATTCACGCATTTGTGTATTCAACCGTTCATTTGTTTTTACCTTTTTTGGTTTTTTCTTTGCGTCACTTAGTTTACAAAATGGAAAACTTGAAATATCGCGTTATTCACGATACGAGCCACCGTGGCACCAGTGCTGCAGAAACGGCTCTAAGTATTAATGCTGTGTATGGTTGCGGTGTCGCAAAAGAAAACACAGTGCGTTTTTGGTTCAAACGATTTCGTTCTGGAAATTTCGACGACGGCAAGAGACCAAAGATGATAATGAAGGATTGAAGGCTATTGTGGGAGCGGATCCATCGCAAACCACATCTGAGTTAGCTGTAGGCTGCGGTGTTAGTGACAAAACTTTTTTTTAAATCCACTTGAAGCAAATTGGGAACGTGAAAAAGCTTGAGAGGTTGGTAACTCATGAACTGAGTGCAGCAAACGACAACGCGCGTCGACTGCTGCGTTACATTACTCAACCGGCACAATAATGAATGGATTTTAAATCGAATCATTAACTGTGATGTGAACTGGATCCTGTGCGACAATCGAAAATGCTCATCAGAATGGTTGAACCCTGGCAAACCAGTCAAATCCTGCCCCAAGCGAAAATTGACTAAAAAAAGTTACTTGTGAGCGTTTGGTGGACTAGTGTCGGTGTCGTTCCCTACAGCTTTCTTAAATCTGGCTAGATAATTACGGCAGAGGTCTATTGTCAGCAACTGCAAACAATGATGGAAAAGCTAGCTCCTAAACAACCGAGGCTGGTCAATCACTCTAGGGCACTGCTGCTTCAGGACAACGCTAGACCACACACTTCACAACAGACGGCTACCAAATTAGAGGTGCTTCAATTGAAATGTTTAAGGCATCCACCGTACTCCCAGGACCTTGCTCCAACAGATTACCCTTTTTTCGAGTTTCGGATAACTTCTTGCAAGGAAAGAAATTCAACATCGATGGGGCAGTCCAAAGCGCCTTCAAAGATTTTATTGATTCCCGTCCGAATCGTTTTTTTAGTAAAGGGATCAATGAATTACCAATGTGATGGCATAAGTGCATAAATAGTAATAGTAAATACTTTGATAAAATAAATATATAATTATTTCAAATAAATTGACTTTATGTTCCTCCATTACAAAACCTAATATTTGTTCCCAGACTTAAAAAGATTGAGTGACGCAAAATATGAGTTCGCTGGCAAGACAAAATATTTCGTGTCCGTATAATTTCGTTTGTATTGGTGTCGTGACTAAACCATTTCACAAGTAAAATCAGGCGTCCGAGATCAAGATTTTTGAGGTCCAAGTTTAAGGAGCTTGTTAATTATCTTCCGCTATTTTACTTCAATCAAAGCTTGAAAATGTTTTTGGCATAAGTTGGATCGATGGGGACTTTAATAAATTATTAGTAATATTGTCCCAAAGGTCTGTACCAAATTCAGTTCTAAGCAAATTTATGCCAACCGAAATATCTATGTCTATAGAAATATTAAACTAATACGACAAAAAATATAAAACAACAACATGTCAGGAAGGAGCAACCTTGGGAGACACTTCCGTTTCTCGTGAGGACCCTGGCTTATTAGGCTTCTACTCCATTGCGACGACATACGGGGCAATAAAGTATTGCAAAACAATTAAAAGAGAAATGAACTTAACAACGGAATCAAGAAACTACTAATAACAAAATTAAAAAAAATTTAAAAATTCAACTTTAGCAACACCTAGTAACCAACAAAACACAACAAGAGCGCATTCGAATTTGATCGAGAGCCGCGAGGCGAGATCCTTTTTATTTCTTTTTATTTTATGTAACAATTTATGTACACACATTAGGAAATATAAAAAATAAACTAAAAATAAATGAAACATAATGTACAAAGGCACAGCTTATTTCTAAAAGAAATTTCTTCCTGCTAGCTTGGGGCTGGAAAGTGTGACAGATTAACTTTAGTGCGTACTGCATACTAATATTAACAAACATAGTGCGATTATTAATTATTACAATAATAACAATATTAACAATTCAAACATACTTTATAATATAAACGTACTTTTATATTATATAATATTAAAACATACAAAATATCAATGAATAGATAAACATTTTCGTTGATACTGAAATACAAACCTAAGTTGTTGGACATCAGTGATTATCAAGGAAGGTACAGGTTAACAAGTAATAAATAAAATAATAAAAGTATAGTAAGTCTTAGGTTTGAGACAAATAGTGTTCTTAAACCCTTTTTTTAGATAGGCAATGATTTTGACTCGCGTATATTAGGTAAAGAATTCCACAATCTGACAGCATGAACAGTTAACGAGAAGGAATAGAAATCAGTTTTATGAGATTTAATTTGAAGGAAAGTATGTTTATGCACCCTACAAAACGCATCATTAGAATAGGTAAACGTGAATCGCTAACACAGGTAAATTGGAGAGGATGGGTTAAAAAGGACATTGAAAAGGGTACAGAGGTTACCAGTGTTTCTACCCAAGCGGATGGGGATGGCCACTGAAGCTTCGAATCGAATTTTCTCGAAATTTGATCGAATTTTTTAAGCCCAAAAACGAAGCGGATACAGAGATTTAGTAGGCGTTCCAACTTATCCAGAAGCTCTTCAGTGACATCCAGACAAGATACATCAGCTAAGTCAATGATAGGTATAATCAGTGTTTGTGCCAAAGAGATCTTGGTTTGTAAGGGCAAAAAAGTCTGCAGGACCTTTAATTTATGCAATGAGTAGTGCACTTTACGGCTGATTTCACAGACGTTAGCACGCCATGTGAGCTTTGCGTCCAAGAGTACACCTAAATTCTTTGCTGACTCTGTGAAAGCAATGGGTGTTTTATCTAGGGTTACAGGAGGTAGATTAGAAAGATCAAGGCAACCGCGCACGTGTCGACTGCCTCAAATAATTGCTTGAGACTTGCATGGATTTACCTGTAGCCCGTAAGATTTGGCCCAGTCACTTATGCGTTTGAGTTCAATATGAGACACTAAAGTGGCGGTTAATTTGCAAGTAATCAGCATAAAGATGGAAGTTACATGACGAAACCTTGGTTATGGAGTTAATAAAAATAGAGAAAAATAATGGAGAGAGAACGCCACCCTGAGGCACGCCAGCAACTAGATCACACCAGTTAGAGTAAGACTCATTAAGGCGGACCCGTTGAGAACGACCCCGAAGATAGGAATTAAACCAAGCAACTGCAGAAGAGGAAATATTAATAGATTTTAATATGGCTAAGAGAATGTCAAAGTCTACTGAATTAAAAGCACTACTGAAGTCGAGCAACAGAAGCAGTATAAGAGATCTATGCTCCAATGCCCATAGAATGTCACCAGTCACATAAATGAGGGAGGGAGATACTGTGCTATGCCCTGGTCGGAAACCGGATTGAAATTGACTGAGAATATTGTTAGTCGAAAGAAATATAGAAAGTTTGGACAACAGAGACCTTTATATAAAGTTTGTATTTTTTTGTAAGAGTTTATTGGCCCGGATGTTAGTAACAAGGTTGGAAACGGCTATAGATGTTAAAAATAGAGCAAAAAATAAACCTCTAAAATATAAATAGTATACGAATTTTGTTCACATAAGGCACATCAATTTAAAATAAAATAAAAAAGCGAATTTCTCATTAGTTTTATTTGCAATCGTATCATTCAAAAGAAGGACATTTTGAGGTCTTTAATAGTTTAGTACTTACTTTTTTTACTATGGGAACATTGCTGGGAACACCATTGTTTACCTTTTTCTAACAAGCTTATGGAATAGAAGGCAGTAACGTTCGAAGATTCTTAGAAATATTAAAACAAAAGAATAAAAATAAGCGCCCGGGTGAGCAAGAGGGCAGTCAGTGAAAGTAAGCTGAAGAGTAAGGAGCGAGGAAAAGAGAAAGTACAGTGCGAAGTTAAATACTACATACATAGTTGTAAGAAGATGGTGCAGTGAAGCAGTGAAGGGGTGTACGAAGTCAAACCGTTTAAAGTGTAGGTCTGTACGGAAGAGGACCACGAACTATGTCATTGAAGTTACGCTGCAACAAGAACCTGTCTCCGTTGTTTTAGAATAAAGCTCTATCTATCGTAATCCATTTCCGTAACAATATTATACCTATCTTTTATGCTATGCTTCTATCGTAAACCCTGAACGAACAAATTGGGCTACATAAAGATTTTCTATTTGAAAGGGTTTTGAACGAAATCATTACTAGAAAAGTGTGCCTAATTAGAGGATTTTGAATGTTCTTATCTCGTTAGTCAAGCTTACCTCGTTTTGTAGAATGACGCCTATGCACCTTCCTCGTGGACCGTCTCTTGACGTCATGTCTGGGAGCCAGCGCCGGGTCTCCATCAGATTGGTCTTCACCCGGGACTCCTTCTTCAGGCACTGTCTCGATGATGTCTGGCTCTTGACCCTCGTTGCCTGTTGTTACTAGCTTGTGGTAGGCTCCTAGAAATTTTAAATAGAAAACTAAGATAATAATGTTTTTGTAAACTTTAAGGAACATATTTAAAAAATGCAGTTCTGTTCTCATATGATATTCGTAAGTCTTCATTTTAGTAATATTAATATTATTACGCATCGTATTGCTAAAACGAATAAATAGGTTTTGTTGGGAGATTAGTATCTAGATAGATAAAGCAAACGCTGATTTTTATTCTAAAGGAAAACGCCGGGGCCGAACTATCTAAATAAATCAATAAACTATCTACTGGACCCGAAACGTTAATATTTCTGAAAGAAATTTATATACATTTACAGTAGGTCGAACATGGAGCCCTCGTTAGGAAAATTGTACTAGAAATATTGGCATCGAAGGCACGATTTATGACGTGCTACTGGAAGGTACTGATGTGCCAGCCTAGCATACTGAAAAGAAAAATTGTAAGTTCCTATACTTACAACAATTACCCTCATACTGACTGAATGCGTCTTGAAATAAAATAAATTGTTAAAACGAATTACAGTCACAAAGACTATTACAATGATATAACAAAAAAAGATACTTCTATTTTTGCAATAGGACTAAAGTGAATACGTCTCAAGTATACATGTTTAAAATATGGAACATGCATAACACCTGATATCATACAAAAAAATCTGGGGGAAGGAGATTTGCTGCCTTTCATGGTGGTGGATTTCCGGGAAAGTTAGGTTCATGCCGAGCGGCGTAGTGGGTAGTAGCTCTGCCAGGTTCGAGTCCTGGCCGGGGCATCATTTGTGTGACGAACACAGATGTTTGTTCTCGGGTCATGGTTGTTTATATTTGTATATGTCAGTTTATTCTGAGTTTACCCCCGTTCACTGTGTGGTTATCTAGGGATTTATTATTATCACTCCAGGTTAATCCAGCCTCATCATAATTTGTGCCATATAAGTATCCCAGAAACGATTCGTTTTTTTATAAGGGATTATGTAACAATGCATTCGCTATATTAGTTAGGTTAGGGTTTCTTTATCTCCACCTTAGTTTGGATAAGTGATTTTGAATATACCTATATATTCAGCTGGGTGTAACGCGTAATGTTAGATTACGTTCACTTTAGCTTCAACAGTGTGGACGTCACACGAACTCAACGCGTATCATGTAACGCGAATCTTTTTCCGATGTCTGCGAGCGTCTTGGTGTTTTGGCTTAAAGCCGACAGCCAATGGATCACGGTGAGTACCGCCTCGAGTCTGCTTATAAGGCCCATGGTGCCCTCGACACGGAGGATTGGTGTTTCATTACCCGATACGTCCCACACGACATTACGTGTTACGTCTGTCCAGACGTCCGTCCATTATAAAGCCAGGTCAAGACCTGGATTTATAATGTTATATAACCAACGTGGCAGTATCTTATTTTAGACTAACGAAAACGCAATCACAATTTTAATTTATATACTACATTTATTTTCATTTTATTATATATGTTACAGAAACAATCTTTAAAAAGTTTAATCACTTTCAAAGAATATTTAGTAATTTTATATGTATTAGTTGTATTAATTTAAGAATTGTATTAATAAATGGTTTATAACACACTTTGAGTTATTTAATTTGTGATACATATAGTTGTCACATCATAAGAAAGTGTAATTTTTTCTGCCAACACTTATGAAACCTTTCTGCTTAAATGCTTGCAGGAATCATCTATATAAGTATGTACTTGTCTCATAAACTAATCAAATATTTTATGGCTCTAACAAAGATAAGTCTGAGTTTCTTATATATCATAGTCTAAGACATTAAGTTAAAGTAAGCGCCGAGAGAAAATCTTGCCATCGTGCTTTGGTGTGCCCATTCTAGCTCAACGTAAAAATCACACACACTTCTAGAAGGTGTACGAGGTACAAGATATTATTTTTTTTACAAAAATTAACGTTACATTTATAATAATCTGGACAACACTCGTTTCGTCTAAAAATGATTATTAGGTTTTGATTATATGATTCTATTTATATCTTGAAATAGCCTCAAAGCTTCATTAAATGACCAACACACCAATACCACAGTGAACAACTCTACAACACTACAACTCGCAACCCACATAATCACACTCACACATTTACACAGATTTTCGGTTTTGAACGTGGCGTACTTAGAATTCGTCGTGTTTGCTTTGTACATATTTTCTCTTTTGTAATTATTTTATTTTTTAATAATAACTAAATTAGGAGCTGAAATGTTTAAAATGTTTAGTTTCTTATATATTTCATTTTATTACAATGTCTTACGTGACTGGCTAATAAATAATGTGTTATTCTTTGTATTTAGTACTAATTTCAGAGGATCATCACAATTTCTTGCGAAACGGTCTAATGGTCTAGTGCAGGAGTATGTCCATGGAGTGACAGCCGTATGGAATATAAACGTAAAAGTAAACCTATATGAATATAAGAATCAAATCCAATTAATTTACAATTAAAGAATTACATATAAACAAAGGAAAATTGCAAAGGGGCACCATAAAAACATACATATACTTCATAGTCTTATTATATGTCGCTGAATGTACATTTACATAGAAAAATAACCATTAACGTTCATAGAAAAATCATCAGTTAACGATTTATATAGTTGTTTACAGACCTGCTATTCATTTAAAACAAAAATATCGTAGTCGAGGTAAGAGCTACCATTAAGTTTCAATTATGTACTTATATAGAGTGCGAACGTTCGGCAAGCATGCAAACATACAATCATACAAGCAAGCAAGTTCTTCTGAGCCTGCTCCGCCTGAAGACACGCAACGTCAGCCCTTCACTTCACCTGCGCTGCGCTCGCCACCTCCCCTTCGCGAGCTTCTGGCTCTACGCTTTTGAATTGTACTTTAGGGGCGAACTAATTCGCGTAACGACAAATATCGGAGATAATGGAGTGGCCAATTCATATCGTAATAACAGTTTGTAAAGATACAAGTTATCCCATCGCTGCGACTATTTTAGGATAAAAGTTTTTATGGTAAATAAAATAGAAAGGTTTATTATTATGCAAATCATTTTTATGATTAATGAGTTTTACTAGGACTAGTTAGTTAGTTAATTGAAAAATGGCAAACAGCCGTGATTGGTGTGGCGGGCTATTTCTGCCAGTGTCGCGTATTGGTGGAACGCAATACAAAAAATAAAATAAAAATTGCCAAAAAATAAATTCAGTTTTGGATTGAGATATATTATAGGTTAAAACAAAATATAACCCACTAAAATTAACTTAACTAATAAGAATGATTAATTATCTATATGGTCAAACTAAACTTACCCAAAAGGAAAAATAAAATTAAAATAATAATAATAAATTTAATATTTAACACAAAAACTTGCTAACAATCAAAGGCTAATTAAATCGATGAATGAATTTACATAATATAATTAAAATCTTCGGGCTGTAAGTAGAGAGGAGAGTCTTGATATTAGTTAGGGGCTGAATCTTAGGGGGAAGGAAATCAAATAGTGATAGT
The DNA here is from genome assembly GCA_923062675.1 of Marasmarcha lunaedactyla. Classification (NCBI taxonomy): domain Eukaryota; kingdom Metazoa; phylum Arthropoda; class Insecta; order Lepidoptera; family Pterophoridae; genus Marasmarcha; species Marasmarcha lunaedactyla. The sequence goes on along the minus strand of OV281339.1, from coordinate 9,327,641 downwards.
TTTAGGAGTAACTAGTAGGTAAAGTTGAAGTTTCAAGTGACAAGTGATTGACTTGATTTTAGGACAATATATTTTGTGAGTCTAAAAGGAGTCTTTATTTTTGGTTACTCATAGCAACATGCCATTATGTGTTGATATTTTTCAACAATATTTAAATGTTGAAATTTCTCAAGTCTTATAAACATTAAACGAAAATAAAGCACCATACTTAATCTCTTACTTAAGCCAATTTTCTATTTTGATTAAAATAACAATTCTGAATACATACATTTCTGAAATCTTTAGAAATAAAGTTTGATCAAACCAAATATCATTATTTACATATTTTTCTCCCTTTTATTATATTACGTGTAAAGGAAAGTTTTATTTTATTTTATTTTATTTTATTACCGAAAAAATATAAAACTGTTGTTTTGTTTGTAATTATTATAAAAATTAAAAAATGATTTTGTAAGTGAATATTTAATAAAAAATGCATACACTAACTGGTACTATATTACAAAGGTTTTACAGTAATTAAATCTGTAAGAATTTACAGTGTACCTCACGTCCCGGTGGTTGTCGCACGACAACTAAAGGATAATAAGTCCTACAATTGCGCTAGAAGGAAGAATAGATCTTTTTAATTTTTACCTTTAGCCTTCATAAGTTCTTCATGGGTGCCTTGCTCTACGATAGCGCCGGCCTCCATACAAACAATCCGGTCGGCATTCACGATAGTTGATAGCCTGTTACGTACAATGTACTAACTTTTTAATATTTGTTATTGACAAACTCGGAGTAGATAAACGGAACAGAGACAAAGCTTCTTAAGAACGTGAAAAATTTTTACCTATTTTGGTAGGGTTGTCACAATAGGTTAAGACACATTAAACAAAACATTTGTTAAATAGTTTCATTATTCAGTATGATAGAATACTTCACAAATTACTAACTCTAATAATTTTCTTTTTATAATTTTTGATTTTAATAATTTATTGTTTCTTTTGATGGGTGGGTAAATTTTGAATCTAACATATAGTTTTTTCAAGCAATCTAAAGGGAAACACTCACATGGCATATCAAATTTACAATTTTTAATACGTTTAAGTATTTCATTCCAAATATTTACAATACTTATTTCAAGATCGTAAAATTCGCTAAACTTTTGCTCGAGCAATTCAATTTTATTTTTTCTAGTATTATTCATACACACAGTACAGTAAATAACCATGATAAGTAATAAAATACCACATTTTACATTAAAATAATCAAACTTGCAACTAACAAAACAAACAGCGTGCGTCGCAATGACCTTGAGATTGTCAACTGGCTATGCCTTTTGACAATGTCTTTTGACCTGTCTCGCCGCGTACGTGACAAGCGGCCAGTGGTCACGCACACATGCCCCGCGTGCTTGTAGTAGTGCAACCGATCCGTGCGGTTGTATGGAGCTTTGTCTCTGTTCCGTTTATCTACTCATGTGCTCTGACATGGTGAAAATGCTTTCAAGAAATGTTTTGTTAGTTAAATTATGCAGGAGAAACATAGGAACACAATTTAAATTCAGCTTATAATATCTGTTGTCTACCTGTGCGACACAACAAGCGTGGTCCTTCCCATGCTAGCTCTGTCTAAAGCAGCCTGCACCTTCCTCTCCGACTGAGGGTCCAGCGCTGAAGTTGCCTCATCCAGCAGCAGCACCGTCGGCTCTCGGAGCAGGGAGCGCGCGATGGCAATCCTCTGCTTCTGGCCTCCGGAGAGGGAGGCTCCTCGCTCGCCTATCATTGTATCGTAACCCTGAATTTGGGTTTAAAATTTCGAATCGTTAGAATCTTAATGCCACCAATTTGAACGTTGATTGTAATATCCTTCCCTCTCCCTTCACATGTTATTTCGTGATGTTTGAGTTGTGGATGCTTTCTATCTATTCGTGGATGTTAGGTATGGCGCACCAGGAGTACCGCCCGTGAAACTGTCATAACGTCTCCCGCAGCTGAACTCATGCGTACATTGCTATTAAAATACCAGTAATCACATTCAAGATAAACGCAATAAACTATATAGGAAAATAAAATTAACATAATCGCCATTATATTTTGCTCCACCTGTGAAATTGAAAAATAATAACAGTAAGGATTAGATATTCGTATTCTATATAATACCTTTGTTATCTTAAACTTACTTAAGAAAAGGTCACAATTTCACAAAACAACATTATATTTGTTTTACATTAGGCAAACATGCAACAAATCATTAATCACAATTAACCTTCGATAAGCGTTTCGTTTCTCTTATACTTAAATTAAACTAACTCTTTTCTTACAATAGAAAGATAATCATATGAGTGGCATCTATTTTCTTTGTTTTGAGGAATATGTGAAATTAGGTCAACGTTGGCGCAGGGGGTAGGTGCAGAGTTATCAAATGTACGAAAGCGTACAAATCAGTTTATACAACTTATGTCCATTTCCATTTAGTAGATCGCTCTTACCAAAGGTGAACATTAACATAATACCTAACACCAATTTCGAAGGCTTTTTTCCCAACAAAGGAATGATCAAGGCTGTTGTAGAAGTTGTACTCACATTAGGTAAGTTCATGATGAATTCATGCGCATACGCCGTTTCTGTGCACCGTTTGATTTCCTCGAAGGTTGCCTCCGGACAGCCTATTGCTATGTTTTCTTGAATTGTTCCATGAAATAGAACCGGCTCTTGCCCGACCACTCCTGTAATTATGACCGATAAACAATTACATATTCTTTCCGAATAATTGCTTTTATTATTATGTTCATTACTTGACAGTATAGTTTTATCCTATAAAGTCCAAATAATACATCATCATTATCTGCGGATCCAATGTTCCGATTTAAATAGGTATAGTTAGTAAAATTACAGGATCAAAGATAGTTTCAAGTGAAGCCTAAATTCTGCAACGCATCACAGATCTCTCCAATCTGTAATTGGTTGTGCGTTTTACCTACTCCATGGGTATGGGTGTCACTTACCATAAGGTGTATCGCGGCCCTGGCTTAGTAAAAATAAATAAAGTCACGTTGAACGCGGCAGGATGCCGGTGACGCAATAGTAATGATTCGCGATCAAAACTTGGTTACTATAAAATAAATGGCGTACTGCACGTGTAGAAAACAAGCGCATTTTTCTATAATAATAACACGAGGTGAACAAACCTATCGTTGTTTATAATATACCACAGTAGTCGTTGACACATAGATGATTCGTTTTTTACTTCAACTATTGTTTATATATACTAATAGAAAATTAAGCAAAATGGAATAACAGGGAATACAAATTAAAATCATAAATTAAAAGTTCTTTTTGTTACGAGTACTATTACGAACTGCGGACGATCTGGGATAGATGTAACAGCTCCTTACCTTGTAACAATATTTAACAACTGTATTGCTAGTACGGAGTTGCCTAATTTAATAAAGTACTTATAGTTATTTATTTAAATCACATTTTACCCTCTCTGTCTACTTATATTACCTTTTTAAAGTTGAAGTTAAGGTGTATTTATGCAATCTCAATAAAGATGAAGAAAAATAAGACTTTCAACAAATTTTTTTTTCTACTATGATAAAAAAAATATCTCGAATGTTGTACTTAGTCATACTTAAATTATGTTAAGTAGTTTAGAAGTTATTAAGAGGGTTATTATCATACCCCTATTTTTGGAATCGCAGTATCTGTAAAATTTTAACTTATATTATTATTATTATTTATTATAATATACGGTCACAAACATACTTTCATAAATTATTCTTAATAAGCTATCTATACATAATAATTTTATTACCTAAAGAAGACCTTAGCCAGTTCAGGTTTAGGTTCCGGACATCTCTTCCGTCCAGTTTGACGGATCCGGAGTGAGGGTCGTACATTCTCTGCAATAGCTGAAGGATCGTAGACTTTCCACAACCTGAGGATCCCACCAGTGCCACACATTCGCCAGGCTCAATGTGCAGAGAGAAACCTTGGAGAATCTAAAATCATTGCAAGGACGTGAGTTTGTTCAGAAATACATTAGCATGAATCAAGTTAATGAAAGCAATAGCAGATATTTGTTCTAAATTTTAGGAGACTCGAGCTTCAAGTACTGCGGAATGTATGATTTCACTACATAGTTAAGTAATTGCTTTGTTACTACGTTCATAATTATTCAATGCTATGTTCACCTGGATGGGTTGCACATATCCTATGTATTTCCTATTGTGGTGTTTAATATAATGATTAATAAAAATCAAGCTATGTTCCGAAAAGTAAGTGTATAAACATTATAAATATATTTATAGTTTAACTATAGCTCTTTTATATAAAATCTGCTTTAGTAGAACTATTTCTGTTTGTATATAAAATTTGAGTACCCTCTGAGACAAAATACGACTGAAATAATCTTGTGATCCACATATTAATTAATTAATTAAAATAAACTGAATCGAAATCTGTTTCAAAGTTAAATAGCACTTACCAGGCGCAAAAACAAAATGCATGTCAAACTTATTTTAAGATGTTAAAATGGTTATTGAGATTCAACACTATAAATGCTTACAAAACTAACCTTCACATCCGGCCTAGACGGGTAACTAAAGTGAATATCTTCTAATGTAATTTCTCCTTTCACTCTTCTTGGAGCTATTCCTTTCTTCTCGAAGGAGTCGATCTTTGGCTCTCTTTCGATGATGTTGAAGATAGAATGCGCGGCTCCTTTGGCCCCAGCGAAGACTTCCACGTGAGGCACACACAGGGTTATTGACTGTGTTGCCATGTACACACTGAAGAGGATCTGTGGATTTGGCAGTTATTTATTAATACAATTTTGTATTCTGCGCCGTAATGGCTGGTTTACATGCATTAAGTAGTTAAGTTGGTAACTAAATTTTATGTTAAAAATTACGTGTACACAATCAGTTAAGTGGTAAGTTAAAATTTAGTACACAAGTTATTAAGTAGATTAGAATACGTTCTCTTTTTCATATAAGTGTGTAAGTGGGCGGAGCTTCTCACTTAAGACGGTTTGACGTGATTTTTTAGTGAAGTGGATAAGTTGACAAAGCGTTTTCTCTTTTTCTTCCAAATGTCGGAGCGTTGTTTGGTTTCGACTTTCAAATTTGTTGAAGAATATTTAAAATAAGAATGCTTACTGAAGTAAAAACTTACGAAAAAAAAAATTCTTCTAGAGATTTTAATTTCCGAAACAAATGATTCTCTGAATTAAGTATAGAATTAGTAAAGAGTTGATGAATCCCTTGACATTCATCGCTGCTCATTTTCGTTGAACTTATGGGCTTAACTACTTAATCCGTTTGGACACACAAATGATATGTAGTAACTTAAAATTTACTTACCAATTTCATTACTTAATACGTGAAAACCGCGCATAAGCGCGTTTGTGTTAAAAGTTAGGTTGAAAACTCACACTAAAGCGCACAAGACTGTATTTTGTTTAGTTTCATTCGTATCTTGCTAAATCTTAGGCAAAGATTTTTGAAACTTCATAAAAAATTACGTTGTTTGTTATTTATATGTGTATCTGGAATATTCATAATCAAAAGTATTACGAAACCTAATTATATAACGTCTCAAACACTAAATAATGTACAAATGATAGAGTATAGGTATGTGTAAACAGTAGTAAAAACGCACACTAAAAACCACACCAATTAGATAGATGCGCTCATCCGAAGGTTTGTCCCAGTCTTCCAACACAAGGCGAGTGCCATAGGTAAGTCCTATGGCGTTGATGGTGTAAGTCAGGATCCAGTTGAACCCATTACCGAGGCCGGTGTAAAGCCCTCGCTTTTTGCCGTAACGCTCGGCAGGCTCGAGCAGGCGGCGGTATCTGACAAGATGGAAAGCAGTGTCAAACTATGTAGATCTCAATGATACATGCGCCCGATTCGGACTCGTAAATTGGTTAATAACGGCGCTCCTATGTATCGATTTTGCTAAGCAAATTTAGACTAAATATAGTTTGGATAAAGTTTGTATGATCTAAATAAAAGAACGTCTCAAGTGACCATTAAATATATGTGGTTACGGTCACTAAATCATGGGCACTCCACACACCCTAATAAACTTGCGTTAGATAGGTATAAGAAGTAGGCATCTTAATCAAGATGTACCTTGATAAATCTAAATGACAAAATTATTATATCGTAGGAATAAAGACGAGCCTTATTTAAACTGTAACTGTTTTCTATTGTCATTCTAAATATTGACATTTCTCAGTGCAATTAAAACTTAGATAAGGATAAATTACTAGATTAATATGAATTCCGCATTTCCATTAAGTGAATAATGAATAATAAAAGGTATTTATAGTTTGACTAGCTTTTGCTCGCGGCTTGGTTCGCATTTTTTCGGCAACAGTACTTTTTTCTAGACTTTCTATCGTGTAAGCATGTATGATAATCGGTTATGTAAGTAAAACTGGAAAGTGGTATAAACAAATAGTCACAGTTTGTAATGCAGACGACCTAGTGGTGCAGTGTCGTCGAAAGTTCTAGTCCTGATCAGGGGATTTATTTGTGTGATCTGTTCTCGGGTTTTGGTTTTCATATTCAAATATTTATTTCTCAATATTGACAATTACTCGTTCTTATTGACGTCGAATAAAATATGACTCTACCAACAGTTCGGAAAAACCTTCGTAAAGAAAAACTGGCAAGAAACTTCATAGGTATATTTTTTGAAAATAAATTCACAATGTCTATACAAAATTATTCTTATCTGCATCTGTTAGCTCGGCAAGTCTCCCTCCCCCCAAGTATCCAAACGACGAACACCCTCAAACGGCACCCGTTCACGAGTTAACGCGGGATCCAGCCATCGCCTTCTTCAACCATATTAGAGGGAAGTGAGCTACTAGTCATCCGACGCTACCATAAAAAAGACGTACGTTAGTGACAAAGACGCTTTAGATATTCATCGGGACGAAGAACTCAACGAACAAACAGACACATTCCACATGTTTTATTACAAATACTAGAAATACCTGTTAATGAGGGGATTAAACCCAAGGGATTTACAGATAAACACAAACATTGTAGTTAAGAGCCAGGAACTGATTCCTGTAAACTCAACAGTATTTCTGGGCATAAACTTGGACGCTAAACTCCAGTGGGGACCGCATGTTTATGGGTTAATTAAGAGGTTTGGCTCTACCGCATATGCTGTTTAAAAACTTAGACAAATTTCAAATGAAACAACTACTTGATTAGTCTATTTGAGTTACTTTCATAGCCTCATGTCATATGACATTCTGTTGTGGGGGAGTGCTGCCGACAACGATATTACATTTATTCTGCAGAATGGGCCGTGAGAGCAATCTACCAGCTCGGTTGAAGGGTGTTACTTAAAAGTAAATTTAAGGAAATAAATATTAAATTTTAGAAAATTTAATGTATGTAAAAAAGAACATAACTTTGTTCAAAAGAAAAAAAATCTGCACAGTATTAATACAAGAGGAAGGAAATGCTGGCAACTCATAATAGTCGGCTTTATAAAGTCAACTAACTCATTCATGTATACTTACAAATTTATAATAAGGTTCCTGAGGATATTCAAGGTCTTTCTATTGACAAATTCAAAGGAGATAAAACAAACATTGTGTGCTAAACCTATCCGATTATTTGAACGACATTTGGCAATGTAAAATCAACACATTTAGTTTTGTTTTCATTGAGGAGCAAATTATTAGCTGTGAGCCACTTCTCTGTGTTGGAGATGCATTTGTTTACTGCTCGATAGTCAGTTTCTTGTTTTTTGATTTTAAATAAGTAGGAAGTATCAGCAGCGAACAGTATGACCTCGCGTTGATTCTTTACCACCATTGGCAGATCATTGACATATACTTGCCTATGAAAGGACCAAGAACTGAGCCCTGGGGCACACCCATTGTCACTGCCGATCCTAATGATTTTTCTCCATTTATTACAACTTTCTGTTTTCTATTGGAAATATAAGATTTATTCAAGCCAACCGTAATGGTTTCATGAGTAGTATACTATGATCCACAAAGTCGAACGCCTTGGACCAGTTACAAAAGACACCAATAGCATCACACGAGTCCTTCTAGGCGCTGAATATGCGTTTTATGAGCTCAACACCGGCATTGGTTGGTGAGCGATCCCGAGTGAAATCAAATTGCTTATAAGTAATTAAACTATTGCCATAAAAATGAAAAAGTAATTGATTTAAAATTAACTTTTCATGCTCTCTCTGAGCGTTGGTAGTATAGATATAGGTCTAAAATTATTAGGGTCAGACATACTTATTTGGAATATTGGAATGACCTTACTCAGTTTAATTAAATCAGGAAGTACACCATTATCAACACAGTCATTAAATATACTGGCTAAGTGCGGGGCTATACCATCAATGACAGATTGAATAATTTTAACAGAAATTCCATCTAAATCGGCAGTATTTATTAACTTTAATGCTTTTAAATGCATTTAAAACTTATAAATGCATTTTAAACAGTAACATGTTTAAAGTTAAAATCAATATTGCATGAATTAACATTATCTTTGGTTGGAACAGGGATGGCAGTAAATCAATTTTGAAATGCTTCAGCAATTTCTCTGTCAGTTGACAACAATTTATCTTTATCTTTATTTTAAATTATATTTGGTGTGGGGGTTTTTTGCTTTCCCAGTTTCCTGATTAATTATATTCCATGCAGTATTTGAAATGTTAGATATTTTTAAGTTATTTGATATTTTATTATTGATGTAATTAAATTATAATTTTGAATACTTTTTAACTTATTCACAAAATGTCTTACTATGATTTAGTTCTTTCATTGTAGAATTCATATAATCTATTACTACTTCTGCATATTCCCACTGTCGCCCAGTCACTGAACCTAAACAAATTATTATTTACACATATTTTCTATTTTGTAAAACATATTCATTTTTAATTATATTATGAATAGAGTTATATTGAGTAATAGGATTACCAGAGTAATCTAATTTAGACGTTTTTCAAATACATTATTTCTTATGTTTGAAGCTGTCTCTCATTCATAGGTATAAAGGTTATTTCTCTTTTTAGAATCTTTTTTTGCCCAATATCAAAACTGGCCAACTGCCCAATATGATCTGTGTTTATTAATTACTAACTTTGTTTATGGCATTAATTTTGTAAAAATGTTATTAAAGCATGTGGCTGAAATCGCTGTGCTTCGCGTAGACTTTGAGAAGAGATTTTTGAGTAGTAACAATTAAAAAATTCAAGAATCGTTTGCTTTATGATGTTGATGTGTCTTTTACCAACCGCCAGAACCTATACTCAGTAATAAACGAGCTGCGCTGACTACCAGTTGTGTTTTACATACAAACATCTCAGTGACGACGAGTTGGGATATACCTTTTTTTGTTTCATTTAAATGTCGTATTTAGGGAATTTATCTACTTTTGACTACAAAAATAGTGATTGGGTGATATTAAAAAGTCGTTTAACTCAATTCCTTAAAGTGAATACCGTGGTTGAAGAGAATACAGCAGCAGTACTCCTCACCCACTTGAGTGATGACTCTTACCGCCTGAAGCCGCCTGAACAACATACCCAGAAGATGTTGAAGTTTTACAGTACAAGACGGGTGTGGGAAACTGGGCGGCTCGATTAAGAGGGTTAGCAAGCCATTGTACTATGGTGCCGCCTTGAAACCTTACAGACCGTTTCGTTTTCGGCTTGGGTGAGAGTCCCGAGCGCTCGAAACTGTTTGAGTGCAACGCGGCGAAATTGAACCTGGTTTGAGCTCTGGAAATGATAGAGAAGCCGCTTGTGCGCAGGAGGCCACGAAAGTACTTGGCAATGGAGAAGCTGGTGCGGTTAAAGAAGAGCCGATCTAGAAAATGAGAGGGTACCGAGAACGGACAGCGCGTGGCAGCGGCTGGTAGGCGACATAAGGCATCGGTCCTCAGCCAAATCGTAAGCGACTTCGTCACAGTGTTCTGTGTGCGGAATGAAAAATCATGATACGAATAAGTGTAGATTCAAAAGCTATAAATGTGCTAATTGTGGTGCAAAAGGTCATCTTAAAAAAATGTGCAATAAAAGCGTTCGTGAGTATATAACATCGAATATGGTGAAAGTGAAGAATCGGATTGTGAAGAATGTCAGAATTTTAACTTGAGGTATGGTTCAGATAAACCTGTCAAACTATATTTTATTTTAGGTACGATAAAACTTTTAATCGAATTTGATTCGGGCTTCGACGTTACTGTGTTCTCTGTTAAAATGAATAAAAAATTATTCTCAAATTACAAAATATATCATACAGGTGTTAAAATGTGCTTATATGACGAACATAAAATCGAGCCTAAGGGCTATTTTGTGACTAAGATTTGATTTAACAATACGGTTAAAACGCTTAATATATTTGTTGTAACTGACGACGGGGCACCATTACTTGGGCACGATAGTGAAAATAAACCATAACGTTACAAGTGCAGATAAAGAGGTTAACAGTTTATTAGAACTGTTTCCCAATCTATGGAAAGATGAGTTAGGTTTGTACAATAAGTTCAAAGTTAATTTAGAATTAAAACCCAATGCAGGTAGAAAAAGAGTAGATTCTTGTACCAGTTAATTATTCAGACTATGCCACACTGATCGTACCGGTTTTAAAAGAAAACGGCGAAGTAAAAATAGCTGGTGAAAAGTCGAAGAGTTTTAGTCGAAAAGTACCCGTTACCTACGATAGAAGAGGTATTTGCCAAGTTTGGTGGGGGTGAACAGTATTCAAAGATTGATGTGACAAATGCCTGTAACCAATTTATGTTAACCGACTTCTCTAAGATTTTAACTACAATCAATACACCAAAAGCTTTATTTAAATATACACGATTACATACAGGGAAGAAACGTTTTTATCTGGTTCATTTCTTTTTATTTCATTTTAAATGATTTCATTTCAAGTCACTGGTTAGACGATATCTGTATTATTGGGCACAATAGAGAAGCTCATATTAAAACATTGCATGAGGTACTGAACTGGTTTTATAGTGCAGGATTACGTTTACGAAGAAATAAAGGCGAGTAACTTATTTGGGTTACATTAGAAATAAGGACGGATTACGAACATCAACAGAAAAGGTTTAAGATAATTAATGCACTCGATCCGATTGACATAAGTGGCGTTAAAAGATATCTGGGTGTCGTTATATGAATTTTATCCCTAATGCGTCTAGAGTTCTGAGCCCCCTTCATAAGCCGCCGTGGCTGCCGTTAAGCGCGAGCTGGCGTCGGAGCGCGTGCTGGCTTACTTCGACCCGCGCCAGCAGCTGGTGCTGGCGAAAAACGATCTGCCCGCATTAGTAAAATCATAAAAAAATAGTTTTAAATCTAATGTTAAATAATTTTTGGAAAACTCAGTAACCAAGCAAATTTTTAAGGCACGATCAGCTTAGTACATGTTTTTAATACCACAGGCTATCAAAGTTAGCTGTTAGAAACAGAACGAAAAGTTTTTTTTTTTAATTGTTTTTTACGGGTTTCTTTTACATTTTAGGAAATAACTTGGCATTGCGACTTAAGTAACAACGAGTACTTAAAAAAAATGGGACCTAAAATGTCGTCATTTGTTAAAATAGCATGCATTAAAGAGAAAAAAGGCTTTTTTTCTAAAAAGTCTAGGAATACCGAAAACTCAAAAATTATGAGATTTTAACCAGAAGTTTTTTAGACCTATCCGCAGGTGGAGGATTATCCTTCACTTTCTAAACACCCTGTATAATTATGTGGTGGAGTATGCGTCGAGTAAAAATAATAAGTTAAATATAGGTAGTGGATAAAAACCTTCATTTGTATGTGTCCCACTTATATCGATCTATGAAGCCATTAAAAATACATTTTAGTTCAAGTTATGTAAGTAATAGCATTGAGCGTCGATGGCACAGCGGTTAAGGCTGCTTTTTCGATTGACGTCAGTGACTGCCGATTGTGCTAACGTGTCTCTCAATTCTCTCAATTCTCTAATGTTAACGAAATACAAAAGTTGTTACAATCGTAAGGGTAAAAATTTTAAAGTTTTAGTCCTAGTTTAATTAGACTACAGTAGATAAATGTGTTGTGATAATGTTTGAAACAGTGTAAAAATATTCACCTTTCAGATTCTTTGTGTTCCCCGCCGAAAGCGACGATGGTTCTGACCGCCTTGAGCACCTCCTCCGCCTGCCGGCCGGCGCTGCTGTACGAATCCATCTCACGAATTGATGATTTCGTTTGGTACTGGAGATATCAAAAACATATTTGTATTTATAAACAATTTTTATTCATAGACCAATTTTTAGTACGTATTGGCAAATGGTCACATACATTTTTGTGGTTGTTACGTAAATCGAACCTATTATTTATAGCCGAGTCTGGATGTCGAAAAAAGGGGCTCGGAATAACTCTCGGCCAAAATGTAATTTTACCAGCCTTTAGGGAAAATGGCAGAAATGTAATTAATGGATTATTTACTATTGATTTTAGTGCCCAAAGACAGGAATCAAAGTTATGTTCAGTACCAATTCCTACAACTTTGTATTAAGGTCTAAGACAACCCCATTTTTTCCTCTTTACTCGGAAAATATGGATCGCACAAAAAATGTATGCGAAATGAAATGTAGAGAATTGAAGAATAGCCTAAAAGTTTTTCTGGTAAAGTTTATAATGGCTTATATATTGAGAAAAACAGTTCCGCCTTAAAATCAAGAATGTAGCTAACTAAATTGGTTAACAATTTGTAAATAGTATTGGAAACACGCTAAACAATATTTTTTATTTAATGTTTAATGCTGGATCAATAAGTAAAAACCTTTAAGGTATAGATTTACTAGTAAAAACAAACAGAACAAAACTGATATTAATAAAGGTAAGTAAACATCTGTATAGTTATGTGATAAACTTTACTGTGTGTAATTACAGATTACATATATAGATGTCAATATTGTGCAAAGATAAATGAGAGAGACACCATTTGAAAACCTTTTGTTTTAACCACAGTACAACGGATTATGGTGTAGAAACAAATGAACCAAGTGACTAATATAAAAATAAATAATGCTTGCAATTTTCTTTGGAGAGACAAATTCGTTTAATCGTACGTCAATGGGTAAAGTTTTAAACAAAAATCCACTTACATTCGACAGCAACACGGAAGCTGTAATAGAAAAAGGCACCACAGTAATGCAAGCCAGGGTCAGCTTCCATCCCATAGGGAACGACTGACACAAGCACAGGACCGTGGTCCCCACCAGGTTCGATACCACCGCCAGCTTCTCACCCAAGCCTTCCTTTAGCTTCATCATGTCGCTAAAAAAATGGTCGTATAACATTTTATTTATCTTGGTTTTAAATGATTATATAAAAGGTGTAAGGGTGTTCGTTATAAAACATTTCAAATCCTGGAATCTTCAAGCGCAGTGATGAAAAAGGTACGTATTGGATACGAGTCTAACTCTTCCGTCTTCATCGCGACACTTCATTCGGCGAGATGGAAAACAAACCTTTTCAATTTGTAAGAAAACATACCTTAAGCCCCTGAAATTATTGACATAATTCTTTAACTAGTTATTAAGGAGAAATTTATCCCACAACTTTGTGTTAGACGTTCAACCTTTATTGTTTAAAAACTTTAATGTCTCAAAATACATACTCAGACATTTTTGATGCCAAATTGAACTCCGTGTCGGTGTCGAACCACGACATGTCTTGTCTCAGAACCGCTTTCAGGAACAGCTTTCTAATTCTGGTCACCTAAAGAGGTAAATATTATATAGATTAGGCAGATTAAGCAAATCACCTACGCAGTCTTAAATCGCCCATATAATTTAGTGAAAAAGATTTGTTTTATCTAGTTTACTTATCAACCACTACCGGCGCAGTTCAACCCTCAAAAATATTGATCCCGATTTTACTTTGGGACAAAACAGACCCTACTTCATGTACCTTTCCAACTTTCAAAGAGCTTTTTGTATCGGTTCAATGGTTTAAAGTTTATCGATTACCTAAAACTATATAAACAAAGTTTTCTCTTCATCATATTAGTAAGAAAAGACCCCGATTGTACCTCCTACGTGTTCGTACCTACTTAACATAAAGAACCAAAAAGTTTGAGCTATCGATAAGTCTTCATATTATATAAAGTATTATTGACCTAGTGCAGTATGATGAACCTCAAACATCAGAAATACCTAGGTATACGACATGAAGAGACAAAGCATAAGTAAATAGATAATTAATAACCGCTATTAAAAGCAATAAACTTTATAATGGACGCAGACCGATGAACGATAAATTTATTGTTTTGTCGAGTTTCGATCCCGTGAGGGCAAGTAGAAGCAAGGTTATTAATTTAAGCAATTACTGTGAACTGCCGGCGCGTACTCGGCGCAGAGAATATACCAATATTACAATTGATCAGACTTGTTTGAAAACATATGTGTGATAATGGATTTCAATTGGACATGAAATCGCTGCATATTTAGTTCGTGCCAAGTTTGTCTAGCATAAATGTCAATCAATTTATAAGTTGCAAATATGTTATAAAGAGGAAATTTTTGTTTAGAAACTATACAACATATTTATAGAAGTTATTTCAATAAAAGTAAACCATATTTAGGATTAATGCAGAAATCCCCATGAAATAAGGAACTACAATGGTAAAATCGCACGAAACTTCAAGTACTCCACAGTTTTGTCAATCTTATTTAAAAATATTACATATACTGTGAGTTCCGAACTTAGTTTAAATGATTTGTCCATGATTTAAACTTACGCTTGAGTCCTATTAATAAAACGGTCGTATCACTGAGATCTTAAACACGCACTTCAGTTAATTTACCTACTCGTAATTTTTTTTTAATTGAAAAAGGGTTAGACGTTTGTCTTCTATCTCACCTGATGGAAAGTGATGATGAAGACGAAGGTGTTACACGTCTATCCACGAGATACCTATTCACTCGACGCTTGAAAGAACTAGGATTATAGTTTTCTGGAAAAACAGACGCAGGCAGTTCATTCCACACTTTGGCGACCCGCACCAAAAAGGAACTATCGAAGTGTTTGGTCCGACTTCTTGGGATATCTACCATGAAGGGATGGAAGGTCTGTCTGCGTCTAGTAGTCCGATGCAAGAAAGGTGTGGGTTCAACCTGATCAAAAAGAGCATTCGCGCACTCTCCAAAATGTAATCTGTAGAAGACTGCTAAACTGGCAACTTTCCGACGATGGTCGAGGCTTTGCAGTTTTTTGGTGGTGAGGTCAAAGTTGTGAATAATTTTTCGGGCTTTTCGGTCAACTGCGTCCGTCGCTTCTAGTTGGTACTTTGCAGAACCATCCCAAAGGTGGCTACAGTACTCCTTACAAGATATAAATTAAGTAGCTGTTCAGGGCTGAAGTACCGTCGGGCCTTCGAGATGATTCCCAACTTCTTTGAAGCAGTTTGAGCCATGGACATAATTTGTTGCCCGAAGTTTAGTTGGGACGATATAGTTACGCCCAGAAGCCCTAGGTGGTCGATTAAGGGTACAGAAACATTTTG
Source organism: Marasmarcha lunaedactyla (assembly GCA_923062675.1). Taxonomy (NCBI): domain Eukaryota; kingdom Metazoa; phylum Arthropoda; class Insecta; order Lepidoptera; family Pterophoridae; genus Marasmarcha; species Marasmarcha lunaedactyla. The sequence goes on along the minus strand of OV281339.1, from coordinate 9,312,098 downwards.
GAAAGTGGGCGTTGGGTCGAAACTGCTCTTTTTCGCGGAGAATAAACACGCCTGTGTTTTCGACGGGTTAAATTTGACCAAGTTGGACTCGCCCCAATCGGACACTTTCTTTAAGGCCAAATCCACCCCCTCATGGACTCTCTCAAAGCCCGGATTTCTTGAGGACTCGCTCGCGCATTGGACATGTATCTCTCAACAACGGTGCTGTCATCAGCGTAACCAATAATGCCTGGGGTTAGCAGGTCGTTAATGTGCAGCAAGAATAACGTTGCAGAGAGAACAGATCCCTGAGGTACCCTGGCATTAATTGCCATTAGGTCAGAAGAGCAGCCGTCTAGGACAACTCGAATTGACCGTTCCCTCAGAAAATCAGATATCCAGTCGCAGAGCCCTTTAGGTATTCCGTATGCTGGAAGCTTACTCAAGAGACCATCATGCCAGACCCTATCAAAAGCCTTCGAAATGTCTAAGAATACAGCTATAGCTTCACCGTAACCTTCCAAGGCTTCGCTCCATAAGTGAGTGGCATACATAAGAAGATCTCCAGTCGAGCGTCCACTGCGAAAACCATATTGGTTATCACTAAGGAGCTCGTTGGACTCAAGGTATGCCAGGAGACGATTGTTCAATACACGCTCCAAAACTTTGCAAAGTATGGAGGTGATTGCAATAGGTCGATAGTTGATGGGATCTGCACGGTACTGGTTGCACGTTAGCCAGCTTCCAGGATTTAGGTACCTTTCTAGATTCCAAAGAGAGTCGATACAGGCGCGTTAGTATGGGAGATAACTCGGCTGCGCAGTGTTTTAACACAACTGCAGGTATGACATCGGGGCCGCTGGCCTTGCTCACGTCTAAATTCTGCAAGCATTTAAGAACCTCCTTTTGGCGAATATGAACGGTACCCATTTTGGGTCCGAACTGGGGTGGGACTTTACCTTGACTATTTAGACGTGAATAGTCTGCAAAAAGATTAGCAAAGAGGTCTGCTTTCTCTTTTGCAGTGTGGGCCAGTGAACGGTCAGGCTTCCTCAGAATGGCAGCGATGGGCGACAGAAGTTCGACTCAACCGACTTGGCCAAAGACCAGAAAGCTTTGTTTCCTGAAGGATATGACGTTATCTTGTCTCCGATGTGGCCAATGTAGTCAAAGCGAGCTTATAGCCATTGCCCGTGATGAGCGTTAAAATCCCCCAGGAACACCAACTGCGCTGAGGGCAAACGTTTCCTGCTGCATCGCTGAGATACTCCATGAGCCTCGTTGTCTCACGATCTCCGTTATGTGACCGGTATATACTGGCGTAGACCAATTGGTCAAGGCCGGTATCAATGTGATCCCACATAACGGAAAAGTCCAGATCTTCCAAGTAACGGAAACGCTGACAACAGATCTCGTCACTGGCATACATGCACACCCGGACGTTCGGACTCCAGGACGTACCCTGGGTAACAAAGGTACGCCGAGTCTGACGGATTAAAGATCTGCGTCTCCGTTAAGAAGAGAAGGTGAGGCCTCTCTGTCTCAAGATGGTGGTGGACATCGTTCATATTTGAGTGCATTCCTCTGATGTTGCAGAAGTGCACTTTAAGAGAGAGGAAGTGCAACCGCTGTAGAACCTTACTCTTCTTGTGACTTTTCATTCTAGTTGTGTGAGTGAATAGGGAGGAGGACACAAGTTGGGTGAAACGCTGCAAATGGAACCAAGTAGCCCGCAATAAACAACGCACCGATGGGGAACTGCCTTGGAGACTGCGGGGACGCCCGAACCCCCGGGGATTGTCATCGGGTCCTCTCTAACCAGTCACCAGCTGGTACGATGAAGCCTCCCGGGATTTTTCGCGAGGTGGCAGGGCAGCCTTTCGCATGTGACTAGCACACTACTTGGGCCCTACTACCTGCGGTTGGCCAGCGGTGCACCGTTTCTTTGGATCCCGCTACCCTCTAAAACCAGTTACCCGGCGAGTCAATAAATTATTAAAAAAATTACGAGCTGGAGACAGTTCTCTGATGCAGCACGATTACTCAGACCTACCCTCCTCGATGGCTACACTAAACATCATGCCGGAACACGACTATGTCACTTGGCCGCATGGGTTTGTTTAGTGGGTGGTGACAAGCCACGGCAGAAGATACTGCTCGTTTAGCACCACCTAGGGACCACGTACAAGGCATCGAGGGCTAAACAGTTCCAGTCCCAGTTTCAAGTGTTTTGTGAAGGGCAGGAGAGTATCGCGTGAGATCGCCTTTGATGCTGATTAAGATGGTTTTCTAAATATGGGTCCTAGATCAACAATGATTAAGACGGTGATAGTTTGTTTTAAACAAACATCATAACTTATAATAACATAGGTATACCGAACTATTAAGCCACCAAACCCTCTCAACCCGCAAGAGGCAAATTACTAATTGCATGTCACTTCACTTTATTTGGGTGAAGCTGAAGAGTCTGGATTATTAAAGCCGTTGTGGAAGTGGCTGCCAGACCTGTTTGAGGGCACTCCAGTTGATCAGCGCCACTCCGAGGATGCAGCAGAACAGGGACACCAGGATGCTCACGAACATCCCGATAGCCATTGCTGTGGCGTCTTCGATCAGAGCTTGCATATTCTCTTCGTGTGAGGCATTCATTCTGTTTACAAGAATTTAGTCAGTTAAATTAGAATATAATTTTTTTTAAAGGTGCAGTATTGTCTAATTGTATAAAACTTTTTGTAACAACATTACAGACAGGACTTCTTATATTGATGAAAATGCTGATTCCGCCTTCCTTCAGATTCGGTTGTACGTTTCTATGTAAAAGCTTTGCTTACTTTGTTGCTAATTATATATTTGTAGTTAATTATATATGTATAGTTTGTATATTTGTATGGGGATTTTAGTCATATTGCCTAAAAGTACTGTATTCATGCGGCAACGTTTACAGACTTGTCAAAGCATAATCATATGTTTGTAATATCTCCATCTTTGACTATTCATATGCCAGTTATTACTTGTAATAATTTTATGATTTATATTCGGTATGAGACACCTCTTCTCTTGTACATTAGCCAGATATTTTGATTCTTACAAACTTTAAAAGATAAAAATGTTAGGACCGAACAAAACATAAATTACGGATGGATTGAAACATTCCTCCTTTGTAAACCGAGAGTTAATTCTCATTTTTGTAAAATAATTTTGGGACAATAGATTTCTTATGTATCAGTTTCGCTAACCCGTTGCAGATTCCCTCTACAAAGCTACCACTTTGAAAAGTAAAAACTTGTTACAAAATTTAGGAGATTTGATTTTGTGCTTATGAGGTTGCAGTGGATATAAATAAATGACTATGCGGCTTTCCGTGAGCCGGAAGACCGATAATTTTCCTGAGTTTGGAGCAAAGCAAATTGCTTTGAGTGTTTTGCCATAGTAACCTTACTATAATATATGAACTAGCTATGCTAGGGCTTAGTCTATAAGCTAACGTCTTATAAAATCGATAACCTAAAAACGTAGTGTTGAAATGTTTTTTCTTGAACATAACACTTAAAAATATTACTTTTAAACATCAAACACGGGCATTAGCGTCAATTAAGCCTTAGAATAAATAGATAATTTACATATTTAAAGGTAAAACCTGGATTTTACAAGAGCACTCAGAAGGTTTTGCGAATAAAGTGTTTATGTATGGAATGCTGGCGAGTTGTAATTTATTCAAAAAATTCGATTATTTAGAAGTAAAAATATAATTGCTCAAAAATTTTTACCAGCATTATGAAACCATTGTGTATCATAGAAAAATGGATCTGCGTCGGGAACATTTTCGTGCAATAATTTTTTACGACCTCAAGTCCAACTGAGACTTGGTGAATCGTTTAATTGACATCATTAACTTTCATGAATAAGGCGCCCAAGTATAAGTGCGGTCGCTTAAATTTGAAGGATGAAGAAAAAGAGTTCTTTGACGAAATTTTGATCCCCACTTTCATCTCCTTAATCTCATTAGGATTAATTCCCTTAAGGAACCAAAATGGCATCGACGCAGATTGGTATGTTTCCAAATGCTGGACAGAATTTTTTGCTGCTGCGAGCAACAAAGAATTTGAACATTGGTCTTCGAGGCCTTTTGCTCCACCACTACAACGCGCTCAAGACGAAGACTAAAACCTACACCGGCAAAACTTTTTGGACAATCGCCTTCCAGCCCTGACTTGGCAAGGTGTGACATCTCCTTGTTCCCTAAAATTAATAAACCACTCATGGGGATACCGTTTTCATCGCCAGAAGATGGAAGAGGAAGTAGATGTTGCAGTCTGGAAAATGTGCTTTGAAAACTTGTTCAGATGCATGAAACTTTGTATAGACGCTGGTAGGGAGATTTTTGATTAACTGAAATCCTTCTGAGTGTCCCACGTACATACGTAGGCTTATAGACAATAGCTACATGTTTGGTTCCATTTCTGGGAGTCCAAGTTCAATTCGAAAAATACAATTCAATTGTTAAATTTAGCTGGATCGTATCGGTTATAGGTCCTGAATTGGAAATGTAAAGAAAAAAGCCAGATTCTGATTGAAAGACCATTTCGATAGATCACTTTTTTTTATAATATACTTTGTAAGCTCGCTGAAAAATACAACTAAGCTCATTTTAACGAAAATGCATTACATAAATTGACCCCTATTCATCCTTTATACGACGTCATCGAGTCGGAACATTTTTTAAATTCTTATTGGTTGAACTGTCATGTTGATTTTTGCTATTACATCTGTCATGAAAAATCCCTAGAAAATTGTAGAGTTGTTCATTCCAGGTAATATAATAAACTTTGTAATGCCATTTTAAAAAGGTAACTAATCATATGATTTTATTGTAAAATTTATTTACAATTTAATAATGCACAGAAATCCGAAAAGAATTAAATTGTTTTCTCAAGGTACCTCTATTTTTGAACGAATAATAAACGAATAGTCCCTAGACAAACACACCAACCGTACGGCCCCAAAGTAAGCAGAGCTTGTGTTATGGATACGAAGAACTGAGGCCCCAGAATAAACAAACATATTATATAAATATCAACAACCATGACCCGAGAACAAACATCCGTGTTTATCACACGTAATGAATGCCCCGACCAGGACTTGCTACGTCCGGCGTATGAGGCAGTCGAAAACGAAAACATAATATATTGCTTTCATTTAAAAAATTAAGATTAACAACTATATACGCTATCTTGAAAATCGAATGAGTTTTCAGTAAATTTAACTTTCGATCTAAATTTGCAAAAATGACCGACCAATTCTTTATTTCTCTCATTAATCAATATTGTGAGTCCAATTTTTTAACGGTTATAAAAGTGAATACTTACAATCTCCGACCACCTCCGAAAAGCGAAGTCAGTGGTAAATAACTAGACATCTGTTCCGTCTGTGTAGTCCTCTCCAGGAATGAGGTGCTGAGCTCTCCAAACTGGGAGAGGTTCCAGCAAATACCACCTCCGCTCAAGAACCCGAACACCATCCCCACGATGGTGGCAGTCAGCTCCAGACACGTTGCGTATCGGAACTGTACACAAAAGCACATGTAAATAAAAGAAGCCCTTCAATTATATCTCGATTGTTGAGAGGGCCTAGACGAGTGACATTTCACGATGGAACATAAAAGTGGATGGAATGGCAAATGTATTTGACATATGCTTTTGACTGAACGTTTCATAACTTATGTCAATTTCATACTTTCACATGTCTAGAGGGGCTGGTAGGTCGGCTTCGTATGGTTGATATTAAGTATATAATGTTTTGATAAGCATAGATATGTATAATTAGAAAAATAAAAACGCAAATATTTTTGTAATAGATTTATAATACCTATATTGTTTTACACATCTTAAAGAACCAACTTTATTATCCATACATACAGACGGCCTGTTTGGTATGTTGGTAAGTAGCCTTGCCTTCCATGCCAGAGGTCCCGGGTTCGAATCCTGGTAGGGGCAGATATATTTGCTTTCTAGTCATGGATGTGTATTTACGTTTATTTAAGTTTATTTCTAATATTTATATATAAAAAAAATATTTACGTGTGTTTATATATTTCTTAAGTTTATTTATCCGTTATCTAGTATCCATAACACAAGTTCTTTAATGATACTTAATTTGGGCTAGATAATGTGGTGTGATTGTTAGAAATATTTATTTATTATTTATTTATTCCAACCTTGTAAACATTTATTAACAAAGAACCTTGTAAATAAATGTTTCAGATTAAAAGTTATTATTATTTGTTAAATAAAACTTTGCTAGATGAATATTTTAAAGTGGCAGCCGTTTGTGATGCTAGTAGCCATTAGGCAGTATCGGCGCTTGTGTTTGTAGGTTTAAAACTTCGCTGCATAAAAACTTGGGTGACAAAACATATAATATAGATTGGTTGTTTCAAGTCTCTCTGTTTGCTCTCTATGTAAGCGCTCTTGCGCGTCGTTCGGTCTTTAGCAGGCGCACTGAAGGGGACGACGCTACCGGGGAAGACCCCAAGTGTACAAGGAGTGATTTAAGTTTTCGCATCACTAGTCATTGTAATGTTTAGTTTTGATACAGTCCACTTTAGGAATAATTATGATATAACTTCAGGATTCACTTTAAAGTGAAAGTCTTCTTGTTATCAATGACACCACAAAGCACTCGATCAAAGAGTTTGGACTTGAGTCTTGCCTGCTTGAAATACAACCAATATTTTAAATTTCTTTATCAATGATATTTCTAAATTTTATAATTAACTCTATAATAACTAATTATGGTTTATAGGTTTTCGAAACACAAATGCGTGAGTAAATAGCTGTATAAATTTGAAATTGGAATTCTTAACCAAAGAGGAGATAATACAGATCAATGTGGCCAGTACGACAAAACGCCAATTTCATACGTAAGGACCTAATACTATATTGAATAGTTCGTAATAACAGCTTATGAAAATGAACTAGTCATTATTCACCAAGTTTGAATTGTATTAGTTTCACTTATATACTGTTACTTTTTTTCTTGTGACTTTACTTATTGTTAGCTGCCAACTCATAACATAAAGTACTTAGATGCTTTTTGTTTTAGCGAATGTGGTAGTGTTTATATAGCAAGTGTAAATGTTTCAGTAACAACCTTTTTTATTTTGATCCCTACAGTGAGTGCCATTTACGAACACGCGCCCCACGTCTTATTTTTTCTTTGGTCTTAGGGTTAAAAAAGCGGATGTCCTCTCAGATGTTGTCTCTGTGACAAATATATATCCTTAAAGTAATGTTAAGAACTCATGGCAAAATACCTCCTCCTAAACTTCATAAACGGAGAAACTTTGTACCAATAACTAAACATTCTTCTACCTTTGCTAAAAATCAATTCTACGTAATAAGTTAGTACCTTAGTTATTAAACGAATTAAAAAAGAGCTTAAAATTATCCACCTAAATGGCTTAAAGAACTAGTTTACCAGAAAACAGAGGAAATACTATAAATTGTGACATAGTGCAATAATACACAGATGCACACAAACTCACGAACATAGTCACTCACTGATGCACACACACTAACAAATACATATTCAAACAAGCGCACCCAACTTATACAAATATACTAGGACTTACTGTTCTATTTTAAACATAACACGCTGTTTGCAGAATATCCTATTACCATCTGCACATAGGAGTATATAAATTCACATGGTCGAAAACCGTTTCCAAGATATAGGATAACCTCCTAGTTTAGGAAGCAGACCTCAAAGATACTGCTTTTGCATACTTTTGCAATGTTACTTAAAATCTTACATCAAAATGTAAAACTGTTAACACATATTATGAATAATTAGTAGTTTAAGTTTTTGTGTGTAACTTTTTCTCAATAAAACGATTATTATTATTAGTATTCTTGTTTGTTGTAGGTTCGCACACGACAAAACAGTAGCGGGGTGGGCCTTCGTAGATGGCACTCAGTGTAATTACGCAAAACGTAAAAAAAACTTTTAAACTATATTTTATGTCCATACACACTTGTATCCCTATGAAAGTGAAGAAACTGCGATCATTAGACAATAGTACGTCCTGTGGGCATTTTCCTTTGGGCCTGAGAAAAAGTGCTAAAGTAAAATACTTACAATTTGAAAGAATGATAATTCTACGACTGGCTCCTTATCGAGTTTTCTGCAATAGAGAAGTAATAAAGAAGTTAGTAGATAGATTAGTTTCCAAGACGAAGGAACTTCGGTCCAAAGGAAGGCCTTGAGTCTGCTGGTGTTGAAGTAGCGCCTTCTCGTACCCGGAGGACCCAGGTTTTAAATAACTTTGTGTTTACTTTATGGCAAAACGAATACTGTGTTTGAAGACCTTTTACCGATCGAATGCCTAGTAGCCTAGTAGTTGGAGGCCAGCTTTCGAGCCCGCCAGGTTTGAGTCCTGTTCGGGGCATTTATTTGTTGTTCTCCGGTCATGGATGTTTGTATTTTTATATGTATGTTATTTTTTCTGGGTTCCCCCTAGTATACTGTATGGTCACCATAACACAAGCTCTGCTTATTTTGGGGCCATACTGATTGTTTTGGGATTTGCTAAGATACATATTTAAAAATTTACAGTTTTACTAAAGTTATTAGAGTTGACTCCAAATTAGCAAATCAAAGATATTTCTACATCACTTCAAGATGCAGAATGTATTATTCTCTTAGGTATACGTTACCCGTTGTCTAAATTCACATACATATATAGAGGCAATAGAATTTTATACTTTTTTGAATCCGGTATCCGTTTTGGTTTTGATTTATAGATCGTTTTCCTCTCAGTTGACTAATCATCTTGCTCCTAGGCTCATCTGCAACACAGGGACTGTGTTTTTATTGTCGATGGGTTTCTATAGTGATTATTAACTTTTTAGTAGCGATTGCTTGTAACCCCCGGGAATCCTCAATACTCCATAATTAATTAACACCATGAATAGAACATTTCTTTAAAACAGTTATTTGCCACTTTTGCCATTAGGTCCGATACAATTTGATGTTACATAAAAAATATAAAACTAAAGCTAAGATATAGTGCATATTTCAAAGAATCGGGAATGTCAAAATATGGTTTATTAATGCACGTGGTTTTATTCATATTGAGCCTGGAGAGGGGTTATGGCCAAAATTATGCCAATTGATTGGGCCGGTTTAACAAAATGTCACCTGAAAGACGACCGCATTTGGTTAAGAAGAATATCCTCTCGCGATAGACAACGGTACATCAAGTACAAACCTGCGTGATTGCCATGGCTAAACTTCATGAGTTGCGGTATGAGTTATTTGCTCACCCAGTATATTCACCAGATTTAGCCCCTCAAGACTATTTTCTGCGTCTAAATTGAAAAACTTGGCCAGCGATAGCAGATTTCGCTCCATCGAAGAAAAAAAATGAAAGGGTTGCCTAGTTGGTATTTATGGAAAGGATCTTAAAGCTAGAGAAAAGCTGGATATAGTGCATTGAGTTAGAACGTAGCAAAATATATAATAATTTTTCAATAAATATGTTTTCATTTTAGTTTAACCACAGTATGATCCAGCATTGCAATTAACCAATCAAAAAGCCTATGCTAATAATTAATACTTTCTTACATTGTAAAATATAAAAATAATGATAGGTTATTCTGGATTATAGTATCTAATTTCTAGTCCTCGTATCCATCGAAATACCAAACGATGTAATAAATTTTGAGGAATAAACCACATTGGCAATAGGTTGCGTTATTAAACAAGATTATCAATATTCTGATATTTTATTATGATATGATATAGAAATGGTCATTAATCAATGATTTTCCAATCAACAACAAACCGACTCTAGGAGCTAAAGCTGCTATAAATGTCCTGCCAAGAAACCTCCTAAGAAATATATATTTGCATGTTTAAAAAGGAAACATGCAAGACTAGTGAAAAAACGTTTTTCTTTTTCGTAAAACAATTATTTGTAGAACTAGTCAGATCCAGGACCATTAAAGTTAGAGCTGGGACTTAGATTACGTCTTACAGGGATTGATCTATCAAGAAATATTATGGACCGATTGTAGACATTGTTAGTAGCAGAGACTAAAACAAGTGTGATATACATTTTATGTGGTAAATAAAAATTAAAATAACCTAATTTATTTTTATTATTATTATTAATATTTTCTTTATTGTAATATAGTAATATAATAAATATAGTTATTTCCTTAATAATTTAAACCACACAACCAAAATCTATATTATCTTATGCAAACATTGTTTTTTAATTCATGCAGAACCAGATAAAATATAACCAAAGATATTAAAGTAATAACAGTGCCTACTTTTATGTAAAAATATTTTATAGCGACACTCAATATATACGAATACATAATTACCTTAATTCAAAATTTTATGGAAAGTTAGTATAACTTTAGTTAGTTACGCTTTGCGATTTGTAACTCAACAAGTCTAAATACATATGTACTCTATACAGAAACAAAGCAGTTTAAAATATAAAATTCGCCATAGAAACGGTAGAAACCTATTTAAAACGTAGCAAATAAAAAACTTCCGTCTGAAATGTTTAATTTTCCTAAAACTTACTTTTCATCCGCGGCTTTGGTTCCCATTTTGATTAAGTTTCTGTATCACTGTTGCAGTCACTCATATAAGAAGAAGATCTATTTAGATGTAGTATTGTAATACAAATATCGATAGAGCGGCGTAAAATAATCGATATTATACTAAAGCTGGGTGTTGGACTGCAGCCGCCGCCCGCAAGGCAGTCAACGCACTGAATCCTGATCTTTCCGCGAGACGATAATATATCAACATTTGTTCTACACTTCAATATAATTCAAACAAATTGTTTACTCTTCCAACAGTGCCACAATCACTCGCTAAGCCTGACTATTAAATTTACAACGCCTGAAATAAAATACGTTTATATATGTATATAGGAAACTGCAAAAATGTGTATCCAAGTGTTTTGGCTGCCCTTACTTTTTGGTAAGATGGCTTTTAAGCCATGACATTATACAGTTCTCACATTATACAGGGTGACTGGTTATTAGTGGTGGATATTTTAAGGGGGTATAGAAGAGGTAAATTGTAGTATTTTTCACTAAATAGTGTATTATCCAAAAGTGAATCGTTTCCAAGATATATCAAATCTTATGTTTTTTTTTAATCAGTAGGGTCATCCTAATCAAATTTTTTAAAAATAAATTTTTAAGCTTCAATATTACTTAGGTCATTAAACATGAAAAATAAATTATTTACGCATTTAGATTGTTTTTTATTTATTTTTCTGCTTATTTAAATGTTTTTCATAAATTTTACAGAAAAGTCATAAATTATGTATTGATCTTATGACTAACAGATATCTCTTCTAGACATAATTGCTCATGAACTATCAGTCTGTACAGCTCTACAAGTAGCAGTAAATGATCTACCTTTCAGATTACCAACGTTTCCTTTGTCTCTAATTAATGCTAAGTATCTACTGTTGCTGAGTTAATTAAATCAATTATTAAGCTTTCATAAGGCAATTTCCATCTTATTTACAGACAAACCATGTTTCTTATAATCTACTAAGGTAAATATTGTTAGTAAAATTTTTCATAATAATTTCACGGTAATTTAATATAATGGCGCAATAATTACAAATTGTTGAGCAACAAAGCTGCAAACCAAAACATGGACCTGCCGAGTATCGTCAGTTTGTAAAGCTTAACAACCAAGCCTAATATACTTACTTAAAAAGTTATAATATTAAAGTAAATTTACGTATTGGAGAAGCATTTCAAAGTAAGACAGACTAGGTAAAAAACATAAAATTTTCAGCAAAATGGCCATTGCTATTTATATTACCTCTAATAGCATATTGGAAGAAATATGCTATCAATATCCTATAGTTAAGAAAATGTTAAATGGAAATTCGATTATCCCTTATCATGGAGTTTTAGTGAAGGTTGAGGCTGAGAGAACTAAATGTACAGTAAGTCTTATTCTTTGAATCAAATAATATAAAGGAGACATTTTAGTATTTAAGGGGTGCTTGGCTAGCTTTTGTACGGGTGTTCCCTGGATTCCATTATATAAATAGAAAGAAGATTAAATGCCAATACTTCATAATTTCGTTTAGTGTTGTCTTAGGAAAAGATTTTTGTAAAACAGCCACACTACGTAATGAAAACATGGCGCCATCTGTCGTGTCGATATTTTTGTGTTTTTTCTTTAGGTTGAGGTTAATTCTGTTGTTACTTTTATTTGTCCAATTTATCGCTTATCCAATTTACGAGGCCCTTTGGAGTTTTTCATTTGAACTAATAATTCTACTATAACCGTAATTATTATTTACCATGGATATAACAATTGCAAGAATTTTGATTTATTAGCGAGTAAATGATAATGTGTAATAGGATATTTTGATTATTTCCGGTTGCCAAAACGACCTTTGTAATCAATCATTAAAAACCTAGAAGTCATTCAAATGTTTCATATACCTTCGTTTTTAATATTTTTGTAAGTCATAACGGTAAACTTACTACGTCGTAATTCGTAGTGCATATCGATTATTGAAACCATACAGTCAGTTCTAGATCGACAAACGGGCTTCAACAAACTACAGACTAGAATGACAACAATTTGCTACTGACTCAATGGTGCAAGCATGATGTTTCATATTTTCATTGAAAATGGCAGAATTTGGAAAGGCCACCTCGGCGTGTTTACATGATGTTTTGTTTTTGATTCAAAGTAGAACATTAGGTAGAATATATATTTTAAATTTTTTTGTGTGTTTACGCACTAACCGAAAATGAAATGTCCTATTTTTTTTATAGCCGCTCGCTTGTCCCTTGGGTATAGTGCCTGTTCGGAATAACAGGTTTTTAAAATGATTATGTAAAATTTTGTAATGGTTAGTGCTTGGTTACCCTTTATTTATAATTTTGAAACTAATTTTAAAAACTGAAGTAATATTTTCTGGGTCCGAAAATGTAACTTGTAAATGCAATCATTTATTTTGAGTAATATTTAAAAGCTATACATTTCTGCCGTATTTTGTTTGTATTTATTATTTCACCTAAACATACATGTACAACTGAGAAAACTTCTGAAAAAAAATAAAATAAGTGTAATAATTTATTTGAGTCATCATTTATCAAAGACAAAAAACAATATCTTTGATCTTATGATTGAGGCAACATTAAACTTACTAAACTAACCCTTGCTAGACTGTGTAATAATCTGTTTTAAGGGCAGTATACTCGTAAAATAACAATATTACGATATGATCACTTCATATCAATAAATGTACTAATTTACTAACTCCTACCTAGCAGTGCAGTACACACTAAAAAATATTTTAATACTGTTCTTCGTCAAAGGTTCATGCGAGTTTACTTTCTTGAAACTTTTACAATGTTTGCAATGTTTGTATTCCTACTGCAAAAGGATAAGAGGCCCTTTAGTAATAAAGACCTTTGATTATAACATACTCACTAAAGCATTTATGATAAATGATAAAAACAACTATATTGTACCTACAAATTTAAGCCTAACCGAATAAAATTATATTCATTGAGGTCTATTTTTATTGGATATTAATACTAATTTTATTCCACGTCAAAATCGAGCAACGGATTAACAATTTTTCAATTGTATAGATGATTTTTTGAGTGGGAGGGCTTGAGAATGATACATTTTTACATCGAAAGCTTATTTTACTCACACGGGAAAATGTCTCAATTCTTCTTTCACCGCTCGGGCGAAGCTGTGGGTTTCAACTAGTTACTTGCATTTAAAGATGTGGGAGGCTGGACAAGTCGTTGGAATGAAACAAAATTGTGACAACGCATAGATGATTGGAAAACTTGGGTTAAGTGTTAATAAAGTGCTGAATCCATTGCGTTAAATTAAACATTTATGAAGAAATTAGTAGCCAGTCGTCAACTGTGAATAACATGATAACAGCGAGACAACTTTTTGAATATATCTATACAGGGTGTAAAATAAAGGAACCATAATACTTACGGGTCAGTAAGTATACCATTGTAAGAATATACTGTAAAATAATTGGAGTTATAGGGGCTGGTTAAGACTTCCATCATTTTTTATTTCATTTTTTGAACTCAAAATCTTTGACAGCCCTAAGTGGTTTTCATATCTACCTATGCATGAGGCGAGCGTTTTTTTTTTTTTTTTTTTTGTTCCCCTCCGCGGGAAGGGCAGGAGGATAAAAATGCCCTGACGCATACTCTGGCGCGATTCCAAAGTTATGTGGGACTCGTCCCGACGCCTACCAGGACCATACCCACTAAAAACCCCCTGTCGGCTCGTGCATTTTTGCCACTCAGCCTTCATCTGAGCGACGGCCAATTGGAGAAAGAGGCCGCGCTAGCGGGGCCCAGAAGGGGTCACCCGCTGGGATTACATAGCACTGAAGGTGCTCAAAGCACTGAAGGTTAATACATAGCACTGAAGGTGCTCAAAATGAAAATCAATAATTAAAACAAAAATTAAAAAATTGCAAAATAAAATTGAGTTAATTCGCATTTACGTTAGAATTAGGATTTACGTTAGAATTAGAATTTACGTTAGAATTAGAATTTGCGGCCAGAAGGGCCTCGAGATCGCGTGACAGTCTGGTGGATGAGTACGCTTGCGCATTTCTAGGCCTAGCGACTTTGAACTTCGAGTCTAACACAGGAGTAGTATATGAGACTGAATCACGAACTAGAGGATTGGGGTGGGTTTCGGAGCGTTTGAAAAACGCTTCAGAGAGTGTTTTGAGATGTTGTTGTACTGTAGGCAGTTCAAGATCTCTATGCAAGTCCGCGTTACGCACGTACCACGGTGCGTTTGTGGCCTGGCGGCAAAAGAGGTTTTGAACTACCTGCAGTTTGTGCAGGTAGCCCACGCCAAACACGCCCACGGGTTTGGCGTGGGCAAAGATTGGCGAGGCATACGTCATGACGGGTCTAACGCAGACCTTGTAAAGTGTACGTTTGTTTCTGAAGGACATTTTACTTTTTCTACCTAACATGCTATTTAGGCGGACTAAATAGTGACGAGCGAGTTTCGAAACTCTTTCGACGTGTGGCTTGAAAGAAAGCGTCGGATCTAGTGTGACGCCTAAGTATTTAGTACTGCGCTTCCAGGGGATGGGAATGCCTAACATTCGAACGTGGGGATCGCCATCGGGACGACGGCGTTTGTGGTCGAAGCGCATCGCAGAACTCTTTTCAGGGTTCACATCGATGCGCCATTGTTGAAACCATGCACCAAGGGCGTTTACGGCCTTTTGGAGTCTGGTTACAAGGTGCCGAACACTGTGGCCTTTGGTATAGAGTGCGGTGTCGTCAGCAAAGAGGGCGAGTTCGACGCCTTTCGGCGGGATGGGAATGTCGTTGGTGTACACGGTGTACAGCAGAGGGGCGAGGACTGAGCCTTGAGGGACTCCAGCCTTTATGGGACGAGGTGCAGAAAGCGTGCCTTCGTGTTTAAATCGAAACGTACGGTCTTTGAGAAACGACGCTATTAACCCTACTAGGCGATCCGGTAAGCCTATCTTGTAGAGTTTATAAACGAGACCGCTGTGCCAGACTTTATCGAAAGCCTTGGCTACGTCAAAGAAAACCGCGACTGTTTTATAACGACGCGGATAGAAACCGTCAAGTATATACTCGACGATTCGGTGGACTTGCTGAGGGCAGGAGTGTTTAGCGCGAAAGCCGAACTGATGGGGAATAATGAGAGGGTCTCCATCCGTTGGAAACAGATGGTTCCGCATTCGAGAGAGTATGACTCTCTCGAGAAGTTTAGACATTGCCTTGAGGAGGCTGATGGGTCTGTGATTAGCCGGGACGTTCAGAGGTTTGCCCGGCTTGGGAATGCCTATGACTGTCGCTTCTTTCCAAGCTTTTGGAAAGTAGCTATGGTCGAAGCAGGCATTGAAAATGATAGCTAACAAGGTAAGCATCTGTTGAGGTAGGTGCTTAAGTGCGTGGTTGGAAATTCCATCCGCACCCGGAGCCTTTTTGGACTTTTGATTTCTAATGAGAAGCAAGATTTCGTCATTAGAGACTGTGACAGGGTCGGCGGTGATGGGGAGAGAGTCTCTGCGAAGTCCTTCGTCCTCCACCGCCTGGATGTGTGAGGGATTAGCAGGTTGCGTACTGGGCGAGCATTGTGCGGCAATGCTGTCGGCGAAGCATTCGGCTTTCTCATCGACTTCGAAGGCAGTAGTGCCATCGGGACGAGTGAGAGGAGGAACGTGAGAGACGGTGTCTACGCGTAAGGCTCGGGCCATGCTATAGTACGCTTTGTGGGAGGGAGAGATATTCGCCATGAGATCGTTCATCTGAGCGTCTCGGAGTTCCGCGAGGCAAGACCTAACTTTACGTTGAAGCTGATTCGCAGCTGTTCTATAGGCGGGCGTGGGATATTTCTTGGCTCTCCGGAGAGCCGCGTTTTTAGCTTTAATAAGATTGCTAACGGCTAAGGGAAGCGTGGGTTTGCCTTGCTTAGCAACCTTTTCGTTGTCACTGATGGCTGAGTTGATAGCGTCAGTGAGAGAATTTACTAATGAATCGATTTTATCCGGGCTATCTAATTGTTCGGGAGAGATCGCGAGTGGAGAGTTCAGAGCCTCTAAGGCTGAAACTAACGTATTTTTAAAACCTTTCCAGTTGGTAAAGGTCTTAGGAGATGAGACGTTATCGTTCGGCGGTCCTAGCACGAGGGAAACGGGGCGATGGTCGGAGCCTAGGTCATCGAGCGGTTCGATAGACCTTAGATCAAGATTGATTTGCTTGATAATTGCAAAGTCGAGGATGTCAGGAGAGTAGGACGGGTTGTTGGGATAGTGAGTGGGAGTGATGGGGGATATGACGTCTAGGTCAAGGGAGTTAGTGATGTCGAGGAGAGCGATACCGCTGGTGTTAGTCGATAGGCACGTCCAGTCAGTATGTTTGGAGTTAAAGTCTCCGAACATAATGACTGAATGGCCGAGGGCGAGAATGGCCTCAAAGTCGCTGCGGATTGGTCTGGTACCACTATGTATGTAGATTGAAGCTATGATGATGGTCGGATGACCAGTCATAGCCAATCTACACACAGTGGCTTCCATGTTGAGGAGAGGAGGAGTAGGGAGAGGACAGCAGTGGAAGCCTCTTTTGTAATATATAGCGGTGCCGCCGAAACCGTCGGAGTTGGGCCTATCGTTACGAATAAACGCGTACTTAGGTATAGCGAATCCCCTGGAGCGGTTTGGAGTAAGCCATGTCTCCTGGAGAAGGAATAAGTCAGGTTCTTTGTTCTGAAGGAACAGTTTAATTTTGGGAAGGTTGGTGTTAAGGCTACGGGCGTTAAAAGATACTAGGGATAAGCCCTTGGGTTTAATACGACTGGACGCGGGATTCGCGGGTCTAGACATAATAATTTATTATTTACGAATTTATACAAATATAAAAGAATTTACAATGAACTTAGGAGCGAGTGATGCTCGGCTAAAGCAAATAAACGCTCTTGAGGAGAGCGGGCGGCTCGCAGTTTGCGTGCGAGCACGGAAATTTCGTTAATATCGACGTTTTGAATAACGTCGAACACGGTCTTCATGTCCTCAGCCAACGACGACTGAGGTGCGGATGACGGAGAAGGACGCGGCCCTACGGAAGCTACGGGAGCTGGGATGGGTCGGGAAGGTGCAGGCGGAACGTCCGGACGCTGCCTCCAAGACAGAGCCGGAGTAGGCGTCGGCTGAGCGGGCTTTGCTTCCGGGGGACCCCGGTTGCGCAGCGGCGGGAAGTTAGCGTGAGTGAGCGGCGGCGCCGGTTTAGGCGCGACCCTCTTGGCGGTGGAACGCGGAGCACGCGGGCAGCCCCTGTAGTTAGCTGTGTGACCAGACTGGCCGCACAGCACACAGGCAGGGGGGGAAGTGGATTCGGGAGTGCGAGTGCACTCCTTCGTAAAGTGTGGATCCAGGCACTTAACGCACCTGGGGGGAGCTGAGCAGTTAGCCGCTGCGTGGCCGTAGAGCTGGCAGCGGTGGCACTGCCCAGGGTGACCGCGGGGGTTGGGACGCTCAACAGAGATATTTGAGAGTCCGCAAATTGTGCGAGCCTCTCTAAAGATCTCCCTCGAGTTGGGAGTATTCGCCAAGATAACTAAAGCTAGCGGAAAGCGCCTACCGCGGTTAGAGTGCATCTTGTGCACTGCTTCGGCCGGGAAACTCTGGGACTTAAGGTCCTCGAGGATTTCTTCATTCGCGAGCTCGAACGGGACGCCCCGTAGTACTGCGCGGATCTTACGCTCCTCCGGGAGGGCGTAGGTGTGGTACGCGATTTGATTTAACCCGAGCAACCTGGTGAACGCGCGGAAGTCGTCGACGGTCGCTACTTGAATTTTGATTGTATCGCCAGCGTTGGCGGCTTTTAAGTAATTAATTTTGTGCTCTTTGCACAAGTTTGAGACCGCGGTCCAGCGCGTTTTTTCACGCAGGAAGACGGGCGGAGGGAGCTGAGGTTTCGGCGGGACGGGAGCGCAGCGCGTCGCTGGCTTAGACGGGACCGACGGAGACGCGGTCACTTCGAGTGACAAGAGCGGCGCGGGGGCGGGTGTAGAAGACACCGGGGTTGGCTCGGGTGTTGAGGACACCGCGGCTTTTTTCGAACGCTTCTTAGAGCGTTTGGCAACTAATTGGAACTCGGGCTCTGGAGAGCCGGTTAGGGTGGCGGCGACCGATGAAGCTACGGACGCGGCGGAGTCTGAGTCGCTCCCGGGAGCGGTACGCTTCCTACGAGATGAGCGCGAGGATGAGACCGACGCGCAGTCCATATCGGATGGAACGGGAGACGCGGGAGAGCTATAGACCTGAGGGGTCTGGGTGTTGGAGGCCTGAGGGGCCGGGGTTGGGGCCTGAGGGGCCGGGGACGCGATTGATGCCTGCAAGGCCTGCGTTAGGATGTCTTTTGGGATGGAGACGCCTGCCGCAGCAAGCGCCTGGGTGAACGCGTTAATAATGATTAGCGGATCCATTAGGGAGGGTTGGGACAATAATATGTAAAAATATAAGTATAATAAAAGATGCCTAGTTCCTAAAAACCTAGCAAAACCCTAGCGGCAAACCTCCCTACCAGCGGTAGGGGGGCTGGGGAGAATAACTTAAAACTAACCGTAGTACGCCGAAGGCCGCTACCTAGAAACCTAAAAAAGGGTACGCAGGTAAAGAGTTGACCGCGTTAGGGTCAACCTTTACCGACAGAAAGGACAGATACACACGAAGACACACAAATATGATAAAAATAAATATGAAAATAGGAGAAAACAATAAATAAAATAGAGAAGAGAAATAAATAAAAATAAAAAGGACTGGTTCAGTACAAATTCATTGTCACCGTTAAGTATCCTTTGCACTGAAACCAGACTACTCACGCTGGGCACAACACTGCACTCAGCACAAGCACAACACAACTTAGCACAGCACTTTGAAGACTAAGGGGCTTAGTCGCAAAGAAAAAACGCACTTCGAAAGCACTCAGACGGAGTAGAAAGACCTTGAAAACCGTAGCACGGAACCAACACGCTAAACTGTGACGTCAGTAGACTGAGCGCCACGGAATATCGGGAAGGGACCAAACAACGGAGAGCGGGGTCTTGCACGTCCGCACTGGGCGGCGGTCGGAGCGAGAATGTTTTTCGAGGCGAGCGCAGCCGTCGTCACTTACGTACCTATCGAGTAGCACGAAATCGATGCGACTGGACACGATTTTAGTTACTTTAATGATTTCAAAGAAAAAAAAAACTTTATTTGCGCCTCGAGCGCCTCATGCGTAGGTATGAAAAGGTATGAAAACCAGCTTGGCCTGTCAAAGATGTTGAAGTAAAAAAAATTAATGGCTGAAACTCTTAACCAGCCCCAATAACTCCAATTCTAACAATGGTATATTTACTGACCCTCTTAAGTATTACGCTTCCTTTATTTTACACCCTGTATGTACATGTCTACCTATATATAGGTAGTAGTGTGCCTCAAATGATCCCACAATTCTAGAAGCGTGAGCATATTAATACTTTAACTATTTATTATTTAGATCAAGGATACCCGTTGTCTAGAATTGTTTTGCTTGTTTTAGATATATTTGATTACACCTTCCTTAAAGGTTTTGGGTTATTGTTTCATACATGATAGCCAAACAAGAAATTTACGTAATTTACTATCATCATCATCTCAGTCCTGCGTGTCATAACAGTTTGATTCTACTATTTAAATAGCAAATACCAGGCATGTCAAACATTTTATTGTACTTACTTTGGGTTGTAGGTTTGTAAAAAAGTGATATGTGATTTATAGAACTTGTTAATGAATGAATGGCTGATACGTGTTATCAAAATTCTGCTAAATCATTTGTAAACAGACAAATCCCATGCTGTATGTTATTCGATGTATATTTATCTCGATGGGCTACAAGAAGAATCTAAGCGAAAAAGTTTTTTGCAAATAAATTTCAACTGTCTTTGATTAGTTTGCACTTGCAATATCTAGATGCCTGTTTACCGTCACAAGTTCCCAATAAAAATGTAGTAGATGAAGAAGTAGTAGTAGATGTAGAAGAAGAAAATGTATTAAAAAAGTTAGTAAAAAAGAGTTACGCCTACACCAGTAGAAAACATAGCCCAAAAACCACGCGGGATGGTAGAGTACTTGAGTGGCAACCATGACTTCTAGACGCGTTGTACGTTCTGATACACATATACTATAATAAAAAACGTATATAAAAAAGGTAAGTATCTACTAGTAACTCTGAATAGCACAGGCTTTATACAACTAAAAACTATCAACAATACTAGTGTCGTTATCCCGGTGAAGGCCATTTGCAAAGCAAAATTCAATTAACAGAGTCTTTTCAATTGATTGATTTAAAAGACAACATATCTTATCTCTGAGAAGAATAAAACAACTAGGTCCAAAAATTCTAGTAGTTTCAGTTGTGATTGTTTCAAAAACGAATCGAGTTCCAAAGCCAGTGATCATCAAGTCTTAGCAAGGTAAGTTTGATATTGGGTACTATCCAAAAAAATCACTGTGTCATTCTAAAAAAATTAACAGAAGATTCTCTCTAACATTTAAACTATACCTAAGTAACTATATAATTAGTAGAGTAGATAGAGTAGCGTAGTGGTAAGTAGCCCTGCCTCATACGCCAGAGGCCCCAGGTTCCAGCTCTGGCCGGGGCACTCATTTGTGTGATGAACATAAATGTTTGTTCTCGGGTCATGGTTGTTGATATTTATATATGTATGTCTATTCTGGGTTCCCCCCCAGTTCGCTGTGTTGTCATCCATAGCACAAACTCTGCATACGTTGGGGCCATACAGTTGGTGTGATTGTCTGGGGATATAATATTATTAATTATTCAAATAAAAATTATGAAGCAGATTTAGACAACTTAATTTGTATACTTTGTTTAGACATAAGTTACTCAGGGTATTTACCTTTATATCAAGAAGATCGGGGCGCTCCTTGCGAGACCGTCAGAAGAACATTTAAACATTTCGAAGCTAATTTCTAGTTTATATAAAAAAAATTTATGGAAATCTTATACTATGTATCAAAATTTGAGATGAGAATACCAGAATACATTTCTTTGTAACTATGACTTTAAAAACCTTCGTTTTTGAAGTCAACAATTCTACGGAACTGTAACTTTGCTATTTAGTTATTACAGGAGACTTAAAACAGGAGACGGGAGAATAAAAGTGTATGTAGGTAACAAACTCTTAGATGATTGGATGCCTACGCGAGTTGTATGTGGCTAAGTACCTAGACTGCGCGTTGGAGCAAATGTTATCGATACATATTTATGACGTTCCGCTCAGGCATTGCTTTGTTAGAAAGTTGATACAAGTGTATCTACTATGTTTACAAGTGGTCTTGTTATCAACACAGGAACTGCGCCCGCTTTCTTTGGCTAGTGTATAAAATATGTTTAAACGAGCTTTACGTAATGCCTTCAGTTGTGCTAGTACTTATGAGTAAGATTGAGACTTGTATTATTCTTTGTTTAAAATACGTATCATATATTTTTAAGATTTTGCGTGTTATTTACTATTGATGTAAGTTGAAATAAATTAAATGTCAAAACTATACAACACAACAAGTGATCAACAAGCAACAAGTGATCTGCGAAGATGTCTTTATCATTCGAACGCAGAGACCAAACTGCCTCATCTGCAAAGAAATTTTAAAAAGTATATTATAAAATATATATATTTCAATATCAGAATTTGGGTAGTGGGTATATTTTTGAGGATGATGAGGCTTTTGGCGTTGCAACCGTGGGGTCCTGGGGACCAGAGGCTCATCGCCATTTTTCGGATCTAGCGAGGCGATTGGTAATTGAAACTCGTAACCCTAAGGCTGGCACCTACCTCGCACAACGAATTTCTATTGCGATCCAGCGTGGTAATTCGGCCAGCCTTTTGGCTACGTTGCCTTCAATGGACACAAGTTTATATTTAGTTTTTTATTAGTAGCATAATTTTATTTTCTTTTATAATTGTTAATTTAAGTTAAATTTTGAAATTGTCAATAAAAAGATATAATTTATGTTTAATATATTAATTTAAAAATTGGACTGGTATACCAAGGCAATTTTTTTTTAATTGGCATATAACTAAGTACAAGATAGATATTTTACAACAAAGATGGCGAAGAAATGTGAAAGAGATTATATTAAAAATCATCACGATAACTTAATAACTTAGGTTTCCTCAGCCAAAGATTGTCCGTCCGCCCGCCCATCTTTCTATCTGCAAGCTGTTTCTTATGAACTGCAATACAGAGGCAATGGAAATATTCATGCAATTGAGATATTTCGATTGCATTTACAATAAAACCTTTGTAGGTACTAATACGATGTCACGAAACCCTTTGTGCTCTACTCGCAATTTAACAGTTCTTTATATAAATGCAAATAGAAACGCTACATATAATATAAATATATACATATAAATAAAACAAAGCAGCCCACGTCTGCCTGTAGGTCTGAACGAGATCAACTCAAAAACTGCCCGACGGAATTTTATATGGGATTCTGCAAAAGACGGAGTATTAAAAGAGGAAGGTTTATGTATATAAGTAAAGTCAATTTAGACCAATCCGTATCAAATAAAATAATTTATTTACCTTAGGGTGTTACTACACCAATCGATCTTTCGTCGATCGACGTCGACCGGTCGTTCGATTGGTGTGGTAGAAGCCGTCGATCGATTGATGTGGTAACACCCTTAAGCATTTTGTACTCATTATAACTGTCCTTTACCCCATACGATTTAAATTAATAACTTAGGATCGCGTGATAAAATTGAGCGGTCAACTGAAGCAATATTACAAAGAAAAATTTTTGTTTAATACATTTTCAAATACTTGCGGCATGGGAAATAAAACACGTTCAAAATTTCACTTATTATGTAACATCTAAGTCACTGCATGCTGTATGTAACAATCTGATGCGACACTAAGACAGGAACCAATATAGGCCCAAATGCTCTGCTACTGTGCGGGCTAGATCGCTAGTCTACATATAAAATATTAAGCAAAAAGAATTTAAAATTTGAATGTTGTTATGAAAATAACAGCATTGCTTCGTTGCCATATATCCAGTGTAAGTATGCCGTCAAGTTGTACAAAGTATATCTGCGGAACGAGGGAAGGAAGGCACTGGTACTGTGCCTGCGCCGCCAACTGAATCTTTTGACTGGTTACAGGAAAATTACTTTTTGTCATTTGCTAGCCGGCTCACTTTGCTAGCGTATAATGAGAGGAACTAATTTTGTCGACAACATTTTTGAGGAAACTGAGTATCGCATCATACACACACCAGCATCAATAATCCTACTGCAGAGTATCAGCCTCGCCCACCGAAGGGGTGGTGTCGAGCAATGATCAGTCCACCACGCTACTAAATAATTTTACCCTCACCATATGCAGCAGAACTGGAGCTGCCGGCTTGATGTAGGTTGTCAAACTCATTGTGACATTTGGCTGTCAATGCGGATCGTCCCCAAGAACTTCAAATCAGAGAAGCGTCAGACCTTAACGACTGCGCCACTGAGGCTCGCATGGCAAAATTTTACAAAATTTGTGACTACATGAACTATAAAAGCCAATATAAATTATTTAAAGAACTACTCAGAACTTTTTTTTTATTTAAAGTTACACTTAAATGTTTTTACATTAATTAAAACTATAAAAAAAATCCCAGTTGGACTCTATTAAAGGAATAACAGACTAATTCATATAAGCATGCCTGTGCCAGGTTTTTACAAAGTTTACAAAATGAAAGTTCGCCTACAGAGAGTTATGATATCAATAACTTATAATCGAAAGTTTTACAGCATTTGGCAATCTCAAACTAGAGCTATAAAAACTTGGAAATATGAAATGAAAAATAAAAAATACTAACAGCGGAAACTTAAGGTTATACGAACCTAAGCTGGTAACAATTCATAATATCGCTTACCATCATCCATGTATAAGGAAAAGTATAAAAACATCCTAGATAAATCAAATCATATGTACATGTTTGGGTATTTGCATCGTGTATTAGAATTTGGCATACAGCTGTGATACCGGAATAAAGGCAAAGAACATTGTTATATATATATTTTGTAAAAGACTTGAAATTAATTAATTACTTGCGTGTAAAGTTTTAAAAAAAATTGATAATCATATTTGTTCAATATTTATAATATTTTTCCAAAACAAAATATATTATTAATAAATTTAATTTTCTTGCTTCACAGATCTTATATTGCTGTAGCTTTTTTATATAAATACATAAAAATATAACCAATTATTTGACGTACATTTCGTTTTGTCTACCAAAGGATCCCGCTTTGAAATTACGTTTCTGTCCTTTGGGACGTAAGTACGTAAATTGCCAACAGTAGAATCTTGCTTTGGTTTAATACGCGTAGGACAAATGTTCCTATTACCAGAGACTAGTAGCTATTACCTACAGATATTTATTATTATTTCTTTAGAGTATTTTTATTATAAAAAGTCAGGCGTTTCGTTCGTTTCGTCTCGCCTGGTGGAAAGTGATGATGAAGGCTATGATGATGATGATGATACACGATGTTGTTAAAGCATATCAATATTTTGTTTTTGTTAATTACAAGTTACAAAGGATGGTATATCATGCCCTTGTACATTATGAACTGATTATGCGTTCTGTATATTATGTTTCATTTTGTACAATAAAGAATAAAGAAAGAAATAAAGAATGATCATCCAAGGAGCTGCCTCTAGTTATAACAGAACTGCTTGCATTAGTACCTACTAAAAAAACCATGATATTTACTTATTTCAAACGTACACTTAAAATCAATAAACCTTAGAATATCCTATATTATTATATGTATTTAATTATTATGATTATTTTTCATATTGCGATGTGTGTATGATTTGTTTCTTTAATATTTATTACATATATAACTATTTGGGAAAGCTTAAATTGTAACTGGCTTTTTGCCTTCATTATCTTATTTGTACTATGCAAGTAAGTTTTCGGGATATATAAATAAATATAATAAATATTGGTTGTAATTTAATAATGTATAGACGAACGTAGCAATGTTGGAATTGTCTTTATTCCTGTAACTTCACTTTTAGTTCCTTAGTCTTTAAAGCGACGTCGACGATGATCTCGCGTTACCACTCGCAGACAGGACCGGTACTTCCAAAATACTGTTCGACGGAATCGAGCAATGACCGCCATCATGTTAGTTACGAGGCTCCACAGCTCAGGCTTGTTAATAAGCGATCAAACCATCCGAATTCGTTTACGTGAAGTGGGCCATTTTACGGAGGGCTCGTGCACGTGAGATGAGGAGGAAGAAGAGTGGCGTTATGTGTTCTTTTCCGATGAATCTCATTTCAGAAGGAGGCCAAATACAAGAAGCTGTTGAGTTTGGATAACCTTCTGGACATCATGAACGTTTAAGATTTTGTCAGGAAGTTCATCCGTAATGTGGGGGAACAATAATGATTTGAGCCAGTATTTGGATCGGTGGAAGAACCGATCTCATCTGGATCAGGGACAACCTCAGTGCTCAGATTTACGTGGAGAGAATAGTTTTAGGCGTAATCATCCCTTTGCGTGGCCGGTTGAGTAATTCTCTTAACTAATGCACACGTAACAGCCACTCTTGCCGTATCGGGTATTAGGGTGAATTTTCCGGAGCCTAAAATTGCGTGGCAACGATGAAATCGGTACTTAAAAACATAGTTACAATGTTATACAATTGTTTTCTGGTTAGGTGATATAGTAATCTATGTGTAGCACTAAATATTCAATATAACGGATTAATAGGTACTCTAAAAAAATCAATTAAACCTCGAAATCTTTCATTGCCGTGTTTGTCCACACGTCACCTTGAAGTGTATTATACCTCATTGATAAAAATCTATTGGTTATTTATATTAAAACCTAGTTTTATTTCATACGTGAATAGTTAAAGTATTGTTAAGGAATACATTTATTAAAAAATTTTATCAATACAACAAATGGTAATCAAAATTTAATTTGTCCGAGAACTAACTTTCATCGCCATGTCCTAAACATGTTTAAGAATATCGTTTTATCTAACGCCTTGCTTCACCCGCCCCTGAAAACGATGCATATTAGTGCCGGGTACACTACATAAATCCGAAAAACTTAAGTAATTCCGATAGTTATAATCACGAATTTCAAAATTCCGAATTTAAATAAAAATATAAATATAATAAAAATAAAAATACCGTGTTTCCTAATTTTTACCATACCTAATTTTTAACATACTCAAGAAATAACTCGGTACAAAAAATTAAATAATCTTTCTCGTTTCCAGCTGACTACTTGAATGCTCGAACGTATAAATTGATGTGCTCATGCAGTTTTACTAGGCGTTTGTTATTGCAACTAATATTATTCGGAATTTTGAAATTCATGATTCGTATTTATGATATTGCGGATTATCAATAATTCGGAATTGCTTATGGTTCCGTAATTCTAAATTCAGCATATTGATTTTCGTAATTATAAAAGTTCGGAATTTGAAACTTCGAAGAAAAAATATTGGGAGTTATGGAACAGGGAGTTTTCCTTTTCGGAATTATGAACCATTCGGTATTATAAAATTCGGAATTTTGAAATTCGTGGTCATGACCATCGGAATTATGTTTTTCGTATTTATGTAGTGTACCCGTAATATACAAGTATTTGCGAATACTGACAGGACAGGGCTCCTCAAGTTAACCTACTACAATACGATAAAAGACCTAAGGATAGACTTAATTAGCTTTTTATTGTACAGTCAACTACAAAAAGATTTAAAGTTAACACCTTACAAAGTGATGTATATAATTGCGTACCACACCCTTTGTATGTAATTATAATACTTAGTAGTATACAACATATAAAATTTTTTGTATGGATTTTCATTTCCGTGGATTGATACTTTCATTTCCGTGGCACAGTTCTTTCATTGCCGTGGACGCTTGTTTCATTGCCGTGCACGCATGTTTCATTGCCGTGCACGCATGGTTCATCGCCGTGGCACGAAATTTTTAATCTTGTATATCTCGTTAGTTTTTTAAGTTATCTGCTAGATATGAAGCAAGAATACATACATTATCAAAAACTTTCATAAATGTGAAGTTTTTTTAAAATAAACCTAAAGATAAAAGAATCCACGGAAATGAAGATTTTAATGGACCTGTTGTAATTTACCGATTAACAATCTGCCGTGGCCCGCTGAATCACATGACCTCTAACCAATTGAGCAAGTATGGATGCCGTGCACACCCCACAACAATTTTTTGACAAAGTGATTGGTGATGAACTGATACTAAGCATGCCAACCCGCTGCGACTGTGTTATTCATGTTAATGGTGGAAACACAGGCTATTATTTTTTAATCTATACTTCGAACATTCTTACATTCCAAATTACATTTTAATATATAATGTTTGTATATTTCTATCCACATTTTCAAACTGTTCATTTTGTTTTTGGTTTTATAATTTTATCTACGACATATCATTTGTCAAAATCAGTGCAGTCGTTTAGTATCGGAGTCATTTAGGAACAGACATAAATTTATACCTATAATCCTTAATAAATAAATAAATATTTCTTACAATCACACCACATTATCTAGCCCAAATTAAGTATCATTAAAGAACTTGTGTTATGGATACTTGATAACGGATAAATAAACTTAAGAAATATATAAACACACGTAAATATTTTTTTTATACATAAATATTAGAAATAAACTTAAATAAACGTAAGTACACATCCATGACTAGAAAGCAAATATAATAATATATCTGCCCCTACCACGATTCGAACCCGGGACCTCTGGCATGGAAGGCAAGGCTACTTACCTACATACCAAACAGGCCGTCAAAGTCGGCTTAGAGTGTTATGTTGCCAATAATTACAGCAATTATCAATGAGTCCATCCGTAGCGCAAAGTTTCCCAGTCAATGGAAAAGAGCACTAGTTACCCCTTTGCCTAAAATAGACAATCCCACTGACCTTAATGACGTACGGCCGATCAGTATATTAACATTCCGCTCAAAAATATTAGAAAAAGTTGTGTACATACAAATTTTAAGACATGTGGAAGAAAACAATATTTTGCCTTCTCAGCAATCGGGCTTCAGAAAGGGACGTGGTACAGTCACCGCACTTTTAGATGTAGTAGATGCAATTCTGACGGAGCAAGATGTTGGCCGCGGAACGATCCTTGCACTATTGGATTTTTCCCGCGCTTTTGATAGCCTTGATAATTCTCTCGTGCTCTCTAAGTTAACTTACTACGTGCTTGATCCTCATTCAATACAGTGGTTCAAAAGTTATATTAGTGATCGTCAGCAGTCGGTGAAGCTTAGAAATCAAGATGGTTCTAGCCTAGTTTCCGAACCAAAACTGGTAGAGCGTGGTGTTCCTCAAGGATCCATATTAGGGCCTCTTTTATTCATAATCTACAGTACTGATTTAATAAAGCAGATCCAACATTGCAAATTTCATTTATATGCTGATGATGTACAATTATACATCTCCGAAATACCTGAACGAATTCTGCATTCAGTAGAATTATTAAATAAAGATCTCAGTAGAATAGCTGAATGGTCACATAGAAACTCTCTCGTACTAAATCCTAACAAATCTAAATTCATGATTTTAGGCTCAAAAATACAGATCAATAATATAAAATCCAAGTCTCCCGTGGTCCGTATACTAGATCAAGGTATTGATCAAGTTGATGAGGCTAGAAATCTGGGTGTTTTAGTCGATAGTCAAATGCGATTTCAAACTCATATTGAAAATTTGGCACGAAGCTGTTTTTATAGATTGAAAATATTGTATAAAATTCGAAACTTATTATCTAAAGATACT
This sequence comes from Marasmarcha lunaedactyla, assembly GCA_923062675.1. NCBI lineage: Eukaryota > Metazoa > Arthropoda > Insecta > Lepidoptera > Pterophoridae > Marasmarcha > Marasmarcha lunaedactyla. The sequence continues at coordinate 9,282,666 of OV281339.1, read as the reverse complement.
CGAATCGCCGTTTGTGAATCTTTAGTGTTATCTCGCCTCAACTATGCCGATTTTTTGTATGGACCTCGTTTATTATATAAAAGCAGCCGTTTAATACAGCGCGTACAGAATGCGTGTTGTAGATATATATTCGATGTGCCTCCAAGAAACCATATCACACCTTTTCTCAATAACGCATCTATACTTAATATGGAAGCCCGCAGAAATTTACACTTGGCTTCGCTTATGTTCGACATTATTAAGTTTAAAAGTCCTGACTACCTATTGAATAAATTAAAATTTTCGAGTTCAAACACATTGCGTGACAACGTACCTAGGTCCTCACGTCCACCACTGAGTGTGCAACCTCACCGCACTGTGGCGTTTACTGGTAGTTTTCGTTACAGTGCAACTAAGTGTTGGAATAACATTCCACCACCTGCAAGAATTTTGCAAAGTAAATATTCTTTTAAATTAAAACTTAAGACGCAATTGCTAGAAATACAAAAACCTAGAGTTTCCAACGCTTTGCTGAGGTGACTAGTGTAATATTTGCAATGATATTATAAATAATGTGATTCTTTCTTTCATTCTTAATTCGTTCAATATATATAAAGAATACAATTACTACTTATAATAACCTTAATCTCATTATGATCGACTATATAATATATGTAATATATTCTATTTACAATTCAATGATACCTATCTATAAACCTAGTTTAATTTTAACTTACAATTATTCTATATATTTTCAAAAAACTCTCATAGAATTATTAAAAACACTATCAATGTATAAACTTTAATATTACAATGAAATGACGTGCTCGCTTACTATGACCCATTGCACTGACGTAACACACAGGATAAACTGTGTAAATTGTCTGTATTATTCTTTCTTTCTTATTTTTTTTTTGTATTTTTGTGTGTGTTTAAAGTGTAATAAATGTTTTATCTATCTATCTATTGTTATTTTATGTAATAATTTGACAAAAATTTTGTTTTTTTGTTTATTTATTTGTTGTAAAGTTAGTAAAATAAATTAATTACTGTATTTTTGTATGTTCTCAAGCTTTGGTTTTCAGATTGTTACTCGCACTATTGCACAGTCTCTAATGCTCCTCAATTGGAAGAAATCTCTTATTAATAAGTTCGTCCTTTCTTTTGTACCTTGTACCTAATTATTAAAGATTCGTTTGAAAATGAAAATATAATATTTTGCTATTGATTGGGTGCAAGACTACAGCCGTATTCATTCGACTACACTCGGCTCAGCCTCAGTTGAGGATGTTTGGTATAGTTAGTTTCATACATCGTTCTCGATTACTAAGAACGTACCTAAGGGAACTACCTAGGAGATTGTCAAATTCTGGTCAAAGTTGGTTTGCTGGCCACCTTGTCATATTTTTTACGTATTTTGTTTAATTTTCTATTTATAGATAGATAGTTTTCTTTTTAGCCAAACTGACCGTTCATTTGTCATATAAACCTGAAATTATACGTACATAACCAACATAACATAAAGTGAATCCAACTTTTTTATATATAAAAATGTTTCGTCACTGTTTTGACATTTGAAAAAATCCTCAAAACCTCCTCCGATTCTTACGATTTTTATTTTTATTTCTATTTCCCGATATTTGGGCACTTTGTTTGCAAGCTATTACCATGAAAACTTACTTAGACTTACTAATCCCCGACGCAGAGAAGTGTTGAGTTTAACCGGTGTTTCTGTGTGTCTGTTAGTGTCATCGTAGATTCCACACGAATGAACCAACTTTGATGAGATTTCTTTGATCAAAACCTTCATAAATCGAGAAAGTTCTTAGCTGCGTTTCAGGTATTCAAAAGTTATGTGAGCTTTTCCCGTCAGTTATTTACATAGTGTGATATAAAGTTTTGTATGTACTAATAATTATGATATAAGAGGAATAATTATAATAAATAAAAAATAAGCCTATACTTATTCATTAGGTTTATCTCTATAATCACGTACCTATTCTCTGGAGACCTGGCCTTTCGGAATGATATCAACAAAACACACTACATAACAAAGCATGAACAATGTGGTTGTTCCACATTTTATAGATGTTTTCAAATTAGATACAGGCTTCAATATTAGTATTGTGGTGTTATTGAATATCAAAATGTAGACAAAAAAGTATTAAGTCAGTTCAGAGAAAATATGTGAAATATGTTTTATTTTACTTGGTCGTAGCCGGAAAACGAACACGCAATCCAATTAACGGAGACGTTAGTGAGTATGTCAGTGATTGATTATCGATGGGCTGCCAACCGTAGGTTTAAGTTAGAATTGCCTTTGTGCCAGTAATAACACTGGCCGTTTCTCCCTTTACCCGGAACACAACCACCAGTAAAATAAAAAGCAACCACAAACGGAACAATTCCAACCGGAACCCACCAAGCCGGTATAGTACTGCCCTAGGCAAGATCTTAACAAGAGAAACTCTTCTATCAGTAAAAAAATATAATAAATATTGTAGTATTTAAAAATGTGCTACTGATTAAGTAAGTAGATATATAAAATTTTTCGATCATAGTACTTAAAATAATACTTCAAGTAAGTTAAGTCTATCTAAAGTACTCGTAAGTAAGTTTTAAAGGGTAGTGTTAGGTATACAGTTATAAGAACACTAAACAATAAGGCAATCTACTTAATCTATTTTAAACACCTTGTTTTTTTTTCGAAATGGACAGTTTAAAACTACTCCTGAATGCGATAAGCCTAAGGGCACCTGAAAGGGCACGGTCCCCGGCTTAGGTCGTCGTATATTGATACTACCACTAGTTCGGAAGGGTCATATCTACTGCCAACCAGCAAGAAACTCAGTAGGAATGCGTAGGACGCGTTAGCCTGGCCCGCCGGTAGGTTAGGCGATTGATAGCCGTGTTACTCTATTTCTAACTGGGACGCCGGCGTTCCTTGTTGTAATAGCGTCGTCGGGATCTGTTTAGACGTTACGCGGACGCGTATAACGAACCGTCGCGTCTGATTTGACTGTGTCCGCCCGCCATGTATGATCATCGCCGGGCTATGTATAAAATCATATTACATGTGAAACAATTTTACTCATTGCTGATAAGCGAACTAAGACGAACCGCTGTTATTAAATGGATCCACAATATTGCGTCCTTTTCAATACATATTATACATAACTACACTGCATGTTACTCACAAATTATTTTTAATTCTGTTAGTAGGTAACAATTTAAATGAAATGCTTCCATAAACTCCATTTCCGGTTCAAATAAACCAATCAGAGTTAAGTAGGTGCAATAAGACAATATTCGCACCACTATAGGGCCCACTTCTGTATCTCTGGGTTACTTATCACTTGGCTAAATATTGCTTTATGTCTCTATCAGTTCAATAGTATTAGGAAGTGAGGGAGGGACATTTACGGGTTCCTTAAGTATAATTTCTGTTTTACTATTTCTAAACCATTTTCGCGTTTCATGTGTTATTATAATCTCAACGCGTAATTATCAATATTTTTTTAAAACTCAATTAGAGAGAGAAAAAATCGTAATAAAAACTAAAATCTTTTACATAAAAAGTTCAAAAAACTAACAATCCTCGTTATATTAAAACGTTTTAATTTACAAGTACGCCTTCTATTTCGTATCATTACTGCTGTAGATGATTATAAGAAGTACAAATATAAGAAAAAACAAAGTATACATAAAGATTTCACATACACACAACAATATATTGATAAGACACAACAATCGGGGTATAATTTAGAAAGTGGGCGCGCGTTATCAGAGGCCGCGGCAGTTGGCGTCGCGCCGTCGACGCGCGCGGACAGTGCGAGCGCCGGCAAACTCGCACCGCTTTCACTGATACCAGCTGATGGAGACCTGCCCCGGACCCCTGGACCACCAGGTGGGCGACCAGGTAATAGTGCACTGTGACAGTGGACTCAGTTCGGAATGGAAAAAAGAAGAGAGTAATTTTTTCGGTTTTCCGAGTTGTAGAGTATTTTTTATGGTGGTGTTAATATTTTTAAAGTGAGGTTTTTTGGGAATTAATGTTTATTGAAAAAGGGTGTTTGATTTTTTATAATGTAAGTATTAATTTAAAAGTGAATGTTGAGTGCGAAGTCTGCGGCCGCCGGGCGACGGTGCTGAGTCGGTATCTGTTTAGAGTTATGTATGATAACACTAAAAACTAAACATTTAATATAAATGAGTGCTATATCTACTTGATACACTGACTCTTCATAATAATAAACATATATTGTTGAAAAGGTGCTATTTAAATACATATAAACTACGCCAATTAGCAAAAATTTTAAAATATCATTATATTTAATTATATTTCTATTTTGCTATTAAAAAGCTGATCTTCATTTTTATCATAACCTGAAATATTGTTTCAAACACGTTGGATTTTATTATAAACGTATGAAAAAAGAAAGTTTCACAGCGTTTCCTCGGAACTTTTCCAGGATTAATTTTAAGTGAAACAATAGTGTCAAGAATCTCAGTTTATGAACAGGTAAAACTATACATCTTACTTTTTATTACAAAACTATCTCCTATGGTTGATAATAGACATTAGAGCTGGCCCACAGATGGAGGCAAGCATACAAAAGAGTTCAACGCAAAAGTATAGTAAAAAAGCTCAAAGTCCATACATACCATTATTCAAAAGTATTATAATTATGTATAAGATATGATTATATATATAATTTTAAGGTGTTTCATAAATCGTATGAGTAAATAACTTTAAATTAAATTTTTAGTTCTAAGCATTATTTATTATTCTTTTTATTATTATTAATGGCAAAAAAGATGTAAAAATCGTTTTTTTTTTAAATAATATCTTTAGAATTTTTTTAAGAACTCTAAAATATAATATATAATATGATTCCGTTTCGTAACTACTTATTACAATTGAAAATACTTTTTATATAGTGAACAATTCGTTTATCAATCCAAAAAACCAAGACCCTAGTTTATATAAAAAATAACACTACCGATTTTCTAAAGTAACTAGTATATAAATAACGCAACCTTTATTTAAATTTGAACTGTTAAGCTATCAAATTAAAAAAACATATAAAATATTCAATAGAACTTCAAACTGTGACAACGCAATTAAGTGGTCACAAAGAAAGCATTATTATTAATTAGTTTATAAATTATTCAAGTTTAGAATTTTTAGGGTTGACGTTAACGTTAAAAATACTAAAGATTTACTGAGAGCACCTAAATTTTTTATGTCCAAATAAACATACTTCGCTCTAATTTTTAAATTATATATTTAATACATACATATTGCTTATAAATGAAATCCATTTAATGTACATATCTAAGTCCACTATTTTCTTTGTTACTCGTAATATTTCGGGTTCAACCGTAAAGGTTTATTTCCCAAGGATAAATGAAGTGAGATTCTCTGGAAAGGCGAAGGACAAAGTTAAGTCTTAAAATTATGAAAACTATAATTTCAAAATAACTGTTATAATATTTATAATTCAAATTCTTTTATTGTGGCAAAGAATAGGGTAAGCATAAAGTAATATAATAATTATTAGTTTCACTGCTTAACTGTACAAATGTCATTAACCAGTCTAGACTGTTTGTGCTTGTTCTATTATTGTAACTAAAATATCTGCTGACAAAGTTTAAGATCAACAAAGAGACCTGAAATGAAATGAAATATTTATTTCTCAACATTGACAATTACTTGTTCTACCTCTTTCTTGAACCCTTTAAATGTTATAGTCCTTGTGCATCCAACCGTGTCACATTACTTTTTGCATCATAACATAAGGTGACATTCTTTAACAATTGTGACCAACAACAAAGAATAACAAACTATCGCAAATTACACGGCCCGGTTATGTTCGGCACGGGCGGCGTTACATTTTGTGCTTAGATCCATCTTCGAGAACGTACAGTTACCGTAAAGAAGAACGGTGCAGAACTCGACCGCAGCCAAAACCTATTAAGAATCGTAAAAGAAAACCATATTGCTAAAAAGTAAAGGGCTTCAAGAAAGAGCTCTAATTTGCACTGATTTCAAAGATTGTCAGCAGACATCTTACACATATGTAGTAGACAAATTGTTTTATTGGTCATGAGTAGTTTGTACAAATGATCTTAAAGCAATTGGATTTGTTATTTTTGCGTGTCCCAGTCTAGTCAAGGACCTTTGTATGTGCTTTAACGTGAATTATTGGTTGTTCTTTTTTTACTGGATAAGAACTCTAGACCCAGAATTTCATAGCTAAATAAGACGCATGCGCCTTGCGCTTACTTTCTGACTTTTATATCAGGATAGCCTGTCTTATTATTATTTGAGATAGCAGAAAATTAACAAAGATGTGGCGATACTTCTTAAGAGAAGATCAATATAAGTAAGATTGATAAAGATTAAAAAGCTAGGCTGAAAATTTTTTCTACTATAAATTTTTTGGTGTATTAATAAAGCGTATTGCGTATAGCCATAACAAAGACTCATTATGCTTAAAAATATGCAGTTAATACTAATACCTGATCTGTTCGTATATTATATTTAATCTTTTTGATGTAATTTGACATCCCATTAAATTGTATTTTAATGACTGAATTTAATTTTATTGTATTGCAATGAAATGTGTTTTTGTTTTATAATTAATTACTTAAATTTATTTTAGGATTATTTATGACATTTTAAGACTTTTTTATGACATCGCCAACACATATATTTATAGAGATTTAAATGAATTGACACATTATGTAACTAAATTTTTTATTGTTTTTGTACTAACATAGATATATAAGATTGTATACTAACAAGTGGGCCAAGTTGCTACAATAAAGAAATTTGTTATGATTATTATTAATAACATACTGAAATGTTATATTATTATTAACATTCATAAGTCATAAACAACCGTCTTAAAAGACAAAAAAATCACAAATATATTTACAAAGAAGATAGATAATAATACTACTTAAAAGGATAAAAATACGCTACAAATAAGAACTACCCGTAACTTAACATCAGCACGCTGGATCGCTGGATCGCAAAACAAATTCGTGGCACGAGCCTAAGGGTCAACATACTAAAAAATACTGTAATATAAAACATCACTTAGTTTAGTCACGAAGCACACCCCACCGACAATAAACGAAACGACACGAATGATTGCATTTCTATGCACAGAGACCTCGAATTACCTACAATCTAAAAACACCTAAGAAAGCTGTCGAACACCTTCCTCAAGCGCTCCAAAGACCATCCCAATATTTATTCGCGAGATAGTCTCATATAAATATTCCCCCAATACCCCAACAGCTCTCGGCAGATCTGGACGATTTTTGGCTGCCCAGGCCGAACCAACCTTCAATCCTAGCACCATAAGTGCCATCTCATTCACAGCGGCTGATCCGTAAGCGGGTCCTCGCTCGCGCACCCCTTAGCAGTTTATAGTGGGTAGGTGCTACTTGAGTGACTCCCACATAACCCTGCAGAACGGTTTACACAATGGATTTACCACCTCCCTACCCGCGGAGGGTGCCTGCTTAGGCGCAAAACAAAAAAATGTATGCTGTTGGGGAGGAATACGATTGAATTCGTGTGAGTATGAATTTTTGGTAGTACCAGAGCCATTTTTAAATTTCCAGAACGAAAACGTTGGAACGAAAAACGCACAGTGTTTTCTTTTGCGACACCGCCGCTATACACAGCATTAATACTTCGAGCCGTTTCTGCAGCACTGGTGCAACGGTGGAACTAATACTCGTAAATAACGCGATATTTCAAGTTTTCCATTTTGTAAACAAACTGACGGAAAGAAAAAACAAATGAGGAAAAAACAAATGAATTACGGTTTTCGAAACACAAATGCGTGAGTTAAATAGCTGTATAAATTTGAAATTGGAATTCTTAACCAAAGAGGAGAAAATACAGATCAAAGTGGCCAGTACGACAAAACGCCAATTTCATATGTAAGTAAATCAGTGAAATGACATATAAATTTCGTATGTAATTTCACAGAATTAAGTAAATTATATGAAATATACGACACTATGCCTAGAGCAAAGAATTACCTTCTCTCAAACCGAAGCTCCAGAATTACAAACACTTGATAATTCTGTCAGCGTGGTAGATTAATTACCATTGCTATAATATTGCATGTAATAATAAAATAAAAAACCTGATTCACGTCACAACTCATTGAAAATTATATCATACATGTGTGTTTATATATTTCTTAAGTTTATTTATCCGTTATCTAGTGTCCATAACGCAAGTTCTTAGTGATACCTAATTTGGGCTTGATAATATATAAATAAATATTATTATTTTTATTTCAACTCAAAATAATGCTAAAATAACTAATTCTTAATTATAAAATCTAGAAGTCAAGATACCCTTAACCGAAAATAGTTAGTATAATAGCCATTTTATTCTTCAAAATATATTTAAAATGATATATTTTCATATTTTTATTTCATTATTGCGGTATAGACTTTTCCTTTAAATTATTTATTAGCGGTGTATTTTTAGAGACAAATAAATCGATACTCAAATTCGTTAAGCATTGATAATGTTTCTATATTTTTCGAAGTGTCGTTTCACCAACGGCAAATTTACTTTATCACATTATCTTAAAGTGGAAAATACTTTGTGTTTCAGATAGTCCCTGGCGAAGGACGCTGGGGCGCTCCGCTCGGCCCGGCGAGCCTGGATACGTGGCTTCAGATGCAGGTCAGATATTATTTCCTATACCAAAGTTGTTAACTATATAATGTTTATAATATATAATAAAAAAAATTAAGGTATTTGTGTTAAAACTTAACCCCGAGATAGACTTCGCTCGTGTATTTATTTAGCCGATAGATGAGGTGGAGCCACAACAGCCAGTTCCTGTTGGATCGAGAGGGAAAAAGTAATATTTTAGCATCCGAATCCAAATCCAGGATAATCTAAGCTTGTTTGAATCAAAGGGACGTTATCAATTGTTGTATGATAATGTTTAAATGAAATGTATACATGTATGACAAAACACTCTCAGATTAGATGTCCTCCTCACAAACTTTCAATACAAGTTTGTTAATAAAACTAAACTGAAACAGGCAAACTTATAATAAATCTTAAAATGCTTTAGTTAAACAATGTCACTGAAATAAATGCTTAATCAGTTGAATTAAGGATATTAAAACTTTGCCCGCCCATCTAAGCATGACGGGCATTCATTTAAATTACAAAAAAATCATACGATCATCAGCGTGTAATATATCGAAAAATCGACTAATTACACGGTGGAGTGACCCTAGTAGTCCCCCAGTTTTTAGAATGCTCCCTTCGTTTATGTGTTTACCGGGTTAGCGTGCGATGCGTCGGAGTTCATATTTTTGACATACTTGCATGGAAAATAATATACTTTTTTCATACGTTATTATCCTAGTTTGATATAAATAGCCTTAAGTAGCATTCACTTTTACGCCATACAATGTTAATAATCTCAGTATTTATCTCTTTCATTGCTATAGTATACCAATATAATTCAACGTTCTAGGAATTCAAACCATGTTTCAAAACCGTTAAAAAAATCCAATATCTTTTTTTGAATATTACTTTTGTGTTTTAATATAATTAATTGAGCACACCAATTACCGCAGCTGGATTTGTTCTTTAACTAGTTTTGTTAACAGCTCTTATTAACATTTGTTAAAGACGTATTCTTAGATTACGATACTTGTTAAGTAAAGTTTTCGTCGTGTAATTCTATAACATAACGGTCTTACGGTCCAATTTAGAACTGTATTATTTTATATATGAGCTTAAAAGTAAAGATCAAAATCATAAACATTTGTTAAAAGAATTGCAATAATCGCATGGCCGTATATAATCAAATTTAAAAAATCAATAAAAAAATTTAAAAAAATACATTATTGAAAACCGTAATCAAAGTATCTTATTTTTTGAATTAAAAATTTAATTAAAATTTAAAAAAAATATCTTAGTCTTTTGTTACCAAAAAAAAATTATAACTTGTAAGAGTATGTTTGTAGACTGTAGTCCTTTTTGATAAATAAATTAATGGTGCCGTAAGACTCTTTTGATTAATATAAAAACACGTTATAATTACAAAATGCTTTTTTATGATTGGCAAAGTTTTGTCCAATATCCTTAAAATGAGCTTAGCTATGAGTATTTTTGTCAACAAAACTTGTTCGCTTATTTCATTATGTGGCTACGTCTAATGCATTTAACCAAGACATGCTTATTTTGTGGTCTATCGAAGCTGTATTTATATATAAGCTGTATTTAATATATGGTAATACTAATACATAAAAAAATAAGATATTTCCACGACTACATTATTTAACTGCATCTCTTTATTTAACAGTTAATTGCTAGAGAAAAGACTTTCCATTGCTTGTGATAATATTTCTTAGGTACTGTAATCATCAAATTATTATTTAGCAACACATAGAGAGTCTTTTCAGTTATTAACTTTCCTTAATATATGTCGAAAATTCAGACACCTGATATTACATTTAACCCTTTTGAGAGACTATTTCACCCAAGTCCAAAGCATTGGGGTAAGGATCTATCGGCGGTTTTGTTGGGAGTATAAGCCTGACAAACATATAAATAGCTACAAAATTAAAACAATATTTTGCCATTTAACCAAAAAATACACCAAAGTTTATGTTATAGATCTCTGGTATAAAATAAAAGATTATTTATATAATAATCATAAAAATTAAAGTATTGAATAAAATTGCGCAGTTTAATATGATATAACAATTCTTACGTTTACTGAACTGGACTGTCTGTTCAACCTGGCATTGGTTACCCCAGTACCTTCGCTAGCAAAATACCTTATCATTGCTAATGATTGATAATGCACTGCACTAGGAAGTGCCGACGCTCGGAGTTCTCTTTCATTAATTTTTTGCTATGTTTAGTGTTTGTATGTACCGGCTACATTACAGTAAATCTTTTTTGCATTGTAATTAAGTATTATAACTTTGTTATGCTCCGTTTCTAAGTTAATTTTATTAGGAAGTAGTGATAACGTGGTGCTAAATGCTGATTAGATGGTTTAACTTTTTCCTAACCACTGTTTATTAATTCATAGATTTTACACGTTTTTCATAATTTAGATATGATACACAGTAGTACATATACATCTAAAGGCTATATAGTAGTAACTATAGTGTGGGTAATGATAAAATATATAAATTGATTTTTTTTCCAAATCCTGTGTGATTATGATATTGATATTTCTGAACAAAGTAAGTACAATAAAATCACTTTGAATATTTCTTCGTTACTAAAAAAATCTCTTAAAACCCCTGCCAAATAAAAAAGGTAAATTTTTGATTAAAATGATAGGCCATGATTTTGAAACATACAATACAAGTAAAGTCAGTTCATCCGTGGAGCATATAATAAAGAATTATACGGATCAACGGCGCAGGCGACTACTGTGACAGCCATTATGCGTGATCCTGTGTTCATGCGTATGCGCATTTCGATCAAATATAGACAATCACAAACAAACTTTCAGATTTTTCTATAAGTATTACTTGATTGTATGACCTATCTTAGCTCTTTAAGAAAACTTGTGTGTACATAGCTTGAGTGAGTAAGGCTCGGGTGCTACTGATATTTGCTTGGGGTACTAGATATTACATATGTAGACTTTTTAAATTTCTTTTTATACAATACCTTCTAATTAACGTTCAATTATTATATAAAATTTAAAAATATTTGTTCGTATGAATAATGCTACTGAACTTTAAAATTAACGGCTAATTGGGTCATGCTTCCTTATGGATCGATAATAATCATTCAATCAAAAGAAGATTTTAAGAGCTGCACCGCAAATAGGTATCGTATGTATCTTGGTACTTCAAGTCTATAAATTCGTAACTCTTCGAGCCAAATCAACTAGAAAACCATATAAAATTGTCAACCAATGACTTAAATCACAATTTTCCAGATATCATTCGGTTAATTCTTGTTTCAATCAAAATTTCACACACGAATGAGTTTACCTGGTTGCGTAAGCGCATGCGCGGGGGGGGGGATGTGACAGGAATCACGCTTCAAAGGATGAATACAATGATTGTGCTCAATACTCGATCGATTACCGCTTTTTATATATGCTTGCGCATGGGTAATGCTACGTTGTTTAACATGTCAGAACCGTAGACCATTTTATTTAGTTTTTTGTTTTCTTTATTTTTTGTACTGCATTCAGTTGATACTTGAATTTATTTTTGATGAAATTGGAGATGAAAATAACTTTTGAGTTTCTATTTAAAAAGCGACGTATAAGTTTCGAAAACGCTATAAACTTTAAGATTTATTTAAATTTCACATAACAATAAATAAAAGTCGGCGAATTAGCATATGTTAAAGAATCATAGTTTGATAGGCGATAATGGAGGCTTTGTTAAATCTCGAGAGCCCGATTCTTAACTTTGACTAAGTCTTTAATGTGACGGTCTGCAAAGACATTAAAATTTTGTATTGTGTAATATTTGACAGTATTTCAACAGTACTTAGTTTACTTTCTTTCATAAATGATACTTGATACAAAGTAGTACTAATTTTTGACAACCATATTAATCTTTATTTTATTAAGAACACACTTTTCGTGGCGTAGTGTAGCGTAGCCATTGGAGGTCCAGGGTTCAGATTATCTGTATCCAAAGTAAGCTTTTGAGCGTTTGTCTCCATTTTGAGTGTTGGTGTAAGAATTTTATTTATATACCATGGAATAATTTATTATCTTAGTGTACTTATAACAACGAGCATTTTCTAAATTTAATTAATTAATCTGAAAGACGTGAGTAACGAGGAGTAACAGAAAATATAAACACTTAATTATTTGGCGTTTAGAAAGCGTTTTTGTCTAGCGCGAATATTTTTATCAGATATAATTTTGTTTGCATTAAACTTAACAAAAATACAGGCACTGCTGTAAATTTAAAACCCTGATTCTTACTCAGCATGTCACGTATGTGTTTACCATTGGATTTAAGATAGTCCACAAGCACGCCAACTATCCCCGTCCTCAGCTCACCGAGACCAGCCACTTCCAACCATCTTTAAGGAGTTTTGTACTTTTGCTTCAAGCAACATGAAAAGTGTAAAATTACTTCGTGCGAGTATACTAACAATACACTTTATTGCCAAACCAGTTAAAATAACAAAACTGCAAAAAAAAAGAGAATGACAACGTATACCAACTAAATTTAAATGAAAACGTGATAATTTCCTATACATACATATTTCCACATAGCGTGCCAAACTATAATAAGCCATATATAATTCTAATTACATTAATTCAATGTAGGTATACTACGAGAATGTACAGACGGTAACACACATAGCTTCGACTCATAACAATCAACAGATAAAGTCGTATATAATTTAGCATATTCTTTGCACATGCAAAATACATTTGCGACCCAGTCTGATCATTCGCCATTAAAGCCTCTTTAATATGAACATTCTTCTTAAATAACTGTGCTGGATGTTTCATGAATTAAATCTAACTGGTTTTGTTTATAACTCTTCAAAACTTACATCATCTTTTGAGCTTCTGACTCATTCGGATGTTATTGTCTTTTTATGTATTTTTTTGTATGTTCGGTATTTAAATAATTTACAAGTTAGAATTAAACATGTTTTTAGATTTCGTTCGTGTCTTTTGGTTAAGAAGAAACTTCTTTTCGCTTTAAAATTCATTTGAATACCGAAAGTGCCCAAAACTCAAATAAATAAGTAAAAAGACACACGTAAGCACTAGGCTATACGCTGGCACCTGCCTAAACGCGCGCTCGCCTTAACCCATATATGCGTATTGGGTCGTTTTTGTGCCTCTAGGACCAACTCATTTCTAGGAAGTCTAGCTCATAAGAAACGGTACAATTTTACCTTTTTGCGCCATCTATTATTAGTTTAATGAACTAAGTTGTCACACGCATTGGTCATTACGCGATCGTTTTAGTGTTTAACTTTTTGTTGACAAAACAAATGGGCACGCGTTTTTTATTCAAAAAGAAACCTCTAGGCGCGCATACAAATGTAAGTATTTCATTTGTTTATTGTTGTTTTATTGTCAAATTTGTTTTACATTGAGTTGAATGTATGTATTAGTGATTAGTAATTAGTGATAAGTGATAACATTTATTTTTCTTGTTGGAATCCATCAAAATATTTTGCGGGGTCGAAACAGACCCCTTGCCCACATATGTAACATGATTCAGGTTAAAAGTTTTATATTTTAGGTCTCGTCGTGTTCTCCAAATACATGAGATACTCGAAGTCCTGGAAGACTTGGAACCTGAGGAAAATTTCCAGGGCATCGATGTTTTCATGGACCCTCCTGCCAACGGCATTGCGTCTGATAGTGATTCCGGAGATGAGGACTGCAATGACGTTAACAGGTTGAATCGGAATCAATTACTTGCTCCTGCTGAAATTGTTACGTTACATCGGGAAGAACGTGATGATGACGACACCACCACGCCTGAGGTCAGTGTCACTACTTCGTCTCCACTCGCGACAACTGTCAGACCACGAAAACGCCAGCATGATGGTGAGTCTTCCACAACCACGCAACCTGCTAGGACTGATGACGAGAATTCTCATCCGCAATCAACGCGACGTGTAGAGCAGCGAAACCGTAGACCACGAAATTGGGTTAAAAGGGATTTGCGTCACCAACCAATCCACTGGCCTTCTCCAGCCCCCCGAGTAGTGCTCACCCTTAACAAACACAGCGAACCAATAGAGTTCTTCGAACTGTTTTTCAACGAAGATGTTGTAAGAAATATAGTTCGACATTCGGTAATGTATGCAGTTGAAAAGCATAATACCAGTTTCAGCCTTTCAAGGGACGAAATGTACTGTTTTCTGGGTATATTGATCCTCAGTGGCTACGTGCCCTTACCAAGACGTCGCATGTACTGGGAGTCCAACGAAGATACTTTGAATATCTTAGTATCTAATTCGAAGCGGTCGCTTTGAAGAAATTTTTAGATATTTTCATGTCGCTGATAACAGCAACCTTCCCAGTGGTGACAAAATGGCAAAAATACGGCCATTATTCAAAATTTTGAACGAGAAATTTCTCATGTATGCCCCTATCGAAAAGAACTTTAGTATCGATGAATCTATCATACCATATTATGGGCGACACGGCTGTAAACAGCATATTCATGGCAAGCCTATACGGTTTGGATTTAAAGCATGGGTTGCAGCCACACGTTTGGGGTATTGTATTCAAGCTGATTTATATGAGGGACGATCTGAAGTACGAGAAACTGGACTAGGAGAGCACGTTGTTACCAAATTGACTAATTTGGTAAAAAAAGAATACCCGGAAACACAGTTTTCGGTTTACTGTGATAATTTTTTTACGTCTCCTGGATTGCTTAGTTCTTTGCAAGAAAGTGACGTGAAAATTACTGGAACAGTTCGTCAAAACAGAGTCGACAAGTGTCCTCTGATGGATGTTAAGTCTTGCAAAAAACAGCCCAGAGGATTTTATGATTATAGACTAGATACGAAAGATAATATTTGCGCTGTTCGATGGAACGACAATAGCGTAGTGACATTATGGTCTAATGAATTCGGGGTAAACCCCATACAAAAAGCGCGCCGATATTCAGTTGCTGCCAAACGGAAAATTGATATTGACCAACCAAATCTTGTGCATCGGTATAACCAATTTATGGGTGGTGTGGACAGACTGGATGCTAATATCGGTGTTTACCGCATAGCCATCAGGGGAAAGAAATGGTACATTCCCATCTTGATGTGGTTGATTGATGTCGCTGTCAACAACGCTTTTTTGCTCGCTCGATCATATGGGGCAAACGTGGACACACTGAACTTTCGTCGATCGATTGCAAGGACGTTGCTTCAGAAATATGGAGTTGCTTCATCTCGTCCAGGGCCACGGCAACCAATAAAAACGGTTGTACCTCTTTCTGTGAGAAAACATGCAGCTGAGCATATTATTCAAGCTGCAGAGACCAGAAAAAGATGTGCGCTATGCAAAAACAAAACTGTCAAAATATGCACCAAATGTGGTGTAAATCTTCATGCCAAATGTTTTGCCCAATTTCATTCTTAAAATGTCTTTTTCTACATTTTTGTTCATTTTCATTATTATTTCATAGTTTCTTTTTACATTGAGACTGATAAAACCTTAATATTAAAGCCTAATTTGCAATAAAATTGTGTTTGATTTAGTAATTGCCATTATACTAGTATAGGACCATATAAGCGCAAGGGGTCGTTTTCGCCACATTAAAAAAACACTAGTTTCAGGACTGAAAATGAAAAATAACCATCACAGCTGATTTTTAGAGCCCATAATAAATTACATATGTAAAAATCATAAAAATCGGAGATGAAAATAGTTCTGCGCATATATGGGTTAAGGCTACTTGCGGCAAAGTCCACCCAGAGCGAATCTAGGTTAGGGCGCCGCGACCCCAAATCGAACCTGCTATCTCTCATTTGCCGTACAAACGAGCAGGACGGCAGACACTGACCTAGAGACAGGTTGGGAATCCGGAAGGTACGATGAAACCGGCTTCTTAGTGCATTTTTCTTTTCAACGGGAAAGCTCCGTAAATACTTCGATGACGGGATTCCACTTTGCGGTTTTTTTATGACTTTTTCGTCAAAGTAGTTGAATACCAATAAAATATGTTAATCTTCTCATTGTTCACGATCACTTACTTAAAAACTTGTGTGTTCCTACGTGAGGTTTGTATAAAGATATTATAACGATTACCAGCCATTCTATGTTACACAGTCATAACACATAAAACTAATTAACAAGCAAAACTACCGTCCACTACACATTATATTGAAGATAAAGCTATATTTTTTATCGTCGGAGCAAAAAGTTAAATTTAAACGTAGACATCGAGTCGCCTGCCGACGCACGCACGCCGTACGTACGAACGGTGGAGACCCACTCTAAAGTCGCGAATCGCATGAACATTGTTCAATCTTTTGTAGGCGCCCCGCGTACTAGGGACGACAGCGCTACAGAGGATTCCAATACGAATAGGATCCCGCGCCAGCGCCGCAAACCGTACCACGCACACCTGGTCCAACTTTCAAGTTTTATAACCTGTGGTACAGACGCTAATTGTTGCCAATTTAGACGAGATTCAAACTTAAACATTCTACTGTTAGCTACAAATTACTTGAATCAAATGTCATGAACTGGTTTGAAAACGTAATGGCGACTTACGCTAATGTTGCGTTTAAGGTATTTTTCGAAACTACGTAAGATTGTAGGCGTTAATTGTTCCTAAAACTTTAATGTATTAACATTTTAATTTATTTAATAGTTAGTTATTTGGTAAAAAAGACATATTGGGTCTCATTTACATAAAAAATCATCACATTTTTTTATAGAAAATGTTGTCTCTACACAAACTATATCACCATACTAATTTCTATATCTAAAGACATACAGACGTCGCATGGGTCGTACAAATTAGCCATACATTTTTATACATCCATATGGAAAAGGCAGAGTATACTAATGCCATACAGCCACGGCATATTGCTTTAAATTAAAAGCAACCAAGAAAATGACTCAAAATATTAAAGTTATTCAGACGAGGCCGCATGAGTACAGGCATATCGTGGCATTTCTTAGTGTGTGAGAAGGCAAAGGGCCCCAGTTGTGCGGCTTTCTACCCGCAGGCACATTCCGCACGCCGCTGCCGCCGCTGCCACCACGCGCTTCCGAAGCGACCCTGATTGGCCGAGACGCTGAAAACGCTACCAAATCTTATATCTTAAGATTATATTTTTTTAGAAATAATATCCAAGAACTTGATGCTAGCGAGACGCAAAAAGCTCATGTTTGTCTAAGACATTGTCTGCTGAATTTTTTTTTAAATCTCGTTCATTATCGCTTTAAAACAAAGCTATATAATATGGATTCTAATCAGCTCAGTAAATTATATTTTTACAAAACTTTTATAAAAAAGTAATTTTAAGCCTTAAACTTAACATTTTCCTACAAACGGATAGGATTTCTCTGGCTTTATGAACAAAACCAGTTGCAGACCTAGTCAAGGAGGTAATTATAAAACTGTTTGTTTAACATAAATTTTAGGAGACTATTTACGATTGTGCGTAGGTGTTGCTAGTAAGCAATTCCATATTAAGAGGAATATGTTTTCTCTTTCGAAACCAGTAGTTGCGATGAAAAATTACTAACTCAATAATGCCAGGTCAGGTTTCGCGGTTTGACCTCTAATCCACCTGTTTTTGTTAAAAGCTGTCCTTGTTTCAGAATAAATATCCTTTTATGTCTTTCAAGACCTGATTTTTTTCACTCCGTTTTAAAAATAGAGAAATGAAGAAAGGTACAATTGAGTATACCTATATATACTATTATACTACAATTTCTAATTCAAAATGCTCTTCAAAAAAATATTTTGCTTCATCTTAGAATGTAATGTTAAAAAAGGAAAGTTTGAATAAAAGCTCTTACACAAATGCAAAGATATAATATAATCTTGTAACAGCCAATTTCTGTAATAACAATCTATCAGAGAAAGAACTTAACGCTAAAAGTCATGTAATGGAGTGTCGGAGCTATCAACATACGTCTTGTCTATCGCAGAGTGACATACATTAGTCGTTAGCCATTGCACAATTCCATTCCCTATACAGAAACTTAGAAAAAGTTCCTTTCTGGTTTTGTTGTAATCCAAAGAATTGAAACCAAAATCCATTAAAAAAAATTCTGTTAAGTTACATTTGATAAATAGTATATTCTGGATGATTGACACCGTCACCTATACTGGATGGACAAAAGGTCGTTGTCGTCGGCTAGTGTGTTGATGTAGGTTACCGAAGCAGTGTGAAACGTATCCGTTGGATGGTTAGAGGAGGGTCGGTATTGGAAAGATATTTAAAAGCGGAAAGGCCGAGCCGTGTTTATCGGTCACGCAAACCTGCGTTGCTCGGACGCCAGAGTTGACCAACTTCGTAAAGCGGACAACCGCTCGCACTAGACGCTACGTAGACGTACCTTAATAACTTTATTATAATGAAATTACTACGTAGATTTATTTTGAGATTAGTGTAGTGTTTTAGAATTTTGATTATAAATTGAGTTAAATTAATAACGATTCTTCAAAGATTTCTGGATCAAGCATTGAAAATTAATATATAGTCCATGTTAATTTCTCAAAGTGAGATTAGACGTTTATGCCGAAACGACAATGGAAAATTAAACGCTCCACGTTAAATAGGTCACCACAGAGCCCATTATTAAAAATTTTTATATGTTACTTTAATACATCATTCTTTCAATAAACTTAACAAAATTGTACCTATATCTTAGCCAAATTAGAGGTATCTTGCTACTAAACCATGAAAAAGCATTTCAATAAAACGTTTTAATTAAGTGGTTGAGGGGTGCAGTGTTTTAGGTGCATCATATTTACTACCATTAAAACGTAACTTTGTGTTATAATTGATGAAATATTGGAATAATAAGATTTATTACTCTAACCTCGATTCCATAACCATCCATAGATTCAGGGTGAAACAGAATGTCTTCATTTTCATCTTCGTCATGGCCGGCAAACGAGTTCGCGATCCGCAAATCGTTAACCGTAGGTGTTTATCGATATATGACGCGTTACCAACCGGACACTCAAGTTGGAATTGCCTTTGTTACAGTAACATTAGCAGTGACTGTTTCTTTCCTTTGAACGGAACACAGGCCAACACAGGTTTAGGTAAACCTGGCTATTATGGCGACCAAATATGAAAGGACGCCTCAAGCGCGATCAAAAGATAGTCTTCTACCGATAAATCCATCTTTATATCACGTGATGCTCCATACAGTTTAAACGTTTTCGATAGCGTTAGCGATTGAAAATTGCACCTGGCTAGACCCCTGTTTTACCTAGCTACAGTTGGCACTTTAATGGAAAAATACATATTATTATAAAAAATTTATGACTTCATTTATACAAAGTTGTGGAAATTGCATTTGACCTAAAGTACAGAGGAACAAATTAAATATTATAAGTAGTTTTAATAACTTAAAACTTGGATTGGATAATAGGAGGAAGAACAAAGTTGAAGGTTTCCCTTTTTAATATTTCTAACATTAATTTTTTTTAGACAAGCTAAAGAATATAGTCTTTTATTACTTAAATGCAAAGTAAGGCATATCATTCCAAAAGAATTTTGGTCGAGGCTGCTAAAAAATCTTTTACATAATTGAAATTTCTGTGACTTCTATACATATCTTGACGTACATACAAGTTTAATATCTAATATAATAATAGACAATAAAGTTCCTTCAAAGGTCAAACTGTTAATTAAAATTACTTACTTCATTCAACTGTTTTAATATTTTTAACACTTAAATTTATTCAAGTCAAAGCCAAAGATAAACTTTATATTATTATCATTTGTCATAAATAATAAAGATTTCTATCACTGATAAGCATACTATACGTTTTAGCTAAAAAATTAAAAACTCATTACTATTCAAATGTATATTACCTTAGAATTGCTTCGGTTTTATAGGAGAAAGATGATATGTTAATAGCTGTAATTGACCATTATTTTATTGCTAGACAACTGGGCATGAAATAGTTGACGTCCTTTGCTTTCATTTTAATATACGTTCAGGGATTCGATACTAAGCCTTCGGATTGAATTAATTTATGTACTGTACTGCTGTTCAAGTTTTTTTGTGAATTTTTATCGTTGTACGAGAAATGATAGAGTTTTAGAATACGGTTACATCGTTAACCTATAGGTTACATAGTGAGTTAGGTTACATATCCACAAAATCGCGCCCTACTAGTTTTTGGTTTATACGTGGAAGAGTGCAACCACAAAACCGCGCTATTAAATCTAGATTATCAAGGAATTGTTGTTAATTCTGTTGGTGATGTTAAATAATTATTAGATAGCGTGATAATGATAAGATGGCGTTAGTGGTGGTCGTGAGGTTCCGGGTATAAATTGTGATGTATGTATGAGTAATGATACGACAAACATTACTGTGATGAAAGTTTTGTGAATAATTCACAATTTATAATATCATACCATTTAGGGTTATTTTGGATGACTAAAAGGCGGTCTATAACAATAATGTTTTACACTTTTGGGTCATATATTAGCTGCATTTTATCATCCTTTTCCCGCAAAGACTTTAGACTGCAACGAAAGTTATTTCTCCAATAAATCACTAACAAATATAACAACTAGGCTATTCTAGCCTATCTAAGACGCATTTTAATAGTATCTGTTATTTTTTAAAGTGTGATAGTTACACGGTATTTCCAAGACCTGCGACCGATAAGTTATTTGAGCGTGTCAATAAGAGATAAGTAAAGCAAATAACAAAGCTATGTGTCGGTGATAAGTTGCAGCCACAACGGTTCCACAGAACTTGTTCAATGCAAAAATATTTTGAATATCCGTGTTTTGTTACAGTGTTTTATAGTATTCTATAGTATTGATAGGTCAACTTACTTATAGGTTTTTCATCTGCGTTACCAAATTCAGAGCATTAATTAGTTTTTAATTATCAGTAAATACAAAGTTTTACACCATCTGTTGTAATTCAAGTGGCTTTGCAAAGTCTATAGACATGACGATTTCGGAAGAAATGCCCGATGAATCCGTTTCACCAGGGTTATGGTAGTGGTTGTAATAATTTGAAAGTTTATCCTACAGGTTAATAAACAGGTATTTTCCATTCATAGTATCAGTAATGTACATTAGTATTAAATAAAAAGGCGCAAATAATATCATAAGAGAGAGATGGTAAAAAGTTTCCACAGCATCAGATAAATGAAAAAGTTTTTCACAGCGTCAAACGACGCCAATGTGCCAGCTGTTTTGTGTAGCTGTCAATTATTAAGGATTAACCTAATTTATATCTCTAATTTTGCTCAACTGCTGTTTACAGTAACAACCTGATGTTAACTTTATAGAAAAATAAATCCTAGCTTGCTATTCTGATAAAACTTACATTTAAATTAGTTTTAGTAGGACAAATTATTCAACTACATCGGTATTTATTACCTCTCTATAAATTACTCAACTTAGAATATTTATATCCAAAGAAATTCCAAGCAAGCACTTAGGTTTGTAAATGTATAATGTCGTGATTTGACAAACAACGCCCATGAACTTAAATTTACTTTAAATTTACGGATTAGCAATACAAAGAAAGTGAAAGGTCCTTCATTAGCACATATTTTCGGGTATCCACAATCACCTTTGTCAGTTTGTCGTGACAATAGCGTGGAATGGCTCGCGGGCGACGCGCGGCAAGTCTCTACTAGTCGATCTTGACGCTCGGGTCAAGCATTCTAAATGTTCGCTCCGTATGACGCAACAAGCTTAAACTGGATTTGCACTCGTCTCGATAAATGATTAAATATAACTTTAATTTTAATTTTAACTGAAGAGTGATGGTATAAATATAATTTTTTCCTTTCAAAGCATAGATAAGAAATAGATTTGAGACACCAGATTTTAAATTTCGCCATGGAACTAAAAGAACATTTCTTTTTCTTTTTCTTGGTCTTTAAAAAAGACTAATCTAACAACAATAAAAATAAATCATGATTTTTGTAACTTATCTATACTTTTTTACAATTTTGAACAATAGTAATGAACTTTTTTTACTATTGTTCTAAATAGTAACAAAATTTGATTTACTTCGTGCAATTTGTTTGAATAATTTTTTGTAGCAATTTTCTTGAACTACACATAAAATATAACGAAAATTTATAAGTTATTGTCTAAGTTGATTGAATCCGGTATAATAGGAAAATACAATTTTGGATATTTAAGTAAGACGCAGTCGATTATAATATAGTAACTTTAGATACCAACGAATACCTCAATCAATATTAGTAGTGGCATATCTACAGTGGCGCTAAGGGTACTCACGGTCAGGTGTCTTTATGTTTTAACTTAAAACACGCGAGCTAGTAAAATAGAATATTCAGCTTTGCAAACATATTAGGTCTTTACCTATGAAATTGCCGTTTTTCACGAAATAAATGAATTGAATAAATGAATTTTTTATATATTTTTTATTTCTATTAATCAACATAATCACCCATGCAATCAATGCATCTTTGCCAACGCATTGGTAGCTTATTGATACCTTTCTTGAAGAAATCAGCTGGACGGGAGGCAACAAATTCTTCAAAGGCATTTTGTACTGCCTCTCGGGTATTGAATTTTTTTCCCGCCAAGAAGTTATCCAAATTCTGGGAAAAGTAGAAGTCTGTAGGCGCAAGGTCTGGTGAGTACGGCGGATGACGGAGAACTTCCAACCCCAACTCTTGTAGCTTGGAGACCGTCTGCTGTGCAGTATGAGGTCGCGCGTTGTCGTGCAGGAGCAGTGGAGCCGAACGATTGACCAAAGCTGGTTGGAGACGTGTGAGCTTCTCCATCATTGTGTTCAGTTCTTTACAGTACACATCTGCAGTAATGCTTGTCCCGTTTGGCAAGAAGCTGGGATGAATTACACCCGCGTTAGACCACCAAACAGTGACCATCGCTTTCTAGGGGTAAGTTTTCGTTTAGGGCATTGTTTGGGTGCTGAACCAGGGTCCAACCAACTTGCTGAGCGCTTACGATTGTCAAACAGGATCCATTTCTCGTCACAAGTAACAATGCGGTTCAGAATTCCTTCATTTGTATGCTTGCTGAGCAGTGCAAGGCACGTCTCCACGCGTACTTTGCGCTGGCGGTCATTGAGTTCGTGGGGTACCCATTTGTCAAGCTTTTTTACCTTGCCAATTTGACGCAAATGGACCAATATTGTTTTGATGCTAACGTCGAAAGCTGCTGCTAATTCAGCCGTGGTCTGAGTTTCATCAGCTTCCACAATTGCCTTTAATTCGTCATTGTCGACCAAAGTTTTCGGACGACCACGGGGTTCATTTTTCAGGTCAAAATTTCCAGAACGGAAGCGGGTAAACCAATAACGGGTGGTGCGTTCGTTTGTAGTGTTCGCTCCGTAAACGTCGTTGATGTTGCGTGCCGCTTGTGCCGCTTTGCTGCCACGACGGTACTCATACTCCATAATTACTCGAATTTTTAACTTATCTATGATGACGAAAAATGTTCGAATGCGTTGAAAACAAAACACTAACTATTAAACAAATGACGATTTTAGAAAAAGAATTCCATGTTTGTCAAATAAAATTAATATGAAATTAGAATTATCAGTCAAAAAAAAAATATTTTCATTTGAAATGGCCAGTACGGCAAAACGGCAGTTTCATAGGTAAAGACCTATTATTCATATTTTGGAAAAATTTGAGTTTAGTGTAATTTAATTTCCTCAATAGACATCATTTTGACCTTAGTTTCGCTTATATATCCGAAATCGCTAAAATCGATTACAAATTGCATAACTGTCTTAGAAACAAAAATCAATTAATAAATAGGTATACAACTACAGCTGCGTATCAAAATAAAGGTAACAAGTAACTTTTATTTTTATTAAAGGTTACTAATGTTCACATACCATACTTTACTGAATTAGTTCCGGTTAAGCGAAAAAGGGCCTGTTAAACACCCGCTATGAAGCCTTCATTCAGCATAGTATACTAATAAATGTTCCGATGTTCTCTAGCAATGTTTTTCAATTCAGTACCTAATTTTATTGCCACCGCAACTACGGCTACAGAGGCCAATGAACATCACGGGGTTTTCAGTGGTGGATTTCTCTACAGGCGGAGTACGCTAGGGCCTAGAGCCAAAAATTTAGGCGGCGGCTCATTGTTACATTCACTGGGATACGTCCCGGGACCTTAAGGTTGGTTAGCCAGCGCCCTAACTACTGAGCCACCGACGCTCTGCTAACGCGGAACTTCAAGAAATTTACTCCTGACGCCGATTGTACCTTTAAAAGTGAGTTTGTAGCTTACTTAAAGTTAACGTTAAGGCAGGTGACAGTTACAGTACAGTAAGAATTCAACATAAAACAGAGATCTGTTCTTCTCCGGCCCTGCAGTGAATTTCATTATAGGATATTCGTCAGTTATTTGTTTAATAACTTATCTATTTCAGATGCCCCAATTTAAATTAATTATTCTGCTTAGTACTAGAGTGAAATAACAGACGAATGTTGCAAAAGCAACGAAAAATTCACCCCTAAGTAAAACTGATTAATTAAATTTATATTAGGTTTTAACATGTTAGGTGGTAATTAATTGTTAGTACTGCAGAGAAATAAATTAACTCACAAGGACGCTTAAATACGTGGTTTATATACGTTCCTTTTCGTTCCAATACTAATAACGGAAACCCGAACTGTGTTAAAAAAGGTCCAACATCTTTTTTATTATTTTTGAAACATTTTAATAGGATCTTTCTTTAATGCAAGTATTTTATTATATATATAGTCCATATTTAAGTACCAAGTTCGGTAACGCCCAGACAGTGTGGCGCGCGCCGCCATCTAACACCACATCGCCATGTGGGCGCCGCCGGCGGACTCAGCTTTGCTTTCTTTCGTTGCCCTTGGCCACAAAGTTAGGTTGACAACTTAGTTATCAAATTTACTATTACTATATCTATAGAGAATATTTTTCATCTCTTGGCTTAAAATAAGGGGGGATATGAGAGGGTGGTTGAATTTTTTGATTAAATGAAAGAGTTTGTAAATAAATAAGGTTTACTGCGTAATAGTTCAAACATATTAAAATATTAAAAACTTATGGATACATTAAAACAACTGAAGTGGCCGTTGGACCCGTTTGAACTCGTACAGTAGAATAATATCTAAGGTGAGTATTATTCATATTTTGGGCGTGACTCATGCGATTTAACATATTACGCAATGTCTATTTTGATGTTTTATAATAGCCCTAGGCAAAAGGTAATACAGCATGACTCATAATTAATACTACGTGACACGTGGCACGAAAAAAAATTTATCAGTAACTAGTAACCAATTAGAATCAGCTCATTATAAATAATAAATACGTTCAGCGGCGTTCGCAGACATCGACGGGACTCCGAACGTTGGCACATTGCTGGCGCGCCACTATGCCGGCCTGCAGTTGGTTCTGGCGATAAACGTACTCCTTGGTCATGGCCTGCGCATTGAACATTTCGCGTGAGCGGCGGCGCTGCTCGTTTAGCGGGCCCCAGGCGGCGTCGAGCGCCAGCACAGCGTGACCCACGTGCCGCGCGCATCCTGCCACCATCCGCCCCGCCACGCCACCCATTATTGCCATCATCGTGCTCAGCAGCAGTGCCCACCCCATCACGTCGTTGGCGCGCGCCCGCAGTGACTTCAGCTGGTACGCCATCTCCACGCATACTAACCACGCGTTCAACACTACTGCCGACAGCCACATAATCTTTCTCAGCAAATGAGGACGCACTCCTTCTAAAAAATGAATATCTTCCGAAAACCGACCCATCCCGTACCAGAAAACGAACACAATCGCCTCAACTAATACTACCAAAGATTGAATTAATATAGTGAAACGCTGTATGCAGTTGACGAATAAAATTCCTCCTAGCGGTCCCATCAGAGGCACAGTGAAAAGAAATAGGACCAAAACCCCAATGAAACTAGTCAAACCCGGGTATTCATTTGAAATTTTTACTCTTTTAGAAATCAAATGTAATAGACAATAAAATATAATCATGTTGGATCCCAAGCCCAAGGTCAAGTTGCTACTGAAAAAGAAATACAGATACATATACTTCTCGCTGTAAACATTAAACAACCTAGGCATCTTTTCAAATATAAATGTCATCGGGTTTCTCATGTAAAGATAAACCTTGATATCATTTTCATAAGCATAGGGACAGAAGACCATGGCGGAGGTGAGGCTGGCGAGCACTGCGAAGGCAGTGGACACGACGACGATGACGCTGCAGTTGGAGTGCGTGGGCACGCGGAAGCTAGCCGTGGAGGACAGCGTTACCACCAGCCCCGTCCCCACAAACATGGACAGCGATACCTGCGGAACCACGTGCGATATGCGCACGCGCTCCGCAAACACCGCGAATCTCATGTCTAGCGCGTCGTCGTACCGCTCCACCACCCCACGTTGCAGCATCGACCCCGTCATTATCACGATGTACCCTAACATTGGATACATCGTTAATAAGCACACAAACCACTGCAAAGATTCATTCTTCCTGAAGCTTGTTAAGAAAGTTATGATGCAAACGATTCCGGAGGCAAGGCAGACTCGCCAAGATACGTGCATTATTTTGTCCGGCGTATTTTTCAGTAAAGTTTGCTTCCAATACAGGTGTTCGGGGAACGTCCGGTAAAGATTATCGCAATATGGTTCTACGTGATCGTACCTGGAACAATCTTCATTGACTGTTCTGTTATTCAATAAAATGTTGCATTGATCGGGAGAAAACAGTTTGCAGTTGTAAAATGGAACGGGTCGTTCGAAGATTAGGAGTTGGTAGTGTAGGATGAAGGAGGTGAGAATGTGATTGGATATCAGTAGTAGTACCTGGATGAAGACAAGGACGTAGCCTATATGTGAGAGACAGGGGCGTATCTTCCATATGTCAATGCAGTCGCGTGACGTGAACTGTCCGAGTATCATCTCCATGTAGAAGAAGGGCGCACCGACCATGAAAAAGCTGAAGATCTGCAGCAGCACGCAGCCGAGGGTGCCCATGTTGGTGGCCGTGTTCGGCATGCCTAGTGTGCTCAAGAGGTTCAAAGTTAAGCACAGGAAAGCCATGATAAAGTGGCCCCTTGACTTCCATGATGAACGCTTTGTCATTTTATTCAACTACTTTAAATAAATCTTGTTTCATAATAACTTATTTACACTCATGACAATTTCGTAGCCTACGTGAATTCAAATTGACTAAACTGAGTATGAACTTAGTTTTATAATCTGGTTCATTGACAAATAAAAATAGTTATTATTCATACTACTATTAATAAATATTGAATACGTGTTACGTATCGAATACTACCACCAAATTGATTTTTTTTTTGCTGCCGAAGCACCCTCTCGCGAGGGAGGTGGAAGATGCGTCATGCATACCGCCGCAGGCAACCGACTTCCGCGACGGTTATGTGGGACTCACCAGAGTGGCACCTACCCTCTAAAAACCACCTTAACGACTGTAGCATGGGAATGCACGTGGGTAGGGAGGTGGGTGCGCAAGCAGGGACCCGCTAGCGGGTCACCCGCTGAGAATTCTAATCACCTAAGGTGCAAATGACATTTATGTTGATGATTATACGGCCTGGGCAGCCTAAAGCTGGTCCAGATTAGCCGAAAGTTGATCGGGGGGATCCGAGAGTGCATTTCTCGGTCTACGGACTTTGTACCTAGACGGCATGGACGGAGCTGTATAAGCTACTGACTCGCGTATAAGGGGGTTAGGGTGCTCTTCGGAACGCTTAAAAAAAGCGGTGGAGAGCGTTCTAAGGTGTTGTTGTATAGTAGGCAGTTCGAGATCTCTGTGCAGGTCTGCATTTCGCACGTACCACGGAGCATCGTGGCCCAGCGGCAGAAGAGATTCTGGACTACCTGTAGGTTATACATATCGGAGGGTTTAGCATGTGCAAAGATTGGGGCGGCGTACGTCATGACTGGTCTCACGCAAACCTTAAAAAGCGTTCGCTTGTTTCTAAGAGACATTTTACTGTGCCGGCCTAACATACTGTTAAGGCGGCCCATGTACAGACGGGCGAGTTTGGTAACTCGAAGTATGTGAGGTTTGTGCCCACGCGATGGGCGTACCTAGCATTCGGATGTGGGGGTCGTAGGGACGACGGCGTTTGTGATCGAAGCGCATCGCAGAGCTTTTCTCTGGATTTACATCGATACGCCATTTTTTAAACCAGGCTCCGAGGTCATTTACGGCCTTCTGGAGTTTGGTGAGGAGTGTGTCGACGTGCACGCCCTTGACGTATAGGGCAGTGTCGTTGGCAAAGAGGGAGATTTGAACACCTTTAGACGGAATAGGTATGTCATTGGTGTATATAGAGTATACTAGCGGGGCGAGTACCGAGCCCTGAGGGACTCCCGCCTTAAGGTGGAGAGCGTAACTTCGTGTTTAAAACGAAAGGTGCGATCTTTAAGGTAGGAGCCGACTAGTTTGACTAGTTGGTCGGGCAAGCCTGTGTTGTGAAGCTTGTAAATGAGCCCCGCGTGCCAGGAACTAGCAGCAAACTAGAGAATTAGAACCCGAAAAATGAAAGCGCAGCATCCGAAGGGGTGTATATATATAGGCATACCAGATGCCGAGTCAGCGAACTGTGCCAAGCCGTGATTGGCGAATACTTGGATCACCTCATATCGATTTGACATCCCTTCATACCATGTTCTCACCTGGGTTAGTTAGATTTAAGACTTTTAATTTTAAATTGAATATCCCGGAGGTTACACTTACTAGAAAATAAGGCACATTTTCTAGTTAGTGATATTAAAATATTGCATCTGTTAGATGTTCTGCAACTTGCAGCTTTTCTAAGAGCCGCGTAGAAACAGGTGTTAGATAATGAAATTGCAAATGATAAGCGTGCAGTTTCACTGCATACTGTTCGATACTAGGCCGGACCAGTTTAACTTGTAACTAATGCACCGAAAGGCTTTATGTTGCCAGATGGAATAAATATTACAAAGCATAGCATAAAACTTACAAGTATCTTCTTCATTTAAAAGTGTTCTGCATTCGTTTTGAGACTTAGATGTATAGGTACTACAAGTGCCTACTTTTCGAAAGAGCATATTTAAAAACGTTTTACTCGTCAGTGGTGAAAATTATCGGAACAGCAAAACTAACGCATCAACTATTTAACTAAATGTGCATTTTATTTACTTAAGTTTAGTTTATCAGCAAGTTTTTATCTAATCAACCTTTCTGCAATCTAAAGAATATACTGATAAATTTGTTAGACTCTATTTTGCGAACCCCACCTATGTTTGGTGTCCCATTTTCAACTTTAAAGTTAATTATATTTTATTTTGTTTACTTATGTGTCCAAATGTATCTATTTTGGTGCCTCAGTCGATAACGCGTGTGTACCTTTTGTGTTTAAATAACCCAAATATGTTAAAGATTGGTGATTGACGCTCGATAAGATTTTACTAATTCTATGCATTAAGTTTTTAAGGTAAATTTATCAGAGAAACTATACTATTTCCATTTCTTTATTTTCTCGATGACAGCTCCTGTGAAAACTTGTGCGAGCGCTTTTTTTTACATTATGTATGCATTATTTAATAAAAAATATGACGTTTACGCACGTACAAGGTTATACAATACCAGAGTCGGAGAAACTGATAGGGATGGAGCTATATCGATAAACGAGATAGATAGAACTGTCATCAAGAAAATAAAGAAATGGAAATAGTATAGACGACTAAAGAAACGAAGGTGTGAAAACAAAGTAGTAGCAGTAGATATCGTTTTCAGTAGTAGGTAATTGTTACCTATGACACTAGATCTCGGCTCTTTCTCTCTGTGATAATTTATCATATTTTTCTCCATGATAACGAGAATTTAGAAAAATAAATGCAGAATGTTAGAATCTTGAAATTACTGAGAGATGGAGCAAAACTCGTCTTCACAAAAATCAACCTTGTTGAATAGAGATCAACTTATGGAGCTCAACAGAAGTGTACGTTCAAAGCAAATACCTTAGATTAGGTAGTTATTCGGACACTAAATTCAATATATCTTCCCTAATAAATCTGCGTGGAGTAATCATAATTAGGACTTGCCTAAGATAACTCCAGTTACATTTTCAGTAATAAAACGTATTATTAAGTATCATGTTGGACCGCATGGTAATAACCAGGTCCTCTATCTACTCACCAGATTATCGTAAACCCAATAATATATTTCGCATATTTTAATCAAATTATCTATTAGGAATTGTTCACACAGTTATTATGGACTCCAAATAGGGAAGTTAAAGCAGATATTTATTATTTAAATGAAATTTAATTAATATTCAAATTATTTCACAGAGTTTATTGTTAGCGTTAGTTAGCTGTGAGTGGCTGTGACACTGTAGTTATGCGGGAACAAATATTATTGTAAATTCTTAAGATTGAGTGTATGAGGTGATATCGGTTAATTTTCGATACTATTCTAAAAAAACTACTATTGGGCTCGAGGGTGGTTTTCTTAAATTACATAAGGTGGTTTGCCGTAGTTTCGATTACATTTTAAAAGCTTTTGAGACCTTTTTGCTTTGAAAGTAGAAATAAAAATAATAACGAAGACAGATACATGTCTTGTCCAGCGTGTCACCAAAATCACGTACCGTTTTCCAATAATGATAACACTGCAGTAGCTACAAGGTTCAGAGTTCAGGACCTAGTTATAAAATACTTCTAATTTGGAAACCTTCGCTAAATATGGTATGAGAGAGTGAATCTGCAGTTCATATGATAAATGGAAATACCTGTCTGTCCGTAAAATCATTCATGTTGCAAGGTTTCTAAGTAAAATACAGTAATTTACCAATTCACTATTTATTTCACCACACAACATAAAAAGAGTCTGGAGCTCATAGGAGTCCAGTAGAGTTAAAAAATTGCCATTCCAAATATATGTTCTGTACTGAACAATTAAAAAATAAGTTTGGTTGTACTCTGTCTATATTTTAGGAAAACTTTCGTATGTTCAAAGCAACGCAAAAGATACCTTAATGTACCTATGGAAGTGCCATTTCAAATCATGAAAAAAATACTCTCGTTTTTTCAACCATCTATCTAACAAATTATAATTAAACGAACCAAAACGCCAAACTATCGGCTTGTCACCATTAGTTGTGCAAATAATAGAAATTTATTAAATCACCGAGACGCTCAAACTGATAACTTCGATACCTACGGACGCAAAATTATCTCAAACGCTGCAAAATCGTGACTCGAGCATTTCACCGCAATCTGGACCTTACATTCCTACAAATAGCTTCTGATTTACAATGCGCTGCGATTTAGCATTTCACTATCGATAACGTAATGCTGTCCCTTTCTAAAGGCGGAGGCATGGTTCGTTATTACTGGTGTGGACTGCGAAACGTAGCTCCGTGGGGTATATTGGTCCTTGTCTAGCGAGTCGACCTATGACCTAAGTTACGGGGTAAATGTGACTGGCTGGTAGACAAACGATTAATTATCTAAATAGCAACGGAATAGAGTTACGGTGGCGGGTCACCTCGCCGTGGTCCACTAATGGTACTACATTCAAGTTATCGTTAATCATCACTTTGCAGGTTAACTTGCTGATCTAACTTTAAGAGAATTTACATTACGCACCAGTTGACTAACTATTCTGAATTTATTTCTAAATAGCTTTTACGTACCTATAGGTTTGAGGGAAAAGATTTTGCTATACAGGAACTAAAATATTTTTTTCAATCGTATATTTTAGAGACATTTAACGACCATTCACTGTATGGTCACCCATAACACAAGCTCTGCTTACTTTGGGGCCATACGGTTGGTGTATTTGTCTGAGGATTTATTATTGTTATTATAAAAGTATGCATGAAGTGATTGTGCCTGACAAACTGTTAATTCAAAATCATGTTACCCTGCTGGGAGCCAAACACGATACATTTTTTAATTAATATGTAGCCCCACCATAGCGAGCCTGAGATGTTGTGTGATAATAACCGTAACATACATTACTTTTTATTAATCTCTCTCAGATTGACAAAATTTTCAAATATTTCAAAATAGGTTGCGTTGAAATAGTGTGTATCAATTTGGACCACATTTATCATTTTACATTTGGGCCAAGAGTGATATGGAAATGTTATGGTTTTCGGCAGAAAAATTAGAAATTCAAAAGTAAAACCGAAAAATTACCGCGTTGGGATATACATAATATATAAAACACCTGATCCTTGGAATAACACACAAGCACAGATAGAAAGAGAAAGAGGATGAGGAAGTGCAAAGAAAAGGTCCACAAATATAATTGCTTACTTGACTAATTAAAATTAAATGAAGTATTACTTATTTATTTCTCGTCCACTTTTATTAGATAAGCGGCCTAATACAGGGTAAACATACTTATTTTCTTAGAAATTCATAATCTTCAACAAACAGTGTTTTGCCATATTCATTCTTTTTTATTGAAAAAGGATTAGACGTTTGTCTTCTATCTCACCTGATGGAAAGTGACGATGAAGACGAAGGTGTTACACGTCTATCCACGAGATACCTATTCACTCGACGCTTGAAAGAACTAGGACTATAGTTTTCTGGAAAAACAGACGCAGGCAGTTCATTCCACACCTTGGCGACCCGCACCAAAAAGGAACTATCGAAGCGTTTGGTTCGACTTCTTGGGATGTCTACCATGAAGGGATGCAAGGTCTGTCTGCGTCTTACACATAAATCCTTGAATTATATTATTTGAATCATGTAAAAATAGCAAAAACGGGAGGTTTTAGTAGATATGCTTAGCTTAATGTTGATTAATAATTTACCGACATTTCCCGTTGTAAGGCCTATGAGATAACTGCAAGTTATTATTTGGTATGTGTATTTACCTAAACATTAAAAGACACAAACGAGTAAAATTTAATGAAACGAGGTTACAAAATTTCAACTAACTTCAAAACTTATTAACTTAGACTTCAGTAGGAAATGGTTGGGCTGAGCCTTCGAGGTTTCCTACCTCATAAATTACACAACGACAGGATTAGTACAGCATTTAAATTTAGCCACTATGATCTTGGTTTTAAAGTTGATAGTATATTAATCTCATTATAACTCCGCGTGGAAGAAAGCAGTAAATAAACGTCAAACAGAGGTTCTAAGGTGAGCTCGGAGTAGCATTATTGACCGATTGCTAAACAAAATTTAGTTAGGGGTAGGAAACTAAGTAAAGTAAGCATTACTGCATAAATTTTGTAACTGCCTGATTTATAAATGTCTTGCTAATCAGGCAAAATAGGGTCGTTTTAACCTGAATTTTGCTTGGACGACGTTACGCGAATGAGTATCTCGGGGAGTCCATACAGTTTACAAGTTTTCTGTAGCGTTAGCGGCCATAGATTGCAACTTGGCTAGGGCCCCCGATAGTTCTCTAGAAATATAGGAAACTGAATGGCATAGGGACTTTTCTATAATTACGTAAATTAACATAGGTATCATCCGGAGATCATGGATATGAATAAACAGGATAAGGTGTGCGAACCCCGAAGTCAGTTTACGAATCGTGGACTGTTTCTTTGTTCGCTGCAATTTTATAAAACAAATAATTTATTTTCTTAAATTGTGGTGCTATATTTATCTATAATTTAACAATATATATCAAAAAAGTAAAATATATCTCTCTTTTAACGCAATATTAACGCCTGCTGATAGTTTCTAAACACTAGATATGTTACAAATGATATAAGGTGACTTCACTTAACAGTGCACATTAAATCTAAAGAAATCACGTTGGCTTGGATTCATTTTAATTATGCATTTAATAAGTTTGTCACTGTCATTGATCAAAACTCAGGCGTCAATCTATAAAGCGTACTTATATTAATCTCAGGCTTATCTCAGCTAAACGGTCAAACGAAAAGCGACTTTGTTTAATAGTGTATAGAATACAAATTCTGGAAACAAGTGACACCAATATTGTCAAAATTTGTCAAATGATTTTCATCTTTTTAAAGCAAAAAATAAAGTCGCTTTTATTTGACCGTTTAGCTGAGATAAGTCTGGGGCAAGTCGATTTCATACTTAGAAATATCCAAATGATGTTTTTCAGATAGAGAATGTCAATGGGCATCGTCAGTGTGTTTGAAACTCATTTTATTTAAAGTTCTACGCAGAAAATGTGGCTGTTTACAAAGTACTAAACCTCTTTTGCTCTGTATTTATCTGCGTGTGCGTGTGGTGTGGTAGCTACTAAATAGATTTGGATTTCGTTTGTTTACATAAATGGTGATTTAATCCAGATATGCTATGTGTCAACAATCTATTCCGTCGTAAGATTTATTGCCAATTTGGTTTCAAATTTTGCCTGGTACCTACTTGGTACTACCAATACAATGATTTTTAATTTTTTAAGAGTTAGACATTGTAAACAACTTTGCGTATGGTCGTAAAATAGCGTCTCCTATTTCAAGAAAGATCAGTTGTTGGTGGCAATATAAAACCATTTTAATAACCAGTCTATTAATAAAGCATTAGATTAAATAAAAGAAATTATTGAAAAAACAAACAATGAGATAAAGGAATATAAATTATGAAGCATTGTCGATTCTAGGAACGTTCTCTATCTGGCCGATGACAAATGGAGTCGAACTGGCTAAAACCATCTGTGGCTTAAAATTTAAGACCTCCATACGCAGTTCATTGCATCTTTGATTTGTCGACTTTGAACTGCAGTTCAAGAAATGCATGAATGGATATCATTTCAATAAAAATGACGTGAATGACGCAGCAGCTAAGCCGCTTTAGATGAAGCTGATAAGGCGCACGTGATGCTTATTCAAAAATTCAAAATGTGCGCTTGCGTCTCGAATTTCCAAAGAATAGAGTTCCTCGTGATGACAAAATCGGAATGACAAAGTGTTTCCTGTTTCAATGATAAATGTGAAAACTATTTATTTCACAAATCCTTTCGTATTTTCGTTGCAATATAATCGCATGGATTCTGGTTATATGACCTGCTCTCCAAAAGAAAAGAAATTCTACCAAATGATACAAAACTTATCCAAATCATGTCCTCATCTCTTAAGTAATACAAACAAAGCAGAGCCAGAATTAGTGCCAATTAAGTCAAAAACTGTCACAAGTTTTTGCAACATCCATATTTTATTCGCGTCAAACGACGCAGGCGCGGGGCACTTCGCAATATCTATACTGCTTAAAGATATCGCTGCAAAACAGAGAGTAGATCCATCAAACAGGTAGACTAGTGAAGTTTGTTCGTCATTAAATACGACTGAAAAGGCTGTACACTCTCGATATGGCTCACAGCGAATACTGTCGCTTGAGAGTATGCGTTCGTGTGCGTTTGATAATATAGGATAGTCAAATTAAAAAGGTACAAACATCGATGTAATTATTCAAGGCCCAGGTGTGGTTTCAATCGTTTACCTTTGTAAAGAAAATTTCGGGATCAAACTAAACTTAGATTATTTAACTTAAGTTACTTTTAGATAACATATGTATATACAAATAAAAAGCGGACTCCTAATAATATGAACATAAGATATAAATAAAAAAATGTATATGTTGATCTGTTGAGTAACATCCTGCCTGGATCGAGGCATCATTCGGAACATAAGACAGATGCTTTCTTTGCGAGTCGGGATTAAGAAAAATAGCATCATACACATCGTATAAGTTTGGAACTTGCTCTGTGTAGATTTCGTATTCTGAATTCTCATATGCAACTATAACCCAAAACACTCATATAATTTTACAGATATCATTATAGAATATATTCGAACTTTTAGGTCACAGTCGCTAATTAACCAGTTTTCATTCATTATTAGATATCTCTGAGCGATCTGCGTCGGCTCATTTGTTTAAATTTAAAATCAACACTAAATAAAATGTTATCATAGTAAAACTAGTATTTAAATTTGCGCTTAAATCGTTGACAGTGGATGGATGATGTCACTCAGGTACAATCGAGCGCAGAAACATTTTTTCACGTTGTTTAGACCACATTTTTATAGAGATAGCTCACATATAGATAATCAGGCGCACTTGAAATATTAAAATATATTTTTTTACAAATTTTTAGTGATCTACAGTAGGTTTTGGAAAAATAATGAATATCGTGTACGAGATAAAAGATGCTAAAAACAATTAAGTTGAATGGTTCATGGTAATTTGTCTACCGATAATATTATATACAGATAATATTTGCAGTTGCAATTGTCACTGTTCAGTCATAAAATCGAATTTACCTAGTTACAATTAAATTGAAAATTAAATTTATGATGAAATATTTAACTTAATTGCATAATTTATTTAAAGCAAATCCTAAACTTATGATCCGGCATACTTATTCCAATAATTGGATACTAAATCAAGGCAAGATGATTAATCTATTGAAATGGTTATATACAATATATAAAATAGTTGATTTAAGTAACAGTTATACAGTCGTTAAAATAGCTTTATATCAAGCTAATCAAATTTAATAAAATTGCATTTTATTATAATTATAGTTTATTATAGTTATAAAATCTGTATTTTCAATCTTTCATTATGGCTGATTTGTAAATTAATATTCTGTGCCTCTTACAATAATCATTTAATACAATAATCATATTATGAATAATATAATTGCCGATGAGTTCTGTCGGTGAGTGTACGGAGCCTGCGGCCGCGGACGCGTGGGCGGCGCGGCGCGTCGTTTTCCCATATGAAGACCGCCGAACAGTTATACCAACACTAGTGATCGTAAACAAGGCGACTACACACTGTACTGTACTCATTCATTTACATAGGTAATTTTAGTCTTTGTTTTTTATAACCCCGAAAAGATTACTCTGATATATTATGTTAATGCCATAAACATGAGAAAAGAGAAGAGAGGATAAAGTTGTCAATAATATACGGTATTCTATTAAATTAAAAATCTAAAAAATGTATTTAGTCCACTAGTAACGAGTGACAGAAAAGCGTATATCTTATGGGATAACATTATTTTGATCCTCTAAAAATTAATTGATCTATTGTACATGAGTACTTTCAATAAGTAGGTTTGTATTAGTTGTTTCGGGATGTTCCGGATCGGTCAGGAGCCGACAGCCAGGTGCCACCACTCCGAAGATTGCCTCCGGCACACGCTGGAGGTATGCCCGGCGTGGAATGCGGAGCGCAGCGCGCTCAGCTCTGTATTGAGTGACGATATCTCGCTCCCAACGGCGAGGCCGTAATGCTCGCGAAGGAGGCAGCGGAGAGGGCGAGGGAAGATGTTGTATCCTCCCTTCCGCTTCGTCGCCGTCGCACGGGACGCCGCAGGGCGGCTTTCATCGCTCATCGCTCATCGCCCTCCCCCGCAGACCGCCTCCGTCCCAGAGCTTGAGATGCAGCGTGCGCTTCCTGCACACCATCTCAGGAGGGACGACTAGAGAGGAACACTTCGTACTTACTTCGTACAAGGTTATATAATACCAGAGTCGGAGAAACTGATAGGGATGGAGCTATTGGATGGAGCTAGAGAACATTATATCAAATTAGAACTGTCATCGAGAAAATAAATAAATGGAAATAGTATAGTAGTTATGTATCAAAGAAAAAAAGATCAACTATTAAAATAGATGACCGTTTAAATTATTGATTGTTTTGCACAATTATATCGATCAATTAAATGACAAAAGTGGTACAAACTCGTTATAGAGACGCTTCGCTTGCGTTAATTTGACTTGATTTTTAATATAAATGGTATCACTCCTTCTTAAACCCTTAGTCACTACGCGAAAAATACCAATACGACATGATGCGTCTCAATTTTGCGCCACGTTATTGCTTTGTTTTGTCTCTTATAAGATAAATAATTATCTGTAAACGTAATAAAACTTTAATAACATCAGCCATGATCTAAAACGGAAAACTTTTTATTCCCCTCTCCCGTGCCAGATTTTATATTATATCAACAAAAATTGTTAAATAAATGTTTTCTCAACGTAAAAGCTCCTTTACAAATTACTCTATTCAACTTTCATTCGCGAGGCACGTGTTTTTCGAACTACTGGATACAAACAGTTATTTCTGTCTAAGGAATCAAGTTTGATGCAGACATCGTTATCCGACCAAAAATTTCAAATTGTCTAAGCGAAAAATGAAACTAGGTACATGTATAAATCAAAATGTACTCGGTTTTTGATAAAAGGAAAAGCTTAGATTTGTATAATAGTAATTTAAATAGATAGACCAAAAAAATTTGGCCACAACATACTAATTTATTGATACCTATATTCTAAGAGTTACTTTGTTTGAATCATCTTGTAAGCCAGTTATGTCAGATTTATAAATGTATCTAAACAATTCTTTATCTTCAAAATACATAAAATGGTATTTCATAAATTAAATCGATGAATTCTTGTCAAATTAATAATTTTCATTACTTTTATATTACTATAGTACTTCAATACCTGTTCATGTATCTAGGCATAAATTACATGTTATATTTATATTAGACCTCCGAACCCTTTAATTTGGTAAAATTCTTCATTCATCTAACAATAATTGTTAATAAGATACCTTTTATAAGGTTATCAAAACACAAGACCCGAGAATCTACATCTGTGTTCATCACACAAATGAATGCCCCGACCAGAATCCGAACCTTGGACCTCCGGCAAATGAGGCAAGGCTACTACCCACACTTTGGCCGTTTATTAATAATCAATAGTATCAAAGTTTCTTCAAGAAGTTCGTGGGAACCTCGTCGTCAATACAGTCAAGTGCACTCCAACGCCATCAACACATACTTTTACTGTTTACGATATTTCATGACATCAAGTATTTGGGTTTACACAATGTTATAATCTCGAGAATTCTGCAATAAACGCATAGAATTTAAAGATTTTTTTAAACATATTTCTTTTATATATTTTTGAAAAGACGCGGACAATGACTTCGTATATGTGGACTAGTTCATGGAGACATCATGCTGAGTATGGCCTGTTGTTTTAATATCTTTTACGTTGAAAGCATATAAAATTTATTCATTTTGACTTTGTCCATTAATTTCCTCTGTGGTTTTGATAGTTCAATGGGCATAATATATTTAGAAACGTAGTTATAACATATGCAACCAACGCTCAATTAAACGTGCATTTCTTTAATAACATGCCAAAGTAATAGCCGTATTACTTTGGATCCTTGGATCTCCACTCAGCACAGATCTTATAATAGAGAGGACAAGAATAGCCTCTGTTGGAACTTACTTGCAGTGCCACTGAAGCCACTTTGCTTCCTACTTCTTGCCAATAGCTAACACGCACATATAATTTCAACCAATCACAGCGTTTTGAACGCGTGCACCACGATCTAAGCTTGTTACTATTCTTTGCGTAAATCGAATATGAGCTTATATCACCTATGCTTAATTCGCTCTACTGGCTTGCATACCATTTCCATTTGTGTCTATCAGAAGTTCTGAGCCCAACACACTAACAAGGGAGTTTGTGTATTTGCAACTTTTACACAATAGTACTCTTTTTCACTTTTTCGTCTTCCCATCTCAATTTAAGTATAACATCATTGCATTCCCATAAAACTCTTTTCATGTAGACTTGGAAAATCTAGAATGTGACGTCATCGGCATCTGTGTTCTTTATATTGTGATTTATAAAAATTGGAATATAAAATAAGTATACTTATTTTCACTACTGGTTTTGTATAGTTCATACATGTTAAATATAATAAGGTTTCATGATGCTTCAAGACCACTATCAACTCTACTAACACGGTTTCAGTAACTTGAAGTAAAGTTATAACGTACAACAAGTAAAGTATGAGTTTATTGTTAGATATTATTGTACTCTGAAGAACCACAAATTAATATAACTCTATTAATTTGTTGGTTGTTAAGAGAGGAATAATTCTCTTGACATGATAAATAAAAATAAATCAACTAACAGGAGTAATCATCCAATATTGGCTCAAAGTTATACAAACCAACCTCGCATACAATTCTAATCAATCATTGTCCTCAGCTCGAACCAATCCAAACTATTGACTGCATTACTTTCAGTCCACGTAGGTATTCCAAAACGAAAGTTCATAAACCCATAACAAACACAAAACTAATGGAATCCAATAAACTATTTTCAATATTCAATAACCGAAATTAAATTACATCAATTAACCGTGGAAAATTGTAAATTAATTTTATTACTTTTACCGCCGCAAAAAGTAATACTATGTACGCCCACGTAAAAGCGATAAATTATACGTATAGTGATCCCTAGTGGCTTGAGCCTATTAGCCTGTGAATTTAGGAGTTTTGCCAAGTAATTTACGACCTTAATCTAATGAGGAATAAGTAGTTTGTCCCGTTATGATGGCCGCTGATCATGGAGTCGAATTATTCATAAAACTTTTAGGACGGAGGTATTTTGCGTCTCTGAGTTAGGCTGATATCAAGTTATTGCAAATTAATGAATACACATTTTGCTTTTGATTGCTCGAATGCTGGGCAAAATGCTCGTTAATTTCTTTTCAGTGTTTTCAGCCCAACAGTTTTTAATTTCACGTAAAATTTTAATAATCAAAGAAAAATGGCGTTTATGTATGTTATTGGATGTATAGAAATTTATAAAAATGGAAAGAAACTTCTATACAAATAAGTATGCAATATAAAACCAATGTCATTTAGTTTTGGATACAAACATACTATTGAAAAAAAATTGTACCCTTACATCACAAAAAAAAAAAGTTAATATACCTGTAATTTTTTTTATATATTTAATTTTAAATCTGGGATGTATTTAATTCCGAAAATAGCATATTTTTACCGCATATGTTAACATTTCCACTAATTAGGCCGACCATTCATAGTCTCACGTTATCATTTTAATAGCCTCTTTTTGAATGATATATTATGTTTTTCTTGCCATTTCGGTGGCAAAGGAATGCACAAAATATTCCCAAAATGACAGAATCGTGACAGTTGAAACAACATAGTCTTTGCCGATAGGATCTAGACAATCACTGTTTCCGGTGCGTGGGCGCATGTCTTACTCGCGAATTCATTAAAAAAAGAGGTTGAGTTTCTTAAACTGTAATAAATAAGGTTGATTATTTAAAGCTTAGGCTTTTTTTATTAACCTCGTGGTTATTAACTTCATAAATGGCTATAAAAGCTCTAACAATATGTGGTCCCACAGTGCTCCACCCGCAAAGCTCGCAGTTACTTGAAAAATTGATTACGTTTTGTCATTAATAAATTATTTTAAATCTGTTAACGAACAGTTTTTCAATAATAAGCGTAAATACCTGTACATAACATTCGAATTATTAATAAATATTTCGAATAAACGAAAAATCATTATTTGAATATATATTTTTGTTTACTTTTGTCTTAAAATTTCA
The DNA here is from genome assembly GCA_923062675.1 of Marasmarcha lunaedactyla. Classification (NCBI taxonomy): domain Eukaryota; kingdom Metazoa; phylum Arthropoda; class Insecta; order Lepidoptera; family Pterophoridae; genus Marasmarcha; species Marasmarcha lunaedactyla. The sequence continues at coordinate 9,240,600 of OV281339.1, read as the reverse complement.
ATAAATACCAAATTTACGAACATGAGTTTATGTTGGTCTAACAAGTTATTTGAAAAATTGTTTGGTTACATTTTCAAAATGTTCAAGTATTTTTTTAATTTGATATTATGTCGAAATCCCATTCATGGAATAACGGTTAAATAGTAATCTTGTGACTTAACACCCATTCAATTGAATCGGTACAATCGTGTACAAATATGAGAAAAACTTTTACATCTTTTTTTTAAATTTTCAAGGACTTCTAATTCTAAAATACAGTAAGTTTCTAAAAGCATTTGTATTAATATTATAACTGCCTTGTTTCCATTTTTATTCCTCTTGTTGTGGAACCTTAAATCAAGTGTAGTTTTCTAAATGAAACTTTTTATAAGGATTTACTAAAAAAAATTTAGGGGCACTAAAATTCATTTTTAGTTTAAAAATGTATTATTGGCTTATTTTATTTTATGTCTCGGTGGAAATACTGTTGAACACAATTCTTAACTTCATCCTTCAGTCTTGTACTTGATCCTTAAATACCCATCTTTTGAATGGCAACCACTTTATTGAATATTTACATTCCAGTATCGAAAACAAAGTTAAATCGTTTTGTCCGCGATTAGCCGTCTACATTTCTGCTGTAAGACGATGTCGCACACATGCATACATTATCTACGTGTGTGCTCGCACCAGAAATGAGTTGCTTAAGTAGTAGGGTTTACGGCACAATGTAGAAAAATTATGGGGTCAATGTTAAAAAATCGAAATAATTCTTCAATATGACCATGCTATTTTGCATCATCGTTACACTAACAATTAAGTAACTCATCATAAGACATCAACTTTTGACACTCAAACAAAAAAAGGACCAGTCAATGATCTCACTTGTAAAACTTCCTAAAGTAACCAGTTTCACAGATACGCGGACGCATGTCGGCGAGTGCGTGCGCTGCGTGCGTGTGGCGTCGCGTGCGCGTACGCATTCTGGCGGGATTCATTCATTCACTGCCACGGACAAGCCACTTACTTGTCAACGTATAACTTTTTGATTTAGATTGCACTAATAGCGGTTCTTCCACGCCGCGCTCCGTGTTCCAATACTTATAATTGCTAGATTTCACTAATTTATCGTATCCAGTGTCTATTTACCACAACCTGATCGATGGAACCTACTTTTTATACCCACCGTTATGTGACATGTTGTCGTAACTACTAAAATATCCAATTTGTATGCCCATTGTTGTCCATTATACCTACCTACATTCACAATGACCTTAATATATAACTATAAGCCCGTGTTTTTTTCTTTAAATCTATCAATAGACGCATAATTGATACTTGTTTAGCTTTTATTTGAGCGTACATTTTGAAAAAAGGTTTGGAAATTGAAAAAATATATACAAATTTTTGAAACAACACTATTAGCTTTCGGATTTTCAGTTGGAATAATATACTTAACCGTGTTAAAATAGCCCATTCAAGTATATGTCTGATTGACATGATCGTCCCAAATATCAAATGGAAATTACCCTTTAACCAGCCTAGCAAATAAGTCTATCATGTGCAAAAAGTTATTTTCATATTGAAGTAAGCTCACAGATATTATAGGTAACCGATACGTCGAACTAAAAAACTAAACTAAATACTAAAGGATTGCTTAATTGTGATGTAGGGTAAAAAAATGTCACTAACGTTCGGATAGTCATTTAAGCCATAATTTTGTAATGGTTCATAATAAAAATTTTTAATATCTAGGTAAATTATAACGCCATATTGTTGTCAAATAATATCCAATCGATGCTATATACTCGTAGATGCACCACATACCTTGAACTCACAAAAAGCACCCTAAAGCAGTACTACAGTTCTCCAATGCCTTATTTACGTGAATAATTAAATGTATGCTTTTGTTATCTGTGGTGAGTTGGCCAATCACGGCGCAGGGTGGGGAGCGCGCGGGGGTAGGCGGGTAGAAAAACTGTTCGATAACTGCGCGCGCAACCTTCGTACAAACGCTTATTTGAGCTATATTTAAATTACAGTCTACGAAACGAAAGAATTCCTAAATAATAGAGTACACTAAAAAAAAATTTGTCACACTTTGTTGCGCTACCCCGTGAAAGCGAAATTTCTTAATGCTAACATTACTTATATGCAGGTTGTTGTTACCTATTTAAATCAACATGATGGTTTTAAAATAATCTAGAAATTAGAATAACTCACAAAAAAATCCTTGATAAATCTTAAATTATCACGAAGATTAACTTAAAATAACTTACAATGGTTAGGTTAGGTTATTGCTTTCAGAGATCCTGTATTAATATGGGATTAAGAACATTTAAAAGAATATGAAGCATGATTTGGAAGGACTCCTGAGGAGGATCATCGTCTTTATTTTTGCAGCTTTTCCACCTGGTAAAACAAAGTCAAATGCCGACCGACAAGAAAAATCAGAGTATTGCGAAAGTAGTAAACCTACTAAAAAATTCATTTACTTTTCACATGAATACAATTTCTACAAAACAATCTTATTATTTAAACAGCTACACAGTACATAAACATAAAATATGCCATGACATGTTCTTCATTATGAACTTCTATTGTTCTGACGTTTCAATCAATTATTACTATACCATTACTACATTGTGTAATAATGAATTCGAAATAAATAGACCTATACAAATAATGCCAACCAGTTCAGTATTCAAGAAGACGAGTACCTAGTGAAACTTGCGACGCTCTTAATTATAGACTTTGTTAGCAAATATAGACTTAGGTGGAGAAAAGATAAAGTATGAATTTTCTAAACAAAATCTATACTTAGGACCATTTAAGTAACCATTTAACGTCTCTGATTGCCGCCTCAAAGAAAGTAACTAATGTTTAGGCAAACCATTATTAACTAAAATAAAAACTTTCAAAGTGATATTTTAAACGACCTTTTAAGTACAGTTTTGTTTTTACATGCTCATTATTATTTTCAGATAAGGTTTGTGATTGTGATTCGATTGCACGGTCACCAAAGGTTAAATATCTGGGTGTACTTTTGGATGAGAAGTTAAACTGGCAACCCCATATTCATGAAGTATCATCACGAATAAGGAAAACCCTTCATGTTTTTAGGGCTCTCAGAAGCTGTGCTACTTCTCCACAGTGAAATGCGTCTAGGCATTATGCTCTATGCCAGTCCATTTTTAGGTTCTGCATAGTTGCTTGGGGAGGTGTTAACAAGTCACTGCTGATCAAGTTAGAGAGGGCGATCCTAAAAGTTATGACTTCGCGATCCATGCGTTTCCCAACACTTCACCTATACCAGGACACCAGAATGCTGACAGTTCGCCAATATGGTTCGGAAACAGTCTACAATCCCCTCGTACCTGAACCTCGAGTAACGTTCACATTATAACACATGCACTCCGATATCTCATGCTACAACATTTGCAAAGCGTCATTTCCATGTTCTAGGTATTGTTTTATATAATAACTTAAACAGAATTCTACGCAACCTGGAGAAACTAAGTAAGTTTCAACTAAAAAAGAAACTCACTTCTTGGTTGTTAACCTTAAGCTACGCGGAGACTGAAAAGTTGCTGTCTGTCCCAGGTTTATAGTTCTGCCTACACTACTACGCCTACACACATACGTTCACACAAACACACACATACATTTACACAAACACACATACACACACACATTTTTTATATTTACTTGTTCTTTTTGTTAATTTACTTGTTTTTTTTTGTAATACTTAATTTTACTTTACTTTTGATCTCCTTATGTCAAGGTATGTTTAAATAAATAGTCAAACTTTTAAAGTGGCGGGAAGGCACTGGCTCCCGAGTCACAGGTCTTCCTATTTCGGGAGTTCAGGGTTTTTTAAAAATATGTATGCAGAAATTTATGTACCTACCAGGTTATGTCCATTTTTGTCCTAGTTTTAAGTAATTTCTGTAAAATATGGTGACCAATAAACATTATTATTATTACTGTTATTATTATAGTTTAAGTTCACACTGACACCGTTGACAGATATTTTTAAGTTTCTAAGTAGGAATGGAATGGATGTAACTGTTACTAAATCTTACTGATCTGTACACTGCCAAAACACAAAGACTAAGTAACAATTCCGAACGATCTCTCGTTTCATGCATCAGTATGACTATCTAACAATTTAACGGCAATAATGTGATGAAAACCCGGTGAGTCGTAACATAAACTACGGCAAATGTTCAAGAATTCATGGACAAATAACTGTCAAGACGTCGAAATATTTATTAAGTAGCTACATACTCAAAAGATATACTATGCTTCTACGATATGTCCATTTCACAATAAGTGCTTAATTAATTATCAGCAAGTCGACAAGCCGTATAACAATACGAAAGAAGGACGCAACTCGTACAATAACCGGTCAGCCTCAGCGACTGCAACTGTCATGGTCCCATCACTCTTATATCCTGCTCCTACCCCATACAGTTTTATTACCCTTTGGTCCTTGTTCCTGCAAAAACGATACCAATCACGGTAACCTAAGGCTTACAATCCCTTGACCAATTATACCACTCAGTATTTTCCGATCTATTCAATTACGACTACCAACTATTTATGAGTTTTTTATTGCACTCTACCACAAAGATGACAGTTCCCTTATTACTGGAACGGCTTAAGTTTTGAGGTTATATGATGTTCTATTTTAGACTTAGTAATGTATTACAAAAATAATACTGCCATGGCTTAGGACTATTGGTGAATTTTTATCTGTATATATTATAAACACACAGATTACGTTAAGTGATGTTTAAAAAATTATGAAAAGAAAAGCTTCTTTTAACCTAAATGTTTAGGTTGCTTAAATAAATTTTTAGGTTGCTTATATCTTTTATGCCCTTCACATTTGACATAAATTAACAAAGGACAGGAATAATTTTAAATCAAATTTGTATCAGTCATAAGGAAATGTCAGTTATTTACATCTACCCATCCATTTTTTTAGGAACGTAAATTATCCCTTGAAATTCATGTCTACCAGAATTTGCAGTAAAAATCTGTAAGAGTGAATCGTTAACGGCACGAGTTCTGAAAATGTAAAAGCTTTTCGCGTCGAACACAACTTAAAGACTCGAAGACTGAAAACGTAAAGCTTAATTTACACGAGCGCCCGGGGCGAGTAACCCGAGACGACGCGCGTGCCACAATCCATTAGCAGTCGAGGAGACGGGGGCCCCGGCCACCAGCCACCGGCCGCCGGCCGCCGCTGCCGGGCGATCCGCGCCGGCCCGGCTACTCTCCATTAGTTAATTACGCCGCCGTGCGCTCACCAGATTGTTGCCACAGCCCGCCTAATTGCCATTCCTAATGAAATACTTTCTTTTATTTTGCAAATAATACTACGATTAGAGTCGGGCAGGTTTCGTTGAACTCAGTGTTGTATGGCCTTAATTATTTTTTTTCAACCATTACAAACATAAGCCTGTCCTGTATAATTAAAAATTATGTATATATAATGGTAAACTAACTTACCACTGATATTTAGAAACATAATCAAGAATAGCAAATAAAAACTCTCTTCATGTACAAAACTAAACTTGTACCGAAACATCGAACTTAACTAAAAGTCATTAAAAACAAATAAATATGAAATAAACCACAAGTAATATCTAGCGTTAAAGGTCTTTAAAAGCTGGCGCTATACATTCTGCATTACCGTCAAACCGCAGGAACTCGTAAAATCACACCCTATCACCGTCAGACAGCGGGCGATCGCTGGAGGCCATCAAATTAAAAAGTTAAACTTACCCCCGGTACATCACGACTGTTAAATGAGGTAATGGCCAGGGTCGTCCGGCACGCGACCCGACGACCCCTCCAATAATTTCATTATCATAATAAATACAGTCAAATGTGTAAACGATGACACGTGACCGCCTGACCTGGTACACGAAACGACAGACGAACGGGCGGCATTACACGAAGCTTGTGTATTTAGCAGCTTTTTAACGAAGAACGATATAAGCTTAGCATTTCTTAGGTACACTCAAAATATTTACAAGTTCAGAGTGGATCGAAAATACCAAGTAATTATTGGTTGGAAGTGCTACCTAAAACATATCTGCAAAAATTTACCTATTCAAAAAAAACATTATTAAGTATGCGTGGTATTGGTCCTAAGTCAGGAAAAAACCTAATTTAGCTAATTCGCCTTATCGTTTTATAGATTTAAAATACCCTCAAAGATAGCATCGCGACGATTCGTAGATACTAGAATTAATGGCGCAGAGGCATGACAGTTAATTTATAAAACGATGAGTTACAGGCATTACCGAAAAACACAGCGGGTACAATAAACATTATGGTAGTATTCATTAGTTGACCGCTGACAAACGGGCAGGGGTGTCTAGGGGGTCAGCGGGGTGGCAGTGCCGCCGCCGCGCCGCCGCCGCCAGGTGTAAAACTCGCTGGTCACGGAACCTCAACATGCGATACAGCTAATATGCTTTATTATCAAAGCTGGCCGCGTTGCTCATCCCGGCGGGCTGACGCATGAATATTCATACGGTGATTTGTTCACAAGCACAGGGGTTCCTTAATGCATATTGCGGTTCGGGGTGCGATATTTTGTTTGCTTACTTACATTTTGTTATCTATTGTAGTTTTTTATGCTGTTTGACTACAAAATTAATGACATTTAGAACGACTTGTGATTTTGTTTCTTTAGTCAGCGGTTGAAACTTGTAATGTAAGAATGTGAAATGTCAAATATGTAAAATATAAGTCCTCGAGACAATAACGGATAACCGTCGAAGAAAAGTTAATAGATCGATTCTTACTAATATTCGAGTATCAATTCGAGAGTAGAAAAAAGGTTTCACTATACTATTTCCATTTCTTTAATTTTTCGATGACAGTTCTAATTTGATGTAATGCTCTCTAGCTCCATCCAATAGCTCCATCCCTATCAGTTTCTCCGACTCTGGTATTATATAACCTTGTACGTGTGTAAACGTCATATTTTTATAAAATAATGCATACATAATGTAGAAAAAACGCTAGCACAAGGTTACACAGGAGCTGTCATCGAGAAAATAAAGAAATGGAGATAGTATAGTTACACCCAAATATAGAAATCGATTCTATAATTGTTCGTATATTGTCTGATCCGAATCTGACAAATAAATATTAGGTCTTTACCTATGAAATTGCCGTTTTTCACGAAATAAATGAAGCGTAATTTTTTTATATATTTTTTATTTCTATTAATCAAAATAATCACCCATGCAATCAATGCATCTTTGCCAACGCATTGGTAGCTTATTGATGGCTTTCTTGAAGAAATCAGCTGGAAGGGAGGCAACAAATTCTTCAAAGGCATTTTGTACTGCCTCTCGGGTATTCAATTTTTTTCCCGCCAAGAAGTTATCCAAATTCTGGAAAAAGTAGAAGTCTGTAGGTGCAAGGTCTGGTGAGTACGGCGGATGACGGAGAACTTCCAACCCCAACTCTTGTAGCTTGGAGACCGTCTGCTGTGCAGTATGAGGTCGCGCGTTGTCGTGCAGGAGCAGTGGAGCCGAACGATTGACCAAAGCTGGTTGGAGACGTGCGAGCTTCTCCATCATTGTGTTCAGTTCTTCACAGTACATAACTGCAGTAATGCTTGTCCCGTTTGGCAAGAAGCTGTGATGAATTACACCCGCGTTAGACCACCAAACAGTGACCATCACTTTTCTAGGGGTAAGTTTTCGTTTAGGGCATTGTTTGGGTGCTGAACCAGGGTCCAGCCAACTTGCTGAGTGCTTACGATTGTCAAACAGGATCCATTTCTTGTCACAAGTAACAATGCAGTTCAGAATTCCTTCATTTGTATGCCTGCTGAGCAGTGCAAGGCACGTCTCAACGCGTACTTCGCGCTGGCGGTCATTGAGTTCGTGGGGTACCCATTTGTCAATCTTTTTTACCTTGCCAATTTGACACAAATGGACCAATATTGTTTTGATGCTAACGTCGAAAGCTGCTGCTAATTCAGCCGTGGATTGAGTTTCATCAGCTTCCACAATTGCCTTTAATTCGTCATTGTCGGCCAAAGTTTTCGGACGACCACGTGGTTCATTTTTCAGGTCAAAATTTCCAAAACGGAAGCGGGTTAACCAATAACGGGTGGTGCGTTCGTTTGTAGTGTTCGCTCCGTAAACGTCGTTGATGTTGCGTGCCGCTTGTGCCGCTTTGCTGCCACGACGGTACTCATACTCCATAATTACTCGAATTTTTAACTTATCCATGATGACGAAAAATGTTCGAATGCGTTGAAAACAAAACACTAACTATTAAACAAATGACGATTTTAGAAAAAGAATTCCATGTTTGTCAAATAAAATTAATTTGAAATTAGAATTATCAGTCAAAAAAAAAATATTTTCATTTGAAATGGCCAGTACGGCAAAACGGCAGTTTCATAGGTAAAGACCTATTATATCAAACTTGGTTATAAATCTACGGACTACGCATCGTATTATACTTCGACAAACTTGCAATTATATATTTTAAAACATAAAGATTGCTGGAATGTGCAAAATTCACTAAAGATTGCGCAGATGAAATCTGTTGAAATTTACGAGCCGCATATAGGAGGATGTACATGATGCAAACTTAAACATTCGCCTAATGTGACGAGTTATCTTTATGTTATCCAAGTACAGTCAACTTTTTAGATTGTCTAAATTATTAAATATGATTAAATTTGCGTTATGTAATTAAATTATTATTAAATTCTCTCAGTTAAATAAAAAAAGAAAATCATTGTTTGGTCATTTTATTGCAATAAAAAAAACGCAACGAAAAAGAAATAAACTTATTTAATACATTATTTACTTACGGCAATAAATTATATCCTACAGGTATTAATTAAATGAGCTAAAAAACATATCAGTTAACGGTACATTTATAATACAAAATGCTTGCCATGCTTTTTAACTATTTAAGCTTCTACGTATCAATAACTGGTAATTTACTATGGAAATTCTATTAAACTACTCATCTACTACTACTTGCCAATACTTGGATTCTGCCAACCAATAAGAACCTGTAGAGTAATTTAGGTTCGTAAATTTTTTATTAACCCATTCTCTGCCAAGGGTGCCGATCGGCTTCTTTAAAATTTCTACTCAGACGCCGAGGACGCCCTAGGGCGTCCAGTTTTCGAACCTGATTTTCTCAGCCAAATTACAGTGAAAATCAATGAAATTTTTAAAAATGCGCTATAATATAATAATCTATCCAACTCCTTAACGGCCTGGGGATCTAATGGTTAGACTTATGTTATTAAAAATGCGGATTTGTAACACTCACGCCGAAGCCACCCAAGGGCGTCTTGGTTTTGAAGTCAGAGTTTAACAAACTGGTTATGCATGAAGAAGAAAAAGGTTGAAAACAAAATTTTTGGTTTTATATTTGCTGTCTACAAATTTTTTGTGTTTTTTTTGTCTTATTAGCTTAATAATTTTATTGCGTAATTATTAAATAGTTAATTTCATTACAAAAATAAATATATTGTTGTAATACGATTAGTTTTTGAACACATGTGAGCGAATATCATGTAAAATGTTATTCATATATCTTTTGTTTTTGGCTTTTTTGTATAATAACGATTTGCCTACTCTCATTTATGATCGTGTCTACATAATAAAAAAGTTGAGACCTAGCCGCCGAGCTAAGTGCATGTGCCATAAAGTTGGTGTGGTTCGAATTTTAACAAAAAAAATAAGCCGACCTCAAAGTGGGTTAATAATCATTGTTTTAGGTAATTTAGTTCTGTTTTCCGCTAAGTTCACAATGATATTTTTATAGAATTTAGAAATACGCTAAATGCTAGGCTGGGACTCGGACTTTTATGAAGTGTTTTTATAAATTAAATAAAAAAATATTTCAGCAATATAAAATGGAAAAAAAACACTTTTAAATATCACAATGATATCTTTGGGCTATCCGCTTGTGGGCGGCTGCCGCCGGCGGGGTCGCGGATGTGTGCGAGAGCGTTCCCGTAACCCCGTCACAAGGCGGCGAGGAGGAAGATGGGGGGGGGTTTTAGTGGGTATACCGTGGGTCTCATTAGCCTGTACGGGAGTCCCACATAACCAGTCGGGTGCCCCCCTGCGCCCGGGTGGTATGCGTAATGCATTTCCCACCGAAAAAAAAAAAAAAAAGGTTTGTACGTAATTAATACACGCGCGAGCATTTTATAATTAATATTTTTACAATTGAATTGTTTCCTAAGTAAAACATTTGCGAAACCTGTATTTGGTTAAATGATTATTTTTAAAGTAATATGTTTGCGAAATAAATGTTTGTCAAATGATTCGTTTTTCAAATCATCTTTTGTCATACGTTTTTTGTTAAAGAATAGTAAACCGAAGTTTACCAAAGAGGTCGGTGACCTCTGACTTTTTGAAAAAAGTTTAAAATTACGATTGTGATATATTGTACATTAAAGTACATGAATCGTGTTTAAGTTGATGCAACGGATATATTACCATTAATTTGGTCCACTTTAATTTAGCGTGTAACTCATTTTTGCAAAATATCTGTATTTCAGTTTTAACTAAATTGTGTTTACCGGACCTAAGGGAACACAGATCAACTTGTTAAAAAAATCTAAATGCTTGTTTTGTGTATAAAATTAAACTGTTTTTACGAAATCTAGAGGCTCACGCCGAGGACGCCCATGGGCAGGCAAGAAAACTATAACGAGTAGTCGGGGCCGCCGATGGGCGTCCTGCTCTCGAATGTATGGTGGCGTGCAGGTACTTTCGCACTATTCTGAGCTGGCAGTGAATGGGTTAAAGAAATCAAGTAATCCAATGGGCGGATTTTATCCTTGCACATCGCAGAGCTTTCTGGCACATTTAATAATGCTTACGTTACCTTAAACGTACCTAAATGTTGCGTATTACACACATTTGTTTATAGAGACAAAATTACTGACAGTTTAAAAGTGGAAGTGTCTAAATATGTTTTAAGTATTCACCTACATAGTCATTATCTATCAAATGAAGCTGACGACTTATGCTAAGTCCATACAAGTCGAAAAGGGATATAAGATTTTAAGTGTCATGCTGGAAAATACTTAATTAGTTACTGACGACAAAAAGATTTTGCTCACAGCTGGTCTTGGTTCAAAAAACTCAACTTTACACCTCTAAATATAAGGTTTGACAACCTAAAGTTTACTAAGCAAGACACCGTTTCTCTGATTTGAGTGCTGATTTTATAATAATAATATTTTATTCAAATTTAGCCTCTCTAGAGATTAATTTTTGTTATATAATATTGAAGTTAGAAAACACGTTGAATTTAGATATAAAAGGAAACCAATAATAGTCTTTTAATATCTGTTATCTATAGACGTCATTTATGAAACTACTCTTATAGTAGAAATTAATTAATTCAATGATAAAGTAATCCTAACACTACCTTAAGAATTGCGCTGTCATTTATTTGTTTACATTTACAAATAATTGATAATTAATTATCTTTATTTCCTTATTATTTGTTGATTTACAAATCATATAATACAAAGTCGAATTCATGTGCTTTCTAGTTTTATTAAACACTTAAACTACGTTACAGTTCAACAACAGTTGTTGTAATGTACAATAATTAAAACAATAATCCCCAGACAAACACACCAACCGTATGGCCCTAAAGTAAGCAGAGCTTGTGTTATGGATGACAGCGAACTGGGGGGGAACCCAGAATAAACATACACATAAAAATATAAACCATGACCTCAGAACAAACATCTGTGTTCATCACACAAATGAATACCCCTTCCAGGATTCGAAATTAGGACATCCGGCTTATGACTCATAAGTTATGAGGCCCACTACGCCACTCGGCCGTCTGACTAAATGTTTACATAACAGATTTAAAATACCTTAGAAAAAGCTGATTCTATTCACTTTAAACTAGTCAGAAGTGCCGGCGACGTTTCACCGACCGTCGATGGGAATGAGGGTATATCCTCCATACTGCTGTAAAATTTTCCAAATATTTTTTAGTAGTTTTAGAGTTTCTCAACAATATATGAACAAACAAATGATAGGAAAACTTTACGTTAAAATTCTGTATTAACTTGTTTTCAATTTCTTTTTATTAATTTCGTATAAGGCTTTGCCAGCGACTTTGATGCCTCTGTAGCTCATATTGTAAATATTTAGAAAACGATTTAGAAAAGATGCTTTTGATTCGTTTATCTTATTTATTTGTGTATTACAAAATCCACAGCTCTCAACAAAACAGTTATATAGTTACAAAGAAAATAAGATACATATAGCCATTTATGGATTTACATTTTCTTTTTCATTTTCCTTTTACATTAAACTTCAAATAATTTTGAGAATTCAAAACCCATAAAATGTTATTACATAACATGAGATGCCGAATTTATCTGTGCATTACTTCACTGACAATCTCAATACGAGGAGGGAGGATTTACTTAGTTTTGCGACTGTATGTACTTCTATAAGTTACGTCTTTTAAAATAAGTACCTAATAAAATGTTTTATGTCCAAAAGCTTGAGTTCACTGCGTATAATACAGAAAGGCTTTTATTGTAAAAGTTATTGTCAACTTTAGCGGATGACACATTAATTTTAACAATAAAATATGTTATTTTTGTAACTCGTCAAGAGGTACATATTCCCACTTTAACTACAAAAGGATATTAATAATAATGAAATATCCTCTTCAGATATTTGCTTTTAACAGTTGTAATTTGCCAGTACGGAGTTTTTGGTGCAATTACGACTCAGAGATTCTAATTCATTTTGCTTTAAACTAATTACATCCACGAGCAATTCAAGAGAGGCTTTGAAGACAGCCAGCCACCTACGGTTTTTCAATTTCTTGCTGTAACAGCGCGTAGCAGACTTTACAAAAATTTAAAATATTAAGCTCATGATGATTGACCGTTTAACAACTAAAGTTTTAAATTTCCCTGTCCTGTATATGTGTGCATGACTTAACTATACTTGCATAAATAAGAGCTCGTTTTTTTAAAATATATGATACAGAAATGTTTTAGCCCTTTCTACCTACAATTTGCTTGCTACCTCATCAGATCTGATCAAAATATATATAAACATGATTGTAAATGAAGTAGAAAATTACGATACCTAGGTAGCTACATAAATATTTTGTCAGAAATGTCCTGGGGCGGTACAGGCCCAGTTTCTTATTTAAGCTAATATTACTTTTATAAACCGAGTAAATACTAGTTGATATTCAAATTATTTGAACATTTTCGGTTAAGACCAAGTGAGCCAGTGGCGCAAGTCAAACGAGCAACTTCTGATAGTGAGCGGCATTTGGATCTTCCTAGATTAAATACGAGGGTGGATCAAATAAGAAAACACAGGAATAATGCAATTTTTTATATTTATTTTTTTACATACTCTCCTCCTAGGTCACAGCACTTAGTCCAGCGATCCTCCAAAGCCTTGATCCCATTTAAATAGAAGGTCTCGTCAAGGTCTTCAAAAAAGGCATCTACGGCCACTTTGACCTCCTCATTGGTAGAAAATTTCATTCCACCTAAAAATATTTTTAGTTTTGGAAATAGGTGGAAGTCAGAAGGTTCCGAGTCAGGTGAATAAGGGGGCTAAGGAAGCAATTCGAAACCACAATTCACTATTTTAGCCATCGTTTCTGCAGATGTGTGAACACGAGCATTGTCCTGATGAAACAAAACTTTCTTGGTCAACAATCCTGGTCTTTTAGACTTTATTTCTTCGCGTAAACGACGTAATAGTGTGCAGTGTTATGCAGAATTTCTAGTTCAAGCACTTTCTAAGCAATCAACCACGATGACTACCTTAAAATCCCAGAAAACCGATGCTATTACCTTGTTTACTGAAAAACACATCTTGGGGGTCGGAGATCCGGGTCTCTTCCATTTGGATTGTTGTTTGGATTCAAGAGTATAGTGATGAACCCATGTTTCGTCCATAGTAACAAACCTTGCCAAAAACTCGTTTGGATCAGCTTGAAAAAGCTCTAAACAGTCTCTAGAAAGCGTGAGCTGAGTTCGTTTCTGTTCAACTGAAAGGAGCCGCGGTACCCATCTTGCAAACACCTTGTGGAACCCTAATTCGTTAACGATCATGTTTTGTGTACGTTCATATGAAATCCCTAAAGCTTCAGCTATCTCAGATACCTTCAATCTACTGTCTCCCATGATGAGATCACATATTTTTTCGATGTTTTAGGAAGTCGTAGCTGTAGAAGGCCGTCCAGAGCGGGAGTCATCTTTGATGCTCTCTCGTGCACGTTTAAATTCAGCTGTCCACTTTTTTATCATTGTACACGACGGAGCAGATGTTCCTAAAGTAGCCACCATATCTTCATGAATCTGCTTTTGTGTTAAGTGTTTCTTGTGGGGGTATTTGATCACGGCACGGTGTTCTAAACTATCCATTTATCGCATGTATCTCAGAGAAAAATTGCACAAAGACTGACAAAGAGTCTAGGTTTCATATGAGGGTAGTTTTATAATAATATGACAACGCTATCTATGTTAGGCCGCGAAAGTTTCAATCGACTCTCGTACAATACTCTTTCCTCATTCTAAATAAATAATGTAACTGCTACTACATTATGAATCCACTACCGAATCTGTAATAATTGGCTATACCTCGTCAAGACGAGTACTACCAACACAGTAAAAATATATAACCTTTATGTAGACTAATTTAGATTAACAGAAAACTAGATTAATAACAAACAAGAACTACAAATTAACAAACGTAAACAAAAACAAGGAATGAGATTAAAAATCATCCAAAATTAATAAAAAAGTAAAAAAAAGCTGTTAAAAATTTTTCATCACAATTATGAGCACAATTTAACATTATTTGCGATATGAAATGATGTCGGTACATTAAGTTGTTAAGTCAATAGAGTACCCCGACCCTCGTAATTTACCTACCAAAAAACATGAGAACGGTAAACATGGCTCGAATTACTCTATTTTATTGACAGCTCCGAGCCCGTGGGAGTTATACACAAAAATATACAAGTAAACTATTAAAATAATAGAGTTTTCTTTCGGTATGATTAAAAACTGTATGTATACTTTAGTTTAGAGAATTAATTTCATGCTATTTCAGGAGAACTTTAAAAAGATTCTAAGTGTCACTTTTTTGGGACATACCTCCAAAATCGGTGGTATTCATAATATACCAGGTTTTATTTTCAGTTTATATTTTTATATTCCAGTTATTGTTCATAATATACCAGTGTTATATTCCTAGAATAGCAATTGATGAAATAGATTTTTTTATTCCGAGGCTAATATTGTCATATCCTGAGGACACCGTCTTGTTCTAGCATAATAAAATCCGTCCAAAAGGAAAAAGGTAACAATGCAACATTTACTTAAAAAATATCACAGCTTAATATGGCATTCGTATACAGAGGGACCTTTTTTACCGTTCGGAAAAAGACCATACTATATTGCTTAGAATTATATAACTATAATTCTAAGCAACTTACACAAAGGCACCATACAGAGAAAACGAGAAATATTTCTAGTAATTTTTTTCATGTTTGTTTAACGTAGTTTCGGGAAAATTGCTCTGAACTGTACCGAACGGTAAAATAGTCTCCAGCGGGTCTGACATGAAGCCCTAGACATAGCAAACAAATGACCAATTTGACAGCCAACGGAAGACAACTTTCTACAATCACGCGTCACTTGCCATGTACTGACCAAGCCAACTAGACGACTTTCAAACATAACGCCATGTATTTCGGATACGAACACTATTATTTATTTCTGTATTTGATGGCCGTGTTTTTAACCAGACTAAATAACCTAAGTATGCGTATTCTTTCACAGCGCTCGTTTTGTTTATTAGTACAACGTACAGTAGTACGTTGGTCTAGGTCGATTAGTCCAGTAGTAGATTTATCCCTTGAAGACATAGCGAAGAATTCTTATGCTACTGGTATTTATAAGAATGTATAAACTTAAAAAAAGGGTAAGGAAGTATTCTAAGTGTTTAAAATATATTAAATAC
The DNA here is from genome assembly GCA_923062675.1 of Marasmarcha lunaedactyla. Lineage (NCBI taxonomy): Eukaryota > Metazoa > Arthropoda > Insecta > Lepidoptera > Pterophoridae > Marasmarcha > Marasmarcha lunaedactyla. The sequence goes on along the minus strand of OV281339.1, from coordinate 9,224,554 downwards.
TTTCATGGAGTGTACTTGAAAGTTATAAAACCGAAACTGGGAATGAACTTGTACCCATGCAAAATATCAAACACTTATAGTGAAGTATTTGCTATTGGCATCTATAAAAATTTGAACCTAGAATTATGGTGCCCGCTGGCGTGAGACTGAGACCCAAATAACATGGTTGTGGTCATAACTTTTTTAACGATTATACATTTTAATTGTTCGAAGATACCCACTTTTGCATAGAAATAATAAATTCAAAATTCTAATAATGTCACAAACTTCTGGAATAAGTTTGTGTTACTCGATTCTCGTTACGTAACATACTCTCTTGTCGATGCTTACTGAAAATACTACCTTAAATATATTGCTAAATAAAACTCATTTCAAAATTACTTGTCGTGGCGGTGGGCGGTGTTAGTTTATTGATCGCCTCCCCAGCCCGCCCTAGAAGCTACCCCCGTAAGCCGTAGCCTATAAAATATTATTAGATAGCTTGCCTCCCATAAATTTCAGGGGGTAGTTCTGCTAAGTTATATAATTTTTTTTATACATCTTTTATACTTCATGATGTTTTTTTTCCAAGACACCTGAAAGTTGACGTTCACATTTCATATTTTAAAATAAATTGAATAGTTTCAATTTTATTTCCATTTATAAAAAGCAACGATTATAAGGCGGTTAGATGATAAAAAAAGGCCTTCTATTAAGCTATTTTGAAGCAAATACTCATGAGCGTAGACCTGAAAGTTAGCTTGTATATTCAAGTTTTCTCCGAAAATCTGAATTTTTTGAAAAAATCCTTATTCCCAAATATCACAAGAACCATATAATATTGCTAAACATATATGGGGGTTAAACTGGTAGGTATTGAGGTCCTCCACCCCTCAGAGTCCGGTAATCCACCCCGCAACTTACATCGTGTACATGCGTGGTTTTTGTTCCTAATGAACTTTAGGTACCTACTTAATATTCTGTTTATAGACCTGTTATGTAGTTTTCTGTTAGTTACAGACTTTGTAACCACCTTCTCGCACTTTTTCTACGCTTGAAACGAAAGATATACATGTTAGTTATTGTAGCTTAAACGGAATGAGAAAAATAAAATGGACTCCGTCAAAAGAATGAAAATCCAAGAAAAGAGCTCATATATCAAGCAATCGATGTGTACTTTACTTTAAAGATAACCCTTAAGCCAAACCATTTCTATCTGACTTTCTATTTCCACGAAAGTACACAAGTAACTCAGTTGTAAAGGCGCTAGCTTCGTAATCATAAGGTCCTGGGTTTCATTCTAGTGACTACTATATACTGGGTGAAACATAAGTCGTAAACAGAAATGTGTGTTTCTGACTGTTTAACTTTAGTTTAAACATATGGATGTAACAACAGACAAAAATATGAATACGTTGTTTGATGATTCGTTAATTAAAAAAATTGTTTTAAATTTACTGAGTCTCATGGTCACTCTCATTGCTACGTTAAACTGTCATAGACCCAAAGTTATGATACTAAGATTAGGTAATAGGAACATACGGTGACCATAAGGTTTGTGTTTTTGCGATTTAAAACTATTATCAATAAAGTTTAATTCATTGCTTCTAGAGTTAGTGCAACGAATTTGCCTTAAAATACTGCTATAGAAACAAAATTTTTGTTTACCGTTTATGTTTCACCCTGTATACCAATGAGTATTTACAATTTCGTCTGCATTAACAAGTACGTTACTCCAACTGCTCTAACGTAGAATTTTCAAAAAGTATGCCAACCCGCAGTAGGCCATCGCGGTGGATTCTTATACAGCCTGAAAAGTGTCCCCCCCCCTGCAGTGGTAACGAAAATAAAGAATTAACGTTCTCGAGGAAGTTACTCAATATGTGTCAAGTGTCACGTGATAGTCTGCCTTGTGGTACGGAGCAGTCCTAAGAACAACCAAATAAACACGTTGTACAGGGCGAACTATTTAGAAAATAATAGCTGAAAAGTTTTCAGGGTTGCCCCTCAATGTTATTTAATAATTTAAAGAGTTTATGTACTTGAATATATCGACGACCGAGTGGTGTAGTGGTAAGTAGCCTTGCCTCATAAGCCGCAGGTCCCAGGTTCGAGTCCTGGCCGGGGCATACATAAGTATGATGAACACAGACATTTGTCCTCGGGTCATGGTTGTTTGTATTTATATATGTATGTTTATTCTGGGTTCCCCCAAGCTCTTCTTATTTTGGTGCCATACAGTGGGTGTATTTGTCTGGGGATTTATTATTATTATTGTTATTATATATTATTGTTATTATATATTATTGTTCGTAGACACTACACTATATATGTGTATAAATTATTTGTACTTGCCCTCTTCTGTGAAATATTTAACTTAGTACATATAGAGGAGACACTTTAATAGCATCCAAATAAGCAAGTAACCTATATTAAAGCAACATACTGTACAACAATAAGATCAGAAAACTGCACTTTCACTATTGTTCCAATAATTATAATGTGAATACAAATTATGGCATTATCTACATAGGCGCGCGCTTTCCGCATCAAATTGTCCCTAAATGGACTTTAATACGTTTAGCTAAGTGTCAGTGTCATTTGAGGATCCCCCGGAGAGCATACCCAAGCCACCCTGCGATGTGTCCACAGTGACAGCCAATAACAAAATAAAAGGTGACAAAATGTATTAAAATAACACGATTTTGTTTGTATATTTGCGTGCAACTCAGCTATTGAGTATTTTATTTTTTATTTTTCATTTTAGTAAACTAAATTTATTAAAATCAATACCAGATTTAGTAATAAAACATAATTCTGAGCGGCTTATTTTCCGAGACTATCATTGCATTCATTCAAAGCTAAATTTACTTTGATCTGAACTACATAAATGTAAACCTCAAAGAGCTTTTAATATGGGTAAACAGAGATTTAAAGTCACATGAAAAACGAAGCCTTACTCATTCCTGTGGTGCATACTAAAGATGCGTGGGCGCAGATGGAAATGTGCAATGATGCTACGAGCAGAACATATCGCCAAAACAATCCCCTGAGGAATGCTATAACCAATATGCACTGGCGTATGTTGCCCGACTTATTATACTAAAGAAAGACTGTGTTTGGATCGAATGTGCAAAACAATATTGTATTAAACTTTTTTGAAACAGTATTTGAGTTAAATTTTTTTGAGTAACTGCAATGAGTAACTTGGCGTCTCGAATATCTAAACACAATTTTATTTTCAAACCAATCACAAATATATAATTATATGTTATCAACATATTAGTGAAGTCCGCAATAGTGCAAGCACTCGTTTTGCGGCTGTCCTGGGGTCTTAATAGAGGCACATTAAAGTAAGTAAGTGGGTAATTAACAGTAAGTGAAAACTTATTAGTAACATAAAATCCAGTAAAGGTTTGAGTATAAGGTGAGGGAATTTCAAATAATGTAACGGCGTTTTATTCAATTAGTGCCGAAAACAAACATTTTATTTATTATTTTTAGATTGGCTGTATATGCAATACAAAAGATACCAACGTACAAATACAAATAAGTCCAAAAACACCTCAGGTCAGTCCAATAAAATAATCTACATACATTGTTGTAAAATGAGTTTAATCGGTATGTTGTGTATTATGAAAACAATTCAGTATATTTAATCTTGCATCGGAATCCTGTGATGCGGCTCAGAGACGCCTACACCGTGAAGGGTGATTTCAAAAGCTTGCAAGTTCTATCTTTACTGTATTACCTATTCATTTGTGAGATATCCTCACTTTTTAACAATATTAAATTAAGGTAAAAAGACTAGAGGTATAACAAATTTTGTCTTGCCAAACGTCTTTTTAATTCAACGTCCTAGACTAAGAAACTAACATCCTGACAATAAAGAAAAACATTATGTATATATTATTAGTAGTCGAATTCAGGGTACATGACATTTTAATGTCATGAACATAAGACATTTCACAAAAAGCCAATAACTTTGACTTAAATAGGTTAACGTAGCCTGGCGAAATGGCTCTAAAGTTCTAAAGAATGCTACTAAATCAAAATGGCTACTATCTGAATAGAAACTGCGGTGGTTCTTTTAATTTCACAATAGCTGTCGGGTCAGTAGTAATAAGTACCGACAGTGATTTAGCCTGCTTGGTAAATTGAACCGAATAAACTTACCCTACCTGTCAAAGAATAAACGGAATATTTAGATGTGATATTTTAGCTACTAATTTTCGTTACCTTTTCTTAATTGCTGAGAAAATTAATGTTGTTATTCAATGTAGTAAGAATGTGAAAGCTTATTGCGTTCTTTAAATATTATCAAATTAAAAGCTGTACAAATGAAAATGAGTACCTACGTCTTATGAACCCCTTACTAGATTGAAAAAAATATGTTAAGTTCTGATATCTGTGTATTTGCTAGTTCAATAAACTTATACCAATAATTTATGAAACCTCAAAATCTCAGACAATATGCAAAGATTAATTTATATTTAGAAAATGTTAAATCTGAACAGATATTATTGAATCACGTGCGAAACTTTCAATGTAGTCGCCTTGCAAGTAATCCAAATTAGCATCTATCCCAACTTGATCTTTGAAGCAGTTACCCAAGCCCGAGAGGAGCCCGGCGCGCGCTCGCTCGTTTCGCAATCGCCACAAAGGTCAGGAGAGGCATTCGTCCAGCTTCGCAACACTTGCAGCTCCGCATCTGTCCCAGCAACCGGTATCAGCTTAGAAAGTAACCTAACCTATACGAATTTTAATCGAAGTGTATCATGACTGTGCGCAACTGGGCTGAACAAGCGCGTGCGCTTGCGTGCGGATAGTTTGTCAAGTCTTCTGAGTATCCTAGAGGTTCATTTTTTAGATTGAATTAAGTGTTATTGCTTATTGTTTTCTTTTTTGTTGTTATTGTAATAAAGTGATATAAAAAAATATTGTTAACTATTGGAAATCGTACCCTTTGTACGAAATCCTACTTAAATCTGAAAATGATTTTTGGCCCTATGAGCTTATTTAAATTATTTTGTCTTAATATTTGAAAACTAAGTTGAGTTGAAGTAATAATAAGAAGAATAAAAAACAAAACAAACAAAATTAAATAAAGAAATTGACAATATTGGCTAATCGCTTAAAGCAATTTCTACCAGGTATTCCGAAAATAATGTACCTAACTTGAAAACATCACAGTATTTTTAAGTACAAACACACATCACTTATTTAAATACAATACATTTTCGTTATACTCTGCGTGTAATGTGCGTATATTACAGTTATTAATACTTATGATTGAACCAAAAACTTACTAAGCCTTGTCCACCGGTACAAAAAACAGTATGTACTTAATAAAATAAGATACCTACTGTAAGTTATGTACATACATAATTTACAACAATAGGTACATTTTGTAATAATGATTGCCCACATTTACGTAAGCCCCGCCCAAAATACACAACTCTATGTAAATAAAACACAAGTAAATAGAGATAAAACAACTGTGACACTTCGCTTATCAATAGTGAATCGCCGGTGGTATATTCGACAATGGAGTTATTGAAATTTGTAAGAAATGACTTGGTATTTTCTTTTCAAGGTTCCTATTTTAACAAAATACCTCATCATTTTTGAGTTATAAGAAACTATCTTCGGTTCGCGGCTTCCCTTGGGAACAGTGCCTTCTCTTTTGATGAGAGGCACACTTTGTCTTACTTAAATATACCCTTGATAACGTGTACGCAAATTTTCATGATGATCGGAAGAATAGTTAAGATGTGATTGAAAGCGTAACAAATAATCGGTTTTTATCATATTCTGATAAACAGCCACTTTAATTTATAGTTGATACATTGAACATTTGATTGATATTCATGTAGTTTGTATATAATATATTCTCGTATGTATATTATTTTTACTCCATACTAGCGAATTCAGGTGATTTCTTTTGCGTTGCTCTTGATATCTGAACAGCTTCCTCTACAAATGTTCTTTTGAATTTAAAAATCATTTTTCACGTCCATATAGAACCTACTTTCACAGATTAGCTCTTTTTTTTTAATCCCTCCGCGGGGAGGGGACGTGGGTCTAAAAAATGCTCTCAAGCATACCTCACCGCGCGCGATACGAGGTTATGTGGGACTCGCTCCGAGCCTACCAAAGCCTAAAACCACTAAAAACCACCTGTAATCTGGCAATAATTTACCCCACAGCTGAAAAAGGCCGCGCAAGCTGTACGCGAGTACGTTCCAAGGTCTCGCGACTTAGGACTTCGAATTTAGGATGGGGGGTGTATGCGAGACGTACTCACCTAATTAAATTATTGGGACGGTTTCGGAGCATTTGAAGAACGCTTCCGAGAGTGTTTTGAGATGTTGTTAAACTGTAGGTAGTTCAAGATCTCTGTGCAGGTCCGCGTTATGCACGTACCAGGGTGCATTTGTGGCCCTGCGACAGAAGAGATTTTGAACCACCTGCAGCTTGCACAGGAGGGAGAGATTGGTGTGGGCAAAGAAAGGCGAGACACAAGTCATGATGGGTCTAACGCAGGCCTTATAGAGCATTTGTTTGATCCTAACATTTAACTGTTTCTACCTAACATACTGTTTAGGCGAACTATATAAAGACGGGCGAGTTTCGATATCTTCTTGAAAGAATCCGTCGGGTGTAAGGTGATGCCTAAGTAGCTAGTACTGCGCTTCCAGGGGATTCATACAACTAGCATTCGGTCGCAGGGGTTGACGGGACGGCGGCGTTTGTGGTCGAAGCGAATCGCAGAACTCTTATCTGGATTCACATCGATACGCCATTTTTGAAAAGATTCACCGAGGTCGTTTACGGCCTTTTTGGAGTTTGGTGATGAGACCCGGGACACTGCCGCGTTTGGTACGACGCCTTTCGGCGGGACGGGTATGTCGTTGGTATAAACGTTGTGTAGCAGAGGGGCGCGGACTGGGCCCTATGGTACTCCGGCCTTGATGGGACGGGGTGCGGAGAACGTACCTTAGTTTCTAAAACGAAATATGCGATTTTTGCGATAGGATGCGATTATCCTGACTAGGCGATAAGCCTATTTTGTAGAGTTAAAAATGAGACCGCTGCGCCAGCAAAGCCTTGGCTATGTCGAAGAATACTGTGACCGTTTTATATCGCCGCAGATAGAAGCCACCGAGATTGTACTCGACGATGCGAAGGATTTGCTGAAGGAGGAGTGCTTACCGCGAAAGCCGAATTGGTGGGGAATGATACGGTGGTCGCCATCCGTTGGATACCGATGGTTCCGCATCGGAGAGAGAATGACTCTTTCGAGGAGTTTAGCCATGACCTTGAGGACGCTGATGGGTCTTTGGTATTATTATGTTCAGGAGACAGGTGCTCTTTTGGTTTTTTTTTGGATGGAAATTCCATCTGCACCCGGAGACTTTTTGGACTTTTTTAATTTGCATCTCCGAGATCCTTGAGACAAGATCTAACTTTACGTTGTAGCTAATTCGCAGCTAAACTATAGGCGGGCGGTGGGTAGAGCTTGGCTCTGCGGAGAGCTGCGTTCTTTGCTTTGATAAGGTTGCTAACGGCTAAGGAAACATGTGTGTGCCTTGCCTAGCAGCCTTTTCGTTATCACAGATCAGTGAGGGAATCGACTATCAAGTCTCTTTTGTCCGGGTTGTCGAGATAGTCGGAGGGGAATCTCGTGGAGAGCTCGGAGCCTCTATGGCCGAAGCCAGCGTATCTTTAATGCCTTTTTATGCGGTATTCGGAGAGGGAACGTTGTCGTTAGCAGGCCTGAGTACAAGGGAGACTGGGTGGTAATTGGAGCCTAGGTCATCGAGCGGTTTGACAGACCTGATGCGGAGTAAAAATTTAGGAATTCCTGTTTTTCTTCATCCAAAAAAATATTAATATACATTTTTTACACAAATGATGCGATTTAAAAAAAATGCAAAGAACAACTTTTGTAAAGACTCATTTAGCTATTGGTACAAAGAAAAAAGCGAAAAAAAATGTCCATCCCTACACCCGACAAATCCTAGTTTCGCCCCACTGTGCGGCTGTGCTCGATTCGCACGGGAGCGAAAGGAGGCCGGGTTGACTACTTTACGGCCGGTCGGAACCGGCCGCAGAGCGAATCTCTGTGCTAACGTAGCTAATGCCAAACGACAAGTACGTAGACAGAGAAATCAGCCTGAGCGTTATGCAGCTTAGCTCATTTTAACAAATGGTTTAATAAGTACCTTACTAAATAACCACGTAGGCGTTACTATCTACCGGTATCTTTTTCTGCTCAGAGGGTCTAGCCAATGTGCAATCTATGATCGCTAACGCTAATTAAAAGGCTGCAACTATATGAAACATATCAAGTAATGCTCCATACAGCCTACGCATCGTCGATAGCGTAAGCGATTGTAATTTAAAACTTGACTAGACCGCAGAATTCGAAATCTGCAAAATAGACATTTTTATACTCAACCCCTAGTAGCTCAGCTGCCGTTTTTGTATTAGGAATAGGGTTCTTTTTCTCTTACAGATTGCGGTAGCAGAGTTTCTTTCGTTAAGATCTAGTATAGAGAGGTACCACAGCCCAGCCTAATTTAAGCTGAATAATAATGTTGACGTGGTTAATGTAGTGTGTTGTGGTTAAAGAAAAGGAACCGCCAGTTAAATTACACTGTAAGAAATTTTAACTTACACTCTTTATTGATGCTGTCCATGCCACTTATCATGTGAATCAAGTGGTCGGTGGCCGGTGGCCGGCTCTAAAAACATAAACCCAAAAACACACATTTACGGCATATGGATACATTTCAAATCTTTGAATTATAAAACGAACAGACTTCGTGCAAACTGCTGGGAGTCCCATCCGCGAAGAGGCGCGCTAATTCTTTGTTAGTTTCTTTGTAAATTCCAAAAACGTAGTATCTCTCGGATGGAACTCAACTATACAAACAATTACAGCATCGTCAATAAAACGTCTATCGCACGTCACGAGAGTCACCACACTCAATTCAATTAGTCTGGGATTCAGAACTAAATCTGTTTCGACAGAATCGCTCGGTTAAATCAACGTAAGGTATTCGTCCATCACATGCGACGCGTGGGCAGAACCCCATTGTATGTAAATATTCAAAGGATTATTGGCTAGGAGCTGAGGATAAACGGGTGAAAATATGTCCAAGACTTTTTTATAATTGGAATATAAAATGAAATCTTCTTATATGAAAAATAATTGTGAAATAGGTTACTATATAATCATTTTATAATGTTTCCTTTTTACTGAAATGAGTAATTGAATTACTCCTACGTGCCGGACGTGCCCCTAATTTAATAATCTGTTCCAATTATTTCCAGTTATTGGCATTTCTGCAGCAACCCCAGTTTTTTCTATACAATTCTTGCTAAGAATATTACTAAACTAGCAACATAATCATTCTCGTAATCCAATATTTGTTTAATTATGTACATATTCAGAAACGAACGATATAAAATGCATTAAAATAAAATAAAATTGAACGTTACCAAAAATTTTTTTTTCAATTTCTGAAAAAGTATCGAGACTGTGCCATAAAAGTTTCCACCAAACTCTCAATTAGAGCAGTGAGTATAGTAAATATTAATATTGTTGTGCATATATTATACATATAATGTTAATACATCTTTCGCCAGCTCTCGTGCTAGCTTTTGTCCACTGCGGAGAAATTATTCAAATCGTGAAATCCTCGAGTCCCGCGACTCTTGCGCATGCTCACATTACTTTATGACTGATGGGGTGGGTGGCTCCCTACTGTGACCCAAGCCATTTTGTCATTTTATAAATATTTATCCTATTTTTATTATAGTAGGCAGTTGAGAACACGTACCAGCTGATGGTGTGACATCGTATTTACACACATCATGATTAGTTGCTTTAACGATCGCAAAATCACTTCCCTCTAATATGGTTAAGGAGGGCGATGGCTGGATCCCACGTTAACTCGTGAACGGGTGCCGTTTGAGGGTGTTCGTCGTTTGGATACTTGGGGGGAGGGAGACTTGCCGAGCTAACAGATGCAGAAAAGAATAATTTTGTATAGACATAAAGAGACTCTGTAAATTTATTTTGAAAAAAATATACCCGTGAAGTTTCTTGCCAGATCTTCTTCACGAAGGTTTTTTCGAACTGGTGGTAGAATCATGTTTTATTTGACGTCATTAAGAACAAGTAATTGTCAATGTTGAGAAATAAATGTTTCATTATTTCATTTCAGGACTCAGTTATAATCGCCTTGGCTCCAGTAACTAGTCGCGCTACTATTGTTCGCTTTTTTAATTCGTATTAAATAATCATTATCAAATTATTAATAAATATTAAATTGTCTACACATGTAATTTAATCATAAAGAGCAAGGATTTATTTGTTTGTTTATATGTAATCGAAAAATTCTGTTACCCCTGAACCGATCCTAAAAATAGTTACACTATTTATAGGATATTTTTTATCACGATAACCTCCCTGCGCAGGAGTTCTAGTTCACCATAAAGCGAGAAGTACTTAATATTTCTATCTCTTACTTCCAGACGTCAGACCTAGAGTCGTTGCTGTGCAAGCAAGAGGGGGCTTCCCTGGCGCCTGGCCACATGGATCTGTTCGACGGGGGAGCCTCTTCGCGCGACGACCCGTTCCTTCGTCCGGCGCTATGGGAAGACATCGCTTCTTCCATTCGGAACATCGACCCAGAAAACGCAAACATGCTAGCACCTCTTGGAGCGACCCATGTGAAGCTGGAAGCAGAGGAGGCGTTGCTGGAACAGTGCGCCACGCCGTTGTTGAGTCCGTTGGAGATAAAGACGGAGCGCGCTGGGATGCCCCCGGCGTATGCGCCGCCGCCGCCACCGCCACCTGCGCCCTTCGCAAAGTACCCTCGCCTGGTCTACATGTCGCCGCTCACGCCGCCCGGTTCGGATCAGGGAAGCCCTGGGAACTCCATGCAGGTAAAACGTTAATCTGAAGCTACGTATATGAAATTTCCATCAAATTTAAATCTACACTGCAGTTTTTATGCATTTGAAACGAACACAACGGTTTAACGTGGTCTAACCTTGAATGTGTTCCAGAATATCTCCCCTACTCTTTGTCTCTTTTTATGAATATATTCAATCATTTTTATCAATACGTAGCTTTCAAAATAGTATGTAAAGTAGGTTGAATGAGAAATATTTTTATTATCTCAGACAATTTCTAAATATAATTAGTTGTAATGATTTTTTTAAATTAGATTATACAAATATATAAAAATATTACATTTTACATTGCACTATCCTTTTCAAAGAAATATTTGATCAAATATTAAAAACTCCACTTTGTATACCTGGCAATAACTAGATTTTAAGCTAAATGCGAATTTGCTATGCGAATGTAGACGAAGTAAAACGTAAGTACCATATTTTGTAAAATGAGGCAATAGTCTACAGTAGGAATGCTCAAGTTAGTTTCTGTTAGAGGAAACAGTATAAGCCTTTCTAACATGTCTGCCTCTACGTGTATTTACTTATTCGTTATGAGGCGATGAGGCGATTACAGTTATCGAATTTCTGCATGAACTTCGATAGCTTAATGCTAAACACAATATGAGCATTTCTTAAGGGCTCAATTTCATTGGTCAATAACTGGGCTGATAATCCGCATAGTTTAAAGCTTGCGGTGAAACGACTAATAAAATTCATCAGAAGTAAGTGCTGTTCAGAAACCTACTGCATGTGGAAAGACATTGCAGTTAGTATGAAAACGGCATGCGTTTTAAAACTCCTCTACCGAAAACAAGCCAAAAAGACTTACGAAAATGAGCCCTAAGTAGTAAGTGGGTGTAACTGTGGCAACGTGAGGTGGTTGGTTTCAGACACGCCGCACGCCGCCGCCGCCGTACCCGCCGCCGCCGTTGCTGCGGGCGCCGCTGCACCCGACGCACCCACAACATCACCATCACCAACATACGCAGGTTTCTGTCAAATTTTCTAATTACTATTATTAAAATATATTATTTGTAAGAGGTAATGATTACTTAAAGCGCTCCAAAGTATATTTCTAAGCAAATATGGACTTAAAATTAAATGCAGATAAAGTACAAATTCACTAAGCAAATTTTAAACGTAGGAACTCCTTATGTAACCTGTAGTTAAATTTCTATGTGTGGTTGTTAGTTTCCTAACACAAAGTAAAAGAAAAAAAGATATAATAAAATTAGAAGAAGTTAAAAAAAATTAATACCTAAGTAATTAAGTAATTTACTATTTATATAAATTACTTAATTATATATTACCTCATTTTCACTGGTTATTTTTTTTTCTTGAACCGAACACAACCCATTATCGTGGTTCCTATGTTTGTAAAAATGGTCAGTGCCTAATCCCCAGTAACAAGAAACCCTCACCCAGTTCAATAGAAAGTCTTCTTCACTTTCTTCTCATCTGGAGATCCTAAAACGATTATTGTTACATTAAAATCAGAAACCCCATCAAATTCCATTCCTACATCTTTTCACTGTAAGTTACCTTTGGTACAGCAAATGTCTGGGATGGCGCAGGCGCAGGGACCGCCGCAGGGGCAGCTCGGAGCGGGCTCGCTCGGCCCCGCGCCGCCGCCGCATCCGCGCCTCGCACCGCCGCCTATTAAGTACAACCGACGCAATAACCCTGAGCTTGAGAAACGCAGGGTGCACCATTGCGATTTTTTAGGTAAAGTTGGATAACTTTTTTAGTACAGTTGACTTTATGGTTTAGCAAACTTCCTGAAATGTAAATAATTAAGCAATATTTTTCTCCTAAATATCCTAGGTTAGGTTTGGTTTCAAATTTCAACTTTGAATTTTTTACCATCCGTTTGCAGCCGGAGAGGACTAAAGAGACGCGGACGCGCTGCAAGATGGTTGCCAATGTGTTACACCAATTTTTTTAAGTTTTCAGCAAATTACTTGGATGATATTTTGCATCTTTTTCTTTTCTCGATAAAACTTCATTCAAGGTCCTAGTTTTGCAAGATTCAAAGTGGCCATAATCATAGGTTATTGTGGACACACACAGATGTTAAAAATAAGAGTTTAAAATAGATTCGGCAGTATAACATTTATAATAATGGGTTTTTAAAAGGACGCTTTAAATTTGATACCATATAGGGCCATCTAGGTAAAACAATAGCTGTAACATTTAGCGACCCTTGACATTTCTTTATCATGGAACACTATGTTTCAACAACGCCTTGAAATTGTTACAATTTATTGTCAAAATCAAAGCTATATTTGCCTTATGGTCAGTCTGTAGAGTCTGTAGGTCGTTTCGTGCAGAAGTTTTAAAATAGCTGGGTCAGTGTTCGATAACACTGTACCTATCAATATGTCAAGGGAACGCAAGAATGTTGGTCGTCTCCCGTAGTGGCGACATCAACTGCTGGCCACCGAGTGTAACTTATCACCGCTTGACTCCTTTCTGTGGGGCTAAGTGAAATATCTAAAAACATAAATCGCATTTTCCATTCATGTAAAAAAAATTATGCCATGTTTAATACAATATTTAGTGAAAATTGTAATGCAAGAATGCGATAGTGATAGGCTCAAAGACTTTTTTCATTAGAATAATAAAAATTTTTATACATTTTCCCTTCCTTGTAAATTTCCCATCGCTTCATCTATGTGATGGGTAGTAGTACCCGCCGTTGGTTAAAATAAGAATGTGTGTGACGGCCGAATGGCGTAGTGGGTTGGAGTTCCTAAGTTCCAGTCCTCTTCAGGGCATGCATTCGTGTATTCGTTCATGGTTGTTTCTATTGACATAATGTAAGTTCATTCTGGGTCCCCCCAGTTCGCTATATGATCATCCAAAACACAAGCTCTGCTTACTTTGCGGGAATACAGTTGGTCTGTTTGTCTGGAGATTTATTATTATTATAAGAATAAAAATGTTATACTGTCCCAGGCAACCTTTTATAGAACAAAGCTCTACTAAATTAAATTGTTATTATATAATTGTAATAGTTTATATTATAAATTTAACTAACAACCGATCGTTATATTTCAGGATGTACCAAAGTGTACACGAAGAGTTCTCACTTAAAAGCCCACCAGAGAATACACACAGGTAACCAATCTTTGATAATTACTTTAAATAACTAGAATCTGATTCGCCTGGCGACAAATAAAATGTTTAATTGCGGCTTGCAGCGAATTATCTACTCTTGTAATGTAATAGTAATTTTTTTCTAAAGCAACACTTTAGTCTTCTTTCATTTTGTTGTATATCTATAACATCTCAATAAAGCATTGCGAAATTGAAATGTTTGATTATGTGCATTGTGTCGAAACTTGCACGGCTTTACCAGATAAATTAAAATATCAGTGCCAATATCAGACACTTTTCTTTAATTGAAGTTTATTGTACATTTAGGCAGTGTTGTAAGATAAAAAGGGTGTTTAACTTTTCTGTGGTTAGACTGAAAATATCTTTATAATAATGAGTCATTCTGCGTAATAGAAAAATTAAGATTATTTTGTAATTTCTCCTTTATTACAATAAACTTGTGGTTTCTTTATTTAAACCAGCTCTACTTACACAAACACTTTCTACAACGATAAAAAACGCTTTATACGGTGATTGTTGTCTTGCATAATTCTCGAAGCTTGACAACTTGTATTATTTTCAAAAACAGAATGAATAAATACTGGTGGATAGTAAATTATTACTTTATAAATTTGTTTGAAGTTTTTCAATTTTCCTTTTTCATTTATCTTCAAGTTTGCCTCATACGAGAAAAACGTAATAATAACAAAATCCGCTCATTGTCGACTCAGGCGAGAAGCCATACACTTGTCAATGGCCCGAGTGCGAATGGCGGTTTGCGCGATCGGACGAGCTCACGCGTCACTACCGCAAGCACACGGGCGCCAAGCCATTCAAATGCGCAGTGTGTGAACGCTCCTTCGCCCGGTCGGACCACTTAGCGCTGCACATGAAGAGGCACTTGCCGAAAACCACTAAATGACACGCAAGGAGGGGCGGTGAGCAACCGCCCTCGGCTCCTACTCAGGTGATTATATACAGCCTTTTCTAATGCACTGCGCTGGATGTCTTTCTGTATATTAGACCTCAATTCAAATCAAAACTCATCGTTAAAGCTTGATATCAACTCGCTTTTGCCTTCCAATGGACCTGACCAAAACAAACTTAGGGTGCGAATCAACCAAAGACGTGGGAGGAAAATCGATGGAGTTCTATAAAAATACTCTACGAGGATAAGTTTATTTTCCGTAATCCTAGTACCTAAGAGTTGGTTATATTTTTTCCTACACGTCGAGTCAAGACGCTGTGGCTTGCGCAGGCTTCCTAGCAAAACGTTAATGGATCTGAAGCCTTGGGTCAATTAAATAGAAGTAGGGTTTTCAATTTACTTGTTGCTAAGGCAAAAACTATTAGCACCAAGGTACACCAAGGTCTGATATAGTAGTCACATATAATTGAAACTCATTCCTCGTTATTTTGCCCATTTTGGTGGTAATCTTGTTCGACCTATAAATTGAACGTTTTTTTTTAAAGATTAATTAGGAAGTTTCTGATTATGAGTCTATTACTTTTTTTAAAACTTAAATTGACATAAACTTACTCTTATCTTAAGATTTAAACACAAAACTAAGGTATTTGTTATTTCACTAAGGGCTTACATCATTTTATTAAATCCACATAGGTGATGAACATAAAATTTTCTACAGCTAATCATTTTATTGATTTATTTGCAGGAGGATTGTAATGACAGCATCTTCTTAGAGTGCGAGTTGGATTCCAGCATAATGGATTCTTTCTACAGCGTACTTTGATCTGGTATTCACCTGGATAGCGCCTTGGTACCCAAGAGACCTCGAGCGCCATAAAGACTATTAATTATTTAGATAGTAACCTAATTTTGAAGGCAATTGTGCACAAAATTACAAGTTACCTTTCTTATTATAAAAGCACAATAGTGTTAAAATGTTAATAGAATAACCAAGGAATTCGCTTTGACGTAATCTTTTACAAGTAAGAATGAGAAGTCAATTTGTCAATGAACTTGTGTACGTACTCACTATATGACATGTAATCGTTGGCACTACGAGAGGATTATATTTCGACTCGGACAACTCTGCAACATTGCGGCGGGCAAGCTCTGAGGATGCTGGTTACGTCCTCCGAACAACATTATCTGTCATGCAAATAGAAAGCAAGTTTTGACTAAAAGTATTCACGCGCGTAATATCAGCTACGATGTCGCAAAATGTCTTAATAAGCAAAGCTCTAAGTATTCATTAGAGATAAGTTAATTTATTGTAAGCTTATATAAGAGAGCAAAAAATATCCAAGATATTATAGACAAATGATTAGGTACTCTCTATCTCTGTTTTGATTATTACGGTTTTTATATTTTTTATGTTTAAACAATTCTTTTAGTTTTAGTTATGAAACATGTGCCTGATTCGGATTATACGACCAATTATGATTATTTTTTGGTTCTATTTAATGACACCTCGAATTTTTAGCACTTAGAGATGCAAATGAAATAGAATATGATGTGTAAATGCTTTCATGTAAGCATGTGTTTCTTGCCGAGAAATGTAAACGTAGCTCATGTGTGCCGTCGAGTTTTAAACTGACATGGTCGTATTATTCGAACCTTTTTATAATTATTTTCTAGTCTCAACGTTCTGCTGTGCAGATCTAACATCTATCATTTAAAATGTATATAGAAATGAGACGCTTTTTACAATAACTTTAACTTTATACACGGGAAAATAATTTTATATGTAGATACCAATAAAGTAGGTGTAGCTATTTTAATAACGATGTTAGTTCTTGGCAGCCACACTAGGCCGTACCTATTTACGCCTTTGCCATAAAATTCTTGCTATCTGTAACTGATTGTGGTTACCACTCATTGTAGATTGTTTAGCATAAACTTTTCAAACTCTATGCATGCTCAGTACTTAATAACAAATACAAAAATTTAAAAAAATCTTTAAGAATTCAAAAACAAACTCCTCCCTCTGACATTTTCAGTGGCTGTCATTAGAACTTCTTTAACCCAGAAAATATGCTAAACGCGTAAGAATATTCTTTTATATATTCATCTGTTTAGGAATATTTAAATTATATAATCTGGAGCCTTATTGCATCCGTCCACAAGGTTAAAAGTCGCGTCGTTGGTGTGTATGAACCCATATTCGCATTACGCTTTTTATTGGTTCTCAATATCATATTTATGAAACAGAAATGCCATCGTTAATAGTCATTAGAGTTTGTGCTTTTTAGGATACGATACTTATGATGTAACATAATACATAGGTCCATGACAAGCTTCTTATTGATAATACATGTTTAATATCGATATATATCGTAATGTAATATTATAACCCTAACTCAATTTCTTGCCTTTTTATGATCATTACCTAAACCAATCATTCGAATTTTAAATGTAACGTTTATCTGAGTAGGTAACTGGATTCATTTAGGATATCCCTCCGCGGTCTTGACGTCTTGCCAACAGCCCAGCCCATTATAAAAATCTCATTGGCATTCTTTCTTGTCAGGCTGTCAATCATAGTCACTATTTATTTCCAACTGACTTTTTTGCGACTTATGAATAATATTGTAAGGATCTAATGTTTTTTTCCAATATGTAGTTGTGTTTGCGCCACGCAAAGGATTAACTACTATCTGCTACTAACCAAAATATTAATGGTTACTATTTTGTTGTCTTGGGTTCATTTTGGAATACTTTGATATCTACTTTTGCATATGTTTGTGCCCATGTAGTTTGTTCTTCTTAAAACGGCGCACCATTACTGGAGATGGGTCATCAATTAGCATCCCTTTTATATTATAAACTACATACTTATAAAATTAAAGTATGTTCGAATGTTTGGAAGTTTGTTACTCAAAAACAGGCGGCCTTTCGATGAAATTATACAATCGGATAGAATATGACCTGGACTAACATTTAAGCTAACTGTTATCCCTTAATTTCCCTCGTTTCTTCTTTATTTTAACCTTCTATTCAATAGGTTTTTGTCAAAAACAAATTATTATCAAAAATAATATTAACACAGACAGATAAAAATTTATTTCAAAATTAGTTAGAGGAATGCATTGAGTAACCTAATGTAAAACTAAAAAACTTGAAACTCCTTTTTACCTAAACTCAGGACCAAGGAAATAACTTGGTTATGTTATTTTAATTTACAGGTTTAAAACTTTACCGTTTTAGTTATTGCGATAAACCACAACTCGGGGTTTTATTCTCATAGCTTCAAACTTCTTGGGGATTTCAGTATCTTGGTTTTGAATACGATCACGAAACACTCTGTTTTAACATAAGTAATCAGTTCAGTACATCACTTATAAAATTTTGTTTAAAAAGTATGTATTTACTTATTTCATCTTTTTCATCTTATCCAATTTCCACCCAGACATATCATTGTATAAGTGTAACCTAAGTAATATTATCTGAATCACATTCTTGCCACTATTCTGCATTTAAATAAATTAAATTCTCAAAAGAAAATCTGGAAAACATGTGCGTGAGCTTAAAGAACGTGCCTTGTAAATGACACGTAAACAGGGTGTAAAAAGATGGTACATTACGTAAGGAAATTCATATATATCCAAACAAAAATACGGTTCCAAAATATGTAAAAACAAATATATACATATAGGTAGAAGAACTACTTATGAAATGTTAATATTTACAGTCAGTCATTTTGTATAAGTATAATAAAACTTCGGATAAAAATACCCTTCTTTGATAATAAATAAATTATCAGATCGGTTTACTTTCAGATACATACTGTTCCTTTAAGGGTGAACCCATCCTATGTAAAGTCCAATTTGCCTACTTTGCTTTCTGCGAATGTTTTGTTGCTCCTCTTCCTTGCGTCGTGTACCCTCATTGCTGAAGGTTCGTGACCTCACCGAATAATTTTGACTATCTCACGCCATTATAATATATAAACAATACCTTCTAGAGATGTTATTAGATATTATAATTTATTATAAATGGTAAAATAATATTTTATACTCCAGAGAATTCGGCTTGTGTTCGGAATACGAATCAATAACCTCTGGTATAGGAAGCAGTGCTACTAGCAACAAAGCGAACTCAATATCAAGAATGATGTACACTTAACAGCAAATCAAACTACCACAAAATGACAAATTATCTTAACTGATTTTCAGCCTACCGTTCCCCACTAAAGAGTTCAAAGTCAAATGGGGAAATTGGACATTTTGTGGTAGGATGGACTGTACTTACAGAATATTCTTGCCTTCTATATTCTTATTTCCTTATACATTTTTTGCCATATTTCAGTGCCTAACTATGATTGATGTTGCCATATGAAGTAATTCGTATTAAGTCCACATAAGCCCTACTTGTCCATTTATTATTGTTCAAAAAGAATTTAGAAAAATAGATAATGTACTGTGCCTTAATTACACTACACAAATCCCCACAAGACTGGTAGAACGACCACGCCTCACTTTTGATGCGTCTTAAATTTTAACTGCGGAGATATCGTGTTACATAATAAATATTTTAAAGAATGAAAATTCCGTGTTCTAACCTACTGATGGGTTACATTTTTTCACCTCTGGATGTATTAAAATCATGATAAATTTCCTATACGTTTAGATGACAGCTACTATACCTACTCCATTTCTATTATATTTTTATACCTCACAATTCTAATTGTGTGTAGATAAAGGTGCTCCCACACAGCAGTTATATAACGTTATACAACAGTGTGTAACACGTTAACATTTTATAACAGCGTGTAACATACGCTACAACATGTCAAGAAATGCTATATCAGTTTGAGCTCTGGCAGCTTCCGCAAACGTCCCGCTGAGGCTCTAATGATGTTCTACAACAAAAGTTCTATTTTGTTATATCATGTTGTAATCAGTTGTAAAACCTTTTTTGTTAAATTAAGTTGTATAATTTCATTAACAATTTATAACTTTTGTTATAATTTCTTAGAAAAAGTGAGACAACAAATGTTAAGCCACAGTCTCTAACGTTATATAAATGCTGTGTGGGGAGCACCTTAATATAAAATTAAGATTTTTTGTCTAGGAAGTTTATGGATGCGCGTCAATTTTCAAAGATTTACTTTGCCCACTGATGAAAATTGGCGTGCATTTGACCAGTTCAATATTAGTTGAAGACAATTATTTCTCTTACGTACGTAAGAATTTAAGATTAATAGGCTAAGCAAGTTGACTAAGTCACAAAATAATTTATTACCAATGATATGTTTTTAAAATTATTTTCTTAATTTTGTATAATACTTGTAAAAAGTTGATATATATATATATATATATATATATATATATATATATATATATGTATATATATAGTACATATATATATATATATATATATATATATATATGTATATATATAGTACATATATATATATATCTATATATATTGAGAATTTAGAAAACTACAGCAAAGTAGATTTACATTTAAATATTGACCGTTGTGTGTTTTATCTTCTAACCATTTTTTAGAATATTGCCTAGATTACAAATATATTTCGCTATGATACCTTTTGTATTTTAATTATTTATATAGATATTCTGCTTGAGACACGAGGACACCTTTTTAATATTGGTGGTGTTGTGTATAGTTCAAAACTTTTCGGTTTTATTAAACAAAATTGTGTTAATGTTATTATCTTCGATGATATACCCGAACAAATTGAAAAGGGGACAGATTTTGTATTAAAAAAATACAAGTACCTACATACAAAATAATACTTATCACTAGGAGAACAAAGAACATGAATGCTGTATAGTATCTATGTCATCATAATTACATACTTGTTTGGTTCCTTACCTAAACTACTTAAAACTTATAGGTACTGCTTAATTTTATTACATATTTTTGGAAAATTATGTATAATACATATTTTTGAGTATCGTAAGATTTTCAGTATTTATTTACTGATATTATTAATTAATTTGATGTAAATACATTGACAAAAATACATATTACCCATTTGATTAAAATTTGTATCTGCATATCCAAAGAAAGACGTGTTAGATATAGAAAACCTAAAATAAACCTATCAAGTGATTTTAATACAATTACGTGCCTATATTTGTCGAAGTTATTCTATTTTTATGATATGATTTATCTACGTAATTTAAACATTACTACAAAATGTTGATTATTAGTGAATATTATGATCAAATATCAAACCTTTGTATGCATCGCACAATTTAAAACAGAAAAATTATTTATCTGTTTTATTTAGTATATTTTACTATGTTACAATTTTCTTTAGAGTTCGACCTATTGCTTTCTTTCTAATAAGGTATCGTGCCATACTGTCGAATCGATTTCCCAAACCAAAATATTCTATCTTAATTCCGCTTGTGCCATTAATTACTCCAAAAATATATCTTTTAACCGAGTCCCCAACATTTGACTAAATTACAATTATATGTTTGTTAAGTTGTTTAAGTTTTTATTGTATGCTTAAATGGTGCAAGATTTTTATATACTTAATTTTATAAACTGATTAGCGTAAGATAACAAAGTATTGCCACAAATAGATGTCTATGAAGTATGTTACTGCAATTTTCACAATTCGAAACAAATTAAATTTAGTCACATATAATTATGTTTTTTATTTGTTGTTTTCATTTTCAGTTTCACGTGGTGGGGTATAAAGTTAACATTCGATTTCAAGCAAGAGTCAGCTTTAAGTCGCCCATGCTATGGAGACTTGTAAAAAAGATACGCAGAAACTTAAAGAGACTACTTTTTTATTTATCTAGAAACATACTAGATACTCGTAGGTGCCTAGTAAAGTACTAAATAACCAAGATACTTACCAGAAGAGATGTTTGTTTCTAGAGCGTTAAAAAGAAAACTATGATTTATTTTTCGTATTCGTATTCTAAGAAGAGTGCATCTCTCCATACATTTTTGTTTTACTTTAGAGTACTACCAAGACACCTAATATAAGGATATCTAAAGAATGAAAAAGACTAGGAACTCGTGAAGCAAAATGAAAAATTTAAAAGTATTAAGTAAGCTTTTAAACATTGACTGTGGCTGACATCTTTGGTACTATTTAAAATGTAAACACAATTTCAAAAAGTGATAAACGGCTTGTTTTTTCAGTTTTATTTGTTTTGTGTTTTGTTACTATTTTCATATCCGGCACAGATATATCTGATGGTAAGTTGCATCCGCAGCTATGTACATCATTAACTGTAGGTTTTTTATGAGTGCAATGATGCGTTACGAACCGTAGATTTCAATTCAAATTACCATTGATCCTGTTATTTCACTGGTTGTTTCTTCTCTTGGACCGAAACGCAATACGTAAATGTAATTATTAGGTCCTTGCGTATGAAACTGGCGTTTTGTCGTACTGGCCACTTTGATCTTTATTATCTCCTCTTTGGTTAAGAATTCCAATTTCAAATTTTTACAGCTATTTACTCACGCATTTGTGTTTCGAAAACCGTAATTCATTTGTTTTTTCTACTTTTGGCTTTTCTTTGTGTCACTTAGTTTACAAAATGGAAAACTTGAAATATCGCGTTATTTACGAGTACGAGTTCCACCGTGGCACCAGTGCTGCAGAAATGGCTCGAAGTATTAATGCTGTATATGGCGGCGGTGTCGCAAAAGAAAACACAATGCAATTTTGGTCCCAACATTTTCGTTCTGGAGATATCGACCTGCAGAGCAAGCCCGTGGAGGGCCGGAGACCAAAGTTGATAAGGAAGAATTAAAGGCTATTGGTGAAGCGGATCCATCGCAAACCACGTTCGAGTTAGCTTTAGGCTGCGGTGTTAGTGACAAAACTGTTTTAATCCACTTGAAGCAAATTGGGAAGGTGAAAAAGCTTGAGAGGTGGGTACCTCATGAACTGAGTGCAGCAAACCGACAAACGCGCGTCGACTGCTGCGTTGCATTACTCAACCGGCACAATAATTAATGGATTTGAAATCGAATCATTACCTCTGATGAAAAGTGGATCCTGTACGACAATCGGAAATGCTCATCGCAATGGCGGATCAGCCAAAAACTGCCCCAAGCGAAAATTAACTCAAAAAAAGTTACTTGCAAGGGTTTGGTGGACTAGTGCCGGTGTCGTTCACTGCAGCTTTGTTAAATCTGGCCAGACGATTACGGCAGTTGTCTATTGTAAGCAACTGCAAACCATGATGGAAAAGCTAGCTGCTAAATAACCGAGGCTGGTCAATCGCTCTAGGCCACTGCTGCTTCAGGATAACGCTAGACCACACACTGCACAACAGACTAAATTAGGGGAGCTTAAATTGGAATGTCTAAGACATCCACCGTACTCCCCGGACCTTGCTCCAACAGATTACCATTTTTTTCGAAATTTGGATAACTTCTTGCAAGGGCAAAATTCAATTCCGAGGGGCAGTCCAAAGCGCCTTCAAAAATTTTATTGATTTCCGTCTTTATTTATAGAATTATTTTTGGGTTAAATGAACAATAAACTACCTATGAGATGGAAAAGTGCATAGATAGCAATGGTACATACTTTGATTAAATGTATACATTATATATTTTTTTAAATTGACTTTATGTTCCTCCCTTACAAAACGCCAATTTCATATACAATGACCTAATATTATGGCGGACGAAATAGAAAGGACTGCTAGTAACACACAGCCGAGATCTTAACGAACGATTAAACGACACCAATGAGGCAGAATTCATAATTTCTTTGTTTTTGTACTTTCACTAGTAATGCGTTCCCGACCATCAGGCCATAATATCGTTCTCGCTGGTTGTTAAAGTACAGATGGGCGGCGGTGGTCCTGCTTCACAAATCAGAGGTGTCCTAGATTCGAATCCTAGTAGAAATTAACAACTACGAATAATTTTATTTATTGCTTGTCACAATGCCATTCATAGTCATCCTTGGGCTATAACAGTTTGCGGGTATTAATAACAATGATTAATTATTAAGTATTTTTATGCATGGGCCTACAGTAAAGATTATTTGCTCAGCTAAGACAAGTATCTAGGCAATAACTCTAAATAAATACTCTTTAAATTTATTCATGTACAGTTAACACTTTTGAAAATGTTAAGTACGTACGGAAAAAAAGTCGTCCGAAACATTTAATTGTTTACTTATTTTGAATTCCTTACCGTACCTTCTTGCTACTGCGCAATAATACGACCCACACACAAACGACACTATCGTCGCAAGTGATGTAGAACACCATATAACGCATCTTCCAGTGACAGCATAATAGGTGTTGCGCTCAAAATAGGCTCAGTTCGTCGCTTCTCGCTAAATAGCAAACCGTAATCCCTAACGATTTGAATAAATACACAAACCGTTATAGGCTGCGTTATAAAGGTATGTTTCACTTACGCCTTCCCATTTCGTCAGTCAAACCAGAGTTTTACAGTCCTTCTAAATTTGAATTGTTCCGTGTTCTTTTTTTATTTTATTTTGACAGCAGTTCAAAATGAATTCAAAGTTTATGTTGATTTTTATTTCTGGTGTAATTGTGGCAGTTGCGGCGTTGTCCATTGTAACTGAAGATGACACGTACGAAGATAAAATGGTTAATGAAGTTCATGACGAGGATGATATACATGGTGTTGAACACAGAGACCGAAAAGGCAAAATATGTAAGTTAAATATGTAGGGCTAACACAAACATTGCTGCGGCTTGTATAATTGGAAAAATTTATCCAAGATATTGATTTTTTTAGATTGCAATTTCAATGCAGTTTACTTACTTTGCATCATATTGTTATCAGAGAATCTGTCTTATTTATAAAAAAAACTTGTTCATTATAATAATAATATACAATTTATAATACATTTAATTAGATGCTTTGTAAGGAACTAATGGTTTTGATCATTAGGTCCTTAAGTTTGTCGAAGCTTGTATGTCCATTATTGAGAATGACAATTCTTGTCCATTCTGCTTTGATAGTGAACATTTCTAGAGATCGATTTTAAACAGGCGTTTAAACAAAAATATGTTACAGTTACTATGTTGCATCTCATCACAATCACATATTCTGGGATTCATATTGCTGGATGCACGAAATTTAAAAATAACATTATTAAGAACACAATATTTAGCAACAATCGTTTGCACTTTAGGCCGTTCTCCATTCTTTTTTATACAAAAAAAATGAACATTGTTTGTCTGTTCATATTTTATTAATCCCACGCATTACAATGGCTAAAATCTTGTACATCTCTTGATCCTTTGAAATGCCTGTTACTATATAATAATTAAAACAAATGATTATAGATGTTATAATGACATGACACCTGCACATTAAGAAAGCACTCTCAACATGAACTTTCTTGTCACATAACCTACTTTCCGTTATAACGTACCCTAAATTTATTTAACAAGCATAATCAATAAATCGCGTTGAAAGAGCACAAATTTAGAAAAATCTAGTCACACAACGAAATCTAGGATTATAAAATGTTCCATTGTATTAATGATTATTAAAATCTAAAACGAATATTTCAGTGTTTCCTTTCGTAAGCATTGTCCGTTTCGCGAACACCGAGTGTTCAAGCACGACCGGCATTAACGGGATCTGTTTGGCGCGAAGGGAATGTAACAACCTGAATGGCACAATTACTGGGACTTGCGCTAGTAGACGAGGACGATGCTGCGTTGGTAAGTCATATTTGGTAATCATTTTAAGGTATTCTGAGTCGGTTGCTTAATGGTTAAGGCGCCTTCTTCTGACGAAACTTGCCTAATGAATTACTCACTTAAGTACATAAGGATGGCTGTACTGACTTTGAAGGAAACCATCTTTACGAAAGCTACTTTTATTGTGTATGTATAATGTTCCAACTAGGAGGACGGATGTCAAGTAAATTGACGTTTCTGGAAACTTATTTCTAGTATGAGATTATAAGGTACCTGTTCCCGCCGAGATTTAATTCTACATCTACTGTAGTTACGACAAAGTTTGACCTATTCTTTCTACAATATAACCTGTCTCTTTACAACATCAGTGCAAAGTCTGTAATGACTGTCTATGTTTACCTATATTTGATTTCCTAATAACTACGCTCACACATTATGTAGGTATAATTCATATGTACGTATAAGTGTAGGTAACTTATATGGTTTGACGAACCGAACATGTGAAGCGATTTTGCACTCCATACCAATAATCCTCTGACAGAAACATTGTAAAGTGCATATGTTTCTCTTAATAGTGAAATTTCGCGAAAAGCTCCAGAATGTAGTGGTATTTTATCGTATACGAACTTCTGTTCTTGTACAAAACTTAAAAAGGGATATGTACTGACGGCCGTGAAGCGTAGTGGTTGCTGTTCCATACGCTATAGGTCCCAGGTTCGGGTCCTGGCCGGGGCATTTATTGGTGTGATGGACACGAATTTTTGTTCTCGAGTCATGATTGTTGATATTTATATATGTATGTTTACTCTCGGTTCCCCCCCTCCAGTTCACTGCATGGTCATCCATACAGTAAATTACCTTGGGGCCATACGGATGGTATGTTGTCTGGGTTTTTGTTTATTTATTATAAAGCCTTCAAATAACTTTCTTTTACGTAGTTTCTAGGTCTTGTGGAAGTACTACAAATGTGAATAACACGTACTTCACCAGCCCTGGGTACCCCTCCGCGTACGCAGGGGGACAATCTTGCTCCATCATTGTCAACCGTTGCAACAGTAATATATGTCAAGTAAGTAATCACAGCAGAAAGTAATTACACATACTAAATGACGCCACACACCTTATAAGATCACCAAAGTGTTTTTTAATGACAGGGTGCGAAACGTATGTATAAATGTCCTCTTTCTACCGTAAACCTTCATTAGTATGTATTTAGTACGTAATGTATTCATGAGACTACTTTAAGATTAAGCATAGCAAATATGCATCCAAATTTAACAAATGGGATGAGTTTCTAGTACTGTAGGCGCGTAAATAATAAAATGAAATTGTGCGGCATGGCATCGTCGTGGTGCCAAAGAAGGTGCTGATTTGTGATTTCGGTCGCTTGTTGATATTACTGATAATACTGCTAGGGCAGAATCTATCGCATACTAATAAAATGAAATAATGAAATATTTATTTCTCAACATTGACAATTACTTGTTCTTATTGATGTCAAATAAAACATGACTCTACCACCAGTTCGAAAAAACCTTCGTGAAGAAAAACTGGCAAGAAACTTCACGGGTATATTTTTTTCAAAATAAATTTACAGAGTCTCTTTATGTCTATACAAAGTTATTCTTATCTGCATCCGTTAGCTAGGCAAGTCTTCCTCCCCCCAAGTATCCAAACGACGAACACCCTCAAACGGCACGAGTTAACGCGGGATCCAGCCATCGCCCTCCTCAACCACATTAGAGGGAAGTGAGCGACCCGTCACCCGACGCTACCATAAGAAGACGTACTTTAGTGACAATGACGCTTTAGATATTTATCGTGACGATGAACTCAACGAGCAAACAGACACATATGGATAGTTTATGGATATTTTGCTTTCGCACACAACTTCTGCTTTATAGTTATTTGAATTTGTCAATAGGAAGACCTTGGATATCCTCAGGAACCTTATCATAAAAGCGTATACATTGACCCATGAATGAGTTAGTGACTTTATGAAGCCTATGACCTGCCAGCATATTTATTCCTCTTGTATTAACATTGTGCAGATCTTTTTTTCTTTTGAACAAGGTTATGTTTTTTTTTTTACATACATAAAATTTTCTAAAATATATTGTGAATGGAAAGTAAGAATATTTATATTGTTAAATTTACTTCTAAGTGACACCCTTGGACCGAGCTGATAGATTGCGCGGTCAGCCACTTTTCTGCAGAATAAATATAGTATCGATGTCGCAGCACTCCCCCACAACAGAATGCCATGTCAGGAGGCTGTGGAAGTAACTGATATAGACTAAACGAGCAGTTGTTTCATTTGAAGTTTGACTCATTTTTGTCTCACTACTCAAAATTAACCAATTTTTGGTCCTCTAGAGTAGCAATATGACCGGACTTTTGGTTCTAACATTTGTTTCTGTGTGCTTTGTGCACCTCAAAATTTTATTGTTGGTGTGCGGGTAGCACGTACATATTGCCACGTATGGATTTTACGCCAATAGTGCGTTTTATCTATATGATAGTCCGCAAACTATAATTTATTTCAATATACCAGATGACAAAGTTAATTCTTCCCCAATGTCCTCAGTCTACCAAAACTTTTGAATTTCTTCTGAATTTTTAACCATAATATTGCATTGTAAAGTTTTCACATTTTCGGTCAAGACCAAGACCTATCCTAAACGTTTGTTCAGCGCAAAATATACATTATCTACAACTCTATAATTCCTTCGAGTAAAATAAAAAGTGTAAATATCAGCTCCCAAAAGGACGGGACGACTTATATTAATTTCAGGATCGATAAGTTAAGGATGGCTTCGAAAAACTGAAGTTAGTCTAGGGGCACGCATGTAAATAAAGGTCCCATTATGAGTTTCAATTGTTGGCATGGCCCTTGCCAAAAGTATTTTAGGCGTGTTCTTTGTAACGACGTGTTTCAGGTTTCTGCCTACTTCCATAGTTTGCTACCTTTGACCTACATGGGTTGTTTGTTGATTGACCTGGTTGCGAAATACATGCTGCATGTGTACAATTATGTTGTGCGTGCCCTTGCACCTGGATTATTATTTGTCAGAAATACATGGCTTTATAGTTACAAAGACAATTTTCTACTACGTTCAATTTCGATGTTGTTTGGCGCTGAAAGGTCGGTGACATGTTTAAAAATGACTGGCAATTATACAGGGTGACTTGTATTTCGACGTGTTCCTCTTGGGATGTTATAATACAAACAATTTCCAATAAAATTAACTAGAATGCCCCTAATACCAAGTAGGCTCGTAATCGAGATATTCAATATTTTTGGTTCTGTTCAAAAAATCCCGAATCAGGTACAAAAAATTAAATAAATAAAAAACTTATGTTTTGAATAAAGTTGTTTTAATTTTTATCAGTTACCAATACATCAACAAACATTTGATAATACTAATACTGGCACAAATATTAAACATTTTAAAAAGGCAAGTGAATTCTTATAATATTTTGTTTTGATTCACTAATTTGGTCAATAGAAAACTGGATTTATTTTGAAAAATCAACAGTAAATTAAGCGTACAAACTACTAAAAAACCTTCCTTGTTCTATTAGCTATCTAAACAAGTTAAATTATTTAGACACAAACAACAATTCCCAGAAAAAAACGCACGTAGAGCACGTGAATTGTAAAACCTTTTGTTATCGTACCGCGGCTTAAGTTGCAGAGTTGCAATAAATTCCTGGAAATATTTAGTTATTATTGTTAGAAGTTGGATGGGCGTCATAAATGTCATTTGATTGGACCCCACTTTTTGCCCAACAAATTAAATGGTGAATATTATGAGGAATTTTTGAGGAATGAGCTAAGGCCATTGCTTGAAGATGTGGGATTGGTAACAAGCAGACGAATGGTATTCCAACACGATGGTTGTCCAGCGCACTATCGAATTACTGTGTTGCAGTGGCTGGATACCTCGTTTCCAAGGCGTTCCAAGGCAAGGATTGGCAGGGGGGTCAGATTTCATGGCCTGCACGGTGTCCCAACCTGACACCGGTTGATTTTTAGGTGTGGGGGCACATGAAGTCCCTTGTTTATGCAACGCCAATTCAGTCTGTCGAAGTCCTGCGAGAAAAAATAATAGAAGCGGCTAAACAATACGACACTCTTTCACTTCAAGAGTGTCATTGACAGAGATAAGGAAGTGTGTGCGGGCATGTATTCACCCTACGGGAGGTCACTTTGAACAAGATTTGTAAAACGTGTCGCAAAATTTATTAATATAATATTTTTGTAAATTTCCATTTTTTCTTTACATTTTACCTATCGTCATGTTATTCAACTTTTTCTGAAAATCTTTTCATTCTTTGTAAATAATTTAATGTTTTTGGATAGCTAATAGAACAAGGAAGTTTTTCGGGTAGTTTATACGGTTAATGTACTGTTGAATTTTCAAAATAAATCCAGTTTTCTATTGACCAAATTAGTGAATCAAAACAAAATTTTATATGGATTCACTTACTATTTTAAAATCTTCAATATTTGTGCCATTATTAGTATTATTATTTTTTACAAAACCAAAAATATTGTTTATCTCGATAACGTGCCTCCTTGGTATTAGGGACATTATAATTAATTTTCTTGGAATTTAGTTGTATTATGACATCCCAAGAGGAATACGTCGAATTACAAGTCACCCTGTAGATATAATTTGCCTATATTTTAAGTTAATTTTGCAAATTCCACATCTTTAAAATATCCACCTCTTGCTAGTTTTGGTAGAATGCTTGTTTGTTGAAATTTTTATTTTTATTAAAATGTTGTGGGGTAAAATTATTGATAGGCATAGGTTTGATAGGTATTTTTCTTTCTAGATGATTCAAAGCTAGTAAATTTACTCTCTTATGAAAGAAATTTTTGCAGGTTAGGTAATTCTCTGCTATGTTTTACGGAAGCACTCTCTGTCGAGTTTTTGCGACAAAAGATGTACAATCAATGAATCCTAGGACTCAACGTCTACCACTAAGTTTTTGATCGCCTTTAAAGTTTCTAACGTGAAATCATTATCTAATGCGCTTAATATGAGAGACTGAGTGTTCTTCTGAGAGTTCTTGGAATAATAATTAAAATATCTACGTGAGAGCGAGAAAATTAAACTTTTGTTATTATATTAGTGGTTACGGATATCTCAACAGATGGGATAATTATCTAATGTTATATAGATAGATATTGTATGAGCCTTTTCGCCTGGCCTCGAACCTTAGGACTGCATTTTTTGCGCATTTGACAATAATAGATATCCCTGTATAGTTTGATTGAAAAAATATTAAAAGAGCTCAATTGGTGATAGCTGACACAATAAGATGGTATTTCTAATTGAGGTGTAGACAGCTCTCTATGCGACGCGGACCACAATTATTTTTGATAGTGTAGCGAGCTACACTTTACGCTGATAGGTGATAGAGATGATAGCTG
Organism: Marasmarcha lunaedactyla; assembly: GCA_923062675.1. Lineage (NCBI taxonomy): Eukaryota > Metazoa > Arthropoda > Insecta > Lepidoptera > Pterophoridae > Marasmarcha > Marasmarcha lunaedactyla. The sequence goes on along the minus strand of OV281339.1, from coordinate 9,193,440 downwards.
ATACTGCTACTGCTGATGCTGATAGATGCTTCTTATGTATGGTGATAGATTTCTATGACGCTGATACTGATAGGCGATGATAACAGGGATGTCAACTGAAACCCGTTGAGTGCGTAATGACAACTGTTTTTATTGTAAAAATATCGAATTTATATAGTTCTAATATTGCTTACTTAGGTAAATGCGGTGAACGAGTGCAATGACGCATGGGCTCGTACCTCTTGCGAGTCTCAAAGAAGGAATACAAATTAAAATTTAATTAACTTGTAATAATATATAATATATCTATAATATTATTAAAATCAGTCTATTCGTGGAATGTTTTGAAACGTAATCGATGACGTTGGCCGATTGAAGGTTACGATTCGCCCGGGCTGGTCATAGGTCGCCAGTGGGCGCAGGAGCGGGGAGCGTGGTGCGAGGTCCTTGCTGCGGGCGCGCTGCGCGGGTATCGCGTGCAAAGGAAAGGGCGACGATGCGAGGGCGATAAAACAACACATCGAAATGTTAGGGCAGTTATAGTTGAGGCTAAGGTATATATCATGACGTAGTGATGTTGATGGTGAACCGAGACATTATTTCTACTCGCTTCCTTCAGAGTATGGATCTGTTTACTGACGGTCTCGTAAATTTCCTCGTCTTCTTTTATTCCAGATACAGAGACTGACGTGTTTATGAAGTTATTAAGTGCTGATAAGGTCGGCATTGTTTCTATATATGCATTTTCGATATTTATTTTGCTGCGATAGTCGTGATGGCCGAACAAGGTAAATGTCTCCTTTCACGTTACAATCCTGACCTAGCGCAGTGACGCCGCTCCCCCCGAGTTTGTGTGACGTCACACTGTCCAGACACATGACGCGCACATGGTACTGCCCACAGGAAGTATATAGCCATGCTCCGTTAGAGTGCAATTTGAGCCACATATCCGTGCAATGCATTGTTTTTATATTGCAAAAAAAAAAATAATAATAAAATAAAATATCGTTTATTGTAACCATTACAAATTTTTACAATTACAGTGCAGCCCTATCATCTGGACTAGCGTGAGCTGTATTTCAGATGACAGTACCTTCCCAATCTGTATACATATGCTTATTTTACACTCATATGGTACATTATATAAAAATAAACGAGAAAAAAGACAATAATAATATGAGAGAAAAAAAGAGAACAAGGAGAAAATAATAATAAAAGCCATGTAAAAGGTTTTTTCGTTTTCTTTAATTAATACAGATTGTGACAATCTGAACCCATTTTCAACCCACTGCAGGGTGTGATGAATGAATAAACAATAATAAGGTAACGTGCCTTTTTGCTTCTCTAGCCTTCTTGATATTATTATTTTGACAACCACTTCGATTTTTTCTTTTAAAATTATATTGTTTCCTACCTTTATATCCCATTTTAAAAGTTGGTAGTAATTACACTCATGTTTAAAATAAAATGTTGGTCTTAGTATAACTTTATCTTTTTATTTTATTTTATAACTGTAATTTAATACATCTTACTCCGATGAGGGAGCAAGTCAGAATGTCTTGATTCTTTTATTTCTTTTATGTGAAACATATATTCAAATATATTTTCTTCTTAATTTATATCGATCTCTATATTGAAATATCGTAGCATTCTGACGTGCTTCTTAAGGCTTAGCCGTGACGGTACCTAAAAACACTTTTATAGATTTGTGTATTACTTATTAGTAAAATAATACTTAGAAAAATGCAGTACTTCAATATTGAATTTATTATTTATAATAAAAATAAATATTTTTACCAAAAGTATCAAAATTGATTGCAAGCGTTTGATATTTTCGACGGATTTCTGTAGCACTGGGCGAAAGCGCGGGAAAAAAAGCGATAAGTCCACACTCTGGAAGGCCTCGGCCGGTACTAAATACAAGCAGCGCAGCGCGTGCATTAGATTGTATATCAATTTTAGAAATGTTTTTAAATGATTTTTTAGAAGTATTTTTAAATGGAATTGAATAATATTTCTGTTTTATTTAATTAGTTACATCTTTGTTAGTAGTAATACGAAGTAAAAATTATTACTTTTGTAACAATACGAGTGTATCGAAAACTGTGACAAAGTAGACTAAAATCCAACTTTTTCAGGCTTTGATTTTTATGTATTAGCCTTTAAAAAAATAATATATTGTACTATTTTCTCTCTAGACTCTTTTGACGACAAAACAGAGACCATAGCAAACTTTTCTTTTTCTGTTTGTATCAGTTACTTTTATACTAATCAAACGGCAAAGTACGCATGTGTCGTCGGATTACAAGAAAAGGCGCATGAACAATAAATGCCTACTAAAAAACTATCTAAAGAACTTTACATTTTCTCAAAACATGTTTTAGACGATGAAATTTCGAATAATTTGAACTCATATTTCGATGCATACTTGTAATATTTTGATCGTAATGAACTCTGAAAACTCGTAAAATTGCACGATTTTGTATAAACGCTCTTTAAAAAAAAATCAAATATCATTTGTACAGCCACGGACAAAATGCGAGTGAATATACCGTGAAGCCATAGTTTGGGATCCCAGAAATCGCTAACATTAATCGTCTTATAAATATTTTGCTACCTGATTTGCCTGCTAGTACTAGCGCTGAGTTTTTTAATGAGAAGCAGCTGCTTGCCATCCAAATCCTGACGCTCAGCGGCAATCCAGTGATCACCTACAATTGAGTTTAGCGCAGTGCAACAGTAGTGTATTATCCAGTGAGTGTGTGAAAATGTTAAAGTCAGCGAAGAGCAAGACAAAGTAGAGGCACCTCGCCGGTGCTGCACCTGGTGTTTATTTATACTATTAGCAGACACCGCTATCTAGAGACTAAGGTTTTTTATCTTGGCTTTTGCAATGTCATTTCACTCAAGCTAAGATGTCTATCACCTTGTACAGTTCCACAAATCAACTCACAAGCTTCGTCGTCTGCTAAATTTTGCCGCGTATGCAAAATTTTTGTCTATTAAGTTTAGTGCTCAATTCGAGTCCGCGGCGGTCACTCATCTATCATTAATTCGCTTACATCTATTAATTTTTTCGTCTAGCATTTAAAAATTTATCTAAAAGTTATCTAGTAGTCCCAATTGTGTTACTCTTTTATTCATTTAATGTTACGGACGTTTTTTAGACTATAATTTTTTATCAATTTATCATAATTCTTCATTCAAATATCGTGTTGGTTCCATACGAGTCAGCCCATACACTTGGTTTCTTGAAAGTTTTCTCAGTCAGTCTCAGAATACGGACTTAATTCGTACTATAACAAACGTCAGGTCGTAATTGCAATAAAATACACGAATAAATAAACCTACCGGCCAAAATATATTTTTGAATTTAACAGATTACAAACAGTCGATTTTGCTATCTACAAATGTATTGTAAGTATGTATATTTTGATTTTGTCTTCAAATCGCTGTAGTCTAGGTACATTACAATCACATTCAAGATATTGAGTAACTTATTAGGCTCTAGGCATATCTATAGTTAGTCTGAGGGTTTCATCCATGTATTTTCGACGGCAAAGATACCAATCCACACTTTGATATTCTAGCTACGAATAGACTTCTTGGACATGGTGCTGGCTCAGCCAGACGGGGACGGAGTCTGCAGTACAGACTCCATAACTGTGAACGGTGGGAACACGCTGGTGCCCACGCTATGCGGTGACAATACTGGACAAACCATCTTCGTGGACTTCGAAGGGAACACGGCAATCACCATCACCATTACAGCAACATTAGCCACCACCTTTTCGAGACGATGGAATGTGAGGCTTACACAGTTGAGTTGTGACTGTCCGGGCTTAGGTACGATTGTTTAAGAGTACCTACTTACTACATCATTCTTTGATTGTTATCCAACTTAAAAAACTACAAATTAACCGCTTAAAAATAAGTGTAATAATGTCCCCGCGGTACATACCAACCAATTTCGAATAATTAATTAATTATTAAGAATTTTAGTTTCACATGTTGGTTGCAAAGTCTATAGCAAAAGCAAAAATGTAGGTATATATTTTTTGTGCAAGAAAACTGACTAATAACGTCTACCTGATAACTAACGAGTAACTGATATTTAACGGATATTACTACATATACAATCCAATTTACAAAAGCTGAATTTCATTAGTCGACCACTATCGATCTGCAGACGGGAATTTCCATATGCGGTATGACTACCAATGAAATTGACTACTCAATAGCTCCAATACACGCTAGAATGACACACGATAATGAGCAATCTTTGGTAAGTTTTCAGTTCATTTTCAACTAAAAACATCATTCTTACAGCACCAAACGGTTGTCTGCAATACTACACGGGTTTATCAGGCACCATAACCAGCTTCAACTACGGCACGGCTGCCAACACAGCACTGAGCGCATCTCTCGTCACGGGAACCAGACAGATAGCCAACACCAACTATGGCATCTGTGTACGAATGGAGGCTGGATACTGTACCATACAATACTCACAGGTATGTTTTCAGATACAACTAGCTTAGTTCAATTATTAATTATTCAAGAGGGCCCAGTGTCGTGCTGTCTCGCTCATATTTCTGCAATTACGAGTTGCAGATTGTGAGCGATAAAAATACTGTTTTTTATTGATTAATTGGTTTAAACAGTAATTTAAATAGAAAATACGTATAATTTTCATCTTGTTTCGGCAATATTTCACTTTATCCTAGTTCTTTGTACTTATAATATCAAAAATATGGATACTGTACGACGTTTATGTCTATATACAAAATGGCATACATAGTAAAACACGTACCTAAGTTAAATAAAACTGAACTCTCTACTATATATACTAATAATAGAGAGAAATAGAAATGCCTTCGTTTGAATGAAACTTGCAATGCCACATTGCTCCCTACGTCTTGCTTACGTCTTTAATACGCGCAAATATTTTCAGCCAATCACAGCATTTCGAACACCTGCACCACGATGTGCAGCTTGACAACGATTGTTTGCGTAAATCAAGTATGAGGCCTATAGAACCTGTGCTTCTGACATCCTCGATTTTGCAATTGTCAAGCGAATCAACCTCAACCTCAGGTCTATCGAACCGCTCGATGACTCTGACTGGCTCTGACCACCGCCCCGTCTCCCTTGTGCTAGGACCTCCTAACGATAACGTCACCTCTCCTAAGACCTTTACCAATTGGAAAGGCTTTAAAAATACGTTATTTTCAGCCTTAGAGGCGCCGAACTCTCCGCTCGCGATCTCGCCCGATCAAATTGATAGTCCGGATAAAATTGATTCATTAGTCAATTCTCTCACTAATGCTATCAACTCAGCCATCAGTGACAACGAAAAGGTTGCTAAGCAAGGTAAACCCACGCTTCCCTTAGCCGTTAGCAATCTTATTAAAGCCAAGAACGCGGCTCTCCGGAGAGCCAAGAAATATCCCACGTCCGCCTATAGATTAGCTGTGAATCAGCTACAACGTAAAGTTAGGTCTTGCCTCGCGGAACTCCGTGACGCTCAGATGAATGATCTCATGGCGAATATCTCTCGGTCCCAACAAGCGTACTATAGTATGCCTCTCACGTTCCTCCTCTCACTCGTCCCGATGGCACTACTGCCTTCGATGTTGAAGAGAAAGCCTAATGCTTCGCTGACAGCATTGCCGCACAGTGCTCGCCCAGCACGCAACCTGCTGATCCCTCACATATCCAGGCGGTGGAGGACGAAGTCCTTCGCAGAGACTCTCTCCCCATCACCGCCGACCCCGTCACAGTCTCTAATGACGAAATCTCGCTTCTCATTAGAAATCAAAAGTCCAAAAAGGCTCCGGGTGCGGATGGAATTTCCAACCACGCACTTAAGCATCTGCCTCAACAGGCGCTTACCTTGTTCGCTGTTATATCAATGCCTGCTTCGACCATAGCTACTTTCTAAAAGCTTGGAAAGAAGCGACAGTCATAGGCATTCCCAAGCCGGGTAAACCTCTGAATATCCCGGCTAATCATAGACCCATCAGCCTCCTCAAGGCCATGTCTAAACTTCTCGAGAGAGTCATACTCGCTCGAATGCGAACCATCTGTTTCCGACGGATGGCGATCCACTCATTATTCCCCATCAGTTCGGCTTTCGCGCTAAGCACTCCTGCCCTCAGCAAGTCCATCGAATCGTCGAGTACATACTTGACGGTTTCTATCCGCGTCGTTACAAAACAGTCGCGGTTTTCTTTGACGTAGCCAAGGCTTTCGATAAAGTCTGGCACAGCGGTCTCGTTTATAAACTCTACAAAATAGGCTTACCGGATCGCCTAGTCAGGTTAATCGCGTCGTTTCTCAAAGACCGTACGTTTCGATTTAAACATGAAGGCACGCTTTCCGCGCCTCGCCCCATAAAGGCTGGAGTCCCTCAAGGCTCAGTCCTCGCCCCTCTGTTGTACACCGTGTACAACAACGACATTCCCATCCCGCCGAAAGGCGTCAAACTCGCCCTCTTTGCCGACGACACCGCACTCTATACCAAAGGCCACAGTGTTCCGCACTGTATAACCAGACTCCAAAAGGCCATAAACGCCCTTGGTGTTTGCACGAGCCGACAGTGCTGGTTGCTGGTGGCAGGGACAGTAGTGGTTCTGGTAGGCGTCGGAACGAGCCCCACATAACCTAGATCGCGCGCGCCAGTGTATGCGTCAGAGCATTTTTATCCTCCTGCCCTTCCCGTGGAGGGGAACAAAAAAAAACCTGTGCTTGACTCGCGCTACCAGCTCGCATCACAATTTTATTTATCTTTATGAAAAAGAACAGTTGTATATTGTAATAATAATAATAATAATAATAATAATTTTTATTTTCCAAAAAGATTTACATTTTTTAGGTTCAGTTATTTTATGAAATTATTATTTACATATTTATTTCATGGGTACTGAAATGAGTGTGGGGGCGTAGCTTTAAAAATAAAAGATTTATTTTTAGGAATTCACTTGATATTTATTTCATAAATAATTATTATATACAAATCAACCGGACACGGGGACGGTCCGTAAAACGATTGACATTGTTTTCTTTTAATGTCAGGGAATGTGGTATTTGTTTTATTCAATTTCGATCTTACTAAGGCGGTGGCGACATAAAGAGGCCGGACGCCACAGTGAAATGAAATGAAATTAAATGAAATGAAATACTTATTTCTCAACATTGACAATTACTTGTTCTTATTGACGTCAAATAAAACATGACTCTATCACCAGTTCGAAAAATCCTTCGTGAAGAAGAACTGACAAGAAACTTAAACTAGCTAAAACAGTACCGTACCCTAGACTTCGGAGGTTCATGGAACTCCTCAAGTAGATAGCGACATCGTTAGAAAGAATAGCCTAGAACAGTTTAGAACAAATAAACAAGCTATTTTAGTTACTGAAATGGTGCGCGGCCGAGCCACTTTTAATGCACTCCCGCATCGCATGCTTCCAAAGGGTTGCCATCAACCTTAACAGGAAATGGTAGGTAGTTGTTGGTAGGTACCTACTTGTATCGATACTCCCTTTTACATGAACATTAATTTATTTTTGTCTGTTTAGTTATCGTACGTTACTTTTGAAGTCAGTTCATGTAAAATAATTTCTGTCGACACTATGATGTGGTTTATCATAACCATTCTTATTTTAGAAATCAATTTAGGATGTGGGTATATTCATTTGCAAGGAGAATGGTATAGCCACAATGTAATTTTACAGTCAGGGAACGACGCATTCTCGTTCACGGTGACGGGGGACGTGGAAGGCGCGGACGCCACCGTGCTGGGGACGGCGGTGGGGGCTCTCAACGATGGCGCCTGCACCACCGACTTTGTGGTGATCCCCAACCCGGTGGACACCGCCACGGGCGTCACGGTCGGCAGCGACCGCTTCTGCGGGATCGGTTTTGTTTCCGTGCAGAGTAAGTTTTTTATATCTTTGTGTATTTAATAGTGTGGCAGTAGAACTTAGTCATTCTGTACGAAGGTAGCAAGAAGTATAGCTAACTGATGCCATAGAGGATGTTGTATTAGCCTAATGATCCCGACAAACACCGTGAAAAAGTTGCAAAAAGCCAGAAATGCGTATATTTTAAGCTTGCCTGTCTATTGGAGTGGGGTAGTAAACAGAGATGCGTATCTGGGTCGCTTCACTCCACATCTTCGCTTCTTGGCAACCTTAACAACGTGTAAAAATAATAGAACAAAAATTATTATCTGTACTTTTAATTTGGTAGCTGAACTCTGAATTTATTTTACTTTTTTGTCAATGTTAAATATAGCCAACTGGATATTGTACAATTAAGTATTATAGTTACGACTTTTTCAGGTTTTCACTTTATTATGCATTTATTCCAACTTATTTTAAATATTGATCTCCTGAGAATTTGCAGAATACATAACCAACAACTACATAAAAATTTGAATCAAAGCATAACTGGACATGGGACTAATGCCAAAATGTTTCTCGCAATCAAAACGATTGATATAACCTAACAGGCAACCAAATAGCCTAATATTACCAGAATATGGGTAACGCTATTATATTTGTTGCAGCTTCATTAAAACCATTCGTACTGTACGTAGTGACAGACGCCAACGAAGGAGCGACGGCCACCACGCCACCAGACATAGCCAACAGAGGATTCTCGCTAGCCTACACCCAGATACCTTGCTAAGACCTGGATTTTAATATAGATACGTAGTACTGTAACAAGCCGACTATAAAAACGTGACGTCATTCAGTTTGGGTACGGACAGCAACACATTTCCTTATCCAGTATTTTATGCCAGTAATTATTGCCAAAATATTAAGCAGCATTTCTTTTGTAGAGCTTATATTGTTCACTAGAAATAAAGCATTGAAAGGTGAGGCTTCAACCCGTCCGTTCTTCTAGTTCGCTTGTGATTAGTAATAAAAATAACAATGCCAAATTCAACTGTCACTAAAGATTCGATATTTTTATTACTATATTATCCTAAATCCTTTCGTTTTCCTAGGATATTTTTCTCGAGAAATTATACATAAAATCTAACCTAACCTAAGGTAAAAAAGGTTTTCACCCAAAATAATGGGTGATAATAAATTACTTTCTCCTTTGTTTATGATAAATCTAAGCAACCTCTTTTGAACACAATACGCTGTGTTTTAAAAAAGAATACACCAGCAACATATCATAAAGTAACGAGACTGTTTCAGAAGTTTTGATCACCAAAGTAGATGAAGGAAGGAGAAAACAACAGTAAAATCATATCCAGAAAGTTTTGGAATATTGGTTGCTAACTAGGTAACACTTGCTTTGTAGTAATTAAACTAAAATATATATATTATATATATATATATATATATATATATATATATATATATATATACTAAAATTAAATATACCAAATTTAAATTATATACAGAGCTGTTATCTCCGCGTACATCATCTCATAATATAAATTGTACGGAATTCTAATAAATAATTTTAAAGTAATACATGTTTTATTTCCAATTAAAATGTCTACATGTAGCAAAAAAAGGTATTTCAAAGACTGAAACAAATTAACGCAGAATCGATGACAACAACTTCGAAATTTCAAACTACATTTTATTTGAGATTACCAAGCTTTCATTTGATATTTTTAATTTAGTCAGAATATCTTATAGACAACCAAACATTGTTATATATTGTTTTCGGTTTACTATTGTTTAACAAAAAATGGATAACAAAAGATCATTGTACAAACAACGTTTGAAAAACTGATCATTTGACACACTTTTCTTTCGCAAACATATTACTTAGAAAAATAATCATTTGACATAGGTTACTACATTATTATACACTTACACATAATTACAGGTATTTAATACGGGTTCGCAAATGTTTTCTTGGGAAATATTTCTATTGTTTAAAATATTTATTATAAAATACCTCGTGTCGTGATGTTTGTTTGAACCAAATTGAAACAAAGTTGCTTTTCGTGAAATGATGGAAATGGAAAAAAATGGTACTGCCGCACAACGCTCTCTTCGCTCGCTCGGTTCGCGCGTGTATCAACTACATACATAACCTAACCTAACCCAGAACCTGTATTGGTACTGCAACTTTTGGTTGTGCTTTATACAATACAAGACATTATCGCACAAACAAACTTGCTGGTAACTTAAATAAATAATTTGACTAAGAGATGAAAATATAAAGAATGTTCTAGCATTCTATTGTTGGCAGCGGCCTCGATAGCATTGATATAACTATGATATATATATCAAATATGTTCTACAATATCGCATTAGGCATTGCCTGTAATGATAGATGTAAGTTTGATTAATAAATAAATAAATAAATAAATAACATAAAATTGTATTTTAAAAATGTGTCTATCCTAAGTATATATCTTAGTTTAACTATAAAATTGGTTATCTCTTCGTAATTGGAAAGTCCTCCAATTAATAGGATTAGACTATAACGTCCCGGTACGTTATAGTACAAAGCAGAAATGATTTGATACCATTGTTTTCATCCTTTTGAATACCTACACTGTTTATAATTTTTTATACAATTTAAATTAGTAAGATATATTTTCTTCATACTGTTCATTACTATCTACGAAAAAGTTAATTATGGGCTAAAACCCGGTTATAACCCAAATAACCCTGTAATTACCCAAATGGGTACATGAGTTATTACCCGCTGCCCATCTGTATCTGGCAGCCATTTTATTATGTACTTGAAATATTTGCTGAATGTATAAAAAAGTATCTTATACCTAAAACGTTTGGTCTCACTGAGATAAAAAAAAGGCTTATGCGGCGGGCTATTGTTTTACAGTACATAGCAATGGTTCAAATATTCGTAACGATACAACAAAAGAGGTTTAGTACAAAAAAAAATCTTAGAATAGTTCAAAACGTGCAAATTATTGTAATATTGTTATTAGGATAGGTACGATTGATCATGATGATGTCTGATTATGCAGATTTGCCCGTTTCATTATATTATATGTGTAGAGAAGTTTCGTTCTTTTTTTATTACTGAAAATATCTTACACTGTTGTTAATTTAATTTTTTATTTGATAATAATTTTGTAAGTGAATATAAACAATCCAACCATAATTAATACTATTATTGCAAAGGCATAAACCTGTAGGGAGGAGGTTCACAGCACTCGACTTGCATTCCGTTGATTGGTGATGATTTCATTGCACCCAAGATGATCCGCAGACATTGGCTTTGAATTTTGTATATGGTTAGTAAACCTTATTTGTTACATGGCTCAAAAAGGAATGAGCCGTAGTTAATTACACTCCTAATCAAGGCGTTATAAAGGAGTATTTGGGTGCTTGGATGAGACCCCCACCACACACCCGAGATTGCTCTGATCACGTTTATGCAAAGTCCACATCTTTTGGCCAGATAGCTAAGGTGACCAATGCCTGATAGTTTGCTATCAAACATCACCCCAACAATTTCCCTTCCCTTGCTGAGGGGATAGGGTCCTGAATAAATGGAAATTGGGGGCATATTCTCTTCCTAGTGAAGACTATGGCTTTACATTTAGGAGTAGCAAAAGCAAAGCCATGTGATTGTAGCCAGTCGCCAAGGTAAGAAAGGGCATTGTTAATAATAGGGACTGCATCTTTGATCTCTCCAACTCTAAGGCATATGTCTATAAATGTCATATAAATAAGGCAATGTCGTCCGCAGATTGAAGGACGTCGTAGAAGGAATTGACAGGCTTATCCAAATCCGAGGTGTAAATATTATATAATAGAGGGCTTAAGACTGAGCCCTGAGGGAGACCCTGCCAAACAGATCGGGTATGATGATTAGCGTGTTCATGTTGGATTTGGATAGATCTGCAGACAAGAAGGTTGTATATGAAATATGGCGGTCTCGCCGGAACATTCATCTGTTGCATTTTCTACTTGAGTGTTGGGAGTTGAACATTATTATATTCTGCAGAAACGTCCAAGAACACCCCCACCACCGATTGATTGCCAGTCAGAGCTAGCCTTAAATCAGCAACGAAGATGCTAAGGCTGTCCATGGTGCTCATGCCTTTACGAAAACCATATTGGGAGGGGCTTAAAAAGCGGCGGTTCTCAACAAACCACTCCAGGCGGTTTTTAATCAGGTGTTCAGTAATTTTTAGGACAGTGCAAGACATGGCGACTGGTCTGTAAGAATAACTGTCTGAGGGATTCTTGCCCTACTTCAGGATAGGGATTACGAGGTAGAGTTTTCAAGAATCTGGAATAATACCAGCTAGGAAATTCATATTGATGGTGATTAGTAACACTTCCTTAAAATGAGAGCCGGACATGACCAGAAAGGAATAGGTCATACCATCTGGACCTGGGGCAGTATCTTGTAGGTCGCTGAGTACTAAGTCCAATTATTGGATACTAAAGGAGCATCAAGATTGTGGGTTGATGTGATAGTGAAGTTTGGAGTTGAGATTAAGTCCTTGGAAGGGACAAAAGGGGGAGCGATATCCACGAAATCTTTTAAGTGACCTCCACACTACAGAAGGGGGTGTGCGAGGAGCTAAACTTTCACAGAACTTTTGCCATGACACTGTTTTTTTCTTTTTTAACATTCTTCGGGCTTTAGCCGAACTTGTTTGAAGTTTAAGAAGTTTTGGAGAGTCATCAAGGCTTAATGATGAGTCCTGTAATGCGTGTTGGGCGGCCGTCATTGAGGACACACAGGTTGTGAACATCAATAACATCCGCCAACTTCCGGCCGGATGCATCATCAAGTTGCGGGCACTAGCTGCCCCCACAAGTGGTGATGGCAATTAAAATCTCCAAGAATAACTATTGGATCTTGTAGGTTAGCTAAAAGGGAATGAAATTCATCTATTGAGGGTAAAGTAGGATCAGATATGTAAACAGAAATAAGAATAAAGTTTAAAGTTTTGATGGCAATAATAAATTTCAAAGTGTAAGGTTGGGCGTTTAGTGAGACAATTGAATCCCACGAAGTCTGAGAATACACTGTGTTTATTGAATAAGAGATAGCTTACAAAGTATAAGTACAAGTACATACTACATACATCACACCTTCCCATTAATTGATAAAAAAAATGTATAGATATATATTTTTTTTGTTTATTGGTATACCTTCACAGAGGTATAAGTCATATAATTTTTTTTTACAAAAAAATTGCTTACAACTGAAAATAGGGATACACTCATACAAAAATACAAGGTTTACACATTTTTTTAAAAGTTTAGTTCGGTTTTTATGAGTAACATACTTGGAAAGGCTTGGCCGCTAAAAAGAGTTAACTTGAACTATTTGATACCTAGTTTGGTTTCGTCTTAAGAATCCTAAGAAACTCAACGGGAGTAATGCATTGACTATTGCTAAGGAATTTAAGGGAATTGAGCTTACCAAGGCAAAACGTGGTTGGTTGTATGATCTCTAACGTGGCGCACTCAATGTCTTAGAAATCTCTTATTTACAATAAAACCACAAAACTTCGCAAGCACTAAGTTTACAAGTAAGTTATCTTCTTATTTTTCACAATAAATCCGAGCGGCATTAGTCTCGAATAACGCTGCGGCCATCACACTTTTTTTTTTGAACACAGTAGGTAGATTCGTTGTGGGGTCAACCACGTACGCGGTAATTATGATTTTGGATTAGGAAGGAAAAAGGATAGTAACAATGTCGTAACATTTTCCCCCCACTTGAAATTCACAAGGATTTCAAAAGCCCTTAATAGTTTGTGCTCATAAATTGGACAGTAAAGCAATTGTAGAACCAACCAACAAACCTAACTACTAAATTTCTTATAAACTACGGAGTAACAACTATTTAATTATTTACATCACCGGCAAAACATATTTTTACAACAGGGCGATGCAATATGTGTCCTTTCGATGTTTTAATTGTAACCACTCTGGCTACATTGTCACTCCCTAAATGTACCTGTTCTACTCTGGCTAATCGCCATGATAAAGGTGGCAGGTTAGGTTCCACCATGATACTTATGTCATTAACCTTAACATTCATAGATGGTTCAAACCACTTATTTTTTTGTTGGAGAGTGTGAAGATAGTCTCGCTGCCAGACGCGCCAGAAAGATTGAGTTATCTTTTGTAACATCTGTCAGCGAGATCGTGGGCATGTAGGTAAATCTTCTAAAGGTACATCTGGTAAGGCCACTTAGGTACCTCCGATTAAAAAATGTCCAGGAGTCAAAACATCAATTTCTGTCGGGTCGGGAGAAAGTGCACACAGCGGTCTCGAATTTAAAATAGCTTCTGTTTTTGCAAGTACTGTAAACATTTCTTCTAGAGTTAGAACATGAGAACCTACTGCGCGTTTTAAATGATATTTGGTCTTAATGCCACTTTCAAAAATTCTTCCAAAATGAGGAGCGCCTGGAGGATTAAATTCCCAAACAATGTGTCTTTCACTAAGACTGATTCACTAAGACAATATGACAACTGTACATTTCGTTGAGAAGCTGATTCGCCCCCACGAAGTTGGTATCGCAGTCAGAAATGATTTTTTGACATATTCCGCGTCGAGAAACAAATCGATCGAGAGCGGCAATGAAAGCTTCAGCCGACATTTCAGTAACAGCTTCGAGGTGAATGGCTTTCACACAAATAAAAAGACAGACATAAGCCTTGTATGTACGAGCGTTACGACGTCTACTTTCTTTTACTATAAACGGGCCACCCAAATCAATTCCAGTAGTTTGAAAGCGCCGTCCGGGCTGTAGTCGAAATTCTGGAAGATTTCCCATTGGCGGTTGGCATGGAATTGGTTTCGCTTTAAAGCATATCACGCATTCAGATATGAAAGAACGGATCTAAAGACGTAGACCTAAAATCCAAAACCTTCTTTGTTCGAGGACCGCAATGAAAGTAAGTTTTATGATATTTATCAATAATCAAAGCAGACAAAGGACAATTTTTTGGCAGAAGGACAGGGTGCATGACTGATTCAGAAATACTAGCATTACTTATGCGCCCTCCCACTCGTAGAATACCATCGCTGTCAATAAATGGAGAAAGCTTCTGAAGTGATTATTGGAGCATTGCTGGGTTTTCATAATTTCATCTTACTCGGTTGCAAAATATATCATTTGCATATACTTTAAAAGCAGAACCAATGATTTATTCAGTTCCGCTGTAGATAATGAGGAGGTTGTACGATACTCGCGTTTAAACTTCAAATTATGAATGAATCGCATACACCACGCTAGCGTTCGTTTTAATTTAGAAAACAAAGAACAATTTTGTTTTAATTTACTCATAAAAACATTTGATATAGTAGTCGTTAAAAAGGTTTGTACCGTGCAAGATTTAACTTCTGGTATGTCGGTTTGACGTTGGGGTAAAGCTGGCCTTTGTTTAGGCCAATTTTTTGGCTCAGTACTTAATCACTTGGATCCCAACCACCAAGACTTATGAATAGCTAATTCAGCACATGTTATACCACGACTGCAACAATCTGCAGGATTCTCATTTGTCGAATAGTAATACCAATTGTTGGTGTTGATCAAGTCAATCGCTTGAACAACCCGATTGGCCACAAACATTTCTAAAAGATGTGGTGGCGTTTGAAGACAATCTAATTTGCAGCTATTTTATACCATTGATTTGCCAAGTTTTTAGGGATTGGCTCATCCCAAGATAAGTTAAGCCTCCACATATCTAGAAGCAAAAGTTTATCTAATATAATAACTGGAGAGATCCATCCTAGCGGATCATAAATTTTTGCTACCATAGCAAGGATTGAGCGTTTAGTAAATTCAACTTTAACATTTTCCGCTACGGAATAAGAAAATTGATCAAGGCATGGATCCCATTTAATGCCTAGAGTTTTAATTCCTTGTTCACTGTCAGGGTCGAACAACTTTGGTGACTGACAATGTTCTAAGGGTAAGTATGTCTTTCAGGAGTTCCAACTTGTTACTACTCCATTTTCGCAATTCAAATTGACCTTTTTTCAAAAGAGCAACAAGTTTATCCTTAAGACTAGCCGTGTCATTAATTGATGAGCATCCAGTGGTGACATCATCCATAAAAATATCTTCGCGCACAACTTGAGCTGCGCGCCGGTATTCTTCCTGGTAATCCTCTGCCAATTGACGAAGTGTTCAAATGGCTAAGTAAGGTGAACTACTGACTCCATGCGTAACAGTATTGAGTTCATACTCATTAAGAGGAACATCAGGACTATCGCGCCAGAGTATGTGCTGATATTTACGGTCTTTGGGTATTATTAGTATCTGTCTCTACATTTTACAAATATCTGCAGTGAACACAACGGCGTGGAGACAGAATTTTGTGATAAGATCGACGATTCCCACCTGTAGTTTAGGGCCCACATGTACAATCTGATTTAATGAAATATTATTCGTTGTGCGACAACTGGCGTCGAACACAACGTTGAGGCGTGTTTTAGAGCTACTTAGTTTCACAACACAGTGATGTGGTATAATATACGCATGATCAGTAGACGAAGTTGTACAAGGCTGCATGTGTCCTAGTTCCTCGTACTGATGCATGAAGTCGACATACTTGTCCTTTAAGTCAGGCTCTCGTGACAAACGTTTTTCAATATTTAAATATCGATTTAATCCAGTATTAAAGGATTCACCTAGAGCTAGCGCATCTTCCTTAACCATGATCGGGACAACATATCGACCATCAAGATTACGGTAGGTAGATCTTTTATAAATATTTTCGCAGAGTTCATTTTCAGGTACCAAGATACGAGCTTTCGGTGGTTCTTCGGATTCCCAGAAGCGTTGAACTATCTTATCGAGCGCACAAGTGGACGCGATGAAAGAAGATACTTTGTTGGCTGGAGATAGAATACACTTGCGGTCTTAGAATTGACCAATGATAACCCAACCAAATACACTTGAAGGTGCAGAAGGAAAATTTGAAAATGGCGCGTAACGCACACCATTATAAATTTGATCGAAACGTTCTACACCTAGCAACATATCTATATGACCGGGGCGGTCGAATTGATCGTCAGCTAATTCAAGATGCTGGAACTGATCACGTACTGCCATAGGTAAACGAGTTGTAGGCATATTAGAAGTAATTTTTTGCAAAATATCAAATGGTAAGTCAAAACACGGTGAATCCTTGCCACGAGGTATAATGGTACAAAATGTCGCACCCTTAATATTATGAACACTATTTTCACCAAGACCTGCTATGGCTACCTGGCACCGACGCATGGGCAGACCAAGGCCTCGCACACAGGAACTAGTTATGAAACAATCCATAGAACAGCTGTCTATAAGGACGCGAGCGAGTTGATAAGATCCGTGGGCGTCGAGTACGCGAACAACTGCAGACCCTAAAATTTTTGTAGAACGATCCGTGCCATCATCCGCCGCAATAGTGGTAAGCACAGTAGAATCAGCTGGGCGCACATAATTTTTACTTTGTGTCAATAAATTAGCTGAATACACGTTTGGCGGCGCCTGTACGGAGCTGACGTTTGAATTACAAGAATCTACATGAACTAGGGTGTTATGTCGCGAGCCCCAAATAAAGCAATTTGTTTTTGATAGACATTCATTAACTTGATGACCTGTCTTTAAGCAATTAGAACAGAGACTTAAGTTATTGGTCAACTGTTGTCTCGCTGCGACATCCATAGATTGCAATTTCATACATTTATAAATGCTGTGAGTTTCATTGCAGATTGCAGCAAGGGCAAGGGCGTATTATTGACTTAGATTTAAATTTATTCGATGTGACCAAAGAGGTCTTTGACGGTGGACTGTAACTATTATTTTCACGAAATGGCTTATTATTATTATTAGCGAATTTCATTGTATTCGGTTGTGAAGTGGAAGCAACAGGTTTACTCACTTCAAGAATTTCAGTATAATTTTGAAGGAAGATTAATAATTAAATGAGGGTATTTCTTCCACATTTTGTAACTCGAAAAGTTTTCTAGTATCGTTATCTAGCGTGCGAACAGCGAGATAAAACAAAACAAATTCACTGAGAGAAACTAAGTATATTTAAGGCGCGGAGTGCATTGACGTTTTAATAAAGATTGTTGATAATTCCATTTAAACCTTCTAAGGAAGTTTTATTTAAGGGGCTGAGGTTACAAGTTTTGTCTAGATATGACACTCACTCGCTTATTATCATACCTATCCATTAACGCATTTAAAACCACATTATAATTTGCGGCTATTAATGGCACTCCTTTCGCTATAGTTAAGGCGCAGCCTGACAAACACGAAATCAAATAATGAAATTTTTCGACATCAGATAAAGAATTTTGATTATGTATTAAGGTTAGGAAACTGTCTTTAAATGTTTGCCATTTTCGATATTACCGTCAAAAGTAGGTATTTGTAGTTTTGGTAAGCGAACTAGTGTTTTATTTGTTTCATCCTGACCTTTAATAGAGTTGAAGGATTCGTTTATAAAAAAATATAATGAAAGTCGATTTATTTCTTATTTTATAAATAACTCAGGAAAAATCTAGAAATATTTGGGTCTAAGATTTTAAGGTTAGGTCACCGTATTTACTCAGGAAAAGTACAAAGGTTATTTTACTATGACATAACTTGTATGGTTTTGCATTATGTCGTTTTTATTTTACTATTGCAAAAGTAGGCACTTATTTAGAATGTATTATCCGGTTCGGTATAGACCACTAATGGAAAGGCTTGGCTGCTAAAAAGGGTTAACTTGAACTATTTGATATTTAGTTTGGTTTCGTCGTAAGAATCCTAAGAAAAGCAACGGGAAGTAATGCATTGACTATTTCTAAGGAATTTAAGGGAATTGCGCTTACCAAGGCAAACGTGGTTGGTTGTATGACATCTAACGTGGCGCACTCAATGTCTTAGAAATCTCTTATTTACATTAAAATCCACACTTCACAGTTGCTTAACTATCTTGAGATCACAAAACTTCGCAAGCACTAAGTTTACAAGTAAGTTATCTTCTTATTTCTTACAATAAATCCGGCCATCACACTTTTTTTTTTGAACACAGTAGGTAGATTCGTCGTAGGGTAATTCACGTACGCGGGAATTATGATTTTGGATTAGGAAGGAAAAAGGATAATAACAATGTAGTAACAATACTCCTTACCCTCTTTTAAAATTTTCACATTACAATCTAAGTCATCAATCACAACATAAGGTCCCAGATAAATAGGATCCATTTTGTTTTCTGAAGGGCTTTTAATAACAATAATCACCTTTTTTAAAGTACAAAGGGTGCTATTGTTATTTGAAGCTCTGTGCTATTTGAAGTCTATATTTTAATTCGAGTGCATAATTGTCATGAGTGTACAGAGGATCTACAACATTTCCGATTAATTTAGTTAAACATTAATTAGGTAAAATGCAATGTTTTCCGAATACTAATTCGTGTGGAGTGGACTAATACTCGGTTTCCATATGAACCGTATTATTATAAGAAAAACACCAATACGGCAACCAAGCACTCCATGCATCCATCCTGTTTTGACAGTGTATCCTCAAATAAGCACCCATCGTTTTGTGCGTGTTTTCTAATGCGCCGATGCTTTCGTGATGATAAGCTGTTGAGAATATTTGATTAATTTTTAAGACTTGGCATACCTCTCTCATAGTACTAGATATAAACTCTGACCCACGATCGGTCGCTATTTCCTTAGGTATGCCGAATCTTAAAATAAAATATCAACAAAAGCACGGGCAACGCTTACAGCATCCTTGTTTGATAACGGGTATGCCTTCGTATACTTTGTCAATTCGCATTGCAAGATTAAAATATAGCTATAATTATGTATACATATCCTTAGGAAGCGGCCCTACGATATCTAAATACACTTTTTCGAAAGAGGAATTCGCAGTGGTTGTTATTTTCATAGGTTGCTTAGTTTGTATACAATATTTTTGTTTCTTACATTGCTCGCACCTAGAAACAAAATCAGCTACATCTGTTTCTATATTAGGCCAAAAGTAATATTTCTTTATTGAATTTGTCATCCGCCTGATACCGCGTGGCCACTAGCGGGCAATAGATGGAAGTCATTCAATATCACACGCCTGTTATCTAAATTGTCGATTCTTTGAACCTTACTTACAACACCAATTCGTGGTCCGGACCACTTACTACATTTTTTTATTTCCGCTATGAGCCCACTTATAAAATCGCTATTATCATCATTTCGTAATATGCATATTTCGTTTATTAAATACTTAGAACATATACATTACAAATCTCTCAACAAATCGTCTCGCGTAATTGGAGATCGAGATATTGAATTCTTAATTGACTGGGCACATAAAAAAAATATTTAAACTTATCTATCAAAATATTTTTCATAAACTTTCTTTCTTTCTAAACTTCTATCATAAACTTTCTGCCGTACAAATAAGGCCGAAAATACTTAACACTCCATAATTAATTGATAATTAATTTCGGCTTTATTTAAACTGCGACTAGCATAAGCTACAGGTCGGCCATCCTTATTGCACAACACTGAGCCTATAGCTTTTCCCGATGCGTCAGTTTGAAGAATGAACTCTTTACTTTCTGATAGGTCTGGATACTGTAAAACTGGCGGTTTTGATAACGCAGATTTTAATAACTGAAATGCACTTTTACAATCAGTATTCCATGAAATTTTTACATTCTTACAGCACAGCTTATTAAGAGGAATTGCTATTTTCGCGAAGTTAGGTTAGTTAGGTTAGTTAGTAAGTTATTTAATTTCCGATGATATATAGCAAAGGCCACAAAACGCTTTACTTCGTCTGTGCTTTGTGGCCTTGGATAATTTTCTAGGACCCTTGTTTTCTCTTGATCTGGTAAAACACCTGTACCTGAAACTATATGACCTAAGTAGTTAATTTCTTTCTGTAAAAATATACATTTGGCCGGATGTAATTTTAAATTTACTTTACGTAACCTAGAGAAAATGTCCATTAAATTTTGATTATGATTTTGTAAATTCCTACCAATAACGGCCAGATCATCTTGATACACCAAACACTTTGCCATAGACTAACACACAACAGACTTCGCTATAGTTATCATTCTACTAAAGCTATCGGGACTGGACTTGAGGCCCATAGGCATTTGATATTGATTTTTACCCTCTGTAAGGGTAAAGGCTCTAAAGAGGCTCCTCTGTAAAGGCTGTGAAGGGTTTAGAACTTTTTTCTAATGAAACTTAATAAAAACTTTGTGAAAGGTCTAAATGAGTAAAATACATAGCACCTGACTAAGAGTCCAAAATTTCAGTTATATTGGGCAGAGGGAACTTATCCTCCTGAATGACGTTATTTAACTTCCGGTAATCAATCACAACGCGCCATTTTTTGGTACCGGATCCGTCTAGGTTTTTTGGCACTAGTAACAAGGGACTAGACCATGCACTTTGCGATTCTTGAATTATTCCCTATGATAACATACTTTTGATTTGATTATCAATTTCCGTTTTCTGCGAGTGTGGTAAGCGATAAGGCTTTGTATAAATAGGCGTAGTGTGTGGTTTCAGGTCGATAGTTTTCTGTAAATAGGGGTGGTTGGTAATTTATCCCCTGGTAGATGAAAAATGTCGGGAAATTTAGCGCAAATATTTTCTATTAATTTTCGATGTTCTATATTCAAATCATTTAAGTTTAATAGGAAAAATAACGTTTTTACTCTATCACAAGTAATCGTCGGTTTGCTAAAATGACAAATAAAATTTTCATTTAATTTACTAGTGTTTACTTGAAAATAATTTAATCAAACATCTGTCTCACGAGTGTTTAAAATACGAATTGGAATTTTCCCATTTACTGATTTATTAACACTACTTGCTAAGAAAACACCATTACACAACTCTTGATTTGAAACCAGACATTCCTCCTTCAACTGTGCTTCAATTAAATGTATGGACTCGCTGCGTGCTGGTACCATCAAATAATTATAATTAGGTACATCAAAGGGTAATTGCACTAACAGAGAGGTATGCGTTAATAATTACATCGTATTATTTTCAAAATTTAAAATAGCATTATAACATGATAAAAATCTTGACCTAAAATTCCATCAGTTGTACACGGTAAATACTTAAATACAAGAAACTTATGAGTAAAAATATGTTTTTTAAAATTAAGATTTAAATACACGAAACCTTCCGAATTTAAAAAACCAACTTTAATCTTAACGGGAAGATGGCGGCGTTTATGACGTCATTGATGACGGTTCGATATCGCTGTGAGCGCGCTCACGGGCAATCGGAAAAGGGTATATGAGCGCTGTGAGCGCTATAATCGGCAAACGGAACGCAGCATTATATTAACCCAGATAACCCTCAAACTATTTATCTTCATAGATCTTTAAAATATTTTATTATGTTACTTATGTATAACTAAGGTTTTGGGAAAAATCATGAAAAAATCTAAATTACCTGGGAAAGCCGGAAAATGGGCGGTGTTATAACACCTGGTAGGGGAATGTACTACAATGAAGAACTTAGGGGTAAGGTTGAGGTTGAAATGGAGAAAATTAACACGTATACTGCGAAGCTCAAAAATACAATATTTCCACTGATGCGATACAAGACGATATTGCCATGTACCGTTTATTTTTTAAGTGCGAAACAAGGCATAAGTGTCCGGTACACGTTATTTTGTTAAACTTGCATTTCTCTTTCAAATTTAACTTTTTGTCAATTATTTAAATTTCATCGATATCTTAAAACCTTGAACTATATACTTGGTTGCAAAATTGGATACGTAATTTTTTACTTATAAATATGAACATCTTACCGGACTTATATGCCATGTAGCGCACCTAAAGTATGAAAATTTTTAAATAGTCGATAACCAGTTAGTGATGTCAGTAAGAAAACAAATATTTATCGATAATACTATTATTTATTGAACAAATTATGTTTTAAATTTTATGTTTTAAATGTTAATATAATTTAATATACCTAATATTAAATTATATTTTCATGAGCTTTATTGAAACAAGCTAGACAAAAAGCTTTTTGACATTCAACACACATCAATTTAACTTTTGGCACCTTTTTGTCAGCTTCCCGGCTAGTCATTGCTTTTCGTAATTCTTGATAGCAAAGGGTGCATTGTTTTCTTTTTGTAATTTTTTCTAAACTATGGTACTTCTTTTTTTCTGAGGATTTATTATGATCGTGAAATGTATACCCAGTTAAGTTTTGTATAACAGATTCAACAAAATCTATCAATGTTCCTTTTATCTTGGTTACGTTATTATGAATGATCCACGCATTGACAACACACGTACCGAATAGGAAACTCATCATAAGTTTTCGGTACCATTTGATCCCTCTTCTTAAAGATGAATAATACGCTGTCATTTGGTCACTATAATCGACCCCTTTCTTGTTTAAATTATATAAAGATATACATTCTGGCTTGTAAATAATCTCTCCACTTCGTTTTTTTTTTGCCTGTATCTTTTACGGCAGCAACATGATTTTTGCACGTTGTTATCATCGTTACAGCCCGTTTATCATGCCACTTAATTATTTTGATTCCGTTTTCATTCGTTATCCCAATACACTGTCCCCTCTTCAGCTTAGTAGATATAACACTTTTAGGAAGACCTCTTCTATTCATTCTTATTGTTCGACACAGTTCCATTTTTTTTTTAGTAAATCTTCTGCCAAACCCACAGAGGTGTAGAAGTTGTCAGCTATAACAGTTCTACCGCTTTCACCTAAACCTTGTATTAATTTTTAACCATGGCCATGTGGCTGGTTTCTGGGTCTGTCATTTTTACCTGTATAAACAATCGCAGACCATGTATACCCTTCAGGTGTACATAATTTATATAATTTTATTCCGTATTTATGGCTTTTGTTTTTTATGTACTGTCGAAATTTCAGCCGTCCTCGCCATGGAATCATTGATTCATCAATTACTATATATTGCCCAGGTGTTATCACTTCACTAAATTTGCTCAAAATCATACTCAAAACATTACGAACTTTGCATAATTTATCCGTTGGATCAATTGTATCATTACTAAAATGCCAACATTTCAAGAGTAATATAAACCTATCTCGTGTCATTAAAGATTGAATGTATTCGTTTTTATAACATGTTTTTTTCGACCAATAGTTACTCAAGCTTGGTAGTTTGACAATTCCCATTGTCATCAAAATACCCATAAAAGTGCCATTTCTTCAAAATTGGAGTCCTTCCATTTTTTCAACCTAGATTTCTGTTTTAAACTTTCGTTAAGTATGAAAGCAATTATTCGCGTAATTATTTGTCTCTGCCACCATTTTATTTATAATGTCATCAGTAATAAATAACTTAAAGATTTGAAACGGTGATGACACGTCGGGAGGAATATTAACTATAGTATCATTTTTAAAATTACCAATATCTGGCACAGAAGACGTAATATCTACCCATTCGCTGCCTTGTGATGTAATCAACGGACTCTGAACATCTACCATCACTACCATCACTATCCGTATCACTTGAAGAATTTTTTGAATTGGAAGGTTCATAATTGCTGTCACTGTCTGTACTTATGTCGCTAAAATTATGTGGACCTTCGTTTACAAGCTGATTGGTCCCTGCATGATGAACTATTACATTCGCGTCGCAAAGGTTCGAACTAGTAGCTGATAATGATAAATTTATTGAAGTTGAGATATTACTAACTACATTGCTATTTTCTTGAGTAAAATTTTTAGAAGTTATTGTGCAAGACGTATTGTTCTGTTTAGGGTGAGTATTTTTATGATGAGTGGCTAAACTTTCCTGTTTTTTATGCTCGATATTTGACTTTGGCGTAGATAATAATTCTTTTATAGATTCTGGTGTCAAGTTGCCATCAATTTTTAATAAATTATTATACGATATGTCACTTAGTGAGCCAACCTCACTTGAACATCCAGAAAAAGAGACATTATGTAATTCTGTATATGTGTTGCTAGTAGAAGGACTTTCATACGTACTTTGTTTTGGACTAATAATTTTACTTGTAGTTGGCTGGTGAAATGCATATAGCTTAGGTGACGTAGTTTGTACTGAACGTGATGGCATCATTATCTCATCTAAAACTTTGATTTTCTTACCAGGCGGGATTTAATTTTTACTTTTGCTTATTTGTTCATTATCTTCCTGTTTGTCTTCGAAAATACGCGACAGAATTTTTCGGGAGCGCTACATTATGAATTCGAAGTTGTAACTATTACGTAAATAAAAGATGATAAAATGTAACAAATAGCGACACGAGTCTAATTGCAATCAGGGTCAGATCCGCACTAACAAATAAGGTATCGCCACCAGTGCGATACCGGACATGCACATACAAGTCGTATTTGTCCGGTAACGCACTAAACGTAAAGTTTTTTCGTTCTGTGCGTACAGGTCAAATATGTTATGTATCTTTTTTCCATTTAAATAAGACCTTCTTAAAGTAAGAAGCAATAATATATATTTGTCACTTTTCAACTCTCAGAATGTCGTACCGAAAATGATGCCGCAAGAGCGAAAAAACTAGTTTTTGCGTTCGCACCGCGGTAATGAACTGTATTACCGGCTACATATGTCCGGTATCGCACCGTACGTGTTAAAAAGGGTCAAATGTTATTTATTTTATCTGTAATAAAAGCTTAAAGATCAATTGGAAATCTGTATCTGAGGACTTTTCCCAATACATTATCTTACAGGGCACCACAATATATCCACTTAACAACAAAATACTAAGAACGAAATTCTAAGAAAACATATAATCTTTGCTTGAGTTAATAACATAATTTACACTTAAAAATAAGCTTTTCTGTTTATTTCCACTGCACCTAATGAAAACTTGATAAACACTGAATGAAATAATCGAAAAAATACAATAATATCACTTTTTAAAATAAACATTTTAGGGTAGATTTAAGTAAATTTGAGCAGTGTTATAACACCTGGTTGGGTTAAGTGGGTTAAAAAAGTTGTAGTATGCATACCTAGAATATCACTAGTTGGTGATCACACACGGTGTATAAATTATAATATCATACAGACAAAAAGTCGAGCTACACCATATTGTTGTAATTTTAATCAATTCACAATGTGTAATGTAAATAAAAACATTAATTAACACTTAAGTAGTTTTATTAACACATAATATTTGAATTATAAGGAAATATTCTACATACATAACTTAACAGCTTTTAAATTAATCAGATTGAATAAATCATTTTACTTCCAATGAAAACTTACAAATGAAACCATCAAAGTCTACACATGCCAATTTGCATTGTACATCTACTAAAAGGTATACATATGGAGAAAGTTATTATATCAATTTAGCTACAAAAAAGATATAAATAATATAATGTTAAGACTGCAACAATTATGACTGATATTGCTGCTGCACCAATGTAAACCATAAGAGCACATTAAATAAACCAAAATTCGCAACAGTGTGATGTTATCAAAACTTAAACCACGAAAGCAAAATTCAACAAGTTTTTGCAATATAGTTTTTATTGAATCAAGAAATAAATTACTATGCTAAATATTTAGTACAATAAAATCTCTTCATTTAAGCTTTTAACGCAATGACTTTTCCTTGTCGTGTCTCAATTGTTTTCTTTACATCATCATACCACTTTCCTACATCTGTATTTTTACGTAAGTCTTGGAAAGCTGCACATCCCTCAATACTGCTTAGAACACCAAAAACAGTTATATCTGCCAAGTTTGGCTGATCTCCCCCGAGGAAGCGAGTACCTTTCTTTAATAAAGCTGTATTCCATTCATTAGCAGCATCATAAAGTGATTGTCTTACGTCATCTTTTATATTATGTCTAAAAAGAAAATACATATTTATATATGCAGGAAAAGAGAAGCAAATGTTTAAAAGGTAGGTCACATCGTGGTTCCTATTTGATGCTTTTCAAAGTTATTAGATAATAATTTAATAACTGCTATGAAAAACCAATTCAGAAACCCTAAAACAATAGATGAAAATAACATTATTGTTGGAGCAATGGCATGCATGGCAGTAAGTTGTATTGTAATTAATTATTTATTAACACATTTGTTAGTTATTTGCTAACCATATATTATCATAATATATTTACAGTGTTATATTACAGTATAACAAAAACCAATTTAGGTTTATGCATGCAGCTAATTAATAGCAAACTTTTCTGTTAGCCTTGTGTTTTTTGGCATAAAGTCATATTTATTGTTTAATTTTATATTATATAGTCAATTCATTCGATTTTCTTAATTCCTTTACTTAATAACATACAAATTAAAAAATCATATGGTACATACAATCTTAAGAATGTCAGTTTCATAAAAAAATTAGACTGATTAAATTAGGAACTTAATCTACTTCATTCAACAATGTCATCAGAAAATTATAAATATTACCTTGATTTAAGTCTCTTTGCTATGACCCACATTGCTGCTGCACCGATGTAAACCATAAGAGAACATTCCCATGCTGGGAAGGCATCACGCCAGCCACCAGCAGCCTCAAACCACTTGAATGTCTCCAAAGACTCTGCAGGAGTTCTATAAACATTTGGAGACAAAGTATGCACTAGTACTCCATCTGCCCACTGTCTCCATCTACGTTCTTCACTAGAACAAATGTACTTATTGTTAATATCAGACAAAAATATTCTATACCAATGATTGGCAAACAAAATAACTCTTACATTTCTTCATTCCTTTCTTTCTCATCAATATGGGACTTATTATGCATGACAAAATACTTGTTAGATATCTCTGTTGTACTCTTACCATCCTGGTTCATATATTTAGTTGTTGGGTAATATTTAATTATGTCCCTTACTTGGGTGGTCTTATCTCGCAAGTATGTTTCCAGCACAGAAATGATTGCAGTGCTGTCAAGGAGTTGCTGAAAGTTATTACATTAATATCAAATAATAAAGCTCTAAATTCCATAAAGGTAATATGAATATTAATAGATAAATAATATGAAAAGAGATTTTTTTTGCAAGTAAAGGAATAAATACCTGATATCCACCATCAACTTTTGCAAGCACAATGGGTACCTTCTTGTAACCTGACCATTTAATAGCTTGACGAAGTACTGCATCAACTTCAACAATTTCGTAGCTTATACCTTTAGCATCCAAGTACGAGCGTACTTTGCAGCAAAATGGACAAGTTCTGTATTGAAAAAGAATCAACTGCAAATTACTAGTGTCCGAATCATTAATAACCTAAAACAGAAGGGGGTCTTTTTATTATTAAAGCTAAATCCTATGAATCAAATTCTATTACTAATTACGATAGAAAAGGTTACCCTGTAATGTGGCGTGTACTCAGGAGCTTTTGTTAGAAAGGCATACTCGTCATCTTCAACCTGTTTTTCACTCTTCCTAATATTAACTTTGTAATGAGTATACCCACCGTAGCCAGCTCCTATTAAAACACCAATGCTTGCGCTGACCAAAGTCAATTTAGCAGCTGACCTTGCGGGCCGGCTTTTTGTTGAATACGAAATCTTTTTTACAGAGTTTTCGGCTAGAGAAGGCAAGATCACCTTCCTCAATATCGTAAACGATGGTCTCCACATTTTTTACAAGACCTAAAATTCCCTACTATCAATACCAAATCTTACTCGGAAACAAAATCACCTGCCCCCAATGAGAAAGAAATGTAATAAATATAAAAAAAATATGTCGTGCATCCGTCAAGGTCAAGTCAAACCACAGAAAGTGATTGAGTGATTGATTATTGGTTACCTACTTTTCACATTCAGAATCATTACTGTTTATGCAGATACTTTAAAGAAAGAAATTATTAATGGCGGCTTGTACTTGCATTGACAGATAGTACAGTAAGCATATAATTTTTTAAAAGATTGTTTCAATTCAAATATAATAGAAAAAAGACCGGGTTTTCAAACTAGCTTCTCACAACGGTTACGTCGGCGTGAAAGTTTGAAAGACACGTGGGGCCATCAATTATCATTAGAACGTTATTGTTGTTTTCATCGGAAACAGTGCTTTTCTCGGTATAAAAGGACCCTATGTCCGTTTCTGTACACATGACAAAGTAAATAACAAAATTTCAGGATAATCCTTATTATGATGTTGGTTAAAATAAAACCAAATATTATTGAAATCAAGATTAATATTTTTTTTACTTACCGTACGTGCGAGAGTGAGTATTGACGGCAGTAGTATGCGAGTGAGAGAAAATGATAAGCACCGCCATTTTCAATTCCTTTCTTTAATGAACCATGTTATACGAATCAAGTAAGTAAAGTTAGTTTACTCATTTCATCAATCAACAAACAATTAAAGTATGTATTTTCACTTGCACGTATTATTACTATAACAGTGTGTTAGTTTAACACATTAATATAAAACCATTAAAAATTTAAGCTTATTCGAAGTGAGTGAGCGCACTCACAGCGATATCGATACGTCATCAATGACGTCATAAACGCCGCCATCTTCCCGCTCACAGTGCCAAAGCTACGGAGCAAGGTCGCTCTGAGCGGCCTGTCAAAACTGACACATGACATTACTTTTGCTGCGTTCCTTTTGCCGATTACATACTATATATATATGAAATATGCTGTTTTGTAAAACAAAACAAACACCTGTTCCAATGTAGTGGTGATGTGACCGGACGGCGCGGAAGGGACAAAGAAAAATTGTATATTCCTTCACAAAAACTAGCCGTATTTAGTAACAATGTCTACTGTATGGCAATAAGACTTTATAACAAGTTGCCATCTAAATATAAAAACCTGCCAACTAACAAATTCAAAACTGGACTATTTAACTTATTACTAGATAAAATGTTTTATAGTGTGAAGGAATATCTAAACGACAAAACATTATAATGACTTAACATTTAATTTAATTTTAATATTACATTTAATCACTAAATTAACTATTTGACATATTATTTACACTGTTTTAATTTATTTTTATTTTTTATTTACATTTTGACATTTACTATTTTAATTGGAATGTTGATTTATGACACAATTTTTATTATGTGACATGTGTTTTTATTGAATAGCTTTATTGTATAAATTTCATGAGTGTAAATATTTCAAATCTCTTAACTTAATAATTTTAATTATTGACATTATGTAAATTTGCACGCTGACATTGTAGCAGTATATGTACGGACATTAATATTAAAAATTAAGACCTATTGTAACGCTTATACTAGCAAATAAAGAATTTATTATTATTATTATTATTATTATTACAGCGCTCACAGCGCTAAAAGTGCTCAAAACCGTTCCTTTTCGTTTGAGCGCGCTAAAACTGTTATTAGTGGTATTGCAATCGGAACGGTAAATAGCGCGCTAACATTCTGATTGTTCGTCACTTAAGTCTAAAGTTACAATTTCATTAAGATATTTGACCCTAAATGAAGCAGGAGCCATTTTTTTATATTATTACAAAAGAAAATTAATAAACAAGCTTTTAAAATCTTTAATCTAGTAATATGCTGCGTTCCGTTTGCCGATAACAGCGCTCACAGCGCTCATATACCCGTTCCGATTGCCCGTGAGCGCACTCACAGCGATATCGATACATCATCAATGACGTCATAAACGCCGCCATCTTCCCGCTCACAGTGCCAACGCTACGGAGCATGGTCGCTGTGAACGGCCTGTCAAAACTGACACATGACGTTACTTTGTTGATGTTTTTATTAGTCGATTAAAGATTTTAAAAGCTTGCTTATTCATTTTCTTTTGTAATAATGTTAAAAAATGGCTCCTGCTTCATTCAGGGTCAAAGATCTTAATGAAATTGTAACTTTAGACTTAATCGACAAACATACAGAATGTTAGCGCGGTATTTACCGTTCCGATTGCAATAGCACTAATAACACTTTTAGCGCGCTCAAACTAATCGGAATGGTTTTGAGCACTTTTAGCGCGCTCAAACTAATCGGAATGGTTTTGAGCACTTTTAGCGCTGTGAGCGCTGTAATCGGCAAACGGAACGCAGCATTAAAATCATCAACAAAGTAACGTCATGTGTCTGTTTTGACAGGCCGCTCACACCACCATGCTCCGTAGTTTGGGCATTGTGAGCGGGAAGATGGCGGCGTTTATGACGTCATTGATGACGTATTGATATCGCTGTGAGCGCGCTCACAGGCAATCGGAACGGGTATATGAGCGCTGTGAGCGCTGTAATCGGCAAACGGAACGCAGCATTTGTTGATGTTTTTAATAGTCGATTATAGATTTTAAGAGCTTGCTCTTTTGTAATAATGTAAACAAATGGCTCCTGCTTTATTCAGGGTCAAAGATCTTTATGAAATTGTAACTTTAGACTTAAGCGACAAACAATCAGAATGTTAGCGCGATATTTACCGTTCCGATCGCAATAGCAATAGCAATTGCAATAACACTTTTAGCGCGCTCAAACGAACCGGAACGGTTTTGAGCACTTTTAAGCACTGTGAGCGGCAAACGGAACGCACTATTTCTTTATGACCCCACTCTAATAGGTCTTTACCTATGAAACTGCCGTTTTGCCGTACTGGCCATTTCAAATGAAAATATTTTTTTTTTTGACTGATAATTCCAATTTCAAATTAATTTTATTCGACAAACATGGAATTATTTTTCTAAAATCGTCATTTGTTTAATAGTCAGTGTTTTGATTTCAACGCATTCGAACATTTTTCGTCATCATGAATAAGTTAAAAATTCGAGTAATTATGGAGTATGAGTACCGTCGTGGCAGCAAAGCGGCACAAGCGGCACGCAACATCAACGACGTTTCTGGAGCGAACACTACAAACGAACGCACCACCAGTTATTGGTTTACCCGCTTCCGTTCTGGAAATTTTGACCTGAAAAATGAACCCCGTGGTCGTCCGAAAACTTTGGTCGACAATGACGAATTAAAGGCAATTGTGGAAGCTGATGAAACTCAATCCACGGCTGAATTAGCAGCAGCTTTCGACGTTAGCATCAAAACAATATTGGTCCATTTGCGTCAAATCGGCAAGGTAAAAAAGCTTGACAAATGGGTACCCTACGAACTCAATGACCGCCTGCGCGAAGTACGCGTGGAGACGTGCCTTGCACTGCTCAGCAGGCATTCAAATGAAGGAATTCTGAACCGCATTGTTACTTGTGACGAGAAATGAATCCTGTTTGACAATCGTAAGCGCTCAGCAAGTTGGTTGGACCCTGGTTCAGCACCCAAACAATTGTTGGAGAAGATAAATAATTGTCAGTGGCCACACCAACAAATGTAAAAAAAATATAAAATTACTCTATGACACAATATAGTCTGTAGTACTTCTACCTGTATAGAATCTGAACCATAGAATAATATTACTCCTAACGGAGAAGAACGACAACTTCATACAAATCAATCGTACATCATTCAGCTCCTAAACTAGCGCCATCTAGAGTCTACCCAGGCATACTAGCAGGGCGGGAAATTACGAACGACCAGGGATTTATTTAAGACCATCATCCGACAACGGATTGTCCTGGGACATTACTTCATCTAGAAGGTTGTTATTATTCTCAATTTCAAACAACCTTTTAAACGATGTAATTCCCTCGCACAATCCGTTGACAGAAGACGGTTTTAGAAGGTAGGAAGGACAAATCAGCATTATATGTTGATTGGAAACTTAGAAAACATTTTGGAATAAAACAATTAATATGTTTATCAGACATTTACTTTAAATATACGAAATCATAAACCGAAAAAAAAGGAAATACAGTACATCTTAAAATTTTACAATACAAGCTTGGATGATACAGTCCAAAATAACTATTTGGGCTTTAGTTGTCAGTCAACATAGAAATTTTTTGTGCAGCAAACATTGACTACTTAATGTAAAAAATTGAAAGTTGGTCATTGCAACTTATAAATATCTCTAGGTGGGTGAATATCACAGAATCAAAAATAAATAGTCACACACAAGTCGAATAATTAAAGAGCAGTTGTCCTGTGTTGAGCAGTATTAACAAAGTACGGTTATACATTGATTTTGTTTTGAATCTGATTGTTGATTAGAGAATATTCAGTACAGAGCTGGTTTATCACATAATACGAAAAAACATGCTATCTTGTGAAAATGAGCCATGCAAATTATATGAACGAAAAACCGTTCTCACATGAGCAGCATTTATAATTAACAGTGTTTTTATGCTCTTGGCATTCAAACAGTACAAAAATCAAATAAAAATTAGCGAACTTATGGTTCAAGAGTCACAAATAACAAATTTTCAGTAACAAATGATTCTTAAAAGCTCGTAAATTAAGTATGAATATTTGGAAATTCTTTATAATAAATACCCAAATATTGTTTTTCTTTCTCGAAATAGTAGTTGTTAGTTACATAGTTATATTAAATATTTATTATACCATAGATATATTCATTAATAAGTAACAATGACATGTTGCAATGGGCGACCGATGTGTCTGACGAGCCGTGTCGGCGGAAAGTATCGAAGTTTTCACCCACGGGCATGGCTTTAAACCGAACGTTCGCACTCTATACAGGAATAAATCTAGACCGGTTTATTGGGATCTTTAAATGATACCCTTACTCCCCTAAAAAATTAATTCGCCATTATAGTAGCACCCTGTATAAGTAATTGAACTCAATAATGGCTGTAATAAACATTAATAAAAATTATGTAACATAACTCTAACATAATATGCAATCATTTATGATTTAAAAAAAAGTTTTTCAGTGTAACAAGATAAAGTGCAATACTGAAAGGGCTGGACAATAGACTCGACCTTTAAATGAAATAGTAAAGAATAATGATAAAAAGTCATCGGCTTGATTTTTGAAGATTCACAAATCATTAAACTTTTTATTTATGTACAAAAAGTAAAAACCTAGAAATTATATCTTTTTTATCAAGCTATTTGATTATTTTAAAGAAACTTTGCCAGTCCTTAGAATGTACCTAATTAATGTTTTTTTTTTCAATAGTGTAGAAATGGAATTCGAAAAATGAGAATAATAGAAAAAATGAGAATAAAAGAGTAGCAGTCGCCTTTCGGGATGGCACATTATTTGTGAAGTATAATTTTCATTTTTCTTTTGAGTGCAGACGCGGAAGCTTCGTCTGCAAATAAGCGGTTTTTTACTGTACAAAATCGCCTAATGCAAATAAAAAACAAACTGTTGGCAATAAAACTTATGTTACTATCCCTATGTTGACTGCAACTATTGAGAAAATCAAAGTTTATATTACATTTAATTGTTTCAATAACACTTCTTTTTAAATTTTTTATATGACCTTTCTCTTTTAAAAAAGTGTTTATTAAAGAAGCACAAGCCTCTACACAAGTAACAAAACTTTTGCTGGCATAGTTGAGTGATTTTTTTTCATCACAGTATTCCCTGCATTGAGTTAAATTGTGAAAAGCTTCCATTTGTGGGGATACACATAAATTAGTACAAGTGCCACAACTTGTAGTTGGCATTTTTTTTAATAAAAAGCCACATACATATGCACATGCTTGCATTTCTGCGCTGCCTTCATTTATTTCATTAGTAGACCCAAACACTCTAAGATCATTAGGTATATCCCCTTCAAATGGGTTCTTCTCCTCATCTGTATTGACAACTGATAATTGTGGAATTGACAATAATGTACTGAAATTATTCAGGGTAACATTATTGTCATTTTCACAATTACCGGTTGTCCCAATATGCGCCATGTTACTTAGAATGGATGTTTTAAGGCCAGCCACAAATTGCTCTGTTGTTGGATTGGTATTTGAGCCACAATTACCTCTAATACATCCAAACAAATTTTCTAGTGGATCCTGCTGCAAACGTCTTGTTGCTAGACTCTTGATTTTATGTGTGGTTTGTAAGTTTTTGAATAATAACTCAATACCATTTAATGTCCAAATCCATCCCTCTTGAGAAGGAGGTGTTCGACTAGATCCCACAAATTGCATGCTCTTAAAAAATAATTTCATTTCTGAAATGAATTGCCAATGTGGACTCTTTGTTGTTAGGTTTGTAGAGTATATTTTTCCCCGACGTAAATTTGAAGTGTCACCGTTAAGGGTATCAAATAATTTATCGATATTTTCTATGAGGTTAGCTGTAACAGCAGCTTTCGAAGGGAGCGTTCCTGCAACACAAAAAATGGTGGTGGTAAGTTTTATAGTAATGAACTTTGTTAGGTTAGTTTTTAATTATCCTGACTTCGTAAGGATAATTCTGGCCCCGAAATGACCATTTCGGTCAATGGGAAGGAACAGCCGGGCAGTTACTAGAACCAAGGCAATTCCCACTGAAGCCTACGGTCGGCAACGCATCGTCGATATAATTATCACAATTACTATTAATTATTAAATAACCTATGACTAATGATGCGCATACCATTTACTATCAGGTGGGTAGCGTGCCCATTGGCCGGCTATGAAAATAGTAGCTACTAAATAGATTGATGTGAATTTTGTAGATACCTCAAGTAGAATACGACCTGGGCCCTGTTAAATAAACACTACAATTCTACAAGTTTCTAATTAAAATTAAAATTTAATTACATTAAATTATATGTGTACAGTGAAAGAACAAATTGCATACCATCCGATATTTTAGCGTAGAATCCTCCTGCTACAGAATGGCTAAAAACTTGTGCAGCAAGTTTGACCCGCATTTTTTGTCTGCTGTTAGGCTCTAAATGGTCCTTTGTCAAGGCAGGAGCATAAACAAAATTATGGTTTTTATTGTCCAATTCATAAAATTGTTTAATATGTGCCCATTTGGCAACACCTGGAATGGTGGGTTATGAATAGCTTATTAGTAACACATCTCAAAATTATCAATTTTTGGCTAACTTTTATACTATATTTCCTTCTGCCTCCAATAAAGTTAAGTATATTATGTTCAGGTAAACATATAGTAGACTATTTTGAGTTTAATGTTTAGTTTAGAGGTAAAATGTTTGCTCTTTGATATTAGGCTAATTATGGTATCATAATCTATTCTTGTTAGAAGATATCATTTCTTAATTTACCTACTTGAGGTAATTTTTGGTTGGGCACTCTTACAAGGTGCAGTTTGGTACCCAGGATAGCTTGATCACAGAGATAATGTGGCAATAATCTCTGTGATCAAGCTATCTACAAAGCTACAAAGAAAAGTAGATAAAATAATGAAATTAAATAATTACCTTTTCCCATCTTTCCTACAGAAGAAATATTTGTAAAACATTCAATGTCATATTTTATAAATAAATTTCTAAAACATTTCAATAAATGTGGTGCATCATATAGAGTTACAACTGTCTTCTCTCCAACAGCAATAGTGGGGTTTTCTAAAGTTGCTCCCAAGATAGACAGAGCTTTCCTATTGACTCCATCCATATCACAAACTGTGGCTGATATATTAATGCCAGCTGCGAAACATTGTTGTATAATCTGAAAAATACAAAAATTTATTCACAGGGTCTGTATAAGTGGATCAATTTTGTATAAAACATCCAGGGGTAGTATACAAACTTTTCTATCATATCTCATAACATTGATGATCTAAAATGTAACTTTATTAAAATGAAATTAAAATAAATAAATTACCTACCTCTTGTATAAGTATAGCAAGTCTATCTGATGTTGAAAAGCTACTTGAAAAAAAATGAGCAATAGGCTGTTTCACTTTTTTTCTTATTCCACCAATCATAAACACCAAGGCATATGGTGCTACAATTGGTGATCTTCCATGTGAGCCATGATCCTGGAAGCCTTCAATATAATCTTTTTTTTTGTTATAAGTAAAATTTTTTTTAATTGACATTTCATCAAACATTAAAATAAATTCATTATCTGATGGCTTGAGTCTTTTGACATAGTCCTTTAAGACACTCAAAACTTGTTGGGTAACACCAACATCAAATGGTACTTGATTAAGCAGTGCCTTTAAGGTACCTGGAGAAGGCAACATAAAAAGCCTCCTTAGTAGCCTATAACATGTAGGTGACCTTTTATAAAGCCTGAGAGCAATAATTTTATCATTTCTTGTCCACCTACGACCAGTTGATTTTCTTTTAAATTTTTTTTTGGTTGTGACTGCAATATTAGTGCAAATGTTGGTGTAATTTTTTTTGCAAGGTTTTTTACGCAATTATCCTCTGTAATCTCATTTAATAATAGTTTATTTTTCAAATTTTTTATTCTTCGCTTCATTTGAATAATGTGTTTCATGTACTTGGTACATTTTTGAAGGAGCTTATTGTCATTTTCTGACATAATTTTTTTAGCTGTTCCACTAGACCCTGAACTATCTTTTTTGTTAGTAATGTCCATAAGAGGACCTTTTATAACAGGTAAAGCTGTTGCAGTCTGCAGATTTCTGTTTTGAATTCCTGATGGACCAGGTTGTGATAAATACTCAGGAAACATCACAGGCACATTTTCCTTCTGTAAAAAAATAATACAAAATTGAAGTAAGCATTTTATTTTGTAGTAAGCATTCAGTTAGTTTGTTCTTGCACAAAATTATTACAACTTAAGATTACATGATTTGAATATAAACTAAATAAACAATTTTCATTCCACACTACTTTTACACACACATTAGTATAAGTATAAATATGAGTGTAAGTTAGGTGTTAACTGATTTGTAAGTGTGTATCTAATATTTTTGTACTTTGTTATTATTTGCTTTAATTATTGATGTATCTTAGCAATGGAAGATTGGTGCCTCTTAGCACAGGTTACTCGCTTACATAAAGGGAGGCTCCAGCCAAATGTGAGCTATGCTTTCACTGGAAATAAAGATCTATTTTTGTTTATTTATCAGATACACATGGTGTGTTTGGATGGTTGGAAATAGAAATGATGTTGCATTGCAATTTTGGATTTTTGTTTGATGGCTATAGATTGTTAGAACTTTGCAAAGCCAATTGTATAACCATCAGTACCTATGTTATAGATTTAAGTTTAAAATTATGCTTAAGATGCAATTTTGTTTGGTGCTGTACCATAGCTGATATTACCAAAGGTATAATAGGTATAGACTTTTTTAATACATTACAACTTAATTGTAGATTGCACAAATAAGCAAATAATATAATACAACTAAATAATATGGACATCTGCTTGTATAGCTATATCATCAAACAAGAGGTACCATTAAATTTTAGAGAGCTTTCCAGAGATTACTAACGGTTGTTTACCTCTACAAAGCATTAACCATCCTCCGCATCCACACCACATCCGGCACACACATATTTAGTAAATTTTTGAAAGTGGGAACTTTGAAATTATGAACAATTTCATTATTACTTACATCATGTGAGACTGCAGTGTACAGTAATCTCTGCTTCAAGGCGTCTGTGAAATCTTCCACAGCAAAATGATCCTCACACAGCATTCTGTGTTCACTAAAGAGCTTTTTCTGAAATTTTACAGATGTATAGAGCTCTTCTTCCACAGGAAACATGTACTTAGCCCATAATGTGCAGCTACAACAAATATACATAAAAGCATTAAATTTAATGTAAGTTGAAGTAATTTTAAGTCTTTAAAGGTTTTTAACTTTAAAAATTATTTTAGTCTGGTTATATAAAACTGATTTAATTTATTGAAAACGAGCTGAAAAATGTACATGAGGTTACTTATATACATACAACTATTGGCCAAAAGTACTTACCGGAATAGGTTTCTTACAGCAGGTTTTGGAAATCTAAACAATTTGATGTTATCCAGTGCTGGAGATTTACCACACTTGAAACATTTTCGCCGACTTTCAGACATTTTTATGTCGCCGCCGGTAAAAGACCACTATGTTTACAAACAACAAAACACTTGAGTCACTATCTCTTTTAGCAAAACTAAAGAGTCACTATCTCGACATATGCATAACACTGAAGCGGAGGAGCCAGAACTCTACTCGACGCAGTATTACCTCAAAATTTTTCTTAATTATCGTGGAGCAAACGACAAAAATAGCAAAAACAACCACACCCCAATATGAACGAACGCCATATGATGAGTGAGTGAGATTAGTGTGTCATCTATCAGTGAATGAGTGAACGAATACTCGCTGTTTTCAAGATTATAAAAGTTTTCCCCTCTAGGTAGTTTTCAATCAGGCAATAAAGCTGACCCCCCCTGATCTGAACTGATCGCAATAAAGTGTCCACGCTATGTAAAAACTAAAAAGTATTCTTTTAATTAATAATCCATATCCATCGTTTGCTCTGCTTAGCCTATATTCAACAGGTTATGGGCCCAGAGCTCCAAACGTAAAAAACAGTGAATTAAAGTCAAAAAGTCGTAAAAACAGTGTGCTCAGTAAAAGAAGCCGTGAGAAAAGGCATTAAAAAAATGGCGTCGTGCAAATGCAAAGACGACACGGACGTCGTAATAAACGAAAAATTGACTGGACGAGATAATTTCGCTGTATGGAAGTTTCAACTTGACATTGTACTAAAATCTCTGTCTCTTTATAAAATAGTCAGCGGCGAATCGACCTGCCCAGAAAAAGACTCTGAAGCGTGGCTTAAAAACGATGCAAAAGCGCAGCGTCTGATACTGACAACAATTGATAAAAAATGTGTGCCACACATTCTGAACTGTGAAACGTCAGCAGCCATGTATGCCAGACTCAGTAAATACTTTGAAACGGAAAGTGTCAACCAAAAATATGCAACAATGCAAGATTTTTTCAACTATAAGTATGAAGAACAAAAAGATATGGTGACGAACATCAGCACATTGGAAAACATCGCGTACAAGTTGAATTCCACAGACACAAAAGTAAATAATGACATGTTGCTGGCAAAATTGATTACTGCAATACCTAAAATTTATAACCATTTTATAAGTGCATGGGAATCAGTCCCGACAGATCAAAAAACCTTTGAGAATTTTACTGCACGATTACTACTAGAAGAAACTAGATTACAGAGTAGTGATTCATCAGAAAATGTAGCATACAGTGCAAGTAAAAATAAAAACTTCAGTCTACAGTATAACACCAGATTTCATGATAAGAAAAAAGGAAAATATTGCACAATTTGTAAGAAAAACAACCATCTTGAAAAAAATTGCTATTTTCGCAATAAAAAGAATAATGAGAAGCGAGATAGTGGTGCAACATTTTTGGCATCAAGTACCAACAAGACAAGTAATACATGGGTTGTGGATTCAGGTGCTTCGAAACACTTAACAAATTCAAAAGACCTCTTTACTCACTGTAAGAAAGATCACTCGGAAATAGTTGTCGCTAAAAATAATGAAACACTTAAAGCAGAGAGCATTGGCGATATAAAAACAAAATTATTCAATCTAACAAATGTGTTATATGTTCCAGAGTTAACAAAAAACTTAATAAGTGTGAATAAAATAACAGAAAAAGGAGGTGAAGTAACATTCACAAAAGATAAGGTTAAAATAAAAAAGAAAAATACAATAATCGAAGGCTATAAAAACTCAACAGGGTTATATGAAATAAAATTACAAGAAGAAGCTTTGCTCAGTAATATGCAAGAAGAAATACACAGAAAAATGGGCCACATAAGCTATGAAAATATGAAGAAACTGATACCATTGGTTGATGGCATAAAAACAGAAAAAATAAAAGATAAAGTCTGTGATGTGTGCTTAAAATCTAAACAAACTCGTGCACCATTTAATACAGAAAGAAAAATAGCAACTCGACCATTGGAAATAATACACTCTGATGTTGGCACAATAAACCAAGAAACATGGGATAATAAAAGATACTATGTCACATTCCTGGACGACTACACACATTTTTCAGTGGTCTACCTTCTTAAGTACAAATCTGAAGTATGTGAAAAAATTAAAGAGTATGTTAAGCAAGCTGAAGCCAAATGGAACCTGAAAGTATCTAAAATAAGATGTGATAATGGTGGCGAATATGTGAACCAGAATGTAAATGCATGGGTCAAATCTAAAGGTATTGTTCTCGATCTCACCATACCATACTCACCACAGTTAAATGGAAAAGCTGAGCGCCTAAACAGGACACTGATGGATAAAACAAGGGCTCTACTATTTGATTCGGGATTAAAAAGGGAGATGTGGGGAGAAGCATTACGAACTGCAGCCTATCTCCTAAACAGATCACCTACTAAAGCAGTTGATAGAACACCTGCAGAGCTATGGTATAACAGGAAGCCAGATTTGTCCCGTCTACAGCTATTTGGTGCAAAGGCATATGCTAAAGTTCTAGGAAGAGTAACAAAACTTCAAGAAAAATCAAAAGAGTACATATTCATTGGCTATGCAGAAAATGCCTACAGATTGTGGGATGATAGAAACGGAAAAATAATACTTTCCCGTGATGTAAAAATTGAGAATGACATAAACAGAAGGCAAGAAAAGCCATGTGAGTACTATAAAACATTATTCCCTGAAAAGGAATTTCAAGCAGAAGATGATTCAATATGCACAAATGAAAACGATGAACAAGAGTTTCAGAGAGAAAATAGAAATGAAAAAGAAATCTTGTGTGATATGCAACAACATATAAGTACAGAAAATATAGAAAATGAACCACAAAGTACAGAGAAAGAAAGTACCACATCAGATCATGAAAAAAGTGCAAAAGATAATGAAAACCTAGAAGATAATCCTCAAGGCCTAAGAAGTGGAACAAGAAAACGTCAAGTTCCTAAAAAATTTCAAGACTATGTACTTTTA
Organism: Marasmarcha lunaedactyla; assembly: GCA_923062675.1. Taxonomy (NCBI): domain Eukaryota; kingdom Metazoa; phylum Arthropoda; class Insecta; order Lepidoptera; family Pterophoridae; genus Marasmarcha; species Marasmarcha lunaedactyla. The sequence continues at coordinate 9,151,809 of OV281339.1, read as the reverse complement.
ACATATAAAGAAGCTACAAGCTGTGCAGATAGTAAGCAATGGATAAAAGCTATTGAGGAAGAAAAACAATCACTAAAAAAGAATAAGACATGGAAAATAGTCGATAAAAAAGAAATAAACAATAAAAACATACTTACTGCCAAGTGGGTCTTCAAAATAAAAGATGATAATCGCTACAAAGCAAGATTAGTTGTGAGAGGCTGTCAACAAAGAGAAGGTATTGATTTCACAGAAACCTATAGTCCAGTCTTAAATATTAATGCTCTTCGTATAATGTTTTCACTTGCAGCATCATACAACTATCATGTGATGCAATTTGACATAAAAACTGCATTCCTCTATGGAGAAGTCACTGAGGATATATATATGAAGTTACCTGATGGTTTTGATGATGGTGAATACTGCAAGCTTATAAAATCCCTATATGGATTGAAACAATCTCCACTAAAATGGAACCAAAGATTCACTGAATATCTGAAACTGAAAGGCTTAAAATCTACTAAAAATGAAAAGTGTATATTCACAGATGATACAGGATCAATAATACTGGGATTGTATGTCGACGATGGGATTCTGATAGGAAAAGATAAGAGTAAACTAAGTAAATTGCTACAAGAGTTGAAAGAAGAATTTGAAATGACTAAATATGAAAATCCACAGAAATTCCTTAGCATAGAAATACATATAAACCAAAATATAAAACTATCACAAAAGAATTACATAGAGAACATAGCTAAAAACTTCAATATGCAAGATGTTAAAATAGCTCCAACCCCAATGATAGTGGGAAGTGAACTGAAACAGGATAATGATACCTCTGAAACTAACTACTGTTACAGAGAGCTAGTTGGCTCACTATTATATCTATCAAATAGAACCAGACCAGAAATATCATATGCAGTCAACATATGCAGTAGAAATGTAGAAAATCCTTCCAAAAGGGATGTAAATAATGCCAAACGCATTGTAAAATATTTGATTGGGACACCCGATGATGGTATAACATATGGAAAAGGAAAAGATGAACTGGAAGCATTCTGTGATGCAGATTATGCAAATGATCCTGAGACAAGAAAGAGTACTACAGGATACATAATATTCTTCAATGGCGGTCCTATCGCATGGGCATCTAAGAAACAACCTATAGTGGCAATGTCTTCGACAGAAGCAGAGTTTATAGCTGCTGCTGACTGCTGCAGAGAAGTGATTTATCTAAAGAACTTAATTCAAGAAATAACAAAATTTAGTGTCAGTGCCAGTATAAATGTGGACAATCAAAGTGCCATTTCTATAATTAAAAACGGTGTGATGAACAAACGCAGTAAGCATATAGATGTGCGTTACCACTTCATACATGAAAAAGTGAGTGAAGGGCTTATTAATATTAAGTATTGTAGTTCTCAAAATCAAATAGCTGATATTCTCACTAAACCCCTTTCAAATATAAAATTTAATTTCTTTAAAAATCTAATCCTAAAGTAAAATATAAAACTATATTTAGTTAATATGATAATAAAAGTTATGATTGTTTTTTTTTTTTCTCTTTGTTAAAGGTTATATTTTGTAAAATAAAATGTTTAAATTAAGGGGGTGTAAGAAAAGGTGTATAACATAAGTAGTATACACTACAAATTGTAATTTATACCATTTTATTTGTATCATGTATTAGTAACTAGTATACTGAAACTACAAATGGTAACTTACTAAATACTAACTTTATTTGCTCATTAAAATTTATCTACTTAAAACTAACAATTTATAATAACATTGTAATATAATTATCCATAAAACTTGTTGGTATGTAACTTGTGGCAGATGAAGATGTCTGATTTATTGATTTTTTTTATCTCCTATCAATATGAATAGGGATGGTTTCATGCAACAATTCTATCAATAATATATTTGTTATCTTTATAAAATAATGGTGTCATGCCTAAAGTACTATCAAGTTTCTTTTGTAAAAAAGGGTGTTAGCCATAAACAATTAAGGGGGTGTGTTGGAGAAGATAAATAATTGTCAGTGGCCACACCAACAAATGTAAAAAAAATATAAAATTACTCTATGACACAATATAGTCTGTAGTACTTCTACCTGTATAGAATCTGAACTGATCGCAATAAAGTGTCCACGCTATGTAAAAACTAAAAAGTATTCTTTTAATTAATAATCCATATCCATCGTTTGCTCTGCTTAGCCTATATTCAACAACAATGCCCTAAACGAAAACTTACCCCTAGAAAAGTGATGGTCACTGTTTGGTGGTCTAACGTGGGTGTAATTCATCACAGATTCTTGCCAAACGGGACAAGCATTACTGCAGATGTGTACTGTGAAGAACTGAACACAATAATGGAGAAGCTCGCACGTCTCCAACCAGCTTTGGTCAATCGTTCGGCTCCACTGCTCCTGCACGACAACGCGCGACCTCATACTGCACAGCAGACGGTCTCCAAGCTACAAGAGTTGGGGTTGGAAGTTCTCCGTCATCCGCCGTACTCACCAGACCTTGCGCCTACAGACTTCTACTTTTTCCAGAATTTGGATAACTTCTTGGCGGGAAAAAAATTCAATACCCGAGAGGCAGTACAAAATGCCTTTGAAGAATTTGTTGCCTCCCGTCCAGCTGATTTCTTCAAGAAAGGCATCAATAATCTACCAATGAGTTGGCAAAGATACATTGATTGCATGGGTGATTATTTTGATTAATAGAAATAAAAAATATATAAAAAAATTACGCTTCATTTATTTCGTGAAAAACGGCAATTTCATCGGTAAAGACCTAATATATACACAAAATATTTGACATTTTTTGGCGCGAAAATGAGAAAACAGTATAAATGACAGATTCCAAATTCAAATGTAATATATATTTTTTTTAATTGTAGCAATATATGTGGCCAGACAAAATATATGTATAATTTCCGCTTTTTTAATGCTTAAAATGCTATGAAAAAATCGCTCATGCAATGATTCATGACACCCCTCAGTTTCATTTGACATACAAAACCAAAGAGGAAGTTTCTACTCTGAGCACTTTCATAATGTAGAAGTTCATATGGATTATAATAACATAACATTTGCTTCGTATAATGTCCGTGAATACATTGGAGCCAATGGAGGTGTACAATGACTATTCCAATCCAAACAGAGAGCAAATATCAAAAAAAGTTTAAAAAGAGGGCCGGTCACCCTCCATACATTCAAAAACCTCTCACTTAAATCTTTCATTGAGCCCGTCTTGAATTCGTTTGTGCTCTTAACAGTTGTTTATTGTATTAAATATCCAAATCTATTATCAATATTTTAAAATTCGATGCAGAAATAAAATTATTTCATAAAATACATACATAACCTCAAAGCGTCAATGTCAGGCGTCAATAACATACAAAAATAACTATTGTATAGATGTCGCAGCCGAATAGTCGCAAATATATCAGGATATCAACAAGTTTAAGAAAATAATGAACAAATTGCTTAATCCTTGCGTAACAATAAGTGGCCTGCTGTAATGTAACAAGTATTTACATAACATATCACATAGTGATACTTCTTTATTAAATGTTGCGGCGAATTATATCTTAATAAATAAGTTATTTTTCATAATTTGTTACGAGAGTAACTTCGTAATTGTTTTCTTCGCCTAGTTTTGAGACCACCGTCAATATCATGAGATAAAATATTAGAGATCCTGCATGGTTTAGAACTAGAGATCTTCACAGAAGTGGTCATACTATACACTACCTATTTATTTCGTCGATGACGGTTCAGGTTCCTTTACAGCTTGTCAACATATTAACAAGCAAATGGTTGATTTTACATTATTACTTACCTACATCATTTAAAATCAGCCTCTTATGATATTGTTTTGCATTTGTCAAGGGTTTAATTGAAACAACATTTCTAATATTAATTTTGTTTATTCATAATTGTTAGAAGGTTCTATTTTTAGGGAACTGGGCTCTGGAGGTGTAGAGCTATTTTAAAACACTGATATTATGGTTATTATATTTTATATTATAAACATTAACAGTGTTTCACATTTACAATAGGTATTTTTATAACAATTAGATGTTTCATGGTTCGTGTCTAGATTAGAAGTAATTTTTAGCGATGTGCCAAGTACGGCTTGACTCGAGTCAGACTCGATTCCTGCATGGGACTCGCCTACTCGAATACCAATTTATTATGATTCGAGTACGCCGGACTCGATACCAGTACTCGAGTCGGGATGAATGGATTTGTACTCACTGACTCGATTCTATTACGCGAGTCCAACTGACTCGAGTCTTGTATTCGAGTTAGGTTAACTAGTTCATACTCGAATTATTTTTACCTAACCACTGAAACGTCCAAGTACAGGTTGTCATGACGCGCTATTTGTCGGCGCTCCCGGTCATCTAGTTTAAAGTCTATTTTATTGTAAACTACGTACTAATATCTACCTTAATAACAATTGTTTTTTTTATAATATTCATTTTGTTTGTGAGTTGTGATGTGTGTGAGTTTTGCTTCAAAAACTTAAAGCTTATTTCATTCGTCTGCATGCGATATTTGTACTGAATTGATAACTTGATTTTTTTATAAGTAAAATGGCATGCAAATTGTAAAAACTAACTAAAGTTCTGAAATAGCTTCTAAAAAGATCTCTGGTTGTCGTGTAATAAAACAGGACTTGATCTCATTTTTAGTTCCTAGATATAGATACCTCCTTAGATTGTTCTATGTTCTTTTTTGTTTAAAATATTTTCCATAAAAATGTTTGATTTATCATCGTTGTTATTACACTAAACCTACATGCTGTTTAAAGTTTACTCCTTTTCGATTTTCCCTTTTTGTTCAAAATATGGTAGTAACAGACGCGAGTTCATGGACTCGAATTTCCATACTTCGGTTCCCGACTTGAATTTATAGACTCGAGTCCAGAATCCGAGTCTTGGACTCGAGTCAACATTCGAATACCCAAGATAGAACTCGAGTACTGGACTCGAATCGCAGAATCGAGTCATGATTCGAATACCGTATAAACCGACTCGATCCACCAAAACAGCGACTCGGCTCATCGCTAGTAAATTTGACAATTAAACATTCCAATATTAGAAAACTGTCACTTCACATGTGACAAGTGTTGCCTGACATTACACACATGTACAACCTATATACAACAATAGTCCTCCTTAACGACAACATGGTCTAAAAAATTCTGCTGGTGCAGCAATATTATTCTGAAATCTAGCCCAACCAAGGTACCACACCATTGTCATAACATGAGCTACATCCTACTGTGCGACGGCAAACAATGCAATACCAACAATAATCTTTTATTCCTTCTCTTCCGTTTACTTTCAATTAGAATTTAAACATAAAAAGGTCACAAAGATAGAGAAACACAAACGAGATCGAACAGTCACAGTACACAACGACGCATTAGCACACGATGGACTGCAAGAAATGAAGAAAATGAATACATATCAATTACATCTGACGTTGAGGTCTGATTGATGTGTGTGAATGACAGAACCCACATATCATATCTAAAAGTTACGTTCAGCTTTAATATTTTATAATAATCATTATAAGTATGTATTTACTGGCAAAATAGTATGTTTATTTAATATGAGCTTTGCTCTAATGTAATTTTTAGTTTCGGTCCTCCATTAGGTTGCTTTCTGTAAACCTTACAACAATATATTGGCTGCATTCAAAAAAGACTTTCTTTTCAAAAACGATTTTCTTTTTTTCCTTAGACTGTCTTATCACAGTTTTAACTGCTTTAAAGTCAGAAAAATATCAATTTTTTTAATGATATATTTGGTAACTAAGACGCGTCTTCTGACTATCAATCAGTTGACAGGTCATATCTTACCGGCCCTATTTCTATACGTCTCACTCAACATTTGATTTGGCTGCGTAGGTCAAGTTTACTGCCTATCCAAACGGATAGGCACCAAAAAAAAAATGTCTATGCTTGTCCTCGCAGTGTCGATAGTTTGTCGAGCAGTGTAAATTTTCGTAATAAATCTGTGTCGTATATAAAATTCTACAAAAACTACAAACATTTTCGAGGCCTAAGTTGTTTGAGTCTTTTTGTCGGTCGTTGCTGTGACTTGGCGCTATAGGGAAGGTATAGTATAGACTTTTGCTCTCTGCGCGTTTTGACTGTGATAGTGAATTATTTATTGTTTTTCTGTGCAGAGCGTCAAGTTTAATAGTTATGTTTGTTTCAAATTAGAGTGGTTATGCACGTAGAATGCCTTCGGCGTCACGGTCGCGGGGCTCAGGCCGCGCTCCGGACAATAAAACGCTGTCCCAAGTCATAGCCCCCATGTCGGAGCGGCAACAACTGGCCCTGGTGATGCAGATCTCATCTCAGGACGCTCCTCAAGGTTGGCCCACATTTTAATTTACATCTTGTTTTCCAATTAAATAATAAACTAACTTCCCGCCAATTTACCTTTTAGCCGCTCCGACACCTGCAGATGAGAGGAAGCGCACCAGACAGCAAAGGAATGAACGTGGAGAAACACCTCTGCATGTAGCCTCTATTAGGGGGGACCATGAACAAGTTAAAAAGATACTTGATCAAGGCGAGGATGCTAATACCCCTGATTTTGCGGGTAAGTGCCTTTGTGTTTTAAAAACATAATTTTAAATATAGGATTTTGTCATATAATAGTGAAATAAATAATTTCATTTGCCTTTCTTTTAAAGAAGATAATCAATAAGTGTAGGATAATATTAGTTTGTATTAAGCTTTGTTCTCTGCACTTAAAATTTATTATATAAATATGTCTGTCTGTAAATATGCATGCTTTAGGTAGTTATGGTGTAGGACTGCCTTTCCTGGGAACTGTCAAAATTTTGAAATTAAATAACAGAACTTAACTTTCACTGTGGCCAAAAGATCAGAGTTGTCTCGAGCCACACCAACCACCCCATTATAGTCATTGATGCAGTGCATTAATATAAAACAAAAAACAAGTTGTACTGTTCTCCAAGTAGCACATCTTTCATGAAAAAATTAAATTTTCTAAGATTTAGTTAAAAAAAACAGCTATTGTGATGCTATTTTGAAAAGGTCATTAAACAAGCAATTTTTTAAGATGATGTGCATTATCATCGCCATCCTTTTTTTTTTCACAGCTATCACTAAAACTTGACTCAGGATTTTCACAATGAAATAAAATAAAACAATTTAACTCTTTTTCTTAGCGTAGTGTGCTAGTTTCCGTCAAAATTATTACTAGGTTGTCTCAACTAACTAATAACAATAGTTTTGGTAAAAAAAAAACCCTGAGTTAAAAGATATTTATTGCAGCTGTAGGCAAAAAAGGACCAAAAAGTGGAAATTTCACAAAAGTGGCAATATCTCGAGAACCAGAAAACTGTTACTGGAAGCATGTTGGTGTTATCTGATAGGCCTTAAGTCCATCTACCACCAGTGTCACCCTTACGTGTCATTTCTGGGACACCCTGTATAGTCAATGAGGGATAACAATAATGTTCCAATTTTTTTTATTTAACTGGTATTTTATTGTCATAATATTATATATCTTAATGTGGATATAAACAATATTTCAATTTTATCTATTAGGTTTTTGCACTCAGTTAGTTGATAATTTATGAGTTCCCTTTGTAAATTAGTTTATCAAAACATATGCAAAATTTAATCCGGCTGGTCACACAATAGAACAAATATGTCCATATGAAAATCTTTGAAACAAGATTATAACTTTTTTGCTTGTCACTGCTTGTACAAAAGCTTGGTACAAAGTGAAAAATAATAAGTAATTTTAACCAGCTGAGACACATACTTGCACTTTACAAACTACAGTTTTCCTGATAATTGTAAGACTAAGAACTTATTATTGGAGCCAAAGAAGAACCACACTGTATTAAAGTGCTTTTTGCTATAGTGTGGTACACTTATATAGACAGAAACTTACCGTTCATGACGACCAAGTGGTGTAGTGATAAGTAGCCTTGCCTTATATGCAGAAGGTCGCAGGTTCGAGTCCTGGCCGGGGCCTTAATTTGTGTGATGAACACAGATGTTTGTTCTCGGGTCATGGTTGTTTGTATTTATATATGTATGTTTATTCTGGGTGCCCCCCCAGTTCGCTGTATGTTCATCCATAACACAAGCTCTGCTTAATCAGAGGTGTTTGCTTTCTGTTAGGCACAGGCTTGTTAGTATCCGTGTTAGGCTCCTTGGGATTCACCAGCCTTGTCATTTCCTGTGATGTTAGTGTTCTGGGACCCATTTTAGGTGTACCATGTTTTGTTCCCCAAGTTTATTTAGAGTCTCTTGGCATTGCATTACTCATTTGGATTCAACCCTGAATGATTTTAGTGCCATTAGTACTGCTTTTCTGTTTGAGAACATATGGATTATTTGGCCTTTAGGGTTTGCTGAGATTCGTATCCGTACATCTCAAGATTGCATAATCTCAGCTTGGAATATTGAGGCATAGGCTCCTAGGCTTGAGCATTCACTAAATCTGGGTTTTATGCTGTGTACCCCATATCCTACCTTATTGTCTATTTTAGAGCCATCAGTGAACCAGGTAAGGCTATGTTTTTCCTAGTGAATGTTGGCCTTAGTCTATTCTTCTCTGTTTGGGAATTCTATCTGGTATAGTTTTCTGAATGGTAGCCCTGGTAGCATGTAATCCATAGGCATGTTTATAAGGCAAGTCCTAAACCTAAGTTGAACATATGTTTCTTAAGTTAGCAGTGGCCTGTCAGTGCTAGCACAGCTAATCCTGTTGAATAAAAGTAATTCCCTGGTTTAGGGTTTTGTGAATTCCTCCATCAGCACCCTGGGGTGTTTCATGACCTCTGCTTCAGTCCAGAAGTGCATTCTTGTATAAACATGTCTCTTATTTATGTAAAAACATTGAAAACTTATGAATGATAAATTTCTCTCTGTATAAGTATAGCATGCTCACAGCATATTTCAGTATTGATTTCCATTAGTCAAAAACTTACAATAGTCCACAAGAATTCCCTGTGAGTTAAAACTATCTGCACCATGCAAATAAATGAAGAAGGTTTCACCATGCAAATAAATGAACTCCACACTTCATCAAATTCCTCTAACATATTTTTTGTAATGTGGTTTGTGTCAGATTACTTCCTAAAACTTTTAAAGTGAATAAACCACAGAACTAACAATATAGAGAAGCATAGAAATGTATTTGTTTGAATTTACTTGCAGTGCCAATATTCACATTGCTCCCTGCTTCGCGCTCGCAAAAAATTTTATATTATTCTTCGGACTGAGACGGAGGATGATTCGTTCCGGACTGAGTCACGTAAATCGCATATGGTCATAGGATATGCTTTCTATTTTTCTCTCTATGAGAAGTTCTGTGGAAAGAACCTAAATACTCATGAAAGCCTTATAGTATAAAAGTTTTATTTTACTTATGGATCCCTTTTGCTTATTAATAAACCATTTGATGTTTCAATGTGAGAATTATCATCACATGCATAAATAATTTCAGATACAATTTATTTTTTATGCATGCTTGTTTTTTTTTAGTGTAGGCTTTAAGTAAATTTTATTCATAGGATGGACAGCCCTACATGAAGCTTGCAGTTATGGCTGGTTTGAAGTAGTGCAAGTACTTGTAAATGGTGGTGCTAATGTAAATGCTAAAGGCTTAGATGATGACACCCCTTTGCATGACGCTGTGACTTCAGGGAACATGCAAATGGTCAAACTCCTTGTTGAACATGGGGCAGATCCATTTGCAAAAAATACAAAAGGGAGAACACCAGCAGATTATGCAGAATCACCAATTATCGAATATATCCAATCATTAAAAGGTATGTACAAGCTGTCATTATTTTAAGATTGCAAAATATGCCTGTAGTAAGTGTTATATTAGGTCATAACATATGAAATTGGCGTTTTGTAAGGGAGGACAAAAAGTATTTTTTTTTAAATATAATATATTTATTTTATCAAAGTATGTACCATTGCTATCTATGCACTTTTGCCATCTCATAGGTAGTTGATCCCTTTACTACCATTCGGACGAAAATCAATAAAATCTTTTGACTGCCCCATCAGAGTTAATTTTTTCCCTTGCAAGAAGTTATCCAAATTTCGAAAGAAATGGAAATCTGTTGGAGCAAGGTCCTGAGAGTGCGGTGGATGTCTTAGACATTCCAATTGAAGCTCCTCTAATTTGATAGCTGTCTGTTATGCAGTGTGTGGTCTAGCGTTATCCTGAAGCAGTAGTGGCCTAGAGCGGTTGACCAGCCTCGGTTGTTTAGCAGCTAGCTTTTCCATCATGGTTTACTGTTGCTGACAATAGACACCTGCCGTAATCGTCTGGCAAGATTTAAGAAAGCTGTAGTGAATGACACCGGCACTTGTCCACCAAATGCTCACAAGTAATTTTTTTGAGTAAATTTTCGCTTGGGGCAGGATTTGGCTGGTTCTCCAGGGTTCAACAATTGCGATGAGCATTTCCGATTGTCGCACAGGATCCACTCTTCATCGCAGGTAATTTCGATTTAAAATCCTGTATTTATTGTGCCGGTTGAGTATTGTAACGAAGTAGTCGACGCGCGTTTGTCGGTTTGCTGCTCTCAATTCATGAGGTACCCACCTCTTAAGCTTTTTCACCTTTCCAATTGTCTTCAAGTGGATTAAAACAGTTTTGTCACTAACACCACAGCCTACAGCTAACTCGGACGTGGTTTGCGATGGATACGCTTCCACAGTAGCCTTCAATTCGTCATTATCAACGTTGGTCTCCGGCCGTCCACGAGGCTTGTTCTGCAGGTCGAAATTTCCAGAACGAAAACGTTGGAACCAGAACGCACTGTGTTTTCTTTTGCGATACCACTGCCATACACAGCATTAATACTTAGAGCCGTTTCTGCAGCACTGGTACCACGGTGGAACTCGTACTCGTAAAATAACGCGATATTTTAAGTTTTCCATTTTGTAAACTAAGTGGCGCAAAGTAAAAACCAAAAGAGAAAAAAAAGACATGAATTACGGTTTTCAAAACACAAATGCTTGAGTAAATAGCTGTGTAAATTTGAAATTGGAATTCTTAACCAAAGACGAGATAATACAGATCAAAGTGGCCAGTACGACAAAACGCCAATTTCTTATGTAAAGACCTAATATCATTTCTTATTATAATTAATTAATTAGAATCATTCGAAATAACATTCGGATTACATTATAAAACAACATTATAACTAGTAACTGTCAGTTAATTGTTAATTCAGTTTCCTGGGCATTAAGCAAAGTTGCTGACAACATTCTGAAGTCTTTTTAAATGAAAAGACATTGAAAATATTAAATGATTCATAACCACTTATGTAAAACCCGTTGATAGAATAATCAAAAACTGAATAAAAATTTCCTGCATTAAAAAAATATACAGTGAAATTGTAAATTGCTTCAGTGGAACATTTATTTATATTTTTCTTTTGTAGAAAATTAGTAAACAACAAGAACCTTGAATGGGCGAAGACATGAATGCATTTTATGATTAAAAGTCTCACCATACTAGACTATAAATAAATACCTTAAGGCCCTAATCTCATACTAAACTTTGCTCTGATCTCGTTTAGATATAAAGTTTTGATCTACAAATCTCGTTTTACCGTAGTTTATAATATGCATGTGTGATGCAACCAGCTATCTAGTTTCATCTTTTGCAACATTTTTCCTCTTTAACAGACTTTATTAAGTATATTTAGTTAAATATTAAACATCTTTTGATATCAAGATGTTAGAACCACACCAACCGATCGACGTCGACTGTTCCATTCTACGTGGTGACACCCTAAGAATATCATAATGACATTTCTCGGTTGATGGAACATAGTATAATGCGACCAAAAAGTCTTGACAAATATTGAGGAAGCCACTTCAAATATATGTAGGGAATATGGTAAAACCGTTTAGAATGCCTAAAATGGTTTTGATATTTGCGTCATTATTTAGAAAGTAAAATTTAAAAAAAACTGAACACTTAAACATTTTTTATTTGTGGAAGATCTTTCTTATCTTAACATGATTCTAAATATATTTTTGTCAATTTCAAAATTTTTTAAATTGCTTTAAATTAAACTAACTGAATCTCCAACAGCTTTATCGAATGATATTCGTTTTTCAAAATGGCATCTACAATAAGAGGCACGAGTATTGTATTTTGTAGTAGCTTCTGCCCGCGGAAACCTTTAGCTCGTAAGAGTTTAGAGTGCAATGATGGTCGATTGGATATTTAAAAATAAATTTTATAATGGACTTTTTCTATTATTTCATATAGATTCTTCCTATGAATTTAATTTCATATGACTCAAATTTAATTCCGAAAATTTTAGTTTAAAAAAATTAAAAACAGCATAGAATATGAAAATAGTTAAAAATAATTAATAAGGTACAATAATGATATAAAGTTTACATAAGAATAATAACAGTTAATTCTTTACAACGTAATACAAAGTATCATTTACAAAATTAATAATTTATTTATTTACTTGAGACAACAACAGTCAACTAGTAAAAATGACAGTTAAAATTTAAACGATCTAAAAAAACGAAAACTAAACAAAACTTATGATTGATTCAAAATATCATTAATAACATAAATTTTATAAAGGTATATGTTAAAAATATATCAATTATTTAAAAACAAATCGGACTGTCAATTTTTCGTTTGCGGTGTACACACGGTTTTCGTTATTTGTCGGTTATTTTGGTGATTTTTTTATCATCATTGAGTTATTTTAAGTGTTTCTGTTTTTCTCTTCCTCGCCTGGTATGTGGTTGTACGAATTATCTAGCTCTTAATGAGCATGGATTGTGTTCCAATCCCTCCTAAGCCCCCAGACCCAATCCCGTTTTCTGATGTCAACAACTCCCCTGACCCTTTCTCTCAACATGTGCAAACAAGAAAACGTCCAAGTATAAATCGGGATTCGTCCCCTACTCCTAAAAAATCTGTTTCGAATGCTCTTCCATCTCAAACCAATAACCTTATTTACACTCATCCAAGTCTTTTAGAAGAAAAATCTTACCATCCTTCTGACAAAGGTCCTTTCATTGTTCATGTGTCCAGGTCAGAAACTCACCCTAAGTCAGCCTAAGTCTACATATAATATAACAAGAATGGGGCTGATCCTCGGGATCCCAACTTCATGGTCTATGGAGGAAGTTGTATCAACAATCTCCACATGCCAAGGTGATATAACAATTTTGAAGGCGCGTCGCTTAAACAGAAAAGTGTCCATGGAGTCTGGTTCCACTTGGACCCCCACAGGTTCTGTAGTGATCACTTTCTCTGGACAATGCTTACCTGATAAAGTGTTTATTTTTAACTCATCATTAACCGTTGATCCATACATTTTGCCTTCCATACAATGCTTAAACTGTTGTAGATTTGGCCATGTGAAAGCCCAATGCCGATCCAGTGCTCGTTGCTTCAGATGTGCACAAACTCACTCAGGTGACTCTTGTCCTGCATCCTCTGAAGTTTCCTGCCTGCAATGCTCAGGCCCTCATTTAGCAACTGACAAATCTTGCCCGGAACATTCCCGGCAAAAGAATATTAAAATCACCATGTCCCAAAAGAACATATCATTCAAGGAAGCATCATCCCTCTTCCCTTCAGTTAAAAAATCGTACGCGGATGCTTCTAAAAGTTCTCCTTCACTGAATCTTTCTTACAAAAAAACAATGTACAAACCATCAAAACCCAGTCCGTCTTTATCTCCAGGCTATGACAAAATTGCCCATAATGCTATTATTGCTAACCCTCCATCTACTAAGTCTGATAATGCCTTCCCCCCTACTTCTTCCTGCTCCCCTAATGACAATTTTTTAGAACTCCTGATTTCCCTAGTTTTGAACATTCTTTCAAAATTTGAAGACATCCCACTACCGTCCTCCGTTGCTAAAAAGTTATCCCCTATTGCTAATCTTCTTCTTAACAATGGCCAGACGCCTTTATAAATTATACTCTTCTATGTTAAAAATATCTGTAAAAACTTATTTCATCCCCCTGTTTTTGTATTGTTCAAGGTAACTCAATGCTCGAGATACTGCAAGTTCTACTCAACTGATCGCTACAAATTTATTAACCTCGTGTAGTACGTGTGTATACTAATACTTGAAATTGGCAGAAATAGTTATTGTGTCGTAACAACAGCTGATTGCCATAAAACAAAATAATAAAAATAATAAAAACAAATCTTAATTACAAAACCATCGAGCCGAACAACATCAGTTTCAATATTCACTTTATTATAAGTATTATTTTGTAGGTTACTCAATGTATTTATTCAGGATATTCAAAACATACTATAAAGATACATTTACTTCATATAGATATTAAATATAAAAATAAACATGAGATACACTTACATTCTTACAAGAACAAATTCTGTGGTTGCGCCTACCCAGCTTTTGAACCAGTACTTATGAGGCAAGAAATTAAGATATAACAATTACTATCAATGCATAATTAACGAACAATATAATAATGTCAATTATTTAATAACTCTGAAAATAACACATAATAAGAGGGGATGTTTTTTTATTATATTTTTTTATGTATAGTATATATAGTACAACACCTTTCTTACACATCTTTACTTTCTTCTATATTGCCATGTTACAAAGCCCAACATACTTATTTACTTAGCCATCATCCCCATTATGTCCAATTCAGGGACTTTTTTATTGGTACTCTTTATTTCACACTTTTGTGTATATGCAATTGCTTTTTGGGCCGGCCGGTCCCTTATTATTTTTTTGTATTAATAAATAGGTACGTCAACATTTTATGAGTCGCGACTTAAACAAAAGGGATACATTTTATTTAAGACTTTAAAGTCTCCAACGTTTCTCACGGGGAAATCTTGTTTCGGCTATGATCGAAATGAAGGACATGTCCCTGTGCAATAGGGTCTAGTTTTAAGACTTTTCTAAAGAGTCTCCAACGTGCTATTTTACAACGAAGGATCCATCACCCTGCGTACCTACTAGTGTACCATGATGACTTATTTTTTGTTAACATGTTCATAAACAGTTCAAACATTTCACAAACTCTCAAGCATTGAACAACCAAAACATTTCTTCCACAAACTCTTGATCATTTAACGACCAAATTGAATCCCTGGGTTATTAAGGTATATTTAATTCCTAGTTGATCAGGCTAGTCACATGAAGGATAACTTAATAGCCAAAGTATTCATGACCATCTTAACACGCCGTTAGCATTTCACACCATCTCTTAAATATCTACATATTAAACTCAACGTTGTTTACTTTTCCAATACTTTAAATCCTATAAGATGTATCAATTCTTTCAGTCATAACCAGTCTTAACCATGATTTTAATTTCTTCTGATCTACAACATCGGATATTTATAAGATCTGTCGTACGTTTTTACTTAGCTACAAACAACAAAAAAAAAATATAATTCCTTTATTATTCTTAAAAAAAATAATAAATATCATTTCTTTAAAACTCACGATACTTATGTTCATCAGAAGAATCAAACAAACAGCTTAGTCCATATTTTTAAGACATATACCTTATACCTTATAATAATAAGTGCGTTATATGAATACCTTTATAATTAGTAAGAGTTTTTCTACAAAATAGTTCACAATCGGTACTTACCTACTAATTAAAATAGTCCAATGATAAGCCTTACAATGTATACGAAAATAAAAATAAAATAATAATTATTTTTATAGTTACATATAATGTTTGTAGTTTATTTTGTTTTTTATACGATAATACCTAATCGAAGTAGAAAAAATAGCATTATCATCGAGCTAAGTGGGACCTATCAAATAGTTTTATAATATAATTATTACTTATTACTTAATAAAATATGTAATAACTGCCACTTGATATAGCAAGTGTATAAAACTAGGGGAAACACGAGCGATCCCGCTGCTAGGTACCTTGCTGAACAAAAAGAAAACACTTCAAAAACTTCTTCAAGAACACTAAAAAAAATATATGATTGCTGGATAATTTATTTAAGTGATACTGAACAGTGGAATAAAATGTGTACTTAAACTCGAATAGAAACCTTAAGTTGAACGATTAATTGCTGTTATAACTATACTTTTTAATAAATATGATATAAAATATTCTTGGAAAATTTTTCTATGAATTATTTAAGTAAGCAACTTATAAATCATAGTCGTTTGAAGAAACGTAACCGTTAGCACACAGTGGAGAAGTATGAAACTGCAAACTACAAACTGCTGACTCTACTTCTAAACTCGTGGTTTCTGTTGCTGAGCAAATTCTGATCATTAGAATGTCAAGTAATTGTAAAATAAAGTGTATATTTATTTTAAATAAACTTAACAATTTTTCTGTAACAGGAAAATATTTTATTTTCAAGTGGTAAAATGACTAGGTATTTATAAAAAAGGTTTTTTTTGAAGTTATTATAATATATTTAATCGCTTTTGATTGCTCATTTCATCTATGAAGCTAATTGCAAAAAAAACCTACTTTCGACATAACATGTTAAATAGTAGCAATTTCATAACTGGTATGACCTTACATGCCAACGAGTAAAGTTTAAAATTATGAATATATAAAAAATGTTAATGTTGTTTTGTCACTATCATAATCAATACAATCCAATTTAATTAAAAGTATTAACTTAAAAAAATAAATTGTCATCTTATAAATTACGCGATCAACACACGATAATCCAAATTTTTTGTTTAATTACTCAAGCAAATAAAATTTATAAACATAGTTATACTCATTGTAATGAGCTCTTAAAAAAGATATAATTCTGTAATTTTTTAATATACTAACAGCACTTTAACACACAAACACTGGAATCGTGGGCATCCATGAGGCTCCTGTAGCCGTAGTTTGGGTGCTTGGAGCCCCTGCAGCTTTGATAGCCTCTCTGTGCATCAGCCAGAAGATTGATGAGGCTGGTCCTCCAGCAGCCACCATCAGCACTAGCCAAGAGGCTCCTTCTGCGAGCCACCAATCTGGCACTAGTTTCTAGCACTTAATTTCAGAGAATCGTTTGAATTTATTTCTCCAATCTGGCACTAGTAGGTCTCTTTTTAGTTCCCCTTTTTTTTCACAAAATCCTTTTCATTTTATACCTTATATTTTTTTTTATTGTCTTATCACTTCACAAATCTTCTTAAACTATCATTTCATAACAAAAAATTCATAACATTATAAACATGTTCCCGTGCTGAAGTACTGCCGCAAGGCAGCACTGGCAGGGTCGCCATGCAATGATGGTCGATTGGGGGCTTAACTTATAATAAAAGGAAGCGTGTTTTATGCGCAACGATCGTTTATTGACTGACTGATTATTACATTACATTGATACATATAGGTTATGTAGGTACACACTATAAGAGTACGCATGTTCGCACATTTGCTATTTCACTCTAAACGCTCATAAGAGTTAAGAGTAACATAGCAAATTGTCATTAAACACATACTGCTTTCTTAATATACCAAAAAACTGACGAATGTTGTCAAGAATATCTTATATAATTAAGTTATATCCTGCGGGAAGTATGAGTGGATAAAAAGTTACTTCTGTAATATTATACAGTAACTAAAATATAGAATTCCATGGACTACTCTATAAAACATGTTTCCCTTGACAATAATATGCTGCAATAACTTAGACTCTACAAGAGGATCATCGTACATACAACACTCATGCAAAGACCATTTTAATTCAGCCAGAGTGCAATAGAATAATTTTAAATAAAACAACTGAAGTGTTTTTTTTACATATTTATTCGTCACATAGATCTAAATATTCAACACCCGATAAGTCGCTATTGCTACTACTATCACTTTCCACTTGAATAAATGAATCATCAAATTCAAAATTCAAAAATCAATATCATTATATAATGTTCTTCCTCTCTCAAAATATTCTTTTTCTATTTTAATGACATGTTCACAGCAATTCTTCCAATTCTCAGCTGTTACTATTACAGCTGTACTGTTTAAAGCTTCTTCTGTCAAACTTTTAGCATTGCGAGTTCCCACATTGTGTTCAGAAACCTTTTTGTTGGCGAGACCCCAAAAGAGCTCAGTAGAATTCAGATCGCAGTGATAGGGTGGAAGCCTGGCTACAATATGTCTCATGTTCCCCGAGAAGCTCGTCAATTTCATATATTGGATCTGGTTTATTATTTTGAACTAATTTGAGAAGACTTAGTTTTCTCATTGAGGGATAATACGGAATATTATTTTCTAATAGCCAAAGTTTTATTTCCTCAATGCGAGAACTCGAATTTGGCGCTTTGTTTGTTATTATCGAATGATACGGGGCATTATCAAAAACAATAATTGAATTTTTATGGAGATTTGGTATCAGTTTTTCTGTTATCCACTTGGTAAAATTATGAGCATTCATTTCTGAATGATAATCATCCATTTTATTGTTCCCACTAAATACCAGCATACAATTTGGGACAAAACCTTGCCTTCGAAGCACTGGTTTGTACTTCTAAAATGTCAACAGACTGCCAAATTTTTTTTACTTTATATGAGTCATGAGTATTACTTTCTGCAATATAAATTATATCTTTTTGTAACTCTTCAGGTAAATCTCTGTTTTTCATAATAATACTCAGGTATTCCTCTCTTTTCGCAGAAATAAAAGGTTTTTCTATCAAAGCTAATCGGTTCTACTGACATTTTTTGTAGGAAAATCCAGTAGCTTTCAGCTTTTTCTTAAGTGTTCTAGGCTAAAATCGAATTCTAGCTGTTTTAGTTATAGCCAATATTTTCTTCAGTGTATGAATTTCTTTTTGAACAGTATAAAAGAATTGAATTTTTTGATGCAGTGCACAAATAGTAAAATTACTAACTTCCTTTTTCGGACGTCCACTTCTATGTTTACCAGGACTTCTAAATACTCCATTGTTTCCTTCATCTACAATTCGTCTGATGGTACTTACTGATTTTCCTGGAAATAAGATATATACTTTTAGTAACAGTGAACATTTATTAATAAACGATAGGTACCTAAACAAACAAACAATATATGAGAACAAAAATAACTACTCAACTAAATTAATATGAAATGGAAAAGTATCAAATTGTGTCGACCGATTTACAAATAACTCCTTGTCAATTCTTACATAACCTCTAAATAGAGCAATGTAAACAAATCAAGAAATTGAAAAAACAGTAAACGTACCATGTTTTTATAAAACTTTTCATTTTAAATATCTACCATATCACTGTTACATACCTGTCATTAATGCTGTACGGGCATAAACATCCTCCAAATCTGATAATAAGCGTCAAGCTTGGTATTCCTCTAAACACCGTTGGAACACGTTTTAAATCACTTTCCGATCTCCACTGCGTATCGGTTTATTCGATTTCTTCATATTCATGATGATAGTGAACAACGACTATTACTCAAACAAATTAGAAAAACAATACGAAAACTGAAGATTCATGCAATATTAAATCAAAGATATCAAAACAGTGACGTCAATGACATTTCAATTAATAGTTGCCATAATCAGACTTATTTTAGTTCCTCAAACATTCTTTTCAAGATTTTTTGGTCTGACTGTAACAAATATAATATAATAAGTGTTTATAATATATTTCTGCATCGTAATAGATATAAAACTTTTAAAATACTTATTCATGACAATGAAAAATACAGTTTTTATTTATTTACAATTCACTTTTACAGGGTTATATCGCATGAAACTTTTTGATTTAAAAATGTTTTGTGATAACCCCGACATAACATCAGTAGGTACTTACAAGTTAAATGTTCATATTGAAATGTGCTTTTAAGAATTAGGAATGTACCTTCAACATTTTTATCTTTTCTGGCAAATACATTATTTCGAGCGTATAGTGTCGGTATTTCATCAGAATATTGCTGGGATATTCAATAGACATGACACAGTAGAGGCATCCTTATGAAATAGTCTGTCTTACGGAAACATTCATAAAAAGTGACTCTGAACCAAATTTTTTTTTACGGGGTTACACTTTGGCTTCATACTTTTTGCGGCCTAGAGAACATAGGGGTGGCGCTTGTTTATTGGTAAGGAATGGATTAAGGTGGTAAGTTACTATTACAAAAACCAAGCTTGTATCATTTCGAGTACTGTGCGATAGAACTAATAGTTTGTGTGTATAGAACACATAGGTACCTCTAATTTAGATTAATTTTTTTGTGAACTTAAAATTTAATTGAATCGCTTTAAAAAAACGTAATAAATGTATTCTGCTAAGCAGAGCCTTAAATATAGATACTGAAAAGATACAAAAAGTACCAGAAGACTAGTGACCTTGCAACACATTATATTTATTCACATAAATACAAACGATGACATTCAAATAAATCCATAATGACAACGCCATAATGACTAAAGAATCATATTATGACCTACAAAGAGACGTTTGTGAGAAAAATATATAAATTTATCAAATGGATTTCGGCACTATCATTTAGTGACATTTATTCAGAGACTGACGCGGAAAAAGCGTTTAAACGTTTTGTAGATTTCATGACTATCTGACGCTTTTCTATCCTTATGTTTCACTTTAATAAAGGTAAAAACAGAAAAAAAAGCGATACGAAAACACTTTGTTTCCAAAGGGCTTAAATGATCTGGAGTTGTAAAACGCCAATCCTTCTTAAAATACAGGTTATGCTCAGCCAATAAGTCAAAAACAAAAAAATTACTATATACAATGTGTCCGGTTATGAACTGGTGATATTCTAGGTACGCTTAATAACACTATTTTTCTACACAAAATCACTACTAAGAACTAAGCGTATTTTTTTTGTTAAAAAGGACATTGGCAGATCGCCACACGTAGCTTTAGTTAGAGTTAAAGGGGAGCGTTTGGAAGTCAAAATATTTAAAACTAGAGGATATCATTCTGGGTCCACTTTAAAAAAATATTATGGAGTATGTCTAAGAACAATAATAATTGCATTTTCAATAAGTACTAGTTTCGAGGTTATGATATCAAATTACCTATATTTACATTTGTGCCGGTAGTAATTACTACTACAGGCACAAACCAACCATGATAATAATGACAGGTAAATGTTCATCAATATCTTTAACTTAATCAACTAGTCTAAAAATCACAGCAATAAGTCGTCGTAAGCGCAATCTATCGGAATCCTTAGGCACAAAGGCTTATAAATTCACGTTATGAATTAATATTCAGTCAATTATAACCCTAGGTCGAATAAAATAACTAAAAGAATCGCAACTCTTCAGAACAACACCAAGGCACTCACACACACACACAAGTGACAAGTAAAAGTAACGAAACGGTTTCATTTTCAAATTATTTATTAATATATTTAAAAATTATATTACAAAATCAAATACTTGTGACAGGAGCTAAAAGAAACTGATCAAGTCAAATCAAGCTTTATAAATAAACTATTTTATGGAGACTTCTACACATGAAGGTAACATTATGGAAATTCAGATGAAAAAAAAAGATTGAACAAAAGTACTAGTTTCTTTTCTAAACGCTAACTGTTTACTTACATAAAGGTTCGCCAATATTCTTTGTGCGTGTACAAAAAACGACATAACTCTCATAATGTTGGTCTCACTGAGATAAAAATAGGCTAATTCAAAGGGCAATAACATTACCTGTCGCTTCAATGTATTAAAAAAAAATTTATTCTAACGAAACTGTTAAAAAAATAAAAATATCTCAAAAACATTCTCAAAAAAAATTGCAATTTACTACTACTTACAGTAGATTATTGTAAAAACAGTAATCTACTACTACTCATGACCCTTTCTATTTATTTACTAGAACGACAGGCTTTGAGCTAAGCTAAAATTTGATACCAAAACTGCTGCATGTCTAATTATTGTTAAAAAAGTGCGTATGCGCAATTACAAAGGGCTTTTGTATGTGAGTCTCATACCCAATTCATTATTTGCGGGAGCAGGTAAGAAATACTGATCGCTGCTTTAGAGTGAGAGAGATGGGACATACTTGTGGACTACCTGAGAAATATCTCACAGTTTAAAGGTTACGGTTTAGTTACATTGACTTACTTAGTTGTCCCTCGCCCTGCGTTGTGATCGCTACGTTAACATACCATCCGTGCTGTTTTCGATACATCGTTTCTATGCTGCTGTTTACGTTATATCGTGAGAGTTTGTTTATTTGTATAATAAACATGCCAAATCGACAATATTTTACGCAATATACTGCGGACATTCTTTTTGTGTATAGTTTTTATAACAGCAATTCCAATAAAGCTGTTCGAGAGTATTGACGGCGATATCCCAACAGGCCTACACCGGATCGCAAAACTTTTATCGCGATGCACTCAAGATTAGCGGAAAGAGGTATTCAAAGTGCTGTCAATGAAAGCGCTCGCTTAACATCAGCCGAAGATGAAGAAGAAGTATTGAGACTAATGATCCTAGGCTGAGTGTTAGACGAATTTCAGAGCAACGTCAATTATCGAGATGGACTGTATGGAGAATATTAAAAAGATAGGGATTACATACCTATCATTTTAAACGGGTACAAGACATTCGTGAACGTGATCCTGCAGCAAGATCTGTATTTTGCTCTTAATCGATGTGTCAGACAAGACCGTAACTTTTTGCATAAGATAATGTGGACGGAGGAAGTGAAATTCACGAGGGCTGGATATACAAACGTCATCTCTGGTGCTCCGTAAACCCGAATGCGGTGCGCCCAAGTTCATTTCAGCATGAATTTTCAGTGAACTTGTGCCCACAGCTATAATCAACGATCGTTTGATAGAACCGTTAAAATGGCCCTAGATTTCTTGAATTTCTCCAGACACATTTTGCAGATTGCCTCATGGAGCTTCCTTTTTCTTATCGTCAAGATATGTGGGTGCAGTTAGATGGTGCACCAGCACACTTTTCTCGTAAAGTGAGAGCATATTTAGATGACAATCATTCGCCATGGGTTGGTCGCGGTGGCGTAGTAGCCTGGCCTCCTCGCTCTCCTGATTTTACTCCCATGGACTATTTTTTATGGGGTCTTATGAAACAGAAAGTTTACACAACCGTACCCAATACCAGAGAGGAACTATTGAGCAAAATTATGTCAGTCGCATACGAAATACTTATATATTAGATAAACTTGATATGGTTAGGCGGCCATCGAGCCAGGAGGCACAGAGACCTATGCCTATGAATTATATATAAAACTTTGTAAACGGCATAGAAAAGTGCAAATACAGTTATTGGTTTTGCCATAAGAGTGTTATATTAGGTCTTTACCTATGAAATTGCCGTTTTTCACGAAATAAATGAAGCGTAATTTTTTTATATATTTTTTATTTCTACTAATCAAAATAATCACCCATGCAATCAATGCATCTTTGCCAACGCATTGGTAGCTAGCTTATTGATGCCTTTCTTTAAGAAATCAGCTGGACGGGAGGCAACAAATTCTTCAAAGGCATTTTGTACTGCCTCTCGGGTATTGAATTTTTTTCCCGCCAAGAAGTTATCCAAATTCTGGAAAAAGTAGAAGTCTGTAGGCGCAAGGTCTGGTGAGTACGGCGGATGACGGAGAACTTTCAACCCCAACTCTTGTAGCTTGGAGACCGTCTGCTGTGCAGTATGAGGTCGCGCGTTGTCGTGCAGGAGCAGTGGAGCCGAACGATTGACCAAAGCTGGTTGGAGACGTGCGAGCTTCTCCATCATTGTGTTCAGTTCTTCACAGTACACGTCTGCAGTAATGCTTGTCCCGTTTGGCAAGAAGCTGTAATGAATTACACCCGCGTTAGACCACCAAACAGTGACCATCACTTTTCTAGGGGTAAGTTTTCGTTTAGGGCATTGTTTGGGTGCTGAACCAGGGTCCAACCAACTTGCTGAGCGCTTACGATTGTCAAACAGGATCCATTTCTCGTCACAAGTAACAATGCGGTTCAGAATTCCTTCATTTGTATGCCTGCTGAGCAGTGCAAGGCACGTCTCCACGCGTACTTCGCGCTGGCGGTCATTGAGTTCGTGGGGTACCCATTTGTCAAGCTTTTTTACCTTGTCAATTTGACGCAAATGGACCAATATGGTTTTGATGCTAACGTCGAAAGCTGCTGCTAATTCAGCCGTGGATTGAGTTTCATCAGCTTCCACAATTGCCTTTAATTCGTCATTGTCGACCAAAGTTTTCGGACGACCACGATGTTAATTTTTCAGGTCAAAATTTCCAGAACGGAAGCGGGTAAACCAATAACGGGTGGTGCGTTCGTTTGTAGTGTTCGCTCCGTAAACGTCGTTGATGTTGCGTGCCGCTTGTGCCGCTTTGCTGCCACGACGGTACTCATACTCCATAATTACTCGAATTTTTAACTTATCTATGATGACGAAAAATGTTCGACTGCGTTGAAAACAAAACACTAACTATTAAACAAATGACGATTTTAGAAAAAGAATTCCATGTTTGTCAAATAAAATTAATTTGAAATTAGAATTATCAGTCCAAAAAAAAAATATTTTCATTTGAAATGGCCAGTACGGCAAAACGGCAGTTTCATAGGTAAAGACCTATTATGTCAGTAGTGTGAAAACCTCTAATAAACTCCACCATCTCTGTACGTTACATGGTGGATAGTTTGACTTCAGGCTGGAAGTGGTCATTTTGAGCAACTGCTTTAATTATTTTTGTTAATGAGTAACAAATTTGTTAAGTAAAAACATGTTAAGTTGCAATAATAAAAAATTTCCGACTAGCCCTTTTTGTGCGTATGCGCACTTTTCAAACAACAATAACTTTTAAAGTAATGGTCATAAACGGTAAATTTAGTATTGAATTATAGCTTAGCTCAAACTGTATTGTTCTAGTACAAAAAAAGAAGTGGTCATACGAGATGTTTATACAGTAATTTACTATAATTTACTGAATTCTTTTTTTTTTGAGCGTTTTATTGAGATAATGTTATTTTTTCAAACAGTTTTGTTAAACTTTTTTTTGTACAGTTAAGTGACAGACAATAAATATTATTGCCCTTTGAATAAGCCTATTTTTATCTCAGTGAGACCAGCATCATGAGAGATGTATCGTTTTTTGTACACGCACAAATACATTTTTAACAAAACAACAAAATGGCTCCCGCTTAGAGGGGGAGGAGGTTGGTAGTGTATTTAGTGTACTTAGTAGTGTATTTGTGTATAAAAATAGCGGTATTAAACGTACCTCCAATATCGCCAGTTCATAACCGGACACACTATATAGTAACGTCTTAAAAAAATGCTTTGCTAGTTCACAAATGTGTGACAATATTAATATCTAGTGCGTTCTAAGAACAAGTGCAATGCGAGCTGGAATTTATTTTAAGAATATTGAAAACACAATTTATCAAATTCAATCTATAGACCAAATGAAACATGAAAATAAAATATGTTCAAACTAAAGGGATATATGCGATAAATTAAATCAACATTAGCACCAATAATTTAAATTCAATATTTATGACTCGAGAATAAATCGACCCTGCATGGTTCCCGAAATCGATACTTTAAAAAATAGTAATGAGCCTCAAGAAAACTTATCTGCTGGTTATGATTCAATCTCTACAAAAATATATTAAAGGCTAGCGCTAAATACAAGGCAGATCGCCTGACTCACATTGTAAACTTATCACTAAATGAGGGTGTTTTTCCCAATAGTTAATAATTTCCGACCGGTTACCCTTATTTCCGTTGTATCTAAAACCTTTGAAAGAGCTGTGTATGACAACAGGTATTGTTTTTTTACTTAACAAAATATTCTAAGTACATGACAATTCGCATTCAGAAAAAATGGGTCTACAACTCTGGCATGTGATTCTTTAAATCTTGGCATATACCCGATAACAGTTCTACTTGACATGTCAAGAGCGTTTGACATAGTTTCCCATCACATACTGTTAAAAAAGATATGGCATTATGGCATACGAGGAAAAGCTCTAGAATGCGCAGAGGTTACACGCTTGGTTGGAAAAATATTAACTCTCATCCGATCACCATATTTATTTATTTATTTATATACTTAAAGTACTGCCACATGATACATATAAGAGTGCACAGTTCACTTATATCTGCAATAATGTTCTGATATGCATCACAATAACGGCGTACATAGCATTTGCACTAGCTTTTTGTAACGAAAATTTTGGAATACAAAAATCAACAAAATACGTCCAAACAATATTACTTAATTTGGGGGCAAAAAATATAAAAGCAATATTGTAACAACAATAACAAAAACAAAAGCTTATATCTTACTTAATATTGGCAAAATATCTATATATTTTATTACTAAACTATCATGAAAGATGTCTAAACTGGAAATTTTTTGAGACAAAAAGTTATAGTCAGAATAAATTCGTGCCAAACAGGACCTAAAACAGATGCTGAATGACCTGGCTGACTCTTCTATACGCATCGGCCTACGGATGAACTTGGATAAAACCAAGGTCATGTTCAACGAACATGTACTACCGGAACCGATTGCAGTGCACGGAGCCGTTCTCGAAGTTGTTCAAAAATATGTTTACCTCGGGCAGACATTGCAGTTAGGTAGAAACAACTTCGAGAACGAGGTGAATAGAAGAATTCAGCTAGGTTGGGCAGCGTTTGGGAAACTACGTCAAGTCTTCACATCCACGATTCCACAGTGCCTAAAGACGAAAGTCTTATATCAGTGCGTCCTACCCGTCATGACATACGGAGCCGAAACTTGGACACTTACGGCACGGCTGGTCCACAAGCTGAAGGTCGCTCAGCGTGCTATGGAAAGAGCTATGCTCGGTGTTTCTCTGCGGGACAAAATCAGAAATGAAGTGATCCGGCAGAGAACCAGGGTCATCGACATAGCACCGAATTAGCAAACTGAGGTGGCAGTGGGCTGGCCATATTAGCCGCAGTACCGATAACCGTTGGGGTAAACGAGTTCTTGAGTGGAGACCGCGTCGCGGCAAACGTAGTGTAGGACGTCCTCAGACACGGTGGAGTGATGATTTGCGCAGGATGGCTGGCAGGAGCTGGATGCGAGTAGCCGAGGATAGACCTCGATGGCGTGCAATTGGGGAGGCCTATGTCCAGCAGTGGACGAATATGGGCTGATGATGATGATGATGATGATGATGATGATGATGAAAGGAGATTGTAGGCCGAGAATAGTCTTGGCGTCGGAACAAAGAATAGTTTATGTATGCGATTTCTGGGATATTTATAAGGCACTGATAGCGACATGCTCGATATGAAGTTACTACAATTCAGTCTGCCATTTATCAATTTATGCAAAAAAAACCATGCTCAACATCATTCGCCTACTATAAAGACTTATCATTTTAAAATAAGATAGTCTCTGGTCATATGGCTGTCTATGAGAAAATCCATGAGTGCTGAAAGCAAGATGCCTTGTAAATGATTGTTGAATACCCTCCAACCTCT
This sequence comes from Marasmarcha lunaedactyla, assembly GCA_923062675.1. NCBI lineage: Eukaryota > Metazoa > Arthropoda > Insecta > Lepidoptera > Pterophoridae > Marasmarcha > Marasmarcha lunaedactyla. The sequence goes on along the minus strand of OV281339.1, from coordinate 9,124,342 downwards.
GCGAATGTACCGAATAATAAGGGTTCCAGGCACTAGAGGCAAAGTCGAGATGGCTGCGTTCTAAAGTATTGTACAATATGAGTTTTGTTGTAACATTATGAAAGCCTTTAGTGTTTCGCTTTAAAAAAAACCTAACATTCTTGCAGCTTTGGAAGCCATTGAATCAATGTGTGATTTAAATGAAAGAGCCTTGTCAATGATAACTCCTAGATCGCGTATCTCATCAACCTCAACTAGAGTTGTGCCACCTATCTTGTACTCAGTAACAACTTGTTTTTTTAATCTACTATATTTAATATGGTAGCACTTATTGACATTAAGAGTCATGCAATTTGAACGACACCAGTTATAGATGTTGTCCAGATCTGTTTTCAGAACTACTTCCTGGGGTCTTCCTTGCAGGTAAGATTGAAACCATTGCAGAAGTGGATTTTTGATGCCGTAAGCGATAAGCTTTTGAAGCAGTAATGAGTGATTTACCTTATCGAAGGCGCTACTGAAATCAGTATAGACTGCGTCTATTTGTAGCCTTTTGTCGACTCGTTTGGATATATCTGATACAAAAGCAATCAAATTTGTTTGAACTGAGCGAACTGGCGTAAATCCATGCTTGTTCTCAGATACATACCTATGGATGACGCTGGAAACTACTGGACGTATTAAGGACTCAAACAGCTTGGCAAAACATGAAATAATTGATATTGGCCGATAGTTTTTTACAAAAGCCGCATCTCCTTTCTTAAATATGGGAACTATGCGGCCCTTTTTCCATACCTCTGGGAAAATGCCATCTTTCAGGGAACGGTTAAAAATTAATGTTAAGAGGTAAGGCAAGAGCATCCATGCATCGTTTTACAAAAAGCGGAGGAAAAGAATCGGGCCCAGCCCCTTTAGATGCATCAAGTGTTTTTATTTTGTTTAAAACTTCTCTCTCTGTGTATATTAATTTAGATGCTACATGATTACCATAGTTTCCAACATCAGCCACCAAGTCCATCTGGACATCAGCGCTAGTAGAATAAACCGAAGAAAAATGTCGCGCAAATAAATTAGATATATCTGGACCATTTTCTACAACCGTGTTGTCCAAACTCATTTTCCCAGGTATTGATGATTTAGTTTTACGCTTGCTTTTGATAAATGTCCAGAATACTCGTGGGTTATGAACTATATTAGTTTCTTATTTACGTTTAAAATTTTGGTAACATTTATCATATAGTGACATCTACTTCGAAGTAACTTAAATTCCAATTCATCCCTAGGATTCTTAAATTTACGAAACTTGACTCGGCTTTTCTCTTTTTCGGATAGCAATTTGATTAAATCCCCAGAAAACCATACAGGATGACTCGACCTATTAGCGGAATGCTTTGGCACAAATTCATTCCTTAACGAAGTTAGTATGTCATAAAATTCTGACACCATTTCATTAACGTCACCAAAAGTAGAAAACCGCATTTGCCAATCCACATATTTTAACTTACAATTGATTTTACTGTAAACAGCTTTATAAAAATTGTACATCATACTACTTTTAGGCCTTAAACTATGTACATTAGTATAGGCAATAGTCACCAATAGAGTTGGGTAATGTGAAGAACACTTGGTTAACAATTCAAGTGGTTTAGCAATATATAAATTCTGTAAGCACAATGTCAAGTCCAAGAATCGATCATGGTCATTTGCAATACTGTTAAATTGATATAACTGATTAGTAAACATGAAATCGACAAACATGTAACCCAGTATCGAGTTGTTAACATTAAGGATTAACCCATCATCGGCTTGACACATGGCATTTTCTAAAGTATTCAAAAAGTGTGAGAGTGTATTTGCTCTTACGGGAGGAGGTAAGTACACAACACAAACTAAAAGGTTCTTTGAACTGTTGTTCACTACTACTTGTAAATTTACCCAAATACATTCTATATCAGATTCCCAATGTGATAGTTGAACAGATGGTATATATCTCGAAATTGCTAGTAGAACCCCCCCTCCATCCTGTTTTGACAATTTAGAACAGAGCCGATCCCTGCGATACACAATCTATTTATCACAGTCAAATAGTTCATTACTAGAAATGTTTGAGTTTAGCCAAGTTTCAGTAAAAGCTATTATTTTATAGTCAGAATTAGATATACTTTTATAAACTCCTTTAGTTTTTGTTCTAAGACCTTGCACATTTTGATAATAAACCTCAACCATTTCTACTTCACAATCACAAATAACATTGATCCTGCAACCCTAATATAAATTTAATTACTTATAAGTTTAAGGCTTTCTGTCGATTTTATTAGTAAAGCCTAGCTGTTTTCGTCTTTACGAACATAAATTCGACCGTTACGAATCCAAACAAATTTATAAGAACACTCCTTGGCCTTTTTACGAGTAACAGCATGCAATACTTTGTTACCAGGTGTTGAGTGTTCCGCGACAAAAACTGGTACCTTAGATCCTCCAATACCAAGATGACTAGAAGACAACTTATCTTGAGTGTTGGCTTTGTTAAATTTAGTTACAGACGCCAACACAGCATCTCGCACTCTTGGGCTACATAATTTTGCTATAACCGCCCTCGGTCTGCTGTTGTCGTTGGAAAGTTTGGCAACTCTTGTTACTTTCATTATATCTTGCCTGGCTATAGGATTGCCCACAACTTTGCCGAGTTGTATAAGAGTATCTAAGTTCTCAGATCTATGCTCAGGGATGCCGTTTATTTCTATATAGCTCTCCCTTAAATGCAGTTCAACTATGTTTAAACGTTGAGTAAGATCGGATGTAGCAGATTTTAGTTTCTCGTTTTCAGCTTTTAATTCAGTAACCAGGCTATCTCTCAGACAAAGATGTACGTATTTCTTCAAACTGCCTGTTAAAAAATGCCATTGATTCTTGAAAACTACATATTTGGTCTCGTATATTTTTTAGTTCGCTCGTTACCTGTTCTTCTATAGTGGATTTTACAATAGATGACACCACCTGCGCAATAATGCTTTGAAGCTTCTCTTCAGGTACACAGCAATGATCATCCGGCGAGATATTTGACGTCTGTTTAGACCGAATAGTTATATTGGAATGTTCAGGGCTAAGCTCTGGTATACCGGGCCCCACTCGTGCAGGGGTATTTGTATTGTCCGCTTTTGGTTGTTTGCAGCGACATTCAGGACATTTCCAAGAGTTTTTATGCTGCGCACTCATTGTAGTGAAGCGTTGAGGACCAACACCAGCGCACTCGAGGTCAAATTTAGATTTGCATACAGAGCAGAGTAGGTATTCATTCTTCTTTGTAATAGCATTACGAAAACCCGCATAATTAGACGTAGGTGCCATAGTAATAAGTTGCAGCGCTTATATTTATTAAAAGTAGGTAAATCGAAAGCGAATCGTACACAACGAAACACCACCAAATCAGTTTAATGTCTGCGGTCGTGTCCAAAAGGGCGTAAGCGTCGTGCAAATCGCGGTGTAAACCAAGTAAAATGTTAAATTTGATACATATGTTTTTAGCACTTGTTTATAAACACTTTATACGATTAATACACAAATTATCTTCACTTTAAACTAATTATGTTAACAAAAATCAAACTTTGCACAAGTTTATGAATTTATAAAACAGAGTAACACTAAATACGGATTTGTTATTAAGAGAAGATAGTGAATGAATGCTCAATACTCAATAAAAGTGGAGTACCGCTAGTCAGTGTATTCGGACCCCTACTTTTTTTAGTCTACATTAGTGATCTTCCGAATCATATCGACCACCAATGTACTCTGTCCGCTGACGATACTTCTATAACGATTAAATGTGACAAAATTCTGTCGCTGAAAAAGCAACAATTAAGACCTTTAATTACATAATAACTTGGCTAGATGTGAATAAACAATTACTTAATATTGACAAAACTAAAATAATCAAATTTCAGACTTAAATTCTAAAATTCCAAAGCTTGACATAAAATTAATCGATATAAAATTGGATAAAGTTGACCCAGCTAAGGTTCTTGCACTTGAAAGACCACGCAAATAGCATCTGCCTAAAAATTACAGACATATTTATGTTCTGAAAATAACACTACAAGTCATCTTTCTCGGCGGCTAAATATCGGCGTATCACGGATACGTATCGTCTATCATTAGATACGATCTTATCCTATGGTTACTCAGTTGACTTTTATATTCTTTGTTGTTGCAGTTGACTACTCAGTTTAGTTTTATAAATTATATACTTTCTGGACCTGGCAATGTAACTGTAGTAATGTTTAACATAAAATTGTAAACTTAAAGAAAACGTTGACATGGTGCTAATTACACGTGTATTTGCACGCTGACTGACGGCAATATATGTAAGGACATTTAATGCATTTTTAACACGCTTTTAACTATATACTGGCAAATAAACACTTATTTTTATTGTAAATAAACAGTCCATTTTTTATCGTCTGTATTTTAGTGAAGATGAAAAAATATACTGTATACCCTTTGAGTATGTCAAAATTTCTAAATGCGTCAGAATTTTTTTATACCATATATTTTTTTTTATCTACCATGTTTTCATGACAGTCCCCTTTAATGTTTTCTATTAATCCTCTCTTATTTATTCATAGTAAAAAATTACCAAAAAAATTTAAAGTGATTCTACTGTATTCTTAAGATACAGTTATAATATTAGGGGTTTACCTATGAAATTGCCGTTTTTCACGAAATAAATGAAGCGTAATTTTTTTACATATTTTTTATTTCTATTAATCAAAATAATCACCCATGCAATCAATGCATCTTTGCCAACGCATTGGTAGCTTATTGATGCCTTTCTTGAAGAAATCAGCTGGACGTGAGGCAACAAATTCTTCAAAGGCATTTTGTACTGCCTCTCGGGTATTGAATTTTTTTCCCGCCAAGAAGTTATCCAAATTCTGGAAAAACTAGCGCAAGGTCTGGTGAGTACGGCGGATGACGGAGAACTTTCAACCCCAACTCTTGTAGCTTGGAGACCGTCTGCTGTGCAGTATGAGGTCGCGCGTTGTCGTGCAGGAGCAGTGGAGCCGAACGATTGACCAAAGCTGGTTGGAGACGTGCGAGCTTCTCCATCATTGTGTTCAGTTCTTCACAGTACACATCTGCAGTAATGCTTGTCCCGTTTGGCAAGAAGCTGTGATGAATTGCACCCGCGTTAGACCACCAAACAGTGACCATCACTTTTCTAGGGGTAAGTTTTCGTTTAGGGCATTGTTTGGGTGCTGTACCAGGGTCCAACCAACTTGCTGAGCGCTTACGATTGTCAAACAGGATCCATTTCTCGTCACAAGTAACAATGCGGTTCAGAATTCCTTCATTTGTATGCCTGCTGAGCAGTGCAAGGCACGTCTTCACGCGTACTTCGCGCTGGCGGTCATTGAGTTCGTGGGGTACCCATTTGTCAAGCTTTTTCACCTTGCCAATTTGACGCAAATGGACCAATATTGTTTTGATGCTAACGTCGAAAGCTGCTGCTAATTCAACCGTGGATTGAGTTTCATAAGCTTCCACAATTGCCTTTAATTCGTCATTGTCGACCAAAGTTTTCGGACGACCACGGGGTTCATTTTTCAGGTCAAAATTTCCAGAACGGAAGCGGGTAAACCAATAACGGGTGGTGCGTTCGTTTGTAGTGTTCGCTCCGTAAACGACGTTGATGTTGCGTGCCGCTTGTGCCGCTTTGCTGCCACGACGGTACTCATACTCCATAATTACTCGAATTTTTAACTTATCCATGATGACGAAAAATGTTCGAATGCGTTGAAAACAAAACACTAACTATTAAACAAATGACGATTTTAGAAAAAGAATTCCATGTTTGTCAAATAAAATTAATTTGAAATTAGAATTATCAGTCAAAAAAAAAAATATTTTCATTTGAAATGGCCAGTACGGCAAAACGGCAGTTTCATAGGTAAAGACCTTTTATACATAGTTTAAAAGAAAAATCTTATGTTTTACTTATTGAGTTAAAATATTTTAAAGACCTTGAATTCCAATTCATAAAGCTTAAAAAAATGATTGATTGATCGGAAATGCTTTGGAACATTGACCTCAACCAATGGACAAGCCCAAGCTACGAAAAAAACGTGCATACCTAAACTTGAAAAAAAATGGCGTCGATTTTAAGTGTTGCACAACGAGTATCGAATTTCCTATCGATATTTTAGAACTAAATATTGAACTTGAAATATAATATTGAAAATTTAATGGACCTTTGTAAGAGATTGACGTTAATGAAATAATCATAGTTTATGGTTTATTTACTTTCATTATAATTCTGTTAATATAAAAAATTAAGAATTGTACATTTTATTTTCGTAAGTCCTGATATAGTCCCGTCAAATTAGTCAGAAAAATAGTGGTCAGTTTGGATTAATTCCCAACGTGCTGAATTTTGGTACAGACCTGGGGTCTTAATAATGAGGGGTTATAAATAAAACACCGAAAAATCCCATGTTTGCTTAAAAAGTTCAAGGTCAAGCATCAAAGTTTTTGGTTCAATCAATAAAAGTCTGGCTTGTCTTCAATGATTACAATAATTAAAAAATAGCTAAAACAACTACCCGCCTATTCAATAACAAAATTAACAATTGTAAGCAAACTTAATTCCCTCATTTTTACGCCTTATTGTTTAAAAAATGCACGCACAACAGCAAGCAAAGCAATTACCGTTTCGATATGATTTACTGCGTATGTCAGTAATATGTTATCATTTGCATCGAAAGTATGACAAATAAAAGCATATTAATAATCGATATCTGGTTAAAGAATCAAAGCTCCGGAACATCACTTTTGACAGCTTTTTTTGACAGAAAAGTAACAATAAATTGCGATTTGTGGCACGCTAGCCACTTGCTATGACGTCACTACACGATTGATATTTTAGTGACAACATTCAAAAATATTACTATCTCGTTCTTTTATTAGCATTTTTGTATAAGTAGAGGGAGACAACCAAGTTCTTCCTCTTCTATGATTCGATATACATAACTACTTATTTATATAGGACATTACGACTACTCCATGTGTTTATCGCTGCTCTGGAAGATTCTGCCGGCTCAATGGAAATTAATTTAATTTCCGTCGTAGTACTTTTAAGCTATGCACAAAGTAATCTATTTACTATGTCGGCTTCTTGTTTTTTGTCTAATATTTTTGTCCAAAAGAATGAATCAGAAAACAGTAGTCAAGAGTCAAATTAAAAAAATGTATTTTGAGGACAGTGATAGTAACCATAATCGTTTATTAAAATCAAATATATCCTTAAAGAAATAAAAAAAAAGAACATCGATTACAACTAAATAAACAGGTTTTGGTATTATCTGACATATGATTTTTCACGATGTTTCTTTATTGAGTAAAGTCGATTTCGCCATTGCGTACAGTAAAATTATGAAAATATAAATGGTCATGTAACTGTCAATAATTACCAAAAATCATATTTTTAATAATAATAAAAAATTATATCCCAACACATGGACGAGCGCATAAATTCCCATCTCATGTTTATGGCTCTTAATCACTACGGTGTTATATCAGAGTTGTAGCTAAAATGTATATTGTTATAGTAAATTAAACGTAACGTGGCTGTGGCTTCACAGGTATATCGTGCTAAGTGTGTATTGTATAAGTATATAGCACATCCACACAAATACGATTTTTACAAAATGATACACTCTGTAATTATTTGTTTTATTATTTTAGCCTGTGTAAACTATGATTTAAAAGTAAAAGGACGTAAACTCTTTTTTCTTCTGGCAACATTGATGCCAAGCCTAGGAAAGATCTTTGCTCTATTGATTTTTTAAAAAGTTGACTGATGGCCGCTGTGAAACTTTGTAGGCGAGGCTGTCTGTCTATTCGAAGATTTTTTGTAGCGGTCTGTTAGACCGAGTTATTTTATGTGAATGTTCAGAGTTATCTACTGCGTGAAGCAAAATTCATACTTGGCTCTCGAAGACGTGAAATGCAAAGGAGAGGAGTCTCGCATAACAAAGGCTAGTCTTTTTTTACCGAGATTCAAGATGCAAGCTGAAAACTATAAATCTGTGACCTACGATACGGCAAATTATTACCTAACTGACGTGACAAAGTGAATATTTAATGAGTTTTGAATGTGCATAAAGCACCAAATTCTGTAATCTGATGTTAGTTGTAGGTTTCGTTTTTAATGGAAATGAGTGCACCTATTTTGAATTCCAGCAAAAGATAGTGGATGTAACGAATGATTACTATTTTTCATGTTATTATTAGTTTTGTTGTTATTATTAATCCTTAAAGGAGTATGTAAACCGAGTTTTTCAATGAATAGAATAATAACGTTTATTCATTTTGTGTGTGGTATTTTCTTTGTCAAAAATTTTAATAGATTACAATAGACGGGAAAAATACCATGTTGCACCTACCAAATAACTACTTCTAAAAGTACTGATATATAACAAACAAGACATGAGTTCATCTTTCACCTTTAGATAGTAACGCGAGAGCTTCACACATTCACCGTGCAAGGGATGACAGCAGTAGCAGTAAAAAGGGAGGCAATGCAAGTAACACTGACAGTAACAAGCGCTCTAATATGGAATGCCTAGCGCAGGCCGAACACATTGATGGTAAAGAAGCCTCATCACAAGAAAAAGGAAATAATAATGAAGGCAAGGATGGTAAGCAGTGCTTATTTTACTAATAAAAATAACATAGAAATAATAGTGAAAATGTTTGTTTATGATTATATAGAGCATGACAAATGTCATGGAAGCATTTAAGATATTGATCTATGAAGATTATCATATAATATATCTAAATTATATCTATAAGAGGTTCTATTTTAAGGGACTGGGCTCGGGAAGCTAAAAACACTTATATTATGGTTATTGTAATTTATTTTATTACATACACTAACACTATTTCATTTTTACACTAGGTATTTTATCTTTTTATAAATATCAGATGTTACATCGTTCGTGTCTAGATGAGAAGTAATTCATAACAGAAAACAATCATCTGTTATGACATTTAAAAGAACAGTTTAATATTAGAAAAACTGTCACTTCATATGTGACAAGTGTTGCCTGCCAATATTCAGATATACAACCTCCAACAATATCCATATATATAATATATAAATGTACGTATATTTATGACTTCAGAAATCTATTGCTTCAGTAGTTTGTCTGGTGTTATTAGTTTAAAAGAGGAGTAATAAGAGAACAATAAAAGAAAGCATTGAAAAGCTAAGATCTTGGATCTGCCTAACAGGTGCAAGATTGCTTTTTTTTAAATACAGCAGTGTTACCAACAATAATTTTATAATAAATACTACAAAGCTAAGTATATTGTGAAGTTACACAAAATATTCATTACACTTACTGTTGTTAATAAAACCACTTTGATAATTTATTGCCTTACAACTTAGAATATGATGGATTTTGTGTCAGGAAAAAACTTAAATGTGAAAATTCAATATATAATATTTATTATTGCATTTTCTACAGAAAAAGTAAAAATCTTTATATTACACTATCATATTAATATGACTCATAGATCTATGATCCTAGATGTATAATAATCTTATACTCCTTTATATCATCTTTCATAAAATAATGAAAACTATTTATTATTTACACCGTTTATACCTATGAGGAACATTTTCTTTCATTTGATGAATTTAATTTAGTTAAATAGGAGTGTTGTTAAGAGTCTTTGAAATCCAAAATAAAACATACACAAATAAATTAAAAATGACTGCTCTTTTTGGCATCAACATATTTTAATTGTGATTGTAATTTATGTTATAATGATTTAAACATATATTTCCAATTTTATAATTTTGCATGCTGAATAATCAGCAGTATATGATGGAACTACTTTATATTTAAGACCTTACTGTACCATATATTGGCAAATAAAGGTTTTATCTTATCAATTTAATCCTGAAGTATTTTAACAGATAACCAGCTAAGTAGTGGGGTAGTGTCATCTACACAAGATGACACAGGCCCTTTAAAGCGTCCATATCCTGAAGAGGCCCAAGAAGCAGAAAGTGTTGAAGATGATACAACAAAGAGAAAAAAAAGAAAGGACAACGAAGATAAAGAACTTATGGCAAAGCCTGCTCCAGTATCCAGAGGTGGATCAGGCCGGTAAGTTATCAATTATAAAAATAGAACCACTTCTCAACATAAGTCGATGTAATTTGTACATGTTATTCTAACTTAGTGTATTAACCGGAAGCAAACCACCGGGGCCAGCCAGTAAGACAGGAGCTTCAGTAACGGGTAAGGGCTCTGGCCCTAATTCAGGCAAGGGCTCTGGATCCTCTGGAAAAGGAAATCAACAGGCGCAGGGTAAAGGAGGGGCCGGAAACAAATCTACTGCTCAGGGATCGCATCAGGTTAGTAAATTTTTGTCCAAACATAATTTTTCGTTGATTATGTTGTGTCGGATCTGTCATCTTTCTGCTTTTTACACAGGGTAAATCAGGAGCAGGCAAGGCTTCAAGCTCTCAATCTGGTAAACAGGAACGTAAAAGCCCAGTAGCAAGTCCCAAACCATCTAGCTCTAAAGATAATGATGGAGACAATGAGGAACATAAAACTGAGGCACCAAAAGTACCACCATTAAAGATTGTCATACCAGGAGGAGCAGCTGGAGCTTCCAGCAGGAGTGAGCAGGACGGTGAGGGTATGTGTATTATTAAAAAAAAACTAGACTTTAGCAGTACCCACAACATATGATTCAAAATGCCTATTTGAGTCTAGTTTTAGTCTAATGATACAACTATGTGTGCTTGGTGTTGAATTATGTTCTTTTAATACATGAAGACTAGACTCAGGAGGGTTTGCTTCATTGTAGGCGGCACTGGACAGCGAGGTAGCGGTAAAGGGCGTGGCGGCGCGTCCACTCTGCCGTACGTTATCCCGTGTACCGCCGACACTGGGCATGCCTCGGACAGCTCTGACGGGGTCTCTGAGGACAAACGGGCCAGTGAGGCAAGCAAGGTATGCTGTCAAAAACATATACAATTTATATGATCTATTATAATCTTTAACAAGGACTTTCTAATGCTGAAATATGTTTTTCATAGTGTAAAGGGATTAATGAAGTTAACAAAATATTTAAAATACCTAGTTCAAAGCATGTTTACCTCAACTAATTCAATAGAATTTCAATTCAATTAGAGTTAATAAGCTTTAGTGGCAGTAGACAATTGTAGTAATATGAAATAGTTTAAAACACATTTGTAGAAAATGTAGTGTGCTAGATTTTTTGCTATGCAAATAGATATCCTTTCAAAGACAATATTGAATAGCAGACACATTTTTAGTAAACATGTAAGTAAGTAAAGATACAGCCATAGGAAAAAGTCACAATTGTACATAGGCATAATATTTCAACTAACAACTAATACTATAACAGCAGAGATCATGACGGCGATTTCAAACAGGCTTTCGAAATAAACTGAAACCGTAACAAATGGTCAAAGACAAGCCACATCGCATGGTTGTGTATACTCAAAAACTATTTTCTCTTCCAAGGCCGGACAAAGAGTCCTACGTTCGCACAGGACTAACGATGGTGTCAAGGAGAGGACCCATCAATCAGGGCATGAGGGTCGCGGCCACTTCTTGACCAACAAGAGCCCTACAACCACGGGCTCTGTAAGTCCCTTTAACTTTATGCTCATGGTCATGAAACTAGGTATTACCATAATTAACCTAATTTATTTACTAACAACTGCTACAGACTCTGTAAAGGAAAGACCTCGTTTTTAGACCATGATTTTTACCTTCCTTAGGTAAATATATATATATTCGCCGTCCTATATATACGCATAAAGCATACTTGCATGAGCATACTTGTTCTGGCTGTGTGTAGGTAATTGTTTGTAGTTAGGGTAAGTGTATCAATGCTATGGTTTATTCGAGTTATTTTCCATTGATATCTTATTGTTTTAGAATCAAGATAATGATCATGGAGTATCAACAACTGGAAGAAATGAATCAGGTAACCATTTATCTTAAACTTTCTTGAAATATCCTAAATGTGTATGCAATTCTGATCCTGTGCATTTTTTACAGCTTCCTCAACTGGCCCTTCTGTAGAACTACATCCAAGAAAGCGGAAAATAAAAGCATCCAAAGATAATCACGCTAGAGAACAATCCAAATCTAGTGATGTGTCAGAAAATAGCACACAAGTTCACAACATCACACACTCCAATCCCTATCAAATGTATATTCATATACGCAAGCAGGTAATTATTATGCCTTATTGATATATGTATTTTTTTGTTGTACATCTGAATAAAAGCAATTGTCTGTCGTGTCTGTTTTAGATCGAACGTCGACAAAAAGGTCTGTTTCCTGTTAAGCCAAAACCACCAAAAGACTTCAATAAATATCTCATGAATCGACGCACGTATACACTTCAAAGTACCGTCAATCCGGAGCCTCAGGTGGAAATACCTCATAGTTTACCTCCACAGATGGTTAATGAGTTTTTAGACCAAGAAAAAGAAAGGTTTGTATTTATTGTTGAATTAACTTGATATTCAACTATATTGTATTAAGTATCTCGCGTAGTTTAGCAATATTTTTTGACTATTGATTTCGTTACAGGACTCGACTGCGTGTACAACATCTGGTAGAAAAAGAAAAGCTTGTGCTGGCTGTTGAACAAGAAATCCTTCGTGTGCACGGTCGCGCCGAACGGGCCGTGGCCAACCAGGTAAAACATGCCTTCATGTTTAACATGCTTAAATAAATAATTTTTTTTAAACAAAATTTATTTCCAGCAAACAATCCACCAAAAAGTTTGAGAGGTTTTTAGAGAGTTATTCTTGAGTCAACTTTGATTCCGAATAATAATGGGCATGTATCCATATACATTTGATTGATGTATTCAATGGCATGCTAGCTTACTATACTATTATTATTTGCATTAGGAACCATACATAAATTACATCACACGATTTTTATGATTTTTGTCGTCCATGTTTGTCCGCAGCTGGTCACGTTGTCATATTTTAGGTTTTTCGTTAATAGTTTGGATATCGTACTATACTTAGATATATTCGATTCTGAAAATTTAGGACCCTCGGACGCCTTGTCAATGTCACACTTCATCGACCCCTATAACGTTTGACGTGAATTTATGGATGGACCCTTATTTACTCTATCACTTTTTGATGTTGATTGTAATTTCAAATTTTATGTAAATTTTTTTTATAATTGTTTCCAAGAGTATTTTAGTCGGCCTTATCTTAGACAATAAGGATTTAAACTAAAATTCATAAGTTGTCCAATATTAAATACATTAATTTCCTAACTTAGCGAAATAAGTATATAGTAATACTATCCCATAAAGGAATATTCATTAAAATAATGTCCTTAAACATAAAAAGCTATCATATAATTACTCAATTCATTACAATACATTAATCTTCTCATGCAATGCAACAGGCTCTTCCTTTCTCCGTGTGCACAATCCTGCGTGACAAGGAAGTGTACAATGTATTGGCACCGGAGCAGGAGGAGAAAAGGAACGCTCAGCGCTCTCGTTGCAACGGCAGACAGATCAACTCGTGGCTGCAGGAAGTTGATGATAAGTGGGAGAAGATTAAGGTAAGACCAGTTTAAAAAGTTATAAAATATTTTCTTGTCTTTAAATTAAAACGATAATTCTTAATTGCGTCATACTGCTATTCTCGTAAGACACACATATTTTGCTTGTTTTGATCTGGTATTTTAGGCTTGAATTCAGATAGAAACCACTGGTGTGTACAAGTATATCAAATGACAATGCAAGATGAATTATCTTTCTTGCAGGAAGGAATGCTTCGACGTCAGCACACCGAGGCCGAAACTCTCCATGCAGTGCAGTCGATGGGATGGGAGTGGAAACTTAAGGAACTAGGTATTTGTGATCACAAGACTATGCCTAAAATTGACACAGCTCATGTACCACAAATACACGTGTCGAATTTTGATTTGCCCGCTTGAATCTTAAGTTGATATTGCCTGTGTTCATGTAAAGTCTGGTGTGATTTGTTCACCATGACATATCTTTCTTTACTATTACGTATCTAATTGAAATAACTGTCTTTTAATTTTAAAAAAGTTATAACAACAATTGGAAATAAAAATCAAGCGGAGCTACCAAATTGGATTATTGATTCAAAATTGCTGATTGGTTTATCGGCCCTCCCGATACGACCGCGTCCGTCCCTAGCTAGCGACGATTCGCCACTCTATTGTTATGCTCATGATATATAGAGCTTTTTGTTAAATTACAGAATCCTCGCCATCAAGGGTCCGCTAATATATTTAAAATTTTTCAATGTGATGATTATTTGTTCTATACAGAATTGAATGAATTTTTTTTCTGTATGTTATACTTATATAAAAATTTTTGTAAAGTTTTTTAATGTAATGAATATTTCTCTTTTACAAAATTGATTCAATTCTTTTCAATATGATGTATTTATTTTTATTAGCAAATATTTTAACATTTAATGATCTCTTTGGTAGTAATTGATAATAGATAAATGTTTATTGATAATTTAACGGAGTTAATATTGAACTTTTCAAACGTATTTGCACTGTAAGGTAATGAATTGCGTACATCATAAATTTCTAAAAACCTTTGTGTGAACAGTCCATAGTACGAACATTATTTTCATTAGTTATTCAGTGATTCAACTTAACATGGTGTTCCATTAGTATAACTCTACCAGTGTAATTCTTATATTGTGACTTATTCTATTAGAAATGCTTTGTATTTAAGTCTCCAATTCTTGGTCTTTTTATAAATGTAGTCTTGACGATATAGAGCCTTACTATGTGTTACAAACTTGTGGTAGTGTATTTATGCAACACCCTGTGAGTACTCAGTTGATTCATTTTAAATTTTTAAATTATATTTTTATAATAAGACATAATACAATCTAGTTTAAAACTTCATTATGAATATGTAATACTTGAGAATAAATATTATTTTGTCAATATTTCAATAATTATTAAAATGTAATTTGTAATGAAATCCAAAATGTTGTTGTAATGCTTAAATAATTATTACTAATTTTGCATTTTGTACTTGGTATACCATTTTCTTTAGCTGCCTATACATAATATATTTTAATTTATTTAAACAATAGTCCAAATAAATAAATGTATGTAGGTAGAATTTTTGTTTTGTTTGGTCTTTAAAATGTTACTTATTCAAAACATGTATTAACTTCAGTAATTTGTGTGTCTAGAATAGCTTTTTAGACAATATTATATAAATTTGCTATAATATAATTTTTATTATGAATTATATAATTTGACAGGCCATCTATGTTGGAAAATTTCTTGTAAAATCAAACTTTATTCTAATATCTTAAATATTGTATTGATTTTAGATAACTTCTTGTCAATTTCTTGCATGAATTAATAATAATAAATAATTAATTTAAATCTATATTTTATGTCAAAAATAAGGTTATGGCTAGGGTCTTGTAAAGGTTAAATATTTAAATGATTTATAAAATAATGTGACTGAATGTTTACATATGAGTATGGATAGGCTGTGAACCAAATTTTAGATAATGTGTTCGTGCTTTTAAATATTCTTTTATTTTACCATATTATAATTCATTGATTTTTGTATAATGAAGTAATAAGCTGAAATATGAATCCCTGTAGAGAGATTTGACCTAGAAAAACTACATAAATTGGAAATAATACAATTGTTTTTTATTTTATAATATAACACTGATATTTAAGGGATACTACATTTAAAGAATATGTAAAAATTCCTCTACTCAAGTAGTTCGGTTGTTAGTCCGGTTGACCAAACCACATGAATAGATAAACGGAACAGAGACAAAGCTTCATACAAACGCACGAATCGGTTGCACTACTACACGCACGCGGGCCATGTTTGCGTGACCACTGGCCGCTTTTCACGTACGCGACGAGACAGGTCAAAAGGCAGAGCCAGTTGACAATCTTAGGGTCATTGCGACGCACGTTGTTTGTTTTGTTAATTGCAAGTTTAAAATATTTTAATGTAAAAACGTGGTATTTTATTATTTATAATGGTTGTTTACTGTACTGTGTGTATGAATAATACTAAAAAAAATAAAATAGAATTGCTTGAGCAAAAGTTTAGCGAATTTTTCGATCTTGAAATAAATAATTGCAATGAAATTCTTAAATGTATTAAAGATTGTTTTGATATGCCATGTGAGTGTTTCCCTTTAGATTACTTGAAAAAACTATATGTTAGATTCAGAATGTACCACACCATCAAAAGAACAAAGAGTGAAAATAGTTCGGTTGACACTATACTATTTCCATTTCTTTATTTTCTCGATGACAGTTCTAATTTGATATAATGTAGTGTTGTGACCGAATAGGTAATGATATCGATCGCATATATTTATTATATTTTGAACAAAGACAAATACAACAAAAACATTCAAATATATTTTTTCAAGGTGGGAACACTTAATGGCCCACCGCCATTTTGTGTTTGTTTCAATCTGTTACTCGCAACAAGACGGTCGTGCTAGTCACTACATTTCTGTTCGCTGAGATTTTTCACATTTCCCATACGTTACGTTGTGTATTTTGTGTTCCTCCGTGTTGATTGCTGCCCAGCTGTCAAATATCAAAATGCCGAAAGGATCTGTCTGGAAAAGCAGGCGCGAGAACTGGTGATCAAGGTTCGTAATTACTTTGAAGCAGAGTATCAAAATGTTGACCCGCTATTACCACTGTCTCAAGTGCGAGAGCGTGTTGCGGCCGCATTAGGAATTAGTGGACCTACTGTTTCAAAAATTACTACCGAAGCTTACGGTACAAGCGGCATGCAGGAAAATAAGATTCGTACGCCAAAGAAAAACGCCAACCACGTCGTGTGAAAGAAACTGTGGACTACCACGAAGAAATGAATGCGGAGATTTACGAAGGATGGTTTAAAGAAATGGTGCAATCTCTAGAAAAACCGTCCTTAACTATTATAGACAACGCTACATATCACTCCATACAAATTGATAAAATGCCGACGCAGGCCAATAAAAAACAAGAGATATTGACTGGCTTAATTGTCATGGCGAAAATATGGATAGTGCTAAAAAGTGAAAAGTAAAAGTAGAATTAGTGAATATTTTAAAATCGAAAAAAGACCTATGTTATCGACGAAATAGCTGCCGAATGTGGTCATTGGGTTCTTTGACTTCCGCCGTATGATTGCCAGTACAATGCTATAGAACTAATATGGGCACAAATCAAAGGACACGCCGCTCGAAACAATATCCATCCCCCTTTTACGGCAAACAAGATGTTAGATTAATTAAAAAATGCATGTGCGGAGGTAACTGCCGAAAACTAGGAAAAAATTGTGAGAAGAACCCAAAACATTATAGCGTCGGATTGGGAAATTCATGTGGCATTCGATAATACAGTATATATAATACAAGTACAGGAACTTATAATAAATGTTGGGGAGAGCTCATCGAGTGACAGTGACGATTCATCAGATTTCGATTAAAATAAATAAATAAAGATTACCTGTCGTTATAATTATTTCGTTTCATTGTGGAGTACCTACCTATATCTACTTATTTTACAATAGCTTCGAAAATTTTAAAGAACTTGCATTTTCAATCAGGAATTAATACGTGTAACATCTTGTAATGAAATGTATTATATTTCATATTAATAAATTTGTACAAAAGTATCCGGCAGTAGTTTAGTTTCTTACATTTTGTAAAAAAATATCGGGTCCGTTATCGTGTTACGTTTATCGAATAGCTCCATCCCTATCAGTTTCTCCGACTCTGGTATTGTATAACCTTGTACGTGTGTAAACGTCATATTTTTATAAAATAATGCATACATAATTGTTAAATAACGCTCGCACAAGTTTTCACAGGAGCTGTCATCGAAAAAATAAAGAAATGGAAAAGTATAATCACTGAACTTTTGAAACTCAATCATTGAACGCCAAAGACACGTATAGAAGACAAGCATTGTGGGCTCTGTGCGCCAACGATGTTAATAAAAGACAAAAACCCGACCTACAAAAAAATTTATTCAAATATTCAATAATTATTACTGGCGTTTTACTTCGGTATTCCTCAAAAAAGAATATCGCAGTAACATGTCGAGTGTAAAAATCGAGTCTTTCAGGGCCAATAGGACTGAAAAATATTTACATAAAAAACGAAGCACGCCAGTCTACGTTGTCGTCGAAAATAAAACGTTGCTTTTTTTTATAAAATTGAAATAAAGCAGAAACCTGAATATATTTATTTCAGTTCACTTATATATTTTTTTAATTCTTTTTATTTAAATGTTCGGTGACGTCACATAGCCAGCGGCAAACGTGTAGTACTCACTTATCTACTTTTTTTTATAATACAACGAGTAGTGCATTGTTTTTTTAATTTTGTAAGTAAATAGACTACAAATTATAAATGAACCTTATGAAGTAGCAATAACGCCTAATATAGTGTAATATAGACTAGCGCCATGTACAATCGTTCCCAAACGTATTGCGAGTAGACTAAAAATTAATCTTATTGATATACCGTTAAGAGTTCAAATAGCGTGTCGATTTAGACAAATATGCTTCTTACACCATAACCCTAGAAAAGTTACTAAGCTAAATTAAAAATGGATTTTAATGATTAATAGACACGTAGAAATAAAAGTAATACTGATTTTTTGATTCTATGATCGAGATTTAAATAATACATTACCTTGTGCGAAAATTATATACAATAGTTGATGACTAAGATTTTGCCTTGTTTAGTTTAGCACCACCCAGGGACCACGCCCTGGGTGGTGCTAAACGAGCAGTATCTTCTGGTGGTAGGCTTCGGCCGTGGCTTGTCACCACCTACTAAACAAAGCCAAACAATGCCGCCAAGTGACATGGTCGCGTTCCGGCATGATGTTTAGTGTAGCCATCGAGGAGGGTAGGTCTGAGTAATCGTGCTGCATCAGAGAACTGTCTTCAGCTTTAGAGTCGGCGTTAGACTCGCCGGGTAACTGTTTTGGAGGGTAACGGGAAACAGTGCACCGCTGGCCGACCGCAGGTAGTAGGGGGCCCAAGTAGTGTGCTAGCCACATGCGAAAGGCTGCCCCGCCACCTCACGAAAAATCCCGGGAGCCTTGATCGTGCCAGCTGGTGACTGGTTAGAGAGGACCCGTTGACAATCCCCGGGGGGTTCGGGCGTCCGCGCAGTCTCCAAGCCAGTTCCCCATCGGTGCGTCGTTTATTGCGGGCTGCTTGGTTCCATTTGCAGCCTTTCACCCAACTTCTGTCCTCCTCCCTATTCACTCACACAACTAGAATGAAAAGTCACAAGAAGAGTAAGGTTCTACAGCGGTTGTACTTCCTCTCTCTTAAAGTGCACTTCTGCAACATCAGAGGAATGCACTCAAATATCAACGATGTCCACCACCATCTTGAGACAGAGAGGCCGCACCTACTCTTCTTAACGGAGACGCAGATCTGTAATCCGTCAGACTCGGCATACCTTTGTTACCTAGGGTACATCCTGGAGTCCAATTCCTCTGATCTGTTGTCAGCGTCTCCGTTACTTGGAAGATCTGGACTTTTCCGTTATGTGGGTCCACATTGATACCGGCCTTGACCAATTGATCTACGCCAGTATATACCGGTCACATAGCGAAGATCGGGAGACAACGAGGCTCATGGAGTATCCCAGCGATGCAGCAGATAAGGTTCGGCAACGTTTTCCCTCAGCGCAGTTGGTGTTCCTGGGGGATTTTAATGCTCATCACGGGCAATGGCTATACCCGTATCAAGACACTGACCACGCTGGAAGAGAGGCTTTTAAGTTTTCCGTGACTCAAGGCCTCTCAAAGCTTGTGCACGAGCCCACGCGCATCCCCGATGTTGCCGGCCACACTGCATATTGTGTGTGACAGGTGCTCGGTGTCCGTAACTGCACCTTTAGGGACATCCGACCACTGCGTGGTGAAATCTGTCTCGCAGTACTCGCCGCCTGACACCAACCCAAAAGGAGCTAGGCAAGTATGGCGATACAACTCAGCAGATTGGAATGAGATGCGGCATTTTTTCGCGTCTTATCCTTGGGGGCAGACTTGTTTTACATCAACCGATCCATCGTGCTGCGCTGATGCTGTATCAAGTGTGATAGGCCAAGCAATGGAGTATTTCATCCCTTACGCTGATCTATCCCTTGAAACCAAAGGTCGCCCATGGTTTAATGCTGCTTGCCTCACAGCTGAAAAGCTTAAGCAAGAAGCGTACAAAGCCTGGGCTGACGCTCGCAGAAGCAAAGCCGTGGATTCGCATGAACTGAAGAAAAAATACAATGCTGCCGCCAAGTCTTGCAAAAAGGTGATCAGAAAAGCTCGCTTTGACCACATTGGTCACATCGGAGACAAGATAGCGTCATATCCTTCAGGAAGCAAAGTTTCTGGTCTTTGGCCAAGTCGGTTGAGTCGAACTTCTGTCGCCCATCGCTGCCTACTCTGAGGAAGCCTGACGTTTCACTGGCCCCACACTGCAAAGAGAAAGCAGACCTCTTTGCTAATCTGTTTGCAGACCATTCACGTCTAAATAGTCAAGGTAAAGTCCCACCGCAGTTACCTCAGTTCGGACCCAAAATGAGTACCGTTCATATTCGCCAAAAGGAGGTTCTTAAATGCTTGCAGAATTTAGACGTGAACAAGGCCAGCGGCCCCGATGGCATACCTGCAGTTGTGTTAAAACACTGCGCAGCCGAGTTGTCTCCCATACTAACGCGCCTGTATCGACTCTCTTTGGAATCTGGAAAGGTCCCTAAATCCTGGAACCTGGCTAACGTGCAACCAGTACCAAAGAAGGGAAGCCGTGCAGATCCCATCAACTATCGACCTATTGCAATCACCTCCATTACTTTGCAAAGTAATATTATAGTTATGTGTATTGAACATTCGTCTCCTGGCATACCTTGAGTCGAACGAGCTCCTTAGTGATAACCAATATGGTTTTCGCAGTGGACGCTCGACTGGAGATCTTCTTGTGTATGCCACTCTTATTATGGAGCGAAGCCTTGGAAGGTCACGGTGAAGCTATAGCTGTATCCTTAAACATTTCCAAGTCTTTTGATAGGGTCTGGCATGATGGTCTCTTGAGTAAGCTTTCAGCATACGGAATACCTAAAGGGCTCTGCGACTGGATATCTGATTTTCTGAGGGAACGGTCAATTCGAGTAGTCTTAGACGGCTGCTCTTCTGACATAATGGCAATTAATCCCGGGGTACCTCAGGGATCTGTTCTCTCTGCAACGTTAATCTTGCTGCACATTAATGACCTGCTAACCCCAGGCATTATTGGTTACGCTGATGACAGCACCGTTGTAGAGAGATACATGTCCAATGCGCGAGTGAGTCCTCAAGAAATCCGGGCTTTGAGAGAGTCCATGATTGAGCGGGTGGATTTGGCCTTAAAGAAAGTGTCCTATTGGGGCGAGTCCAACTCGGTCAAATTTAACCCGTCGAAAACACAGGCGTGTTTATTCTCCGCGAAAAAGAGCAGTTTCGACCTAACGCCCACTTTCCAAAATGTTCCTGTTCCCTTAACCGACCACCTAGGGCTTCTGGGCGTAACCAAATCGTCCCAACTAAACTTCGGGCAACAAATTGTGTCCATGGCTCAAACTGCTTCAAAGAAGTTGGGAATCATCTCGAAGGTCCGACGGTACTTCAGCCCTGAACAGCTACTTAATTTGTATACAGCTCAAGTTCGATCTTGTATGGAGTACTGTAGCCACCTTTGGGATGGTTCTGCAAAGCACCAACTAGAAGCGATGGATGCAGTTGACCGAAGAGCCCGAAAAATTATTAACAACTTTGACCTCACCACCAAAAAACTGCAAAACCTCGACCATCGTCGGAAAGTTGCCAGTTTAGCAGTCTTCTACAGATTACATTTTGGAGAGTGCGCGAATGCTCTTTTTGATCAGGTTGAACCCACACCCTTCTTGCATCGGGCTACTAGACGCAGACAGACCTTCCATCCTTTCATGGTAGATATCCCAAGAAGTCGAACCAAACGCTTCGATAGTTCCTTTTTGGTGCGGGTCGCAGGTGTGGAATGAACTGCCTGCGTCTGTTTTTCCAGAAAACTATAGTCCTAGTTCTTTCAAGCGTTAAGTGAATAGGTATTTCGTGGATAGACGTGTAACACCTTCGTCTTCATCGTCACTTTCCATCAGGTGAGATAGAAGACAAACGTCTTATCCTTTTTCAATAAAAAAAAGCATTGTTGATTTTTGAATAATTATGTTAAATTGGTTTATTTATGTAAGAAAAATGTATTATACATATATTTGCGCACTTTATAATAATAATAATAACTATTTTGAATCGATCTCTACTATTTTGTAACGATTGCGATTGAAATCGATACAGCTTGTAGTACAGTTACATCTAATGAAGTACCGAAACCTTAGGTCAGCTGCGCCGTTGTCTTCTATTTGTGACAGTGACGTCATCACAATGGCGAATAGGTTTGTGCTTTACACTTGTGTTACATGTAAAGTTTGTTTTTTATTTACGTACTTAGTACTTATATATATGGAGTGGAAGGTAGGATAGGCCTAGCACAATAGAAATGTAATATCCAGAAGTAAAGGCAGTCTTTTACTGCGTAGCAACAAAAAACTGTCACTGTTTATTACAGATATAATGACTCTTCCCAACACTATTTTTAGGTACTTATTTTTGTGCCTTGGTGTACAGGACACGGCATTCCGTTGGTAACGTCACGGTCAAAAGGTTAAATCGATAATCTTCATTTCGGAACGCTGGCCAGTTATAATTTATTATGAAAATTCAATTATGATTTAAAAGTTAAAATATACCTGTCCCAAAGGACATTGGCAGATCGCCATACATGGTTTTAGTTGGAGCCAAGTGGAGCGTTTAGAAGTCAAAAATATCTAAAACTATAGGACAGAAAATCCGGATCTATTTTTTTTAAAAATATATATATATATTATGGAGTATGTCTAAGAACAATAATAATTGCATTTTCACTAAGTACTAATTTTGAGATTAGGATTTCAAATAACCTACATTTACATAGGTAATTACTACTATCACCAACCGACCATGATAATAATGACACGCAAATGTTCAACAATATCTAACTTAATCAACTAGTCCAAAAATTACAGCAATAAGTCGTTGTAAACGCGATCTATCGGAATTCTTAGGCACTAAGGCTTATAAAGTCACGTTATATAAAATAACTAAAAGAATCACAAATTGTCAGAATAAAACCAAGGCACGCAAAACACACGTGACAAGTCCAAAAGTTGTTTCTTCTTTTCGCTCGTAAAAGCAGGCAAAGGCAAGTCCAAAAGGAACGAAACGGTTTCGTTTTCAAGTTATGGGTATCTCAAACTCGCCGGTTAAGGCAAAAGCTATACAGCCAAGGTAAGGACTCCAGTGAGTAATAAATCATTTTCACTATGAGGAATATAAAATAAAATATGCCTTCATAAAAATGAGTCCTTACATTCTGAAGTGACTATTAATATCCTATATTTAAAATCTATATTACAAAATCAAATACTTATGCTTGGTCACAATCAATCCTATGTATCGTAATAAAAAATGACAGGAGCTAAAATAAACTAAGTCCATTCAAGCTTTATAAATAAACTATTTTTCTTCTATAGACTTCTACACATGAAGCAAATATTATGGAAATTCACATAAAAAAAGGAATAAACCAAAGTACTAGTTACTTTTTAAAACGCTCACTGTTTGCTTAAATAAGGATTCGCCAATATTCTTTAAATTTACATCAAAATTTTTTTACCAGCACTACGAAACTACTGAGTGTCATAGAAAAATGGATCTGCGTGGGTAACATTTTCCTGCAATGATTTTTTACGATTCAACTCCGACTTGAAACCTGATGATACATTCAATCGACTTCGGTTAGCTTTTATGAACAATGCGCCTTCGAATGCAACTTTGTACCGCTGGTATAACGAGTTTAAGTGCGATCGCTTAAATTTGAAGAAATAAGTGGTCCTTCTTTGACTGCTATTACGGATGAAAACGCGCCAAATTAAGTTAATTACATTTTTTATGAGATTTTTTATGTCCATATCAAACAGCCCCGACAAGCCGACAACATTTCATTTTTCTAATCATACTTTTTTGAGATTGCCCTCATAACTTATTTGGAAGTTCACGCACTATATACGTATAAGAAGAAATTATAATTTTGATAAGAAAAGAATTTTGTTAATCTGTTGATGTTGATTATCGCTTTGGCAAAGCGATTAGATTCAATAATCAGTATGGGTAACATCACTAAAATGCCAAAGGGTTTTGGTATCTTACACCAATCTTAAATTTCACTTATAACCAAAAAATAAACAAATGAAAATACACATTAAGTTATTACATTTTCGGTTCTGCAATTGTCACTTAACCTAGTTACTCACACACGCTTAAACTAAATAAGTTCAGTTTCCACTAATTTCACTATTTAATGCTGCACACGCGTCATAAATTTTTGTCGCCAAGCGGTACGCTATCTCCGTCCGAAGCTAGTTTCCGACTGCCAGCGAGTCGAACAAAGGATCACGCATCTGTTGCGAGAACGCAATACAATAGCATCGGTTCAGACGCATCGATCGGTAAGTACAATTTTTGTAACAGTTTTAAGCAAATATTATAAGTGAATTATTTTATATGGAAATTTATGTTTTAACTATTTAAAATAATGTAAATTACGTATGTTTGAATTTAATGTGTAAATATTTACATATTTCATAAAGATGCGCTACAGCAAAGTTTTTTTTTGAATCTGGTAAAGATAATACATTGGCAGAATTATCAACAGATAGAAGCCATTCAATCAAGAATTAATCAAAGATAATACCTATATAGCTTAGATAAAATAAATACGAGCATCTGACATTTTATAAGGAAGTATTAAACATTACTGAAAGGCGAGCCCCCTTATTAAGATGATGATGAATCAGAAAGTAATACTGTGGAAGTTTATGATTTTGTTTAATTTTTTTATTGTATTGATAACTGGATAAATTTATATATTTTTTTTAATATCAAATAATATTTGTTTAATTACTTTAAAAATAATTCATATTTTTTTTTGGTACACACTTCTTTTTGTTTGTGCCAACCCTAATTCGTCATAAACAGGATGTAATTTCAAAATTGGCTACGACTGGTCATCCGACCGTCACCATAGCTTCAATCTACATACCTAGTGGCACCAGACCTAACCGCAGCGACTTTGAGGCCATTCTCACCCTCGGCCGTTCAGTCATTATGTTCGATGACTTTAACTCTAAACATACTGACTGGACATGCCTATCGACCAACACCAGCGGTATCGCTCTCCTTAGACATCACTGAGCAACTAGCCTTAGACGTCATCTCTTCCGTCACTCCCACTCATTATCCAGACAACCCGAACTATTTTCCCGACATCCTCGATTTCGCAATAGTAAAGCATATCAACCTTGATCTCAGGTCTATCGAACCGCTCGATGACCTAGGCTCTGATCACCGCCCCGTTTCCCTCGTGATAGGATTGCCCAACGTTAACCACACCTCGAGGCTTTTACCAACTGGAAAGGCTTTAAAAATACGTTAGCTTCAGCCTTAGAGGCCCCGAACTCCCCGCTCGCGATCTCGCCCGACTCTCTAGAAAGCCCGGACAAAATAGACTCGTTAGTCGATTCCTTCACTATTGCCATCAGAGATAACGATAAGATCGTTAAGCAAGTCAAACCCACGCTTCCCTTAGCCGTCCGCAATCTCATTAAAGCTAATAACGCGGCTCTCCGGAAAGCCAAACCCTATCCCACGCGTGCCTATAGAACAGTTGCGAATCAGCTGCAACGTAAAGTTAGGTCTTGCCTCGCGGAACTCCAAGAAGTTCAGATGAACGATCTCATGGAGAATACTCCCCGTCCCACCAAGCGTATTATAAAATGGCCCGAGCCTTACGCGTAGACGCCGCTTCCCACGTTCCTCCTCTCACTCGTCCCGACGGCACTACCGCCTTCAAAGACGAAGAGAAAGCCGAATGCTTCGCCGACAGCATTGCCTCACAAGCTCAAATGCTCGCGCAGCACGCAACCCGCTGATCCCACCCACATCCAGGTGGTGGAGGACGAAGTCCTCCGCAGAGACTCTCTCCCCATCACCGCTGACCCCGTAACAGTATCTAATGATGAAATCTCGCTTCTCATTAGAAGTTAAAAGTCCAAAAAGGTTCCGGGTGCGGATGAAATTTCCAATCACGCACTTAAGCACCTGCCTCAACAGATGCATACCTTATTAGCTATCATTTTCAATGCCTGCTCGACCTTAGCTACTTTCTAAAAGCTTGGAAAGAAGCGACAGTCGTAGGCGTTCCCAAGCTGGGTAAACCTCTGAATATCCCGGCTAATCACAGACACATCAGCCTCCTCAAGGCCATGTCTAAACTTCTCGAGAGAGTCATACTCTCTCGAATGCGGAACCATCTGTTTCCAACGGATGGCGATCCTCTTATTATTCCCCATCAGTTCGGCTTTCGCGCTAAGCACTCCTGCCCTCACCAAGTCCATCAAATCGTCGAGTACATACTCGACGGCTTCTACCCGCGGCGTTTAAAAACGGTCGCAGTTTTCTTTGACGTAGCCAAGGCTTTCTATAAAGTGTGGCACAGCGGTCTCGTCTATAAACTCTACAAAATAAGATTACCGGATCGCCTAGTTAGGATAATCGCGTCGTTTCTCAAAGACCGCACGTTTCGTTTCAAACATGAAGGCACGCTTTCCGCGCCTCGTCCCATAAAGGCTGGAGTCCCTCAAGGCTCAGTCCTCGCCCCTCTGTTGTACACCGTGTACAATAACGATATTCCCGTCCCACCGAAAGGCGTTGAACTCGCCCTCTTTGCCGAAGACACCGCCCTTTACACCAAAGGCCTCATTGGCCCGGGTCTCGTCACCAGACTCCAAAAGGCCGTAAACGCCCTCGGTGCATGGTTTCAAAAATGGCGCATCGATTTGAACCCAGACAAGAGTTTTGCGGTTTACTTCGACTGCAAACACCGTCGCATCGCCGATTACAATCTCCACATCCGAATTTTAGGTATTTTAGAAAAAGTAAAATGTTAGAAATAAACGTACACTTTATAAGACCTGCGTTAGATCCGTCATGACATATGCCTCGCCAATCTTTGCCCACGCCAAACCCTCCATCCTGCACAAACCGCAGGTAGTTCAAAATCTCTTCTGCCGCAGGGCCACAAACGCACCTTGGTACGTGCGTAACGCGGACCTGCACAGAGATCTTGAACTACCTACAGTGCAACAGCACCTCAAAACACTCTCTGAAGCGTTCTACAAACGCTCCGAAACCCACCCCAATCCTCGAGTTTGATATTCGGTCTCGTATACTACCCCTGTCTTAGATTCGAAGTTCAAAGTCGCTAGACCGAGAAACGCACGCACGAACGTAGCGACGCAGGTGACGCTAGATCTCGAAGGCCGCAAATTCCAATTCTAATGTAAATTCGAATTAATTCAATTTTTTATTTTTTCATTTTGAGCATCTTCAGTGCTATGTATTCACCTTCAGTGCTATGTAATCTCAGCGGGTGACCCCTTCTGGGCCCCGCTAGCGCGGCCTCCTTTTTCAATTTGTCGTCGCTCAGATGAAGGCTGTGTGGCAAAAAATTGCACGAGTCATTCAGGGGGTTTTTTAGTGGGTAGGGGCTCTGTTAGGCTCGGAGCGAGTCCCACATAACTAGGATCGCGCGCGCGAAGTATGCTTCAGAGCATTTTCTATCCTACTGCCGTGGAGGAGAACAAAAGAAAACAAGAATCTCATTTCTAAGACACTAAAATTGCTCACCAGTAAGTCAGAAAACACTGCCACCCTTTTATTTAAACAACTTTTTAGTAGATTAGGAGCTAAAACGAAATCGACTAAATATGTTTATGTAATAATGAATGTTTCCTCTAAATGATCTTAATAACTTAAACTCATATAACTTATCGTCCGGCATAGTGTCTGCGATCAGTATAATCTATCTGCTGTCAGTGTAGTGAAATTATAGTTTTCAAAGACTTTTTGCCGTTGGAAATATATTGTGGTTGTTACTGAATCTTTTATTAGGTGAGTTTTGAGCATAATTCGTTCTGCTTATAATTCCGTGAAATAACGTACCACTAGAATGAGTTGTTTTTTGGTACAGTAAGTCCAATTCGGGAGAAAAAATATCTTGATTTTAATTATATTTTTTTACTTTTTTTTTACGTTAATTACATTAATAAGAAGTAACATCACTAAAACGCCAAAGGGTCATTGACGTTTAATTGTTAACAAAGTTTTATTTTAATTTGGTATAGATAATAGCCATTGACCTCAACCAATGGACAAGCCTTAGCTATGAAAATACGTGCATACCTAAACTTGAAAACAAACAGGAGGAACAGGAGATAAATAAAACACAAGTACCAGTACAATAAAACAAAAGAACTTTTCGTATCAAACATGTAACGCTCACGCCTGTGAAATTAATTATTATCAAACACGAAGAGAAGCGAAGACGTAAGCCCCGCGCCGCTCCCCGCGCTCGACGTGCTGTCCGCCGATGGAAAAGGTCGCGCGGCGGCGATGCAAGGAGTTTTGATAAATGATAGGACCAGCGGCGCGCGAGCGCGCGGCGTTCTATTGTTTCTGATACGTTCCTGCGGCCTTATTGTCTAACATCAACACCTATCGCGATCCATTTCGAAGGGATAGTGGTTGCGATATTGATTAACAGAATTGTCTAATTTCTACGATCGCATTCGCTTTGGGATTTATGCTGTATTGAATGATACGAGTGATATTGAATGCCATAGAGCATTATCTGCGTTTTGTTGCTTTGATTTTTTCTAAGTCATTGGTTTATTTTTAATAAATATAAACAATTATTTTATGACTAAAATTATGAAATTTTTATATAATCATTCATTCAAAAAGCGTCTAGATCGCTTTCGCCATCATGTGTGAAGTATCTGTAGCGTGAAGTAAGTTTATATGCTTCAACTGTCAAATTCAAAGGGATCCTGATAGGTGTTGAAGTTACACAATAAGGCCGCTGATTTGTACGCACAGCTTGTCTTCTGATTTGTAATTATTGTAAATGTACTGTAAATATTTTGTATATAAAGAGCACCTTTTCATATTAAAAAACAATTCCATCTTGAACCTGTTTCAATACACAGCGACCTGAAAACCTTCTGCTAAACGTCCATTTTTAATGTTGCACAACGAGTATCGATATTTTAGAACTAAATATTGAGGAAGAACTTGGTTGTCTCCCTTTACATATACAAAAATGCTAATAAAATAAAGAGATAGTACTATTTTTGAATGTTGTCACTAAAATATCAATCATTTAGTGACGTCATAGCAGGTGGCTAGCGTGCCACAAATCGCCATTTATTGTTACATTTCTGTAAAAAAAAAGCTGTCAAAAGTGATGTTACGGAGCTTTGATTATTTAACCAGATATCGATGATCATTATTAATATGCTTTTATTTTTCATACTTTCGATGTAAATGATAACAGGGGCTTACGCAGTAAATCATATCGAAACGGTATTTGCTTTGCTTGCCGTTGTGCGAGTATTTTTGAAACAAAAAGGCGTGAAGAAAGAGGGGTTTAAGTTTGCTTAGAATTGTTAATTTTGTTATTGAATATTAGTAGAGTCTGTCAAGCGAGTCTAGTCCATAACCATTTTGCTGATTTCTTATAATGGCAACACTATTATCTGTCAAACAAATTGTCACAAATTCTGTTGTTAACCTCGAAATATACCTGTTTTTGTTTTTAATTTTATAATGCCGAAACCTATTAAAAGTAGTATCAGGAGCCTATTATTTACAAAATCAAATATAATCAAATAATATAATCATGTCATCATCAAAAATAAATATAATCATGTAAGGAATGAAATTGACAACGAGTTATTGGAAAAACGACGACTTTTGGATGAAATCGTTTCAACATCAGGTAGGTTGGCTACAACATGTTGATACTTTTAGCACAATTGTATAATTTTATGTATTTTAAAAGTGATGTGATCAGCATTTCGGTTTTGGTTTAGATTCAGACGTATTCACTTCCACCATATCACTGTGACCTGAACGCAATTGAACTGATATGGAGTTTGGCTAAAAGAAAAATAGCCAGCAAAAATTTAGGAATTCCTGGTAAAGAAATGGAGAATCTTATAAAGGATTGTTTTAATAGTGTCACAGCCAGTGATTGGAAAAAATGCACAGATCACACTATTTGTGTCGAAAATAAGGACAAAGTAAGAGACAGGATATCAGAAACAGAGTTGGAACCCTTCATAATTTCTGTACGTAATGATGATACTGACAGTGATTTTTCATATGAAGGCATTGAATTTCTTGATTCTGATCTAAGTTCTGATAGTGACAAATAAATACCTACATCAAAATGCTTTTTCTTTTATGTATCCTTAACAATTTTTTTTTATTAGAATTTCAAGTATCAAGAATTTTCAGCTTGTTACATCAGTGTTGACACCTAAAAGATTTTTGAATTTACCGCCCTTTTTCATGGGACTAGACTCGCTTGACAGACTCTATATTATTTTTAGTTGTTGGTTGATTGTCTATTTATGAATCGTAATTATTGAAGACAAGCCAGACTTTAATTGATTGAAAACTTTGATGCTTGACCTTGAATAACTTTTTAAGCAAAAATGGGATCTTTCGGTGTTATATTTATAATAGTGTACCCCAGGTCTGTACCAAAATTCAGCATGTTGGGAATTAATGCAAACTGACCGCTATTTTTCTGGCTAATTTGACGGGACTATATCAGGAATAAGAAAATAAACTGTATAGTTCTTTATTTTTTATATTAAAAGAATTATAATGAAAGTAAATAAACCATACACTATGATTATTTCATTTACGTCAATCTCTAACAAAAGTTCATTAAATTACAATATTATATTGCAAGTTCTATATTTAATTCTAAAATATCGATAGTAGATTCGATAGCCGTTGTGCAACACTAGAAATGGACGCCATTTTATGTTATGTTTCAAGTTTAGGTATGCACATTTTTTTCGTACTTAGGGCTTGTCCATTAGTAGAGGTCAATGTAATAGCTGTATAAATTTGAAACAGTGTTGCCAGATGGTCTGGGTGACGTTTTGGTTATAGATTAGTTTCGACATCAATTCTACATCACAGGCTCAGTTACACTACCAGCGATATTATGATATCGTACGTGGAATATGGTACATGCTCTTTAGAGGGGCTTGATTAGGGATGCAAGGTTATTAAAAATATCGATATATATCGAACTAAGTCGATATTGATATATCGGACTCGAAGGCCGATATATCGATATTTTATCGATATATCGGCGGCGAAACATTTTGTGATTGATAATAAGTTAAATAGAGGGTGCGTTCCAAATAATGTACAGTAGATACTGTGTACGTTCAAAGCATGATTCTTGGATTTTTTAATAAAATAAAATATATTTTTATCGACGCCTGGAATTAATCAAACAATTTCACCAATTTTTTTGGAGAGTATAGACGCAACTTTTGATGTATATCTGATCCTTAGAAATTCACTAATAACGAAATAACCCTCAAGTCCGATAATGCCATGATTCTTTATAACAAGAAAATCCACCAAATTTTTTAAATATTAAATAAGAATAATAAGCGGGGCGCATGCTCTTTTTGATCAGGATGAACTCACATTCTTCTTGCAGACAGGCCTTTCATCCCTTTATAGTAAGATATCCCTAAAAGTCGAACCAAACGCTTCGATAGTTCCTTTCCGGGTCGTACTATAGTCCTAGATCTTTCAAGCGTCGAGCGAATAGGTATCTCGTGGGTTGACGTAAACACCTTCGTCTTCATCGTCACTTTCCATCAGGCGAGATAGAAGACAAACGTCTAATCCTTTTTCAATAAAAGAAACCCGTACTGAAAAATAGATATACGAGCAAAACAGAAATAAAAAAACAATTTATGAGACACTTATCATCTAAGATTTACAAATCGATGAATTGATTTTAGCGACTATTTTTCTCACTTTTTGGTGTCACTAGAAAAAACCGATATCTATTGAATTTTTCGATATTGATGTATCAGCGTATCGTCGATATCGATATTTTTCGGTTTACCGATAATTGTTGCAAGCCTAGGCTTGATTTAACGGTTAAGTTTTACTGATTAGGACGCGGCGTTTGATTTTTCTTTTAACATTCAACAAAAATATATTATCAACCTTTATTATTGCTGCATTTTATTACTTATGCCTAAATTTATTCGTTATCTTCATCATGTCGAACCTCGACCTAGACTAGTTGTGGCCCTCAAGTAATTTAAAAATGGTAAAAAAAACATTTATAACAAAACGTTCAGGAACGTGATATACCTATTGCAAAAAAACTATATTTGACGTGTTTAAATTTCCCTTAAAAAACCTCCTAAATATTTTTTGCCCCAACTCAGTCGAAAAACCCCTAAATCTAGGGGGAAGTCCTAATCTGGCAACTCTGATTTGAAATTTGAATTCTTACCAAAGAGGAGATAATACAGATCAAAGTGGTTAGTACGACATAATGCCAATTTGATAATATGTAAGGAACTAATATTTACTGTGACTTGATGCTCATTTAAGTAGATATAAACATGCATTGACAGAAGAAAAGAAACCCTCAATAAAATCTATGAACTTTTATTAATCTTACAGTGTATTTCACAATTCACCTTATTTTTACATTAAGTAATTGATTAAAGAACTAGTCAAAATATGTTTAAACAAAACATAAATACTAAACCTTCTAATCTAGAAATATTTATCTAAATAGCTATTTTTACTATACAATAATAATAAACGCTTTATTTTGGATAGGATCTATAATAAAGGCAATTTTTTGATGAAATATCTATGCCACATGTAGCCTGTAAAACCAGCTAAAGAGAACCAAGTGACTAAATAAGACATGTGTTCATTACGTAGGCTGACTCTTGTCTGATTGGGTAGAGGCCAGCCTTCAGGAGGCTCGGGGTCTCCACGAGCATCCAGCCACACTGGAGCACATCCTAGGTATGAGGCCATTTGTTCTAAATCCCTGAAAGAAAATATCTTATTATCTCTCTTTGAACAGCAATTAGCGAAAAGCAATAAAACTGTCAGTATCAAACCAGCACTGGTATCTCTTTAAGAAAAAAATTTTAAATTAGCAATAGGCAATGCTTGAAATTATGTGTCACAAGATTGGCAATATACATACAACAAAGAAATAAATAAGAAGTCGCACATGTCGTTAAACAAGTAGTAATATACAGTTATGACGGAATTGCGAGGCTGATGATGATAATTTACCTGTAAAACCAGGCCCCTTTCTGTGGGATATTTTTTGGCATGAATGGCGGTCGGGTTTCCATTAATCTTACAACACCAACCAATTCAACTTCTCGTGTAATAAGAGATGGCAGTCGTTTTTCTATTGATTTATTTTTCTGATGCACCCAACCACGGTTTATCAAAATTATTTCCCTGAAACAAAAACATAAAACTCTGTAGCGGTTATATCTACCTCAGATTACAAACACAATATTTAAATAGCCCCAGAGCCTGTGTTCTAGGTGACCATAATTTTTTTAATGTTTTGTTCACATTATGTTGTACAGGATGGCCACAAGGCATCATCTACCAGCTAGCTTTGAGTAGAAGGAGTGGTAAACGATGTTTCGAAGTAAGAGGGTCACAACTTATAAACAAGGGTAGAAAAAAACTGACACACATGACAAAGAAAATATGTTTATTAAAAATATTACCATTAATAACTTATGATTGGTTAAGCTTTGATGCTTTTCTTAAAATTTTGCATAACTGGGGTTCATTTTAACTGTATAAAAGACCAGCTTCTAAAGGGAAATGCCAACAAAGCCATGGGCAAAACCTAGTGTACATATAAACAGAAATCTCCATAACTCAAAAATCATATCTATAGTTATGTAAAACACACCACACACGGATTATCTCTAGGACCTTGTAAACCTTGAAAACAGGATTGATGAGAAACTTTCGCTATGTCTTCAAGAGATAAACCTATTACTTGATGAAATCAATCATCATAATCATTTAATTATACATTTTATCATTTTCACATAATCATTTACTATGAATCAACAAAACAAGTGCTGTGAAAGTATAACATATTCAATACTCTGGTGATTTAGTCAGGTAAAAAAATTCTGACAGAAAATACCAAACTAAATAATTACGTCCATATCTGAAATACATGATATTATATTTGAAGTTCATGTCTTATGCCATCAAGCGAGCTGTTTGGAACCGTCAGCCACCTCTCCAGGCAGTGCCAGAGATCAGGCCGTTATTCAAGAAAGGGACAGGTTACCTCAAGACATGCTGGATAACTTAATTCTCAGCATGCCCAGAATGATTGCTGCGTGTGTTCGAGCCAGGGGATGAGTTATCTTGTACTAAATAAAAACAATTTCATAATAAATGTTGATAATATTTAGTTAAATCCTCTTTTTCTTTAAATTATTTAATTTTTTAATTTCAAAAGGTTTATCTTTTATATGAAAAGATGTTATGTAAGCAACATTCTTTTAAAAAGTAAAATTAAAAAAAAAAATCTGTCTTTAGCTAGTGATCTCAAACTTTTTTTGATGTGTGTAGGTAGTAAAATTACAAAAACTCACCCTGTATCTGTGAGTTTGAATGGTGTGACCACAATAAAACCCTGGTTTTTATTAGGGTCAGATACTAGAGAGCCAAACTGTGCAGCTTTTGAATGTTCAATAAGAGCTCTTGGCCCAATAAGAAATTCCTTATCATGTAAAAATACCCCACGGACCTTTACTGGCATATACTCCATTTTTTTCAGTTCTTCCAAGCTTAAGAAAAGAATTATAAAACATAGTAATTATTGATTTAAAGATAATTAATTATGTGATTTAAATAAGATTTTTACTGACATATCATGAACTGTCTTACATCTCTCAACATTTAATGAACAACAATAAAAGTAGTAAAATAATGCATACTCATGGGGTAATTCTTTAGGATCTGCATTTGACTTAGCTTCCATTTGACTTATCAGATCCAACTTCCACTGTAATCTAAAAAACTGCCAGCAGCCTAATCCAAATGATGTTACTGGAATACCCTAAAATTTGTAAAACACTTGTAGCTTTATAAGGAGACATTAGTCTAAATATAAATATAAAATCATAAAAATTATCCAAAACAACAATGTAACAATGGCAAAAAGGCAATTTCTAAACATGTCCTAATGGTTTAAATAGTTGGAAGAATGACAAAAGTCCATCTTCGTTTGATCTCCGGTTTTTGTAAATTAGTGGAAGTCTGACAAGAGAAAATATAGATTAATAATAAAAAGGAAAGAGTAAACATACCAATAAGAAATATTTAAAAAGTTCAAATGATTGCTTTTCCTGTTTGTATTTACCAGCTTTATATAAGTTAGCCACATTTGATTTAGTTCTCAATGTATAAAAGAATGCACTTTTACCATGCCTACATCCAATATTAATAATATTTTGACTTATAAGACGCTGCATTATTGTAAATTGTAAATAACAATATTTCAGTTAATTATAATGGCATAAATACTTTTCTTTGAGAAATGATAAACACACAAAACATCACAGCAGGTAGTCTGCATACAAAAAAAACTAGGAATTATGTCTATGGTTAGAACTTTTTTAAAGTGACAGCTCTGTTGCTACTTTTCGAGTGAACAATTTGCTGCGTTCCGTTTGCCGATTACAGCGCTCACAGCGCTCATATACCCGTTCCGATTGCCCGTGAGCGCGCTCACAGCGATATCGATCTCATCAATGACGTCATCAATGACGTCATAAACGCCGCCATCTTCCCGCTCACATTGCCAACGCTACGGAGCATGGTCGCTGTGAACGGCCTGTCAAAACTGACACATGACGTTACTTTGTTGTTGTTTTTATTAGTCGATTAAAGATTTTAAAAGCTTGCT
Organism: Marasmarcha lunaedactyla; assembly: GCA_923062675.1. Lineage (NCBI taxonomy): Eukaryota > Metazoa > Arthropoda > Insecta > Lepidoptera > Pterophoridae > Marasmarcha > Marasmarcha lunaedactyla. The sequence continues at coordinate 9,088,204 of OV281339.1, read as the reverse complement.
TATTAATTTTCTTTTGTAATAATATAAAAAAATGGCTCCTGCTTCATTCAGAGTCAAAGATCTTAATGAAATTGTAACTTTAGACTTAAACGACGAACAATCAGAATGTTAGCGCGATATTTACCGTTCCGATTGCAATAGCACTAATAACACTTTTAGCGCGCTCAAACGAATCGGAACGTTTTGAGCACTTTTAGCGCTGTGAGCGCTGTAATCGGCAAACGGAACGCAGCATTAGTTGACACAGGTTTTAACAGTAGTTTAATCTACGATTAGGCGTTAACTTGCGTTCCAGAAACCCAAAACGGCGAGTGACATAGATATTTGTAGTGATATTTAACAGCTCTGTCAACTAACAAAGATGATCAAATCAATTCAAATCAAAGTAGTTGACCGGGCTTTCAGTAACCCAATTGACAGTTGACAAGAGACTTGACAGCTTGTTAGTTAATTTTTAAGTTGATTGTCGTTTCAGAAACCGGGCGTGAGTCGCAAAGAAAAAAAGTCACTTCGAGAGCGCTCGGAGGGAGTAAAAAACCCAGAAAAACCGTATCACGGAACCAACAGGCTAGACAGTGACGTCAGTAAACTGAGCGCCACTGAATATCGGGAAGGGACCGATCAATCGGAGTGGTCTTGGAACGTCCGTACGAGGCGGCGGTCGCAGCGAGAATGATCGTGTACCAGGCCATTCAAGAAGTTTTACGGAAAATTTTTTATATGTATCGCTGGAGAGTTTATTTAGAAAATTCGATTGTATAAAAGTACCTAAAATATATTTCTTCCAAGTTTAATTTTCCCTCAAATTTTCTTACCAGGATTATGAAATTATTGTGTGTCATATAAAATGGATCTGTGTCGGGAACATTTTCGTGCAATGATTTATTACGACTTGACCCAGATGAATCGTTAAACCGACTTCAGTTAGCTTTTATGAACAAGCCGCGTTTTCATGCAACTGTGTACTCAATACTGAATATATTTATTGCATGGTAATTTACAATGGTATTCGATATTTTATGATCACATGTGTACCCCTTAGGGTGTAGCAATAGACAGGCCGACGTTTCCTTTATAAAATTATTTAAATCATGTCATTTTTATACAAAATATTTAGTCATAATAATTAAAGTGATATATTTTTAAATGTCAATTGGTAAGTGTCTTTTTTTAAATATGAATGTTAAATAATGTGTTTTATTATGTTATTGCATGTTTATCATTAAGAAATTCGTTTAGATCTTAATAGGATTTATTTATCAAAAATGTTTTTATATAGTTTTTTTCGTTTTTTATGTAGGACGGAATTTGACCTTAAATTTTTATGGACATTATAAAAGAATTATAAATGCATTGTTAGTTTTGAAAAGGGACATACTCTCTGCAGTGTCTTAGCGAATATTGTCGAGAGGTTTCTTTTAAAATAGTGTATAGGTGGGCATGTTTTCTCACAAATTTGCACATTTCCATTATGTAAATACCAGTCAAAGTTAGGATTCGAAGTTTTTGGAAATATGGTTAACAGTTTTCAGTTTGTTTTATGTTAGTCAGAATTCAGGTACAGGTACAGTGGGTACAGGCGTAGTAAGCGGTCAACGCGGTAGAGATATCAGTACTGTTTTTAATTTCCCGAAGAGCGTAACTGAAGCTAGATAGTTTGGCTTTTGTGCTTTTGACGTGCTGTTTGAAGTTGACATGGGTATCAATATTAATTCCAAGTAGTTTAAACGTTTGAACACATTCTAAAGGTACTTTTTTAAAAATTGTCTGTAGTTGTAGAGCTTGTTTTTGATAGGGTCGGAATTGCATGATTTTAGTTAATTCAAAATTTAATTCTAGGTTATGAATTAACATCCAATTGGTAACTTGTGATAAAGCAGTTTGAATTTTATTATTTAAGTTGTCATATTTATCATAAGGAATTACAATTGAAATGTCATCTGCAAATAATGTAAAAGATGTGTCTAAGTTTTTTGGTAAGTCTTTTATGTATACTAGGAATAGTAAGCACCCGAGGACACTACCTTGTGGTATAGATCCTGTCATGAATTGTACATATGGCAACAGAATCATGTTTACCATCTTGTAATGTCGCACGCACACGCGCGTTCATCGATACTCACACCATGAAATATCTAAATCACCTGAGCACTATGGCAGTCTGCTTACGCACACAAGCATACAGCGTAAATCCCTCCCTTATTATTGGTTAAACTGGTTCTAGCTACTCTCAACGACGACGTGCGCGTTCAATATTGTATAGTCGTGATGCCGGATTGTTTGCTGTTTTGCATTCGTTCGTTACACTTAACAAAGTCCTATCATATTTCTGTGCTCAAGTGAAGCCGAAAATGAATTATCATTTAACAATGCAGCAGGGTGCTGAAATCGTTGTTTTGTTTCATCAGAATGTTTCCATTAGGAAAATTGCACGTCGATTGATGATATCTGTAAGTAAATTTACGCTAAGTATTATCCTGTGACTAGGATTGAACGAAATTTTTATTTATAAGTTGATAATTTTATTTACAGAGAAAGACGGTGCAACTATTGTTTAACGTTGTGAGGAATCTGGGGATATAGAACCTTGTAGGCCTGGACGGAATCCTATAACCTGTACTGATGCATCGGAGAGACACCGCGATATTGTGGCCATAGAATCTAGAGGAATTAGTTTTTTCAACTTGGGAGATGATGAGAGGATCTGACTGGTGCTGGAATCTAGTTGACAGTATCAGATCTCGGTTGCAGCAGGTCATAGCTACCGAAGGCACACAAATTAGTTTATAATAAAAAAAAATTCGTTATAGTTGTGTTAAAAAGAAGGTTATTGTCATTTAGCTTAGAAACAAATAATATTTATAGTTTCTGGCTAATTACATGTTGATTCATGGCTATAATGGATTTACTACTTCAATGATATAATAGGTCATTGGATCAGTGATATAACAAGGTCGCCAAGTGACAGACAAATTATAATGAAAACTGACATCCAAATCATTCAATTAACAACTAAATAACTAAACTATAATTGTTTTTTAAATGTTCTTGTCTCCTAGTCCAAACAAGTAATGTTATATTTTTATTTGTTTTCTAGTCAGTACCAACATGTTGTAATATGCACAAAATAAATAATTACCTGAAAAAGTTTGTGTTTTTTTACTTATAGTTCTTAGCTATACCTTATGACATGATTTTATAATACTAAAATTAATTTATTGGTTAATTGGAATATAAAAACAAAATATTTCTTTAATGTAATAACCATTATTAGGTTTATTCATGAATATATATTTAATTAATTTCGAAAGAAAAAAAAGATTCTTAAAGTTATAAATGTATATAAAAATTACTACTTACAATTTTATAAAAAATATAATAAAAAAGATATATTATAGACATAGAGAATCAACTACCTGATTAATCTTTAAATTAATCTAATTTTCCCGTATTAAATTTATTAATTCTTTATTAATAAATATTCTTCGACTATCTATAAAAATAGAAAAAAAAATAAAAAAACGGGCACAACTTCCGAGATTCGAACTCGAAAATAGAAAAAATAAAAAAAGGTCACGTCTTCCGAGATTCGAATTCAGCCCGCCTGAAGCAAGGGTAGCGTGCAAGTGAATCTGCACATTATACGGCTGAGCTACGCTCGTCTTAATGTTGAAATTAACGATCTAAATTCCCGTAAAGTAGCATTATTTTTTGTTCTGAACGTATTCGATCGCCGATAGTTGTTTATTTTCCAAACAACATAGTCGCTCTAAACCGGTTGTGTTAATTGTTCGAGTCTTTAGTAGTGTGAATTCGGGTGAGCGCGCAGTGGTGCGGGGGGTATTCGGCCGACGACTGGGTGGTATAGATGTATCTGGCACAGACTGAACATCTGACTTTAAATTTGTAATTTCGCCTGTATTATAGTTAAAGTGATTTAACTCTAGGAGAAGGTAATAAAGCTATTGGGCGGAAATTACAAGGGTCGCTCTTTGAACATTTTTTGTGTATCAGTTTAATAACAGACATTTTTAATTTATCCGGAAATCTGCTTTCTGTAAGAGATTGGTTTACTAAGAGGTAGAAGGGTAAAGTAAGTTCGTCTGCGCACATTTTTAGTAGTTTCGGTGGTATATGGTCTATGCCACAACAATTTTTACTTTTAAACCTTTTTTATAACAGGACTTAAGTATATACTATTTTCTACAAATGGTTCTGAGAGTTTCAATCGATCTTTAGTTTTAGCTCCTTCATTTACTTTACCTACATTAGCAAAATACTTATTAAATATGTTTGCCACAACGTTTTATATCTTGTTGTTCAATGATATTTTGTTTAAGTGTCATATTTTGCTTTTCTTTTTTTGTTGTTTTATTTGTAATTATATGATAAAGAATATATAAAAAGAGTAAAAAATATTTTTATCCTCTTTTTATATATATGTACTAGCCTCTGTGCTTTATATACTAATTGTTTTAGTACTTTATTATATTGTTTTAAATGTTTTATTAGGATAGGGTTTTTTGAATATGAAGAATGGTTATTTAGTAGTCTCTTATTTTTACAGGGTATTTTTAAACCCTTGGTTAGCCAATTTTTATTTTCTTTATTGGATAATTTAATAACTTTTTTTGCGTTTATTTAAGATATTTGTGTACCGCTGCTATAACGAGTTTAAGTGCGGTCGCTTAAGTTTGAAGAATGAGGCAAGCAGTGCTCGTCCTTTGACTGCTGTTACGAAAGAAAACGTGCTACAAGTGAAAAATTTCAAACCGGCGTATCAGGTACGTGGATATTCAACAAAATCTGCAGATTGGATCAGGAAGTGGTAGGAAGGTATTCTACACAACCTTTGGTAAGGAGGATTGTTTCATGCTGGGTACCCCACAACCTAATCGATGCTCAGAAGCAGACAAACTTGGAATGGTGCCACGATATGATTGATAAGTTCAAAGCCGGTTCTTCCTGCCATATTTACGAAATCATAACGGGTAACAAATCTTGGATTGATCATGACAGATCAGAAACAAAGCGCCAGTCAACAGTATAGCTGTTTCAAAACGAACCAACGCCTACGAAAGTGAAATGATCAACAAGCGACCGAACATGGGATTCTGAGGCTTTTTGCTCCATCTGAACAACGCGGCCCCGCACTCCGCACAAAACCAGCCTAACAGGATACAGTTTTCATCGCCAGAAGATGCGCTCACTGCGTTCGAGAAGGCCGTTGAGGAAGTACTTGTTGCAGACTGGACATTGTGCTTTGAAAATTGGTTCAGACGCATGAAACTTTACATCGATACTGCTTTCCAGCTGAAATTTGTATTTTTAAATCATAATTTAAGTGTATAAAAATATTTTTACTTTGGATACATAATAATTGGATTAAAACTTCCGGTTGTACGTGTAGTACGTGTAACTTCCGTACATCATTATTCGATTTTGGTTACATTATTAAGATATTTATTTTAAGAAAATGTTAACAGAGACTTCAAATGGTACTTATATAAGACGCTCCTAATTATACATTTTACAGCATTTGATGCCTTTGTGTGGGGCCGATAGTGATCTCATGCTCAATTGCCTCTGTTCCTGATTTTCACTGGTTGTTCCTTTCTTTTGACCGGGACTACGCCTTGAACACTCCATGTGCGCTTGGACTGCCCCTCTTACTCCTCTAGTGTGTGCTGGTACTAGTTATCTGTAGACATGTGGATCGTTCGAAAATCGCCAACAGGATTACTCAGTATTGTACAACTCATGCACACGTGTAACATATGATATTATGTGGTCTGTGCTGCTTTGGATGTATAGGTACAAACGTCACCTCTGATATCGGCTAGGTTAGTTACAAGTCATTTATTTTGCGCGTGGTTGCGTTATCAATGTGCTGGCATTTCATTCATTCTGAAAACGCGGGAAGCGCCGGGTTTTGACCCACCATGTCTGTTTCAAATAATGTAAGTCGATAATTGTAGTAATTTTTTGTTTAACACGGTAAATTAATATTTATTTCTATTATATTATATTTCTTTCTATTTCTTTTGAGATAAGAGTTACGTTAATAATCAAAAATTAGTCTTGAGATTTAAGAGGGAGATGCTACCAAGTTTTACGGGTGGCTGATTAAACTAATATTTCAAATAAATATTTATTACATTTTAAAACTTACCTCTAGTAAGTATTAATGGGTTAAATAAATAATACCTACTTCAGTCCTGTTAGGAAGGTATTATTTTAATCCTGGTGTATAAATATGGACCAGCTTCCTATTTAAGTATACAATCAAAACTCAATTATAATTATATATTTTATATTCATTGAAAATTGTAACTATGCTATGATAAATAACTAACAATAAGTCACCCACAGCTACTAATAAACGATAGATCTTATGTTCGTTGCAATTCCGACAAATTCAATCGCAAATGGGATAAAAAGCATAAGAAAATAGGCTTAAACGACAACCATTACAATTAATATACTTACCGTATTAAACTAGCTAGTACATTAAATTTATTATCGATTGCCTTAGTAGTAGAAAAATAATTAAGATAACCTTATCGTCAGGTGTGCGATCTTGTACAATAATTTCAACGATTTTATTTCAATGATTTGCCGTTAGCGATTGTTGCTGTGCGAATAAAATTATTCCCCTAAATTAACTCTATACCTAAAATAACTCTACGCAAAAAGAGGGGTGTTGTAAGTTTAGTGCGTGTATGAATACATGCATGCATGGTATCTTCCATACAATTGGAGCGACGTTGATAAAGATTTTTTTTGTTTGCTGAATAAACAAGCGTACTTTTGGTCATGTTTGAAAAAACCTGTTCAACCGTACAAAAGTTAAGCATGCTTTTTTCATTCAGTTTGGGGAAGTTATTTTAGTCAGTATTTTGTGTTAATCCATAACTTGTTGTATGGTATGAATTGAACCTAGGTAGTTGTGTTGTCGATGCTAACTGCCGTCAAATCAAACAATTATTGACACTCAGCATAAGTATTTACGACATGTAGTTTTATACTATTTGTCTCATGATATACTGAAATGAAATGAAATGATGAAATGAATGAATGATCAGATAGCCAACTGTTGATAAATATTTCTTGTTATATATACATATATTTTTTTAATTTAAAACTTGCAATTTCGTATCTCTAAGATTCACATTAAAGCATCGTCGGAAATCGTGCATGTTTGTAGGCACACGACTGATTAGAATAGATACCTATATCGGTAAATTATTTATGTATTGATGATCCCTTAAGTTAGGATGTACACCGTTTTGATTATAAACAAAATGATAAAAAATAAAATTCTAAGTGCCACCTCAATTACCATTGATAACTTATTTTTTTTAATAAAAAAGGTTTTTAACTAAAGAAACGTTTGCAATATTGATTATTTTACTAACGTAATCGTTGCAGTGGTTAAAATGGCTAGTGTACACCAACGACATCCAGCGGCTGTGGGTTGCGCAGCCCACCTACCTCATTTCCCAAGCTGTGTACATATTAGCGGGGCTCATGACGCTCATACATGGTAACTACTCTCATAATATTTATACGGTTATTACGAAGAGAAATCATTTGTTCGTAACGGATTAATTGTACAAACATAATTATTTATATTTACTGGGATTTCCATCACTATATACATCTGGGTATATATACATCTATATATACTCAGTAGAAGACTTTGGTACCTATTTTAAATTGACATTTTTGTCTCCTACATGTCGACTTTCCACTCATGAGTCGACAAACCGAGAAATTAACCTAGCTTTACTACTCATGGTTTCCTCACGCTTGCTGGACTCTTGTCTCGTGTTGAGTTAAAAAAAAATTACTTAGTATATAATATAAACTCAACCTCACCGGAGAAAATTTGAATTAAAGAGAAGTTTCGATTATGAGAAACAACTTTAAGGAAGATTTCAGCAATTCCTTAAAACTATACTATCTTTGTAGCGTGGAGTAAATCTTAAGTAAATTTCTAAGAATATGGGTGTCCAACTACTGAACTGCCACTTTAGGTTATTTTTATGTCATAAGAAAGCTTTTTTAATTGAAACCTGTTTCCATAAACACTTTACAGAATAACAATTTTTTTTTATTTTGGAGAGAGTATTCCGGCGAAATGACTAAAGACCTTTCATCAGGTTTCGATGACAACTTACGTCATATTGTATTGTTTTGCAGCCTTTAGAAAAGGTGGCCGATGGCCTTACTTTTGGATGGGCACGGTTCTGCACGGCATTTACGCCGATAACTTCTGGCACTTTATTCTGCCAGAATATGACAACTTCTGGCACTCCCAAACGCCAGTCATGCTGCTGGGCGGCCGGCAGCCGCTACATATACTGTTATTGTGTAAGTTGCTTTTGTAATAAAAGTATGTTTCGGGTTTAAATTACCTACAGGCTTTTGATTTTAAACTGCATTTGACAAATGAAGTGAACATTAACATCAATTAGATTTTATAACGCACACTAAATAAACGGGCCACTAAAGAATCAATCGCGTTAATTATATTCATTATAGTACTTTTATGTGTAAAAAACATCGTTTATGTTTGAATGACAGTTTAAAAACACTCGTTGAGGTCAGTCAAACCTCAGGTACCGGACTAAAACAAATGACCTCATGGCAGTTTCAGTTTCAATTTAATTTTTACAAACCCTTGTCAAAACTCTAAATTTCGTGACACCTACCTGATACTTACCTGCCTTGGGATTACTGAAGCTGTTATGATGATTCCTTTAGATACGTCCATTATTTGCCATGGAGGTAAGTAATCGTTTGTCCACCTGGCCTGTACTGCTCTGAAAAGGGGCATCTCGTACTACAATTTTGATCAATTTTCCCAGACACTGGATAGTGGATATCAAAAAGTAGTTGAATGCTACAGAGCACCAGTCAATTTTGAACAGTAAAAAAGTCACACGGTATAAAAAGTAATGACGGATTCGAATTCAAGGACACGTCTATTTGTGGTACAACGTCTTTTCTTTTTAACATTTTATTGATGAGTGAATTTAACGTTAGGTGTGATGTATCAAGAAGGTCAGTTTTCTTGTAAATTGACCTCAATAAATCCTTACATTTTCTACACATTTAAGGTAATTATAATAACGTACCTTTAATAATACGTTAAAGTTAGAATCAATTAGAACTTGCCAAAATTTTGGAAGCTCTGGGAAATCCAATGATTATTTTATTATTGTATTTGGAAAATTAACAATTTGAAGACGTCTCAATATATTTTACAAGCACTTTATACTATTATGACTATTATCATGTTTTCGCATTTTAATACACAAAAGAAGTTAACTTATGTCCTAGATAACGTGCAATAATTTGTGTAATCTATGTTTAAAATTTAATGCGTCAGCTAAACTAAAAAGATCTTATTTATTTTTAAAAATCCAAGGTTTTGGGAAACTTAGAAAACCAATTACAAGAATTTTATATTTAATATGAGTTGGTGTGGTGCGAAATACGTTGAGTTCTGGAAATTCGTCTCAAAATTTATTTCATACTATAAATTCCCTTTCATTACAGATCCAGCGTTTATGTATCACGCTGCTTACGCTGTGTCCAAGTTGAACTTGCCGCGCTACGCCGCGCCCTTCGCTGCCGGCTTGCTGACGGTTCTAATCGACCTGCCCTACGACATCGTGGCTGTCAAGTTCGTCCACTGGACCTGGCACGACACAGACCCCAACATCTTCGACCGCCACTACTGGGTCCCCTGGAATTCCTACTATTTCCACATGACCTTCACAGCTAGTTTCTACTACTTTTTCGAAGCGACCAGGCATTGGCTTGCCCCTAAAGTCGGGACTTGGGACTCTGCTGGGTAAGATTTTTAGTGAAATAAAAGTTGTTTGTTAGCTACTTCAAATTTTTTAATATAAATTGTTTTATTTTATTTGTTTAATAATTTATGTACACACAAGAATAGTGGTAAAGAAAAGATTATTACAATATAAACAAATTGAGGATTATTATTATTGATATTATTTAGTTGAGGATGTACAGTCACGTGCATTGATAAGTAAATGTTGACAAATTTGCAAACAAATGTAAATATTAGATATTTCAAAAAGAAGTGTCTCAAGTTGTCCTCAAAATAATGTAATCAGCAAACTAGGTCAAAATTAGGAATATTTTTTCTTCATTGTAAAGTAAACGAAGCAACACCATTGAATACTACACATTCGTAAAGTTTTATTTATGTATATGCGTCAAATTCTATAACATGTATACAATGCAATTTAAAAGCAATGTATACCCAATAGTTATTTTTTCAATAAAAAGTTCTGCAGCAGTTTTTACTATGTCGACAATATGTATCATTTCAAAAATATGTACACAATTGTAGTTTGCTATTAAATGTAAACATTCATTTATGTGTGTTTTAAAAATGTTTTGAAGGTAGCCGGGTGCGGCGGCGGCGTTACAATGAACTGTTTTTTCTTCGATTATATGTTTCATTTATGTATATTATGACAATTTCTATAACATGTATACAATGCAGTTTCAAAGCAACGTATACAAATATTGTTTATTTATCATTACTTAACAAAAAGTTTCCATTTCTGAGGGATTGGTTAGTATGTAGTAAAATATTTTTTAGAATCATAGTGTCATTTATTTATCTAATCAGTAGTAGGTATTCAAACGCACCTGTTCAAATAGGTAAGATTGAAATATCGAAAATAATACCTACGTTATTTCATATTTTCTATTGCAATATGATTTTTTTATTTATATCAATAAATATATTTTTATTTACATCAATAAACAAAAACTTTTATGCCATATTATGTTATATTCATATGTGTTAAATAAATGTAAAATTATATCATAAATGTCATTAATTTCTTTTGTCGTTTGTTATGTTAAATCAATTTAATTCATTTGTGTGATGAACACAGATGTTTGTTCTTGGGTCATGGTTGTTTGTATTTATATATGTATGTTTATTCTGGGTTCCCCCCCAGTTCACTGTATGGTCATCCATAACACAAGCTCTGCTTACTTTGGGGCCATACAGTTGGTGTGTTTGTCTGGGCATTTATTATATTTATATTTATTATATCAAAATTCAAAATTTAAATATATTATGTTTATTATATTATAATAATATGTTATTTTGTCTTATAATATCCTAAGTAGTATGTAACTTTTATTTGCCATTAAATAAAAATATTCATATCATACAAACATTATATTATAAACAATGGTTTTACAACCACTTATTAACATACTAGTTAATGCAATATATAACACAATTTCTGATATTTATAAATACCTAACTAGTTGACTCGGCAAACGTTGTTTTCCCTTATAAATTATTTTTGCGATTATTTTGGTAATGGTTGGTGGTAAAAGGGCGAAAATTTAGGGTTATATGTTTTATTTGATGCCAGATCATGATAAAAAAAGCATTTGGCCAAATAAAAAAAAATCAACCGCACTGCGGTGACGATTAAACCAAGCATAGTTCAACCGACAATTATGAACCGCAGAATTATCCTACACAAAAGGAACAACACCGTTATCAGGAAAATATACCTCCAGACTGGGCAGCAAAACCTCGTCTTAAATACAATTATATTGTTCGTTGTTCATTGTCTTTCATTATAATTTGTTATTTATTATTTTATTTATTTTTTTCATATTATTTTTGATTCTATCAGTTATTTGAGCCAATTCACCGGGGCCGCTGCTGGCTCCCATTCATGCCCAAACACTCAAACTTATTTGACTACTTATTCTTCTCTCGTTTTTATCAGATTTCCATAAAGATAAACGACCATTGCGATCATATAAGAATGGTTAACGCGCCTTAAAGAAATTTAACTTGGACTGGATAGAGGAGGGTTTTAAACTCATTTAAGTTAATCCAATATTGCGGTGACTGATTAGCTAGTAATTAAAATTTTAAAAATTATTTAAACATAATACATACGTTGATTCATATTTTATTTTCAATATCCGTAACAGAGTATCCCTGTTCTTTTAAAACATTTAAAATAAACAAAAGAACGTTACCACTGCTAACTTGTTGGTTACTTACATCATATAATTTTGGAGGTAGACAGAAAAAACAAATAACCGAACAAAAACAGTTCATTGTAACGCCGCCGCCGCACCCGGCTACCTTCAAAACATTTTTAAAACACACAAAAATGAATGTGTTGTCATTTAATTGCAAACTACATTGTGTACATATTTTTGAAATGATACATATTGTCGACATAGTAAAAACTGCTGCAGAACTTATTATTGAAAAAAGAACTATTGGGTATACATTGCTTTGAAACTGCATTGTATACAAGTTATAGAAATTGTCGCGTATACATAAATAAAACTTTACGAATGTGTAGTATTCACTGGTGTTGCTTCGTTTACTTTACAATGAAGAAAAAATACTCCTAATTTTGACCTAGTTCGCTGATTACATTATTTTGAGGTAAACTTGAGACACTTCTTTTTGAAATATCTAATATTTACATTTGTTTGCAAATTTGTCAACATTTACTTATCAATACACGTGACTGTACATTCGAACACAAGATTTCTTCCGTCTACGTAATCCAAGCGTACAAGGTTTTATCAAGAAATATTTTAAGCATATTGGTTTCATATAGTTTTCGATTAGAGTCCAGCGTGGAAATTCTTAACGTCAAATATGTAATTTTTTTTACTATTAGTTTCATGGCGGAGTGGAAGTCGTTGCTCTTGGCTACATTGCTGGGTATGCCCGGAGGCGTGCTCTTGTTCGTTCCGATCTACCACCCACTCCATGACATCTTCAGAATACACTCCGAGATCACCTTCTTCATGTTGTTCGGAGTTTTCGGCTCGCTGGTCCTTCATGGGTTATTGGCAGACCGTGAGAAGACCAATACCAAGTAGGTATTTAGATGGACGTAACCATACTATAGTTTCTACTTTCAAGATCAGGCGTGGGGCTGTGCTACAATCCTTCCAATGATAACCGCCATAGTTAAGTTACCATGTTACATTGTAGTGCATAAAAAGGAACAGACCGTGAAATCACAGAAACGTAGGCATTTGAATTTAAAAAAAAACATGGCAGCGCTTTACTTAAAAATGACTACGCTCGGGCAGGCAAATCGGAAAATCAATCAATAACTGTGTTCTTCCATACCTACGACTAATGGTGACTATGGGTGCGGATGTTAAAGTGGACCGCGGTCTTTGTTTGCCGGCATTGAGAAAGTAAACAAATTTTTATCGTGGGTACTCCTTGTCTACTGCTTGGGGAAATAATATTATACAGTGTAAGTGATTTTATGTGTGATTGATGTAATTTTTATGTTTCTTAGGTCATGCTCCAGACATTAAACAGTAATTTAATTCGTTCTGTTCCTACCTGACAACTTGGAATATAGAACGACTTGATACGTCAACAGCAACCATAAAATATTTAAATGACGTGAATTAACGATAGAACCCATACATACGGGTGGGTAACCTTGATATAAAAATATTTTCAATAAATAGCATTTGTTCAAATACAATCGCCTAAAGCACGTTATAACTGCATGGTTTAGTTTGAATGGCGCTCATTAGCGTGAACCGGTGATGTTTGTTTATTTTAGCGTTCAGTAGGGGTCGATGATAAGTATGTATATATGTATATGATAAGATGATATGTATGTGTCTATCATAATCTTTATGTGACAAAGGTAGGTTAATTTTATGCATAAAGTATTCTTCATAAGGAAGGTATTCTTCTAAGTAAGTAAACTAAAATTAAAAAAATACAGATACCGTAACGGTTCACCAACAATCGATTGATCCATGAACTGTTGGCCAACACCGTCTTTTAACCATCATTTTTTAACTAAAAAACTTGGTACCCATGAACGTTTCGCCAACAGAATGTCATGCCAGTGAATGCTTAACCCACAGAATTTTTGGACCAATAACTTTTCTCCCACCGAACATTTCTTCTTTTGTCAATTGTTTATACGATTTATGTAATTGGTAAATAAATAAAAATTAATAGAAATAGAATAGGTCCTGCTAAATGTAAAGTGGCGGAGCTGTTTAATTTCAGCTGAAATATCTTTTAATTATATTTATTTTCATAATAGTCGCGTTTCGCCAAAGTCGCTATTCGTGAATAGCTGGAAATGGTACTTTAACTAAGCCTGCAACGTTCGTGGACATCAACGTGGGTCTTTTCAGTTGAAATAGTCGTTGTTCCAGTAATGGAATTTGGTCCTCATTAACTACATACGAACCTAACCTAACCCAATTGAACAGGTGCGTCTCATTTCAGGTTCGGTGGGAGAAAAGTTATTGGTCCAAAAACTCTATGGGTTAAGCACTTACTGGCATGACATTCTGTTGGCGAAACGTTCATGGGTAACAAGTTTTTTGGGTGAAAAGTTAGTGGTTAAAACATGGTGTTGGCTAACAGTTCACGGATCAATCAACTGTTGGAGAACCGTTACGGTACTAAAAATACAATGCCATTTTCATTGAGATATTGTAACTAATTCTGAAATGACAAAGTTAGATGGAAACTTGGACAAGAATTGATGGTAAATATATAGTCAAAATGTAATAACTAAATGCGTTATTATTTTTAAAAAGAAAAGATCCTAAGAGCACCATACATTTTCAAGATAAAACGGTTACTAACTATTTTTAAACTTATCATTTGAAAATTCGGAGGCTTCAAAATCCAGTTTTCTGCCTAAGAGTGTTGAATAACATAACTTAGTATTAATATCGTTCTGGTTCTAGGTTATCCCTGGTGGACTACCTACTGCTAGTGCAGTTGGCGATCCACTACATCACCTACGTGGCGTTCGTGGTGTTCTTCGAGCCTTCTGCGGAGGTGTCCGTGGGGCTGCACGAGCCGGTGGGGCCATGCGATGAGGTCACCACCCTTGTCACACCTTTTGGACAGGTTGGTAGCTGGATTCGCATTTTGATGGTTTAGGACCCCAGGGCCACTAGACGTTACTCAGGGTGCTATTAATTATAAGTAGATTATGCTTAGCAAATACAGACTTAGATGAATGTGTAAAATCTATACTTAGAAGCTCCTAAAATATATTGAAAGACGCTGTGGGTGGGTAGCGTAGGCATCGGCATCTACCTACGGTATTAAACATTGGGATGTTAATAGAGCGATGGCTGGATTCCACATTAACTCGTGAACGGGTGCCGTTTGAGGTCGTTCGTCGTTTGAATAGTTTAGGGGAGGGAGACTTGCTGAGATATGAGCTAACAGATGCAGATAAGAATAAATTTGTATAGACATACAGACATTGTAAATTTATTTTGAAAAATTATACCCGTGAAGTTTCTTGCCAGTTCTTCTTCACGAAGGTTTTTCCGAACTGGTGATAGAGTCATGCTTTATTTGACGTCAATAAGAACAAGTAATTGTCAATATATATTATATTTGAATTTGAAGGTAGTCGAAGGCGCCAAGCCTACGGTCTGGTTGTTCACTTACGGTGTTGACGAAGTTCTTTGACTATCATTTAATACAAAATCCGGATTCCGACTTCGACTAAAATTACGTTACTAGTTTTGGCTCTTGCGAACTGGCGGAAATAGCCCCCAACGGGAACTAAAAGGTCCAATAACTATTTTTACCTTTATCCTATCAAACAATTTAAAGAGTTATGTTTTTAAGGGTTAATTGAGCCATGTTCATTGTAAACCAAGCTAGCTGATATGCATGTTCTTAGTACATTACTATAGGATAGCCGTAGGATTTCATACTCATAAAATATATATCTTCCGGGGGCATACAAAACCAATACATAGCTTTTAAGTTATCACTTAATTTATACACATAATATTTTATATCATTAGTTTCTATGCTAGCTAGCCCTAAACGGTCAAAACATTTCAGCTTGTCTAGGGTTGGCATTAGGTATATTTAAATGCAATAACAAGTAATGTTACAATTCTCTGCTCGTAAATACTACAAAACTTAAAGCAACCGGAACACATTGTGGAATGTCTCAACAGCTAGTGTGTAGGAATAAGCCTTGTTCTTAAACCTGCGCCCTTGAAGTCAGTTATTAAAACAAACAAATAACTTTGACTTTACCTCGACAGACGCTATACAAGCGCAAGTACCTCTGCCTACAAGACTACGACGAGGCTTATTTCAACTTCCACTGCGTGAAGGAACCACCGGCACCAGGCTCTACATGGTACACCATCTGCGGCACCCCCTTCCAGTGAGTAGATATTCATATTAATGTACTATGCGACCAAAAAAACTAGACGAATGGGCGGGTGCAGCTTCCCCTTTAAATCCTTACAAGTTATAAACAAAGCAAGCGATGCGAAAGCAGGGCCGCTCAATACTTTGGTACATTAATAAACGTTTAATGATTTCTTAAGGCGCTTCCTGGTGTTAGCTTTGCCTGGTGAATCTATAGCAAGGATTGCGGCCGTCACTTAGGTGAATAATTACCGGCATGAAACACCGAAATAACATCCGATGTTCAGTAATGGGTGGCGCTGCGTTCTACACCTAAATGAACTTTGACATTTATGCTGAAACTTATCTCAGCTAATTGGTCAAATAAAAGGCGACTTTTTTTTACTATACACATATTATTTAAACATGTGACACCAATCTTATCAAAATGACACTGAGTTTTCTACTCTATGTAATATTAATCAAAGTCGGTTTTTATTTGAACATTTAGCTGAGATAGGTCTGAGAGCCTAAGCGCTCTTTATAGATACAGACAAATGCCTCCTAGTCCTGACAGAAGAAGAAAAAATAGAAATTCTCCGATTAAGATCAAATAGCATTGTCTAACATAAATAGGCTTAACACCAAACTGCCCAGTTGATTCACAAAGTTCATAAATTATAAAATCCCCCGTTTTCAATATGCCTGCCGGTCACGATACGTAATTTCTGTCAAACTTACCAACAGATACAGAATTACAAATCATGATTGTTGGCTTTCTCACGGATAGCTATCTAGACAAAATATTGAAAACGGCTGTTAGAATCTCCAGGATTCACACAGAAATGGAATGAATGAATAAATGAAATCTTAAAAATGGAAGTTTACTATATAATGGAGTAAATACTGTCTCCTGTTCTTTACTATTACACCCTTGCAATAGTGGGGAAGAATACGATATTTCAGATTTTTATAACATTTACTGTGATTCGAAGTCAAAGTCTGAACCATGGTCTTTAATCGCTTTCCTTATTATGTCGTATTTGAGTCTAGTTTCCCGGCTTTAAAAAAACATAGTAACCGATGCTTGGAACCGCAGACCTCAGTACAATAGGGTTAATACCCCAAAAAAACACCCATGACTCGAAAATGATTTTGGAATTATAATTTACAAGAGGAATTATAGTGCGAATAAAGGGAAATAATGTTCCTTGCGGAACACCGAAAAGGTCTGTCACGTACCACTGACCATGAGGAAGTTGCAAGTTTATGACTCTATCGTAGATACTTTTTATTTTCAGAAATCGCGCAGAGTATATTACTATTATTTCAACGATAGCTCTGGTGGCCAGCGCTGTGTTCTACGCCATTTACTTTAAAGCATCGGCCCCGGTCCCTGCTTCCTCCACCAAGAAAATGAAGACAAAATAGTTTTAAATTACTTATTTATTATTTATAATGTAACTGGTTAATAGAATATGTAGGAACATCTTTCCAACATCAACTCCTATTCCCGTCTATAGCATTGGAAAGAGATTATTTTCTAGAACAATTTATTTTGCTTCACTGCTCGTTTAGCCGGGAACGCAAGATCCTTAGAAAGGCCTTTACATATTTACACATTCGCATAAACAAAATCTCATAGTTTGAGGTCAGTACATTAGCAGAAAGCTAGTCATACTCACAGCAGTAAGTTATGTTCACTGATTTATGTATTGCTAATGTAACTATATTCTACACAAACACAAAAATTTGTTTAGACGCGCATAAGAGACAAATATAATAACGCTGATTTTTATTTGTACACATGCTGTTCTATTAACTATAAGTAGGATTTCATTTTATTTTGATGTATTGTTATTTTTAAAAGAGTGTTTATCTACAAATATAAAAATCTAGGTACTTAAATTTTTATTTCCTTTACATTATATCTAAGATCTCAAACACGAAAAAAAAATACGGTGGCTTTCATTTTTTATTACTTTACTTAGAAAACCCGAAGGTAGCTTTTCTCAGAGGCCATGCAGCTAAGAGGTGTGCGATGGATAATTCAAAGAATATTTTAAAATTCCAAACTTATAAGCAACACAGTTTGTAGTGGTATAGTATTTTCTTTAAAAAAGATAGAATTTTCTGGGATGGAAGCATAGTCCATCCTATTTTTAACATCCGCCGCATATGCTAGGCTCATATAGGTTTAACGTGTGTATCTGCGTGTGCCATCGTATCGCACATAGAAATGGACCGCTCTCTTCCGAGTCTTCTTTTATTTGAAAACTGAGTGAATCGAGAGAGTTCTTTGCCATATTTGATGAATTTCGGTTTAGCATATCAAAATTTAACCAGTTCACGGATTAAATTTTGGTTTACACAAAACTTGTATTACGGTGAATAACCACGTTGGACTTGCGTTATCCTCGAATTTACAAACTCAAGTAAAATTTTCGGGGCCTCAAAAAATTATATCATAAATCCAAGGAAAAAAAACTAATGTACGCAAACAAAACTGTCGCAGAAAATATGATTGATAAACTAAGGACTTTTTACAATTATTTTTTCAGTGTTATTTTTCCCACAATGGATAAATTATGATAAAAATTATTCTACTAAGGTCGGATTTCAACAAGCTCGAATAAGACGATATTCTATGGATAAGTCAATATTCTGGGAATAAAAACAGTATGCCTGGTAAAATACTTGTAACCCCGATTTTGGCGGTATGGCGGAGTTATCCATGGTATTTATACAAAATGGCTGATATACTTGACAATCAGCTGTTTGTGTTTATTTTTTGTCACGTGCTGATATGGGCCTGACATACTGACATACCTGGGTACTGAGTATTTATTTATTTGATTGCACAGCTCTGCTAACAGTGTACAGTGTTAAAATTGCTTATGTTAAACAATTATTATCTAAAATGTCACACCAGTTATTGCTTTAGTAGTATTGTCTTCAAAGTAACAAAACGATTCGAGAAATAAAATAAAAAGTAAATATCTAAGTTATTCTAGCATTACAATTTTGAGGTGATACCTATAGGTTTGAAAAACAATATCAGCATCTTAACATTTCTTATTATATGCTCTGCACATACGGTATAATGGGTTATGATATGTAACATTGTTATTACTACAAGGCACAAAAGACAATTTTGGTATACTCTGACTACCTCCCACCTTTTTTTTCGAAATGGACAGTATATTTTTGGCCCTATGGGCCTTTTAAATTTCACCAGACCGTGTAGCTAAGCGCTGGCGGCGCTTAGCCGGAACTTAAACTACTCCTACATACGATACGCCTAAGGGCACCCGAGAGGGCTCGGACCTCGGCTTCGGACGTCGTATATTGAAACTGAACCATTGGTTCGGAAGGGTCATCAACTGCCAAAGAACCAGCAAGAAACTCAGTAGAAATGCTTACGCTACGTTAGCCTGGCCCACCGGTGGGTTAGGCGATTCGAATGCCGTGTTGCCCTATTTCTAACTGGAACGCCGGCGTTCCTTGTAGTAATAGCGTCGTCGATATCTGTTAAGACGTTACGCGGACGCCTATAACGAACCACCGCGTCTGGGTTGGCTGCGTAGTCAGCTGACTTATTGACCAATGCGTTGGGATGGTGGGGAGCATTGTCAAAGTGGCGTTTGGACGCCAACTTCTTGAATGCGGCAATGGTGGGCAGCTCGAGAACCTTGTCCACACCTATGTTGTGGACATAGGGCGGGGCCCCGCGTACAGTTGCGTAAGAACCTATTTTGAATAACCTGCAAGTGATTGACTTGCTGGCGTGAGCGAAAGCCACACTGGCATATATCATGATGGGGCGGATGTAAGTTTTATAAAGTATAAGCTTATTTCAAAACGACATTTTACTCTTCTTGCAGATTAGAGGGTGCAAAAACGAGGAGATATTCGCCATGAGATCGTTCATCTGAGCGTCTCGGAGTTCCGCGAGGCAAGACCTTACTATACGTTGAAGCCGATTCGCAGCTGTTCTATAGGCAGGCGTGGGATATTTCTTGGCTCTCCGGAGAGCCGCGTTCTTAGCTTTAATAATATTGCTAACGGCTAGGGGAAGCGTGGGTTTGCCTTGCTTAGCAACCTTTTCGTTACCGCTGATGGCTGAGTTGATAGCATCAGTGAGAGAGTCGACTAATGAATCTATTTTATCCGGGCTATCTAATTAATCAGGCGAGATCGCGAGCTGAGGATTCGGGGCCTCTAAGGCTGAAACTAACGTATTTTTAAAGCCTTTCCAGTTGGGAAAGGTCTTAGGAAAGAGGTGACGTTATCGTTAGGCGAACCTAGCAAAGAGGGAGACGGGGCGGTGGTCAGAACCTAGGTCATCGAGCGGTTCGATAGACCTGAGATCGTGATTGATTCGCTTGACAATTGCAAAATCGAGGATGTCAGGAGAGTGGTTCGGGTTGTCGGGATAGTGAGTGGGAGTGATGGGAGAGATGACATCTAAGTCGAGTGAGTTAGTGATGTCGAGGAGAACGATACCGCTGGTGTTGGTACATAGGCACATCCAGTCGGTATGTTTGGAGTTA
This sequence comes from Marasmarcha lunaedactyla, assembly GCA_923062675.1. Taxonomy (NCBI): domain Eukaryota; kingdom Metazoa; phylum Arthropoda; class Insecta; order Lepidoptera; family Pterophoridae; genus Marasmarcha; species Marasmarcha lunaedactyla. Next base: position 9,067,426 of record OV281339.1, on the reverse strand, counting down.
AAGTCTCCGAACATAATGACTGGATGGCCGAGGACGAGAATGGCCTCAAAGTCGCTGCGGATTGGTCTGGTGCCACTAGGTATGTAGACTGAAACTATGATGATGGTCGGTTGACCAGTCATAGCCCATCTACACACAGTGGCTTCCATGTTGAAGAGAGGAGGGGCAGGGACAGGACAGCAATGGAATCCTCTTTTGTAATAAATAGCAGTGCCGCCGAAACCGTCGGAGTTGGGCCTGTCGTTACGAATGAACGCGTACTTGGGAATAGCGAATCTCCTGGAGCGGTTTGGAGTTAGCCACGTCTCTTGAAGAAGCAATAAGTCTGGCTCGTTGTTCTCAAGGAACAGTTTGAGCTCAGGAAGGTTAGTACTAAGGCTGCGAACGTTAAAAGAAACTAGGGATAAGCCCTTGGGTTTGATACGACAGGACGCAGGATTTGCGGGTCTAGACATTATACTATTAAGCGAATTTATACGAAATATAGAATTTATATAGAACTAAGTAGCGAGTGATGCTCGGCTAGCGCGAGTAGACGTTCTTGAGGAGAGCGGGCGGCTCGCAGTTTGCGTGCGAGTACAGCGATTTCGTTAATGTCGACGTTTTGGATGATGTCGAACACGGTCTTCATGTCCTCAGCCAACGATGACTGAGGCGAAGACGACGTAGCGCGACGCGGGCCCACGGGAGCTACGGGAGCTAGGATAGGACGGGAAGGTGGTGCAGGAGCGGCCGGACGCTGTCTCCAGGAAAGAGCCGGAGTAGGCGTCGGCTGTACGGGCTTTGCTTCCGGGGGAGCCCGGTTGCGCAGCGGCGGGAAGTTAGCGGGAGTGAGCGGCGGCGCCGGTTTAGGCGCGGCCCTCTTTACGGAAGAGCGCGGAGCTCGCGGGCAACCCCTGTAGTTTGCTGTGTGGCCGGACTGGCCGCACAGCACACATGCAGGGGGGGAGGTGGAGTCAGGAGTGCGAGTGCACTCCTTTGTGATATGCGGATCGAGGCACTTAACGCACCTGGGGGGAGCTGAACAATTAGCCGCTGCGTGGCCGTACAGCTGGCAACGATGGCATTGCCCCGGTTGTCCACGACGGTTAGGACACTCGACAGAGATATTCGAGAGTTCCGCAGATTGTGCGAGCCTCTCTGAAGATCTCCCTCGAGTTGGGAGTGTTAGCTAAAATAACTGATGCTAACGGAAAACGTTTACCGTGGTTGGAGTGCATCTTGTGCACTGCTTCAGCCGGGAAGCCCTGGGACTTAAGGTCCTCGATTTTCTTCGTTTGCGAGCTCAAACGAGACGCCCCGTAAAACTGCGCGGATCTTACGCTCCTCCGGGAGGCACCGGGGTGGGATCGGGTGTTGAAGACATAAAAAATATATATTTAAAAAAAATCTGTACTTTTTTGAAATTTGCTTGACGCGAGGCCCCTGCAAGAGCGAGGCCCCGTGCGATTGCCCTGTTTGCCACCCCCTAAGGCCAATGCTGCCGGGTATAATGTTCCCTGAAACTTAATTGAAGGAGTTACCATCGATTTAAAAATGACACACATCCGTGCCTAACGCCACACGCAAAAAGGTGATGGCACTGAAAAGTGCCATCCGCAACGAATCGGTTAAGCGGTTGGTATAAATAAACGGTATGCGATTGGTAAATAAGATTTTTTCACATAGTTACTTACCATATTTTCCAAATGCTCGCTGTAACACTTACTCGCTGTATCCCGTAGAAATATGCAAGTTCTAGCTTTAGAAGCATTTAAGTGGAAAAGAAGCCGTTACCATGGTAAAAATTGCATATGAGTTACCATCTCAAAGATTATGCAGTCCTTATTATTATTACTGAAAGTTATGCGCTGATATTTCGGCAGATTTCAAAAGATTTTTCAAAAGATTCAGCTTCAGTTTTGAATACTTTGTCAGATCGGTTTTGTATTTGCGTTTTTAGATTGCGTATATACAAGCAAAGCAACCTTTCGTCTTTATAACACTATAATATAATACATTAAAATAAATATAATCTATTCATATTTGTAGTTTTCTGGCTGCCTTTTATTCAATGAACAAGGAGTCTACGTGGTAAGTTAAAAAATAGCTCTGAACAGCCAGAAACTACCAGGCATCAACAATTCATAGACACGTTACCTTTATCTACCTGTGTAACGTACACATTGGTTTAGTTTCAAGATCGACAAATGAAGAAAGGGAAATTAATGACGAGGGCGCTCGCCCTGACACAAACGGTGGCGATTCTAAAGTGACACTTATATCTTAGTGATGTTAGGTAGCAATAATTTGATCTTAATTTTTTTTATCACGTTTAATGATATGTTCGTTTCAACATAAAATCACATTAAATTCCCTTACATTTATATAATAACATTTAGTGCCCGTTTACTAATTCAGAATGTATAGTAGGTAATATCAACCATTGATAAATTTAACACTCAATTTTATTTTTACGTAACTTATAAATAATTCGGATACATACAATATTAAGATAGATGTAGATCAAATTTCGTTAAGATATCATTGGCTGTAACCAAAATAATATCCAGCACACTAACAACAAAGGCGTAATTATTCAAGAGCAATGTATTCAGCGTGACCATTAAAATACATGAAACCCAAACCTTTATCACTAAGAAACAAAAACATGCAAATTCCCAACTTAATAAGAACAAATCACAATTGTATAAGAAGCGAGTGCCTTACACATGTATTTCACATATATACTGTCTAAGATAGGGTCGACCGTTAAGTCTTACTTATAGTTGGTACCTAATTTTAGTATATTTAACTTATAACTAGGTTCTCTGACCAGAACAATGAAGCTTATACATGCAGCTTTTATCAATAAATTTTACATTAGTCGATTGGGAACGAATGCACTTTTAGCAACTAGCTTTTAAAACGTACATTGTGTTGCCAGAAAATTTTATAAACATTCGTTATAATCTTATTTGAAAGTGTTATATAATCGCAAGTAGTTTTACGCGGTGACAATGAACCATTATGATTCCAGATATAAACTATCAATTATACCTAATTCTAAAAGCTTAACTAAAACTCATAGCACATAATTTCTAATTATATTGTTTAACGAAGCCAGTACTGATTGCCCGGGTTAGTATTTAGCTGAAGGCTTTCGATCAGTGATTTTGGTGCTAGCTTAACGAATACGCATAGTAAACCAATGCCGTTATACATTAATGTTATATTTTACAAGCACGAGATAAGAAAATTTCAATCATTACTTGTTTTTTACAACGGTGGATCCTCATTAGACTCTTACAACTTGAATTAGAAGTTATCTTTATTGCTCCAAATGTGGTATGATAATAAAAATAAGTACCCAGACAAACACACCAACATTTATGTCCTAGTGTAAAGGTATCAAAGGGGCAATCGTAGGTTCATATTTTTTTTTAATTTGAAGTTGGATAAATAAAAGTTGTACAATGATGCTGCTCATGGTATGAAGACAAGAACAATTTTTCACTTTTTGAATATAGATTGCCGACAATTTTTAAGTTTTTGCTGATTCTTAGCATCCATTAAATACGTAGTTTAATTATTTCAACTTAACTTTTGATTACATATACCATTACTTGCTAAGATTTTTTTCAGGACTACAAGTGATTTTCAACACATTTAACATTTACTGAAATGCCCTATAAATATATTCTATTCTACATTTATTACTTGTCGAATTGTAAATCGTTTTGAAGACAATTTTTTTAAAGAATATATACTACTTGTGCATCACAAAAATGTGCATAGTTCTACTTAAAACGAGTAAATAATTAGCTTATATAATAAAATCTCCAAGCTTTCGGAGGGCTTAGCATAATAAACTGATTGAAAGTACTTTTTGTACCTAGCTTGTGCTAGGATTTTTGTCTAAATCTAAAATGTATAAGTAGGTATAATTATTCGTATCTACAATCAACCGAAAAGATAATTTTATTCAAATAATTAGATAACAAAATATAATAAAACGAATATAAGTAGTACTCTAAAATGAATAATTATTTAAACTCGCTTAAACAATTGTGCTTTCATCGAAAACAAAAACGTTTTAAAAATAACAATTATCATAAAAACATTTCAAAAACATATCTTCTAAAAAAACAAAGTTATTTTGTGTTCCCAACTTAATGCTGACCAACGTTAGCAAACATCCCTTAAAGTTGAAATGCTAGTAGTGTTGCCTACAATAGCTTGTGCATGCATTTATTCAACAAAACCAGATTCAATAAATAATATCCAAACACTACAGATACTTAACTCACCCACGACGGCCAATAAATGTTGGTTACATAAAAGTAATTCATTTTTTATTGTGTCACACAATCTATTAATATGTTTAAAAACAAAAAAGTTTATCTAATCCTAATCCTATGTAATACAGGAGAATCTTAAGGATTTCAGCCTGAGTCGAATGTAGTGTATATCTATAGTCCTAACCTATGTGGCCTATTTAAACTTATGCACCAACTTAATTATTTAAGTGGATCATAGGTGTGAAGGTAACAAAAAAGGTGGACCTGTCCGCCCGCGCGTTCGCAGTGTATAAGCTGCTCCGGAGCCCATTCAGTAACGCAATGTGCTGTTGCAATTTAGATTTCATACAATAAATACTTTAGCTGGCAGCGATGCGTGTAATTTATTTGCATTTGAAAACTTATTTTTGAAAACTTAATTTTGCAAAAACCAGTGTAGTCGTTTAGAAAAATTTTAAGGTTTCAAATGCATTATAACGTTCTTCATTTGTCAACAACCACTGTATGTTGCTTGGATATTATTGTTACTGCCCATAACGTTACTGAACTACGGTTGTAATAGTAAGTAATGGTCTGAGGACGGTATTTTATAATGTTTCGTAAATGATAAAAATAAATATCCATAATTAAAACAGAACATAGGTTTTTGGGTATAGATGTTTAACTTTAGGAGATTTCCAGTATAGTCACTAGTCGAATGATATTACTTGATAGCACCTAATTTTGACATTGCAAACAGAATAGGGGTCATAATGAAATAAGTAACGAGTGACAACGGGGGCAGCTGATTAAACAGTGGCTCCGTGGCAATTTGCTTGACCCGCCGAGGCTACTGGTGGCACTTCGCCCGATCGTCGTCAGCACACAGGAGGTTCAGGAGTGGGATGAACGTTAATGTTACTTGTGAAGTAGATGCGTTTAAATAAACACTTCCATTTTTCAGACTGATTACGTGTACTTAGCACAAATAGGATTAGAAGTGATCAGTTCCAGTGTAATTCGACTTCCATTTTTCAGACTGATTACGTGTACTTAGCACAAATAGGATTAGAAGTGATCAGTTCCAGTGTAATTCGACTTCCATTTTTCAGACTGATTACGTGTACTTAGCACAAATAGGATTAGAAGTGATCAGTTCCAGTGTAATTCGACTTCCATTTTTCAGACTGATTACGTGTACTTAGCACAAATAGGATTAGAAGTGATCAGTTCCAGTGTAATTCGACTTCCATTTTTCAGACTGATTACGTGTACTTAGCACAAATAGGATTAGAAGTGATCAGTTCCAGTGTAATTCGACTTCCATTTTTCAGACTGATTACGTGTACTTAGCACAAATAGGATTAGAAGTGATCAGTTCCAGTGTAATTCGACTTCCAATTTTCAGACTGATTACGTGTACTTAGCACTAATTGGATTATAAGTGATCACTTCCAGTGTAATTCGGAACTCTAGGTTTTAATACAGACTTAATTAGGTTCAACCATGTACTAAAAGCTGCGCCATACACTTAAATCTCTATAATAGCACTATTTAAGGAGGAACGGACGTCTTTGTACAGCTCTTAGTTTTCCTGAAAAGAGACCTATGCTTTTTGTGCTACTTTAGAAATAGTTATAAATTATGGCGTGAATGACATTCTAATTTGATCTTATGCAATTTTGTCAAATATGCATCTCCAAATAGTGAGTGCCATCCACAAAGATGCCATTCTTTTTTCGTATGGCACTCATTATAACAGCTCACAAGAGGGCTCATTACACAATGAAATGTATCAAAAAGTTTTATTTATGAAATGTCTAATAAAATTAAATTGCTTTTGGTATCACCATAAATGGCTATGTAGGAACATTTTCCATAGATTATGGACCCTCTTACTTCAACATAACCTCTAACTTTCAGCAATGCATTCGCGGTATGTAGCTTCGTCTAAAAGAAGAAACGAAAGGATTCGTTTCAAGGAGCATCAATTTCATGGTGACATTGTTCTTTTATAGGTAGGAACAGCATACTATATGCAGTACGTAACAATATTAGAAACACGGACTCCGGGAGTTTTTATTAAAGGGGAATCATTGTATTATTTTATTTTAAACGCCTGATCAAACTACGCGTCTCTCGTTGCACATCTACGATACAAAGGACTAGGACGCGTGTCTGCACTTCAACGATCTGGCAAGTGTCAAGCTAGCGGCACGGCGCGCCCGCCACTCTACCCCCGCCCTATAGCTAAAGACTTAAGCCAATAAGAATATATTAGACCGGGATTCGGTCCCTCGGCCACATAAACACACATAATGCCATCTCATGACAATCTATAAGTTAAATATTAAATAAGCTTAACATATAATTGTTTACATATTTTTGGTAACGTATGAGCCAATCTAGATGTATTGAGGTATCTTTGTGTAATCTTCTTCTTTATATGGTACAGATTTAATAATGCTTAACGCAGACACCTATATCGAACATTAAACAACACCTATATATTTTATAAGAAGGCAGTAGAAGATTTTCACAGAGAATCGGAAACACTGAGAACATTGAAACATTACATTAAAGTTTACACTTACACTGCATCATTATAATAATAAATAAGTAAATATATATTATATTTCTCCACCTTGTGACCCTCACTTTTTATCATTATGATTATTATAATATCGGTTATACATTGATTATTTTATAAATTATTAAACATCAATTTTATTGAATAAAAGCTGATTTTTCAATACTCAGATAACTTTCATCAATAAAATAATTTTGAGAATTTGACATAACATCTATGTAAAGTTTTGTCAAGTATCAAAATTATTATCTAGATATTAATATGTGACTATTGAAAAATCAGCATATTAATTTATACAGCAAATTTAATTTATATTATATTTAGAGTGTATAACATACATTAAGATGTACTATATATGAGTAGTCAGTAATTAAAATAAATATTATGATCCAATAAATGCCCAAAACGCTTAAAATTACAACACATTTATACATATCAAAACTGGCTCTGAGCCTCAGGAAATACATTTCAAAAGTATTTTACCGTGTAAATATGCAATTGTAAAATTGACCAAGCTACAGCGAACGGCTGAGATACATAGCTTGGACGGACAAGCAAATAGTTGCGTAAGCGAAACTACATCGAATACAATATTTATAATGTAATACCATTAATACGATTCGTTACAAAATCCTTCGAATTTCAATATATATGGCATTAAACTAACTAAACTCTATATGCGTGTTTTATTTACAAAATGCTCCAAATAGAAAATACTAGAAATATTCAATAAATGTGCTACATAAAAAGACAAAGCAAGCACGCCCGTGCAGCTAGCGGGTATTGAATGCGTTCTTAAAAATTAAGCCGAGTCTCTGATGTAAATAAAAGAAAATTTATTGATTATTTCATGGTAATTTTGTTATTTTGAAGGTACTTTCTATATAATAAATTTTAATAGCCAATCTAAAATAGCAGAATTAATTTTTGTAACGCAGTCAAAGATTTGAAACGTTGATATTTAATAAAATTTTCTCGAATCGAATGAAACCTACCTTTGTCTTGTGAATGATCTAATTCCGTCTTACAGATGGTTAAGCAAACAATAATAAAAGGTGCAAGTCTAACAAACGTATGTTTTTGTAGATTTTATCTCAACATTTTTGGATTAAACTAATGTAAATAAGTTTGCCTGCCTTCGAATGCGGTGGAATTTACTTGGGTTTATTCTTGTATAGCTGTTCGACGACCGACGGATCCGCTAGCGTGGATATGTCGCCGATATCTGTATCACCGACGGCGATTTTACGGAGTATTCGCCGCATGATTTTTCCAGACCTAGTTTTGGGTAGACCAGGGGCGTAATGGATAGTGTCGGGAGCGGCAAACGCACCGATCCTTTTTCGGACGAGTTTCTTTAAAGAGTCTACGAGATCAGCATCGAATGTGGTTCCTTCGTTGAGGACGACGAAGCAGTAGAGGCTCTCTCCCTTGATGGGATGCGGCTTGGAGACCACGGCGGCCTCGGACACGCGCGGCTCCTCGGTCAGCACGCCTTCGACCTCAGAGGTGGACATGAGGTGACCTGACACGTTCAGCATGTCGTCAATGCGGCCTGTCACCCACAGCATGCCGTCCTCGTCGCGCCGAGCGCCTGGAAAAGGCGCAATTAACTAATCAAAAAGTAAAAAGATAGAATATTTTCAATCACACTCAGTTTTGTATGGTATACTGCTGTCGTTACTTTCTTTAGTAATCAGACATATCAATATTAGATTTTTAGTATACTTGTGTACGTATTATTGATGTCCCCAGTAGTAATCGTAATAAACCACTTTGAAAGAAACACATACAGTCATTTTTATCGGATCACTTTATTTATTTGTCAGAACATAATGTGCAGCATAGATAGTGCTGTTAATCGGCGCAAGCGCCGTGTTTGCTTAAGATAGGTAGGTATTGTTCGATCTGAGATAGTAATGTCAACGTTAGGTCATAAATCTCGTACCCGGCCACCATTGAATATCAATACGGCACGAGAACCGCGAGACTTATAACAAGGTTGCATTGTAGATATCGCTGATAACAACTATAACGAACAGAATGTGCTAAATGAAATTCAGATTTAAAATAAAGTTTTATTTCTGGAAACATTATTGATAAATTTTAATGAGCAACGAGCTGATGAACATTTGGTTTTAAATATTTTTTGCAGCCCATTTGTAATTTAAAAAATAATTCATATTTTTGAACAGGACCTACGTAGCATATTTATAAACTTTTATTTAAATTATATTAAGTTCGTTTAGGTCAATTTTATGAAAGAATTAGAACCACTTTCTCGAAAACTACTCAAATCCGACAACAAATTATTTTCATGATGAGTGTGACCTTATGCTCTCCTCAGCCGTAAACAGTAGAAGCACAATATTTTTATGGAACATGTTTCTTTCTTATTACTATATATTTATAACTACAATAAGCCTAACGTTTCATATTATTATATTTTAGTTTCATATATTTCATTTATACAAATATCTATTACAATAAAATTCATTTTAATCTTTTATGGTCTAAATGAAATATAATAATATGGTTTATGTTCTTCGTAGCGAAGATTAGGCATTGCAGTGGTTTTACTAATTGTAGAGATTCCTCAGGTCTTTTAATTTTATGTGTCGAAGATTTTTAAAATCATAAACAGCTTAAAAAACTACAAAGTACTATTGGTACTATTTGGATGCATACGAGTAAATATAGATAAATATAAGATCAAAAGGGGCCATTTTTAAAGTATCTACTTATTTCTTACCATCGCCAGTACAATAGTACCCCGGGAACTTGGAGAAATACACCTTCTCATACCGGTCGTGGTCTCCGAAGAGCGTCCTCATGATGCCTGGCCAGGGTCTGTTGAAGACCAGGTAGCCTTCTCCGGGACCCTCGATCAGTGCTCCGTTCTCATCGATCAGGATTGGTTCCACGCTAAAGAACGGGAAACCCTGGTGGAAAACAATCTTTTTAGGTTTATTGGGTATAAGTGATTCTTTTCAAATAAGTCACCAATTTCTTCAAAACCTTAATGTAAAATACATGTAATGTACGCATATACATTAGAATTTTTTCTTGGACATTCTTACGAGTAGAAATAGCATTAGACTTAAACGCGATATAATCTGCAACCTCGTAGACCTTAGCATTATCGCTCAGATGAAGGCTGCACAGCATTCCCATGCTACAGCCGGTAAGTAAGCCGGTTTTTAGTGGGTAGGTGCCACTTTGGTGAGTCCCACATCACCCCGCAGACGGCTGTGGTGGTATTTATGACGAATCTTCCACCTCCCTCCCGTGAGGGTGTTGCTTCAGCGGCAAAAAAAAGACCTTCACACCACCTGGAACGTCACATACGTGGGACACTCCGAAAGTTTTGAGAAAAAAATAAGGAGATCTACATACTGTATTAGTTTTTTTTGTATATTTCAAAAAACTCTCCTCCAGCGACTATACAAAGTTTCATGCGTCTGAACCAATTTTCAAAGCACAATGTCCAGTCTGCAACAAGCACTTCCTCAACGGCCTTCTCGAACGCAGTGAGCGCATCTTCTGGTGATGCTGGCATCAGCTGTCTGAGCTGGTTTTTAATTTTACGGAACAAGAAGTCACACGTTACCAAATCAGGACTGTAAGGCGGATGACCCAAGAGTTTACCGGTGTGGTGTTTAGGAAGACCCTCGTCTTGATCGCTGAGTGCGCGGGCGCGTTGTAGGGATTGTGCAAAAGGACTCGGAGCCCCATGTTCGGTCGCTTTTTACTCGCTGCAGCAAACATTTCTGGCAAGCATTTGGTAGTGTAACACTCTGCATTTATGCTAGATATTTTTAAGGGAATTGATACTAAATAAAAGTTAAGGAAACAAGTTGGCGATAAAAAAAATTTCACGCTTGTCTCGTAGTCGTAGGCGTTTATTCATTTTGCAACAGCCGTCAACAGAATTGTTGACTGGCGCTATGTTTTTGGATCATATTGATCCAAAGATTCGTTACCTGTTATGATATCGTTAACATGGAAGAACCTACTTTCAATTTGTCAATCATATCATAGGCCAAATCCGCAGATTGTGCGGCATCTCCTCGTATGTGATTCACAGGTTCAGTTGAATAAAATTTTTCACTTGTTGCACGTTTTCTTCGGTAACAGCAGTCAAAGGACAACCACTTCTATCTTTATCCTTCAAATTTAAGCGACCGCACTTAAACTTGTTAAACCAGCGGTACACAGTTGCTTAAGAAGGCCCTATTCATAAAAGCTAATTGGACTTGAAGTCGTAAAAAATCATTGCATGAAAATGTTCCCAACGCAGATCCATTTTGCTAAGAAACAGTAGTTTCATAACGCTGGTAAAAATTTTTTGAAAACATTTGAATTTGAACAAATAATTTTTTTACTTTAAAATAATTGAATTTTCAAAATAAGTTATAACTCGCCAGCGTTCCATACAAAAATACTTTTTTTCGCAAAACTTTATGAGTAGTCTGGTACATCTCTATAAGCAATCCTCGAAGCTTGGACCTCATGGAGATATAGATTCTCCATGCTAATACAAAGACGGGTGTGAGTCTAATGCCTTCCATAAAACACTATGTAATCTGATTTTAATCCTGCAGACATATTTCAATTCAACTTCATCAGTTTCCAAATAAAGATTTTTAATCACTTACCGCAGCTCCGGGCTTCATGGGGGTTGCTCCAGGCAAGCTGGTGAGCACGTGACCGCCTGTCTCCGTCTGCCAGAAGGTGTCCACGATGGAGCAGCGCCCGCCTCCTACCAGATTGTAGTACCACAGCCAGGCCTCAGGATTAATGGGTTCTCCGACGCTTCCCAACACGCGCAGGGAACTTATGTCGTGTCTGTTGGATTGTTGTAGACTGAGTTGGCTGTTTAAGGTTGGTGTTATTCTGAAGATTCGTGGAGTAACTGAGAATCTACTACTTAAGCCAGAAGTCGGGTTCGTATCCTGGTCGAAACTAGGTAGAACGTAACTTGGTTGCAGCAAGTTCGCTGGTTTCTGGTTGCAGGAATGCTGGCTTTCAATATGTTGCATGCACAGTAAAGATACAGAAATCTATTAGGTACTTCTTTTAGGCTGTAATGATCCATTCTTTGCCTACCGTCGGAAACGCATTTTTAATAAATATTCTGAATAAACTAATTGATCACTTATGCTTGACGATGTCCATAGACACGGATGCAAATTACCAAAAGATGGATCGCATGCTTAATAAAATATGTAGTTTTCGCGATCGGAGTGTGTCTACCCACTTTATGCAAGTTCAAGATAGTGCCCTGTTTTGGCATACCTTTTGACATAGTCCGGGCCGTACTTCATGAGCGTCCTTATAGCGGTGGGTGCGGTGTAGAACTGAGTGACCTTGTACTTGTTGACGAGGCTCCAATAGCGGTCGAAGTCGGGGTAGAATGGAGTACCTTCAAACTGGAAACAAATCATTTTAAAAACCCCAAAGCAAAAGGAGAAGCGTTATGAGTTTGACGTAATCTATCTGTTTGTGGTATCGTGTCTACCATGCGAATAGACTTCGACGCGATTTTGTTGTTTTGAATGAATCGAGTGTGTTCTTTAGATATCTTTGATGGAAATCGGTTCAGCCATTAAAAGTTATGCGTACTTTCTCCTGTTAATCGGCGGGAATTATATTTGTTATAAATACAAATCATTTGCGGGCGAAGACGACTTTTTGGTTTTGTTAAGGATAATTCCCCGAGCAATTACTATCAGAAATTATTATTTGAAAATGTGTACTGCGGGTTTGTTTTTTAAATGGGAATGGTAGGGCAAATCCTAAACTATGAGGAGTAGAGAATTATGCCTAAAGAAGTTACGAGCCCGATTTGGATAAAAACTAAAATTGCGACCGAGTAGACCGAATAGAGCCCGAAAATTTCAAGCAAAACCACATGCTTTATTGTTTCACCATTAACAAACTCTACTTACAGCTGATTCAAAGAGTCGAACTTCTCTTCATTTCGGCTTCCCGAACGGTAAAAAGTCACCCTGTATATACTATTATTATGTACGTAGATAGTTATTTATATACAGTATAGTTACTAATCTTATTTGGAAATTTGAAATGATATCAACTATTATTTTTAAACACATAATTCATATAAAGTCTTTCGATACAGATTCCTATTGCCTTGATTTTTTAACGTTAATACATTTTTCCGAAGAGATAGCGAGTGAAGTCGAAGGTCAACATCGATATATAAAAAAATGAACTATGTTTTACTTATAGAAAGTATTGATCTGGACAATTATGAATGAAACCGACAGTTAAAATAACAATTAAAATAGTTGATGAGTGGTTTTTCGAAAGGTTTTATGTTTTATGGACAGAAGTTCGCGGTCATAGTTGCAGATAATACCTACTTGGGTAAGGTTTTCTTACCCTATATATATATATATATATATATATATATATATGAAAATACGTTATAATGTCAAGTACCTATTTATTCGTTAATAAATAGTATTAACTTATTAGTTAAAAATATTTATACATTAATTACGTATTAATTACGTATATTAAATAACTGTATTTGATTATTGCCTTTGTTTAGACGTCTGTGTTGGTACGTCTGTATAAAGTATGTGAAGTTGTTATAAGCTATTTGACATTACAACTCGAAGGATTTTCATTTGTATAAAAAAACTAGGTTCTTTTTGGGCCGCACTTAGTATCACTATGAATTTACAAAAAAAAAAAAGGGTTTTACTACAAAAAAGTTTAACCTAATTTATCACTATGTATTGCCTAAACTTATAGGTCATCAGAGAGTGGTAGTTTTGTTTAGATTGGTTACGCCAGTAATTTCATTGGATCTGTGTCTAAAAATGACCATGGTTAACTTTTTTGTAATCAGACTCCTAAGCTTAAATAGAAAAATAACGGGCTCACCATGACCGAAGTAGCGGCATTAGATAGCGGAGCGTACACTACGTAGGTGTGCCCCGTGATCCACCCGACGTCGGCGGTGCACCAATAGATGTCTTTATCCTGGATGTCAAACACATAGCGGAGTGTAGTCGTGGCATACATCATGTACCCAGCTGTGGTATGCAATACGCCCTTGGGCTTTCCTGTGGACCCACTAAAATAGAGTATTATTATGTGTAACCAAATAACAGTTAGATATGTAAAGCTCTAAATTCTGTGTTACATAATAAAACATATTGATTAACCTCATTTAACATTTTGTTACAACGCAATAATCATGCTCATGATGGTAAAGTGAGAGAACTATCGCCATTGCAACGTGTTCATTCAAAATAATATCTAAATTTTGTACCTGGTGTAAAGCATAAACAACGGATCTTCAGCTTTCATCCATTCTGGAGGACAAATGGTTGACTGTCCTTCGATGATATCGTGCCACCAGTAATCTCTATCATCGTTCCATTTGTACTGTAAAGTTTTGTTTATATCAGTATTATAACAAGAGTGAGATTTTCAATTGTTATGTTATTTACTTTATTAGCCAACTACGGCATTATTGATTGTCGAAGACATTCATGAAATAGACGTAGTTATTAATATTACTAACCAAGGTAAAGTCGGAAAAACCATAAGACTGTAAACAAACGTACTAGAGTTTTTATATCATCAGGGAGGTTTCCGCAAGCGGTGACCCGAGCAAGATGGGAGACGACGATGCACATTTCTACTGAGTGGTTGTGTTTAGTTTTGGCCTTCTCCAGGGCCTCATCGCAGATGTTCTTGAGGACCAGGAGCTTCTCTCCGCGCCAGGCCCCGTCTGAGGTCACCAGCACCTTAGCCTTGCAGTCCGACATGCGCTCCGCCAGAGACTCGGACGAGAACCCTGCGAACTGTACAAGACAATGTCAATAGATAACGCCATTATTGACTACATAATTAAGTAAGCAGCTGATGCGGTTCATTCAAGGTGAGTTGGGTTGAGGTGCTTTTCCATCACAATATTTAGTTTTTTTATGGCTTTTCGTTTTGTAATTTACGAAATATTTAGACGTCAGATCATTTCAACTAGATATTGAATTAAGGCAATCACATAATTCAAAGGCAATGACAGGAACCCTTTTACTTACAACGACTGAATGGATGGCTCCTATTCTGGCGCAGGCCAGCATGCAAACCACGGTCTCGAGGATCATGGGCATGTAGATGGAGACGCGATCGCCCTTGCCGACGCCACGGTCACGCAACGCATTGGCGAACTGGCACACTAGGTTCATGAGCTTCTTGTACGTAATGCGGCTGTAGTCATCTGGGTGGTTGCCCTCCCTACGGGGGAAAGATTAGTGCCACACACATTTTACATGTACAGGTAATCTTAAGGTAGCTTATAGACATTCTATCGTTAGATATCCAGCGTCAATCTCTGGTGTAAAGAGTTACAATATATAATGTATCGTTATGATTTGTCGCGTATGTTCGCGTATGTTATCGCGATTTGTTGTGTATGTTTATCGCGGTAAAGTAAAAGTAAAATGTATTATGAACCAAGTTTATCCCAATTCTCTCTCGTTGTAAGCAGTGTAAGAAGATGCGTCACAGGACGATCAGTCACACCTAAAAACAAATAAACATATCCTTAATATGCAGAAAAGGTGCGCATTTAATTTCCCAGAAATAACGCAAGCCATGACTGCACTCACTCCCGTTTTGTGGCCTCGTAAACGCCGCAGTCGTCGGTACATTATCGCAGGCCACACTGTTCTTTGCGTTTAGGAAAATATTCAAAGCGACTGCCAAGCCACCTTCAAAAGAAGCCAGGCAGCCCACGTGTCTCTACGAGTTGCCCTCCAATTCGCGAGCTTGAATGTTTTACGAGTACATACATCCCAACTTCTAAATTAACCGAAATGGAATTGAGTTACTCAGCTTGAAGTTGAAAAGCGTGTGAAATTAGGTTTCCAAAAGACTAAACGCTGTGGGTGTAATTAAATAACTTTTCTGTCATTTTATTTATGGTTTACGGTTATCCATCTCTTGAAGAAGATTCATTGGCAAAATTAATGTAATGTTTCATAAATTTGAAGGATGAACGATATAAAATATCTGATGCTCATATTACACGTAAATATTTCAAAAGAAGTAGACCTTTTGCAAAATTTATTTAGCCGAATTTTTGTATAAGTATTCCAAAAAGTAATTCTCATAATAGCAGGCTTCATAAAGTCACTAACTCATTCATGGGTCAATGTATACGCTTTTATAATAAGGTTCCTGAGGATATCCAAGGTCTTCCTACTGACAAATTCAAAGAAACTATAAAGCAGAAGTTGTGTGCTAGAGCATATTATAAACTATCCGATTATTTGGATGATAAAAGCCCTTGGGTATAATCCCCTCATTAACAGGATTGTACTAGTATTTGTAACAAAGCATGAGTAATGTGTCTGTTTGTGCGATGAGTTCTTCGTCCCGATGAATATCTAAAGCGTCATTGTCACTAAAGTACGTCTTCTTATGGTAGCGTCGGGTGACGGGTCGTTCACTTCCCTCTAATATGGTTGAGGAGGGCGATGGCTGGATCCCGCGTTAACTCGTGAACGGGTGCCGTTTGAGGATGTTCGTCGTTTGGATACTTGGGGGGAGGGAGACTTGCCGAGCTAACAGATGCAGAAAAGAATAATTTTGTATAGACATAAAGAGACTGTAAATTTATTTTGAAAAAAAAAATATACCCGTGAAGTTTCTTGCCAGTTCTTCTTCACGAAGGTTTTTTTTCGAACTGGTGGTAGAATCATGTTTTATTTGACGTCAATAAGAACAAGTAATTGTCAATGTTGAGAAATAAATATTTGAATTTGAATTTGAATTTGAAATGCAATGCAAAGTACTGCAACGTTTGCTTGTGCCGTATTTATTAAAAGAGGTTATTGCACAAACAAACTTGCCGACATTTATGACTGGCAACTTATAAGTCTGTCAATATTTGATTTTATTTGTAAAAAATGAAAAATATATATAATATGGAGGATTGTTCCATGGCATCCCTGGATGGGATTCCTTGACGGAATTCCTTACGGAATTCTATTGCGGGCTTCGTCCCCAAAATAGTCTAATAATTATCATTGTTTTTTCCTATAAAATAGATTCATCTTAAATAAAAGTAACTTAAAGTAAAAGTATGTTATCTTTCCTTTGTTGATTAGGAAGACTTCCCTAGGTTAGATTAGGTCCATCCCGGGTACCGACCCCAGAGTACCTAAGTGCATTGCTAGAATAATCTGCATCTTTACTGCGTCAGCTGACGGACTTTCCACCGCCATACACTGATTGTTGTTGAATTATTTAAAGAATCACGTTGTTAAATTTCATTCGGCGTAGTATAACTTTATTTTACGTTTTTTTTACAAGTTCATGCGAGCAGCTGATGCATAATCCACTATGCAGCTGACGATTATTTTTCAGCTCAGTACGTTAACAAATATTTATTAAAAAAGTTTCAGCCGGCGTACTATCGCTTAATTTTTTTTAGTTTTCTACCACTTTCGCAACTTCCCAATTCCACACCCACCGCGACTTGAGAAGCTGACGGTCGGTTCACTTATTAGTCGTATAAGATCAACTATCTCAGTTAATATCAGCCGGCTTACTATGACTTTTGTATTTGCAACGCTACCTCCCGGACTACTAAGAAGATTTGGCAACAAACTAAAGTTACTAATACGAAAAAAATTTGGTACAAGTTTGAATAAAATGTTGGTACTCTGCATAAAACTTTCAATATTATTATACTATTTATTCTTCAATATACTTGAAATATTTTTTGGTTTTCAGAATATTTTATTTAGTATATTAACGGCATCAAAATCTAATCGAAAGTCTTGTCAAGGGTCAAAGTTATTCTCCACATAATTGCTGTGTTCCGTTTGCCGATTACAGCGCTCACAGCGCTAAAAGTGCTCAAAACCGTTCCGATTCGTTTGAGCGCGCTAAAAGTATTATTAGTGCTATTGCAATGGGAACGGTAAATATCGCGCTAACATTCTGATTGTTCGTCGCTTAAGTCTAAAGTTACAATTTCATTAAGATATTTGACCCTGAATGAAGCAAGAGCTTTTTTTTTATATTATTACAAAAGAAAATTAATAAGCAAGCTTTTAAAATCGTTAATCGACTAATAAAAACATCAATAAAGTAACGTCATGTGTCAGTTTTGACAGGCCGCTCACAGCGACCATGCTCCGTAGCTTTGGCACTGTGTGCGGGAAGATGGCGGCGTTTATGACGTCATTGATGACGTATCGATATCGCTGTGAGCGCGCTCACCGGCAGTCGGAACGGGTATATGAGCGCTGTGAGCGCTGTAATCGGCAAACGGAACGCAGCAATTGTTATCTGACAGATGAAAAATCAGCACTAAGTTGAGCAAGTTAATAACATTGAAATTGCTTCATAATAAGGTTTATCACAAAGATTAAGGAAGAAAGACTAAACTGTGCTAAAAATGTTTCTTTAAATAAAAATAAAATACTTTTAAAATGTTTTTCCATAGTTTGCCAAAACATTGCAATTAACGAATAACAGCAATCAGAGAGCATTTACAGCACTCACCAACCGAATAGAAGCCATTCGGTTGCTGCTAAGTTAAAGGTTGCTGGGTAAAGGAATATTTCGTTGCCTTTTTAGATCGAACCTTTTGAGCAATAGCAAGTTGTTTCGAAGGGCACCCCGTTAAGTCATGCAATATGCGGCACCAATGTCAATTTGTCATCCATCAATAGGCCTAAGTATTTCTCCTGATGAGATCGCTGTATTGTTTCATTGTCTATTTCAGTTGGCTGAAACTCTGACATTTCTTTATTTTCTGCAGCTACAATAAAAATGATGTTTTTTTCGAAATGTTCAACAAGTTGTGGGATAGCGACTCACTCAGTGACTGTGCAATAGTTACTATTTCGATGATGGATTTCCCGACGCTCGACTGGAGATCTTCTTGTGTATGCCACTCATGGAGCGAAGCCTTGGAAGGTCACTGTAAACTATAGCTGTATATTTGGACATTTCCAAGGCTTTTGATAGGGTCTGGCATGAGGGTCTCTTGAGTACGCTTCCAGCATACGGAATACCTAATGGGCTCTGCGACTGGATATCTGATTTTCTGAGGGAACGGTCTATTCGAGTAGTCTTACACGGCTGCTCTTCTGACCTAATGGCAATTAATGCCGGGGTACCTCAGGCATCTATTCTCTCTGCGACGTTATTCTTACGCTGATGACAGCGCCGTTGTAGAGATATACATGTCCAATTCGCGAGCGGGTCCTCAAGAAATCCTGGCTTTGAAAGAGTCCATGATTGAGCGGGTTGATTTTAAGGCCAATTAAAGAAAGTATCCGATTGGGGAGAGTCCAACTTGGTCAAATTTAACCCTTCAAAAACACAGGCGTGTTTATTCTCCGCCAAAAAGAGCAGTTTCGACCTAACGCCTACTTTCCAAAATGTTTCTGTACCCTTAACCGACCACCTAGGGCTTCTGGGCGTAACTATATCGTCCCAACTAAACTTCGGGCAACAAATTGTGTCCATGGCTCAAACTGCTTCAAAGAAGTTGGGAATCATCTCGAAGGTCCGACGGTACTTCAGCCCTGAACGGCTGCTTAATTTGTATACAGTTCAAGTTCGATCTTGTGTGGAATACTGTAGCCAACTTTGGATGGTTCTGCAAAATACCAACTAGAAGCGACGGACGCAGTTGACCGAAGAGCCCGAAAAATTATTAACAACTTTGACCTCACCACCAAAAAACTGCAAAGCCTCGACCGTCGTCGGAAAGTTACCAGTTTAGCAGTCTTCTACAGATTACATTTTAGAGAGTGCGCGAGTGCTCTTTTTGATCAGGTTGAACCCTCACCCTTCTTTCATCGGACTACTAGACGCAGACAGGCCTTCCATCCCTTTATAGTAGATATCCCAAGAAGTCGAACCAAACAATTCGATAGTTCCTTTTTGGTGCGGGTCGCTAAGGTGTGGAATGAACTGCCTGCGTCTGTTTTTCCAGAAATCTATTCCCAGTCCCAGTCCTTTCAAGCGTCGGGTAAATAGATATCTCGTGGATAGACGTGCAACACCTTTGTCTTCATCGTCACTTTCCATCAGGTGAGATAGAAGACAAACGTCTAATCCTTTTTCAATAAAAAAAGAAGAAAAAATTAACATATTTCATTTGCAGTGGAATTCCAAATGTGACATTTTTAAATTATTAAATTTCTACAATTTGCTGTCTATTTTCCAGATACGATTTAAACATGTCCAAGGCGTTACTTTGAATTCCTAAAACATAATACATAATATAGATCTGTTTTAGTTTCAGAGTTCTAAATCGGGCTTATTTTTGCAACCTTTAGTGAGTCTGGGAAAAGTTTTAAACATTTGTTTATGCATCGAACAAATCTTGTTTAATTTCAATTTAATACATTTGACTGCTTTCGTAGAAATAACATCCGGTGACAACAACAACATTCCGGTGCCAATGTTGTTGTCCAAGCTTTCTATTATTCTATTTACCTTGTCTATGCTACAAGGTCTATGTTCGTTTAAAGTAAAACCGTGTGAGTAAGTTTGCCCGTATGTTAGAATGTATTGTGATATTTCTTAAGTATTTTGTTGGCTAAGCCAACACCGATTGATGAGAAGAACGAGTTGAACTTATCATAAATTTCAGTTTCAGAGCAGAGGGGCAGAGTTGTTTTTAGTTTTATTAAATGCCAAAGTGTTAATTATCTCCCACATCTTTTTTTATTTGGTGATATTTATCACCTAATAATTTGTTATACCGAGTAATTTTCTTTACATATCTTTAACAATCCTCGTACTTAATAGTTTTCTTTCATAATACCTAATCCTTAAAGAATAATGCCCATGTTTTATATATGCAATGACCTGTCAGCCTGTATTTTTTATTGATCTAATGTATAAACATAAAAACGATGCGGAAAAAATTGAGCAGTTCAGAAAAAAATATTATCTAGAAAAATATATTTGGAGGTTATATGTCAAATTCAATCAATTTTCATAGCACATCTTGGCAATTTTTAATTTGGAATTACGAAAGTGCAATTGATTTCAGGATTTTGGTTTCAAATTCTCACGGATATGTTATTTTTTTCAAGCAAAAGAAGTAAAAAGCTTTTCAAAACCTCAAATTACTAAGTATTTTCAATAATTATGTTGAAATTCATGTATGAAAACTCATATTTGGTTAAAATGTAGACATACCTTCTATCGCTGTAATGAAATGATATGAAAGACTTCGATTTCAAATCAGTTCATTGAGGTTTAGTAAGCCTCGGCATTGTAATTTAGATAGTGAAACAGCTGTTCATTTTATCCAGTTAGATTAGGGATTTTTACACAGATAAGTAGGTATGTGTGGATTTTAAAATAAAAGTCCTCAGACAACATGGCCCCAAAGTAAGCAAAGGCTTGTGTTATGGGTTACCATGTAGCGAACTACGAGGATCCTAGAATATACATACAAAACCGATAACAAGGTGATGACGAACTGTGTTACAAGTATTAACACATATGTTACAGTTAATAAACAGCATACGTTGCGCCATCCCTAGTCTCGTAGATGTAGCCGACATTTTAACGAACAGGAACACACTACGTAAATCCAATAGTTCAGCAAAATCCGAGACCCGTGTAAAACTAGCGCAAGTAATCGTTGAAGCAGAAGCCAGAAACGTTTACCGGGAGGAATGCCAAGGTGATCAAAAGTTAGAAAAATCCAGAGTAGTATCGCACAGTACACAATGCCGCAAATGCAAACGAAGGAATGCAAACGTTTAATTTAAATCTTAACTGACGTTGTAATTTTTGACATTGTCAATATGACAGTTAAGTTAAGCTGTATTGTACATTTAAGAAAAATAATTGATTATTTCATTTTGATGTGCATTAATTTAAATAAATTAACAAATAGAATATTAATTTAATTAAAAAAGTCATATATTTCTATTAATTTATTAACAAATTCGAAATATTGTAAAGTTCGAGCTTTATTTGGAACGAAACGTGTCATAGACCATATATTTACTGGGCGCGTTCATGGCAAACCAAATGTCAATACAATATGACTATAAAAAGAAAACCCAATAAATTTTTTTGTGGATTGTAGTTTTTGAGATGAAATAGGTTTTATGGTTCAGCTAGAAATTAGTAATTTTTCGTACTATATTACTTATCTATACATAATACGAGTTGTCAAAATATTTATTTTTATTAATAATAAGCAGGCGTTTGTCGTCCAACTCACCTGATGGAAAGTGACGATGAAGACGAGGATCATACACGCCTGTCCAAGAGGTACCTATTCACTCTACACTTCAACACGAACCAAAAATGAGCTATCAAACCGTTTAGATCGGCTCTTCGGCACGCTAACCACAAACGGGTGAAACTTTGTTGTTACTTATGAGTCTACGGGCCCTTCGGTCGACAGAATCCAAAGCTTCAAGATGGTACTTAGCGGAATCATGCCAAAGATGGTTGCAGTACTCTATACAGGATCGAACCTGGGCTGTGTACAGGTTGAGCAACTGTTCGGAGTTGAAGTACCGCCGGACCCTTGCGATGACTCCCAATTTTTGGAAGAGGACTGTGCCATAGTTTCAATCTGTTGACCGAAATTAAGTTTCGACGTGATGGTTATGCCTAGAAGCCCCAGATGGTTTGTGAAGTTGAATGTACTTTTTTTACCGGAGAAGAGACACGCCTGGGTTTTGGAAGGGTTGAATTTGACAAGGTTGGCTTCATCCCAATCGGAAACCCTACATAATGTCAAATCAACCCGTTCGATCATCGACTCTCTCTGAAATTGGATCTGGTTTGGACTCGCTCGCGCATTGGACACATATCTCTCTACAACAGTGCTGTCATCGGCGTAACCAATAATGCCTTCCGATAAAAGAAGGTCATTAATGTGCAGCAGGAATAATGTTGCAGAGAGAACAGATCCCTGAGGTACGCCGGCGTTGATCGCCATTAGGTCCGTTGACAGGTTAGGAATGGTCTTGCATCTTTGTCTCGTAAACTTATGAAATCGATTATAATTTGATTAGGCCAGTCTTTTCGAGGAGAATTCAGTATTTTAGTTTTGTCACTTTGACTATATTGTATATTTCTTTGTTTTATTTTCTATTATTCTATATTTTAAATATTTTGTTTCAATTCTTTACTTTTGTCTTTTTAAGTACCGTTTTTGTCAAACGATTCTGTGTAATATGTTTCATAATTAATCCCTGTTTGTATTTATTTTTTTACTTTCTTCGGGTGCCAGTTTACCAATTTCCAGGTATCTGAGAGAAAAGATTGGATAATTGAGAGGCTGAAGAAATGTTTAATTATGTTGCTGCTAATATGGTCTATGGTCTATTGTCTTGGTTTTACTTTTATTAACTTATTTATTAACTTAATTATTATTTATTAACGACTTTAATTAGTTTAATTAGACACATGATATTTTTAGTTTTAAGATAAACCCAAAGTGATTAATACGTTACTTTTTTGAATGTATCGATGTTAATGTTTAAACATTTTGATTTTATGTGGTTTTTTGATAATGGTATTTTTCGATTCTAATTTGTTTTGTACCAGTCATGTAGTCTATCTAAATCTTTTTAGTAAAATTTTTTATAAATCTAAAAAGCGAAAATTTTTACAATCAATAATAATTCCTAAAGCATGAAAATAATAAAATATATAAATAAATAATATTTTCTTATTTTAGATGACAACATCTAGGGGTGCCACAAAATATTTTTGTTTGAAATAAAATATAGAGCGCTTCTTTACTTCAGCGTGCGCCTAAACTCTTAAAATCATTAGTATTAGGGCATTACATAAGAAATTGGCGTTTTTTAAGGGTATGAAGTAAATTTTTTTTGAATATAATTTTTAATTAATCTTTTGATTCTTGAATCTTTTAATTAAACTTTTGCCATCTCATAGGTAGTTCATTGATCCCTTTACTAAAAAAACCATTCGGACGGGAATCAATAAAATCTGTGAAAGCGCTTTGGACTGCCCCATCGGTGTTGAATTTTTTCGCTTGCCCTTGATAACTTCTTGTTATCTAAATTTCGAAAAAAATGTGATATGTTGGAGCAAGGTCCGGGGAGTACAGTGGATGTCTTAGACATTCCAATTGAAGCTCCTCTCATTTGGTAGCCGTCTGTTTTGCAGTCTAGCGTTGTCCTGAAGCTGCAGTGGCCTCGAGCGATTGACCAGCCTCGGTTGTTTAGCAGCTAGCTTTTCTCTATCATGGTTTGCAGTTGCTGACAATAGACATCTGCCGGAATCGTCTGGCCAGATTTAAGAAAGTTGTAGTGAACGACACCGGCACTAGTCCACCAAACGCTCACAAGTAACTTTTTTTGAGTCAATTTTCGCTTGGCGCAGGATTTGGCTGGTCCGCAAGGGTTCAACTATTGTGATGAGCATTTCCGATTGTCGTACAGGATCCCCTTTTCATCACAGGTTCGATTTGAAATCCTTTCATAATTGTGCCGGTGCCCAGCATTAATATGTTCGAGCCGTTTCTGCAGCACTGGTGCCACGGTGGAATTCGTACTCGTAAATAACGCGATATTTCAAGTTTTCCATTTTGTAAACTAAGTACGTAAAGAAAAAAGCAAAAAACAAATGAATTACAGTTTTCCAAGCACAAGTGCGTGAGTAAATAGCTGTATACATTTGAATTGGAATTCTTAACCAAAGAGCAGATAATATAGATCAAAGTGGCCAGTACGACAAAACGCCAATTTCATATGTAAGGACCCAAGGTCTTTAAATGGCTTGAATATTCACAATGGGCAAAGATGTGCACATTCCCGCTTAACTTTGCACCTCTTCAATTGGGAATTTTATAATAACTAATCACAAATACTTTATTTTAAGCTTTCTATTGTATTCTATAACATCTTATTGATCCGAATGTATGATGCGTGTATCTTTCTTGTTTTTATTTTTGTATAATCAAACAAAAATAAAAGCGTGCAATGTTGGAGGATTTGACTGTGCTTGAAACACAAATTTATTTCGTAAAATTTACCTTGTTTTCGTATACTTCGTTAGTTTGTATAAAAAAAGACCGTATGGCTGATGGTTTCAGGGGAATATTTTCGTATTATAGTCTTTTATTTGATGGCTTTTTTTGATTGATTTTAAATATTGTGATTGAGAAGGTGTTTGACAAGAGTAAATCTTCTTTACGTTCTCCAAAAATTGCAATCATAGAAAAATGTTACTCTAGCGAGAAGAACGAAGGCTTCATATAAAAAATGTCAAACACATTTTATGGCTCCGTCTAGAAAATTTCCATAAAACATTCAAGCGGGAAATTTTGAATTTTTTTGAACAGAAGGTTTTACTTTTAATTTTTTTCTCGCTGGTTTCAACATTGAAAGCATATCCCACGCAAATAATTCTAAACCTTTGATGGACCTTCGTAGAATATGCTTTCGGTTCTGGAACCAAAAACTTTAGTTATCACTATAAAATAAATAAATAAAACCATTTTATTTTAATAATTTTATTGATACCCATTTATTGAAAAGATAACCTTAACAATTAACTCTAGTAAACATTTTGAAATTTAAACTGTACAAAGTTGAGAAAAAGTAGGATAATGCGTATTTTATTTTGTAACAAAATGTTTATTTTCCTTTTAAAGTCGCATGCAGAAGCTTAATCCTTAAATTGCCGGTTCTTTAATATACAAAATCTTCGCTCATGTTTACAACACAAATGAGTCACTATCTGAAATACACTTGCACAGCAAGTAGACGGAGGAGCAGGAACTTCGACGTCACACGCATACACAAGGGAAAAAAGCTATAAATAATTTTTAAATTATCGAAATAGCGAAAAATGCCGGTCACAAACTATAGTACTAGACGCCATTTCACGCCATATTTTTTTCTTTCAATCAACCAGTCAGTGACACATAGTGCTGCCGTATTAAATAAATTATATTTAATTATTATAATTATTAGTCGATGTTACCATTTGTAAAAATCATAGCGTCTGTTATTGATCAGTTTTTTCCCAGGTACTTAACATCGCCTTAGAACAGTCGACCCCCCCTGATTTCAATTTGTTACATTATAAAAGTTTGGGTGTTACATTATTGTCAAAACAATTTTTCCCTGATCTGTCTTTATCAGGAACATATTTACCTAGCAGCATTAATGTAACTGGTTTGGGGCAAGATTTAAAAATAGGCGTTATTTTTTTTAATTCCATGTGGTATGTTTATTTAGCGAAATGGACAGTTTATTCATGGCCGTATTGATCTCTTAAATTGCACCGGATTTTGTAGCTTAGCGCTGACGGGGCTTAGCCGGAACTTAAACTATTCCTACAAACGATACGCCCAGGGGCACCCGAGAGTGCACGGACCTCGGCTTTGGACGTCGTGTATTGAAACTACCACTGGTTCGGAAGGGTAACTGGTTCACCTGGTCCTAATTCAATCGAACTTAAAAATGCTTATTTATTTTTTCGAGTATGCCCATGATGACGACGTTCTTCTCGCGTTCAGTTCAGTCTTTTAATTCTAGCAGTAGATGCTCATTGATGAGTGGCGGCGAATTATTCTCTAGGTTGTCGAAGGTCACGTAGATCTTTAGTTGTGGTATTTCATTTTCTATTCCAGTAATATTTTATTGGGTCTTTATGTTGTAAGAATATATATTAGAGGTTAGATCTAATTAACTATTAGCAACAGATCTACAAAAAAAATATGGGTTTTCTTTAGACCAGTAAAATATTTTGACTACTATTCAAATCAAGTTATATAACACAAAAAGAGCTGTTTTTAGTTGGGTCGCCAATAAGTTTTTATTTGAATTAATTTGAACGCGTCCATGACATATTTTCTTCCTTTTTTGTGGTTATGTTCTACAGTAAAGTCGTAGTAAATTCGTAGTTTGTGTGATTGACCTTTAAGGGTAATTTTATATATGGCACTATTAAAAACCCTTTAGTAAAACAAATAAATAACAGTAATATATAAGAATAAACAGTAGTAACAAATAGGAAAGATAAATAGGTAAGATGCAGAACAATTAAAATCCTACCTACATTACAATTTGCCTGAGGCAAAGTAGGCATGGTAGGTATGGTGGGCATTATTATGTTACCGTCCAATTAAAATACACGTTGACCTATTGTTATGGTCCAATTATTATTTTCAATTTTATTGTTAAATGTATGTAGATACATACTTATCAGATAATTAGCTATTAGTTTTACACTAAAAAAATTTGGTTAAAATTTTTTGTCATAACTAACTGTAAATATGTATTTTTAAAATGACATTATTTCAGATTTACTTATATCTTATTTTGTAATTTAAATTTGTTTCTGTTTTGCCAAAATGATCACAGCTATAATGAAACAAAAAATAAAAATGTTTAGGTACTCAAAACTATCTAATATTTATCACGATTAATAAAATTGTCAGGGTCTTGAAATGCAACATTCACGGTCGTTAGATTTTAGATTGTTATGCTTTCACAGTTTCGCTTGTTCAGATGGTAGTGAAAGTGCTATGACTGTAGAATAACGTTGACTTGGGCGAATTGATTCGGCAAATTATTACCGTTTCCAGCCTTCAAACGATCAATGCATTTATTTTGGCATCAAAAATTCAAAATAATGAATTTACATAAAGGTAAACCAAAAAGCCCTAGCCATTTTAATATTAGAAAGAAGAAAAGTATGATTTGCCTTGTTACCTTGAAATAAGCGTTATACCATATTTTTAACATTATCTATATACATCCAGATCTATATATTAATAAGTAATATATAATATATTAAATATTATTAATAAGTAATAAGTAATATAAATGAATAATAGGAATAAGTAGCCTATTTATATATTTAGAGATACAAAGAGAAATAGCCAATTAAATAACAAATCCTTGACATATAAAATAGTTCGAGTATCCCCATAGGAAAGTAACCTAGTAAAATTATTAATTATTATAACGTGTCGTGATTAGCTGTTCAGCTTAAAGACATTAGATTACAACATCCAATTGCGATGTTCTATAGAATGGAAAAGTTGTTTGGGTTTTATTGACCACAAGAACTTATTAATTGGCAACCCTAAAATATAATTTTAATAATGCCTAGACTTCATATGTAATACCGACTTATAATGCTCAAATTTCACTTATAATTATCGGAAATCGGTATTCTTAGTCATTCCTCCAGTAAGTTTGAGTGAAATGGGGGCTAATGTTTTTTATTTTGAGTTTTTGTACAAATACAAATGATGAAATAAAAAGAAATACAAAATTAAGTACAAAGGCACTGCTTATTTCATCCAGCGGACCTGGTACTGGAATTTTTGAAATAGCAAAAATAGTGTAGGTCGTAATATGTTTACTTTACTAGCCAATAATACTAACAATTATAAAAATATATAACCTACACAACTATAAATAATAATAAATACATATATATATATATATATATATATATATATATAAATAAACATAGAAGACCGAAGAGCCCAAAAAATTATAAACATTAAAAATAATTATAAACAATTAATTACTTTTATATTTATTAACATTATTATTAATTATATTTCGTCGGAAAGTTGCCAGTTTAGCAGTCTTCTACAGATTACATTTTGGAGAGTGTGCGAATGCTCTTTTTGATCAGGTTGAACCCACACTCTTCTTACATCGGACTACTAGACGCAGACAGGCCTTCCATCCCTTTATAGCGGATGTCCCAAGAAGTCGAACCAAACGCTTCGATAGTTCCTTTTTGGTGCGGGTCGCCAAGGAGTGGAATGAACTGCCTGCTTCAGTTTTTCCAGGTATCTCGTGGATAGACGTGTAACACCTTCGTCTTCATCGTCACTTTCCATAAGGTGAGATAGATGACAAACGTCTAATCCTTTTTCAATATAAAAAAAAAATGAATACATAGGCAAGTAACAATTTACTCAAGGGACAGATAGGTCAAAGGACTTATAGAAATCTCTACCTAACTCTTTTCTTGAAGGTAAAAAAATGTAGGTATTTGACTCACGAATTGTGCGAGATAGAGAATTAGATAGTCTGACTGCATAGTGAAGGAATTAGAAAAGTAATCAGTTTTATGATGTCTTATTCTTAACAGAGTGCGTTTGAGATCTTTGCAAAGCACATCTTCAGAATGGGCAAAGGAAAATATGTCGCACAAGTAGCGCAGATGCTAGATAAAAAAGCACATTGTAGAGAACAGAAAGTAGATATGCGACAATTTCTGCACTGTCTAATGGGTAGCCAACGGAGCTGCAATCACATGATCCTATTTACTTAAACCTAATATGAATCGAATAATATAAATATATGTATATGACCATAACCCGAAAACATCATCCGTATTCATCACACAAATGAATTAGTTGGCGTGTCTGCCCAAGTTCAAAGGTAAGTTAACGAAAAATCCAAGATTTACTTATAGATATAGGTAAAGACGAAAATTGTACACTCGATGCAGTGTACAGTAGGTATCAGTCATGCGATTTATGTTCGCATATCAAAAGTAACAATGTAACAAAACAATGACATTAAGGTTCTTAAAAATCTAATTGAAACGATGACTTTCATAACACCGACTTTACGTTATAACTAATGTTGATACTTTAACAGTGGGTTGCTAATGAATATGTAATAAATCGCAATTGACGTTGTTTCAAACTTGTGAACGAGGAATATTCATAAACAGTTATACCTATCTTAACAATATAGTCACGCAATGGATTGGCTGGGAAAAAAGTTATAGCTGAGCCTGGATGACGTAGGTACCCTTCCTACTTATGCGGACCGGCATGAATCGGCACGGCCGGGCAGCGATATCTAGTTTTCGACAATCAAAATGATACCGCAAGGACTGCCCGATCGGCACTAGGCGATTGACACCGCTCCGTTCCGGTGTGCCGATTCATGCGTATCGCACTAAGTTTGTATAGTTTTGAGAATTTGTAAATAGTTATCAAGTTGTGGGCCACATTTTTTTTATAACCACTCTCTTAAAAATATGCTTACGCTTCTATTGTCTAAATAATAGTAATAAAATGATTACGAATACTTCCGGATGCTTAAGATTCATAAAATCTAAAAGATTGTCTGAAATCTATTTTTCTTAAGATTATCTTAAATATTATTAAATTCACAATTCAGTTTTCTCTCAAAACCTGGACTTGATATGACTATAAGAAAACCGTTTTTTAGCACGCAATTGGGTATTTGACACTTTTTGAAAATGCTAGGTTTTATCATTTGTTTAGAAAATATAAGATTTTTTGACCCGAAAATGTTTAAAAAAATAAAGTTATGAATTTAATATCTAAATTGTATAAAATAGAAAATTTAAAAAAAAAGCAATAAACTTATAATAAAATATTTAAATTGTTTAACTATTATTAGCTTACTGACATTAAATATAACAATTTTTTTATAACATATTTTATATATATGCATGGAAACGCATTATCTACGTAGCTATTATATATTATATCCAAAAGTCCATCCAATACTTAGTAACATTTACAGGTTTGTGACGTCACAACTCGGTACCGTTTTGTATGAAGCGTTTTTCGGCCACTCGCAGCAGCTCCTCAAACATATAGCTGTATCTAGAAAACTGTTATTTCTGCAATATTTTTATACAGTTGATAAACAATTTAAGTATGCAATAAAAATGTATTCAAGTACCTACGCAATTTAAGAATAATAGTCGCGACAAAGATACCATGAATTATTTGATAAAAGGCTCTCGATCAGATTAACTAAATACGTGAATGCTATTACTAGTAACCACGAACGCGGGTTCCGCAACGCTGGCCTCAGGCCGAGGTCGCCCTTTCAACCATGCAAAGAAAAAAATTATCTGACAGTTCGCTCCTCATTTATTATATTTATTTAATCTTAATTACTACTATTGTTAATTTGTAATAGATGAAGTCTGCGATTTCTAAACTTATATCAATAATTCAACCACTACTTAATCTCGAAGTAAAACTGGTAAGAGGTGAAAAACAAAGGCAGTTTCTCTAACCGGCCTAAAATCCATCATGGTTAAGTTCAGTTTGCAACGACATTGAATCACTATCGATCATGTTCTAAAAATATTCCTATCTTTCAATAGTATCTACAGTTAACCACCGAGTACAGAATGTATTTCAGACGGGGGCAAAGAAATTGTAACAGCAGATACTGCGTTGAATTTCAACGACAAAAGTCCCCCTCCAAAAAAAATTTACTAAGTTTATTTTAAAAACATACTTTTGATGTTGGATCATATGAAGTTTACAATACTGCTGATTATTGCTTTAAATAGCTTTTTACCGTATGCAGCATGCGCACACTAAAATCAATTTATGTGGCTTTCCAGTTTGACGCTTTTGGACGGTTTAAGCGCCAAAAGCGTTAAATACGAGTTCCATTTTTAATTTACAGTTTAGTTTGTTCATTTATCAATCATACATAAAGACACTGACGTCCTTTGTAATATAGTATTTTTTTTATTATTTATTATTATAACTATTTATAAAATATACTAATATATTTATTATTATTATTATAAAAAGTAATAATGCCCTGACAATGTGCGTTTTGTAATTACTTAGTACATGCAAGGGGAACTACCGATTCATTTTAAGATTCTATATAAAAAATAAATACAACTCGAACATAAGAAAAGTAATTTGTGTCCTAAAAAAAATTCGATTCAAAATGCAGATCCGATTTTCGAGAGGTTTTAATACAGCTGAAAGAGAACCTGTGAACTAGAGCGCGCCGCTTTGTGGCCGACCTGTGCAGAACTGGCCTCTTGAGTGAACAATTCAACTCGCAATCAGCGAGTTAGTCAGTTATATAGTGCCTTCATCACTGCGCATGTCTACAGGACTGTAGGACTCATACAGCGATAATAAACCATTTTTAAATCAGGTCCGCGCATGTCAGCCTTAAAGAGACATTTCAAAAACATAAATGTCTAGGTACAATGTGAATTCTCGCTCTGTCTAGGTACCTACGAGTATCTGTTAGTTTGATATGAATGGTCACGAAGTCCAAATTATCTCCACGAACGTCAATAAGCAGTTATATTTGGTAGGATTATCGATTTTATTTTACGTTATCGTTCGAGACGGACCTTGCGGTGACCGTTTTTTAAATTAAGCTTATTGTGTACACTAAAATTATCTAAACTAACTTTAATGGTATACGCAAATGTTATACACACTAATGAGTAACACAGTTTAGTTTATAAGTCTTATTAATAAGGATCTCGTAAAGTAAAAGGGTCAAATAATGTGATGAATTTTTTTAGAAGTAAAATTTTTGCATGTCGATCTGTCAATTTTTTTCTACTTGTAGGTTTTGAAAATTGAGAGACTTGTATATTAGTAGTAATCCTTTAGCCCCGACCGCAATGGGAAATCGAAGTAAACGAAACAGTGAGGCCTAGCCGTTCTGTATTTACACAATGTGACCGAATCGATTTACAAAAATTTTCTCTAATTGTTTGAAGTTTCACCTTTATCCGAGAACAGGTTGTATTTGTAGCAGTAAAGTATAAAGTTTTTGAATTTGTAAATCATTTAAAAACTGTTTACAACTGGTTTAATGAGTTTAAACGAGGTCGCACTAATCTCACCGATGATCTGCGTGAGGGACTGCGTCTGTGTTGTGCGGCGTATGATAGAGACTGACAAAAGAGTGACCTATCAGTAGATTCGGACAAGCTTAGGAATCGGTATGAGTCAAGTGCACAAAATCATCCATGAACATTTAACGGTCTTTGTGTCCGGTGGATACCTCATAATTTGACCGAGGGCCAAAAACTCCGTTGTGTCGTTGAAATGGTTGAAAGATTCAACGGAGGTGACTCAAATGCTGTGTTCGACAAACTTACGGGTGACGAAAGCTGGATTTACTGTTATGATCCCGAAACCAAAAGACAGTCTGCTCAGTAGATGTTTCCTTCCGAGGAGTTGCCAACTAGAGTAAAGAGAGGTCGAAGCGTGGGAAAAAAGATGGTGGCCTCGTTTTTCGGAAGGGCAGGTCTATTTGCGACGATTGTTCTAGACTCGAAAAACAGTTTCTGCTGAGTGGTATACTAATAATTGTTTGCCACTTGTCTTGAAAAAAGTTCGGGAAAAACGACCCCGCAGTAGGATCCTCCATCACCACAATAACGCCTCGTCGCACACCGCCAGGCGAACGATCGTCTATTTGGTGACGTCAAACGTGAAATTACTAGGTCACCTGCTGTATAGCCCCGACCTCACACCTCGTGATTTTTATTTATTCTCGAAAATAAAATAAAAACTTCGAGGAAAACGTTTTATGGACGCCGCGGAAGCTGTAACTGCGTTTCAAAAGGCCGGCGAAGAGACCGCTAAGGACAAATCGGCAAAATGCTTTTCTCAGTTGTTTAATCGGATGTAGCGATGTATTGACGTGAACGGACACTATTTTGAAAAGATATAATAAATTTAATAACTAGCTAGTTTAATCAGTTATGTATTTCTAAGAACTTTCAGTTTGACCCTCATATACCTCCTTTATGAAGTAACTCCCTTGCGCAACACTATTTAATTATTCTTCGGAATCAGAGTATAATAATTAATAATAATTAGAGCACATACGAAAAAGTATTCGCTGTTACCAGAAATATTTGAAATAAAAAGCATTATTGCAAAACTTTAATCAATTAATTTATTTGTCTGAAATACTGCAGGGGCTTGAGTTAAACTACAAAACGCAAACCTGCCATTGCTCTTCCGCTTACTTCCTGCTCAATCACTAGACGATCTCGCCACTAGCCGTACGTTGCAGTTATTTGACTTTTCATTACCATTCGCGTAAGGTTCTATCGAAGCATCTAAATTAGCCCAAATCATCTGATGATCGTTATTTTATTTATACAGTCAAAGCAGCCAATAAAAATTTCTGTAAGCCGTCAAGACGTTCATTATACGTATGCAGAGAAATAATTCACCAGTATATATGCAGGCATAAATACTTCATAACAGAATGAATTCTTAATATTTAGTAATAGGCTATTATTTTGACTGACCGTACTAATTTAAATACAATATTGTTTTAAGTTGTTTGACGTAACAGTGACGTTGAAGTAACAGAGTAAATCAGGACCCCAGCTTATTTTATTAAAATCGC
This sequence comes from Marasmarcha lunaedactyla, assembly GCA_923062675.1. Lineage (NCBI taxonomy): Eukaryota > Metazoa > Arthropoda > Insecta > Lepidoptera > Pterophoridae > Marasmarcha > Marasmarcha lunaedactyla. The sequence goes on along the minus strand of OV281339.1, from coordinate 9,033,374 downwards.
ATCTCACAATTAGGGCTACAAATAAAAGTTTTCACCAATATACCTGCAAAGATACCGTTGAGCGACTTTCTTGCTAACGTAATTTTGACTGCTAAACTTGACTGTAAAATTTGTTAGATAGGGTGCCCCGATAATTTTTACATTTAGTGTACAATTAATGAATAATTAGTTTCAATATGGTAACTATGGTTGTTTTTGTTTAGATATAATTGATTTTCTACTCGTGAGATCTTTTTGGTCAGGTTGGTAATGACTGTCAGGGCCGTCTTTAACCTATTGGAGGCCCTGGGCATATTAGGATAATGGGGCCCCTATGACTTTGACAGAACATTATTTTGTTAGAATAGACAAAGAAAGTAGATAAACAAGGTTAAATATTTATTTTTATTAACAATCACATGAATCGAATAGATAAATGTTATATGGACTCTATTAGTATAAGTAACACTTTTAGCATTTACAGGTTAGTGCTTAAAATCTATGTTATTCGAAGAGGAACCCTTCTAGATTTCAGATGGGCAAAATCGCTTATAACTTCTTCAAAATCTATGCTTTTTAGCACATCAGATTCTATGAACATCAGCGACAAAGTTGGTATTGTAGTCAGTAATTTAGGTTCGATTTCTTCGAATTATAAGTTTTTTGGTAATAAATATTGTTTATCGTTTGGTGATCTGACAGGAACTAGGGACTGTGTATTTCATCTGAGGGGGGGCCCCTATCGATTGCGGGGTCTCTGGCCACTTGCCCAAAGTGCCCAATGGGAAAGAGGGGTCTGCTGACTGTTATCATTCTAATATACTAATACGGGTAAATAATTCGCTCTAAATGATTGATAAACCTTTACAGGCCCACTAAAAATGAACATTCGAGGTACAAAAAACTACCTTTGACAGAAATTAAGGCCACGCAAATCGCGAGCATACCGCGAGTGACCTTATTTGCCAATTAAAAAATACAAATGAGTTCATATCCACATAAAAATATGGTGCAGTTAAGATATGAAAAAATCAAATACCTAGCACAAATCTTATCGCCTAACAAACAATTTAAAAAGCAAGATTATTTGTCAAGATCTTTCCAAGGGAAGTGAACCTTAACCACATAATCCGAAACAACAGAAAACGAATGGTTCATTGAGAAAAATCTAAAAGTTTTCTTTAAACACGCTCTATCTGCCAAGACAGCCCTAATAATCCCACTACAGGAATATCAGCCTCACCTTTCAAAGGGCTGGTATCTACATATAAATCTGTGGCTAATCTTGTATCGAACAAAACAGTTACATTTTTTCATAAGTTAATTTGATTTCATTATATTTGAAAATTAATATAATTTCTTCAAGTTAAAATCTAATCACCAAGTTCGTAGCCTGGACGCTTATAATAAATGCGTAAGTGGAACGCTTCGTGGCCCCTAAGAGAGCGCGCACAGCAGGGCGTGGATATCAGGTTATGGATTCTTTAAAGGATACAGGTAAATAATTAATAAGATTAATGTTGTGGTGTTATTATCATGAAACTTTAAATTAAGAAGTAAACATAATTCAACAATCTTGTTCACTGAAAACAAACACTTTTACCCAAATATCGGTAGGGGGTCTCATTCCGAACGCACTTAACAAACCACGAGTGCCAACCTAAAGTCCAAACAAATCGCTGTAAAAAAGAACAACACCGTACGCAGGACCTCATAAGAGCTACGGTGTAATAAGGCTCTGCGCTCGGCACAAGCGGAGCGGGAAAGCATGAATTTATTTATTTATTTATTAAAATATCAGAGTTCGCATGGGTCAATTGGCATCCATATTAAATATATTTATTTATTTAATTTTTCTGAAATATACGGGGCGTTGTTCGGTGTTACACGATATACCGATTTTTTTTTAAAGATGAAGATAGTCATTTTAAACAAATAAGTTATTACTATTTGTTTAAAATGACTATCTTATACTCAGACAAAATGTTTTTTGAATTATTATTGAAATTAAGTGAATAAAACCTTAACAAATCAGCTCTTCTCTAAATTTAAGCAGATAAAAAAAACATATCTCTTTTTAATAATATTATCACCTCAGAAGAAATGTACATAAAACACAAGATTCCTCAATATTAATAAAATAGATAATACCCACCTAATAGCAGGGCTAGATGAGTGCGGGTGGCGTTCAGGCTCATTATAGAGAAGGTCAGCGAAACACGAGCGCGGCGGGCGGCGCGGCCCGAGTCAATAATGCTACTGCAACCGGACGCATCCCGGTGCACCCAATCTAGGACTCAGCGAACCCCAGATGCTACTCTTCGCTAGCCTCTCCGTCACACCTACGCAACCCGCCCCCGAGCGAGAGAGATAGCTGACAATTTGCAAAATGTACCTATATTGATTAATACTCGCATTGATTATGTGCACCGTTTAGGTGCCTGGATTCCTAGGACTACATGAAACAGCTATATTTACGACCCCCACGCTGCCTGCGTAAAGGGCGGAGGCCCGGGCCAACCCAGCGAGAAAATCTATACAGCTTGCTTTAAATACGCCGGGGAAAAAGGAATAAATAGGACGCCATCGGATCAATAAATTATCGAATTAATCGAAATCGAATTAATAAATATTTCAATAAAAGAGAGATATTAGGCTATTAACGAAGATTTGATTTTGTTTCATAAATGGGTTTGGTAATTTTTAGTTAAAAACAAATTAAAACCTTCTGAACATAGTACATTTTACGTTTTTGCATAGAACAATTAAATTAATTCGCATATGATTTGGTTTGCATATTGTAAAATGCAAATTCAGTTCAAACAGGGGGTTTCCAACAAAAAGGTTCCCTTAGATCAAAACAATTCTGCGCATAAAACATTATTATTATTTAGGGAATAAATAAAAATAACTTAAGTCTTACACTTCTTCAATAGCACACTATATAAAATAGTCCACACAACCTATATAACTGCATACATTTTTTCTGCAAACGAATCCTACCTTATATTATAAATGGTATAAATGTGAAAGTCAGTTGGTTTGTTAAGCTTTCACTCCTTAACTACTGTACCGATCATCGCATTATATTGCAAACACGTTGTTAGGGGTACAGAGAATTACATTAGGTACCCCGTGGCTTAAGAAAATGACTAACTGTTCCCGTCCAATATGCTATCGAATCTGCATGCAAAACCTAGCAAAAAATAAAAAGGACTATTCCTAATTCAATAATTTATAATCTGAAATGAAGTATAGTATGGATTTGGATTGCAATCTAACGTGACAAGTTAATTCTGCAAATGAACACAAAATAACCTATAAATATATGATGCATAATGTGGATATTTTGGTTCATACATTATGAAACTGTCACAGTTGTAACATAGCGTGGGACTTATGAATGATTGCCGAAATCTTCCTTGTTTCCGAAATCTTGCTTACGAGTAGTTACTGTAGCGGTAAACAAGACAAATACTTTTGTAATGCTTCATTTGTTAATAAATATGAATGGATTGAATAAACTGTTTTTCATTTTAGCTTTTTCATAAAAGTAAACAAGGTTTGGAAGTGCCAAATCAGTCGTGAAGCGGTAGGGCCCTACGCTCAGCTAGTTGTCGCCCCAGCAAATAATTTGAAATAATTGCTCATTTAGGGGTCATACAATTGATTGCTTTGTTAGCTGTGGTTTGAAAAGAATAATAAGCAGCCAGAGCCAAAAACACAGTTAAGTGGGTACCTATGCAAGTACCTATGGATCAATTCATAAAATCTAATAATTTGTAAACCCTACTGGAGCTACAGTGTAGGGTCAGAATTATCTTATTTATTTGGTATTATTAAAAAGAATGTTTTAATAATGATATATAATAAATCGGTAACAATTTGGCTTATCCCTTTTTTAGAAAAAACCCTACAGTAGACAATGGGCTCAAGGGAGACAAACGTCTGCGCTTAATAGAGAGCTTTGCTTTAACAGAGGCGGCTTTTTTGAGGAAAAGTGGTAAAAATATTCCCTTTTAAGGAGGAAGCAGCGTGATAATTTATATCTATATATATACAAAACTTATTTGAAGCTCTAACTTGGAAGCAAAAGTCCCTTCATCACCATCAATTACTGATATCTTAACCCATGATCAACTAACGCAAGATGACCTACGCGTGTTTCAACGTTTTTGCAATTGTAAGTTGTCCAATAAAAAATGTGTTTTAACGTGTGAACTTAAATAAAATTTCAGCAATAAACATGAACGTAAACTGGGCATTTCAATAATTATGATTGATTTATAATTTGTCACAAACTATTTGTATTTAAAATTATTAAATACGAATATCTGCATGATAAGAACAAACAGTCACTATTAGTAATTCCCTCAAAATGTAGAGGCATGCCTTACGTAAGACATCTTGAAAGAAGGCGTTTGTTCGATTTGCAGATACTATTTGTATAAAAAAATATATCTTTCAACTCAGTTTATACTTTTGAGAAGCTTTTTATTTTGTATACTTGATATTTAAGTATAGATAAGAAGATATTGAGCAACAAAATGTGCACCCAAAAAACTTAATATTACAAAACGCGTTGAGTAAATTATTAGCTTATTTATTATAAAGTATTGATGAATGTAACAACTTATGGAAATGGTTGACAGCATTCCGACTGAAACTTTATACACCAACAGTATGTTGAGGGGGAAAAAATTATGCTACATCAATTTGAGTCATTAAACTAAATCAACGAAATATATTAATGTATGTTAATGTGTAGGTACTTGTAACCACTGGAGTAATGCTTTGTTAGAATACATAAACAACGAAAACGACGATGTTTTTTAGATCTACAAACAAGTAAACATCATATTATGTCAAAAATTTCTAACTTGTAAACGTGAGCTTGAAATGTAGAGAACATATTTTGAATTTATGCACATGAAAGAATGCCAACATTCAGAAACAAACGGGCAAATTTGTCAAAAAAAGAAAATAATTTGTCGAAATAAATGTAATGTAAAGTAATAAACTATCCAAAGTTAATGATATTTTATCTTATTTTCATTATATTTTTAAAGTGTACATACATAAAACTTCGACTCTTCATTCCGTGTTGAAACCATCAGTCATAGAGGTAAGTATAACTAAGAAACTACTTTACGTTCTTTCAGTCGATTAAACCTAATCGCTTCAAGGCCTACAAAAATTCGCTATAATAGGTACAGCACCTATTAATGTTAATGTTAGGTACCTACTCAGAATCTAAGAAGACACTACCGATTTGCTCAATGAGTAAGTACAACTATGTACGAGTATAATGCCTGGTCACAGTTAAATTGTTGTTTTCAATTACAAGCACGAATGCATAAGTAATGTAACCTACTTCTTGAAATATCGTCACTAAAGGCATACATATTTATATTTATGTTTATTTAAACTCTGGCTATCTTTTTTTAAAACTAACTTGAAGTAAGTAGACAACCACAACCAAACATTGCGGTACTAACGATGCTGGTAAATGTTTAAGAATTGTGTTATACTAGGTATATGCAAATGGGTAGAGAATAAACTAATTGTCTACGCAAGGCCTAACAGTGAATACGCCCAGCAAAAGTATCTACATTAAATCGGTTTTCATAAATTACATTAATTATAAATATACAATACAGAATCAGAAGAAAAAAAACAAAGACCAGGGATGACACTGTAAGAAAAATCAATAAGTTCGCGCGCCGTCTCAGTACAGTACACACTCAGCTGACTATTGATTCTGCAATACTGATGACATAAGAAAAGGTATATTACCAGTAATATGCAATCTTGTCACCATAGCCGTTTCTCACGTTCCGATCCAGAAGGTTGAAACACACATTGGTCACGGCTCCCTCCAGCCATTTCACGAAAATGTTCCCTTTATTTATATCAAAGTTATATGACATAAAACTGCCGGGTGTATATGGCGTATGCCAATAGAATTCGTCTGCTATTTCGGACCAGAATTCTTCTGGATCTTCGATCGACTTTTTGTGCAATTCTTGGTATTTTTTGAGCGATCGGACGTAAGATTTGTCGACGACATGATCGGTAGGGTGGTAGACGCGCGACATCACGACCGGGCGGGCTCTAAGGCGTTGGAATGCGGACTGAGTGCGACGGAGTCGCGTTCGGCCGCGGCTGACAGAGTGACAGCCCGACTGACGTTCTTCGCCCTTGACAGTGACGCGCTCGTGTATCACGCATGCGCACTCTACGATCTCTAATTCGCGCGCTTTATTCAAAAAAAATTTCCATCTACTGATCTGGTCTATGTATTATGTATCTATTTATTTATCGATGGTCTCATCTATAAGATCATTTCGAGAACCATATCCTGATAGTATTAGGCAATACTAAAACTAAAGCACCTCAACTTGTAGGTTATCTTCGGAGTTAGTACGAATCTTGATAAGATTAATGAAATCTGTCTTAAATAACTATGTTATCTCACAATTATGTGAAATTTTTGGAGATGCGATGAACGTTTCAATTAGGCTACGAATTCAATGCGCAAAGAACCTATTTAGTCAGAGGAATGTAAACCTAAACAAAATAAATTACTTAACAAATTGCGTGGAGAATACCACTTCAATCTTTTAAACTTACCATATTGTTTCGAGTTGCGTCGTTAGAGCACCATGGAAAATGATTTCTTTAAGAGTTTCGATTATTTGAGGCATCCAAAGTACACCCCGCTAATAAGTACGCACCTGCATATCAAATGCCAGAACGACCACCATATTTGGAAAAGTTATACCAATGGATACATACAGCAGGCACATGTTCTTATTGGATGCAATATAACAATTCCTTCAAGTAACAAGATAAAAAAATTCGAGGGGGTGGAATGAAGGGGCATGTATGATATAGAACCTGTTTTCTGCCGTGAATGGGACTAATTCAACACACATACCTTGTACCTAAATTATATAATACTTACCAAAAATAATTAAATGTTTGACTTGTCAAAATTGTCCGAAAATGCACTCAGCGTAGCTGGAAAATTTCGCTTGAAATGCGCTATTTTTCATTTTTCAGAGAATGTTGTAAGATTTCCAAGCGCGCCCTTTGTACGGGATCCACCGCTATTTGTGATTTTCGTGCATAGGAGCCACTTTTTAGTAAATATTCCCTGCCTTTTCTCCCTTTTACTATCTAGCAAACGTTCCAGAAGTATTTCAATAAGGATTTCCAATGTATCCTGTAAAACTGACTTCATGATGATGTAGCCGACGGGGACACGTTCAACTTCTCCAAGAACTTCATTTCTACTACTATCTTCTACTTCTTCGACTCTGAGTTATACAAATTAACTTAAGTTTCGTTCCCAGTTGAAAACCACCATTGTGTTAAAAACTGCACACCAAGGTCATTTTTGCCAGCTACTTCTTCCTGCAGAAGTCTTTCAATATTTTTCCACTGCCTTTGATATTTTCTCGACAGGGCACTGAGTCTTCAATCAAATCCTTGCTTTGAAGTGGTTGTGCCACTGTTCTGTAAACTATGGTTCTACTGGGTAAATCTTGATAGTTATATGACACTTCTTACAAAATAGCCTAAGGAGGTATACCTTGTAAGGAGTTTGATAAATGCGCGAACTCAATTTTCTCCACGTTGTGCGATATTAATCATTTTCTTTTAAACATGTTGATATCCTGCGATTTGCACGAGCTGAGCGGACAAGGTTGGCGTGGTGCGGTAGCACCCGGCGAAAACTTTTATGAAATTATATTATATGATGAAATTGAAGATCATAAATAAAAGCACACAACGTTCAAACAACCCCTGGCTGTTAAGTTAAAACCATGCGCTTGCAACATGTACACGGAGTTAAACTGGGCTCGTAATCTAGCCTGTGTTTTTTTTTTATTGAAAAAGGATTAGACGTTTGTCTTCTATCTCACCTGATGGAAAGTGACGATGAAGACGAAGGTGTTACACGTCTATCCACGAGATACCTATTCTATGTGTAATTAACTTTGTATTGGAAATACGTTCCTTCCTATTGATATTAAGATTAAAAGATAACAAGGACTAGGTAAACAATTTATTCTTTATTATGTAATAAATGTAACATATAAGCAAGTACTAAAATAAATAAAATGTGTATATATTTATGTTTAGTTGTCTTAAATAAAATCCCACTAACCTAACTGTGCAAAAAGATACCAATTACGTAATCGGTATGTACAATTGTTATCAATAATTTAAAAATGTGTTTTCGTTACGATAAAAGAATGATCATATCTTATCTACCGTTAAGTTTTTGATCTCATCTGTACAGATAAACACATCTTTGGCTTTTATGAGAAAGCAGATCTCTGTAAATGTATGACAGTGACTTGTGATTGATAAAAAAAGTTACGAAAATGGTGGCGCCCATTGAGGTCTGCTTTAACCGTGGAGCTAACATACAGTAGTTTCTTTATATTATATTTATGGCTTTTACAGCCTTCTGAAATTAATAAGTGTGTGAATTAATATTTCATAGAGATAATATCATATTGTTGATAACTGAACGAGGCAAATTAAATAGAATATGTTGATATAAATGAAGATCTACATAATATATTAAAATTTTTCTTATAAATAATTAATAAATAATTTTGAGGTAGAAAGGAATACAGTTATTTAAGAAATGATGTAGAATTTGTTCAACTAAGACAATTAATTAAATAAGTCCTACCTAGTAAATTTTGGGATATGAATTACTGTATACAAATCTAAACAATTCTAAATAACTAAAAGAATACTTCACGGAACAATATCGGAAAACAATGTCCGACTAATGAAGAAGCCGAAAGCCAACATTGACAAAACAAATTTGACATTCTGGTAAAATTTCCCCTTTGCCATTTTGTTCCAACTTATTAAAATTGATATCTGAATTTGTATCAGGTGTAGGGTAACCATAATGTAGATACAGTTCATGTTATCATGGACAGCTATTGGCGAAAAGTTTGGTTATGACAATAATGTGTTTCAATTTTTTTTATAGACGATCAATGACGTAAATAATTCTGGAAAAAATTTAAATGATTAATAAGTATTAAGAAAGTTATACTATGGATTACTTCAAATAGACGAGGTCCTTACTAAAACGTTTCAATACTTATTACAAAGGAGTTATATTTGCATGGAGCCAACAATATAGACACTAATAGCTTAAAACGCTAGAGTTTAGTACCAAATCCGTTATGATCACTGCCGAGCTTGACAGAAATAAATATTCTGTACTACCCTTAAGGCTTACTTGGGAATACCTGACAGCAGCTATAACGCAGAGTTAGCCTTGAGTGTCCATCACTGTCAATGTTAGACTGAGAGAAATAAAGCAATGCCAACCCAGGACTAGCTAAACTAGTTTGACGCGAATAAAGACCCAACAAATTATTATTTTTTTAATTTTGTAAAAATACGGGAAATTGTGCACCAAACAACACGTAAGAATCATTAGTGTCAATACTATAACAACAATGGGAAGTCAACGCAAAGGCCAGTACAACATCATAGCTCTGTGCTAACCATAGATCGATGGACTTTTTATAATCTGATCGGACTGTGAATTACTGCGTGATTTTTCAGTTTGCAGTGGCAGCAGCTAGATGATCAGAAGTCGGCGCATATACGTTTTGGAAAATAAGTGATAGGTCGAATTAACTCTATCGCGGAAAATAGTAACGCCTGGGTTTTGGACGTGTTAAATTTAACGAGATTAGAATCGCTCCATTCGGACATCCTTCGCAAAGTCAAGTTAACCCTAATTATTGACTCTATCTGACACTGGATCTAGCACGGACTCGTTCACGCATTGGATGTGTTGCCGGTATTATTCGCATTTGGTCAGCGATCAAAGACTAATCATTCTAATTGACGGTGCCCTCGGGAATTCAGATATCCAATATGTATAGATGATGTCTGGATATCATCATCTACACGTCTTCGACATTGCCGCCTGGCATAACGTTTAATTACGTAGTTTATAAAAGAGACAATCCTAAATTTAAAAAAAATATTTTTAATTTAATACACAGGACAAAGTTAATGTTCACGACAAGTAACGACGTAGTCTCACAAACGTAGATCAACTATTTAACAAAATACGTTGGATAACTTTTCTGTTTCTCTTTTCCTACTTTTTTTTTACCTATTCTTCAAATTCACTCAACATTTCTACAACTGAAACATGGAAGGTACAGGTCCAGTACCAGCAAAATATAGTTCAGTACAGTGCAGTTTAAATGTGCATGCTAAACACTGTACTTAAAATCTTTATATTTCATAATTGTAAAAAAGTAATATTAATAGAAATCAAAAAAGAAAATTAAAAATAAATATAATATCAATCAATTTATCAATAACATTCATACAGATTCAATGTTATAAAATCTATGTAACAGTCTTAGTTTTACCAAATTTATTTTAAAGGTAACACAATTGTTTGAATGCAATCATACACAACTAGTCATTATTTCTCCACAGCGCATATGTCAAGTTTATTTTTACAAATTTGTTATTATTATTATTATTATTTTGTTTTATGGCAATCAGCTGTTGTTACGACACAATAACTATTTCTGCCAATTTCAAGTATTAGTATACACACCTACTACACGAGGTTAATAATTTTGTAGCGATCAGTTGAGCAGAACTTGCAGTATCTCGAGCATTGAGTTACCTTAAACAATACAAAAACAGGGGGATGAAATAAGTTTTTACAGATATTTTTAACATAGAAGAGTATAATTTATAAAGGCGTCTGGCCATTGTTAAGAAGAAGATTAGCAATAGGGGATAACTTTTTAGCAACGGAGGACGGTAGTGGGATGTCTTCAAATTTTGAAAGAATGCTCAAAACTAGGGAAATCAGGAGTTCTAAAAAATTGTCATTAGGGGAGCAGGTAGAAGTAGGGAGGCATTATCAGATTTAGTAGATGGAGGGTTAGCAATAATAGCATTATGGGCAATTTTGTCATAGCCTGGAGATAAAGACGGACTGGGTTTTGATGGTTTGTATATTGTTTTTTTGTAAGAAAGATTCAGTGAAGGAGAACTTTTAGAAGCATCTGCGTACGATTTTTTTACTGAAGGGAAGAGGGATGATGCTTCCTTGAATGATATGTTCTTTTGGGACATGGTGATTTTAATATTCTTTTGCCGGGAATGTTCCGGGCAAGATTTGTCAGTTGCTAAATGAGGGCCTGAGCATTGCAGGCAGGAAACTTCAGAGGATGCAGGACAAGAGTCACCTGAGTGAGTTTGTGCACATCTGAAGCAACGAGCACTGGATCGGCATTGGGCTTTCACATGGCCAAATCTACAACAGTTTAAGCATTGTATGGAAGGCAAAATGTATGGATCAACGGTTAATGATGAGTTAAAAATAAACACTTTATCAGGTAAGCATTGTCCAGAGAAAGTGATCACTACAGAACCTGTGGGGGTCCAAGTGGAACCAGACTCCATGGACACTTTTCTGTTTAAGCGACGCGCCTTCAAAATTGTTATATCACCTTGGCTTGTGGAGATTGTTGATACAACTTCCTCCATAGACCATGAAGTTGGGATCCCGCGGAACAGCCCCATTCTTGTTATATTATATGTAGGAATTAAAGCTATATAGTTATGAGATTTAAGACTCTGGTTTCTGAGAAACTCGTTTGCTGCACATGCAGATGAGAATTCCACAGAGACCCGATTTCTGCCAACACTCTTTATACCATCATTTTTAATATTTTTAATGTTTGATGTAAATAAAAAATTTCCAAAATTTAAATGATTAAATGTACTGCCCGACTTAGGGTGAGTTTCTGACCTGGACACATGAACAATGAAAGGACCTTTGTCAGAAGGATGGTAAGATTTTTCTTCTAAAAGACTTGGATGAGTGTAAATAAGGTTATTGGTTTGAGATGGAAGAGCATTCGAAACAGATTTTTTAGGAGTAGGGGACGAATCCCGATTTATACTTGGACGTTTTCTTGTTTGCACATGTTGAGAGAAAGGGTCAGGGGAGTTGTTGACATCGGAAAACGGGATTGGGTCTGGGGGCTTAGGAGGGATTGGAACACAATCCATGCTCATTAAGAGCTAGATAATTCGTACAACCACTTACCAGGCGAGGAAGAGAAAAACAGAAACACTTAAAATAACTCAATGATGATAACAAAATCACCAAAATAACCGACAAATAACGAAAACCGTGTGTACACCGCAAACGAAAAATTGACCTACAAATTTGTTCACTTAAACCGTCGATGACATATAAAAAGTAGATACACAATCAGGTTCAGATAAACGTCATCGTCAAAAGAGTGCCCAAATGAGAATGTGGGATCTCTTGAAATTTAGTAGCATTCGGTCCCTTCGACAGTAAACATGTTAAAAAAAATTTAAAATCACACATTTAGGTCAGTAATAAAGAATTAATTATCGTATATTCAGGAAGTTAATTTAAAACTAATGTATTAAAGTTGTTATTAATCAAGCCAAGACATAATCATATTTTTAAGTTACAGCCAACAAAAAATCAACAGCAGACTTTTGTTCATTATAAAAATTATATTTTCTGTTTGTGAAAACATAACATGGTGTTATGTACCAACTGTCGTGTCTTGACAACGCCTTCAACCGTTGTGAACACTTTAAAGTGTCATAATTGTACGAAACTGTGTGTCGAGTTTATATTTGCGATCGAAGACTTAAACAATCATAGCCGAAACCAGCATGACCATAAATAGTAACTAGAATAATACCAAAATATATTCAAATATCAATTTTTCTAACCAGAATTCCCTTAACTCACCTTAGACACATGAAACAGTATTTCAATGAATTAAATAATAAAAAATTTGCTAAGCATACATATAACACATACATTTATCTAACACTTATTTTATCACTTTAATACCGGGTAAAATACAACTTTATACAAAATCTTCTGATTTAAAATCCAAAAACCAGTATTTATTTACAAATTTATGAAATTAAATTAATGTATGCTTAAATAAGTAATTGTAGCACCGCTCATTACATAAAAGCTTCTAAATGTACCCACCAGTAATTCATACTCAGCCTACAAATATTTTAAATAAAAAACAATGTTTAAGTATGATATTCCTTCTATGTTCGATTCCAGAAATATTTTAGTCTATTTCATTTGACGTAAACCATTATTAACCTTGATTTCTAGATATCCTATTTCACTATTTCTTAAAATTATATCTTCAGTACAATACTAATTGCAAAATATCATAGCAATTCAAACAAAACTTCATGAATAAACTGTTGGTGATATTTAATTCTCTACAAAGAATTGTGTTCGCACTCGTTAATATATATTTTTTTAAATATAATTGGACGTATATTCTATTTAAGATTGTAGCACTTACTGTTACTTAAGCCAATCAATTCAATATTAAACACTAATAAATAGTAATGAATTAATAAATAGTAGAAACATATCTTGGTCTATTTTTGTTCAACCGTGGACACCGGTCTTTCGCTTTCGCGTCGTTTTTAACTTAACCTCTTTATTCACCAACCGCCTTCGCATATTTTGGTTCACAGCCTCTTGTTTTTCAGGGGATCTGAAATAGCTTCGTAGATCGTACGTATCAACGTCGTAGGGCTTTGAGTTTGGAGGATCATCCGAGAGTGGCATGTCTCTGGTGATAAGTTGGAGTTGTCAATCGTTGCTCTCGAGCAGTTTGGTTGTTTGTTAGGTTGCGATAGCTAGGAGTCTTTTTCGTCGGAGTTTGCGGAGGCACCTCTTGGCGAGTGAGGCGGCGAGGTAGGCGGCGGTGGCGAACGCCAGGGCAGAGAGAGCCCGATGTGCTAGGGACGGCCCGGGGGTCAGAGGCCGGGACCGCGCAGTCCCCGCCGCGGCACCCCGCCAAGCGCGCGCCGCCGCCTCCGTGCCTTCGATCTCTATTGCACCTGAAATGATTTTTAATTCTTGGTATCCAAATTATGAAAAGTACACAAAAGGTTTTATTCTCATAACCAAAAATTACATAACTGTCTGATGGGACTTTGTAACAGTGAGTTATAGCCGCACAGCAATGTTAAATTTATTTTAGAATATATTGTTTTTTGGATTGTTTCATTATTGTGTAATTTTATGACATATAATTGATCACGTCTACATACTAGTTATCAATTAAATTTTTTTAAATGTCCCAGATGAAACTCGACGCCAAAACGAATCATAATATTTATCAAAAAAATATATAAGAAATAATCTTAGTCATGCATTTTCATCATCATAATAATTTTATGAAAAAAGCAAAACTTAAATAGTTAATAAACATGTACCTAGTTATAAAAAAAATATATAATTATACTTCAATCTTTCACGAGCGTTGCAATGGGTGTTAGCGTACTGATCTCGTCTTTTTTGTTTGTTGTGATAAAGTTCGGTACATTTAACAATTCGAATGGGTTATCTTCATGCTGAAATTGATGAAAACTCGTGGCTGACATTCAATTAGGTACCTTAATTGAACTACTTCAAAGTTGAATATGTTTTTGTAGATACGTTTGTCTGAGTAGAAATATAAATTACTGATCTTCTCTAAAAAGTATCAAATGATATTTATAGGATTTAGTAGTTATGTTAAATATTAAAGATAGGTATTTACCTATTTAGGTTTATTCCTTATAATACTTAGGATATATAATGTTGATGAATGAGCTAGATTGATATGATATGAGTACACGCGACGCGGACGACACTTAATTGCATACTAGTAAATAAATCGATAATTACGACCACCACGGTAATTAAAGTGCTGATGCTTAGAAATACATAATGTTCGTGGACCGAACATCCTCCCGGGGCAACAAAAAGACATATTATAGGTATATAAAGTATAAAAGTGAGAATGAAGATGAAACAAGATGATGCGCATTGATAAATAATAGGTCTTTACCTATGAAACTGCCGTTTTGCCGTACTGGCCATTTCAAATGAAAATAATTTTTTTTTGACTGATAATTCTAATTTCAAATTAATTTTATTTAACAAACATGGAATTCTTTTTCTAAAATCGTCATTTGTTTAATAGTTAGTGTTTTGTTTTCAACGCACTCGAACATTTTTCGTCATCATGGATAAGTTAAAAATTCGAGTAATTATGGAGTATGAGTACCGTCGTGGCAGCAAAGCGGCACAAGCGGCACGCAACATCAACGACGGAACGACGGAGCGAACACTACAAACGAACGCACCAACCGTTATTGGTTTACTCGCTTCCGTTCTGGAAATTTTGACCTGAAAAATGAACCCCGTGGTCGTCCGAAAACTTTGGTCGACAATGACGAATGAAAGGCAATTGTGGAAGCTGATTAAACTCAATCCACGGCTGAATTAGCAGCAGCTTTCGACGTTAGCATCAAAACAATATTGGTCCATTTGCGTCAAATTGGCAAGGTAAAAAAGCTTGACAAATGGGTATCCCACGAACTCAATGAACGCCAGCGCGAAGTACGCGTGGAGACGTGCCTTGCACTGCTCAGCAGGCATTCAAATGAAGGAATTCTGAACCGCATTGTTACTTGTGACGAGAAATGAATCCTGTTTGACAATCGTAAGCGCTCAGCAAGTTGGTTGGACCCTGGTTCAGCACCCAAACAATGCCCTAAACGAAAACTTACCCCTAGAAAAGTGATGGTCACTGTTTGGTGGTCTAATGCGGGTGTAATTCATCACAGCTTCTTGCCAAACGGGACAAGCATTACTGCAGATGTGTACTGTGAGTCTCCAACCAGCTTTGGTCAATCGTTCGGCTCCACTGCTCCTGCACGACAACGCGCGACCTCATACTGCACAGCAGTCGGTCTCCAAGCTACAAGAGTTGGGGTTGGAAGTTCTCCGTCATCCGCCGTACTCACCAGACCTTGCGCCTACAGACTTCTACTTTTTCCAGAATTTGGATAACTTCTTGGCGGCAAAAAAATTCAATACCCGAGAGGCAGTACAAAATGCCTTTGAAGAATTTGTTGCCTGAGTCCAGCTGATTTCTTCAAGAAAGGCATCAATAAGCTACCAATGCGTTGGCAAAGATGCATTGATTGCATGGGTGATTATTTTGATTAATAGAAATAAAAAATATACAAAAAAAATTACGCTTCATTTATTTCGTGAAAAACGGCAATTTCATAGGTAAAGACCTAATATTAAGAAATAAAAAAAATTTTTTTATAACATATTACAACACTAAAGTCTCTACGATAGATACTGAATATTGGCTGATACGTTAAATACGGGCCTACGTTGATCGGGCACCGTGCCACGATCTTGGGACTGCACGCGTTTTACTTTAGCGTCACTTTTGCGGTTAACGACACACACACACTTCATACTACTACAATCATAGCGGCTGGAACCCTCCTCCTGGTTCGGCGGCGCCCCGGCCGCCGCCGTGGACCGCGACCCTTACTCCGCCCGCGCCGGCGCCGGCTTGTGTTGTAAATTTAAGCCTTAAGCCTCGAGACTTGAGACTTAACCTTGAAGCTTTAAAGGCTTAGAGCCTTATAGGCTTAGATCTATAAAGGCTCAGAGCTTTAAAGGCTTAGAGCCTTATAGGCTTAGAGCTATAAAGGCTCAGAGCTTTAAAGGCTTAGAGCCTTCAAGGCTTGTAGCTTTAAAGGCGAAGGGCCTTAAAGGATTATAGCTTGAAAGGCTTAGAGCCTTAAAGGCCTGTAGCTTTAATGCTCGGAGCGCTTAAAGCTCATATTTTTATGCTATTGAAACCCTTTAAAATATATATTTTTTACCATTGTAATGTACCATGGTGATACGCTTGCTACCTCTCTTAGTAATATAAAAGTTAATAATTACTAAAAAAATAATAATTAATAAAAAAGTTAACAATTTGATTCCTTATAAAACATTGTTTTATTTCGTCCTTTTTTAAAATTTCTCTTTCAGATTTATGTGTTGGTGCATTTTTGAGGCTTTGCTTTTTTATGATAAAATCTTAGAAGTTATCAAATAATAACAAATCCTTTAATGCTGAAACTTTGAAGTCATGAAAACTTTAAAGCCTTTAAGGCCTTAACCTCGAAGCCTTAAAGCTTTTAAAGCTAAAGCCTTAAAGTCTCAAAAGCCTTTAAGGCCTTGAAGTTTTTAAGCTTTCAAAGCTGAAGCCTAAAAAACTTTAGAGCTAAAGCCTCGAAGCTTTAAAAGCTTTTAAAACTAAAGCCTTAAAAGGCTTAGCCTTATACAATACAAGCCGGCACCCGCCAAAGTCACACAACGTGCCGCCACGCGACGCTCGCACCTGCGATGCTTACTACCGCCAACAGAAAGTAAATGACGGTGTAATGGTGGATGTCGTGGGCAGACACGCAACTTGCTGCTTCATCCGCTGGATACCTTGGTCTAACCTGGTCATTCAAGTCAAGCAGCGGGATGGTTTAGCTCCATAAATTATTATTTTGAGGGATATCCGTGGCAAAACGTTGGATCGTACATGTAGTCTTAAAATGCTTATGAGAGTAGATGTGAGAGTCATCAGTCTTTATCATACAATCGCTCAAGGCTGTGACAATACCCGACCGTGTCAGCTGATAAGAGGTAAATTGATCGATTCCGCAGTAAACCCTTTTAAAAAATCCCTATCGATAATTTGTTGTAGCTCAAAATATTCCTCTTGCTGGTTTCGATTACCTTTGATAAAGTTAGTGCCGTTGTCGCTGTTGTTGTCGTTGTCGTACATATGGTGCGGGGCTCCGCGTCGGGCTGCCATCCTTCCGAGAGCTGATAAAAATGCTGCACTAGCTAGATCGAATACTAGTTCGATATGCACGGCTTTCGTAACCATACAAATAAATAATACAATATTTATTTGTATGGTTACGAAAGTTGTATGGATTGTTGTTCTGATGCCTCTTCCAGGGTTAGCTTTTGGCTTAGTTTTAGTTTATGGCTGAATGTGAAATTATCCTGATGTATGTTCCAGGTTAAATCTAATGTTTTTGTGCTATCTCCTTTACAGTTAAATTTATTACCTTCCTGTTTTAACTCATCATCTATGTTTTGATTAATTGCTCGCAGTTGGATGCCCACTTACGTAATGGAAAACCATCTGATTGTAGAAGTTTGTTAATATGACCGACCAGTTTTTGACCTACGTCTATTTTAACCCGTAGATTACAGTTGCTAACTGGTATGATTTTAGGGGTTCGTTGGGCGAGTTTCTCCATATTATTTTTTGATAATGCTGATCTAAGCATAAAATTTGCCTGTACATTTTTCTCCGATAACTACAAATTGTTATTGTTTCCATTTAATTATAAGCGAATAAAGGTCTTTTTGTAAGTTTGGACCTCTAAGTGGGACGTCGTTCAAACTCACCCCTGTAGAGGTTTTCGATGACGCATTAAACACTACTCTAAGCTTAGTAGTGTCGCCTTCTCCTTGTTGTTGTACGCAGTGGTGGGGTAAATAACAGCCCGGTGACGTTATTGCTTCCTTGCTGCATTCCTTCATATGATTAAAACTACGATATTCAGTTAAGAAGGCTTTATATTGCTTTGCTAGATGGGACTGCTTAGCTAGTTTTCGCTCTAAACTTAGCAACTGAGCTATGGCTGTGTTCTTGGATGCTCCTAAAGAATCTATCTCACCTTTTTTCATCGGTAGTCTACGTAGCGACCCTCCGCCTGCCGCAGCGTGGTTTTTAGTCTATACACTCCTGATCTTCGCTAGATATCTCGGAGTCGTCCTCGACATCCTCGATCTCACAAAACTTCTTAATGTCATCTATGTTATTTAAAACTACGTTGCACTGAAAAGTTTTCATCATACTACCGCATAAAATCCAGCCCAGTTTTGTTTGTATAGGTTTGTTTGTTTTGTTATAGGTTGTGAATTATCCTCGCCCTTCAGGATACCACTTAGTAAAATTATTGAAATCTACATGTCAGCCCCAAATAATAAATCGACAGGACGACTTAAATAAAATTCTGGATCAGCTAGCTGTATGCCGTATAAGTGTGACCATGTCGGTTTGTTAAAAGATTGCCTGGGAAGATTTTTTATTAAATTATTCATAATAATATTCATAATTCAGTACCTCAGTGCTAAACTTAAAACCGTTGTAGATCGAGGAACATTCAACGTATATTACTACCGCTTCTCCCTTACGCCAAATATCATCCCACTACACTCTCTTCGTTCGATTCCTAGCATTTGAGCTGCGGTTTCAGAAATTAAAGATATCTGACTACCCGGAGCTATCAGCACGCGCATAACGTGTTTTGTGCCATTTGCTGCTGTCACATGTATTAAACTTGTTCCTAAAAGGACCTGAGATTCATCCCCTTACGATACATGTGAGTTGGTGGACACGTGTTTAGGTATTTCCGGATATTTTATTACCGGATGTCGATGGTTGACTTCACTTCAGGCATGCTTCGTGCAGCAACGTATGATGTTTGCTATTGCAATTGCGACATGTTTTTGTAGAAAAGCAATGTTTACCATTGTGGTCAAATAAGCAATTTTTGAATAAATTATTTTGCTTCACCGTTTTCAACTTTAATTCATTCGACATTTTAACAAAATTTTTCACTGACTGCAAGTTCATTAGCATTAGATTTTGCAATAAGTTTTGTGATATTGTTATATGTGGAATAAACATTTTTGCGATTGATATAATTAAAAGTTTTAAAATTGGCGTTATGCGAGCTATTGTTGGATGTAGGTATAATAGATTCCTGCTTTGTACGGGATGCTTCTATGTATGTAAATTTAAATTCTAGAAATTCAAGAAATGGCTGTAATCTGGCAGCTCTCGAGGGTTCTTTACTAGGGATGAAATGGCAAAAGATACACGTTTGTTTTTTCTCAACGTTGAATCGTTCTAGTAAATTACATGTAACTTTGGAAAAATACCGTTTTAGACTATCTGAAAAATACAAATTATACATGTATAATATATATATGTCGGAATCTAGCTAGTGACATCTAGTTTTGTTTGGAGGAACCTCGGACGCCAGCACCTGATTGGTGCTTGACAGAGTCTACGTCATGTGGTTGTCGTCGGGTGCGGTCGCCACACACTTGACTACGGGGCGGGACCGTGAGGACGTGAACGTAGAAACTGTCTCGCGTCCTTTTGATCATAGTTCTTTTATAAGTATCCATTACAATTTATTCAGTGTAATACGTGTTGTTAATCAATAGTGCCATAAATATAAGAAAACTGTAAATCAATCCTGAAGTGCAGTATTATTTTGAAACCGGCTTTTCCCCACATACGCCCACAAAAGGAAGCAGCCATTGAAAATGCAGTCTGATGTCGCGGAAACCAACCCCACTCCGACATATAAATATTTTTCATAAATTACATTTAATTAAAAAAAATACAAACGTAATAACACTGCTTTTTATAATTATTTGTGTTATTATTATATTAAGGGATATATGTTTACAATTATGAAAAAAAAGCAAGATTCAACAATTAAATATCACTATCTAAGACATCGTCAACATGAACTTCATCTGTTTCGTCAAGTTTATCATCGTTATATTTCGAATTGACAAATTTAAGATTTTAGTTAACAAAAATTAATCTATTCAATCGAACAGCTGTGAAACGGTTCCGATCTTTGGTGTGTGTCGTCCCAAACAAAGACCAATATCTCTCACTGGCGGCTGATGATAGTAGATTACTCAAAATTCTTATGGCAACAGCACACAATGGCAAATGGCACATTTTCTTATTAATTGTTCTCTTTTGCTGGTGGTAAGTACTCTCATGCGTTAAAAACACTCCCTGATAATCATATGCCACATCGCCGTTTAGTTCTGCTTCGATTTCCCAGTGAAGGGTATCAATCGTGGATCAGCAAGACTTTCAGATCAGAACTTTTAAAGTATCTTCTAACTCCTACTTCTCATTGATTACCTCTAAATCTATGTTAACTCTCACTTCTGATTGATTTTCTCTAAATCTATGTTAGCTACCGTCCTAGAGAAAGCTTTAAAGTTTACGTATTGCTTTCGCAACATATCGTCTAACCTACTCGATACTCCCGTTGAGACCTGGTACTGCGATGATTTTCCCGCTGGCTGAGGTGTTGCTAGCTGCTGCATAGCTGCAGGTGGCTGCGGCTCATCATCTGCCACTTGCTGCTGCGCTGCTTCATGCTGTGGAGTTACCTGACTCTTACGATTCACGGCCGGGCTATGAGCTTTAGTTAAGAGCTCCTCCTGCTGTTTAATAATACTACTTTTCAGCTTTTTATAGACCGAAAATGTATGCTCATATTCCCGATTCCTTAAGCACGATTTGCCACGGATATCATACCTCGATAGTGCTATGATTGTTTTCAAAATCCTGCCAATAGGACTACAGAATTTGGAGTTTCCTATTAAAATAATCTACCGAGAATTTTTTTTCCGCTCTATCTTTGTTCAAATTAATGCTTAGCTTATTGATAGATTCAATAAGCTGGTTCTAGCTGAACAGTAATTCTTCCATTGCTAGAGGTCTTATATAGTATTGATAAAAATATTGGAAAGATCTTACTTGTTTTTAGCCGCTAATTGCTATACCAGATCCAGAGACAGGACACTGACTTCCAATGCACTGGTTTCTCCGCATACACGAATTTGTCCCGCCTATACGGAGGCTCGAAGGACCATGTAGGATTTAGAAGTTACGTTAAAGATTAAAGATAGGTAAATAGGTTTATTCCTTAAAATACTCAGGATATATAATGTTGATGAATGAGCTAGATTGATATGATATGAGTACACGCGACGCGGACGACACTTAATTGTTACAGTTAATAAATCGATAATTACGACCGCCGTGGTACCTAAAGTGCTGATGCTTAGAAATATATATATATGTATAATATATATATTTAATGTTCGTGGACCGAACAATATTTTCTCACAAATATCCATCGAATTATGAAGCTTCGGTGAGCAGGCACACTGCCCTAATCCATCTGCGTTTTGGGACCCTTCTTGATACTTAAACACCATTACTTACTCCATCAACATGTGTCAATTTATTAAACCAAAAAGCTTCATCACTCACCAATCATCCTAGGGTCAGTAGGCTGGTGAGTGTGACCAAGGGGCCGCGGCGCAGCGGGAGCCTGCACTGGGAGCGGTGACAGCGGCGGCGTGCGATCGCACGCTGGCGGTCGCCGCACGCCGCTCCCGTCCTCAGATAATACTCGAGAGTATTTATGGAGGCGACCGCCTTCTGCTCGCCGGGGCAGTTCTGTGGTTAGGAAATTATACTTAATCATAACAAGAAACAATTAAATTAAATATGGTCTTCGTGTGTCGATATGCTGTTTCTACTCAGTCCCGAGGCATTTTGCATTATGCTCTGTGCAGTAGGTAATTGGTTTGCTGTCTTCTGTTAGGTAAACTGTGGTTGAATGAAGGTAATTGGCTTTATAAATGAACCAATCAATAATTTATGAATATACCTTCCATAAATGAATCATATGTAAATGGCTCTAAAAGTCCTTTCAGGGCTTTTGATTATATCAATTTCACACTCATAAATAACTAATGAAACTCACGCGAAGGCAACAACAACACGTCCTTCCCGCGTCTCGGCGCGGCTGCGGCTCGCAGACCGCCCGGCAAATGGCCGCCTAGAGCGAACTGCAGCGCGCTTAGCAACAGCCATTGGCAAGGTTTATATACCCCGCCTTCGAGGCAAGATGAATCCCCGTATACTACTACACGACCGGCCTGAAATTATTTAATTAGATTGGTATTATGGTTGAAAATGTATTTTAAATAAGGTATATATATATATGGATACATTTGGTTAGGCTACCTATATACTAAAGATGTGCGGAAAAGTAAGGCGGTGGTCTAATATAAACGCACGAATAGGATTTTTTATTGAAAATAATAAAGTCGTCTTATCGGTCGATACTCTACTATCACAGCTTTGGTGGACATGCCACCTGAATTTTGAATTGTATAATATCCAAACTCACTAGTTTAAATTTTTGAATATAAAGCACCATATATTAAAAATTTTCGCAAAAAGCGTTTATACGCTCAGCGGTACGGAATCTTGGCCAAGTTCTCGCATCGCGATTACAACGATTCTCAGTGTTTTTTACAAAAGTTATTTATGAGGGTAGGTTAATAAATTATAACTCTTAGTTAAAAAGAGCAATTCATTATGTTTTAAGTGTAATTTGTACCCTTTTTTTTTAATTTAGTCAAAAAGTGTCACTTGACCGACTTACAAGAAATTTTAGATTATTGTTTTTTCAATATTTAAGCTGTCGAATTATCAGTTTTTGAAGATTCGTGGTTTTGAATAGACGTTCAACGTGATTTTTAACAATTAAAAATACCATTAACACCAGAGCAAGTTGCACAAGCAGTAATTCTTATCGGACAGGGGTTAACCCAACGTGAGGTGGCTGTTGTGCTTAATGTACCGCGTTCTTCTATGCAGTATGCCTTGAGACGATACCGGGAAACGGAGAGCTACTCGAGGGGACCAGGCAGTGGAGGTCGATGATGCACTACAGAACGGGATGACCACTTTATCCGTTTGGAGATTTTCAGGAACCGTCATCGGACCTCTGTTGAGGTACGTCAGCGTCTCCAAATGGTGTGTGGTGTAAATGTGAGCGAGACAACAATTAGAAGACGTATGATGGAAGCAAATTTAAAAGCTTGCAGACCAGCACGGGACCAGAACTCCTCAGACAGCATCGAGTAGCTCGACTTCAATTCGCTCGAGACCATGTCAGCTGGACACACGAGGAATGGGCAAAGGTACTCTTCACAGATGAGAGCCGCATAGTCATACGAGCTCCAGATGGGCGTGACAGAGTGTGGAAAAGGCGATGGGAACGGTATTTGCCCATTACCGCTATTCAAACTGTTAGTTTTCGTGGTGGCTCAATACTGGTATGGGCAGGTATAAGTTTGGAAGCACGTACAGAGTTGGTGATCATTGAAAACAGGCTAAACGCGGATCGCTACATCGAAGGTATCCTCCAGGATCATGTTGTCCCCTATTCTGGGTTTGTAGGGTCCGAGGATTTTTTATTAATGCATGACAATGCACGGCCCCACGTCGCCAGATGTGTTTAAGAGTATCTTGATACCGTGGGCATTCAAAGATTGCGAAGGCCAGCTCGCAGCCCAGACTTAAATCCAATAGAACACATCTGAGACACGCCAGTCCTAGCCCATCACAAACCCTTACCGAGCTCCGCAATATTGC
Organism: Marasmarcha lunaedactyla; assembly: GCA_923062675.1. NCBI lineage: Eukaryota > Metazoa > Arthropoda > Insecta > Lepidoptera > Pterophoridae > Marasmarcha > Marasmarcha lunaedactyla. Next base: position 9,009,126 of record OV281339.1, on the reverse strand, counting down.
GATAGACGCTTGGGAGACCATGCCACAAGTTGACATTCGAAATGACATTGAAAGCATGCCTGATCGAATGGAGGCAGTCATCAGAGCGAGAGGAGGCTGTACACGTTATTAAAACGTAAAAAAAAAGGTGAAACAATAACAATTAGTAAAATCTTTATCAGTGCGACATTATAACGTAGATTCCTGAGTTATGTGTTGTTAAAGAAAAAACTTTATAATAAGGACTTTAAGTGTAGAAAATCATTAAATCTCTCTTTAATCACGTCATAATAATAATTGTTACCACCCTTAATATTTAATATTTTGAAACGATCGAAAATACGTCAAAAATAGCAAAATGTATAAGTGGCCAAGTTTCCGTGCCGGCGAGTGTATATAGAACATGAATTAACGCATAGTTTGCACATAAACTATATAATTGTAATTTTAAAGTTATCAGGTTCACTTTCAGGCTTCATAAAGGTTTCAACTCCTAGTATGGATAGAATTTTATGCGATGAACTCGGATGTTAACTCGTCAGCCTTGAATACATTTTGTTTCAATATAAGTTTTCGTACGGTTATTCGGTCCCGGTCATCCACAACGTAATTTATGCAGGGAAATTATAATTCAAGCCACACATTTCTTTATTGGCCACGTGATCAAACTTCTAATTTTATAACTAAGCCACGGGAAAATGAGATAGCCTCTAATACACTAATTCGTCTTTTTTGCAACGCCTACTAAATATTCTATAGAAAGCGTAGTAGTTAAATTTGGGTAAGGTTAATGTTAGGCTGCACCTGGCGAATCACCATAATGGAAATTGGATGATAATTCAAAATTTTATAGCAAAATCATCATGTAACAACATATTTTTAGTGGCGAAGATAGTATCGTTCAGACGCTCGTAAATTGTGGATGACTTAGTAATTTAGAAGGCGAAGAAGAATTTAGAATTTTAGAGGCGAATATTAAAGAAGTTTGTTTAATTAGCACCTATTTATGCATAGTTTGGGGCAATACGTCTCCCATGCCGCCTAATATGATAACGCTTTACAATTTAAAAAAATTTACGGTGCGTATGCTATTTTTTTTTGAAATTGTACCTATTTAATTATCATAATTTTATTTGATTGACGTTTGTAATCTACTGCGCCTTCATCGCCTGGTTTACCTTACTGATGAAATTATAAGTTAAATTAATAAACAATACGAAATATATTGACGGCAAATAAGTTGACTCCGTATTATAAGGCAAACTTTTCGTATATAACAATATATAGGGAAACTATTTTTTAGGGCAAAACAATTTAATAGGGAAACAATTTTTTAGGGCAAAACAATTTAATCTTGGCAAAACATTAAATCATCCACAAAGATAGCAATTCGCATTTCGCAAGAGCAAAATTAGCAATTTACTAATAACAAATCGGAACCGGCTCTTGGTGGTGACATAGGGGTAAGTAATTATATAAAAAAATATAAAACATTTGTTAAGAATACGTTACTTATGAATCTGTGGCTTGACATCAAGAAATATATTACTCAGATTTAATATATTACTCAGTGGTAACGTCACGCATACTATGTCATCGCATATTTATATAGGGTGTCCCATTACTTGCACGACAAACTGAAACGAAAGAAAGATTGAGGAGTGTCCTACCAGATAAAAAAAAATTTAACTCAGTAAAAGTGTCACCGTTTTTGATATATTAGGTCTTTACCTATGAAATTGCCGTTTTTCACGAAATAAATGAAGCGTAATTTTTTATATATTTTTTATTTCTATTAATCAAAATAATCACCCATGCAATCAATGCATCTTTGCCAACGCATTGGTAGCTTATTGATGCCTTTCTTGAAGAAATCAGCTGGACGGGAGGCAACAAATTCTTCAAAGGCATTTTGTACTGCCTCTCGGGTATTGAATTTTTTCCCCGCCAAGAAGTTATCCAAATTCTGGAAAAAGTAGAAGTCTGTAGGCGCAAGGTCTGGTGAGTACGGCGGATGAAGGAGAACTTCCAACCCCAACTCTTGTAGCTTGGAGACCGTCTGCTGTGCAGTATGAGGTCGCGCGTTGTCGTGCAGGAGCAGTGGAGCCGAACGATTGACCAAAGCTGGTTGGAGACGTGCGAGCTTCTCCATCATTGTGTTCAGTTCTTCACAGTACACATCTGCAGTAATGCTTGTCCCGTTTGGCAAGAAGCTGTGATGAATTACACCCGCGTTAGACCACCAAACAGTGACCATCACTTTTCTAGGGGTATGTTTTCGTTTAGGGCATTGTTTGGGTGCTGAACCAGGGTCCAACCAACTTGCTGAGCGCTTACGATTGTCAAACAGGATCCATTTCTCGTCACAAGTAACAATGCGGTTCAGAATTCCTTCATTCGTATGCCTGCCGAGCAGTGCAAGGCACGTCTCCACGCGTACTTCGCGCTGGCGGTCATTGAGTTCGTGGGGTACCCATTTGTCAAGCTTTTTTTTTTACCTTGCCAATTTGACGCAAATGGACCAATATTGTTTTGATGCTAACGTCGAAAGCTGCTGCTAATTCAGCCGTGGATTGAGTTTCATCAGCTTCCACAATTGCCTTTAATTCGTCATTGTCGACCAAAGTTTTCGGACGACCACGGGGTTCATTTTTCAGGTCAAAATTTCCAGAACGGAAGCGGGTAAACCAATAACGGGTGGTGCGTTCGTTTGTAGTGTTCGCTCCGTAAACGTCGTTGATGTTGCGTGCCGCTTGTGCCGCTTTGCTGCCACGACGGTACTCATACTCCATAATTTCTCGAATTTTTAACTTATCCATGATGACGAAAAATGTTCGAGTGCGTTGAAAACAAAACACTAACTATTAAACAAATGACGATTTTAGAAAAAGAATTCCATGTTTGTCAAATAAAATTAATTTGAAATTAGAATTATCAGTCAAAAAAAAATATTTTCATTTGAAATGGCCAGTACGGCAAAACGGCAGTTTCATAGGTAAAGACCTATTATTACCGACTTTTCACTTTTTTCGAAAAATTCCACTTTTGGTCAGTTTTTTTGTTGGTGTGTGTACAAACAAGCATATACTTTTGTATTATTTTTTTATAAATATTTAAGAATATTAGATCTACCATATGCAAATATCATTAATTTTTATAATATCATTAGGTATCATTGAGAAAAAACATATTATTCTCATTATTTTGTGCTACAAAAATTATTTACCTCACCTTTGGCATTCAGTGGTGAAAAAAAAATCTATTGCATTTTTACAAATAAATTACGTATTTAATAAAGATTTCAGAAAGGTATAAAACTGGCCATATTATTGGAGAAAAAAAAGAAATTGCCAGTTTTGTGACAAAGGGGCTGATTCATATTAAATCCAACTTTTAAATTTAAATTTATTATACTCATTTTTACCGATCCCTGGCAATGCTAAATTGATAAATAACATGAAATTAACATGCGCTTCATTTTGTTTTCTACTAATAACGACAAACGAGAGGACTACTACCTGCTCTGACCTTTTATATGATACCGATTAGACTATTGTCATAGCCAAAGCCGTTGCTATTGTGCTTTTCTATTCTGTTTGCTATCTCGCTCTTACGGTAGCTAAAGTATGCGTCTCTCTCTGTCACTTTTTCCCGCCCCTCCCTCTGCCAGCCAGTCTCTAGGCAGTACGATCCTCTCTCGTAAGAGAGTAATATATTCCTTGACGATCCTTAACGCTCTAGTGCACACGTCGTCGCTCTCTTACAACTGTTGTTTTGTTTTCGTACTACGTTTTTTGCTTGGAACTCGGACTCTGATTTGACTAACGATTTGGACTTTGTTAACTGTAATTATTTACGACTTGGCGCTTTCTTGGACTTTCTTTTGTGTATTGAATAATGAGAATAATATGTTTTTTCTCAATGATACCTAATGGTATTGAACAAAATGATATTTGAATGTTTATTTTATTTTATTTTCATTGGATAACATGCAGTATACATAATTATACAGTTTTACTACAGAAGACATAGTTAACACCATTTACATGCTGTCACATATAAGTAATAAAGCGCTTGTTTTATGTCACAAAAAATAGAGGAGAATCCCAAGCCATGATCCCAATCATATGGTAGAACTGCTATTCTAGAATATTTACAAAAAAGAAATACAAATCTGACTGTTTGTACAGACAGAACCAAAAAAACTGACTAAAAGCGGCATTTATCGAAAAAAAAATTGTAAAGTCGGGAAAAACTTGAAAACGTTGAAACTTTTACTGAGGTAATAATTTTTTTATATTGTAGGGCACACCTCAATCTTTCTTTCGTTTCAGTTTGTCGTGCAAATTATGGGACACCCTGTATATCAGTTTTATTGTATAGGTAAATTTTTTTTCTTTAATTAATAAATTAACTTATTTATTTACAAAGGATTAAAAACATTTACAATTCTAGAATGTACATATGTATATTAAATTAATAATCATAAGATAAAGATACGCTACAAACAAATAACTGCGCTCAGAATTCAAATTTAAACATGACAATTCAAAATAATTAAGAAGTTATGCTGCATTGTTGGTGCGTGAATTATTTAGAATTCATATAGCGAAATTGTTAATATTAAAGACATCTGTGTTTTGTTCTAGGTTCTTCAACAGGTTTCGTAAGTTTTGCTTACTCTGGGGCCTAACAGTTAAAGTGTTTATACTCTAAGGATTTATTATTTTATCTCTCTCAAGTCTCATGTTTTCGTAAACTTACTTTTGGCTTATCCAAAGTTTCATTGGTATAGTCTCTGGATTCTCCCGAAGTTTGTAACAATCCTAATATGGGAACGTCGACAGTTTGCTCCTTGCCAGGTTTACTTGAACCACTTGGCTTTTCTCCGGACATTATCTGGATATGAGAAGACCTTATTAAACCAATGTCCTTTAATTATAATAATAATAAATCCCCAGACAAACACACCAATATGTATACCACCGGATGATTACTGAATCTATACAGAATCATAAAATATATTTAGTAGGTATATATTAATGGTTAAAACTTTGGCAATCAAATTTGCATGCAATTGATAATAGGGTTGCAAACTTCTCCGTCTTTATTATAGAATAAATTTAAACTAATAAACTTTAAATATAATTATTTGTATACTTATTATAAAGTTAAAGCATTTTAGTATTCTTTGCATTCATTACATGAATTGCACAACAATATGTGAAAAGGTTTAAACGCCACGTATTTTGGCGGATGTACATTTGATAATATATCTAAGTGTTTGTTATTAAATTAACAAAAATATATAGACCAACTTGCAAACGATCCTTGCAATGTGTACAGAAAATCTCAAATTGTGATAATTAGCCCACCTGATGTCCTTGGTCATTAAGTTTCGCGGTGATAAGCACGCCTTGTTCGGGAAAGCTGTGTATGTGCGTGCCGCTGGCGTAGTACATCTGATGCCCGCCCAGTTTGAAGTTCCCTTCGAAAACGCGGTCTCCAAGCGCAATCTGCGAGGAGATACAGAATATATTGGAATTTAAAGGTTTTTAATCAGCCACTTTTTTATAGTTACCAAAAATATACAGGGTTACAGGTTAAGTCGACCTATTCCCGTTAGGCGTGGCGTTTCTGACTGATTTGTGTATGAAACACCCTATCCTAAATCTAATCGTTTTCGAGATATTTTAATTTAATTGTTTTCTATAAAAAATTCCCGATTTTCGGCTATCAGCTTAGAAATTTTGAAATGTGTAGATCTTATTATTACTATTATTTGATTTTATCATGAAAAATAAGACGTCCAATTTTTTTCTAGTTTTATTCGTTTACAACGGCTTATTTATTCATTTTACGTACAATATTGGTTATTGAGGTCATAAAACATTTTATTTTACATGTCAATTTCAAATAATAGTAATAATAAGACTTACACATTTTAAAATATCTAAGCTGATAGCCGAAAGTCGGAAAATGTTTAAAGAAAATAAATTTAATTTAAACATCTCGAAAACGGTTAGATTTACGATAGGGTGTTTCATACTCATATCAGTCAGAAACGATAGAGACTACACGCCCTTAACGGGTATAGGTTGACTTAACCTGTAACCCTGTATATATATATACCTATTATATAGGATGACTGGTGGGTCACTTTTGAAATTCGAGGCCGTGATAGTTTGAGATCATTCATGAAGAGCATAAATATAACAAAAAATAAATATTAATTATTTACTGAGTAAACTTAACCGAAAGTTAAACAATTAATTACGCAATATTAATTAGTTACTGAGTAAACTGAACCGAAAGTTAAACAGTTGCTATTTGTGTATTGAGTAGACATACTTAATTCAAACACGACGACGGATTACACTGGCATAAAGCGCAGGTATAATGATACTAAAAGATATTTATTTCGCAACAAGTCTCAACATCGTAAAATTTTGAACCTTTTTCCTGATAGATGGATTTCAGAACTAAATTTGTAAGTTTTTACAAGCTCAATTAATTTTACATGTAATTACCTGAAACATGCTCAGTAGATCGTTCAAAGCTGGCACATTAGCACCACCAGTCTCTGGTATCCACCTGCAAACGCATTAGGCATTTAGGCATACATATGATACAGATCTGCTGAAAGATTATTCCTTCGAAATAAGCAATATCTTTGTGCATTTACTTTCTGTTCTTTTTCTGTAATGATAAATAAATAAATGCAATTTTTTTTTTACTATTTTCAAAGGAGCATGCGACCAACCTGATGGTAAGTGGCATCTGCATCTTAGTCGTAGGTCTTTTGTTTTAAAAAAATAATAATAATTGTTATTATTATATCGACTAATGACGCATTGATTAAAAGCAAATAATACAATAATGTAACGCAAGTTACCCTAGTAATTCCAAATAACGAAAGTAAGAAAAATAAGAAATGTTATTATCATTGTCTACATATCAAACAGCTGAACAAAAGAGAAAAAATGCATTCAAACGTAAGTTCGAACAGAGACCCTTTTTGTAAGGTTAGGAACCGAGGCGTTGCCAGTGCATAAAAAATATCTATTACACAATATAAATAATTTGTAAATAATGTTTTATAAAATAAAGGCTTACATTTTTGTTTTATTTGCGATTGAACCTTTATATTGGTTTCTTTAATTTCCTAAATTTGGTAAACTTGTCAAGGCTTTATTAAGGGTTTTTGAAACGAGGTATACGAAAGGAATTATATAAGTCCAAATTTATTTAATTTATCTCTACACTTAAAAACCCTTTAAATATAAAACAATTTGAAACATGAATACACTTACCATTGCCTAGTGTTTTCATCATAAAACTTGACATGTCTCAATAAAGACGCATTGTACCAATCTGCAAAAACGACCAAAGACATTCCGTCATCGACTGCTTTCTTGATAACCGCCATTTCCTCAGGGAAATACTCGTCTTCTGGATCAACCAACAGGAGGGCTCCGTAGAGAGATGTGTCAATGCATGTTAGAGGAGAACCTAAAAGCATAAGAGAAAAAACAATATTGTTGATTCAGTTCATAAACATAACAAGCAATAGTAAATAAGAATAAAACATTTTAATTTTTAAAATAGAAGTTAGTAGAGTTATCTCTAGATTTTCAGCGCGAGCGTCATGACAACTACGCTTTTGTTGATTCTTGGGGTCTGGAAATCCTTTCGATTTTTTTATTCTACACCTGCTCAAAAACTGCATTGATTAACATGGAAGAATGTACATTACAATAGAACTAATCGAGGGCTGCATAAATGTATGAAAATTCATTTCTGCGCTGCTTAAAACTAAAAAAAACTTTTCCTCTACCATATTACCAGAGTAAACACCTTGCTTTATTTTAATTTAGCACGAGTTCCATCGATTGCTTTACCGGCGCGTTCATCGAGCAGGTGACGTTAGATTTTTGTATGAAATTTTAGCAGCGACATCTTCCGATTACGTGGGTAAAGAAAATTCGCGAATATGACTTTTTGCTTGCTCGATTTCGCCCGCTGACCGTGGACAAGCAGTCGAAAGTGAAACGTTCATTATGTGAAAGGAGCGTTTCGCGAGGACGACTTGCTTTATTGACGGATATGCTAATTAACGTTAGACGAATTTTTCAGTTACTTTGTCAGTGATAGTGATAGCTAGACGTAATTTTATCGAATTCTAATTGTTTAACTCAACACGTATAATATGTACCTAACTATGACAAATTCATTTATTTTTTTTAAAGTAATTTGTAGTAAAATGACAGACATTCATATTCGGCTTGGCGTATGTATGCGACAGCGAAGACTCTATTCATTAAATGCGATTTTGGATCTTTTAGGAACCCAGTTTAAGAATAATTAAGTGACCAAAAGTATCTTTATCATATCGTGCAAAGACTTAAGACAATTAACTAATGTGAGATTAAAGAGGATGCCTATTATCATATTACAGCCTAAAGAGTTATCATTATGTTATTGTGCAAATGGTAAATATGATCTTCTGCTCACTATATCAAGTTAATAGGCACCTAATTACAATCATACACATAGTTGATATTTTGATTTTAGACATGTGGTGTTCAATGCCTTTTTATTCAAAACAAATTTAATTTAACCTAACGGACATATCTTCGACGAATTTTATAAAAATGACTACCGCGGTTGAATTAATTAGGATTTCGGAGTTAATAATGGTACCTATACTTGACCGTGACGAACTACAATTTAACTTAGTCAATTTGAAATAAAGAAATAAAGAATTTTGAAATAAAACACTTTTTGCAACAGTTTCACAAACAATTTTATCGGGTTTATTTATATTTTTTATTTATATGATATAAATCGACGTTTTGGTTCCTTTACACTAAAGTCCGGTGAAATTTAAAAGGCTTATAGGGCCATAATTAAAATATACGAAAAAAAAGGTGCCTTTACATACACATTTCGCGTTACAACGGTGTTTGAAACGTCGAGTCAAAATGTAAAAATAAAAAATCTACTTAAAACGATTAAATCCGGTTCAACAAAGGTTTTTAATTTAATATGACGAAACTTAAAAACTTAAGTATTTTATCTGAATTCTGCAGTTTTCTAAAGACTTTATAAAAGCACACGCAATAAAATCTGCAGGCTCCGGTGGCTTATCAATATTTTGTTAAGATTAAACGTCACACAGACAAGCGCCGCCAATTGAAAAAAAGCATTCACTAAAACCTTCGGCCTGGTATCTATTTTATTTTTATTTATATCACGTTAGAAAAAAGATCAGTTTCTACATTTTGTGAGTATGAAATAATAAATTCTTAAATATCACTAAACAAAGGCAGTGCAAAAAAAAACAAGACCATTAAATGTATTTTATAAATAGTAGTTTGAAATCTTTAGATACACGTTAGGTATGTATCGATGTTTATGACGAAAAATTGTAACCTCACTAAATAACTCATGAAAGGCCTCGAAAGAACTCATGGCAGGCGTCCGCTAAAGTCATACCTATCAGACAGATTGTGATGCAAATATGCACTTTACTGTAAGATTTTTTTGCTGCATTGATACATAACGAATAGATAACATACCTACATTTTACAATGTTGATGTTCAATATGAATAAGAGTTATATAAAAATAAAAGTTTATAATAACTAGATTTATTGTTACAATACGTAGTTTTTACAAAATTTGGTATGCAAATCGATATACGCCGTTGTCAACACTACTCAAATCAATCACGTTAGAGTCATGGCGTGTGTTGTGCATTTAAATGCGAAATCCGTGGCGTGGAAAGGGTAAATAGTAAATAGCACTATTTTGCTGCTTATACAGCTTTTGCAGCAGTTTTAAAGCACCAAAAGCAATAAACAGAACTTTCTCTCAGCGAAATAAAAAAAAGTCTTAGTCAAATTGTGTACCTACCACTTCATGCACATAACAATTTTGACGAAATAGTGTCGAGAGATTTTTTCCGCCTGATGTTTTTCTTCTCGGTTTACCATACCTTTTAGAAGCCGAAATTAAAGGGAAAGTATTTTAGGTAAAGGTATTTCGTATTTAGACTTTCGGCTGGCTTGAAAAGTTTTATGCTACATGTTGAAATAAAATATTTAGGATTTTTATTAGTTACTTTTCCATATTATCAACATAATAGTACCTATTATGTAAAATAAAAGGATAGTTATTTTAAATTTAATATAGCTAATATATAAAAATAGTATTTTGTAACAAAATAAAAGAAACAGATCTCCAAAATAAACTAAATAAAAAAATAAAAAAAACAATGAAACTTACCAGCGACATCAACATAAAGACCATGTTCCCTCAAAGCTTTATAAGCGTCCCTAAAGTTCGTATGCACATGGTCAGCGTGCCAATCTAAAGGGTCATGTTTGGCCCTAAGGTCATCCCTTGGGAAATATCCTCCTGGATAGCGAAGACTGTGAAACTGATCCCAGAGGAGACGGCGAGAACGATTCGGGACTGGGATTATTCTGGCCCTGGAAAAAATTTGTGATAGTAAAAAAATAAAAGCTGTAAGGCTGAGTCTATAACTGTCAGAATATTATAACAAGGGAAAATCAACCATGTTATTTTATGACGTGTAAATGAACTGCACCCCTACGGGACACAATTCTAGAATTGAAGAATGAAGAAGAAAGAATGAAGGAGCAGTTTTTGTAAATTTTTAAATATTATTAGAGTTGCCAAATTTAAGAGTTACATTTTAAATATAAATATTATTAAGATATAAAAGTAATTACGCCCAAGAGATGAATAGTTAATGGTTTACCTTATTGGCAGCGTAAGGGTGGTATTCTTGAAAGCTCCCTCGCCCGCATCGTCGTAGCTCTCCAAGGTTATGTTCACATGACCCTGAACAAATAATATTTTTTTTATTTGATAATAGTTTTTTCTTTACCGGAGCAGCCTCTTCACCGAGAATAGCCTTTTATTTGATACTGTGTAACATAACTACAAGTATAATAAATTTAAAAAGAAAATGTGAATATTTTCATAAGTACGAACAAAATACAAATGTTTGATCATGCTGTGTCAAATTATATATTTTATATATATATATATCTCTGAATAGCAGTACATAAATAAAGAACCTAGTTAAGATTAACTATTATTAAGATTAAATATTATAATGGTATTATTACCAGGTGGTAATAATACCATTTCATGTTGCCTTTGCTTTTGCCGATAGTAGATTTTGGAATGTTAAAACTACCTGCAATATATCTTTTTAAAACTGCAATGAATCATCTCGCTTGAATTTAAATTGTTTTATTGTGTGTTTTACCTATTATTTACAGCACTTATATTATTACTTATATTATACTTATTATTTATAGCACAATAAGTAGGTACACGGTTTAAAGTGATTTTCTTAATAAAGGCCCAGCACTAAACTTGTAACCGTTTCTGGGTAATTTTGCATTTAAAATAAAAAAGGGCCGCCTTGATTTCCTTTTACCTCGTAGGTACTAAATGCTTGGTTGCCTCATTATCCTTTCTGCTTGCCAACACTGGTATCTAGAATACGTACCTAAGCCACCACCTTAATTTGCTACGCTTCGCTGCCTTTCAGGAACTCCGGCTGGATTTAAATAAATATATGTCATATATATATATATATATATATATATATATATATATATATATATATATATATATATGACATATATACTGGAACATACAAAGCCGCTGACATATACGACGCAAGGCTACTTACCCAGATGCAACGGAGGACAACGCAAGGAGGAGAGTGTGGTACCATAACCGGCCAGGAGGGACGACTGAAAGACCGGCCTTACCCCCCTTATTTTTCTCTTTTTTAAATAAACAAATTTTAAATTGACTCTTCGCTTTTTTTATTCTATTTATTATTTGTTCAAGCTCTAAAGCAGTGACAGTGCGTAAGCGACGGGAACCTATAATACCTAAGTAAGAACCTAATGGAAATCCGTGCGTTAGGTTCTTGTCAGCTACGTTCCGTTTAATAGCAATTTTTTTTTAAATGTCTGGATACCTGAATTTCACAATGAAAATTTGCGCCGGCAAGTAGAACCTCGGCCTTCCAAGCGATCCAGCCGGACCCCGGCCACAGCACCGGCCTGTACTTACTGCTATCGACATAAATCCGCCGTTGGGCAATTGCGGATGTCGTCTAGCTTTCGTCAGTTAAAGTTCTTAATAGTAACTATGTTACTTATCAATTAGGCAACTTACCTCAACTTCGCCATCAAAATTAGCGCCGGCGGGTAAAACTTCGGCCTTCAAAGCGACCCAGCCGGACCACGGCCACAGAACCGGGCTGTACTCCACTGCTATCGACATAAGTCCACCATTCGGCAAGTGCGGGTGCCAGTTCACTTTTGTCTACAATTGTACAATCAAAAGTTATAAAATCTACATGGTGAAACAGCAAAGGAACCAAAATATTTCCTCCAAAGGTCGCGTAGTTTTTACAGTATTGCCTAAAAAGCAAATTTATACAAAAATTTTTAAAATATCTGTCAAGATTTAAAAAAAATTGTACAATTGAATTTGTATTGTGTTTAATGATTTTAGCTTAAAACCTATTTTCCTCTCATGTAGCTTTGACTAGTTATTGCGAAGTCCATATCTTTATACCTCAACAATAACCATAAAAAATTAGAAACTTACCACAGTCCCAGAAACGCCTAATCCATTGATAATAGTAACATTGGCAATCGTAGGTTGCGCACTATAGAATAACGGTTGTGTACAATAGGGCCACATGTATTGGCATTCCGTGAAATCAATGTATGGCGGACTAAGGCTTGCTTGCGGCTCATATTCGCGGAGAAACTGGAAGTAGATAAAACTAGATATGGCGATTTCAGTTTAACACTTAAATCTATTTTGTTAAATTAAAATATATATTATAAAACTGTTATCACTGTTAACAACGGCTTTGTAATCTAAGTAAACTTGTATCAATATAAATTAGACATACACCCCAAATATTTATCTGTCTTGACCAAAAGCAACTTGCATAAAAGAAAAAAACTATGTAAAAATCAATTTATCCCTTTTAAAGTATGATGAAAGAGAACACATCCCACTTTTGCATCGCGAATTATAAACACTTTATTTATGAAGATAAATCGAAGGTGCTACACGTCTATCTAAAAGATATCTAACTGTAAAAGTCACAAACCCCGCTACAAACTTGCCGCCATATACTTTGTATGATTATCTTTTTTAATCCAATACTTTTACATAGAACCTGTTATTTACTTTTCACTATGTGTATAGATTCTCAACCCTCATACGAAACTGATTAAGGGAACAAAAAGTTTTAACTAATACAGATAAAAATATTCTTACAGCGAACTCTTGATTTTGTATTTCAAATAGTTGGTATCACAAATAAATAAAACCCAATCTAAATCCTACCTGATAAGCACTAATCAAGTCCAACTTGCCGTGGCCCTGTTCAAACATGTTAGGCCCGGAGAGCCTCCGCGCCGTGATACACAACGCTTGTTTGACCGCCGCCGGAGTCAAGTTCTGGCGCGGGACTCCACTGGCGAGGAGCGCTATTGCCCCTGCGACAACCGGCGACGCTACTGAGGTGCCTATAATTCAAGGGTAATGCTTTAGTAGCGAAATTTCCTATGACGGTTGCCTGCAGTTACTTATGTTTTACTATAAACAATTGAGAAACAAGGTGCTTATAGTTGTTAGAAATTGGGAGAAATTAAGCTTGTTTTCAATAAAGGGCCTCTGCGATCAAACCCGGCGCTACTGAGGTATCTGTGATTGACGGATAATGGTAAGTAAACCTGAAATAGTAAATAAATAAAGTAATAAATAAGTAGTAAGTAAATAAATAAATACTTATAGTTTTTTGAAGTTACGAGCAATTTAATTAGATTCAAATAAAATGTTAACCGGGAATATTGGCGCCTTTATTCATGACAATAATTCCATTGCAAGGAAATTAGCCGCATCAAACTTCGTTTAATTTATAGTGATAGAACAGATTGCTATTAATTATTTGAACAGCCTAGTGTCCACAAAAAATTTTCGAGAAATGAAGAGAACGTTACTCTTAATTTTTCTGACAATATTGTGCTTAATGTCCGATAGAGTGGCAACCTCTGGTGTCAGAGTTAATCAAGCCGTCTCTGGAAACTCCAGCGTATCACGTCACTTCTTCAAACACTTAATCGGTTGTTGGTTGGAGGAGATCTCATCAAAGCTTTTCAGATATGATCTGCCAATCGACACATTGTAATATAAATGTGTGGTTCATTCTCTAATACTACTAGAAAGAAAATAAATAAACTAATTTAATTCGCACATTTAGTTTCGTTACATATAGAACGAATGCTTAATATTCTAGGTATATTACAGTGACATATATACAGAATATTTATATAAAAGCATACCACTTAAAGATCTGCAGCCGCCATTGACACTCGAGCCTCGGACCCCGCTGCCATAAGTCACTATGTCTGGCTTCACTCGACCATAGCCCTGCCGACCAACGCAATTATATCGTTAAGATAAAAACCGCATTCGAGTAGGATATTGTTATATCTGCCGTCCTCAAGCTAAATCGTCGTTAACCAACGTTTGGCCAATTTAGTGTTTTTAATACCATTTTACTTATAACAAAAAGTTCTATCGATCTATATAATTAGTTTTCTCATATATGGTGTAGTTTCTGATTTGGCAAATTTTAAAACGTCGTTAAGTAGTTACCTATTGATATGATTACAACAAAAAATGTATTTAACTGACATTGCCAATCTATAATGTCTCAAAGTAATGTTAGTGTTTGTTACTTGAAAGCGATTTTTAATGAATTCCTTGACTATAATGTCGTTAGTGAATTTTTCTTAGCTATAATGTCTTTAAAGCTACTTTATTAAGTTTTATGGTAAGTATGTTCTTCAGTTATGGTGCATACTTTCATAACTTAAATGTCTCTAAGCGAAGTTGCTTAGCTAAAACGTCTTTATTGGCAAATTGAGACATTGAAGTTTTGTATTGTGCATACAAATAAATTGACTCCCTAGGCTAAAACGACTCTATCCAACAATACATAGCTTAATTGTCTCTATCTGAGCCCACGCGTCTTGGGTTGGTGAGGCGAGGGGCAGTTAAAAATGGCTGTGAACAAACCCCATACAAAAACTAAGCAAGATGAAATCATTAAGATCTCGGATGGTAAAGTGAGTCAACGTCAACAAGGTCTGCCGGTGCCTAAGGTAACGAATATCGATAGTCTCTATACCAAGCCGTATTCTTTAACCAGTAGTCTCTTCAATACATTTACCGAGACACAGACAACATTTGAACTCCAAGACGAGACAATTCTTGAAAACACACTAAGCATGATGAATGAAACATTTATAAAGGAAGTAGATATTAACCAGGATAAGAAATCGAATAGGTCTAATTTAAAGATCAGTAAAAACTCACCAAACTTTCATGATACCGTAATTGATTTAACTTGCTACGAAGTAATGCCGTCAAGAGATTTTTCTACTCGCAACCGTAACCGTAATATTGAATACGGCTTAAAACAAATAACAGAAGAGGAAGTAACCTCGCCAAATAACAATCAACTTGATTTTGATTCTGACGACTCTACGGGAGGCAAAGACTATTATCCATCAGATGAATCGGAGTCTCAAGACGAGAATCTTGATTTAAGGCCAAACAAATACAGGTCTTAATTGTCTCGAAAAAAGAAAATTCCAAAGGCATCTAACTCAGAAACTGTTTTGAATACTGAGAATATTATATCACCCAAAGTTGTTCCAGATTTTGAAATAAAAAAGCCATCTCGAAGACATTCTCTCGGTTCATTTCAAAGGCTGTTAACAATCTCAGCATCACATTCAAGTCGCAAACGTAGAAACACAACTGACATTTATTGTGCTTCCCAAACACCTGCTACTACTAATATTTTAGAAACTGATGAGTCGTCCTCCGTCGTTCAGGATCCTGAATTGTCGGAACCATCACGCAAACGTAAAAAATATAACACTACCGTAGCCCAAAGAAAACTCGAATCAATAAATAAAAGAAAACTTGAGCACGGCGTCAAAACAGGATGTACTGACAAATGTCTGAAGAAATGTTCCACTAAAATTAGCCAAGAAGACAAATCGGAGGTAAATAAAAGATACTGGGAGATGTCTTGGAGGGAACAGCATGCCTTTGTAGCAGAAAACACGTCAGTTGCAATACCAAAGAGAAAAACTACCACTGAATTGAAGAGAAGACCAAAAAGAATATTTACATTAAAAAAACTGGATGGTACTTGGGTTGATGTCTGCAAAATATCTTTTTTGACAACATTAGGTTATGAAAAAACAAACGACAGAATCCTTCATTTTGATATCAAAGATATACCTATCTGTAGACGGACGTGGGCAACACCAAAAAACACCTATGCATGACCGTGGTTTGCTGACACAGCACGTGCTGTCTTTTAACCCGACAGTATCATTACAGAAGAGAGCATGCACCCTTACGCCGTTATTTGCCAAGTGATATTAATATCGTTTCCATGCATCAAGACTACTGTACAAAATATCCTGACAAAAAAGTGTCATACGAACTCTACAGGCAAAACTTAAAAACTATGAATATTAGTTTTACTCAGTTAGGCCATGAAGAATGCGAGATTTGTGAGACCTACAACCTGCACAAAAAACAAACATCACATGACGCTAAGCGTCAGATTCTTGCAGAGTGTTCCAGTTGTGTAGAGTGGGCTAAGCACCACGAAAAATATAAAACGGCTAGGCAGTTATACAACGAACATAAAGAATTACCACGAAATGATGCTGAAATATATTACAGTACGGATTTGGAAAAGGTTATAATGCTGCCTCGTATGGACACATTCAAGTCCATCATATTTTGTAAACGTCTTATAGCATTAAATCAAACCTTTGCTCCAATTGGTAAGATAACAAATCAATGTAAACCTCTCACCGTGATCTGGAATGATAGTATAGCACGAAGGAAGCAAGAGGATATAATGTCAGCTTTTTTCCATTTCCTCCTGCGCAACAGGGATGCAACACGTATTCATTTATGGTTAGACAACTGCACAGGGCAGAATGAAAATTGGTTGCTCTACTTGTTTCTGGTATATATGATAAACAGTGATATGATCTGTGCTGAAAACTTAACTTTGTACTATTTTGAACCTGGCCACACATTTATGAGCTGTGATCAGGTTCACCATCAGGTAGAGCTTTCTATGACGAAAAACGGTAAACTCTATGACTTGACAGACTTTGAAGAAGCCGTAGCATCTATCAATCAAAATAAAGTAATCGTGAAATCTATGACTGCAACAGACTTTATCAATGTAGAAAAGTATATCTCTGTCAGACGAATCCAAACATCCAACCCTAGAGCCTATTTAAAGACACGTGCCAGGTAAGTTTCTCTCGCAACAGTTACGACCTCCAATATAAAAATAATTTTAACGACCAATTCATATCACTACGCTTTATGAATGATAAATTCATAAAAAAACCCATCTCTGATGAAACTCGAGCACCTTTCTGCCCCAAAGGGCGTAGATTATGAGAGAAAGGCTGACTTTCTAGATAAAATTTCCAGCATTATGCCCGTTCACAAACAGCTGTTCTGGAAAGAATTGCCTATAACAATTGATGCAACTACCAGTGCAAGTGGCACGAGCAACAATGCTTCAAGACTTAGTAATTCTAAGACTAAAAACAAAACTTCAAGACTGAGTACTTCATTGTAAAACTAAACTATCTAATACAGACTGTGATTTGATAGATTTTATAAATATAACGTGATAATAGAGTTTGATATTGATACTTAGATTTTTTTTAAAGTGGATACGAAATACTTAAATATTTTTTTAATTAGATATTTGATCTCTCGAGTCTTAAACTTGTTTTTAAGTAATGTTTATGAGTAAATAATACTTTAATACGTTAATTTGAGTACTTTTAGATTTTGGATACTAAGACATTTTATAATTGTTATTTTTCTAGTAAAGGTTTCTATTAAATACTATTGATACTCAGTCTTATACAATACTACGACATTATAATTGTTTTCAAAGTTAAGATTTATATTTTATGAGTACAAAATACTCAGATTGTTTAGTTAGCGTAAACTTTTGTGTAACTACTAAGTTATATTAGCCATAGTCTTTTAAGAAATGTTCCTATTATTGTGAGTACGAAGTACTTAAAAATAAATGAATATAGACTTTTGATACTAAAACATATAAGTTTTATTTAAAATATTGTTTTACGGGTTCAAAACTCTTCAATTTTCCTTATATGGTGGATTTTAGACAGTAAGTCATACCAACTTATTATTTCTATGAGTCATACATAATAATTGTTTTTATTGCATATTTCTATATTTATTATAAGTTCTATATATGAAGATTTTGATAGTTTTCATTTAATTTTGCTTGTACGAATACTTAATAATTTT
Source organism: Marasmarcha lunaedactyla (assembly GCA_923062675.1). Lineage (NCBI taxonomy): Eukaryota > Metazoa > Arthropoda > Insecta > Lepidoptera > Pterophoridae > Marasmarcha > Marasmarcha lunaedactyla. Next base: position 8,990,656 of record OV281339.1, on the reverse strand, counting down.
ATAAATACCTAAGTCATATGTATTTAAGAAAACAAAATTAAAGTCACCTATACTTTCAAACTCTGTTCTTTTAATTTTTGTAGTTGACGACACTTTCTTTGCAAAATGCCAAGTTGTCGATAACAATGCCAATCTAAACCGTCGCTATGATTGAATCTTCTGCGAGTAACTACATTATAGCTTAGCAATAGTTTTAATAAATGTTGCCCGAAACAATTATTTTTTATATTTCTAGACAAAAATGTGTCTAAACGACAATACACGCGTTTGAATGTTATTTAATTAAGCATTTTATGGATAACTTCCTAAGCTATAATGTCGTTAAAGTCTTTAGAGACATTTTAGTTACGTAACAATATAGTTTTTATAGTTTTGTAAAATAAAAAAAATACTTTAATTAATCCAAAGCATAAATGTCTGTAAGGGTGAGCTAACGACATTATAGCTAGGTGAATAAAAGTTCCTTTTGAAAAAAATACTTGGCTTGAACACGAAAATTAACATATTTTATTTTTTATCTATCTTCAATACCTAAATATTTAGCTATTCGAAAGTGCTATAATTAGAACTACATTTCCATATTTTTAGGTTATTGATATTCATAGTAATTATTAATTGGCGTCACTTTTAATTTTTTCGACACGTTTTGGCACTTAACTTGAAACTTGGTTTTGGTAGTTAACGACGTTTTAGTTTGAAGACGGCAGATATGTATACGTTACGATCAAAATAGAGTGGGCTATTAATACAATATATTTATAATTAGCTTTTTTAATTATTAGATATAATTTACCAACAAAGTTACAATTTAGTCTTAAAGCTTATCATAAAAACTTATCAAGACTTGTCTGTCAATATACTAACATTGGGTTCTTATAAACAAGTACTTGTACTTAATTGTATTAAGTCAACGACTACTGGCAATATTTAATAACTCATCAAGAACTTGATAATGTAGTTTATAAATAATGAGACAACAAGCAAATAACAACATTGCGCACTCGCTTGTTACAAATGCTACCCACATCGATGTCGCCGACGCAGGCCCGACCCCGATTTTCGGACCACCGACATTAGGTGCACGTGAGACCTTTCAGCAACATACTTTACTCAATTTAGTAATTTTATTTTTAATTTACTTCTATTTCTAGATCGAGTAGCGACAGACCTTTTAATTGTAAAATAGTTATCAGTTATTATAAATAAATTTATTTTAATTTTGGTTTTTGTAATCCTCCGACTGTCGTTTCCTTACTTCGCATGTACGTACAAAAATCACTAGCGAACCAAGTAAACAAACTAGTAGGCATATCCAAATCTTAAATTGAGTTTCCCAAAAAACTGTAATGAATCGGGTACATAAAAACTTTATGTACTTATTTGTTTAAAGGTAAACTGCGCATTTATACTATTTGGACAGTATTAAGGCTTTACATGAACACTCGGAAAGTTTTGTGGAAAAAAGCTTTTATGTATGGAACGCTAGCGAGTTCTAAAATATTTTGATTTGAATTCGCTCATTTAAAATTATTAATATTTATGATAACAGAAACAAATAATTCCAAATTTAAATTTGCCTCAATTTCATTTACCAGCGTTATGAAACTATTGTGTATCATACAAAAATGGATCTGCTTCGGGAACATTTGCGTACAATGACAAATCAGGTTCTTGCCGCCGTGTTGGCGATATCATAACAGGTGACGAATTTTAGATTTTTCAAAATGATCCAGAAACAAAGGGCCAGTCAACAGTACAGCTGAAACGATGGAGAAACGCTGGAAAAATGTTGAACGCCAGTGTTTTCTCCTTAACGGGGTATTTAGATTCAATTCCCTTAAGAAACCAAAGTAGCATCAATGCAGAGTGGTACACCACCAATCGCTTGCCAGAAGTTTCTGCTTCGAGCAGAAACCCGGCGCCTTTTGCTCCACCACGACAACGCTCCCGCGCACTCCGCGATCAAGACGAGGGTCTTCCTAAAAAACCACAGTAGTAAAACTTTTGTGTCATCCACCTTACAGCCTAGATTTGGGACTTGTGTGACATCTTCTTGTTTGACTTTGACGTCCATAAGAACAAGTAATTGTCAATGTTGAGAAATAAATATTTGAATGAGAATTTGTTCCCTTAAATTAAAACCCAACTCAAAGTTTTCACCGCCAGAAGATGCGCTCACTGCGTTCGAGAAGGCCGTCGAGGAAGTATCAATTGAAATTGGAAACTGTGACTGGAATATGTGCTTTGAAAAATTGGTTCAGAAGCATGAAATTTTGTATAAACGCTGGTGGAGAGTTCTTTGAACAGATGTAATTAAAAAAATATTACCTTTAAACAATTTTTTTTCTCGAAACTTTCTGAATGTCCCACGTACTTATAAATTTATCTTTATGATTTATCTTTTAATTTTCTTAGTGTTTGAGAGCACGTGTCTACTTCACATTGTACATAGAACACTACATCCAGTCAATAGTGATCTGATCTCTTTAGTGCATGAGTCCAAAGTACTCACATGAGGTAATTCCCAAGTGGTCATTCCCCTGGACGAGAACTTCGCGATCCTGTCGTCGAAACCGATGCCTCCTACTCCGATAACATCCATCTGATCAGCAGGGTTATTGAGAGTTCCGTATCTTGGCCCATCGTTGCCTATCGCCGATACCATTACAACCTGAAAATATGTGTTTAATATGTAGCTGTGATGGAATAGTAGGCATTAAGATAAATTTAATGAAATATTTCTGTATTTTCATAATAAAGTCACAGGGTTTTCGTGAATAAAATTGTATCTGTTGAGGGTAGTCCTATTATTAATAAACAGTTGTCATCTAGACTTGGTTGTTTCAATACATTACTTGGTGACAGAGGTGTTCATTTGATTTAAAAACGTTCATTTGTGTATTTACGAGTTATATTTCGCAAGAAAGTGTTGTTGGTTATTGGTTTCTTTTTTTTATAATGGAACACGCACTACCACCGCAGTAACTGAGTTTGGATGGCAGCTCCATCAGCCGGGCTGAGGCGTGGAAGCGTTGGAAAACGCAATTTAGCTTACTCTTAAAGGCATTATGGGTGCATAAACAAGACGCTGATGTGCAAGCTAGCTTGCTAATCAATTTGATCGGACCAGATGGTTTCGATGTGTACGAGACTTCTACGTTTTCAAACGACAAAGAAAAGGATGACGTCATCGCACTGTTAAAAAAGGTTGACGAATATTTCAGCGTCAAACCTAACGTCACATTAGCAAGGTATAATTTTTTCTCGAGAAATCAGGATAACGGCGAGTCTATAAATCATTATGTTACTGCAGTTAAATTACTCAGTAAAATATTAGAAGAGGAATTGATTCGCGACCGTATTGTGTGTGGCATAAAGAGCACAATCGTTCGCGATCGTTTGTTGAGAACGGAAGATTTAACATTAGAAAAATGTTTAAAAATATGTCAAGTTGACGAAATATCGACAGACAGCAGTCGTTTGTTGGATACGCATGATGGGGTCCACGTCGACGCTGTGGGGGTGCCCAGTGGCGGCGGCTGCGGCAGTGCTCGCGGCCAGCTAGCCGGGCGAGGTGGCGCGCGCGCATCCCGTAGCGGCCGCGGGGTTAGTGCGGTTCGAGCTGGGTGCGGCCAGGAGCGAACACGTCGGGGGCCAGCTCGTGTCCCAGGTGCGGAAGTCAGTGTAGTGAATATGATGATTGCCCGGCAATCTCAGTGCCGTGTTATGTGTGCCAAAATTATGGCCATTTTGCTAAAATGTGTAAGGTAAAGAAAAGTGTTAAAAATGTATACGAAATCAGTGTCTATAATGAGGAAGGTCCACACGAGGCAGACGATTGTAAGTCATTCTTTGTAGGTATCTGTTTTGACAAACGTTCGCCAAATAAACTGTGTGTCACAGGCACAGGACTGGATTGAGGAACTTCGTGGGGAACACGGCTCCGAAACATTTAAATTAGATTCCGGGTCAGATTTCAATGTCTTATCATATAAACGTTTTTTGTCGTTTGGTTATAATTGTGATAGTATAATATTAAATCATAGAAATAAACTGCAATCGTACAGTGGTGATTTTATATCCATAAAAGGAATTTGTAATTTAAAGTGGCGTTATAAGAAAATTCAATATGAGTTAAGAGCTTTTATACAAATCAACGCTCTCCCGAATCAGTAAACTGCGACACACACACATATCCATTACATGCACACATCTGCAGTGCTGTATGATACAGTCGTTGGCCGTCAATTAGCGCGTCCGCAATGGTTTTGATATTCAAATATGTTTTACGTTATTATATTTATCTTATTTTACGTTATTATATTTTACTTTTGATTAATAGAAATATAAATTTATGTAATGTATTACTTGAGTTATGTTTTGAAAAGTATATTTTACTTTGCAAACCATTAAATACCTGGTTAGGATAATATGGGACGAATATTGATGTCATTAATATATACACGTTTGTTATGTTAGTTATGATTTATACTATTTCCATTTCTTTATTTTCTCGATGACAGTTCCATCTATCTCGTTTATCGATATAGCTCCATCCCTATCAGTTTCTCCGACTCTGGTATTATATAACCTTGTACGTGAGTAAACGTCACATTTTTATAAATTATTGCATACTTATTGTAAAAAGAACGCTCGCACAAGTTTTCAGAGGAGCTGTCATCGAGAAAATAAAGAAATGGAAATAAGATAAGAGTGATTACTTAATAAAAATAAATAAAATTGGGTGAAAATAATATTACTTATTATTATACAATACAGTGACAAACTTTAATTTGGGACCCACTTAAGGTGCAATATCGTATAGCAAATTGAAAATGATTAGAGCTATTAAATTTACTGAAAAAATTGCCTGAGTTGAGTGTCGGCGATGATGTAATTATGATAGAAAATAATAACCAACGGATTCGTGGCACAGTCATTTGAAAAGCGGATACACCGCGTTCATATATTTTAAAAAATAAAAAAGGGGTTTATCGCCGCAATCGTCGACACTTAATTAAGAGCACACCTGAGCGTAAACATGTAGGATTGCAAAGAGATCGGCAAAATACCATAGTTGTTTCTGATGATGAGTCGAGCGGGGAGTACGAGATGAGTAATGGCGGTGATGATGATCATATAAAAGGGGAGGAGGAGTCCTCGCTTTACGAACCAAGTCAGATCACCTTCCTTACCTCCTACTACTCGTAGTAAAGCTAAACGCAGAATTATAATATAAGTAACCTTGTTATGTTTTAATTTTAATATTTGAAAGGTTTCATTGTTTATGGGGGAGGTGTTGAGGGTAGTCCTATTTTTAATAAACAGCTGCCATCTAGACTTGGTTGTTTCAATAGATTACAGTATCAACACACGAAATTGTTATTCTTTGATGCTTCACTACGCATATTATATTTAACGAAACGACAGGCAGACCGAACTCCTTCAAATAGAAATCCTGTTGTGTACAGGATTTTTCGTACAAAAGTCAAAAAGAAGATAACTCAACTCAAAATGAGTTGGTATCTCGTAAATAAAGTCTGGAACATTATATTCGTTCGCTATATTTGTCAGAAATTTGTCATGGATAAAAGCAGAAATTGCATGATTATAATAATTTTCGACTGAACGCCGCTCACACCGCAACACATTAACTCAACTATACTCATGATTATATGCTATCAAATAAAGACATAACTTAAAGCGTATAGGAAACTAAGAGCCGTATTTCCAATGCCCAAAGTTATTCAATTAATTTGAAATTAAAAATTATATAGTCAACAAATTACGTAATAAATGCAATGTGCTCATTACACTAGCGACTGTAATATGATATAAACGTGGGTGTTAATATATTTTGCAGTCTTGTTTACAGTGACGGAATTTTTCTCGTCTGTTATCATAATAGAAGGTATAGTTTATTAGCTAATACTAGCCAGCACAATGTATCCAAATATATAATGAACTCAATAATGATATAAACTACAAACGAAATAATCTTATACCTAATTACTACGCAATACATCAAATTTTATTACCTTTTGATGAAAACATTTGAATAGAATTTCCTTTGACTTATATTCACCACGGTTTTATGAAAGAGACTATCGTATTATATTCTAAATTTCCTTCTTGCTAAAGTTTTTACTGACTGTGTTTAATAACCCACGCGGGCAGAACCTAATACAATTACCTTATTAGCGCTGAGTTCCCATACTTTATCCACGAACGGATGATCCATGAAATCGGGCCCGCCGATGCTAAGATTCAAAACGTCTATCTTTCGCATGATAGCGTAATTGAATGCATCCAGAAACCACGATGTATAAGAAACCTGAAATATCGAAAAACATCTTTAACTCCACTACAATTAGCACTAAATTTGTTACAGCGAACAACGAATTTAACTCCTTATCGTACAGTGAACTTATCCAAGTATTGTTTCCAGTTTCACGACGCGATTTATTACGAATATTTGTTAACATTACACGGGTATTAAGATTAAATCTCAATTCGACCGTAAATTGGAAGGCTATTGAACTGAAATAGTCCGTGAAACAGTTCATTACATTTCGTTTAATTGTGAGCCGAAATAATGTATACTGATATAACGAATTATTTATACTGCACTAGGCTGATGAATTAACTGTAAACTCAGTCATTCAAAATTAATTACGAAAGTTAAAAAATTTAAGGTATTTTGGGGAAGTTAATAAAGAAAATTACCTTTAAAATTTTAAAAATATCTAGGTAATAAGTTTTAAACAAAAACCGAAAGTTATTGATCAGATACGCTGAAAAATCCTAACATATGCGATAATTTGATCAGGCCAAAGGGATTCCCTTAAATGTTCTCCTAATACCTACTATAAATTTGGGGCAACCCAGGGTTGGGGATAGTCATGGGGTTCTATCATCAGTCATATCAACTATCAACAATGTAAATCACGTCAAATGAGCTAACTTAATTAATCTATGAAAACAAACTGGATGGATATAATTCTTATGACAATTCTACCGCCAATCAGTATGGTGAATATATACATACTACAAACTACTACAATATACTAATACAAACTACTCCAACATTTACCTGATTATCAGTAAAAACGCGGAATATGTGCAAATCAGCGTCGGGGGCGAACCCTAGACAGTCTGATTTGGAGGCAATGACACCCGCTACAAAAGTTCCATGTCCGAGGGCGTCGTCAAGGGTGTTCTCTCCGGTCCAATCAGTGCGCTCGCGCACGTTCCCGAAGTGCGGGTGGTCGCGGGCCAGCCCCGTGTCGAATACTGCCACTTTTATACCCTCGCCTGAATAAAAATGTTAAAAAAACAGATTGAAATCCCAGGTTCATGCCACATACTGTCAATTAACCGTTGCGTGGATGTAAAGTTGAATGAAACCGATAAAAATGTCTCTAAGAAAACAACCATCGAGTATGACTTATAGCAGTGTGACATACGATGTCCATAAGCAAGGATGACATGTTTATGTTATTGATCAATTACGTTTTGCCGAGCGAGAACTTAAGACAGTGTAGTTAAGGTGAACAATGCATTAAAAAAACAATTTTTTCGTTTGTGTTCAAAATTTCTGAGCAACGGGATTTTATTTGTTTATTTGCAGTTTACGATATAACCCATCTTGCAATCTTGCAAGAACTTCTTGCAAAAACTAGCTATACAATTATTGTTGGAAAACATTCTTACCAAAAGAGTGACCAAATGAGTATTTGGGTTCCTTTTCAAAAAAAAGCATACGGTTTCTTCAACAGTACATATGTAAAAATCTTGAAAATTACGCGTCTAGTTCTTTATAAAAATCATGAATTATCATTAATACGATAAGTGTATTTGTTATCAATAATTAAAATACTTATGCATTTAGTCGAGTAAAACAAGAGCTCAAAATCAACAGTCAAGTTATATTCATAATGGTAGATTGTGTCATAGCGGATCAAAATAAGGCGAGGGCGCTATTTCAAAATTGTACAATCCTGAACGCAGGGAGGGTTTAGTTAGAGTGTTCCGCCCGTAATAAAAATAATTTAGCGACCGAATGAAGCACTGCATTTTTTATCACCCTTTATGAGAAAATAAGCGTCACACAATTTTTTTATAAAACTAAGCAAAATGCGAATTTTAGTAAACAATAACTGTTTTAAACTATCGCGGTTATTTTCATTTTTACGATTTTCGATTTTTATTCCGCGCGTCCGATATTTCAATGCTGTTGTATCGGTCGCGGGAAATAAAAATCGAAAATCGTGGTAAGAATCCCGTAAATTCATTAAATTTAGTAAACAGTTACGAACGAAGGCTGAATGCATTTCACGCGCTTTTTATTTTATCACTAGCAATTTTTTTTATTTGGCACGCGCGCTGTATTTTTGTCATACAGCCTGTAACTTGCTCATACAATGTTCGTGTAAATCTCTTTGGTGATTGTAACTTTTACTAACAATACTCAACTTCCAAACTCAAATCACTTTTAGTCTCAAGGGATTAAAGAGCTTTTTAGTCCCTGTTTACGAAGAATAGACTAGCTATTTCTGAATAGATGTGGTAAAAAAAAATTATGCTTTGTAGTCGGCTTTCTAAATTACATTTTAAATCATGGATTGTAGAATTATCATGGGTTTTAAATCAACGTAGGATTTTATTTGCAATAACATAAGTTGTTATGTACCAATTGTCATTTCTTGACAAACTTCCAAACCATTGTGGACAGTTTAAAGTGTCATATTTGTATGAAACTGGGTATCTAGTTTTTATTTTTTGCGTCGCAGTCAGATTTCCTGAACATTCATTGCGCCACGGAGGTGGTTATATAAAATCATATTTTGGGGTATGCGAACTCCTAGGGGTTCATAATTCGACGTTCCCGACAGGATTTACGTAATGGTGGCTAGACGTCTTAAGGTTAAAATTACTCCTAAAGCCGGCTCAATTTGCGCAAAGAAACTACCCCACACATCACATTAACTCAAAAACCTAGTTCCTTTTGGTCTTGTGCTAGTTACCTTTTATTGAAATAAAAAACTTAATTTTGTTCAACACCCAACATTTATCAATATCTTTAGGGATACATAAGTTTGAGAACCCCTGCTGTAATCCATTGAACTTTTTTTGCACAAACCCAATTGTTATCCGGATTGTAAATGAGAATGGGATGTATCTTTATAGCTAAATCATAACAAACACGAATAAGAATAATATATGTGTTATGGCAATAAATCCGTGCAATATTTCTTTCCGGGAGCTAACCATGGTTTTATTGTTTAGTTAGTTATGTATCATTCCTGAGTGATATGTTAAATGAAATTGGAGCCTTTAATTATTCTTTTAGTTTTCTTATTAAAGGTTTAGTAAAGTCTGCAGAAAAGCGTTGATTTAACCGACGCCGTTCAACGAATGTTGAATGAAATGTGTTTCTACCACTAAAGCTACAATGCACACATTTTAGGAATAATCTAAAAAAAAGCTCACTTTTAATAAACTTTTAAACTTAAAATATACGAATCAAAAATATAAATCAAAACTTATCTTATCTATCTTATCTTGTACTAGTAGTAAAAGTAGGTAAAGTTATGATATAATTTTGACTTAGAACAACGCATTACCAACTTTTATGTGATTCAAATTAGATCAGGCTGAATTTTTTAAATTTCTTACAGAAATTTGAAATATATTTCGTTTATATACACTATTAGATAATATTTATATTTATAAACATGGAACCCTAATTCGAAAAACACGCAACTACATAGATATTTCAACAATGGTTTTACCAGAAACTCCCAAAGACCACAGCAGGTCAGCCTTTAGAACTGAAGTGATTTGGCGAGGCACCGCACGCAACAGCTTCCTTGAGGAGTAGCCCCCATTCTGTGAACAAAGTAACCATTCAAACACTTTTTTTTTTCGATATGGATAATGTATTTATGGCCCTGTTGGCCTTTTAAATTTCACCGGAACTACTCCTACATACGATATGCCTAAGGGCACCAGAGAGTGCACGGACCTCGGTTTAGGACGTCGTATATTGAGACTACCACTGGTCCGGAATTAAAACACATTAAAACAACGACACGGCAAACATTAGGCAACTTAAAGAGAATGGAAGATTCGAAGATTAGAGATTCAATCGAAGATTAGAGATTCAAATTGACTTTCGTTCTGAAAACAGTTTGCCTAATAAAATATCAAGTTTATATCGATATGCGTATCTTATAATTCAATCAAAATAATTTTTTTACAAATTTGGTTAAAGCATTCATAACCCCTGTTAATAATTATCTAAACTGTAAATTAATAATACAAATTATACCTGTCTTGTTTTTCTTATGGACTGTAACACTCGAGCTTTGTGGTTGCGCCAGCCGCTGTAGAGACAACCCGAAGGTCCACATTCGTCCTGTACGAAATAAAATAGTTTCTAAGTAAAACCATAATTACTCTAGTTTTGTTCCGAATATGTTAGGGCAAATACAAAAACGACGGTAATTTCAACTAAAACACCGAGGGGTATAATCAAGTTGCAATCTATGCTTGCAAACGCTGTTCAAAACGCTTAAACTGTATGGAGGATATCACGTGACTATGATGATCCTCGCGACTTAGTAGCGTATTTAGTAGGACTTATATATTTACAGATGGAATAAAGACATTATTGAAATTTGATTTTGACAATTTGATGATCTTAGTTACAATGGTAGACTGAGACCCGAAATAACATTATATTCATCAGGGTAGTTTTTAACCTAAGAGAAGCAAAATAAAAGCTCAATATTGAAGGGAACACATTGCAACTAAAGCATTATTATGAAAAAGATATTGAATAAAATGTATCATCAGTTGATTGTCTAGATTATTAGCTTTCAAACGAGACATATTCCTAGGACGTCTATATGGATAGCAATGACTAAATCAGTACAGGCACCCGGGCTATGAGGTAAAAAAAACAAAATGGCTGCCATTTCATTATGGTAGGGAGGAGAGCAATTGGGATTGTCAATAAAAGTTACCATATTTCAACACCCTAAAGTCTCCGAAATTGATGACAGACACTCTGTATATATATATATATATATATATATATATTTTTTTTTTTTTTTTTTATGGATTGGCTTGCTAAGCAGAATACTATTGTAAATTTGTAATTTAAAAATTACCTCTTGAGTATATTTGATGGTTCGTAACACGGTTCTTTGAGCTGTGACTCTTCTTATAGCAGGATGATTGCGTAAAGCATCCAAGGCCTCCATAAAATCATTCTGAATAACTATCACATCAAAGTCACTGGGGTACTCTTTCGCTGGATTATTCCGCCGCATTATTGTGAAGTTGCTGACCTAAACAATATAGTTACAGTTAACATTCTATTTACAAATTTAAAAATTAGTTGTGGTTGTGGTAATATCGCGGTTTGGCAAGGATTCACCAATTCAGCTCCAGATCCCATATTTAGGGATCTGGCCATAAATAACATGGAAGCTGTTATTTATGGCCCCATTGGATTTTTAATTTCACCAGATTTGGTGGCTTTGAGGAATATCAGTATAACACAAGCTTATAATGGAGCTTTTTTGTTAAAAAATCGGTAAACATTCATCGAATCTTTCCTCTTTATAAAAGTATTATAGATAATTGTTATAATCATTAGAAATGTTGATCCCGCATACAATTTACCATGCAGACATATTCTGCAACAAAAAAACTCCCCGCTTCTTTGCATATATTAATTGATCATAATATACAAAAGATGTGAGAGCTTATCTACTTTTATAGGTGTATGAAGATTTCAGCGTGCTTATCAGATTTTAATAAAAGCATTAGTGGTGGTTTCAAAAATAAAATTTGGAATTTTTATTTGTTTTTGTATATTAGTATATGCAAATTATATATAATATAAAGTATTTTAATGAGCCAATGAATACGGTTTTGAAATGGATTGATGATTCAATTTACAATTCCAACTCAAATATATTAACTAACAACAAATATTAAATAGGCATATTACATTGTTCAAACTTTAAATTAATGAAAATGAGAAAGAGACAGAATGATACAATGAAATTGTGCATAAGTACTTTATATTTGTGTTGTGTCTTTACTCCTTGGTTCTTTTCATGTAGTGATAGTTGGACTGCAAATAAGTTGAATTAAACAACAGGAACAAGATTAATGAGTGCTGTGCGTCACGAGCTTATCACCTGTCTTACTTAGGAGAAGATAGGAGATAAATAAAGATTCCAAAATACGACTTTTCTTATAAGTTTTATGCTAATTTTACACAAGTATAAGCTGTGAGTACGAGAAAGCCATTAGTTAGTCACTTAAAATATACCACTACAATCACAAGAATAAATTCTAAACTTGAATGAAAAAATGTGTTGTTGAAGTTCCTGAAAAACTGTTACACCTATTTATTCAAGACTGTTTCATTAAACTTTGATACAGTTAACCAAAATAATCAACTGTACACATGAGCAAGAAATTTGATCACATAAGTAAGGAAAGAACTTGTAATTTTGTTTTCAAGTGTTAAATGAAAAAATACTCTAATAATTAATGTTAAGAAAAATATAAGCTAATTTTTCTACTTATTAATTTTATTGTTAATCCAACCAATTAATAATTTTAAGCTATTACAACCACTAGTTTTTTTTTATCTAGTTTAGCGATATACCACAAGTAAGTAAAAGTCCTTACCCCTGCATTTTTAAGTGCAGCAGACATGTAATTTTCTCTGGTTGAACGCGGAAAGTATCCTTTGAAAGAAACTATGTGCTCATTTTGAACAACATCAGTAGTGTATTTATAATCAACGCGGGCATTTCCAGTAAAATTACATGATGTATCCGATAACAACACTGGTTTATATGAAAAAACACAGAAAACAAACAAAAGGTGCCATAACTTTTGGAGCATTTTTAAGTATCCTGCAATTTCCCTCATCACAGTGCATGCACGTCATTTATATATCCATGAAGTTAAATATTCCACCAAATTACATTTCGACACAAGAACGAGTAAACAAACAAAGTTCAAGCGAACAACCAGTGTCTTTACACTCGGTACAAAAAATTTTCGTAGTTTTTTTGCATTCTAATAATACTGCAACATTGCAATAGATGTCGCTAGCAATATATTTTATCACACTATGTAGAGTCCTTTTCATGAAAGAAGTCCCGCGGTGATTTTTGGAACTAAATATGGGAACCCATATTGTAAAACACCATTATGTACAACACGATAAAACGAAGCACCAAATTGCCCCTAAATTTGACAGGTCGGCCAAGTTGTCGTTCGTCAATTACTGCGTTCCGTTTGCCGATTACAGCGCTCACAGCGCTAAAAGTGCTCAAAACCGTTCCGATTCGTTTGAGCGCGCTAAAAGTGTTATTAGTGCTATTGCAATCGGAACGGTAAATATCGCGCTAACATTCTGATTGTTCGTTGCTTAAGTCTAAAGTTACAATTTCATTAAGATCTTTGACCCTGAATGAAGCAGGAGCCATTTTTTTATATTATTACAAAATAAAACTAATAAGCAAGCTTTTAAAATCTTTAATCGACTAATAAAAACATTAATAAGTAACGTCATGTGTCAGTTTTGACAGACCACTCACAGCGACCATGCTCCGTAGCTTTGGCACTATGAGCGGGAAGATGGCGGCGTTTATGACGTCATTGATGACGTATCGATATCGCTGTGAGCGCGCTCACGGGCAAACGGAACGGGTATATGAGCGCTGTGAGCGCTGTAAGCGGCAAACGGAACGCAGCACATAGCAGTTAGTCTTCACAAAAAAAAACTAGGAGTTATGTCTATGGTTAGAACTTTTTGATGCTGACATCTCTTGCTATTTTTCGCAGCGAGAGGTCAATGATTTTTCGAGCGAACAATTGTCATATGTCACTTCAATGTGAATGATGAATGATAACACTATGTTCAATCAATGATGTACGGTTTTAGGTTATGTTTCAGTGTTTTAATTATGTTAAAACTACTTTTAGTATATTAATACTTGAAATTGGCAGAAATAGTTATTGTGTAGTAACTACAGCCGATTGCCATAAAACGCAAAATTTAATTTAATTTTCAATCAAGCAGCTCGATCTGCCAAACATTACAGTTTCAATGTGTGACGAGTGAAGAGTTTGCATTGATCAACTTCCGAAACATAACCTCTCATTTACCAAATTAGTAATTAATTTGCGTTTATTCGGTGCTTCACAATGTACAACAAGTGCTGTGTAGTGAATGAGAAAGTAGCCGAAAGGACGTTATTTTCCATCACTTTCCAAGAACTGAGGTAGGACTTAACAATGGTTACCGTGTCTTTGTGCTAATAGTGCTTTGTGCTTACAAGGTTAAAGTGTGGTAAAACTTTGTAAATTGTTTGTGAGCCACACAAGAAATGTTTTTTGGGTTACTCAATATGAATTACGGTGTTTAATTGGTGTAACATAATTAACGGAATATGAACAAAAGATACTGATGTCTCGCTTCTAGAAAATAAAAATTTGCCTCCCGTGCAATACAAACAAAGCATATAAAAATATAAAACAAAATCTAGAAATTTAAAAAAATCATAAATATACAAGTCTTTTATTTATTTTACCTTCTTTATCTTTTAGATTGTTAAAATATCTTGTAGAAAAGGAGGAGAAAAAGCTTTCGCGCTGCCACAATGACATTACGCCACAATCCAATGCCGTCATTTTAAAATTCAGAAACGAAGGACAATCTAATTTAAAAAAAAAGTAAGTTGTCAAATTGAAAACGTGGGGGGTCCTAGTTCCTAGTGTTGTAGTTAGGAAGACGTTCGTCTGATGCGTAGCATCACTAATAAGTTTGTGCGTTCGTCGATGTTATCAAGTTCGTTTGTCGTGGTAGATTTTTGTGAGTTTTTAACTAGCTTAGTGCATTTTAAAGATTGTTTACAATGCGAAAAGTTGTAAAAAGTTCGGCTCAAGAAATGATATTGATGGTGAAAGAGTTCTGTGAAGCGGAACAAAAGAATCAAGGTGTTTTAATACCACTAAACAATGTTCGGAAGAGAGTCGCCGCCATAACAGGTACTTTTTAGAGTTGCCATATAATAATTTTTTGCTGTATTGATGAGACTTTTATGATATAAATTCATTTTTGCGACAAAATTGAACAAATACATAACGTGATGAAACTAGATAACTGAAATTAAAACATATATTACATAGTACATAACCATTATAAACTTAAAGTTACTTTTATTTTTAATTGTTCATTATTTAATTGCAGGTGTGTCAGAGAAAACTGTAACAAGAATTACAAAAGAAGGTATGGTAAATATTTCGTATCGCGCCACCAGCGATTTTGAGGCAGATTTTTTTTTATGACTTCGTCATGAGTTCTCAGCATTATAACTAGTGTTGTTATGATAGCGCATGACCTTTTTTGCCAAAAAAAAAAATCTCAAATTCTTTTCATTGCGACGTTTCATTATGGAAAACATTTATACCAAAAAGATCACGCGCCACCCTCATTTTGCTTCCTCTCATGTTCTTTATGCATAAAAAATGTCTACATTTTTTTAGTCTAATTGGGTCTGTTCTGGTTATTTTATTGTAACTCAATGAGCTTCTGTATGCAAGCCCCCTTCTGGCACACGCCGGCCGCTGCCGCGGCACGCTCGCTCGGCTCGCGCGGCGTGACCTACACACTACTAACCTGCTCCTTCTCGCTACGCTCGTCGTCGCACCTAATATTATTTGTTACTTTCAAGACTCAACATAACTACGCGCCACCTTAATTTTGCTTCCTCTCATGTTCTTTATGCATAAAAAATGTAGAAATAATTTTTTTACCCCGATTTTAGCAGGAGCCCCACTTACGAATACGTACCTTCTTTTTCGCCGGGCACATCCCTCACACACCACGCGCATGCATGCTTTCGCCAATGCCGTCACTAAATATCATGAAAGCAATGCAAAGTGAATGCAAAGGTTTGATTTTTTCCCGAGAATTTGAGATTTTTTTTTTGGCAATAAAGGGCATGCGCCATCATAACAACACTAGTTATGGTGCTAAGAACTCATTACCAAGTCATTAAAAAAATCAGCCTCAAAATCGCTGGTTGCGCGATACGGAATATTTACCGAAGGTATAACAGCGACGAGTACTTCAACAAAAATTGTCAACCCAGGGAAGAGCCGCCCGCATTTGAAAAAGTTCGACTGAGACGGGTTTTATTTGTGCGCTATACGGCAAATAATTCACAGGTTTTACGTTGTGCATAAAGAATTGCCTGAATTACGGGCAGCTCTGAGAGAAGACATCAATCTTCAGGCAAGCATCACAACATTGCGCAGGACATTGTTTGGTTTACCTCCTGTATTTTTAATGAAACTCGCGAATGAGCTTTCGGTTCCATTACACATTATTTTTAATAGTTTATTACAGGACATATTTTCAACAGCTTGGAAAGAAACAAGGGTAGTACCGGTCTTTAAAGATGGTGACCAATCTATCGTTGTTAATTATAGACCCATCTCAATTTTGTCAGTATTAGCCAAGGTGCTTGAATCATTCGTGTGTAAAGAACTTTCCTCGCACTTATCTCATCTTATAGATAACAAGCAACATGGATTTATGACACACAAGTCCACAGCAACTAATGTCGTTGAGTATACCGAGGAATTGATCGAGGCTGTTGATTCTAAGGCACAGATGGACTCAGTATATACTGACTTCAGTAAGGAATTCGACACAGTCCATCATGGAATATTATTGCAGAAATTAGAAACATATGGCGTGTCTGATCCCTTACTGAGTTGGTATGAGTCAAATAAAGTTGAGAAAAAAAGGAAAACTTAGGGTGGTAGTCAATGGGTCAGTTTCGGAGCCATACACTGCTTTCTCAGGAGTTCCACAAGGATCGCCTTTAGGACCTTACCTATTTAACGTGTTTATAAACGACATATCTGAATGTTTCATGAATTATAATTTTTACCTATTTGCTGACGACTTAAAAGCTTGTAAAACTATTAAAACCTTGAACGATTCCCGTCTATTACAGAATGATCTTGATGCTCTTACTAAATGCATTAAAAATGATATGGCACTAAACGTAAAATAATGTAAACATGTCAAATTCACAAGAAAAAGAAAGGTATCACCTACCCCCTACGCTCTCAATGGTATTAAACTCGAAGAAGTCACATGTGTTCGAAATCTTGGAATTCTTTTCGACAGTGAACTGAAATTTTATACACATTGATAATGTAGTTCTCAAGGATTCTAAATTACTAGGGTTTGTATTACGAGAGGCAAAAATAATTATGTACAACTCTTTAGTGAGAAGCCAATTGAAATATTGTAGTGTTGTATGGTCCCCACATTACAAAGTGCATATAGCTAGAATTGAGCGCCTACAAAAAAGAATGTTGTGGCATTTAACTTACAGCCTAGGACTGCTAAAAAACTCAAAACTTACCAACAACGATTGCTATATTTTAAGATGGCCACATTAGAGAAGCGTAGAAATTATTTAGACCTAGTATTACTCAATAAGTTATGTGCTGGTGTACCGAATTGCCCTTATTTGTTATCTCGAGTTAGGTTTCACATACCGAACAGAATTCCACGATCAAACCATAAAAGAATGTTTTCTTTGCCAGTCTGTCATACAAATTTAAGAAAAATTAGCTCATTATCCTGTATGTACAAACTGAATGAGTCTTATGCCTACGCTAACTTGTATCTGTATTCCTTCAGTAATTTTAAAAAGATGGTTTTTGAAAATAATTGAAAATTGCAACAAAAACAAAAATGTATTGTTAAAGGACATTGGCAGATCGCCATCATGGTTTTAGTTGGAGTTAAATTGGAGCGTTTGGAAGTCAAAAAAATCTAAAACTATAGGACATGAAATCTGGATCCATTTAAAAAATATATTTATAATGGAGTATGTCTAGGATCAATAATAATTGCATTTTCATTAAGTACTCATTTTGAGGTTATGATTTCAAATTACCTATATTTACATAGGTAATTACTACTATCACCAACCGACCATGATAATGTGACACGTAAATGTTCATCAATATCTTTAACTTAATCAACTAGTCCAAAAATCACAGCAATAAGTTGTCGTTAACGCAATCTATCGGAATCCTTAGGCACAAAGGCTTATAAAGTCACGTTATATAAAGTAACTAAAAGAATTGCAAATCCTCAGAGCAAAACCAACGCACTCATACACACACAAGTGACAAGTCCAAAAGTAACGAAACGTTTTCGTTTTCAAGTAATGTTTTTTTATCTCAAACTCGCCGCTGGCTAAGGCAAAAGCTATACAGCCAAGAATAAGGATGAGTAATAAATCATTTTCACTATGAGGAATATAAAAAAATATTCTTTCATAAAAATGAGTCCTTACATTCTGAAGTGACTATAATTTCCTATATTTAAAATCTATACTACAAAATCAAATAGTTGTGCTTGGTGACAATCAATCCTTTGTATAGTAATAAAAAATGACAGGAGCTAATACAAACTGATCAAATCAAATCAAGCTTTATAAAACAACAATTTTTTTGGAGACTTCTACACATGAACCTAATATTATGGAAATTCACAGGAAACAAAAGAATAAACAAAAGTATTAGTTACTATTCTAAACGCTCACTGTTTACTTAAATAAGGATTCGCCAATATTCTTTAAACTTTTAATAAAAAGTAACGAAAAGTTGTTTACCAAATTAAAAATAAAACAAAAATAGTGCATGTCGTGGTTTCCTGTAATTGGCAAGACACTTAGATTCTAAGTATGTTGTTAGAAGCGTTTTACCTGAAAATAAAACGCATAATAAAATACTTACCTAATTCTAAGCTTAGCTTAAATATTTGAGATAGGCATATCCATTGACCTCAACCAATGGACAAGCCCTAAGTACGAAAAAAACGTGCATACCTAAACTTGAAATGTAACATAAAATGGCGTCCATTTTTAGCGTTGCACAGAGAGCATCGAATCTACTATCGATATTTTAGAACTAAATATTACATAATGAATTTTTGTAAGAGTTGACGTAGATGAAATAATCACAGTAATTATTTATCAACTTTTATTATAATTCTTTGAATATAAAAAATAAAGAACTACGCAGTTTATTTTAGTAAGCCCTATTCTATTCTATTCTATTCTATTCTATTCTTGTAATATATGGCAATCAGCCGTCGTTACGACTCGACAGATTATTACTGCCAGTGTCAGGTATTGGAAGAGCCACGGTTATTGAACGACGATGTGTTCCTCAGAGCAGGACACACCAGACACATTAAAACAACCAAAACCTGTTAGTTTGTAGCGTAGTTTCAATAAAACACAAAATTCTCTTCTGTGTTTATTTTTTCGGTAAAATTAAAAATATACAAAAATGCCTGTAAATACAAACAGAAAAATATAAACAAAATTGAAATAAAAAATAGTCACACAAAATAGAACAGAAATATTAATACAATTAAATTTGATCTGAAAAGAAAAAATAACAATAAAATAAATTTTAATGAATGAGAATCCTTACCAACAATTTTGGCTACGCACACTCGTGAACGTAAAAAATAAATATAGGTTTCTTAAAAAGAACTTTGATTATCGATAATAAAATATCTTAACTATGTAATTTGGAATAATAAACTCGGAAAATAATAAATAAATAGATTCAAGTTGCTTTGATAGATAATTTTTCGTGACTGACTTGTCAAATCAAAACATTGCCGTTCTCCGACACTACGTAATTCCTAGTTTAAAATTACGTCGGGAACAACAAAAAAATAAAATTTACTGACAAAAAGAGGTCGAAATAGACAACCGTCACAATACCCCGGGGGCCGGGAAAAAAAAAATCTGAAAGATTTTTTTTAGTAAAATTTCAAATTCAAACCAAATCAAAATAAACCGCATATACATATCGAATTTTAATATTTTATCTGCTAAATGAAAGAACAATCAAAAAAAAAAATAATAATTAAAAGCAAAATGAAAATTAATATTAACATCCTATAGAAAAATTTTTCTGAAAAAACATCCTGTATATATGAAAAAAAAAAAAAAAATAATAATACTGATATAATGCTTATCAACAAGTTATTTAATAGAAAAAGAAAACAAAACAAACGAGAGAGAGAAAAAAAAAATCCTAAATAATTATCTTAAATTACATGGTTCATGAATGATAGAATTTTTAACATGTTCCTGGAATATACAATGTTAATATACATCGTTCAACTCCATCAACGTACATTATAATTACAACATACATTCTCTATCATACTAGTCTTATTCCAACTACTGGAAATAAAACGTCATGCAGTTAGAGTTGCTTATGAGGAATCGTATCCTAAATAAGTCAACTCAATAGAGTTGAACGCAACGGCAAAAGGCTTTAATAGTTGCCATCCGCTGAAAATATTAATAGCTTATGGCTTCTTTAACGTGTCGCTAACTCCCGCACGGTGATTACTATAAACAAGTTTCAGTTAAAGTCTGAAATAAATATGCCGGAAAGAAAAGAAAATCATAGCCAGTCGTGAAACATTGACTTTTAAATAAAATCCAAGGGTCTTTTGTGAAGTAATTAAAATATTTATGTAATAAACATATGAAAATAATTCTCACAGGAAAGTGATTCAAGTGTATAAATAATACACATAGGTATGGTTTAGTTTAACGAGTTACCTGAATAAACGCTCGTGCAGAAGGCTTAATTTTACAAGTTGCAAACCGCTTGAAAAAAAAAAAAAAAAAATTGAGAAGAAAAAATTAGAATTGCAAATATTAAATAAATTACACAAAAAGTTAACCTAATACTACGATGATGATAATTAATTATAAGTTTTGACCAACGTCAATGTTAATGGTATAGCCAAACGATAATGAGGTGCATAGAGAAAAAAAATAAGACAAAAAGAATCGGCTTATGCTCGCCGTGAGATAATGAGCAATAATTATATATGAATTCATATAAAGTAATTGGTAACAACCAATCTAGTCACTCAAAGAAGAAGTTAAACGCGGTAGAGGTTTAATGTCTCTAATATGCCAACGACCTAATGGGTTATTATTCATATCCACTAAATCGTAAATTAATGGTGAAACTTTATTTGAAACTTTACATTTAATAAATTTGGGTGCAAACTTAGCACAAAAATGTTTTTTAGAGGAACTTATTACATGGTTTCGCCTCCAAACAATATCACCGTTATTAAATTCTAAATTCTGATGATGTTTGTTATAATAAGTTGCATTATATTGATGTGCATTAAATAACCGTTTCTGTACTTCGGAAAAGATAGGTATTAATTGTCCTATGTTTTCAGCATATATATCCCTAGGACTGAAAATTAGTTCATCTCTGGAATCTTTATTTTTGTAGATAGATCCACATGTAACAGCTTCTCTACCAAATACTAAAAATGATGGAGTGAATATTGTGGTTTCATTAACCGCAGTATTAATAGCAAACTGTATTTTGTTTATATAGGTATCCCAAGTTCTGTGATCTTTATCTATAAAAGCTGCAATCGCCGTTACAATAGTTTTATTGTAACGCTCAACGGTGTTAACCTGTGGACAGTAACGTGGGGTGTAATGTATTTTTGGTATGTTGTAAAATTTAAATAATTCAGATAATTCTGTACTTATCATTTGAGGACCATTATCTAATATAATAGTTTCTGGAACTCCATAAACCATAAAAACTAAATTGTCCAATATATGGCGAATAATAGAAGCGGTTGCATGTTTTATTGGAAATAACAAACAATATTTGGAAAAACAACAAGTAACTACAAATAGAAATCTATTCTGCTTACGTGAAGTAGGAAGTGGACCTATCAAATCTATGGATAAACATTGGAAAGGGCGTGAACAATGTTTGGGTTTGCCCATTAAACCAATTAAGTTTTGATTTTGGTGCTTGGTAGCTAAACAAGTCTCGCACTTAGCAATAAACATGGCTACGTCTTTATACATGCCAGGCCAAAAATAGAGATTTTTAATTCTATGGTATGTTGGTATTGTATGGTATGTTGGGATAGGTATAGATTCTGCGGAATGATATGTGGAATGTGTTGGTGATTTTTCCAAATTTTTAAAACGTGAGTCTAATTGAGTTAAATCATTCCAACATGAATTTATTAAATCTAACTGCTCTGAAGATAAATCTGATGTAATGTCAATGAGGCCTAATCTTGTTCTTATATGAGTTAAATAAGGTGAAATTTTTTGTTTCCTAATAGGATAAGAGTTTATACAAGCTTCAACAAGTTTTAAATTTTTTTTAATGGTATTAATATCTTCTGAAAATTCTTCAGGGCTATTTTGTAAAATTTCTGTTTCAGAATCTAAATTAATATTTAATAATAATGATCGTAGTTCGTCTACAGATTGCGTCGAAGAAAAATTTATATTTCTGATTTTTAATTCATAAATTATTTCAGGTTTATTTAATTGTGAAAAATTCATTGCAAAATCAAAAAAAAAAATGTTAAAGTGAAACAAATTTGTTAATAGTCGTTATGCAGAATATAGCCTTAAAAATATACGTATTTTCAAGTGATGAAAATGAATAGAAAATGTTATTTAAATAGTGAAATTACTGGGTTATAGAATGTTGTGTCTTCAGAAAATTTCTTCAAGGATATTATAACGAAAGAAACTAAAGAAACTTAAATGTCTGAATAATTTAGCAGTATTTTGATATATTATAGTAGATATATTATAGTAGATACATATATAAATATATTATAGTGAATGTTAATGATTGAAAATGGTAACAAATAAAGTTTTATGCCTGACCTCAATAATAATTATAAGAAAATTATTTTTAATGTTGCAATTCTTCTGTTCCTTTTGTTCCTTCTGTTGCAATTTCTCCTCTCTTCTCCATAAACTACGTTTGAATATTCGGGCGCCAGTATGTAGCGTAGTTTCAATAAAACACAAAATTCTCTTCTGTGTTTATTTTTTCGGTAAAATTAAAAATATACAAAAATGCCTGTAAATACAAACAGAAAAATATAAACAAAATTGAAATAAAAAATAGTCACACAAAATAGAACAGAAATATTAATACAATTAAATTTGATCTGAAAAGAAAAAATAACAATAAAATAAATTTTAATGAATGAGAATCCTTACCAACAATTTTGGCTACGCACACTCGTGAACGTAAAAAATAAATATAGGTTTCTTAAAAAGAACTTTGATTATCGATAATAAAATATCTTAACTATGTAATTTGGAATAATAAACTCGGAAAATAATAAATAAATAGATTCAAGTTGCTTTGATAGATAATTTTTCGTGACTGACTTGTCAAATCAAAACATTGCCGTTCTCCGACACTACGTAATTCCTAGTTTAAAATTACGTCGGGAACAACAAAAAAATAAAATTTACTGACAAAAAGAGGTCGAAATAGACAACCGTCACAAGTTTACTTAAAACTATTAAAAAAGAGGACTTATGGTTAGTGGAAACTACAACTAATTTACTGTGTTTACAAGTATATTTTGATATAAAATGTATTGCAATAAAACACGCCTGAAAAGATTCAGAACAAAATAACGTAGTAGTAATTATAAGTTAGTAAGTTAAAACAACCTATGGAGAGTCAATTCAGGGTTTTCATCGTCCTTCTTCGCACCACACCACACAATCGAGCATTTGGGCATATCGAACTCTAGTTTTAATATTCTAATACGTATTTAAAATCACAAATTCACAGCACTTGTACAAAATCGCATGAAACTTTCTAACACGTCCAACAACAAAGTTACTTGAGAGCTCAAGTACCTCAAGTACTGTAAAAAAAAATACAAAATGTTGGCACCCTTGGCTGCGTTCTGAATCAATATTATTGACGCTATAAGCGCTGAACTGAAAATCATCACGTTCATGAGAAGTTTGTCACTACCTCTTGATATCAATTATAGTCTGGCTTGTCTTCAATAATTTAGAATCAAAAATAAACAAAACAACTACCTGCCTATTCAATAACAAAATTAACAATTCTAAGCAAACTTAATTCCCTCTTTCTT
This sequence comes from Marasmarcha lunaedactyla, assembly GCA_923062675.1. Classification (NCBI taxonomy): domain Eukaryota; kingdom Metazoa; phylum Arthropoda; class Insecta; order Lepidoptera; family Pterophoridae; genus Marasmarcha; species Marasmarcha lunaedactyla. Next base: position 8,966,559 of record OV281339.1, on the reverse strand, counting down.
CACGTCTTTTAGTTTCAAAAATACACGCACAATGGCAAGCAAAGTAAATACCGTTTCGATATGATTTACTGCGTAAGCGCCTGTTATCATTTGCATCGAAAGTATGAAAAATAAAAACATATTAATAATGATTATCGATGTCTGGTTAAATAATCAAAGCTCCGGAACATCACTTTTGACAGCTTTTTTTGACAGAAATGTAACAATAAATGGCGATTTGTGGCACGCTAGCCACCTGCTATGACGTCACTACACGATTGATATTTTAGTGACAACATTCAAATATAGTACTATCTCTATCTTTTATTAGCATTTTTGTATAAGTAGAGGGAGACGACCAAGTTCTTCCTCTTCTATGATTCGATATACATAACTACTTATTTATATAGGACATTACGGCTACTCCATGTATTTATCACCTCGCTGGGCATATCCGTTTCCCGTCGCCCAGTTCAATTTCAATTCGTTCTTAACTCGGATGTTTCCGGTTTGTCTTTGGACTGGCTTCCGTCGCCTGGCAGTGGCGCCGCCATTTTGGTTAATCTAAATGGATGCGCACTAATTTGGATCATTGACTCAAAAAGCACCAGGCAGGTGTAAAACTCTAAGCTTAGAATTAGGTAAGTATTTTAATATGCGTTTTAGTTTCAGGTAAAACGCTTCTATTAAATAACTTGACCGTAATTCCAAGCTTAGCTTAAATATTTGAGACCTGTTTGTTATCGCCTGGTGACGGAAGCTGTTTACAATAAAAACGCCAATGTGACATATTAAGTCATTTATTCGTGTTAAATTGTACAAAATACGTATCAACCGAGAAAAACAATCTAATAAAGAAAGAATTACTAATCAATTGGATGAAATAATTGTGAGACACTTTGGGAATCATTACTGCTTTTCATTACTTCACGGTGATAAAACTTCTGAAACGTATTAACTGAACGCCAATTTCCGCGTGCTAAAATGTCCTCTATAGGATGATTCTCCAGCCAATTCTTTGAAGCTACGGCCGATCGAACGCTACCTGGAGTAGCCGTGATGTAAGCATCTTTAAAAATATGTTTAATCCAGCCGTCTATTACAGTACGAGACGCTGGGTTGGCTTTACCCCTTACTGTTATAAATAAGTTGAAAGATTTGGAACTATCACGTCTATCTTTTAATAATTGTATGGTTCGTGCTGCCCAAAATACAGGACTAGGTTATTATTATCATTATTTCAGTATAGTTTCCAGCCAGACTGTCTGTAGTCGTAACCATCAGTTTTGGAGCCATACTCGGGCCAAAATATAGTATAACTATTTGTTCTGATGCAATGATTAGAATCAACTCTTATTAATGTCAGATCTTGAACACGGCGGCCTGAGCAAAGAAGTAAAAGAACGGCCGCATGTCGTGATGTCTGATAAGTGTTATTTGGATCTTTTGTAAAATTAGACAAAAATGAAAGTAATTTACTGGTGTCCCAAATAGGTGGCTTAAAAATGTTAGGATATTTTAAGGATATTGATTTTAAAATATGCTTAACTAATACATGAGAGCTAAGTTGACTCGACAGATCTGCATTACACAGAGTGGAATCAACTGATTTATGGAAAACAACAGTGTTATATGCCAGACCATGAACCAGGTGCAAATCTGCTAGAAATTGGGCTAGTTGCGATCCTGTAGGTTTGTGAGAGTCAACTTTGTTTTGATTGCTCCACAAAATCCAACGCCTCCAAGCCGATTCGTATGTTCTCAAAATAGTCGTACGCCAAGAGTTCTTTAGTAACTCTATTTGTCTTGGGCTCCATGAAACTACCTCCGGAGACCACCCCCAAATTTCCATATTGCGAGTATCATTTGATCGACTTTTGGGGGTGGGCGACCCGTTGACGTGTCGATTAGATTCTTGCGCAGCTGCCTCAGTGTGAAAGGAGGTGCGAGCGCCCGGGCCTTGAGATCCGCTCTCCAAAATACTTTCTTCCACCTGGGAACCACTATGAGGAAGATTCCTGAGGACTGATTCAGGTGAATCAGTACTTTGGGCATTAGGAATGGTGGTTGGAACAGCCATGCTAGTTGAAAGTTCCATGGGATACTGAATGCATCGTGAAACATCGCCCGGCGATCCTCCTGGTTTAGGGTCGCGTAATTCCCCTTCCCTTTGGACTCTGAACGAATCAGACGTGTCTTAATATATTACTTATTACATTTAAAATAAAAATAAATTGAAATTACTGCAGTGCAAAGTAAACCCAGTAGTTAAGTGATTGAGTTTAGTTTCCACTGTTAAACTTAGGAAAAGTATCAGTGACCATACAGTTCGAAAGGGTCTTACTACGTTAGACGGAAACACGTTTTGTACCGAACCATCGCGAACCGACCAGTTCGACTTGACCTGTGTACGCGGTCTGCGGCCAGCTTGACGGACGTCATCGTTGTCGTACGTATTCATTCATAAGAGACAGCGATTTTTGGTTATTTGGTTAGCTAAACCATTTGGATTTAAAAAATGGAAACACAAAATACACACATTGGTGACATATATAAAACAAAAGCTAATAACGAGAAGAAAACCATAATCGTCAATTTCGTGTCTAACATAACCAAGGAAAATTTTTTGAAAAATGCTAAGATCTATAATAGGAAAAATAATCAAAACAAGCTAAGTGCTAAAAACCTGGGAATAAATAAGAACCCCGATGAACCAATTTTTATTGCAGAACACCTAACCCAAAAATCTTCAAGACTCTATTTCCTGGCCAGAGACCTAAAGCGAGTAAAAAACTATAAGTATTGCTGGACATCATTTGGGCGTGTATATGTGAGGAAACAGGACGACTCTCCAGTCATACTGGTAAATAATGAAAGTATAATCCAAAAACTCAAAAATGAATGACTAAATGTACATTCAACCACTTTTAAACTTTTCTTTTTAAAATGTAATTGTCCCATAGTTTATCATTTTCGTATTTTTGGTAAAGTAAGCTCTCGATTTCACATTAACTTAATATTTCAATATGCTAGTTGTTATTATGAAAGGTACAACAAATTATTTTACTTTTCTATAAGTGTTTTCACAATATGTTACAAAACGCACACAACCATTAAGATACAAAGCACACAAATTATAAACGACTGTTTGTCTCAAATATTTAATGGATAATAGTATTATAAATGTTATAAATGAATTAGATTACTTTAATAATATAACTGCCCGACAATGTAATATAGATTCTTTCACATCAACTGCAACAACATTAAAATCCTCAATAGCGACTATAATAACTCAAAACATTAGAAGCATTCATAGAACTGCGAACATTGATGACTTGGAAATAAATCTCACAGCTCTTTATATTGATATAGACATAATTGTTTTAACAGAATGTAGAATAAACCCATTTAAACCACTTCCACAAAAACATAATTATCAGACTTATAGCTCAACAAAAAAAATTAACCAAAATGATGGAGTTGTGGTTTTTGTGAACGATTCAGTAAAACACGAAGTAAAGGAAATGTTTTTGGAAGGTGCCTCTTGTCTTGAGATAACTCTATCAAATTCTTCTGAAGTGTACACTTTAATCTGCATTTATCGCCCACCCTCTCGGATTACTACTGAAAATTTCATAGAATCTTTGAGGAAGTATCTCAGGAAACCCAATATAAAAAAAAATATTATAATAACAGGGGACATTAACATTAATATACTGGAAGGAAACCAAGATAGGTATTGTGACAAGTATCTAGACATGTTGGCATCATTTAGGATTATCCCTGGCCATAGGTTTGACACTAGAATAAATAGTTGCTTAGACCATATTATGACAAACTTAGACTATGTACAGTATTTCGCAGCTATATTTGTCCTTGACACTACAATCACGGATCATAAAATTACAATTATTAGACTATACAACAAAGCAAAATCACACAGAGATCCTAAAATTAAATCAATTATAAACTACGATGAGGCCTTTAAAACATTAAATAAAAATTTAGATTATACCATTCTTTCAAATGAAGACCCAAATGCACTTACTAATGAACTTATAACTTTTATTACAGACGCTCTTAAATCCAATACGAAAACAATAAAAATTCCGTGCAACAAAAGATGTATCAAGCCTTGGATGACACCAGGCATTTTAAAATGTATCAAAAACAGAAATAAATTACAAAAAAAGGCACGTAATGATGAAACCAATGTTTCGCTTCAAATTACTTACCGACGTTACCGTAATTATTGCAATCAATTAATTAAAAACTTAAAAAAACAATATGAAAGGCAGTTACTCGCTAATTCAAAATCTAACAACAGATCACTTTGGAATTGTATAAAAACTATTACAGACTTAAATGAGAAAGGAAATACTAATATTGAACTCTTAAATCTTAAATCTTCACCAACTCAATCCGCAGATTATATTAACAGTTATTTTAACAATGTAGGGAGATTACTGGCAGAAGACATACAAACGGATGACTCTTCAAAAGATTATTATAATCAACTTCCCGTTCAACAAAACTCCATAGGAGTAATAGAACCCGATGTCTCAGAAATAGATAATATTATAAATAGTTTAAAATTGGAATCAGCCCCTGGACACGACAATATAACAACCAAATTCATCAAAATGGCTAAACAGTCTATTTTACCTATAATTACTAAAATATGTATCTTATCACTTCAACAAGGAATTTTTCCCCAAGCTCTGAAACGGTCTATCATTCATCCTGTGCACAAGGGAGGGAACAGAGATGACGTCAATAATTATCGACCCATTTCTGTCTTAACAGTTATATCAAAAATACTCGAAAAATGTATAAATCAACGTCTTGCAAACTATCTTAACAAAAATGAATTACTTTCCAAATTCCAGTACGGATTTCGAGCAGGAATTAGTACTGAAGATGCAGTTTATGACCTAACTCGAAATATCACAGAACTCATTGACAGAAAAATGAAACCATTATGTATATTCTTGGACTTAAAAAGGGCATTCGACACCATTTCTGTTCCCATCCTGATGTGCAAGCTAGAAAAAATAGGGATTAGAGGCTCATTTTTGCAGTTAATTACAGACTACTTATTAAACCGTTCTCAACTTGTAAAAATTCGCGACACCCTCAGCCAACCCATATTAACGACTAGCTATGGAATACCTCAAGGCAGTGTTTTTAGGCCCAACACTGTTCTTAATATATATTAATGATCTGACGAACTTAAACCTAGACAATGGCAGTGTATTCTCTTACGCGGACGATACTGCTTTATTATTCCATGGTACCAGCTGGAAGACAGTTTTAAATAAAGCAGAAGTAGGATTGCAATCTGTACTAAAATGGTTAAAAATAAATTCTCTCACCCTAAATTAAAAAAAAACCTGTTATATAACATTTTCGATTCGCAAGTCCACTCAGCCTCCCTTAAACCATATAATTAAAGCTCATACCTGTAATTTGTCTCAACCCAATCATTGTGACTGCACAGCAGTTGAAAAAGTTGACACAACAAAGTATCTAGGTGTTATTTTAGACAGTCAGTTGTCATGGTATCAGCAACTAGAAGCCGTTGCAGCCAGAGCTATAAAAATGGTCTGGATATTCAAACGGTTGCGACATGTCTGCGATAAAAACCTTATTAAATACATTTATATAGCTTTGGTTCAATCAGTTCTACTTTATTGCATCAGTGTTTGGGGTGGAACCTTTAAAACTAAATTCCTGAACATTGAACGAGCACAAAGAAAAATTCTTAAAATTATACATTTCAGAAATAAATTATATAGCACTTCGCAACTATACCAAGATACAGATCTTTTAACTGTAAGACAGTTATACGTCCTACAATGTGTCCTAAAAGTTCATAAAAACAAACTCACAGATAAAATTATGCTAAATAAACGAAACCCCTACAATGTTATTAAACTAAGTAAAGTAAATACAGAATTCGCATCAAAACAGTTTAATGTACAATCTTTAAGAGTTTATAATTCGATAAATAGAAAACTTAAAATATACTCCATGCCAATAAAAAAATGTAAAATTACTGTATCAAAATGGTTGAAAACACTTGACTACGATCAAACAGAACAATTACTTACGACAATTCTATAGTAAGAGTAAAATACATAACCTAATTATCACATAATACATAGCCAAAATATACATAATAAATACATATTGAGTATTATACTAAAATAATATAATAATAATATACTAAAACCACCTACTTGAAAAATCTAAATCGTTTATCTTGTTATCCTATAGCTCAATGCCCTTCTACATTTGTTTTCTTTTACTTTTTAACAATTTGAGAATAGTTTATTATAAATTAAATAAATTTGTTAAAAATATGTTACATGGGAATATAATTCGCCATCTTAAATGTACTTCAATCAAATGTTACAATATTAAACGCTGTAAGCTTATGAAATAGATTTGATGTATTATAAATTTTGTTAATTTACCCTACACAAAAAATGTAATTTCTTAAGAACGCCAAACAGAGTAAGTATGATATTGCAATGTACCCTACACCAAAAATTATAACTGTTTGTACTAATACTGCTTGGAATTTTTCGTCTATATTGTTGTTTTTCTTTTTCAATTTGTTTTTTTGTTGTACGCGCATTTATTAGGTAAATTTTGTTAATCCAAAAGGAGGAGTCGTCACCCCTAATACAGGCCTATGTACCTAATAAGGGTGACGTTCAACGTTGTAATTGATGATTTACTTAAGAAAGAAATTTTGTATTTGTATTTGTATTTATAATTGGAGATAACAGGTGTGCCCCACTTTGCACACACAGAATTCACGGATTTTGGTATCAGATGCCATTCCGGTGGTAAGTGATTCCGGGATAGGTGATCGGCATGGCTGTTGTACTTGCCTGGAATGTGGTGTATGCTGAATGAGATGCAATATTGGTCGAGCCATCGCAGAACCCGGTATGTTAGTTCCATGAGCTGATGTGATTTGGTCCCCCCTTCTTTTCTGAGATGTACGACTGCAGTCTGGTTGTCGCACTGAATTAGGATGCGACTGTGAGGTATTAAGTGGGCCTGGTTCTCTAGAGCATATAGTATCGCTAGCATCTCTTTCTGATTGCAGTGGAGACTCATTTCCTTTTGTGAACAGGTTCCCGAGAGAGAGCTAGATTGTTCATTTGCGCTCCCCAGCCCGTACCCGACGCATCCGTTGTTAAGAAGTTTGTCGGCGGGGGATAATGCACAGGAGTCGTACGGTGACAATGTTTGACCAGGTAAGTTCCTTCTGTACATTTACAGGTAAAGGGTGATTTTGTGATGGTTGGTCTTGTAACGAGTTCATGAACATGATCAGTCGATTGAGTCGACCGCGTGGGACAACAAAACTTGCGAAATTCAAGAGACCTACAATGCTCTGTATTTCTTTTAAGTTGACTTTTTCTTTTAAGAGAATTTGACTTATTTTCCGGGCAATTGCAGCAGCCTTTTCTTTTGGCAGAGCCTTTATATTGTTCCAAGGATCCCACATTACGCCCAAATAACTGATACTTTGTTGCGGAATGGTGACAGATTTTTCGTGATTTACCTTCCAGCCTAGACGTTGTAGAGTACGAATTGTAACATCGACATGCACCTGAAGAACGCTGGCTTGTTGATTGACTATCAAATAGTCGTCGAGATAGACCACAATTCTTATATTTTTCTGTCGCAGCATTTCGGCAACCCAGTTCGTTAGAATGGCGAAACTCGCGAATGAGCTTTCGGTTCCCTTACACATTATTTTTAATAGATCATTACAGGACGGCATATTTTCAACAGCTTGGAAAGAAACAAGGGTAGTACTTACCGGTCTTTAAAGATGGTGACCAATCTATCGTTGTTAATTATAGACCCATCTCAATTTTACCCATCTCAATACCTGAAGAACGCTGGCTTGTTGATTGACTATCACATAGTCGTCGAGATAGACCACAATTCTTATATTTTTCTGTCGCAGCATTTCCGCAACCCAGTTCGTTAGAATGGCGAAGGTTTTGGGGGGCTGTACTTAGACCGGATGGAAGGCAAGTCATTTCCAATAATGTTTGGTCGTATATGAGGCGAAGGAAGCGTCGGTGGGATTCACGAATACCCAGATGGAAACAGGCTTGTGACAAGTCCACTTTGCACATCCAATCTCTTGGTTGATTGAAGTCGGGGATTCGATACATGTTTATGAGGTGAAATTGATCGGCGATCACAAACTGGTTTAGGGACTTTAAATTGAATATAGGGCGGGAAGTCCCGTCGCTTTTGGGAACTAGAAAAAGAGGAGAGATGAAACTCGGAGAAAGTTGGACTTCTTTTAGAATGCCCTGGGTTCTCATTTTGTCTATTATTGCCGTCATTTCGTTGGAGATTGGAGTGTGAAGTAGACCTATCTTTAAATTGGGTAATATCAGCGGCGGTTTTTGAGCGAATGGTATACGATACCCTTGGATCAGTTTTAATATTATTTGCGGTGCTCCCATTACCTCCCATTGTCTGTAATACTGTGACAACTGACCTGCCCGAAATTGATTCGAGACATTGCCTTTTTGAACCCTTGTGGCTTGGAGGGGAGTAGGATCGCCCTCGATGACCTCTGTGAGAACTACGGTTGGGCCGCGAGCCTCGGTTGTGAAACGTGCCTCTTCCAGATTGCCTGTGGTGAAATCCTTTGCTGGACTTATTGTGCTGATAATGTTCATCCCACGAGGATGAATTGTCGCAATGCGTATGAAGCATGCCAGTCCCATGGTGAGCACGATGCGTACCACGCGATGGTACGTCTGTATTATTTGCGTTATACCCCCGCGAGGAGTAATGTTTTGTTCCGCCTCGTCCCGCTTTTAAGGATTTGTCTGGCTTTTGGGGCCAAAAGGTTTTTCGCATTCCACTAACTTTTTCTAATATCGAGGTAAAAGAATCGGGATTAAATATGTGTGTGTGCGAAGGAGGAATCTTGTTCAGAGCAGCTTTCACCAAAGGATCTCGAACTTGACTTGTGATAGCTTCTCTTCGCATTTCGATGATCTCAGCTATATGGCCGCAAACCAGTTGCAAAAGATCAGTGGAAATTTTGTGAAAGTCCCCCTTTAAAAACAGTTCCTCGACTTTACTGCTCAGCTGTTCAATATTGCCATCTGATGATGTAGCCCATGTTAGAAGGCTACGAATGTTATTTTGCAATGATTCATTTTGTTTTAGTAAACAGTAAGTGATGGCGGCATACGATTTGTCAGCATGTGCCAGGTGACGCAAGGTATCGTATGATTTTATTTCATCATTTGTTTCCAGGTCTATCCTGGTGTATGATTGTACAGTTTCTGAGTTTCAGAGTATCGAACCTATGCCCATGAATCGCTGTCAAAACGCTGCACGTCAATCAACATTTTCAAAAAAATTTCGGGCGTCTTAGGGACAGATGGCTCTTTCAATTTTGTTTCGATATCAAAAGTAAACTCTGAGTTAGTACTCTGAACATCATCTGGTTCGAATTCATCCCTAGTATCCTGGTAAAGATCACCACTCACCGCAGAGCAAGTCGAAACGTTGTCGTGACAAGCATCATAGTTCCTATTATGAGCTATATATTTACGAAACTCACCCATTTCTTTGCACAGTTTTTCCAGTATTTGGCTTGTTTTATGGCCACGCTTGTTTTTGCGATGGCGGTGATGGCGACGCGATCGCTTCTTTCTCGGCTCCGAGGACGAACTCGATGACGACCCGGACGAGGAGCTACTACTGCTGCTGCTTCGGGATCTTTTGCGTTGCTCACTAGGCCCAGGCACCGCACTCGAGCCATTGGACATAACTTCGATTTGATCCATTGTCTGAAATTCGAAATTTTCCGCAAACACTGTCTTTATTATATTCACCTTATATCCGAATTAAAAACTTAAGTAATTACAAAGATAATTTTATAAAATATCATCGAACGGATAAAAACCGTTATAAACTTTTAATTTTACAAAGTATCGTTACGCAAACAAAATTTCTATCGTTACGTAATTATGTCAGTTGCTACTTAACTGGTCCATTTCTACAATGAAAGTAAATCACTTTTAATCAGTAAGAATGACAAAAGAAACACTTACTTATTGGTATATCACAAAATATAACTCCAATACAAATGTGGTATTCACTGTATTTTCTAATAAAACTGAGCAGGGATAGCTGTTTCCGACGGGAACCAAAACGCCAATGATCCAAATTAGCGCGCATGCATTTAGGTTAACCAAAATGGCGGCGCCACTGCCAGGCGACGGAAGCCAGTCCAAAGACAAACCGGAAACATCCGAGTTAAGAACGAATTGAAATTGAACTGGGCGACGGGAAACGGATATGCCTATCTCAAATATTTAAGCTAAGCTTAGAATTACGGTCAAGTTATTTAATATCATAATATAAGCATTTATTAGTGTACTTGTTGTTGGAAATCCTATTAAATAAATAAATATTAAATAGGATTGGTTTCAAGTACAAGCGATGTCAATCCAGACGCAAACTACTTATGGAACGTCACGACATTACCGCATGGCGTGCAAGATATTTGGATAAAATACGAATAAATCGCACTGTAGAAAAACGACCCGTTGTAGATGAGACCTATATACACAATACTTATCATTCAAAAAGTTATTGGCACAGTTAGGAGGAGCCAGGAATGTTCGTCACACAGTCATCAGGGAGTCGCTGGATAATCGCTCATGCGGGAACAAAAGATGGATTCATAAATGGTGCATTATCAATGTTCAAATCCCAATCAAAGTCCTCAGATTATCACGATGACATGAACTCTGCAAATTTCTTAAAATGGGTGACGGAAAAACGACTACCTAATCTACCTGAAAGGTCGCTTGTGGTAAGGGACAACGCTCCTTACCATTGCACTCAATTAATTCAGCCCCTTCAATGTCAAATATAAAAAGCAGTAAGCAGGAATAGCTCCGGCAAAGGGGTATATATTTTGAAGACACCTGGAAAAAAGCTGTGCTGTGTGAGCTAATCAAACAAAATAAAGGTCCACTGACATTTACAGTGGATGAATTATTAACAGCTCACGGACACAAAGTATTAAAGTAGCCGCCTTACCATTGCGACCTCAACCCGATTGAGAAAATCTGGAGCCTTGTAAAAAGAAAGGTGGCGGATAAGAACGTGGCACAAGATCCAAAAGAAATTGTAAAATTAACTGAAGAGGCCTTTGAGTCTATATAGTACAACTCAGCTGTGTACCTAAGGACTTTCAACCATTAACAATTCGACAACTTTTCATTAAAACCATTGTTCTAAGAAATCATTCCTGTGAAAAACTACGTAACACCTCAAACAGAAGATCGTATCAGGTATATGACGTGCCTACATGTAAAACTACCTTTGCACAGGGATTATATTACATTTTGGCCCCATTATTATACAACCGCATAAGTAAAATCAAACACATAAAAGACCTCACAAGATTTGTTTGTAGAAAAGCACTGGAGGAGTTTCTATGTACTTTGGATTATGAATGGTCAGAACATATTATACAAGTTTATAAATTTTAATTTCTTCATAATTATACATATATAGGTACCTATAATATTTTTGCCAATTCATTTATCTATCTAACTTATGTTTAAGTACTTATGTAAATGTATATTTTATTTATTTATAAATAATTTAATTTTTATTTTATTTTTTCTGTAGGTATCTATTATGAAAGTATATTGTTATAACCTGTATTAATTAAAGCTGTGAAATTGCGTCAGCTCTAAAATTTCATCGTATGTTCAGGTGTCTTGTTGACATAACTATGTACTAAAGAATTACATAGTTATGTCAAATTTATTTGAATTATGTCATCTCATTGCATATACTACATGTTTGCGCTTACTAAGTCACTCGTTATCAGCAACTATTGAATAGGCCTATTGTATTAAAAATGTTCGTGGATAAAATAGACTTAATATCAATATATTGTTGTTGCAAAAATGTGTCACAGTCTTATTGTAATAAAGTCGGGAATGCTTTGGCGAGAATCTTACCTTGCCGTAACACAGTCCTCGGACTAGCACGGGAGGTAAAGTTTTTTGTCGGTATACCCTCAATAGATATTACATATACTTTTGGTAATAAAAATAAAAAAAGGTAAGATTATCAAAACTGTAAAACCTACTGTTATGTTGTTGCTATTTTTTTGCAACAACATAACTATTTTTTTTTATTTGCTATAATATATATGAAGCGACACATATAATTATGATCGAACTTCACATCGGGGAAGTTCGTTTGATCATTAATTATATTTCGTCGCTTCATTATTCGATATGATATTTACCAGGTAGAAGATAAGAGAAGAAAGTTTTGTTTAAGAATGTTTGTTTATGTATCATAATAACATACAATTATTAACACTTAAATTAATCACATCAAGTAAGGATTGATTAGTTAACAATAGTTCTGTTATAGAAACGGGCGAAAGTATTAGAAGTATCGGTCCAGCCCGGAGTTTTTCGAATAGTTTCGATACTAACTCCTGTCGAGCTTGCGGAAGAGTGTTAGCATGCTAGCATTACTCGTACTGTGTGCCTCAAACCCAGTTAGGTCGATACCGGTTTCTGACAGCACTTGTTTAACCCAACGACTGATAGATTGAGTTGTGGCGGCTCTGTGTGGCTTTTTGTATGGCAACAAAAAATTACTATTATCTGATCTGATATCTTGTGTTTTAAATAGATACTCCGATAACACTGTGTCTGGGCATATACGTTCGTTATCCCTCAAATAGAATAGGTAGAAACAAAACGACTGATCCCTACTGATGTTTTAATGACGTCAGTAATGTTTATTTCTATGCCGTTATCTAAAAATACCATGTTATCGATTTTAATAAGGGAGTAAGTTTGAACTCGATGGGCGGTACATAATGCTAGTAAAATGATCAGTTTCTTTGTTATTTTGTCTAACGTTAAATCATTATGAGGAAACCAACTAAAAATATTATTTAGTACTATCCGTGGGTCCCAAGTACTTCTGTATTGGGGTCGACAGGGTCTTAGTTTGACGGAGTTTTGGAATCCTATGTTTCCAGTGGTAGCTGACAATGCAGAACGATGGGAATTTAAGGTACCATAAGAGCAACCATCATTGAATTGATTTGTAAGAAATGAACGGACAGCATTAACCAAGGGTTCGAAAATATTAACTTTGTTGACTATAGAAAATTGCCATCATAATCTTAAAGAAGAATTATACTGCTTTATAGTGCTGTCGGAAAACGATGCTAACATTAGCTTCGTACAGTTTGTATAGAAACCCCTTCTGATGAAAGACTGCTGCAGAGCCGTGCGACACCCAGGGTAAGGTTCTTGTTTAGGGGATGGTGGTCCCTAAAATGAGATTGAAGTAGGATTAAAAAAAAAGAATATTGGAAGTAATCTTTTTTTTTTAACAAATGGCACCATAGCTGTGATGGTTAATAGGGAAAAACTAAAATTCCGGTTGCTTTATCATCTATGATTTTTCGCAGGCATTTTAGAACCAAAGAATAATGGGGTAAGGCGTTGAAATAATAATTTTTCCAATTTAATGTAAACACGTCAATAGAAAATGCGTCAGGGTCTTGTTTCCAAGATACGTATTTCTGAAATTTTGCGTTATCGCGTGAAGCAAATAAGTCAACTTCGGGCCTACGAGATTTTACAAGAATAGAATGAAAAGCTAGATCGCAAATTGTCCATTCTGTATCTGGGCTCATGATTCGTGATTCGGCGTCGGCGCGATTATTTCTGGTATTTACATAAGATTATAATCGTTAATAATTATTTACATAAAAACACCGCGCTGCTCGCACCGCTGCCATATTTTACGAGCCAAATCGTTTAGATGGGGATATTGTATACCTACCTCCCATCCGATTTATGTAACTAATAGCTGTCATGTTATCGAAGCGAAGCAATATTATTTGCGGAGTATGTCGTTTACGTATGATTTCAAACCCAGAAAAACTGCCATTAGTTCTAAGAAATTAATGTGATTAAGTTTTAACAACAACAGCCGCTTATTTTGTAAGAATTGAAAACTGCTCCCCAGCCGGTCCTAGATGCGTCTGTATAAATTTCTAATACAAAGTTTTGGAGTCTCATAAAATTCGATGTGGTTTCAATACTTGACGACCACCAAGACAAGTCTTGTAGTAATATATTTGGTAAATTAATTTTAGTTTCATAATTATCGTGAGCTCTGAGTAAAGAGAAAAATTTATGACGCCCCAAGATCTTGGTCTTGTAACCAACCATATTTTACTGCAGGGCAGGCTGCAACTAGAACGCCAACTAAGTGAGCAAACTCGCGAATGGTACATGTGGGTAATTTTGAAATTTTGTTACCAACTCGCCTATCTTGCAACGCTTATCAGAGGGAAGACATGTGCTTTGTTTCTTGTATCATAGTTAAATCCTAAAAATTTACATAATTTCTGTAGATTCAAATTGCATTTCTCATAATGACAAATCCAAGACAGTTAAGTAGCCGTTCAACAACTGCTTGATTAGTCTATTTTGGTTACTTCCACAGCCTCATGACATATGGTATTCCGTTGTGGGGGAGTGCTTCCGACATCGATACTATATTTATTCTGCAGAGAAGGGCTGTTGACGTTAGCAACGCACTCGTCATACGTATCCCCGATGCATAAAATATCGTCCAAATTATAGACTGATTTATAGCCTTTATTTCTTAAAGAAAAGCTAGGAATTCCCTCATAATTTTAGTAAACACGCGTGGAGTGACTGTAAAAGTGAACGGCATTCCGATGAATTGATAAATAACCTTTTTTTTAGAACCGTAAGGTTCAAATTCGAATCTTAGATATTTACGGTCAACGTTTCTTATACAACGTAAATGAATTAACCCAAAACCTCCCCCAACACCTCATTTAAAAAAATAAGTAATAATATGATTAAAATATAAATTGCACCGAAATAAATAATATTTCAAAAGTTATTCAACATTAGATCGGAGGTGACCTTTCTATGAAGTTTCGAGCTCTACGGCGTAGGTTCTCCGCGTCTCGTCGCACGCGGCCTCTGAGTCGCACAGCGCAGCGCCCGTACAGCTGACTACTATTCAGCGGTTTAACAGAGGTTCACTTTACACCGGCCAAGTTATTTTGAGTGAACTGTAAGAACTAAACCTTGGCCTACCTATGGCCCGAAAAAAACTTCAAAAGCAATTTCAAAACTTTCCATCACACTTTCCCAGGCTTTGGACTGGCAACCTATTTGTAATAGTATGTCACATAATATCGATTGAAATTATTAGGTACCTACTGCATACTCGGTCATATTAAACATGACACCTGGTTTAAATGACGCTTGTTGAGTGTGCTAAAAAGTTTTTTAGTAGGTAAAAGTAGGTTTAAAGTGATATTATTAAATCGGTTAGATAATTGGTACAACCAATTATGTAACTACCAATTTGGTAGTTATTAAGTACCTCGTAACTGATAGGTATTTTTTTGCATATCAAGCTTTAAAATTCTCATTTTTCAAACCATTTTGTTAAATGTTACAAAAGTTTGAAGAACTCAAAAAAATCCAATAACCGTTTAACAACAACAACAACAGCCGCCGCTTACAAATCCAGGGAAGCCTTATGCATCGGCCGCCGCTGCGCCGCCGCAGCCGCCGCTTACAAATCCAGGGGAGCCTTATGCATCGGCCGCCGCTGCGCCGCCGCAGCCGCCGCTTACAAATCCAGGGGAGCCTTATGCATCGGCCGCGGCATTATATCAAAACACCTTAACTCGAAAGTTTTAAAGCGCAGACACGCTATCGCTACTACGCAGGCGACAAACAAATGTTTCACTTGTAATAAAAATAAATATTACAGGTACAAACAAGTTGGCGTATTTAAAAGTTTTGAATCAATTTATTTACACTGATTGTTATGTACACTTATAACTACTTACTTACAAAATCAATTATTAGAAGTCCAATTTTGGCACTTTGCTGCAAGCACAGTCTCGCGCGCTTTCTTTGGTGTCTTTTTAGTTTGTTTAGCACTGAAGTGTCTGTTTTCACTATTTCAAAAGCACTCACAATGACCTCGCGTAATTCACTAACGTTTATGACACTGTCCACTGTCATAAACAATTGTTTTGACTCTACCCCACACAAAATAGTCTAGTGGAGTTAAATCCGGCGACCTGGCAGGCCACTGCACAGGTCCACCACGTCCGGTCCAGTTTTCCCCGTATTCCGCGTCGAGGTACCTACGAACAGTCCACTGGAAGTGCGCTGGAGCTCCGTCGTGCTAAAACAACAGGTCTCGTAACAGATACAGAGGCACGTCGTCAAGTAACTGACTCAATGTTTCTCTGAGGAAACTTAAGTACGTTTCTCCATTTAAACGTTCTAAGAATACGGGGCCGGCTATGTATGGTCCCAGAACACCTGCCCATACATTTAGAGAAAACCTATGTTGGTAGTAATTCTCTACTGATGCGTAGGTGTTAACGTGACTCCATATGTGCCTGTTATGTTGATTGAACATACCGGCGCGCGTAAACGTGCACTCATCAGTAAAAAGAATGATCTTATGTTCATTCGCTAAATACCACTCGCAGAATGCAACACGCGGAGCCAGATCCTGAGAGTTCAATTCTTGACAGCGACGAAAGTTGTAAGGGTGCTGTCCGTCATTTTGTAAAACTCTCCAAACGTAGGCGTGACTACAGCCGATAATTCTCGCTGCTTCACGTGTACTGGATTCTGGATTCTCATGGAAATACTCCAATATCCTTTCTTAAATCCGTACGTCAAAGGGGTCGTCGCCTGTGTCCATTCCGGTAGGAGGAAAAATAGTTCCACTGTCTCTAAGCCTTTGAGTGGCTGCTAACATTGTCTCGTTGGAGACGGAAACACCGAATTGCTCACGAAATTGTCGCACTGCCAAACTCACGTTGTCGTTACATCGCGCGAGCGTTCTCACCATTTCAGTGTATTGCACACTTGTGTACCGAAAAGGCATTGTGAAAGCGGTGGCGCCTGCAGCCGCGCGTCGATCGGAACCGAAAGGATGATACCTTCCAAGACGAAATTTGCGCAGAGACTGACCGGCGCCGGCGGCGCCTCGCTCTCGGAGATGCGAACACAGGCAATCGACGTGGGATGCGCGGACGCGGGCGGCTTGTTCTTTAACTTTATATTAATAAGGTTTATTTTTAGCATAGCGGTCGGTAATTACTCGGTGCGTGCCGGATTGTTTTATCGGTCGGTGTCGTTCATTCGATGCTAACTAGTTATGGGCGGCCGGGCGCTAGCAAGAAATGTTGTAGTATAAATAGTTTAGACATGGGCCAATAAATATGGAAAAATATAACCTATACTAAAACATGGTGCGATCGATTCGCAATACGATTCTGAGCAAACTACTTTCTGGTTTTGGGTTAATTCATTTACACGTTGTAGATACTAAAAAATGCGTCCTTGAGATCTATTGTTGCTAGAGATCCATTACATGATAATAAATTGCAGGCCGTTCGATAATCCTCCATTTTGAAATGGTCAGTCTGTATAAATTTATTTAACTGTTTTAAGTTTAAAATGAAGCGTTTGCCACCATTAGATTTATGTGTGAGAAAAATTCTAGACAAAAATTGGATTTTTTGGTTTTGACACTCTTTCTCTCAAGGCCCCAAGTTTAATTAATTTTTGGATAGCAATCACTATTTCATTGTTTTCTACGGGTGAAAAAATATTGGTAGGTATATTAGTTCAGGTAACTGACATTTTAAATGGTAGAGGAAAGCCGTTCTTAATCCAATCTAACACTACCTCGTTTTTAGTTATTTTAAAACAACAGTTATAAAAATAAGTAAGGCTACTCGCGTGAAGACGTACCTTAGCTAGTGATGGGACACTGGCGCTTGCGCACGAGGCTTGTCCTGCAGCCCCGCACGTAGTGGCCTCTGGCCGGGCGTCAAATCAGGGCGTCGGACTCCGTTCGCTGGCACATATATCTGGCTGAAGCCTCCCCACCCCCCCTTGTTCGCCGTGTACTGAGGAGGCGCTGACCAATTTTCCTGCTGGGAAGTAGACGGGCGAGCGCTGGTTTGAGGAACCGTCGTCCTTTGAGGTTTAAAGGGCTTCTTTATTTGAAGCCCCTGTTTGTCGATGGCTTTGACAGTTTTCATTTCTTCTAACAGCATCGATCCAAATAAGGTTTCATCACATTCACATTCAGTGATCATGTGTAGTAAGGATTTATTTAGACTCGGTGTTAGTTGTCTGGGATCTAAAACGGGATCAGTCGACGGTTCTTCTGGACCAGGAACTGGTTCAGATCCCGATTCGGGAATGACGTCGGAAACACCAGCTTCCTCTTCCGGAAGCTGAACCTCTGGAGCGGCAACTCTTTCGCTTGCCACGCTCCCAGTATGACTTTCGCTACCTAAAGTAACGTTTTAGGTTAGCGAGGGTAGATGAAAAATATTTTTTATCGAAAACTCACTCGAGTATTTCGATTTTAGGATGCAAGTTAACGTTAATCTAATTACAATGAACGTTTTTATTGCTTAAGTCATCGTTGAAGACTCGTAGTCAACCCCGATGCTTTTTTGGCCAAAAATAAATAAAATTAGTTCTGAAAACGTCAAAGTTATTGACTATGATTGCTTAAGTCATCGTTGCTTTTTTGGCAATTAGTTCTGAAAACGTCAGAGTTATTGACTCGCAGTCAATCCCAAAGCGTATCAAAACTACAACAACTAATGTATTATTATATTGAACGTTTTTATTGCTTAAGTCATCGTTGAAGACTCGCAGTCAACCCCGATGCTTTTTTGGCCAAGAATAAATAAAATTAGTTCTGAAAAGGTCAAAGTTATTTACTTTTGTTTCTTCAGTCATCGTTGAAGACTCGCAGTCAACCCCGATGCTTTTTAAGCAATTAGTTCTGAAAACGTCAGCGTTATTGACTCTCAGTCAATCCCAAAGCGTATCAAAACAACAACAACTTATTTATGTACATACATTAAATGAAACATTAAATGTCCAAATGGTGCATTTAAATGCTAACCTTCTTCTTCTGATAAAGATTCGAGCAGGGTTGCCCGGCGTCTTTTTTTAACTTCGAGTTTTTATTTTTTTATTTTCTTCGCATAGTAATCGATTCGAGCTTGGGCACTTCTTTTCGGCATTACGTAACGATACTTTAAGTATACTTAAACAATTGAACAACAGGTGCGATAGCTACCGCGCACAAAGAAGGAATGAGAGTTCAAATAGGCAACAGCCTGGGTGAGAGATACGGAGGAAAATTAAATGGTTTAGTTTTTAAAAATAGATTATAGTCTTTTAAAAATGTTCTCAGCTACCTAGCAAATGGAGGGACTACCTGGTAAATATCATATCGAATAATGAAGCGAAGAAATATAATCTAATATTTCCTTTCACTACTTTTAAGTTTTAGACTTTACCTTGAAATTACTGACATAAATTTATAACACTAGACTGGCTTTTGTCTAATATTTTTTTGTAACTGTTCGGTTTTCGCTACTTTAGTGCTGGAGGCAGTGGTGGGATTCTCTAGTACAAATGGTAACAAATTAAAAAACACAAAAGATGTCCAGCCTCAAACAAATTTGGGCCTGGCTTTGCAGATATATAAAGCAGACAATTAATTGGTGGATTTTAAAAACCAATAGCCGAATTAAAAAATATCAATTTGAACCTTTTTTGTTTTTTATACCCAAACTGAAAATGTCCTTGTAAAGTATAGTAGTTCCTATACTATTTCCACTTCTTTATTTTCTCGATGACAGTTCTAATTTGATATAATGCTCTCTAGCTCCATCCAATAGCTCCATCCCTGTCAGTTTCTCCGACTCTGGTATTATACTTGTACGTGTGTAAACGTCATATTTTTATAAAATAATGCATACATAATGTAAAAAAGCGCTCGCACAAGGTTACACAGGAGCTGTCATCGAGAAAATAAAGAAATGGAAATAGTATAATTTATGACATAGCATCTAACCTAAAATCATCTAGGATTTATGGGTAATGAAAATCAAAATTTGTTTATAATACATAATTTCATTTTGATAAAATATTCAAAAACAAGACTTGTGCTACCTTTATTGGAATTTAAAATAATAATCAGTTTTATAATATACTAACTTCAGTGCTGGGCCATTTAGGGTATTTCTGAAATGGAATAACCAACTAAATATACCAATTTTTCGTGCATATTTCACCTAAATCTGCTAGGTCCAAAATCCTCTTTGTCCTTTAGAACATGACAAATGGTGTTTGAGATTTATGTCAAATACTTCCTGAGAGTAATCAATAGAGGCGCTTCAAATTGGAATAAAAAAATTGTTTGCATTTATATGACAAAGCCTGTTGCGTGTTAACCAGTCAGTGCTTGAAATAAAGTGTAGGTAGAGTATTAAATAATGAACAACTTTAGTCTTAAAGATTTTTCTTGAAATGTGAAAAATAACTAGGATATTGATGAAAAGCAGTTCCCGCAACTGAAGTCACAGGCAAGTCTCGATGCCATATTGCTGGAGCAACCGTTAGCTTAAAGATTTAGTGTACTTTGTAATGAGAATTTTTGAATGAAATTCTTAAAATAAATAAAAATCAATATTGTTTCTAGGGTATGCACCACAAAATTATGTGATTTGGTTTTCGAAAACTAGTCAAATAGCCTATTGACTTGAGAAAGCTAAACTTTAATAAAATATAGAGTACAGTAAAGGTATCAAAAAACTATTGGCATATTTCGTTGGTACAAAAAGCAGCGTAGTAATTTTTCTTTAGTTCGTTCCTCCGCGCGAATCGTTTCCTCACTTTTCCTACTCTTTATTATTTTTTCTCTTCTTTCTCTCTTTCTACGTTCATTTTCTAACTGTTCTTTTTCATTCCTCATTTTTTCGATACGAGCTTTTCTTCTGCGCTTTTCTTGCAAGTATCCTTCATATCCGATTAATTCATCTCCAACCTCATAATCTAATAGGGCAACACATTTCGCAATAATTTGGGCTTCTCGTTCTTCAGGTGACAAATATTTAGGCCCATAATCAGGGGGTTCCCAAATGAAATGATGTTGATCTCTCAGATTTCTCTTCAGAATTTTGTTATGAGTAGCGAGTATAGACTCTAAGCCTGCTATTTTATATGTATTTGGAGCAGGGTTATCATTACTTAAAGGTGGAAAACGTTCTGAACGAGTTAACGGTCCTTGCCTTACGGCTGGATAGCATTTAGGTGCTTCTAAGTTGTAATAACATGGACCAGGTATTTTTTCACGACCATAAACAGGTATCCAATTATACCATGGCGTAAACCGACCTTCTGAGGTTTGAAAGGGAGCGAGGTTTTGTAATTTTAAAGACCTATTTACTTTCTTAGTTCTTGGCAGACAATCAGCAGGACTTGGTTCATTACGTTTTTTAACGATAGGTGGCATTCTTGAAGTTCTTGAACGAAAAGGCCATGTTGGTTGAGAGCAAATTTCTTCCTTTTCTGGCTGTTCTAAAACCTCATTTACTCCTACATTTTCAGATGTTTTGAAACGAACCTCTGTCCGGTTAAACGGCCCTGCTGGACAGTGCAAATAATTGCAAACTTTACCGATCACTGTATAATCAGCAGGACTTGGACTTAATTCGTATTTATAGACAAATCGCTTGACACTTACTCCGAAGCCGGGACGTTGCACAAGACGTGCCTTACAAGGTTGTTTTGAATATTCAGAAGGATCAAAATCTCTCTTAACCAAATAATCTGCTGGCCCTGGATAAACTTCTTCATTCTTAGCTGTTTTCAGGAAGCGATCGGCTTTTGGGCCTAATGTTTCTAATTCTACACCTTTTGGAAGCTTGGGATTATAAGAACCGGGACCTGGTTTTTCTTCAAGAATATTCTGACGGTGAACTTTGTCCATTACACGCAACTGCATAGAATTAAGTCTACGATATTCCCTAAACTTTTCCATGCATTTTTCATATTCTGTCCGTTCCCGTTCCAAATAATAATCAGCTGGTCCTGGATTTGTGTTTTTAGGTCCAAGAGTTCTTTTTGACGTCCTCTGGCTCCATTTCCATCCTCGATAAAAATCTGTTGCTTCATTTACTCGTGCATCGTAAAATGGTAAATCATATCCCTTATCTTCACATTTTTTCGGCCTTGTTAACGGACGCGTTGAACCTTTAAATAACCTTTTCTTAACGAGACTTTGGCAAACTACTTTATGGTCCTTCCCATCCTCCACAGGACATTCGCATACATTTAAACCACAACGACATAGAAAGTCTTCCAAAATCTTTGGTCCAAATGATTCATAAGGAAAACGAGGAGACTTCGACATTAATGCAGAACAATTAGGAACTTTATCACGATATTTCGGGTAATGAATAGAATGAGTAAAAACTGGCTCAATACTGGAAGTCTCACGTGGCGATTTGGATAGGAATGGTACAGTATTTTTTTTTATTTTACGATTAATATCATGTTGATAGGCTGCTGGATCAAGGATTCTGTAGTATTTTGGTGTGCGAGAAAACCTGCTATCACGATTGTAAGCCATATTTTGACCGGCTCGACACAGAGGAAATAAAATTCAAAAAAGGTCCAGCATAAGGGCTGTTTTTAAAATAATGTTGTTTATAATTAATTGACAAGATGTGAGAAATAAAATAAACTAACTATTAAGTAAACAAGAAATGTCAATCTGTCACACATTTCGACAATGTAATTTGTAATAAGTATTGAACTTTAAACTAGTAGTTTAAGAATTTATTGTAAACAAGAATAATTACATAGAACAATTGAATCATAACTATTAATCAAATTATAATTAGATGATTTGACCTCTTATGACAACGTAGTTTCTGGTATGAGTTTGAGTTGATTAATTATTTCGAAAATATTATTTTTCATAGTCGTGGTTGCGGCTTCATGAGCTTATTCCTTTCCTTGGGTTCAAGGCTGATTGAATGGTTGACTGAACTAAATAATCTGACAAAAACAGAACATACTAAAAATAGAGAATATTGAAATGTTCCATAGTATTCGAAAATGTCGAAGTTAGGTGCTTTACATATCATTAACCCTTCAAGTACCAAACATACAGCAACAGTCATACTTTTTCATGGTTCAGGTAAATTAATATTTTGAAAGGTTTCGTTACAGTGTTTTGAGTTTTGTTAAGCTTACTATATACCAAAATATTTAGACTGAGATAAGGGTGTAAGATGTTAAAATACACTTTGAAATCTATGTTATTTAATTAGAATGTTTATTTAGTTGGTTTGATTAAAAAGTGGATTAACTCTGGCAGCACTTTGAGCCTTTTTTTATAATTGTAATATCATCGTATAGTATCGGATCGGTTGACGTCCTACATTTTCCAAGCGGCACATTATAAACACCCCTTCAGTCCTTTGCGGAGAAATAGCAGGGTATTCTTACGAGACTGACTTATTTACAATAATTACCTGACTGGGCCTCTATATAGTGCATTTCATAGGATGTAAATTGCAGTAGAACAACAAGGTTGCCATACGATGCTCTTTTTTCTATAATATAGAAATGAATGAGTACCATTGCAACCATTGTACCATTTCATCCTATTACTTCTGAAGATTTATTAGCTAATGTTCAATTTGAATAACATAGCTTTATTGTAGAGAACTAAAGGCCTAGACAAGTGGCATTCAAGGATGGAATAGGCAAATGTATGAAATTGACATATGCCTTTGATTGAGCATTTCATATGATTATCATCAGGCAGCTACAGCAGCTATTTTGCTTTCTAACAAACATATCTATTCTTTTCATAGCTGTAAAAATAATATTAATCATTTTTCTGGTAAAAAATGATATTGATAGTAAAATGACAGATTAATTATGCAAATACTGTAAATTTTTTAGAATTACAATTTTAGGTGGTTACATGGGTGGTTTATTAGAATATTTAGTTTTTGTAAATTAGTGCACTTGCATTCAACTATTTCAAAGGTAAACTTGATGTTTACCTTCGGTAATACATTTACTTTTTGCATGTCAGAGGTAGAATTGAATTTTATTGTGGTTAATACATAACTCTTTGTGATTTCAGGTGGAAATGGTGAAGATATGAAACAATGGGTTGATATGATGGTGAAGAATTTTACATTTCCTCACATAAAAATATTATTCCCTACTGCACCCTTACAGCCATACACACCATCTGGGGGCTTGAGAAGCAATGTTTGGTTTGATCGGGAAGATATTTCTATTGACGCTCCAGAAAAAAAGGACTCTATATACAATATCAAAAATGAAATTTTAAAACTTATTGAAAAAGAAAACAATTTGGGTATACCTAGTAACAGAATAATTGCAGGTTGGTGTAGCTTTAGTTTCAAAAAATACTTGCAAATGAATACCACACAAAGTAAATGAAAAGGTGTTCAATATTTCAGGTGGCTTCTCTATGGGTGGAGCATTATCTTTGTACACAGGCTATCATTGGGATAAAAAACTAGCTGGAGTGTTTGCTTTTAGTTCATTTCTGAATAATAATTCAATTGTCTTTGATGATTTGCGTCACAATCCTCATCAAAAAGGTAATATTATTATTATAGTATTAATATATTATATAATATTAGTATATTATATATTTAGGGGTAATATTATATATAATAATTATATAATTATAATTATATAATAATATTAACATATTAAGATCCTTCGATGTGTTCATTAAAAATAAATCTTTGTTTTAGTTCCAAAACTACTTCAAGTGCATGGTGATAATGATGATTTAGTGCCTTTAAAATGGGGTAAAAGCACCTTTGACCAACTGACAGCTCTTGGAGTTCAAGGAGAGTTCCATGTCCTGGATAAACTAGGCCACAGCATAAATAAAAGAGGGATGATAATCATAAAAGATTGGATTGAAAAAATATTGCCAGACATAAATAATATTCAAGCATAGTTGATTTGTTTTGTTAGATCTGAGTACTTTTAGATACATTCTTATGACTAGAATACTAAGTGTTATGCTAATTGCCAAATTTAAAGTTTTTATCTTTAAAGAAATATCTTTTTAATTAAAAAAAATTGTCTGTTTGGCATTTTATAAAAATTATTCGTATTGGGTACAAAATTGTTGATACAGTTCTTGCTATTCATGAAAACAAGCGGAATTTGCTTGTGGTAAATACATATATATGCATATGTGTCACAATGTGCTTAAGATGTAAAGCAAATATGGTTGCCTCTACCTATGGTTGTTGACCGAAATAAATGAATTATTGTATTATATTATAAAAAATAAAAAGGAATGTTCTACTATTTATTATAAATTACTACTTGCTATATTATATATACAAATAATAAATAAAATACAAGAAAAAAATTCGCCTCTATTAGTTCAGCTCGAGATGATATGGAGGCACTTGTTATATTTCGAAAACCTTGCTTCTTACAATCTAGTAAATTTTATAACTTATGAAACGCTCTGCTCTTTTTTTGTTAAATCATGTAGAATACCGTTTTCCGTCAGCCAGTTTTTCATGTCGCTCTTAGAAGAATTCAGGCCATGAAAGCTATCTGTTATCTATCTATGGCTATAACCCCAAATTACAGAATCGAGGAATGAATAATCTTTACATTTGTTACAATTATAGGTCTATAAAAATTAAGCCCTACTGAAGTCGTTTTCAGTTAAATGTGAAATTAATATTGTCCATTTCACATATTAAATTTTCTAGGAATCTAGGTTCTTCATATTAACAAATTAAATCAGCAACGCCATTCTAGCATTCTAGAATACATGGAGTAAAATAAAATAAAATGTAGTTAGGCTAATATTTTTTAATAAAGATATGTTTATTTTAACAAAATACAAAAATAACTTTAAAACTTGTCCTCCTATCATATTCTAATAATAACTAAACTTCTTGCCCATAGCTACCTTCTCTTACTGGCAGTAGATGATCCTTCTGAACCAGTGGTAGTTTCAATATACGACGTCCTAAGCCGAGGTCCGTACCCTCTCGGGTGCCCTTAGGCATATCATATGTAGGAGTAGTTTAAGTTATGGCTAAGCGCCGTCAGTGCTAAAGCACAATGTCCGGTGAAATTTAAAAGGCCCATAGGGCCATAAATAAATGCCCATTTCGAAACATTTTGGTTGATATGTGTGACTGTATTGTCTGGGTGAGATTATATTGGCAGAGGAGAGCCGTCTTAATGTTGCGATTTTAACCGCCACATTGACCAGAATACCTGATTAGCCTTGTAGTTTTTACATTGTCTTCAATAAACCGTAATAAACATGACCCGATTTCTTGAGGTCCTCGAGAAGCTGTAGATTAATCCCCTACTGCCATTAAATAATGGGAATCATACTTAGGTAACCGATCGATAAATCCTTAAATTTTTAACTTGATTTGAGTTTTGAATACTGTTTTGTTTCAGCAGTTTTATTAGCAGCTTCATGTTTTCCTCTTTTGTCAACTGGTGGTGTGGGTAAGCCCAACTTATCAATCATCCGTCACTTACAGCGAAAAACATTTTGCATACTGTTGTTTGTTTACCGTTAGCATTAGGAACCTGGTATATTCTGGTATTTGAACGCATAGAAACAGAACTTTCACAATTTGCAGAAAGAAGGCATCTTTGTTGGGTTAAAACTATTACCAATGAAAAAAGGTACTTTGTCTGTAAATCACTTTCGAAGAGCTTTCTTTGTTGCGCATGTACAGTATTTTTGACAACACAGCTGCAAGGAATTGCTGTGTTGATCTCTTTAGATAGCACAAGATTACCTTTCACGTTGTATATTCTTCACCCCTCACACTTTTTTCTTTTCTCTTATTCCTTTTCCATTTCTTCTCTTTCGCGACTTGCGAATATTGTTAAGAAATGCATTGCTTTGTTCCGTACTAGGCAGCAGGAGTTCTGAAGAAAACATATCCAGAAGGTCTTTTGAAGTTGGAGTCGGTGACCGCGTAGGTCAGTACTCCGTACCCGAATCGGGGATGATTAAAAGGCTCTGTATTCACCAATCCCAAAATGTCTGCAAGTCAAAAATATTTATGACAAAGTTGTAAATAATTAGTAATGAATAATTATAAAAGTTGGAAGTAGAACAAGCAAATCTAAAGTACCTACTTAGTGAAATAAAATCTCAAAATACTCAACATGTCATACAACATCAAAATATGGAGATACCTTATGAATAACAATTTTACTATTAATCAATATTTTTTCCACCGCCCATAAGATGACTCGGTTCTCATAATTTTATGTTTATCAGATAATCAAAAACGAGATTATTGTCATCACATTTTCAAAAAATGCGTTTACCTTTCCGAATCATTTGTATGGCTTGTCGATGCCACGTTATCAATTTTCACCAGAGTTTTAGATAAATACTTCGATAATAACAAGTTTCTAATGGCCGGTTTACACGCGTTAAGTAGTTAAGTTTGTAACTAAATTTTAAGTTAAAAATTACGTGTAAACAGTCAGATAAGTGACATAACTTAAAATTTAGTACACAACTGATTAAGTAGATTACAACCCGGGCGCAATAACTTGACACCTGGCTCGAAACTCGACCCTCCTCCTGCTTCCCCGCGCGAGGCCCCGCTCTCGTCGTTCAGTAGCGTTAGCATCGCTGTTACCGTTGCACGTAATCTTTTTTGAGTTTCGGAGTCATTCGTTTGGTGTTATAATTATTTTTGTTGAGTTTTTGTTATCTTTACGTTTGGACGTTTTTTTTGTAACTGTTGTGTTTAAAATTATACGATGGGAAAAACCAAACACAGTAAAGAAAGGGCCTTAATACTCAAGGTACCTTTTTTGTTTTATTCTCGTAAGAAATTTATTGTTTTACCTACTTACGGTATAGGTACTTTAACAAATTAGAACTTGAATTTATAAAAAAAAATATATTAATACTTACATTTTATTGACAATATTGATAATTAATCGCAAAATAGACTCTAGTTTATTACTGCTCCAAAACAGATGTTTTATCTCAGTAGGTAATAAATTATAAATCAGTAATAGTTAGACTTTTTGGTTAGGTAAAGGTTTTCATTTCAAAAATACGGCGTAATTTCTATGGAACTAAATTTATAATAAAAATTGTTATTTTAGTTATAATATAATAAAGCCTGACAAAAAAAATGAAAAACGTGCTTTGGGGGCGCTACATGTACATGTACAATATTGATAGCACAGAGGAAGAAATAATTATTTTTTTGTAGTATCAATACTCTTTATAAAAAAATGTTTTTTGGACTCAGTAGTATAGACGATAGTCGTTTGAGCCAGGTGTCAAGTTATCGCGCCCGGGTTGTAGGATTCGTTCTATTTTTTGTATAAGTAGGTGGGCGGGGCTTCCCACTTAACACGGTTAGACGTGATTTTTTAGTTAAGTGCATAAGTTGACAAGAGCTCTTATTTATGTCGCATTTTCTCTTTCTTTTTAAATGTCGGAGTGCTGTTTGGTTTCTACTTTCAAATTTGTGGAAGATTATTTAAGGGTGTTACCACACCAATCGATCGACCGTTGACCGGTCGACGTCGATCAATGGCAGAATAGAACAGTCAACGTCGCAGTAGGCGTGATGGCCAATAATTGTCTGACACCACCCCTGAGTTGGTAAGTCTGCCAACCTGCATTTGGCGTGATGGCCTACAATTGTCTGACACGAACCCTGAGTTGGTAAGCCTGCCAACCGCAGTTGGCCAGATGGCATACAGTTGGCTGACACCAACCATGAGTTGGTAAGTCTGCCAACCCGCAGTTGGCGTGATGGCCTACAGTTGTCTTGACACCAATCCTGAGTTGGTAAGTCTACCAAACCGCAGCAGGCGTGAACATTAATATTAGTGATTTATATTATCAATGCATTAAAATAGTACTATTTTAATGCCTCTAGGTAACAAAATAACTCCATTTCGTGACCAACATTAAAGGTCTTATTTATCAAAAAAAACAAAACGTGACTGGTTTTAAGTAGTGTTATTTACTTAATTCTAAATACAAACAGTAATTAAAAATAACAAATGTACAACAAATTGTAATTAGCAGTAAAAAAAACATTTTTAATATTCATTACGTTACTCCTTGGATAAAACAATAACTTTTTTTTCGTTTAAACAATACTGGGATAGGGTAGGAACTTTTCATGTATTACAATTATCAAGGAACATTATTCTAAAATTAAATAGAATGAAATAACATGATGATAATCTTTTAAAATTAAAACAATAATCAAAACATTAAACTTAAAATATGGGACAGTCACGGAATAGATTGTCTCGGTAACGGAATATAACTCTTAAGGATATTACACATGACAAGAATAATAAGATCAATAATAAATAAAAATAGCAAATGTTTCGGTCACAATTGCTAAAAAAAGTTATAACGGAAGCCTACCTGGTTTTAAACTTAATTCAATAAATCTTTAACAGCTAAATTTATCGAGGAGGAAACTTAAGAATTGAATTTACAGCAAGTTAAAGAATTATTTGTACAATTTGCAAAATAATACAAAGAAAACTTACCGTGGTATTGGTTTCGGTTAGTGGAAGATAAAAATTGAACCTTCGGCACTGGCACGTTTGTTCTTGTCTCTCATTGGCGCAAAAGGACCGATCATAGTGAAATGTCAGTTTTAAAGATTAAAATTAATGTTGCCAAACGCAATAAAAAAGTCTTTTTGTAGAAATTCTGTCGAGAAGTGTCATTAAAAAGTGGTTTCAGAATGGAATTTTCCACTGTTACCAATTCGTACCTCTGTGTTGTTTTGTTGACTTAATTTTTTATAGTAATATTAAATGAATTCAATTAATATAAAACAAATTAAAAAATACTATTATTTCTGGGTAAGTCAACACAGACGTATATTTTTTTAACGAAAGCCGAAATTTCATTACATTTAATTTGTCGAATTGACCTAGGACAGAGCAAAAATTGCTACCATATAGATTTAAAATTGAAAAAAAAAAAGGATTTTCGCAGTTAAAAACTGGTCAAAATATATAAAATTGGGGAGAATATGAACAACAGATTATGTATTACGTATTATTTTTACAAAAAAATCGAAAAATATATGAATAAAAACTATGACAAAGTTATAGGACAGCCCAAATACGCTGTGTACACTTTTTGTGAAAATGTCCCATTTCATGCGACCTACCTAATGGTGACATTCGCACCCATGGACATCATTTTTGAAGGTGTTTTGTTTAATAATAGTGTTTATAATTTTATTCTTATATCGACTAATGATGCGTTGCAGACCGTAGGCTTCAGTTAAAATTGCCGTTGTTCCAGTATTTGGCCGTTCTTCCCTTTGACCGGAACCCAACCAAGTAAACGTGACTATTATGGCGATCAAAATAGGATGGAAATTAGTACTGCCCCAAACGAGATCTTAAAGAAGATACTGTGAAAAATTACCCGCCATGTGTAATTTTTCTCTAATTGTTACAAAATGGGAACTGTTTAATTTTTTTGACAACCGAAGGATGTATGCACTTGTAATTTTATTAATATTTTCCAATCTACAAACATAAAAGTTTCCTTTAATATCTAAGAATGTTGGAATTGAATCAATGTGAAACGTTACAACAAATGTTGTAATGTTTGTGCAGTTTTTCATCTTTTTAGAACATTCATAAAGAACAATGGCAAACATCTATGTATCGCTGGTATCGTCTTTTATACACTAAGGACGAAGTGTAGGATCATGAAAGTATTATCAATTTATTTGTCATGAATTATTTAAAAAATATTAAATATATCACATTTCTACAACTTTTCAGTAAAAAGATATATGTGTTTGAAGTTAGTATGGAGCAAGGGATAAAGAGATTACTAAACGCAAAAATGGAGGATAACGAAACGTAAGGAACGTCGATTGTCATTTTTGATTGACATACCTAGCCTCACTTACTCACAGTCAGCGAATGTCATTGTCACGTCACGAATTGCTTTTGTTTTTCTTATGTAACAGCGAGGTGATAAATACATGGAGTAGCCGTATTGTCCTATATAAATAAGTAGTTATGTATATCGACGAGGAAGAAGAGGAAGAACTTGGTTGTCTCCCTTTACTTATACAAAAATGCTAAAAAAAGAAAGAGATAGTACTATTTTTGAATGTTGTCACTAAAATATCAATCATGTAGTGACGTCATAGCAGGTGGCTAGCGTGCCACAAATCGCCATTTATTGTTACATTTCTGTCAAAAAAAGCTGTCAAAAGTGATGTTCCGGAGCTTTGATTATTTAACCAGATATCGATGATCATTATTAATATGCTTTTATTTTTCATACTTTCGATGCAAATGATAACAGGGGCTTACGCAGTAAATCATATCGAAAAGGTATTTGCTTTGCTTGCCGTTGTGCGAGTATTTTTGAAACAAAAAGGCGTGAAGAAAGATGGAATTAAGTTTGCTTAGAATTGTTAATTTTGTTATTGAATATTAGTATATTATTGGTAGTTGTTTTGTCTATTTATGAATCGTAATTATTGAAGACAAGCCAGATTTTAATTGATTGAACCGAAAACTGTGATGCTTGACCTTGAATAACTTTTTAGCAAACTATAACTAGCAAACATGGGATCTTTCGGTGTTTTATTTATAATAGTGTACCCCAGGTCTGTACCAAAATTCAGCATGTTGGGAATTAATGCAAACTGACCGCTATTTTTCTGGCTAATTTGACGGGACTATATCAGGAATAAGAAAATAAACTGTATAGTTCTTTATTTTTTATATTAAAAGAATTATAATGAAAGTAAATAAACCATAAACTATGATTATTTCATTTACGTCAATCTCTCGCAAAAGTTCATTAAATTACAATATTATATTGCAAGTTCTATATTTAGTTTTAAAATATCGATAGTAGATTCGATAGTCATTGTGCGACACTAGAAGTATGCACGTTTTTTTCGTACTTAGGGCTTGTCCATTAGTAGAGGTCAATGTTATGTAATAACAAAGAGTAGAATCATAGTAGGTAGTCTTCATACAAAAAAGCTTGGAATTATGTCTATGGTTAGAACTTTTTGATGCTGACAGCTCCGTTGCTACTTTTATTATTATTATTATTATTATTTTGTGTATAATGGCAATCAGCTGTTGTTACTATACAATAACTATTTCTGCCAATTTCAAGTATTAGTATACACATATACAACACGAGGTTAATAATTTTGTAGCGAACAGCTGAGTAGAACTTGCAGTATCTCGAACATTGAGTTACCTTGAACAATACAAAAACAGGGGGATGATATAAGTTTTTACAGATCTTTAGAAGAGTATAATTACATATTTATAGTTTGATATTGAACAAATGGATAAATCTTCCAAGAACCTTAAAGATAAGAGGATTTTGAGAGGAGAGCAGAGTTTTGATACTTGTAGGAACTGGAGTGGGAGATGGTCATATAAGGAAGCTGGTGAGAGAGGGCAATTAAAGAGGAGATGGTCAGTGGTTCCATCCCCCAAACCACAATCACAGACTGAAATCCTTCTTATGCCAAGTTTATGAAGAAATACTGGAGTACAACAATGACCCAATCTGAACCTGCAGATGACAGATGCTGTTTTCTTATCCATATATTTAAATTTACAGAACCAAGGTTTAGTTGGGATGGATGGTTGGATGTCTCCATAGTACTGCAACGTTTGCTTGTGCCGGATTTATTAAAAGAGGTTATTGCACAAACAAACTTGCCGACATTTATGACTGGCAACTTATAAGTCTGTCAATATTTGATTTTATTTGTGAAATGTAAAATATATATATTATGGAAGATTGTTCCATGGCGTCCCTTGAGGGGATTGCTTGATGGATTTCCTTGACAGGATTCCTTAGAGAATTCTATTGCGGGCTTCGTCCCCAAAATAGTCTAATAATTATTCTTATATGCTATTTATAAATAGATTCATTTTAAATAAAAGTGTATTAAGTGATATATGTGTTTTGTCCTTGATAGTTAGGAAGACCTCCCTAGAGTAGAATTATCTCATCAAGGGTCCCGGACCGCTTGATGGTGGAGGCGCCGGGTATACAATTGCAGTGATATAAAGTGTAATGCTGTGTTGTATATTTTATTTCAGCTATATTCCCAACTAAGTATAGCGGAAGGAAGATTTTGGAGGGCAGGAGCCATCTAAAATACCAGGAGTAAGGGAGAAACTCTAGAAGGTGATTCATCCAACGGGCGAGGAAGGAATTTCCCAAACTTCAACCGGCGTCGTTGGGACAGCTTGAAACATTGTAGATGCCGATTGATCAAGATAATGTTTTATTGAAGCTAATAAAGAAGGTAAATAAAGATTTATATAATTTGCTTATCATCGAAGGTATGATAGTGCAGCGGAATGCGGCGAAATTCTGCGCTGATTTGGATTTAAACTGTGCCTATTGGTAGTTATCGATAGCGGAGAAGGATAGACACGAAACTGTGGAAGTCGAAAACTTGGTCGACCATATGAAGGTTTATTTCGAGTATTGCGATATATAGGATGTGACAATTGTCTTGTGAAAAAATACAAAATGGCCAAGATGGATTGTGCATGTGAATAGATTGGAACTATTTAATGTTCGATAGAATGGAATTAATGATGAAATTGTGTCTGTATTTATATATGTAAAATGGGGTTTTTGTGGATGCGTTTGTTTCTTGAAATATTATTATATTATTATAATTTCTTTATTTTTAGAATTAATAGAGTAATAGTACACATTTAGGTGTACAAATATGTATATCGTTCATTTGTAGATATGCAACGATTAGAATTTCGTTGGTGTTTTAGAATAATATAACAAACTAATACTTTTTTTTTTTTCTCAAATTCTATGTACACTTCACAACGCAATGCTCCGAGATGATATATCCTGCAAAGCCGATCCAAACAGCATCACCAAAAAGGAGATGCAATGGATGGACGATGCAGATAAAAGAAAATAAGGAAAAGGTTTTTTTTCATAAAATATATTGAAATAAGAGGGTATTTTATTTAATGGTTTAATAAATTAATTTTAAATACCCGAAAAGAAACCTCTAAGGGGCGGCAGGTACACGCGGCACGTATTTACCGCGTTACATTTTATTTACGAATCATAAATATACGTGTGGTGCCAATGCTCTAAAGAAGTCAATTTTCAAAGACTAAAATAACACTATAGATAATGTGCACGTTTAATTTGAGCCACGCCTAATAATCTCCATAAGAGAGAAGGTGATAGCCGATTTAGCTATGCGGCCGAAGTTTACGAGTATATATAATATTGTGATATTGATGTCTGTGGGTCAACGCGCGGATGTAGAATAGGATCCTCAGTGGGTTAAATAATAAAAGGGTTGTGATGGAATAGGTAATGATTTTTTTTTTAACGTGATTGGTATAGAATTTTGTCAGGTGTATTTCGGTGCATTTTGAAAAAATTCTCTGCATTGCGTTGTGAAATATTAATTTTTTAATTTATAGGTATCGTTCTGGGTTAAGTAAAATACTTTGGATCCGATTTTATGATCTTTTCATAGGAAGATTTGTCCGGTAATAGTTAGGCAGGTAAAATCTTAATATTTAGGTAGGTAATGTTTAAATTTTCGAAAGTTACAAACTTTCAAATAAACTTTTAATCATTCAGAAAAGTTTAAAGTTAATATGACAGTTCATGTCAAACGTGTTTGTTTTGCCAACTGAATGATAATGGTTGATAATATAATTTGATTAATTTAGTATTAATTTTAATATAAATGGGATTAATTAAATTTACTTTTATTGGGATATTAATATATTTATTACTTATCAATTAATTATAATTATAATTTGGTTGTATTCAATGGGTTATTTTAACAATTGTTGATTAATTTAATAATAAATATTGGATATTTGAATTTGCATATGATTGGGTAACGTAAATAATTAATATGGGGTTGTTGATTATTCATGAATTGTATGAGAAATTAAAATAATTTACACTGTTTTATTTAGATATTAATTAACCAGCCGGGATCTTGGCTGATTTTCATCAGGTTTTGTGGCTAAGGCTCTATTGATGGAGAATAAATACTATAAGATCATTTTTGGTGTAATAAGATGTGGTAATTTAAACATGATCAAGTATATATATTCCTATCGGTAGGGGGCTCATCTGAGAGTAATCCCGATTAATGTATATGATCCTGATTTAGGTAGGGTCGTTATTTAAGAATGAAATGTATATAGGAATTTATTTAATCAGCTTCACTAATTAAATAAATTAAACAAGAGGGGCGATTGCAACGTTTGCTTGTGCCGTATTTATTAAAAGAGGTTATTGCACAAACAAACTTGCCGACATTTATGACTGGCAACTTATAAGTCTGTCAATATTTGATTTTATTTGTGAAATGTAAAATATATATATTATGGAAGATTGTTCCATGGCGTCCCTTGAGGGGATTGCTTGATGGATTTCCTTGACAGGATTCCTTAGAGAATTCTATTGCGGGCTTCGTCCCCAAAATAGTCTAATAATTATTCTTATATGCTATTTATAAATAGATTCATTTTAAATAAAAGTGTATTAAGTGATATATGTGTTTTGTCCTTGATAGTTAGGAAGACCTCCCTAGAGTAGAATTATCTCATCAAGGGTCCCGGACCGCTTGAGTACTTTCCTGTTGTTAGCCTTGAATTGCACCATATAGAGGCCCATGCCACACTTAGGCGTGTCTGCGCCAGAAGCTTCAAATCTTGGCTAAAACACATAAAGTGTTCTAGCGTACCCATATTGATAGATGCTTTAGCAAAACTATCTACTGTACAATTATCTGCAATACCAGAGTGCCCCGGAATCCAAGCTAGTGTAATGTTTAGGGATTTAAGATAGCACGAGAACAGAATATTTCTAATTTGTAAGATAACTGGGAATTTAGAACCTAATTTGAAAGGGTTACCCTTTAAGGCCTGTAAGGAGCTAAGGCAATCTGTCAAAATAAGGGAGTTAGACAAATTATTATCCGAAACGTATTTTATGGCCTCAAGAATGGCTATGGCTTCACCAGTAAATACAGTTGTTTGCGGTGGACATTTGTAGGATAGCAAGATGGAGAACTTAGGGATCCATACTGCCACCTCGACACACCCCGAGGGAGACATTTTTGAGGCATCAGTGAAGATTAAGGTCCAATCCCTCCATTTTTCATTGACAAACCTTAGAAATTCAGTATTAGCATTTGGCATGTTTTTAGCTAAACCTAGGCTCAATATAACATTGGGGGAATATACAAGGGCTTCATAAGGAATAGTATAGAGAATTTGACGATCCATCCTGAACGTAGGAGTAGGGGAAGAGTCTAAATTAGAGAGACTGTTAACCAAACAAGGAATATCCTTATTGGACCAGAATGTAGAGGAAGAAGTTAAAAATTTTAGATAGTTAAGTTTAGTGTGAAGAGGATGAGAATGAACCTGTTGGATGTTGTCAAGGAATCTATTTGCCAGAAATTGTCTTCGAAGATGTAAAGGGGGTTCTGCACATTCCACCTGCATAGCATTAGTGGGCGAGGATTTCATGGCACCTAAGATGATCCGAAGGGCCTTACTTTGTATTTTATCCAGTAAATGTAACACCGATTTGTAACATGGGATAAGGCAAAAAGAGCCATAATCCATAATGCTCCTGATTAATGCATTATATAATAGTCTCTGAGTGTAAGGGTGAGATCCCCACCAAACCCCAGAGAGTGAGCGCAACATATTGATATTTTTTTCACACTTTTGAACTATATAATTTATGTGGGATGAGAAAGACAGACTAGAATTTAGTATAATACCTAAAAATTTCACCTCATTGTACATTGGAATGGGAACACCTTGAAAAGAGATAGCTATTGGAGGAAATTGTCTCTTCCTCGTAAAGATAAGAGCCTTACTCTTAGAAGGAGAGAGAGAGAGGCCATGGGATTCCAGCCAGTTGCCTAGGTAGAAAAGAGCAGTGTTGAGGCAACTTGAAGTAATCTCTGCTGTGGCTACC
Source organism: Marasmarcha lunaedactyla (assembly GCA_923062675.1). Taxonomy (NCBI): domain Eukaryota; kingdom Metazoa; phylum Arthropoda; class Insecta; order Lepidoptera; family Pterophoridae; genus Marasmarcha; species Marasmarcha lunaedactyla. The sequence continues at coordinate 8,929,494 of OV281339.1, read as the reverse complement.
TTGGAGTAGAGAGTGATATCATCTGCATATTGCAGGATATTACAAAAGGAAGACACAGATGTGTCCAAATCAGAAGTATAGATGTTATATAGCAGTGGGCTTAAGACAGAACCTTGAGGAAGACCCTGCCAAACTAAACGTGGAGATAAATTAGAGTGCTGATGTCTGATTTGGACAGATCTGGACACAAGAAGATTGTAGATGAAGTAGGTCAACCTCACCGGTAAACCTAATCGCAGCATTTTCTGTTTAAGTATGGGAAGTTGAACGTTGTCATAAGCAGAACAGACATCCAAGAACACCGCCATCACTGATTCTTTATTAGACAAAGCTAACCTTAAATCAGTGGTGAAGATGCTCAGGCTGTCCATGGTGCTCATGCCTTTCCGAAAACCAAATTGTGTTGAACTTAGCAGATTATGACTCTCCACATACCATTCAAGGCGATTCTTAATAAGGTGTTCAGTGACTTTTAATGGAGTTGGAGCTAGCGCAACTGGCCGATAGGAATTATGAACATCTGGGTCTTTGCCTGGTTTTAGGATGGGAATTACTAAATAGAGTTTCCAGGGAGCTGGTATCTCACCAGATATGAAAATGATGTTGATAATTTTAAGAAAAGATTCCTTAAGGAGGATACCAGCCCTGGATAAGAAAGTATAAGGAATACTATCATGACCCGGCGTTGAGTCATGAAGGTTATTGAGGACAAGATTTAATTCGTCCATGGTGAAGGGAGCATCGAGGGGACTAGATGAGGTGAGAGTAGAATAATTGCAAGGTTGTAAAACAGAAATCGGGACATAAGGGGGAGCAATTTTATCCAGAAATTTATCAAGCCAAAGGGATGGGTTGTAAGAGAGCCCCGGTGGAGTGTATGACATGGAGCCGCGGAAGCGTCGAATAGCGCTCCAGACATGGGAAGAGGGGGAACGAGGAGCCAAATTCTCGCAGAACTTACGCCACGCCTCTTTCTTCTTTTTTTTAAATAGTCTCCTGGTCTGGGCTGACACTTTTTTAACTTGAATGTAATTAAACATTGACATAGTGGCCGCATATTTGCGGATAGCAGACCTACGCATTCTGATCATGTCAGAGCAGTCTGAGTCCCACCATGGGGGAGATGATCGAAGTCGTTTATCTGGGTTCTTCTTTGGAATATGTAAGTCTGCCGCAGATTGAATGCAAGAGATTAGGCTCTCATAGCACTCTTGGATATTATACAAGGACGGGGAGAGAATGTAGGAGGACAAGTCATTAGTAGCCTTAGTGTAGTTGTACCAGTCGGCCTTATCAATTTTATTTTTTATTTATTTATTTAATAATTAATGTACACACAGGTTATAATTACAGTATAAAAAGAAGTTACCAAATGATGTACAAAGGTACTGCTTATTTCTAAAAGAAATCTCTTCCAACAGACCTGAGACTGGAGAGTGTGAATAATAGCAAATTTAGTGTGTACTAAATTATATATTGTTATACATAAGATAAATACTATAAACAAATGCTAATATACTTACATATTGTATTAAATATAAATATAAATTACTTATCTACTTATAAATAGAATATCCATGATATATAAATAAATGCAAACTAATACATACACAGTATACTTGACCTTTACAAATGATTCAAAGAAATGAACAATAAGACAATAATAATACTAGGGGTTACAAAAACAAGAACGCAAGCTAATAGACTCGAGAAAGGTAATGTTCTCTTACTCGCTTTTTAAATAAGGATAACGTTTTCGATTCACGGATTATGCAAGGAAGTGCATTCCACAACCTAACTGCGTGTATGGTGAAGGAATAAGAGAAAAAGTCAGTTTTATGCGGTTTCATTTTGAGAAGAGTACGCTTATTCCTTCTGCAGTGAGCATCATCGGTGTGCGTGAAGGAAAAACGCTTACTTAGGTAACGAGGGGAGGATGGGTTAAATAGTACGTTAAATAGCTGGGATAAGATACGAGAATCTCTACGGTACCGAATAGGAAGCCATCGGAGTTGACCGCGGTATTCAGAAACATGATCAAACTTTTTAAGACCAAAGATGAATCGAATACACAGATTCTGTAATCGTTCCAGTTTATTTAATAGCTCTTCAGTTATGTCCAAGTAACAGACATCTGCGTATTCGATTATTGGTTTAATGAGTGTTTGAGCAAGAGTGATCCTGGTCCGAAAGGGCAGGAAACTCCGAAGACTTTTTAGTTGATGGATGGAATAGTGCACCTTCCTACTAATTTCGCTGACGTTAGCATTCCACGTAAGATAAGAATCTATAATCACTCCTAGGTTTTTGACAGTATCAGAGAAATTAATAGGAACACCATCCAGGAGGACAGAGGGCAAATTGACAAAATCGATGCAGCTGCGCATATGCCGACTACCAATTATGATAGCTTGAGACTTGCTAGGATTCACACATAAACCAAATGATTTAGCCCAGTCACTAATACGATTGAGGTCCTCATTGATTGCAGCAATAGCAATTTCTGTATCTGAAAGTGTGAAATGGCGATAGACCTGCAAGTCATCAGCGTAAAGGTGAAAATTACAAGAAAGGAATAAAAATTGAAAAAAGCAATGGGGAGAGGACGCCACCCTGAGGCACGCCCGCAGTAAGATCGCACCAATCGGAGTGAGACTCACCATAGCGGACCCGCTGCGACTGGCCCCGAAGATAAGAGCTGAACCAGGCCACTGCAGAAGAGGAGAAGTTGAGTGAAGTTAAAACTCCGAGAAGGATGTCGAAATCGACTGAGGTAAACGCGCTACTGAAGTCCAGAAGTACCATTATAGTCAGAGATTGATTCTCCATCGCCCATCGAATATCGTCAGTGATATTTATAAGAGCCGAAGTGGTATTGTGGCCAGGGCGGAAGCCAGATTGAAAACTGCTGAGGAGGCCATTGTTTGCAAGAAACTTGGAGAGTTGCTCATGAACAATATGTTCGAGCACTTTGGAAAGGAAAGGTAAGATGGATATGGGGCGAAAATGAGCGAGAATTAGGGTTTGGTAATTTGGGTAATGGGATAACATGAGCAAGTTTCCAGGACGTGGGAAAGATACAAGTTGTGAGGGAAAAATTGAAAATGTGGGTGAGTATTGGTAATAACGTAGGCAAAATCAAAGTTATCATTCTTGAACACAATTGGTCCTCACCAACAGCAGGAGATTTAATAGCAAGAATGGCTCTCTTCACAATGTCTTCTGAAACAGTTTTCAGTGAAAATGGAGAATGAGCAGAGGAAGCATATGATAAGGACTTTAAAGCTTCATCTTTAACAGCGCGGAAAACAACAATAGGAGGTTCGGAAAATTGTTTATTAAGGGAGTCTAAATTTAAGATGTTGTGATCAGTGGGAGGAGACTAACTAATTCCAACGGACTTAAGAAATTTCCATACTTCTGCAGGGCTCCGATTAGTAAGGGAATCATGAAAGTGGCGCCTTTTGGCATCACGACGTAGACGGCTGCAGCGATTACGCAAATGTTTGTAGTGGTTCAAGTGTTGCTCGGTGGGGGAGCGTTTGTACCTGTGTTTTGCCTTATCTCGAAGAGACATGGCTTCTTTAATAGAGTTTGATAACCACGGAGCAGGATTTTGTCTGATTTTCACTCTTCTTAAAGGAGCGTGTCGGTCATACAAATCTAATAGCAAGGAGTTGAAATTTTCGATCTTACAATCGATGTCGTCACAAGATATCACAGGCGACCAGTTTATGATGCTGGCATCTCGCCGCAGTGACTCCATGTCTATGTTTTTATAATTGCGACAAAGCATAGATGGTGGTTTTTGTTTAGGAAGACGTATACGAAAAGATAAATATATAAGGTCGTGGTAAGAGAAGGGTGCAGTGAGTTGCCCGTGTTTTTCTACATAGTTAGGTGATGACTCTATCATAAGATCTATAAGAGAGGGATCACAGCCGGGGAAATGATGGGTAGGAGAAAGGGGTAACATAGACAGGTTGTAGCAGGATAGGATCGACTGGAGAGCGCGGGATCTGGAGTTGTTTTTGATCATACATGTGTAAAAATCTCCCAACATTAAAAAATGATCATAGGTTGAACAAAATTTATGAAAGTAACTGTCGAGATCATGAAAATAATTGATATTCATGTTAGGACTGTAAAAAACAGTAAGTAAAATTTTAGAGTGACGTACAATTATTTCAATGCCAAGATGTTTAGCTGATCCAGAGTAAAGAGAGGGAGAGGTGCTAACAATTGTGTGAGTTATGTCTGCTCGAAGGTATATGGCCACCCCACCACCCCCCTTTCCCGTACGATCATTCCGAATCAGTTTAAACCCAGGAATAGGATATTGAGTGGAGGGAAGAGAGGGTTTTAGAAAAGTTTCCGATATGAGTATAGCATCAGCGTTGCTAATAGTAAAAGTAGCCAAAAGATCGGAGTAGTGACTTGGAACGCTTTGTGCATTTATGTGAATTATTTTTAAATTATATGGATTACTAAAAAAATAAGAAGACAGTTCATCGTGCAATGTCAGAGGCGAGGATGAAAAACTATCAGCACTTTCGAAACTGCAGGAAGAAGATGAGCAAGAGAAGAAACCGTCGCCGAATGCATCACTTACGTTCATGGTAAAAAAAAATAAAAAATTACATATATAAATAATAATATATAAATAAATACTATAAATAAACTTTCAAATAGAGTAAACCTAACTAAATATGATTTCTATTATTGATCTAACGAGTATCACCACTCAACACTCACAAGTTGAAGGAAAAATACCACTAATATTAACATGTAGATGAAGCAAGACTACTTGATTTATGAACGAAACAGAAATTGTAACATTCATATATCAGTCCTTATCATTATGAAGCTGATTGACATTTTTCAACAAAAAAAAAAGAAAATAAACTAACTTCACATTTTGAACTGTCAATGTTATCAATTGTCAGTCATACCATACACAAAACAAGCAAAATATAACCTAAAAATTTAACATTTATAAATTATGCAAGTATTATTTAAAAGTACCGACTTAAAAAGAAAATGTAAAGTCTACAAGAGAGTACATACAGAATATAAGTCGGCCAAATTAAGAAGAAGGTCTTGCTTTCTTTCAATGGACAATTGTATTGGATTTAAATGAAAAGTAAAACAATAAAGAAACTCAAGTTCAGTGACGCCTGCGCGTTTTCCTGGGCGATTTATCAGCAAGTTTGGGTGCAGAATCTTGAATAGATTGATTTGATAGAAACTTCAGAGATGCCTTTACTTGTTGGGTACTGAGAGATAAGTTGATCTAATTCAAACTGAGTTTCGATCTTTTTACGTGACTTATCAGGTAAATTGATTATAATTTTACCTTCAGCCGTCCAGCAGCTCTTGATTCCAAAGTGTTGACGTCCAGAAACAAAAATCCGCTGCCGTGCCTTCGTCAAGAACTCGGAGACTGTGATTCCAGTGCCCTTCAGACTAGTCTTGGCATCCCATACAATGTGACGAGACTCCATGTCTTTGAAACGCACCAAAATAGGTCTAGGTTTTCCCTTCGATAGACTTCCTAGACGATGACAGACTAGTAAGTTTCTTGCATGAGTATTGTCAATCTTCATTTGCTCACATAATATATTCTGAACCACTTCATGCAGCTTTTCATTTTGTTTTTCAGACACACCATGGAACAGTAAAACCTTTCTACGTGCTGCAGTCTCATGCCGATCTTGTGTGCGAGTCAGAGACTCAACTTCTAGCTTCAACTGTTTAAGCATTTGTAACATTAAGGTTTTGAAAGACAGGTGCTGCAGAGGGGCTGGTAACTTAGGAGAAATATGACAAGAAGAAGGTATGGTTATAATTATAGGGTAGTGGTCACTGCCATATAGGGAATTAAGCCTTCTCCAACTAATCGACGCACCATCAGCAGCAGAGCACATGGAAATGTCCACAGCACTAGGGTTCTGATGAGAGCCAGAAAAACGAGTAGGACAACCATCATTCAGGACATATAAATTTTTCTCATCAATTATGTCTGCTAAACGCTGACCAGGACCGTCACAAGCCTGTGAACATTGGCTACCCCATAGGACATGGTGACAGTTGAAGTCACCTAGAATAATAGGGTTACTCGGCAAACGGGAAATGAGTGAATGAAATTCATCTATAAGTGAAATAGTGGGGTCAGATATATAGACTGAAACAAGAACAAATTGAAGAATTTTGACAGCAAGTATACTAATTTCAAATGAGTGGGGGGGAAATTGGATAGTTGTGTATGGAAGAGAAACCTTCACGAAGAGAGCTGCACCACCATGCCCATCTGCTCTGTCATCTCTAAGACAGACAAACCCAGGCAATTTGAATCGACTGCCTGGGGATAGCCAAGTCTCAGAGACAGCAATAGCCAAAGGGTCATGCTGATGAGCCAAATGAGAAATTTCATGCTGTTTATTTCGGATGCTTCTACTATTCCATTGCAGGAGTCTGGCCATTGTTAAGAAGAAGATTAGCAATAGGGGATAACTTTTTAGCAACGGAGGACGGTAGTGGGATGTTTTCAAATTTTTGAAAGAATGTTCAAAACTAGGGAAATCAGGAGTTCTAAAAAATTGTCATTAGGGGAGCAGGAAGAGGTAGGGAGGAAGGCGTTACCCGATTTAGAAGATGGAGGATTAGAAATAATAGCATTATGGGCAATTTTGTCATAGCCTGGAGATAAAGACGGACTGGGTTTTAATGGTTTATATATTGTTTTTTTGTAAGAAAGATTCAGTGAAGGAGAACTTTTAGAAGCATCTGCATACGATTTTTTAACTGAAGGGAAGAGGGATGATGCTACCTTGAATGATATGTTCTTTTGGGACAAGGTGATTTTAATATTCTTTTGCCGGGAATGTTCCGGGCAAGATTTGTCAGTTGCTAAATGAGGGCCTGAGCATTGCAGGCAGGAAACTTCAGAGGATGCAGGGCAATAGTCACCTGAGTGAGACTGTGCACATTTGAAGCAACGAGCACTGGATCGGCATTGGGCTTTCACATGGCCAAATCTACAACAGTAAGCATTGTATGGAAGGCAAAATGTATGGATCAACGGTTATTGATGAGTTAAATATAAAGACTTTATCAGGTAAGCATTGTCCAGAGAAAGTGATCACTACAGAACCCGTGGGGGTCCAAGTGGAACCAGACTCCATGGACACTTTTCTGTTTAAGTGACGAGCCTTCAAAATTATTATATCACCTTGGCTTGTGGAGATTGCTGATACAACTTCCTCCATAGACCAAGAAGTTGGGATCCCGCGAATCAGCCCCATTCTTGTTATATTATATGTAGGAATTAAAGCTATATAGTTATGAGATTTAAGACTCGGGTTTCTGAGAAACTCGTTTACTGCACATGCAGATGAGAATTCCACAGAGACCCGATTTCTGCCAACACTCTTTATACCATCATTTTTAATATTTTTAATGTTTGATGTAAATAAAAATTTTCCAAAATTTAGATGATTAAATGTACTGCCTTACTTAGGGTGGTTTTCTGACCTGGATACAATGAACAATGAAAGGACCTTTGTCCGAAGGATGGTAAGATTTTTCTTCTAAAAGACTTGGATGAGTGTAAATAAGGTTATTGGCTTGAGATGGAAGAGCATTCGAAACAGATTTTTTAGGAGTAGGGGACGAATACCGATTTACACTCGTCTGGGGGCTTAGGAGGGATTGGAACACAATCCATGCTCATTAAGAGCTAGATAATTCATACAACCACTTACCAGGCGAGGAAGAGAAAAGCAGAAACACTTAAAATAACTCAATGTTGATAACAAAATCACCAAAAAAAACCGACAAATGACGAAAACCGTGTGTACACCGCAAACGAAAAATTGACCTTGCTACTTTTCGAGCGAACAATAATGATTGTCAAATGTCACTTCAATGTGAATGTTGAATGATAACACAATGTTCAATCAATGATGTACGGTTTTCGGTTATCTTTCAATGTTTTAATTATGTTAAAACTACTTTTATTATATTAATACTTGTAATTGGCAGAAATAGTAATTGTATAGTAACTACATCTAATTGCCATAAAACGCAAAATTTAATTTAATTTTAAATCAATCAGCTCGATCTGCCATTACATTGTTTGTTTTAAGCTACAGTCAGCACTAACAGTAATGCCTGTTGCGTTTAGTTACTGCAAATCAGTTACTTATGCGTTTTGTTATCAGTATTTCACGGGAAATGAAATATTGATATTTCTTTACTCATAATAGTTGTAGAAAATGATACATATGTTGAAAAGATGTAGCCAAGTATTAAGCACAAAATATAAAAAAGTCAACATTCTACATGTCCCACTTTAATGGATACCACGTTTGCCTATATTCTTTCAAACGGCTGACATTTTCTAATAACTAAGAAAAGATGGCATATACTTGATTTGCCGATAAAACCGATCGTACCTACCTGCCTATTAAGGCTCCGACATCGCGACCTTGTATATATATTGATTACACAATGATGTATCATTGATATCTGTCCTAACAAATTGCAAGATTGGGTTACTTTAGTTCAAAAATGGCCTAATTGACTTAGGCTACTCAGATTTTTATTAAAACTTGTGATGGACTACGACTTGGGTGCTGCCATGTACAGAATATCATGGAAATCAGCTTAGACCACTCTTCAGTTTTTACTTATACCTTACAGTTCAGTTTATGTATAAACAATAAAATGTTCAGTAATGTAGGTATTGTAATACCCCAGGTGTTGCGATAAGATGATTTATCCATTACAATAACTGATCTTTCTGGCAGAGTCAGCAGTCGCTTCTCATTTAGCCACTTGACATAATAATCAAAATTTATATTGGAGTGATAATCTCCAGTTAATGATATACTGAAGAAGCGTTTGCGGTGTAAACACGGTTTAAATTGCTTATTAATGGTGTCATTGGTATTATTATAGTTATTTCACAGTCCAGTTTTGATAAGTAGGTAGATTTAGCTGTAGTTTGTATTTGTATATTTCTTATTATTTTCGGATGTATAATGGATCGTGTCGTCGTTCCCCCAGAACCTCCGGACCCTGGCGTTCCGCGCGGTTCATCACCTCTGGACAATAGTGACGTCTCATAGGATTTGTTCAGCGATTCTTCTCCGGCCCAGTCCAGGAAGCGGCCGAATGCCCTTTTAATTCAATTCAGTTCAAATCTTTCGAGTGACCTTTCAGATGTTGTCTCAAACTGTCTACTGAAAGTATGATTTATTCTGTCAACGATTCAGGTCCGTTTATTGTGCATTTCTCCCGGGCTGAGGCTAACCCTTCTGACGGAAATACTGTGAAACTTTCGGAAAATTATTATTTAACAACAAAATTAATGGCAATGAATTAGACGGGGTAAAAAGAGTGTTGGTAGAAACCGGGTCTCGGTTGAGTTCACCTCCGCCGGGGCAGCTAATGATTTTATTAAGAATCAAACTGTTGCGTCGAACATTTCATCGCTATTATTCCCACGTACAACGTCACCCGTATGGGTCTTGTGCGTGGGGTGTCTTCCTCATGGTCCATGGAAGAATTTGTGTTGGCAATTTCTCCCTCCCACGGATGCAGTGTAGTGCTTGAAGCTAGACGACCCAATCAAAAAGCTGTAAGCCCATCCGGTACGGTCTGGTTACCTACAGGTTCGGTAGTAATCTTATTTTCTGGCCAACAACTTCCAAAGAATTTACTTGTTTTTAATTCTTCAATTCCAGTAGAACCGTACATACTTCCTATTATCCAGTGCCTAAACTGCTGCAGGTTTGGGCACATAAAAGCACAGTGTCGTTCTAAGCCACGTTGTTTTCGGTGCTGTCAGCCTCACTCCGGTGATAGCTGTGTAGTGCCACTTGATCAAGTATCATGTTTACTGTAAACCACGGCTTGTCCCTATCTACATCTAAAAGTAAGGCTGTAATTTTTACCACGAAAAGATTCGTCCTCCTATTCAATTTTTTTTCCAAAGCCAGCCAATTCCGTTTTCCAATGAGGTAAGGTTTCTTGGTGTAGTTTTTGATTCAAAACTCTCCGGGACACCACACCTTTACTATGTGTCCAAAAAATGCGAGGCCAACATCAACGCCATTCGGGCTCTGTCTGGCGTATGGTGGGGTTCTCACCCCTGTGCCTAAAAGCTAATATACAACGCATTGATACGGAGTCTTATAGAGTACGGCTCTTTCTTATCCCTGCCATAAGCTATATTTAGACGCTATTACTAATAATAAATATTTCTAACACACCACATTATCTTGCCCAAATTAAGTATCATTAAGAACTTCTGTTATGGATACTAGATAACAGATAAATAAACTTTAAGAAATAAATAAACACACATAGTACTAAAATTCAAAGTAAAACACTTCACATAGTTTTAGGTGCAATGAAGTCTTCCCCAACTAATGCCATACAGGTCGAATGTATAGATTCTCCCCTGCATCTTCGTCGTCAATACCTCGCGGGTCGCTTTCCAGCTAAGTCGTTACTTCTTTCATCACATCCCCTTCATCTTAAACTCGCCTTACTAAAACGCTCCATCAAAAGCTCTAGGTGAAAAAACTATTGGTGAAATAAAATTCCGCCCCGTCTCAACAAAAGTTATGCTAACCTGGACATCTCCCGTACTCCAGTTTTAAAAAGCGCACGTCTTTTCCTTTTTACTTTCCCTTACAATTCGTTGATTTTTACCCCGACTATAGACACAAGTTTCGGCACTTCCAAGAACGATTCAAACGCTAATTCCGTATTCTTGAGTGCTGTAGACAGAAATTATCCGGACTGGCTTCTGGTCGACACTGACGCCTCTAAACTCTCCTCCACGGCAGAGGTAGGGTCAGCCGTGTGGATTCCACGATTTTCGGTCCCGTTATCTTTCAAGCCTCCTCCTCAATCTACGGTCTTCACAGGTGAGGCTATTGCGCTTTTAGAAGCGGTTAAATATATAGCGGAAACAACTTAAATAATTCTATTGTATTTACAGATTATCTAAGCTGTCTTCAAGCTTCGGAAGGCAACCCCTTTAAACTAGGCTCGAAATTGCCTATAATAAACAAAAATAGACATGTCCTATTCTGTTGCAGTTCCCGGGCTATAGATATTGTGTTAGCCTGGATTCCTAGCCACTCTGGTGTCACAGGCAACGTTACAGCTGATGGCTTTGCAAAAGATTCCATCCAAATCGGTTCCTCAGATCGCTACATGTGCTTCGCTCAAGATTTGAGTCTCCTAGCTAAATCCCACCTACAGGCCGTGTAGAGTTCTGAATGGGAGGTGTCGCGGAAAGTAAAAGATAAGCACTACCGTGACATCCAGTCTTGTATTCCCGATAGACCTTGATTTTTTAATTTAGAAAGGCAGACAAAAAGACAACTTCAGTGATCTGTAGACTTCGCTCAGGTCATTGCTGTTCCCCAATTTTCCTCAGCAGGATTGGAGTTCACTCTTCCCCGTTCTGCGACTGTGGTCAGGATCTAAAAACAGTGGACCATATATTTTTTAATTGCCTGCTGGTTCCGTTATCGCTGTTTGATTTCCTTCCTCCTAAGATACAGCGCCCAACTAATATCAAGAACCTCTTCTCTACTTACAGCCCGAAGGTTTTAAGAAAATTGTGTTAATCATGTAATATTAGCCTATGATTGTACATTGTTAGCAAGTATTTTAAGTTAAGTATTAAATTTAACTATTACTTTTTTATTTTTGGTATGTTTAGTTAGAGCATGTCATATATCTTCTTTTTTTTGGCAACTTTTTATTTAAATTTTTTATACCCTGTTTCACCAATACGTGACACTGGCAGAAATAGCCCGCCAGACCAATCGCGGCTGTTTGCCATTTTTCAATTAACTAACTAACTAACTATACTGAAAAAGCATCTTTAATAAACCCACTACTGTACTTACACAGAACTTGTACACAACTTCTTGAAAACGTTATGTCTTTATTGTTTTTGCGTCTTGTTTATAATAACCAGGATTTTGGTGTAAAGTACTCGTAAGTGTGTGTCTCATTAGTAGGTATACAGGGTGTCCCTTAACATGCACGACAAACTGAAATGAAAGAAAGATTGAGGTGTGCCCAAACAGATAAAAAAATTACCTCAGTAAAAGTGTCAGAGTTTTCGAGATATTCCCGACTACAAATACAAATCAACGCTCTACCGAATCAGTCACACGCTACACGCACACATCTGCTGTGCTGTATGATACAGTCGCTGGCCGTCAAGTAGCGCGTTTTATTTTATTTTACGTTATTATATTTTACATTTGATTTATAGAAATATAAATTTATGTAATTTATTATAATATAATTTATTTAAATACCTGGTTAGGATAATATGGGACGAAATAAAATTGGGGTACTATAAGAGAGATCTTTATTTGAAGAGATTAATGTTATTAATATATAGAGGTTTGTTATGGTAGTTATGATTTAAGATAAGAGTGATTACTTTATAAAAATAAATAAAATTACGTGAAAAAAATATTACTTATTATTATACAATACAGTGACAAACTTTCATTTTGGGACCCGCTTCAGGTGCGATATCGTAAAGCAAATTGAAAATAACTAGAGCTACTAAATTGACTGATTACGTTGACATATTTTTCACACCCTCAAAGAATAGGGATAAATGCTCCGTTACACCAATTGAGATGAAACGATAATTACCGATTTTTTCTAACAATCTTTCAAAGAACTGAATCCCAAATTAAAGTTCGGAACCGATCAAGGTTATAAAGAATTTCAAACTCTGATATTTCTCAATTCCATGCTACGAGCCTTCCTAGAATCGAAGATTTCTGGTAAAATACAATTTATTGTAAAATTTAAAAGCTTTGGCTCTATCTTTGTTTTCCAAAATTCGTCGTGTCTTTGTATATATTATATTTTTAAAGAAAAATCTTTACCAGTCCACACCGCAAAAAGACAAACAGATTTTTTTGTGATGTATTGTGATGATTCAAATTCAGGGTACCATCCCGGTTCCAAAATTTTATTTTACCTTCAGTTAACATAATGAGCTTAAGGTGAAGAAGGCGTATATATTCCAATTTTCGCACATATAGTTTCCACTGTATATTAATTAAAAGTCTGCACTTTTAAGTACCCACTGCAGGGTAAAAGCCTCCTCCCAGGGGGACAATATCACATTAGTTGATTGAATTGCTTGAATTTTCCCGCGCTTTTGACAGCTTGAGCATTCCGTTGCTCCTTTTTTTGAAACGTTGAAACTTTCTTTTACGGCTTTGATAATCACTCACTCTCATGGTCCACAGCAACCTAAGTGGGCGCTACCAATCAGTAAAGATCCGTCAACATGATGGTACTTACCTAACATCAGAACCTAAGCCGGTTCTGCGAGGCGTACCTCAAGGATCCGTACTAGGTCAGCTTCCTTTTATTATGTATAGCGCAGATCTCCCTAACGTTTTAACGCATTGTAGGTATCACAGCTACGCTGACGATATTCAGTTATATATTTGGAACAATCTCCACAATTGGTCCAAAGCAACTATTGCACTGAACGTTGATTTGGAAAACTTTACAAAACAAACACTTGGGAGTACATCGCAAACAGAAATAATTCTAAAATCTAAGCCAAAGATAAAGGTATCGAGCTAAAGGTATCGATCTAGACTGTGTCAGTGAGGCTAGAAATTTGGGCATTATTTTCTACAGCCACTTGCAATTAGAAAGTCATGTCTCAAATCTGGTAAGAAGCTACTTTTTGGATTAAAAGTCTTTTATAAAATTCGAAATTACCTATCAGAAAAATTTAGAATAACTCTCTGTAAATCTTTCATCTTATCAAAACTTAACTATGGGGACTTGATTTATGGACCTCGTTTGTTATACAAAACCAAAGCAATGGTTCAACGGGTGCAAAATGCATGTTGTCGTTTTTGCTTCGACGTCCCGTCACACCTTTTCTAAATAATGCTGGTATGCTCAGTATGGAAGCTCGCCGGCAACTACGCCTTGCGTTATGTTCGATCTATTCAAATACAAAACCCAGAATATCTTTATAAAAACCAAAAGGAGGAAGAAAGTTGTGGGCTTGGCGGTTGACAAAACGAAATGTATGCTAATAAATGCATAAAATTGTTCTGTATTTGCATAAAAAAGCTACAAAAATATTAGATCTGTGAAACAAAATAAATTGAAATGAATCTTCTATAATTACGGCGTCTTTACATTTTAATGATTATTGTTATGGAAATATCAATAATTCATAGAAAAAATATGCTTAATACTATTTTGATTATTTCACACGAATATTGAAACATTTTAGCACACTTTATGAAGTTATCAATAAAAAAGCATTTGAAAAATATGTTTCCTTTTTAATTTTTATTTTGGCATCACAGCAGTATAGCATATGTCCAACGGTCATTGGTTTCATTTCTTTTCGTGCGTCACGGGTGCTCTCGATAAAGAAGTGAAATAAGTTTCACTTCTTTATGTTCATGTCACAAATGATGTTATTTGTTTATAGGTCAGAGCCTGTTTTTATACGCCCACACATTATTCGAAGATAAAAAAATCATTAGTGCGTGGCTGGGTTCGTTCGAACAAACGACCCTAGGATTCAGAGGCCAGCCACTGCGCCACCACAGCTCTGAATCATCATCCTCATCATCAACCCATTTTCAACCCACTGCAGGGTGCGAGCCTTCTCGCGGCTCTGAATAATATGTGTAATGAATGAATAATATTTTTATTTTATAGAAATTAATAAATTATAATAAGGTTACGTGATTTTGCTTCTCTAGCCTTCGTAATATTATTATTTTATTAGTAAAACAATACTTGAAAAAATGCAGTACTTAAATATTAAACTTATTATTTATAATAAAAATAAATATTCATACCAAAAGCATCAAAACTAATTGCAAGCGTTCCATATTTTCGACGGAGTACGATGGAACTGAGTGACAGCTCGGGAAAAAAAGCGACACGTCCACACTCTGGAAGGCCTCGGCCAGTACTAAATAAATACTAGCAGTGCGTGCACTACATTTTATATCAATTTTAGACATTTTTAACATGGGCTTGAACAATATTTCTGTTTTATTTCTATTGTTACTATTGTAACAATACAAGTAAATCGAAAACTGCGACAAACTAGACTGAAATTCAACTTATTCACGCTTTGATTTTCATGTTTAGCCTTTAAAAAAAAATGATATTTTGTACTATTTTCTCTATAGACTCTTTTGACGACAATACAGACACCATAGAAAACTTTTATTTTCTGTTTGTATCAGTTAGTTTTATACTTATCGAACGGTAAAGTACGCATGTTTCGTTGGATTACAAGAAAAGGCGTATGAACAATGAATTGCTATTAAAAAACTAACTGAAAAAATGAAAATTTTCTATATACATGTTTTAGACGAGGAAATTTTGAATAATTTGAACTCATATTTTGATGCATAGGTGTTATATTTCGATCGGAAACGTACACTGAAAACTCCTAAAATAGCACGATTTTGTAAAAATAAAGATTTCAGAAAGGAAAAGAAATTGCCAGTTTTGTGTCACAAGGGCCTAATTAATATTAAATTTGGATCATTTAAAGATCAAATAAAATACACATGTTTGAGTAAAAACATAATTTATTTATTATTTAGTCATTGAGTACATTTAGTTAGTGTTCGAATTGCCGGCCTTCTAGTCTGATACACGTGCGGCAGCTCCTCATAAAAGCCCTTTTCAATGTTCTTAAACTTAACTGTGGTTAGGTTATCGCTCAGGGAGTGGCAGGAAAAAGAGACAGAGACAGACGCATACTACAGCTATCGTAAGAGCGAGATAGCAACAGGATAGACAAGCACAATAGCAACGGCTGTGGGTAGATATGACAATAGTCTAAACGTTCTAAGTTCGGTATCGGTATGATAAAGAAGGTCAGAGCAGGTAGTAGTCCTCTCGTACTCATAGTGTTAGTCGTTATTAGTAGAACACAAAATTAAGCGCACGTTCATTTAATGTTCATCTGTTTGGTGTGGCGGTAAGTACCCTTGTCTTTCATGCCAGAGGTCCCGGGTTCGAATCCTGGTAGAGGCGGATATTTTATCATATTTGCTTTCTAGTCATGGATGTGTATGTATGTTTATTTAAGTTTACTTCTAATATTTATATATGAAAAAAAAATATCTATGTGTGTTTATATATTTCTTAAGTTTATTTATCCGTTATCTAGTATCCATAACACAAGTTCTTAATGATCCTTAATTTGGGCTAGATAATGTGGTGTGATTGTTAGAAGAAAAAAAATAGCCGGTAAAAATGTGTAATTTAAATTTAAAAGTCAAGTCAGTCAAGGATTTAATATGAATCAGCCCCTTTGGCACAAAACTGGCAATTTTTTTTTAAAAATAGACTTGGTATTCCAACATTAATATTGAAGGTCCGGAAGTGGCTAAAATGTAGAAGGCAAGCAAGCAGGTGTTAACCTCACCTGCTATACCTGAGAAGGCAGGGGGCGAGGGAAGCCCTGGGTTTCCGTGGGTTACAGTGGTAGGCAGGGTCACCCATGCATTCTTGGGAGGTCGGGATAGATCGCGCGGGTCATGTAGTGGAGGCTGCAGATTTTGGGGCATGCTGGGATTCGCTTCGTCGACTGCGCATTTTTGGGTTTTTTCTCGGGGCCCTGGCCAACCGACCTAATAAGACGCAAGCGGAAGTTGGCACTTGACGCATCTAGGCTTTGCATGGCAATTCCTGGCCGTATGGCATTTGGGGCATTGGCTGGGTATTCCACGTTTTAAAGGGACCTCGATATTTTTGGAGTGTGTATACGTGTTATTCGAAAAGTATGCGGACTGAGTTGTCCACGCCGCTTTATCGCGGATGAAAATAGGAGGCGGATACTGACCGGTTCGCTTGGCCTCGGGATGGGAGACCATAGATATTAACTGCGGCGCCCGCTTTTTAGGAGTTTTGGACTCATCGCCGGATGAGTCCGAGGGCTGGGCCCTTTTTTATCGCTTTTCGAAGAAGGAAAATCCCTCAATGGATTCGATGACTTGAGCGGGAGCCGGGGTATCGCAATCCATCGATGATACCAACGAAGAACAGCTTGTGCACGAAGCCAAGGACGAGCGCGGTCGTAAGGGGTTTCGAGTTTTACCGACAAAAAGAGGCAAATGTATACGAAAAGACACAATAATGATAATAGCTAGCTATGAAATAGAAAGGTAAATAAATAAAGTAATAGAAAAGAAATAAATAGTAAAATAAAAGGACTGGATCAGTACAAATTGGTTGTCTTCCTTTACCATCCTTTGCACTAAAATATCTACTTTACGCTGGGCACACAGAAAACTCAGCACACCACAACATAGCACTTCAGTAGCTAAGAAACATAGTAGCAAAGAAAAAATCACTTCGAGAGCGCTCTGAGGGAGTGGAAACCCCAGAAAAACTGTATCACGGAGCCAACACAGTAAACTGAGTGATACTGAATAATGGGGAGGGGCCGATACCGGGCGGCGGCAATTAAGTGGAGAATGAGCTATATTTTATGATTTAATTTGCTTGTATGCAAACATTGATTTGTTTTAACACCTAAGATAAATACAATTTTGTTTCCAATTTATACAAAAATTACATATTTCAGTATACATTTTATATGGATTCTTATCATTTGATCTAATACCTGAGTACAGCTCAATGTGTAGCTTTTTTTTAAATAATGAATTTCATCACCTAGTCCTTGGACGGTCTGATAGCCTTAAATAAATATGTTAGGACTGATTAGACTTTGTACGTTAATAGCTTTACTGGTTACTTCGTTCATGGATGTATCGGTGGCACTTTGAACACTTTGGCACTTGAACTTTGGGTTTTCTGCAACAAAAAGCCGCCGTTTCTATACTTCATTTTCTTGTCAATTTGTTTATTAGGAAACATCTCTTTGTGATAGTCATCTGTCAGGTCGTTTCTGGCGACTCAGTACACCATCTACTCTGTTGTACGAGATCTTTGGCAAAACAAAGCCTAGCGCTCTTTTTTGAGAAATCTGAAACAAAATATTTTTTAAATCTATTATGACAATCTAATGGATGTCAATAATCCAACGTGTCGTATGTGATAACACGAAAATATATTTGTCAGTTCTGACGGGTAATTCCAATAAGCGAAAAAATACAATACAAATAATACTTTAATCGCACCTATAACGCTAGTGATTACGGCCTTAACTACAGATGGGTCTCAAAAAACCGGCACCTGTTGTTGGAGCCGACGAAAATGAGTGGCGAACTATTATTGAAAATGCGGTACTCGATGACGAGCTGTGGAAAGTTAAAGTAATAATGATAGAAGCTGCTGGCGCCGATCAAGATCGCGTTTACCTTAACAAGTTTGAAGCATACGCTGCAGAGGAAAGAAGGTTCGTCATTAAAAACATTTGTAAGATTGAAACTATGTTTATGGTGAACCAGCTAGGAGGAGAAAAAAAAGCTAAAGATGACAATTACAGAGTTTTTGAAGAAGGGCAAGCGTATCTGAAAGAAAAGAAATCCATACCATCTGATATTCTCGCACTAATCATAAAACATCTGATTTTAAAAATGAAACAAGAGTACCTTTTTATTCAAAAGCAACGTTTGGAAACCAAGGAGGGTTTAAAAAGAGAATCTTTGATAATGGTCAACAAAAGTGAAGTAAGAGGGTCGGTGAGTAAAAAAATTGAAAGTCAAGAGGCCATGCCGTCGATATCATCAAAAAGTAAGAGTGTGAAAGACCCTGATTCAGCAAAGGAAGTTCAACCTGTCGGGGGCAAGAAATATAATACTAGTCTTCGGCTTCGTGGTGAAGAATGGAGAGATAAAGTTTATGTAGATGATTTTCCTATTGATGGTCCTAATCTTTATGTCACTCTAACAGGCTTTTTAGACGAAGAACTCGCTGTATGCCTTCTTAAAATAGGTATCCCTTTGACAGCTATTGTTCAATTAAAAATCTGTTCTAATCTTATAAGAGTACCATCATCCTTAAATCGTTTTACAAAACGGCAGAGTCAATCAGAATTATTTAGTGATACAACATTAAGATTTTGGGAAAAACTGCAAGATTTACGAGTTAAAAGAGCTACCAGCGACGTTTTCAAGAATACAGCATTTATAATTTTCTCTCCCCCTTATTTACAAAACGGAGAATTAACTGGAAATCCTGAAGTAATATACGATGAGCTATGCTATTTAATGTATGACATACAAGATTTATCGAGACAACACCAACATTATATTAATAATATGACGGTTATAGAAATACCAGCAGCACAAGACAGCCCGAAACAAAATTTCTATTATCGCAAACAAATAGAAAAAATACCTTTAGAATGTGTTACCATGTATACCATACTTGACTCTATCTTGCAGACTGTTTGTAACAATCAAGAAATGAGTGAGTCAACTATTTCTACCGTAACTTCGTCACCAAGTTCACCGCAGGCCGATGATAGTATTGAAGTTAAAAATGCAAAAACAATAGTTAATGACGTATTTAATATCCTTTGTAAGAGTGACGATTGTAAGCAGTATCGTGTAACTTACGGTGAAGAATATGAAGATAACAAAGACCCTATTATAATAAGGAATGGTGACACGGCAAAATTAAAAACGTTCCATCTTAAAAATGTTAATTTAGATAGTATTATTTGGCCTACGTTATTTTTTATGCCTATCAACAATTTATGGCGAAACACCCCATTACCTGCTGAAGAAATTGAAGCTAAACAAAATTTTCATTTTAATGTATTAATGAACTCGTTTGACAGAAGTGACGTGGAAACTTCTGAAATGGTTCGGCTCTTAAATTTATTAGCTTGCCGTAAGTTATTCAATAATAGAAGTTGCTTGAAAAAAAATCATTTGCCCAATAGATCACTAACAGAGTTTAAAAAAACTTATTTGAATCGTAGTGAAATTGCGGAACCTATTCGGAAATGCCCATCAATAACCAGAATCCGTTCTTCGGCACTGCATGTCACTCCAATTCCGAATTCGTGCAAGGACAACGAAGCCTTCATCGATACTTCTGTTGATAAATCCCCTGAGGTAGAAAAACTAAAGCTGCTTTTTGACTGTCCGGACATAAGTGAATTAGTATCTGCTGCTGAAATAGCAAGTCAAAAGCCGGTTGAACATATGATTAATGACTATGAGTATTTTGAAGATTTTACTGGGACTTGTGCTTTTCAAGTTCTTCTTAAAGCATTTAATGATTTTAATTGTGTAGATTGTAAGCACTGTGAAGTTACTGACTGCTTCGTTTTAATGTTCTTTAATAGTCATGATAAAGATGGAGTATCTCGCGAAGAGTGGCGAAATCATATTGACACTCCAGTAACTTTGCAAGATTTTTTTGACTTTGTTATTGATGAACACTATAAATGGATAAAGGACGAAGAACGTAACTATGATGAAACCATGAAATTAGACATTCAATCTGCTCTAAAGGATTCCCTCATGCTAATAAATAAAACATGTATCGAAAATACTGAAATTGAAGACTTAGTCATTGAAGGATCGCTTAAATTTCAAGGATTTGAAATAAGAGATAAGGAACATGCTATTTCATTGGTTTCAGATGGTAATACCAGCCCAAGTTCAAAGAAAACAGCTACTAGTGTATCAACTGGCAATAACTCAAAGCCTGGGGAAAAAGCTAAGTCTACACCAAGACAGTTAAGTGCTCATAAAAATGAGAAACAAGATAATAAGGGAAAAGGACTTTTAGAAGAATCTGTTGCAGTAGTAGGTGCCAAACCATTTTTAGGATACAGTTTAGGGGACAGGCGTATCGAGGTTTTTGGAAAAGAATGTACCTTTTTTTCAAAAGATGGCTCAAAAGTCCGCACACAATATAAATTATTTATTCCGTCTAATCAAGAATATATGTCACTTTGTTTTGTGCCAGGCAATAATAAAAGTGAATTTAGATTACACAAAACTTTTGAAGAACTTGAACTATCTCCTAAAATTATCGACGTATGTGATTCATTCCGTGTCAGTTGTGAGGATGAAATGATTATCAATATCAAAAAGCAAATGTATAGTGTAGAGCAAAATCTAGATGCACATCTGCAACAAGAATTTTACAGCAGTGACAATGCATCTAGAGCATCTACAACTAAAATGAAGCAGCCTATAATAGAAACACCACTCATGGAAACATCGCAAACATATTCATATTACAGCTTCGTTGTTGGGTGGCCAAACGGTCTGATGTGTGAAAGTGTATATAATGATAAATCATCTGTGTTATCTCACATAAAACAATATTACACTAATCCATTACCAGATTTGCAAGAAGATATGAGATGTGTAACTTGGAATGGAGAAGTTATTATATTTTATACAGATGGAAATATCCAAGTTCTTCATCCCGAAGGAACAAGGACTCTGATTACAAAGTACGAAAAGAAAGTTATAATAAATACTCAAACGCCAGAAGCACAAAGTGAAGTTCCCGATAAAAATGATAAAAAGAAAAAAGAAAAGGGAAAGCATCAGAAACCCCATTTGAAGTCAAAACTGCCAATAATTGAAGATGAAACAATAATAAAAGAATACGAACTTATAATCGAAGAATTCGAAATGATTGAAACCTCAGGATCGAAAAAAAAATGGACTCAAAATGTTGCTGTTGAGACAGAAAAGTTATTGATAAAAACTGCTACAGATTTCTGTCAAGGTGAAATATTTTCTAAAAGATCCGACGGAACCAACATTTTATTGAACAAAGATGGTGTTCAAGTCGTAACTTTTCCAACTGGTATTAGAATTATTACTTCTTATGTCATCGAAGAAGAAGAAATTTTTGCTGAGTGGACTATTGAAGAATTGCATTATTTTGAATTACTGGACTTGATACAAGAAGAGGAATCAGCAATAAAATTGTCACAAAAAAGCAACAACACTGTGGATAGTATATCTTCCCCTAAAACTGAAAATAGTAGTTCTAAATATTTACCAATAAGCGAAGGATTTGTGTCAATTCAGCTCGTTTATACTGTCGAGCATCAAAATTTTGCTACTGTAATCATAAACAAATCAAATGAAACAATAAGAATTGATTCCCCAAATAAGACATCATTGATTATCGACTCTAAAAATAACTATGAAATGATTTTGGACAATGCCACAACAGCTAAGTTCAATGGTTCAGTTTTAGATATCAACTATGTATCTTGCTTAGATTGCCGTGTTAGCAGTGAATGCAAAATTAAAATATATGAAGAAATGGAATTGAAAAAGAAATGGCTGAAATTGCTTGATTCATTTGGTAAAAAAATTTCGGTGACTTACGAGGGAACACTTATTTTAGATGACGAAACTGACGAAGAGGTTCCAGAAGTCGAAGGAATTGAAAACGAATTAAATATTGAACGTATTGAAGAAGAATCCAAAAATGTTGATGATACAAATGCAGTCGCTAATGACAAAGAATCTTTAGATAAAATTGAAGACTTTAAATCTGAGAGTTCATTAGGAGCACATTATAAATGTACGGATTTAGCGCGCGTTAATCCAAGATTCTTCGTACTACGTCGGTAAGTAAAGTGTATTTTTATTGACAGGATAAAACTGGATATTTTTATCGTATCAACTTATTTTCTATTTTTTATTTCCACAGAGACCTTTCTTGTTCCGAACTTGTTAATAGAACCTTAGTAGATGAATATAAAACCTATTGTCAGTGGCAGCCTTGGTGTTCCTATAACGAACATGATACTTTTAATGATCACAGAAAACTTTATTCAATTCTGTCCCCTATTAATCTTACAGAAACCGATGTAAGTTTATGTGTTTATGTTTCTTTCTTCTTATTAATATGAATTAAACCGGACAGAATACAAGAAGTAATGATTATTTCAGAAATGGCTAGTCGACTCTAGTTTGGCTGATAAACCATTGTACTTATCTTACAAAGATTTGAAGAAAGACTCAGGCAAAGGATTCTACCAGTGGATGCGACCATATGAAAGATTTGTACCTCAAAGTACAAAACCTTTGAATGTTTTGCCACCGAGACAACCGAAAGCTTTCGTCCTCAGGTTTAGTTATTTTAGTTTAATTGATGATCTAGATATAATAAAGGTATAAGTTATACGTTAGTTTTGTGTGATAAATAGCATAAAAATATACATTTAAAAATTAACTTGTAGTCTTAGGCTCTGGTCACACAATCGTGGTTAATATTGATACATAATAGAAAATCTTCTAGATGGTAAAACAAATTTAAGAGGCGAGGCCTTGTATATTTGATAATAAAATTATAATAACAAATCCCCAGACAAACACACCAACTGTATGGCCCCAAAGTAAGCAGAGCTTGTGTTATGAATGACCATTCAGCGAACTGGGAGGAACCCAGAATAAACATACATATATAAATACAAACAACCATGACCCGAGACAAACATCTATGTTCATCACACAAATGAATGCCCCGGCCAGGACTCGAACCTGGAATCTTCGACGTATGAGGCAAGGCTACTTTCCACTACGCCACTCGGTCGTCAATCTTTCATCAAAGTTAATTGTCAAACATTGAAAATAATAACGTTTTCTGCGTCTTTTTCTTGACGGCCATAAGATATTGCCAATTTTATTTGAGGATCGTTAATAGAATATTATTAAGAAAGTAAGTAATAATAAGTATTAAATTGTATACTTTGATACCATCGCATTAAAAATACGGTCACATGGTAAACGGTCAACACAAAATAACTTATTTTCAGGTTTCTCATGCATCTGATCAAAAATGTCATAAGTACTGAGCTTATTCTTTATAAGTGTACACAGCAAAAAATATATTTTACCTCGACTTAAAGTTTACGACAAGAATATAATAGACTTAAAGTTAAAGTTAAAAATAAAATAAATTTGGGTTTTTATGTATCAAAAACAATATTTTAGATTAATCTTGTATCGTTTAATATAATTTTATTTATTTTCAAAACAGCTCGGTGGAAGTTCGAATTAAGTACGTTCTATCTGTTGTGCCCAAAGAAAATGTGCAAAATCTTATGAGATTTTATTTTAGAATTTTCAAATTTTTCACTATAAAATGTCTCTTTAGATATGGTTAAGGTAATTTTATTATCAAAGTTGCAATTGCAAAAGCAGTGAGGGGTGAGTACTTAGGGAACAGCGTGCCGCGGTCCGTAGTACACGTGCCTAACACACTGTCTTGCGCCAGAGAAGACATATCCCTGCAAGCACCTTGATGTGAAAATACCGAAAAATACAGTAGCTCCTGTGCTGATCCTATTGAAATGTAACGTGGCTAATTTCTATTATGTTGAATAGGACCTTAGAGAAACAGTGGAGTGACGACGAACGAGATGAGCTAAAAGGAGGAACGGAGTTAATCAAAGCTATTCTTAAGTACAGAAAATCTTTAGAAGCGGACTGTGAAATGCTAATGACTGTACCTCTTCGAGATATTCGGTGTGCTGAAGATCAGCAATCCGATGTTCTTGTGCAAGGATTAGCTGAAAGGTAAAGCAAAATTCTGAATTAAGGTTCAGAAAATAAGCCCCTGTACACTCGACGGAGGTTCAGGCTGAGGGCAATAATCGCTTGCACGTTATTGGGTATTTTTTTAGACGGTCCAGGTGGTCCAGGTGGAAAGTACTCTAAATACTGGAAATAGCAAGTATTCCTGTAAGGAAATATTCCTATCTTTAAAACTGCAACCAATGATATTTGAAAATAAGCTAGCCACGCTCGGGAGTCGAACTGGTTAAAACTTCCAAGAATAATCACCCTGTACTTTTATGGCATCATTCAATAGGGTCAATATGAAGGATAAAATCTTTATATTACTAAGTTTTCCTTCACTGTTTAAGCAGTCAGCCTTATAAACTTATGCCCGAGACCGTCAGAGCGAGAAGCAAGGATTCATTCAGTATTATTTCAGGATTTACGAAGATTTGAAAGCGCGGCTGGAAGAAGATATCCTGTCGCGAACTAGAGCGACTATAACCACGCAGCCATTGCCGCCCGCGTCACCTACATCGAATGGAGATGCAATGGAGGAAGGTATAAACACTGTTTTATTTTAAATCAAGAAATATTATTTTATACTTATACAATATTTATTTATACTTGTACAAGCTCCTTAACTCAGTAACTTTTGGATAACACAACTTTGTATTAATGAAACCTTCAAACCAACATATTATCCCTTTTATAGTGTCACTGTCATATAGTTACGATTCGGTTTACCGCATAGATTTTAACATTTTATTTCCCTCGTCTCCCTTGGGGTTGTGGCACGGACTATTTTTCAGGATTGAAGTGTCTCATACCTGTGATAACAGTGTGCAAAATAAGTCAACAAGCGACTTTGTTGGTTTTGCTAAGGTTGTAAGTTGTTGGTAAGTCGTTTACTCATACTTGAGCAGAACCAACAAAGTCGCTTTCGCATTTAAAATATTGCTTAGGATCTGTAAGAAAATATTTTTTTGACAAAGCCATCATCCATTTCAACAACACGGCGTAGATAAAACCATCGCTTTTTCCCGTCCATCAGAACAAGCCCCGTCAGAAGCGCTGGAAGAGGAGCAGACAGAATTCCTGAAGGAAGTCGATGAGGCCGAGAAGCTCAGTCCTAACCTCGCGAGGTATTGGCAGCAACGAATCGAGGCCGACAAGGAGGAGGAGTTCTATAAGTTAATCTGCTTCTCACTAAGGATAAGTTGTTAAGTTGGTTACATCTTTAAATATTTAGCCATGTGAGAGGTTCATCTTGAAAGGTAGATCAAAAACTGGACACAGATTAATGATCTAACTTAAAACGTATTATAAGTACATTT
Organism: Marasmarcha lunaedactyla; assembly: GCA_923062675.1. NCBI lineage: Eukaryota > Metazoa > Arthropoda > Insecta > Lepidoptera > Pterophoridae > Marasmarcha > Marasmarcha lunaedactyla. The sequence continues at coordinate 8,903,618 of OV281339.1, read as the reverse complement.
AACGTAGTTTTGACGATATTACGTTGACATACATACAAAGATCAAAACAATACTCTCCCAATCTGGCAGATACCTTCTCCGCGCGGGCAGCGTCCCGCCGTACTTCCAGAACATTCTGGGCGGTGCCATCTGGTGGGAAGTCAACAAACTCACCACAGACGCCACGGCCATGGCCGAAGCGAAGAAGTCGGCCTGCGTGTGTTCTCCCCCAGGGGAAGGAGATGAGTCGGTCGCATCTGAAACTCCTTATATGTAGCTTATTCTTAGAAATAATCTCTGAAATATAGGTTGTTATTTTACTTTGCTGAATTATTTTTGGGTGGTAGTTGAGTTTCTTTACCTATGTCTGGTCTGGGATGGTACTACAGTCCTTTCTATTTTGACCGACATAATAGTATCATTTACTTGACATTGTTCAAGACAACTGCGTTCGTCTAATAATTTTCTGTTAGCTACGCTACTACATACCACATCATTTCAATCATTCACGAGTTTCTATTTAAAATTAAATCAGTTTAAACTACCTCTCCAAAGAAGATTCTAGTAAAAAAAGAAGACATGTTGCATCAAATATCACCTTAATCAATATATATTGTATATGTATGTACGTGTATGTGTTTAAATATTTGTTATTATATTGAATTGTATAATAATATTAATATTAGATCCTTACATATGAAAAAGGCGTTTTGTCGTACTGGCCACTTTGATCTGTATAATTAAGAATTCCAATTTCAAATTTATACATATATTTACTCACGCATTTGTATTTCGAAAACCGTAATTCATTTATTATTTCCTCTTTTGCTTTTTTCTTTGCGTCACTAGTTAGTGGCGTCACGTAGTTTACAAAATGGAAAACTTTAAATATCGCGCTATTTACGAGTACGAGTTCCACCGTGGCACCAGTGCTGCAGAAAGGTTTGAAGTATTGATGCTGCGTATGGCAGTGATGTAGCAAAATAAAACACAGTACGTTTTTGGTTCCAACGTTTTCGTTCTGGAAATTTCAGTCTGCAGGAGAAGCCCCGTGGACGGCCGGAGGCCAAAGTTGATAATGAAGAATTGAAGGCTATTGTGGAAGCGGATCCATCACAAACCACGTCCGAGTTAGCTGTAGGCTGCGGTGTTAGTGACAAAACTATTTTAATCCACTTGAAGCAAATTGTGAATGCGAAAAAGCTTGAGAGGTGGATACCTCATGAATTGAGTGCAGCAAACCTACAAACGTGCGTCAACTGCTGCGTTACATTACTCAACCGGCACAATAATGAAAGGATTGAAGTGATGAAAAGTGGATCCTGTACAACAATCAAAAAAGTTACTTGTGAGCGTTTGGTGGACTAGTGCCGGTGTCGTTCACTACAACTTTCTTAAATCTGGCCAGACGATTCCGGCAGATGTCTATTGTCAGCAACTGCAAACCATGATGGAAAAGCTAGCTGCTAAACAACCGAGGCTGGTCAATTGCTCTAGGCCTCTGCTGCTTCCGGACAACGCTAGACCACACACTGCACAACCCACGGCTACCAAATTAGAGGAGCTTCAATTGGAATGTCTAAGACATCCACCGTACTCCCCGGACCTTGATCCAACAGATAAGCATTTTTTTCGTAATTTGGATAACGTCATGGGAAAAAAAATTTAAATTGACTTTATGTTCCTCCCTTACAAAAGGCCAATTTCATATGTAATATATTAATTACCAAATATATTAAAGTCGTCATATTTATACTTACATATATTCAGTTACACCCTAATACAAGGTTTCCTATGTCATACCTAAGGTTGTATGTGCCTCATTGTACGTTCTATATAAGCTTCTTTGTTTATACTTTCTGCTTTTGGATATTTCTTTGTATTTGTGTGGTGTGCAATGAAGTGTTATTATTATAATATATTAGTCCGTGTTGTAAATGATTTTTCAAACTTTACTTATCTAGAATGCAGAAGCCAAGTATGGTGTATTTAATTTTAATTGAATAAAGATCCATTTTTCTATGACTCATAATGCCGTTAGAAAAATTGAGCGGGAAATTAATTTAGAACAGATATATTATTAGTTTTAACTAATCTAATTTACAAAATAAATCACCTACCTCGCCAGCGTTCCATACATAAAAACAGTTTTTGGCAAAACATTCTAAGTGACCTGGTAAGTGTGAAAGAAAGAAGAAATTGAACTCACCTAGAGCTTTTGAGTTTGCAAAGTCATCCTAGGTAGAGAAGTATTTCGACAAATTGCTTCAGAGGACAATTTAGAAATTAATATTTAAATTTTCAGTAGTAAGGCATCGTTTAGGCAGCGACTAGCGAGCGGTTTTCATGTAGGTAGGTACCTAATGTGAATAAAGCTGTCAACTAGATAGGTATATTTAGTTCTTACTGTGTTGTAGAATTTATTAAATTACATTCAAATACCTACACAAAAACATATAAGTAAATTGCAAGTTGCTTACTGCCTTATTCTGCGGCTTAGGTTTAAGTTTAATGCTTATTTTTATTATATAACTACGAGAATAAGAATAAAGTAGAATTCATATATGGCAGTTAGCATAGTTGTACGGCGGCAACTCCATTGCCATGCAAGTAAAGTGAGCTTGCGTGATGCCCCTCCGCCTTCTCAAAGTGTCATCGTTTCGGCAGTGAGAGTAGCGCGCCGGATTGGTTCGCCTTGAGCCAATGTGCGGGCGAACGAACCAAGCCGGGCACGCGCGGTCGGCGACTGACGCGACTCGCTCGCAGCGCAGCCCTAGTCCCTAGAGCGTAAGGGCCCGTCGCCCGCCGCGCCGCCGCCGCCGCCGTCGGCTACAGTCCTTCCGGAACCTTGCTCCAAAGACCCGGTCTCACCACTTTCGCCCGACGCTTGTTTGTCAACAAATGTGTATATCAGTTCGTGCAGTTAATTGTGGGAGCAAAGAAAACTTGATAAAACCCTTACTTTTATGTGAGTACGAAATTATCTAGAAGTTTGCGAATCGATAAGAGATGTCGCTAGGTGTTACGTTGAATGGCCGTGTCAATGAACTGGAGGCGCACAGTGTGACGACCTTTGCGGGGCAATTAATGCACTATTCATTCATTTATTTTCTTATGAAATGCAATTACCTAGCTATAAAACCAACACAATAGCGCTGTTTGAGCCGCTGGCTAAATTTTGCGCAAGTTCTCATTATGGAAGTAGGTACTTGCCGGGTTTGATTTGTTCGATTAAAACTTTAAAATTACGTTATCTTTATTTTTATTTTCACCGAAGTTCCTTATATTCCAGCGACAGTTTTGAACACAAATTAACAATATACATTGAGGAAATAAATCAGTAATGACTTCCGAAGATCCTATTTAATTCCTGAGGTATCCTGGAAGAATTTATACTTTTAATAACAAAAGAAGTTAACTTGTGCCTATAATTGCATAAAATAAAAATACATTATATTTACTGATTTTCTTAAATTTAAATATTACATCCAAGCAATTTTATTAAATTCTTTAGAAATAAAAAAGTATGGTTTAAAAACAAGTATTAATGTATAAATATTTATATAACTACAAGAATCTTGTAAAACATTATCAAGATCTTGCAGCGAGAAATCAATGAAATTAGCTGCTTACATAATATTCTAAAACTAGTTCTGATATAGTCTAGGTGATGCCGATTTGGAAATAATCTATTTTGGATCAATCGCTCCGATTCTATCTTAAACATATTTTGCTTTTTTAGTTAATCGCGTAATTGATTTAAATAACCAAGAGAACAATTTATGCATGAACATTCACCGTGACCTTATTTATAAGAAGGTACATTTCAACAGGCTTGGTTAAGTAACTACTAATACTTAGTATATTGGTTCTAAAGCATTTAGAATTTCTTTTAAAACCCCTTAGTATTAGCGCATACAGGGAAGTTTCTGTGTTGGCTCAGGTTTTTAATACATTATTTCTAGCTTCTGCCATAGTAGCTTATCGCTGCGTGTATTTGGAATTTGGAACATACTTTTGGGTCATTACAAACAAAATTCTCAAATTCCCCATCGATCCCATTTCTGCTTAAAAGTTATTTTATGCCCTAAGGACACAAAATCAGTTTAGTTTTTCAAATTTTCTTGTAAACTGTTAGTTTTATAGTAAAAATTGTTTAGACAAAGTTGTGGATTATAAAATGATCCACAAAAATAGTTATTGGCCTTATTTTCCTGATATATCGCGATTGTTAAGTTGAAAAAGACGTACGGCATTATGACGGCTTGCGGCCTTAATAATGCTGTACAATTTTTGAATTTATTGTAGGTTGAATAATCTAAAAGATATGCTTTGCATGTCTATTTATATTATACCTAATATCCAAATTTGAATATTGTAGTCGCTAGTTAAAAGCATAAAATGTTCATAATTATTAGATATATATTTTTAAAGACATAGTTTACGAAATACTAGTAGTTGCTATTCGGGGTAAGTTTTTGAGATTTTACCTACTGTAAGGGCAGGTAACCTTAAATGTTAGATATAGTTACAGGAAAATGTTCCTAGGACCATCTGTGACTTTTTGATCGTTCTGAACTGCATTCAAATATTATGGAAAACAAAATTAGAATAATAGAAAAAGATAATAGAAAGAAAAAGATAATAATAGAAAGAGTATGAGGCCATTATTTTAGGGTATGAGTACTAGAAATGACAGCAATCGCCAAAAACTTATTCCCATACATTACGGTTAGAGAGACAAACTGCATCGGCAAACATATTTGTTTTGGGTAGATTAACAGCTGTAAAGAAGACTGGCTGAAAAGAAGTAAATTAAAAAATTTACTTTCAAACTTCGTATTTGGTTCGAATATCGTAAGTCAATTCTAGATTGTTGCTTGCAGTAATAAAAAAATTCCTTAATTCACGAACTTTGCAGTTAGTTGAAACTTATTTTGTAAATAACTGATATACGGACGCTGTATTGGTATGGTACGCGAATAAGTATCCATTGCGACAGGTACCAACAAGACAGGTAGTTATAAACCTTTAGTGGTCCGTTCAAAAAGAAGTTACGAACCTTAGTGCGGTAGCCTCGTGTACTGGACATGACACGGAGGTATTTAAACCTATGTGAAAGCTTTACCAGAGGTTATCGTCCAGATATGTCGCATTTTAAGTGGGTGTTTCCCAATCACTTGTATTAAATACGTGAAAAAAATACGTTCATAAATGCTATCAACAGGGGGGCGCATAGTTGAAGCATTGCATCAGGGTTACAATGTTTGAAGAATCACCTTTTGCAGACGCTAAGAGGAAATATAAGTTTAGATCATGAATTTGTAAAGTACATACATAGTATGGTCTGACAAAACCCATTTTTCTAATAACAGAATGTACAACCGGTGGAACAACCACTCTTGGTATAGAGGAAATCCTGTCATAGTTCGGGAAAGCCTTGCTCCGGTTGGTTGCTCTTCCACCTGCTGGTGTGGCGTAATGACGGACCGAGTCGTAATCTTGGAATTTTATAAAGGTACTTTTAATTCTGTTGTGTATAACGAGGTCATTTAAAGGAAATCTCCGAAACCAGTTAGATGAAAGGGTCCTGTCGAAATTTCGAAAATATTGTCAGCACGATGGCACACTGCCACACAACAACCTTAAGCTTTCCAATTTGAATAGGCAATTCGGGACACAGTGGATAGGTACACATGGTATGTAACCTAAATGGCCACCTCGCAGCCCCGATCTAATAACTCTTGAATTTGTTTTGTGGAGCTACCTTAAAAACGAAGCCTCCAAAATAAATATAACAGTGTTATTTGGGAGCTTTATATAATATCCATCCAAGAAAATTATCGATTGGTACTCAGAACAAAACCGAGTAACCTTTTAAATGAATACGTGAAATGTTTGTCAATTTGAGCAATTTCGTAGAGAACCTAAATGTTACCTATTTAAGTTTTTGTTTAGAAATACTATACCTGTTTTATTGATTTGGTTTATTTAAACCAATTTTTTATTTTATTGTTTTTAGTTCTGATGTTGTAGAAGCTTTTCGATCCAACTATGATATCCTGTGACTATTTATATTTTCTGTACTCAAACTTCAGTTGGCCTCAAAGACTCTTTTGATAACAGTAAAAAATAGGATCGTTTGGTATCAAAGAATGATTCGAGTTGATAAATCGTTTTTGCGTACTTCTAGTTCTTATGAGAACCTTAAATGGCCCCGTAGATTTTTTTGATTTCTACATGAAATCGTATCGACTAGTATTAAACAAACCGGCAATTTTAGCACATTTTCCGTTGACTGTACATTTTTTCCAATGTGTGAATGCAGTTCAGAATATAAAAAAAAACTATAGATGGTTTCCTAGGAACGTTTTCTGTAACTATAACGGTTGAGGTATCTGCCCGTACTGTCCCGACTCAAACATCCACCCTGTATATTCGTACAAAATATGATATTTATTTATCAAAAATAGTAGCAATTTTAGTTGTTTAGTTTTATTATAATAGTATATAGTGATTATGTTCTAAAACTACTAAACGGATTTTAACAATAACTTAACAATTTAAAAGCCCCATCCTCCAGAAGTGATAATAGCTATATTTGATTAACAAAGAATTTAAGTTACACAGGCAAGCCCACAGAAAAATAGCGAGAAATAGGATATTTATTAATGCAAATAATAAAGCACACAAACAAACACATAAAGCCAATGAAGCGAATGAGATAAATTCAACTTATAGATATATCATGAGACCATGGGCTGTCGTTTTTCGTCGTCATACAGAACGTCAATATCCGAACAACCCGTTTTTGGCGTACTCATGGATTTTCAAATGTCTCCTAAATGACTAGCGCTGTAAATAACCGATTCCTTCCTGAGACAATTAGGTTTAGTCGTTTACATAAGGACATATCACTATGGCTATTCGTACAGCAGCGTTGCCAAACTTTGTAGCGAGGGAGGAGCGGCCGAATGGAACCCTCGCATTATTTTCAAATAGTATGAGCCGCGCAACGCGGCGTTGCCAACCAGTGCATTATCAAAAAATATTTTCCTCACACTCCTTCATCCTGTTATCTATACCCAATTTTAAGAAAACAGTAGCATGGGATTAACGGACTCCCTTTATAAAGTGCCGAGACTTTTTTTAATAATTAACCCTTTTTGCTCATATTTTATGATAGCAGTGCCAATATCAGCAGTGAATTATGTTATAACTAGCTTTTTCAGCTTGTTCCATCATGTTTTCGATGGGAATAGTACAGAAAATTAAAAACATTTTTATAACTACGTATAAATATTCCATTTTAAACTTAGTTCAAGGTTTATATACACAAAAATAGAACTAATGAAGTATTTTTAAATATTTCAATTAGCAAGTCGGAATGTATTGTTTCTTTAATTTCTTTTATGTCAAACATTGAACGCGGCATTCTGACGTGCTTCCTACCACTAATGCCAGAACATAAACAATATTTTAAAGTCCGAACGAATAGATTAGGACCTTTTAAATTCAAGTTTAACATCTTTGCTTAGAACGGTTGCAAACTGTTATCTTAAACTTATCTTACTCATATTTTGTACATCGCTACTAATTGTGGACGCTTGGCTCTTATTGCGTAATTTCTTTTAGATACATTGTAAATTCTAGCTGTAAACCACCCAAAGAACGTAAAATAAACAAATAATTTGATCAGAACCACCTCTGAATTACAATTTTATAAGTTGCAGCTTAACAGGGTTAGCCTATTTAATCATCCGTAGGGTTTGAAAACGAACTTGTACCGAATTCCTCATATAGGTAACATACGTTATTACATTAGTTTTTCGATAGGTCATTTGATAAAACATTTAATTTAGGACAGGGTCAACTCAATCAATGGGTGACAAAGTGCCTACTCTAGTTTCAAAGTCAGGTGTCCCGATGTGATCCGAAAGGAGGCACTGCGGAGGGTGACTGAGGGGGTGCGCGGAGAAGAGACGGGGTCGCGCAGGGGAGGGTGTGCTCCAAATCGATTCAGCTTCTGCAAACTTCCAGATATTGATTTACTAAGAGATTTATTTTATTTCTAGTTGTACTTTTTGGTTTGGATTTTGTCATATTTTTAACAGTCCAAATATAGACTGATCTACTAAAATGACAACACCTTCGTTTATACGAGTAATACAACGGCTGGGGAAATAACAAACCACAGCTTGTTTTTGGCTTGTTGTTTGTTGTTGGCTGCTTTCGTTTTGTTTAAGCTACCCTGTTCTTTTCAATAATGTATTTTATTGCGTTATTAGCACAAATTCACCGGCTATTGTGGCTTATCGCACAAGCCACGCATCTAGTCAAAACTTTAAGGTTCAATCGAACCAATCTCGGCTTTGGGAGTTGTACCTAATTTGTACCCACGTATTATTTACTGTTCGGTTATACCTAGTCCTGTCTCATCTTTGCGAAAAATAGATATGCAAACGTTAAAAGATTTTTTTTTTAAATAACTTAATGATTCTTAAACTCGTATCTATTCTTCCCATTTTTTTGTAACAAAGAAAATTATGTTAAGCACAAATAGGTAAGTTGCAACAAATTGTACGGCTTATTTACTTTATATTATAAAACATTATTTGGCTTTAGCTATAACCTTTTCAAATCTAAATAGTTGCAAGAAAAACTAATATTATCGGTACCACATTATATTATAAGCATATCACTACTAGGGTGGATTGAAAAGTTCGCGGCCTAACACAGATAGCGTTGTCATATTATTTTAAAACTACCCTCATATGAAACCTAGACTCTTTGTCAGTCTCTGTGCAAAGTTTCTCTGAAATAGATGCGTAATTATTTATTTTATTGAACATTAAGTGAGAGTAAGAGAGTAATTTTGAAAATGGATAGTTTAGAGCACCGTGCCGTGATCAAATACCTCCACAAGAAACACTTAACTCCAAAGCAGATTCATGAAGATATGGTGGCTACTTTAGGAACATCTGCTCCGTCGTATAAAATGATGAAAAAGTGGACAGCTAAATTTAAACGTGGATGAGACAACATCAAAGATGACCCCCGCTCTGGACGGCCTTCAACAGGTACGACTTCGGAAAACATCGAAAAAATATGTGATCTCATAATAGGAGACAGAAGATTGAAGGTATCTGAGATAGCTGAAGCTCTAAGGATTTCATATGAACGTACACAAAACATGATCGTTAACGAATTCGGGTTCTACAAGTTCCGCAGCTCCTTTCAGTTGAACAGAAACGAACAAGCTGATCCAAACGAATTTTTGGCAAGGGTTGTTACTATGTACAAAACATGGGTTCATCACTATACTCTTGAATCCAAACGACAATCCAAACAATGGAAGAGACCCAGATCTCCGACCCCCAAGAAAGCCAAGGTGTGTTTTTCAGTAAACAAGGTAGTGGCATCGGTTTACTGGGATTCTAAGGGTGTCATCTTGGTTGATTTCTTAGAAATAGTCAAACTATAAATTCTGCATACTACTGCATGTTATTACGTCGTTTACGCGAAGAAATGAAAGTCTATAAGACCAGGATTTTTGACCAAGAAAGTTTTGTTTCATCAGGACAATGCTCGTGTTCACACATCTGCAGAATCGATGGCTCAAATAGTGAACTGTGGTTTCGAATTACTTCCTCATTCCCTTTATTCACCTGACCGGGCACCTTCTGACTTCCATCTATTTCCAAAACTAAAAAAACACTTAGGTGGAATGAAATGTTCTACCAATGAAGAGTCAAAGTAGCCGAAAATGCCTTTTTTGAAGACCTTGACGAGACCTTCTATTTAAATGGGATCAAGGCTTCGGAGGACCGCTGGACTAAGTGCTGTGACCTAGGAGGAGAGTATGTAGAAAAATAAATATAAAAAATTGAATTATTCCTGTGTTTTCTTATTTAGTCCGCGAACTTTTCAATCCACCCTCGTACATATACAAAACAAAGTCGCTTGTCGTCCCTATGTATGCTTAGTTTTTTAAAACTACGCAACGGTTTTGATGCGGTTTTTTTAATAGATAGAGTAATTCACGAGGAAGGTTTATATGTATAATACATGCATAATATAGTAGAGAAACACTCATCATTTTAGAGGTTTCTAATCGGATGTCGTTAATAGACACATTTTTTTTTTCGCTTACATTGCAAGCACACCCTGAACCCTACGAGATAGGTCAAAATAATGTACTACAGTATTGTACACCTTAAAAAGGTCTACAAAAAAGTCAGCAATGGTAATGTCTATCTCTTAGGGATAACCTACAATAGCCAATTTTTAATCCTTTACTTTTTACGAGAAATAATGACTTGTTTACGAAGCAATTTTAAGCAATATAGCATTAATCCTTATCCAATTAAGTACCTTAAAAAAATTGTGCATGTCATATAGATCAATATGACCCTTTACAGCATGTAATTTAAATGAATATTTTCGAAGATATTACAGATTTAAAACTCAGGGACATAGACCGGTGCGAAGCCGGGGTGGGTCGCTAGTTTTGAATAAAATTGTACTTAAGTCGCAAATTTAAAAAAAGCTTTATAGGTATCTTTCATATTATGTTCGATTTTACTTTCGTCACTAGATACGATGTTTAGTTCAAAAAATACACTCCATGAACCAATATTTTATAAATTAGGGAGTAGTTTGCTTGGTTTCGGTCCTTGAGCTATTTCACACTGCAATAAGGACTTGTTGCCAACTCACCTTCCACCAGCAATAACCGCAGTTTCGCTTTTACAGACCAGGGTTTGTTTCTACCTTGTCTCCTAAACTTTTCTGCTTCCGTCACTGTTATGAATTTTCGTGCGTGAGGAGATTTAGGGCCTCAGAGAAGTTCCCTGCGCATGCGAGGAAAGAGTAGACAGACACCAACAGTATGGCCCCAAAGTAAGCTTGTGTTATGGATGACCATGCAGCGAACTAGGGGGAACCCAGAATATACATAAATATCTAAGTACAAACAACCATGACCTGAGAACGAACATCCATGTTCATCGCCGAATGAACGCCTCTGTGCATAATACTCTATATGACAGAAAATTTTACAGTGTTACCTAAAACATGAGGGTTGTTAAAATGTGAACATTTTGGTAATTTTACTATATGAGTTGTATAGAATCAAAGGTGGCAATCTTACTTTTTGGCACTTCTGACACAAAAACGTTCAAGTAATCGAATACTTTACCCATCAAGTTGCATCACCGTAATCAGTTACAAATTATAAACAAAGATTGAAAATTATACATCAAATAATTTCTTAGCCCTTGGAAAAGGACTCGGCAAAGTCATCACTTGTTTGCTTGTCACGACCAACCATCATTTAGATGCTGTTAAGTGTCGACAGCTGAAATGCTTAAATTACATAAAAAAATTTATGCACATCCGAATAAGAAAAGTCAAGATTCACTTGTTTTAAAACTGTGCTCAATCAAGCCCGTTGCTGAAAAACAACAGAGTTTCAAACAAACTTCTATCAAGTACTCGGTATTAGTTAATCTGTGTAAAATACCCATATGGCAAAAATGGCTATTATAAATAAGTCGAATGCTATTTAATTCAACATACTATTCTTTTAGACTATTAAAGTTAAAAATATTGCTTTCAACTGTGTTTAAGAGATTTGAAAAAAATAATATTATTTAATTTAAAGTACCAAAGTAACAAGATCAGTCTAGTCTGATTGCCTAATTTCGAAAGATTTTATTTAATAAGTAAAATATGTGATATACATTAAGTGTTATTTTTTGTTACTTTTGTCAAATTTCATAAGAAAAAGAGAAGAAAAGAAAAAAGAAAGAAAATATAATACTACCTACGTAGTTAGGTACAATTTAACTGTTTTGTTTTAAGCTTTTGTAAAAAAATTAAAACAAAAGGAACGTTTTTATATTAATAAATATTTTGCAATTAAATGTATTGTTACTTTATGTTATATTTGGCACAACCCTATTATTATTTTTAAATGTTGGAATCATAACGGCCATTTTATAGGCCCAAAATTTGCTAAAAGTTAGATTATATACTTAGGTATATATATATAACAGACCACTTAGAAAGTTTGCGAAAAAAGTTTTTATGTATAGAACGCTGCAAATTATAATTTATTTCAAAATTCGATTATTTAAAAGTAAAAATAGATTTATTCCAAATATGAATTTGTCCTCTAAATTTTTTTGCCAGCATTATTAAACTATTGTGTGTCATGGAAAAATGAATCTGCTTTGGGATCATTTTGGTGCAGTTATTTTTTTACTACTTCAAGTTCAATTTTAAAACTGATGAATTGATTAATCGATCTCAATTAGCTTTCATAAACAAGGCGCCTTCTAAAGCAACTGTGTACTGTTGGTATAACGTTGGTATAAGTTCAAGTGTGGTAACTTTAATTTGAAGGATGAAGAAAGAAGTGGTCGTCCTTTGACTACTGTTACGAAAGAAAAGTTGCTAGAAATGAAGAATTTGGTTTAACAAAACTGATTAATCACATACGAGGAGATTCTGCACAATCTGCAGATTAAATCGGGAAGTGTTTATGATATTCTGCACATTCACTTTAACGTAAGGAGGAGTACCCCACAGCCGATGCTCGGAAGGAGGCGCGTGCGGAATGGTGCCATGATAATATGATCGTTAAATTAACAAAAATAAAATAAAGCAGGCATTTTCTGCCGTAATTACGATATGAATCTTGGAATTAGCAGTATGATCCAGAAATAAAGCGCCAGTCAACAGTATGGCTGTTTCAAAACGAACTAACGCCTATGAAAGTGAATTAACTATCGAGAAACGCTGGATAAATTTTGACCGTCAGTTTCTTCTCCTTAACGGGGTGTTTAGTTTCAATTCCCTTAAGAAACCAAAGTAGCATCAATGCAGCGTGGTACACTACCAAATGCTTGCCAGAAGTTTTTGGTGCCGCGAGCAACAAGCGACCGAACACAGGACTCCGAGGCCTTTTGCTCCACCACGACAACGCACCCGCGCATTCCGCGATCAAAACGATGGACTTCCTAAACACCACGCCGATAAAAATTTCGGGCAATCCGCTTTACAGCCTTGATTTGGCACTGTGTATTTTCTTGTACCCTATTAACCCTATATTAAATACCAGTTTAAGGGTATACAGTTTTCATTGCCAGAAGACGCTCACTGCTTTCGAGCAAGCCGTTGTGGAATCACCTGTTGCAGACTGGAAAATATGCTTGCAAAATGGTTCAGACGCATGAAACTTTGTTTAGACGCTGGTGGAGAGTTCTTTGAAAAGATGTATTAAAATTTTTTTTTCTCAAAACTTTCTGAGTGTCCTACGTATTTATCTATTACGGATAGCTTATTACATCTATTTTAATGTTAAACTATAAAACGGTAGGTGGTTAAAAAGCTATTTCGACGGTTAGGATATTAATCCTTTTCAAATTAAATACTTTAGTTACCTTAGCATTTCATGCTCATCATAATCACAGCTTAGAAGTAATCACAAAATGAAAAAATAGCATAAATGAAAAATAGGTATATCCATGGTCGACGAAGTAGTCTAATATTCATATGATTTTGATTAGTAAAGTTTTAGTTTAGTGTGCCATATGGAAGGTTGCAGAGTCTGTGTTTCTGTTGAACAGTCAACAGTCCGTCGACCAATCACAGCATGTCAAATTTCCTTACCTGATTTGGAACTCTTTATTCGAATCTAGGTTGAAAAGGTATTGAGAAAATTTGACATTTTGTGGTAGGTCGATGACTTGTTGACTGTGCCTACGTACAAAAGAAGTTGCAATATTGTTTTGCGTTGTCCTTAGCATGATAGGTAAAAGTACTTAAGTACTTACATTAAAAATAAATATACCACTTTTGTTTGAGTGAATTTTATCAAAGTTCATTATTAACAGTTATTTGATTTTATTATAGTAAGTATAGTGATTCTTTTGGTTTTCAAATATTTGCAGCAAAGGAAAAAAAATACATACTTATAAATAAGTAGTGCATATTTATATTTAATACAATATGTAAATAAATTAGCATTTGTTTTATTTTAATTTTAATTAGCAAGTAAATTGCTACTATTCCAAGTCTCCAGTCTCAGGTCTGTTGGAAGAGATTTCTTTTAGAAATAAGCAGTACCTTTGTACATTATTAATAATATATACATTATTATAGTAACAATTTTTTATACCAAAATTAAAACCTGTGTGTATTTTAATTATTCAATGAATAAATAGATACACTTTAAAACACCAAATAGGATAAATATAGGTGGGATAAGTAGGATTAAATGTAAATCTTATCAACATGCTCAAAACAAGCTGATGGGACACTACGTAGACAATAAGTATAGATACATGCTTTGCTGGGGCGGTTAGCTAGAGTTTTATAGTTGTAATAATAATAATAATCCCCAGACAAAAACACCAACTGTTTGACCCCAAAGTAAGCAGAGCTTGTGTTATGGATGACCATACCGCGAACGGGGGGGAACCCAGAATAAACATACATATGTAAATACAAACCATGACCCGAGAACAAACATCTGTGTTCATCAAACAATGTATGCCCCGGCCAGGACTCGAACCTGGGACCTTCGGCGTATGTGGCGAGACTATTTACCACTACACCACTCGTTCATCAAATAAAATAATATTGAAATACTTAGCAGTTACATAGTTAACTTTATTGTAATACGATAATATTTAGATGAAGTTTCGTGGGGCTCCTGAGGTAATTCATAGAAAACCACTAAAGAAATGTTGAATAAAAAACAGCACCATTATCGACCAAGCTCGTGAATACTAGTGCTTGAGCTCGACTGTATGTGTTCGGTGCTGTTCAATATTTTTTTTTCAGAAATCTCACCTAACAAAAACGTAAAGTAAACATATGTGATTAAAGTATTAAACGAATAACCATAGGCATGAGAACATTGAGAGAACAAAAACAAGTTTATTGCATTATATTATTCGGTTTTCTTCTTCTTAACATAAAACTTAATAACATAGTTAACGTGCCTAACATTTTATATGATTTTCAATGCATTTCATAATCTTATTTTATTTACATAATTTGTAAACAAAAAAATTGGCATTGCAAATTATGCTCTGAAAAGCTTGCACTTTAAACATGACAATTGGGTAATTTTTTAGAGGTAAATAAAACAATAATAATATCAGCTTTGTGGTCAAAAATTAAGAAATATAATTATCGTATGCTTTTCAATTTACGTACACAAATATTGATAGTACAGCTCTCTTTCGGTATAATTTCAATTTAAAATGTACGATACATATTCCACCTTGATGATACACGCTCTTATTCTTAACCACAAAGTGATATTATTAGCGATCATCTAATTTTCAATCATTGACATAATTAAATCGGTAGGACCTGAAAGAAATTCTTCGTTTTAGCAGTATAGTTACTTACATCTAAAATACCTAAGTTCCGGAAAAAATTATAGGAAATTATAAATATAAATTATTTACGTAGCTTCCGGAAGTAGTACATCAATTGATTAGACTGTCATTAAGCGCCACCTAGTAGTTCAAGTAGAGATGATATAGGATGATACAATTTTCAACAGAGGTCGTGGTATGAATAAAATCTTTTGTAAGCTTAATATGGCATGGCGTTATGAGAAAATATCCCTTTCATTGGTATTTTGTCGCAACGCTCGCAATCAATCGGCAGTCAATTTTACTTTACAACTCTCATATTCTTGGAGCTCTCACACACTTATGTACTGCCGCGCAATAAAGACAAGATTTGACAAAACTTTCTTTATTGCCAAAGTAGCTGTAAGGTACAGTTTTTGTACTGTCTAAATATTAGTACGAGGGAAAATCAACCTTGTTGTTTTATGAACTGCAGTTTAAATGTTTAGAACACTTTTGTAGGTAGAAGCATCTGAATATCAATAAATTAGGACGATTTTTTTAATAACAAAATAGAATGAGTAAAAATTCTAATAAATTCTTTGTGTTGATATTTAAATGTTAGTACATAACTTTAACTCAAGAAAAAAGGGGAAAAATATTCCTCGTTCTCATATTACATGTGTACCTCTAAATTAGCGGACCTCCTTTTTATAAAAAAAATGGCTTGAAATACCTACCCAACTACTAGAGAGATCTCTAAATCTTTCTTCTCTTTCCTGTTCGCAGGCTAAGTCGAAGTAATTAAAATAATAGAACAAAGTATTAAAGCTACGTCCCTCGTGCCCTTTCTTTCTTGCCGTTCTTTCTTTCCTCTCAGTTCTCAGACAGCAACCGGTTTAATTTGTGTGTGGAAGCGGTGTTACCTGCGCAACATGAGCGAACCGAACCAACCAATGGTGAGTCAGTGCTCGGAGCGGGCGTATCATTGGCGACGGGCCGTAAAAGCACTCGTCGCGGAGAAGTGCGGGGCACGGGTTTATGGAGGCGCGCCGGTCGTACCGCGTAGCTCTAACTACTAACGACAGTGTAGTCGTGTTCCGCCATTCGAAAAGAAGGCTATCGTAACAATGAGACTGGCTGACTGTCGATAAAGTGTGTTTGTATGTCGTTTTCGTCGATATTAAGTGTTGTGTTTACTTTTTCTTGTGTGAATGTCTCAATTCTTACTTATTTGTGTTGTTTTTTAATTTATTTTGATGATTGCCGCATTGGACGGCGCTTACGTTTTGGTTAATTATTTATTTTGAAACGATGGAACGTTGTTCTTATGGTTTTTACACTAAAAGGTATTTTATGTTTTATTTTATCCTAATTGCCATTTGGCTTAGGCAGGTGCACCGCGTGTGGTAATCATTATTCACAATGCTCATTATTATGTATACTGTCAAGCTTTTATGTAGTTTTTTGGTTGTCTGAGTTTTGCGAATATCTTTGCGAATTTTGATCAAAGTAATAGTTGGGGAAAATGGCACTCGGCAAGGCTCAGCTCGACATGGAGACATGGAGCCCTCGGCGGGGTCGGGACGCGGGAAGGGAGGTGCGCCGTCTGCTGCTTTGCACACATGCAGAACCGGTTTGCGCTCCAAATCCCCAAGTGCGCTTAGAACCTCTCTTTCTAGCACCACACGCGTTTGCATTATGCCGTCTCTATCGCACCTTTACATTATTATTTCTTTTGCCTCCCCTTGTGAAATACAGCTATGGCGATTTTTATTTAGGTTCTCATTCTTCACTAATGTATGAGCTAAAATTTTTACAAGGTAAGTTGAACGGCAAACTACAGTACCTAATATTTAAGATTACTACTTTTTTTAAAAGCATGTTGTCAGTTGTATGATTTGGAATCCCATCTGACTGTCAAAAATTTGATAGGTGCCTACTTAATAGAAGTTAGTAGGTACCTATGCTCTTTTACATTGGAATATATGGCATATACGCGTTGATTTGTCTTCAATTTATAAAATTCAGATCGTTGTGAACCTTTTAATAAAGTTCAATGAGCTTTGGGTCACTTAACTAATGGATATTGAATCAGCGGCATCATAGTAGTTTTTTTGTACCTTCCTTTATTCGCTTCGTACTTAAATAATTACTTAGATAAGGTAGGCGTAAAGTATCGCTTCGAGTAACCTAGTTCAAAAGATTTCGCACATTGGTAAAGAACTGCCGAATTTCTCATGCTATACTAAGAAATACGATAGGTATGTATTTGTTATTTCATGAACCAACTGGAAGTTAAAGGATCTGCACTATAAAAATAAAAATGTCAAAACGAATTCATTATAGGTTAATCCGTTATAATCAAGCTATGCCTACTTTGGGGCCGTACGTTTGTCTGGGGATTTATTGTTATTGACCCAAAATATTTTTTTGTTCATTGAATTACCTTATTTCTCAAATTCCGTACTAAGTAAATGTAATAGGTAAGTAGTAAGTACAATAGATCTTTTGCTAGATATAATACGATATCATAAATTGTCTATATTGATAATATGATTTCCCAGCATTGTTTGTAATTAAGTTCCAAGTTTGATTGTTGTGCTATCACCCTACGGAACTTCATTAGCATGTCATAAAACCACAAGGTTGATTTGTCCTTGTAGTAATATTTTGAGCTATTTTGGATACACTGGAAATTTTGTTATAAGTGTTAGACCACTTTCTTGGGCGCCTTTACGCATAAGTGGAGAGAGTACGAGCTTAAATGTGTTACAACAAATAAGAAAAATACCTACCTCTAAACGATATTGCGACAAACTTCTGGGATTTTATCAAGATATATTTAATTATGGATATATTGATAGCTCGAAATGGTTCGTGTAATATATTGTTATTATTATTTTGTGTTTTATAGCAATCAGCTGTTGTTACAACACAATAACTATTTCTGCCAATTTCAAGTATTAGTATGATAAAAGTATTAATAAAATGAAAACATTGCTTTCAAGACATGTGTCAGAAAAAAAACTGGTTTTTCCAGCGCCGCCACTGGTCCCGTGGATTTTGCTGATAAAACATAGCCTATGTAAATCCTGGATTGTTTGTCATGGTTAAAATCGAAAGAATTATATTCCCGCCTTTATTATTTAAATAAAACACTATATTAGGTATTAGATGTAAATTGAACTGAACCAAGCTGTTTAGAATGCTATCGTAGCTAGGTAAGTACTTAGGTACTACTATGTTGATGCAAGGCAGGTGGTCGTTTCGGTTTCAGTGTCAGTTGGTTCTACTTTTTAACCCCCGACGCAAATGAAGGGGTGTTGTAAGTTTAACGTGTGTAACGATTTGACCTATTAAAATGCGGGTTATTGTTTAAAAGCTGAATGAATCGAGAATGCACTTAGCCATGTGAAAAAATTGGTTTCCAAATAAGTACTCGTAACCAAATTTCGATTTGAGTAAAATAACGAACCCAAATTCCCTACCGCTCTTTCACATCTTTCTGTTTTAAACATTAAGCAAAATACCTCCAACTTTTATATTATTTGTTAAAATCTCATAGATTTCTTTTGCTTCAATTCTTCTGTTCAGGATAGTTAATTCCCACCAATAATTTCGAAAATAATCAAACTGACATTACTGAGCAAATTAAAACTCAACTAAAATCGTAAAAAAATAGTAAAATCCGGTTGAACTTCTTTATCCCACTTCAATAGGTAGATACGTGACGCCACCACAGTTAGACTTATTTTCTTAGAATATATTTCTGTTAGTATTTCTAGAAGTATTACTGTTATAATGTATAGTAATGTTTTTTATAAACGTTCGTACATTTTACTGGTGTTGAAGTCGGGTATAATAATGTAAAGTAATAAAATAACAAAACTGTCCAGAGATTTAGTAACGTCGTGGTGTAATAAACAGATAATCAAACGTTTACTTAATTAACATCATGAGCCTAGTAGCTTGGTAACGCTAATGTAGAAAAGGTGCTCAAAAATACAAAAATGGGAACTTACAATGCCCGCCAGATAAGCAGGTATGTTGATGTATTAATATTGCTTTGTAGATCTCATAGATTTTTGTGATTTATTGTGATGGCCAACTTTCCGTTAGCCTGATGATAGCGACAAGCGTCCAATGATCGTCCAATTTTAGACACCATCGAAGAATGGCATTCTGATAACTGCCATTTCTTCCGTTTGTTTCCAATTTTCAACTTAAATTTAACACAAACGATGTTATAACTTCATAAAAAGTGGACTCGTATCACATTTTTTTTAATAGTATCCTTGCTAACTTGAGAAGTAATGCCAATCTGTGCACTTAAACAATCGGTATTTCTACACATACATTATGTCGCTCGTTACCGATGTGGGTAGCGAAACCTTATACTTAGGTAGGTAATAAGACTTTAAATATTCCATATTGGCTGCAAATACCCCTTACGGGTGTGTGAATAAGCCATTTACCAGCTTCTAAGAATAGACTAAGTACTTTGTTTTTTTATTCGGGAGAATACACGTAGTTATTACGCATAACAACGAAAAAATCAAACTTTGTAATAAAGACAAAGCACGCCTAGAAACGCTGTACAAGTTGTATGCGTAAATAGCCAAACAATATTGAATTTCGAAATTACCATCAACAAAAAAGAATATAGAATTTTTATTCTAATTCTAAAATTTATATCTAATAAAGTTTTTTTTCCAGCTAGAGGAACATTAATTAGTAACTTGAATAAGTTTAGTTTTCTTTTGTAGTGATTTGTTTTAATTTTTACATAATTACTTGCTTGGGCGGAATTAGTGAGGGCGTGGACTGGTATCGAGAAACATCTAAAATCATTTTGATAGGTGTGTGTATAAACTTTGCACGTTTGTTGAAACTTTTATAGTGTTTTTCACGCGACTTCTTCTGAATCAGTTTTAATTTGGTGCGCCAAATATAACAAAAGTAATGAATGATTGAAAATTTGTTAGATAGCTACTAAAATAAATAATTATGAATATTCTTTTACCGTACCCAGCACATAAAATAGGTTTAAGGCATAACCAGTTGGGTTATTTGAGTAAACTTCGTTTCTCAAGGGAACTGTAGCGGTCGATTAATTGTTTTCGAATAAAAGCTACATTGTTACACATTTTTACACCAATAAATTAGTTGCCTTTTTACCTAGATGTAGGTAATTCAAAAACATGCAGTGGAATTTAGCAATAAGGTTTGTACCCAATATTTTAAAACCACAGTAGAATGTAAATAATTAATAAAGAAATTAAAATGTCAGTCATTGGTGACTATTCTGATAGTTTTTAATTTTTATAATATTTCTTTGGTAAACTTTTAAACAGTGTTTAAAGATAAACAGAAACTAAACTTTTTTTGTAGCAGAAATTTAGGTATGGTACTCTGCATTTTGACAAAAAAGTACCTTCTGTCCAACTAGCGTCATCTATCTAACGACAGATAATTACTATGGTTTGACAATTGACATATTCAGTTCATCAATACAATTTATAGTTTAAAACATAAAACTTTTAAAAAATATGTATTTTTTTTGGGCTAAATAAAATAAGTAATGAGTACATAAAAAAATTTGAAAAATTACGATTTAATCAATATTTTCAATTTCTTTTCATATTCACAAAGCTGACAACTGAAAAGTAAACGTCCTAAAACAGCTCATTCTCATAGTCTGTCTACGCATGGTCAGGGCGTCAAAAATAAAACTTCACAGCTATGGCCGAGAAATAATGTTTAGTGTATTTTTTGAATTTTAAGACTCTTTTCTTTAAGAGAACAATTTAAAGAACGCCGCGTTTAACATCTTTTTATGTTGTCATTTGAACTAAAATATCTGAGAAAAATAGTGATTTGGTTTTGGTACAGTAAGTGTGTTTGATTATTGTTCGTTCGGGTTTGAGTGTTGTTTACTATTAATTCAAATAATTAACTCAATGGTTGTTCAACAATTATGGATAATAGTAACAGGTAAATTATTGCGTATGATATAATTAGTTAATTTACTTAAACTAGGCGCGATGAAATCCTATTGATAGAGTTAGAACTGCGCTGGAAGGTTGTTAACTTGTATAGCTGTGCGGTGCCGGGCCCTGGGCCTCCACAAGAATGGTGCCCCCACAATAGAGATTAATAAGAAAGTTGATTTCGAAAAGCTTTTCTGTTTTTATTTAAAAACAAATTGTGTTTTTTAACCATTCACACTTGTACAAAGTAAAAACTTACACAAATATGTCCACAAATTATTATTAATTGTTTAATATAATTTACCCATGTTTCTTGCGTTCACGAACGCAATGTACTCGATTTAGATGGTGTTGAGCTGGAAAGCGAGAACTGCAATCCCTGCTCAGTATTGCGTGTGATCTACTCCGGAGCTGGATTTCAACAAAATCTTCAACAATTGTTCATCAAAAAATGCTTGCAAGTTTCCAGCTATAATTTCATTTCAAATCATTTTCATGTTTGACTAAGTTCATGTTAATTATAATAATTTGTGTCTGTTTTGAAGTACTAGATTAATTTTTTATTTTATTTGGACATTAATTTGGGCCCTCCACTCCTTTATCCCCCCAGGACCTCCAGATCCCTAAATCAAGCCCTGGTATAGTGCTTCAAAAATTGAAGTTTGCTAATACTAATGTGCTCTTGAAAGTTGAAGTATCCTTTAAAAACCAGTTGAATGCACATAAATAGTTATGATAAGTCTTCTCTTATCATTTGATATTTCTATTTGAGGATATTGTTAATCAATAATAAATTAAAACAAAAAGTGTTTTTTAGAAGACAATGTAGAAGTTAATTACAGTTTGGTACAGATTTTCAAACATAATTGAATAACTCCATTATCAACTTCATATCATTATCAACTTTTAATGCAATGGGTGCTATAACTGAGCCTTTCTCATTAACTAACATGTGTGGATGTTAATAACATGGTGTGTGAATGAAGTGGTTGTGATGACTGACTTTTGTGTATTTTGTTTCAGACCTGAGATATTAGATAGTATTCCAAAAAAGCAAGAACAGGAGAAAGATAATCAACAACCAAACCAAGGATTCCAGCAACAACAGCAAAGCAAACCTGCAGAGAAGCCTTTGCATGGCAAAGATGCACAAGATGGTAGTGCGGTGACACAGCAAATACCATCTCAACAACTGTTGGCATCCTCCAACAACTCCACTCAACAAACACAGCCAAAAGATGACTCTTTAGATAAGACAATAAAAGTTACAAATTCCACTACTATTACTTTGATAGAGAACGCTAATAATACTAGTGAGAAAGAGAAGGATAATAACAGTTATAAGAATTATTTCACATTAGAGCCTAAAAATGAAAAGAAAGATGATTGCAATAAGAACAGTATTACTATAACTAGGACAGTCCCCAAACAGTCACCTGGTGGTGGTCAGGGAGACAAAGGAAAAGTTGGGCAAAAGACTGTAAACAAGAGGCCACTGCAGTGTTTAGAGACATTAGCGGAGAAAGCTGGAATCACGTTTGAAGACAAATATGAAGTTGCTAACACCTTATTGGCTTTAGATAAACCTAATAATAATTTTCGTAGAAATCCTGAATTAAAACAGCCAAAATCTGAGCCCGAAAGTATCAATCAACAAGAAGATTTTAGATACAGAAATCAAAAAGAAGAGGATGATAAATTACAAGTAAGTTAATTAACCAAATTATGTTTATACTTAAATATCATTAATTTCTAAACTAGCAAGTACAATAGCTATCTACAATAACCTTAAATATGATGCTACATCATTAAAAGTTGTTTTATGTTATGTGGTCATAGACATAATATAAATAAAGTTTAGATACAGTACCAGTTGTTTTGTGTGAATACAAAAGTAAGGCAGACCATGCTTCTCTTACGTTTTAAATATGAAAACAGTTACACAAATGTGACTAGTGTGTTCCCTAAGTGTAAAAACTACATTATACCCACTGAGGAATGAAAATATATTTAAGTTTACTTGAGAAGCAATAGTGAAATAATGTTATTCAAGCAAATTTTCAATTAGCAGTTGTGAATTTTAAGCATTTTCTTAACATGTATAACTTTTTAGATAACAATAGGAACAGGCGTAAGAAACATAAAATTTACCAGTAATTAGATATAATTATTTACATAATTACAAAAATATATTCTTGAGCTGTCGAATTTTACAGATGCCAAAGGCAATTTGTCAAATAGATATTGTGGCAACATCATAAAGCATTTATTATTAAAGTAATGTCTCTGTATATTATCCTCATTGTATTTGGTGTTCTTATTAATCTCTATTTTTGCTTTTTTATTTTTATATTATAAGGTCACAGACTTAAACATTAAGAAATCAACATAAATACTCCACTTACATGAATGAATGAGGACTTATATGTTTATATGAAAGATGTAAATATTGACCTGTCTTCAAATTGCAACAATTTTTATAACAAACAACAATTAATCCATGCATTATTTGTAACATAATATGATAAAAAGTACATCAATTGATTGAAGACAATAATTGAAATGACTGAAAAGGGCATTATTTTAGTTTATTTACTACACTTTTCACCTCGTCTTCTTCTATCATGTTCAAGAACTTAACCATCACCTCAAAAACCTACAACCTTCTTAACCACCCACCTACAGATTCAGCAGCAGATAATTCAACAGCAGCAGCAACAGCAACAGTTGCAGCAACTTCAGCAGCAGCAGTTGCAGCAACTCCAGCATCAGCAGATCCAGTTTCAGCAACACCAGCTGCAGCGACATCACCAGGCCATTCACCAACATATCAAGAACCAACAGGATCACCAGGAACTGGTATGCTGGTTTTGTTATATTATTATAGAATAAACTTTTAGTTCAGAATATTTATTTTAAGGTTATTATGGATTGGTCTAATAACTGAACCTATAATTTATAAAATACTAAGACTGTTTAATTGAAACTAGATACAATAATTGTCTCTTTGGAACTTATGTACAGTTTGTTAAATTCAGTATTTCTTTGATCAAAATATCTATAACAAGTTTGGTGTTCTTTACTTGCTACTTGTTTTTGTCCCTACCTTTGTGTATGTAAATTCCTATTAAAATTACTGATAATAGTAACAAGTTGTAACCATAAAAAATTTCACAATGGACAGAAATATTGTTTGAACCTTTTACAGGATCTGCGTTGAAGGTAAAATTAGAATGTAAATCAGCTTGTGAACAGGAAAAAGTGCAGTTTTTGTCGATAAAATTATGTTTTGAGCACATAAGGTATTTTAGTAGGATGAGTGCAATATTTTATAATTTTCAGCTTCAGAAACAATTCCAACAACAACAGCAACAGCAACAACAGCAGCAGCAACAACAGCAGCCACAGCAACATTCTCAACAACAGCAACCGCAACAAAAGACTGAACAACAAGTCAATTCTCAACAGGAGTTGCAACAGCAGAAGTTCTTACAGGCATGTATATTCATTATAAACATTGGAAATACACTGAACATTTTCATTTAACTATCGAATATAAGTAACAATATTATTAAATAATAGCAAAAAAAAGTTACTGAGATTATGAATTGACATGCAACCTGAGTACAAGAACATAGTTACATTTCAATCAATTATACAAATTGAATACAAATCTATTAGAATATCTCCTAAAATTAAAAAAATGTACACATAAGTTTAATCCATTACTTATCTTACACCAAATAAAAAATCATAAAAAGTATACATCATTTTATTCACTAAACTGTTGTAGAAATTTGAACAGTAATATTTATCTTATCAGGTTGTGAATAATCAGCCCGTGCACACTCAACAGTTCAATGTTCCCGGCATCGGTGAAATTAATTTGAGTTTCCTGTCATCTCCACAGAATTCTGTGAATGTGTTGAATCAAAAGACCGGAATGAACAATGATATTAAACCACCACAAGTAAGATACATTTAATCTATCAGCCTTTTGCAGTCTATTGCTGGATTTAAGCCTTTCCATGAGCACAGCAACTAACCCTGTCCTGGGCCAATTACATATTTTTAATAAGTATGTTTATTTTTAATCTTATGTAGCTGCAACTAGGAAGTTGACAACAAAAGTTCGACTACTGCAAGAATTCAAATATACCAAGCTATATGTAATTTTAGAGGTGTTTTAAGGTGGCTTATCAAATCAAGACTTAAGACTGGTATGATATTCACACCATTTGCACTTTCATTCCATTTTTGCCCTGACAGTTTTGAACGCTGACCTGTAGTTCATTTGTTTCTAAAACAATGTATTATGCAAAAAGAACTGTTTATATTTGAATCTAACAGTCTTTGGTGTCACAGGTCCTAAATGGAAGACCAGATTTTTGTTATGCTTTCTTATTTCAAAATTTGCTATGTTTATCAAAATCAGTTTAGCCAAGTATATTAATCGGTATTATTTCATTATAAATTTATCCTTGTTACAGCAATTAGTAGACAGTCAATCTCAGCAAATAGCAATGTCACAGCACGAAGCAAATCAGCAACATCATCAGACTGTGACTGTTGTGTCCTCGATGCCCAACTCTATGGCTCAACATCAGGTACCTATAAAAAAAAATTACTACTGTTCTCTAAGTGTTTCAAATGTTTCGACTACATTTTGGTTTCAAAGTTAAATATAATAAGCAATTATTGTGAGTAAGTAAGATAAAAACCAGATTCCCATCGTTTTAATGACCAAATTTCATGGCCAATTTGTACCATGACGGAAAGGGTTTTATGGTCCTTGGTTCAGTATGTGGGAACACAACACTACTTGTTATTTAGATGTGGAACCTACCACAGCTAATTATACATAAATTTCATATTCTTACAGTTATAGCAACTTTATGTGCAACAATTAAGAAAAATCGTAAGAGTTTTTAGTATTAAACTAACTTTCTTTGGACTGTGTGAAAATAATGTTGGGTGTTTTATCAATATGCCTAAAGTTCCTAATGCTAACAATTCTATTTTATAAACTATGAAATTACAACTAAACTTTTAAGGTAACAAGGTTTTGCTCATGGTATCCCTCAATTGTTATTTTTATGAATAAAACATTTAATAAAACATTTCTGTACAATTGTTGACAATGCAAAATTTCATGATGTCTGGTGAAGTAGTTAGCCCTCTCACTTATATTATTAATATAAAACGAGTAATTTATTTGACAGGTGCAGCAGCAGCAAAGTGGTGGTATACAGCAACAAGCTGCTATGCCGCCCTTGCAAAGTATGCCGCCGAATTCACCGCATCCACAACAGTTAAGGTATTGTTAACATTTGCAATATTTTTTAAATTAACTTGGTAGTAAAACGTATGTTAATTTATGAATAGATTTAGCCTGTTAGCGTAAAGTACTGTTTTCCATGAAAATTTATGAATAGTAGCCTGTTATTCCAGGTTATAGTTTAACCTCATACTATGTTGCTATTTGAGTTATCATTTTACAGAATAAGTAATTAATAATAATTTTATGAAATACTTGTAATGTTATACCTACCTTACTTACAATAAATGAAATGAGAACATTCACAATTTATAGACTAAATAACTAAAAAGATTAATACAGGATTCACCACTTAAAATACTCATATTAATCAAACTCTCTTATATTTTTGTGAAATATTAATAAAGAAATGACCATTATCTAAAATATAGGTAACTTCAGTTTTTTTCTCTGTCTAGTGCTGAATGGGGCCACAGTCGAGTTCAAGTGATCCAGCAGCCTTTACAAAACAGCGCGTATTTGCCTCAACTATATAACGCTCAGGGAGGCCTCTTAGTGCCTGGCAACATTGCATTGCATCCAGCAATCAATTCACACCAGATTCAGGTGAAAATTTATCTTTCAATGGGGTAATAAATATAATAATAATATAATTCAAGAATAAATAAAGTCGTAAAATAAATCATATCACAAAACAGTAAAACTCAGTAAAATTGACAATTGACAACACTTCAAAAAAATGCTGTCGTATTTTGTTTGAGTTTCGATGAGATCTCACAAAGTACAAAATATTTTCGCCGGAAGTGACGAAACAATAGGGCTCACTGGGACTAAAACTGGAATCAAAATTACCATCAGGTTTCGTAATATTTTCACATGATTACTTCGTAAATACATACATTGTATTTAATAAATAATTCATAACAATTTTCGGTTCAGTTTAAGTTTTTTTTTAATTATTTTTTATAATTTAAAGTAGGTATAATGAATAAATGAATTATTCCATAATAATAATAACTTAAGTGGATTTTGTGCAACTGATTTCACAAGGTAACATAACATGACATTATTTATTTGATTAGAGACAAAGAGCAAAGGCAAAATAGCCTATAGAAACTGCGTTATGGCTTCAACGGCATATTTCTGAATTTTGAAATTTTTCTCTCTAAATGATTAATCTCGAAATGGTTATCAAATTTCAACTGATAAAAATGATGGAATGTTGTCCATTGTTATTATAAGCATTTTGGATAAGAAAGGATTGCACCCCTTGTGTATGGATCCCATAAAATGAAATTATTTACATTTTATTTATTCAACCTTTAAAGAACACTTTTCACAGACCTCGAAAATTCATTAAGAGTCAATTGTTCTAGTATCCTCAAGTATACAATTTTACAATTTATTCACATACATTGTAGGTAATCGCAGCTGGGAAGCCATTCCAAGGCAACCAGTTAGCGCCACATATGCTGACTACGCAAGGGAAGCAAGTTATACAGGGACAGACGGGTAAGCTGAATTTTCTATATTTTCTGTACTTATTAGCTGCATTTTGGACTAATTAGTGAGTGAGAATACACTTTTGATTTAAAGGGGAGTAGGGTTTGTAGGTGGTTGGAAATGTGTTTCTTGTGATGAAAGTTTTAACGTAATTTATAATTTGTTTAGGATGAGTGCTGTTTAAAGTTTTTATATGCAGGTTATAATGTTCTTGAATAGTACGTTCTAAACCGTAATGCAAAAACTTTATTCTGTGTTTTAGGTATATTTATTTATTTTACTAGTAATATTA
Source organism: Marasmarcha lunaedactyla (assembly GCA_923062675.1). Lineage (NCBI taxonomy): Eukaryota > Metazoa > Arthropoda > Insecta > Lepidoptera > Pterophoridae > Marasmarcha > Marasmarcha lunaedactyla. Next base: position 8,875,196 of record OV281339.1, on the reverse strand, counting down.
AAATATTTTCTTTTAATTTTATAAAACTTAATTTTTGGAGATACCGGAAAGTAGAAAAGTTATAGTTGGTCAAGCAAATAATATTACGGGAGTAGTCAAATTTACTAACAACGGTATTTATTCATAATATTAATAAAGGAAAAGAAAAACAAGCTGCTGAATTTGATAAATTAAAAAAATACGGCTGCTGAAGTTATTTTTCCGTGCAATTCCTGTTCTCATGGAAGTTCTGCAAAATAATATACCCTACGTCACTCTCACAACCGCTATGAAACGAATGACACCTCTTTTGTTGACATCTGTCAAACGGTTTGGGCTGTAGATCGCGCCAAAGAAATATACACACACTCGAAAAACATAACAGTCTTACAGTCGGGTAAAACTCAGTCTACTTAGACTTATTGCAAGCTTTCATTTCAATATATGACGTACTAAACCGATGTAGGTGTAGTTTAAGTTCCGGCTAAGCGCCCTCAGCGCTAGCCCCCAAAGTCCGGTGAAATTTATCATCTCGAAAAAAAAAGCAAGCTTTATTAACAATAATAAATATTACATTTCATATTTACAACAAGAACATACAATATAAATAAATCTGTGACTGGTCAAGTTAAATGTTTAATTTTATATATTGTTGCTGAAACCTGTTAACGTCTGTTATGAATCTTGTATGTGCTCCTACAATATAATTTCCACAATTTTAAGTTACAATACAATCTTAAATAGCATTTTTATTATTGTTACTGTTCACAACGTAGTCTTCGTCTTGTCCATGTTTTTTTATATATAAGTCTAATTAACTTCAACACTATTGAGTATTTTAGTTAATTTTACAGGTCTAACTACATATCAGGAGCAAGGTCCATAAAAATTGAGTCTCGTGATCGGCAATTTGTTGAATGTTCTATGTCCTTTCGTTTTTCGCGTTGTTATTAATTTCGTATTCTATTAATTTAAGCCATGTTTATGAATGAAGTCAAAGTTGAAATTTGAACTCACGATGTTTTTATTTGTTTAAAGTAATTTAGTGGTGTTCTGTTCATGCCATTTTAATAACTGTTTTGACAAGCTTAACGTAGATTGTTCAGCTTTAAATGTATCTGCTCTGTTATTTTATAATTTATGGCACGTATTAACTAAAATTGTTATTTTGTGCTTTTAGATAAATTTATAATATAAATGGTTTTCATATGAGATTTTACCAGTAATTCTATATGTTTAATATATTCTGTGATTGAGTACCTACACATTTGTAGGTTACAGTCATAATTAAATTAAAAAAAATCTAATATGAAAAATGATTTGAGGTTTTTGATACTTCGCTGCATTTTGTAAAAAGTCGCAATGCGGACGGGTTTCAAGTTCATTTTATTATTGATTGGCCTTCCACTGCTTTCATTGCGGCAAGTCTACTTAACCTCAAAACATGAAATTTGCAGAAGGCTTATGTTTTAAAGCTCTGTATAAATGTTTTATTATGTGATTGAACGACGATATTAAAAGAACGAGTTTTTTTTTGTAGTGACGAAATATCCATTGAATGCCTGAATGTATCTTTTCACACAGTGATACTTTTGTTTATTGAACGTTATATGTGTGGTGTGCATCTATTCTTGAGAACAAGCTAATTTTGTCCGATTACATTATAAAAGTTGTCGCTTATCTTCATTAGTTATTTTAAAGCTACTTTCAATCTAATAAATTTAACAAACTTACGTTTTAACCCTTTTTAACCTATTTTTTTCTGACAGCTCCATTCCCGGGATATACTACGATCCCGACTATCCCCACGACACAGAACCAGACGTTTGTGTTCAGTCCATTGGGAGTAATCAACTCACAGCCGAGTATGCTGCCAAATCAGAACCAGTCCACTGTGTCGAATATGCCGCATCAGCAAAAACCTAATGAAATGCATAAGGTAATGGTTATAAAATGCTGAGTTTATAAACGTAAATTTATTGTATCCCACTTAATTAATCGAAGAAAATAAAATTAAGAAATTTAAGGAAGAAGTTACGAAAGTATTCGTTAACTTTTATTGGAAATTTATTCGAATTGAAATTATTTCCATGTATTGTATTCATAGACCCAGTAGGGGTACAATTAGTTTGAATATTATTTATATTCGGTGTAAGTCGCAACATTTCAGTAAAAAAGTATTGTGTTACAATTATCAGAAAACTTGCAATAATCTAACCCCTCCTTTGTCTAAGTAAAGTCCCGTGTCTTTGTCATGGTTGACATGGACCTCGATTTTTTTTTTTTGGGTGTTTTAAATAATTATTAGCTACGTTTTGGGACCATACAGTATCATACACAAATTTATCCATTATATATAAGCAGTATAAACTAATTATTATTACATTTTTTTTACTAAAATTGCAGGTAATGCCAGGAAGTAAAAGCGGCACAAACAAGGCAGCTTCGACTTCCACCAATCAACACAACAGTTCTGTACAAACGCAATGTGTGCAGGTTTCGCAACCCGTGCTGAGTGCGCAGCCGCCGCAGCCGCAAATTATATCGCCTTTGCAGGTTTGTTCTGAAGATTTACTCATATGGAAATGTCATTATAATAATAATAATAAATCCGCGGACAAACACACCGACTGCATGGCCCCAAAGTAAGCAGAGCTTGTGTTATGGATGACTATACAGCGAACTGGGGGGGTACCCAGAATAAACATACATATATAAATACAAACAACCATGACCCGAGAACAAACATCTGTGTTCATCACACATATTAATGCCCCGGCCAGGACTCGAACCTGCGACCTTCGGCGTATGAGGCAAGGCTACTTACTACACCATTCGGTCGTCGACATTAAAATGGACTATTGATTAAAAAATCTCTATCACCTTCTTCAGAACTAGTTTTTTTAATTCAGGCTGTTAAAATACTTGTCATGATGACATCCCGATTCATGAATGATATTCATATACTACATATTCAAAAAATGGCCAAGAGGCGTTGGTGGTAATAGCTGGAGTTCCCAGGTATGAGTCCTGGTCGTGCTATTAAGTTGTGTGATGAACACAGATGTTTGTTCTCAGGTCATGGATTTTGATATTTATTTATGTAAGTTTAATCTGGGTTCCCCCCCCCCAGTTCGCTGAATAGTCATCTAAACACGAAACTAATTAATTTGGAGCCATACAGTTCATGTGTTTGTCTGAGGATTTATTATAATAATACTTATATTATAAGATACTTTTACAATAACACACATTATACACTAATGTTACGGGCGCCCATTACTAAACTATACAATAGTCTGTGCTACGGGGCCTAGTCCCCTCTCCCCAGAAAAGAAAGCCTTTTCTATTAAATTATAATACAGAGGTCATAATATATAATAGGTACTTTTTATAATAATACAAACTTTTCGAATATGGTAGATTGTGTTGTGATAGCGTTTTGTTGGTAGAGTTGTATAGGTGAGATGATAGGTAGTAAAAAAAGTGTTTAGTGAATTGAAATTTAGGTGAAGGTGCTGTGGTAACGATGTAATTTCGTCTTGTCGTATTTTCTACATAAGGAATGCGCGCATGAACCGTTAAGCTTGAAGAGTTGCCGAACAGTAAGTACCTTTAATCCTGTACAGCTGTATTGTATGGTTGGGAAAGTGCGTGGTTGAAAGGTACTTACTTTTTTGAGCGCTTTGTGCTCTTTCCAGTACGAGAAGGTTTGATTTGGGTATCCCACCCCAAGAAGAGATACGATATGATACAATGCCAGATGGCGGAGAGATTTAAATAATATATGAGCTTTCGCACTTTGGATGCTAAATAATATACGTGTAGTTTGAAGTCAAGATGGTTATCGAAAATAACTCCTAAGTATTTAATGTTCTTTATTGGCAATATTGGTGACCAATAAGAGGCTTAGTTCTGTAGATTTATTCAACTCAACTTTGCAGAGATTTAAAAGTGAAATCTTCGACATGCTGTCTGGTTTGTCTGATAACAGTTTTTAAGTTTGGGTTAAAAAAATAAATTAAAAAATTCTGATTAATTATTGAAAAGGAGTAATCCTTTTTCCTATAATAACGGTATTGTACAATCAAAATATAACTGCATTCGTAAATTGTGATTCATGTTCCACCTATACTTTCTTTTGGTTTTTTTTTTGTATAATCAGTTTTGTGTTTGGCTGTAGCGAAGCTGTAATTGTGAGATCAAAAGTAATTTTTTTTCCATTACTTCTTATAAGCAAACTGTGTCTGTGTCTATTTACCTGCATCTTTTATAAATATTGTTTTCTTGTGTTTCTTAGTGAGAATGTTAAGGATGTATACTGTAACTAATGTAATATTGTCTTTTATATGTAACCCCTTGTATGCATCTATTCTTTTCTCCAAAAATAAATAAATAGACCAAAATTGCAACAGTCCGGCCCGGGATTTGGGCTATTAATGAAAGGTCATGTTTAGGTTGGCTGCTGTTGCGGATGGAAAAAATTACGCAGTGGGTTTTAGCGCTGTTGAGAGTCAGGGCGTTATTATTTATTAATGTTACATTTTAAGTACACAACGGGTTTACTTGGACTTTCCCGTATATGTCGTTTTTAATAATATACTTGTTGTTGTCTTTGATAATCAAAAGGTAAAGATAAGGCTATTTCTGTCTATAACTTAGGAAATTAGGTTTTAAAATGTATTTGTCATTATAATTTTTTCATTCTAATTTTTTTTTAAATGTTATTTGCTTCAGTTTATGCGAATGTTTTGCTGTGCGAATTACACAGTGTTGCTTTGTTTTTTTTTAATGTCCTTTTCTTACATCCAATTTTCTTTTTCTAGATTTTTTTGTTGGTATGTTTATTTATTAGCTGCTTGTGCTTCTTTTCTAGCCAACTGACTTTAGTTTTTGGGGTCCCTCTTTACCATCCGAAGAGTACATAAAACAATTAATTTCATAAGTATAAGTATTAATAAAAATATACAGATATTACACTACAAACACTTTTGACTAAACATATTTTTATTCATCATATAGTTTATTCATAACTTCTTGATTTCTCTTAATTACTTATTATCCAACAGGCCGGTGGTCAAACTATGCAATTCGCACCGTGGCAGATATCGGGGGCCTTGCCGCAAGTGTGGACTGGGGGTCTTCAAACGGGGTCCCTTCCCACTGGGGGCCTCATAGCCCCCAATCCTATCTTCATACGGGGCACCCAGCCCGACGCTGCTAACTCAATGTTCATACAACACTCGCCGCAGAATAATATGCAGCAAAATAGTTAGTATTTTACTATTTTATCTTTTTTAACTTAACATGAATAAGATATGGTTAAAACAAAACAAATATTGTTCAATTGCTTACCTAATGTTGTGGTAAGATTGAATTTAAAATATTTTATGTGATACTGTTGCGAAATTTATTTGAATAAATGTGGTTCGACAAATGTGACATTACTTTTTATCCTATAAAATATGTATTAATTATTGCAAAACATGCGTGCGGTAAACCTGAATTTCTGATTGAAAATTGAAATTGGCTAGTGCTGGCTATAGCGAATTTTATACAATACCCAAGTATTGCGACTTTTTAAATAATAATTTTATTTATTTTACTTTTATTATTTACTTATTTAAATGCAAGATGTCTAATCACTTTATTTAAATAATTCTGCTTTTGAATGTGCCAGAATACCATGAGTTGGTAAAGATATTTCATTTCACGACTGCCTCCGAAGTTGTAATGTGTCATATTAGTATGACATTTGATGTATAATTTGTCAACTTCAAATGTTCTACGTGAAGGTGCGTTCAACTCACTTCAGTAGAGCACTCGTGAAATAAAACATCTGTAACTGTAACTCTTTTTTATGTTTAACTTGTTTTTGTCTAACCAGAATGAAATATAAAATTTATCCCTACCTATAGACCGACACATATTCATTCTAGCGTCTGAGAATCCGTACATTTGCTGAAATTTTCGAATGCCGAGATTTAAAAAGAATATTATACTGTTTGCTATGCCTTTGCGTATTTATTTTCTTCTATCTTGTTTTTATTACAAGCTCAATATGTTGCCAGTTGATGATTTTCGCTATAAGAGTGTTACAGTATTTTCCTAATACCTAGTAAGTCAAAACTCGTTTTGGCGGTTAAACAACCTATATTTAACTTGTTTACGTCATATACTTTTATGTTCTTTATTTGGTACAACAGAAAATTGCACACAATAAAGTGCTACAACGCTTTTGCAACTAAAATGTATATTTCATAAAAAAATAACACATTTTAATGTTATGTGACAAGTTTTAGGGCGCGACCGCTGGCGTATACTTGGGTACAGAGATATTTGGATAAAAGGTACCATATGTCTTTGCGGTATTTCTGACAACGTGTATATCGAATTTAGTTACGATTGAATGAGATGATAGTTGAGACTTAAGAACGAAAAAAAAACTACCTCCATTTTATATCCATAATATTAGGAAAACGAAGTTTCCATCCACATAATAAGCTATGTTACACAAACCAACTATATTATCCTTAGATGCAAACAACGTCTGCGCTCCGGGCAATCAAAGCAAGCCGCGCCTTGAAACCGGCAAGCCGGGCCGGCCCATGTCGGCCATTCTGCCGGCGGGCGTTCGGCCGGCCGCCTCCGTTTCTACGCAAACTGGCGCTACGCAACATCAGGTAGGTGGATGTTTTATGAATTTTGAGATTTGTGAAGTACTTTGAAAACAAGCTAATCTTCAATGAATATATTGAGAGGTATCATCCCCAAGCTAATGGTTTCAGACCATCTAGCTTGTCAATTGCAGATTGGTAGACCTGACCTTCGAAGTAACTTCTTTGATATGTGAATTCCCTCGTTTTAGAAGTTAGTTTAAGTTAAAACACTATTTATCTTTAAATATTGTCAAACTGTATAACTCTGCCAAACTAAACTGTCAGTATTTGATTTTCTTTCTCGCATTTGTTGTTTAACTGTACCACTAAGCCGATGGTGTATCGCTCTTTTGCCACAGAACTGTATCGAACCTGGAACTTCAAATAGAGATGCCAGCGCAGCTACTATAGCTATTGAATGTGAATACTTTATTTCTAACAAAAGACACAGCCGTCATTTTCCCTAAAAATAACTAAAATAAAAGCCATATATTAAATTTGTAAAAAAAAAATGCTCAGGCTAAACAACGTGGAAAACCGGGCGTACGGTCACCGGCGCCGGCGACCAAACAAGATGCCGCCAACCAGACGAGCAAGATGCAACAGCCGCCTAAACAACAGTAAGTTTACTTAATATTAGGTCCTTACATATAAAATTGGCGTTTTGTCGTACTGGCCACTTTGATCTGTATTACCTCCTCTTTGGTTAATAATTCCAATTTCAAATTTATACAGCTATTTACTCACGCATTTGTGTTTCGAAAACCGTAATTCGTTTGCTTTTTTCTCTTTTGGTTTTTTCTTTACGTCACTTAGTTTACAAAATGGAAAACTTGAAATATCGCGTTATTTACGAGTACGAGTTCCACCGTGGCACCAGTGCTGCGGCTCTAAGTATTAATGCTGTGTATGGCGGCGGTGTCGCAAAAGAAAACACAGTGCGTTTATAGTTCCAACGTTTTCGTTCTGGAAATTTCGACCTGCAGAACAAGCCCCGTGGATGGCCGGAGACCAGGACAGTTAATGAAGAATTGAAGGCTATAGTGTAAGCGAATCCATTCCAGACCATATCCAAGTTAGCTGTAGGCTGAAAAAAGTGTTTCTATCCGCTTGATTTGGGAAATTGGGAAGGTGAAAAAGCTTGAGAGGTGGGTATCTCATGAACTGAGTGCAGCAAACCGACAAACGCGCGTCGACTGCTGCGTTACATTACTCAACTGGCACAATTATGCATGGATTTGAAATCGAATCATTACCTTTGATTAAAAGTGGATCCTGTACGACAATCGGAAACGCTCATCGCAATGGTTGAATCCTGGCGAACCAGCCAAATCCTGCCCCAAGCGAAAATTGACTCAAAAAAGGTTACTTGTGCGCGTTTGGCGGACTAGTGCCGGTGTCGTTCGCTACAGCTTCTTAAATCTGGCCAGACGATTACGGCAGTTGTCTATTGCCATGATGAAAAAGCTAGCTGTTAAACAACTGAGGCTGGTCAGCGCTCTAGGCCACTGCTGCTTCAGGACAACGCTAGACCACACACTGCGCAATAGACGGCTACCAAATTAGAGGAGCTTCAATTGGAATGTCTAAGATATCCACCGTACTTTACACACCGTACCGTTGCTCCAACAGATTACCATTTTTTTCGAAATTTGGATAACTTCATGCAAGGGAAATGAAATGAACTGAAATATTTATTTCTCAACATTGACAATTACTTGTTCTTATTGACGTCAAATAAAACATGATTCTACCACCAGTTCGAAAAAACCTTCGTGAAGAAGAACTGGCAGGAAACTTCACGGGTATATTTTGTTCAAAATAAATTTACAGAGTCTCTTTATGTCTATACAAAATTATTCTTTTCTGCATCTGTTAGCTCGGCAAGTCTCCCTCCCCCCAAGTATCCAAACGACGAACACCCTCAAACGGCACCCGTTCACGAGTTAACGCGGGATCCAGCCATCGCCCTCCTCAACCACATTAGAGGGAAGTGAGCGACCCGTCACCCGACGCTACCATAAGAAGACGTACTTTAGTGACAATGACGCTTTAGATATTCATCGGGATGAAGAACTCATCGAACATACAGACACATTACACATGCTTTGTTACAAATACTAGTAAAATCCTGTTAATGAGGGGATTATACCCAAGGGCTTTTATCATCCAAATAATCGGATAGTTTATAATATACTTTAGCACACAACTTCTGCTTTATAGTTTCTTTGAATTTGTCAATAAGGAGACCTTGGATATTCTCAGGAACCTTATTATAAAAGCGTATACATTGACCCATGAATGAGTTAGTGACTTTATGAAGCCTACTATTATGAGCTGCCAGCATATTTTTTCCTCTTGTGTTAACATTGTGCAGATCTTTTTTTCTTTTGAACAAGGTTATGTTCTTTTTTACATACATTAAATTTTCTAAAATATATTGTAAATGGAAAGTAAGTATATTTATTTCCTTAAATTTACTTCTAAGTGACACCCTTGGACCGAGCCGATAGATTGCGCGAACAGCCCTTTTCTGCAGAATGAATATAGTATCGATGTCGGCAGCACTCCCCCACAACAGAATGCCATATGTCATGAGGCTGTGGAAGTAACCGAAATAGACTAAACGAGCAGTTGTTTCATTTGAAACTTGTCTCATTTTTTTGACAGCATATGCGGCAGAGCCAAGCCTTTTCGCTAAACCATCAACATGCGGTCCCCAGTGGAGTTTGGCGTGTAAGGTTTGACTCATAAAAACATCAACAAAGTAATGTCATGTGTCAGTTTTGACAGGCCGCTCAGAGCGACCATGCTCCGTAGCTTGGGCAATGTGAGCGGAAAGATGGCGGCGTTTATGACGTCATTGATGACGTATCGATATCGCTGTGAGCGCGCTCACGGGCAATCGGAACCGGTATATGAGCGCTGTGAACGCTGTAATCGGCAAACGGAACGCAGCATAGGTTGTAACAATTAAAAAGATTCAAGAATCGTTTACTCTGTGATGTCTCTTCTAATAAATCAATATTAAAATCGCCACAAATAATTATTTCTTTATTTTTGTTATTTACTCTATGTAACACCTTATTTATAGCGCTCTCAAACACTTCAAATGGTGAGGATGGGGTCTGTACACACGTATTATGACAATATTCCCTATCTCAATACAGGCTATTTCAATTGATCGCTCAACAGACAGACTTACAATATCAGAGTGTTCTTTAAATGTAAAACGCTTATGAGTGATGATCATTGAGCCACCACAAGTTTATTCTCTGCTGCAATTACATGATTTTTATATGAAGACATAATTTGACACTCATTGAGCCAGTGTTCTGTAATACATAGCACATGAATATTTTTACAGTTTATAAATAGCTCAATCTGTAATTCCTTACCATCAACGCCCTGCATATTTTGATGGACTATGTTCATAATATTATTTTTTACATTTTTGCTAGATGTGTTATCTGTTGTCACTAACTTATGTTTAAATTATTCCTAATATTATGTTTTGGAATATTACATTCCAGTGGGTCAAAAGTATAAAGTGACTGCTCAATAGAAGCAGCGGTTGTAGTCAACGATTTGACTACAACTACAACCTAATAATTTAAGCAATAAAAATGTAAAAAATAATTTTCTGAACATAGTCCATCAAAATATGCAGGGCATTGATGGTAAGGAATTACAGATCCATTGTATCACAGAGCACTGGCTCACACAGTATCAAATTATGTCTTCTTATAAGAATCATGTAATTGCTAGTTCATTCAACAGAGAACAAACAACTTGCGGCGGCTCAATGATCATCACTCATAAGAGCCTAACATTTAAAGAACGCACTGATATTGTAAGTCTGTCTGTTGAGCGATCAGTTGAAATAGCCTGTATTGAGATAGGGAATATTGTTATAATAAGTGTATACAGACCCCCATCCTCACCATTTGAAGTATTTGAGAGCACTATGGATGAGGTATTACATAGAGTAAATAACAAAAACAAAGAAATAATTATTTTTTATAAATAATTAAGAGACGTCACAAAGTAAACGATTCTTGAATCTTTTTAATTGTTACAACCTAAAAAATCTCTTCTTAGAGCCTACGCGAATCACAGCGACCTCAGCCACATGTCTTGATAACATTTTTACAAATTTAATGCCATGTACAAAGTCAGTAATTAATAAACTACAATCAGATCATAGTGGGCAGTTGGCCACTTTTAATATTGGGCTAAAAAAGACTTTAAAAAGAGAAATTACCTTTATACCCATGAATGAGAGACGGCTTGAAACATTTAGGAAAAATGTATTTGAAAAAACATTTAAATTAGATTACTGTGCAGATCCTATTACTCAATATAACTCTATTCATAATATAATTAGAAATGAAGATGACTCTGTTTTAAAAAAAAAGAAAATATGTATAAATAATAATTTATTTAGGTTTAGTGACTGGGCAACAGTGGGAATATGCAAAAGTAGAAATAGATTATATGAATTGTACATTGAAAGAACTTATAATCATAATAAGACATTTTATGAATATGTTAAAAAGTATTCAAAATTATTTAAACGAGTTTGCAGTGTAGCTAAATCTAATTACATTAATAATAAAATTAAATATAGTACTAACATTTCAAAAACTGCATGGAATATAATTAATCAGGAAACTGGGAAAGCAAAAGAACCACACACCAAATATAATTTAAAAATTAATGATAAAGTGTTGTCAACTGACAAAGAAGTTGCTGAAGCATTTAAAATTTTTTTTACTGCCATCCCTGTGTCAACTACTTCGAGTATTAATTCATGTTCCACTCTTGCACATTCACTGCTAACGGAAAATGTAAATTCATGCGATATTGATTTTATTTTTAAACATGTTACTGTTCCACAAGTTTTAAATGCATTTAAAAGCATTAAAGTAAAAAATACTGCCGATTTAGATGGGATTTCTGTTAAAATTATTGAATCTGTCATTGATGGTATAGCCCCATACTTAGCCAGTATATTTAATGACTGTGTTGATAATGGTGTTTTTCCTGATTTAATGAAATTGAGTAAGGTCATACCAATATTCAAAGCAGGTAGTATGTCTGACCCTAATAATTTTAGACCTATATCTATACTACCAACGCTCAGTAAGATTTTTGAAAAATTAATTTTAAATCAATTACTCTCTCATTTTTACGGTAATAGTTTAATGAATTTTAAGCAGTTTGGTTTCACGCGGGGTCGCTCAACAACCAATGCCGGTGTTGAGCTCATAAAACACGTATTCAGCGCCTGGGAGGAGTCGTGTGATGCTATTGTTGTCTTTTGTGACTTGTCCAAGGCGTTCGACTGTGTGGATCATACTACTCTACTCATGAAACTGCACCATTACGGCACCGAGCGCTTGCCTTGATTAAATCATATATTTCTAATAGAAAACAGAAAGTTGCAATAAATGGAGAAAAATCATCAGGATCGGCAGTGACAATGGGTGTGCCCCAGGGCTCAGTTCTTGGTCCTTTCCTATTTTTAGTTTATATTAATGATCTGCCATCGGTCGTTAAGAATCAATGCGAGGTCATATTGTTTGCGATACTTCCTTCTTGTTTAAAATCAAAAGACAAGAAATTGACTATCGAGCGGTGAACAAATGCATCTCCAACCCAGAGCAGTGGCTCTCAGCTAATAATTTGCTCCTCAATGAAAAAAAAACGAAATGTGGTAAATTTACATTGCCAAATGTCAAACAGGTAAACACAAACATTGTAGTTAAGAGCCAGGAACTGACTCCTGTAAACTCAACTGTATTTCTGGGCATAACCTTAGATGCCAAACTCCAGTGGGGACCGCATGTTGATGGTTTAGCAAAAAGGCTTGCCTCTGCCGCATATGCTGTTAAAAAAATCAGACAAATTTCAAATGAAACAACTGCTCGATTAGTCTATTTTGGTTACTTCCACAACTTCATGACATATGGTATTCTGTTGTGGGGGAGTGCTGCCGACATCGATGCTATATTTATTCTGCAGAAAAGGGCTGTTCGCGCAATCTATCAGCTCGGTCCAAGGGTGTCACTTAGAAATAAATTTAAAGAAATAAATATTCTTACCTTCCATTCACAATATATTTTAGAAAATTTAATGTATGTTAAAAAGAACAAAACCTTGTTCAAAAGAAAAAAAGATCTGCACAATGTTAACACAAGAGGAAGAAATATGCTGGCAGCTCATAATAGCAGGCTTCATAAAGTCACTAACTCATTCATGGGTCAATGTATACGCTTTTATAATAAGGTTCCTGAGGATATCCAAGGTCTTCCTATTGACAAATTCAAAGAAACTATAAAGGAGAAGTTGTGTGCTAGAGCATATTATAAACTATCCGATTATTTGGATGATAAAAGCCCTTGGGTATAATCCCCTCATTAACAGGATTGTACTAGTATTTGTAACAAAGCATGTGTAATGTGTCTGTATGTGCGATGAGTTTTTCGTCCCGATGAATATCTAAAGCGTCATTGTCACTAAAGTACGTCTTCTTATGGTAGCGTCGGGTGACGGGTCGCTCACTTCCCTCTAATATGGTTGAGGAGGGCGATGGCTGGATCCCGCGTTAACTCGTGAACGGGTGCCGTTTGAGGGTGTTCGTCGTTTGGATACTTGGGGGGAGAGACTTGCCGAGCTAACAGATGCAGAAAAGAATAATTTTGTATAGACATAAAGAGACTCTGTAAATTTATTTTGAAAAAAAATATACCCGTGAAGTTTCTTGCCAGTTCTTCTTCACGAAGGTTTTTTTCGAATTGGTGGTAGAATCATGTTTTATTTGACGTCAATAAGAACAAGTAATTGTCAATGTTGAGAAATAAATATTTGAATTTGAATTTGACTGTTATGTATAAAATATATGATAGCGAGTATGCTATCTGTCGCAGGTCATAATTGTACAAATTGTAACTATCATTAGTCGTATAAGGGCTTAGTTATAAATGTATTTAAATAAATAAATTGAAATTTTTCGCTATGACGACATGTCATTTTTTGTATATGTATATTTCTATCTATATCTATAAATGAAAAAATTTCTACTCCGATGGGGCAGTCCAAAGCGCCTTCAAAGATTTTACTGATTCCCGTCCGAATAGTTTTTTTAGTAAAGGGATCAATGAACCACCAATAAGATGGCAAAAGTGCATAGATATCAATCGTTCATACTTTGATTTAATGAATATATTATATTTATAAAAAAATTTGACTTTATGTTCCTCCCTTACAAAACGCCAATGTCATATGCAATGTCCTAATAGTTACCCTAATTTTGTCAATAACATATTGTAACAAAAAAAGGCCCTTGGTTTAATAAACTTTGTTAAATACGTTAACTATATTTTGTTAGTGAGAACCTGCCTATGATGAGATAACTTTGATTTACTATGATTGTCCCAAGGATTTTCTATGTCTTTGTACTTATTGTATTTGTGTAATTTGTATTTATTGATTATGAATTACATTACATTAAGTTTAATTTAAATTTTAACTATATACAGGGCGTCCAGAAGGTCAACGTCCAAACGAAAGGGGTTCCGCACCATGGTCCAAATAGTAAAAAAAAAATATTTAAAAAATCTATGTGGATTAGTTTAGTAGATATAGGATGATTTCTAAAATAAGTTAAAAATCACTCCTTATAGCAGTAATTCGTATGCTGAATCTGTAAATGTTGACCGATTTTGATTTTTGTTTCGGTTACTTAATGTTCTTATGTAATAAAATTTTTGAATTAATTCCTCTTTTAACATCACATTCAGTAAATTGCTTTAAAGTAATGAAGGCTGAAGAAGGCGCTGAAAAAGGAGACAGTGGCATCGATACTGACGAAGATGAAAAATTCTGATTAAGTAAATTTAGGTCGAAATTGTCAACATATTTTTATTTTTGCCAACACCTATAGGTTTGAGAATTTTTTTTTTAATTTATTGCCTTTATTTTTCTTATGATTTATTATTGGCCGTTATTGCTTTGGCTGCGCGGTGAAAGAAAATTACTACGTGTTTTCCCTTGTAAAAACTAGTCAATGCCATGTCGCCATATTCTACGAACAAAATAAAAAAATCTGTCTCTTTGTTATGGTCTAAAAGAAGTAACAAAAATCAGGCAGATCCACTTTCACATTTAACATTAAGCGTAACTATTTAAAAAAATTGTTTATTAAAAGTTGTCCCCGTTTCCGCAGATTGGTAGTAATGAACGCCGGCCAAATGACTCAGTTAACGGGCATGGAGGGCAAACAGCTTACGAAGCAGCAACATCAACAAGCAGCAATGTTGCAGCAGCAACACCTGTTGCAACAAACTCAAGTGCTGCAGCAATTCCAGCAACCAGGTGTGTACAATATTCTGTCAAAAAAACAGTCAAATGATTTAAAACATTATAGTGATTAATGAAATCTTAGATATCTGAGGCGCTAGGGCTGTTCACTTATAAATTTTTTTACTAATTTAAAAATTATGTGTTTAACTGACATATAAATTGTTTTACATCAAAAAAAGGTCGCGTTCACTTGAAAAAGTTAAGATATGTTTTCTCGTTTAACAATATAATTAATGAATGGATTATTTATTGCATGAACATTTACAAACACATCAATTTAATATGAAAAATTTCATTTTCTTTTAATTTTTTTTTTAATAATAGTTTCAATCTCTTTGATATTGTAATTTTATAAAATGCGAAGATTTAATTAAAGTAAATAATTTTTATAAATTTTTATTAACTTACTTTAAAATAACTCCTCCCATGGCTCGAACGCATGCGAAAATCCTCCTGGGCATGCAGTAGATCAAGTTTTCAATAGTTCTGGTGGTAACCTGCCCCATCTTGAATGGCGGCTTCCTTCATCTCTGTTAGAGTTCTTGGAGGTGTCTGACGACTCCAAACAGACACAAATCGCTTGACTGGGTACCATGTGTGCTCTATTGATCCGGTTTAAGTCCGAAGAGCTGGCAGGCCAGTGTAACCGCCTAATGTCTTACTTCCGGAGAGCAGCGTTATCGTTCCAGTGGCTGTTCCGTGCTTTTCGGAATGCCCAGGCCTTCTCCAGACACGAACACGTCGGTTATCAGGGTGCGTACTAATCTGTGCTTCGTCAAAAGAAGGCGCCAGATATCTTTTTGTTGGCCTTCGTCGTTTTGGAGCTGCCTGGCCCTGTGCAATCTGCGTCGCTGTCGTTCCCGTGTATTTAATCGTAATTCAAAGTGGTGTAAACAATTATGAATGGTCTGAGTGCTAATATCCAGTTCACTAGCACCTAGGAGCTCTAGTCTCAGTTTAGAAGCGTTGATATTTAGATCACGGGTGGAAAGAAGTCCGATGTAGCGCTACTAAACATAACTAAGGACAGCCAAGGGTGGTCACTGCGAGGTCGATCAGCCAGGTGGCCCATGCTCGAGTACCTCTGCAGGGTAGTAACGACGCAGGTTTGAGAAACGAAGACTCTAGTTGCTATTTGCTTTTTTTCACGCAGTACACTATTCTTGCCTACAAAGTGCGACAGTTCAACCAAAGACAGTGCACCTGGCATTGTTCAAACAATAATTCTAGAGAAATTAATCAGAACAGCTTTTAAGACAGAAACAAGAATGATGGTCATTTATCATTGACTTATGAAAAACAAGAGAAGATTTTACGATTCTACATTTAAATAATCCTTAAATAAAAAACACACTCGTAATAATATTTTTTAAATATATCAAGCAATTAAAACAAATATTATATCTTTTTCCCTGAAAGATTTCCCTTTTTCCCTTTTTTTTGAATTATAATAAAAAAATGGAATTGGACGGTACATTACGCGTGAATCTCATGTACCATTTTTTGCTGTCATGTTTAGCTGACACGTCAAAGCTATTGCAAGCGCCTTAAACGATACCACATAATGGAACTATGCAAGAGATCGTAGTAGCCTTTATTAAAAATATAAGCACAAACAAAATGTTACTAACATTACAAAGAAAATCAGGAAAATTTTTTGGTTAGCTTGTGTCCATTTAGTATGGGTGTTGTATAAAAAGGTTCTCACGTGTAGTTCTAAGATATAATATTTTTAAACTTTTTCTTTTGAATATTTTCTGTTACAGGAATGACACTGGGTATGCAACAGGGTACTATGCCAATGACAGGAATGCCGCAAACTATATCCATGTTGCAGCAGATACAACCGGTATGTAATGAATATAATTTTCGATGTACTTTTGAAGAGAGAAAGATGGATTGGTTGTAACGGATCAATTCTGGAATTACTGAACTGATCGCAATATTATATTTACTATTGGCAAGTTACATTGTTCAAAAACAACATAATATATATATATATATATTTTACCAATTCACGTTATTATGCACTACGCGGGAACAAAAACTGTAACTGCGTTAACCCAGACTAAGCAAATATACACTTACAGAAATAAATAGAAGCTTACCTTTGGACAAAGACCAAATACGACATATTTCTTTCATGTCGTAGTCAAGGTGTATACCTTAATACCTGTTTCACGTATTTTACAATGTTGACAAAAGAGTGCCGAGAAGCTTTTTTCCGCCGTCTTTTTCGCTCTCGGTATTATATGTAGGTAGACACCTGTAATACCTTTTAAAAGTGGAATTTCAAGTGTATTTACGCAATCACGTAAGAAGTGAGAAGAAAAACAAGGCTTTCATTAAACGTATTTTTTATACCTATGATGAAATATAGTATTTTGATTTAATTAGATATGCAGGGTGACCCAAAAATAGTGTCAAGCAGAAGTCTATGGACAGAGCACCCTTTGGGGCACCCCCATGTATGTTCTACGATTTTTTGTAGTTTTCGAGTTATGAATTTTTTTCTGAGTTATAGAGAATTCTCTATCTCGACAACTTTAAGTTGCCAAAAAAAAACTAAGACTTTTTCAAATTTATTTATTGCTAATTAATCTGCAAGAGTTTACCGTTTCTGCATAAAATAATCGTCTTCGTTACTTTGATGACAGTTATGAAAATTTTAGTGGTAGTGAAAATTTTATGTTCTGTTAATTATGACTTAATGTTTTGAATCGCAATTAAAAATCTAAACAGGTGACTTCATGATTTCTTAGCAGGTCTAAAAACTTTTTCAGACTCTCAGCTTTCATAATCATTTTAAAAAGTAGTACTTAATAAGGCTACTTTGGCTCCAATCGGCCTTCGAAGATTTCTTGAAATTAGCGATGTGATTTTCAATGAAACAAAAACTAGTTTTAAAGTGCTAACAGCAGAATGGTTGTCAGTGCCGCAATTATAAACGTTAAAAACGTTCCATAAAATGAACAATTGTTAAAAAAAGACCCTATTTTTTGAAAAAATCCATTCCGCATTCTTCAAAACCGGTTTTTACCTGAGCGACAACAAAAATAGCTAACGTTAACGGAGTATAAGAGATAGCTATAGTATTGGTGCTTAAGTCTTCTAAAAATACGTCATTGCATAGGCTGCTTTCGTTGTCTTTATTCAGTTGTCTGTCTGTCTTTTCGCCTTCAGTACGATGCGCTCTTGTTTGGTGAATTATTTTGACAATTTGACTTTCTTTACGGACTATAAAGTGCACGCTAATCGAAATTTGGCTTTCCTTACGGACTCTGAGTGCTATAGGTTCGGATTGGTGATGTTCCTGTTTTCTGACGACTTTTGACGGCTATTCCTACGGCCCTTGAGTGCACGACAACTGGATTTGACTATGCCGTTTTCTGCAAGAGACTGTGCAACCATGTTTTATTATTATGAATGTGTGCAAGGGAATGCTTCCGAAGCAGCTCGGTTGGTCAACCAGGCAGGTTGCCGGACCACCGCATGATTCTGAGAGCTTATAACTCTTACATGGATGGTCAGTTACCTGGAACTAGGCCCGGACGTACATCTCAAATGCATGCCCCAGATCAAGTGGAATCTGTACTTGAAGAAGTTGAAAGAGACCCCTCAGTTAGTGTCAAGAGTCGTTGAGCGCCGAACTGGGATACCAAAATCCCAGATACATCGCATACTGCGAGCAGAGCAGTATCATCCTTACCACATCTAAAAGTGCAGCAGCTCAAACCAGAGGAATACCCGAAACGAGTGCAATTTTGTCGAGAAATGTTACGCCGTCAAGCAGAGGATGTACATTTTTTTAATAGCATTTTATGGACCTATGAGTCTCATTTTAGATGGACCGGAATTTTCAACATACACAATTACCACTCCTGGAGTATTGAAAATCCACACTTAGCAAGGGCTTCAAATTTTGCATCACTCTTTGGTCTGGAATTGTCAACGGTCAACTTATTGGTCCAATCCAACTGCCAGATTGTTTAAACGACGTCTTGCCTCCATTTTTTAAGAGAAAACTTAAATGGCTTACTTTTAGATGTTAATTTAGCAACACGCAGATATATGGTTTTTCAAAATTATGGTGCACCATGCAATTATGCATC
The DNA here is from genome assembly GCA_923062675.1 of Marasmarcha lunaedactyla. Classification (NCBI taxonomy): domain Eukaryota; kingdom Metazoa; phylum Arthropoda; class Insecta; order Lepidoptera; family Pterophoridae; genus Marasmarcha; species Marasmarcha lunaedactyla. Next base: position 8,856,079 of record OV281339.1, on the reverse strand, counting down.
AATTGTGAGACAATACCTAAACAGCCGCTTTAGAGACAAATGGATAGGTCATTGAATGGCCGCCACGGTCACATGACCTAAATCCGATAGAGTTTTTTTTTGTTTAGGGCTACTACAAAGAACTAGTTTATGCTAAAGAGTGTCGAAACATCAGCGAATTACGCAAGAAATTAACACAGGCTGAAGAAACGATAAAAACAATCGAAGAGCTTTTGTTCGTTTAAAAGACTATTTTTTCAGAAGATGTAGAATATGCATCGAACAAGAAGGTAGATATTTTGAAAATTTCTTGTGAATTAATATACTTAGTTATGAAATTTGATAATTTCGTTTTATTTTCCAATTTTCCACTTTTTTTTTTATTTCGTTCACAAAACTGGTACATAATATAAATTAAACAACTAAAATACATGCTTCGAACAGTTTTCCTAATTATGACCTTCTAGAAGTGAATCTAACAGTACAAGATTTTAATATACATATATAATAACAATAATGGGTTGGCTATTTATGTTAACCCGTTCAAGCTATAATGGATGGAAACCAGTACAAAATGTTAAATTAATGAAATTTTAGTATAATGTAACTAGTGTGTGCCAAAATACATTTTCAGTTTCTTTTTTAACGAGGCCAAAGAATCACCAAATATGTCTGAATAGTTTCTGAGACAATTGGCTAGATGTAACATACGGTGCAGTGGAGCATGGCTCCCAACATTAGAGTTTACTTTATTTACATTGAACAGTTTACGATTCAGCATTCTGCTAGGGAACGTACATATAATCTCGGTGGAATCTATTGGACCGTGAATGAGTGTGTAAAAACATTAAGTTCAAGGTTTTTCGTCGTTTGTACAATGGGGTGACTTTTTAATGTTTACATCTTTCCTCATAGGAACGCAACGACCTACATTTATTATCGGAGAAAGCTAGATGGTAAAGAAATTTCTTTTGACCCTGCTCAATGTTGTTGATGTGGACTTGATAACTATGGCTCCAAACTTGACTGCAGTATTCTAGGATACTTCGTATCAAACAATTATCCACCGATATCGTCACAGTTGGATCCCTAAATACCTTCATCTGACGCGTTATGAATCCTGATAGTTTAGTTCGCCTGAAGTGTGATGCTCTCGAGGTGACTTTTGAAAGTGAGAGAGCTGTCGACCATCATACCGAGATCCCTTATGACGGAAGCTTCTTTTAAAGGAAATCCATTAATATTATATACACATGGTGCCGAAGTTTTCTTTCGTTTAAACTTTATCTGATAACATTTTTCAGGATTGAGGATCATTGAGTTCTCAAAACACCACTCCTGTACTTTCTCTAAGTCCATTTGCAACTGACAAACATCTTGGGTCGAAACAATTGTCCTATACACCATGAAATCATCAGCATACATTTTAAATTTGGACGTTATTACCCCTCCTAGGTCATCTATATACCTATATAAGAAAAAAAAGAGAACCCAAATGTGAGCCTTGAGGAACTCCGGACGGGATAAAAAAGACATCCGCGAAAAACCTTTAATGACTGTCATTTGCTATCTATTAGTCAAATAAGAATCACACCAGCATAAAAGAGAACCGTGAATGCCGAATACTGATAATATGGTTATGAGCGATTGATGATGAACGAGATCGAAAGTTTTACGAAAATTAGTGTATATGCCATGAACCTCTAGGCCTTTATCTAAAGCGTGATCACTTAGAAAAAAGAAGCCAAATATGTAAAAAAATCTTTAAAAAAGTGACACATAGTGAAAACAGTGGTCACCTGTCCATATTCTGAACGCACTGAACGTTTTTTAATGCAGCACTGACAACTATTCTGCTGTTAGCACTTTAAAATAATTTCGAGAAATCTCCGCCTCTCGTCTTTGAAGGCCGATTGGAGCCAAAGTAGTCCCATTAAGTAATACTTTTTTAAAATGATTATGAAAGCTGAGAGTTTGAAGAAGTTTTTAGACCTACTTAGAAATCATGAAGTCATCTGTTTAGATTTTTAATGGCGAGTCGAAAATTTAAGTCATAATTAACAGAACGTAAAATTTTCACTTAACACAAACATTTTCATGACTTTCATCAAATTACGAAGCCGATTATTTTATGCATAAACGGTATTCTCTCGAAGACTAATTAGCAAAAAAGAAAATTTGCAAAAGTCTTAGTTTTTTTTTGGAAAAGTTTAAAGTTGTCGAGATAGAGAATTCTGAAAAAGTTCATAACTCGATAACTACAAAAAATCGTAGAACATACATGGTGGTGTTTCGGGTGCCCCAAAGGGTGGTCTGTCCATGGACTTCTGCTTGACACTAGTTTTTGGGACACCCTGTATAGTCGGAAGCGTTAGTGGAAGGCTTAGTTTCGCCTTAGTATCTGTACCTGTATGCTGGGAAGTTACAATAGACAGAACACGCCATTAGCCTGGGTCTGTTTATATCACGACTAATCAAGAGGCGCCGAGCTTTTATTGTATAAATTTAAAAATTTCATAATTAATTAGCAGAAGTTGATATTTATGTTTAATAAATTACTAAATGAAAGACTTTAACATTTGAAAAGCCTCTAACATACCTGGGTTTCACTGTTTAACCCCAGTTTTAAACTCTGATTATTTACTTGACCACATGTTATACATTTTTGTGAAATAAACTTTTTTAAATTAATTAAAGGCAATGCTCTTTTCATCTTAGTAACTAGGTCTAGTGACATATATAAAAATGTCAAAACCTAGACGAATGTCAACTGCTGTACTGGTTGTATTCAATGTTTTTTTTTTTCAAACAGAAAAAGACTATACCGAAATTAGTTTGTTTTTGTAAGTTGCTACCATGCAGCAAAGGAAAATGTAGATGAACACATAACTTCTAACATAAACAGGTGACATTTTTAAAGTAAAAATATGTTTATTTTCTTGTAGATTAGTGGAATGGGTCAACCTGGTACATTGGTTGGTCACATCAATACGTCACAGCAAGCACAGAATAATAATTCTATCAATCAGGTCCAAAATATGCAGCAACAAGGCCAGGTAAACACGAGTAATAAATAAATTAAAATAAGGAATATTTCTAAGGCTTTTTATTAGGAAAATGAAGTACTCTATTGGTAGATTCCTCGCACAGGTTTGATTGATGCGTGTGCCGCAGATTGATGCAGCTAACCAGCTAGCCGTCAAGTTGAATAAATTATTAAGCAAGGAACATGTGATTTGACAGTTATTTTCTTCATACTAGTTGATATGTTGCGATTTGAGAATGATGCGATTGTTATAGTGCAGATCATGACATTCTAGAGATTATTCTGCTCTGTGATTAGTAATAGGTGCGTGAGGTTACAAATTTGTGTCAAAAGTTTCCCCGTAGTATTATTTTGAATAGGTTTGGGTCATTTGAGATGATTTCAATGAAAATTAAAGCAATATTTAAACACGAAATGGCTTTTTAAAAACGAAACATGTTAACTGAATCCATTGCAAACACAGTTCTGTTATAGCAAGCTGTATGTTAGTAAGTTATCCAAAAGTAAACGACCAAAATTTAAAAATAAAGTATATTATAATAACACAACACAAACGCAGCAGTTAGATGATTTTTTACATATCTAGTTTACCTGATGTATGCACAATCTGTTTGCGAAACATCCTCTATACCTCAAATGCCAAATTTGAAATCAACTAGCTCCATAAGAAAAAAAGTAGATTTCAGTTCTTAATAGTTTGAATTTAAGTGGAATATCCGAGTATCTTTTTAAATTAAAATGTTTTTTTTTTCAGACTATTGTTGGTAACAATTTAGTGCAAACTTCGGTTGGCATGGCCGTACAGCCACAAGCTAATAATATCCAAACCACGCAAATGCAGACGGTACGTATAACAGCTTTTCGATGTGAAATGAAATGCTTGACCGATCTCATGTATATTATCATTATATGTAATTTCCATGCACATACCCCAAGTTACTTAGATTTTTCAAGTTTTTTTTTATCTTTCATTCTTCTAGTATTCTTATCCTAGTACAAATTATTTGAAATATTGTAGTATTTACTTATGTTCATTTATCTTCCTATAACATAATGACTGCAATTAAACTTATTTTCTTATTTCTATATGACACAAAATAATAAAAATACATACTTGTAGATCTGTAGATAAAACATATCTAAATACTTACAAACTTTTGCTATAGAAACACATATAATATTAATAAAGCATTTAGATATTATCGCTTTGAACACTTACATTACAGGCGGAAGGTTATAATATTAGGTCATTACATAAGAAATTGGCGTTTTGTAAGGGAGGAACATAAAGTCAATTTAAAAAATATATAATGTATATATTTAATCAAAGTATGTACCATTGCTATCTATGCACTTTTGTCACCTAAAAGGTAGTTCATTGATCCCTATACAAGAAAAGCCATTCGGACGGGAATCAATAAAATCTATGCACTTTTGCCACCTCATAGGTAGTTCATTAATCCCTTTATTAAAAAACCCATTCGGACGGGAATCAATAAAATCTTTGAAGGCGCTTTGGACTGCCCCATCGTAGTTGAATTTTTTCCCTTGCAAGAAGTTATCCAAATTTCGAAAAAATTATAATCCGTTGGAGCAACATCCGGGGAGTACGGTGGTTGTCTTAGATATTCCAATTGAAGCTCCTCTAATCAGCTAGCTTTTCCATCATGGTTTGCAGTTGCTGACAATAGACATCTACCGTAATCGTATGGACAGATTTAAGAAAGCTGTAGTGAACGACACCGGCACTAGTCCACCAAACGCGCACAAGTAACTTTTTTTTAGTCAATTTTCGCTTGGGGCAGGGTTTGGCTGGTTCGCCAGGATTCAACCATTGCGATGAGCGTTTCCGATTGTCGTACAGGATCCACTTTTAATCAGAGGTAATGATTCAATTTCAAATCCATGCATAATTGTGCCGGTTGAGTAATGTAACGCAGCAGTCGACGCGCGATTGTCGGTTTGCTGCACTCAGTTCATGAGGTACCCACCTCTCAAGCTTTTTCACCTTCCCAATTTCCCAAATCAAGCGGATAGAAACAGATTTTTCACTAACACCACAGCCTACAGCTAACTTGGACATGGTCTGGAATGGATCCGCTTACACTATGGCCTTCAATTCTTCATTAACTGTCCTGGTCTCCGGCCGGCCACGGGGCTTGTTCTGCAGGTCGAAATTTCCAGAACGAAAACGTTGGAACCAAAAACGCACTGTGTTTTCTTTTGCGACACCGCCGCCATACACAGCATTAATACTTAGAGCCGTTTCTGCAGCACTGGTGCCACGGTGGAATTCGTACTCGCAAATAACCCGATATTAAAAGTTTTCCATTTTGTAAACTAAGTGACGCAAAAAAAAACCAAAAGAGGGAAAAACAAATGAATTACGGTTTTCGAATCGCAAATGCGTGAGTAAACAGCTGTATAAATTTGAAATTAGAATTCTTAACCAAAGAAGAGATAATACAGATCAAAGTGGCCAGTAAATGTGTGAAAAAAAAGTGGCATAGTCGCCAATTTCATAAGTAAGGACCTAATAATAACAATAAATTCGAAATTCAACTAAGCACCTAGCCGTTTGGTGGAACTTTACTTAAACTTTTTAATCTCATGATGGCGCTATCTTGATGTCTTGCGATTTGACACCAAGAAGTATGAAGAAATTAAATGGCAAATCGCATATTCCTTGCTTAATAATTTATTCAACTTGACGGCTAGCTGGTTAGCTGAACAAGCCAAAAATGTCTAATCAAACCATCCGCCAAAAATCAAAATATGCAGCTTCAAGCTTACAAAAAGCTCTTCTATAAACTAAATCAGCTATCTTCATTAGAACAAACGATCAAAAGCTAACAGCCAACCAATTTAAATTCAGTACACAATATTGATACCTAATTTGATACGATGACACAGTCGACCTTGACCTTGGAAGCGCCGCTACTGAGCTCATCGTTGGTTCACATCCCGGCGGCGGCATTACACCAAGAGGTGGAAATGGTACCTCGGAATATGTCATTTAGACATTTTTTTATTTACTTCATTAAATAGACGCTTTTACTTTTTGTATAGTACTGTCCTGGGTTTTGTGGTGAAAAGATACTATTAACCAAGAAGTAGCTTGATATTGCTTTCTAGAGTTTCTACTAGGAGTAATAGTGGTGTGTAATAGCGAAGTTAGTTTACCACTTACTAAATGTAAACATTGCAAAGTATTGTTTATATTATATCTCATGAAACATGAAGGGATTTAATTGTTAAATCAACTTAGTTATTATTTAATTAAGCATTTATTGGTAAAATAATTTTTATGGAATGTATTTTAGTAATACCAAATTTTATGGGCCAGTAACCATTTGCCGTGAAGTTAAAAAGAGATTTGTTACAAATTACAAAGTAAAAGCGTTTACAATTTTATGATACTCCATTTTCAAATCATCCAAAATTATAATTGATCAGCACGGATTCTCGTCCGTTTTATTAAATCAATATTTTTGTTTGTACTATGGAAGTTCCTGTATCAATTATAAGTAGTAGGTATTCATAGATTTTGTTATTTTTATTTAACCATACCATTAAACCCATACATTTAAAGGTCATTCTCACAGAGTTAAACCATTCGATATAGTAGTCATTCGGCTTTAAAAAACGTTTTAGTTTATATTTCATAAAGTCATGTTTAATAGCATTAAAAGAACTTATTATAATAAGATTTATAATTACGCTATGACTATCCTGAAACTATCGATTTCATCGACGGATTTAACTTGTGATAATGACTACATTTAAATGTCTTGCGCATGAAGATCGGTATTAATTTGTTCGTAGTTTAGTGAAAGCTTTATTCGACTCCGTCAATAACGATCACTTCCGCAGACCTGAACTAACACTTAACTCCGAGTCAGCTCACTTAGCTTAATACATTGCTACGGTTAAATACAAATTGACAGTGATGGAGGGACATTTTGTCTAACCTTGACCGGCTAACTCTGGAATAAGCTATTTACTCAGATAGGCGTAAGTGGGTTTTAGAAATCGAATATTATAGCCTTTGTAGTGTAGATCGATACAATGCAATTTGTTGATATGGTGGGTCCTATTCAATTATGTTTATCATACTTGGATTCTTTAAATTAATTTTATTGTGCATATGTTTATTTTAATATTATAGTTGATATCATTTAAAACCTTAAAATAATTTTTACCCTTAGAAAGCTGCATTACCTAGTAATAGCTTCGGATATATATTTAATATATTCTATATCTATATAGTGATTTGATAACTCCAAGAGGTTTGGAACTATACGCGTGTAATGGCGTGAAACTGCTGGTATAATATTGTATGCAGCTTGCATGGTGGCTTGGGTCCTAAATATCTTTCTACTTATACCTTTTATTTAAAATAAATAATAGTATGAACAACTACAGTGGATTTCATTTATAACGAACTCGGTTGTAACGACATTTTTGTTATAGTGACCTAACACTAAATCCCTTTAGTTTAAAGCTTTTAAAGGAAAATTGACGATGTAACGCCGATTTCGGGTAAAGCGACTGGATTTAATTAATCATTTGTAACAAGTTCCTAGAAATCCCATGCACATAGGGCAATAACACTACAACATTATATAATATAAAGCTTTCTTATCTTTTGTATTTAAATGTAGGTAAAAGCAACTTAAGAAAGAGTTAGTTACAAAGTAATTTACGGTCTGTTAATTTGTGTGTTTATTATGGGGCTTTAGTAGACTTACGTTCACTGTTAATGAAGAAGTAGATATTATTTAGAGATTAAAAAAAGGTGAAAACAATGTTGATCTGTGCAATGAATTCAAAGTTTCACATTCTAATTTATCAAGAGTTTGTGAAACTTGCAATATAACTCATGTATATATGTACAGTTTTATTACGTAGACATACCTGGCAGTAAGTTTTTTTTCTATACAGTGACTTCCGGATATAGTCGCGGAATTGTAACGGTTCCTTTATCGACGTTATAACCGATATCCACTGTAAGTATATAAATGAATTTAATTGTACAGAATTGTCCTTTATCTGAGCCATAACATTTTAAAAGGTTTAGTTTTGTCAATATTAATATTTAATTTATTATTAAATAGTTAATAATTTATTTATTTATAATGTATATAGGTAAATAAATAAATTATATATTATAGCTCTTCTATAAACTAAAGATATATTATAAATTGTTAAAATTTTAACCTGACATCTTTATTACTTTAAATCCCAAATAAATAAAACTAAAACTATACAGGTGGCCGGAAATCTAGCTTCGCCGCAATTATCTCTGCCGCACGGTCCCGTTGGCGTAGTGGCAACGACGTCAACTCTTACTAGCGCCCCGAGCTCGAGTCCCGCGCAGCAGCCCCTTCTGTCACAGGTTAAGACGGAGGATGATAAAACTCAGGTTATTGAGAATTTCTGTGTATTGTGTTTTTAAGGTGTTTGTTTATACGAAGTTGTTTCAATCTATTTCATTATTTAACATATAAATAATAAATTTAAAAAAATATTTATCATAAATAAAATCTTAACAAAAAGTCCTAATAAAAATTAATGCGTTTATTCATAGGTTTAATAAACGGAATATTTTATTTATTTATTTCAAGGTACACACACACATATAACAATCGAAAATAAATTATTTTATAAAAGGTGAAATTTAATACAATTTAGATCTAGATTGCTACCCAGCAGTCGTGTATACACAGCATTATTATATAGCGTAAACAAAACTTAAAATTAAATACTAGTATATTTTACTTAAAATTAATAATAATCCGTATACAACGAAAACATTATTGAATATAGGTATATTACACAATTCAAAAAAATTTATTTCAGGAGTAGGTATTTTATATATTAGGAGTACTTCAGTTGAGAGAGAGCTGAACTCTTCGTTTAAAGGATATATACGCGCCATTAAATACAGCAAGCTCATTGCAAAACGATATGTCATTATACAGCCTAAATTATATATTTTTTATTCATATTTTAATTTAATGCATTATTAAAGTGGTTTAGTTTAATAAGTCTGATCATATGAAATGTAAGTTTCACTATAAACACACTTCTTTAATCTTAGTATTTCTAAATATTGTTCGTCTTGAAAAAACTAATACGAATATTTTGATCATAACATAAAATATAATAATTTACTCCTCCCAGACGGTGCCAACGACGGCGGCTCCTGTAGTGACCACGGCCGACGCGGGAACCGAACCCGTGAACTTCCCAACTCCGGCCGCGGCTCCGGATCGGCCGGAAACTCCGGCTGATACACCGGAAACTACAACCGGTGAGAGAACTATTTATAAAATAAACTCTTCAGTTCTTAATTTTCCTTGTAACATTAAGAATTAATTGTAGGTTTTAGTCTATACAATGTATGAAAATTATCATTAGCAAAAATATTATCTTTATTACTAGAAAATTTTTGAAAAAATTTGAAGTTTATGCAATTTGTAACTTAGGGCCTTATTATGTGTCATCCCATGTGCTGAGAAAGTGCCTGATAGCAGATATTTAGCAGTTAACATAGCTCGTAAGTTATCAGCCGATTCATGTGGCTGCTAAGGGTGTTATCTGGGATACGAGGTTTAAGTAGACTGAAGTCACAAGTTCTATAAGATTCGTATGAAATCCATGAAAAAAGTAGCAACACACAAAAAATTACATGAAAATCCCACCAAAACAATTCCCAATATAGAGACAGGAAAAATGACTCTTTCCAAACCAAAAGAAAATTAAATATTTTTCATACTACTTGTATCCTCTCAAAAATCCATAAATTCAATACCACTGTGAGACAAACTTTTGTAAAAATCGATGTAAATTTGATGAAACTATTGAAGAAATACACAATAACAACTCATTAAATCGTGAAAAAAACATGAATTTAAACGTGTCGGAACTTACACGAATCGTATGGTTTCCGTTGGGAAAAATCAATCATACTTGAATTCAAAAAAAAAAATTACCCAGATTATTTTTTACCTAAAAGTATTGTAATAATTTAGTTTTCAAAATTATTTTGAATAGATGATAATTTGCGTCGTAGTAATGGAACACAAAAATGCGACGTTCTCCGTTTAATAAGTGGCCGGTAACAGGGGTTAATGTTTTTCACCTCTGAAAGATTGTTTATATTATTTATCTCGTCTCGTTGCGGTGCAGTTTGACTATAATATAATATTCGGAATGAGAAATAATATCCAACTTTCAAAAATATTTATTTATAATGGTCATTCTATCACATTTAAATAAAAAGTAATAAACTTAAGTAAACGTTTAATAGTAGTTTGCTTATTGATGTGATAAAAGTAACGCTGGAATTTTTGTGACCTGATTAAACGATAACAATTTTATTGAGCCCAGATTTTATCAAACTTCAAGATCTCCCAAAATAACTATACAGGGTATATATATAGTAATCACAGTTTGTTGTCATACTCAATGATTAATATCAAAACTATTTAATCAAAAAAGCCTTGGAATAAGTTATGATTTCCATCATATGGAATGAGCGTAATAGTTGAATATGTAATCCGACAAGTTAATTTACCATTTTCAAAAGCAATGAGGAACAACACTGATGTTTAAATGCATTCCATTATCTATTTAAAACATGCGCAAAAACCAACTTGTTCCAAAAATATCAACTAACGGCTGATTGTCAGTGTTTTTCCCACTTTGTGGTAATACCTACGTAACTGCGTAATACCATCAAAATCGGCGGTATAAATATTTTACCAGGCAAAGAGTTTTTATTCAATTGGTAAAATAGAAAATTAGTTAATTCTAAGGATAATATTGACTCATCCTTAGGATTTCGTATTTCTCTAGTTTGATGAATATATCTTAATGTAAAAAATCGAAGTCCTGACTCTTGGCAGTAACTCTTGAAATTTTATTGCATTCCATAACCCCGTATCAAAAATGAAAACAAAGAACTGTCATTGTCGAGATGACTTGTCAATGGCTTTTAGGTTATTTTGCACACTGTGATTTTTATTGCAAGTTATTTTTCTAATAATAACTTATATATGATTCGACAAAATCGATGTGTGGAACTTGTGACGCAGCGGGGCTCCTCCATCGCAAGTTATGCTATTTTCGGCGTATTCTCTATTTATACAGGACATCAAGACTTGGAATATAAAGAGATTCAATAATGTACGATACGAGTACGATGTATTTAGTCAAATAGAGCATTTGACACTATATTTCTAATCTATTTTTCTATACATTTTCACTAACACTAACAACATTAGCTACCGAAGAAGTTTTTATTTACTAGCGATGTACAGTAAGATTTTATATAGTATTTGTGGTGCTAATAAATCAATTTATATAATAAAAAAATTTCAGAGCCGTCAGTTCCAGTATCCACGGCTTCGTCCCCTGTTACCGCGGCCCCGGAGTCCCCTCGCGCCGCGTCCCCCGTAGCCTCCGCTTCTGTTTCCTCTTCGCACCCTGTCTCGCCTCCAGCGCAGGTATTTATTTTTTTACCGGAAGACCAACAGACGTCAAAGCTTTAAATATTACATCAATTAATAAATAAAGATGCATTTAGAAGATACAAAAAAAAATACATTATTAGTGAAACTGATTTCTGTTGCTGCACTACAAAATACAAGCTCTCCAATAAAAGAGCAAGTAGCAAAATAGGTACAAGTCATCATTTTTAGGTAAATAATTAGATACAAAATAAGATTTGCAAATCTAAGAGGAATTTACTACCGCCACGTCATCCCTTATGCCACTAAGGATATCAGCCTACCTCAACTAAGAGATGGTAACAGAAAAATGTATAGTATTGACAGAGAGTATAGTATATTTTGTTAATAAAAAAATATATTTTGTTCATACGAGTAATGAGACTCAATTTAGATATTATTCACATGACGTTTGATTTGTGAATCACCCGTCGAATGCCACATATAAAAAGTAAAATAATTGTATTTTCCTATTGTATTTTAACAACTGATAAGTTTTTATTCTAGTTGTAGAGTGGAAGCTGTGGTAGTGTAGAATTATACACCCAAAAATGCCAGCAGACCTTTCATTTTATAGTTCAAAAAGAGTACGAAGAGGTCTGTACGATACAACAACAATAATTACAAATATTAAAACATAGCGAGAGGAAAGACCAAACACGAAAGTATAACTATAAACTTATTATACAAAATATGATTTGATTTGAAATTAAATAAATATGATTTGAAGGATTTGACACGTAAATCTTTTAAAACACTTCTACAAATAGTTCGAATAAATATATATACTTGATTTCTACATTTAAAAAATGCTTTCATGTAAACGATTTGTCTCTTAGCGAGATAATATATAAATAAACTCATAAATTAATGCCTAGCAACAGCAGTCATCCCAAGTCTCAGTTTAAAAAAAGTAAATAAACTGCCAAGGAATAGTTTTATTTATAGTCTTTCCTTGAACTTGATTTATTAAGCAAGTAAATAAAACAGCAATTACAAGAATTAATTTTTGTGAAAATTTTTTGAATCAATAAATAAGTTAACTTTTTAAACACTTGACTGTATCTCTATTGTACTCATTTGCAAACAAGACTATACACCCGAAGTGGCTTGTTATTAAATATCCTTCAAGATGTTTACCAAAACTAATTGCTACACATTGCCGTTAAAATGTTTTTTGTTTTTATTTTACCAGGTGGTAACAACAATGGCGTCGTCGTCAACTGCCACTGTCACGACCACGTCAATAACGACGCCCGTTACTTCCGGTCCGAATGCATCAATCTTCAAATCTCAAGCCAGCTCTAGACATATCTCCCAACAATCCGTTGGTATGTTGTGTGGTCGTCAAATATTGACCTCCTTAACCTTTTAAACAATAATCGATTACAAAAATAAACACTGTTGAGGCACTAATTAATAACCGCATAGTTTAAAATAATGAATACATTTTTCTAAAGAAACCTAATTTTTTGAGCTTGAATCTCTGTATAGAAAGGCACAATGATTATTTCTTACTTGTACTCATTTTTAATAATAATTGTACATTTATTATGCTTTCTCACTGTATTTATTCCAGATAAAGGCCTTCCAAAGGCGATGGTAAAACCCAACATTTTGACACACGTCATAGAAGGTTACATTATTCAAGAGGCAGGCGAACCATTTGTGGTAATCATTTATTTTAATAAAATGTAAAACATAAAATTCCATATACAGTGTGTAGACAAGCTAGCGCAATATCTCAATTGCCCCTATCTGACGGCTGAAACACCAACCTTTTTTTAATATTACCTTCTTACGTATCTAAAAAGAAGTGACAAGCCTTACTGCTGAGCTCTAACACGTGAAATGGTTAATTATAGTGCTCGTAAGTATAGATTTTGCTATGACATAAAGTACAGTTTCGCTTAGCAAAATCTAAACTAAAGTTGACCTTATTTAATTATTAGAGCGTCCTACAAGTGCGGCCGTTGGTGCTTTTATTAAATTTCTATGATTTAAACGTCTTAAAATTTATGGCTTTTCTAGAGAGCATTTTGACATGTACATTTATTGATTTATTACCTGTATGTATTCCCAATGTTTGTAGAAGACACATTTGGTTCGCAAAGATAAATCTGAATTACTGACTATTAGCTAGACGCAATGTATTTATTCGATATTAAAAGAAATGATAAATTGATACAGGTAAACAGACCTTTGCGAGACATTTCCGGAGCTGGCAAGGAAGATAAAGAAAACAAGCAGCCGGCTGAAGAACCGCCTCGTAAGTATCAACTACACGGACACGGGATACATTTATGTGATAGTCTTACGGGATACTGCCATACAGTTTACGGCCCCTGTATCCTGGACAGAACTCAAAAGCTCATACATGTCGTTCTATTTCTTAACAGGCGCAGTATCATAAACATAAAGAAAGGAGGGCAGCAATTGCTGTTGTTAACATTGCTATTGGGCATTGTTAGAATTGGGTACATGACAATTTTTTTTTATTTCATATTTAAATAGTTTATCAACAGTTAATAAATATTGCAAAAGTAACAGCATGTTTACAATCAATAGTTTTCTAGATACAGCGACGTGTTCGAGGAGCCGCTGCGAGTCGCCGAAAAACGATTCATACAAAACGGTACTGAGCTGTGACGTCACGACTTGAGAATCATACTAAAATTGTATGGGCGTTTGGATAAAATATATAATAGCTACGTAGATAATGCGTTTACATGCATACTGTCATAGTAAAAATTGTTATATTTAATGTCAGTAAGCTAATGAAATTTAAAAATTTAACATATACAATAATAAGTTTTTGCTTCTTTTTTTAAGTTTTCAAATCTATATAATTTCGATATTAAATTCAAAACTATATTTTTCAAAACATTGTACCTGTCAAAATAACTTATATTTTATAAATAAATTATAAAAACTTGCATTTTTAAATTGTGTCATCTACCCAATTGGTCTTTCAAACCTGTGGTCTACTTTAAATACTCACTAATTTGAAATCATTAGTCGCTAATTATACACATATTGCGCCGCATGGTTATATTTCCTCTGCTCTGTACTTTTAGTCGCAGTTATTTGGACACAAACTTGTATACTATGAATCCCCAATGACAACAGCTGAACAAATTCCTATCAGCTCAAAAAACCAAAAATATTTCCATATCAAAAAAATAAAATTATGGTTATGCCATAGATTGGCACACATTAAACAAGTTATAACCTCCCAAAACATTCCCTTTTTGGTTCTGGATTATAACTGTAAAAATTCCATAATAACCTTTTCAGGTAAAAAACTGCGTTCGGAGTCGAACGGTCAACGTATAAGTTCGTCGGACGAGGCGAAAGCTGCGCCGAGCCAAGCCGAGCCCGATGCCACCGGTTCTCAAGACGACAAGCTGTCTAACGCACAAAAATGGACGGTATGTTGCTTTTTCATATCATCTTGTAAGTAATAACAGTAATGCTAGTTAATGGTAATGGTTATGGTAACACTTGTTAGTTTTATAAAGATAAATAGATTTATAGATTTATATGTGCCATCCTATACATATGTCTAATCGACATTAAAAAATTTAATCCTCGTTTTGAATACAAACTGAATAAAAGTTACTTTTGAAATATAAACATCAAAATAAATGTCACAACCCGGGCTAGGTCTTTGTATATTATCTAAAAAAAATGACAAAAACAAGGTCGACATTATTTGTGTTTGTTTTAGAAGGTAAGATTGACATTGAGTCTTTTCTGTGGCGGAAGTTTGTGATATGTTTATTTTTGAGCTTTGTTTATATTGTAAAGTTTTCTTGTTCTAAACTTTATTTGTATTTTTTTACTTTTATTCACAAATCATGTCAACTCATTTTTTTTATGACAGCAATTGGGGTTGCCAAACAAACTAAGCCACAAATTCTTATAAAAATATTGTATATATAAGTTAGCAAGACTAAATGTCTGAAATGTTTCAAGACTGGAATGTGAGCCCGGCTATGTAAGAAGATTGCTGGCCTTAGAACGGCAGTCTATTACAAGCCAGTCTATGGATAACATCTAAAGTCTTTAACAAACCAGCCTACTGCATCTCATAGTCCTCGAGTTCATGCTGATGCTGAAGCTACTGATCCTGATACTGATACTGAAGCTGCCGCAGTATGTTGTTGCCTAATGCCTCTGAATCCTGCAACTGAAGAAACCTGCCACCACCGCTGCTTGCCATGGATCCGACCTACTGAAGACCCTACCTGCCTGCTGCCCACCTTGCTGATACCTACGAGGAAACCAGCTAACGACGTAATCTACTCCTGATCCTGCCTGCTGCAGACCTTGCTGGAGCCTACTACTACTACCTACGATGGAACTTACTCCTGACCCTGCCTGCAACTGAAGGAGCCTGACATCTACAACGGAGCCTACTACCGACGTAGCCTACGCCTGATCCTGCCTGTTGCAGACCTTGCTGATCCTGCTCCCGCTGATCCTGCATGCGCCAGAGTGCCTGCTGCTGATCCTGCTACAACTTCCTCGCCGTCGAAGCATCGCGGCGACTCGTTTATATCCGTGACAGTTTTTGAATAAAATCTTTTATTACGTGACAAGTTGTTAAGTGAAGTTAGTTCACTAAGCAGAGGGGACAGCCACCTCACTCACAGCACACTTCGCTCACAGCACATTGATAGTTGTCTGTCTGTGTGTTTGATTGTTCGTTGCGCTTGAGTTCTTTCTTTCCGTTTCTTTTTAACTTTACAACTGTTAAACAAGCTTAAAATACAAGAAATAATTCAATTCTTTCAAATTCATTTCTTTTTAATGGCAACCAGCCATCGATACTACTCGATACACAAAACAAAAAGATGTTTATAAGTAAACCTTAGCTGTCAAAATGACTTTTTTTCCGCCATGATGTTTTTTGTATGTGTTGCACACTAATAATGCACAATTTTATTTCCTACCAATAAACAAAGTGTTTTAATAACAATTTAACAATCAAGAAGTGTTCTAAGCATCTTAAACTATTTTTTGGTAAAGTGTACAAAGACCTGGCCAATTTCTTTTAAAATAACTTTTTAACTAAATTCGAATTTGAGTTTGTAATTGTTTTGTTACCTTTATATTCGTTACTGTTATTCAGGAACAGCACTTTTTGTCTGCTATTTTCTGTAACCCTAACAACATGTATGCAAATTTTCAAGATTTAATTTATTAGTTTATTATTTATTTAGGGGAGGTTTTTGTTCATAGAACAAGACAACCTTATATAACAATTATTAAACTTTATATACATAATTATTATTGTTTTGGGAAAACATGTAAGTACTTAAACAATTAGCGTGATATAGATTTTAAGTGTATTTGTATGTAAGTATGTTTGCATAGATAAGATGGATTGAAATATTCCTACGTCTTGAATATTCAGTACCAGCGTGCGTATCAGCGCCTCCTTCTCACTGCTCACAAGGCATACTCCGGCAGCAAGTGAATGATGATTAGTTAAAGTTAGTGTATCGAACAGATAACAACTCAATTTTGCATGTATGTTATTAGTTGTAATATTAAAAATTCCCACTAATCTAATCCATGACTAAATAGGTGGCAGAAGTCTGCGAGTTCATCCGCAACATCCCCGGCTGCGCGAACTACGCAGAAGAGTTCCTACTGCAGGAAGTTGATGGAGAGGCACTGCTCCTCATCAGGCCCGAGCACCTGGTGATGGCGCTGGCCATGAAGCTCGGCCCGGCGCTAAAGATAGTGGCCTGTATCGACGCGCTACGGCCCTCACATCACTCCCAGCTGTAGACTTCCAAGTAAGTCTCTTATCATTGTTCTAACAAATAGAAGCATTTCTAATACGAAATCACAAAAAAGATATCTTGATATAATAAGACTGTTCCATTAGAAGTGTGTTGTTTATTTTCTGCTGATTTTTGCTTTTGCATATTGCTGGTTGCTGTACAGTCTTTAACATTAAATAAAGTTTTAAAGAAGTTCAAAAAAGGGATTCGTTTTTTTAAAGCGGATTACAAAGTTTACTATAATTCCTTCTCTAAAATTTTCTATGGATTCTTGATGACAGATTTTTATTGCATACATCGACATGACAGATTAACCTGACTTGAACTAGATGACATCATCTGACAGTCAAGTTATAATAATATTTATAGAAAGTTGTATCCCAAAATATGTTTTGAGCTACATAATATAAAAGTATAATAAAAAAAGATTTTGATTTAATATTATTAGTTTGCAACACAACTATACTGCATTAGATAATTTATTTACTCTCAACATTAAAATATTATTTTGAAACAGTGCAACATCATAACAGTAATGTCTCCTACTTTCCAGATAAATGCGACTATTCATCTTTAAGGGTCATCTCGAGACTTGAAGGGCAATCTTTTGATACTTCATTTTTTATCTCTAAAGGTTCTGTTGTTTTTAGATTTTTAGTTTGTTTTAAGGTGATTTTTTTTTCGCGTTGCATCATATGGTGACAAACAAGCTGGAAATTTAACAGATTAAATGCTCTATAAATGTCCGTGTTATTTTTTTGTGATTCAGTTTTCGTTAATACGAAGTTACAATAATTTATAGTCATGATAAATAATAATTAAATGTCAATTTTGCTTGAAGAACTTTGCATTGCTTTTACAGTTATCAAATTAATTCCAAAGAGCAATATTTAGTTCGATTGTTATGGTTTTCCCATTAATATAATTCGTCTAGTACAGCTTGGCACCTAGGACATATGTCGAAAGCTCCGCCTACCTAGTGTTAAGTAATTTAATAACCATTGTAACTGTTATAACAGTTCGATGTGTCGCTCACAAATATTATTATATTTATTATTATTCCAAAAAAAACATTTTTAATTAGTTGTCGTCTGTAATGCCCAAACAATAATGCTTAAATATGAGTTTTACTGTTTGTAAAAATGAAAAACATAAGAAAAGCTGACAACCCCAAAAACTGTTGGAATATAAATAAAAGTGCATCTGTGTGAAGAGATGGATACAGAATAATGAGGCCGACGCTAGACCTTAAATTATATTGTACCATTTTTTTTGATTGTTTAGAAATAAAGTTCGCGTTCGAGAGTGAAGTTATATTTGCAAATTATTTATGCTCTAGAGTCGGCCTAAAATATCGCACGCTTGGCAATCAGTGTGTGACTTATTTAACGTAATATTCTGTAAATTGTAATCGTGTAAATTAATTTAATGTTAGGTTAAGTTTTACCTGTCGTAAAAATTCACGTAGGGGCAGGTAACGTGAGGGATATATGTAATCTGTGAAATATGTTTAGTTTAGCTATCTATCATGGTGCGAGTATTTTCTTTTTTGATTTTGTCAGAATGATACACGCGTTCTTACTTATTATAAGTATTTAAAGGATTACGCATGTATTTGATCTTAGCATCTTATAGTACATCGTTAGTTATAGTTTCATATTGTCTTCTACAGTGAGGTTTTAAAGGTTATACTGTATACAATAACTATTTGTAATTAAACTTCTCAAACTTCTTCTGTAGATATTTTTGGGTGCAATCCATAGAAATATAACGATATGATGAACTCGTTTACTTTTATAAGGAAGCATTATCGATTAAATCTATGGTGCTAATTTATGTTATTTTGTGTTTTACTTTAATGTAGTCTTTTAATTTTAGTTTATATTATTATTATTATTATATTCTAAGTTCGTTCTAAAGTAAACCGAAGATTGTAAATAGGTGTATGTGTATATGTATATATATATATATATACACAGGTCAGCTTTTATAACTTGCTAGGTTTATTATTGTATTAATACTGTCATTTTACATGAACAAGTAATATGTTTTATTGTATATAAGCAATTGCTATAAACGCATAAGAATACCAAAAACAGGTCAGTTTATATTCGAATAGGTTAATTTAAGGTTAACATTCTGGTTAAAACAAAATGACAAAGTCTTTTTTTTAAATAACTTTTTCATGTATATCTTACATCACACTGGTATATTCTATGTTGTATTTGTGATATACTTAGTGTTTAAGCTTTGTTTCAACTGACAGTTATTTCGGTACATGAATAAGTAGCTGTCATAGGATAAGTCGGTGTATAATTACTGTTTATTAATGTGGTGATGTTCCGTTTATTTACGATATCTGTAAACCCGTAGTCGGCCTAGGTACTGCCAAATGAGATAACATATCAATATACTACTTATTTGTAATTCGGCCTGGTCACTTAATTTTTTACCCCTAGTTCCAAATCTCTGAATGTGAAAACATTTCCTTTTTCTGTTCTTGTAAAATTATATAAGTATTACCATCGTGAATGCAAACGTTGTTATCAACTTGGAACCATTTCTTTTAAGGATAAATAAATCAAATGAGACTGAAAGACTCTTTTATTTTCTCATCTCACTTAAAATAAGATTGTATACAATACAACAAACATAGGAGACAAAAACAGAGATCTACTCCTTCGCGCTTGTTTTATATATACAATGTCACACAAAATTATTTAAAAAACGAGAAAATTTTACTAGTGCAGAGAAGTACAACCTAATCTAACTAGCCTTGATAAAAACAATCAAATTTATGGCACTCAAGTACATAATTTTGAACTGAATTTAAACAATAATAAAAGAACGCCTTATTTTCGCGAGTATGTAGCTGAAACAATGTTGGTCTAGTACAGAATGAAGCTTTATTAACGTGTTAGGTTTTTAACACTTACAAGACATTGATTTTCTATATCAACGCTCACCTAAAATGTTAGTTCTCCGCATAATTTCCTTACACACTTTTTATCTCGCTAGGTGCGGCAAATCCATACGATTAACTAGTGTTTACCTTTCGCCATATTTTATCTGATAAAGTTTATTGTATATGAATTAATGTAACGCTAAAAAACAATTCCACAAAAAATATTATGTAGATTGTTACGGATAGTCGTTAGAGGGGCCTTTTTTTGATCCAAATATTTATTATTCAACTCAAAATTTTACACTGAGTGCATAGAAAACTACATAAACAATTATAAACTAAAGGTGCATCTATTAACAATTCTTATAGCTATTTTCATTACATCTAAACTTATTTGTAAAATACTTTTTATACTTTAAAACAAAATGTAAAATGATACTCATTGTCAGTTACTAATTAAATTCAGGGGACTATTTTAACAACAGTGGTTACATAGCAAAAAATAGTTATTGTGTTGATAGTAGACACTCTAGAACGTACAAAAGTTGATCAAATATTCATTTCCATTTAACTCTTCCCTTTCGATAATACAATTTTCTTAATACATAGATAAGTCTAGTTTCCAGGGAGATGTTGAATCCCCGTCATGGCGTTTGTCAGTTTGGCGTAATCACTGATGTTACTATAGATAGTTACAACACTTTTTAACACAACAATTTTTTACCGGGTTTTTACAAAATTTTGTAGTGCTCTATTAACTTAGATTTAATATAAGCCTAGAATGCAGCGCCTTATGTAAGGAGATACGTTTGTCGGAGTGCTATGCCTGTAATTCATAGAGTATTTGAACAATACAGGAAAATAATATTTGAAATTATTTTGCCTGACAAATGTCATAATGGTATTCTTTCCTTAGACAATAGGTACTTACCTAATGTAATATTTTTATACCTGTATTAAAATTTTAATGATTATCAACATCAACTGATTTATCAACAGTGAAAACGTTATAATATATATATTCTTGTGGGAACACGATCTGAGAAGTGCACTCGCAGGTAATGTCGAATTATTAGATTCTTAATTTAAATTAAACTCTCAGAAGTATGGTCTCTTTTGATGAACTTTTTGAACTTTTTTTTGGACCATAATTTTGAACTAGTGAAATTTCACAAAATTTCATGATTACGATGGTTAAAAGTTTGTCTAATGAAAAAACATTGTTGGACGAAAAATCGTGAGTTAATAATCCTATTTTTTACCATCGACGAAACAAGATTGCAACACCTGCCAGTCTCGATTGAATATTATCGGACGAAGCGAAGGTTTTAAATCAATATTTTGCTTGAATATTGATTTAAACGCTTTCGTTATCACTTATTGTTTCAGGTTTTCGCTAAGTAGAAAATATATCTAAATGGAAACAATAGTCTGTGAAAAGCTGGGCCAACTTTTCTGCCTTGTAGTGTAATCGTTTATAGATCAGCATACAGGTCTAATTCCACTAATGCTGCAGTAGTTTATGTAATTAGTAACTCGGAAGATGATATATTATCGGGTTTCCTTTTAATAGAGGGCGTAAGAGCGTGGTTGGTTGAATTTGTTGTAGGCGGCTAGGTTGGAGCCAGCTCCCCGATCTCTCGCCATCGAGTCCGTCAACTGACTAGAATCTGCCAGCCTCTGAAACAGTAAAGGATCAATTGAGAATACATATTTACGTCTACAGAGCCTTTACCGTTACCTGGTCAGCCGCAATGAGTTTAAGACTAAATAATTGCATCAATTAGGTACTAATGGCAGTTCTGCTTCTTTTAGCCAAAAGAAGAAGAATACTGTCCAAAGACGCGGCCTCCCGGTGTTTTGTAATTAGTGGCATTAGTAAATAATACATTTTAGTTTTAATGTGCATAAAGGAACAAAACTTTTGTTAGAATTACAGTTAAAGTTACAAACACAAAGTGCTGTGAACTCGTGTGTTGAACCTTCTAAGGTCTTATTTTATTTTCATGTATGCCGTTCGAATGTACGTTCTCTCGTCAAATGTGGAAGCTCCGTATGCATACACAATATTATACGTGTTTACGTCTTAATGAGGGCTATTAAAAATTAAGCGTTTATTATTAATCCTGTTTTATAATTTATCAATAATCCCTTGCAAACCAAATAAAACCTGCCTCTTTTTATAAGAATTAAAATTCGGAGAATTACCGAAATAACTTTCTATGTGCTTCGTGCTGTGATAATAGTAAAAATCGTAACAAAGCTGCAGACCTTATAAATTATGTCCCTGTCACTGAGAAAAAATCCGAGGTGATACGACATGACATGACATCAATCTTGCTCTCGCGCCACGTCGTCCCTTTTCTCTTTCTCTTGCTGCGTCCCGTTTGCCGATTACAGCGCTCACAGCGCTAAAAGTGCTCAAAACCGTTCCGATTCGTTTGAGCGCGCTAAAAGTGGTATTAGTGCTATTGCAGTCGGAACGGTAAATATCGCGCTAACATTCTGATTGTTCGTCGCTTAAGTCTAAAGTTACAATTTCATTAAGATCTTTGACCCTGAATGAAGCAGGAGCCATTTTTTTATATTATTACAAAATAAAATTAATAAGCAAGCTTTTAAAATCTTTAATCGACTAATAAAAACATTAACAAGTAACGTCATGTGTCAGTTTTGACAGTGCGCTCACAGCGACCATGCTCCGTAGCTTTGGCACTGTGAGCGGGAAGATGGCGGCGTTTATGACGTCATTGATGACGTATCGATATCGCTGTGAGCGCGCTCACGGGCAATCGGAATGGGTATATGAGCGCTGTGAGCGCTATAATCGGCAAACGGAACGCAGCATCTGTCTCATTCATGTAATTATTTTTGTACGCCATACATCTACTCACGTTTTCACCAATATTAAGATTTTTTTTATTCCATCAAAGGTAGTTGCAAAACACTAAAGCTAAACTAAAGACTAAAGAAAGAAGAAAAGTGAGAATTACTTTTGAACATTACCCTGCCGTAATCTTGCTCGATCGGCTTGGTTGCCGGCAGTGGTCTGATCATCATCTTGGACTTCATAAGAGGAGTGGTGGGACCCTTAAAAGTGATCCAGTAAATAGTTTGGCCCCTGGCTTCATCCGCCGATAAAGCATATTTTCCGTTCAAGTTGCTGTAATTTCAAATCCATATAAATATAAAATATACTTACATGTAAAACGCGGTAAAAGGTTGCTTGATACATCAAAATGTGTTTCCCATTATCTAAAGATATAAGGTACTACCATATTTTTTTAACTTAACATTACATTAACAAGTTTTAAGTTTTAGTGATGTTGATTTCAGACTTTATAAATTTAAATTAAATAGCCAACCATCTGTCAATTCCTATCGCATTTTATAAATAATTTGGGAAATCAAAAATTAACAAATGTCGAATTTCGTAAAGAGTATGAAACTTGAACTCATTGAAAAGCAACGTCTTTGTTGTAGTGATATTGCAAGGTTACACCTTTATGGATATTATATGTATTTTTTATTTTTATCTGTTTCATATACCTAATATAAGCAATCATAAAAAAGAACAACTGATAAAATAATTTCAATTCAATATGAGTATTACATAAACAATATAATATAATCTCTTTCCTATATAAAGTCTCTCATAGCATTGTCGTATAAAAAATCGTACTGAAGATCTTTACATAGTAGGTAAATATGTTAACTCATATATTTGGTAACCCGAGAATAAATCTAAACATTGTATACGCCATTTAAAAAAAAATTTTAAAGGGTTAAGTCCATTTTAGGCCGTCAGTAAGCTTTTTGTTTCAACACTTAATGGACGAATGCAATGCACGATAATTCGTATCATTTATGTAAATGATTATTTAAAAAAGTATCAGAACTAAATTATTTCCCAATTAAATTATCTCAATTAATAAGAAACTAAACGTGAGGAGTCTCCATACAATAGCTGCGCAACGTTGGGGTTACTGATTCAATGCAAAAGATGTTTTACTGGTGGCTTATTCTAAAGATAAATGCATAAAGCTTTTTATAAACAGTAAAGTAAACATATAAAATATACATTTAAAACTAAATAAATAATATCAAAAACATATTACAAACTTAATTATGTTAATTGTATAATCTTGCAAAGCATTATTTCGGTTGCAACTATAACTTTTTGTGAGTTTTGTTTTTTTTTAGTTCGGGATCCCTATCACCAAACTTAAAAATTCAAATACGTCAATCCAATATTCGCTCTGTTATTTAGCAACAAGCGAATGTGCTCTTTCAGTTTTCCTTTTTTTTGACTTTTTTTCTTCCCATGTTATTTCTATAATTATAATATGGATAATATGGATAATTTAGTTTATATAAAATAAACTAAATTATCCAAAAAACTCTCCTGTGTTAGACAATAAGAACTCGAGCTGAAAACAAGCTTCATAAGCGCGGAAGGTTAAGCTTGTTTGCGTCTATTAAAGTTGCACGGGGGTGAGATAATGTGGCTCAGTACCGTCAGTTTCTCGCATTTTGAGACCTCCTCGACTTGTCACAGATAGATACCTCTTCCTTTAAAATCCTTTAGGTTAGTCTAATGACTAATGTATAAATGTGTTTTGGACACGTGACTCTAGTGTTGTACGTAAGATTTCCTTTGACTTCATCATTTAATTTAAATACCAAAAAAAAAAGTTAGTTCAATAACCTTTTAAATATGGTTTATGACTATATAGTCAATCTATTAAAAATAATCATGACGGTATTATATGCTGAAACATCATCGGCCGACGGCTCAAACACTATGGACTTAAGCCTTTCTTATTTTTATTTTAAATTTTTTTTACACATATGAATGTGCTGTTCGGCATTGAAAAGTTCCGTTTTCTGCATCCACGTTCACCCCAGGGTCAAAGATGACCATAGTTCTAATACTCAAAATACATTATGTAACCTCTCAATGTATAGTGGATGAAAACGACAGCAACATTTCTCATTAGGTTTCTAATTGATGTTAAGGAGTTACGTTGTATGGCTACAGGTCCAGTCTAAGATATCTTTAATCACAGCACAGTTACTCGATACACTTGTGATTCCAATGCACATTCGACCAAATTGGCTTAAACATTTCTTATTAATATACTGTTTCATGACAAGAAGTTCCTTTGTACGAATCCAGGTCCATATCAATGTGCATAGGCGCAAATCGATTGAAACAATTTCTCATGAACGTGCCGTTTGACGTTGAGGAGTTTCGTTGTATCATCTGATGATGAAGCCGGAAGGTAGGCAGTACATTGGGTTCTAGTGACAAAGTATGAGCTATTTTATATTAATACCCTAATCACTTAAGGTACGCGTATACTTTTGAGGTGTGCCCTGAATTTCTCCAGGATCTTATCATCAGATCCTAACATGACCACAATGGGACCAAATTGGACATATCCCCTTTCCAACAAAAATATAATTTTCAAATCAATTAGTAAACATCGGAGTTGTGTAAAAACATAAAAAAAACCGAATTGGATACCTCCTCCTTTTTTCGAAGTCGGATAAAAACATTATTTAGTGTATCGAAAACTCTTTTGCCAACAACGGTCTTTTAAATTGTGTGTGCTAAGCCTTCACCCGGGCATGCGTCCCACAGGTTCAAACAACAAATGTGAAAGATCATGCCCACTGTTGAAGTTGTCGAGGAGTTCTACTAAAAACTTAAAAACTCAATATCTTATAAATTAAATAAAAGGTTGTTATGTTATTATCAAGAACTACTATTGTCTTACGACGTTTCATTTCTCATATAGTGATCAATTTAGAAAATCTTCGATTGTGTACCAGACAGTTATAGTAATATCTAGTATACACACTTACTATCTAGCTAATGTAATAAAAATATTATGTTCCATGTGACCAGATTAATAATTGTTCTCATTTTATTGTTTATAAATTCGACTTTCAAACGCAGTACGCACATTTAAAAAACATTATTTTACTGTGCGTTCGTAAGATGTATGTTCCCATGGAACCAATTTACAATTATAATAACCATTGTCTTAAGGAACAATATCTACGAAAATAACGTTAGGAATCTTGTTCGCCAAACATTCTTCTATTACTTAAAATCTATTAGAAACCATATTTTTTGTGATTTCTAAGCTAAAAGTTCAATAGTTTTCATTCTGTGAGAACCATAAACCGATCATTTTCCCAGAATATTTACCCGTATTGAAAAAAACCAAACCGATTGCGAAAACAAATAACAGTAAGTGTATCAAACTGCATACACAACATACCTTCGAAAAGTCAAACAGAAATATCTTGCAGATATGTCAGCAAACGTAATGTTACTTCTAACTTGTTTTATTTAGGTAACTATTATGTACATATTTGTATAAATTGTCAAACATTACCAGCCAAAAAACATTTAGAAATAAATTTAGTTTAGATAACATTCAACTTTAATGAAATTATATAAATACTCGCAAAAGAACGTTTGCATATTTTTATTACTTTAAATGACTAATTTACTTAATTATATCCTATTGTCTAATTGGAAATCTGCTTTGTATATTACCTCTTATCGCATTCCTTGTACCACCAGGCGCCGCCGTGCTCTGTGGCGCAGGACCCATCGGCCCACTCGTCGTTGTCCACGTCCAGGGTTGAGAACTTCTGACCCGCGTGGTACGATAACGAGTCACCTGATGATTACATGTGGATTAACTTAAGCTACTTGTGAAGGTACAGATCCACCTCAAATTTTAAACCTCAACAATATATTCCGGTAAACAGAAACAACCAAAAAACCGAAAGCAAAATTTCAATCTTGAAAAGCAACTTTTCTAGATCTACAAAATAAATTTCAATGCTCTCCAGACTCTCACAGAAACTCCAGAAACTCAAAATAAAGTAACGTTAGCTCACGATAAATAACAAATACTAAAAACTATGCAATAAAGGGGATAACATGGTTTACATTTACATACACATCACAGTTTCATATCCCAAGGATGTCTGTCCATACCGCGATTCAAATCCTATACCTTTGGTATAGAAACCATGGGTAGTAATATTTCCGCAACAAAAGCTGCGGAGCAGGAAACAAGTTATTTTGGACAGAATAATTATATGGTCCCGTCCCAGCATTTTTTTCGCAAACGTAAAGAAATAAAAAAATAATAATAATGTAAAAATCCACAATAAAATTATTTAAAGAACAGATTTATTAGAAAAAGAATTACAATTTTGTAAAAAGGAAACATTTCAATATTTAAGGGGCGCTTGGCTAGTTAAAATTTAGTTACCAACTTAACCACATAACGCGTATAAACCAGCCATTAGACTCGTAGTGCATATCAATTATTGAAATCATAGTCAAGTTCGACAAACGGACCTGATCAAACCACAGACTAGACAGATAACAAGACTCAATAGCGCAGCATACTGTTATGGTGAAACGTCACCTCACTATGACCACATGATGTTTTTTTTTGTTTCAAAGCAGAACATAAAGGAGAGTGTAATTTTTTTAATATTTTAGTGTGTTTACCACATATTTACGTGGCGTACATCATGCTAACCGAAAATGAAATGTCTCCTTAGGACAAAATTGGGAAAAAATAAGACTCGTTGATTCATTCACATTTAGATATGTCAACAATTAGCATTCGAAAGTATATGTCTTAAGACTGTAAAATTGTGCAATGGATGGAACGCGGCTGCGTAAAATGTTATAAAATTACCATTTATGATATGGAAGCTTCAGGATTTAATTGATTTGTTACAAAAATAAGTAAAAACTATAATTCAATTAAAAGAAACCTAATATTTCAGGTACCTATTTAGGTTTAACTAAATGTGCTGGTAATATACGTTTGCCTTAATAAGTTAATTCTCACGTTGAAAAGGTCGCCTAGAGCAGAAATGATTGAATTGAGTTGAGTAATACCGGCAGTTCCGCGATAAGTCCCCAGGGTGCTGATGCGGTAGCTCTCGTGCTCCGGCCCCACGGTGAACACGCTGAAGCTCGCGAAGGCCTCCTGTCCCGGGCTGGCTTCCATCTCCACACGCAACTCGTACAGCTTCTGATTGGTCAGGTAGCTCAGCTTCTCTAAGCCCAGCCAGAACTCGCCCGCCAAGTTGCCAAAACCGTGCTTGTAATCCAACCACGTCTTGTAGAAGTCTTGGGATCCGTCGAACCTGTTGTGGAACACCTGCAAAATACTCCAATTGGTTAGACAAACATGAGATGTCAGAGTACACAAATACTTTACTGCAAGATACGCTTTTTCTGTGACACTACATTAAATATTTGCGTTCTTAAAGTTGTTTTTTAAACAATTGAGTGTGAAAGCAATAACAGATAATTCACGTATGTTATGTTTTGATAATTCATATCGTGTGTCGATATTGATCGTTTCCGGCTTTTTCGTGCCATATACAAGCTATACAAGCGCAGTGTCCGTAGAGTCATCGGCCGTACATGTTTATTTATAATTCTGGCAGAATTGATAAAACATCCGCCACGCCGATTCGTAGTTTCGAACCTGTTACAAACTGAAACTGAAACCTGTTACAACTGAACCTGTAAAGAAAATGCTGTCACCCTAGCTTCAGGTGTATCTAAGAAGAAACCTGAATTTTTGCAAAGTTAATACGATCTAAGGGTTTTGTCAGAGACGGCTTTTTATAACTCACTGTCTCGCGGCAGTTCATGATCCACTTATCGTTAGGTATAGGTCAAATAAAACCGGCTTGAGATAAAATTGTGGTACTGACCGTCCAGCCACCACCAGCAGTGATGAGGTCACAAAGCACGTAGAAGGGCTCGCTATCTTCCGGCTTTATCTTGTATATGCCCGATATGTTGAACCCTTGCTTCTGAATCTCGTAACAGTCGGTCGGGAACCGCTCAGACCGGTCCACCCTTCCAGCTTTGCTAATAACAAAAAAAAACTTATTTTTCTACAATAAATCTAAAAACAATAGCCTGTATGAATCTAATTTAAATGTTCTATGTAAAATTAAAAACATTGTTTGGCTTCCATTAAATTTTCTATCTCTTTATTGGACTAACCGAACTCGTTTAAATTAAACAAAGTTTGTTTATGAAATAATAACCTTAGAGAATGAACTCTATTTCAGAGACGATTGCAAATAAAAAGGTAAAGTATGTACATTTTGCTACATACCTACTAGTCACCTTTTTTCTATGTTGAGGTAATAATACAAATCTTACTACGAATACCAGTTATTACGCATCTACTTATGTAAGTACTTTGAATGCCATAAATTACCTGCTGCAATCGCATTTCTTTTTCTGATCCATGATGGTTTTCTTGAATTCGGAGATTATGCTTAGCGCATCCAAACTGGAACCGACTTCAGCCCTAAGAAAACACAAATTATTCTGTTAGATTATAAATAACTTTTTAAACTTGTATATTACGTAAACTTGCCTACATATTAACTTAAACTAACAAGTTTGTAAACAAGTTAACCTGTTTATGAAGTGCATTTTTTGGTAGACTTTAATTCGTGGTACAACGTTTACAAATAACACATTTACAGAATTTCATAGCAAGACAAGCATTCCTCCTCTTAAAAATCCCGGGCAATGCTGAAACTATAGCCACTATTGCTGCGTTCCGTTTGCCGTTTACAGCGCTCACAGCGCTCATATACCCGTTCCGATTGCCCGTGAGCGCGCTCACAGCGATATCGATACGTCATCAATGACGTCATAAACGCTGCCATCTTCCCGCTCACAGTGCCCAAGCTACGGAGCATGGTCGCTGTGAGCGGCCTGTCAAAACTGACACATGACGTTACTTTGTTGATGTTTTTATTAGTCGATTAAAGATTTTAAAAGCTTGCTTATTAATTTTCTTTTGTAATAATATAAAAAAATGGCTCGTGCTTCATTCAGGGTCAAAGATCTTAGTGAAATTGTAACTTTAGACTTAAGCGACGAACAATCAGAATGTTAGCGCGGTATTTACCGTTCCGATTGCAATAGCACTAATAACACTTTTAGCGCGCTCAAACGAATCGGAACGGTTTTGAGCACTTTTAGCGCTGTGAGCGCTGTAATCGGCAAACGGAACGCAGCTTATGGGTATTGCCGGCTACTGCATAGTTTTATTCTAAACCAGCATTGATTTGTGTCAGGGTACGTAAAACATTCCACTGCAACATCTACGTACAACAGAATACAGTTGATTTTACCTTTGTTTCTCTGGTTTTGGATAGCGCCGGTTTTTAACTTCAGAAATGATGTTTACAACGGTGTCCACACCACTCTGGATTTGTTTCAAACTTCCCTCCAAATTAGTTATACGTGCATCTATCCCTGACGTGTCTATTTCACCTCCTACAACATAAATGAATTTAATTTAATTAAATTATACATCTCGGCTTGGGAATACAATACTTGTTCTCCTTGTTTGCTGAAAGGTTTTGTCTCGCTAGATTTTTAAATATGTAAACAGACGGACAAACTTCGATTATTGGATATGCACGAGGAAAACAAATCTTTTTTTTACGTTTCATAAATATTTGAAAAAAAATGTTACCAAAATCATAATTTCGTCCTTTTAAATAATTGGTAAGCTCTATAGGTATCAATTATCTAGGAATCGACCTACATAGAATTTACAACATCACATTATTAAATTAAAAATTTATTGACAGATTAAAATTGCATAAATCAATATATTCTTCTAACTTTCTAATTTAGTTTGCTTCCTATACTCTCCTACCACTCCTCTTATTCCAATGACTCGATATCCTGAGAAGTATAAGTTAGTTGTCTTTTTATGCTGACACGATATCCATTGGTTCTGGCGAATGAATTAACATTCATTGCTCCAGTGTGTTAGTGATCCCCAAAACAACCCTCTTGGAGTAAGATGAACAAGTTGTTAAGTCTTGTTTGATTATGTCAATAAAAAGAAATCTGACCGCAAAGCAACCTTACCGGCAGAAGTCCTCTGTTCTACCAATGCTTTAAGAGTGTTTAACTCTGTCTTGATGTAATCCATCCGCGCCTCCATAAGTTCAGCGCTGGTGCCGGTGGACTGGGCTCGATTCTGCTTCAGCAGGTCCGACAAGTGGGTGATGATGGTGTTGGTCTTCTCGTGCAGCTCGACGTCCATCCGGTTTAGCCGATACTGTATGTTATCTACCTTCTTGAGGTACTTCTCGCTGGAGGTGATGGACTCCAGCAGCTTCTCCAGCACCAGGTCGCTGTCCACGGCGTTCACGTCGATGTTCCGCGTGTAGTTGTTTTTTCTGGTCGACAGCGCGTCGTTCAACTCTTCCTCGTACTCCTTTTTCCATAAGGTGTTGTCACTGTACGGCTTCTCTTTCAATAGTTTATCTTTAGCTGCTGAACCCGACTTAATACATAAACACAACAGGCTCGAAAATAACAGCAGAATCTTTTTAACCATTTTGACTTGTTTTCTGCACACGCACCAAACTGACACTGGATGTAGTTTATTTATTGTTGACACCCGGAGTTGCGCTTGCGTGCCTACCTTAACACAACTGATTAAGTGATAGATTTAAAGAATGCGCCAGAGAGCATCCGTAACTGAGTGTGTGTTTCTTTGGAAATGCCATCCAATTGTCTTACATTCTATATAGAATGTTTTGAGAAACATAGGTAATCAAACTATGGAAGAATCTAAAAATGTAATTTAAACAATGGGAAGTTAAAAAATGAATTAAAAGTACTTAGCTCGTACAAGGTACTTTGTAATCAAATTTTTTATAAATATAAACTCTTGCAACTTATGTATCGAACGCCCTTATTGTAGTAGATTGAATTTTCTTGTTTTGAGATGCTATTTTTATTCATTAGCGTATCGGCTCTGTGCAACCACGAAAAACAAAATGAATGTCGTCGAAATTTATGGTGAAGGAACGCGTAGGTTTCATTTTCGATTTAACTACTTGGACATCACTACATAGTATAAAACAAAGTCGCTTCCCGCTGTTTGCATGTCCCTTTGTATGCATAGATCTTTAAAACTAAGCAACGGATTTTTATGCGGTTGTTCTTTAATTTAATAGATAGAATGATTAAAGAGGAAGGTTTATATGTATAAATACATAATAATATAGTTGAGAAACACTGATAATTTTAGAGGTTTCTAATGTGGTGTCGTAAATAAACAAATTTTTTTGCGCATACATTATAAACGCTGGCTGAACCCTAAGGGATAGATCAAAATAATGTACTACAATATTCTACACTAGGACTGATAATATTCTGCTCACTGTTCGAAAACTTTTCCGGGTTAACCTAAAACAGCCGTTTAGGATAACGGAAAGATTCAGTAGCGCCCATAACTGGGTACCGACAAAAGCAAAATAAGAAAAATTATGTTCATTTTAAAAATAATAGTTTTGGAAATACAGTGCAACCTTAATATAACGTAGGTACTTCAATATAACGACTTCCTCGATTTAACAAATTCTTCGTAATCCCCTTTAATTTTCCATAAGAGTCAATGTAAAATATACCTTTACATTGCGAAAATTTTTGCGAACAATCTCTGTACAATTTTGTCAACCCATAACCTTTACAATAAAGTTCCTACCAATGTACTCGTATGACAATCTCATGGTATGTGATTCATGTCGCGACAGGTTTCGACATGTGCTCTCATTTATAAGTAGAAGTTGTTCGCTATAACAAGAGGAGTACGTAATGTTAACGAATTTCAGACCAACCTAACCTTAACATCACAAACCTCAGTTCAACGAATTACTTGATATAACGAATATTTACTTGTTCCCTTCCGATTTCTTATATCGAGGTTGCACTGAATTTACTTCTTTTAACTGTTTTCATTGCCGCCGCAAAATGAGCATGCGACTCACCTGATGGTAAGTGACATCGGCACCCATGGACATCATAAATCAAAGGTGTTTTATTTATGGACAGTAATTATTGTAATTATTATATCGACTGCAGATGCGTTATCAACCGTAGGCTTCGGTTGAGATTGCCTTTGTTCCAGCAACTGGACCGGCTGTACTTCCCTTTAACCGAAACACAACCAAGTAAACGTGATTATTTGGCCTTCAAAATAGGAAGGACTGTAGTAGAGCCCCACACGAGATCTTAGCAAAGAAACTCTTCTATCACTTGCAATTACAGACGTATGTTGTTAAATCTCGCTAGCATAAACTTTAATATTTCAAAGCTTTAATATGATACCGAATCCACCCTTGAGCTCGCAATTATGTTAACACCCTTTATATTCAGGTGATATGATTAGAAATAGGAGTACATATTTTTGTGACCAGTCATAGTTATTCGATTGGTCTTGTGATTGTGGTCACCCTGCAAGCCTACTCTCGACAACAATTCCGATGGATCGGCAATCTAATTTTGATATTTCGTACTCTTTGATGCGACACTAGCGCTTATTGAGTTATTATTGTACGGCCATTATATTATGCTACTAATTGATATTGAAATTGGTAATGTCTATCCTAAAGACAACAAATCGGAACTCTTGGATTTGCGTTGACAGCAGTCAATTGTAGTAATATCGAGTGCGCATTGTTTTGTTGATTGTTGAACTGTTACCAACTTCACTCGCAAGAATGCAATCAGAATCAAATCCCAAATTCAACTGCAACTTTGACAAAATTGTTTTCAAGAGTAGGAAGTAACGTGACGTTTAAATAATATTTGGGCTTGAAATGTGATTATAATTAAAATTAGTTTCGAGTTGTGTAGTTGTGCTTTTAGTTAGATTTTTTCGATTGTTTTCTTAAAATTTATTTATACCTCATTTTTTATTTAGTAGTTCATATTCAAAGATAAAGTTTGAACTTAACAGGATTGACAGGATTAGTACAAAGTATGCCACATCGTTAAAGATAAATTCTGAAAAATTGGCTCTGAGATGTGTAAAGTGTACCTGCAACAGAAAAGTACATTGTATTACGCAATAGTGAAATTATTAATGTACAAAGCATGGCCGTCTTTGTTTGTTATTCGTAAGTGATTCATTTAGTAACTTGATCCATACAAAAACATTGTGCGCCGGTGATTATGCAAAATATTAAAACAATAAATTCATTGTATTCAATCCTAAATGAATGAATGGGGAGTGAGAAAAATAACAGAAAGTACCCAATTCATTGTTCTCATTACACCATCTGTTACCTGATATTGTATCTTGGTAAATTTTTGTCTAAATATTTTGTTGCTGTAATTTTTGTTTTGTTGACTTAAGAAGTTATTGTGTAATTAAATTATGTTAAATATTCTTAGTTCAGCGCCTTTATTCGGACCTAGCGAGGCGATATGAGGCCGTTTGAGGGAGTTCGTCGTTTGGATAGTTGCGAGGAGGAAGACTTGCTGAGCTAACAGATATAGATTAAACTAATTTTGTATAGATATGTAGAGACATACAAAAAACAATACCCGTGAAGTTTCTTGCCAGTTCTTCTTCACGAAGGTTTTACGAACTGGTGGTAGAGTCTTGCTTTATTTGACGTCAATAAGAACAAGTAATTGTAAATGTTGAGGAATAAATATTTGAATTTTGAATTTGAATTGGTGAGTTAACTCTTCTATGATATGACTCTTCTTCAAGAGAGTTACTACTGGACCAAGCGAACTAAACAAACCGGTGGTATGCAGCTTCCCATTCAATCAATTACTTCTAGTAAACAAAAAAAGCTATTTAGTAAATAAACCCAGGCGTCTTAAATTGAAATAAATAATAACTCAAGAAATCAAAACATAACTTCGCGTTTAATTCAGAATAAAGTGCTATTTTATTATTATTGCTTATTTGAAAAACTGCCCTATTCCAAAAAATTTAAACCTGTGCACAAAAACAATATACATCAATAACAATTTGTCCAAGCACAAATAAAGAAAATTCTGTTATAAGTATTTACAGTGATACCTTCTAATTATATTTTTTTAATTTCCCATCAAGCAGACACAAAAGAAACTTTATTGTTGGTACTGAACAAAAGTCCAAATAATAGGAACTATAGAAGCAAGTATTAAAGGAATGATTTAAGGATGCACCTGTATATTTAACACTGTATAATCAACGGGTAATGCCTGTTGAAGAGGCTTTAAAAAATATAGGTGATTCTATAAGATGTCACGTGTTTTATTCGTGCACAATAAGTACATGATTTTAACTGAAATTGTGCAATTAAGCATTTTAATTTTCTTTTTATTAATTTAATGTGGATACCGGTTTTTCGTTTGTCCATTTACTGATTAACATCGTAAATGATAAGAACTAACCGTAATTAAAACATAATTCGATCGATATTTGTTTTACCTTTTGCTGTTGCTGTTTTACCAAAATATAAAAATGTACCTACATTTGCAAGACAAATAAATGTTCTATTAGGTGTGCACAATTTTATTGCGCCAAAACTTATAAAACATGGAGCTTTCAAGTGTAGAGTGAATAGGTACCTCTTAGACAGGCGTGTACGATCCTCGTCTTCATCGTCACTTTCCATCAGGTGAGATGGAAGACAAACGCCTGCTAATTATTAATAAAAAAAAAAAAAAAAAAAAAAAGGAGTTGAAACTGAAAAATATATATATATTTTTACGACAATTCAACTAAAACGGTTCCTTTAGTTTCGTTTGAACGAATACCTACCAGAACAATCCATGAAAGGAGGCCTTGAATATTTTTTTGATATTATTTATGAGACACCTCCAATTATCTAGGTACAGTTGTACAGTGTACATTATTAACATTGTTCAGATATTATGACTTGAAGTCATCCCACCATTGTCATTGAGTTTCAATAAGGTAGGTATCTAAGGAAGTGCACTAGAATCTTTAACCACAGCTAGTGTATTTTTAAGTACCTATCTAAATTCAAATTCAAATATTAATTACTCAACATTGATAATTACTGGTTCTTATTGACGTCAAATAAAGCATGACTCTACCACCAGTTCGGAAAAACCTTCGTGAAGAAGAACTGGCAAGTAACTTCATGGGTATATGTTTGCCGAAATAAATTTACAGTATCTCTTTATGTCCATACAAAATTATTCATATCTGCATCTGTTAGCTCGGAAAGTCTCCCTCCCCCCAAGTATTCAAACGACGAACACCCTCAAACGGCACCCGTACACGAGTTAACGCGGGATCCAGCCATCGCCCTCCTCAACCATATCAGGGTGTTACCACACCAATCCATCGAAGTCGATCGATGGTAGAATGGAACAGGCAACATCGATCGACGTCGATCGATTGGTGTAGTAACACCCTTAGAGGGACGTGAGCGATCCGTCACCCGACGCTATCATAAGAAGAAGTACTTATCTAACTCAACGAACAAACGGAAACATTACACAGGTTTTATTACAAATACTAGTAAAAACCCTGTTGATGAGGGGTTTTTATCTGATTTGTTACGTCCCTCGTATGCCTGGTAATGAATATTTATATATCTATCTAGCAACGGAATACGTCCACGTCGACTTAAGTCAACTGATTAAACCTTATCCATCGTTTATGAAAACAAGCTCATAAAATAGGCGATAGATAGTCCTATCTCGCCGATGCTTTGTTACTAACGATAAAAGATACGTGTTGAAATCGATGCATAAAGAACATAACGTTATTTGATTCTTCTACTAACCTGACAGCGATTATTAGAAGAATAAATAATTAAAATCTCATCGGAACGTAAGTCGCGTTAGATCAAAACAAGAAAAGCTTATTGGAACTGCGATCTGCGACTTTTGAACTTCAGGGTCGACTCGATACACAATGTTGGATCAAGTACTCGGAGCTCGACCCTATTTTGCCCTAAGCATGAAAACTTACTTTAACAAATTGATATCACTCTGACCCTAAAACAATACGACCCTATAATCCTTCGCCAAAATAAAATTGGTTTTGTAGACTAGGGGTTTATAGAAAAAAAAAAGGACTTGTTGAATAAATAAAAATATTGATATGTAATCTGCATATTAACAAAAGAATTAAGACATAGATTTGAAAAACCAAAAAAAACATAAAAGTACTACTATGTATTTTGAACTAGCTCGAAGGAACGGAATCATTTTTTAATATTTATAATACATACGTACAATTACCCCTCGCTGTATCTCGTACACCTGCTTGGAAGATAGTGTCGCCAATAAATCTTACCTTTTGTCTGCTTTGCTCTCCTACTATCTATAGACAATTAGCAACTATACTCACAATTGTTATTCTACTTATATCTAAGGGTTGTGGATTTTGTAATAAATAAATAAACGTCGTTTCAAAATTAAAACTGTGAAACAACGTAAGTTTCTGAAAATGGCTCACCTCGTAGACTGTTTTCTAGGTTTTTATCAGATATGGCGCGGAACACCTTGGTGATATCTTCCTTGATATCCTGGAGTGAACTCTCCAAAATCTCTATCTTGCCAGACTTTGTAGTTTTCAGGACTTCCGACAAGTACTTCATTATTACGTTCGTGCGATCGTGCAAGGACGAATCCAGGTGATGCAGCTTTCTCTCCACAGATTCTATCATTTTCAAGTATTTCTCGCTCGCCATAAGTGTTTCCACAAATTTGTCCACGATTTTGCCATCCGGGATTAAAGCTTCGGTTGAGGAATCATCGACCTTTTTCTTTGGTCTTAGTTCACGTCTGACGTCAATTTTTTCTTTATGTTTTAAAGCAATTACTTGGGCCAATAGCGCGCAAAATAAGATATACTCCTTGGACCACATTTCGAAGTCTACTGACGGACTGTGATCAAAAATACAATAACTTCTCATAGTGTTTTGAGTAGCGGATGAAAGTAAAACATTCGTGCCATTGTTAAGAGATTATTTTCAAAATTTTCCTTTCAGTAACTAAATGTGTAAGAGGGTTGTGAAGGAAGTGTCTTTAATTAGCTTAAGTATGCAGTTAAATAGCAGTGGTTATTAAAATATTTTCACAATAATGAATGAGTCAATGATTTTTAAAAACGGAGCTGATTTTATTTATTTGTTAAGAAACCAACAGCGATACAATTTACTTTACATTTATTGTTAATGATTTAAAGTATGGCTAATAACAGGTTTCCCGTTTTAGATTAATATTGTACTACTTGTTGGTTTTTAAAATAACAAAAATACATGGTACGTAATTAAGTCAAATTTCAGTTTATGTAGAATAGAATAGAATATCATTTATTTGCATCCAAAACACAAATATAAGAATTACAAGACATACAAAAAAAAAGTAACACTACATTAAAAAGAATACCTATATTTAACTTAAATATACTTACACAAAAAAAAATTTAAAAAATTGAAAGAACATATAATTACTAGGATTTTACCAGTGACATACACACAGTTGGATGCAAAAAGGCAACACCTCAGTATGATGTCTGCAGATTAGGCAGACTACTGATTTTCAGTTGTCACCTGAAGTGATTAACGCAGAGACACATGCAACTGTACATGGCACTGCATACTGTAAATTACAACTGGTTAAAAAAAACTCACTGTAAATAGACACCAACGCAACCGTCATCCGATTTTTTTTTGATCCAAACTTTCGCTTTGACCTTTTTCTTAAAATGCGATTTGTTTTTTATTGTTCGTATAGGAGGCGGTAAATCATTCCAGCACTTTGTTGCTTGATGTCTAAAGCATCCCGTAAATGCTACTGTTTTTTGAGCGTGGAGAGCCAGCGGTGCCCGTAATGCTCTTGGAACACCTGAACCATATCTACGTTGAGAGTTGGGAAATTTTAACTTGTTGTAGAGATATTCTGGTTGTTTCGTGTTCATGAGGTCGAACATTAGGGTAGCTAGATGAGATCGACGGCGAGCCTCCACATTAAGCATCGAATCATTATTAATAAAAGGCGAAACTTGACTTCGAGGTGGCACTACAAAACAAAACCGACAGCATGCATTTTGCACGCGCTGTATCATCTTCTTGGTATTATAAAGAAGGCGAGGTCCGTAAACCATATCACCATAGTTGAGCTTTGACAAAACTAGGGATTCACATAGAGCTATACGCGCACTTACAGATAAATAATCACGTATTTTATACAGAATTCTAAGCCTGTAAAAACAATTCCTTACGAGACTGGCCACGTGACTCTCGAAGAGTAAGTGGCTGTCAAAGGTTATACCTAAGTTTCGTGTTTCACTAACACACTCTAATGCAACGCCCCTAATTACAACAGCCAGATTGCTATTTAGTATCCTGTCAGTCTGCATTTTTGACCCTAAAACCATAAACTTGGATTAGGACGGGTTGAGGCTAAGAGTTATTTACAGCCCACAAAGCGACATTGTTCAAATCCTCGTTGAAAGTAATTATTGCTTTAGGCACTCGGTTAGGATAAACTGGGATATAAAGTTGAATATCATCTGCGTAGCAATGATATTTGCAATGTTCGATGTTGTTAGGTAAATCCGCACAGTAGATAATGAAAAGAAGAGGCCCTAATATAGATCCCTGGGGAACTCCACGCAATAAAGGTTGAGGAATCGATAATAAGTGCGAACCGTCTTGTTTTCGCAGCCAAACTGATTGATATCGATCTGTCAGATAGCTATGAAACCACGCAATTGAGGTACTATCAAATCCGTAGAAAGACAACTTTGAAAGTAGTAAAGGGATGCTTAAACTGTCGAAGGCGCGAGAGAAATCAAGTAGAGCCAGTAAAGTACCGCACCCAGCATCCTGATCAGCAAGTATATTGTCGGTCACGTCAAGCAACGCAGTGATTGTGCCTCGACCTTTGCGAAACCCAGACTGAAAGATTGGCAGCAAGCCAATAGCTTCCACATATTCTACAACTTGAGTATATACAGCCTTTTCAAGTATTTTTGACATGTACGGTGAACAATCGAGTAATTGTAGTCAAGGATTGTGGCAAAGTAAGTACCACCATGTCACTACTTATAGAGTCACTACCTACTGCCCTAGATTTAATTGACCAAATATATTTAGCAACATCTATCTCGGACACCGGCTTTAGTGTAAATAAGGGTGCTGCAGAATTAAATCTGTTATACTCAAAATACGTTAGCTGTGGAATCGATATGTTTTCTGGCTCAGGCAATGTCAAAAAATGATCATGGATTTTGTTGGGATCATTAAAGCTATCCGGAAGACATTTGATAATACAAGAATCTGACAATATATTCTTGTATCTCTTCAAGAATCTGGCAATATCTCTATGTACTGTGTATAAATAATCCTACATAGTTAACAAATACTCCAAAACTAAGTTAAATATACTATAAACAATACCCACATATTCTAGATATAAAAAATACCATGAAATGAGAAATTTGAAAAGATTAAAACTTAAACACACATTAACTAAACCACGTAAATAAAATGCAAAACTTAATGCCTAATTTATCCTTAAATTGTCAGTTATATCTTACAATTACGATTATATCAATTAACTATAGCTCCCTTAACTATTCTCTCTTACCGCTTTCATGTCAAGTTAAAATTAACAAGATTCAGAGTTATTGAAAGAATCAATAAAAGAAAATAATGTGTTGCACGTTTCGAAAGTGCCAGTGAGAACTTAATTTTTAGCGTATTTGGTGTGATATCGGTCCATATAAAATAACGGTTTAGATCATGTACGATTAGTAGGCGCTCGGTAGCCGATCTATGAATTGAGGTCTGGAGCCTCCAACTTAATGTTGACTATGTTATACAAAAGACGCTTATAAGACGCTACGCCTTTGTTGTTGGTGTTTTATAAATATCATCTAAATTTGCTCTAACTGATTGGAGTAAATTTTATATGAGGGAAACCAAATGGAGTTCGCGTACTCCAAAAGTCCTTTCACGTACGCATAATACATAGACTTGACAGTACACTAATAACAAAGCCAAGAATTTGAACCGCCTTATTTTTGACTTTATCAATGTGATACGAAGGGAACTATAAAAGTGTAGTAATATTCGATAGGTCTTGATTTACAAGTAAAGGAGATTAGTTCACATGTATTTACACTCACAAAATTATTTTATTATAACAATGCTAAGGTCTTCTTGCGTATAAATACAGTCTTGTAAATTGTTAAAAAAACCTTGGTATCGTC
Organism: Marasmarcha lunaedactyla; assembly: GCA_923062675.1. Classification (NCBI taxonomy): domain Eukaryota; kingdom Metazoa; phylum Arthropoda; class Insecta; order Lepidoptera; family Pterophoridae; genus Marasmarcha; species Marasmarcha lunaedactyla. The sequence continues at coordinate 8,814,728 of OV281339.1, read as the reverse complement.
TGCGTACATAAGAAAATTGACATGGTAAAGGTACCTATATGAAACAAATACGCATTGTAGAATAAGGAGCTTAGGTGTGCCCCTGGGGCACCCCAGACGAGGTGGAAATGAAATCGGAGCGGTATCCGCACTGTAGTCTGCGAGTGCTTCGTTAAACTCAGCGTCAAGCCGAAACGGGACGATAGGATAGATGGTAAACATCATCATCAGAAAAATACTCCATCCCGGTGTTTTTTTAGAAATTATGGTGTTAGCGACGCATCATGAAATGGATTCGGCATAATAGGGACATAGCCATTCAAATAGTTTTGTAAATAACGCTAGTCCACGCCCTCACTACTTGCGCCCGTCCTCGGATAGGTGGTTATTTTCGAGTGTGACGTAAGCAAGTACTAATAAGATTCTTATAGGAAATTATGATCCAGTCTCGGTTTGCGTGCGGATTCGTTCGTACGTCGATCGCAGACGCTTTTTCCGCTCTCTAGTCCCCGCACTAGTTGAGCACCCCAAATTTCAGGGGTCGTTTTCACGACCCAGGCTTCGTACCGTATTTCCTAAATTTCATAGAAAAGTCGTTTTCACGACTAATCTTCGTTCCGCCTGCTGCCCGACGTCGCCGACTGCGTCGCCGTCGCCGCTCTGGCAAGATCTGCGTTCCAGAACTTCGAGTCTTCGTGTTCGAGTAAGTTATCCGCGTCGTTTCCAACCGCCCTACTGCGTGTAGGGTGGTTTTAGGAAGTTAGTCGTCGTTGATTAGGCTCATAGTATATATATTTATATATTATTGTCCCTCCCCAACCCCTCCGCAATGGATGCAAAATGTTTGTTAGAATCCTTTCAAAAATTCACCGCAGCCGTCGCCGCTGCAGGCTCCACAGATGCTCAAGTAATTTACCCACTACTTGCCTCTCATTTCCCTTCGTTGGCCCCATTGATTGCTCAAGCCACCTCCGTCCCTCAGGCCCCTCAGGCCACGCAAGCCCCTCAGGTCCCTCTGGTCCTAGGCCCTCCCGCGTCCCCCACCTCCAGTGACATGGAGTGTGAAACGAACGCCCCTCCGCGCCGCAAGCGCGCACCCGCGACCGAGTCATCCTCGGACGCCACCCCATCTGGCCCTGAGCCACCCTCTTTCACCCTAGTTAAGAAGCGCTCTAAGAAGCGCTCAAAACAAGCCCCGGCGTCCTCAACGCCCGTCCCGGTGTCTTCAACACCCACCGCGGCGACTTCAACGCCAGCTACCCCGGTGCATACAACACCCGCCCCGGCCTCTTCTGTCAAGGCCAAGGTCCCACCACCCGTATTCCTTCGGGAAAAGGGTAAATGGTCCGAGGTCTCGACTTTGTGCAAAGTGCACAAGATCCACTACACCCGAGCGACCAACTCGGGTGAATCTATTAAAATCACCGTCCCGTCGATAGACGATTTCCGTGCTTTGATAAAGCTCCTCACTGATAAGCAATATGCTTATCACACTTATGCTCTGTCAGAAGAGCGTAAGTTCAGAGCGGTACTCAGGGGAGTCCCGTTCGAGTTATCGAACGAGGCTATCCTGGAAGACCTGCAGTCCCAAGGCTTCCCGGCACTTGCGGTGCATAAAATGCACAGCAAGTACGGGAGGCAACACCCTCTCGCCTTGGTGGTTCTCACCAACGTCCCCAAGTCCAGGGAGATTCTCAAAGGGGTTAGCACCATTTGCGGCCTCTCTGGGATCTCGGTCGAGGCGCCTCATCGCCGCGGTCATCCCGGCCAGTGCCACCGGTGCCAGTTGTACGGGCACGCGGCGGCCAACTGCGCCGCTCCGCCCAGGTGCGTCAAGTGCCTGGTGCCTCATTTCACAAAGGAGTGCACTCGCACTCCTGAAACTCCCTCTCCTCCCGATTGCGTGCTTTGTGGCCAGTCCGGCCACACCGCAAACTACAGGGGCTGCCCCCGTGCACCCCGTTGTATGCGTACTAATTCTAAGAGGGCGGCACCCAAACAGGCCCCGCCCCTTTCTCAGGAAAACTTTCCGCCGCTGCGTAGCCGGGTTCCACCGGCTGCAAAGCCTACCCAGCCCAAGCCTGCTCCAGAGAACTGGAGGAACCGCCCAGCTGCACTAGCGAATCCCATCCTGGCTCCTAGCCCATCCAATATCACTCCTCAACCCTCCGTAGCAGACGATATGCGTATCGTCTGCGACGCTATCAAAAGTGTCGATGTTAGGGAGATTGCAGTCTTAGCCCGTAAACTTAGGGCTTCACGTACTCCGACAGAGCGTTTGCTAGCTCTGGCGGAACATAGTTCCCTTCTCAATTCATTATAGGTTCATTTAAATGAATTGATCCCTAAATTATGCTTCGGCCGACCTCCGCGCAGCCCCGGCTTCACCGGAGGCTGCCCCGAACGGCCACCAACTCATGTCCCTTTGAGCACCTTCAGTGCAACTTTCACTACAGGTGGAAGACCCGCTAGCGGGTCTCCGCCAGCGCGCCCAACTTCCCGACGGGTGTCGCTTCCGATGAAGGCTAACAGTATACGCTTACTACAGCCAACAGGTGGTTTTTAGTGGGTAGGTGCCATTCTGGTGAGTCCCACATAACCCCCCCGCAGAGGAATTTACCTGCGGGCGGGTATGCATGACGCATCTTCCACCTCCCTCCCGCGAGGGTGCCTCGGCAGCAAAAAAAAAAAAAAAAAAAAAAAAAAAAATTATGATGTTATAGGAACCTAGGTATAGGTATATTTTGAATTCTATTTTGATAACATTGATTTATGGTTGAATTGATGATGTTTGTGTTTAATAAAGTTCTTAGAGATTTCATTGGTATAATATAAGCATAATATGAGAAGCTTATGTATGTTTTGGATAGAATTTAGACCTAGGTTATTTGTAAAATACTGATTTGTTCAGATTTGTCATAATTGTGGTAAATTTATGGTTATTTCTTATCAGATTAGGTACATAATGGTAGATATAACGTTATTGTATATAGGTTCATATAATAAAGTACGCATTTGAAGTAATAAATGACGTAATATGGTTAGAGATTTTCTCGTTGAATAACTACGTAATTATATGGTTTATTGTTATGGTTTATTGATAATAATGTGTAAATTGCTTTCTTTTATTGAAATGTAATAGTTATTTTCATGGTGTTTTACGTATTTGAAGAGAAATAACGAGAAAACCTTTGTTGTTGTATATGTTCCTAATTGGTAGTTATATCTTGTTTGATTATGTTAAAATCTAATTGTAATTAGAATGTTTGCATATTTTAATAATGTAAAATGATAAAATTATGTTTGTAACCGTTTCGCCTTAGGTACAATGTTGCGCGTAGTTTTGTTGCGCCGGCTGGAGAAGATGCCGCCGTATGTACCCTTTGGCCCCGAAGACACCACGACCTGACTAACCACGGAGTGACACCCGACTTGATCGAGTGCAGGTTGGAGCGCAGTGAAAACAACACAAATCTTCAAAGTAGGAACGTTTATTGCGTATACAATTAAACCTTAAGTTTAAATAAGCCTATGAACCGCAATCGTTCCTGTAGTTCAGCTTCTTTCTTCAGACCTCTTCACTGGCCTCCGGATACACCGAACAGCGCTTATGTGTTCTTGGGTCTTCACTAGCCTCCGGATTCACCGAACAGCACTTTCTTTCTTCTAACTGGAAGCTTCTGAACTTTTCTTCTTAGACTTTTTCTTTCTTCTTATTAGACTTTTTCTTTCTTCTTATTAGTTGTTGTTTTCTTCGCTGCAGGCACCGAACTGTTTCTTTCTTCTTCTTAGATGTTGTTTTCTTGCTTGTGGGCACCGAACTGACTTCCAACGTTTTTTTTTTTTTTTTTTTTTTTTGCTGCCGAGGCACCCTCGCGGGAGGGAGGTGGAAGATGCGTCATGCATACCCGCCCGCAGGTAAATTCCTCTGCGGGGGGGTTATGTGGGACTCACCAGAATGGCACCTACCCACTAAAAACCACCTGTTGGCTGTAGTAAGCGTATACTGTTAGCCTTCATCGGAAGCGACACCCGTCGGGAAGTTGGGCGCGCTGGCGGAGACCCGCTAGCGGGTCTTCCACCTGTAGTGAAAGTTGCACTGAAGGTGCTCAAAGGGACATGAGTTGGTGGCCGTTCGGGGCAGCCTCCGGTGAAGCCGGGGCTGCGCGGAGGTCGGCCGAAGCATAATTTAGGGATCAATTCATTTAAATGAACCTATAATGAATTGAGAAGGGAACTATGTTCCGCCAGAGCTAGCAAACGCTCTGTCGGAGTACGTGAAGCCCTAAGTTTACGGGCTAAGACTGCAATCTCCCTAACATCGACACTTTTGATAGCGTCGCAGACGATACGCATATCGTCTGCTACGGAGGGTTGAGGAGTGATATTGGATGGGCTAGGAGCCAGGATGGGATTCGCTAGTGCAGCTGGGCGGTTCCTCCAGTTCTCTGGAGCAGGCTTGGGCTGGGTAGGCTTTGCAGCCGGTGGAACCCGGCTACGCAGCGGCGGAAAGTTTTCCTGAGAAAGGGGCGGGGCCTGTTTGGGTGCCGCCCTCTTAGAATTAGTACGCATACAACGGGGTGCACGGGGGCAGCCCCTGTAGTTTGCGGTGTGGCCGGACTGGCCACAAAGCACGCAATCGGGAGGAGAGGGAGTTTCAGGAGTGCGAGTGCACTCCTTTGTGAAATGAGGCACCAGGCACTTGACGCACCTGGGCGGAGCGGCGCAGTTGGCCGCCGCGTGCCCGTACAACTGGCACCGGTGGCACTGGCCGGGATGACCGCGGCGATGAGGCGCCTCGACCGAGATCCCAGAGAGGCCGCAAATGGTGCTAACCCCTTTGAGAATCTCCCTGGACTTGGGGACGTTGGTGAGAACCACCAAGGCGAGAGGGTGTTGCCTCCCGTACTTGCTGTGCATTTTATGCACCGCAAGTGCCGGGAAGCCTTGGGACTGCAGGTCTTCCAGGATAGCCTCGTTCGATAACTCGAACGGGACTCCCCTGAGTACCGCTCTGAACTTACGCTCTTCTGACAGAGCATAAGTGTGATAAGCATATTGCTTATCAGTGAGGAGCTTTATCAAAGCACGGAAATCGTCTATCGACGGGACGGTGATTTTAATAGATTCACCCGAGTTGGTCGCTCGGGTGTAGTGGATCTTGTGCACTTTGCACAAAGTCGAGACCTCGGACCATTTACCCTTTTCCCGAAGGAATACGGGTGGTGGGACCTTGGCCTTGACAGAAGAGGCCGGGGCGGGTGTTGTATGCACCGGGGTAGCTGGCGTTGAAGTCGCCGCGGTGGGTGTTGAAGACACCGGGACGGGCGTTGAGGACGCCGGGGCTTGTTTTGAGCGCTTCTTAGAGCGCTTCTTAACTAGGGTGAAAGAGGGTGGCTCAGGGCCAGATGGGGTGGCGTCCGAGGATGACTCGGTCGCGGGTGCGCGCTTGCGGCGCGGAGGGGCGTTCGTTTCACACTCCATGTCACTGGAGGTGGGGGACGCGGGAGGGCCTAGGACCAGAGGGACCTGAGGGGCTTGCGTGGCCTGAGGGGCCTGAGGGACGGAGGTGGCTTGAGCAATCAATGGGGCCAACGAAGGGAAATGAGAGGCAAGTAGTGGGTAAATTACTTGAGCATCTGTGGAGCCTGCAGCGGCGACGGCTGCGGTGAATTTTTGAAAGGATTCTAACAAACATTTTGCATCCATTGCGGAGGGGTTGGGGAGGGACAATAATATATAAATATATATACTATGAGCCTAATCAACGACGACTAACTTCCTAAAACCACCCTACACGCAGTAGGGCGGTTGGAAACGACGCGGATAACTTACTCGAACACGAAGACTCGAAGTTCTGGAACGCAGATCTTGCCAGAGCGGCGACGGCGACGCAGTCGGCGACGTCGGGCAGCAGGCGGAACGAAGATTAGTCGTGAAAACGACTTTTCTATGAAATTTAGGAAATACGGTACGAAGCCTGGGTCGTGAAAACGACCCCTGAAATTTGGGGTGCTCAACTAGTGCGGGGACTAGAGAGCGGAAAAAGCGTCTGCGATCGACGTGCGAACGAATCCGCACGCAAACCGAGACTGACTTCCAACGCTCGGCGTGCGCCTTTTATACAAATTTCGCCCTAAATAATTCCAGCGCTCTGATTGGCTGGCGCGTTTGTGCAATTGGCACCTAATTACACTTAAGTTTTACTTGGATTCTAAACTTTACATCGAATTATCTTTCAAACTATTAAGCAAAACTATTACAATATTATATTCAAATAATAGAGCGAAACGATTCCTACATGTTTACATAAATACCAATTTGATAAAATTAAATACAAAAAAAACTTTCTAGAACAAAGACTATCTCAAAACACCGTTTGCGCCGGCAGACTGTTTACTTAGCCTAACATTGTATGTTAGCGACGCATCATGAAATGGATTCGGCATAATAGGGACATAGCCATTCAAATAGTTTTGTAAATAACGCTAGTCCACGCCCTCACTACTTGCGCCCGTCCTCGGATAGGTGGTTATTTTCGAGTGTGACGTAAGCAAGTACTAATAAGATTCTTATAGGAAATTATGATGTTATAGGAACCTAGGTATAGGTATATTTTGAATTCTATTTTGATAACATTGATTTATGGTTGAATTGATGATGTTTGTGTTTAATAAAGTTCTTAGAGATTTCATTGGTATAATATAAGCATAATATGAGAAGCTTATGTATGTTTTGGATAGAATTTAGACCTAGGTTATTTGTAAAATACTGATTTGTTCAGATTTGTCATAATTGTGGTAAATTTATGGTTATTTCGTATCAGATTAAGTAGATAATGGTAGATATAACGTTATTGTACATAGGTTCATATAATAAAGTACGCATTTGAAGTAATAAATGACGTATTATGGTTAGATATTTTCTCGTTGAATAACTACGTAATTATATGGTTTATTGTTATGGTTTATTAATAATAATGTGTAAATTGCTTTCTTTTATTGAAATGTAATAGTTATTTTCATGGTGTTTTACGTATTTGAAGGGAATAACGAGAAAACCTTTGTTGTTGTATATGTTCCTAATTGGTAGTTATATCTTGTTAGATTATGTTAAAATCTAATTGTAATTAGAATGTTTGCATATTTTAATAATGTAAAATGATAAAATTATGTTTGTAACCGTTTCGCCTTAGGTACAATGTAAGGCTAAGTAAATAGTCTGCCGGCGCAAACGGTGTTTTGAGATAGTCTTTGTTCTAGAAAGTTTTTTGTATTTAATTTTATCAAATTGGTATTTATGTAAACATATAGGAATCGTTTCGCTCTATTATTTGTATATAATATTGTAATAGTTTGGATTAATAGTTTGAAAGATAATTCGATGTAAAGTTTAGAATCCAAGTAAAACTTAAGTGTTATTAGGTGCAAATTGCACAAACGCGCCAGCCAATCAGAGCGCTGGAATTATTTAGGGCGAAATTTGTATAAAAGGCGCACGCCGAGCTTTGGAAGTCAGTTCGGTGCCCACAAGCAAGAAAACAACATCTAATAAGAAGAAAGAAATAGTTCGGTGCCTGCAGCGAAGAAAACAACAACTAATAAGAAGAAAGAAAAGGTCTAATAAGAAGAAAGAAAAAGTCTAAGAAGAAAAGTTCAGAAGCTTCCAGTTAGAAGAAAGAAAGTGCTGTTCGGTGAATCCGGAGGCCAGTGAAGACCCAAGAACACATAAGCGCTGTTCGGTGTATCCGGAGGCCAGTGAAGAGGTCTGAAGAAAGAAGCTGAACTACAGGAACGATTGCGGTTCATAGGCTTATTTAAACTTAAGGTTTAATTGTATACGCAATAAACGTTCCTACTTTGAAGATTTGTGTTGTTTTCACTGCGCTCCAACCTGCACTCGATCAAGTCGGGTGTCACTCCGTGGTTAGTCAGGTCGTGGTGTCTTCGGGGCCAAAGGGTACATACGGCGGCATCTTCTCCAGCCGGCGCAACAAAACTACGCGCAACAGTTTTCCTGGTCCTTCGAGCCGAGATCCTGGATCAAGAAGATGCCAACCACACGGTCGACTGGAAGAACGAAGCCCACCACCGCCACGGAGTCTTCGAGGGACCGGAGCGCAGCCACGCCGACAGAGACGACAGACACGATGGGGTCGTCTACGGGGTCGACGTTGACACCAGGGGCACCAACGCACCCCGCCGGAGGAGCGCCTGAAGCACGCCACGCCGAAGGTTGCACCGTACCGCCAGCAATGGATGGGGTTGCGTCAAGGGGCGCTGCGGACGAAGAGGCACGGTTCGCGGTACCAGCGCCCGTGGAACCCAGGAGGGTTGGTTCCACCACCAGGTCGAGGGCTTCCAGAAGAAGAGAAGCCGAATTGAAAATGGAAATAGCCCAGAGGAAGCTGGATCTCGCCGAGGCCGAACTGGAGCTCGTGCGGGTCGAGTCCGGCAGCGAAGAGGACTTCGCAGACGAGGAGCGGCAGCACCACGTGGAGGAGTGGCTACAGAATACTGAGAGGAGAGCGAGGGTAATGCCACCCTTGGTGCCGCCGTCGCGACCACCGTCACCACCACCACCACCGCGGCTACCACAGCCGCCGCCTGCATCGAGGAAGACCGACATCCAGGAGTTGGCTGAAGCATTGGGGAAGCTACCTAGAGGCCGGTCGGAAGCTGTACACATCGAGCTTCCCAACTTCGACGGCGCCGCAGAAGAATGGCTGGCGTTCAAGAGGACGTTCGAAGACACGGCACCCAGCTTCAGTCACGTGCAGAACCTGGCCAGATTACGGAAGGCGCTGCAAGGGAGGGCGCGAGAGGCAGTGAAGAGCCTCTTGTTTACGGCGGAGCATCCCAGCGAAGTCATGAGGGGGCTACAATTGAGGTTCGGAAGACCCGAAGCTCTGGCAACTGCGGAGCTGGAGAAGCTGGAGAACCTGCCACGGGTCACAGAGGATCCGAACGACGTGAGCACGTTCTACAGCCACGTGAGGAACGCCGTGGCCACGATCAAGGCAATGGGGGCAAGCAAGTACCTAGATTCCCTTAGAACCACGAGGGCCCTCATTGCGAAGATGCCGACTACGATGAAACACCGGTGGATCGCATACAAGAGGACGAATCCTGACGAAGAACTTCGGGACCTGGAAGTCATGAACGCATTCCTGGAGGATGAAAGCGAATGGTACGCGGAAATAGCCGACCCTGAAGTATCCTGGAAGAAAGAAGACCGTCAGCGATCTGCACCACCGAAGACATCATGGGGCCACGAGCGAAGACCAGTGAAGAAGGTTCACTACGTGCAGGGGAATGAAGAGCACCCCCGCAAGAATCGGTGTCCAGTGTGTAACGGCGAGCACTGGATTTACGAATGCAAGAAGTTCAAAGAAGCAAACCTTAGTCAAAAGTACGAAATGGCTAAGAAGGCAATTTTATGCTTCAGGTGTCTACGAGGAAGACATTCAAGGAAGACCTGCAGGGCAGCAGATTGCAAGAAGTGCGGAAGATGGCACCACACCAGTCTTCATGATGAAAGCCGTCCACCAGCAGCTGTTGGGGATAGAGAAGAATCCCGCTGCAATGTCTCCAGTCGCAGAGAAGAGCCCAAAGAAGTCGTCACCTCCGTGCACACTGCCAGTGATGGGCAGGTGTATCTGAAGATGATCCCAGTGGACCTGTATGGACCGAAGGGCGCAGCACGCGTACTGGCCCTTCTGGATGAGGGGTCAACAGTCACGTTATTGGATGCTGGGGTGGCGCAGATGATTGGGGCTGAAGGCAAGGCGAGTCCGATAACCATCGAGACAATTGGAGAACATGGAATCAAGAGGTGCGACTCACAGAAGATAAGCGTCAAGATCAAGGGAGCTCATCGTAAGAAGAAGGAAACGATTGAAGTTCGAACAATCGACAGTTTGAAGCTCTCAAGACAAGGTGTGGATCGAGGTGTCATCCAAGGATGCTCGCACCTGCAAGGCATTCAAGGTCAACTGATATATGAAAATGAAGAGCCAAAACTTCTCATCGGGCAAGACAACTGGGGTCTCATCGTCACGAGAAGACTGAAGAAAGGGAAAAGGTCCGATCCAGTTGCATCACTGACGAGCTTGGGATGGGTCCTCCATGGGCGTCACAACGGGAAGACGTCACCAGTACAGTTCGTCAACCACAGCAGACTCATCGAAGAAGATGAGACAGAAGCCTTGGTGCGGCGACACTTCGACATCGAATCAATCGGAGTGCAGCCTCGCCGCCCGAGCAACGACGCAGACCAACGAGCGCTTGAGGTCCTGCAGTCAACGACGAAGCGCCTTCCAGAGGGGAGGTTTGAATCCGGGCTGCTGTGGAAGAGTGAAGACGAAACCCTCCCAAACAACTACGTGCAAGCTCATCGACGTCTTATTGGGATCGAAAGGAAATTGGACAAGGATGCAACCCTGAAGACGTCATATGAAGACCAGATGAAGAAGCTGATACAAAATGGTTATGCAGAGAAGGCTCCAGTATCAACGACCGCTGGAAGAACATTTTATTTGCCGCATTTTGCGGTGATACATCCCGTGAAGAAGAAGCCAAGGATAGTCCTGGATGCTGCTGCAAAATTTGACGGGAAGTGCCTGAACGACGCACTCCTGCCGGGACCAGATCTTCTGCAATCGCTATTTGGGGTGCTTGTGAGGTTCAGAGAGAAGCCGGTCGCCGTCGTCGCCGACATTCAAGATATGTTCCTGAGGGTACAGATGCGTGAAGAGGACCGCGACAGCCTGAGGTTCCTGTGGCGCGACGACAGAAGAAATGGGACACCAGACGAATACCGAATGTGCTCAGTGGTGTTTGGTGCGGCTTTATCACCATCTACGGCGATATTTGTTATGAACAAGAACGCAGAAGATTTCAGAGAAGATTACCCGGCGGCAGTGGAAGCTATCAAGAAGAATCACTATATGGATGATTATTTGCAGAGCTTTGCCACAGAGGAAGATGCAAGAAGGATCGCGCATCAGGTGCAAAGCATTCACGCAAAGGCAGGCTTCCACTTGAGGGGATGGAGCAGCAACAGGCCGAAGATCCTCGACGGGATAGGAGATCAGCTCAAAGAAGACAGCACAGAACTGGTTGCTGAAGAGAAGACCCTTGGGCTGAGATGGCTGATGGCAGAAGACTTGCTGGCCTTCAACGTCGGGTTCCGGAATACCAGCGCGGACATACTCGAAGGCAAAAAGACGCCGACGAAGAGAGAAGTCACCAGCGCCGTGATGTCCACCTTCGACCCCCTGGGCCTTACTACCCCAGTGTTAATTCAGGGGAATAAGCGGATTCGAGACATATGGCGTGGGGAGATCGGCTGGGACGACGAGATTCCCGAAGACCAGCGAGCAGCCTGGGCCAAATACGTGAAGGAAGTGTCCATATTGAGAGACCTTCCAATACTCAGATGCATCTCACCGAATATGGAAAAGGCAGCGAGTCAACAGGAAACCCGGTGGAAGTTCATACCACCTGGCTGTCCAAACATGGGCGGCGCTTGGGAAAGGCTCGTACGATCGGTGAAGACGGCTCTACGACGGTGCTGCAGTCCAGGACACCACAAAAGGAAGTCCTACACACGCTGATGACTGAAGTCGAACACGTGGTGAACTCGAGGCCGCTCACCCACGTTAGCGTAGACCCTGACGATGAAGAAGCTCTAACGCCGAACCACTTTTTACTTGGCAGATCTTGTGGAGCACCGGCGCCTGGGGAGTTTGCAGACATCGAGCTCGTCGGAAGGGCAACGTGGAAGACGGCACAACGGCTGACGGATCACTTCTGGAACAGATGGATCAAGGAGTATCTGCCTACCCTGCTGCCGAAGAAGATCAACGGAGCAGCAACGCAGGATCCGCGCGTTGGCGACATTGTCATGGTCGTCGACGCAACACTGCCGAGGAACACCTGGCCGAGAGGAAGAGTTCACCGAGTCTACCCTGGACCTGATGGGAGAGTTCGAGTTCTGGACGTGCAGACACCATGGGGGATCCTGAGGCGGCCAACGAGACGGGTCGTCATCCTGGTTCCAGCTGCAGCGTCGCAACCGCAGGATGGAGTGCTACGCACTGCGGGGGAGACTGTTAGCGACGCATCATGAAATGGATTCGGCATAATAGGGACATAGCCATTCAAATAGTTTTGTAAATAACGCTAGTCCACGCCCTCACTACTTGCGCCCGTCCTCGGATAGGTGGTTATTTTCGAGTGTGACGTAAGCAAGTACTAATAAGATTCTTATAGGAAATTATGATGTTATAGGAACCTAGGTATAGGTATATTTTGAATTCTATTTTGATAACATTGATTTATGGTTGAATTGATGATGTTTGTGTTTAATAAAGTTCTTAGAGATTTCATTGGTATAATATAAGCATAATATGAGAAGCTTATGTATGTTTTGGATAGAATTTAGACCTAGGTTATTTGTAAAATACTGATTTGTTCAGATTTGTCATAATTGTGGTAAATTTATGGTTATTTCGTATCAGATTAAGTAGATAATGGTAGATATAACGTTATTGTACATAGGTTCATATAATAAAGTACGCATTTGAAGTAATAAATGACGTATTATGGTTAGATATTTTCTCGTTGAATAACTACGTAATTATATGGTTTATTGTTATGGTTTATTAATAATAATGTGTAAATTGCTTTCTTTTATTGAAATGTAATAGTTATTTTCATGGTGTTTTACGTATTTGAAGGGAATAACGAGAAAACCTTTGTTGTTGTATATGTTCCTAATTGGTAGTTATATCTTGTTAGATTATGTTAAAATCTAATTGTAATTAGAATGTTTGCATATTTTAATAATGTAAAATGACCTAACCTAACCTAACCTAACCTACCCAGCCCAAGCCTGCTCCAGAGAACTGGAGGCACCGCCCAGCTGCACTAGCGAATCCCATCCTGGCTCCTAGCCCATCCAATATCACTCCTCAACCCTCCGTAGCAGACGATATGCGTATCGTCTGCGACGCTATCAAAAGTGTCGATGTTAGGGAGATTGCAGTCTTAGCCCGTAAACTTAGGGCTTCACGTACTCCGACAGAGCGTTTGCTAGCTCTGGCGGAACATAGTTCCCTTCTCAATTCATTATAGGTTCATTTAAATGAATTGATCCCTAAATTATGCTTCGGCCGACCTCCGCGCAGCCCCGGCTTCACCGGAGGCTGCCCCGAACGGCCACCAACTCATGTCCCTTTGAGCACCTCCAGTGCAACTTTCACTACAGGCGGAAGACCCGCTCGCGGGTCTCCGCCAGCGCGCCCAACTTCCCGACGGGTGTCGCTTCCGATGAAGGCTAACAGTATACGCTTACTACAGCCAACAGGTGGTTTTTAGTGGGCTAATAAATATCACAGTCTCGGTTTGCGTGCGGATTCGTTCGCACGTCGATCGCAGACGCTTTTTCCGCTCTCTAGTCCCCGCACTAGTTGAGCACCCCAAATTTCAGGGGTCGTTTTCACGACCCAGGCTTCGTACCGTATTTCCTAAATTTCATAGAAAAGTCGTTTTCACGACTAATCTTCGTTCCGCCTGCTGCCCGACGTCGCCGACTGCGTCGCCGTCGCCGCTCCGGCAAGATCTGCGTTCCAGAACTTCGAGTCTTCGTGTTCGAGTAAGTTATCCGCGTCGTTTCCAACCGCCCTACTGCGTGTAGGGTGGTTTTAGGAAGTTAGTCGTCGTTGATTAGGCTCATAGTATATATATTTATATATTGTTGTCCCTCCCCAACCCCTCCGCAATGGATGCAAAAAGTTTATTAGAATCCTTTAAAAAATTCACCGCAGCCGTCGCCGCTGCAGGCTCCGAAGATGCTCAAGTAATTTACCCACTACTTGCCTCTCATTTCCCCATGTTGGCCCCATTGATTGCTCAAGCCACCTCCGTCCCTCAGGCCCCTCAGGCCACGCAAGCCCCTCAGGTCCCTCTGGTCCTAGGCCCTCCCGCGTCCCCCACCTCCAGTGACATGGAGTGTGAAGTAGACGCCCCTCCGCGCCGCAAGCGCGCACCCGCGACCGAGTCATCCTCGGACGCCACCCCATCTGGCCCTGAGCCACCCTCCTTCACCCTAGTTAAGAAGCGCTCTAAGAAGCGCTCAAAACAAGCCCCGGCGTCCTCAACGCCCGTCCCGGTGTCTTCAACACCCACCGCGGCGACCTCAACGCCAGCTACCTCGGTGCATACAACACCCGCGCCGGCCTCTTCTGCCAAGGCCAAGGTCCCACCACCCGTGTTCCTTCGGGAAAAGGGTAAATGGTCCGAGGTCTCGACTTTGTGCAAAGAGCACAAGATCCACTACACCCGAGCGACCAACTCGGGTGAATCTATTAAAATCACCGTCTCGTCGATTGACGATTTCCGTGCTTTGATAAAGCTCCTCACTGATAAGCAATATGCTTATCACACTTATGCTCTGTCAGAAGAGCGTAAGTTCAGAGCGGTACTCAGGGGAGTCCCGTTCGAATTATCGAACGAGGCTATCCTCGAAGACCTGCAGTCCCAGGGCTTCCCGGCACTTGCGGTGCATAAAATGCACAGCAAGTACGGGAGGCAGCACCCTCTCGCCTTGGTGGTTCTCACCAACGTCCCCAAATCCAGGGAGATTCTCAAAGGGGTTAGCACCATTTGCGGCCTTTCTGGAATCTCGATCGAGGCGCCTCATCGCCGCGGTCATCCCGGCCAGTGCCACCGGTGCCAGTTGTACGGGCACGCGGCGGCCAACTGCGCCGCTCCGCCCAGGTGCGTCAAGTGCCTGGTCCCTCATTTCACAAAGGAGTGCACTCGCACTCCTGAAACTCCCTCTCCTCCCGATTGCGTGCTTTGTGGCCAGTCCGGCCACACCGCAAACTACAGGGGCTGCCCCCGTGCACCCCGTTGTATGCGTACTAATTCTAAGAGGGCGGCACCCAAACAGGCCCCGCCCCTTTCTCAGGAAAACTTTCCGCCGCTGCGTAGCCGGGTTCCTCCGGCTGCAAAGCCTACCCAGCCCAAGCCTGCTCCAGAGAACTGGAGGCACCGACCCGCTGCACTAGCGAATCCCATCCCGGCTCCTCGCCCATCCAATATCACTCCTCATCCCTCCGTAGCAGACGATATGCGTATCGTCTGCGACGCTATCAAAAGTGTCGATGTTAGGGAGATTGCAGTCTTAGCCCGTAAACTTAGGGCTTCACGTACTCCGACAGAGCGTTTGCTTGCTCTGGCGGAACATAGTTCCCTTCTCAATTCATTATAGGTTCATTTAAATGAATTGATCCCTAAATTATGCTTCGGCCGACCTCCGCGCAGCCCCGGCTTCACCGGAGGCTGCCCCGAACGGCCACCAACTCATGTCCCTTTGAGCACCTTCAGTGCAACTTTCACTACAGGCGGAAGACCCGCTAGCGGGTCTCCGCCAGCGCGCCCAACTTCCCGACGGGTGTCGCTTCCGATGAAGGCTAATAGTATACGCTTACTACAGCCAACAGGTGGTTTTTAGTGGGTAGGTGCCATTCTGGTGAGTCCCACATAACCCCCCCGCAGAGGAATTTACCTGCGGGCGGGTATGCATGACGCATCTTCCACCTCCCTCCCGCGAGGGTGCCTCGGCAGCAAAAAAAAAAAAAAAAAAAAAAAACGTTGGAAGTCAAGAGTCTCGGTTTGCGTGCGGATTCGTTCGCACGTGGATCGCAGACGCTTTTTCCGCTCTCTAGTCCCCGCACTAGTTGAGCACCCCAAATTTCAGGGGTCGTTTTCACGACCCAGGCTTCGTACCGTATTTCCTAAATTTCATAGAAAAGTCGTTTTCACGACTAATCTTCGTTCCGCCTGCTGCCCGACGTCGCCGACTGCGTCGCCGTCGCCGCTCCGGCAAGATCTGCGTTCCAGAACTTCGAGTCTTCGTGTTCGAGTAAGTTATCCGCGTCGTTTCCAACCGCCCTACTGCGTGTAGGGTGGTTTTAGGAAGTTAGTCGTCGTTGATTAGGCTCATAGTATATATATTTATATATTATTGTCCCTCCCCAACCCCTCCGCAATGGCTTTGCCCTCCGAAAGGAGCCCGGAGCTTCAAGACCTTGTAAATAAAATTTCTGAAGGCCTTGCCTTTTTAAAACCCATCTCTGACCCAAACATACTAATGCAAACACTCTTTGCTATTTTCCCTCAAATCATTCCATTAACTCAGGCCTCTCAGGCCGCTCAAGTCCCTCAGACCCCTCTGGTCCTAGGCCCTCCCGCGTCCCCCACCTCCAGTGATATGGAGTGTGAAATGGACGCCCCTCCGCGCCGCAAGCGCGCACCCGCGACCGAGTCATCCTCGGACGCCACCCCAACTGGCCCTGAGCCTCCCACTTTCACCCTCGTCAAGAAGCGCTCTAAGAAGCGCTCAAAACAAGCCCCGGCGTCCTCAACGCCCGTCCCGGTGTCTTCAACACCCACCGCGGCGACTTCAACGCCAGCTACCCCGGTGCATACAACACCCGCGCCGGCCTCTTCTGCCAAGGCCAAGGTCCCACCACCCGTGTTCCTTCGGGAAAAGGGTAAATGGTCCGAGGTCTCGACTTTGTGCAAAGAGCACAAGATCCACTACACCCGAGCGACCAACTCGGGTGAATCTATCAAAATCACCGTCTCGTCGATAGACGATTTCCGTGCTTTGATAAAGCTCCTCACTGATAAGCAATATGCTTATCACACTTATGCTCTGTCAGAAGAGCGTAAGTTCAGAGCGGTACTCAGGGGAGTCCCGTTCGAATTATCGAACGAGGCTATCCTGGAAGACCTGCAGTCCCAAGGCTTCCCGGCACTTGCGGTGCATAAAATGCACAGCAAGTACGGGAGGCAACACCCTCTCGCCTTGGTGGTTCTCACCAATGTCCCTAAGTCCAGGGAGATTCTCAAAGGGGTCAGCACCATTTGCGGCCTCTCTGGGATCTCGGTCGAGGCGCCTCATCGCCGCGGTCATCCCGGCCAGTGCCACCGGTGCCAATTGTACGGGCACGCGGCGGCCAACTGCGCCGCTCCGCCCAGGTGCGTCAAGTGCCTGGTGCCTCATTTCACAAAGGAGTGCACTCGCACTCCTGAAACTCCCTCTCCTCCCGATTGCGTGCTTTGTGGCCAGTCCGGCCACACCGCAAACTACAGGGGCTGCCCCCGTGCACCCCGTTGTATGCGTACTAATTCTAAGAGGGCGGCACCCAAACAGGCCCCGCCCCTTTCTCAGGAAAACTTTCCGCCGCTGCGTAGCCGGGTTCCTCCGGCTGCAAAGCCTACCCAGCCCAAGCCTGCTCCAGAGAACTGGAGGCACCGCCCCGCTACACAAGCGAAACCCATCCCGGCCCCTAGCCCATCCAACATCACTCCTCATCCCTCCGTAGCAGATGATATGCGTATCGTCTGCGACGCTATCAAAAGTGTCGATGTTAGGGAGATTGCAGTCTTAGCCCGTAAACTTAGGGCTTCACGTACTCCGACAGAGCGTTTGCTAGCTCTGGCGGAACATAGTTCCCTTCTCAATTCATTATAGGTTCATTTAAATGAATTGATCCCTAAATTATGCTTCGGCCGACCTCCGCGCAGCCCCGGCTTCACCGGAGGCTGCCCCGAACGGCCACCAACTCATGTCCCTTTGAGCACCTTCAGTGCAACTTTCACTACAGGCGGAAGACCCGCTCGCGGGTCTCCGCCAGCGCGCCCAACTTCCCGACGGGTGTCGCTTCCGATGAAGGCTAACAGTATACGCTTACTACAGCCAACAGGTGGTTTTTAGTGGGTAGGTGCCATTCTGGTGAGTCCCACATAACCCCCCCGCAGAGGAATTTACCTGCGGGCGGGTATGCATGACGCATCTTCCACCTCCCTCCCGCGAGGGTGCCTCGGCAGCAAAAAAAAAAAAAAAAAAACGTTGGAAGTCAGTTCGGTGCCCACAAGCAAGAAAACAACATCTAAGAAGAAGAAAGAAACAGTTCGGTGCCTGCAGCGAAGAAAACAACAACTAATAAGAAGAAAGAAAAAGTCTAATAAGAAGAAAGAAAAAGTCTAAGAAGAAAAGTTCAGAAGCTTCCAGTTAGAAGAAAGAAAGTGCTGTTCGGTGAATCCGGAGGCTAGTGAAGACCCAAGAACACATAAGCGCTGTTCGGTGTATCCGGAGGCCAGTGAAGAGGTCTGAAGAAAGAAGCTGAACTACAGGAACGATTGCGGTTCATAGGCTTATTTAAACTTAAGGTTTAATTGTATACGCAATAAACGTTCCTACTTTGAAGATTTGTGTTGTTTTCACTGCGCTCCAACCTGCACTCGATCAAGTCGGGTGTCACTCCGTGGTTAGTCAGGTCGTGGTGTCTTCGGGGCCAAAGGGTACATACGGCGGCATCTTCTCCAGCCGGCGCAACAAAACTACGCGCAACATATGGGCATTAAACAAAAAAAGCAGAATTTCTCAATTTTTTAACCATTTATATAACAAAATAAATATCATTTATATAACCAAAAAAATAACTTTAGGAGCTTGGAGGCAGTTGGAGGCGAAAAGAGAGACGGTTCGATAACGAATGATATTTATTAGTTTTTTTTTTTTTTTTTTTTTTTTTTTTTTGCTGCCGAGGCACCCTCACGGGAGGGAGGTGGAAGATGCGTCATGCATACCCGCCCGCAGGTAAATTCCTCTGCGGGGGGGTTATGTGGGACTCACCAGAATGGCACCTACCCACTAAAAACCACCTGTTGGCTGTGGTAAACGTATACCTTTAGCCTTCATCGGAAGCGACACCCGTCGGGAAGTTGGGCGCGCTGTATATTTATTAGTTTTTTTTTTTTTTTTTGCTGCCGAGGCACCCTCGCGGGAGGGAGGTGGAAGATGCGTCATGCATACCCGCCCGCAGGTAAATTCCTCTGCGGGGGGGTTATGTGGGACTCACCAGAATGGCACCTACCCACTAAAAACCACCTGTTGGCTGTAGTAAGCGTATACTATTAGCCTTCATCGGAAGCGACACCCGTCGGGAAGTTGGGCGCGCTGGCGGAGACCCGCTAGCGGGTCATCCGCCTGTAGTGAAAGTTGCACTGAAGGTGCTCAAAGGGACATGAGTTGGTGGCCGTTCGGGGCAGCCTCCGGTGAAGCCGGGGCTGCGCGGAGGTCGGCCGAAGCATGATTTAGGGATCAATTCATTTAAATGAACCTATAATGAATTGAGAAGGGAACTATGCTCCGCCAGAGCTAGCAAACGCTCTGTCGGAGTACGTGAAGCCCTAAGTTTACGGGCTAAGACTGCAATCTCCCTAACATCGACACTTTTGATAGCGTCGCAGACGATACGCATATCGTCTGCTACGGAGGGTTGAGGAGTGATATTGGATGGGCGAGGAGCCGGGATGGGATTCGCTAGTGCAGCGGGGCGGTGCCTCCAGTTCTCTGGAGCAGGCTTGGGCTGGGTAGGCTTTGCAGCCGGAGGAACCCGGCTACGCAGCGGCGGAAAGTTTTCCTGAGAAAGGGGCGGGGCCTGTTTGGGTGCCGCCCTCTTAGAATTTGTACGCATACA
The DNA here is from genome assembly GCA_923062675.1 of Marasmarcha lunaedactyla. Lineage (NCBI taxonomy): Eukaryota > Metazoa > Arthropoda > Insecta > Lepidoptera > Pterophoridae > Marasmarcha > Marasmarcha lunaedactyla. The sequence goes on along the minus strand of OV281339.1, from coordinate 8,795,188 downwards.
ACGGGGTGCACGGGGGCAGCCCCTGTAGTTTGCGGTGTGGCCGGACTGGCCACAAAGCACGCAATCGGGAGGAGAGGGAGTTTCAGGGGTGCGATTGCACTCCTTTGTGTAATGAGGGACCAGGCACTTGACGCACCTGGGCGGAGCGGCGCAGTTGGCCGCCGCGTGCCCGTACAACTGGCACCGGTGGCACTGGCCGGGATGACCGCGGCGATGAGGCGCCTCGACCGAGATCCCAGAGAGGCCGCAAATGGTGCTAACCCCTTTAAGAATCTCCCTGGACTTGGGGACGTTGGTGAGAACCACCAAGGCGAGAGGGTGTTGCCTCCCGTACTTGCTGTGCATTTTATGCACCGCAAGTGCCGGGAAGCCTTGGGACTGCAGATCCTCCAGGATAGCCTCGTTCGATAACTCGAACGGGACTCCCCTGAGTACCGCTCTGAACTTACGCTCTTCTGACAGAGCATAAGTGTGATAAGCATACTGCTTATCAGTGAGGAGCTTTATCAAAGCACGGAAATCGTCTATCGACGAGACGGTGATTTTAATAGATTCACCCGAGTTGGTCGCTCGGGTGTAGTGGATCTTGTGCTCTCTGCACAAAGTCGAGACCTCGGACCACTTACCCTTTTCCCGAAGGAATACGGGTGGTGGAACCTTGGACTTGACTGAAGCCGCGGTAGGGGGTGGAGTCACAGTGAGTGACATCAATGGGGCCGGGGCGGGTGTTGTAGGCACCGGGGTAGCTGGCGTTGAAGTCGCCGCGGTAGGTGTTGAAGACACCGGGACGGGCGTTGAGGACGCCTGGGCTTGTTTTGAGCGCTTCTTAGAGCGCTTCTTGACGAGGGTGAAAGTGGGAGGCTCAGGGCCAGTTGGGGTGGCGTCCGAGGATGAATCGGTCGCGGGTGCGCGCTTGCGGCGCGGAGGGGCGTCCATTTCACACTCCATATCACTGGAGGTGGGGGACGCGGGAGGGCCTAGGACCAGAGGGGTCTGAGGGACTTGAGCGGCCTGAGAGGCCTGAGTTAATGGAATGATTTGAGGGAAAATAGCAAAGAGTGTTTGCATTAGTATGTTTGGGTCAGAGATGGGTTTTAAAAAGGCAAGGCCTTCAGAAATTTTATTTACAAGGTCTTGAAGCTCCGGGCTCCTTTCGGAGGGCAAAGCCATTGCGGAGGGGTTGGGGAGGGACAACAATATATAAATATATATACTATGAACCTAACAACGATGACTAACTTCCTAAAACCACCCTACACGCAGTAGGGCGGTTGGAAACGACGCGGATAACTTACTCGAACACGAAGACTCGAAGTTCTGGAACGCAGATCTTGCCGGAGCGGCGACGGCGACGCAGTCGGCGACGTCGGGCAGCAGGCGGAACGAAGATTAGTCGTGAAAACGACTTTTCTATGAAATTTAGGAGATACGGTACGAAGCCTGGGTCGTGAAAACGACCCCTGAAATTTGGGGTGCTCAACTAGTGCGGGGACTAGAGAGCGGAAAAAGCGTCTGCGATCGACGTGCGAACGAATCCGCACGCAAACCGAGACTGTGATATTTATTAGCCCACTAAAAACCACCTGTTGGCTGTAGTAAGCGTATACTGTTAGCCTTCATCGGAAGCGACACCCGTCGGGAAGTTGGGCGCGCTGGCGGAGACCCGCGAGCGGGTCTTCCGCCTGTAGTGAAAGTTGCACTGGAGGTGCTCAAAGGGACATGAGTTGGTGGCCGTTCGGGGCAGCCTCCGGTGAAGCCGGGGCTGCGCGGAGGTCGGCCGAAGCATAATTTAGGGATCAATTCATTTAAATGAACCTATAATGAATTGAGAAGGGAACTATGTTCCGCCAGAGCTAGCAAACGCTCTGTCGGAGTACGTGAAGCCCTAAGTTTACGGGCTAAGACTGCAATCTCCCTAACATCGACACTTTTGATAGCGTCGCAGACGATACGCATATCGTCTGCTACGGAGGGTTGAGGAGTGATATTGGATGGGCTAGGAGCCAGGATGGGATTCGCTAGTGCAGCTGGGCGGTGCCTCCAGTTCTCTGGAGCAGGCTTGGGCTGGGTAGGCTTTGCAGCCGGTGGAACCCGGCTACGCAGCGGCGGAAAGTTTTCCTGAGAAAGGGGCGGGGCCTGTTTGGGTGCCGCCCTCTTAGAATTAGTACGCATACAACGGGGTGCACGGGGGCAGCCCCTGTAGTTTGCGGTGTGGCCGGACTGGCCACAAAGCACGCAATCGGGAGGAGAGGGAGTTTCAGGAGTGCGAGTGCACTCCTTTGTGAAATGAGGCACCAGGCACTTGACGCACTTGGGCGGAGCGGCGCAGTTGGCCGCCGCGTGCCCGTACAACTGGCACCGGTGGCACTGGCCGGGATGACCGCGGCGATGAGGCGCCTCGACCGAGATCCCAGAGAGGCCGCAAATGGTGCTAACCCCTTTGAGAATCTCCCTAGACTTGGGGACGTTGGTGAGAATCACCAAGGCGAGAGGGTGTTGCCTTCCGTACTTGCTGTGCATTTTATGCACCGCAAGTGCCGGGAAGCCTTGGGACTGCAGGTCTTCCAGGATAGCCTCGTTCGATAACTCGAACGGGACTCCCCTGAGTACCGCTCTGAACTTACGCTCTTCTGACAGAGCATAAGTGTGATAAGCATATTGCTTATCAGTGAGAAGCTTTATCAAAGCACGGAAATCGTCTATCGACGAGACGGTGATTTTAATAGATTTGTAGCGGCTATACAATGTTAGCAAAGTCAGCAAAACCCCAGACTGGACTGCCGCGTGTTCTAGGCAGCCAGTCGTCTGCGCAACACCGCCTCGCTAGGTCAACTTGTATTACATAAGATAAGGACTTATTATACTGACTTATGTAACTACGTTTAAGTGTTTGAAAATAATAGACTGAGTGAACTTAAAAGGTTTTTGGTTTTATTGCGTCACCACCTCCAAATTGGTGACCCCGACGTGATCAAGAAGACGACTCACGGTGACGCGCGAACCTAGCGAGAGTGAATATTGTTTATTAAGAAATATAAAGTGAATATTAAAATGTTATCGACGCCAGGTGTTAGTGGGGCTAAAAACCCGGTGCCCAAGGCCGAACCGACGGCGGCGGAAAATAATGGAGACGTTTCAATGGTCACGGTTCAAATGCGAACCCCGGAATTTTGGCCAGATATGCCCAGGATGTGGTTTTGCCGGTTCGAATCCATAATGGCACCACAAAAACAAGGCGACAGCGTCAAATTTGACCTAGTTTTGTCAAAGTTAAGTAAAGAAGCGTTGCGGCAAGTTAGCGACATAGTGCAATCTCCGCCGGCAACCGAGAAATACGAGACAATTAAGGAGCGCCTGCTAACAGTGTTTGAAGAAAGTGCAGAATCACAATTTCAAAGGTTAGTGAATGACATGGACCTGGGCACGCAAAAGCCATCACAATTGTTAAGAAAAATGGCTGATTTGGCAAACAACTGCGGCATAACGGAGGAGCCCCTAAGAAAATTATGGCTAAGTCACCTGCCGCCCAGCGTTAGAGCGGTACTCACAGTGAGTGGAAACGTGGGTTTGGACAGCCTGGCACCCATGGCAGACAAGATCCTGGAGAATTTAGGCAACGGTCAGGTAGCAGCGGTAGCAGCTTCCAGCATTGCGCCTGCAGCTACCGACATGGAGTCGGAAATGATCAAATACATGCGCAACATGTCCCTGGAGCTAAAGGAACTCCGCGGGGAGATCGAAGAGATCCGGTCGCGAGGCAGGAGCTACGGACGACCGCAGGACAGAAGCTATGACGGAGGTCGGTGGAGATCGCGACCCAGGAGCAGGACAGCGTCACGACATCGGGAAGCAGGGAACCGAGCATGGCTGTGTCGTCATCATTTCCGGTTCAGAGAAAAGGCAACGCAATGCGAACAACCTTGTGGCTGGGTGAATGGACAGTCAGCGCGGTTGGATTCGGAAAACTAGTTGCAGTACAGTCAGCGACGGTGAGCGACTGTGCTGCGGGCAATCACCGCTTATGCGTCCGAGAACAGAAAACCGGCTTAGTGTACCTGGTCGATACCGGGGCTAACGTGTCAGTGATTCCAGTGAATAAAGTGCCGGACAAAAGAAAGGCAAGCGAATGCCCGTATAAACTGTATGCTGCGAACAATACGGAAATAAAAACTTATGGTGTAATATCGTTAGAAATTAATCTTGGTTTACGCCGTAGTTTTAGATGGAATTTTATTATAGCTGACGTAAAACAACCCATAATTGGGGCAGACTTTTTAAAGGCACACGAATTAGTAGTTGATTTATACAATAGACGGTTGTTGGACGGCCGCACTAAATTAGATACGCAAGGTATATTAGTTTTGTATAACGAGCCCGCGATAACGAGTATTCAAAATGACAACCCATATCGCGAGCTTCTAGAACAATACTCAGAAATAACGAAACCAATTTCTTTTAAGGAGCCCAGTAAACACGGTATCGTACATTATATAGAGACTACTGGCCCCCCGGTTTTTGCTAAAGTAAGACCATTACCGCCGCAAAGATATAAAATCGCTAGGGACGAGTTTAGGTTAATGCAAGAATTAGGTATTTGCAGGCCATCAAAGAGTCCATGGGCAAGCCCGTTGCATGTAGTACCAAAGAAGGACGGCCAGATCAGGCCTTGCGGAGACTATCGTGCACTCAACGCGATCACGAAGCCAGACCGCTACCCGATTCCGAGAATTCAGGACTTCACATATGGATTGGCAGGTAAGTGTGTTTTTTCCCGGTTAGATATTAACAGAGCGTTCCATAATATTAGCATTGCACCGGAAGACGTAGAGAAAACCGCCATTATAACGCCGTTTGGTCTTTTCGAATTTCCAAGAATGACATTCGGCTTGCGGAATGCGGCCCAAACGTTCCAGAGATTCATGAATAATAGCGTGCTGCAGGGAATCGAAACCTGCACCCTTGGGGATGAGGGTAAGAGTACAAATAACAAAGTGCGTGAGAGCTCTAATTTATTTTCCTACATTGATGACGTCATCGTAGCTAGCACGAATCATGACGTACATAGAGAGCACCTTAAACAGGTCTTTGCCAGGTTTCAAGAGTTCGGCATAACCATTAATCTGGCGAAGTGTAGTCTCGGTAAGTATAATATAGAGTTTTTAGGTTACGAAGTGAGCGCGGAAGGTGTCAAACCCATGAAGAGCAAGGTGGAAGCTATCAAAGAATTCCCCAGACCTGAAACAATCGAGCAGCTCCGCCGTTTTTTAGGTATGGTTAACTTTTACAGGAATCACTTAGAGCGTGCGGCAGATCATCAGGCCGACTTGAACAACTTCCTGCATGGCGCCAAAAAGAAGGATAAATCAAAGATTAAATGGACGGATAAGTCGATAGCCGCCTTCGAGCAATGTAAGTTAGCTTTAGAAAACGCGGTGACCTTGTCACATCCGGGAGACGAAGGTGCGCTGTATTTAATGTGTGACGCGTCAAACTCGTGCGTCGGCGCAGTCCTCCAACATAAGGTTAAAGGAGTCTGGAAGCCGCTGGGGTATTTTTCCAAAAGATTGTCGGAGGCTCAAAAGAAATATAGCACGTACGACAGAGAGCTATTGGCAGTATACTTGGCCATAGTACATTTTCGCAGCATGGTAGAAGGCCGGCAGCTCACCATAATGACGGATCATAAGCCATTAACACACGTTTTTTCTAAAATAGGTTCAGATAATAAAGAGACGCCCAGGCGAGCACGACAACTATTGTATATAAGCGAATTTACGAGCGATATACAATACGTCAAAGGTAACGAAAATGCAGTTGCTGACGCATTGTCCCGAGTTATAGAGACCATTGTTTGTCCGACCGTTTTAGATTTCGACGAAGTCGCCCGGGCACAGGAAACAGACGATAAGCTTGCAGAAATGCTGACGCAATCTCAAGGTAATATAGTGCTTAAAAAACTACAATCACCACTGTGTAATAGTGCGATCTATTGCGAAACTTCGGAGAACCGTGTGAGACCCTACCTGCCTCAGCAGTTCAGAAATGTGGCTTTCAATGTCGTACATAGTAATAACCATCCCGGAATTAGAACAACGCGTAAAATGATTACGAATAAATATTACTGGCCGGGTATGAATAAAGATATCAGTGTATGGGCCCGAGCGTGCATACAATGTCAAAAGGTAAAAACGCATAGGCACACACATTCTAAATTAGGTACTTTTACACTAGCAGAACGGTTCGAGCACTTACACGTAGACATCGTGGGCCCCCTGCCGACCACGCAGGAAGGGCATAGGTACTTAGTTACGATGATAGATAGATTTACAAACTGGCCGGAAGCCGTTCCGGTCAGCGATATAACAGCCGAGACCGTCGCTAAAATAATATATGAAAACTGGATTTGCCGTTTTGGATGCCCAAGTAGGTTAACTAGCGATCAGGGGAGGCAATTTGAAAGTGAATTATTTAATAAACTTATGAAAGTATTAGGCATTAATAAATTCCGAACCACAGCGTACCATCCCCAAAGTAACGGCAAGGTAGAAAGATTACATCGTTCTCTGAAGGTCGCTTTGAAAGCACGTTTATTACAGAATAAAAATGGGTCATGGGTTGATGAACTGCCAACGGTCATGCTGGGGCTACGTGCAGCATGTCGTAGCGACAGCGGCGTCAGCGCAGCTGAAATGGTATTAGGGCACACGTTACGCTTGCCTGGCGATTTTTATGTCGATTGCGCGAACGCAGAAACGTCGCAAGAAAAATACGTAGGTAAATTACGCAATATTATACAAAGTCTCCGGCCCCAGACACGAGAAAATAGCGATTCTGGTACAATTTTCGTTCATAAAGATTTAAAATCATGTAGTCATGTTTTCGTACGAAATGATTTAGTGCAAAGGCCATTGATGCCTAGTTATAGCGGACCGTATCTTGTGATAAATAGATCACCAAAGAGTATGACCATTGAAATAGGGGGCCGTCGAACAACCGTTTCCATAGATAGAGTGAAACCCGCTTACTGCTTATATGAAGCAGATCCCAATGATGGAAATAGAAATTCTATGTTCTCAAATAGTAAAAATTTTTTTAATGATGTTCCACAGGTGCAAAAATCGCTACCGCCTAAACCTTTAACCACGCGCAGTGGCCGCGCAGTTAAGCAGCCGGTGCGATTTGCTGATGTTGGATGAACTAAAATAGATGAGTTCACATAGTTATTAATCATACATTATTCTAATTGCAAAAGAATTTAACGTAATAACTCGTATATAACATTTTGTTCAATCCAAAAATGGGTAAATCGTATAGTAAAGAACAAGAAATAATCATAGCACAAAATGGTGCAAATAACGCCAGTACTAATGAAATAATAACGCACGTTAAGCTTTTCGGAGCAATTGTATTTGCAGTGTTCATAATGATGGTATTAATTTTCGTGTACTATTGCATTCAAAAATGTCGTAAAAACACTCGAAGCTGGATGGATAACAGAGTAAGAGCCATGTGGAAAGCAGCTAGTGACGCAAGCGGCACGGTATAAGCCGATACAGGTCGGCCGATGAGGGAGTTTTTTTTTTTGGCTATTGTCGCGAGAGGAGGCAAGGTGAGTCCTAAGGGACGTTTTTTTATATTGCAGACCGGCCTCTCGGGCAATATACCCTTAATATTTTAATGATTATTATTAGGTCAAGTACCTACATCAAGTCGGCCCTTGAAAAATAGGTATCCGCAAAATGTTATTTTTTGTTGTATAAGTGATCTTTTTAAATTACGTGTAATTAATTTTGTACCCATTTCAAACAACTTATAAATAATTATTGTTGCTAATTTCTTATTTCAAATTTTTGTAAAATAATTCAATTACAGGTACATTGTGTATGAAACATTGCCTTAACATATTTTGTTACGAAGCATCGCCTTAACATATTTTGTTCTATAAATAGATTGTAAGAAACAAAGAGCATTGAGCTTTGGAATGCGATATCAGACCTAGTAACCCGTAATGTAAACACAGATTCAGCAATCATGTCGAATCAACGTCATCTGGTACACTTCTGTAATAAGTTTAGTGTAAGGTAATATTATGGAGTCATATTTTTTTAAAACTGGTAAAAATTTTTGTTTTGTTTTTGCTCTCTCCAAGGTATAATTAAAATGCAATAGCACTTACGAGATACAGGATGTTTGTTTGTTGAATTGTATAATTTTTTTTGGTAAAGATAGTTTATAAAATTTTTTTTAAAAAAGAAGGGGTGTGATGTAGCGGCTATACAATGTTAGCAAAGTCAGCAAAACCCCAGACTGGACTGCCGCGTGTTCTAGGCAGCCAGTCGTCTGCGCAACACCGCCTCGCTAGGTCAACTTGTATTACATAAGATAAGGACTTATTATACTGACTTATGTAACTACGTTTAAGTGTTTGAAAATAATAGACTGAGTGAACTTAAAAGGTTTTTGGTTTTATTGCGTCACCACCTCCAAAGATTCACCCGAGTTGGTCGCTCGGGTGTAGTGGATTTTGTGCTCTTTGCACAAAGACGAGACCTCGGACCATTTACCCTTTTCCCGAAGGAACACGGGTGGTGGGACCTTGGCCTTGACAGAAGGGGCCGGGGCGGGTGTTGTATGCACCGGGGTAGCTGGCGTTGAAGTCGCCGCGGTGGGTGTTGAAGACACCGGGACGGGCGTTGAGGACGCCGGGGCTTGTTTTGAGCGCTTCTTAGAGCGCTTCTTAACTAGGGTGAAGGAGGGTGGCTCAGGGCCAGATGGGGTGGCGTCCGAGGATGACTCGGTCGCGGGTGCGCGCTTGCGGCGCGGAGGGGCGTCTACTTCACACTCCATGTCACTGGAGGAAGGGGACGCGGGAGGGCCTAAGACCAGAGTGGTCTGAGTAGCTTGAGGGACGGAGGTGGCCTGAGGGGCCGCTTTGGACATTATCTTCATGAAAAAAGGGATAAGAGTATCTACGAAACAATACTTCTCGGCATTTGTATAGAATTTTTCAGCACGGAAAAGTTCAAATAGCTGATCCCTAATCTCATCAAAGGTTAGGGAAGCCATTGCGGAGGGGTTGTGGAGGGACAACAATATATAAATATATATACTATGAACCTAACAACGACGACTAACTTCCTAAAACCACCCTACACGCAGTAGGGCGGTTGGAAACGACGCGGATAACTTACTCGAACACGGAGACTCGAAGTTCTGGAACGCAGATCTTGCCGGAGCGGCGACGGCGACGCAGTCGGCGACGTCGGGCAGCAGGCGGAACGAAGATTAGTCGTGAAAACGACTTTTCTATGAAATTTAGGAAATACGGTACGAAGCTTTTTTTTTTTTTTTTTTTTTTTGCTGCCGAGGCACCCTCGCGGGAGGGAGGTGGAAGATGCGTCATGCATACCCGCCCGCAGGTAAATTCCTCTGCGGGGGGGTTATGTGGGACTCACCAGAATGGCACCTACCCACTAAAAACCACCTGTTGGCTGTAGTAAGCGTATACTGTTAGCCTTCATCGGAAGCGACACCCGTCGGGAAGTTGGGCGCGCTGGCGGAGACCCGCGAGCGGGTCTTCCGCCTGTAGTGAAAGTTGCACTGAAGGTGCTCAAAGGGACATGAGTTGGTGGCCGTTCGGGGCAGCCTCCGGTGAAGCCGGGGCTGCGCGGAGGTCGGCCGAAGCATAATTTAGGGATCAATTCATTTAAATGAACCTATAATGAATTGAGAAGGGAACTATGTTCCGCCAGAGCTAGCAAACGCTCTGTCGGAGTACGTGAAGCCCTAAGTTTACGGGCTAAGACTGCAATCTCCCTAACATCGACACTTTTGATAGCGTCGCAGACGATACGCATATCGTCTGCTACGGAGGGATGAGGAGTGATGTTGGATGGGCTAGGGGCCGGGATGGGTTTCGCTTGTGTAGCGGGGCGGCGCCTCCAGTTCTCTGGAGCAGGCTTGGGCTGGGTAGGCTTTGCAGCCGGAGGAACCCGGCTACGCAGCGGCGGAAAGTTTTCCTGAGAAAGGGGCGGGGCCTGTTTGGGTGCCGCCCTCTTAGAATTAGTACGCATACAACGGGGTGCACGGGGGCAGCCCCTGTAGTTTGCGGTGTGGCCGGACTGGCCACAAAGCACGCAATCGGGAGGAGAGGGAGTTTCAGGAGTGCGAGTGCACTCCTTTGTGAAATGAGGCACCAGGCACTTGACGCACCTGGGCGGAGCGGCGCAGTTGGCCGCCGCGTGCCCGTACAACTGGCACCGGTGGCACTGGCCGGGATGACCGCGGCGATGAGGCGCCTCGACCGAGATCCCAGAGAGGCCGCAAATGGTGCTAACCCCTTTGAGAATCTCCCTGGACTTGGGGACGTTGGTGAGAACCACCAAGGCGAGAGGGTGTTGCCTCCCGTACTTGCTGTGCATTTTATGCACCGCAAGTGCCGGGAAGCCTTGGGACTGCAGGTCTTCCAGGATAGCCTCGTTCGATAACTCGAACGGGACTCCCCTGAGTACCGCTCTGAACTTACGCTCTTCTGACAGAGCATAAGTGTGATAAGCATATTGCTTATCAGTGAGGAGCTTTATCAAAGCACGGAAATCGTCTATCGACGGGACGGTGATTTTAATAGATTCACCCGAGTTGGTCGCTCGGGTGTAGTGGATCTTGTGCACTTTGCACAAAGTCGAGACCTCGGACCATTTACCCTTTTCCCGAAGGAACACGGGTGGTGGGACCTTGGCCTTGACAGAAGGGGCCGGGGCGGGTGTTGTATGCACCGGGGTAGCTGGCGTTGAAGTCGCCGCGGTGGGTGTTGAAGACACCGGGACGGGCGTTGAGGACGCCGGGGCTTGTTTTGAGCGCTTCTTAGAGCGCTTCTTAACTAGGGTGAAGGAGGGTGGCTCAGGGCCAGATGGGGTGGCGTCCGAGGATGACTCGGTCGCGGGTGCGCGCTTGCGGCGCGGAGGGGCGTCTACTTCACACTCCATGTCACTGGAGGAAGGGGACGCGGGAGGGCCTAAGACCAGAGTGGTCTGAGTAGCTTGAGGGACGGAGGTGGCCTGAGGGGCCGCTTTGGACATTATCTTCATGAAAAAAGGGATAAGAGTATCTACGAAACAATACTTCTCGGCATTTGTATAGAATTTTTCAGCACGGAAAAGTTCAAATAGCTGATCCCTAATCTCATCAAAGGTTAGGGAAGCCATTGCGGAGGGGTTGTGGAGGGACAACAATATATAAATATATATACTATGAACCTAACAACGACGACTAACTTCCTAAAACCACCCTACACGCAGTAGGGCGGTTGGAAACGACGCGGATAACTTACTCGAACACGGAGACTCGAAGTTCTGGAACGCAGATCTTGCCGGAGCGGCGACGGCGACGCAGTCGGCGACGTCGGGCAGCAGGCGGAACGAAGATTAGTCGTGAAAACGACTTTTCTATGAAATTTAGGAAATACGGTACGAAGCCTGGGTCGTGAAAACGACCCCTGAAATTTGGGGTGCTCAACTAGTGCGGGGACTAGAGAGCGGAAATAGCGTCTGCGATCCACGTGCGAACGAATCCGCACGCTTTTTTTTTTTTTTTTTGCTGCCGAAGCACCCTCTCTCGGGAGGGAGGTGGAAGATTCGTCATGAATACCTCCGCAGCCGTCTGCGGGGTTATGTGGGACTCACCAAAGTGGCACCTACCCACTAAAAACCACCCAAGCGGCTGTAGCATGGGAATGCTGTCAGCCTTCATCGGAGCGACACCCGGGTTGGGAGGTGGGCGCGCAAGCAGGGACCCGCTAGCGGGTCACCCGCTGAGAATACTTAAATCACTTAAGGTGCAAATGACATTTATATATTGTTGATTAAACGGCCTGGGCAGCCTTAAGCTGGTCCAGATTAGCCGAAAGTTGATCGGGGGGATCCGAGAGTGCATTTCTCGGTCTACGGACTTTGTACCTCGACGGCATGGACGGAGCAGTATAGGCTACTGTCTCGCGTATAAGGGGGTTAGGGTGCTCTTCGGATCGCTTAAAATAAGCGGTGGAGAGCGTCCTAAGATGTTGTTGTATAGTAGGCAGTTCGAGATCTCTGTGCAAGTCTGCATTTCGCACGTACCACGGAGCATCCGTGGCCCGGCGGCAGAAGAGATTCTGAACTACCTGTAGTTTATACATATCGGAGGGTTTAGCATGTGCAAATATCGGGGCGGCGTACGTCATGACTGGTCTCACGCAAACCTTAAAAAGCGTTCGCTTGTTCCTAAGAGACATTTTACTGTGTCGGCCTAACATACTGTTAAGTCGACCCATGTACAGACGGGCGAGTTTGGTAACTCGGAGAATGTGTGGTCGGAATGAAAGCGTACGATCGAGCGTTACGCCTAGGTACTTGGTGGTGAGTGCCCACGGGATGGGCGTACCTAGCATTCGGATGCGGGGGTCGTAGGGACGACGGCGTTTATGATCGAAGCGCATCGCAGAGCTTTTCTCTGGATTTACATCGATACGCCATTTTTTAAACCAAGCTCCGAGGTCATTTACGGCCTTCTGGAGTTTGGTGATGAGTGTGTCGACGTGCACGCCCTTGACGTATAGGGCAGTGTCGTCAGCAAAGAGGGAGAGTTGAACACCTTTAGACGGGATGGGTATGTCATTGGTGTATATTGTGTATAGTAACGGGGCGAGTACCGAGCCCTGAGGGACGCCCGCCTTGAGGGGGCGGGGGGTGGAGAGCGTACCTTCGTGTTTGAAACGAAAGGTGCGATCTTTAAGGTAGGAGCCGACTAGTTTGACTAGACGGTCGGGCAAGCCTGTGTTGTGAAGCTTGTAAATGAGCCCTGCGTGCCAGACTTTGTCAAAAACCTTGGCTACGTCAAAGAAGACCGCGACTGTTTTCAGTCGTCTGGGGTAGAAGCCGTCGAGTATGTACTCGACGATTCGGTGGACTTGCTGGGGGCACGAGTGTTTGGCTCGAAAGCCGAATTGATGGGGGATAATAAGGGGGTCACCGTCCGCTGGGAACAGGTGGTCCTTCATTCGAGCGAGTATGACTCTCTCGAGAAGTTTGGCCATTGCCTTGAGTAGACTGATGGGTCGGTGATTAGCCGGGTTATTCAAGGGTTTACCCGGCTTGGGAATGCCTATGACTATAGCTTCTTTCCAAGCTTTTGGAAAGTAGCTTAGATCAAAGCAAGCATTGAAAATAATCGCAAGTAAGGTAAGCACCTGCCGAGGCAGCTGCTTAAGTGCTTGGTTGGAAATTCCATCCGCACCCGGGGCCTTCTTGGATTCCTGTTTCCTAATGATGAGTAGGATTTCATCATTAGAAACTGTAATGGGGTCAGCGGTGATTGGACGGGAGTCTTTGCAATCGACTTCGTCTTCCACCGCCTGGATGTGAGCTGGGTCTGTGGGTTGGGTACTCGGGGAGCATTGTGAAGCAATGCTATCGGCGAAGCATTCAGCTTTTTCGTCGTCCTCGAAGGCGGTAGTGCCATCGGGGCGAGATAACGGAGGGGTGTAGGTACGAGCGTCTAGTCGGAGGGCTCTCGCCATCCTATAGTACGCCGTGTGGGACGGGGAAATATTAATCATAAGATCGTTCCTTTGAACGTCTCTATATTCCGCGACGGTACGTTTGACTTTACGTTGAAGTTGGTTAGCGATTTGCCTGTAGGCGGGTGTGGGGTATTTTCTGGCTCTGCGGAGAGCGGCATTTTTAGCTTTAATTAGGTTGCTAATGTCCAAGGGAAGCCTGGGCTTGCCATGCTTAGCAACCTTTAGGTTCTCACTGATGGCCGAGTTGATGGCGGTAGTGAGAGAATCGACTATCGAGTCGATTTTATCCGTGCTATCGAGATAGTCGGATGAAATCGCGAGTGGGCAGTCTGGGGCTTCCAAGGCCGAAGACAGGGTGTTCTTGAAACCTTCCCAATTGGTATAGGTTTTCGGAGCAGGAGGGTCGTTTTGGGGTCCTAATATTAGGGACACCGGACGGTGGTCAGAGCCTAAGTCGTCTAGCGGCTGTATGGTCTTAAGGTCGAGATTGATATCCTTGACGATGGCAAAGTCAAGGATATCAGGTGAATGAAGTGGGTTGTCCGGGTAATGTGTCGGTGTAACCGGTGAAATGACGTCAAGATCGAGTGACTTCGTGATCCGCACGCAAACCGAGACTGATATTTATTAGTTTTTTTTTTTTTTTTTTTTTTTTTTGCTGCCGAGGCACCCTCGCGGGAGGGAGGTGGAAGATGCGTCATGCATACCCGCCCGCAGGTAAATTCCTCTGCGGGGGGGTTATGTGGGACTCACCAGAATGGCACCTACCCACTAAAAACCACCTGTTGGCTGTAGTAAGCGTATACTATTAGCCTTCATCGGAAGCGACACCCGTCGGGAAGTTGGGCGCGCTGGCGGAGACCCGCTAGCGTGTCTTCCGCCTGTAGTGAAAGTTGCACTGAAGGTGCTCAAAGGGACATGAGTTGGTGGCCGTTCGGGGCAGCCTCCGGTGAAGCCGGGGCTGCGCGGAGGTCGGCCGAAGCATGATTTAGGGATCAATTCATTTAAATGAACCTATAATGAATTGAGAAGGGAACTATGTTCCGCCAGAGCTAGCAAACGCTCTGTCGGAGTACGTGAAGCCCTAAGTTTACGGGCTAAGACTGCAATCTCCCTAACATCGACACTTTTGATAGCGTCGCAGACGATACGCATATCGTCTGCTACGGAGGGTTGAGGAGTGATATTGGATGGGCGAGGAGCCGGGATGGGATTCGCTAGTGCAGCGGGTCGGTGCCTCCAGTTCTCTGGAGCAGGCTTGGGCTGGGTAGGCTTTGCAGCCGGAGGAACCCGGCTACGCAGCGGCGGAAAGTTTTCCTGAGAAAGGGGCGGGGCCTGTTTGGGTGCCGCCCTCTTAGAATTTGTACGCATACAACGGGGTGCACGGGGGCAGCCCCTGTAGTTTGCGGTGTGGCCGGACTGGCCACAAAGCACGCAATCGGGAGGAGAGGTAGTTTCAGGGGTGCGATTGCACTCCTTTGTGTAATGAGGGACCAGGCACTTGACGCACCTGGGCGGAGCGGCGCAGTTGGCCGCCGCGTGCCCGTACAACTGGCACCGGTGGCACTGGCCGGGATGACCGCGGCGATGAGGCGCCTCGACCGAGATCCCAGAGAGGCCGCAAATGGTGCTAACCCCTTTAAGAATCTCCCTGGACTTGGGGACGTTGGTGAGAACCACCAAGGCGAGAGGGTGTTGCCTCCCGTACTTGCTGTGCATTTTATGCACCGCAAGTGCCGGGAAGCCTTGGGACTGCAGATCCTCCAGGATAGCCTCGTTCGATAACTCGAACGGGACTCCCCTGAGTACCGCTCTGAACTTACGCTCTTCTGACAGAGCATAAGTGTGATAAGCATACTGCTTATCAGTGAGGAGCTTTATCAAAGCACGGAAATCGTCTATCGACGAGACGGTGATTTTAATAGATTCACCCGAGTTGGTCGCTCGGGTGTAGTGGATCTTGTGCTCTCTGCACAAAGTCGAGACCTCGGACCATTTACCCTTTTCCCGAAGGAACACGGGTGGTGGGACCTTGGACTTGACTGAAGCCGCGGTAGGGGGTGGAGTCACAGTGAGTGACATCAATGGGGCCGGGGCGGGTGTTGTAGGCACCGGGGTAGCTGGCGTTGAAGTCGCCGCGGTAGGTGTTGAAGACACCGGGACGGGCGTTGAGGACGCCTGGGCTTGTTTTGAGCGCTTCTTAGAGCGCTTCTTGACGAGGGTGAAAGTGGGAGGCTCAGGGCCAGTTGGGGTGGCGTCCGAGGATGACTCGGTCGCGGGTGCGCGCTTGCGGCGCGGAGGGGCGTCCATTTCACACTCCATATCACTGGAGGTGGGGGACGCGGGAGGGCCTAGGACCAGAGGGGTCTGAGGGACTTGAGCGGCCTGAGAGGCCTGAGTTAATGGAATGATTTGAGGGAAAATAGCAAAGAGTGTTTGCATTAGTATGTTTGGGTCAGAGATGGGTTTTAAAAAGGCAAGGCCTTCAGAAATTTTATTTACAAGGTCTTGAAGCTCCGGGCTCCTTTCGGAGGGCAAAGCCATTGCGGAGGGGTTGGGTAGGGACAACAATATATAAATATATATACTATGAACCTAACAACGATGACTAACTTCCTAAAACCACCCTACACGCAGTAGGGCGGTTGGAAACGACGCGGATAACTTACTCGAACACGAAGACTCGAAGTTCTGGAACGCAGATCTTGCCGGAGCGGCGACGGCGACGCAGTCGGCGACGTCGGGCAGCAGGCGGAACGAAGATTAGTCGTGAAAACGACTTTTCTATGAAATTTAGGAGATACGGTACGAAGCCTGGGTCGTGAAAACGACCCCTGAAATTTGGGGTGCTCAACTAGTGCGGGGACTAGAGAGCGGAAAAAGCGTCTGCGATCGACGTGCGAACGAATCCGCACGCAAACCGAGACTGTGATATTTATTAGCCCACTAAAAACCACCTGTTGGCTGTAGTAAGCGTATACTGTTAGCCTTCATCGGAAGCGACACCCGTCGGGAAGTTGGGCGCGCTGGCGGAGACCCGCGAGCGGGTCTTCCGCCTGTAGTGAAAGTTGCACTGGAGGTGCTCAAAGGGACATGAGTTGGTGGCCGTTCGGGGCAGCCTCCGGTGAAGCCGGGGCTGCGCGGAGGTCGGCCGAAGCATAATTTAGGGATCAATTCATTTAAATGAACCTATAATGAATTGAGAAGGGAACTATGTTCCGCCAGAGCTAGCAAACGCTCTGTCGGAGTACGTGAAGCCCTAAGTTTACGGGCTAAGACTGCAATCTCCCTAACATCGACACTTTTGATAGCGTCGCAGACGATACGCATATCGTCTGCTACGGAGGGTTGAGGAGTGATATTGGATGGGCTAGGAGCCAGGATGGGATTCGCTAGTGCAGCTGGGCGGTGCCTCCAGTTCTCTGGAGCAGGCTTGGGCTGGGTAGGCTTTGCAGCCGGTGGAACCCGGCTACGCAGCGGCGGAAAGTTTTCCTGAGAAAGGGGCGGGGCCTGTTTGGGTGCCGCCCTCTTAGAATTAGTACGCATACAACGGGGTGCACGGGGGCAGCCCCTGTAGTTTGCGGTGTGGCCGGACTGGCCACAAAGCACGCAATCGGGAGGAGAGGGAGTTTCAGGAGTGCGAGTGCACTCCTTTGTGAAATGAGGCACCAGGCACTTGACGCACCTGGGTGGAGCGGCGCAGTTGGCCGCCGCGTGCCCGTACAACTGGCACCGGTGGCACTGGCCGGGATGACCGCGGCGATGAGGCGCCTCGACCGAGATCCCAGAGAGGCCGCAAATGGTGCTAACCCCTTTGAGAAACTCCCTGGATTTGGGGACGTTGGTGAGAACCACCAAGGCGAGAGGGTGTTGCCTCCCGTACTTGCTGTGCATTTTATGCACCGCAAGTGCCGGGAAGCCCTGGGACTGCAGGTCTTCCAGGATAGCCTCGTTCGATAACTCGAACGGGACTCCCCTGAGTACCGCTCTGAACTTACGCTCTTCTGACAGAGCATAAGTGTGATAAGCATATTGCTTATCAGTGAGGAGCTTTATCAAAGCACGGAAATCGTCTATCGACGGGACGGTGATTTTAATAGATTCACCCGAGTTGGTCGCTCGGGTGTAGTGGATCTTGTGCACTTTGCACAAAGTCGAGACCTCGGACCATTTACCCTTTTCCCGAAGGAATACGGGTGGTGGGACCTTGGCCTTGACAGAAGAGGCCGGGGCGGGTGTTGTATGCACCGGGGTAGCTGGCGTTGAAGTCGCCGCGGTGGGTGTTGAAGACACCGGGACGGGCGTTGAGGACGCCGGGGCTTGTTTTGAGCGCTTCTTAGAGCGCTTCTTAACTAGGGTGAAAGAGGGTGGCTCAGGGCCAGATGGGGTGGCGTCCGAGGATGACTCGGTCGCGGGTGCGCGCTTGCGGCGCGGAGGGGCGTTCGTTTCACACTCCATGTCACTGGAGGTGGGGGACGCGGGAGGGCCTAGGACCAGAGGGACCTGAGGGGCTTGCGTGGCCTGAGGGGCCTGAGGGACGGAGGTGGCTTGAGCAATCAATGGGGCCAACATGGGGAAATGAGAGGCAAGTAGTGGGTAAATTACTTGAGCATCATTGGAGCCTGCAGCGGCGACGGCTGCGGTGAATTTTTGAAAGGATTCTAACAAACATTTTGCATCCATTGCGGAGGGGTTGGGGAGGGACAATAATATATAAATATATATACTATGAGCCTAATCAACGACGACTAACTTCCTAAAACCACCCTACACGCAGTAGGGCGGTTGGAAACGACGCGGATAACTTACTCGAACAACACGAAGACTCGAAGTTCTGGAACGCAGATCTTGCCGGAGCGGCGACGGCGACGCAGTCGGCGACGTCGGGCAGCAGGCGGAACGAAGATTAGTCGTGAAAACGACTTTTCTATGAAATTTAGGAAATACGGTACGAAGCTTTTTTTTTTTTTTTTTTTTTTTTGCTGCCGAGGCACCCTCGCGGGAGGGAGGTGGAAGATGCGTCATGCATACCCGCCCGCAGGTAAATTCCTCTGCGGGGGGGTTATGTGGGACTCACCAGAATGGCACCTACCCACTAAAAACCACCTGTTGGCTGTAGTAAGCGTATACTATTAGCCTTCATCGGAAGCGACACCCGTCGGGAAGTTGGGCGCGCTGGCGGAGACCCGCGAGCGGGTCTTCCGCCTGTAGTGAAAGTTGCACTGAAGGTGCTCAAAGGGACATGAGTTGGTGGCCGTTCGGGGCAGCCTCCGGTGAAGCCGGGGCTGCGCGGAGGTCGGCCGAAGCATGATTTAGGGATCAATTCATTTAAATGAACCTATAATGAATTGAGAAGGGAACTATGTTCCGCCAGAGCTAGCAAACGCTCTGTCGGAGTACGTGAAGCCCTAAGTTTACGGGCTAAGACTGCAATCTCCCTAACATCGACACTCTTGATAGCGTCGCAGACGATACGCATATCGTCTGCTACGGAGGGTTGAGGAGTGATATTGGATGGGCGAGGAGCCGGGATGGGATTCGCTAGTGCAGCGGGTCGGTGCCTCCAGTTCTCTGGAGCAGGCTTGGGCTGGGTAGGCTTTGCAGCCGGAGGAACCCGGCTACGCAGCGGCGGAAAGTTTTCCTGAGAAAGGGGCGGGGCCTGTTTGGGTGCCGCCCTCTTAGAATTTGTACGCATACAACGGGGTGCACGGGGGCAGCCCCTGTAGTTTGCGGTGTGGCCGGACTGGCCACAAAGCACGCAATCGGGAGGAGAGGGAGTTTCAGGAGTGCGAGTGCACTCCTTTGTGTAATGAGGTACCAGGCACTTGACGCACCTGGGCGGAGCGGCGCAGTTGGCCGCCGCGTGCCCGTACAACTGGCACCGGTGGCACTGGCCGGGATGACCGCGGCGATGAGGCGCCTCGACCGAGATCCCAGAGAGGCCGCAAATGGTACTAACCCCTTTGAGAATCTCCCTAGACTTGGGGACGTTGGTGAGAATCACCAAGGCGAGAGGGTGTTGCCTTCCGTACTTGCTGTGCATTTTATGCACCGCAAGTGCCGGGAAGCCTTGGGACTGCAGGTCTTCCAGGATAGCCTCGTTCGATAACTCGAACGGGACTCCCCTGAGTACCGCTCTGAACTTACGCTCTTCTGACAGAGCATAAGTGTGATAAGCATATTGCTTATCAGTGAGAAGCTTTATCAAAGCACGGAAATCGTCTATCGACGAGACGGTGATTTTAATAGATTCACCCGAGTTGGTCGCTCGGGTGTAGTGGATTTTGTGCTCTTTGCACAAAGACGAGACCTCGGACCATTTACCCTTTTCCCGAAGGAACACGGGTGGTGGGACCTTGGCCTTGACAGAAGGGGCCGGGGCGGGTGTTGTATGCACCGGGGTAGCTGGCGTTGAAGTCGCCGCGGTGGGTGTTGAAGACACCGGGACGGGCGTTGAGGACGCCGGGGCTTGTTTTGAGCGCTTCTTAGAGCGCTTCTTAACTAGGGTGAAGGAGGGTGGCTCAGGGCCAGATGGGGTGGCGTCCGAGGATGACTCGGTCGCGGGTGCGCGCTTGCGGCGCGGAGGGGCGTCTACTTCACACTCCATGTCACTGGAGGAAGGGGACGCGGGAGGGCCTAAGACCAGAGTGGTCTGAGTAGCTTGAGGGACGGAGGTGGCCTGAGGGGCCGCTTTGGACATTATCTTCATGAAAAAAGGGATAAGAGTATCTACGAAACAATACTTCTCGGCATTTGTATAGAATTTTTCAGCACGGAAAAGTTCAAATAGCTGATCCCTAATCTCATCAAAGGTTAGGGAAGCCATTGCGGAGGGGTTGTGGAGGGACAACAATATATAAATATATATACTATGAACCTAACAACGACGACTAACTTCCTAAAACCACCCTACACGCAGTAGGGCGGTTGGAAACGACGCGGATAACTTACTCGAACACGGAGACTCGAAGTTCTGGAACGCAGATCTTGCCGGAGCGGCGACGGCGACGCAGTCGGCGACGTCGGGCAGCAGGCGGAACGAAGATTAGTCGTGAAAACGACTTTTCTATGAAATTTAGGAAATACGGTACGAAGCCTGGGTCGTGAAAACGACCCCTGAAATTTGGGGTGCTCAACTAGTGCGGGGACTAGAGAGCGGAAATAGCGTCTGCGATCCACGTGCGAACGAATCCGCACGCTTTTTTTTTTTTTTTTTGCTGCCGAAGCACCCTCTCTCGGGAGGGAGGTGGAAGATTCGTCATGAATACCTCCGCAGCCGTCTGCGGGGTTATGTGGGACTCACCAAAGTGGCACCTACCCACTAAAAACCACCCAAGCGGCTGTAGCATGGGAATGCTGTCAGCCTTCATCGGAGCGACACCCGGGTTGGGAGGTGGGCGCGCAAGCAGGGACCCGCTAGCGGGTCACCCGCTGAGAATACTTAAATCACTTAAGGTGCAAATGACATTTATATATTGTTGATTAAACGGCCTGGGCAGCCTTAAGCTGGTCCAGATTAGCCGAAAGTTGATCGGGGGGATCCGAGAGTGCATTTCTCGGTCTACGGACTTTGTACCTCGACGGCATGGACGGAGCAGTATAGGCTACTGTCTCGCGTATAAGGGGGTTAGGGTGCTCTTCGGATCGCTTAAAATAAGCGGTGGAGAGCGTCCTAAGATGTTGTTGTATAGTAGGCAGTTCGAGATCTCTGTGCAAGTCTGCATTTCGCACGTACCACGGAGCATCCGTGGCCCGGCGGCAGAAGAGATTCTGAACTACCTGTAGTTTATACATATCGGAGGGTTTAGCATGTGCAAATATCGGGGCGGCGTACGTCATGACTGGTCTCACGCAAACCTTAAAAAGCGTTCGCTTGTTCCTAAGAGACATTTTACTGTGTCGGCCTAACATACTGTTAAGTCGACCCATGTACAGACGGGCGAGTTTGGTAACTCGGAGAATGTGTGGTCGGAATGAAAGCGTACGATCGAGCGTTACGCCTAGGTACTTGGTGGTGAGTGCCCACGGGATGGGCGTACCTAGCATTCGGATGCGGGGGTCGTAGGGACGACGGCGTTTATGATCGAAGCGCATCGCAGAGCTTTTCTCTGGATTTACATCGATACGCCATTTTTTAAACCAAGCTCCGAGGTCATTTACGGCCTTCTGGAGTTTGGTGATGAGTGTGTCGACGTGCACGCCCTTGACGTATAGGGCAGTGTCGTCAACAAAGAGGGAGAGTTGAACACCTTTAGACGGGATGGGTATGTCATTGGTGTATATTGTGTATAGTAACGGGGCGAGTACCGAGCCCTGAGGGACGCCCGCCTTGAGGGGGCGGGGGGTGGAGAGCGTACCTTCGTGTTTGAAACGAAAGGTGCGATCTTTAAGGTAGGAGCCGACTAGTTTGACTAGACGATCGGGCAAGCCTGTGTTGTGAAGCTTGTAAATGAGCCCTGCGTGCCAGACTTTGTCAAAAACCTTGGCTACGTCAAAGAAGACCGCGACTGTTTTCAGTCGTCTGGGGTAGAAGCCGTCGAGTATGTACTCGACGATTCGGTGGACTTGCTGGGGGCACGAGTGTTTGGCTCGAAAGCCGAATTGATGGGGGATAATAAGGGGGTCACCGTCCGCTGGGAACAGGTGGTCCTTCATTCGAGCGAGTATGACTCTCTCGAGAAGTTTGGCCATTGCCTTGAGTAGACTGATGGGTCGGTGATTAGCCGGGTTATTCAAGGGTTTACCCGGCTTGGGAATGCCTATGACTATAGCTTCTTTCCAAGCTTTTGGAAAGTAGCTTAGATCAAAGCAAGCATTGAAAATAATCGCAAGTAAGGTAAGCACCTGCCGAGGCAGCTGCTTAAGTGCTTGGTTGGAAATTCCATCCGCACCCGGGGCCTTCTTGGATTCCTGTTTCCTAATGATGAGTAGGATTTCATCATTAGAAACTGTAATGGGGTCAGCGGTGATTGGACGGGAGTCTTTGCAATCGACTTCGTCTTCCACCGCCTGGATGTGAGCTGGGTCTGTGGGTTGGGTACTCGGGGAGCATTGTGAAGCAATGCTATCGGCGAAGCATTCAGCTTTTTCGTCGTCCTCGAAGGCGGTAGTGCCATCGGGGCGAGATAACGGAGGGGTGTAGGTACGAGCGTCTAGTCGGAGGGCTCTCGCCATCCTATAGTACGCCGTGTGGGACGGGGAAATATTAATCATAAGATCGTTCCTTTGAACGTCTCTATATTCCGCGACGGTACGTTTGACTTTACGTTGAAGTTGGTTAGCGATTTGCCTGTAGGCGGGTGTGGGGTATTTTCTGGCTCTGCGGAGAGCGGCATTTTTAGCTTTAATTAGGTTGCTAATGTCCAAGGGAAGCTTGGGCTTGCCATGCTTAGCAACCTTTAGGTTCTCACTGATGGCCGAGTTGATGGCGGTAGTGAGAGAATCGACTATCGAGTCGATTTTATCCGTGCTATCGAGATAGTCGGATGAAATCGCGAGTGGGCAGTCTGGGGCTTCCAAGGCCGAAGACAGGGTGTTCTTGAAACCTTCCCAATTGGTATAGGTTTTCGGAGCAGGAGGGTCGTTTTGGGGTCCTAATATTAGGGACACCGGACGGTGGTCAGAGCCTAAGTCGTCTAGCGGCTGTATGGTCTTAAGGTCGAGATTGTTCATATATTTGTTCGTGATCTGAAGCGATCGGACGTGCTGATTAATGAGTACAATAAACAATTAACTGAAAAATTTCTTGACCTAGTATTAGGCGGAAGCAAGCCTTTTGTGTCTGATTGAATGATATAAGTTTTTGTGTTATAATTTATAATGTATTTATAACGTTAAAAAATAAAAAGGAATAATGGAAGGTAGTCCCTTCAATAGAAGCCTGCTGACGCGCCGCAGCCCGACGCGCTCCCCGGCGCCCGTGCCTCCCTGCGTCGCCGCAGCGCCCGTCGCCCCGCCGCGGCCTGTCCCGCGGGGCGCCCCGGAAGAGGAACAAGTCCACGAGTTGTTGTCCACGCCTGAGATCCAAAACTGGATGACAACTATCGAGCAATGCCTGAACGAAGTGTGCGTCATCGCTGAAGGCGGTAAATTGAATTCCGAGCAAAAAATGAGAGTTAGTAATCTTTGCCGAAAAGTTGGGCATGGAACATCTCAGATGGCTGTGAGATACCAGTCATTAAAACAAAAAACAATTTTAGCCCATAACAACCTGCAAGCCCTTCATGAAGAAAGAGACCTCTCAAAACAAATTTGTGCCCTCAAGCAGTCGCTCGAACAGTGTCCAAAACCAGTGACGGGAACAATATCGTTCGCAGACATGTTAAAGAAAAGCACTAAGGACCTCATCCTGCCCAGGAATGTTAGCTCGGTAGCTATCTATCCAAGTGACGGAAAGAAATCGAGCGATGAAACAAAATCGCTTGTCCAAAAAATCATCTGCCCTGAAGACATGAAACTACAAGTGAGGGGATTACGCAAGACCAGAAACGGTGGAGTTATAATAAGCACAGAGAGTAAAGAGGATATAGAAAAGCTTAAGCAATCGGCACTACTGACATCTTCTGGTTTTACCGTTGATGAACCCAACAAGCGCAGGCCTAGAATTGTAGTCATCGGAGTACCGTCGGCCTTGAAAGAATCTGAAGTTTTTAGCTGCATTTACCACCAAAACTTGGCTGAAAAATCTGAGAGCATGACCATTGAAACTTTTTTAAAATCAATCAAGTTAAGTCATAAGTCAGGGAAAAAGAACACCGAGACCTGTAATTACGTTATAGAAGTTTCAGCCAATATTCGTAAAGCCCTGATATGTAAAGACCGATTGTTTGTAAATTGGTCATCGTGCCCAGTCCGAGACTATACCCTAGTAACACGTTGTTTTAAATGTCAGCAGTATGGACATGCAGCTAAGTTTTGTCGTGAAGAAAAAGACACTTGCGGTCATTGCGGAGAAAAAGGTCACACAATGAAGGAGTGTAAAAAACGAGGAGATCCACCAAAATGCGCCACATGTCTGCATTTTAAAAAGCCGTCCAACCACAAAACGGGCGATGGAGACTGTCCTGCGAAAAATATTGCAGAAAAAAGGTACATAAATTTAATTGACTATGAGGGCGCCTAAGAGCGCCATCTGTAAATATTTATCTAGATCTTTTATTAGTTAATAGAAATAATGGCTGAAAACTTAAATAATGACTTAGATAATTTCTCTGTATCTGAGTCAAAACTGTGTGAGGTTGAAAGTTGTGGTCAGTACATTTCCCGTTACAATAACCGATTTACAATAATTACACAAAATATACGCAGTATTGTTAAGAATTTTGATAATTTCAGTACTTTCCAACATAGACTTAATGTTAGCAACGATATAATTATCCTGACCGAGTGCTGGTTAGCTAAAAATTGTCATTTACCATCCATGCCAGGGTACGTTTTGTACAGCAGCAAGGAAAATTACAACCAAAACGACGGGATAGTAGTTTACGCCAGAAATGATCTAAACATATCAGTCGAGGAACCAAACATGTTAGAATGCAATCGCTTACTTATCAAAGTAGGTTCAGACACCGCAATTCTAGCCATATACAGATCTCCTTCATTTAAAAATATAAGTAATTTTATTCATTCTTTGCAAAACGTACTACAAAGTTTAAAATCATTTAAAAATATAATTTTAATAGGCGACATAAACATCAATATCATACCAGAGAATTTGGATTCCTGTGGACAGGAATATCTTAACCTATGCTCATTTCATGGACTACTTCCCGCCCATTCTTTACCTACACATCAAAGTGGCTCTTGTTTAGATCATATTATGCTTAAAACTACTTTTCCGTCACTAACCTTTGTAACTAACTCGACAATTACTGATCACAAGGCCGCCTTACTAACCTTAATTCGTAAAATGCCTAAACTAACAAATTGCTCACTAAATAGTTCGAAAATTAATTTACATAACCTTGAAGCGGATTTAAGCAAAATCGACTTTACTACTGTTTACAATTCTGATGACGCGAATTATTGTATGACATACTTTATATCACAGGTACAAAAAGCCATATTGCAAAATACTACGTGCTCTCGTCTAAGTAAAAAATTTACCAACATTAAGCCTTGGATCACCCCGGGGCTTATTCGCTGCATGAGACATAGGGATAAGTTACATATGAAGGCCAAAGCTCAGCCTGATAACTTAATATTACAAATATCGTACAAAAGATACCGAAATTTTTGTAACGCTCTTCTTAAGAAAGTAAAAAATACTTACGATAAAAATGAATTAGAAAAGGCGGGAACAAACATTAAAAGGGTCTGGAAGTTTATTAAAAATGTTACGTTTTTGTCGAAGCAGCATAAATCCGCTACAGAGTTATTGCGCGGTGGATCATCTGAATCGCATTTTGAATCTGCTAACCTAGTAAATAATTTTTTTACTAACTTTGGGAAATCATTGGCTGAAAAAATGCTTCATAAATCGCATTCGCCGTTCTTCACGTCCCACAATCAATTATCTAAATGCTCCTTTTTAAATTCATTTGTTTTATTAGATATTGACGAAACTGAGGTATCTAGAATTATCAAAGGCCTGAAGGACGATTCAGCAATAGGATGGGACAATATTTCTAACAAAATATTAAAACTCTTTCATCACATCCTTTGCACCCCACTAACCTATATCTTTCAAAAGTGCCTAAAAGACGGCATTTTTCCAAAATGTCTAAAGAAAGCTGTCATTATTCCAATTCACAAAAATGGCAAGAAAGATCAAACTACTAATTACAGGCCAATTTCACTATTAACAGGCATTTCAAAGGTTTTAGAAAAAATTATAAATAACAGACTTGTTCAATACTTGGAGAAACAGTCCATCCTGTCAAATACACAATTCGGTTTTAGGCACAAGCTGTCAACTGCCGACGCGGTGCTTGATCTTACTAACCACATAGTCCAGGAACTTGACAAAGGTAATCGGACTATGGGAATTTTCTTAGACCTCTCCAAAGCTTTTGATACAGTTTCTATTCCTATCCTATTAAATAAGCTTGAAAATTTAGGTATAAGGGGAACCCAACACAAACTTTTTGCAGATTACCTACACGATCGTTCGCAATGTGTAAAAATAGGAAATATCCTAAGTTCTGACCTAGTAAACACGGAATATGGAATTCCTCAAGGAAGTGTTTTGGGTCCCACACTATTCTTAATATACATTAACGAACTTTGTAACCTGAAAATAAACGGTGGTAAAATCATATCTTTTGCTGATGACACCGCTCTTTTGTTCTCTGCAAACTCAGATACAGAATTATATGAGCTTGCACAACGAGGCTTCAATGTAGTAAACAAGTGGCTACAGCAACACTTACTAACTCTAAATTCAGACAAAACTTATTTCATCCAGTTTTCTATGCGAAAATCAATTTCAGAAAACCCTAACCTATACGCGCACTATTGTATTGATCAAATCAATCATTCGTGTTCATGTCCTCACATTACTGCTTCTAAAACAATAAAATACCTAGGTGTCATTATAGACGAAACTCTGTCTTTTAGACTACACATAGATGCGGTTAGCAACAGAATACGCAAGTTAATATTTGTTTTTAAAAAATTGCGCAGCATAGGACACTCTAAACTTATGAGGCAGGTATACTTTGCATTGTGTCAGTCGATACTAAATTACTGTATTACGTCATGGGGCGGAGCAGCTAAAACTCTTCTCCTTAACGTTGAAAGAGCCCAAAGAGCAATTTTGAAAGTTTCCCATTTCCGACCTTTCCTTTACTCCACTGAACTTCTCTATAAAGAGTGTAAAGTACTGACAGTCAGGCAGTTATTTATAATGAGCACAACTTTAAAACTTCATAGCACCCTTAACTATAGCACACAAACAGCTAACAAAAGACGGCTTGACATTGTTTGTCCACAAAGCACAAAAACGGCATTTTCTTCCAGATTTTACATTTTCCTAGGACCACTTCTATATAAAAGATTAAACACCAATCTTGGCATATATCCTCTGACCTACAACAACACTAAACGAATAATCCGAGCATCACTTTTGAGTATGTCCTACGAAGATACAGAGAAGTTATTAATAGTATTAAAATAAGATAATTAATGTCTCCAAAATGTTAATTAATTTTTTGTTGTATTTTTATTTATTTTTTCGTGTAGTATTAGTATTATTATTATTTTCTAATGTTTATAGTGGGACGAGAATTATGAAACACATTTTATGTAATATTCACTTTGCGCATTTAATTGTTAATGTACTTACTAGATTTAGAATTAATGTTTATACAGCATACTGTACTTAATTTAATAATTTGTACCTAAAAAACAGGTAATTCATAATTACTTAGTTTAGGTATTTGCCTAGTTATTGTTACCCTAGATCATGATAAACCGATATGATGACTTATCATAATTATAGTATCTATTGTAAATTTTTAGACACATATTATAATTGATATTTATGTAGTTTATCGTAGTAATAAATTTGTAAGTTCTTATTGTGTATTCCTAGATGTAAGTTTTCCGGAAATAAATTTTATTCTTATTCTTATTCTATTGATATCCTTGACGATGGCAAAGTCAAGGATATCAGGTGAATGAAGTGGGTTGTCCGGGTAATGTGTCGGTGTAACCGGTGAAATGACGTCAAGATCGAGTGACTTCGTGATCCGCACGCAAACCGAGACTGATATTTATTAGTTTTTTTTTTTTTTTTTTTTTTGCTGCCGAAGCACCCTCTCTCGGGAGGGAGGTGGAAGATTCGTCATGAATACCTCCGCAGCCGTCTGCGGGGTTATGTGGGACTCACCAAAGTGGCACCTACCCACTAAAAACCACCCAAGCGGCTGTAGCATGGGAATGCTGTCAGCCTTCATCGGAGCGACACCCGGGTTGGGAGGTGGGCGCGCAAGCAGGGACCCGCTAGCGGGTCACCCGCTGGGAATACTTAATCACTTAAGGTGCAAATGACATTTATATAATGTTGATTAAACGGCCTGGGCAGCCTTAAGCTGGTCCAGATTGGCCGAAAGTTGATCGGGGGGATCCGAGAGTGCATTTCTCGGTCTACGGACTTTGTACCTCGACGGCATGGACGGAGCAGTATAAGCTACTGTCTCGCGTATAAGGGGGTTAGGGTGCTCTTCGGATCGCTTAAAATAAGCGGTGGAGAGCGTCCTAAGGTGTTGTTGTATGGTAGGCAGTTCGAGATCTCTGTGCAAGTCTGCGTTTCGCACGTACCACGGAGCATCCGTGGCCCGGCGGCAGAAGAGATTCTGGACTACCTGTAGTTTATACATATCGGAGGGTTTAGCATGTGCAAATATTGGGGCGGCGTACGTCATGACTGGTCTCACGCAAACCTTAAAAAGCGTTCGCTTGTTCCTAAGAGACATTTTACTGTGCCGGCCTAACATACTGTTAAGTCGACCCATGTACAGACGGGCGAGTTTGGTAACTCGGAGAATGTGTGGACGGAATGAAAGCGTACGATCGAGCGTTACGCCTAGGTACTTGGTGGTGAGTGCCCACGGGATGGGCGTACCTAGCATTCGGATGTGGGGGTCGTAGGGACGACGGCGTTTATGATCGAAGCGCATCGCAGAGCTTTTCTCTGGATTTACATCGATACGCCATTTTTTAAACCAAGCTCCGAGGTCATTTACGGCCTTCTGGAGCTTGGTGATGAGTGTGTCGACGTGCACGCCCTTGACGTATAGGGCAGTGTCGTCAGCAAAGAGGGAGAGTTGAACACCTTTAGACGGGATGGGTATGTCATTGGTGTATATTGTGTATAGTAACGGGGCGAGTACCGAGCCCTGAGGGACGCCCGCCTTGAGGGGGCGGGGGGTGGAGAGCGTACCTTCGTGTTTGAAACGAAAGGTGCGATCTTTAAGGTAGGAGCCGACTAGTTTGACTAGTCGGTCGGGCAAGCCTGTGTTGTGAAGCTTGTAAATGAGCCCTGCGTGCCAGACTTTGTCAAAAACCTTGGCTACGTCAAAGAAGACCGCGACTGTTTTCAGTCGTCTGGGGTAGAAGCCGTCGAGTATGTACTCGACGATTCGGTGGACTTGCTGGGGGCACGAGTGTTTGGCTCGAAAGCCGAATTGATGGGGGATAATAAGGGGGTCACCGTCCGCTGGGAACAGGTGGTCCTTCATTCGAGCGAGTATGACTCTCTCGAGAAGTTTGGCCATTGCCTTGAGTAGACTGATGGGTCGGTGATTAGCCGGGTTATTCAAGGGTTTACCCGGCTTGGGAATGCCTATGACTATAGCTTCTTTCCAAGCTTTTGGAAAGTAGCTTAGATCAAAGCAAGCATTGAAAATAATCGCAAGTAAGGTAAGCACCTGCCGAGGCAGCTGCTTAAGTGCTTGGTTGGAAATTCCATCCGCACCCGGGGCCTTCTTGGATTGCTGTTTCCTAATGATGAGTAAGATTTCATCGTTAGAAACTGTGATGGGGTCAGCGGTGACTGGACGGGAGTCTTTGCAAACGACTTCGTCTTCCACCGCCTGGATGTGAGCTGGGTCTGTGGGTTGGGTACTCGGGGAGCATTGTGAAGCAATGCTATCGGCGAAGCATTCAGCTTTTTCGTCGTCCTCGAAGGCGGTAGTGCCATCGGGACGAGATAACGGAGGGGTGTAGGTACGAGCATCTAGTCGGAGGGCTCTCGCCATCCTATAGTACGCCGTGTGGGACGGGGAAATATTAATCATAAGATCGTTCCTTTGAACGTCTCTGTATTCCGCGACGGTACGTTTGACTTTACGTTGAAGTTGGTTAGCGATTTGCCTGTAGGCGGGTGTGGGGTATTTTCTGGCTCTGCGGAGAGCGGCGTTTTTAGCTTTGATTAGGTTGCTAATGTCCAAGGGAAGCTTGGGCTTGCCATGCTTAGCAACCTTTAGGTTCTCACTGATGGCCGAGTTGATGGCGGTAGTGAGAGAATCGACTATCGAGTCGACCTTATCCGTGCTATCGAGATAGTCGGATGAAATCGCGAGTGGGCAGTCTGGGGCTTCCAAGGCCGAAGACAGGGTGTGCTTGAAACCTTCCCAATTGGTATAGGTTTTCGGAGCAGGAGGGTCGTTTTGGGGTCCTAATATTAGGGACACCGGACGATGGTCAGAACCTAAGTCGTCTAGCGGCTGTATGGTCCTAAGGTCGAGATTGATATCCTTGACGATGGCAAAGTCAAGGATATCAGGGGAATGGAGTGGGTTGTCCGGGTAATGTGTCGGTGTAACCGGTGAAATGACGTCTAGATCGAGTGACTTCGTGATGTCTAGTAATTTAACACCACTGGTGTTAGTTGACAAGCACGTCCAGTCAGTATGTTTGCAATTAAAATCGCCGAACATAATGACGGATTGCCCCAGTTCGAGTAAGGCCTCGAAGTCACAACGAAGGGGCGCTGTACCACTAGGTATGTAGACCGAGGCCAAGACTATGGTCCTGTGACCTGTCATAGCCAGCCTACATACTGTGGCCTCCATGTTGGTGAGCGGAGGCGTGGGAATTGGAGAACAGTGGATACTTCTCTTGTAGTAGATGGCAGTGCCGCCTCGTTGGACCGAGGCGGGCCTGTCACCACGCACAAGGGAGTATTTAGGAATGTTAAGACCCCTGGTGTGCTGGGGTTTTAAAAATGTCTCTTGGACAAGGATTAACTGGGGCTCAATGTTCTTAATGAACAGTTTGAGCTCCGGAAGTTGGTTGATTAGACCTCGGGTGTTGAAGGAGATCAGGGATAAACCCCTAGGTTTGATGCGACCAGTCGTGGCGCTTGGTGTATTATTCATTATAGATGTACCTATAATGAATTAATAAGGGATTGGTACTCAGCGAGTACCATAAATCGGTCTTGCGAGCAACGAGCCGCGCGCAGTTTGTTAGCGCACTGCGCAACTTGGGTCATATCGACACCTTTGAAGGTGTCGAATATTAGTTTAAGATCCTCAGCCATAGAAGGCTGAGGAGAAGTCTGGGGCCCTGCTTGTGGAGCAGGGCGGGTGGGTGCAGCCGGACGCTGTCTCCAGGCAAGCACTGGAGTGGGCGTGGGCTGGGCGGGCTTTGCTGCCGGGGAATCCCGGTGGCGCAGCGGCGGGAAATTAGTGTTACTAATGAGGGGCGGGGCCTGTCTGGGCGCCGCCCTCCTTGCAACAGGACGGGAAGTGCGGGGTGCGCGGGGGCAGCCCCTGTAGTTGGCGGTGTGGCCGGACTGGCCACACAGCACACAGGATGGGGGAGAGGTCCACTCCGGAGTGCGGTTGCACTCCTTCGTGAAGTGTGGCTCCAGGCACTTAACGCACCTGGGACTAGCGAGACAATTACGCGCCGCGTGCCCGTAAAGTTGACAGCGGTGGCACTGTCCTGGATAGCCACGGCGGTGTGGCGTTTCAACGGAGATTCCGGAGAGGCCGCAGATAGTGCGGGCCTCGCGGAAGAACTCTCGGGACTTAGGTGAGTTGGTCAGTATGACCAATGCTAAGGGAAAACGGCGGCCGTTTTTGCTGTGCATCTTGTGCACAGCCTCGGCGGGAAAGCCTTGAGCTTTGATATCCTCAAGGATGATCTCGTTCGAGAATTCGAACGGGACTCCCCGTAGGATGGCTTTTATTTTACGCTCTTCTGGGAGAGCGTACGTGTGATAGGCGATCTGCCTTTGGGTGAGGAGCTGAGTCAGACTTCTGAAGTCAGTTACTGTGGGAACAGTGATTTTGACGGCCACGTTCATGTTAGTGGCCTGTACATAATTGATTTTTTGCTCGCGGCAAAGGTTTGAAACTAAAGGCCAGTTGGCCTTATCCCGTAGGAACACGGGGGGAGGGGTCTTAGCCTTAGCTAAGACAGGCGCGCAGCGCGTTGCTGGCTTGGTGGGAGCGGCGGTTGAGCCGACTGGGGGAGTCACGTTGAGTGACATGAGGGGGACGGGGGAGGGGGGCGACTGTGTCGCCGGGCAGGCGGTTGGTGTCGGCGACACCGGCCTGGAGGTGGGTGTCGGAGACACCCGGGATTTCTTATTCCGCTTGGAGCGGCGCTCTACGAGCGTGAAGGTGACGGTCGGCTCGGGTGAGCCGGTGAGGGTGTCCGCTGTGGAAGCGGTTTCGTCGCTACTGCTAGATGCAGTGCGCTTGGAGGGGCGGGCGGCGGATGAGGCCGAGGTTGAGGTCGCCGTCGAGGTGGCGTCGTCCGAATTGTCGCACTCCATTTCATTGGAGGCGGAGGAGGGGGGAGCGCTGTGAGGCAGCGATGTCGTCGTGGCCTGAAAAGCCGGGGCCTGAAGGGCCAGTGGAGCCAACAGGGTGGCGAACATGGGCGAGAGATCGCTAAGCATTCGAAGAAATGCATGCGGGTCGAATGGGGCGCCTGAAGCGGCGACGCCGTCGACGAATTGCTTCGCAAGCTCAGCGTGAGCTTGCGCAGCCATTGCGTACGGCGGGGGAGGGAAGGGGAGCTAACGAGATATTAATATGATAATTATATACTTTATAAACAACCTAGCACAACCTAACTAAGCCTCCCTACCGGCGGTAGGGGGGGTCGGGACGGCCGCAGCGGTGCCCCTAACTCGGACAGCGCTGGTTCCGTCACCCTGGGTAAGGCCCAGTGCACTGGGATCGGGACTTCCGGTTTGTTGTTTGCCTGAAGGGCGAAACTGTGCGCACCGGGGCAACGCCGACTGGTTTCGTTGGCACCGTTACGCGTATCCACCAGCCCACGAAGTCTTGAACACGGCGAACTTACTACACGAAGAACTCCTGGAACGTCGAAGCCCGTCGACGCAGCTCACGTTCGACGAGACACGAAGACGGTTAGCAAGCCACTATTCGCCGTGAAAACGGCGTTTGAAATTTAAAACGGAAACGTCAATGAAAAAATAATACGGTAACGACCTTATGAAATTTGATTGCTCGATTAGCGCGGGGGCTAAGGGAGCGGGGGGAGGCGTCTGCGATCGGCGTGCGAACGAATCCACACGCAAACCGAGACTGATTTATTAGTTTTTTTTTTTTTTTTTTTTTGCTGCCGAAGCACCCTCACGGGAGGGAGGTGGAAGATGCGTCATGCATACCCGCCCGCAGGTAAATTCCTCTGCAGGGGGGTTATGTGGGACTCACCAGAATGGCACCTACCCACTAAAAACCACCTGTTGGCTGTAGTAAGCGTATACCTTTAGCCTTCATCGGAAGCGACCACCCGTCGGGAAGTTGGGGGCGCTGGCGGAGACCCGCTAGCGGGTCTTCCGCCTGTAGTGAAAGTTGCACTGAAGGTGCTCAAAGGGACATGAGTTGGTGGCCGTTCGGGGCAGCCTCCGGTGAAGCCGGGGCTGCGCGGAGGTCGGCCGAAGCATGATTTAGGGATCAATTCATTTAAATGAACCTATAATGAATTGAGAAGGGAACTATGTTCCGCCAGAGCAAGCAAACGCTCTGTCGGAGTACGTGAAGCCCTAAGTTTACGGGCTAAGACTGCAATCTCCCTAACATCGACACTTTTGATAGCGTCGCAGACGATACGCATATCGTCTGCTACGGAGGGTTGAGGAGTGATATTGGATGGGCGAGGAGCCAGGATGGGATTCGCTAGTGCAGCGGGGCGGTGCCTCCAGTTCTCTGGAGCAGGCTTGGGCTGGGTAGGCTTTGCAGCCGGAGGAACCCGGCTACGCAGCGGCGGAAAGTTTTCCTGAGAAAGGGGCGGAGCCTGTTTGGGTGCCGCCCTCTTAGAATTAGTACGCATACAACGGGGTGCACGGGGGCAGCCCCTGTAGTTTGCGGTGTGGCCGGACTGGCCACAAAGCACGCAATCGGGAGGAGAGGGAGTTTCAGGAGTGCGATTGCACTCTTTAGTGTAATGAGGGACCAGGCACTTGACGCACCTGGGCGGGGCGGCGCAGTTGGCCGCCGCGTGCCCGTACAGCTGGCACCGGTGGCACTGGCCAGGGTGACCGCGTCTATGAGGCATCTCAACTTTAATGCCAGAGAGGCCGCATATGATGCTGACCTCTTTGAAGATCGTCCTGGATTTGGGGACGTTGGCGAGAACCGCCAGAGCGAGAGGGTGTTGCCTCCCGTATTTGCTGTGCATTTTATGCACCGCGAGTGCCGGGAAGCCTTGGGATTGCAGATCCACCAGGATAGCCTCGTTCGATAATTCGAACGGGACTCCCCTGAGTACCGCTCTGATCTTACGCTCTTCTGACAGAGCGTAAGTGTGATAAGCATATTGCTTATCGGTGAGTAGCTTAGTCAAAGCTCGGAAATCGTCTATCGACGAGACAGTGATTTTAATAGATTCACCCGAGTTGGTCGCTCGGGTGTAGAGGATCTTGTGCTCTTTGCACAAAGTCGAGACCTCGGACCATTTACCCTTTTCCCGAAGGAATACGGGTGGTGGGACCTTGGACTTGACTGAAGCCGCGATAGGGGGTGGAGTCACAGTGAGTGACATCAATGGGGCCGGGGCGGGTGTTGTAGGCACCGGGGTAGCTGGCGTTGAAGGCGCCGCGGTAGGTGTTGAAGACACCGGGACGGGCGTTGAGGACGCCGGGGCTTGTTTTGAGCGCTTCTTAGAGCGCTTCTTAACGAGGGTGAAAGAGGGAGGCTCAGGGCCAGTTGGGGTGGCGTCCGAGGATGACTCGGTCGCGGGTGCGCGCTTGCGGCGCGGAGGGGCGTCCGTTTCACACTCCATGTCACTGGAGGTGGGGGACGCGGGAGGGCCTAGGACCAGAGGGGTCTGGGGAACTGGGGTGGCCTGAGGGGCTATTGTGGTCAATCTTTCGATAAAGGATTGGGGGATCTGAATCCCTTGTGAAGCAAGAGACTCCATGAATGCCTGAAGGGCTTCTAAGAAAGTTGTGGCCATAGCGGCGGGTTGGGGAGGGACAACAATATATAAATATATATACTATGAACCTAACAACGACGACTAACTTCCTAAAACCCCCCTACACGCAGTAGGGCGGTTGGAAACGACGCGGATAACTTACTCGAACACGAAGACTCGAAGTTCTGGAACGCAGATCTTGCCGGAGCGGCGACGGCGACGCAGTCGGCGACGTCGGGCAGCAGGCGCAACGAAGATTAGTCGTGAAAACGACTTTTCTATGAAATTTAGGAAATACGGTACGAAGCCTGGGTCGTGAAAACGACCCCTGAAATTTGGGGCGCTCAACTAGTGCGGGGACTAGAGAGCGGAAAAAGCGTCTGCGATCCACGTGCGAACGAATCCGCACGCAAACCGAGACTGATTTATTATTTTTTTTTTTTTTTTTTTTTTTTTTTTTTGCTGCCGAGGCACCCTCACGGGAGGGAGGTGGAAGATGCGTCATGCATACCCGCCCGCAGGTAAATTCCTCTGCGGGGGGGTTATGTGGGACTCACCAGAATGGCACCTACCCACTAAAAACCACCTGTTGGCTGTAGTAAGCGTATACCTTTAGCCTTCATCGGAAGCGACCACCCGTCGGGAAGTTGGGGGCGCTGGCGGAGACCCGCTAGCGGGTCTTCCGCCTGTAGTGAAAGTTGCACTGAAGGTGCTCAAAGGGACATGAGTTGGTGGCCGTTCGGGGCAGCCTCCGGTGAAGCCGGGGCTGCGCGGAGGTCGGCCGAAGCATGATTTAGGGATCAATTCATTTAAATGAACCTATAATGAATTGAGAAGGGAACTATGTTCCGCCAGAGCTAGCAAACGCTCTGTCGGAGTACGTGAAGCCCTAAGTTTACGGGCTAAGACTGCAATCTCCCTAACATCGACACTTTTGATAGCGTCGCAGACGATACGCATATCGTCTGCTACGGAGGGTTGAGGAGTGATATTGGATGGGCGAGGAGCCAGGATGGGATTCGCTAGTGCAGCGGGGCGGTGCCTCCAGTTCTCTGGAGCAGGCTTGGGCTGGGTAGGCTTTGCAGCCGGAGGAACCCGGCTACGCAGCGGCGGAAAGTTTTCCTGAGAAAGGGGCGGGGCCTGTTTGGGTGCCGCCCTCTTAGAATTAGTACGCATACAACGGGGTGCACGGGGGCAGCCCCTGTAGTTTGCGGTGTGGCCGGACTGGCCACAAAGCACGCAATCGGGAGGAGAGGGAGTTTCAGGAGTGCGATTGCACTCTTTAGTGTAATGAGGGACCAGGCACTTGACGCACCTGGGCGGTGCGCGGCAGTTGGCCGCCGCGTGCCCGTACAACTGGCACCGGTGGCACTGGCCGGGGTGACCGCGTCTGTGAGGCATCTCAACTTTGATGCCAGAGAGGCCGCATATGATGCTGACCTCTTTGAAGATCGTCCTTGACTTGGGGACGTTGGCGAGAACCGCCAGAGCGAGAGGGTGTTGCCTCCCGTACTTGCTGTGCATTTTATGCACCGCGAGTGCCGGGAAGCCTTGGGATTGCAGATCCTCCAGGATAGCCTCGTTCGATAATTCGAACGGGACTCCCCTGAGTACCGCTCTGATCTTACGCTCTTCTGACAGAGCGTAAGTGTGATAAGCATATTGCTTATCGGTGAGGAGCTTAGTCAAAGCTCGGAAATCGTCTATCGACGAGACAGTGATTTTAACAGATTCACCCGAGTTGGTCGCTCGGGTGTAGAGGATCTTGTGCTCTTTGCACAAAGTCGAGACCTCGGACCATTTACCCTTTTCCCGAAGGAACACGGGTGGTGGGACCTTGGTCTTGGCAGAAGAGGCCGGGGCGGGTGTTGTATGCACCGGGATAGCTGGCGTTGAAGTCGCCGCGGTGGGTGTTGAAGACACCGGGACGGGCGTTGAGGACGCCGGGGCTTGTTTTGGGCGCTTCTTAGAGCGCTTCTTAACCAGAGTGAAGGAGGGTGGCTCAGGGCCAGAAGGGGTGGCGTCCGAGGATGACTCGGTCGCGGGTGCGCGCTTGCGGCGCGGAGGGGCGCCTACTTCACACTCCATGTCACTGGAGGAAGGGGACGCGGGAGGGCCTAAGACCAGAGTAGTCTGAGTGGCGGATGTGGCCTGAGGGGCCTGGGGAAGTGGGGTGGCTTGAGGGGCCTGTGTAGGCAATAACGCCATGAAATGAGGGATGAATTTGTCTAGGTCACGAGCCATTCCAGGGGGCACGTACATGCCCTCTTCATGGAGACCATCTAATAACTTTGTCCTAATCTCGTCAAAGCTTAGGGAAGCCATAGCGGGGGGGTTGGGGAGGGACAACAATATATAAATATATATACTATGAACCTAACAACGACGACTAACTTCCTAAAACCACCCTACACGCAGTAGGGCGGTTGGAAACGACGCAGATAACTTACTCGAATAACACGAAGACTCGAAGTTCTGGAACGCAGATCTTGCCGGAGCGGCGACGGCGACGCAGTCGGCGACGTCGGGCAGCAGGCGGAACGAAGATTAGTCGTGAAAACGACTTTTCTATGAAATTTAGGAAATACGGTACGAAGCCTGGGTCGTGAAAACGACCCCTGAAATTTGGGGTGCTCAACTAGTGCGGGGACTAGAGAGCGGAAAAAGCGTCTGCGATCGACGTGCGAACGAATCCGCACGCAGACCGAGACTGTCTCGATTTATTAGATTTTTTTTTTTTTTTTTTTTTTTTTGCTGCCGAGGCACCCTCACGGGAGGGAGGTGGAAGATGCGTCATGCATACCCGCCCGCAGGTAAATTCCTCTGCGGGGGGGTTATGTGGGACTCACCAGAATGGCACCTACCCACTAAAAACCACCTGTTGGCTGTGGTAAGCGTATACCTTTAGCCTTCATCGGAAGCGACCACCCGTCGGGAAGTTGGGGGCGCTGGCGGAGACCCGCTAGCGGGTCTTCCGCCTGTAGTGAAAGTTGCACTGAAGGTGCTCAAAGGGACATGAGTTGGTGGCCGTTCGGGGCAGCCTCCGGTGAAGCCGGGGCTGCGCGGAGGTCGGCCGAAGCATGATTTAGGGATCAATTCATTTAAATGAACCTATAATGAATTGAGAAGGGAACTATGTTCCGCCAGAGCAAGCAAACGCTCTGTCGGAGTACGTGAAGCCCTAAGTTTACGGGCTAAGACTGCAATCTCCCTAACATCGACACTTTTGATAGCGTCGCAGACGATACGCATATCGTCTGCTACGGAGGGTTGAGGAGTGATATTGGATGGGCGAGGAGCCAGGATGGGATTCGCTAGTGCAGCGGGGCGGTGCCTCCAGTTCTCTGGAGCAGGCTTGGGCTGGGTAGGCTTTGCAGCCGGTGGAACCCGGCTACGCAGCGGCGGAAAGTTTTCCTGAGAAAGGGGCGGGGCCTGTTTGGGTGCCGCCCTCTTAGAATTAGTACGCATACAACGGGGTGCACGGGGGCAGCCCCTGTAGTTTGCGGTGTGGCCGGACTGGCCACAAAGCACGCAATCGGGAGGAGAGGGAGTTTCAGGAGTGCGATTGCACTCTTTAGTGTAATGAGGGACCAGGCACTTGACGCACCTGGGCGGTGCGCGGCAGTTGGCCGCCGCGTGCCCGTACAACTGGCACCGGTGGCACTGGCCGGGGTGACCGCGTCTGTGAGGCATCTCAACTTTGATGCCAGAGAGGCCGCATATGATGCTGACCTCTTTGAAGATCGTCCTTGACTTGGGGACGTTGGCGAGAACCGCCAGAGCGAGAGGGTGTTGCTTCCCGTACTTGCTGTGCATTTTATGCACCGCGAGTGCCGGGAAGCCTTGGGATTGCAGGTCCTCCAGGATAGCCTCGTTCGATAATTCGAACGGGACTCCCCTGAGTACCGCTCTGATCTTACGCTCTTCTGACAGAGCGTAAGTGTGATAAGCATATTGCTTATCGGTGAGGAGCTTAGTCAAAGCTCGGAAATCGTCTATCGACGAGACAGTGATTTTAACAGATTCACCCGAGTTGGTCGCTCGGGTGTAGAGGATCTTGTGCTCTTTGCACAAAGTCGAGACCTCGGACCATTTACCCTTTTCCCGAAGGAACACGGGTGGTGGGACCTTGGTCTTGGCAGAAGAGGCCGGGGCGGGTGTTGTATGCACCGGGATAGCTGGCGTTGAAGTCGCCGCGGTGGGTGTTGAAGACACCGGGACGGGCGTTGAGGACGCCGGGGCTTGTTTTGGGCGCTTCTTAGAGCGCTTCTTAACCAGAGTGAAGGAGGGTGGCTCAGGGCCAGAAGGGGTGGCGTCCGAGGATGACTCGGTCGCGGGTGCGCGCTTGCGGCGCGGAGGGGCGCCTACTTCACACTCCATGTCACTGGAGGAAGGGGACGCGGGAGGGCCTAAGACCAGAGTAGTCTGAGTGGCGGATGTGGCCTGAGGGGCCTGGGGAAGTGGGGTGGCTTGAGGGGCCTGTGTAGGCAATAACGCCATGAAATGAGGGATGAATTTGTCTAGGTCACGAGCCATTCCAGGGGGCACGTACATGCCCTCTTCATGGAGACCATCTAATAACTTTGTCCTAATCTCGTCAAAGCTTAGGGAAGCCATAGCGGGGGGGTTGGGGAGGGACAACAATATATAAATATATATACTATGAACCTAACAACGACGACTAACTTCCTAAAACCACCCTACACGCAGTAGGGCGGTTGGAAACGACGCAGATAACTTACTCGAATAACACGAAGACTCGAAGTTCTGGAACGCAGATCTTGCCGGAGCGGCGACGGCGACGCAGTCGGCGACGTCGGGCAGCAGGCGGAACGAAGATTAGTCGTGAAAACGACTTTTCTATGAAATTTAGGAAATACGGTACGAAGCCTGGGTCGTGAAAACGACCCCTGAAATTTGGGGTGCTCAACTAGTGCGGGGACTAGAGAGCGGAAAAAGCGTCTGCGATCGACGTGCGAACGAATCCGCACGCAAACCGAGACTGTGCTCGTTGATTTATTTTTTTTTTTTTTTTTTTTTTTTTTGCTGCCGAGGCACCCTCGCGGGAGGGAGGTGGAAGATGCGTCATGCATACCCGCCCGCAGGTAAATTCCTCTGCGGGGGGGTTATGTGGGACTCACCAGAATGGCACCTACCCACTAAAAACCACCTGTTGGCTGTAGTAAGCGTATACTGTTAGCCTTCATCGGAAGCGACACCCGTCGGGAAGTTGGGCGCGCTGGCGGAGACCCGCGAGCGGGTCTTCCGCCTGTAGTGAAAGTTGCACTGAAGGTGCTCAAAGGGACATGAGTTGGTGGCCGTTCGGGGCAGCCTCCGGTGAAGCCGGGGCTGCGCGGAGGTCGGCCGAAGCATAATTTAGGGATCAATTCATTTAAATGAACCTATAATGAATTGAGAAGGGAACTATGTTCCGCCAGAGCTAGCAAACGCTCTGTCGGAGTACGTGAAGCCCTAAGTTTACGGGCTAAGACTGCAATCTCCCTAACATCGACACTTTTGATAGCGTCGCAGACGATACGCATATCGTCTGCTACGGA
Organism: Marasmarcha lunaedactyla; assembly: GCA_923062675.1. Taxonomy (NCBI): domain Eukaryota; kingdom Metazoa; phylum Arthropoda; class Insecta; order Lepidoptera; family Pterophoridae; genus Marasmarcha; species Marasmarcha lunaedactyla. The sequence continues at coordinate 8,754,229 of OV281339.1, read as the reverse complement.
GGGATGAGGAGTGATGTTGGATGGGCTAGGGGCCGGGATGGGTTTCGCTTGTGTAGCGGGGCGGTGCCTCCAGTTCTCTGGAGCAGGCTTGGGCTGGGTAGGCTTTGCAGCCGGAGGAACCCGGCTACGCAGCGGCGGAAAGTTTTCCTGAGAAAGGGGCGGGGCCTGTTTGGGTGCCGCCCTCTTAGAATTAGTACGCATACAACGGGGTGCACGGGGGCAGCCCCTGTAGTTTGCGGTGTGGCCGGACTGGCCACAAAGCACGCAATCGGGAGGAGAGGGAGTTTCAGGAGTGCGAGTGCACTCCTTTGTGAAATGAGGCACCAGGCACTTGACGCACCTGGGCGGAGCGGCGCAGTTGGCCGCCGCGTGCCCGTACAACTGGCACCGGTGGCACTGGCCGGGATGACCGCGGCGATGAGGCGCCTCGACCGAGATCCCAGAGAGGCCGCAAATGGTGCTAACCCCTTTGAGAATCTCCCTGGACTTGGGGACGTTGGTGAGAACCACCAAGGCGAGAGGGTGTTGCCTCCCGTACTTGCTGTGCATTTTATGCACCGCAAGTGCCGGGAAGCCTTGGGACTGCAGGTCTTCCAGGATAGCCTCGTTCGATAACTCGAACGGGACTCCCCTGAGTACCGCTCTGAACTTACGCTCTTCTGACAGAGCATAAGTGTGATAAGCATATTGCTTATCAGTGAGGAGCTTTATCAAAGCACGGAAATCGTCTATCGACGGGACGGTGATTTTAATAGATTCACCCGAGTTGGTCGCTCGGGTGTAGTGGATCTTGTGCACTTTGCACAAAGTCGAGACCTCGGACCATTTACCCTTTTCCCGAAGGAATACGGGTGGTGGGACCTTGGCCTTGACAGAAGAGGCCGGGGCGGGTGTTGTATGCACCGGGGTAGCTGGCGTAGAATTCGCCGCGGTGGGTGTTGAAGACACCGGGACGGGCGTTGAGGACGCCGGGGCTTGTTTTGAGCGCTTCTTAGAGCGCTTCTTAACTAGGGTGAAAGAGGGTGGCTCAGGGCCAGATGGGGTGGCGTCCGAGGAAGTCTCGGTCGCAGGTGCTCGCTTGCGGCGCGGAGGGGCGTCTACTTCACACTCCATGTCACTGGAGGAAGGAGACGCGGGAGGGCCTAAGACCAGAGTGGTCTGAGTGGCGGTTGTGGCCTGAGGGGCCTGTGGAGGTGTGGTGGCCTGAGGGGCGGGGGGGTATCCATCGAGAACAGTATCGATGAGGTGTTGGGGGTATTTGAGCCCCCGAACTGTACCGAATCTAATGAGAGCACAAAATGCGTCCTGCACTTCGACAGGAGCCCTTGAGCCCATTGCGGAGGGGTTGGGGAGGGACAATAATATATAAATATATATACTATGAGCCTAATCAACGACGACTAACTTCCTAAAACCACCCTACACGCAGTAGGGCGGTTGGAAACGACGCGGATAACTTACTCGAACACGAAGACTCGAAGTTCTGGAACGCAGATCTTGCCGGAGCGGCAACGGCGACGCAGTCGGCGACGTCGGGCAGCAGGCGGAACGAAGATTAGTCGTGAAAACGACTTTTCTATGAAATTTAGGAAATACGGTACGAAGCCTGGGTCGTGAAAACGACCCCTGAAATTTGGGGTGCTCAACTAGTGCGGGGACTAGAGAGCGGAAAAAGCGTCTGCGATCCACGTGCGAACGAATCCGCACGCAAACCGAGACTGAAATGTTGATTTATTAGAATCCCGGCCTCTTTATATATAATTTTGGATATCTAAGTACGGTCCGGCGAGCAATACCGTGGAGAGAGCCGCTGCGGTTTGTAGGCACGGTCGGCGAGCAATACCGTGGAGAGAGCCGCTGCGGTTTGTAGGCACGGTCGGCGAGCAATACCGTAAGGTGAGCCGCGGCGTGCTACAGGGCTCCCTCCTTAGCGAAGCGTACGGTTGGTTTTACTGTGCGGCCGAAACGGGTCTTTTTCACGGTGCTGGGACACGTAGTGGCGGTGGTTGGTGTGGAGTTCCCGTCAGCGATGATGTAGGCAGGCTTCAGTCGGTCGATGGATATGTTGGCTTCGCGAGTTGGTAGTTTCAGCTTGAAATACTTCGATGTTCGTTGTAGCACGGGGTAAGGTCCGTCGTAAGGTGGTTTCAGCGGTTTCCTTACAGCATCAACTCGAACGAAGACGTGACTGCATGACTGTAGGTCTTTATGTACGAAGATGGGTTTGCTGTTGGTGTGACAGTTCTCCGGAACAGGCTGGAAACTGCGTAGTGTGGTTTGCAGTTGATTGACGAATGTACTGTCCATTGAACTCGATGGTGACGATTCGCAGGTCGGCTGGAAGAAATCGCCTGGTAATCTTAACTTTGCGCCGTAGGTCAGTTCGGCGGCGCTGACGTCACTGTCGGTTCTGATGGCAGTACGGAGTCCTAGTAACACGATCGGCAGCTGTTCAATCCACTTCTCGTTGTTTTTTAGGCGGGCAGTCAGTGCGATTTTTAGTGTGCGATGCCAGCGCTCGATAATACCGTTGCACTGCGGGTGGTACGGTGTAGTACGATTTTTCTCTATACCAAGTAATTTCATGAGTGACGTAAACAGTTGGCTTTCGAATTGTCTGCCCTGGTCCGTAGTGAGTTGGGACGGGCAGCCAAATCTAGCAATCCATGTCTTCATCAGGGCTTCAGCGACGGCTTCTGCAGTAATTTCGTACAGCGGCTTTGCTTCCGGCCAACGGGTTGCGCGGTCGATCATCGTGAGCAAGTATCGTTCGCCGTTCGGTGCTGTAGGTAGCGGTCCAACGATGTCGATGTGCACGCTGTCGAAACGGTGCGTCGGTGGAAATGTTTCAACGCCGCTGTGTGTGTGTCTGTGAACTTTTGACTTTTGGCACTGGATGCAGGTCTTCGCCCATGTTCCTACGTCGGTGTTCATGGATGGCCAAAAGTAGCGTTCAGCAACCATTCTTCGAGTTGTTCGTACGCCGGGATGGCTTATGCAGTGGATGGCTCGAAAGGCTTGGTGTCTGAAGGCATCCGGTAGGTACGGACGGGCGCAACTAGTGGACGTTTCACAATAGATGTAGGTGTTCGGGGAATGCAGGTATATTTTCTTGAAACTTAGGTTTGGCTTGAGAAGTAGTTCTTTCAAGTGTATATCTTTCTCTTGCGCACGGGCGATTTCTTCATGACAGATTGGCGTAGGTGTAGCGATCGTTTCGACGCGTGAAAGGGCGTCGGCAACTTTATTTTCACTGCCGCTGATGTGACGGATGCTAGTCTCGGTTTGCGTGCGGATTCGTTCGCACGTGGATCGCAGACGCTTTTTCCGCTCTCTAGTCCCCGCACTAGTTGAGCACCCCAAATTTCAGGGGTCGTTTTCACGACCCAGGCTTCGTACCGTATTTCCTAAATTTCATAGAAAAGTCGTTTTCACGACTAATCTTCGTTCCGCCTGCTGCCCGACGTCGCCGACTGCGTCGCCGCCGCCGCTCCGGCAAGATCTGCGTTCCAGAACTTCGAGTCTTCGTGTTCGAGTAAGTTATCCGCGTCGTTTCCAACCGCCCTACTGCGTGTAGGGTGGTTTTAGGAAGTTAGTCATCGTTGTTAGGTTCATAGTATATATATTTATATATTGTTGTCCCTCCCCAACCCCTCCGCAATGGGCTCAAGGGCTCCTGTCGAAGTGCAGGACGCATTTTGTGCACTCATTAGATTCGGTACAGTTCGGGGGATTAAATACCCCCAACACCTCATCGATACTGTTCTCGATGGATACCCCCCCGCCCCTCAGGCCACCACACCTCCACAGGCCCCTCAGGCCACAACCGCCACTCAGACCACTCTGGTCTTAGGCCCTCCCGCGTCTCCTTCCTCCAGTGACATGGAGTGTGAAGTAGACGCCCCTCCGCGCCGCAAGCGCGCACCTGCGACCGAGACTTCCTCGGACGCCACCCCATCTGGCCCTGAGCCACCCTCTTTCACCCTAGTTAAGAAGCGCTCTAAGAAGCGCTCAAAACAAGCCCCGGCGTCCTCAACGCCCGTCCCGGTGTCTTCAACACCCACCGCGGCGACTTCAACGCCAGCTACCCCGGTGCATACAACACCCGCCCCGGCCTCTTCTGTCAAGGCCAAGGTCCCACCACCCGTATTCCTTCGGGAAAAGGGTAAATGGTCCGAGGTCTCGACTTTGTGCAAAGTGCACAAGATCCACTACACCCGAGCGACCAACTCGGGTGAATCTATTAAAATCACCGTCTCGTCGATAGACGATTTCCGTGCTTTGATAAAGCTCCTCACTGATAAGCAATATGCTTATCACACTTATGCTCTGTCAGAGGAGCGTAAGTTCAGAGCGGTACTCAGGGGAGTCCCGTTCGAATTATCGAACGAGGCTATCCTGGAAGACCTGCAGTCCCAAGGCTTCCCGGCACTTGCGGTGCATAAAATGCACAGCAAGTACGGGAGGCAACACCCTCTCGCCTTGGTGGTTCTCACCAATGCCCCGAAGTCCAGGGAGATTCTCAGAGGGGTTAGCACCATTTGCGGCCTCTCCGGGATCTCGGTCGAGGCGCCTCATCGCCGCGGTCATCCCGGCCAGTGCCACCGGTGCCAGTTGTACGGGCACGCGGCGGCCAACTGCGCCGCTCCGCCCAGGTGCGTCAAGTGCCTGGTGCCTCATTTCACAAAGGAGTGCACTCGCACTCCTGAAACTCCCTCTCCTCCAGATTGCGTGCTTTGTGGCCAGTCCGGCCACACCGCAAACTACAGGGGCTGCCCCCGTGCACCCCGTTGTATGCGTACTAATTCTAAGAGGGCGGCACCCAAACAGGCCCCGCCCCTTTCTCAGGAAAACTTTCCGCCGCTGCGTAGCCGGGTTCCTCCGGCTGCAAAGCCTACCCAGCCCAAGCCTGCTCCAGAGAACTGGAGGCACCGCCCCGCTACACAAGCGAAACCCATCCCGGCCCCTAGCCCATCCAACATCACTCCTCATCCCTCCGTAGCAGACGATATGCGTATCGTCTGCGACGCTATCAAAAGTGTCGATGTTAGGGAGATTGCAGTCTTAGCCCGTAAACTTAGGGCTTCACGTACTCCGACAGAGCGTTTGCTAGCTCTGGCGGAACATAGTTCCCTTCTCAATTCATTATAGGTTCATTTAAATGAATTGATCCCTAAATCATGCTTCGGCCGACCTCCGCGCAGCCCCGGCTTCACCGGAGGCTGCCCCGAACGGCCACCAACTCATGTCCCTTTGAGCACCTTCAGTGCAACTTTCACTACAGGCGGAAGACCCGCTAGCGGGTCTCCGCCAGCGCGCCCAACTTCCCGACGGGTGTCGCTTCCGATGAAGGCTAATAGTATACGCTTACTACAGCCAACAGGTGGTTTTTAGTGGGTAGGTGCCATTCTGGTGAGTCCCACATAACCCCCCCGCAGAGGAATTTACCTGCGGGCGGGTATGCATGACGCATCTTCCACCTCCCTCCCGCGAGGGTGCCTCGGCAGCAAAAAAAAAAAAAAAAAAAATGTGACGGATGTCTGTGGTGAATTCGCTAATGTACATGAGCTGGCGAGTTCTACGAGGTGTGTCGGCGTCTGATGATTGTTTCAGTAGGGCGTAGGTGAGCGGTTTGTGGTCAGTGAAGATAATCATTTTTCTTCCTTCATGGAGTTTTCGAAAATGTTTCACTGCCATGTACATAGATGTTAGTTCTCGGTCGTAGGTACTGTAGCGTTGCTGTGCTGCGTTGAACTTCTTTGAATAGTAGCCGAGTGGTTGCCAGGTGTTGTTTACTCGCTGTTGTAGTACGGCACCAGCGCAGTCGTTGGAAGCGTCACACATAAGAGCGAGTGGGACGGAGTGATACGGGTGAGCAAGAAGTACTGCGTTTTCTATCGCTGCCTTGCAGTTTTCGAAAGCTTGAGACGACTCTTCGTTCCACTGGATCTTTGTTTTGTCGTGACGTTTGCTGTTGTGCAGATAAGCGTTCAGTGGCGATTGTAGCTTGGCAACTTGAGGTATGCTGTCTCTGTAGAAGTTTAGCATTCCTAGGAATCTTCGTAGGGCTTCAATTGTGGTTGGTCTCGTAAATTCTGATATTGCTTGAATCTTGTGTGCAGGTGGTCTGATTCCGTTTTCATTTACGCTGTAGCCAAGGAAGGTGACTTCTTTCTTGCCGAACACAGACTTAGATGGGTTGATGGTGACGCCATACTCATTGAGTCGGCGTAGCACGGTGCGTAGGTCTTCCTCGTGTTGCTGCTCGGTTGTCGAAGCTATGATTACGTCATCAATAAATGGATACGCGAAGTCCAGGCCAGAGAGTACCTGATGTATGAATCGTTGAAAAGTCTGTCCTGCGTTCTTCAGACCTGGGCACATTCGTGGGAATTCGAAGAGGCCGAATGGTGTGATGATGGCCGTCTTCTCAATATGACTCTTCAGGACTGGCAATTGTAGATAGGCTCGGTTGAGGTCAAGGGTGCTGAAGAACTTCTTCCCGGCGAGTTGGTACGTGAAGTCTTTGAGTCGGGGTACGGGATATCGATCGGGTTTCGTGATGGCATTAAGTTTTCTGTAGTCGCCGCAGACTCGTAGTTCCCCATTTTTCTTAGGAACGACGACGAGTGGGCTTGCCCATGGGCTTTTGCTGGGCCGGCAGATCCCTTGTGACATCATGGTCTCGAACTCCTTCTTCACAGCTGCGTAGCGGTGGGGCGGTATGTGTCTCGCTTTGGCGTAGACTGGAGGGCCGGTGGTTTCAATGTGGTGTTCGACATGATGTTTTGGTGTTGTGGAGAATACAGAGGGTCTTGTGACGTCAGGAAACTCGGCGAGGATGCGATGGTACTTCTGCCCCAGGTCTATGGTGCGAATAGTGGGTGTGCTGGACGTGCACAGCGGCGCCTTGACAGACAAGTTAGTGATTTTGTCGATGAGGCAGCGGCCGGCAACGTCGACCAGGAGCTTGTGTTGCTTGAGGAAGTCTGCACCAATGATGGGTTTGCTGACGTCGGCGATGATGAACTTCCATCGGAAGGGCCTCCGTAGGTTAAGGTCAAGCTCCATAGTTTTCTCGCCGTAGGTGGGTATTATGGTGTTGTTAGCGGCGTACAGGACGAACGGCTGTTGTTGCGCTTGTGCTCCTTTCTTCCTTGGTATAACCGAGATGTTTGCTCCGGTATCGACCAAGAAAGACAATCGTGTTTTCTTATCCGTGACGAACAGGCGGTGTGTAGTTCCTAATACGCCGGGTCCCGCCGCAGCCAGCGTATGTGTTAGTTTTCCGACGTTTCTTCATTGTTCTTGTAGGAACATGGTGTAGTACAGCGTCGGGCGTGCTTGCCGAACCTCTTGTGGTAGTAGCAGTAGCTGGGCGGCGTGGCGGAAGCAGAACGAGAACGCGTGCGTTGTCTGAACTGGCGTGTTGGCGTTCGGTTGCGGCGGTATGTTTCCTGCGTCGATCTTTCATTGCGTAGTTCAGCAACTTCTAGGTGTAGTTTCCTGATTTCGTTTACTAAGTCTGCAATCTCCGGGTCCCGTGTGCGGTCCATTGTTTTTTGTAGGGGGAGCGTCTTCTTTTGTCGGGGTCACCACTTTAGGAGCTTGGAGGCAGTTGGAGGCGAAAAGAGAGACGGTTCGATAACGAATGATATTTATTAGTTTTTTTTTTTTTTTTTTTTTTGCTGCCGAGGCACCCTCACGGGAGGGAGGTGGAAGATGCGTCATGCATACCCGCCCGCAGGTAAATTCCTCTGCGGGGGGGTTATGTGGCACTCACCAGAATGGCACCTACCCACTAAAAACCACCTGTTGGCTGTGGTAAGCGTATACCTTTAGCCTTCATCGGAAGCGACACCCGTCGGGAAGTTGGGCGCGCTGGCGGAGACCCGCTAGCGGGTCTTCCGCCTGTAGTGAAAGTTGCACTGAAGGTGCTCAAAGGGACATGAGTTGGTGGCCGTTCTGGGCAGCCTCCGGTGAAGCCGGGGCTGGGCAGAGGTCGGCCGAAGCATGATTTAGGGATCAATTCATTTAAATGAACCTACAATGAATTGAGAAGGGAACTATGCTCCGCCAGAGCTAGCAAACGCTCTGTCGGAGTACGTGAAGCCCTAAGTTTACGGGCTAAGACTGCGATTTCACTAACATCGACATTTTTAATAGCGTCGCAGACGATACGCATATCGTCTGCTACGGAGGATTGAGGAGTGGGTTTGTATGGGCGAGGAGCCGGGATGGGATTCGATGCGGGACGCTGCCTCCAGTTTTCTGGAGCAGGCTTGGGCTGAGTAGGCTTTGCAGCCGGAGGAACCCGGCTACGCAGCGGTGGAAAGTTTTCTTGAGAAAGGCGCGGGGCCTGTTTGGGAGCCGCCCTTTTGAAATTGGAGCGCATACAACGGGGTGCACGAGGGCAGCCCCTGTAGTTTGCGGTGTGGCCGGACTGGCCACAAAGCACGCAATCGGGAGGAGAGGGAGTTTCAGGAGTGCGATTGCACTCCTTAGTGAAGTGCGGGACCAGGCACTTGACGCACCTGGGCGGTGCGCGGCAGTTGGCTGCCGCGTGCCCGTACAACTGGCACCGATGGCACTGGCCGGGATGACCGCGGCGATGAGGCGCCTCGATTGAGATCCCAGAGAGGCCGCAAATAGAGCTAACCCCTTTCAGGATCTCTCTGGACTTGGGGACGTTGGCGAGAATCACCAAAGCCAGAGGGTGTTGCCTCCCGTACTTGCTGTGCATTTTATGCACCGCGAGTGCCGGGAAGCCTTGGGACTGCAGATCCTCCAGGATGGCCTCGTTCGATAATTCGAACGGGATTCCCCTGAGTACCGCTCTGATCTTACGCTCTTCTGACAGAGCATAGGTGTGATAAGCATATTGCTTATCGGTGAGGAGCTTTGTTAAAGCTCGAAAGTCGTCTATCGACGAGACTAAGATTTTAATAGATTCACCCGAGTTGGCTGCTCGGATGTAATGGATTTTGTGCTCATTGCACAATGTCGAGACCTCGGTCCATTTACCCTTTTCCCGAAGGAAAACGGGTGGTGGGACCTTGGCCTTGACAGAAGTTGGGGCCGGAGCGGGTGTTGAAGACACCGGGGCAGCTGGCGTTGAAGACGCCGCAGGAAGTATAGGGACGGACGTCGAGGGCGCCGGGTCTTGTTTTGAACGCTTCTTAGAGCGCTTCTTAACAAGCGTAAAGGAGGGAGACTCAGGGCCAGTTGGGGTGGCGTCCGAGGATGACTCGGTCGCGGGTGCGCGCTTGCGTCGCGGAGGGGCGTCTACTTCGCACTCCATGTCACTGGAGGAAGGGGACGCGGGAGGGCCTAAGACCTGAGGGGTCTGGGGAACTGGGGTGGCCTGAGGGGCCATTGTGGACATTATCGTCATGAAATGAGGGATGAGAGAATCTAGGAAACGGAACTTATCAGCATTTATATGTATGCCTTCAGCACCGATACTATCAGCTAACTTCTTCCTAATCTCATCAGAGCTTAGGGAAGCCATTGCGGAGGGGTTGGGGAGGGACAATATATGAACCTAACAACGATGACTAACTCCCTAAAACCACCCTACACGCAGTAGGGCGGTTGAGAACGACGCGGATAACTTAATCGAACACAGCACTTGAAGTCCTGGAACAACGAAACCCCGTCGACGAAGCTCACGTTCCACGAAGTACGGTTAACAAGCCACTATTCGCCGTGAAAACGGCGTTAGAAACTTAGAAGTACGGTTAACGAGCCACTGTCCGCCGTGAAAACGGCGTTAGAAACTTAGTACGGTAAACAACTATGAAATTTGGGTGCTCAATTAGCGCGGGGGCTAAAAGAGCGGGAAGGCGTCTGCGATCGACGTGCGCTCGAGAACGCACGCAGACCGAGACTGATATTTATTATTATTTTTTTTTTTTTTTTGCTGCCGAGGCACCCTCACGGGAGGGAGGTGGAAGATGCGTCATGCATACCCGCCCGCAGGTAAATTCCTCTGCGGGGGGGTTATGTGGGACTCACCAGAATGGCACCTACCCACTAAAAACCACCTGTTGGCTGTGGTAAGCGTATACCTTTAGCCTTCATCGGAAGCGACACCCGTCGGGAAGTTGGGCGCGCTGGCGGAGACCCGCTAGCGGGTCTTCCGCCTGTAGTGAAAGTTGCACTGAAGGTGCTCAAAGGGACATGAGTTGGTGGCCGTTCTGGGCAGCCTCCGGTGAAGCCGGGGCTGGGCAGAGGTCGGCCGAAGCATGATTTAGGGATCAATTCATTTAAATGAACCTACAATGAATTGAGAAGGGAACTATGCTCCGCCAGAGCTAGCAAACGCTCTGTCGGAGTACGTGAAGCCCTAAGTTTACGGGCTAAGACTGCGATTTCACTAACATCGACATTTTTAATAGCGTCGCAGACGATACGCATATCGTCTGCTACGGAGGGTTGAGGAGTGGGTTTGTATGGGCGAGGAGCCGGGATGGGATTCGATGCGGGACGCTGCCTCCAGTTTTCTGGAGCAGGCTTGGGCTGAGTAGGCTTTGCAGCCGGAGGAACCCGGCTACGCAGCGGTGGAAAGTTTTCTTGAGAAAGGCGCGGGGCCTGTTTGGGAGCCGCCCTTTTGAAATTGGAGCGCATACAACGGGGTGCACGAGGGCAGCCCCTGTAGTTTGCGGTGTGGCCGGACTGGCCACAAAGCACGCAATCGGGAGGAGAGGGAGTTTCAGGAGTGCGATTGCACTCCTTAGTGAAGTGCGGATATTTATTAGTTTTTTTTTTTTTTTTTTTTGCTGCCGAGGCACCCTCGCGGGAGGGAGGTGGAAGATGCGTCATGCATACCCGCCCGCAGGTAAATTCCTCTGCGGGGGGGTTATGTGGGACTCACCAGAATGGCACCTACCCACTAAAAACCACCTGTTGGCTGTAGTAAGCGTATACTATTAGCCTTCATCGGAAGCGACACCCGTCGGGAAGTTGGGCGCGCTGGCGGAGACCCGCTAGCGTGTCTTCCGCCTGTAGTGAAAGTTGCACTGAAGGTGCTCAAAGGGACATGAGTTGGTGGCCGTTCGGGGCAGCCTCCTTTTTTTTTTTTTTTTTTTTTTTGCTGCCGAAGCACCCTCTCTCGGGAGGGAGGTGGAAGATTCGTCATGAATACCTCCGCAGCCGTCTGCGGGGTTATGTGGGACTCACCAAAGTGGCACCTACCCACTAAAAACCACCCAAGCGGCTGTAGCATGGGAATGCTGTCAGCCTTCATCGGAGCGACACCCGGGTTGGGAGGTGGGCGCGCAAGCAGGGACCCGCTAGCGGGTCACCCGCTGGGAATACTTAATCACTTAAGGTGCAAATGACATTTATATATTGTTGATTAAACGGCCTGGGCAGCCTTAAGCTGGTCCAGATTGGCCGAAAGTTGATCGGGGGGATCCGAGAGTGCATTTCTCGGTCTACGGACTTTGTACCTCGACGGCATGGACGGAGCAGTATAAGCTACTGTCTCGCGTATAAGGGGGTTAGGGTGCTCTTCGGATCGCTTAAAATAAGCGGTGGAGAGCGTCCTAAGGTGTTGTTGTATGGTAGGCAGTTCGAGATCTCTGTGCAAGTCTGCGTTTCGCACGTACCACGGAGCATCCGTGGCCCGGCGGCAGAAGAGATTCTGGACTACCTGTAGTTTATACATATCGGAGGGTTTAGCATGTGCAAATATTGGGGCGGCGTACGTCATGACTGGTCTCACGCAAACCTTAAAAAGCGTTCGCTTGTTCCTAAGAGACATTTTACTGTGCCGGCCTAACATACTGTTAAGTCGACCCATGTACAGACGGGCGAGTTTGGTAACTCGGAGAATGTGTGGACGGAATGAAAGCGTACGATCGAGCGTTACGCCTAGGTACTTGGTGGTGAGTGCCCACGGGATGGGCGTACCTAGCATTCGGATGTGGGGGTCGTAGGGACGACGGCGTTTATGATCGAAGCGCATCGCAGAGCTTTTCTCTGGATTTACATCGATACGCCATTTTTTAAACCAAGCTCCGAGGTCATTTACGGCCTTCTGGAGTTTGGTGATGAGTGTGTCGACGTGCACGCCCTTGACGTATAGGGCAGTGTCGTCAGCAAAGAGGGAGAGTTGAACACCTTTAGACGGGATGGGTATGTCATTGGTGTATATTGTGTATAGTAACGGGGCGAGTACCGAGCCCTGAGGGACGCCCGCCTTGAGGGGGCGGGGGGTGGAGAGCGTACCTTCGTGTTTGAAACGAAAGGTGCGATCTTTAAGGTAGGAGCCGACTAGTTTGACTAGACGGTCGGGCAAGCCTGTGTTGTGAAGCTTGTAAATGAGCCCTGCGTGCCAGACTTTGTCAAAAGCCTTGGCTACGTCAAAGAAGACCGCGACTGTTTTCAGTCGTCTGGGGTAGAAGCCGTCGAGTATGTACTCGACGATTCGGTGGACTTGCTGAGGGCACGAGTGTTTGGCTCGAAAGCCGAATTGATGGGGGATAATAAGGGGGTCACCGTCCGCTGGGAACAGGTGGTCCTTCATTCGAGCGAGTATGACTCTCTCGAGAAGTTTGGCCATTGCCTTGAGTAGACTGATGGGTCTGTGATTAGCCGGGTTATTCAAGGGTTTACCCGGCTTGGGAATGCCTATGACTATAGCTTCTTTCCAAGCTTTTGGAAAGTAGCTTAGATCAAAGCAAGCATTGAAAATAATCGCAAGTAAGGTAAGCACCTGCCGAGGCAGCTGCTTAAGTGCTTGGTTGGAAATTCCATCCGCACCCGGGGCCTTCTTGGATTCCTGTTTCCTAATGATGAGTCTTCGACGCAATCTGTAGACGAACTACGATCATTATTATTAAATATTAATGTAGATTCTGAAACAGAAATTTTACAAAATAGCCCTGAAGAATTTTCAGAAGATATTAATACCATTAAAAAAAATTTAAAACTTGTTGAAGCTTGTATAAACTCTTATCCTATTAGGAAACAAAAAATTTCACCTTATTTAACTCATATAAGAACAAGATTAGGCCTCATTGACATTACATCAGATTTATCTTCAGAGCAGTTAGATTTAATGAATTCATGTTGGAATGATTTAACTCAATTAGACTCACGTTTTAAAAATTTGGAAAAATCACCAACACATTCCACATATCATTCCGCAGAATCTATACAAAATATTAATCTACAGCCCCTTTCTTTTTTCGAAGCAATAACTGATAAGGTCAGTAAAATTACAGAAAATCGAACTAACAATGATTTAAAAAGATTTATTTATAAAGGTGAAGGTTGTCCAAAGGATTTTATTCAAAAACTTGAAGAATTTTCACAAATAAAAAATATTTCTGAAAAATCTTTATTCTCACATATTTATGATATTTTATCTGGATCTGCTCTTGATTGGTTTAGAGCTAGAAAGTCGACTATTAATGACTGGTCATCTTTCCGATCGGCATTGTTGAATGATTTTGCAATTACCGATTACGATTATAAACTAAAAAAAGTAATCGATGCTCGTAAACAAAAACATAATGAGAGAATTATCATCTACTTTGCTACAATGGAATCTTTTTTTTCAAAGCTCTTGGAACCAATGTCCGAAAAAGAAAAAATTAATACTCTTGTTAGAAATCTTAAACCTGAATTCACATTACGTCTTTCACCTACTGATTTACATACTGTAAATTCCCTCTTGGAATCATGCAAATTTACAGAAAGCATTCTCCAAGTTTCTAATAATACATCTTACTACTCTTCATCATCACCACCAGATCATTATCATTCTTTTCCTATTCCTTCTACATCAAATTCTAATAACAAATCGTATAATAATACTCTACTTTCACATAATCAACCATATATTCCTGAATTTCCTTTTAAAGCTTGTACATATAATTCCATAGCAGCTGTAGCTAATCCATTACCTAATACTGTAGCTGCAATTAATAAAAATCAGAATTTTTATAAATTCACTTGCCCACGTTACTGTCCACAGGTTAACACCGTTGAGCGTTACAATAAAACTATTGTAACGGCGATTGCAGCTTTTATAGATAAAGATCACAGAACTTGGGATACCTATATAAACAAAATACAGTTTGCTATTAATACTGCGGTTAATGAAACCACAAAATTCACTCCATCATTTTTAGTATTTGGTAGAGAAGCTGTTACATGTGGATCTATCTACAAAAATAAAGATTCCAGAGATGAACTAATTTTCAGTCCTAGGGATGTATATGCTGAAAACATAGGACAATTAATACCTATCTTTTCCGAAGTACAGAAGCGGTTATTTAATGCACATCAATATAATGCAACTTATTATAACAAACATCATCAGAATTTAGAATTTAATAACGGTGATATTGTTTGGAGGCGAAACCATGTAATAAGTTCCTCTAAAAAACATTTTTGTGCTAAGTTTGCACCCAAATTTATTAAATGTAAAGTTTCAAATAAAGTTTCACCATTAATTTACGATTTAGTGGATATGAATAATAACCCATTAGGTCGTTGGCATATCAGAGACATTAAACCTCTACCGCGTTTAACTTCTTCTTTGAGTGATTAGATTGGTTGTTACCAATTACTTTATATGAATTCATATATAATTATTGCTAATTATCTCACGGCGAGCATAAGCCGATTCTTTTTGTCTTATTTTTTTTTTTTTCTCTATGCACCTCATTATCGTTTGGCTATACCATTAACATTGACGTTGGTCAAAACTTATAATTAATTATCATCATCGTAGTATTAGGTTAACTTTTTGTGTAATTTATTTAATATTTGCAATTCTAATTTTTTTTTTTTCTCAATTTTTTTTCAAGCGGTTTGCAACTTGTAAAATTAAGCCTTCTGCACGAGCGTTTATTAAGGTAACTCGTTAAACTAAACCATACCTATGTGTATTATTTATACGCTTGAATCACTTTCCTGTGAGAATTATTTTCATATGTTTATTACATAAATATTTTAATTACTTCACAAAAGACCCTTGGATTTTATTTAAAAGTCAATATTTCACGACTGGCTATGATTTTCTTTTCTTTCCGGCATATTTATTTCAGTCTTTAACTGAAACTTGTTTATAGTAATCACCGTGCGGGAGTTAGCGACACGTTAAAGAAGCCATAAGCTATTAATATTTTCAGCGGATGGCAACTATTAAAGCCTTTTGCCGTTGCGTTCAACTCTGTTGAGTTGACTTATTTAGGATACGATTCCTCATAAGCAACTCTAACTGCATGATGTTTTATTTCCAGTAGTTGGAATAAGACTAGTATGATAGAGAATGTATGTTGTAATTATAATGTACGTTGATGGAGTTGAACGATGTATATTAACATTGTATATTCCAGGAACATGTTTAAAATTTTATCATTCATGAACCATGTAATTTAAGATAATTATTTAGGATTTTTTTTTTTTCTCTCTCTCGTCTGTTTTGTTTTCTTTTTCTATTAAATAACTTGTTGATATGCAATATATCAGTATTTTTTTTTTTTTTTCATATATACAGGATGTTTTTTCAGAAAAATTCTTCTATAGGATGTTAATATTAATTTTCATTTTGCTTTTAATTATTATTATTTTTTTGATTGTTCTTTCATTTAGCAGATTAAATATTAAAATTCGATATGTATATGCGGTTTATTTTGATTTGGTTTGAATTTGAAATTTTACTAAAAAAAATCTTTCAGATTTTTTTTTTCCTGGCCCCCGGGGTATTGTGACGGTTGTCTATTTCGACCTCTTTTTGTCAGTAAATTTTATTTTTTTTGTCGTTCCCGACGTAATTTTAAACTAGGAATTACGTAGTGTCGGAGAACGGCAATGTTTTGATTTGACAAGTCAGTCACGAAATATTATCCATCAAAGCAACTTGAATCTATTTATTTATTATTGTTTCCGAGTTTATTATTCAAAATTACATAGTTAAGATATTTTATTATCTACAATCAAAGTTTTTTTTAAGAAACCTATAATTTATTTTTACGTTCACGAGTGTGCGTAGCCAAAATTTTTGGCATTTTTGTATATTTTTAATTTTACCGAAAAAATAAACATAGAAGAGAGTTTTGGTGTTTTACTGGTACTACGTTACAACTTCTCAATGAGCACTTTTGAACCGTTTTTATGGATAGGCATAATGAATGCCGACTTCAACCTACTAGGAAATACTATTTCACGTAGGGAACGATTTAAAATCTAAGTTATTAAAACTGAAAGTGTCTCGGCACATGCAGACCAAAAATAGTGGACTTATGCCATCGCTGCGTTTCAAGGTCGACCTTGTCAAATTGTTTTAAAAGATTTCGTACAATATACGTTCACTTACGTTTCTATACGTTCTTTTACGAAGATTTCTCGGAATTGACTGACTCTTCTTCAGAAATTACAAATAATAATAATAAATCCCTAGACAAATGCACCAACTGTATGAACACAATGTAAGCAGAGCTTGTATTATGGGGGCACACAGCAAACTGGGGGTAACCCAGAATAAACATAAATAAATAAATATAAACAACCATGATCCGAGAACAAACGTTTGTGTTACTCATCACACAAATGAATGCCTCGACCAGGATTAGAACCTTAGAACCTGGCTTATGAGGCAGGGCTATTTCCCACTATGTCGTTTCGGTCGTCAATCTTTCATCAAAATTAGGAATCACAAAGACATTTTAAAAACAAGTTAAAAACTTTACAGTTTTAATTTGAGGCTCGAAGTTTTTGGGTAATAAACTCACCACTTGTTGCTTTTATATGTATAAGTCCTTTGTATTAATGTCGAAAATATTTCAGGTGGTTTGACCTACTTCTTTGAGCATGTTGGGTATTTTCCGTGTGTCGGGTTATGTACTCTGGGGGTACGGGACCCTAGATGGACCTAATCTAATCTAGGGAGGTCTTCCTAATCAACAAAGGAAAAACAGTTATAACTTGAAATTACTTTTATTTATGATGAATCTATTTTATAATAAAATACAAGGATAATTATTAGACTATTTTGGGGACGAAGCCCGCAATAGAATTCCGTAAAGGAATTCCTTAAAGGAATCCCGTCAAGGGATGCCATGGAACAATCTTCCATATTCAATATATTTTACATTTTACAAATAAAATCAAATAATGACAGACTTATAAGTTGCCAGTCATAAATGTCGGCAAGTTTGTTTGTGCAATAACCTCTTTTATTAAATACGGCACAAGCAAACGTTGCAGTACCATACACAGAACGTATTTGCAAATCGTTGGTCAAACCGCACGAGCGAGCTGGTATCGTGATCCATAAAAAGTCAGGGGTTTCAAGTCAAAAGTCATTACGACCAGAAGCACTGCGTCCAATTTCTTTGTCAAAATGGCCACCCCGCTCCCAATTTCCTATTCAACCTAAAAAACTTCATTACACAAGTCACAAAGCTCGCCATCAAGAATTCCCGTACAAAGCCAAGTTTAAGTCTTGACAATATGTCATAGTTATTACGCAGAATACTATGCCGGTGGCAAAAAATGTGGTGAATTGTCTACCGACGGTCGAATTCCGGTAAAGTTTGACACTGTGTTTACGTGTAAGCATGTGTTCGTTTGTACATTATATATACTACACACTTGTGAGAATAATTAATAATATTAAAATTTTGTTTAGAAAAGTTAACACGAGTAAAACTGTCCAATAATCTCAATTTAACACGATAGTATATTCAGCACTCTTTTTGAACACTGAATAAATTACACATATTTTTCTTAAAACTGTGTGAAATAGTAAAATAATGTAGATATTTCAAAACGGTAAAAGTTCTGTTGTGGGCTCGGTTTTTAGCATTAATTAAGATATAAAGTCAATAGAAGTAAGCTAAACAAAATATATAATTAAAACTTTTATTTGTAATTTGTTACATAAAAGTCGAATCCTAAAAAACTATCAATTAAAACTCTATAAACTTTACTTATCCAGGTAAATTACTTTCGAGACGTTTTTGCATTTGTAGTTGGGTGCGGTCAGTACATAAATAAGTACAAAGTACAAAAATAAATAAACAAACTTTTATATTTTTTATAGCCAGGTACCTCATTTAAATTATTAGGTACCTAATAATGTTAAACTATATTAAAATAGTGAATATCAACATTAAAACTAATTTATAATTCTAAATTTTTTTAACTCCAGACATTTCGCACTCATCCTCATCCTCACTTTCATCCGGTGAATCGTTTGTGTTAACTATAATTGTTCTGATATTATATCTAAAGTAAATTTGTTTCCCTCTTTAATAGCATGTAGACAAATATTTTTGCATTCCTCTACAGTTTTGCTGTAAAATTTTTCTTTAGCTATAGTTATGTTCATTGTGACATTTTTTTTCGACGTAATTTTTCACTACCCCCCATATATTTTCAACAGGATTAAACGGAGAGTGATATGGCGGTAAACGGAGCACAGTATGACCGTGCTGTCCTAATATTTGGTCTATCTTATACTTTACAAATCTCGCCTTATTTTTTAGAATCAGTTCATATAACTGATTCGTAGCATGTTCGATGATAATGATTCAATATTTCTAAACGTCACCCGGTCAATCATATGCTGTTTTTTTTTTTAAATTAGAATTCGGTGCATAATTTTGAATTGAATTATGATAGGGTGAATCATCAACATCAAAAACACTATTAGGTTTACTTAGGGTTAGGTATTAATTGCGTTTGGATCCACTTCGAATAATTATCATAATTCATATTATCATGGTAATCACCACTTTTTTGGTTGTAGGTATTTAAACATGAGCAAGGCATTCGGTACAAAACCATCCATTCCGCCGGCATGGATGATGATCAAGCGGTTGCCCTTTGATACATAGCGCATTAAACCAGAAGATCTTACCATTACTTTCAGAGGGTATGTGACGTATGTATATAAGTTTCGTCGGTAAAAATAACTGGTCGATTTTGTTCACGATATTCTGCAATTTTTATGAGATAGTTAATTCGCAAGTATCGAATTTCGTGCTTTTCTATTAGCAGTTTCCGGTTATCTTCCGATGGTTTCTATTTAAAACCTAATGAGATGACGTGTTTTCGTAACGTGCTGACACAACCTTTGTAATGTATTTCTTCTTTAAATTTGGCGTGTAGTATTTTCATCGTCGGAATTTTTATTTGTAATGTGAAAGTTGTGAAGCATTCTTCGGATTACTTTTTGATTCATATTATCTATTATAATCGTAGGCGTCCGATTTGGTTTCTTTTTAGGTGATTTAAAGGTTTTTAAAGGTTGGTCACTGGTCTGAAGAATGCATTTGCTTTCTGATAGGACCTATCTAACAAAAGTCAATGATATTCCGGTTGATATAGCAACTGACTGGGAGTCACAATACTGCTCGGATTGCTATTGCATTCATTTTCGAAATATTTATCTAAATTAAATAAAGCGTCTTTAGTCTGGGAAGTCAAATGCTTACCTCGACCATGTTTCCACATTGGAACCATTTTAATTACCGACTTTACAATAAGAACACTGAACAATTAATATTATAAACCATAAGAATAAACCACAAATAAAATCAATTCATTCATTGATTAACTAAAACCGAATAGTCGGTCCTCCCAACAATTAGCAATGTTTATAAATATAAATTATTATTTATTTGACTTTCACCATTGACTTTTGATAATCAATATATTTTCTTATTCAAAATGTAATGAACCTCTTTTTTCTGACTGTACAAGGATATTTAAATTTCAAGTTTAGAATTCCTGTAAATATACACATACTACAAATGCAAAAAGTTTATCGGATTTATTTTAAAAAAATCGTCGTGTGAATCTTCGTTTAATTAATGAAGGAGTGCAAATACGATATAGGCCGTGTCACAGAATAGCCATAAGAGCGTAAACAGATACAACAGTGAAGATAATTATAAGGTATATTTTAAAATTTGTACCAAGTCCAAAATAAAAAAAAAATCTCGATAAAAAAAGAAGTTAATTCTTCATCTATTCCTTGTCCAAACAAATAGAACTTTTTAGCTACGCGACTTCCTTGCTTGTCGATGAAAAGATGTATTTGCATTTTTTACGATGAAGTTTTTCGGGTGATTTGGTGTCAGCGATTTTGGTGTCCACTTCAATAAGGTTTTCTTTCGCTAACTTAGTTCGACCGACAATTTCCAAGTTATTTTGGAAAATTTCAATTATGTATTTCACATTGTAGTGATTTCGTTTTATTTTTTAAGTACAGTAATTGTATTTTCTAGGTCTAATCTAGTCTCCAAATTTTCTATTTTCTAGGTTTTCTTGCTCAGAGAGTAATCGGTGATTGCATGGATCGAATTGTACGCTAGACATGGATAATATTACCACTCATTTTAGAATCAGGTATTGCTTGTTTCTACTATTTGATAGTAAAGCATGTTTGAAGTGATGCTTTCTTTGACAATTATTATTAAAATTATTATATCATTTTATTTTTGTTTTACCTATTTGTATTTGCATAGCAGCATTTATTTGGTAGATTTTCTTCAACCAAAAAAATTAAGTAGAAGTGAACATTTCATCTGATACCTACTAATACTGATACCTACTATACCTGAATCCGGCTATGTTAAGCTACTTGTTACTAATTTTGTAAATATGAAAGTATGCAGGTCCGAAAAATGTTGATGTCTTTCTACCCAATCACGCAAATATAAGTCAAATAAATTTGGTTGAAATTGGACATACGGATCTATTGAACTCGTAGCTAAAATCTTGTTGCATTATTTTGTATTTGTATACCAGAATTAATTAGTTGGTTCATTAAATAAAAATTATGCTTCGATTTTATGCATTATATTTAAAAAGATATTTTAACTACTCAAACTTTTTAAATATAACAATTTAAGTTTTAATCCTAATTAGTTTCTATTGTTAGCCATGTTCTTGTAAGTATCCAAATTTAGTTAATAGTCATAAATATTTTTTATATTATCCGGTATTAAACTCCGGTATTAAAATTTAAAAGTTTCAGGCAGAATAAGTGCCTAAGGGCTTTAAATTTTGTAAAATAAAAAGCAAATAAATTATGTGAACCAGTTGACTTCAAAGATACATAGTTATTTATTTATTTGAAGTAAAGGAAACAAACAGCCAATACATAGTACTTGAAAAATAAAATACAAATTAATAACACAAAAGCCAAAGAAGTTTCCAATGATGTTCAATTATTTTAGCTTATCGGTAGCAGGTTGAAGAAGTTTTAAACAAAATATAAAATTATAAAAAATAACTATAAAAGAAGGGGAAAAAGTAAGATAACACTTCATTTGCAGCATACACCCATGGATGCAGTTTCTGAGTGCACCCTGTATCTAGACATCCAATCACTTAGCCCTTCGGTAGGCAAATAAACCTCAAGCTTTGAGGGTTGATTACAAGCTCTTAGAGTTTGTCAATATTTATTGATCATAGTTTCTTCATAAGTTACATTTTTCCATATCAAAGTTGCGCCCACAACATATATGGTGATAAAAATATTGAAATTGCCTCTATACAGTCACCATAACACGATCTGACACAATCTTCGTCCATCTGAAACGATCTCACAGAGAAACTACAAACATGGTACTCTATATTTCTCAGTGAATTTTAGGCTTTAAATTCGCATCCTGGATGGGCTGACAGTATTCCTTCAATATTTTAGCCCCTCGAATTGTCTCTGTTGGAGAAGTCCAGTTAAAACTTTATATTAATGTCATCAATATAAAACTAAAAGTTCATATTGGAATATTGATGTTTAACAAGAATACAATTAAATGGAATACACCACTAGTTCAGTAGTGGTGTATTTTAATCTTTTAAAAATTTTATAGATTAAAATGCACTGGAAAAATGTAAGTATTCATTTCTCTCTCCTAATATAAAAAACATTGATACTGTTTGACATTCTCTGATTTCCACGTTTATTAATTCAAATTAGTAAGCCGTAAGAAAAATGATATATATATATATATATAGATATAAATAGTCATAACTTAGTCTAACTACAAAAACTAAAGCTATATAACTATGGTCACCTACTTTTTAATGTTTTTTCCTAAACATCTTAGCTTAGTCTTTTATTTTTCTTATATTTATTTTTTTATTTTTATCACAATTTACCTGCAGGAAGGTATCGTACCACTCACTAAATGGAAATGTGATTTCGATTTAGTACATACAGAAAAATTTATTTCATGTTTAATCATTTCGACCACTTTCAACATATTTTTCTTAATTATAATTCATAAGTTATAATAAAAGTAATTCTTGCCAAGTTAACATTTTTTTTTTTTTTTTTTTTTTGTTCCCCTCCGCGGGAAGGGCAGGAGGATAAAAATGCCCTGACGCATACTCTGGCGCGATTCCAAAGTTATGTGGGACTCGTCCCGACGCCTACCAGGACCATACCCACTAAAAACCCCCTGTCGGCTCGTGCATTTTTGCCACTCAGCCTTCATCGGAGCGACGGCCAATTGGAGAAAGAGGCCGCGCTAGCGGGGCCCAGAAGGGGTCACCCGCTGGGATTACATAGCACTGAAGGTGCTCAAAAATTAAAAGTAAAATAAAAACATGAAAAATGAAAAGTAAATAATGAAAACATTAAAAATTGAAAAATTAAATATGCATTAATTCGGATTTACGTTAGAATTAGAATTTACGTTAGAATTAGAATTTGCGGCCAGAAGGGCCTCGAGATCGCGTGACAGTCTGGTGGATGAGTACGTTTGCGCATTTCTAGGCCTAGCGACTTTGAACTTCGAGTCTAACACAGGAGCAGCATATGAGACAGAATCACGAACTAGAGGATTGGGATGGGTTTCGGAGCGTTTGAAGAACGCTTCAGAGAGTGTTTTGAGATATTGTTGTACTGTAGGCAGTTCAAGATCTCTATGCAAGTCCGCGTTACGCACGTACCACGGTGCGCCTGTGGCCCGGCGGCAAAAGAGGTTTTGAACTACCTGCAGTTTGTGCAGGAGGGAGGGTTTGGCGTGGGCAAAGATTGGCGAGGCATACGTCATGACGGGTCTAACGCAGACCTTGTAAAGTGTACGTTTGTTTCTGAAGGACATTTTACTTTTTCTACCTAACATGCTATTTAGGCGGACTAAATAGTGACGAGCGAGTTTCGAAACTCTTTCAACGTGTGGCTTGAAAGAAAGCGTCGGATCTAATGTGACGCCTAAGTATTTAGTACTGCGCTTCCAGGGGATGGGAATGCCTAACATTCGAACGTGGGGATCGCCATCGGGACGACGGCGTTTGTGGTCGAAGCGCATCGCAGAACTCTTTTCAGGGTTCACATCGATGCGCCATTCTTGAAACCATGCACCAAGGGCGTTTACGGCCTTTTGGAGTCTGGTTACAAGGCGCCGAACACCGTAACCTTTGGTATAGAGTGCGGTGTCGTCAGCGAAGAGGGCGAGTTCGACGCCTTTCGGCGGGATGGGAATGTCGTTGGTGTACACGGTGTACAGCAGAGGGGCGAGGACTGAGCCTTGAGGGACTCCAGCCTTTATGGGACGAGGTGCAGAAAGCGTGCCTTCGTGTTTAAATCGAAACGTACGGTCTTTGAGAAACGACGCTATTATCCTGACTAGGCGATCCGGTAAGCCTATCTTGTAGAGTTTATAAACGAGACCGCTGTGCCAGACTTTGTCGAAAGCCTTGGCTACGTCAAAGAAAACCGCGACTGTTTTATAACGACGTGGATAGAAACCGTCAAGTATATACTCGACGATTCGGTGGACTTGCTGAGGGCAGGAGTGTTTAGCGCGAAAGCCGAACTGATGGGGAATAATGAGAGGATCGCCATCCGTTGGAAACAGATGGTTCCGCATTCGAGAAAGTATGACTCTCTCGAGAAGTTTAGACATTGCCTTGAGGAGGCTGATGGGTCTGTGATTAGCCGGGACGTTCAGAGGTTTGCCCGGCTTGGGAATGCCTATGACTGTCGCTTCTTTCCAAGCTTTAGGAAAGTAGCTATGGTCGAAGCAGGCATTGAAAATGATAGCTAACAAGGTAAGCATCTGTTGCGGTAGGTGCTTAAGTGCGTGGTTGGAAATTCCATCCGCACCCGGAGCCTTTTTGGACTTTTGATTTCTAATGAGAAGCAAGATTTCGTCATTAGAGACTGTGACAGGGTCGGCGGTGATGGGGAGAGAGTCTCTGCGAAGGACTTCGTCCTCCACCGCTTTGATGTGAGTGGGATTCACAGGTTGCGTGCTGGGCGAGCATTGTGCGGCAATGCTGTCGGCGAAACATTCGGCTTTCTCTTCGACTTCGAAGGCAGTAGTGCCATCGGGACGAGTGAGAGGAGGAACGTGAGAGACGGTGTCTACGCGTAAGGCTCGGGCCATGCTATAGTACGCTTGGTGGGACGGAGAGATATTCGCCATGAGATCGTTCATCTGAGCGTCTCGGAGTTCCGCGAGGCAAGACCTAACTTTACGTTGAAGCTGATTCGCAGCTGTTCTATAGGCGGGCGTGGGATATTTCTTGGCTCTCCGGAGAGCCGCGTTTTTAACTTTAATAAGATTGCTAACGGCTAAGGGAAGCGTGGGTTTGCCTTGCTTAGCAACCTTTTCGTTGTCACTGATGGCTGAGTTGATAGCATCAGTGAGAGAATTTACTAATGAATCGATTTTATCCGGGCTATCTAATTGCTCGGGAGAGATCGCGAGTGGAGAGTTCGGAGCCTCTAAGGCTGAAACTAACGTATTTTTAAAACCTTTCCAATTGGTAAAGGTCTTAGGAGATGAGACGTTATCGTTCGGCGGTCCTAGCACGAGGGAAACGGGGCGATGGTCGGAGCCTAGGTCATCGAGCGGTTCGATAGACCTTAGGTCAAGATTGATTCGCTTGATAATTGCAAAGTCGAGGATGTCAGGAGAGTAGGACGGGTTGTTGGGATAGTGAGTGGGAGTGACGGGGGATATGACATCTAGGTCAAGGGAGTTAGTGATGTCGAGGAGAGCGATACCGCTGGTGTTAGTCGATAGGCACGTCCAGTCAGTATGTTTGGAGTTAAAGTCTCCGAACATAATGACTGAATGGCCGAGGGCGAGAATTGCCTCAAAGTCGCTGCGGATTGGTCTGGTACCACTAGGTATGTAGATTGAAGCTATGATGATGGTCGGATGACCAGTCATAGCCAATCTACACACAGTGGCTTCCATGTTGAGGAGAGGAGGAGTAGGGAGAGGACAGCAGTGGAAGTCTCTTTTGAAATATATAGCGGTGCCGCCGTAACCGTCGGAGTTGGGCCTATCGTTACGAATAAACGCGTACTTCGGTATAGCGAATCCCCTGGAGCGGTTTGGAGTAAGCCATGTCTCCTGGAGAAGGAATAAGTCAGGTTCTTTGTTCTGAAGGAACAGTTTAATCTCGGGAAGGTTGGTATTAAGGCTACGGGCGTTAAAAGATACTAGGGATAAGCCCTTGGGTTTAATACGACTGGACGCGGGATTCGCGGGTCTAGACATTATAATTTACTTATTTACGATTTTATACAAAAATAAAAAGAATGAAAATAAATTTACAACGAACTTAGGAGCGAGTGATGCTCCGCTAACGCGAATAAACGCTCTTGAGGAGAGCGGGCGGCTCGCAGTTTGCATGCGAGTACGGAAATTTCGTTAATATCGACGTTCTGAATGACGTCGAATACGGTCTTCATATCCTCAGCCAACGACGACTGAGGTACGGATAACGGAGCGGGACGCGGCCCTACGGAAGCTACGGGAGCTGGGATGGGTCGGGAAGGTGCAGGCGGAACGGCCGGACGCTGCCTCCAAGACAGAGCCGGAGTTGGCGTCGGCTGAACGGGCTTTGCTTCCGGGGGACCCCGGTTGCGCAGCGGCGGGAAGTTAGCGGAGGTGAGCGGCGGCGCCGGTTTAGGCGCGACCCTCTTGATGGTGGAGCGCGGAGCGCGCGGGCAACCCCTGTAGTTTGCTGTGTGGCCGGACTGGCCGCACAGCACACAGGCAGGGGGGGAAGTGGATTCAGGAGTGCGAGTGCACTCCTTAGTGAAGTGGGGATCCAGGCACTTAACGCACCTGGGGGGAGCTGAACAGTTAGCCGCTGCGTGGCCATATAGCTGGCAGCGGTGGCACTGCCCAGGGTGACCGCGGGGGTTGGGACGCTCGACGGAGATGTTCGAGAGTCCGCAAATTGTGCGAGCCTCTCTGAAAATCTCCTTCGAGTCGGGAGTATTGGACAGGATTACTAGTGCTAACGGAAAACGCCTACCGCGGTTGGAGTGCATCTTGTGCACTGCTGTGACCGGGAAACCCTGAGACTTAAGGTCATCGAGAATGTCATCGTTGCTGAGTTCGAACGGGACGCCCCGTAGTACTGCGCGGATCTTACGCTCCTCCGGGAGGGCGTAGGTGTGAAATGCGATTTGATTTACCGAGAGTAGCCTAGTGAAAGACCGGAAGTCGTCGACGGTCGCTAATTGGATTTTGATTGTATCGCCAGCGTTGGCGGCTTTTAAGTAATTGATTTTGTGCACTTTGCACAAGTTGGAAACCGCGGTCCAGCGCGCTTTTTCACGCAGGAACACGGGCGGAGGGAGCTGAGGCTTCGGCGGGACGGGAGCGCAGCGCGTCGCTGGCTTCGATGTGACCGACGGAGACGCGGTTACTACGGGCGATTTTAACGGCGCGGGGGCTGGTGTTGAAGACACCGGGGAGGGCTCGGGTATTGAAGATACCGAAGCTTTCTTAGAGCGCTTCTTGGAGCGCTTGGCGACGAGTTGAAACGCGGGCTCAGGAGAGCCGGTTAGGGTGACGGCATCTGACGACGTATCAGACGCGGGTTCGGAGTCGCTCCCGGGAGCGGTACGCTTACGACGCGACGCGTGAGAGGATGCGACCGATTCGCAGTCCATCTCGGACGAGGCGGGAGACGCGGGAGAGCTTAAGACCTGAGGGGTCTCGACGTTGGAGGCCTGAGGGGCCGAGGTTGGGGCCTGAGGGGCCGGGGACGCGTTAAGCGCTAGTACAGCTTGCGTAAATATGTCGTCAGAAATTGAAACACCCGACGCGGCGAGTGCTTGGGCGAACGCCTTCGCAATGTTAATGACGATTTGCTTATCCATTTGGGAAGGGGTTGGGACAATATGTAAAAATATAAGTATAATAAAAGATGCCTAGATCCTAAAAACCTAGCAAAATCCTAGCGGCAAACCTCCCTACCAGCGGTAGGGGGGCTGGGGAGAATAAATTAAAACTAACAATAGTACGCCGAAGGCCGCTACCTAGAAACCTAAAAAAAGGGTGCGCAGGTAAAGAGTTGACCGCGTTAGGGTCAACCTTTACCGACAGAAAGGACAAATACACACGAAAACACACAAATATGATAGAAATAAATATGAAAATAGGAGAAAAATAAATAAAATAGAGAAGAGAAATAAATAAAAATAAAAAGGACTGGTTCAGTACAAATTCGTTGTCACCGTTAAGTATCCTTTGCACTGAAACCAGACTACTTACGCCGGGCACAACACTGCACTCAGCACAAGCACAACACAACTTAGCACAGCACTTTGAAGACTAAGAGGCTTAGTCGCAAAGAAAAATCGCACTTCGAAGCACTCAGACGGAGTAGAAAGACTTAGGAAACCGTAGCACGGAGCCAACACGCTAGACTGTGACGTCAGTAAACTGAGCGCCGCGGAATGGCGGGAAGGGACCGATCAACGGAGAACTGGGTCTTGCACGTCCGAACCGCGTGGCGATCGGAGCGAGAATGTTCCGCGAAGTTAACATTACTATTGGTATTGAAGAAGAGCTAAAATAGCCTAGGGCAGCTAGCCAATCACAGGACAGCATTATAACCAACGAGGTACTGACCGCAGCTTCGTGAGTTAAAATTGGCCAGAACCTTAAAAAAACTTTTATTCAGAATTTTATAATATAAGATGAGTGTTGTACGTTTGATGTGTATCTTTGAGTCTGTCTGTATCTGCGATACCAAAGGGTCAATTTTAGATCCGGTTTCTTTGTTTCTTTAAAATGAATGCTGTTAAAAAATGATACACGCCTTTTCCTGTCAGTCACGGGTTATAAATTTATATTTACCGACAGATTGTCTACTGCTGTCTCATTGCTCAAATATAGTAAAAAATAAGTTGTAAAATAAACAATTAATTGTTATTTTATATTAAATATATATTAAATAAACGGGTACAACCGTCATTTTCTCAAAACTAATCCTGCTAAGACACAAGTAAATGTTTGGAAGTCAAAATACAATTAGTAAAAGTGATTATCACAGCTCCCACCAATCATATTTGACAACTTTGTGATAACATTTAGGTAGTGATATTGGTAAGAATTTGATGGAACCTATCCTAGAAGCCTCATATAGATTCAGTTAGCTTTTATTCGCAGGTATTCGGTATTCGCAGCGACTAGATCGACTTAGAAGACTGCGTAATTTTCTGGATAAAAATTGCGCTCTCGCTGTTACTCATTCTTCCTTTACTGGATTACTGTGACATAAGCTTTCTCAATTTATCTTGAATTTGTCGAGGAGGAATTAAAAAACTTGAGTGCCTCCAAAATCTATGTGACTATAAGGCTTATATTTTGGCCTGCGCATACCTATGAGATACATATACGAGTACGATACCGAATTTCTCACCAAACTCAAGTGGCACCCAAATCGACTTTTGGGTATTTCGACACCATTTGAAAGTTTTTTTCATTTATTGAGAAAACATAAGTTACTATCAAATATTACCAAAAAAAATCTTTTATTTATTATATCTAAATTATATGTAATAAAGTATAGGAAATTTAAAAAAGGAGCAAAGAAACTAATTACACAATATGTAAATTTTTTTATATTATTAGCTTACTGATGTTAAATATAACAATTTTTATTATGACGGTATCCACTTAAACGCATTATCTACGTAGCTATTAGGTACATATTTCATCCAAACGTCCATACAAATTTTTGTATAATTTACATATTTATTTATCTTCACAGAACCAAACAGCATTTAATAAAAAAAATACACAAACAATATAATATAATAATATAAATACTGCTAATTACAGGTTCCTAATTTTTAAATTAAACATATAAAAGTACACTTTACAAGATTATAGATAGAAAAAGAGACATTTCAATTTTATAGGGGCAATTGGCTAGCTTATGTAAGGGTATTCCTAGGATTGTATTAAATAAATAGAACGAGTATTATATGCCAATATTTCATAATTCCATTTAGTTTTGTCTTAGGAAAACATTTTCAAATTCGTAAATTTTTTTCAGTAGTTTTAGTATTATATACCTATATTTTAGTAGTAGTATTTAGTATGTTTACCACATTTTTTCATAAATTTAGAACTGGTATACATCGCACTAGCCGAAAATGAAACGTCTCCTTTACTACTGAATTTAATACAGTGACAAAGATTATATAAATTGCAATGTAAGATTATTTATAAATTATTTATCATTTGGTTACGCTTTCAATTAATTTTTTTAAGTAGTGTCTTCGTATGCTGGAATATATCATTAGTTTATTATGACAACTAAGTATTCGAGTAATAAACGAGTTATTGACGTAATTGGAAAGACTAAGGGTGTTACCACATCAATCGATCGACCGTCGATCGACGTCGCTCGATGGCAGAATAGAACAGTCGACGTCGACCGGTCGACGTCGCAGTAGGCGTGATGGCCTTTAAATGTCTGACACCACCCCTGAGTTGGTAATTTAGTAGTAAAATAACCTATGCACCTATAAAATTATATGAAGGTATCTATAGTCTGCCAAACCGCAGTAGGCGTGATGGCCTATAATTGTCGGACGCCACCCCTGAGTTGGTAATAGTAGTATTTTAATCCTATGCACCTATACATTTATATGAAGGTATGTATAGTCTGCCAACTTGCAGTAGGCATGATGGCCTACAATTGTCTGACGCCACCCCTACGTTGGTAATAGTAGTAAAATAATCCCATGCGCCTATACATTTATATGAAGGTATGTGTAGTCTGCCAACCCGCAGTAAGCGTGATGGCCTACAATTGTCTGACACCACCCCTGAGTTGGGAGAGGCTTATATCCCTCCAGTGATTATTAAGGGTATTACCACACCAATCGATCGTCCGTCAGAATGGCAGAATAGACTAGTCGACGTCGATCGACGGTTTCTACCACACCAATCATTCGATGGCAGAATAGAGCAGTCGAAGTCGATCGATATTTTCTACCACACCAATCGATCGACGTCGATTGATGTCGATTGACGTCGATCGATGGACGATCGATAAGAAGGGACTTGGAAAAGAGGCCAGTGTCTGGTTCGTCTCACAGGAGTTCTGAAATGCATAGTAAGTGAGAGTAACTCGGGACTATCAATGCTATTGCTGCAGATATCATGTAAAAAAACATTTGCAGATTTGCAGCAGGGATCGTCGTTCACTTAAAGGCAACAAATGGTAAATCTTGCAAAGCTCCTTATAGTTACTCTTTTCATTTTCATACGATAGTTAAGTGTTTTCAGAAACTTTGTTTGAATCTTTTCCAAGTTTTCAACGTATTTTTTTTTTGTGAAACGGGCTCCAAACAACACAGCTATACACGCTTCGAACATAGGCATAATATAAAATTTTCATGCAATCAGGATCAGAGAATGGTTTAGTCACGCGAAGCACAAATCCAAGGCTTTTGTAAGCATTTGTAACTAAACTATGGTAACGTTACAACTCAGTAATGTTTTGTTTGAAGCCTTCTTCGGCGAATCGCAGCAGCTCCTAAAACATATCGCTGTATCTAAAAAACGATTGATCGTAAATATACTGTTACTACTTCAATATTTCTTTTTTGTTGATAATCTATATTTGTAAAAAAAAATTGTTTTTTGTTAATTACCTAATTACTTGCCTAATTTATCTCTGCAATGCCAGGCCCAAATTTGTATGAAGTAATTTCCTTTATGTAGTTTTGTTAGTCAATATCAGTACGAAACCGCCCCTGCCGCTGCCTCCAGCGCCGAAATGGTGAAAATCAAATAGGCACTCAAATCATTTTACAATAGACAGTCCACTGTAATTAACATACGTCAGTGATCACACCACAATCCGTCCACTTCAGTTTTTCGTGGTTTCGGGAAGACGTCATTCTGATTGATAATATTCAAATGTTACTTATACCAGAGACTAGTAAATAACTAAATAAATAAGTAGTTATTTACTAGTCTCTGCTTATACGGAATTTCTTCTATTATTTATCGGAAAAGAATAAAGAGATTTTTACATTTATAACCTTGCATAACTTTTGTATCAAATTTCATTGATGGTGGCTTTTAGTATGCTATTCGAAATAAACTTAGTTTTTGGTAAGAAAAGAAGTATTCGAGGAAACTTTCTTGAAAATATTCCTGAAACATTCCAAAAAAGTAACCGTAATCAAGGAATATTCAAAAATGATCGAATAATGAAACATGCCATATTTTAAACGCTTTGTCTTCTTGTTCTTTAAACTCCTAGATTTCAAGCGAATAAAATCTGCACAAACAAATTCTCGGCAATGAAATTATATAATTCCCGAAGTAATGGTGGAACTAAGCCACGATCTTATGGTAGCGTCGGGTGACGGGTCGCTCATTTCCCTCTAATATGGTTGTGGAGGGCGATGGCTGGATCCCGCGTTAACTCGTGAACGGGTGCCGTTTGAGGGTGTTCGTCGTTTGGATACTTGGGGGGAGGGAGACTTGCCGAGTTAACAGATGCAGAAAATAATAATTTTGTATAGACATAAAGAGACTCTGTGAATTTATTTTGAAAAAAATATACCCGTGAAGTTTCTTGCCAGTTCTTCTTCACGAAGGTTTTTTCGAACTGGTGGTAGAATCATGTTTTATTTGACGTCAATAAGAACAAGTAATTGTCAATGTTGAGAAATAAATATTTCATTTCATTTCATCCTATTATGTTACTACCAGAGAATGTAAACCGGTTTCACCGAACATCGAAAAACTAGTATTTTTGTCAATTTTGTAATTATTAAGAAAATTTGACAGAAAGTTTTGTTGTGCATTTCAGACAAGCATACCGTGTTTTCAAAGGCAGGGTAAACCTACCATCATTTGTCGACAATGGTACTGAATAAGGAAAAAGCTATTTTATGCATGTACAAACTAACTCCAAATATACACCTCAAAAATAAAAAAAGTAAATTAAGTAAACATAACCTCTAAAGAAGAAGAAAGTTTCTATGCATATGAACCATATGAATGAATACGAACGAACGAACTTACCGTCTCAACTTCTATCTGTCTATCTAAAGTTTGTTTTATACGTTTCTTTCTTATCGTAATTCGTAGCTGTAATTATTATTACATACAACGTAGATATTTGTTAAAAATACGTAACAGCGTTATCAATTTGTGATATCTCTAGCTCAAACTTAAACTGTTAATGTGTTTGCAGAAGTTTGTTTATTAGTAGTACAAAGTTTTATACTACCTATTTTGCATTTAATTTCCATTTTGGACATTCAACTTTACCAAACATGTTAAAGGTAAGTTATGAAAATGAGTCTGGCTTGCTATAAACCCTTGATAGCATAAAGCATTTCATGAAATAGTATTTTCTTCGAGCATTATAAAATCAGTCTATTTTATTAATAGGATTTTATCATTTAATGTCTTGCTATCCCTTGACAGTCTATTACAAATATGTGGGTAAAGACAGTCTGGGTTAATATGTCAATACAATACAATGATAATGTCAGAATATAATAGCTGTGAATGAATACATAAATATTTTATTAATAGTTTTTACTTCTTGGGAAATTAGTTACTAGAAATCCTACACACACATCAATATTAAACTCATTAAAAATATATGAATAGTTTGACTTGTGGTGCCTTTTGATGTAAAGGTTATTTAGATAACCTCAAATGACTTTTGGTGGTCTTTAGTATAAAGCATCTCTCAGTTGCTGTTTTGACCATTATGTTTAATACTGGTAAATTAATACACAAGCAGCTAAATATTATAAAGTCCAGTCAGATAAAAAGGACTGGTATGAATATTAAAAGATTCCTGGCCAGTTTTCAGAAACAGCGCCATTAGTCAGTAACTACATTGAGGGTTAGTCTGTATCCTGATATACTATAAGGTAGAGTAGACAGCAAATTTCAATCACACACTGAAAGTCTGGTGGCTAAATATTAAGGTCCCAGGTCTTACTAAGGTCAACAATTGTCCAAATAAGTTCTTACAACAGGTATATTAAGCCAACTCAAATTGAAGGAAAATATTACGGGGCAGCCCACATATTTGAGAAATTATTTTTAAAACATTGCAGTTTATAGTCTGTGGTAGGCTATAAATACACTTCAGACCAGCTCCTTAGTTGGTGAAGCAGATTCGCTGTGTGGGATTTAGGCTGAGATGGGAGATTAGATGTTAAGCTTGATTGCTGTGAATTGGCATTTTAAAATCATTAATTAATTATCCGTACAAGAACCTAGACAGTTTGGGCAACTCTTTACCACCTCTTTTATACACATTAATATATTATCCTTAAAATCTGAAAAATTATGAAATTAATACATTTTATAGGGTTTTGTTGGATTGGTGACAGGGGGAGGTTCAGGCTTAGGGAGGGCTACAGTGGAACAACTGCTCAAGCAAGGTGGGAGAGTGGTCATTGCAGACCTGCCCTCAAGCCCAGGACAAGACATTGCTAAACAACTTGGTGAAAATGTGGCCTTTGTTCCTGTTGACGTAAGTAGAGGGAAAAATTTACTAGCACATTATTTTTTTATTATCTAAAAAGCAGTTCAGAATTGTTAGTTTTAGTGCTCCATTATTTATTTTATTTAATGACAGTACTTGTTAGCGACGCATCATGAAATGGATTCGGCATAATAGGGACATAGCCATTCAAATAGTTTTGTAAATAACGCTAGTCCACGCCCTCACTACTTGCGCCCGTCCTCGGATAGGTGGTTATTTTCGAGTGTGACGTAAGCAAGTACTAATAAGATTCTTATAGGAAATTATGATGTTATAGGAACCTAGGTATAGGTATATTTTGAATTCTATTTTGATAACATTGATTTATGATTGAATTGATGATGTTTGTGTTTAATAAAGTTCTTAGAGATTTCATTGGTATAATATAAGCATAATATGAGAAGCTTTATGTATGTTTTGGATAGAATTTAGACCTAGGTTATTTGTAAAATACTGATTTGTTCAGATTTGTCATAATTGTGGTAAATTTATGGTTATTTCTTATCAGATTAAGTAGATAATGGTAGATATAACGTTATTGTATATAGGTTCATATAATAAAGTACGCATTTGAAGTAATAAATGACGTAATATGGTTAGATATTTTCTCGTTGAATAACTACGTAATTATATGGTTTATTGTTATGGTTTATTGATAAGAATGTGTAAATGCTTTCTTTTATTGAAATGTAATAGTTATTTTCATGGTGTTTTACGTATTTGAAGGGAATAACGAGAAAACCTTTGTTGTTGTATATGTTCCTAATTGGTAGTTATATCTTGTTTGATTATGTTAAAAACTAATTGTAATTAGAATGTTTGCATATTTTAATAATGTAAAATGATAAAATTATGTTTGTAACCGTTTCGCCTTAGGTACAATGTTAGGCTAAGTAAATAGTCTGCCGGCGCAAACGGTGTTTTGAGATAGTCTTTGTTCTAGAAAGTTTTTTGTATTTAATTTTATCAAATTGGTATTTATGTAAACATATAGGAATCGTTTCGCTCTATTATTTGAATATAATATTGTAATAGTTTTGCTTAATAGTTTGAAAGATAATTCGATGTAAAGTTTAGAATCCAAGTAAAACTTAAGTGTAATTAGGTGCAAATTGCACAAACGCGCCAGCCAATCAAAGCGCTGGAATTATTTAGGGCGAAATTTGTATAAAAGGCGCACGCCGAGCTTTGGAAGTCAGTTCGGTGCCTGCAGCGAAGAAAACAACAACTAATAAGAAGAAAGAAAAAGTCTAAGAAGAAAAGTTCAGAAGCTTCCAGTTAGAAGAAAGAAAGTGCTGTTCGGTGAATCCGGAGGCCAGTGAAGACCCAAGAACACATAAGCGCTGTTCGGTGTATCCGGAGGCCAGTGAAGAGGTCTGAAGAAAGAAGCTGAACTACAGGAACGATTGCGGTTCATAGGCTTAATTAAACTTAAGGTTTAATTGTATACGCAATAAACGTTCCTACTTTGAAGATTTGTGTTGTTTTCACTGCGCTCCAACCTGCACTCGATCAAGTCGGGTGTCACTCCGTGGTTAGTCAGGTCGTGGTGTCTTCGGGGCCAAAGGGTACATACGGCGGCATCTTCTCCAGCCGGCGCAACAAAACTACGCGCAACAGTTTTCCTGGTCCTTCGAGCCGAGATCCTGGATCAAGAAGATGCCAACCACACGGTCGACTGGAAGAACGAAGCCCACCACCGCCACGGAGTCTTCGAGGGACTGGAGCGCAGCCACGCCGACAGAGACGACAGACACGATGGGGTCGTCTACGGGGTCGACGTTGACACCAGGGGCACCAACGCACCCCGCCGGAGGAGCGCCTGAAGCACGCCACGCCGAAGGTTGCACCGTACCGCCAGCGATGGATGGGGTTGCGTCAAGGGGCGCTGCGGACGAAGAGGCACGGTTCGCGGTACCAGCGCCCGTGGAACCCAGGAGGGTTGGTTCCACCACCAGGTCGAGGGCTTCCAGAAGAAGAGAAGCTGAATTGAAAATGGAAATAGCCCAGAGGAAGCTGGATCTCGCCGAGGCCGAACTGGAGCTCGTGCGGGTCGAGTCCGGCAGCGAAGAGGACTTCGCAGACGAGGAGCGGCAGCACCACGTGGAGGAGTGGCTACAGAAGACCGAGAGGAGAGCGAGGGTAATGCCACCCTTGGTGCCGCCGTCGCGACCACCGTCACCACCACCACCACCGCGGCTACCACAGCCGCTGCCTGCATCTGGGAAGACCGACATCCAGGAGTTGGCTGAAGCATTGGGGAAGCTACCTAGAGGCCGGTCGGAAGCTGTACACATCGAGCTTCCCAACTTCGATGGCGCCGCAGAAGAATGGCTGGCGTTCAAGAGGACATTCGAAGACACGGCACCCAGCTTCAGTCACGTGCAGAACCTGGCCAGATTACGGAAGGCGCTGCAAGGCAGGGCGCGAGAGGCAGTGAAGAGCCTCTTGTTTACGGCGGAGCATCCCAACGAGGTCATGAGGGGGCTACAATTGAGGTTCGGAAGACCCGAAGCTCTGGCAACTGCAGAGCTGGAGAAGCTGGAGAACCTGCCACGGGTCACAGAGGATCCGAACGACGTGAGCACGTTCTACAGCCACGTGAGGAACGCCGTGGCCACGATCAAGGCAATGGGGGCAAGCAAGTACTTAGATGCCCTTAGAACCACGAGGGCCCTCATTGCGAAGATGCCGACTACGATGAAACATCGGTGGATCGCATACAAGAGGGCGAATCCTGACGAAGAACTTCGGGACCTGGAAGTCATGAACGCATTCCTGGAGGCTGAAAGCGAATGGTACGCGGAAATAGCCGACCCTGAAGTATCCTGGAAGAAAGAAGACCGTCAGCGATCTGCACCACCGAAGACATCATGGGGCCACGAGCGAAGACCAGTGAAGAAGGTTCACTACGTGCAGGGGAATGAAGAGCACCCCCGCAAAAATCGGTGTCCAGTGTGTAACGGCGAGCACTGGATTTACGAATGCAGGAAGTTCAAAGAAGCAAACCTTAGTCAAAAGTACGAAATGGCTAAGAAGGCAATTTTATGCTTCAGGTGTCTACGAGGAAGACATTCAAGGAAGACCTGCAGGGCAGCAGATTGCAAGAAGTGCGGAAGATGGCACCACACCAGTCTTCATGATGAAAGCCGTCCACCAGCAGCTGTTGGGGATAAAGAAGAATCCCGCTGCAATGTCTCCAGTCGCAGAGAAGAGCCCAAAGAAGTCGTCACCTCCGTGCACACTGCCAGTGATGGGCAGGTGTATCTGAAGATGATCCCAGTGGACCTGTATGGACCGAAGGGTGCAGCACGCGTACTGGCTCTTCTGGATGAGGGATCAACAGTCACGTTATTGGATGCTGGGGTGGCGCAGATGATTGGGGCTGAAGGCAAGGCGAGTCCGATAACTATCGAGACAATTGGAGAACATGGAATCAAGAGGTGCGACTCGCAGAAGACAAGCGTCAAGATCAAGGGAGCTCATCGTAAGAAGAAGGAAACGATTGAAGTTCGAACAATCGACAGTTTGAAGCTCTCGAGACAAGGTGTGGATCGAGGTGTCATCCAAGGATGCTCGCACCTGCAAGGCATCCAAGGTCAACTGATATATGAAAATGAAGAGCCAAAACTTCTCATCGGGCAAGACAACTGGGGTCTCATCGTCACGAGAAGACTGAAGAAAGGGAAAAGGTCCGATCCAGTTGCATCACTAACGAGCTTGGGATGGGTCCTCCATGGGCGTCACAACGGGAAGACGTCACCGGTACAGTTCGTCAACCACAGCAGACTCATCGAAGAAGATGAGACAGAAGCCTTGGTGCGGCGACACTTCGACATCGAATCAATCGGAGTGCAGCCTCGCCGCCCGAGCAACGACGCAGACCAACGAGCACTTAAGGTCCTGCAGTCAACGACGAAGCGCCTTCCAGAGGGGAGGTTTGAATCCGGGCTGCTGTGGAAGAGTGAAGATGAAACCCTCCCAAACAACTACGTGCAAGCTCATCGACGTCTTATTGGGATTGAAAGGAAATTGGACGAGGATGCAACCCTGAAGACGTCATATGAAGACCAGATGAAGAAGCTGATAGAAAATGGTTATGCAGAGAAGGCTCCAGTATCAACGACCGCTGGAAGAATATTTTATTTGCCGCATTTTGCGGTAATGCATCCCGTGAAGAAGAAGCCAAGGATAGTCCTGGATGCTGCTGCCAAATTTGACGGGAAGTGCCTGAACGACGCACTCCTGCCGGGACCAGATCTTCTGCAATCACTATTTGGGGTGCTTGTGAGGTTCAGAGAGAAGCCGGTCGCCGTCGTCGCCGACATTCAAGATATGTTCCTGAGGGTACAGATGCGGGAAGAGGACCGCGACAGCCTGAGGTTCCTGTGGCGCGGCGACAGAAGAAATGGGACACCAGACGAATACCGAATGTG
The DNA here is from genome assembly GCA_923062675.1 of Marasmarcha lunaedactyla. Classification (NCBI taxonomy): domain Eukaryota; kingdom Metazoa; phylum Arthropoda; class Insecta; order Lepidoptera; family Pterophoridae; genus Marasmarcha; species Marasmarcha lunaedactyla. The sequence continues at coordinate 8,716,004 of OV281339.1, read as the reverse complement.
CTCAGTGGTGTTTGGTGCGGCTTCATCACCATCTACGGCGATATTTGTCATGAATAAGAACGCAGAAGATTTCAGAGAAGATTACCCGGCGGCAGTGGAAGCTATCGAGAAGAATCACTATATGGATGATTATTTGCAGAGCTTTGCTACAGAGGAAGATGCAAGAAGGATCGCGCATCAGGTGCAAAGCATTCACGCAAAGGCAGGCTTCCACTTGAGGGGATGGAGCAGCAACAGGCCGAAGATCCTCGACGGGATAGGTGATCAGCTCAAAGAAGACAGCACAGAACTGGTTGCTGAAGAGAAGACCCTTGGGCTGAGATGGCTGATGGCAGAAGACTTGCTGGCCTTCAACGTTGGGTTCCGGAATACCAGCGCGGACATACTCGAAGGCAAGAAGACGCCGACGAAGAGAGAAGTCACCAGCGCCGTGATGTCCAGCTTCGACCCCCTGGGCCTTGCTACCCCAGTGTTAATTCAGGGAAAGAAGCTAATTCAGGACATATGGCGCACGAAGATTGGCTGGGACGACGAGATTCCCGAAGACCAGCGAGCAACCTGGGCCAAATACGTAAAGGAAGTGTCCGTATTGAGAGACCTTCGAATACCCAGATGCATCTCACCGAAACTGGAAAAGGCAGCGAGTCAAGAGGGAACCCGGTGGAAGTTCATACCACCTGGCTGTCCAAACATGGGCGGCGCTTGGGAAAGGCTCGTACGATCGGTGAAGACGGCTCTGAGGACGGTGCTGCAATCCAGGGCACCACAAGAGGAAGTCCTACACACACTGATGACTGAATTCGAACACGTGGTGAACTCGAGGCCACTCACCCACGTTAGCGTAGACCCTGACGATGAGGCAGCTCTAACGCCGAACCACTTTTTACTTGGCAGATCTTGTGGAGCACCGGCGCCTGGGGAGTTTGCAGACATCGAGCTCGTCGGGAGGGCAACGTGGAAGACGGCACAACGGCTGACGGATCACTTCTGGAACAGATGGGTCAAGGAGTATCTGCTTACCCTGCTGCCGAAGAAGATCAACGGAGCAGCAACGCAGGATCCGCGCGTTGGCGACATTGTCATGGTCGTCGACGCAACACTGCCGAGGAACACCTGGCCGAGAGGAAGAGTTCACCGAGTCTACCCTGGACCTGATGGGAGAGTTCGAGTTCTGGACGTGCAGACACCATGGGGGATCCTGAGGCGGCCAACGAGACGGGTCGTCATCCTGGTTCCAGCTGCAGCGTCGCAACCGCAGGATGGAGTGCTACGCACTGCGGGGGAGACTGTTAGCGACGCATCATGAAATGGATTCGGCATAATAGGGACATAGCCATTCAAATAGTTTTGTAAATAACGCTAGTCCACGCCCTCACTACTTGCGCCCGTCCTCGGATAGGTGGTTATTTTCGAGTGTGACGTAAGCAAGTACTAATAATATTCTTATAGGAAATTATGATGTTATAGGAACCTAGGTATAGGTATATTTTGAATTCTATTTTGATAACATTGATTTATGATTGAATTGATGATGTTTGTGTTTAATAAAGTTCTTAGAGATTTCATTGGTATAATATAAGCATAATATGAGAAGCTTTATGTATGTTTTGGATAGAATTTAGACCTAGGTTATTTGTAAAATACTGATTTGTTCAGATTTGTCATAATTGTGGTAAATTTATGGTTATTTCTTATCAGATTAAGTAGATAATGGTAGATATAACGTTATTGTATATAGGTTCATATAATAAAGTACGCATTTGAAGTAATAAATGACGTAATATGGTTAGATATTTTCTCGTTGAATAACTACGTAATTATATGGTTTATTGTTATGGTTTATTGATAAGAATGTGTAAATGCTTTCTTTTATTGAAATGTAATAGTTATTTTCATGGTGTTTTACGTATTTGAAGGGAATAACGAGAAAACCTTTGTTGTTGTATATGTTCCTAATTGGTAGTTATATCTTGTTAGATTATGTTAAAATCTAATTGTAATTAGAATGTTTGCATATTTTAATAATGTAAAATGATAAAATTATGTTTGTAACCGTTTCGCCTTAGGTACAATGTAAGGCTAAGTAAATAGTCTGCCGGCGCAAACGGTGTTTTGAGATAGTCTTTGTTCTAGAAAGTTTTTTGTATTTAATTTTATCAAATTGGTATTTATGTAAACATATAGGAATCGTTTCGCTCTATTATTTGTATATAATATTGTAATAGTTTGGATTAATAGTTTGAAAGATAATTCGATGTAAAGTTTAGAATCCAAGTAAAACTTAAGTGTTATTAGGTGCAAATTGCACAAACGCGCCAGCCAATCAGAGCGCTGGAATTATTTAGGGCGAAATTTGTATAAAAGGCGCACGCCGAGCTTTGGAAGTCGTCAAAACCCCAGTCTCGGTTTGCGTGCGGATTCGTTCGCACGTCGATCGCAGACGCTTTTTCCGCTCTCTAGTCCCCGCACTAGTTGAGCACCCCAAATTTCAGGGGTCGTTTTCACGACCCAGGCTTCGTACCGTATTTCCTAAATTTCATAGAAAAGTCGTTTTCACGACTAATCCTCGTTCCGCCTGCTGCCCGACGTCGCCGACTGCGTCGCCGTCGCCGCTCCGGCAAGATCTGCGTTCCAGAACTTCGAGTCTTCGTGTTCGAGTAAGTTATCCGCGTCGTTTCCAACCGCCCTACTGCGTGTAGGGTGGTTTTAGGAAGTTAGTCGTCGTTGATTAGGCTCATAGTATATATATTTATATATTATTGTCCCTCCCCAACCCCTCCGCAATGGGCTCAAGGGCTCCTGTCGAAGTGCAGGACGCATTTTGTGCACTCATTAGATTCGGTACAGTTCGGGGGCTTAAATACCCCCAACACCTCATCGATACTGTTCTCGATGGATACCCCCCCGCCCCTCAGGCCACCACACCTCCACAGGCCCCTCAGGCCACAACCGCCACTCAGACCACTCTGGTCTTAGGCCCTCCCGCGTCTCCTTCCTCCAGTGACATGGAGTGTGAAGTTGACTCCCCTCCGCGCCGCAAGCGAGCACCTGCGACCGAGACTTCCTCGGACGCCACCCCATCTGGCCCTGAGCCACCCTCTTTCACCCTAGTTAAGAAGCGCTCTAAGAAGCGCTCAAAACAAGCCCCGGCGTCCTCAACGCCCGTCCCGGTGTCTTCAACACCCACCGCGGCGAATTCAACGCCAGCTACCCCGGTGCATACAACACCCGCCCCGGCCTCTTCTGTCAAGGCCAAGGTCCCACCACCCGTATTCCTTCGGGAAAAGGGTAAATGGTCCGAGGTCTCGACTTTGTGCAAAGTGCACAAGATCCACTACACCCGAGCGACCAACTCGGGTGAATCTATTAAAATCACCGTCCCGTCGATAGACGATTTCCGTGCTTTGATAAAGCTCCTCACTGATAAGCATTATGCTTATCACACTTATGCTCTGTCAGAAGAGCGTAAGTTCAGAGCGGTACTCAGGGGAGTCCCGTTCGAGTTATCGAACGAGGCTATCCTGGAAGACCTGCAGTCCCAAGGCTTCCCGGCACTTGCGGTGCATAAAATGCACAGCAAGTACGGGAGGCAACACCCTCTCGCCTTGGTGGTTCTCACCAACGTCCCCAAGTCTAGGGAGATTCTCAAAGGGGTTAGCACCATTTGCGGCCTCTCTGGGATCTCGGTCGAGGCGCCTCATCGCCGCGGTCATCCCGGCCAGTGCCACCGGTGCCAGTTGTACGGGCACGCGGCGGCCAACTGCGCCGCTCCGCCCAGGTGCGTCAAGTGCCTGGTGCCTCATTTCACAAAGGAGTGCACTCGCACTCCTGAAACTCCCTCTCCTCCCGATTGCGTGCTTTGTGGCCAGTCCGGCCACACCGCAAACTACAGGGGCTGCCCCCGTGCACCCCGTTGTATGCGTACTAATTCTAAGAGGGCGGCACCCAAACAGGCCCCGCCCCTTTCTCAGGAAAACTTTCCGCCGCTGCGTAGCCGGGTTCCTCCGGCTGCAAAGCCTACCCAGCCCAAGCCTGCTCCAGAGAACTGGAGGCACCGCCCCGCTACACAAGCGAAACCCATCCCGGCCCCTAGCCCATCCAACATCACTCCTCATCCCTCCGTAGCAGACGATATGCGTATCGTCTGCGACGCTATCAAAAGTGTCGATGTTAGGGAGATTGCAGTCTTAGCCCGTAAACTTAGGGCTTCACGTACTCCGACAGAGCGTTTGCTAGCTCTGGCGGAACATAGTTCCCTTCTCAATTCATTATAGGTTCATTTAAATGAATTGATCCCTAAATTATGCTTCGGCCGACCTCCGCGCAGCCCCGGCTTCACCGGAGGCTGCCCCGAACGGCCACCAACTCATGTCCCTTTGAGCACCTTCAGTGCAACTTTCACTACAGGTGGAAGACCCGCTCGCGGGTCTCCGCCAGCGCGCCCAACTTCCCGACGGGTGTCGCTTCCGATGAAGGCTAACAGTATACGCTTACTACAGCCAACAGGTGGTTTTTAGTGGGTAGGTGCCATTCTGGTGAGTCCCACATAACCCCCCCGCAGAGGAATTTACCTGCGGGCGGGTATGCATGACGCATCTTCCACCTCCCTCCCGCGAGGGTGCCTCGGCAGCAAAAAAAAAAAAAAAAAAAAACTTTGGAAGTCAGTTCGGTGCCTGCAGCGAAGAAAACAACAACTAATAAGAAGAAAGAAAAAGTCTAAGAAGAAAAGTTCAGAAGCTTCCAGTTAGAAGAAAGAAAGTGCTGTTCGGTGAATCCGGAGGCCAGTGAAGACCCAAGAACACATAAGCGCTGTTCGGTGTATCCGGAGGCCAGTGAAGAGGTCTGAAGAAAGAAGCTGAACTACAGGAACGATTGCGGTTCATAGGCTTAATTAAACTTAAGGTTTAATTGTATACGCAATAAACGTTCCTACTTTGAAGATTTGTGTTGTTTTCACTGCGCTCCAACCTGCACTCGATCAAGTCGGGTGTCACTCCGTGGTTAGTCAGGTCGTGGTGTCTTCGGGGCCAAAGGGTACATACGGCGGCATCTTCTCCAGCCGGCGCAACAAAACTACGCGCAACAGTACTAGTACTCATTTAACTTTACTGCTTAGTTTTTATTGCCACACTTGTTTATAAATGTGCATTTACCAACACAAAACTGACTTTAAAACTGGAATATACAACTGCCACTTAGCATGGGACCACACAGTTCGAGTACATGTCAATAGATTATTATCTATTATTATTACTATCAAATTCACAGTACACATTAACATTTCTCTCCCAGTCAAATTATATACCTGCTATTTTACCAGGCAACTTATAGGTGTTTTGAGAAAAAAAAGTTTTTGTATTTGGGCCAGTTATAATTAATTTTGAAAATTAATTAATTTAAAGGTATATTGGCTCCAAATTTAAATTATCTAAAAAAAAATTTTTAACCAGAACTTTCTGAATGTCCCGAGTATTTAATGTACTGAACACTTCACAAAAGAGTGCTGACAGCTTTTGTTTCTGCCAGCTTTTCTCTCGTTGTACCTATAATAATTTTTAATATCCTAACCATGACATGCGTTAGGTATTGATATGAAATAAATATCTTATTTAGATTCATATTGTATGGTAGGTGACCTCGGAGCAAGACATTCGCAACGCGCTGCAAGTGACCGTGGACAAGTTCGGACGCCTTGACGCCGCCGTCAACTGCGCCGGCGTCGCCAACGCCATCAGGGTCTACAACTTTAAGAAGAATCAACCGTTCGACTTGAAAGAGTTTAAAAGAGTAATTGATGTAAGTATTTTTGTGGCTTGATCCACAATGTGTATATAAAAAACAAGTTTTTCTGAAAGCATTTGCAGTAACATGGATCTTTATGTTGTCTAAAGTCAACCAAATAAATGAACTTTGCCAACTTTCGTGACTATATGCATTATAAATTCTTATCTCTATAGTATGTAAACTAACTACAGGCAATCCGTTTAACCCGGCTATGCATAGGATGGAAAGAACTCCATAAACATTTTTCCAAATTTTAATAGTTTCTTACTGAACATTTTTTAAATAAAGTTTTTAAAAGGAGTTTTAATCAGGTTGAAAAATTAACTTGAATTAAAAAGTCAAACTAACTGTCACAATGTCAAACATTATCACTTTAATTTAAATGCGTCTTAATTCAATGTGCAGTCCACTAGTTTCCAGGCATCGTAGCAAACGACAGTGGTTATTTTCTTGAACACGTCAAATCCATTTGTTTCTTGCAGTGGCGGATTTACCAGCAGGCTGAGTAGGCTGGAGCCTAGGGCGGCAGTTTTTAGAGGGCGGCAAATTTAGAGCAAATTTTTTTTTGTCTTATAGAAATGAAAACAAGAACATTATTTTATAGAATTTAACAAAAATTACAATATTTTAGTGCTATAGTATACAGTATACTGTATACTCAAACGACTGTATACGAACAATTACTAAAAGCCAGTAGGGCAACAAAAAGTCAGTAGGGGCGGCTATATTTAAATTGCCTGCTTTGGCGGCAAATGTGGAAATCCACCACTGGTTTCTTGATATGGATGTCTTTAATTAAAATAAAATGCTTCAATAACGCCTAATTTCATTTCTTTACGCGTTTGTGAATATCTTTTAAAAACAAGTTGTTAACCGAACATTCCAAACATTGACTCCCAAATATCTTGCTCACTTTTTCTCGAGCTTGGGCCGACGTGACTTGGTGCTCCACCATGTTGATACCATGTCTCCGTCAATTGCAAGAGAGGTAAATTGTCAAGACAGCAATTTTGATATCTATTTAAAATTACAGGGTGACCGTCTGTCTAAACTTCTATCTTAATATAGTAAATTAAACCTGTATTTTTTCAACAATTTATCAAAAGTAATCTAAGTTACTTCACACATCACCTTACTCGTGAAGAATGACACATACGGTATTTCCTTTTTGTATTTTCTCCATGATGCTAACCGAAAGAGGGAAGTTATTAAATAGAAAAAAAATATTTATGAGATTCTTTCCAACCTATACAAAGCTTACAAACTTTGTCAAACTAGTTTACAAACTTTGTCAAACTGTATAATTAAACATGCTGGTAGTAAAGTTACTTTGTTCTTGTCTGGGGCGGTAGTACCAGGGCCGGATTTAGAGGTCCGGAGGCCCTGGGGCAAAAAAGGAGTGGAGGCCCCAAATTAATTTCCGAATAAAATAAAAAACAAATAATAATAATAATTTGTACACATATTTGTGTAAGTTTTTACTTTGAAGAAGTGTTAATGGTTAAACACAATTTTTTTTTATAAAAACAGAAAAGCTTTTCTAAATCAATTTTCGTATTAATCTCAATTGTGGGGGCATTTTTGTGGAAGCCCGCGGCTGCAGCCCCGGTTGCCCGCCCCTAAATCCGGCCCTGGGTAGCATAGGCCTTATTTTGACCGCCATATTAATTAAATTTACATGGCTGTGTTCCGAACAAAGGGAAGGAACAGCTACTGCATTATCTGGAACAAAGGCAATTTCAACTGAAGCTTTCGGTCGACAACGCATTATTAGACGAGATAATACTCACAATCACTGTTAATAAATAGATCAGCTACGACTGTTGATGCCCTTTCGTGCGGATGCAACTTAAAATCAAGATGTCATGAGCGTTTTAATGATATTAAATTTCTTTTACAGATTAATTTGATAGGGACCTTCAACGTGATCCGATTAGCTGTTGGATTAATAGCCAAAAATGCGCCCGATGCGGACGGACAAAAAGGTGTCGTGATAAACACAGCCAGTGTTGCGGCGTTTGATGGACAGGTAAAGTAAAAGTTACTCACAAGCACCTTAATTATCCCACTACACACTACACATCTACCTCACCCTGCCAATTCCGGGTTAGCTGACTTTACACGTAATTTCGAAATAGCTTTTTTACTAAAGCAGTTGGCTGACTTTTGTAAAAACTTTTCGGTACATTGGGAAACCCAGCGCTATTCTATCAATAGTAATGTAAAAGGATTCTTCTGGACGAACAATCCAAAAATACCTGCATTGTTTAGTAACGGTACAAGGACATCGAATAAACCGCGATACAATACATATGAACAACAATTAGCATAAAAGATGGAAAGTTTCATTGAACAAGGGCTTTTGGATGGTTTACAAGCGTTAAGTAGGTAACTAAATTTTTAGTTAAAAATTACGTGTTAATAGTTAAGTGACAATTGGTATTATTATTACGCAATTATTATTTATTAGTACGCAAGTGATTAAGTAAGTTAGGATTTGTTCTATTGTATTTTTAGGTTAAGTAGGAGCTTCTGTCTTTACACGTCTGAGCATGATTTTTAAGTTATGTATATGCAACATATGACTATTTCGCAGTTTTCCTTTTTTTTCAAAATTGCGAAGTGGACTTCTACTTAAATATTTGTAAAAGAATATTTGTGATAAGAATACTTGTCTAATGAACTTGGATCTAAGTACAGTATTGACTAATTATTGATTATTTATTGAACTTATGAACTTAACTACTTAATGCGTTCACAAGTGAAATAATAGTGAAATAAAATTAAATGAATTTAGTTACATACTACTTTGACTACTTATAGGGTGTAAACCGGGCATTTAACCGCCACAAATCACTATGTATTTAATGAGTTATGTTTACTGTTATATTATACAGATTTTTAACCTTTTATTATAGTTATGTTGTAGTTAGGTTATTATTTTATTATATTAATATATAATATAATAACCTAACCAAGCCAAACAACGCTTCAAATTCTATCATTATCATATGTCACAAATGTTATAATCCCAATTTCTTCACCCGGCGACTACAAAACAGATTTAGACATCATTAGAACTCCTATACAGGGTGCCTTTTAATTCGACGTATTCCTCTTGGGATGTGATAATACAACTAATTTCCAACAAAATGAACTATAATGTCCCTAGTACCTAGTAAGCTCGTTATCGAGATATCCAATATTATTGGTTTTGTTCAAAAAAATCCCGAATTAACTACAAAAAATTCAATAAATAAAAAACTAGTATTTTGAATAAAGCTGTTTAAATTTTTATCAGTTACCAATACATCAACAAACATTTGATAATACTAATACCGGCACAAATATTAAACATTTTAAAACGGCAAGTGAATTCTTATAAAATTTTGTTTTGATTCACTAATTTAGAAAACTGGATTTATTTTGAAAAATCAACAGTACATTAAGCGAACCAACTACTAGAAAAACTTCCTTGTTCTATTAGCTATCCAAAAACATTAAATTATTGACAAAAAAAAGGAAAGATTCTCAGAAAAAATTGAATAACATGATGATAGGTAAAGTGCAAAAAAAAATTTATTAATCAATTTTGCGACACGTTTTACAAATCTTGTTCAAAGTGTCCTCCCTTACGGTGAATACATACATACACGCTTCCTTATCTGTCACTGTATAAAAAATATTGTGGTAGTACCTCCTTCCTATTGCTACAGTAAGGCTCTTATAATAAAATAATAATTTTGATACATGGCGGCGGATATAACTTGGTGCGTACAAATTGCTATATTTTTTTATCCCAATAACATGCATTCATAACATCATTTTTCGAATGAAGTGTATTAGTTAGGTAAATAAAAATTATTTTCAATTACTTTGATAATCTGTAAAAGCTTCCTTCAGTTAAAAACATTTTTTAATCGCGTCTATGCTTGTACAAGTTTGTACCGTCTGGAAGTAATGGCTGGTTTACACGCGTTAAGTGGTAAAGTTGGTAACTATATTTTAAGTTAAAAGTTGCGTGTAAACAGTCAGTTAAGTGACAAGTGGTAACTTAAAATTTTGTACGCAAGTGATTAAGTAGATTAGGATTCTTTCTATTTTTCGTATAAGTAGGTGGGCGAGGCTTCTCACTTAACACGTTTGGACGTGATTTTTTAGTTAAGAGCATAAGTTGACAAAGCTGGTAGCGGCAAGAGCTCGTATTTATTTCGCATTAACTCTTTTTTTTTAAATGTCGGAGTGGAATTTAGTTTCAACTTTAAAATTGTTGAAGAATATTTGAAATAGGAGTATAGGCAAGAGAATAAACGAGTTAAAAAATTTTGAAAAACATACTTTCGTATAGACATTTCAATTTCCGAAACAAATTCTTTTCTGAATTTGTCCAAAATTACGTTTACCACATATCTAGGTACAGTATTGACGAATTCTTTGACATTCATCACTACTCATCTTCATTCAACTTATGAACTTAACTACTTAATCCGTTTGGACACACAAGTGACCTATTATAGTAAGTTCACATATAGTTAAAATTTAGTTACCAAATTAAATACTTAATACATGTAAACCGCGCATTAGTGACAACGGTGTACTCGTAGCCGAACATTTTATAGATAAACTGATCGAATTAATAGGTACAATAAATAGTAAATATATAAATTAATTCTATCACATTTTATTTTTATTTTATTGTAACAAAAAAAAATAATACAATTAGAGTACAAACTCTGACTGCTGAACTAGCGTAAGCTGTTTGTCGGCAGTCAGTTAATTCACAAAACAAGAGAAACTTATCACTTATACTAAGTTTAAACATATATAGAAAATCAATACATTATTTTACAAATAAATATGATTTAACAATATGCGCATTTGTGTGTACGAATGCATGTGTATTTCTAAAAAGAATATAAAAGGGTATGTGTAACGTATGTATGGTGTGTATGTGTGTGTGTGTGTATGTGTGCGTGTGTGTTTCTAATGTTTGTATTTTAAAAACATTGAATGTTGGAGGTTTTCAATTCAGAATTAGCAACAGGTTTTCTGTTTCTTCATATTTTAGGTCCTTTCACCAAAGTTTTATTGTATGCTTGATTTCAAAATTTGTTAAATTTCTAGTTTTATACGTAGCGTTAAGTTTGTTGTATAATCTAGGTGCTACATTACTATAGTGTTGTTGGGCAATTTTACTATGAACTCTGAGAACTGGACATTTATTTATTCTTTTACCTGAGTTTTGTGCAAAGGGTATTGCATTTTTGTGGTATTAACGGATGCATTGGTAAATAAATAACTTTCTCACCGAGAGAACATTAGCTTTGTCATAAACCAGATGTGTGGGATGTCTAAATGGTAAGTTAAGGAGAACCTTAAGCACACAGCGTTGCGCTTTCTCTAGTTCAAACGTGTATGTTTTAGCTGCTGATCCCCATGAACAAATGCAGTAGGTGATAATACATTCTGCCAATGCTTTGTATGTTTGTACCAAAAGTGCAAAGTCTGATATAATTCGTAGGTTTTTAAATGTATAGATAAACTTTCTCAATCTATTGCTAACTGTTGATAGGTGCTTCTTCCATTTTAGTTTGTCATCTATGACGATACCTAGAAATTTGACATCTGATGATTGTGACAAGATAGGACACCTGCAATTTGTTGTGAGAACATTATAGGATCGGTTACAGGGATACGAATGCATACGTAGACAAAACTCATTTGGCGATGATGCCTTTGTTTTGCTAAAGCAGAGAAATGTTGTTTTGTTGGTGTTAAGTGATAATAAGCTGTCTTCAAGCCATGCAGTCACAGAGGACATGCCTTTTTCAGTTAGTTTTTGTAAACGTTCCCAGGTGTTACTGTGGAAAAGTATAACTGTGTCATCAGCAAACATTTGTATCTCAGCACCTTCAATTTGGTTTTTGCATACATCGTTTATATATATTAAAAACAATGTGGGGCCAAGTGTGCTGCCCTAGGTCATCCCATACCTCCCCAAACTGAAGCTACTAACCTGATCATCAACCTTGACACATTGTTTTCTATCAGTCAGGTAATCCTGGAACCACAAAAGTGCGTTTCCCCTTATTCCGATGTTCTCTAAACGAGTAAGTAAGATTGGGATAGAAACTGTATCGAACGCCTTTTGCAGATCCAAGAACACTCCGACACATTTGTGGTTTCCGTCCAGGTGTGCGGTTATCTTAGAAGTCAGTTGCAACACTGCATCTTCGGTGGAGCGGTTAACCCGAAAGCCATATTGGTTCTCACCTAGAATTTTATTCTTTTCCAAACATTTGACTAACCTTTTATTCATAAGCTTTTCGACTACTTTAGATATAATGCTTAGGAGAGATATTGGTCTATAATTTGTTGAAAGAGTCTTATCGCCGGATTTGTAAATGGGACAAACAATTGCGCTTTTGAATATGTTAGGAAATATTCCCTGTTCAAAGCTTAGGATAGCTAAGTAGCATATTGGTTCTGCAAGGTAATAACGACATGTTTTTAAAATAGACTATACCATTTGTCTATACCAGGAGCGCTATGGGTCTTTAGGCTACTAATGGTACTAAGGACCTCCAAAGGGTCGGTCAGATACAGAGCCATGGAATTCACTGGCAGGTGCGTAGTTCTAGCTTTTTTAGCTAGGGTAGCTTCATCGATATTGAGCTTTTTAAGAGTTTCTTTTGCAAGATTTGACCCGATCGAAGTAAAAAACTCATTCACTTTGTCAAGGGATTCTGATACAGTCCTTGTGGGATGATTTATCAATTCCGAGGACGATACTTTACATTTGTTCAAATCGCATACTTCCCTAATTGTGTTCCAAGTTCCTTTAATTTGTCCTTTGTTTTTATTAAGGTTGTCAGCATAGTAATTCTTTTTTAATGATTTGATAATCTTGTTCAATTTGTTTCTATATATTAAATAATTATTTTTAAATTCTATATTAAGAGGATAGTTGTTAGATTTTTTATGTAAAAGGTCACGTTTTCGAATAGCTTTTATTACTCCAATAGTTATCCAGGGCTTTAAAGGTTGGTTTCGTTTGGCAATTTTTTTAATAGTGGAATGTGCATTAATGATCCTACCAAGTTTTGAGGTTAATATTAATGCAGCCTGGTCCACATTTGTTGTTGAGTATAATCATTCCAGGACTCGCTTTTTAGACATTTATTTATACCATCAATGACCACGGTAACTTTATTTATATAAGCTGTAGGTTTGGAAACACAGGCACGATCTATGTAAAGTAAAATAGGTGAGTGATCTGTCAATTCATCAAACACAAAAGTTTGAACTTTGAAAATGGTTTTAACCATGAAATGGTCCAGACAGGTTTTTTATCTGGTTGGACGGCTAACACCTTGCCTTAAACCATAACTTGCCATTAAATTTAAGTATGTCGAAGAGTTAGGACTTAGAACATCAGGCATAATATCCAAATTAATATCACCTGTCAAAATTAAAGTCTTCTTATTATTACAGGAATCTAATATTTTGCCTAGAGAATTAATGTACCTCAACGGATTTTTAAAGCAAGGTGGACGGTACGTGCATATAATACTCACGTCATCCTGTAGATTAACTGATAACTGATAATCGATTAACTGATAATCATCTATAATTATCCTAGGAAGATAAATTGTCATATCTTTTCTCCTGTTGAAAACCTATTAGACATTTGAGAAGAATATAACATTCACCAGGCCACTCAGAAAGTTTTGCGAAAAAAAAGTTTTTATGTATGGAACGCTGGCGAGTTGTCATTTTGAAAATTCGATTATTTAAGAGTAAAAATATATTTGTAACAAATAAAAAAATATTTACCAGCGCAATGAAACTATTGTGTGTCGCACAAAAATTTATCGACGTCGGTAACCATTTCGTTCAATGATTTCCTAGCCCAATTTAAAACCTGATGAATCATTCCATCGATTTAAATTAACTTTTATGAAAAAAGCGTCTTCCAAAGCAACTGTGTACCGTTATTACAACTAATTAAATACAATAACAACTGTCTAAATAAAGTGGTCGTTCTTTGACTGATGATATGAAGAAAACGTGCTACAAGAAAAATCATTGATTCAACGAAACCGGCGAAACACTTACGAGGAGATTCAGCACCATCTGCAGGTTGGATCGGGAAGTGTTCATGATATTACACAACCACCATTGGTTAAGGAGGATTGTTTCGCGCTGAGTACTCACAACCTCGCCGATACTCAGGAGGCGCGCGTGAAATGGTGCCATGATATGATTGATATTTTCAAAGCAGGTTCTTTCCGCCATGTTTACGATATCATAACAGGCACAGAATCTTGGATTTATCAATACGATCCAGAAACAAAGCGCCAGTCAACAATATGGCTGTTTCAAAACGAACCAACGTCTACGAAAGTGATACGATCGAGTAGCGCTGGACAAATTTTGATTGCTATTTTTTTTTCTAGTTAATGGGGTAGGTATTTAGTATCAATTCCCTTAGAAAACCAACGTAGCATTAATGCAGAGTGGTACACCACCGAAAATGCTCAGAAATTTTTGCTGCACTATGATAATGCGCCCGTGCACTTCGACTTCCTAAACACCACAACGGTACAACTTTTGGGCCATCCGCCTCACAGACCTGATTTCGCACCGTGTTGATTTATTTTTCCCTAAAATTAATAACCATTCAAGGGGATACTGTTATCATCGCCAGAAGATGCGCTCACTGCGTCGAGAAGGCCATTGAGAAAGTTTCTGTTACAGACTGGAAAATGTGCTTCGAAAAATAGCTTTGAAACTTTGTATAGATGCTGGTCTATGAAAGTTCTTTGAAAAGATGTAAAATGCATTAGGTAGGTATATTTTGGAAAAAAAAATTACAGATTTCGGACCTTTTCATAGGGCGCTAGCGATATAATTATGATATTTTATTATAAAAAACACATATTGGAAGTTTATCTTCTGAATTACTGCTGTAGTTTCAATCCCAATTATAGCGTAATATAAATCGTCCCCATAAAATGTCGATATTTTAAATCTAGTGTATCCGAACACTAATTATGTTAAAATATCGTGTCCTAAAATTACGCTATAAGGCCCTACCGTAGTTTATTCATATGTTCAGTGACCTTGAATTTCATATGATGGTAAGTGACATCCATTCCAAGATAGTAATGTCATATGCAGCAACGCACATGACGACACGTCATGTATGTGGTAAGAGTTAAATTTCCGTTTAGGCGCCCATAGAACGAGCCACTAAGTTATGTGTTAGTTATAAGGCCTTAGCGTAACATTTTCCGTTTTTGTCTCATATACGGGGTGCAATTTTGTGACGTCATCTGGAGGGACAATACTCAAAATACTAGAGATAGCAACTTTTACTCTTAAGATACATTCCTATATTTTAAAAACTGCAAAGCCCTGTGTATAGACTCATTGGAGGAAATGTTCAAGATCCAATTCAGAAATGAGCTACGATTCAGTCAACTTTCTGCCCCAGAGTCATCAATAATGAACCATATTTCTAATATGTACTATTAAACGACACATTTTTGTATATGTAATCAGTTTCTCGAAAATCACTCCAGCGATTATGTTCAAAGTTCCGGGTTTTCGTTAGTGGAATTCAGTTTGTCACGGTCTGATTTACATTTTATCTCTATTGTATTTTGAGAAGTACCTAAAGCTTGGTCTCTGTTATTATTTACTTAAGTTTAAAATAAACACTCTTAATACTAACTACAATATGGCATTATTTCCAGATTGGACAAGCAGCGTATTCGGCGTCCAAGGCGGGCGTGGTTGGCATGACGCTGCCCATAGCGCGAGATGTCGCCAAGCAAGGAATAAGAATAGTCACTATCGCGCCAGGTAAACAGATCACTTCTACTTTATAGGAATCCAAACGTCACCAACTCACTCGTTAATACAGTCTTTGTACGTCCATCCGTCGGCTGAGAGCAGACTGTATCCCGTGAACCGTAATAGGCAGACAGAATGGCATATAGCCAACATTTTTTACACAAGATGTATGTCTTTTACCGTTAAAATAACAAATAATAAAAATAATATGAAATTAAAGTAGTCAACCTGGTAGTTTAACCTGGAATGAATTCCAAGAGTTTTGAAAATGTGTAATTTTGTAGATTTAGATGTGCTGTTACCGAAAATCAACTTCGCCACGTCTTTATTAAAAAATGGCGCTTAAAAGCAGTTTTTTAACAATATGTCCTTTCAGGCTTATTTCACAATAAAAATATCTAAGAGAACATGAAACTAGGGAATATGTCCTACAATTTACGTAATAACCTTTTTTTATATTTATTTCAATAGTTTTGGCGTACACGTAGGGGTTACTCGGAAAACTTTGCAGGTAATCCTTTTTAAGAATTAGATGACAACTAAAAGGGCATTTTAAGGGACATACAGGGATCCATATCGTTTTAGTTGTTTTTGTTTGAACTATGATTATGATATATTTTGTTTTACTATGGTATACTTTGTTTGTGAAAGGCCTGACTGTACTTCGTAACTATCAAGATGCCTTTCATCACTCGTTACCACGTTACCTGTAAAGGGACCGAAATAACGAATCAAAACTGTTCTATCTGATATAATGAATCATCAAAACTTAAGAAGTAAGTAAAATAATGTTTCGTTGGAGTAAAACTTGCTAACTCCAGTAATTAAAGTACTTCCCTCCAGGTGGAAATGCAAAATACCATGCACATTACTCGATACAACGCGAACAACGCGATGTACAGTCCGGAACACATTTTACAACAAGTTGCTTATGTTAAAATGGTATAATTTAAAACAGTGTCAAGTAGATTAAAGTCTGCGTATTTTAGATAGTAATAATAATAATAACTTTATTAGTTAAATAATAGTACGAATGAGATTCTGTGAGAATATTTATCTTTAAACATACGTTTTGGAATGGGCTTCCTTTGTCTGTTTTGTTTTAAAATCGTATGTAATTAAAGCCTACATTTTCCACTACTCATAAAACTCATGTAATCTCGTGTTCCAGGTTTATTCCGCACCCCGATGATGTCGCAGTTACCAGAGCCAGCAATCAAGAAGCTGGAAGAGTCGGTGCCGTTCCCGTCACGACTTGGCAAGCCCGAAGAGTTCGCTCTGCTGGTGGAGTCAATTATCACCAACAAAATGCTCAACGGAGAAACTATCCGACTCGATGGATCTCTCAGAATGAGTTAATATGATGATGGATGCTTTGATGATATTAACTTTACCGTGAATAGTGTACGTATTTAGTTGTACTCTGTTGGTAGTTGGCAATATATTTGTTATTTTTTATTTAATTGTTGTTTTGTATTTTAAAATATCTTGTTTATTACACGGATGTAGATTTAGACGCATACCGTTGGCGATCATTTTTTTAACTCCCGGCACGACATATGAAGCTTAATGTAAATATATTAAAGGTAATCTTTACCTTATCTCAGAAATAATAGTAGATCATACACTAACAGAATACAGATTATAATAAAATATATTAATCGCATTGAAAATGTTCAGAAGCGGTTCGTGAGATACGTCTTATTCAAAACTAGGTCGTATGACACAAACTATTTCGCTTTTGGTAAGAGGCATCACTCATTACCTCTACATCCGTCGTAATATTACAGATACATCACGACTGTTTAAAATTTTCTAAAAGTACCTCGATGTTCCGGAGCTTGTTAACAAACTAGGTATGTGCGCCTATTCAATCTATTCAATTTACAGATACCCAACCTTCGTGCACGTACCACAAGCGAACTCTAAGTCGTACCTACTCCACGCGAGCAACCTCTTTAACGAAATAAACCATAACCATCTAGACCTCTTTCATACCAGCATCAGTTACAAAACTTATTCAATTTTTTGTTTTTATGCTATTTTATAACTTGTTCGCAATTCTTATTTTTCCTTTATTTTTTGTTAAACGTTCAAACTTAACTTTTAATTACTAGCCGTCAGTTTTATTAAAATTGTAAAATTTTATTTGAATCCTTAGCGTAATGAAGGATTCGTGGATAGCGAGGGAAGTAGGTACGAATCCTCAATGTACCCAGGGATTGAAGCCTGCCCCATACGAAGACAATTTTATTCCCCAGAAAGGAGACTTATCATTTTCGGCTAGCGCAATGTACATCAGTTTGAAATGTTTGAAAAATTGTGATGGACATGCTAAAAATATTTAAAAAATTATACCCAGCATTATGTTCATCTTTGAAACAAAGAACGAAACTTGATGTGGCCACACCGAGGTGACGTTAATATGAAACAGCATGCTTGTACCACTGAGTCTTTGACAAATTGTTGTCCTTCTAGTCTGTGGTTTGTTGAGGTCATTTTGACGAACTAGAGGTTTCAATAATCGACAAACATAGCGAGTTACGACTTAAAAAAATATTGAAAAGTAAAATATAACTAACATTTGAATGACTATGGAGGTGTTTTTATTTTCTATTACAATAATCATAATAGTTTTGGCAACCAGATATAATCAAAATATCCCTTTACTCGCTACCAATTACTCGATTATAAATCAAGACGTTTGCTGTAATATCAATGGTAAATAATAATAACGGTTATAGTACAATAATTAAGTCAAACGAAAAACTCCATAGGAGCTCGTATATTGGCTAAGCGATCAATTGGAAAATAAAAGTAACTACAAAATTAATAAAACATCAACAAGGTACATAGCGCCATGTTTCATTATGTAGTGTTTCTGATTTACGGATTTGAATATGTTTTCCAAAACAAAACTAAATGAAATTATGAAATATTGGCATATAATACTCGTTCTATTTATTAATGCAATCTTAGCAACACCCGTACAAAAGCTAGCCAAGTGCATCTTAAAATGAAATTTCTCCTTTATTTTACTTTACACGCACTAAGACGACAATAAATAAATTAAACAAAAATTGTTTATTTGAATACGTCCATAATGCACTAAATTCAAATATATTTATGTTTCAATATTGAAAATATATTGACATCCCTTCTACCATCTGAAAGACCTTCGAAGAATAACTGGTAAGAAACTTCACTAACCGCACCATTTCAGATAAAGAATTAGAGTATTTTATTAGAGTATTTTATTATTGTATTATTTTCCATTTGTTGAAATCTTCACAAATTTTTACGTACACTTAGAGGTTATTATCAACAATGCACGTAGCGTCCGATTTCGTCACTAGACATTTTTCTTGAGTTTGCAGGTTTTTAGTACTGGGCTCGTAGCAAAGATTTCGAAAAAAGAATTAAATAATTTTAAAATATTTTATTTCAACATAGGTAAATAAAATTATACTGTTGAACGTCTTCTTTTTCTTCAGTTTCATCGAGATTGCGTACTCTTTAACTTCGGCTTTTAAAGGCAATATAGGTAGACTGAGAGCAAAAAAGCTGGCGGGAGAAAAACCTCTCGGCACTCTTTTATAAAAAAAATGTTTAATACATGAAATAAAAGGTATACAATTTGACATGAAAGAAACAAACATAATAATATGACAGCTAATTGTGCGTGCTAATGTCATGCCGCAGCCAAGCTGTAAACAGTAAAAATACCAGTAAATCAAATAAAACAGGATTTTTTTGTGTGTAAATGTTATTTCGTGACATTTTTCATTAGTAAGATAAAGTTGGTTAATAGAACAGTAATCAAGGTCAAGCATCCAGGTCTTGTTGTAATTTAATACAGTTGGCGGTACCATTAACCACACTGAATATCTTGGCATCATCAGCGTATAATAGATTATCTGAATTTTTAAGAAAATCACCTATGTCGTTAGTGTACAGTGTAAATAGAACGGGTCCCAAATGCGACCCCTGTGGGACTCCGTACGGTACAGAGCGGTATGAAGAACAGTAACCGTAAACAGTAACCCTTGACACAGACAGCCTGAGAGCGATTCCGTATATATGATTAACTCCACCGCAGAAGGCTGCCATGAACACCAATTCTCCGAATCAGGAAGCGAGTCGTGGCTAATCTTTTCGAAAGCTTTGGAAAAATCGGTGTACACGACATCCACCTGAGTGGTTTTATCCATAGCGTTAAGAAGGTAATCAACAAAAGTCACCAAATTTGTTTCCACACTTCATGATTTGACAAACCCATGCTGATTAATATTTATTTGATTTTTATAGCAAAAGAAACTTGAGATGTGACAATTTTTTTCCAATATTTTACCAAATATACACAATTTAGAAAGATCACGTTTATTGTTTTTAGGTATTGGGGTTATAAGTGCTCTTTTCCAAATACTAGGAAAAATCCCCGTAGTAAGTGATTGCTTAAAAATAAGGAAAATTGGTTTAGCTAATTCTTTAGCACATTGTGATATAAAGATCGGAGGAATATTGTCTGATCCTGCTCCTTTATTTTTTACCTTACTAAGCTCACTGAACACAGTTGTGATATGATTGTTGAATGCTTCACATATTTCTGTTCTTGACGTTAAAGAAGTTCCGTTGTAAAACATACTTTGAGGAATATTTTAGATTTTACAAAGGACCAAAATAAGTTAGGATTTTTTTAAATATTATCTTCTAGTAGTCTATGTATTTAGCGAATTGTTGAGCTTCAAATTTACGAAGTCGTTTTCTGAGCATAGAATAATCAAGGTTTCGATAATCTTTCGCGTTCCCGTAAGTCTTCCATTTCTTATGAAAATTACGTTTTACGTTACTCAGTTTAATTAAGGATAGAGAATATCAGGGAGGATGTTTATCATTTAAAGTGAAATAACTGGAAGGCACATATTTGGTTGTTAAATCAGAATGGCATAAAAGCACTTTACAACTAAGTAAATGTCACCAAGTACATTAAATTCTCTGTCCCAATCTATAGAATTTAGTTTTTCTTTTATTGAGTTGAAATCAGCTTTATTATAGCTATATCTTTTGTTCTTATTCGGTTCAATCTTTTTCGGGATATGTACTAAAGGTTCAATTTCAAGAGATTTATGATGTAATTCTTCGGGGACAAGTGGCATATTACATGATTTCACAGAACATAATTCAGTACAGAAAATACATGTCATACATGTCACAATACATTTAGTCATTTACATGAAATTGGGAGAGTTTGGCTGGGACGCAAACAGTCTTGACTTAGAACATTCAGGATTCAGTACGGTCTTTCTAATACGATTTTGGTTTTAGAGTTTGCTATCCTCCTATTTCTTACTTTCATGTTTTCTTCTCGTTGGAACTGCTGGTACAGCTCATCGTTTGTCGTTTTTTTCCCGACATGAACTGTTTATTAATGACCTTTAAGGCCTATAGGGCTTCAAATTTTCACCGAACTTTGTAGCCTAGCGCTGAGGGTGGAACATAAACTACTCCTACATCCGATACGTCTAAGAGCACGGACTTCGGCTTAGGACGTCGCATAGATATTGAAACTATCACTGGTTAGGTAGGGTTAAAAGAAACTTTTTTTTAAAGTTGTATAGATAATGGTTAGTCTGGCTGGGATGCACAAGTGGGACAGGTACTGCCCAAGGTAAAGATAAAGTCAAAACTATGTGTAAAAATATAATGGACCTAGCATTAAATAACAAAAAATGTAGCTTATTATCAATGATAAGCTTAATTTATCAACCAAATATCATTTGAGTCGTATGTCTCGTATTATAATAGGGTTCCTGAGGATATCCAAGGTCTTCCTATTGACAAATTCAAAGAAACTATAAAGCAGAAATTGTGTGCTAAAGCATATTATAAACTATCCGATTATTTGGATGATAAAAGCCCTTGGGTATAATCCCCGCATTAACAGGATTTCACTAGTATTTGTAACAAAACATGTGTAGGTAATGTGTTGTTTTTTCGTTGTGTTCTTCGTCCCGATGAATATCTAAAGCGTCATTGTCACCAAAGTACGTCTTCTTACGGTAGCGTCGGGTGACGGGTCGCTCACTTCTCTCTAATATGGTTGAGGAGAGCGATGGCTGGATCCTGCGTTAACTCGTGAACGGGTGCTGTTTGTGGGTGTTCGTCATTCGTTCGGGAAATCACAGTACAAAATAAAAGTGGCCACAAAGAAAAGCAGTCGCTGTTCGCTAAGCAGTGGGATACTTTCTCTAAAACAAAATAAACATACTAAACTAAGAAGTAATAGTAAATGAGTTCAAATATACCTATAAATTAATAATATACAGCCAAATATGTTAATATGTAATTGGTGAAATAAAGCACTTCTTAACGGATTTAATCCATTTAAATATATGTTTACATTGCAACTCGACGTAATATAATATAATGAATCGTGAAAACTTAAGGAAGTATTTGATTGGTGAAATAATTGATACAAAATCAAGTTATTTATAACTCCTACAAGATAGTGGAGCTTATTTCAGTGCATCATTTTTATAAATAAACAAACTACTTTACAGGTAGCTAATAACTAATTGATAACATGTAACATTACAACATGATAAGAGTAGTGGTTTAGAGGGAGGGTTTAAGTTCATATGATCCTAGGTTTGGTTCTAGATCCGATAAGGTTATTTTTCTAAAAGGTGCCAGGTAAAGGTAAGGTTTGCGGTCGATGATTAGTATTCAAGATTTGATGATTTCTATTTAAAAAGGTATAATGTTATGTAAATGAAAAAAACGTTTGATTTTAAAAACATTTTTTAACAAAAACAAATTAAGTATAATTTTTTTCGGAAAAGAAATTGTTGTATAATAACTATAAATCATTTTCATCAATGATGATACTATCCAGGAACTGTGCTGGATCCTTACAATGTCTCCACGCCAAGAATCACACAATAGATATAACGTGAGAGCATGTGTCTACAGTGCGTCTACCACTCTGACATGAACAGTATTAATTATATAAAGGTTCTAACCCGTTATGGTCTGAGTTTACAAGTATATACGTATAATAAGTTCGGCTGCGAGTATGTCTACACTGCATTTTACCCCTTAGTAGCCAGCAATTATTACTAGCGATGTTATAATTATTCAAATTAACATTTTCTCTATATAGTTGTATGGTATAAACACCATTACGGACTTGTTCACTGTAATAACTCCTGGCTAGTTTTAGCTGGCAAGTCCCTAGCGCATACATAACAAACTCTTCCTCAGACAACCCTGGAAAACCTCCTAATCCAGGTGATTGGGCAGACATATTTTCAAATTGAACTCGTTGGCTGTTTAAGTTGTGATCATGAAACATATCTGCCAACTTTGTATTTGGTCCACCGGTTCTCAACTTGATCAAATATATCGCCAAAGTGGTTTTAGGTCTTTTACTCCTTACACGCAGAGAAGGAGTTTCGTCGAACTATCTATTAATATCGACGTTTCAACCAGTCAGAAAATAAAGTTTCTGTGGGTCCATCCTCTCAATATTTTCAAAATCTACTCTTCCCCCTTCAGGTACAGATTTTAAAATCTTCATCATTTCCATGATCTGCGCCTCATCGAAATCATGACTGGCATTTGGTGCTGATAACATAATACCCAAATCATTCAGTATCAAATGTTCTTCACGAATACGTGCAGCTGGAGGTATGTAGTGATTAAAATCATGCAGCAAGCGAACTGGTAGCGCCATGGGTTGATCTCTCGGTTCTACAGGATTTACCGGTGGTTTTAACGACACCTGGGGGATACGCTTCGCGTTTCCAACACGAATGGCAAACAAACTCGGCGTTATCAAATAGTATCTGAAACAAAAGTATTCAGGGTCTCACACATATATTTTCAATAACCTAAACCTTAGTCTTTATTAAGTTTTTGTTCAGATTAGTTCAATCACTACTAAAATTGCAAGTTGCTTTAGTAAAAAAAAAAGTTACTGTAAAAGTAACATTATTATAAGTATTTTTATACACAATTATACAGGGTGTACACGAAAGCACTTCGGAAAAAATATCCTAGATCCAGTAAGTGTAGAGCATTCGATTACAAGAAACCGTTTTTCTTTTGCACTTATATTCTATTTATAAAGAAACGAATAAATAAACATCTTAATGTTTTCTCGCTCACACAGGTTTTAACAAAGGGATAAGGATCGCTGGCCAACATAAGTAACTGTAGCAAACTCGCTTCCTAGCTACTTACGTGCGATAAAAAAGGAAATAATAGCTTTTTCTTAGGACTAATTATTAGCTAATATTTAAATTTCTGCAGGTTATATTTTTTTGATTCCATAGGAGAAAGTATTGAATTTGAGATGTTCTTTCAAATGAACCATGTGGCAAGCTTGGGGGAGCACTTAAATTTTTTTTGGACCAAAAAAACATTCCTCTGTAGAAGACTAATATTAGAAAAGAACTTAGATTCGCATTTAGTCACCAATTTCAGTTACCCACTTTAATTGAACCGGTGTTCCACCTGGTTCAGCAGACAACAACGCTGATATGCTTAAACATATAAAATATTGAATCTAGGTAAAAGTATATGTTTGAAGCTTTCAGCACTAAACCCATGGGGACAAGAAGCTCATCGCCTTCGTTCATACCCTTAGTTTTTGGTTTCATGGTAATTATTTTTTATATTAATTTGTGATAAAAAAAGTTTTGGTTCGGTTTCTTAACATAGTAACGCTAAGATTTATATATTTAATACAATATATACATATAGAGCTTATTATAGCCGTACAAGCCTATCCAAACAAAAAAAAAAGAAGGCAACTAAATGTAAACGGGGCTAAAATAATAATATATAGGGGTTTGAAAAATAAACTCTATTCTTGTCTATGGTGTGACATCAATTATCGGGGCGTGTAATACGGTGGTGCACGTACCGATATCGCATGGCATAATATAACACAACACGTATTGCACACCACGTGTCACCAATTATTAGGGCGTGCAAGTCGGTGCTTCGTTTTATCGTGTTGTACATTGCGGTGTTGTACAATATGGGTTCCCGCTTAGGACACCTCTTTGTATTTTTACTATGATAAGGACCCTTCATATCATTGGTTCATGGTGTTGATACTCCTCATCTGCACATTTCCTTTTATAGGGGTAAAAGATTTATGTTAAACGCCGGCGTTAAATCTCTGCACGGTATCGCAGCAAACTAAGAGAGATGAGTATATTACAGATAATAACATAAACTACACAAGTCAATATCTGAATTCATGGTCACAGTCCGATCAAAGACAATACTTGGAACCACGAAACTGGAATCAAAATAATCAGCAAATAAATTACTCATCTGTTAACCTATTATCGTAATTATTGCAGTTAATTTTGTTTAGTTCAGATGTAATCGACTGATAATCTCCTCGACTGAAAATATGTTTCATTTGATTCTTCCTTTTGATTTGATGCTTCCTTTAACTCGTGGATTTCAACAAATTTAGTTTTTCGAGGATCTATAATGAGGACCCTCCGGAATCAAAAGTTTGTCACATCTACATATATTAAGTGTACATTTGAAAATACCAAATTCAACACTCGATTATTGCGGTTGTATTCGCTATTTAACTGACTCAAGTGTCAGTGAAATATAATAATGTCTAAGTGAAGTCTGAATAATATATACGAGGGTCAAACTGAAAGTTCTTAGAAAATCAAAAGCTGATTAAACTAGCTAGTTTTTAGTTTTATTGTATCTTTTCATAATAGTGTCCATTCACGTCAATACATCTCTACATCCGATGCCCGCTTGCCCACTCGTCCTTAGAGGTCTCTTCGACGGCCTTTTGAAACGCAGCCACAGCTTCTGCGGCGTCCATAAAACGTTTTCCTCGAAGTTTTTCTTTTATTTTTAGGAAGAAATAAAAATCGCATGGTGCGAGGTCGGGGCTAACGGTGGATGACCTAGTATTTCCACGTTTGACGTCACCAAATAGTCGATCGTTCGCGTGGCGGTGTGTGACGAGGCGTTTTCGTGGTGAAGCAGGATCCTACTGCGAGGTCCTTTCTCCCGAACTTTTTTTAAGGCAAGTGGCAAACAATTGTTACTGTACCACTCCGCAGAAACTGTTTTTCGATCCTCTAAAACAATTGTCGCGAAATGACCTGCCCTTCCGAAGAACGAGGCCAGCATCTTTTTTCCCACATTTCGACCTCAGTCCACTTTAGTTGGCAACTCCTCGGAAGGAAAAAGCCTCTGAGCGAAGTGTCTTTTGGTTTCGGGATCATAACAGTAAATCCAGCTTTCGTCACCCGTAAGTATGTCGAACACAGCATTTGAGTCACCTCCGTTAAACCTTTCAACCATTTCACGGCACCAATCAACACGACGGAGTTTTTGGCCCTCGGTCAAGTTATGAGGTATCCGCCGGGCATTCCTAACTGTTAAATGTTCATGGAGGATTTTGTGCACTTGACTCATACCGATGCCTTAGCTTGTCCAAATCTGCTGATAGGTCACTCTTTTGTTAGTCTCTTTCATACGCCGCACAACACAGTCGTTATCTTCAGTGGTCGCCGTAGAAGGCCGTTCCTCACGCAGATCATCGGTGAGATTAGTGCGACCTCCATTAAACTCATTAAACCAGTTGTAAACAGTGGCATGCCAAACGTAGTCTATCATAACTTTCTTGTTGTCTTAAATGACATCGAAAGTCATAAAAAATCATTGCACGAACATATTCTCGCGTTAAATTCATGCTGACGTGACACAGACAATTTTCAATTTGCCGCTAAATAGTAAAAAATGACAAATGAATGAAATACATCATATTCACAATCATATTGGCCAAGAGTTCCATTTTCAAAATTTAAAGTTATTTTTTTTTATATTGTGTACAAGTGGCCAGTTCTAAAAACGTTCAGTTTGACCCTCGTATTAATAGTTTGGACTATTCCATATTCACTTGATACACCTTTGAGGGTACCTACTGCTATTTGCTATTGCTGTCACATTAATGTTTGTGGGCCTGGAGAAACTAGGTTTTATCTCATGTCCTATCCTTAGTGGAAAACTCAGAAGCTCTCTGCGTCTGATTTGCAGAAAAATATACACTCTTTTTTTATGCATGCACTAAGTACCTACACAAAGTACCTACACATGAGGCTGAGATTTAGAGATAGATTATGTATGTCGTAAATGTAACCTAAATGTAATCCATCAATATACAGGGTGTCCCGAAACTCAACGTCTAGCCGAAACGGGACGATAGGATAGATGGTAACCATCATCAGAAAAATCAGAAAAAAAAATCCATCTCATGTTCTTTAGGAATTATGGGCATTAAAAGATTATTTACTAAGAATTATTAAGAATTTCTCCATTTTTAACCATTTTTTGGTTAAAGAGGTTAATGTTGGTTATTTCTGTCCATTTTAAACGTGTCACCATAACCCTAAATAACGTATCTTTGATCACAATAAAAAATAATAGCACAATTGCCCCAAATTTTCTTAGAAATAATACTTTTTACTGAACTATGAATTCAACATTTTCAAAATATATCGACTTTGACAGAGCCTCACCTTGGCAAGTGCCATCAAGAGTTGTCGCCTGTAATCAGGATTCCAAAATGGTACAACACTTGGTGGGTTACGACTCAAAAATATGAGTAAAAAAAACTTGAAGTAATCCGATTTCATGCGATTCCAGTTTACTTAACTAAAATGTTTTTGATTCGCACAAACTCTTTGGTGGTCCTTAATTTTACGACAGAATGATGAATGATGATGAGAGAGATGGATTGTGGAGTTTGGCAAGAGTGAGCGAAACAGATAGCGACGCTTCTTTTATCAAAGTCAGTTAAATCCCCTGGATTTTTTTATTGGGGCGTTCTCAAACAAAATAAATGATTGAAATAATTTAATTAGTAGTAAACTGGAGTCGCATGAAATCGGATTACGTCAAGTTTTATTTTTACTCATATTTTTTGGGTTATTTTAGTTTAGTAAACTGGAATCGCATGAAATCGGATTACTTAAAGTTTTTTTTTTACTCATATTTTTTAGTCGTAACCCACCAAGTGTGATACCATTTTGGAATCCTGAATAAACTTTTGATGGCACCAAGGATTGGCACCGATGGTGCCAAGGCACTCGAGTACAATTTTTTTTCAAGAGGCTCTGTCAAAGTCGATATATTTTGAAAATGTTCAATTCATAGTTCAACAAAAAGTGTTATTTCTAAGAAAATTTGGGGCAATTGTGCTATTTGTTTTTATTGTGATTAAAGATACGTTATTTAAGGTTATGGTGACACGTTTCAAATGGACAAAAATAACCAACATTAACCTCTTTAACCAAAAAATGGTTAAAAAATTTAGAAATTCTGCTTTTTTGGTTTAATGGTTTAAATTACATGGGATGGATTTTTTTTCTGATTTTTCTGATGATGGCTACCATCTATCCTATCGTCCCGTTTCGGATTGACGTTGAGTTTCGGGACACCCTGTATACTCTTGATTCTATTCAAATATACTCCGTATTTATTCAACATTCAATTCGAACAAACATTCAATCGACACTACATGGCGACCCTGCAAGCGCGCGTGTTAGAAAACAACACCAACCCCTTATAAGGGACAGCGCTACATTCCAATGAGCTACTAATCGCTGCTCACTAAATTGAAAAAATGTTTTATGTTAATCATTTTAAGTATATATGTAATACTTTGAACGGAACAAGTTATAATTTTGGGAAAAGAAAATGGGATAAAGTCAGTCAAAAGAAGAAACAATTATAGTGGCGCCAAATGCACCGTGTGGCAACAATAATGCCCAAATAGAGGAGCTAAGTTCCATCTTTCAACACCCAGCATATTGATGACAATCATCGTCCTTATCCTTGGGCTCGGTACTTACAAAATCTACAGAAAATGTCACGTTGAATGGATTCGACGAGAAGTAGAACAAAATGGGACTAATATGAGATCACGCTCTTTTCCGGCCGCCCAGTTATACCCGGATTTGAAAGTTGATAATAATGGATAAATTATCGTAGGCAATAAGAAAAATTTAATAAATAATAGGTACATTTATATAATAATATAGTGAATTCTTATTAGTTCGTTCCTTTAGAATTCTTATTCGGTATTAGTGTGTGCGTAATGTATAATGCGACAGCGTCATCATCCGAAAATGGACATTAGGGACATAAAGTGTTTTTATTTTATTATGATATTATAAATTTAGGTAATAAGCGTAATAAAGGTATAAACTACAGGTATGTCTTATTTTATATCTTACA
This sequence comes from Marasmarcha lunaedactyla, assembly GCA_923062675.1. Lineage (NCBI taxonomy): Eukaryota > Metazoa > Arthropoda > Insecta > Lepidoptera > Pterophoridae > Marasmarcha > Marasmarcha lunaedactyla. The sequence goes on along the minus strand of OV281339.1, from coordinate 8,687,063 downwards.
GTAATATCGTACCTATATTCTGTATCTATAGAATCTGAAACAATGGAAAAATTTGACTTAAAAGTGGCTTTAAACTTATTACCAGTTATGAGTGACGAAATTCTAAATACAAGGCAATTGATAGTTCAATAATCGATAGTAGCTAATGCTTTACAAAGGCAATTATTGAATATAAATCACAACGATTTATCAATAGACGGCTTCGGGAAAACTTTATCTGAAATGTTTGTAGACCTTACAGTTTCGCAATTGGCTGTAGACCTTTATAAATATACCTAATGTGTTGAAGTGAATAAACGAAAAACAGACCATTAGACAGTTCTGTGAAGGGTTGTGAAACAGTAGGGTTGGTAAAATTGTTACAGGCAGCTGTGAACGAAGATCTTTCATTTTCGCATTCGAGGTCAAAAATTTTTGCAATGAGACCAACTAGTGGTAATTTTCAAAACAATAACAGGCAGCCCCAGTACCAGAGTCAACAAAGGACCACGTGGCGCTACTCAAAGCTGTAGACGAGGTTCAGGTCAGTGGTCTAGGCCGCAGCAAGGCGGTCGATAGTGTTTCCAGCAGACGCAGCGATTATAGCTTATACACCTCGCACCAGGTCTCAACGACGGGAACTACATTAATCAGAAAACCGTTTAAAGGACAGATTCGGCTTTTAGAAGATGATGGCCAACCAAAACCAAGTTCGAGCGCAGATGATCAAGAGGAGTCGGAAAATATGTTTTTTCGATCCTAAAAATTAGAAAATTTCGGCTAGTGATAGCAGTTATTACTTAGAATTATGTTATAAAAACAGTTATATATTTAGTTGGTTACTTGATACAGATGCTTCAATTTTGGCTATAAAGTATAAACATGTTTTCGATTTCGACATTCCGATACACAAAGAAAGCATAACTATAAATGGGATTGGAGGCAATGTCCAGGCAATGGGATATGTTTATCTAATTCTGTCAATTAATGGATGTGAAATTAGTCATAAGTTTTATGTATTTGATACCGTGTAAGGCGCATGGAAAAAATTATGTGCCAAATATTCCGATATTTTTTATTTAAAAGGAGACACATTAACGACTACGAATATTTATCAGCATTTGTTTAAAATAAAGCCAGATACATAACCTATTTATTCGAAACCATACAGCCGTATGAATGGTCAAGCCCAATTTTATTTGTTCCCAAAAAGTCTGAGAGCGACGGTAATAAATGGTGTTTAGTCACAGATTCAAAAAATTTAATAATTGCATTGAAAATGATAAATTTCCTCTCCCGAATATAACAGGTATATTAGATTCATTAACCGGCAGTATTTTTTTCACATTTAGACCTCAATCAATCATATTATAATGTAACTTTAGATCCAGACAGTCGCAAGTACACTACTTTTTCTTCTGGCAATTTCAAATGACGAGAATGCTTGCGTTTGAAAACCAGGCCTAGTTCTTTTTCTAGAATGATGACTATGCTATGACAGGGTTAAATTACGAAAAATGTTTGGTATATCAAGATGACCTTATCTGTTTTAGTAGGGATTTGCAAGGTCAAATTAAAAAGTGACAGGATATTTTTGAGAGGTTACGTAAGGTAAATTTAAAATAAAATCCTCAGAAATGTAACTTTCTTCGGAAAGAATTGCTATATTTAAGACACATTTTGACATCTGAGGGTGTTTCCTCAGATCCAAATAAAATAAATGTAGTTAAAAATGACCTCGTTCCAACAAAAACTGATGATGTAAAACGATTAGTAGCGTTCTTAAACTACTATAGGAAATTCATTCTGAATTTCGCAGAAAAGGCATATCCATTAAATAGTTTATGTAGAAAAAAATATGTCTTTTATTCGAAAATGGAACGAAGAATGTCAAAAATCATTTCAATCGTTAAAAGGGAGTAAGTATAATTTCTTATCCGGTCTTGCAATGCCGAGACTTTAACGATCAAAGTCGATTTATCTTACAAACTGATGGGTCAGATTACGCAATAGGCGCCGTACTGTGTAATGGAGATGGAAAACCCGTGGCAAATGCAAGCCGTAGTTTGAATAAAGCCGAAAAAAAGTATCCTACAATCGAAAAAGACTGTATGGGCGGCAAAGCATTTTCGGCCCTATCTTTATGGTTGTAAATTAAAAATCCAAATAAACCATAAATCCTTAATTTATTTATTTGGTAGCCGAGATCCCTAGAGTCGATTAATAATATTTAGATTAATTATAGAGAAATATGATTTTGTATTGGAATATCTTAAAGGGACAGATAATGCAGCGGCCGATGCACTTTCTCGATAACAGATGACTTCAGAAGAACTTAAGGAGGTAAATCAAAGTATTTTGAATGTAATGACGCGAGGTCAAAAAGCTAGACAAGCACGGGATGCTATTATTTCCAACGACTGGCCTGATCAACCATAAGTTGTGGAAATCAATAACAAACCGAAGCATTGCACAGAATTACGATTCTCAAATAATATTGAGTTAAATAAATATCGTAGGTTAAATTAAATTCAATATGAATATGAATGTTTGGGTTATGTACCTTCAATAAATACTATTGTTATGAATTACGCTTGCATTATCAAACTTATAAATAACTTAAGAAAAATATTTGCCAGGTGTTGTAAGTAAATAGGCTTTTTCAAAAAAATTTAACCTGTTACTGAGACCACTTACACTCTAAAGTAATCTTTTATTTTAAATGTCAATAACAACTAAAATAACTAAAGCAATCAATGTTAGAAATGTATACATTGGAGCATTTAAGGTCAATGTGTCCCACTAAGAGAGTAAGAAATCGAGAAATGTCCTTTGTATTTGTAAGAATAAACTTTCGCATACTGCTAAACGTAAACTTTCGCAAAGCATTTCACAGCATCGTATATATGCCGTGGCTATATCAGAGAGCAGGCCACATCATAACATCATTAACCACATCATGATGTAGCTTGGCTAGATCAATGATAAGATATCGTTTGTCGATATGGCCAACTAACACGGTGCATAAGCATCACGCTCACTTTGTTCGCTCGGCTCGCGCAAATAACAGGATATCAACCAGGTTGCAAGAAAAAAACTCACCATTTGACCAATTGTTGATGCCCAAAAAATTAAATGGTAAACATTTGAAATGAGCAATTTTATGATTTGGTCACGGCTTATATACTCTTAAAACGTTTATAAAATGATCGTTCAAAAGTCACCGCAAGAGTTGAGGTGTAATTTACATTTTGACTCCAAGATTTGACTCTGAAGGTACGATCTTAATATTATGTACCTTGTAAATTATATAGTTCTATTAAATATTATATACACTCGGCGTCACAAAAATCGCACCTTTCGAAAAAGCAACTTTAAAATACTTTTACTCAAACTTTGTCCATAGTAAGGGTATGATTGTAGGATATCATTGGAAAGGTTATTTAATTGCCTATTAGAAATTACAAACATGTGTATATGTTTTAAAGCTTTTAATAAAAAAATCTTAAAAGGGATAAAAGTTACAAAAACTAAATTTAAAAAAACATAAAAAAATCTCAAATCAGTCCTTAAAATCTAGTGTTTCCTCCCCTTGCTTTGATGACAGCTTCCATACGATCCTTCATGGACCTCACGAGGGTCACCACTCTCTCTTGGGGTATGTTCTCCCATTCTTCCTTCACGGCATCCTGAAGCTCTTGGAGAGTGGTGGGAGCAGGATCACGTGCTCGTACGTGTCTCTTTACATCGTCCCAGAGATGCTCGATCGGGTTTAGGTCTGGGCTTCGTGCTGGCCACTGCATAACAGGAATCTCAATCTCTTCCAAGTAGTCCCGCACAGAAAACGCAGTGTGGCAACGGGCGTTATCGTGCATTAACATGAAACCATCGCCAACAAAACCGGCATACGGGACCACATGGTCTTGTAAGATTTCTGTTATGTACCGCCCAGCATTCAGCGACCCTTGCCCGCGACCACCGCCAGTCCGAGAGACGCACACAAGTTCCGTTTTCCCTTCAACGGATATGCCACCCCAGAACATACAGGAACCACCTCCGTATTCGTAAACGTTCCCCTCTTCTTCGGTATACTCTTCTTCGGTATACTCTGCGTCTATCGTTACAGAAAAGACATACTCGTGTCTCATCGGTAAAGAGAACGGCCCTCCACTGGTCAAGCGTCCAGTTGACATGCTCCTGAGCAAATTGTAACCGCTCTCTCCGATGTCGCACTGTCAATTTTGGGCCTCTAGCAGGTCTGTGAGCTCTTAATTCCTTTTCTTTTAATCTTCTTCTAATCGTAGAGACACTCACAGACGTTCTACAATCTGATCGGAGCTCTTGTATCACCTCAACAGCATTGCTGAAGCGGTGGCGCAACGACGTAGACACAATGAAATGGTCGTCTCTTTCTGATGTACAACGTTTTCTTCCGGATCCACGTCTTCGAGTATAGCCACTAGTCTCACGGAACCGTCGGTATACTCGTCGTACTGCAAATCGGCTAAGGTTCAACTGTCGAGCAACGTCAACCTGTCGCAGTCCTGTTTGCAATAGAGCAACGATTTGAGCGGCTTCTTCAGGGGTTGTATCCCTCTTCAGGTACAGTTCTTTTGCGTATGTTGTTCCAATGTGTAAAGTCTGAGTAGCGACTGACCCATTTCTTACCTGGACATAACATTTTATACCCTTTTAAGGTAGCCCAACTAGCGCTCCTTAAGTGAGCATTTTTTCCAATATCTTATTGATTGGTCCCTGGTTAGAAATGGTAATTGATTTTTTAATGATACAGGTAATTAATGTAAAGGTATTGAAGTGCACTTTACAATGATATTTCTTTTTCACGCGTGGTATTTATGGGCCAGATTCTAAAAAGCAATTTACTGAAAAAAACATAAAGGTGCGATTTTTGTGACGCAGAGTGTATAATTACATGTATAAAACTTGTAATAATAATTAAAAATTCAATTCAACTCGAAAAAAGGATTTAAGCTTATTAAACATTAGATAGTGTTAAGGATTATAAAATTAAAAACACAATTAAACGAAAATATCATTTATTTCTACAATAGCGAGCCTTGACGGGGCCAACCCCGTCAGGGCCTGCGTGCGTCTCACAATATTTATTAATCACCAGAAAATAAATACATAGACGATGCACATTACACCGCCACAATAATGTATCTATGTTGCCATCTAAAAAATAGTCCTTGTGTTTACATTTAAAACTTAAACACTTCTATAAACAATATATAGACAATAAAAATAAGTTTAAAGATTTAGCGACAACAACTATTTAATAATGTAATATATAAAAGACAAAATGTGAGGTAATGACACGGTACAATGTGGCTGCGAAACGATAACATCTAGGCTCCTGCACTCCAACTGAACACCTCTCAACAGCAAAGTGATGTAATGTATTTACAAAGTTCAGTTAAAATGGGAGCGTAATACAACAAGCCTTGATGGCATAACTTATGTGTACTTATGCGAATATTACATTTAATTAATAACATAGTTCGGTCTGTGACCACACTGCGAGGCCGAGTTCCCGTCGGGCGACGGCGTCTGCGCACAGACTGCCGTCGGCTACCTAACAGATAAACAATCATTAACAGCGAATGCCACTTGCATTGTTATTGGCCAGACCCACATTTTCAGATTCCACTATAAACATTAAGATTTAATCAAGGAAACTGTGTAAACCTCGCCCTATCTATATGTACAAATTATAAAGTAAACACGGCTCGCGAAAGAAGGTTAGGTGCAACAGAAATAATTACTTACTTATCTAAGAAACGTTTATGCTATTATGAATTTTTCAGGCGGTTGCCTGTCGATTCGCTCAAATTCACATCCTCGTGTTAACTTAATCGAAAAAAATTCTATACATATATTAAAGTTATACAACATCGATCGAGATTAACCTATCTTATAGTTAATGAACAACAAAGTGGTGAAGTTACAAGTATGGCGCGTCGGTCGGCGCGCCACGTTAGCGTAGCGTTACGGTAGCGGTTTGGAATGTGTGGTTGCGAAACTTGCCGCCAGATGGCGCGATGCGATGCTCGCAGCGAACCTGAGCGAACTCAACGACGCTGCCTACTGCCTCCACTTACACCTACTTCAACTCAAATGTACATTACACAAAGCCTTCTTCGTGTACTTCAATACTTAAAATACCAAAAAATCCTAATCCATAAATATAGATATTACTTACACAAACATTAATACAACTTTAAGATGTTGCATGATTTACAACCTAGACTTAAGTTAGATGTAAATAGTAGCAGAACAATATTACCCTAATCAATTGAATGTAAATATTATAAAAGGAAAAATGTAGGTGAAAGTAAAATAGTAAAGAAGTTAAGCTAAAAATAAACTGTTGATTTGATTACACTACTTAAAAATAATTATTATAATGAACACAGGCACCCTAAAGTTGAATCAAATTATTGTCTAAGTTTGTTGTTGTATCGGGGATATTAAAGATGGGAATCTGACTGAGTTCTAGTCGGGTAAAATGTAGCAGCCTACACTAACTTCGCCACGGAAAGCGCCGCGGTTAGACCCTGTACAATCGCAATATACACGGCACACGATTTGCTCCTCCACGGTAACACCGTCTATAATATATATTTAATCCGGAGCATTAACATTTGATTATCTGATTTAATAACAAAACTACATCTGATAAAACCAAAACAAGTATTTCTTGGATCAATTATGTAGAATTTAAAATTAGTTCCTATTCGAGCTACAAAATATCTCGTTAGTAAGCAAAATACTGTAAATACGGTAACATTGTATGGTAAATAAAGTCACATAATAAATGTAAGAAATACAAAATACCTAGGAGCTATGCCGTCGCACTAGATTGACAAATGATTGCATTTAGTCAGATTAGATAAAACAAAATATACATATTGAATATAATTAATTAAATCCCTATATATACGGACAAAACGACCCACACAGCCTAATGTACACTTACCTATGTCGTACAATCACAGATCAGCTTAGCTTTCTGAAAAGCGTCTCTTTCTGCGAAGCTGTATCAAATCATTGATTGTAAATATTCGAGTGATCGTACAAGAAGACGCGACGATGGAATCCGGGAGTTCGCGACCCTTCGCTACAGCTTCACAGCTTCACGTATGGTAACATTATGTATATTTCTGACATAACAATATGTGGGGTTTCTAAATTATCAATATGCATAGAAATCGTGGTCGATCTTAATAAAATATCGTATTATTTAATTTAAAGAAGATACGACAATAAACTTAGAAAATTTGCAAGCTATCTTTTTACAATTGTTTCATAGTGTGAGTTGTGTGACCTCATCGAAACCAGCTAATTGTATATTTGAATAAAACTATTCCACGACAACCCCCAGGAACGTTGTTCGGATGAACTTATTAAAGGTACACAGGGCTATTTCAACAGGCACTAAAACTGTACGAGGAACTCGGAATTTTGACAATTCAAATTGTTACTGAACTTATGATCAACATGCTAATAAAATGTGAATGTAAATAATTAACTAATTAGTAGTTTTCACTGGACGGTATTGTTGACAAAACACGGTGCCTTTACTCTTTATATATTATGCAGTTACGTCTACGTGAGGACCGCTATGCCAAACATAGGTAAAGATAAAACAATCATTCTATACTGGGCGCCCAAAAAGTCTATAATACAAAGTAAACAACCAGATTTTAAAATAAAAACAAAACATGATTTCTGTATACATTAGGATTTGATTGCAGTCGAACAAACATCAAGTAGTTGCGTGTTTTTGAGCTCCCCGTATAGTAACAATATCTAGTCACTACTCGTCGACATGGCTACTCTACACTCGCACTTGGTGCTTCGCTATAAATCATTTATCTAATTCATAAATTTAAAAACATTTTAAAGAAAAATTCAAATTATATTACCATAATTAAAAATCAATTTTTCAAGAATATAGCAATTAATACAATATAATTAACGGACCTCAAAATATAAAAATAATAAAAAAAACATGTTATTAAGTTAATGCAGATATCTACACACAAAGATAACATTATATTTTACAATAGATTTCACTTTTTAAGTTGATCATTAAAATTTACATACGTACTATATTATGTTAGAAAAATACGAAACCATGTACTTTGAGTTAACATATCATATATGTTAATAAAGAGCAATATGTTTTATAAAAATACATCGTCTCTGTGACTCTCGTCCGATAGACGCTAGTACCCATATAATATATTTTAAAATCTATGATTTTAAGGCGTTTTTGCACGTATGTTGTGAATATTTCTTTACATAATTACATTTATTTATAAGTAGATTAAATCACTGTAAGTAAATGTGCTTACACTTTATTTACAAGACTATTAAATTGGAATTTGTACTGGTATGGCCGATAAAATTAACATTATTGATTAACGTTTAGATAAACATCTTCAGGAAACAACGGTAAAATTTTTTATATGTATTTTATTGTGAACATTAGATGATAATTATTATATTACATTAAAATATACATAGACATATTAGATTTCCAAAGTTCAACATTTCGATAAAATTTAAAATACCCTCAAAGCGGAGCGGGGGGAAAGATGGTGGCGCGCGAACTGACGACACCCACCGCGCCCCTTACTACTTACACCAACCTAACAAATCATTACTTACAATATTCATCATCAAATTTCTTCGTTTATAATCACAGACGCTTTCCTAAAATATGTATTTCCCTTCGCTATGCACCGGAGTTAAAGAGAACCTAGTTTAATGAATTTAATTTGGATTTTGCGCAACGGATTGCTAAATAAATTAATGGTAGCTACACAATACAGGTGTTTTATTTATTATTTTACTGAGATTAGGTAGATAAATATTTGTTTATGTGTATTGGGACTAGGCTGGCGCGATGCGCCATCGGCGCTCAGCGCAATAACTTATTAACTTTAATCACACACCGAGTTACAAACTAAAACTATTTAATAAGTAATATTTGTAGTAAATATTCCGTGTTGTGTCGATAGCAGCGCTAAGCGCTGCTTCACTCTTCAAGTTGCTCTTCACTGGTATTTCAAGATCTGCGGAGAGAGAAGCCTTCTGTTAGAGGTGTATGGTAATAACTGCTCAATCAGGAACAGCATACAGAAACAACCTGGTGATCCATTAACTATCAATAGTGCGTGTTAAATACCACTACAATTACCTTCATTAGTTATTATTTTCAAAATACGACCCTTATTACCATCAACTCTCAACTTTCGTTCTCTACGGTATCCATTTTAAATAAGTAAATATGTTACACCACAATGATAACGAAAAATATAACTGTTGCCAGTTACCGCTTAAAAAACTACCATTTTTTTTAGACCTAAGCCATTGTTTTAATTAACGAGTGTTCTTATTTTATAAAAGGTTAGATATAAAAAACTTGTTTGTTAATGATTTCAATTACAACTAAGCCTACTTATCTAAATTAATATAAGCTTAATTTATTTCAGAAAATACTCCAAGTTCCCGTCAGACATTACCGTACAAGTGTTTGGGTGAAGTTATTATAGTGCAGTATAGTGCAGAAGTGTTTTAAGGAACAACAGAGGAATGCTTACTCTAGATTGGCGAATGCGGTTCGATCGAATCACTGGGCAGGAATCCGCACCTGACACAAGAGTACATCCATATTTATATTTATTTATGTGCTTTAGTACCTCATTTTTGCGGTTTCAAAAGCGTATGTACAAATGCAGATGTTTTGTATATACAAGGTGGAGCACTGTTTCTATACAGCCTATTTAACTTATGCGTCGTATGCTTTCTAGTAACTTATGAATTTTATAGAAAGATATATCGAGTATTTAAAGTGGACTGAGCCATACTGCATTTATCATTGATGCACGCTAGCAGGCGGCTAGGAAAATGATTAAGTTGCAAGTCTCAATAGAGTTACGACGTATCGGAATAAAAATATAACTTATTTATGTATTTTAGTTATCATTCAATTCGTAAGACATAGTTTCTAGAATCTAGTCTATTACTAAATATATTCCCAATGAAATTAGAATCCTAAGAATGAAAGCATCTAAATAAGAATTCTAAACTAAAAATGAAATTTCATTACACACCAGATGATTAAAAAAATGTTATAAATAACATGTATCGATACGTAATTCGGTTTCAGATAAAAACATTACTGCTAAGCTGATAACGAAATTGGGTCACATTTTTATCTACAAATATTTACGATAGGAAAATATATTTTTTAAAAGAAACATACAACCTAGTTACATAATGGTGGTGTGTTTGTCTGGGGATTTATTTATTATTATTGTTATTACACCTTAGCCGAGGTTTTAAACTAATAGACCGTATACTGACAGTTCACTGTGACCCTACAACCTATTCAAAAAAAAAAAATATACAACCCTACTGCAATAAAACTTTAAACTTAGTCAAAAACTATTTTGAAGCCAACTCACTGCCAACAAAACAAACGAGCATGTTTTCACGTACTAGTGTGCACTATTTCAATGTCGAAAGCCGCACATCCCTGGTGCATTCCGTATAAAGGACAGGGTTCATTCGCCCGTGACCCGTCCCCTATATGGGTCACTGGGACATCCACCCGAACACTGTCGTTTTCATCGTAAACGTATCGCAACTAAATATTTATAGGAATGAGGAATATTATTTACATAGATATATTTCGTCAGGTGAAACGAAGGCAGAGATTCTCGAGGTTACGTTTTATTCCAATCATTTACATCTCAAATGTATTCCATAAAATAAACAATACCGGATCACCAGGCTACTTGTTTCAACTTAGAACTTCGAAAACAGCCTACTCCATGTGTTTTAAAGTAATGTGTGGTAAAGTAAACTGACATATAGTGTGCAGTGTGTAATATAATGAGTAAAATTAATGTTGAATATTAACATACAATATACCTAAACATAAAAACAGCACCGATAATTTTAAACATAATATTATTAAACAAAAATAAATCAAAGCAAATGGAAAGTTAGGCAACCCAGTAGGCATTTATTGACTGCGAAAGCGAGAATGGAAAATGAACTGAGGACCCAAATCATTAAGTTTTTTAAGTTCCTGATAATTAATAATGGCATAATGTGTTATACATCCATCATTTGCTAGTAGATATCGTGCCACGTGGGATCTGGCAGAATGGTGACAAGCGTGTAACATCAAATGCATTACGAGTAGTTTAACGTACAATCGGTCTAGAGTCGACGAGTGCTCCGCATTCCGGCTAATCATTTCGCCTCCATTCGGCCTAGAACGAGAGACAATATTCCAAGTTCATACAGTTCGTTCATATAAAGCCCCATCACACAATCAGGACATTCAAACAAATATCCCAACAGCTTTATCAGTTAACAGCTGTAAGTTGTACATACAGGACAAAATACACATAAAAGTATAAAATTTATATAAATACACTACATATAAAGTGCTGAATAAAGTAAATAAGTACCTGGTCTTACATGAATGGTAAATACATAGGTAGGTAAGTAGGTGAATTACTGTAACAGCCATCATTTTGATTCAATTTGAAGGACTCTTACATTTGCTGTCGCATGAATTATGTTGAAATAGTACCTACAGCGTACTAATAGAATTATACTTTTATTTGTTGAAGATAGAAGCGAATTGTTGAATTAAATACTTGAATTATGTCTTATCTTATTAATGGTGAAATATACTTAATATTAAATTAACTATATTTAAGTTTAGTTAATATTAATTAACGATGTCCGTTTGATGCTAAATATAGCATAAACTTCGTTTTTATGCCCTACATAATATTTCGATTTCAGTCGAGTTTCGTCGAGTAAGTAATATTTGGGTCACGGATGTTAAACCTAAAATTGCCAGGTAAGAATAGAGAAGGACTTGTAAGAGCATCTTTTCTACAACTTCTCAATTGAAAACCCGCCAATATTGAAAACGCAATCGACTCTTTATTGATGTTATTGACTAGACAGTTACAAAAAAACAAATGTTAGATTATAAAGTAACATACCAAGTACAGTTTGAAATTAACTTAAGAACATTTTCTGACTTCACTAACGTCAACTCGTATTGCAACACATCAATCTTGCATAGTTTTATAAATGTGTTGTATATAACAACACACTTACAAAATTAACTTATTTAGTATAAATGGTAAATCTATATACATTCGGTATTGGTATAAATAGAAAAGAGGTCAAAAACATTGTACTGCGGTGTAGGCGTAAATATGATCCGGGCAAAATTAAGGATAAACAAATCCAATTTAAGTTGAAAACAATAATTTTGTTTTTTTACTCTTAATTATGACGTTTGCTTTAAAAGTGCAAAACCACGTTACCCTTAAATCTAAAATTGAATCTCTCAGAATCGATGTCTTCTCACTAAGTTCCAATTGCGAAGATTTGAGCTAGCCGGTTAGTTAGCCGTTCCGTTCCTTTCTTTTTCTATTGAACTGATAGAGACGAAACGGAATTTTGAGCAGCCTAAGACAATTTGAGACTCGTGAAAACACTTAACATATTTATATTCTAGAGACAGCATCTTTGCCTTTAAATATTTTCATCCCACATGTCCCACAAGCAAAACGTCCTTAGAGCCCTGTAGAACCCAACTTACTTGCGTTTAGCGTGCAACATTTCCATCAGCAGGGTTTGAGTAGGAGCCTGTCCGGCGCAGTGCCGTTGGTACAGATGTTCTTCTCCTCGCGCTGCCAAGGCGTGGATCTCGGGCACTACTGTCACCAGCTTGCCGAATTTATCCTGGAATTCGGGGAAGCTTAGGGTTATAATTGGAATAAATATTTGAATGATGATAACTATGTGAGTTTTTTGAGTATATATGAATCTGGACTCCCGGGATCAATTCTGGACTTTGCCTTAATTGTTTGATTTGTGAAAAATACGAAGTAATGACTTAGGTTTGGCAAACATTTTAGAACATGACCCTTAGTTATGCACAATATCGAAATAATAATAATACATGGTATGATGGTTAATTTTTTTTTAACTTGATAATGATTTTGAGAGATATTGATTTAGAAGCATCACTTGATGTGCGCGTTTACTGTTATGTTGTTAACATAGAATTGATCAAAGCCTATAAAATAACATCAACAATAAATTAATGTCTTTGAATGATAGATGTCGCACGGTAATTACAGATACGTTACTCACTTGTATCGTTGGATAACAGGTTAGAGTGTAATCCAGTAAAGCAGCTTGCACTGTTTGATATCCGTCTCGAACACACTTCACGTTCACGATGCCTCGCACCTCTGAAATACCAATAGTACTCTTCAAAAAATTAAATAAACATGATTAATAATCACATCTTAATATAATCACAACATCAAACATTCGCATGTAATGCAAAGCAGACATTTGAATTTGGAAAACAAACAAAAAATAACAAACAACTATATAAAATAGATTCAAATATAAATAAGCTATACTGACCAGGATTCAAAAGGAGCAAGAACTTGACGCAAATGTAATCTGGCACGTCGAACTTCAGTTCGGCGAGTTTGTTCTGGAGTTCGTTGAAGTGGTCGGCGAGTGCTGGGACGCCTAGAAGGCCGAGGCAGAGTAGGTCGAACTTCTGGCCATTGTGCAGCGTGGTCTCGTCCGGCAGCCCATTGTGCATGCGCTGGTGCAGGTGGTCCAGCACCAACATGTCCGACCACGAGTTCTGGAGCAGCTTCATCTGGTCGTCAACCTGCAACAATCCTCGCGTTGCAGACGTGCAGACAGTTTTGTTCGTGGTCTATCTGTCAAATGACTTGGGAATCTTTTTTGGAGTTCTAATCAGCGCTAAATTTGTATGGATTCATAGCGTGGTCAGAGTAGTAACGTGTGACGTCAACGGCGTGTCGCCCGTGGAAAATGCTAACATTATCAAACATTGGAGTAAAATCCGCCAAACGTTATCAATAACCCCGTTAGTATCTGAAAGCGTCGCTCACGACATCATTTTGTGACCTACATGTTACTCAGTTGAATACGAAAACGTGGGGCGGCACGTAAGCGTGTTAAATTTGCTGTTTACGAAATGTAAGAGCTGAATTTTAGAGCACCAATATTGCTTCATCGCTCTCGAGACTTGCTCAACTCGATGAAGCGAGATCGTACGAAATCGAATCGAAATAGCAATCTACTGATAAATCTGACGAATTCAAAAGGCGCGGATGAATATTAGAGCATGATTTTGAATTGTATTGCGCTTATTCTTATCGTTACGAGTTCGTTACGTAACCAGCGTGATTCCGATTAAAATATATAATTCCAAAGCAAGTTCATTGAAGTTAATCAACGTTTTCCCTAGCTCATATTCTCCCCTAAAAGAAACCCATTTCTGAACACGATAGCTCGTCACGGTCGAGAATGTGAGCCCAACAATGCATGCCAGTCTCAGTCGCCGTAATTCTATACAGAGTAACCCTTTTGTTTCCAAAAGCGCCCTAATCATGATAGAAATAAGGTATAGAATGTAAAAGTCGGGGTGTGACTCATGACCTTTGATCACTGCAAGCGGTTCTCTAGGAGCGGCCATCTTGGCGTCAGTCGTTCGGACGTTTGGTTGTACCGGCTTTACTAAATTAGGTCAAAGTCAACCGGCATACTCGAAAATTCAGACGTAATGTAACCGTAGGACGATTCAAAAATAAATCTTGTTTGATGTCTGTTTATTACTAAAAGAGTGTCACGTTTCATTTTTATTGTTGCGTACTTTAGTACATTGAAAGGTCCTGAATTATGTCCCTAGAGACTGGCAAAGTTAATATGAACTAATAAATATTTAAGTTCTGCAGTTTTAAACTTAATGCATGCTAAGCCGGATTACAACATTTTCGGAGTCTCAGGTTCGCGAAAACAAAGGAAATTATTCAGCAAAAACATACGTCAAACCAACCGTGGAAAAAAGGACGATGTGTAGCTTTAATGTAATGTACGCACACTTTTGTTATTTAGTTCACAAAGTTTAAAATTTCAGTATCAGTTTTACTTTAAAAATACCTACAACCACTGCTTACTATGTTTTTATTTTATTTATTAAATGTTTACCATTTTTGGATCATATTCCAATTAATCGACAGTTCGGTATCAAATATCAATTAGGAAATAAACTTAATAACTGTTGCTGTAACTATGCAGGTAACACAGTAAATGAAAAACTCAAAAGATTAAATCTCTAAATGATATTCTCAAGCGAAATATAAAAATAAAATCATCTCTTTTAAGTTCATCGAGCTGTTACGCTACTGATCGTAACTTGTAATACATTACATAAGAGAAAGCAAAGAAAGGCCACGGACCGGTTGCGTAGTGGCGGCTGTCGATTACCGGTTACGTGGTAAAAAGTGCTTTCTCTGCGCATCGCGGCCACGGGCAGTGTGTCAAGTGCGCGACGAAAGTGCCGCCCCGCCGTTCGCATCACCGTTACATCACACTTGATGCAAAAAAAAGCTCCATTTAAACGAAAACCTATTACATTTATACTGCAAAGAAAATTTGTCGAGGCTTTAGTTGAGTATGAAAAACAAAATATAAGTAGGTACTTAACTTCAAACGCGCCTACCGAACTGTACATAAATCGAATAAGATTCCTCCTCGTTCTTCGCTGTCGTCCTAATTCTGAGAACAAGTCGTAAACAGCCGCGTCATTTCAGCACAAACAAAAATTTATGGTTGTAAAAGTGTGTGACTGTTTGCGAGAGCGAGACGGCGCGATGCACCAATCGGCAACGTAGCAAGCGACCACGTGACGTATGCGGCTCTTGCGTAAGCGTGCCACGACCACTACGTTCTTAACTCATGCTTCTTCGTGAGTCCACGACTGAAGCCTTTTAATTACATCTTCTCAAATCCTAATATATTACATCTATCTACCTACTTGCTTTGTAAATACACGGTAGGCGAAAATAAAAATATTCCGATAGTTAGATGAAATTAGTGTTTAACTTTATGACTTTTCAAGTAAAAAGAAATAAGATTTTTTTAAGCGTTTACAATTCATTATGCTTTTTTACATAATATGTTATTAAATATTAATCTAGTTCAAAAAGTTTACGTAGAACGGAGGCGCGCGCGGAGAAGTGCGGGCGGGCACGCGTGTCATGGGAACTTGACCCAGTTGGTTGGCGCTAGAGGTATCGATTGCGAGTACCACCGCGTCGCCTTGCGTCACACGTGCCTACACAACTCACTGCTACTGTCTGCATTAACAGAACTAAAAGGATCATTCGCTGTGCTTCTCTAAAATTTAAAAAATAATAATATCGCTGGGCAGCGCAATGCAAATTCGCAAGCCAAAATTGGTGTACACCAGGGATAGAGAGGGGGATTCGGGGATAGGGATACACATACTTATCTGGAAATTCACCTTTAAATACTTAAAGAAAACTGTGTTCCTCGCCCAATCCACTTGCGAGAAGAGGTTTTGGTCGAGCACTTTGCACATCAGCTCGAAGAGGTCGACCTCGCACTGGTTGTAGGTCTGGCTCTGGAGGAGGCCGAAGAGGGAGTTCTGCCATTCTCGGTCGTCGATGGTCTGCACGAACTCACGGATCATGGGAGAGACCCGCAACGTCTCGGTGCTTGAGGGCTCGGCGGTGCTTGATGGCGTTGCGGCAGCGGCCGGCGTGTCAAAATTGAAGTCCGGCGAGGCCGAGTGCGGCGAATGCGCCTCCCACTTGTCATGAGCGGCCGGAGGTGGCTGCGGTGGCGGCGGCTGTGCACCCAGCAGCGCCGGCCCGGGCGAGGACTCCGGCGACGATGTCAGTGATGACACCTGTGGGATCTGGATCTCCTGCTTCACCGGCACCGACGCGTACGGCGACCCGAACCCGAGCACGAGCCCGCCGTCCCCCAGCGATCCCCTGAGCGTCTGCACGGCTATCTGTCTCTGTCTCATCATCTGTAACTTGCGAGCTCGGTCGCGTTTATACATGGGACCGAACTTGTTACGGCCACCCCGCATGCGGTCTGCTCGAACAGCTGCAACAAAATAAATCACATTTATAATTGTCATGACTAACCTACGTTTACTGACAAACAACAGGAGAAGCAAATTTACAAACATTGTGATTTCTCTAGGTCAAAATCGATCATAGGCAGCTGGAAACTCCCTGAAAAGTCATAATATTTGCCTTATTATTCCATTGCTCACGCAATTGCCATATAGTCAGGAGTAAAATAGACAAGTTATCGTACTTAATTAACATGTCACATTTTACAATCAAGCAATCGATGATTAAAACGAAGCATAATCAGACGAACTATGTAGGACATTCCCAAAACATTCGCGAACTCAACTGTTCTTCATGATTCTGGCATTTGTCCAAAATTCTAACGACTACTGATCACGATATCGTAAATTTATGTATACGTTCCAATTCTTGCTGGAACTGATACAAGTTTTTATCAAGTTAATAGTGGCGCTATAGTGCTGTATACGAAACCAATTACGTGTAACTTATTTCACTTTTCGTTTTGGTTTTTAAGTTCTTGCATGTTTCTGGATAGTTAATTTGAGAAATTGTTTTGGCTACATTAGCCAGTTACTTTTTTATCTAGTTAGTTTTTGGTTGACGAAAAATTCTTATGAGAAAACCAATAGTTGCAAAGACTCTTACACTTAGGATTGAACCAGCTTGTGATCTGTAAATAAATGACAATAAACCTGGAACGGAAGGGGGCTTTCAGTGAGTCGTCTCGGTTCGCCCAACCCACGAGTTAAAAATAACAACCAGTTTTTATTGTATGTAGCTAACGCGACGGCGCAAAAAGGATAGCTTTATATTGCTCTACGGTCACAAGAAAGAGACAACGAGCACAACGGATTGAAGCACCGCCTGTGTGCAATTCCGTCAGTTTTGTGTTGCTAACTATAGTGAATGTCATGAAAGAATTTAACTTCAGCTGCAAAACGAGTGTTATCAACAATTAACGTCTATTTGGCACAGAAAAGATATAACTGTATGTCCAACTGGAATGTATTTGCTTTAGGTATATGACTTTATTAATTCTGTAAACTATACTTGAAAACGTATTTTTTGCCTGTTAGTTCAGTCGACGAGGTTTCACAAACACCACAAGAAGAAGTGATTAAAAATAGAATGAAGCCAATGAAATGCTCGTTACATTACTATGGTTCACAGTTTTATCGTGTATACAGTTGTTTTTATGCTCAACTGTTAACAAGATACTATTGGTTTGATACTGAAGCTTGACTTACCTACGTTGACGCCAATTGACTACCAAAATATTAAGATAAACTAATTTGCGGACGCGCTGCTGAATAACATGAATGGTCCATACATTACGATTCTAACAGCAAGCTTGGCGCGTTACAATGTTTTTGTTTAAATATCGAGATTAATTGAACATCAAATACACAATTTGTAAATATATGTCACAAATCTGATAATCTAATAATATTATAATGACCACGTGATTTACTGATAATACAGTAAACGAGGTCAGCTATTTATTGTTATACGACAAAAGTAGATCAAGGTCAAGGTCACTTTACCAACAAAAAAAGCATGCGTGTTGCACTAAGTGACAAATATTCGAAGTGCGAAAATAGATGCACCTATAACTTCATCTCGGAGAATCTATTTGTGGATGTGTCCCACTTTCAGAGACGGGTCAAGGTCGACCTTGGCCACGAGGTCGCTGAATTCGAAATCATTTATGACATAAATCAATCTAAATTCGTCTCGAAATGATTTTAAATGTTTAATTATTGAAACAATAATAATGACAATTTGGCTATGATACCCTATCCTAACCAAGTTTTATTTAATGTTTTAAGTTCGTAAACCGATAACAAATTTATCTTTCAACTAAAAGGACGGGAAGAGGTGGGGGGAGTGAGAATCGCTCCTTGTACCAACGAGTCAGTGAAACTTGGTCAAGGCTGGCAGCGGCGCGCCCGCCCGCGCCCCGCGCCCCGAAAGCCGCCGGAGCCGCCCGAGCACGCACGACTGCTTGCACGCACACGATCGTGCAGCGCGCTCGATACACCCAGCCTGCCTCCGACATTACACAACAGTGATAAATCATCACCCGTAATGATCTACCGACCAACGAAATTATGTCAAGATCTCGACAACTCATTGTCACAAATGATTCTTATATTATGATTTTACTTTGTTTACAGTATTGTAACTTATTTGACAAGTAACTGAGCTGCTATTTCATTTTGTAACGTAACATTTTCGTATGAAAAGGATATAATTTTCACAAATGTTGAAGCTTTACTGTGCCAGATTTTATTGAAACCGGTTTTTGCTAAGGAGTTGGTACTGGAGCGTTTGCGCACCAAAACCATATTGTAAGATGGCGGAGAGGGATTGTAGACTGTCGTAATAATACGACAGGTAATGCCTAAAAAATAGAAAGGCCCGGTGTGCGAGGCCGCTGTGTCGAAACACTCGATCCAGGTCAAGGCAGCGCGCCGAAATAGTCAGCCGGCGGCGCAAGCGTTTTTATTATGATCTAACATCTGTCGTGAGCCTCCACCACAATAACTACAGCTCTGCTATACTCCGCGTGGCCTTACTAATTCTAACGAAACTAAAGGTGTATAGTATTACTTGTAATTATGACTTAAAGTTTTTATTGAACATCACGATATGAACGTGAAACACTCTTGTGTTTGGACACATTCAAGCTAGCTGACGTTTATGCTGCGAGCAACCGTCCATGTAGCAATCATTTTGCATCTGCAGCCCGCCTCTACCATTGCGAGTACTTTGTAGGGACAAAATTGTAGCGGCACGTGTAACAACTGTATCGTTGCTGTTATGAAGCTTGTAGTTTCCATAATATGTACTATTTACACATCACATATTTCTTTTCCATATTCTACTGTCAGGTTTTTATTTCAGTCTTGTCTTTTTACAATGTATGGGTGAAACGACGTGATTCAATATGTCATATAATAATAAAGTCAGCTGTGTACGCAGTGCGTGTTTCGGTCAGTTTTGGGTTGTCCAAGTATATTGCGTCAGGTTGACTGAATCGTCTTATGAAACGGCGCTTGCGCAGTCTACCCCACCGACGAGTGGTGGCGAAATATGTGATACAGCCGTCAGTGCAGGCCTGAATCACAACTAAGTAACTTCAATCAAATTACTTGTTAAACATTCGTATTGCCTGCTGGAGTGGAAGTATGAAATTGTACGCTAAGAATTTTCTAGACCCCATCTTCGTTTTAGCTTGGTACTGCCTAATATAAGTATAATTTTGCAAACAAATAGATGTTTTTAGTTGCGGTAGAGCATATAAAATTATTATAGTAGCCGCTTTCAGTAAGTAGAATCTGCATCAAAATATCTTTGACTCTACAATTCAAAAATTTTGTTCTAAAAGACTCTTTCTTTTTAGACGTTTCTCGTTTTAAAAATTATCCTGTGATAAAAGTATCACAGGATAAATAATAAATTCCTTCCCCTTGTTGATGATACGGCTAGGCAGAGCAACAGCACTGGGCGTCGAAGCAGCGCGCCGGTGGCATTGCACAAGGCCCACAACAGGTCGGCCGGTACGCGACTTTTGCAACAATCGCTATTCGGGTCAGCCAACGATTTATGTGAATTGTGTCATTTATTATAGGAGTCATTTTATAAATTTCATTCTCTTATCGTTTTGAACAAGTGTTTTTCAGTTTTGGCTCTCTGGTAAATTTCGATTCATGGAAACTTTGACTTGTGTTCAATTTAAGAGAGAAACGCAAAGTTGTCTATATGTATTCATCTCAATTATGAAGTGATTCCCTGAGCGCTAAACCGACAAAGTTTTAGAGTAAGTTAAGAATTTTATAATTTTCTCATGGGCCTCGCATCCGACGAAGTTATTACTGCTAAGTTTCCCCATCTGGCACGCAATGATGAGTAAATTACGCACACATCGTTGTTACGTCGGTGCGTATGTATGTGCGCCCGCGCCGCATCGCGGCCCCGCTTGCAAGTAGGTCAGGGCGCTCTGTGGCCGCGCGCGATTTAAATTTAGAACGATCTGCTCTGCGCTTCAAACTCCGCCCCACGTAATCGCTTAAAAGTAAATGTATAGAGATTTTGCAGACTATTTAGATATTAGAGTTTAGTCTAACGAATAATCTTGAATTTTTTTTTAGCAGAAAACACACAATTTTAGTCTTTAACTGACGATCAATGATGAAACAGAAAAATGTATAGTTCTAAGATTTTATTTTAATTTACAACTCGCAGCAAAATTGAAATTTTGGTAATATATAAATAAGTAAATAAGCAACGGGTACTTTTCTTTTAGTTATTCTTATATCTCAGTAAAGTTGTCCTTTTATTTTAATACGTAGAGTTATTTCAGGAAACTTGCTTGATTGCAAAATGTGTAAAAATCCTGTTGGAAAAGAAAGTAAAAATTGTAAATCAAAAGTACTAACCTTCAAGTTTCATGCCGACATCCAGGCACTTCTGAAAGCGACAAAATGGACATCGCTTCCGCTGTGTTTTATCTATATGGCAAGCCCGTTCTGCCACACAAGTGTAAACTTTCTTATTCTGCACAGTCCTCTTGAAGAACCCCTTGCAAGACTCGCAAGTCAGGAGACCATAGTGGTAACCGCTCACTTTGTCTCCACAGACTGGGCACAACTCCTCGATAACATCCTTTGTATCTGTTTGGTCACAAACTGTGCCAGCTGCAGGAAGATAGGCGCTGGGCTCGGATCCAGCTCCTGTTGGAAATAGATATGAAGCATCCAAGTTAGCGTAGCCGAAAGATTGATTATCAGGAGGACACTGGTAAGCGGCTCCATGGGGCACATACTGCTGGGTAGTACCAGAGGGTCCCCCACTCGAGCCTGATCCATCGGGACCAGGGCTTAGATCAAATGGGGACATATTTAGGGACATGAGGCCTGTTTGCTGGTCCATCGTCATGCTCGGCCGCTCTGAGCGGCTACTTGTAACAAATCCCTACGGCGGCGTTCAACCGCAACAACGTTCACACAGTCACCGAGTTCACTAGCGGTCTTGCCGCAACAACACTATCTACCGCTCGCGGGTTGCACCTGTTCAAGCACTATACAAGGAAGCACGTAAATCCAGCACATTTTGCGTTTATGGGCAGTGAACAGGCGCGAGGCGCCGACTACGGGAACTACCGAACTGCGAGGCGTTTGTTGTAAAGTATGGAAAACGCGCGGGATGTTACGAACGCGTAAATATTATTTATTTTGAGAGCGGCGTGCGTGCCGCTGTAGAGACGTTCCACGATCGACTGGCGGCCGGCCGGCGACGGTGGCGCGCGTGCCGGCGCCTCCCGCATGCGCGCCCCGCCGCGTCACCCGCGAACCCTCGCCCGCGAGCACAATGGAAAACGATTAGGAGCCCATGTAATAAGTGAAAGTGAGTCGGTGACCCACTTTCCCGCGATCCAGGTCTATGTTAGTGCGCGTTCGCGCGGTTGCGCCACCGCGCGGGCGGAGGCAGGCGCGGGGGGCGGCCCACTGACCCAGTTGCGAGCGGTGCGCACCAGGGCAGGGTTGCCGAGCGGCAGCCGACCGACCAGCTAATGTTTACGTTCGCTCAACATGCGCCTGCACATACTCCAAAACAAATGTTCGACAATTTACTATTTTTTGGCCGCCTTTTGCGGCCAATAGTTAGGTTTGACGTTAGCTATTAGTATGTTAAATAATCTAAGGACTTGTAAAGTCAATAAGATAGTATAGGCACCTACATGAAACGATAAGGTTTGCTGATAGTTACATTATGATATTTTGTCTATTATTGTCAAAGAAAACTTTAAAAGATATAAGTTTTGCAAGCCCCGAGGAACTTACTTTAAAATTGGTCAGGCCATATACAAAATTATGTAAGAGACTCCCACAAAGGCGTTAAAAGGATATGACATTCGTAGCTTGATTTAAAGAAAGTGTACATCGCGCATAATAAGTCGCAATGACTCAATAAGTTTCGATTTCATAACCAAGACCTGAATACCGATCGAAAGAGCGATAGTGCATGGGGTATACGCTAAGTGTGTCGTTTTCGCTATCGAGCAGACGCTGCGGCCTCTACAGAAAGCAAGAGTGGTCGCAGCGCCGCTCGCGCAGACTGCTTTCTTCGCGTGCGCTAAAGTGACGTCACACTTTCTCTGCGCTGCGCGTCCACCGATGACGCGCATTGATGTAACACTTCGTAATAACTTCGTAATAGACGTGCCATTCTGCATCCCATTATCGTACACCGATAAATCTAAACGAACTTGATGCTAAGATATTTTTTGTCGTAGGTACTCTCTTTGTGGTTGTAAGGAAGGACATGAAAAGGAAGGTTTAATTTGAGCGTGTGGGTTTTAGAAAAAAAAATGGTAAATAATGTTGATTTTATTAATCTTTTTGCAGGACAATATTGGCGCTGTAGGAGAACACCCTACAAGGGGGAGCCCGGCGGGATGGGGAAGCGGGAGGTCGGGGGGCGTTCAGTTTTGGGTTTGGAAGCCAAGTGCACTGGGTTACTAGGTCAGCATTACGTTATGTGTAGCTTTTAATGGCTGAATGATACTGTCTCCTATAGTTGATTCAGCGAATTTAATAATTTTTCATGTTAGACTGTTAAAATTTTGTGGCGATCTACTGCTTACTTGAATAAAAAGTAAAGATAATTAATTCTATTCGACTCATTGTAAGCTATTCATCGGTATGGTTCGGCCCAAAGAATCAAAGAATTAGGACATTTATTTATAAAACTAAATCTAGCGCCATATACTTTTTCATCAACTTTTTCAAAAGGACTACATTAAGAATAATCATCTGGGAAATTTCCAATATTTAATACACGAACCGCTTGACCTACTATTCATATGTTTATGTAAAAATGTGAAAATAGTAGGTGGCAGAATGACAATAAAACATATGCCTCCCATCGCAACACTGGAAATTACCCAACCTAATGGTTGCAAAGATACAGGCGACCTGATTCCGTGATACGAAGGTTTCTCCGAGTTTTCAAGTGTTTCACAATCGTTCTCGCCCGGACACCGTATTGGTCATTTTAACCTGTTAATATTTATTTATGCCTTTTTCATCTACAGTACTAAACACAAACTACCACATAGATTCCTTTTTCAAAGATTTTCATATTTCAATTCCTTTTTACAGCGCTGCTGAATTCATAAGGACACAAATTGATTCTAGACCTACGTTAATGATAGGTAGCTTTTTATTGCTTAGAATGTTTTATACTAAATAAACTAAATTTTAATTATTTAAATTAGGTTCCATCTGCAACGTCATAGTTTACGTTAAAAGTAGATGGAAATGTTTTGCTTCTGTTCCAGAAAAGTTACCCTTATCAGTCAAGATAGTCAATATCCTGGTTTACTGTTCAAGGGTTTCTAGGCCTACCTCCCTCGATCTGACCCATTTTAAGCAGGAGCAAGGTTGTTCACGAGGCGCCCCTGCAACGATGCAAATACCCGTTCAAAGCGGGACTCGGTGATTCAGTTGGCTCTTTCTAAAGATATAAAGAAGCCTTGACAACTTTTATGAGCTTTAATGTTGATTAAAAAAATTAAGCAATACTTGTGTAAAAAGAGATTTTTTTTTCATAATTTCATCAATAACAGTAACGTGTTATTTTTCTAGAACGGTGTATGTATAAATTTATATAGAATCCTTATTTTTACGATAACCACCAAATGTCGCAAATTAAAAAGAAATAAATAAATAAAAGTATTGTTTCATTTATTCTCTAGTTTTATATCTAAAAGAACTGATAATTAAGCGACGCAATTGATTGCATACGTACAATTCCTAATAGATAATAAAATTAAGTGTTTCGTAACCTTTTGTCGTAACGTTTCAGAGCTTTTATTTATGCACCTCTGGTTCCGAGGACGTGACGTGCCTCCAAGTTACTCAGAATGATATAATTTAGGTCACAGGCACCTGGCGTGTTCGATGGCACATAGGCCGCTCGCTGATGCTTTAACAGCACATGAACGTTACAAGATGTAAAACTCGCCAACCCAAATACTTCTCATTGGAAATCATAGTGATATAATTAATTTATCGCATATGTTGCTTCGCCAGTTCAAACAGAATGCAGCGATTAAAAATACTACATAGTTGTGCCGAAATGTGATGAAATAAGTATCTCGATTTATGTTTTTGTTGTCCATTCAAATAACAAGTCCCGGCATCAAAGGGCACTGCCGGGCGGCAAAAGCGAATATGTGTAGATAAACGTTCGCGTAGAAAGTTCGGGTTTCGGCAAGACAAGCCGAATGAGCCAAATTGACTTCCCGATCGGCATTTGCATATGTGTAGTAATTGGTTAGGGCCGACATTGCCTTTCCAAAAAAACTGCCATGTCGAACATATGGGTAGCGCCTCTAAGAAAATTTTTATTTTATTTACTAATTTTATCACATGTTATAGATGTAATTGATGAGAAACATTGAAAGAACATAAAAAGTACAAACTTATTTGTTTGGATTTCGCTTAGGTACCTAACAATACCTAACTGATAATGTTTATTCCATACATTACCGAGCATGGAATAGAACATCACCTGGGTTTTGCAATTTTATAAAATAATAATAATACTCTTTATTGCACACCATATAAAATACAAAAAATAACAAGACGCAGCAAAATAAAAGCAAAGAAGCTTATATAGAACATACAAAAGACCTTAGGTATGACAAAATCTTGTACACACATACATATACATAAATATACATAATACACAATATTGATTAAGGTGATATTTGATGCTACATGTCTTCTATAGTTTACTAGAATCTTCTCTAGAAAGGTAGTAGTCCTCTTTGACCATCTTCTTAAAGGAATAAAAAGTTTAAGCTGATTTAATGTTAAATGGAGCTGGTTCCACAACGACACCACGTGCACCGAGAATGATATATTACAGTTACGCGGTATGCAGTGGCGTAGCTAACAGCAAATGATTAGACGAACGCAGTTGTCTTTCGTGGTCACTGTGTAGGAAATGGAACGTCGATTTCAAGTATTTTGATTCATTGATCAACACATACAGAATACCGTCACACAAACCTTGCGACGGTAGGGTTCGCGAAACAATTATGGATTCTAAATGAACGTGCTTAACTAATACGCTCTAGCTAGCTCTATTATAAACCTATTGTTTGAGATGAGTTTCACATTTAGTTCATTTAGTTTTGTTTTAAAGCTATTATGATACAGAATAAGAATAAGTCATAAAAATATCTAGTATTACGGCCTTAATTTTAAGATTTTTAAAGATTTTTGAAAAAAAAAAAAAAACAGAGCAATAAAAGTAATTTTAGTACCAAAGTCAAACTTTAAGTCATGATTTGTGGCCACTGGTTTGTGACTTAAATGTTATTTCATCGTCACTACCGTATATTCGACATGGTCATGGTTCTTACTTTAATAAAATAGACCCACTTATTTCAAAAAAAATTTTTTTTTTGTAAATAGTGTTATTAATGAGTTATTAAAGTAGGTACATGAAAAAAAATTAAATAAATTTCTTCTTCTTTTTTGTCGATAATTTATGATCCACTTTCACCCCTTCTTGGGGTTGCAATTTATCCAGGGACACACTGTATTTCCCATTCTAATTTGACACTCCCTAAAAGCTTCTTCACAGTACTTTTTAAATATGTTTTTAAAACGTGTATAGTCGTGATCTGTGTAAGGACTAATCAAAGGTGAAGTAAATATTCAATTTACCTTTGAGAAGACATGTAAACTTCTGATAGATTTTCAAGGTAGTCCAGTAAAGCAATCGAAACAACTATCTCCTTATTTTCTCGGCGTACTCTTTTTTATCTGAACTACATTGCCTATACCATTAAAGCCTTTTTATTTAAACTTGATCTGTAATGAACTTCAAATAATAATAGTTGTACCTAAATGGTGTTTAACCGTCGACATTTTACTGTGGACATTATACTGTGTCAAATTACATTTTTATCTATACGAGGCGCTTCCAGTTCTCATACGGTATTAGGTGAAACAAATCTCATTTTTTGTATGTTTATAATTATGTTGGCACAAACAATGAGTATTTTGAGAGCGCTAGTAGAGTACGACTAGTAAAATTGGTTATAAATACAGATACTCGATGAAACAGGCTTCTATATTTAAATTTAAAATCTTCAGTACAAAACCGATATGCGTAACTTGGCACCACGATAAGCATAATTACGCGATGGCCCACTTTTTTATCAACTCTCTGTCGAGAGGTGGCGCACGCAGTTTGTTATTACAAATTATAAAGATTAAAATTGAAATTCAAATCATTATTTCTCAACATTGACAATTACTGGTGGTTATTGACGTCAAATAAAACATGAATCTGCCGCCAGTTCGGAAACGCCCTTCGCAAAGAAGAACTGGCAAGAAACTTCACTGGTATATTTTTCAAAATAAATTTTCAGTGTCTTTTTATGTCTATACAAAATTAGCCTTATCTGCATCTGTTAGCTCGGCAAGTCTCAAGACATAAGATACATTTAGTTTACAATTCCCTAACCAAGATTCGTTTTACTAACATCAAAAAATATAACTTTCCATTTCTAGGCTTAAAAATTTAAAATAATTTAATTTTTGTACAGTGAGAACATTATTTCTCACGTACATGTAAATAACTGGGGCCTTGGCCTGGTTACCACCATTTTAGCGTTAGTATTACAAAATACATACTCGCCAGCGACGATGCGGCGGCGTCCGCGCTCTCTACTTCGCCAAGCAAACTGTGGGTATTCAGTCACTATAATGTCTTTCAAGCTCCATAAGGCAACAATCTTTATGTTAAAAAAATAAGTAACATGCAATAGTAAACAATCTCCAAAAAATAAAAATAAATTTAAACAGTCTAAACCAATAGTCAAAGCAAGATATCACTAATGTCATCTTAAGTGATGTCTGTCAAGTAAATTAGTCGAATCGGAATAGACATGATGTGACATTAGAATGTAAAGTAACCAATAAAATTATTTTTTTTTGGCTTGTAAGTCTAGAATATTAATTTTATCAGTTTGTAACCAGTAAATCTCATACTTATTATACATTTTCACCTCTGTCCAACATGAGAGCACGTTTTCTTCAGTAGGAACTCTGTCATCGGTTCGATGACCACACTTCGCGCCTTTTGCTAGGGAGAAAGAGATCTTTTCTACTTAAGAATTGTTTGTGTTTTGTGAAAGTGTGTATGTTGGGTGTGTGAACTTTAAAATCCCGTAATAAATATGCCACCTCAATATCATTACTTGCCACGATCGCACTCATCAGACTTAACAATCCGCAAATTCTGTGCTCGACTCATAGGTAGGTATATAAACGGTATAAATGGAATTCGAATGTTAGACCAGGTTAGATTAGGATGAAATTTCAGAGAAGTAATATATTTTTATCCTAATATCCTCTTTCTTTCGTGGATTTAACACTATTCTAGGGTGTTCCTCTAGATTTATGTAAAAATTACTAGACATATTGATGGATTTTCAATCAATAAAATTAAAACATATTGTAATGTTTTACATAATTTGCACTTTATGCGTTCCAAAAACATTATTCCAACGATTGGTGCTATCATAAAAATATATATATATATATATATATCAATCCTTACTTTTAAGCGAGCCAAGCAACGGGCAAAAACTAGTTATTTTTAAAAAGCAGAATAGAAAACAGGTTTGGTTTAAATCCAGACGGAGTATTGAATAAACACTTAAATAGTTAAGCTCAGTGAAAGAGGACTGACATTAAAAATAGATTAGGCATACTAGGTAGGTACCTATCTGATAAAATTTCGGAGTCAATCAATAAGCACTTACGATGCCTCAAGTTTACCATTAAAAAAATACCATTTCTGTAGAACAGGGGCCAAATAAATTAATGACTGGTACTCATCGACAAAGTCTGAGCGCTGGAGCACACGTACTTATGGCCGCGCGTTGGTGTTAACTACGCCCCACAATCGAATTTGTTTCTTAAAAGCTGTGGTAAAGGGTCGAATGTTGTCCACAGGGAGGTTAAATTTTGTAAGAATTAAAGTGTGTAGCGCAGTTGAATATACAAGCATATGTAGAAGTGGCACAAGGATTTTGTTGAAGTATCGGTGTTGTTGGATTCCGTAGGAAACGACGGAAACCGGCAATTTTCTATAAAGCCGCCACTTGAAAGATATCATGCACCACTTGATTTAAAAACTGTGGTTTAGGATCCGCATAGTGCACACATTATCCTTGACTCATTGTTATAGAGCAGGACAGACAGCTAAACAATATCCTGATTGTATAGACTATAAGGTGACATTTTTAATACTCACTTCGTTACTATTTGGTAACTAGTTGGTATATTTGCAATTATCAGTTGGGTACCTTATATTTTATTGCCTAATTTGACTGACAAGGTCACAGTAATATTTCGTAACTCAGTCTAGCCGAATACACTTTGATTAAATCTGGTTATTTCCTACCAAATCTACGAAAAAGACGAGCTATTCGGTATTCATTTTTTATATCTACGAGTATGTAGAAAAGATCAATCAATCAGCAGATAAGCTCTTGTTCTTTTCTATGCCGATAAATCTAAGTACATACTTTTAATTGGAAAGTTTCCACATTAATGGACAAAAGTACTACACTTATAGGTACGTCGTGGAAGTTCGTGAGCCCTAATAAAAACCCTCTTCTTCCAGTAGTCAACTGTAATTTATTTTTATCTGAAATTGCGGCGTCCATCGCTTCACTCACCTGATGGAGAGTGATTATAAATAAAGAAAGATTTTTACTCCAGTTTAACGCCAGGCCAAATCATAAAAAAAAGAATTCAATTATTTTTTAAACATGATTCAGCGTATCGTTTGTCAAAAAAGCATAAAAACTTTATTGCATAAAAGAGCATAACAACTGTAACAATCTTAAACAGATTGACTATGTTCCGTATAAAATCGGCTATGGGGTCTACGTAGAGTTTGGGACTGAATAAGTAAGTCCTCCCTCCCTCACTTCCCTCTAATATGGTTGAGGAGGGCGATGGCTGGATCCCGCGTTAACTCGTGAACGGGTGCCGTTTGAGGGTGTTCGTCGTTTGGATACTTGGGGGGAGGGAGACTTGCCGGGCTAACAGATGCAGAAAAGAATAATTTTGTATAGACATAAAGAGACTCTGTAAATTTATTTTGAAAAAAATATACCCGTGAAGTTTCTTGCCAGTTCTTCTTCACGAAGGTTTTTTTCGAACTGGTGGTAGAATCATGTTTTATTTGACGTCAATAAGAACAAGTAATTGTCAATGTTGAGAAAAAAAAAAAATAAATATTTCATATTATAAGCTAGGGACGCGAACACGCACGTGCCGCACAGCGTGGCCTATTTACCAACCCTGCGAGAACACGATTGCTGTAAATGGCTCACGAGAGTGCCATCACGGATGCCACGACACAATACTTGAGGAATTTAAACGTCCAATTCACGTATACATAACGAAGAAGTAAGTATTAAGTAGAGAAAGGGCAATAAATAACCGTACAGTTTGTTTTTCACTTTTCTCAAGCGGAATTGATGTTTTTCAAGTTCAAAAATTATAACAGTCAAATCATAATTCCTATCATTAGTTATATATTATATTTACGTTATCTGATAAACCGTCGTCAAACTAAATATATTTCCTTTTATGTACACTTATAATCCTAAGTAAAATTTTTGTAGCAAAATATTATTTAAAGTGTTTACGAAAACTACCTGGAGACGTAGCACGCGCGACTTAAAACTCAAGTCACTAAACAGAATTATATCAGTATTACGTGGTAACACCAATTTCTAAAGATTTTTAACTTCCTTTTTACGAATAGATCCTTCTTCAGACTCTACCATACTACGAACGAGTAGCAACTTAATTTTTAAAGTCATCTTGATGATGGTTAATTAATTCTCCATTAAAACATAAACTCCATAATTAAAAACATATACATGACAACTAACTTTTTAAAATCCTTAAAAGAATTTAGGCTATGCAACAACCTGCCTTAGCAACCTACAAATAATGCAATGGGTACAATGAAGTACAGACAGCATTTAAAACCAAATAGATCGATTCTGACCAAAAAATTAAGTCGATGAGTGTACTCGGATTGCGACACCATCTCGCGCCGTGTCCCACTTACAAAGATAAATTGAAATTCATTTTCGCCAAAGGGCAACAGTTGTGTGCGCAGTGACTGAATACAAAGTAATCATGATTGCATATGATGTTACCAATGGATAGGTACATATATATACATTTTCTTTTGTTTTACTCGCCTATTTTACGAATTAATTTCTTTATATCGGACTTTTCATACAAAAATATGAACGAGCTCATATTAAAACGATTATATAATATGAAGATTTGGAATGTGGACCATATTTTGTGTTTTATTCTCTAATTAAATTTTATAAAGAAAATTAATTATTATAATATCTAAAGCACATTAGCCCTTAAAAGGAAGTAGCAGGCAGGCCATGGGCAACTGCCGCGTCAATTAATGCAATATTAAGTTAAAAGCATATTTTTAAAGTTGTAGCTAAGGTCGGGTGGATCGCAATGAACAATTTATTAAGTCCGACAGACCTATTACGTCACGCACGGTACTTGCTGTAGCGACAACTGCGGAATACAACACGCATTTTTGATTATTCTGCTTGCGTATTCTATGATATTTAGCAAAGTATTGCTTCTCACGAAATATCTGTCTGAATTTATAAGTTTTGAAATTAACTCTGACTCAAATAAGATGAAATACATAAACTAAGGTTCTTCCAGCGTGATTATGAGAAAAAAAAAAACGATTCTTAGCAAAGCTGATAGTCAAGGAGTTACTTAAAATTTATTTAGATATACGATAACCTGACCTGAAAAAGACAATGTATAAATATGTAAATGTATTTCTGAAAGCGGTTAAGAAATGTGTCACAGATGTAAATAAAGCATTACAATAAATCTAAATGTAGGTGAGCTGGACCGAAATTTCAAATAGATTTATTCTTTCGAAAACTTTTAACAAAACAGAAAACTTTTCGATGTACCAATATACGAGTACTACGCCAGTTAGAAAGTTTTGCAAAAAAAAGTTTTTATATTTATCGAACGCTGGCAAGTTATTGTTTATTTTGAAAATTCGATTATTGAAAAGTAAAATTATATGTGTTCCAAATTAAAAATTGCCTCTACATTTTTTACCAGCATTATGAAACTATTGTGTGTCATATAAAAATGGATCTACGTCGGGAACATTTTCATGCAATTATTTAAAGACTACAAGTCCAACTTGAAACCTGATGAATCTTGTAATCTACTACAATTAGCTTTTATGTACAAGGCGCCGTCTAAAGCAACTGAGTACAGCTGGTATAACGAGTTTAAGTGTGGTCGCTTAAATTTGAAGGATGAAGAAAGAAGTGGTCGTCCTTTGACTGATGTTACGGAAGAAAACGTGATACAACAAAACCGGCGAATTACATACTTGAAGATTCAGCTCAATCTACAGATTGGATCGGGAAGTGTTCACGACATTCTACACAACCACCTTCGCGTAAGGAGGATTGTTTCGCGCTGGGCACCCCACAACCTCACCGCAGAACAAGGAGCGCATGGAATGGTGCCATGAACTGATTGATAAATTCAAAGCGGGTTCTTCCCTCCGTGTTAACGATATCATAACAGGTCACGAATCTTGGATTTATTCATATGATCCAGAAACTGAGCGCCAAACAGAAACTGTTTGGTTGATTCAAAACAAACCAATGCCTACGAAAATCAAACGATCGCGTAGCACTGGAATAATTTTGATCGCCAGTTTTTTCTCCTTAGTTACAGAAGCATCAATGCAGAGTCGTACACTACCAAATGCCAAACGTTTGTGAGCAACAAGCGACCGAACACGGGACTCCAAGGCCTTTTGCTCCACCACGACAAAGCACCCGCGCACTCCGCAATCTATACAAGGGACTTCCTAAACACCGCACCGGTAAAACTTTTGGGTCAGACGAATAAAAGTTCTTTAATGGATAAAAAATTTAATATTTAGAATTTTTTTTCCAGAACATTCTGAGTGTCCCGCGTATAGGTATAGGAATAAATAAGCGTTGTCGACTTTTTTCATCAAGCATTTATGTTTATTATTAGCCCATAAAAATTATAAAAAAAACAACAAAATCCTATTTTTAAAAGAATAGTTAAGTGTAACAAAGTAACAACTCTCGTCAATATTCGTCACTGAAATTTGTATTCATCAGCTGGCTTTTGTTCAATGGCCTGATTTTGAAAAGCGATCGAGCGACGTTTGATTTGTTGAATAGTTTTTGCATGTTTATATACAGTCCGATATTTCTTAACATTCAATACATACATACATTACCTACCTTTTGTTTGAATTCGGCATAAAATATTCTCGACAGTAGGTAGTAGGTATTTAGATTTTAGATTTACCCCCGTTAGATTTTCCCCCGCATTTGTCCCAGTTCGGAGTTAACAGGGCGTCCGAGCGTTGGGTTTAAACAAAAAACCAAGTGTAATAGACCCGCCAGAACAAAAAAAATTTTATATCATTATTGGTGTACAACAGAAACACTTAATGAACGTGCATTGGACACAAACAACTTAGAACTTCGGCTTTTAAAAGTTATAATAGGTACACCGAGACGAAAACATTATAGGATAAGCAGAGGTAATGGGCTAAACAAATAATTATTATATAATTTAAGAGGCAATAAACTGAGGCGCTATAAATATCTGATCATGACGCAAACCGAGCAGCACCGCTGCGACAGACGTTACCTAATATAGAAATATTTTTTATTGTATCGTAAAGTAAATTTTCTCGTAATATAACTTCATAATATTTTCTGGAGGAGAGGATGCATGGCTTCCCTTATAGACGCAATCGTTTAACTTTTTAATGAACTACATTTTCACACCTACCTAAGTTCTAAGCTGCACACCCTAAAGACGTGTAAATTCATTTTGAAACATTTGAAATAGTGGATACATTGTAACGTTAGTGCAAAAAATTGCATGCGTTACAATACAACGGTATTTCATTTCCAATTATTTACAAATAGTTTTGAAAATGCAGACAATCCAGTAAACGTGCCTAATAAAGTTAATGAAAACAAAATATTATGCTTTATTATGACAAACATATCCGATTCGGCTCTCTTGAAACCTGACACAAAATGCAAATTTTATTATGTCTCTAATTATAAAGAATTTCTACCATAGCTGTTTTTTCTTTTCTGTCAATATAATTGTGCGGCCAGGCATTTGTACTTCTGGTCATGTCATTGCGGGTTAGCGTGGGCAAATTGCATATTTTGTACTTTACAAAGAGAAGACAAAGGTAAAAAAATAATAATCGGTACGCCTCCTACGACCTACTACATTATGAACGCAAAAATTGACGGGAATTTAAGAGAATAAGCTACACTAATTCTATTTATAATAAAAATTATTTTCAGTATTAAAGATGAAAACCTTAAAATCGAAAACCTGACGGTGTTTTTCAACATACTCTTTACAAGATGCGCACGTGTACCATGCATTAATTAGGTCACTTGTACTACAGTGTTTTAAGGAATTTAGCAGTAAACTTGGAAATAGACCATATTGTTTTCATCTCCACCACTCTTCAGTGATTACGTAATAATGGGCGTGGAGGAATAATGCAATGGACTCGGTAGCTGGCTCTCCGCCAGCGAAATGCCTTGCGTCCTTACACAACTTTACATAGGTGAATCTTATATATTTTTGTGAAACCGGACATGTACTTTGAGCATTCATGACGAAAGCTATTCAGTTTTAAATCAAGTTATTTTTGAATAAAATAAAAGTATAAGCGATGAAATTAAACAATTAAATCGTTTCAATTATTCGTTTTCATTGCATTGGGTGTCAGATAAAACTGGTCCAAAGAAAATTATCCTAAAGTTCAAGTTAAAGAAGGCTATTAGTGCTATTAGACAGCCCTCTGAGAAAACGTTGATGTACTGCAATGAAGTGGAGTGAGTGCAGCGAGTCGGGACCTTGGTGCGGACAGGGAGAGGGACGGCGCGCGGGGGAGGCTGGCCCGCTGACGCGCGACCCACTGCCCCACTGACACACTTACCTACTGACAGTGGTACTGCTTTTGGTACGCCGAGGTCACTGCGACGCATATTATGATAGTACACCTATAGATACACTCGCTCTAGCTATGTACGTCATGCCACCATCGTTCTACAAGAATCGCATTTTCTTTGGAGATTTAATTGATCAACGGCAGTCACTTTTGCCAAGATTGCGTAGTCTTATGATGAATTCTAAGTTTAATTACATATTTAGTTAGTATTACGTTGAAATGAAAGCATTTAATTACTTCAATAATCGCCAAAATATTACATTAATAAACTTATTGACACGATTCGCTGACTGTGCTTTTTTGTTTAATTGGCGATACAAATCGTGTCAAGGTTTCAACAATTGCGTATGAGACGAAAGGAAAAAATATATTATATTTCACCTTGTGATATTTTAACAGCGATTAAAATATTTACATTATTTCATCAGTGTCAATTCGATGTGGAAAAGATTGTTTAGTATAGGTAAGAATTCATCAGATGGTTTGTTTAAAGTAAGCTGGGTTGTAGATGGACAACATTTATTTTCAGTCTTCGCTAAAAAAAGGAAATTTCCTATCTGGGTATATTCTTTAGATATTTCTAGCAGAGTACGGCTTTAATAATATATTTACCTTCTTGTAAACGTTTTTTTTATTTAGAAAGTATACCTTTCTAAACGGTACAAATCGGTCTGCTTTCAATACTGTCGATATAGGGAAAACCTTAAAAAAGGGCATAGGGGACAAAGCTTTTTTCTAACTTTTAGCATAAAATCAGCATTGCATTCAGAAAATTAAAATTTGGCGCAGTGGTTACTAATACCCAATAATAAGTCGACTGTATGAATGGTTTTTAAAAGTTGTTTCTTCTAGAGTTGAAGTTCGGGCTACAAGCACGTACGAAACTCGCTCTGACGCATCGTAACTGTAGAACTGACAGAACGCGCTCTAATACGTCATGATTTTTTTTAAAGGCTTGTATATAAATCTGAATTACTGTAATTATGAATTACTTTGTATCCCTCTTAAATCAATGTTCAAAATTGCTTATTAAGACTCTAATTTTCCTTTTAAGACGCACACGCTTTTACAACCACATTATTATACTCAATAAAATTGTGCCTGCTTGTTTACAAACATTTTTGCGAAGGTATATTATTTCAAAAGCCTGAACGCCCACTTACGATGTGGCGAGTGCGTCTGAAAGCCTGGATCATCAGCTACATGTTGCTATCCAAGAAAAAAATGCCATTTTGAATACGCCCTAACGACAAATTACGTAGTTACGGAGTCCTTGGTATTGTGGGGTAGTAAGTACCTTTACATTATTGACAACAACCTCCATCTTACATCTACCTCCTTCAACATATTTTTCTACTTTTCATGTTATTGCTTATTAAATCGACCGATAAATTAATTGATATGCTAGAAAAACACCAAATTGGTTAATTCGACAAAATATTGGTATTCTTTCATTTAACTTCTAAAGAACATACATTTGAACACTGGCGTGATATTACTATAATTATCTAGCCCAAGGAATAATATTGTACCTGTGTCAAAAAAAATCTTTCACAGGCAAGACAATGTTAATTTAATCTGAAAAAATTGCTAGCCGTTTCAGCGTTACTCTGCTAGCTTTTAAGTTACCGTTTAGTATTAAGTGAAATACAGACTTTGCAAGTACTACTTAAAAGCGAACATTAAAGAGCATATTAATTATCTATTATTGAGGTAGGTATATGTTATTAAAGGACTTTTAATAAAGTTACAAGTCCATTTATTAATTGGCTTCGTTCAATTTAACTGTTTTTTTTCACGGAGGAAAGATTTATCTATTTGTTCTCGAACTAGTCAGGTTTAAATATAGCAAATTAGATGCGCTAGGACGGCGATTGCGCAGCGACAGGGCTGCAAAAGATAAAGCGAACGGATACTTATCTCAGCATAGTGATTATTTGCTTTATAGCGATTTTGTTTAATACTATACAGTATACAGAATATTATTTGCCATTTTGACAACGTTAGTGTTACATTTTTTAATAATAAGTTCTATATAGTATATATAAACTCGCTCTATTATTGACTATTTATCTCAGATAAGTTCACTTTATAGACTTCAGCATTAATGACACTTATACGCCTTCTAAGTAATTACTGATAACGTGGCGTAGAAAACACCGCCTCTACTTTGTCAAGCAAGCAACTTAGAAGTACGAGCAATAAGCGCGAATGTGGTAAAATATGCATACTGTTCTTACTAACAGGTTTCGTTTGCCTCCTTGTAATTGAAGGAGAAATATCCTACCAAAAGGCAAACATTGCAGTTTTAATTAAATATGAGTATGTTGTCGATACAAGACATTATGCTTTTATATTTAAGGCTTATGCGATCCATTGAATTTACAAATTCACTTGCCATTTTAAAATGTTTAATATTTGTTCCAGTATTAGTATTAATAAATTTAAACAGCTTTATTCAAAACACTAGTTTTTTATTTATTGAATTTTTTGTAGTTAATTCGGGATTTTTTTGAACAAAACCAAAAATATTGAATATCTCGATAACCTACTTGGTATTAGGGACATTATAGCTAATTTTATTGGAAATAAGTTGTATTATCACATCCCAAGAGGAATACGTCGAATTACAAGTCACCCTGTACACTTAAGTATATGATATCTTCTTACTGAAATTGTTCGCATCTGACGATCCCTCCGCCGATACGCTCTTATGTTGTACATCTTGGTGTTTTGTTTTTAAATCGTATGGGACGTTCTCAATGAAAGTTTTTTAACACACTATATACACACCCAATCGAATCTGTTTTGTAGTAGCATTCCGACCGCAAACAGTAGTGCAAACACCATAAACATTGGATAATATAATACGCCAACTCAAGTTCATGACTCAGAAGACTCAAAGGACTCGGACTCAATGTGACTAACGAGTCCTAGTCTTGAAAAAAGACTCAAGTCTCGAAATGAAGTCTAAAAGACTCGAGTTTCTTATAACTTTAGGCGCTTGCTTTTGCCCCAGAATCCAATATTTCATAATTTCGTTCAGTTTTGTTCTAGGAAAACATTTTCACAAATCCGTAAAACAGCCACACTGCATAGTGAAAATGGGGCGTATCTGTCAGTTGACGTTTTATTTCAAGTTTTGAGGATAATTGGGTACATGACAAATTTTTTTTTATTTCATATTTAAATAGTTTATCAACAGTAAATAAATATTGCAAAAGTAACAGCATGTTTACAATCAATAGTTTTCTAGATACAGCGACGTGTTCGAGGAGCCGCTGCGAGTCGCCGAAAAACGATTCATACAAAACGGTACTGAGCTGTGACGTCACGACTTGTGAATCATACTAAAATTGTATGGGCGTTAGGATAAAATATATAATAGTTACGTAGATAATGCGTTTACATGCATACTGTCATAGTAAAAATTGTTGTATTTAATGTCAGTAAGCTAATGAAATTTAAAAATTTAACATATACAATAATAAGTTTTTGCTTCTTTTTTTAAGTTTTCAAATCTATATAATTTCGATATTAAATTCAAAACTATATTTTTCAAAACATTGTACCTGTAAAAATAACTTATATTTTATAAATAAATTATAAAAACTTGCATTTTTAAATTGTGTCATCTACCCAATTCTGCTGTTACTGTTTATGTTATGTAGGTACTGTTATATGTTTCCTTTTTACGAGCTCTGTGGAGTTTTTCGATTGATTTAATTATATTTACCATTCATATAACAACGGCAAAAATTTTAATTTATAATCGAGTAGTTGGTAGTGTGTTTTAATTTATTTTATTACATAGATATTTTAATTATTTCAGGTCGCCCGATTATGAGCTTTTTAATTGATCATTTAGCTCCTCCGTACACCTTCGTTTAAAATATTTTTGGTAGCCTTTACGGTAAACTGACTACGTACTTAATCTAAGACTCTTAGTGCATATTGATCATTGAAACCATACAGGCAGGTCTAGTTCGACAAACGCACCTGATCAAACCACATACTAGACAGACAATTTGCCACAGACTCAATGGCACAAGCATGCTGTTTCATATTTTCTTTGGAAATGTCACTTCAGTGTGGCCACACATGATGTAGTAGATCTTAGGTTGTACATAAAGCAGAATGTAGCTTTTAAAATATTTTTAGGGTGTTTACCACATCTTTTCACACATTTCAAACTGGCCTACGCCACGCTAACCGATAATGAAATATTTCCTTTTCTCTTTTGGGGCGTTAGTAAAGTTATTACGTCTTTAAACCATAATGATGTCGGACTGCCACAATGTTTATGTTTGTGTTTATGATCCAAAGATAAAATTCAATTGAAATACCTACATTTTAACACATCTTTATTACTTATTAATTAATAATACCATCGGGTCTACATACTAACAGGAAGATCCTGAGCTCGATTGTCAATTATAAATTCATCATAATTTACTTTCCTGTTAGTCAATTTAGTTGCCCCACTAAAAAAGACTAAGTTATGTTACTATATAACTGCCTTTCAATTTCTATGACCTTGTCATAAGGTTGGATAGTATATTACTCCAAGTACTAGTATAATACTCCATGTCAATTTATTCGCTAATAATATTCCTAAGACTAATAAGGATTTACGGGTAACAGAATATTCTTCAGGGAATCCTACAATTTCATTCTTGTCCCTAATATTAAATTATCCTTAACCTTGAGTATATTAATCATTATTATAGGGAATATTACGTAAATTGGAATTTCGTTCACGATATCTCTGATGTTGTGTGGTCGACTTAACTTTCGAATGCTGAATCAGATAAACCCTATGATTGATTCGGTCGCAACTGCCACCGCAGCCTTATAAGATCAGCTAGCGTGATTAATAAGTCCGCGACATTACTAAGGGACACACGAATTGGCAATGTGCAATGATGACATCATTTGATCAGCTTATATAGCCTAGGCAACTAAAAGCACTTGTTTACAGCAACTTTAAACTTAAATTTATTCAAAGGTGAAAAGCGCAATACCAGAATAAGTAGAAGTGAAATGATTTAAGTAAATCAAAAGTAATTATCATTTCAATAAACTGCAACTAGTTTTTCCAACTGTCACTTTAAACTGTTCAGCTACGATTATCACCATAGCCTAATGATAATAACGTACCAAAATATTTTGGCTAATTATTTAAACTAACTAGCTACTTAGTCTAATTAATTATTTCTAATTGAATGAGATATTAAGCACGTGACGTTATAATTCTTGGGAAAGATCTTGAAGGCGCAGTGCTAATGAGTCAAGTACGTTGGCCAAGTAGCAATCTGATTATGATGCCATCGAGTTTCCTTTATCTCCTGCATTCGGTGTCCAGTGTGTCAAGGTCCCCCGCGCTAAATACCCATGAAACAAATAATTAAACAGACTCCATCTTATTGTTAACTTAACTATTGTTTTACCTGTGACCTTACACAGAAAACCTAACTACCTCTTTTGTGTCGTTTTAGTAATAGTGCTATTTTATTTTACTGACCTCTTTATTGTGTACATTAATTTTAATAGTTCGCAAATTTTTAGTAATCAGACCATCTTGATTTGTGATAGTAAATATCTTGATGATTGCCTTCAACTGACTCATAATAATTTTTACAATTATCAGTATTTTATTTATGTGATAAGTGAGTAAGCAATAGTTTTGTTTAATCTTATTAGCAGTCAACCTTTAACTAGTGGATATAGTCGCTTGGGAGAGTCAAGTGGCGACGGGCTGGGGTCGTGAGTTGACAAGAGAATCCGGGTCAAGTTCGCACTGAACTAGGTCACGGGGAGTTTACCAACTGGGATGCGAGCTATCTCTGATACAGATATTTCCGGAATTAACATTTCGAAACAATCCTACTATTGCACTCAACGTTGTTCAGAAAATAGCAAACAATGTTGTTAAACGGTCTTTAGCAGGCCATCTATTAAAATTTCAATATATGTAGTTGGATGATTACTCAAGCTATGTAATTACCGACCACCCCTGCAGTGCAAATGGTAGTAATTTCTTTACTAGCTAACAAGGACTTACCACCCTAATATACAAGGTGGTTTAGTTCGAATTAGGCCAAGGTGCAAATAGGCAATTGCCTAGATTAATTGCAATTGATACGCTAGGAAGGTTGCAAATAATAACACATTTAAAGGTTTGAGATTAAGCTGGGTTAATTCTACTGTGTCACATCGGACACTAATCGCCATCGGAGATTTTCTGGGTCAAGATCAGGCGGGGAAATAGGTCAGGGGGCTCAAGCCGGGCCACCCAGGGCAGGGGCCACTCAATCCTGCCTTGTCACTCATATCAATAAAATACATACACGACCTAGCCTCAAAACTCAGACCCTGTGCCCATTTTCCCAGACAACATTGTATGTAGTTGTTTAACCGATTAATTTTATTGAGTAAATATATAGTTGCATCATAACACTAAAATGTTTCTTTCAATTTAATAAAAATCACGGAATTCCTCTTCATGTTTGCATCTAAATAAGTAGAAGAACGCAAATAATTGAATAAATCCCACGT
Organism: Marasmarcha lunaedactyla; assembly: GCA_923062675.1. Classification (NCBI taxonomy): domain Eukaryota; kingdom Metazoa; phylum Arthropoda; class Insecta; order Lepidoptera; family Pterophoridae; genus Marasmarcha; species Marasmarcha lunaedactyla. The sequence continues at coordinate 8,645,307 of OV281339.1, read as the reverse complement.
ATCGCGCAGAAACTAGGTCAAGTTTAGGAAAACCAGGCCGGAGGATAACAGAATTGCAGTTGACACTGTTATGTGGGTCATATTATTTATATCGGCCCTTGTTTACATCATACAGATAAAAACATTTTACTATCATAGACTAGCTTCTGCTCGTGGTGTCTGGTTAAAAACCTTTAAACAGTACCAGTTTTATTTTGAGAAAAATCCTCTCCTCGCTTAATACAAAAAGTATTTTGTACTTATTATTTTTCTACGAATACGTTCCTATACAAATAGTAGGTATATGCCTAGATTCAGGTAGTTGTTAAGAAATTCGTAGATTTAGGTTATTTAAAGAAGAATGATTTGTTTAGTGAAGTTTTATTTTAATTTAGGTAAATTTGTGGTCAATGCTTGATTATAAAAGCAAGAATAATAAGTCAAACATACGTAAAATAAGATGGTTTGTAAACTTTCAAGTTATCCACAATGAAAAGGCATACAAATGAGAACATGCATATATTTATTGCAGATATGATTTAGCTCCGTGAAGACGTCAAGATTGACCCGATTTCTGTAGACTGCATTAATTATTAAAATTATTAAATGTAACAATCTAGAACAATGTAATTTAATAATTACACGTATTTATTAGAGGACACTTGCGCTGCAGGTGAGGTTTTCCCAGGGGTACTACAGAATGCAGATATCTTAAAGTTTTGATGTGTTAGGGCGAGGTTGGGTTGGAAGGCGGAGTAAGGAGATATTGTTGCTAATGTTTATAATGATCGTAGGTGTAAAGCGGCGGCGGTTGCGATCCAGCGGGTAAGTAGGCGAAGGCCGCACACTATTGTACACGGCGTGAATACACTGACGTTACACTAGATAAACCAGCCAGTTGCTAGAGCTTACTAAATAAACATGTTTTTATACGTCTGCAATTTGAACACACTGATAAAAGTTATATTTTAGCTTCTTGTGTGAAATTCCTATCTTTTTGAGAAAAAAAAAAAGGTTTTTTGATGTTGTATAAATTTTTTCATTTCAAGATATTGCAATACTTAATGTCAATGCTGAATCAGCGCTTTTATCGCTTCAATGCTTCCGCAAATTGACATAGCAGCGCAAGCCAAGTTACCGCTCATTATGGAATTTTATACCTACAGACCTCCTTAAACAAAAAATACAATGAACGCATCAAATAAACCTGCGATTGAATGCAAATAGTATTATTTGTCATCCTAAGTTTAATTAAACGTGTTAATAATATCAAATAAAACTAAGATAGTAAAAATATTAGTACTAAAGTATGGTTACAGACAGACCCGTACTGTATTTAACATACTTCTTAATTCGTACTGTTGAGACTGATAAACAAAATCTACAATTGGTGCTGCCAATATGTAGTATAAACCTCTGTCGCCGTGGGAAAATGCTGCGTTGTTTAGCAACAAGAAATACATTGCTGTTTTAATTCCGTGTCGATGATCTCAAGTTGGTAGTAAACAGGTAATGCACGAGAAAGATTGTGAAGTTTTGAGATGGTAGTTGGTATGACACTGACACGGTACTGGTTCTCCTCGACCCAGTATACTCGTGGCCCATCTAAGGAGGCTTAACGAGAGCATGGCCACCGAGCTCTTAAGGGGACATTGTTACCTACTTTTTATCTTAATAGTGGAGTTTATTATTATTATTGAAATTAAATATCTATTGAATTGAATTGTTTAAGAAATAGTAATTTTTGTACAGATGAAAATAACGATCTAGTACTTCTTAATGAACTTTGTTACATGCTTTCTCAATTAACGTACCTACATAATGTGGTTTTCATTTGATATGTTCTGTTTTACGTGCCCTAAGAGAAATTTCATTTGAGGAGATTCAATATTATATTATGTATAATAATAAAAATATTTAAATAAATCATAATTTGGAAAAAAAACCGGAGAAACTCTCAAGATTTTATGATAGATTTATTATGGTAGATATTTTTACTAAAACCAATGAGGTTCAACATATTGAACCTCATTTTTATTAAAACACTGGCCGTTACTTAATCAATACCTTATTTAATACAGTGAAAAAGATAAAAGCTACCAATACGATATATTTGGGCAGACGATTATAACGCGATACCCACATAGGTACTTATGGGAGCAAAGGTACATCATACAAGCTTAAAAAAGAATCGTTGCGAAAACGCAAAACATCTGGCATGGTATCACGAACTCGGGGACGGCTCGTGGGTTAACCTTCAAAACCTATAAGACTTTATTCACAAATTCAACCACTTGAATGCTTAAAAATTACAACGAGTATCGTGGTTGCGACACCGCGAATCGAATTAATTACCTCGCGCAACCGAGCTGTATTAAAAAACGGTTTACGCAACACCCGATCTCCACCTTGACACAGATAGCGATTCAAACTGTCGTTTTGAATACACAAAAACCGGACGCTCAACGCTACGCAGCTAGCTAACTACAACTATTTTAAAGAACGTAGTACTATTTATAGTTCACGATTTTTTGTTTATTACTTAAATAATATTGTTTATTTATATACTTTATGAATGTTTTAAATTGTAAACTTACCCTACTTATGATTGTGTTTATACGTTATTGTTACCGCCATATTTAAAATTATAAATTCGCGATATTGTCAGAGTGCATTCCCGCCGCGTATTAGCCAATCGCATTGCTCGATGTAGGGAACTACCTTCAATCTTCAAATATCACGCACCTTCGGCCAACGGAAGGAATCAAGATGGAGAAGTCTGCAGCTACCACCGCTCGCGCAAGGACGCTCGCTCGCAGCCCTTGTATCCGCCACACCCAACTTGTTGGCAGTTATCAAGATTTTATTGTTATATCGTTGGACGTTGTGACAGCCTGGCCAGTGCTTTAGATATTTTCAACAAACTGTTTGTGTAGTGCAGTGAAACCCAACTGAAAGCCGCTAAGAAGATAGCAAGGTGCGTGCTAGTTTTATTTGTTTTAACATTATATTTGCATTCGAATATTCGCGAATTATAACCTTTTGTTTACCAGCTATCCTGTGATTAGTCCACTTTTCGAAGATACTTTTAACCCATAAATACTCTTTCCCTTAGGGATTAGGGTGCCGCGCCGCCAAATACAGTCCATTTCAATATTAAACTTTAAATTTCTTTCCCGCGCCGCTCCACTGTTTGGTCCTTCGAGCCGGATCAAACAGTGGAGCGGCGCGGGAAAGAAATTTAAAGTTTAATATTGAAATGGACTGTATTTGGCGGCGCGGCACCCTAATCCCTAAGGGAAAGAGTATTTATGGGTTAAAAGTATCTTCGAAAAGTGGACTAATCACAGGATAGCTGGTAAACAAAAGGTTATAATTCGCGAATATTCGAATGCAAATATAATGTTAAAACAAATAAAACTAGCACGCACCTTGCTATCTTCTTAGCGGCTTTCAGTTGGGTTTCACTGCACTACACAAACAGTTTGTTGAAAATATCTAAAGCACTGGCCAGGCTGTCACAACGTCCAACGATATAACAATAAAATCTTGATAACTGCCAACAAGTTGGGTGTGGCGGATACAAGGGCTGCGAGCGAGCGTCCTTGCGCGAGCGGTGGTAGCTGCAGACTTCTCCATCTTGATTCCTTCCGTTGGCCGAAGGTGCGTGATATTTGAAGATTGAAGGTAGTTCCCTACATCGAGCAATGCGATTGGCTAATACGCGGCGGGAATGCACTCTGACAATATCGCGAATTTATAATTTTAAATATGGCGGTAACATTTCCCCCGACCTTAAAGGGTTACCTTTATGAAGAAAACTGGAGGGAAAGCGGTTATAAATAATGCGATATAAATTAATATAAGTATTAGTACAGATAAATATGTAAGTCTAAGCGGTGCATAAACAACAAATACAGCGGAACACAATACATAAATATAAGACAAATTATAATCTAAGTCTAATCTAAGTTAAGCGTAAGTTACATATTATAAGTTTACTGACTAGGTAATGGACATAAGCGAACGACAGGGCGAAGGTAGCTCCCCTTGGTAGTTTTGACGGAGACCACTCGTGTTGTTCCATCCTTAGAAGGATGTATCTTATCCACGATGCCTAAAGGCCATGAAAAGGGCGGCGCGTTATCCGTCACAATGACCACTACTGTTCCCTCTTTGATAGGAATAGATGGTACATTCCATTTAGCGCGTGATTGCAGTTTATGCAAATATTCCACATGCCAACGACGCCAAAATGACTGCACGATGTTGTCGAGAAGTGAGTGACGCTGATGCAAATCACCAGGCTTTGCTTCAGGTGCGGGTATGTATGAAAGAGGAACGGTATTCAGAAAGTGAGCCGGCGTAAGAGCAGAAGGCTCGGCGGGGTCGCTACTCATTGCTGTCAGCGGGCGCGAGTTTACAAGGGCTTCGATTTGCGCAAGCACTGTGATGAGCTCCTCATAGGAGAGGATTTGCTGTCCTATTACCTTAAACAAGTGAGACTTAACGATTTTCACGACACTTTCCCAACAACCACCGAAGTGAGGGGAAGCGGGCGGAATGAATTTCCAATCTATGCGTTTCTCGGACAGTTCTGATTCTAAACGCGGGCGATATTGATTCATAAAACTATAAAAATCGCGGAGATATGTACGCGCACCAACAAAGCAAGTTCCGTTATCTGTATAGAGACATTTAATTGGTCCACGACGCGATAAAAAGCGCTTAAGCGCGGCTAGAAAGCTCACGGTACTTAAATCTGTGCAAACCTCTATATGAGTAGCGCGAGTCGTAAGACAAGTGAAAATACAGATCCAAGCCTTGCGGGCTTTTACCCCCCGACCACGAATAGGTGTGTACTGCAGAGGGCCTGCATAGTCACAGCCAGCATGTGTGAATGCTTTGTCAACCTGATTAACGCGGTGGCTTGGAAGGTCAGCCATGAGCGGGAAGGTGGGACGCGGCTTAGCTTTAAAGCACACGTTACATTTATGAATACGATAACGAATTAAGCGGCGTGCAGCAAGGATCCAGTACCTCTGGCGGAGTATTGACATGAGTAACTCCGGTCCTGCATGCAGATGCTTTTTATGATAATAGTCTATTAAAATATCTACGAAATGATCGTGGCGGGGTAATATTAGAGGATGCTTACAAGCATAATCCTCGGCAGAATTTGATAAGCGACCACCGACACGAATGACACCGTCTCCGTCTATAAATGGTCTGAGTTTATTAAAAGCCGGAGAACATAGCTCATTATTTTTTAAACGAATAATTTCATTATGAAAATGTATTTGTTGTAAAGCGTAAATCAACTTTGTTTCGGCGAAACTTAAATCCGAACTAGTTATTGTACAATTTCGAGATAAAAGTTTAATAAATTTAAAAATGTATACGGTAGCTCGAAGTAGTTTAGAAAAAGACGAAAAGCGCTGAGACATCGTATAAAGCGGTGAGTCTGGAATATTTGATGCGAGCACCTGCACAGGAGCCCGTTGCTCAGGCAAGTGGTCATCAAACTCCTTGTGCTTAAAATTATTCAAAGGCCAATCAGAGGGGTCACTTGCGACCCATGGTGGTCCGTTAAACCAAAGCGGGTGATTTATAAGTTTGTCTGGGGTGAGTCCTCGAGACAAACAATCTGCGGGGTTGTCGGAGCCTGCGACATGATAAAATGAGTTAGCGGGAATGTTATCTATAATTTGAACTACCCGGTTGGCAACAAAAGTCTGCCAGCGGTGAGGAGATGAGTTGATCCAACAGAGTACAACTTTGGAATCGCTGAAGGCGTATACTTTATTAATGCGATAGCGGGATTTTATCGTATCTACAACTTTCCGCATTAATTTCGACAGTAATACGGCCGCGCATAGCTCCAGTCTCGCTACTGATAAAACCTTTACGGGTGAAACTTTCGATTTGGCACATATTAACTGCGAATGATAGTCGTCATTAATACGGACGTGCAAATATGTTACAGCACCATAGGCCCGCTCGCTGGCGTCCGCGAAACCTACGATGTTGATTTCACAATGTTCGACTATACCCAGATGTCGCGGTATCCGCAGCCCGTTGAGAGATGGAAGCTCTGCACAGAACTGCTTCCATGCGGTTATGATGTAGTGTGGGGGCCGGTCATCCCAGTCACACTTTAACAACCAAAGCTCCTTGATGAGAAGCTTGGCGTGTAAAATGACGGGAGCCACAAAGCCTAAAATATCCCACAGACGGGCAACAGCGGAGAGGATAGACCGTTTCGTGCACTTATCATCTGGAGTGACAACCTTAAAGTAAAAACAATCGCTAGATCTGTCCCAACGCAGACCTAGGATTTTTTGCGGGTTAAAATTATCGAAGGTTTTGTCACTTAAATCCTTATGCGAATCGGGAATTGTATCGAGCACTTTGTTAGAATTACTTGACCACTTGACAAGGTCAAATTGGCCTTTCTTAAAGAATTCAATCAGCTCGCTGCTAAGTTCGATGGCTTTTTGCTCAGATACAACTGAATAAGCAACATCGTCCGTATACAAAGCAGAGGCCGCTACAGCGGCGGCGGCGGGGTACGCGTGGCCCTCATCAGCAATAAGCTGACGAACGACTCGAAGCGCGTGAAATGGACTCGACTTCAGTCCGAAACAAACGCGGTTGAACTCATATTCGGTCACAGGTTCGGCGGTGTCGAAGCGATACAATATTCTCTGAAACCTGCGGTCGGGTTCTCGGACGACTATTTGAAGAAACATTTGACGACAATCGGCGGATAAACAAATTTTAAATATACGAAAATTAATTAAAATACAAAATAAATCACCCTGTAAATTGCTACCTGCATGTAACACGTCGTTCAAGGAAACACCAGAAGACGTTTTACAACTAGCGTCCAAAACAACGCGCAGTTTGGTAGTGGTCTTGTCATCTCGCAGCACGGCATGGTGGGGGATGTAGTACAGGGGGCGAAGCGAGTCGTCGGTGCGCTGCTGGACTGGGCTGAGGTAGCCTTTGTCTATGTAATCACGCATGACGTCGTTGTAAGCAGAGCGAGTTTTGAGTGAGGCATCCAGCTTGCGCTCAAGGCAGATAAGTCGTCTAAATGCCGCGGCGTACGAGTCCCCTAGTGTGAACACGTCCTTACAAAATGGTAAGGCAACAATATACCTACCACTTTCATCACGAGAAGTGGAGGCGCGGAAATAATCTTCGCACTCAAGGTCGTCGACACTCTGAGCGGGCGGCGCGGTTATCTCCTCTAGCTCCCAAAAACGCTTGAGGAGTGTGTCCATAGGGTCATGGATCACGGAGCAATACGAGGCTGTATTTAAATTACAAGCAGCATAGCATATAGGTACGGACCCCATAATGACGTAACCTAAAACGGTTTGTATCGCGGGAGGTATATTACTGAAGTTGCTATGCACAATACCTGGCAACAGCAAATGCGGAAATAACGAACTACCTAATAATATATCTATAGTACCTGGATTAGCGAAGGTACTGTCGGCGAGGGGTAATGTTCGTATGTGGGAAAACGCGGTGAGATCAACCGGCACGGAAGGTAAAGTGTCCGTTATGCGGTCAACAATAAGTGAAGAAACCTTAAAACTAATATTTAAATTAAACCGAGAATAAATAATTATGTCAACAGAACCCTTAGCAGTTTTCTGTGAGCCACCGATACCCCTAACCATTGTATAAGACGGTTTTAATTTATTTAACAATCCTAAACGATTGCAGCATTCGTAACTCATAAAACTACTTTGAGAGGCGCTATCTAGTAAGCAACGAACTACATGTTGCTTGCCGCAAACATCGTAAACTATAACTTGGGCAGTTGCAAGTAAAACAGTCGCGTTAGTTGTAGTACAAAGTGACAAGTTACTACGCTGAGCGCGAGGAATACTCGATGACGTCACGTCGACAGTCGGCTGTGGCGGCACAGCGCGGGAGTCGCCCGCGCGGGTTGACGCAGTCGAGGATTCATTCACGGTGCGGTCCGTCGTGCGGCGCGGAGCATTAAAATGCAGCAACGTATGATGGCGCTTGGCGCACACACGACACGTCGATTTAGAAGTACAATTTGTTAAGCGATGTTTTCCACTTAAACAATTAATACATGCGTTGTTATCTTTGACACACTTAAACCGATCGGAAGGAGATAATTTCTCAAACTCAAAACATTTATAAAAGTGATCGTGCGTATTATTACAAAGCGAACATTTATTGTTAGGTGTCGAACTCGAAACGTACGACTGTGGGGTAGAACTCTTATTGGAATTAATAAAGCGTGATTTATTTAACTTTGAATTATTGCTACTCGCGGGTTGTGTATTTTCATAAATGCGACATTGAGTTTTTATGAAAGTACACAACCCGCGAGTAGCAATAATTCAAAGTTAAATAAATCACTTCAAAACACAATCAAATAGTACTTTATCTTCTTCTTGTTATTGAATGTATAAGTTATGACGAGCTATGTTTGATCCTTATGATTTACTCTAATTAATAATTTCACGAATTTTGGCCGGTTCGATTCTCAAAAGATGCGTGGCAAGCTTAATTTCAAATTAAATGCAGATTTTTTTTTAATAAAGAAATGTTTCCTTATTATGAAACCTGCTATCTCTGCATCTATTTAGAATATTTTCCCTCCAGGTGCCAAGCAAAATTCCAACCTGCATGGGAGCAGTAGTGTAACTTCATACAAATGCTCGATTCGAGGTAAGTGCCTTAGCCTTAGTAAGAGCCTAGGCCGACCTTCTGAAGTCCTCGTCAATCCAGTCAGTTGCAGTTGAAAATTACACTACAATACGACGAAATTAAAAACATATTTCGACAAAATTCGGAAACTTTAGTTCGGCTTCTCGAATGTTTCTTTTGTAAAATTACGATTTCTAAAGGTATTATGAAGTAATGCTTGGCGTCGCATAATTATTAAATCAAAACAATACTTTTTTTAATATACATATTTTAAATTTCCCGTACCTTCACCATTATGGTACAGACTGTACCTACATTTTCCATTCATCTCGTTTTTAGAATAATTTCACTTCTTGTTTATTTTACACAACTTTGTTACTTGTTTTTACTTCTACTTATAATACTTTTATTTCTTCTTAATCTATTCTTGTGTATATATACAGGGTGTCCCGAGAAATGACACGTAAGGGAGACACTGGAGGTAGATGGACTTTAGACCTATCAGATAACACCAACATGCTTCTAGTAAAAGATTTCTGGTTTTCGAGATATTGCACTTTCATGATTTTTTATGAAATGTCCACTTTTTGCTCCTGTTTTGCCCACAGCTGCAATAAATATCTTTAAATTCAGGGTTTTTTTTACCAGGACTATCGTTATTAGTTATTTGAGACAACCTAGTAAAAATTTTGACGGAAACTAGCACACTACGCTAAGAAAAAGAGTTAAATTGTATTATTTTATTTCATTGCGAAAAACCTGACCCAAGTTTTACTGATTGCTGTGAAAAAAAATGTATGGCGATGATACTGCACATCATCTTAAAAAATTGCTTGTTTAATGGGCTTTTCAAAATAGTTTCACAGTAGCCATTTTTTTAAAACCAAATCTTAGAAAATTTAATTTTTTCATGAAAGGCGTGCTATTTGGAAAATAGTACAACTGCATGATAATGCTTAATGACAGGTCCAGGTGTCTTTTGTGGCAAAATTATTAATAAATGAAATTGCAAAAGCACATAACTATCTATTTTTTACACCCTTACATGTCAGTTCGTCCCAAAGATCCCAGTCCAAAGATTAACTTTAAGTTGGTGCAGGGATCAACCTTCTCTAATTTCATGTGGATTTTCTAGTTGCCAACTGTGTAGATTATGATGATTAAGATAGCCATCTCTTTTGCAGCCATCACTCCACAAAATGCGGTTGAAAAAATTTCGGTCGTCTTGATGCTTTTTTAGTATTATTCGGCAAAATGTAACATGCTTAGCGTAATCACTACTCAGCAGTGTTTGAACCCTTTGAACGTGTTAAGGGGATATTTATATCGTTTTAAAATTCAATGTGCTGACGTTTTAGAAATGCCAGTATGTCGTTCGATCAAACGTACCGAATTTGATGGGTCCCCCGTTACTTGCTCCAATGCAAATTCATTCTCTTGATTGCGGTGTCCTCTTCGTACGAAACGCTGCCCAGGGGGTTCTACTCTCGCGGTAGGCATTTACAGCCCTAAGAATAATTTCGTAACTTGTTCGCCTGCGGTTTGGATATCTTTCCGAGTACAATCTTGCCGCTAAATTTGCGTTATACGAAACGCTTCCTCTAGCAGATATGCTCCTTGTTTCGACATAAATTAGTACCATGTCTGTGTACTCACTAAGGGTGAAACTTACAGATTGTTGATTTGTCATTATAATAGAGCAAAGTCGAGAGTGCTTCTGCAATTTCATTTATTAATAATTTTGCCACAAAAGACACCTGGACCTATCATTAAACATTATCATGCAGTTGTACTATTTTCCAAGTAGCACGCCTTTCATGAAAAAACTTAATTTTCTAAGGTTTAGTTTAAAAAAAATGACTATTATGATACTATTTTGAAAAGCCCATTAAACAGGCAATTTTTTAAGATGATGTGCAGTATCATCGCCATACATTATTTTTTCACAGCTATCAGTAAAACTTGGGTCAGGTTTTTCGCAATGAAATAAAATAAAACAATTTAACTCTTTTTCTTAGCGTAGTGTGCTAGTTTCCGTCAAAATTATTACTAGGTTGTCTCAAATAACTAATAACGATAGTCATGGTAAAAAAAACACTGAATTAAAAGTATTTATTGCAGCTGTGGGCAAAAAAGGACCAAAATGTGGAAATTTCATAAAAAATCACAAAAGTGGCAATATGTCGAAAACCAGAAAACTTTTACTAGAAGCATGTTGGTGTTATCTGATAGGCCTTAAGTCCATCTACCTCCAGTGTCACCCTTACGTGTCATTTCTGGGACACCCTGTATTTTTTTTATGATCGTTTATTTGCCATATTTTTATAGTGCTACGTTTTATTCATCTTTATTATATTGCGAATATTTTTTTTATTTACGTATCAATTTAGTTTTATTTCTAGGTCTATTCGTTCAGCTGCGAAAATTGGGCGCTCAAGTATAAGCTCAGAGAGGCTTCGAGTTTAAAAAGGTTTAGGTAGACCCGATGTTCTGTCATCAGTTGGGTGATTAACCAAACTAGCTGTAGCTTCCTTACAGTTCTGTATGTATATGTGGTGTGAAAGAACATCTTAGTGATGCGTGCGGTCTCGCTAGACAAGCATATGATCGCATACGTATGCATCGCATAACAAATGAGACAGGACACCTGTCTAGCTTAATTTCGCTTTGCTTGTAAGGGCGCTGTCCTTCGCCAGTTCGTCAGCCCTCTCATTACGCGCCATACCAGCATGAGCCTTAATCCAGTGAAGGTTATGCTGGGTTAAGGTTTTTAAATTTTCTTTGGTCTTTTTGGCAACCAAACGGCTGAGCTGTACGGAATTAACAACGGTTTGTAGAGCGCCGAAGCCACATGAGTAGATAAACAGAACACAGACAAAGTTTCATACAAACGCACGAATCGGTTGCACTACTGTAAGCACGCGGGGCATGTGTGCGTGACCACTGGCCGCTTGTCACGTACGCGGCGAGACTTGTCAAAAGAGATTGTCAAAAGGCTCAGCCAGTTGACAATTTCAGGGCCATTGCGACGCACGTTGTTTGTTTTGTTAGTAGCAAGTTTAAATACTTTAATGTAAAAACGTGGTATTTTATTATTTATAATGGTTGTTTACTGCACTGTGTGTATGAATAATAGGAGAGAAAATAAAATTGAATTGCTCGTACAAAAGTGTAGCGAATTTTTCGATCTTGAAATAAATATTGTCAATATTTGCAATGAAATACTTAAACGTAGTAACGTACTTAAAGTGTTGAGTGTTTCCCTTTAGATTACTTGAAAAAACCTTATGTTAAGATTCAGAATTTACCACACCATCAAAAGAAACAATAAAAAAAAAAAAATTATAAAATGAAAATTATGTATTCTATCATACTGAATAATAAAACTATTTGACAAATGTTTTGTTTAATTTGTCTTAACCTATTGTGACAACCCTACCAAAATAGATAACAATTTTTGACGTTCTTAAGAAGCTTTGTCTCTGTTCCGTTTATCTACTCGTGTGCCGAAGTAGTCGCTGTAGATCGCGACCAAGGTCTCGCGGCGTTTCAGAGCTGCTTGCTCTGCTGATTGCAAGAAGTTCAGCCTGATAAACTACAATATGACTATGACTGTATGACTTTCTGTACAACTTAATCGACAAATATGTCCCTCAGTCTCAGGTATCCGGTACATATAATTATCCGGTTTGGTATAGCAGAGCGCTTATTCGTGTCACGATAGAGAAAGCTAAGTATCATTCACTGTAGAAGCGTTACAACAATCCTAATGATTATGTTTCTTTTTCGACGTTAAGAGCTCGCCAAAAGCAGTTGCAAAAATGTTGTTATAATAACTATTATTAATATAACTATATTACCTGGTCGCAGCGCATAATTAAACAATCTTGTAATTTTTTCTGAAAATATGTGCAGTCAAAGAAGAAATGTAATTCGGCTGATTGATGGCCTGTTTGGTGTGTAGGTAAGTACTCTTGCCTTCCATGCCAGAGGTCCCGGGTTCGAATCCTGGTAGAGGCAAATATCTTATAATATTTGCTTTCTAGTCATGGATGTGTATGTATGTTTATTTAAATTTATTTCTAATATTTATATATGTAATTGTGCTTATAGATTTCTTAAGTTTATTTATCCGTTACCTAGTATCCATAACACAAGTTCTTAATGATAATTTGGGCTGGATAATGTGGTGTGATTGTTAGAAATATTTATTTATTTATTTATAAATAAATAAATTTTATATATGATAACTTTAGTGCCCCACTCGATGTTTATAACGATTCTCAAACCTTACCTTCCTTAAGCACTGACAGTGTGGGCCATGTTACCATCTCAATTAACCCGGAATACTGTGAAGTGTTATTGTAGGGACTGGATATTAGCAAAGGCCCGGGCAGTGACGGTTAGCCACCTATTTTATTCGTGAAATGCACAAAAGCTCTATCATATCCTGTGACTAATATATTTTATCGATGTTTTGCAGAAAGGTATTTTTCATTACAATGGGAAATAGCGCACATCACACCTGTGCACAAAAAAAGGTCTAAGACATCAATAGAAAATTACCTTCCAATCCCTAAATTAAATGTTTCAAGTAAGGTTGCAGAAAAGGTTGTATACAACCACATCATAAGTAAAATATTCCCCCCTTAACAACATGGCTTCATGAGGAACCGCTCAACCTGCACTAATCTTGCCATTTTCACGAACGAAGTTTTCCATGACATGGAATGTAGGGGACAGGTTGACGAGATCTACATTGACTTCGAAAAAGAACTCGATCGTGTTGATCACGTCATTCTCTTGCGCAAGCTTCAGGAAGTAGGGATTTGTGGATTTTTTTTGCGATGGCATGAATCATACCTTTGTAATTGTAGTCAGGCAGTTCAATTGGGTGGGTTTCGCTCTGATTATGTTTCCATACCATCTGGAGTCCCTCAGGGCTCAATCTTGGAACTTTACTTTACTGTGTATATGTATATGACATAGGACAACACATCTATTATGCAAAGTTTTTAATGTCGCATACGACACTTAAATTTATATGAAAATGAAAAGCCCGTCGGAAAGCCTCAAGTAACAAGATGACTTGAACAGATTAAATAACGATTACCTTAATAACCGCATCACTGGTCATGTTAAAAGTGTTCACATATATCGTTAACCCGCAAGCTTAGACCATTCCTGACCCATTATTCTTTTAATGGTGTCGATATAGTAAAATGTAACATATTTCGGGACATACGTGTGCTTCTTGATGCAAAATTAAATTTCAGGGAACACATATCACACATCACAACAAGGTCCTATAAAAACTGCTTTTGTTTTAAGGACTAGTGCACCATTCACTGATTCAATTTGTTTGAAAGTTCTATACTACCCTTTTGTTCGCAGTACACTAGAGTACTGTAGTTCAATCTGGAATAAAGCGAATCACCAACCCATGCCTGATACCCAGAAGCCTACAAAAATCACTATTTCTTAGCTTAGAACACCGACGTTGCTTATTAGATATGCTCTTTTTATACAACACATGTAATGGTTATATTGACTGTCTTGAGTTAACGCACCTTGTTCTAAGTTTCCACACACCCTCCACAAGAACCCGCCACACCCAGTTATTTTACTTACAACACCCAAAAACAAATTAAACAGAAAATTCAATAATCAATAGAATACACAAAACCTATAATAAAAACTTCTCACATAATTTGGATTTAGATCTGTTCTATGACAGCAAAGAGAAATTTAGACATAACATAATAAACATACTATACTATTTCCAGTTTTTTATTTTCTCGATGACAGTTCTAATTTGATATAATATAGTGTTGTGACCAAATAAGTAATGATATCGAGCTATATATATGATAGCATATATTTATTATATTTTGAACAAAGACATTCAAATATATTTTTTCAAGGTGGGAACACTTAATGGCTCACCGCCATTTCGTGTTTGTTTTAATCTGTCACTCGCAACAAGACGGTCGTGCTAGTCACTACATTTCTGTTCGCTGAGTTTTTTCACATTATCCATACGTTACGTTGTGTATTTTGTGTTCCTCCGTGTTGATTGCTGCCCAGCTGTCAAATATCAAAATGCCGAAAGGATCTGTTCTGAAAAGGCAGGCGAGAGAACTGGTGATCAAGGTTCGGAATTACTTTGAAGCAGAGTATCAAAATGGTGGTCCGCTATTACCACTGTCGCAAGTGCGAGAGCGTGTTGCGGCCGCATCAGAAATTAGTGGACCTACTGTTTCAAAAATGACTACCGAAGCTTACTGGTACTAGCCATAGTTAACAGAAAGCAGCATGCAGGAAAATAAGCTTCGTACGCCGAAGAAAAAACGCCAACCACGTCGTGTGACATCGGTTGACAACTTCAACGCTGATGCTATTCGCCGTCATATATATGACTATTACTTGCGCAAAGAAATTCCAACACTTACAAAACTTGTTGTTTCTTTACGTGAATGTGGTTTTTTCCATGGGGAAAAATCGTCATTAAGCTTAGTTTTGAAAGAAATTGGATTTTCTTACAAAAAATCGGACAAACGTAAAATATTGATGGACATGACGTTGCTATGGCTCGCTGCGAATTTTTTAGCGAAGCCAAAAAGATATAAGATTGGTCAAATGTTATTTTCACTGACGAGACTTGACTTGGAACTGGACTGACGACACCGCCGCTTCCACTAGTTCAGTGCCAATGGGAAAAGGTGACGCCTTATCATATGCCATGCAGGGTCTACGAAAGGATTCGTGTCAGATGCTTTACTGGCCTTTAATTCCAAGAAAACAGTAGACTACCACGAAGAAATTAACGAAGGATGGTTTAAAGAAATGGTGCAATCTCTGGAAGAACCGTCCATAATTATTATGGACAACGCTACATATCACTCCAGACAAATTGATAAAATGCCGACGCAGGCCAATAAAAAACAAGAGATAATTTACTGGATCCAACGTCATGGCGAAAATATGGATAGTACTTTATTAAAAGTAGAATTAGTGAATATTTTCAAATCGAAAAAAAGCCTCCCTAAAAGATGTTATCGACGAAATAGCTGCCGAATGTGGTCATTGGGTGCTTCGACTTCCGCCGTATAAATAAATAATAATATAATAATAAATCCTCAGACAAACACACCAACTGTATGGTCCCAAAGTAAGCAGAGCTTGTGTTATGGATGACCATACAGCGAACTGGGGGGGGGGAACCCAGAATAAACATACATATATAAATACAAACAACCATGACCCGAGAACAAACATCTGTGTTCATCACACAAATGAATGCCCCGGCGAGGACTCGAACCTGGGACCTTCGGCGTATGAGGCAAGGTTACTTACCACTACACCACTCGGTCGTCGAGTACCAGTTCAATGCTATAGAACTAATATGGGCACAAATCAAAGGACACGCCGCTCGAAACAATACCCATCCCCCTTTTACGGCAAACAAGATGTTAGATTTATTAAAACATGCATGTGCGGAAGTAACTGCCAAAAACTGGGAAAAAATTGTGAGAAGAACCCAAAACATTATAGCGTCGGATTGGGAAATTCATGTGGCATTCGATAATATACAAGTACAGGAACTTATAATAAATGTTGGGAGAGCTCATCGAGTGACAGTGACGATTCATAGATTTTGATTAAAATAAATAAATAAAGATTACCTGTCGTTATAATTATTTCGTTTCATTGTCGAGTACCTACCTATACCTACTTTTTTTACAACAGCTTCGAAAATTTTAAAGAAATTGGCATTATCAATCAAGAATTAATACGTGTAACATCTTGTAATGAAATATAATATTAGTTAATAAATTTTTACAAAAGTATCCGGCAGTAGTTTAGTTTCTTACATTTTGTAAAAAAATATCGGGTCTGTTATCGTGTTACGTTTATCGATATAGCTCCATCCCTATTAGTTTCTCCGACTCTGGTATTATATAACCTTGTACGTGTGTAAACGTCATATTTTTATAAAATAATGCATATATAATGTAAAAAAAACGCTCGCACAAGTTTTCACAGGAGCTGTCAACGAGAAAATAAATAAATGGAAATAGTATAATGACAAGACAAAAACCCACTTATACATACCATCTTCAACATCCATACACACATACATACACAAACACACACACACACACACACACACACAATATACACATATCACACAATGCTAAAAAAAACGAGTAACATTTTAATGTAATTTGGCACAATCAAAAATAAAAAAAAATCAATTTGTTTTTTTATTTTGATAATAATTATGCACTTAATTTTTTATTGCATAATTTATTTCGCATGCAGTTCCCAGACCGTTTACCCAACGAATACTGAGTTTTGTGTCATAACAGGTACTTGCTTAGGTAGAAAACTAGATATTTGTATTTTTAAACCATATCGTGTGAAAATAAAATTATATGCAAGCACAATATAATCATTATATTGGTCATATAATTAAAGAGGTACTTTACTATTTGTGTTTTTAAAGTTCTTGTGAATTTTGTGTCATTTCAATCCATGGGAGGACCCCTATTTATCCTTGCTTGGCCCGTGCCTAGCACCTCTATTAAATAATTGTAGAAGCCAATTAAAATTGACAAATTGTATGTTACACGTTTCAGATCATTGGTAACTATTTTTAGAATATCCTGTGCCTAATTCATCTCATAATTTTTTTCCGTGACAAAAGAAAATTTAGGTTATTTGAGTTTACGTTTTTGTTATTGTTAGAGTAACAGAACATCTTTTACGTTTCCATTTTTGTTCATGGAATATTAATGATATGAAAGAAAATTGTCCGGGCAAAATAGCCTACAAAAATGGCCCTACCTGACTTTGCGCTGCATTGTGGAAACTTTCTTAGGTACTTGTACAACAGAAAATAATTTAAAAACTTTAAATTATTTTTGGCAGTCTTGACTTTATCTAAAGAATTGGACAACAAATCATTGGATTACTCAAAACGTAAGTGAAGGATATGACAAAATAAGCTCCTCAGGTACATCCGTACACACCTAAAGCAAAAATAAGAGAATTGAGAATTTTTGGAAGTTACGACCCCAAAATAGCCAAGCGCTACCGGAATATCGTAGTTAGATCCCGCTCCGCTTAACAAGAAACTAGAAGTGTCACGCGGATTCATCTTTGTTTATTTAAAAGTTAAATGTTATCTTAAAGTGCCTCAAGCGTCTTTGTCAACACACCTAAACCTACAAGTACCAAAAATTTTTTTCGTGAAAACCCATCAATCAAAAGAGAAACCAGTTACAAGCAACAAATATTCTTTGACAGAATGTCGTAAGTGATATACTTTTTAAGCTAACTTACAATGAAAAATGGATATAAAAGATAGTTTTTCCCTTTAAATTGTTTTTGTGCATAGCTTAACATTATGTTATTCCAAATGAATGTTGAATTTTATATTTTACATGGTTTTATTAAACATTGATTCATTAACCACAAGCTAGGATTACATACAATTTTGCCTTTATATAAACATGGTGATAGGTTACCTAGGTTCCTTAATCGACCATTGAAGTTGTACGTAAACAAATCAACCAACGGGTTATATTCATGACGAAACGGACGCACCACTCCCCGGTATCCATTTCAGTGGGCTGTAATCTTTGCCACAGTAGATGTACCATGCACACGTGTGTTCACGGTCATGTCTACATCACTACAATTAACTAATTTGATCCACACAAACTGTAAGACTATTCTAGTGTTTTACTCGAGTGTCATTACAAGGGTTATGCTTCTCGAGTGTATGTAAGTATTTATATATCTTTGGAACGCTCTACAGCCTAAACAGTTTGACAGATTTCAATATGACACCTCGTTGTCATCAGATTCTCGTGCAGTCGAGGGAGTTACATATACAGGGTGTCCAGAAGGTCAACGTCCAAATGGAAGGGGTTCACGCACCATGGTCCAAATAGTAAAAAAAATATATTAAAAATAGTCTGTGGATTCGTTTAGTAGATATAGGAAGATTTCTAAAATAAGTGAAAAATCACTTCTTATAGCAGTAATACGTACGCTGAATCTGTAAATGTTGACCGATTTTGATTTATTTTTCGGTTATTCATTGGGTACTAAATGGTCTTATGTAATAAACCTTTGATACAAGCAAATCTATTATGGTACGATAGAAAAAAAGCAATAAAGAAAAAACAAATTTGCCGCAATTTTTTATACCTAATTTTCTCTGCTCCACCGTGTAAAAAACATGTACGAAATGAAGCTGGCATTTACTCTCAAAAGTTGGCGCATCTAATGCAGTTTTTAAAAGGTATAATACTTGGCACTATTCCCATGGAAACAGGAATAACATTTTAACACTCAATATAAAAATATTAGAAGCTGTGTTTAGAATAATAAATAATTTCAAAATAAGTAGATTCTGCTTGTTTCTGAATATCCTGATGTAAATATATAAAAACATGTAACCTGAAGGAAACAAATTTCTTTGCGAGAAGTCCTTTTCAATTAGGTAAAACCCACAGCAACTACTTATTATCGATTACGAAATAATCAATACGACTAGTATTCAGTGATTCCCACATGATCTATTAAGAGACGTAAGCAAACAATCAACATATTCACATGATGGCAAACAAACTAATATGTCGCATGTTTTTGTGGTTACTAAGTCAATGTTCGAACCATGTTTAATATAAAACTCAACTTCCATAGCCATGAAGGTAAGGTTAAATTGTTCACAGAACAGTAAATTATTTATTTTCAATTATAATTCTGAAATATTTTTGAAAGGTTCACTTTCACGTTTTGTCAAAAAATAATTGTTGTTTATAGTTAATTTTTCTTTGACTCGTGAATGTTTAACAGGTGAAAGCGAAAAATTGTAAATTTAGGCATGCTAGGTTTGACACAGTCACTCGTGACCACGGTATCTGTAAATATAACGAAACGTCGAGTTGAAATATTTTATGATTAACTTAATTAATATAAATAATATCAGATTATCAATTACGGTATACCTACCTTATTATTTGATAGAATAAACAAATCTTTATTAGGGTGTTACCACACAGATCCATCGATCGACGTCGATCGATTGGTCTGGTCGACTGTTCCATTCTACCATCGATGGTAAAATAAGGATAGAATAAGAATAAGGCAGTTCCGATCCTATGGTAGCCATGCTTTATATAACGTCAACAAGAACAAAGCATTGATAATGTTGAGAAATAAATATTTGCTTTTGAAGCTAGGGATTTGAAAATAATACTATAAAAAATAATAAGCAATCACAAGAAATTGCAATTCCACTGTTGATACTCGATAAAATTCAGTTTACTCTGTCATATCTCAGTAATATAAGACTTAGATAAATTGATACAAAAAAAAACACAAATAATATTGATCACGTTCAGAATCCTTGACTATGTTGTTTATAAAATACTCAGGCAATTCGTAAACATTTACAAATAAAAGTGGGTTTTGCGGTTTTGTGGGGACAAGGATATCAAGTCGACTTATTTCGCTGAAAGTCAAAATTCACGATGATTTTTAATGAATCTGATGAAATTCTTTTGCACTTGGTAATATATATGGCGCGTTGTTTTGTTAGGTTAAGTCTATGTCTATCTAAGAAGAGTACTGTAGCCAGAGACTAACTTAGAGCTTGAACTTTACCAAGAGAGTAAATGATTAAAGGCATACACATCGAAAAATCGATACAACTGCATGCATCAAGTTAAAACAGTGACTCTGCAGTGCAAGAAAAACACTGAACGAATCAATAGGTTATGAATGAACTAAAGCTTACTACGATGATCTACTAGGTAGTAAGCGTTGTTTTCAATAAGTTGCAGTTCGACAAAATGGCAAGCATGCGCTTTCTTCATACACTTAACGCCGTATAGAACTATAAAAGAATAAAAAGGTTATGCTACACTTATTTGATATTTTCTTTTTTTAAATAAGGCCGTTTTTGAAGAATAATAAAAACGTGGTGGCTTATCTTTAAACGGTTTTAGTTTTCGAATAATCTTCCTTTACGTAATGATATTGGACGGTCCAGTTGAAATTGACGCATAATAGAATATAATAAATAGAATAAAAATATGCTTACAAATGGAAAATGTCAAGCAGCCTTACTAGTGCTGTTTTTAAAACTTTGAAATCAAGCGTTAGCCAGGTTTCTATAATAAAGTACGAAGGACGAATCAAAACAGGGTAGCGAGAAACCCTTCAACATTGAGGTCACAAGTTTGTTTGTTTACAGCGTTGCAATATTCCCTTTAAATTATGAGAATTAATGTTCAGAACTTTTCCAAAGACAATCTATAAATATTTTTGATATTTGTCTGTTGAGTTTCCGAAAAGTAGTAACTTAACAAGGGTGATAATTGGTGTCAATAGGTGATAATTGAAAAACTCAATATTTCGAGCCTTAGTGTAGAATTTAAGTAGTTATGAGACGATTTTTCAAAACTCTTTAATATATATGATAAGGACAGGTGTATGTTGTGGATCAATATAGTAACTGGAAGATTTTATTGGCGGTGAAAAGTAAAACCTATATTGTAACATTAAATACTTACTACTTTTTATGAAATTCCGGGGACCAAGATATTAATATTAAATTGCAAGTCAGCTATTTTACGATGCAGCGCAGCGCTATCATACATCATGTATGAATTATAAATGTGGTTGAATTTTTCAGGCGCTATGAAGTTAAAATGTAGCGTTGTGGGATTGTAGTGGTCATTGTATCTAAGTTATAATATTACCATGCTAAAATAAATTTATATTGATTTTCCAAATAGAAATAATGATGGCTGGTTTGGGCTCGGATTCTAATGGAAAATTTGGCTACTCAAAAAAGCATTAAATGCACGTATTGTTTGGTAGTTAGTGGCTATTGAATAATATAAGATTTTATTATGAAAACTATGGATGGTCAATATTGAAATGACAAGACGAGGCTTAAGATACTTCGTTAATTTTAAGACAATAGTACACTTAGAATCATTGAATTCTTCCAACAAATGAAAAACACTATAACATTTGGTAAGTTTCTAAGCTCATGAGCTTAAATTGGGATATTCAACCAACCACGTGCCGATGAATTTACATAATAGAGAAATTTTGCTATTTTCGACAAATACGTGAATGGCTAAGAACCTTCCATGACTATTTATAGAAACGACCCTCGTAAACAGCAAAATATTTCTGTCAGGCTAACAAAGGGTGTTAATAATATTCTGCCGACACAAAAACAACTTGAAAAGTTATTTCCAATAGAAATGTATTTGCGAGTGCATAAAAAATTAAAGTACTTTCTAAAGGTTATATTATATAACACAGCAGTTATATAACGTTAGACACTTTTGCTTAACATTTGTTGTCAAACTTTTTTAAACAAATTATAACAAAAGTTATAAATTGTTAATGATGTTTTACAACTTAATTTAACAAAATGTTTTACAACTGATTACAACAAGATATAACTAAATATAACTTTTGTTGTATAATATCATCAGAGCCTCAGAGAAACGTTAGCGGAAACTTCCCGAGCCCAAACTGATTGTAATATAATGTTATGCAACAAGAGGGAGCGTTTATAACATATTATAACATTTCTTGACATGTTGTAGCGTATATTACACGCTGTTATAAAATGTTATCGTATTACACAATGTTGTATAACTTTATATAACTGCTGTGTAGAAGCACCTTTATACATTTACCTACAGAAGATATATTGCATAATATTTATTGATCTGTATTTTCACAGTTTTTTTCAGACGAATATGATGAACATCTATATTCTGACGGTTGTAATCTGTTTTTAAAGTTCCTACCTAATTGGTTTGTAGCTGTTGTTTTATGGGAAATTTTGGGGTTGAAATATACCCAGCGTATAACCTTATGCGCTGGCTTTCTCTCAAAGTAATCTTTTTTGGCTCATTATGCTTTGTGCGGCTTATAATGAAATTATCGCAAACTGAATAAAATCGCAACTGAATTGAAGGATTATATTTAAACTTTCAGATAAACATCATGGGGCCTCTGCTCCGTCGATTTAAATTATTCAAAAGTGGTTGTACATGCACAGGTGAAGTGGCGTCCAGGACGCCTAGTTGAGGTTACTACTCCAGAGATGATCGTTAAAATCCATGGGATAGTGTTGAACGACCGCAGAGTAAAAGTGACCAATGTAGCTGAGATAGTAGGCATCTCAGAAGAACGTGTGCGCAATATCGTACACAAACATTTAGATACCTATGAAGAAGCTCTCTGCGCTATGGCATCCACATTTACTGATTGTTGATCATAAACGCATGCGTGGAACCATCGTCGAAAATTGGAGGCAGTTTTGGTGTAGTTAAAACGGGATCTTTAATCAATGTATTAAAAAAACAAATACCTGTAAATGTAACATAAACTTATTAAAGTTTTACCGTGCATCGCTGATAAACGAACAGCGTCGGTAGTTAATTACCTCTGTTAGTAGATTGCTACGGGCGAGGATTCTCGCTGCGATCGCCGCCCGGTACGGACGTTCCAAGACCACTCCGATTGATCGGTCCCTTCCCGATATTCAGTGGCGCTCAGTTTACTGACGTCACAGTCTAGCGTGTTGGTTCCGTGATACGGTTTTTCTGGGTTTTTTACTCCCTCCGAGCTCTCTCGAAGTTACTTTTTTTCTTTGCGACTAAGTTAGTTTTCAAAGTATTTTGTTGTGCTTGTGCTGAGTGCTGTGACGGTGACAACTAATTTGTACTGATCCAGTCCTTTTATTTTATATATTATTTCCTATTTTATTTATTTATTCTTCTATTTTCATTTATCTTTTATCATATTTGTATCTTTTCGTACCCGTATACTTATCTTACGTATCTTAGCGTACCCTATATAGGATTCCAGGTAGCGGCCTTCGGCGAACTATGGTTAATTTTTAAGTTATTTTTAGTTATTTTCAGGAAGCAGATATTTCAAAGGCCTTCATGGCCTTCGTTCGCGCGCAGTGTCCAGACATCTGGACACAGTTCGAAAGCGGGCTCAAATCCACAATCAAATCTCCTTCTAAAAAGGAAAGACGGGCACGCCAGCCCGTATCCACCAACCTCTCACGAGAGCGCTCTAGCTCGCGCTCGTCCGTGGCTTCGTCCACCACCAATGCATCGTCGATGGATTGCGATATCCCGGCTCCCGTCCAAGCCCTCGAATCCAACGAGGGCTTGACTGTCATCGCTAAGCGACAAAAAAGAGCTAAGCCCTCGGACTCATCTAGCGATGAGTCCAAAACCCCTAAAAAGCGATAAAGCGGTATGGACATCTGTGTCCACACACATGTCCAATTTCTAAATCGCGTATACACACGCGAAAAATACTGCGATCGGTATTCGCGTGGCAACCGTCTCGCCCGCCGACCACCGCGCCCTCACAAGGTACTTGATGGAGGAATCCATCGAGTACCATACCTACGCACTCGAGGAAGAGCGCGTTTTACACGTCGTCCTTAGAGGCGTACCAAAAGAGCTCGACACCGAGCTGTTATTACCTTGCTAAGACCTTAAAATCCAGGGGTTTCCTATGCAGTCTGTCCACCGCATGTATGGCAAAGATAGGTTGCCGTACAATCTAGTGTTAGTAACACTAGATCACTCATTAGAAGGCAAGAAGATTTTTAATTTATAAACCATTGCCAATCTGTCAGGGATCACAGTGGAGGTGCCCTTCAAGCGCGGCATTCCGAGCCAATGCCATAGATGCCAAGTATATTGCCAAACGGCAAGAAACTGTCAAGCCAAACCTAGGTGCGTTAAGTGTCTGGGCGATCATGGCACTGCGGAGTGCGCGAGAACTCCGCAGTCCACAGACACCCCCGCATGCGTTTTATGCAAGACGGTCGGCCATACAGCCAACTATTTACGTTGCCCTAGGGCTCCAAAACCAAACCCCCAAAAAGCCCACAAGGCGAAGCAGACATCTTTAGTCTCTGCTCCTGCCAAGCCTAGCCCACCCGTAAAACCGATCCAGCCAAAATTAACCGATCCTCCCCCGCCACCCAAGGGTGGCGCATGGGTGACCCCATCTACCATGGTGCAGAAACCCATCGCTTCTCCGCCTTCTCAGGTACAGCAGGTCGGGTTAGCACCTACTTGCTTGCCTTCTCGTGTCCCAGTTAATAGCCGTGCGGAGCCACTTTCGGACTTCGTGCTGATTAGCGAATTCGCCTCAAGCTTCGACTTGGGCGAAATAACAACTCTGGCACGCAAACTACGAGCAGTAAAAGGCGACTTTCGGGCGACGTGCTTAGTAGCACTCGAACACCAGGCACTTATCGCCAACGTCCAGAATTAATAAATTAAACTTTTAAATGGCGTCCTCTAGGATAAAACTGCGGTATCTCACTATCGGCTACTTCAACGCCGATGGTCTCAAACATCAGCGCAACGAAATTCACGAATTCGTTTGAGAATTTCCAATCGACATCTTAATTGTGCAGGAAACCTTTTTGAAACCTAGTCACAAGGACCCTAAAATAGAGAACTACAACATCGTTCGCAACGATAGGCTTACCACTGACAAAGGCGGTACCCTCATCTATTACAAAAGGTCACTGCATTGTATACCTGTCGATCCCCCACAGCTCGAGAGTATCGAAGTTTCCTGTTGTAGAATAGCGATGAGCGGCCATCAGCCAATCACGCCCAACCACCAGACAAAGCTATACTTCAAAGCGAACTTCAGTCGCTACTCGATATTAGTCCCTCCGTAGTACTAGCTGGCGCCTTCAACACGAAACATTCATGTTGGTATTCCATAGTTACCAACCGAAACGGTCCTCGGCTTCATACATGTTAGAGGCGCTAAATTGTGATGTAGTGGGTCCTCGGGAACCGACACACTATCCCTATAACACAAATAATCGCCCCGATATTCTCGATATAGCAATCCTCCAAAGTGTTAACGGTTCACTCAGTAGAAGTCATCTACCAGCTTACTTCGGATCACCGGCCGGTAGTCATGCAGCTAGGTATCCCAACTGACCCCATTCCTCAAACGAGGTCACATCGATTGGGTTAAACTAACAGAAGCCCTTAAGGCAATCGACAGCCCCGACCTAAACCTATTCCCGATTCGTTGTCATCCATCGAGGAGACCAATGCTGCGATCGGTGCTTTCACCAACCACCTTCGAACTGCTATCAGTGCATTCTCCAGGCAGGTTCCGGCGGCGAATGATCGACGCTGGATTCTGCCTGAGGATGTGAGAGAGTTGTTGAGAGCAAAGAACGCAGCTATCCGGGCGTACGATTACGCTCCGACCGAGGTAAACCGCATCCATATGAGGGCTCTACAGCGAGATGTCAAATCTGGCATACGCGAATTGCGGTTTATCAACTGGGACGCGCTTCTTGAAGAGATTTCGCCTTCGCATCTGGCTTACTGGAGCTTGGCGAAGTCTCTTAAGATGGACTCTACCGCGTCATCGATGTCTCCGCTTCTTAGGCAACCGCCCATGACTCCCGCCTTCGATGACTCCGAAAATGCTGAAACCCTAGCCGATAGCATAGCCCAACAATGTACACCGAGTACAGAAAGCACTAACTCCGTCCACATAGAAACTGTGAATAGCACAGTCGAAACTAAATGCGGCAACCCACCGAATGACGCCCTCCAACCGGTAACGGAGGAAGAGGTACAAGATAATTAAAAACCTAAAACCGCGGAAAGCCCCAGGTCCAGACGAAATACCAAACAGGGTTCTGAAAGCTCTCCCACTCACACTCATACAACTGTTAGTAGTTATATTCAATAACTTACTAACAAAATGTTCCGTTCCGCAAACATGGAAGGAAGCGTCATCGGTATTAGGAAACCCGGAAAGCCGGCTAATTTACCTACAAGCTACCGTCCTATTAGTCTGCTTAGTGCGATAGGCAAATTATACGAAAGGATCATTTTGAACAGGCTTAAGCACCTGTTACCGGACGAACAGTTCGGCTTTAGGTCCTGTCACTCCTGCGCCCAACAGGTGCACCGCATCACGGAGCACATCTTGGAGCAAAGGAACGTAGGTCGAAAACCGATAGGCACGGGTGCGCTTTTCTTTGACGTGGCAAAAGCCTTCGACAAGGTCTGGCACAACGGCTTGTTATTTAGGCTCTTCGAACTAGGCGTGCCAGACAGCCTCGTGCACATCATACGAGACTTTTAACAGTGTCGAACCTTTCGTCACAGATTGGATGGTGCACTCTCTAATCCCCGCCTTGTATTAGCCGGTGTCCCTCAAGGCTCGGTACTTTGTTTTCACTATACACTAGTGACATGCCAAGGACGGAAAAAGTAGAACTCGCGCTCTTCGCAGATGACACCACGCTGTGCACATCTGATAGGAAACTACGTATGTTAACTAGAATACTCCAATCCGCAGCCAACGCGTTAGGCGCTTGGTTTAGGAAATGGAGAATAGAAGTCAACCCAGAAAAAAGTGCAACAGTGTACTTCTCTCTTTCAATCTGCTCTAGGACAACCTCTAGGAAACCCTCCAAAACATTAGGTCAGATCTCTCTTTTTGGTACTCCGATCAACTGGGTAAAAAAAAGTCAAATATTTGGGAGTCACTTTAGATAGTGGACTCACATTCGCGGATCACATAAAACGAGTTCGGGACCGAGGCGCCTTCGCCATGGGCAGCCTACCCATGACGAAGGCGCCTCGGTCCCGGTACCTTTTGGAGTTGCGTTACGCAACAGTGATGACTAGTAGGGTCAGAAAAACAGTCAGATGATGACTATTAATCAGTTAATTTATTTTTTTGAAAGTATCAAGGCGACTAAAATATTAAATAAAGATAGTAACTAAGTCACATAATGAGAATAAAAATAGAGCAAATCTTCTACTCCACTCATAGGCCCGCCGTCACTCTCATGTGCAGTCTTCGTTTGAAATTTCAGAATCAGTAATACCAACTATAACAATAATAAAAACCTGTTAATCGTTACATAAAACATTGAAAGAGGTGTTATTTGATTTTAATAATGAATTTGGAGCCTTACCAGTGTTAATAATGCGAAGGTCTTCTATAAAACACACCTCTCTGCGCAATGTTGCCTATGTAATCTATGTCTCTCAGAGCAACTGCGAGTATTTCTTTCAGGGTTTTTTGACCGTATAAAAAGAGTGGATAACGTTTCTCATAGTTGACAGTCCGCAGCCGTCAAGGAATTGTTTTTCACAGCGTGGCTTTTTTTGGTGTCCTTATTCTGCAACCGGAATCCACTACGTCTGCTCTTTCACCCCGTACTGTGCACACTGTATTTTTGTTTACACTTGTGGCGTTGACCTCGCGTTTGTTAATATTATTGTTCATTTTAAGACGGTTGGTAATTTCCAATAATAACTATCTCGAACTCTCTGTTTCTGACTTGTCAGCAGTCTTAAAAAAATTCAATGTTTTTAAAATGTTTTTACACTGCTCTTTTTCTCTTTCAAAATAATCATAAGCATTTCTCGAGCACGACTGTTTTGCACATCTCTTCTTTTAGCACTCATTGTTGTCACAAAAGTACCAATAAATATAATTTAAAATTTAATACTTCCGATGAAGTTGTATTCGTCACTCACGTGTCACGCGCTTTCCCGACAGCTTTGCTAACGGTACTGACTGCTGTCAGTTGACGCCATATGCCGCTCCATTCCAAAAGGTCGTATCCTAACAGCATTTGAATCGGATAATACTTGAAAAATCTAAATCATTATCTTGTTATTCTATGGCTCAATGGCCTTCTACATTTGTTTTCTTTTACTTTTTAACAACTTGAGAGTAGTTTATTATATATTAAATAAATTTGTTAAAAATAAGTTCATGGGAATATAATTCACCAACTAAAATGTACTTTTAAATCACATGTTACAATATTAAACGCTGTAAGCTTATGAATTAGATTTAATGTATTATAAATTTTGTGAATTTACCCTACACAAAAAATGTCGTTTCTTTAGAACGCCAAATAGAGTAAGTATGTATGATATTGCAATGTGCCCTACACCAAAAATTATAACTGTTTTTTCTAATACTGTTTGGAATTTTTCTTCTTTAATGTTATTTTTCTTTTTCAATTTGTTTTTTGCTCTTGTACGTGCATTTATTAGGTAAATTTTGTTAATCCAAAAGGAGGAGTGTTCACCCCTAATACAGGTCTACGTACCTAACAATTACGTTCACCGTTGTAATTGATGTTTTACTTAATCTAGAAATTTTGTATTTGTATATAGAAGTGGCGAATAAAAAGTCGAAATTATAATGTAACCTCAAAAAACACGTGAAAAAGACGTGAAAACGTTGTTTACTTAATAGGACGAATACGGTTAGAGGGTTAATACGAATATAGGATGATCAGATGAAGCTATTGAAATTAAAAGACACCCTTATTTCAATCGTGAAGATCGTGAAGAATCATGAAAGCTTTCTTCAACAAAGCTCATACTTAAAAACATAAAACCCAACATCTACCAAGCTGCAACATTGTACATACAACAGCGAACCGTGACAAGACAATTTACATAAGAGCTAATTGAAATGGCGGCTCAATGTCTTTGAAGTTTGACAGATTGACAGTATATAATTTTTCTAGACGTCGATGAAAAAATTAATGGCGTTGTCACGGGAATAATTGGATTTTATTATATTTCCAAGTATCCCCAACAACTATCTTAATATTTGAGCTTGGTAAATACGTGTCTAATATTGACCTATTAACTAAATATAGCACGGTTTTGATATGATTACAATTTATAGCAAGAAACTGAGTTGGAATATTGTTGATTTGTGCTGTGTAGAATACATATCTTGTAAAATTTGACACCAATCTTGCCGAAAATCAAAAGCAATTTTCATCACAGACGAACTGAACCGAGACAGGCATTTCTAAATTAATTGTAATACTTAATAAATTTTACATGTTCACAAGACTTTTTAGTATTGTGCGCATCTCTCCCTAGCGTGATATAATTCAAATTACAACAAACAAAATGTTATTCTCCAAACAGACAGATCCTTCCCTTGATTAAAGTAAAATAGTGGAAAATGGTGACGTCATTACATAACGTACGTCTCAATTGGCTCTAGTACTACCACAGATACATTTACTCACAAACTCAAACTCGGTTATATTGCACCCCAACATGAAATCTATAGAATGATGCAAAATATGAGCTTGTGAGCATATTGCGTGTCCATATAGTTTTGTTTGCATCCATCTCGTGTCGTATAATGACGGTTCGATTCGCGTTGTGACTAAATCAACGACCGGGAACAAGATTTTCGAGGCAAGTGCTTCAGGAGCTAGTCACCTATCTTCCACTAATTTCCATTAATCAAAGAATCCTCCCCATCCACCAAAAATGTGCAAGGAACGCTCCATTTATGTTTGTACTTTGTATTGAAGTTATCCTATTGGTCGAATTTTCCCTGCACTCTAGCACAGCTTTGCTGATTATGACAACATAGCTTTGGTTAGGTAACGTTTCAATGAATGGTTAGTTTGGACAATGGTGTAATAACTTTCAAGTCGGTTTCAGTAGTTACAGGGTTTATCGATTACATACAAACATAAACAAACAAACAGATCTTTCCTCTTATAAAAATAGCAAATATTGAGGTGTTTTCTATTAAAATACCTATGTTCGTTCTGGATTTTCTCCCCGCTGCGTAACAGCATTTGCGATTATTTTCGGCTCGTTTGAAATATGGAAATCCCTAAATATTTTTTAAATGCAGGCTACAGTACTTTTTGCAATTCAAATAAGAGAAGTGTGTCGCATTTATTGGCAGCAACTGTTCTGGGTCACTTCAGGCGCAACTGTCACCTGAATCTGCAATGATGTGACTGAAATATTATTGTTTTTGCGTCTGAGAATGCGTACACGCTTAAATTTCGGATTGCATTACGTGTGTAAATAATTCTAAAATACAATCACAGCTCGGAAGGCGATTTATTTCATTTTTATTCAACCTACTTTTGTAGTCGGAGCAAAAATAAAACGAGAAAGAACTATATAATGGAGGGATAAAAATGAAACCCATCTTCAATCAATAAAAATCATCAATCAAAATGTGTTTGCTGTCTATAGAAGGATTACAGATAAATTTCGTTCTGACCAAATGTACGCCGAAATAACACCAACTGTAAGAGGTAGAAAGCTGTGATGGGAGATTAATCTTGTAATCAATTGTGAACACCACATCATTCAACTGTGTAGAAAATAAATATAAATAATCCAGTCTTAATATTTCACAATCGTACCTAAACGTTGCAGATAAATCACTATAACTGCGTCTGCGCTAGATTTCTAGCTTGACCCTAAACGCAGGATACGGGTCCTAGCTAAGGTGATTAGAGCAAATATCAAATAATATCGCGTTCTTGATCCAAATTGACTTGGAGATATCGCGCAGAAACTAAACATAGTAAATAATAAGTACTTGTACACAATGCAATACACTTTATTGACAATAAAAAGAAACACAAAGCACAAATTTACAAAACGAATAATATCACATACAGAAAACATGGGCGGCCTTATTCCCAATCTTAATATTAATTAGCAGTAATTAAATAACATCTCTTATTTTCTTTTAAAACACTAGTGCTAACAATATTTCGAACCAAGTAAAACTTATCACGTATCTTAGTCGGTCAACCACCAGAAACGCATAAAATTTGCGTAAACCTTTGACTGAATGTTTCGTACCCTTATGTCAACTTCTTACATTTAGCATTCTATTTTTTATTCCATCGTAGTCAAGGGGGCCAGCATGTTTTACTTTTATAAAAGTTATAAATGGTCTATAATAATCTTTGCAGAGTTTCAAAAAATTTGTCCACCTACGTTATTTTTACGTTATTTTCGAAACTAATATTTTTACTTGCTTAATTTTATTACAATACGAAAAACTATTTCTTTTTATATAATGTGCCTACAAAAGAATTTGCGCGAGTTATTAAAATTGACTTTAAAATGTTGATATTTAAAGTGATGCAAAGGATTGCAACAAATTGAAACAGTGAACGGGTTTGAAATCCGCGACTGCGAAACATTGCAGAGCTAGGCAATTGCATTAGGTAGAGCTCAATAAAAGTGATCTTATTTAGTATACAACGGCGGTACGACAAAATAGATTACTTTTGAATGTGTTGAGTACAACAATTGGAATGATCAATTAATTACCACTATCATTTAATACCTAAATGTGTGGATTACGTTTTTACGGATTACGATAAGTAATTGCGAGGTATGATATAAGGTACATGCAAACTGCGCGGGCGCTTATTCGTTCTATACTTATATCTGTCTGTTGCATGACTACTCTGAAACTGGGTTAGTAGGACACTCAGTTTATAGGAAGGGGGGCGTGTTGCTCCTGGAAAATTTAACCGAATCCCAGAACTTCGATCATGCCGAACAAAATATTGGATGTTGACTCATATCTTGATGGATATCAATCGATTTTCTATTAACGTTATAGTACATTTTAATATTTTTATAAACATACCTGTTGTAAGAAACGCCCGACTATACAGTGATGAATAGGTGCAATTCCTAGAGCCACTTACAAATTAAAGTACTCTACTCATTCAATTTATGACTCATGACATCTGGTTTTGAATTCTATATATTATACTCGTATACAAAAAACAACCTATATGATTTTATATGGATACTTGTTAAACTTGCATTTAATTTTGATTATAAACAAATTTACATCCGTAACATTACTAACCATCTATTCCTCACATAGGTTTTTGTAGCTAATCAGGAATAACAAGTGACAATAGACAATTAACAGAAGGTAGGTCACTCGAGCGCTTGGTAAATATTAGTGTGCGTGCCGCAAGTTGTTTGTTCTCCTTTATTGTAACTCGAACGCACCAACCTTGCTCCACATAAAAGATTACAATTAAATATAAAAGACAGACTAGAGCTAAGGACTAGTACGATTCTACATATTTTATAGTTTTACAGGTAATTTTACATAGCCTGGATACCTAAAATAACTTAAAGAACATTGCACAGTAAATTTCATACCTACTTCAATTCATTAATAGGTTTTTTGACAATGCAACCTGTATTGTTTGTATTGATTGTAAATCTCAATCCTGAGTTACCTATGATATAGTTTTGTAAGTTCTATGAACTACTAACCTTTAGATTCAAAAGGGCGGCGCGATTATCTTATTTCTATGCTTATTTTTATTTGAGTAACTGGCAAATGTGGAACACGCGGTACACCTTATGTTAGGGCCATAACATATAACTTGCCCATAGACATTACAAATCGTGGATGTTATTTATATTATATTATTTTTTTTTATGCCGCCTAAACAGCACCCTCACAGTGGAAGATGCGTCACGCATACCGCCGCAGGCAAACGACTTCCGCGACGGTGATGTGGGACACACCAAAGTGGCACCTACCCACTAAAAACCACCTTGCCGGCTGTAGCATGGGAATGCTGTCAGCCTTCATCGGAGCGACATATTATATATTTTTTTTTATTATGGATTAATGACGCATTAGGCCTAATAAGGCCCAGTAGGCCTAATTTGGAATTGTCTTTGTTCCAGTAATCACAATACCTGTTCTATCCCATTATCCGGAACACAACCATTTAATTAGGGGGTCATAATAGGAAGGACTGTAGTACCGCCCCAAATGAGATCTTAAAGTAAGGAACTCAACGATCACTTAAAAACGTGTACTCAGATAAAATAACGATTATCCTTCTTTTTAAAAATAGGATTGGAACGAATGGTTATACGGCATTAACTAAGAAAATATTTTTAAACCCAGACATATATGGAAATATCCGTTAAGAACGTACATATGTTGGGGAGATAGCAATCCCTTTACATTAGAAGAGTGGTAACAAGAAATATGTGCCTAAACCGACTGATCTCAAATATACCAGAATCTTAACCATAATTCAAATAGTATGGGAAACTGCATTCTGTTAACCGGAGGGTCCGTAGACTTATTAACGACGGCGTTGTGTTCACCATCTCACAGTCATCATCTCTAGTCCTCAGGTTTTAGTAGGCGGTACCTGGAGATTGCGCTGGTACTCCATACGAACTCAATGAATCCATTCCTCCCTTAGGTGTAATTATTGAAAAAAAAAAAAATATATATATATATATATATATATATATATATTTGATTGACTATTTAAGTGTGTAGTTAGTTGTAGTTATCTAAACGCTAAAGTTTATTCGGAAAGAGATACAGTTATAGAACTTTTTTATATTTTCTTTTCGTGTGATTGTCGTGAAACAATAATAATGTACAATCATCTGTGGATCATGTCACTGGGATGTATGTAATGTAGTTTCAACAGCTTACAAGAGGGAAGAATTTTGTGCTGTATTTCGAAATTTTCCAACTGCTTAATTTAACTGAACAAAACTACTTGTGCTGCTTCACAAACAAAGCCCTTCTTGCATTTCCAAGCAAAAACTATATAGAAAGAAGCACAATAAGGCAAAGTTTTCCTACTGTTCATGGTTTTCTATTTCAAAATTTACGAAGAGATATTGCTCTTTGCAATAGAATTGTACATGCATAATTCGCAGACATTGTAGGAAAGTATAGTGTTTGAAGTGAGTGATAACTATTCTCAATGTGCCTAGTTAAAAATACATCGACCTTAAAGTGTCGTTTATTATTGTATGTTTCATTGAAAAAAGCCAGCTGATTAGCAAATCAAACTTCATAGGAATGACTTTAATAACCTGCACACTTTTCATTCTCGGTGTCGTTTCTTAGATACCTATCTCTCTATAAAAAAAATTTAATTAATTGTCAATAATTGTCTATTTTGGTGTGACGGAAAATTAGGTAATAGACCTTATAGGGAGCTGGATGGCAAAAGATTAGAGCCGCATTCTAGATGCAAAGCAAAAATTGCAGATTCTGATTCTGGATGAAGCCCGCAATTGTCGGTAAATTTTTTAGGAAATTTTCATCTCCTTTTTTATCAAGTTTCCATTAACTTAAATAAATGGTTTCAAGCCACTTTAATGTTTGTTTTAGAGACAATATCAAAATTTTTCGTATGATTATACATATGCAAGTAAAAAAAGATTGCGATGATCCAAATTACTAAGCCCTTAAGTTTTTTAGTACCTGACCTGAACGATTCAATAAAAAGCCGAATCGAGGATATATTTCTCATACATTTCACGCAGTATAAATCTTTTGTCTATATCATAATCATCAGCACCGATATAGATATATTTTTCATTCGACTAGCCGTAACAACCGTTAGTCGTAACTGACACTGTCAGAGTAAAAAATATTTTCTAAGCTATCATTTATACGATCGAATAAGTTGACAGCTAAGGTTCGGGCCAAAACGAATAAATGGACCAACAATCTTCCCGGCAGCATACAGTATCATGCTCCACAAGCATTTCTTGGCTTAAAAATAATTTAAAAATGCGGGCCTCAAACTTCGCACCTTAACTTCTTTTGCGTCTGCGCCTACGTATAATTAAAAATGAAAAATTAACATTATCATATTCTTCAAACTACAGAATAGGTTATTTGGAAATTCTAGGACGTCGTATTATAGGTATGGTCCAAATCACATTAATTTTCCAAAATATCATTATTTTTGAAATATAAAACTATGCGCCGCCATTACACCGCGTCCATATTGATATTTTTTTATACTTTTTGACAGAAATAAATCGTGTTAGTATTTTAACGTACCATTGGATGTGGAATCAAATCTGACATCCGATTGAGAGAGTTGGGCATTTGTTAGAGAATGGCGGAACATAAATTATTGTCTTTAATGCCTTGTTATACAATTCACAGGGTTTTAATTTAACAAACAGAGTATGGTGAAATTGGGTTTAGACTAAGATTCTGTCTTAAACGGTTATTTTGTCTCGTTAGGGGCGCTACGAACATGTTCGAGCGCGCAAATTCGAGTCGCTAGTCAGCAGTCCCGATTACTGCCGGTCCATATATGTGGTTAGCATCCCTAAGTCTCGCTTAGCTCATCTCTGGTGGAAAAGGGCACGCATCCCTCACAAGCATGTATTCCGCCGTACGGAAACCTCGCTCTGCTAAGGTACGAGCTCAGCGAGCCTAGGAAAATAAAGTAAGCTTGTTAATGGATTCTTTCTTAGCAAACCGCCGCCGATCTTCCTCGAGAAGGTTTTATTGGGACGCGGCCTTTTTCCAGGTTGTTAGGATCTAGCTGCCATATGATATTTGCTTGCACGATAGTTGATTGTAATTTTGGGCACTGTTAGTCTTTTATTGTAGTCACTTTCTTGTATCTGTTGGTAATAAAATACATGACTGTAGCCAAAGTAAAAGAAATCAGAGCATGCCAAGCGCGCCTCCGGACACCTTTCTATTCACGAACATTTTTGTCTATCTTCAAAGTCAACACAACTTTTCTTATTAGATTTTTACTGAATTAATAAATTGGGAATGACGTTTATGAATATTTTATTTGACTGTATAAGTTTACTCACAGAAAGGAATAGATAATAAGCATAGATCATTTAGATTAATTTACGATAGTACTGCCCAGTAGTCGCTGGAAATGCAGCAACATTGACCACATTTCCAGTGACTTTATGCATTTTATTTGTCAAAAGAATGTATGATATTGATTTTTGTAGCTTTGCTCAGGTTTTTGCGGTAGCTTGTCCGCACGTTGTAGCAGTCTTAACACAACGACAAATTACGATTTCGTGCCGCTCGCATTCGAAACTTCAGGCTGTTGGGGGTCCGAAGCTTTGAGCTTCTGTAAAGAGTTGGGCCGTCGACTTATGGAGGTTATACGCGTTCCAGGTCTTACCTGATGCAAAGGCTGTCCATAGTTGTCCAACAAGGTAAGGCGGCCAGTGTGATGCGTCTGGTAGGGCACGAGGTGGGCTTTTCGAAACTTAAAATAATTGTATAAGGTTGTATTTGTTTAATTTTTCTTTGGTAATATTATACATTTTAATCATCTTTACTGCTAAATATGTTTGTATATGCTATGTAAGTTATAAGCTTGTATCAATAAAATTTGTTCATTTTTGAAAAAAAAATCTAACTACACACTGTCAGCAATCTAAGGCATTTAGCCAGAGCAATCGTGAGGTGCGGTGCGGGATGAGACGCGGGAGGTTCACTCCCAAACTGCTAAGATTAATACGAATTTGATATTATTTTTGAAATCCAAGATGGCGGCTGTTCAAAATGTTCTTTTTGTCAATATGGGTGGTGCCATTTTGGAGTATTTTTGGGTCGCTTAGTACGACCTTCTATCAATTACACTTTATAATCTGTAAGAAATGTAATTAATGTATGTACTTGTCAGTTTAAATTGATGAAAAAAGCAATTAATAAAAAAAATTAATTAGTTCAATATTTCTATAAAGATAGAGTGACAACGCTAGCACTTTTATCAATCGTGACAGATGTGTTGACGATTTCGGCGTTTTCGCGAACATCAAAGGTGATTGCTGACGTATGTAGTTAGATTTTGGTCTTGACTGAGTTCATCCTCACATTAAAGGCCTTTAGAATTTCGGCCTGATGCTAATGTGATAGGTACTAGTACAAATACATTTTCAAACTAAATCGAAAAAAGTTCATAGATTTTAAAAATTACCTATAACGGTACCTAATGCAGAAGCTTAAAAGTATTAAAATACTGAGCGCATTACTAACGGTTAGTATAAATATAAAATATGCTCTTTTGAATAAAATTATTAAGGAAATACGAAACGACACATTTTCAGCGCACATTTTTGTTTTCTAAAATGTATATGGCAGCACTGTAAAGTCTGCTTTTTTCCTATGTTCGTTTATAAATGTTAGTAATTCTTTATCAGTCAGTGTCAAAACTGTCTGTTTAAAAAGTCAAATATAATGTATTGAACTGGGTTGCGCCAGCGCGGCACTAAGTGATTGAATCCTTTTTGGGCCCGGCATTCGGTGTCCAGGAAATGGCTTTTCTTTCAGTTACTCCTTCCTTTAAAAGCTGGCTTTCTTATTAAAACTTTTTGTTTCCTATCAGTTAACTGTCAACATTTATCCGCCTTGAAGTTCACAAGCTTACCAAAAGGGTAATATTATTTCAAGAAACGGTTGCTTTTGTAGTTGTCTTGTCTGTTAAGTCACTTTTTTAATAAGTAAAGCGATTGTAACAATTATTATACCCCAAGATATAGATATTTCATTTTATTTAGATTTTATTAGAAATCGTACATTCATATTGGTATCATAGCCATGTATGTTGATTGATTGATTGATCGAAATTGAAAGCTGTGTCGACAACAAGACGTTGATCTACTTGGCTGGTGATCTTAATTTAATAATAATATAAAAACGAAATAATAAAAATAATCTCATAGATTTCCAATTTTTTCCCTTGCAAGAAGTTATCCAAATTTCGCAAAATGGTAATCAGTTCGACCAAGGTCCGGGGAGTACGGTGGATGTCTAAGACATTCCGATTGAAGCTCCTCCTAATTTGGTAGCCATCTGTTGAGCAGCGTTGTCCTGAAGCAGCAGTGGCCTAGACCGATTGACCAGTCTCGGTTGTTTAGCAGCTAGCTTGTCCATCATGGTTTGCAGGTGCTGACAATAGACATCTGCCGTAATCGTCTGGTCAGCTTTAAGAAAGCTGTAGTGAACGACACCGGCACTAGTCCAGCAAACGCGCACAAGTAACTCTTTTTGAGTCAATTTTCGCTTGGGGCAGGATTTGGCTGGTTCGCCAGAATTCAATCATCGCGATGAGCGTTTCCGATTGTTATACAGGATCCACTTTTCATCCTTTAAAATCCTTTCATTATTGTGCCGGTTGAGTAATGTAACGCAGCAGTCGGTTAGCTGCACTCAATTCATGAGGTTCCCACCTCTCAAGCTCATCCCAATCTGCTTCAAGTGGATTAAAACAATTTTGTCAATAACACCGCAGCCTACAGCTACGTGGACGTGGTTTGCGATGATGGATCCGCTTCCACAATAGCCTTCAATTCTTCATTATCAACTTTGGTCTCCGGCCGTTCAATCCAGAACGAAAACGTTGGAACCAAAAACGCACTGTGTTTTCTTTTGCGACACCGCCGCCATACACAGCATAAATACTTCGAGCCGTTTCTGCAGCACTGGTTCCCCGGTGGAACTCGTAAACGTAAATAACGCGATATTTCAAGTTTTCCATTTTGTAAACTGAGTGACACAAAGAAAAATCCAATGAATTACGGTTTTCGAAATACAAATGCGTGAGTAAATAGCTGTATAAGCTAGAAATTTGAATTCTTAACCAAAGTGGAGGTAATACAGATCAAAGTGGCTAGTACGACAAAACGCCAATTTCATATGTAAGGACCTAATATTATTTGTGTGTTAGTAAACATATTCTGTATATTCTCCCAGTGCGCTCGTTATCTATCCCAAGAGCCCATACTAATAGAAACAAGTCTTTTATTCATTTTGCAGCGCAGAACTGGGCTGCTTGAGGTTTATAGTATAGTGCATTTTATGCCAGTACTTAAAATAAAATTTTGGTACACTAATATGAACATTTAAAGTGAAATAAAAATGAGTTCGAAATAGAAAGTATTTTTAAGTTGAAATATTCTTTAATAGTTTAACATAGGTTTGAGAGAAAATATTTCAAAGGTTGGATAAGAATTATCGAAAGTGTTTAATAGAATTCAAAGTTGCCTAATCAAAATTGTGTTATAAATCTGCCATAATTCATTTCCGACTTCGAATTTGGACATTTGTCCTACTTCTATAAATGTTTGGCAATCTGTGTTTTATTTTACAGACAGGATCAAATATTTTCATGCCTTAACTTTTCGTCATTAAACATGAAATACCCTAATATCATTTTTATGCTCCGTGGTAATTATGTGGGAACCGTAATTACCTACCATGAAAATTGCAGCTCTTGCTAACAAAGCTACATACAGATTGTCATACCTACTCTATTGGAACAATGGTGTGGAGTAATCAACGTTTGTTACTTCATACAGTGTATTAGGTTTGCGTAGCTTGTAGTTGACTGCGGTGCGGGCACCCGCACTCAGCCAAACACGCCCTAGTGACACGAATCAATTTGAAAAGCCGAGGCACCAACCAATGAAACAAACTCATCTAGCCTAACTAGGCATAGCAGTTCAGAATCTATATATCCAAATATTTAAGGCGTTTAAAGTGAACCTGCGATCTGTAATTTATTTAGATTATGCATGTTTTTTAGTTCGTTATCCAGTTAGATAGAAACAGTGGTGAGCCAATACCGCGGCAAAGCGCGAAAAAACTAATGCGGCGTTGCCAACCCGTGCACGCGATCACACACGTTTGTTCGTTCGTACTACCAGCGAGCGGGCAGGTAGACAACATACTTGTTTATTGTTCGGCCCTAATATAATGAATGCTTCGCAGTCAAAAATACACTTGCCTTTCCACGCCTCTAAACTGACAGGTGTTTTTAATAAATATCTCGATGAACCAGTGGATTCTACTTCTCAGACCTCATGTCCTTCAATTTACCAACTAACTACGCAGTATTAAAATAATGTTTGAAATTATAAACTAAAACTACATTTCAAGCGTAGGTAGATTACTACTGACTTATATTGTAGATTTTAGACACCATCCTACTTATCACGTGTATCAAGATAATTTATCATAAAATATATAATAAGTATATATTATTATCTAATTGGAATGACATCTTTACCTAATTAGGGACTTACCGTTTAGAGACTCCACATACGATATCTTCAAATCTAGATCTAAATTTTCAATAATTTTTGTGTCAGTGTCCATTATACTGGATTCTGTTGGGACTTTTATCACAATCTCGTGCTTCACCTGACTCGTAGAGGCCGCGAGACTAGGCGATACACTCATTTTTGGAGCGTCTTCGTGCATCACTATTGGATTGGACGAGGCGAACCTCTACCACCTTCACAATCTTTACAATTAATCGTTCGAAGCTTAATTAACGATTATAAGTTCAAAAATAACATTATAATCGACAATGTCTTATTAAAAGAAAATGTAGGTCTCTAGGCCACTTCACTTCCACTTGGATATTCCGTCCGACATAAAACAAACTCAGATTCAATAGAAGTACTACACTCATGACTGACATTGAATTATGTCGGTAAAGGGCAGCGAGAAATTAACCCACTTCGAGAAATGTGTGTCATGGCCTATTTGTTGATATTTTTGGAAATATTTTTATTTGAATATTAAAATAACATTAAAAGCGTAATTAAAATAATACGATTCACTATTCCAGCAAAAATATATGCAATTTTTCACGGTTCAGTTCATCTTAGTTACATTGTCGCATAACTTAAAAAACATGCAAATGATGCAAAATGACAACGTTTGCTCATGAATACGTTGTGTTGTGTAATAAATGACCGTTTCTATTGCACAATCCTTTCACAAGGGCTCTGAATGTAGGTCAATCTATATGAAAAGGATTGCAAAGAGAATCGTGATTTAGCAATGGCTTTACTAAAAAGTTTGATTAAATATTGATAAAAATTATTTCATTTTGTTTTAAAATTTGTAAAAAAAATTTATATATTATTCGTTTTGATTTGTGTGAAATACTAATATATCCACATCCGGTGTACACTAGCGAATTCTATCGGTGTATTACTGTA
This sequence comes from Marasmarcha lunaedactyla, assembly GCA_923062675.1. Classification (NCBI taxonomy): domain Eukaryota; kingdom Metazoa; phylum Arthropoda; class Insecta; order Lepidoptera; family Pterophoridae; genus Marasmarcha; species Marasmarcha lunaedactyla. The sequence goes on along the minus strand of OV281339.1, from coordinate 8,603,902 downwards.
ATACTATCAAGTACAGACCAAAAACTTCAAACAATAATGCATAGGTAGCGCTTAATTAAATTTATGATTATATATATATTATTTATGATTATAAATTTATGAAATACATGAGTGATTATAAATACATTAGGAATTAATTGACAATCAAAGGAAAGCATTTTATGTAATATGAATTAAGTATCTGATAGTTCTTACCAGTAGGCTTATTTTGATTGAGTAGGTCAGTTGATAATATTTTTTACTTCTACTTTGCCATCTATCAATACAGTTGGAACTCGGTCTCACTTACTATTGAAAGTTATGGCAATCAGCCGCCGTTACTTTGTGGTGAACTATTTCTGCCAATGATAAAAAGAAAATGAATTTGCTTACAAAACAGATTCATGTCAATCTAGAAAGCTAGGTGTAATTCTGGTGTATTAACTTAAAAGCTTTTTATGCAGCCTGCAAAACTTGTGTTTTTAATATTGAAGAGAAGCAATTTATTTAATTTTCTTAGGAATAAGTTTAATGTAGGTAAAAGTAAACACAGATACAAATAAGGTATATTAGTAAAACGGTTTTAATATTAAGGTTAGTAGCTACAGGAAGGGGATTAATAGAGACGCGTTTGGCCTTAATAGGAATGAATCATTATATACAGGGTGACTTGTAATTCGACGTATTCCTCTTGGGATAGGATAATACCACTAATTTCCAATAAAATTAACTATAATGTCCCTAATACCAAGCAGGCTCGTTATCGAAATATTCAATATTTTTGGTTTTGTTCAAAAAAATCCCGAATTAACTACAAAAAACTCAATAAATAAAAAACTAGTGTTTTGCATAAAGTTGTTTAATTTTTTATAAGTTACCAATACATCAACAAACATTTATTAATACTAATACTGGCACAAATATTAAACATTTTAAAATGGCAAGTTAATTCTTATAAAATTTTGTTTTGATTTACTAATTTGGTCAATAGAAAACTGGATTTCTTTGAAAAATCAATAGTACATTAAGCGTACAAACTACTGAAATAACTTCCTTGTTATATTAGCTATCCAAACAAGTTAAATTATTAAGACACAAACAACAATTCCCAGAAAAAAACGTACGTAGAGCACGTGCATTGTAAAACCTTTTGTTATCGTACCGCAGCTTAAGTTGCAGAGTTGCAATAAATTCCTGGAACTTTTTAGTTGTTATTATTAGAAGTTGGATGAGCGTCATAAATAATAATTTGAGTGAACCCCACTTTTTGCCCAACAATTTAAATGATGAGTATTATGAGGAATTTTTGAGAAATGAGTTAAGGCCATTGCTTGAAGATGTGGAATTGGTAACAAGGAGACGATTGGTATTCCGACACGATGGTTGTCCAGCGCACTATCGAATTACTGTGTGGCAGTGGCTGGATACCTCGTTCCCAAGGCGTGGGATTGACAGGGGTCCGATTCCATGGCCTGCACGGTGTCCCGACCTGACACCGGTTGATTTTTACGTTTGGGGGGCATATGAAGTCCCTTGTTTATGCAACGTGAATTCAGTCTGTCGAAGTCCTGCGAGAAAAAATAGTCGAAGTGGCTAAAAAATACGACACTCTTTCACTTCAAGAGTGACAGTGACAGAGATAAGAAAGCGAGTGCGTGCATATATTCACCGTAGGAGAGGGCACTTTGCACAAGATTTGTTAAACGTATCGCAAAATTTATTAAAAAAATATTTTTTTTATTTCCATTTTTTCTTTACACTTTACCTATCATCATGTTATGCAATTTTTTCTGAGAATCTTTTCTTTTTTTGTAAACAATGTTTTTGGATAGCTAATAGAACAAGGAAGTTTTTTGATTAATTTTTACGGTTAATATACTGTTGATTTTTCAAAATTAATCCAGTTTTCTATTGACCAAATCAGTGTATCAAAACAAAATTTTATAAGATTTCACTTGCTATTTTAAAATGTTAAATATTTGTGCAGGTATTAGTATCAATGAAATGTTTGTTGATGTATTGGTAACTGGTAAAAATTTAAACAACTTTATTCAAAACACTAGATTTTTGTTTATTACATTTTTTGTAGTTCATTCGGGATTTTTTTTAACAAAACCAAAAATATTGAATATCTCGATAACGAGTCTCCTTACTGTTGGAAGTTAGTTGTATTATGACATCCCAAGAGAAGTAAGTCAAATTACAAGTCAGCCTGTATATATAGTGAACAGAAACGGGAAGGAGGTGAATAGATTTAAGAGTGGGTGATTAGGGATACTATTTTTAGGGTTTTTACAAAGTTTAAAGCATAGAAATACAAGCAAGAAAATAAATTTTAATAAGAATGATAGACTTCAATTTAAAATTCATTTTACATTCGTTTTAATACTATTTGGTTAGGGTTTAATTTTGAACTCTATCGCTAAGGGCACTTAGCCGGAACTTAAAACTATTCCTACACATAAGATACGTCTAAGAGCACCCGAGAGAGAAAGGATCTTGGCTTAGGGCGTCGTGTATTGAAACTATTACTGGTTTGAAATGATCAAAGAACCAGCCAGAAACCAGTAGGAACGCGTACGTCGTCGCGTTGTAGGTTAGTTAGGTAAGTTGGTTCGGTGGGTTAGGCGATTCTATTACTGTGCCCTATTGCTGATCGGAACGCCAGCGTTATTTGACGTAATACCGTCGTAATTTCATTAAATCAGGAAATACACCATTATCAACACAGTCTTAATTTTAACAGAAATTCCATCTAAATCGGGAGTATTTTTTACTTTAATGCTTTTAAATGCATTTAAAATTTGTGGAACAGTAACATGTTTAAAGTTGAAATCAATATCGCATGTATATACATTTTTCATTAGCACTGACTGTTGGACTGTGCAAGAGTGGAACATGAATTAATACTCAAAGTAGTTGACACGGAGATGGCAGTAAGAAAATATTCTTATGCTTCAGCAACTTCTCTGTCAGTTGACAACAATTTATCATTAATTTTTAAATTATATTTAGTGCTCTTTTGCTTTCCCAGTTTCCTGATTAATTATATTCCATGCAGTTTTTGAAATGTTAGTACTATATTGAACTTTATTATTAATGTAATTAGATTTAGCTACACTGCATACTCTTTTAAATAATCTAGAATACTTTTTAACATATTCATAAATGTCTTTTTATGATTATAAATTCTTTCACTGTACAATTCATATAATCTATTTCTACTTCTGCATATTCCCACTCTTGCCCAGTCACTAAACCTGAATAAATTATTATTTACACATATTTTCTTTTTTGTAAAAACAGAGTCATATTCATTTTTAATTATATTATGAATAGAGTTATATTGCGTAATAGGATCGCCACAGTAATCTAATTTAAATGTTTTTTTAATACATTATTTCTAAATGTATCAAGCCGTCTCTCATTCATGCGTAGGTATAAAGGTAATTTCTCTTTTTAGTGTTTTTTGCCCAATATCAAAAGTGGCCAACTGCCCGCGATCTGATTGTAGTTTGTTAATTACTGACTTTGTATATGGCACTAAATTCGCTGTGATTCGCCTAGGCTCTAAATATGATGTACCTATTCGTTAAAGCAAAAGGCCTGGAAACTTTATGCAAAAAAGAAAATCTAATATCTTTTAAAGTTCAAAGTCTAACACTAACGAAATATGTCCTCATATTCACGCAGCTTCCACCGTCATGGATTTAAAACGTACTACTGGGAGGACTGTTATGCCAACCCCCACACACTAAAGGTACAGTAAATAAGTAGGTAGCTTTTGCATTTGTATATTTACAGGAATTTTAAACATGAAATTTAATTTCCTTGTACAGTCAGAAAAAGAGCTTCGGTACATTTTGAATAATAAAATATATTGACAATCAAAAGTAAGTACCTATTTTAATATATAATAGTATTAATATATTAGTAGTAAATATTATTTCCTAATTCTGGTCAGGTCTCAATATTTGGTTTTAGTTAATAAATGAATTGATTTTATTTCTGGTTATTCTTATGGTTTATAATGTTGATTGTTCAGTGTTATGATTGTAAAGTCGTTAATAAAAATGGTTGCGACGTTGAAACATGGTCGAGGTAAGCCTCGACTTCCCAAACTAAAGATGTTTTGTATAATTTATCCAAATACTTCGAAAATGAATGCAATAGGAATCCGAGCAGTAATGTGACTTCCGCTACTATACTATAATATCAACCGGAATACCATTGACTTCCGTTAGAAAGGTCCAATCGGAAAGCAAATATCATTCTTCAAAACACGGACCAGCCTTAAAATAACCCAAAAAGAAACCAAATCGGAACCAAAAAAGGAAATGATTAACAAGTAATCTGGAGAACTATTCACTACTAAAACATTACAAATAAAGAAATTCCTACGATGACGTATTGTCATTACACGCAAAATTTAAAGAAGAAATAGATTATAAAGGTTGTGTCAGCACGATACAAAAACACGTCATCTCATTAAGTGTTAAATGGGAACCAACCAATGGAAGATTTTTAATTATGTTACGAAATTCGATACTTGCAAATTAACTATTTCATAAAAATTGCAGAATATCGTGAACAAAATCGACCAATTGTTTTTACCGACGAAACTTATATGCATACATCTCATACCCTCTCAAAGTCTTGGTCAGATGGAAGCACTTTTGGTTTTAAGCAACATGTATCAACCGCTTGAACATCATCCATGCCGGTAGAATGGATGGTTTTTTCCGAATGTCTTGCTCATGTTTAAAACCAACCAAAAAAGTGGTGATTTATGATAATCGTTCGAAGTGGATCCAAACGCAATTACTACCTAACCTTAAACCTAATAATGTTGTTGTTGATAATGTGATAAAACACCCTATCATAATTCAATTCAAAATCATGCACCGAAATCTAATTCTAAAAAACAGCAAAGATTTACTAGTTGACGTTTAGAAATATTGAGCACTCATCAAACGTGCTTAAGCCTCAGTTATATTACTGATTCTAAAAAATAAGGCGAGATTTGTAAAGTACAAGATAGACGAAGTATTACAGCACGGTCACCCTGTGCTTCATTTACCGCCATATCACCCTCAGTTTAATCCTATTGAAAATATTTGGGGGACAATGAAAAATATATTCTAATTTCTAAATTATATTTAATATTCACTATTTTAATACCATTTGATATTATTTGGTAACGTATGAAATACCTGGCTATAAAATTTATTAAAGTATTGGTTTATTTATTTATGTGCTGACCGTACCAACACTATTACATATGCAAAAACGTCTCGAAAGTAATTTACCTGTATGCACTTTGATTATGAAGCCAATTGTTAGGTTCAGGTCCAGGGTAAACATTAGATCTAATAATCTCTCGGTGTAAAACTTCAATGTAGTATTACACGCCCGAGTAGGATTCGCAATTCATCTTCGCCCTACCCATAGTTTTACCCAGAAATTTATTATTTCTTATCCATCTATGTACTTACCAGTATTTATACCAAAGATAACTGCAGTTAATCAATCATACAAGATAAAACCTGGGCCGTTAAGCAGCCGTTTAGAAGATGAGTAGGTACGGTTGGATCTTCGTTCGAAGAAGATAACTAATTATCAAATTAGTATAAACTAGAGCTTCTGATTATTATTATAGCCCACAACCGTAGTGATTCAGGGGCGTAGTTGTACTTTTCTTTAGCAAGTTTCCAGAGCTATATATGTTTCAGTGGAGAGGGGAGATGTTTAAGGAGAAGAGTATGAGCTAATACAATGGACTTGCTACATTGCAAATTCATCATAAAGTAAGATCAAATCTTGTTGTTTTAAATTTTCACTTCAAATTAAAATCAAAATTACTCCCTTCGTATCCAACCATACCAATGTGTATTAAATACTTAGACTATCAGAATTATATCTATGGAAGACGTTGTGGTTAAGAAAAGATAATTTATTTTTTTTTTGGTACTAACTGAACAAAAAGTACTCTTTCCAGATCAAATAACACTATTACTTTATTTCCATTTAGGTAAAATTTTTACCAATGTAAAATATTTGTGCATTTTATACATTATATTATATCGCATGCGTGGTACGCCGTACATCTTTAGGCAGTTTGGCCTACTCACATTTTTGATTTGATAAGTGTACGGTATGTATAAGTTCGCTTTGTACATTTAACACTAATTTTATTGCACCTACATAAATAAAAAAGGCACAAAACAGGACTTTTTGTCTGGAGTTTTCAGTGGCAACTTTTTTTTACACATAGTAAGCGTTTGCCGTCAGTATCACCTAATTTACGAGACCAAATGTCTTGATGTGAGTGTCAAATGATTGAAATGAATCTTACTGTTCCAAATGATCGGTTCCATGAATTAAAATAAAATAAATTGGGGAATTAATTATTTTATGAATTGAAAACCTATACTTTTTACCTTTGCTGTAAATTACGTCGCTAGTGCCACGCCATGAAACTCATAGGAATTTCAGGACAAATTCAAATGTAACCCATTGTTACTTACTAACAATTGTTTAACGGTGAGCGAATTTTTAAAACTCATACAAATATTTCTCTTCTTAATAATTTATAGCAATTATGAGTAAACCCCCTTAAATAAAACATTTTGACATCATGAGGATTGCAAAACACAAGTTGTATACATGAAAAATATTATATTTAAAATGATTTTCAAAAGTATAAATTTCTGCACTTAATTATATTTTTGTCACATAGGTCGAAGTACATGTTGTTTCTCTATTAATAATGCCGATCTTGTTTATATTCTATTGTATTGCACTATATAAATATAGTACACAATATTTAAGGTAACAATATTTATACCTAACCCATCCACCATATTCAAAGAAAAGGAATACACATGCATGCTCAAAAATTTAAGGCAAACAAAGACTTTACTCTTAAACCTATAAAAAGGGTAAAGTGTTTATAAGATAGGGCATTTTTTAATTAACATTTACATTCAGGACTCGATTACATATTACTTTATATATCTTTTAACATTTCAGTTCCTTTACTTTACTGCAGAGATTCTCCCTTAGCAGCGGCCGTGAGGAGTTCCCTTGAAATGATAAGTCTCTGAATTTGAGAAGTTCCTTCATAGATCTGGTAGATTTTGGCGTCCCTCATGAGCTTCTCCACGGGGTATTCAGTGTTGAAACCATTACCGCCGAAGATCTGAACGGCGTCGGACGCCGCTTTGTTGGCAACGTCCGAGGCGAACGCTTTGGCCACTGACGCGATCACTGTGTTCTTTTTGCCTGTAATAAAGGAGTATTTTATGTGATTTTCTTCACTTATCCTCCGAAAGACTTGAACTTAAATGAGGTGGTACTTTTCGAATAAACAGAGTTGCATGTATTACAGTTTTACATGGTCCAGTGAATAGATCAGCCATTCATATTTATTAAGAAATACATTTGCGCCTATTATTAAAATAGTCTCATGGCGTAGAAGGTTCAAGAGGATTTAAACCTTGGCAGGGGCCAACAATTTTATGATGAAAAGTGAGACTTAAATAAATTATTTTAAAGGAAGTTTTCAACTCATTATACAAAATAAGATAAAGGCAAGTTAAATACTGCACAGAAATTATAAATATTCCAATTGTTTCCCCAAAATAAGTAAAAAATATACCTATAACTCAAAATTACTTTACATAGCCAATTGTGAGTAGCAGCAGACTTGAAATCCAAGAGAAGCAGGTTGGGATTATAGACAATAAGCAACCTTTAAATGCATTTGAAAACACTTAAAACCACAAACCATGATCTACAAGCCAAGCAGCCTTCTGCCAGGCCAGCCGAGCGGTCTCCACTCCGATCTGCATATCAGCCAACAGGAATGCTATGGCCTGATGCCTTGCGATGGGCACCCCAAAGGTCTTCCTTTCTAAGGCATACTTGGTAGCCTCGTCTAAGGCACGTTGGGCGAGCCCTGTTGCGCCTGCTGCCACCTTAAGACGAAATAAACGTGTTTTGGTTAGGGATTTTGGAACTGAAATAAAACTGAATTAGTGGGTGAATAGATTTTCTGCACATAATTGTTGAATGATGTGCTATGTATTAATTTTGATCGTCATCTTCAAACTTTTAATGCATGATAGCATAGGCTTGGTTTATTTGACACAGGAATTGGAATTATCTTTGTTTTGGAATTAAACAAGAAAAGATATGTAATTCGTTTAACGATACACGGCCTCTGAAGAAACCTTACATTAACCACTGGAAAAAATTTACCAGACTCATTAAAGGTGAACCAATCACTCTACAACTAGCTATGAACTCTTTATGAAATCTTAACTTCATGACCTCCAATTAGGGGCACCCATTATCCGTCACACATTATGGAGGAATGGGGGAGGTCCTCAAATTGTGGAATTTGGTATGTCAAGTAATTTTGAGGTATATATATATTTTTTTAAGAATGAGTTATTTTGGGGAACCAATTTGAATATTTCTTAAATAAAGGGTTGAGTTCAAAATGTTCGTGCCGTCGGCCACTTATGTTTCAGTAAAATATACAGTTATAATTATTTTTATTATAATAATCAATAAGGTTAATACCATATTTTATAATCACATGAGCTAAATACTAATTAGTTTTTTTTTAATTTTTAGTGTTAAAATAGCCATCGTTAGAGTAAACTTATAATAACTATATTGTATTGCACCACAAATTCTTTAATCTAAAAATATTTGTTATTTCATTTAAAAGGGAAAAAAGGAAAAATAAACAATTAACTACTATTTAATTATTTATTTTGTTAGTTTGCTATCTCATTAGTAAGTATGCTGCATTCACTTGTTGCACAAAAACAGAGCAAATGCTTTTTTTTTATTGAGGGTTGCCGATCAAAGAAAATAATTTCGCACATAAAGCCAAGCAAATAAAAAGCACAAAAATAAAATATTTGACTATAAAGCTGACATAAATATATTTTTTGTGATATTATTTAATGTATTATGATTTCGACATTTTTCAAAGTAATTAATTCAACTGAATATCTATGTCATCTATTTTAAGTCATAAAGATTACCTCAAGTATTTCTTTTTGCATAATGATTAACCTATAGTTCGAGAACCTTGTCTGTCGGTAAAGATGCACGCAGTTACATGTTCTTTGATTTGCTTTTATGTCTTTTATATATTTATATACATAATTTGGTTCGGACTTTCTTTTTAGTAATTATTATAAAATGTTATAAAAATTAAGGTATAGTCATTTTTTGCGTAAAGTACTGAAATCAAAAGCTTAAGGAGGGCCGGGAATGAACTCAACTATTTATATTATGGTTGTGTCATGTGGTAGATTTTTTAATCACATTGCAAAGTTTGTTATTTACCTGGAATGAACAACTCTACAATTTTCTATGGATTCTTGATGACAGATATTTATAAAAATCTTTGACAAGACAGTTTAACCAATAATAAGTTAGAAGAGTTGCTACTTTATGACGTCATATAGAGGTTGAATGTGAGTCAAATTATTTTACGCACTATCGTTAAAATAAGCTTATCGCTATTATCTGCGAGCTTATATTAACACATATATAATTAAAAAGTGATACCTTGATATGGTTTTCGAATAATAATCAGATATGTTTATTTAAATACCGAATTGAATATAATGTGTAAGAACCTATGTGAAGAAACCTGGGATCCATAATCATATAATTATTACAACTTATGCTATTCACCGGTTCTGTTGCTATGAGGTGGGTATTTCATCTCATTTTTTCGTTATAATTTTTTTTTTATTCATTCCATTTAAGAAAGTTCCCATTAAGCAGAAGTAAGAGAACCTAGGAGTAACGTGGGTGAAACAACGCAGAAACCTCTAGTTCTGTATTACCGGTGGCCTGGTCTGGTCGAAAGCGCCCATGGCGATCTTGAATCCAGCTCCTTCCCCGATGAGCACATTCTCCTTCGGGATGCGAACGTCTTCGAAGGTAATACCACGAGTGTCAGATGCACGTTGGCCCATGTTGATCTCCTGCAAATTTACAGTCAAACGCTTGTTGCTATCAGTAAATAAGATCAGAACATTCAATTGACAGCGGATATTCAAAGTTTCATATCAAATTGTTTTTATTGGGAATTTAGAAAGGTATATTTGTACTGTTGTATTGTTACATACATGGAACGTAACTTTTTACCCTCAATGCATTTTATTATATACCTAGATAACGTAAAGATATAAATAACTGTTTGGCCACCAAAGTATAACTAATCTGCTATTTCTAATGAACTCAAACTGGCTTAAGAAACAATTAAGCTCTTTTCTCTTTAAAAAGTTATGCATATACTTTACTTTATATATATAAATATACACAAATCTATTCAATTACTTGCGTTCAATTTTGTGCCATGTCCTTCAAAATAAAAAATGAGTTACCTTACGTCCGGGCACTACTCCGGGCCACTCCCTCTCCACAATGAATCCGGTGAAAGCCTTGCTCGCAGGGCACTTGGGATCTGGGTTAGTTCTGGCTAACACAAAGTACCTGCAATTATTATAAATGCAATTTCAAGTGATCTACTCGTATATGTTGCAGTGACAGTTATTCATACATGGACTTACTACGAAAATATTTATTCTGAAAAAGCGGTGGTATTTTTGTTTCAAATTTAAATGGAACCAACATGCCTTAATAAATAAAAAACAGTTTGGTAACTGATAAGTAAATGACAGAATTTTGAGGTTGCCAACATAAAAATACAGGACAAATTGAGAACCTCCTCCTATTTTGAAGTATGGTGATAATTAAACTAATTAAATCCACAAAGTTTTCTGCAAAAGTGAACAAAAGCGGCAATGGACCACACAGTTGTCAAAGAAGAGGTGATAAGCAGGCCTCCCAAAAGATGGACCGACGACCCGTTTAAAATCGCCAGAAAGTAATGAACGTAAGCCACAAAAGATCGAGCAATGTAGAAATGTAGGACACTTGGAACCTTGGAAGTTTTAGCGCTGAAGGAAGATAATAAAACCCACCAATTGGCAACTCCACCATTTGTGATCCACATCTTCTGACCATTGAGGATCCATTCATCTCCTTTTTTCTCAGCTTTAGTCTTGACGCCAGCCACGTCTGATCCCGTGTTCGGTTCGGTTACACAGTAAGCCTGAAATATGAAGGGTAATTTATTCTGAATCCATTTTTTTATATCAAAAAACTGGATAATTACAATATTTGTATTATCATAAAGTTAATGTTTTAATATTGAATCATAATTCAAATATAATTACTTAAATTATTAATTATAGAAGATTTTGGCGTTATAATACACCAAAATTCTTAACGGCATGAACTGCCTGTACTTGAAATTGTCTTTTAATGAATTAACTTTAGAGAAATCCGAAACCATGCTTATTAGATGACCAGATGTCGTTAGTTTCTTTTTTAAATAAAATTGTGTAAAAAAAATTAAGTGTTGCTAACATTTTAGGTGACGCTGCTTGTATAACAACGTCAATAAGAACAAGTAATTGTCAATGTTGAGAAATAAATATTTGAATTTTAATTTAAACTTACTGCGACAAGGGGCTCTTCAATAAGTCTGCCTAAATACTTCTTTTGTTGTTCCTTGTTACCGGCAATGATGACTGGTGTTTGCTGCAATTAAATGTAGCATTGTATATTTTAACAGAGATTTATGACAATTTTACTAAGTTTGTTGCTCAAGCGCCTGGTGGCATTACACTGACAATTTGCGACATTAAAATAATAAAATTTGCAAAATTGAGGTTGGGATACAAAGGATCTAAAAGATCCAGCCTTCGCAAAGCAAGATTTTATTAGTTTAAAACGTGCCTTTCTGAAGCATCAGCATAGTTATTCCTGAACGAAAAAGCTAAATTTTTCAAAGAACATGCACTTGGGGTTGGCACAAGACAAAAAAAATGAATTCTATGTCGTTTTTTATGATTCATGGCAATGGGTGATGTTCCATTTTTAAGAATTCTATAAATTTTCTCTTATTTTGTTTTGGGTGGTGGGGCTTGTCAATTAAGTCTGAATGAAACTGAAGTCACAAAACCAAACAAAAAAGATAATTGGTGTAATTATTTACATAAAAAATTTAAGTAAGCAACTTAAGAAAATTATTTTTAGTCTTTAAAAACAATTTTTTTCCTTCTAGAAAATAGTAGAGTCGGCAATAAACACAACAGCTTCCAGTAAATGCAAAATCCTCCAATAATTCCAAGGTCATATAGAAAAGTGACCACTGGTTCAAAAAAGCGAACTAACTGTATCTACTACTACTACTGAACTAATCTTCTAGTAACATGCCAGTTAGCAAAAGGCTAGTTGTTAGACCATAGTCATGCAAGCCTGTGAACAGCACTCACGCCTAGACCACTTGCTTCCATGGCCGTTTTGATGCCCGTACACCCGTACGCTAACTCTTCAGATATTATGCACCCTTCAAAGACACCCATATTCAAACCACCTGTGGAGCAATGAGGTTTTATTCTGTTAGACGTTTTTAAATGGAATGTGAAAGGGAACATGTTAGGGTGGCCTGTTCACGTTATTTATTGAATCGAGACGCGATGTTACAAGGTATTCATATATTTTTTATTTATAAACTTATCTCAAAGAATTCGATTCATTCTTATTAAGTTATTAACATAATTTAATTATTTATTCAGATTAAGTATATTTTAAATTCTTTACATATGATTTAATTTATATTAGATTCATAGTATGTATATCTATGTATCTTGTTTAGTTTATTATTTAACATTGTTTTGCTGCGGAAGAAACTTATGAGAAAGAATAAAATATCACAAAAGATTACGACAAAACTGAAAAATTGAGTCTGACTGCTGCAGAAGTTTTCACAGCCATTCTTATATCATAGAAAAACTAATGTAGAATACTCTTATAACAAAGGTAGGTGTACACGTTATGTAGTTGTTCCCTAAGATGGAATGAGATACACAAAAGGTAATTTAGCATGTGTTCCCAGTTTACTCACAAGCACATGTTTGATGTTTTTAAAATCCATTCCCACCCATCCAGTAAATATAGGTTTGTGTGAGTAATTTGTGAACTTTCCCAAATTTGGACAAAAGCTTAACATACAGTTTTTGATGGAATAACTCACGCCTAAGTTTGTGCCACCTATGGCAGTAGTTATTCCAGTACAACCAAATGCCATTTCTTCGGCTATAAGACATTCAGCAAACACCCCTATTTCAGGTCCACCTGTAATTAACCACTATCCTGATAATCTATTTTATTTAAATAACACAATTACTTCTTCTGCTGTGTTTTCAACTATTGTCACTACGAGCATTTTTGTGTGTACCTAAATAAATAAATATATATTATTAATTGCTAGCATATCATCTTACAGTTAAAATAAGTTTACCGTTTTAAGCATAATCATTCATTTAGCTTAGATTTTTTTTAGTACATTATAGATTTAGCGATTCTCCAGTTCCTACTATATTCATTTTGATGACTTGAGAAACCAGAAAATTTGGTGTCTAGTCTCACAAACTGTGACAGAAAGGTAATACAGCGCAAAAACCACATGCAACTTCCCAAAATAAAACATTTGAATTTGTTTAAATGGCAGATGCTTACTCCTACTTCAGAGATGTAAATTGCTGCCATGATGCCAGAACATCCGTAGGCTATTTCTTCACAGATGAAACAACTCTCGATTACACCCAACCCTAATCCTCCTGAAATAGGTTTGTCTTTGTATTCAATTTCTAAATATTGGTGTGTACACTAACTTTTTGAAATCAATTGGCTTTCTTTAAAAAGAAAAGAACTAGAAAGTTGAAAAGAAAAGACTTCCAATGCAAACTAAGACATTTCTATTGCATGGAAAAACATTCACTCATGCCTCTACAACTAAGGATACTTTAATTATAATAATATACAAGGATATTCCAAGCTAAATTAATACTTGTAGTGTAAATGTATCATATTCAAGAAGTAATAAAAAAAAATTGGTTAGATGTGTATTTAAAAAGATTATGGCGTTTGGAAAATAGTTTTCAGATAATTAAGGCTTTAGATAACAAACCATGTTTTTCAAGAACAATAAAAACTAAAGATAAGTAGTTATTTATGACCCTGACTAATAAAATGCTCTTGAATAATATAATAGGTAGTAGGTACACATTTTCACCAGTAAGCACTTTCAATTGCTTTTATGCAATTGTTATTTTACAATTCAATAAAATTCATAAATTAATTATGTTACTTACTACTTTTTGATACTTACTAGTATTTATGTTCCAATTTTATGTAGGCTAAAATTTTATCAATATATAGGTTATTTGATAAAATTTCAACAAATCTTTTTCTTTAGATTAGACATTCAACTAAATAGCTATCCCATATTTAATTTATTTCAGATATTTAAAATTATACTTAAGTGAAAATAAGATAGTTTGGCGAATATCTACAAATAAATACAACAAGAAACTAAATTATCAAATCATTTCATTTTGCATAATATGTGAATATGAAAAGTGTAATTATAAAAATCAATGTCCTGATACTTACCACAATCTTCTGGGATGTGTCCATTCATAAGGCCTATGGACCAAGCTTTCTTCACTAAGGGCCAAGGATATTCTCCTGACTTGTCATATTTGTCTGCTACAGGGATGATTTCTTCACGTGTGAACTTACGAGCTAAATCCTGTAGAGCCTTCTGTTCATCAGTCAATTCTGGAAGTGAATAAAAAAAGATTTAAAATCACATTACTTGAAAATTATCACAGCCAGTAAATGAGCATTTGCTGATTTAGGTGGGCCTGATGGTCAGTGCCCTCTGTATTCAATACCCCATAGCAAATTTACAACTATCAAGATAGTAAAAAATAGACCTGATTAGAGATAACATATATGAGCAGTGAGTTAGTTGTATGAATCACATTAGAGCAATAATTATTGTTTAACCAAAACCTTAAAATTCTTGATTTTTAACTGATGACAAACTTTCTATTTACCGTCTGAAAATCAAAACAAAATAATACTGAATTATATAAAATTCTATATTAAAAAATCATAATTATCAAACTAATTTAAATATTACTGTCAAATGAATATAGCTGGAGCACCCTTTACCCAGGACATTATGCAAGCCAAGCAGTGGAAGAGCCTTTTGTTTGTGATTTCCAAGAACATGCTGAACAAAGATATTTTGTATGCCTACAAATGTGTTTACTTAATTAGCGAATGATATAGGTGTGTACACATTTATTTTATTTGATTGTTGTGTGACTATTATAAACTCACATTGTCAGCACTTAAGGAGTCATGAAATTATATTTTCAATAGTCATTGATTATTACAATTAAGTTGTTGTTTAATAAGAACCCAATTGAAATACTATATTCGTTTTACAGAAGTATCAAGACAAATGTGATAAGGTTGTATGATATTTTTAAGACCAAAATTGTAACTTTATTTGTATGTTGTATCTAATTTTAATAAAAAATAAATATTATTAATCACTAGCGTATCATCTTATATGTAAACTTGGTTTATACAACATAAATTCAGGATAAAAGCATTGATAATCTCACCAAAACAAAATCCTGTTGAAGGGATAGGTCTAGAAGCAGAACGGGAAGCAGAAGTGGACAGACTTCTGTATATCGGCCTGGTTACCCGAACAATCTGAAAAAATGCATAACCATTAACTTAACAATTTACATATAATGATATTATAAGAGATATAAGATATAATGAAATTTCCATTTAGGGTGTATGTCTTCCATACATACTCAAAACATAATTATAGGGGAATATGTGTTTAAAAATTAAGCAAACTGTATGTAATGTTTACAATAAATATTGCTGCTAAGTACTACAACATTTTAATAACCAAAGCAGCTTATAAGTACATTTACCTAATACTGTGAACTTTGGACTTTCTGTTAGCACAAGAATACAGTCCAAAGTTCAAGAATTTCCTTTATCAAAATTTATAAAATGTTTATTAAACCGTTAAGGAACTGGACTATCTTGAATTAACTTTAAATATTATAATAAATATTTAAGAAATATATTTTTATATAATTCCACAGGTAGTTGTTTACAAGTTAGTGTTTGTGACATTCGGAACAATTGCTGGAAATTATTTTAATCCAACGTCGAACGTTTAGAACGTACCTGAGTTACAGTATTCATTTTTCAGATTCAGATATTATTTTATATATTGCAGACGATTAGTAACGAACAAAATTGCGACACGAAATGAAATCAATCAAGTGTAATAAAATGAAATGTGAATGAAAACGAATGAGCCGAACGAATTACTTTAACGAAGCGGTGGGCGATTATGGGATATACTAATGAAATCATTCGATTATGCAGATGTTTCGAAATATCTCGATGATAACGGTTAGTAATTACTAATTACTAATTTAGTTAGCGAGTCGCTCGTCGACGCCTATCTATCCTACTAAACAATATAATAATATCATAATTCACAGTCTCAACTTTTTAGTGGTAATAAAACTAGAGTTATTAGATAAAGAAAGTTATCTTTATTTACAAATAATAATCAACGTCAAACAAAACATTTCTTTTAATTAGGTAAGTAAATGAGTACCTACAACTTTTTAAGTACGTATAACATAACAAAAAATTAGGATTATTTCTCATCAAAACAAAAGAAAAGTGTTTTCTTTTGTACTTTTATCATAAAATGTAAACGTAAAATATAAATATACACAATGGTACAGTTACAGACTTTTATAACTAATAATGTACAAAAAAATTATACACAAAGTATTTTTACAAGTAGCAGAGACTAGTAAATAACTATAGACTGACCATCTCCATACAAAAATTCGTGACTTGGAAAAAGCTCAAAATCCAAGCTATTACTAGATGTCGCTCTCAAATAGCTTGGACCAACTTTGTCGTCTTTAATTTTTATATGAATTATTGACAAGAAACGTAATGCAAATGCTAGATGGCGTTGTCAAATAACCTGAAACCTTAGCAAGTAGGATTTATTCCTTTCCTGAAATTGGAAAATGTCATCGTTTTATATAATTGATTTTGATAATTTTACTCAATAAGAATAGGTAGAAAGTAAGTTATTCTTACTTTATAGATGATAAAATAACAACTACAAAAGACCATAAAAGGGCACTACCATCCTCTTTATTTTAATTGCCATAATAACCTATTTTTAAAAGCTTTTATTATCACAGTTGTGATAAACGCACATGTTATACGATATATGTAGCAGCCAAAACGTAAACTTAATCAAGGTCCATACAATTTGCACGAGTCACAGTAGGCGAGCAGAAATATTGTGAATTCAAAGAAATGCAGGGAACAGTTCCAAAACAAACACACACCCATAGCAACAACAATAAACGACAAAGAATTCAAATTTTCAAACAAATTATAGGTTGTGATAAAAAGAACAAAAAAGTCGATGGATAAAGAACATTTTTTTAAATAATAATTCAGCAAGAAAAAATTTTTTTCACTACTGCAAAATAGTTATGAGTTATATGCATTATAAATAAAAATTATGCACTTATTAAGACATAATTTTTATCGATATCAAGAAATAAAGTAAAATATTATATACCTGTTTATTAAATGCACTGAAATTCGTTTTATTATGTTAAGGCAGATAAGAACAAACTGTGGAGATGAATGCTATATTTTTGTGGGAAAAATTATATACTGGCAATACAGTAACCCAGTAACACTACGAATAATATCCGGGGTGGTGTAAAGTTTTCTGTTACTGAATTATAAGAGCGGCAACATAGCATCAAATAATATAATGCACTAGCTGGCAACGTCTGTTGTCGCCTGATACCTACGGATAGTACTTGCAATGAAATATCAAATGATTTTGTAAACAGCGCCATCTCAAGTTTTTTTACGTATTATTTTTACTAAATTTAAATGACTTATAAATCTTATACAACTAACGCCATCTCTCTATCTTAAAAACAACTTTTTTTTCAAGTCACAAAATTTTGTTAGACATGGTTAGTCTATAGTTATTTACTAGTCTCTGCAAGTAGTAATAATAAATCACTATAGCTTTGAGATCAACGTCAAGAAGACCAAGAAGAACATATACCAAATAAGCAACTTTTAATTAGTTATGTAATTGTATGTATGTAATCACTTAATTCGTTTAAAAAGAATAAGTAAAAAACAACTTAAATAGATAACTTATTTATTTATTTACTCTATAATAAATACCTCAACAACGGGAAAAAAAATGGTACAAACAATTTCATTTACTGTTATATTGCGTCACCTTTCCTACCACCGGAAAAATTCAAAACAACGGCTGTTCTACTCAAAAGCCAAAGAGTGGCTCTTGGGTCTCGCGGATGTTTACAACAGAATTAGTAGTACTAATTAGTAATGTCATTCGATTATGAAAATATATTAGTTACTAATTTTATAATCGATAATCCACATTAGTATTACTAAGTAGTTCGATTATCCCAACCAGTCATAATCGCCACCCGCTACTAACGTTTACACCTTATCTTATCTCCGACCATAGACTATATAGAGTCGTAAAATGACAATCCACTGTCATTTTATCTTCCCGTTAGGTTGGCCATCCTGCTCAGTATGCACGAACTAGTGATTAAACATTATCATCCGCGGATTCGAATGGTAGAAGATTTTCACGTTAGTCGTTTTTATAATAATACAAACCAAATACATACCAAAAAGGTATGGTAGTATTGTCAGTGTTCTTTTAAAATGAATTTTCAACATATAAAGAAGGGTGTCGGTGAGCTAGTAATTCGTGTAACTGAAGAAGACAACTATTTTTTAGATTTATCTTTATTTATTTATATATATTTATTTTTTCTATTTTATATAAGAATTAATGACTCCAATGACTTCTATCCAAGGCTAGACAGAATACCTACCTTTCTTAGTATCTTAAAACTCTTTACTTACTGTACTTTACCAACTTATTCTCTTTTGCATTAACTTTGTTCTTGGAAATGTTTTGCAGAGTTTATGTTGTAAAACTATTTCATATGCTTTTACTTTGTTTTACCTTTATTTAGCTTTAACGAAGTTAACGCATTACTTGCACCACTTACTAAACTTCCCACTCCACTACTCAGTCCATAAACACACGGCAAAGACTACATCTACGAATATATATTTCGACGCGATGCTAGCGTCAGGTGTCGGGTCGTTCATTTAATCCTAATATTTTTGACGAAGTCGATGGCTGGCTCTCTCATTATACCCGTAATTGGGTGCCGTTTGCGTATGTTTGTCGTTTGGATAGTTTATGGGGAAGAAGTCTTACCAAGCTAACAAATGCAGGTAAGATTTAATTTATATAGACATAAAATACATTTTAAATTTATTATAATAATAAAAGTTGCCAAAAGGTCTAGCCATATTAAAAACGTCACTTTACGTAACGTTTTGTCTATAATCGCTAACATTTAAATCTGAGCATAGATTAGAATTTTCTTTTCATATATGGTGTTCTATATCACAGAATACTATTCTGTATATTGGCATACAAAGCAAAGTTGCATTTTTAACATAGTTTGGGTCTCAGACGTAAATTAGTGAATTTTAACGACAGATGCTCTCTGTTTATTACACAAAAATATACTTACGTCTAGTTAATTGTATCAAAACGCATCACATCATTTCCCAAGCACACCTCAACCGTCAACACAAGTCTTTTGATTGACTTTGTGATTAACATTACAGATTTTAGTCTGTTCAATCCCCGGGTAAAGTAAGCAATTTTTTGGAAATCTTTGAATGTGGTTTTATTTATTTTCAAAAATAAAGGAATGTTTCTTTGGAGTAAAATTTGCTAGCTCTATTATTTAAAGAACTTTCCCTCCAGGTGGCATTAAAAATTTTCACCCTGTATAATTAGCGTTTTGTCGAACTGGCCACTTTGATCTGTACCTATTATCTCCTCTTTCTTTAAGAATTCCAAATTTCATTTTTTTTTTATTGGTTTTTTTCTTTGCGTCACTTAGTTTACAAAATGGAAAACTTGAAATATCACGTTATTTACGAGAAACAGCACGAAGTATTAATGCTGTGTATGGCGGCTGTGTCGCAAAAGAAAACACAGTGCGTTTTTGGTTCCAACGTTTTTGTTCTGAAAATTTCGACCTGCAGAAAAAGCCCCGTGGACGGCCAAAAACTGATAATGAAGAATCGAAGGCTATTGTGGAAGCGAATCCATCGCAAACCACGTCAGAGCAAGCTCTACGCTACGATGTTAGTGACAAAACTGTTTTAATCCACTTGAAGTAAACTGGGAAGATGAAAAGGCTTGAGAGGTGGGTACTTCATGAATTGAGTGCAGCAAACCGACAAATGCGCGTCAACTGCTGTGTTACATTATTCAACCGGCACAATAATTAAAGGATTTTAAATCGAATCATTACCTGCGATGAAAAGTGGATCCTGTACGACAATCGGAAACGCTCATCGCAATGGTTGAACCCTGGCGTACCAGCCAAATCCTGCCCCAAGCGAAACTTGACGCTAGACTACACACTGCACAACAGACAAAATTAGATGAGGTTCAATTGATTGTCTAAGACATCCACCGTACTCTCCGACCTTGCTCCAACAGATTACCATTGTTTTCGAAATTAGGATAATTTCTTGCAAGGGAAAAAGTCCAACTCCGATGGGACAGTCCAAAGCGCCTTCAAAGATTTTATTGATTCCCGTCTGTATGGTTTTTTTAGTAAAGGGATTAATGAACTATCTATGAGATGGCAAAAGTGCATAGATAGCAATGGTACATATTTTGCTTCAATAAATATATTATATTTAAAAAATTTACTTTATGTTCCTCCCTTACAAAACGCCAATTTCATATGTAATTACCTATTATTATGCCCGTTATCAGAAAATCCCTTATTGCTTCATATTTGTTATCTGATTGATATGTTGACCGACTTTCCAACATAAAATAGGATATTGCGACTTCGTACATAAGTTTCCTTGCCACAATGTTGACATTAAAAAACTAAATAAATAAAGAATAACAAAACATTCACAATGACCATTAGTAAAATTTCCGTACCGGAAAATCCAAGCGGTTCATGCCTTAAATACTAGAACCTTTTCAGATTTATATAAAATAAGTTAGTCACTGGCTATTTCGGTCGAGTTAACGAAAGCATTGGACTGCTTACGAGTAACGTAATTGTAATAAATAATTTGTGCAATATGGAAAACTGTAATGGCAAACTGTTGTCATTTGCCGAAGATATGGCATTATATTTCTATGGTAAGACCTGATATGAAGTCTTGAGGACGTTACAAAAATTAGTTATAATAAATTCAAAAGTCTCAGCCTAGCTAAATTACAACTTGCTAATTTAGATATAAACAAAACTAGGTATTTGGTATTTTATAATTTATAATCATAATCTCCCTTATCACAATCAATATAAAATTAAAGCACATACAACACACGATCCAAAAATAATTTACAATTGCTCAAATGTTCAAAATACTACAAAAATAAAATATCTCATAATTATACTAGACGGTTATTGGTGTTTCAAGCCATATCTAAAGGCCTAGTCAATAGAGTCGGGAAACTGATTTTTACATTCAAGCATTTAAGAAACGTCCATTCTCAAAAAGATATAACCGTTCTTTGTCAGTCTATTCTCAGATACTGCCTCAACTCATGTAGTAGAGTGGCAAAAACAAACTTTTAAGCAAAAGAACGAACCCAACTCACTGTACTTAACTTTTAAGCCCAGATTACATCTCATCTTTTTCTATATCATCATGAATTATACTCACGAAACTTTCAATATGTGAACAAGACTTGCAGTTATGTTCCACGTTTAGGTCCAGGTACAACGCACTCATTCCACGTTCTGGTTTTAAGACACTCTGGGATAGACAACCTGTTGTGATCTCACCGTCATAATCTACGATTCAGTTGTATTGGTCTAATGCTTTGATTCTTTAATTAGAATGTCATTGTCATGGCGTCGTACAGACTCTCAGCACTACAACGTAACGGCAATTGGTCTGGCACTTCTGCAGAGAATCAAGGTCTCATAGGTAGGCTGATTGTACTCGTCGATGGTCTGCGTTATTTGTTCATGGTGCGTATGTACGCAACCACTTTGAAACCAAGACTGTGATGAGGGGCCGAAAATCGTCAAATATTCGGGAAAGACGATTCATCATTACCCATAAAAATAGGTTTATACGCATGGCTCAGAAGTAAATTTGTGTAGTAGTAGTATTCTTTGAGTTTGCTCACTCGTTCTAAAGAACAAACCACAATGCTGCACTTCCACAATTGTGTTATGACAGGTGACAGAGTTAATTTGCTTAAAAGTGGTTTCATGGCTGGCACCTCACCAAATTTAAGAAGCTCCATTCTCTACCAGAGTCTTGCTGGTTTTTTACAAACAACAATGTAGTTTTGGGCCATTTCTGATGTCAGATGTCTGCGTTGTTATCATTTAGCTCTTGCTGCAATAGATGGCCAGGGCCCTGTTCATTAAAAACTTACAATTGTAAATTACATATAATTACTAAGCCATCTACTCATACAAAGGTAGTACAGGATTACTACGTTTACATAGTTTCTTTTCGTCTTTTTAACCTTGTTGTTTGAGGTTTGACATCTATAAATTTCGTTCTTAATATTTAATAAATATTATATTGCTTTCGAGGTATTTGCCAATATTTTAGTCGGCTGTTTCGGTAATAAATTGGCAACTGTGTTGTCTTTCTCTTTCTTTCGACACAATGATTGCTCTCTCTATTCTAGCCATGTCGAAAATAGTTGGGCGTATTTTTGCTTCATATTGTAATTTATTAGAGTGAAATTTTATTCAAACATTAAAAAGAGGCTACTTATCAATTCTACGTATTTTTACAGTTGCATAGAAGTTTAAATATCGTGTTTCTTTTATTGATGCATTTAGAAATTAGTTAGCGTCCAAAGAAAAAAATTGTTGGGCGTGAATCTTTTTATCGTCGTGGAGCCCCATTTTGTAAATTAATATGTAGTCAATTAATTAACGGTTATAGACATTGTATTAGTAGTCAGAGGTCTACGAAGACGCGTATGTCGTCGAGTGTTTTCATTATGTGGCACTATCAGGCTGTGTTATGAATGAGGCAGCTCTGTTGGCAAGAGCTTCCGAGGAGCGGGAGCGAATCTTCCAGAGGTATGAGAGAGGGCGAGAAAATCTTGTTGGACAAATTGACCCTTGGGAAGATCCTGAATTTGAAGAATATCACAAAACAGATAGGTTTGTACAATAATTAATATGTTTCTTTGAACTTATATTTTTATAAATTATCATCAGTAAAGCCAAAAATTGTCACACTTATGACACTCTAAAGTATTAATTTGTTTGTGTAGAAATGATTCAAAAGTAATAAGTTGATATATAGACTTAATAGTATTTCTAAAATTAAAATTTATTCAAAACCTTTGAATCTAATTAAAAAATTACAGTGGTTTGTGATTAGAATGCTATGCGAAGTAAACAACCAACAGTATGTACTTTACAAGGATATTTAATTTAGTTTAATAATAGTTATTTTCAGTGAATTATAGATAATAATTTGGTGTTAAATTATTTCCAAATATTTCAATATTTAAAAATACATATTTTTGCCTAAGCGAACATCTCTAAAGTTATCTATAGCGAAATTTACATGTAACTTTCACTAAAACACCTTAAAATTTTGGTTATGTAATTACATTGAGAAAGTTAAGGCTTGTTTCTACATTGAGGAAACCAGTTTAAAGATTTTTAAAATTTGACTTTATAAAATTTTGTCATATAACAGATTTTTAAGTAATTTTTAGCAGGGTTTGTCTTAAAGTTATAGAGTTTTAATATTTATAACACTGTGAAAAGACATGCTTTTATTATGATTACTATTATTTATTGTTACAATAGAATAAATAAATCAAATTATGCTACTGAAAGTAGCAACATTTTGTTTAACATTATAGATATAAAGATTTTGAGAAGGTAATGGAAGTTGCAATGTTTATGTGGAATAAATTAGAAAACCATCTTATAAGAGTAATATTTGTACTAAGTAGTTGTATGTTTAAAATATATTAAATATTTCAGCAATTTTTGAGCCACTAAAATATTGAATTAAAACTTATTTTGTGGGGGCACTACAGTAATGTCTTGAAAGTCAAAAATAATTCTAAACCCAGACTTATGACCCCAAAAAAAACTAGGTGTGTTTTTATTATGTGAGTTCCCTTAAAATGAATACATAAGGGTTGTTATTGTTTGCAAGAAAACCATCCCTTATTCAAAGATATATAGAAGAAACTACACTGATGTTTTTTTATTATTTGAATAGCCGGTAAACAAGCATGCAACTCTACTGGTAGGTGGCACTAGCTCCCATGGAAATAATTAGTCATAGGTGCTTTTATTGGTCACTATTATAAATACACTCAGCAGCGCGGAATCTTGGCCAACCATCTATATTATGATTACAATGATTCTAAGTGTTTTTTTTACAAGAGTTACTTATGAGGGTAGCTTAATAAATTATAACTCTTAGTTAAAGAGAGCAGTTCATTATGTTTCAAGTGTAACTTGTACCCTTTTTTTTATTTAGTCAAAAAGTGTTACTTGAGCAACTTACAAGAAATGTTTTATTTTTGTGTTTTCAATATTTAAGCAGTCTATATATCAGTTTTTAAGGTTTCGTGGTTTTGACTAGACAATCAACATAATTTTTAACAATTAAAAATGCCATAAACACCAGACCAAGTTGCATAAGCAGTAGTTCTTATTGGGCAGGGGTTGACCCAGCGTGAGTTGGCTGTTGTGAATGTACCGTGTTCTTCTATGCAGTATGCCTTAAAATGATAACGGGAAGCGCAAAGCTACTTGCAGAGGCTAGGCAGTGGAGGTCGACGATGCACAACAGAAGGGGATGACCGCTTTATCCATTTGGAGATGTTGAGGTACTGTCATCGGACCGCTGTTGAGATACGCCAGCGTCTCCAAATGGTGCGTGGGGTAAGCGATCGAACAATCAGGAGACGAATGAGGGAAGCAAATTTAAAAGCTTGCAGACCAGGACGGGTACCAGAACCCCTCGGACAGTATCAAAGTAGCTTGACCTCAATTCGCTCGAGACCCTGTCAACTGGACACACAAGCTGTACTAGGGCATAGGTACTCTTGACGAATGAGAGCCGCATAGCCTTATGAGCTCCAGATGGGGAAAAGAATTCTACTACTACTACACTACACTTATAATGTGTTTAAATCTTCTATGAATTATTTCTCAGGAAAAGGTATAGACAGAACCGAAATATGCAATGTAAGAAATCCTATCTATAAATATCAAATAATATGGAATTTAATGTATAAATATCAACAAAATTTTGGTTGACTTATTTGAACTTTTTACAGACTTTAAAAAAGACAAAACAGTCATTCATTAACAAAATAACTAATGTATTTATTTTGTAAAATATTATGTCTCTCTTAAGGTTTTCGTAAAATATTAATATTTAGGTATATGAAACTTGTATATATTAGATCATTACATAATATGAAATAAGCATTTTGTAAGGGAGGAACATAAGTCATTTTTTTATATTAGGTCATATTATGAAATTGGCGTTTTTAAGGGGGAACATTAAGTCGATTAAAAAAAAATATAACATATATATTTATTTAATCAAAGTATGTACCATTGCTATCTATACACTTTTGCCCATTATTATTATCTTTTGTTCATTAATCCCTTTACTTAAAAAAAACATTCTGATGGGAATCAATAAAATCTTTGAAGGTGTTTTGGACTGCCCCATCGTAGTTGAATTTTTTCTCTTGCAAGAAGTTATCCAAATTTCGAAAAAAATGGTAATCTGTTGGAGCAAGGTCCGGGAAGTACTTTGGATATCTTAGACATTCTAATTGAAGCTTCTCGAATTTGGTAGCAGTAGCCTAGCGTTGTCGTTGAGCAGTGGCCTAGAGCGATTGACCAGCCTCGGTTGTTTAGCAGCTACCTTTTCCATCATGGTTTGCAGTTGCTGACCATACACATCTGCCGTAATCGTCTGGCTAGATTTAAGAAAGCTGTAGTGAACGACACTGACACTCGTACACCAACGCTCACAAGTAATTTTTTTTGAGTCAATTTTCGCTTGGGCTGGAAATGAGTGGTTTCATTGTGATGACCGTTTCCGATTGTCGTATAGGATCCACTTTTCATCACAGGTTTAAAATCCTTTCATTATTGTGCCGGTTGAGTAATGTAAGGCAGCAGTCAACGCGCGTTTGTTGGTTTACTCCACTCAATTCATGAGGTACCCACCTGTCAAGCTTTTTCACCTTCCCAATTTGCTTCAAGTGGATTGAAATAGTTATGTCTCCGACCGTCCACGGGGCTTGTTTTGCAGGTCGAAATTTCCAGAACGAAAACGTTGGAACTAAAAACGCACTGTGTTTTCTTTTGCGACACCGCCGCTATACACAGCATTAATACTTAGAGCCGTTTCTGCAGCACTGGTGCCACGGTGGAACTCGTACTCGTAAATAACGCAATATTTCAAGTTTTCCATTTTCGAAACTAAGTGACGCAAAAAACCAAAAGAGGAAAAAGCAAATAAATTACGGTTCTTGAAACACAAATGCGTGAGTAAAGCTGTTTATGTTTGAAATAGGAATTCTTGACCAAAGAGGAGATAATACAGATCAAAGTGGCCAGTACGATTACACTACAACACGAAATAAAAACAACATAAGGAGCAAAAAGTTACAGACAAATAGTTATATAATATATTTACAATTGTTGATTTTACACTAAAAAAAAGAGAGAAAAAAAAAACCATTGAATACAATTTAGATATAAAGCTTGCTTTAATTGATGATAACAATTATGCATTAAGCATTAATTATTTCATATTATGTAAGCATCTAATATTAGTTCCTTGGTTGGTTTTGTACAACACTAGATCCACAATAGAGAATATCAATGAATGACCTTGATATAAAAGATTAATGACCAATAAGAAGAAAATATCAATAATGACCAGTCAAGTTTTGCTCTTAACAGATACAAACTGGAGCCTAAGCCAAGATAAACATGGTATTCTGTAAGTGAAAGACCACCACCTACCTATTATGACTTATATGGCTTATATACCTATTATGGCTTTTAGATGTGGAATCTTATGACTGGACTGGTCCATAGGGAGTTACGGTATATGACATCCTAGAGATTTCGTTGATTGGTAAAATCCAAAATAAGTTTATCCACCAACGAACTACAGTTAACCAACATAGCTAGCAGATAAGTTAAGTGAGCAATGGGCCAGCCACGTTTATCGGAGGACTGGTGGTCGATGGAGGCAAACATAGTGTGTGACATGGTCCTGTGGTCACATGGACTAACTTCTTGAAGAAAGTGGCTAAGACTTGATAGATATGTTTGGCTCTAGATAGGTATAATTGGCATACTTAAGGGAAGCCTTACGTCCAGCAGTAGGTTGAAATGATGATGAGACCATAAATGCGTGTAAAATTTTCATAGCAAAATGATCATGATGAAGAAAAAGTTATATACGATTTTACCAGGCCACTCAGAAAGTAATGCGTAAAAATGTTATTGTGTATGAAACGCTAGCGAGTTATAAGTAATTTATTTTGAAAATTCGATTATTTATAAGTAAAAGTACATGTGTTCCAAGTTTTAAATTCCTTCTGCATTTTTTTACCAGCATTATAAATCTATTGTGTGTCATAGAAAATTGGATTTGCGTTGGGAACATTTTCATGCAATTATTTAAGGACTTTAAGGCCAACTTGAAACCTGATGAACCGTTCCATCGACTTCAATTTGATTTTATGAACAAGGCGTCCGTGTACCGCTAGTATACCGAGTTTAAGTGCGGTCGCTTTTTGAAGCTGTTAAGGAGCAGCAATCAAACTGCTGCTGCTGTTACAGAAGTTGTTACTGTTACTGTTCTCAAACCTTTCTGAGTGTCCCACGTATGTCACAATTGACATTTGAATTGACGTATTTTTAAAATGTATTTGATGAATTATTTCTGAAAGAATTTTCGTATTTTGTATGTAATATTTAGTAATTTCTTTTTATTAGTAATTATATTTTTCTTTGGAGGTATTGTTTGTTTCTGGCTGATTTTGGTACTATGCAATATATGTGTTCTGTTGATAAAATGAGCAAGTCTAAAGAAGAAAATCAATACGTTCTGATATTTTATATAAAAAAGGGAAAAATTATACAAGGCGCGAAAATTTGTTATGACGTTTATAGACAAAAGCGGTGTCAGCAAACTTTGATTTAAGCATTTTAATTCTGGAAGTTTTGGTGTAAGGTATGAACTTGCCCTAGTCATCCTTGAAAAGGTGGAGCATATTAATTATTATGACTTACCAGAAGAATTGGAATTTGCCCATAGGACAGTCTTAACCCATTTAAATAAGTGGTAGAAAAACCTTGATATCAGGGTTTTACAACCTTTCAGAAATTATCTTAACGAACTTTGTACCATTTTGCAATTCAAAAACTAATGAAACTAAACCATTGTTGAAGAGAATGTTTACCTGTGATGAATAGTGATGAATACTGATGAAAAAGGTTATGTTTAGTGACAAAATGAAATAGTGGTCAAAAACAACAAACATGAGACTGTCTTAGCCCATATAAATAAGTTTGGCTGTACAAAAAAGCTTGATTTTAGGGTACCACGCAAGCACGTCGAAAGAAGCTTAATGAGCCATGTACTCTTTTGCAATTCTCATCTAAAGCGTAATGTAACTGAACTATTTTTGAAGAGAATAATCCACTGGGGATGAAAAGCGGATCACCTACGACAAGATCATCTGATGAAAAAGGTTATGGTTAAAGAGTGGTCAAAAACCACAGACTGGCAAAACCGGGATGAACCCGCAACAAGTATTGTGGGTAGTTTAGTGTTTATTGGGATTGGAAGGGCTTATTATGAGCTTTTGCCGCCGGGTAAAACCATTGATTTGGATCATAGTTAGAAGTAATTTAATATAGTGTGTTTATGGAATATTTAGGTAGCATGAATGTTCTAGGTATATTGCGATAAGAACTACTTAAACGAACTACTTAATGTTAAAGGAACATTTAATTGTACTTATAATATTTTTACATAGGTACTATTGATATTTGCTAACAACTCCCCTCATTGTGTTTATAACAATATAATTTTATTTATTACATAAATACTCACAGCAATGAAATAAAAATAATGGATAAAAGAAGTATCTAGATAAAATATCATAAGGTTCTATTTAATTGTTATTGTTCGTTTGCTTTTCCTCTCTTTGATCTCACTTTATTGTTTATTGTACAATAACAAAAATAACAATTAAAACAAAATCCATAATCACTTTGTTATGCTATTATTATGTAATGTGCATATCTGTAGATTCAAAAATAACTACAAAATATGTATAAATGAAAATGTTTTTGTTTCAGATATGGCTTCATACACGATGAGCGTCTTACACAAAAAACGGCGCCGCAAAAGGTCAACATTGAAGTTGAGAGAGAAAAGAAATGGGTCAAGATGCTCGGACACTGGAATTCTCCGGAGACCAAGGAGAAGTTACACAGGCGGGTGTACAAAGGCATTCCAAATTCACTCAGGATTAATGTCTGGGGTAAATTACTCGATATTAACAGGATAAAAGCAGAAAATTCTGGCAAGTTTCAAGAAATGTTAAAATTAGCAAAGCTCTGGTCAACAGATGTGCGACAAATAGACTCGGATGTGAATAGGCAATTTCGAGAGCACCAGTTTTATAGAGAGAGATATTCTGAGAAGCAATGTTCCCTGTTCAATGTTTTGTGCGCCTACAGCATGTACAACTCGGAAGTGGGTTACTGCCAGGGCATGTCAGGGTTGGCTGGCGTGCTGTTGATGTACATGGATGAAGAAGACGCCTTCTGGGCACTTACAGTTCTCCTAGCAGACAAGAAGTATGCCATGCATGGACTGTACATCGAAGGCTTCCCGAAGTTGACGCGATTTTTAGAACATCATGATAAGATACTCACCAAATTTATGCCTAAATTAAAACACCATTTTGACAAGTTTGGATTAGATGCAATATTATATTCTTTGAAGTGGTATTTTGTGTGTTTTGTTGAGCGCGTTCCATTTAGTCTGTGCTTGAGGGTGTGGGATATATATTTGCTAGACGGAGAGAGAGTTATAACTGCAATGGCATATACAATACTCAAGTTGCATAAAAAAGCAATAATGAAATTGAATGATATGGATCTTATTGTTAATTATATTCAGGTATGTTTTAACCAGCTATACAATATCTGTTCATGGTTGGAACAACTTTTTAAAATTCCTTTTTCCATTTATAGGTTAGGTTACACAAAGATTTTGGTTATGAGGATGATCTAGTTATTTACCATTTGGAGCGGTCTATGGATGAACTGAAAAAAGCCAAGCTTGACTATCCCGGACCTCCTCCCCCGAATGAGTTACCGAAGCGACCCTTAGGGAAATTCATTGAACCAGATAAAAAATCTAAAATTGGACAGAGAGCAGAAAATTTTTCTGAGACAGAAAAGCAGGCCAGAGCAAATGTGATATTAAGGTACTATTATATAATTATAATAAATAATATAACAATATTATAAATAACATTGTAAATGCAAAAGTTCGTTGGTTTCAAACCTTAACAACTACTCGGTTGAGAATTATGACATTTTGCATATACATTTTCACAGGTACAGAAAGAACAGTATGTAATCCGACATTTTACTTTAAAATGATTTTTTGACATTATGAGGTATATGTATATTTTTATGTTCCTACTGGCAACACTTACAGCGGTTCTAAAATGAAATTGTCATTTTGCAAGTTATAGTTTTTTAAACATAGCTTTATGGTATGAGATTCCGAAACTAAATACTACTATTTTACTCGAAGACGTCATAACCATTCTGACGGGTATAATTTGTACATTTAAAAGATATACTTAATCGAATCAGGGCCTTTCTTAACTATACCTTAACATGACTAACCTCCTAACAAGCATTCTGGACCTGTTCTTGCTTTAGACCTGTGCCACGAAGATACATTTTATAGCTATTTACTTAGAGGTCCTTTTTGTGAATTCCAGACGGGAAAAGGCAGCGATCGAGCTACAAGAACTGCGCGTGTCGCAGAGTGATACCGTCTCAGGTAATTTAGAAGGCTCCCTTCCTCCCTCGCGAAGCACATCCGACGAAAGCATAGGTTCCGATCAGGTCACGCACTTATAACACTTGCCGACCAAATTCAAATAGAAAAACGTACTCAAACATCAACACAATTTTGGTCTGATTGTAAATCGTCGTTGTCATTTATTTTTATTGCTCAGAACTGAAAGCAAATGAGAAAGGTAATATATTATCGTTTGTATTTGTTGACACTTATTTAAGTCATGCTGAAAACCTTTAAAAAGTATGTATTTTAATCGGAAATGCATGTCTAGACCTGAGCCCATTATTGTAAAATTTGATTGACATTTCATTGAGAAATCTCATTCATGTTTTGTTCAATATATCTTGCATGTTTAAAAGAAAAGCATTTAGGTTATATTTTCAGTACCTAGTTTTATTTAGGTTTGTTTCATTTTGCTAGATTTGAGTTTTCATAAATATACTATTTGGTTGAAATAAGTACAAAACATCATTTAGGACTTGCCATTGAGTTAATTTAGTTTTTTTTGTTGTATTTATCAGTAAAGAATATTTTTCTTTATTATACGCTTTTTCAAAGTCATAGACCTCAATAGAACATGTTAAGTAGTTCGAGAAATGATAGAATGACATTAAATGTAATATGAAATCTATGCAGTTTAATGGTGATTGATAATTGATAAAAATGTATATTTATCTTCCTGCAATGGATGCTACAGAGATTCTACTTTTACCAGTACTTTCAAATTTACCAATATAACATGCGGTCTTAGTTGGTAACATTGTAAATAAATGAGAACATTATTGTAATTTAAATTAATATGAAACATATAAATATTGACTTAACGTCACTTCAATGCGAAGAGGAGTATTACTTTAATATTTGTTTTTCTCACTCCTTTAAATAAATTATATATTTTGTAATTTTTCAACTCCACTAATAATTTGCTGTGTCGGCCTTTCGCATTTATATTTGTTTTAATGTCTTGAAGTTATTAATACGCTTATTTTGTTCATTATTTTATTATCATTCCCGTTTTTGTACTAGGTTCATTTGACCTTAGCACAGAAAATGATATTTAATAAGTTTTTTTAACCATGACCAGTCACAAAATGAGCGTAATTTTTAAGCTAAGTTTGACTTATGTAAAGCACGGAAGTAAAAAAAGAAAAGGTACAATTTAGCGGGAGTGAAGTTTAGCATATTGAGTGCACCAAGCATGACATAACAGTGGCAGGCGGTGGGTTTATATCACTGGCAGGGCTTCATTGCTAACATCACCGTCGGACTGCGAGATGCTGAACCGATCCAATCTTTGACAACCCTTATTCCCTCCTTACCCTGAGATAAAGTTTAATGCGACCGACTGAACATGTGAGATGGGAAATGTCAAAGTATTCTGTGCAATAGCAAGGCTAAATAGCCCTACGAATAAAGAAAGATCTCTGTTTCGAGAGTATAATATTAGGATCGAGATTTAGGTTAGTTTGGTCGTATTTTACAATGCTCAGAGCTGCAAGCCTGAAATTATTCAGTTATTATTTCGCTTTTGTGCATCCCTCGGTCATCGTCTTGCTTTTGACACATAATCCTATCACAGCTTTAAGCATCATTTGTGACTTCTTAACAACACATTATTTCATTTTTTCATAATATTAATTGTAAATATTATTATTAACAGAAAAAAATCTCACCTTAAATAATTTTAAGTCTTCTTACCCTTTAGAACCTCTGCTCAATGTGACTTTTTTGCTATTTTCATTGCCTTTATATAAACCCACCCCTTCCATTCTTACCTTCACACTGCAATCATTAAGTGTGAGATTAAGGTAAATACGTTTTTTCCTAAAATAATTTTAAGCTCTATAAATAATAATTGTTATTTTTCTAACTTTTTTTAAGTCAGAGATAGGCAATATACAAAATGATCTTTTTATTAATTAAAAATGTTTCAAATCCTTGCGTATTTTAATTGTGTAACCTGTGAGATTGGCGTTGTAAACGTGTTCAAGTAGATTTCATTACGTTATTAATTTTACAAAATTAATGCGCTAATATCTGGTTAATGTTTTAGTTTTACCTCCAGTGGTGGTGTGAGGAACGAAACAGTCGATTAAAGTTATGTGGTATGTTTCTTTCTCAGACCTACCATTCATTTAGATCTGTGTTGCGCCACTAAGTGTAAGGCTTTCGCACCTTCAGGACTTAGACTGAATAGATGGTTAAAGTATGTTTTTGTCTCCAGACGGGCCTTGCACTTCGGAAGTCCGTCTCCACTCCTCGTTCGCCGCCGTAGACCTCCACGTCCCTACCTCTGCATCCGCCCCTCACCCCCGCCACAAAGAAGATCCCCCTCCTAATAACTACCTGATTAAAAAAAAACGCCGAAGAAAACATGTCAAATCTTGAACTGTAAATTTACTTGCCTGCTGTACCCCCCAGTGTATATAGGTCTTAGAAATACACACACAAATGCATTAATCCTTTCGTTGTCTAATTTGAGCAGAGATTTTAATGGAATTGTCTAGTCATGAAGCATTTTGCATGTGCATTTTGACGCTCAAGTTTTTGTTATAATCGCTTGAATTGTTGTGTTCTAAAACGAGATTTGGTAAGTTTATTTTTCATATTTTTTGCATCTATGTGTTTTTTGCTGTGCATTTTTGAAGCTTTCCTTGTATTAATTTTTATATTTTATTTTCGATACAATAACTGTATAAAATATCAGAAAATTCTATAGTACCTTATGATAATTTTCTCTATTGATCTTTTTAAACTACCAGATACACATTTTTCTCACACATATTTATTGTATCCTGTATTGAATGTTATTCAGATATAGATGTATTTAGTTTATTAAGTAAAATATGTGGGAACTATCACCTTATAAATCATTTAAACCTATTATTAGTATCGTACATTAATATACTTTGATACAAATTTTCTTAGTTCTGATTTTGTATTTTATGCCTTTTATTTATAAACGTGCTTCGTTCTCCATTTGTAAATATCCTCTCATCAAATTATTTATACTTGTCTATTAGAATATCATGTTCTTCAAAAAATATTCGCCGTTTAATATTGTGCACGTAGATACTTAACACTCTCAAAATTTATGTAGATAACAGCGGAGCGGCGTGCGAGGCGCGGTGTTCGGATTCCGTGTCTGCGCTCGGCTCGCGGCGCTCGCTCGCCGACACTAGCGTCACTAGCACAGCGGACCTGAGCGTTTTCTCGAGCGGACGATCGCACGCGCCGGACAATTCCCTGGACACACACAGCAACGTCAGCGACGACGGCACTGGGTCAGAGCGGTGAGATCTAATGTAGCTAGTCTATGACGTACTTGGATCGTTACTTGAACGCAGTGACGTATAAATACAGAGAAACTTCAACAAAAACAAGAGGTCGAGGTCGAAGCTACATAATTTGAGAGATTATTTTAAGCTAAAATCGTCTGTAAATAAATTAAACATGATTCCAATTCAAATGTCTAACTTTCTTAAATCGAATCGGGACACCTTTTGGAATTTGGGTCCATTTATTTCTCGGCTATGCCTGAGCTGCTAAATGATGTTAAATGACGTCACGACTGGTAGTTCCAAGAGTAACGACTTTAATGGCTGGTTTACATGCGGTGAGAGGTTAAGTTGGTAACTAAATTTTAAGTTAAAAATTACGTGTACACAGTCAGTTAAGTGACAAGTGGTACAGCTTATAGGTGAAGTTTTGTCATAAGAATTGATATTTATATAGCTATTTAGTAAAATAATTAAATTTGTAAATCTTCCTAAATAAATAAATAAAGTAAATAAATAAATAAACTTTAGTACGCAAGTGATTAAGTAGATTAGGATTCGTTCTATTTTTCGTATAAGTAAGTGGGCGGGGCATCTCATTTACTACGTTTAGACGTGATTTTTAGTTATGTGCATAAGTTGACAAAGCGGGACTCTTTTTTACTTTCAAAATGTCGGAGTGAAGTTTACTTTCAACTTTAAAGTTTGTTGAAGAATATTTAAAATAAGAATGATTGTGGAATAAACGAGGTAAAAAATTTAGAAAAAAGAAACATATTATTTTAGAGATTTTAATTTCCGAATTTCCTTCTATGTATTTGTCCAAAATCTCGTTTACCGCGTATCTAAGTATTGTATATCATATTGACGAACTCCTTGACATTCATCTCCGTTCCTCTTCATCCAACTTATAAGCTTAACTACTTATTACGTGTAAACCGCGCATTAGTACGACAATTTAACCCACTTGCTGACTGATATAATTAGGGTTTGCAAAAACCCGACTTTTTCAGAAAACCGAATTACTCGGTTTTTATACTGAAAAACCAAGGAATTCAGATTTTTCGGCCTTTTCGGTTTCTAAGGTTAATATAAAAAAAAAGCGAAAAACATTGATAATAATTTTTTTTAGTATATTGCTTATGTCATAATAACTTTTTTGTAAATGTAAAAAATAAAGTAACACACTTTAGCAACAATTTTCTTAAAAAAACTGTAAATGAAAAATAATTATATTGAGTCTTCGAAATGAGATCAACTAAAGATATATTCATTATTAATTTAACGAACTAAATGTAACGTTCTTTACGTAAACATAAAACTTATAAACATTAAAAGCAATCATAATCATTGAGATCAACATGTAAAAATATTCGTTATAAAAAATTGAAGAAAAATATTAATAAAAATTTACTTTTGAGAATTATAAAATGATTAGAGTATACGCGTTACACGACTCATATTTCAGTTTGTTAATAATATTTTTATTGTATTAATGTAAGTGTAAGTGTAGAGTACATAATAGAATGCATAGAAGCTACCCAAATAACCAGAATGTGCCCATATTCCCTCACAGAAACTGACCTTTTTCTCGAAATACAGAGAAGTCAAGCACGGCGTTCCTCGAGGTAGTATTTTAGGGCCGTTATTATTTCTTACTTATACAAATGACTTCCCCAGTAACTAATACACGTTCCATGGTATTATTTGCAGATGACAGTACATTAATGTTCTACAATAAGGTCATAAATATACTCAAATATGACATCCAAAATACATAGACTTCAGTAATGAACTGGCTAATGACACATAATCTAACAATTAATTTGAATAAAATCAATATAATGAATTTCACAAAAAGACATTATAACTCAACATCATTTAATATTTACTTTTGCGGACAAGAAATAAAAGATATTAAATGTTCAAAATTTTTAGGATTTATATTGACTCTAATCTGAAATGAAAAGAGCATATAGAGAATGCGTGCAGCAGAATAAATAAATTTTCATACGCACTACGTAAGTTGTCGAAAGTAGTGAGCGAAACGTCCGTACTATCGGCATATTATGCATACGTCGAATCGGTGCTGTGATATGGAATAATATTTTGGGGGTATTCGACAGATAAAGGAAAAATCTTTAAAGCCCAAAAGCGTTGTATTCGTTCTATATAACCATAAAAGTATAGAATCCTGTGAACCCTACTTCAAAACGTTAAGAGTTCTGACTTTGAAACAGTCCTATTTGTAAAAAAGAATCTCAATTTGTTTGAAAAACTAAATAGAAGAAGACACAAGGATACTATTTGTGCTCCACCTCGGAGTACCACATTGTTTGCTGAAAGATGGCCCCAAATATTATATATAATAATTTAACAAAATCCATTAAAGAAATTAATAATTATAATAACTAAGAACAGAAGAAGAAAGAAATGGTTTTTACTAGATAAATGTTATTACACTGTACTCGATTACATCAATGACAAAGAATGTAGGTAAAAACAAATTCAATTGTATTATGACTATTTATCATGTTTGGACCAATAAATAAATTATTAAATTAATCTGTGTAAAATGACATGCTTCTAGACATACTAAAATGACTGTGCAATACTACTTATGTACATGCCACAATGGTAGAATATGGCACGAGTTAAATTTATCTTAACATTATAAAACATCTTATGTATTTCCCTATATTCGTACAAACTATATATTTGATTATGATTCGATTTGATTTGACATGCATGATACAAAAACCCGAAAGACCCGGTTAATCGGGTTGCATGCAAGCCCTACCTATAATGTAATCCGTTTAAGTAAATTAAGTCATATACTTAAAAATATATTAATTAATATTTTTTTACAAATAAGGTTGTATTAAGCTTGATTTTATAGCCTTTTGCAAGAAGGGTCTAGGACTGTGTTCCCGGCCGTTTTATACCGGGTGTACAATCCAAATGGGTCAGTATGGAGAAATCAGAAACTATGAGAGATAGCGAAATCTGTTCTTAGGAACCATGGCGTCGATTTTAGATTTAATAATAATCACATTCAAACTTTTTTCTTAACTGTCATACGTAACCGGGATTCGAACCTGGTCAATACTCTTGTAATCGCGTCAAGTATTGGTCCGTAAGTATAAGGACCAAATTTGGCTATGAAATCTTGTGTAAACAAGACTGACAGAAAATTTGACTGAAATAGCCACAATTTAATTATTTTGTTTCAAAATTCAAAATGTCGTGAATAAAATGAATCGATCATCAATTATCTGAAGAGACCAAGCATATCTTATCTGTATCGATATTATGCATTACAAATAGCATTTATTTAAAATTAGAACGCATTTGTTCAGTGGGCGTGCCGAATCATTTAAAATTTGAAAATGGAATACTTCTTTTGGAATGAATGTAATATTTTAAACAAAACGAGCCTTTTCATAACCTCTTCGTTTTGATTTTAGATAGATTATTATTGTGTTATGTATTGTGTACTGTTTGTATAATGCGTTTAACGAATGATAAACAGTTAGATCTATTGGAAGCCTATTTTACAAGTGATAAAAATTGCTCACGAGCTTTAGCTTGGTACTGAAATAGGCATCCGTTACGTAATGTGCCCACGCGAAAAATATTTAATAAACTTATTTACAATTTGAGGAAATGCGGTAGTTTCAGAAGGAAAAAGCAGAAGAATCCACGAAAATGTGATATTGATGTTGAGATCACTATTTTGACTTACTTCGAGGGAACTCCTGATGCTTCAATTCGTGACGCTGTACGCGATATCCCAGACGTTTTTCACGGTACAATCCAAAATGTTTTGAAAAAATACAAGTACAAGTGCACTTATGTACGTTATGCACATTTGGCTCAAGCCTTGCATCAAGGTGATAACATCAGACTGCTTGAACTTTGTAA
Source organism: Marasmarcha lunaedactyla (assembly GCA_923062675.1). Taxonomy (NCBI): domain Eukaryota; kingdom Metazoa; phylum Arthropoda; class Insecta; order Lepidoptera; family Pterophoridae; genus Marasmarcha; species Marasmarcha lunaedactyla. The sequence goes on along the minus strand of OV281339.1, from coordinate 8,565,434 downwards.
CTGGTTAAAGGAGAAAATAAATTCGGATCGACGCTTTTTAGAGTTTATAATTTTTTCGGACGAAACTCAGTTTTCAAATAATGGTATGTACAATCGCAAAAATTATCATTTTTGGTCACGACAAAACACCTTGCAGATCCACGAAGGGCAACGCCAAATAAGATTTTCATTTAACTGTTGGGTTGGACTCATACATAACAGAGTTTTGAAAATTTATGACGGGCGATTAGATAGATTTAAATACATCGAAATTTTAGAATACGTTGTTGAAATCATACGAGGAATGCCACAGGATTTCATAGAAAATATGTATTTTCAACAACATGGAGCCCCCGCACATAGTAGTCTAATTGCCACAGACTTTCTCAATGATCACTTAAAAGATAACCGGATTGGTACAAACGGCCCCATTGGCCCGCAAGATCGCCTGACATCACGCCTCTTGAATTTTTCTTATGGGGTTATGTAAAAGATGAAATCTACAACTCAAATAACGACACTGTAGAGGATTTAACTACAGCCTTAGAAAACAATTTTACACGCACCCCATGAAAATACGAAACGCAATTTTACATTCGTTACCCAAAATAATTAAACTTTGCATTCAGAAGAACGGCTGCTATTTTGAACATTTACTGAAATAAAATAGTTATGTTATTGTTGGGTTTTTCTTTCAAGTATTTGAACAAGATTCGATTGAATTTTTGCTTCTTACGACTTGCAGAATTTATACACATTGTTTACAGAGATTTTGACCAGACCAGGAATGTGATAATTGTTAAAACTAAAATCGACGCCATGGTTCCTAAGAACAGATTTCGCTATCTCTCATATTTTCTTCTTGACTTCTCCATACTGACCCATTTGGATTGTACACCCAGTATTTAGCGTAAATAAATAAAATGGGGTTGTCTAAGCATTTAGAATTTATTTATTTTACCGACATTGTATAACTTATTAGGTATTGATTACATTGGTATAGACCAGGGGTCGGCAACCGTTTTAGTCAGAAGAGTCAAAAATTACAATTTTTAAGTTTTAAAAGAGCCACAATTTTTATGTTTAAAAAAATAAATACTTGCATAAATAAAGTTTTTTCACAACAAATTAGATAATATATAATATGGTAATTTTGGATAACCACTTATTATTTCAGTAAAAAAAATTAGAACAAGTAAACATTTACGGACTAACGACAGCGACGACGCGTGTCATGGGGTAGGGGAGCGGTGAAAAACGAGTTCAAGTGGCTGAGAGATAAAAATGGTGCCTAATCCTTGTTAATCGATTCACAACGATTTTCAAATACTGTTTTCTGTTTATAAAATAAATAATATTTCCGTATGGTACAAAAGAGCCGCCTGTGGCTCGCGAGCCGCAGGTTGCCGACCCCTGGTATAGACTATTGAAATATCCTCAATTAAAAAAAGATCCTCGAAAAATGACGCCATTTTGTATACTCGGATTAGTGTCACTTAATGTTACATATTTTGAAAAAAAAAAACCTGAATGTGATGATTTAGTAAGAATACATATGCCTCTTTACTCATTCGGTTTACAATTATAGAACGACCAGGGTCAACTTTATTAGAGAATATCTAAGCTGTACAGAGCAATCGATGAACTATTGTATACATCGAAGTCAAGAAATATCTGATATTGAGGTAAAATAGTATTTCAATCTACAAGTCACTTTGATTACATATATAAAAATAGCGAAAGAATAGGTGACAAGCTCCTGAGGCTTGGAACTCAAAAATCTTGTTCCCGGTCGCCTAACGACGACCGACAAACGAAATTATATAACAGTTACGAAATATTTTATCTTGCCCTTGTTTTGCATCATTCATGAGTTTGTGTGAGTAAATGTATTTGTGGTAATTCTAGAGCCGGTTTTACGGTACGTAATGTAAGAGCGTCACCTATTTTGCGCTATTTGACTTTTATCAGAGACACGTCACCATAATAGCAACAAGACCTCAATTGTTTTTTAAAGATTAAATACCTTAATATATAATTATAGTATGTCTAGAATTTCTGCCTGAAACTGTAACCGATCGTTGTTTCATTTACAGTTTTCTTGTAAACACAACTAAAATACTTTGAAATGGAAATTGTAAAGTTTATGATTTTGACAACATGACATTACGGTGACGTATTTGCTCATTGACGTGACATATAAACATTGCTGCCATGAAAGAAGACTAACATAGTCATATATTGTTTTCCAGGTCAGGTATCTGCGGTTTGAGCATCCAGCTGGCGCCGCCAACGGCGGTGTCCACGCCTCGCGGGACGCCGCAGCCGCCGCCTGCGTCGCCGCATTCGGACGACATTGTGCGCATCCACGTATCCTACAACCCGTCCGCCTCCCCTTCACGGCTCCACCCCTTAAGTCCCTCCAAGTTCAAGTACACCGAAGAACATAAACAACTCTCCCTCGGATTCTACTCCAACGGAACCGCTAACCACCCCAGGGACAACAGGATCAGAATACAGGTCCCGTCTGAAGAACTACTCACCCCGATCGTTGATTCTGGCAACATTATCTCCCATAGGTTCTTAGAATCTCATTCTGAACTCTACGATCTGAAGTAATGTTGAATATACTCATTACATGTATATGTTTATTTGTTAACTCGAAAACATATTTAGCTTTACTTTCTAAATGTTAATATGTAGATTAAATTTGAATTAACTTCCTTCTTCTGAACCGTAAATGAATTTATTTTATGTGTATGTACCAGGGAATAAGATTATTAAAAAGAAGCATTCCTTATAATTTATGGAGAACCTAAGTGGCATTAGAATGTAGAATGTTTATTGTTGACATTGCGGACTCATATTTGTAATTAATTACATTTAAATTATAAGGTATATTATTTATAGGTCTGCAAACATTTACTTATGCATTCACGTACCTTAAAACTGTAGGAATTGAATTAACAAAAAGCAATAATGTTTGTCCAATCACATACTTTATGCATTTAATTATAATTATTGTAATTACTAAGTCATATTATAATAAATAGTGAAACAACAACAAAACACCACTTGCACCTTTATATATATATATATTTATATTTTTACAATAACATTGACTTATTTTGAATGAATTATACGTAATGATTGTATCTACACTTATAAAATTAGCTAACGACATTATAGTGAGTTTAGAAATAGCGTAATATCATGTTTGCTCAGGTTTGATAGCTTAAAGAGTTTTATGTACACTCAGGTTTGAAGTTTTTTGTTTTTTTGCGGCTATAGCAAGGGCAGGTAAATGAAAACCTTTGACATGTTTTGAATATACTGTTTCTATGCGTATGTTAATGAAATTTACAATATTAGGCGAGTTATTATTGTGCACGGTAAATAAATAAAAAACAATGATTGAAAATGATAAGAATATAGAAGCTGTTGATTATATCAAAACTAAATATGGTCAATAACTTTTACAGGCCTGGGAATAAAATGGAAGGAAACATCCAACCTAAAAGTAGTTAATAAAAATAATAACTTGTATGGGCTGGGTTGTGTCTACAACAAAGATCCGCTTCAATTGTTATTGATTTAACTCCAAATGAGTTTTGTGCCTTTCAGATTTTAAACTGTCAGTATCTATGAACTTATGCGAATTACTACATCGAGTAAAATAGTTTGACAGAATCTCACTTTGATAAGAGATCCGAGATACCCAGGTTTTTATTTCTCTGTCCAAGCTATAAGCAGGTCTTTACTCAGTTCTTTTTAATTGAAGCTGTTACAGTATATTATCCGTGATATTGTTAGTTTGATAGCCAATGATATCCTGTAATAAAATTTTCCACCTTTAAAATATGTTTCCCATTAAGAACTTACTACTTGATCTAAATCAAGAGTTCGACTAAGTGTAATTAAAAGTTACGTGGGGTAGATCGTGGCAACCGTCTTGACGTAACTGTGAATGCGTATGGTTTCGTTTTGAATTTTGAGCTAACCTTGAGCGAACTGGCTTTTAATGAAATGTCAATTTCCTTATTTACACGATTGCCTCGATCTGTATAGTCGGAGAACTCGGCTCAGGCTAAGGCGAGATTTGCTTGCGCGTTGTGCGTAGGCGCAGGCGCTCCGCATACTGAGGGGTGACAACACTGATGGGATTCGTGTTGAGCGCTGAGCCCGCACTAAGTTCCCAGACTGTAACAGAGAACGTTTGAAAGAGTGCGCCAATGCTGTTTTTGAGCTCGCGGAATCTCGTTTATCGGCCTACTTTCCCACGCGGGCGAAGGTTCCTTTTTACTGCTGTTTAACCTAACGAAACTGTACTGAGAGATCCGGAACTTGTTCAGATTAAAATATTGTTAACCGTGTTCTAATGATGTTCTTATGCTAGTTACCGCTATTTAAAGAATTCATATGTCGAAGTAATGTTCGCTACCCTCAGACTAGAAGTAACTTGCGTTACTTTAAAAAAAAAAGAAGGTTCTTGAACTGCTTTTTTTCAGTTCGTTAATAATAATTAACTATTGTAACAGTCAGTTGCAGAAAGCATTATACAATTTTAATGAAGTCATTTAACCTTAATGGTCATTTAAATAATTGCACGGAACAAATTCAAAGATAGAAGTTGTAGATAAATTGATTAATTATTTTTAATCAGTGAATTGTCAAAATAGGCTTTATGTGTACCATAGAACTTTTCAGGATAATATAGGAGCTCCTTTCCAAATCCGAGACCTTGATTTCCAATGACACAGTGCGACAATTTCTTCCTTTTTATTTTCGGCTCTGCGCCACGGGAAGCTACTTGTCAGTAATATTAAAACTGTAAAATGGGTGTAAATGTCACCAATCTGTCCGTTTAGAATTGGTTATGTATTACGTTTAGCAAGTTTTGATCGATAAAATTGTATTTATGTCAAGAGAATCAATAGTGTTCCATGGCCTAAACGTAATGTTGTTTAATAAATTAACATGTTTTCACCGTTCTTTTAGAGTAAAGCAGTTTAATGTATGTGGTTTGAGCACTCCTCGATTGCTAGAGTTAGTGTTGTTTGATTGTATCTATATTTAGAATGAAGGTTTATTGTTATACGATCTATAATTTACCTTAGAAAAGAATCATGATTTAATCTATCTTTTAAACTAGAGAGTTACTTTTTTGGTAACAGCACCATCAGAATATTTTTTTCTTTACTTATCGTCTTTATAGTACAGAGCGTTCAACTCATCTATATGCGCGGTGCTTAGAGTACAAATATGCTACTTAATTTTGTGAGGCAGCCGTCATCTTGTGTGTGAATGTGTCATGACACGTCGTTCTCGTCGCATTGGCGTATGTGTACAATCGGTACATTTTCCGCACACACTCAGTCACAAGCCTAACGCACACATAAGGGCGCGCGCAATCTTTTCTTTCGTACACTAACACCATTTTATCAATCTGCAACAACATCGATGTGTAACGAGTAACCAAATACATATATGGAGTTTGGGTATCTTTATTATTTCAAAGCTGCTTTAGAATATTCTGAATGGTACTTATTCGAGAGAAACACAATCATATTTTAACTATATTGCGCGTTCGTGCTAGGTATTGTGATATAGGGAAAAAAATTTGGTTAAAAATTCTTCCTGAATCTGTAATATTTACGATGATTTAAAGTAGCAAGATGGATTTAGCAATACAATTATGAATTAAAAATTTCAGTGAGAATTGCAATATCAGAATAAATTAACATTATAGGAATATTAGTGGTAAGGCATTGTTCAAGCATTATTATAATACTATAGTTTGTATATAATGAAAAAGCACCTTTGTGGGGTGATTCCGAGTATAACCCTTTGCGCGAATACTGTAATTCATAAACGATAATTCCGGCGTGCGTATAATCGGAATGATTCCAGTTTGTAGAATGTGATGTACATGTTTCTCAATAGATTCTTTAACGTGACTGAGGAAAGCGTTTTACGTATGTGCCTAAAAGTAGTGAGAACAAAACGTGCGGTCTATCAAGAGAAGTATTATATTCAAATTGTAATTATTATAAAAACCAGTTTATATAGGTATATAGGTGTGTAAATTGTAATATTGTGCAAGTAGTCTGATGCCACAAGTTCTAGCTAGGTAACTGCGTGTTTCTCGTTTTGCTGTACTACATTTGGTTTACAAACTTATAGTGATAACGGAACGTGGCTATAAAGGGGATGCAGTTCTTAAAATATTTTAGTAGTTGACTTAGAAAGTATTTTAAGACAATTTTTGGAGAAGTAGGTATATTTATTTGGCATAAAAAGTATATTTTTTGTTTGGATCTACGAATTCGAATAGAATTTGTATTCTAACATCAAATTATTTACAGTAAATAAATATTGCCATGGAATGAAACCATAACATCAAAGATTTCTAGAATCAAGGCTGATGTTGCAATTTGACTAAAATTGGCTCTATTTTACATATTTTTAAGGAATGTAGCCTTTTACGTCACTATTCTGTTTAATATGTTATACAGTTTGAATCGATATGCAGTTGCCATTTCATTAGTTAACATTAGAACGTCCGTTTATTCTGTAAGTAGATGAATTAAATATTAAAAGTGTATTCTGAAAGTATCAACAATAACACTGACTTGTAATTAAATAAGGTTTCTATCATAATATATATATTTTTAGGAGTCAAATTATTAAATAAAATTCATAGTGTATTCAATAAATAATCATAAACGTCATCACATTCTTCCAGCAGACTTGAAATTAAAATGTAATAAAGTAAATGAATGTTATCCGGTTGATATCATCTCTAAAGCCCCTCTAATGTTTTCATTAATTTTATTAAAGATTATGTATTTGTAGATAAACATTCGTTTACACACTATGCAGAATAAAAAATCACTGTTAAGATTTGTTTACAAATTTGGTATATATATATATATACACATATATATATATATTAAAAAATACAAATACATGTATATATATATACATATATATATATATACATGTATTTCCGTACGCAAAATACATTTTGCAATTACGAATATTACTATTTGATTTGCCAGATTATAGAGATGATTTTCAATTGTATATTTTCAGGGTTCAACCACTACAAAAATTATTCATTTTTAGTGGAGCATATGTGCCTCTTTCTTATGTTTATCAAGCATGTTCAATAGATTTATTAGAGGACAGCTAGTCAAAGTATGTAATTTCTTCTATTAATTTATTTTTCTACACTTATATAGTAAATATCCCAGCTTATCTGTAATTATTCATAAACTTCTACTTAATATACTTAAATGTGTAAATTTAGATGTAAATGTGGAATATTATTAAAAAAAGATAATTATTAAATTAAGGCTAGATTGGAAGTGGCCTAAACAGATGCATACCTAATTTATGTAGCTTGTGTAAACTCAACAGAAATGTGTATAGCGCCATTATTTCCTTACCTAAGTACAATTTAATAACTGTTTCATAGTCCTTGTTGTAATTTTAATGAATTAGAGTAAAACTCTAAACTTATTGTATCCTTTTTAATATTTAATGTGAGGAAACCAGTATGATACCTTAAGATTTATATACTTAGCTCTTTTTAAAACAATTCTTGATTGAAACTTTAATTAATTTAATCCTTAAATCTTTATTTTACAAAGAATATGATTCATGAAAATGGCTTCATCGTTTTGTTCCTACAAATTTTAAATATTATATAAAATTTTCATGAGTTTTGATGGTTTTTAATTAATGTATCACGCCGCTGTAAAATTTTAAGTAAATTTTACGATATAATTTTTATAGACATTATATGATGTGTTGCAATACATATAAATATACACATACATTTGGAATTTTTTTGTACAATTTTTAGGGAAAAAATTCATCATGAGTATTAGTTTACCGTATTTATAGTGGATACGAGTTAAGAATATTTTGTGTTGGTCCTTATAAATTATTGGATCTGGTAATTCTCGAAAAGAATTGGAAATAATTGTTCATGATTCAGTTCAAAAGTTATTGTGCCATCTCTAAATTAAGACAACCAATGTAATGGTAGGATTTCTAATGATTTCAAAGTTTTATGTTATAAATTTTTGTACGATGTTTTGTAGTCAAAAAATGTTTTAAGAAAAATGTCTTCAGATTTTGTATAAGATGAGTAAATAATAACTAACTAATTTGAATGAATCTATTTTGTGATTTTGGTTGTTCCTATCTTGAAATGTTTACCTACTAATCATACTCCTTACGCAAGCAAGTATTGCTTGTGCTTTGAAAAGGAGGGGCGCTACCCTTTTACTCTAGCCGGCATCAATCGGCACTGATGGGTGGCACAAAGTCGAAAATGTGTGCATTTGAAAAAGCCTCGCCCGGTCAGAGGTGTTCGGGTTTTTGCGAAACGAACCGAATGAGCCCACCAGTATAAAGCCCGAATTGACTTTCCGATTGTGGCATGGAGAATATGTGTAGAAGTTGGTTTATGGCCGACATGCCGATCAACAAAAACTGCTGACCCAAATGTGCCAGTCCGAATATGTGGGTAGCGCCCCTGACACAACTACCTGTATACCCAAACAACTATCCCACCGCAAGGACATCAGCTTCGTCCAACTAAGAGAGTGATTTCAGGCCCTTTGTTGTTCTTGACACTACCCCACTGCTGATTGGTAAACTACACATACTTTCGACGTACTGTCTTAGGTGAAGATCCGTCAACATCATCAAAACAGTGTTGATATGTTTTTATTATAATTGTGATGGGTGTCGTTTTTGAAACTTTCCCTTAGGTGAGATGAGAGATAAAAATATGATTCCTAATATAACAATTTATACCTGTATAAAACGGTCCCTTCAAACTTGGCCTGATCCGGTGTTACAAAAAAGTCGGTCGCAGCCGCGGCATATCACAGGTAAAATCCACGGTACATTATTATTCGCTTATTCTACAGTTAAGTTTATGGCCCCCAAGTAAGCAGAGTTTCTGACCCCAGAATAACATGAACAACCATGACCCGAGAACCAACGTCTGTGTTCATCACTCAAACGAATGCCCCGACCAGGATTTGAACTACTCCACTCAGCCTTCAATTATTGACAAGATATCGCGTATCTTAATAATTGAAGGCCGAGTGGCGTAGTTCACTAGTTGGGAACACAGAATAAACATACATATATAAATATCAACCATGACTTGAGCAGACTTGGGCATTCATTTGAGTTCATCTCTCAAATGAATGCCCTGGCCAGGACTCGAGATTCGGACCTTCGGTGTACGAGACCGGGTTACTAACACTGACGCTGTAAACTTCTTTTTTATTAAGAAAGCAAACAAAAAAATGTCCTTGTTACCAAAACAAAGCGACATGACCGAATATTTACCTTTGCTTTTATAACGCTAGACTTTAGACGATGTACCGACCTCAAGAGAACCATCATGACTTCGTTATACTCGTAGTAATGAGTAATTGTCAAAGTTAAGAAACTTTTAGTTTTTTAGACAAGGTTCTTCAAATGCACAAAACCAGCTTATAATTTTTTTAAATCTAAAACTGAGGTACCTGCATGACAAAAATGCAATGAATTGTCCCGTATTGGTGGATCACAGTGAAAAAAAAGAAAGAAAAAGTTGCCAGAATATTAATTTCACTGATCAGACTACTTAAATTAACCAGAAGGGTAAAATGACGGATCAAATAAAATAAAGAGTTAGGGCAACTGACGACTTAACACATCACTGACGAGTTTCAAAAGTGATCATCAACGAAATAGACGCCGTTTCTCAGCTAACTCAAAAAAAGGACTGGGGGGGCGACTTCGTGAATGACATTCTCTGTATTTTGATTTAACTTTCGATAGTTTTCAGTCAGTGGAACTAACCCTTTAAAGGTAGGTAAGAAAAACCCTTTTCACATTTCGCAGCATTTATTGAGAGCTACAACAAGTGCATAAAATGAAAAATAAATATAAAATAACATACATTCTGAATTAAAATTACCAATTCAAATTATTATAAGGATAACTTTTAAAACAACAATTACTTAACAACTCGGTTGAGTCATAGGAACTTTGGGTACATACCTGTTACGTTGCGGCTCTGCAAACAGATCTAGTATTTTTGCGTTCTTATATAAAACTACGTAAGTATATTGTATAGACAATACGATCAAAATAACTTAGAACAAACTAATGGTCCACATATTACAGTTCCTGATTATAATTCCACTTTAAGTTTGTAAATGTACCCACGTATCACTTAAATGTACTTAGATATTTTTCATAGACCCTGTAAGCAGACATTTTATGGGAACAACTATTTTATTGAACCTACTTATATTAAATTTTATAGTCTTAAAGATACACATTATATATTAAAGGGTTTTCTATTTTGCTATCACACAATTGTAAAGCACCTAGTTTTTTTAGGGCATGGTGTAGGCTTGTATAGATTGATTTATATAAAAAGCCGTTTTAAACTTCTCAATTAAGCCTCTTCAAAAGTAGTAGCCACAACTGTACAAAAATATTACACTTTCGTAAAAGTTCATGCTAAATTAAGCTTTAATAATAAGATTTATACAAATAATAATAATTCACATGAAATGGTGTTTTGGAACAACATTAACTATTGGTAAGATTATTCTTATTAAAAAGCTAGAATTTGATGTTTCACAATAAACAACGAGATATAAATTTATCGTTTGCCATAGTTTCAAAATAATTAAAATGTCGATAGATTGTTCATAACTGACACCCGGAAAGTGTACTGATACCAGTTAATTGACTAAGTACAGGTTATCAATGATATAAGATGTTGGCAAATATTTAAATAAACTTATTAAATGCGTGTTTATCTACCTACTGCGTACGTATAGTATATACAAAATTGTTTGTTCTTGAACCAAAGTACAAATATTTAAAAAGACTTAAGTTTATAACTTAATTATTCTGATTCGGACGAACTTTGTTAAATAGAGCTATTATATCACTTAAGATATTCAACTCGATCGGCGTATCATCGACAAACACCCTTATTTCCAATTTGTACATTATTGATACTTCATTTTAAACCGATTCTTAATAAATATGGTATATAGATTTCATTCAGTCTCACACCAATACAGGGAATGCATTTTCGATTAAAATCTGCGCCAGTACAGAGGACCTAATGCTAGTTTTTAACTTTCTTGAAGTAAATATAAACTGACATCGTATATGTAATGCACCAACTGGACGACAATAGGATTTACGATTATATTTAGCAAAGAATTCACGATTACTCAACTGTATAAAAAGTAGCATTAAGTACACTTCCGTCCTATTGACAAATATGATGTAGGTAAGATTACATTTCTCTATCATAATATTTTAGGACATTGCTCAACATAATTTCTTGTTTCGTTGAAACTCCATTTCATCACGGAAATAATTTATAATGGAGAAAAACTTCCACACACATATTCCGATTAAAATAATTGCTATAGTTATAGCTAAGTTTATAATCTACAAAATTTAATTTAATAATTTGTAGGCAGATAAAAATATTTCACAAATCAATAAAACTATAAAAGTGACACACTAATTCCTCAAACAAAACACACTGAGTTTTTAATATGTTTTTATACAATTTTAGACATGGAATTTAAAGTTTTCACGGACGTTCCATTCATAAGCAACTAAATCTAAAAGTTAAATCTTAATAATAAAAATGCGTATGCCTATCTCCATGAACTAGCACCAACGGCTGTAACTGTGTGTAAGTATAATTCTACTTAGTTCGCTTAACTATGTAATCACAGTTCGCTGTTCTAAATCTACTGTAAAAATAATCATTTACAGAACATTTCAACTGAACAAAATCATTCAAAACACGGCACAAGTACATCATGCTAAAAATTCGTTGCTCAGGGACATCTCATGCATGGTTCATTGATTTGCTAGCTTTGGACTTACACTAATTGCAATTGATAGGTATAAATTAGTGCGTCTATAAAATGACATCGCAACATATAAAACTATCACTTGTTTCGTAGCAAAAACGAATACTTTTTTTAAGCTTTTTGAGCCGGGGCAGCTGGAGCGTTGATAGGTATTATGAAGCGGCCGATTTTGTGCCGAAGATCAGAGCGAACATGCCGAATATGAGAACGACGAGGTTTTTCCAGATGAGGTACTGGCCGGGGCCGAATCCAATGTCCCAGAAGGTTATGATCTCGATGAACGCGGGCGCGATGAGACCGAGGATGGAGAAGCAAAAGGCGCCGATGATGCCCATGAAGGGGCCGATTTTGGGGAAAGCGACAGCTAGCAGCACGCAGATGGTCACCATGACGGTTCGGATGATATAATCGGCCAGCTCGGGGCGTTTCGTGAACTTGTGCTTCACGCAGCTCCACATGATATCGATGCACACGAAGAATTGGAGCCCGAAGGTGCAGTACACTGCGATTGCAATGGCTATCTTCACGATTTGAGCGGGGCTGTAAAAGAAATATAAATAAATATATTGTATTTATGTTTGTGTCTTTTTCATATTCGATTTATTCTGGGGATTTATTATATTCTACGAATTAAAGAATGGTAGATTATGGGGACTATTTAGGCGAGTATTCTAAAATGCGAAAACTCAAAATTAAAAATATATGGCGTAATTTGATAACAACATAATGATGTATGGTTTAATATAAGAAGAGACACTAACATCGCCTCTTGATCCAGACTGAGCGTGATGGAATCCTGAACGCCTTCACCGAAGCTGAGGTAACCGAGGAACCCGAGCAGGATGTAGACCAGGGTGACACCCGACATTCCCTTGTTGAGGACGCCACAGCACCCCAGCATGGCGCGCGGAGTCTGCATGGCATTCTCAAGTGGCATCACAACTCCAATTGCCTCCATTGCAAAGATCGTCAGGGAGAAGAATATTGGCCAAGTCTCTGGTGACTTGATCAACTGCACGTTATCAAAATTCAGCCTTCCCGTGCCAACCAAGTAGTAGAATGTAATGCCGAGACCCAAGCCCATTAGCACGTTAGCGACCATCGACACCGGGGCGAGGTACTTAAGATTTCTGATCCAGACCATTAAGATCAAGGGGAGCAGAAGGGCGAGAATAAATATCCTCACATCCAACTTGTCTTCTTCAACAGCCGCGTAGTGTAGCACTACCTGAAATATTTATATGGATTATACATAATTTCGAAAATTTTTCAATGTTGATTTTAGTTCTCTAGACACCATGAAAGAAAATTTTGATTATTACCATTAGGTCAGTGGTGTAGCGTGGGTGTCGGCCGCACAGGGTGGAAGAAAATTTTGTTGCGCCCTTATTTAAGGTATTTCAATTTATAACACTACTACATATTCTAAAGAACTTTTCGGCAAGAACAGCCATCTTTATTGTTTATTGTATAGGTTACAAATAAAAAAGTCTCATGTATATGCTTTATAGTACAATTATGACAATTAATACAAAAATTCTTACATGTTTGCCACTTAAGTACATTGATATAACAGGTATAGATCACTTATAATTATATTTACCTTGACGATCGGCAAGATTAAGTTATTAGAGAATTCAGTATAAAATCGCAAATCGAATTCCATTCAGAACTAGAACGATACTGTTATTATTTTTATTGAAAAATAAACTTGTTACAGTTAAAAACAAAACTTTTGTCTTTCCGAGCTCATTTCAAACGGTCTGAATCATAAGTGAACAAAAATATAGAATGGTTTTAATATTTACAAAACATTATTATTATTTTTTGTGAAAGTTTGTCGCCCCCAAAAATTGCCGCCCAGGGCGGGCCGCGCCTACTACACTACGCCATTGCTTAGGTGCGGGTTGTTAGATCTAGAGATATTTCAATGTCCTTAAATATTGACTCTTCCAAATAAAGTTCAATGAGGAAAGCAGTTTACGGAGTATGATATTTTTGTAACCTACAAGTAAGCATGGGCTCTTTTTTATACCTAACTGCGTATTAGCGAAAATACCTGTGCTTGTAACTCGTTCCGTTACATTTGTGTAATGTGTGTATAGTGATAAAATATGTATAACTAAATTATTTTCTTTATGTGTATAGAGCTCCGACGTTCGAATCGAAGTATAAGATGGTTAAAGAAAACATTTTGTATATTTATTTATTCAAAATGGACTAAAAACTACATAATTCTTACCTGTCTTATATTTTCGGCTACAATAACACTGTATACTGAGCAGGTCCCGAAATAAGTTAAGAATAAACTTACTAATATGAAGTACCTAGAAAAGAAAACAAATTGTTAACTTTTATATTTCTGATTATACGACGATAAACACGGGCTTTGACGGTACTTACTGAGGGTTGTTACCATGAAGAATCGTAAAGATAATGGATATAAATTGTTGGTATATTTTTATCACCTCGGTCTGCCTATAATACATGCCTATAATAAATTGTCAAAATGTCTACGGATTAAAATAAAAAAGCAGCCAAGTGCGAGTCGGACTCGCCCATGAAGGGTTCCGTAGCAGCAAGTAACATAACATAAAAGTTATTGTAGTTCGTTGTAAATTTGATCGATGGTTTAATAATAGTGTATTTTTTTAATTAAGTTATTGATAAGTAAACATTATAATAAGCCTTAGAGAGCACGTCAGAATGCCGCGACATTTGAGTAAAGAGGTTAATATGAATTATTATGAATTAAGAATAAAGGATATTTAAATATACGGTTGACAGAACAGAAAGCAATGAAGCGATACATTCTGACTTGCTCCGTCATCGGAGCAAGATGTAATATTAAACTATTATCTATTGAAATAAATATATTAAATTGATCATATTAATTGATTTCTTTCGTGTTAAATTAAACCACAAGGGTGGTCAGTCACGTGTGGACGTAGAACGCCAGTTGGTGGAGTCGGCGCCGAGTACGATCAAATATGACCAAGGCTACCTGAGATAAGTTATAAAAAAATATATTTTTCAGAAAAGAAATCAAGATGATGCGCGTCACCCCGAGCATTCGAAGGGCTACGTTTGGTTCACTTCTACAACTGAACAGAAGACGCCATATGTAGCGGCCCGCCATTCAGGAATGACTTCATGCTCGCGCCATCAACGGGCGGGCAGCCTCATGTAAGTCCGTTCCATATATGCGTTCAGATACGCAACTGGGAGGTCGAGAAATGGCCGTCAGTGTGAATCGTCTGAAACCTTTTAACTTGCGATAATTTTGTTGAGTTCATTATAATAAAAAATCTACCTAAATTATAATTCTAAATATGTAAATGTTGTCAAGTGTCAAAAGTAAATAATTGTTATTTTTTGGTTTTTAGGCTAAAATGAGGTGACATTAGCCTGACATATATCAATCTGAAAGATATATGACTAATGTGAATATGTTGATAATAACGTAGTAAATGTTATTATATGTTATCATTAAGAACGTGTTGGCATATATGTGTTAGTGTTATATTTTAATGTACTAATATGTTCTTTCTTTTTCATATTGTGAATTATAACGGAAATGAGATGGCAGCCACTAGCAGATGAGATGGCAGCCACTGAGGGATGAGGATTGATGACAACCCTCCCTTGGCGATACGAAAAAAATATTAAATTAATTTTATCTTGTCTTAAAAGTTGTTATGTGTAATGATCAATAAAGATTTTTTTTTGCGTTGTGTTTCACTATGTCCTTATCTGGTGATAGAACCGAGGGGCGTTCATTTGTAATCAGGCGGTCACCAACACCATACATTATCTTAAAGAATAGGTGGCATGCTTTACTGGCTGCAGGTGACAAGCTGGTTATCGATGCGCGCAATAAGGTGAAATTATCTGCCAGGGACGTGAAACAATGAAATAACATCTCTATAACTGGCTCGCATCTCACCATCCGTAAGAATATTTGACATGTGATTAGGAAACATTATATTGAAAGTAGCTTAGGCGACAATCGCTTGCTTTTTGCGAGGTTTTACTGGCGGGAATTCCTCTCGAAGCAGTTATTCATTGGATCATGGTGAAGCCATTGTTTTTGTAACGTGATATTTACTATTTGTTTGTAAAGTATTTACACCAACCACCAGGAATAACCTAATCGACAGGGGTAGTCTCTCCTGAGGCCGTTGTACAAACACACCCTCGTTCAGGCAGGTAGTTAGAATAATTTTTGTAAGAAATTTATCCACCCAACCTTGTTTGTGTGAATAAATTTTATGCGGGCGGCCGATCGTCACGGCTAAGCCTTAGAGAGCACGTCAGAATGCCGCAACATTTGAGTAAAGAGGTTAATATGAATTAAGAATAAAAGGTATTTAAATATACGGTTGACAGAACAGAAAGAAATGAAGCGATACATTCTGACTTGCTTCGTCATCGGAGCAAGATGTAATATTAAACTATTATCTATTGAAATAAATATATTAAATTTATCATATTAATTGATTTCTTTCGTGTTAATTTAAACCACAAGGGTGGTCAGTCGCGTGTGGGCGAAGAACGCCAGTGTACCTAAATTATGGGATTTAGATCTAACTATATGCGAGAAAAATGGTTTGTGATAGCTAAACAAGCTAATACATATACCAGTTTGACAAGAAATATTTCCAAAAATATTATCAATTTGTGTGCGTCCTTGCGTAGTTGGACAAGGTGGTAATAACGTCCTGAATCCAGCGTTCTGCATGAATGACTGTATACAATTGACTTTTGCAAAATCTTCGTTAAGTCTCCAAAAAGTAATGTTGGCATGTTGTTGTTGCAAAAATTATTTTTGATAGGTATATTATGTATTTAGATTTAAGGAAATGAACAGAAAATCTCAAATCTCAAAAGAATAATTTCGATGTGAGTAATTGAAATTAATTTTATCCAACAAAAACAGTATCAAACCATAAACGTACAATATTTAGCATTCGCAAATGTATCAAAAATAACAATAACTCCGCGCGCACGAGCGTCAACGACGTCTACCCTCATGTGTCTGCCCGTTCGTTTACTTAGGCACCTATTACAGATTTATTATTAGAAAATAATGGTTCAGGGTTTATGTTTATGAAATTAAATGTTTTTTTAATATTTGAGTTGATTGTATGAAAGGTAAATTACGGTATACGATTTATGACGTATTAATAAATCTACTTACTAGATCTCGTTCAAACTAATTTTCAAAAACCAAAACCAAATTTATATAGTAGTGTACATCATATATTTTTATAACTCTCTTATTTTAGAAGTTACAAGGGAAGTTACACACACGCATTTTACCACTTTGGAAGTGCTCTCGCGTAAACTATTCAGTTTAGAAAAAAATGATATTAGAAACCTAAATATAATTTTTGAAGACCTATCCATAGATAACCCTCACGTATGGGTTTGATGCAAAAAAAAAAAGAATTAGTGCCAGTTCAAGTATGGGGAATCCCCAAAATTTATTGTTTTTTTCTTCTATTTTTGTGTAAAATCTTAATGCGGTTCGCAGAATATATACCACATACATACCATTACCACGTTTCAAAAGTATAGTTCTTAAAATTTCGGAAAAAAGTGGCTGTGACATACGGACGGACAGACAGACAGACATGACGAATCTATAAGGGTTCCGTTTTTGCCATTTAGTTACGGAGCCCTAAAACATACTTTCAAAAAAATTTTTCAGTAGCACAATTTTCATTATTTGTTTGTTTTGTGTTGTAATTATAGGCAAGGTTCTGTCAACTGCAATCTTGCTGATTTTCTTCCTGGATCTCCTTAGTAGTGACCTTCGTAACGAGTGGTCGACTTCAAGACCATGTTTCAAGTTGAGGTTCGAACCCGCCGTCCGGTGACCTTCCGTGATTCAAATTCTGGCCGTAACGCCAAGCCTCCGATAAAAAAGGTAAATTTATATCCCGTTTATTTGTAAAACGGTAAGCTGTCACGTCAAAGTTTAAATTTAAGAAGCATTTTTTAATACGTGACCATGAGATTTCTCGCCGTGCGATTTTGACCTTAATTTATACATGAACTTTTACAAATGCCTGGACATGTTTAATAAAATTACGCATTCCATCAAAAATTACAACATGAGCTAATAACTAGTGCGTGTATCGAAATTTGACTGAAAATATATATTTATAGTTACCTAAAAGGCGTTGCCCATCCTCTTAATTTCTCCGGTCCATTTTCCAAAGCGGCTTCCCCAACTTCTGGAAAACTCATTGAGATCTTTTTCGTCTTCTTGTAAAGGACGTGTGCGCATTTGATCTGGACAAAAATACAACATTTTATTTGATTACGGTTAGATAGGTACTTATTTCGCATTTGTTTATGATTCAATTTCGTCAATAGAAATGCGCACATAGTATTTGGCACCTAGAGCATGAACAAATAAGGTATTGCGTAGAAGTTTTATGCATACTCAAACAAAATCCCGTTCATTAAAATAATTTACTATGCATTATTTATTACAAATTTGCCACACTTCAATAAACAGGTCAGATCAGCGATAAGTTGTTTACCTTAAACATTGGGTACGCATTTAATACCTTTCCAGTACAAAATAGCAATTTTACATATTTATGTTTTCCTTGTACCCAGATGTTTGTTTAATAAATCTGTTCTATAAATTATAAAATGATTTTTTTCAAAATGGTCGTTCAATTCTCGTTGATAGTACCTAGACTGTATTGATAAATTAATTGACTTTAGCAGTCCTTTCTAACTTACATGCCCTATAATAGCGGTTAAAATTAATGTAAAATAGCGGAAGATATTAAGTTTTTACATAATTTAATAATGGTTCTGGTACAACCACACACACATTTACTCACATAAACTCAATTATAATGCTCCCCAACATGAAAGAGGTAGAATAATGCGAAATTTGGCCTTGCGAGCAAGACAAAATATATCCTGATGATCGTATAATTTTCTTTGTATTCGTAACTAGTGACGACACCATTTGACAAGTTAATTTCGTCCACGTCTGAGGAGCTTGTCACCTATTTTCCGCTATTTTACTTTAATCAAAGTAATGCCCTAACAACTACTTTACGGAAATAGTCGTAAATATAGCTAGAAATGAAAGACAAGATTTTTTGGCAGGTCTATAGATAAGTAATATCACAATGACTCGCGATACGCTACGAATTGTCTGTATTACCTGTTCGTAGCAAAAAGCGATGTTAATAGTTTTTATTAACATTATTATGGCTTTTTACTAAAATTATAAAAAAAATAGATTTATAATTAAAAATAGAAAAATAGAGTTAAATCTCGAAATACTTCACGCTTCCCATTTTTGATAACGAAATAATATCTACTACGATATAATACTGAATGTTTATTGATTTCGGTTTTCCTTTGCGTGCGTTAAAGTACCGCTCTATGGAAACATGACAATGACGCTGTTTCGTCACAGAGCATACGAATATTCATTTCATTCAATAATCACTCATTTCCATATAAAATAATATTTGTTCTGAGCAAACTGCCTCGGTAATTGTAAATTGCAACTGCAATGGATAATTACGCATTCGACTGAATACGCATTATGTATTATGTGCCATTTGTTATCATTTAATGATGTTTTTAAACAAAGTAATGCGCTGGTTTATTGTCAATTTAACATTAGCGCTTGCAGTGCTAAGTACATATTCGCTGAGCATAAACAAAATTAGGAATTCGCAAAATTACGCTAAATGAGCACTTTATTAAATTTGTTTCCTTAAGTAGACTTCTACCAAGAGATTTCATACCTTATACACGTATTAGCAACTTTAAGGCAAGGCCGAATTGGTTAGGTTAAAAGCTGAGTTATATCATTGGTTGCTATTGCGTGCTGTAATTTTTGATCTTACCAGGATATAAGAGCAGTGCGTGCAGACCACCGCTACCAGGATAGTGAAGAATATCCCAGCAATGAGACCGCTGCACTGGAAAGCCTTGGGCATAGCCAGGATCCCGGTACCCAGGGACGCTTTCAGCAGATGTGTCAAAGTGTCCATGTTCCTGGAAATAAATAAGCTTCATTAATGCACGCCGAATAGAAACCAACGGCTTTACGACAGAACGAGTTGATATCACAAAGGCACAGTCGGGGAACTCGGCGTAGGTTCGAGCCAAGGCGAGAATCGCTTGCGCGTTGTTCGGTCTTTTGTATGCGCTCCGCTTACTAAGGGCGATAACACTTCAGGGGATTCAGGTGCGAATCTGAGCCTCCACCTTGTTCCACGACTGTATGAGTACTATGAAAAGGGTACTGGACGTAGCCATTCAGGGTTTCTTCTTTTTGTATGTTTAACTTTCATCATAATTTGAGTTTTGTAATTTACATTAAAGTTAATGTAATACTGATTCTAGATACTAATCTAATTCCTTAACCCCTATATGACTTACACTAAACTATGGCTGAGTTTGTAGCGAAACAAGACGGGACAAAGTGTAGCGGCGCTGTTCTAAAGAGTTTAAAATAAACTAGCTACTCAACTGTAATAATTAAACGAAATTTTGGCTCATTCTTCTAAATGTACCTACAAAGAACACGCTTCACGAGCCATTCGGAAATCGTAAACTTAATATTGAACTTAATACTTATAATATTGATTTGAAACATGATTAAACATTAAATTAAATTAAATTATTCATGTTGTAATACGAATGCCGCCGCGTGCGCACGTCAATTAACTTTTAGTTCAAACGCAACCAAAGTTATGATAACAAAATTTAGTACACTTAACCATAAATAACTATCGGTTAGCTTATTTAAATATTCAAGCTTGTCACTAATTGCTGATAATAATAATGATGTTGAAACAATAAATAGTAACAAGTGTTCGACTATGAACAGGCATGCAAATATTTATTTTAGTATGAAGATAATTGTAATGCTCGAGTAAACGAAAGCTGCTATAGATATTACAGCAAAAGTTTGCTTGAAATAACGGGGGATTTTTTTTTATTAAGCCTGGTAAGTGCTGTTAATTACTATCTAATTTGAGTTTAACATTGTTCATAAAGATGTAATGTTGCCGTAACGTCATACGTAACTATATAGATACTGTTCTCAGACAAACTTATAATAATGTATTCAAGAGATATTATTGCAGCCGCTGGCTCAGGAAACATACTAAATCTAACATCCTTGTCTACAATCATTGAAGATTTTTGAAGAAAATTGAAGAAGGAATTGTAAAAAACAAAATAAAATCGGAAACGTAATCATCCAAACTATAAATACTTTATATATATACATATATATATATATATATATATAATAAATTGTATTCCGAGAGTAGTCACTGCGCCAGGCAGGATCACTATTATATGTATTGTGTAACTCGTACTAAACTACTTACGACGTAGGGTTGTCCAGTTTCCGTTCCGTGAAGGGATCAAACTCATTTGACTCCACATCCTTTGTCATGTCATATCTGTTATTGAATAAATAAGTTAATTAGTCTTAAGGTGCTTTTATGTATCTTTACAGTATACTGTAACAGTTAGCATTAAACTTTTCATTATTTTCAAGTCCCAACGTCGCTATTACTTCCCGGCCACGCTATTACAACAAGGAGCGCCGGCGTTCTAGTTAAAAATACGGGACAACACAGTATTCGAATCGCTAACAAGGCTATCGCGCCGTACGCTTTCCTACTGAGTTTATTGCTGGTTCTTTGGCAGTAGATGACCCTTCCGAACCAGTGGTAGTTTCAATATACGACGTCCTATGCCGGGGACCATGCCCTATCGGGTGCCCATAGGCTTATCGTATGAAGGAGTAGTTTAAGTTCCAGCTAAGCGTTGAAACTGTGAAGGCCAATATGCCCATAATTAAATAGACAATTTCGAAAAAAATGAAACAAAATTTTAAGATCTTTTTAAAAGCAGAGCTTTTCAAATGCTATTGTTGCAAAAGGGAAATGTTTATCTACCATTTCTTTCATTACGAATTGGGAAAAACAATAAATACATGACGTTAGAATCTCATGATAAGTGTTAATGCGGAATTGGTCTGAACCTTTTGACAATACGGTGCTATTGAGATAGGTGTACATATCCATGGGTACTTACTTGCTGACAATCTTCTCTTTGGACTTCTCTTCTGGAGATATGAACGTCTCCATCTCCTGAGGAGCGACACCATTGGACTCCTGTGAAAAAATGACGTAGATTTTTGAGGGACTTGTTTTTTTGGTTTATTATCGAACGAAGCAGTATTTCATACGTAGACGTTAAGTATATAATATTTAACCCTAAACTAATGAGGGCCTGTGTAGTATAAAAACGATTTGTAACCTCTTGACTCGGATGAAAATCACAAGGATGAGAAAATCCTTGTAAGAGGTGAGAGATCAAATCAAAAACTATGCCTGACTTTGTCAACAAATGGGTTTTGTAGTTTATAAATAAATATGCCTTCTTGTTAAATGTTTCTTAATGATTCATCTAAAACCTTTAAAGGTCGAAATTCCGTTCAAATTACTAGTGTTCAAAAATCTACTTACGGTCACCATTTTGAATCTTTAGCTGATTATTCTGTAACAAAAATAATTTCAAATTAGTCTCTATATAGTTTCATTTTTATCGGTTTTCTTATCACCTGAATGCGATAAAGGTAAACCGATTATTGCAAAAAACCGAAAAGGAATGTAATCATTGGGCTAAAGTCTAATATTAAAATCATAAGTTAAATAAATAATAGGTACAGTCGTTACATAGACGTCTCAGATCTTTTTCTGATTTGGCTATGAACTATGAAGCTCATAAAAAAAATTTTCTTTAAAAAAAAACCTTTTAAACGTATGTTTCTATTTACATCAATAAAATAATCCAATGTGACGCAATTCTTCACTAATGCCAGCTGCAGCAACTTGCGGTTATAAACTTGTAAGTAGCTATAAACGTGTTGCGGTGTAACTTTTGCGGTTCTAAAAAGTACGGTTTGCGAAAATACGCGGAAGTTTTTTTTAATAGATAAGGACTGCGCAGAATATAATTTACAAGACAACGTACTTTCAGAAAGTCGCTTAACACAGTTATCTGGTTTTTGTTTACCTCTGTTGTGTGTTACGCATGAAATAAATTAAATTCGTGAATGAAGCTTGCAAGTGCACGGATGCATTACAATTATTCCGTACAACGCAACGAACGCTACGCGGTCAACTCAGATCCGCACTACAGAAAGTGTAATTAGATTATTTCACTCTCCTTAATTAAGAAAATGTGATCAGCGTTGGTAATAAACTTGTTATAATATTGATTATGTTGAACATGCGCTGGCGATATTGTCTTATTTATATTATTCTTGCTGCCATTACAGGTTATGGTATTGTACGTTATCAGTAACGTTATCGGCACGATGAGTACGCGCAAGTGTCAGTGAGATAACAGGCAACGACAAGGCATTTGAAGTGCCACTGTGTAGTCAACACACAAGACCATAAATCAGAGATATCGGCAAATAAATATGCAAATAAATAATTGAATCGTATTCTTTAATTAACATTTCAATCTGCTGTTTCTTTAATCTTGCTAATTTTAGAATATAAATGTTTCATTTTAATGATGCCAATTAACACTGCATTAGTCACGAATTAAGTATGACACTTCTATTCATAATGTTTTCTCATTAACGTTGAAAGGAAATTAAAAAAGTATACAAATTAATTGCTTACTGTACTGTTTAAACGTCTAATGTTAATAAAGAGTTTTTAATTTATCTCCTAAGATTTCTATTGCAAGGACCTTTTATGGTTTCTTTGTAACCATTAGCATAGCCTTTTATTTACATTATTATTCTTACATGCCGCTATTTGCATATTGCTTTTCAGAACTGATAGTATTATGACTGAGCTCAGAAAATCAAAGTGTTTTAATAGGCTTAATTACTCAATAAGCTTAGCTTATCTTATAAATATATCGGTCTTGTGTTCCTATGAAAACTTTAGGGGAGAACAAACATCTATATTCAAACCACAAATGAGTGCCCCGAACCTGGTACCTCCGGCGTTTTTTTTTCCAAATGGACAGTTCATTTATGGCCCTATTAGCCTTTTAAATTTCACCGGACTTTGAGGCCCAGCGCTGAGGGCGCTTAGCCGGAGGTACCTCTGGCGTATGAGGCAGGGCAACTATCCACTATGCCACTTGGCCATCGACTATGTCATTGTGTTGTACTAACCTACCCGAGCTAATGTAATTTATAACAAAAAAAAATATAATTTAAATATGGGCCTGAGTACACAGATAAATGTCCCTTATTGGACCAAGCGCTTAGCTATCCATTTACGTGACAACTACTTCCAATTCAAATATTTATTTCTCAATGATGACGTTCTCATTGACGTCAAATAAAGCAGGATTCAACCACTAGTTCGTGAAAAAGTAAATGTTTAAATTTTTTGTATTTCCAAGTATCAGGCCACTTTCTGTAAAGTAATCAAAGGAGCCGTTACGAAACTTTTATGAATCTAAAACTGTTGAATTTAAATACAACGGAGTCTTCTGAAGATAAGATTTTGTGTAGCTTCTTTAGGTAAATTGTTGTTAGTGTTTTGTTTAAACATAACATTTCGGTACCAAAATGTGGGTTATTCGCCCATATTTGTCCAAAAATATTCCTTAACTAGTTTTCGCCGCCGCTATGTTTAACAAGGCGTGTAAAACTGAATAAGCTCAGTTATTGCAAGATACCGTCATGAGTTGTTTAGATTCATGGTGCAATACATGTCAATAATTTAAAATTTATTTTTCGCCGGCTTGATAATTAGGTCAGTTCAGTCCGTATTATTTAGCGACAGCGCGGTAAGCTGTAGTACGAGTGAGCTGCGCAGCGTCGGGCTGCGTCGACGCCAGGCGGCGCGCGAAGCCCATCAATGTCCAGTAATACGAGGAAAAGAAGCCGTGTCTGGCTTATTAGGTCATTCTGTAAACGATGAATATTTTTCAACTGGCGCCGATAATACCAAGACATGTAGGATAGATTTACCTTTTCTTTCGTTATTGAAATCTTTGTATGCGGCAACTAAAAGGTTCAGCAACCTTATCTAAAGAGGGACGGCCACTAAAAGGTATATTGGTATATTAATAAAGGGTATATTGTTCAGGATCTTTCTTAAGCTCACTGTGTTTGTTTAAATGAACAAAGAAACCGAGACAAAGGAAGTGCTAACGAAAATAAATTGATGATATTTCGGGACAATGGGCTTCATCAGACAGACGACGAAGTTTACTGTTTAACGCCAACATTGAGTCGCCGCACATCAGTCTCGGTTTGCGTGCGGATTCGTTCGCACGTGGATCGCAGACGCCTTCCCGCTCTTTTAGCCCCCGCGCTAATTGAGCACCCAAATTTCATAGTTGTTTACCGTACTAAGTTTCTAACGCCGTTTTCACGGCGGACAGTGGCTCGTTAACCGTACTTCTAAGTTTCTAACGCCGTTTTCACGGCGAATAGTGGCTTGTTAACCGTACTTCGTGGAACGTGAGCTTCGTCGACGGGGTTTCGTTGTTCCAGGACTTCAAGTGCTGTGTTCGAGTAAGTTATCCGCGTCGTTCTCAACCGCCCTACTGCGTGTAGGGTGGTTTTAGGGAGTTAGTCATCGTTGTTAGGTTCATATATTGTCCCTCCCCAACCCCTCCGCAATGGCTTCCCTAAGCTCTGATGAGATTAGGAAGAAGTTAGCTGATAGTATCGGTGCTGAAGGCATACATATAAATGCTGATAAGTTCCGTTTCCTAGATTCTCTCATCCCTCATTTCATGACGATAATGTCCACAATAGCCCCTCAGGCCACCCCAGTTCCCCAGACCCCTCAGGTCTTAGGCCCTCCCGCGTCCCCTTCCTCCAGTGACATGGAGTGCGAAGTAGACGCCCCTCCGCGACGCAAACGCGCACCCGCGACCGAGTCATCCTCGGACGCCACCCCAACTGGCCCTGAGTCTCCCTCTTTTACGCTTGTTAAGAAGCGCTCTAAGAAGCGTTCAAAACAAGACCCGGCGCCCTCGACGCCCGTCCCTATACTTCCTGCGGCGTCTTCAACGCCAGCTGCCCCGGTGTCTTCAACACCCGCTCCGGCCCCAACTTCTGTCAAGGCCAAGGTCCCACCACCCGTTTTCCTTCGGGAAAAGGGTAAATGGACCGAGGTCTCGACATTGTGCAATGAGCACAAAATCCATTACATCCGAGCAGCCAACTCGGGTGAATCTATTAAAATCTTAGTCTCGTCGATAGACGACTTTCGAGCTTTAACAAAGCTCCTCACCGATAAGCAATATGCTTATCACACTTATGCTCTGTCAGAAGAGCGTAAGATCAGAGCGGTACTCAGGGGAATCCCGTTCGAATTATCGAACGAGGCCATCCTGGAGGATCTGCAGTCCCAAGGCTTCCCGGCACTCGCGGTGCATAAAATGCACAGCAAGTACGGGAGGCAACACCCTCTCGCTTTGGTGATTCTCGCCAACGTCCCCAAGTCCAGAGAGATCCTGAAAGGGGTTAGCTCTATTTGCGGCCTCTCTGGGATCTCAATCGAGGCGCCTCATCGCCGCGGTCATCCCGGCCAGTGCCATCGGTGCCAGTTGTACGGGCACGCGGCAGCCAACTGCCGCGCACCGCCCAGGTGCGTCAAGTGCCTGGTCCCGCACTTCACTAAGGAGTGCAATCGCACTCCTGAAACTCCCTCTCCTCCCGATTGCGTGCTTTGTGGCCAGTCCGGCCACACCGCAAACTACAGGGGCTGCCCTCGTGCACCCCGTTGTATGCGCTCCAATTTCAAAAGGGCGGCTCCCAAACAGGCCCCGCGCCTTTCTCAAGAAAACTTTCCGCCGCTGCGTAGCCGGGTTCCTCCGGCTGCAAAGCCTACTCAGCCCAAGCCTGCTCCAGAAAACTGGAGGCAGCGTCCCGCATCGAATCCCATCCCGGCTCCTCGCCCATACAAACCCACTCCTCAATCCTCCGTAGCAGACGATATGCGTATCGTCTGCGACGCTATTAAAAATGTCGATGTTAGTGAAATCGCAGTCTTAGCCCGTAAACTTAGGGCTTCACGTACTCCGACAGAGCGTTTGCTAGCTCTGGCGGAGCATAGTTCCCTTCTCAATTCATTGTAGGTTCATTTAAATGAATTGATCCCTAAATCATGCTTCGGCCGACCTCTGCCCAGCCCCGGCTTCACCGGAGGCTGCCCAGAACGGCCACCAACTCATGTCCCTTTGAGCACCTTCAGTGCAACTTTCACTACAGGCGGAAGACCCGCTAGCGGGTCTCCGCCAGCGCGCCCAACTTCCCGACGGGTGTCGCTTCCGATGAAGGCTAAAGGTATACGCTTACCACAGCCAACAGGTGGTTTTTAGTGGGTAGGTGCCATTCTGGTGAGTCCCACATAACCCCCCGCAGAGGAATTTACCTGCGGGCGGGTATGCATGACGCATCTTCCACCTCCCTCCCGTGAGGGTGCCTCGGCAGCAAAAAAAAAAAAAAAAAAAACGCCGCACATTGAGAGCCCGGCACTGCCCGGTTATTCGCAGAATCGTATACTATACCTACTTTACATAATGCAATAATTTTGATTTAATTTGTCGTCGCTAGCTTAAGATCCACGTGATGGAAAGTGGAATCCGGGCCAGACATAATTAATCGTAGATGTTGATTAGTTAAGCTTGTATTTCTTGATTACCAATTAATAATTCGTTGCTGACTTTAGGCTCAAGGTGGGATTGCCCTTGTTCCTGTAATTATACTGACTATTTTTATTAAGTGATAGGCTAAATTACGTAAAATTGTGCCAGGTCAACTAAAACTAAACTATGGTTGAAGAATTTTATGATATGGCGTATACTACCAAACATCATTGATGAAGATTAAACTGTTTTGTGGGTACGCAAAACTAAATAAATAAATATTAATAAATATTTCTAACAATCACACCACATTATCTAGCCCAAGTTAAGTATCATTAAGAACTTGTGTTATGGATACTAGATAACGGATAAATAAACTTAAGAAATATATAAACACACATAGATTTTTTTCATATATAAATATTAGAAATAAACTTAAATAAACATACATACACATCCATAACCAGAAAGCAAATATGATAATATATCTGCCCCTACCAGGATTCGAACCTAGGACCTCTGGCATGGAAGGCAAGGCTACTTACCTCCACACCAAACAGGCAGTTTGGTGTGGAGGTAAGTAGCCTTGTCATTAAACTCAGGTAATTAACGAAAAGTTGAATTTCTTGACACAAATCATTTTGAGCAAGTTGTACAAAAATGCAGACTAGTGTGTTCCCCAAGTGTAAAGATTACATTACAACCACTAAGGATCGAAAAGATATTTCTTTTCACTCCGAGAGCTCAAAATTTAATTTAACTTGTGATTTAAGAATAGTAAAATGTAAATGTGACTGGAGAGTTAGGCGTTATTTTACGTATTCTTGGGGTTAGAGTCCACTTTAGTAGGTATACTCAATTACTTATTTATTGTTCTTAAAATTATAAAACTCAAAGACGAGAATAGAACCATATTCTCGGTTTGCTCAAAGAGCTTTGAAAAAGTAAGAAGTTATAATGAACCGAATTTTAAAACATTTGACTGTTCTGATCCCTTATTTCTGGAATCGGCTGCCCACACCTTTCCTGCGATTTACAACCGCCGGTTTCAACACATTTATTTATTTATAAAATATTATTCATTAAAAGCGTGCTATCATTGATATATTTAACAATATTCGCATGTAGGTATTTTGATTTAATTTTTTTATCCTATTGTAAATTTCTTATAAGTATTGTTTATAGAAACAAATATTAATTATTTAATTATTTTTTAGGTAAATTTCATCGACGGCTGTTATCTTTTTTTGTGTTATTGTGATATTATGTTTCAGTTAAATAAGAATTATAACTGAATATAATAGCCTTTTTATCGAATACTTACTTTTATATTTACCTAAAAATCTCTCAAAAGGAACGACCTAATTAAAGTCACAATAACAAAATTTTCAAGTAAATTATAAATTTTGAATCGTCCATATTTTCCTAATATGCACAACTAATTTAGGCGCAAGAAACTTAACAGATTTACCAGAAATGAGATATAATGATATACCCAGACAAATTATATAAAACTATTTTACATTATTATTAATGTGCACTTTTACTGTTACCATCGTCCCGGAGTCTCCTCTCGAGCTGTCGAATTTTACAGATTTTAAAGACAATTTGAAAAATCCACTTTGTCGCGACATTTTGAAAGTATTTACTATGAAGGAAACGTCTCTGTACTCTCAGAGATTAAGTCAGCCTTACACTAAGAAACACTACATTTTATTTATTGTCTTGAGCGCAACCATTGAATCGCAAAACTAAGAAACACATCACTTTAATAAATACTGAAACCTAACATTGCTATGTACAAGAAGAAAAAATAATATGTTAAAAAATTTCGAACACTATCTGACTGATATAGACCATATAGACTATAGATGCTTCGAAATTTTAAAAAATAAATACACTGATAGTATCATCTATAATATTAAAACATGAACGAATAAGTATTTTATTTAAGAACGAATAATATACTTCATAATTTTTGTTTGAATGTGGGTTTAAACGTCATTCCGTTTCTGTCAAATTAATAATATCTACGTATAATCAGATTGTTGGTTTTAATAAGTTCTACAACTACAGAGCGTGTACTTAGAGTAGTAAATGCCAGGCTCTCATTACCAGAGCATTCGCGAACCGTTTCACGTTCATACGACCGGTCACGTTCAGCTTACAACGGTACTACCACGCGACGGTGCTGCGGTAGACCGGCGGCGGACGGACGGCGGCCAATCTGCCGGTGGCGCTGCGCTCCCATCATGAAATTATCATTCAATGTACACTACTATAACGACAGGTACTTTGCAAAGGAATTTATGACGCAGACATGTCATGGTGACCTAAATATACCCAGTTTTATGCTCGGGTTTGGCACTCAAGTGTTGATTTTAATCATGATATTTTTGCCTTCAAGTATGGCCATTTTTAGGAATTAATCGCGTAATTATTGATTCAGTATTTAAAAAAAATTTGGTACCGTGCTATTATTTTTTTGGTTTTATCTATAATTTTTAACTCTTTTCATAGTGACAGCGGTTATACAGGGTGTCCACAACGTCAACGTCCAAATAGAAGAGGTTCACGCGCCATGGTCCAAACAGTAAAAAAAAAATATAGGTATATGGATTAGTTTAGTAGATATAGGACGATTTCTGAAATAAGTGAAAAATCACTCCTTAAAGCAGTAATTCGTACGCTGAATCTGTAGATGTTGACCGATTTTGATTTTTTTTTTCGGTTATGAATTGGTTACTAAATGTTCTTATGTACCTTTGATACAAGCAAATCTATTATGGTACGATAGAAAAAAAAGCAATAAAGAAAAAACAAATTTGTTGCAATTCTTATACCTAATTTTCTCCACTCCACCGTGTAAAAAAGTACGAAATGAGGCTAGCATTTACTCTCAAAAGTTGGCGCATCTAATGCAGTTTCTAAAAAGGTATAATACTTGGCACTTAAACTGTTCTGATTTTATTATGATATCTAAATTGAGGAAGCACCTATTTTAAAAAATAATAAAATTGAGTAAAGAGATGTAAAATACTACAAAAAGGTTACATGAAAGGTACACTTGCTCAGGTAGACGCTCCAGGGAGTCGCTCCGCTCTCTTATCACACATCCCCGTGCCAGGTACCGAAAATCAGCCAGTCAGTACGTCAACTTGTTTTGTTCGTATCTTACGTCACGTCTTTTGAGCATACATTTTGATAAATACTAATGATGGTTAATATTATGCCGGTTCTTTAAGAGCTTGTCAGTTACAAAAAAAAACGGAAAAACGAATAATTACGTTTTATAATATAAGTACAGACTTATAAATAAATAATCCCCAGACAAACATGCCAACTGTATGTAAGTAAGCAGAGCTTGCGTTATGACCGCACAGAGAACTGGGAGCAGCCCAGTATAAACATACATATATAAATATAAGCATCCATGACGCGAGAACAAACATCGTGTTAATCTTTGTTTCATAAAAATGCGGAATATAGTGGGTTTGTGGCTTGTTGTAGCAAGTTCCTTTTCGAAGAATCGATATGGTTACAATTAAGGCGGCGCACCTCCGCGCCGTGGGTGGTCGCAAACACACACAGAACTAAACCTATTTGTTCCATTCAAACTGAATCACTAACTACGGATTTGATACCTGACCCGCACCGACTAGACATGTGTACGAAGTATGTGGATATTTAATACCGTCATTTACAGTTAGCCTCTTATATAAAACTTACAACAGTTTTTTGTTGCATAGATTTTGAATGTTATATTTTTTTTATTTGACAATGGATACACGCGGCCGGTTTATTAAACTTTGTATCGTATGAAGGGTATTTTTTATATTTTAAAGCTATGTACGTACTTTCGTCAAGCATTATTAAGTGGCTATATGCTATTAGAATATTTTGTCGTTATGCTGAAGATCATTACTATTCCTGTTCTACAAAAAATTGCTATTACATATTGTAGAATTACCTATTCAATCAATAACAAAAACAGAAATGTAGGAGATGCCAAGCAGCGGAAAACATGTCGGTAAAGTTTAAAATTCAATCGAATAACACGGGGACAGTTATTTTTCGTAATAAAAAAAAGAAATACTGAGCCTACTACTCGTACTAGCTTCTTTAATACTATGACTAGGAAACAGCTGAAGCACCGACATGAACTGTTCAAAAGCACTTGACATGAAAGTTAGAAAGTTAGACATTAAAGTTTTAATAGTTGTTATTTGGTACTTAATTTTTGGCATATATCGAATATGAATCGCAAGAATATTATGTACCATCGAACTCGGTACGCGCTCCGCATACTAAGGGTGTTACCACACCAATCGATCGACCTTGCCTGTTCCATTCAACCATCGATCAACGTCGATCGATTGGTGTGGTAACACCCTAAGACCGACAACACTGCAGGGATGCGGGTGCCATAGGAGCTTCCGCCGTGTTCCCCGATAGTACGAAGGCTGCAATTATTGTTCCGGAAGGCATCCAATCAGACAACTATCGGACAAAAGAGTTATAAAATTTTTTAGGGAATTCTTAAATAAAATTTAAAAGAAAAATTTGTGCTCTTAGGTGGATAGGTACGCTAGCCCCAAGGTCTTGGCTTGATAGGTTCCAAAGATCATTCTTCAAATAAATAAGACAGAACCTTTTCATTCTTACACGTGTGACATACAATTCTCTTGAAGTAAATAAAAGTCTGTTTTTATCGAGACAAGTACTGTCTCGAAAAATATTATTATTACCTTGACGCAGGAACTTCTGTCTTGATCGATGAACTAATTACAAGCATTTCCTGTCTCGGAGATAACGCATCAACGATATAGGATCGTTATCATTCGCTGGTGTGCTCATTAACACGTAAACAAGACTTGTCAGTTACTCATTTACTTGTTTCTTAACTCGCCAACAAATACCGTTCAATGGATACCAAATGTCTTGAAAAAATAATAATTTATATGTGATGTTATTCTTCTCAAAGTTGTGAAGAATCTTCGCACTGAAAATTCTAAATTAAGTCAGTTTTAGACTTGTCATTAGCACTTGAGACCTTTTCACAAATCTCTCAAATGTTTTAACAGTTAAACAATTTTAACAGGCTTAAACAGTTTACTCCTTATACAGTTAAGAATTACTTTAGTATTGAAACTATAACATAAACCAAGTGATTCCATTGTTCATTGGAGATCATTGCAGTGAATTTTTGAATTTTATACTAGTCGCAAAGACTCGTGGCAGACGCGGTCATAAAACGTGTCAATAGGTCAGCGCACATCATTATCTCGCTCGCACTCACACTGTTTATGGGTGACGTCACAACGATTTAGAGATGCGCTTCGTTTGGTTTTGAGTGCTTGTCGATAGTATTTAGGTAACCTATTAGACTAAGCTATTGCTAACTACCTTTAATATAATTACAAATTTATAGCTTACTACCAACCATACAATTACGAATTTATTGCTAATTACCTTCAAAATATAATATTTATAGTATAACAATTATTAGTTATGGTCATTAGTCATTATAAAATTTGGGGATTTGTTTGTGGAGCGATGACTCACCCGTTTTTAAATGTGTCGACAGTTTTGTAAGTCTGCGCGTGCGCATCCCTATAACAAAAGTATTTTATGTCCTCGTCTGCCACGAGTCTTTGCGACTAGTATAGTGTCGTATGTAACCGTGGCAAATATATGCTTGTTTACATGAACGTTGGATCCAGAATATGTACACTATCTAATGCAAGTTACTTAATTAGCTACCTACTAACCGTATTTGCATGGTTGAATTCCGAATAAATAAATATGTAACTACGACTATTTATTTAAATAGATACAATTAATTTTTTTAAATTTAATTCTGTCGACGACCCGTAATGTTTAGGTACAACAGAACTTATAGTGCCTTACATTCGCAGTAATTTGATTTTGTAAATTAAATGTAACAGCACATTGTAGAAGTCAAAATTATCAAATTCTATTTAACAGTTTAAAAAGAAAATCTGAATTGGATGCCAAATGTTGCTGAAAATTAAATTAGGTACTTTATATTTATCGAAAATGTAGTCAGTTTTAATATATCCGGCAACATAAAGAAATTATTAAAATATATTAAAAAGTTGAGAGTTATTATAGACAAAATATTGCAAACACGATAAACCAGAAATCATCTGTTCTTGAACTTTATGCGCAGACGCATTCAAATTGCCGTTCACAGCGCTATCAGCGCTAAAACTGCTCATAACCGAATCGTTTGAACGCGCTTAAAGCGATATTTGTGCTATTGCAATCGGAGCGGTAAGAATTACGCTAACATTTGGATTGTTTGTGGCTTAAATCTAAAGCCCCTGACTGAAACAGGAGCCATTTTTTAACATTATTACCTAAACTTTGGAGGAGAACAAAGACAGAAAGTGGAGACTTCCTTACGATGACATTTTTTTCTCGGAATTCGGGAAACATTTTGAATAAGTTTAAAATAAGCTTTATTTAAGATAGGTAAAGGCTATTTTTAAAAAAACTTTCACGTAAAATCCCGAAATAAAAAGTCTTACTTTAATTCATGTATTCGAATTATTTTTACGATTCTTAAACTAACCGTTGTATCAAATCATTGAATACATGGCGTTTTGTCAATAAGTATATACTTTACTTTTGTATGCAACATGCACAACTTTTTAGTAAACTAACATTTTAATGGAGCAGTTTGTTTGGCTTTGGGATTTTAAATAACTGTAACAAAATTGCACACAAATATTCTGACAGATGATAAAAAATACTTTTTTTAATGTCTTCAATGATGAAAAGTAAGTACTAATTTTGACGACCGATTGGTACACCAATAAGTAGTGGTAAGTAGCCTTGTCAAATACGCCGAAGGTCCTATGTTCGAGTCCTGGCCGGGGCATGCATTAGTGTGATGAACATAAATATGTGTTCTTGGGTCATGGTTGTTGATATTTATATGTATATGTTTATTCTGGGTTCCCTCCCAGTTCGCTGTGTGGTCACCCATAACACAAGCTCTGCTTACTTTGGGGCCATACACTTGGTGTGATTGTAAAAAAAGGTTTTATTATTAATTGCAATACAAGTTGTAGAATTTTTTCCCGTCGTGTGAAAATCAAGTTAAGAAACATCGATGTGTTTAATAAAACCTATAAAAAGAACCTTGTCAGAAAGTTTTATGAGAACTAGCATAGTAATTAACTAGAGACGGAGTAAATACGTAATTTGTGTATTTCACAAAAATATAGTTTTAAGATCCCGGAAAAATTTTCCTACAGTACCTACTTCTCTATTTATACGTTTGAAGTCTCTTTTAAGCAATTAGAAATTAGTATTACTTAGTAGTTAAACATTGACAAACGGTATGTATAGAAAGATTTGAACAGCGGTCAGTTTAAGGATAATTCTATACATGATTTAAGTTACATTAGTTTTAGTGGAAATTCCTAAGATTTGTTAATTGAAGGTTTAGTTAAAAATTAGTTAAAAATACCCATCTTAAATAAAGTTTATCTCCAAATTATTTAAGACTTTTTCCAAATTCCGGGATTCGCCCTAATAAAAACATCAACAAAGTAACGTCATGTGTCAGTTTTGACAGGCCGCTCAGTGCTACCATGCTCCGTAACTTGGGCACTGTGAGCGGGAAGATGGCGGCGTTTATGTCGTATCGATATCGCTGTGAGGCGCTCACAGGCATTCGGAACGGGTATACCTATAAGCGCTGTGAGCGACATAATCGGCAATCGGGACGCAACATAAGTTAAGGGTCTGTATAAACTCAACGATGCACCACACGCACGTGTTTACCTGACAAAAAACCGGTTATCGAAATTAAACTTCCATGACAAAGTATAAAAGAATAATGGGTTCCTATTTAACCCCGAAGAAAACTAAACACTAAAAATAAATTAAAACAGACCTTATACAAAAAACAAATACTTGCAAGGATTTATGAATAAGGATTCTTACATCTTACATTTAAACAGATATCATAATTGCATCGTCCCAAAATAAATAATGGTTAAGATGACCAGAAAGCGAACTTAGAGGAATCTCGACATAAATATAAATGTACGAATAAGTAGAAATATCCACGACTGTGCCCATCACACAAATATATATTTTGTGTGATGGTCTCTCACACAAAATATCTGTGATGGGCACAGTCACCTTTCAGAAATTAAAGGTCTCGTACCTTTGGCAAGCCCACTGTCACAGACGCAAGGTTCTTAATACCTACTCTTACGGACGCAAGTGACGCGTGTGACGTTGCAAGCTTGGAAGCCAAGACGTGGCCAAACGAAGAAATACTAACATAACTTCATTCCAGTTGTTGCAGAATAAACATTATTATAAATTCTGGTACCAACAAATGATGTAGTATAAATATAATGTGCGCAAAAATAAATACAGTTGTGTTTCATAAGTCTTAGTTGTGGTTCTTCCTGCATAAAAAAATAATTTGGTACATATTTGCTTAAGTATTTATATTGTTTTAAGAGTCTTTAGTCTCTCAATCCTTTCAAGTTCAGGTGCAACAATTGTAACCAAGTGATGCCTTAGTACGTCATGTAATGTTAATCGATTCAAATAAAAAAGGTAATTGTCGTTATTCTAATAATAACTAATCCCCAGACAAACACACCAACTGTATGGCCCCAAAGTAAGCAGAGCTTGTTTTATGGACGACCATACAGCGAACTGGCGGGGAACCCAGAATAAGCATACATATATAAATACAGACAACCATGATCCGAGAACAAACATATGTGTTCATCACACAAGTGAATGCCCCGGTCAGGACTCGAACCTTAGACCTTCGGCTCTAATATTATGATGCAAGGCTACTTAAGGGAAGGAAATAGTAGCAAGGGTAAAAAGCTTAAAAAAGACAAAACGTGTACATATCTTTTTGCTATCACGCACATATACCGATTACTCTGTTTGAACTATTCTGTTATAGTCATTTCCTCACTGCTATTATTTTTATAACAGCTTTTAATACCATACACATTTACTCGACAAAGTTTTGGTCTATATTCAGACTGTATAAATAGTTCAGTTCAGTTCTGAATAAAACAAATGACAATATTATTTACGCGCGATTAAAAAATAGTCTGTTCTGGAAACTTGCTACATGTTAGTTAACCCAAAGTCAAGGTACCTCCAGGCAAAATATTAACATACGAAAGATGCTTGAACGTATGGAGACTATCTAAAAGATGTCGTGTTCACATATCAAAGCAACAGATTGTTAGGATGTTGTTTTTCGTCCTTAGCTCTGCCACGGGTTGCGTCTACGTATGTATGTACCCACGAGCGATAAAATCGAATTGTTACTAACAACTTGATAAGCGTATCGGTTCACAAATTGTGACATAATGTTATTGTAAGTAAAAACATGTAATTTCATATATACTACAAGACTTTGTTACATCGTGAATACTATTTGTTCAATAGATTATTGAGCAAAAAGCGCCTATGAGCTCAAGTGATTATTAACCTATATAACTCCATTGTTAAGCAGTATAAATCATTTAAAAAAATAAATAATAACCCTCATTTTAGAATGATGAATTACAGCTGCAAAGTTACTTTTACTCGGGAAATTGCCAACACTGTAACTTGACACTCAGCGAGTCGTTTCATCATCCACTGAACAGCAGCAGAAAAGGTAAATGCACTGAAATAGCGCCAGTGTACACGCCAACGAAACATTATCAGACGAACTAGAGAAACTATCAAGTCACAATAAACTTTAATGTATGCACATATTGTAATGCACACCTCGCGTCAAAGTCGAGTTCGCTTCAAATGCAGTAATAAAAATAAAGTTCTAATCAAATAAAACGGTTTATTATCTTTGTCCGTCAACTTTTTTTTAAAGCAGGAAACGTATACTTTAATCAGCTATAGAAAGTGTCTGAAAAAGTATGTGGCTTACCTTTTTATAAATATATGAGAGTGACAGCTGTGTGTAGTGTCGGCGGCGGCGCGCAGAGGTTATGCGTCCGTGACCACGTGCTCGGAATATCGCAACGTCGCACGCTCGCTCGGCCGGCGAGTTAAAAACGGAATGAGTCCCCTCGCAGGCTGGCAATAGACTAAGCATGTAGCGATGGGACGGTGAGTAAATGATAAATATCCAAAATTGATAAGAACTCGTTTTTATCAATTTTACTCGAGTAAATATTCAAATTGTTCTGATAAATACTCTGTATTTAATGTGATGTTATTATTACGTTTATGTTTATATTTAATTTTCATGTGCAAATACGTATCTACTAGTGTATATTTTTTTTGGACAAAAACCCAAGTTAACCTGAAAAAAATTATAAGTGTTTTTTAATATGTTTTCTGGGATACTCTTACTGCGTTTTATGTGAAATTGAGAATTTAGTTGTAGTTTTAATGTGATAAAAATGTAAGTATTACGATAACTTGGAGCGGTGACGATAATAACATATGAAATTCACTCTTTCATTTGGATAAATACTCAAGCAAGAAGGAGTTTTGGTGAATTTCCTTCCTTATCAAGGTTGCTTTGTGTATTTAAAACTTCTTGGCATAAATGATTGAAAAAGGATAAGTCAACCGTGAAACTCTATTACCTCAAGATTTAGCTACTTAGGAGAAAATGTAACATTAAATTAAATATTTGTGACCTAAATAAAAAGTCATCAATCATTAAATCGTTTATAGGGATGAAATACTCTTGACTAATCTAGTTTATTTTGTATAATACCAGTTTCTCGAAAAATAAGATAGATAAATCGAGTAAAGTCAGCTTTTTTCATCCTCATTTTGTTTAGATGATTTGGTATTTTAAACCCAATAGTAAATGTCATTTGACTTTATGGTATAAAACTTCACGCTTCCAAAATAATAAAAAAAAGATTGAAATTTATAATGAAACACGATTATCTCCAAGACCATTCTATGTTAAATAAAATACTGAATAACACAAATTGTTTGCAGCCTTTAGGCTCAAAATTCTAATTATTGTGTATTTTTATCACATACCTACTCAATTTATAACTTTTTATTAAAATTTTTAAAAATGACATTTACTCGAACATCTGGATAAGTACTCGGATAAAAATGGATATTTATGGATATTTACTCGACCTCGAATATTTATCCGAATATAATCCCATCACTAGGCATGAGAAAACGTGTCGAGGAATTGCGTCAGTCAGTCATTGTGTTACGGCACACTACACCGTAGTTTTGTTGTCTAATTAATTATCGGCTTTTAGTTAGTAGGTGGCACAATGGATTCGCTCACCCTACTGTTTTAGATGAAAGTTTAAGATTACGAGCGGTTTTGCAGTGATTAGGTAGTAGCTTGACGCCACGGGATTCTTCGTCACAAACCGCAACCTGTATAAATAGTGCAGCCGCTTTAGGTCACATAAACGTGTTCAACGTCATATGCGTGTTTCTTTGCAGTTTGCAATGCTCAACGGACTTAAGCGGTGCTTAATTTAGCTATTTGATACAAGATTAGTATGTCAAATAATTTTAGAATCTTGATATTTTGAGTAATGCGTTTGAGTAATTCAGTTTATGCGTTTGTAACGTACAAGATTAGATATAGAATAACCTGCATTAATAACTTTTTAATAATAATAATACAAAATCCCCAAACAAACACAACAGGTGGTGTGTTAAGTAGTAACAAAGTAAGCGGAGCTGGTGTTATGGATGACCATGTGTAGCGAACTGGGGGGGGGGATGAAATCCAGAATAAACATACATACTGTGATATCCTGGGAAATCCAAGATCCCAGGTTCACTTGTGTGATCCGGCGTATGAGGCACGGCTACTACCCATTACCCCTCGGCCGTTAAATTTATATTCAAAGACTTCTATTCTATAAGAAGAAATACTAAAACTAAAAATTACGAAGGCGCAGAAAATTCCAAAGAAAATCCAAAGTGTTTGGATTGGAGAGATGGACACAATAATACCTGCGTAGATTTTCAAATATGTGCAAACGAATGATTTTTTGAGTGACAAAACCAATTTTGTAGCAAATTATAACTACTAAGACCACTCGATCAATCTTTAGACCCACCTTATGGGTACCTATAGTCAGGTATAATAGTTACCCACCTTATGGGTACCTATAGTCACGTATACCTATAGTCTTACTCGCAAGTACGACTCATACTCGTACTTGCAGAAACCCGTGCTATCCAGATTCTCTTCCTGGTTCTATCCTGAAGTGACTTATAAAACCAACATAAATTAATATAAAATAGGTCCGAAATTATGTCATACAAAACAGTAGATAATATAGTATAGAATAGATAGATTTTATCAGCTTGATACTTCAGAAGACTTTCCATAGAAATATTTTCAAATTCAAAAAAATATCTGAGTATTGATAAAACGGTCCTTATCCTAATATTAATACGGAGCTATAACCAATATCTTTTTTTGTTTGTTTTGTTATTCAAAACGACTGAACAGATAATAATATCTTCGACATGAAAAGCTATATTAAAATTAAAAGTAATTACAGGTGTTCCAAAACAGGTCT
This sequence comes from Marasmarcha lunaedactyla, assembly GCA_923062675.1. Classification (NCBI taxonomy): domain Eukaryota; kingdom Metazoa; phylum Arthropoda; class Insecta; order Lepidoptera; family Pterophoridae; genus Marasmarcha; species Marasmarcha lunaedactyla. Next base: position 8,525,302 of record OV281339.1, on the reverse strand, counting down.
TTAGTGCTTATTTTATGATTTATTTATGCTCCGTTGAACTGTGGTATCCATGGAAATCTCACAACTACCGACAACATTGACTAGCCCCTGATTCGCCTCTCATTAAATAACAACTGAGTGATTCACAGAAATGAAGTGGTAGCTTCGCTTAGATTTGGAAGCTTAATGAATATCAAATACTAATACGTTTTGGGGATTGGAACTGCTTGCGTCCGCAAGGGTTAGCCCTCGATGAAAGCCATGCCGCCAGTTGACATGGTCGCGATCCGGCATGATGTTTACTGTAGCCATCGAGGAGGGTAGGTCTGAGTAATAAAGGCCATTTGCAGCGCTTCACTCAACTTCTGTCCTCCTCCTTATTCACTAAAACAAGAAATATGAAAAGTCATAAGAAGAGTACGGTTTTACAGCGGTTGCACTTCCTCTCTCTTAAGAGTGCACTTCTGCAACATCAGAGGAATGCATTCAAATTTGAACGATGTCCACCACCTTGAGACAGAGAGGCCTCACCTACTCTTCCTATCTGTAATCCGTCAGACTCGGCAGGGTTACCCAGTCGCAGAGCCCATTAGGTATTCCGTAAGCTGGAAGCTTACTCAAGAGACCAACATGCCAGACCCTATCAAAAGCCTTGGACATGTCTAAGGATACAGCTAAGTGAGTGGCATACACAAGAAGACCTCAAGTCGAGCGTCCACTGCAAAAACCATATTGGTTATCACTAAGGAGTTCGTTGGACTCAAAATATGCCAGGAGACGGTTGTTCAATACATGCTCCATAACTTTGCAAAGTATAGAGGTGATTGCAATAGGTCGGTAGTTGATAGGATCTGCAGGGCTTCCCTTATTTGGTACTGGTTGCACGTTAGCCAGCTTCGAGAATTTAGGGATCTTTCCGGATTCCAAGAAGTACACAGCTCAAGTTCAATCTTGTATGGAGTACCTTTGGGATGGTTCTTCAAAGTACGAACTAGAAGCGGTGGATGCAGTTGACCGAAGAGCCCGATAGTTCCTTTTTGGTGCGGGTCGCCAAGGTGTGGAATGAACTGCCTGCGTCTGTTTTTCCAGAAAACTATAGTCCTAGTTCTTTCAAGCGTCGAGTGAATAGGTATCTCGTGGATAGACAGACGTGTAACACCTTCGTCTTCATCGTCACTTTCCATCAGGTGAGATAAACGACAAACGTCTAATCGTTTTTCAATAAAAAAAATGCTCGTCATTAGAACTAAGACCTCGTAATTTACCTTAATAGGAACCTTTGCAAAAGGATTACTTTGGAAGATTAAAAAGAAAGTAATTCGATATAATAAGGTTTAATAACTGTTACAGGACCAAGGATATTTAATATCCTTAAAATTATTATTAATTTTTCCTTATTTATTTAGTATTTCTACGAATACTTAATTTCGGTGATTTAATGGAATAATGCAGCTAACTAGAACGGAAACGGCTTTACCGATTTAGAAACCCTAGAGGAATCGTCGATCTATGGCGTTAAGCATCAGATTACGAGCATTAGGCTTTCTTTGATCACAGATGATAGATAAGTTTCATTTGCCTTTGTAAAGAAATCCATGTCAACCAGGTTTTATTAAATTATCGTTGAGCTGCGTGATACTAGGCCAACAACTAGGACGGTTATTTATTTGACCCTAGCTTTATTGAGGCATTTAAATTCGTAGTTGTAAGTCCAATAGCTAGACTAGATCTTATTAGATGTATGTTCTATTTTGCCCGAAGAATCGCTCCCGTACGTATCCCTCGAAACACAGTTTTTTATGGTTTTATTGCACCTTTTTATGCATAAAAAATAAAATCTACGGGTTTTTATGGGTCAAGTCATATGTATGACCTTTACTAAACTCTCAAAAAAATGTGTACGCAACACTTCACAAATGATCGTTGAATAATTTGGTCGTGGAAGCGTTACACAAGCAGTAGGGATTGCCAGGTTCTGGCTTACTTATTAGGTATGGCTATTAATCGCGAATAAATTTCATAAAGTCGGGGGTTCCAAACAAAAACTCCGCTGCTTGCTAAGTTAGCAGACGTTTTGGTCTCTAATCAAATAAGTGCGTAGTATTAAATCGCGTGATATGGTAATTACATCGGATCTGAGCTATTAATGACAAATTCTTACTCAAATTCACCTCTTATCTAACTAGATTTCCAATTGGATAAATTTTTATTTGCGACACGATCCACAGGCTCGCCGTACCTTTTTGATTAATCCACGTGTCAAAAGAACTAGGTTACGGCCGCCATCAGGAGCCAATTCGCCTGAAAAATCTAATACAACTAGTCATAACAGCTATCAGAAAAATAAAAATAAAAATTCTTCATCTTGTGGTTACGAGCAAAAAATCAACATCCTGTGATGATAACTTCAACCTTCTTGCTACAAATTGTATCCTTTGTTTGGTTTTATTTTTGTTATATAGTCCTGAGCAATGCTTCTATCAATTGTAGCCTTAAATATAAAGTCATCTACCTCAGCTTAGAAGAAAGAGTCTCGTTTCTCCCAACTAAAAATTTATACTAAAATGTTTATTTATTTATTTATTAGGTCACCAACAGAGTGTAAAACCAAATGACTTCTAAATGCCACTCCAATTACAGGTGACGTCGACATCCTTAAAGTATACTACTTTATGTTTGCTTAACTTTAACCTACTCTACTGAAAAAACTGTAATGAGTTCTTTTGGCAAGTCATTTCGAAAGTTTGCTTTTCAATACATATTTCATAATATTATAACACTTGCAATATTACTTCTAAAATAAAGCAAAAAAAAACACAATTCACAAGAAACCATACTAAATTTGTCAAAGTAGCAATTACATTTTTCAAAAGTATTTACTTATTACTAGTTGAATATGCCAAGTTTAAACTGCGAGTATAAACCTATTAAAGTTTGCACATTTGAAACTGATTGCATAATGATCTAATAGTACTTTCATAGTTATCTTTTTTAAAAAGGGTTTAAAATAAATCGTCAATTCTTAGATTTAATCTTTATTTTCAATTAAATGTTTGAAATGTTTTCCTTCTGCTTAAATACAAGCATGACATCTTCTTAAGAAAGACCTGGCAATATGACGGGCAAATAGTCCATTTGATGACGTATTCAACAGCTTCTGCTATCCTTTCACGTAACTGAGCAAAATTTTGTATGGGTTTTGAGCATAATCTCTTTTATTGTTCCCCCGTAAAAAAATCGAGTGGGTTCAAATTAGGTGAACGGGCAGGCCATAAAATCGAACCACCACGCTCTTTCCACCTGTTTGAGTATTCTTCTTTTAAAAAATCTCTCACAGCACATGCGTAGTGGGTTGGACATATGTCTTGTTGAAACCACATGTCTCTGTAAATATTTAACGGCACGTCTTTCAGTAAAGATGAAAGACCATTCCTGACCTGTCAACATTTTGACAACTCGTGTTATGTAGAGATAAGTAATATAGTACGAAAAATTACAAATTTTTAGCTGAACCATAAAACCTATTTCATGTGAAAAACTACAATCCACAAAAAATGGTTAGGTTATCTTACCCAATAGGTTTTCTTTTATAGTCATTTATTGACATTTGGTTTGCCACGAACGCGCCCAGTAAATATATGGTCTATGACACGTTTCGTTCCAAATAAAGCTCAAACTTTACAATATTTCAAATTTGCTTATAAATTAATAGAAATATATTACTTTTTTAATTAAATTTTTAACTATTTGTTAATTTATGTAAATTAATGCACATCAAAATGAAATAATCAATTATTTTTCTTAAATGTACAATACTGCTTAACTTGTCATATTGACAATGTCAAAAATTACAACGTCAGTTCAGATTTGAATTGAATTAAACGTTTGCATTCCTTCGTTTGCTTGCATTTGCGGCATTATGTACTGTGCGATACTACTCTGGATTTTTCTAACTTTTGATCACCTTGGCATTCCTCCCGGTAAACGTTTCTGGCTTCTGCTTCAACGATTACTTGCGCTAGTTTTACACGGATCTCGGATTTTGCTGAACTATTGGATTTACGTAGTGTGTTCCTGTTTGTTAAAATGTCGGCTATATCTACGAGACTAGGGATGGCGCAATGTATGCTGTGTATTTACTGTAACATATGTGTTAATACTTGTAACACAGTTCGTCATCACCTTGTTATCGGTTTTGTATGTATATTCTAGGATCCTCGTAGTTCGCTACTTGGTAACCTATTACACAAGCCTTTGCTTAGTTTGTGGCCATGTTGTCTGAGGACTTTTATTTTAAAATCCACACATACCTACTTATCTGTGTAAAAATATATTATCTAACTGGATAAAATGAACAGGTGTTTCACTATCTACATTACAATGCCGAGGGTAACTAAACATCAATGAACTCATTTGAAATCGACGTCTTTCATGTCATTTAATCAAGCGATTTACGGTAAGTTTACATTTTAACCAAATATGAGTTTTCATACATGAATTTCAACATAATTATTGAGAATACTTAGTGATTTGAGATTTTGAAAGGCTTTTTACTTCTTTTGCTTGAAAAAAATAACATATCCGTGAGAATCTGAAACTAAAATCCTGAAATGAGCTGCACTTTCGTTTTTCCAAGTTAAAAATTGCCAAGATGTGCTATGAAAATTGATTGAATTTGACATACGACCTCAAAATATATTTTTCAACTTAACTTTTTTTCTAAATTGCTAAATTGCATTTAGTTGTTACCTTAAGTTTATGAATATAACACTATTTTTTCCGCATCGTTTTTATATTTATACATTAGATCAGTAAAAAACAGGTTGACAGGTAATTGCATATATGAAACATGGGCATTGTTCTTTTGTATACAGTTTTGCAAAAAGTCCAAATAAACGTCACCATTCAACAGTTCTGGCAGTTCGTAATTGCCAATGACAGTACCAATTAATATTCCGGTCCACATGTTTTTTTAAAACGGTATTGAGATCTACCCTCTTTTATTATTCGGATTTTCAAAGTGCGATTCATGCTAATTATGCATGTTCGCGTACCTATCCATCTCTTTTAAAATGTGGTTTCATCCGACTATAAAATTTTATTCAAGAATTGCGGGTCAGCTCTATTGTCATCCAACATTGTTTCACAAAACGAAAACCCTTGCTTGATAATCTCCTGGTAGCAAAGATTGCATGCTTTGTACATGATAGGGATGCATCCGGATTTTTTATAAGATTCGGTGCGCTGTACTTTTGGGTATGCCGATGGCCCCAAGTAACTCGGGTCCTCTTGAACCGATCTTACTACGAGTTCTTCGAAAGGCCCAGCGGGTCTTCCCTCACTATAGTTTGGTGCGGCAATCGGCCCTCTAAAATTAAGGGCGATCTGAGTTCGGGAAGTGGGGTGGGGAGGTTTTAAGGGTAAAAAATGGTTTATCTCGATTTCCGGCAAAACTACAAGTCTTATGAAATAAAGTTACATTACAAAGTTTTAGATAATAATAAAATCTACAACTTATGTATTTACAATTTTTTTCGTAATTTATTTTTCCTTTCATTTTTATTATATTCCCCTCCTTTTCCAAGGGGTTTCATCCTCCTACTATTTTTTTCACTTTTTACCATTTTTAAAGGCTTCAGCCCTGATCTAAATGCAGTAAGTGTTATACCATTGTGAAATTTTTATTGAATAAGCAAACTTTTGAAACGACTTGCCGAAAAAACTCAGTACATTTTTTTTTCAGTACAGTAGGTTAAAGTTTGGCAAAGATTTTTTGTAAATTTTTGGTTGGAACAAACGAGACTCTTTCTTCTAAGCGAGGTAGATGACTTTAAAGGCTTCATTTCACTTTCCATACATGGTCTGGCTTAAGAGTGCCCAACATCTTTCACATAAAATTTTATACTGTCTTGGTAAAACAAGGTACTGGAATTATGATATTAAGCATTATTTAGTAGAATAATCAAGTTTGATTTTGTAAGCTTAAAATACGTTTGGAATTGAAGACTAAGAAAAAGTTAATAATATTTTATTAATTTGTTGCACTACGATTACCTAATCATTAAATTAAGAAAAAAATACTATGAATTTTAACAATAGCATTATTTTTTTTCCTAACCTGGGCAGCTGAAAGCCAGGAATGAAATGAAGCATTTAAGGCTACAATTGATAGAAGCATTGCTCAGGACTATATAACAAAAATAAAACCAAACAAAAGTTAAAATTTGTAGCAAGAAGGTCGAAATGATCATCGCAGGATGTTGATTTCTGGAGGTCGTATAGTTATGTTCATGAAGCAAATTGTTCATTTACCAAATTGTATTTTTTGAAACTATGTATGTTTTCATAGAGTAGTTTAATATTTCATTTCTTTCATAGAGGCAAATTTCCTTATTATTTAAATGTAACTTAACAAAGTTATTAATTTTGTTCTCAATTTATTGTTTCAGTATCAGAAAGAGTGCCAAACAGAAAGAGTACCAAACAACTTCTTAACCCATTCACTGCTGGCACAGAAAAGTGCAAAATTACCCGCCATACTTTCGAAAACGGGACTCCATTGGCGGCCCCGGCTCCTCGTTATAGTTTTCTTGGCCGCCCATGGGTCTTCTCGGCGTGAGCCTCTAGATTTCGTAAAAAAGTTTGTTTTTATGCCCAAAACAAGCACTTAGTTTATTTTGAATAGTTGATCTGTGTTCCCTAAGGTTTGGCAAACACAATTTAATTGGTTAACACCAAATACAGATCTTTTGCGAAAGTGAGTTACACGCTTTATGAAAGTGGACCAAATTAATGGTTACATATTCATTGCATCAACTTAAACACGTATCATGTACTTAAATATACAATACACCACAAAAACGCATAATTTTAAACTTTTTTCAAAAAGTCAGAGGACACCAACCTTTTTTGTAAACTTCGATTTTTTTATATATATTTGAAGTATTTCGATATCACGTTTTATAAAGAATCAAATTGTGTGGCATGTATAGAAACCATTCTAATATTATAAATCCAAAAGTCTGTTTGCTGGTTTGTTTGTCATTGATTCACGTCACACCGGAGTTATGTCATGATATAATTTTTGTGTGTGGAGATAGTTAGTATTTAATATACATAATTAATGTGATATTCAGACTTATTTATCAATATACTTGTTAGCCAAGCAAGACTGGACACAAATAGAACCACGTCAAATTTACTTTTATATAGCAACGCTTCTATGACGTATTTGTTTATAAACATTATTGTCAGTTGATCATGAGCTTTTCATAAGTAAATAAATTTAATAAATTTCCTTTTACAAATATCCTGGGTTTATCTGCTCTAGATTCTCTGCCTAATAGTATAGTCCCAACAGTTAGGAGGCTGGAGAGTGTCATAGGCGTTTTATCACGAAAAAAAGGCCCACGGACTCGTTGAAATAGGAAATGATAGTTTTAATGAAAGTATTCCTTATATAAAATGCCTACATAAAATATGAAGCAAAACCATTCACAAGCTTATTGCGTTTGTGAACTTTTCCAAGCGGATGGAGTCGCGGGCAATAGCTTTCGTTAAAATTATCTACCGAGCATAAGTATTAATCTTAAGGAACATACGTATGTAAACGTAGCTCCATATCCTGTGTGATAATTTAAATTAGAGCAAAATTAATAACAAAAGCGGAAAACAGAACTAATTACCTAAAACAAGATTGTTAACCCACTTCGAGGTCGGCTTTCTTTTGTTACAATTCCAAGCATAACAATTTTATGGCACATACACTTAGCTTAAGTTTTATTTTTATTAACGCGATCATAAATTCTGAAGATAATTTACCTCAAAAGTAGGCAACTCGTTATTACACAAAATAAGCCAAAAACAAAAGAAATATGAATAACATTTTAAAATTATTTTGACGGGTTGGCTAATAAGTAATGAGCGTTTCAGTTTTTATATTCTGGAAATTTCGGGTAAGGTCGAGAACGTTCTGTTGCTAGGGTGCTGTTGAAAGGGTATATAAAGAGCGAGTCGTGAGCATGCCGTCGAGAGAGTCATACTCGCTCGAATGAAGAACCACCTGTTCCCAGTGGACGGTGACCCCTCATTATCCCCCACCAATTCGGCTTTCGTGCCAAGCACTCGTGCCCTCAGCAAGTCCACCGAATCGTCGAGTACACACTCGACAGAATCTACCCTAGATGACTTAAAACAGTCGCGGTGTTTTTTGACGTAGCCAAGGCTTTGGATAAAGTCTGGCACGCGGATCTCATTTATAAGCTGCACAACACAATGGCTTACCCGACCGACTAGTCAAACTAGTCGCCTCCTATCTAGCAGATCGCACCTTTCGTTTTAAACACGAAGGTACGCTCTCCACCCAATCGGGGTGGGAGTCCCTCAGGGCTCGGTACTCGTCCCTCTTTTATACAACACCTACACCAATGACATACCTATCCCGTCAAAAGGTGTTCAACTCTCCCTCTTTGCCAATGATACAGCCCTGTACGTAAAGGGCGTGCACGTCGACACCCTCATCACCAAACTCCAGAAGGACGTAAACGACCTCGCAGCCTGGTTTTAAAAATGGCGAATCGATGTAAAAAAGCTCTGCGATGCGCTTTGAACATAAATGCCGTCGCCCCTGCGACCCCCATATCCGAATGCTAGGTATGCCCATCCCGTGGGCACAAACTAGCAAGTACCTAGACGCAACGTTCGATCGTACCCTTTCATTCCGACCTCACATACTCAGAGTTATCAAACTCGCCCGTCTGTACATGGCCCGCCTAAGCACTGTGTTAGGCAGGCACAGTAAAATGTCTCTCAGGAACAAGCGAACGCTTTTTAAGGTTTGCGTCAGACCAATCATGACGTATGCCACCTCAATCTTTGCCCATGCCAAACCCTCCTATTTGTATAAGCTGCAGGTAGTCCAGAATCTCTTTTGCCGCAGGGCCACGGATGCTCCGAGGTATGTGCGTAACGCAGACCTGCACAGGGATCTCGACTTACCTACAGTACAACAACACCTTAGGACGCTCTCCACCGCTTTTTACAAGCGATCTGAAGAGCATCCTAACCCCCTCATACGCGAGACAGGAGTTTATACTGCTCCATCCATGCCGTCGAAGTACAAAGTCCGTAGACCGAGAAATACATCAGATCAGCTCTCGGCTAATCTGGACCAGCTTAAGGTTGCCCAGGCCGAACAATAATCATCATCAAAACTGTCACTAGCACCTTAAGTGATTATTTTTCTCAGCGGGTGACCCTCTAGCGGGTCCCCGCTTGCGCACCCCCCTCCCGACCCGGGTGTCGCTCCAATGAAGGCTGACAGCATTCCCATGCTACAGCCGGCAAGGTGGTTTTTAGTGGGTAGGTGCCACTCTGGTGAGTCCCACATCACCCCGCAAAGGCTTGTATTTTCCTGCGGCGGTATGCATGACGCATCTTCCACCTCCGTGAGGGTGCTGCTTAGGCGGCTCAGAAAAAAAAGCATGCCGTCATTCTCGCTCCGATCGCCGCTTGGTACGGACGTTCCAAGACCACTCCGATTGATTGGTCTCTTCCAGATATTCCGTGTTGCTAAGGTTTACTGACGTCACAGTATAGCGTGTTGGTTTCTTGATACGGGTTTTCTGGGTTTTCTTGCTCCGTCCGAGCGACTAAGTTTCTTAGTCTTCAAAGTGCTGTGCTGTGTTGTGCTGAGTGCTGTGTGTGCCAGCGTAAAGTATTCTGGTTTTAGTACAAAGGATACATAACGGTGACAACTGAATTTGTACTGATCCAGTCCTTTTTGTATATTATTTTCTTTCTACTATTTTATTTATTTACTCTTCTATGTTTTTATTTATTTTTATCATATTTGTGTCTATCCATGTGCATTTGTCCTATTTGTCGGTAAAGGTTGACCCTAACGTGGTCAATCTTTACCTGCGTACCCTTTTTAGGATTCTAGGTAGCGGCCTTCGGCGAACTAGTTTTAAGTTATTTTCCCCAGCTCCCCTACCGCTGGTAGGGAGGTTAGCCGCTAGGGTTCGCTAGGTTATTAGGAATTCTAGGCATCTTTTAAATATTTATGGTCCCAACCCTCCCCTATGGATTCGCAGAGTTTGGTAAACTTTGCGAAGCCTATGCCCAGGCACTCGAAAGCGTCGGGTGTCTCAATCTCTGACGAGGTCTTCACGCAGGCCTTATTAGCGCTTAACGCGTCCCCGGCCCCTCAGGCCGCCCTCTCGGCCCCTCAGGTCGCCAACTCCCAGACCCCTCAGATCTTTAGCTCTCCTCCAACGTCTCCTGTGCCATCCGAGATGGACTATGTACCGGACACATCCTCCCGCGCATCGCGCCGCAAGCGTACCGCTCCCGGGAGCGATTCAGACTCCGCGTCCGAAGCTTAGTCGGTCGCCACCGCCCTAATCGGCTCTCCTGAGCCCGCGTTCACTCTTGTTTCAAAGCGCTCTAAGAAGCGCACAAAGCAAGCCCCGGTGTCTTCTACACCAGATCCCACCCCGGTGGCTTCAACACCCACCCCCGCGCCACTTATGTCACTCCAAGTGACCGCATCCCCGTCGGTTTCATCGAAGCCAGCAACGCGCTGCGCTCGCGTCCCGGCTAAGGCTCAAATCCCTCCTCCCGTCTTCCTCCGCGAAAAAGCGCGATGTACCGCGGTTTCTTATCTTTACAAAGAGGAAAAAATCAAGTACGTAAAGGCGCCTAACGCAGGCGAAACTATTAAAAATTCAGGTCGCGACCATCGATGACTTCCGGTCATTTACTAGGCTCCTATCGGTCAAACAAATCGCGTATCGTACTTACGCCCTCTCGGAGGAGCGTGATATCCGCGCGGTATTACGGGGCGTCCCGTTCGAGCTCGCGAACGATGAAATCCTCGAGGACCTTAACTCTCCGGTATTCCCGGCTGAAGCAGTGCATAAAATGTACTCAAACCGCGGCAGACGTTTTCCTCTCGCCCTCGTCATCCTGTCCAACACTCCTAACTCGAGGGAGATCTTCAGCGAGGCTCGCACAATCTGCGGACTCTCGAACATCTCCGTCGAGCGTCCCAACCCTTACGGGCACCCTGGGCAATGCCACCGTTGCCAGCTTTACGGACACGCAGCGGCTAATTGCTCAGTCCCTCTCAGGTGCGTAAAGTGCCTAGATGCGCACATTACGAAAAAGTGCACACGCAGTCCCGACTCCACTTCCGCCCCTGAAAGTCTAACTGCAGGGACTGTCCGCGCGCTCCGCGCTCTTCTGCTAAGAGGGTCGCGCCTAAACCGGCGCCGCCGCTCACTCCCGCCGACTTCTCGCCACTGCGCAACCGGGCTCTCTCCTGGAGACAGCCTCCGGCCGCTCCACCTTCCAGTTCTATCCCAGCTCCCGTAGGCCCGCGGCCCGCTCCGTCGTCTTCCCCTCAGTCGTCGTTGGCTGAGAACATGAAGACCGTGGTCGACGTTATTCAAAACGTCAACATTAGGGAAATCGCCGTACTCGCACGAAAAACTGCGAGCCACCCGCTCTCCTCAAGAGCGTCTGTTCGCATTAGCCGAGCATCACTCGCTACTTGGTTCCTTGTAAATTATATATTTATTTATTTAGCTTAAACCCTTTAAATAGTAAATATAATGTCTAGACCTGCAAATCCCGCGTTCGGTCGTATCAAACGCAAGAGCTTATCCCTAGTTTCATTTAACGCTCGTAGCATTAGCACTAACCTTCCTGAGCTCAAACTGTTCGTTCAGAACAACGAACCAGACTTACTGCTTCTCCAAGAGACGTGGCTCACTCCTAACCAATCCAGGGGATTCGCTATTCCCAATTACGCTTTCACTCGTAACGATAGGCCCAACGCCGACGGCCACGGTGGCACAGCTATTTACTATAAAAGAGGTTTCCGTTGCTCTCCTCTCCCTACCCCTCCTCTCCTCAACATGGAGGCCACTGTGTGTAGGTTGGCTATGACAGGTCATCCGACCGTCATCATAGCCTCAATATATATACCTAGTGGCACCAGACCTATCCGTAGCGACTTAGAGGCCATTCTCGCCCTCGGCCGTTAGGTCATTATGTTCGGGGATTTCAACTCCAGACATACTGACTGGACGTGCCTATCGACCAACACCAGCGGTATCGCTCTCCTTAATATCACTCAACAACTTGACTTAGATGTCATTTCTCCCATCACCTCCACTCATTATCCCGACAACCCGAACCACTCTCCCGACATCCTCAATTTTGCAATAGTAAAGCATATCAACGTTCATCTCAGGTCTATCGAACCGTTCGATGTTAGTATCAGCCTTAGAGGCCCCGAACTCTCCGCTCGCGATCTTGCCCGACCAATTAGATAGCTCGGTTAAAATAGACTCGTTAGTCAATTCCCTCACTGATGCTATCAACTCAGCCATCAGTGATAAAGAAAAGGTTGCTAAGCAAGGCAAACCCACGCTTCCCTTAGCCGGAAGCAATCTTATTAAAGCTATGAACGTAATGTACAACAGGCTGAAAATATCTACTCCTTCTCATGACACCGACGCCTACTTTACTAGCTTCGGTATGAAAGTCTGTTTTTAACTAATTTATTCTCTAATCTTCTAATTAATCTGGGTGTTAATAAGTTTTCTATTTTCTGTAGGAAATAAATCACTAAATCTTTTCAACTTGTTTTAATCACATTTCTTATAACCTTCAGACAGGACAGACCGCTAACACAGAGCAACTTAACTATAGTCGACATGAAACAAATACAGAGAACATAACTTCACAGATTAAAAATATATATGTTATTGATATTCAACACTCTCCCTCAAAAACTATATATTTTTAATACTTAAGATAATCCTATTAAATTTACAATTTTAATCAGAACTTTCTTTGTTACAGGTTTTGTCAATATATCAGCTAGTTGTTCACAACTATTTATGTATTCAAGTCTTATTATACCTTTTTCCACTTGATGCTTAATAAAGTTGTATTTAATTTCCATATGTTTCAATCTCTTTTGATCACAGCTTTTAACAGACTTAATTGTGCTCTGATTGTCTTCAAAAATTGTGACATTGTTAGCTTTAATATTAATATCATTACATAGTTTCAAAAACCAACATGCCTCCATGGCTGCCTCACATAATGATACATATTCCGCTTCAGTACTACTTAATGCTACAACAGTTTGTTTTCTTGATTTCCAAGCTACAACATTACCATAAATTTTGAAAAGAAAGCCACTTGTGGATTTTCTGTCTAATTCTCGTGCCCAATCGGCATCTGCATAAGCTACAATAGGAGAAACATTACTATGTTCAGAATAAATTAAAGAGTAATCTAAAGTTTGCTTTATATACCTACACAATCTTTTAAGTGCTATCCAGAGCTCTTTACTTGGTTTTGATTGAAATCGGCTTAGATAATTTAGTGCAAATGATATGTCTGGCCTAGTACCTATAGCAACATACATCAGTGAACCAATCAAAGATCGACATGGAATTTCATAAGAATAGTCAACACTATAATCACCATCTAACTTAAAGTTTGCATCCATTGGAGTATTATTACCATTGCAATTTTGCATATTATATGTAACTAACAATTTCTCTAAATATTTTGTCTGATTAATAGAAATATAACCTTTATATTTCTGTATAGATATACCTAAATAATACAAGTTTTGTGACCCCATATCTTTCATTTTAAATTGAGTTGACAAGAATATTTTTACTTTGTTTATCTCTTGTTCATGTGGTCCAATTATCAGCATGTCATCGACAAATAATAATATATATATATTCCCTTTTATATATAAACAGTAGTCATTTTCAGATCTGATAAAACCATAGTCAGTCATAGTGTCTCTAAACTTTTCATACCAATATTTTGGTGACTTTTTGAGTCCATAAAGTGATTTTCTCAACTTCAATACATAATCTTCTTCCATATCATAGCCTTTAGGTGGTTTAAGGTATACTTCCTCATCAATACGTCCATACAAGAATGCTCCCTTAACATCCATTTGATGCATATAATACTTATTTTGGGCGGTTACTGATAGCAGTGTTCTTAAAGTCTGCATTTTCAATACTGGTGAATACACATCACCTACCTGATCCTTTTGTTGAAAACCACGTACAACTAATCTAGCTTTATAAATTGTCTTTTCTGCAATTTCCTTTCTTGTAAAAACCCATTTGGTGTCTATTGGTTTCATATTCTTTGTTATTTGTACTTTCTCCCAGGTGTTACTATCTTCTAATACTTGTATCTCTTCTTCAATTGCTTTAGTCCATAATTCTTTATCTTCCCTTTCAGCTATGTCTTCAAAAACTTGAGGTAAGTCTTTGTCTGGTCCTGCTAATAGAGCAAATAATGCTGCATCATCATCATCGAAGTCAACTTTATAATCCTTTTGCCACTTTGGTCTTTTCCTTACCCTTTTCTCTCTCCCTGAATATGTGTTTTCCATCTGACCTTCACTTCTTTGCTCATTTAAACTTTCTTTTATTTCTTCCTGTCTTTCTATTATCTCAGTATCTTTCTGTTCTTCTGCTATTTTATCTCTGTGATATTCTACTTCTATATATTCTTCATTTTCTTCCTCATATCTAAGTGGTACCTTCACATACTCTTCCTCTTTCTGAATACTCTCATCAAAAATAACATGTCTCGCTATCACTATTCTTTGATTTTCTTCATCCCATAATTTGTATCCTCTCAGACTGTATCCCACCATAATAAGTTTCCTTCCTTTTGGGTCTAGTTTATGCCGTTGTTCTTTTGGAGTATGGTTATAAGCTATACTACCAAAAACTCTTAAATTTGTAACATTCGGTTTTCTACCTTCCCACAGTTCGCTTGGTGTTTTCTCCTTCATTGTTGTTGGGCTCCTGTTAGTAACATATGCAGTATATAAGACTGCTTCTCCCCAGAACTGCCTGTTCATTTTAGATTCAATCAATATGGTCCGCACTTTGTCTATCAGTGTGCGGTTCATTCTCTCTGCTACTCCATTCATTTCCGGATTATATGGAACAGTATTTTGTAATGTAATGCCTTGGTTATAACAAAAATCTTTAAAGTCATTGTTAATATATTCGCCTCCATTGTCAGTCCTTAATTTCAATAAGTCTCTGTCAAAATGTCGTGTCACTAAATTATAATAAGTTTTAAATTTTTCAAAGACATCAGATTTATTTTTAATTAAATATACCATTACAAAATGTGTATAGTCATCTATGAATGTAACAAAATAATTGTATCCATCCCATGTAGTGGGTGATATTGGACCACAAACATCACTATGTACCAACTCTAACGGTTTACTTGCTCTGTACCCTGTTTTATTAAATGGTTGTCTAGTCATTTTTCCTAGAACACAAAATTCACATAATTTATTTTCAATATTACAATTTTTTAAGTCACTCAAACCATTTACCATATCTTTCTGAGTTAATAATTTTAAGTTATTTAAACACAAATGACCAAACCGTCTATGCCACAAATTTATTAACTTGTTTTCTTTTTCTGAATTAGCATAATTACTGTATGATTTGTTTAAATACATCTTTACACTATATAAGGGTCCATCATCATAACCAACCATAATTAATGTTTCTTTTAGATTGTAAATCTTTACAGATCTGTTAAGGAATATAACTTTGAATCCAGCACTAACTAATTTTGAAACAGACAACAAATTTTTTCTTAAATCTGGAGTATAGTAAACATTTTTTATCAAATGAGTATGTTCTATATTATTAACATATGTTTTCATGTATATATTACCTATACCAACAGCCTCTAATACAACACCATTTTTTGCCGCTGATATTTTTCTTGAATCTTTGAGTTCTTTATAATCAGTAAACAAGTCCTTGTCATTCACCAGATGATCTGAACACCCTGAGTCTATATACCATATTACTTGATTGTTCTTGTTACCCGACACTAGCACCTGCTTTTCACACACAAATACATTTCCAAAATCACTTTCTTCTGCAATATTCACTCTCGCTCCTCTTCCACGATTGTAGCCCCGTCCTGGTTGTCCTTGTCCATGATAGTTTCCATGACCTCCTCGTCCATGAATGAAACTCCGTCCACGCCCATGATAGTTTTCGTGACCTCTTCCACGACTGAAACTCCGTCCTTGCCCATAACGATCCTGTCCATTATTTTCCTGATTTTTATTATACCAGCACTGAAACTTTTTATGACCTGGCTTTCCACAGTTATAGCATAAGAATGCACTAGGTGCTGTATTCATCATTATTTTATTTTGAGGTTTATTTTGTTTTTCTTCTTCTCCTAGCAATCTGCTTTTTACAAAATCTAATGACACATCTGTTTGGGTCTCAATTGCTGTCACTATAGATTCATAACTTTTAGGCATTGATAACAATATGTAATTTATCTTTTCTTCCTCTGACAAGGAGTTACCTGCTTCTTTTAGGAGGGAAAATATTTCTTCCATTTTCACAAAGTGTTCAATGAGTTTATTTCGGTTATCAAATTTTATTTCACCTAACTGCCTGATTAAGAAAAGTCTACCTCTTACTGTGTTTTTAGTAAAGTTATCTTTCAAAGTTTTTATCATCTTAAAGGCGGACTCTTTATTTTTTAAATACTCCAAATGACTGTCGGCCACGCCCGCAATTATAATGGATTGGGCTTTTGCTTCGTAGTTAACATTTTGTTGTTCTTTGTGAAAATCTTCGTCTTCGATCGCCGCTAATACCTTACTTTCGTTCAATATACTTTTAATCCTAAAGAACCACGTGCTGAAGTTTTGACCATCAAATGGTCTAATTAGATATTTATCTTGATAACTCGCCATTTTTGCCGACGCCATGTTACCTCGTTGCTTTTACAAATTATTATGACGCTTTCCAAGTCAAGCTTCTTCGTTTCTTCTCGGTCACGGTGGAAACGTTTTTCTCTGGGCCCATAACCCTAATAAGTTTTCTATTTTCTGTAGGAAATAAATCACTAAATCTTTTCAACTTGTTTTAATCACATTTCTTATAACCTTCAGACAGGACAGACCGCTAACACAGAGCAACTTAACTATAGTCGACATGAAACAAATACAGAGAACATAACTTCACAGATTAAAAATATATATGTTATTGATATTCAACAGGTGTCATCACCCCAGATCCATACAAACCTTTTTTTTAAGAGTTTGCTCAAAAGAGGATCCGACTACGCTCTGCACTTTTTTATTGCCTGGATTTGCATACTCTTTCGGAGGGAATTTCATACCCTAAATAACATATCTTGTGCTTTAGAAACTCACATTTTGATAAAGCATTTTTAATTAATTGTAGTACTTTCTCTAATCGGTTAAGGCATTCCTCGACCCTTCCCATAGTCTTAGACGTCGCCAATATATACTGTTCGATTTACACCGAAACTAGTACCCTCTATAAATCTAGATAACCCTGATATTTATTCATCTTGCCTTGAAAAATGGTTGGCGCATGCGCTCACCGCAAAGGCACACGATTGAATTCGTATTGGTCGACGGGGGTAATTAATGACTTCAGTTCCTTAAAAGCCTTGGATAAAGGTAGCTGATAACACCCTGATGCCAAATCAAGCGTGACAAAATATGCTTGAAATGAAATGAAATGAAATGAAATGAAATGAAATGAAATGAAATGAAATGAAATATTTATTTCTCAACATTGACAATTACTTGTTCTTATTGACGTCAAATAAAACATGATTCTACCACCAGTTCGAAAAAAACCTTCGTGAAGAAGAACTGGCAAGAAACTTCACGGGTATATTTTTTTCAAAATAAATTTACAGAGTCTCTTTATGTCTATACAAAATTATTCTTTTCTGCATCTGTTAGCCCGGCAAGTCTCCCTTGACCTTACAAACGCGCAACTACATACTGAATGAATGTCATATAATATTCGTGACCGTCACCGAGTTCAAACACTATTATATACGCCTCGAAGCTGACCATCTCTTTACCGTTACTTAAAATAATCGTACTTGCATGCTCAGAAGTAGACTCGCGTATAATGCATCCAGCACTTCATCTATCATTTGTCTTACTTGTTCCCGTTCTTTATGAGTTAAAATGTATAGTCAGTAGTACAGTTCGGTTATTATTAAGCTCTTTGGCCATGCAGCAGTCGTTTCGCATAATAAGTCCTTTGAGGCAAAACAATGACTGAGAATCCTCCCAAGAATCCGAGAATCTGAAACATTTTGTGCTTATCCGAATCTATTATACTGGTACCAAATTTTACTTGAGTTAAGCCAAATTCTGTACAGATAAAGTTGCTGAACTAGATGAGACAACACTATGTATAACTGGAACTTCAGTCCTGACTCTGCATTGTCATTATCTACGACTCTATTCGATAAACTTTTTAATATTGATCTGCAATTTTCTTCCTTATGTACGCTGACATCATAGGTCTTCCGGACATCTTCCGGAGCCTCATTACATCTACTTTTTCTCTTGAGTATGTCTTCCAAGGACTCGTCATAATTTTGATCATACGGAAATGCGTTTAATAATTTTTTATTGGCATTTGCTCCAACTAAATAGTTTTGTTTTCAAGATTTCACACCATAATTTGGCCAGTCCCTGAAGTTTCTGCATTGCGAAGTGGATCATTGTTTTCTTATCCCACCCGTAGACCGGGGCGCAATAATTTCCTTTTTTAACTCATCAAATCTAAAAAAATGTTTGAAGGATCAAATTCAGGCAAAATGAGGTCTTCCAGGTGAAGACCTCGGACGCCCCGGAGAACTCGAGTGGCGAGTAGTTCACCCCGGAAATAGTACCCGATGACTGGAGTGCTTCGAAAACCGCCCTCGAAGATCGGAAGATGTTCGTCACTGCTTGCATTCGACGAAACAGTCCTTGCTCGGTGTCCTGTTTCCACGACGTGAAGCATCAGGGCGTACGGCGTCGTCTTGTTTCGTTTGGTCGCCCTAGCTTCGTTCTGCACCCTACACCCGCGTGACATTGCGCTTGAACTCGAAATAAAAGAACTTTTAATATCATGGCGGTTATGTATGACTTTTTAGAAATTGTTGTATTTCTCGTGAAATAGACGTCCAATCGCAAAAATACCGGAAAATTCGGACCACGGACCTCATGATCAGGCTGTGACTGTGGAATATAATAAACTATATTTTTTTTGAAAAATAGTAGTATCTCAGACACAATTATTCATTGTAAGGACAACTCCTAAACTAAAACTAAAACTAAAAGTATTTCAAGAAAACACCACCAGTTCGGAATGACCCTCGTGCAGAAGAACCGGCACGAAACTCCACTGGTTTATTCTTTCAAATTAATTGATTCAAAATAAATGTTTGATAAAAACATTAGCTAAGAAAATATCAGTACAAGTGAACACAAATATATTTCAAAGCTACTTGTATTCTTAAGATAGTCAATACACTTACAAATTTAAGTATGTTTTCCTAGAAATGCTTGCTCGGACAAAAGCCAAAGCTAGATTGCCTCATGGCCCCGAATTCAAATTACTTAACGGCTTTTCGCCATACCCATTGCTAACAAATTTTAAGTCCCCAAAAAAGTTACCAATTACTTGTAAAATACTTCAAAACTCAATTAGAAAATTAGTCCCTTTTATTACAAAATCCCCTATACAAACGTTCCGGATATTTATATTTAAGTGTATTAATGTTAATCCTGAAAAGTATGTCAAAATAAGGTAAGCAACTTTACTTAATATATATATAAATCCAACCTATTGGAATTTTTTCGACGAAACTGAATTCGAATTCAGCAGTATATTAGAAGAATGTAAGATCAGTCGTTAAATTGGATTTCAGCGGCAATCGCAGGAAGCTTGTAGCAATTATTTACTTAGTCATATAGAGTATCGTGTGGGGTCCACTGTTATGGTTTATCAATTATCGTAGAATTTCCAATACAAACGATTGGGACTAATTACCTCAATTGTAAAATGTTGGACGAAATGTTTCACGAAATATGTGACGAGTATGATTAAGTGCAGCTTTTTGTAACCTTGGAGTTAAAACAAAATGTAGGCAGTGTTAAATATTGCTAAAGACTTTAAATATTGTTTCAATTAAAATAAATTAAGTTAAGGCTCTGTAATTTAATGAGTAAGAAGGAATGTTTGCGCATTATTAGTATCACTTTTTTACTGTGAGACACAACATCCAAGGCATTAAAAATGCTAAAGTGACGAATAATCAACCAGCTAGCAAGCTGCGAGTCGATGCAAAGGAACCAAGTATACGCAAAGTATGACGACGGCCTCATGGTGCCTGATGGTGGCACCTCTAGCATGGAAGTATCGTACCTTTTTGAATATGATGTTTGTTTTCGAATCATAGACCGTTGCTATTAATTTTTGTATGTATAAAACCACTTTAGGGTCATGGATAGACATTATAATCTGATAATCTTTGATTCGGTCGGTTGATTTGATCGGTCTTTGTCAAGCGTGGATACTTGTCAGTTTCAAAGGAAAAATCGAATTTTTCTTCTTAATTTTTGAATCGATCTTCAGGACATATTTTTAATATAACATTACTTTTTCACTAGAAATGTTACCCAGTTTCATTCGTCTAAATCGTTATACGAATGAAACTGAGCAACATTTCTAGCGAGTATCTTCCGTTGCTGCTCCTGGATAATGCAATGATATCTTCTAATTGTGAAACGAATGAAGTTCACAATGGTTCGTGTGAAGTTCACAATTTTGTGTTCCTCCGTGTTGATTACTGCCCAGCTGTCAAATATCAAAATGCCGAAAGGATCTGTTCTGGAAAGGTAGGCGAGAGAACTGGTGATCAAGGTTCGTAATTACTTTGAAGCAGATTATCAAAATGGTGGCCCGCCATTACCACTCGCAAGTGCGAAAGCGTGTTACGGCCGCATTAGGAATTAGTGGACCTACTGTTTCAAAAATTACTACCGAAGCTTACGGTACAAGCGGCATGCAGGAAATGAAGCTTCGTACGCCGAAGAAAAAACGCCAACCACGTCGTGTGACATCGATCGACAACTCCAACGCTGATGCTATTCGCCGTCATATATATGACTATTATTTGCGCAAAGAAATTCCAACACTCAAAAAACTTTTTATTTCTTTACGTGAATGTGGTTAGTTCCATGGCTAAAAATCGTCATTAAGCTTAGTTTTGAAAGAAATCGGATTTTCTTTTAAAAAATCGGACAAACGTAAAATATTGATGGAGCGTCACGACGTTGCTGCGAATTTTTGAGCGAAGCCAAAAAGATATCAGACTGGTCAAATGTTATTTCCACTGACGAGAATTGGTTAAATGCAAACCACACAGTATCTGAGAACTGGACTGACGACACCGCCGCTTCCACTAGTTCAGTGCCAATGGGAAAAGGTGAACGCCTTATCATATGCCATGCAGGGTCTACTAAAGGATTCGAGTCAGATGCTTTACTGGCCTTTAAATCCAAGAAAAGTCCGTCCGAAGAACCGTCCATAATTATTATGGACAACGCTACATATCACTCCAGACAAATTGATAAAATGCCGACGCAGGCCAATAAAAAACAAGAGATAATTTACTGGATCCAACGTCATGGCGAAAATGTGGATAGTACTTTATTAAAAGTACAATTAGTGAATATTTTAAAATCGAAAAAAAGCTTCCCTAAAAGATATGTTATCGACGAAATATCTGCCGAATGTGGTCATTGGGTGCTTCGACTTCCGCCGTATCATTGCCAGTACAATGCTATAGAACTAATATGGGCACAGATCAAAGGACACGCCGTTCGAAACAATACCCATCCCACTTTTACGGCAAACAAGATGTTTAGATTTATTAAAAAATGATAATGCTTGTGCGGAAGAAACTGCCGAAAACTGGGGAAAAATTGTGAGAAGAACCCAAAACATTATAGCGTCGGATTGGGAAATTCATGTGGCATTCGATAATATACAAGTACAGGAACTTATAATAAATGTTGGGGAGAGCTCATCGAGTGACAGTGACGATTTATTAGATTTTGATTAAAATAAATAAATAAAGATTACCTGTCGTTATAATTATTTCGTTTCATTGTCGAGTACCTAACTATTCCTACTTATTTTACAACAGCTTCGAAAATTTCAAAGAAGTTGGCATTTTCAATCAAGAATACATGTGACATCTTGTAATAAAATATAATATTAGTTAATAAATTTGTACAAAAGTATCCGGCCGTAGTTTAGTTTCTTACATATTGTAAAAAAATTGTGGGTCTGTTACGTTTATCGATAAAGCTCCATCCCTATCAGTTTCTCCGACTCTGGTATTATATAACCTGTACGTGTGTAAACGTCATATTTTTATAAAAAAATGCATACATAATGTAAAAAAACGCTCGCACAAGTTTTCACAGGAGCTGTCATCGAGAAAATAAAGAAATGGAAATAGTATAGTTGATTTAACTTGAAAAGTATCAGGCGTGCTTAGACGCCATACAGCTTTAAGTCTTAGTAGAAAAGTAACAACGGATGAGCTGAAGCCAACTCTAAGCTAACAAACTAGGCCACACATATTTATGATTTTTTGATGAATCCGACATTGCCACAGGTTTCAACGTGATACTGGTTATGAAATAACGGCATTATACACTTTGACGATCCCCTATCTCCTTTCATAAGGTGTGAAATATTGTGTGTACGTACCCGCGATGTACAGGGTAGAATTTTGCAATGCCACCTAGAGGGAACTTACTCTAAATACAAGATATAGTAAGTTTTACCCAAACGAAAACATTCCTTTATTTTAGCAAATAAGAATAACTGGCAGATTCAGTTTCCACTATTTAATCGTCAATTTTACGAAAAATCATAAAAAGCTGACAAATGTTGGTATTTAAGTTGGTAACACAAGAACTGCAATACACACAGTATAAAATATTACAGAAATTGATAAGTTGGTTATGAAGAGTTGCCTGATATGTACACGTGAGGCTCAACAAGACAGGAAAGATGTTGTTGTTTTACCTATGTAGCACTAAGATTACATATTGATTGTATTTATAGAGAAATTACTGATTGAAACCCTTCTTCGTTTCCTTCAACTTTTAAATATAATAGTAAAAAATATATATTATCTTAAAATAATACGATTTAATTGAGGGAAAAAAGTGAGTCACACGCTGAGTGTGAACTCAAAGTAGCGATCATTGTGAGGAGTTACCACTACTTAAGGTGCGTTAATCAAGATCCTTTATTACTCCCCCCCCGATGGTTGCCCGCCTTGTCGTGGCGGGGGGGCTTAGTAACCGTGGACTGGTCACCCACGGTGAACTAAGAGGCAACCAGGGCCGGCCTGTTGGGGCCGCCGGCTGGCCCGAGGAGGGCGCTCCCAGCGGGCTGAAGAAGTCCGCTGTGGACGCGCTAGGAGATGGGACCGCAGAAGAAGAGGAGTGCCGGTATTACGGTGCGCCGTTCTCCCTATCTTCTGCGGCCGTGGAGGGATCGCAGGGGGAGAGGCGTGTTGGTATTACGGTGCGCCACTCTCCCTACCCCCTGCGAGCCGGCGGGGCCGTTCCGTGGAAACGGCACTGGTGGGGCCGCAGAGGAAGAGGCATGTCGGTATTGCGGTGCGCCGCTTGCCCTATCCTCTGCGGCCGAGGTGTGGTCGGTGGCAGAACCACAGACCCGATCTGCCACCGGGTACCAGTTATCTGGTACCCATGGCCTCCTAGTAGCAGACTTGGGGGGAGTCTGCTACAGTACTGGTGGAGGCCGAGGAGGGAGGCGCACCTTACCATCTGGTGCGCCCATCGTGGAGGGCCTTCGGGCTGTTTGATGGAGCCGCTTGTGGGCGGCTGCCGCCGGCGGGGTCGCGGATGTGTGCGAGAGCGTTCCCGTGGCCCCGTCACAAGGCGGCGAGGAGGAAGATGGGGGGGTTTTTAGTGGGTATACCGTGGGTCTCATTAGCCTATACGGTAGTCCCACATAACCACTCGGGTGCCCCCTGCGCCCGGGTGGTATGCGTAACGCATTTTCCCCCCCGAAAAAAAAAAAAAAAAAGATCCTTTATTACTAAAGGTATATTCATGTACGAGTATACTCTTTTAGTCTTTGCTTTGGCGAGCGCGCCAGCCATTTTTCAGAGAACCATTGAGAATATGATGGCAGGTGTAGGCGGGGAACGGTGTTCCTGGATTCCTGTCAGTTTTATCAAGTCAGTCATGTTTGAAAAGAATTAACGACGCTTTCATGATGCAGGGTTATAATTACAAAGAAATAAAAAATATTCTAGGACAAAGTAACTTGTTTAGGTCACATAATTGATACAAATGGCTTACATAAGTGCACTAGTAAAATTGAAGCTAGAACGAAAGCTCCACAGGCGAGTAATATAATGGAATAAAAATATTTTTTAGGTATGATAAATTACTGATGCAATTTTTCTGAGAAACTGAGTCCTCTGGCGCGGCATTAGGAACCGGCACGGTAGCCGGCCTTTTGTTCCTTTGGCTCCTTAGCTTTTGGTCAAGGTTATCGATTAGTAGCGAAAAAAACATTGTCAGTGACATAAGGAAGCAACATTTATCAATTTAGGTGTGAAAGGGTTCCACCTATATTCTATGGTCAACATGACTCTATCATTTTAAAGACAGATTCATCGCCCTTGTTCGCGATATTTGGCAAAAAGAATGGTATTTCACCAATAACAGCTGCTTGAACGATTATGTACGCAATTTTCTTATCAAAGTATAACTATGTAATAATTATATAAACGGTTATTGACCGACTTGCATAAGACACAGCATGATATTGTAAGGACAAAAAGTTCGGCGCGGTCGCGAATGGGGTCGTTGGGTATCGATAGAGATATTGAACAATGGATAGGCGTGTGCGCAATTCGCATTCACGCTGCGGCCGGCGCCCCTCCTTCCTTGCCGGCGTCCTCCTTCCTTGCCGGCGTCCTGGCCCTCGCCCGTCACCCGCGGGTGACCAAGGGCATATCGACTGTATATCAATAAACCATAAATCATATTTCGTGGTAGCTTACTGAAAGAGGTTAGAATGTCTCGATATGGGAAACAATTTAATGCATGATCTGAACACACTGCGTGCGCGCCGAATACCCAGCTTTTATGGGGTACGTGTGTTTTATTCAGCTCCGTAATGAACACGTCAAGCAGTAAACACATTATTTTATTCACTCATTAAAGGTCAATTTCCTGAAGAAAATGATATATTATTTATATTCTTAAGTCCACTTGCGTAGCTCTGGGTTACCTAGCACTAGGATAATTATTGCTTTATGTAAAATGATGGAGTGATATTTTTACGAACTAGCCTGCCAACCGGGAGCTAAGTGGAGCCGCGCAAGTGTCATTCTACAGAAATAGTTTAATACATGTTTATCTTTAGACACTGTCTAAATGTATTTCTCATTTAATTAAAATGTCGGTCCCAGGAGACTATTCGGATTGTTTATTATCATTATTTTTAATTTTCCTTTAGTTTACATTTAAACAGTATCTCAAGACAAATGGTATTGGAATGACGACCGAGTAGCATAGTGGTAAGTAGCCCTGCCTCATACGCCGGAGGTCCTAGGTTCAAGTCCTGTTCGGGGCATTCATTTCCATAATGAACATAAATGTTTGTTCTCGGGTCACAGTTGTTATATTTTTATATGAATGTTTATTCTAGGTTCCCCCCAGTTTGCTGTATGGTCATCCATAACACTTTGAGGCCATACAGTTGGTGTGTTTGTCTGGGGATTTATTATTCATTACTATTATATATAGGAAATGAAATGAAAATTATAATATACTTCATTGCTAAACCAGTTACAAAAATGAGATAAACAAAAAAAAAATTGTAATTAACCAACAAAAAGAGAATGAAAATATAGGCGGCCTCATCACTAAAAGAGTGACCTCCAGGCAACCTAAGGAATTTAATTTTTTGTACTAAGACCAACACAGTTCCCCGATTTTGGTTTGACTTGATCAGATGTTACTTATTGCCTATACTTAAGCCAGAAAATGTTACGCGTCAGTAAGCACAGTATATATATATATATTTTAATTAAGTTTCACCAACAATTGTTCACACTGTTCCTTAGTACATAAATTGCTTACATTCTTAACTTATTAGCGTGACAATCACTTACAGGTAAACACTACATGCTTCTCTATAACTATTGTGTTTGTTCTGGTCAGTATTACAATTACTAAAATACAAACCAAATGTACAAAAAAAAATTAAGTATTACAGAGGAGGTTTTATACTGCACCGATTTATATAATATGGTAATAACCTATTTTGCAATCATTAATTTAATGTATAATATTAATGGCATAATGTGCCAACAGACTGGTATTACATTATTTATTTGTTGTCCAAGTGTTTATGCACTGATTTATAGAATCCTCTTTTAGAGTCACTGTGTATGTCGGCCAGACCACTGCAACTATTTACGATTTTTACCATTCTTGATATAGGGGAATTACTTCCTAACACAGTGGCTCTAAGAGGAGGCCGAAAGGGCATTATTGCTTTTCTCTGCATGCGAGATGGAGCATTAAAATTAATGAGCGTAAGAAGATTTGGACAATCGATTTGACAGGTTACAATTTTGTATAAAAATAGTGCATCTAACAGTTTTCTGCGTTTTTCTAATGTGTCAACATTGAAGTATTGCAGCCTTGAGTGGTAAGACCTCTCTTTTTTTGACCTTCTAAGAGAGAATGAGAGGTGCCATAAAAAACGCTTCTGTATACGTTCCAAGCGCAGGATGTGAACTGCTTAGTGTGGTCTCCAGACAACGCTGCAGTACTCCAAGACACCTCTAACTAAAGTGTTGTACAGAAGAACTTTCGTTTTAATTTTACGAAAGTCTTTCGTATTTCTTATGACAAACCCTAACATTTTAGATGCTCTCCTTATTACAAACTCCATATGTGGTTTGAAAGTCAATTGGGTGTCATAAATTACTCCTAAATCCCTTATTATCTGGACTTCCGTTATATTACTATTGTTTATGCGATATTCAGAATGTATTGTTTTGTGTTTCCTCGAAAATTTGAGAGATATTGGCACTAAAATTACTTTTACAAGTCTCAGGGTTTGAATTACTTTGTTAAAACTGTCATAGAAATAAAACGTTAAATTTATACAAATGATAACATTTTGAAACATCTGTCTAAACACTATATTAACACGCTGTGTAAACGGTGACTGCCTACGTAAAAAACCTAGCGCAGTCAAATTAATCCTTGGACAAGCAAAGTCCGGTGAAAAGAAATGTCCCAAAATGCAAGGAGTCTGGGCCAGGTCTTTGTACACTTTATCAAAAAATTGTTTAAAATGCTTAGAACACTTTTTGATTGTTAAATTTTTGTTAAAACACTTTGTGTATTGGTAGTAAATGCAATTGTGCATTATCAGCGTGCAACACAAACAAAAAATAACATGGCGGAAAAAATGTCATGTTGACAGCTTTTTGTTTTGTGTATCGAGTAGTATCGATGGCTGGTTGTCATTAAGTCCAAAGAATTGAATTGAATTGTTTTGTGTATTTTTTAGCTTATTTGTAACACTTAATAGTTGTAAATTTAAGAAACCGAAAGAAAGAACTCATGCGCCACAAACAATCAAACACACAGACAGCTATCAATGTGATGTGAGTGAAGTGTGCTGTGAGTGAGGTGGCTGTCCCCTCTGCTAAGTGAACTAACTTCACTTGACAACTTCCGCCACAGAAAAGACTCATTGTCAATGTTGCCCGCTAAAACGAACACAAGTAATATTGACTTTTTTATTTTTTTACCATCTAACTACTAATTAAATCAAATGATTTGTATTTATCCTATAATTACCATTTATTTGTCAATTTTCTTAGATGGTGTACGAAGACTGTGATTGTGACATTTGTTTTAAAAGGCTAATAGGGCCATATATAAACTGTCCATTACGAAAAAAAAACCTTAGACAAGCAATAAGAGCATAGCAGGTAGCCTTCATACAAAAAAAAAACTAGGAATTAGGTCTATGGTTAGAACTTTTTGATGCTGACAGCTCTGTTGCTACTTTTCGAGCGAATAATTGTCATATGTCACTTCAATGTGCATGATGAATGATAACACTATGTTCAATCAATGATGTACGGTTTTCGGTTATCTTTCAGTGTTTTACTTATGTTAAAACTACTTTTATTATAGTAATGCTTGAAATTGGCAGAAATAGTTATTGTATATATCTACAGCTAATTGCCATAAAACGCAAAATTTTATTTAATTTTCAATCAATCAACTCGATCCGCCATTACGGTTTCAATGTTTGACGAGTGAAGAGTTTGCATTGATCAATTTTCCTAACATATCCTCTCAATTCCCAAATATAGTAAGTAATTAATTTGCGTTTATGGTGCTTCACAATGTACAACAAGTGCTGTGTAGTAAATAGAAAATAGGTGAAAGGACGTCATTTTCCAAGAACTGAGATCGGACTTAACATTGGACATGACGGACAAGACATTAACCGTGTCTTTGTGCTAATAGTGTTATCTTACAAGGTTTAAGTGTGGTAGAACTTCGTAAATTGTTTGTAAGCCACAAACATTTTGAGAAGGAATGTTTTCTACCTAGTTTATTTTACCTTCTTTATCTTTTAGATTGTTAAAATATCTTGTAGAACAGAAGAGGGGCTTTAGCGCGGCCACAATGGCATTATGCCAAAATCTAATGCAGGCATTTTAAAATTAAGAAACGAAGGACAATCCAATTTAAAAAAAATGTTGTCAAAATGAAAACGTGGGTTCCTAGTGTTGTAATTAGGAAGACGTTCGTCTGATGCGTAGCATCACTAGTTGTTTTGTGAATAAGAGCCTTTATACAAATCAACGCTCTCCCGAATTGGTAAACTGCAATACGCACACGTATCCGTTACACGCACACATCTGCAGTGCTGTATGATACAGTCGCTGGCCTTCAAGTAGCGTGTCCGCATAGGTTTTGATACTTTTTCAAATATGTTTGACTTATTTTACGTTATTATATTTTACTTTTCATTTATAGAAATATACATTTATGTAATTTATTACTTTAGTTATGTTTTGCAAAGGAAGATATTTAAATACCTGGTTAGGATAATTTAATAAGGACAACAGATCGTTTTTTTATTTAAAATTTTATAATAAATAATTAACTTACAAGATAATTAACAGCCTTGGAGCTACTGGGAAGATCTTCGTTACAATCGACTACAGTAGTCGCTGGTTGCTCCTTGTTCATAGTGATTTTTAATTTATAAAACAATACCGAAAATGACAAAATTTACATAATTGCAAACCTTCAGTTAACATAATGAGCTTAAGGTATAGAAGGTGTATATAATCCGATTTTAGCGCATATAGTTTACACTGTATATTAATTAAACATCTGAACTTTTAAGTACCCGGTAAAAATGTAATCATCATCAGCTCATTGTAGACCCGCTGCAGGGTAATAGCCTCCTCCCCGAGGGAAAATGTCGCATTATATGAAGAAGGCATCGGTGCCTTCTCCGGATTGGCGAATGTCTTTTTGAACTTTGAGTTCTAAGACATGTCGGTATGCTCATGAGGTTATTTGTTTAGCGGTCAGTGCAGGTTTTTATACGCTCATTCATTTTTCAAAGATAAAAAGCTTTATCTTTTTTTTTATGTATAACTTTAATCTGATACATCTTACTCCGATGATGGAGCAAGTCAGAATGTCTTGATTCTTTTATTTCTTTTATGTCAAACATATATTCGAATATATTTTACAGAAACATCGTAGCATTCTGACGTGCTTCCTAAGGCCTAGCCGTGACGTTACAAGACATTACATGCATTTGTAGATTTGTGTATTACATATTTGTAAAATAATACTTGGAAAAATGCAGTACTTCAATATTAAATTTATTATTGATAATAAAAATAAATATTTATACCAAAAGTATCACAATTGATGACAAACGTTCGATATTTACGACGGAGTACGATAAAAGCGAAAGCGCGGGAAAAAAAGCGATGCATCCACACCCTGGAAGGCCTCGGCCGGAACTAAATATAAGCATTTTTTGTTCCCCGTTTGGGCAGGAGGCAAAAAATGCATTTCCGCATACCTCTCGCGCGCGTTCCAAGCATCTGGGACTAGCTCCTAATGAGCACTACCCACTAAAAAACCCACTGGCCCCAAAGTAAGCAGAGCTTGTGTTATGGATGACCATACAGCGAACTGGGGGGGAACCCAGAATAATCATACATATATAAATATCAACATCCATGACCCGAGAACAAACATCTGTGTTCATCACACAAATGAATGCCCCGGTCAGGACTCGAACCTGGGACCTCCAGCGTATGAGACAGGGCTACTGACCACTACGCCACTCGGCCGTCAAATGACGAATGACTCGTGCAAATTTTTGCCACACAGCCTTCATCTGAGCGACGATAAATACAAGCAGCGCTTGTATTAGATTTTATATAAATTTTAGACATTTTTAAAATGGTTTTTAGAAGTATTTTTAAATGGACTTGAATAATATTTCTGTTTTATTTCATTAGTCACATCTTTGTAAGTAATAAGAAGTAAAAATTATTACTTTTGTAACAATACAAGTGTATTGAAAACTGCGACAAACTAGACTGAAATCCAACTTTTTCGCGCTCTGAGTTCTATGTTTTAGCCTTTAAAAAAATAATATTTTGTACTATTTTCTCTAAAGACTCTCTTGATGACAATACGGAGACTATAGCAAACTTTTCTTTTTCTGTTTGTACCAGTTACTTTTAAATACAAACAAGTGTAAATTAGACCTAAGTGCTGTTGGCTCTGTGAAACAATAAATAAATAAATAAATAAATAAATACTCATCGAACGGCAAAGTACGCATGTTTCGTCGGATTACAAGAAAAGGCGTATGAACAATGAATTCCTACTAAAAAAACTATCGGAAGAAATAAAAATTTTCTCAAAACATGTTTAAGAAGATAAAACTTTAAATAATCTGACTCATATTTCGATGCATTCGTGTAATATTTTGATCGGAAACGAACAGTGAAAACTCCTAAAATTTACTTTTTTATTTAATTACTATATTTACTAAAAGTTACTAAAAAAATTACCTAAAGTTGAGAATTTATGTTAAGTGAGTTATCATTAAATATTTCAACTTAAAATTTAAAATCTAAACTGGTAGTTTCTTTGTTTCTAAGTTACTTCAGAGAATGCGTTAGACTCTAAGCTTTCATAATAATAATATTAAGGCAGTACTTCATAGGCTATTAATCGCTCAAACCAGCCATCAAAGACAGCGAGGTGGAAAATTTGAATAAAAGAAATACCTTTTTTATCATGAAAACTATGAAAAATCGTATGACATACAAAGAAATGATTCAAATACCTCTCAACACGATCTAAAAAAGGGATCTAAAAAAATTCACTTTCCTGGCCACCCTGTATATACAATATTAATTATATACACGATACTAAATAATGTACACAAATATATACCTACATAGAAAATATAAATACTATAATAAATACCATTCCCAATACCACTTACCAATTTTTCGTTTCATAGGCGGCCTAATCTAGACTACATTAAGTTTAATATTAACCAGATATATAATATATGTCGTGTACAGGGTGAGTATTCCAGATATTGATCGTTAAAAAACTGTTTAAATGTTTATAACATTTATTTATTTGAACTATATTTTTTTAAATAGAATATTTAACCTGGGCTACACATTTTTTATTTTTATTATTTTCTTTTATTACTGTATTATTGTAATTAATAAAAAAAAATTAGCAGTAACAGTGTAATTATTCTTGTAAATTTCCTTTTTTTATTATTTTCTTATTATCTATGTTGACATCAATCTGAATTTTATTGAAAAGCATAGATTAAAAAAAACATTGATTCTTATAAGTGCATAAATTGTAAATTCAACATTTTTATTTAAATTTTAACAATTTTTTTTTGACATGGATTATAAAATTACTTCCTAATAATTTTTTTAATGCTAACCTATAAGTCAGACACTAATAATGTAAATCCTTTAATGGCTATAAGTTTTGTTTTATATGTGTTATATTTAATGTAAAATTTAAATGATGCGGATTTTGTAAATAAAAAATAAAAAAAATACTTAAATGTTATTGAAAATGTTAAATAATGTTTAATGTTATGAATTCACCCGGGTGCTACGCTGGTTTAGTGTGCACTGAAAATGATTTATAATAATTTAATAAAGAAGTAGTTAGTCATAACAAGACCTACTGCACTTAATCAAGGACGTTGCTTAGCTATTATACAGGGTGGCTTGTAATTCGACGTATTCCTCTTATGATGCGATAATACAACTAATTTCCAACAAAATGAACTATAATATCCCTAATACCAAGTAGGCTCGTTATCGAAATATTCAATATTTTTGGTTTTGTTCATAAAAATCCCGAATTAACTACAAAAAATTCGTTGTTTATGTATAATTGTTGAGACTAAAATTGTGTTTAAAATATATGTACCAAAAGAAAGAGGATTCGACCCTTTCACAGGTCAGCGTACTTAACGGGGGCGTCCTTTCACTATTGCAATAACATTTTACCAAAAAAGAAATTTGATTTTGAAAGGTTATTCGCTTGGCAAACAGTACATAGCAGAGACTAAAATAGCAACAGATCAATAAATCTCTACTATTGAAAAGAAAATCGTGTACCAAATCGGTACACGATTTTCTTTTCAATTTGCTACTACAGTCCCTCTTATCTTAACCAATATTATTTAAAATAACTGTTTTAAACTATCGCGGTTATTTTCACTATAAAGAACGCGCGAAATAAAAATGGAAAATCGTGGTAAGAATCCCGTAAATTCATTAAATTATAGTAATATTATTTATGCTATTAAAGTTGTATTCCAATTAAAGATAAAAATCGCCATGTAACAGCCTATGAGATAGGAGTAGCAATGTAATCTCTAAGTGAATCGTACGTTACGTATATGTTAGGCACTAATGCTTTTATTATTTATTATTTTAACTCATTCGTTATTATTCTACCATTTTGTTTACTTGACCATAGCACGGAATACTCTTACCTGATGGATGCCAAGTTTGTTTGCATTTTCAACTTGCAATCGGTTCCTACACTGCCCTGAGTTCGCGCCTACGTTTCAGTCACATGAAATCTCGCCATGCAAGCGAACGAAACGCGTTGCGTCATTCATTCATTAGGTTCTCCAATAAAATGGGCACAGATTTGATTTACTACCACTGGATGTGTGATATGTTCTTAAATAAGACGAGCTGTGGATTAGTGAATATTTAGATGGCGAACAGAATACTCTATTCTAGAGTTGGAGACAATGCGGTTTTTTTTATCTTTGGTATTTTATCAGTGTGATAAATTCACTGATTGCTTTTCTGTATCCACGACTGAAGCGTTATAGAAACATAAAGACTTAATAAAACATATTTTAAATAAATATTTTAAAGATTCTACGTCTCCACATATATACAGAGAACAAGAGTTCTCTACCAACACGAGTCTATAAGAATAAATATTTATCAAAATTATTCTACCTTGTGGGTTATTCATCATATACCTATGCATCAGCCGTTCGGTACCCATAAATAATAGAGCAGTAGTTTGATGTTTTAATGGTTACGACATTGAAATAAACGTTACACTGACATACTATAATTAGATATCATTCAATTTTTATTCTTACATGATTTTCGAGTAGTTTATAAAATGATTTGAAGAATGTTATATTATTATGATTTATTAGGTATGCTGAGCTGGGACACTTCCAAAAACGACATCACCGCATTTAAGTCTATTATATGTACCTAACTACAGTTAAAAGTAACTATCGGCACAATTCATTCTTAATTAGAGCTTCCCGTTCATTTAATTGATTTAATATGCGTTTGTCTAATATTGACCTACTTTCCAATAGTATAAGCCATTTAATAAAATGTTATAACCATTATTCTACTCATTTAAAAAAATACCTGTCAGCTCTATACGCAGAAACTTGTAGAACCATAAACAAAAACTTCTGTCATTAATACAAGAAAGTAATCAACGCATTTATCACGCGTCCTAAAGTATCTAAAAATAAAAATGTCATCTTTTAACGAGATCGTAAATTGTTGTTTCCAAAAATATTTAATTAAAATAATATATTGTGGATATTTATTACTTTAACGGAGTGGTTTTAGCTTTTATTCAGTACAAAGAATAAATGCTTTACAAAAAGATAATAATGAATCCAAACAGGATGAGCATATATAAAAAGATTTCAAATGTCCGGAAGAAATCACTCAATCAAATTTACTGCAAATATGTTTTATTGTAATTTTTTATTTTGTGTGAGCAATAAATAATAATTTTTATTATTGTACGGTTTGCACAAACTGCACAATTTGGCACATTCCGCGAGTCAGCACTAGTCCAAATAATTTATTTTAATCGTAAAAATTAATCAGAACTGCATTCGCCTCCACGGCATCAACACAACTTCAAATGAACTATGTAACTGCGTTCTCAATAAAGAAAATAATCACCTATTGGTTTTTTTCTCCATCTCAACTACAAAAAACTTAACTTTGAAGATTGTGTGGTCTACAGACCATACAATTATTTCAGTTTTTATATTTTCATATTATCGGCATCAACCGGTATTTTAGCGTACACGGGCCTAAACTAAGTGTACATTAAAGTTAATTCGCCGGAAGGAGGAACAGTGGATTATGAGAGGTATCAAGTTCGGGGTTATTATTATTACTATTATCTAGTTCATACTCGACTCGAAAGCACTTTGGGCTAGGAGAATCGGACAAACTTAACATTAGTGATTGAACTGATTTGTAGATACTGACTTATTTCTTAGTTAGCCTGCGCGTAACACTTAGCGATGGACACTAGTTCAAGTACAAGACTTGTTCAAGACTTCTTCAGATAATACGGATAAAAACTTACCTGCCTTAAATCTATAAATTGTTCTTAAAGTCCTCTATAATCTGATAATTATTCGCCAATTGTGCCATCTCTTTGAGAATTGTCACTCGATAGATCTAGAAAAATGCGTACATTTTATTATTACATACATCCCAGAAATCAAGAGTGATGTTTAATGTAAAATAATATCATTATGAAAATCAATATTGTCCCACCTACGCTCCCAGACAGGCCTTGATCTTCTGCGGGTTTCCCCTACCTCCTTCACACAACAACCAAACTTGTACAAGCACAGACGACAGGTAAATGAAAATAAGTTAGTGAATTGAAGTAGGTAAACATTAATAAAGATATTATTATTTTGTTTAATTGCCAATTTCAAATATTAGTATAATAAAAGTATTAATATAATTAAAACATTGCTTTCAAGACATGTCAACAAAACAACCAAATAACAATAAAGACATTCAAACGGTTCAGACAACAATCAGGCGAAAGTGAAGTTATTTGACAGTTACATTTTTTTGTTAGTTATATTATGCATCAGGATATAGTCGGTAGGTTGTCCTAAACGGTGAAGTTGCTTTTCTGATACTTTATCTATGATCATTGCAGTGATCAGTAAATGCGTGAATGCAATTGGACGTAGTTTAGCAATAAGGTTCCAATCCACAAAAAAGTCAAAAGAAAAAAAACCGGTCGACGTCGATCGACGGTCGATCATTTGGTGTGGTAACCCCTCAGCGCGTTTTTGACTTTTTTGTGGGTTGGATCCTTGATCCAGTGCCGAAACCTCCGCTGCCATCGACTCTTTTTGACTGTAAATCAGTGCACAAGTTTTATTTCTTTTAAAACAGCTCCTTTGCCTAATGTTTTCCTGCTCAGACGATTGATTACGCTGACAACTGCCATATATTTGTAGATGTCATAGAATGAATACCTAACAATTCCGAACGGATTAGTATTTAAGTAGGTATATTGAAACCGTGGAGTAAATTTTTTGGTGAATCAGGTAAAATCGACGCGCGGGTAGGTGTCTGCGATGCCAGTTGCCAGCCGGAAGTGGTTTTTTTAATTTAGCAACTTTTGATGTAGTATGTTGCGGTATAATTTAATAGATGGCGCCAATTACTTGTTGGCAATGAACATTATTCTTATTTATAAAGACAGCTTCATAAATTCTCACGAATAAAATTGTCTTACTTTAAATTAATTTTGATTCTCCTCATAACTTGAACATGACATATCGCAAAGCGTTTTTTGTACTTAGAAATCAAGTTTCGAATCCACGCCCCCAACGAACGAACCACTAGCTGCACTATAGAATGTGTCACGACAGTCTACCTCCATTGAGAAAGACCGCTACATCTGCTGAGGACATCTCTTTTTTGTATTTTCTCTATGGCTTTATTGGTGGTGTCGTTTTTGAGAAAAAAATTAACAAATTTTTTTTAGATGGTACCTGCACCTTTTAAATGATTTCTTGGAATATTCACACGGTTTCTGCACCGAAGTTGCTAAATGCGTTCTGTTTTTGAATATTAATGTAGCCTCCTTACAATTATTTCAATCCGTTCAATTCCGTTCGTTCAATCCGTTTCAGAGTTTATCGAATAAAATAATGAAACAAACAATCTTTCATGTTTATCACATGTGGAGAAGGCAATATATTACAAAAATAGTAGTAAAGGTAGTGTACCATTAATAACACGAAGAAAACTGCATATAACGTTTGTGGCTGTTTTTATATCGAAACAAATTATCGGCGAAAATTGTATCTGAAACCAGAGACTAGTAAATAACTATAGACTGACCATCTCCATACAAAAATTCGTGACTCGGAAAAAGCTCAAAATCCAAGCTATTACTAGATGTCGCTCTCAAATAGCTTGGACCAACCTTGTCGTCTTTAATTTTTATATGAATTATTGACGAGAAACGTAATGCAAAATATTTGTTTGTATATTAATACGGACTAAAACTGCTAGATGGCGTTGTCAAATAACCTGAAACCTTAGCAAGTAAATAGTTGAGTTCATTCCAGGCCCTCAACAAGCTTTTGATTTCAGTACTTTACGAAAAAAATGACTATACCTTAATTTTTATAACATTTTATAATAATTACTAAAAAGAAGTCAGAACCAAATAATGTATACAAATATATAAAAGACATAAAAGCAAATCAAAGAATATGTAACTGCGTGCATCTTTACCGATAGAGACAAGGTTCTCGAACTATAGATGAATCATTATGGAAAAAGAAATACTTGAGGGAATCTTTATGATTTAAAATAGATGACATAGATATTCAGTTGTATTAATTACTTTAAAAAGTGTCAAAATCATAACATATTAAATAATATCACAAAAAAATATATTTATGTCAGCTTTATAGTCAAATATTTTATTTTGTGCTTTTTATTTGTTTGGATTTATGTGCGAAATTATTTTCTTTGATCGGCACGAGTCACAGTAGGCGAGCAGAAAAATTGTGAATTCAAAGAAATGCAGGGAAAAGTTCCAAAACAAACACACACCCATAGCAACAACAATAAACGACAAAGAATTCAAATTGGCAAACAAATAAAATGTTGTCATAAAAAGAACAAAAAAATTTGATTTAAGTTATAAGTGTCTAAATACAATATTAACAAAATATTTCAAAATCCATCCAGCAAGAAAATATTTTTTAACTACTGCAAAATAGTTATGAGTTATATGCATTATAAATAAAAATTATGCACTTATTAAGACATAATTTTTATCGATGTCAAGACATAAATTAAAATATAAAAAACCTATTAATTAAATGCACTGAAATTCGTTTTATTATGTTAAGGCAGATAAGAACAAACTGTGGAGATGAATGCTATATTTTTGTGGGAAAAATTATAAACTGGCAATACAGTAATCCAGTAACACTACAAATAATATCCGGGGTGGTGTAAAGATTTCTGTTACTGAATTATAAGAGCGGCAACATAGCATCAAATAATATAATGCACTAGCTGGCAACGTCTGTTGTCGCCTGATACCTACGGATAGTATTTGCAATGAAATATCAAATGATTTTGTAAACAGATCCAGCTTAAGTTTTTTTACGCATTATTTTGACTAAATTTAAATAACTTGTAAATCTAATACAACTAACGCCATCTCTCTATCTTAAAAACAACTATTTTTCAAGTCACACAATTTTGTTAGACATGATTAGTCTATAGTTATTTACTAGTCTCTGCTGAAACAAATACCTATTTCAAAAATGTTCATACAAATAAGCATAGTAAGTAGTGTCTAGTAAACATAGTTTAATAGTTTCCAACATAACTGCAACTGAATTCTCGTTATCCCTCTAGAAAAGTGTACCATTCTAGAGGGATAACGACCTGTTCGTAGTGAACTACATGGATCATAGAAAAGAAACTGGAAAGGAGGCTGAGTAATCGTGGGCTAGACAGTTAATAGGTGGAAATTCATGCCAAAAAATAAGTTATATTAACCTTATTATAAATATAATAAACCGCGAACGATTTAATTTCTGGAAATGAAGTAAATTCAAAATATGTTTTTTCACTGTGATTTTTATGAGTGGAATTTAGTTTTAACGTCGGCAATACTGATTTTTTACCCCAATAACGAGCGAAAAGAACGAACGCCACGTACGTGATTGACGAGTCACTCACTCAATCATGCCGTCAAATGGCTGCCATTCTGATACTCGTTTGTTTGGCTTTGTTCCATGCGCTTGAGTTGTTTTGTGGTTTTCCTATTTTCTTACGACTTACGCTTGTTATACGGACTAACTACGATTCTTATTTACTCGAATACTTTCTGCTTGCCTACCGGATCCCGACAACCCGCCTTACACGACGAATATTAGATTTGTTCCCTTGGATACCCGATTTTGCATTTTGACATGGATCGTTGTGTTAACTGTGGCATTGCGTTTGGTCGCTGTACTACTGTTGGCAGACGCGTTTTAAATGAAGAAATATTGGTTGTGATTTGACAATAGCGTATGACTGAAACAGTAAGTAATTTATTCTTGCGAATAATTTCAAAGTGAACAAGATAGTGGTTAAGATAAATGTTTATGCTGTTTTGGGGAGCATATAAGGGGTCAAATACATACACGATTCATTTTGGGACATCATTAAGTATAGTTTATTTAAGTAATTTATTGAAAAGTCCAACGGAATAATTTAAAATAACATTCTCATAACCTAACGAAACTTTATATGACACTACTAAAATATCTTATAGCTTAACTTCTAGAAATACAAATGTTTTCAAATTTTAGGTGAACACTTTAAATGTATGTTTCTTATAGAAAACACTATTTCCAAGTTGTTAACACCATAGCCCAGAAATGTATGGGATGGTATCTGCCTCCTTTCTGCACCAACTTAAAAATTACCGGAAATTTTCTCTACGTGTTTTTTAGTACATCACAAGTTCGTGAATCTGTTATAATATAATAGTAAGTAATTGGAACCAAATAAACAAAAAAAACTCCACTTGTTCTATGACATCATTATGAAAGGAATCTTACAGTATCATTTGAACAAGTGCCAAAAAAACAATTTAACAACCAATTTTACCTAAAACAATATAATTGCTTATACAGCACATCCATACATCGTAGTAGGCATAAACGGTGCGCATAATAATAATACGAATAATAAAATCTTTATTTCAGACAAAAAAGCCCAAATAGTGTATTATTAGTATTATGTAGCGGGTGATTCATTTGGACGTATTTTTTTCGAAAGTTATCAGATAATTTTTTATTATTATACAAACGAACCATTCTTTACATTTATTTTTTAAAGATAATTTGTTTCAAATGTTGGCTCTGTAACTCCGGTTAACATTGTCTATTCTACCGTTCCAATTTTCGATGACGCGTCTGAGCATTTCTATTGGTATTTGGCGAATAACGCGAGTAATATTGGCTTCCAGTTGCTCAATCGTACCCGGCTTATCCATATAGACCCTGGACTTGAAAGAGCCTCAAAGGAAAAACTCTAGGGTCGACTCACCGGACCGCAGTGCGAATAAAACTGTTCACCAAATTGATCACGCAATAGAGCCATGGGTTCGCGAGCTGTGTGGCAAGTGGCGTCGTCTTGATGGTGCCAAATGGCCTGGAGATCACTTGAGGGCTTCGATTTCGAGAATCAAATAATCTATTATTATGGCACGATAACGGTCACCATTGACAGTTACGTTCTGGCTACCGCTACCGCCGCAATATTTTCTTCACTGCGTGCTGGATGTGGTCTATTTGGTCGTTTATTATCTAATAATGTAAAATGGCTTTCAAACTTTTCGATGGTATAGCGCATCGTGCGTTCGGTATGCCGACTATGTTGACCATAGGTTTCTCTCACCCGTCTTCAAAAAAGTGGTTCTTTTTGTAAGTCTAAGTGCATCACCCGTTATATTGTCATGAGACGGACCGCAAAATATGTGTCATTGAAACGCAACTGAATCTTTGTGAAAAAACAAATGAAGGTTTCCCAATTGTTTTGCATTGTTTAGCAAATAACCGACATTGTTTTAAGTTGGAAACTTTCGTTTCCGTTACGTTATTGATTTATTAAGTTGTTATTGGTCATATCAACTGAGCTTTAAAATGAATTACCGATAAAAATAAATAAAGTGCAGAAGGTCACTTTCCAGCACTAACGAAGTCTTGCGTCACTGAGCTTTTAAAAACGTAAACATATTTTATGGAATGTAATGTTTATGGTAATAATTGTTATATATATATATATATAGATATCATAGAAGTTGAAAACTGACCAAAAGCGTAAGGGAATGTTGAAATTACGATTTCCCGAAACAAATATAGCTAGGTATTTAAGTCTGACTTGGTAAGACTTTTATATGCGTTTCAATTTACTAAGTTCTAACAACTTTTTGTTTGCGTTAAAAGGGTTGAAGGGAAGGGTTGAAGGGCCTTATCATGAAATTACCAATTTGTTC
The DNA here is from genome assembly GCA_923062675.1 of Marasmarcha lunaedactyla. Taxonomy (NCBI): domain Eukaryota; kingdom Metazoa; phylum Arthropoda; class Insecta; order Lepidoptera; family Pterophoridae; genus Marasmarcha; species Marasmarcha lunaedactyla. The sequence goes on along the minus strand of OV281339.1, from coordinate 8,484,369 downwards.
AATCGGAGTGACTGGTAAATTGTGTGAAACAATATTTAGGGTGAACTTGTGGACGATAAACCTTCAAATGTCTTTCTCATTTATTTTCAGGTCAATAATCAAGTGAACAGTCAGATTAAAATAATAATAGAATGAATATTATGTAAAACTTCATAAGCTCTCGTAATTCATTGTTAAACAAAAATTTTTCTCGCTATATGCGGTAAATGTTCAGTCCTATTTGGATTCGACGTGATCTTATTACTAAGAACCGCATTCGTTAGATAGTCGTTCCGTAAAACGAAGGCAAAAAAAACTCAGCGTTGTCCCTAAAGAGGTGTCAAGTATATATGAACTGATAAATGGATTTGTAGAGTTAAAATATATAAAATAAAAAATGAATTCATCTAAGACTCTATAAAATGACATGAAACTGGTTAAATGAGAAAAAATATGTTGTAAAATCGAAAAAAATTTGCTGCTCGCTTAAAATTTGTTTTAGTTATGTACATTAATTAAATTTGTTTTCGTATTCATGAGGGACGCGTAACACATGTATTTGAATTATTATGTTTATCGGAATACCCTTGTGATATTCTTATTTTAAAATGACGTTAACGACGCGTCGCGTCGTCGCTTAATTTAAATTGTAAAGTATTTAGTGAAGCAGTGATAAGGTACTATTTATAAGGTAATAAGGTATATTTTGTACTTATATTGATATTTTCAAAAGTCGTAGGTACGGTATTTTCTGTATCTTCTAACAGTCAGGCACTAAAGCCCGACGCTTTTGCTGACAAATGAGTGATAAAAAAGGAATTAGCATGTACCTACCTAAAAAAATTGTTACATATTTTCGTCTCAAAAAATAAAAAATTAAGCGTAAATTAATTTTAGCCTAATTCGCAAATTTATGCCCATATTTGTCCAATTGTTTCATGCTCTCCACTCATCTCGCTATCGCTTACAAGAAGAAAGCTCAAATCAATCAGCCTAAATTATACAGGGTGACTGGCGGATATTTTAAGGGGGTATAGAAGAGGTAAATTCCAGTCGATTTCACAATTTAATGTATTATCCAAAGGTGAATCTTTTCCAAGATATTTCAAATCTTATGTTTTTTTAAATCAGTAGGGTCATTTACTGAAGTTTTCCACATACAAACGACGGGCCTCATCGGCACCGCTTCTGGTAGCCCCATAATAATAAACAATATCAGCGTACTCTTGGTTTGTTAACTAGTAGGTCTGTTAGCCGTAACTTAAGGTCTGTTAGCCGTAACTTAAGGTCTGTTTTTACAGCTGATTTCAAATAAATTTCGTAAGCACAATATTATGCAATAATTGTTGTAGACAGCTCGTTTAAAGTGTTAATCATAATAATGTTCTTTGGTGTACTAAATAATTACACATTTTATTGGTAAAAAATTATGTGGCTTGATGCTTCTCATGTTTCGTAATTTTTCTTAATAATTAATGAATCATAACAGAATATACAGTAACGAACTTATGTACTAACAAGTGATTCTGGGTGTGTTTTGAGCAGTAATTTTCTGAAAAATTATATTTTCTAGCAATATGAATGCGTCTCTGCGGGGCATACGTGTTTCAATAAGCGTAAACAATCGCGTGAGTGTCAGTTTTTCGTATTGTTTACGAGGTTTGTGACATGTTCGCTTTTGTAGTTATGACTAAATGGAAACGGGCAACAAATTTGGTTTTTATGTGCGAGTTTAAGTGTATAAAGTATTATTCTTATGTTTATTAGCCTCCTGTAGTATAAAATAGTCCAAATATTGCAGCTTTTGATTTGTAACCTACTCACTTTCTATCATATAATGTACTTTCTGTCATATAATATTGATTTCTTTTGACTTAAAATGTACCAGGACCGCAATATAAGCATAAATTAAAATTATATAAATAAAATTCCAATAAAAATCTAGACCTTTTTGGGATCTATGGATGACACTCAAACTCTCCTTTAAAGTAGGTTCACCATTAGAGTAGCACCCTGTATATTTTTTTATAGTCCCTTAGACATCAAGTACATTTTCTATCACACAATCTTTGCCTACTTTCTGTCATATAAATAATTGCACATATTTTTTATTTAGTAATTTCCAAAAAACAAAATGGAATAAGCAACGAAATCCATAATATCATATTAATTGTGGGAGATCAAAGTCTGCTACTGTTTACTATCCTATTACGTCCTTTGCAGATTTATTTAAAAATTTAAATCAGTGTTTGCTAGAATTAACGTCAGAATCCACGAACGTGACCATGGAAACCGGATCGACCCCTGCACCCTAGTACCTGTTGTGATAATACATATTCCATTAAGAATTTGTTTTTGCCTGCATGCTCCTTAGAAATAGGTCTTTTTTTGGGTGTGAGGTAACACATAATATATTTTTGTACCCCTGAAAACAATTAAATGATGTCGTTAAGGCTTGATATCGTAACAAACCGTTTCATTTTCAAAACATTTCATTTAGTTTTTCATTTCAAGTTTTGGAAATCTATGATTAATACAATATTATTGATTACTCTGAAATATTTCTAAATACATCCATACCCACATAACTAGCTTAGGCAGATCATCGAAATGGAGAGCCTTATGGGATAACTGAAACTTTGTAATTTAAAGCGTTGCCTAGTAATTGTCTCATAGTACAAAAAGTTATACGTCTATGAATCTGGCACATGTCTGGATAATATTGACAGGAATGCTTTAGTGTTTCTTTCGTTCTTTCAAAATTAATAGGACAAATTGTCCAGCGTAAAAAAAATAATAATCTAATCCATAGCTCTTAATAATGTCGGAGAATGAGAAAGGCACTCAAGTTAAAGGGAGACCAAAACCTAGTAAAACTGCAAAAACATCGCCATGTCCGCACATCTGCACGCTGATACCCACGAATGTCCCCGACCCTGCCCGCACGATAAAGACTCTGCATCCGCACAAAGATGTGTTTGTTATAAAGGTAAACTTTCGTTGAAGATATTCCTTTGAGGTTTTGAATAAGGACACTTCCTAGTCATTAACTTACAGAACTGTAAAGTTTTGTTAGTAGGCTTGCATTTAGAACTTTCTTAGCTTAAGAGCCAAGTCGAGTTCGAGCTATTGCCAAGAAGCAAAATCTCTTTATAATTTTTAAAGGCTGTGGATTTAGTTCATGAATAAATAAATTTTTAATTTAAGTAAAGATTGAGAATTGTACAAAACTTCCTGGTCCTTTATATAAGGGAAGATATATAAATACAAGACGGTTAAACCGATCCATATAATTAATATGGGTCGCCAACAGTCGGCTTCCGCTTGAATAGTCTAAGTTTCTGTAATTAAACTGACGCTACCTTCAGATTATCCTCAACAACGTCCACGTGTATTTATGTTGGTCAAAATAGTAAGTGTAATCGAATATTCTTAGGTATCAAAAGTGGGCATCGATGGGACACGGCGTTGTAAAATGGAGCTGGAACTGGTGACCCCCAAGGGTCCCGAGAGGAAAGCCCCCGGGCGGTACGACACGCGGGAGGCGCAGTGCGACCCTGAGTGTGTCTGTGGCTGCTGTTGCAATACCAGGCGAAAACGAGGCACTGTCAAAGTATAGAATCCCTCAAATAGTGCTCATATCCAGTCTTTCAGTGAAGTCAGAATTTTGCGCATAGAAATTTTAGTTTCGGTCAGTGGTTCTTGCGTCTGTTCTTGTCAGGTAAAATACAGTCCAATATGTCAAGTAAAATGGAAGAAAGCTAAAAGTTGGTATTATTTCTTATTTGCTTTAATAATAAGCTACGCAAAAGCGTTCCGGCATAAAGGTAATCTCGAACAGTGCTTTCGTTGGGAAGTTTAATGGCTAGACAACTCTATGCAGAACGAGTGGGCCATTATTCGGATTAACAAGTTGGGTTTTTTAAATATAGCCTGTAACGTTTAGGTATAAAACCTTTCTAATTTTGAAAACAGTTTATAACATATTTGTCTCCCTCGTTATCACCATTATCTTCTCAGAACGGCTTATTTCGCGATTAAATAAGACAAGACGAAGATGTCAGATATAATTTAACAAATTTAATTACAAAATATATATTTGATATTAAGGAAGTTCACTTCTTTTGCAGTTGGCTTCAGATATTTATAAAAAAAAATTATGTTCTATCCCAATTCTACCTGAGTTACCTATGTTTTATGACATAACTCACTTTCTTTGAAACATTGTTTACACCCGCTCTACTAACTAAAGATTATCTACCTGCACACACAGGTAGCACAGCCACCCTGTACAATGTAATGTGTGCAAGTATTAAATTAATATATAAATAAAAATAAAATACTTGTACAGACTCGATCTACGGGCGGACCCGTTCGCATGTGCATCACTGTCTGCTTACCGCTCCTTTAGTCCCCGCACTAATTGAGCCCGAATTTCACTGTCATTTTCACGACGGAGGTCGTACCGTATTTCCTAAATTTTATAGAAACGCCGTCTTTTCTATGAAACGGCGATCTTATTTTTTTGGAACGACGTTTTCACGTCGATTTTCGTTCTTCGTTCTTCGAACAAACTTCGCGACTGGTTCACGTTGCGAAGCCGTCTGAGCTAGCGCGGTTTTTGTTGTCAATATATTTTGACAACACACTCCGTACTAGACCCCCGCGTTGAGAAAGTGGTACCTTACGGTGCCAACGAAACCTGCTAGCGTCCAGGCCCTTCAGGTCTTGAAGAAACCGGCTGACCCGATCCCATGGCACTTGGGCCTTTCCCAGGGTGATGGTACAGTGCTTGTCCGTATTAGGGGCACCACTTCGCGTCGTCCCCAGCCCCCATACCGCGGGTAGGGAGGTTTAGGTGCTAGGCGTGTTAGGGAACCTAGGCATTTTTGTATATTTTTATATTTTAGTCCCAAGGATTCGCACAGCTTGTAAACTTTACGAAATCCTTCACCAGGGCGCTAGTTAGCGCTCTCGGTGTCCATATCCCCGAAAAGGTCCTAACGCAGGCCTTGCAATCTACGATCGCGTTCTCGGCCCCTCAGGTCCAAACCCCAGGCCCTCAGGCCTCCAATGCTCAGACTCCTCAGGTCTACAGCTCCCCCACGACCCCGTGCCCTCCGAGTTGGTTTGTGTGACAGACACGTCCTCTCGCGCGTCGTGTCGTTAACGCACCGCTCCCGGGAGTGACTCGGAATCGACATCCGAATCCTGCGTCGTGTGCCTGGATCCTCAAATCACGAAGAAGTTCACTCGCACTCCCGAATCCACTTCATCCCCTGCTTGTGTGTTGTGCGGCCAGTCCGGCCACATAGTTAACTCCAGGGGTTGTCCTCGGACTCTTCGCTCCTCCACCAAGAGGGCCGCGCTTAAACCGGCGCCGTCGCTCACTCCCGCCATCTTCCCGCCACTGCGCAACCGGGCTCCCCTGGAAGCAAAGCCTGCGCAACTAAACTCCAGCTAACGTCTGGAGCCAGCGTCCGGCGCTGCATCTTCCCGTCCTATCCCAGCTCTCATAGCTCCCGTAGGCCCGCGCCCCGCTCCGTCTTCTTCACCTCAGTCGTCGTTGGCTGAGGACATGAAGACCGCTTTCTACGTTATCTAAAACGTCGACATTAGGGAAATCGCCGTACTGCGTCCGTACTTAATACTGCGTCCGGTCGTATCAAACCGAAGGGTCTATCCCTAGTTTCATTATTATTATTATTAAAACCAACGGTTTCGGCGACACAGCTATTTATTACAAAAGAGGGTTCCATTGCTGTCCTCTCCCCACCCCTCCTCTCCTCAACATGGAAGCCACGGTGTGTAGGCTGGTTATGACAGGTTATCCGACCATCATCATAGCTTCAATCTACATACCTAGTGGCACCAGACATGTCCGTAGCGACTTTGAGGTCATTCTCGCCCCCGGCCATTCAGTCATTATGTTCGGGGACTTCAACTCCAATTATACTGACTAGACGTGCCTGTAAGCGAGTGAACACCAGTGGTGTCGCACTCCACTTTCACTTATTACCCCACAACCCGAACCACTCTCCTGACATCCTCGATTTTGCGATAGTTAAGAGAATCAACCTCGATCTCAGGTCTATCAAACCGCTCGATGACCTAGGCTCTGATCTAGGACCGCCTAACGATAACGTTACGTCTCCTAAGACCTTTAACAATTGGAATATACCATATATACTCGTATATTGGTATTAGGTATATATAATATGGTATAATACCAAATAGACTCGTTAGTCGATTCCCTCATTGTTGCTATCAACTCAGCCATCAGTGATAACGAAAAGATTGCTAAGCAACGCAAATCCACGTTTCCCTTAGCCGTTAGCGATCTTATTAAAGCTAAGAACGCGGCTCTCCGGAGAGCCAAGCTCTATCCCACGCCCGCATATAGATTAGCTGCGAATCAGCTACAACGTAAAGTTAGGTCTTGCCTCGCGGATCTCCGAGACGCTCAGATGAACGATCTCATGGAGAATATCTCCCCGTCCCACCGAGCGTATTATAGAATGGTCCGAGCCTTACGCGTAGATAATCCAGACAAATCGCCATTCACACTCCTCCTCTCACTCGTCACGACGGCACTATCGTCTTCGAAGACGAAGAGAAAGCTGAATGTTTTGCTGACAGCATTGCCTCACAATGCTCGCCCGGCACTCAACCCGTGGAAACCCACCACATCCAGGCGGTGGAGTCGCAGGGAGTCTCTCCCCATCACCACCGACCCCGTCACAGTGTCTAACGATGAAATCTCGCTTCTGAAGTCAAAAGTCCAAAAAGCTCCAGGCGCGGATGGAATTTCGAACTATGTGCTTAAGCACCTGCCCTAACAGGTGCTTACCTTGCTTCGACCTGGGCTACTTTCCAAAAGCTTGGAAATAAGCTACAGTCATTGGCATTCCCAAGCCGAGTAAACCTCTGAATATCCCGGCTAGTCACAGACCCATCAGCCTCCTCAAGGCCATGGCTAAACTTCTCGAGAGAGTCATGCTCTCTGGAATGCGGAACCATCTGATTCCAACGGATGGCGACCCCCACATTATTCCCCGTCAGTTCGGCTTTCGCGCTAAGCTCTCCTGCCCTCAGCAAGTCCATCGTATTGTCGATTCGTCGCAGTTTTCTTTGACATAGCCAAGGCCATAATTTCATTTAAAATATTAAGGTACGCTCTCCGCAACCCGTCCCGAAAAGGCTGGAGCCCTTCAGGCCGCAAATTCTAATTATAATTTTAATTCTCCTTGAGCACCTTCAGTGCTATCAATTCACCTTCAGTGCTTTGAGCACCTTGAGTGCTATGTAATTCCCAGTGGGTGACCCCATAAAGTCCCTATCTTCTATATCTTAATATAACATAATATTTAGAAACAAAGTCCCTTGTCAAATATTATACAATGACTTGATTATTCAATTGTTTTATATTGTACGTTACTATATTCTCCATAAAGTGCACATACGGAAATGGGTGGAAATAGGTTCAAAAACTACAAGGGTCGACCATAGAATTAACGAATATAAAAGTATATAAACCCCTTATCCGACAGTATAAAAAAAATCGTTGAAATACGGTTCAAGTAAAATTGTTTCATCGATTCATCACTTCATGGACATTTTAAATCACAGAACACAATGTAAGTCCTAAATTAGGTGCGACGACAAGCGTAGCGAGGAGAAGCAGTCAGGTTGTATGTAGGTCACACATGTCACAAGCGAAATTGAATAAGTTTGTCAATAGTAATTATTATAAAATACCCATTTATTCACCAACTAAAAATATTGAAAAATATTGACGATGCTGAAATGGTTTGATCCGACGGAAGAAGACAAAATAGTAATGTGCGTGGGCGAACATGACTCAAACCCGACAAAAGCGTTGATAGAAACCTGTGTAGTTTTAAAAAAATATATAGACTGTAATATTCTGCTTCTAAGTGTAATTAATAACAGATTTTTAAATGAAAATAAGTTAAATGCCATGATACGTAATTTAAGTAACAATTTTTTTAATAGTAAATTCGTACACTTGAAAGGTTGCCAAACATAGGATGCAATATGTAGGAAAATAAATTTGATCATTGATGGCTGTGATTATAGTAAAAAATTCTTGTCCTTTTGCAACCACAATGTAAAAAATATTCAAGTGCAAATAAATCTAAACAAATCACTTCTGAGGCTATAATTAAAAAAGGTACAATTCCATACTATTTCAAAAAAATGACTAATAGTAACATAGAAAATAATAAATCAAATTTTTTTCGTAAATAAAGTAAATGTATATAATAAGAACGCAAAACAACTTAAAATATTTCATCAAAATATAGCAGGGCTTTTGTCAAAAACTAACCTTCTGGAAATCACCATAACCGAATTGCGAAATCAAAATAATATGCCAAACGTACTTTGCTTTTCAGAGACTTTTGTTAATGCAATTTATCAGAATCATATAAAACTATGTGGATATAAACTTGCGGCAAAGTATTGCAGAGAGGATGGCAAAAAGCGTGGCGGTGTTTGCATTTTAGTAAAAAATATGTTACAGTACAAACAACTTAATATGGTAAGTAGTTTCGCTCAAGATAAACTTTTTGAATGTTGCGGTATTAAAATTCTCGGTTGTAATATAATAATTATAGGTATCTATCGTACTCCCAAATCAGAACTTAAAATATTTTTTGACAATTTAAATAAACTTTTATATAAATTGACTCGTAATAAAAATCAACAAATTATTTTAACAGGCGACTTCAATATTAATACTTTAGAACCTTCACAAAGTAGAAACAGATTGCAGTATGTAGTTACTAATAAATAAAAAATTATAACTAATAAAAAATTATAACTTAAATCTACATATAAACGTTCCAACAAGCTTGTATTGACCTATTAATAAGTAACATTAAAGATGCTCGAGGGGAAGTATTTCCTCTACAGCTCTCCGATCATGATACTGCACAAATTTTAAGTGTGTGTGTGGATAAATTATCAGAAACTCCAGAAACTTGTTATAAATTTGTAAGGGATTATTCAGAGGAAAACTTAATAAAATTTCGAGAGTGTATGTCAAGTTTCTCATTTTCTGAAATATATAAAGAACAAAACATTGATACAGCAATGACATTATTTTATGACATTTTAAACATATTTTACAATTTGTGCTTTCCAATTAAACGCATTAAAATATATAGTAAATATAAAAAACCAAAGTGGATTACAAAAGGTTTAAAAAAATGTTGTGAGACAAAAAGACAACTACGTTACCAATTTTATAAATATAAATTTGCTCATAGTAAACGTATACCTATATGAGAACAATTGAAAGTTATTACGTAAATGTATAGATTTATCTCAAAAACTTCAAAACCATAAATTAATTTCTAATTCTAAAAATAAAGGTAAAACGTGTTGGAAATTAATCAATAATAAAAGTTTAAATTTTTACGAAAACCACATAGAGGAAGTCCTCCAAGACGGAAAGCTTATAAAAGATCCATTCGAAATTGCTGAGGAATTTAATAATTACTTAATTAATTTGATCAATAAAAATACTTCAAATGTTCGTTACAACACGAATACAAAACGTGTAGCAAATACCATGTTCCTGGAACCGGTGACACCTGATGAAGTTGTGTCTATTATTAATTCACTAAATAGCACAAGTGCAGTAGGTTATGATGGACTTAGCACAAAAGTGATTAAATATTGTAGCTCACAATTTGCAGCACCCATAGCCTAATTAATTTGTCATTTTCAGTAGGCCAATTTCCGGATTTGCTGAAAAAGTCTATAGTAAAACCTCTATTCAAAAAAGGTGAAAAAAACAAGTTCGGTAACTATCGTCCTATATCGCTAGTTTCAATACTCTTAAAAATATTTGAAAAAGCAATGAAAATTAGATTAACAAATTTTTTAACTAAGTGTAACATTATAAGTAAGCAACAATCAGGTTTCCAAAAAGGGAAATCAACAACTACGGCAATTTTTGAATTAGTTCAGGAAGTAACAAATAACTTGAATCTAGAAAAAGAAAAAATAGGAGTTTTCTTTGATATGACTCGCGCCTTTGATTTTGTTTTACATGATTTGCTGCTAAAAAAGTTAGAATACTATGGTATCAGGGAAACAGTATTAAATTGGTTTAGAACGTATTTATCTGATAGGCAACAATGTGTTGAAGTTCAATATATAAATAGCAAAAAAGAAATAGTGACTCACAGGTCAAATTTTAGTGACATAAGGACTGGTGTGCCACTAGGCAGTGTACTTGGGTCACTTTTATTTATTTTGTATATAAATGACCTACCTAATCTGACATCTCATAAATATTTTCTATTTGCAGATGTCATATCTTTAATTTTGACTAAAAATGACAATAATTTCGAACATGACATAAACAATACAATTAAATTAATAATAGTGGTTATCACATAATAATTTAAATCTTAACTTTATTAAAACGAATTATATAAGATTTAATACTAATAAAATTCTTAATAATATAAACATACATTACGGCAATCATAAAATTAATGAAGTAGATAGCACCAAATTTCTTGGATGTCAAATTGATTATAGTTTGGATTGGAAGCAGCACATAGACTTTGTTAATAGTAAATTAAATAGTTACGTTTATGTACTGAGTAGATTGCGGAAAACCTGTGCGCTCTCAACTGTGCTGACTGCATACCACGCATACGTCGCGTCAACGTTAAGGTACGGCCTTATAGCTTGGGGGAACTCTACAGAATTAAATAAAGCATTCATAGCACAGAAAAAATGCATTCGGGCAATTTTTGGTAAAGCACCTGATGAATCCTGTGAACCTTTATTTAAGTTATCTCACATATTAACATTGCCTTGTGTGTACATTTTTGAAGCAGCCATCTTTGTTAAAAACAATGGTAATTATTTTACTCAGGCAAAGGATATAACAAGACCAACACGACATGGAGATCATCTAGTTTATAATGCACTGCCACGTCTAGAACTTTATAAGAGGCAGTGTTATGCCATGTGTGTAAAGATATATAACGCTGTACCTAAAGAATATAAATTGTTGCCACATATTAAATTCATAAAAATGTTTTTAAAATGGTTACTTGAAAAACATTTTTACAGTGTAAAAGAATTTTTCAATGTCAATAATAGATAATATCTTAAATAAATTGTTAGTTATAAATAAGTATGTTGTATTAGGGAATAGGATGCATTACTAAAAAAAAAAAAATTTTTGCATGCCCTAAAAGTGGTAAAATATGTATGTTCTTTCTATTTAATCTTAAGACCTAAATCTGTATCTACCATATTTTAAGCAAATAAATATTTGATTTGATTCGATTTGAATACTTTGCTAATTAAAAAAATTTATAACTGGTAATTTTACATTCAGAACAAATTCATAGCAATGTTCAATATTTAAAAAAATTTAGATTTGTCAAATGATCACTTATAAAACGATCAGTTTAGAAAATGAACAGTTTGTCAAATGATTACTTTAAAAAAAATTGTAAAATGATAATTTGTCATACGTTTTTTGTAAAACATAAAACCCGTATAAAGCACATTAGAGGGAATTCGACGTCGCATAGGATCATGCCCTCGGAATAATGACCCTCGTTTGATTTTGCGTCAAACCGAAGGTATCTAACATTTTTACCTACTATAAAAAATTTTATAATTCTTTTTTAAAATAAATTTTATGATGTCAGTTTTCACCATAATATCCCGTAATACATTATATGGTAAACATAGTGATAGTGGCAAGGGACGCGTTTAATGCCATTGTCTGTCAGCTATTGACGCCTGATCATTAAGTCACAAAGGGTATCGTGTGGGCGTAAGAGCAACATTCGTTTTACTTAAGCCTTTAATGCTCTTAACGAATCGATACGGGATTTTTGATGGTTCGTTTTGTATGAGAGTCCTGCGGGGGTCGCACCGTCGCGTCGTCCAGTAATGTGGGTGGTGAGATGTATAGGAACAATTCTTTAGATATAATTGGCAATGTGTTCGGAGAAAGTGTGGGTGTCACGTCAAGGCGTTGGAACGGTTACAATAATTATGAATAATTAATAAGAGTTTTGGATAATTTATTCAATACTACAGCAATATTAAAGGAAAAGGTAGATAGCTCTATATTAAAACATTGGAACAGTTGCCACCTACAATGTAATGTAAAATTAAACTCTTTATATGGATCAAGTGTCCGAAATAAGTTATTATTATTATTATTAATATAGCAAATTCCTCTTTTTTTAACTAAGCACAAGTGACATTACAAATATGAAAGTTTTAGAACCACGATGGACGAGTAATGTCCATATCTGGACGGTTTCAACATAAAATGGCTATACGAAAGCATTCGAATGTGTAAGATATTGATATTTACTCCGGAAAACGCACCTTGGCATCACTCAAAAATGGTAGAAAAACAAAATAGTAGTAATAATCATAAAGTTCATAAAGATGCGAAGGTGGCGTAGTGGTTATGGTACTGGCTTCTCGATGTTGAGGTCTCGGGTTAGAACCCCGTGCCTGCCAAACATACCTACAAAATGAGTTTGTACAACTTAAGTACATAAAGCCACTGACGAATATTCAAGAAATTATTTCGAAGGTCTCTGTTAAATCTGCCAACCCGCAGTGAGCAAGTGTAGTGGACAATAAATTGCCAGACACCATCCTATTTCACCACCCTATTTCACCACCCTATTTCACCACCCTATTTCACCACCCTATTAGTTGGGTTAGGCTGATGGATTAATAACCAGTGGAATTTTTAAGTTTGTCATTAATTATCATAAAAAAGTAGTATGATATAAGGTTTGGATAAACAGAAATATAGCAAAAAATTAAGTTCAATGTATTAAACACTTTAACACTGACGCATCAGAAACACTTTTTCTATGACGGTATATGTGGTAAAATCTAAAAATTTTTTTAGTTTTCATTAATATTGTGCTTGAGTATTCCTATACATTCAGAGCCTTGGTTACTTAGTTGTGACATCCCAATGCAGTATCTGCAAATGCTTCCGGTTCTTCAATGTATCCTGTAAACTATTGATTGTAGATCTATGCATTTAAACTTTTACCAGCCCAGCTATCTCGTAAGCCTCTGCTCACATTAAAGTAATTGATGACGTCCGTAAAGAAAACGAATTGCTGCACACGATTTTTCAGTAAAACTTCGACAACTTGATCAAGGAATTCGTGCCTCCAATATTGAAATTCCGAGCGAGCCAGAGTTAAGAGAATTTAGTTAGCACAGTCATACAATTAGGAAAAGTGATCAAGTGTCCTATTAACGATAGCGACATACACTTATGTTTTTAGAGTAGCTAAGTTAAACGTTAGCAATACGCGACCACGCTCCATACTAGTAAAATTTTAATATCTACGGTTTATAGATACTTTCCAACAGACACAACATCAGCGTTTAACAAAAATCACCCTACTGAAAAGTTAAACACAAGTCACCTCGGCTTAGGTAGCGAGAACAAGGAACCAGTATTCGTTATGGAACATTTGACCCAAGAAAATAAGGAATTTCACGCTGATGCTCGTCGTATATCCAAAGAACTACATTTTAAATTCGTATGGGCGCAGGATGGTAAAATCTTTATGAGAACAAATTAAGAATCGAACTTCATTTATAAACGCAATTTGGAAACTCATTTCTTAAAACGAGTTGGAATATATATTTTTTCAAAATTCAATAATCTTTAAATATACTGTCAAAATGTACGAGTTTTAAGAACTAAGACCGTGGATTTGTTTAATAATGTAGTCTGTAACAATTATGATCCTACCATCTACCATCAGTATTTGTTGTCAAATGTGCTGAAATTATTGCATATCCACTTTCACGCATATTTAATTAATCCCTAAGCACAGGTATACTTCCTACTAGTTGGAAAACCACGTTAATTATACCTTTACACAAAACAGGTCACGTCGGTCGTATTGAAAATTATAGGCCTATATCTATTCTTTCTACATTTGCTAAAGATCTTAAGGCATGGTTACGGCCTAAAATTACTTGGCATTTTCAGCAAATGGTGTCATCACATCAGCCTGGATTTGTAAAGGCAAGATAAAACTTCCACAAACTTAGTTTTTCAGATGGAGGATTTTTCAAGAGAAGTAGCCCAAAGAAAAGTGGTTGACATAATTTACAACGATTTCAGCAAAGCGTTTGATAAAGTCAACTATAAATTATTAATCAGGATATTATCTTCTATAAAAACTTAAACTAAACTTTAACTATATAACTAAAAACTTGCTGAAATGGTGTGAATACTATTTGAATGATAGTAAATCTATGGTAGTGGTGAACGGATACAAATCGGACCATATTCATGCTTTTTCTAGAATTCCTCAGGGTTCAATTCTCGGACCAAACTTCTTTAACATTTTCAACAATGACATTTACAAATGCTTCGATTATTCTACATTTTATTTATTTGCTGCCTATCTCAAAATCGTTAAACAAGTTGACTTGTCAGACGATAATGTGACTATGTGACTACAAAGTGATTTGAATAACTTAGTTAAATGGTTTGTTGAGAATGGTAGATCTCTAAATACAAATAAATGTTTTGTTATAAATTTTTCTCGCGAACGAAAGAACGAAATAGTCTATTTTGTCTTTGACTTTGACCTACGATTTGATTTTCCTTGTCACTTGTCCTCCCCGACGGTTTATTTAACCTTCCTATAACCATGCGTTGGTCTGTGAGACCACGTATTTATTTTTTCTTTCATTTATGCTAGAGGTTTGCACTTTTTGTTAGCTGCATGATTTGTAGCTGCGATCGTATACGGCGCCAATTGGTCTGTGAGACCGACGAGGGTAGAGTTGAACTTTTTGTGTAAGTAATAATTTATTTTTTATTGATGTTGATATCATCTTGTGTTATGTAGCATAATTTAATTATCTTTTATTATTTTTAGGTCTTAGTTTACGTCAAGATGGATGATCATCAAATAAGTTTGTTGTTGGATGACGATATTTCGGATTCTGACTATGAAGATCAAAACGACAGCGGGGTGGAGGATTTTAAAAAGACGAGCTGTCAATTCCTCTTTGCCAAGACTGATTTAGCTAAGTCTTCTGAAATATGTATAAATGGTCCAGAATCCTCAGTAACAGCTGCCAATAGTACAATTGGCCGTTGTGCATACTGCCCGTCAAAACCGTAAGACGCGGTACATCTGCGTGAAATGAAAAATTTACTTTTGTATGGAACATGCTATTATGGTATGCTCTGCTTGTGAGAGACTTGTGCCCAAGATTATATATTGTTTTATTCTTTGCCAACTAATAGTCCATAAGACTTGACAGTTTATTTTTGTTTATTAGAAGAAAAAAACATGTTTTTTAACATTTTCATAGCACGTATGAAATATATTTCCTGTATTTTAGAGGCTGTATTGAAAGACTGCTAGTTATTCGATAAAACATATATTTTTTATATGCTGTGCTTTCATTTATGATATCCCCTATTTTAATTATACATATAATAACATTACTATAGGTGTTCTTGAAAAAAAACAATGCGATTGTGCCCTGAATTTTCGGTCCGTAAGTCCATGCGCGGGTATAGGAAGGTTAACTGAATATCCCTTCAATCAAAAGTTCAAACATAATGTAAATATTATATATATTGAAATAGATATATTTAATTATATCAATACATAATGCAGCTGTTAGTTGTAGTGTATAATGCAAGGTTAGTTTTTTCAATCAATGAACGAAAATGTCAATATTTACAACGTACAATTTTGGGTCGTTCGAAAACTAATGAGAATTGAAGGAGAAAGGAGTTTGCGCGTTGGAGATATGATGTTTCATGTTTTTTTTCTGTTGTTGACTCCTTGGAAAAATACTAATATAATATATATAAAATTTTTCTACCTAGTGTATTCACATAACTTTTTGAACGACGTGGTACCTATGCTTAAGTTCTTGCTTAATTTTATGACATGGGAAATCGGTGTCCTAAAGTTAGGAATGTCTTTAGCATTTAGGCATTGATTTAAGTTTAGTGCAACGCAAATCTCGTTGCTAAGCACATCGTAGAGACTTCAGTATCAACTTAGGCGCTGTCAAAGTTTAGTGCAGGCAGGCAATATTTGACATTTTGCTTTATTGTTATTGTAGTGCTGTTTACCGCGTCATAGAAAGTCTGAATCAGGTTCCACACCTTTCCGTTCCGCTTTCGACGTCACAGATTTACTTGCATTGAAGTTGGTCATCTTGCCATTACATACAGATGGGTTTTGCGATATCGAAAATTCTCAGTAAACCTAATTAATTTTAATGAAGTGATATGATAACAATGAAGTGATTTATTTTTTTAAAATTTTATGTAGATAGACAGATAAAAAGCTTTATTGTTACTTCAGACACACAAACATTACAAAAAAGAAATATATACATTAAAATCACAAACAAGACGATTACATAAAAAAAGAACAAAATTGATTATTATTACTAAACGAGAAAACAACAAAAGTATAATGCATGCGTGCTGCAGCAGAGCAATAGGCCATAGCTCAGCGGCATGAGCTCAGGGAGCAAAGCGCTGATTTTCAGCTACAACCTCGAGGAAATGCAGACACGGATTGAAATGGAAAAAAAAATAATAATAATATATACCCAATCTGATTTTAAGCAATGTCAGTTCCATTTCATCAAATACCTAACAAATTATAGATATATTCAAATAATAATATGTATTATCAATTATCAATTAAATATTCAGTCAAATAAAATATTTGTTATATATAGTGAACTTTGTCGATCCCAACCTATATAATAACTATATCTAAGAAACAAAATAGTAAGGAATAATTTTTTTTTTTAGTAAACTGTAAAGTTTTATTACACAAAAACCGGGTAGCCTTCGCTACTTCGCGAACCTTGTAGGAATTTCTAGTCTTTGTATTTTAAGAAGGTAAGATTTTAATTTAGCTTAAATATTGATTTGGACTTGTATACTACAAGTATTCAACTATTCATATTTATCCGCCCGATATTTACTGACCGGAAATCATTTTAAATTATAAAATTTATGAACAATCAGATGGGACAAGACAAAGTAAATATGAAGGATTGTAATGAATGCAATTTTCGCGTCACTTGATATGAAGTCATTGGCGTGCAAAAATATTTCAGGTGTTTTGCTTTTATCCATTTTAAAACACAAAAAAAGCCTGTTTTTTAGGAAAATAAAAAAAAGGGGATCAGTCGTTTCCATATCACAAAATTACAAAAGAAACAAATGTTTTATGTATTGTAAATGTATTATTACTGTAGGAACAATGAAGAACTTCTAAAGAAGTAGTGGCGTAGAGGGCCAGAAAATCTCGAACTTCTATAGAAGTTATTGCCGGTGAAAAGGTTAAGAATATTACCACAGTAATAACTATTATACAATACAATGAAATAAAATAAAACACGAGTTAAACTACAAATATTTTCCAAAAGGCTTGTTTAGCTAAGTATTGGTTACCCGCAAATGCCTAACAATCTATTATTTCCTCCTTAGGTATTTTAATTATTGTAGCGTCTATTCATAAATACGAAACGATTTGAAAACTCGACAATGTGTCTGGCGACACGGACCGGGATAACCTTCTGGAACCTTTAAAAATCTAGCTTTATAAATGTTTGAAATTGTCTAGTAGCCGAAAATAAATTCAGTGATTATTCATGATAAAGACTATAGTATCCTTTTCTGTTAATAAATAGTACACATGCTACACAGCGTGTAGATATAGGCTTCTTTTTGTGTAACCCTTTAACCCAATTGTAAAGGCATTCTTAGATTTATTTAAGGTCATAATTGCAAGCTACACTCCTTCCAGGTACTGTAAAACTATATGATTGTCTCCATTGTAGGGCTAAAATCTAGAAATGAACTGAGTTTCAAGGCCATCTAATTAAAAAAAAGTTTTTAAAAACGATTAGTTTCCATCGGAACATAGCTAGAAATTTGAATACTTATAAGCTTCCTCCTTCCAATAACTTCGATAACGAACAACGATACGAGAAAATTTAAGGAAAACATTTTATATCTTAACGAGTCCTTATTTTGTATTCCTTTATTATTTTCTTTAGTAGACAAACAAAAACAAACAGCTTATCATTAACAATAAAAAAGTTTTAGACCGAGCTGTTTTTTTTCTAACTAATATATATAATATATTTTATATAATATATTTTTTTTTCATGTTATATATATAATAACCATAATATATAATAGTTATAATAACCAATTTTGTTTTTACTAATCTTTATTAAACTTTACTAATACACAAATAAAAAACATTAAATTTATTTTTAATTTTTTGTTGTCATAGATTTTGTTAAATCGGTTTTAACAGTTGAAGAGAGAAAATACATTTCAATAAAGGTTATTTTTCACATATTTTGAAATTTGAGAAAAGAATATTATAAAGGTGGAAAGAATTGCGAAAGTAATGGCTTGGTAGATTCGGATATAGAACATGTTTTATTTGCCAGAGCAGAGGTCCCTGGTTTAATTTCTTCGAGACACATAAACATTTGCATAATAAACCTAGTTGTTATGAATATTTTCGATATTTTAATTTTAATGACAATAATATATAAATTATTTTCTGCAATTATTTCTTACCATTCTCAAGAGACAGTCGTAACATCGCGATATTTCTATTAAAAAGTATGTGAAACACATTTATGGTCGGAGGGATAAGCTCTGTATGGGTGTTACCACACCAATCGATCGACCGGTCGACGTCGATCGATGGTAGAATGGAACAGTCGACGTGGATCGACGGTTTCTACCAGACCAATCGATCGACGGTCGATCGATTGGTGTGGTAACACCCTAAATGAGAAATTGTATATACTTATATTGTTCTTCCATTGTCTCCATTCATTCCATTGTCGACATGGTCCGATCGGCAGCGGGGCGATCGTAATCAGTCTATTTTTACATATAATACTTACCAAATTTACCTTCATTTTAAGAAAAAACATTATTTCTATAAAGAATTCAAAACAAGCAAGCTTAATTAGTGAGCTAATCTCGTCTGATTCGAAATATCGAAATCCTCTTAAGAGCTTAAGATAAAATTCCCTTCTATAGAATACATTTTTTTATACGAAAATAACATGATACTCCCCTTCATACTTGAAAGACAAAACAATGTGGGAGATATTTATATGAGTTGGGATACATAAGCCTTCTTTTCGTAGGTGGAATACAAATGTTAATACAGGCACAATGGCGACGATGGGTTTTTCTTCTTACTTAAAGCGCGAAGATAAGTATCACGTGTGATACTATACAATCAAAGTATAATGTATAAATGTAACGTGAAATGAAAAATAAATATCACTTTAATAAAGAGTAAGTAATATGTTTCAATGTATGCTAGAAGTTTGTATTGTATATCTGATTGAAATTTGTATGTACTTACGGATTATTAGTTAGAAATTATTGTTAGTGGTGCGACCCGTTCTTATGCACATGGCTATGTAGGTATGTTTAACACACGTAAATTTACGTACCAACATGTAATAAAGCATTTTTCTTAAGCTATTTAACTAAAGACTTTGATTTAGTTAGAATACGTAATTTGATCGAAACTTTCACGCTAGCAAGCATTTATTAATGTAATCAACAAACTTACTGACTACTAGGAATCCGTTCTGAGCATTGCGCGGTTTCTAAGATTTCTATAGCGTGTTATACCGTTCTTTTATTTCTGACACTATGTTATTTAGAAAAAAATAATCCTTATGATAAAGCCTTTCGATCGGTATGATAAAACTAAAGGGTCAGGCTTTTCGTGTAGCGGGTGCGATTCTAGCTTCAACCATGTAATTATTTAAAACTCTATGAATGCACTTTAAATTGTTTTTTAAATAAAAATAATGTCTTCTTTATGTAAAATGTTCCATCTATAATATTCAAGGTACTTGCCCTTCATGTGGCATAGCCGTGAGACGCCCTGTATATTACTTACACATAGGACACTAGCAAACTATCTAAAGTGTGAAGCAATGACATATTACATACAGACAGGTTATCCGCTCTCAAAAATGGCTACGCAAATGCAAGGCAGTTGCCGGCTATTTGACTCAGTCTTGTGCAACCCAGTGTCACGGCTAAAAATCAAACAAAACTTATTCCCTATTCTGTGTTTTTAATACAGTACAATGCCTTCTTGTGTGTTTAGACAGTGTACTAATTACACTGTTACTGTTAAAAATAGAATAAACGATTCTTTTCATGCGTAAGTACAATTTTTTATAACTATCTTATTTATTATTTGTTTTGCGATTTAAAATGACGCTTTCAAATTTACATGGCTATTCGTTTCAACAAACTCGAAGAGCGAGATGTGATATGATTTTGTGTATGTGGTAGTAAAAGGGACAACACTATAGAGTTTCGACAATTTACGTACTACTTCACCTACGCTCGCGACCAATTAGTGCGAAGCAACGTCACGAAGTACATAGGTATCTTTTTCTTACAACAATTGAACCGTATTATTCTTTCCTTCTCCCACAAATGATATTACTCTATATATCAGGTAGGTATCCATAGTTACGTTGACGCCGTTTTTATGTGCGGTAATGTTTGGGTATGACTTGTCTATGCGTAATATGTCATTGGTGTGATCATCAATAATGGCCCATCGTATAAGTAGAGAGTGAGTAAGCAAACAACCTGACTGCAACTTTTTTTTTTTTTCGTGTGTGTATACAGGGCTGTCCTTAACGCCTCCTTAATAATTTTATGAAATCATCTGTCTTGTAGGTTAAACTGTCTTGACCTTTAGGAGTCGTTGTTAAATACGCTTTTATTAATAAATATGAAAGATAAAGTATTCAAATCCAAATGTCTTAAGGATTCGGGTCAAGTATTGTACGTCCGCGACTGATTTTGTGAATTTGTGTAGGAATCTAAACGATGTACATATCATAAAAACATAAATTCGAAACAGATAAGTACCAAACTTTACTTCATCAATGAGTCCAAAAGTGTTTCAAAAAATATTGTTAACATGTCTTTTTCTGCGTCTGACAACACAATATTAAAAACTGAGGTAGGTATTTATAAAGGAAAAGTTTTAAGATCCTTTTACTTCCTCCTTTCCAGTTTTTAAATATGTTGTAAAGAAGCTGTCACATCTGGAAATGTTACATCTTAGACTAAAAGTGTTCATAACTCCCACAGGTTGTCAGGCTTCAAACAAATCTATTGTGGTTTTCATTGAGCGCATTCTGATATCTTTTGTGTTTACTTCAATATTTAATATCAGTTTATGTAGGAATCAAGTTCCAGACGCACAGGAGCAATGTTTTCTTTAGGTGATACTTTTTACTGTGAATGAATTTTCGTACTTGCCAAACCAGTTAAAAAATTAAAATACCAAAACAGATTAATCTAAAAAAAGAGAATTACAATATGGGCGCTTCTTATCACTTATCACACACACACACATACACATAAAAATATTATACAGGGTGTCCCAGAAATGACACGTAAGGCTAAAAAAATGGCTACTGTGATGCTATTTTGAAAAGGTCATTAAACAAGCAATTTTTAAGATGATGTGCAGTATCATTGCTATACATTTTTTTTTCACAGCAATCAGTTAAACTTCGGTCAAGTTTTTCGCAATGAAATAAAATAAAACAATTCAACTCTTTTTCATAGCCTAGTGTGCTAGTTTCCGTCAACATTATTACTATGTTATCTCAAAAAACTAATAACGATAGTCTTGATAATAAAAAACCGTGAGTTAAAAGATATTTATTGCAGCTGTAGTTAAAAAAGGACCAAAAAGTGGAAATTGAATAAAAAATCACAAAAGTGGCAATATCTCGAAAACCAGAAAACTTTTACTAGAGGCATATTGGTGTTATCTGATAGGCCTAAAGTCCATCTATCTCCAGTGTCACCCTTACGTGTCATTTCTGGGACACCCTGTATATAAATTCCATAGAGGTCAGGCTGTCACTGTGAACGACTGTTGATAAAATCAGCAGAAAGTTACTGTTTACAATGAGGTTACATTTACTTTTACATTTATTTTATTTAAACAGTACATTCGTTTACAGGTTTTTTTAGTTTTAATTCGTGTAAAAAGTGCTCTGAAATAACCCACCCAAATGTACAAAATTATAAATAAAACAAATCACAAGGAAATTTAAATCGTGTATTACATTACATTGCATTACATCTGATTATTGCTTGGCACAACTTTTCACCTTATTTAGCTGCAGGAAGTTGACTACAAAACCACCAAGCAATATAATAGGTCTTTACCTATGAAACTGCCGTTTTGCCGTACTGGCCATTTCAAATGAAAATTTTTTTTTTTTTGACTGATAATTCTAATTTCAAATTAATTATATTTGACAAACATGGAATTCTTTTTCTAAAATCGTCATTTGTTTAATAGTTAGTGTTTTGTTTTCAACGCATTCGAACATTTTTCGTCATCATGGATAAGTTAAAAATTCGAGTAATTATGGAGTATGAGTACCGTCGTGGCAGCAAAGCGGCACAAGCGGCACGCAACATCAACGACGTTTACGGAGCGAACACTACAAACGAACGCACCACCAGTTATTGGTTTACCCGCTTCCGTTCTGGAAATTTTGACCTGAAAAATGAACCCCGTGGTCGTCTGAAAACTTTGGTCGACAATGACGAATTAAAGGCAGTTGTGGAAGCTCATGAAACTCAATCCACGGCTGAATTAGCAGCAGCTTTCTACGTTAGCATCAAAACAATATTGGTCCATTTGCGTCAAATTGGCAAGGTAAAAAAGCTAGACAAATGGGTACCCCACGAACTCAATGACCGCCAGCGCGAACTACGCGTGGAGACGTGCCTTGCACTGCTGAGCAGGCATACAAATGACGGAATTCTGAACCGCATTGTTACTTGTGACGAGAAATGGATCCTGTTTGACAATCGTAAGCGCTCAGCAAGTTGGTTGGACCCTGGTTCAGCACCCAAACAATGCCCTAAACGAAAACTTACCCCTAGAAAAGTGATGGTCACTGTTTGGTGGTCTAACGCGGGTGTAATTCATCACAGCTTCTTGCCAAACGGGACAAGCGTTACTGCAGATGTGTACTGTGAAGAACTGAACACAATGATGGAGAAGCTCGCACGTCTCCAACCAGCTTTGGTCAATCGTTCGGCTCCACTGCTCCTGCACGACAACGCGCGACCTCATACTGCACAGCAGACGGTCTCCAAGCTACAAGAGTTGGGGTTGGAAGTTCTTCGTCATCCGCCGTACTCACCAGACCTTGCGCCTACAGACTTCTACTTTTTCCAGAATTTGGATAACTTCTTGGCGGGAAAAAAACTCAATACCCGAGAGGCAGTACAAAATGCCTTTGAAGAATTTGTTGCCTCCCGTCCAGCTGATTTCTTCAAGAAAGGCATCAATAAGCTTCCAATGCGCGATGCAAAGGCATCAAAAAGATGCATTGATTGCATGGGTGATTATTATGATTAATAGAAATAAAAAATATATAAAAAAATTACGCTTCATTTATTTGGTGAAAAACGGCAATTTCATAGGTAAAGACCTAATAATAAACTCAAAATAACTCCTATTTGTTGACGACGAGCACGCACCCTTCACTAGCAATTCCGATCGCAACTGGCAATGCTTCTGTTTTGGTGGGATGGGAGCGGGGCTTGCTCGTTTAACAAAAAGGACACTTTGCTAGCGTAGCGTAGTGAATATATTTTTAAATCTGTTTTATTGGTCGATAGGTATTTTTTTTAGGAATTTGATGGTGTGCATAACTCTAAGAACTAGATTTTTGAGTTAATCCCCTTTCGATCTTGGTGTGCGATATCATTTTAGACGTGAGGGGCCGAGCAAATCAAGACTTCTATGACGTTTAAGTACAAATTCAAGTCTTTAATGCGTTCCAAAATGGTACATTCAGGTGACAAATTCCTTCATTCATTCAAACATTCATTGACATTTGCTTGGATGCTTGTGTGCATTCGCACATTAGTATATAGGTGGTACCAACAGTTTCAAGACACCATATTGTGGGTGAAATGGCCAAAACTAGCTTACCCATGGGCCAAATACGTGTATTAGGAGCACCTCAAACGAGATCAATGCGGGTTACGTTTTAGGTGGCGCCGAGTTTACGATTTAACAACTCTAGAGGAACAATAGGTGTTCAGGACACATATCGCCTGATAATTTGACAAGCAAGATGTCACTTTTGCGGTGCTACGTCAAGTCTCAGCGAACTACACTACGCTTGTGGACTCGCGACTACGACACATCTCTAGAAATAAAGATTAAAAAATCATTGTTAAATCAAGTCTAAAGATTAAAAAATCATTGTTAAATCAAGCCTACTTCATTAAACTAAGTTATTAAAAGCAGATTTGGGTGTCATTCAATATCCAGCGTAGTCATTATGGTGACCCCGACTTGACCAAGATCAACAAAAATCGATCGGTTCTGCCGATTGACATCCAGACCGGTAGACGGACTATCCTTCAGGAACTTGCCAGTTACCAGTATCCAGCTGCAGCCATCATTCCGAGGGAAGTGTGTTAACAATCCTTTGCTTAATCTATCCTTTTTTCTTTAATTTGCGTGAGTAAAGTTCATCAGATTTTCAGTGCTCGAAACCACCTTCCAGTTAAAGAATGATTTTGCTTATTGCAAAAACATTAAAATACTTTAATTTCATGTCATTATTTCATTAAATCGGTGTTTGTTTGTAACTGATACAAAAAACATTCACGTTTTTAAAACATTTCATCTATATTTTATGCAATAATTACCTAATCTATGTCAGGTAGAAAAATATATTAGCAAATTATATCTATTAATGTTAAAAGTTAAAATATTGTACGACTATTTCATTAATTGGTGAAAATGGTGGGTTTTGTATGTTAGTTGAATTTTTCATTTTAAAATATGCATTAGAAGTGTTTTGGTTTAAAAATAGTTGTTCAAGTTTCTACTAAGTATAGGTACATTAAAATCCTTTAATTTCATTCTATTAATCCGTGGAACTGGTGTTTTGGTCATCAATGGATACAAAACATTGACGATTTAAAAACATTGAACCTATTGTGTATTCCAGTACCTACACATATAACATTGAAGATCGATGCTGCAAAACCGGTTTGCTATCACCACTGGGAATCCACGTAGCGTACCTTTTTATTATATTTTTAGATTCGTTTTGTAAACATTAAAGTTATTTCAATTGATCGCCGACAAGATGAGTAACTTAAAGGATCTTATTAAGAAAAGGGGACAAATTAGGTCTCGATTAACATTATTTGAGAAAGCTTTATCGCCTTTGTTGGACTATAAAGAAACTAGTGCAGTTATGTTCGACGGCCTGTTTGGTATGTTGGTAAGTAGCCTTGTCTTCCATGCCAGAGGTCCCGGGTTCGAATCCTGGTAGGGGCAGATATATTTGCTTTCTAGTCATGGATGTGTATTTACGTTTAATTAAGTTTATTTCTAATATTTATATATAAAAAAAAATATTTACGTGTGTTTATATAATTCTTAAGTTTATTTATCCGTTATCTAGTATCATAACACAAGTTCTTTAATGATACTTAATTTGGGCTAGATAATGTGGTGTGATTGTTAGAAATATTTATTATTTATTATTATTTATGTTTAATGAACTTCGTTTGCGTTGCAATAAAGTGCGAGACTTGTCGTGCAACTTTGAGGAAATTCAATCGCAAATTGAAATGTTGGATGAAGACAGCCCTAAACAAATGCAAGAACGTGAAATAACCGAAAATAGTTTTTTTTTATTTGATAGCACGAGCACAATCTTTGTTGGACTTCTTTAAGAGACAACAAAGTGAAATCTTTATCTAATACCCAAGTTCTTGTCACTATGTTAAATTACCACCGTTAAAAATAGCACCCTTGAATGGAAATCTTCAGACAGGCCTTCCATCCCTTCGTGGTAGATATCCCAAGAAGTCGAACCAAACGCTTCGATAGTTCCTTTTTGGTGCGGGTCGCCAAGGTGTGGAATGAATTGCCTGCGTCTGTTTTTCCAGAAAACTATAGTCCTAGTTCTTTCAAGCGTCGAGTGAATAGGTATCTCTTGGATAGACGTGTAACACCTTTGTCTTCATCGTCACTTTCCATCAGGTGAGATAGAAGACAAACGTCTAATCCTTTTTCAATAAAAAAATGCAATTATGGTTGGCTTTCCAGGATATGTATTTGTCATTGAAACATTTGAATGAAAACATAGACAAAATTAGCAAATTTCATTATCTCAAATCATATTTAGAAGGTTCTGCTGCAGCGGTGATTAGTTCTGTTACAGTATCGTCAGATAACTATAAAATTTACTTTGCGAACGGTATGACAATAAGCGTCTTTGATTAATGAGCATTTAAAATGTTAACATTCAATTGAACAACTTACTAAACAATCTTACAGCGGTATTCGCAGTTTAATTGACGTTTTATCTAAAAACTTGAATGCATTAAAATCTTTAGGCGAACCGACGGACTAGTGGGACACGCTTATTATTTACAATGCCTCAGCAAATTTAGACTGCGTGACTTCTAGAGTATGGGAGGAACACATAAGTAATAAGGATTCTCCAACGTTAGAGGATTTTTATTCTTTCCTTCGTCAACGAGCTACCATGTTTGAAACTGTAAGTGCGAACAAAATTTCACGTAATAAAAAAGAAAAACGACACAGTCTTCCTAATATGAAATCTTTTGTTAGTTCATCATCAAAAATTAAGCTATGTCCCGTTTGCAAACAGAATCATAAAATGTATGAGTGCACTATATTTAAATCTATGCCAATTGATGAACAAATTTCCAAACTTACCTTTAACTGTAGTGCCTTGGGACCACAAAGGTCCATACTACAAGAAACAGTATTAGGGAAGGTAGTGGCTGGCCCTACTTCAGGTAGCTACTTTAACTCAAACAATACAAAGATTCATTGCCATTTTTCTATGGAAATCAGTCACCAATTAAGTAAATTCTGGGAGATTGACGAAATACCCACTAATGTCGAATATAATACTAAAGATTATTGCAAACAACTGTTTTCTTCTACTACCTGTCGTCAAGAGAATGGTAGATTCTGTGTGGAAATTCCTCTCAAAGATTCCATTGATTGTTTAAGTGACTCATACAACATAGCTAAAAAAAGTT
Organism: Marasmarcha lunaedactyla; assembly: GCA_923062675.1. Classification (NCBI taxonomy): domain Eukaryota; kingdom Metazoa; phylum Arthropoda; class Insecta; order Lepidoptera; family Pterophoridae; genus Marasmarcha; species Marasmarcha lunaedactyla. Next base: position 8,457,149 of record OV281339.1, on the reverse strand, counting down.
GTTACAATTAGAAAGAAAGTTGAATAAAAATCCATATCTGAAACAACAATATCACGATTTAATTGATGAGTATGAGCTATTAGGACATATGACGGAGATTGCTCGTCCAGTATTTGGTTGCTACCTTCCTCATCATGGAGTTTTGCGAGCGGCCGTATATGAGAAAGAATGAAAAGAATCTAGATTAATCTTTACAATCAAGTGTTCTAGGTCTGAAAAGGAATCCGTCAAAGGATGTTTTACAATTTTCATTCAATATGAAACAAAACAAGGTTATAACAAAACGATCAATTTTATGTAATTCGGCTAAACTATTCGACCCATTGGGCTTGCTAAGTCCGTGCGCAAAATGATTTTACAGAAGCTGTAACTATGAAAACTTGACTGGGGCGATCCAGTAGATGCCACATTAGAGAGGGAATGGAAAGTTTTTGCGAGAAATTTAGATTCCATAATAAAATTTCAAATCCCAAGACATACTCTCCTTCGTGAATCTGTACAAATTGAACTGCATTCGTTCTCTGATACGTCTCAATTGGCATACGCTACTGCCACTTATCTCCGATCGCTAAGCTACTCTGCTCCAGCACTAAGGTCACTCCAGTGAAGGCAATTACCATCCCTCGACTCGAGCTCTGCGGGGTATTGCTTTCAGCACGTCTAAGTGACAAGGTTTTAAAGGCTCTCCGTTGTAGGATCTGTTTTTTTACTGGACCGATTCAACAGTGGTCCTGGGATGGCTATCTTTTCATTCATGTGATTTGAAAACCTTTGTTTCTAATCGCGTGAGTGACATCTAAGATCTGACCTCATCTGGTGGTTGGAGGCAAGTTCCTGGAGACAAAGATCCAGCGGATCTAGCATCTCGAGGGATCAGCCCAAGATCCTTTACATCTGCTCGTCTATGGTGGGAGGGTTCATCTTTTCTGACTGAGGATCCATGTAACTGGCCTTAAAACGTAGGATCACATCACATTTCGGACTAGTTGAAACAAAAAAAAAATACTATAACGTTACAGTGTAAAAACAGAATATCCGGCGTAGCTGCAGCGTGGCAGCAGGATTGTGGAGTTTGACAGACACTTAAGCTACACAAGATTGCTTCGATCCACCGCTTACATCTTACAATGTATTCACAACTTAAAAAACAAAAATAATAAAGTAATAGGTCCTTTAATCTCCGATGAATTAAATAATGCTTATAAAGTTTTAATTAAACAACATCAAAGTGAATGCTTCAGGAATGAAATAAAAATTATAAAAAATAAACATAGCTTAACTCCTTAGTCTCGAATGTTGTCTTTCAGTCCATTTCTTAATGATGATGGAATTCTTTGTGTAGGAGGACGACTGCAAAATTCTGATGAAACTTACCAAAGGAAGCATCCAATTCTGTTAGACAGTAATCATAATTTCACAAAAATACTGTTTGCATATCACTATACAAAACTACTCCACTGCGGGCCTCAACTTTTGCTTAGTAATTTACGCAATCAATTCTGGCCTCTAAGAGGCAGAATATTGGCTCGAGGGACAGTTAACAATTGCAAACCTTGTAAATTAATGAAGGCTAATTCATTCAATCTATAATGGGAAACTTACCGTCTAGCAGAGTTATATTACAATATGCTACATCGTATCTATTTATTTACTTTAGCTCCAAGGCTTTGCACTTAGAAGTAGCCAGCGACCTGTCTACTGACGTTTTATTTTATGCTTACGGCGATTTATCTCTCGCAAAAGGAAACCTCTACAACTTTATTGCGATAATGGTTCGAATTTTGTCGATGCTATTGACGAAATCACCAAATTTTTAAAATGAAACCGTGGAAGCGTAACTGGTAGCGCAGCCCACGAAGCATTACATTTAAATTTTCTCCTGCGTATTCCCCTCATTTTGGAGGTCTATCGGAGGTGGGTGTTAAGACCGCAAAACACCAATTTATATGGCGTATGGAACGCATTCACGAACTCTACCCTGGATCGGATGGAACTGCAAGAGTGGCCGATGTCTACACGTCGAAGGGCGTCGTGCGCAGAGGTGTCCACAGACTTTGCCCTTTGGTATCCTCCGAAGATAAAGATTTCTCGAAACCCTGAAGTTTTAGAGGGTGGGGGGGACATGTTCAGGAGACATAGCACCTGATAATTCGACAAGCAAGAGCGGTGCAACGTCAAGTCTCAGCGAACTTTACTACCCTTGTGGACTCGCGACTACGACACATCTCTAGAAATAAAGATTTAAAAAATCATTATTAAATAAGGCCTATTTCATTAAACTAAGTAATTAAAAGCAGTTTTGGGTCTCATACAATATCCAGCGTAGTCTATAGGTATCTAAATAATTCTTATAAAAGTACCATTTTGTACACTAATACAATTCTGACTACATTATTTACCTGGTAATACAAAGGAATGGTCCCATATAGGCTTTAACTACCTTAAAACAATATCGCAAAAACAAAACTTAAAACAAGTCGCACATTTAGCTGGCTAGATTATCTCGTTACTGGAGACGAAAATTGGGTTATCTATATCAACCACACACGCAAGCGCCAGTGGCTGGGCCGTAACGAACCAGGTAAACCTACGCCAAAAAAAGATCTTCATACTCGGAAAGTGATGCTCTCGGTCTGGTGGGACATACATGTCCTAGTAATATATTGGGAAAAGCTTCCTACTAATACCACGATGACGGCAATAGTAATCAACTTGAAAATCCAAAGCTTGAACTCCGTCGTAAACATCCACAACATGACAAAATATTTTTCCTTCACGACAATGCCCGGCCCCATATCGCTAAGAGTACCCGACTAAAGCTACTGGAGCTCAACTGGGAAATAGTGCCACACCCCCCATATTCGCCGGACTTAGCCCCAACGGATTTCAGTTTATTCCGGTCTCTTAGTTATCATTTACAAGGCAAAAGCTTCGATGATCATTATCAGGTGCAACAATACATAGCAGAATTCTTCAAAGCATTACAAATACTATACAATTAAACATTTACGATTAATGAAGCCCATGGGCACGGATAACACCTACTGTCAGATGGATTACATGCTCGTTTGCGGCTAGTTAGTTAGTTCATTGAAAAATGGTAATCAGCGGTCGATCTGGTGCCAAGCGCTATTTCTGCATGTGTCGCGTATTGGTGGAACACAGTACAAAAAATAAAAGATGTCAAAAAATAAATTTCGCTGGGCTTTGAGATATAATTATAAGCTAAAACGAAATTATAACACACTAACAATAACTTAAACTAATAAGAATGGTTAACCATCTAAATGGTATATGACATGCTCTAATTAGCAAACCAAAAAAAAATTTTATACTTACATAAAAATACTTCCTAACAATGTGCTTCATAAGCTCATGTGCTTCATGTGCTTCTTCAATGTGCTTCATGAGTCATAAGCTAATATTAAATTGATGAATTAATTTACACAATATTCATAAAATCTTCAAGCTGTAAGTATAGGGGAGGAGAGTCTTAATATTCGTTGGGCGCTGTATCTTAGGAGGAAGGAAATTGAACAGTGGTGCCGGCTAAGAAAATGGTTAAAAAAGCGGACCGTCAGTTCTGTCACATCTGTCACAGCTTCTTTCATTCTATCAAAATTTTTGTATGATCAGTTAAAACCATTTTTATAAATTATTGTTCCACAAAACCGCAATACTGGCAGAAATAGCCCATCGCACCAGATCGATGGTTGATTACCATTTTTGAATGAACTACTTACTAAATTATTGTGTACTTATAAAAATTACTGTTTCATATTAGCAATGTCAACGAGTACACCCAAAACGAGCCCTGAGCCAGCCGACATCGGCCCCACTCCCAATCGACCGCCACGGCCAATATCTAAAAAGATAAGGAAACCTTACGAAGAAATAGGCGCTATTTTCAATGGGAATGAGGTATGCTAGAGTTATACGAAAAGTTTGCAATTTATTTATTTCAAACCAAAGAAGCATGGAAGCTCCATGTTAAATATTGAATAAGTTGTTGATTTTCGATGCTAGTGCCGGTGATGACTGTAAATGCAATGTATCATCGACCGGTTTAAGGCACATAACTGCTTCGTCACCGATGTTGTGCTTGGAATATCATTATGATGATTTTCTTATTTCTATGGCTTGTGTACCTCTTTTATCTATAAAAATATGCAACTACAACTGTTTCCATATACCCTTTCCTTCTACAATCAGCCCTCATCGTGTCCCATAATTTTCATTAGGTAAAACCAGTTTCAATTAAATAAACAATACATTTATTACAGATAAAGATCAGGGTGCCAAAGAGCACGACGAAGCCGCCCCGTCTGACGCCGTCTCAGCTGAAGTTGCAGCAGCAGTGCACCTGCGAGGACGACGAATCCGTCTGCTCCGAGACCTGCGGCATGACGCCCGCTCTTGGTGGTCCTGGCAACTACGTCAACCTGCAGGTGAGACAAGTGTACAATCTCCACCACAAATACCTCTTCATGGGAAATAAAATGAGAATCACTTGCCTTCCTGGTCATTAAGCATGGTAAAGATTTTGTTTCATACCATTCATATTTTATGCCAAACTCCCAAAAATAAACATGTTTTCACTTTTTGCAAAATGTTGTTAAAAACTAACCTCTTAGAAACTGATTTTGTCTCGCCACAATTTTAATTAATTCTATAACAAATTTGGAATGTGAAGTAATTTTGAAGATTTTTGTATTAATTTTCATATTTCTCTGTAGTAATTAATTTTAAATCATTTTTTTAAGATTTTCGTATGATGCCGTCACGGATCTACGTTATTATTAAAATAGCATTACACAGATTATTAAACATCGACATAACAGTTTAACAAAACTCTCTTCGTCTCTCTAAAAGTTTAAATAGACTTGACGACGTCATCTAGAGGTTGAATGAGAGTTAACATAATTTGCTCATTATCGTTTACATAAGCTCAGTCGCATTATTCTGCTAGTTGTTATTGATAATATGTATTATAGATAAGTAATATCTCCAAATGGCTTCAGAATAAGAATCTGAACTTCTTCTTTACATACTAAATTGTGTTTCCTTAAAAAAAAGCGATGGTTGAATTTGTCCTTCTGTATAATAAGTATAAATAACTGGTCGACCTTAAGATAAGTCTTGTTTGTAAAGGTCGTTTCTTTATAATTCTTGTTTATTTCTAATGATTTCATTTAAATTCACACACCGATATGCATTGTGTATTTTTCAGATACCCGACGACTTGTGCGAATCCCTGACTAATAGGACAGCCATGAATTCCGAGATAGTTTACAATAAGAGGGAGATTCACGACAACCTGTGTAACGTGTGCAATGTAACCCCTAAAGACGCGCCTAAGGGGGTGAAAGCGCATAAGGTTCTACATCCGGATAAAGACGTGTTTTTACTGAAAATCGGGAAACAAACTGATGAACCAAATCGTACGGGAAATATCGAGGTACATTTGTATTTCATTGTAATGTTTATAGCGGTAGTTTCAGATTTTTAACATGTATATCTATTGCATGTTATGAGTACTTTTCAAACGAAACTGAAGAAAAAATAACTTTGGTTCGAATTCACAAATATCATCGAAGCATGGAGATTAAATTTAATTACTGTGCAGTGATAAAAAATCAAAATAGCTTTTTAAAAAGTACATCTAATAAGGTACTTCAGTTCACTATTTTGGAAAAGAAAGTTTTGAGTATGAAAAATGAATAATTATTTATTCTCGAATTTCATAACCAAAGTTTCAGCCGTAGAAATTGCGTGGCATATTAAATTGGAAGAGGGGTTATCAAATTCTGTAAATGTCATTATTTAGTATAAATATTGCGTGAGGGACGGGGTAGTAGCACTGACCTGTATCTATTCTATTAACACTGGACAGGCTTTGACATACAAATGACAGCAAAGTTTTTGTTGCATTTGAAGCTCGTCAAGGAGTACTCTCATGAAGTTTTAATATCCGTTGTCATGTGCTAAAGCACAAACCCGGTTTTGGGCCTGGCTGACTCGCGTGACATATGCATGAAAAAAGAACGATATCTTTAGTTAGTTGACTCGTTTCGAAAAATATCTCAAATGGTAGTACTACTGAGAAGTAAATTTTTATGAAAACTGATTATTCCTTAAAATATTTACAAAGCGAAAGATAGCTTTTTTTTTAGTAAATTTTATAGTGCATTTTTATTTTGTATTTTTTTTTATATCACAAATTTTTTAAATTATGATTTAAATTTTTTTAATGATGATGTTGTATTATATGATTTCATAATCATACAACATCGTCTAGGGTAGATGCTAAAACTACCGTGCATCTGGATTGAGGGCCCATTTTTTAAATCCTTTCCAAACGAAATAAGACTTAGAGGGAAATTTGTTAAAAATAGTTAAAACTTAAAGCAAAGGGCCATGAATTTCTTAAACGTGAATTAAAACTGTTATGATTAAATAAGTTGGGCCCTCAATCCAGACGCGTGCATAAAGTGGCATAGCCTAAATCGTAGCAAGTACTGTCTTTGGGTTAATAATTTTTATTTAAGAATTTAGTTAAGAATTTCTTAAATATTTTAAGAAATTCCGAAATCTTTCGATTATGACATTACAGATTTAGGGCGGTATATCTAGAGCCCTCAATTTATTATTGACTATACTGAGGAATCTGCAAAACATTAATTTATATGAAGAAATACGTAAATACGACTTTAATATATTTTACTTAGATACCTAGGTGAATTACTTAAAACTAAATAATGAACTAAAACTAATTATAAAGAATTAAATTAAGGTCGAATTTGACTAAAACGTCTGAACTGAGAGCCCAATATTTTCGGCTTTATTTACTAGTTTCAAACATATAGATTTACGCAAAATAGAATACGATTTTTAACTATTTCTTAATTAAATTGTAACATATCGTCCGTTCTTCTAAATAAGATACTTTAAGAGAGAATTTATTTTCAACTTTTTCTAGCAGAAAATGTTGTAAGGTATATACGATTTGTTACTTCTATGGACTGATCAGTATGTACCGTCACGGCTAGGCCTTACAAAAGACACCATGTGTAGTGGCTCGCCACTCAGGGATGACTACATGCTCGCGCCAACTAGCGGGTAGCCTCAAGTAAGTCCGTTCCATTTATTGGCGTTCAGCTACGCGACTGGGAGGTAGCAGTACATAGTACGATTTGATGGCTGCAGGTGACAAGCTGGTTGTCGATGCGTGCAATAACGTGAAGTTATCCAGGGAGTGAAACAACGAAATAATGTCTCTATAACGGTTCTGGCTCGCATATAAATAAATAAAAAAATATGTATGAATAGTAATAATATAATATTATAGTAAATATAATAGTATAACTATATGTATAAATTACATTATATTAGGTCTTAACCCATGAAATTGCCGTTTTTCACGAAATAAATGAAGCGTAATTTTTTTATATATTTTTTATTTCTATTAATCAAAATAATCACCCATGCAATCAATGCATCTTTGCCAACGCATTGGTAGCTTATTGATGCCTTTCTTGAAGAAATCAGCTGGACGGGAGGCAACAAATTCGGGTATTGAATTTTTTTCCCGCCAAGAAGTTATCCAAATTCTGGAAAAAGTAGAAGTTTGTAGGCGCAAGGTCTGGTGAGTACGGCGGATGACGGAGAACTTCCAACCCCAATTCTTGTAGCTTGGAGACCGTCTGCTGTGCAGTATGAGGTCGCGCGTTGTCGTGCAGGAGCAGTGGAGCCGAACGATTGACCAAAGCTGGTTGGAGACGTGCGAGCTTCTCCATCATTGTGTTCAGTTCTTCACAGTACACATCTGCAGTAATGCTTGTCCCGTTTGGCAAGAAGCTGTGATGAATTACACCCGCGTTAGACCACCAAACAGTGACCATCACTTTTCTAGGGGTAAGTTTTCGTTTAGAGCATTGTTTGGGTGCTGAACCAGGGTCCAACCAACTTGCTGAGCGCTTACGATTGTCAAACAGGATCCATTTCTCGTCACAAGTAACAATGCGGTTCAGAATTCCTTCATTTGTATGCCTGCTGAGCAGTGCAAGGCACGTCTCCACGCGTACTTCGCGCTGACGGTCATTGAGTTCGTGGGGTACCCATATGTCAAGCTTTTTTACCTTGCCAATTTGACGCAAATGGACCAATATTGTTTTGATGCTAACGTCGAAAGCTGCTGCTAATTCAGCCGTGGATTGAGTTTCATCAGCTTCCACAATTGCCTTTAATTCGTCATTGTCGACCAAAGTTTTCGGACGACCACGGGGTTCATTTTTCAGGTCAAAATTTCCAGAACTGAAGCGGGTAAACCAATAACGGGTGGTGCGTTCGTTGGTAGTGTTCGCTCCGTAAACGTCGTTGATGTTGCGTGCCGCTTGTGCCGCTTTGCTGCCACGACGGTACTCATACTCCATAATTACTCGAATTTTTAACTTATCCATGATGACGAAAAATGTTCGAATGCGTTGAAAACAAAACACTAACTATTAAACAAATGACGATTTTAGAAAAAGAATTCCATGTTTGTCAAATAAAATTAATTTGAAATTAGAATTATCAGTCAAAAAAAAATATTTTCATTTGAAATGGCCAGTACGGCAAAACGGCAGTTTCATAGGTAAAGACCTATTATTATTACATAATATAATAGTAAAAATAGTAATAGTTAACGAAGCAATGTGTTTTTATCGTTAAAATTTCTGTGAAGTAAATAGTTTCTTTTATAATAATACCGATCGTGTTTTATTTATCAGAATAAAGATGATGGTCAAACTCAATATGGGATTTTGACCTGCTAATGGTCAGTAGTAAGCATGAAAGATTAACTCATGAGTAACCTTTTCCCCCTTAAACTTCCCTATTTTTAAATCTAAAAATCTTGTAAAAAAATAATAAATAATTTGCGAAAAATCAATCATAAGTAACCATGTTGTTTTCTATAGAATGTATCAATGTCAATGCCAAAAAAAGTAACAAAACGATGTCGAATGAACCCACATGTAATGGACGTTATTGACGGATTAGTTTTGACAGTCAATCAACAATCTGTCAGTTCTTTTTTGAATGAATTACCTAGAGTGAATCCTAAAAAAATCGGGGAAAAGATATATTTTAGAAAAATATCTTACAATGGTAGGAAGGTCTATATATTTAAACTAATGATTGTATGATTATCTATATTTATTGGCCTTTAATTTGATATACTGACTATTAGTAGGTCATTTTTTGTACTATCTGCTTTACGTCTCTGGTGGTACGTGATCCATAGATACGATGGCTACTTAGATGTATAACATACTACTACGCTTGCGAGCTTTAAATTGAATCGCGGGTTGCTCAAGACAAAGTTTTACCATTTAAATGCAATAAACTATAGCTTGTGTTACATCATTTGAAAGGGAATTTGTTAGCTTTCCAATGATACTAAATAATTTAAAATTGATGTCACATCAAAAATCAAGCATTAACTGCAATATGTCGAATTGATGGCGTCTAAATAAAACGAAAACCAAGAAATAATAAAAAATTATTTACAATATTTTCTTCAGTATTTTGTGTTTTCCTCTCGGGCCCTAATTACTGCTTGTAAACGGTTTTTCATTGACCGAATGAGTTTCCTGATGGAATCATGTGGGATTTCTTGCCACTTTTTGATTAAAGCTCTTTTGAGTTCTTCTATCGATGCTGGAGCTGGACTTCTTCCTCGTAGCCGCCTTTTCAGCTCGTCCCACAAATAGTCTATAGAATTCAAGTCGGCACTGCGGGCTGGCCAGTCTATTGTGGCAATCCCAACTTGTTCCGTGGACTGTCTAGTGACGGCAGCGGTGTGGCAGCGAGCATTATCATGCATTAACTTGAAATTTTCGCCAATTAATCCGGTGTAGGAGAGCACATGGGTTAGCAGAATGTCGTTGATGTATCTGTCTGCGGTTAACCCCCCTCTCCGACCTCCACCAGGTATGAATACCAGCTCCGTTTTAGCTGCAATAGAAATGCCCACCCATATCATACAAGATCCATCCCCGTATGCCACTGTTTCTGTAATACAACATTGTGCGAATCGCTCCCCTGGTCTTCTGTAGACTCTTCGTCGACGGTCACTACCATGCAGGCACATTTTGGTTTCGTCCGAGAACAATATTTGGCTCCATTATTGCTCCATATCCCAATTTGAGTGGTTGTGAGCAAACTGTAACCGGTCTTGTCGGTGAGCTGGGGACAATTTGGGTCCAGTGGCTGACCTTTTTGGGGTCAAGTTTGCCTCGTTTAAGTCTTCGTCTCACTGTCCACTCACTAACAGCCCTCTCTTTAACTTCTCTGAGCTGTTTCTGGACGTCCACACAAGTCAGGTGTCGATTGCGCAGTAAACCGGTAAATCGGTCATCTCACACCGAAGTGCATCGTTGTCATCCTGATCCTGGTCTTCGGATTAAGTGAATAGTCTCTCTAAACCTCTTGTACATCTTGGAGACACAAAACTGGCTCAAATGAAGTGGTCGAGCGCTGAGACAAGCCTTACCAGATAAGGACAACGATTTGAGCGGCTTTTGCAGGTGCGGTTTCCATTTTCTTAGATCTTCAGTATTTTCAGTGACGCGAAATTTAGGACGGAATACCAATTTCAAAAAAGTTCGATTTTTATAGGGTTTTAGGTCTCTTGAACGATATGGTTGTTTTGCTATGAAAATTGTTGTCTTGTGTTGGCAGTTTTATGACATAGAATAATTTTTTTCTCTATTGTATTGAAAGAGGTTGAAAGATATAGAAAATTCCTTTACAGAAGATGTAACACGTGATTTAGTTTATTGCATTTAAATGTTAAAACTTTGTCTTGAGCAACCCGCGATGAAGTGATTCCAATTTAAAGCTCGCAAGAGTAGTCGGTAGTTGCTCATTGATTTTTTTTTTTGCTTTAGAAAACTAGGTCCATAGAAGTACCTTAAGGACTGACATTGCATAATTAAAAATGACATTAAAAATAAAGAAAACAAAATTGTAAATGATACTTTTAGCTGCAAATATTATGACTTCCCTACTGCGCTTTACAAAATGTACAGGTACTTACTATGAACATTATGGTCACCCTACAAATTTTGCTCTTATAAAAAGTTAAAAATCCATTTTCTCTTAATGAATCACATTTAGAAGAACGGACGATATGTTACAATTTAATTAAGAAATAGTTAAAAATCGTATTCTATTTTGCGTAAATCTATATGTTTGAAACTAGTATATAAAGCCGAAAATATTGGGCTCTCAGTTCAGACGTTTTAGTCAAATTCGACCTTAATTTCTTTATAATTAGTTTTAGTTCATTATTTAGTTTTAATTAATTCACCTAGGTATCTAAGTAAAATATATTAAAGTCGTATTTACGTATTTCTTCATATAAATTAATGTTTTGCAAATTCCTCAGTATAGTCAATAATAAATTGAGGGCTCTAGATATACCGCCCTAAATCTGTAATGTCATAATCGAAAGATTTCGGAATTTCTTAAAATATTTAAGAAATTCTTAACTAAATTCTTAAATAAAAATTATTAACCCAAAGACAGTACTTGCTACGATTTAGGCTATGCCACTTTATGCACGCGTCTGGATTGAGGGCCCAACTTATTTAATCATAACAGTTTTAATTCACGTTTAAGAAATTCATGGCCCTTTGCTTTAAGTTTTAACTATTTTTAACAAATTTCCCTATAAGTCTTATTTTGTTTGGAAAGGATTAAAAAAATGGGACCTCAATCCAGATGCACGTCTAAAACTATAACAAAACAAATTAGAAACGTCTTTATTTTACAAGCTTATTTTCAGTCCGGAGATAAATACGAAAGAAATTTAAACAATTTTAATTTTTTAAGGTCATTGTTTTTTTGAAATGCTGCCATCAATTGCCTGATTTTATATTTTGTAAAGTCAGGCCCAGTGTTTTAAGAAGACTAGGTTAGTTCCTTTGAGTATTGTCAATATTAGTACGAGAGTACCCCCACGCTATATCCAATGCCCAAATGGGGACAAAATTAATTCCAACAGGCAAAAAATTCTTTTTCGACAATAGCTCGTATAGCGTTATTTATAATTTACCGATGTCATTTAGCCAAGGCCAATTGTCATCGTTCCTGGCACTCATGATTAACAGGTCTTCATTGGTAAACAGAATTTTCTGGTTGCTTAGGTGGAGTTGGTGACTCCTCGAGCGCCAGGAAAGGCGCAGCCCATAGCTCGGCATTGTCAGCAGATCCAGTGCGAGGAGGAAGACCTTCCATGCTTCATGCCATGCAAGACATGTCGCACCGGCGGCGCCCCACGGCGCAAACGCATTCGCAGGAGGAGATGTTGCCACTAAACCTTAATATTACTCTTAATATCTTGTGTGTGCGTAACTGAATCTTACCTAGGTGAATTTGTGCCCGATACTGAAATACATGATGCTTTGATTTGGTTGTAATAAAGTATGCAGACCATAGAAATATTTGAGTTTAGCTATCAGAGACTAGTTAAGGCGTAGACGTTGTTGTTAGTGGTTCTTTTATTTTTTTAAACACAAGTATTTACATTTCCATTGAAAGGCAATTATTCTAGTATTTACATTAACTACAGACATGCACAGCATGATTAAATTAACAATTTGTAATTTCAGAAAAATCTTAAAAGCTTAACAAAACACAAAAACACAGGCATAAGTTTTCAAAATCTTTCTTTTTTATAATTTGGCTTGGTCGTGAAAAATGTCTAGGTCCAGCAGTGTATGAAACTTATGTGGATATTGATTATTGGTTCTGTGATGAGGAGTTTTAATAAAGTTCTTAAGTTTTCTTTCGATTAAAGCCTTTTGTGTTACGCCTTATGAAACCTGAAACCCAATGTCTTAAGTGCATTTTTTATAATATGGTGGTAATGTGGTACAAAAGTAAGCTTTGAATCGAGTATCACACCAAGGTCACAGATCTCAGAAATTGACTCTATTTTCTCGCTGTTAATTAAGTAGCTCGTTACCAGTGGTTTCTTTTTGCGCGTGAAAGTGATTTGCTGACACTTAGCCACGTTCAATTTCATATGTTTAGTGCTACACCATAATACGATTCGATGTAAATCTTGCTGAACAAGTAAAGCGTCATTAGGAGAAGCAATTGTACGTGAGAATTTCATCGATGTTTGCAGATATTTCATCAGCAAACATCGAGCAGCTGCAGTGGCAAATACATGAGACAATGTCATTAATGAACATTACAAATAAAATAGGCCCCAGGTGCGAGCCTTGTGGAACTCCAGAGGATGCAGTATTTGCTTGATTCGTGCCCACCAACAACAACTACTTGCTCACGATAGGCGAAATATGAAGCAAACCAGTCGAAAAGTGTATCGTATACACCATATTAACTGTAGAATTTTTTCAGAAGCCGTTGGTGATAAACACGATCAAATGCACAAGAAAAATTGGTGTAAATTGCGTCTACTTGGTTGTTCATATCAACTCTTTTTATGATTGGGGTTATGTAAGAGACAAGATTAGAAACCACTGATTTTCCCGCCTGGAATTCGTGCTGTTCACATCTGATCTGTGTCTTAGTGTGATTTGTAATAATTGGACATAGAAGAGCTTCACAGACCGAGAAGAGAGACGGCGGACAAAATAGAAATCGGCCTGTAATTTTTAACACTGTTTTTTTTTTAAACAGGAACTATACGAGCTCGTTTCTATTCCGAAGGAAAAACGCCTAAATGCATGTAATTAACCTCATCAACGCGGCTACTTGACCTCGTCGTATTTTGTGGTAACCGTGACAGCGCAACCGCACAATTTTTGTTGGTAGGTACGTATTTTGTGTTATAGTTGTACCCGGACAGCAACGCGGCCCAGCGCTGTAAACGCGACGCCGCCATTACTGGGATACCTACCTAATTATGGTCTGTTCTTAATATAAATTTTCTACCATAAATATATTGATTAAATTTTTTACGCCATTATTACTACGGGAAGCACTAGCAATTGCTATGCTTATGCTTTTTCGGCATGTGCCGCTCACCCTCCGGTGTCAGGTGCGACAACACTGCGCCGACGCTGACTCGCGTCCGCTGTCAGTACCACGGGCCATTCTAGTGTAATAATAAGCTAAAACTTCACTTGAACTCAATTTATTTTTAAACTTTTCAAAAGCAGTTTGTCACTCTTCACCCTTGCATACTTAACGCCCGTTTTTAATAAATTATACAAAGGGGCTATCGTGGGGAATATCGGGGAATATCGTGCTTACGTACATGTCTAACCCTATAAACGCGTTCAACTCAGATACATTGATGGGTGCAGGCGTTTTAACTATTGCCTGTATTTTTTCAGGACTTGTGTGAACACCGTCTTTGCTAAAAGCACTCCGCAAAAAAACGCATTTGTCTTTTCTAACGCGCAACCGTAACTTTTCGAACACCCGATTCAAATTATCGATGTGACTACGGCTATCCGGGCCTGTTGTTATGACGTCATCTAAGAATACCCCTGCGTAGGGCACTCCCGCCAATAATTGCTCTAAATGTTTTAAAAAAATGCCCGGACTCGATGCTAGGCCGTAAACTCGTCGGTTATACCGGTATTTATAACAGTATATTTTTGTGTATCACCCAATTCAAATTATGCGTCTGCTTGCGATAAATCAATTTTACTAAAACGTTCCCCTCGCGGCAAGGGGTGACGGTCGACTTCGAGCACCTTATTTGAAGTCAACTTAAAACCAGCGCAAATCCGTATGCTACCATCTTTTTTTAGTACCGGGACAATAGGAGTGCCCCAGTCAGATCGCTCGACGGGCTTGAGGATACCAGCACCCACCAGCTGGTCCAGCGCGCGCTTCACCGGTTCGCGCAGTGCGTACGCCAGGGGGCGCGCGCGCAGAAACAACTGCCGCACTCCGTCACGCAGGCGAATGCTCACAGGGCCACCCGATGTGTTTGAGGTGGAGGGCCTCAAACACATCACATAACCTGGAAATAAATTCCAGCTCATTAAAAATTTTACAACCAATTTTATTGCAATCATAGTATTGGAGAATAGGTATTTGGTATACTACAGGTGCAAATCAAGCAATCATAGTATAGGTGGTATAGGTATTGTCGACCTAAGAGACTAGTTTTACCATATTTTATAATATACAAGTTTAAATGATTTTCAATTCCTTTATATTTGACGCATGGCTTAGCTACCCTCAATGGGTTTACTAGCTCTCCAGTGTAATAACTTAGCAAAACATTACAGGGCTCAAGTTTCAAATCGCAAAATTTATAACTTTTACAAGACATGGCACTCCCAGTTATTTCTTTGTTATTAACATATAATTGTATTTCAACAGGTTTGCACTGCGCGATTGATAACTCATTAATTTGAATTATCTTTTCCTCATCACTGTTCCAACCATCTGCTTCCTCACTCGAATCGACGTTTAAATTATAGTGACCCGACCGTAAATTAGAACAAACTCTTCTTAAATACCCCTTTCTGTTGCACACTCTGCACATCTACGTAGTGAAACGGCAAGTACATACGTCGTGGTCTCCACCACACGCCCCACAGTGCTGCTGAGGCCGTTGCCGCCGCCACCGCCGCAGTGCAACCGAGAGTAGCGCGCGCCCGGTCTCGCCGGCGCCACCGCCTTGCTGATGCCGTGCCGCGCTCTATACGTCATGCTGACTCCTTTGTCTGCCGCCCTTGGCCGTTGCCACGCCAGCCGGCCGTGATCGCTTGACAGTCAGCCGTGCGCGACATGCCCGCTGATCTTCCCTGTTTGGGGCCTTCGACCGCCGCGGCGTCTTTCTCTGCTGCCTGTAGGCTCAAAGCTAAACCTTACCTTACCAAAACTCCACATTCCTCCGGCGAACAACCTCTGTCTTATTGTATTACTCATAATACCGCACACTAACTGGTCTCTTAAATTTTCTTCTAACCACTGTCCGAATTCACAAGATTTCGAATTTTTTTTTAATACTGCCACATATTCCGCTATTAATTCGTCTTGACATGTGTCGAAATTTCTATCGCTCAGCCATAGCACTCGGTTTTGGTTGAAGGTGTTTTTCAAGAATATTTGACAGCTCGGTAAACGTTTTCGTGTTCGGTTTGGCCGGGGCACACAAATTAACCAAAAGTTCATAGCACTCGGCTCCCATGACAGTAATTAAGGTCGGAACTTGCAACTCACTTGGTATTTTGTTTACTACAAAATATTGTTCTAAACGGTCAACATACAACCTCCGGTAATCTTTGCGTAGGTCGAACTCCGAGATTCTTCCGATCGACATTGTAAAACTTTCACTGTCACTTTACAATGATCTAACACAACGCCAGTTAGCCCAACGTTCGTAATTACTCGTCGCCACTGAATTATTCCAGGATATTACTAGGTATTTGAGGATAATAACTGAAACGCTGAATTGTCTTATTCGATTTTAATCGCAGACTGGCTGCCTACCCTAGCAATCACAATATTGCAATGTTGCGACTACCTTCATATATTACAGATCTCCTTTTCTTTTAGAATATTTATAAGATCAGATGTGAACCAGTCTGGATAAACCTTTTTACGTGGTCTGCGTTTGGGAACACAACCCCCAATATTTTGATTTAAATGAACATAAAATATTTTGACCATATCTTCAACCCCTTTACATTTTTCGAAACATTTAAACCAGTACATCCAGTAAACCATCACATCATACAATCTAGTTTCAAAAGTTTTTACCATTGTCGGATAATATCTCTAACGGTTTACCTCGTCTAGAGATGAAACGTTTTAATGCTAAAATAGAATCAGCCGTAGGTAGATCACTAACGAGTTCTAAGTGTATAACATCGAGTTGCAAAACAAATAAACAAGCAAACATAACTTTTTATTAAATTAGACCCCCGCCCTCTACGATTCAATATGAACTGGCCCCGCGTAGTCAACGCCAGATCTAAAGAATGTAAAATTCGCATCTAAACGTTCGAAAGGTAAGTTTCCCATTACAGGTGCTGGAATTTTACCCTTCATGCGTGTACATATTATACAATGATTCACAACTTTACGCCAGATTTCTGCCGCCGAGCGGCCACCAACTCTCGCGAATAGTACATAACAGCAGCTGTGGTCCTGCATGTAATAATTTATAATGTTCACTCTGAAACAAAAGCAACGTAAATTGACTTTTAGTGCATAACAATATCGGGTGTCGTTTGTTATACTCGAAATTTGCATTATTACCTAGTCTACCACCTACACGAATTAATTTATTATCGTCTAAGAATACGTCTAATCTAAAACACGCTTCGTATCTTTACAGTTATCCAACTCTTATTACTAACTAAACTATGATATAAACCATGAAATGATTGCATTTGTGCGAAACGCGCCAACATTTGCTGATACGCGTCTAACTCCGAGACTGATAAGGAACCGGTTTGACGCTCTAGTTTACTGCGTACGGCCCGCGTGTTATGAATGAACTGCAATACATATGCACCTGTTCGTTTTAATTTAATGAACGACGAAAATCTCTCAATATCAAATACGTTCTCAATATTAACACATAAACACGTTCTTGTGATTAATTTCGGGTAAATCGTTATAACTCGATGGTCGGCTGCTTACGCGGTAGCCACTTGCTGCTGTGCAGGTACTCGGGACCGTTCCACCATAACTTATTTGTCTCAAGGTCTTTGACGTTTAAATCTTGATAACAAGTCGTCAGGGTTCTGCTTACCGTCTACATGCAACCACAACGCATCGCCCGTCAATTCGTTAATTTCCGTCACACGATTTTGTACAAAAGTTTTAAGTAAATGTTGCGATGTATTCAGCCAAATATAACAATAGTTGAGTCTGTTTGAAAGAATATATTATTTCATTTTAAGCTAAGAGAATCACAAATAATTTTATATAATTTAGAACCATAACTAATATTATTAATGCTAATCGTTTTACTGGCGCGGCTTTAATCTTTGCACAAAGTAACATAAGTTTAACCGATTTATTATGAATAAAACACTTTTTACCGGATATTATCGCGTATATTTTAGTTAATTTTAAAATTATTTCGACGTTTCGGCATCTTTGCAGTTGCGTGCAGTTATCGTGACCACGGCAACTGCAAAGATGCCGAAACGTCGAAATAATTTTAAAATTAACTAAAATATACGCGATAATATCCGGTAAAAAGTGTTTTATTTAAAATATGGATCGTGAAAATTTAAGAAAATATACGATTTATTATGTATAGTGCGTATGTAAGCACATGCCCCGTATGCAACTTGTGAGGCATCAGAAAAAATGTGCAACTCTAATCGATTATAATCATAATACCTAACAAATCGTGGGTATTTTTATATTATGTAAATGTTGAGTTACCGAATCTACGAAGGTTTTAAACTTTATTTTAACGTTTCCCGGAACTATGTCCTCCCAACCAAGTTTACACAACCATCAACTTTGCATTAGTGTTTTTGCTATAGTAATAGTAGGAGCTAATTATCCTAGAGGCTCGTAAATCTGAGCGTCACTTGATAGCCTGTTACGTTTACATAATGGAGAACTATCAAGCGTGAGTTTAGTTGTAAAATAGAATTCATCGTTTTTTTATGCCAACCTAAGCCTAAAGTTTTAGTTTGCGTATGCTCACCCATGGATAAATCTTTACATGTAGTGGGGCTGTTGTCACAATTGAATGTCCACTTACGCAACGGATATCCGTATTGAGATAGAGTATTTGGATGTTTCTTCGCATATCTTAATTAAAGTTTGATGATCACCGTGTGAAGTCAGGAGTTCGTCGACAAAGAAGTCCTCACGGATGACGCGAGACACTACTGCGTGGTTGCATTCTTCGGCTACTTGATGGAGACTACGCATACATAGGTAAGGTGCCAACGCTATTCCGTGAGTCACCGTATTTGATCGATAAATACCTATAGGATCGGTGTGGTTTTCACGCCAAAGTATCAATTATAAGTCACGCTGATGAGTTTGTATTAAAGTTTGTCTATAGGCCTTTTCGATATCAGCGCATGCAACCTATGCTGTCGAATACGTGAGAGAAAAGCAAGAATAGCCTTTTGTAGAGGAGGACCGATGTACTTTAAAGTACGTTTAAAGATTTGATGTTCGAAGTAGCACAGCTCGCATCGAATGCAACCCTAGGTTTAATGGTCGTGCTACTCTCACGAAAGACCCCGTGGTGGGGTAGAAAATAATGAGGCCAACCGTAAGTATCTACCTTAGTCATGTGACCCATTCCACGATACTCACGCATAAACTGAGTACATGTGCTTATATTCACGTTTTCGCTTTAGTTTATTTTCCAAAGAAATAAATCATTTAAAAGCTATCTCATACGACATACCTTACGAATCAGCTGACTCTTTTAAAGATATGCAAACTGAAAACCTTCCATCTAATTCTCGTTTAATCGTAGATTTAAATATCTCCTCACACTTTTGTTCATCACGGGTGAGAGGGTTTCTCAAAGGCATCATGTTGAATCCTCCATGACTCGGGTATTAAGGGCTTCCAATTAAAACGTATTTCGTATCATATAACTTGCTATATTTCCAAACCAATAAAATCAAAGTTTATAATTTCTAATTATCTGCCTACGAATCTATATCAATAATCCTTCCGAATCTGAAAAACGATGTTAATAGTTCGAAAAACAACTCAGGTATATCCCGCCAATCCATCTAAAAACAAGCGTCACCACTTCGTTCCCGCCAAAAGATTCGCGTTCGCTATTGGCTGCAAAGCTAACCAATAGCCATTATTCACGACAAACGGAGATTGCTTTCGAACTAACACATCCTGTTTCCGTTTACAAAAATAAATTTATACAACTCAAGGCTTGACTATTATCAATGTAATACCTTACGAATCAGCTGACTCTTTTAAAGATATGCAAACTGAAAACCTTCCATCTAATTCTCGTTTAATCGTAGATTTAAATATCTCCTCACACTTTTGTTCATCACGGGTGAGAGGGTTTCTCAAAGGCATCATGTTGAATCCTCCATGACTCGGGTATTAAGGGCTTCCAATTAAAACGTATTTCGTATCATATAACTTGCTATATTTTCAAACCAATAAAATCAATGTTTATAATTTCTAATTATCTGCCTACTCAATATATCAATAATCCTTCCGAATCTGAAAAACGATGTTAATAGTTCGAAAAACAACTCAGGTATATCCCGCCAATCCATCTAAAAACAAGCGTCACCACTTCGTTCCCGCCAAATATTCGCGTTCGCTATTGGCTGCAAAGCTAACCAATAGCCATTATTCACGACAAACGGAGATTGCTTTCGAACTAACACATCCTGTTTCCGTTTACAAAAATAAATTTATACAACTCAAGGCTTGACTATTATCAATGTAATAAGCATTTGACAAATTATTAGTAATTAAAGGATTTAAAAAAATAACAATTAAGTCTGAATTAAATTATTGCTAACAATCAATTTCCCAAAATCGCTTCAATTGTAAATCTATGTCCTTATTATTTTCGCACAAAGTTAAGTTACAAATCGTATTAGTAACAGATTCATTCGTATAAATAGAACCTGAGATTAACCACCCCAGTTTGGTATCGTGTAAGTACGATCCACAAGACAATCGCATTTTCTTTTCGTGTAAAAGATCCCGGAAAAGATCTGCACCTATTAGCAAATCGATTTGAGATGGCACATTAAAGTTATTATAGGCTAGTTTAACGTTTGCTGGTAATTGTACATAAGTACAATCGATTTTAACTGTAGGTAACACTGATGTAATGCAAGGCAAGACAATGTACTTTCGAACAATATTCGTTTACTCTAGATTGTATAATCAATTCGCATGTTTTATTCGAGTGTGAGACCGACTGTCCCACTCCCGAGATTCGAACAGTGGACTGTATGTAATTCGTATAATTGATGTATACAAAAAGCTTCAGAAATGAAACTATGTTGGATTCCGCTATTTAGGAGCGCTCGAGCGGTGTATCGTTTATTATTATTATTCGGATCAGTAACAGTTATTTACTAGTCTCTGGTAACATCTACTAATGCAGTTGACAGCAGAATCGACTTTGCCGGCGACTGACTAGAGATTAAGTCACCGTCACTGCGAACTGAACCTAAAGCAGATTGCAATACGGTCGAACTCGCCATAGGTTGTGATGCAACGTTAGGCATATAATATGTAACAAACTGTTATGTCTTTCATAACGAACAAACAATTATCAATCAGTTAAACCTCGCAAGCAGTTATGACAGAGATTTTTATCATTTACTAACTTATAACGATCGTCTACAGATAGATTTAAAAACACACTACACATATACAAAGAACGATTGCCGCGGCACATCTCAGATACGCGATTTCGTTTAGAATTTGGTTTAGAACTACCCGCAACAACATAGCTATGAGTATGCGCGCGCACCGGTGCCACCGGCCCTGACGTAGTTTGCGATTTATTTATGTTATAGTTATGTTTATTAATATTATTATGAGCTTTGTGAGAACTATTTGAATTAGCGTTTACCAGTTCTAACAAATCAGCTCTGTTTCTTAAAAAAGTTAATAAATCACTTAATATTATTTTACGTTTTCTTTGTAATTTTCCCACTCTCGTTCTGTTGACGGTTCTAGCTGAGTAACAATTAAATAAATTATTAATGTGCCCCACGAATCTGTTGGAAATTCAATGCGCGTAAGTTACGTAAAACACAATTACTAACTTTCTAATCATTGAAGGCGATTCTTTATTAATATTAGGTAGGTTAAATAATGATTTGACATGGTTATGCCCCAAAAGTCGATCGTTTTAATTGGAACCTATTTTAAGCAACAAGTCCCACGCGTGAGTGTAATTCTCAGAAGTAAATCGCTTATTACTTGAAGTGCATTACCGCTGTGAGAAGATCGCAAATAATGAAGATTTTTTATCGCATCTAAATCTGATCGTTCGTGGATCACAGTACAATATGAGTTTTTGAACTCTAGCCAGCCGTCATATGAACCGTTGAAGGTAGGTAGCTTTATATCGGGTAACTTAATTTGTGTAACCGTATTTTTAGAACTAGTTCGAGGTTTTTTGTTACAAAATTCATCCGACAATGATTTGGCCAAAGAAACACATGAAAAATAGCTTTCTTTAAAAGTATCGCTCACTTTCTTCGCTAAAATATTCTATTCTACTCTGTAACTTATTCAATTCATCATAAATATTAGGTCTTTACCTATGAAATTGCCGTTTTTCACGAAATAAATGAAGCGTAATTTTTATATATATTTTTTATTTCTATTAATCAAAATAATCACCCATGCAATCAATGCATCTTTGCCAACACATTGGTAGCTTATTGATGCCTTTCTTGAAGAAATCAGCTGGACGGGAGGCAACAAATTCTTCAAAGGCATTTTGTACTGCCTCTCGGGTATTGAATTTTTTTCCCGCCAAGAAGTTATCCAAATTCTGGAAAAAGTAGAAGTCTGTAGGCGCAAGGTCTGGTGAGTACGGCGGATGACGGAGAACTTCCAACCCCAACTCTTGTAGCTTGGAGACCGTCTGCTGTGCAGTATGAGGTCGTGCGTTGTCGTGCAGGAGCAGTGGAGCCGAACGATTGACCAAAGCTGGTTGGAGACGTGCGCGCTTCTCCATCATTGTGTTCAGTTCTTCACAGTACACATCTGCAGTAATGCTTGTCCCGTTTGGCAAGAAGCTGTGATGAATTACACCCGCGTTAGACCACCAAACAATGACGATAATTTTTCTAGGAGTAAGTTTTCGTTTAGGGCATTGTTTGGGTGCTGAACCAGGGTCCAACCAACTTGCTGAGCGCTTACGATTGTCAAACAGGATCCATTTCTCGTCACAAGTAATAATGCGGTTCAGAATTCCTTCATTTGTATGCCTGCTGAGCAGTGCAAGGCACGTCTCCACGCGTACTTCGCGCTAGCGGTCAATGAGTTCGTGGGGTACCCATTTGTCAAGCTTTTTTACCTTGCCAATTTGACGCAAATGGACCAATATTGTTTTGACGCTAACGTCGAAAGCTGCTGCTAATTCAGCCGTGGATTGAGTTTCATCAGCTTCCACAATTGTCTTTAATTCGTCATTGTCAAAGTTTTCGGACGACCACGGGGTTTATTTTTCAGGTCAAAATTTCCAGAACGGAAGCGGGTAAACCAATAACGGGTGGTGCGTTCGTTTGTAGTGTTCGCTCCGTAAACGTCGTTGATGTTGCGTGCCGCTTGTGCCGCTTTGCTGCCACGACGGTACTCATACTCCATAATTACTCGAATTTTTAACTTATCCATGATGACGAAAAATGTTCGAATGCGTTGAAAACAAAACACTAACTATTAAACAAATGACGATTTTAGAAAAAGAATTCCATGTTTGTCAAATAAAATTAATTTGAAATTAGAATTATCAGTCAAAAAAAAAATTATTTTCATTTGAAATGGCCAGTACGGCAAAACGGCAGTTTCATAGGTAAAGACCTATTAGATTCTAATTGTAAAATTCTTAGATTGAATCCGACTTTTTTAGTATTCGACAATGGAATATCAGTATGTTTATTTATAAACTTTTTAACTGAAGTAACACGACCCTTAATGATTCCTCTACGTTTTTTTAATTCTGAAAGCGTTAAATTTGAATATTCATTAGAACTAAACTTTATCTTATCATAGGGGATCGCACACGTCCCGCGAATTTACAGGCAAGCTAATTTTAGGCAAAATATTATTACTGTCACTCATTTTTAGGAAAAATTAGAAAGATAGGGTTACTTACAGTTTAAAAAGCCACACCTTAGATGTATCTTTATCCGATTCGGGCAGCAAGGGATATCTATTTTTCTCACCGACCGTTATATACCTAAGCCGTTACAAATGTGGAGCACTGAAATTGCACTAAATCACGATATTAGGCACAAATCGTTAAGGATTGAGAAGGATAGGATGGAGCTCAATAACCTGACCGATTCTCTCCTGGGCAGGCTGTCGAATCTTCGCGTAGTCGCATGCACTGGACATCCGGCTCGACTGGACCAATGTGTGGGATAGCTCAGCTTCTACTCGTTCTCAATTTTAATGGATCTGTCGTTCGTATGTCGTCTGTTTGTAGGGCTTCGTTTTTCTTAATAAAAAACGAGATTTCGTTTTACTTTCGTTTAATATCGAATTTCTACAAAGGTATTTTACGTCGTTTACGTATGGTGATGAAAGAACAATGAATACAAAAAAAAAACAGTTATATATTTTGTCATAACTCGTCATGGCACACATACAAACTGGTTCAGTTAAAATAGTTGAAATGTGCTCCGATAGATAGCGTTAAGTTTAATTTGACGTTTTCACGAGCACTAACACCTACTATAAGTACATCACTTAGTTCTAACGCTACTTCAGAAGTATTTTCTAAGAAGGTATTCAGTTTTGTTAATTTAGAAGGAGCTACACACCGTATACACAGCGCATATCCCTACTTTATGGGATCTTTTCAGCTAGCAGCAAGCCCTATCACTAAACCTGAAGTCTCTACTATTTCGCTGCAAGCAAGAATTCCACCCTTTTGGCGCGCGAAACCCAAGCTTTGGATTGCACAATTTGAAGCCGTCATAGCACCATACAAACCAGGTGATGAACAGGAGTTTAACCTCGTGATTCCAGTATTAGAAAGAATAGGGGAAATACCTGGCACTGAAAAACTGAAAAAGATTACTTTCGGTGTATGAAGAATCGGAGTCGCAACAATTTCAAATGTTACTCAGTGGGCACGAGCTGGGTGATCAGAAACCGACACAGTTGCTTCGAGTCATGCGAGTCCTGGCTGGAGACAAGGTGCCGGATGACGCACTTAAGGTCCTATGGATGGGACACCTACCACCGCAAGTCAGAGCCGTGTTATCTGTAAGCACGGAATCAAGTTTAGATTACTTTGGCAAACATGGCAGATAAGATGATGGGGCATACAGGCAGATCTATCGCGGCAATCAGCACCAAAGCACCCTCCTCATTATCAACATCAGCTCAAGATGTATTTTTTAAAACATTAACAAGGCAAATAGAGAAGCTTTCAATGGAGATCGTGGAACTTCGACAAGCCGCAACACACGTACATCGCCGTCCTTACCTTCGTCAATATTACGATCGCGCAAGATCAAGATCGAGATCAAGAACGTACGATGGAAAAAACCGCGGTAATATTGATCGGGTCTGTTACTATCATCGAAAATCTGCCGAAAGAGCGAAGAGGTGCGAACCCCAATGCACGAAAAGCACGAAGGACAGGAAAACTAAAGTGGCGGAAGTCCGACTGTACCGACTGTGGCGGAAGTCGCTGTAACGAAGTGAAGTAACCGCCTATGTGTTAGAGATTTCAACGGTCAAGAACTCTTTTTGGTCGATACTGGCGCGGACGTGTCGGTGTTAGCCGTAAAACACAAGCAAATACCGACTATTTCGACTTATCAACTGTTCGCCGCATATAATACACCGATCAAAAACTACGGTGAGAAGGCACTGCACTTGAACTTAGGCCTAAGAAGAAACTTTAAGTGGAATTTCATCGTAGCCGACGTCAAGACTTCGATACTAGGCGCCGACTTTCTTCGCTATCATCAACTACTGGTCGACCTACACCGCAAACGACTGGTTGATAACCTAACGGAACTATCAATCAACACAACAGATTTTTTAACGGACCAAGTTACAACAATATCTGTTCTTGATCGCAACCACAAATACTACAACATATTGCAAGAATTTTGCAATATTGCAACATATTGAAACCACTGACGCCGAAAAAACCAGTCAAACACAACGTAAAGCATCACATTGATACAACCGGTTCGCCGCTGTTTGCCCGCCCCCGCCCGTTGCCGCTTGATAAATTCAAAGCCGCGAAGACTATCACCGCTTAAACGCCGTTACCTTGCCGGATCGCTACTCACTTCCGCGCATTCAAGATTTTACCTATCAAATATAAGGCATCAAGGTATTTTCAAAAATTGATTTGAAAAAAGCGTTTTTCTGGATACCTATGAAAGAAGAAGACATAGAGAAGACCACTATAACAACTCCCTTCGGTTTATTCAAATTTAAACGAATGACTTTCGAGCTAAAGAACGCGCTGCAAACATTTCAGAGATTTATGCATGAGGTACTCCTAGTAGTAGAACAGGCCCAGGCCTCGATTACTGCTACTACTGCCTCGTTGATGACCTGATTTTGTACTCGGAAGACGATAAGAAACACGCCGAGCACGTCTGTGTCATACTTAAGCGATTTAGCGTCTACGGAATTGGAATTAACATTGAAAAATGCATATTTGGCGAAAGCAAACTCGATTTTCTCGGCTATGAAGTCACAAGCGACAACAGTAGAAAAAGTACAAGCTATACTTAACTATCCGAAGCCAGTGAATATCCAAGAACTGTAGCCAGTGAATATTCGTTGATTTCTCGGCACAAGCCAAACTTCAAATCGACTTAACAAAATGCTTCAAAATAAAAAGAAGAATGACAAGACGCCGATTATATGGACAGAAGCCGCAACTGAAGCATTCGAGAAAGCATCTCGAATGTTACCATTATTACGCATCCCTCTACCAGGCGCTAAGGATTTATATTTATTTATCATGACTGACACATCTGATGTCATCGTTGGCGCCGCGCTGCACCAAAAGATTGACAACTCCTGGAAACCATTATCGTTTTTTTCAAAAAAGCTAAGCGATACTCAGATGCGATACAGCGTGTACGATCGCGAACTATTAGCGATCTACATGGCTGTCAAACACTTCAGAAGATCCATGAAGGCAATGACGTCATCGTGCAAACCAATCACAAGCCACTTACATACGCCATGCCAAAATCAGCTACATCAAGCGACACACCAAGAAGGAGACAACTGCACTATATAAGTCAATTTTGCATCAAAATTGCATATATACACGGCAAAGAAAACATAGTAGCTGACGCACTTTCTCACATATCTACTATTGACTGTCTTCCACTGAATTGTACTGAATTATCTCAAAAACAAGCTGAAGATGAAGAGTTAAAAATATTAAAACATTAACCAAATCTTCGTTTCAATCAAATATCTCTGCCAGGCTCAATGCATCCGATATACTGTGAAAGTTCAACAAGCTACCCACGTCCATATGTACCTCAAGCTTTTTATCTGATTGCAAACAACGCTTTACACGGCATTAACCATCCAGGCTTTCGTACAACAAGAAAATTAATAACCGAAAAATACTTCTGGACAAGCACGAATAAAGATATATCAGTGTTTTTTAAAACAATCGCCTGACACAATAGGTGAGTCTTATTCACAAGCAAAAAAACGTTTTCGGGCATTAGAAAGGCGATTAGATCACAACAATGCTTATAAGAAATTATATTCCGATTTTATTCATGAATATATAAAATTAGGTCATATGAGTAAAATTAGTTCGTAAGGCAATCCGCATTATTTCATGCCGCATCACGGGGTATTCCGTGAGCACAGCGCCACGACTCGCCTTCGTGTAGTATTTGACGCCAGCGCAGTTACATCTAGCGGACAATCACTTAACGATTTACAACTTATTGGAGCACCATTACAGGGTGATTTAATTACTATTTTGTTGAGATTTCGTGAGCATAAATATGTCGCCTGCGCTGATGTCGGAAAAATGTACAGAATGATAAGTTTAGACTTTGAACAACGTGATTTACAACTAATTTTGTGGCGTGAAAACGCGTCGGAGGAAGTAGGTTTTTATCAATTAAACACCGTTACGTACGGCACCGCCTCTACGCCATTTTTAAGTTGTAGGTGTTTAAAACAATTAGCGCAAGAATGCAGCGATCCAGAGGTCGCAGATATTAATAAAAATAATTTCTACGTCAACGATTTAATATGTGTTGGGGATAGCACAGAAAAAGTACTGTTTTTATGCGAGGAAACGGCTAAAACTTTGAAAAATGGATGCTTCACTCTCAATAAATGGGTTTTCAATTTTGAAAACGAAAATTACACAAACAGCGTAACTAAGGAACTTAACTTGGGTGAGCATACAAATAGTAAAAAGTTGGGATTAGGTTGGCATAATAAATCTGATAATATACATTTTCATACAAACTTAGAGAATAGCAGTTTGTTTCCAACAAAACGCACAATATTATCTATAACCTCACAGAATTTTGATCCCCTCGGCTTGTTAAGTCCTACTATTATTATAGCAAAAATTTTATTACACAAAATGTGGCTCATACAATTTGATTGGGACCAGGAGGTGCCGCAGGAAATAGCACAAGCCTGGTTTAAATTCATTTACAATTTGTCAAATTTAAATAAATTACAAGTTCCACGTTATGTAATTTGTCCCTCCGCTACATACAAAGAATTGCACATTTTTACAGACGCATTACAATTAGCATACGGCGCGTGCGCATTTATTCGTAGTGTAAACAGCGAGTTAGCTATCGTTGTGCGGTTACTATGTTCGAAAAGCAGAGTGGCGCCATTGACACCCACAACTATACCTAGGTTGGAATTGTGCGTTTATTTAAAAATTAAGGACTCGCTCACAGGCACTTACAATAAGGTATTTTTCTGGACTGACACCACCATCGTGCTTGGCTGGCTACATATGTCCCCGAATTTAATTAAAACCAGAGACTAGTAAATAACTATAGACTGACCATCTCCATACAAAAATTCGTGACTCGGAAAAAGCTCAAAATCCAAGCTATTACTAGATGTCGCTCTCAAATAGCTTGGACCAACCTTGCCGTTTTTAATTTTTATATGAATTATTGACAAGAAACGTAATGCAAAATATTTGTACGGACTAAAACTGCTAGATGGCGTTGTTAAATAACCTGAAACCTTAGCAAGTAGGATTTATTCCTTTCTTGAAATTGGAAAATGTCATCATTTTATATCATTGATTTTGATAATTTTACTCAATAAGAATAGGTAGATAGTAATTTATTCTTACTTTATAGATGATAAAATAACAATTACAAAAGACCATAAACATACTGGTATAAGTTTATTTTGTTCAGAGACGCCTGGGCACTACCATCCTCCTTATTTTAATTGCCATAATAACCTATTTTTAAAAGCTTTTATTATCACAGTTGTGATAAATTTTTTTTTTTTGGTTCCCCTCCACGGGAAGGGCAGGAGGACATAAAAAATGCTCTGACGCATACTCCGCGCGCGCGATCGGAGTTATGTGGGACTCGTCCCGACGCCTACCAGAACCATACCCACTAAAAAACCCCCTGTCGGCTCGTGCATTTTTGCCACTCAGCCTTCATCTGAGCGACGGCCAATCGGAGAAAGAGGCCGCGCTAGCGGGGCCCTTAAGGGGTCACCCGCTGGGATTTACATAGCACTGAAGGTGCTCAAAAAGAAAAGTAAAAAAAAAATTTAAATTTAAAATTGACAAATAATATTGCATTAATTCGGATTTACGTTAGAATTAGGATTTGCGGCCTGAAGGGCCTCGAGAGCTAAAGTTAACTGCGTAGGTTCGCCCGTGTGCGCGTTTCTCGGCCTAGCGACTTTGAATTTCGAATCTAACACAGGAGCAGTATATGAGACTGAATCTCGAACAAGATGACTGGGATGGGATTCGGCGCGTTTGAAGAACGATTCTGAGAGTGTTTTGAGGTGCTGTTGCACTGTAGGTAGTTCAAGATCTCTGTGCAGGTCCGCGTTGCGCACATACCAAGGTGCGTCTGTGGCCCTGCGGCAGAAGAGATTTTGAACTACCTGCAGCTTATACAGGACGGAGGGATTGGCGTGGGCAAAGACTGGCGAAGCATATGACATGACGGGTCTAACGCAGACCTTATAAAGCGTACGTTTATTTCTAAAAGACATTTTACTTTTTCTACCTATCATACTATTTAAGCGGCTTAAGTAGAAACGCGCGAGTTTCGTTACTCTATCGACGTGTGGCTTAAAAGAAAGCGTCTGATCTAAGGTGACGCCTAAGTATTTGATACTGCGCTTCCAGGGGATGGGAATACCTAACATTCGAATGTGGGGATCGTTGCGGCGATTACGACGTTTGTGGTCGAATAGAATGGCAGAACTCTTTTCTGGGTTGACATCGATACGCCATTTTTGAAACCAAACACCGAGGGCGTTTACGGCCTTTTGGAGTCTGGTGATGTTATATGGGATCCTTTGACTTTTAGTGTAAAGGGCGGTATCGTCTGCAAAGAGGGCGAGTTCGACGCCTTTCGGCGGGATGGGCATGTCATTAGTGTACACGGTGTACAGCAGAGGGGCGAGGACTGAGCCTTGCGGGACTCCAGCCTTTATGGGACGAGGCGCGGAGAGCGTGCCTTCATGTTTGAATCGAAACGTACGGTCTTTAAGAAACGACGCGATTAATCTGACTAGGCGAACCGGTAAGCCTATTTTATAGAGTTTAAAAACGAGACCGCTGTGCCAGACTTTGTCGAATGCCTTGGCTACGTCAAAGAGAACCGCGATTGATTTTTTACGATGCGGATAGAATCCTTCGAGAATGTACTCGACGATTCGATGGACTTGCTGAGGGCAGGAGTGCTTAGCGCGAAAGCCGAACTGGTGGGGAATGAGAGGGTCGCCATCCGTTGGAAACAGATGGTTCCGCATTCGAGAGAGTATGACTCTTTTGAGAAGTTTAGACATTGCCTTGAGGAGGCTGATGGGTCTGTGATTAGCCGGGATGTTCAGAGGTTTACCCGGCTTGGGAGTGCCTATGACTGTCGCTTCTTTCCAGGCTTTTGGAAAGTAGCTATGGTCGAAGCAGGCATTGAAGATGATAGCTAACAAGGTAAGCACCTGCTGTGGCAGGTGCTTAAGTGCGTGGTTGGAAATTCCATCCGCACCCGGAGCCTTTTTGGACTTTTGCTTTCTAATGAGAAGCAAGATTTCATCATTAGAGACTGTGACGGGGTCGGCGGTGATGGGGAGAGAGTTTCTACGGAGAACTTCATCCTCTACCGCTTTGATGTGAGTGGGATTCGCGGGTTGTGTGCTGGGCGAGCATTGAGACGCAACGCTGTCAGCGAAGCATTCGGCTTTCTCTTCGACTTCGAAGGCAATGGTGCCGTCGGGACGAGTGAGAGGAGGAACGTGAGAGGCGGTGTCTACGCGTAAAGCTCGGGCCATTCGATAATACGCTTGGTGGGACGGGGAGATATTCTCCATGAGATCGTTAAACTGAGTGTCACGGAGTTCCGCGAGGCGAGACCTAACTTTACGTTGAAGCTGATTCGCAGCTGTTCTATATGCGGGCGTGGGATATTTCTTGGCTCTCCGGAGAGCCGCGTTCTTAGCTTTAATGAGATTGCTAACGGCTAAGGGAAGCGCGGGTTTGCCTTGCTTAGCAATGATTACGTTGTCGCTGATGGCTGAGTTGATAGCATCGGTGAGATTATCGACCATCGAATCTATTTTAATCGGGCTGTCTAATTGGTCGGGCGAAATCGCGAGCGGAGAGTTCGGTGCCTCTAAGGCTGAAACCAACGTATTTTTAAAGCCTTTCCAGTTGGTAAAGGTCTTAGGAGATGTGACGTTATCGTTAGGCGCGCCCAGCACGAGGGAGACGGGGCGATGGTCGGAGCCTAGGTCATCGAGCGGTTCGATGGACCTGAGATCAAGATTGATTCGCTTGATAATTGCAAAGTCGAGGATGTCAGGAGAATAGGTCGGGTTGTTGGGATAGTGAGTGGGAGTGATGGGGGATATGACGTCTAAGTCAAGGGAGTTAGTGATGTCGAGGAGAGCGATATCGCTGGCGTTGGTCGATAGGCACGTCCAGTCAGTATGTTTGGAGTTAAAGTCTCCGAACATAATGACTGAATGGCCGAGGGCGAGAATGGCCTCAAAGTCGCTGCGGATTGGTCTGGAGCCGCACGGTATGTAGACTGAAGCTATGATGATGGTCGGATGACCAGTCATAGCCAATCTACACACAGTGGCCTCCATGTTGAGGAGAGGAGGGGTAGGGAGAGGACAGCAATGGAAGCCTCTTTTGTAATATATAGCGGTGCCGCCGTATCCGTCGGAGTTGGGCCTGTCGTTGCGAGTAAACGCGTACTTAGGAATAGCGTATCCCCTGGAGCGGTTTGGAGTAAGCCATGTCTCCTGGAGAAGGAATAAGTCAGGTTCTTTGTTCTGAAGGAACAGTTTAATCTCGGGAAGGTTGGTGCTAAGGCTACGAGCGTTAAAAGATACTAGGGATAAGCCCTTGGGTTTAATACGACTGGACGCGGGATTCGCGGGTCTAGACATTATAATTTATTATTTACGAGTTTATACAAAAGTAAAAGAATTTACAACGAACTTAGGAGCGAGTGATGCTCGGCTAACGCGAATAAACGCTCTTGAGGAGAGCGGGCGGCTCGCAGTTTGCGTGCGAGTACGGAAATTTCGTTAATGTCGACGTTTTGGATGACGTCGAATACGGTCTTCATGTCCTCAGCCAACGACGACTGAGGTGAAGATGACAAAGTGGGACGCGGCCCTACGGAAGCTACGGGAGCTGGGATCGGTCGGGAAGGTGCAGGCGGGACGGCCGGACGCTGCCTCCAAGACAGAGCCTGAGTAGGCGTCGGCTGAACGGGCTTTGCTTCCGGGGGACCCCGGTTGCGCAGCGGCGGGAAGTTAGCGGGAGTGAGCGGCGGCGCCGGTTTAGGCGCGACCCTCTTGACGGTGGAACGCGGAGCGCGCGGGCAACCCCTGTAGTTAGCTGTGTGGCCGGACTGGCCGCACAGCACACAGGCAGGGGGGGAAGTGGATTCAGGAGTGCGAGTGCACTCCTTTGTTATGTGTGGATCCAGGCACTTAACGCACCTGGGGGGAGCTGAGCAGTTAGCCGCTGCGTGGCCATAGAGCTGGCAGCGGTGGCACTGCCCAGGATGACCGCGGGGGTTGGGACGCTCGACGGAGATGTTCGAGAGTCCGCAGATTGTGCGAGCCTCTCTGAAAATCTGCTTCGAGTTGGGAGTATTTGACAGGATTACTAATGCTAAAGGAAAACGCCTACCGCGGTTGGAGTGCATCTTGTGCACTGCTGTGACCGGGAAACCCTGAGACTTAAGGTCCTCGAGAATGTCTTCGTTACTGAGTTCGAACGGGACGCCCCGTAGTACTGCGCGGATCTTACGCTCCTCCGGGAGGGCGTAGGTGTGATACGCGATTTGATTTAACGAGAGTAACCTGGTAAACGCGCGGAAGTCGTCGACGGTCGCTACTTTAATTTTGATTGTATCGCCAGCGTTGGCGGCTTTTAAGTAATTAATTTTGTGCTCTTTGCACAAGTTAGAAACCGCGGTTCAGCGCGCTTTTTCACGCAGGAATACGGGCGGAGGGAGCTGAGGCTTTGGCGGGACGGGAGCGCAGCGCGTCGCTGGCTTCGATGTGACCGACGGAGACGCGGTTACTACGAGCGATTTTAACGGTGCGGGGGCTGGTGTTGAAGACACCGGGGAGGGCTCGGGTATTGAAGATACCGAAGCTTTCTTAGAGCGCTTCTTGGAGCGCTTGGCGACAAGTTGAAACGCGGGCTCAGGAGAGCCGGTTAAGGTGACGGCATCTGACGACGTATCAGACGCGGGTTCGGAGTCGCTCCCGGGAGCGGTACGCTTGCGATGCGACGCGTGAGAGGATGCGACCGATTCGCAGTCCATCTCGGACGAGGCGGGAGACGAGGAAGAGCTGTAGACCTGAGGGGTCTCGACGTTGGAGTCCTGAGGGGCCGGGGACGCGATTGATGCCTGCAAGGCCTGCGTTATGATGTCTTTCGGGATGTAGACGCCTATCGCAACAAGCGCCTGGGTGAACGCGTTAATGGTGCTTAGCGGATCCATTAAGGAGGGTTGGGACAGTAATATAAATAAATATAATTATAATAAAAGATGCCTAGTTCCTAAAAACCTAGCAAAATCCTAGCGGCTAACCTCCCTACCAGCGGTAGGGGGGCTGGGGAGGAAAACTTAAAACTAACAGTAGTACGCCGAAGGCCGCTACCTAGAAACCTAAAAAAGGGTACGCAGGTAAAGAGTTGACCGCGTTAGGGTCAACCTTTACCGACAGAAAGGACAAATACACACAAAAACACACAGATATGATAAAAATAAATATGAAAAATAGAAGAAAAATAAATAAAATAGAGAAGAGAAATAAAATAAAAATAAAAGGACTGGTTCAGTACAAATTCGTTGTCACCGTTAAGTATCCTTTGCACTGAAACCAGACTACTTACGCTGGGCACAACACTGCACTCAGCACAAGCACAAGGGGCTTAGTCGCAAAGAAAAATCGCACTTCGATAGCACTCAGACGGAGTAGAAAAACCTTGAAAACCGTAGCACGGAACCAACACGCTAAACTGTGACGTCAGTAGACTGAGCGCCACGGAATAACGGGAAAGGACCGATCAACGGAGAACTGGGTCTTGCACGTCCGCACCGCGTGGCGATCGGAGCGAGAATGTTGTGATAAACGCACATGTTATACATATATAACATATATGTAGCAGCCAAAACGTAAACTTAATCAAGGTCTATAAAATTTGCACGAGTCACAGTAGGCGAGCAGAAATATTGTGAATTCAAAGAAATGCAGGGAAAAGTTCCAAAACAAACACACACCCATAGCAACAACAATAAACGACAAAGAATTCAAATTGTCAAACAAATCAAATATTGTCATAAAAAGAACAAAAAAAGTTGATGGATAAAGAACATTTTTTTAAATAATAATCCAGCAAGAAAATATTTTTTTAACTACTGCAAAATAGTTATGAGTTATATGCATTATAAATAAAAATTATGCACTTATTAAGACATATTTTTTATCGATATCAAGAAATAAAGTAAAATATTATATACCTATTAATTAAATGCACTGAAATTCGTTTTATTATGTTAAGGCAGATAAGAAGGCTAATACAACTAACGCCATCTCTCTATCTTAAAAACAACTATTTTTCAAGTCACAAAATTTTGTTAGACATGGTTAGTCTATAGTTATTTACTAGTCTCTGTTAAAACTTACGTACAAAACAGAGTTTCGGAAATACACGACCTGACTAGGGATCGTATGTGGCGGCATGTAAAAGGCAGAGACAACCCGGCAGATCTAGTGTCGCGTGGGGTTCACCTTGACGCACTTTGTGAATCGTCCATTTGGTGGAGCGGGCCTGCATTCCTGAATGAATTTAATTACGATTACACTTACGCAGACTCAGTTCCGACTGCTTTAGAATTACCGGAGACTAAATCAAGCGCTATTAAATCATTCATGTCTAATCAAGTCAGTAACGATTCATTATTGCCCTTTTCCAGGATCTCTCAGGAACGATTTGCCTGCGTCTGTTTTTCCAGACAAATAATAGGTCTTTACCTATGAAACTGCCGTTTTGCCGTACTGGCCATTTCAAATGAAAATATTTTTTTTTTGACTGATAATTCTAATTTCAAATTAATTTTATTTGACAAACATGGAATTCTTTTTCTAAAATCGTCATTTGTTTAATAAATTTGTTTGATAAGTTAAAAATTCGAGTAATTATGGAGTATGAGCACCGTCGTGGCAGCAAAGTGGCACAAGCGGCATGCAACATCAACGACGTTTACGGTGCGAACACTACAAACGAACGCACCACCCGTTATTGGTTTACCCGCTTCCGTTCTGGAAATTTTGACCTGAAAAATGAACCCCGTGGTCGTCCGAAAACTTTGGTCGACAATGACGAATTAAAGGCAATTGTGGAAGCTGATGAAACTCAATCCACGGCTGAATTAGCAGCAGCTTTCGACGTTAGCATCAAAACAATATTGGTCCATTTGCGTCAAATTGGCAAGGTAAAAAAGCTTGACAAATGGGTACCCCACGAACTCAATGACCGCCAGCGCGGAGTACGCGTGGAGACGTGCCTTGCACTGCTCAGCAGGCATACAAATGAAGGAATTCTGAACCGCATTGTTACTTGTGACGAGAAATGGATCCTGTTTGACAATCGTAAGCGCTCAGCAAGTTGGTTGGACCCTGGTTCAGCACCCAAACAATGCCCTAAACGAAAACATACCCCTAGAAAAGTGATGGTCACTGTTTGGTGGTCTAACGCGGGTGTAATTCATCACAGCTTCTTGCCAAACGGGACAAGCATTACTGCAGATGTGTACTGTGAAGAACTGAACACAATGATGGAGAAGCTCACACGTCTCCAACCAGCTTTGGTCAATCGTTCGGCTCCACTGCTCCTGCACGACAACGCGCGACCTCATACTGCACAGCAGACGGTCTCCAAGCTACAAGAGTTGGGGTTGGAAGTTCTCCGTCATCCGCCGTACTCACCAGACCTTGCGCTTACAGACTTCTACTTTTTCCAGAATTTGGATAACTTCTTGGCGGGAAAAAAATTCAATACCCGAGAGGCAGTACGAAATGCCTTTGAAGAATTTGTTGCCTCCCGCCCAGCTGATTTCTTCAAGAAAGGCATCAATAAGCTACCAATGCGTTGGCAAAGATGCATTGATTGCATGGGTGATTATTTTGATTAATAGAAATAAAAAATATATAAAAAAATTACGCTTCATTTATTTCGTGAATAACGGCAATTTCATAGGTAAAGACCTAATATAACCCTGGAGCTTTCAAGTGAAGAGTAAATAGGTACCTCTTGGACAGGCGTGTATGATCCTCGTCTTCATCATCACTTTCCATCAGGTGAGATGGAAGACAAACGCCTGCTAATTATTAAAAAAAAGAAAAAAATATATCGTGTACAGCTCCTGAGTCGACCGGCCTGCGCCGCCGCTCGACATATACTAATACTAAAGCGCGCGCACTTTTTTTTTGTTCCCCTCCAAAGGGAGGGCAGGAGGAACTAAAAAATGCTCTGACGCCAACTCCGCGCGCGCGATCGACCTTATGTGGGAAAAAATGCTAAGCAAGGCAAATCCACGCTTGCCTTAGCCATTAGCAATCTTATTAAAGCTAAGAACGCCATGCCACGCCCGCATATAGATTAGCTGCGAATCAGCTACAACGTAAAGTTAGGCCTTGCCATGCGGAATTCCAAGACGCTCAGATGAACGATCTCATGGAGAATATCTCCCCGTCCCACCAAGCTTATTATAGAATGGCGTGAGCCTTACGCGTAGACGCCGCCTCTCACGTTCCTCCCCTCACTCGTCCCGATGGCACTACCGCCTTCGAAGACGAAGAGAAAGCCGAATGCTTCGCTGACATCATTGCCTCATCATGCTCGCCCTGCAACAACTCAACCCGCGGATCCCTCACACATCCAGGCGGTGGAGGACGAAGACCCGCGGACCCGTCACAGTGTGACTAATGATGAAATCTCTCTTCTCATTAGAAGTCAAAAGTCCAAAAAGGGTCCGCATGCGGATGGAATTTCCAACCATGCACTTAAGCACCTGCCTCAACAGGTGCTTACCTTATTAGCTATTATGTTCAATGCCTGCTTCGACCTTAGCTACTTTCCAAAAGCTTGGAAAGAAGCGACCGTCATAGGCATTCCCAAGCCGCGTAAACCTTTGAATATACCGGCTAATCTCAGACTAGTTATTAGTTAATAGTTATTAGACAAGAATAGTTTTGAAAACTAAATTAACAATATACTAGTTGAGCGTAGAAGGTTTGTAGTTATAATTTGTAGATCACATAGTAACATATTTAAGGTTTTACAAATAATTCCTTATGCTCACTCAATCCGCACACTTTCGAAAACCCGCTTTCTGATGAAGAAACTGAAGATATAAACTGCTATATATGTGCATAGTTGAGTAAAATTTATATGGGACTTTGTAAAACGCAAAACGAACCACTAACTTGGCAGGTTTTTGGATAATACATTTTTGTGAGTGCTCACTCAGTCCACCTATTATAAGTAAGTGACGGCCTGTTTGGTGTGGAGTTAAGTAGCCTTGCCTTCCATACTAGAGGTCCCGGGTTCGAATCCTGGTAGGGGCAGATATTTTATTATATTTGCTTTCTAGTCATAGATGTGTATGTATATAGTTGTTTTTCTAATATTTATATGTACAACAAAATATCCATGTGTGATTATATATTTCTTAAGTTTATTTATCCGACATCTAGTATCCATAATACAAGTTCTTAATGATACTTAATTTGGGCTAGATAATGTGGTGTGATTGGTATAAATATTTATTATTATTAAGTTGAATGTGTTAAAATCTTAAGATTTGTAGCATCACAGAAACAACTTTTAGTAAAGTATTTTACTAGATATCCGCCATCTAATATTTTATATTCGTTGTCTGTTTTTTAAGATATGGTTGTAATTTTTCTAATGTAAATACATCATTAGGGTGACCACACTTCATCATATTATGAAATGAAATGATATTTATTACATACAATAACATCAGGTGTTGATAGTAATATACAAAAAACCGGCCAAGTGCAAATCGGACTTTACTAACTCAGTTTGTAAAAATAAGTGTACTAATCTATCGTGTTCATCAAACATATTAAAAAAAATTCTTTTTGTCCTTAAACATTGATATGATTCATATTTTTGACATTAGTATGTTAGAAGAATCCATTTGATATCGAAGCTCATCATTTAGTAAATGACACATTTGTTTGCTACGACGATAACTGTACTAAAATCACAGAAAGTACTAACCAAGACATTCTGTTACACCTTTTAAGCTGTATTTTAATTGACACTTAATAATGCAGTCTTTGATAACTAACATTACTTAACGGTTGATTTATTTTTGTGAATTTCTTAAACCTCCTTTTTGCTTTACCGTAGTCGGGTAAACATTATTATTATTATTCTATTGCCTAATTCAATAAAAAATATTGATTGAGTAAATAAATTGGTTTTCTTTTAAAATATCTTTATTTTGGATATGACCATAATATAATGAAGTTGTCACCCTAATGATGTATTTACATTAGAAAAATTACAACCGAATATCTTAATGAAATGTGCTACTTGGTGTCAAAAAATCATAATTAAATAATACTTTGATCAATTTATTTTGCGCTATTTGCAAATTGATTTTAAAATTGATCTTGCTGCCGAACCCTAAACCTCAATCAAATAATCGAATGAGACTTTATTAGGGAATTGTATATTAAAGTTTTTACTTTTCGTGGGAGGTATTTAGAGATGTTACGCAAAGCACCTGCGAGTGATACGATTTACATTGTACCTTTATTGTAATTATGGCTCTGGAAGAATTCGTAGCTCAAAAATGGTGATGTTTTTGGTTCAAAGGGAAAACTAAAATAATGAAGGTTGTGAGTGATTCGAAATTCGAAACTTGTATAAAGAACGAGGCTACTTGGAAGGGAATTTGTGAAACGTTTTGGACTTGCAGTGTAGCATTGTGCCTATTTGACAGTAAAAACTTAATTAGTAAAATAAATTTACAAATTAAAAAAATTAATTAGTACTAAAACTATCCACACAAATACCTTATTAATCATTTAAACTTACAACCTATACTTATAACAAAATAAACAAATAATCAAAACTATTCACAAACAAGTAAATTATAAAATTTAATATACGGAATCGTCAAGTACGCTAGTTGAAAATAAATCTTATTTTGCGCGCGCGTCTTCCTAATTAGACAATAGAATGCCGGCTGACCGGTTCAGCAGCGAGCTTGGCCGAACGTCGCCGTGCTAAACACGACGCGACGATCATTTCTACTTCAGCAGCCTAACAGACTGGATCGCTGCGTAATTGAGACGCATTTAAGAGTACACAATTAACTTTGATTTGGAAGTTCATCCCGCTGGGGTGAGTTCTAGTTTGTTCCTATTAAGTGTGCTAAGTGTAAGGTGTTTCAAATGTAGTTTTCAACGTTGACTAACGCTTGTACTATCCCTTTTTCCTCTTCTGGGACGCTGTGACCTCTAAACGCCACGCCGTAACGGTCATTTTATTAAAACCGCCTCTAACGCTTTTTCTTTCTGGCATTCCAGGATTTACGATTTGGACTTACGATTTACTATACACCTTGGATGTACTATTACACCTGGTACTGACGGGGATTATTATTACCCGAGGAACCTGCGGACTAGTACCTGCCCGGGACGCAGGATCCGTAGTAATAATATCTGGAGCGGTTGTGGACAGTCGAGCAAACAACAAAGGAAGGACGGTACCGTCAGGCCAGTGTTCCCTACCTACCTACCTATTATTATCTGTATATCTCGATGTGAGGCGGCAACTGAGAAAGAATAAATAAATCGTATATGAAGATCATTCCATCTTTTATTTCGAACCCACTACCAGTGGCGGGCCGATCACAAACCCCCGAGCGCCGCAGCAGTTTACAAACCATGTCAAGCCAAATGCAAAAAAGTGACTTTTCTGAATTGCTTACAGGCTGGCCCACCCCGTCTATGGCAACGAAATACACATATATCATTCATGTACCTCATTGCGCATACGTACCTTATTTATTAAATGAAGAAATAAACTACAAGTTAGTGGCATAAGTACCACCATCTTCAACACAAAAGATAAGCGCTTCAAATTATATCAATAAATCGAGCAGCGGACTGAGTTTTTTTGGATAGTAAATAGGAAAAATGCGAAAACCAGAAATTAATTCTTTTGTTAGGCGTCTAGCAATCTGCCATCCACGCATATGTACAGATAGCCAAGCACATAGCTCACCCACCCTATAGTTTAAACAAAGCCATTTGATGATTATTAAATCAATGAAAGTATAGCAGCAGAGTGGACCCATACTATTATTTCACTGTAAACGTTTGAAGTGGCGCAACGGACGAATAAGCTAAGAATAAAAATAGCGTAGCAAGGTCGAATTTTAAAA
Organism: Marasmarcha lunaedactyla; assembly: GCA_923062675.1. Classification (NCBI taxonomy): domain Eukaryota; kingdom Metazoa; phylum Arthropoda; class Insecta; order Lepidoptera; family Pterophoridae; genus Marasmarcha; species Marasmarcha lunaedactyla. The sequence continues at coordinate 8,416,260 of OV281339.1, read as the reverse complement.
CTTATATTACCCTTTATTAGTAAAATGTGAAATCCGTAGTTTTAATGTGTCACCAGCTCTTGGACTAGGGAAGGTTCACTACTGCTAAGAAATTAGGAGCGCCATCTACTGTGTTACTCATACTACGTACAGCTTTGTTATTTCAATTTTAAAAATAGTCAGTGTGTGTTATAAGTAATTAGCAATTCTTCTTGTTGTGTGTTTACACACTATAAGTGTTATACTTTGTGGAAAGTAAATTGTGGGAAGAACATTTTGAGTAAAACAGTAAAATACGAAGTCCTTATAACCGTTTACAGATCTACCCTGATAATCAACATAAAAAAGTGACTTGTGATGTAAACATTCTCATTTCTTTGAGATACATAAAAAGTCCTTGTGTACGTGTTAGTTTAATTTTGGCCTGTATTGATTCGCATGTGTGCAATTTTAAATAATTATCTTAGTGTTATTTTGATAATCCATCCACATAACTGGATACAACGCCATCTAGTTTCATACAGTCAAACTATATCGATCAACACAGATCATATCAACCATGGCAAAGTGCGGAGGTTGCGGTCGCTTTTTATCATCTGCCGCTGCAGATGGAGCCAGTTGCCATAAGTGTAAATTGAGCTTTCATAGAGAATGTGTTGCCATACCGGAAGGTAGCAAATTGAGTGCTAAATGGACCTGTCTGGCCTGTAAAAGCAAGATTCCCAAGGGTGATAATTCTTTGACTCCAGTAAAGTCTATAAACCAAGAGGACGCTAGATGTTGCAGTCCACCAGAGTGTACTGCCGAGACGGAAACCGGGGCAAATTTAAAATTCCTTTGTGAAGAAATGCGGGCGTTAAGGAATGACATAAAAATTGTTAAGGAAGAATTTACCAGTTTTAAAAAATCCCTGAAATTCATTATCGGCAGGGTTGATTCTTTGGAAGAGAGAATAAACAAAATGGAAAGAAATGGGTTACAAACAATAAACGCTGATAAGTTGAATAATAATATAGAAATGACAATTGAAGATTTGAAGTCACAGCTGCGAGATCGGGATCAACGGCAACTATTAAACGATCTCGAAATTTCAGGTATACCTGAATTAAAGGAAGAAAACTGTGAGCACTTGGCCAGTATTATATCGAAAAAACTGGGTGTGGATCTGGACACTAGGGATATTGTTAGTGCAGAGAGAGTTGGATCATCCTTACGAAACCGCTTGGATGCAGCAGAGGACACTCTTAAACCTCGTATTCTGGTTCTTCAACTAGCGCGGCGTAGCATACGCGATGCACTGATAAAGGCAGCGCGCGTGCGGCGAGGCGCCACGACAGAGGGACTGCAACTGCCTGGTCCTCCTCGACGTTTCTACGTCAACGAGAGGCTAACACAATTTAACAGGCAGTTGTTTGCTAAAGCGAGGGAAGCGGGCCGCAGTAAGTCCTGGAAGTTTATTTGGACTAGGGGAGGTCGTGTTAAAGAAGTGCTAAAGAATTTGAGCACCTTGAGCATTATAAAGAAATTAAGAAAATGGTATCAACGGCAATTAAGCAGGAAAAAAGGCGTTCTTCAGTCAAAATGTCAACTGTTATAAAAATAATTCAAAGGTTTTATGGAAAAACTTGAAAAAAAAATATTGATTTTAATGAATATTGTGTGACTTTATCTGATAGTTTGAATGATCCTGACATGTTAAATAGATATTTTATAAATGTTCCTGGCTCCACACAGGTGCACCTTTCACAATTAGCTTACTTTGAATCTCACCATTACAATGATTCTGTATTTGAGCTGAAAACTGTGACAGAACAACAAATTGCCAATATCGTTTTATCAATGAAGTCCAACTGCTTAGGTTGTGATTATATAAATAGGGATATGATTATTTTGACTTTGCCTTACAATCTAAGAATAATAACATACATTATAAATTACTCAATTATTTCCTCCACATTTCCTGCTCAATGGAAAACCTCAATTATCAAACCTATTCCTAAGATAAGTAACCCTCAGTTGCCCGATGATGTTCGTCCCATAAGTATATTAACCTACATGTCCAAAATATTAGAGAGAGTTGTCTATTTACAACTCAGGAAATATCTTGAATTTAATAATATTTTACCTGATAGACAGTCAGGTTTCAGAAGTGGCCGTAGCACTACGACTGCGATGTTGGACATAGTGGATACAATATTGGCCGAACAGGACCAGGGTCGTGGTACTTTGCTTGCTCTTCTAGACTTTTCTCGCGCCTTCGATTCAATAAATATACCTCTTCTGCTTTCCAAACTGTCCTTTTATGGTCTCAGATGTCGAACAGTGGCTTGGTTCAGTAGTTACCTCGGCGAGCGATTTCAATGCGTAAAAGTCGAAAATCAGTTTTGTGCTCCTTCTTTTTCTGGTTTGCTTCCGGTTGAAAGGGGTGTCCCGCAAGGTTCAATCTTGGGGCCGTTGCTTTTTATAGTTTACACAGCTGACATTACCACTCAGATACAGCGCTGTAATTTCCACCTGTATGCTGATGACACTCAGATATTTACCTCATGTCATCCACAAAATACACACTCAGCTGTGAACGCTCTGAATGAGGATCTTTCTAGAGTTGCAGATTGGGCCGACCGTAACTCTTTGGTGCTCAATCCATGTAAATCTAAATTACTGGTTGTGGGTTCCAAACTGCAGGTCGACGAAATAATTAATGAAGATCCTTGTGTAGTGATTAAAGATCAAAGAATACCTAGAGTAGCTGATGCATGTAATTTGGGCATTTTATTTGATAGTAGGTAAAAGTTCGAAAAACACATAGTTAACCATGTAAAGTCTTGTTTTTTCCGTCTTAAACTACTGTATAACATCAGAGAGCTACTTACAACGGATATTCATGTGCTGTTGTGTGAGGCTCTGGTCTTATCTAGGCTAAATTATGCTGATTCGGTGTATTGTTCTATGGCTGCATTTTCGTCTAGGAGACTTCTGCAGCGGGTCCAGAACGCTTGTTGCCGATTTTGTTTCAATATCCCTCCTCGCACCCACATTACACCGTATTTGCAAAAGAATAACATGTTATCGATTGAGTCACGCCGAGAACTTCATTTTGCTGGCCTTGTTCACCAAGTTGTGACAGCTGAAGTGCCTAGATACTTGTATTCAAAATTGCGTTGGTCCAGCTCCGTAAATCCGTATGTCACGAGAGCCTCTAAGTACCTATTGCAGACATATAAACACCAAACGTCTGCATTTAGGGGCAGTTTCCGCTATAGGGCTACCTCGTGTTGGAATAACCTACCCCCACCTTTACGACGTCCTCTTTTAAAAAATACCTTTGTCAAGCATTTCAAGTTGCAATTATTTAAAAAACAGGAAGGACCTCGTTAGGGGCCTTATAGCGGTATTCTGGAAAAATTTCTTAGTTTATTGTTTATGTATCTTTTTATTTTATTTTATTCGTGTCGTATTTATTGAAAATTATGTTTAGTGTTTGTTTTATATATTTCATTTCGTATTTATCTGTGTATTCCCAGTTTATTGTTGTTTGTTTTTCTATGTAATTTGTTTCGTCATGGGTTTAAAATGAATATTTATGCTTTATTAAGAGTGTACAGTGGTGGCGCTACTTGGCCGCAACTGAAAATCGGCGCTTTGTAGCCTTTTAGCTGCATAGCAAAGCTGAGTTGTGTGTGCCTTTGTTTCGGCAGCACCGGCTATTTAACTAGGTTAATTTTATGTTTTATATTTTTATTTCAATTTCTGTGTGCTACTGTAACAATAAAGAGATTTTTACTTTTACTTTTTACTTACTTTTAAATTTGAAAGAAAAGTTCTTATGCCCTGTATGTCCTTACCTAGTGTTACCATGTTCCGTCTTAAGTATATACTTAAGACGGAATTTAAGAGATAACACGTAAGGTTCCTGTGAGTAGGTATAATTGGCCGAGTTCAGTACAATATCACATAACTTTTGAGTTATTTGAATTTACAAATTTGTGGAGGAAAACACCACTTGTCATGATGCAATTTTAACTGTTTTGTTATTCAAGGAGTTAAATTGTCGATACACATATAACAAAAGCTCATCAAATTACAAAAATTTGGGCACTGTACTCATTTCTAAAGTGCAAGTTTAACAAAATTTATAATCAAAGTGATAATGATATTCAAACGATGTATAAAACTTATTATTCTAAAGGCAAAGTTACAACACGAGCGCACCACAAACAGAAAGGTAGTTAAAATAGCATCTTAAAGGTTTATCAAATATAAAATATAGTTTAATGAATTTACGGGATTCTTACCACGACTTTCGATTTTTATTTCGTGCGTCTGATATTTCGATGCTGTTGCAAGGACCATGATCGCGAAGAAAATATAGCTCTATATTAGTACTTCCACCTAAACTCTGTGTTTTATGTGTGTTTTTCGTAAAATCTATCCTTACATACAGGCAGAAATAAAAAAAATGAGCGATTGTTTTTTAAAATTGCAAATTATTGCTCACTGATGTAATCAATATACACACGTTTTTTGTATATACGTAGATTTACAAATATTATAAATTTTACAGATTCCTTGAGGCCCATAAGGTCTCCAGACCTAATGCCAGTTGATTTTTATGCGTGTGTAAGATTAAAAAATTTAGTTTACGGCGAAAAATTCAAAATCTTTAACATGTTGTTTTTCAATTTTACTTTGTAGCTTTGTGATGCATATCTCCCTTCCTAAAGATTATATTATGTTTTATGAAAGAAATTGATAGTCCTTCATAGACGGTCATAGTGTAAAATAAAATAATGCTAACATTTTATCAAGAGCAAGGTAATAAGCAAGGTAATAACGAAATAAATAAAAATAAAAAAATTATAAACTTGTTTGTCGAAGTCACTAGTGCAAAAACAAAATGTTTCATATTGTGTGTCTGGGTGTATTGTAAAAATAGGAAAAAGATCCGTGCGTATAATAAGCAATAAAGGTAATAAACAAAAATATGAATATGTTTTGAGTAAGCTTTTTATGCCCTTTTTATCCTCCAAAATCTTTTTATTCTGTAAAGCGTAAAACCTGAAATTAATAAAACTAAATTTTGATAAATTATACTTACCCATGAAAATCGCATGGAAAAATTATAACGCAGCAGCAGCACGTCATACAGCAAACACAACTATAACATAGTCTGGAGTGACAGAAACACCTACAGTACACCTGTCCTGTTTGGTGGGAAATTTACCAACATCGAAAAAGAGTAAACTTAAGAGCTAATAAAAACTATTCCTGCGGAAGTTGACCTGCCCCCTTGCGCATCCGGCAAGTTTCCTTTACTCTCATTAGCAGTCTCAGCAGTAACGCTATGGCCATCACCACCCTTCTCAAAAAACCACCCTGTATATAACATACAACCCTGTATAGTTTTGACAACTATCATAAAAACAAAAATATTTTTTGGGTTGGATCTGTTATGTTATTACTTTTTACTATTACTTACTGTTATTTTATTACTTTTACTGTTATTACTTTTTATCTTACTATATATGAAACAGATGACTGTAGTAAATTTATATCAATGTCAAATAAACTGCTCTTTCTTGAACCAACCCCTGCAGAGATATGGGTTGAAAAGTGATGCAACGTTAACAAGGTTTTTGGGATATAGAAAAACTTTATATATTATTTACATAAAACTTTATATATAATATATATTTTTTGTCGGTATAAATATTTCATTTGATCTTAAAGATACTGCTAAAATATGCATAAAAGTTCACGCACACTTTTCTAAAACCAACCCACACATCGACCTGGGGTGAAAATGCTTGATAGGAAATTGTAACGCTATTACCACGATTAGGTTCACTAAGCAGAGTGTTACAGGAAAAGGTGCCAGAAAATGATGATGGTAGCGCTGGTGATGTAAAACTAGTATTAGTAAAATTTTTGAAATTTAGTACTACATACAAAACTTTTTTGTTGCGACGCAGCAATACCTAGCCGGGGCAGCGGTCGGATTATGCCACGCTCTCTTACCGGCTGGAGCAATTTCCACCTGGACGCACGAAGGTCCCAAGGAGCTAGCGGTTACCGTTCAAATCAAATCATTTTTTGCATATTGGTAAAATTTAAGATGTCATACAAGTAATAGCACAGCCATATTCTGCCATTGCGGTGTGTACAAGGTTTAAATTTATTATTACAATTTACTCAACTTATACATTTCTCATTTAAGTATTCATATGTCCTATAATAGCATTTATTTAATGGAAATGATTTTAAATTATATTTGGCTTCGTCATAATTAGTTACATTCTTAATAGTTATAGGTAAATTTAGGGGCCATCCCAAAGAAGCTTTCTGAAAACAAAGTGGCTCCACGCAGTTGAGCTTTAAGTATATCTTGCCGGTTACTTTGTAATTTTTCAAACATATTGTAATTTTTTCTTACGAACAAGGCAATTTCGAGTCAAGGCACGGAAAAGTCCCATTTTCTAAACTTTTTGAAATAGGGCTTTAAGCAGGTCTACAATTTTTAGATTATAAATTGATCTGGTACACCGCTTTTGCGCTTTAAATATGTTGTCCCTATCAGCCGAGTTTCCCCAAAAAAACTATCTCATATTGAAGTAACGACTCAACGTATGCATGATAGGTCGATAAAACTGCCGACTCATTGACTATATCTGCCAATCTTCGTTGTTTGCAGACACCCTACAAATGGCTCTTCCAGTTTAAGCTGGAAGACACGCTTATCCCAAACCTAGCAAACTTTACCTCCTTCATTTCATGTCCATTATATTCGAAGTCAAAAGATGTGAAGATGTTATTTCTATTTTTAAAACTCGTTATGTTTGTCTTGCTTTGATAATTTTTTTAAATTATTAGTCTCTAGCCGTTTCAAAATATTTTGTAACTTGCTTTCAATATCAAGTTTTACTGAATCTATGTCTTTATTACTAAATATCAAAGTACTGTCATCTGCAAATAATACCATTGGATGTGAAGACATTTTCGGGAAATCATTTATATATATATTATAAATAATAACAGCCCTATTATACTACCCTGTGGAAAACCCTGTTTAACCTTCTTATATTTCGAGATGTTACTGTAATCTGTAAGAGATTTCAAGCATAATCTGTTTATTTCCGAGGCTTGCATCTTGTTCTCGAAATAAGATTTTAAGAGTTCCAATGTTACTCCTCTGTGTTGAGTTTTTGAATTAAAATGTCATGATTAACGTAATCGAACACTTTAGTAAGCTCCATAAATAAAGCACATGTTGGTATTGTTTGTCAACATTAGATGTTAATTTTTTTAAGAATTTACTTGGCCTTGTACAATTGTAAAAGTAAATTCCTTTATGTTTCCTAAAGGCTACCTGTTGGACTGATAAAGCAATCTTTAAAAAAAATTTATTAAGGGCATTGTAAATGACTTTTTCGAATTTTTTTTGAGAAAACAGGAAACAAAGCCACGGGTCTATATGAAACCATGCATTCTCGGTCTCATTTCTTATAAGTATATTGATTTTATAATCGTAACTTTTAATGATTCTGGAAAGATACCGTATTCAATACAAAGATTAATAATGTAACTCAATACCGATGCAAATACATAACTACTTCTTTTATAATTTTTGTAGTTATGTCATCATAACCAGTACTGTTTAAATTTTTGTGGTGCTTAATTATGGTCAAAATTTAATTGGATATAGTGTTTTTCATAAATAATGATTTTAAATTACTGGATATATTATTATTTTTAAACTTGCAATTACCATTATCTTGCACTTGATCAATAAAAAAATTATTGAATGAGTTAGCAATATCTAAAGGACCTGTCAATTAAACGCCGTTGTTTATTATTTGGTCAATATAATGTTTTGGTCGATTATTTTTACAGTCATTGATTAGTTTCCGAGTTGCTTTTATTTTATTATTAGATGTTTTGATAAAATAATTATTTTGAGCCCTTTGAGTTAGTTAAATTTTTTAAGCGCTTGAGTACAACTTTAACATATTTTTATTCTCTGTAGTTGGTGTTTTTCTAAATTTTCATAATAAATCTCTTTTATTTTTAGAGCATTCCATGATACCTTTTGATATCCATTTTGGTCGTTGATTATTGTTAATTTTTACCCGAACCAATGGAAAACACAACTCGTAAAAAACTTTAAATAAATCCAAGAAATGGTTGAATGCTTCATTAGGGTTCCATTCCATTTATAGTGGAATATGTTTCTGTGAATTGAAGTACTTTAACACAATCTTTAAATTTTCTGATATTATCTTCGCTAAAGTCGCGCTTTATAATAAACGAGTGAGAAGCACTTACAACACCTTTATTAGGACATTCAATTATTTGTCCTGTGTGATTAGACAATGCAATATCTAATACACTAATCTGACAGCCTCTTAAATTATGTGCAAAGTTGTCTTAACACGTGCCACTAGACATCTTTTAGGTTCTCTGATAGCAAACTTGAGATTATAACCTTTTATTAATTGTTCAAAATTGAATGTGTTTTTATTATTTACACTAATATATCTATGTTAAAAGTTCGCAGCTTGACATCGTTAGCCAGAACTCTGTGCAGCGCTGGCGACGTCACGAGAGGGAGGGGTCCCTCTCTAGATTTCCCTCACGAGATAGTGCGTGGAATCCCCCGATACCGCCACCAAAGGCTCATAGGTGTACGGGTGAGGAAAGCTCAGCGCGGAAAGCCACCCTCCGACGTCCCGTGCTACGGCGACTAAGTGAAAGGGAGGATGCAGCATCGTCCCTCTCCCTCTGCGCCACCTTCTTCGCTAGCTTTACTGTTTCGCAGAAAAATAGCATCGCCTGAAACTACCTCTTACTCTCGACCATAGTGCGTACCACGGTCGGGAGCATGATATCGGAATACAATTCAGCCGACAACATGGTCGCTATGGGCTGTCACATTTACTATGGGCTAATGTGCAAGAACTTGACGGCCACGTAGCGGAATGGGTAGTAGCTCTGCCTTATACGCTGCAGGTCATTCGGGCATTCATTTGTTTAATAAACAAACATGTTTGTTCCCGAGTCCTGGTTGGGTTATTATTATAAATATATGTGTGCGTTACCCCAGCTGGAAAGTAGCTTTTAGAGCGTTATGAGTGGGAAGCACAATTAGAGCGTCAACTGCTGTAAATGTGCGACAAAATAAAAATTTGTGCGTATTGTCGTTTTGGAAAAAAATTGAAAAACCTATTTCTGCTAGGGTAATGGTGTTCTAGCAGGAAAACTCTAAACGGATGATTGCAGAGAGATATATTTTGCACGTGCAGAGAGCTTATACTTGTGGAAATTTGTGCGCTGAAAAAATAATTTGTGGGTCTTGAGGTTTTCGAGATATTCCATTTCCTGCTGCGGTAATGTTTTGCAGAATTGTGTATCTCTTAACCATTAAATTTGCGGCTGTAAAATAAATATGCACGAGTAGCTCTTAATTTGTGCGAATTTGTGTCGGAATTACATTTTAGAAAAAGTTTATGGCTTTAAAGCGTCCCACTTTTAACGTTCTAAAAGCAACTTTCCAGCTGGGGTAACGCACACTAAATATGCGAATGTTTATTCCGGGATCCCCTCCAGTTCGCTATATGCTCATCCATAACACTAGCTCTGCTTAATTTCAGGTCGGTATGTAAAAAAAAACTTCGATTCATGCACTTCACTGAAGAACATTCCCTCCCCCTTCTCCTTTTAAAAGTTATGAAACTTTGTCCTGAAAATATCATGCAACATCTTTGTCCTGAAAGAATATTGCAACTTTTTAACAATGCACAAAGAGCTGAGCACGTCAAGGTAAAGTTGTAACTTAGAATTAATCTTGTAGTAGTAGTTTGTAGTGATCTTTCTGTGCATACGCTCAAACTCAAATTTACTTCGAAATTTCACAACTTTTTTACTTGTTGTAAAAATTCAACTTAACGGGCTTAAAACTAAATTGCGGCATAAAGACATAATTGCATGCCATTCAGTCCTATGGCTCAAGCAACAATGTTTCCTTTATTTTACGCCTATTGTCATAGGCGAATTACGCATAAATCCATGTCTATGTGTGCGGAACCAATGAAACAGCAACGCATTTGAAGTGGGGCTGCTAAAGACCAGTTGTCTCTTTGCGCAATTCTCTCTGTGTAGTCTGACCGAGTGCCGCCTCTACATTGCCGCTGGCAAAACATTTACGAAGAATGTTTGCAAGTTACGAACCCAAAATTTCCTAGCGCTTTCGGACTATATGGGGGCGTTATGTTGTTGAGTCTAATTTAAGTACCTACGTAACTTATATATTTTTATATAAATAATTCTTTTAAGGTGTCACTATCGCCTGTAAACCAATTAAGAATTTATCCGTGGCTTCAACCGTGTTTCCAGTACCTTTTACTGTATGAGCAATAATACCTATGTCCTTTTCTGTATCTCTAACAATAAGTAAAGTTTCATGGTGATTAAGTAGTTAAGGTGCGGAAGCTCAACATGAGATCCATCAAACAAAACAATAATATTTTGATGGTAATATTTATTTGACATTTATATAGCTTTATTATTGAAAAAAATTATATATTTTCATATTATCCAGAGAAAAACAATTTTTTTTCACAACAGCTCATGATAAATAGATTAATAGTAGCGTTACGAGTCTTTCGCAATGGGAGCGTTAGCAAGGAGAGCAGCGAGAAAGGCAACACCTTGTTCGACATGCTGATAGGCATCTCCTGGGGGCTATAGTGTATGCAGGAGAGCAGCACCTGGGGGGGAGGATAGGACATGGCACACTACGACATCTAACTACGGGGCATGTATAAGCACGATTGTGACAAGGAGATACCCGTTTCTTATGCTTTTTGATTTTTGGCTTACTACTATGTCTACGTTGCCGCCGGTATCCTACTGGGCAAGGTCTCAAACATGGTGAGCTACCACATGGTGGATATGGTGGGCAAGGGTTGTGCTGATTACACATTGGTCTACACAATAGTTGACAATTCGGCTTACAGGGTATATTACAGCAAGCGCTGCAACTAGGTCGCCCAGAAAGTGCTTTACAATGTCTTCTACATTTTGGTTTTCGACAAGCTATTCTGATTCTTGAAGGGCGACATGGCTTCACGAAGTAGCATGGCAAACCACAATTAACTGCATTTTGTTTTGATATTGGTGGACTCCACTCCAACATCAATTCATTTCTAGCCAAAGGTGCTCCGTTTAATTTTCGTATGACCAGTTCAAATACTCCTCGTCGTGAATTTGTTACATTCGTAACTTTAACAGGTTCACTATCCGCGCCAATTCTCCTTGCTTGAATGCAGGTTGGGCCTTGGCAGGGTTCTCTCCCGGAATACGGGCATGGATCTCTTGGTCCTATTATTATATGTGAAACAGCAGCGTACATGTCACCTTTCACTGCGTTTTTTTCACCCTTATCTTTTCCTGATTTTCCTTTCCCATATTTTTTTAATGAAGCTTTATATTCACACTTTTTAGTTGTTGTATCCTTTAAATCATCGTCTTTCATCTTATTCTTTTTATTTTTATCTTTCTTGTTAGCGTCGTTGCTGTTATTATTATCAATTTTGTTATTTTTATTTTTTTTGTAATTATTATTATTCACTTTATCATTTTTGTCACTATTATATTTATCTGACGATTTTGACTTAGTACTGGATTTAGCATCTGATTTATTACTAGAGGACAAGGAAGATTTGGACGCTGATTTCCCTTTCGCTTTAGACTGTATATTATTATCTTTTTTAGATAAAGATTCATTCTTTTGTTTATTGCCAGTATACATTTTACAAAATTTTGAACAATAGAATATATTTGGGTTTGGTTGTTCCCGTGTACGATATGCCATATTTTTATTTATCAGATTTTTCATATTGCGGCAACAGTTATCGTATGTACAATCCTGATTGATTTGTGGTCGTACCTGCAGGCATTTGTTAAGAGAACCGGTGGCCTGTGTCCCTGATGTCTGACGACGGCAATAACTATTTGAAAACAAGGTCATATAAACTGTTGTTTCCTTATTTCTATTCGTTTCCAAGTTCATATCTTTGATTGAAGATGAATTTTGGCAAAGTTTTCGTCCAAATTCTTTTGAACTTGCAGATGTTACACTTTCATATGGAGTAGTTTGATCTGATTTTGAATTGGGGCTACTAAGGAGTAATATTGAATTAGTTTTTGCCACCGGTTCCATGTGATCTACTGCGTCAAATATATTTATAATCGACAATTCTTTATTTTCTGTTACATTGCTTTCTTTATTCCTACCTTTACATTTCGTTGCGTTACCTTGTCCCAATATCTCTTTATATTTCGTAAAATCAAAGTCTTCACTGCTGAACGATTTTCTTATGTTTTTCTTTTCCTCTGCCGTAAGATCTTGACAAAGAACCCAGGGTTGTGGTGCACCTACGGTGAGTACATGATTGACTTTAATTTTTAAACAATGCTATTATATATAAGGTGTCGTTTGAGACATTCTACCTATGGTGGTGATTTTACACATGGGAAGAATTAAATGGACGCCCCTCAGTATGTACACAGATATTTGGCTTTAATACTTGCATTTGACTGAAGTTAGATGCATTGAATAAGAATGGAAACACCACTTTTATTGAATTGTGGCATTTTAATTAAAAAAGTATTAAAAACGTGTAAATTTTTTAACTCCTATACAGTATTCAGTAGAGTTTGGTTTACATACGAACCTCTAACTTTTTTCTGAAGTGTTCATATAAAAATGATTTTAAATTCACTCTTACCGAAACATATTTTCACTTATATTAGATAAATAATTTAACTACTTAAGCAAATATTAGTTAATAGTGAATCTATGAAACAAAACCTTTTTAAGAAAATAATATCACTATAATTGTTAACGAAGGTTAGATCCTAAATCTACCAATTTCAATTTTTTTTCAAATTGTAGAGGTACGTTATAGGAAAGATAAATTAAATAAACTTTTACAAATATTATATTATAATCAACTTGTTACAAAATATGTAATAAATAAACGTATTTCAGATTTATTCTTTAACCCATTTGCGACAAGAGCAGCACGCAGGACATTGAGTAATGCACTGAGCCGTTCGAGCTTCGCTGGTAGGGATCACCTTCTCATTATTTGCTACCGGGGTAATAAAATGATACTCCATCTTGGTTTTTTTCCCCGGCATTTCTATAGTTTTTCCGATGCGTAATTTGATAACCTGCGGCGGGTAGTCATATTTAACGCCTTGATAGCTTTCTGAAGTAATGGGCACCAAATTACCGGGTTCGTCTCTGAATACATCACCGACGCCCTCGCTCGTGAAATTAAAGTGAGCGCGTTGCTTGTGGCCCACACTGCAGGGATCAAATGGCATTTTGAAAACCACCTTGTTCCCCATCGGACAGCAATCTGTGTAATGATTGGTCAGCGCATCAGATTTATTGACATTTCTCAAATGTTAACAAGTACACCTACACATAATAAAAGCACTAAATAACAGAACATTAGTTGCAACCATTGACTTTACAAAGACGCCTCGGTTTTTTCAATCTTCGGACATAGCACTCACAATCAAGGTCTGATTGTAAACCAGCATTAGCTTTTTGTGTTGGCAACGGCTTGTCACCGCCTTTGGGTGTAACTAGCTCCATTTCAATTTTGCATTTGCGGTCCCCTTCAAGAGCGGTTTTGGCTACTTTTAGCACGAATACATCAAGGTTTTTGCATGTTTTTGGGTCATCCTCAGTTCGGGCTAATTGATGGCCATGCTTAGCAACTTGTTGACAACCTTCGGTTGTGCAAGTGAATAAGGTTTCAGTTGGGGTGGCTCCTTTACAGCATGTTTTCTCGTTGGGAAATGCTAGTGATATTTGATTTTTAGCACAAGGGTTTACACAGGGATATGGGTTATCTGGTTTCGATTTGTTTATGTAAGGGCTCAGCATAGCGAGGTGACCTTGGCTTATTTTCTTTATGACCGATGACGTCGCCGGAACTTTGATCTTTAGCTCGTTGCCACATAGAGTGGTGCCTATCTCTTCAAATTGTTTACTGCGACCTGGCCATTAACAAAATATCGTTGTTGTTGCTACTTTCTAACAATGAAAAAGGGAACAAAAAGTATCAAAAAAATATATAAATTAAAAAATCTCACCTTTGGGAACATGAAGACAATATGGATCCGTATTTCTGCACGCTAGAGGTTCCTGAGGCGTAGGCCTTGGTCCATTGCAAAAACATGTGTCATCGCTTTCAATGCATGGTTGACTGATGTATGGACTCCGCGCTAAAATGTAAATGAAAACATAATTATTATTAGCTATCGATTTTCGGGTTGGCATTAAAAAAACGCATCTCTAAGTTAAGGTTGATGATAAGGATTGTTATTGGTTAATTGCCCCTTTTAAACGGCTCAACCCTCCACCCACGACGAAGCGTAATAATAGTATATCTCAAAAATTTTATTTTGAGGGTACGTCTAGGATGAGTTACGAACATTTGTTTTTATATGCTTGTATTGTTAGATCAAACAAATATAAAGTTTTAGTTATCAAACATTTTTCTTTAGGGGTTAGATCTCATAGTTTGAGAGAAAATCTCCTTGGAACATACGTGACTTAGGCAACAAAACTTTTTAGTTATAGAAAGTGTTAGTCAACTGCTTATATTGTTTTCATTACATTAGACCATGCTTAAAAACTTCATGTTAGTAGGTATTTGAGGTAATCAGTATAAAAGTGATAAAACTGAAAACACAAATCAATAGGTTAGGTTTGTGCGACTGAGCGAGCGAAGCGAGCGTGATGCGACAGTTTCCGGCAAAGCTTCAGAAACTAAAATTATGCCAAATTTTAATTCTTAAACTAAATCTAATTAGTATTTACAGATTTATTTCGGTAAACATAACCTCAAATTATATACAGAAGTTTAAAAAATTGTGAGATTTACTTATTTCTACCTTAAGCCCCCGTCACCCCAAAAACTATTATTTCGAGATGCGAATCTAATGTGATACCCAATTTTCTAATGTCAACCCACATATAAAAAACAATCGGTTAAGTACCTCGAGAACAAGGTGCATTTGCTCCGATGCCAGCGTTGCAAGGCAAAGAAGAATCAACGTTAGAACCCTTAGTACCCGTACTAAACGCCCGAGGTCCAGCACCTTGGAATCGGGTCACAATCAACTTTCCGAAACAAGATAGTCTTAAAAACATCCAAATTTCTCCATTTTCCATTCCATCTCCTCCATGAAGTCTAAACGAATCTTTGAGAGCTTCATAGCTTACATTGCTTGGATCTTGCAGGAATTGATTTCGAGCCTGTACAAATTCTTTTGTCATATCAATATTAGCTTCACCTATAAAGATTTTCTCTGGTAGGCACCCACAAGGTAGACACTTATAAACTGTGGCTTTGATAGGAAATTTGCTCATGGCTACGCTTATTTCGTTGTCCTTCAGAGAAAATAGGCACGATTTGCCGCAGTTGAATTTAGTTATGACTGCTCCATCTTTCTTGAAACTAGCAGTGCCACAATCGTCATCACAAATTTCTAGTGGTTCAAGATTTGGATTTTCTATTAAGACACAAGTTTTGAAATCTTTCTCGGAAAGGATTGGTTTTTCAAAAATTATTTTATCTACGAGTACTTCGAGGAGGAACAGGCTGTCTTTATTTTTGTCTTGTTTTGCCATCGTTAGACACAGGGATTTAGATTTTTTTTAATTTTTAAGGTAAAACTATTACCTTTAACTACAAAAAATTTTGACAACTAAAAGAAAAGAACCACGACAGAATGTAGTTTTGTCAAATTTTGACAGGTTAGTGATAGAGGTTAGTCTTAAAGTTCCGGTAAACGTCTCGTTTCAAACGCAGCACCTAACAGTTATCATTTATTGAATGAAACGTATTTGCTGAGATTTGTAGCCACGTTATCAATCGCAAAGCAATAAATGTATATAAGTGATGGCGCAAGTTTCATAATTTTTGCCACACCATGAGAAAATAATGGCTGGAAAAACTATGATACCATATGCATACATAAATTGATTAATATTGTAGTTGTTAATCAGTTTTAGTACTACCTAAAAAGAAATAAAGCTTCAGTATTAATTAGTGTTCTACGATAACCTCAAAAATCCTACTACATTTTCAGACAAATTATAGTCCACAACCATGCCTATTGCGGGTTAGCGAACTGTTATGTACCAAAGGAAATTATTGGCATAGTCCTATCGCATGTTCATTATTTTGATTTAAATATTATGCTTACATGGCTACTTTTACATCAGATAAATAAAACAATGTTGAAATGAAATGAAATGAAATATTTATTTTCTCAACATTGACAATTACTTGTTCTTATGGACGTCTAATAAAGCATGACTGTACCACCAGTTCGGAAAAAACCTGTGTGAAGAAGAACTGGCAAGAAACTTCACGGTTATATTTTTTTCAAAATAAAGGTACTATCTCTGTCTATACAAAATTATTCTTTTCTGCATCTGTTAGCGCGGCTAGTCTCCCTCCCCCAAGTATCCAAACGCCAAAACCCTCAAACGGCACCCGTTCACAAGTTAACGCGGGATCCAGCCATGGCCCTCCTCAACCATATTACCATATTACAGGGAAGTGAGCGACCTGTCACCCGACGCCACCATAAGAAGACGTACTTTAGTGACAATGACGCTTTAGATATTCATCGGGACGAAGAACTCAACGAACAGACACAATACATATGTTTTGTTACAAATACTTGTAAACTCCTGTTAACGTGGGGATTATTTTACCCAGGGGCTTTTATCATCAAAATTATAATTTTAAATTATAATTTGTAACGACAAAAGAAAACAAAACTTACTCTCTAAAAATCGAAGTGAAACAAAATGTTTTACGCATTGTTAATGAAGGGGAGATGAAACATATTCAAAACAAGCTAAACCTAAACAGAGAACTACGTGAAGCATGCCATGGGATCAACACGCTACTCAAGAAAGAAGTTCTGTTTATGAGGCATCCACATCAACATATAATCCTACCTTGAGTCAGGCACACAGTTCATCTCAAAATCATTCACAAATTACGAGCAGATTTCACGTTCTCTATTGACGTAGACACCTACATCCATATCTAGGTACCATGAAGAAAGTCGGGAATGGTGATTTATTTCATTATGAAAACTCATGAAGTATCTGCGTACATTCATATTATTTGATTTATTTTTAATAATGAACATTTATTCAGCTCTATACTGAATCTAAGTGAGATTAGAAAAAATAAAGTGCAAATAAAAAACTTCATGGTAATTAAAAAGTGTGGTAAAAAATAAATGATTCTAAATGAAAAACTAATGACTTTACTTACCTTAAGCACACTGACAACCTTTTTTCAACCGATATGGATAAACGGAACGTTGATCTCTTCTTCAATATGTAAGTACGAAGCAAAACCACTAAAGCTTCAAAAATTTCAAGACTCATTCTATAGTAATAAATTTGCAAACATCATAACTCGAATAATTGAACAAGTTGTTGAATTCACCAAAGATACATTTGCCTTCCAAAGCTTATTCACCCAAAATCTTCTTACCATCGATCAATTGATCGCGTTGTCTTCACTCGTACGGTTTTGTTTTGGTATTCTTTCGGCGTTTATTTGAGTTTTTAATTCGACTCTTGCTTTACTAACGGGCTTGTGTGTCGTACGATGTCGGACGATGAAATAATAATTAATGTAGGTGGACGAAGATCTCAACTTTACGAGGACGTATTGAATTCAGTTTACTTTTTATATGAAAGAGACAGTACGAATAATCCTGAAGACGATATATTGTAATATTACTGCAGCTGTATTGTTGGTAATAGGACTCTTGGCCGCATTTGTCATGTAATGGCGGTCATATGGTATTTGGGGTGGGCATGGCACCAAAAGACTATGCCTGTTCGGCCGGCTTCATTTTTATAAATAAATACCTAAAAGTCTCATTATTGTTTTTTTTTAAATGTTTTATGGATTCTTAATCTGTGAGAAAATGTTATAAAAGACTGCCCCGTGGTCTAGGTATGTAATGTCATATAATGTCTGCTTTTCAACCCGGTCATGTCCTAGTCTTGTTTGTACTTACACATTTTTAAACACCAAACCACTTCACTCTTAATGAAATTGGCCATCATGGTTGCAGGTAGCCAATGAAATTACGATTCCGATAACAAAGTGGTTACGATTCAGATGATAAATGTGGATAAGTCGTGCCGAGTGGGAGTGGGGTTCCGGGAGTGACGGGTCCTTTATATATCTTCGAATGAAGCGACTCATATAATAGCGATAGAACTTCACTTGGAAGTTCGTTTAATCATCTATTATATTTCGTCGCTTCATTCTTCAGATAGTGTATAATTTAACAGGTAGATTTTTAGAGACTAAGTTTTGTTTTCTTTTGTCTTTACAAATTATAATTTATTTAAATACGTTTATTCGTTAAAATTGTTACTTTAGTACCTAAATTAGGTTATGATTTGTTTTTTTTATATGTCTTATGTATGTACTGATGTAAGCAAACGTTGGTCAACTTGGTTTGATTAAAACGTCCTGAAATTGAACGTTGGTTTAATTGATTCGTTGATTGGAACTGATTTGTCAACAAATCAATTAAAAGTTACGGCAACTTCTAAAGTAATTACTAAGGATTCTATGTTCCGAAGTGCGGACATTATCTTACAAAGATGAAATGCGTGGGGTTTTGAAAGGAAAAATTAGTTTTAATTACTACACAACAGCCTTAACACTCCTACTGCACGGATACCAGTCGTGGATGGAAACTAAGGGATGGTATAAGGCAATTTATAGTAATTTATAGTAAAAAATAGCAAACTTAATTACCCGTTTTCATATATTTTACAACACCGAGGGGTTCTTTTTCCGTCGGCTCTTTTTCCGTCGGCTCTTTTTCCTCTCGGTGTACCAATAATACTTTTTAAAAGCCTAACTAAGGTGTATTTACGCAGTCAAGATGAAGATGAAAAAAAAGAAGACATTCAGGACGCGTATTTTTTTTTACCTATTGTGCGAGGCTGCGTTGTTCCGGTATAGTCAGGCTCTCCTTCTTGGGTTGAGGCAAAATAATTGTTCAGGAAAATAAATGACTTCTTATGATTTTACGAGTAATTAAATATTTATTGCAAACGTACTATGTGGTAGGTACTTAATTAATATTACAAAAAATGTATCAAGCTTAACGCTTAGCGTAGAAGTGAAGTTGGTGACGACGATGCTCGTAGATCGCCAGTATTCGGGCCCATTTCCGAACATGGCCGAACAGCTCCAAAGTGACGACGTCGATTAAGTTCCGTAGGCAAATGATAGATGGCGCTGGCGTAAACATGGGCCCGGCCTTGAATCAGCAGGTTCCAACAGGATCAATTTGACAGCCACCAGAGTCAGCCGTCATTACAGGTAGTGGGCAGATCTTAGAGAAAGCTCTGCGTGTGACGCCTGTTGTAGTGAGTAAATCTGCCACTCTTGAAATGCCATCAGCTCCAAGGTAAAATGTATGATGCGACCTAGCTGCCATTTTAGAGGTGGCAGGTTGTCATCCTTGATAATTCCGTGTCTTCCATTTTGTACGTGTTTGTAATTCAAAAAGGTATTCCTTCGCCCATCGTGTCCAAAAATGTTGCTCGATTAACTCGTAGCGCAGCAACTGGTGTGTAGGTGTCGCAGACAGGTCCTGGCAGGCTGGAGCGGTGAGCGGTCGGCCGATGAGGAAGTGGACGGGGGTTAGAGGTTGTAGGTCATTAGGATCTGTGGACAGAGCTGTTAAGGGACGGGAGTTCAGGACAGCTTCTATTTGAGCCAAAACCGCACTGAACCTTCGAAGGTAAGATTAGCGTTACGCACAACCCTACGCAGGTGGTATATACGTGATATAACTCCTACCTCCCACAAACCCTCAAAATGAGGAGCATACGGCGGAATGAAGCTGAATTTAATATTATTATTATTAGTAAATTCAACAATTTCCTTAGTATTCTTATTGATAAAAGAAACAATTTCTTTTTCGGCTCCAACAAAATTTCTAGCATTATTAGATATAATCTCGGCCGGTTTACCCCGACGAGAAATAAATCGCTTTAGTGCAAGTATATAATCATGTGTAGATAAGATTGTAACTAACTCTAGGTGAACTGAACGTGTACATAAACAAATAAACATATGTAGGCTTTACTACGTACGGCTCCCCGCCCCCGACGACTCGAGATCATCACTGGCCCAGCGTAGTCGACGCCGCAACGCATGAACGGGAATCCAGGTTCAAGGAAGGTAAGTTAACCATTTGAGGTCGCGCCGTATCACCTTTGAACCGAACGCACGTGACACAATTACGCACAATTTGCCTGGCTAAGTTCCGACCACTAAGCGGCCACCAAGGTTCCCGAATGGAAGCTAACAAGAGCTGAGGGCCACCATGTAATAATCGCTTATGTTCATGTTCAAATAAAAGTTTAGTGAATCTATGTTTACTACACAATAGCACAGGATGTTTTTTTATTTAAATCAAATAAGATGAGTTGTTCAGTCTTCAGCCGAGCATTTAACTAAACTATTGTATTCATCGTGTCTGAAACGCTTGTTGTTGCACGAGCCGCGCCAGCACTGTCAGCGACGCGTCCAATTCATCGATTGATAACAAACCGGTTTCACGAAGCTGCTTGTCTGGTTTACAAATCTTTATAGATATGCGACCGTATGTTTACGTCTAAAGAATTATGAAAAATCGAAGTCTATTTTGCACACCATAACAACACTTTGTGAATTAAGTTCTGGGATTCGAACTTGGGTATATCTTCATATAAACTCATATTCTATGTATTCACTCATTTGGTGCACATACCTTCATTTGTATAGTAGGACCACTATTACAATCACAATAGTTAAATGACAAAAAGCAAGTAACTGTACGATTAAAGTTCCGTTATAAACAACGTTTAAATTAGATTAGTTCGGTAATTAAATATAGTTTTGATTGCTGGTTTATTAAAGCTAATTGGTCACTTTTGTTATCACTCACCGAATGCAAGGTTCAAATCGAAATAAATGTTACTAGTTCTTATTATCGTAAACAAATATAAAACATATTCTCAAAATGGCGCAATATCCACATAGTCACTCTACTCGCGTAGTTTAGTACTGTACTTAACTTAGTCTTGACGTTACTTGACGTTACTTGACGTTAAAACGTAAAAAATAATGAAATGCGATAAATTGCGGTTATACAGTGTTTGATTTGTTTACAATATTTTATTTATCTAACGTAAAAAGAGACATATAGATATATAATTTAAACCAAAAAATGAACTTGCAACGATCTGCCTTTTGGATTTTCGAAAAGATATTTAAAAAAATTAAAAGCGGCCGGGCTAATCTAAGTTAATCTCTTAATTTACAAAGTACGGTATGCTTTTCAATAAAACTTGTACAGATGTATAAATGATTGCTAGAAATGTCAAACTAAAACATTTTTAGGTTTCGATATTTCCCTTATATTTTATTTATTTATATTGAAGCACTCGTCTTTTTTGTGTTAAGGTGGTGGTACTTATAAGTATTTTACAGAGCACATTTCTTCTTTGGTTCCAGATTTTCAACTATTTCAATTTTTTTTTAAGATTCCGAGATATGTAGAAGGCCGGCCTGTAATCGTCAGGCTGGCCCAGCCACCAACATGTGGTGATTATTTTTATTAATCAGCAAATTTACAAATGAACAGGTGTACGTAGGAGACAGGGCGGGTCCAGCCTGATGTACGCACGCTGGTAGCCTATTGCGGAGTGTAGCCAGCCAAGGGAACAAGGGAAAATGTTTGACAAATCGGTTTGTGGGCATCACTCAGTGCGTCATCGAAAAAAAATTATTTTCATAATACCTTCATGTATCCATATCACCACATAGCTCAGCGTTATGCGTTTAATATGCTCATTAGTCCGTTCTGTAAAGGTGAAAACGTGAAAACTAAGTAGTTCCATACCACTTTATTAACTATGATTTATTATGCAAAAATATAAATCACATATTTTACTACATTTGGTCATTAGCGAATTAAACGCAAGTTATATGTGAAAACGAACTAAAAACCCCTGATTGACAGGAAAAAGCTGGTGTAAACGACTAAACCATAAAACGTACGCAAGAACATACTCAATTTATTTAGCTTTGAAACAAAAAAAAACCGGATACAAAATCGACCCTATAATATGGGAAACGCAGCCAGACACACTATAAAAACAAAACAAAATAAAGTGTTTAAAAGGTTATCGTAATTTGTCTCGTAATGACTAAACCGTAAAGGTGGGCGACCAGGCACAAGATTATTGACGTCCGCGCCTCAGAAGCTTGACACCTTTATTGTAGTTTAACCAAAGATTTAGGTCCCTCGCTTTCAATACGAAACGTACTTTATACACTTTACATGCGATGTAAAGTTATAAGAAAAGAAATGTTCCTTTAACCTACACCCGCGTTTAATAAATCATACCTAATCTACCTCACGTTATTCAAAAAATAATAGAATTGAAACATAATTGCGAGTTTGTAAAAGATTTATTGAGCAAATTTTCTAATCCATACTGCTACGTCTACGGGTAATGTCTGTTGTACCACTGGCACGCCTCGTTCCGAAACGGCCGCCCAAACCTGAAATAATGAATCAATATTTATTACTCATATAAGCAATTAGAGAAACAACATGTAAATAGTGGATAGTACAATGGAATCACAATGCTGCTTCACAATCTAGTTAACGAGATTTTTTTGTAAAAACAAATGAAAAATAGGACTTTGCCTTAGTGCTATAAGTATACAAATTAAGTAATTAATAAACTACAATCAGATCATAGTGGGCAGTTGGCCACATTTGATATTAGGCAAAAAAGACTCTAAAAACAAAAATGACCTTTATACCCATGAATAAGAAACGGTTTGAAACATATAAAATAATTTATTTGAAAAAAGCATTTAAATTACATTACTGTGGAGATCCTATTACTCTGTTCATAATAATAATTATGACTATGTTAAAAATTAATATGACTCTGTTTTTACAAAAGAGAAAGATGTGTAAATAATAATTTATTTAGATTTAGTGACTGGGCGACAGTGGGAATATGCAGAAGTAGAAATAGATTATATGAATTGTACAGTGAAAGAACTTATAATCATAATAAGACATTTTATGAATATGTTAAAAAGTATTCAAAATTATTTAAACGAGTTTGCAGTGTAGCTAAATCTAATTACATTAATAATAAAATTAAATATAGTACTAATATTTCAAAAACTGCATGGAATATAATTAATCAGGAAACTGGGAAAGCAAAAGAACCACACACCAAGTATAATATAAAAAATAATGATAATTTGTTGTCAACCGCCAAAGAAGTTGCCAAAGCATTTGAAAACTTTTTTACTGCCATCCTTGTGTCAACTACTTTGAGTATTAATTCATGTTATACTCTTTCACAAACATTGCTAAAAGAAAATGTAAATTCATGCGATATTCATTTCGACCTTAAACATGTTACTGTTCCACAAGTTTTAAATGCATTTAAAAGCATTAAAAATACTCTCGATTTAGATGGAATTTGTGTTAAAATTATTCTAAGCCAGTCTATTTAATGACTGTTGATAATAGGGTATTTCCTCATTTAATGAAATTGAGTAAGGTCATTCCAATATTCAAAGCAGGTATTATGTATGACCCTAATAATGTTAAACCTATATCTATACTACCAACGCTCAGTATTTTACCAACGCAAGACTTTTGAAAAAGTAATTTCACAAGAATGCATAACAACACACTAGAATACATAACACATACAATAAAACATTTGCACAAAACTCAGATATGTTCCATGGAAGTCGGGACAAGTTTAGAAAAGAAATTATAACTTACACTTCACAAGTTAGTACACACAAACACGCACTTACTTACAATCATATACATCCATACATTACACACTACACCAGAGTCAATAATATGTCTTTGTATTTTGATTAAATATATTTTGTATTGCCTCTCTTTTTCAATGTTTGGGTATGTCTTATACATTGTATGCAGTTTAATGATGTTATAAATTTAAAATTCATTCTTTGATTGATATTGGTTCTGTTTGTTATCATTATTATTATTATTTAATTCCATTTGCCTGTATTAAATTTAGAATGTTCACAATTTTATCTAGTTATAATAATTTAAGAATCAAAACCTTGTATAAGTCTGCTTACTGTTAGGGAAAAAAAATTTAATTCCATAATTGGCTGTTGGTTACAAATATTTTATACTTATATTAACATTACTAAGAGCTGTGGATTTTGTGATCATAAATAAATAAAGTCAAATACTTTCTCATTTTTATGGCAATAGTTTAAGCAATTTAGTTTTACGCGGGGTCGCTCGAAATCCGATGGCAGTGTTGAGCTCATAAAGCACTTATTCAGCTTGGTGATAGACAGCATTGGTGTCTTTTGCGACTTGTCCAAGGCTTTCCACCGTGTGTATCATACTGCACTACTCATGAAACTGCACCATTACCGCATAAAAAACCGAGCGCTTGGCTTGATTAAATCATATATTTCTAATAGAAAACAGAAAGTTGCAATAAATGGAGATAAATCAGCAGGGTCGGCAGTGACATTGGGCGTACCCCAGGGCTCAGTTCGTGGTCCCTTCCTATTTTTAGTATATGTCAATGGTCTGGCATCGGTGGTTAAGAATCAATGCTGATGATACTTCCTTCTTATTTAAAATCAAATTCAAGAAACTGACTATCGAGCAGTGAACAAATGCATCTCCAATACAGTGAAGTGGTTCCATCTAATACTTAGATCCTCAATGAAAACAAAACTAAATGTGTTACGTTTGTAACATAAATAACACTTACATTTTGCATAATATTATCCTTTGTTTTGCACTTACTTTTTCTTCATTTCTTTGCTAAATATTCCTTTTATTTTTTCATTAAGTATTCTGCTTCATTTTTATTATTTCCATTTATTGTTGTTTACTTTTTGACAAATCATGTCAACTCAATTTTGTTATGACAGCAATGAAGGCTGCCAAACAAGCTAAGCCACGGATTCTTACAAAACTATTGTAAGAAAATATACTTATTTCCTGGCAAATAATATTAAATTCAAAATTTCAAATTGCAGTTCCAAATGAATGCGAGCCTGACTATATAAGCCGATTGCTGGCCTTAGAACGGCAGTCTATTTCAAGCCATCCTACCGATAACATCTCTAGTCTACTGCAAGTCCTCGACCTCATGCACATGCTGAGCTACCGGACTAGGCATAACCTTAGACGCCAAACTCCAGTAGGGACCGCATGTTAATGGTTTAGTGAAAAGGGTTGGCTCTGTCGCATATGCTGTTAAAAAATGAGACAAATTTCAAATGAAACAACTGCTCAATTAGTCGTATTCGGTAACTTCCATAGCCTCATGACATATTGCATTCTGTTGTTGGGGAGTGCTGCCGACATCGATATCATATTTATACTGTAGAAAAAGGACGCTCGCGCAGTCTATCAGCTCGGTCCAAGGGTGTCACTTAGAATAAATTTAAGGAAATAATTATTCTTACTTTCCATTCAAAATATATTTTAGAAAATTTAATGTATGTAAAAAAGAACGTAACCTTGTTAAAAAAAATATCCGCACAATGTTAACACAAGAGGAATCAAGCAGCTCATAATAGTAGGCTTCATAAAGTCACTAACTCATTCATGGGTCACTGTTTCATGGACATTTTCATAGAAACTATAAAGTTGTGTGAAGATACTATAAACTATCCAATTATTTGGATGATAAAAGCCCTTGGTTATAATCCCCTCATTAACAGCTTTTTACTAGTATTTGTAATAAAACATGTTTATTGTGTCTGCTTGTTCGTTGAGTTCTTCATCTCGATGAATATCTAGTGTCATTATCACTAAAAAACGTCTTTTTATGGTAGTGTCGGGTGACGAGTTTTTTAGACAAAGTGTCATGATTTACATTGTCAAATGCCTTAGACATTTCCATAAACCCAGCTATTGTTGGGTTTTTCTTTTTTACATTAGTAATAAGTTTCTCCAAAAAATCATATACTGCCATGTTTATTGACTTATTTTTACGAAATCCGTACTGTTTTTTACTGATTAACTCATTTGTTTCAGAAAAGTGTTTTAACTTGTTATAAATTACATATCCAAAAATTTTCGAAAACACGGAGATATGTGCGATCGGGCGAAAGTTTTCTAAAAGCTTTTTATCACCTTTTTTAAAACAGGGATAGTAGTTGTTAATTTTAATCTTGTTGGAAAAATACCTTGCTCTGAACATAAATTAATAATG
Source organism: Marasmarcha lunaedactyla (assembly GCA_923062675.1). Classification (NCBI taxonomy): domain Eukaryota; kingdom Metazoa; phylum Arthropoda; class Insecta; order Lepidoptera; family Pterophoridae; genus Marasmarcha; species Marasmarcha lunaedactyla. The sequence continues at coordinate 8,389,874 of OV281339.1, read as the reverse complement.
TGGCTTATAACAGGTGCTATAATATTTCCTACAGATTTGACAATTTTCGTAGAAATATCATCATACCCTACGCTGTTAACATTTTTAAGAGAATTAATTATTTTTATAATGTCAAAAGTTGTAGTCGGCGATGATAAAAATATTGAATTAGAGTGATTATTTATTATATGATTGTTTGATTTGGATTTTCTTTCTTTATTCTTAACTTAGTCAATAAAAAATCATTAAAAGCATGTGCAATGTCTGTCGGATTTGATATTTCTTTGTCATTTTGTAAGATACAAGAAACGTTTTGTTCGGTAAGATGTTATTCTTGTTAATAACTCTCCATGTTGCTTTAGATTTATTCTGAGCGTTTTTAACAAAGTAGTCATTCTGTACCGTTTGAGACAAATTTATAATTTTTTTACATCTTTTAATATATACGTCTTAAATATGTTTTTATTGGTTTCCGTCGGAAATAAACGATACCTCCACAGAAGCTGTCGCCTTTTTGTGCTGCATGTTTTAATGCCTTTTGAGACCTATTTTCGTTTCTTATTCGAGTATACTTTGACTCGAATTTTTGGGAAGTAAAAGATTATAAAATAGTATAAAGTGGTCATGAAAAATATTAAAGGCTGTATTCGGATCGTCGATGGTGTAAATTTCATTAAAACTTAGGCCGCTTATACATTCTATGAATTTCATAACATTGTCATGAGGAAAGTCGCATTTATCTATATGCCAGTAATTTAATTTACATGTTTTTTAAAAGGTATCCTGAGAGTTTGACCCGAATGATCTGATAGAGCTAACTCAATTATCACGCCTTTTACGCCTTTAAAGTTATGTATTATGTTATCCAAACATGTTTTACTCTGTAATTTTGTGGGCTCCTTAAATTCAAATTTTAAATTATATTTAGATATAGTTTGCATGAAATTCTTAGTTAATTGATTATCTTTTAAAATGTCAATATTAAAGTCACCACAAATAATAATTTAACAGTCTTTAATGTCAGTGAGATATTTCAATATTTGATCAAGTTTACTTAAAAATTAATTCACTAATTCTATTCTTGATTTTGGAGGCATATGAATACACCTAATTATAATTTTAGACTTTATTAATTTTATTGCTGAACACTCGATTATGCTACAAATTGATTGTTTAACTACATTCGAAAAGTTTTCATATTCATAGTCGTTTCGGATGAGAATGCAGGAGCCGCCATAACGCTTTTTTCTACAGTAATAAGAGGCTTTTTTATAATTTGTAAAGTTAGACGATATAAATCTTTTTCTAACATATTGTGGTCCGTTACGACTATAATGTCTATTGAATTTTTTTATATCCTTAAGAGTTTCTAAGCCAACCGTAAGCGAGTCACATCCATCTATATTTTGGTGAAGTATATTTAAAGAGTTAATTACGAAATAAATTATCCGAAGTCCGAAATTATCCGATGTTTAGAGCTGTTTTCTTCACACTTCACACTTATAATTTCCATTATATTTTGGTAAATGTTTACATAATGTAATATAATGGAAATTATTAGTCCAAGCTTGTTTATTCTGCCCGTGAAATAAGAAAACATTGTGTAAGTTAATCTGTCACTTGAATCGAAAAAATAAGTATTTTTCACTATTTCGCAACTCTATGTTAAGTAAACTATTGTTGTTGTTAAAATTGTTGTAAAAAATCAGTTTCACTAATTATAATTATACAGTAATCATTCACTGTAAATTTAGGTAATTTATTTTCTCAGTTTTGTAGTAATTGCGTTGTTTTAACATTAGCTAATTGATAGCGACAATAATCAAACTCTCGTGAGAACGCCTTTTCAACATCATTGAGGGAGCCAGAAAAGTGTCTGTTATTTAAAATGCAAAGTTTTCTCTTATATTTTTCACGTAGTAATAAATTAGTGTCGTGATCATTTTTCCGTTATTGAAATTATTCAAGTTATTGTTACTATTAGAATTGTTTTTTGTAGACTGCTGAGCCGCGCCGGTTGTCCCATCACTCCTGTTTTTTCTTCAAGATGTGGGCGTTCTGGTAATTGGATGTGCAGCGCTTAATTTTTTGTACTTTTTAATCTAACTTCTTTAACATCTAATATGCTATTCTTCAGTGTTCTGTATTCTAATTTCGAGAATAAAATTGTGGACATATTTATAAAGCAAAAATTTACTACTTATAACAAAACTTTCTTTATCAAAAAGAAAAAAATGTAATATTTTTTTCAGCTTATCATTTTTAATTGTCTACTTTCGCAGTGTATAAGTATTGGGAGATTTACAAACGGTATAAATTTTGTTTTCTTCTTGTTATAATTATAATATTACCGAGAATCGGTGAGCATGGCAGCTTCCTGTGGTAGATTGAGTCACATACACAGAATCGTTCGCAAGCTGTCTGTGTCAAGGGTTACTTTTCTTCATAGCTCCCTGTACCGTCCGGATCCGCACAGGGATCGCACTTGGGCCCCGTACTATTTACACTGTACGTTAACGATATAGGTGATTTTCTTTGTATTAACAAATAAATATAAATAAATAAACAGAACGTATATCATAAATAATGCCTCTTACGTCCCGAGGTAAAAAAGAATCTCTGGATCCATGTCGGAAATAATTCTCCCGACTGGCCCGGTTCATTCTGGGAGGTCGACGGTTCCAGATTAGGGAGCGTCTACATAGAGGGCTCAGGTATTGCGGTAACCAAAATGGCTAGCTGGAGATTCGTCCACTGGGTTCATCATTATATTTAAATAATTTTAATGACGACTTTCAGAAGGCCTACCATCAACTTTTAGTTAGCCATTCAATTCCGATGCAATCCAGTTTAGGTACCTAAACTGAATCGCTAAGATTCGTACCATGGAGTGCCTTTAGCTAACTGGCGTTTGAATCGCTCACGGAGCGTTTGTCTGTGGTCCGCGTGTGAGAAAGACATGACGCTGTACACTCTTTGCATAAGTCTGTCTCTTTTGCTCGAACCATATGCGTTGCGTTTCGAAATCTAGTTGATAAGATTTTAGCGGTTTTTTTGTGTAAAAAACCACAAATATATTTTAAAATTGCACTTTTTAGTGTCAAATTATATACCATGGGCCCGTTTTAGTACTCATTAAATAACAGAAATTTTTATAAATATTTAAATTACAAATACATAAAGGTTTTCTTAGTGTTGTCGTAAAAATAAATTGGTTATGACGAGGTTAGAACGCACCCAATTCGACTTCTACCTTTGTCTCTACAGATAAATCAGTTGATTTTGTTGATTTTTCAACAATGGCCTCAGCTCATCACACCGTTCTAATACCAATCGTTTAGACAACCGATATCCTTTTATATATTCTTCATCTTCCAAATAATAGGGGTCCAATTGTTTCCGTATTGTGTTTATTTCATTATCATTCTTCAAGAAAACAAAAAGGACTGATTCGTCAGACATCTACAATAAAAAATAGCTCTAGAAATCACTTTTTCACATTAACACGTAAGAAACACTAAATATCCAACTGAAATACCTTAAATTACGTATATATTAAAAATTTTTTTAAAGATAAACCGAAACGATTCATTTCACGCCAAGAAAGTAGCAACTTTTTTTGAATCGCTTACTTTGACATTTTAGTCATCCAATTATAGGTTGAAATATCACCTCATGGTATGAAAAATGAACGAACTAAAACAGTTTGCGATCCAATTGCCGACTTGATTTGGCGTCAACCTAAACTGGATCGCTTTAATGACGTCGTGGTATGAAATAGCAAAGCAGTTTATTTTAGGTCGACAATTGAATCGCAATAATAGTTCATAGTAGGCCTTCAGATTTGAAAAAAAAAATAGATGTAATAGAAATATTACGTAATACAGACATCGTGTTAAATCCCTTCCAGATTTTTTGTTTTCGTATTAAACTTTTTAAACATTATTGAAAAAAAAGCCAATAATAACAATACAATTACTATACAGCATTAATCGGAATTAGAAACACCAGTAAATTTTACGGATAACGTGTTACATCTATTATAGATTACACGTGTTTTCTGCATCTTTTCGATAAAGCGAAACTATAGTTTATAATAAATAATAAACATCAGGTAGAAAACTACCAGGAATTTTTGCAGGTAGCGTGATATTTCTATTATAGATAACACGTATTTTCTGCATCTTTTCGACAAAGCGTGACTATAGTTTATAATAATATACATCAGGTAGAAGACTACCAGGAATTTTTGCAGATAGCGTGATATATCTATTATAGATAACACGTATCTTCTACATCTTTTCGACAAAGTGAAATTATAGTTTGTATTAATAAACATTAGGTAGTAACTACCTTGAATTTTTGCAGGTAGCGTGATATATCAATTGTAGATTACACGTATTTTCTGCATCTTTTCGACAAAGCAAAATTATGGTTTATAATAATAAACATCAGGTATAAGACTACCAGGAATTTTTGCAGGTAGCGTGATATATCAATTGTAGATTACACGTATTTTCTGCATCTTTTCGACAAAGCAAAATTATGGTTTGTAATAATAAACATCAGGTAGAAGACTACCAGGAATTTTTGCAGATAGCGTGATATATCTATTAGAGACAACACGTGTTTTCTGCATCTTTTCGATAAAGCAAAATTTTAGTTCATAATAAAAAACATTAGGTAGAATACTAACAGGAATTTATGCAGATAACGTGATATATGTTCCTGCATCTTTCCGATAAAATGAAATTATAGTTAATAGATACCCGCGATCACTTATGAAAAAAACAAAAAATGGCTTACCTCATCAGAAGAATTAACAAGCCGCTATCGTATATTCTTTGTTGTTAGTTCTAATTTTCGAACTTATAGTAAACTTTTAGTACAACTTTTACACCATATTTAATATTAAACTGTTAAGTTACTCGTTGGTATAAGACATGTGCTTGTTACCACGCACGAAAAAAGAATGAAGACTTGCTGGGACCGGGGTTGATCAAGTAAAAAGACAGAAAGTTTTTTGAATAAGTCAAATGACATACTCTAAAACTTTGCGAAGGATTACCTTAAAAGGACTACCTCGTTAATTAAATACTATCTGAAGAATGAAGCGACGAAATATAATGAATAACCACTCGCATTTGTTCGGTGTCCTTCGAAGATAGCGTCAGTTATAAAAGTTTATTAGTTTTTGAAAAGATTTAATTTTATTAAGACTAAATGTTTACACTGACTGACATGGTTTTTCTTTATCACTTGTTTCTTGACCTTCGTCCTGCTTACAAGTGTCTGCGCTGTGCTTGAGCTATTTACTATTTCGTTAATCTTTATTGTGAATTTGTATTGTAAATTTTTTTGTTGATTATTTTTTTTTTAACTTTACGGTGTAAAACATAAGTAACCATGCCACGGCAAAACTATCCTCCTGAACATCTAGTGGATATTCATTTTGTGTATGGATAAAAACTTATAAATATGTAAAATATGCGCGTGCGCAGTGCGAGTTTTTCTTACTTTTGATAATATTACATAATAACTTTAAAACTATTGACAAAAGCATAACAGTTGACTTTTTTCGTGCGAATTATAACAATATTTAATTAATTAGTCATATAATGTATGCCTAGAATATGATTTTAATTGTCAGCTGCTGAATTTAATGAGTAAAACACATCAATTCATTCCCAAAATATTATTATGGGAAAACATTATCCGAAACAGTAACCGTGTTAGTTGATTTTAAAATCTAGTTATTTAGAAACCAAAAATAAAAATGCGACTTTGTCATACTTCTCATAAAGGTGTTTTACATAAGATGTTTTGTCTTAATTGAATTATTTTGTATGAAAAATAAAAACCAAAATAATAATAAAATTGAAAATTTTTTCACATGTTATTCGATTCTTTTACATGGGCCCATTAATACCCCAGAGTTATGGGAAATTTAAAGGAACACTTTGTATAAATAGGATTGAAGAGGTAAACTTAAGGCCACAGTCTCGCTCCGATCGCCGTCCGGTACGGACGTGCTGGGCCCCGTTCTCCGTTGATCGGTCCCTTCCCGATATCCTGTGGCGCTCAGTCTACTAACGTCACAGTTTAGCGTGTTGGTTCCGTGCTACGGTTTTCAAGGTTTTTCTACTCCCTCTGAGTGCTATCGAAGTGTGAGTGTTCTTTGCGACTAAGCCTCTTAGTCTTCAAAGTGCTGTGCAGTATTGTGTTGTGCTTGTGCTGAGAGCTGTGTAGCGCCCAGCGTAAGTAGTCTGGTTTCAGTACAAAGGATACTTAACGGTGACAACGAATTTGTACTGATCCAGTCCTTTTTATTTTATTTATTATTTCCCTCTATTATTTTATATTTTCTCTTCTATTTTCATATTTATTATTATCATATTTGTGTCTTTTCGTGTACAATTGTCTTTTTTTTTCGGTAAAGGTTGACCCTAACGCGGTCAACTCTTTACCTGCGTACCCTTTTTTAGGTTTCTAGGTAGCGGCCTTCGGCGTACTCCGGTTAGTTTTAAGTTATTCTCCCCAGCCCCTCTACCGCTGGCTTTTATATACTTATATAGACATATAATTGTCCCAACCCCTCCCTAATGGATTCGCTAAGCGTTATTAACTTCGCGAAAGCGTTCACCCAGGCGCTTGCTTCGGCAGGCGTCTCCATTCCGAACGACATCCTACCGCAGGCCTTGCAGGCATCAATCGCGTCCCCGGCCCCTCAGGCCCCAACACCAGCCCCTCAGGCCTCCAACGTCCAGACCCCTCAGGTCTATAGCTCTCCCGCGTCTCCCGTTCCATCCGATATGGACTGCGCGTCGGTCTCATCATCTCAAACGTCGCGCCGCAAGCGTATAGCTCCCGGGAGCGACTCGGAATCCGCGTCTGGTGCGTCATCGGACGCCGTCATCGTAACCGGCTCTCCTGAGCCTCCATTTCAATTAGTTGCCAAACGCTCTAAAAAGCGCTCGAAATAAGCCGTGGTGTCTTCAACACCCGCCCCCGCGCCGCTTATGTCTCTCGAAGTGACCGCGTCATCGTCGGTCCTGTCGAAGCCAGAGTCGCGCTGCGCTCCCGTCCCGGTTAAGCCTCAGCTTCCTCCGCCCATCTTCCTCCGCGAAAAAGCGCGCTGCACCGCGGTTTCTTACTTGTGCAAAGAGCACAAAATCAATTATCTCAAGGCGAATAACGTAGGCGATACTATTAAAATCTATGGGAGTCATACGCAGCATCAACACGACGTGCTCGCGCAATGGCGCGCGGCATATTTATACTCGTGTCTGTATGGACCGCTGCGTGGCCCCGCCGATGATCATCGCTACGCTGAAGCATAGACCGAAAACGCGTCCGTATTTACGTGGGTGTTGGAGCGAGACAGATGTCGTGTTATTTGTTGTCCTTGTCCAACAATGCTATCTAAGCAGACGATCTTGGCAATAAAAATGATTTTGATTTTCTACAGTTCATTCCTGTCTGATTTCTTTCCTGCATGGTACAAGCTTCTACAATTGGTGACCCCGAGAAAAAACGAAAACTTTTGAAGATTCTGTCGTGTGGAACCAGCTACCATGTCTGAAGAACAGCAAGCACAAATTAAACCATCTGAAATGAATTACGACGTGAGTGCCGTGTCCATACAATCGCGGCTCTTACCCTTTTGGAGAGAAATTCCCCGGGCTTGGTTTATCCAATTCGATGCGGTTATCGACCCATTGAAGACCTCAGATGACCAGAAGTTTCGATACTTACTTCAACAGCTGCAAACGGCCGACCTGCAACATTTAACCGACATCCTCTACAATCCACCCGCAACTGGAAAATACGAAAAAGTCAAACAACGACTACTCGAGGCCTATGACAAATCGGACGTAAGAAACTTCCAGAAACTAATTAGCGGTTTAGAACTTGGTGACCAGAAGCCCTCCCAGCTATTAAGGAAGATGAAGGAGCTCTCAAGCGGCATGATAACTGAAGAAGGACTGAAAATAGAATGGCTAAATCACTTACCTGCACAAGTGCGTGTCGTCTTATCAGTCAACGAGTCATCTTTAGACACACTATCTGCGATGGCAGACAAGATGTTAGAATACGCCGGGAGCCCCAACGTCGCCGCAATCACATCATCATCACCATCAACCTCGTCGCCTACAACCCCCTCACCATACGAAACGTTAGCAAAGCAAGTGGAGAAGCTCACATTAGAAATTGCCGAACTACGTCGAGGACGGCCACTATATGAACATCGTCGCCGCCCATTTAACCGTCGTCATCGATCAAAACCCCGTTCACGCTCGCAGTCAACGCAACGTGGACCTAGACCGAAGCCTGGAGATGACAACTGGGAGTGCCGTTACCACTACCGTTTCGGGGACAAGGCAAAGCGGTGCGAGTCGCCGTGTTGTCGAAGAGAGAAGCAGTCGGGAAACTAAAGCCGACACCGACCGTGGCGGACGTTGGTGTCCCGTACACCAGTAACCGCCTTTGTGTACACGACCGTAACACTCACGAACGTTTCCTCGTGGACACAGGCGCAGATATCTCAAGATGCACTCGAACCGCGGTAGGCGTTTTCCACTCACCCTTGTCATCCTATCCAACATTCCCAAATCGACGGAGATCTTCAAAGAGGCCCGCACAACCTGCAAACTGTGAGCCGCCCGCTCTCCTCAAGAGCGGCTCTTCGCGTTAGCCGAGCATCACTCGCTACTTAGTTCTTTATAAATTCTATTTTTTCGTATAAACTCTTTAAATAGTAATTATAAATAGAATGTCTAGACTTGCTAATCCCGCGTCCGCTCGTATCAAACCCAAGGGCTAATCCCTAGTTTCATTTAACGCTCGTAGCCTTAGTACTAACATTCCTGAGCTCAAACTGTTCCTTCAGAACAACGAGCCAGATTAAATGCTTCTCCAAGAGACGTGGCTCACTCCAAACCGCACCAGGGGATTCGCTATTCCCAATTACGTGTTCATTCGTAACGATAGGCCCGACGGTTACGACGGCACAGCTATTTATTACAAAAGAGGTTTCAATTGCACTCCTCTCCCTACCCCTCCTCTCCTCAACATTGAAGCCACTGTGTGTAGATTGGCTATGACTGGTCAACCGACCATCATCATAGCTTCAGTCTACATACCTAATGACACCAGACCTATCCTTAGCGACTTCGAGGCCATTCTCGCCCTCGGCCATTCAGTCATTATGTTCGGAGATTTTAACTCCAAACACTGGACTATCGACCAACCAAAGCGGTAGAGAACTCCTTAAAATCACTCAGCAACTTGACTTAGACGTTATCTCTCCCGTCACTCCCACTCACTATCCCGGCAACCCTAACTACTCTCCTGACATCCTCGATTTTGCGATCGTCAAACGAATCAACCTCGATCTCAGTTCTATCGAACCGCTCGATGACCGTGCTAGGACCGCCCAACGATAATGTCACCCCTCCAAAGACCTTTACCAACTGGAAAGGCTTTAAAAATAAGTTAGTTTCAGCCTTAGAGGCTCCGAACTCTCCGTTCGCGATCTCGCCCGGCCAATTAGATAGCCCGGATAAAATAGACTCGATAGTCGATTCCCTCACTGATGCTATCAAATCAGCCATCAGCAGAGAACGAAAAGGTTGCTAAGCGAAGTATACCCAAACTACCCTTAGCCGTTAGCAATCTTATTAAAGCTAAGAACGCGGCTCTCCGGAGAGCCAAGAAATATCCCACGCCCGCCTATAGATCAGCTGCGAATCAGCTACAACGTAAAGTTAGGTCTTGCCTCACGGAACTCCGAGTTTAACGATCTCATGGAGAATATATCCCCGTCCCACCAAGCTTATGGCCCGAACCCTACGCGTAGACACCGCCTCTCACGTTCCTGCTCTCACTCGTCCCGACTATTGCCTTCGAAGTCGAAGAGAAAGCTGAATGCTTCGCCGACAGCATAGCGGCACAATGCTCGCCCAGCACGCAACCCGCGGGTCCCTCCCACATCCAGGCGGTGGAGGACGAAGTACTCCGCAGAGAATCTCTCGCCATCACCGACGACCCTGTCACAGTCTCTAATGATGAAATCTTGAGTCTTATTAGAAGTCAAAAGTCCAAAAAAGCTCCTGGTGCGGATGGTATTTCCGACGACGCACTTAAACACCTGCTGCAACAGGTGCTTACCTTGTTAGCCATCATCTTCAATGCCTGCTTCGACCATAGCTACTTTCCAAGTTTTTGGAAACTTAAACTTAAAGTTTAACGTCCGTAGTATTTTTTATCTTCCGAATTGTGTAGGTAAAAAATTTGTACCTAAATGGCTACAGCGAAATCTTACATATCTTTTTCTAGCAGGACCTCCGCGGTTTGAAGGTCTTCAGATCAAATGTATTTGGCCCCTTTGAGTGGTGTATTAGTACCTTAAAAGAAGAAAAAGTCAGAAAAATCAATAGCAATAAACAATGGCTTATTATCCGACCAAATTCGAATGTCTACAAAAAAGCGACCGTTTCGTTCATATCGATGACCTTCTTAACTTTACTACCTTACTGGTATAAACGTGTTGTGTCTGAGTACACTGAAATAGAAAAGGCAGTAAAAATAAAAAATTGTCATTGGATTACATTCTGCTTGTTTTTTTCCGTTATTTTAATCATAATTAAGTACTGTATATTGCAGTCCTACATATAACTTGCTTATGTCTCTCTGCGCTCATTCGTTTAGGATTTTCCTGCTGGAACAGCATTACCCTTGCAGAAATCGCTTTTTATTTTTTTCCAAAACGACAATACGCACATATTTTTATTTTGGCGCACATTTACAGCAGGTGCCGATCTAATTGTGCGTCCCACTCATAACACTCTAAAAGCAACTTTCCAGCTGGGGTAACGCACACGTACCTTTTTTATACTTTTCGCCGATAATCTCGTAAAGTTCTTGATGCACGTTTTAAAACGCAAGTAGTTGGCTCATCCTGGGAGAACTACTTTTTCGATTAATGAAATAAATTATAGATTTCTTATGCATAGTTTTGCTGCATCATTTTTAATATTACTACCCAGCGGTACACTGCACACCGGTGCAGTTTCCAGTGTAGTGTGAAAACTGCATTAGTCAAAAATAACTTAAGTGAAAGTATGTGTGTTTCTATCTCTCTTCCACTAAATATTAAGTTATTTCGTTGCTGTAAACTAACTGCTAACAGAAGTTGAGTTATTTCATCTTTTTGAAGAGCTCATTTCAACCCCTAATAATTTTAAAAGCATTTTACCTAATCTTTTGTTTAGTACCTTTATTATAAGGTTACCTTTTCTACTTTTTGTAAGATTAGTAAAAAGCATGTTAATAAGGTTGTTTGTGTAAAAATTCGTTAGAACTGAAATACTAGATTTTGGCATTTATTTTTTAGGAAGTGGTAGAACCTGTGCAAATTATTTAGGCACATACTTCAGACTGTCCAATTGTGTGTTTGTATGCGCGTATAACTTTCTTTTATTAAAATAACGCTGCCGTTTAAAAAGTGTTGCAAACACTCGTTCAAAGAAAAAATTAAAAACTTCACGTAATGCTTAACGTATGCCATATGGAGGGGTTTGAGTTTTGACCCAACATGTGTTATACTTTTATCTATGAAAGTACTGTATTACTAGCCCATTTGCACTTGTACAGTCTCGCACAAACACCCTGTATAAACGTCTTGTTCGATTTTAAATAGTTCCGTTATACGCGTCCAGATTTAGTCCGGGCCAAACTTGATCATACTTTTACAAATATCAAAAAAAGTCAGCGTTCACGGATAATTGGTTAATATTTTTTAATGGGAGCTAATTAAACGTACTTCTTTTTAATAGCATTATACGCCACGAAAAATCTATATTGCCATCTAAATTAATAACTCAGCCACGACCGACGAGCGTCTAAATAATACTTAGCCATTAAACATATATTGATGTATAATGTTTTTGCTGTCAAATTTTGAATTATCATACAATTTCTTCTCCGGGTGCTGCCGCACCACGCTGGCTTCGCTCGCTCGGCTCACGCATGCGATAATTACAGCCTAACATTCGATAACCTAACCCAAATTTAACTACTACGCTTTCTATAGAATAGTTAGTAGGCATTGCATAAAAGGCGAATTAGTATATTAGAGGCTATCTCATTTAGGCTAGCAAATGTTTCCTAGACAGATGATACCATTCAGGATAAATTATAGTACGCGATTCGTGTTAATCGACAGTAACGCGCCAGCACATATAGATCAACGAATGAACGCTGGTCTCCGGGATTAAAGCGTTTAGACTGACTTGCCGACGGCTTCCAGCCACCTTCAAGAATTCTGTCATAAATCAAGGCAGCCGCCATACAAGAATGGGATAGGTCACCAGAACTATTAGATAACATGATCATATCCGCATGCGTTCGAGCCAGGAGTTATTTTGTATTAAATTTGTAAGTAAAATCATGTAAAAGTTAATAAAATTAATTACTGTAATAAAATTCTCACACTTCTTTAAATCACACTTTCACAGAGATTGAGAGAATTTTTAACATTAAAACGATGTATGATTCATAAATTATATTTTAACACGATAAAATATATCATAATTTTTCTGTTGTCTCTTCTTTTTTCGTTTTAAAAAAAATGACGTTGAATGTAAAGAAATGTCAATGACTATAATTTTCGTAGATAACTTTGAGGTGTTTCGTGGTTTGCCATAGAAGTCCACTCTCCAGCACGCATGAAATTAAAATCTGATCAACATTAATCTAAACTGAACCCAACCCAAAAAGGTTATCAAATGCGATCCAGAACATTAAAAAGACAGATACAGATTAATTGAGAACCGTCTCCTATCAATTATTATCCTCCCATATTGAAAGAAATTGAAAATTGAAAAATATAGGTAGATATAAAATAGGCGTACTCATGGCGCTGTGTCACCTTGTGTTGGTTATTTCTGGGAATATTAAATTGCAGGGTCATGACATAACTTATTGATTAACGTCGTAGCGCTGCAACGCTAGCACGCATGTCCGAGATGCACACAATAATTAAATCGGAATATATGCAACCTTGTTCACCGGCCGGTTGCCATGGCTGCGGCAAGTCCCCCACCTGCCTCCCGCCACCCTTCCAGACACAATAGATATCAAAGACATTATTGTCAACAATGTTTTTCTTTGATCATACTAAATTTAATTTAATACAGTAACTACTTTTAATGGAATCTTACTTCATCATGCCCAGTTTCAGTTCATGAGGATTTAACGTCAAGTTCAGATCCGGATAATCTCTCCACCTCTTGTTGACAGGATCTTTGGCCAGTTGAAGTTGAAATGGCGTGAGTGCAACTTCACCCTTTTTATAACAGTCACGGCAAACAGGACTTAAGGCATTCTAGAAATAAATCAATCTTGTGTTATTTTGTACAGATTATTTGTAAACTAAAATTAAAAAATAAAACCTAGACCAAAAAAATCATGCACTACTTATGAACGGCTCCACCGATTTTCATAAGAGATGGCTAGATCGTTCTGGATTTCTTCAGCTTTCAGAGAGAAGACACCGCATTAAAATCGTCCTTTCGTAGAGAAACGATGCCATAAATAGATGCACAGATATACCCCTAACTGCGTCGGGTTGTATAATTATGTTGGTGAGAGATAGACGATTGACTTAATATTGATATTTATTTACGAGTGCTACCACAGTTCTCCGTTTCGCAAACTATGAATGGTTTCTAATTATCGGTAAGAGTGCCCTCTGTTAGAGCTTACAGTTGGTAATTAACTCATTTGAGCATTTATGATTTTAGTAAGATAGTATTATCGGCGTTGCCTTATCTGGTCCCGTCTGCCACAATCCATCACAAGCATGAAGGCGACGATATTTGATACAGTCCAGGTCATACTGGTAGGAGCGCGGAAAAACCGCTTGACGAGCTGAAACAATATGCCTCACTGTAATACCAATTTATTAACTTTTACAGCAAAAAGTAGGTAATTTATTGTCATAAAATATCGTATAAAATTTTACAAAATAATAACACAGCTTAAATATTGATATTTTTGGCGCACTGCGAATGAAAATATACTTATTTAAACCAACTATGAGCGTAACTTTCATTTTTTAAATTAATTATAATTCTCAGTCTGTTATAGGCCTATTTTAAGCCAATTCAGTACGGCAGTGGGAGTTTACAAAATGTGAGGAAGGGATTTTGAATTCCAACCTGTTAATTTTTTTTTATGTATTCATCGTTCAGTTTTATTACAATAATCGCTTAGTTAACAGAATTGTAAACAATTGTTTACAAGGCCTTCAATATACGGTCTACTTGAACTTCCTCCTCATCAATTCTTTTTAGTTTATCAGTTATTAGTTTGAGGAATAATTGTGTTAGGCCTGGGCTGTACAGTAGACTAGTCTTTTTAAAACCACTGTCCTAATCTGACAGAGGGATGCCGAGCTCTCTCGATTTCAATTTAAGGTTTTTATGTATGCAAAGCGTTCCAACTCGAAAACCAAAACTCTGTAATACCAAAGGCTAGTTAGCTTTCTAATGTGACACTATAGTTATAATAACATGCTTTATAGAAATACATTAATTTAGATTTTTTTAATTTTTGGTTATAACAACGAAAGTGAATGTTTCGTAAATATTTTTACCTCATGTTGTAAAAATACTTTTATATACCATATACACATGTGTAGGTAGTTATTTTTTTTTTAGGCAGGGACATCGTTCAATAAGCTTTCTGGTCGCGGGGAATTTCCACTCTCTTGTTTAGTTTGTGGCGAGAGATATCTACCTATTAAGCTGAGGTCCATCGGACGGAGGACAAGAGCTCGGGTGCCTTTAGGCGTATCGTATGTAGAAGTAGTTTAAGCTCCGGCTAAGCTACAAAGTCCGGTGATATTTAAAAAGCCTGTAGGGCCATATATAAACAGTTCATTCCAAAAGAAGATGTATACGATTCTCATCGACGAAAACCAATGACGGTGTTTGATTAACATGGGTTGCACGGCTTATTAAATACATCCAGACCCCTCTATCACCTCTATTCCACGAACTTGTTGAGCTCTCCTTGTAGTGCTTTTTGCAATTGTGATCAAACTATTTGTTGTTATTGTAAGCTATTGAAGGATCACTCTTTCATATCCTAATGTTGAAGGTTTTCTTACTTGGCTTAATTTGTTCTGTGGTCAATCCATAATTGTTGTACGCGTCATGCAGTGTGTAGGCATTGGCACCAGGTTTATCCACCCAAAAAGCTTTGTCCTTTTCTACCATTTTGTAAATAACCGCATCGGGAAGTTCATCTATTGTTGGCCTGCACAAACAATTTTATGTATGACCGGGAGATACGACATTAAGACTAAGCGGTGATGGGTGAAATTTATTCAGGACTTTGTTTTTTTATAAGTATATAGATAACAAAGGTGGGTGAAGTCAGATGTGACTACAGGTCACTTTTTATTTTAACTTATATTTTATTATGATAACTAATATAAATTATTGTAAGTTTTTGAAATGAAATGAAATATTTAATTCTCAACATTGACAACCACCAGTTCGAAAAAACCTTCGTGAAGAAGAACTGGCAAGAAACTTCGCGGGTATATTTTTTTCAAAATAAATTTACGTCTCTTTATGTCTATACAAAATTATTCTTATTTGCATCTGTTAGCTCGGCAAGTCTCCCTCCACCCAAGTATCCAAACGACGAACACCCTGTAACGGCACCCGTTCACGAGTTAACGCGGGATCCAGCCATTGCCCTCCTCAACCATATTAGAGGGAAGTGAGCGACCCGTCACCCGTTACCATAAGAAGACGTACTTTAGTGACAATGACGCTTTAGATATTCATCGGGACGAAGAACGCAACAAACAGACACATTACACATGTTTTATTACAAATACTAGTAAAATCCTGTTAATGATGGGATTACTTTTCTATTAGTTTTTGCTTCATTATTAAGTAATGTTTCATGGTTTTTCTTTATGTTTGTCATGTACTGATAAAAATACAGGGTGTTATTTTGCAGATTTCAGCCGTCATGCTTGTTTTAAATGCAGTTTTTCTTCTCTTATAAAATAATGGAATTTTTCCTAGGAGTAAAACTTGCTACCTTCCGTATTTAGAGTGATTTCCCTTTCCATTCTTTAGGGAACTGCTCACAGTATTAACTATTATATTTGTTATCAGTAAGTACAGAATGAAATAGGTGTCATGTATTTCATACCTTAATAATAAAATATAAGTAAAATAAAATATGACCTGCAAATGTATACATATAGTTTCATCTCTAACACACAAAATGATAATTGACATCTTGTAGTTTGTTTCATTGTTCTTGAAGCCTTAGCACCTAAGGACTCCTACATATCAATCGCCTAAGACTGAAGAAGACGGAACCTAGATTCATTTATGAGACTTATGTCGATCGATTATGACACACGTGGTGTACTTTGATGAGTCCAACAAATTTGGACGTCTCGGCGTATTCGGTTGGGCAGTATTTGTTGAAAGACAAAGCCGGCCCTGAGCAACTACTACACGTTTTGTGTTGTATAGGGCTCTAGCCGAGCTAACAGACCATCGGGCTAATATTGATCGTCAAAGCTCGACTGGCATGAACCGGGCAAGGGATTTGCCGAACATATATCTTGCCACGCGGTTTTGATATTTAATGCCGGCCCGAATAAGCGAAATTAAACTTATAAAACTTTAGATGAATGATTCTGAGAAAGATACAGAATGATGATATGACGTGGTGCGCAAGCAAAACAGTTCTTATCGCGTAGTGACAGTTGGATTGAAAACTGCGACTCTAAGCTAAATCGACGTCGAATCAGGCGACGTAAACAAGGTTTGTGAGCTATGTGCATGGAGTTTCAATTACTTAGGTAGAGAGCGTAGTGTAAATGTCCAGTGATCTAATGACGAGACAAATGTTGGACAAATAGGTTTGAGCGTAATCGATCAGTACGCTAACATTAAAAATAATCCTCATAATACCAAACTGTATAGACTTAACTATTTTTCTTATCCTTCTTTCTCATCCTTTTTATAAAAGTAAGAACTAAGTCAATTTGATAGGAGAAATTGCAAATAATTTAGTATTTCTATACTTATTCTATATAATTTATTAGTAAGTATAAAAAATTTCTATCTTTTAAAATAAAGCTACAACACCGTAGCATGTTAAGCCTATTTTAAAGAATTAAGACAAGTAGTAAAATTATGAAAATAATAATAACAAACACTTAAAAACATGCTTTAGTTTATTTAAAGAAAATAGGTTATGTCAACTACGTTTTCAATTTGTTTGGTAATTTAAATTTTTTTTTATTTTATGACATCAGCTATAATTATATAGATTTTGTGTAAATTGGCCAACACAATTTCATGATTAGTTGGCTAATATAATGATGTGTCAAATAAGATTTTATGAAAAAAATTCTGCCATTTTCGAACTATTTTGCGTGCGCTGCAAACGCCTTAAGAGTTGGACGAATATTATATACCTATGGTGGAAATGTTTCTCTTTAATAATTCTACAAAAAATCTGCAAAAAAGTGAAATAGTGAACGATAAATACAATCAAATTTGATACTTTAGCAGCAACAAATTTATTCCTATCAAAATAAATATTTAAATGAGCCCGAACGTGGACAGTCGCATAAAGGGAGATTTTCGCGACTGATCGTTCAATTACTAGTTATCAACTAAGTATTCATTTTAAAATAAACAAGTTAACTTTACATTTACGTACATTAAAATTAAGTTTACCACTCCATTTATTTTATGCTATAGAAGCCGTGGGGAAAACCTGGTTATTAATAAATACCGATATGTCCCATCTTTCGTATCGTACCGGAGGAGGTGGGACGTAGTGTGGGTGTATATGAAGCCTCGTGCTTCTGTTTTACCACCGCATGCCAATGGATTCAAAACAAATACATTATGAAGTAATATATCAGATTTTTGTTGAATTTGATTCCCTGTTCCCTGTATTATTATTACAAGACTTGATTACAAATTAAAACCATATTTTAGATTTTTTAATAAACATGAACGTGCAATAGGGTGTTGCTTGGGACAACCAATAATGACTGTCGGGTCTTGTCGGCGGAAAGTTCCGAAGACCCACGGGCGCGGTTTTTAGCCGAAAGTTCGCGTTCTACATTACGTGTACAAGTAATTGAAACTCAAAGGGTATGTGCGTCAAAAGCTTGTTCCCTATAATATTCACCGCTATTTTACTTTAATTAGTGACTTCACCACTAAAAGTATGAATTAAAATAATTTTATACAAACACTACAAACCGTCTTGAAAAATAGAACGAAAAGGTCGCACGAAAATGATTTATTTTTCTCTTTTTTGTTAATTTTTGTTTGAAATCGGTTTCTAGATTTTTATTAAATAATTTAATTCCAGTTCTACTCGTACGAGCCTCAATGCAAAAGAGTTCGCCCAGTCATATATTGCAACTTATGTTTGTGTTTTCAACTTAACTACATATTCATAAAACAGAACTTTGAAAAAAGACTAGTATAGGGTAAAATTCTCCATCTTATTGTTGTTAATCAGGCACTTTTAAAGACTTCTTTTACTGAAATGTGTATTTATGGGCACTTTAATTTCCTACGACTAACTCAAAATAGTTCAAAATCTCTTAATCGATGTAAAACAGATCGTCCATGTCTCAATTCTACCTGTTTTAATTAAAAAATGAGTAAAATTCGATTTGATAATATAAATAATGTGTCACATGAAGCGTCACTGTAATCTCCAAAATATAAAAACCATAATTTCATGCAATTTTCCTATCGCCTATAATTATAAAAAAGACCTATCGCCGACGAAGCAAGAAAAATAATTATTCATAGCCAAAATAATGGCAAATCTGCTAACCCAGTTCAATTCAATTAACCGTTCAATTAACTTAGCCAGTTAGTTAAATTTAAGTTAAATTTAAGTTAATAAGTTAAATTAGCCAGTTCAATTAACAGTTCAGAACATCACTGAACATCACTGGAAAAATGGCACGGTTGAATGTTTGAAGAAACCCAGTCGGCCGCGAATCACAAGCGAAGCTAAAAATCGAGTGTAAAGGAAAATCAAAAAGAATCGTCATTCCCGCGCAGGCGAACTTACTTACCTTGAAGTGGAGAGGACGATTTAGGCTATGGATTTTATACTGTTAAAGAGAAACCTTTACTCACGCCTCTCTCAAAAAGTAAATGGTGAAATTCGCTAAAGATCATGAAAATTGGACTGCAGACTAGGGGCGTGAAAAAATATGGAGTGATGAATCTTTTTTTTTTATTGAAAAAGGATAAGACGTTTGTTTTCTATCTCACCTGATGGAAAGTGACGATGAAGACGAAGGTGTTACACGTCTATCCACGAGATACCTATTCACTCGACGCTTGAAAGAACTAGGACTATAATTTTCTGGAAAAACAACCGCAGGCAGTTCATTCCACACCTTGGCGACCTGCACGAAAAAGGAACTATCGAAGCGTTTGGTTCGACTTCTTGGGATATCTACCATGAAGGGATGGAAGGTCTGTTGCGACTAGTAGTCCGATGCAAGAAGGGTGTGGGTTCAACCTGATCAAAAAGAGCATTCGCGCACTCTCCCAAATGTAATCTGTAGAAGACTGCTAAACTGGCAACTTTCCGACGATGGTCGAGGTTCTGCAGTTTTTTGGTGGTGAGGTGAAAGTTGTTAATAATTTTTCGGGCTCTTCGGTCAACTGCATCCATCGCTTCTAGTTGGTGCTTTGCAGAACCATCCCAAAGGTGGCTACAGTACTCCATACAAGATCGAACTTGAGCTGTATACAAATTAAGTAGTAGTTTGTAGAAGTAACTGTTAATGCAGTAAAGTACCAAAACATTCTGGACACAAGTCTCGTGCACTCGATTCCAACGTTGAAACACAGTAATGTCTACCTTTCAATAAAAAGGTGCTTCACATTGCGACGACAACCAAGGCTTGGTTTAACCAGAATCAGATCCCTATAACGGAGTGGCCGTCAAGTAGTCCAGATTTGTCACCAATTGAGACCCTGTGGTGGAAAATGATTAAAATCCTGCCCAAGTATCCAGCAAAATCCATCAGACTTTTTGATTTTGACAGACTGTTGTCAGTCTGCAAGGTAACTACCAAACCACTGTACTGCTTTTTTGTCAAGCCCATAGAACGATAATTTCGACAGAAGCAGAGAAATGTCGATACTATCAAATGCTCGGGAGAAATCCAATATAGCGAGAATACTACTATGACCAATATCCTGTTCAGCTAATGCTTCATCCACGACATCTAGTAGAGCAGTTACTGTTCCACAGCCCTTTCAGAACCCCGATTGAAGAGAAGATAAAATGTTATTTTTCTCTGCGTGTGTCAAAAGTTGATAATATACGGCTTTTTCCAAAATTTTTGACATAAATGGCAAAACACTTTACTGGTCTCAAGTCCTTCAACTCACTGGGATTGTCTATTTTAGGCAAAGGCGTAACGAGTGCCTCTTTCCATTGATGGGGGACCACAGAGGTTCGAAGGGACTCATTCACAATTACTGTTATGATTCAAATTCAAATTCAAATATTTATTTCTCAACATTGACAATTACTTGTTCTTATTGACGTCAAAAAAAACATGATTCTACCACCAGTTCGAAAAAAAAACCTTCGTGAAGAAGAACTGGCAAGAAACTTCACGGGTATATTTTCTTTTTTTCAAAATAAATTTACAGAGTCTCATTATGTCTATACAAAATTATTCTTTTCTGCATCTGTTAGCTCGGCAAGTCTCCCTCCCCCCAAGTATCCAAACGACGAACACCCTCAAACGGCACCCGTTCACGAGTTAACGCGGGATCCAGCCATCGCCCTCCTCAACCATATTAGAGGGAAGTGAACGACCCGTCACCCGACGCTACCATAAGTTTGGTAAAGGTATTAGTAAAGTTCTCGGAAGTATTAGCATAATCATATCCTTACTGATTTGATCGCTACCTATAGCATTTGATTTTATAGATTTAATGCAATTAAGAACGTGTATATCTGTTATTGGTTCCAAGGTAAGATTTATAGCTCCAAAAGAACAAGTACCAAATTTATTTTGCTCTGCAGTAGACGCCATTACGTTTTTGTCAGGCAGATTCAAAAAGTGATCATTGATCTTATCGGGGTCATTAAACCACTTGAGGAGTAAAATCATTTTTACTAGGGTCAATCAAAACCTTACTTTTTAAGTTTTTCCAAAATTTGCAACTATTCTTTAGGTTTGAATTTATACAATAATTGAAATAAGCGCGTTTATCAGAATAATATTTACTTATATGTATTTTACTTAAATAGGGAAATATTTTGTTCCTTTTTTAAATTGAAAATAAACTTATTTAAGTATTCAAAACCACGGTGTATTTATTGGACTAATTTAATTATCGTAATTTTACTTCGAATATTAGACACTTGTAATATTAGGTTTTTACCTATGAAATTGCCGTCTTTCACGAAATAAATGAAGCGTAATTTTTTTATATATTTTTTATTTCTATTAATCAAAATAATCACCCATGCAATCAATGCATCTTTGCCAACGCATTGGTAGCTTATTGATGCCTTTCTTGAAGAAATCAGCTGGACGGGAGGCAACAAATTCTTCAAAAGCATTTTGTACTGCCTCTCGGGTATTGAATTTTTTTCCCGCCAAGAAGTTATCCAAATTCTGGAAAAAGTAGAAGTCTGTAGGCGCAAGGTCTGGTGAGTACGGCGGATGACGGAGAACTTCCAACCCCTTGGAGACCGTCTGCTGTGCAGTATGAGGTCGCGCGTTGTCGTGCAGGAGCAGTGGAGCCGAACGATTGACCAAAGCTGGTTGGAGACGTGTGAGCTTCTCCATCATTGTGTTCAGTTCTTCACAGTACACATCTGCAGTAATGCTTGTCCCGTTTGGCAAGAAGCTGTGATGAATTTCACCCGCGTTAGACCACCAAACAGTGACCATCACTTTTCTAGGGGTAAGTTTTCGTTTAGGGCATTGTTTGGGTGCTGAACCAGGGTCCAACCAACTTGTCAAACAGGATCCATTTCTCGTCACAAGTAACAATGCGGTTCAGAATTACTTCATTTGTATGCCTGCTGAGCAGTGCAAGGCACGTCTCCACGCGTACTTCGCGCTGGCGGTCATTGAGTTCGTGGGGTACCCATTTGTCAAGCTTTTTTACCTTACCAATTTGACGCAAATGGACCAATATTGTTTTGATGCTAACGTCGAAAGCTGCTGCTAATTCAGCCGTGGATTGAGTTTCATCAGCTTCCACAATTGCCTTTAATTCGTCATTGTCGACCAAAGTTTTCGGACGACCACGGGGTTCATTTTTCAGGTCAAAATTTCCAGAACGGAAGCGGGTAAACCAATAACGGGTGGTGCGTTCGTTTGTAGTGTTCGCTCCGTAAACGTCGTTGATGTTGCGTGCCGCTTGTGCCGCTTTGCTGCCACGACGGTACTCATACTTCATAATTACTCGAATTTTTAACTTATCCATGATGACGAAAAATGTTAGAATGCGTTGAAAACAAAACACTAACTATTAAACAAATGACGATTTTAGAAAAAGAATTCCATGTTTGTCCAATAAAATTAATTTGAAATTAGAATTATCAGTCAAAAAAAAAAAATTTTCATTTGAAATGGCCAGTACGGCAAAACGGCAGTTTCATAGGTAAAGACCTATTATTTGGCACTAGACGAACTCTTTTGCATTGGGGCTCGTATATATTTAACAGTCCAACAAATTATGAACCATGAATGTTTCTCTACATAAACACTTCGTATACGGTTCCTATGATTGCTCTGGACGCTGCGTGGTCATTCACAACTGAGTGGCGTGGTAGTAGCCGTAACTCATACGCCAGACCGGAGGTTTCAGGTTCGAGTTCGGGTCGCTCATACATTTCTGTGATGCAGATATATGTTGGTTCTCGGGTCGCGGTTGTTTATATTTACATACGTAGCTATGTTTATTTTGGGTTCCCAGATCATGGTTTGGTCATCCATAACAAAAATTCTGCTGTTGTGTTTGTCTGAGGATTATTATTATTAATTGTTTGGAGTCGTACGATAAATGACGCTGTATTCTTATTATTTTAGTTTGTAATATGGGTACAAGTCAAAGTAATTTAAGTTTTTCCATGATTTATTTCTTTGTGTTTGATTAAGGCTCACTTTTATGTAGGTATAGAAACACATACCTGGGCGGAATTTCATTTAGTTCTTCCGTTAAAGGTACCAGAAATTTTGCAATTTTTCTTTGAGTCAGCCTTGGGGGTTGGTACGGCAGAAGCGCTTCACTGGTTAACACCGTCAACGGAACATCTTTGATCTCGTAACTGGAAAGACAAGTTTGATATAAAGATCAGAGCAATATATTGGAAATCTTCTTAGGAGCCATACATGTCCATTTCAATTGTTGATATTTTTTTATTTAAGTTTTATAATCCAACTAGCGTTTGCCCACGACATTTTTTGTGTACATTATAAGGAGATTTTACATGCAATAGTCAGTGCTGGGTCTTGATGCGTAAAGCTTCATTCAGTGACTTTTATGAAACAATTTATATACAGATAAAATGAGCTCTATAAGTATAATAATACATTTTATACTCAGGGAATTTTGATATATTTAACTAAGCAATATAATGCCTTTATTGGCAATAATATTTACAAATTAACAATAGGCAAAATTAAAACAAGGAATGATAAATAATTACAAACGATGCGGTATGTGTTTCAGAACGGAACAAACTCTTAAATCTCATCTAATTCTATACAGTAGTTTATGGTGCGTGGTGGCGTATTGGTTGATGGTTTGATTGGTGGAATTGGTTGAACTTGGGCTTGGGCTCGCTCTCATGGTGTTGGCCACAACCGTTTGAACGAGATCATCCGACAGACGCGTGTCACCTCCAATTCTCCAACGGTACTCGGATCATCTGCACTATTGTGTGACGATGACAAGCGGTCTGATGGTAGGACTCTAGCACCGTGGAAAATGGTAGGCTGCTGGTAAGGCAACCTGCGTAGATGCTGACTTATACTCTCATGTTCCTACGTCTATAGGGTCCTGGTGTCAGGGTGCTTTTAGACGAGTGTCACTAAAGAGTAGTGACACTCGTGTCGTGAACTAAGACTGGAACTAATTCTACACAACTTTTATCGATAGCGACCCAATGCGATAATTCTGCCAGCCTTTTGGCTACTTTGTCCTATGTACAGAGTAGAGTGTAATTTAGGCGTTGTACTGGCAAGTGAGTGGTACTGAAGTATCTAGGAATTGTAATTTAATGTCAGCACTTAAAGGCGAATTGATTCAATAAAATTACATAGGTTTTTAGTAAAATAAGCAGGTACTGACAGTTCCTCTTTATATTGGCCGATTTTTTGAACATTACTTCTTGGGTCTTGAGGGTGCCGTCTATGCTCAACAACATCGGCCATTTTTGAAAATATTAGTTTCTAATCAAAAACATTTATACTAAAAAAAATAAAGTAAATGTAAACAAAATAATTTTGACGACCAAAAATAGTGGCTACCAACTTAACCTCTAGATTTTTGTATATCAATGTCATACTTTCGCTATGTTGGCAATAGGTAAGAGTAGTTTAAGTTCTGGCTAAGCGACGTCAGCGCTAAGCTACATTGTCAGGTGTAATTATAAAATAAACAGTCAATTTCGAAAAAAAAGCTACGTTGGCAAAACGTAAGCAACTAAAAAGAACTCTGTAAAAAATGTATACTAGACAAACAAACAATAATTATTAACGATTTTGCCCAAAGAAGATATAATCATTAGTTTACAGAAAACTTGGATGTGTATGGAAACGTGACGTCACAACCTTGTAACATAGGCTCTAAATGTACAGGAAATGCACAATATTATTGATAACTGTGTAAAACATTTCACATTTCAATATATATCGTAATAGTATATGTTGGTATTGATATTTGTGCAATGCCAGTATAAAACTAGGCCGTTATCTCGAAAGAGGTTTGAAGATTTTTGCATGGCATTATCACAGAACGGCTTTTGGATTTTTATTTAGCGGTTCACGATATAAGTCTTATGTTTATCAACTAGCTACTGCTATAAGGAACATAGAAATATAATACACTATGCTCTGCAGTGTCACATTTCAGAGCTATACTCCGAAAAAGATCAAAATAGAAAGATGAATATAGTCTTATAAAAATGAATGTACAGTCTTCTTTGCACTGCATTTGTAGCAAATAACAATTTACTATAAAAATTAACTAACCTTTAATACTAGGCACCATTGCACAAATTTCACGTGGAGAATGAGTTTTGCTAAAAGAGCAAAACGTTTCTTGTCCTACCCAAAGACTTGAAACATCTAAACGACCTTAATTTACTTAGTTTGCAGAGCGCAAGTATTATTTTTAAATGCGCATGTTACCGAAATGCAATATTTTGAGGAATGTAGGCATAATTGCGTTTGTTTAAGTTTTCCTACTAGATTTGTACAGGTTTTACTGTGCACCGACATTTAAATTCTTCATTAAATAGCAAAATATATATATATATATATATATATATATATATAATGGACTCCATACGCCTAACATGTTACCATGTTCATACTACATGCGTCGCAAAAATCAGGAAACGTATTATCTATACCAGATTTTAAAAAAACTTTGTAAACAATGAAACGTCAATGACCCTTTGGCATTTTAGTGATGTAACCCATACTGATTATTGAAATATTAAACCTAACCGCTTTGGCAAAGCGATAATCAACATCAACAAATTAACAAAATTATTTTCTTATCAAAAAATAATTTCTTCTTATTATACATTAATATAATACTTTTTATATAATATTGGTTATATATATTATGGCCTTATGGCCATAAATAAACTATCTATTTCGATAAAGAAAACAGTTTGAAGGCTTATTAAAGTTGTTATAATGGTATTGAAACGATTCAAGGATGGATTTTCTTTGGTTTGACCAATATTATACCTATTTGACCAATTTAAATAGTGAAAATTACCCTAGCGCCATCTCTTGATGATAAAAATATGCTTACCTATTAAATAGTGCCACCGACTTATAATTGAGCGTGTAGACAAAATATTGAAATTTAAAGTATGGCAACAACAGTGAGGCCGTTCTAACCATTGTAATAGCCACTAATACTCAGCACAATTTTGACATAATAATGCTGCAGATATAACTTTGAAGGTGCTTACAGATTGCGATACTTTTATTCTACTAATGCAATTACCTTATTTTTTGAATGAAAGGGTAGGTTAAGAAGAGAAAAATTACACTTAAACTTACACTTTATCATCATGACATACCTCATGACTTATGCCAGTGTGGTTTTCGATCACCCCAGCAAGTTTAATATCAATCACTTGCAGGTTATTCAAAATAGATTCTTACGCAAATATGTCGGAGCCCTATGTCCGCATTTTAGATCTGCATAAAGATTTCGAACTGCCCAAGTTGGTGTCTAGACGCTACTTTGACAACGCTGGCCATCATCCCAAACCACTGGTAAATATGTCAGCTGACTACACAGCTAACCCAGATGCGCCGGCTCGTTACTGGTTCGTTACAGGTAACCTTTACAGATCCCGACGACGCTATTACAACAAGGACAGCCGTCGTTCCAGTTAGAAAAAGGACAACACGGCATTCGATTCGCCTAACCTAACCCAATGGTGAGACAGGCTAACGCGTTGCACGCATTCCTGCTGAGTTTCTTGCTGGTTCTTTGGCAGTAGATGACCCTCCCGAACCAGTGGTAGATTCAATGTACGACGTCCAAAGCCGAGGTCCGTACCTTCTCAGATGCCCTAAGGCGTATCGTATGTAGGAGTTGTTTAAGTACCGGCTAAGCATCCTCAGCGCTAGGCCACAGATTTCGGAGAAATTCCGACTTTCCGAGTTCCATTACAGTTCCGTAACCGAGTTCCATCGTTTTTATCGCAATCTTCTTATCCATTACAGAAATTTCTCAAAAATACTAATAAGTAGGTACTTAAAAAAATAAGGGAAGTTAGGTTTGCGCAATACTAATCAAAGAAACAATATTAGTAAAGTTTCAGTTATTTCAATCAAGACACCACAGTTATGCCAGACACACACATTTTTTGAACCAATAAACATTATTTTCATTACTTTTTAGACTAACAGAAATAGAAAGATATAAACATAGGTATTTATTAAGAAAAATATGCATATATAGTAAAAATGCATAAGCATACATAATACTCAAATATTACCATTTTCTTGGTACATATTAATGTACTGTGTCCTAATAGAGGTTATATTGAGTATTATTATATTTTCAGTAAATACTTAATGTATAGATTTTTCGGACGCGATGACAGGGTTCTTTTGATTTATTAAAAATAATTTGGAATAGAAACCCATATTAGGTGCCTAACAGTAATTATTATTTAAAATTTCCAAAGTGGCAGTACTACATGGCATGTAAACGCTATGGTCGCCATTTTGTTAGGCTGTGACGCTTTTTAGCTTGATGCAATGAGTTTGTGATTAAACTGACTGACATATACTGATAAATAAAACAGGATATAACGGATATTAAACTGTTGAAAAATTTAAACAAGAGTCCCGAAATGGTGGACCTTTGTTGCTTATAACTGAAGTATAAGTTTGTGTCAAGCAACTAAATAATTTGTAGGATCAGGATTAGAGGTCCCTGCTTCTCGAGTTACTCCAGCACCGGTGCCGGGTCAATCCACGCCAACCTCATAAAAACTACAATTCATAAAATGTGGGTTTTCAATTCTGTGGGAGAAAGATAATGCTCCGAAAAAACAACTCAAACAGATTAATAATTGAGGATGACGTAGTTACTGTGCTGAAGATATTTAGCTCTCCCTGATTTGAAAGATTGCGAAGGCCACACCCTAAAGTTTTGGAAACAGATAGGAACTACTTTTCAATCAGGGTTCGCCGATTTGAATCGAGTTGATATCAATGACTACGCAATAAAAATCAATGACTTAGTCAAAATTCAATATTTATTAATAAAGATAAAAAATGTATATGTATATGCCGGTGGCCAAATTTTTCTGAGTGGCCTGCGTACTATTTAATTGCATTATAAATAATCAATCACAGCCATTTTTCATAATACTTATGTACGTAACTCTACCAAAAATAAAATGAAATTTAAATGTCTTTTAAATTTACTCAAAAAAAATCAATTTATACTTTTAGATTAGGCTTAGTATTTAAATTATTCATGAAGGGGTATTTAAGCACTGTCTTACACAATAGCGCCGCTACTGAAAAATACATCATAGCTTTAAATAAATAATGCTAATAAATGGGTTTGAACCAAAATAAATGTACACAAGTAAAAAATATCGTGTCCACCGACTTCAACCCATAATTGTTGCTATGTTTATTGCATTAAACATGTTTCAATTTATTTTTTAATTACACTGGACCATGTATTTTAATAATTAGTTGTCATATTTACACCAACATTCATAGTTTTTTTACATAGTAATATTTTAATTTTAGTTTTTTTTTTGTCCATACAAATGAAACTTGTCCATTTCACTGCCTCGTTACGATAATAGCTCAAAATTTCCAGTTTCTTAGGAAGCCTAGAATTAGAATTTTATCAAAGGTTCGTGTAGTACCTGGTCTTCTTTTTGACTGATATTTTATCGTGTAGCTTATCAAATAATAAAAATAAAAAATGGTTAATGAGAGCATCCCAGATTTCGCCCTGTGAGAAACAATTTGCGAGAAATGCTATTTACACCCTCGTAGAATTATAGAACCTGTCACCTCACTACATTTTTTAAAGCTTTTACACATAAACATCATTTATTAAAAAGAAAAAGTGTCAGTCTCCCTCTCTGTCTTGATGTGTTGGTGTTGTTATTTTGATCGTTCATATGTTTTGTGAATAAATCCTGGAGAAACGCAGTTAATATCAAGAAAAGTAAGTACTATTTTTGTTTATTATTAGTGCAAATCAATTTGATAGTAAAGTGATCCCGATATAACAGTGTCGCGCTTTCATAGTATCCGATTTTTAAGATAATAATCAAATAAAGTGCTTAAAAGTTGCATGTTGATATACCTGTGAGAAACGGTAGAACAAAAATGTAAAACTAAGGCACGTTCATACTGGTCTCATATTTCTCACATGACCGTTTCTCAAAGTATTTATTATACCTATAATTACTAGTATTTACGTACTTGTGTGTGTCTTACATAAAAATGCCCGGTATTTGGTATATTTTTAACGAACTTCAAAAAAAGGAGATTCTCAGTATGTATGTTTGTATGTTTGGCTGAACCGAAACAAATCTGTCTTGAATCTCCTGTACATCCGAATCATGAATGTCATAGGTACCTATTTGTTCACCAGTAAAAAGTTACCAGTGTGAACGCATCGTTTTTGATTTTTGTGAGAAACGTGAGAAATGTTTTTAACAAGAGTCATGTGAGAAATGTACATTTATTTTTGCTCAAACCCAAATAGCTGCCAACACGAAGAAATTAATTTTTATTAACGACAGTTTGTAACATTGCCAGTCATTTTCTTTAATATTTGATTTAAGTACCTATTTGATGACAAGAAAATAACCATTTGATTTATCTTTTTAGCTTTATATCCCAACCACACAAAAACAAAAACGAAGAAGCAACTTTTACCAGCGTACCGCCAATGACAAAATTGACCGTGGCGGCGTGGACCGCTAGGATTACCTTAGGATACAAAGAACATAACGTACAGACACCACAATAAAACGCAAGTTAACAAAACCTGTGTCGGATGTACATAAATAAACGATTTTTCCAGAAATAAAAGATGCTATTGAAAGAAGCTGAAAAACATATTATACCAACGGAAAAAAAACCAGAATTGCTGCTACGGTTCGTTACTGAGCTTTGACAATTTTTGTGCTGTGTGCATACCACGAATATAAAAATATCCATGTCGGTAAACAAAAAGAAAAATACATCTCTCAGAGGTTATACTTTACATAAACAAATTTTGAGGTAACGGTGGCTTCACACTTCCCAAAGAAGTAGTTGTAAAATCAAATGACTTGTAGCCCCGTTTGAATCCTTTTATCATTCTTTTAGTTTAAGATGTATAAAGCAAATTCAAATTCAAATATTTATTTCTCAACATTGAAAATTATTAGTTCTCATTGACGTCAAATAAAACAGGACTCTACCACAAGTTCGGGAAAACCTTCGTGAAAAAACTGGAATGAAACTTCACGGGTAATTTTTTTCTAAATAAACTTACAATGGCTTTAATTAAAGAATTACCTGCATCTGTTATTCGGCCAGTTTCCCTCCCCCCAAGTATCCAAACGACGAACACCCTCAAACGGCACCCGAGCACGAGTTAACGCTCGATCCAGCCATCACCCTCCTCAACCATATTCGAAGGAAGTGAGCGACCCGTCACCCAACGCTACCATAAGAAGACGTACTTCAGTGACAATGACGGTTTAGATATTCATCGGGACTAGGAACTCAACGAAAAGAAAGCACACTAAAACCTTGAGAGTTTTCTTCAGTAGAAACTTCATCTTCCTTTCATCACTGATTAATTCTTCGCAGAACGTGTAGACAAACAGAGATCTGTTCTACTTGAGGATGGTAATAGCTCTTCGAGAAAAGATCGCAAAGAACACAAGATCGCATATAAAATCTAGAAAACAATCAGTTTTTGAAGAACTACCTCACCAAAAGAGTGCCCAAATGAGTCTTTGGGTTCCCTTTCAATTTAGATTCTGTAACTTCTACAGTAACATGTAATTAAATTAAATAATTACCCATACAGTTCCCTAAATATAATGAAGGATCTTTTCGGGGAGTATAGTTATAATTTTTTATAATAGTATTAAAATACTCAAGAAATCAGTACAAAACATGGTTTTAAGTTTAATTCTAGCTAAAAAGCCATTAGTCGCGTAACATTTTCAAAACTTATAAATTTTTGTCTAAATTCTATTCTAAGTCTAAATTCTATTTTCAATCATGCATGTAGGGTTGTTTTTACAATAATATACATTATTTTGTAGCAATAACTTTGAACATGTAATTAATTGACAAACTTCTAAACCATGAATGAACATGTACACATAAAATATGACAATGAACAGTATGAAACCGTATACATATCTAATTTTTCTTTGTGATCGAAGATTATCCTAAACACTTTTGACATTGTAGAGTATTTCTGCAAATGAGGATTTAATTTCATTAAAGAGAAAATCAACTGCCAGTTAACATTTCTATAAAACTGTTTCTATTTCTGTAAAATCGGAATTGTAAAAAAATACACCGATATGGAACGACGATGTCATTTGAATCGAGAAGAGATGATGAGATCCATCAGAATGTTGGAAGCTGTTCCCAGGCAACGTACTGTGGCTATTGCTCTTGGTATTACACATTACCGATCGCCTCTGGGAGATATCCGCTACCTTATCATGGATAGCTGCTGATCTCGCAGATAGGACCAGTACATCCAAAATACTGCCCGACAGAATCGTAATGATGGGGAACAATAATGATCTGATCTCATTTAGATCAGATGCAACCTATATGCTCAGGTTTACGTGGAGAGGATTGTTTCTTTCGTTCTACTGTGGCCTGCTCAATCACCACACCTCAATCCAATTAAGTACGCATGGGACATGCTCCAGAGAAGAGCCCTACTGAGTATGGATGGTGTGCACACCCCATAACAACTTGATTTGGCGTGGGGTGTGAACGTTGAACGTCCGATTTTATAATGTACGATTCTATAGATGTAACCATGTTCAATCTCATGAGGACCCATATTTTTTCCTGCATGGGTAAAATCTTTTCGCATTGGTCTACATAAAGAACAAATGGAAAAACAATTGGATAACCGAAAATTAATATTAAAAGAAAGGATTTATTACCAAAAGGGCTGATATCTTTAATAGAAGACATTATTGAAATATGTATATTTATTAGTCTATATAAACACCAGCAAAGTTATCATAAGCATCTTTACTTCGAATCCAGCAGACTATTGGCTATCGCGTAAAACATTCTTTTCAAAATGACCCCCTTCACATCAAGAACTTAAAAAAAGTTTAGTTTAATGATTGACAGGAGTCGACGCAGAGTTTGAATTGCCACCTAGAAAAAATATACAACAAAACAAAGTTGTATAAAATTAAGCCTTACCGTTATTCCTTTATGAGTTATATTTTTTATTGTTTGGTATTGCAATCGTATGGCTAAATATTTGAGTATATAAACATTTAAATAATTTGTGAAACAAATAAAGACTTTAATTAATATAGTTGTGTCAGTCCCTATTACTGGCGGTTTGTCTGGGAGCAGACGCGGAGAGGCGGAGTGGAGTGCGGGCGGATATCTAAACAGACAAGCTAGCAAGCAAGCGAGCAAGCGCGGAATAGTCACCATTCACCATCATTCATACTCACGCCAGGAGATCAAATGACTAGATTGTGCTGAATTTCAGGGTGATTCATTAGAATTTACTTTATTATGGAGATTTAAATTATCAATTATGAGTACTTCTAAAAATATAGTGTTTGAGGGTTGGTTGACTAAGTCACCACCAAACAAACGCATATGGAGAACGGTGAGTGCAGCTAAATCTATTATCATTTTAATTTGTTGACGTTTTGTTTGTATATTTTTGAAAGTCAGCATTTCATTGAATGTTACATCGATATTCTAAGTTGCTTTACGTGTATAAAGTTTCAGTTTGAAACAATAGTGTCCATATGTTTTAGAAGTGGCGGAGACGATGGTTCGCTTTACGACAATCTGGAGAACTTCCTGGACAATATATTTTGGATTATTATTCAGATCGGAATTGTAGAAGGCTCAAAGGCACTATCAATTTAGATTTATGTGAACAGGTAAGTTAAAAGTTTTGTGAAAAGTGATTTGATATGTATAAAATATGCTCCATGGAATAAATATATTGTAATGTGTTCAGGTGGACGCTGGCTTGCATATGGAACGTGGCAATGGAGGTCCCGACAACATGCGGGGATGCGTATTTACCATTCAGACTTCATCCAGAGTGTACCATCTAGAAGCAGACACTGAAACTGACATGGAGAGATGGGTTGATGCTATATGTCGAGTGTGTGGTTTGAGAGCTGCTGAAAACGGTTCAAATATACCAGGTATGTAAATTATTGTGCTTTAAAACTTGTTCCAATAGGAGTTATTATGTTACAAGTTTAACTGATACAAAATATTTCATTAAATATTTATTGCATAAAATACATGAGATTGTTTAAAGAGTCTTGTATTATGTATTTAAATAGTTTTTCAAAGCATGCCTCTTGTGTGGTAACAAAACAATCAATTGTTATCCTTAACCTTCTGGGACATTGTATGCATTTAAAAGTTAATCTTACTATTGTATTTATTATAATGCAAACAGCTATTGCACAATAATAGCAGTAATATTAAATATCAGATAAAATATGTTAACTTGTTTTGTTGAAATCTAATGCTCAAGCGAATAAATTTTACTCAGTGTTACAATTTATGCATTGCAATATGAATAAAATAAAAGAAATATATAAACATCCTGAATAAAAGCTGATACCTTAATAAGTAATACTTTAAAATTTTGTGTGTGTTGGGTTTATTATGAAATAAAATATGTCGTTATTCAGATCTACATAATACTTACATCTACATACTTTAAATATTTTTCTTTTATTTATTGTAATAGGCAATGATGTAAACTAAGAGGTAATAAAATAGTAAAATAAATGAATTTTGAGGTGACAATAAAGATATCCACTGATTAGTTGTGTTTCTGACTCATGCATTCCTCTATGTTTACTTTGTCATCTAAAATTATTCTTTAGGTATTTTCTGTTAATTTATGGATATTCAGAAAATACATAAACCAAGTATTTTAAAAACATTGACAAAATTATGTTAAAGAATTTGCTGAATGTGCTTGTTTGAGCCCCTCTTTCTTTATTATTTAAGTTATATAAGGAAAACTGTGTATGGCGTTGCTATTTGTACGAATTGCGAAAGTTACGTAAATATATACACATTAATTATTTTATTTAGTACTTATATGGATAACCTCTATAAAAACTATACATTTTTTTGTATACATCATTAACCTTGTGAATGAACATTATTTAGAACTTGGTATTTCTTTTTGAATACATTTCATGTAGTGCACTTGTTGTTACACTTAGTACTGGTTTTACTTAGATATCTTTAAAGTATTTTGATCTTTTGGCTGGTTCAATAGTATTTTTAGAAAAATACCCTAAAGGACTGGTATGAAAGTAAGCAAAGCTTGCATTATGAAAGCTTATAGTCACTAGAGATATTTGAGTTCATAAAAAGTACAGTACCCAGTCCTTTGGGATAGTATTAGGATAGATATAAGTATTGTAGAACCAAGCAGTTCTGAAAGTGATTTGTCGCTGAACATTATGAGTTCTGCTTCTATGGTGACAGGCAGATACTGTAATGTGAAGAACCATTTCCTCGGTGTATGTTTTATGAGAAAAAGATTGAAATAACTATTCCAGCTTTTGCCAATGCGACATTATATTTAAGACTAATCCAATGCTGTTAAGTCACAAGTAGCCATAACTCTTTGCTATTAGCTATGAATACCAAGTTAAAAGGTTGTGTTTCTTTACTCTGCTATTTATATTGTAAGCATTCTACACCCTGTTTACAAAGCCTATTATTGCCAGATGCCTTATAGTCTAGGTAGGCACTAGTAACTTTAGCTTTTAACAGCATTTGATAAATAAAAAAATAAAAAAGACGTGTGGCACTCGGAGACTGCTGCGGTAAAGCTATTGCATAGCATTCTTTATCAACTTATGCAATTATAATTTATTTATTTATTTTATTAATGCAGTATTTTTTTTCTTTGATATTAATTCAATTTACACTTTGAACGTGGTGACCGATAAAAAACAAATTTTTTTCTTTATTTAAATAAATGAGATGTTAAAATTGTTCAAAATATTTTTATTATCTTTCAATACATGTCGGTTCTTCAGGAATATTTATCATTGAAACTGTAGGTTTATGGTAACTGAAATAAGAAATAGTTTTTGGGTGTTAGGTGTTTTTCATTACGGAATTTCTGGATTCTGTCCCCACGCTCAAGGCCCGCGATAGAAGCTATGCAATAGCTTAATAAATAAATAAATAAACAGACTATCCTTCGTTCTAGTAAGTTATTGCCTGCGCTCTAAATGTCTGCTATTGAAATTAAAAGCAATGTTAAAAAGCCATATAATTGACAGATACAACGAAAAGTTTGAGTATGCCGGAGGTACATACCACGTTGCTTCGCCAAGACCGCAGCCTCTACATCCCGATATCAGAGTGCATCACCGGAGCGCGGGCGCAGGTAACTATACCAATGAATTTTTGTGCATTGATTCATGTATAAAATGAGGGGTCGAAAAACACTGGTAGATCAATAGCGAATATTGCATGGGCAAATTTGTATTACACTTGGACATAAGGGTTTGGTAGGCCACTGCAAAGCTAACTAATATTTTACATGCGAAGTAATTTACTTCGTTACGCTTTCACTCATTACTTTAGCGATATTCACTACAGTACTGAACCAACTTTGTAAGGGTTATATAAAAACATGCAGGGTACATAGGGAAGTTAGCAAGAGTCGTTAACTATTAGGAAATAAATACATCCTTCTTACTGAAATATTACTCTTTACTAAGTATAAGTTACTGATATACATTTTTTGCTGGAGTTTAGTTTTAGTTTTCAGGCTTACAATTACAATTTATTATACACAAAGCTTTAAATTATAGGTTTTTTCTCTTTTCACATATTCTTTTAAGTCACGGCCTGTTGAAAATTACTAAAAATATTTGGATATTGTAATATTTCTTAAGTTTTGTATTACTATTATAATTATATGTAATTGAAAAGGGTCCTCCAAAAACTTAAAGAGGGAGAAGAATTGGCATGGTTGAGGAGGGCGATGGCTGGATCCCGCGTTAACTCGTGAACGGGCGCCGTTTGAGGGTGTTCGTCGTTTGGATACTTGGGGGGAGGGAGACTTGCCGAGCTAACAGATGCAGATAAGAATGAGAATAATTTTGTATAGACATAACGAGACTTTAAATTTATTTTGAAAAAATATACCTGTGAAGTTTCTTGCCAGTTCTTCTTCACGAAGGTTTTCTCGAACTGGTGGTAGAGTAAAGTTTTATTTGAGGTCAATAAACAAGTAATTGTCAATGTTGAGAAATAAATATTTCATTTCATTTCAAGGGACTAAATAAACAATTTTGTTTTCATAACAAACTAAAGTAAATATTTCTGTAACACCTGGGTATTTACCACGTGATCGAAGACGACAAAAAATAGGCACTCGTTTTATTTAATGTTTTTTATTAATTTACTCATATTAGGAAGAAAATCGTGTAATAGTAAACATTATTAAATTACAGACTAAATAACAAAAAAGTCATTTAAAAGTCTCCACTTCTAGAAACATATTAAGTGTAAGACATATTGCTCATCTTGGCGACGCAAAACAAACACTGTTTTCAAAACGCTGCTGCATCAATACCCTAATAACTAATCCCCCACTGCAAGCATCACCTAGCAAAAGCTGTTCATCCTCCAAAGCTCTGCGAGGAAGACAGCAGTTGTGAAATAGCCTGCTTGTACTTTATACCTGCTTTGTAAATTATTGTTGGTATGTTTTTTCAGGCTGTAATCGTAGTCTTTTGTTTAGGGCGAATGAGTCGGTTATAATATAATAGATTTATTGGAGCGGCAGTCGCACAGTGGTTAAATCGTTTTGATCTGTGGTCCCGAGGTCCATCGCGATGACTTGTAAAATGCCAAATACGATGTACTATTACCGCAACCCACCCTTTGGTTAGGTTCATGTACCAAGATAATTACGGCAGTTGCTAATGTAAAAAGATTTACCATAACCATACATCCCGATAGCCGCGTATGTCTATTTACTTTGTAAAATGCGGGTTTCCATCGCGTTTTGTATCGTATAATATTAACCTACGTTATCACACGCAACTAGCGTCAAATAATGCAAATTTGACGGTCATGTGGTTATGGTAAATCTTCCATCGTTTAATCTCAAGTGCATCTCCATTCATATCACGGACCTTGCTCGTGTATTTTCTCGGAATAACTGAATGATGTATCCCCAATTTGCATTTTTCCTAAAATGTCCTGCAATGTCAAAGAAAATCAGAATAACAATTTAACACGTCATTTGTGATAAAGCCCGTGCTAAAAAATTGCTGCAAGCGGTTCATCCGCTATATATGAATTATAAACTGAATGTTTGATGTGTTTTTTTTCTCACTGATAAATATGCTGATTCTCAAGGAGGTGCATAATTTCTGAATGCAGGATATTATCTGATTCGAGATTTTCTTTCTACCTATACTTGGAATAACAAAAGACTTGAATATGGCAGCAACATATTTAGTTTTCTTGGGTTTTGAGAAGATCCTACGGCATTGCGAAATGGAACAAATACTGCATAGCTTAAACTGGTACAACGGGATGCTGAAACGATATAAAAATTCAAGCTATGATAATCAATCCATTATTTAAATCCAAAAAGTTATAACTCTAGTTCTTTCCGTAGGAAATTGTTCGCTACTCTAAGTTGACTTTGATAATGCCGTCACGTAAAAATATGATATTTTTTAAAGGCTTAAGTCCATAGTGTTTGAGCCGTCGGCCGATGATGTTTCAGCATATAATACCGTCATGATTATTTTTAATAGATTGACTGTACAGTCATAAACCATATTTAAAAGTTTATTGAACTAACTTTTTTGTTTTTGGTATTTAAATTAAGTAATGAAGTCAAAGGAAATCTTACGTACAACACTCGAGTCACGTGTCCAAAATCTTAATTAGAATAAAGAAAGAAGACACATTTATACATAAGACTAACCTAAAGGCTTTTGAAGGAAGAGGTCTGTACCCGCGACAATTCGAGGAGGTCTCAAAATGCGAGAAACTGACGCTACTGAGCCACATTATCTCTCGACCCGAAGCGAGTGTTTGTCGCGTTTAGACGTCACACAAGTAAAATCAAAAAGGAAATAACATGAGAAGTAAAAAACTAAAAAGAAAGGAAAACCGAAAGAGCACATCCACTTGTTGCAAAATAACAAATTGGATTGACGTATTTGAATTTTGAAGCTTGGTGATAGGGATCCCGAACTAAAAAAAATAAAACTCACAAAAAGTTATAGTTGCAATCGAAATAATGCTTTGCAAGATTATACAATTAACATAATTAAGTTTGTAATATGTTTTTGATTTTATTTATTTAGTTTTAAATGTAGACTTTATGTTTACTTTATTGTTTATGAAAAGCTTTATGCCTTTATCTTTAGAATAAGCCACCAGCAAAACTTCTTTTGCATTGAATCGGTAACCCCAACGTTGCGCAGCTATTGTATGAAGACTCCTCAGGTTTTGTTTCTTATTAATTTAGATAATTTTATTGGGAAATATTTTAGTTCTGATACTTTTTCTAATAATCATTTACATAAACGATAAGAATTATCGTGAATTCCATTCGTCCATTAAGTGCTGAAACATAAAGCTTACTGACGGCCTAAAATGGACTGATGTTATTTCCTTTTTGATTTTACTTGTGTGACGTCTAAACGCGACAAACACTCGCTTCGGGTCGAGAGATAATGTGGCTCAGTAGCGTCAGTTTCTCGCATTTTGAGACCTCCTCGAATTGTCGCGGGTACAGACCTCTTCCTTCAAAAGCCTTTAGGTTAGTCTTATGTTTAAATGTGTCTTCTTTCTATATTCTAATTAAGATTTTGGACACGTGACTCTAGTGTTGTACGTAAGATTTCCTTTGACTTCATTATTTAATTTAAATACCAAAAACAAAAAAGTTAGTTCAATTACCTTTTAAATATGGTTTATGACTATATAGTCAATCTATTAAAAATAAACATGACGGTATTATATGCTGAAACATCATCGGCCGACGGCTCAAACACTATGGACTTAAGCCTTTATTGATCACTCAACGAATTGGTTAGAACTGGTGATTTAAAATCAAATAATGCTTTTTGAACACTCACATGAATGAACACACAGAATGCCGGAACCACATGGCAGTTTTAACATTTACTTTTTGGCATATCTTAATGTGCCAACACCAACGCGTGTTCGATCAGGTTGATCAAGTGAAAACATCACAGCTGTGAGTCACAGTGCTGAAGAAGATCTGAATTTGTCAATTCCTCGATTTTCTCGACAATTGAGGTTATCCACAACGACACATGGCGAATTCTGCGTAAGGATTTGGCTTACAAGGTGCAACTTGTGCAACTATTGAAGTCGGCCGACCATTTACATCGTCGTAGATTCACTATTGTTGAGAAACCTTTATCATGCTGAACGTGTCACTTTATGGTGCGCTATGTGGTCTGGAGGCGTGATTGGGTCGGTTTTTTTTCGAAAACTGGCTGGAAATGCGGTTACGGTTAATGGATTACCACTGTGATGTCGTACAGGATCCACTTTTCATCACAGGTAATGATTCGATTTAATTATTGTGCCGGTTGAGTAATGTAACGCAGCAGTCGACGCGCGTTTGTCGTTTGCTGCACTCAGTTCATGAGGTACCCACCTCTCAAGCTTTTTCACCTTCCCAATTCGCTTCAAGTGGATAAAAACAGTTTTGTCACTAACACCGCAGCCTACAGCTAACTCGGACATGGTTTGCGATGGGTCCGCTTCCACAATAGCCTTCAATTCTTCATTATCAAATTTGGTCTCCGGCCGTCCACAGAGCTTGTTCTGCAGATCGAAATTTCCAGAATGAAAACGTTGGAACCAAAAATGCACTGTGTTTTCTTTTGCGACACCGCCGCCATACACAATATTAATACTTAGAGCCGTTTCTGCAGCACTGGTGCCACGGTGGAATTCGTACTCGCAAATAACGCGATATTTCAAGTTTTGCTTTTTGTAAACTAAGTGACGCAAAGAAAAAACGAAAAGAGAAAAAAGCAAATGAATTACGGTTTTCGAAACGCAAATGCGTGAGTAAATAGCTGTATAAATTTGAAATTGGAATTCTTAACCAAAGAGGAGATAATACAGATCAAAGTGGCCAATACGACAAAACGGCAATTTCGTATGTAAGGACCTAATCTTAAAGTCGGCTTCAAAAAGCAAGAAAGCATAAAATAAGGCCCAACTATCAAGTCTACTCTCTGCTAATATATTCATTTTAAAATTCTAAAATCCTAAAAATCACATTAAATATTGCTAAACCAAGTGAAATGAAATATTTTTTTGTTCTTTGGTGGTTATGTTGGAATTTTAGCACGAACGCAATACACAAGACGGCGTTTTTGTAAGTGTTTTTGTATTTAAAAGTTAGGACAAGCAACTTGCTCGCTGTGCCATGTGTCATTGAAGTCAACTAACGCAATTTAAAACAGAGACTGGCGACGTCTGTACCATTTCTTTATATTAATTTATGACTTCAATTTAATAAAAAATTTGATTTGGATTGCAAGGGAAAGGACACAGCGAACGAATCTGTTCTATCGCTAGACCATTTTTAGGTCAATTGTTAATTTTGTGAATAATTGGCGTTTAGGATAGTATAGTATAGCAAGTAATAATTGTGATAATCCGTCCGAATGCAGGTACGTTGTGAACGTTTGTATGTTCATAGATGTGAATGACAACAGATACGATGTATAAATAATTAGCCTCTGCCGAACAGAACATTTCTTTAATTGCGAGATGGAATTAAAACAGTTAATGCAATTTCTGGTTTGGCCATATAAAAGTGGAAGGTTCTGGTATAGGGGTCGACACTCGTTCGGACTAGTTACCAAAATTAATAAGTAGATGCAAGGCAAATTAAATTGAATAAAAACCTCGTGATTCGAAAAATTAGTAATACAATATACAATACACGAATGAGCTCGTTTATATAGACAACTACAACAGGTTGTCCAACCAAACATAGATTAAGAGACAAATCGGATAGGTAACTATGACGACGGTCAGCCAATCAATGCTATGGATTAAAATGCGAATGCGAGCGCTCATTGGTTGCCTCTTGCACCACCCCGCCCATTTCAAAATCGGATCCAGATTTTCACTTCTGCGCAATCTGTTTGAGAGCTCAGCATCCGCGCCGGGACGTCATATCGTTCTTGGAAGTCGCGTTGTGTTTTCGTGTTCGTTGTCAATCTACTTGCAGCGAGATGGGAAATACAGACGGGCATTTTTTACGAAGAAAAAAAAAGGTACGTAAATTAGGTACGCGCTGTGTTTTTTTTTTTGCGTGAAGAGAATTATACTTATTACTTGATTCTGTTAAGGCTCTCTGCTTTTAAAGATCTTTGCTTAAAGATTCAGTTATAAGATACTTTCTGAAAACTTGATTGTTAACTACTATCTCCAGCGAAGTGAAGTGAAGTTTCAGTACTAATAAATAATAATAAATAAATAAATAAATATTTCTAACAATCACACCACATTATTTAGCCCAAATTTAGTATCATTAAGAACTTGTGTTATGGATACTAGATAACGGATAAATAAACTTAAGAAATATATAAACACACATAATAATACTTTTCTTAAATGTAAATATTACAAATAAACTTAAATAAACATACATACACATCCATGACTAGAAAGCAAATATTATAAAATATCTGCCCCTACCAGGATTCGAACCCGGGACCTCTGGCATGGAAGGCAAGGCGACTTACCTCAACACCAAACAGTACTGTATTAATTATATTTATATTTAATATTATTCCGGTATTTAACTTATTTATGTTTCATATTGTGTGACTGCTTATTTGTAACGCACTCTTCAAAATAAAGGTGGTGCAAAAGAAACCTATGCAAAGAAATTAAAGATTAAATTAAATATTATAGAACTTAAAAAAGGATGATATAGTGAAATACAGAAACTGATGCTCAGAAACCTATTCGAAATTTAAACCGTGAGGTCGGTAGAGCACTAGATATGTTTTTAAATTAAATCGCAGATACGAATTTAATCTAATATTAAAAATGTCCGTAAGCCTGAGGTATGGTATACTATAAAAGTGTATGTTAAAAATATCCTCATCATCAACAAACATCGATCATTTTTTATAGCAAATTTAAATTTTCTTATCAAACAGTTGTATTTCAGACAATTAAAGCACTCGAATAAATTAAAATTTAAGTGGGCGTGGTAGTCCCGGTTGCATGCCATCAAAGTTAAACTTTTTAACTTCAGAATTGTTAAGAAATATTGCTTTACGGTAAAGTTCAAATTTCTTGAATTAGAAATTTTCACCCAAAATGTTCATACTAGGATTAAACCTACATAGCCTTTTAAGCCCACCGTGTACCAGGCAGACACTATATTCACCTGCGTCAAAACTCTATATACAAGTACATCTAAATTTAAGCAGGATTCATGAATCGTTATGAATGTGTAGTAGAAAAAATAAACAATTAATTTTCTGTGGGAAAGTGAAGTTAACGATGAATTTGAAGGGAAAAATATCGAATCCTCTTCACCCCGCGTATCCGCTAATGCTTGTTTTAAGAAGGTATGGTGTGTTTGTACTGTGCTCTAAAGTAACAGAGATTCCACCAAAATTGCAGCATTTTTATGGTATGTTTTACATCGTATACTTTTAGACATATTGCAATCTATTGCGGGTCATGACAAAACTTGTGTTTCGAAAACTATTGTTTTTCTTTAGAAAAAATCTATCTTTTATTAAAATTGGATTCTGAATTGTAATACATGTTATGCTTTCTATATCACATTAAATATTTTATATTTTCTAGATGAATGCTTGTCTAAAATATATGCTTTATTTGCGACCTTATCCGTAGTATTGACTAGGTTTTTGAGGAATAGTTTCAAGTGCATCTTGTAAGAAAGTCCCTGTCTACCGCTTTAATGTTATCAGCGATATCGGCCTTTCGGGTGCCTTTTATTTGAGCCCACGTTAATTCAATGGGGTTATATTGGCAATGATAAGATGGAGTGTGAAGAACGTGATATCCATCAGTCTCTCAGCTAGTTCATCCATTTTGTCCCGCAAATTGGACGAGATATTTCAAAAAAAAAATTTTTCCACAATTGTGAATTTAGCATGGCTAAGTTTGCCTCTTAATTATTAGATATTTAAATTTAGCTACTCTATTATTTTGGCTTTAGTATAACTCATAATTGGAGATTTATTTACTTACACAGAATGATGAGTTGCATTATCCATGATAATAATAGACGGCTCTGTAAGACGGGGCAGTAATTGGCAATGTGTGAAGATCTGTGTTTATCTCCGCTATGATGTGATCTAGTCTCTGACTGGAATACCAGCAGACCCTCTTTTATAAAGCCGGATCCAGCAGACACGGCTTGGTATCATACGTTACCCGCTGCCCAACGCGACCTTTGATATGGATGCTGTGGTTCTATCCGTCCATGATCGTGAAACTGTATTACTGACTTTGAGCCACGCATCGTCTTCGAATACCACATTATCAAAATCTCCGATCTCTTTTGGCTTTGATTAAATATCGTTTCTTTTTAATAGCTTTTTTTTTTCGAAATGTATATTTTATGTATGGCCCTATCAGCCTTTAAAATTTCACCGAACTTTGTGGTCTAGCGCTGAGGGCGCTTAGCCGGAACTTAAACTACTCACCT
The DNA here is from genome assembly GCA_923062675.1 of Marasmarcha lunaedactyla. Lineage (NCBI taxonomy): Eukaryota > Metazoa > Arthropoda > Insecta > Lepidoptera > Pterophoridae > Marasmarcha > Marasmarcha lunaedactyla. The sequence continues at coordinate 8,346,051 of OV281339.1, read as the reverse complement.
GAGAGGACACGGAGGCTTAGGACGTCGTATATTAAAACTGCCACTGGTTCGGAAGGGTCATCTACTGCCAAAGCACCAGCAAGAAACTCAGTAGGAATGCGTATGCCGCATTAGCCTGGCCCACCGGTGGGTTAGGCGATTCGAATGCCGAATTTCTAACTGGAACGCCGGCGTTCCTTGTTGTAATAGCGTCGTCGGAATCTACGCGGAAATACGCGGACGCCTGTAAGGAACCGGCGCGTCTGGGTTGGCTGTCGAATTAGCGTCAAGACACTAACTTCATCAACGTGGCAATAGTGGGCATCTCGAGATCTTTATGTAGATCTATATAGGGCGGGGCCCCGACGCATTTACGTAAGAACCTATTTTGAATAACCTGCAAGTGATTGATATTCGACTTGCTGTAGGCCAATTCTCGTAATAAAAACCGCGGCAATGTCGTAGCGACTCGGCCGTTGAAGTCAATTTCGTATTCTCATATGTCGATTGGACCGATTCTAAAGTCGTTCTGAAGTCGCTCTATCGGAATGCCGCTGAACCGTATTCACATACCTGAATTGGTTTTCAATCGTGTCAAAACGATATCACGACGGTATTCTACTCTACAAATGACGTTACTTCGATCGGATGTCAACGACTTAACGTCAAAATAAGCGATCCAAAAGTCGTTTAACAAAAGTTCATTCTACGGGACGTTTACAAAGAGAGAACCGCTGTTTTTGTTTTGAAGAGGCTAAAAATGAGCTTAGAGTTAGCGTATTTGTTGCTAGATATGCCAGAATTGCAAAAAGCGAAAAAGAAGTAGTGTGTTGAGGTTCACAAGATGGGACGCATTCATAATGCCGGAGAAAGACTTCATCAAAACATTTCGTCTCACAAAAGTGTTGGTGCAGAATCTCATTGATGAAAAGAAGCAAAACGGGATTCTTTGTCAGTAAAAGATAAGGTTAGTAGGTTTCTATTCTGCTAGCCCACATTATTTCAATACCAAATTAAAACGTAAATATATTAGTTTATGATGATATCTACTAAGGTTTACATATTAGATAATAAGGTAGGTATAACTTATTGAATATAACATTTTTCAAACCTTTCTTTACAAACTGTTTTAATTTAGGTTACCTACTCAAATAAAAATAACCTTGCATTAAGACATCTTCATTTTTATTGGAATAATGTTAACTATACACTGATGGTCTTATATTACTTTCAGATTTTTACTGGTTGCCTGTAAGCAACACTGCAGCCCAGAAGTTTCTGGCCAAGTGGTCATTGCTTGAACAGTTTTAGCTAAAGTTGCAAACAGAGCCTCGATTGCGGTTCCAGTACTTCGTAAGATGGAAAATCAATCTCATTATATTGTGCAAAGGAGAGCTTCACAAATGAAGCAGCTAACATGGAGACATTTCAAGGACTGCATTGAGTTAATGTTGATCTAGAGCAAGGCAGGAAGACCTAACAAGCACTGATACAAAGACTATAAATGGGGTTGAATAATCATAATAAGTCCAATCTTTTAATAGACAGAAACAAAAAATAATTATGTGTTGAATAAAGATCTTAAGGATGACTGGATGATATCATGTTGTGCTTATCTCTAATGAAAGTGCAAATACCTAAGGTGTGTCCAATAGGCAACATTATATGGTTTGAGGTTTTCATAAGGTGTCATGCTCTGATTATTTGGTTATTATATGTAAACTACTTAGTTATGGTAGGTTAATATTTAAAGAAATAATTACCATGTGTGTGGAGCTTGAGACCTATGTGTAAGTGTAATAAAAAAACACAATTTTAAAATATATTATTTGGTTTTATTTAGCTCTTAAAAATTCATATTTACTACAGTAACAAAACAATAACCTGAACCATAAACATTGGCCTAAACTTCAACTACAGGTGCTTCTTCAAACTGTTTTCACTGAAATATTATATCAACAAACCAATTAAAAATTACATTCACTACACAATAGCTTGTTAAAGCAACTAATAGCTTAGTGAAATTTGCACTTAAACCCCAAAACTTGTCAAGCCCTATAATTGCACAAAGGCGTTCTTCTAAGGGACTAAGTATCGGAACATCTTTGGGGCCACCACGAATCTGCAAGCTTCGTCAATTCTTCGGATCGTATTTGAGACCCGACATTTTAAATGGTTGTAAAGCTGCAACCTACACTTTGTTCTATTATTTCGCTGTCCCGTGTCCGTCGATGGTTTTGAGAAAAAGTAATACTCCTGACAATTTTGAGCTCAAGTCTCGTCCCTCCTTAGATCGGACACGACCTAAGGCTAATTTCTAATGCTTATTATTAATTTATGGAATCAACAAACGCTTCCAACTGTCGTATAGATACTCGCGTTTGATATTTAACCTTCCTATACCCGCGTCAAATTGTGTAACGCCTATACCCGCGCAGGTTCTTACAGACCGAAAATTCAGGACACTATTTCATTGTTTTTTTTTTCAAGAACAGCTATAGTACCTAATATAATTATGTAATCGAAATAGTTGATATAATAAATGAAATAAGCACAGAGTATAAAAAATATATATTTTATTGAATAACTAACAGTCTTTCAATACACCCTCTGAAATATAGGAACTATTTCATACGTGCTACGAAAATGTTAACAAAAATAAACGTTTTCTTCCAAAACACAAAAATAAACTGTCAAATCTTATAGACTATTAGTTGGCAAAGAAAAATAATATATAATCTTGGGCACAAGTCTCGCTAGAACAAGGAGAGCATACCATAATAGCATGTTCATACAAAAGTAAATTTTGCATTTAGCGCAGATGTACCGCGTCTTAAGGTTCTTTTTTGATGGGCAGTATGCACAACGGCCTGTACTATTGGAAGCTGTTACTGAGGATTCTGGACCATCTAATATACATATTTCAGAAGACTTAGCTTTATCAGTCTTGGCGAAGAGGAATTGACAGCTCGTCTTGTTAAAATCCTCCACCTCGCTTTCGTTTTGTTCTTCATAGTCGGAATCCGAAATATCGTCACCCAACAACAAACTTAATTGATGATCGTCCATCTTATCGTAAACTAAGACCTAAAAATAATAAAAGATAATTAAGTTATGCTAAATAACACAATATGATAACAAACTCAATAAAACTGAAATTATTACTTACACAAAAAGTTTCAACTGTACCTGCGTTGGTCTCACAGACCATTTGGCGCCGTCGCGGCAACAAAGCATGCAGCTAACAAAATTTGCAAACCTCTAGCATACACGAAAGAAGAAATACGAAAATTTACTTCGTCGGTCTCACAGACCAACGCGCGGGTATAGGAAGGTTAAATAAAAAAGTCTTTGAAGAAGAAATTTCTATACAAGTTTCTTGCTTTTGAAAAAAAACAAATAATAAACTCATCGCCAATTTGACAACAATAAACTTTGACAAACAATTTGATGGCTAAATTGAAGACAATTACGTTTATCAAGATGCGAATTGTTCGATCAATTGTAGTGAAAACTCGCTTTTTTCAGCATTGATTTCTCGTTGGATAGTTTAAGTTAGTTGAGTAGTTATTCTTTAAATTTATTTAATCAATTACATGTTAAACACCGTGTTCAGAATTTAAAATATGTTTTAATTTCTTGGTAGTATTTTCATAACTTTTACTGGCAACTTCTTGTGTCGTTCGATTCAAAAGTCGTTCAGTTTCGATCCTATTTAGTTGAAGTCTTATCGAAGCGCGTCTGAGCAATACGTGAATACTAATTTTGGGTAGAACTTTGATCGAACGACTTCAGCACTACAGCGATCTTTCAATGGTCTTTTTTGTACGAGAATTGGGCTACTGGCGTGAGCGAAAACCACACTGGCATATGTCATGATGGGGCGGACGCAAGTTTTGTAAAGTGTAAGCTTATTTCTAAGCGACATTTTACTCTTTTTGCAGATTAAGGGGTGCGGCCTACCCATGACGAAGGCGGCTCTGTCCCGGACTCGTTTTATGTGATCCGCGAATGTAATGCCCGTCTGCAGTAAACTTTGACAGCTTTTAGGTTGATACTTAAGTCTCTACGACGTGCTGCTTAGCAACGAGAATTGCGTTGCACTAAACTTAAGTTAATGCCTAAATGCTTAAGACATTCCTAACTTTAGGACACCAATTTCCCATGTCATAACATTGGGCAAGAACTTAAGCATACGTACCACGGCGTTCAAAAAGTTATGCGAATACACTATACTATTTCCATTTCTTTATTTTCGCGATGACAGCTCTAATTTGATATAATGTAGTGTTGTGACCAAATAAGTAATGATATCGATCGCATATATTTATTATATTTTGAACAAAGACAAATACAACAAAAACATTCAAATATATTTTTTCAAGGTGGGAACACTCAATGACCCACCGCCATTTTGGGTTGGTTTTAATCTGTCACTCGCAACAAGACGTTCGTGCTAACCACTACATTTCTGTTCGCTGAAATTCGCTGAGTTTTTTCACATTATCCATACGTTACGTTGTGTATTTTGTGTTCCCCGTGTTGGATGCTGCCCAGCTGTCAAATATAAAAATGCCGAAAAGATCTGTTCTGAAAAGGCAGGCGAGAGAACTGGTGATCAAGGTTCGTAATTACTTTGAAGCAGAGTATCAAAATGGCGGCCCGCTATTACCACTGTCGCAAGTGCGAGAGCGTGTTGCGGCCGCATTAGGAATTAGTAGACCTACAAGCGGCATGTAGGTAAATAAGCTTCGTACGCCGAAGAAAAAACGCCAACCGCGTCGTGTGATATCGGTTGACAACTCCAACGCTGATGCTATTCGCCGTCATATATATGACTAAAACTTGCGCAAAGAAATTCCAACACTTGTTGTTTCTTTACGTGAATGTGGTTTGTTCCATGGCTAAAAATCGTCACTAAGCTTAGTTTTGAAAGAAATCAGATTTTCTTTTAAAAAATCGGACAAACGTAAAATATTGATGGAGCGTCACGACGTTGCTATGGCTCGCTGCGAATTTTTGAGCGAAGCCAATAAGCTGGTCAAATGGTATTTCCACTGACGAGAATTGGTTAAACGCAAACCACACAGTATCTAAGAACTGGACTGACGACACCGCCGCTTCCACTAGTTCTGTGCCAATGGGAAAAGGTGAACGCCTTATCATATGCCATGCAGGGTCTACTAAAGGATTCGAGCCAGATGCTTTACTGGCCTTTTAATCCAAGAAAACAGTGGACTACCACGAAGAAATGAACGCGGAGATTTACGAAGGATGGTTTAAAGAAATGGTGCAATCTCTGGAAGATCCATCCTTAATTATTATGGACAACGCTACATATCACTCCAGACAAATTGATAAAATGCCGGCGCAGGCCAATAAAAAACAAGAGATAAATGAACGGCTCCAACGTCAAGGCGAAAATGTGGATAGTACTTTATTAAAAGTACAATTAGTGAATATTTTAAAATCGAAAAAAAAGCTTCCCTAAAAGATATGTTATCGACGAAATAGCTGCCGAATGTGGTCGTTGGGTTCTTCGACTTCCGCCGTATCATTGCCAGTACAATGCTATAGAACTAATATGGGCACAAATCAAAGGACACGCCGCTCGAAACAATACTCATCCCCCTTTTACGGCAAACAAAATTTTAGATTTATTAAAAACTGCATGTAAGGAAGTAACTGCCGAAAACTGGGAAAAAATTGTGAGAAGAATCCAAAACATTATAGCGTCGAATTGGGAAATTGATGTGGCATTCGATAATATACAAGTACAGGAACTTATAATAAATGTTGGGGAGAGCTCATCAGTGACAGTGACGATTCATTAGATTTTGATTAAAATAAATAAATAAAGATTACCTGTCGTTATAATTATTTCTTTTCATTGTCGAGTACCTACCTATACCTACTGAAAAGATGTAACGTTTATTATATTAATATTTTTCCAAGAAGTCACCTTTTTTGCCACTCACCGCCACGAAAATTGTCTGTCTCGTCAGCATGAATTTAACGCGTGAAAATGATCTTGGAATGATTTTTTATGACTTTCGATGTCATTTAAGTAAAAAAAAGTTATGATAGACTACGATTGGCATTTCACGATAAAGCCCCATCTCGTGCCACTGTTTAATGGGTTTAAACGAGGTCTCACTAATTTCACCGAAGATCTGCGTGAGGGACGGTCTTCTATGGCGACGACTGAAGATAACGTTTTTTTTTCGGCGTATGATAGAGACTGAAAAAATGGTGACCTATCAGCAGATTCGGACAAGCTTAGGCATCGGTATGAGTCAAGTGCACAAAATCCTCCATGTACATTTAGCGGTCATGAAGCTTTGTGCCCTGTGGATACCTCATAATTTGACTGAGGGCCAAAAACTCCATCGTGTTCGATATACTAACGGGTGACGAAAGCTGGATTTACTGTTATGATCCCGAAACCAAAAGACAGTCTGCTCAGTAGGTGTTTCCTTCCGAGGAGTTGCCAACTAAAGTGAAGAGAAGTCGAAGCGTGGGAAAAAAATGGTGGCCTCATTCGGCGTCGGAAGGCCATTTCGTGACAATTGTTTTTAGATATCGAAAAACGGTTTCTGCGCAGTGGTACTCTAACAATTGTTTGCCACTTGTCTTGGAAAAAGTTCGGGAGAACTAGAGCGAGGTAGTCCTCGCAGTAGGATCCTTCTTCACCACAACAAAGCCTCCTCGCACACCGTCAGGCGAACGATCGACTATTTGGTGACGTCGAACGTGGAATAACTAGGTCACCCGCCGTATAGTCCCGACCTTGCGATTTTATTTATTCTCGAAAATAAAAGAAAAACTGCGAGGAAACCGCCGCGGAATTATAAAATGATGTTAAAATGATATTACGAGGGTGGATTGAAAAGTTCGCGGCCTAAAATAGATAGCGTTGTCATATTATAAAACTACCCTCATATGAAACCTAGACTCTTTGTCAGTCAGTCTCTGTGCAATTTTTCTCTGAGATACATGCGTAATTATTCATTTTATTGAACATTAAGTGAGAGTATTTTTCATTAATTTTGAAAATGGATAGTTTAGAGCACCGTGCCGTGATCAAATACCTCCACAAGAAACACTTATCTCTAAAGCAGATTCATGAAGATATGGTGGCTATTTTAGGAACATCTGCTCCGTCGTAAACAATGATAAAAAAGTGGACAGCTGAATTTAAATTTGGACGAAAGAGCTTCAAAGATGACCCCCGCTCTGGACGGCCTTCTACAGCTACGACTTCGTAAAACATCGAAACTGCAACAATCCAAACAATGGAAGAGACCCGGATCTCCGACCCCCAAGAAAGCCAAGGTGTGTTTTTCAGTAAACACGGTAATGGCATCGGTTTTCTGGAATTCTAAGGGTGTCATCTTGGTTGATTGGATAGAAAGTGGCCAAATTGTAAATTCTGCATACTACTGCACACTACGTCGTTTACGCGAAGAAATAAAGTCTAAAAGACCAGGATTGTTGACCAAGAAAGTTTTGTTTCATCAGGACAATGCTCGTGTTAACACATCTGCAGAATCGATGGCTCAAATAGTGAATTGTGGTTTCGGATTGCTTCCTCATTCCCCTTATTCACCTGACTTGGCACCTTGTGACTTCCACCTATTTTCAAAACTAAAAAAACACCTTTTCTACAAAATTTTCTACCATTGAGGAGGTCAAACTGGCCGTAGATTGGTCGCCTTGTTTGAAATTTTTACGCATATAATTGAATCTAAGTAAGAATTCCCTGAGATTTGAGTTTTGAGTGCATTCCTCTAATGTTGCAGAAGTGCACTTTAAGAGATAGAAAGTGCAACCGCTGTAGAACCTTACTCTTCTTATGACTTTTCATATTAGTTGTGTGAGTGAATAGGGAGGAGGACAGAAGTTGAGTGAAGCGCTGCAAATGGAACCAAGCAACTCGCTATAAACAACGCACCCGTGGGGAACTCGCTTGGAGACTGCGGGGACGCCCGAAACCCCCGGGGGTTGTCATCGGGTCTCTCTAACCAGTCGCCAGCTGGCACGATGAAGCCTCCCGGGAAGAATTATTTTTGTTCGTCTTCGCCTTCAAATTGTTAAGACTAATCAGTAACTTACGTCTTTCTGTATCAGAAGTAGATTCGAAGCATTTCAAGCTTTTAGTCTTTTATTACGTCTCTGGTTCCAAAAACAGTTTAGAGCCAATGTCTAATCTACTCAGAAAGGAATAATGAATTTTAAAAACATTTTGAAGACAAAACAAAATAACTGAGTCGATCTTTAATTTACTCCTTACCAGAAGGATAAACCAATAGATGTTTTAGTAGTTTACAAAATTCCAAAACAGGGAAAAACACTATATGAAAGAGGATCCATAAATGTCCATGAATCTCAAAAATCAGGACTAATTTTTTGTTAATATGTTATAAGTAAGAACCATGATTTTGTGATTAAATTAATGTTTTGTTATTTAAATTGGGTTTTTGTGGGGATACGTATAGAAAGTCCTTTTTAACATAAACTGTTAGTAATAACCAAAATATTTATGATGTTTAAAGTTGAAGTTGAAAGATGAAAATGAAGTGCTTTCTTAATGTGGCGATGATTAAAAAATATTGTACTTTTTTACGCAGGGAGTATACAAAAAAAAACACTCAGATCATTTTGCATTATCAAGTCATTACCACGACAGCCTTAACAATCCCCCTTGGGGGGCGGGTATTTATAAACTGTTCGGGAACTTATAAACTTATAAACGGGTGATCTTAGGCATTGTGTAGGGTACGTTTATACTTTTTAATATACACTTGCTTATTGCGGGTTGTGAGACTTATACATTTACCTTCGAAATAATTTCTTAGTTGAGCGTGTTTCCACATCAAAATCCACACGATGTTTTCGTTCACCAATAGAGCTGACATTTTTATGTTATTAAATTGTAAAAATTTGTCATTGTCGCGGGAATCGAACCCAGAACCATAAGATCGAGAAGCCAGCTCCTGAACCACTGCGCCACCGACGCATTTTTGCATCATTGTTTTCTGAATATTTATGCCTGACGGTGCACTTAGTCATCCGTGTTCATGGATATCTTTAGTCGTAGATGTTTTATCCACAACATTACATATGATTAATATATTGATTAGTGATGTTTCAGTAATTGTACTGGATGTTTCTTTCCGCTTACACAATCACGTAAACATGATTATTATGGCGCTCAAAACAGGAAGGGCTGTTGTGCCGCCCCAGGCGAGATCTTAAGATAGTAACTCGACTATCACTAAAACAGAAAACATTACTTAAGTCATGTGTTAGGACGTTATTGGACCTCTTAAAATGTGAACCATGGAACTGGTTCAGCACGCACATTATAAGTTCATATTTATCAGTTCATCTTCAACGTTTCGAAATAGGCGTGAAATGGATTATCAGACCCAGTTGACGGGACACTCCGTTGAGGTCGTAGAAAATTTTGCTCAAGTCTTCCAGGGCTTCAGCCATGACGACGGTCACAACTCACCGTTGATGTTGTTGATGCCAAGTCCGCTGAAAACCAGAAGCTTGAAGCCATCCTTTAACGCAGCGGTGAGCAGCTTCGGTCATGTTACATAACCTTTCGTGACTCGCTCCATTCAGATAGGCTTCGAATTTTCTTCCTGAAGTAAACTGACGTAGTCGCATTCTTGTACCGCACTACAGTGCCATAGTCTATTTGAGACCGCTACTGGTAGGAAAGTCATGTTTTATTTGACGTCAACAAGAACAAGTATTTGTCAATGTTGAGAAACGAATATTTGAATTTGAAGCTGTTTGAGGGACATGTTAATTCTTTAACCTTTCTTTAGGCCACCCGGCAGCTCGGGGTTAGTTACTTGTTGACTATCTGATTTTGTTTTTGAGATAATCGAGACTTTGAGAGATCCTATTTAAACAACTAAGCCACGGGAAAAGGAGATAGCCTGTAATACATTAATTCATTTTGTAACGCCTACTAAATATTCTATAGAAAGCGTAGTAGTTAAATTTGGGTTAGGTTAATGTTAGGCTGTATTTATCGCCTGCGCGAACCGAGCGAGCGAAGCAAGCGTGGTGCGGTAGCACCTGGCGAAGCGAACAAATCGAAATTGGATGATAATTCATAATTTTACAGCAAAAAAAAAACATCATGCGACAGCATATTTTTAGTGACTAAGATAGTATCGTTCAGACGCTCGCAAATTGTGGCTGAATTAGTAATATAGAAGGCAATGTAGATTTTGAGAGGCGAATAATGCTATTCAAAAGAAGTCTGTTTAATTAGCACCCTAAAATAAATACGTCGATAAGACAAAGGTGTCCTAAATGTATATTATTATTTTAGTATAGTTTATTTTAATTCCGCGGTTTTAGTTAATTTAAATTAACCCGCGGAATTCATACGCTTGACTGCAGGATCTGAAAATCCCCAGTATCGCAAGCACTCGCAAGACATATACGCGTGAATATTTAAAAATAGTATCCGGGTTTAGCAAAACATAGACACGCTCATACTGTATGGATGGTAGTTTCAGCTATATGGGTCGCAGGCATCTTGTAAACTCGGTTACAATAAACTACTGATATACGTGTTGGTGACTATAGTTAGATTAATTTAAGAAGTGCGATTTGACAGCTGACCATAGAACGTAATGTAAGTTTGCGTTTACGTCCTACAATCAATCAGAAAAATTGTTGATTGAATGTAGTGTTGCTACTTTATAATCGTTACTGAGGTAGAGACAAATCGATTTAAATTCAAAAATCGTCGCTTAACAAGGGAATTACTAAGTGATTTTTACATCCGTTTGTTTAGAAAGTTTCTTTTAAGGCATTCATATAGACAAGAATTCGTATATTAACAAAGAAAATAATCCAAAAAGTGAATAAATATTAATAATACCTATTTCAACGTTTAGTATTTTTATATATTTATAGTCAGACAGAAGACCTAGCGAGGGCTTTTCGTTTCTTTTTTTTAAAAATATTTCATTCGAAACTAGATGGCATACAGTTGAAATTGCTAGCATAGCACCGAGTCTTTGTGTGTTTGTTAATTGTTTTCTTTTTTTTCATATTATTTCATATTACATATTTTAGTTGTGTTTTATTTCAACTTTATTTTTAATTATTTTTTGTAAAGGCTGGTAGGGGATGCTTTTTTTGAAATAAGAGTAATTGTATATACCTTTATTTATATATTTATTTAACTATTATTATTTATATTGTATTTGTTTAGATATTTTATGCACGAATCTGATCTTAGCTGTGAAAATGAATCATTTGGATCTTGTCTATCAGGTGAGTTGAACAGTGACGTCAGTTTTCATAGTACCTCAATTGGTAGTCCATATATTATGATTTCTCAACATTTACCTGGCCAACCTCCACACGTAAAGTTTGACAATGTAATAATACCTTTTAGCATTGAATGAAAAAATCTTGGCATTCTTATGGATTCACTCACTCTCCTGGACACCACAAATAAATTCGGTCAGCAGGAAAGTGTTTGCAGCTATTAAATCTCTTACAAGACTTCGCAATTTCCTACCCATATAGACAAAAATTGCACTGTCGCAATCATTAATCCTCCCATTACCGGACTACTGCGATATATATAATCGAAACTATTTGATTGCTATGAATCAATTTTATGACAACTCTTTTGTTGACACCTCAACCCTAAACAGCAACTGTCAAATCTTACTATAAAGCACAAGGGAGTCCACGTTCCCAAAATCCAAGCAATAAAGGCGAACTTAAGCTGACGAATGTTTATCGCGAATATTCAAGATTTGCATGTACTCTTTCGCACTTGACATGTTATTTATCTTCCCTGATAATGAAAAAAGACACCAAGAACGTGGGTCCTCAGAATCGGACATTTTGTCTCCATTAAATTGAAAAATTAGAGGTACGGCGCGATAAAAGATAAAGTATTAAAATTTCTTAATTTTAGGGACCAATTGAAATGGTCCTGAATGGTCATAAAACAAACTAAACATTAATTGAAGTGTGAACCGTTAAAACTGGGTCATATTTTTTTGAAAGACTTACAAACCTCTATTTTTTTCGTTATATGCATCATAATTGTTCGACTGGATTTTGATGTTTGCTGGATAACCTGTACCAGTAAAAGCATTCGATTCATCACTACTCAGCCTCGTGCCCTGCTTGATTTCAAGCATTTTGCTTATATTTATTTCTCAAGGTTTTCACCCCTATCTGTACAAACTATTTCATGTTTTTTTATTGTTTTATTAAAATTTACAGGATGCAAGAGCATTCACATTCGATCGCTCTCACGTTTTGGCCAACCGCAGGGCGATTGAGAAGCGCAACGACATCAGCACGCAAACGCCCAAAGTTAATGTCATCGAGTTTTCGGAGAACGAGTCTAATGTTAGCGATGACGACTGCAAATCATTAAATACCAGTGATAATACTGGCCGTAAGTAGAATGTGCCTACTTTCATATTTGCACTGAGTTTATAGTCTAGGACAGTGGTTCTCAAACTTTTTAAATGACGGAACCCTTTTGGGAAACAAAATACTTGATGGAACCCTACAATAAAACAATTGTTTTTATAAGTGTATTTTTTATTAATCAGCATAATAAAAGTACAATGTAACAGTTACTAATTATTATTTACTTCACCACTTGGCTAGGACAATAATAGAAAACATTAAAAAAGAAAAAATCTAACTAGTGGGAGGTATGAAACTGTTTTTTATTTTTCATCAATTGGTTGATATCAGGTTTGATGGAAGAAAGTTGGAGTCTCATATCAGCTTCGGCGTCCAGTCTATTGCGATATTTTGTTTTCGTGGCTGCGTAGGTAGAGAATCCTGTTTCGCACAAATATGTAGTTGGGAACGGGAGAAGAATATCCAGAGCCATTTGGCCAATCATTGCATATTCATCTTGGATTCTGCACCAAAAACCATTGAAAGGCGTCGTTTTGAACAGTGACTCCATACTTGTGTCTGATGACACTTCTAAAAGAGATTCATATATCTCGTTTGACAGGCTTTTTTCAGGCTTTTCCAAGTTGGGTAAAAAAGGATTATGAATCCATGAATTCACTTTAATTTTTGCATTGTGTTCTTTGGGAAAATAATTTTATTTTATTAAAAATTTCTTCCCCGGTAGTGTTTGTAAGCAGCGATGAACACATAAGCATGTCTTCTTCAAAAGAACTGAAATAGCCAAACCAGCGACATCAGTCGACTCGTCCATTTGCAAGGCCAATCGTGTATTTTGTAGACCTGTAACTAGTTCTTGTTTGACGTAGCTTGCCAGATCATGGATTCGTCGTGAAGCAGTATCGTTTGATAGCGGAACAGTAGAAAGATGCTTTGCAGATTTTTCATCGAGCATACATTTTGTTATGTCTAATACACATGGTTTTATTAATTTCTCAGCGATAGTATGCGCTTCACCTGCTTGTGCAATGCGATAGCTAACTAAGTATGATGCCTCCGTGGCCTCTTCGTTGATAGTTTGTGTTACATGCATCATATTTTTTTGACTTTCTAATAACTGATCTTTTTTGCGAACAAAAAATTCTTTATTCTTGTCTTTAGACTCGGGGTGTACAGTTTCTATATGTCGGCGCAATTTGGCAGGTGCCATGGAACTATTAGGAAGCAGTTTACTACAGAGCATGCAGAGAGGTGAGCCGTTAGAATCAACAAATCCGAAACTGATATAAGATTCATCATACTTCCTTCTTTTCGTCTTTGAAACCGTCGAGCTTGACGTCGTGGCATCATCTTCTGGATCGGTGACTGCTATATTCTCCGCGCGCACTGCTTTAGAGGATGTTGTTGCAACACGTTTAACACCTTTAAGCCAACGTTCCATTCTTTTTTATATATAATGTTACACGTCAGGATAGTGGGGTTTAAATAATGCACAATCGTTACTGCGTATAAGAGACTAAATTTAGTACCTACAGTGAAGAATGTATAAAACTGAGACAACAGACTACAGCAGGCAGTAAAACAATGAACACTAGTTTCTCGCTAGCGAGCTTGTAAGTAGGTAGTAACTTATCGCTCCGAACGCTAATCGTCAACTGACGACGGGCGACGTGCGATCGCCGCTTTTTTACTTAGTCCTAGACTCGATCTCAAATATTCTCGAAAATACTCGAGTCGGCACCTTTGATAAACAAAAAGCAAAAATAAAAACAGAAATTTAAAAATTGCGTTGTAAACAATATCAACCGTATCCTTTGAAGTTAGAGTCGAAAGTCGCTTGTTGACAACTATAGCGTCTAATTCAGAGGCGGCTTTTATCAAAGAGACTGCGCGCTCACTAGTACCCGCTCCTTTTAAGTTTGCCGCTGGCGATAGGTATGACGTTCGAAAAGTAGCGTCAGCAAAACATAATATAAAAATATTTTTTATTTAATTGTAACAATAAAAATTGTGTACGTACATATTTGGGTAAAACTATGACACATTATAAGCTTTGTTGTCACGTGGGGGAGGGTACGCGGATTCCACAGACCGGCAAACTTAGAGCGAACGGGTTGTACAAGTATAAAATTGTTGATACCAAACTTATAAGATATTGTACCAGCTATTGTAACACATGTTTCTACAAATACAAATAAATAATTAAATAACGTTCATAGCGTTTTGTCTCCGCGCGGCCGCCGAGTCCGCGCAGCCGCGGAGCGACCAGAGAGAGCTGTTTTGATTTTTTTTTCTAAATTCTTGCGGAACCCCGACAGAGGTATCACGGAACCCTAGTGTTCCGCGGAACACACTTAGAGTATAGCTGGTCTAGGATATAAATGTCTGTATAAATTTTAAAATTAACTTTATTATGTGTCTATTACTTGTTATTAATATACTTTATTCCGTTGTAGGTGCGAAATCTGAAAACTGGTCGGTTGCGAAATCGTTTACTAAATTAACAGTTACTTCAAAACCGAAACGTGTTTCAGAAGATGGTGAGTTAACAATTAAAATAATTGAATCTTTGCTGGGATAATATTTTATTAAATTTCGATATTGTACTTATCAGTTTGTTTCATTTTAGGTCCACCTGTGCCGCCGAGGCCACCTAAGACTTTTGCTATGTCCAAAGATATAATGACTAAGGGACATTACGGATACCAGGGGCCCCGGATTCAGGAACCAATAGAAATGCAAGATATAGCACAGGTAAAACATAAATTATAAATTAAATGCCTGGGCAAAACATACTAAATCTGTAACCCAAAAGTAAGCTCAAGTTTTTGTTATGGATGATCATACAATGAACTGCAAAAGAGGCTAAATATATTAATAAATATACATCCTTAGTACAATGTCTGTAGTTACTTGACATGTTTCTCAATCATTATCTTAAGTTTGTGATGCAAAAAGGAATTTATTTAGAATCATCCTCGAACTTTGTTATATCGTGACCATTACTGTGCTACCGCAGGCGTTGCCAATTCCTCGAACGTCACGTGTTGGCCCTCCGTCACCCATGCGCGCACACTGCTCGCGATACACCGACGACGAAGAAGAATGTTCGCTAGGCCCTCAGGTAACATTAGATAACATTTTTTCTAACTGTAAGATGAAACAAGGTTTTTCCTGCGGCTTCGCTCAGGTATCCCTTGGAAATAGAACTCTTAATCTACAACTAGTACAATTCGCAAGGGATAACTGCAAAAGAGGCTAAATATATTAATAAATACAGGGTGTATCAAGACCGCTTCCACTAACTTTGGGGTATGATTATATTGCTTATTCTCACTAAGAAAAAGTACTTTTAAATTTTTTTAACGCCAACAATTTTGGCATTTTCAAAAAAATTTATTCAATTTTTTTAGGTTTACATATGTAAGAACAAACGGATTATCACCAAATTTCAATTAAATACACAGTTTTTTTTTACAAAAAAATACCCGCAATGTATTGGTATACGTATTTACTATCTGGGCTCGTCGCGCGGCTACGTTGCTAGGCGACGCGATGCGGGGCGAGTGCACCAGACCTCGCTTGTGGCTGTGGCTACTTACGCTAAGCTGCAGCGTGCCCATCGCGCATCGCATGAATACCATAAGCGAAATTTATGTAGTTGTTTCCTATGTTCGAATGACTTCTTATGCTATGTAATAGAAATTTTTCATGAATTCGTTTAGGTATGATGTCGATGAGATAAGTATATTTAAAGCAGTTGATTGAAGTAGGATGTAAATAAATAATGGCTGAAAATTATTCCTGTCAATCATTAGTTCGATAAATTCAATTGATCAAAAAATTTCATTCGTTAGCCTAGGCTAGACCTTCTTTAATGAACTTTTCTTACTTTAGGCTAAGCAAAGTATACCAGTAGTTATACTCCCTTCATGATAAACCTGCGTACCTATTGCACTGAATTGACTAATAAATGATGAAATAAGCCAGCGTCCCTAAGTTACCCAGCTACGTATGTACCTACCTATGTTTCGAAATAAATCTTTTAGGTTGTTTTGGTACCTATCTTCCCACCCAAGCAGGGGTACCTAGAAATCTGTGAAAGCATTTATTTGTCCAACATAAAACAACTTTGTTCGCTTCTAAGAAAACGAGCAACCTGGCGATAGGTATTTGTTACTTAATAGTTTAATAAAAATCATTTCCTGCCTCGTGCCAACTCATTTAATTGTTACTGAACAGAATAAATAAACAGTAGATGATCGAAATAAATAACGGTACAAAAATAATTGTCCTAATTACTGCAATAACAAAGTTGGATTCCTCTTTCTTGTGAAAAAATAGTTTAAACCTAAAGATCATCAACCCACCAGTTTCAATGACAAAACCTAACTTAAGTAGATTCCTTTAATAAAAACACCCTAAATACTTAAATAAGATAAAACTTGCAGTAACTACCTAGTCTGCATAGTAGATATTAAGTTCCGTAAGAATAAAAGTTGTAAATTTTATACGCTCCCGCCCGTGGCCTCACTGTTACTATGTGTGAATATTGAACATTGAACTAAGTACTAGCGTACTAGACAAGCACCGCACGCAAGCTAAATTTTCGCCAACCCCACTGCGGCCCCGCATCGGACGATCGCTCGGCGACCACGGATCGAACGGCAAACCAACATCCGATCTATCTGATGGTAAGGCTAAGATGATATCCGTGCCCATTTAATCGTGGATGTTACTGATTATCGATGAATGATGCGTTGATATTGTCTTTCTGATAGTTCTACCGTCCCAGACGAGATCTTAACATAAGAAACTATACTCTCAGTAAACAGTTTTGTTTACAAGACAGCAGGTGAGCCTTAACACAAGGTCATTCTCGTTCATTTACCTTTATTAGTTTCAGATCGAAGCTCTGACGAAGACAATCTAAAGTTTTTGTAGCGCTGCATCTAATAATAAATAATTGAATAGGTAAAAATGGAATACATAGTAGCTCAATAATACTGAATATTGAATAACACAGGCATTGTACTAGCTTCAAAGTACTACAAAGTTAGTAACCTCACTTTAGAAGTTTGTTTATAACAAAAATGCACAAACTCACTCACACAAGTTCACAAAACTAAAGCATAGGTAAACTGCGCACGTAGATAACACTGCGCACAAAAGCACCTAAATACTTATTCACAAACATACTCTCGCACCCTGCCCGCACGCCCGGCTCTCTTAAAATAAACGGTCAACTGAAATAAAACTTAAAAAATGGTGTAGTTTGCAGTAGGTACACAAATACTATTATTTCCTAGAAAAGCACTTCCGAAAGGTCGTAGTTTGATGAGCGAAATCGTTTGGCGGAAGCCGCTAACACAAGTACAAATGAGCCGCCTTTCTTTGCACGTGCGACGACTGTGTACAACAGGTAGTGTTGTGACATGAAAGTATCAAAAGTATTTATTGGTATTCTTATTAAAAATGCTTATTACCTGTTTTAACCGCCATAACATCCACGTCTAAGCGTAGTATGTTCCGGAAAGGGTTAAGGATACGGAAAAGGTTAGAAGGTACGGAAATGTTTACATTATTAAAAAAAGTATTATTCGAATAGTATAAAAGGCGAATATTCGAACACTATGCCCTAGTTTCGGAGAAAGGGAAGGATCAGACATTAAGATTATAGGGTTCAGCCGAATTTCATATCACAAAACAAACGTAAAAGCACAAGCACGACTTATCGATATCAAAAAGTTTCGATAACTACTTCTTACACTATTTCTAGGATATTTGCGTGGCTCGTGCCGACGAAAAAAGCCGTTACACGGTCAGTTCCTTGTTGGCCGCGCTTGCAAGTGAGGCTTTTGCATCTTTGTTTTCGTGTATGTTTTCGTGTTTACAAATTGTGATCGTTTTCTTTAGTGCTAAGTTTTGTTGTGCTTGTTTTTGAGGAAAACATGCCTGTTCCTTATGTATACAGCTCTCGAGAATATGGCATGATGGTAATGTGCTTAGGAGAAGCATCAGAGAATGCTGCTGACGCTTTAAGGATGTACCGGAACAGGTATCATAATCCCCACCATCCTTCTGACTCACGGGTCATAACCAATGCATACCAGCGAGTTTTGGAAAATAGGCCGATAGCTCCTGTAGCTTCTGGAGGTGGGCATCAGCTAGATGTCAACACAGAAGATGACGTTTGACAGAAGACGTTGTGCGCCAAAACCCTCGTCTTGGAACGCGCAGTGCTGCCCAGCAGTTTAGACTTCTGCACGGTAGGCAGTTGCTTTACATTCAACTGTGCAAAGGATATTCGACGCAACAGAATGCGGCATTGCGCAATTCATCGTGTACAAGATTTGCTGCCAGTTGATCGAGTCCGTCGTACTGAATTCTGCCAGTGGCTGTTAGATCAGCAGCAAAGTTCACCTGAATTCATCGAGCGCCTGATTTAGACGGATGAATCTACTTTCACTCAGAACGGAATGCGAAATAGGCGAAACGCTCACATGTGGTTGGAGGGAATCCCTCATGCTTCACAGAAAACCGGTCACCAGACCCGATGGTCCGTCAACGTATGGGCCGGTATTTTTAAAAATGTAATCCTGGGACCTGTCTTTTTGCCACGGCGTTTAGATGGTGCATCATACTTAGATTTTATTAAAAGGCAACTGAGTAGATATTTGGAAGATTTTACTGTGGCTGACTACCGCCGAGCGTGGTTCCAGCATGACGGCGTGCCTCCACACGTGTCTCGATCCGTTCGCCAACGGCTCTCCGAAATATTTGAAAGCCAATGGATCAGAAGACTGGGACCCCGCGCTTGGCCACCTCGGTCGCGTGATTTGACCCCACTAGACTCTTTTCTGTGGGGTTACGTAAAAGAAAGTGTGTTCGGTTGACAGTGCGATAGTGCTGCAGACATGATAACAAGACTAAACGATGTTTTTAATAAGTTACGCGCAAACAGTTTAGAAGATCCTACCCTTTGCCTCGACTTCACCATTAGACGAAAAGACGAGCCGAACACTGCATCGAACTGGAAGGTGCGCAGTTCGAACCACACCTCATAAGGATGAGAAGGATTTAGTCAGGTTAGTGAGTGTATTTTGCGACAGAGCGGAATAATTTTTAAACGGCTTGAGCTTATTTTTTTTAATAGGCATTAACTGTGAAATAGGTGTGTCATTTTATTGTATTTTGACACAATTTCAGCTTACATGTTTTGCTTATAAGTTATTTTAAGCCCAACTAAATGTGAAGATTTAAAATTACATTTTTATGATAATTTTTTTAATGTTTGATGAACCTACACACTTTTTATCCGATTGCCTAAAAGGGAGCAAGGTTTTGTTCGTATTTATGCAGAAAAGAATAATCTATTTCATGGGCTATGGTTATTGAAAAACAAGGTGTCATTTGACTCATCTCGAGTCTTGACGAGGAGTGACATAGGCTATAAAATTTTCCCGATTGTGGAATGAGGTTAATGTTTTACGAGTGTCAAGGCAGTGGGACCTTTTGTTCTGTATTTATTGTTCTTGATAGACCAAATAGTTCGATTGATTGTGACAAACGAGTTGTAATTTGAATCTTCTCAACGGAGAGACTCGTAGGCTATAAAATTTATCCGACTGCGGCATTTCGTAATGAGGTGTTTCGTAATGTTTTACAAGTATTATTACAATTATTTTTCTAAAGAAAGAAGTAAATTTTCGAATCCAACTCTGTTACACAGTAATTCGGAAAGCTAGTTATTAGGTACGTAAAATGTAATACCCACGTAAAGATGATTTGCAGGAGTTATTTTCGCCGTTATTTATTTTAATCAGCTGATTCATAACAGATCAATGAGTAATTAATTAAATGAGTAGTAGGTAAATGTTTTGTCATTAAACTGCTACGTAACAAAAATCGTCCAGTTGTAGGTGTTCTTATAAACTAATAAAGTAGTATGTACGTGTTAGGATGGGAGAATAAGTGCTTTGACAAAGATTTCTAGGTGGGCCTTACCTACCTACTAAGGTTTTGACAACGGGAGCAACAAGCGAGGCCCAGAGCATTTCCGCGGGCTCGCGTTGCTTAGCAACTGCAACCACAATCATTGTAAATACGTTTAGCAATACATTGCGGGTTTTTTTTTTGTAAAAAAAACTGTGTATTTAATTAAAATTTGCTGATAATCAAATTCGCAGATAAAAAATTAAATTTATTTTTTTTTAAATGTAAAAAATTTTGGCGTAAAAAAAATTAAAAAGTACCTTTTCGTAATGAGAATATGCAGTTTAATCATACCCCCAAGTTAGTGGAAGCGGTCTTGTTACACCCTGTATAAATCCTTAGTACAATGTCTGTAGTTACTTGACATGTTTCTCAATCATTATCTTAAGTTTGTGATGCAAAAAGGAATTTATTTTGAATCATCCTCGAACTTTGTTATATCGTGACCATTACTGTGCTACCGCAGGCGTTGCCAATTCCTCGAACGTCACGTGTTGGCCCTCCGTCACCCATGCGCGCACACTGCTCGCGATACACCGACGACGAAGAAGAATGTTCGCTAGGCCCTCAGGTAACATTAGATAACATTTTTTCTAACTGTAAGATGAAACAAGGTTTTTCCTGCGGCTTCGCTCAGGTATCCCTTGGAAATAGAACTCTTAATCTACAACTAGTACAATTCGCAAGGGATAACTGCAAAAGAGGCTAAATATATTAATAAATATACATCCTTAGTACAATGTCTTACTTGACATGTTTCTCAATCATTATCTTAAGTTTGTGATGCAAAAAGGAATTTATTTTGAATCATCCTCGAACTTTGTTATATCGTGACCATTACTGTGCTACCGCAGGCGTTGCCAATTCCTCGAACGTCACGTGTTGGCGCTCCGTCACCCATGCGCGCACACTGCTCGCGATACACCGACGATGACGAAGAATATTCGCTAGGGTCTCAGGTAACATTAGATAACATTTTTTCTAACTGTAAGATGAAACAAGGTTTTTCCTGCGGCTTCGCTCAGGTATCCCTTGGAAATAGAACTCTTAATCTACAACTAGTACAATTCCCAAGGGATAAGCTTTTGTGAAGCTGTACAGGAATATATATTATTCATGCTTTATAAAATCAAATTTGTTGTTCTGGTTACAGTCCATGCAGTATTGTAACCTGCCAATGTCCTTACCGCCCGTCGTCGATCGCAACTTGAAGCCTCGACCTTCCAGTCATAATGTGAACCCATTACTAGTTGGCATCAACGCTACGCAGGTAAATTAAACATTTGTTTAAGTTTAAGGAAATTATAAACTTTGAGTAAGAACTAAATCTCAACGCGCTATGAATGTTGTTGGGTCAACTCTTCTCCTTTTAATTCCCAATCCAGTTCTTAGGAACAGGCCAGATCTCGCGATTTTCAATATCCGATTTGACTGTTTCTATTTTGACTTCCTAGGAAAATAAGAAAAGTATTGTTATATTGTTTTGTTTCAGGTCGTGCCGCAACCAGGCCGCGAACCAAAGAATATACAGTATTTGGATTTAGATTTGCCTTCATCTTCTTCGTCTAAGGTAAAAGATTTTTCAACTTTCATTGTAGGTCGGTAAACATTCTGGAGCAACCAAGTGATTATAATGGAAGACTTTTATTAAGACTCATATTTAATTACATTTAATGAACTGTAACAAAATTTCTGTATTAAAATTAATTGACTTCCAAATTGTTAAAAAGTTCTTCTTTCAGCCGCTAGATAAGATCCGCAAGAAAGACTCAGGCCTCGGGAAGGCAGATGAGGACAATGACAAAGAGTCTGATTACAAAACCGTTGATTTCGCGAAGACGGAGGCGTTCAACATCACGCGCCAGGACGCCGAGGCCTCGCGTAATATGCTCTGAGACTTACCTAGGGAGTATAGCCAAGGGTTGCTATATAGAGGACAAACGAGAACTCGCCATGACTACTCTTCGACCCGTCGTAAACTCGCTATGCTGGAAACCATCTATAAGAGAGACTTTGCTGATAAGAAGAAGTAAATAGTCTTTTTTAAATGGCTTACTCTTCTTTTCATCGTGATTTGAGAAGTCTACGACATTTTGTCTAAGGCCGTCTTTCTTGTATTGTAAACTAAGCTGTGGCCTAATGTTGAAGCTGTTTGTTGTGCTAATATCGAAGCGTCGCCATTTTGTCGTGTTGGTTATAATATGATGAAGGAATGAAAAGGAAAGACTGCTTTTGTGATGGTTTGACTTTACTCCCTGTATTAGATTTTAAGAAAGTGAAAACCATTATAATACGAATAAATAAGTTTTTATTGGACGTAACTATGTGTATTACAAAAAACATATATGTTCTTACATAGTCGAGGACATGTAAATTAAGTATTTATTGGACGACACTGTACATACTTTTAATAACTATGCTAATAACAGCACAATTAAAAATTGTCTTCAAGAAATATATGTACTTACATAATACAGAACACGTTAAAACTTATATGTTGTAACGAAAACTTCAAGTATATTATCAATTTATAATATTATTTATTTAATGCCTGATTTTCCAATTCTCAGAATAATTTTGATTTGTCATGATTTCTATGGTATCTTGTCAAGTATCAAAGTCATTCTCCAGATAATAGTTATGTGACGATTGAAAAATCAGCCCTAAATTAAATATCACCATGACGTAATAATTGAGTAAGTATTATAAGTGAATGATGTTTTTTAAGCTAATTGTTTAAAGGTGAAATTCAAAATATTGCTCAAGAGATTAAACTTGACTGTGTGGGGTGTAAACCCCTAAAAGCTTTAGAAATCTTAGCCTTCAAAAAGAACGATGAACATGTATTTTCTGCGTCTTCTACATTTTAGCCAATGAAATTAAGTAGTTGTAGCAACAATTTTGTGGTCATTTCGATATATTTTTGGAAGTTGTTTAGCACAAATATTCCGTTTTGAGTATATAACATTAATAATTGAAGAAAATAATTATTAGATGCAAAGTTGCCCCGCAATATGGAAACTGCTCGCTGTTCTAAAATGGTTAAAAAAAATACAGTTATCTTTATAATATGATATTTAAATTTCCACTCAATTGCTCGTAAGTGTGAAACGTAAATCTGATCAATTATTTGGTGTATATTATTATGATGGTGTGCAATTTTAGAATAGACCGTGGGTATGTTATAAAAATTCTTCATGCATTTAAATATTTTAATCTTAGATCTTAAGCCTATAAGTAAAAAGATGATTAGTGAGAACAAAAGTGAAATCTTGGTGTTTAAAAGCATACATTTGATGGGGCTTATTTATGGTTGTACTTCGGTACTAAATTGATTTTTTAATTATGAAAGGAGACATTTCAACTTTTAAGGAAGCGTTCGGCTAGGTTTTGTACGATTGTTTCCAGGATTTTATACAATAAATACAACGAGTATTGAAAGCCAATATTTTCACATTCGTAAAACAGATACACAACATATTGAAAACATGTTGAAAACATCTGTTATGTTAATGTTTAATTTATATTTCAAGTTTTGAGGTTAATTGTGTTGTAAGTTTTATTTTTCCTTTTTACGAGCTTATTTGGAATTTTCATTTGATTTAATTATATAGCATTAATATAACAACTGCAAAAATCTTTATTTATAACCGAATAATTGATAATGCGTAAAATAATATTTTGATTATTTCAGGTTGACAAAACGTTTAGGTATTATATTTGTTGTCGATCATTGGACACCTCCAAAGTTTTTGTAAGTGGTTACGGTAAACTAACTATAGTTAGGGAGGCGAGGTAGCTAAATGGCGTAATTCTACGGCGCCGTCGAGACCTATCAAAATCGAAGGATAAAATAATTTCGAAAATAAAAGCTCGTATGGTAAAAACCATTTTAGCGGTGGGTTTGGCGTGTACGGTTTTTCAAAAATGTTAAAAAAAACAGTTACTTGGGCATTCTCGAGCGCGTCAGATATTCATACTGCGTATGCCCCAAGTGCCTCTGATAACAACGGTATACTAATCTGCCGGTTTGCGTGGTGGGGGTAGGCATATAAAGTAGTCAAAAATGCAAAAAAAAAAAATTTACTCGAGCGCGTCAGATTTTCGGAAGGGGTGTTAAGTAGGCACCAAGGAAGCTCCCTTTAAAAAAACTGACGATTTCGGCGTGACGATAAGTTACGATGAATTTTTGAAAATGCAAAAAAAAAAGTTTTTTTGCAATACTCGAGCGCGTCAGATTTTCATAGGGGAGGTTTATCTTGGTATCCTGAAAGCATATTTTCTTAATCTGACAAAAATGTTGGTGGGTTCTCTTAATCTGACCGAAAAAGGTTTTATGGTTTCTTTTTTTTCCTTTCTTTCTCGTTGATAAAACGGGGAATTTAAGAATGACAATAAAGCGATAGATACAACCAACGTAAATGTAGATATATATATAAATATATAGGGTGTACCGAAAATTCCCTTCTACCGCTTATTTCCCCACCATCAATGTTGCGAAATAAAGGAAAAATACTGGTAGGACGGCATATTTCCGCGAAGTGCTCAGTCTGTATTACATGTTTATGGCAAATTCCTCGTTTTTGCTTCAATTCTTCACTTCGTTTTGCTTACGGTACGTCCAAAAAACAATTTGAGGATCAACAGGCTATTGAATAATATACATACATGGAACTGTACATGTCAATAATACTTTTGTATACAGATACGCGTAACTTTTTCGGAGTCCACGAAAATTGTCGAGAAGCTTTAGAAAAAAAAAAATTTTAAGATATAATAAAAGTCACATAATTTAATCATCGTTATTTCATATCAATTTTTTTTAAAACCGGGAGTTTGAGTTTTTATGACGCTTCAAGTCAAAAAGTTTTAACTTTGGACAAAAATGTGGAGACCTTTTTTGTGTAAAATAAAATTACCTTTTTTTAAAATTTTTTTTTTAAATGTATCGTTCGCGACTTATATGCCGCAACGCGTTTTTCGGAAGACGAAATGGCTCCTCCACACTTCCGGTCATGCGGAAACCGGCAGATTTTGTATTTTTAGTATGTTTTCGATTATATTCTTCAAAATAAAAATAAAAAAATCGCGCTCGAGAATGCCGGATTAACGTTTTATTTTTACAAGTTCCCGACCCTATAACTCGGCGGCGTCAAGGACTTATCGGCAGATTAGTTAAATTTAGTCTTAAAACACTAAAATCAACCCCCAATATCTTAATCTGACGCGCTCGAGTATTTCAGACTATCGATTTTTTTTTACTAATCTGATCGTCTATCCTTGGCGCGCGTCACTACATATAGAGCTAAATACTTTACAAGGTTGTTCTATTAGGTCTAAGGTATCTCTCATATCTTAAACTGCCACGCTCGAGTATTACCGAAAATTCCCCTATTCGCCTCCCTAACTACTACGTTGTAACTCGTAGTACATATCTTTTATTAAAACCATACAGTCTGCTCTAGTTCGACAAACGTACTTGAACTAACCACATACAAGGCAGACAACAAGTTGCGACAGACTCGATGGTACAAGCTTACTATTTCATATTTTGGTTCAATATTATGGAAACCTCACCTTCGTTTTTTGTTTCAATTTCGAACATCATGCAGCATGTAATTTTTTTTATATTTTTGTGAGTTAACCACATTTTTTTCATACATTCCAAACTGGTGTACATCACGCTAGCCGGAAATGAAATGTCTCCTTTTGCTGGATCGCCGCCACTTTTACAAACGTCGTTAAAAAGTTATAGTTACAGTAACAAAAATTCGTCAAAAAAACGTCCTATAACAGTTCTGTAAAAAAAGGGTATAAGATTGTACCTAATAGATAATTGTGTTATTGAAACATTTTTTGCTTAAGCATCTTATTCGAAATTTTGAAATTACGATTGAAATGTAGGATAATGTATTATGACAATATGGTTTTGTTTATTATAAATTATTTTAGATTAGTAAAATCCAAACTATAGAATATTATTATAATAATTTTGTAAAAAATAAACTAGAAGTTTTAAATAGAGTTTATAATGTTAACATATGTTTTAGTTAATATAATTTGATTGATATTGAATAAGGTTTTTTTTCAGTTTTAAATGTAAATTATTTTGTATAATTTTCAACTGCAAATGAAAAATGAAATATAAAATTTATTATGACTTTTACCGACAATTTAGGATAACGCGGTGCCATGACGTGGTAGCACTCTCGATGTATTTTTAGATGTAAGTTTAATGTTAGCTAATCGTACCTTTGGCAAAGAAATGTGCAATTCCTCAGGTAATTGTTGAAGTAGTAATGCACAGGCAAAGTATACAGTATTGTTATAAAAGGTGAAATAAATGTGATCTTACACGGTTTTGTGATGAAAAGTGAGATTTAATATAAGATATGAGAGAAGTATTCTTGTACGGAAAAATTAAATACCTATTTACCTGAACATATATAAATTTTATACTATACCTCAGCCTGCCCAGCCTACAGAAAACCTGAGGTACTTATTTTATATATATTTACGTTATCTATCTATTAAATTTTAATATTTTACTTACATATGACGCCATAGTTCAAAAAGACTATGTCACGCCGCGGTTGCCGGCCTGCGTCTTCTGTAAAATGCAGATATTTAAAAAAATTGTTGTTCCTTGACTCCTGAGTGTTTGTCATATTCATATATCCTATTTGAAACTGACAGTGTGAATAATAATTACAGGTTACAATAACAATCACCAAAATTCACGTATATTAATGTATGATATGATGTATGTACGCCTGATATCTAATACTTACTATACTTGAGACCTTTGATGCATTTATTTTGTTATCATAATGGAAAATATTTAAAACAAAACTGTAGTCTGTTTATAATTGATATTTAATACTACATGAATGTTACAAATTATAATTATTGTTAGTAATAAGTAATTGTTATTACAAATTTCCTACTGTATTTTTTTATTATTGAACGCACAAGTTGCTAGTGAGGGCGTTACGTATAACGAGGAATTGAAGATCAGTGAAATTATGATAGATTTCAAATTTACTATTATACATGTTGATGTTTCTATTATACTTTACTTATATACTGTATCTCGATAGTATCGTCTATGTTTATTGAAACTTAGAGAAAATTTAATGTGCCAAGAGGGTAGATTTACTGTCAAACTTCAATTGAATAAGGACGGTCGAGTGGTTAGTGGATAGTAGCCCCGCCTCAAAAGCCGAAGGTTCCATGTTTGAGTTCTGGTCGGGGCATTCATTTGTGTGATGAATACAGCTGTTTGTTTTCGGGTCATGAATTATATATATGTTTATTCCCCCAGTTTTTTTCAGAATTGTCTTTCCTTGTAATTTGTCGTGAACGGGCTGACTAGAAAGTCGAAGCTTGTCCTTCACGAAGGAAAGTGACAAAATATCAATATTATGTCAATTTATGAGAAAGTATTCGATCAATTCCTTTTGCATTGAATACTCTGACATGAATTAAAGTCAGGCAACGTTCTGCTATTGCTTAGTAAGCATTTTTCGGAAGAGTTAACAAAAAGCTAATGTACAGATGAAAATCTATTTTTCTTAAGATGTAGGTCACTGTTGTCGAGGTTTTTAACAGACTCCAGCTAACCGCGTTGGGATAAAAACGTCAATGTTCTTTTTTGTGTTTAAACCGACTCAGTAGCACTGTTGAGTACGCTGTTCTTAAACTATCTTCTTGGCACTAATTTATAATTACAATGATATTGATAACAAAATGTATTTTATATTCCATATATCTTTGCGAATTATAAGCTATTGCTAATGTTAGAATATACAAGTTAAATGTTATGTAAAATAGGTCGGATTCTACGAAGATTTTTTATATTAGTGATCACGAACTCCGGTAAATACGGGAACTTAGAGTTGTTAAAAAAAAATAAATAATAAATAAAGGTCTGCTGTATTCAAGACATCTTCTTTAACTCATGGCAATGTAGAACTAGTAATGCATAACTAGAAAGCCTTCTTAGAATCGCCCTTACTTAATAAAACTATTAAATAACAATTTAATCATAAAATGTCAACGTCTATTAATGTAAATTTTTATGTGTCGCGGCTATTTAAAAAAACGGTGGATGGTGCATGAGACACTCTCCATACATAAATATTCAACATTTTTATTGATTTCAATTTAGTTTCACATATTCTGATTGTGAAAATTATTATACAAAGTGATTCACCTTTAAGTACGTACTTAATTGTTTACTAGTTTACAATGTTTGGAATAACAGGAGTTCTCCTGGTAAAGCGAAAGGC
Organism: Marasmarcha lunaedactyla; assembly: GCA_923062675.1. Taxonomy (NCBI): domain Eukaryota; kingdom Metazoa; phylum Arthropoda; class Insecta; order Lepidoptera; family Pterophoridae; genus Marasmarcha; species Marasmarcha lunaedactyla. Next base: position 8,317,348 of record OV281339.1, on the reverse strand, counting down.
TTTTCGAAAGATTACCAAATATTTTCTATATGTTAAATATATAATTTTAATTATTTCTGGGGTTACCTTGGATTAAGTATGTAACCAATACATGGCTTAATAATATTAGTGTATAAAACCCAGGTTAAGACAACTCTTTGAATGGGTAAACTAAACGTTTAAAATTATTTAGTCTTTAGTTTTGACACTCCAATTTCTTTTACAAATTTTATTATATGAAAAAGAAAATACTTTTATGCTTATGAAGCAGCGAAATGGTATTTTGTAAATTGCAAGTTTTTCGTGGAAATGGAATGCAGTTAGCACCATAATATATTATCAACCTGTCACTTGTACATTTGTACATTTTTATTTGTCACGCCGTTTTTAGGTTTACGTTGAAAAATGCTATGACTAATTGATACCAATTGACATTAGGCTGCGAGTAAACAGTAAATTTCCATGAAAACTCAAGTAAAGCATGATTGTGGTGCAACGTGTCGAACTCGAGTGATTCAAGTTTGTCAATTCGGTAGCCAAGCGCATATTGAATTCTTTTAAATCAGAGACCGAAAAAGAAGTACAAAAAAGGTTGGAACCGTTACAATAAGAAATGCACAAATCAAATAACTTTGAGCACTGACTTTCATAAATTTAAATCATAGATGTAGTCTCTGAATATAGAGGAGAATCTTAAAGCGCTTTAGTGAATACATTTTTCGAAGTTTATTTACGAAGAAGGGAGATCTACAGACTAGCTTGCCCTCGATACTAAAGGGCCTTTTAATAGTATTAGTCCTTCGTATTTAACCCATTTAAAGGCAAATTTTTTTCTGTTAGGTTTTATTTATTCCCTTATTTATAAACGGTGCGAAATAAGTTTAGTGAACTTTGACAACTGTCAAAGCACTGTGAAGTCAAACATTCAAGCTTATGAGTCTTAACTATTTAGTTTCCACGTTGTTTGTTTGTAAGGAATCTATTGTATTTCATTAATGTTATGTAGAAAGTTCTGAAGTTTCTAGTCACTTTGATGAGGCTGTAGCTGCTTCATAAAGTACAAAGGATTTGACAAATTTTGCATTTAATCGGCGGAAACATTCGCATCGACATATTTTTATGCTGATTTTATCAATAGTTTTAGTGTTGTTTTGTAAACTTCTGGGCTAATTTGTATACATAAATGACATTTAATGTAAAATTATGTTGAGTGATAGGTTAAAGTTGCTCGTAATATATTTTATTGTTTTCATATATTTTAATTACTATTTCAATTAGTTTAGTAAGAGTTAGAAATAACCGAGTAGTTGTTTAAAATCAATGTTAATGTGGAAATATAATAAAGATGCGAAAAAAAAATGTTTCATTTTCTGGACATTTCTGTTACGTATAAAAATAAGATACGCAATCAGTGTCAAAAAACTTTCTCGCCAAATGAGTATTTGGGCCATCTTTAGTTTCGTACATTGTTAACGACACCACCAACCTTTACCCCAGGGGTGTGGTTTTCAAAACGGATTTGTTAATGACATTACCGTAATGTTGGGATGTCACAGTTAGTAACAATATAATATCGGAGTTAGTTTTCCCATGTATCTATACATATAATATTATTATTATTATTATTATTTTGTTTTATGGCAATCAGCTGTTGTTACGACACAATAACTATTTCTGCCAATTTCAAGTATTAGTATACACACGTACTACACGAGGTTAATAATTTTGTAGCGATCAGTTGAGTAGAACTTGCAGTATCTCGAGCATTGAGTTACCTTGAACAATACAAAAACGGGGATGAAATAAGTTTTTACATATATTTTTAACATAGAAGAGTATAATTTATAAAGGCGTCTGGCCATTGTTAGGAAGAAGATTAGCAATAGGGGATAACTTTTTAGCAACGGAGGACGGTAGTGGGATGTCTTCAAATTTTGAAAGAATGTTCAAAACTAGGGAAATCAGGAGTTCTAAAAAATTGTCATTAGGGGAGCAGGAAGAAGTAGGGGGGAAGGCATTATCAGATTTAGTAGATGGAGGGTTAGCAATAATAGCATTATGGGCAATTTTGTCATAGCCTGGAGATAAAGACGGACTGGGTTTTGATGGTTTGTATATTGTTTTTTTGTAAGAAAGATTCAGTGAAGGAGAACTTTTAGAAGCATCTGCGTACGATTTTTTACCTGAAGGGAAGAGGGATGATGCTTCCTTGAATGATATGTTCTTTTGGGACATGGTGATTTTAATATTCTTTTGCCGGGAATGTTCCGGGCAAGATTTGTCAGTTGCTAAATGGATGCAGAGGATGCAGGACAAGAGTCACCTGAGTGAGTTTGTGCACATCTGAAGCAACAAGCACTGGATCGGCATTGGGCTTTCACATGGCCAAATCTACAACAGTTTAAGCATTGTATGGAAGGTAAAATGTATGGATCAACGGTTAATGATGAGTTAAAAATAAACACTTTATCAGGTAAGCATTGTCCAGAGAAAGTGATCACTACAGATCCTGTGGGGGTCCAAGTGGAACCAGACTCCATGGACACTTTTCTGTTTAAGCGACTGTTTGTATATTGTTTTTTTGTAAGAAAGATTCAGTGAAGGAGAACTTTTAGAAGCATCTGCGTACGATTTTTTAACTGAAGGGAAGAGGGATGATGCTTCCTTGAATGATATGTTCTTTTGGGACATGGTGATTTTAATATTCTTTTGCCGGGAATGTTCCGGGCAAGATTTGTCAGTTGCTATATGGATGCAGAGGATGCAGGACAAGAGTCACCTGAGTGAGTTTGTGCACATCTGAAGCAACGAGCACTGGATCGGCATTGGGCTTTCACATGGCCAAATCTACAACAGTTTAAGCATTGTATGGAAGGCATAATTTATGGATCAACGGTTAATGATGAGTTAAAAATAAACACTTTATCAGGTAAGCATTGTCCAGAGAAAGTGATCACTACAGATCCAACTGGAACCAGACTCCATGGACACTTTTCTGTTTAAGCGACGCGCCTTCAAAATTGTTATATCACCTTGGCTTGTGGAGATTGTTGATACAACTTCCTCCATAGACCATGAAGTTGGGGTCCCGCGGATCAGCCCCATTCTTGTTATATGTAGGAATTAAAGCTATATAGTTATGAGATTTATGACTCGGGTTTCTGAGAAACTCGTTTGCTGCACATGCAGATGAGAATTCCACAGAGACCCGATTTCTGCCAACACTCTTTATACCATCATTTTTAATATTTTTAATGTTTGATGTAAATAAAAATTTTCCAAAATTTAAATGATTAAATGTACTGCCTGACTTAAGGTGAGTTTCTGACCTGGACACATGAACAATGAAAGGACCTTTGTCAGAAGGATGGTAAGATTTTTCTTCTAAAAGACTTGGATGAGCGTAAATAAGGTTATTGGTTTGAGATGGAAGAGCATTCGAAACAGATTTTTTAGGAGTAGGGGACGAATCCCGATTTATACTTGGACGTTTTCTTGTTTGCACATGTTGAGAGAAAGGGTCAGGGGAGTTGTTGACATCAGAAAACGGGATTGGGTCTGGGGGCTTAGGAGGGATTGGAACACAATCCATGCTCATTAAGAGCTAGATAATTCGTACAACCACTTACCAGGCGAGGAAGAGAAAAACAGAAACACTTAAAATAACTCAATGATGATAACAAAATAACCGACAAATAACGAAAACCGTGTGTACACCGCAAACGAAAAATTGACAGTCCTCGATATCTTGAAATAAAACAAACATCTGATAAAATTTTAGTTTTTAGTTTTTATATCTACATATAATATTCATCTCTTTGGTACATGACATTCCCAGATTTGTCTATTGCACTGGCTGATAGGATTTAAGACGTAAAAAGATAAATTCCATGTCAATTACAAGCAATACTGACATTTTATAATATTTCAAAATACCTTTGAAGAAAAGGTTAATAATGTCCCAATTTATATTGATATAATCAAATGGCAGAGTAGCCTTACTTTTCGGCTAGTAAAAACAAAAAATGTTTGTGAAAACATAAAAAATGGATCAGTATTGTGGATATGCTCCTCATACAAAAAGTTCTGAACTCCCATGGTACACCAATGACATATTACATATAAACAAGTTGTCCGCTCTCAATACTGGCAACGCAAATACAAGGCAATTGCGCGCATTTCACTTAGTCTTGTGCAACCCAGTGTCACGGCTGAACGTCAAACAAAACTTATTTCCAATTCTGTGTTTTTAATACCGTACAATGCTATCTTGTGTGTTTAGTCAATGTACTAATTACACTCTTACTGTTTAAGACAGAAAAAGTGTTGGTTTTCATGGGTAAGGACTATTTTTTTATAACTATTAAAATTGACATGGCTATTCATTTCGACAAACTCAAAGAGCGAGATGTAATATAATTCTCCGCCGCGGTCTCACCACCTCAGACATCCAGTTGGCGGGGCCCGCTGCCACCATCTACCTCAGCGACCTCCTCACGTCAGCAAACAAATTACTTCTTAAACAGGGTAGACAATTAAGACGGACTTGAATTACGTGTAAATTCATTCAGGGTAAGAGCGCGCGGCTCAAATAAAAAAAGTGTAATTTTCGTTGTTTGATGATCCTGCCTACCACCTCCTCCTGCCTGCTGATCCTAGCTGCACCTCCTGTTCCTGCTCTCACTGATCCTGCACGCGCCAGAGTGCCTGAGCGTCTGCCACTGACCCTGCACGCGCCTAAGCGCCTTCAACATGGAAGCCTTCGTGGCGACCCCTTCGACTAATTCATATCCTTGACAGTTTTTGGAATAAAAACTTTTATTTCGTGACAGACTCAAGAATTGAATTTGCTGCAAATTGCAAGAAAATGGACGATATGTTTTTTGGCTTAACTATTAATGATATGCGTCGATTGGCTTACGAGTTTGCTGTTGCTAGTAATGTACAACATCGCTTCAATGATGCATCCAAAATGGCTGGTCGCGACTGGGTCCAATGTTTTCTGCGACGACACCCTGATTTATGTTAGCAAAAGTCTGCCCCCCACCAGCTTAGCAAGGGCTATAGGTTTCAATAAAATACAAGTAGAAAGATTTTTCAAAAACCACAAAGAGGTCTATGATAAGTACCATTTCCCACCAAATAAAATTTATGATATGGATGAAACAGGAATGAGCACAGTTCCTAAAAAAACTCCGAAGGTAAGTGTTAGAGGCAAAAAACATTGTTGGAAAACTAGTTTCTGCCGAGAGAGGGACTACCATAACGGCAATACTGAGCATGAGTGTAACAGGTCATTTCATTCCTCCAGCATTCATTTATCCGCGCAAGAAACCACGTTCTGGGTTACTAGATGGTTGTCCTACGCAAAGTATACTAGTGGTTTCTGACAGTGGGTTTATAAATTCAGAGTTATTTGTCAACTGGCTACAACACATTTTAAACATTTTAGCCATCCAACTCAAGAGGAACCTGTTCTTCTCATATTAGACAACCATTCCTCCAACATTAGTCTCGAAGTAACCAGTTACGCTCGTGCAAACCACATCGTGGTGGTTACACTTCCACCTCATGGAAGTCGTAAGCTACAACCGTTAGACGTTGCAGTTCATAGCCCACTAAAAACAAAGTACGCAATAGAATGCGAAAAATGGATGACGCAGCATCCAGGTATAGGAATAACTCAATTTCAAGTGGCTAGTTTATTCAATGCAGAAATTAAGCAAGTTGCAACTATGTCAAAAGCCGAGTCTGGTTTCCGGGCCACAAGAATATTTCCGATATTTTTGATAATGTGGACTTTGCACCCGCTTCGGTGACTGATCTCCTTTCCCAACCAAATGAGCCCATAGAAGAGATCTACAAATAACCTTCGATCGAAGATGTACCCGAAATAGAGGTCCTTACTTGATAATGATCAGATGCAAATGGGAAATATTTCTAGCAAAGAAAATGATATCAATTTGTCTGTTTCCTCCGATCATAACACAATTAATAATAATTCATGTTTACCTGCTTTGGACGCGAGTACAGAAAAACGAGCTGATGTATCTAAGGTTCAGAAACCAGCAAGTAAGATGACTACAGTAGAGGCTGATGTGTCATTAGATAAAGAAAAGCTAGACAACCGAAGAAACAAATTCAGCAGAGGCTAATATTTTATCTTCAAACAACGATAATATTGAACCAATTAACGAAAGAGTCAAGTTAACAAATCTTAGCCCTTTCGGCCAAAAATTAAGAACAAAAATAAAAAGACATGAGCAAACTTGAAATCCGAAATTGTTACAGGAAGCCCTTATAAGAATAATTCAGAAGAGAAACGCAGAATTGAAGAGGAAAACAAAGCTCGCAAGCGCATTAAACCAATAGCATTAGATTCTCAACCGGGACCATCAGGGATTATTCGGAACAGCGTAAAAAATAAAATTAATACAAATCGCAGAAAAATATGTGAGCACTTTTTGTTTTCACAAAGTATAATAAACAAGCGTAAAAAATCTACGAAAAAAGCAACAATTTACTGTCCCATCCCATCTCTGATAAGGCATCTCAGGCCCTCATCAAAGCTGATAAGGCATACGCTGCATTAACATTTTGTATTCTTAAACAAAAATAATGCTTCCAAGAAAAGTTGTTTACTTACATGGGCTAGGTCAGATTCTTTTGATTTAAATAATTTTGACGATAAAGTAAATGAGTAATTTTTAAAAGGGGATTCCCACAAAGTTTCATCCGATCTGTTGCAGCTAGTTTGTGGGGATAGGTCTGAGATTATTGAAGTTAGAAGGGATGCGATTCTTAAGCACGTTAAAGATCCGGTCACTAGAATGTCCCTAAACAAAATACCACCCTCAAATTCGCATATTTTTGAGGCTGAGTCTTTCTCATCCAATTTAGAAAAAGCAGGGGGTATCCGCAAATCGTTTTGGCCCCTCAGATCTGAGAATTCTCAAAGAGGACGAAATAAAAATCCTCGCCTTCCCTCGAGGGGAATTGGCACTAAAAAATTTACGGTACCATCGAGTGGCGCCCAAATTACCATACTATAATTTTCAAAATGTAGGACCACCCTCGAGGGGTGGTTACCAACATGTTAAGTATAACCCACAAAGTTGTCACGCTGGCACAACATATGATAATGTAAAGGGTTCCATTCAATCCCGGGGCCCGAAGCTTTGTGGATCTCAAAGAGGAGGAAAAGGACGTCCTTTGCCCCCAGAGGTCAATCTAAGCGTCACGAGCAATGACTCGATGTCATTCCAAGCCGGACAATTAGCTCACTATTACGACAACTGGGTATAAAAATGGAGGCCCGTGAAATCATATTAAAATTAATAAAAGGTTATCGAATTCCATTTGTTCGAAAACCTCCACTAATAATCCCAAAGGCCAACCACTTATTTCAAACACAAAAATCGGAAGCAATGACAATAATTGTACAAAAAATGAAAGGTCAAGGCATTTTACAGCCAGTTCCGCCTTCTCCAAGTTTTATATCGAACCTGTTTTTAATCCCAGAATCCGACGGGTCACTCCGCCCGATTTTCAATCTGAAGGCCTTAAACGGATTTGTGAAAGCAGATCCGTTTCGTTTTGTAAATATGTATCGGGTCGACTGGCTGTGCAAAATAGATTTGAGCCAGGCTTACTTTCATCTGAAAATTTCAAACGCGCATCGTCGCTTTCTGCGACTTATTTACAACGGGGAGATACTAGAAATGACCTGTCTTCCATTCGGATTGAGCACGGCTTCCAAGACCTCCACATTAACCAATTGGATCGCTCAAATCTTGTGCCAAAAGAGCATTCGAATTCTGGTTTATTTGGACGACATTTTATTGGTACATCAAAATGCCACACTTTTAACCGAACATGTCCAAATAACCTTAAATGTTCTACAGGCATTGGGTTGGTGCGTCAATTTGGAGAAATCCGTTACGACCCCACAAAAAAGCATAGTGTACCTTGGTGTAATGTGGAGAACTTCGGACGATTTAAAGTAATTGCCAGACGAAAAAGTTGTCACACTCAAGGAAAGAATTTGCGAAATCCTGAGTCGGCCACAAGTGACTTTAAAAGACGTTCAGAGCCTGGTAGGAGTGTTGAACTTCGGCAGTTTTGTGGTCCCAAGAGGCCGATTGCATCATCGTCACCTCTTAAGGTTGATGAATACCCTGTTAAAACGTGCTCCACTAATTGCGATACTCCCCCAAACGGTGCGAGAGGAACTGAATTGGTGGCAGCACAATTGCCATTTATCGACAACCCTTTACTTCTTTCTCCATCACATTTCCTCGCAATCGAAGCGTCAGACATCGCGTGGGGTGCCCAATTAGACAACATCAGTCTATCAGGCCCGTGGTGTCCAAAAGAGAAAAAATTGCATTGCAATATAAAGGAAATGCTGGCAATCCCACTTGTTATCCAGTTGCACGGACACAATCTGAGTCACAGCTCCATTCTAATGCGACAATCAAACCGTTGTAGCCCATCTAAGGAAAGAGGGGGGACAAAATCTGTAGCACTGATGGAGCTAACCTACAAGTTATTAACATTACTAGACCAGCATCAAATATTCTTCACCATTCACCACATTCCGGGAAGATACAACAATCATGCCGACCACCTGTCGAGACATCGACGCATACCGGAATGGCACTTAATGCCATAATGTCTGGAAGTAATTTTCAACAAATGGGGAACTCCGGTAATAGATCTGTTTGCATCAGAGAGGGCTCACGTGTCATTGGATCAGAGAGACCCCAAAGCACTCTTTTGCGTTGCATTCAGCGTATCGCGGAATTACCCACTAGCATGGATATTTCCTCCTCCATTCCTGGTGCCAAAAGTATTGTCTCACCTCAACCAATCGAGGGGGGTGTTTCTCATAGTGGCGCCTTGATGGCAGAAAGTGTTTTGGCGAGCCGCTCTCTAAGCGAGAGCTTTATCAGCCCCATTTGTTTTGAGAAACTTGGCTCTGAATCTAATAGACACATCAACCGGTCTCCTTTCACCGAACGTGTGAGACCTAACTCTCGAAGTATGGAAATGTGGGGTGGAGTGAGGAGTTAAGTGACTGGATCAAATAACATTATTAAAAGGATCTTGGAGACAGTCTACGCTTAAAACGTACAAAGTTGCCTGGGAGCGATGGCTGTCATGGGCTAACCGGAAACAAGTGAGTTTTTAATACCCCACTGGCTCGCAACTGGCACAGTTTTTGGCCGATTTGCACTTAAATCTTGGTTTGTCAAATAACACAATTCTCTTCCCGAATCCGTTGTTTCTACTCTTTACACTGCTGACACGTCTAGCCAACTCAGTTCATATGTCTTAGTAAAACATATTCTAAAACCTATTTCATTAAAAAACCCTAAATCTACTAAATCACCTATATGGGATATAGATGTTTTGGTTGAATATTTGTCTAGCTATTCAATAGATAAGGATAATTATTATCAAGTTTCTCGACATACGGCCATTCTTTTGTTATTATGTTCAGGACGCAGAGTACATGATTAATCTTTACTTACAGTAGACACAAGACATTGCATTAAATGAAAAGATTCTATTATTTTTTGGCCAGAATTCGGATCAAAAACAGATACAAATGACTACCTACAGTCGGGTTGGAAATTAATGGCAAATAAAGATAATCAACAGCTAGACCCTGTTTTTTCGGATAAATCATACAATATCATTGTTAAGACAGAAGAGATACGGCTAAATCAACTAATTTATTTATAACAATCAGGGGTCTTCCTAAAGCTGCATCTCGGGCAGTCATAGCTGGTTGGTTAAAGCATTTATTTAAAGATGCCAATATCAATTTTACTCCCGGTAGCACAAGGTCAGCAGTTGCTTCAAAGAACTGGTTAAATTATCCTCTTGATGAGTTTAAGTAAGAAGTTTTATAAACGGGAAATTATACCTACAAAAAATAATGATTCTTCACAGATTACTAGATTATTTCAGCCTGTTGATTAGAAATAAATTATGTTATATTGTATAGCTAAAAACCTACAAAGACTGATTGATCAATCTATCATAAAATCAATCTTATCTTATTAGTCTGTAAATTGTAACTGTATATATGCATAAAAGTTTCTTTGATTGAAGAATGTTACAAGATATATAAGCTCTATTTTAATTTTAATAATATAATAGTGATGTTATCAAAATTGTTGTAGTTAAACATTATTTTGAGTTAATATTAAGAACAGAAAATAAATTATATTTTTACTAATTGCAGTTGTTCATTTCAAGCATGACATTGGCGTACTTGAGGTTTCCATGTCTCACCAGGCGAAAAGAGACACATCTCATTTTATAAGCCTCGAGTTACGGTCAAGTACTTTTAATAGCGGCGTTTTACCTGAAATAAAACGCATATTAAAATACTTACCTAATTCGAGGCTTACAAGGAGACGGCAAGGGTGTGGGGTCCTCAAATCAAGCGGAGGTTCCGCGTGTAGTTAGCACTCAGTGAGTGCATTCTTATACTCAAACCCTAGAGCGCACTACTTAGCCATTGCCGAATAAAAAATTCCTAAAGTTTGAAAAAAAAAATTTTTTTTCTTGTATGTAAATTTAATAAATTGTTCATCATCAGCTCTCTTCTCCAATTTTTTCAAAAATGATTAAATATGCCTGGTATGCGTCAAAATTATCTGAACATCGAGAAATATTTATGAACGTAAACGAAGTTTGTTTCTCAGAAGAAATTCTAAAAACACTGTGCTCCTGTAAAAAAGCTGCATTTATTTGTTGTGCAAGTTGTCGACAAAATTTGTGTTTTTCTTGTTTTTATGATAAATACCATCCAGGTTTGTGTATTCCTAAAGATGAATGATTGAAAAAATTGCTAATGCTATAAACATTTTGTCATAAATATTCATTGTATTTAATAATATATTATTTTATAAAAATTTTTTAAAGGAACTGTGACTTTTGTATTTATTATATTTACATTCCTCCGTCTTTTATAAGTTCTAATCATTAAAAAGTTAAAAATTATTCAATTCGCGATTCAATAATGTATAAAAGTCCAAAAAAATGGTTTATAACGATTTATTAGATTTTAATACAAAAAAAAATTTTTTTTTTTTTCAAACTTTAGGAATTTTTTTCTCGGCAATGGCTGAGTAGTGCGCTTTAGGGTTTGAGCATATAAATACACTCAATGAGTGCTAACTACACCCGGAACCTCCGTTTGATATGAGGACCCCACACCCTTACCGTCTCCTTGTCAGTATTACAATCCTACCTGGTGGATAAAAAAGGGCCACTAATTTTCAAAATGGTGCATGGCTTCACTGCTTATTGAGACACCGGAAACACGCCCTCTATAGTACATAAAGAGTACTAAAACTGACTAAAAAGTTAAAAACTACGGGAAACGGAAGTGCCTATCTCATATTATAAGCCTCGAATTAGGTAAGTATTTTCATATGCGTTTTATTTCAGGTAAAACGCCGCTATTATATGCTCTGCAGATACGGTATAATGAGTTATGGTATGTAATATTATAATTACAACAAGGCGCAATAAACATTTTTGGTATTCTCTGACTACCTCCCACCCTAAACGTATATTTATTACGTTTTTCTTTTGTAATACATTTTATTGGTTTTTTTAATTTTATCTTGATTTTAATATCTACTAAGATTAAGTGTGAATACGTAAGAAAGACTTGTGTTTAAAGTCATGAAGTACAAAAGGATCTCAAATAGGTATATAATTGATCTCTCTACCTAATTTGATAATTTTATTTTATATGTATAAGATACTTTAAGACTGATGTCTTTCTTTTTGTTATTAGTTTGTTAATTGTAATTTCTTTGTAATTTTTTGGGGAAAAAGTAATTTAGTAGTTGTTACTGTGTATAATAAAATACATCTTTATTTCATAGGGTGTTTTTTAATTCATTCTCCAAAATTTCAATCGACGCGTTCACTTACCCCGCATGCGTACTTTCGCCGCCAGACTGCGTACTGTTACCCACATTATAGGGTCAAAGATTCGCATTCTGACCGAGCCTCTTTAGTACTTAATTCTAACGAAACTGTGAATTTAGCCTGTACATAAATATGTGTACTTACTTAAGATATACATATAAGTTATCTAAATTTGACTATCACATTCCTAATAATTGATTCCTTTTGCTTTCGCAGTGACTGTATGAGGTGTCGATGAGAGGTCGCAGTGACTGAGGTGTATGGAGACGAGCGGTGCGTCCCGCGGCGGCGGCGTAATAATCGCCGTCCGCGACGGGACTGGCCAGGCCCCCCGGGTGCACCCGCCGAATGTGTTTGGGTTTCTTTGCCCATCTCCCCCGATACCAAACGATGCTTGAACATTGCTTGCCTGTATGTCCCACATGGCCCTAGGCATCGTGACGCATTACCTTCCTTTTATGATATAGCTAGTCCGATTATGATCGACCACCCTAATGACCCTTCTTATTGACCGGAGATTTTAATATAACTAATGCAGAATGGCTAGATTTTTCTTCTCCAAATAGTACCGCACAAATATATAAAGTAAGTAATAATTCTGAGATTCAATCGCTTAGCAGTATAATGGAAATAGTTGTTCTGTCACACATTGTCATCAACCCCTGGTGTCGATACTAGACTATTATAGTACCCCATTAAAGTGCCCCCCAACATACTACTATAATTTCGATAGGCCTGATTATAATAAAATTAACTTGGCATTAAACAAAATATGTACAATGGAATATATTTTTTGATTCGTTAGACCTTGAAAATTGTATAACAAAATTTTTTCACTTTTTAAATGATTTAATTTCAACTTATGTACCGCGCCGCGTAAAGCATGCCTCTTACTTAATACCTGCGTGGTACACTAATGCCCTAAGTAAATGCACAAAATTTAAAATATTACATAAGCGCGCAAATAATCTTGAAAGGGAATGTTATACGTATATGTTGGGTAACTTTGAATTGAGGTCTAACTTTAAACAAAATTGTGAAAAAGATTTAGAATTTTTTTACACGGAAACGTTTTGATGTTTCAATATCGCGACTGCGTAAATCGAATGACCAAAATGTTTTGTAGCAAATGCGAAGTAAAAAAATAATCTCTCGATTACATAATTTTGAATTTAGTTACATACCTTTCCGTAGTGAATTTGTTCGAGGTGTTTAGTGATTGAAATCATGAATAAAAATATAAAACTTACTGTAATCAGGTATGTTTTTCCGTATAATGTAGTTTATATATTATCATTATGAAATCTTTATCCGTTTTTAATGTTAAATATTGTGTGAATCTGATACAGTTTTGAGTACGTTCAAAATCAAAGTTATTTGGATAATATTGAATGGTTAAAAGTTACCTGTATCCTAAAAATACTTTGCTGTGTAACTTTAAATATGTGCATAATGTATCTCAGTTCTCATAAGGATAGGTTTCCCACTAAATTGTTCTACTTTGATTTATATGGGAAGACAAAGCGATCTATCACATTTATACATCAGTGTAGATGTAATTTTCATAGTCTTTTCCTTAATAAAGAGACATCATTTGATTATACCCAAACCTTACAATAATCCAATATTAAAGGTTTTTACATAATAAAAAATTCAGTTCACCTTATAAAACTCATGGTACTCAAGTTACCCAAAACTATTTATTAATTTATTTATTAATAATATTATTAATTCATCATGTTATAAAAATAAACCAATTATAAAAGACATTGTTCATTCAATAAAATGAAGGTGTAATAAATATTATTCCACAATATTTTTTCAGATTATAAAGCTAAGTTAGCATAAGTTTGACTAAATACTAGTATATCAATATTAAAAGGTAAATTAATTATTTCACTGATTTCGTTGGTAGTTTGTTAGAACCGAGTGAGCGCACGTGAAATAATGTAAATCTTATTTTATCGTTACAAATACATGTTTTACAATTTAAATGTTTTACAAATACAGAGATTACTTTTACAATTGTTTTAGAACTTTTACTAAATGAACATCATTTATTTATTTTTTACTGAGGGTGCTCACTCAATCCACTCGCACACATGAAAGTAGTCGTACGCAAAGAAAATGATTGTAAGCTGATTTAATGTGACAATACTTACTATTTATTTTTCCTACTTTTCTATGGATGTGCAGTCGCGTACAAATATCCAATTACAGATTTTTTCAAATTTTCATTAATTCGGCTTACACTTTATTCTTACTTCAAGTGATGGTTCTGGAAACGAGGGGCAAGCGCACAAGTAGACATTGCAAATACGACACACGAATCGAGTTTGTATTCTAACTTTTTGTTAAGCGCATTCTTTGCAGTTTCGGTTGTAGTGTCTGTATTTCGGGCATGTGTTCCACCGTGTTACCGGACAGTATTCTTAACGTATTTGTGTATGTATTAGAGCCAATGGGTGGATTTTTGAATTATTTGTAGTATAATATTTAATTAAAAATCTGCCATGGTCGCTTTTGTCTCATTATTATTACTAATTTTATAAACCATTTCAAAGTTTTTCTGATACTCTGCACAGAGCTTTAAGAACAGAACATCAGCTCTATCAACACTCCCCATATTGCTGGAATAATCTAGAACAGCTGCTGGTTTTAAAAGCGGCAAACCAGCCATTGTTTTATCATGAATACTTCTCAACAAATATATATCTTTTTTTCTTGCCATTTGTTTACCGTGAGCGGTGGATTGGACCTGGAAATAATGTCTACTTTTTTAATTTTGGAGTCACTGATGGCAGTCCCACTCTGTTTGGCTTCACAGTACCACATGCACAAATATTATTTTCATGTACATATCTCAATAATTTTGGACTCGTATACCAACTATATGTACAAGTGTACATAAGACCCAAAAAAGCTCTTGAATCAGTGTAACAACCACTGCATCATCAACGACCAAATTAGCCCGATCCATGGTAGTGGTTGCTGCACCACAATAAACTACACTTTCGAGCTTAAAATTGGAATCACATCATCGCGGGTTGCTCAAGACAAAGTTTTACCATTTAAATGCCATAAACTTTATCTAGTGTTTGAAAGGCATTATTTGAAAGACAATTTTGATAACTTTCAACCTCTTTCGATACAATAGAGAACAAAATTCATTCTATGTCATAAAACGTAAAAATAAAAGACATCAATTTTCTGAACAAAAAACCATATCGTCTAAAACCCTATAAAAAGCGAACTTTTACGAAATTGGTATTCAGTCCTAAATTTCACGTCACTGAAAATACTGAAGCTCTAAGAATATGGAAACCACACCTGCAGAAGCCGCTCAAATCCTTGTCCTTATCTGGCAAGGCTTGTCTCAGCGTGCCATCGCGCAACAACTTCATTTGAGGCCAGTCTCCGAGGCGTGTCTCCAAGATGTACAAGAGGTGCAGAGAGACTGGTAACTTAGTCCGAAGACCAAGACCAGGACGACCAGAGGGTGCTGACGTAACCATTAAATTCCACTCCGTGAATTTCATTGTTTTAAAAATATAAATAAATAAGTTTTATACGCGTTGCATGCTATTAGTTAATACTTATGAAGCTTCTTAAAATAAATGGAACGGTTTACCAAACAAACCTCTATAATAGTGATAATTTGTTTGTTGTTTACAACAAACTTATTACTATAAAAGAGCTGTTCTGAGGGATTCCTGTGCAAATATTGTTAATATAAGTGAATCATAAAACTATAACCTAAAAAAGAAGAGAATAAAAAATTAAAAAACAGAGCCATCTATAATAATAGTCTGAGTAATAACTCTCATTATTGATTGATACGCCTATTAGACACTAGATGGCATAAAACAATAGCACAACTAGATCACGGTAGAGGTCACCGTATGAATTAAAACGGCTACTCGACAGTAAAGGGCACCAGTATTTATAAAGCAAGATTCTTAATTTTAAGTAAAAATGCAGAGGACGCCGCCTCATTCTTCACTTTCTACCTCGCCGTCTCTAAGTTCACCTGCGCCCAATATAACGAATATCAATGACAACGATGAGACGACTATTAGTCCAGACTATATTAACCTTTTCACCGCCAATAACTTATATAGAAGTCCGAGTTTTCTTGCCCTCTACGCCACTACTTCTATAGAAGTTCTTAATTGAACTACTGTACAAAATCCATTTACAATACATAAAACATTTGTTTCTTTAGTAATTTTTTAATATGGAAACTACTAAAGCCCTTTTTTATTTTCCCGAGCAAAACAGGCATTTTTGTGTTTTAAAATGGATAAAAACTAAAACAGCTGAAATATTTCTAAGTCTAAAGGGAAACACTCACATGTCATATCAAATTTAAAATCTTTAATACATTTAAGTATTTCATTGCAAATATTGACAATACTTATTTCAAGATCGAAAAATTCGCTAAACTTTTGCTCGAGCAATTCAATTTTATTTTTTCTTGTATTATTACAAGTAAGTACAAAATATTACAATTATGCATCGAAATATGAATTCAAATTATTCGTATATAAAAGTAATTGATACAAACGGAAATAGAAAAGTTTGCTATGGTGTCTGTTTCGCCGTCAAAAGAATCGAGAGAAAATAGTACAAAATATTATTTTTTTAAAGGCTAAACATAAAAATCAAAAAGTGAAAATGTTGGATTTTAGTCTAGTTTGTCGCAATTTTTGATATACTTGTATTGTTACAAAAGTAATAATTTTTACTTCTTATTACTAACAAAGAAATGTAACTAATGAAATAAAACAGAAATATTATTCAAGTCCATTTAAATATACTTCTAAAAATCATTTTAAAAATGTCTACAATTGATATAAAATCTAATGCACGCGCTGCTTGTATTTAGTAGGTACCGACCGGCCGAGGCCTTCCAGAGTGTGGACGTATCGCTTTTTTTCCCGCGCTTTCGCCCAGTGCTATAATAGAAAGCGCGGGAAAAAAAAAACTATAATAGTGCTCCGTCCTAAATATCGAACGCTTGCCATCAATTTTATACTTTTGGTATAAATATTTATTTTTATTATAAATAATAAATGTAATATTGAAGTACTGCATATTTATAAAAGTCTTTGTTTTAGGTACCGTCACGGCTAAGACTTAGGAAGCACGGCAGAATGCTACGATGTTTCAGTAAAGAGGTCGATATAAATTAAGAAGAAAATATGTTTGAATATATGTTTGACATAAAAGAAATAAAAAAATCTGACTTGCTCCATCATCGGAGTAAGATGTACTAAATTACAGTTATATATATAAAATAAAAAGATAAAGTTATACGAAGACCAACATTTTATTTTAAACATGAGTGTAATTACTACCAACTTTTAAAATGGGTAATAAAGGTAGGAAACAATATAATTTGAAAAGAAAAAATCGAAGCGGTGGCCAAAATAATAATATCACGAAGGCTAGAGAAGCAAAAAGACCTTATTATTATTTATTCATTCATTCATTACACATATTTTTCAGAGCCGCGAGAAGGCTCGCACCCTGCGTTGGGTTGAAAATGGGTTGATGATGATGATTCAGAGCTGTGGTGGCGCAACGGCTGGCCGCAAAACTTTACATATCCGCTGTGGTGTAAAGTTTTCTGTTACTGAATTATAAGAGCGGCAACATAGCATCAAATAATATGATGCACTAGCTGGCAACGTCTGTTGTCGCCTGATACCTACGGAGAGTACTTGCAATGAAATATCAAATAATTTTGTAAACAGCGCCATCTTAAGTTTTTTTACGTATTATTTTTACTAAATTTAAATGACTAGTAAATCTAATACAACTAACGCCATCTCTCTATCTTAAAAACAACTTTTTTTCAAGTCACAAAATGTTAGACATGGTTAGTCTATAGTTATTTACTAGTCTCTGGTATTGCTTTTGATTTCGCTGGACCATTTCTAATTACTGATCGTACGATACGATACAAATGTGTTCACTTAGAGGCTGTAAGATAAAACTATCTAAAGATGCCTTTATTCTAGCGTAATGTGAAATGAAATGAAATGAAATGAATTTTAATTCTCTCCCGCTTACTTTAACTTTGACGGCTACGTAGAGGCTGGCATTAAGTCGGCCAATTTCACATTAAGATAATTATGGGTAGCACCCACTTAACTTTTGAGGGACTCTCCTCACTGTTCGCGCACGTAGAGGCTATCCTTAACAGCCGTCCCATCTTACATCATCTTGTGATGATTGTTCGGCACTCACCCCGGGACACTTTCTCCTTGGCAGGTCGCTGATGTCGCTTCCGGGACCAGATCTACTCCCTGAGAACTCAGGAAGACTCAAACGCTTTAAGATCATTGAACAAATAAAACAAAACTTTTAGTAAGGATGGGAAGCGGACTATGTCTCTGAATTGATGCATAGGCATCAATGGTAATCAAGGAAGGCAGATTTAAAATTGGGAGACCTTGTCTTGATTCAAGAGTTGGGCGTCCATCCAATGTTATTGCCACGGGGCCGTGTTGGATACTTGCATTCTGGAGCGGATGGTGTGCCTAGGGTTGCTGACATCCGCACTCGAAGAAGTGTCATACGGCGCGCTCTCAATCGCCCCCTATTGGAGCAGGAAGTTGAAAGTCCAGGCAGCCTTTCAAGGCCCCGGAGTATGTTCACGCCGTTTCTCCACACCGGGAACATTCCATCTCGTCGGACGCCGCATCACCCCGCGTGCTCCGCGCTACTCAATAAAACCTGTAGCGCCGGCGCGCTCCGCCTTTTCTCGACGGTTCGTGCAGCGAGCAACACCTCGACGAAGACCCTCGTCGCTTCATCTCGCTCTCAATTACTAATTTTTGTTATGCAAATTCCTCAGTATTAACGTAAAATGTAACGCCTTTTTTGTACTGTATTTGTGACCCTCTCCCATTTAACTTGCACCCTATTAGGTACGCAAAAGGATTGTAGCAGCAACTTTAAATAAGCATGTGTATCTAACAAACCACATCTATTATAATACAGGTCGCTGCCCAATCAAATGGAAAAAACGGTTCTTGCTAGGTTAATTATGTTCCAGCAGGAAAATTCTAAACCAATGCTAGTAGAGAGAAATATTGTGCACATGCAGAGCGCTTATATTTGTAGGACGAACGTCCCGTCACGTTTGAACTCAATTGTACTGCTAACAGCTTAGATTTAAAATCTTCTGTAAAGAAGGTCAAGGTCCATCTGATATTTGTGGCCGAGTACAAGTTCACAGAACGCTACTGAAACGCCCAAGGTAACCACGAATATCTCCATAACGACTTCGGGAATAGTGGTTTTTATTTTGTAAAAAAATGTATAAAGTTTCTGAAAAAAATTTTTTGGGCCGTCCATTGACTACGATACATATATTTTTTTATCATTTTAGTTCGATTCCGTCAACTTCCAGTATATTCATACTGAACACGGAGCTAAGCGCCTACTTCTTTTTTTAATCGATGCAGCGTGACCTACTCTATCTTATATCTATTCCAAATTTATTGAAAGTTAGACTAGTAAATATTTATATACTTATTGTTTTATTCAGGAACAAACAGGCTTATACATAATTTTACAAGTTTAAAGGTAAATATACACCTACAGCTCCCTTAATTATTTAAATACAAATATATATTGTTGCGTTAATGATAATTAAATACCTTCATTTCTTATCTCAATTCCAATATGCATTTCTTTTTAAATACTGAATTAATTAATTAACTTACAAACATGTCATCATTTTTAAACTTATCAGCGTATAAGTTTTACTGCGAGCAATATAAAACAATTTCTTATCACGAACATTCCTTTCAAGTCTGCGAAGTACTCGGAAATTAATATTTTTTTAACTTTGAGGGGGCATCGGCGATATTGTGAATAATTTTGAAAAGAAAATATACATCATTACAGTTACAACGGTGAGTCAGCGATAAAAGTTTATTTCTTTGAAGAAAACAACCGTAATCGATATAGGTTTAGACGAAACAGTAGTCAAGAATCTTGAGAAACTCTTCCAGCCTATTAGAATGAATACTGTAGAGGATACCAAACAGCGCAAGCCAACTCCAAGATACTTCGGACATAACTGTCATACAAAATCTTATAAGTAGCGTTTTTAAAAGGTTTATCTACTCTTAGTATAAAACCTAGCTGTTTAAAGGCTTTCTCTAATTTGTGGTCTATATGAGGTACAAATGTTAATTTAGAGTTGAGTAAAACACCAAGATCTCGTATCCCAGTTACTCTTTTTAATTCTTTATTGTTCAGTAAATATTTGTAGGGTTAATTTTTCTTGTAAAGGTTAATATGTGGCATTTATCAATATTAAGATCTTGGTATCGTCTGCAAACAACAAGACATTTGAATTTCTTATATTTTTACGTATGTCATTTATAAATAGGTGAATAATAATGGGCCTAGACGGGATTCTTGCGGATTCCAGAGCTAATGGTTTTGTACTGAGAAGTAAAACCACCACCCAGAACAACCGCTTGGCAACGATTCTCTATTTAGGACTGGATCCAGTGAAATCTAGGGCTTCGAAAGCAATTTTTCATGTGAAATTTTGTCAAAGGCCTTTGCGAAATCAGCATTATTAGCGAACACGGCATTAACTTGGATCTTATTGTCCATGGCATTGAGAATGGTATCAGTAAAACTCAAATTGGTGTCTACACTCCGTCCTTTAAGAAAACCATACTGACCAGGGTTAATATGACGATAAACTGCGCATGACAACTGATCTGTAACAATCTTTTCGAAAATCTTGCTAAACAAGTTTAACTTTGAAATGGGGCGATATGTTTCTACATCCTGACAAACGGGACCCTTAGGTGTAGGTGTTATGAGAGCTAGTTTCCATATTTTCGATACACATCCTTCAGCGAGAGATTTAATACTATCCAATAGCGTCGGAGGCATGGCAAGAGCGGAGTGACAATTCCTTATGAATACTCGATGTATCCCATCCGGCCCGGCACTTTTGACGTCGCCCGATTTCAAATGTTTAGTCACAATTTGAAAAGAAATGTCTATGGTATTTATATCAAGCGGCCCCCCTCCTGGTCAGGCGCTAAGTTATCAGTCATAAGAGCATGGCTCTTTTTTGAACCAGCCGATAAAAAAATCGGACTGAAAATAAATCGTTAAATTAGTAACAAATTGTTGTAATGTCATTAGATGTAGAACCCCTGTAGCACATCCTATCAGGTAGCCCGCGGCCAGAAAAAAGATTTAATGTAACTCCAGAAATACTTGGCATTTCTTTTAATTTTTTGCTCGGCAAATAATATATAATTATTGCAGTCAATTTGGGTAACTTTGAACAATTATTACAGTATTTGAGATAGAACAATGTCCTTTTGGATTGGTTTATTTTTACAACATGATGAATTTACGGAAAAAACCCACAATTTTCCCCAAAAGTCAAGTTCAATATTATTTTTATAAGGTGTAAAAACCTTTAATATTGGAATATTGTGATGTTTGGGTTCCTATAATTAAATGATGTCTCTTTATTAAGGAAAAGACTATGAAAATTACATCTACACTGATGTATAAATCGCTTTGTCTTCCCATATAAATCAAAGTAGAACAATTTAGTGGAAAAAATATCGTTATGACAATTACTATGCACATATTTAAAGTTACACACCATAGTATTTTTAGGAATGTGCGTGTGGTGTGAGTGTTCTTTTCAAAAAGTTAGTCCAAACATTACGAAATCATAGAATATTTTAGGAAATAATTGTGAAAAGTCAATGGTGAAGATAAAAATATTGTGACAAGTATGGAGATAAAGTTACGGTCAATTAATGAGAACACTCAATCCGCTGACCTGAGAAATATACTGTATCTCGTTTCTCAAAAAGTACTAGATCTATATATACAAGTATTGGTTAAATAATTGTACAGAATTTGTTAAAGATATTCACAATTATTCAATTCTTTTTTAATCGTTTATTTTGATTTTATAAAGGTATCTCTAGAACACTCAATCCTCCAATGGTGCAGATGGAGTGTTCCTAAAATCTCAAACTATGGCTACACAAATTCTTGACATTGCTACTCTATTACAAGAATACAATCCCGAATCAATTTGTGAAACAAAAATCTTAACGTAAAATATAATAGTTCTAGGGTAAATTAAAAAAATACTTTCTTTGTAATGTCCCGTGTGAGTGTTCCATATTTTAGCTTATATTTAATAAACCCGAACTTGTTTGCAAACCGAGACTACATCAGAAATTGTGAAAATGTTTTTACAAAAATTTAACACGTCTTCTGTTTTGGTGAACGTTTAATTTAAAACAATAAATACTTTATCATATTTCTAAGCTAGGAAATTGATTAGGGTGACCATGCGTATATAAATATGACAAATTAAAATCTGTACCTATTATTCAATTGGTCGCAGATTCTCATAATAATATATAACTTTGAAATTGGTAAAAAAATGGCTAAGTTATATAAATACCCCATGAAATAATTAAAGACGATTCGTCTGCTTTATTATTAGGAGTATTCGTTATAACAGATAACTGAAAAAAATAACTATTATTTATAAAAAAGATAATCCTATTATTTATTTATAACGTGAAACGTAATTTTTTGAGAGATTATTTATATTATTACGACCGCCCGCCCGAACGAGGTATGGGAAGCGAACGAAATGGCTCATTCATTCTCTCAGTCGATTTCACTCTGCTGTTATTTTATTTCACATACCAAATTGAGCTCTAGTCCAACCGCTTAGGAACCATATTGTAATAAAAGTATCATTGTTTTGTCCGTAGGTATAGGATCTTATTTCTAACTAACGATTATTTATTAGTTGTTGAAATATATTCAACCAGTTCGGATTACTAGCTTGACCTTGAATGACGTAGATCTACATAGCGGAAGTTCGGAAGTTAGTGAGCGACCGTGGTTTTTTTACTATTTGTTTTGTCTGTTTGTTTGTTGTACTTATTATAAAGTTGTACATAAAAGAAAATTTTTATTTTAGTGTACATAAATTGAATAGATAAGAATTGTGTAAAAAGTACATAAAAAATAAAAAAGCCGCGAAAGGGAAAATTTTGGGACTATTCTCTGCGGCGAATGAAAATCGGCGGAAAATTAAAAAAAAGTGGAGTGCAAATATTGCAAAAAAGTCATCCGTATAAAACGACTATATCTAATTTAACTATTAATAAAATAATAGACCACACGGTACACACATGCACTCATATTTAATAAAGTAATGATCAACGCAACGATTATCAAAACATATCGTTTCACGAAGCGAAATCAATATATTAGACTAATATATTAAAGCGTAAAAAATAATAGGCGTTTAAACAATAACGTAACGTTCACAATCTACTCTAACGAACACTCCTATTTATTATCTACCAAAACTCAAGCTTGCACACCGTATAAGAGTGTTAAAGAATATATTCAGAATCTATTTTCATGAATTAATTGATTGTGAGTGCTCAGTCAGTCCACACATTATAAGTAAGTTGAAAATGTTAATATCTTAAGCTTCGAAGTATCACAGAAACTATAAACAAAATTTAACAATTATTGGAGACGATGCAAAGCCCTACACGATGGATTACAATTTTACTAATACAAACTACTAAAACAAAAAAGTATATTGGCTTGGCGCCTTGGTTAAATATTTGTTATAGGTTATAAGTGAGGATATATAGACTAGATTTTCAAGATTTGATTTATTATATTTAGTATTATTTTAAACTTTTTAGTGCTAATAGCCTTTTCTGAAGTCGGTTTTTTTGTTCAAAAACTTTTGGCATATATTTAGCATTCACAAAACAAAATTTCATCTCGTCGAAGCACTGAAAGATCAAGATGATGCTGTTTACAATAGCGATCGATCGGCAACGACAACCTCTCGACGATCACAAGTCATTATTTAACTCTATTGCATCATCATCGAAATGTGTGTAGGTAGGTTAGGATAGTTTTGAGCATATGATAGTTTTGGAGTCTTCCCAGAAAGTGATTCAAAAATACTTGGGTAGGGAGTGACCCACTTCTCTCCTTATATACCTATATAATTATTCTTATAAATTTATACTAAGTAATTAACCTATTTTCATACAAAAGCTAAACAAGAATGGTAAGTTTAAGCTAATGAGGGTGTGAATTGGTGTGAATGGGTGGGCAACGAAAGTGTTGAACTTAAGACTCCGCTGTCCGTCTGTCACCAGGCTGTATCTCATTAACGGTGATTGTTAGACACTTAAAATTTTCACAGATGATATATTTCTATATATGCCGCTATAACAACAAATACTAAAAAACAGAATAAAATTAATATTTAATATTTTGCCGTTTTATAGATGACGGAAGCCTTCGTGCGCAAGTCCGATTCACATTTGGCTGGTTTTTTATAATGTGCACATATTAAAATGGGGGAAATAAGACCGAATTTTATCGCCAGAAAAGAATTTAAAAACAAAAAAAATTTTGTAGGAGTTATGTTTTTAATTTATCATTCGAGAAATTTGAAGCTATGTTAATAAATTGCTATAACTTTTGAAATAAATGGCCTATCGGTTCAAATAAAAACTAAAATGACAGGAAAGCAATGGCAATACTGATTTATAAACAAAAAGTACCCATAAAATTTATCTTCACATGAAAAATAAACATTGTTTTGGAAAAAAATGATGGAGGACGGACAAAAATTAATTATGCAAAAACCTGCAACGTTAGTGGGTCGTTTTGTGTGTTACAAAGTCCCATATTAATTTTACTTGTGTACGTGTGAATTGAGTGAGCATACTCCAGAAATTTTTTTAAAAATTATGCTCATTTAATAAAAGTTCTAAAACGTAAATGCACATATATAGCAGTTTAAATTTTCAGTTTCCTCATCAGAAATGGGATTTTCGAAAGTGTGCGGATTGAGTGAGTATAAGAAATTATTTGTAAAACCTTAAATACGTTACTAGGTGATCTACAAATTATAAAGGTAAGTAAGCACAGGTTTTACTAAATACTAGTATATAAATATTATATGTTAAATGAATACTTTCACTGATGTCGTTGGTAGTTTGTGAGAACCGAGTGAGCGCACGTTAAATAATGTAAATCTTGTTTTATCTTTTTACAAATACAGAGATTACTTTTACAATTGTTTTAGAACTTTTATTAAATGAACATCATTTTTTAATTTTTTTCAACATAACGATTTCAAATTCGAAACTACATCATACAGAAAAACATACCTGTTTACAGTAAGTGTTATATTTTTAATCACGTTTTCAAGCACCTTTCAAGCAAACACCTTTAATAAGTTCACTATGGAAAGGTGGGTACATAATTATGTAATTGCCAATTTTTCCACTTCGCATTTGCTTCAAAACATTTTCGACATTCGATTTACGCAGTCCCGATATTGAAACCTCAAATTCCATGTAAAAAATTCTAATTCTTTTTCACAACTTTGTTCAAGTTACCCAGCATATACCTACGTAATTTAATTAATTAATATTTAATTAATAATACGTACTATTTAATTTTTTTAGCATTGCCGTGAGGATGACGGCTTGAAGAACACACATACTTTATTTGCAAATAAAGATTAGACGGTCAAACAGCGAAAATCAAACAACTGTTAGTCTATATAAGCAAATGGTTTATTTAGAATGTATATAAAGCAAATTTACACTTGAACTTTTAAAAGACAGGAAACAACCGGGACAAGTCGTTATTCTAAATAATATACAGGATTACAACTGATAATAAACTATATTACTCTAAATTCGACTAGAGCTCACCGCTTTGATATAATATATTCAAAAAAATCATTGTTTCTTCTGTCTTTCATACTGAAACTGAAGAAAAATGCAAATTGGCGTCATCAATGAATTGTTGAACATTAAAAAAGTTGCAACTTAATCCAATTTCCACCCTTTTTCGGAAAAGGAAAGTTGTAATACGTTGCCGTTAACAAATCATTGAGAATAATAAAAAAATATATAAAGATCGGTATAAAATCGGCATACAACATACAGTGGAAATTATTTTACAATAGCGCTTCAGAAAATTACATAGCACATAAACATTGATACTAGTTTTTAATTATTACTGGCACATCAACTCGATGATCTCACACACTTTTCTCACGAGACTGTAACCTTAAACTATTACCGTTGACTCTAGTCGAAGGTCAAGAAAGAAAAATAAAAAACATTCACAAAAGTGTGTCTTGAAAATTAAAATCGTATCTAAAAATCGAGCTTTACACACAGTTAGCGGAAGGTGAGGACGACGGAGAGAATGCGACTTGTCCGACTGTTTCAGTAAGGGTGCAGATCCGAACAGTGTGTTACAAAAAGATGTGCGCTAGAACTGACCTAAGGTTTGTTGTTTGGTCGTGTTCTGTACAACATGATGCTGGTGTGTGCTCCAGGGAAGGAGAATGGGGCCATCAGTAAACTTTCAGCTGATTTTTGTCGTCGAAACCGGCGGAGTGGCCGGCATTGCGGACAATAAACGAGTTTCCGTCGAAATGCATCCGTCTCTCGCCACGTCTGTAAAATTACAATACTTGTGATAACATGCTTGCTGTATACTATAGTATCGTTATTTTCTCGCTGCAGACTAAAAGTGGGAGCGGTGCTGTGAGTGTTTCTCTCTTTCCGACTCACTGCTCATACCTGATGCCGTATCGATGAATAATATCGATAGTGTATTTATATACGTGGCTGATAGAAATCAAAGACATGTGTAATTTAATATATTTAAGTATAAATAAACAACACTTTCTAAAAATCATAGTCCTTTCTCGCGGACATTGGAACAATAACTTTTCCAGTCATCCAAGGTCACAATAAACAATACATTTATCCGGTAGCTTTAGATTCTTAGAAATAATTTGACCGTATTTTTAGTCTTTATAAAGCCTAGCGTCAGTATAAACCAACTTCAATAAGTACATATCGAATTATAGTGTATGATTGGAACTATATCTAATATTCATAATAAGGTTTTAACGATAACGGGGGCGTTGCGCACGCGCAGCTAGCGCAGAACCCTAGCGTATCGGACCCTCACGGATGACTGCAAGAAGTCTGCAGCACGAAAATAACGATACTATAGCATGAAAGAAAATTTTTAAATTAAAATGTGATTTACAAAAAGAATGTTTCACTAGGCTGTTTAATTTTTTTATTAAATACGTGTGTCATGTTTCTTAGCATAAAACAAATTACTATTGGTTCACGCCGTGACCACAGGGCGGAAAACCAACAACAATGCCAGCAACATGCACGTAATCCACCTGATGACCTGATAGAACCCATAATATTTATTTATTTTATTTTATTTTTAACGAGTTGTATCAATTTAGATTTTCTGTGTCGACTTTGCTGTAAGTATTATTTTAGTACTCTTTTTCGACTGAACAACAGGATTTCCCTAGTTAAAGCCCCATGTGATACTTTACCTAAGTTAATCCAGGTTAACTTCATTATAGTAAAAACATTTTTTTTTCTTTTGATTGGTGTAGACTGCAAATAACCTAGTGATGATGATACCTCGAAGTTGTTAAACCTTTTCAATCAAAACTCGCCTCACTTTTTAGGACTCTACTCAAAAAATACGACTTGAGGCTTTTTACCAATTTAAGATGACTTCAGTCATTAGAGTTCAACTTTGAAATAAAACGACTCGAGTCTTTTAATAAGAGTTATAACGACTTAGCCGCAAGCCTTTTAGTAAAGAACTCGAGTCGTTAGCATAACATGAGCTGTTTGACATCTTATCTTATCTTACAAATATTATAAATGCGAAAGTTTGTTCTTCAAAAAATATTTCACCATTAGGATACTACATTTCATTTAATATTAGGCTTTATTTATTTATTGTCCACCCGTATTTAATAATTGAAGACGGATTAAAGTTTCGATTGATATTTAAATAAAGAGAAATTTCAAAAATCTGCGTACCTTTTTATTAGACTTTTTAACTAATAATTAGCGTATGAACACGACATATGTACATATCGACATTAATTATAGTATACGAGTATGAACGCGCCTCACGACTCCCGCGAACCAAGTCGTTTTAATTCGTTGAGACTGAGTCGTTTAAAATTTGGAGTCATTTTAAAATGACTCCGTCTTAAAATAGGCCTCGAGTCGAGTCTTGGACTCAAATTACACCTAGGGTTCAGGGTTTAAAGGCTCATTGAGTTGTTAACCGTATGACTTGAGTAGAGTTCCTTTTAAAAACGAGAAGCAGATGTAACTTTTATGAAATATTTCTAAATCGTACACAATGTTATTGTAGTATTTCAAAAGTGTGACTACAGACGGACGTAACATTTAAAAAAATCTAAGGACCTTTTTTACCTTACAAACAAGTGCTGCGTCTGTCCAAGGGACGCCGTGCAGTGAAGGAAGGGGCTGGTAATGGAAGCAGAACCGTTGCTGGGACTTGTGCGTAGTTGGTATTTGTGACTGCAGCGGTGGATTCTGGTAAAATAAGTAAATTTTAAACTATTGTTTCGATCGATTTGGGCCAATAATAAAGTATATTCAAGTGAACTGTGATCAAGAATCGTGGACTGGACCTGGATATAGATCGCTCAATAACTAACAGCATGCCTATATAAATTGAGTCATTGACCTGAATTATTTCGTACTATTTGTAACTTTTCGATGGCCACTTGTTGGGACTAATTTGATCTGTTTTGGCCAGACCTTACGTGTTACGCTTGTGAGCTTATTTATAAGTTTGTTTTGATAGTACAAGAAAATCGCATACAGTAGCGTATGTTTATAGAGGACATATCACATATCGACAATTGAGGAGCTCCGGAACAGAAACCGATAAATCCACTTTACGTAATTTTTGGGAAAAGGCAAAAAACGATTTATTTAAAAATCGTAATGGTTTTGAGTCTGAAATGACTTTTCAATAATTTGCGTAGGATTTATTGGTTGCTGGTCTGAAAACTAAAAAATCTGTTACAAACTGATAAAAAAATGATGTAATTGTCGGATTTTGTTTTGGCTGCCCAACTTTAGAGTGTCATTTGGTACGTTTTTATTGGGTATTGAAGCGTCTAATTGAAGTTTGGCATGTAAGAGTACTATGAGAAACGAAAAATAAAAAATAAAAGTTGTTTGGTAAAAAACGGATTTATCGGTTTTTGTTCCGGAGCTCCTTAATTTAACAATTAAATTCACAATAAACTGTTACAGATAACTAGTATTAGCTATAATTTAAATTCAAAGCTCTACAGTTACTGCCAGGACAAAGATCTACATGTTGGCACATCATAATCTTTCAAGACAAGTATGAAATTATATCTACATCACACAATTTACAGTTTAATTTAATTTACAATTGACATCCTACACGCATGTCTTACTCGTATAAACGTGCTACTATGCGTAGCAAGTTCTACAACGCAGAATGTAGAATAGTTCTTATCTTACTACTCGGTAACTAGTTACGCTTAAGTGATCACCTGACAAGTCCATCGGATGTTTGGCTGACTCGGACATTGTTGATGATCCAGTTGTCGATGCCATCATCGGTGAGCCAGTATTGTGCAGCCTGAAGCAAAGACATCGCCTCGTTCACGTACGACGGACCGTGGCGTGACTCGCTGTAGTTACACAAATTTCAAATATTTTATTATAAAAAGCACTGTTCATACAGGCACAACTGCTACTTGGGCTTGATTTTAAAAAAATTAAAATAATATACAATAAGTTTTGTAATTCTGGGATCGAATCTGCAATAAGGAATTGTATGGTTGAGGCAACCATAAAATGGCAGAATAAACATATGTGAACTGTTTCAATCCTGCAAAAGCATAGCTGAACAAGACTTCGCATTTTTAGCATTTCAGTACGCCTTCATACAGTAATTACCATATTTTATTACCACTTAAACGCGTATAAAGAACCAATCATGAATACAGGCTGTATAAAATATGTACTGTTATCCAGTAATAAAAGTGCTATTATAGAGACAAAAGCGTAATGCCTTTACTACACGGTGGAACCTAATTAAGTTATGCTACTTGGGTTTTTATGAAAAAATACGAGGTATTCTCAGTGAATTCGTATACCAGGTATATAACCAGGTTACTAAAGTATATCAAAAACTGTCCTTACTTATAAAATACATTGAGCGTAAAGTCTTGGCTCATATCAAGGAAGGTGTCGGTTGTGGTTCGAGTGCCGGCAGCGTCCACCAAGTATACCAGGGCGCATTGTTCTGCAGTGAAAGAAACGCCCTTGTACCACATTTTCGCGTATCTGTAATAATTAAGACCTCACTATTAAACTTATTTAACATATTATGCTTTGGACTCGTGATAACAGTCAACCATTCACGTATAAAGAAATGTATATATTCGAAGCTGCATAAAATAAAAACTTTACATTACTTCTACACAGAATCTAAAACTTTATTCCAAGAGATCCAGCAGAACCGGAGCTTGCCGCATATTACAAAATTATAGCCTTGTGATTCTACAAGTAACGCTGACACCAAACTATCCTATAGTGAGAATTCTACAGTACAAGATTCAGTGCAGAATATCACGGAGCAGTCCATATGCACGCGAAGAATGTAGAAAATTTTCTTAAGTGGTCCACTACGATCTTATTTTTGCGACAGTTTTTCCAATCTTAATACTTATCCTAAATCCTCACTAAATCATTCAATCGGTAGTAGCGACGGGCGGTGTGTACAAAGGGCAAGGACGTAATCAACGCGAGCTTATGACTCGTGCTTGCTAGGAATTATTCCTCGTTTATGGGGCATAATAGCAAGCCCCAATCCCCAGCACGAAGGAGTTTCAGCGGGTTGCCCGGGCCTCTAGGCCAGGGAGAACATGCTGATTCCTTCAGTGTAGCGCGCGTGCGGCCCAGGACATCTAAGGGCATCACAGACCTGTTATTGCTCAATCTCTGGCGGCTCGAAGGCGCCGGCCCCTCTTAAGAATTTTAATACGTCGCCAGTGAGATGCGTGACGGAGCCACGCACACCGAAATGACGCCTTTTAGCTGGCTCAAGTCTCGTTCGTACCGTACTCGTTCGTATTAACCAGACAAATCGCTCCACCAACGAAGAACGGCCATGCCCCACCACTCACCGCATCTAGACCTATTAATCTGTCAATCCTTATATATACACATTAGACCGGACTTCCACGAAAAAATCGGATACGAGGATAAATATG
Source organism: Marasmarcha lunaedactyla (assembly GCA_923062675.1). NCBI lineage: Eukaryota > Metazoa > Arthropoda > Insecta > Lepidoptera > Pterophoridae > Marasmarcha > Marasmarcha lunaedactyla. The sequence continues at coordinate 8,286,171 of OV281339.1, read as the reverse complement.
ATCTACCAACTTGTTGTTTCCCTGTGGGTGCCTGGCCTGGATCTCAACTCGAGACCCGTAGTGGTACACACGGCCATTAGGATGGATCAGCGCCGCCGCTGCGCCAGTTCTTGATAGCGCTAGTATTATATTATTCTTTGCGTTGGTCACACGAACAGCCCCGTCTATGGTCATATCCACCCTAATTAAGAAGAACATTGCAAATTATTTTTAAAGCAATTAAAATATAAACTGGCTAACGTAAGTAACAAAAAAGACACCGCCTAGTTTAAAAACAAAAAACAAACTTGTTGCAGTAAAACTTTATTTATATAATATGTTTAATTAACAAATCTAGTTCACGTAAATGGCAATTTAATTTGTCAATTCAAAAAAATTCCAAAAGATGGTTCAACGTATCTAAGCGCGCGGCCCTTTACTAACGTGCTTTTGTAAATATGCAATATGATTTTTGTTTACAAACAGCGTGTATTGATGAAAGGACTCGAGGTTTTAAGCTCTTTAAAAAGAAATCGACTCAAGTAATACGGTTAACAACTCAATGAGTCTTTAAACCCTGAACCCTAAGTATTATTTGAGTCCAAGACTGGGACTCGAGGCCTATTTTCAGACGAGGTCATTTTGAAAGAACTTCAAATTTTAAACGACTCAGTAGCAACAAAAAGGTTTGAACCCTTTTAAAACGATTTGGTTCGCGGGTGTCGTGAGGCGCGTTCATACTCGTATAATAGAATTAATGTCGATATGTATGCCATGTTCATAAGCTAATTATTACAGGTAAAAGAGGCTAATAGGTAGGTACGCAGATATTTTAAATTTTTTTGATTCAAAATGATAAGTGAAACTTTAATACGTCTTGAATTATTTAATACGGGTGGACAATAAATAAAGCCTAATATTAAATGAAATGTAGTATCCTAATGGTGAAATATTTTTTGAAGAACAAACTTTCGCATTTATAATATTTGTAAGATAAGATAAGATGTCAAACAGCTCATGTTATGCTAACGACTAGAGTTCTTTACTAAAAGGCTTGCGGCTAAGTCGTTATAACTCTTAAAGACTCGAGTCGTTTTATTTCAAAGCTGAACTCTAATGACTGAAGTCATCTTACGTTAGTAAAAAGCCTCAAGTAAAGTCCTAAAAATTGAGGCTAGTTTTGATTAAATAGGTTCAAAAACCTCGAGTCCTTTCATCACTTAGGTACAGCTTGAGCATTCGGCTTGAATCGTGCCCATGGCGAGAACTTCTGAACTCTTCGCCGACACGGACCGACAGTCTTTTCCACTTGCCCTTAGCAATATGTCATTACATGATATTTATTGAAATTTGGAATTAAAGGACTGATTTTACAATGCTAAGATAACTGATGAGTAGAATAATTTTGAGAGTTTAAACATTTGCATGGAAAGTTACCCTCTTTCCGCATTATATCAATAAAGATAGTGGTAAAGTAAAACGTACTAGTGTAACTAGTTATTTGGTAGTAATAAATACAGAACCAGTAATTTTTATCGATAGCGTACCGAGCGATGGTGCCTAAACCTATTTATCAAACATTTGTCTAACCTGGGCCACTAACCAACATGCACGCCCTATACCTAAGTGAAACTTGATTCTGTGTGAAGAGACGATTCAGGGACGCGGCAGCGCCCTCTTGTCTCTTGTGCATTTGTCACGCACACGGTGACGGTATATCTTATTAATATAATGCACAGGGCCGCGCGTACAAATTACTTGAACCATGTATATTTAGGAATAGGAATTGATCGTTGATTAATTAATAACAAGGCCACTTCAGCACTAACATAATGTAAAAAATTACCTACTTGACACGATCCCGTAAGCGAAGACAGATGGTTCCATGAGGAGTGACCGAAGCATTATATCCGCTTCCTCCGACTACATCTGTGACCTATATTAATAAAACATTTAATTTCCTATTACGCATATTCGTCAAATTCTCAAAATAAGATGCTGATGGCTTGTTTGGAATATATAAACAAAGTATTTTTATTTTCATTCCGTTCCGTGGTACGTATTTTGAAAAATAAGCATATTGAGTTCACATTAAAATTATGGATCAATGAAAAGTGGCGAAAATTCTGAGTATATAAATTGGCAGGTTTTTGTTGATACATTTTCGGGGCATAAATTAAGTAAAATGGTTTAGTGCTAACCTCTAGCTCGCGCCAAGTGTCGGCATGGTAGATGTCATCGCCAGGGTAAAAGGGTGCTTTGCGTTGCAGCGGTGCTCGCCACGGGGGCTGCCACGCTGCCGCGCCTACTAGCTCCGCCTGGCCAAGCCCGCCTTCCAAGAACTTGCTGTAATCTTGGAACGCAGACAAGTTCGACTCCTCCTGTTACATTATTAGACAGTCAGTGTATAGAAAAAACAAGAGATCAAAAACTGCGCGCTCCATTCTTGCTAATAAAATTCGCCAAACCTGACAGTATGTAAATAAATAAAAATCATTTAGTATTCATAATTTCTTTTTCGTAATCATTTTTACATTCACAATTTTTAACAGGATATAAATAAGATTGTGGGTTCAACAAAATGTTTTACAGCTGATATTGCTTAAGCAAAACGATTGGATTGGTAATAACTAAAATTAATAAAATACATAAAATTAAATGTAATCCAACAGATCATACGAAACTGTAATATTAAACCTGTCATATAAAAAATACTTTTCGCTACCATCTGGAAGTGAGAATGCTCTATTACCTACTTCATACAATCTACATCAATAAGTTTTTTGTACCTGATTGTAAGAATGTGCGGTATAGACACTTCTTGGACGAACAGGTATAGTAACATCCTTTCGAAAATCTGCGTTAGCCATTTTTATCACTTCTCAACTTAAACTGTTAGGATTATTCACTATTATATAAATATGAACAACAGTGACCAGCGGCACTGAAAAAGCTACATAATACAAATAATGCTACAAGACTGGAAATGAAATGAAAGTCAATTGTCAGAAATTTGTTCTATATTTGAAATATGTAATTTTCGAACTTACCGTAAATCCAAAAAGGTTGACATCACAATTTTTTAAATTCCACTAATAAGGTTATTTTGACATCATTCATGACAGCTACCAACCGTCATGATATGGTAACGGTCTATGTTTTCTCAGTGCAGTAACTAAGATATATAGTTTTCTTATCGTAAGCAGTGGGGTCAGTGTGTAAAGGCTTTTAGTAGGATATTTGTATGGCTTAAAAAACATAACCTTGAGCAGCTCCCTTTGAGTTCTCTCTAGGCCGAGCCCCAAACTGAAATTGCAGTACATCATTATTGATTGTGCTAGTGCTACGTAAGTACAGGTCCAAGTGTGTAAGTTTGTTCACTTCACACGTTATAAAACATTACATACTCTTTGCAACCCAACGTTTTGAAACTTTTGAAACTTTTATTAATGAATACTACTACTTTACAGCTATGAGTATAGATATCTGTGCCTCCTGTGAAAGGTGATACAAGGCGAAAATAGTCATTTTATAGGAGATTAAAAATAAGGTTTAAAAATTTCTAATTCGTGAACCAAAAAAGCAAGAATTGACCCGAGTACTTCTTTTTATAGATTAAAATAAGGTCTTTAACTGTATTTGATTTTTTTTTTGTAAATATAATAAATTTTGAGTAAATCACGAAAACATATGTGAGTTGTACCTACTGATATATCCAATACGAAAAGTAAAAAAGGTGATAAAAGTTACGAGTACTGTGGCGGCCACTTCTTCGATAGCGAAGGCCACCCTAGGCTCGCATGGGATAACCACCCGTGTGGTATGCGGGTTAGGTTATAGGCAATTTGTAGGATCTAATAACTATTGTATAAGGGGACTACACTAAACTAACCTGGAAGGAGGCACCTAGCTCTCACCCAAACACACGACCTGGGGCGGCGGTACTTAGACCTTTTCTTCTTCCGGGCCCGGGTTATTCCGAATATTTTCTTCCAGTAGGTATATCACTGTAAATATTAAATTTATGCGAGTAGCCTAAACTACATACTGAGCGCCACATTGGCGCGAACATGTCCCCGGCCTTAAAACCATCTGGTTTTAAAGAAAATTAAACTAAAGTAACTAGCGGGACGCCGAGGAGGCATGAAGCGAGCGGTTATTGCGAAGCTAGAGGGCAAAGACGGACGACAGGGCGCTTATACACACCTGTAGCCGTCTTAACTGACGCAACTCTTACAATCCCGTCTTTACCAGGGTAAGTAGAAGTTACTACGCCAAGAGGCCAGTGAAGCGGGGCTAAGTTATCTGTCAAGATGATAACGACAGTACCTTCTGTGATAGGATTGGAGGAAGTATTCCATTTAGCTCTACTTTGCAAGAGATGCAAATACTCCTGCTTCCAGCGTTTAGAAATCGACTGAACCATTTGGTTCAGCAAAGCGTAGTGGCGTAACAGTTTGGAGGTTCTTCAGTAACGTCACAAGCGGGCAAATGTTTCAGCGGCGTCGACATTAAAAAGTGTGCCGGAGTTAAAGCATTCAATTCGGATGAGTCTTCTCAGAACAACGTTAGAGGTCGCGAATTAATGACGCATTCGATTTGAGTAAGAACTGTTTGAAGTTCTTTATACGTAAGCAACTGAGAACCTACAATTCGGTAAAGATGCGTTTTAAAAGCTTTAACATAAATTTCATAATGACCACCAAAATGTGGACTACGTGGCGGATTAAATTTCCATGAAATGCGGTGCGACGCTAATTCATTCGATAAATTTAGCTTAAAATCATCTTTGTTTAAAAATTTATAAAGCTCAGCAATAGCGTTTTTGGCTCCTATAAAGGTCGTCGCATTATCAGAGTACATACAAGAGACGGCACCTCTGCGAGATAAGAAAAGTTTAAAAGCGGAAATAAAAAAGCTAGAACTTAAATCAGTCACTAATTCGACGTGAACTACACGGGTTACTAAACAAACGAAAATACACAAATACGATTTAATAGAACGTACACCTCTTTTTCTATAAGGTAAAATATTGATAGGACCTGCGTAATCTACGGCTGTATGAGTGAAGGACTTGGCTTCGTTCACTCTGCAGGCGGGCAAGTCAGCCATAAGCGGGAATGTTTGTTTAAATGCGACTTTGAAACAATAATTGCAGTTATAAAATCCAATATCTTTGACGAAGTATGGACATTAAAGTAAGAGGGCCTGTATGACAGTTAACGCGATGATAATGTTACTCATCATAATCATAAAATAAAATCATAAGGCATACTTTGTTTCCCCATAACTTCATTTATAATAATAATATATTAGCATAAATAATTGGCATCTCACACTATGGCTAAAGTTTACAAGTCATACAAAAAGAAAACATACCACGAACCAATGACATATTACATATAGACAGGTTATCCACTTTCAATAATAGCAACGCAAATGCAAGGCATTTGCCCGCTATTTGACTTGGTCTGGTGCAACGCAGTGTTACGGCTAAACTTCAAACAAAACTTATTCCCCATTCTGTGTCTTTAATACCGCACAATGCCTTCTTGTGTGTTTAGACAGTGTATTAATCAGACTGTTACTGTAAAGACAGAATAAATGTTTCTTTTCATGCGTAAGTACTATTTTTTTATAACTATCTTATTTATTATTTTATTTTGGTATTTAAAATGACGTTTTAAAATTGAGTGGCTATTCACTTCAACAAACTCGAAGAGCGAGATGTAATATGATTTTGTATGTGGGAGTAAAAGAGACAACGCGTATAGAGTTGCGACTAGATTTACGTACTAACGTCACGTACGATCGCGACCAATTAGTGCGAAGCACATAGATATCTCCTTCTTGCAACAAGTGAACCGTATTATTCTTTTCTTCTCCCACAAATTATAATAGGTCTTTACCTATGAAACTGCCGTTTTGCCGTACTGGCTATTTCAAATGAAAATATTTTTTTTTTGACTGATAATTCTAATTTCAAATTAATTTTATTTGACAAACATGGAATTCTTTTTCTAAAATCGTCATTTGTTTAATAGTTAGTGTTTTGTTTTCAACGCATTCGAACATTTTTCGTCATCATGGATAAGTTAAAAATTCGAGTAATTATGGAGTATGAGTACCGTCGTGGCAGCAAAGCGGCACAAGCGGCACGCAACATCAACGACGTTTACGGAGCGAACACTACAAACGAACGCACCACCCGTTATTGGTTTACCCGCTTCCGTTCTGGAAATTTTGACCAGAACAATGAACCCCGTGGTCGTCCGAAAACTTTGGTCGACAATGACGAATTAAAGGCAATTGTGGAAGCTGATGAAACTCAATCCACGGCTGAATTAGCAGCAGCTTTCGACGTTAGCATCAAAACAATATTGGTCCATTTGCGTCAAATTGGCAAGGTAAAAAAGCTTGACAAATGGGTACCCCACGAACTCAATGACCGCCAGCGCGAAGTACGCGTGGAGACGTGCCTTGCACTGCTCAGCAGGCATACAAATGAAGGAATTCTGAACCGCATTGTTACTTGTGACGAGAAATGGATCCTGTTTGACAATAGTAAGCGCTCAGCAAGTTGGTTGGACCCTGGTTCAGCACCCAAACAATGCCCTAAACGAAAACTTACCCCTAGAAAAGTGATGGTCACTGTTTGGTGGTCTAACGCGGGTGTAATTCATCACAGCTTCTTGCCAAACGGGACAAGCATTACTGCAGATGTGTACTGTGAAGAACTGAACACAATGATGGAGAAGCTCGCACGTCTCCAACCAGCTTTGGTCAATCGTTCGGCTCCACTGCTCCTGCACGACAACGCGCGACCTCATACTGCACAGCAGACGGTCTCCAAGCTACAAGAGTTGGGGTTGGAAGTTTTCCGTCATCCGCCGTACTCACCAGACCTTGCGCCTACAGACTTCTACTTTTTCCAGAATTTGGATAACTTATTGGCGGGAAAAAAATTCAATACCCGAGAGGTAGTACAAAATGCCTTTGAAGAATTTGTTTCCTCCCGTCCAGCTGATTTCTTCAAGAAAGGCATCAATAAGCTACCAATGCGCAGGCAAAGATGCATTGATTGCATGGGTGATTATTTTGATTAATAGAAATAAAAAATATATAAAAAAATTACGCTTCATTTATTTCGTGAAAAACGGCAATTTCATAGGTAAAGACCTAATATTACTCTATGTATCGGATAGGTATCTATAGTTACGTTGACGCCGTTTTTTGTGACATAATGTTTGGTATGACTTGTCTATATGTAGTATGTTATTGCCACGAACCCAAAATAACGCTGAATCGTGGCATAACCGATTTTTACATTGTGTGGGTCAGCATTACCCGGGGCTTTATTTACTCTAGGGCGGTACTTTTCTGTCACGTTTTTACAATTCGGTTCTGTGTTATTGTGTTATATATTTGATTATAGTGAGATGATTATTTACAATTCATCATCATTATTTCTTAAATAGTCTTGGTCAAATCATATTATTTATTATTCACGTGCAAGCGGTGCAAGTCGCTTTTAGGCATGACCTACATACTGACTAATCTGCTCCTCCTCGCTGCGCTCGACGTCCCACCTAATAATATTTATTATTACTTTCAAGATTCAACATAAAGTAGGTACATATGATCTGTACTTGATAAATTAGGCACCAAAAGTTGTTTTATTACTTTACATTTATGCCTTTAGAGGATATGGATTATGAATTTTGTGTTTTATGATAATTTATCTTTAGACGTTTAACAGTTATGTCCTTTACATTTATGCTGTATACAATTTTAATAATGAAAATTAGAGTAAGTGAAACTTATGGCAATGAAACCATTCTGCATGTATAATATTCTGCTTATCTCAATTTACGCTAAAAAACTTTATGCTGAAACTGTTGTGCCAAACTACATTTAGGGATTGCAATCAAAAATTGGAAACAAAAACTAGAAACTAAAACTTAAGGTAATTAAAATCTCAAAAAATAAAAATGTAATTATCTTAATTACCAACGTAACGTTGGCGGTAGTTCTGTCTTCTTAGTTAAGTTTTAAAGATTAATCAAAAATCATATTAATAATGAACATCATTAAACTAAACATAACATAGATATTAATCTTAACTGAGATCAAAAATTCACCACTATGTCATTAATGCCCTACTCAAAGAATAAAAAAACATCCCGACTTTTATACAAAACGCGAAGAAGTAGCTGGTAAATACGTCCTTAGACCCCCCCTCCCCGGAAAAATATCTTAATACAACCCACGTCCCCCCTAAAGATTCACTCATCTGGTCCTCTGGCTATGACAATCAAATTATAATATCATTTACCGGAAAAAATTACAAAACAATCAAACATGAAAAAAATTACAAAAGATTCACGTTCTTGCTAAAACAACTCCTATTAAAAATGTTATTACAAGACTTACGAATACTTCACTAATAAATTTTTAATGAATTAAACATAACTAGGTATAACGAATATTATCCAAATAATTTATTTAATTTAAAATAACCACAAAATGTCCTCTCCTGCATTGCAATACCTAAGCTAGGTGCATAATTTTACTTTTTTTTCTCTATTATTTTAAAACAACCATCTGTAAAATTATGATAGCAATCAAATATTGAGGATTGAGTATTGAAAATTTATTGAAAAATAAGTATATCCGGTGTCCGGATCCGGTGTACTGGTAACGGATCTCCTCAACTTTAAACAGCACTTTTGTAGGAATTGTTTTGATGGATTTGGACTTGAGTATTTTGGGAAATCGCACCAAGTCTTTTAACTCCTTGAATTTTGGTCATAGACATCTTGGACTAAACCGGAATACATACCACCGAACTCCCTAAAATCAAACATTAAACTAACGAGAAATATTTCAGTCGATTGGGTCTAGCTTAAAATGAGAAGTCACATCAAGTATTTTGAGTAACTCTACTGCGGTCAACATCGGAACTCATACATCGGAATTCCTCAATGCCAAACAAGAAGTTCTGGGGAATTGTTTCAATCGATTTGCGCCTATGCACATTGATATGGACCTGGATTCGTACAAAGGAACTTCTTGTCATGAAACAGTATATTAATAAGAAATGTTTTAGCCGATTTGGTCTAATGTGCATTGGAATCACAAGTGTATCGAGTAACTGTGCTGTGATTAAAGATATCTTAGACTGGACCTGTAACCATACAACGTAACTCCTTAACATCAAATAGTAACCTATAGAGAAATGTTGCTGTCGTTTTCATCCACTATACATTGAGAGGTTACATAATGTATTTTGAGTATTAGAACTATGGTCATCTTTGATTCTGGACTGAACCTGGACGCAGACTATGAAACTCCTTATTATCGAACAGCACATTTATATAAATTAAGCTATTAATGAAATTTTTTTTGCGATTTTGGTTCAAGTGGTTATAATGATGAATCAAACTCATTTCATTCGGTTAAGAAGCCCGGACCTGCATGTGGAGCTATTGATAGGCTTCTAGTAACTCCATCGTGTTTGAGGTCATTTATTTTGTCTTAACAAATCCAATTAAATACACATACTAAATATACATCATTAAATACACATCTTATGATAAAGTTAGAAGTTGAAAAGGCTGACTAGCAGAATTCAACCACCACCTCCTAGTCCAGGTTCGTGTATTCACAATAATTATGAGTTTAAGGATTTGGTAGTTCTTCGAAGACGAAAGCTATTAAGAAGGCGTAGAGGAATAAATAATGCTACTATAGCCAGTTATACACAGTTCATATTTTATCCAGATCACATGCCTGGAATGACATCTTGCAGAAGATCGAGGTCCCAAAATTAATCAATTCCGTAAAATAAATGAACTTATTAAAATATCTGACTGCACAAGTACTTACAAAATAAAATCTCTAATTATGCCAAGTACTCATACATAGTCACGTAAACGATTGCCAATTATTTATAATATATTATTAATATATTATAATTATTTATTTATATGTGCCCTATTCACTCTTGAAAAAAAAACGGAAACACTACGCAGTGAATGAGTTATGACTGCCACTACCTAAAATAGTAAACCAAATGATTTTATCGCAATTACTCAGATGCCACACACACCATACACCACACCACACACCAGATAGCTTGGTGTATATTATTTTGTGCCAAAACTACCATGACTCGTTAGATGTCCACGCCATCTAACGAGTCGACAAAGAGATTGCCTAAACTTAAGCATCATCAACAATGTAAATCAACTAACGTCGTGGTTTTACTTCAAGATCAACCTAGTGCTAGTGATTCTATGCACAGAATTTTAAATTTCTAATTCGTGAACCAAAAAAGCAAGAATTGACCCGAGTACTTCTTTTTATAGATTAAAATAAGGTCTTTAACTGTATTTGATTTTTTTTTGTAAATATAATAAATTTTGAATAAATCACGAAAACATATGTGACTTGTACCTACTGATATATCCAATACGAAAAGTAAAAAAGGCACCCTAGGCTCGCATGGGATAACCACCCGTGTGGTATGCGGGTTAGGTTATAGGCAGTTTGTAGGATCTAATAACTATTGTATAAGGGGACTACACTAAACTAACCTGGAAGGAGGCACCTAGCTCTCACCCAAACACACGACCTGGGGTGGCGGTACTTAGACCTTTTCTTCTTCCGGGCCCAGGTTATTCCGAATATTTTCTTCCAGCAGGTATATCACTGTAAATATTAAATTTATGCGAGTAGCCTAAACTACATACTGAGCGCCACATTGGCGCGAACATGCCCCCGGCCTTAAAACCATCTGGTTTTAAAGAAAATTAAACTAAAGTAACTAGCGGGACGCCGAGGAGGCATGAAGCGAGCGGTTATTGCGAAGGTAGAGGGCAAAGACGGACGACAGGGCGCTTATACACACCTGTAGCCGTCTTAACTGACGCAACTCTAACAATCCCGTCTTTACCAGGGTAAGTAGAAGTTACTACGCCAAGAGGCCAGTGAAGCGGGGCTAAGTTATCTGTCAAGATGATAACGACAGTACCTTCTGTGATAGGATTGGAGGGAGTATTCCATTTAGCTCTACTTTGCAAGAAATGCAAATACTCCTGCTTCCAGCGTTTAGAAAATGACTGAACCATTTGGTTCAGCAAAGCGTAGTGGCGTAACAGTTTGGAGGTTCTTCAGTAACGTCACAAGCAGGCAAATGTTTCAGCGGCGTCGACATTAAAAAGTGTGCCGGAGTTAAAGCATTCAATTCGGATGAGTCTTCTCAGAACAACGTTAGCGGTCGCGAATTAATGACGCATTCGATTTGAGTAAGAACTGTTTGAAGTTCTTCATACGTAAGCAACTGAGAACCTACAACTCGGTAAAGATGCGTTTTAAAAGCTTTAACATAAATTTCATAATGACCACCAAAATGTGGACTACGTGGCGGATTAAATTTCCATGAAATGCGGTGCGACGCTAATTCATTCGATAAATTTAGCTTAAAATCATCTATGTTTAAAAATTTATAAAGCTCAACAATACCGTTATTGGCTCCAATAAAGGTCGTCGCATTATCAGAGTACATACAAGAGACGGCACTTCTGCGAGATAGGAAAAGTTTAAAAGCGGAAATAAAAAAGCTAGAACTTAAATCAGTCACTAATTCGACGTGAACTACACGGGTTACTAAACAAACGAAAATACACAAATACGATTTAATAGAACGTACACCTCTTTTTCTATAAGGTAAAATATTGATAGGAGCTGCGTAATCTACGGCTGTATGAGTGAAGGCCTTGGCTTCGTTCACTCTGCAGGCGGGCAAGTCAGCCATAAGCGGGAATGTTTGTTTAGGTGCGACTTTGAAACAATAATTGCAGTTATAAAATCCAATATCTTTGACGAAGTATGGACATTAATGTAAGAGGGCCTGTATGCCAGTTAACGCGATGATAATGTTACTCATCATAATCATAAAATAAAATCATAAGGCATACTTTGATTCCCCATAACTTCATTTATAATAATAATATATGAGCATAAATAATTGGCATCTCACACTATGGCATAAAGTTTACAAGTCATACAAAAAGAAAACATACCACGAACCAATGACATATTACATATAGGCAGGTTATCCACTTTCAATAATAGCAACGCAAATGCAAGGCATTTGCCCGCTATTTGACTTGGTCTGGTGCAACGCAGTGTTACGGCTAAACTTCAAACAAAACTTATTCCCCATTCTGTGTCTTTAATACCGCACAATGCCTTCTTGTGTGTTTAGACAGTGTACTAATCAGACTGTTACTGTAAAGACAGAATAAATGTTTCTTTTCATGCGTAAGTACTATTTTTTTATAACTATCTTATTTATTATTTTATTTTGGTATTTAAAATGACGTTTTAAAATTGAGTGGCTATTCATTTCAACAAACTCGAAGAGCGAGATGTAATATGATTTTGTATGTGGGAGTAAAAGAGACAACGCGTATAGAGTTGCGACTAGATTTACGTACTAACGTCACGTATGATCGCGACCAATTAGTGCGAAGCACATAGATATCTCCTTCTTGCAACAAGTGAACCGTATTATTCTTTCCTTCTCCCACAAATTATATAATATTACTCTATGTATCGGATAGGTATCTATAGTTACGTTGCCGCCGTTTTTTTGTGACATAATATTTGGTATGACTTGTCTATATGTAATATGTTATTGCCACGAACCCAAAATAACGCTGAATCGTGGCATAACCGATTTTTACATTGTGTGGGTCAGCATTACCCGGGGCTTTATTTACTCTAGGGCGGTACTTTTCTGTCACGTTTTTACAATTCGGTTCTGTATTATTGTGTTATATATTTGATTATAGTGAGATGATTATTTACAATTCATCATCATTATTTCTTAAATAATATTCACGTGCAAGCGGTGCAAGTCGCTTTTAGGCATGACCTACATACTGACTAATCTGCTCCTCCTCGCTGCGCTCGACGTCGCACCTAATATTATTTATTATTACTTTCAAGATTCAACATAAAGTAGGTACATATGATCTGTACTTGATAAATTAGGCACCAAAAGTTGTTTTATTAATTTACATTTATGCCTTTAGAGGATATGGATTATGAGTTTTGTATTTTATGATAATTTATCTTTAGACGTTTAACAGTTATGTCCTTTACATTTATGCTGTATACAATTATAATAATGAAAATTAGAGTAAGTGAAACTTATGGCAATGAAACCATTCTGCATGTATAATATTCTGCTTATCTCAATTTACGCTAAAAATCTTTATGCTGAAACTGTTGTGCCAAACTACATTTAGGGATTGCAATCAAAAATTGGAAACAAAAACTAGAAACTAAAACTTAAGGTAATTAAAATCTCAAAAAATAAAAATGTAATTATCTTATTTACCAACGTAACGTTGGTGGTAGTTCTGTCTTCTTAGTTAAGTTTTAAAGATTAATCAAAAATCATATTAATAATGAACATAATTAAACTAAACATAACATAAATATTAATCTTAACTGAGATCAAAAATTCACCACTATGTCATTAATGGCCTAATCAAAGAATAAAAAAACATCCCGAGTTTTATACAAAACGCGAAGAAGTAGCTGGTAAATACGTCCTTAGACCCCCCCTCCCCGGAAAAATATCTTAATACAACCCACGTCCCACCTAAAGATTCACTCATCTGGTCCTCTGGCTATGACAATCAAATTATAATATCATTTACCGGAAAAAATTACAAAACAATCAAACATGAAAAAAATTACAAAAGATTCACGTTCTTGCTAAAACAAATCCTATTAAAAATGTTATTACACGACTTACGAATACTTCACTGATAAATTTTTAATGAATTAAACACAAATAGGTATAACGAATATTATCCAAATAATTTATTTAATTTAAAATAACCACAAAATGTCCTCTCCTGCATTGCAATACCTAAGCTAGGTGCATAATTTTACTTTTTATTCTCTATTATTTTAAAACAACCATCTGTAAAATTATGATAGCAATCAAATATTGAGGATTGAGTATTGAAAATTTATTAAAAAATAAGTATATCCGGTGTCCGGATCCGGTGTACTGGTAACGGATCTCCTCAACTTTAAACAGCACTTTTGTAGGAATTGTTTTGATGGATTTGGACTTGAGTATTTTGGGAAATCGCACCAAGTCTTTTAACTCCTTGAATTTTGGTCATAGACATCTTGGACTAAACCGGAATACATACCACCGAACTCCCTAAAATCAAAAATTAAACTAACGAGAAATATTTCAGTCGATTGGGTCTAGCTTAAAATGAGAAGTCACATCAAGTATTTTGAGTAACTCTACTGCGGTCAACATCGGAATTCATACATCGGAATTCCTCAATGCCAAACAAGAAGTTCTGGGGAATTGTTTCAATCGATTTGCGCCTATGCACATTGATATGGACCTGGATTCGTACAAAGGAACTTCTTGTCATGAAACAGTATATTAATAAGAAATGTTTAAGCCGATTTGGTCTAATGTGCATTGGAATCACAAGTGTATTGAGTAACTGTGCTTTGATTAAAGATATCTTAGACTGAACCTGTAACCATACAACGTAACTCCTTAACATCAATTAGAAACCTAATGAAAAATGTTGCTGTCGATTTGATGTACTATACATTGGGAAGTTACATCATGTATTTTGAATATTAGAACTATGTTCATCTTTGATTCTGGACTGAACCTGGACGCAGACTATGAAACTCCTAATTATTGAATAGCACATTTATATAAATTAAGCTATTAATGAAATTTTTTTTGCGATTTTGGTTCAAGTGGTTATAATGATGAATCAAACTCATTTCATTCGGTTAATAATAATAATAATAAATAATAATAAAAAACTTTATTTGCTAAGAAATTGGTACATTGAAGGTCTTATTTATAATTATAGTTTCACAATATCCTACCGACAGTGTCGGTGTGCAAAATTTTAAATTAAGATATGTTAAAAAAAATTTATTACAGTCAATTATTTTTAAATTAAAATATGTCAAAAAAAAATTATATTACAGTCAATTATTATTAAAGTAAAATTATTATACATTTTTATTAATTATCAATAAATTTGTCATTTAAAAATTCATTATTTGAATAATATAATTTACACAGCAAAAATTCAAATAGACTATTTTTAAATTTGTTCAATGGTAAATTTTTAATTTTTTTCGGTAATTTATTAAATATCTTCACAGCCATACATACAATATTTTTTTGGAATAAACTTAATCTTTGGGCAGGTATATACAGTTTTTCAGCATGCCTTTTGCGACCAGAAATCATTTCTTGATTAGTTGGAAACAACTGTGGGTGTTTTTTTACAAATAAGCTAACTTCATAGATATATAAACAAGGCAACGGTAGAATTCTCAAGCTTATGAATATTGGTTTGCAGCTGTCTATACACCCTGCGCCGGATAAAGCTCTAACGCATTTTTTTTGCACTTTAAATATAAAATCTATGTCAACAGAGTTGCCCCATAAGATTATTCCGTAGCGCAAGAGGGAAGCTACGTAGCCGTGATACGATAGTAGCGCAGCTTTCCTTCCCGCTACTTCTTTCACTCTTCTCAACGCGTAAATAAAACGGTCTAGCTTATGACAAAGGCTTTCGATATGTGCCTTCCAATTTAAATATTTGTCGATTTGAATCCCTAAAAATGTTGCCGTTTCAACGTTATTTATTTTCTTGTTGTCAAAATTTATGTCGATTTTATTATTATGTATATTAGATGTTTGGAATTGAATTAAATTGGTTTTATTAAAATTAATTTTATGATTTATGTTATTTAAAAATGTCAAAACGTTAGTCAATGTATGTTGAATTTCATCTTTTAGCTCTTTTTTATTGCTTGTATTTATCACGAGCGTCGTGTCATCTGCAAAGTTTATACATTTTTGATTTCCCATGACCTTTGGCAAATCATTTATATATAACAAAAATAAGAGAGGTCCTATTATGCTACCCTGGGGAACTCCGTACTTATTATTTTGATATGTTGAACGCCTTGATTCTCTGTTTCTACCTTTGAAATAGCTTATCTCTACACATTGTTGTCGATTATCCAGATAACTTTGAATCAGTTCATTCACTTTACCTCTAATACCATTTTTATTTAATTTTTCTAGTAAAATTTTATGATCAACAAAGTCGAATGCTTTGCTCATGTCGAGCAGCAAGGCCACAGGAAAACCTCTCTTGTTTAGACTCTCTGATATTTCCTTTACTAGAGCGAAACAAGCCATACTTGTTGATCTTCCCTCTCGGAAACCAAATTGTTGATCATTTAGTATATTGTATTTTTTTAAAAAACCTTTAATTCTTATTGACATAGTCTTTTCAAAAATTTTCGATAATATTGGAATACGAGCTACTGGGCGAAAATTAGTCATGTCCTTTATATCCCCTTTTTTATAAATGGGTTTAACAATTGATTTTTTTAGGCGTTCGGGAAATATGCCTTCGCTAAAAGCCAGATTAATAATATATGTTAGGGGTTTCTTTATAGCCTTAGCGCATTTTTTTATTATATGTGTAGTAAGATGGTCATATCCCGCTGAATTGGTATTTTTTAAAGATTTTATCATAAGATCAACTTCGTGTACATCAGTAGGTAAAAGGAATAACGAATGATCAGTCGTTGTTGAATTAGTCAGTGGTTTGTACTTTAAAATGTCAGAATTAGATTTATTTGTCAAGTTTATATAAAAATTATTGAATTGTTCACATATATTATGAGGGTCTGTGTAAATAATGTTATTAAATTTAATTATGTCAATGTTTTGATGTCGATTTAAATTTGAATTACAATTTTTTTTAATTATATTCCATGAAGCTTTACACGTATTTTTTGCCTTATTAATATATTCTGTGTTACATGACTTTAATGATGCGACCATGCACTTTTTTAAAACCTTATTGTAATTATTGTAAACTGTTTTATTCTGTTTCTTATTACTATTACATAAAACATATTTTAGGTATAGACGTCTTTTATTTATACAACTTTTTTTTATACCTTTGGTCAACCATTTTTCTTTCAGGGCATTATTATTTTTGATTTTAGCTTTTATAATGGGAAAACATAGATTAAAAAATAAAATTAAATAATCATGAAAGATATTGAATGACTTATTAGTATCACTTTCAGAGTAGACGTCTTGAAACGATAGTGCCGAAATACATTCTATATATTTCCGTACGTTGTCTTCTGAAAAGTCTCTTTTTTCTTCAAACCAAAATTTAGGATTCTGCTTTATATGTTTTCTCTGTTTAACTTTAATCGATGCAGTTTGTCCCGTTTCGTGGTCCGATAGAGCTAAATAATGTATTTCCGCGTGCACATTTTCAAAATCACTACATATAAGGTCTATACAAGATTTTTTTCTGGTCGGATTTATGATATGTGATATTATATTATAATTTAGTAACAAAGCTTCAAAATCTTTTGTTATGGCGTTATTTTTTAAAATATCAATATTGAAATCACCACTGAGTATAATATTTTTGTTTGATTTATTACATAATTTATGTAACAATTTTTCAAGCTCGTTTAAGAATATATCCACTGAAGAGGATGGTGTTCTATAAATGCAAACTAAGATTATATTGTAAGTAATTATTTCAATAGCACAACATTCAAACACATCTCTTAAAGGTTGAATGGTTTGAATGACTTTGTATTGTAAATGTTTTTTAATTAAAATACAAGAACCCCCTCTGCGTTGTTGTGTACGTGAGTAATACGCTGCTAGTTCATAGCCCTCCAACATAAGATTTGATTCGGATCCTCTTTTTATAAAAGTCTCTGTAAGACATACTACATCTATGGCGCCTATAGTTTTGCTAAGTTCCTTTAATGTTGCTTGAAGTATATCGCGCTTCCCTAGTACGCCCGCTATATTTTGGTGAAATACATTAAAGTTATGTGTACTAATATCAAGGAAAAAACTGATCCGGTGAGAATTGTACTTGTAGATTCCTACCGTTGTATGTGTCTGTTTGAGTAGCTTGGTCAAAGGTTTTTACTAATTTGTAATGTGGTATCATTCTGTTCACAAAAGTAGAATTGTATTGCAGAATATCTATTTCTATATTTAATTTAAAACAGATATAATTTTTAAAGCCAGGTTTTCCTTTAGTCAAATTAAATTTCTTCATATGATTAGTCATGTCAATAAAATTACAATTATGATAATTATGTGATAACATTCTAATATTATAGTTTAGCAATTTTTCATTTAAATATTTGTTATATAATATCCCTAATAAAAATACCTGTTTACATTTTTCTAACGATTGCAGGCTGTTGCTAATTTCACAAAATAAAGTGTATGGATTTTTATCATTTTTACCAACACTTAATATCACTATGTCCTCTTCTCTTATTGTTTTCTGCAATGACGCACAACTGCTGAGTATTTCTGAGCTACTTGCATAGGGTTTGACCATTGAAGACACGTCATATTTATCGTTCCAGGTACCTATTCTGCTCTTCAGTATTTTAAGTGACAGCCCTCGCACTTGTTCATCTCCTAAGATAAAAATAGTAGGTTTTCTCTCGTTGTATATATATGATGTTCTATTACTATTGCTGTTTGTCAACTCGCTTGTTTGTATAAGCTTATTTGAAGTTGAGGATGTTTGAGTACATTCATTGACTTCTTTACATTTCGGTATTTGTTCGAATGAGTTGTTAAGACGTTTTTGTAAGTTTAAACAAACACTTTTATCCTGAACTAATGGTGATAATCTTGGGGTATTTATTGTTTTGAAGATTAGTTTTTTGTTTATAATAGGTGAAGATGACGCCTGTATTTTTTTCATAGAACTCTTATTTAAACTTTTACTCGGTGAGGGTGTTTGTGTCACTTTTTTTAGTAGTTCTATTTTTCTAATTCTATCTTCTAAATCCTTTTTTAATTGGCTATTTTCTATGTTTAATATTTCAATTTCGTTATGCGCCGACTTTAGTTCGCGGTATAATTCTTCGTTTTTTCCCTTCAGATCTTGTATCATAGAAGACTCGAGAATGGGGCTAGCTGTTAAACTTCTATTTATAGCTTGTAAAGACATTTCTGAGTCATCGGTTATGTAGTGGGATAAGTTTATATTAGAATCTGATAAGGTCCTTCGTCTTTTTGTATTTTGTTTATTTCCTGTTTCTTTGTTGTGGTACAGTAACTATTTCACTTCACAATTTCTTTTTTCTCACTGTATTTAATCACTTAGTTTATAATTTTGGTTTGTGGTCGATTCACTGCCTAGTATTTTGAATATTTGATGTTGCGGACACAGTAAATGTAAGTTTTTAGATAGAAAAAATTCTGTACACTTAAAAGAGATTTATGTTTTGTTTTACTGGTTCAAATAACTTGCAAACACTTTCACTGCGTTATTATATGCTATTATTCGTAAATATAATGTTCATTCGATTATTCTTTCACTAATAATATTTAAGTAATTAATTTAATACGGAATCGAAGTGATCGTGCGCCACCTAGCGGCGAAACTTAAGAAGCCCGGACCTGCATGTGGAGCTATTGATAGGCTTCTAGTAACTCCATCGTGTTTGAGGTCATTTATTTTGTCTTAACAAATCCAATTAAATACACATACTAAATATACATCATTAAATACACATCTTATGATAAAGTTAGAAGTTGAAAAGGCTGACTAGCAGAATTCAACCACCACCTCCTAGTCCAGGTTCGTGTATTCACAATAATTATGAGTTTAAGGATTTGGTAGTTCTTCGAAGACGGAAGCTATTAAGAAGGCGTAGAGGAATAAATAATGCTACTATAGCCAGTTATACACAGTTCATATTTTATCCAGATCACATGCCTGGAATGACATCTTGCAGAAGATCGAGGTCCCAAAATTAATCAATTCCGTAAAATAAATGAACTTATTAAAATATCTGACTGCACAAGTACTTACAAAATAAAATCTCTAATTATGCCAAGTACTCATACATAGTCACGTATACGATTGCCAATTATTTATAATATATTATTAATATATTATAATTATTTATTTATATGTGCCCTATTCACTCTTGAAAAAAAAACGGAAACACTACGCAGTGAATGAGTTATGACTGCCACTACCTAAAATAGTAAACCAAATGATTTTATCGCAATTACTCAGATGCCTCACACACCATACACCACACCACACACCAGATAGCTTGGTGTATATTATTTTGTGCCAAAACTACCATGACTCGTTAGATGTCCACGCCATCTAACGAGTCGACAAAGAGATTGCCTAAACTTAAGCATCATCAACAATGTAAATCAACTAACGTCGTGGTTTTACTTCAAGATCAACCTAGTGCTAGTGATTCTACGCACAGAAAGAAAACTTAGGCAGATTCTGGAGGATTTTCTTATCCAGCAAGTATTTGAACACGTAAAGAATCGCTACGCTACATATTATAAATACAAATAAGTTCGATTAAAATGACCTATGATGGAATTTTGTCAATTAAAGGTATGTTCACAACAATCAATTTGAATTTTCAAATAAGCAAGTAAAGATAAAACTAAAATTAAATATGCGACCTTAAACTTTAAAGTGATTCATCACGTAAAAAAAACCGGCGATACTGCACCCTTCCATAATTACACAAAAAATGCTTTCAAAGTTTTTATAATATTTGGCTATTTTGTTCGTCGATTTACACGTCACTTTTTTTAAATGTTGGAAGACCTAAGTATCTAACTAGGCACCAAGCGCCATAAATATAAAAAAAACACAGCAATTACGGTAACCCAGGCAACCGCTCGGCTTACGTAGCAATAGTGTAATATACATATACTTACGCGTAATAGTGGGCGATACACGACGCGCGATAGTTTTTTTTTGCGATAACTCCGAAGATATGATTTTAAAGTGTAAGGCCAATTATAAAAATGCTTAAGGAAACTAACGTGTTTAGTTTGATTAAGATTTATATCGTATTTAATCGCCACACTGTATGAGACCCTTTTATTAAACATATAAATGGGTATAGTAAGCTACTCGTAGAGGAGAGCAATGTGCCGTCACGGACATATAAGAAAGGAACAATTCCGTCATACATTATTTTGTTATATTTCAAAAGAACAAGCTCTTCTGAAGGAAGTCGGCTTGATTTCTTTGGACTTCATGAACAATCATCGTGATATTTCAACAAATTAACACAAAACAATATAAAACTATACGTACAAATCCTCCTCTTGAATCACTCTATCTATTGATGATAACCGTATTACAAACAGTTGCGTAGTTCAAAAGCTTTAAGCGTACAGATGGACACACGGCGGGAAGCCACTAATTTATTATGTAAAGATTTACTTATTTAAAAAAATAATTGCAATCTCTAATATGGGATAAGATTATATAGAGATGTTTATTATCTATTAGTATGTGTGTTTAGGCCATATAAATAAATAGGTTAATATATTAAATAAATGCTTGAACAATGCTAATATTGCTTGCTATTCTATCCTCTCCTGTCTCCCTTTCGCATGGGACGGGACAGTTGCGCCTTGACAGCCCCACCGGCACCATCAAGATAATGTTCTAATTATTTACAAATTAATAACTCCGATTATCTCGTGAAAAATAAGAAACTTCTACAGTGCAGTGTTGTGATATATTGTACTCTGTGTGTGAGGATTAATAAGGACGCTTGGGATTGCATAGGTGAGTGAAACTTCCCTTATACAGCCAAACATTTGTTCAAGCATAGGTAGATTGATCTAAATTCTATTCCTAAGCCTAAAACCAACCAACGGCCGCGTCAATGAGTCTATTAGTTAATAGTTTCAATTCGTCTTGCTCGGCCACGCGCCTCATAGAAAACATATAGTAAAAGCGAATGCTTGTTAAGGTTTGCGTCAGACCAGTCATGAAGTATGCCTCCCCAATCTTTGCCCATGCCAAATCCTCCGATTTGTATAATCTGCAGGTAGTCCAGAATCTCTTTTGCCGCAGGGTCACGGGCGCACCGTGGTACGTGCGTAACGCAGACCTGCACAGAGACCTCGATTTACCTACAATACAACAACAACTAGGGATGCGCTCGACCACTTTCTTCAAGCGATCCGAAGAGCATCCAAACCCCCTCATTCGCAAGACAGTAACTTACACTGCTCCGTCCCTGCCCTCGAGGTACAAAGTCCGTAAACCGAGAAATGCTCTCTGGAATCCCCCCGATCAGCTGCCCAGGCCGAATCAACCTCCAACTTGTCATTAGCACCTTAAGTGATATTTAATCGTTAGCGGCTGACCCGCTAGCCGGTCCCACTTTCGCACCCCTTTCCCTAATCGGGTGTCGCTCCGATGACGGCGCATAGCATTCCCATGTCACAATCTTGAAGGTGGTTTTTAGTGGGTAGGTGCCACTTTGGTGAGTCCCACATCATCCCGCAGACCGGCTGCGGAGGTATGCATGATGCATCTTCCACCTCCCTCTCTGCGGAGGGTGCTGCTTAGGCAGCCAAAAAAAAAACCGTACCTGCTGATCGCTTGCAGCTCCGGCTCAAACCGTCCACGCACTCCTTTGAGATAGGTGTGCGCCTTACGCACGAGCTAGTTGACTCCTGGGATACCTCGTCGATAACAGGCGCTCGAGAATAATAAGAAGTGCAAAAGACAGTAATTTAAAAAAGTTAATTGGAATTAAAAGAACATTTCGTTATTTATAAACATAAGTAGATATAAATAACTGAAAAATAAAGTAAAACTTCTAAGGAAATAGTAGAACACCTAAATTAGCAAATTGATAAAACGTACATAGCAATTACCTACCCTACGCAATACTTACATTTAATAGGTATAGAATTTTTATCGCTCATCTTTGCGCGCGGCCCCATTGGTCAACAACAAAACGACTAGCCGTTTGGTTGAATAGATTTCTTCCGCTAACAGGCTAGCCGTAATGTATAATAATTAATTTAAAGGAAGAATATTTTTTGGTAAATATTTAATAAATGTTTGTTGAATATTTCGATCCGACCGATCCGGGACTCAATGCGACAGCCAGCGGCTGGGCTGGAGCAGTCTTAATAGACTTCGACAACAGAGTTCTAGACGTTGTTGGGTCTTCAGTGTACGGCTCCGCAAGCGAAGAAATGGTGAGTTACCCAGGTATTTTACAGGTTGTATAACACATTCAGCAACGTCACAAATTTGCCTTTTTGACTAGTATTATTTATTAATGCCTTGCGTTGCATTCTTTGTTAATATCATTTATGGAAAACATTTGTCCATTAAGGCTTTAAACTTGCTGTTTATCATGCGATAAGTGCCATGTCACTATGATTTGTGTATGGGAGGAAAGAACGTCGCATTTTCGGATAGATCCAGTTTATTTTGTAATTCTTTACTGATAGGTACCATTTGACTCAGCTCGTGAAGGAATTTTCCAATATCTTGTATTGTGAAGAAATAATTGAGTGAGACCATTTATAGTTGCTACCCCGTATTGATAAGCGATAAAATAAGCGAAGCGAGGTTGAGAAAATTTACAAAAATTACAATCCCAGTTCATTTGCCACAGGACCCTAGTACTAAATTGATAAGTACAGATTACGAAAAGAACTTACTAACAACCGCAACATATCAAGAGGCTATCGAAATGTTACTGAATCCATCCCAAATCCAGACCTATGTTTCATAGTGAATAAGCTAAAATATAATAGTTTTAGTAACAAACGAGAACGGCATCATTGGCTGGCACTCAAAAGAGTCCGAACTTATACACTTCAAGTCTTTATACGTTTTATAAGATTTCATATTCCATTAAAAATCCAAAAAAGAAACCCAAGTAAAACCGTGACGAGTAGGTACCCATACTTTCCGAAGCGGGACAAACAGTCGAAGAACGATAGAAAAGTACACAAGCAGAGATAAAATATTTCTTGGGTTGACTAGTTGTTTTGTGCATGCCCAACGCGGGAACGACGGATGATGGACACGCTGCCTGGAAAGTGGTCTCGAGCGAAGGAAGTCGCGGAATATTTGCCGATGCATTTGGAGTCAGCAAGCGTGCACAAGCAGGATCTGCTCGTCAATACAGTCGCCATAAATTGCGCTTTGCGAAACCATTCGATAAGAAAGCTGTTGATTTCTAATATCCTGATTTCTAAAAATTTTTACCTATTTTGGTAGGGTTGTCACAATACGTTAAATAGTTTCATTATTCAGTATGATGGAATACTTTACAAATTACTTACTCTAATAATTTATAATTCTTGTTTTTTAATAATTTATTGTTTCTTTTGATGGTGTGGTAAATTCTGAATCTAACATATAGTTTTTTCAAGTAATCTAAAGGGAAACACTCACATGGCATATCAAATATACAATCTTTAATACGTTTAAGTATTTCATGGCAAATATTGACAATATTTATTTCAAGATCGAAAAATTCGCTAAACTTTTGCTCGAGCAATTCAATTTTATTTTTCTAGTATTATTCATACACGCAATACAGTAAACAACCTTTATAAATAATAAAATACCACGTTTTTACATTAAAATATTTAAACTTGCAACTAACAAAACAAACAACGTGCGTCGCAATGACTCTGAGATTGTCAACTGGCTGTGTGTGCCTTTTGACAAGTCTCGCCACGTACGTGACAAGCGGGCAGTGCTCACGCACACATGCGCCGCGTGCTTGTAGTAGTGCAACCGATTCGTGCGGTTGTATGAAGCTTTCTACTACTTTCTACTACGCACAGCCAAACATAGCTCTCGTTCACAGCCAAAGTATTATAAAAAGTTTATTTATTACGAAGGAATCTTTATGTAACGGGCAAAACTTACATGTTTAAATCTAGGTCTAGTCTTGAACAGCTCTCTAGTTAAAACTACTCCAGCCCTTACTTTATTAAAATTTGACGCTTACCGCAAATGACAATGGAAAGTAGACCCAACTATTCAAAGTAATTTTTCTTGGCACAGTCGAAGTGCCATCCTCTAGTTACCTAAAGCAACCTTAAAAACCAGTAGTTCCGTATATATGTATAATGCGATTACGGCGCCAGGTAATCTGGTTTATGGGTTTAAAATTAAAATTATATAATATTGTTTAAGTTTACTGTACCTGTTCTGTAATGTACACTTGCCTGTTGTAGAACACATAGG
The DNA here is from genome assembly GCA_923062675.1 of Marasmarcha lunaedactyla. Taxonomy (NCBI): domain Eukaryota; kingdom Metazoa; phylum Arthropoda; class Insecta; order Lepidoptera; family Pterophoridae; genus Marasmarcha; species Marasmarcha lunaedactyla. The sequence continues at coordinate 8,260,999 of OV281339.1, read as the reverse complement.
TACTTTGCCTTCGGTCGCTTGCCTTCTAGAGAATAATTTCGAATGGAAAGGGTTAGGCTTGAGTTCAGTGTTTGAGCCGTCGGCCGATGATGTTTCAGCATATAATACCGTCATGATTATTTTTTAATAGATTGACTATACAGTCATACACCATATTTAAAAGGTTATTGAACTAACTTTTTTGTTTTTTGTATTTAAATTAAATAATGAAGTCAAAGGAAATCTTACGTACACTAGTCACGTGTCCAAAATCTTAATTAGAACATAGATAGAAAACATACTTATACAATAGACCAAAAGACCTAAAGGCTTTTAAAGGGAGAGGTCTGTACTCGCGACAAGACGAGGAGGTCTCGAAATGCGAGAAACTGACGGTACTGAGCCACATTATCTCACCCCCGTGCAACTTTAACAGACGCAAACAAGTTTAACCTTCCCCGCTTATGAAGCTTGTTTTCAGCTTGAGTTCTTATTGTCTAACACAGGAGAGCTTTTTTGGATAATTTAGTTTATTTTATGATAAAATACGTTCTAATATAAAGGAAAATCAAAAAGGAAATAACATGGGAAGAAAAAAAGTCAAAAAAAAAAGGAAAACCGAACGAGTACTTGTTGCAAAATAACAGAGCGAATATTGATTGACGTATTTGAATTATGAAGTTTGGTGATGGGGATCCCGAACTAAAAAAAAACAAAACTCACAAAAAGTTGTAGTTGCAATCAAATAATGCTTTGCAAGATTGTACAATTAACATTAAGTTTGTAATATGTTTTTGATTTTATTTATTTAGTTTTAAATGTATACTTTATATGTTTACTTTACTGTTTATGAAAAGCTTTATGCCTTTATCTGTAGATTAAGTTTTATTTTAAGGGCCCTTCTTGCTTCAACTAACTCTGTACACTAATTATATTGTACACTAACCTTGTTTAATTCGAAATAAAGAGCAAAATAATGTAATCACGGAAAACGTAAAGCTTTTACAACCTAAGCGATGGGTTATGGTGTTTACAACAAATAAATGGGCTGGAAATTTATTCAGGTGGACTAGGAACTTGTTGTTGATGAGTTCACATAGTAACTTAACAGTCTATGTCTGGAGGTAAATAAAAGAGAAATAAAATGTTTAAATAATTTTTATTAACTATATTTTAGTATAGTAAAATGAAAGTTTCGTCATGCACATAAAATGTCTCGTCGTCGAACTTCTCATTAAAATTTGTCAAATTTACTGCCACTTATCAATCACATTATTATGTTGGACACATCTCAAATGTGATATTCAGAAAACGTATAATATGTATACAGTATTTGTATTAATTAGAACCAATGTTATCGTCTTGTAGCATACTTAGTATTTTTAGAAACAAATACTTTTGCAACATATTGTACGTCCTCAGTCAATGTTTACTTAAACTACACACTTATCCTATTAATGGTTGAATATAACAATGAAAGTCACCTATCAAAACTACTTCATAAAAAACTGCTATCCATTTCCATTTTTATAGTCAACCAATATTAATTATCTTTAACAGTCATATTTCGTTACTTACAAAATGAAGAGACTGATAAGTGACAGGTCAAAGGAAAAAAATGTGACGTGAATGTTCTACTGGACGCAAGCGTGACATGTAGGACACACTACATTTTTATATTCTAATAACAGTTATTAACATTTATCTGTAAATAATTTGGTAGTTAAAATTAACCGCACTACTCTTGAAAGCTTCTGAAATTGCGAAGTCAATAAAATGTTCTACTTCAAAGGAGATATCAGCGATAAAATTTAGTTATTTACAGGCCCAGGTAATATAATCTCGTTAGTGCCTTTCATTTTTATTAAAGCAAATATATTAAAAGGTTTAAGAGATATATGGGCGTTGGAGCTGTAAATACGTTTAGAAAAGTCAAATTGGAAAATAGAACAAAATAGACAAATAGCATCTATCTTATCTAACTATATGGACTTAAAACATTTTTCCACATTCACTAAGTGAATCGCGATTTTTTTCATACAAATAACAACTTCAGTAGCATTTCAGAGCACTCATAAAAATAGATTGTTATATAGGACAAATTATCTTCCGGCAAAAATATCTATCGTAAGATATATCGTAAGACCATCAATATACATAATATATTTCGGTTTGTAGTAATTTAGGTTTCATAATACTTTCGCTATAAATAAACATATAAAAAATATACATTTAAATTATGTTTTTAATATTATTTAACACAGATTGAATTCTAAAAGTAAAATTTCTAACAAAGCTTACTATTTTATAAATATTATGAAATGATTTGAGTTTAAAAAACGAATTTGATGATTCAAGAAGATATAAAAATTTGTATAGAAGAATATCAACTTTGTTACGCTTTCCGTGCCAGGTTCAACATTCTGAGATTCTCTTTACTGTCGGTATACCATCCTCGGCCGAGTCAGTGCTCGACTCCTAGCTCTTGTGATGTCTTATATTTTGAAATAAACAAACCTAACTAAACAATATAAATACTTTCAAGTTTTGTACCTTATCGAATAATTTAATAGAAACTTTGCCGTTGAATTATCATAAAACAATGATTACATAAAAGACAGGCAAAAAGCCGTCGTTCAATATGCAACTTTAAACTTATGAAAATATGACACAAACTCTAAAAAAATTGTGTTGTAAAAAGTGTAGATTACTGGGTTAAGTATATTGAACACATAGATAGATAATATGTATTGTACAGATACTTGATACACAATGTTTGAGTCATAGAGAAACGTAATTAGCACAGAATTAACACCATGTTGACTGTAGAATCTAGCAGCTCTCGATAGATCGTGGTAGGTTTACTGCAGGACGCAGCATTTGCAGATGGGCTTCTTCTTGATGGTGACATGCTCGGGCTGCAGCGGCTCCTGCGCGGGCGAGTGCTGCACCTCCACTGTGCCGGGGCGGGAGTCGTTGACCACGCCATTTTTTGTCCCGTTAACAGCCTTGGGTGTGTTCTGCTGCACTGGACTACCTTTCTGTGGCGACGAAGGCGGCTTTGCCTAGAATATAATAAAGGTTTTATTAAATTATTCTTTGGTCTAAATATAATACGAAATCGCATCCTCTTCTTGGATAGGCGCGTGACAGCCTCGTCTTCGATAATACTCTCCAACATATTAATTTTATTAGGATTTTACAATGACATATTACCTACAGACTGTCTGACAAAAGGGTAGATAAAAGGGTAACTTAGAAGTAAATTTAAGGAAATAAATATTCTTACCTTCCATTCACAATATATTTTAGAAAATTTAATGTATGTTAAAAAGAACATAACCTTGTTCAAAAGAAAAAAAGATCTGCATAATGTTAACACAAGAGGAAGAAATATGCTGGCAGCTCATAATAGCAGGCTTCATAAAGTCACTAACTCATTCATGGGTCAATGTATACGCTTTTATAATAAGGTTCCTGAGGATATCCAAGGTCTTCCTATTGACAAATTCAAAGAAACTATAAAGGAGAAGTTGTGTGCTAGAGCATATTATAAACTATCCGATTATTTGGATGATAAAAGCCCTTGGGTATAATCCCCTCATTAACAGGATTGTACTAGTATTTGTAACAAAGCATGTGTAATGTGTCTGTATGTTCGATGAGTTCTTCGTCACTAAATTTGTCACTAAAGTACGTCTTCTTATGGTAGCGTCGGGTGACGGGTCGCTCACTTCCCTCTAATATGGTTGAAGAGGGCGATGGCTGGATCCCGCGTTAACTCGTGAACGGGTGCCGTTTGAGGGTGTTCGTCGTTTGGATATTGGGGGGAGGGAGACTTGCCGAGCTAACAGATGCAGAAAAGAATAATTTTGTATACACATAAAGAGACTCAGTAAATTTATTTTGAAAAAAATATACCCGTGAAGTTTCTTGCCAGTTCTTCTTCACGAAAGTTTTTTCGAACTGGTGGTAGAATCATGTTTTATTTGACGTCAATAAGAACAAGTAATTGTCAATGTTGAGGAAAAAAATAAATAAATAAAGACAAGTTGTCCGCTCTCAATACTGGCAACGCAAACGCAAGGCAACTTCAAGTCTTGTGCAACCCAGTGTCACGGCTAAATGTCAAACAAAAACTTATCCCCAATTCTGTGTTTTTAATACCGTACAATGCCTTTTTGTGTGTTTAGACAGTGTACTAATAACACTCTATCTCAAAGAAAGACGTTTTATTTTATGCGTAAGTACAATTTTTTTTATAACTATCCTATTTATTATTTTATTTTGCTATTTAAAATGACTTTTTAAAATTGACATGGCTATAACATTTCAACAACTCAAAGAGCGTAATATATAGAGAGTAATAGATTGGTCAATTTTTCGTTTGCGGTGTACACACGGTTTTCGTTATTTGTCGGTTATTTTGGTGATTTTGTTATCATCATTGAGTTATTTTAAGTGTTTCCGTTTTTCTCTTCCTCGCTTCCTCCTGGTAAGTTTTTGTACGAATTATCTAGCTCTTAATGAGCATGGATTGTGTTCCAATCCCTCCTAAGCCCCCAGACCCAATCCTGTTTTCTGATGTCAACAACTCCCCTGACCCTTTCTCTCAACATGTGCAAACAAGAAAACGTCCAAGTATAAATCGGGATTCATCCCCTACTCCTAAAAAATCTGTTTCGAATGCTCTTCCATCTCAAACCAATAACCTTATTTACACTCATCCAAGTCTTTTAGAAGAAAAATCTTACCATCCTTCTGACAAAGGTCCTTTCATTGTTCACGTGCCCAGGTCAGAAACTCACCCTAAGTCAGGCAGTACATTTAATCATTTAAATTTTGGAAAATTTTTATTTACATCAAACATTAAAAATATTAAAAATGATGGTATAAAGAGTGTTGGCAGAAATCGGGTCTCTGTGGAATTCACATCTGCATGTGCAGCAAACGAGTTTCTCAGAAACCCGAGTCTTAAATCTCATAACTATATAGCTTTAATTCCTACATATAATATAACAAGAATGGGGCTGATCCGCGGGATCCCAACTTCATAGTCTATGGAGGAAGTTGTATCAACAATCTCCACAAGCCAAGGTGATATAACAATTTTGAAGGCGCGTCGCTTAAACAGAAAAGTGTCCATGGAGTCTGGTTCCACTTGGACCCCCACAGGTTCTGTAGTGATCACTTTCTCTGGACAATGCTTACCTGATAAAGTGTTTATTTTTAACTCATCATTAACCGTTGATCCATACATTTTGCCTTCCATACAATGCTTAAACTGTTGTAGATTTGGCCATGTGAAAGCCCAATGCCGATCCAGTGCTCATTGCTTCAGATGTGCACAAACTCACTCAGGTGACTCTTGTCCTGCATCCTCTGAAGTTTCCTGCCTGCAATGCTCAGGCCCTCATTTAGCAACTGACAAATCTTGCCCGGAACATTCCCGGCAAAAGAATATTAAAATCACCATGTCCCAAAAGAACATATCATTCAAGGAAGCATCATCCCTCTTCCCTTCAGTTAAAAAATCGTATGCAGATGCTTCTAAAAGTTCTCCTTCACTGAATCTTTCTTACAAAAAAACAATATACAAACCATCAAAACCCAGTCCATCTTTATCTCCAGGCTATGACAAAATTGCCCATAATGCTATTATTGCTAACCCTCCATCTACTAAATCTGATAATGCCTTCCCCCCTACTTCTTCCTGCTCCCCTAATGACAATTTTTTAGAACACCTGATTTCCCTAGTTTAGAACATTCTTTCAAAATTTGAAGACATCCCACTACCGTCCTCCGTTGCTAGCAAGTTATCCCCTATTGCTAATCTTCTTCTTAACAATGGCCAGACGCCTTTATAAATTATACTCTTCTATGTTAAAAATATCTGTAAAAACTTATTTCATCCCCCTGTTTTTGTATTGTTCAAGGTAACTCAATGCTCGAGATACTGCAAGTTCTACTCAACTGATCGCTACAAAATTATTAACCTCGTGTAGTACGTGTGTATACTAATACTTGAAATTGGCAGAAATAGTTATTGTGTCGTGACAACAGCTGATTGCCATAAAACAAAATAATAATAATAATAATAATAGAGAGTAATATTATATATGTGGGAGTAAAAGAGACAATGCTATATGCTGCGACAATTAACGTACTACGTTACGTACGTTCGCGACCAATTAGTGCGAAGTAGATAGATATTTCTTTCTTACAACAAGTCAACCGTATTATTCTTTCCTTCTCCCACAAATTATATGACTGTATATATCGGGTAGGTATCTATAGTTAAGTTGACGCAGTTTTTTAATGTTTAATTCAAAAATAAGCGGTAATGTTTGAGTATCACTGGTCTATATTTAAAATGTCATTGGTATTTTAAAGATTAATTTCATAACGGCAAAATAAAATTTCGGTCAAATTTGATTGAACGAAATCTATGGGACCCCAGTACCCAGTACTGGGTATACAAACTTTTTGTTGGACTGGGGTTCCATAGACTTCGTACAATCAAATTTGATCAAAATTTTGTTTTCATTCAAATTTTATTGTATGAAGTCTATGGGACCCCAGTATCCAGTACTGGGTATATCATTATACAATTAGTGGCATTTGCGCGCATCTTATGTGTCCTATGTATTATTTTAGCTAGCTTCTAAACACAATAATACTTTATTTCTTCAAAATCCGCTCACCTCTTTATAGTGAACTAGTTACAAATATAGAACAGACATACATAAATAATAATCGAATGCAATAAGACAACTACAAAATGTAATTGATGAGGTTGTAAAAATATTGTAAGCCGTTTTTTCGTTCTGGTTTGCAAAAATTGCAAGCGGTAACAATGAAAACGGTTGAACAAGTCACCTGAACCGGTATGAATGTGTGTGATATGAATATGATAAAACCCTTTAATATTTCCAATTAATAAATAAAAAACATGGTATCTCAGATATAACTATACAAAATAGAACAGTGATGTTATGTCAACATTATTTTTGGAGCAGAGGTGAAAACAGAAAAGAGAACAAATGTAAATGTTAGCGATTACTAGTTTATTTAAAAGCATAATTATCACTGGTATAATGTATCTAGTTCACAAAGTTCTATGTGCATGCATGGAAATACAATGGGATTGTATTTTTGATATCCCTGTATAAAATCTGACCCGGGATGATTGTACAAACTAGGTAGGGGCTAGTAATAGTACACTTATTCTATCCATAAAGTAACGCTATAAAAATTAATGCTTAAGTAGCTGCTTTTAAAGAAATAAAAGTTAAACACGGCCGCTATATGGGGTGGGTTGGGTTTTGACGCTTCATGAAGTCCACTGTTATCTATAAATATCTTATACTAGCCGCAAAAGCTGTGGTCTCCGGGACAGGTCATATTTTTTTGATCCAATTGGTTACTCAAAGAGATTAGATTCTCTTTAAGTAACCAATGTCTCTTAAAGAAATAGAACTCTTAGATTTTGCTTAGTAAACAAATCTATATTAGGGAACACCTAAAGTAACCATTAAACATCTCTGAATGCTGCCAATATTCTTTTTTTTTTAGCTAGAAAGCAGGAACACTGCTATTTTGTGGCACCGAATGTGAGACGATCGGATCAATCCTCAATATAGATGTAAACTTGATATATAAAAGCAATGAGAAACATCAAGAATAAATTTAAAGTTTACCTAATTTTTATATAGATACTGGATTTTTAGGCAGCCCCAAGGCAAAAAGGATCCCTTGTTTAGTGACATAAGACATACGCTTGATTACCGCGTTTGAACTGTGATTGACTTACGCTAACGTTGATAGCCTGGTGTTTCTCCTCTTCCTCGTGAACGGGCAGCTGCGGCAGGGCAGACGGAGGGGTCGGGGTGATCGGCTTGCCACCCTTGATCAGCGACACGATCTCGTCCGCCTCGCGACTCAAGTCCCCGTCCGGTCGGAAAGGATTGTCCCAACCACTTTCCGTGCTGGAAACCATTGATTCAACTTTAAATAATAAATAAATAAAATGTCTTTGGCTCATGCACAACCGTATGCGTTCTACAAACTAAAAACGAGATAAGCTATAACTTCAACCCGAAACCTACATGTGTTTAATCAAGAGGATCCTAATTTATGGTTTTGTTTCAAAACAACAAGATTCTATGAGAGTCAATCTGGTATTTGTTATTAAAGGTTATTTGTCTTTCTGTCTAACATTGACCCTTGGTCCAATACTATGGGATGCTTTATTTTACTTTAGCATCACTTAAATAAAACAATTTATAATAAAACAAATTTTCTAAATATTTTTATATAACTAAAAATTTTATTAAAAGTTTGATTTGAATAAGTCTGACTTTTGGGTATAAAACTACTGTTCCTAATAAAAATGATAACTTTGTGAAAATACATGACAGAAGTTCATAGACACTCTATGGTGTAATTTTTAAATCTATTTTGAGTAAAGTAAATTATGCTAAATTAATACCCATACTTTAAATATTAAAAATAATGTTACCCAAGTTGTGAACCTAACTTTGGTACACTATATTTTTCTTGATTTGACATACTTCACAGCAGAATTCATGTTAATTAAACTTATATCATGACCGGATATATTATATCAAACCATTGCCGGATATAAATTTGTCAATTTCATCAAGAATCCCACTTCCAAGACACTAAAATTGCACACCAGTAACTCAGAAAACACTGCCGCCCTTTTATTAAACAACTTTTAAGTAGTACTTGGAGCTAAAACTTGCAAAACTAAAAAAATACAATTAAATATGGAGCTACCTATCTTTTAATTAACAACTCATTTTTCTTTCTTCTTTAATAATCTGTTAAAAATATATACTTATATGATTAATCAAATTTGCCATATAAGAAATAGATATAAAACCTAATGGTTTTCGGTTAGAATACAAGAATCATGCAAAATTAAGACTTAAGATATTTAAGAAATTAGGAAATCATTGCTCCATTGTGCACCTTGTTTCTTTGGGCAGGAACACATACAAAATCTTCTGCAAATGAATCCTTAAAAGTCTCAATAGAGTGTATCGAATATCAGAGCTACCTTGTATTTTATCACTAAAAAAATAATATATAATATAGATGTTTCTTTAGATTACCGAAACAAAGTTACTTTAATCAACCTCAGTCATTCTGGGTAAATTGGCCTGCTATTGACAATTTTCCAAATATTTGTTGATCTATTTACTATTATCTACCAGATTCAGAAAAAAACTTTGTAAACAATGAAACATCAATGATCCTTTGGCATTTTAGTGATGTTACCCATACTGATTATTGAATTATTAAATCTAATCGCTTTGGCAAAGCGATAATCGACATCAACAAAATTATTTTTTATCAAAATATAATTTCTTTTTATTAATGTAATAGAATTAACAATCAGTTCTCTTTATATTTTTAAAATAGTAGAATCAGACTAAACAAAAATAAACTAAATGTTATGTTTTCTTTCCAGATTACACAATCAAAAGAAAAAAACCAATTTTCTGTAGTCGGAATGTCTTCAGGCCAGTGACTGGCTGTAAGTCTATGTAAAATCATAATGTTACTAAATTACACTGAAAGTAAAAACATTCATTATTACATAAACATATTTAACTGAGTGATTTAGTCTTATCGGATCTTGTTGTATACGAATCGTATCGTGTTGTATACGAATCGGGAGTCGATACCTGTCATTCATTCATTTTCATTTATGTCGATGGTTATCCCTTATGTTTGTATTTTATTTATTTATTTAACAGTTTTTATACACACATATAAAAACAACATAAAATACCTTAAAGACTAAATATGTACAAAGGTACAGCTTATTTCTAAAAGAAATCTCTTCCAGCCGACCTGTGAGAGGAGAGATTAGTATATAACAAAGTAGTGTGTACCTAATTTAAACATACACAAATTATATACTTAATACAGTATATAAACTTACACATACTCATATACATACATAAATAAAATAAAATACAACAAAATATAAACAATCTAAAATTGTGTAAAGGAAAATTTATAAATGCTCATTGGAGCCCTTCAGTTTAGTTTTCTCATCCCAGATGAGATGTCGGTTTTGCAAATTAGAGAATCTAACTAGTATTGGTCTAGTTTTACCTTCAGAAGCACTACCCAAGCGATGGCAGACTTGTAAATGATCCTTGTTAGTGTTATTTAATTTCAACTGATTGCCTACAATGTTAAGGATCACCTCATTAAGATTTTCATTCTGCTTTTCAGGAAAACCATGAAAAAGTAAAATCTTGTTTCTTGATGCAGTTTCCAACCTGTCCTGAGAAAGCTTTATGGAATCCAGCTCCGACTTCACCTGCTTGAACATTTGCCAGACAAGTGTTTCAAATGTTTGGAATTCTTGAGACAGGGAAGCTACATCTGAATGTGCAGTGGTATTAGTGGCAATTCTCTCAAGCTTGTTCTCATATTCCTTGAATTTGGCTTCAAAGAAGTTAGCTAGTGCCTCCATATTTATAATGTGAATTGTTGTTAGAAAATTTGTGAAAGTGAATGCAGATGAGTTAAGCACTAAATTACAACATTAAATTGTTTTTAAACAGTGAAAATATAATTTTAAATAAATAAAACTAGGAGCACACTAAATTGTATATTGCTGGCAAAAGAAATAACCAAGTTTTTTGCAAGTTTTAGCTCCAAGTAATACTTAAAAGTTGTTTAATAAAACGGTGGCAGTGTTTTCTGAGTTACTGGTGTGCAATTTTAACGTCTTGGAAGTGAGATTCTTGATGAAATTGACGAATTTATATCCGGGAATGGTTTGTTTACGAATTTTTTTTAAAATTTGGTATACTCTTTACATACTTATTAAACCTTACTTTTTGTGTTAAGATTAAGTGTTCTCCCTATACAATAAAAATATAGTTTTTTAATTGGTAAAGCAATTAATAGCTCAAAGAATATTTAGATTTGATAAACTTCGGAAAGGAAAAGATCCCATTTCCATAGAATTGGAAAATATAGATTTATCAGTTGATATATGGTTAAATGGACTCTGCATGGCCTGTTACCACTTAAGCTAAGCGTCAACAAGAGTTAAAAACATAGACGTAATTTAGAACAAAACCAAACACCATCAGTCCTTGTAATTTATGTTATCGGAAAGGACGTTATCGACAGATAACAGTATAGGAAACCCTTCTAAATAAAGGCTTTGAATAAATAAGAAATAAACCCTTAATTATGAAATCCTTAAAGATAGAAAGTTACTATTCCGAGTATACTATACCTACAAGGAAAATAAAAACATTATTAGTTGAAATTAATAATTCTCCATGCACCTTGCTCTAATTTTGCTTGGATTTCTCAGGCAGTTTCTTTAAATTCAGGCCGCGTCAATAAATCTTTGCGCTCGCTTTTAACACAAAGAAAATATATGTTACTTAACTTACGAAAGAGACAAGGGAACAGAGCCTGTACAGCCAAGTCTTTATTTAAGACTTAGAAGAAGCACGTAAGCAGTATATTTTTTCTGCCATCGACTTTTTTTTGGTACTGTTTCTCTTAAAAGAAAGGCCAAATAACTACGCCAAACAGTCTAGTGTGTTGTAAATATGTATATTTTTCTTTTATTATGATTATGATGATATTCTGAATGACAAAGGAGACCATGAAGGTGTAAGTCAATAGAGAATTGATAGTGACAGTTTGTTGGTTGTGACTTTACTACCAACAAACGGACTTTTTGAAACGTAAAGCATTGTCTACACTCCTCATTTTTTTACGCATATATCTATAAGTATTAAACTCTAATTTAGGCATACGAAACGGAAAATTCAATCATTTCATTTTTTCATTTGATGAATGAAATGATTAATTCACTTGTTTCAGCCATCGAGATTTGGGATAGTTGCAGGAATTTACATACATTCTTCCTTGTTTAAAAAAATGAAATTATTCACGAGCAGATAAAAGATAAAGTATATTTCAAACTAAGGTCACCCTCTGACTATAACTATGTAAATTCGGTATCAAATGAAGGGAAAAATGAGCTTGTGTTACAGGAAAGGTTCAGGACGCCTCAAGATGGCTCTCAATTTTCTCAATACACAAGGTGGGTATCCCACGTACTCTTTATTTTAAAAATATTCGTCACGGCTGTAAACACAAAAGTGTTCCTATAAAGTTTTCGCTTCAATGTACAGCAGCCAAAATGTTTCGTGGATGGACCAGAATCAAACAGAAATATATCTGAATATGATTTAATGCTTAATTACACAAGAAAGGTATCCCACGTACTCTTTATTTGAAAAAATAATCGTCATGACTATCGATTTAGTTAATATAGTTTTTTTCAGTATTCACTGGAAAATCAGTTCAATTATTTTTGTTGCAGTGGCCCCTGCGCCGCGGCCGTCCCGCCCGGGCCCTGCCGTCGGCTGCACATTGACTACATGACTGTAGAGCAGCATCCCCATCTGATACTCATAGGCGCGTACTCCAAGTGGTTAGAATACGTTCAAATGGAACGTGGCAGTACCACGAATATGCTTATGATTAAACTAAAATACTTGTTTTCTAAAGATGATGGTCAAACTCAATATGGGACTTTGCTAATGAAAACTTATAAACACAATAAAGAAAACAACCATTTCCCCTGAAACATCATAATTTCACATTTGATAATTACCACACTCCTATCTTTGTTCCGCTGCGGTCTTCCAGTTCTTGTATTTTCTAAAATTCAGTATTTTCACTGTCAATAAATTCTTCTCTTTTATCCATTCATTACTTCTTATAGTCATTTTCATTTGTTAATATTGGCATTTGTTTCTGTTTCCCTTTCAATTGTTCCGCTGTCATTTGTTTCACCTTGAATTGTGTCATCTTCATTTATTTCACTAAATATATCTCTTTCTTCAATACTTATAATTCTTCCTCTTTCTTCTCGATTTTCATTTCTTCCTCTATTATTTTGCCTTATAACAACATCTTCTCGAACTTCATTAACTCCCATTTCTATTATTTCTTCCTATATCACCTTCTCGAACTACATTAACTCCATTTCTATTATTTCTTCCAATATCACCTTCTCGAACTACATTAACTCCATTTCTATTATTTCTTCCAATGTCACCTTCTCGAACTTCTTTGACTTCATCTTCACGATTTCTTATATTCATTTGTGTTACTTCTGTTGGTGTTCTCCCTTTCATCAATTCTTACAACTCTTGCTCTTATAATTTTCTGTTCGTCTTCAAGCCAAATTTTATCTTTAAAATTGTGCTGCCCATAACCTATAAGAGGTTCTATTTTAAGGGACTGGGCTCTGGAGATATGAAGCTAAAACACTGATATTATGGTTATTGTAATTTATTTTATTACACACACTAACACTATTTCATATTTACACTAGGTATTTTATTTTTATAACTATCAGATGTTACATCGTTCGTGTCTAGATGAGAAGTAATTCATAACAGAAATCAATCATCTGTTATGACATTTAAATGAACAGTTTAATATTAGAAAACTGTCACTTCATATGTGACAAGTGTTGTCTGCCATTACTCACATATACAACCTCCAACAATAATAATCACTCCCTCTTTAAACTATATCTACGATAACTGTGATCTAATCGGTTTTTCACGTAGGTAGGTATTTCTTCAACTCTCATGAGTAGGTATTTAGTTTGTCAGTCAATGTAAGGGCATCGGGGCTCTCATTGAAGGATAAGACCGTAATACTCACTGTACAGTTAGACAATGGGAAATAACTAAAATAATGGGTCCACATGTCACCTGGCATCCAGAAACTTTCACGTCTCCACTTACAAAGTCACAAATTAAAGCTCTGTGTTAGTTATTACATAAAGGGCAGCTGAAAATCAACTCGTCTTTAGGAACACCAAAAAACGGCGGAACGCGGTCGCTGTAATTACAAAACTGTCAAAACTCCCAAGCTGCGTCCTACTACGCCGCGACCTAAGTTGACTCTCCAGAACGTTCCATTCCAGATTCACCCACGGCAGCGAATCTGGCGACAGCCCGGCCGTTGCCATAATTCGCGACACGTGCGGGTAGGTCCTAACATTTTTGTTTACAATTTAAAACTATCTACGTACCCATTCTATTCCGTCCAAACACACTATAAGGTTCGTGGGTATGGGTATAATAGCTAAACCATAGACAAAAATTGTATTTATTTGCGTATAACTCGAAGAATGTTCCAGTGAGACACACGAGCGAAGAAAAATACTTCGTAGATAAATTGTTACGCACAAAAGATTATAAAGTTTGTATACTTTTGTCCATGATCAATACATGTCGGATATAGAGTGGACACAATCTCGAATCGGTACTATATAAGTCCACGAATTTAGGCCTAATTAGCCTTTATTGGCAATACGAATATTGAACAATTTTATAAATTAACGACTAATTTATTTATAGTTCTAAAATATAATACATCTATATTACATTTTACTATTATTTTACATTTTAAATTTTAGATTAATACCGAAACCCAAATTACGTTTTATCCAGTAAACAACAATAAACTTAACACAAATCGCATCCAAATTAACAATTTTGGCAATTCCAAATAGGTCAGAAATATATATTTATTCAAACAAACAAGGCGTGGTGAGATAATCATACCTATCTATATTATGATCTTACACAATATATGTTGCAATGAGGTGACATCACTGCCTTGTGAATACATTAAAATGTTGATTCCACAACCGGCTCCAACAATTTAGCTCTTTACCAGATAGCAAGGACAGAACGAGTACGGATGCGAAAGTTCGGCCATTTAGTTTACGAAGGCAAGCATTTATTATGACACACTAGCTGCCTGCGACTCTGTTAGCATTAATTCGGACAAAAATATAGCCAGTTCCTGTACTGAACTAAAATCTGACTTAAGACAAAGCCCCAGGTGATTCAGTGTGATTGTGACAACAAAGACACTTGGAAACGGGTTTGTCTTTAACTTCACTGGATGTACCAAGTACTTTTACACCTTTTCGTTTTAATTTCAAAATTTGATTTCCCGCTATGGACAGTATTGAAGTAAAAAGTGGTACCTAACCTAGTTCAATTTTTATTAGTATCAGCTTTATGTATTCAATCATTAATCTTAATTGATAACCATTATTACGAGTAGTAAAATTTGCTTCTGCCCGCGGCTTTGCGTGCCTCACCGAACAAAAGTACAGATCAAGCAATAGCTTAGCGTTAATATTCGGATTTATATAATAGTAAATAAATAAATCCCGGCACAAACCTTCCAACTTTTACTGCTTCAAAGTAAGCAGAGCTTGTGTTATGCATGACAACACATTAAACTGGGGGGAACCAGAAGGTAAAAACAGGGAACAATCATATGTTGTTATCACACAAATGAATAACCTCGACCAGGACTAGATGATGTAGATTATACAAATTTAAATAGCCATAAGTCCTTAACCTATTTTTGTAGAAGATATTAGGATTTAATACGATGCTAAACCACGTTATTTTCCTACCCAATCAATTAATATAAATGAACCCGTAATAGACTCCCACGAATAATATATAAAATTACGATTGTCTAAGCAGGTATTACTATGTTCTGAAAAGAAAGTTAATCTACAAAATGGCTACGACACTCTTAAATCGAGGATCTTTTAGATACCTGCCATAATGCGTAAAACATTGAGCCTTACACAACACAAGGTCGAATCATTATAAAATAAATAAAAAAGACGAAACTCCATAGTAGCTCCTCCTTGATAGGGAATTTACGTCGTATCTCAAAATAGATCTGATTAATACCGCACCTTCCATACATAATGCTCATTGGTCCAATAATGAAGATTGCCACTAGCGAACTATGCAATTTATCGTAAGTACAATGTTACCTATCTGTATTTACAAGGGAGTCAAGGTCATGTAAAGGACATTTTTTATGTGTCACTATTCAGAGTGCAGTATTTTGAATTTGAAACACGCGAGCTCGTAAAAATGCAACACTGTAAATTATATGACGTAATACAAAATAACTCCTTTGCTATGGCAATCATAATGTTTTTCCTGTATCATTGCTTAGTGAGCAATCAATTAGACGATTGTACTATCATTGTTTATCATGATTTAAACTGATACGCAGTAATTGGCAGTTTTTTTTAAGAAGCAAGCAAATAAACCCGGGTTTAGATTTAAATCGAAAAGAAATAGTGGGACCATTAATTAATGATCATTTTGACCAGGATTGTTTGATTGAGGAAGAGATTGAAGCATTTAACAGTCTATTCAATTTACTTACCTACATTTCGAAATAAATAATAATAAATAAATATTTATTTATTATTATATTATTTATTATAGGTACTATACAATCTGAAATTACACAATATATTACCCACTTGGACAGTATCATAAAACTGAATAATTTGGCTACCTATTAGTATTATATAACCATCCTTTAAAGGTAAGCCATAAATGATGATGATAACACATTAACCAGCACACCTTTTGTAGCACAAGTTAAGCAAAGAGACTCACCTTATCTGCCTATTATACATAGTATGCTCAGCCATGGTGTCTGTTGTTGCAGACAATAATGCGGTGTAGAAATTAGCGTCCGGCCCAGGGGGTGGTGGAGAAACACACTGTGGCCGCACTCCCTGGTAGAAAGAGACTCTTACTTTGGAACGTTCAAATCTGTAATAGACAAGACTGTTATTATGATCATGCTCGGGCAGAAAAAATTAAAAAATTCGCTGAGTTAGGATAATTAAATTTAACAATGCAATTTCACAGCATGGTACATAGCAAATTATATTTAAAAGCTAGCAGACTTTTTGTGGTCAAACAAGTTTGATGTGAGAAGTAATTAGACCCTTTTGTTTAGCATTTTACTGTTATATGATCCAATTATATAGTAATCACATTAAAATGCCTTGCTGCTATGTTCAATGAAACAAGACAATATTATTAAATTTAACTTTAAACCAGTTTTAGTTATACTTTTACATTTAAAATTTTAACTGTCAAGAAGCCTGTCACCTCAGCCACTTGTGACCAGGTTTCTGTAAAGGTACCAAAACATCCAGCTAAAATTAAGTATAATTAAAACTTAATAAAATCCAGTTCACAAGTATTTTATTTAATATAATGAATCCTGAAAACTTGAAAAATACTATTCTCAAATTCAATATGCCCAGAGTATTCAAAAGTAATATAGCAAAGTTATCAATTAATTATTTTTATAATGTTGCCCAATTATAATGAGATTCAACATGTGTCTTACAGTTTGGCAGCCTAATGAATAAGACATTAGCAAACTAAACAATGGGTACTCAAATCAAGCTGGGATGATTAACTCCCACACACAACTTCGCACTAGTTAACCTATTGATATTTGATAGTATGGAAGGTCAATTACTAAATATTTTTAACAAAGTTTAGAGCTTGTGATTACACAAGGAAAAAAACCATAACGATGTTATTGTCACCACATGACATCACATTTTTGTCTATAAAAATGGTTAATAACAATAACCCGCTGACTGAATATTACACAAGGTGCTCTGAAATTAATAGTTGTGAGGTTACATTAATCTAGAATGCCAAACACCCACGCATAAAATTTGTAATAAAATGAAACAAAATTCTCAATGAGACATTTTAGTGCTCTAATAAAACATGATTCAAATGTAGGAGTATGTCTGTATGTTATTAGAGGAGCAATGCAAAGCATAATTGACATAATTTCAAGGATGTGAACATTACCTAGCTTCATGGCTAAAGTGTACATTTAATATTACCTAGGTAGTCTAGATATGTTCAAAACACTTAGCAATTTCATAACTTAATTATTGAAAAAATTGTGAATGAATTTACAGTCCAAATATATAAGTATATCCATACAAGTACTACTTTGGGTATGTTTAAAATGTTGTTTTGATCAGGCATCAGTTTAGTTTAATTTTACTTCATGACTTTGTGCATAATTGGAACATGTATGAACTTCGCTTAGTCAGCAATACTTCGCTTTTTGCTTTTATATGCAGCATTCTACGCATGGGTTATGGGGAGAAATGAATCTGTCTTACAGGGCGGGTCTTCAACCAGGGGAAAAGTGATAATGAAAATTCAATATAAATAGTCAATGAACAACTGCCAGCAAATGAATGTTTACTACTCATAGTGCCGAATAATGAATGACCTTGCTCTCCCGGCTGCTGAATACAGCCGAAAGTCGCATTTTATGTTTATAATTCAGTCCTCGTGACGTCATGGTGACCGAATTCTCCACACTCCACAGTAAAAGACGCCTAATGAACAGATAATTAATTAATAGCCTCCTCTGGGCTACCATGGATAAATATATCAAGACTCACTTCATTTTATAATCACGGTTTTATTGAAATCCTTTATGAACCCAGCCCATAACAGTTTATAAAATGAAAAACATACCTTTTTCTGGAAAATTTGACAGAATCGTTTACTTTTTCTTTAAATTATTACTGTTTTATGTTTTAATTAATAGGATATGTACGATAAACTTCAGCACTGTTCGCGGTTTTTAGGTTCGGTACGAGCGACGCACAAACACACACAGTAATTCTCTACCAACCAACATCGATCTCGGAAGTTGTCCGCGAACGCGAAACGTAGCGTTCCGTTCCGTGGCGAGCGAGTTGAGTGAGCGAGACAAAGCATACAGCCCATCTTCTTCATCCATTTGTACCATGCTATGATATGACGTAACTGACACTTCGAATCGCGCGAGATTACGAACACCTTTATATAATTTATTTTCACTGTGTTGTCCTTCACAATATATTTGATATGTTTTACGGCTTTTAGTAATTTTTTAATGTGAAAAAGAAATGTATATTTATTTTACTTGTTGTTGAAGTATTTTCATAAAAAGATAAATGTTATCAGAATATATAAAATGATATCAGAAACCATTTTTAATTTTTAATTTCTTTATATTGCAAATTTTTTGTAATATATTTTTGTATTTTAAGTTCATTTCATTTCGGTTTGTTGTAGGTGCCCCACATAATAGGGAATGACAACACAAAAGGGGATTCAAAAGCGACACTGTGCGTGCGTCAGTGCACCCGACTGTATTTACACAATCAAATAAGTAGGAATATTATTTATGTGTGTCTTAAAATAAATAGATATCATAAAACGAACTAAATCATTCAGTTTTATCATTAGATAAAATAAAAACATGTAAATAACTGTTGATGTACAAATTTGAGAGGTACTAATTTCCTTGTTTAGAATATAACTACAAGTATGTATCTAAGTATACCTTCGTCATTTTTTACTCCCGACGCAAAAGGAAGGGTGAGAACTCACACAAAACAGATACCTACCTATATCAAGAACGATTTTGAGACGGTTTTATTGTTAATTTATTATTTGTCAAGAAATCTTCTTCATAACATAGTAAAGTACATTCTTGAAAGTAAGGAATCTATATACCTCGCCTAAAAGTATAGTATTGTTTGGACAAGAAAGTTATTAGTAAAAAAACCCGAAACACAAGAAACCTTATATCCATTTGGGTGTTCGCCTCATCTATGACTATGCAAGTAAACAACGAACTTTGTATGAATGCAAAGCAATTTAGCAAACGTTCAGACTTAGACGTAACGCTAATGGTATACGGTATACTAATTACAAAAAGAACACAAAGGGGAATCACTTCCCGCTCTCGAACATAACGTTGCTATTTATTGATTCCGGAAGGCAAAGGGGACTTAGCTACCGTACGCGTACGGGCGTAAGAGTTTATGCAGCCGAATATTCATAAGATTACATAACTAAAATAAACCAACCTAAATGTCATGAGCAACAATTCTAGAAATTGATTTATTGCGATAGATACCGTACACCTGACTTGATACATTACGGAAGCAGTATAATAAAGAATTTAAAAAAAATGATCTAGTAGTCACACATTTGCTGCGTTCCGTTTGCCGATTATAGCGCTCACAGCGCTCATATACCCGTTCCGATTGCCCATGAGCGCGCTCACAGCGATATCGTTACGTCATCAATGACGTCATAAACGCCGCCATCTTCCCGCACACAGTGCCTAAGCTACGGAGCATGGTCGCTGTGAGCGGCCTGTCAAAACTGACACATGACGATACTTTGTTGATGTTTTTATTAGTCGATTAAAGATTTTAAAAGCATGCTTATTAATTTTCTTTTGTAATAATGTTAAAAATGGCTCCTGCTTCATTCAGGGTCAAAGAGCTTAATGAAATTATAACTTTAGACTTAATCGACGAACAATCAGAATGTTAGCGCGCTATTTACCGTTCCGATTGCAATAGCACTAATATCACTTTTAGCGCGCTAAAACGAATCGGAACGGTTTTGAGCACTTTTAGCGCTGTGAGCGCTGTCAGCTGCAAACTGAACGCACCACTAGTATCATGTGGCGGAACATGAGGACAAAACAATTTTTATTTGCATGCATTTGCACATTTGACAGTTGTGAATTATAGGAAGAAAGAGCTATTCCATTTTTAAAAGTTGAAGTTGAACGATATCGTTACTAAAATGACCAAACGATGATCTTCTTTGTAGCGATATATGCATGAACGAATATCTAAATATAACTAATTTAATATTTTCAATAGAAATTGTGTGAAATTGCTTATGTTCCCGTTACATATAAATGAGAATGTAAGCGAAATCATTTTATGACTAACTGATAACATTATTCAGCTAGACAGAGAACTTAACAGAGCAAAAAATAATTGAGTTGTACGCGCAAAATGACATATACTTAGGTACCAAAGAACGTTTTCAACTAAAGAAAAATCGCAAACACATGGGACAAAATAAAAACACATACACATACTCATGAAAGAATTAGAAACGTACTCGTCCTCTATCGGTGTGTACGGGAACGCAGTTTCCTGGGGCTTCGGCGGAGGGCTGCTTTCCGGCTCCTCTTGCAGGGGACTTTCGTATATCAGAGTCTCCACCATAGAACCTTTAGAGCTGCCAAAGGATACTCTGCAAAAAAATCATAGTTTTCCATTAAGAGTCTTATATATAATTTATGGACATCGAAGTAGGTATTATATATTTGAAATAGACTCAAGTTTGTACTGCGTGTAATGCTGAACGACTAAATTAACTGTCAAAAGTATAAAACATTTTGATTCGCTGCTATGATTGATCTGACTATGTTTGATCACAACTCTGCAGTGAGTAATCGTGAAATTTTTTTATAATCCATTTTCTTGAAGGACCCGGTAAGTATTTTTATTTTTTTAAACCTAATCATTGAAAGACTTGCAAAACTAGAGCTCTCCTAAGCCTAAAGTTTTGAGGCTGGTGCGGCACAGTCGGGGGATTCAGTGCAGGCTCAAACTCGCACTGAATCCCCTGCCGTGTTTTGTCGCCCCTTAGTATGCGGAGCGCCTACAAGAGACCGAACAACTCGCTAGCGATTTTAGGCTTAGTCTGATCCTCCACCGGGTTCACCTCTTTCAATGCTCATTATGACCCAAAAGCATTTCGTAACCCCACTTAGAACGAAAATATTATTTTCAAATAAATCTCCTGTAACAGAAGTACCTATTTAAACTACGTGTTTTCCTATTAACCAGTCTATATATGTATATATATATACCTATGCTTCAAGTATCATTATGACAGTCAATGTTTACAAAAAAATACGATCCAACGTAAAATATTTTTCTATATCGCTTTGTTATGTTACGCTGTGTTCTGAAGTAAAAATCTTATTGTTCGTGAAATGAAAACAAAAATCTTATTTTTATATTCAAGTAAATTATTTCAATAATATTGAATGTCTAGCACCATCTAGGGTTTACAGAACTCATTTTAAGTTCAAAACTGGTATATTTAAAGTACATCACGGATATTTTGTATAACGTTTTGTTATCTTTTGACTATCTTCTCTTATTTGAATCACTCGTTTTATTTCAACATAGTTTCAGTAAGTACATATTATATCTTGATTTGAATCGTACAGAGTGGGCAAGCCGATAGCTGATAACTTACTCCAAATTCCTTGAGAACATTAAAATGGCTTTAAATAAGCAGGTACATACATGGGTCGGTATGATATATTATACAATTCTTATAGATGTATATAACATTATTACCATTATTAAATAACAAAAATTTGACACGAAGAATTATATTATCCCCATTTGCTAGTGCTGAATCCCGGACGGTATCGAAATGTTTGCTCGAAGATCAGATTAAATGCAATTCTCAGTTATAACACGTAAATACAAAGAACATAAGATCATAATGCTATAAATAAAAATCCTATCGA
The DNA here is from genome assembly GCA_923062675.1 of Marasmarcha lunaedactyla. NCBI lineage: Eukaryota > Metazoa > Arthropoda > Insecta > Lepidoptera > Pterophoridae > Marasmarcha > Marasmarcha lunaedactyla. The sequence goes on along the minus strand of OV281339.1, from coordinate 8,238,667 downwards.
AACAACCCGCGGTTCAAGTTGCCAGGAAAACAGCAAACTAACAACACAATAACTTCATCGTGCAGAATAATTATTCTAAAACTGATGTTTGAACGACATTATCACTATTAAAATGAAGAGTAGGTAGGCTACGGCCAAATAATTGGCAGCACTGTCGATTGCTCCGATGAAACCGAACCCGATTTGCGGAGATCTGCTCTTCAATTGTCATTTTTTAGCGTTACTTTTTTACATTCGACTATGAAATAACGGTCTCGTCTGACATTTTTGTCGAGCGCAAGAACTAGTTCACAAGCACTAACATTTCAAGTCTAGGACACGTCTTCTTCAAGGAGTGGTTGGTGCGACTTTATACCAGAGTAACTTAGGAATATTAGGTGGTTCTAGAGAACAAAGACTGCCAGGAAACGGGATATTATTACACGAAGTTCCAGTACTTTTCTTTATAGTTCTTGGAATACTTATGTAAAAAATACATTTTCAGGGTGTAGACATATTTAGTAGCTTTCCTCTTTTAGTACATTACGAAACCTTTGTTGCAAATTATTTGGTGTAAAGATATTTTCTTGCCTTAATACAACCTATCAGGTAACGCTCAATTCACCTATAAGGTGAGCTCGTGTTTCACGCAGTGAGATTCCATGTCGCTGCTTTTGTATCAAAAGTTTTTTATATGTACTTCAAATTAGCTGTCTATTTATAGAAAGCTACCTTTATGGTTCAGAAGAGGACTCACGTAGTTTTGAATTATTGTGCGACCATATTTGATTTGCTTACCTGCTTAAAATTCTTCGTGATATCTGACCTAGTTAGAATGGTAGTGAACTTTGCTCTATGTAACAAACTTATAAATTTTATACTTATGAATGACTATATTATTCTGTGGGCTACATTTATTTGACCAATAATTACCAGCGTATGACAAATGTACCAATAATTTTTTTTCACTTAAGGGCTAATTATTCAATCCCCAGACCACTTTTATCTTGAGAATAACTTTGAAACTTAACTTTTCATAAAAATTATGTCAATTTCAAAAAAAAAATGTCAGCCCTTAATCAAGTTTTCCTAATCCTTTTTTTATTTATTATCGTTATTTATATACATATGTGATCGAACATCGTCATCCAAACTAGTATCTTAGTGAAATCTAAAATATAAAACTATTTATTACTTTTTACAAATTTCAACGTAAGATATCAAAAAACTAAACTTAAAAAACTGCACAAAATGACCTATTTCTACTAACAAATGAAACTCGTTTAGAAATAATTTCAGGAATTTATTTCCGAGTGACTTAGTTAAATGCTTGTTAGATTCCTAGGTTACAAAATCGATAGCAACTGACCTAGAAGAGGTTACGCGTAGTTAGGTCGCTCGGCGGGCAGCGAGCCCCGGCTTCAGAATCCTGATGATGTCATCGGTTCTGGTTTATTTTAAAACTTGGGTGAACAAGGCTATATTATAAAAAAAAACCCTTTATACCATATAACTAAGGAATTGTTTGTAATGTTCAATACTGATAATAAATGGTTTACAGATACGGATACAATATTTCGATGTATGGCTTATAAACTAGTCCGATTCTGATTTATAACAGCCTACCGTATCTTTTAGACTCTTATTAAGCATATGCAGATCGTTTAGGGTGGTAGGCTGGCTGTCAATATCACAGGACGATACTTACGTTAAGATTATTTTTAAATGGACACCCTATTCTCCGCAGTAAAATATTTTTTGGGACTTTTATCTTTTAATATACTGGTTCTGCATTCCAGGTAAAAATGGCACAAAAAGACCTCATCAAAGAAGCAACATTGCTAAGGGCACAGCAACTAAAAGCTGATGTTTGTCGACAAAGATGGCACGAGCGTTGGAGCTGGTTGCTCGAGGAACAACGGTGAGATAGATATCTTGTTTGAGGAACTGCCACGGAACACAAGAATCTTTCGGCCTAGAAATCACTAACCGTTTGATCCGTATCCGAAGTGGTCATTAACCCGCAGCTTCTGTAGAAGTTAGATTTTGGTGTACAAAATTGAATCGCTCGCAGCCTGACGGTCGTTTTCTATGTGTGAGTGCAAACAACAAAGTGGCTTGCCATCATCTACCACCAACGGTGGTAGTTACGGAACCCCAAAATTTATGGGTTTCGTAAGTTTATAAATAAAACCATTATAGGTAACCATATAGGTTTCTGAAAGATCAAACTAGGCTATAAAATTAATATCTATCCAAACTGTACAGGCCAGTAAACTGATAATGAAAGTTTAAAAAACTAATGTTTTCCGTTTTTCATATTGCAATGTTTTAACAGGAAAGGAAATGTTACCTTTATTAAATATATTAGTATCCGTGCATACTTTACAGACGATTAATCCTAACTGAGCGGTTGAATATGTTTTAACTAACAATAAAGAGGTTCGCGATTTGGATTCCAAATATATTAATAAAATTACCAAGTTTTCTATGTTTGTCTATGTAGATTTCTGACGTATACTTTTGACGGCCTGTTTGGTGTGGAGGTAAGTACCCTTGTCTTCCATGCCAGAGGTCCCGGGTTCGAATCCTGGTAGGGGCAGATATTTTATGATATTTGCTTTCTTGTGATGGATGTGTATGTGTGTTTATTTCTGAAATTTATAAATGAAAAGTAAAATATCTATGTGTGTTTATATATTTCTTAAGTTTGTTTATCCATAACACAAGTTCTTAATGATACTAATACCTAATGATAATTTGGGCTAGATAATGTGGTGTGATTGTTAGAAATACTATTATTATTATTTTTAAGCTATTAGTGCAATAGATAAGTATACATAAAGGCTTCCGCATTGTGTTCCTTTGTCTGTCTACGATCACATCAAACTAGAGTCAACCTTAGTTGTTACTTCCGGTGAACGAGTTGTCAAAATATCAAATTCAAAATCCGTAATTACTCAAAGAGAAATATGCTGAATTTCAGCATCAAGTTATCAAGGGGATTCTAATTTAAATTAATTGGAAATGAAATGTGCAATAAAGTTAATCACAGAACTATGGCATACCACAGTCTCATATTCTAAAAGAATTATACAAATGCGAACGGGTTGCTACGTAGTAAATTAAGTAAACGTATAACAGACTGGGAATATAGAATGAACAAACAAAAATAAAACATCTATAACATCACACAAATAACTGTCCAACCAGAATACAACCCATTCTTTATATAAGGCAATACACATACCGCGTCGGCAGGCTTACCAAACACTGCATTTTTTGTAAGACTTTACTAATTACTAGTAGAGTACAGGAATGAATTATAACATGATACCGTTGGACAAATTAAAAACGGAACTTTGCCACATAATAACGTAGGTGCTAGTTAAGTACATACTTGTACAGGAAATGTGAACTACTTTTTTGATGTCCAACGACGCAATCTAGGATTATAGCAAAGGAAGTAAGACTCTACTCAAACCAGTCCCTTTTCATGAACTAATCTGTTACTTTGACTTTTCCACTTATGTAATTTCTTAATACACCTACTTCGACTACTACCGCTTTATCGCCAATTTATATAATATTTATATAAATTGATAATTTAAAAGTAAAATGTGTTCCAAATCTAGAATTTCCGTAAAATTTTTTTTACCAGCACTATGAAACTATTGTTTGTCATAGAAAAATGGATCTGAGTCGGGAACATTTTCGGGAACTTTTTACGACTTCAAGTCCAACTTGATACCTAATGAACCGTTTAATCGAATTTAATTAGCTTTTATGAACAAGGCGCCTTCTAAAGCTAGTACCTATAATGAGTAAAAGTGCGATCGCTTACATTTGAAGAATGAAGAAAGAAGTGGTTCTTTGACGACCGTTACGAAAGAACACGTGCTACAAGTGAAAAATTTGATTCAACAAAGCCAAGGAATCACATACGAGGAGATTCAGCACAATCTGCAGGGAAGTGTTCATGATATTCTACACAACGATCTTTGCTTAAGGAGGTTTGTTTCACGCTGGATAACCCACAACTTCACCGACGGCGCGAGTAAAATTATATGATTGATAAATTCGAAGCTGGTTCTTTCCGCCGTGTTTACGATACACTTGACGAAAACAGGTAACGAAATATGATCCAGAAACAAAACGCCAATAACATACACTTTATTATGGTTCAAAACGAACCAACGCATATGAAAGTGAAACGATCAAGAAGCTCTGGAAAAATTTGGACACCAGTTTTTTCTCCTTAAAGAAACCAAAGAAGCGTCAATGCAGAGTGGGACACTGCCAAACGTTTGCCAGAAGCTCTTGCTGCTGCGAGAAACAAGCAACCGAGCACGGGGCTCAGAGCCATTTGGCTCCACCACGACAATGCGCCCGTGCACTCCGCGATCAAAACGGGGAACTTCCTAAACGCCGCATCGTTAAAACTTTTGGGTCATCCGCCTTACACTAATTTAGCACAAGTGATACACTTCTTCTTGTTCCCTAAAATTGAAAACCAGCTCAAGGGGATACAGTTTTTATCTGTTGATAAAGTACCTGCTGCAGACTGGAAAATGTGCTTTGAGAATTGGTTCAGACGCATGAAACTACGCTTTGTATAGACGCTAGTAGAGAGTTCTTTGAAAAGATGTACCTAAAAAAAATATGGAACTATGGAACAATTTTTTTTTCTCAAAACTTTCCGAGTGTCCTACGTATTTTGATAACTAGTGCGTATAAAGGTATACGTTTTTTGATAAGTGTGAGTATTTCAGTGTAAGAAATTATCAAAAACTTAGACCTCACTTATATTTACAAAAACTGCTTCAAAATAAAGTAAGTTTAAAACAAAATCCTTTGATACCAAAAATCGTTAAAAAAAACTTTTTTTTAAGTACATTTAAACTTGCACGCTTAATTTGGAACCTAAACGCAAAATTCTAAATTACCTTCAAAAATAATTTTATGAAAAAAAATGCTAATTCCATTCCTTCGTTAAGAATGTTATTGAAATTGATTAACGATGGAACGATATAGTCGGAAATAAGATGAATAGGTTACGATAGGTTATGTTAGGTAATTAGGTACGTTAAGTAAATAAAAGTAGGCCGATAGGATAAATAAATATGCATCGACAGTTTTAATCTACGCTTGGCTAGCTTTGTACGGGTCTTCCCAGTATGCCATAAAATAAATTATAATACTTACATAAAAATATTGAAAACTTGGCGTTATCTGTCATGTTGATATTTCATTTTTACTTCAAGCTTTGATGTTGATTGTGTTTTAAATTTTCAAATTTATTGCTTAGCCAATATACGAGCTCCTTTGGAGTTTTTTAGTGTTGTTCATAATTGTTATTTTTTGCTGCAAACATTGAAACTAGTAGTGCTTAACACTTATTGAGACCTTATAGTCAGCCACAGCCACATACTAGTAAAAGAACAAGTTGCCACACACTCAATGGTACAAGCTTGCTGTTTCATGTTTTCGTTCAACGTGGTGGAATATGGAAACGTCAGTGTGGCCCGGTGTGGCCACATGTTATGTTTTTTGTTTGAAAGTATAATATAATGCAAAATATAACTATTTTATTATTTTTTGTACGTTTACCACATTATTTACATGCATTTCAAACTGGTGTACGTCGCGCCAAAAATGAAATGTCTCCTTCTGTTGAATTTTGCCTATTACGATTACTTATATGTTTAATAGTAAGAATTAGCAACAAAGTTAAGACTATACTAAGCATTTGTTCTGTTCGAGATGAAATTTTGAAAATAAACGATTTACTTAAATTATGCTGAATAGCTTTAACAAGCAAGTTGGTCTCAGGATAAAGCCAAAATTATGTTTAATGGTAATATGACTCCGGGAATAATCATCCTTGACAAGCAACTCTCGATGTTGTGATAAACTATATTTACTTATGCCAAAATATACAAGTGAACAGGCAAAATTTTGAGGCTGATGGAAGAATTAGTTTGAGCTGGGCAACTTTCATCAGGCTTAGCCACATTTTCAGGTGGTCAGTCTCACAAAGCTTAAAACAAAGTTCTATAATCAATGCCAGTGATGACTTATGCTATGATGTCGGTGATGAATACGCTATATTAGCGAGCCAACTATATATCAGTTTTTTTTTTGAGGATGAAATCAGCAACGAGACAATTCGACAAAGAACTAAAATTAACAACATAGCTCGCAGAATAACCTCGCTGAAGTGGCTGTGAGCCAGTCATGTCACAGAAGATCTGATGGTAGCAACCAAGTGCTAAAATGCAGATCATGATAACTCGGAGTGGCTGAGGGTGGCAGGATGCGTGTGGCACAGGATAAGGATTGTTGGTGTGCTCATGGACAGGCCTTCATTAAGCAGTGGACGCAAACGTAATAGGCATAATAGGCAATTGTAGAATTTGCAGTTAAATTACAAACTAATCACCTACTACGATTACCCAGAAAATGCTACAATTATTCGATGGGTAAGGTTTCGGCACTATAATGATCCATATCCGCGAAAACTGAAATAGGTGCGGCTGGCCGCTACTCTGGGTAAACCTTGAGCTGGCTTTGTCATAATGATGTATGCGATATGGGTGTTTGATTAATACAATAACAGATTAAAATACATGATGGTATTGCAATGAATATCCTAGTCGAACTCTGTCTACTCGGCAGATGTCATTGCCGAAAGTAATTGCACGTTGTTTTATGGTAAAAAAACGCGCACGACGAATGAGCGCTGTCTGACCGCAGGTGTTCATTATCTTCCCATACATTCAAATGGAGGCACGCGGTGGTAGAATATGCAATCGCGGCAGTCTCGGTTAATAAGCTTTATGACACGGAAAACAAGCCGGTTACGCGAATGAGAGTTCGATCAAAAACTGTCGTCTGTCATTGTAAAATGAGCCAAGATCCACTACATTATTGATTTATATTCTGTTGTAATGGAACAAACATCGTTAAAACTTCAGTCATGCCGCGTAGTAAGTTTAAATAAATTAAGCGTTTCGCTGCTTTGTTCAATAAATACATAAATTAATCTCATTATTATGAATGAACGCTGGAAAGTCTCAATTAATTAGATTAAATAAGTTTATTTAATTGAACATTTTATGAGCTTTGTTATTTTATTTTATGTTTCTTTTTTTGTAGTAAATTTAATTTATAGACCATAGAAGCTACAATCATATTAAACTCTACCTAGATTGTTATTTCGCCTTGTGGATGGGCCTAGGCCCTAGTTCTATTAAAATCACTATACTGCCTTGTAACCTTTGCATTGTTATGTCGCGTTGGTAATTTTCAACAATTTTCAGGCTAATTTTAACTTCAGAGGATCTGCGTAAGTGCAAGGGATGTAAATCGTTGCGTTCTCGATCAGCAAAGATAATTTTTACAGTCTCGCCTCCTTGCTATGAATGAATAGGTTTAAATTTGTGTAAAAAACAGATTGTAAACGGGCCCTACCACTGCAGAGTCTAAAGGTAAGACTTTCAGCGGCTATTTCATGTAAGCGATTTCGGATGGTTTGACTTTGCATGGCGCCAGCTTTAGATGGTTCTCATCGACTGTCTCGGGTAAATGGCGTCGTCGCTCCATATCATTGTAATTTTTTACAGTACAGATGCAGAAATTGTAAAACTGTGTCATGACACAGTTTTATAGAAATGCTAAATTGACAGAGGATTTTTCATCTTCATCATTTTTCATAGTGAAATTCACTGAATAGATTCACAGAATAGCGATCCAAGAAAGTCAGTATAATAAACCTCATTTGCAGAAAAACTCTAATGCGTCCTTGATCGCTAGACACTTTTGATATGTGTACGTTAGGTTTGAGAAATTAGGAAAATTGAGGCTGATATGAATAACTTTTTAACTTAACTGTACTCCTTTGATACAAACTCTACCCACTTATTTATATGCAGACCTAGAAACTGAGATCGATTCGATACAATCCGATACCCAGGAGAATGTATTGTTTAACTCTGTTAGTGATCTTACTTGCCTTAGCTACCTATTTATTAAGAGGTTATATGTTCTCTACATTATGATCATTTGTATAATTGTTTGAAAGGATTTATTTCCCGAAAAAAAGTTTTAACGTTTATGTACGCAACGAATAACCACAAATATCACAGATAATGGCCGAGCGGGGATCTTACTTCTTACATAAATTATCTTTGTATCTAAAACAAGAGATAGATCCCTAGAAATACTATTAAATTCGAAAACGGTTGGATTTAGGATGGGATGTTTCATAGTCAAATCAGTCAGAAACGATGTAAACTACACGCCCTAAACGGGAATAGGTCGACTTAACCTGTAACCCTGTATATTTATTTTTTTTATTTTATTTATTTATTAAGTATACAAAACAATCTAATAACTAAATTATATAAATATTGTTTGACCCTATCAAAATATAAAAGGAAATTTTATCACAATATTAGTTTGGTTTAGCCGAGAAGCAGTCCATCGGTCATTGGTGGTGAGGGCCCAGAATGCCTGTTAATCCACTTTCTAACAAAACATCGCATGTCTGTAGGTTCGTCGAAGGCCGAGCAGTGCTATAACTAAACGCGTGTATATCCTTTACTTTCCCAAGTCGAAAAGTTCCTAATATCATTAGGTTGATATTACTAATAAATTTTCTTCAGCGTAATGTTCGAAAAATATTTCAGTAAGGCGCAAGAAGAGGCGGAATCAATAAAGCGAGAAGCTGCAGAAATGGTTCATCTTAAGATGACGCAGGAAAAAGCCGATAAGGCCCTAAAATCAGTGCCGCCCACTTCAGCTGGCATGATTGGCTGGCTTGCTGCTAAGTTAGTACCTTCAACTCAACTTTAACTTAATGAACCTTTTTGGAATCATTTCGATCGACTTTTGACGAAATTCTTCTCAAAAATAAACCTTAAAATTGGTGTGTCCGTGACGAGCGTCGTCGATAGGTATTTTGAGTAAGGATTTTAGAGAAGGCGAGTAAATTAGTTATTTAATGTCGTAAAACAAAATTAGACGTGTGTCCCGCACACGTTGCAGGTTTGCACTGAAACAGTTGCAAGTTTAATTTGTTACAACACTTCAATTACAGAACGAAGCATTGTCCACCAACTCGCGTACTACTGTTCCTGGATTAACCAGGCGTAAGGCGTAGTTAACAAACGACTTATTACGTCTAAATTAGACGTATTAAGTAGTAAACAGTAGGCACCTATATTTTTTAGTAAAAAATACGTATAAACAGACAATTTAGTGACAAGTGGTAAGTTAAAATTTAGTAAGCAAGTACTTAAGTAGTATAGGATTCGTTCTTCTTTTCGGGTGAGTTGGCGGGATGTAGCTTTTTTTAGCAGCATCTCGCTTCTTTGACAAAGCGGCGTCTAGAATTAGTAGTCGAGTAGTTATTTCGCACTGCCTCGCTTTTTTCAAAATATCGAGTTGGAGTTGTCACGTAATGTTTTAATTACGGACTTTTACGAGTCGCCGCGAAGGCTCCGTTGACGAGCTGGCGCTCAGGCACTGGCAGCATCAGTAGTAGGTAGCTTCATTAGCAGGCAGCATCAGTAAAGGCAGCATCAGTAGCAGGCAACATCAGTAGAAGGCAGAATCAGTAGCAGGCAGCATCACAGACTTGCCGGGTCGCATTCTATTCGAACATACATAGCCAGGCTCACATTCTGTTCGAACTGCAATTTGAGGTTTCAGAATTCGTCTTGCCAGCCAGGCTTCTTCAGTAAGTAAGTAAGAGAATCGTGTGTAACAGGCTTAGTCTGTTAGGCAGCTTCTACGGCTGTCATAAAAAAATAGTTTGACATGATTGTCAACGAAGGTATACAATTAAATATAAACATTTAGCAAAATGTAGAAATGTTTAACAAAATATAATAACAATTAAAAAGGAAAGAACAAACGTAAAACGCAAGTGTTACATTGTGAAGACTTTTCTTTACAATTTGTGGAAGGATATTTAAAAAGAGAATTCAAGTCTGCAATATATTTTTATTTCCGAGACGAATTCTTCTCTGAACTCGTCCAAAATCACACACACAATCTCGCTAATCACTAATCTAAGTACAGAGTTTGCGACTTTCTTAAGTTGTTGACCATCTATTTTTTATTTCGTTAATGAAGTAAAGGACTTAAATTCATAAAGGCATTTAGTAACTTAAAATTTTGTTACCTACTCAGTAAATCTTATTATTATTAGAAAGATCGGTTTATATTAAGAAACGGCGTATCGAGTTTCCGTACACAACATATTTTGTATTTTTTTATTTACCTACATGGTAAATAAAAAAATGTCACGATGTTTCCATTTTAAATAATACCTGTTATAATTTTTAGCAGTATTTAATTTCGATGATGTAATCAATGCTTAGTAAATAAAAACTTAGCAGAAAAGCATGACATGTTTTTATATCAACGCACCACCTTTACCATATTAGCTTTTTGTTTTTCGTACTTTGTATCAATGAATGACTATTTTGGCACCGTTCCGAGTTTGATGCTAGGTACGGTAAAAATAAAAACATATTGAATATTCTATCTGTTGGAGTTTATAAATAGATTCGGAACATCCACTACTTCCTGTTGCCAATAATTTCATGCAGTCTTGAAGATCTCAAGTATGCGGTGAGCATCAATATATTGTTATTCTGCGTTAAAATGTCGAATTAATACGTGGGGGTATATATTTCTTTGATTTCATCTTTTCGAAAAGCTCTCCACCAGCGTCTATACAAAATTTAATGCTTCTGAACTAATTTTCAAAGCTTATTTTATAGTCTGTAACAGGTAGGTACTTCCTAAACTGTTTCTCGACCGCAGTGAGTGCATCTTCTGTCGATGAAAACTGTATCCCCTTGAGTTGGTTTTTAGTTTTAGGTAACAAGAAGTAGTTGACACGTTGCCAAGTCAGGCCTGTACGGCAACCCAAAAGTTGTACCGGTGTGGAAGTCCGTATCGTCGTGATGGCGGAATGCGCGGGCGCGTAGTCGTGGTGGAGGAAAGGCCCCGGAGTCTCTTGTTGCTCGCAACTTGGTAGTTTACCACTCTGCATTTATGGTTTTGGAGCAATTGAGACTAAATACCCCGTTAAGGATAAAAAAACTGGCGATGAACATTTTTCCAGCAATTCTCGATCGTTTCACTTTCATAGGTGTTGGTTCGTTTTGAAACAGCCATACCAGCGCAGCGGCACACAGTTGTTATGAAGGCGGTTTGTTCATAAAAGCTAATTAAAGTAGATTAAACGATTCATCATAATATTTATATATGTATGTTTATTCTGGGTGCACTGTATGATCACCCATATCACAAGCTCTGCTTACTTGGACCTACAGTTGGTGTGTTTGCCTAGAATTTTTTTTTTAACCATTGCAAGAAAAAGTTCTCTACGCCAATCCATTTTTCTATGACACCGAGTCATTTCATAACGCTGGTAAAAAATTTAAAGGGACATTTAAATTTGGAATAGCTATATTTTTACTTTGCAATAATCGACATTTCAAAATTAATTATTACTCGCCAGCATTTCATACATAAAAACTTTTTTCGCAAAACTTTCCGTGTGGCCTGGTGTATGTTAGTAATAATTGCGTCTTAATTCTGCAGGCAAAGTGCCGTAGGCCACGATGCATGCCTGATAATACCTGAATACTTAATTTAAAAAAATCTAATATTTCAGCGGATATTCAGAATTCAGTTTTCAAATTGATAGCTACATTGTTTTTTAAAAAAGGTGAAGGTTCTTAAGATGTCTATGTATTTTTATATGATATACAAATTAACTTATGTGAGTACTTTTCAAAATTTCTACGCCAATCTCTCGCCAAATCTTTCCAGCTCAAGGGTCGTATATTTTATGAAAGGTCATTATATAGAAAAAAATAATAGGAAATATAACTATGAACGTGTAACAGAGATAAGAATAATATCCGATTATATTATAATCTTGGTGTTAATAAATTAAGGGGCAGTTTGTTTCTCTTTGCTTGAACGTGCAAATTGATAAAACTGCCGTTCAATTCGAAAAATTCTGTTTTAATCCAATTATAAGCGATTAATCGGCTGATCCAATTTGGATATAATAATAATATATATTAGTTCATTATGACCTAAAATATATATAGAATAATTATACTCTTTTTACTGTGGAAAATTAGACCGTTTCTAACAGAAGTGAAGCGAAGACGTTTGTTTTATTTTTTGGTAGTTATGGATAAGTTAGAAAATTTTTAATAGATGTTATAAATAAAAAATTTTTTTCACAAATATATTCTTATAGGAGTATAATGTATTTATAGCCACAACAGTACGGACATAGTTTACGTTCTTAACATTTATATTAAAAAAAACTGGAACCATAAATTATTATATGCTATTTAAAATTTTATAAAGAATGATTATGTTATGTTTGTTTTTGGTGCGTACCTCAGCTGTTTCGAATAAAGTTTTGATGAGAAGTTCTCCGTATAACAAACTTTCATGTTACGCGAACGAAGCCACAGCCATTCGCTAGTCGTATATAAGTAATCTTTTAAACAACTACTGTTTCCTGATAAACACAATTAGGTACTTATATATTGTGCGTGTCAGACTATTTATTTCGAAGCCATATAAAATAAAGCCGATTGGACATTTGTGAGTTTGCTGATATCGGTAGATACTAAGGGTTTCAGAACTATACATAACATACCTACACACAAAAAAAGTTTGAGATCACTTTGAAAATACGGAATCTTTTTTGTTACAGGAGAATAAAACGTTTCAAAAGTGTATCTTTTTTATACATATAAAAATATCCATGTTTAGCTAGTGATCTCAACTTTTTTTTGATGTGTGTAGGTACTTTCTGTTTACGAATGATTTATAATTATATTTTTGCTTATTAAATAACAAATATATTTTTTTATATTTAAAACTACAACTATAACTTGTGCGGACACGAGTTAATAATTTAGGAGTTGCGAGTTAAAAGCATTTTTCGTCACTCTTATGCGCGGTTTACACGTATTAAGTAGTTAAGTTGGTAACTAAATTTTAAGTCACTACATGTCACTTATGTGTCAAAATGGATTAAAGTTCATAAGTTCAATGACGATGAGCAGTGATGAATGTCAAGGAATTCGTCAATTCTGTACTTATATATGTGGTACCTAAAAGTGATTTTGAACAAATTCAGAGAATAATTTTATTCGGAAATTTAAATCTTTACAAGAATATATTTTTATCTAAATTTTTTACCTCGTTTATACTACAAGCATACCTATTTTAAATATTCTTTAACAAATTTTAAAGTTGAAACTAAACTCCACTCCGACATAAATAAAAAAAGAGAAAATGCGAAAAAAATACGAGCTCTTGCCGCCAACCGCTTTGTCAACTTATGCACTTAACTAAAAAATCACGTCCAGACGTGTTATGTGAGAAGCCTCGCCCATCTACTTATAGGAAAAATAGAACGAATCCTAATCTACTTAATCACTTACGTACTAAATTTTCAGTTACCACTTGTCACTTATATGACTGTATACACGTAATTTTTAACTTAAAATTTAGTTACCAACTTAACTCGTCCGTCGATCGACGTTGACTGGTATATTCTGCCATCAAATTGGACGATCGATTGGTGTGGTAATACCCTTAATAATCACTGGAGGTATATCAGCCTCTCCCTACTCAGGGGTGGCGTCAGACAATTGTAGGCCATCACGCCTACTGCGGGTTGGGAGAGTACAGATACCTTCATATAAATGTGTAGGCGCATGGGATTATTTTACTACTATTACCAACTCAGGGGTGGTGTCAGACAAATAGGCCATCACACCTACTGCGACGTCGACTGGTCGACATCGATCCACGGTAGTCGATTGGTGTGGTAGCACCCTAAGACATACGTTTTAACCGGTCGCTTATTGTGAGTTACGGAGTTTAATCAGATCTGCGCAAAGGGGCCGTAATAATATTGTATATCCCTAACCTGAGAAATAATAATCCCTTACAAACTTTAATACCCTATTTTATACTATTCTAGTCTTTCGCTAAAAAGGTACTTATTCTCTGAGGCCCAATACCTATATTTCTATACTAACTTGTGACGCAATGCTTTTGCTCTTATATTTTGACTTAGACTTTTGTATTTACGTTCTTTTTTAAAATTGAGTGTTACTCATTGTATTTTAAATTACAAATACTTATATATTTATAATTTTAATTGCATATGCAAGGCATGTTTATAACAGGGATGTGCCGAAGCGTGTTTCCCCAAGAAACTCATGACGAGAATGGTTAGCCCAAATTCTCGCAACTGAAAACGTTACGAATAGGCAGAGTATCTAGCCAGGTAACAATATTACTATGGACACAGAATCAGATAAGTAAACGGAGAAGGTTTCGTGCTGATCGAATAGATTTGCCTGATAGTTCAAATTTAGTTAAAGCGTTCTATTCGTCAGTATATAGCCCGACCAAGTTATTTGTGCAGACAAGGTTGGCGCTGCCTCCTATGCTAACATTTCCTTTTACAACATATTTGCAATACAAATCTTTTAGTGCCAGTTTTGCCTATTAATTGAATAAGTTGTGGGTTCGAAGCTCGCGGTATTTACTATATATATTTCTTTTTACAGGTGTTCTCAATAAAATATTTCTAGTTGACAATGTGACTAATTTATATCTTACTAACAAATGTCGCGATCTCGCTCTCATCCAACATCAGAAGGGCATTCGTGAAGGTGATCCGTCTGTACTTACTCCTGGTCTGAATATTTTCAGCATTGCTGATTTCCCCTAGTTCACTGTGTATCTCAATGCTTGGATCTTAAAAATGGGTTAAACATTTATTGTTAAATTAACTCTAAATTATAAAGCACGATAAATGGATTCTTCTGAAACCATTATTGCTTTAATTAGAAACTTTACTTTAGAAAAAAACATATATTTATCTACAACGCCATTGAAATAGTAATAAAAGATACCCAATAATATCTAATATTTTAATCAACAACTTATTGCAATGCTAAGTTAAAAAACAAATCTAGCAGCTTATCTCGTTAAATCGTTAAATAACAGAGACCCAGCTTCTTTTAATTGGTTTGAGAGTTAGTAATCCGTACTAGCATTTGATGCAAACAAATCTAATCGATTTTCGTATTTACAAGCTTTCTTTGCCTCCCTGAACATACAGTGAAGTATGTTATTATGACGCATTTCACCATAAATTCAGTCCCGTTCAAACAATGAGCAATCAATTCCATTTGTTACAGAGAAGAATGTCAACTGGAGAAATACACGCACTGGATGACGCAAATACCCCGAAGACTCCCAGACGCCTGGGACGATCCAAACTACATCGAAAAACCCCAGGGCTAAATCAAGCGCCTTACCTTATTTTTGATTATCTACAGTTGTCAAGAAACACATCAGAACATTAATATTGTAGTACATAATAAAGCTATTTCTCATGTTGTGTCATTCTTTTATGCGACAGAAACCTACTTCTCGTCATATTTGGCTTCTGTCGTGCACAGAATCATCTTCTAGATTAACTAACAATAATATGATCGTGATTCTCTTTGATAACATTCTGTTCACGAGATGTTACGTCGTCTAATAGTTATTATTTTACTTTACACTTATAATCATAAACTTATAAGGACGCGTGCCTGTTACTGTTACTTGTTAAATTCATAATTTCCTACCGTTTTAACGTAGTATGCTTTCCTCCATTACTCAACAATTTGTGCTTCGGTTTGTCGTGTGTGCCGGTAGTGGGTGTCGTGGAGGAGATGGTCAAGTCACTGGTGAAGGAGCTTGTAGAGGACTCCTTGGAGAAGGCAGAGCGCGGCGCGCGCGGCGGTGGCTCGGGGCTGCTGGGGCCCAGCTCCAGCGCCAGCCGGGACTTCCCCGGCCCCGCAGGCGGCTTCTCCTCCACAGGCACCATATAAGACAGCATCCTGCTCACGTGGCAACGCGCCTCTCGCACCCGACTGACACACTGTCCATAATGCTGTGCACGCTACGCACTCAACGGCTTAGCGGCTTATTCAACCATTTTTTGGATTTTGAAACCTGTGGAATAGGGATCAGTATTAAATATTTCGTTTGAGTATCAGTGTTGAATAAAATAGTTGAAATTTAAAATTTTAAGTAGGTATTTAGATAGAAATATCCTGCAACAACTTTCGTATCGTTATATCAGGTATACTTTAAATAATTATACCAAGGAAGATTTTTAGACAGTAATGCTTTAAAATTCAACTCATGTTATCTCTTGCACATAATCTCAGAATTGCAGAACATAGAGCAAATACTTGATTATTACTCCTTTTTTAGTTTAGGTCGAGGAGTCTTGATACCTAGTAAAAACTTAATTTTCAAATGCGGTATTCCGAGTTGTCACGGCTTAAGACGTAGGAAAACGGTCGAGCAATAATTGGCTTAATGTGAGACGGTTACGGATCACCTCCTCTACGCATTAGGTTGAAATGGCTACTATGCTATAGTTCTCAAGATGATTGGTTATGATAGATTATGAATATGTTTATATTTGTAATACAAATAGTCTCGGTTGATTGTATATTCCCACATAAGTTTTGAGTACGATTCTTCTGCATTCTTCTTTTGTATTGTTTTCTATGTTATAAAAAGCTTTACTTTAAGGTGGTGTGATTCAGTTTTACTTATATTCAGCCACTTCTCCGCTGACGGTCTGGTTTGCATATGAAATCTATCCTTTTCGGGCTAATACAAGCACGTCAGAAAGTTTGTTTCATTCAGTAATGCCTAAGGTTTTGGAAAAAACCAATTTTAAGACTTTGGTATATTTCGTCTATTGTAAATAACATGTTTATTTAGGTACATAAGTCTTTTATTTCATGTATGTCAATGTTAAATCAAACTTATAAAGTCTCTGTAAAGACTATGTGTAATGACCAAAAAAATAAATTATCATTAAATTAGAGTTGAATGGCATAATTAGTTTTAGAACATCCAACAATGAAGTTTGCATTTACTTTGCTTCGTTGAAGTCACACCCACAGTTCTCACCTCTAATCTCACGGATCATAAAGTCAGAATTTTCCCACAGACAAAACATTAAATCCTGAAATAATCTAAATACTCTACAACGGATATTATTAGGTACGCTGATGGATTGTTATTTGCAATTTCATTTGATTCCATTCTTAATATGATTTTAAAACAAAATATTAGAAACTTTACAACTAAGCAACTACGAATTAGGGATTATTTTTAAATTTATGATACAATTTTAGAGGTTGAAAACTTATAAAAAAAACATTATTATAGCACCATATACTTTGAAATGCACATAGGTGCAAGTACCAACTGTCCGTCTAATGATTTTGAAATACAAGTAATTATTATAGATTAAGTAAATCTTAGAACACCAATACTTTCAACTACAGTTTCCCGTGGCAATTGCAAAAACGTCAAATTAACGAATGTTTACTCAATTATATCCAGTAAAGAGAATTTAATTTATTTTGCTCTTTAGTGTGGGAATGGCGAAAGAATAGATCCAGGTGTAGGTCAGTCAACCCTTGCCACCGGGCTTTCGTTGGCTTCATAAGTAAAAAAATATCTTTCGCAGAATCTGCAGCCACGATTTGGACTAGATCATAAAAAGGTTCTGTTACTGACTCAGTTATAGTAAGAGCTTTAAAAATTAACTGAAAAATAAATAATATACTTATTATGACAAGACTAAGACGGTATCTTTAATTTTTATACGAACGGCACAAAGCTACTTATTTATTCAATAAATTGGTGTGTGCGTATCAATACATTGGCAACATAATATTTTGGTATTTTGTTACCAACGATTTGCGGCCGGCCACAGTTCCATTTCAGTGTTTATAAAGATGACAAAACAAAGGTTTTTTTTTAATAACCTTTGCCTGACAGGCTGATTAAAGCGAAATTGTCCGCGCTGTAGGAACCAGCAGACATACACTAGCCTACTATAAAGACCTATTATACATTTATGATGCTATACATTAGTGGGATTATAAACGTTGACATCAAAGAACTGAGCCTTTGCTAAGTTTAATTATAGGTAAAAAAATCTGTAACTCCGCCCATTATGTTATTTTTCGTAACCAAATATATTTCGTACCAAAATAAATTATTATTTTACTTTTCATCTCTATGGGATATTAATTCGAAATATTAATGTCAAGACACGTATACGAGATCGTATCGTAAAATAAAGTGGCCACTTCATCTGCGAGGTGAAAGAGCCACGAAAGATTGTGGCGTAATCCGCTCGGCTACGTTTTTTATCAATCTGCTCTGGTTTAATCATTCGAAGTAGTTTGCGTCCAGCCTAAATCAATTCAAAGCGTTTTATTCATAAGTGAATTGATAACGGGGCAGAGCCGCTGTGCGAGGCCACTTTTATAAATAAAATAAACTGATATTGATAAATACTTACTCAAATTTCAGATTCTTTTAAATTCATTCAGAAATCTTTTAGTAGCAGTTTAAAAACTGTATTGTGCTGAATTTAAAAGCCAAATTTCAATTTTGCAGTTATTTAGATATTTACTACTGAATTAAAGATCCAAATAAACCTCGGCAATTTAAAAAAAACAACTCGCATAAAATGTGTTGTGGCATAATTCTTTTAAGTGACCAGACATGGAATGAAATGATCTTTGACGTTTAAGGTCCAAATAAACCCCGGCAATTTAAAAAAAACAACTCGCATAAAATGTGTAGTGGCATAATTCTTTTAAGTGACCAGACATGGAATGAAATGATCTTTGACGTTTAAGGTCCAAATAAACCCCGGCTTTTTAAAAAAGCAACTCGCATAAAATGTGTAGTGGCATAATTCTTTTAAGTGACCAGACATGGAATGAAATGATCTTTGACGTTTAAGGTCCAAATAAACCCCGGCAATTTAAAAAAAGCAACTCGCATAAAATGTGTAGTGGCATAATTCTTTTAAGTGACCAGACATGGAATGAAATGATCTTTGACGTTTAAGGTCCAAATAAACCCCGGCAATTTAAAAAAAACAACTCGCATAAAATGTGTAGTGGCATAATTCTTTTAAGTGACCGGACATGGAATGAAATGATCTTTGACGTTTAAGGTCCAAATAAACCCCGGCAATTTAAAAAAAGCAACTCGCATAAAATGTGTAGTGGCATAATTCTTTTAAGTGACCAGACATGGAATGAAATGATCTTTGACGTTTAAGGTCCAAATAAACCCCGGCAATTTAAAAAAAACAACTCGCATAAAATGTGTAGTGGCATAATTCTTTTAAGTGACCAGACATGGAATGAAATGATCTTTGACGTTTAAGGTCCAAATAAACCCCGGCAATTTAAAAAAAACAACTCGCATAAAATGTGTAGTGGCATAATTCTTTTAAGTGACCAGACATGGAATGAAATGATCTTTGACGTTTAAGGTCAAAATAAACCCCGGCAATTTAAAAAAAGCAACTCGCATAAAATGTGTAGTGGCATAATTCTTTTAAGTGACCAGACATGGAATGAAATGATCTTTGACGTTTAAGGTCCAAATAAACCCCGGCAATTTAAAAAAAACAACTCGCATAAAATGTGTAGTGGCATAATTCTTTTAAGTGACCAGACATGGAATGAAATGACCTTTGACGTTTAAGGTCCAAATAAACCCCGGCAATTTAAAAAAAACAACTCGCATAAAATGTGTAGTGGCATAATTCTTTTAAGTGACCAGACATGGAATGAAATGACCTTTGACGTTTAAGGTCCAAATAAACCCCGGCAATTTAAAAAAAGCAACTCGCATAAAATGTGTAGTGGCATAATTCTTTTAAGTGACCAGACATGGAATGAAACTATGCATCTGTGCCACGGTGTGTGATCACCGTGTTCACGAGCACTCGATTGTATGCACGCTGGGCCTTTATTCTGTTTCAATGATGTTTCCATTAGATGTAAAATAGACAAGCCTACGTTTTGTATTTAAAAAAGGTTTAAAGACAACGTGGCTACTGAGGCAAACTACTACTGTGGTTTATTCATATTCTCTTAAGATATTTTTCGATTTCATCACGAATGACCACTGCGCGAATTAATTTCCGTTTAGGTATATTCGTCATTTCAACACTATTGTCTCGGAAATAACAAAAAAGCAAACCTGACTTAAACCATAATACTGTAAAACTATATTTGCCTTTTCGAAGCACATCATATTTCTCTATCTCACAAATCCCACTAATCTGAGGAGTAGCAAGTATTCAGTTCCAGTTCCAAAATTAAAATTTGGTGGTCTAGCCAAATGGATCCGTTTTATTTCTGACAGAAAGCAGTTATTAAAGAATATTTAATATAAGAAATATTTAGATCTCTCACTGTCTCAAATCATTGATTGTAGTTTAATGACACTCTAATAAATCAGTGGCGAATAAGTAATCTAAATGTTTAGTTTAGGTATTTGTTAGTTAAACGATATTCTGGCGGTTGTGAAAACTAATAGGGCTGACTAACGAAACAGCAGATTTTCCGTTCTGTTTTGAAAACAATATTCATAGACAAAATTTTCTTAGAAAAAAGTAGAAGTACACTTTTTATTTAAATAAAAAAATTCTTAGAAAAATGTAGAAGGTTTCTTGGGATTTCTATTTTTGCTACTAAATCTCTATGAACTGTGTGTTTATGCATAAAATAAACAGCCTTATAACTTTGATGAAAGATACTAAAAAAATTATCTAGTTGAGAATTTATGTTAAGTGAGTTATCATTTAAATTTTCAACTTAAAATTTAAAATCTAAACTGGTCGTTTCTTCGTTTCTAAGTAGCTTCAGAGAATGCGTTAGACTCTAAGCTTTCATATTAATAATATTTAGTAGTAGGTACTTCACAGGCTGCTGAAATCGCTGAAATAAGTCATCAAAGACAGTGAGGTGGAAAATTTGAATAAATAAATTCCTTTTTTATCGTTTGTAAGATTTATTAATATGTTAACTAACCAAAAATAACTCTAAAAAAGTTAAAATCTAACATAATTTGAAAGTTTATTTAATTTTAAGTTTGCCCGTTCTCGCGGCTAGAGCGTTCAATGTTACGGAAGCAGTTATGTGGAGAAGACTTGCAAGGGCGACCGAACCCATTCCAGGTCAGAAATCCCCAAAACTGTGCCAACCGGTGACCGGAACGAGCCACCTGCGTGAGCGCCGATCATGCGACCTGAGAGCCGCTATGAGAGGATCTGATTACTCAGTCACATAACGTGAGTAGAATTGTGATATGAAACATCTAATGCTGCGGGTCAGGTCGTCATGCCCACAGCAAACATTTTGATTTTTCACATAGGTATGCCAGTGGCCCTTTTTTACACAAACTAGCTTTTCGTTTACGAATTGGTGTATAGGTGTAGCAATGTTAAATGCTTGAGCTTTTTATGTGCTCAATTTTGTTAGAGACCTAAAAGGTACTTTCCAAAATCTATCTTATTTAAAGTTAACACTGTTAGGTATCTTAAAATACCACAGATTGCATCTCAGAGGATTTCAACGCAGACAATGTCACATAAAGAAATGTTGTTAACAAAAATCCACCGGAACCGATTGCAAAGATTGTAACATTTTAACTGTCAATTAGGCCAACGTGGGTGGGTCAATTTGCCCGCCTTTCTACATAGGGGCTCTCCACTTAAAATATTTTATGTGCCAATTTTTTCCGACCTATTTTTGCGAGTCCTATGAGGTCATGACCTAGATACTAGGTCTTGCTGACGAGCTTGCAGGAAACCATCGTTTTTCTGACGGATGGAAAAAGACAAACGTTACCGTTTGTCCCCGTTATTAGACGTTCTGTGTAGGCTTAGAAATTATTAAATAAAATACCTCATAATACTATTTATAGAATATAGATTCAGCCACAAGGTTCAGTTTTTGCCTTAAATCTCTTTCATTTGCGTTTGTCGTCTCACTGCTTCTTTGAAGTAGCCCCATACAAATAATCCAATGGATTGAGATCAGGTGAACGCGGTGGCCATGGAATTGTACCTCAGCGTCCAAACCAACGATCCGGACATGTATATCTTATTACATTTTAAATAATTTGCATATATAGTATGAGAATTTTAATAAATATTTAAATCGTGATTTCATACCTACAAGGCCTAGGACAATAAAATTTAGTGTTCCCATTAGATAATGCTCCCCTCTATCACCCACATTCCATTGGGACACTTTCCACATTCCTTACGGGACACCCTGTATATGTGTAACCTGGATGTGGAAAATTTGATCTGAATTTTCTTTTTAATCCCCAGACAAACACACCAACAGTATGGCCTCAACTTAAGCAGGGCTTGTGCTATATAGATGATATTATATTATATATATATAGATGACCATACAGCGAACTAGTTGGGTACCCAGAATAAAATTACATATATAAATACAAACAACCGTGACCCGAGAACAAACATCTGTGTTCATCACACAAATGTATGCCCCGGCTAGGACTCGAACTTGGGACCTCCGGCCGGTTCCTACTATTTTCATCTCTTGCTAACATATTCACACCTGAAGAAGGGGTTGGGTATACCATGGCTGTATCCAGTTTAATAGTCTAAGGTTTTTAAACCGTAATCTTTTTTTTAAATCAACATTTGTTTAGGGGCCTTTGTTAAACATTCCAGCCCCGTGAGACTTAACCAAAATCTATTACACTCGACTATATTATAAGTACTTAAATTAATTAATATTTAAAGTATAGATCTATAACCATCTTAGCTTCCTGCGATAAAGGCTGTGACAAAATACATTGTAATGCACCTACATTACTTTTGCTCATTTTAATATTGTGGAACAAATAAACCGTAATCTTATAATTAAATAATTCATGATTCTTATTCAAAAATAATTAGCTAAAGGACATAACTTTAATACTATGGGTTAATAATAGGTAGATAGATTTTCTGTACCGTAATTAAGTCATGCACTGATAACTACGAGCTAAGGGACTTATTCACATAGAAAGAGATGACAAACAAGTGATCTCATTTATTTTGTTAGAATATGGAATCGATTCAATGGTTACAGGTTACGTAACAATTTATTTATTTCTAGGATTCCTTGGATTTTATAAATAGATCATGTAAAACAATGAAATATTGACTGTGTTAATCGATGACCAATCATAGACCAGAAATATACGTAAAATGTGGCAAACATTAAATTAAAACGTTTATTGAAGAAATATATTAAGAAGTAGGTCTGCTCGCGCATGCATTGGGAACAGTAAATTTTCTTACTTCCTTTTGTCTCTTTTTTTCGACAATGTCAATGTCATTCGATAAAATTTCATCATGTTGTCATTTCATACATCACATCATATCCTGATGATGGGTTGTCTAGTGC
Organism: Marasmarcha lunaedactyla; assembly: GCA_923062675.1. Classification (NCBI taxonomy): domain Eukaryota; kingdom Metazoa; phylum Arthropoda; class Insecta; order Lepidoptera; family Pterophoridae; genus Marasmarcha; species Marasmarcha lunaedactyla. Next base: position 8,215,283 of record OV281339.1, on the reverse strand, counting down.
TGATGTAGAAGCGGTGGCGGTGACGTCGGGAATGTATGTCTATAATGGCATTTGGGGAAAAAAATCTACTGTTCATGAATTATATGTTAGCAGCTTCGTGCAAAAACTAGTAATTTATGATAAAGGTAATACAGATTCTGAAATGAAGTTAAAAAGCCAGGATTATTCAATTTTAATGTGTTTCTAGTCCATAATAGATACATATTTTTGAATACCAGCACAAAAATTATTTTATTTGTGACGTTAACTAAATCATCATTGTGTGTGTCTGCAATTTTTTCTTGATTTTGAAAATACAGTAAAGTGTAATTTGCAAATGTACGTAGGTATACTCATACTTCGATCACCTTTGTTAAGATCAAAGGAAATGCTACGTGAATGAATTATGAAAATAGATTGTTATAATTAAGTATGTGTCTCTAGTTCAGTAGATACATCATACCGTACCTTTGCCTTGATACGTACGGGCCCCGTATTTATTATATAATTTTATGGTTGTTCTGTCCGGCATTACTTCACATTCCTCAATAGTTTAGTTAATTAATTTTAATAAGTATAGTTTGTTTCAACAAAAATTTCTCTACGGTAAAAAAAGGTTTGTCAATAATTATATCATAGAAGTTAAGACAGTATAAACAATAAATATTTAATAGATATAGCTTCGCGCAATTATCATTATCTATTATAATTCATATTTGTTATTATTACAATTATTTATAATTATAAGCAATCGTAGTTCACTGCTTAAACTAGCGGTCCGCGCTCTAGAGAAACTTAGATGTAGGTACTGTCGGGGAACTCTGCGGAGGCTGACTTAGGGTGTTACCACAGCAATCGATCGTCCGTCGATCGACCGTCGATCGATGGTAGGATGGAACAGGCACCGTCGATCAACATCGACCGGTCGACGATCGATTGATGTGGTAATGCCCTTAGCTTCGGACTTGAATCCCCTACAGTGTAGGTATTTTTATTTATTTATGTATTGTTTGGGACAAATAACAATCGTGCACTTAAATATTACAATATTGTTTTTCTTAAAGATAAACACTTATTGCAGATCAACAGCATTATCCACGGTTTACTAGTATCTATACTTAGTTTTATGAGACAACACGGAAGAGTATTTTAAAGATGATATATTATATATTACTTTGGGGCCGTACAGTTGGTGTGTTTGTCTGGGGATTTATTATTATTATTATATAATTATAATAATATATATATAATAAGATATATTTATATGTACAAAAAAATGAAGCATTCCAAAAACTAAACCTTAGAATTTTGAGTGTCAATTCTTTCTTACATTTGTGTTTGGTACAAGTGAAAGGAATAAATTTGGTGATAAATGGAATAAGTCTACGTGTTCAAATAACTCATTGTATGTTTGAAGCAAGTCGTCCCTAAGTATGCGGGACGCCTACAAAAGACCGAACAACGCGCAAGCAATTTTCGCCATAGCATGAGCTTCCCCGGTGGTACCTATAAATTATTAATAAACACTTAACAGGAATTTTATGGGAATTCACATATAGTAATTAGGTACTTCATATTTTCCACTATCTAAGTGTAGTTTCACAAACTGGCATAATATTATGTTAGATTTTATGTTAAAAAAAAATTAATTTGAAGATAAAAGTGTTGCAGTCTAGAAGCGATTCGTATCTACAAGTAAAAAGTGAGTCTGTACATCTCAGTACCAATTGGAACTCATTCGTGATTCGGCGCTTTTACCTACATCGTACATATGATTGACATAACCTTAAAATAGTTAATGATCACACGCGTGAATGACTAAAATAAAGCTAATTTGTTGGTATTTACGTACTTGTGTACCTACCAACCATTTTGCTATTTATATTTACTGACAAAGCTATGTGCTTACGGGAGCTAGATGCGTCCCTAGTTAAGTAAATTATTTATAAAACCTGAATATAAATGAATATAAAAAAACCTGAATATAAAAATATTCCAGGTCATTGGCACATGACCTAAATGCTGTAATGAAGACATTAATTGGAAGAAGCCCACAAGTTAACTATTAATAATTAATCGATTTCAAATCAACTAATAGCATTGACAAAGTTGTTAGAAGACGTTGAGGAAACGTAAGTAGGTACTTACTTGGCAAATACTTATTTAAATTGCCTACTCATTACCCTAATAATTGCTATTGGGTTCGATATTATATATGTACATGACCAATCATTTGCCAACAAAACAAATAAGCATTTACCGGCCTTTTTACCATAAACAGCAAATAGGTACGTCGTCAGTTATTTATTTGCGCATGCCTAGGCATGCAGTCTAGAAGCGTTTCGTATCTGCAACCCTCTTCTATACTTCCTATGGTTGTATCTCTAGCATTACCCTAAATGGAACTCCATTAGCTACAGACAGAGTCCAATACAGACAAGAAGATCCTAATTTCACAGATTTTAAGCGACACCGGCAGAAACTACGTCTGTTTACAATCGTAGAAAACTAGGTTTTATTTATAGTCCGGTCTAACGTAGACGTTAACGTTGGAAAATTGCTACGTGAAGTAACAAAATGACGGGAATTAATTAAAATACGTACTTTGAATTTTCTCGTTCCAGTTCATCAGATCCGCCAGTGAGTATACTTCGAGGGCGGAGAGGTGTTTATAAACATTTGGGATCGATACCGCGGCGGGCGTGGGCGTTGCAAGGTCACGTGGCACGAGCGATCGGCGGCAAAGGCGCGCGCGTTGTGGCCGGCGGTACGGCGGCGGCAGTGTCGGGCGCGTGACGTCACGCTGCATGTGACAGGTGACGGGGCGGCGGCGCGCACCGTCCGCACTTCGCACGGTCGATAGCAACGCGCGCAGTCCGCCTGCACCCTCTGCTAAACGAAAACAGAACCGTAACTAATGAATATGTATGATTGCAAATCGACATTACAACCTATTGTTGTTGCTATATTTAATCCACAAGAAAGATTTGAAAAAGAGACGTAGTTATAATTTTCTTAAAAGTTTGCGCCACAAAACTATGTTCATATAGTCTAATTCATCAGGAAAAGCAATAAAACTTGTTAAAAAATACATACATAGTGGAATTAAATATTTACTTAGTAGGTACCTACTTTTTTACCGTAGGCATCCTCGGATCTAGGCAGCTTTTCCATGTTATTTAGTCTGAAAAGCAACATACGAGCAAATCATACGTATAAGTAATTTCTTTTACTATGATCTTTTAGAGACTTAATTTAATATGGGTTACTTGTTGTGACTGTAATTCCGATAACAGTAGGGATGAAACGGATATCCAGTCCGCCGGAACCCTGATATTTAACGAAAGTCTCTCACATTTTTGTTTTATAGCAAAATAATTATAAGTTGGTTCTCGTTTTGAACTTAAGACAAATTATGGTACATACCAGTTAATCTGCGGCCAGAGGCAACAAACGGTTTCGTTTTGGGACACGTAAGGTGGAACATACTTTTAAAATTATTCGATAAATTGCAAATTTTAAACGATTACCTATTAAAGTTATTGTTTGTTTTGTGCGATTGCACAGAGAACTAGGTACTTTAAAATAAATCTTCATACAAAATAAGCAATTTATATATTTTTTTATAAAGAAATTTAATTTTTTTTCATGCCAGTGCGTTGTAAATGCTTTCCTGTACCTATACCAACTGTACTGTAACCAACACAGACTCGATCTTCGTGCGGACTCGTTCGCACGTGTATCGCTGTCTGCCTACCCGCACTATGTCTAGTCCCCGCACTAGTCGAGCGCCCCCAAATTTCATACCGTCCTTTTCACGACATTAATGTTCGTACCGTAGCATCCTACTTTCACAGGATCGTCGTTTTCACGACGCAACTTCAACATTCCATTGCACTGGCCCTTTCCCAGGGTGAAGGTACAGTACTTCCCAAATTAGGGGCACCACTGTGTGTCGTCCCCAAACCCCCGTACCTACCGCGGGTAGGGTGGTTGGAGTTCATACTGTATATATTTATTTATTTGTTGTCCCTCTTGCAACCCTCCGCAATGTCCTCGCAGCAGATTAAGGAAGTCATTCAGACTCTCGTTAATTCCCTTGCTACTCTAAGAGTTCTTATTACTCCATCCATATTTAATTATTAATGACTCTCCCCAAGTATCCAAACGGCGAACACTCTCAAACGGCACCCGTTCACGAGTTAACGCGCGATCCAGCCATTTATTTTTTTATTTGGGTTTCTAACGAAAAATACACATTACAAATTAAATAATATAGCTGCAGTGTTGAGTCGTGTGCTTTTCCAGTTACAAGAAACCACAGCGTGCAAAAACAATAAACATTTGAAGTTAAAACAAAATACGACTACTCAAAGTTAATACAATTTAAAATTAAAAAAAATTTAGGTAAAAATAAAATCTAAAAGCAAAGTTCAGCAAATACAGAACTTATATAAAGGTCTAGGAACCAGCCTGTAACTTAGTCAAGATGTTCTTCTTGAATTTATGCAAGTTGTTACAAAAAATGTCTATATCCTCCGAGTCCCTGGATATGCTATTGTAAAGGTTACTAAGTCTTGCAATGGTGGAGTGTTTTCCTAGATTAGTGCGGTATCTTGGCGGTCTCAGAAGAGCACATTGATGACGCGGTATTCTACGCGGGACTTGAAAAGTTACTTTGGTCAGTAGACTTGAGCAGTCAATGTGATTATTGAGTAACTTGTGTAGGAATAAAAGGTCTGACAGTATGCGTCGTGTGCTCAGTGAGAGCATTTTGAAATGTGTTAACCTATCAACATAGGAATTGAGAGATCTGTAAGTTCCTGAGCGATAGGCGAGATGACGTAAAAATCTTTTTTGAACTCGTTCAATCCGTGTTGCGTGTACTTCGTAGCCCGGGTTCCAGACTGTGCTGCAGTATTCAAGCTTGCTTCTGACAAGACTGTTATACAGAAGGATTGAGGTAGAAGATTTTTTAAACTCCTTTGAGTGACGCAAAACAAACCCTAGTGCCCGATTGGCTGCAGTTACTGCAGTATTCATGTGTTCCAAGAAATTTAGCTTACCGTCCAGATAAACACCCAAGTCTCTAATCACAGCAACTTCTGTTATGGCAGTGCCTTTGATATTGTATACTGATTGGAATTTATTACGTTTGCGAGTAAATTTGATATGGTTACATTTGTTACAATTCAAAGGCATTTTATTGTCATCACACCACTGAAGCAGGTGATCGATATCTGCTTGTAGGAGTTGTGTATCAGACTCACATCTTATGGTGCGGACTATCTTTAAGTCATCGGCAAACAAATAAGGAGTAGCATTAAGGAAAATATCCGACATGTCGTTAATGAATATATTAAAGAATAAAGGACCCAGACTAGAACCCTGCGGAACACCCGAAGTTGCAGTGTACCACTCGGACCGTTCACCCTCCACAACAACGGATGAAGGCCGTGAATGTAAGTATGATGTACACCACTCCAGAGCCACGTTAGTGATACCAAATATGTTTAATTTACTTAGCAGTATATTGTGATCAACTTTGTCGAAGGCCTTCGCGAAGTCGGTATATATGGCGTCAACTTGAAAACCTTTATCTACTGCTGATGTTAAGTCAGTTACGTAATCAGTCAGGTTCGTGTTAGTAGATTTCTTTGCCAGAAGCCATGTTGGTTTTCAGACAAATGATTTTTAACGTGTTCATAAAAAATTGAGTACACTAAAGATTCGAAGACCTTAGACAAAGTTGACAGTACTGATATTGGACGGTAATTAGATACTATTTCGCGTTTACCACTTTTGTGTATTGGCACAATCCTGGCGCGTTTCCATTCATTTGGAAACACACCTGAGGTAAGAGATGCATTAAATAGGGCCGTTACAGGTGCAGATAATGATCGTGCACAACGTGACCAGAAATAAGGTGGTATATTATCAGGGCCCGCTCCTTTAGACAGATCAAGCTGAACAAGTCTTTTTTCTACTGCGTCTTGAGTAACAATGAATCCATTAAGTGCACTTACTGTAGGATTTGGTATATATGCTGGGGCATCAGCACTTGCAGGGGTGAACACGGACGAGAATTGTTCCGCAAATAAGTTAGCAACCTCCTTAGAGTTTCTGGCTGATTTATCACCTAGCATCATAACAGCTGGGGTGGAATAGTGTGATGTTCGAAGGTTCCTTATATGGGTCCAAAAGTTCTTAGGGTGTTTTTTAATAGCCTCTTCAATGATGCGTATGTACTGGTTGTAACAGTGTTTAATGAGTGTGCTGCATTCTTTTCTTAAATAATTGAATTCAATAACATCTAACGGATTATGATATTTTTTAATCTTTCGGTGAAGTTTTAATTTTTGTTTAAGAAGTCTTTTTAATTGATATGAGTACCAAGGTGGGTATTTATCAGCATTGCACAGTTTAATGGGGATGTGTCCGTTAATAACATTTCTAATTATTGTATAAAATTTTTCTAATTTGCTATCAACGTCACTATAACAGTCCAGTTTAGATGCCCAGTCAATTTGGTTTAATAGCCCTATCACTTTTTCATAATCCGCCCTATAAAAATTATGCTTTTTGACTATTGCTGGTTTCTTTTTGAGTTTTACAGATATTGCTAAAGAAAATTCGATAGGTGGATGATATCGGTCTATCTCCCTAATTGGGTTTAAACTATGACTAATTGTTACTGCGTTCGCATCGGAAAGAATCAAATCGAGAGTTTTGTTTTGAAAATTTTGAATCCAATTAAATTGTTGAAGATCACTAAAAGAAATAAAGTCAGAAAATAAATCTTTGAGCATACCAGAGCTAGTTGGTGACATAATACATGGTTCATCAATATTCTGTGATATCCAATCTATGCAGCCTAGGTTGAAGTCACCTGCTATTATTGTTGACCTAGAATAGTTAGAGCCTACTATCATATTTTTACATTATTATACACAATTTTCAAGGAAACACTCAAGTACGTCGTGACGTAATGGTGGTGGTAAATAGACCGCGCATAATTTTAAAACATCTTGCTTGGGTTTACCTTTATCTAATTCTATAGTAACCCACAGATCCTCGCATTCCGACTCCCATTCTTGCATACGACATGACTTAATATCATTTGAGACGGCTATCAATACGCCTCCTCCACTCTTTTTAAAATTATTTAGATTAGATGTTTCACGATCCCTTCTGTACACTGTGTAGTTGTTATCGAAAAGTTCTGAATCAAAAATATCACTAGAAAGCCAAGTTTCGGTAAAGATATAGACATTAAAATCGTTTTTAAGTATGTTTTGACGTACGTTTGTAAGATTGGTTCTAAGGCCCCGAGTGTATTGATAGTAACATTTAATAGAACTGAATTTTAAAAATACACATCTATTTAACATGCCTTACTAAGGTTACTAAAAGAAAATAACACGTAATAAACAATAGTACAGTTTAAAATCTATGTCAGTTGTTTAAATTTTTCTATGTTCGTTATTACAATGGTTTCAGCAGTTTCACTTTTTTTCATGAGGACTTTTCCATTGCGCACCCATGTGAATCTATACCCTAGCTCCTTGGAGCGGGCGCGAGCTGCGGCGTGTATAGCCCTGTTCTCCGGCGATAGGTGCTCGATTACGTATATCGGCTTGTGGGTGTCACTAGCGATGCCCAAATGACTCGAATTCAGTTTGTCATTTTTATTGTTCTTGTTATAATTGATGGCAGCAGCAAGAAAGTTATCACGCATTCGAGAACTGTTGAATTAAACGTATGGATCGTGGTCGATTGCTCTTGTTATCTTTCTTGGCAATTCTGGTACAATGTTGAATGTCGTTATCCTTCACAGCAAACTTAATGACTTGGCTCAGTTGAACTATTAATGAAATAAGATTCTCTGACCTATATTCAGGCACACACTGTAGTTCGATATTATTGCTGCGTGCATGTTGTTTAAGAATGTTCATTCGCTGCGTTATGATGTTCACAGAATTACGTAGGGTTTGGTTTTCTTTCTCTAAATTATTTATGGTTGATGTCTTTTCAGATAGAGTACATTTGATTTCTTCAAATTTATCATTAAAAAAGGATAACGACTGCTGAAAACCGCCCTTCTCAACCATATTAGAGGGAAGTGAGCGACCCGTCACCCGACGCTACCATAAGAAGACGTACTGTAGCGACAATGACGCTTTAGATATTCATCGGGACGATGAACCATCAACATGCGGTCTCCACTGGAGTTTGGCGTCTAAGGTTATGTCCAGAAATACAGTTGAATTTACAGGAGTCATTTCCTGGCTTTTAACTACAATGTTTATGTTTACCTGTTTGACATTTGGCAGCGTAAACTTAACACATTTAGTTTTGTTTTCATTGAGGAGCAAATTATTCGCTTTCTCTGTGTTGGAGATGCATTTGTTTACTGCTTGATAATCAGTTTCTTGTCTTTTGATATTAAATTAAAAGGAAGTATCATCAGCAAACAATATGACCTCGCTTTGATTCTTAACGACCGAAGGCAGATTGATATATACTAAAAATAGGAAAGGACCAAGAACTTAGCCCTGGGGTACATCCATTTTCACTGCCGATCCTGACGATTTTTCTACGTTTATTACAACTTTCTGTTATCTATTAGAAATATACGATTTACTAAAGGCAAGTGCTCAGTTTTTTATGCCGTAATGGTGCGGTTTCATGAGTAGAGTAGTATGATCCACACAGTCGAATTCTAATTCGAAACTATTACCATAAAAATTAGAAAGTAATTGATTTTAAAATAATTTTTCAAAAATCTTACTGAGCGTTGGTAGTATAGATATAAGTCTAAAATTATTAGGGTCAGTCATACTACCTGCTTTGAATATAGGAATGACCTTACTCTTTATTTCATTAAATCAGGAAATACACCATTATCAACACAGTCATTAAATATACTGGCTAAGTGCGGGGCTATATCATCAATGACAGATAAAAAAATTTAACAAATATTCCGTCTAAATTGGCAGAATTTTTTACTTTAATGCTTTTCAATGCATTTAAAACTTGTGGACCAGTAACATGTTTAAAGTTGATATCAATATCGCATTTATTTACATTTTTCATTAGCACTGACTGTTAGACTGTGCAAGAGTGGAACATGAATTAATACTCAAAGTAGCTGACAAAGGGATGGCAGTAAAAAAATGTTCTTATGCTTCAGCAACTTCTCTGTCAGTTGACAACTATTTATCATTAATTTTTAATTATATTTGGTGTGGGGGTCTTTTGCTTTCCCAGTTTCCTGACTAATTATATTCCATGCAGTTTTTGAAATGTTAGTACTATACATAATTTTATTATTAATGTGATTAGATTTAGCTACACTGCATACTCTTTTAAATAATTTGGAATACTTTTTAACATATTCATAAAATGTCTTTTTCTGATTATAAGTTCTTTCACTGTACAATTCATATAATCTATTTTTACTCCTGCATATTCCCACTGTTTCCCAGTCACTAAACCTAAATTAATTATGATTTACACCATATTTTCTTTTTTGTAAAAATAGAGTCATATTCATTTTTAATTATATTACGAATAGAGTTATATTGAGTAATAGGATCGCCACAGTAATCTTATTTAAATGTTTTTTCAAATACATTATTTCTAAATGTTTCAAGCCATTCCTCATTCATGGGTATAAAGGTAATTTCTCTTTTTAGAGTGTTTTTTTGCCCAATATCAAGTGGCCAACTGCTCGCTGTGATCTGATTGTAGTTTATTTATTAATGACTTTGTATATGGCACTAAATTTGTAATAATGTTATCAAGGCATGTGGCTGAAGTCGCTGTGATTCGCGTAGGCTCTAAAAAGAGATTTTTTAGGTTGTAACAATTAAAAAGATTCAAGAATCGTTTACTCTGTGATGTCTCTGCTAATAAAGCAATATTAAATTCGCCAAAAATAATTATTTCTTTGTTTTTGTTATTTACTCTATGTAATACCTCGTCCATAGTGCTCAAAGCCCACGCAGCCCAAGCCTGCTCCAGAGGCTCCCATCCCGGCTCCTCGCCCTTACCACTCACAACTCGTCCGTCACTAGCAGACGATATGCGTATAGTGTACGATGCTATTAAACAGATCGACGTTAGGGAAATCTCAATTCTTGCACGTAAACTAAGTGCTTCACATGGCTTTGACAGGGTCTCACAACACCCTGCAGATCGGCTGCGGGGTATGCATGACGCATTTACCACCTCCCTCCCCGCGGAGGGATAGTTCGCGGCCTTGATACTTTATGAAACAAAATCATAATTTTTTTATTTCTATTTTTCAATGTAATTCCTCTCAAGTGAAATACACTTTTCACATCGTGAATGGCTCTTTACGGTCGACTTCATTTCATTATCATCCGAAAATCTTCCCCCCGTAACACCTTTTTCAGTTTTGAAAAAAGAAAACAGTCACTAGTCCGGACTCTAGGATGGATCATCGATTTCTGCGAACCCAGCTTTTAAGGCATCCCTCGCAACGCGAGCGGTGTGAACAGGCGCGTTGTCTTGCAGAAACAAGACACCGCGCTCCAACTTGCCTCATCTCTTCTGAACGACTGCTTCACGTGATTGACCCAATAAATTGGCGTAGTATTGACCATTCATTGTAGTTCCCTTAGGCAAGTAATCAATAAATAAAATTCCTTCGCTATCCCAAAAAATGGTCACCAGTCTCGGAGGCCGACTTTTCAACTTTAAACTTCTTTGGCGGCCTTTCTCCCTGTGTAATCCACTGCATACACTCTTGTTTGAACTCCGGATCATACTGACGTATCCAGGTTTTGTCTACGGGTACAATGCGATTACAAATTTCATCCAAATCGCTCTGACAGGACTCCAAAAAATCCTGACAACTCACGAGTCGTCGTTGTGCTCACGCCGCTCGACAAAAAACCTTATAGCTATCTCTGTTCCTTGTTGAAAAAGCCGAGCCCATTTATTACCATGGTGTACGAAGGCCCAAAATCTTGAGAAACGATGATATTTCTTCAAAAATGTCTTTCGGCGATGTTCCCTTTTTCACAACGAACTTAATCACTGCGCGGTGCTCAAAATAGCGAGAATTTTTAGTTTCGGTCAACATGGTATTGTTGCTTGTTTCAGGGATGAAGTTTTAATGAACCGACCTGTGTGTGACCTGCGAGTGCCTACCAGAGGCACTATCCACTAAAAAAACCCCCTGAATGACTCGTGCAATTTTTTGCCACACAGCCTACATTCGAGCGACGACGTGCTCAAAGCACTAAAGGTGAATTCATAGCACTGAAGGTACTCAAAATGAAAATTAAAAGTTGAATTAATTCGAATTTAAATTAGAAATAGAATTTGCGGCCGGAAGGGCTTCGAGATCTAGCGTCAGCTGCGTCGCTACGTTCGTGTGTGTGTTTCTCGGTCTAGCGACTTTGAACTTCGAATCTAAGACAGGGGTAGTATACGAGACTGAATATCGAACTAGAGGATTGGGGTGGGTTTCTTTTGAAGAACACTTCAGAGAGTGTTTTGAGGTGCTGTTGCACTGTAGGTAGTTCAAGATCTCTGTGCAGGTCCGCGTTACGCACGTACCAAGGTGTGTTTGTGGCCCTGCGGCAGAAGAGATTTTGAACCACCTGCAGTTTGTGCAGGACGGAGGGTTTGGCGTGGGTAAAGATTGACGAGGCATATGTCATGACGGGTCTAACGCAGGTCTTATAAAGCGTACGTTTATTTCTGAAAGACATTTTACTTTTTCTACCTAACATACTATGTAGGCGACCTAAGTAAAAACGGGCAAGATTCGTTACTCTATCGACGTGTGGTTTGAAAGAAAGCGTCTGGTCTAAGGTGATGCCAAGGTATTTGGTAATGCGCCTCCAGGGGATGGGAATGCCTAACATTCGGATGTGGAGATTGTAATCGGCGATACGACGGTGTTTGCAGTCCAAGGAAACCGCAGAACTCTTGTCTGGGTTCATATGCCATTTTTGAAACCGAAGCAGGCATTGACAATGATACCTAACAAAGCACCTGTTGAGGCAGGTGCTGAAGTGCGTGGTTGGAATTTCCATCCGCACCAGGAGCCTTTTCGGACTTTTGACTTCTAATGAGAAGCGGTGATGGGGAGAGTCTCTGCGGAGGACTTCGACGGGGAGATATTTTCCGTGAGATCGTTCATCTGAGCGTCTCGGAATTCCGCGAGGCAAGACCTAACTTTACGTTGAAGCAGCTGATCTATAGGCGGGCGTGGGATATTTCTTGGCTCTCCGGAGAGCCGCGTTCTTAGCTTTAATAAGATTCCTAATGGCTAATGGTAGCGTGGGTTTACCTTGTTTAGCAACCTTTTCGTTATCACTGATGGCAGAGCATCAGGTGTCGTTAACGTTGGGCGATCTTAGTACGAGGGAAACGGGGCGGTGATCAGAGGTTCGATAGACCTGAGATCAAGGTTGATATGCTTTACTATTACAAAATCAAGGAAGTCAGGAAAATGATTCGGGTTGTCGGAATAATGAGTGGGAGTGACGGGAGAGATGACGTCTAAGGCGAGTTGTTCAGTGATGTCGAGGAGAGCGATACCGCTGGTGTTGGTCGATAGGCACGTCCAGTCAGTATGTTTAGAGTTAGTCTCCGAACATAATGACTGAACGGCCGAGGGCGAGAATGGCCTCAAAGTCGCTACGGATAGATCGGGTGCCACTAGGTATGTAGATTGAAGCTATGATGACGGTCGGATGACCAGTCATAGTCAATCTTCACACAGTGGCCTCCATGTTGAGGAGAGGAGGGGTAGGGAGAGGAGAGCAATGGAAACCTCTTTTATCTTTTAGGCCTATCGTTATGAGTGAGCACGTATTTGGGAATAGCGAATCCCCTGGAGCGGTTTGGAGAGAGCCACGTCTTTTGGAGAAGCAGTAAGTCTGGCTTATTGTTCTAAACGAATAGTTTGAGCTCAGGAAGGTTAGAACTAAGGCTACGACGTTAAGTGAAACTCGGGATAAGCCCTTGGGGTTTGATACGACTGGACGCGGGTTTTGCGGGTCTACATATTATATTTACTTTTTAGAGAATTTATACTAATTATAGAATTCATAAAGAACTAAGTAGCGAGTGATGTTCGGCTAACGCTAAGAGACGCTCTGGGGGAGAGCGGGCGGCTCGTGTTTGCGTGCGAGTACGGCGATTGGTAGATAGGATTACTAATGCGAGTGGAAAACGCTTACCGCGGTTAGAGTGCATCTTGTGCACTGCTTCAGCCGGGAAACCCTGGGACTTAAGGTCCTCGAGGATTTCGTCGTTCGCGAGCTCAAACGGGACGCCCCGTAATAGCACGCGGATCTTACGCTCCTCCGGGAGGGCGTAAATGTGATACGCAATTTGTCTGACTGATAAGAGCCTAGTGAACTTGATGGTTTCACCTGCGTTTGAATAATTAATTAATTAATTTGCGTAAACATAATTAATTTTGTGCTCTCTACACAAGTTAGAAACCGCGGTCCAGTGCGCTTTTTCGCGGAGGTAGACGGGCGGAGGGAGCTGAGGCTTGGGCGGGACAGGAGCGCAGCGCGTTGCTGGCTTGGACGGAGCTGACGGGGCCACGGTCACTTGCAGTGACATTAACGGCGTGGGGGCGGGTGTAGAAGACACCGGGGTGGGCTCGGGTGTTGAAGCCACCGCGACTTGCTTGGTGCGCTTCCTAGAGCGCTTGGACGAGACAAGTGTAAACGCTTTTAGCCATAAAGTTCAGCTGATATTAGAAATGAATAACAAATTGTACAAAAAGGTAGCTAGTTTTTATTAGACTTTGATGTTTATTTATTTTATGAGGGTTGACAACAGCATAACACATAAATCAATGTATTGATAATATAAAACAGAAGCCAATCATAGCCAAACACGGTCTACAGTAAAAGTAATTTTTAAATTGAAGGGAACCCAACCTCTGATAATGAAGATCTAAAAAACATGTTTGTTCAAAATTTTAATTTCCCTCTAGATTTTTTACCAGCATCATGAAGCTTTTGTGTATCACAGAAAAATGGATCTGCATCGGGAACTTTTTCATGCAATGAATTTTTACTACTTCAAGCCCAGCTTAAAACCTGATACCGCTAGTATAACGAGTTTAGTTGCGGTTGCTTAAATTTAAAGGATGAAGAAACAAGTGGTCGTCCTTTGACCACTGTTACGAACGAAAACCTGCTTCAAAATTTTATTCAATAAAGCGGCAAATCACATATGAGGAGATCTGGAAGTGTACATGATATTCTACACATTGTAGTAGTTCGGTTGTTTGGGTACCCATGGCTTACAACTTCACCGATGCTCAGAAGCAAGCGCGCGTAGAGTGGTGCCATGATATGATTAATAAACTCGAAGCAGGCTCTTTCCGCCGAGTGTTCACGGTATCATAACAGGAATTTTGGATTTTTCAGTATAATCCAGAAACAAAGTGCCAGTCAACAATAAGTCTGTTCAAAACGAACCAACAATCGAAATGATCCAGAAGCGCTGGAAAAATTTTGGTCGCTAAGCTTTTCCGCTAAAGGGTGTTACCACATCAATCGATCGACGTCGATCGATGGTAGCATGGAACAAGCAACGTCGATCTATACACTCCGCGATCAACACCAGGGACTTCCTAAACACCACACCGGTAAAACTTTTGGTTCATCCGCCTTACGGCCCTAATTTCGCACCGTTTTTATTCTTGTTCCCAAACCAGCTCAAGGGGATACAGTTTACATCGCCAGAAGAGTAGCTCACTGCGTTCGAAAAGGCCGTTGAGACAGTATCTTTTGCAGACTGGAAAATGTGCTTTGTAAATTGATTCAGATGCATGAAACTTTGTATGGACGCTGGTAGCGAGTTCTTTAAAATAAAAAGTATATCCTAGAATATATTTTTATGTTTTTTCTGAAAACTTTCTAAGTGTCTCACGTAATGTAGTGCCGGGTGCCGTTTCAGGTGTTCTTCGTTTGGACACTTGTGGGGAGGGAGACTAGTCGCTCACAGATGCAGATAATAATAAATTTGTATAGACATAGACACTGTAAATTTATTTATTAAAAAAATATAAGAACCCGTGAATTTCTTGCCAGTTATTCTTCATGAAGGTTTTCCGGAACTGGTGGTAGGGTCATGTTTTATTTGACGTTAATAATAGCAAGTAATTGTCAATGTTGAGAAATCAATATTTGATTTTGAATGTATGAGAATGTTGCCTTAATTAGTCATGAAATGTTGTATACTTATTGAGGTAAAGAACATAGGAAAACATATAGGTTTTTTTTATATGTTACAAAAATCAATTTCCATGTATATGTAATGTACTATAACAAGAAGCCAGAGTAGAGACATATAAATTAAATTAACATCAACCTACCAATTGGAAAACGAGCTAAGAGTTCCTCTTTTGCCAGGAGCTGGCCGCTTGAAAAACGTGATATTTCCTGGGGACATAATCAAGTAAATACTCTCTTAGTACAAATAAAAGTTAAAAGGAAATAAGTAACTAAACTACTATGGACAACTGCGGAAGTCAGCAGCTATAAGCATTTTTAAAATATTCCCCTGACAGGGGAATTTTCACAATTTTTGCAAATACAGGGTGTATTACAATTCATAGGAATAATAGAGGAATACTAGTTAACTGCTATTTGACCGCTAATGTAAACTTAATATGCTTATTATATAGCTGTTACGACATTAGCAGAGCAAGTAGTCGGGGAGCAATTTAAGGTTGCGTACAAAATGATTCCTTGCTTGTGTATTAAATGATTCCTAAAAAAAAATTAAATTGATAAAATGTAAGCTAGTTTTGCTCTGAAGTAATTGATCTCATAATATTATTCATTGAATACTAAATGAGATATGTGTTTACGTGTAAGTTTCGATAGTTAGGTAACAAGAAAATTTGCAAAACAAAATAAAAACACTGTCTTCTAAGCTTACATAAGAAGCACTACTTCGAATTGCGGGGTAAATGCTCGATAACATTTTATTTTCTCTACAACATATAAGATGCCGTACTATTTACAATAAATAAGGCATATTTCGGTAGTAACTAATTGCATGCAATCATTTGTTGTAGTCAGACCCTATTATTTAATTTAAGTATTCTGCTTCCCAAAAATGTGGTTTGTTTGTTACGCTTTCACGGCCTACTTACTTACTAGACCAATTATCACAAAACTTTCCTTGGAATTGTTTCCAAGGGATTAGTTAAGCGGGCAAAATCTAGTTCCAAATATTTCTTCGACGGCGCAATGATGTGAATGGTTTAAGCACTGACCCATATAGGACCCTAAAGGAAGTGCCGGGTATGATACTTTTTTTTTATTTTATAGAAAAAGGATGAGATGTCTTCTATCACACCTGATGGAAAGTGACGATGAAGACGAAGGTGTTACATGTCTATTCACGAGATACCTATTCACTCGACGCTTGAAAGAACTAGGATTATAGTTTTCTGGATAAAGAGACGCAGGCAGGTCATTCCACACCTTGGCGACCCGCACCAAAGAGCAACCGTCGAAGCGTTTGGTTCAACTTCTTGGGATATCTACTATAAAGGGATGGAAGGCCTGTCTGCGTCTAGTAGTCCGATGCAAGGGAGTGGGTTCAACCTGATCAAAAAGGCATTCGCGTACTATACAAAATGTAACCTTGTGGGAACAAACGTTATAGCGATAGCCACAAATACATTTTACGATCACGGATGGTTTCTTTTTAAAGATATGTGTTTTTTCGTCTTCCGCCTCGACCTCGTGTTTTGGGCTAATAACTCCTCATGGAAGATGAAGACTGTCACTTTTTACCGCCATGATGTTAAAAGTTAACGTAAAGCGCTAAATGTATCTTAAAAGACTACAGAAAGTTGTTTTGTTGACACAATTACATAGTAATCAACATGTAACAAGTTGGAAAAAATTCAAAAGTAAAAGGACAAAAAAGTAAAACTCAAATACATAATTTATCTTTTAAGTATATTCAATAGGTACAAGTTTATTCGATAACATTTAAATGATATAAAAATAAATTTATTTTACTACATACTCAACAATAAACCAAGCGCAATAAAAATATAATCAATATATAATAATTATAGTCTAAATTGTCAATAAAAACTAAAAAGAAAAATTATTTAGAAATTAAAATGAAAAATGAAAGATACCTATCAATGAGGAATTTAGCAACTAAAATGCTGTTCTTTCTGCTTGTTCACAAGTTTCAATTTTTTCAATAGGACTCGAAGTGCCTCTTTATAATCACGTCCAAATCAGTTTCTACTAAGCCTACGGACGGAATGTTTAATTAATTTTCAGGATAGCTCTGCTGTTGACATTCATGTTTCATTGGTGTTTTGCTTTATACACGTTGGTTTTTGGTTTTTACGTTTCGATATATTTATAGATTGTCAATAAATTCTGAAGTGGTACAACCAGTATACAAGTCAGACTAACTTCACTTTGCTTTTCACACCGCGTCCGATCAATATCCTTTTTTAAATACACGACATTCATACGCACAAACACAGAGCACTCACGTCGTTGATCACGCGTGAGATATGATCACACACACAAAAATCTTTTCCACACAAGTTCATAGATAACATAGAGATATGTAATAGTAAAATGCATCTTTATAAATCTAATGCATCAAACCGTACATACGGTTCTAAAACTACTTCAGCACGAATTTTCACAAATTAATATCGACACGTTTTATACCTAACCAAACACATTCACATCTTAGTCACGACGCACACAATGTCTAACAATCAGATACTTTACTGAATGCAAACCTTGTTATTACATCAACGAACTCAAAATGAGTCTACAAGATTACAACATTAATAAGTTTCCGTCTGGTTGAATTACCTACACGAAATAGTTTACTTTACAACGTAATATTTAACAAAATTTCTTATAGGCTGAGTAGGAACTGAGATACATTTATTTAAACGTTGCGCATGTTTCAATAACGACTATCATCAATAGCAACAAATATAAAATGTAATGCGTCAAATGTCAAAATAGGCTGAAAATGTCATCAATTAACCCTAGAACTTTTAGTAGTGTCAGTAATCATCGTCCCACCTCAATCATACTACATACAGTCAGCCATCTAAGGCGTTTAAACAGAGCGATCGTGAGGTACGGTGCAGGGTGAGACGCGGGAAGTTCGCCGCCAAACTGCTATGACTCCGTTTAGGTGCTGTCCGGCAGGATTGACGCGTGTCGAATTATTTTTGAATTAATAAAACTTCTACACGCCTAGTGTGCAGTAAAAAGCTGTAAAAAAAGGTTATTACGAATTTGATGTTAGTTTTGAAATCCAAGATGGTTGCTGGACCAATAATATAAATTTCTAGGATAGGTGTCGTTTTAGAGTATTCTTGGGTTGTTAAGTACGGACTGGATGTTTTTTTTTAATATAATTAAATTTCAGCTTATTATGGGTGCAAAATACAATGTTATGACAATCCATTAATTAAATTTCATAATGTATAAGAAATGTTACTTCATGTATGTACTTATACTAACGCAGTTAATAAAAATTTACCAAAAATCAATGTTTCATACTATACACAGATACTATAGAGATGGAGGGCCAACATAGCACTTTTATCAATCGTGACAGATGTGTTGACGACTTCGGCGCTTTCGCCAACATTAAAGGCGATTGCTGACTGTATGTAGTTAGGTTGTGGTCACAATTTACTCCACAGCAATGCATTGTCAGGAATGAACAAGTTTTAACTTGCATATATACTATAATATTCG
Source organism: Marasmarcha lunaedactyla (assembly GCA_923062675.1). NCBI lineage: Eukaryota > Metazoa > Arthropoda > Insecta > Lepidoptera > Pterophoridae > Marasmarcha > Marasmarcha lunaedactyla. The sequence goes on along the minus strand of OV281339.1, from coordinate 8,196,513 downwards.
AAGGGCTTAAAGGATATGTCTTATCTTTAAAAGTTATTATAATGACGAAATCACTATTACGCCACTTATTTATGTTAAAATAACTCATGACTAAGTAAAATCATATAAAGGTCGCGATAAAATCGAGGAATATGTAACATTCACAGCATTAGAAAAGTATACAGGAAATTTTGTATTTTTTATATGTATTTGATCTGTTATTTTATGGACTAATATAATTACATAGTTTGATAATAAATATTAGTATCTCGGAAAACAACACCGAACTGGTAGTGCTTTCATTTTGATTTGAATGTAGGCTAGCATTACTAATTACATACAATTATCACGTCAAAGTTTAAACTACAATGAAAGAAATAAAAAAGATAGATTGATTGATAATTATTAAACATGAAAACAAATGCACTATCATTTTAATAATAAGTACTTCTTATGATTAAATCACTCTAAGTTCTTCGTGATCCATATTACAACTTGTATTTCATTTGGTAATTATGTCCCAAAGTATCAATTCAATCTAAGGCAGGCGACACAGAAAGTAGAAAGACATTCTGTTTTTTGAACTATTCTCACATTTTATTCCATAATGTAAATAAATATATTTTGTAATCTACTAATATATTGAAATAATGTGTAGTTCGTAACGTGGTATATGTGTATACACTTCTTTTAAGTACTGAGTGAATGTAAAAGTATAATTTGTTATGCTGTTGTAGACGTACACAATGAGGAGATACAAATCTATTATCTAGACTCGGGCTACGTTTTACATCGATATTATTACCTGCACATTAATGACATATCAAAGAACTTCCTAGTATTGTGTCAACATTTGAGAAGTAAGCGAATGTGTAATCACGAACTGTCAATGAATTGAAATTTCCGTCGAAATAAAAAAATACAAATTAAAGCGTTCAAAGTAACTTCCAAGCTAATAGTAGTAAAATATGCGTTTAACCATTCAATTCATAATAATAATAATAACAAATCCTCAGACAAACACATCGACTGTATGACTCCAAAGTAAGTTGAGCTCGTGTGTTTGGACGACCATACAGCAAACTGGGGGGAACTTAAAATAAACGTACATGTGTAAATATAAAAAACAGTGACCACAGAACAAACATGACTTGAACCTGGGACCTCCGGCATATAAAGCACGGCTACTACCCATTTCGCAACTCGGCCGACACTCCTATTAGTCCTTTTACTAAGTCACTGTTAGACAAACATCTTAAACAAGACGAAGAGTCAACGAAGAAGAAAGTCGACATGTTGGCTGAATAGTCACCTAACTTTACTAGACAATAAAATTGCTTGTGTGTTAATGTATCTCGGAGGTAAACGACAAAACGAAACGGCACTTACACCACTTTAGACATTACTCGAGATGTGTGCCATCTATGACATTGTTCAACTTTGAAAAATTTACCACAGGCAACATAGTGCACTGTTATTCAGTATAATTGTTATTTGTAAACTGAAATAACAAATATAACAAAATATTGTGAATCAGACATTTCCAGTGATACATATAACCTACAATGGGATCGTAATATTAAAAATTGTCATGGTAAGTTTGTATACAGAAAAATATACATATATTTTATACAGCTACTCGTCTTATATTGAACTATTGGTTAGGTGAGTTATTGAACATGATATGACTATATTAATGATTAAACATTACGTATATAGAGTGGATACACACATATATTAACATATTTGTATTGGAATAATTTTTAAATTTCTGAAAGCAATACTTTGCTTTAGAAGCCAAACTTTGGAGGACACCTTATAATGGAAATGGCTAAGATATTTAAATTTAATGATCTGCACTTAAATGTAATCCGTCTTAGCACATAACAGACTTAAGTTTATAATAAATTCGAATATTGAAGAGTGTAAACCATTAAGTATATAAGTCATAAAGATAGAGTAAAAATATATAACAGTCTAAAAATTTTAAGTCATTATCACCGTAAATTATTGAACAGTATTGAATAAAGTTTTGTATATAGTACATAAGAAAGAGCCTTCCGAAGACAGATTCAGGTATTTTTTTTTAGTTTTGATAAATAACAGTGCGCAATCGTACTCTGTTGTGATGACATCCCAAGCCTTGAAAAACATCCAGAACGAATGTCAAAAACTCCTGCCCGCGAGGCAATAGCATGCGGGAACAGGACGCCGCATGTTGACCTCCCTGTCACACTCATAGTCCCCAAAGGAGGTAATAGAGAAAAATAACAAATGCATTAGGTACACTAAGCGAGTATAACAAGCGACGCACCGCACGCGTCATCCCCTACGCAATGATGATTTATTGCTCCACCGGCAGCGAGTCTGATATAAGTATAGTTTTCAAAGACAATATGTACATGGCAAATTTTGCAAAAATGTAAGAACATGCTGACTTTTTGTTTAACAAAGTATTACTTCTATATGTCGAAGACAAACTTTCGAAATACTAAACTCGACAAAAAGTTATTAATAATATTATGTGCAAGAAAATCAAACCTTGCATTGTAACATTACGACGAGATTCAAAATTAGTCATGGATTGCTGTGTTCAGTCATTTAAGCTCGCAAATAATACCTATGATATGAAATATGTGTAAAAGCTATTGGTTTTGTTGTAAATAAATTATTAAATCATAATATTGAGATATTGAGGACCATATTTCAAAACGTGCAAATCGACCAATTGTTTGGCAGTTTTTTACATAAAATGTAAAAATTTTATGTTAATGTTTTTTAAGTCAGATGTATGCTTGGGGCGCATTATAGATACAACTCTTAAAGTGGTAGGCCTTTATCCAAATCTGCCATCAGAAATGTCAAATATAAAGAAAAACTAAATTGGAGTGAACAGTAGACTTGCAACTGTTCTTGATAGTCAAACAGGCAAAAATGTGTTAAAACTTGTGAAAAGTGGTCAAACTGATTGCTGGAGTAGCGGAACTCAGGTCGAAAGTCGGGGTTGCGTTGGTTAAAGTTTAAGTTTAAAATTCAAATATTTAAATTTAGAATTTCAAAAAAACCTAAACTCAGGCACTATTAAATTGCGTCGTTCAAAATGTTAGACATTTTTCAAAATATTTATATTCTTAAAGATTATAGTACTATTCATAAAGTTCCTTAATGGCACCTTGTTAATTTGGCATTCACCTGATACGAATAAGTAAGTTAAAATCCTGGGTATATGAGATGTGTAACTGAAATGCGATATGACTATTATTCACTCCAATTTACGTTGTACATTGAGGGGTCACTATGTTATCTTGTCGAAATTTCAACAGCCTTATTTAGTATAAGAGAAACATCCATAGGAGGGAAATTTTGGAGCAGTTTCACGTTCGAAGCAAAATCGCCACTCAGCAAATTGTCTCGCACCAACCTAAAAAAAGCAATGGTTTTTCATTAATTAATTATAGTCAATACGGAACGAAACAAGGAAAAACAAACCAAACAACGAAAAAGGAAAATATTTTTTAAAATAGGAATTAATCATTCCAGAATTGTAAAGCTAAAATGAAGTAACTAAAATTCAGGATTCCCAAGAAAAAAAGATCCAATAAAATTGGATTATTTAAATAATTTCACAAATTTATGTAAGAATTATATTAACGTTAAAACAAAAAAATATAATAGCATATTTATCTCAAACAAAAATATTATACTAGCATAATATTTTTGGAAAGTCTATGTTTTTATTTTAGCCGATAGTTCGGAGAGACTTAGATCTATCAATAGAGAAAAAATTTTCTACTGATTATCTTTTACAGCTGAACCTAAGAAAATATCATTGCACACAAATTTAAATAATGTTTATATAGTAATAAATACTTACAAAATCATAGCGCAGCATATGTAGATGAGGAATTCAAAGCGGTTCGGATCCGCGAACAGAGAATCCCACAATCTCTCTACGTCGGGAAGAGAAAACTCCTGCGACAGCAGCAATGTCAGCCATCTAAAATTTTTTTATTAATTTTAAAATCTAATTACTATTTCGAAAAATTTCTTTACCTGAAAACCTTCTATCACAGCGGCAGTGATGACACGCTTTATGTGATGTAAAACGGAACAAACTCATAAATACGTCTAATTCTATAGAACACGCTCGAATTTTTGCAGTAAAAAATTGGAATCCTGGTTGCAGGCTCTTTCATCAATCAAAGTCGCCACTATCGTAGACAGCCGCAGCTTTAGGAGAGCATGGACTTTAATGTTTTGGCAGATTATCTTGCCATGCTCGTTTGAACGACGTTATCCGCCGGGCGCTAGTCACCTCCAACTCTCCCTCGGTACTCGAACCGTCGTGACGATGGCAAGCGGCCTGATGGTACGACTCTAGTACCGTAGAAAATAGGCAGGTCGCTGGTGTGGGACGCAACCTGCGTAGACACTTTCGTAGCCTTCCAATTTTTCTACGCAGTGTTCAACATTGGCTCGGCTACCAACGCAGCGGAAAGTGTGAAGCATAGACAAAATATCAACATATAGGCCAAGGTAATATTTTTAAGGCTTTTAGCGTTTAGAGTATGGGTATTGTTTTAGACTATGCTCAAGGACTCTACAGTTAAATTTCAAAACGATTGGTGTTTGAAACTCGTGGCCCTTACTTAAGCTGGAACATTTTTGCACAATTTTTATCAATACCTTTCAAACGCGGCAATTGTTGCAAAGTGTTTACATCAGAACCTAGGGCCTCATTTGTGATTGACTTCGTAGGTGTCTCATACGTTAGTGAATCAAATGTGATGCTCATTGCGGCCTTACTCGAAATTTGTGACGCTTTGGTTTCGGAGATATAAGTGGTTGAATCGGATTGATTATGAAGCTATGGCTAACCAGTTTTCATCAAATTACTCGTAAATTATTGCATTTCGGTTTAATGTTAGTTGACACGATAGCGTCACATTTGCGTCACTAAAGAATGTACCAGGTGTGAATCTCGTAACACGATCATCGAGATATTTTTGCGCCATAATAGGTCCAAATGTTTGAACCAATAAGCTATCGTGACAATCATTTTGACTTCGTAATAGTCATCTGAACAATTTACTAACTTTCAAATACTTATTATGAACCTTTCTGAATGAATTATTAGGGCTTCGGGGGTTTAGGGAAACTAAACCTCTAATAGTCCGTCTAATTATTGTAATTTATTATTATTACTTTAAATATGTTTTTAAATTTGCAGTAGTGTTAGTAGATTAAATATAACACGTGAATTTGGTGGAATAACTTTGAATATCATCAGACTTATTGCATATGGGACTAATTCTAAATAAACTCAAAATAAATAAGTGTTATATAATTACTTGAAATATTTAGTTTGAGTGACATTGAATCTATTTCTTTATAAAACTATGGTTTAACAGTAATTTTTAATATTGTAACCGTTAAGGTCTACTCATCTGCATAATAAATAAATTTTGAATCTTAACTTAGGTAGGTACATAATATGTTATTGTTTTACAATTTTGTGATTTAATACCAAGCATGTTTTAAGAGGTTCCGTCAACCGGGGCTACTTTGACATGTTTTTGGAAGTTTTACTACATTACAAGATGCTCGCAATTCAAGCTTTTCGTACCTCATCAGAACAATTCAAGCCTTGGCTTTGAGATGTGTGCTATACAGTAGTCTAAGACACCCCCCCCCCATTCATTTTATATATTTTTTTAACGTCGAGTGTGGGGTTACTTTTACACCTTATTAGATTTGCCTGAAAGTCAATGATAACTAATGATAATGCAGGTTTCTTTGACACCACTAAAATATATAAATTTGAAATAGTTTTCATATATTATAGTCTTATTTATAGAATAAAACGAATATTAAGTTGAAAAGAATCAGTCATTTATTTGTAATGTAGCTACCTATCATACAAATGGCATACAACTGCGCACGACCGCGCGCGCCGCGTTCCCATAGCAGACTGGTCGCGCGGCGGCCGCAGTATTTATGTGACGCATCGCGCCTGCGCCGCCGCGACGACTGCCTGTGTACATCCCATACAATAAGAAGACGACGCTCCGGCCGATATTTATATGTACAGCTATCCTGCTCTAGCGGCCGCTCTCTTTCTCGCATTTACCGATTTTGTATATATAGACCAAAGCATGTAATAAACATTATTGACACTACATCCGCAATTACTGTTTTACTTGTCTCCCCAAAAGAAACCGATTCGCTACGCAACTCGCTACAGTAATATTATTCTTACAATATTAATAGAAACTGTTGTACTATGTGTGCTTTAAATCAGTCAGGATATTATCAATTTACCATTCTTACAAAACAAATAAAAAAAACTATGACTAAACAAGAGAAAGAAATTAACATTTAAGAAATACTCCAAAATATCAGTCTGTATCGTCACATCGTTGGCATTATATGACTTTTTTTGGTCCCTCCATTTCAATGACCACAGACCCACTTCAAACTGGTCACACAGCAGATCCAATCCCTCTTCATTTTATAATGACGGTAGTCACAATTGCAAATAGTGCACAGGTTTCCATCCTCTTCATTTTAATCTGTTTTGTTCGCACGTCCGACGAAACGTCGAAGTGTTTTGGTTTGCATATTACCTAACCTTTTATTTCGACGTGGTTCTGGTATTTTTGCCAATCCAGATGTTGAAGGATGATTCCGTGATCAAGAAAAAGCGCGACAAACGACCAAAATCGCGTCGTGTCAAAGTAACCCCAAAAACTGTCGAAGTAATACGCAAAGTCAAAGTAGCCCCAGTAGTAGATTAATTTGTGATGTGAAACTGTGATTTATATAAATATTATTTTGAGAGTGTAAAATTAAACTGTATAATTAGATTTGGAATTAGGTACATACGTACTTAGGTACATACCTAAGTACATATTTCTCAATTTTGGGATTTTATAGTTTTAGCAAATTTTTAATATCAAGTAAACATGACACCAAAATTTGTCGTATAAGTCGTATTTTTTAGTTGTGTTAACTGCATACCCAATATTAAAAATATATAATTTAAATCGGTTAGATATTCTTAAAAAGCTTCCCTACCTGTTTATGATTAATAAACAAATAATTTAAGAAACTCCGTCTTATTTTAATATCTCATGATCGAAAATAAGCCGAGGAAAATTATCATTAAAACGCCTTTGAAAAATTTCCTTGTCACCCTAGTCATCAGAAATAATTCATTTGCACATAACTATCCTGCATGACTACTACGGTGCAAAAATGATTGTCATGATAGCTCGCCGACTTTGTCACTAAGGTTTAATCGAAGGTTAAATCGCATTTAACGCATTTTAGGTGTCAGCTAGACGAAATCGGGAGAAGGGGAAGGTCCCTGCCCCCCCCCCCGCCCGCGCTGTACCGATCTTAGGAATGTTCATTTGGTGTGCGTTCAGAGTTCTGCAAACTACGGTTCGAACATACGGGTGTTCGTTTTCGCTGCAAAGTATAGTCAACTCCGGAAATATAGTTTTGTTATTATTGTTAGATTTGTTAAGCTTTTGTTTTGTAATCTTGTTGTTGTGTTTTGTTTCTTTTATTTTTGTTACGTTATTGTTTGTCATTACTGTTAGAAATTACTCACCAAAACAACGTTTTGCGGCGTCAAGCCAGAAAAATGATTTATGACGTTTTTAACTTTAGGGATACGCAGATCACTGAGTGGGCTTTTTGAAGGTGTAAAGCCTTTTTTTTTTACATTAAATTATTTAAAAAAATGTTTATCTATATTTTCTCATCCCTTTTATAATTTATATTTAATGACAATAATAAATCTCGACGTAATTATAACCACTTATGTCAGAAAAGAACTAATATGAATATGACAATGAGGGGTTAAGTGACTGACTGTACTCTTGCGTTTGCTATATTACGTGCATATTTTGACTATACTTGTTTTTGCTCTCGATCCTTGTCTATTATTTTTATTTGACGATTAATATTATTATTTGACGGCCTGTTTGGTGTGGAGGTAAGTACCCTTGCCTTCCATGCCAGAGGTTCCGGGTTCGAATCCTGGTACAGGCAGATATCTTATTATATTTGCTTTCTAGTCATGGATTTGTATGTATGTTTAATTAAGTTTATTTCTAATATTTATATATGAAAAAAAATCTGTTTGTGCTTATATATTTCTTAAGTTTATTTATCCGTTATCTAGTATCCATAACACAAGTTCTTATTGATACTTAATTTGGGCTAGACAATGTGGTGTGATTGTAAGAAATATTTATTTATTATTTATTTATTCATTATAACTACTATAAATTGGATCAAAAATAAAAATAATATTAAATAGAAGTCAGTAGGTAAGAAACAGGTATAAAATATCATTTGACTGACTGTACACTTGCGCGACACGTCTTGCAACAACTTCAGAGGGGACTAGAAGTTTGAGGCGACCTACTGCATCAACAACTGTTTTCCTTTCATTTTGGAGAATAAACGTTGTTGGGTTCGGCCTAGTTTGATAACGATAAAAATATTGTGACATTGTGATAATATTTCTTAACATCACATAATAATTTGTATATTTTATTTATGTTTATTTAATTCGTCCACACCTTGAATAACTTTTTTTATTATATGTTTTGTTAATAATCTGTACTTTAGGAAAAATATTTTGTTTATTAATTGGACGACGGTTGATTTACGGACATGTATTTCAGGTAGTTTGTTTCAGTCGAGTGGTTATACATATCAACATGTCAGTAGACATGATATATATTGGTATATGTTTTATTCTCGTAATCAATAAATACAGATTTCTATTCTTTTAAAAACCGAATTATGAAAATTTGCATACATGATTTCAGTGACACAGAAAGGACATAGCGTACATTTTAAAGAAAAATAAATGGCTATTCCAAAAGATACGCAAATAAAACACCTGTCAAAATCAATAGATGTGATCACCTAAAACTATAATATTGCGGGCGTAGTTCCTGCGACTCAAGGAGCTCCCATACCGCAGGATCGTTCTTCTTGACGCAATCACACAGCTTGCTCATCATGTAGTTGATGCCGCTCTCAGTTTCGTCCAGGGTCCGAATGAAGAAGTCCCGGATCTCAGCCATCAGGTTCGTGAAGCAGAAAAAGCAGTCTGCCTCAGCGTGTTCTGGAAAGTAGTATTGATAGATTTTTCATCTATTTCTGTATAATCACATATTGATGATATAAATTTCATTGACTAACTAGTCGACCCTGTATTGGCCAAATTAAGTAATGTAGACATACTTTCGTACTTTGAAGCACAAGGAAAGAAACAATTTCTTTAACCACCAGTTGAAGTATTTATCATTTTATTTTATTTATTTATCAAATATAAGTTGTGACACAAACATTTTTTTAAAATAAAGTTTTGAATTAAATATCGAAATTGTATGGATTAGAAAACTTAAAAAAGAAGCAAAATATCTATTAAAATATATGGTAATTTTTAAAATATAAAAGTGTGGCACAACATAAATACATTTACATGACATATTTAATGGATTTCCTCTAATTGGTAACAAACAACTAAAAACATTTATAAAAATCCTGTCGCATTTCATAGAGGCCATGGGTAACTTAAGAGTAAAATTAGAAGTGGTATCTGCCTCATTACAGCCTAGTAAACGATTTAGAAGCTAAGTTGATTCTGGCAGGGCAGCGTAAATGAATATACAAAAATCAACAACATTCCAAGGCAAAATGAAAGAAAACTTACTTTTTGGCGATATAGGTCTTGAGCAAAATAATAGTTAATCTAATATTATAGTAAATAAACTTTACATCTCTATGGCGTTAATAACTAAACCTTTACAGACAGTTACAAACAATAAAAGGAAAGATTACGTTTTGTTAATATTAATATAAACAATTAAATAAAAAAAAATTACAATTAAAATAAATGAATATATTGCAATATATTTTAAGTCAAATATATCCAACTGTAAGAAGATATGTATATTTCTTAACTTAATTACACATCTTCTATAACCATAGCACATTGCATTGTAATATGAGACCCATTAAGAAAATGATCAGGCAGATCACATTGCATGTGGCTAGACGGTAAGTAAGATTCGAGACCTCATTACCACAAGCTAAGAAGCAGGTAGATAAGGTTATGCAACCTTTATTAAAACCTGTTTACGCTCATGCATATATAACATTGACTGGCTTCAAATACACGTTTTTAAACTTAGTTTTCAGTCATTAATCTAATACTAAAATTAAAATTGGATTGTTAGGTTTGCATCACAAACTTATTATATTTAGTGATGTCATGTACAGTCTACCCAATAAAAAATAAAATCAAGATTGAATATGCATAGCTTATCTTAGCCCTTAGCTACAGTGATGAATTATTGTTCTGAATATTCCCTGGCTCGTCTTTCCCTGTATTAGAAATTAGACTGCTTGCTTATAAGCTGTGTGTATGTTATACACCATTGAAATTTACGCAATTTTAAAGGATTAAAAATTTTAAAGCGATTTCACCCGCGCAGTATTCATTTGAGGACCCAACCTTACACAATCCGAAATGATGTGAATATGTCTTACTACACATCCACAATAAAAAAATAGTACCTAATAAAGCAGCATAAAATTTTTTAAGAAACTCACTTACTAAGTAACTGTAAACTACGAAAGTAGTACTTCTCATTATTAAATCATGATTGTAGACAGCAATAAGAATAAAAAGTTATAAGTATAAAAGAAAATATTACTTCTGTACTCCTTGTCAGAATCTATCGCAAATGTGTGATAGATAGGGCCGATAATTTCATTCATGCCTTGGACATATCCCTGCCCCGGATTCAATTTGGCATACAGGAACAGCATTCTCTCAACAACCTCCCAATGTGCTTCACTGCCTTCGTTGAGGGGTGCATAGTCACCCGTGGCCACTGAATCAGATCGTCGAATTTCATTGCACAACTGTAATACAAGATAATAAGACACATTAAATAAATTTGAAGCCATTTGAACAAAATACATTTATCAATTTTATATAGATTTTAATGCAGTCAAAAAGCAATAAATTACTGTAATGTTACATTAACATTGTAAAAAGAAATGCTTATTGCAGTGTGCAATTGTGTCTAGACAAATATTAGTAATTTTCATTTTCATAAATACTTTTTTGGGGAGGTTAAAAACTGGCTTTGAAGTATTGTACAGTTAAATTTTTTTATAAAAACAGCAGCAAACCTAACATAAATAAATAATTAATTTTGGAAATTATATACAAGATAAATAACAATGTTTAGTTATTTTACACACAATGGAATTGATAAGATATCAATATGTTTGCATTTCAAATGTATAATAGAGACTTGTATAACAAATTAAAATATAAGTTAATAAAATACTTTGCTTTTCTCTATAGTTAACACTTGTTTGGATAATTTGCTAGTAAAACCAATAGTTTAGGTGTTACTGTCATTTTAGTTGACAAAGTTTGGTACTATTTGCTTCATTTTTTAAGAACTTCCTTCCTCTTTAATTTTTTTAATAAAATGCTAAAAAATACTTATCTAAGTTTTATTAAAACTTACCTTGACTACCCCAAGACCACGTCTTTCAAGATTAGAATACTTCAGAACAGATTGTTGTACTCTTTTATGTAACCTTTTCACTCCATTACTATTAGCAATCTAAAAGAAGAAATATAAAATTTTTTTAAAAGATATTAAATAACTTCTATATGTATTGTTAGACATAGAAATCGGAAAGATCTTACTTCTGGACAAGGGAATTCCGAAGCTGATTGAAAAAAGGAGATGTCTGGGCAAAGTCGTCTAACATCCTTGTCGATTTGCAACAATACTTCATTATCTTTAAAGTAGGTGCTCCATGAGCTATCTGGACTTATGCTCAATGGATGATCACTCTCTCCACCAGGTGATACAATTACTTCATCTGCCATAAAAAAAGATTACAATTTTATGTTTGTGTTGAACATAGATCTGAATAAAATTATTCACTTATTTGTTACCAAGGAGTTCATTATTATAACACTACCTAGCATAATACCAGCTTGTGGTTTACTATTTATTTTAGTTTTTATTTTTATGATTCATCATTATAAAAAAGTTATCAATGGGAAAGAAAACACTTATCTTATTACAAATGGTGTTGCATTGTTCAGACCCATTTATCAAGCAATCTATCGCCGTTGAATTGGTAAAATTATGAGTAATTATAGAAATTATTTAGTTTTAGCAGAGACTAGTAAATAACTATAGACTAACCATGTCTAACAAAATTTTGTGACTTGAAAAATAGTTGTTTTTAAGATAGAGAGATGGCGTTAGTTGTATTAGATTTACAAGTTATTTAAATTTAGTAAAAATAATGCGTAAAAAAACTTAAGATGGAGCTGTTTACAAAATCATTTGATATTTCATTGCAAGTTATATCCGTAGGTATCAGGCGACAACAGACGTTGCCAGCTAGTGCATTATATTATTTGATGCTATGTTGCCGCTCTTATAATTCAGTAACAGAAATTTTTACACCACCCCGGATATTATTTGTAGTGTTACTGGATTACTGTATTGCCAGTATATTATTTTTCCCACAAAAATATAGCATTCATCTCCACAGTTTGTTCTTATCTGCCTTAACATAATAAAACGAATTTCAATGCATTTAATTAATAGGTTTTTTTATATTTTAATTTATTTCTTGATATCGATAAAAATTATGTCTTAATAAGTGCATAATTTTTATTTATAATGCATATAACTCATAACTATTTTGCTGTAGTTAAAAAATTATTTTCTTGCTGGATGGATTTTGAAATATTTTGTAAATATTGTATTTAGATACTTATAACTTAAATCAACTTTTTTTGTTCTTTTTATGACAACATTTTATTTGTTTGACAATTTGAATTCTTTGTCGTTTATTGTTGTTGCTATGGGTGTGTGTTTGTTTTGGAACTTTTCCCTGCATTTCTTTGAATTCACAATTTTTCTGCTCGCCTACTGTGACTCGTGCCGATCAAAGAAAATAATTTCGCACATAAATCCAAACAAATAAAAAGCACAAAATAAAATATTTGACTATAAAGCTAACATAAATATATTTTTTGTGATATTATTTAATATGTTATGATTTTGACACTTTTTAAAGTAATTAATACAACTGAATATCTATGTCATCTATTTTAAATCATACAGATTCCCTCAAGTATTTATTTTTCCATAATGATTCACCTATAGTTCGAGAACCTTGTCTCTATCGGTAAAGATGCACGCAGTTACATATTCTTTGATTTGCTTTTATGTCTTTTATATATTTATATACATAATTTGGTTCTGACTTTCATTTAGTAATTATTATAAAATGTTATAAAAATTAAGGTATAGTCATTTTTTGCGTAAAGTACTGAAATCAAAAGCTTATTGAGGGCCTGGAATGAACTCAACTATTTACTTGCTAAGGTTTCAGGTTATTTGACAACGCCATCTAGCAGTTTTAGTCCGTACTAATATACAAACAAATATTTTGCATTACATTTCTCGTCAATAATTCATATAAAAATTAAATACGACAAGGTTGGTCCAAGCTATTTGAGAGCGACATCTAGTAATAGCTTGGATTTTGAGCTTTTTCCGAGTCACGAATTTTTGTATGGAGATGGTCAGTCTATAGTTATTTACTAGTCTCTGGTTTTAGTAAAAAAGACTTGATTTGTGTAAATGTTTATTTTAAATGTTTATTCAGTTGCTCAATTTTTGGGAAAGTGGTGGTTACCATTTTTATTAAACCCAATAGCCAAACAATACAGCACTCTATGAAAAAACAATTAAAATTTAAAATATAAACAAATTTTGGTGTAAATATTGACAGATATTATGGGTCCAATGTTATTAGCAAATACTGAAAGGTTTTCTTCCCCCATTGCTTTTCTATACAAAGTCAATTGTGATACTTTTTATATGAATCACTGGTATTGTTGTATGCGTCTCAGCATAAGCTCACTATGTGCTATTATGTCTAGTTAAAAAACAATTCAATAAATTTTATTTTATAATATCAAGCTTAGCTACACCAGGTTAGGTATTATGTTGCAGATAATAGACATACCAATAAGCTGCTTATAAAGTAATCTTTTCTTAATGAGGGTTGCTTCTCTAGCTCTTTTTTCATAAGGTAAATAATGTAGTAAAATTTTCCAAACCAGTGATCTCAAGCCCTTGTCATCCGGAACACCTGTAATTTATTATTAAAACTGTTTTACTTCACTTTCAATAATGGTGTGTATCAAAATTTTGTACAAGAATTGTTTTTGCCATACCATTGAAAGCTAGTTTTTGAAGCTGCTCATTATCTACAGTGTCATTTTCCAGAAGCTCTTCAAAGGCTTTTACTCTAATACAAAAAAAGGAAACTAAATTAATAACATATCTGAAAAGTAAGTTATGAAAGAACAGTGGGTTTGATTGATTAAAGAATTTCACCCAATAATAAATAAAATAAATAAATAATATACAAAGAATACCACTTAACAGCTTAGTTAAATAAATTATTGTTTTAGAGATTAAAGATTTAATAGTTTGGAGTGAATGTATGTTACGGTACAAAATGAAAATAGTTCAATTTTAAAAATCTTGTTGGTACTTGGTCTGAATAAGTAAAAGAAAAAAGGGGCGTTAAGTATTAAGAAGTATTATATATTATAAGTTTAGAACCATGGTATAAAATTTTAACTTAGTTTATATTTCTTTGAATAAAGGAGAGATAACAAATTAAACGTAAGTTTATAAAAAAACATATTACTCACCTTGCCCTGTGCAAACTCATCTGTAATTTGGTTTTCTTACGACAGAATTTGACAAATGCTTGATATTATAATTTACGTATGTCTTATAAAACTGTTAACATTAAGCAACATATATACCATGGAACGAATGTAACTTATGGATTTATGAAATATAAATATATGGCAGAAGAAAAAACTGTAAACATTTTACCACAGAGTAACTAGCACATTGGCATTTGATTGACATTAGGCATGTGTCGTTCGCGATGGAACGATTCAGAAGAACTAGATCTTCAAATTAGCGCGAATGAGTGGATCGCTTCGTTGAATATTGCTGCGTTCCGTTTGCCGATTACAGCGCTCACAGCGCTAAAAGTGCTCAAAACCGTTCCGATTCGTTTGAGCGCGCTAAAAGTGTTATTAGTGATATTGCAATCGGAACGGTAAATAGCGCGCTGACATTCTGATTGTTCGTCGATTAAGTCTAAAGTTATAATTTCATTAAGATCTTTGACCCTGAATGAAGCAGGAGCCATTTTTTAACATTATTACAAAAGAAAATTAATAAACAAGCTTTTAAAATCTTAAATAGACTAACAAAAACATCAACAAAGTAACGTCATGTGTCAGTTTTGACAGGCCGTTCACAGCGACCATGCTCCGTAGCGTTGGCACTGTGAGCGGTATGATGGCGGCGTTCATGACGTCATTGATGACGTATCGATATCGCTGTGAGCGCGCTCACGGGCAAACGGAACGGGTATATGAGCGCTGTGAGCGCTGTAATCGGGAAACGGAACGCAGCATATGATTCGTTCGTTAGAAAACATCGCGCGGGTCGCGGCGGCCCGAGAGAAAGATATGAACGAAAAAGAATTGTACTGTAGCGTAGATATATCAGGATTGATTGATCTGTTCGTTCGTAGTATGGGGTTCTTTTGACACCAAAGTTAAGGTACATTTAAAAGTCCGAACCTCTACAGCGGCGTCTATAATAGAAATAGACAAATATCTCAATGAACCCTTATTATCCCGCTCAGAAGACCCACTTAAATGGTGAAACGCTCGAAAAAATATATATATCATCGCTTCTTTATATTAGGGTGAATACCCTAATGGCAAGAAGACTCTGCAACATAGCTACGTCACTTCCATGTGAACGTATATTTTCCAAAGCGTGCAACACAATAAATGAGCGTCGTAGTATGCTTGAACCCGAAAAAGCAGCGCAACTTAAATTTTTAAATCATAATTTTATTATATATTGTTTATAAATTTGTAACATTTAAAAAAGAAATTGAAAAAAAATATCTTGTTTCTGTTTATTGCACATCATGTTTTTATTATTTTCTAATCATTATTACTTTATATAATTACCAAGTAGGTTTATTAACATTTTTTTATTGAATTATGTTACCAAAGCCTTTTTATTTATCTTTTTTTTTTTAATAAATAGCAGTCGTTTGTCTTCTATCTCACCTGAAGGAAAGTGACGATGAAGACGAGGATCATACACGCCTATCCAAGAGGTACCTATTCACTCTATACTTGAAAGCTCCAGGGTTATATTTGGCTGGAAAAACAGACGCAGGCAAATCGTTCCACTCTTTGGCAACACGAACCAAAAATGAGCTCGAACCGAACCGTTTAGTTCAGCTCTTCGGCACGCTAACCACAAACGGGTGAAACTTCTGTCTGCGTCTGGTTGACCGGTGGAGAAAGGTTGAAGGTTCTATCAGCTGAAAAAGAGCATTCGCACACTCTCCAAAGTGCAATCTGTAAAAAACCGATAGACTAGCAACTTTTCGACGATGTTCGAGACTTTGCAGTCTCAAAGAATTAAGTTTGTCGTCACTTATGAGTGTACGTGTCCTTCGGTCGACAGAATCCAACGCTTCAAGATGGTACTTAGCTGAATCATACCAAAGATGGCTGCAGTACTCCATACAGGATCGAACCTGGGCCCTAGATGGTTTGTGATCGGTACAGATACACCTTGGAAAGTGGGCGTCAAGTTGAATGTGCTCTTTTTACCAGAGAAGAGATACGCCTGGGTTTAGAAGGGTTGAACTTGACATTGATTGATTGAACGGGTCAATTGAACCAGGCAGAAAGGGATGTGACGTCATGACTTGGTTTGGCATGGATGTCTGGCTAGGTTGGTCCTCTATGGCGATATGTTACAAATAACGATGTTAAAAACGGTTAAAATTTTGTAACCTTTAAAGGTTGTACTTTTTTTAAAAAAGCGTGCTGAAAAAGTGCTTTTCATTTATTTTATTTTTTATTTATTTATTTATCACAAAATCCACAGCTCTTAAACTATGTTACAAATACTTAAGTTTTACTGACAGCCAGTTAAGGATCTACATTTTGTTACGAATACATAGCTGACTAATAAATAACAGAAATTCAAACTATTGAAACATGGTATTTTTATAATTATGGTACAAAGAGACCAATTAAGATTGAGAAAAAAAAATTATAAGTATATAGATTAAAAATTGCCGTATGAAATTTGAATGCGCGTGCGTGTTTAAGAGAGTGTGTGTGTGTGTATGTGTGTATGTGTATGGGTCTGTGTGAGTCATTTAATTTATGTAATGATCGCCAGTTCGAGCTTGATTATATTGTTTTTCAATTTAGCCTTGCTATCGTTGAATATGTCCGTGATTTGAGCGTAAGTTTTGTTGTAAGTGTGCTGAATCCTAGAAATAACTGAATTCTGTGTATAGTTACATTTTGCATGGATATGATAAAATAAGTGAGTGTGTCTAGTTCTTGATGAAGGAGTATGGAAATTAAGGGTCAAGCAAGTTAGATCAATGGAATCTATTGAATTATTGCATAAAGTATGCAGAAAAAGCATGTCTAGAAAGCGACGTCGCCACTCTAAAGGAACAAGATGGTGGTGTTTGCAACTGTCTGAGTATTGCAAATAATTTTCACTCTGCCTAAGATTAAAGTGCTTAACAATTTTTTTTTGTATTGATTCGATAGATTGTTTATAAATTATATATTGCGGACTCCAAACACAGCTGCAATACTCCAACGTGCTACGTAATATATAATAATTTAACACAAAGAGAATCAGAAAAAGGAGCTGTTTTTCTCAAGATGAAAACTAATTTTTTAAATGCCAAACCAATGTGCTCACTAAATGTGAGTTTTGAGTCCAAAAGCACTCCCAGATCCCTAACGATGTTAGATTTATTTAATTCCAAACCATTAAAATAGTACGTAATAGTTAATATTTTATTTTTGCGAGTGAAAGTTATGTGTAAGCATTTTTCCACATTGATATTGATACGGTTAAGTTTATAATATTCAGACAAACGGTTCAAATCATCCTGTAGTAAAAAGCTATCAGAAAGATTCTTAGTCTTCATAAAGATTTTTGTGTCGTCAGCGTACATTATGAAGTTTGCGTATTTAATAGACTGCCCTACGTCATATAAGTACACTGAATATAGTAAGGGCCCAAGTTATGTAGTCAGACCGATAACCACCAACCTCAACTGCTTGACTGCGATTGCGCAGGTAAGACTCAATCCATCTCAATTAATTCCCAGATATTCCTAATTCTTGAAGTTTACGTAACAAGATGACGTGATCCACGCGATCGAAAGCTTTTTTGAAATCCATGTATATCACGTCAACCTGACCACCACTCTCCATGTAATTAAGAATTCTATTTGTAAATAAAGTTAGATTTGTAGAGGTAGAACGACCACGCATAAAACCATGCTACTGTGTTGGAATCATATGACTCACGTAAGGATAAATATGATCGTAAAATATTTTTTCAGCAACTTTACTAAAAATGTTAAGCTTTGCCATAGGGCGGTAATTTTTCAATAGAAGTCAGGTCCCTTTTTATGTACAGGAACAACAAGAGCCGTTTTCCATATAGTGGGAAAATATCCTTCAGCAAAGCAACGATTTAAAATATAAGTCAAAGGAAAAGGCCTTTGCACACTTTACAATAAACAAAGGAGGCAGTTTGCGACTGCCTGGACCTTTAGTGACATCAAGACCTTTGAGATTTTTTTCACAGTATGCATGGCTTACAGTAAGAACGCTTACAGATTCAACTAAGGAGGAACATGGATTAGCTTGGTTATCATTATAATTAGCAAGGGGTAAACTGAAATTAAAAAAAAAAGCTTTTTTGTCATAACACAACATAACGTTTCCACAATCGTGTAGAAAATCGTTTAAACATATAAAGAGAGAGTAAATAACTTGTAGTTATTTATGTTTTCAGCTTGTGTTTCCAAGAAAATTTTTGATATTCAATGAAATTCTCTTCGTACTTGATAGGCTTAAGGACTATCTGAAATTAAGAAATCAATTGACTATGAAAATTACGTTGGATATCAACCAATAAGCCCAAGCGTAAACTATTCGCACACAAGTACCCTTTCATAATAAAATGCGTACTGAATAGAAAAAGAGCACAGCAAAAAGCCAGCTTTTTGTTAAAACGAAAACTGTTTTCAAACCAAAGTATCAATCGACTTAACGCGTATTATAATAAGGTATAATATCGAATGACATAGCCTAAGAGACCTATAGAGTACACCAAATTTAAAAAAACTTTGTAAACAAACCATTGCCGGATATAAATTCGTCAATTTCATCAAGAATCTCACTTCCAAGACACTAAAATTTTACACTAGTAACTCTGAAAACACTGCCGCCGTATTATTAAACAATTTTTGGGTAGTAATTGGAGCTAAAACTTGCAAAACTAGAAAAATACACTTACATTCTTTTTTTTAATACAAACATTAGGGATAACCATCGACATAAAATGAAAATGAAAGAATGACAGGTATCGATTCCCGATCCGTATCGACATTTTGATATTTCGATACAACATAATCTGATAAGACTAAATCGATCAGATAAATATGTTTATATAATAATGAATGTTTTCACTTTCAGTATAATGTAGTAAAATTATAGTTTTCAAAGACTTTTTGCCGCTGGAACAATATTTTATTTTATTTTTACATATTAGGAAGACTATCGATTTCATAGCTTACAATAAACTTTTATAAAATATTAATGTGAAAATCATTTACAAGTCTCCACTGGTAGAATTTAAATATGGCAAAGAAGAAAGTTATTTCCTAATTATAAAGTCCTGTCAACACTTCACTTTTATATCTTCTGATAAAGCTGGTAAGTTAATAAGAGTATGAAAATACTAGTTACTATTGTGAAATATTTTATTTAATTAGGTCACATTGTTACAAGTTTGATGTACCTCATCAAATAAATGATAATTATTTAATACATATAATTAATAAGTAATATATTATATACGTTATTGTATTAAATTATATATATATATATATATACATATACATACATATACACATATATATACATATACACATAATATATACACACATATATACATATACACACATACATAAACACACATACACATATACATATATGTATCAATAAAAAAATTAAAAAAAAAGTAACAAAAAAAAAACTGATGTTTTACACACGAACCTTATCTACTCATTTGAGAAATAAATTGTTTAATTGCCTTTTCGTTGCTTGAATAGAGGTAGCAAAGAGGTCGATACCAACTTTAAGTTTGTCCAGGTCATTAATGGTTTGGGGGGCACGGTGAAGGTATGTATTCTGTCGGTAGTTTGTACTAACTGGAGCAAGATAAAATAAGGGACTGTGGCGAAAGGTTCTAGAGGGGGTATAGAAAAATAGTTTATCTAAGAGATTGGGACAGTCTACAAGTGAATTGGCAATTTTTTTAAAGAAAATTATGTCCGCAAACTTGCGTCGCGTCTCCAAAGGCAAAAAGTGGTATTTTAAACACTGTTTTACGTAATCTTTTTCCCTGAATTTACAGCGATAATTCAGAAAGCGAAAAAACTTGCGTTGCACACGTTCAATTCGGTCGATATAAATTCCGTATCTTGGATTCCAAATCTGTGAAGCGTATTCTAGGTGAGAGCGAACAAATGCGCAGTACAATATTTTAAAGGTTTTAACGTTTTTAAAATCTTTCACAGTTCTCAAAATAAAGCCAAGTGATTTGAGAGCCTTTCCTACAATAAGTGAAATGTGACTCTGAAACGTAAGCTTAGAGTCATGCAGGACACCCAAGTCCTTCGTCTCAGAGACACGTTGAAGGGACTGTCCCTTTAACCTGTTATCATATAAAAGTAAATTAATTTTGCGACTAAATGTTATAACAGCACATTTGTCTACGTTTAGGTCTAATTTAAAAGTTGAACAGTAAGTGTCAAGTCTGTTGAGATCCTCCTGTAGAAGATTGCAATCATTAATATTTTTAATTGGTTTAAAAATTTTCATGTCGTCAGCGAAACTAATCAGAGTTGAGTTTTTGAAACAAGTATCTATGTCGGATATAAATATAAAAAGAGCAAAGGTCCCAGCAATGATCCTTGTGGAACACCACTGGGGACCGTGACCCATTTGGACATGTAATTTTGCAACACTACAGCTTGTGAACGGTTAGTAATGTATGAAGTAAACCATCTCAATAAATCCCCTCTGATACCGGCACTCTGTAATTTATCGATAAGCATTTATCTATCTATCCTATCGAAGCATTTAGTATAGTCAGTGTAAACCACATCTGCTTGGTTACCGCTGTGCATCGATTCTGAAATAGCTTCATTTAAGAGTACCAAGTTGCTTACGGTAGATCTGCCTTTCACAAACCCATGTTGGGATGGGGGCAATGAAGCACTCAATGAAGAATACAATTTTTCATACACGGCTTTCTCCAGCGTTTTAGCTACGACACATAACTTTGAAATAGGACGGTAATTGACTATGTCATGTTTGTCGCCTTTTTAAAGATTGGTGAGATAAACGCCTTCTTCCATATCGAAGGTACAGTACCCTCTTTAATAGATCTATTAAAAATTATCTCTAATGGCAATGATAATTGATCAGCGCATTCAATAAATAAAATGGGTGGTAAAGCATTTGGCCCAGCCGATTTATATTTGTCCAATTTCAGAAGCTTGGACTTGATAGCGTTCCTCGTAATTGAAAACGTTGAAATGTCATAATCGATACACGATTTGTATTGATTAGTATTATGTGGAACTGGTGATGACAAGTCTGAAGTTAGAAATTGAGAGTGGAAGAAATCAGAAAATAAGTTACAAATTTCACGACCTGATCTGGTACTTTTGTCATTGTATGTCATTAGATTAGGTATAGCGTTATTTTTTGATTTATAAAAGCTCCAAAAATTCTTAGAATTATGTGTAATTGAGTTTTCTACATTTTGGATATAAGATTTATAGCACTCTCTTTCCAATAATGCAGCCCGATCACGCAGTATATTGATAGAATGTTTATCACTCAACAAACCGTACTTTTTAAATTTACAAAAATACTTATACTTTTCTTTTAGTACTTTAATAAGTGCTGAAGAATACCATGGTGGATATTGTCTTTTAGGAATATGCTTTTTTGGAACATATTTATATCGTAGCTTATAAAGTATTTCATAAAAAAAATTAACTGACTCCTCAACAT
This sequence comes from Marasmarcha lunaedactyla, assembly GCA_923062675.1. NCBI lineage: Eukaryota > Metazoa > Arthropoda > Insecta > Lepidoptera > Pterophoridae > Marasmarcha > Marasmarcha lunaedactyla. The sequence goes on along the minus strand of OV281339.1, from coordinate 8,174,177 downwards.
TCAGGTTAAGTAAATCTTTATGCCAGTCAACTTTTGCCAACTCTTTATTAAGTATGTCGTAGTCCGCCCTATAATAACAAAATTTCATTCGAGGTGCAGGTTTTAGATTTTCAGTGGGCCAAGTGCACTGAATCATAATTTTAAGTGCCATATGATGCGGGTCCAATGGTACCAGCGGGTTTGAAATGTTATCGACACATACATCAGCGTTGCAGAGTACCAAGTCCAACATCCTGCCAAATTGGTTTGCTATGTGATTATATTGATATAAATTAACAAGGGTTAGTTCGTCAATAAAATCTGTCTCATTGTTACCTAAGGTCATTAAGTTACTTGGTTCCAAATATGGTCCCTCAGTTGAGGGGTACCAACAAATTGAGCTCATATTAAAATCGCCGATTAATAAGAACTTGTCAGTCGGGTTTGATAATATGATATCCTGTAATTTCAGTTAGAAGTTTGACAGTTGTTGGGAAAAACTGAACCCCATGTTTTCACTACATAAGTAAATTACGCAAATATGTAACTTATTTTTACCTGCCTGAATCGTAATCCATAAGTCCTCCGCTGAAGAGCACCACTCTGGACGAACAAGTGTACAAAGGTCTCTCCGCACGGCTAGCAACACGCCTCCGCCCTTACTCTGTCCAGTGACGTCATACCTACGGTCGCGTCTCCATACACAATACCTATCATCTAAAATCTCAGAGTCTGAAATATTGTCGTTGAGCCATGTCTCTGTTAATGCTATTATGTCATAAAGTTCTAGATTTAGATTTCTATAGAAGGTTAAGGTCTTTGTTCGCAAGCCACGAACATTTTGATAATAACATGTTAAGTTAGTAGCCATTGGCAATGTTTACTACAAAAAGTATAAATACTTAGGATTACAAGTTTTACCACATAAGTTGTGAAGTGTCTATAAACAAACCTAACTAATTTGAGAAGAATATTTTTTTGTATAACATATTCCATTGTTATTGTACCTGGTCTAATAGAGCTGACACCAAATAAATAAATTAAATACTGTGTCAGAAACTGGTAAAATAGATAGTATTTAAAAGACAAAAATTTCAACAAGGTGAAGGTTTTGTAGGTTATCACAATGAATATTCTGCCCTTAGTATTTAGTTTTAAGAAATCCGTATTTATATAATGGGTTGACTGAAAGAAATCACTTGATAAGATAAGGCCGCCTAAATTGTTATTCCTTGATGTAATGAGTTTGTAAACAATTTCTTGTACATGACAATAAATAGTAATTATTAATATTGAGTTATATTTGGTTATAATATGTAGTTTAGAATACAGAAGAATATAGATGCATGTATAAAATATATCAAAGAAACAATAGCATACTAAGTATTGAGATATTATGCAAATCAGGTAATGCATGGGAACGGCATTTAGGCATAACAAAAAGGGTAGAATTAGCGAGGCGCTGCGTGCGAGCGAAATGATTGTAGGTACTGTGGAGTTGGACCACCGGTGGCACCGGGTCGTACGCATCCAACAACTGAGAGCAATAGGCCAACAGCTGATCTGTATTTCAATATTAATATGCGAATACAGAGCTATACTGCACTGATGGTTCGGTGAAAACATCAAAAGGCTATTAAAATGTATATTTGATTAAAAATAAAACATATAAATAATATATATAAAAAGACAATTAGCGAAGCAAATAGTATTTTCAAACTAATCAAGTTACTGTGAGAAAGTAAGGTAAATTGGAGTAAAGTGTTAAAGCAGGATATTACATCACATAGAACACAGATTAAGATAACTTGTTTAAATCACTCTCTGAATTAATAATTATTACATGTGATGTATCGTTTTTACGTATATGAATTTTCGAGAATTTCACCCACACATAATCATAGTCTTTTTCTTTCGCTAGTTGTTTAGTTTTAGTAAGCAGTTTCTTGTATTCCGGCGCTAGATGGTCATTCACAAAAATGCGGCGGTTATTTTCTTCGGTGAATCCTAAGTTGGCAGGTGTGATCGACTTAACTAGACGCGCAGATGCAATAAAGTCTTCTTTCACATACCTATTCAGGAAACTGATAACTATTGATTTTTCTTTATTTGAATAAGATGGTATTCTGCTCACGTAGTTTATATGGTTTTTTGTAATCTTGTACTTTATACAGTTACCAATCTTCTCAACGACAGCATAAAGATTTTCAGATTTTTTTAAAGGAACTCCCTTTATCTCAACATTATTAAGACGTGACCATTGGTCACGAAGAACTTCGTTATGCTGGAAATCGGCTACTTGAGACCTTAATTCAGTTACTTGACTAGATGCTGTTTCCAAGGTAGTTATGCGGGTGTCCAGTTTCTTGGCTTTAATATCATACTCCTGCATTTCTGTATGAATGCCTTTGTAAGCCCCTTGCAGTTTCGATATATCGGCTTTAATTACCTTTACGTCTTCGATTAAGGCTGGGAGACATTCTAACTTTAGAGCCATTTCATTCAGCTTTGTCATTATTGTTTCTAATGAAACATCCGGACTGTGAGCTGGTGTGACCGTGACCAGAGGGGAAGGTGACCGTAGACGGCAAGTCGAACATTTCCAGCTTGCGCGACGCTCCGCTCCAAGTCGGCGGTAGCCAGACTCGGTTATACTCGCACATGCGAAGTCATAATGATTTTTGCAGGTGCTGCACTGAACTCCGTCATTAAATTTTTCACCACACGAAGCACAATTCATTTTGTAAGCGAGCGAAGAGTGATTGTCGTAAGAAGTTTGTTTAAACTCGTAACCAGTACAAATACCTACGCGGACGCGACACGGATACGTGCGACTCAGACAAGTGTTGGCTGGTGACTGTTGTAAATTGTAGGTGTTACTGATTCTTTTATTAGGTGAGTTTTGAGCATAAGTCGTTCTGCATACAGTTCCGTGAATTAACTTTACCACTAGAATGTGTCGTTTTTTTGGTACAATAATTCGGGAGAAAAACTACCCTTTTTAAATTAAATATGTTTACTTTTATTTTTTTTTATTTAAATTCATAAAATTACATTGTACATTAATATTAATTTCAAATGTTATTTTTTTAAGTGACAACTATAAACGGGGTTTATGATGGCAAACCCATACCTAGTAGCGCGTACGCAAACCCCTTATTCACAGGGGGAGGGGTCAGCTTTATTGCCTGATTGCAAACTACCTAGAAGGGCAAACTTTTAAACTTATCGGGATAAGCTAATTATGCAGATGACTAAAGTCGATTGTAACTTAAAGGGCGAAGATATTATCAGAAAAGGAAGTATTTATGCCAGTAGACGCACAAATGATAGTGCTACAATGGAAAGGCCAGGGCCAAGGCAACAGCAAGCAAATAGAGTTTACAATGATCACTGGCCTGAAGACATTTCGACTACAGAAAATTCAAAGAGGAACATTAAATTACCTTATTTGCCTTCTGTGTAGCAAAAAGAACAAGCGCAAGGAAACGAGGTTTAGGTATAAGATTTGCAAAAATCCTCTTTGCCCTGCTTGTTTTGAGGAATGTCATACTAATTATGTAGTAAATTTGACTGATTCCGAGTAATACAAAGACTGATTAAAGAGTAACTCTTGTATAATACGAATAAAAAATAAAAATTGATTTTAGAAGTGCATTCAATTTGTTTTTTTTATTTTGATTGTGTAATCTGGAGAGAAAACATAAGTTAACATTATTTTATTTTTGTTTAGTCTGATTCTACTATTTTAAAAATAGATACAAAGAAGACTGATTGATTGTTAATTCTATTACATTAATAAGAAGAAATTATATTTTTGATAAGAAAATAATTTTGTTGATTTGATGATGTTGATTATCGCTTTGCCAAAGCGATTAAATTTAATAATTCAATAATCAGTATGGGTAACATCACTAAAATGCCAAAGGGTCATTGACGTTTCATTGTTTGCAAAGTTTTTTTTGAATCTGGTAAAGATAATAATGTATTGCCGCGAAATGTTGTGATAGTACTATAAATGTCAAATAGATAGCATGAGCTGTCAATAAAACTATTGTAACAATTAAACGTTATCGGCTTAAAAAAAAGCGTGCTTGAGCGCTTATGTTGAAAAGCATGCTTTTTAAGTGCTTTTCGTTTAAACGAACCTCTAGTTACAAACAAATTTATTTTTGAATTTGAATTACTTATACCTATTTATATTTTTGAATTACAGATGGTTTACCTATAACTCTTACCCGTACTTAACGTACCTAAAAATCAAAAAAAAATTTATTTTCTTTTTGGCAGATAGAATAAGTGATTACAGCAACTTAACATTTTGATTATTGATTCAATTATTGACACTTTGATTCGTATAAAATGTAGATTACAATTCCTCTGTTTATTATTATTACTGCAAATCAACACAAATAGACCGCTTTATTAACTTTAAATTCAATTTTGCAGGTTCTTATACATTTGGGTAAAAATAAAGTATCCCTTGTTGCAAAAAAGTGATTTAGAAGTTTACTCGATTTTGTTATTTTTAGTTGACACATGCGTAGCATCACTAATTAGTTTGTGGTTGACACTATCGTCCTCAACTTACTTACTTTTTTCATTCACTTTTTTCAATTGGAGCCGAGTAACCAAAAGCTAAGTCGAGGTTCCTAACGATGTACCTTAACCCTATTGGCAGCGCAACAATGTCGTTCGTCTGTTCCGTTTGGCTTCAATAGTAATATTATATTTATAAATATTTATTTTATAGATAGATATTTATTGGTAAAGTGGTGTCAAAATCGTATCGACTGTTTGAGACCATCGTTGAAAACAAAAAAAAATTTGTCTTATTTTATACTAGTTAAGTTGTATTGTATCAGTATTGATTTTATAGACAGATATTTATGGGTAAAGTGGTGTCAAAATCGTATCAATTAAAGACCATCGTTAACAACAAAAAAAATCTGTCTTGTTTTATACTAGTTCAATTCGTGTTAAATTACTTTGCGTGGGAGTCCAGGCTGGCGCATCCGAGCGCCGGACTCTGGACTAACGAGGCAATTCGACCGGTCTTCCAGCAGTGGTTGGGTGGGCGATTCGGTTTCCTGACCTACCGTTTGACTCAGGTGCTCTCGGGACATGGTTGTTACGGGAGTTACCTCTTTCGGATCGGTCGGGAACCGACGGCCATGTGCCACCACTGCGACGATTACCTCGACGAGACGGCCCAGCACACGCTGGAGGAATGCCCGGCATGAGATGCTTAGCGCAGCGCGCTCTGCTCTGTATTGGGTGCCGACATCTCGCTCCCAACCCTGGTTCACGCTATCGTCGAGAGAGAGAGATCGTGGCAGTCAGTGCGAACCTTCTGCGAGGCCGTAATGCTCACGAAGGAGGCGGTGGAGAGGGCGAGGGAAGATGATGCATCCTCCCTTCCGCTACGTCGCCGTCGCACGGGACGCTGGAGGGCGGCTTTCATTGCCGAAAGTTCCCTCTCCCACAGTCCCATGAGCCTTCGGTGGCGGGTTCGGGGGAACCCGCCTCCGGTCCAGGGCTCGAGATGGCGCGTGCGCTTCCTGCGCTCCATCTCATGAGGGATCACAAGAGAGAGACCCCCCCCTCTCGGGACGTCACCGGCGCTGCACAGAGCGCTGGCCAACGCTGTCGGGCCGCGAACGAATGCGCAAGTTCCTCGTGACCCGACTCCGTGCGTCCAGACGGAAGCCGCTGGTTTTTAGCCAATACGAGTCCAGCATAACCCGACTTCGGCCCCCGTTGGGAATAGGTATCCATGAGGATTATCCTGCGTCAAAAAAAAATTGTTAAATTACTTTAATCTAATACATCTTGCTTCGATGTCGGAGCAAGTCAGAATGTATTGCTACTTTTATTTCTGTTATGTCAAACGTATACTTTAAAAATCTTTTCTTCTTAATTCATAATAATTCATATTAACCTCTTTACTGAACTGTCGCGGCATTCTGACGTGCTTCCTAAGGCTTAGCCGTGACGGTACCTACTTTAACCCATTAGCCGCCAGAGTTGTATATTTACAACTGCGGCGATTAAGACACTGGAATTTTCAGTTAACAACAGTTCAATTTACAACTGAAAATTCCAGTGTCTTAATCGCCGCAGTTGTACAACCAAAAACATACCAAAGTGACTTTAACATACAAATCACTATTTGATGACCTTTTACCTACATCTACAAAGATCTACTTTTCAAGTAAGAGCCTTTTATTAAATCCTTTCCATTACTACCAACTTGAGTTTAAAATTCAAATTTGAAGGTATGCAAAATTTTTAACAGATAACGCGAGTTTACTCAACTCTTGTACCGCCGCAGTTGTATACATATAAGCAAGTGTGAGGTGACCAATTTCACTACAAGATTTATGCATTGTTTATTGATTTCTGGTAAGTAGGTTCGATTTTGAAAAGAAATCCACAACACTTGCATGTGCAAGTGGTGCAATGTTATTAACGATGTCTGCCGCCGGAGTTGCGGATTTGCAACCGTTTATGACGTCATAAGCGGAAACAACTTGATAATAGTGAGGGTAGTTGTGTTATGTTAAATATTATTAATCATTAATGTAAGTAAGTTAAACAATCTATTTAACTGCGTAATTGTGTTGGAGTAACGAAGCAAAATGTCGAGTGCAGAAGAATTAATTGTAATTTTAGAAGGCTTGCAGGACGCAACAGAAGAATTTGTATCAGATGATGATTTGGAAATGGATGAGTGGCAGGTGCGTAGAGACCTCCAACCTTACAGCCCTTCGACTATTTTGTATCCGGATTCACATCCGAATCAAATTGTCAGCCGATTTAAGCGAATTGCAGTCCTTTTAATATTTTGCCGATGAAGCCTTGATAAAAGAATTAGTCAGATGCTCTAATAAATATCACCAACTTTACATTCGAAGTACTAATATCCGAGAACAATCGAGAACACGTGACTGGTAAGAAGTTGATGTCAAACAATTTTTTTTATTTTTTGGGATAACAATGCATTAAAAGAATAACCATAACATTGAAATGCTGTAAATAAACTAGCCTTTTATTATAAGGATTTAAGTACCAACAATATTATATATTACATTTATAAATTATTGAAAAAAGTTGCGATGAAAGTATTTTGTTTTACGCATAGCTCTGATTAAGAATTAAATTAACAATTTAATTATTTAATATAATAATTTATAAACGAGCTGAAATTATACCCCTCACTATTTGTTTTTAAAATGTTTGCAAGTATAGCGCCGGAGTTGCAGATTTACAGCAATACTGAATGCAAAAACCATAACTATTCAAGATATATCGAAACTGATTTATGGTAGCATAGAAATATTTATTTCTCAACATTGACAATTACTTGTTCTTATTGACGTCAAATAAAACATGACTCTACCACCAGTTCGAAAAAAACCTTCGTGAAGAATTGGCAAGAAACTTCATGGATATATTTTTTTCAAAATAAGTTTACAGAGTCTCTTTATGTCTATACAAAATTATTCTTATCTGCATCTGTTAGCTCAGCAAGTCTCCCTCCCCCCAAGTATCCTAACGACGAACACCCTCAAACGGCACCCGTTCACGAGTTCACGGGGGATCCAGCCATCGCCCTCCTAAACCATATTAGAGGGAAGTGAGCGACCCGTCACCCGACGATACACACACCATAAGAAGACGTACTTTAGTGACAATGACGCTTTAGATATTCATCGGGACGAAGAACGCAACAAACAGACACATTACACATGTTTTGTTACAAATACTAGTACAATCCTGTTAATGAGGGGATTATACCCAAGGGCTTTTATCATCCAAATAATCGGATAGTTATAATATGACAGTTTATAATATGCTTCAGCACACAACTTCTGCTTAATAGTTTCTTTGAATTTGTCAATAGGAAGACCTTGGATATCGACAGGAAAATTATTATAAAAGCGTATACATTGACCCATGTAGGAGTTACTGACTTTATGAAGCCTACTATTATGAGCTGCCAGCATATTTCTTCCTCTTGTGTTTACACTGTGCAGATCTTTTTTCTTTTGAACAAGGTTTTTTTTTACATACATTAAATTTTCTAAAATATATTGATAATGGAAAGTAAGAATATTTATTTCCTTAAATTTACTTCTAAGTGACACCCTTGGACCGAGCTGATAGATTGCACGAACAGCCCTTTTCTGCAGAATGAATATAGTATCAATGTCGGCAGCACTCCCCCACACCAGAATACCATGTGTCATGAGGCTGTGGAAGTAACCAAAATCTACCTACTAATCGAGCAGTTGGAGCAGAACCAAGCCTTTTAGCTAAACCATCAACATGCGGCCCCCACTAGAGTTTGGCGTCTCAGGTTATGCCCACAAATACAGTTGAGTTTACAGGAGCCAGTTCCTGGCTCTTAACTACAATTTTATTAATTAGTCAAAACATATTATCGACATGATGTGCCTCATCACTAAAGCAAATGCAGGATAAAACGTGTCTGGCGCTAGGGGCACTTTCTTTTGTTGGATTCAAGAAGTTACAATGAAACTATCTTAGTGCTGTTAATTTAGATATGTCAAGGGTTTAAAATAATGTGTCTGTTTGACTTAGTACTAACTCTGTATTTCTTAATATCGACTTATTATGAACAAAATATTATACAAAAAATTGAGAGATTAATTTTACTAAGGTACCCCACCTGTTAATAGTCCTGACTTCGGTACACAATAACACAGAAAATAAAATTCAACGCACTTAATTTATACAACGTCCTGTAGTGAATAACTGAGTCATAGTAAAGCAAGTTTTCGTATGAAATGTCCTATCGTATACAGCCATTTACCATTAACACAGTGCAGTCAAAATTTAACACGATCTTTGTTATTTATCATTGTAAATTACAAGGTATTGCTTTCAATAGACTATGCCATATTAAATACAAAAAGTAATAAAAAACATGACATTGCGAGATTGCCAGATTCAGAATTCAAAAAAATGCCCAGCCACGACTCACTGCCAGAATCAAGTGGGCACAGATAGCTGATAGCTGAAGTTTTAACAAATCGTTATCTATCACAATATAAAAAAGAAACAATATTAAATCCTTACCATGACCATCCTTAAAGTTGATTCATATTCAATAAAACAGCAGGGTGGAACAATACGATCATTTTATTCTAAGCTACTAATGGTGCGTTCCGAATTGCCGAAAGCGCTCAAATACCCGTTCCGAATGCCTGTGAGCGCATTCACGATGGATATCAATACGTCATCGATAAAGTCATAAATGCCGTCATCATCCCGTCGGCGGCTCCTGTTACAATCAGGTTCGAAGGTTAAGACCTTTAAAGATATAACTTTAGATTTAATCGAGGAACAAATAGAATTTTAGTGCGCTATTTACCGCTCCGATTGAATCCGAAAAATATCAATCTTAGATATCTTTTAGTGCGCTAAAACAAATCGGAACGATTATCAGCAGTTTTAGCGCAACCGGAACGCACCCCATATCAGTACATTTTGTCGTATATTGGTCTTACTTTCGAAGTTTAGTTTTGTTTTGTTAGTTAAATTACTTAGTTTAGATCAGTCAGTGAATTTTTAAATATGATTGAAAAATATTACATCGTAGGTGTAGGCGAGATTGCTTGATTGATCTGAAATTGAAGGCCACCAGGGTAACTAAAGTTTGATACTTATAGATCCGGTAATGGATCGACCCACCGTGATCACTGGCAAAAGCTGAAGCTTCCAAAATTAAAGTTTTGTTTTTCATTTTTACAGCTACTGAATCATGCTTAATAGTGTAGTGGTTAAAGATAATAGACGAAACACCTTATGGCCTTCAGGAGCTGAAACGATGTGTAAATGCTTTCCTATGATTTTTATGAGTTTTTCAACAGATAAGAATAATTTGCAGGAAATTATATTTATATCCACATACATTTTAGCGAAACGGTAATATCTACACAGAGTTAATGGAAAAAATTACTGCTTTTAAAATACTATATTATATTAAAATATATGTATCAATAATACAATTTGTGTTATTTGAGTAAAATGAAATATTTTTTTTATACTAGTTTAATTGCGGGATACATAAAAAACATTTAAAATGGAGAACTTGCCAGAACTAACTAAAAACATCAAAAGAATCCCTGGTTTGTGGTCGCATGCGGTTATATACCGCCATACGAAGACAAAGGGCGAAATCAAATAGATAGAGTATGGCACAAAGAAAAGTAATGATGGCTTTATTTACACATATTTCCTTTAGTTCCGGCACTTCCAAAAAATACTCAAACCATCCTAGAACTACTGCAATAATTGAAAGAATAATCTGAATTGTTACAAGTTGAATGCAATAGAAAGGATGAGAAAGTAATCTTAATATTCCATCAATAAGAAGACCTATAGACACATTTGCCGAGCTACCGTAGATTCCAGTCATAATAGTATGGCTACCTGTGCCTATTAAAGATGACTCTGAATGTATAAAAATACACGCAACCATTATTGTAGAAGCTATACAACGGAGGCCCATTAAACAAAATTCTTGAAACATTACTTTATTAACGAAAGTAAACGATAAGAAAACTGATGAGACCATAAATTTAATTTATCAAAAATTGCTTTAAAATATTCACATAATCTAGTCTTGCGAATGCGTCTGGTCTTTATAACAAATGTGATGTTGTTGATAGTATACAAATATTATTCCATTGGTAAAACTGAAAAATCTTGGGTTCAATAAAAAATACCTGAAGAATTAGCACGTTCCACAGCTTCCTTTTTATTATTATCGTTTATTGTACTGGTTCAGAAAGGATAAGTAAATTATTAATTAGTGTACAAAAGTCTCACAGAGACACCCAATGGCTAATGAAAACTACATGTGACAACTGGTATGTACAGGTCACGAAACTAAATGCAATACGTACAACTGGAAGACCACACCAATTATTTTATCACACTAAAGGAAACTCTATCATATAGGACAGATAATTTAATTAGAAAAACGAAATGATCACTAAAAATGGTCTCGAAGTGAACTCATTTTAGCTCGGTGTGTCTCTTTTAAAGCGATTTACATCAAACATTTTATTAGATTGGGTAGTAGATTTATATCATTATTATATATGTTAAAGCTGCTACTTAAATATAAACATCTTTTTGTTTATATATCTGGGTACTTAGTAAAAAATATAAGAAAAGTTACTAATGCAATACATGTATTAATAACGAGTATGACTATGAGTACGTAGCACGGAATACAAGCAGTTCCCAAAGACGTCATTTTATCAAGGAACGCCCGCGTTCCAATTATAAATAGTGCAACACGATATTCGAATCGCCTAACCCGCTGGACGGCCAGGCTAACGCGACATACACGTCACTGCTTAGTTTTTGCTGGTTCTTTGAAAGAAGATGAGCCTTCCAAACCAGTGGTAGTTGACAGGATAGAAATTAAATTCAGAAGGAAGGCCAGGAACCCTCAGACATGCAACATCATTGCGAGTGTGTCTCCAGAATTGTGGAAAAGGGCAATTCAGAGGGCAGTTATGCACATAGATCTGCAGCGGATCAGGGTTGAAGACCAATCTCCCCTGATCCAGTGCACACGCTGCCTCGGATATGGACACAGCAAGTGGTTGTGTGAGGGAGGGCCGGATATGTGTAGTCACTGTGGCGGGCCACACGTAAGGGCAGAATGCGCAGAACGGCTGGCAGGTACGGCCCCCTCTTGCAAAAACTGTGCTATTGCAAAAATGCCACAGACAGACCATAATGCGTTCAGCCAGGCATGCCCGGTTCGTCAGCGGTGGGACGTCTTGGCTCGGTCTGCTGTGGCATACTGCTAAAGTTGTCATGGGCAGGACAATAAAGCATACAAATGTAAGCCTGGGAAGTCATTCTTTTATTAAAGATAGTGTTTATAACATCAGTGGTAGCATGGTTGGGGACGGGGCTGGCTGCGTGGTCGGTGCCTCCCTATCCTTAACCGGCCGGTCAAGTCCTCAAAAACAAAGTAGGAAAGGGAAAGTTGGAAGAGACTTTAAAAAACCAGGTTTCCTCTCAATCAAAACATGGAGTCCAGAAAATAGGAATGCACTTCTCTGAAAAACGTTATAGCAATATTCTATGCAACAAGGAAAATAAGATGTTGAATAAATATTTTGAAAAATATTTACAGAAACATAATAAGAGGGGAACAAGAAGGATAAGAATAAAGGAAAGTGCAAAAAAATAGCTACGGAACAATAAACGTTAAGAGAGAAGACTATGAATTCCTAAGAGAGCAGAATATAGAGAGACATGGAAAATATTTGATGATGCAAATGAGAAACAGATTGCAAGTTGAATTAAACATGTAAGAAAATAATGTAAAGCTTGTGCAAGCATAAATTATGATAGTAAAGAATTAAGAAAATTGTGTGAAAAATTGATACAAACCTGGGTTCCAACCCCTATAGGTACATAAGAGAAATCGTCAAGAAGACGGAATAGAATATACATAATCGCAAGAGAATACAAGAAGGGTGATGTACGTACAAAATCAACGTACGATGTATGAAAGGATAAAAGGAAAAGAAAGACATCAAGAATAATAAAGTCTGCGGCCCCCATGCCGGAGGAAGGAGAAAAAAAGAAAACCTCTGGTAGTTTTAATACACGTTCTAAGCCAAGTTCCGTGCCCACTTGGGTGCCCTTAGGTATGCAGGAATAGTTTAAGTTTCCGCTCCTTCAGTGCTAAGCTACAAAGTCCAGTGAAATTTAAAAAGCCAATAAACATTTCTGGGCGTTTCCGAATGTAATACTAGGTCATGCCGCATACGATTTCGATCGGGTTCGATTTCCTTCGGCATGCCTCTAAATACGACTCGTAAAACTCTTCCTCGTAAATGGGGTACTCGATGGATTGCTCCTTCAAGTTCTTAGTGAGCGCGCGGTGGTCAGCGGGCGCGACGGCCGCGACGCGGATATCGATTACGGTATTTTTCACGTGTGTATACACGATTTTCGAATTCCACATGTATACGGCACAGAAGTCCACGCCGCTTTAGCGCAGTTGAAAATAGGAGGTTTTCTTCCGATCGGTTAGCTTGGGCTCGGGATGGGATAGCGTATGACGTGGACTGCGGGGCCCGCATTTTAGGAGTTTTCGACTCATTTCGAAGGCGGTGTTTCGTTGGATTGGGCGGAAGCTGGGGAATCCATCGACGATACCGACATTGAACTGCTTGTGGACGAAGCCACAAAGCCGGAGTGTGAACTAAACATAGTTACCGCGGTCTGAAAGTACCTTAACAAATAACCCTGGTTCACCTACCTACTAGCTACCTAGAATCCTAAAACGAAACGCAGATCGCGTTAGGGTTGACTTTTACCGACAAAAAGAGACAAATGTACAAGAAAAGGTACAAATATGATAATAGATAAATATGAAATAGAGAAGTTAATGAATAAAATAGTATCGAGGGGTGAAAGGCTATTTGGTTTAAGCGACATTTTTGCAACTTTACAGGAGAGCCATTTAAGTATAAAATTTTGGAAAAAAAATCATTACAAAAAAACTTCTTCAGCTTTTTGAATGGGGCAAACTTAATTGAAATCAATTTAAAAAGATCTAGTTGTTGATGCTTATACCAAATAAAATGGACCTTTCATAACAAAGATAAATGTCGCTTAATACGAATTGCCTTAAGCTCTTATTTTTCAGAGTATGGAAAAGAGATTTAAGTGATTTCATAGCTACAATTTGGCTACAGCTAAAAAAAATTAAGCGACGCTACAGTATATTTCAGAGTAAGCCAAAACGTATGAAGTGACATAGTTAAAAATTGATAGTAGCAAGCTATTTATCTCAACTACTAATTTAGATTAAAATGACTGGAAGGCTAAATTACTTATGTGACATATAATACTGAAAATGTAACGCTTGATGTGACATTTTTTTACGTCTTATACTATGAATGGTTGTTGAAACAATCTGAATATATCACAATCACCGAAAATCTCCAGTGCTTATATTGAATAAATAAAGAAATACACACAATACATCAGTTCAAGTATTTATTTGGAATAATAGTTAGAACAATAAACATCAATTATAATATTATTTAATTTTTTAGCTGTATGGTATTAGATAATATAGGAACCGGGCATTAATAAACAACGTTAAAAAAATTAAGTCTCTCAAAGTAGGAACGTCAACTATAATTAAGTACAATTTTATTCAGTCTTACTGACATCGGCTGTCATAACACTTAATAAAAGTATAATTAATCACAACCAATATTTTTAAATTATAAACTTCAATTAATAAAAAAAAATAAAATCTAGCAAACCAACAAATAAAACATGTAGTAATTAGAAAACACAGTCAATACTTGATACAATAATCATAATACATTATGAATGAATGCATTTACTTATAATGTTCTTGTGCGATAGTAGCACTTGCACCTCTTTTTACTGCAAATTTCCCCCAGTTGAAACATAAACCATTCCTTGCGATGCTTTCGTAGCAACAAAAATTATAAACGGCATACTTTCTAGAATAAACCCGAAACATGTTATTGCCTTGAGGTGTATTGAGAACTTTCTGGAGGTCAAAAGATGTGCTAAATAGGGGGATAATACAAAACATAATTGACATAGTTCATAAATAAACTGTGATACGCTATTTTAGATAACTGAAACAGTAATTTGTTTGTTGCATTTGGGCAATTTAACGTGTATAATTTAAATATAAAATATCGATAATAACTATTACATACCTACATAATATATCGCATATAGATGGAGAAAGATAATCTAAGATTGCCATCACTCTCTTGAAACAATGTATTTACTACGTTGCTCAACAGAATAAGTAACTAAAGTCAGTAATCGAAGCAAAAATAATAAAAACAAATAAGTAAACGTAATACATTTCATCTCCATTGAAAAATTTACGTAAAAAACTAAATTAAAGCACTTACGATTTGATTTCAAAGACCATTTTACGTAAACACTGGCGGCGATTGCGCATCACGTCGCTCCTTGATGCACTCTGGAGTTAGACTTAACTGCCTGCGCGTAGCAGTCCAGTTGAATGATTACGATGTTTAACTCCCGGGAGATGAAATAAATGTAGTATCACATGACATTAATGAAATGTATCATATTAAAATTTAATGATTGAAAGACCAACTCGTATTTTTAATAATACTGAAAAATCGTTTGATATTTCATCACTTCATTTTATAGTCTGTATTAAGCGACATGCATTTAAAAAATAATAGGACCATAATGTTTTAACGACTAAGCAAAATATCTGAAACAAAACGACTACTTGGTGTAAGTAGCACCCTGCATGGAAAACAGATGCAGCTCAAAGGGTTTAAGTGACACTCCGTGTCCTATTTGGGTGACGGACAAATGGTTTAAGCAGAATTGAATAAATCACATTTTACATACTTATACTACTTACAAGGCATTCCAAGCCTTTATTGAATGCTTTCAATATAAAGAATATCTAACAATTTATAATAAAACGAGGAGTTGTTGGAAAAGTTGTAAATTTTTTTTTTTAAAATGTATTTTCGATATAAAATTTTTTTTAATGTGTTTTATACCAAATAGTAAGTTGAAAACAAGAAATATTTCTGTGTGCCCCTCACATTGCTTCAAGGCCACCATACCAATATAATCAGGGTCGCATGATACTGCATTGAACTTCTTAGATTATAATATGCCATTGTTTAATCTATAAAATTAGAATCCAATAGACTCACAGAGGCAAATAAATTTTGTGAGAAGACTCTTTTAGAGAATATACGTATCATACGATAGATTCGTGGATTGTTGCTGTAAGTTGCTGGAAATGTAGTGTTGCTACTTTATAATCGTTACTGAGGTAGAGACAAATCAATTTAAATTCAGAAATTGTCGCTTAGCGAGGGAATTACTAAGTACATATTTAACCAATAGATTTTTACATCCGTTTGTTTAGAAAGTTTCTTTTACGGCATTCATATAGACAAGAATTATATATTATCGTATATTAGCAAAGAAAATAACCCAAAAAGTGAATAAATATTATTTCAACCTATATTCATTACATATACCTATTTCAACGTTTAGTATTTTTATACATTTATAGCCAGACAGAAGACCTAGTTGTAAATTTACTACTATTTTTCTCTTCTACTTTTACTCTATGATCCATAGACAAATAATATTGAAACATAAACTTTTATTGCACATACGTCAGACTTTTGTTGCCTTGAGGTAGCGATGCCCGATACGTCGAGTTGTATCGATATATCGTATCGTAATGTATCGCAACTGATTGTATCGATATACGATACGTATATCGTATGCCTTTGTATCGATATGCTAAATATCGTATCAAAAATATCGAATCAAAAATCCCTTGAACACATATAACTTGAACATACTTATGTAACCGTTACAAAAATTGACAATGCCGGTATATATACTTAATTTATACTACTTAATTTATTTATATTGAAAAAACTTATTATAAAAGACATGGCGACAATTGTCTATTTTTAGAAGTTGAGTTCCTAAGATATAATGAACTAAGTACTAACTTACTTTTTGAATTCGTTCACCACACAAAGTCTCTTTCCCTTTTTAAATATAAATTAGTTGTGTTGCCTTTCGTTTTAAAATTTCACAAAGACAACTTGCATTTTGCATCGAAATCACTTTAAACAAAAAATTATCGCACATTAAATTTCACCGGTGGAGCCATTATAAGTCACAAATCAGTTGTGTTGCCTTTCGTTTTAAAATTTCACAAAGACAACTTGCATTTTGCATCGAAATCACTTTAAACAAAAAATTATCGCACATTAAATTTCACCGGTGGAGCCATTATAAGTCATAAATCAGTTGTGTTGCCTTTCGTTTTAAAATTTCACAAAGACAACTTGCATTTTGCATCGAAATCACTTTAAACAAAAAATTATCGCACATTAAATTTCACCGGTGGAGCCATTATAAGTCATAAATCAGTTGTGTTGCCTTTCGTTTTAAAATTTCACAAAGACAACTTGTATTTTGCACCCAAATCACTTTAAACAAAAAATTATCGCACATTAAATTTCACCGGTGGAGCCATTAAAAGTCATAAATCAGTTGTGTTGCCTTTCGTTTTAAAATTTCACAAAGACAACTTGTATTTTGCATCCAAATCACTTTAAACAAAAAATTATCGCACATTAAATTTCACCGGTGGAGCCATTATAAGTCATAAATCAGTTGTGTTGCCTTTCGTTTTAAAATTTCACAAAGACAACTTGCATTTTGCATCGAAATCACTTTAAACAAAAAATTATCGCACATTAAATTTCACCGGTGGAGCCATTATAAGTCATAAATCAGTTGTGTTGCCTTTCGTTTTAAAATTTCACAAAGACAACTTGCATTTTGCATCGAAATCACTTTAAACAAAAAATTATCGCACATTAAATTTCACCGGTGGAGCCATTATAAGTCATAAATCAGTTGTGTTGCCTTTCGTTTTAAAATTTCACAAAGACAACTTGTATTTTGCACCCAAATCACTTTAAACAAAAAATTATCGCACATTAAATTTCACCGGTGGAGCCATTAAAAGTCATAAATCAGTTGTGTTGCCTTTCGTTTTAAAATTTCACAAAGACAACTTGTATTTTGCATCCAAATCACTTTAAACAAAAAATTATCGCACATTAAATTTCACCGGTGGAGCCATTATAAGTCATAAATCAGTTGTGTTGCCTTTCGTTTTAAAATTTCACAAAGACAACTTGCATTTTGCATCCAAATCACTTTAAACAAAAAATTATCGCACATTAAATTTCACCGGTGGAGCCATTATAAGTCATAAATTAGTTGTGTTGCCTCTTGTTTTAAAATTTCTCAAAGACAACTTGCATTTTGCATCCAAATCACTTTAAACAAAAAATTATCGCACATTAAATTTCACCGGTGGAGCCATTATAAGTCATAAATTAGTTGTGTTGCCTTTTGTTTTAAAATTTCTCAAAGACAACTTGCATTTTGCATCCAAATCACTTTATACAAAAAATTATCGCACATTAAATTTCACCGGTGGAGCCATTATAAGTCATAAATCAGTTGTGTTGCCTTTCGTTTTAAAATTTCACAAAGACAACTTGCATTTTGCATCCAGATCACTTTAAACAAAAAATTATCGCACATTAAATTTCACCGGTGGAGCCATTATAAGTCATAAATCAGTTGTGTTGCCTTTCGTTTTAAAATTTCACAAAGACAACTTGCATTTTGCATCCAGATCACTTTAAACAAAAAATTATCGCACATTAAATTTCACCGGTGGAGCCATTATAAGTCATAAATCAGTTGTGTTGCCTTTCGTTTTAAAATTTCACAAAGACAACTTGCATTTTGCATCCAGATCACTTTAAACAAAAAATTATCGCACATTAAATTTCACCGGTGGAGCCATTATAAGTCATAAATCAGTTGTGTTGCCTTTTGTTTTAAAATTTCACAAAGACAACTTGCATTTTGCATCCAAATCACTTTAAACAAAAAATTATCGCACATTAAATTTCACCGGTGGAGCCATTATAAGTCATAAATTAGTTGTGTTGCCTTTCGTTTTAAAATTTCACAAAGACAACTTGCATTTTGCATCCAAATCACTTTAAACAAAAAATTATCGCACATTAAATTTCACCGGTGGAGCCATTATAAGTCATAAATCAGTTGTGTTGCCTTTCGTTTTAAAATTTCACAAAGACAACTTGCATTTTGCATCCAGATCACTTTAAACAAAAAATTATCGCACATTAAATTTCACCGGTGGAGCCATTATAATTCATAAATCAGTTGTGTTGCCTTTCGTTTTAAAATTTCA
The DNA here is from genome assembly GCA_923062675.1 of Marasmarcha lunaedactyla. Lineage (NCBI taxonomy): Eukaryota > Metazoa > Arthropoda > Insecta > Lepidoptera > Pterophoridae > Marasmarcha > Marasmarcha lunaedactyla. The sequence continues at coordinate 8,155,300 of OV281339.1, read as the reverse complement.
CAAAGACAACTTGCAGTTTGCATCCAAATCACTTTAAACAAAAAATTATCGCACATTAAATTTCACCGGTGGAGCCATTATAAGTCATAAATCAGTTGTGTTGCCTTTCGTTTTAAAATTTCACAAAGACAACTTGCATTTTGCATCCAGATCACTTTAAACAAAAAATTATCGCACATTAAATTTCACCGGTGGAGCCATTATAAGTCATAAATCAGTTGTGTTGCCTTTCGTTTTAAAATTACACAAAGACAACTTGCATTTTGCATCCAGATCACTTTAAACAAAAAATTATCGCACATTAAATTTCACCGGTGGAGCCATTATAAGTCATAAATCAGTTGTGTTGCCTTTCGTTTTAAAATTTCACAAAGACAACTTGCATTTTGCATCCAAATCACTTTAAACAAAAAATTATCGCACATTAAATTTCACCGGTGGAGCCATTATAAGTCATAAATTAGTTGTGTTGCCTTTCGTTTTAAAATTTCACAAAGACAACTTGCATTTTGCATCCAAATCACTTTAAACAAAAAATTATCGCACATTAAATTTCACCGGTGGAGCCATTATAAGTCATAAATCAGTTGTGTTGCCTTTCGTTTTAAAATTTCACAAAGACAACTTGAATTTTGCATCCAAATCACTTTATACAAAAAATTATCACACATTCAATTTCTCTAGCACAAAAGTGCCAATTGGGAAAGGTGGCCGATTGATAAATTGTCATGATAATTGTTTAATGGCGTTTGTTTCAAAAAGTACAAAGGAGTACCATGAGGAAATGGACTCAGATAAATTTTAAGAATGGTTTTAGAAACTTTTAGAAAATTTACCTGACCAATGTGCAATAATAATGGACAGTGCCCTTTACCACTCGAGACAGATCGACAAACTGCCATCAAAATCAAAAAATAAAGCGGAGCATGTGGCATGGCTGCAAAGAAACGAAGTCCAAGCAGATATGGATCATTTAAAAGAAGAATTAACAGAATTAGTAAATGAGCACACCGAGGACACTGAGATACGTCATCGATGAACTAGGGGGCACGGGAGCATGGACACCTGATAATAAGGACACCACCATACTACTGCCAATATAACGCTATAGAACTGATTTGGGCTCAAGTCAAAGGTAAGTTCATATTCTTTCGTTCTAATAATTAAATACAATTATAATTTGCACTATAATAATAATTCATTTATTAAATTTATACTACAAAATATATTACAAATAGATCTTATTATGTACAACATCGAATAAAACAATTAATGATACCTGAGCTACTATAGGAAAAAGACTATCATATTTCTATCTATCTATCGTAGCCAAAAGTATTTGTTTATTAAACTAAGTTCTCTTTTTTGTAGGGTACGCAGCGAGACACAACACAGTCCCTCCATTTGCCCCGAAAAAAATGATGGGCCTTCTAAAAGAAGCATGTAACCATGTTACAAAAGATGACTGGGAGAAGGTGGTCGACAAAACAAGAAAATTAATAGCGGAGGACTTTGAAAGAGACGTACATATAGATAGTCAACGGTACAACGACTTAATTATTTTTGTCTCTGATAATGAAGACAGCAGTTCAGAGAGTGAATAAATATCATTTTATAGGTGTTTCATGGTTTTATTAACTTATCCTTATATAGGTACCGTATATATTTTAGGTTCTATTTTGGCAAAGATGCAAACTGTAGATAGATAGCCTAGATAAGTAAAAACGTCATTGTGTAGCTTCATCAACTTACTAGATTAAATGTATGTACTAAGCAGGTTTGACATAAAAGGAATAAAATGCCAACATATTGTGCCGTCAGATCTATCAAAATGGCTTAGATCTGTTTTCATCTGACAGCACAACATAACGGTATTTTATTCCAATTGTTGTTAAGATCGCGTAGCAAAAGTTATATTTGGCTTCAAACGGTAGCCGAAAAAATAATACCGGATAAGTTTTTCACAACCTTAATTTATTTCTCTCAGCTTAAACTCGATCAAAATAGTTTAAATATTTGTTTGGCACGTTGAAATTATCGTGTATTCTATGCTTTAATGCATCGGTTATCATCTATAACAAAATCTATACCTTTTATTAGATTTGAGTAATCGAAACTATTTCATTCCTATGAATCGATTTTTTGACAACTCATTTGTAAAAACCTTAACCCTACCCAGCAACTGTCAAATTGCACTTCTTAAATTAATCCTACTGCAAGTAATTGAAACTCAATGGGTACACGTTCTTCGAAATGTTAGAGTATACATTATCTTTGAATCCTGGCAGATTGAAGGATAGCGATAACATTCTCTTTGTAGCAAGATAGAATTCAAAATGGCAAAACTTGTATAATAGTGTCATCATTTTCACTTCAAAATGTATTATATTTGGTTTTTCCTGATTGTATTTAATTCAGATTGTATATTCTGCACAAAAAACGCAACAGTAGCCTTTGATTACTGTTCACATCCAGATTGTTCTCTCAAAAATCAGCATACAATGTGTATTGCTGCCAAAACGTTTAGTCCAAGGCTGTTTGCTTCGGGCATGACAACATGGATGCGATATCAAATGCTACTCCTGCATAATCGCCATCGAGACAACATAGCTTTAGGCCTTGAAACTGGTCAACCACCAGCTACCAACATGCGAAAGATGTACTGGGACTACGAACTTGAGGAAATAGCGGAGGTGTGGGCACGACAATGCCAAAAAAGGCATGACGAATGTCGAAATACAGTGCGGTTTAACGTCTTACAGAATATGGACGTTCGACCTGTCTTACCACGAGTTACTGAAGCCCAACTTATTGCAGATGCAGTAGGTGCTTGGTTTTCGGGAGCCAGGGTGCTACCTGCGGAGAGTGTATATTCATTTTTAAAAGGAAACTGTAGCTCTCCAGGAGGATGCAATTCCCATTGGTACTCAGCAGCTGCTTGGGCAAACACGTGGCGTGTGGGTTGCTCACAGGCACTCTGCACTGCTCGGAAAAGGCCATGCCTTTTGTTTAGGAAACGTCGACGTACGCCATCTCCTAACGTGAACGCAACAAGGACAACAACGAAAGAAAATATTTTACGACGAACTAAATACGTAACCTCAGATAATTATCCTCCATTTGGCGAGTACGCAACTACGGACAACAGTAAGAGTCACGATTCGCCCTTGCATCGGGGCATAAACATGAATCAAAACGAGAATAAGAAGCAAGAGACTCGTATAATAGCTTATACATTTTGTAACTACGGCCCCGCAGGTAACGTTGAGGGCTTTCCAATTTATGAGGCCGGGGAAAGGTGCAGTAACTGCCCGCTGGGCACGCGCTGCACTGACCGCACGCACCGCGCTCTCTGCGCCATAGAGACTGACCCAGAGTTTATGACATGAATTTAATAAGCTTTCAGATAACATTATTATAAAAATAGTACTTAATTTGTAATTGCCTTTGGTGAAAGTGTAGCTAGATCTTGAACGTTGTTAATATTTACAATAATTGTATAATTTTTGTTTTACCTCTGTGAGAAATTTAAGATATTATATTTATGAAATCTTTATGATTATTTTATTTATCTATGCAATAATAAATCAAGTGTCTAGTGCAATATAAAGTTGATTGTTTTGATGTTGATAATTTAAATTAAAGATTGCTTAAAATAATTTAGGACCTAGATAAGCCCTAGGTAAGATAATTAAGGACGAGACGAGATTTAATTCATATACGGTGAAGGGATTGTAGACGGACTAGTTGAAGTGGAGTAGAGTAGGTGGAAGGTACAATGGAATACAGAGATTGGGAGATAGGGGGACAGCTACGAAATGGAGCCGCATGATGAAAATGGGGTTCACGGAGCTAAAATTCTCGCAGAATCTACGCCACGAGTCCTTAATATTTCTTATATAGTCTCTTGGGTTGAGTGTTCTCAGTGTCATTGTGGCAGTGTATGTGCGTATAGCAGACTTACGCAATCTGATCTTACCAGGGTGCTTTGAGTTCCACCACGGACGAGAAGCTCAGACTCTCCTATTTGGCTTCTTTTTGGAAATGTGTAGGTCTTCTGGAGTGCAGAAGATTTAAGACTCTCATAGTATTCTTGGATGTTATCTAAGGACGGAAGGAAAATACGGGAAGACAAAATACTTGTGATCCACAGACCGCCATGTCAAGTTTATGCTTAAAGAGAGGAGGAAGTTGTTGAGGGATGATGATGATGGTTGGCACTCAAAGGGGATGAGTACATTACTATGTCGATGGACTTGGTCTTTGATGCGGTCCTGAAATGCGAGTAGGGTGTTCATCATTACGAAAACAGAGGTTTTAGTTCTCAATGATTTCCGCCAGTCGGATGCCAGAGCCATCATTAGCCTGTAAACAATAACTTTCCCATACATAATGATGACAGTTTAAGTCACCAAATATAATAAGTGGAAGAGGAAGAGAAGGTAGGGAAAGTTAAATGAATCTAATAATTAAACAGTTCTGTCAGAAATATAAATGGATACAAGGGTTATAATTAGGAAGTTTAACAGCAACTATGCTATTGTTGAAATAGTGGGAAGGAATAAGGAGTAATGAGTAGGGGATTGAGCGTTTCACAAACTTGACTATGCCACTATGACCATCCAGCCTATCATCCCTGAGACAGTTATATCCATACCACCGCTACCGGGTGCTCGGGGATAGCAATATTCAGAGTGCCATGTTGGTGAGCTAAGTATTTGAGCTCATGAAATTTAGGGCGTAAGCTCGTGCTGTTCCACTGGAGCAGCTTGGCCATAGGTTAGTAAAAGTTGATCATCAGGAGTGACAGCATTGGAGTTATAGTCAGCACAACAAGGGGTTAGAGCAGGGACGTCACAGTCAGCGATAAGGAAAGTGCCAACATAGCCAGGTGTCTCCAGACTGTTGTTGCCCACAATTGTAGCACGTAGCTTTCGATCGGCATTGTGGCTTTTTATGCCCAAAGGGGCAGCAGTTCATGCAATGAATGGTGGGCCGTATATACGAATCTATCGGTAAGCAGGAGTTAAACTGTACACCTTTTCGGGTACTTCTAATAATAATAATAATAAATCCCCAACAAACACGCCAACTGTATGGCCCCAAAGTAAGCAGAGCTTGTGTTAAGGATCACCATACAGTGAACTGGGGGCAACCCAGAATAAACATACATATATAAATACAAGCAACCGTGACCCGAGAACAAACGTCTGAGTTCATCACACAAATGAATGCCCTGGCCAGGATTCGAACCTGGGACCTTCTGCGTATCAGGCAGGGTTACTTGCACCACTCAGTCGTATAACTTTCGAGTGTAGTAACTTCCGGCGGAGTAATGTCAATACCATCGCACCAACCGAAAGCCAAGTTGGGCCGTTCGGACTATTTAACTTAGCATTTAGGCGTCTTGTCTTTAATATGCTACATGGCTAATTGTAGTAGCCTGTTTAACCTCCTCCGTGGCCAAGGAAGTAAGGACCCTTCGCTTAGCTCCCATACGCGTAACATTATAGGTTGGAATTGCAATGTATCCGTGGGAAGCTAACAATCTGATTTTCTAAGATTTCAGTCGCTGAAGTAGCTGAAGTGAACTCGACATAAACTCTGTTTCTGCCAATGCTCTTAAGCTTTCTTAACTGTTTTTATAATCGCTGAATAAAGGAACCGACCGAAATTCAATGCAGATGGGTGTAATTCTGCTCTTGAAGAATGAACTATTAATGGCCGTGAATGTACATTTGAAAAAATTCTATCTATAATGGCTGGTTAGCACGCGTTAATTGGTTAAGTTGGTAACTAAATTTTAACTAAATTTTAAGTTAAAATAGTCAGTTAAGTGACAAGTGGTAACTTAAAATTTAGTACGCAAGTGATTAAGTAGATTGGGATTCGTTCTAATTCGTATAAGTAGGTGGGCGGGGTTCTCACTTAACACGTTTGGACGTGATTTTTTAGTTAAGTGCATAAGTTGACAAAGCGGGTGGAGGCAAGAGTTCGTATTTATGTCGCATTAACTCTTTTTTTTTGCCAGAGTGGAGATTAGTTTCAACTTTAAAATTTGTTGAAGATTATTTAAAATAGGTATGCTTGTAGAATAAATGAGGTAAAAAATTTAGAAAATATCTTCTTATAAAGATTTTAATTTCTGAATCAAATTCATCTCTGAATTGGTCCAAAATCACGTTTACCACATATCTAAGTACAGAATTGACGAATTCCTTGACATTCATCACTGCTCATCTTCATTGAGCTTATGAACTTGAAATGAAATGAAATGAAATATTTATTTCTCAACATTGACAATTACTTGTTCTTATTGACGTCAAAACGTCTAACTAACTAACTACTCAAACCGTTACACACAAGTGACATGTAGTAACTTACAATTTAGTTAAAATTTAGTTACTAACTTAACCACTTAATACGTGTAAACCGCACATAAGGCGGCTTAGGTGAATATAGGTTGATCGGATGGGTGGGGAAGTAAATAAGAAACAGTAGGATTCTTTTAAAGTATCAAAAATAACGTAGACACTCGAGGAGGGTTTATTAGGATTATTATTATTATTTTGTGGTTTATGGCAATCAATTGTTGTTACTATACAATAACCAATTCTGTAAGCATAAGTATAATTGAATTTATAAAATAAAACACTGCTTTCCAGACATGTCAACCATAGTATCTTATTAGGATTAGACCTAGCTAATTTGAAAATATGTCAAAAGTAAGTTGTCACATTGACACTAATCTTCATTTTCGTGAATTTATTTACAAACGATCATTTTAAATTGAAAATAATTTTTTATTGTAGATTGTGAAATTTATTGATATTCAATATGTTGTCAGCAGCAAAAGTGCGTATTCATGGAATGCAAGATGAGAATTGGGTGATCAAAGATAAAATTAATCAATATAGAGGACTCATTAAATTATATGGTATGACTATTGTAATAGAAAAACAAACTTTAACATTAATCCATTTAGTAAATAATAAAGAAATAATCCAACGTCTTTCCTTGATAAGAAACGTCCATTAAATGCTATATTATAGATGTAATGATTTGAGAAGACCACACAGTTGAACTGCTATTAGGAAAATAATATTAACGGGCATGATACGAGTGTCCAATGAAGGTTCATCAGTACCCCAATGGCCGTAAAAACCGACGTCTTGGTCCCCTTTTATACGAAAAAGTTTTGAATTATAGTAAACTAACTGTCCGTCAAACAAATTGTTTCTGTTTGAATTGTCTTATCTTCATCCTCTTCCAGATGGAACCTCGCCCTTCGAAACGGTTCCATTATTTCATCTTTTATTAATCAAAAACTTGCGAATAAAGTTCTATGTATAATGTTATATAAACCTAAATTTTTGTCAATTGAAAGGCTAGCGAATGAAATCAGGTATAAGAAAAACATATGACGATTCTGCATATCTCTCTCATATATGATTTAGCTATTGTTGATCAGTTCTTGAAAACAATTTTATATTAGAATAATCCCTGATTTCCCGTTTTTTGTACTGATTACTGCCTGTATTGTACAAAAACATCAAACCTGGCTCCATATCTGCCACCTATTTTCATAGCGGTGCTTCGGATATAATAATAAATCTCCGGACAAACACGCCAACTGTATGGCCCCAAAGTAAGCAGAACTTGTTTTATGGATGACCGTAGGTTGAACTAATATAAATAAACATACAAACACAATTATAAACAACCAGGACCAGACAACAAACATATGTATAAGTAAATGCCCCGATCAGGACTCGAAATAAGGGACAAGCCCATGCATTTTTAAAACCAAATATTGATTCACAGAAAGAGACCGCAAGATCCATGAGGGTGATCTCACGAAACAAAAGAAGCGCTACTCGCGTGACATTCGCCAGCTGCGCAAGGACATCAACACGAAGCGCGAGGAGCTCGGCGTCGCAGTCTACGGGGACAAGCAGTTTCTGCGTAATGCTTTCCAAGAACACCGGCGGTTACAGCTCATGTACATGAATAGCCAAGCAGATGTTAGTACTTGCTTGCCTAAAATAGAACACATATTCTCAAACCGTTACCCCCTTTTTAGATAGGTATTTTGTTAAAAAGGTGGAATTAAAAAAAAGGGTCAGTTCCAAACTCATCACGCATTTTTATTGTGAAGGGTATTTCGTATTATTTTTTTTTTCAAAAGCTTCATTTGGAGTGTGTATTAAATCCCTGAGTGTTTCCAACTCTGCAAGTTTCATGAAACCAGTGTTAGAAATTGATGTATATGAAAAATTTTCCTTTAATTCTTTCGTACTATGCACTATTACCTTATAATTACTTAGGTAAATGTTTCAGAAAGTCTTGGAGAGTATTCACCAAGAAAACTTTAACAAAAGGAAAGAGCTTGACAGAATTACGTATGTCAAGAAGAAGAAAATGGCTAAATTCCGTTTGGCTCAGGTTAGTTTCATTATGCAGACGATATGTTTCTTATTTACATCGATATAATTTACTTTTTAAAGACAACAAAAGAAGACAATTATAAAAATCCATGCGGGACATTAAAACATTAAAAAGGATGTTTGAAGAATAAGTAATTATCTACTACTCACTTTCTATCATTGTACAATTCGTAAGCGAAGCCACAAGCATACAATCCCTATGACTTTCCAGCTGAGAGCCCTTAGCGCTACAAAGTACGGTGGAATTTAAATGGCCAATAGGGTCATTAATAAACAGTCAAGTCGATTAAAAAGCTCTCTAACAAGATTGTAATATGCAATTTATCGACCAGCTGGAAGCCGCAGAACTTAGGGACCGGCTGCTTTACGAGGTAGGGGGCAAACTCCCAGCTGAGAAGAAAGAACAGGCCGTGGCCAATTATGTCCAAAGGGCTAATATCAAGAAGAACGCGGCTCTGGCCATTAAAGTCATGTACAAAAAGATTCTGGATATACTCAAGAAGGTAAGTGTGTTTTAATTAAGGAACTTAGTGCTATGTACGCTGTATACCAAAACTACAAGTACACACACTCAGAGTTGATAGCATTGAGTTATTGGGCAAACAAAATTTATATTCTCGAATTTTTTTCGAGGAAATATTTTTGGGGTCATATTAAGTTATATTAACGAAGGATTCTTTTTCACTACACGTAAAGCGCATTGAAATTGTGTAAACGCCATATATACGCCATATATTTAAACTTAATATTTCTGTGATTATTGTTTTACCCCATTAAAATGACAATCACCTCGTTAAATAATAGGTGTAATATTTTTTTTCGGTATTATAACAATTACAAGATCCGTTAAAAGAAAAGGAAAATGTCATACTCCCCATTCATTATGGCTCTCTCGTAACTCTTTCTTATTTATATAGATTTTCATAACGAAACTACATTTCAGGACTCATCATACTTCACAGTGGTATTAGAAGCTTTGAAGCTAGATTGTCGAGCTCAAGGGAAGTGTCTGATGGGCGCTACGGAGATGGGTCAGCTGGCGATGGAATACCTCGACGACAGGAAGTACGAGTTTAACAAGCTGGAGAAGGAGATCAAAGCCAATATGAAGGAGAGGCAGCGAACCTTGAAGCTCGTTAGACGCGAAGTCGCCTACCTTACTAATTCGTTCCCGCAGTTAATCCGCAAGGAGGTTAGTCAATGTTTTGGATTGTTTAAGTACTTTTTATAAATTGTTATAAATATTAGCAAATTAGTTAATAAAAGGGTCGGTTTGAGGAAAATAAATAGTACCGTCTTTTAGTTTCAAAGGAAGGAATTTTTAAATTTGCACTAATTTTACCAGGTAATAATGATCGCTTAATGGCGTTAGTGTCGTGTAGAGGTCGCTTCATTAATAAAAGTAATGTGTATATACCTACCGATGAGAAGCGTAAAGTTGTCGAGCTATTGATTGCCTTAGTAAGGCAAGGTCTGAGTGCCATCGTTGCAAATAATCATATTGAAACGTTTTATCTATTTTAATTATATAATAATATTACTATAGGTGTTCTTGAAAAAAAAAACAATGAAATTTTGCTCTGCATTTTCGGTCTGTAAGACCATGCACGAGTATAGGTGTTACACAATTTGACGCGGGTATTGGAAGCTTAACTGAATGTACCTGCAATCAAAAGTTCAAACAAAACGTAAATATATTTATTTTGAAATCGATATATTTTATTATATCAATACATAATGCAGCTGCTAGTTATAGTGCATAATGCGAGGTTATTTATGTCAATCTTAAATCAATAAACGAAAATGTCAATATTTACAACGTACAATTTGGGGTCGTTCGAAAACGAATGAGAATACTATAAAGTATTGTGGGAACTTGTGTAGCTCAGGTATCTTCAATATACCAACGAACACTGAAGAAGAAAGGAATTTTCGCGTTGGAGATATGATGTTTCATGTTTTTTTTCCAAAAGGTACAAAATCTTTAAATCTCTCTAAAAGGAAAAATATTAATATAATAAACGTAAAATTTTTCTAACTAGTGTATTCGCATAAATTTTAGAACACCGTGGTACGTATGCTTAAGTTCTTGCTTATTGTTATGACATGGGAAATCGGTATCCTAAAGTTAGGAATGTCTTAAGCATTTAGGCATTGAATTAGTTAAGTGCAACGCAGTTCTCGTTGCTAAGCACGTCGTAGAGACTTAAGTATCAACTTAGGGCATTAGACCACTCTTTAGTTACGCAGTCAGCTAGATCTAGTGTTTTGAATGTGTGTTGAGGTCAAGACATTTACTAGTCAGTCACTTATAATACAGTGTAATTTGAATAAACTGTTTCTTAAGTTTGAATTCGGGTATGCTCAACTGACAAATTTGAGTTTATCAATCAAACGACCATATCGGAAAATAACGACAGATGTGCATTGAAATTTATGCTTATTAATTCACCTTATTTATTTACGCAGTGTGCGGATAAAACTTGTGATTAAAAATTTCATCGGAAGGAGTGAGACAGTCTGTATGAGGGATTCTTCTTTCTTGTCTTGTTCTTCAAGTCTCAGAGGGATTCTGTCTGAGGCTTGATAACTCGACATAGGTCTACGAATTTCGCTCTATTTTGGAAAGAAAACACTGTACAAACAGCACTGTTACAGTACAAAAATGTTTAAGGGCCATTTCCAAGTCGCCTCACGACCCGGTCTGTCACAATGGATGTGCAAGTATGGGGCTGTCAGTGGTCGGGTATGGCTTTGTTTTTCTGCCCAACAGAATTATTATTATAAATAATAAGAAGAGTGGTAATTTTCTCGTCATTTTTGCTTAGTGATTTTCTCATTGTTAAGCACCTGAAGTACTCGAATGTTCACCTGCCGCAGGTCCTAGCAATGTTCTGGTCTTTGTGCATCAGTCACTCGTATCTTCCAAAGGAAGCGCTTAAAACTATAGTATCCCCAAGAGTCAAAAATAAAATAAGAAACTTGACAGACCACAGCAACTACAGGCCAATATTCTTAGAAACTAAGATAGACTGATAGACAAGGAGCTTGCAAGGTGTGTAAAACTCTATGACGAACAGTTTGGTTTTAAACCACAGTTGTTTACGGTTGTTACTTTGAAAGATATTATACTGATAGGTAAACTCCCGTTTTCTTCGAGCTTTCGAACGCTTTGGACTTGGTTGCTTATGAAATCCTGTGGTAGAAGCTGGAGAAGGTACTATTGGAGTGGAAAGTGTGAGACGTGAAGTGAGAGAAGGAGGAATGCTGAGTGTTTATGGACTGTTGTGAGGAGTGAGACCGGTTGGTATAGCTTTATTTAGGTTATTTAACATATACATAAATTATCTAGTTATGGAGGAAAATCATTGGGATACGAAATGGACGGCTTAAGTATAAACAATATTACTTACCAGATGACGTGGCGCTGCTGGTTCTAGTGGCCCTTCTCCATACTCGCGTGGAGTATGCTAGAGTAAATACCTGACCTTTAAGGGTCCTGGAAAGACTGAATTAGAAGCCAAAGCTCAATAGATCACGACTACAAAAAGTCACTATTTATCTAATTCCAGAACTATCTAACCGATGACCTGAAGGATTAGGAAGACATTGATAGAGAACAAAGAGCAGTTGCGGCCCTGTGGTCACACGTCACACGAACACACAACACGAATCGAATCAGCTATGAATTCATAGAATTCAATAAGGGCCTCAAGATATTGTTGGGCTTACCACGGTATTCTAATGTAGCACGGCAACTATGTTTGCTACAGCAGAAATTGACAACTTCTCTGCCATCATGAGAAAAAAGAATGCATCACTAATGTTCAGACTGCGGTCCAGCACCGACACTTATCTTTTTTGAGATTTTAAGCAAAATTGGATGGAACTGCAAATTTGGAAGCACTTTGTCGATGTGGTTGCTAAAAGTTCACGCACCTATTAATTGTATTGGCTGTGTTTGAATTTTAGTTAAATTCTGATTAACATTTTAGTTCTAAGTGTATTTTGATTTTATTTGATTTAAGACCGAGTAATTTTTTTAGTGTTATGTCGATTTTAATTAAATTTGAAACTGTTACTTTGCTTACGACATTCATTTTTATTAAAATTTTGAATTTGATTTTGAATTTCAATTAGACTTTAAAATGGGTGTGATTTTTGAAGTGGAGATTTGGTAAAGATTTTGGCACAATTTCCAATTAAACCTATGTAAAGCGATTAACTTAAGTATAGGTATGTACACTGTGACGTTGTGCGTTTCGCCTTGATTTTATTGTGCAGACATTGTTCAGTTAAAATCATATCTTTTCTAATAACGTTTATTCTTACGTTCGTAACATATTTTGAATAATTTCAGTGACACTGTTCTTCATTTCATGCATTGACATTTTATCTTTCTATGAGATTTTTCATCGACACTTGCCAGAATCGATTTTGACAAATACCCTTCCTAAAAACACTCTTAGTAGGTACCTTTAAATTCTTTTAAATGTTTAATTAGCAACTATTACGTATTCTGAAATATTTTTTCCTTCCATCAATTATTTCTATCCAATTCTACCTAAACTTAATTTATGCAATAAGATAGAAATTTTCAAATTTTATTATGCTGTGTTTCCTTTGTAAATTTTCCTTACCAGACTTATAGCAATCTTTTAATATTGTAGAAATTTTATTCATTCCATTATTAAAGCGGGTTTCTGCTTGTAAAATAAGCCTTATGCAAGAACGCTCATACTTGAGTACCTTGTTGAACTAAATCTTTTTCTTTACCTTAGGAAGGCGATTAGATTGCTTTTATATCTTTTGAGATATTATTCTTGCTTCTTGTGCCCAGTTAAGTTTGTAAATAAAAATAGCATGCGGGTATAGCGAAGTAAAATGAGCGTAAAATGAACCATAAGCTAAAGAAATTTGTATATATAATTATCATCGTGCTGGTTCAGCGTATAAAGTTTGAGGACACTCTAATGCGCGGTTTACATGTATTAAGTAGTTAAGTTGGTAACTAAATTTTAACTAAATTTTAAGTTACTACATGTGTGTCCAAACGGATTAAGTAGTTAAGTTCATAAGTTCAATGAAGATGAGCAGTGATGAATGTCAAGGAATTCGTCAATTCTGTACTTAGATATGTGGTAAACGTGATTTGGACAAATTTAACAAATGTAACAGCTTCATCTTCATCGTCACTTTCCATCAGGTGAGATAGAAGACAAACGTCTAATCCTTTTTCAATAAAAAAATCATTCAGAGAAGAATGTGATTCGGAAATTAAAATCTTTACAAGAATATGTTTTTTTCTAAATTTTTAATAAAAACACACAAATATAATCCCTAAGCTTTTGATAGTCATACAATTTGAGTTGTGCGCACAAAAATGTTGCAATAGAAAAAAATTATACAACTGTAAAAAGGGCTATATATATAAGCCCTTCTATGGACTATGGTTACTCCAAACAGTAGTTCTGACTTAACCAGATATTTACATATTAAATTATCATGTTTTAAACTTACTTTTAATACAAGAGGCACCAATGCAAAAGTTCCACATGGACAAAAATATTTTGCAAGAATTTAACTGACGGTACATAAGTATACACAAAAGTATTTTCGTGCGTGGTTTACAAAAAAAGACAATCGGACGTGATGTCAAGCCCTATAAAAATATATTATATATTTATTATAACCCCTTTTAACTTTAATTAAATAAACATAGTTTTTTTTACCGTTAACAACATTGCAATAATTACAGTTTCGATATGTATGGATAAAAATTCAGATTCTTATTCGAAAACCATTTACCGATGTAGCGTAGTTTCAATAAAACACAAAATTCTCTTCTGTGTTTATTTTTTCGGTAAAATTAAAAATATACAAAAATGCCAACAATTTTGGCTACGCACACTCGTGAACGTAAAAAATAGGTTTCTTAAAAAGAACTTTGATTATCGATAATAAAATATCTTAACTATATAATTTTGAATGATAAACTCGGAAAAAATAATAAATAAATAGATTCAAGTTGCTTTGATGAATAATTTTTCGTGACTGACTTGTCAAATCAAAACATTGCCGTTCTCCGACACTACGTAATTCCTAGTTTAAAATTACGTCGGGAACAACAAAAAAAAATAAAATTAACTGACAAAAAGAGGTCGAAATAGACAACCGTCACAATACCCCGGGGGCCGGGAAAAAAAAAATCTGAAAGATTTTTTTTAGTAAAATTTCAAATTCAAACCAAATCAAAATAAACCGCATATACATATCGAATTTTAATATTTAATCTGCTAAATGAAAGAACAATCAAAAAAAAAAATAATAATTAAAAGCAAAATGAAAATTAATATTAACATCCTATAGAAGAATTTTTTTGAAAAAACATCCTGTATATATGAAAAAAAAAATAATACTGATATAATGCTTATCAACAAGTTATTTAATAGAAAAAGAAAACAAAACAGACAAGAGAGAAAAAAAAAACCTAAATAATTATCTTAAATTACATGGTTCATGAATGATAAAATTTTAAACATGTTCCTGAAATATACAATGTTAATATACATCGTTCAACTCCATCAACGTACATTATAATTACAACATACATTCTCTTTCATACTAGTCTTATTCCAACTACTGGAAATAAAACATCATGCAGTTAGAGTTGCTTATGAGGAATCGTATCCTAAAAAAGTCAACTCAATAGAGTTGAACGCAACGGCAAAAGGCTTTAATAGTTGCCATCCGCTGAAAATATTAATAGCTTATGGCTTCTTTAACGTGTCGCTAAATCCCGCACGGTGATTACTATAAACAAGTTTCAGTTAAAGACTGAAATAAATATGCCGGAAAGCATATGAAAATAATTCTCACAGGAAAGTGATTCAAGTGTATAAATAATACACATAGGTATGGTTTAGTTTAACGAGTTACCATAATAAACGCTCGTGCAGAAGGCTTAATTTTACAAGTTGCAAACCGCTTGAAAAAAAAAAATTGAGAAAAAAAAATTGATAACATTTAACAAATTATACTATAAAGTATAATACAGATATTGAAAATAAGAGTTTACACTCCTAGAATTGCGAATATTAAATAAATTGTACAATAAGTTAACCTAATACTACGATGATGATAATTAATTATAAGTTTTGACCAACGTCAATGTTAATGGTATAGCCAAACGATAATGAGGTGCATAGAGAAAAAAAATAAGACAAAAAGAATCGGCTTATGCTCGCCGTGAGATAATGAGCTTTTCTCTCTCTCAAAAAAAAAAATGTTAAAGTGAAATAAATTTGTTAATAGTCGTTATGCAGAAAAGAGCCTTAAAAATATACGTATTTTCAAGTGATGAAAATGAATAGAAAATGTTATTTAAATAGTGAAATTACTGGGTTATAGAATGTTGTGTCTTCAGAAAATTTCTTCAAGGATATTATAACGAAAGAAACTAAAGAAACTTAAATGTCTGAATAATTTAGCAGTATTTTGATATATTATAGTAGATATATTATAGTAGATACATATATAAATATATTATAGTGAATGTTAATGATTGAAAATGGTAACAAATAAAGTTTTATGCCTGACCTCAATAATAATTATAAAAAAATTATTTTTAATGTTGCAATTCTTCTGTTCCTTTTGTTCCTTCTGTTGCAATTTCTCCTCTCTTCTCCATAAACTACGTTTGAATATTCGGGCGCCAGTATGTAGCGTAGTTTCAATAAAACACAAAATTCTCTTCTGTGTTTATTTTTTCGGTAAAATTAAAAATATACAAAAATGCCAACAATTTTGGCTACGCACACTCGTGAACGTAAAAAATAGGTTTCTTAAAAAGAACTTTGATTATCGATAATAAAATATCTTAACTATATAATTTTGAATGATAAACTCGGAAAAAATAATAAATAAATAGATTCAAGTTGCTTTGATGAATAATTTTTCGTGACTGACTTGTCAAATCAAAACATTGCCGTTCTCCGACACTACGTAATTCCTAGTTTAAAATTACGTCGGGAACAACAAAAAAAATAAAATTAACTGACAAAAAGAGGTCGAAATAGACAACCGTCACACCGATATCACTTTTTTATAATATCAAAACAACTTCCGAAATAATGCGGGTGAGCTTATCGACTTCTATTTACTCTTGGATGAAACTGGCATGTCAATAATTTCAATAAATATCTGTCACAAGAATCCATACAAAATTTGAGAGTTTTTCATTAATGATATAATAATAAATCGTGACGTCATCATACGAAATACTTTAAACATTTATTCAAAAGTAAATACAGCACAGAAATCAGGAAAATTCAAACTGTTTTCTCAAAATACCTCATTCTTTCGTAATATATAAAATATACTTCAAAATTACTTTACGTACCGTTACTAAATTACTAACATTTGGGCCAAACATAAGTAAATGTAATATTATTATTTAGTAGGCATTTCCATAGCAAAGGAGAAAGAGAAAAATTTTTGTGTGGTCAAAATAGATTGCTTCTGTACTTATTTGGTAGAGATCCAATCTATCCCCCAAATAGACAGAGCAAAATACAAAGTAAATAAAAATTCGTATTGCTTTACAACGAGTGCATGAAATCGAATTTTTCAATGGAACAAAAAAAATAGGCGTTTGGTAATTTGTCACTTCAAAGCTGTAGAATTTTTTCTAGTAGTCCTAGAAATGTTTGCATTGAAACCCATATTTGATATACCTATGTTCATCTGATGTATTGCGTGCGCCAGCAACAAACCTTTGTCTTGTTTTGAATAGAACCCAAATCTATAAACTCGTGTATGAAGTTAAATGCGTTTGGTGTTTAAATCTAAAAAAAACATAAGAACTGTTTCATACGATTTGCCTCGATACGACCAAGTTTTTGCTATTTATTTATATATGTAAACAAACAGCATTTACAAATTATAAGAACAAATAGTTTGAGACAATGCCAATAAAAGATTTTTCTTAGTACACATCAGAAGTATTCATATTATATTAAAATATTAATATAAATTTGCTCCAAAAAGTGTTCATGTAGAAACTTAATAACGTGCACTTGTAAAAATATATAAGATATGTATAAGTAAAGATAAAATAAGAGAGAGAAGATAATAAATAAATATAAAGAAGGTAATGATAAAAGTAATTGGAAAAGAATTCAAAGATATTTAAAATTAGCCATTTTAATATGTAGGCTAATCTGTAGATAAAAATCTGATGAATTGATTGTGCTCTCTAGAGATCCAATTCGTAAGAAACATACTCATAACAATGCCAATGTGGCTCCTCAGGGACATCAGCTATACGGATTGTCATGATTTTTTGACAAGCAATTGGATGTATAAAGCCGTGATTAGGTCAGCTTAAAGTTCGATGGAAACAGTTCTGTGATAAAATGAGTAAGCAATCATAAATTGGTAATTTCAGTTCAGAAAATCACTTTATAACAATTTCGTGAGATTGATTGATGAGATATCAAAACATATATTTTACTCACTTGTTGACAGATATTAAATACCTTCATAATTTGAATCATCGCTTACTACATCGTTTCCCGGACATAATGTATTATATAAAATAATTTTTTACTAGAGAATCTATTTGGTCTAGTTTTAATACACAGTTACTGATAATTTAATGCAGTCCTCTGAATAAAAAACACGTGTTCCCAAAATCGTATTTTCAGACATTTCCACATACTCTCTTTGTCATAGTTTTTTTTGTGAAAACTGTTAAGGTGTGCGCGGCAAGCGTGCGCGGCTAACCGCGCTATGATTGGACGATGGCCGCGCGCGGCTGCTGCGATCTATTTGCCGCGTGCGAACCCTGTTATTGTTCGTTAGTCGGTGTTCGCCCCTTTGAAATATAATTATTATCTGTTAAGTCTCTGTTCATTAGGGCGTGCTTGTACCAGTGCGTATGGCAATGAGAGCTTGGTATGGCAAAAAAGCATTGGAAGCAGAATTAATGCAGTTGAGATGCCGTGTTCGAGAAGTATACTGACTGATAGAATACGAATTCTTCAATGGTTTTGACACAATAAGCGGATGGATGACATAAGGTTGACTTAAGGTTTATACAATATACAAGGTGAAAAGTTGGTAGAGGCTGTCCCAGGTAGAACTACATCGATCAGATTGGGTCTTTGTTGAAAAAAGGCCCTCAGTAAGGCAGGTGTATTATAAATAAATATACATATGCATAGATAATCCCATGTCCCTGATCCCCAAAGGCTGTGGACAGAACTGTTACAACCTGTCGGTTACAACAGTCACATCTAGCATATTACTCGGCGAAAAGAGGGCCCTACAATAAAAATTTATAACGACATCTTACATTTATGATAACTTACATAAATGTAAACATATAATAATATTAACTATACCATGTCCTTAAGAGCTCTTACTATGGCATTGCACACCTCTGGTATTATTGTAGATATTGTTTGTTTTGATACGTGAAATGTGTATTGTAGGCTAGAGTCACCGGTAGCTAAATATCGTAAAGTTATCGCAAGTCTCTCTTTCGCCGTTATTGCCGTGCGCCAGTGGGTATCAATTTTTTTACAAGTGGTTCTACCAACGTACTTATATGTTCAAATTCTACCAAAGTTAATCTCAAAAATTGTGGCGTTCGAAAGTTGATTTCGTAATTGATCACTTCTAGATTTCGCATCCTCTGTTGATAGAGTGGTCGCATCCAACATTGCTTTTTTTAAATAATTTTTTGTCTATTCCTTCTTCTACGTAACTTACGAATAAGAAGGGCTACAACACACACACACACACACATTAAATATGATATAAAGTCTGCATGTCCGAGACATGCCGCGCATCGATTCATTCTCGCTCCGACCGCCGCCCAGTGCGGACGTGCAAGATCCCGTTCTCCGTTGATCGGTCCTTTCCCGTTATTCCGTGGCGCTCAGTCTACTGACGTCACAGTTTAGCGTGTTGGTTCCGTGCTACGGTTTTCAAGGTTTTCCTACTCCCTCTGAGTGCTCTCGAAGTGCGATTTTTCTTTGCGACTAAGCCCCTTAGTCTTCAAAGTGCTGTGCTAAGTTGTGTTGTGCTTGTGCTGAGTGCAGTGTTGTGCCCCAGCGTAAGTAGTCTGGTTTCAGTGCAAAGGATACTTAACGGTGACAACGAATTTGTACTCAACCAGTCCTTTTATTTTTATTTTATTTCTCTTCTCTATTTTATTTATTTTTCTTCTATTTTTCATATTTATTTTACCATATCTGTGTGTTGTCGTGTGTATTTGTCCTTTTTGTCGGTAAAGGTTGACCCTAACGCGGTCAACTCTTTACCTGCGTACCCTTTTTTAGGTTTCTAGGTAGCGGCCTTCGGCGTACTACTGTTAGTTTTAAGTTTTCCTCCCCAGCCCCCCTACCGCTAGTAGGGAGGTTAGCCGCTAGGATTTTGCTAGGTTTTTAGAAACTAGGCATCTTTTATTATACTCCCTATCCCAACCCTCCCTAATGGATCCGCTAAGCGCTATTAACGCGTTCACCCAGGCGCTTGCTGCGGTAGGCGTCTACATCCCGAAAGACATCCTAACGCAGGCCTTGCAGGCATCAATCGCGTCCCCGGCCCCTCAGGCCTCAACCCCGGCCCCTCAGGCCTCAACCCCGGCCCCTCAGGCCTCAAACCCGGCCCCTCAGGCCTCCAACGTCGAGACCCCTCAGGTCTACAGCTCTTCCTCGTCTCCCGCCTCGTCCGAGATGGACTGCGAATCGGTCGCATCCTCTCACGCGTCGCGTCGCAAGCGTACCGCTCCCGGGAGCGACTCCGAACCCGCGTCTGATACGTCTTCAGATGCCGTCACCTTAACCGGCTCTCCTGAGCCCGCGTTTCAACTTGTCGCCAAGCGCTCCAAGAAGCGCTCTAAGAAAGCTTCGGTATCTTCAATACCCGAGCCTTCCCCGGTGTCTTCAACACCAGCCCCCGCGCCGTTAAAATCGCTCGTAGTAACCGCGTCTCCGTCGGTCACATCGAAGCCAGCGACACGCTGCGCTCCCGTCCCGCCGAAGCCTCAGCTCCCTCCGCCCGTATTCCTGCGTGAAAAAGCGCGCTGGACCGCGGTTTCTAACTTGTGCAAAGAGCACAAAATTAATTACTTAAAAGCCGCCAACGCTGGCGATACAATCAAAATTCAAGTAGCGACCGTCGACGACTTCCGCGCCTTTACCAGGTTACTCTCGTTAAATCAAATCGCGTACCACACCTACGCCCTCCCGGAGCTCAGTAACGAAGACATTCTCGAGGACCTTAAGTCTCAGGGTTTCCCGGCCACAGCAGTGCACAAGATGCACTCCAACCGCGGTAGGCGTTTTCCCTTAGCTCTAGTAATCCTTACCAACACTCCCGACTCGAAGGAGATTTTCAGAGAGGCTCGCACAATTTGCGGACTCTCGAACATCTCCGTCGAGCGTCCCAACCCCCGCGGTCACCCTGGGCAGTGCCACCGCTGCCAGCTATATGGCCACGCAGCGGCTAACTGTTCAGATCCCCCCAGGTGCGTCAAGTGCCTGGATCCCCACATCACTAAAGAGTGCACTCGCACTCCCGAATCCACTTCCCCCCCTGCCTGTGTGTTATGCGGCCAGTCCGGCCACACAGCTAACTACAGGGGTTGCCCGCGCGCTCCGCGCACCACCGCCAAGAGGGTCGCGCCTAAACCGGCGCCGCCGCTCACTCCCGCTAACTTCCCGCCGCTGCGCAACCGGGGTCCCCCGGAAGCAAAGCCCGTTCAGCCGACGCCTACTCCAGCTCTGTCTTGGAGGCAGCGTCCGCCCGTCCCGCCTGCACCTTCCCGACCCATCCCAGCTCCCGTAGCTTCCGTAGGGCCGCGTCCCGCTCCGTCTTCTGCATCTCATTCGTCGTTGGCTGAGGACATGAAGACCGTATTCGAAGTCATCCAAAACGTAGACATTAATGAAATTTCCATACTCGCACGCAAACTGCGAGCCGCCCGCTCTCCTCAAGAGCGTTTATTTGCGTTAGCCGAGCATCACTCGCTCTTAAGTTCATTATAAATTTTTTATTTTTGCATAAATTCGTAAATATTTAAATTATAATGTCTAGACCCGCGAATCCCGCGTCCAGTCGTATTAAACCCAAGGGCTTATCCCTAGTATCTTTTAACGCTCATAGCCTTAGCACTAACCTTCCCGAGATTAAACTGTTCCTTCAGAACAAAGAACCTGACCTATTCCTTCTCCAGGAGACATGGCTTACTCCAAACCGCTCCAGGGGATACGCTATTCCTAAGTACGCGTTTACTCGCAACGATAGGCCCAACTCCGACGGTTACGGCGGCACCGCTATATATTACAAAAGAGGCTTCCATTGCTGTCCTCTCCCTACCCCTCCTCTCCTCAACATGGAGGCCACTGTGTGTAGATTGGCTATGACTGGTCATCCGACCATCATCATAGCTTCAATCTACATACCTAGTGGTACCAGACCAATCCGCAGCGACTTTGAGGCCATTCTCGCCCTCGGCCATTCAGTCATTATGTTCGGAGACTTTAACTCCAAACATACTGATTGGACGTGCCTATCGACCAACACCAGCGGTATCGCTCTCCTCGACATCACTAACTCCCTTGACTTAGACGTCATATCCCCCATCACTCCCACTCACTATCCCAACAACCCGACCTATTCTCCTGACATCCTCGACTTTGCAATTATCAAGCTAATCAATCTTGATCTCAGGTCCATCGAACCGCTCGATGACCTAGGCTCCGACCATCGCCCCGTCTCCCTCGTGTTAGGCGCGCCTAACGATAACGTCACATCTCCTAAGACCTTTACCAACTGGAAAGGCTTTAAAAATACGTTAGTTTCAGCCTTAGAGGCACCGAACTCTCCGCTCGCGATTTCGCCCGACCAATTAGACAGCCCGATCAAAATAGATTCGATAGTCGATAATCTCACTGATGCTATCAACTCAGCCATCAGTGACAACATAATCATTGCTAAGCAAGGCAAACCCGCGCTTCCCTTAGCCGTTAGCAATCTCATTAAAGCTAAGAACGCGGCTCTCCGGAGAGCCAAGAAATATCCCACGCCCGCATATAGAACAGCTGCGAATCAGCTTCAACGTAAAGGTCTCGCCTCGTGGAACTCCGTGACACTCAGTTTAACGATCTCATGGAGAATATCTCCCCGTCCCACCAAGCGTATTATCGAATGGCCCGAGCTTTACGCGTAGACACTGCCTCTCACGTTCCTCCTCTCACTCGTCCCGACGGCACCATTGCCTTCGAAGTCGAAGAGAAAGCCGAATGCTTCGCCGACAGCATAGCGGCACAATGTTCGCCCAGCACGCAACCCGCGGATCCCTCCCACATCCAGGCGGTGGAGGACGAAGTTCTCCGCAGAGAATCTCTCCCTATCACCGACGACCCCGTCACAGTCTCTAATGATGAAATCTTGCTTCTCATTAGAAAGCAAAAGTCCAAAAAGGCTCCGGGTGCGGATGGAATTTCCAACCACGCACTTAAGCACCTGCCACAGCAGGTGCTTACCTTGTTAGCTATCATCTTCAATGCCTGCTTCGACCATAGCTACTTTCCAAAAGCCTGGAAAGAAGCGACAGTCATAGGCATTCCCAAGCCGGGTAAACCTCTGAACGTCCCGGCTAATCACAGACCCATCAGCCTCCTCAAGGCAATGTCTAAACTTCTCGAAAGAGTCATACTCTCTCGAATGCGGAACCATCTGTTTCCAACGGATGGCGACCCTCTCATTATTCCCCACCAGTTCGGCTTTCGCGCTAAGCACTCCTGCCCTCAGCAAGTCCATCGAATCGTCGAGTACATTCTCGAAGGATTCTATCCACATCGTAAAAAATCAATAGCGGTTCTCTTTGACGTAGCCAAGGCATTCGACAAAGTCTGGCACAGCGGTCTCGTTTTTAAACTCTATAAAATAGGCTCACCGGTTCGCCTTGTTAGATTAATCGCGTCGTTTCTTAAAGACCGTACGTTTCGATTCAAACATGAAGGCACGCTCTCTGCGCCTCGTCCCATAAAGGCTGGAGTCCCGCAAGGCTCAGTCCTCGCCCCTCTGCTGTACACCGTGTACACTAATGACATGCCCATCCCGCCAAAAGGCGTCGAACTCGCCCTCTTTGCAGACGATACCGCCCTTTACACTAAAGGTCAAGGGTCCCGTATAACATCACCAGACTCCAAAAGGCCGTAAACGCCCTCGGTGTTTGGTTTCAAAAATGGCGTATCGATGTCAACCCAGAAAAGAGTTCTGCCATTCTATTCGACCACAAACGTCGTAATCGCCGCAACGATCCCCACATTCGAATGTTAGGTATTCCCATCCCCTGGAAGCGCAGTATCAAATACTTAGGCGTCACCTTAGATCAGACGCTTTCTTTTAAGCCACACGTCGATAGAGTAACGAAACTCGCGCGTTTCTACTTAAGCCGCTTAAATAGTATGATAGGTAGAAAAAGTTAAATGTCTTTTAGAAATAAACGTACGCTTTATAAGGTCTGCGTTAGACCCGTCATGTCATATGCTTCGCCAGTCTTTGCCCACGCCAATCCCTCCGTCCTGTATAAGCTGCAGGTAGTTCAAAATCTCTTCTGCCGCAGGGCCACAGACGCACCTTGGTATGTGCGCAACGCGGACCTGCACAGAGATCTTGAACTACCTACAGTGCAACAGCACCTCAAAACAATCTCAGAATCGTTCTTCAAACGCGCCGAATCCCATCCCAATCATCTTGTTCGAGATTCAGTCTCATATACTGCTCCTGTGTTAGATTCGAAATTCAAAGTCGCTAGGCCGAGAAACGCGCACACGGGCGAACCTACGCGGTTAACTTTAGCTCTCGAGGCCCTTCAGGCCGCAAATCCTAATTCTAACGTAAATTCTAATTCTAACGTAAATCCGAATTAATGCAATTTTTATTTTTCATTTTTAATGTTTTTATTTTTACTTTTCATTTTTGAGCACCTTCAGTGCTATGTGAATCTCAGCGGGTGACCCCTTAAGGGCCCCGCTGGCGCGGCCTCTTTCTCCAATTGGCCGTCGCTCAGATGAAGGCTGAGTGGCAAAAATGCACGAGCCGACAGGGGGTTTTTTAGCGGGTATGGTTCTGGTAGGCGTCGGGACGAGTCCCACATAACTCCGATCGCGCGCGCGGAGTATGCGTCAGAGCATTTTTTATGTCCTCCTGCCCTTCCCGTGGAGGAGAACCAAAAAAAAAAAAAAAAAGACATGCCGCGCAGTACGGCCGCGCACACTGTCTAAACTAGTCACGCGGCAAATTCGCATCCACATAACGCCGCCCGCGGCTACCGCGCAACTTGCGCGTCATGTTTGGACAAACCTTTAAAATGTCGATTTTTGTCATCAACCTGCACTAAAAAAATACGTGTGGTTTTTTTGAGAAATGTTTATTTAGTGCGAATTTTGGTTAAGATTTCATCAGTATTATGGTTAAATAATATACTAAAATGCTTAAATATACACAAAAAATAATATTGTTAAAATAATCTAATTCTGATAATGTCTTAGCATAAATAAACCCTGCAAAGTAAAAATTTGTGAATAAAAAAAAGCGTCTTATAGGAAGCGTCGAACCTTGACGATCTTTATGAAGAAGAGGATGCTATCAGCAAACACTCGGTGCACTGGGAACTTGAAGAGGTGATGAATATCTGCAAAAGACTTCAAAAGGCAACCCTCGTACCTTCCTTTGACAGAATTCTTTTGAGGTAGAAACATTAAATTACCTAACTTTTAGATTTATCAACTTTGTGAATCTCCACCGTTATTACACTTAATCAAAGAAATATTATTTAACCTAAAAGAATTTTTTACAGCAACTGTAATGAAATGCAAAAAATTCTTTTGTAACATAATTTCAACTCGTGGTTGAAAAAAGTATTTGAAAGCAATTCTGCTTTTTGAAAATCTGTACTGATTTCGCGAATGTATACCAGTTTATTCATATACAGATAAATTATGATCACAATGTTAAAAGCTACCTTACCCAACAAGTAATAAAAACGTATTTGTATATCTGTATACATTGTATATTTTTTTATATACTGGAAACTATTAAGATTTTTTTATTTGACAGTTTATCTT
This sequence comes from Marasmarcha lunaedactyla, assembly GCA_923062675.1. Classification (NCBI taxonomy): domain Eukaryota; kingdom Metazoa; phylum Arthropoda; class Insecta; order Lepidoptera; family Pterophoridae; genus Marasmarcha; species Marasmarcha lunaedactyla. The sequence continues at coordinate 8,129,706 of OV281339.1, read as the reverse complement.
ATCTTGAGTCATTTCAGATATTCTAAACGTAACAGAGCTTCAGGGCACTATGGCGCAATAGCCCAAATATTTAATACAAGCCTTACTTGCTTTACATAATATCATTACTTATTATTAGTTACGCTAAATTGCTTATATAATGTGTGTGTAGATTGAAAGAGCAGCGCTACCAGACGGAAAGATTGATGATGCAGCTGAAGGTAAACAAGATGAAGAGGAACGCTCTGGTGGATGACAGGAAGCACGCGCTCGTCATGCTGGATAGTCTTAAGAACCTTGGCCAGGAATCCACGGGACAGTGAGATGCCTTGACTTTACATCCTTTTAAATAATTTAAACGTTTACGTTTTGTATTAAAAATAACTTAATAATATTTCTTTTTCTGTAATTACTTTCAATAGTGATAGATGGGAGAGTCAATCGCTAAGCTGAATCGCAATTAAATAAGTTGTATCTATAGATGTTATGTCGAATAGATATGCTATTTCACGAAGGCCGAAGTGAGTTTAGCGTTGTGTGGTATTATTCTAGATTAGATTCATTAAAATTTTATTTAAAACTTAGCAATAATAAGACACATCAAAATCTATGCCAATTATCACTTGAAACGCGCTTTTACAAGACCAATTTTTCAGTGTAAGTTCCAAGTGTTTGTTGATATAATATATTAAGAGATTCATTTAATGTAACATAAAAAAACAATATGCATGCAATATGGACGCTTTTATTGTTTTATTTTCTAGTACTTAGAAAAGCATTCTGGGAAAATATTTTGAGTAATTACAGTAAAAAGAGTATTACGTAAGCTCCAAGGTAAAGGGCAAGTGCGTATTTTAAAAACGTAATATGTGTCGGCGTTGAAATACATTTTTAAAACAAAAAAGAAAATAAAGCAGCCCTTTGAAAATATTAAAATTCATTTGGTTACAATCTCTTACTTGGGGATGGAATCCTTTTTCGTTGTGTACGATGTACACAAGAGAAGCTATAGAGAAAACTACAGAAATATTTTAGCTTTCTTGGTCTAGGGTTCAAGACGTCTGGACGTTGTCAAGTGAACGCGTCTGCCACTCAGGACTTGGATTTTTTACACAAATGTCCCAGAAAGTGACGGTAACCCAGCCCTATAGCTTGAGGAACATAATGATTACTAAGGAAAATTTAACTATGGAGATATATGATGATCACTTTCATTATGCCAAACAACAATGTACGAAGACCATTACCGTCATTTGTTAAAACTGCTTCTGGGTTATATAATTCATTTATAATTTTCAATTTAAAATTTATAAACCAAACCGCAATTATACCTCCACATTTTTTTCAACCACCTTCTAGAATAGTCTAGTTAATACCTTCTAGTTTGTTGTATGTTGTTATGAGTTGTTAGCTATGAACTCTTTGAATTATTAAAACAATTTGATAAGTGTATGTTTTAGACACTTACATCGATGATTTAACATATGTATTATTAGTTCATTCATTAGATGGCATTCCGTGGGTTTATCTATTAGAATTAGTATAAGTGCTACAAAATAATAAGCCTAGCGATAATGGTGATCCAGCCAGAGATATGCATATAATAGATACAATGTGTCTACGAAATGGGGCATAATTTTTAAACTGAAATTAATAAAATTAGATAAAGTACAAATTGAAATATAACAGTTTTAACTTATATACTTAGCTGTAACCGGAAATAGATTGGTTTTGATCGTAGAAAATCTTTCTATGAATATTCGAAAATGAGTAAAGCCGAGTAATAAAAAGAGTTAAAATTTGGTCTCGCAGTTAGTTAGGTCCGGTGAGTCAGTTCAAATGTCCCGCCATAATTATCGATTTTTATTGGACTGCCAAAGACTAAAGCTATATTATTAACCGAGTAAGAAATGTTTAACTCAGGACGAACTCAAGTAGCTTAGAGTTTTTAAAGGTCTCTTTTCTAATAGTGATTTATGGTTAATTTAAAACACGGGCACTTGCGTTAAATTAAACTTAAACGTGTCCTTAGAAGGCTACAAACATGGCGTAGAAACTAATGAACGACGGGTCATATACAAAATTAAAAAAGGAATTGAAATTAAAAATTATTAATCACGTCTAATTAAAAATATATGTTGTTGTTTGAAACAGTTTTTAATTAAGTGCAGCTTCGACTAATAGGCACATACTAAAACCGCCTTACGCAGCTTTTAATTCACATAGTTTAATTTATTCATTTCCATAACTAAATAAATATAATTTAGAACAAAGCATTTTGGGCCTGCATAATTTGATATAGGTACATTTACAATTTAATTAAATTTTTCTTATATTTAGTGCTAAAAAAATACAAGTAACAATGCTTACATTTAAATTATTTGATAGGATGGTCCATGTTAGGCTGGCACTTCACATGGCTATTTGTGTTTGCGTATTTAAATTATCCAGATTTGGCAAAATATTTGAATACGACCATCCACATATAGAGCCGAATGTCTTCCCCTAATATTTGATACTAGAAAAAAAGTGATTGCAAACATGTTGGACGGTTTAGTACTTACAGTGGGATTATTTGATTTAAATGCCTGTTACAACTTTTTGCTATGGGTGCTACAGGAAAAACTTGTTAAAAGAGTCGTAAAAACGAGACGCTGGTGGATGTTGACTATTTTTGTGTCTCTCATTTTGCTGATCCCAAATACAACAGGTTGTTATAATGTTTAAAACGTTAACTTTCAAACTATTACAAAAAAGTTCCTTTGATGTGCAATAGAAAACCGACATAGACACGGAAAAGTGTGATTGCTATTTGCCTTATTTGTCAAATAGGCAGATTAAACAAATATTTGTCCATACACATCAGTCAATACACCATCTAAACATGGCGACTGTTATTTATATTGTATATGTATAAACGCAAACACATAGCCAGAAGTGCCCGCCTTATAAAGCAACAATCTTTATTACGACGAAACGTGTTAAACAAAACAGGAGCAAAAGTATGTACTTACGTATTTCTGTGCGGAAGGGACATTAATTGTACTTTGCAGTACAGGGCAACTCTATTAGAGCAACATGCCTAGGCACCAGGCCTCTCTTATGTGGAACATAAGAACCCTCCCCTCCTTCAAGTGCCTACCGCAAATAGCAACTACAGACAGAACTATTTTATAGAAAGATCAAGCAAACTTGCGAACAGAGCAATTCGCGTTATTAAGATTATATTGCTCCTGCCTCAACACCTCGAGTGTATCGCCGATTTTTGCTAGCTTTGACTAGTAAATTCTTTCGTTCTATACCTATAATTAAAAAAAATATATATTATAACTTATTTGTTAGTTTTAGTTTTAATTTTTTTATTTATTTTCTTTTATGGATTGTTTTTTTTAATATCTAGTCTTTTACCTTTTTATTTTTTTAAAGTTTTTGTATGCATGTTAAGCTCAGTGAAAGCTTTATTTGGCGTTCCTGTGCCATAAATGTATTAACAAACTAGCGGCAAGTTTTCCTAATATATTAAAATAAAACAAAAGAGATGACGTCACCGACAGTAAATCCAGGAAGGTTCATTAAGCTTGATAAGTTTATAGACGACCGAGTGGTGTAGTGGTAAGTAGCCTTGCCTCATACGCCGCAGGTCCCAGGTTCGAGTCCTGGCCGGGGCATTCATTTGTGTGATAAACACAGATATTCGTTCTCGGGTCATGGTTGTTTGTATTTATATATGTATGTTTATTCTGGGTCCTCCTCCCCAGTTCGCTGTATGGTCATCCATAACACAAGCTCTGCTTACTTTGGGGTCATACAGTTGGTGTGTTTGTCTGGGGATTTATTTATTTAGTTATAGTAATTTTAATGATAATTTGTGCGGCTAACTCAAATATTAGCAAAATATGTATTAACGTAGAAAATTACTCATTGGGAGAAGGCTTGATTTTGAGAAGTTCAATATTTTAAGACGTTTTAGGTTTTGCTATTTTATTCACACACCCCCACAGCAATTTAGAATTCTTTTTGCACTGTTTGGCTACACAACACTATTGAGCTGTTGTTTTTCGTATATTTGTATGAATGTTTTTATTAGATTATTAATGTAGCTTCTATATCTTCCCTCAGGGAAAATTACGATTTGGTTATGAGGTTAGAAACGTAGAGCACTGCTAGTATTAACAATTCCTCGCTTTTACCCACACGTAGTTCCAGAACCCAGGGGGTTAGATTTTAAAGGAACATCAATGCTTTTATTATTCCTCGATAGAAACTTGCAATGTTTTTGGTAAATTAATTCAATTAATTTTCATAAAAAACTTAAGTTCAATTATTACAAATAAACAATCAACCAAGCAAAGTATTCTTTATAACATTGGTACGATAATAGCTGATCCTTTTACCTTGAATTTATTGTGATCCTGTCATGTCAAAGGGTGACCTTTTAATAAGAGCTCTCTCGTGTGAAAGACTGCACAGAATCCACTGGTATTGCATAGCAGGAGCTCGTTTACAAGTTTGTTAAGCAGCACCAGAGCTCGTTAGCATCGGAGTTGTTAGACGCGAGTCGCTTCACCGCTCCGGTCACTCCATTGTATTCTGGTGACAATAAAATACATTTAAGGTGCTCGTACATTAAACAATTTTCAAATAAATCATATTAATCTAATAATTTATACATATAAAACAGTTAAAAAACTTTTGCGATTTACGTGTAGGTATTTTACGCATGTATGTGTGGAAAATAAATATTTTGAATTCGTACATGAAAAGTATTAGGAATATTATTTTTATTTAAACAGACAAACAACGAGTGGATGATTCGTATTTAGGTTTGCAGCAAATTTGTGACTGCTGCAAATTTGCATAATGGTTACATAGCCATATTCCCGTGGACTGACATGACATCATTTACGTACATTATTAAGATGTAAGTAAAATTTACAACTCTAATTTTCTTTTCGCTCACAATATGGTATGGTTCAAAAATACAAATACCTTATTTCCTACACGGGCTCTATGATATACTGAAAAATATGTGTTAGTCAGGGCAACATTCTGGAAACTATATGCGAAAAACAAAACATTTTAATTTTTTCGAAATCTCAAAATCTGCCGCTGTTGGTCTTAAAAATAAAGCCCAATCTTTACAAACGTTTGGCTTAAAACGTCTTTACAATCGGTCAAGGATGTTTAACTTAGCTAAGCGGCTGGTTGAAGCATCATCAAATGAATCCCTTCAGCTATTTACGTAGCTATACTTTCTTATCCGGTTACGAGAAAAGAAATTTCGCTCACTGTTCGTAAGCAGTTGCAAAAAGTAACCTTTTCCCATTTCTAAGTTACTAGGTACAGGCGGCCAAAAAGTCATGAAGACAACTGGGTTGATTCTCCTTTGTAATAATATTCTGACAGTTCTGACTCAGAATACAGCTGTTTGGGTTACACAGTTTTGTCAAAAGTACGTCACTTTCTTGGGCGATTCTAGATGGTTATGATTTTTTTGTAAGCGCAATTGTATCTGGGTTTGAGTCCTAGATAAAAAAATTCAAATGATATCTGCTAGGGCTGAAAATTGTACAGCAAAGCCAAGTATATAATCTCAACGAAACTGCCTTGGAAAATACGATGGATTAAATTTTCCTCGATAGAATAATGTTCTAAACTTAGGTCTTTTACAATCGTTATTTTAGTTTCATATTGATCATTATAGTAAAAATTGTACTATTATAGCAAAAGTGCTTTTTTTAATCATTCAGTGCAGTTTATTTTGTGTTATTTGTAGCAATCAAAATAAAATCTTAATTATTTAAAGGCATTGCGATCGCAGTTAGTGTCAATCGCCGGCCAGGCATTGTAAAGGTTCGGTCCACGTTATTCTTGCGCAAGCCGTAGCCATGGCAACGTTGACAAATTATGTAAAACTTGCTCACGGTATATGCACATAATACTGTGATCGCTTGCTATAGAATAAGTGATATTTTTTGCCAAACTGCAAAAGTACCACGTGTAAAAGGATTAAACACATCGAAATCAGACAAATAAATTAAAGAACCGCTCCAGCATTGCAGAATAGTATTCGTTTTTCTAGACTAAAAAAACAGAAAAAAGCCCGTCATAACGAAATGTTATACTAAATGTTATCGTAATAAAATGAGTAATTTTTACTTAATTATTTAAAAAAAGATATAGTGTTGATTAACACAATATACTTTCTGTTACTGAGTTGTTTTAAAATGAAATATTAAAATAATGGTAAAGCTCGCGAATGAGGCGGCGGAGATGGCCAGGGAAGATGATGCATTCTCCCTTTCGCCTCGTCGCCGTCACACGGGACGCCGGAGGGCGGCTTTCATTGCCGAAAGCCTCCCTCTCCCGCAGTCCCATGAGCCTTCGGTGGCGGGTTCGGGGAAACCCGCCTCCAAGCCAGGGCTCGAGATGGCGCGTGCGCTTCCTGCGCAAAATCTCATGACGGATGACTAGAGAGGGATCCTTCCCTCTCGGGACGTCGCCGGCGCTGCACAACGCTGGCCAACGCTGTCGGGCCGCGAACGAATGCGCAAGCTCCTCGTGACCCGACTTCCTGCGTCCACACGGAAGCCGCAGGTTTTTAGCCGGTACGAGTCCAGCATAACCCGACTTCGGCCCCGCTGGGGTCGGGTATCCATGAGGATTTACCTGCGTCAAAAAAAATTAAAATAATGGTATCACTAACATAAGTTAGACCTTTTACCGTAATTCGTAAAACTTTTTGAGAAGTTGTCAGAATCTATTTGCATAAATTTTAAGTTTAGTATTAATCGTGTACTTTTTATACTGTAGACAAGGTGGTAATATTTTCACCTTTCTGATTAAGTAGTAATACACAAAGCAAACTTGAAGTTCAATTAAAAAACAAGAACAAAGTCACAAAAACAAACATTTTTCTTCAGAATATAGAAATTCATTCAACGTCAATGTCAATGTCAAAGTCAAAAATGTATAAAGTAAATTTAATGACAACGACGGTTACTATAATTGCATTTGTAAATTATCTCGAATCCAAAAAAATTAAAAGTATTCAAATATAGATATAAAACCGGAATTTTTTTTTTGTGTTACATAGTGCATTATAAATATTATATAGTATAATTATAAATTTTTTGGTATAACCTGAATGGTTACATTTCAATAATATTGAGAAAGTTAACTTAAATATTACCGCAACCACTGGTAGTATGGACAAAACAGACATTTTGACTTGTATAATTTATGTAGAGTTTTAAGCTGAAACAAACCTTCAGGGCATTATTACAAATCAATACTAAAAGTCCCCAACGATCTCACATGTTCTAAAATAGTTATTTAAATGTCAAAAATATTAAGTTCCTGACAAAATATAAGTTTTTTCCATTTAAATAGGTGAGCAAAGTCGTGGATTATAAATCTGTCTACAAAAATTGTTCTTGCAATTTTTCCTGAGAGATGGCCATTTCTGAGTTACTGCTATTTTGCAAATTTTAAAAGTCAAAATATATTTTATCAGCAACTTTAAAGATCACGGCATCCCTCCCTCCCTAGAAAAATAATTAAAACGCTTTTTACACTTTAGTGTCCCAAATATTTTTTTTCAAAATCAGAATTTATTAATTGTAATTAAGAAAGAATCCCGTGACTTGGCTATTCTTAAACTTCAAAGATATCAAATATTGTCAAATATTCGAATTTTAAAAGTTTTTCCTGTAAAGATTCTTTTGCCCTGTGCAAAATGTAACATATCATCCCTATTTATATCCTGAGCTGCAAATTGTCAAAGTTAGGAAAGACTTTTTTTACTTTTATTATATACACTTTTGCCAAAATTATTTTTAAGAAATATTTTATAGTTTATCGGGTAACTAAAAAAGCTAATATTTTAAATATTTGACATACGGATTCGATGGGGACATTTTAGTAATTTAATAAGTTCCCAAAGGTCAGTACAAAAGCATATCGATATGCAAATTGGTGCATTATTTATATTTCAAAAGTATTGCGTCTATATTCTATTCCTAAATTTTTCAAATAATGGGAAAATATTGGTTGCTGCTGAAAAAGAAATAGCTGTCGTAGAACGCCGAATCAAGAATACTTCCCTGGTGTTAATGTTCACGTAGACGGCTCATGGTGTTCTCGATTATATAGTTGCAACTTTATTACCTTGAAATTTGTTCTTTTCAAATGAGACGGACCACCCTATCAAAAATAACATTAACGAATAAGTTTGTGACCATAACAATATATTAAACGTTCTCCTTTTTTGAAGTCGAATAACTAGAAGAAGTCAATACTCTTCTTTGAGAGTACATTTCTTTAGGGCAAGATTAAAAATCTATGCATCTCTCCAGTACTTTGTTTATATTAATACTTCCTAATTTTTCTTAATTCTCGCATATTCTAAATACTAAAATATAATTCTCGCATAGAAAACTAAAGATTAAAATAAATTCTCAGAAAGATAAAAATAATACAGCATGCTCATTTTATATCAATACATGCACTTATTTATCAACTGCTACCTAGTAGTACAGAGGTACTACAGCAAATCATTTCTATACTGTGGTTGTTCAAACTTCAAATTCATCCACGTTTACTTTTTTGGAGCGTTTGCGATGTTTATTATGCGCGTTGCTGATGCATTACATGCTTACTGCGTGAGGATAAGAAGGCCTTACAGAATAATACCTATGAAGAAATCGACATTGAAGTTTATCATAGCCGAAGAACTGTAGAAAAAAAAAAGTTATAATTTTCGGCTACAATTAGGAAATGATTACCCCCTTTGTTTGAGCTCGTTTGTTTTTCATCAGAACTGTAAGGTTTGCATTCGTACCACCAGTCGATTGTCTGTTATTCTTGATACTAAATATTTATCCTTTTTGGCTTTCTGTATAGTCTCTTGCTGGGGAGATTCATGATTCACAAGCTCCACTTAATTAATAAGTGGTGTGCATGCCCCCTTAAATCTGTGTTACACGTGCACACACATATTTCGTGCAATTGCGAACTGACGCTGAATATGATACGCTTTGTATTGAAGAGTTGAAAGCCAGAAAGCTTGTTAAACTACTGATAGCTACAGTTTCAGAAATATAACATAGTTTGAAACTCGTGTAACGATTAATTCGCGGAATTATTTGGAAACTGTATTTCAAACCATGTCTGCCGTCGTTTGGTTTGTTTTTCAATTGGTTTTGTTGTGTGAGTTGTTAGGACTTATGGTAGCTTAAGAAATAAATAAGGTGATCACAAGAAAGTCGCTGTCAAAACCTAGATTAGTAACTCAATCTTGCGGAGATTAACCTTTGAAACTATTAAATGAAATGAAATGAAATATTTATTTCTCAACATTGACAATTACTTGTTCTTATTGAAGTCAAATAAAACAAGACTTTACTGTTGAATAAATTAAAAGTAGTTCATTTAAGTTATTGAAGATAAGTTATTACCTACTCATTTTTGCTGTGAACATTAAAGGTATATATTTGTTTCTATTGGAACATGTGTATTTCATAAAGCTTTCAAAGATTAATATTTGCTATCTATCAATTTGTCATTCTCGTAATTGGACCCTCAATGACCCGCACTCACTCAGTTAATACGAATGGTTAGTATATTGCACACTTATATCGATGACCTTGCCGTAACAGCTGCATCTCTGCAGGAGCTGGACAAAACATGTTAAAACGGATCTTCTATACGAGTCGCTCTGAAAACGAGCTTTAACAAACCTAGTCTTATTCAACACACACGACACCTGTTGAACCCCGTAATCACCACTTGAAGAAATAGACTGTCCACAGAGCCTAAAAACAAAGGTCTTGCACGTGTATTCGTATCGCCCTACCCACCGGTGAGTACAGGTTAACGCGACGTAAGCATTCTTACTGAGTTTTTACCTATTCTTTGACAGTAGATGATCTTTCTGAACCGGTGCTAGTTTCAATATATATACGATGTCTAATACGATGTATAATACGATGTCCTAAGCCAAGGTCTGTACCCTACCGGGTGCCCTTAGGCATATCGTATATAGGAGTAGTTTTAAGTTCCGGCTAAGCGCCCCAGCGCTAACCACAAAGTCCAGAGAAATTTAAAAGGCCAATATATAAATAAGCAGTCCATTTCGCATACATTAAAACCTTTTTATCCACGCATGATCGAGCGAACATGATCCATAAATTTAAGGAAAACAGTTAATAAAAACGTGGCAAATTCGAATTGTAAATATTCTTTACGTTTCGTTTCTTTATTTAACATATTTGTAAGTATATTTTTTTCACCTTTTCACTTACTTACTAGACATCAGATAGGCAAACCATTTAATTACTATCTTTCACTCCAGAAAGATAGAGACTTTATTCAATAAAAAGAGAGATTCGTAAACCAGTCGAGCGCTGGGCAATTTGCTTTCATCTGTAAGATGATCTAATTATTTACGTCTGTCAGCCCCGAGGATACTCTGCCCCGTCAACTATCCACGTGCCGCATACAACCCTCATACATACAACACTCGGGAAAAATTCTCCTGATATGGTTTTATAGACCGTACCTCATTTGTTTATGATGTATTATGTGGTCAATATATATATTTGTGTAAACAAATAACATTCAACATTTTCCTCGGTCCTTAGGTCCCACTTCAAGGAAGACGTGTGATTTTCACACGAGCCCACACGTGTAACTGTTATTCAGCTAGTAACATATTGTATACCTTCCTCAGGTTTAAAGAAGTCATTTTGTCTATAAATTATTTTTGTTATCACCTTAAAACCCCTAGAGTGCAATGCGATTTTTGACCTTATTTCGTTGATGTAAAGACTTCAAACAGGGCAGATTGAAATATCCTATTTTTATGCAAATAATTCTCTTAGTTGTAAACAGTATAAATTCTTTGCATTTATGTAATAATTATATATTTTTCTCGGGGTCAACCGCGTGGATGTCGGTATATCTGACGTCAAACCTATCAAAAAAATATACAGGTTTAATGGCTTAGGCGTCAAAACATAACACTAACAGACAGAGTTACTTTCTCATTTATAATAGTAAAGGTTAATAGAGAAAAGAGTTAAATAACAATAATTATGTAGTAATATCAACTCATATCTATCTTCCAATCTAAGAATTGTATTTTAACCAAACCGCAAAAATATCAAATGATATTAGAATCTTGTGTAACTGCTATTTGCAGCTTTGACAGCTTGGTTACGTACAGACATACTCTCATTGTGCCCACAATCCTAGAGCAGATCCTCCGGTTTCCTCCCATATCTCTATAACGTTCCGTTCTTGAGCTTCCCCTATCCTATCGTCATGTCCATTCACCATAATTGAGTCATAAGACCCCAGGTTAAGATCGGCTGCGTTTGCAGGTCAAGGTCAACCTTATTTCTGGGTGTCCATCCAGGCACGCGTCACCCTTATTGTATACAAAGGACAATTGTCTAGTAAATAGTGAAATTGGGGCATTTCACTTTCCGTACAAAAAATCCGGATGGCTGGCAACATTACATTTTGCTGGACTTAATCCAATTCTGATGCTCGTGGTGGCAAACAGGGCAGCTCCCTAAGACCATAAGCAGCCATCCAACCAATATATATTTAGAGCAATTTAATCCGATTCCCTTTTTGGTATGACATGGTCTGGTTTGAAACGCGACCTATCGTATCGCCAAAGATGTAAACCACCATGTTTACAGAACTTAAAAGTTTTTTCGTCACAAAACATAGTATTATTCCAATATAATAGTTCCATATTTGTTTATTTATTTATTTACATTTGAATATATGCCTCAACAATAGGATAACATGGTACAAAAATGTTATTAACACAAAACAAAAACAGTAAAATAATTAATTATTCTGCGATTTTTTTCCAGGCAATCATATTTGTTGCCTATGTATTTTATTTTATTTTATTTTATTTATTTTTATTCATTTATTATTACAGAACCAACAGCACTTTCCCAATGACAGGTTCACTATTTTATATCTATACTTTTACGAATAGGTTAAAGCTAGTTTCAAACAGGATTTACATTAAAAGTTAACAAGATTTAATAAGTTAAAAAAATTTAAAAAAGTAAAATAAAATAAAAAACTTGTTTTTTAAATGATTGTTTAGACAATTGGAATATATCAAGACATTGAAATTGTTTATTATAACAGTTTAGTATACGAGAAATTAGTTTTTTGCATAATTATTATTGCTGAATGGAATTTGAAATAGAGAACAGTGTCTCGTGCGCCTTTTAGGTGTTCTTAATTGCAAGGCAAGCGAGGTCAATTCAGGACTGTCTATACGGTTGTTGCAGATATCGTGAAGAAATAACATTTGTAGGAGAGTTCGTCTATCTTGTAATGGTTGAATGTTGTGATTACGACACAACACTTCATATTTGCCTATTTTCATTTGTGTGCGATAGTTTAGGGCTTTAAGGAAATTAAATTGGATATTTTCTATATCTTGGGCGTAAGTAACATAATGTGGATTCCATACGATACAGTTGTACTCGAGCACGCTGCAAACATAGGCGTAATATAATGTTTTTAAACACTCCTAATCTGAAAATGGCCGAGTTACACGCAGAACAAATCCGAGGTTTTTGTAAGCTTTTGATACTGTCGCTGCGATGTGTTCCGTCATCTATAACTTAGTCAAGAATTACCCCTAGGTCCCTAACAGTCTTTGAGATAATCGAATTTCACCATGTAAGGTATACTGGGTTGAGAGTTTGTTTTTCTTGTGCGTGAAACTGATTTGAAGACATTTCGAGACATTAATAGTTATAAGATTAGCTCTATAATATTGACATAAGCTGGAGTTTCTTAGAGTCTTCAATAGATTTTATGTTGGCATAGATTTTAGTGTCGTCGGCATACATTAAATACTTAGCATAGCAAAAGCAATCGCCAATATCGTTTAAGTATGCTGCATATAGTAGGGGACCTAATATAGATCCCTGTGGCACCCCTGAAGGGACATTTACAAACTCGGAACGGTGTCCAGCCAATACAACAGCCTGTGAACGATTGCGTAGGTAAGACTCTGTCCACCTGAGGAGATTTCTACGGATCCCGAGCTCCTGAAGCTTTCGTAGAAGAATAATATGATCAACACTATCGAAAGCTTTTTCGAATTTGTACATCGTTGATAAGAATATAGATTGACAACAGGTTTGGCAAATAAATAAGTATATGTTTTATTTACATACTACTTAAACAAACGTACTTATACCTAAAAAATATAACATAGCATACACATAATATACATGACATAAATACATACACATAATATATGTACTTCATTAAGTTATAAATTTGCAATAGAAAATGTTTTTTGAAATTTATTTTAAACGCATTTACAGTTCGACGAAGTTGGATTTCCAATGGTAATTTATTCCAGAGAGATACAGTGCGTGCTGAAAAGGATTGATTGGAACCATGCATTGTGTGATATGGTGTGCATATTTAAGAAGACTTAGTTTCCTTTCACATCTAAATTGAAATTTATCTCGCGATTAGTTCGGTATTACAGGATCAAGCAGCACCCGGTACAGGACATGTGTGCGTGCATCGTGTTAATAAAATACGTATTTTCTTTACATAATGCCTGTAACGCAAACCCGTGTAATGCAAATGATTTCGGATTGTCTGAGGAGTATCATCAAACATTTTGGCAAAATATTTAGTGTAAACGTATTTTTTCATATTTGCTCTTTTCCTGTCTGAGATTTTAGAACAACGACAATATCGACGACGATCGTTTAAATTTCCCTCTTAGCCTTTACGTCATAAAGGCGAACAGCTCGTCTCTAAAATTAAGGATTAAATATATTTTGTATAAGTAGGAAAAATGAGCATTCTGTAGAATATATTTTGTTTATTATGTGTAACATGAGGTTTTTGCAAATGATTTCGGATTGTCTGAGGAGTATCATCAAACATTTTGGCAAAATATTTAGTGTAAACGTATTTTTTCATATTTGCTCTTTTCCTGTCTGAGATTTTAGAACAACGACAATATCGACGACGATCGTTTAAATTTCCCTCTTAGCCTTTACGTCATAAAGGCGAACAGCTCGTCTCTAAAATTAAGGATTAAATATATTTTGTATAAGTAGGAAAAATGAGCATTCTGTAGAATATATTTTGTTTATTATGTGTAACATGAGGTTTTTGCAAATGATTTCGGATTGTCTGAGGAGTATCATCAAACATTTTGGCAAAATATTTAGTGTAAACGTATTTTTTCATATTTGCTCTTTTCCTGTCTGAGATTTTAGAACAACGACAATATCGACGACGATCGTTTAAATTTCCCTCTTAGCCTTTACGTCATAAAGGCGAACAGCTCGTCTCTAAAATTAAGGATTAAATATATTTTGTATAAGTAGGAAAAATGAGCATTCTGTAGAATATATTTTGTTTATTATGTGTAACATGAGGTTTTTCAACTAATGTTAGGTTTTTCTTTAATTGAAGTAGCTATTTTGACAGAAATTTGAAAATAATGCTTGAATTTTTGATACCATAAAAATACAGGGTGCTATGTTTTCGTACTTCAGACAGTTACATTCTCAAGCTTACTGTCAAATATCATTGAATGCAGTTTGTTTTTCTTTTTATAAATAAAGAAATGTTTTGTCAGAGTTAAAGAGGCTGTCTCCGGTATTGAGATAAATTTCCCTCCAAGCGGCATTGCAAAATTCTACCCTGTACATTGAAAGCCTGGCTGCAATCACAACATGATGCTTTCAATGGATCATTTTTAGCACGGCTATATAGAATCAGTTTTAATTTTTTTCGTTAATATCCCCAAAATAATTATGTATATTATAATTTATCTAAGTTATCATCCTACTGTTAGTTGGAGTCATAAAACTGACAAGTTTCGGTCAACCAGAATCTTTTACTTCGATAAATAAAGGATTTTTCAACAAGAACTTTGTTTTCATTATGGTCACACCAAAACCACACGACATTTAGTTTTTGGCATAGCCGTAGTAGAAGCTTGGGAAATTATTACAATGAATTAAATTCACTCGAAAATCGCATTAAAATAATAAAAATTCTCTATAAAAATGATGGATCTGTCAAAGTTACATTTCGTAAAATTCGGCATATTTTCGGTAAATATAATAGTCCTTCTGAGACCGCTATTATGCATTTGGTGAATAAATTTGAGCCTACAGGTTCTGCACTTAATATGCCAGCACCAAAGCGTATTCGATCGGGACGATCAAGTGAAAATTTCGCAGCTGTGAGTCACAGCGTTGAAGAAGATCGGAATTTGTCAATTCCTCGACGTTCACGACAATTGAGACTATCCAAAACAACCACATCAAATTCTGCGTAAGGATTTGGCTTTAAAGCCTTACAAGGTGCAACTGGGTCAATAATTGAAGCCAGCTGACCATTCACATCGTCGTAGATTTACTCAATTCATTCAAGAACAACAAGTTGTAGTCCATTGAAATGTTACATTAAATTTACATTTCTTTGAGGATGCAATTTTATTTTTGTGTCCTGTAGGGGGGATCAGTAGAAACTTAACCACAAGTTTGTAGGGTGCCCATCCTTGTCTCGCGGCCGCCATCTTGGAAAAAGGGGTGAGAACGCTTTTTTCGCTATGTCTGCTAAAGTATTATTTATTAATAATAAATTTATTGCAACCCAAATTTCCCTATCGCATAATTTCACGAAATTCTCCGGTTAAGTGGCCGGCTCGATGAAATGAAATGAAATGAAATAAACCTTAAAATTAACAATTTATGACGTGATTAACGAAATAGGTAAATGATAATAATAATAAATAATGATCGATAACTGTAAGCGCGTAGTCGTGGTGACATTTGTCCGATATCAATTTTTCATTTATGATTGCCAAAACTTACTCTTTCTTGAACAATAAAAATTTATATCATTGTCATCTTAATTCTTTGTTTAAATCAGGTGTAAAAACAAAGTTCTTATTGAAACACCCTGTACTTTTGATTGAAATAACTATAACGAAACTCTTCGCTTCAATAAACAACGAAATAACTATAAAATGTTACGAACGATGGCAAGAAAATGTCTCGACAGCTAGAAATTCCGTCAATAACTTTACCTTATCCTCAAAAGGGTCCCTTTACACACAGCGTTATTATTTAATACGACACTGAACATCTCTTATGTTTAGATTTCCCATTTTTGTCCGTAAAATGGTGTATATGCACCATTTTTACGACCGGATTTCGTGCAAATTGTAATGTAAAGTTTATATGTTTCGATGATTGGATATAGGTAATCACGCAAAAAGCTGAGCCATTTAATATGCCGAAATTTTAACGGTATCAAGAATTTGATTGAAACTGAGTTAAGAGAAAAGAATTTGAAACTGAATTGATGCACTTAAAGAAACTTACAAAGAGAAAATTACATTCATATTTATAAATTGTCCTTTTTTCATTTGACTATTTTACCTTATTTATGTTGGAATATTATTTAGTTGAATTTTATTATGTTTTTTAGGATCCTCTGCTTGGTTTTATGCCTTCTTTGAGAATTGAAAGTATTAATTTTATTACTATTTTCATAGCCAGCAAAGGAGAACTATACTCACCACGGTAAGCGGTATCCGTGCCTATGAATATCATCAGTCGTAGGTAGGACAGCGCTAGTGCGTAATTAAACTACATCGAATCAGTAAATGTCCTGTAAAGTTATTGTTTAAGATCTGATGATTAATTTTAACACTAAATTTAACGCTACCCAAAATGTATAAGTAGCCGACAACCAACTGCTGAATAATTGAGTAAAACATGAATGTACCTACATATTGTACGTTTTACGTTTTTGAGCAAACCCAACCATAGAAATCCTATTCGAAAGACTCCCCTTGCTTAGTTTTTAAACAGCCGATCTGATCTTTATATGTATATTACCAGAAGTTTTTGCCGTGATACGACAGACACCCCGGGGCTGTGTGAAAAAATATCTGATTTGTTTCTATAACCATAGAATGTTTAATTTAAAAAGAAAAATTTAATAAATTGTTTGGGTTGCTTCTTCTTTATTGTATGTAGTTTTTTATTCAAACAAATATAACAAAATAGAAAATTGGTGGCAAACGCTAAACAGTATTTTCTTCAAAAAAGCGATGACAAATCACCATAAAACGTAATTCAGACAGTTTTGTGAAACTTAGAGAGATTGGATGGTGCGAGAATAATTTTTAATATTATGAGTAATGAGATGTGCTACGCAAAGTCCAAAAGTTTTCGGAAAAGAATCAGATCACATTAAACTCTTTTCATCCTCGTTCTATTTCGGATATGCAACTTTAACATGCAATGTCTTGTTTTAGTACAATCGGTACTTATTCATATGATTTCGAAATAAAAAAAATCTCCAGCAGCGTGCCCCTAGACGAACAAAGTTTAATCCCGTTATAGTAGAATCCCTTCAATAAATATGGTTATAGAAGGGTCATATAAATAAATTTCTAAACCATACATAATTTTCTATTTATGATATAAATCTACATAATACTTTTAAAAAAAATAAGCACCGCTCAAATATAGATTCCTGCCTAAAAATTGTCTCGAGCCAGCCACTTATCCACAATTTCCTTATTTTTATTTTTATATTTTATTATTTACTAACACAAATAAAAACGTCCTAATATTAGGTCTTTACCTATGAAATTGCCGTTTTTCACGAAATAAATGAAGCGTAATTTTTTTATATATTTTTTATTTCTATTAATCAAAATAATCACCCATGCAATCAATGCATCTTTGCCAACGCATTGGTAGCTTATTGATGCCTTTCTTGAAGAAATCAGCTGGATGGGAGGCAACAAATTCTTTAAAGGCATTTTGTACTGCCTCTCGGGTATTGAATTTTTTTCCCGCCAAGAAGTTGTCCAAATTCTGGAAAAAGTAGAAATCTGTAGGCGCAAGGTCTGGTGAGTACGGCGGATGACGGAGAACTTCCAACCCCAACTCTTGTAGCTTGGAGACCGTCTGCTGTGCAGTATGAGGTCGCGCGTTGTCGTGCAGGAGCAGTGAAGCCGAACGATTGACCAAAGCTGGTTGGAGACGTGCAAGCTTCTCCATCATTGTGTTCAGTTCTTCACAGTACACATCTGCAGTAATGCTTGTCCCGTTTGGCAAGAAGCTGTGATGAATTACACCCGCGTTAGACCACCAAACAGTGACCATCACTTTTCTAGGGGTAAGTTTTCGTTTAGGGCATTGTTTGGGTGCTGAACCAGGGTCCAACCAACTTGCTGAGCGCTTACGATTGTCAAACAGGATCCATTTCTCGTCACAAGTAACAATGCGGTTCAGAATTCCTTCATTTGTATGCCTGCTGAGCAGTGCAAGGCACTTCTCCACGTGTACTTCGCGCTGGCGGTCATTGAGTTCGTGGGGTACCCATTTGTCAAGCTTTTTTACCTTGCCAATTTGACGCAAATGGACCAATATTGTTTTGATGCTAACGTCGAAAGCTGCTGCTAATTCAGCCGTGGATTGAGTTTCATCAGCTTCCACAATTGCCTTTAATTCGTCATTGTCGACCAAAGTTTTCGGACGACCATGGGGTTCATTTTTCAGGTCAAAATTTCCAGAACGGAAGCGGGTAAACCAAGAACGTGTGGTGCGTTCGTTTGTAGTGTTCGCTCCGTAAACGTCGTTGATGTTGCGTGCCGCTTGTGCCGCTTTGCTGCCACGACGGTACTCATACTCCATAATTACTCGAATTTTTAACTTATCCATGATGACGAAAAATGTTCGAATGCGTTGAAAACAAAACACTAACTATTAAACAAATGACGATTTTAGAAAAAGAATTCCATGTTTGTCAAATAAAATTAATTTGAAATTAGAATTATCAGTCAAAAAAATTTGAAATGGCCAGTACGGCAAAACGGCAGTTTCATAGGTTTCAAAGACCTATTATGTAAAGGTTAATAGAATGTATAGATATTTTGTTTTTAACGAAATTGAAATTATGAATCTTATCTCTATATGATATTATGTAATTATAATGCAAATGCGACTTTTTTTATTTGAAATAATCCGAATTGAGAGAAATTCACAATGGCATTCGCGAAATAAAATATCTATGTCAGTTTTCTGGATCTATATTAAATAACAATTGTTAGGTATTTGAAGGAGAAACGACAGCTGAACGCCCAGCTGGAGACGGAAACCAAGGAGGAGCAGCACCTAACCGAGGCACTGGACGAGAAGGGGGAGCTCATCATCGAGATGAAGACCTCGCTGCAGCAGATAAACCAACTTCTCTCCAGTGTCGGTGAGCAAAATCTTGTTTTTTCAAGATCGAATACGAAATCCCCGCTGCTGTCACCTTTTTCTCATCATCACAGCCAACAAATGATGTTGCCAACAGGTTATGGTAGTAAGATTGCTTATAATAAATGCCTATAAACGTAATTAAATATAGGCATTATTGATTAATGGCCGGTTGCCGAGCGCAGAATTCAGTTGAAATAGTCATTGATCCCTCGATTTCACTATATATTGCTTTCCTCTAACGGGAAGGTGAGGCTCTCAACAAGAACCTCTTCGACAATTACTATTGAAGATACGATTATTATACTTTAACAGCCTATGTTGCAGTTGGAAGTAGCCTGAGACGCTGAAGGGCTTAGTAGTGAGGGCCATTTATATGAACAGCTGCTTGTCAACGGTCATGGAAGTCCAAAAGATTAGTTCAGATCTCTCTGTTTGGTACTCCGATCCCCCGGGTTAAAAAAGTCAAATATTTAGGACTCACTTTAGATAGTGGATTCACATTCGCGGCTCACATAAAACGAATCCGGGACCGAGCCACCTTCGTCATGGGTAGGCTGCACCGCCTAATCTGCAAGAAAAGTTAAATGTCGCTTAAAAATTATCTTACACTTTAAAAACTTTTATCCGCCCCATCATGACATATGCCAGTGTGGTTTTCGCTCACGCCAGCAAGTCGAATATCAATCACTTGCAGGTTATTCAAAATAAGTTCTCACGTAAATGCGTCGGGGCCCCGCCCTCTGTCCGCAATTTAGATCAGCATAAAGATCTCGAGCTGCCCACTATTGCCACGTTGATGAAATTGGTGTCTTGACTCTACTTCGACAACGCTTCCCTCCAACCAACCCGCTGGTCAGTAAGTCCGCTGATTACACAGCCAACCCAGACGCGCTGGTTCGTTACAGGCGTCTGCGTAACGTCTTAACAGATCCCAACGACGCTATTACAACAAGGAATGCCGGCGTTCCAGTTAGAAATATGGCAACACAGCATTCGAATCGACTAGCCCACCAGTGGGCCAGGCTAATGCGGCGCACGCATTCCTACTATCCTCCCGAACCAGTGGTATTTTCAATATACGACGTCCTAAGCTGAGGTCCGTGCCCTCTCGGCTAAGGCGTATCGTATGTAGGAGTAGTGTAAGTTCCGGCTAAGCACCCTCAGCGCTAGGCCACAAAGTCCGGTAAAATTGAGTATATTGAGCTAAGCAGCATTATGTCGTTATCTATAACTGCGGTCGTCTCAAACTTAAACTCTCTTGATTTGGATGTTCCTGGTGTCAACGGGCGGTGGTGATTACTTAACTTCAAGTTACCCATGTTGATGTCACATAATTGCCGTCCGTAAGATCCGTAAAGCTATAGTATACTTATAAGCTAAAGTATAGGGGGTAACAGTGAGTCGTTTTACAGGTGTGGCGAATGCACCGCGTCCATTCAACAACGTGCCCCCCGCCATCCAGTACACTCTGGACGAGGTGCTCCAGCCCATACCCGAGCTGGAAACTGATTGTAAGGCACATTTTTTTTAATATGTAGACTTGTCTATTCAGTGATACCGTTCGCGTATGATCCTTTGCTTGTTCAAATTTTGAGAGAAGTTATGTGTTATTCATTCAAAGTTATATTCTAAATGCTATACTTTTAAAACGATATATGATTTAGTACGTGCACACAAAGTGTTTGTTTGACGACTGATCATACTTTGAGAGCTAGTAGTACACCCATATTTATTGATAAAGATATATGACATGTGGGGACAAAACTCAAACTCCTCCATACGGCAACCATTTTAAGTTTAAATTTTTTATAAACGAAGTGTAGGTGCTTTAATAGTAATAAATTCATTAAATATTAGGTCTTTACCTATGAAATTGCCGTTTTGCACGAAATAAATGAAACGTAATTTTTTTATATATTTTTTATTTCTATTAATCAAAATAATCACCCATGCAATCAATGCATCTTTGCCAACGCATTGGTAGCTTATTGATGCCTTTCTTGAAGAAATCAGCTGGACGGGAGGCAACAAATTCTTCAAAGGCATTTTGTACTGCCTCTCGGGTATTGAATTTTTTTCCCGCCAAGAAGTTATCCAAATTCTGGAAAAAGTAGAAGTCTGTAGGCGCAAGGTCTGGTGAGTACGGCGGATGACGGAGAACTTCCAACCCCAACTCTTGTAGCTTGGAGACCGTCTGCTGTGCAGTATGAGGTCGCGCGTTGTCGTGCAGGAGCAGTGGAGCCGAACGATTGACCAAAGCTGGTTGGAGACGTGCGAGCTTCTCCATCATTGTGTTCAATTCTTCACAGTACACATCTGCAGTAATACTTCTCCCGTTTGGCAAGAAGCTGGGATGAATTACACCCGCGTTAGACCACCAAACAGTGACCATCACTTTTCTAGGGTTAAGTTTTCGTTTAGGGCATTGTTTAGGTGCTGAACCAGGGTCCAACCAACTTGCTGAGCGCTTACGATTGTCAAACAGGATCCATTTCTCGTCACAAGTAACAATGCGGTTCAGAATTCCTTCATTTGTATGCCTGCTGAGCAGTGCAAGGCACGTCTCCACGCGTACTTCGCGCTGGCGGTCATTGACTTCGTGGGGTACCCATTTGTCAAGCTTTTTTACCTTGCCAATTTGACGCAAATGGACCAATATTGTTTTGATGCTAACGTCGAAAGCTGCTGCTAATTCAGCCGTGGATTGAGTTTCATCAGCTTCCACAATTGCCTTTAATTCGTCGACCGTAATTTTCGGACGACCACGGGGTTCATTTTTCAGGTCAAAATTTCCAGAACAGAAGCGGGTAAACCAATAACGGGTGGTGCGTTCGTTTGTAGTGTTCGCTCCGTTAACGTCGTTGATGTTGCGTGCCGCTTGTGCCGCTTTGCTGCCACGACGGTACTCATACTCCATAATTACTCGAATTTTTAACTTATCCATGATGACGAAAAATGTTCGAATGCGTTGAAAACATAACACTAACTATTAAACAAATGACGATTTTAGAAAAAGAATTCCATGTTTGTCAAATAAAATTAATTTGAAACTAGAATTATCAGTCAAAAAAAAATATTTTCATTTGAAATGGCCAGTACGGCAAAACGGCAGTTTCATAGGTAAAGACCTATTATATTAATTTTTATATAAATAAAGTTTTTTTACACTAGAAATATTGGCTATGGGCTAACCTAAATCATTTGCATGAGTGCAACCACTTTCAAATAAATGAAATGTAATGAAATTTTTTTTCTTAACATTGACAATTACTCCTTCTTATTTACGTCAAATTAAACATGACTACCACCAGTTCGGAAAAACCTTCGTGAAGAAGAACTGGCAAGAAACTTCACAAATAAATGCCGAATCCTAGTTTTGGGGTTAAATTTTCCATCCATTCTAGTTTTAAATATTTTCCTGTATATTTATGTGGGCGTGTTGAACAATACAAATACAAATATTGATGTCTATACAGACAGCTCAACGAAGCGCTTTCCACGTCCGTTATCAAACCTTGATTAAAGTCAAGTAAAACTGTAATACCGTAGAGGCTAATTGAATATTTCATAGTATATTATTTTTAATGCCCTCTAACATTTGCAATACCCAATGCATGAGTGATTATGTTGTAAGTTCTATATATACTGTTACAAAAAGATCTGTGTAAAACAACTTAATATGCAAATAAATGAACTAATCAAAATTAGACGATCGCCCATGTGGACTCTTCAAACATTTTTTATCTATTTACTTTTGTCAAATGTTGAATGCACTGAAAACAGAGCCTCATCTAGAAAAGCGCTTATACAAATAAGCTTTAGTTAGAAATTAAATACAAAAGAAATGTCACAACCTGGGCTAGGTCTAAAAAAATTGACAAATAAATGGTAATTATAGGAAAAATACAAATAATTTGATTTAGACGGTAAGAAAATAAAAAAGTCAACATTATTTGTGTTCGTTTTAGCGGGCAACATTGACAATGAGTCTTTTCTATGACGGAAGTTGTAAGGTAAAGTTATTTCACTAAGCAGAGGGGACAGCCACCTCACTCACAGCACACTTCATTCACATCACATTGATAGTTGTCTGTGTGTTTGATTGTTCGTTGCGCTTGAGATTGTTTTTCGGTTTCTTTATAACTTCACAACTATTAAATAAGCTAAAAATACACAAAACAATGCAATTCAATTCTTTAGACTTAATGCCAGCCATCGATACTACTCGATACACAAAACAAAAAGATGTAAGTAAACCTTAGCTGTCAAAATGACATTTTTTCCACCATGATGTTTTTTGTTTGTGTTGCACACTAAAAATGAACAATTTCATTTCCTACCAGTAAACAAAGTGTTTTAATAACAATTTAACAATCAAAAAGTGTTCTTTGCATCTTAAACTATTTTTGATAAAGTGTACAAAGACCTGGCCCAGACTCCTTGCATTTTGGGACATATCTTTTATATTATTGAAATATGTTTATGTTTGCGAGAGTGGTTAATATAGGTTTGTAAAACATTGAAGGTATATAATAATAAAAATAATAATTCATTTATTTCGGTCAACAACCATAGGTAGGGGGTTAGTAACAATGGTAGTTATAAAACTAGTGTTAGTAAAATTATTACAGATATTATAAGTCAATAAAAAAATAAACATATTTTACATATAAAAACACTTAAAAAATATAATATATATATATATATATATATATAAATATATATTGTATGTCTATATATATATATATATATATATATAACTATATATATATAACTTGTTCTAAATGACATACTGGCTGATTGTAAAAAAAAATTTCGACTATCATTTTTTTCCTCAACATTTAAAGCGAATGTATGTTTTTGAATTTTAATGCGTTTTCTTTGTGTTGCGTGAGTGTTGGAAATCATTTATTATTATTAATTTTTATTGATTTATTGAGAAAACTTTTAATTGTAAGACATTGTTTACAACATGGAGCGACGTCATTTGACCTCATACAAAATGCTAAGAGACGTAGCGATGTTGGAAGCGGGAAGCAATCAATGTGTCAACAGAAGCGTTATTTGCTGTCTTTATCAGCGTTACACTAGCATGGGAGATCCTGCCTACCAGCACTCAGGCCGCGGAAGGAGTACAACAATTTGGCGAGACCGATACGTTCAACTGACCGCAAGACGTCAGCCGATGTTAACCGCCCGAGAGATAGGTTTAAGGCTACAAAACGCAAGTGGTGTTGTTTGTTAGCAACCAAACCGTGCGAAATCGACTGCATGAGTAGGGCCTACATGCTCGACGACCAATTAGGTGCCCACCTATAAGTCACGGGAATCGCGCTCGTCGAAATGAATGGTGTAGAGAATATATAACATGGACCCAGGAGCAATGGGAAAAAAATTTTATTTTGCGATGAGTCTCGATTTGGGTTTAGGCCTGATACTAGAAGGGTAAGAGTGTACCGTCGTCCTGAAAATACTGAGAAGCTGAGGTGCGTTCAAGAAGTTGATCCATACAACGGTTCAACAGTTATGGTATGGGCGGGCATTATGAAGAACAGACGAACTGAGCTCGTTTTTGTAAATGGAAGCATGAACGCTGCAAATTACGTTGAGGATGTTCTAAGGCCTTATGCCCGTCCATTTGCACATACCCTTGGCTTCGATTTTACGTTGATGCATGATAATGCGCGTTGGCATACTGCTTTTTACACCAGGGAGAACTTGGCAAGGGAAAACATCCGGGTATTGCCTTGGCCTGAACAATCGCCAGACCTCAACCCCTCGAGCACGCATGGGACATGCTCCAGAGACGTGTTCTAGAGGATTTGGACGGAGTGAAAACATCCCGACAACTGATGGACTTTCTAAAATTTAATTGGGAGCAATTGCCGCAGGATAACATAAACAGTCTCATCGATTCTATATTCTGAATACTCGGTGTCAGCAAGTTCTCAACAACAGAGGCGGCCACTTTTTGTATTAAGTAATCCAATTTTTTTTACAATAAATTAATTTTGTTTAACAATTTCATTAGGTTTATAAAAAGTTTAGTTGCTTAGATATCCTAGTTTGTACTGCGTATGATACAGTACTCGCAATATTGTTAATTTATGTTATTAACCTTAAAATAATAAAAAAACTATTGATTTTTTATTTTGAAAAGAAACTAAAGAATAGTATAAATAATAAAATACTAACGATGTAATGTGAAAATACATTGTAAAATTCAAATTTGTATATGTTGCTTAGATTTTTTTATGTGTGTATACAGGGCCGTCCTTCACGCCTCCTTAATAATTTTATGAAATCATCCGTTTTGTAGGTTAAACTGTCTTGACCTCAAGGAGTCGTTGATAAATAAGCTTATATTAATAAATATGAAAGACAAAGTATTCAAATCCAAATGTCTTAAGGATTCGGGTCAAGTATTGTACATCCGAGACTGATTTTGCGAATTTGTGTAGGAATCTAAGCGATGTACATATCATAAAAACATAATTTGAAACAAATAAGTACCAAAATACTTTACTTCATCAAACAAGTCGAAAGAGTTTCAAAAAATATTGTAAAGATGTCTTTATACTTCGTCTGACAACACAATATTAAAAACTGAGGTAGGTATTTATAAAGGAAAAGTTTTAAGATCCTTTTACTTCCACTTTTTCAGTTTTTAAATATGTTGTAAAGAAGCTGTCACAGCATCTGGAAATGTTACATCTTAGACTAAAAGTGTTCATAACTCCCACAGGTTGTCAGGCTTCAAACAAATCTATTGTGGTTTTCTTTGAGCGCATTCTGATATCTTTTGTGTTTACTTCAATATTTAATATCAGTTTATGTAGGGATCAAGTTCCAGACGCACAGGAGCAATGTTTTCTTTAGATGATACTTTTTACTGTGAATGAATTTTTGTACTTGCCAAACCAGTTAAAAATATTAAAATACCAAAATAAATTAATCTAAAAAAAGAGAATGACAATATGGGCGCCTTTGATCACTTATCACACACACATATACATATAAATGTTATATATAAATTCCATAGAGGTATGGCTGTCACTGTGAACGACTGTTGATAAAAACAGGATATGTGACTAGGCGTAGCCAGCAGAAAGTTACTGTTTACAATGAGGTTACATGTAATTGACCAATTAATATAATGTTATAAATAGCTACTTTGCAATGCAATGTAATTGGTTTTGTCTGCATTTAAAGTTAGCATTTTGCCACAGGCTTGCTACCGAATTTAAGCCTGATTGAGCATCCACACGACGTACACCTTAGTCCAAGTATCGGCACTGAATAAGAGGACAATGTCGTCTACAAAGGAAATCACTTTGTCTTTTCGTAAAGTGAGCATACCCAGGTCGTTTATGTATATAAGGTATAATGGTGGTAGGGAGAAGAAATGAAATGAGTTATTCTGATAATGAATATAGGAAACAATATAGAAGAAAGCACACCACCTTGTGGCACGCCAACCATCTTTTTGCACCATGTAGACACACTGTCTGAAATACAAATATGATGCCGACGGCAACCACTGTAGGAGATATGTTAAGAGAATATAAAATGCCTAAAAGTGTGTGAAAACCAATAATGAGTTGTAACAATCCAGCAGTGCTAGTAACGTTAGCTGCTGATTTTCCATACCTTGTCTTATTTTATCTGTAATCTTGAGAAGAGTAGCGACCGTGCTATAGTGTAAAAAATTTCTTGTCTTTTCGTTTTTAATATTTTTTAAAATGTTTCCTTTTTCATTTATGAAATACACCTCTACAAAAATACTTTAGGAAATAATGGTACCTTGACTGATAAGCCTCAACATAGGCCACCCTTAAGAACACAAAGATTAAAAAGTTTTTGCAGTAGCGTGCACTCCATACATACAAATATACATACATAGTATTCTTATTAATGATACCCACCTATATAGATAGGTGGGTATAGTTCTTGCAATTGGGTATATGACGATTTTTTTTAAGTTCATATTTAAGTAGTTTATCAACAGTAAATAAATATTGCAAAAGTAACAGTATGTTTACATGAGGAGCCGCTGCGAGTCACCGAAAAACGCTCCGTACAAAACGGTACTGAGCTGTGACGTCACGACTTGTGAATCATACTAAAATTGTATGGGCGTTTGGATAAAATATATAATAGCTACGTAGATAATGCGTTTACATGCATACTGACATAGGAACAATTGTTATATTTAATATATTAATTCTTTTTTTAAGTTTGCAAATCTATATAATTTCGATATTAAATTCAAAACTATATTTTTCAAAACATTGTA
This sequence comes from Marasmarcha lunaedactyla, assembly GCA_923062675.1. Taxonomy (NCBI): domain Eukaryota; kingdom Metazoa; phylum Arthropoda; class Insecta; order Lepidoptera; family Pterophoridae; genus Marasmarcha; species Marasmarcha lunaedactyla. The sequence goes on along the minus strand of OV281339.1, from coordinate 8,102,109 downwards.
CCGGTCAAAATAACTAATATTTTATAAATAAATTATAAAAACTTGCATTTTTAAATGGTGTCATCTACCCAATTCACGAAGACGAGCGGGCTGTACTTGTAGTTTGACGTGCACACGTACAATGCGTTAGTGTGCTTGTCTGACGGACAAGCACACTAACGTCATTGTTCCCACTGACACTTGTGTCATTGTTCCCGCGACCGTAATTGAACTGCAATACGGTCAGCATGTCAGATATTCGTAGAAAGCGAAAAGTTATTCATAGTGAGGTAATTTTTTATTTTGTTCTTTTGAAGTTTACCTACTGAAATTAATAAAAAGCTAATTTATTTAAAACATGAATATTGCATTTATTTTATCCGACGTTTTATTGTTTGTAGGGGCGAGCAATTATCGCTAAAGTCTATCACTTTCTACAAGAAGAATGTAACTTTATGAAGCGAATAACAGTTACAGCTGTGATTTGAGTCTTTTGGCTAATATTCTTAAACGCACCGCCGAAGCGACAGGGGTCTCTCAGCGCACCGTCACTAGAATATCGAAAGAAGAAAAGGAGTTGCCATCATCTTCCGCCGCATTTAATTCACCCATTAAAAATGTCGTTCAAGAGATAGAAAATTTAAGATAATATAATAAATAATTTTAGATATATGAACCGCGAAATTATTCGGACTACAGTTCAAAATTTTCATAAGTCATAAAGAAATACTAACTTCGGCAAAACTTCAGTCAGTTTTGAAAGAAAAAATGGATGCTTGAACACTTTACGTGCTAATAGATATGGGTTACAAATGGAAAAAAATTGATAATAACCGCAAGTTGTTTCAAGAAGGGCACGAAATAAAATTATGGCGATTTAATTATTTGAAAAAAATTTATCTGTACTGTTCGGAAGGCCGTCCAATTATATACCCAGATGAGACACACGTATTAACGTCTCATGTTCGTCAAAATACGTGGAACTTTTGGAACAAAAACATATATAATAATAAAAAATATATATATATATACATAAATATACATAAAACATACAATTAAAAAGATATATCGTTTTCGAAGAAATTGAGTAGGAATTGGCAGCCGTTTTATTATAGTGTATGCAGGTGGCGGTAATGGCTTTATCACAGTAGCCAAATTAGTATACAAAGCGGCTTCCACCACTGGATATTATCATTCAAATATGAATTTTGACAATTATGGCAAGAATTTGCCGGAAAAGTAAGTTATTGTGACGGATAACGCATCCTATCACAATGCCCGAAGCAGCAAAATGCCTACCTCGAATTCACGTAAATGCGTAATGCAGAAGTGGCTGACCGACAACAGTATCCCATTCGATGAACGGGCGCGCAATATAGAGTTATATGATTCAAATGAGAAGAATAAGGACCGTTTCGTTACATTTAAAATCGATGAGATAATAAGAAGCAAGGGTTTTGAAATATTGCGACACATTCTCGCTCCGATCGCCGCCTGGTACGGACGTTCCAAGACCACTCCAATTGATCGGTCCCTTCCCGATATTCCGTGGCGCGTCACAGTATAGCGTGTTGGTTCCGTGATACGGTTTTTTGGGTTTTCCTACTCCCTCCGAGTGCTATCGTAGGGATTTTTCTTTGTGACTAAGCCCCTTAGTCTTCAAAGTGCTGTGCTAAGTTGTGTTGTGCTTGTGCTGAGTGCAGTGTTGTGCCCAGCGTAAGTAGTCTGGTTTCAGTACAAAGGATACTTAACGGTGACAACGAATTTGTACTGATCCAGTCCTTTTATTTCAATTTTATTTCTTTTCTTCTATTTTATTTATTTCTCTTCTATCTTCATATTTATTTTTTGTCATGTCTGTGTGTTTTCGTGTGCATTCGCCCTCTCTGTCAGTAAAGGTTGACCCTAACGCGGTCAACTCTTCACCTGCGTACCCTCTTTTTTTAGGTTTCTAGGAAGCGGTCATCGGCGTACCACAGTTAGTTTTAAGTTATTTTCCCCAGCCCTCCTACCGCTGGTAGGGAGGTTAGCCGCTAGGGTTTGCTAGCTAGGTTTATTTTAGGGAACTCTAGGCATTTTTTTCTATGCTAGTGACCGCGTCTTCGTCGGTCCCGTCGAAGCCAGCGTCGCACTGCGCTCCCTACCACCGAAGCCTCAGCTCCCTCCGCCCGTCTTCCTCCGCGAAAAAGCGCGCTGGACCGCGGTTTTTAACTTGTGCAAAGAGTACAAAATTAATTACCTAAAAGCCGCCAACGCTGGCGAATCAATTAAAATTCAGGTCGTGACCATCGACGACTTCCGGTATTTTACTAGGCTTCTATCGATCAAACAAATCGCGTATTACACCTACGCCCTCCCGGAGGAGCGTAAGATCCACGCAGTACTACGGGGCGTCCCGTTTGAACTCAGTAATGACGACATTCTCGAGGACCTTAAGTCCCAGGGCTTCCCGGCTGAAGTAGTGCACAAGATGCACTCTAACCGCGGTAGGCGTTTTTCACTAACTTTAGTTATCCTCACCAACACTCCCAAATCGAAGGAGAACTTCAGAGAGGCTCGCACAATCTGCGGACTTTCGAATATCTCCGTCGAGCGTCCCAACCCCTGCGGCCATCCTGGGCAGTGCCACCGCTGCCAGCTCTATGGCCACGCAGCGGCTAACTGCTCAGCTCCCCCCAGGTGCGTTAAGTGCCTGGACCCACACATCACAAAGGAGTGCACTGGCACTCCGGAATCCACTTCCCCCCCTGCTTGTGTGCTGTGCGGCCAGTCCGGCCACACAGCAAACTACAGGGGTTGCCCGCGCGCTCCGCGCTCCTCCACTAAGACGGCCGTGCCTAAACTGGTGCCGCCACTCACTCCTGCCAAATTCCAGCCACTGCGCAACCGGGGTCCCCCGGAAGCCCGTGCAGCCGACGCCTACTCCGGCTCTGTCCTGGAGACAGCCTCCGGCCGCTCCACCTGCACATTTCCCGTCCTATCCCAGCTCCCGTAGCTCCCGTAGGCCCACGTCCCGCTCCGTCGTCTTCACCTCAGTCGTCGTTGGCTGAGGACATGAAGACCGTGTTCGAGATTATTCAAAACGTCGACATTAAGGAAATTTCCGTACTCGCACGCAAACTGAGAGCCGCCCGCTCTCCTCAAGAGCCCTACGCGTAGACGCCGCCTCTCACGTTCCTCCTCTCACTCGTCCTGACGGCACTATTGCCTTTGAAGTCGAAGAGAAAGCCGAATGCTTCGCCGACAGCATAGTGGCACAATGTTCGCCCAGCACGCAACCCGTGGATCCCTCCCACATCCAGGCGTTGGAGGACGAAGTTCTCCGCAGACAATCTCTCCCCATCACCGACGACCCCATCACAGTCTCTAATGATGAAATCTTGCTTCTCATTAGAAGTCAAAAGTCCAAAAAAGCCTCAACAGGTTCTTACCTTGTTAGCCATCATCTTCAATGCCTGCTTCGTCCATAGCTACTTTCCAAAAGCTTGGAAAGAAGCGACAGTCATAATCATTCCCAAGCCGGGTAAACCTCTAAATATCCTGGCTAATCACAGACCCATCAGCCTCCTCAAGGCCATGTCTAAACTTCTCGAAAGAGTCATACTCTCTCGAATGCGGAACCATCTGTTTCCAACGGATGGCGATCCCCTCATCATTTCCCACCAGTTCGGCTTCCGCGCTAAGCACTCCTGCCCTCAGCAAGTGCATCGAATTGTCGAGTACATACTCGACGGCTTCTTTCCGAAACGAAAGAAAACGATCGTAGTTTTCTTTGACGTAGCCAAGGCTTTTGACAAAGTCTGGCACAGCGGTCTCGTTTATAAGCACTACAAAATAGGCTCACTGGCTCTCCTAGTTAAGATAATCGCGTCGTTTCTCAAAGACCGCACGTTTCGTTTCAAACATGAAAGCACGCTTTCCGTGCATCGACCCATAAAGGCTGGAGTCCCTCAAGGCTCAGTCCTCGCCCCTCTGTTGTAAACCGTGTACACTAACGACATTCCCATTCCGCCGAAAGACGTCGAACTCGCCCTCTTTGCCGACGACACAGCCCTTTACACCAAAGGCGTCAGTGTCCCGGGTCTCACCACCAGACTCCAAAAGGCTGTAGACGCCCTTGCATGGTTTCAAAAATGGCGTATGGATGTGAACCCAGACAAGAGTTCTGCGGTTTATTTCGACTGCAAACACCGTAGCGTTGCTGACAACCTGCACGTTTGAATGTTAGGTATTCCTATCCCCTGGAAGCGCACTACCAAATACTTAGGCGTCACCTTAGACCAGACGCTTTCCTTCGAGCCACACGTCGATAGAGTAACGAAACTCGACCGTTTTTACTTTGGCCGCCTACATAGTATGTAAGGTAGAAAAAGTAAAATGTCGTTCAGAAACAAACGTACGCTTTATAAGGTCTGCGTTAGACCAGTCATGATATATGCCTCGCCAGTCTTTGCCCACGCCAAACCTTCCGTCCTGCACAAACTGCAGGTAGTTCAAAATCTCTTCTGGCGCAGGGCCACAGACGCACCGTGATACGTGCGTAACGCGGAGCTGCACACAGATCTTGAACTGCCTATAGTGCAACAGCACCTCAAAACACTCTCAGAATCGTTCTTCAAACGCGCCGAATCCCATCCCAATCCTCTAGATTCAGTCTCATATACTGCTCCTGTCTTAGACCGAGAAACGTGCACATGAACGTAGCGACGCAGCTGACGCTAGATCTTTTAGCCCTTCAGGCCGCAACTTCTAATTCTAACGTAAATTCGAATTAATTTAACTTCTTTAATGTTTATTTAATGTAACTTTAAATTTTATTTTTCATTTTTGAGCACCTTCAGTGCTAAGAATTCACCTTCAGTGCTGTGAGCACCTTCAGTGCTATGTAAATCCCAGCGGGTGACCCCTTCTGGGCCCCGCTAGCGCGGCCTCTTTCTCCAATTGGCCGTCGCTGCGATGAAAGCTGAGTAGCAAAAAATTGCACGAACCGACAGGGGGTTTTTTAGTGGGTAGTGGTTCTGGTAGGCGTCGGAACGAGTCCCACATAACCTGGATCGCGCGCGCCAGTGTATGCGTCTGAGCATTTTTTATCCTATTGCCCTTCCCGTGGAGGGGAACAAAAAAAAATATTTTGACTGCCACCTTATCACTCTGAGTTGAACGCTATAGATACATCTGAGGCATTAAAAAAAAACAAAATTGCCTCGCAAAACATCGGACAAAACATGACTGAAGTACTGAGATTAATATTTGAGGGTTGACCAGTATCGATAGCAATCAGTGGTTTAATACTTGCAAGCATGTAGAATAAATTTAAAAAGAATACATGACGTACATAATTTAAAATTTAGAGTTTGTAATTAATGTAGGTGAATCAAGTGACAGCGATACGGAAGTGTTTGAAAGTGATAGTGACAGTTTATTCGAACAAGATTAAATTATTGCACATACATAATAATAGGGAATTTTAATTTAATTATTTACTTTGAAATTCCTTTGTTAGTGATAATTTGTCAATATCTAAATGACGATAATATATACCTACAGTAAATTTCATAAACATTTCTCTTTATTTTTTATGCCGACCATACTCGACTTGCTGTCACGCACGCTTTGACACGTTTACAGATACGCGTTTACTATAAGTAAAGAACGCTCGCCTTCGTGAGTTGCAAGAACTATACATGACTTAGCCCATAAATGATAATTAACATAACTTAACTTTTGAAAATCACGGTATATAATTTATCTGGATGTGCAGCGCTTTGGCACTTGACTTTCTCGATGTCGTGCCATCTCTTAGTAATTATTGAATAACTTATTGCATGGTAAATAGTGGTCCCTATAGAAAGTGACTCCAACGCTGTTATTTCTGCGTGTGACAAAATTTAAGCGTGTGATTTTTTTGGAGGCATTGCTTCAATTACAATGCGCCCGAATTTAAAACTGTCAAAGCATCCCTTATTTGTTGATTGAAACTTGACTTGTTTTGTCGGGTTGGCCGTTATTCGCTTGTTCATAGGTATTGCAACGTTGGTAATTGCAAAGTTATTTTATCCATTATGTTTTGAAAATCAAGTCAATTTAATTTATTATACATTATGTGTTTGTATAAATTAAATTGATAAGTATAATTGGTTGCGAGGGGAAGCTATGAAGAACCCAGGTCGGATTTAACCATAAAATAAAAAGCTAGTTTGCCACTTATTCCATTTAAAAAAATGACGAGTTATTAAAACTTAAATAGATTATACTGCATTCCTTCATAATTGTTTTCGAACTAAGACAAATAGCGTGTCTGGATCTTTAACAGGAGTTTCATTTTAGATTTTTATCTAAGATTGAATTGAAAAAGAACTTTTCTCATTTTAAAACGATCTAGCAGTTTTTATGATGAAGTTTTGCTCAACTATCTTTAATAAGATAGGCGCGTTGATTTGATTCACAAATATTAACTTTTAGAAGGTTATCATTTGGTAGCTACGTAAATTCCGCGAGGAACATCGAAAAAATTGCTGAAATTGCTAAGGATTCTTGTATCTGCCACATATTCTAAAATTTCTGTGCGCGCCTCTGAACTATTTTTTGGTAACTCCGTTCGCGTCGTAAATTCAGAATATGACTTAGCCTATGAGTATAATAATGCACAGACAAAGTTTTGCATTCATAATATTAGTGCAATTAAATTAACATGTTCTTCGAATTATTAAAACAAATTAAGATTTTTCTCATGTAACATCTATTAACTCAAAAAAGATCTTTAAAAAAGACATAAGCAATGGTATTGTTTTTATATTGAAAAGTTTGTACCAATGTGGGGATGTTTACTACATAGTTTATAAAAATGTAACTTTATATTAAATTATATAATCCTGTTATTAAATCCTTTATACAAACCTTTATATAACGCTTTAGACAAGGTCAACAATAAGTCAACAATAAGTCAACAGTAGATGCTAGGAGTATTAGTACTACTAGATTAGTACTAGTAGATTCTAACCTTACAGGAACTATGGTCAATAACCTCAAAACAGTTGGAATTTTTCTAGACCTGTTTAAAGCTTTTGATACGGTCTCTGTCCCCACCCTTACAACCAATATGGAGAGCATTGGTATTAGAGGCATCGCCTTATATTTAAAAGCTACCTCAGTGACGTTCCCAGTATGTAAAGATTCTAGAAGTAATCAGCACGGATGAGCCAGTCACATTCGGCGTTCCTCAAGGCAGCGTCCTCGGACTTACCTTATTTTTAATTTATATAAACGAGCTATGTCAATTATCCCTGCCCAACTGCGAAATCATAACATATGCAGATGATACAGTACTACTCATACGTGGCAAAAATTGGTCTGAAACTAAACAATTTGCGGAGTCTGCTTTATCTCTCGTAATGTCCTGGCGCGCACACAACTTTCTCTCACGTAATGTGGACAAGACTAAATGTATATGTTTTGCTGCCAAATCTTCATGTTTTCCACCCTCATCTTTCAACTTATCTACCCTAAAGACATGTAACATAAACATAGGTTACACAGGGACACACACACATCTCAGCTACAAGTGAAATTAAATATCTTGGAGTTTGGATTGACAATCTTTTAACCTGAATTGAGCGTATTAAAATTACCAAAATGAAGATAAGGAAATTAATGTATGTTTTTAAAAATTTAAGATCTGTTTTAGATGAAAAATCATTGAGAACGTATATTATTCCATAGCACAGTCCATAATAACTTACTGCATTACCCCATGGAGAGGAACTGGAAAAACAAAAATTTTAAATATTGAAACAGCCTTTGAGCAAAGGGCAATTTTTAAAGTTAAATTCCACAAACCTTTATTTTTTTCCACATCAGATTTATTTTCTATAGCAAAAGTTCTGACAGTTAGACAATCCTTCATTCTTAACACAATTCTTCGTAAACGCTCACAATTACCTTGTATATCCAATATTAGCAGCCGTAGAACAGATCTAGTATGCCAAACAGAAACATGTAGAACTACTTTATTTAGTCAACATTTTAAAATCCTTGCTCCTAGAATATACAATAAAGCTAATAAAATATTAGATCTGTATTCCCGAACCCCCGTGACTGTAAAATCAATAATCAATATCAATAAAATGGCAACTAACTCTATTGTACGAAGGCACGGAAATGTTTATTAAACTTAGGTAACGTAAAACAGCTTGCAACATATAATTACCTAGTTATACTTATTTACACACACACACACGTGCGCACACAAATACAGACACATACACACAAACACACTCACGCACATACACACCCTCACAAACTCACATACTCGCGCTTTTAATGATTTTATAGTGACTAACGTTTTATAATACTTTTCGTTTGTATTTTTAGTTTTTATTTGATAATTGTTAATTTTCCATGGAATCGTAATTTATAAACCCTCAATATGGAGGTGGGCGTTAATGTCTACGAAATAGTTTAAAACTAAATGTAGATATTATCGATCGTTGTCAATTTTCTCTGTGAATTATTCCAAATAAAGATTTTTCGATTTCTATTTATATCATCATATTACTGACGTCTAGAAAATATTATCATAATTTCGGTTTCTAATGTCAACGTTTTATCCCTCAGTTGACAAATTGCTGGCCACTGCCAAGCTAAAGCTGAACATGTTGATCCAAGCAGTGTCCAAGATGGAAGTGACTCCGGAGATCAAGGAGGCTGCCAACCTCTTTTACCACAACATCCTGGCCAGGACCATGCGGGACAGTTACCAGGATGACGTCATGGCTGAAGGAGGTTTGTTTAATTTTTACTAATAGAAAAGTAAAAATCACATCCAAGACCTCGATAGATTGCTATAAATATGAAATTGGCGTTTTCTCGTATTGGCCACTTTGATCTGTATTATAAGTTCATATTTCAAGTTTTCCATTTTGTAAACTAAGTGATGCAAAGAAAAAAACCAAAAGAGGAAAATACAAATGAATTACGGTTTTCGAAACACAAATGCGTATGTAAATAGCTATATAAATTTGAAATTGTAATTCTTAACCAAAGAGGAGATAATACAGATCAAACTGGCCAGTACGACAAAACGCCAATTTCTTATGTAATTACCTAATAGTAGCTATTCAATGATTATGTATAAAAATGTCCCGCTATCATATTTTATTCACTTACTGATAAACTATAGGCTTAATGTAATATAATCTAGGACTTTTTACGATTCGAGTACCTATATATTTTATCTCTAATCTGCTTCAAAAGAAACCTTAAAAAAATACTGTTTTGTCTTTCAGTTGCAGACGTGATCGTTATTTTTATTTCTTTTTTTAAAGTATCAAATTTTTTAATTACAAGACAATCTAGATAATTTTATGAAAGGTGTATAAATAAAACTCGGAATGTCTTATGGTCTCGTAGAAATCAACTCGTTAACAGCTCTTATGGACTCATAAAATATTTTAGAAAAATCACTGAAAATTATCTTTGCTATCTATTTGAAAGACTAAAAAAAACGGATTTCACGTTTTTTGACCAACCAACCTCCAACTAAGTATCTAGGTATACCCTTGTCTATAAAATTTTTACGCAACACAATCAAGATCATAAACCTCTAACAATTTGTTTTTTTATAATATACGAACATTTCTAAAGTTCAAACCAACATTTCGTAATAAGTTAGCCACTCAAAAACCTGATTTATCAACAGGATTGATTGAGTTCGAAATGGAAGATCCAACGGTGCCGAGTCATGCCGTCATCAAACTTCGCAGCAAGCAACTTGTCGAGGCGCAAGTTAGCGAGTTTGACGTACCTGACATCCCGCCGAAGAAGTAAAATTGTTCACGCTGTTCATAAATAAATAGTATAAACTCTTACAATCCAAAAATAGTGTCAGTATTTTCTATATAAATGTGTTATTTCCGTGCAACTTAGAACGTCGCGGTGAAAAGGTACAAATCGAATTTATTTTCTACAGGGTATATGGCGTTTCTGTTGATTTATATATTGTATTAATGTTATGTCTTGTAAAAAGTAAAGGGTAACATAAATGTCGCGGTTTTACTTTGAAATAATAGCGTTTCCACTTCTATTTACCTATTTTTAGATCTAGTCAGGATTATTAAAATTATCTTTGGGGTGTTTTGTCAATACTATAGTAAAAGCCATCCACAAAGGCGCGCCCCACTCCCCTTTTCGTCTATACATCGTCGTGTGCGAGTATAGGGAAAAAATTGCGGGGCGCCACGAGATGGATGACACTCATACACACAATACACTAGATAATGTACCGATACAAATATATACGTTTTCGTATAAAAATGAAAGTATCCTGTATAGTTATAAGTACCTAGATAATATATATTACAATATATTTACCTAAAATTTGTAATCGCTCGCAAAGTTGTTTTGATTAATTGAAATTAATTATCAAAATTGATTCAGTAAATTATTTTGGTAAAATATTTTATTATTTTGTATCAGAAAATTATAAGTTATTGGGATATATTATTTTTATGTTTTAATTTCCATTTGATAAGATATATTGGATTCTTATAAAATTTTTGATAATGAATGGCCATAAATACTGTTACAAATTTTTTTTACGAAGTATTACAATTTCATGATGCAATTTGAATAATACCACAAATTGTAAAGCACTTCTCGTTAAGCGCTATTGTTGCTTGTGGTATCATTACATTGTTGCAAATTGCAATTATTTTGTTTGCTAATTTTATTCAAATGTGTTAATAAATTTTTGTTGATTTAAGATGTTTTATTCGCAGTTTTTAAGGTTCATCGAAAGAGCTTTGAGCAATATGATGAAAATGAAATTTTTTTCTACAATTTTTTTAATGCGATTTTTTTTTTGATATAATAAGCGCCTTTTATGTCTTGTTATTCGGAATAAAAATTGTGAACTTTTACGCACTGCGTTTATAACCTAATTCAGAAATGAAATGTACCAATTATGGTGACTCCAAAAAAAAGATGCGGATTTTATCTGCTTCAATACAATCGCATTCTTAACTAAATAAAAAGATTATTAAAATAAAAATATATATAACTGACTAGCAGTTTTCAATGGACTCACAGTTTTCAATTTGGGCTCTCTGTGAATAAATATTGATTGTTATACAGTGTTTGGAGCGTTCGCATTCGCTTCTGCATTATGTAGGTGTGGTGTATATCTGTCTCTATACCTACTTACTGACTCAACAAAAAATCTGGAAGCTAATTATCCTTCCCTAATTATATAAAATACAAAGCGTTTGTAAAATTTTGTTCATGGTATAATCATAAAACCAATATATAACATAAAACAATTTAAATTACAGTTTTCTGTGTTTGTTTCTCCACATTCTGGTAAGAAAAATATTCCTATTCACAGCTTTATGAATACAAATCTCTACTATTGACGCAATTCTCTCTGACTTTTAGTTCTTAAGTTTGATCGATCTATAAGCTTTAAGGAGTTTCTCCAGGGCTCTCCAGGTAAACATGGATAAAGCTTCATCGAAACCAGCTGAAATGTCGAATAAACAAGTAAAGTTTAATATCAATAAACAAGAAATATATCACTAGAAAACCAGAAAAAATACTAAACGTTTTAAATTAAATTTAGGACCTAAATACAAACTTTTTGAATTAAACGTAAAATTATCTGAAAAGTACTAATAAAATGTTGATAAGAAATATCATGGTCGGGGCTGAAATCTTTGAAACAAAAAAGGGTCCTGCTGGCATGACAAAGGTTTTGCAGGCGCATATCTCATAAGGTTATAATTAAACCAAGGTATCTTTAAGGTACTAATACACCACTTAAGGGGCCATATACATTTGGTCTGAAGACATTCAAACAGCGGAGGGTCGTGCTAGAAAATTATGTAAGATTTCGCTGTAGCCATTTAGGTACAATTTTTTTACCTACACAATTCGGAAGGTGTGTGCGTGTGGATTGAGTGAGCACGCTTCAGAAAAAAAATTAAAATTGATGTTCATTTAGTAAAAGTTCTAAAACAATTGTAAAAGTAATCTCTGTATTTGTAAAAAGATAAAACAAGACATACATTATTTAACGTGCGCTCACTCAGTTCTCACAAACTACCAACGAAATCATTGAAAGTATTAATTTAACATTAAATATTTATATACTAGTATTTAGTAACACCTATGCTAACTTACCTTTATAATTTGTAGATCACCTAGTAACGTATTTAAGGTTTTACAAATAATTTCTTATGCTCACTCAATCCGCACACTTTTGAAAACCCGATTTCTGATGAAGAAACTAAAGATTTCAACTGCTTTATATGTGCATAGTTAAGTAAAATTAATATGGGACTTTGTAACATACAGAACGAAGCACTAACGTGGCAGGTTCTTGGATAATTAATTTTTGTGAGTGCTCACTCAGTCCACATATTATAAGTAAGTTAAAAATGTTCATACCTTAAGATTTGTAGCATCACAGAAACTATAAATTAGTTCAACTTTTAGTAAAATATTTTACTAGATATCCACCATCTAATATTTTATATTCGTTGTCTGTTTTTAAAGATATTCGATTATAATTTTTCTAATGTAATTACATCACTAGGGTGACCACACTTCACTACATTATGGTCATATCCAAAATAGAGGGTATTTTAAAAGAAAACCAATTTATTTACTGAATCAATATTCTTTATTCAATTAGGCAATAGAACAATAATAATTTTAAGCCGACTACGGAAAAGCAAAAATGAGTTTAAAGAAATTCACAAAAATAAATCAACAGTTAGGTAATGTTAGTTATCAAAAATAACTGCATTAATAAGTGTCAATTAAAATATAGCTCAAAAGGTGTAACAGAATGTCTTGGTTAGTACTTTCTGTGATTTTAGTACAGTTATCGTCGTAGCAAACAAATGTGTCATTTACTAAATGATGAGCTTTGTAATGACCTATACCAGTTGAATGTAAAGGTGCTACAAATTCAACTGCACCAATGATTTTGTATATTTTATTACTTGCAGATAAAGTACGAGGCACTTTATTTAGTGCTACTGCATTGGTGCCATTTAAATCAAAAGAGATTAATTTTGATATTACATAATTACTGGTTGCTATTCCTTCACATGATGCACATTTTGATGCACCTTCGACTATCGAAATAGATTCTTCTAACATACTTATATCAAAAATATTAATCATATCGATGTTTAAGGGCAAGAAGACATTTTTTTTAAATATATTTGATGAACACGATAGATTAGTACACATTTTTGTAAAAACTGAGCTAGTAAAGTATTCCAAAAGAAAATGTTCATAAATGTGAGTAACGTTACATGCGACATCATAGTTGTCCATTTTTGATTCTATTTTTGTTGGCTTTTAGATAAACTGTATAATGATTTTAGCTCTCAATTTATATATGTCATCATCATTGTAATTTGCACCACTCAGACATTTGATATACTGTGGAATTAATTCTTTTTCATCGAAAGCGTCCACAATGTTTCTAAAATTTTCATTTCCGATATATTCAGCACCCATTAAGTACATTACAGAATCAAATGCACAGGTGTTTAAAACTTTTATATCATTTGAATTGATATAAACTGAAGGTCTTAAATTACCATTTTTTGTAAATTTTACATTCATGTTTGGTTTTGGTTTACTAATTTTAGCTTCTCCTTTCCAGTTTTCGACAAAGGAAGGTACATCCGAAAAAATAGAGACTTCAGTAATAAAACGCCTAGGAGCAGCCCGATTACTTGTTTGTTTTTTTGTCTTTAATGGTTTAGTCCTATTTATCCTATTCCTTGCTTTATTTTTAAGTTTAATTTTGTTAGTAATATTTTGACCTAAATTGCAAAATGCAGACTTCATTTCCCCTTCTAAATATTCAGTATACAACATATAGAACTCATTTATTCTGTATCTATTAAATTTTGTTTTAAAAACAAGATGTGTTAAAGTTTTATAATAACTTTCACATCCTGAGGAGGACGGGGCTATATTTTCAGATTCAAAGAAATTACTCGACACATTTGACCATAAAGGAAGTTTCATTAAAATTCTTCTGAAAGTAGGAATAAACGGGGGATAGTAATATGCATTCTGGTTGTCTTCTAGAACTGGAATTTGTTTTTTAGTATTTTCAACAATACTGTTAAACCAATTTATAAATTCAAAATCTTCGTTATTAATTGCATCATCATCAAAGTCATAATTCAAGTCCTTATCTTCAGAATCAAATCCATCAACTGTAACATCGGGTACTAATTGTTCTAATCTAGATTTGATTTCATTATTATATTGGCCGAGGCAAAGTTTTATAACGTCGTGATCATTCACGACGTTATAAAACTTCTTTCGCTAACTGGTAGTTTTCGCTTTTTTTCAAACAAACTATACAACGGATATAAAAATATTTTACTTTCGAATCAAGGTTTGTTTTAAAGCAACTTAAATTATGTTACATTTTGATGAAGTGACTCGTGTCAAGTCTGATAAACGCTCTTAGTTTTTCTAGATTACTACCCTCTAAAACTGTAAATAAATATTTTATGTAGCTTTTTGTAGTGCAATATAACGCAAAAGCTTGAATACAAGCAGAAACTAAAGCTGATGAATCGTCGGTTATAACTTCAGTAGGCGGAGTTCAGTAGACCACTTCCTTAACCAAAGCAAAATTGACTGTTCTGAATGAGAGTCAGTCACCATTTGAAAAATGGGCACAGATTTAAGTTTATCGTTGGCTGTTAATAACCCTACATATAAAAATAATCTTTTTGTTGCACTGGTACGATCCGGCAAATATATATTTTGAAAAAATGATCCAGTTGCATCTATCGTGATTGTTGCTTTTTTAAATTTAGCTTGATAATTATTGTAATACTGAATTTGATCATTACTCCAAAAATATAAACGAAAATCTGGAAAGATATTGAATTCTCGAATTATGTTAATATTATCTCGAGCTGAAAGTTTAGTCATTATAAACAAAGGCAACATTGGATTTTCTGAGCTCGGAAAAATAGTAAACAAATAACACGATAGGTGGCTCTTATAGTTGGTCATATTCTTATAACTGAAGAACAAAAGAAGAACTGCCTGGTCTGTCGTAAATATTCGCTCAGTATTATTTTTTCATCTATTATTATTTGAGCACTGAATAGGTATATTATTTTATTGAAGTAGCTTTTTTCTAGCCTACCTATCTCGTTCTACACACTCGGGCCAGCTTATCTTAGCGCCAACTATTGAGTTAATATGAAAATTTTTTAATCCACATTTAAATTATAAAAACAATATTTTAGTAAAAAGTACTTATTTAATCGTAATACTACAATTTTCTATTATTTCTATACAAAGTTCCATAGGTTGAACCATCGTAACTAAATCTAAATAAAGGACCTGTCTTCAAGTTATGAAAAGTGAGGACTTTTAGACGGGTAATGGACGAAGCAAGTCGTATTATTCATTTATTTTTCTTTTAATAGTAAGTTTTTAGTGTATAATAATGATATTGCCAAAAAGTCCAATTGTTGACACTACAGTCACGCTATCAATTAACTATTGTATTTCATCTGCAACGTCTTCGTTACCATTTAAAATAAAATCATCATCATCATAGGTACCTCATAAAAGAAAAGAAATATTTACATTAGAAAAATTACAATCGAATATCTTTTAAAACAGACAACGAGTATAAAATATGAGATGGCGGATATCTAGTAAAATATTTTACTAAAAGTTGAACTAATTTATAGTTTCTGTGATTCTACAAATATTAAGATATTAACATTTTCAACTTACTTAAACTATGTGGACTGAGTGAGCACTCTCAAAAATTTATTATCTGAAAACCTTCCACGTTAGTGGTTCGTTTTGTATTTTACAAAGTCCCATATTAATTTTACTTAACCATGCACATATAAAGCAGTTTAAATTTTCAGTTTCCTCATCAGAAATGGGGTTATCAAAAGTGTGCGGATTGAGTGAGCATAAGAAATTATTTGTAAAACCTTAAATACGTTACTAGGTGATCTACAAATTATAAAGCTAAGTTACCATAGGTTTTACTAAAGACAAGTATATAAATATTATATGTTAAATGAATACTTTCACTGATGTCGTTGGTAGTTTGTGAGAACTGAGTGAGCCCACGTTAAATAATGTAAATCTTGTTTTATATTTTTACAAATACAGAGATTACTTTAACAATTGTTTTAGAACTTTTACTATATGAACATCATTTTTTTTTTAAATTTCTGAAGTATGCTCACTCAATCCACACGTAGACTCGGAAGGTACCAAATACTATGGACGGTAATACTTTAACAGTTTAGGGTATCACATGTGGGTCTCAGACTTCAAGAAGTATACGTCCAGGGGTCACACGCGGTACCCGACTAATATAGATTTAGACTATCAAAAAAATGTCTTAGACTCGGTGAAACAGTCGTTATCGAAAAGCGGACTTGTAGGGGCATATATCAAAGAAAATTAAAAACGAAAGTGGCGTTGAAATATTTTTATTTATAGAAAAATAGTATTCAAAATAATGAACCAAAAATATCAGTGTCTATTTACTTATTGTACATGATATTTTGCAAAACAAGGCAAACAGAAAGTTTATCACACTACTTACACAATATATCTACTTTTTTTTGCCTATGATTTCGCTTGAGCAACCGACAACCACGACTTCCTAAGTTCGTCGTAGCAGAGACTACAACATCTTCTGATGAATTTTTTATCGTCTTTGCGTTTTATCTCTTCCAGAGATTGGTCATTCTTCTTGGTAATAACCCAGACGACGATGGGCGGCTTATGGTAAAAGTTTCGTCGTCTAGATCTAACAATGTCTTATTATGCGTAATTTTGCTTGTAAAACAGTTATTTTCTCATTAAGTAAAGCACTCGGGGGTAATTTGTTATACACTACGACGCAATTTGTTATTGCTACCCCGAAAATCAAATCTATTGCAATTTTCTTATATCAAATCAGTGTCTTTCGTATCGGTGACTGGTAGCTAAAGGGTTGGTCGGAGTAATCAATACCTTTCTTTCTCGAATTATATTCAAAAATAACTCTTGGTTTAGGTTTAGGGTTGCGTTGCTCCGTCAAACACATTTAATTGTTATGACAAGTGGAGATCATCAGGACGTCTCTTTTGTCCTTCCATCTGGACACTGTGACAGTATCTTTTTGGGCAGCAATGACTTCTCCTCTTTTTAACTTTTTCTCTTTTACATACTCTGTGATCTATTTCCTATTTCTTCTTAGAGTGCCACAAAGATCTGTTTGGTGATGCAGAAGATATGTTGCTAGAGGAAAACTCGTGTAAAAATTATCTGCTACGACTAGACGCCCGGCACCAAGTAAATTACAATACAATTTTACTACAATACTCCCTGGTGTATCTAAATTAGGTATTGCTTCATCAGTGCCACAATATATATTATATGCCCAAGTATACCCATCCACAGTACATAACTTATTAACTTACAGTACATATTTTTATGCCATATTTATTTGTTTTTGACGGATTGTATTGACGAAAGAGAAGACGACCTTTGAAAGATACCATAGATTCGTCAACTATAACACAGTCGCCAGGAGTCAGTAATTCTTGAGTATTTTGTATAATTTTATCAACTAAAGGCTGCACTTCGTACAATCTATAACTGGGATCACGTGGTGCTAAATTATCCGCAAAATGCCAACATCTAAGCATAAGGGCAAATGTATTGTAAGACATACCAAGGTTGTGCATGAGAGGATGGTAATAAATGATAATATTTTTTCCAATAGCATTCTAGAATGGATTTTACAATTACAACAGAATAAAGAATAATGCCTAATAATTTTTTCATCATTGAACGATCCACATCTTTCCATCTAGCAAGTCGGCCCGTGTCAGATCGAATTTGCGATGCGTATAGGTTGGTTTCTTCTACCAACATATCAATAATCTCGTTGTCAATGATAAAAGAAAATAGAAACTATAGTCGAGTGATCAATGCTGACACCCACATTTTCTTGTCCAGTAAACGTTGTAATCACGAACATTATAAGACCATCCATAAGTCATGTCTCTGTCTTTCAAAAAATTATGTGCACCATTTTGAGGAACAGAACCGTTTTGTGAGGATGTTTTACTACTTGACACTCCTGAAATTGACGGTACTGGATTCTCGGCCGTATTTGGTGACTCAATTGGATCAAAGCTCATAACTGTATCAGACTGTGGGATATCATCGTTTTTACCGTCGCTTCGATCTTGATGCGGAGAATCCTGAATGAATCTGTTTATATTTTCTGAAGTTTCAATTTCAGAACTCACCGAGTCTTCATCGTCATGAGGTAATTCGTAATCAGGATCGTCTTCATCACTAGCATGAAAAAGTTCTTATGGCTTATCACTCACATCGTCTAAATCTTCGTCACTATTTTCCAAATAACGCAAGACATCCTCATTTCTATCAATTTTACGAGACATTTTTCTCTGGAAAACTTTTTATTTTGTAAACAAAACTGCGGCGCGTTAAAAATTATATCTATGCACAGACTTGTGACTTTACCATAGACTACAAAATATGTATAAAAACTACATAGACTAAATAAAAAACACTTATTTATGATAAACTAAAAAAATATAAAACATTTACTTACAAACCAACAAATCAAATCATTTATAAAAACGTCTTAGATCATAAGAGATAATAATTAATTATAGGTATCATATGTACCTACCCGGACTCTTGACACTAATTACTCGTTTAAATAGTTCCGGGAGTTTTGGGACCCACATGTGTTACCCAACGCATTGCATAAAAATCCCCTTGGACTTGACTTCATTTGTTCTGATATTATATCTAAAGCCTTTAATAGCATGTCGACAAACATTTTCCCATTCATTTTCAACAGTTTTGCTTTAAAACTATTACTCAGCTAATGTCATTACTACTCAATCTTTTCACATTATTACGCACTCATGTTCATTGTGACATTTTTTTTGCGACGTAATATTTCACTGTCCCTCATATATTTTCAATAGGATAAAACAGAGATAATATGGCGGTAAACGTAGCACAGTATGACCGTGTTGTCATAACATTTCGTTTAACTTATACTCTACAAATCTAGCCATTTTTTTTAAGAATCAGTTCATACAGCTGAGCCCTAAGCATGTTCTATGAATGTTCAATATTTCTAAACGTCAAAATTCATATTATTATGGTAATCACCACTTTTTTGGTTGGCTTTAAACTCACACAATAAATAAACACATAATTAGCAAGGCATTCGGTACAAAACTATCTATTTCACCAGCATGTACGATGATCAAACGGATGCCCTTTGATATTGTTGCTTTTAGAACTGCTTTCATCTGACCAAGACTTTGAAACTGTATGTGATATGTATGTATGAGGGTAAAGGAGTTTCGTCGGTAAAAACAATTTGTCGATTTCGTTAACGATATTCTGCAGTTTTTATGAGATAGTTAATTCGCAAGTCGTGCTTTTCCATTAT
Source organism: Marasmarcha lunaedactyla (assembly GCA_923062675.1). Classification (NCBI taxonomy): domain Eukaryota; kingdom Metazoa; phylum Arthropoda; class Insecta; order Lepidoptera; family Pterophoridae; genus Marasmarcha; species Marasmarcha lunaedactyla. Next base: position 8,082,611 of record OV281339.1, on the reverse strand, counting down.
CAGTTTGCAGTTATCTTCCATTGGTTTTGAATTAAAACCTAATGAGGTGAAGTGTTTTCGTAACGTGTTGTTGTGATTACTTGTTGTTCAACATCATCTATTATACTCGTAGGCTTCCGATTTGGTTTCTATTTAGATGATTAAAAGATTGGTCCCTGTTCTGAAGAATGACATTTGCTTTCTGATAGGACCTTTTTGACGAAAATCAATGATATTCCGGTTGACATAGCAACTAATTGTGCACGAGTCACAATACTGCTCGGATAGCTATTACATTCATTTTCGAAATATTTGTACAAATTATAAAAAATCGTATTTAGTTTGGGATGTCAAAGGCTTACGCCGACCATGTTTCAACATCGGAACCAATTTTAATTAACTACTTTACAATCATAACACTGTACAATAAGTAATCTAAATCATAAAAATATAATCATAACAAATAAAATCAATTCATTCATTTATCAACTAATACCAAATAGTCAAACCTCACAACAATTAGTAATGTTTATAAATATTGTTTAGGCCCTATGGGTTTCGGTCTTCGGAGATATAAATAAAACTTCTTCGTAAATGATGTAAAAATTATAATGACATAAGTTGAGAGTCGATTAGACGGAGTAGTACGTGGGCGCTTCGCTGGTGGTAAAATGCAAACTGATTCGCTGATGGGGGCAACCCCATCGACGGATAAGAGCGCACGCCGTGCGCCCGCCCCGCTCCCCTACCGCTGATGACTCACGCGTAGCGTAGACAAATATAATTATTATTTATTTGACATTCACCATTGACTTTTCATAGCCAATATATTTTCTTCTTCAGAATGTAACGAGCCTCTTTTTTCTGACTGTACAAAGAAATTTAAAGAGTATTGGCAAACTCACATACATTGTCAGTACCACTTTTATTTTCGCAGAGCATTTACGTATCTCTAATTGAATACGTGGGTTTGACTGTTTAAATAATGGATAATCGAAATGCAATCATAAGATTTATATAGAAGTTGGGAATAAAAAGTCGAAATTATAATCTAACCTCAAAAAACACGTGAATAAGATGTCAAACGTTGCTTACTTAATAGGACGAATACGGTTAGAGGGTCAATACGTTCATAGGATGATCAGATGAAGCTATTGAAATTAAAAAACACCCTAATTTCGGAAAAACCCAAAGGCCACACCCTGTTTCATTTAATAGAAAACACTACGCAGCAGGAAAGTAACTAACCGCTTATTGTACATAAAACAGCGAACCGTGATAAGACAATTGGCATAAGGGCTCATTGAAATGGTGGCAAATCTCAATGTCTTTGAAGTTTGACAGATTGACAGTATATATTTTTTCTAGATGTCGATGAAAAAATAAATGGCGTTGTTATGGGAATAATTTTTAAAAAGATTTTATTATATTTCTTAGTATCCCCAACAACTATCTCAATATTTGAGCTTGGTAAATACATGTCTAATATTAGGTCTTTACCTATGAAATTGCCGTTTTTCACGAAATAAATGAAGCGTAATTTTTTTATATATTTTTTATTTCTATAAATCAAAATAATCACCCATGCAATCAATGCATCTTTGCCAACGCATTGGTAGCTTATTGATGCCTTTCTTGAAGAAATCAGCTGGACGGGACGCAACAAATTCTTCAAAGGCATTTTGTACTGCCTCTCGGGTATTGAATTTTTTTCCCGCCAAGAAGTTATCCAAATTCTGGAAAAAGTAGAAGACTGTAGGCGCAAGGTCTGGTGAGTACGGCGGATGACGGAGAACTTCCAACCCCAACTCTTGTAGCTTGGAGACCGTCTGCTGTGCAGTATGAGGTCGCGCGTTGTCGTGCAGGAGCAGTGGAGCCGAACGATTGACCAAAGCTGGTTGGAGACGTGCGAGCTTCTCCATCATTGTGTTCAGTTCTTCACAGTACACATCTGCAGTAAAGCTTGTCCCGTTTGGCAAGAAGCTGTGATGAATTACACCCGCGTTAGACCACCAAACAGTGACCATCACTTTTCTAGGGGTAAGTTTTCGTTTAGGGCATTGTTTGGGTGCTGAACCAGGGTCCAACCAACGCGCTGAGCGCTTACGATTGTCAAACAGGATCCATTTCTCGTCACAAGTAACAATGCGGTTCAGAATTCCTTCATTTGTATGCCTGCTGAGCAGTGCAAGGCACGTCTCCACGCGTACTTCGCGCTGGCGGTCATTGAGTTCGTGGGGTACCCATTTGTCAAGCTTTTTTACCTTGCCAATTTGACGCAAATGGACCAATATTGTTTTGATGCTAACGTCGAAAGCTGCTGCTAATTCAGCCGTGGATTGAGTTTCATCAGCTTCCACAATTGCCTTTAATTCGTCATTGTCGACCAAAGTTTTCGGACGACCACGGGGTTCATTTTTCAGGTCAAAATTTCCAGAACGGAAGCGGGTAAACCAATAACGGGTGGTGCGTTCGTTTGTAGTGTTCGCTCCGTAAACGTCGTTGATGTTGCGTGCCGCTTGTGCCGCTTTGCTGCCACGACGGTACTCATACTCCATAATTACTCGAATTTTTTACTTATCCCTGATGACGAAAAATGCTCAAATGCGTTGAAAACAAAACACTAACTATCAAACAAATGACGATTTTAGAAAAAGAATTCCATGTTTGTCAAATAGAATTAATTTGAAATTAGAATTATCAGTCAAAAAAAAAAAATATTTTCATTTGAAATGGCCAGTACGGCAAAACGGCAGTTTCATAGGTAAAGACCTATTATTGACCTATAAACTAAATATAGCCCCGTTTTGATATGATTACAATTTATAAATATTACAGGGTACCGAGCCTGCCATTCTCTTTTCAAGTTTATTATTCCTGTAAATATACCAATACTACTACAAATGCATAAACGTCACAAAACTAATTTATCTGTACACATTTTGGATTTTGCCGCTTGGTACTGCCGAATTAAAGCCGGCCCGATCATATGGATAACCAACTAATTAGTTGTATATTTTATATTTGAGTTCTAACAAAGGGCAGCTTTAAATTTTGTGTGACTTGTAGCATTTTTAGATACAATTACATTATTACAAAAAATTTTGAAGACACAGTATACACCTTAATAATTAAACCCATAATTAAAACAACCTTCCATAGACCAAGAAGTTTACTTTTATTTTGGATGTATGTACTTACTTAACTCGTTTACAAATAAATCAACTAATCGAGTACAAATCATCAGTAAATATGAAGTATGGATAAATAACACCTTAGTTTTTACTACAATTTAATGAATTTACGGGATTCTTACCACGATTTTAACTTTTTTATTTAGCGCGACTGATATTTCGATCCTGTTGCAAGCACCATGCGGACTCCAGTCCGCGATCATGTCAATCAGATAGTGTCATTATAGTGAAAATAACCGCGATAGTTTAAAACAGTTATAACGTTAATTTATCTTCTTATTGGTTTCAGCTACGTACAGCTCTTCCTAGCAGTCATAAAAATCATCACAGACTGGTTTAACTGTTAAACTTAGTAATTTCTCAGTAGATCTTAATATAATTGATCCCGATACATGGATACCAGTATCAGAACCTTCAGTGGATAGTATATGCGTATCTAATATTTATCTCTCTCTAGATACTATTAGGAAGGAATTATTATCGCTTGATGTTACTAAAGGAGCTAGTCCAGACGGAATCCCACCATTATTTCTCAAGCAAACTGCCACTTCCATGGCACTACCGCTTTATATAATCTTAAACAAGGAGGGAATATTTCCTGATCGATGGAAAGTTGCTAATATAACTCCTGTACACAAGAACGGACCAAAAAACAATATTGCAAATTTTAGGCCTATATGTATATTATCTACTTTATCGAGGGTCTTTGAAAAATTAGTTCATAACACTTTCTATCCTTTAATTTCCAATCAAATTATACCTAACCAGCATGGTTTTGTGAAAAATAAATCTACAATTAGTAATCTTATACTGTACACTTCTATGTTATTGTAGTCTATGGACAAAGGTGAACAAGTAGATTGTATATATACTGATTTTAAGAAGGCCTTCGATAAAGTTGACCACTTAATTCTTATGGAGAAGCTAATATTTAATGGGGTAAAGGGATCCTTATTGAGATGGTTTTCATCATATATCCACAATCGTAAACAAAAAATTGTTGTCAATGGGTATGAATCTGAAACATTCACAGCAACATCCGGCGTAATTCAAGGATCAACCCTTGGACCCTTTTTATTCATTTTGTATATCAATGATATCAAGAACTATATAACACATTCGAATTTTGTCATATATGCTGACGATTTGAAAATATATAAAGTGATAAAGAATATCCAGAATTGCACTCTTCTACAATTAGATTTGCAATCTCTTCAAAACTACTGTCACATAAATAAAATGTACCTAAGTTTCTCTAAATGTAAATATATTTACTTTTCTAGAAAAAGAAAACCCATAAAATATAAATATGCAATTAATAATCATACTCTTGTCAGAGTAAATAGCATCAGAGATCTTGGTATTATACTGGACTCAAAACTTATTTTTGAAGATCACATTAATAACATTGTTGGGCGAGCATTTAAGATGTTTGGATTAATTGCTAGATTAAGTACTGTTTTTAAAAAACCTTCCACCTATTTGTATCTCTATAACACTCTCATTCGACCTATACTGGAATATGCTACAGTCATATGGGACCCATACTTTAAAAATACAAAAGCAGTATAGAGCGTATTCAAAAAAAATATCTTAAAATGACAAGCTATAGATGCTTTAACAATTACGGTAATTATAATGAATTGCTTAAAAAGTTTAATTTACTGTCCCTTGAACAACGTAGAATTCAACTGGAGCAAGTCGCATTGTACAAGATTGTTAATAATAAGTTTGATTGTTCTGAGCTCATTAGCAGTGTTGATTTCCGCGTCCCAAACAAAAATCTAAGATCTAAACGTTTATTCTCAACAAATTTTAGTCGAACTAATGCTGGTAAACGATCACCTATTACCAGAATGTGCAATGGATATAATGACCTGTTTACTGATCTAGATATATTTTACACAAACATAAATAAATATAGAAAAGAAATTGTTAATATCTTTAAAAAATATATAGATGTATAATTGAAATAAACAACGGTGAGCTTCGCATTCTCATTTTCATTTTTCACCGTATATTATTATGTATTTATATATTATATGCATGTATTTAAATGTGTATGTATGTACTTATATATTTATTTACTTGATTTTTTGAAACAATTAAGCCTAATTTAATACAAAAGTGACAGCCGTGAACTTGTAACTTGTATAATTTAATTGTGGATCATGTTGTTGGGATGTACAGAAACATATTTAAATATTATATTTGTAAACTACTTTGTACATTACTGTTTGTGATCTCCTGAGTTTTAATAAAATAAAATAAAAATAAAAATATATTATCATGTTTGAAGATGGTTCTTGAACTAATTAACTTAACTCTCTTTATGACTGTACGATTTTGCTCGTGGCTAAATCGAGTGTTTTGGGGGATTTGTAATAAATATTTTACTCATTATTGCAGAGCGTAGCCAGTCGCCGGGTGTACTTTACCAATGATTGAAATCTGAAACCAGTTCTTAAACTTAATTAGTATAGATGTAAACGAGCACCGGAAATGAAAGCTTTATTGCAACAACAATTGAAACAAATTCAAGCTTCTGAGTTAAGAATCTTGTGTTACAGAAGCTATTTTCTTACTACAAATGACACAACAAGGGTTTCACAACAATTTTGCAATGCCATTAATTTACCTGATTCAAATTACATGCCAACAATTTTTACCTGATTCGAGTCTATGGATAACTCGTAGTTATGGTCTTACGAGTATTTATTGATTATCAATTAATGATGCATTGCAGGCTTCAGGCGCCTCTGTTCCTGTAATTAGCCTGCTTGATGGTAGATCGTTTCCTGTTTAATTATGTTATGTTTAAAAGAAGCCTTTAATATTTTCGGGATTGGTAAAAAGTACTACACATGTTTGTAATTTGATTTTGTTTTTTTTATAATTATTGATATTTCACATGGATGTTTCAGATTTGTTAAAGCTAAGATAGGCACGGATGCAAGTGAACGATTTGAATTATTTCCTTGCTTAACCAAGTTCTCACTAAACTGGCTCGCTTACAACCCTCGTACAGCTCCCGGTCAATTCCAGACTCTAAAGCCTTTTCCAGCAGAGATCAGCTAAGCGAAGTTCGGCAAATGAAGTAGGTACAGTAAAGTTCTACGTCGTAAGGAGCACAATTATTAATATATTTATTATAATATCTTATTCGTTTTATGTTCATTTACTCAAGCTACTCCGATGATGGAGCTAGGCAAAATGTTTATTTCTTTTCTGTCATTCGATAAATTCAAATATACATTATTTTTTATTAATTTATATCGACCTTTTTACTGAATTATCGCGGCATTCTGACGCGCTCTTAAGGCCTAGCCGTGATGGTACCAATTCGTATTAATAGTTTTTTTTATGAGTCTGTGGGCTTTCTTGTGAATCATCCAGTAAAATATACACATATCAAGTTACTTTAATAAAAGGTTTCAAAATTAGGTCAGAACTTCCGGTATTTTTAGTAAGTTTGTCATCATATGATTCTTTACAAATATAAGTAAGTTATATAAGTTTGTTATCATACCACTACCTATAAGACCTAAGGACCTATTTAGAGGAAATAAATCATAGATTAGGAGTCGGGTGTATGCGTGATGAACAATGTACTACATCTTTTCTGCGTTTTGGCTTGCGTTTTATTCGGGGTATATCTGAAAATAATTCACAATTGCATTAAATAATTTCATACGAAAATTGCCGAAAATTCCTGTTTTACTTTACGTTTGCTGTACAATTGGGTTTTTATGTGGAGATCTATTATTTACCTACTTCCACTTATCTACTAATACAGAGTTGAAATAAATACTCACAAAAATCAATATAGACATTGGTTATATGATTATGTATTTTGGTATATATTTTTAAGTATCTTAAACATTTATGTGGTTTTAAAATGTATATACATGTAGGAACTTTATGTGCAATTGAATGGATATCTTCAACAACATGTATATCAAACGCTTGTTTATTGTATATTGGGTCGGAGTTTGTGTGCCATATGCCTTATGCGTTTGAGGGTGTTCGTCGTTTGAGACTTGCTGAGCTAACAGTTGCAGAAAAGAATAATTTTGTATAGACATAAAGAGACTCTGTAAATTTATTTTGAAAAAATATACCCGTGAAGTTTCTTGCCAGTTCTTCTTCACGAAGGTTTTTCCGAACTGGGGGTAGAATCATGTTTTTATTTGACGTCAATAAGAACAAGTAATTGTCAATGTTGAGAAATAAATATTTCATTTCATTACATTTCATTTCCTTGTCAGAAAGTACTAAAAGCATTAAAAGGTAAATTCATAAACCATACTTACGAAAGCTGAACAACCTTTCGAAACTTCTCGTATATTCGTTACAATACGACGATAGAACAAAGAAAACTTTCTGTAGTTTGATAATAGTAATATACGCGATAATATCCGGTAAAAAGTGTTTTATTTAAAGTATGAATCGTGAAAATTTAAGAAAATATATTATAGTAATATCTTCATTTAATCACTCAAATACTTACTTAAACTTTATACTTAAATGAAACAAGGAACACAGACAAAAAATTATTACAATATGGACTTAAATGTAAAACAGGGAACTTCCAAGTAAGTAAAACGGTCCTTGCTCATCCTAATGTTAAATGTTAGTACATAATTCAGAGTAAAATGGTCCTTGCTCATCCTAATGTTAAATGTTAGTACATAATTCAGAGTAAAATGGTCCTTGTTCATCCTAATGTTAAATGTTAGTACATAATTCAGAGTAAAATGGTCCTTGTTCATCCTAATGTTAAATGTTAGTACATAATTCAGAGTAAAATGGTCCTTGTTCATCCTAATGTTAAATGTTAGTACATAATTCAGAGTAAAACGGTCCTTGCTCATCCTAATGTTAAATGTTAGTACATAATTCAGAGTAAAATGGTCCTTGTTCATCCTAATGTTAAATGTTAGTACATAATTCAGAGTAAAACGGTCCTTGCTCATCCGAATGTTAAATGTTAGTACATAATTCAGAGTAAAACGGTCCTTGCTCATCCTAATGTTAAATGTTAGTACATAATTCAGAGTAAAACGGTCCTTGCTCATCCTAATGTTAAATGTTAGTACATAATTCAGAGTAAAATGGTCTTTGCCCATCCTAATGTTAAATGTTAGTACATAATTCAGAGTAAAACGGTCCTTGCTCATCCTAATGTTAAATGTTAGTACATAATTCAGAGTAAACGGTCCTTGTTCATCCTAATGTTAAATGTTAGTACATAATTCAGAGTAAAATGGTCTTTGCCCATCCTAATGTTAAATGTTAGTACATAATTCAGAGTAAAACGGTCCTTGCTCATCCTAATGTTAAATGTTAGTAAATAATTCAGAGTAAAACGGTCCTTGCTCATCCTAATGTTAAATGTTAGTAAATAATTCAGAGTAAAACGGTCCTTGCTCATCCTAATGTTAAATGTTAGTAAATAATTCAGAGTAAAACGGTCCTTGCTCATCCTAATGTTAAATGTTAGTACATAATTCAGAGTAAAATGGTCTTTGCCCATCCTAATGTTAAATGTTAGTACATAATTCAGAGTAAAAGGTTCCTTTCTCATCCTAATGTTAAATGTACATAATTTTGAAACAAAACCACCATTGGAGCACTCTATACTACTTACTATTATTGTTTTACTTGTAGTTCTAGTTCATTGGTCAGTTTTTTATTTGATTTCGTTACCGTTGGAACGTAACTGTACGAAATAATGTTGAAGTGAAATTCAAATTCATATTCAAAATTTAATTTCACAGCTTTTTTTGTTCTTTCTTGGCTTGACAATAAGTTGTTCTTCTTGAAATTATGTAAAGCATGACTCTACCAGTTCTGAAAAACCTTGGTGAAAAAGAAGAAAAACTTCATAGGTATCATCGTAGTTTTGTAAAAATCAGCAAATACGTGGTAATCACGCTTATTTCTTTCAATAAAAAGAATATAATAGATGTAATAAAATGTCTCTGATGTGTTTAACAAATATATCTTTATTTCATTGTAAATTTATTTAATATGTTTTTGTGCTTTACATTTAAAAGATAAAAATTATGTAATTAAATGGCCACGCCCCCATTTAAGAATTTACTTAACTAGGTAGTTTTATTTTTCTTTTCTCAAAACTACATTTAGCCAGCGAGGTCTTGATTAGGCATATACGCTTTTGTGAATTAAGTTTAAATTCTTCATAATTGAGGGATTTCGTAAAAAGAATAAACTTTACTTTCTGTGTTACTTTCATTAATTTTTTTTGGTATTGGTGTTAGTTTCACTTTATTTAAGCAGTCTCATGAAGGAATGATCAATAATTTATGCTTTTTTTACGATTTAGTTAAGTTAACTTTTATATCAACGTTCTAGGTGCCAATAATTAAACCTAATGTTGACTTTCTGCTGATGAAGTACAAAAGTGGAAGAAGAAAAAAACTCAAATTCTTACCCTAATTTTACGAAAATTTTATAGTAAAAACCTTATGTAACAACATATTTTTAGTGGCAAAGACAGTATCGTTCAGACGCTCGTAAATTGTGGCTGACTTAATAATTTAGAAGGCAATGTAGATTTTTAGAGGCGAATTATGATGTTCATTAATATTAAAAGCAGTCTGTTTACTAGCACTCATAAATAAATAAAAACTAACCTTATTGATTAATTAACCTTATTAAGATAAGGTGAATTACCATTCCGCATAAAAGTTATTATTTTTCTTTTTATAAAGTTTAGAATTCGGTTTTCCTTTACTTTCTTTACTATTTATCTGGGTAGTATTCTTTTCGTAGTATTGTTGAATTTGTTTTCTTTTTAACTATAATTTACGAGGAATTAGGAATTTTTTGTGTTCCTTTGATTTCCTTTCTTCTATATAGATATAAGAACTTATTAGTAGAATAGAACTGGAAAGGAATATCATAAAAGCCACTCTTCAGCTGAACGTTAGCTGAACGTAGCTGAATGTTCTGATTCCCGATTTCGTTGCGAATCCAATTATAAAATATTTTTGGCTTTTCAATTAAAAATATTACAATTTCACCTTACTTTGGCATTTACAATGACCATCCTTTGTTAAACCAAGGAATTCAATAACACGTCATTTAAAAATAACCAAAAATCAATTCACAACTTTGTCTCCAAATTTTTTAGTTATCTAACGAAGAAGTGACCTTGACATCAGATGTGCCGGTGTGCCCAATGATTGTATTGTTTTCGCGTAGCTCTCATTGACTAGTTCCTAGTACCACCTCAAGACTGCACTTGCACTGTAAACTTCTGTCAACTTTTTTACAATTCGTGCTTTCTGCTTTTCAAGGGTCATTTGAGCTCTCCGTTAAAGTAAAACCGTTAAGAGAATCCGTTTCTGGCCTGAACGCTATAAAACGCTATAAAACACTTGGTACTAATTACCAAATTTTGAAATAAATTATAACTTTTTGCTATCGTATATATTAAAATATGAATATTCTTAAATATTTTAATAGTTCATTAATTTAATTAGTTTTAATTAGGTAGGAACTCAAAATGTCTTTTTCTTTTTTCATCAAGTTAGCTATGCATGTTAATTATTCACGATAAAGAGTTTAATTTATGAAATCTAAAACCAAATTCAGTGTTAAATTTTCTAGCAGAAAAGTGGTATTACGAGACAAACCATTAATAAAAATTTTTTTGAGTTTTTTGCCATGTTTGTCAGTTAAAACACTGTGAATAGTCTTTAAACACTCGCGATATTAACAAAAACTGTGACGGTCACAAATTTAACAAATTTATATTTCAGTACCGGCGACGAAAATCGTATTAAGGTACTTTTCGCTTTTCTAATGGTAAAGTGTATGTCGGTTGCTCTAGAAGAGGGGAAGAGACTATCGAGTGCCTTAAGCTTATATATGCTAGCAAAAATAATTATTCGTGCGCAAAAACAATCCAAGTTCACTTGGAAAGGTTAAGATATTTTTTCTCGTGTTAAAATGTAATTAATGAATGGATTATTTATTTTGCTTTATTTGCTGCAAACTCAAGAGACACTCGCTTGAGAGTGTCCCATGCGTGCTCGATTGGGTTTAAGTTCGGAGAGCCGGCAGGCCACTCTAACCGCGAGACAGCATTCACTCGTTGAGCTCGACGTGCCAGAACAGAGATATCAGTTGACATGTACAAATAAGCTGTCATAGACCTTTGGTACGAAAACAAAGGCGTTTGAGCCCCAATCATTATTCCACCTCAAAAAGATACCGATTTGTTGCCTTGCTGGACGTTTTCAGTGTCATTTCTTTCCCTTTTGGAATTCTCAGGCCTTCTCCACACACTACGTCAAGTTATCAGGGTGCGTAAGTAATCCGTGTTTCATCAACGAAATGACGACTACGCCAGCTATCGTCTTCTTCGTTTCATTTTTTTGAAGCTGCCAACCCACTGCAACCTGCGTCGCTGTCGTTCCCGTGTATTCGAAGGTGCTCGCCAGGATCCCCTTGATCGTAATCCAAAGTTTAGTAAACGATCACGAATGGTCTGAGTACTAATATCCATTCCAGCAGCAGCTCTAATCCCAGTTTAGTAGTATTGATTTTTAGATCAAAGGTGGCAAGAAGTCTATAGTAGCGCTGCTGAACATCACTAAGGATAGCCGGGCAGCCACTGCGAGGATGATCAGCCAGGTTGTCGATGCTCCAGCTCTTGCTCGCAAAACTTCAGACAGTCCACCTGGCATGTTTTATGTGAACAATTTTAGAGAAATTCATAACAGCAGCTTTCAGCAGAAACAATAATAATAAACAACAACAAGCATCACCTATCATTGTCATAAAAACAAAAGAAGATTCTAAGAATTCTACATTAAAATGATGAATTCTTAATTAAAGAACACTTGCGTAATAACTTATTTTTAAATATTTTGAGCAATTAAAAATATAATACCTTTTTCCTATGCACTTGGACGTTTTTCAATGTGCCTATACTAACTAGAAATTTTCTCGTCAATAAATTATTAAAAAATCAATTCAACTTATTGAATTTGTCTAATATCTGTCTAATGATGAGTTCAGTCATGAAAACCTGTATGTAGTAATTATATTCTTGATAACTGTTATTTTTATTAATATTATATTTCATGATTTTTTAAAATATATACGTACATTTTTTAAACATCATAGGTTGTATTTTCACCAGTAAACGTACTGAACCCAAAGAAAACTCAAGCGAATCCGTAGGCAAAATCTAATATCATATAAATGTAGCAGACATCTGAGCCAAGTAAGAATATTTATATTTATACTGTTTAAATATTTTTTATTCGTCCCAATTCGCTGTTTGTGAACAACACAAGCTGTGTTCACTGAAGTCGTTAAAGCTCACATTTCCTATTTTAACAAACTGTATACGATCTGTACTTTTTTTAGAAACTAGAAGCTTCTAGCGCTTTCACCAGCAGCTTTGCTCCCAAACCTCAATAATATATACTCTCCGTATCTTTAGGATAATATGGCGTCCTAAGGGTGACATAACTATTAGGATCAGGTTAATACTTTCAAAATGTATGCATCATATAAGAAACAAACAATTATAACCCATATGGAGGTGGCCCACCCTGTCTCTGCTTAGTAAACAGAAACTTTCAAACTAATTTTGTAACATGTGATTAAATAGTTTACCAATATTTAAAATTATTATAGTGAAAGTGTGTCGTAAGTGTACGACTCGGTCAAGTATACCAGATATGGTCTTATCAAAGATATCGCTAGACTGAAGATAGTAGTGTGTATATTGTGCGGTGTTCGTGAAACTGTTCTTGTGTGTTGAATACTTTTAAATTGAGGTTCCCTTTTGAAAATGTTTTAAATTAGTATTGTGAACTCTCCTCATGAATTGCAAATTCGACATCAATAATAAACCTTATCGACGCTTCGGTCTCGGTGCCTATTATTAAATTTGTACAGGTGTTATAGCAAACAGCGTCATGATCTGATAAAGATTTCTAAACAGCAGTTCGCTGAGAAATGTGTCCGTGTTGTGACCTAAATATATTCTAACATGTTTTGTGTGATATTGTGTAATAAATGTGTAACACAACACTTTATCCGACATTAGATTTTTGTTTGAATTAATTAAAATCATGGACCGTTTTCATCGCCAAGTACCAAAAAAAGATAATCTAATCAAACTTGTGGACAAAGGGGCGTCTAATAATTTTATCCGTGACGTAAAAGCGTTGAAGGAGAATATTAAAATAAAGGAACTTTTGCGAACTGTTAAAATGAACAGTAGTATGCGTGTGAAAGCCCCTCGTGGTAAAAAAGTGATGGAAAACTTAAGTGAAGATATTTTAGAACGTGATAAAGAAAAATGTGAGACATCGAATTATCTCCCATCGGAGGAAACCGAAAACAATGTAGAAAATGAACAAGACATTCCACCTAAAAATGGAACAATTTCGGGCCAAACTGAAAAAGATAGTGAAGCAAAAGGAACAAACTTAGAAGTTAGTGATGAGCCCTACCCTAACACGAATAAATATGAAAATTTTGAAACAGACGGAAAGGTAAACAATTATAGTTTCTGTTCAAATATAGAACCAGTTTCAGAAAAGGAACTTATCTTACTTGAAGAAACAAACGAAACAGAAAAGTTTATAAAATCAGATTCTAATGATGAAGAGAACCTTGAAGACTTGAAAACAAGCATCCTGCCGGTGCGCAATGACAGTACCCTCTTGAGAGATCGCAAATTATCGTTGGACCACACTATGCTCTCACGCATGCAAAGTATGTCGCAATCAGAGATAGATTTACATACGATGGGCAAATCGCCTTTAGAAAGGAAGTCTTCGTTTTTCAGGAAAAAGATGGACAATTTTTTGAAGAATACAACAGAAATATTTAGAAGGCATTCTTCAAACTACAAAGTGCAGCCCGTGCAAAAGCGCGGCTCGATCTCAATGTCGGTGTCGTTGCAGTCATTGAACGAAAACCACTACTGTAGAGATTTCGAAGTAAACTCTCAGGTAATATTTAAAGACATTCGTTATTTTCAGATATTTTATTTTCCTATAAATTAAATTTTCTTTGTTTAACACTGTTTAGCCGTGTTGTTGTCAAAAATTTAAAAACCCATTCTTTTTCAGTATCGATTTTTCAAACACACGTAACACCAATTTCAAATTATCACGTTTGATATAACCTTTATTAGCCTTATAAGTTGACTACTTTATGCAAGAGATCAACTTTATTAATGTATCTATACTTTCACAATAAAAATATGGAAATACAAATATCAATCACATAATTTACAAAAAACCATCTTTCATACTTTTTTTCGAGGCAGATTAGAAGCCAGTTGTGAAATGATATAAGTGCGTATGGTTTATTTATTAGCCAGTGAATAAAACTTTTCTAGTATCTTTTATATAAGACTATAAAGAAAGCTCTAATATGGTTGAGGAGGGCGATTGCTGGATCCCGCGTTAACTCGTGAACGGGTGCCGTTTGAGGGTGTTCGTCGTTTGGATACTTGGGGGAGGGAGACTTGCCGAGCTAACAGATGCAGAAAAGAATCATTTTGTATAGACATAAAGAGACTCTGTAAATTTATTTTGAAAAAAATATACCCGTGATGTTTCTTGCCAGTTCTTCTTCACGAAGGTTTTTTCGAACGTCAATAAGAACAAGTAATTGTCAATGTTGAGAAATAAATATTTCATTTCATTTCAGCTTTTATCCATATTTAAAAAGTTATTTGCCAAGTTGACGTCTACCTAAGTGCGATAATATGTACTTATTTATAGTTATAATGAGAGTTAAACATTGTAAAAATCCAGGAATATCTATCAAAACATTGTTACGTATTTAATTCTTAACTCAATGGTAATTCTAGCTCGAGGGAATCAATAGCACTCGTAGGCTTGTTAAAGATGGACTATGTACAATATATATTTTGTCCACAAAGAAAATTTACGATATCTTATCATACACTGGCTTAAACCATATATAATGCCTTTCGAATAAATTCTTTTGCTTACCTAAATTTATAACAAACTAAACAATATCCATTTTTTATTAACAGTACAGTAAAATCAAGAATACTACAGCAATCTTAACATTTTGTCTATTATGTTGTGTAGGGGCCTCCTGCTGCAACAATTTCATACCAGTGTTATAATAATAAGGAGACAAAAACTGTAAATGGTATTTCTGAAATAATTATCTATATACTCGTATAAGCTTAATATAAAGGAAAACATTATTATTTATTTATTGTTATTAGCCATTGTATTAGCATTGTATCTTAAAACGTGGCGTGCCCATCAAAGTTTATATAATAATAATAGATTGTGTGAGTGCCGAATTCTAGTATTGGATTTTTTTACAACATTCGTAAAATATATTTTACTGACATACCATTGCTCACTAAGGTCTTGAATTTATTTTCTTAAAATTTCATTGAAGCGGGATTAGAGACCTGCCTATTATAACGTTAGCACGTTGTATGCTTGGATAAGATAGTGATATCACAAGAATACAGGCAATTCCATCGGCATCATATTAACAATAAATTATTCGACGATTCCTACGATTAAATCGACCATGGATATGGAAATGGAAGCCATTTACCATAAAGATTCACGAAAAACTGAATATTCATTTCAATATTCATTATTTTAAAACTAATTAAATAGTCTGTAAAACTCTAGTTTCTAATAAAGTAACCCATTCAATAATATACTAAACACATACTTGTATAACGTGAATTTTTTTAATGTTCTTTAAAATGTTGCCAGCATGTAGTTTACGATGACCGGATACACATTCTGTTTAATAAGTTCTGGTTAACTCTGTTTATTGCAACACAAAATGAGAGCATTCTTCAAGCTGTGAGTACTCTTTTTACACCTAAATTAATAATAAAAGCCTTGTGAGTGTAAAATAAAACCTAGGTATCGCTTGAGGTTGAATACCTAGTTAAGTTTCTATATTGATTCCAATTAGAAATAATAATTATTAAATTCACAGAGAATAACTTCAAATATGAAAATTATGCAACTGTGTGAATCGAAAAGACAAGTTTCTGATTTACTCAATATGTTCAATCTGGATACGACGGCAAAAAGGTTTTATTATATATTTATTTCATTATTACATAATCCACAGTTTTTAATAAAAATTCATATATATTTTTATTCACTACTTATAGCCTTATGTTCTAACAATTTCATAATTAAATTGACCTATGCATATTGAAGACTTTTTTATTCATTCAAGTTAAACCTTCATATTATACACTGAATAATTTTTCGATTGTTCTCCTCAAATCCGTAAATTAAGCATTAAGAAGTAATTTTTATAACGATGTATAAATGAAATGCCTTGTTTCTCCGATTGTAGCGACACAATCGATACGACCAATGATGACGGCCTAGAGATTAGTAACCCTGCCTCTGTGACTAACTCAGATGTTTTTTTCGGCTCATGGTTGTTTATATTTATATATGTATGTTTATTCTGGGATCCGCCCAGTTCACTAAATGGTCATCTATAAAACAAGCTCTGCTTATTTTGCAACAATACAGGTGGTGTGTATGCCTGTATATTATTATAAACTTAAAGTTTAGATTAAATCTACTTAAAATTCGTTGTACTCGTATACCAGTAGATATAACAGAACACAAGTCACCGTTACTTCTTTTTAATGATTGAGTTTGAAAGATATTTTCCGTGACTGATAAATTTTCTAACGCAATACAATAAAATCATTCTGTTTTCTAAATATATAACATTTCACATTTTGTTGTTTATTTTATATTTGTTTTTCAGATATTCGATCAAAATACGTTTCAGAATTAATAAAGCCAGGTAGCATGTTTATTAAATGTCGTCTCAAATTATTCGAACCAATGAACATAAGATGTCCTGACTTGAAATTGAAATACAAGGTGGTGAATAAAACCGCACCATATTTTCTGTTTTGAGAAGAAAATTGTTGAGGCAAATAGTTGCTGAATCCTTTCATAATAGGTGCCGCTTGGCCTAAAATAGTTTAGCTATTTTGTACGGCTACGCATTTTGTTGCGTATTATGGTATCATTTTCCCTATTGAAGCAAGAATCACTTAATCACGGATTTGCGTTTCTTAGGCTTATCAAATGCCTATGCGTAAGTTTTTGTAATGACACTAAAACTCCTCTTTTAGTAGGTACTGCAACGTTTGCTTGTGCCGTATTTATTAAAAGAGGTTATTGCACAAACAAACTTGCCGACTTTTATGACTGGCAACTTATAAGTCTGTCATTATTTGATTTTATTTGTAAAATGTAAAATATATAGAATATGGAAGATTGTTCTAGGGCATTCCTTGACGGAATTCCTTACGGAATTCTATTGCGGGCTTCGTCCCCAAAATAGTCTAATAATTATCATTGTATTTTCCTATAAAATAGATTCATCTTAAATAAAAGTAACTTAAAATAAAAGTGTGTTATTTTTCCTTTGTGGATTAGGAAGACCTCCCTAGGTTAGATTAGGTCCATCCCGGGTACCGACCCCAGAGTACTCAATTTTATTTCCAGGTTAGGTGCTCGTGTGTTGTTGAAAAGATTGTAATGCGCTTCAAATTAACCGAGTTGTTTAATATTATGTATATGGTAGACCTATTGTAAATGCCCCTGTGTTTTATTACGTTCACTTCATTTAACAATCAATAAATATAAGTTATCAGAAGATTATGGAAAATCTCCGATTATGTCACTGAACATGATGTAAACAACCTGACGAAAGTAAAATAGTGGCAGGTAGGCTCCGTTATGAGATTACACCTACCAGTACTACCACAAATATATTCGGTCTTTACCTATGAAACTGCCGTTTTGCCGTACTGGCCATTTCAAATGAAAATATTTTTTTTTTTGACTGATAATTCTAATTTCAAATTAATTTTATTTGACAAACATGGAATTCTTTTTCTAAAATCGTCATTTGTTTAATTGTTAGTGTTTTGTTTTCAACGCATTCGAACATTTTTCGTCATCATGGATAAGTTAAAAATTCGAGTAATTATGGAGTATCAGTACCGTCGTGGCAGCAAAGCGGCACGCAACATCAACGACGTTTATGGAGCGAACACTACAAACGAACGCACCACCATTTATTGGTTTACCCGCTTCCGTTCTGGAAATTTTGACCTGAAAAATGAACCCCGTGGTCGTCCGAAAACTTTGGTCGACAATGACGAATTAAAGGCGATTGTGGAAGCTGATGAAACTCAATCCACGGCTGAATTAGCAGCAGCTTTCGACGTTAGCATCAAAACAATATTGGCCCATTTGCGTCAAATTGGCAAGGTAAAAAAGCTTGACAAATGGGTACCCCACGAACTCAATGACCGCCAGCGCGAAGTACGCGTAGAGACGTGCCTTGCACTGCTCAGCAGGCATACAAATGAAGGAATTCTGAACCGCATTGTTACTTGTGACGAGAAATGGATCCTGTTTGACAATCGTAAGCGCTCAGCAAGTTGGTTGGCCCCTGGTTCAGCACCCAAACAATGCCCTAAACGTAAACTTACCCCTAGAAAAGTGATGGTCACTGTTTGGTGGTCTAACGCGGGTGTAATTGATCACAGCTTCTTGCCAAACGGGACAAGCATTACTGCAGATGTGTACTTTGAAGAACTGAACACAATGATGGAGAAGCTCGCACGTCTCCAACCAGCTTTGGTCAATCGTTCGGCTCCACTGCTCCTGCACGACAACGCGCGACCTCATACTGCACAGCACACGGTCTCCAAGCTACAAGAGTTGGGGTTGGAAGTTCTCCGTCATCCGCTGTACTCACCAGACCTTGCGCCTACAGACTTCTACTTTTTCCAGAATTTGGATAACTTCTTGGCGGGAAAAAAATTCAATACCCGAGAGGCAGTACAAAATGCCTTTGAAGAATTTGTTGCCTTCCGTCCAGCTGATTTCTTCAAGAGAGGCATCAATAAGCTACCAATGCGTTGGCAAAGATGCACTGATTGCATGGGTGATTATTTTGATTAATAGAAATAAAAAATATATAAAAAAATTACGCTACATTTATTCGTGAAAAACGGCAATTTCATAGGTAAAGACCTAATATTTACTCACACAAACTCAATAGTATCAATACAAAAAAGACATAGAATGATGCAAAACATAGACGTTCGAACACGATGAAATATTTTAAGTTAGTGTGCTTGCATTTGTATTCATGTTGCGTCGTATATTGTCGGTTTGGTTCGCGTAGCGAGTCAACCATTTGAAGAGTAGAAGAGTAAAATCAGGCGACCGGGAACAAGACTTTTGCGGTGTGAGCCTCAGGATTTATGACCTATGTTTGCTATTTTACTTTAATCCAAAATAAGCAAGTATGGCCGACTGACATAGCAGGAAGTCCGCCCCGCAGTGAAATTCTTACTTTAAGCTCTAATATTATTATTGAAAACCTAGTTCTTAATGTAATTTGGTAATAAGTAATGTTTCCTACAAAACTCTTCATTTGTGGCTCTGTAATAAGGTAACTTAAAATATTTACTAAGTAACAAAAGAATAGTTAACACAATGTGAGAAGTGAGTGATTATGGATAAAAGACAATGTTATAAACTATTGATAGTTTCTATTTTAGATACTTCAAGTAATGTTGGATAAATATACTTTTAGTTATTAACCTGTGTTTGCATATACTGAAAACCATCTAAAAACTAAAATATTACTTTGAAATTTTCCTGTTCATATACTTACATGGTATAAAGGTAATGACGAACTCAACAAGCACACCGCCTCATGCCACTACGACTTATTAAATGACTAAAGATTCGATTTATTAAATCCTATCAAATCTTAAGTTGGTATTGTGGTGACGATGATAAACTATGAGGTTATAAAAAATTACAGCAGAATAATACGATAATTTTGTTACATTTGGCCTTAGTAAAGTGTGAACTACAATTAGTATATTTTCTAGCAATAGAAATGGCAATATCCGATTATTTGGCCAAAAACTATCCTGACACGACTGGGATCCCCACTATATTAAGAAATTATAATATTTGAAAGGTGATTTTTTTACAACAGCACTCGTGGTAACGAATAACGAAATTAACTATACATTTTTATTTATTTTATGAAGAGCGATCCAAAGGGCAGTACTTTGAGCCTGCGGACGAGTTCGCCCGCGAACGGAGCGGCGGCTGCGCAGCCGGGCAGCTCCACTGCCAGCCAGTCTTCCCTGCTGCTCGCCGAGGCAGCTCTCTGCGCCAGCCAGCCCGACATGTCCACCGGCAGCACGCAGAGTAAGTTACTTCAGAATAATCAGTAAACTATGCCACGCATTTCATGGTATTTGAACCTAAATACATAAACAAAACAAATCCTGTAAACCCAATGTCCTGTACATGGGAAGGTTTTGCAACTTCGACGGGAACCACTTGTTTCAACTTCGGTTTTATTGGATACCGACTCGTAAACAGTGGGACCACGTTCTGAGTACCTACCTAATTTTCGAAATCGATCCACAATATTGGCCTACGCACCTCATCGTATACATAACTACCTTCATTTTGAGTTGGCTTAATTAAGACTACTATGACACTCCTGGAAAATGCAGTTTTATCGCTGTGAATTTTTTTATCGGCTTAGTAGATATAAATCGTACCTATGAAGAAAAAGTGCGAAATATATAAAATTTACGTAAGTGCGCGAAACGTCCAATCAAAGGTATATGAATTTCATACAATTCGCTTGTCAATCGTCGAATGCCATTTGTGTAGGGAGGCAGTCGGTTATTTCGTCGTCAGTCGGATTTCCTTGTTCACGCAAATATTTTAAGTTAACAGACCACAAATAAACCTTATTCCTTGTAATGTTATAGTTAATAAGAAAGAAAAACCTTTATCATGCTGTACGTGTCACTGTATGGTGCGCTATGTGGTGTGGATGCGTGATTGGGCCGTTTTTCTTCGAAAAGTCGGCTGGCAATGCGGTTACGGATTACGCTATAGAAGTATAGAGAGATGTTAACAACTAAATTTTGGCCTACTATTGATGATTTGGATATCACTAACATGTGGTTTCAACAAGACGGTGCCACAAGTCACGCAGCCACAGAATCAATAGTTTATTGCAACCCAAATTTCCCAATGGCATAATTTCATGAAAGTCTGCTGTTAAGTGGCCGGCTCGATCATGTGATTTAACATTGCTTTATTATTTTTTGTGGGGTCATGTTACAGACAGAGTCTATACGGAGCTATGAGAATCGACTTCAGCCTTAAAATTAAAAATTGATGACGTAATTAGCGAAAAGCACCCCCCAATTTGCAAAAAAGTGATTAAAAATCTTGATGAAATAATCGATACCTGTAACCGTAGTCGTGGTGGACATTTGACCGATATCATATTTCATTTATGATTGCTAAAATTTACTCTTTCTAATACAATAAAAATTTAAATCATGGTTGTCTTAATTCTTTGTTTAATTCAGATTTAAAAAACAAAGTTCTTATTGAAAATTCATGTATACAAATCGCAAAGTAAGAAGTTGGATCCAGCTATTAAATTCAAGTAAATAAAATTTAAAACAAGTAAAATTCACTTGTGAACACAAACAAAATCCTTAATAAAACTTAAAGTAAAAACAAGTAAAAATAAGTAAATAAACGTTAATTCACCGACTTACCCTGTGTTTCGTAATCGCCAAAAGAAAAAAGGAAAAACGAAGCCATCGAAGACTTCATAAGTACAAAGTCGGCCTGCAGGTATTTCCAGATAAACAAACAAGCACGAAGAATAAATTTTTCGGTTTTGAATATTGTTGTTTTATTTATGTAAAAGTAAAGCTCTGTCGAAACTAAAACAACAATACCTCAATCGTAAAAGAATATTATGTAGGACTTAAACTTATATTTCACGCTTAGAACTTATCAAGAAAAGTATATTAAATCAAAATAAAAAATAATATAATAATAAAATAAATTAAAACCGTAAATGACCGCGAACTAATCATATTTCTCGTAACCCAGAAACAGACGAATAGAAACTACGTTCAAAGAACACGTTCAAAGTGAAAAGCGAGCAAAAATCCTTAACAGCGAGCAAAGGACCTTAACAAAACTAAAATCAATACCAAAAACCAAAGAAAACGAATATAACCGAGGAATTAAAACTTTAGATTTTTACGCTATTTCTCAATGAGGCATTTTCTTCAGTCAGAGGTATTATTTATAGCATTAGATAGGTAGGCTGAAAATAAGACATAGTTTCTAAAATACCGCAATACGTATATTAAATGCTGCCCAAATAATTAAAGAAATGTATTAATTATACTAAATAAATATTAATGACAGGCCTATTTTAGCCCATTTTAGCCAGGCCGTATGGCTTGATAGTTCTTAATCTTTCTTTTTGTCAAAATTTTAACTATAAAAAATAGGACCAACTTTTACCTATCGTACAGTTTGTTAACATTATCGAGCTGTCCGAAATCCCTCATTCAGGATTAAGATAAGTGAATACACAAAAGGAAAGTTAATTTTTACAAAATGTTTAGACTGAAAGTAAAAAGTCATTCTGATAGACTAGACATTTTTTTTAAAAGTACTTCATCCGTAAACACTTTTGATGTGTGTAAGGTTCACCTCATGTTTATAAGATTTCGAAGAAGAAGCATCTAATAAAAGGTTAAGTTTGTTATATTTTAGGCTTTTGGCTTCCGTCTTAACCTGCTCAAAATTTTTATTTTTTTACACTTTTTCTAGCACGATTCAAAACATAACAGGGTTGACAATAAATTCTTTCTTTGAGTTTAAAAAGAAAATAAACAATAGCCTGCTTTTGGCTCTATGGTCGATAAGGTCAACTTCACTTGGTCCCGTGGGCCGAATTGACGTATACAGACGTATTCGTAATGTTGATTTAATATTAATAATATTCAATCAGAATTGTGGTGGTAAAGTCATGTTTTATATGACGTCAATAAGAACAAGTAATTGGTAATGTTGAGAATGAAATATTTGAATTTAAATTTGAATTTGAGTGTAACCGCAGACGAAATTCATTTTAATACGGTGTTTTCCAATGTCAATAGTTTAAGAGTCAACTTAAAATGAGTAGTAAAATAAAAAGTTACAAATCGAAAAACATTTAGTAATTTGTTACGAACGGTAGAAGCATACGAATTAATATGATTGGTTGTCGTTGCCAGCACTGGAAGGAACGAAATATTTTTTATCCGGCCTTGGTAATTCTTGCTGTTAATCCTCCATGTATTATGTGATTTTTTAAGTATTTTATAATTTTTATCTCAATGCGATAGTCATCATTGATAACTATCCAGTTAAGATGGCTATTTAAAAAAAAGTGTCATAAACGTTTGATTGTGAGTAAAAGTTTCGATGATCACAGGCCCGTGAGAAGTTTTTATATGCAGCTTAACTAAATCTGACAATGTATGTTGCCATTTATTCACACGATAAGAAGAATATGTGTTAAATTTTTAAACTAATTAATAAATTTATATAATATAAAAAGTAATGTAGATGCGCCTACAAAGTAAATCAAAAAGCGTAAGGTTTTATTCTTCTCTAAAGAAACAAAGTTACCAAAAAATTCATAAAAACATTGTTTAACTCGTCAATTTGGTCCGCGGGACAAATTTTGCGGATTCAACCAACCAAAGAGCCTTTAAGTGGCAACCATGACGCAGGATATTTCACAAGGAATCCTGTGAAAAGTTGTTTTGGTTGTAACTTTCACAGAGCAAATGCAGTTTTTTTTAGCTTTTCAATTATAATATTAAAAATATACTAGAATAAAGAAATACAAGTAACTTTTTTCGATGAATGAAAGATTTTAGCTCAAGGACAATGTGAATAAAAACTTAAAGAAGTATTTCTTAAGGGTTGACGCAATGAAATCTATTTACATTTCAACTCCATGGTTAACCTTTTCTCTTTGATTTGCAATTTAATTGTCTACTTGAAACCTTTAGAAAACTGTTACAAACGTACAAAAATTTGCTAACGTAAGAAAGCTCTTTTTTTTGACTAGTAATAATGGAAAATTAGGCATCGTCGTGTTATTTGGTGGAGGTGGATGGAAGGAGGGTATAAATACCACTACATTGCCCTCGTCTGCTCGTGGTACATTCTTCTGAATACAAACGTGGCTCTGTTGACAAAATGATGGCGGTATAACCATCATGTAGGTACTTATTAGAACATCTATACACCATGGATATTGGAAGCAGCATCGACGCAGCAAAGAGTGTCTACACTGTGGTCACTAAAACATTTGCCCCGCGCGTTGGCTGTGGGTATAACTCTCCACTTTCAAGCGTATATCAAAAATAGACCAAAGCCATTGTACCCAATTTCCAGGGGCCCCGCTATTTCTGACAATGGTAGCGGTCATGGTAACGGCGGGGCAGGTGGTAGGAAGAATCCCTAGGTTATGGCACGTTACCTAAATCGATGACTTCATTTCTCTGCGTATAACGGACGTTCTCTGCGACTAAACGAGCATATTACCGAACTCGAGGTAGAGTTAAGTCGCATTAACTGAGATGTGATTGGATTGGCGAGGTCCAAAGACAGAGAGAGGGTACGATAACCCTGCCAACTGGGAACTTGCTCTTCTGCTATCTCCGATTTTCCGACCACATAGTAATTATGGCAGAATCGCTCTAGGATCTAAAAAGATGCTAAACAGCCTTAATGACTTTTTGGCCTCGGGATGAACTTATTCAAGAAAAGGGGATACACGCACTCATAACCTCTGGGCCTGTGACCGTCGTTGGCGTACCTTTAGAAGTTGTAGAGGTTATCCGATAAAGAACGAAAGTGAACGACATAGCCTGGAGAATCATCAATGGGCTGGTCATGTCTGCAGATGGGCTGATGGCCGATGCAGCAGACAGGTTTTAGAATAGAGACCACGTTTAGGCAAGCGTAGTGCAGGACCACCTGGGAAGAGTGACTGGTTACAGTTTTTATTTATTTTTTATTTATAATATTAAGTTTACAAACAAATCTTAGAACTAAATTACAGTTGGATGAAAGCTGCTCAAGACCGAGATATGTGGCGTGATTTGGTTTGCGACAGGCTGGTTAATTGATTGATTGATTTATTTGATATCATTAAGTTTTAGGTAAGTATACGTTACAGCAACAGAATGTATTATAGACCAAGCAATTGGTTTACCATCCTGCAGTTGAGAGTTATTTGCAAATCATAAAATAATAAGATCCATATTTGCTATACCTGAAAAATTTATTGATTCGTTAAAGCCTACTAATCCATAAAATAACAATTAGTAAGCACATTTTTGATCGATCAGACATTTCATCTTGCGTTTTTTGGAGCTATTTTTCGGATTATAAATGAGTGTTTGGGGTTTTGGTGTGATTATTGAGGGATAAGAATTATACACGATTGTTTCTTTTCCGCTGTCATAATATTTAATTTATTTTAAATACATGTTATGCAACTTAAAAAGATATTATTTATATACTGGTTTCAGATTAATTTCTTGAGCTTGATCTTGAAGTCTACTAATTGATTTTTAAAACTTCTAAGAGCTTCCGTAGTAAGTGCCTCTCTTTCTATTACTTGAGAAGGCAGGCAGTTGATATGTTTTTCTATAAATAAAAATAAATACCCATTTATAACGTACCTTCGCGATTACCACTAACTCGTGGTAATTGAAAAGAATGATATAAATATTAGGTCTTTACCTATGAAATTGCCGTTTTTCACGAAATAAATGAAGCGTAATTTTTTTTGTATATTTTTTATTTCTATTAATCAAAATAATCACCCATGCAATCAATGCATCTTTGCCAACGCATTGGTAGCTTATTGATGCCTTTCTTGAAGAAATCAGCTGGACGGGAGGCAACAAATTCTTCAAAGGCATTTTGTACTGCCTCTCGGGTATTGAATTTTTTTCCCTCCAAGAAGTTATCCAAATTCTGGAAAAAATAGAAGTCTGTAGGCGCAAGGTCTGGTGAGTACGGCGGATGACGGAGAACTTCCAACCCCAACTCTTGTAGCTTGGAGACCGTCTGCTGTGCAGTATGAGGTCGCGCGTTGTCGTTC
Source organism: Marasmarcha lunaedactyla (assembly GCA_923062675.1). Classification (NCBI taxonomy): domain Eukaryota; kingdom Metazoa; phylum Arthropoda; class Insecta; order Lepidoptera; family Pterophoridae; genus Marasmarcha; species Marasmarcha lunaedactyla. The sequence goes on along the minus strand of OV281339.1, from coordinate 8,056,326 downwards.
AGGAGCAGTGGAGCCGAACGATTGACCAAAGCTGGTTGGAGACGTGCGAGCTTCTCCATCATTGTGTTCAGTTCTTCACAGTACACATCTGCAGTAATGCTTGTCCCGTTTGGCAAGAAGCTGTGATGAATTACACCCGCGTTAGACCACCAAACAGTGACCATCACTTTTCTAGGGGTAAGTTTTCGTTTAGGGCATTGTTTGGGTGCTGAACCAGGGTCCAACCAACTTGCTGAGCGCTTACGATTGTCAAACAGGATCCATTTCTCGTCACAAGTAACAATGCGGTTCAGAATTCCTTCATTTGTATGCCTGCTGAGCAGTGCAAGGCACGTCTCCACGCGTACTTCGCGCTGGCGGTCATTGAGTTCGTGGGGTACCCATTTGTCAAGTTTTTTTACCTTGCCAATTTGACGCAAATGGACCAATATTGTTTTGATGCTAACGTCGAAAGCTGCTGCTAATTCAGCCGTTGATTGAGTTTCACCAGCTTCCACAATTGCCTTTAATTCGTCATTGTCGACCAAAGTTTTCGGACGACCACGGGGTTCATTTTTCAGGCCAAAATTTCCAGAACGGTAGCGGGTAAACCAATAACGGGTGGTGCGTTCGTTTGTAGTGTTCGCTCCGTAAACGTCGTTGATGTTGCGTGCCGCTTTGCTGCCACGACGGTACTGATACTCCATAATTACTCGAATTTTTAACTTATCCATGATGACGAAAAATGTTCGAATGCGTTGAAAACAAAACACTAACTATTAAACAAATGACGATTTTAGAAAAAGAATTCCATGTTTGTCAAATAAAATTAATTTGAAATTAGAATTATCAGTCAAAAAAAAAATATTTTCATTTGAAATGGCCAGTACGGCAAAACGGCAGTTTCATAGGTAAAGACCTATTATTATATACTTTTATTTTAGAAATTTTAATCTAATACATCTTGCTCCGATGACGGAGAAAGTCAGAATGTATTGCTTCTTTTATTTCTGTTATGTCGAACGAATATTTTAATATATTTTCTTCTAAATTCATAATAATTCATATTAACCTCTTTACTGAAATGTCGCGGCATTCTGACGTGCTTCCTAAGGCTTAGCCGCGACGGTACCTAGATATGTAAGAATTTAAGTATTTTTTTGTAAAGTGAAAATAATTATTGATTAAATGTTTATTTTCAGATCTTGCTGAGGAAAGCATGCTGAACGGGCGCGCTATATCAATGAGCTCTGGATTGGACTCTGTGCAGGCACAGCGGCGATCTACTAAAGCTAAGAGGTTGGTAGTTGGTGCACCCGACAAATTACGTCGAAAATAATAGGTCTTTACCTATGAAACTGCCGTTTTGCCGTACTGGCCATTTCAAATGAAAATATTTTTTTTTTGACGCATAATTCTAAGTCGTCCGAAAACTTTGGTCGACAATGACGAATTAAAGGCAATTGTGGAAGCTGATGAAACTCAATCCACGGCTGAATTAGCAGCAGCTTTCGACGTTAGCATCAAAACAATATTGGTCCATTTGCGTCAAATTGGCAAGGTAAAAAAGCTTGACAAATGGGTACCCCACGAACTCAATGACCGCCAGCGCGAAGTACGCGTGGAGACGTGCCTTGCACTGCTCAGCAGGCATACAAATGAAGGAATTCTGAACCGCATTGTACTTGTGACGAGAAATGGATCCTGTTTGACAATCGTAAGCGCTCAGCAAGTTGATTGGACCCTGGTTCAGCACCCAAACAATGCCCTAAACGAAAACTTACCCCTAGAAAAGTGATGGTCACTGTTTGGTGGTCTAACGCGGGTGTAATTCATCACAGCTTCTTGCCAAACGGGACAAGCATTACTGCAGATGTGTACTGTGAAGAACTGAACACAATGATGGAGAAGCTCGCACGTCTCCAACCAGCTTTGGTCAATCGTTCGGCTCCACTGCTCCTGCACGACAACGCGCGACCTCATATTGCACAGCAGACGGTCTCCAAGCTACAAGAGTTGGGGTTGGAAGTTCTCCGTCATCCGCCGTACTCACCAGACCTTGCGCCTACAGACTTCTACTTTTTCCAGAATTTGGATAACTTCTTGGGGGGAAAAACATTCAATACCCGAGAGGCAGTACAAAATGCCTTTGAAGAATTTGTTGCCTCCCGTCCAGCTGATTTCTTCAAGAAAGGCATCAATAAGCTACCAATGCGTTGGCAAAGATGCATTGATTGCATGGGTGATTATTTTGATTAATAGAAATAAAAAATATATAAAAAAATTACGCTTCATTTATTTCGTGAAAAACGGCAATTTCATAGGTAAAGACCTAATATTAAGATGCTTCGTATGGCCGGGACAAATAATATATTTCATTTATTAGTGAGGCACTTGAGAAGAGGGCTATGCGGTAATAGCAGGCTGCATTGTTTACTAATCCTGTCCGAAACATTACTTTATTGCTGGTTTGATAAAGCATTTTGTGCTTAAATAGTTAGGCCGTGTAGTATGCTAATTCCAGGGGAGATAGCCATACGGCATAGATAGCTAATAGTACAATTTTGTAATAATAACAAATAACTGAAACTACTTTCAATTTAGTTGGCTTCATTTAGGATCAGTAAATAGACTACATTATGGTCACAGTCGCTTTTCACGTGTTCTAATCTCAAAATTACCCTTATTTATATTAATAATTAAATATTAATAATTATGTGATTATGTTACGTAATTATGTTACTTTAATTATCTAATGTGGTCATCACACCCGGACATTCAGGATGTATGGCCACATCATTTACTGAAAAGATAGCTGTACAATTTAAAGACTTTATTAAGATTTTTTATAAATACCTCTGAAAGTGAAACGAAAACCAGAAATATAAAACAATGTTATATTTTCTTGATCTGGCATGAAAATTTCTCTGACTTTAAGGACATGCAGGGTAATATGAAAAAGCAGGAGTTAAAATATTTCAATAACGAACTAAAACACAAAAGTACTGGCAATCTTCTTCCGGCCACTAGGGCCATCACTCTGGGACATCCTGCGATAGATAGATGGCTATAAACCTACATATTTTCAAAGTCTAAAATTGACTTTTTGTTTATTTAAATCGTAAAATTTATATAAGAGTTTAGCTTAAGATACATTTCAAAGCTATAAGTGTTCATTAGATATTATATAGAAATAAAGATACTGACTTTGTTAAATAATTCCTTCACAATTGATTATTTAAGTTTTGAGTGTTAAGTGCTCGTATTATGCACCCAGCGTGATCGTCGTTATGTCGATCGTTAATATCAACTACTCCAGGGTTTACCAAAGCGAAGGATTACGTACTGACTACAGTTAGTAACTGTTGAGTTGAGCTGAGCGACTAGACCGACCAGTAAACTGGTATTCTCTTCTTGTAACTATTGTCAAAATAAATCTCAAGTGTTTTTTCTCTATAGGCAAAAGTTTTTTTTTTTACACTTTATCAGAATCGTTCAATTCTCGTTATAAAATTCGTGCTTATTTACAGAAATTTTTAGAAAATATCGTTTTCCATTGGAATATTACTTATATTACGGGTAAATTAATAGTAACAGGCATAAATACAACAACATGAACAGCCGATTAGAAAATAATGTTACTTAACTTTGAAATTAATTTGTTGGTCAATAAACAAGTTTTCAGGCTGTTTACGTAAAAATACGCCTGTATACGTCGTGGCCAAATCATAGAGTTTCTCATTTCATGAAATGGTTCAGCATTTCATGATGTAGCCAAGTAATACTTGGCCACATTTATTATCATTGTTATTTATTTTTATAAATAACCATGCTTTATTTTTATCATTGATCTGGGCAATCCACATCATAATGTAGCCAAACAATAGACGATCGTTTCATGAAATCGGACCATTTCATGAAATGATCCACCATCCACTATGTGGGCAGTTAGAATGTTAACAGTACATGCGCGCTTCTTAGCTCTATTATAACACTATATTTAGCCGCGTACAAACTTACCTAAACTCTAGCATTCCGAACTGTCAGCATTAACAAGGAATTTCTCTTGTGTGTTCACCAAATAGTAGGTCATAGGTTTTGTAAGCATGTAGGTTTAAATTTCACTCATATTTTATGAAATTATGAAATATTTATTTCTATATATTTATTTTCTCACTCTGTGTTCCTTCTGTGGATTCTCCATGGATTGGCGTACATTCTTGTTTCATTTGGAATGTTTTTTCGGCGAATAATCATATTTTTGATATACTAACTAATTTAAAATAGGTTTATTTGTTTAAATATTTATTTGTTACGCTTGCTCGACTAAATGAAGTTGGAGGTTACCCTCTCGGGTGCCTTTAGGCTTATCGTATGTAGGGAGTAGTTTAAGGTCCTGCTAAAATTCTTCATCGACGTAGCGCTAAGCTACAAAGTCGGGTGAAATTTAAAAGGCCCATAGGGCCATAAATTAATTGGTCCATTCCGAAAAAAAAATGAATGAAATGAAGCCACCGGCAATAGTTGGTTAATGAGAATGTACTAAGTAAAGCTACCTAGCCATTGTTACTAGTAAGAAGTCATTCATATTTTTTAATAAGAGTTTCGCGGTAGGAAACGCTGGACATTGTTTGTTCAAATCAGAGTTCAGGTCAAACTTTTTGTCTAAAGAAAAACCCAAAGTAAAATACTGAAATACCAAGGGTATTGCGTACATGCGGATACGCCTGACGCGATGAAGTTGACGGTGAATAATCGAGTTTATTGAAAGAGTATGTGAAGTTGTCTAATAATTACCTAACAGAATAATTTAATATTTTCTAACCAATCTTCTTTACCGTTCACAGAGTCACTTGGATCGCTAGTGAAGGTCTTAATAACTACTTGAAAAGGCTCATCCAAGATGAGAAGAAGAAGGAACCTCTCCACCAGTCCCACCAGGACCTTCGAAGTATTAAGGAGAATGGAGCATACAGCCACCCGCGCCTGGACACTAAGGGTCGCCGGCTGTCTTACGTCAGAGCAGTATCGGGTGAAGACCCCGCCCCGCGACACAAGCACCATGGGCACAGGAAGAAACATACTATACCTGAGAGTAACGTAAGTTTAATGAATAAATTTCCTTTAATATTGTCTGCTTTCATGGACAATCAAAGCACTGTATACTTTTTTTAAGTGTCCTCTGCATCCATGGACATATAGTCGTAGGTGATTTAATAATAAATATTTAATGTGATTATTGTGTCAATAATGATGCGTTTCCACCCGTAAGCTTCAGTTAGAACTGCCTTTGTTCCAGTAAGTGCCCTTTTCCTTGCCTTCAACCGGAACACAAACAAGTAAACGTGGCGATATGGTATGGCGGTCAGAACTAATTTTATTAGGTACCTATTGTGGGTAAAAAAAATAAGACAGTTGATTTTGAACATTATTTGTTTGAGCAACACTACATTCTCACTTCTTTGTCACTTGATGCTATTGGGAATTGGGAAAATCCAGTTTTATTCATTTAATCTTAGAGAAAGTTTGTATATTATTAAAATACTGACGCCACATAAAGAATTTCTGGGTTCCAATATACACAGATCTAGCATGGATTCTACTATAACTCATCCTAATTGTAACACTTTGCAATATTAATATAGAATTACATCAAGTATTAATAAAAATGTAGATACTTAACATTTTTAAGTATTGGAAAAAGTATGTTTTAAATTATAGAAGGCTATGTAACGAATAACTAACTAACTATACATTATCACTACATATTATGCAACTAAGTCCCCCACCGGGCCAGCCTGTCTAAACGCGATAACATTAAAAGTTCCTTATAAAATCACAAATTTGCCTATCAGAACAAACTGTCAGAATCGATCGAATAAGAGAGTTCAAGAGTTTACGTCATACAGGGGTCATTATCACATATGAATTGGCGTTTTGGAAGGGGGAACATTAAGTCAATTTATTTAAAATATAATATATTTGTTTATTCAAAGTATGTGCTATTGCTATCTATGCCCTATGCCATCTCATAGGTAGTTCATTAATCCCTATAATAAAAAGACCATTCGGACAGGAATCAATAAAATCTTTGAAGGCGCTTTGGACTGCCCCATCGGAGTTGATGTTTTTCCCTTACAAGAAGTTATCCACATTTCGAAAAAAAATAGTAATCTATTGGAGCAAGGTCCGGTGAGTACGGTGGACGTTTTAGACATTCCAATTGAAGCTCCTCTAATTTGGTAGCCGTCAGTAGTGCAGTGTGTGGTCTAGCGTTGTCCGGAAGCAGCAAAGGCCTAGAGCGATTGACCAGCCTCGGTTGTTTAGCAGCTAGCTTTTCCATCATGGTTTGCAGTTGCTGACAGCAGTTGCAGTTGATATTTCAAGTTTTCCATTTTGCAAACTAAGTGCCGCAAATAGAAATCCAAAAGAGGAAAAAACAAATGAATCACGGTTTTCCAAACACAAATGCGTGAGTAAATAGCTGTATAAATTTGAAATTGGAATTTATAACCAAAGAGGAGAACCAGATAATACAGATCAAAGTGGCCAGTACGACAAAACGCCAAATTCATATGTAGGGTCCTAATAAAAAGAGAGAAAGCCAAATACTTAAAAATGTTCTTTTTATGTATGTGCTTTTTGAGGCTTTGAAAGCATTTATATAGAGTAATTATGTATGTTGTAGAGTGTAAATGTGTTGCGCCGAAAAAATATTTTAGGGTTGATTCATTAGTTGAGTTAGGTTATATTGTACATATAATTCTTTTTAATGCAAAATCTACCTATTTCCGGCTACCTATTAATATTAATTCGTTGAAACTATCTGCTGAGAAAGTAAAAAAATATTTTGCTACAAAACGATTTTAAAAGATATTAAAATTAATTTTTCCTGAATAGGTGTTCTTAATTGATAGCCATATCGCGGTATTTTTCTGTATCATAGTTAGTGAACTACTATTATTATTATTTTCGGTCATTATGGCATTGTATGTTTCATATTGTTATGCAAGGTGTATATTGAGTGACGACCTCTACCTTGAGATGTCCATGGACACAGATGCTATTAACCAGCAGGTGGACCTCGTTCTCGTCTGCCGGCTATAACTTTTTAAAATAAAGCATTTTAACACAATTTTGATATTAAATTGCCATTGTAAATCGACATTGGTATGAACTTTAATATATTTCTTATTATTATACCTTCGATAAAATGAAGGTGTTTTGATATATTGTAATGGTAATCAGTAGGGCTGTATGTGTGGTTTCTACAAAGTCGCGTGATGCACGCGGGTGGCGCTCAAACCGCGTTCCATCAAATTTGTCTTATACTATTTTTATTGTAAGATATGAAGAAAATTAAGGTTATTTTATCACAACAACATTAGCGGCAATTTATGTTTTTTACACATTGATAATGTCATAGTCAAGAAGCATATTTTTGTAATTTTTTTCAAGGATTTCAATAAATCGATTGCTTTGTTCAAGTTAGCTGACGGCCTCTACAATTATTTGCAAATGATATTGCAATGTATTATAATATGTATATATTTCTATGGAACAATAAAATACCTGAACTTTCACGGTAGCTACGATGTTTTTTTAGTACGAAACCCTGCGGTTCCGACCTGTACACCCCTTGTTTTTTTTAGACAGATTCAAAGCATTGTAAAATTCTTTTTACACAGAAACACTTGAAAACCTTAGTGTCTCAATGATTTTAAACCACTTATTGAGGAATATTTGATGCAATATTACTTTAAGCACGAGTAGGAATCAATCACTCGGGCGTTTCCTCATGTCTGAATGAGCTACGCCCCGCGGTCGGACTGCGCGGTAAAAAATTGCTATTTAAGATAACAATGCACCAAATCATTTTTTACAGCGACACAAAAAAAAAACAAGGAACGTGAGAAATATGTTAACTATGTCTACTTTAAGAAATTCTAATATCTCTCTCGGGTTGTGGAGAAACGTCGAAATAGATACAGCAACCAAAATCATCTATCTATGAATGTAGATAGATGATTACTACACCTATTGACTTTTTGGTCAATACGAATGTCGTGCCTTTATAAATATCTAAATTTTTAATAAATGAAATATAAATGAAAATTACAGAACTGACGTTACGAGTACAAAACGTATGAAATAATGGCTGCTTCCATAATACCCTTATTGAAGTATTCCAGGCCTTGTGGTAAACATGGTACTAGCTCTTGTCCTACTCTAGAGGTCCTGGGCTCGGACTCTGGACTCTTATAGATAAATAAATATTAAAAAAAGATGATTCATGAGTCATCGAACCCTGATTCTTCGTTTGTTGCATAGTCACCCATTTTTGAATACTGGCTTGATTCGGTGAGGTGTGTAACAGTAGGCTGTTGTTTTTCATAACCAAACAAATTCGCCACTGATGTACACATAGAAATTATAAAGGGATCAAACAAATTGTTGTCCAAAAAAAATTATTTAATTAATATTTTCGTAATCTAGCCCACTAGAATAATTTTTAGAACTGAAAAATCTGTTTAAAAAATTTAACTTTTCTAATTAACAGTCACCTAAGCACAGCTTTTCATGTAAAACTCAAATAAACAAAGTTAAAACGTGGATGTCAGTAAGGAGGTAGTCGTGACGTCGCAGCGTGCATATTGGAGTTTCAATATTTTTGTAAGTTTTGAACATTAAATGTTAATAGCGTGTGGGTGGTTAGGCGGCAGGCGCTCGGGCAGGTGGCGGGGTGCAGCCGCCCTCGGCCCGGGGGTATAAAAGCTGCAGGGCGGCGGGAACCACCACATTTCTCCGCCTAACTTCAGTGAGGGTAGTTTTCGCGACGCCCGGATATCGGAGCGTAATTATTTCAAGTTTTTACGGAAACTCTTTAATTTAAATTTTTCAACCTTAAAGTTTGCATCGATTCGATATGTATTGATTAAAGAAAATAGTTTTTAAACGTATAACAGTTCAGTATAAACATTAAAGTTTTTGAACGGAGTGAACTTTTTTGTACTTACAATAGTTTCAGTCACTTAAAGTTTAGATTCGCGGAGTAGTTTGTCTATCGCACCGCTTACATTTTCTCGCGCGTTTAGCTGGTAGTATATGCTGATTGTGAGGTAAGTTCTATAACTATATATTTTTATTTATTTATGTACTTGTTTATTATTTTACACTGTTGTAAGTAAATATGTATTTTAAGTAATAATATAACTTAATCGTGTTTTATTTATTTATTTTCTAAATTTTCTAAGAATTATAAATATTTTCAGCGTAAAATTTATTTTTTTGCTATTCTTTGAGGGTATCTTTCTAAAATAAACAGTATTCATTACTCTGATATGCGGCTTAGCGAGAGGTATCTTATATCAATGAAAGTTTTTAATCCAGCTTATTCTCAACTTTTCTGTCTTTCTTTTACTAAAGAGACCCCTCTTAATTAACACAAACTTTGGAAGCCTCAATACGAAATTTAATACTTGCCTCTGTTAGCAAATTTGCCAATTATTTTAGGGTGTTAGTGGAAAATCGTTTTCTTAAGCAGGCATGAGTGTGACAAGAAATTGTTGTACTTAATTATAATGAACAAGCTGGCATACATTTTTTTAAGTGACATATATACTGACCTAAGTATATTATGTAAGTATACTACTCTTTTTTAATTCTTGCGAATGTAAGCGTAATACAATGCGCCTGATATTTATAATTGCAACAATTTTGACAATAAAAAAGTATGTTTATTAAATAAATATTTAAAAAGTCAAATATAATAAAATCTCAATTTCGCTTCCAAAATTTTAAACAGAATATAAGTACAAGCTAGCATAGGCTAACGGTCACGTGCACAAAGCTATGTGAATCTCCTTCATAGCTCCTTCATTAAGCTTGAAGTAATGACCAAAATACAAAATTACATTGATACTCATTAAATGAAAGGATTTTATCTACAAATTAGACCGCTAGACTTTTTGCGTTTGTTTGACATCATTAAGGACGTCACTACCAAAGATTATTTTACTTAAGGAGTCAAATATTTTATCTGTATGTTGAATTCCTGGGCATTTGCATCATTTCTGTCATTCATTCGTTTGTTCGCAGTGCCTATTTAGCAAAAATCAGAACGAGAAAACTCTTTATTAGCAGAATTATTATTATAAAGAAGCTTTTTCCAGATACATATTTTTTAACTCATCGGATAGATCCTGCCTTTTACAAACAAATACCCCTTTTAAATTTAAAAATAAATAAATAATATACAAAATTTTCTATTAAATTATACCATTTATTCCACTTTTTGTAACAACGCAAAAGATCGAGAAAAATCTACAGAAAAAAAGTTTCTCATCAGAATGTGGCTACGCTACATGTACAGCACTTCTGTGGTGACTCCAAAAGATTACTTGCTCAAAACACCTGTAAAACTATTTAAATATGGAGCTTAGCTGATATAACATTCAATAATAAACAATACATTAATTTTAAAATTTGCGCAATATTCTGCATTAAATCTAATTTCACAAGTTTTAATTTAGAAACAGTTTCCCAAAATGTTTCATTTCAATTAACGACGGTCCTGTTGGGAATATTTTTAAAGTATATATGTAGTAAAGTATAGTGAAGCTACTTTGGTAAACGAAACGTGACTATACAAGTCTCAAAATTTAAAGGGTTTTAAAAAGAATCCAAATTTTATGGTCATTTTTAAGTATCGAAACTAATAAAACTATCAAACTATCGAAGTGCTTTTAAAATAGTAGGGTTAGTTTCGGACACTTTGGGGTTGAAGATATCCTTCGCTTGTCTATTATTTTCAAAGATATTCCTTATATAAGGCTTAAATCTCCTTTTAATCGACACTGTCATGCAAGGATACTAGTGTTTATTATGGAGAATTTTTGCAGTTTAAAAAATCTAATTTGCTATTCCTGTGTATAAATTCTTGAGTTATTTTGGTTGTCAAAGTTGAAAAATACTTTTTTACTCTGATCATCAATAACTTCATAGAGAATCACTTAACAGGCTTTTCAATTATGGCAAATTAAAGGGCATTGCATTTCCGAAGCTCATGGGCCGTTTTAAATATTAACAAGCATTTCTAGATTTTCTCATAATTTTCTTATACTCCAGAATCGAACATGATTATTTTGTTTTATGATTAGATTCAAAACTGGACATTTAAAGCTACAATTTTTCCGCTTTGTTGAACGATAACTTCTTAAGAATTTGCAAGCTATTGAAGATCACCGAAAAATATGGACTCTTTTTTAATGTCCTTTAATGTTTGCGACCAGTATATTTAAATTATTAATTATATTGATTAGTTAGCTATAAGAGAAATACGTTTTCGCCTACATTTGAAGATTGTGCCTTGTGTGGTTGACCACATGTTATACAAACAATGAGATAGGACTGGCAAGACGTGTAAACAATCTGTAGGTCGCACGACTGCTTCAGATAATGCTACGTGCATCCATCTACATCAATCAATCCTACTGTCAAATCCGTTATTTTGAAAATGGAAATTGATAGCTCGGAACTAGGCGAAAAAGTATCTTAATGGGGTTCCATTAAGATACTAGTTTTTTTTTAGATTAAGAGTTAAAACCAGCGAAGGGGTTTTTAAATTGGCGCCGAGTGGCGTAGTGGACAGTGGATGCTCTGCCACAGATATTTGTTCTCGGGTCATGGTTGTTTATTTATATTTAAATGTGTATGTTTATTCTGGGTTCACCAGAGTTCGCTGTGGGGTCATCCATAACACAAGCCCTGCTTACTTTGAGGCCATAAAGTTGGTATTTTGTCTGGGGATTTATTATTTATTATTATTTTATTATAAACTTCACAAGTCTTTTAAAAATATCCTACCTCTTTCGAGGTTTCGTTTACAGTAATTGAACCTCCGTTTGTGGTGAATTACGTATGCGGACATTTATTTAAAAAATAAAGTGAATTAAAAAAAATAAAGAGTAGGACTTCCTGATTTTTCAAGCTACATTGTCTGACTTTTGTTATTATATTTCTATTACCATTAATTAGTAAGAATAGGTTTAGACACTTTCTGATATAAATACTTAGATTTTATTGTAGTATCATTTTTACAAGAAAATTTGTTGCGAAACGATCTCCATACCGTTGACGTATTACACCAATAAGGACTTACCTTGAGCTCATAAAGAAGGCACATTCAAATGGTTTCAATCTTTTAGCCTCTCGATGAGATTTTTTCAATACTTAACGGGATTACTTGATAAATTTAAAAACTTGTACGGTTTAAAATTCAGTATAAAGGTATCTGGATTTTAAGCATATGCATGAGGCGGGATAGGATATACTTGAATAATAGACATGACCTGTTGTAAATTCAAATACCGCGAATGAAAAGAGCAATGCGATTTTAACAAAATGTACATATCCTCGGGAGTAGTGCGAATCTACCATACGTAAAGGCCGCGTATCTACACTGAACAGCTATTGGGCAAATTTTTCACATAGAATATAAATTCATGTCATATTTTTATTAGAAGATATGTGAAAAAGTGAATAATGAAGTCGCTATTACGTGGATATGATTTGACCATACATTTATCAAAATGGAACTTAATAGTTAGTTGCGCGGTATTGGAATCAAATAAGTACTTATGATGACCGATGATTATATGAAAACCGACATCAGCGTTGTATCTTCACAGGCATGGTTTAAAAAATAAGATAAAATTATAAAGCACATTCTATTAGGTATAAAGGAAAAGTTTTAAGCATTTGAAAAATCTTGTTTGGAGTTTAAAACAACGTTATTTTAAACCTAAAAATAAAATGAATTATGAAATAAACCAAATATGAGCTTTTTCAACTACATAGCTAAAATAAACTGAATGTATCAGACATTTTAATTACGTTATTATATTATTATTTCATATTGAAGCTACAAACAAATTCAACAAAGAATAGGATGGATTTAAGAATCTGGGACTTCGAAAAAAAAACAATTTTTTTATTACAAATATGGTATAACGCAGTTACCTCATATGGAGATAGTTTCAGTCTAGCTTTTCTGGTAACCGAAAAGTTTTTACTAAATGAAAATATGTCACCGTGGTTGGAACGCCTGTCCACCGCCATTCGGGTATGACTCCCATATAAACTTTTGATGACAATGTTTTTTCCATCGCTAATCATAGATATAACTAAACAGTTGGTAACATTGCTCCTTAAACATTGACTTAAAAAAAAACTACTCCGTTTTTTTTTTTTTTGCTGCCGAGGCACCCTCGCGGGAGGCAGGTGGAAGATGCGTCATGCATACCGCCCGCAGGTAAATTCTTCTGCGGGGGGTTATGTGGGACTCACCAGAATGGCACCTACCCACTAAAAACCACCTGTTGGCTGTAGTTATTACCGTTAGCCTTCATCGGAAGCGACACCCGTCGGGAATTTGGGCGCGCTGGCGGAGACCCGCTAGCGGGTCTTCCGCCTGTACTGAAAGTTGCACTGAAGGTGCTCAAAGGGACATGAGTTGGTGGCCGTTCTGGGCAGCCTCCGGTGAAGCCGGGGCTGGGCAGAGGTCGGCCGAAGCATGATTTAGGGATCAATTCATTTAAATGAACCTATAATGAATTGAGAAGGGAACTATGCTCCGCCAGAGCTAGCAAACGCTCTGTCGGAGTACGTGAAGCCCTAGGTTTACGGGCTAAGACTGCGATTTCACTAACATCGACATTTTTCATAGCGTCGCAGACGATACGCATATCGTCTGCTACGGAGGATTGAGGAGTGGGTTTGTATGGGCGAGGAGCCGGGATGGGATTCGATGCGGGGCGCTGCCTCCAGTTTTCTGGGGCAGGCCTGGACTGTGTAGGCTTTGCAGCCGGAGGAACCCGGCTACGCAGCGGCGGAAAGTTTTCTTGAGAAAGGCGCGGCGCCTGTTTGGGTGCCGCCCTCTTGGAATTGGAGCGCATACAACGGGGTGCACGAGGGCAGCCCCTGTAATTTGCGGTGTGGCTTGACTGGCCACAAAGCACGTAATCGGGAGGAGAGGGAGTTTCAGGAGTGCGATTGCACTCCTTAGTGAAGTGCGGGACCAGGCACTTGACGCACTTGGGCGGTGCGCGGCAGTTGGCCGCCGCGTGCCCGTACAACTGGCACCGATGGCACTGGCCGGGATGATCGCGGCAATGAGGCACCTCGATCGAGATCCCAGAGAGGCCGCATATAGTGCTAACCCCTTTGAGGATCTCCCTGGACTTGGGGACGTTGGCGAGAACCACCAAAGCGAGAGGGTGTTGTCTCCCGTACTTGCTGTGCATTTTATGCACCGCGAGTGCCGGGAAGCCTTGGGACTGCAGATCCTCCAGGATAGCCTCGTTCGATAATTCGAACGGGACTCCCCTGAGTACCGCTCTGATCTTACGCTCTTCTGACAGAGCATAAGTGTGATAAGCATATTGCTTATCGGTGAGGAGCTTTGTTAAAGCACGAAAGTCGTCTATCGACGAGACTAAGATTTTAATAGATTCACCCGAGTTGGCTGCTCGGGTGTAACGGATTTTGTGCTCATTGCACAATGTCGAGACCTCAGTCCATTTACCCTTTTCCCGAAGGAAAACGGGTGGTGGGACCTTGGCCTTGACAGAAGTTGGGGCCGGAGCGGGTGTTGAAGACACCGGGGCAGCTGGCGTTGAAGACGCCGCAGGGGGTGTAGGGACGGGCGCCGGGGCTTGTTTCGAGCGCTTCTTAGAGCGCTTCTTTACAAGGGTGAAAGAGGGAGGCTCATCAGGGCCAGTTGGGGTGGCATCCGAGGATGTCTCGGTCGCGGGTGCGTGCTTGCGGCGCGGAGGGGCGTCAACTTCGCACTCCATGTCACTGGAGGAAGGGGACGCGGGAGGGCCTAAGACCTGAGGGGTCTGGGGGACTGGGGTGGCCTGAGGGGCCATTGAGGGAATTAACGCCATGATATGCGGGATGAGAGAATCCAAGAAACGATACTTATCAGCATTTATAGACATGCCTTCAGCACCGGTACTATCAAGTAACTTTCTCATAAACTCATCACAGCTTAGAGAAGCCATTGTGGAGGGGTTGGGGAGGGACAACAATATATAAATATATATACTATGAACCTATCAACGATGACTAACTTCCTAAAAACCACCCTACACGCAGTAGGGTGGTTGAGGACGACGCGGATAACTTACTCGAACACGAAGACTCGAGGCACCTGGAACGACGAAATTCCGTCGACGAAGCTCACATTACACGAAGTACGGTTAACAGCCCACTGTCCGCCGTGAAAACGGCGTTAGAAACTTATTAGATGTACGGTTAAAACCCACTTTCCGCCGTGAAAACGGCGTTAGAAACTTATTAGAAGTACGGTTAACGAGCCAATGTCCGCCGTGAAAACGGCGTTAGAAACTTAATACGGTATACAACTATGAAATTATATATTACGACAACAACCAGTGAAATTTGGGTGCTCAACTAGCGTGGGGGCTAATAGAGCGGGAAGGCGTCTGCGATCGACGTGCGCTCGAGAACGCACGCAGACCGAGACTGAAAAAACTACTCCGAGTTTTCGTTCCGGTTTTATAGCCTCGTGAAAAATGTTCATCGCCAATCTTTCGAAAACCTTTCCGGTATAGGAATATGAATTTGCATTCTTAAACTCGTATGCCTATACTGGGTTCCAAGTTAAGACCCAAAGTCTCTTTCATGAAGATAAATATAATTGCCCTCGGTCAATGTTGAAGCTGTCGGCGCAATATTTGTTATTTCAAAAAGTGGAACTTAGCTTGGGTCAGAAATAGTGTAACCTGATTAAATATCATGTGCATTACGTAGGTATTCATAAATAAATAATAAATACCCAGACAAACAAAAATTAATGGAATCTATAACATAAGTAAGCAGCTTGTATTGAAGACCATACAGTGAACTAGTGGGGGACCCGTGGAAATATACATATACAAATATAAACATCCATGACCCGGAAAAAAAATGTTATGCTCAGATATTTCATTCAAACATGGAACCTGTGGCGCATGTTGGCTACTACCCACTACGCCATTCGACGATTGATAGTATTGTCACAAACATAATGTGGATCAAAAAATACCAGCAGATTTAGTGAAGTATTAAAAACAGTACCTTCTCTATATTTTCCAATTTAGCAAAATCGTTAATTTAATCCTAAAAAGAAAATAAAAATGTTATTTAATTAGTCTGTCTCGCATAACTCATAAATCACACTTTGAGAAACAGTAATATAGGTAGGTACATGCGTTACCGAAGTAACAATGAAAGAAGAACAAGAAATTTATATAAAAATGTATGCGTGCTTTCGTGCGAAATTGTAAATTATCTACATTTGTCAGAAAAGCGAAATATCCAATGCGCGGATCTCTACGATAGCAGACGATATTGCATATATTTCGATGTATTGAAATATTTCCTTTAATAATCTTCGTAGAATTTTGAAATTAGCTTCAGATATTTGAGAAGTTATGATGTTCTTCCATAAAAGGTTTTCTTTCATATAGCATTAGCACCTTTACAGACTGGAAGCTGCGCGAATGTACCAATCAAATAAGTATTGAATTGAACTCCCGAGGGTGAGAGATACATTATATTTGTTGTCTGAAACGGTATCCCCTAGCAATGAATTCGCCAATATCACATTATGCTCTCTGTCTGCAATAGTAAGTAATTCTCATACCTCGATGCGATTTGTTTTTGAGAAAGATCTGGTTTAGTTTAAAAAGAAAATTATCAGATTCCGATCGACAGTAACATTTAATTTCGGCGTTCGGCTAATATGGAGCCTACCTAAACTCTAGCAAAACCGAACTCAGCTAAAATATATTCGCGATGCTCGGTTCATGTCGCCAAGATTATAGCTGAAGTTGTCATTGCATAGTTTCGTTTGATAGGTGTGCTGAAGTTTAAATTACTTTCGAACTATTTGGCGTCTTGTAATAATTGTCTAACACAAGTATGGCAGTAGAAAGGTTTTATTTGTTTTTATTGTCAAATTTATGCACCTCAGACATTAGTCCGTGCCCTTTGTCAATTTAATACATTGCTTATTAATTTTTTTTTTTACATTTAGATTACGTGCTCAAACCACTCACAATTTTAATGCTAAAACTTATAAACTAAGGTTGAGTGAGTCCGTTTATTATTATTATTATTTTATTATTTATATTTTTTATTAATTGTTTTTTTTTATTGTTAGCATTGTCTTGCCGTTTTTGTTAGTTAGTATATTGTTTTTTTATTATTATTATTATTATTATTATTTTTATTTTTTTTATTTATTGTGTCTCGTGTCTTCCGTCAATGCCTGCCATCTTGAGTATTTCCGGACTTGGTCCACCGAAGCCTCAACGACCGCTGCGTTTCTGTCTGCGATTGCCATTTTTAGGTTGTAGTCTGTTACTTCAAAATTTGATGCTTCTACCGCACGTGTTATAAATCTACTGATCGCATCGTTCTCTTTGTCGGTGTAGTAAATACTAGTAGAAAGGTTTAAACCCTAATAGGTGTAACCGCGTCGCTAGTGGTCTTATAAGAATTCCGGGATTAAATATAGACAAGGCTATCTTTGGATGGGTTTAGAAGTTTCTGAGTTTAACGATTACTAATAAACAATCCAAGAAAGATACAAATCTCTCATCTTTTAATAATAGTATACGTGAGATACTCAGACAGTTTGGAGGAAAAAAAGGAACTCTCCACCAGCGCCTATACAGAGTTTCATGCGTCTCAACCAATTTTCAAAGCACATTTTCCAGTCTGTAACAGGTACTTCCTCAAAAAGCTCCTCGTGCGCAGTGCAAGCATCTTCTAATGATGAAAACTGTAAATCCTTGAGCTAGGTTTTAATTTTAGGGAATAAGATGAAGTTCTCCTGAGCCAAATCAGACCTGTAAGGAGGATGCCCCAAAAGTTCTACCAGTGTGGCGTTTAGATAGTCCCTCGTCTTGATCGCAGCGAGCGCCTGCTCTGCACTCTGTATTTTGATGATACTTTGTTTTATTAAGGGAATTGATACTAAAAACTGGCGAAAATATTTTTTCATTTTGTAACAGCCATACTGTGGAGTGGCACTTTGTTTCTGGATCATATTGATTCGATTTCGATCATTCGATCATTAACACGGCGGGAAGAATCTGCTTGAAATTTCGCAATCATATCATCCACGCCCGTCTGCTTCTGAGCATCGATGAGGTTGTGGGGTGCCGTGACACAATCTTCCTTACACAAAGGCTGTGTAGGATATCATGAACACTTCCCGATCTAATCAGCAGATTGTAATAAATCTCCTCGTATATAATTCGCCGGTTGTTGAATCAAATTTTCACTTGTACCAAGTTTTTTTCTGTAACAGCAGCTGCAGTCAAAGGACGACCACTTCTTTCTTCATCCTTCAAATTTAAACAACCACCCTGATTGTACCAGCGGTACGCAGTTGCTTTAAAAGGCACCTCAAAAGCTAATTGGACATTCTCGCTCCGATCGCCGCCTGGTACGGACGTGCAAGACCCCGTTCTCCGTTGATTAGTCCCTTCCAGATATTCCGTGGCGTTCAGTCTACTGACGTCACAGTTTAGCGTGTTGGTTCCGTGCTACGGGTTTCAAGGTTTTTCTACTCCCTCTGAGTGCTATCGAAGTGTGATTTTTCTTTGCGACTAAGCCCCTTAGTCTTCAAAGTGCTGTGCTAAGTTGTGTTGAGCTTGTGCTGAGTGCAGTGTTGTGCCCAGCGTAAGTAGTCTGGTTTCAGTACAAAGGATACTTAACGGTGACAATGAATTTGTACTGAACCAGTCCTTTTATTTTTATTTTATTTCTCTTCTCTATTTTATTTATTTTTCTCCTATTTTCATATTTATTTTTATCATATCTGTGTGTTTTCGTGTGTATTTGTCCTTTCTGTCGGTAAAGGTTGACCCTAACGCGGTCAACTCCTTACCTGCGTACCCTTTTTTAGGTTTTTTTAGTTTTAAGTTATTCTCCCCAGCCCCCCTACCGCTGGTAGGGAGGTTAGCCGCTAGGGTTTTGCTAGGTTTTTAGGAACTAGGCATTTTTTAATATACTTATTTATACATATTATTGTCCTCCCTAATGGATTCGCTAAGCGTTATTAACTTCGTGAACGCGTTCACCCAGGCGCTTGCTGCGGCAGGCATCTCCATTCCGAAAGACATCCTAACGCAGGCCTTGCAGGCATCAATCGCGTCCCCGGCCCCTCAGGCCCCAACCCCAGCCCCTCGGGCCTCCAACGTCCTGACCCCTCAGGTCTATAGCTCTCCCGCGTCTCCCGTTCCATCCGATATAGACTGCGCGTCGGTCTCATCCTCGCGCTCATTTCGTAAGAAGCGTACCGCTCCCGGGAGCGATTCAGACTCCGCCGCGTCCGAAGCTTCGTCGGTCGCCGCCACCATAACCGGCTCTCCTTAGCCCGCGTTCCAGTTAGTTGCCAAACGCTCTAAGAAGCGTACGAAAAAAGCCGCGGTGTCTTCAATACCCGAGCCCACCCCAGTGTCTTCAACACCAGCCCCCGCGCCATTAAAATTGCTCGAAGTAACCGCGTCTCCGTCGGTCCCATCGAAGCCAGCGACTCGCTGCGCTCCCGTCCCACCGAAACCCAAGCTCCCTCCGCTCGTCTTTCTCCGCGAAAAAGCGCGATGGACCGCGGTATCTAATCTTTGCAAAGAGCAAAAAATTAACTATCTCAAAGCAACCAACGCAGGCGATTTAATTAAAATCCAGGTCGCGACCATCGATGACTTTAGAGCGTTCACTAGGTTACTTTCTCTAAAACAAATCGCATATCACACCTACGCCCTCCTGGAGGAGCGTAAGATCCGCGCAGTATTACGGGGCATCCCGTTCGAGCTCGCGAACGAAGATATCCTCGAGGACCTTAAGTCCCAAGGTTTCCCGGCTGAAGCAGTGCACAAGATGCACTCAAACCGCGGTAGGCGTTTTCCGTTAGCTTTAGTTATCTTGTCTAATACTCCCAACTCGAGGGAGATCTTCAGAGAGGCTCGCACAATCTGCGGACTCTCGAATATCTCCTTCGAGCGTCCCAACCCCCGTGGTCACCCTTGGCAGTGCCACCGCTGCCAGCTCTACGGCCACGCAGCGGCTAACTGCTCAGCTCCTCCCAGGTGCGTCAAGTGCCTGGACCCCCATATAACAAAGGAGTGCACTCGCACTCCCGAATCCACTTCCTCCCCTGCCTGTGTGCTGTGCGGCCAGTCTGGCCACACAGCTAACTACAGGGGTTGCCCGCGCGCTCCGCGCTCCTCAGCCAAGAGGGCTGCGCCTAAACCGGCGCCGCCGCTCACTGCTGCCAACTTCCCGCCGCTGCGCAACCGGGGTCTCCCGGAAGCAAAGCCCGTTCAGCCGACGTCTACTCCGGCTCTGTCCTGGAGGCAGCGTCCGGCCGCTCCACCTGGACCTTCCCGTCCTATCCCAGCTCCCGTAGCTCCCGTAGGCCCGCGTCCCGCTCCGTCATCTTCACCTCAGTCGTCGTTGGCTGAGGACATGAAGACCGTGTTCGACGTCATCCAAAACGTCGAGATTAAGTAAATTTCCGTACTCGCACGCAAACTGCGTGCCGCCCGCTCTCCTCAAGAGCGTTTATTTGCGTTAGCTGAGCATCACTCTTTACTAAGCTCGTTATAAATTTTAGTTTTTATTTTTTTATATAATTTCGTTGAATAAGTAAATATAATGTCCGCAAATCCCGCGTCCGGTCGTATTAAACCCAAGGGCTTATTCCTAATTTCCTTTAACGTTCGTAGCCTTAGTACTAACCTTCCTGAGCTCAAACTGTTCCTTCAGAACAACGAGCCAGACTTACTGCTTCTCCAAGAGACGTGGCTCACTCCAAACTACTCCAGGGGATTCGCTAGTCCCAAATACGCGTTCACCCGTAACGAGAGGCCCAACTCCGACGGTTTCGGCGGCACTGCTATTTACTACAAAAGAAGTTTCCATTGTTCTCCTCTCCCTACCCCTCCTCTCCTCAACATGGAAGCCACTGTGTACTATGTCTGGTCATCCGACCATCGTTATAACTTCAATCTACATACCTAGTGGCACCAGACCAATCCGCAGCGCCTTTGAGGCCATTCTCGCCCTCGGCCATTCAGTCATTATGTCCGGAGATTTTAACTCCAAACATGCTGACTGGACGTGTCTATAGACTAACACTAGCGGTATCGCACTCCTCAACATCACTGAGTCACTTGACTTGACCTCATCTCTCCCATCACTCCCACTCCCTATCCTGGCAACCCAAACTACTCTCCCGACATCCTCGATTTTGCGATCGTCAAGCGAATCAACCTTGATCTCAGATCTATCGAACTTCTCAATGACCTAGCCTCTGATCTAGGAGCGCCTAACGATAACATTACGTCTCCTAAGACCTTTACCAACTGGAAAGGCTTTAAAGATACGTTAGTTTCAGCCTTAGAGGCCCCAAACTCTCCGCTCGCGATCTCGCCCGATCAATTAGATAGCCCGGATACAATAGATTCACTAGTAAATTCTCTCACTGATGCTATCAACTCAGCCATCAGTGAAAACGAAAAGGTTGCTTAGAAAGGCAAACCCACGCTTCCCTTAGCCGTTAGTAATCTTATTAAAGCTAAGAACGCGGCTCTCCGGAGAGCCAAGAAATATCCCACGCCCGCCTACAGAACAGCTGCGAATCAGCTACAACGCAAAGTTAGAACTTGCCTCGCGGAACTCCGAGACGCTCATGGCGAATATCTCCCCGTCCCACCAAGCGTATTATAGTATGGCCCGAGCCTTACGCGTAGACGCCGCCTCTCACGTCCCTCTTCTCACTTGTCCCGATGGCTCTATCGCCTTCGAAGACGAAGAGAAAGCCGAATACTTCGCTGACAGCGTTGCGTCTCAATGCTCGCCCAGCACGCAACCCGCGAATCCCTCTCACATCAAAGCGGTGGAGGACGAAGTTCTCCGTAGAGACTCTCTCCCCATCACCGCCGACCCCGTAACAGTCTCTAATGATGAAATCTCGCTTCTCATCAAAAGTCAAATGTCCAAAAAGGCTCCGGGTGCGGATGGTATTTCCAACTACGCACTTAAGCACCTGCCTCAACAGGTGCTTATCTTGTTAGCTATCATTTTCAATGCCTGCTTCGACCTTAGCTACTTTCCAAAAGCTTGGAAAGAAGCGACAGTCATAGGCATTCCCAAGCCGGGTAAACCTCTGAATATCCCGGCTAACCACAGATCCATCAGCCTCCTCAAGGCAATGTCTAAACTTCTCGAGAAAGTGATACTCTCTCGAATGCGGAACCATCTGTTTCCAACGGATGGCGATCCTCTCATAATTCCCCATCATTTCGGCTTTCGCGCTAAGCACTCCTGCCCTCAGCAAGCCCATCGAATGGTCGAGTACATACTCGAAGGCTTTTTACCCGCGGCGTTTTAAAACGATCGCAGTTTTCTTTGACGTAGCCAAGGCTTTCGATAAAGTCTGTCACAGCGGCCTCTACAAAATAGGCTTACCGGATCGACTAGTTAGAATAATCGCGTCGTTTCTTAAAGACCGTACGTTTCGATTTAAACACGAAGGCACGATTTCCGCGCCCCGTCTCATAAAAGCTGGAGTCCCTTAAGGCTCAGTCCTCGCCCCTCTATTGTACACCGTGTACACTAACGATATCCCAGTCCCATCGAAAGGCGTCTACCTCTCCCTCTTTGCCGACGACACTGCCCTTAACACCAAAGGCCGCAGAGTCCCGGGTCTCACCACCAGACTCCAAAAGGCTGTAAATGCCCTCGGTGCATGGTTTCAAAAATGGCGCATCGATGTGAACTCAGAGAAGAGCTCTGCGGCTTACTTCGACTACAAACGCAGTCGTATCGCCGACAATCTCCAAGTTAGAATGCAAGGCACTCCCATCCCCTGGAAGCGCACTACCAAATATTTAGGCGTCATCTTAGACCAGACGTTTTCTTTCAACCCTCACGTCGATAGAGTAACGAAACTCGCACGTTTTTACCTAGGCCGGCTTTACAGTATGTTAGGTAGAAAAAGTAAAATGTCCTTCAGAAACAAAGTACGCTTTATAAGGTCTGTTTTAGACCAGTCATGACATATGCCTCGCCAGTCTTTGCCCACGCCAAACCCTCCGTCCTGCACAAACTGCAGGTAGTTCCAAACCTCTTCTGCCGCAGGGCCACAAACGCACCTTGGTACGTGCGCAATGCGGACCTGCACAGAGATCTTGAACTACCTACAGTGCAACAGCACCTAAAAACACTCTCAGAATCTTCTTCAAACGCGCCGAATCCCATCCCAATCTTTTAACTCGAAATTCAGTCTCATATACTGCTCCTGTCTTAGATTCGGAATTCAAAGTCGCCAGACCGAGACACGCGCACACTGGCGAACCCACGCAATTAACTTTAGATCTCGAAGCCCTTCAGGCCGCAAATTCTAATTCTAACGTTAATCCGAATTAATACAATTTTATTTTTCAATTTTAATGTTTTTAACTAGTTACTTTTCATTTTGAGCACCTTCAGTGCTATGTAAATCCCAGCGGGTGACCCCTTCTGGGCCCCGCTAGCGCGGCCTCTTTCTCCAATTGGCCGTCGCTCAGATGAAGGCTGAGTGGCAAAAATGCACGAGCCGACAGGGGGTTTTTGTAGTGGTTAGTGGTTCTGGTAGGCGTCAGGACGAGTCCCACATAACTCTGGATCGCGCGCGCCAGAGCATTTTTTATCGTCCTGCCCTTCCCGTGGAGGGGAACAAAAAAGGACTAATTGGAGTCTATTAAACGATTCATCAGGTTTCAATTTGGACTTGAAGTCGTAAAAAGTCATGGCACCAAATGTTCCCGACGCAGATCCATTTTTCTATGACACACGGTTTCATAATTCTGTTAAATAAATGTAGGAAATTTAAATTTGGGACATATATATTTTTACTTTTAAATAATCGAATTTTGAACTCGCCAGCGTTCTATGAAGAAAAACTTTTTGCCGTAAAGCTTTCAAGAGTGGCCAAGAATAGGGTGCTTCCCATAACTTGTCACGCTGGTTCTATCGATTCAACCTCCATGTATTATTTGTATTTTTTGTAATTTCTGAGGTTTTTTCTATCTTATTTATGTTGACATTTCACCTTTTTCTTTTACTAATTTGCTAGCTAGGTGACTTTTACGAAACTACAATACTATACTTCAATTCTGTCACTGCTTTTTTTAAAACGTGACAATTCACATAAGATTTCTTGAAGTATCCACTTTTGTCTCCAAAGAGCTTTCGAGCGTGTAATGGGAAACTTACTGTCTAATAAACTGAACTTGACAGTTTTTAAAAGGATTCTTTACCCTTGCATTTTATACTATTTTCACTACTTATAATGGTTTTCGAACTTTTATTTTTGCGACGTATTTTACAGTTCCTTGTTTTGGAATCAAATTCTGAATCTTTTGTTTATGAATTGAGAACTGAGTTTCTCATATGGAAATTAATGAACGTACTCTATATTTTCATGTTTGTTTATTAACCTTCAAACCGTTTAGTTCGTTATTATTAATCTCTTTAAATTAAATCAATGTTTATTGCATATGCGTATCATGACTTAGTATGTCCGTTTATTTATTTACAAACAAGAATAGTTTACATTCGCTGTCACGTGTAATCTAAGTACACTCCAACCAAGTTACCAGTGCAGCAAAGGGGCGCTGCCTTGTAAGTTAATATTGTTGCCTTTTGGAGGAATAAATTAAAATATTTAGCCAGTATCGGAAGTTATTTTTCTTTTGACATTTAAATTTTAAAAACTACATTTCAGTTTCAATATATTATGGTCTGGCTTAAAATTGCCCAACATCTTTCACATGAAATTTTATATTGTCTAGGTAAAACAAGGTACTAAAATTATGATATTGAGAATTATTTAGTGGAATAATCAAAACTTTGATGTTGTTAGCTCAAAATACGTTTGGAATTTAAGAATATTAAAAAGTTAGAAAATAAATAAAAGACATAGTTTTTTTAATGTATTTATTCTTATTCATATATGAGAAGTACATTATCTAATGACCGGGCAGGTGTTATTTTCATAACTTGCCCAGCCAAAGTACCAAATGATTGTGGGAATGTGTGCGCAGCAGCCCACTGTCCTCCAGCCTGCCTTTCAGTTACAATAATATTGCTTATTGTAGCATCTGTATTTAATTAATTTGTTGCACTATGATTACCTAAACTTTAAATTAAGAAAAAAAACTATTAATTTTAAAAATAACATTATATCATTCCCAACCTAGGCAGCCAAAAGCCAGGAATGAAATGAAGCATTTAAATATAATTAAATAAAATAAAAAGAACAATTGAATGCATTTTCACAACGTCGAAAAAAGTAAACTTCGTGTGTAAATTACACATTATTAATTGCGCAAAAATATTTCCCATTGCATTTTCATTTTCCAATTTTCATTCTCGCTTTATAGTTTCTTTCTGAGCGATTCTTATTATGATTCATGCTCAAGAGCTGATTTTCTGAAGCAAATATATATGGGACAGACGAATTGTGTAAAAAGTTTTATAAAACAGATGGCCGTTGTGGTTCGTTTTTTGCATAGTAAGCAGTAGGCAACTCAGAGTTGTCTTGCGAGTGAAGCAAATCTTCCCAGGCTGGCAACCCAGTAAATAAGAATATTCTTCTTAATTAATGTTATTTTAATTTAAAGCTGGAAAATATCCTGCATTTAAAATATTCTTAAAAATTAACTAGTGGCTATTTTTTAATTTCAATTTTTTTTTAATTTGTACAATATTTTAAAATAATTAAGCATAACTTAACTACTCGGAGATGGAATAAGAAATTTAATGGAGGTTATTTTAAAAGCATTGTTATACATATAAATATGAAAATAGATTTTGTCATTTACCATAGTAAAAGTATCAATACATGACAATTTATTTTTAATTGCTAATAATAATTTTTGCTTTTCTCTCACATCTGTCCAATTGATTAACCTCCATGATGGAGCTAACTGGGGCGCCTTCCAAGTTTCGTCTAAGTAGAGAATTAAATGGCACGAACCTGCTAAAAATTAGGTCAGCGTCAGCATTTTTGTCGTGATTTTCTTTTTAAATTCTTTTGGATTTTTTCAGTGACTTTCTATACAGCCATAATATTATTAGAATGTTGATTATTTAACCTTAAAAAAAACTAAATTGGTTTGTTTCTAATATACAAAGAGAACAACATTGTCGAAGGGCTCCGATCAGTGAAGTCTTCTACGCACTGTGACCTTTCACGCACCGCGCCATCGCGCTATAACAATCCTTAGTAACGAAATTTACCAATGACATATTGCATTTCTGACACAGAACCTTCACAGAACTTATACTATTATATAAAGTGAAAATAATGCTTTACTGAAAATATTTTACCGATTTAAACAATTCTTTATCAATTAGCATTAATAAAAATGTACATAGACAATATTTTACCCCGAAATTTTCAGTAGAACTGAATTACGCCACAATTATTATGATTATTTTTAACCACACTAGTTAAAAATAATCAAAATAAGCGAGACAAAAGAAAAAAAAATATTTTTCGCTGATACCATATACTCACACCAGTAATTAAAAAATAACTATAAAATAACAATGCAAATATACAAGATCGCGTCAGTTATGATTGCCATACAGTCACGAATATATTTACAGTGCGTGTAAGCGGAACGGCGGCGCGTCCTCGTATACCTGGCTCTTAAAGGGTTCAATGTGGCAAAACCTTATCAATTTACAATACAGGCAGGCGGCTGACATAATCTTCTGGATATCACTATGCAAACCAAATATGAAAATGAAAAAAAATGAAAGAAAATGTATCCGTTTCTGTCAACTTGTATTATAACGGATGAGTATGAGCACCGTTTGTAAATCTCTTGTGTTTCTAAGTCAGTTCAATTATATGCCGAAACTAATTACCCTTTTCTAAGATAAAATTAGAATGATCAGAGCTAAGTTAAAGTTCACCGTTTATAAAATACCGGGATTTGCTGGCGTTTCACCCGGGACCAGTACATTTTTCTGGATTAAAGGGTATCTTCGTTTCTATGTTACTGGTTGTAGAGTTCAGATGTGAATGCGTAACAAGTAAACAAAGCTAAGTTTTCTAAATCACTCACGAGCAGCGCTAAATACAAAAAATTATCAAATATCTGCTACATAAAATAGTCACACAAATGGTCAGGCCATCCACCAGGTTGTGAGTGGTGGCAATAATTTTGTAGCCTAACAAATTAAAGAGAAATTAAACAAAACAAATTAAAGCTGTTACAAATAAAATTAATATAAAGGAATATTTTCTCCTCTAACTAGAAGTGACAATAAATCAAGCCTAAATGTTGTACTTTTCATTTGAATTCAGAGGAATTTCTATATATGTTTTAATTTTACGTAGTATTTACAAGTCGACTGCCAAAAATGAGCCTTCGTGGGTGGCCAGTCTGGGGATCCCGTAGGTTCTGTTCCCAATGTATAATTGTACAAACGGAAATAGCTAGATACACCACCGCCCCATTACGGTACTCGCATAATCAACAATGCCTAAAGGGTTTTCATATAGTAAAAAATCTAATTAAATAAATAAGATTTTCACTTTTTCTTAAACACATAGAAAAATATGAAATTAGTCAAGCGATCAATCTTTTGGCACCTGGCCTCTTGGAGTCGGCAATTTTCACAGAAATGGTCAATAAAATTCATTAAAGTTAGTATGTTATTTATGGCACGCGAGCGAAACTCTTTGAAGTATACAATCACTTTCGTACCGTGACTTGTTTCGATCTGATCTCACTATGCGCAGTTTACATGTATGAAGAAGTTAAGTTGGTAACTAAATTTTAACTAAATGTTAAGTTACTACACGTCACTTGTGTGTCCAAATGGATTAAGTAGTTAAGCCCATAAGTTCAATGAAGTTGAACAGTGATGAATGTCAAGGAATTCGTCAATTCTGTACTTAGATATGTGGTAAACGTGATTTTGGACAAATTCAGAGAAGGATTTTATTCAGAAATTAAAATCTTTACGAGAATATGTTTTTTTTTTAAATTTTTTACCTCGTTCATTCTACAAGCATAAATATTTTAAATATTCTTCAACATTTTAAAGTTAAAACTAAACTCCACTCCGACATTTAAAAAAAAAGAGTTAATGCGAAATACGAGCTCTTGCCGCCACCCGCTTTGTCAACTTATGCACTTAACTAAAAAATCACGTCCTAACGACGTGTTAAGTAAGAAGTCCCCGCCCCCCTACTTATACGAAAAATAGAACGAATCCCAATCTACTTAATCACTTGCGTAGTAAATTTTAAGTTACCACATGTCGCTTATCTGACTGTTTACACGTAATTTTTAACTTAGAATTTAGTTACCAACTTAACTACTTTACGCGTGTAAACTGGCCATAAAAGTGACTTTAATAAATACATAGAAGTACAGCGTCTACCCAGACACGTTTTTACTTGATAAGTTTTAGTAGAATATTAGTTATTTATTATCTGTATTAATTCTTAACACAGTTATTAAGACCTTCAACATCATGCTACAATTACCTTCTTTGTATTCTTCAAGGTTACATAAACCCATGAACCTTATCGCTACCATCAAGAACATAAATAATACGAACCGTGAATCGTGCAAATACCCGACTGAAAAGGGTTGCTGACTGCTACAAGAACGGTAACACGGTCTTTCTGACTTTTAAATATCTTAATTTCCTAAAATATGCGAAATAAAGTCCCTTAAAATCCTTTTAAACTCGGTCAATTTCTAATGATTGAAAGTCTGAAAGCCAACTAAAGTGACATATTTTCTCACAAATAAAATGCTTAAAGTCGTGGAGTAAACCAGTGCTTCGGGCTTCGAGCTTCGGGCGAGATTGAGTGCTTTCAAGCTCGTGGAAGCTCTCGCGCCGTTACAGCTTGCATCGTTACGCTCTTTGCACTTTGACTCGACTTAGTACTCAACTTCAGGCGCGAACAGTCAATAATCAAAACCTTAAAAATGTTGTTTTCTTTCGTACTTAAACATTGCACAAGCTATAGTTTATTTATTTTCAATTACTTACGAAGTGAAATCAAAATAAATACCTTTAAACCTTCCCGACAGTACAGACGTATATTTTGAAGTCAATAAAAAAGTTATTCATTCAATATAGTTTCTGTAAATATAACAAAATAAGGAACTTCATATTTGAAAAGCCTTCGTTTATTAAGTTAAGCCCAGCTTAAGTTAGGACATCGACTGCTTTTTCGACCCCAAAAGTGTTATTTTCGATCTTAAGTTTGCCTATGATCTTTTAATGTAGACACTAAGGGGATGTAAACATATATATAATTATGTAGGTTGGTCAAGTATTTCTTTGACGTTTGCTTTCGTGTCCGGAAGATTTTGTGATTTAATTTTGTACGTGTTATAAAAAATTTCAAAATTTATAGTTTCTATGCCGATTTTCATGTATGAACGTAAACTGTCACCAAACAAGATATTTTTATCAATTAGGTGGCCCAGTACTTTAAATAGTCACAGTGCAGAAAAAATCTTAATACTGAGCTATTATTTATCTGGTTATCTAATAAACTGCTAACTTTAAAAAAACTTCTCATTAATGAATGAGTTCTCAGTTTCAAAATTTCTTCTTCAAAAATAATTATACAGTCTTCGTGGAAGGTTTTGAGATTTTGGGACAATTTTTCTATAATTATTGTCACACTGATTGTTTTACGTACAAATATTGGTAGTAAAATATTCCTTTTAGTAAATCTTATTTAATAACATTCTTGAGGTTCATTGTTAATTTCATTAATTACAAAACATTATTTGAAGTTAAAAGCTTTGTTTTATATATTATGAATGATCCTTGGCAAATTGATATTTTAGTTACGACTGTTTAGTTAATTCTTAAATCTAATCCAGTTAATAAAAGAAACTAGGTGCGACCCCTCTATTAAAGTTAGGTGAGTTAAGCAATCTGCCTCAAATAAGCCACATGCTACACGATCTAGAAACTAATTCTTTACCAAATGTGTCCCCGGCGTAATTTGCCCCAATCCACCTAGCTGTATTACCAAAATAACCTCAGCCATTTTATATCTCCCTCGAGGAACCTACTTATCATACATAAGCCCCGAAATTTATAAAATAATAAAATATCTACTCTCCAGATTCAGCCTGCTTAACGGCGACAGTCGCTATTCATTTTAGTGACGTACTTTCAGCAAAATAAGGATTACCTTTCACCTGGTTACGTCATCAATCAAATTCGGTCCAACATTTTCATTTTAACCATACAAAAATATTTACCTTCCTGCTGAAATTTTTAGTACGCTGAAATTATTTTTGGTAATTTAACGAGATAATTGAAAAAGTAGAAGTACTTACAGAGCAAGGGGTTTAATCTGTTTATTTCAGAAAAGCGATTTAAGGCATGTAAACAAATGTCCTGACTTTTTTGGTAATCTCAAAGTAAACAACAAAAAATATTGTTTGAATTCTAACGGACTTAAGTACAATGAACATCATCACTTAGGATGGATTCAGCAGAAATGTCGTTTTGCTTATCTTTTGTCGAGTTCATTGAAGCGGACTTTTTTGGAACGCAGCAAAAGTGTTTTAAACTCCTTAAGTAAAATCGGGGGCTCCTCGGCTACTCACGAACCATTTACCTTCAATGTGTATTTAAAATTTCATACCTAGGTAAACACGATACTATATTGGTTCCTCCAATGGAGTTTCTGGTAACACTTTTACTAATTATATGCCTTCTTTTTTGGCAATATATGTATACAGTGCTTTTAAAAAATGGGGAAGTACTAAAAGTAATATTATCGAATATACCAGGCACAAATTTGAATATTTTGTAGTCAGTTACTAATTCATAAATACCTTTTCATATTACCTAATTTTACGAAAAAAATTGCGATGAATAACTAAAGCACGTTTTATCAGTTTGTGTTATACTGTCGAAAGCCAGTTTTGTAAATCCTTTCAATACATTTTAAAGAAACGTTTACCCTACAAACACTCAATTAACGAACGTTTTGTTAGTTTTATGTAGATAACTGTTTATGTTGATACTAATATAGTATTTTTTATGTTAAGCTTATTATTACATAATGTATCTATTATAATATCTACTACTATGAATTATATTAGCGCATGGTATGTATAAATATAATTCAGTCACAGTATAGAAAAATTTCCCACAACAGGTCTGAGCGATTGGATTTAATTGGATTAAAAAACGATATAAAATGGCCGCCATTGCCAAGCATAGCTACATGTGCTGTTACTGCCTTGATCTATCGGATTTGAACGCGAACGTAGAGCAGTAAGGCGGCGCGATGGGTCGTTTGTGACAAAGGTTTTTGGTCGGTCTGTCGGCGCGGGAGTTGTACTCTAGACTGGTGGCGCTGACCATGTCCGACACGGAATCGCCGGCCAACATCGGCCGTGATTTGGAATCACTCGTAAGTATATAGAGAAACGCTTGTTTGTGCCACATCTATTAACTACTGAGACAAGATTAAGATGTTTTTTTTTGCAAAGAGGAATTTCTTTAAATTTGTCTTTGTAATTAAAATATATAAGACTGCAGCACCAGAGCTTAGTTCCATAGTACTGCTTAAAAAATGAGAAGCCACTAGATATTTTTTAGAATCGTAGTGCAAATTTTTCTGGAGTCTTGAAAGAGTTCATGAATTATTCTTAGAAACGTGTTTGTTTAGTATTGCTCTAGAGCTGCTTTTGACATGTACTAATTTGCTTCTGCACAATATACAACAGTTTTTGTACCTGACTTAGCAAGCGAAACCCTGCACTCTTCGCGAAACGTGTTTTCATATTTAGTCATTTAATTTAGAAGTTTCAAAATTAAGAATTCGTTTTATCTGGGTTATTGCTAAAACATAACAAAACTTTATAAATTTTGTGTAATTTTTGGTCACGGAATAATAATGACGAGCAAGCTTTATTTTTAGAAAATCTGCCTTTACTGTAATAAGTTAAGAATTTTGTAAGTTCTGCCTAGATAATAGCCTAGCGTTCTCTGACTAAAAGGTTGCCCCATTTACAAAGAAACCCCAAAAAGTACTAATAAGTTTTGTTCGCAAAAAAGTTTTCGTTTGTCATACAAAGTTTTTAAACACAATGTGTATTGAGTTGATTTCAAGAGTAAGACGAGGATTTTTACGCATGTCCATTACCAACCTATTCACTGAATGTTTGAAAGTCCCGAGGTTGTATTTTTCCAGAAAAACAAACGCAGGCAGATCTTTCCATACTTTGGCAACGCGAACCTAAAATGAACTTTCGAAACGCTTCGTTCGGCTGTTTGGTATACTGACCACATACGGATAGAACTTCTGCCCGCGCCTGGTACTAAAACTGAGCACTTGCGTACTCTGCCATAATTTGTGCAATCTCTTAAGAGTTTATCGTTGTTGATGAGGCTATGAAATTTCCTTGCATTGTTACATTAACATATTTTTTATTCCGATATTTTCTTTTTAAATGTAGAAGAAAAATACTTCTACTTATACTAATACTTCTACACTAATCCGGTATTTATAGTAATTTTGTGTAAAAATTGTATCTTTTTTATTTTATTCCGAAATAATGAGTTATTTTGAAAAAAATAAAAACTAACTTAAATATTTCTGATTCCTGTGCAGTATTCAATTTCAAATAAATTTTTAAAGAATTTTATAAGATGACGTAAAGAAGTTATTTTAAAATCGCATTACAAAGTTTATTATTATAGGTACCTGGAATGAATAACCCTGCAATTTTCTATGGATTCTTGTGACTGATAATTATTGTAAACTTTGACATTACCGTTTAACCTAAGAGTAATTAGAAGTTGATGACGTCATAGAGAGGTCGAATGAGAGTCAAATGAATGAAACTAGAATAAAGTCAATCGCAGTGTCTTGCGAGTTGTAACTTACAAAATTTCTTCTTTAATCTTTAATAAATTTATTATAAAAACAAGTACTCATTAGTATACTTAAAACAATTTTACATAAACTTAATAATGTTTTACCGTACATCGCTTATAAACTGACATCGTCGGTAGCTAATTGTTTTCTAAGAAACTTCCTTATATATCTTAATATACTATATATAGTACAGTGGTATGGTTTTCGAACGAATACCGCTGTTTTTCTAATACATTGTGTTGACAGTAGTAGTTAGTGGATTCCTGGAATGAAACTGTAATGTAACTGTCTAAACAGTAAATACCGTATGTTCTCAAATTTGGAAACATTGATGTTAAGAAGAAAAAGCAGAATTGCTAACCTTTACAGAATAATTTTAATATAAATAATACCCATGTCATAATAAATCCTCTCGTTTTGGATAAATATACATTGCACTAACTATAAGCAACGTTTTCTATTATTCACACTCTCCAGTCTCACGTCTGTTGGAAGAGATTTCTTTTAGAAATAAGCAGTACCTTTGTGCATTATTTGGTAACTACTTTTTATACCTCATTAAAACCTGTGTGTACAAAATTCAAATTCAAATTCAAATATTTATTTCTCAACATTGACAATTACTTGTTCTTATTGACGTCAAATAAAACATGATTCTACCACCAGTTCGAAAAAAAACCTTCGTGAAGAAGAACTGGCAAGAAACTTCACGGGTATATTTTTTTTTACAAAATAAATTTACAGAGTCTCTTTATGTCTATACAAAATTATTCTTTTCTGCATCTGTTAGCTCGGCAAGTCTCCCTCCCCCCAAGTATCCAAACGACGAACACCCTCAAAAGGCACCCGTTCACGAGTTAACGCGGGATCCAGCCATACATTAATTATTAAATAAATAAATAAATTAGAATTTGAAAAACTGTTAAATGTATATAACGATTGACATAGCAAACAAACATAACAAAGCATTCCATGAAACACATGTATTACTCTGATTTCTGAATAGTTTCAACAATGACCTAATTCCATCAAATATTGTACAATTTCACCAAAACTTGTTTGACGTTGCAAAATGTTTGTGTTAACCTAATTATTACAAAGAATATGTTATGAAATCACTAGTTCGGTTCCAAATGACATACAGTTAGAAAACTCCCACCGAGCCTCTATTATAGTGCACAGCCAGAGGAAACTTTAGACAGAAAACAAATGAACTTAGACCGTTCATTCTCTGATCTGAGAAAACGAATGAACTTACCAAACAGCGTCTTGTTTTTTAAGAGCGCTTTTATAGTTAAATTTCTTGCAGAATGCGTGGTATTTTTCGATTTTTTATAATAATAATAACTTCAAGTCCAATTGATCATAACAAAGGGAAATGAGAGATGTTCGGTTGTTGTTTTACTATATTACCTAATTCACGTAGGTACCAATTTATTATTTTCTACAAGTGAATCGACGGCCCATTTTTTTTTGGAAATAAACAGATCATTTTAAAATAAATAAAAACTATATTTCAATTCAATCCTTGTAAAAATGAAAGCGAAATACTCGTTAAGATCCATACATTTTGTTATCTTGGTTTGAAAACAAAATGTACGGAAGCTCCTAATTTGCTTAGTTGTAAACGGACACGCATAGACACCTTCCCTTCACAATCGATTTTACGCGGCAGATTTAAATGTATTTAAAGACATCTACACAAAATGGCTTAAAAACTCTTCGCTTTGCTGAAATAAGTTTCGGAGGCAACGCTGAAACACTTGCATAGATTTTTAAACACAGACACACTTTTGCTGTGTACTACCCAGATCCATTGTTTAAAAAAATAAGCAAATGTAGTAACTGAGATACTGCTTATACCCGCCTTAGAGCCAATGTCTACTGGACATTGTAAGCCATTCAAAAATGTTGAACTAATAATCGCTTAGAGATGGCGCGACATCGCAAAACAAACACGTAAATCCAAAGCGCTGTGTAGTTTAATTAATTTAATACTTTTATTTTTTTTTTTTTTTTGTTCCCCTCCGCGGGAAGGGCAGGAGGATAAAAATGCCCTGACGCATACTCTGGCGCGATTCCAAAGTTATGTGGGACTCGTCCCGACGCCTACCAGGACCATACCCACTAAAAACCCCCTGTCGGCTCGTGCATTTTTGCCACTCAGCCTTCATCGGAGCGACGGCCAATTGGAGAAAGAGGCCGCGCTAGCGGGGCCCAGAAGGGGTCACCCGCTGGGATTACATAGCACTGAAGGTGCTCAAAAATTAAAAGTAAAATAAAAACATTAAAAATGAAAAGTAAATAATGAAAACATTAAAAATTGAAAAATTAAATATGTATTAATTCGGATTTACGTTAGAATTAGAATTTACGTTAGAATTAGAATTTGCGGCCAGAAGGGCCTCGAGATCGCGTGACAGTCTGGTGGATGAGTACGTTTGCGCATTTCTAGGCCTAGCGACTTTGAACTTCGAGTCTAACACAGGAGCAGCATATGAGACAGAATCACGAACTAGAGGATTGGGATGGGTTTCGGAGCGTTTGAAGAACGCTTCAGAGAGTGTTTTGAGATATTGTTGTACTGTAGGCAGTTCAAGATCTCTATGCAAGTCCGCGTTACGCACGTAACACGGTGCGCCTGTGGCCCGGCGGCAAAAGAGGTTTTGAACTACCTGCAGTTTGTGCAGGAGGGAGGGTTTGGCGTGGGCAAAGATTGGCGAGGCATACGTCATGACGGGTCTAACGCAGACCTTGTAAAGTGTACGTTTGTTTCTGAAGGACATTTTACTTTTTCTACCTAACATGCTATTTAGGCGGACTAAATAGTGACGAGCGAGTTTCGAAACTCTTTCAACGTGTGGCTTGAAAGAAAGCGTCGGATCTAATGTGACGCCTAAGTATTTAGTACTGCGCTTCCAGGGGATGGGAATGCCTAACATTCGAACGTGGGGATCGCCATCGGGACGACGGCGTTTGTGGTCGAAGCGCATCGCAGAACTCTTTTCAGGGTTCACATCGATGCGCCATTCTTGAAACCATGCACCAAGGGCGTTTACGGCCTTTTGGAGTCTGGTTACAAGGCGCCGAACACCGTGGCCTTTGGTATAGAGTGCGGTGTCGTCAGCGAAGAGGGCGAGTTCGACGCCTTTCGGCGGGATGGGAATGTCGTTGGTGTACACGGTGTACAGCAGAGGGGCGAGGACTGAGCCTTTAGGGACTCCAGCCTTTATGGGACGAGGCGCAGAAAGCGTGCCTTCGTGTTTAAATCGAAACGTACGGTCTTTGAGAAACGACGCTATTAACCTGACTAGGCGATCCGGTAAGCCTATCTTGTAGAGTTTATAAACGAGACCGCTGTGCCAGACTTTATCGAAAGCCTTGGCTACGTCAAAGAAAACCGCGACTGATTTATAACGACGCGGATAGAAACCGTCAAGTATATACTCGACGATTCGGTGGACTTGTTGAGGGCAGGAGTGTTTAGCGCGAAAGCCGAACTGATGGGGAATAATGAGAGGATCGCCATCC
Source organism: Marasmarcha lunaedactyla (assembly GCA_923062675.1). Taxonomy (NCBI): domain Eukaryota; kingdom Metazoa; phylum Arthropoda; class Insecta; order Lepidoptera; family Pterophoridae; genus Marasmarcha; species Marasmarcha lunaedactyla. The sequence continues at coordinate 8,019,794 of OV281339.1, read as the reverse complement.
GTTGGAAACAGATGGTTCCGCATTCGAGAGAGTATGACTCTCTCGAGAAGTTTAGACATTGCCTTGAGGAGGCTGATGGGTCTGTGATTAGCCGGGACGTTCAGAGGTTTGCCCGGCTTGGGAATGCCTATGACTGTCGCTTCTTTCCAAGCTTTTGGAAAGTAGCTATGGTCGAAGCAGGCATTGAAAATGATAGCTAATAAGGTAAGCATCTGTTGAGGTAGGTGCTTAAGTGCGTGGTTGGAAATTCCATCCGCACCCGGAGCCTTTTTGGACTTTTGATTTCTAATGAGAAGCAAGATTTCATCATTAGAGACTGTGACAGGGTCGGCGGTGATGGGAAGAGAGTCTCTGCGAAGGACTTCGTCCTCCACCGCCTGGATGTGTGAGGGATCAGCAGGTTGCGTGCTGGGCGAGCATTGTGCGGCAATGCTGTCGGCGAAGCATTCGGCTTTCTCTTCGACTTCGAAGGCAGTAGTGCCGTCGGGACGAGTGAGAGGAGGAACGTGAGAAACGGTGTCTACGCGTAAGGCTCGGGCCATGCTATAGTACGCTTGGTGGGACGGAGAGATATTTGCCATGAGATCGTTCATCTGAGCGTCTCGGAGTTCCGCGAGGCAAGACCTAACTTTACGTTGAAGCTGATTCGCAGCTGTTCTATAGGCGGGCGTGGGATACTTCTTGGCTCTCCGGAGAGCCGCGTTTTTAGCTTTAATAAGATTGCTAACGGCTAAGGGAAGCGTGGGTTTGCCTTGCTTAGCAACCTTTTCGTTGTCACTGATGGCTGAGTTGATAGCATCAGTGAGAGAATTTACTAATGAATCGATTTTATCCGGGCTATCTAATTGTTCGGGAGAGATCGCGAGTGGAGAGTTCGGAGCCTCTAAGGCTGAAACTAACGTATTTTTAAAACCTTTCCAGTTGGTAAAGGTCTTAGGAGATGAGGCGTTTTCGTTCGGCGGTCCTAGCACGAGGGAAACGGGGCGATGGTCGGAGCCTAGGTCATCGAGCGGTTGGATAGACCTTAGGTCAAGATTGATTCGCTTGATAATTGCAAAGTCGAGGATGTCAGGAGAGTAGGACGGGTTGTTGGGATAGTGAGTGGGAGTGATGGGGGATATGACATCTAGGTCAAGGGAGTTAGTGATGTCGAGGAGAGCGATACCGCTGGTGTTAGTCGATAGGCACGTCCAGTCAGTATGTTTGGAGTTAAAGTCTCCGAACATAATGACTGAATGGCCGAGGGCGAGAATGGCCTCAAAGTCGCTGCGGATTGGTCTGGTACCACTAGGTATGTAGATTGAAGCTATGATGATGGTCGGATGACCAGTCATAGCCAATCTACACACAGTGGCTTCCATGTTGAGGAGAGGAGGGGTAGGGAGAGGACAGCAATGGAAACCTCTTTTGTAATATATAGCGGTGCCGCCGAAACCGTCGGAGTTGGGCCTATCGTTACGAATAAACGCGTACTTAGGTATAGCGAATCCCCTGGAGCGGTTTGGAGTAAGCCATGTCTCCTGGAGAAGGAATAAGTCAGATTCTTTGTTCTGAAGGAACAGTTTAATCTCGGGAAGGTTGGTGTTCAGGCTACGAGCGTTAAAAGATATTAGGGATAAGCCCTTGGGTTTGATACGACAGGACGCGGGATTCGCGGGTCTAGACATTATAATTTATTATATACGAATTTATACAAATATAAAAGAATTTACAACGAACTTAGGAGCGAGTGATGCTCGGCTAAAGCAAATAAACGCTCTTGAGGAGAGCGGGCGGCTCGCAGTTTGCGTGCGAGCACGGAAATTTCGTTAATATCGACGTTTTGGATAACGTCGAACACGGTCTTCATGTCCTCAGCCAACGACGACTGAGGTGCGGATGACGGAGAAGGACGCGGCCCTACGGAAGCTACGGGAGCTGGGATGGGTCGGGAAGGTGCAGGCGGAACGGCCGGACGCTGCCTCCAAGACAGAGCCGGAGTAGGCGTCGGCTGAACGGGCTTTGCTTCCGGGGGACCCCGGTTGCGCAGCGGCGGGAAGTTAGCCTGAGTGAGCGGCGGCGCCGGTTTAGGCGCGACCCTCTTGGCGGTGGAACGCGGTGCACGCGGGCAGCCCCTGTAGTTAGCTGTGTGACCAGACTGGCCGCACAGCACACAGGCAGGGGGGAAGTGGATTCGGGAGTGCGAGTGCACTCCTTTGTGAAATGTGGATCCAGGCACTTAACGCACCTGGGGGGAGCTGAGCAGTTAGCCGCTGCGTGGCCGTAGAGCTGGCAGCGGTGGCACTGCCCAGGGTGACCGCGGGGGTTGGGACGCTCGACGGAGATATTTGAGAGTCCGCAAATTGTGCGAGCCTCTCTAAAGATCTCCCTCGAGTTGGGAGTATTCGACAAGATTACCAACGCTAAGGGAAAACGCCTACCGCGGTTGGAGTGCATCTTGTGCACTGCTGTGACCGGGAAACCCTGAGACTTAAGGTCATCGAGAATGTCCTCGTTACTGAGTTCGAACGGGACGCCCCGTAGTACAGCGCGGATCTTACGCTCCTCCGGGAGGGCGTAGGTGTGATACGCGATTTGGTTTAATCCGAGTAACCTGGTAAACGCGCGGAAGTCGTCGACGGTCGCTATTTGAATCTTGATTGTATCGCCAGCGTTGGCGGCTTTTAAGTAATTAATTTTGTGCACTTTGCACAAGTTTGAAACCGCGGTCCAGCGCGCTTTTTCACGCAGGAAGACGGGCGGAGGGAGCTGAGGCTTCGGCGGGACGGGAGCGCAGCGCGTCGCTGGCTTTGATGTGACCGACGGAATCGAGGTCACTTCGAGTGACATGAGCGGCGCGGGGGCGGGTGTAGAAGACACCGGGGTTGGCTCGGGTGTTGAAGACACCGCGGCCTTTTTCGAACGCTTCTTAGAGCGTTTGGCAACTAATTGGAACTCGGGCTCTGGAGAGCCGGTTAGGGTGGCGGCGACCGACGAAGCTACGGACGCGGCGGAGTCTGAATCGCTCCCGGGAGCGGTACGCTTCCTACGAGAAGAGCGCGAGGATGAGACCGACGCGCAGTCCATATCGGATGGAACGGGAGACGCGGGAGAGCTATAGACCTGAGGGGTCTGGATGTTGGAGGCCTGAGGGGCTGGGGTTGGGGCCTGAGGGGCCGGGGACGCGATTGATGCCTGCAAGGCCTGCGTTAGGATGTCTTTTGGGATGGAGACGCCTGCCGCAGCAAGCGCCTGGGTGAACGCGTTAATAATGATTAGCGGATCCATTAGGGAGGGTTGGGACAATAATATGTAAAAATATAAGTATAATAAAGATGCCTAGTTCCTAAAAACCTAGCAAAATCAAAGCGGCAAACCTCCCTACCAGCGGTAGGGGGGCTGGGGAGAAAAACTTAAAACTAACAATAGTACGCCGAAGGCCGCTACCTAGAAACCTAAAAAAGGGTACGCAGGTAAAGAGTTGACCGCGTTAGGGTCAACCTTTACCGACAGAAAGGACAAATACACACGAATACACACAAATATGATAAAAATAAATATGAAAATAGGAGAAAAATAAATAAAATAGAGAAGAGAAATAAATAAAAATAAAAAGGACTGGTTCAGTACAAATTCGTTGTCACCGTTAAGTATCCTTTGCACTGAAACCAGACTACTTACGCCGGGCACAACACTGCACTCAGCACAAGCACAACACAACTTAGCACAGCACTTTGAAGACTAAGAGGCTTAGTCGCAAAGAAAAATCGCACTTCGAAAGCACTCAGACGGAGTAGAAAGACTTAGGAAACCGTAGCACGGAGCCAACACGCTAGACTGTGACGTCAGTAAACTGAGCGCCGCGGAATGGCGGGAAGGGACCGATCAACGGAGAGCTGGGTCTTGCACGTCCGCACCGCGTGGCGATCGGAGCGAGAATGAATACTTTTAAGGAGTTTTAGTTATTATATATTGGGCTATGTCTTGTAGGTACTTAGGAAGTGAGGTTGGGTTAGGGTACGCAGTGCTTATTTGCTTGTACACGCACAAAGTTGGTCGCACAAGAAGTCGTTCACTGTTGTCACCCTGCTACGGAGTAGCAGGAGAATAAATTCGACATTATTCTTCTAACAGTGGAGCATGATCAGCGTATTTGGAATCATCACGGAAATCATCCCGTTTAAGATACAATCATCCTATTTGAAAAAGTATCACCACACGTACTCACAGCAATTTTCTACTTAAAAGTAATGAAACATAACAATTTTGATGAATATTATCACTGATGATGAAAAGTAGATCACCTACGGCAAGAATATGTGAAAAAGTCACATAAAATAGAGTTTAAAACCGCAGATTGTGGCTATAACCGGATTAACCCGCCATAGGTTGAAGTTGTTGTGAAGGGCATCGTTTGTTATGAGCTTTTGCCGCCGTATAAAACCATTGATTTGGATCTTCACTGTCTACATTCGACAAGGCTCAAGCAAGAAATTGAGAAAAACGGCTAGAACTGAGCAATAGAAAGGGAAGTATTTCATAATGATAACGCCAGACTTTACAATTCTTTAGACACACAGCAAAAATTTAGGAAATTTAAGGCCTTCAAGTCAGAGCGACTTAGCATACTAACATTTCCTCGTGTTCGGTCTCTTTAAAATTCTATGTGTAGTGTAAGGTTGACATCAAGAGAAGACTGTCAATACTATTTGTCGCAGTTTTTTTTATCAGGAGTCTTAAAATTTCTACTGCAACGACATCATGTCACTAACTACAAGATGGTAAATTTTCACAATAGTTCATATACAGGATGTCCCGCAAGGAATGGACCAACGGAATGAGGGTGATAGAGAGGATCATCATCTAATGAGAACACTAAATTTCTAGTCCTAGGCCTCGTAATTTTGAAATTATGATTTTTTAAATAATTTATTAAAATTTTCATACTATGTAAACAAATTATTTAAAATGGATTTAATAAAAAATAAAAAAATTCCCTTTTTTATCTAAGTGAGTTTACAAAATATTTGTTTTCCTAATTAAAATGGTATGTAACATAAAAATTATGATCTAAAGCTTTTGCGAATCTAAAATTACGAAATGAGAATGTCATGTTTGAAAAAAAAGTATTTTAGCCTCATGGAACTTTACTTTAAAAATATCTACAGTTCACACCGACTCCAAAAAGGTATAAAAATAGTAAATATACAAAAGTTGTACTACGGCCTCAATTCTAAGAAATGTGTATGTTCAATGTAAGTAGTTCTTAGAATTGTTTAGCTGTCTCTTTTTATCTCGGGTCGTGTGGTCCATGCCATACGGGGCACCCTGTATCTTATAATTAAAATTAAATAAATGGATAATATAGAACAATTTTTCTTCAGTTGTATGTAAAATAAAACCTTTCTCCCTGGCATTAGTTTACTCGTGGTCATGACTCAGTTCGTTGTCCTAAGATTACATTTATTAAATAAGATCCATACCAAAATATTTGTTTTACACGTCAATTTGGTTTTGGTATTTCATAATTGAACGGTCCAAGTCCGAAATTTAAATAATATATTGAAACAACATTTAATAATCAGCATTTCCCGTACTCCAAGCACATAATTTATTGTATAATATTCAACAATAAATTAAAAGTGAAGTTGCACATTTTACAGTATAAAACATTTTCTGAAACTAAGAAACTTTCAATTAAACTCTGTTATTAAAAAAAATTTACAAAATGATATGAACAGTTACACAAAAACCATTTCCAGTTTGTAGCCGTGTCAAATTGAAAACCAATTTTCACGTAACTTTAAAATAACTTTGTTTTTAAATTTAATTTCACGTTGTCTGTGGCTGAAGCTTTCCATTTCAAAGTTGGGCGTTGAAATACTGCAAGTTTTCATAACTGCACGCTCATCAACAAAACCCTACTGCGGCATAGAACGTACCGGTAACTTACTGTGACGTACTTAGAATAAGACCAAAGTAGTTATGACGTGTTCAAAAGTGAGTAACTTTTTTTAGCCCACGAATTTCAAGCCTTAAATCCTCTTAAATTCATTTGGTCCATATGGATTCACGCAGATGAAGTTCCTATTTTGGAGTGAAGTTTTCATACTGACGTAATGCTAAACAAGTATTTGTGCTTCACTAGTCCATAAGGATTGTTTGCATAGAAACACAAGCAAAACCAATCCTTCAGTAACGATATAGGCTCAAATGCAAATGTTTATTTAATGGTTACGAAACTTCACTGACTTAATTTATGTTATATAGGCCTAGAATATAATATCGACAACATAATCTACAAATATACAAATACAAAAGAATCATTAAATATACAAAAAAGGATAACTTAAATTCTGACAGTAATGGGAATGATGGTTCTTATAAAAAAATATTCCTAAAGTTCTTCTTATGTAAATAACAACTTAAAACGGATAACAAATATCTGACCATTGAACAATATGCCCTTAATAAAATCTTAAAAATAGAAAAGTTCGGGACTTATTGCTAAGGGGCACGTAGATGGCGCCCTTACCGACACGTGACATGCCACCGCAATGGCCAAAAAGATAAACTGATTGTTTCTGTCTCAAATGAGTACCGGATTGGGTTGCTTATTAAATATTTACTGATTAATTATACACAGGTAATCCTAAAATGTAACTCTGTAACACCATCTTGGATTGTTGCTTTCTGCTCCTTCTCATTTTATTGATGCAATCAAATTTAATTAGATCGAAATGATTTATTAAGTTCATTTCCACCATTTTGGTATACCTGTTGTACATTTCGTAACATTACATTATTTCTTTAATATATTGTCATATATTTTTCAACAAAATTAGGTACGTTTATAAATAAATAGTAGTACATGATAACAATATTGAAGCAATCACCCTAGTATCCCTAATTTATATTATCCCTAATTTATAATCACCCTAGTTTATACCCGTGAAGTTTCTTGCCAGTTCTTCTTCACGAAGGTTTTTTTCGAACTGGTGGTAGAATCATGTTTTATTTGACGTCAATAAGAACAAGTAATTGTCAATGTTGAGAAATAAATATTTGAATTTGAATTTTGAATTTAGTATTTGTTACTTAAATAGTAGTTTCATGATTCACCAAAGCTGAACATGAAAAGTTTGAGTTACTTGTTGTACGAAAAAATAAAACACCACCATTAATCGTCTCATAGTGCATGGTCATCAGCCGAAGTCACTACCGGAAGCTTTAATACTTTTAGTAAAATCATCTATTGGAACATTCACGGTTTTACGACAGAAGAATAATTTATGTTTTTCAGGACAGATCACCTTTAAATACATGTTACAATATACTATAATAAATAACTAAATAAATAAATATACTAATATAATAATAATAATATGCGTGTTATTTGACTGATATTATAACTGATCTACAAACTTTTAAGACAGTGTAATTAGTAGTGCGGTGCGCAGTCTAGTCTTGAATGTAAATATTATATTAACTCAAACAATCACATTTTAAAATAGTTTTAATCAACCGTTAAGATTTGCAAACTAAACTAATGTAACCAAGCCATGAAACAGATAAATATCTGTGTGTTTTACAAATTGAGATAAAAAGGGATGAAAGCTTTTAAGGTAGGAATTGATTGCTCCATTGCCGACTCTTAACCTGCTTGGTTAGATAGGTGTGTCAATAGAACCCCAATCAATAGGGCTGCTAACACGATGGCGAACTTATTGAAAATAAAATTAAAAAGATGGTAGGGTGGTTAAAAATGATAAGCAGTGACATTCAAGCAACTGTGAAAATATTTAAGAGAAATTTTAATATTTTAAGAGGTGTAATTTACTGTCGAAATGGTTAGTTTTGGACTATACAACAAAAATAATTTTACTTTACTAGTTTTATAGTCTTTTATTAGTTTTAAACTCATTATGAGAAAAATAATTGATTTGCGAATTAGTAAATTATCTTTAGAAATTGTCAACCATGATGACTATGACATGTGACGATATGTCAAAGATGTTTGGGCGCAAATTCATGGACGCATTATGGCGTAACTGGCAACTTGCCACTAGATGGCCGCACCACCGGCGCTGCTGCTACATTTCTGAAAATTTTGAATGTCATTAGCGCACATACGAGCTTATCAAATAATTGAATTTGCTCACTTTAGCTGAAACTAAGTACTATTGCTTTAATAAGGTTTGAACGCTTGCTTCGTTGTTTATAAGTATGTTTAGAGTATTTATTTTAAGAACCTATGATTTTAGAAACTATGCACTATTATTAGCTATTATTATTATTATTATTAGCTCAAACTCAAGTAATTGATTATCCAGTTAATATGCATGTTTACGAGTATTGTGTTTTTATTAACTTATTTTTGTGAAACTCACTTTACAAACATGTTAAAAAATATATTTTTAAGATTCACATTCAAAGTTTACGCTGATAGTTACATATTCTTATGTAAAAGTAAGTAGGTAAGTACTTTATTACTAGACCTTTACTTACTTTTTTGCACTAACATGAATTTATTAAATATTGTTTTGTACATTCAATGTACACGTATGAGAAAATTTACAAAAATGTACAAAGGTATCGCTTCTATGTACATTTTCTCTCACATTTTTCAACAGATCTTTTATGTAACCTTTGTGATATTTGTTTTTAATGTCCTAATGTGCGAACACAATACTAAGTTAAATAACAATGTAAGCTTTTCAATCTTCTATTTAAATAGAGCAATAATAGTAAACGTATACAGGTTGTCCCATAACTTGCACGACAAACTGAAATGAAAAAAACCTTGAATCGGGCCTACCAGAAAAAAAAATTACCTCAATAAAAGTGTCACCGTTTGTGTCACCGAAAATGCCGCTTTTGGTTAGTTGTTTTGGTTTGTAAAAACAAGCAGATATTTTTTTATTTTTTTTTTGTTAATGTTTTAGAATAGTAGATCTACCATATTTAAATATCATTTTGTTAAATATCATTAGGTATCTTTGAGAAAAAACGTATTATTCTCATTATTTTTTTCTACAAAAATTATTTAACTCAGCTTTGGCATTTGGTGGTGAAAAGAAAATGTACTGGACTGTCTCTGCACATTTTACAAATAAATTACGTATTTAATAAAGATTTCAGAAATGTATAATACTGGCTATATTATTTATGCTAAATAACTTAAAATTAACATGCGCTTAATTTTGTTTTCTACTATAATGACAAACACTATGAGTACGAGAGGACTACTACGGTACTACTGCTCCGACCTCCGATTCTTGAACGTTAAGACTATTGTTATATCCACAGCCGTATAGCTATCCACGATAGCTAAAGTATGCGTCTGTCTCTGTCATATTTTCCTGCCCCTCCCTCTGCCAGCCAGTCACTAGGCAGTACGATTCTAACGCTCTCATGGCACACGTCGTCGCTCTCTTACCGCTGTTGTTTTGTTTTCGTACAAGGTTTTTTGCGTAGAACTCGGACTATATAATATATCGGAATATATAATACCCTAACCGCAGTAAAGTTTGAGAACATTGAAATGGGCTTTTATGAAGAGCTGCCGCACGTGTATCAGACTAGAAGGCCGCCAATTCGAGCATTTACTAAATGTAATAATAATAATAATAATTCTTTATTGCTCACACAAAATAAAAATTACAATAAAAATATTTGCAGTAAATTACTTAAGTCTAATGTGGGCAAAGGCGGTCTTATCGCTGGTAGCGATTTCTTCCAGACAACCTTTGTGTAACTGGAAATCTATTAAGTAAGCGGAAGATATTTTACCAAATAAAAAAAAATAAAATAAAGCTCTATAAGCATACAAACATACAACTTTTAATATTTATTATTATATACATATATACTAAATAATAATATACATATGTAGCATTAATAAATGATGATTAATGACTAAATAATAAATGATGTTTTTACTCAAACATGTGTATTTTCTTTGAACTTAAATTTATTCAAATTTAATATTAATCTGCCCCTTTGGCACAAAACTGGCAATTTATTTATTGTTTTTTCTAATAAAATATGGACAGTATTATACCTCTCTGTAATCTTTATTAAATACGTAATTTATTTGTAAAATGTGCAGAGACAGTCCAGTACATTTTCTTTTTACCGCCGAATGCCAAAGCTGAGTTAAATAATTTTTGTAGAAAAAAATAATGAGAATAATATGTTTTTTCTCAAAGATACCCAATGATATTTAACAAAATGATATTTGCATATGGTAGATCTACTATTCTAGAATATTTACAAAAAAAAATACAAAAATATCTGCTTGTTTGTACACACACCAACAAAAAAACTGACCAAAAGCGGCAGTTTTCGAAAAAAATGAAAGGTCTGGAATATCTCGAAAACGGTGACACTTTTACTGAGGTAATTTCTTTTTATATGGTAGGGCCTACTTCAATCTTTCTTTCATTTCAGTTTGTCGTGCAAGTTATGGGACACCCTGTATAGTTCCGTGCAAAATCCACTTACAAATAAAATAAAATAAACATTACCTATGTATTTTAATACTTTTACTTTTTTAAACTTGTATCGTATATTTTGTATTTCAATTCTTTTATAATATGTTAACGTCCATCTAATTCACTTATTATTTAGTTTGATACGAAACCTAGTTTTGTGTAACTAAGAAATTTTCTCTATTATTGACCTATTAGATGATTGATCATCGATCTTATGCTTATGATCCACCTTTTAATTAAGGAATCAGAGGAAGTAGAAAAAAGGTACTTATTTCTTATTTACGGCCCGATCTAGGATAAATTAGCAATTCATATTGCGATAATTAATCAAACAGATTGATTATTGATAACCTTTAAAGGCCAGTTTACACACGTTTCTGTTGGAATATCTTTTCGTAGAAGTGGGCCGAAAGCTGAGTTCAGTTTTATTACTACAGGCTGTAGTTACGAGACGTCGGTACCAGTTAGAAACTACTTTGAAAACTAGAAAACTCACTCTAACAACTCAACTAGAATAGATACAACATTTATGATACAAATAAGTTCGCTCTTGTTTACATCGCTTGCATCCCCTTTTTATGTAATATTGTTTTGTGTATATTGTAATATCATTATTTATTAATATTGTTATCAACAATTTTTTTTCCTTTATTTGGGAAACAAACAGAACAATACACTTTAAATACAACAATATTCTCTAAATAATGCACAATCCAGCAAAGATCCTCTAATAAAATTTACAAGTTTTAGTTAATTTAGAATATAGAATACCAACAAGCTACACAGTTAGATAATTTGGATTTTATTACATATTGAATTTAAATTAACACAATTAAACGAGGATTATTAAAGCACATTAAATCATTTCTTTACATTTACAAAATAAATAAATACCGATAGGTAGTATAAAAATGCTATTATATTACTTCTTGAGGACTTGTAAAGTTTCTCTAATGCTACGCTTAAATTGCTTTATAGAGAGATTGAACATATCTAAGTCATTGAAAACTTTATTGTTTGAATTACAAGATTGTTTGAATTACAAGATCTGTAAATAAATGAATTTGTTGCATAATTCGTATGCATTGTGGGTGGCTGAAAAGCATGAATTCTTCTTGAATTGGTGCGGCAACAACGAAAATTAATCTGCTCTAAAAGATATGGTGAATCGATAAAGTTGTTAATAATTTTGAAAAGAAATATTTGATCGCGAGCTGTCCTCCAGGGAAGTTACTACTATTGTTGATGGTTGCCCTAAAAGTAAAGTTCTATAATTTAAATATTTAATAAATTTGTTTTGAATTTTTTCTATTTCATTTATATAAACTTTATACTGCGGATTCCAAGCGACAGAGGCATACTCTAGAATAGACCGAAAAAAGCAGTTAGAAAGCATCACTAAGGTAGAAACATTTTTAAAGTCTATGCTAACTCTCAGTATGCGAAGAGCCTTTCTCTCGATTGCATTTAATCTAAAACAAGCTTGCAATCCAGATAAACACCAAGGTCTTTCACCAAAGAAACTCTTTGAAGTGTTTGATTTTGTAATGTATATGGTTACATAATCGGTTGTTTTTTTCAGGAAAATGAAATTACACTACATTTAGAAACGTTTAAATGTAGCACGTTATTACAACAATAAAGGCTTAGTGAATTTAAGTCGTACTGAAGGGAAGTACAATCATTAGAATCTTTTATGAGCTTGAAAATTTTCTTATCATCAGCATAGAGTAAGAATTGTGCATGTTCGAAAATTGAGACAACATCATTAACATATATGTTAAAAAGAACGGGGGCCTAAATGTGAACCCTGTGGGAGACCTGATGTAACTGGAGTAAATGACGAACAAAACCCTTTCACCGTTACAGCTTGACTGCGATCTCTGAGTTATGATTCCAGCCAACGGAGAAGATCGCCGTGTATATCAATGTTATACAGTTTTTGTAACAGTATATTGTGACAAACTTTGTCAAAGGCCTTAGAATAATCTGTATACACAACGTCTACTTGATATCCTCCAACCATTGCTTTGGAAATAAAATCCAGAAACACGCAGAGGTTAGTTTCAGTCGACTTCTGACCTGTGAAACCATGCTGCTGTTCAATATTTAAAGGTTTAATGGATGGATAGATGACATCATAAACAATAAATTCAAACATCTTCGCAACGGTGCTCAACTTTGAAATAGGGCGATAGTTGAGAACATCATGTCTGTCCCCATTTTTATATACTGGCACTATATAAGAGCGTTTCCAAAGTTCAGGCATAACACCGCTTTGAAGTGACAAATTAAAAATTTTATGCAACGGGATACAGAGCTGTTCAAAACAATTACGAAGAAATAGTGGAGGTATGCAGTCGAGACCTGTGCCTTTAGGAACATTAAGATTTTTCAAGAATTTCTTAACAGTCAATGGAGTAATAATGAAGGACGATAAATCAACAGAGCACTGGGAATCTGTTTGTTGATAAGACACCGTATTATTGTTGTTAACTTTTGTTGTTAAATTTTCGGGTAAGTCAGGAGCGGATTTTCTGGATTTAATGAATGTCCAAAACTGTTTGCTGCATTTGAGTATATTAGATTCAGATCTCTCAATAAACGTATCATAACAGTGAGATTCAAGATATGTCTGTCTCTTACGTAACAAACTTAAGCAAAGATAGCCGTCATATATACGGAATCGTTTCCATTTTTTATGATATTTCAATTTTCCTTTTATAACTTTGACTAATGCAAGAGCATACCAATGTGGATACCTAGAAGAGCTATGAACTAACTTTGTTGGGATGTTTTCTTCTATGATTTTGTTCAAGATCTTATAAAAAGTTTCAACAGCTAAGTCAACACTAGTATTAGATAAACATGAGTTCCAATCTATGTCAGATAGTAGCTCATTTATTGCAGAATAGTCAGCAGTTTTGAAAAGTCGTAAGAGACGTGGTTTAGCTCTTAGGTGGATGAATGTTGAATCCGTTACCAATAAATTCAAAGCAGGGTGATGTCCGTCCTCATCGACCAAGGGATACGACGACCGACTGACATAACATGAGCAATTTCCCATTACTAAATCCAACTGCCTCCCATTAATGTTAGGAACTAAATTGTGTTGTATAAAATTATTAAAGGACAAGAAATTAACTAATGCTGCAATCGATATATTATTATTTTCCATGCTTAATATTGCAAAATTTCCATTGGTAGCTGCTGTCCAGGAGGCAGAACTAATATTAAAATAACCAACAATAAAGTAATAATCATCAGGATTTCTCAAAACAGTCTCAGATGCACCCTCATAAGATTGTGCTCGCGCATCATAGTGCGTAGAACAGTGAGGAAAGTAGCAGCAATAGGTAAATGTGAAAAATATGCCTTTGTTTATAACCGTTACGAGACACAAAACTTAAAGATACAATATCGGCAGAAGACTTACAATTAGACTGCGAAAGAGAAACATCGGAAACAATTATACCCTAACGAATAGCAACTAAAACTCCGCCACCTTTTTGATCTTTTCTAGACTCATAATCTCTGTCACAACGATACACAACGAAACGATCATCAAACAGTTCCGAATCGAAAATACCTGGTAATAACCAGGTTTCACTTAAACAAATAATATCATGATCCGCTAAAAGTAAGTTTTTCAAAAAAATTTTTGTTTTTGTCCGCAATCCTCGGACATTTTCATAAAATATATTTAAGCTGCAATCCATAAGGAATAAGATAAATTATAAAAGCTATAAGTAACTATCAAACGAAATAATTTCAGCCACTCAAAACAAGCACAGAACTTTGCAATTACAATCAAAATTTCATAAATAAATTCAAAAGGAATGGTAGCAATTTTTTTATTTAAATTTCTCATCGCCTCAACTGTGGAATACTTTAATTTATTGTTTATATTTAAACATAACCTACAAGATAAAGAATAATGCTTATTTTATCTTTTTTAAATCTTCCACGCAACCAATATGTATTACAGGACTAGTATCATTTTTACGCGCCATGACATTTGATATATGCGCCATTTTATTTGATATATGCATTTAAAAGTAACTATAATAACTATAATAATTCCCTAGACTATCACAGCAACTGTGTGGCCCCAAAATAAGCCGAGCTTGTGTTGTGAATGACCGTACAGCGAAATGTACGATTGTGTTTCGTAACTTCTACCAAAGCAGTCAACGGTGTAAAATTCTTTTCGTTTCAATTCAATAAAAATGAAATGCATGTTGAATCTCTTTGCGACAGGGTTGTGTAAATAGTAGGTCTGCTTAAGTAAACATTGTCGAGCACACGTGCAATCCTCCGTCCGATCCTGCAAGGTCCGTGTAGACCTGGTGCCAGTCCCTATATTTTCTGTCTACAGCACTGAAGAATATGGAATTAATGTTTGGATCGTTCTTGGGGAATGCCAACGCGCGTGCCAATAGTCGGGGTAAAAATCAACGAATTATAAGGGAAAGTAAAAAAGGAAAGGACGGGCGTTTTGAATACTGGAGTACGGAAGATGTCCAGGTTAGCATAACTTTTTATGAGGCGGGGCGGAATTTTATTTAACGTATACCTAGAGTTTTGGATGGAGCGTTTTAGTAAGGCGCGTTTAAGCTGAAGGGGATGTGATGAAAGTTGTAACGACTTACCTAGAAAGCGATCCGAGGGGTATTGGCAACGAAGATGCAGGGGAGAATCTGCACATTCGACCTGCATCGCGTTAATTGGGGAAGTCTTTATTACACATTACACTATGCGAAGTGCTTTAGTTTGAATTTTAGTAATAGAATGATGTAAAAATATGGTTCTATATTGAGTGGCAATTTCGGCTACTATCAATCACCGTAGATGAATTTCGCAAGAGCGATACCACGAGAATTTCAGATTTCGGTTATATCAAATTTATTAGGAAGTTTCCCCAGTGTTTTCTGCAGCATCCAAAAAGAAAAATCCTCTTTCATTTGTTTCGATTCGTAATTTTTTGCTCTATAGTTAATGTAGTTGGTCTCTTAAACGTGGTCACGTGGTCTGTTCGATTGGGATAAACCATATTAACCAAAAGCCAATACTGCTATTTCAAAAGCACAAAGTAGAGTGCTCTATCAAAAGCCCTTAAAAACCTCCAAACTGACACCCATATCGATTTTTAAACGTATTCATCCCAATTTTATCCTCTTGGGGGTTGAAATTTCAAAAAACAAGAAAAAGAGTGTTTTAGTAGGTGTTTGCTTTTCTTGTGCAAAGTTTCGAAGTAAAAAGTCCATTCAATGTAGTTTTCCCATACAAACCTTCAACCCCATATCATCGAGTTCGAATGTTTAAAAATCCTTCCTTAAGGAACTTAAAGAATATTTTCTTCAAGTTTCAGTTTTCCAGGTCCAATATTTTAGGCTGTGCGATATCTCAAATTCAATCACGGAACTTTATTATATTTATAGATTGAATATACCTACTCATTTTATTGTTATAATTTTATTGTCAAAATGTTACTAAGAAGCGTTTTCCCAGAAAAAAAAAGTGGGGATTGATATTATATTAAGTACACGCTTATTCTCATCAGGTCAACCACTCATCTTCCGAGATGCTTATCTCCTCGGACACCTGGGGTTAGACAGAAATGAAACGCAAAGTGACAAAATGCGTTACCTTTAGAATTTACGGATTTCGGTAACTACACACAAAATAAACATAGACAAAGAATCATTACAAGTAATGCTTAATTAATAGGCTGGAGGTCACAGATTCGAGTCCTGGTCATTTCTTTGATGGCAAATAATATGTATATATGAATTTTTATTCTGGGCTCCATTCAGTTTGCTGTATAGTCATCTATAACATGAGGTCTGCTCACTTTGAAGCCTTACAGCTGGAGATTTATTGATTATCAGTTTAATTGAATTATAAAATTATTAGCCGCGACTGTACTCGCCTCTGAAGGCCTCAAGGAGAATTCTATATTTTCCCTATTCTATAAGTTCCCTTCAACTTCATTTTTATATCACAAACATATAATTTCCTCTAGCTGCATAATTTTCATTTCACATTGTCATACTACCTTAAAAACGACACAATTTTTTTTAGCAAAAAAGGCATATTTCTTTGAATGCTGACCTGAGGTCTTTTTTGTAATTACGCACATCAAAAGACGCCATTAATTTAACGCTGAACGGATATATAGAGTTGAACAATGGCTGGGCTCAATAGGTCACCCTCTTAATAACGGCTTTAAGGGAGAGCTCTTGACGCGCCCGCGCCCTGCGAAGCGCCATGACTTATTGTCTTATAACACGGATATAAGACGCTGGCGACTGTCGCGAATTGAAAGACCTATTTATAAGTTCATTGCTCACTGCTTCTTTAAGTGGTCTGGTCAGCTACGACACATGGAGTATTTTAGTGTGTTCTCGTGTTTTATTTAAATAAATGATTTTTTTCAGCTTTATTATCGCAGCCTTCTGAATTCATGATACGTGTCGTGTGGGATAAACCAGGATTTATACATTTATGAGGACTTTTTATTTCCTACTTCCACCGCATCAATGCCTTTCCTTTTTTTACTAAAGTATAAATTATATATTTCTGTTAAGTTTAATCACTGCCCATTTAGTATCAATTGCAAGAGTGAGTAACATATGTTTTCACAAACAATACCAGTATACTGTTACTAGGACAAAGATGAGTTCCGATATTTTGAGTTTCTAAAACATTCGTGTAGATGGTACCGTAGTTGAGTTTGCATGTTTGAGTACCTGAGTTCACCTAAGTGTACGAGTATATGGACTTCCCGTATAATATACTATACAGTAAAATAACTTTTGTACTATTCCGATTCTACTTCCGCTATTTTATTAAATATTATGTCATTACATATGAAATTGTTGATTTGTAAGGGAACATAAAGTAAATTTAAGAATATATAGATAATATATTTATTTAATCAAAGTATGTACTATTGCTATCTATGCACTTTTGCCATATCATGGGCAGTTCATTGATCCCATCACTAAAAAAAAACAATCGGACGGGAATCAGTAAAATCTTTGAAGGCGCTTTGGTCTGCCCCATCGTATTTGAATTTTTTCCCTGGCAAGAAGTTATCCAAATTTCGAAAAAAATGGTAATCTGTTGGAGTAAGGTCCGGGAGTACGGTGGATGTCTTAGACATTCCAATTGAAGCTCCTCTAATTTGGTAGCCGTCTGTTGTGCAGTGTGTGGTCTAGCGTTGTCCTGAAGCAGCAGTGGCTTAGAGCGATTGACTCGGTTGATTAGCAGCTGGCTTTTCTATCATGGTTTGCAGTTGCTGATAATAGACATCTGCCGTAATCGTCTAGCCAGATTTAAGAAAGCTATAGTGAACGACACCGGCACTAGTCCACCAAACGCTCACAAGTAACTTTATTTGAGTCAATTTTCGCGTGGGGCAGGATTTGGCTGATTTGCCAGGGTTCAACCATTGCGATAAGCGATTACGTCGTACAGGATCCACTTTTCATCACAGATAATGATTCGATTTAAAATCCTTTCATTATTGTGCCGGTTGAGTAATGTAAAGCAGCAGTAGACGCGCGTTTGTAGGTTTGCTGCACTTAATTCATGAGGTATCCACCTCTCAAGCTTTTTCACCTTCCCGATTTGCTTCAAGTCGATTAAAACAGTTTTGTCACTAACACCGCAGCCTACAGCTAACTCGGACGTGGTTTGCGATGGATCCGCTTCCACAATACCCTTCAATTGTTCTTTATCAACTTTGGTATCCGGCCTTCCACAGGGCTTGCTCTGCAGGTTGATATTTCCAGAACGAAAACGTTGGAACCAAAAACGCACTGTGTTTTCTTTTGCGACACCGCCGCCATACACAGCAATAATACTTCGAGCCGTTTCTGCAGCACTGGAGGCACGGTGGAGCTCGAACGCGATATTTCAAGTTTACCATTTTGTACAGTCTAAGTGACGCAAAGAAAATACCAAAAGAGGAAAAAGCAAATGAATTACGGTTTTCGAAACACAAATGCGTGAGTAAATCGCTGTATAAATTTGAAATTGAAACTCCTAACCAAAGAGGAGATAATACAGATCAAAGTAGCCAGTACGACAAAACGCCAATTTTATATGTAAGGACCTAATATAAAAAATAATCAGATATGATAATTAGAAACAAACAACCTGATCAAAATCCTATGACAGTTGTGATTGGCAATCCTAATGTCCCTCAAGTCCTGGGTATAATATCAACTTTACATTAATGTAATACGTGTTTCGTGTTTGTACTTTTCACAAAATGCGGATTTGTACCTCTCTGTCAAACAACATAAAAGTTTAAGTCATCAACGCGGCCAAATCTGGTTTTGATTAAAGATGGTAAAGTATACAAAACCTTTTACCTACTTGCTTCCTTTTAAAATGGCTCTTCAAGTAAATTGCCAAAGCTTTTCTAAACTGTCACTAATTACTTTAGATCATTTTATTTTTGCACAGAATGGTAATTGGAACTTGGTGGTTTATTTAGCCAAACGTGAACTTATCAGCCAAGTCCGATAAATTCCGATTTAACTCCACCTTAATACACATGAACATATCAAATAACAGTTATCTAAAAAAGGGGTTTTATTTTACCTAAATGTGATAAATGCTTTGTTCAAACCTCTGTTAAAACAGCCAAACGGTTCCTAAAATCGTTTTTTGGCAATCCACGGGAAAATGGTATCCAAACCATTTTCCACGTGCCTAGTTAATCCAGTTCGCCAATAACAGAAGGAACATGCAGACTGGTTTAAACGTTAAGGATTTTTCGCGGTGTGCACGGTCGGCAAATAAAGGCGTTTTTGATGCTTTCTTTTTTTCGGTGTCTAAAAAGTTTTAGCTTAAGTATTTACAGTATATAAATATTTGAGATCTCACAAAAATATAAAAATAGACTTCCAAGTAAAACTTAAAAAGAATTATTGAATTACCATGTTTCATTTGATTACCATACTCAATTGGATGAGTGCTTGTTTTCACTATATTGTTACTTGTTTTTAGTTGATATACCTACGTAAAATATCAACTTAACGATTTGATGATTAAGATAACTACCTAAAATTCTTGCCTCGGTTTATCGTGGCTGATCTTCTACCCGATGAGATAAAATTAAACAAATTTTTGATGAAAAGGTCATCTATAGTCATTATTAAGCATTTAACGTTTTTTTCAATTATTTTGTAGCATAGTTATCAAATTTACTAAGATTTTGTATTTGAACTTGGTTGCTAACGGTGCTGACGTGTGTATGGACACTAATTGAATAACGATCTTTCCTAGGATTTTATATCCAACATAGCGACGACGTCATAAAAGTGCAGGCGGAATATTTGTCACCTCTTGTGAGCCTTAATGGCGCTACAGCATATGGCAATACTAAAAAAAATTAAAGAAAATGTACAGCAATCAACAGCCACCTTTGTAAATGCATGATTTTGTTATATTTGTTTGTACCAATTTGATATAGGTGCTAACGATTATAGTCAACAATTTAACATAAATCTTAATACAACTGTTTCATCTTGAAATTCGCTTATTATAAGATATGTACCACAATCCATGTAAGTATTTAAAATAATAGCTCAATACGTATACATACCTAGCAAGTTAGAGTTTTAAAGTACCTACGCGTTGAATGTCGCATCATAACATAATTGGTCACAAGCCGGTGTGCATGCGCACATAATGCTTACTTTCATCGACAAAGGTTATCTGGAAGAAATATCTTCTCGTGAACCACTTAATCTACAATAGACTAAAGTTCAATATTTTTTGGGGTTTTTTTTTATGCTATAAAGTGTTTTTATTAATATTTCATTCACAAGTACTGGTTTAAAATTAGAATCCTTATGGATTCGCCGTTACCAGTAAAAAAATCATTGCTAATCACTAGGACAGTAATCGCTCCAGTAACTGAAGTTTCTTCGTGTAATTGCTTAGGTAACTCTTTTATTACCATGTATGATCATCATGACTCCAATTATGATGATATCACGTGAAAAAAAAATTAGCCATCATTGGCTCAGTCAAATGAACTAGCGATAGTTTTCCGAAGAATACGAATAGTGACACTTTAGACAAGGCTTTAGCTGTATAAATATTAGATAATTAATGTATTGGGCATATGTGAAGCCTCAGAAGAGTTTAATATATTTCCAATAAAACATACTAAACTCATGTATTACCTGCATCAAAGTGTAATTGTGAAGCTTAAGCAGCGAGTTATAATAACGCAATTTAAGTTGTATAAAGCGTAGTGACATTTGAACTTGAGCTTAACTACTTTGCAGAAGCACTGCTTTAGCGTGCTCACGTCGCCGTAAAATTGTCAAATTACAACATAACGGTTAGCTCAGATTGTATATAACTACGGTTCGAATGTGACTTTTCGATAAAACTTTAAGAGACATTGGTGTAGTGGTATACGCCGAAGGTCCCAGGTTCGAATCCTGGCCGGGGCATTCATTTGTGTGATGAACACAGAAGTTTTGTTCTCGGGTCATGATTGTTTGTATTTAAATATGAATGTTTATTCTGGGTTCCCACCCAGTTCGCTGTATGGACATCCATAACACAAGCTCTGCTTACTTTGAGGCCATACAGTTGGTGTGTTTGTCTGGGAATTTATTATTATTATAATAAATTATGGTAATCACCATTTTACGACGACGCGTATGAGATTGGTCCGGCAAATCTGTAATATGGAATATGTTTGTAGATAAATTTGGAGTTGTCGGAGCAGTTGGAACAGTTCACGCAACTCGGAGTACCCTCCATCCGCGGGTACACGGTAGCTGACATCCCCGATGATGCCTTCTGGTGCCTCTCGTGGGCGGAACGCGCGGATGAGTTCGAGGATTTCTTTAACTGGAAAAGTAAGTATTTGGCTTGTAACTCTAGGTGTAGTTGATACCAATGCCCGCCGTGGCTGGGTGCACGGCTCCAGCAAAAGCACTTACAAGAGCACTGCGACCGCCGCACAATATTTATATCCGACCAAGCCATCTAGACGACTCTAAACCCTAGAGTTATTTATTTCGTACTCGGATAGCATCAATTTGGTATTTTACGCCAGTATTTATTAATCCGTTCCTCTCATTCGCTTGTAGTATAGTGAGAAACGTTCGAAAGATACAACATTCGATATTCGAACCACCAATCAAACAGCCATTGAATACTAACAACTAAACACACCACACATACGGAGAGGCTTTTAAAATTTTTTAAAGTGTAATTTGTTAACCTCGTTTGACTAACATCACTTTACGTATGGAACATGCTAATGTATCTTTTGTGTTTTTTACAATACGAATGTAGAGTGTGTATACACTCTTGTATGTACGATTCGACGGCCTGTTTGGTATGAAGGTAAGTAGCTTTGCCTTTCATGCCAGAGGTCTCGGGTTCGAATCCTGGTAGGGGCTGATATATTTTATCATATTTCCTTTCTAGTCATGGATGTGTATGTATGTTTATTTAAGTTCATTTCTAATATTTATATTTAAAAATAATATATCTATGTGTGTTTATATATTTTTTAAGTTTATTTATAACACAAGTTCTTAATGATACTTAATTTGGGCTAGATAATGTGGTGGGTTAGTTGTATTTACTGTTAAAAAATGCGGAAAAAATAAACTGCATCTTAATTGTTTAATATTCTCGTTAACTGTATAATTTTACAACTAGACGCGTTCCAACGTCAAATATACTAAGACTGTAATTTTGTTTCAGTTCATAGAAGAGATGAAAAGCCACCGGAACACGTGAAGAAAATCGCAGGATATAACAAGAAAATATTCTTTCAATTACCGTACGATATATGTAAGTACTTAGTAGTTATAGTTTAGTAGTGGTGTTAAAATAAAATACTTACATGGCTTGTTCGTATAGAACCACACCCATACGATATCAATACCCACCTAGTTCAAGCCTAACCCAGATTTATTCTAAAAATAGTCAGCAAATAAAAGCCCTTGCTTATTTCGATATGTCTGTCTTACAATGATTAATAGCTAAGTGCCAACAATCTTGTTTTTGAAGATACGATAACGTCGCGTATTGCTTTTACATTTTCTTGTTATTGACTAGTTATGGACTGTTTATTATGTACTATACGACTATGTTGATTGTCAAAACTCGTGTATGCTCATAAACACTTGTTTTACACAAAACAATCTTAGACTTTAAATCTGCATTTTTAAAGAAGGTTACCGATATATAGAACGCTTATGGTAGCCCGGGTTTTAATTTATATAAATTTATATACATAACATATAAACTATTGAAACCAATCAAAAATCTGCGGTTCAGGAAAGTATTCGAGAGTAACATGCACTTAACATAGAATATTTCTGTATAAATGGAGAGATTAATCCTTTTATTTATCAGAAATTTGGAAGTTAAATAAATGTACCTATATTGAGCATATTTTCTAGCTAAAATTAAATTTACTAGTGAGATTTGTGTAATGTACAAAGGAAACAAAATAAAATTGGAATAAATCCCCAGACAACCAAACCAACTTTATGGCCCCGAAGTAAGCTTGTGCTATGGATGACCATACAGCGAACCCAGAATAAACATACATATATAAATACAAACAACCACGACCCGAGAACAAACATCTATGTTCATCACACAAATTTTGCGAATATTATTTGGTATATTGACTTTGGCTTTCTTTATAAAATTATGACATAATTAAAATTAATATTTACTCAGTTTTGAAGTACGACACATTAAGAAAAAAATTATGGACCAATGTTGGATTAACGACGGGGGCAACATTGTGCCACATAATTTCTTCATCATGTGTGCGTGATGTAAAATTTTCAAACTATTTAGAAAAGTTAAGCCTCATTTACTTAAAACAGATTGAAAAATTACAGCGTATTTACTTTTCTTGTTCCATGTTCTTTCTTCTGTCATGGTTTATTTTACCAAATCATCACTTTTATTCGGAACTTTTAAATATTTTTTAATAAGAGATACAGATTTATAAACACCTTTTAAATATAAAAGACTACGAATGTTTTATTTAAGTGTACACTAAAGTAATAAAAATAATCAGATAAAATTTCACGAACTGGGTTAATGTTAGACAAATTAAATAAAGTATATTAAATGTATTTCAGAAAATTAATTAATTCATCAAATATATTATGAAATTGAATATAACAAATTCTTGGATTTTAAATCTGCTTTAGTAATGGTTAATTTATTCAAGTTATTCAACATTTTTATTTAATGTGTACTGTTAAAATATGAATTACATCGATTAATTTACTACTGAAGACATTGTTAACTTGAAAATGTTACAGCTGAGTTCTTATGATCATAGTGTCGGCTTTTGTACTAAGATTTGGGGAAGTCAATTAAAAACGTGAAAGCTATTAACTGTCAACGATGTCTTAAGTGCTTCATGTAAAATAGCAGAGGATAGGTGACAAGCTCCTGAGAAATGCACCTCAAAAACCTTGTTCCCGTTGCCTGATTTTACTAGTCACTACGTGAATTGAACCGACAATACTGCGCAGGACACGAATGTGAGCGAAATAATATATGGACACGAAATAAGCTTGCTCGTCCATGTTTTGCATCATCTTTTTATGTCGGGATTACTGATCCTATGTTCTGTGAGGTTCTGACTTCATTTTTGAACCCCTCTTGGATCGGATTATTGCGGATTAAAAAGAAAACATGTAAGTAAATAAATTGAACTAGGGCAATAATTCAAAGTAGGGGGAAAACTAGAAATAAAAAAAACTTTTGATCTTTCTTTCTGTCTTAAAGAATTCTTTGGCCAGATGTGGCATTTGCTGGATTTATTATTGTACAATTCCGGGACTTTGAAATGCAGAGCGAATTAATTTCTGTTGGACAGGCGTGTGATACCCTCGTCTATATCTTTACTTTTCATCAAGTGACGTGGTTAAGAAAAGGCCTGCCCCTTTGTACAAAAAAATTGAATATAAATCCGTTACATCTGTGGTGCGTCTATCATCTACGTAACAACAATCATTTGTAACATATTTATTTTTTTGTAACAAAGTATTTTAAATGGACTGTTAAACAGTAATTCATCCAAATATTGTAATTGAGTAATGTAAATTGATAGAATTTCAACCAATTTGTTCATATAATAGCAAAAGTTTAATACTCATTTCGATTGAGATAAAGCCGGCCTCCTCTTCGATCGCTTTTTAATTCATTTACTAAATATGTCGAACTGTACAATTACAATCAAAATTCGATTGTTCTGCTCATAACTAAGACAAGCTTTTATTTTCTCTTATTTGTAATTTACTTATCATTTTTCCACTGAACAGTAAATATCTTAGCGGTCGTCAACTTATGGTCAACTTATCGTATACTTAAGGGAGCAGTACAACTGTCACTTTGTCAGTTGCTTCTGGCAGTTGCTTCTGTCAGTTGCTTCTGAATTAACCTTACCATTGGTCAACATTTAGTTCTTTTCGGCACATAAATCATACTGGTGGGAAAGAGAAATTATTCCATGGATGTACATACAAAATGTGTGTACAAGTTTTATTGTTAACGATGCATGTTTTGGGGACTAATATAGGAACGCCAATTTAAATGTGGTTAAAAACAAAGCCATGTCAATTCTTGCGTTATTTTCGAGCATAGCGAAATGTCTTTTTTAAATTCATAAATTTAAAATAGTTAAACAAGACTAACATCTTGCTTTTCTCTTTACGTATTTTAAAATAAAAAAAGTTGTATTCTATGATGTATTATAAGTTTCTATAGATAATTAAAATAAAAAAGAAATAAAAAAAACATTATACAATTATTGTGTAAATATCATGAGGTGGCTACATCTGTTGGCTTAATTTGTGGCTAATCTCAATTAGTGGTATAGTATCGTTATTTTCTCGCTGCAGACTCGGTCATAAAAAGTGGGAGCGGAGCCGTGAGTATTTCTCTCTCTTTCGTACTCACGGGTCATACGTGACGTAGACGCCGCGTTGTTCTGTGTATTATTGCTGTCGATGAGTAATATCGATAGTGTATTTTTATAGGTGGCAATTGAAATTTTAAAGCTTTCAAAATTTCAAAGGCTTCAAAGACGTTGGGAATCATCTCGAACGGTACTTCAGCCCTGAACAGCTACTTAATTTGTACACAGCTCAAGTTCGATCTTGTATGGAGTACTGTAGCCATCTTTGGGATGGTTCTGCTAAGTACCAACTAGAAGCGATGGACGCAGTTGACCGAAGAGCCCGAAAAATCATAAACAACTTTAACCTCACCACCAAAAAACTGCAAAGCCTCGACCATTGTCGGAAAGTTGCCAGTTTAGCCGTCTTCTACAGATTACATTTTGGAGAGTGCGCAAATGCTCTTTTTGATCAGGTTGAACCCACACCCTTCTTACATCGGACTACTAGAAGCAGACAGGTATTCCATCCCTTTATGGTAGATATCCCAAGAAGTCGAACCAAACGCTTCGATAGTTCCTTTTTGGTGCGGGTCGCGAAGGTGTGGAATGAACTGCCTGCGTCTGTTTTTCCAGAAAACTATAGTCCTAGTTCTTTCAAGCGTCGAGTGAATAGGTATCTCGTGGATAGACGTGTAACACCTTCGTCTTCATCGTCACTTTCCATCAGGTGAGATAGAAGACAAACGTCTAATCCTTTTCCAATAAAAAAAATTAAAACATGTGTAATTTAATATGCTTATTAAGTAATAAAAAAATTTTTAAAAAATTATTTCTATATAACTTATTTAAAATTTTATGTAATCATTTGTATATAATTTAGAAAACATTAACTTATCACAATATTTAATTAAACAATGGCTAACTTATTACTAAATAGTTTAAAAGCTGTACTTTTAGATTCTTGGAATTAATTTGACCGTATTTTTCCGTCTTTATAAAGCCTAGTGTCAATATAAACCAACTTCAATAAGTACATATCGAAATAGAGTGTATGGTTGAACTAGTACTGTCTTTGATATATACGAGATAAAACGAAGAACTCGATAAAACAAAACTGAAGCCTTCACGCAGGCCTTACTAGCGCTTAACGCGTCCTCGGCCCCTCAGGCCCCAACCCTGGCCACTCAGGCCACCAACGCCCAGACCCCTCAAGTCTATAGCTCTCCGGCGTCACCCGTGCCATCCGAGATGGATTGTGTATTGAACATGTCATCCTCTCGCGCCTCGCGCCGTAGACGTACCGCTCCCGGGAACGACTCAGAATCGAACGCCGCCACCTTAACCGGCTCTCCTGAGCCGCCATTCACCTCGCTAAACGCTTCAAGAAGCGTTTAAAGAAAATCGCGGTGTCTTCAACACCCGATCCCACCCCGGCGTCTTCTACACCCGCCCCCGTGCCGCTTATGTCACTCCAAGTGACCGCGTCCCCGTCGGTTCCGTCGAAGCCAACAACGCGCTGCGCTCCCGTCCCGGCTAAGGCTCAACTCCCTGCTCCCGTCTTCCTCCGCGAAAAAGCGCGATGGACTGCGGTTTCTAACTTGTGCAAAGAGCACAAAATCAATTACGTAAAAGCCAAAAAATCAATCAATCAGGCAAAACCATCAAAATTCAAGTCGCGACTATCTACGACTTCCGCGCATTTACGCGCGATTACTCCCGGAGGAGCGTAAGATCCGCGCAGTATTACGGGGCGCCCCGTTCAAGCTCGCAAACGACAAAATCTTTGAGGACCTTAAGTCCCAGAGCTTTCCGACCGAAGCATTGCATAAAATGCACTAAAACTGCGGCAGACGTTTTCCTTTCGCCCTCGTCATCCTAACTCTCCCAAATCGAGGGAGATCTTCAGAGAGGCTCGCACAATCTGTGGACTCTCAAATATCTCCGTCAAGCGTCCTCACCCTCGCTGTCACCCTGGGCAATGCCACCGTTGCCAGCTTTATGGGCACGCAGCGGCTAATTGCTCAGCTTCCCCCGGGTGCATTAAGTGCCTGAATCCATATTTACGAAGGAGTGCACTCGCACTCCCAATTCCACTTCTCCCCCTGAATGTGTGCTGTGCGGCCGCCAGTCTGGCCACAGTCTGGCGCGCTCCGCGTCCCTCCGTTAAGAGGACCGCGCCTAAACCGGCGCCACCGCTCACTCCCGCCAACTTCCCACCGCTGCGCAACTGGGCTCCCCCGGAAGGAGCCGAAGCCATCTCCAGTCAACTCCTGGAGACAGCGTCCGGCTGCTCCACCTTCCCGTCCTATCCCAGCTCCCGTAGCTTCCGTAGGTCCGCACCCCGCTCCGTCGTCTTCACCTCTGACGTCATTGGCTGAGGACATGAAGACCGTGTTCGACGTTATTCAAAACGTTGACATTAGGGAAATTGCCGTAGTCGCACGCAAACTGCGAGCCGCTCGCTCTCCTCATGAGCGTCTCTTCACGTTAGCCGAGCATCACTCGCTACTTAGTTCCTTATAAATTACATATTAGCATAAATTCTTAAATAGTAAATATAATGTCTAGACCTCCAAATCCCGCATCCGGTCGTAGCAACCCCAAGGGCTTATCCCTAGTTTCATTTAACGCTCGTAGCCTTAGTACTAACCTTCCTGAGCTCAAACTGTTCCTTCAGAACAACGAGCCAGACTTACTGCTTCTCCAAGAGACGTGGCTCACTCCAAACTACTCCAGGGGATTCGCTAGTCCCAAATACGCGTTCACCCGTAACGATAGGCCCAACTCCGACGGTTTCGGCGGCACTGCTATTTACTACAAAAGAAGTTTCCATTGTTCTCCTCTCCCTACCCCTCCTCTCCTCAACATGGAAGCCACTGTGTACTATGTCTGGTCATCCGACCATCGTTATAACTTCAATCTACATACCTAGTGGCACCAGACCAATCCGCAGCGACTTTGAGGCCATTCTCGCACTCGGCCATTCAGTCATTATGTCCGGAGATTTTAACTCCAAACATGCTGACTGGACGTGTCTATAGACTAACACTAGCGGTATCGCACTCCTCAACATCACTGAGTCACTTGACTTAGACGTCATCTGTCACATCACTCCCACTCCCTATCCTGGCAACCCAAACTACTCTCCCGACATCATTGATCTCAGATCTATCGAACTTCTCAATGACCTAGCCTCTGATCTAGGAGCGCCTAACGATAACATTACGTCTCCTAAGACCTTTACCAACTGGAAAGGCTTTAAAGATACGTTTGTTTCAGCCTTAGAGGCCCCGAACTCTCCGCTTGCGATCTCGTCCGACCATTTAGACAGACCGGATAAAGAAAGACTCGTTAGTCAATGCCCTCACTGATGCTATCAACTCAGCCATCAGTCATAACGAAAAGTTTGCTAAGCAAGGCAAACTCACGCTTCCATTAGCGGTTAGCAATCTTATTAAAGCTTAGAACGTGGCTCTCCGGAGGGCCAAGCTCTATCCCACGCCCGCCAATAGACTAGGTGCGAATCAGCTACAACGTAAAGTTAGGTCTTGCCTCGCGGAACTCCGTAACGCTCCGATGAACGATCTCATGGAGAATATCTCTCCGTCCCACCAAGCGGATTATAGTATGGCGCGAGCCTTACGCGTAGACGGCGCCTCTCACTCATCTGCACTCATCAAAATGCTGGCCTAGCACTCAACCCGCGGATCCCTCCCACATCTAGGCGGTGGAGGGCGAAGTCCTCCGCAGGCACTCTCTCCCCATCACTGCCGACCCCGTCACAGTGTCTAATGATGAAATTTCTCTTCTCATTAGACGTCAAATATCCAAAAAGGCTCCAGGTGCGGATGGAATTTCCAACCATGCACTTAAGCATCTGCCTCAAAAGGTGCTTACCTTCCTTGCTATCATCTTCAATGCCTGCTTAGCTACTTTCCGAAAGCTTGGAAAGAAGTGACAGTCATAGGCATTTCCAAGCTCTTAATATCCCTGCTAATCACAGACCCATCAGCCTCCTCAAGGCTATGGCTAAACTTCTCGAAAGAGTCATACTCTCTCGAATGCAGAACCATTTGTTTCCAACGGATGGCGATCCCCTCATCATTTCCCATCAATTTGGCTTTCGCGCTAAGCACTCTTGCCCTCAGCAAGTACATCGTATAGTCGAGTTCGTCGAGTTTATAGACTCGACGGCTTCTATCCGCGGCGTCATAAAGCGGTCGCAGTTTTCTTTGATGTAGCCAAGGCTTTCGATAAAGTCTGGCACAGTGGTTTCGTTTATAAATTCTATAAAATAGGCTTACCGGATCGCCTGGTCAAGATAATCGCGTCGTTTCTCAAAGACCGTACGTTTCATTTTAAACATTAAGGCACGCTTTTCACGCCTCGTCCCATAAAGGCTGGAGTCCCTCAAGGCTCAGTCCTCGCCCCTATGTTGTACACCGTGTACACCACCAAAAACATTCCCATCGCGCCGAAAGGCGTCGAACTCGCCCTCTTTGCCGACGACACCACCCTTTGCATTAAAAGCCGCGATCTCCCGAAGAACGTCACCAGACTCCAAAAGGTCGTAAATGCCCTCGGTGTATGGTTTCAAAAATGGCGTATCGATGTGAACCCAGACAAGAGTTCTACGGTTTACTTCGACTTTAAACGCTATCGCATCGCCGACAATCTCCACGTTCGAATGTTAGATATTCCCATCCCCTGGTCACCTTAGACCAGACGTTTTCTTTCAAACCACACGTCGATACAGTAACGAAACTCACCCGTTTTTACTTAGGCCGCCTATATAGTATGTTAGGTAGACATAGTAAAATGTCATTTAGAAGCAAACGTACGCTCTTTATGACCTGCGTTAGACCCCTCATGTCTTATGCCTCGCCAATCTTTGCCCACGCGAAACCCTCCCTTCAGCAGAAACTGAAAGTGGTTCAAAATCTCTTCTGCCGCAGGGCCACAAACGCACCCTGGTACGTGCGTAACGCGGACCTGCACAGAGATCTTGAACTACCTACAGTGCAACAGCACCCCAAAACGCTCTCGGAAGCGTTCTTCAAACGCTCCGAAACCCACTCCAATCCCTTAGTTCGAGCTTCAGTCTCGTATACTACCCCTGTCCTTGATTCGAAGTTCAAAGTCGCTAGGCCTAGGAATGTGCATGCGTTCTATTCCACAAAGCTGACAGACGATCTCGAAGCCCTTCTGGCCGCAAATTCTAATTTTAATTTTAACTCGAATTAACTTAACTTCTCTAAATTTAATTTCATTAACTTCCCTTTGAAATTTTGAGCACCTTCAGTGCAATATAAATTCCAGCGGGTGACCCCTTCAGGACCCCGCTTGCACGGCCTTTTTCTCCAATTGGCCGTCGCTTCAGATGAAAGCTATAAGGCAAAAAATTGCATGAGTCATTCAGGGGGGTTTTTTAGTGGGTAGAGGCTCTGGTAGGCTCGGAGCGAGTCCTACATAACATCGATCGCGCGCGCGGGGTATGCGTAAGAGCATTTTTTAGATCCTCCTGCCGTCCCCTTGGAAAGGAACAAACAAAAAAGAATAACATAATTTCAAAGATAGTGACGAAATTACTGCAACTGCTGAGGACCTGCGAACCACCTACTGTTTTGAAGTGGGTCAATAAAAAGATAAATACACCCCATATTTGATTTGGTACTACTTATATACTTTTTAAGTTTACCCACAGTTTAGTAGGTTACTGTAACCGAAACGTGACAAAGTGTAATAAAAAACATAATGAAATGCTAATCATTAAAATCCTGTGATGCTGATAATTTATTTTTGGACCAACTAAAATAATTTTTGATAGATGCTAATTATATTGTAGACTTTGCTTTAGGTGATTACGACACCCAGTGAAACAATGCTTGATGTTTTAACAGTGACCATATTTCTACGTTTGTATGAAACAAAATATGTCTTATAATCCGAGTGAAGTGGCATCTTTTTAAAATTGGGACCGTAGTTTTTCTGAAATTGGTGCCACTTTTAAACTAGTTTAGCGATATTTGTCAGTACCGCGATAGTACAATGAGGGGTTTTTAATTGGGCAGTGTAAAGAAAAATATTGATTTTGGCAGAGTAGACAGCAATACTAATACTAACAGGAAGTAAAATTAAGCTTGATACGCGTGACAGATGACAAATTTATATTTCTATAGAGTAGATATTTCATATTAAAAAAAAAAGTTTGTAAACAAACCATTGCCGGATATAAATTTGTCAATTTCATCAAGAATCCCACTTCCAAGACACTAAAATTGCACACCAGTAACTCAGAAAACACTGCCGCCCTTTTATTAAACAACTTTGAAGTAGTACTTGGAGCTAAAACTGGCAAAACTAAAAAAAGTACAAATAGATAAAAAAATTGAGATTTTTTCTTTTTTTTTTTAATACAAACATTAGGGATAACCATCGACATAAAATGAAAATGAATGAATGACAGGTATCGATTCCCGATTCGTATCGACATTTTGATGTATCGATACAACAAGATCCGATAAGACTAAATCACTCAGATAAATATGTTTATGTAATAATGAATGATTTTACTTTCAGTGTAATTTAGTAACATTATAGTTTACAAAGACTTTTTGCCGTTGGAACAATATTGTGGTTGTTACTGATTCTTTTATTAGGTGAGTTTTGAGCATAATTCGTTCTGCTTATAGTTCCGTGAATTAATGTACCACTAGAATGTGTCGTTTTTTGGTATAATAAGTCCTATTCTGGAGAAAAAATATCCTTTTTTTAAATAAATATGTTTACTTTTATTTTTTTTATTCTAATTCATAAAACCACATTGTACATTAATATTAATTTCAAATGTTATTTTTTTATGTGGCAACTTTAAACTGGGTTTATGATGGCAAACCCATATACTGTAGCGCGTACGCATACCCCTCATTCACAGGGGAGGTCAGCTTTATTGCCTGATTGCAAACTATCTAGAAGGGCAAACTTTTAGAGCTATTGGAATAAGCTAGTTATGCAGATGACTAAAGTCGATTGTAACTTAAAGGGCAAAGAATTATTAGAATAGGAAGTATTTATTCCAGTAGACGCACAAATGATAGAGCTACAATCGAAAGGCCAGGGCCAAGGCAACAGCCAGCAAAGAGAGTTTACAATGGTCACTGGCCTAAAGACATTCCGACTACAGAAAATTCAAAGAGGGAACATTAAATACCTTAATTGCCTTCTGTGCAGCAAAAAGATAAAGCGCAAAAAAGGGTTTTGGTATAAGATTTGCAAAAATCCTCTTTGCCCTGCTTGTTTTGAGGATTGTCATACTAATTATGTAGTAAATGTGACTGATCCTGAGTAATACAAAGACTGATGAAAGAGTAACTCTTGTATAATATGGATAAAAAATATAAAATGATTTTAAAAGTGCATTTAATTTGTTTTTTGTTTTGATTGTGTAATCTGGAAAGAAAACATAACATTTAGTTTATTTTTGTTTAGTCTGATTCTACTATTTTAAAAATATAAAGAGAACTGATTGTTAATTCTTTTACATTAATAAAAAGAAATTATATTTTGATAAAAAATAATTTTGTTGATGTCGATTATCGCTTTGCCAAAGCGATTAGATTTAATAATTCAATAATCAGTATGGGTAAAATCACTAAAATGCCAAAGGGTTATTGACGTTTGTTTACAAAGTTTTTTTCTGAATCTGGTAAAGATAATAGGTTAGGGAGGTAAAATATGGCATTGTCGTGCTTGCATTTTTCTATACAATAATACGTTACTTTATGTATGTATTTTCGATGACATATCAAGCTATATTTTAGCTTTTAAATCTTAAACGGGATATTTAGCGTCAATTAAGTTTGAACTATCTGGTTTGCGTTTGATTTAATTATTATAAATTCAATACTTTTCAAATTTCAGTTTTATCAGTCGGGTAGGGCGTTGATGAGAATATATCAGGCAAAAATTATGAAATAATCCTGATTGAACTGAGTAAAATGCAAAACAGGTTTAATTATAACGCAAGGCATCTGGAAATGAAATATTACGTAAAATAAAATGTAGATTATTAAATAATAAAACAAAATAAACGTCACAATAATTTTTCTCAAAGTTCCCGAGATGTTTAGGAAAATCAGGATGAATCAAGATGGTGGCCAACTTCAAACTTTTCCTTTATTTGGCTGGGGCTTTACTTTGATTATCAGTAATTCCTATAGCTAAGTTTCTTTCAAAAAGGATTCTATTTGTGTTTACTTTCCAAAAATAGTCAGGTTTCTATTTTTAAAGGTAGTTTTATTTACTACGAAACGTAGTTAG
Source organism: Marasmarcha lunaedactyla (assembly GCA_923062675.1). NCBI lineage: Eukaryota > Metazoa > Arthropoda > Insecta > Lepidoptera > Pterophoridae > Marasmarcha > Marasmarcha lunaedactyla. Next base: position 7,986,068 of record OV281339.1, on the reverse strand, counting down.
CAAAATAAGTTTCGGCGTACCTATAAAGATTGCGTGAAGCCGAACATGGCGTGGCAATCTGGTCGATCAGTGCTGCCTCACAAATATTTTTAGTTGTAAGTAACGTGAACTTGGCCATTACCAATAAACTATTCTGAATATTAGAATACTATTCTGGAATATATACACCATAAGTGCTTAGAAAATGTTACTCTATACCTCAGGCTTTGAAGCATTAGCGATTATAGATGTACAATGTGTCCGGTTATGAACTGGCACTATTCTACGTACTAGGTACTACTAAATGGGGCCCAACCCCCTCCCCCTCTAAGCGGGAGCCATTTTGATTTTTTGGTAATAATTTCTTTGTGCGTGTACCAAAAACGACATATCTCTCATAATGTTGGTCTCACTGAGATAAAAATAGGCTAATTGAAAGGTCAATAATACTTCTACTATACAAATACTAAGTCTCTCGCTTACCTGTATAAAAAAAAGTTTTACTTCAACGAAACCGTTTGAAAAATCATAAATATCTCAAAAAAGTGCTCAAAAAATTGCAATTTAGTAAATTATTGTAAATTACTGTAAAAACTTACTTACGTACTTTACTTTATAATCTGAATGAATATAATTAATTCTAAATGACGTCCGTTGTTCCCGCTCGTGGGCTGAGTAACCAAATAAGTCCTTTACGAGCATTTACCTTGAACCAAAGTTTGGAAAGAAATTGTTGGGACGAGTAGGCATTTGTTATGAAACTTCTCGTCGACTGTTAGAAGTAAATCTCTCCGTTTCTTTTGAAAGTTATAGTATACAAAGATATTACGGGCCTTATAGAATTACCTAATATATATTATTTTATTTATACAGAAACTTGATCACAGTTATTCAATACATAACAATTACAATTTGTTTAAAATGAACGCGTTTTTTAACGTGTTATCTACACGTTGTAAGAGACTAGCAATTTCGTGGGTTTGCACTCACGTAGCTCCTGATCTTTAAGGATTTCTAATAATATTTAGCTATTTTTGCATTTGAATAATTTGCTGGTGTATCTGGGGATATTATACTATACGAGGTTTTGCCCACCGCTCGTCCCTTTATGGTTTATCCCTCGTGCTTACGAATTGTTTTTGTAGGATCTTCGCAGGCTTAGCTATCGCAACTCACCAACGTTCCATTAAAGTTGGTTTACATTAATTTTTATTTATAATCCAAAAAAAATACAGCTTCTTGATATTTTAGTACTAAGTATCAGTGTGGTGTTAATTATTGGCGTTTGTTTCAGTACTAACGCCCAACGAAGAAGCACGACAAGCCGCGATTCGCGAACTGGTCCTTACAGAGGCCCATTACATTAAACACCTTATCGCTATCGTTGAGGTAAGTTTGTGAATTTGTTAATTTGAGTTATCAAGAACGTATTTAAAATAAAACTCTTGGTAAACATCAATACCTCCTTGAGACTTGAGCAATCTTTCAAGTGTTTTTGGAAGCTTCGATGCTACAAACAGACTCACATTGACAAAAATATATCAGACTTATTCGTTTGTTTGCATGGGGCCTAAAACAGTAAACGATAAAGGTTTTTTTTTTATTTTACGTTAAAAAGAATATTTTAAATACATTTTCGAAAATAGAACCCTTGTACTGGTTTTTTTGGTACTGAATTTATTCTTATTCGAGATGTCTACCCTATGCGTTGGTATTAAAAGCTTATAGCCATACCAATGGGACAATGTAACTTTCAAATGGTTGTAAAACCAGTTCGGGAATTTCAGAGTTTATCGATTATAATTAAACAAACAATATTTAATTATATACTCGAAATAGTAAAGATGTCTAAAATTCAAAAAACTTATGTTACTTACAATTAGCCAACTTGATGGCTCCAGGAAATGTTAAGTTACGACAATATCAATCTCATTAACTCGATTCACTTAGTTGATTGTCGCTCACTGCAGACACAAGTGCTGTATTATTAATTTTTTATAATTGGCTTGATTAATACTTCAACTATTCTGTAGCTAATATTCACAAGAAAATTAAAATGTTTTCCTCGAATATTATACAAATAAATATTAGTAAATTATCCCAATTTATAAGAAATTTGTAAAACGGAAAATGAAGCCCTAATAAACTTTCAAAGTTATTGTCACCTAAATATTATCAAAGCGAAAATCTATAAACACGTTAATTAAACTTATTGTAAACTTTTATGCAGCGTAGAACGGCAAAGTAGTAGTTCCAAAATGGATTCCAACAATTTTAAGATGTAGACGACACAGGGCATAAATTTTGTTTCGCGCGCGCGATAAAATTATTGAAAGATTTTTTTATGGTTTTATAATGAAGTTTCACATTTTGATACTCTCTGTATAACTGCGCTTAAAAATATGCATATGGATGCAACGATTTAACTCCGGAAATTCGCACCAAAAAACTGTTTTGCCCAACCAAGAAACTTATAAAGAAATGGACTACACGTCCGTTCCCAAGTGCTCAGAACTTTTCTTAATGACACATTATTGAAATCCAAATATTTAATTTAAATAAATGGCGTAGTCACTTTTTTCAAGAGGACGTATTAAATGCTTATAAACCTAACAGTTTATCAGCATTTAATAGGATTCCCCTTTTTCAGTAATTTTCGACATGATTGCACAGTCCCTGTGATTACACAAATTGTAATTTATTACCTTCGTTTCATTATGTCGATGTTTTTAATGGATTGAATCCTTTGTTTTTGGCTAATTGTCGGAAAATAACGGCAGTCCTTTTTCATACATTGTTCTGAGCTCCCAAAGAGGCTCTTTATAGAATTTTGTAATTTACCTTTAAAGTTACTTAAAGGGTTTTATATTTCGAAATGTTTGTCCAACTCGAATTTGGGACATATTTTTATTTTGACAACTCAACATTAACTTACTAGAATATCGAATATATAATGGAATATATATCGACAACCACATTCAAAACTTATTCTTATTACAATTATTATTATTGAAATATCATCGTAAGTATAAACTTTGTTTTTAATAAAAACTGTCGATTGTAAAAAGTGTTATTATATTTTGAATATTTTATATTTTGAACGTTTTTCAACTTTAATATCGTCATCAAATTTATTTATTATGAATAACATTTAATCCCTCTTCCAAATATAGACAAGTATCTATAATTAGCAAGAAGCAATTGATGCAAGATCGGGATAATTGCTTCGCTGCTCCAGAAGGCTTAAGCTTGCTTAAAGGAATTATCAATAATTGGTTAATTTAGCAGCATGCAATTGCATTATAATTTCTAAAGATGTTTTTATGACTATGTAAAGTTGATTGGTCATAAGAAGTCCTTATGGACTCTTATGATCAGAATGTATGATTAGCCCTCGTTGCGGTTGCTTATTAAATACGCTTAAAAATACCTTAAATTATAACAACGAAATATGAAACAACTAAAAATATAGTACCGAATGGTTAAAATTTCTAATACATTAAAATAAATACAGCCATAACGTCTCAGTTTGAAACACCTAGTTTTGAAACCCCTTCTTTTAAAATACCTTTAGGTCAGTTGAAATGATAATGATAATAAAAATTCTATAGTGATAATATAGTGTTTTTGTTGAATACCAACTTTTACTTTTCGAGAATTACAGTTCTACTTTGCATATAACGAAGTACAAAATTTCAGGTTGAGGTCAAATAACTGTGACACAAAAACGCCAATATCCTGCAAGACGCGCCATAACCAAGCAGTAATGTGAAATTAAAAAAATGAATGAAAATAAAACCGTGATGAAAATAGCATTTTTTATATATATTCCTTCTTCATAATCAGAAACAGACAAGCTTTTTGGCACAATTAAAAATAAAACTAGATGGTTCTTACTAAATACCAACTTTATTTATTTATTGAGACTTATGGTTACAAATTGACATGTTTAGGCCAACGAAATTTTGAATTAGGGTCAAACAACTAAGACACAAATGTTAATATCCAGTAATAATATCCAATAAGATTCGTATGAGCCGAGCGAACGAAGTGAGCGTGATCCGCCAACTCGCGACGAAGCGCCAATGCACAAAATAAGTTTTCAAATAAGACAATAACTTACTCTAATGTTTAAAAAAGACCAACGGAGTTTTGAGTTTATTTCAAACAACTATTAGGGATTATGAATGCACCGCGGTATGGTGTCCATTCTACATTTCGAACTTTCGGTACATTGCATTGAGTTCGGGTCAAACAAATATATTTTAAGAAATTAGAATTTTAAAGGTAATTTATTTTCAGCTGGGATTCCTATACGTAACCCTCATTGAAATACCGCATTTAGACATAACATAAGAAAAAAGAAGTATCATATGTAAAAGTTTCACTCAAAAATAGATTTTACCTAAGATAGCTCTTGGTTAGCTGTAACCAACCCCTTAGTATGTTCATTTCTGTGGATATTTTATATTTCTTATAATGTGGTTAACGAAACAATGTGTAAATTGTTGGAAATTAGTTAATATGATCACTGTCATCATATACTAAGTACTTATATATAGTTTTATTAAATCTATATTTGTAATAAATTTATTTACAGCATTATACTCTAAATTTAAACAATAAAATCGGTCAAAAAATAGTCCTTATATGTAAGAGAAACTCAAAATATTAAATTTAATAATAATAGTAACAAATTTTACGCAGTTTATTTGTTTTCGTTCGTATATTATTATGGACAACGTTGAATTACGTAGTGTTAGGTACAGAATTCCACAATTTGTATATTAAATATATATTGTTTTATATGATCGAAATTTATTTAATTAGACTGTTCTTATAAAGATGTCGAGAGCCACTCGAAGTCTATTTCCCTCCAGTAAAAGTTGATAAAAAGAACAAAATTTTGCATATAATGCATTATTTATTTTGTTGTTGACAAGAGTCATGTTTTTATCTGATAACATCGTTGTAAAGAAAGCATCTTCCCGCCAAATCATTTGTTCTAAACCAATAACATTATTGATAATATCATTAGATTCGAAAGATTTCATGACTTCTTAGAACAAAGCGCCACTCTTCAATATTATTTGTTACTGTGTTCCACTTAGGAGTACTTATAAATGTTACATTTATAATCATACCAGATTATGTGCATGAGCAGTTTGAACGACATATTGATACACAAAATCATCAAACTTTTAAGGAGTTTAAGCAAATCTTACGACTCGTGCCTAAGTTTCCGAATTTTAAGAAATTCGGTTTTTCTTTTTCACAACTCTCATATTACAGTGAATTATATAACTATTATTGATATATTTACCTGTAAACATATTTACGTTTTCACATCCACCTTTCTAAATCATTAAATGTCCCATCAACTAGACTGCAAGACCATTTCAAGTGTCGCAGAATGCCCTAAGTTTACAGTAAAGCTACTTTATCACAGAGTACCTAAGGTTACTATATTATAATAAGTAAATAAAGGGAAAGGTTACCTTGCCAAATAACTGGGACAGGCGGCCGGCACTTGCTGTGATCGATCTCGGACCCATCACGCGTGCCCTTGGCGAGGGAGCCGGCGAAGGGACTTGATGACGTACTTTACACCTTGGGTAGTTTTGCCTTGGTAATAGCGCTGTGTTTTATAGAAGGGTGCACATATAATGATTCGAAAATAAAAAGTTAGTTTTTTTGTAAATCTTGTTATGCCCAAAGCAACGCTGTGACATTTGAAGGTCAGCCTATCAAATTACGATATTTTTTATAAAAACTTCCGAATTGCCAATAATTCATGAAATAAAGGCTCTTAATGGATACGTAACAGCTGAGTTAATATAAATTGAAGTGAACCGAAATTGGAAACAGTAGTAATAATCCACCAACAGATATTTGCGGGATTAGTGGCGGAACAATAATGGCCTCAGCCCTAAGGGCGTGTACAAAATGCCTCGTTTTGCAGCTGATTACTTAAGCCCTTTAGGTAAAAATGTTTGGAATACATTAAAATTTTTATGAATTAAAATCATAATTAAAATTAGACAAATATACCAAATGTTCAACTCCAGAGTAAGTGGAATTCAGTTATTGAGTAAAACATAAGTAGTCAACACTAGAAAACACGTATCCTTATTGGACAAATGTTTTTCAATATCAGAAATCGATCTCGCACCTAGCGGTCCTGTAAGGGTACCAAGTAAAATTAAAAACGTGAATATTAATTTGCCAATAAATGTATAATTTTGAAACGCAAATTAAATTAAATTGTCATTAAATTTGTTCTACTGCGCCCGCTCCGAACCCTTGGAACCACCGCCACCGCTTCAGCATCAAGCCCCTGAAAAATGTGATATTACCAGATTACAGATATACCGGCGTTTCGCTCAGCGTAATCTCTTCTTAGCGGAACTTTTTAATTTATAATTATTAAGTGTCATCATTTTCTGAGAAGCGTAAAAAACTTGAATGACTAACTTATAGACCAAATTGTACGAACATATTTTTCTTTGAAACTAGCATATAATACCAAAGTACTTAGGGTTTATTCAAAAATCTCCCAATCTTGTTTGGTGTTTTGTTATTGCAGTAACAACGGCAGTTGTTCTGTGTTTCACAATCTCACATTTTTTAGTTAAAATTACTTCGTTTCTGTTTCTATAGAAATGTTTGTTTCACTGGATTTGACGCACAGAGAAAACGCACTAATGTAACAATGGCGCTTCAGACATAAATCGTAGTACACGTATCATTCTTAAAGCCTCAAGTTTGAGGACGTCAACCCGGCAGACATGGGTGGATGCAAATATCGGAAGACTCCCATTGTACGCGAAGGTAAATTAGCATATTTGTACCGCAAAATACGTATGCAGTGATAACCCGAATGCGGGACAGACGTCTGACGTAGTCCGACACTAAAAAGTTTGAGTTGTGCGGGCGTGCACCACGTGGCGTTTTTTATAAAATGTTGATTTGATGTAATTAATTTTTTTATCCTTTATACAACTTCAAGTCAGAATGTATTGCTTCTTTTATGTCAAACGTGTATTTAGATGTCTTGTCTTCTTAATTAATGTCGACCTCTTTACTGATACATCGCGGCATTCTGACGTACTTGCTAAGGCTTAGCCGTGACGGTACTACAATCGTTCCTACTTTGACCGCCATAATAATCACGTTTGCGTGGTTGTGTTCCAGTCTGAGGAAAGGAACACCCAGAGCAATTACTGGAACAAAGGCAACGCATCATTAGTCGAGGTAATAATCACAAAAACTATTAATAAATAAGACACGTATGGCTAACGGTGTCCGTGGGCGCGGTTGCCACACACGGTTCTTACGATCCCGGGGCTCGTTTGCGGGCTGTCAATATAGTAAAAAATACACGTAATTCAAAATTGGAAGGGTATGTAAAAATTCCAAAGCACGAAAAATATTGAATATATTTTTATACAATTTCCAAATTTACAAAACATCAACAGTTTTGGATATTAACAAGCAAACTTTTTCAGTTATGTATCAATATCATGCAGCTGTGTTCTACAAATTTTGAGGCCGCACTCTTCGGAAATTTAAATATAGATATATTATTCCATATCAAACCTTCGCGTCTTAGTTAGTGCCTTTCTAATAGGTGTCGTAATCGTCACCTATTCTCTAGTCTAATAGGTACCCGTCCTACAAGGTCAGATTATTTTATGTTTCTTTAGCTTTAACACTTGGTTAATAAGGCTGAGAGTAAACTCTTTAATCGACGAGTGCGACTGTTCATAGATAGCTAAAACAAGAAATAAGGTTCTTGTAGACATTAATATAAGTATAGGTTGGTAAGCCTTCCGATATTTCAAACTGAAAATAGTGATGAAGATTTCATCCGAATGTTTTGGAAGAAGTAATTTGCGAAGAAAAAGGTCCTCAACTTTAGAAAAGCGAAATCAAATTAGGATGGGGCGTCGAAATCCCATTGAAAATTAATTGGAAATTTGGTGGCTTTTTGTGTGACTTTCCATGTTTGAAAAACCCTAACGAATTTCTCCAAAGTATATAGGTTGCAGGCGGATCTTGTAACCAGATGTTTTATATCACGACTAGCCATTTTCAAAAGAGGAATTTTAACGTAACGTTACTTTAACAGTATTTACTCTAATGTTCTGATACAGCCACCCCGTTCATAGGGGTGTATGTACAGGCGGCGATGATTTACTTGTTCCGGTGTACTGTCGTGTGTGACCTCGCTCGTATCTCATATGCCAGCTACGAAAATACCTCTTTATTTTATTTGTTTATTTACTTCTTTTATTATTATTAATACTCCTCAATCAAACTATTCTTTATAACAACACACTACGTGATCGAGCTTTCTTATATCTCAAACTTAACTTAACGTAAAAGTACTGTTTTTATTATATAATAACCAAAAAACTTTCATCATGCTTTCAGAATACCAACTAAAGAACGTTAAAAACACATTCGTTTTTAATAATCAGGGTGTGTTCTTGAGAATTATCTGTTAGGACGTTACGTAGGTTTACAATAAACACAAGTATTTCCTGTGAGCGTATTTTTGGCATCGTAAAGTGCGGTGTTAGTTGGCCGACCCAGTGACCTCGGCCAACGACCTCCAGCCACTCGACTACACTAATCGGTGAAAAGCAATCTTTGGTCGAACACTTCAGTAAATGTTTCTTAACCTAGTTAAACTGCACCCCAAGATTATAAGGTTTAAAGATAGGCGTTAATTTAAGTTCCTTGTTGTTAAGTGAAGGCGATTTTCATTACAAAGCATTGTTATAGTCTATTTAGGTTTCTTGCCTAATTATGTATATGGTAAAGACGTAAGTTGTCTGTTTGGTTATCTGTACTATTACTGTAAAGAGGATATCTGTGTGTATTCTTTTCATAAATGTAATCGATAAACTGTGAAATCACAGGAGGTCTTGTCAAGTTTCCGATTGCAAGTCTGCAATCTACAATCGCTGACGCAACCGAAAACGCTTAGAGTTCCAGGTGTGTCTTTAGAAGTTCATTCACCAAAGGAAAGCTACGTTATTCGGCAATATTTAAGTACATCTTATCCAGAAGTTCCATCGGGATCGGCAGTTGTTTTGGAACGAGGTTGAGACCAGACGACAATTCCATTGCGAGTATATAAATCAATCAATAAATATAATACTTTGCATTCTTAAATTCTACTTTGCAGAAATTTTGCATTCTTAAACGTTTCATGCGATAGTAATAAAAGCGTAAGGCCACGATGTTTCTGACTAAAGTTTACGTCTTTTTTTAAACGAATGAAGCCGCGGGTTGGGAGATTATTGTAAATGAGTGAATTATTTGCTTCGTGTGTTGTTCCTAAAATTTCGATTTTATTGAATCTTAGGAAAGGGTTCGTAATCCAAAAATGATATGTACTGTAGCTATATATGAGCATTAAACATATTAAAATATTTCTGAGAATTTTGAGCGAAAATGATTTTCTTTTAGGCCTTTAATGGACGCCTTCATGCAGCATCGTACAGCTGACACAATAATTAACAATAAATGGAAGGTATTTTAAAACATATATTTTTGAACATATTCTTTGGAAGTAACAACAAAAGACAGTTTCATCTATGGAATGAATCATCTTTATAAGCTAAATGCAATTTTTCATAAAGGACAGCATTTTATTATCCGACTTGAAAAAATGGTTTTTCAACAAAGAACGACTGTACAAAAGTATACGAACGTACTCCCTAAGTCTCCGTAATCGAATCGCGGGTACAATAAATTCGATAAGCAGATGATATCAGCTCGTCAGGGACCCTCGTCGTTTGTCGTTCACCTCAGCCGGATTCACTACACCGTGTAATGAGTTAAGGAACAAGTACGTCACGTTCCGAATGTTTTTATCCTCATTTTTGAGAATCTACAACAAACTAAGTTTTTCTCGGTTTTCCTCGCGCTTCTGATTTATGTTTTGCTCAGGCTTTTTTGCACTTTTGAGCTTGTAGATTTTTGTGTCGTTCGGGTTTTCTCGCGCTTCACATTGTGTAGATTTTTGTTTGGTCGCGTTTTCTCGCGCAACTAATCCCGCAGATTTTTTTATAGTAGTGTATGCTCCTTCCGTAGAGCAAAGCTGTTCCCGCTGTATAGTTACTCGGTATTTTTTATTGTTAAATTATGGTTAAATAATAATTCCAAGAAGTCCTTACATATTACTTTTAATCCTCAACACAAACAGTGTGTATCGCGTGTACGTGTGTGTATCTGTGGTGTATCTGTGGTATATCTGCGCGCGTTAGCTGAATTTGAATCAATTCCCTTTGTATTTATATTATTTCTACTTTACTTCATTTAAATTATCTGCTACAATATAAATGTCGGCAAAAAAGTAGACAAAAAAGTATACTTAGAAGTTGTGAGTAACTTGCTGTCGCTTAAGCTCCTGAATCAAAATAGTATCTGTTGTGTGTTGTTAACGACTCAACCACATATAATTTCAATAAAATATACCTACATCATACATTTAGTTAAATATCATACCCATATAAATAAAAAAAAGTATAAATAGTTCTTGAGTGGAGACCGCGTCTCGGCAAACGTAGTGTAGGACGTCCTCAGACACGGTGGAGTGATGATTTGCGCGGGATGGCTGGCAGGAGCTGGATGCGAGTAGCCGAGGATAGACCTCGATGGCGTGAAATTGGGGAGGCCTATGTCCAGCAGTGGACGAATATGGGCTGATGATGATGATGATGATGATAAATAAAAATATTGCAAATTAATTATGCTTCAGACTTTGTGTATGGTCTTTTGCAATTACGTATTCACAAACAGCGCGCTCACTAATTCCTATCCCGCCATCTATAACTGTTTTCCTTATAACGCTAATTTCTTTATAATACTAGCATTGGAACTTGGAACTTCTGGTTTATTAAGAATAGCTACAGTGAAGGCCTTAAACTGAAGGCCATTTACACACAGCCTTAAACATTTAATTTAATATTTTCCTACCTATTCCGCTACATTTTAATGTAGCATTTCAAGAAACGAATTAAATATGGAGTTTATGTCTGTGTTAATCAAAACAGAATTGTTTGTTCTGTTTCGTAGCAGTTGGTGTTGCGGATTCGAGTCCCAGTGGGGTTATTACATTTTACATTAACCTGACATTTATGGCTCTACTGTAGGGATTTGGAAATCTGAACTACATAAAATTATTAAGTAATTATCATAAGCAATAAATAAAAACCTTATCAATTTTATTTCCATTTTATTGTATTATTCAAGAGAATTTCAATAATTTAATAGTATTTATAATTTTATTGTTAATTAGAATGCATTTATAATTTACAAAGTTTATAATGTTTGGTTTACTCAAAATATGTAAAACATGCAGTCTGTACATACTATGGGGTTACAGTCCATTAATGTGTCATAGTGTAACATTAAGTTAATTAATGTATATCTACTGTAAAACTGTTTTGTACAGCAAATAAATAAAATAAAAATAATATAAATTTACATCACATATTTTACGCACCCTCCGGATACAGAATAAAGATATAATGTTACCCTCAGTGTGAGGTAGTTAATTTTCACTTGTACATGCTACTGGGTACAACAGATATATACGAAACCAAATTTTGTGTCGTGCTTAATTTTATGAAATTTAAATTTAAAAAGTTTAATTTCGGGCTTATTATTTCTGTTACACACGGCACTTTATACACGGTATAACAATATGAACTATAATGAGTCGAACCCGCTCGAGACACAAAAACTGCCTTAAAAGGCTTCTTTTTGATTAAATAATTATACCTCCCCTTTCAAAATGATATTCACAATGCCTTTGCAAGATTATTTTCTTGATAATATTTGACGAATCAAGACATAGCTAAGAACTATTTCTCAATATCTATATTTGAGTTTAGTTAAAGATACATCATACCTATAAAAAAAGCCTCAAAAATTTGACTCTTTGTAGGTATAGTATCTTTAGAAAGGCTCTTTCATTATCCCACGTATTAACTCTATAAAGATATCTCATTATTAGAACCGTCTGGACTATTGCGTTATGGCAAGCAGCCTGATGGCATGACCATGACACCAAGAAAAATGGTTAAGCCGCTGGTGATCCAGGACAGGAAAATTAAATCTACTTCATGGAACTACTACAGAAAGTAACAACGTATATGCGGATGATAGGCCCGTCCTCGGTAACAACCTGCATTTTACTAGAAGAGAAGCTGTCGAAGCAATTATTTTACTTTTTATATCCCCTACATTTTACAGCCTACTACTTGTGAGGGAAGAAAGAGTCGAGGTATTCTAAGGTGAAAAAGCTTAGTTGCAACTCCATAGAAAAGTACTATAAAAAGCAAGATAATTGAGAGTGTTTCTGTCACATATTACCCGTCGAAAATATGTACGTACCTGGCTTAATGACGTCATGCAAACTGGAGAGACAGTAAAAAAAATTTGAGATGCAAAAATAAAAAGATATTTATTTGTGTGTATCTATTTTTTTTACACTTTTATACAAATTTTAGATCGCTCTGGACATTATAGGGTAAAAAAACAAACAAAATCTGACAACACTAAATAGGTAGTTTATTAATATTTCACCAGCAGAGAAATAATACACAATAATGCGATTACGAAAGAAAGAATAATACAAGTACGTCGGCGCTTGCGTTGGCTACGGTACTGGACAGGCGAAAACGGGGCGAGGTCCGAGGAAGCGCATTCCTGCGAGGTTCGCAGATATTTCCGACGGGTAGTACTTTATCCTATACTATGGGGTGAATAAGTATCACGTGACCAGACATTTTACATACATGACAGTGCAACGCGTTAATTTACGAAAAAATAATATCTGACGTTTTAAAAGTTTTGTTACAACCAGGTTGCAAAATATTTTTTAACCGCGACAAAAAGGGCAGCCTTTTCGACGGAGGTTTACAAACCTTTTGGTTGCCTTATAGCTGCTATTCTACGACGAAATAAAACTGAACGCTGTTTTATATTTTCAAAATATATGTTTAAAGTAAGTTTATCTTTAAAACAATAATAAGTGTCGTATGTTAATTTCTTGTGTGATTCAAACTTATTTGTGTAATGTTTCACTGGCGGTAGACAAACCTTTCACTTGATAGTAAATGATATCTGTTATAGTATAGTAAATGATAGTAATTGATTGATGACACTGAACCGAAAGTAGGCCTCAATATTCATCATAATTGCTATGATTTCAATGGCTGTTCTCACTTTTACGGGAATTTATTTCTTTACTGTGCCTGTAAATTAGGTCACAATTGACTAGACGAGTCCCTAACAAACTCAATTCAAATTCCTTTACGAGTAATTAAGGTGATCAATACATTCCTTCGAAAGCTTTAATAGTATTTATAGAATGATTCTATTTTTCGTTACTTCCGGGATTGGTTAGCAGGTCTTTATAGCAACTGCCCACGCTCTCCAAGATAGCGGCAAGTTGCTGGACATCGACACCGAGCGCCTGTTCGCCAACATCCCCGACATCCTCAACGCGAGCCTCTTCTTCTTCGAGGCCACGATGTTCCCCATGATGATGAATGCCATAGAAAACAACATACCGTGAGTTACATATGTGCAATGTCTAAATAATAGTAATGTATAAATAACGTTATAAACTTTGTAATGCTTTCTATAATTTGTTGGAGAGTCTTATACAAAATACGCACAAATATATAGTTTATTACAATGAAACGTATGTGCGTTTCCATAACCATGTATGCATACGAAAATCCCCTGCCTGGTAAATTCGATAACGACATTGATACCTTGGTGCATTCCAGGTGTCCAGGAATAGAATCACTGCTGAAATGAAATATCCCGGCACGCTAGGTGATTGTTAGTGAAATTGTACAATTGCATGAGATGGGACTGAAATACAGAGGTTAAACCGTTTGATACAAATGTCTTGCAAGTATCTATCATTACAATGTATCGACGGATTATGGTATATTAATTTAAATACGATACCTAATCATTCCAACCAACAATACTTTTTGATCTGAAACATTTATTATTCCTTTAAAACCTGAAAGTAAAGGCTGTTGGTTTGACGTAGTACCGGAATAAAACATAAGTAATAAAATAAGTATTAAAAAAGTATAAAATAGGTTTCAATAATACATTTCAATGAGAAAAGCATATTTTTAGTGCGCTAGTTGGCTATACCCACAAGAGAATGCGCTCGTAATTGCTCTAAATCATGGCAGAGAGAAACATTCTACGATTTCAATTAATATAAAATGTTGCATAATATTAACTCTGGATGATTAAAGATTCTGCATATTTTGGCCTAGTAGCGTAATGGTTAGTTGCCCTGTCTCATACGCCGGAGGTCCCAGGTTCGAGTCCTGGCCGGGGCATTCATTTGTGTGATGAATACAAACGTTTGTTCTCGGGCCATGGTTGTTTATTCTGTTCCCCCCCAGTATGTACATCCATAACACAAGCTCTGCTTACTTTGAGGCCATGCAGTTGGTTTGTTGGTCTGGGGATTTATTTATTATTATTATTATCTCTTGGCTCCCTTAGAAGAAACTGTTAAAACTTAAATATTTGTTTTGCCTTTTTGAACGTGATAGAAAATGAAACCACGAAAGGTTTCCTTTAAATACATAAAATAAACTCATGTAATTTTTCCAGATTCAATACTGAGTATATGGCATCTGGGTTCTGCCGGTTCCGCGAACTGTTTCAACCGTACGAAAAATACGTATCCGAGCATACTAAGGCTTTGGACTACATGCGCTCACTGGCAAACCACAACGAATTTATGACGTACCTGAACTGGTGCCATGCACAAAAGTCATGCAACAGGTAATTTAAGATATTTCATACAAAAAATTTGGATATAGATTTTCAAAGTGAAATATATTTCAGAAATATATTTCTGATAGTTCAACCATTTGAATAAATCAGAGTAAAAGCGACAGATGCCTAAATCCTGATGTATTGAAAATGATATTTGGATGCAGACTTGCTCGAAGCTTTCTGCATTTGTGTTAGAAGCTAACCGCCAACAAATTCCAGCCTAGCTGTAATTATCATGAATTATTGATTGTCGCCAACCAGGTTGCAACTCGCTGACTACATGGTAAAGCCCATGCAGCGTCTCACGAAGTACAGCCTCATCCTTCGCAGGATCATCATTCACACCGACGTAGAACCAGAACGCACCTCTCTCATCGCAATGGTAAGATTCATTTCACGTCACGCCATGCGCTGTAAAACAGTGCAGACAGAATTGATTCCTTTTATCAGAATTTAACACTGCTAATTATAGGCTTGTTAGTTACATTCAATAGACCTTTCTTTATTTACAGCCAAATAAGACATCGTCAGTGAGATAATAATTCTGTTTGCTCTCAAGAGAAATTCACGCAAGCATTTACATATATTACCGTTTTGTAAGTTTGGAAATATGTTCCACACATTAGATTGTATCCTACATATTTTGATTTTTACGTAGACAGTAGAAGCATACATAATTATAGTTAATCTTGCGTCAAAGTTCCAAGACTCATTACCTACCTGGACCAACAACATTGCCGAGGGCCAACCTTTATGTCCACTTGACACAAGACAATACCAACAAACCGTTTCAAGTACTATTACAAATACCTTGAGAATAAATAAAACCACAACTTTATTTTACATAATATATATTTGTCCTCGGCAACATTGCCTTGCTTTTATGATTCAAAAAATTTGTCTCATGATGAGGAACACCTCGCCATCACAGAATTCCAAAAATAACATAGAACGTTTTATTTAGGAACGCCCAAAAATTCCGAATTATGTAATTCCGAATTTGAATATTTCGAATTTTAAAATTCCTAATTTCACGATCCCTAAGCAACTAAATTCCGACTATTCAAAAACACGATTCTTATTTTATCGAAATTCATAAATACGAAATTAAAATTTTCCGACTTTCATTAGTACGAAGAATTAAAAACCCGCTAAGTTACTAATCCGAAATATGATTTCCAAATTTTAATTTTCCAAAAATTCAGATTTTGTATCTGAAACGGGTATATATTTAAAGTTATAATCTAAATCTCCTGTGACACAAATTAAAATTGATAAGGCACATTTTGAAATTATACAAATTAGGCGCAACGACGAGCGGAGCGAGGAGGAGCAGTTAGTCTGTATGTAGATAATGCAGCGCGAGCCGAGCGAGCTAAAAGGGCTTTGCATTTCAGTACATAACCTATATACTCAAGAAATAACTCGGTACAAAAAACTAAATAAACTTTCTCATTTTCAGCTGACTATTAGAATGCTCGAACGTATAAATCGATGTGCTCATGCAGTTTTACAAGGCGTTTGTTATTGCAACTAATATTATTCGGAATTTTGATATTCGGGATTCATATTTATGATATTGCGGATTATTAATAATCTGGATTTTTTATGGTTTGGTATTTTAAAATTCGGCATATTGATTTTCGTAATTATAAACGTTCGGAATTTTGAAGATACGACGAAGAAAATTAGGAATTATGAAACACGGAATTTTCATTATTGCAATTTTGAACCATTCGGTGTTATAAAATTCGGAATTTGGAATTCGGGATTATGACTATTGGAATTAAGTTTTTCGTATTTATGTATTGTACCCGTTTTATTTATAGTTAGCTTAAGCCCAAGGCTTTAAAGGTAAAAGCCATCTTTATTTTTTAGTAGGTAGGAACCTTTATGGGCGTACAAAATAACATCTCACTGAAGCACATTCATTTATACAAAATTTAGAAGATAATCTTGACCCTTGGGGGTGGCCTTCATCCTCCAGTACGTCTTTTGCCTGCACGAACGAAGAAGATAATTTGTGAAAGAAGTTAATTGCTATATAAGTACTTACTAATTTATTAAAGGTTACTGCGAACTCATAAGGTCTAAAAATATTTTTTTTGCTTTCTTTCTATAAGTTTACCTTCATTGTTTTAAGAACTTAATGCCTGTGTTTCATTGCTTCAAAATTATGGCAGTTTGTTGAAATAACTGATAATTTTACTAAAGTCTGGTTTAAATTTGTCAGTCTAACTTATTGGTGCATAGCAGAAACCATTTTATATATTTATTTAAGTTTGGCTCAGAAACAGCTGTCGTCGTATTGATAAAGTTATGAGGGATTTTCCAAAAGTTTCGCACTGCAAAATAAAATGAATTATGGACGTAACAACCAAAATATATATGACAAACAATAAAATGCCTTTCTGCAGCGCGTATTTCCATTTTCTTATAAGCTTTTCATATTAGATGAGATAAAAAGGCCAAGCCGAAGGAAAAATAAACATTTTGATATTTTAATATCTTTCTGATGAATGATACGATGATCATTTCAAAAACAAACAGACAGACCGAAGGAAAAAGATATTTTAACTGTATAGTTTTTGCATTTTACTCTTATTGAAAAATGTTGGTTGTGAATCATTTAAAGTTTTTAGTTTTTAAAACAACTCGGATATGTAGTATATCATCAATCACTTTGAAAGGTCAGGGTCCCGTGGGCAAATTATATTGGAAACTAACAATGATGGAGTTGAAATGATGTCATTTGCAGTGTTATTTATTTAAATAAGCGGGTATTATTATTTGGTTTTGCACTCTTGTTTAAACACATTTTCAATTATTTTCTGTGTTACCCTACACCGATTTTTTTGACAAAATCCAGCCCCTGTGGGTGATTCAATTTCAGAAATATAAGAAATCAAAACTTTTTGTACTTTATTTATAATATGTGTTTAAAGTGTATGTTACATGACTTATATATAAGTGTGAGAAAAATGGGTAGAGAATTAGATTAAAGTAAAACAGCAAAAAATAGGTCCTTCTCAAAACGGACCTCAAATTTTTTTTTCTTTAATTTAGTTATTTTGATTTTACTCGTCAAATGGTTTAGTCACTAAGTGAACTGAACCAACAATATGGGAAAGATACGAAGGCAACGATATTATATGGAATCGAACTGTTTTGTCTTGCTCACATGCCATGTTTTGCATAATTCTATCTCTTTTATTTCAGGGAGCAATAGAATTGAGTTTGTGCGAGTAAAATTAAATGTATTAGGGCCATTTTTCACGTACGTTAATAGATGTTAGTTTTTGTCATTTACAAAAAACCTCTAAAAGTGGGATTGGCTGTAAAGTAAAATTCTTTGAGTCAAAGAGACATAATTCCTCCAACAAAGTTTATATTCAGAATGAAACAAACCAATAATGTTACTATATAACAACATAACTTCTTTTAACAACCATACATTTATTATTTTACGTTAGAATAAAAAGCTGCTCTTCTTCACAGGAAACTTTTGCAACCAACTACGTTCTGGATATAAATCGATCCATCCGCCAACGCGAGGAGTTGGAGATCCTCGACCATCTGTCGAACAGCATCGAAACTTACGAAGTGGTACGTTGATCCAACAGCTTTGACCATCCCTCCGTAGTTTACAGAACCTGGAACTACTTTAGGAAAATTCTTGTCCACTCGCGTTTTAATTGACATGCATATTTATTTGCGGAGGGGCAGTGCTTTATTTTCACTCAGTTCCTGGACGTGTAATAGGGGAAGAACTATCTTAGAAATTTAACTATTTTAATATCCGTTTATACGTATGTCGAATTGGCGGTCTAATGTGGTAATAAAGGGACAACACTAGTTTGGACTGGATTTTGGAATAGTCATTTGACTTTTCGGTAATATTTTTTATATGACTAGAAAATACTATTTCGACCTTTTTGTAGAGGTAAAAGTTTCACTAAATTAACAGTTTTTAACGAACATGTTTAAAGTAAAGTCCTTATAATCGTTGGGCGAAATTACTTAAAAAGCATTTTTTGCATTCGTTGTTTACCATTAACTACATCTTTTACATTAACATTTAAAGTATTTTAATTTACAATAAACTATATCGAATAATAACTTTTCCTGGGCAACCACTTAGTAACGCATTCACTAAGTAACACTGAAATCTATATAAAACTTTACATACACAATCGATAAACATTTATTGGTAATCCGTTGCCATTAATTGGCAGTCCAATTAGCGGTTGGCATGTAAGAAATAAAACACGACAAACAACAATGAATTCACTCGCCAGCGCTTGTCTTCTGTGAGACTGTAGGTAATCGACCAGTATTGCACTTGCTGAGCAATGAATTGTATCAATACACAGTGGTACGGTAAACTTTAAAAGGAGATTCCGTGAAAAACTGAGGCCCAATTGCACTACTGTTCCGAATTAGCTAGCCGTAGGCTGAATATTGCTTTATGTCTCTATCAGTTCAATAGAAATAGAAAGTGACGGAGGGACATGTTTACTTACAGACTAGCTCATATCTGTGGAAGTGGGCCTTAAGAGATGAAAATATCGTTTACTATAAATTGGAATTCAGAGAAAACGTTTATTGAACGTGGCACAGTTATATTGGTAATAAGCTATTTAGATTATTACGGTAAATCTATTAAAAACACTCTATCGTCTTTCTATCTTTACAATACATTTGCTTAAAGCAGTTTATACCTCGGCCAGATGTATTTTTTACGGTTCCAATTTTTTTTACATATATTCCTATAAAACACTTTAAATATTCAACATACAATGTTTTTTAACACACTGGAAGATTATAAACAGACGCTACTATCTGATATTATAAACTATAAGTGAAAGCCCTCCACGATCGATCCGTATTTACAGCGTAGACTTTTAATATACATTACCATAGTGGTAGACGCCGTTGGCATACTTTAGGCTTAAAACGTCTAAGTCAACCGAAATAATGATCGACAGCTACAACTTTCACATAAGTTAGCAAGATAGTAAATTCAAATATGTGTTTAATAAAAATTTATTACTATTAGGTCCTTACGTATGAAATTGGCGTTTTATCGTACTGGCCACTTTGGTTAAGAATTCCAATTTCAAATTTATACAGCTCACTCACGATTTGTGTTTCATAAACCGTATTTTATTTGTTTTTTTTCCTCTTTTGGTTTTTATTTACGTCACTTAGTTTGCAAAATAGAAAACTTAAAATATCGCATTATTTACGAGCATAAGTTCCTTTTTTGGTTGCAACGTTTTCGTTCTGGAAATTTCGAACTGCAGAACAAGTCCTGTGGACGGCTAGAGACCAAAGTTGATAATGAAGATTTGAAGGCTATTATGGAAGCGGCCTATCGCACCCCACATCCGAGTTAGCTGTAGGCAGCGGTGTTAGTGACAAAACTGTTTTAATCCACTTGGAGCAAACTGGGAAGGTGAAAAAGCTTGAGAGGTGGGTTCCTCATGAATTGACTGCA
This sequence comes from Marasmarcha lunaedactyla, assembly GCA_923062675.1. NCBI lineage: Eukaryota > Metazoa > Arthropoda > Insecta > Lepidoptera > Pterophoridae > Marasmarcha > Marasmarcha lunaedactyla. The sequence continues at coordinate 7,965,745 of OV281339.1, read as the reverse complement.
ACAAACCGACAAACGCGCGTCGACTGCTGCGTTACATTACTCAACCGGTACAAAATTAAAGGATTTTAAATCGAATCATTACCTGTGATGAAAAGTGCATCCTGTACGACAATCGAACCGCTTATCGCAATGGTTGAACCCTGGCGAATCAGCCAAATCCTGCCGCAAGTGAAAATTGACTCAAAAAAGTTACTTGTGAGCGATGGTGTACTAGAGCCGGTGTCGTTCAATACAGTTTTCTTAAATCTGGTCAGACGATTACGGCACATGTCTATTGTAAGCAAATTCAAACCATGATGGAAAAGCTAGCTGCTAAACAACCGAAGCTGGTCAATCGCTCTAGGCCAGTGCTGCTTCAGGACAAAGCTAGACCACACACTGCACAACAGACTACCAAATTTGAGGAACTTCCATTGCATTGGAATATCTAAGACATGCACCGTACTCCCCGGACCTTGCTCCAACAGATCACCATTTTATTCGAAATTTGGATAACTTCTTGCCAGGGAAAAAATTCAACTCCGATGGGACAGTCCAAAGCGCCTTCAAAGATTTTATTGATTCCTGTCCGAATGGGTTTTTTAGTAAAGGAATCAATAGACTACCAATGAGGTGGCAAAAGTGCATAGACAGCAATAGTTACATACTTTGATTAAATAAATATAATTTTTTTTAATTGACTTTCAGTACAAAACTCTAATTGCATATGTATTGACCTAATATTATTTCTCCAATTCCGGACCTACTACATCATTAACAGTTAGCCTCACAAACAAAATATTTAAATTTGCTCCTATGATAAGGTTTAAATGTCTCTAAGGTATTTATTCATCTTAATATTTACAATTTACACCCCTGCATAAATAATAGTGGCAACACAAACCGCTATTCAGAATGGGGAGCACCTAACACAACTTAGTTATTAGTGCGGAAACAAAGTAAGTATTTTGGACAAACCTTTCACTCTTTGAATTCGCGCATTCATTGTTATTAACCTGTCTACCCCGATGGGCTTAACCACTCAATCGAAGACTGGATGAATGAAAACTGTGGAGTACAGGCAGGCTTTTACAAATAATATGTTCTTGGTACAAATAATATTGGTCGTGTAAATATAGAACCGGCAGGATTTACTTTGAAATTCTTTGAGTAATTGTTTCGCAAAATACTTTGTTCTTATCGCGTATTGAAATATCTTAAAATAGCGTTGATTTTGACAAATATTTTTAATTTGTTTTCTCTTTGATTACATATCTATTCATGTACGAATGTTCGGGTAGAACGGGTTGGCACGGTGCGGAAGAGCGGCTATTTCTCACGACACCGCCTCGTTTTGGATTTCTGCAACCGCATCGTAATATTAGGTCTTTACCTATGAAATTGCCGTTTTTCACGATATAAATGAAGCGTAATTTTTTTATATAGTTTTTTATATCTATTAATCAAAATAATCACCCATGCAATCAATGCATCTTTGCCAACGCTTTGGTAGCTTATTGATGCCTTTCTTGAAGAAATCAGCTGGACGGGAGGCAACAAATTCTTCAAAGGCATTTCTTACTGCCTCTCGGGTATTGAATTTTTTTCCCGCCAAGAAGTTATCCAAATTCTGGAAAAAGTAGAAGTCTGTAGGCGCAAGGTCTGGTGAGTACGGCGCTTGACGGAGAACTTCCAACCCCAACTCTTGTAGCTTGGAGACCGTCTGCTGTGCAGTATGAGGTCGCGCGTTGTCGTGCAGGAGCAGTGGAGCCGAACGATTGATCAAAGCTGGTTGGAGACGTGCGAGCTTCTCCATCATTGTGTTCAGTTCTTCACAGTACACATCTGCAGTAATGCTTGTCCCGTTTGGCAAGAAGCTGTGATGAATTACACCCGCGTTAGACCACCAAACAGTGACTATCACTTTTCTAGGGGTAAGTTTTCGTTTAGGGCATTGTTTGGGTTCTGAACCAGGGTCCAACCAACTTGCTGAGCGCTTACGATTGTCAAACAGGTGGATCCTGTTCTCGTCACAAGTAACAATGCGGTTCAGAATTCCTTCATTTGTATGCCTGCTGAGCAGTGCAAGGCACGTCTCCACGCGTACTTCGCGCTGGCGGTCATTGAGTTCGTGGGGTACGCATTTGTCAAGCTTTTTTACCTTGCCAATTTGACGCAAATGGACCAATATTGTTTTGATGCTAACGTCGAAAGCTGCTGCTAATTCAGCCGTGGATTGAGTTTCATCAGCTTCCACAATTGCCTTTAATTAGTCATTGTCGACCAAAGTTTTCGGACGACCACGGGGTTCACTTTTTGGGTCAAAATTTCCAGAACGGAAGCGGGTAAACCAATAACGGTTGGTGCGTTCGTTTGTAGTGTTCGCTCCGTAAACGTCGTTGATGTTGCGTGCCGCTTGTGCCGCTTTGCTGCCACGACGGTACTCATACTCCATAATTACTAGAATTTTTAACTTATCCATGATGACGAAAAATGTTCAAATGCGTTGAAAACAAAACACTTACTATTAAACAAATGACGATTTTAGAAAAAGAATTCCATGTTTGTCAAATAAAATTAATTTGAAATTAGAATTATCAGTCAAAAAAAAAATATTTTCATTTGAAATGGCCAGTACGTAAATAATAGGTAAAGACCTATTATTAACAAAAATAGATATAATTAACTCCTCGATTAAATGGTTTTTTAGAGAGGTAAAAGAAAAAGAGTAATATGTTTTTATGTCACTCAGAAAACGTTGAGGGCAAAAGTTAAAATGTAGTAAAGGTTTTTTTTTTTTTGGACTGAAGTTCTGTTCCAAAATGTCCTCAATTATAATTCTGACATTTTAATTATTATTTATTTATGCTTTATTGTACACCAATAAATAAAAATAGGGACACAGTGAAGATCTTCTCTTAACTGTTTCATTTTAATACCTGACGCAACAAGAGAGTCTAACATGCGTTTCTCTGTGGTTTTCCTTTCCATGGGTTCATTTCTGTTATACGATCGAGACTGTTTCACGAAAATCAGCCATCTAAAATTTTAGTCTTCTTTTTGTGTCAGTCTTTTGTTGTTTTGTAATTCTTTTGTTTAATAATGTATAATGAACAGGACTTCAAAGACGATGACCTGGACCGATGCTTCCGCATGTCAGCGCAGCTGAACCTGAAGGCGCCCATGGTGAACTCGCTGCCCAACCACAGCCGCAGCCTCATTCACCAGGGTGACCTGCGCTTCAAGGACAACCTCAAGGAGGCAAGCCTCTCCCAAAGGACCTGCTTGATATGCCTCTAGTTCTGATTGGCTTGCAGCTTGAGTTACAATTTGAATTTAATAATAATAAATAAATATTTCTAACTAACACACCACATTATCTAGCCCAAATTAAGTATCATTAAGAACTTGTGTTATGGATACTAGATAACGGATAAATAAAGTTAAGAAATATATAAACACACGTTTTTTTTGACATTCATGACTAGAAAGCAAATATAATAAAATATCAGCCCCCTACCAGGATTCGAACCCGGGACCTCTGGCATGAAAGGCAAGACTACTTATCTCCATACCAAACAGGCCATTACAATAATTAACAATTTTAGCGTATTCTTTCGGCTTACAGATAAACTTGTTTTTAAGTGCTTTTTGTTTTATCGATCAAGCACGTCTTTACAAAAAATTATCAATATATACTTTCTTACACCTATAATAATGCCTGCGTAAGAACCGGATGCATCCAACAGTTGTCTGCTTCGATGCGAATTTATTTTGAAAGCGAATTATTATTATGTAAGCTATTAATATTTCAGAAAAATTAAAAATCAAACTCATTTATTTTACAGATGGACGTGCGCGTTATTCTCCTTACAGACATGCTGCTCATATGCAAAAAGCAAAACAAGGGACAATACCTTTATAAAATGATAAGGTAATGCTTTTCATTCAAGTTACGTTTTTGCAGTTTTAACATATGCGAATGTATTTCTTTTTTCGTTCAATTACGTTCCAAAGCTCTCTTCTCTGTATCTGATAAAATAAATATATATTTTGATTTGGTTTTCTTTTTATTCCTAGACCCAAATATATGGTCGATAAGATGACGCAGTACCCCAGATATGCAGGGAAGGTTAACAACGAACTGTCTTCGTTGGTGTACGTGGTTGTGGACGATGTAGGCACAGCGTATACTGCCTTCTCCTTGTCTGAGCCGAAGGAAAAAGACTCTAGTTACGCCTCAACGGGCGGACTCAAGGTTAGTAATTCAGCTACATGAAAAATCGATTGCTTTTCAGTTTATTACTAGCAGGGCATTCTCTCACCCCATAAGATTGTTAGAAAAAATAATATTTGTAGAAAAGGAAGATCTAAATATTCAATCTAAAAAAAATTGCGAAAATTATTAATATGTTTGATAAAACATATAAAATAACAAAAACAAACACTTACAAAAGATTCCAGAAAATCTGTCATACTAAAATTTTCTTTTTATGATTATTATCAACAAAATTTTTCTTGCAATTTTATTTGCATATACTCTTGTTCACTTGGAACAAACCTGACGGATTAACTGTGACATTCCTAGTTAAAGAACTCTTGTCCTGCAGCTATGGGAACAGAAGTTCAAGGAAGCGAAGTTGACATACGAACTGGGAGTGTGGTATGCCCGGAAACCCTCGCGGGATCCGTCAGAAGTCGAGGTGGACACCTCATCTGATTACGGTGCTAACGCCAGCTCTAAGGTGAGTAGCACTCCCAGCAAGATGTACTAGGTTTTGTTTGAAACCATTACTCGTTTTATTTGAAGTTCTAAGAATTTGGTACACCAAAGAACTATCATCGACTGAAAAATATTATAACACAAAAGAAAAACCGATATTCAATGCTGGTAGTATGTCTACCACTGCTCAATAAACTTTAAAAGTTTAATGAATGTATGTAATTTGGTTCTACGCGGGGTCGCTCAGCAGCTGATGCCGGATGTTGATGAGCTCATTAACATTTTTTTATTTTTCTTTATTTGGGAAACAAACAGTACAATACACTTTAAATACTACAATATTCTCTAAATAATTCATAATCCAGAAAAGTTGCCTCTAATAAAATTTACAATTTTTTGTTAATTTAAGATGTAGAAACACAGTTAAATATTAGGTCTTTACCTATGAAATTGCCGTTTTTCACGAAATAAATGAAGCGTAATTTTTTTATATATTTTTTATTTCTATTAATCAAAATAAATACCCATGCAATCAATGCATCTTTGCCAACGCATTGGTAGCTTATTGATGCCTTTCTTGAAGAAATCAGCTGGACGGGATGCAACAAATTCTTCAAAGGCATTTCTTACTGCCTCTCGGGTATTGAATTTTTTTCCCGCCAAGAAGTTATCCAAATTCTGGAAAAAGTAGAAGTCTGTAGGCGCAAGGTCTGGTGAGTACGGCGCTTGACGGAGAACTTCCAACCCCAACTCTTGTAGCTTGGAGACCGTCTGCTGTGCAGTATGAGGTCGTGCAGGAGCAGTGGAGCCGAACGATTGACCAAAGCTGGTTGGAGACGTGCGAGCTTCTCCATCATTGTGTTCAGTTCTTCACAGTACACATCTGCAGTAATGCTTGTCCCGTTTGGCAAGAAGCTGTGATGAATTACACCCGCGTTAGACCACCAAACAGTGACCATCACTTTTCTAGGGGTAAGTTTTCGTTTAGGGCATTGTTTGGGTGCTGAACCAGGGTCCAACCAACTTGCTGAGCGCTTACGATTGTCAAACAGGATCCATTTCTCGTCACAAGTAACAATGCGGTTCAGAATTCCTTCATTTGTATGCCTGCTGAGCAGTGCAAGGCACGTCTCCACGCGTACTTCGCGCTGGCGGTCATTGAGTTCGTGGGGTACCCATTTGTCAAGCTTTTTTACCTTGCCAATTTGACACAAATGGACCAATATTGTTTTGATGCTAACGTCGAAAGCTGCTGCTAATTCAGCCGTGGATTGAGTTTCATCAGCTTCCACAATTGCCTTTAATTCGTCATTGTCGACCAAAGTTTTCGGACGACCACGGGGTTCATTTTTCAGGTCAAAATTTCCAGAACGGAAGCGGGTAAACCAATAACGGGTGGTGCGTTCGTTTGTAGTGTTCGCTCCGTAAACGTCGTTGATGTTGCGTGCCGCTTGTGCCGCTTTGCTGCCACGACGGTACTCATACTCCATAATTACTTGAATTTTTAACTTATCCATGATGACGAAAAATGTTTGAATGCGTTGAAAACAAAGCACTAACTATTAAACAAATGACGATTTTAGAAAAAGAATTCCATGTTTGTCAAATAAAATTAATTTGAAATTAGAATTATCAGTCAAAAAAATATCTATTTTCATTTGAAATGGCCAGTACGGCAAAAATGGCAGTTTCATAGGTAAAGACCTATTAATTTGGATTTTATAACAAATTGAATTTAAATGAACACAATTAATCGAAGATTATTAAAGCAAATTGAATTATTTCTCTACATTTACAAAATAAATAAATTAGGATAAGTAGTATAGAAATGCTATAAATTACTTCTTGAGGACTTGCAAAGTTCTCTAATGCTACGCTTAAATTGCTTTATAGGGAGATTGAACATATCTAGGTTACTGAACACTTTATTGTTTGAATTACAAGATCTGTAAATAAATGAATTTGTTGCCTAATTCGTACGCATTGTGGGTGGCTGAAAAGCATGAATTCTTCTTGAATTGGTGCGGCAACAACTTATAATAATTATTTAATATATATATATATATATATATATATATATATATATATATATTTTTTTTTTTTTTTTACAATCACACCAATTATCTAGCCCAAATTCAGTATCATTAAGAACTTGTGTTATGGATACTAGATAACGGATAAATAAACTTAAGAAATATATAAGCACACATAGATATTTTTTTTTCATGTATAAATATTAGAAATAAACTTAAATAAATATACATACACATCCATGACTAGAAAGCAAATATAATAAAATATCTGCCCCTACCAGGATTCGAACCCGGGACCTCTGGCATGGAAGGCAAGGGTACTTACCTCCACACCAAACAGGCCGTCAAAAACATTTTTAACTCTCAGTACGAAGCCCAGCATGCGAAAAGCCTTTCTATCTACGCCTATCTATAGCCTATCTATCTATTCTTTCCATCTACGACAATAATCATCTAATCCCTGCTCGCGAGGTACCTGGATTACTGATATTTTATACACTTGTAAACCGTCGTCCACCGGTTCACTCAGTGGAAGCTCTTGTTCAATTAGCGGATTCCGACTCAAAAATTCAGCTACGACGTTCTGCTCTCCTGAGCAATGTATAACGTCAAAGTCGTGCGCTTGTATTACTAGAGCCCACCTAGCTAACCTACCGGACATATTTTTACGTTCTCTAAGCCAGCATAATGCCTTATGGTCTGTCACTTTTTGAAATTTAAAACCCCATAAATAATGTTTGAAATAATTCAAAGTCCTGAACATTCTTTTTCTGTTACAGCATACTTCTTTTCCGCATCGGTTAATTTTCGTGTAGCGAAATATACCGGCAACATCTCATTATCATACCCCTGCATTAAACACGCACCTATTGCTAGATCACTTGCGTAAATAGAAAGCCTAGTGTACCTTTTTCGTTACTAAAATGACGTAAAAGTGGCGCCTTTTGAATTAATGATAAACATTTTATCAAAAACCTTTTGTTAACATTTCGTCCAAACACATTTTTCCGCCTTTTTTAAAAGTTTTGTTAATGGTAAAGCTAGAGATGAAAAGTTTTTGTATAAATTTTCTATAGTCAGAGAATAAACCTAATACTGATTTTAACTCTTTAACATTTTTGGGAATTTTCATATTCTTTATCTTTCAATTTAACTTTGATCAGGCAATATGCCTTGACCGGAAATAGTATGCCCCAAGACAGTTATTTGTTTATACCCAAAACTACAATTGAATGTTTTCAAGTTAAATTTGCACCCTTTAACCTTTCCAACACCTGTTTGAGTGCTTTCAAAAACTCCTCCAAAGTCTTCCCATAGATAATCACATTGTCTACAAAAACTATTACATTCCTATACTTAAGCCAACCCAACACTTCGTCCATCCTCCTTTGAAAAATAGCCCCACTAGTTTTTAGGCCAAAAGGTAATACATTAAATTCATATAACCCTGATGGGGTAATAAACGCAGTTTTGTGTTTGTCCTGCTACTTAATGGCACATTGCCAGTAATCATAATTCAAATCGAGGTCGGCATAATAATTAGCACCATTTAAATGAGAAATAATATCATCAATTATTGGCAATGGATATGCATCAGTAATAACTTTTTTATTAAGTTGTCTAAAGTCAACACAAAATCTCCATGTGACGTCGGGTTTCTTAACCAACACGACCGGGGATGAATATGGGCTTCTTGATTTACGAAGTATGTTATTCTGCAACATGTCTGACACTTGTTCGCGTATGATTCTATGTTGTTCAGCAGAAACCCTATACGGGGCTTTATGAACAGGAGCTTCGTCCGTAGTCTCTATCGTTACTTCAACAATATTGCACCGACCTAAACTATTTTTATCGAAAACAAACGTGTTTATTTAATAATAATGACAAAGAATTTCGTTCACTACCAGATAATTCCGACGATAAATCGAAATCATCCTTTCGTCTTGCCACCACCCCACTCCATAAGTTATCTTTAAAATTATCTACAAGATTACTAAAATAAACATATTCACTTTCACACATCTTTGGTAATTGCTGTATCAGCTGTAAAGAATAATAATTATTACATATATTTTTTACACTATCTTTACATAGAAAATTACCCACACATTTGCCGAATCTTACGTTATTATTCTTAAAGTCTACTATGGCTTCTGCCTTTCGTAGGAAATCCTGTCCGAGGATTAAATCTTGCTCAACATCCTTCAAAACGATGCATTCCTGAATATGTAATTTATCATCTATTCTAGTCGGTCAGACACCACCGACACGGATGCCCCTGTATCTAATAAAATGAAATGAAATAAAATGAAATATTTATTTCTCAACATTGACAATTACTTGTTCTTATTGACGTCAAATAAAACATGATTCTACCACCAGTTCGAAAAAACCTTCGTGATGAAGAACTGGCAAGAAACTTCACGGGTATATTTTTTTCAAAATAAATTTACAAAGTCTCTTTATGTCTATACAAAATTATTCTTTTCTGCATCTGTTAGCTCGGCCCCCCAAGTATCCAAACGACGAACACCCTCAAACGGCACGCGTTCACGAGTTAACGCGGGATCCAGCCATCGCCCTCCTCAACCATATTAGAGGGAAGTGAGCGACCCGTCACCCGACGCTACCATAAGAAGACGTACTTTAGTGACAATGACGCTTTAGATATTCATCGGGACGAAGAACTCATCGAACATACAGACACATTACACATGCTTTGTTACAAATACTAGTACAATCCTGTTAATGAGGGGATTATACCCAAGGGCTTTTATCATCCAAATAATCGGATAGTTTATAATATTCTCTAGCACACAACTTCTCCTTTATAGTTTCTTTGAATTTGTCAATAGGAAGACCTTGGATATCCTCAGGAACCTTATTATAAAAGCGTATACATTGACCCATGAATGAGTTAGTGACTTTATGAAGCCTACTATTATGAGCTGCCAGCATATTTCTTCCTCTTGTGTTAACATTGTGCAGATCTTTTTTTCTTTTGAACAAGGTTATGTTGAGAAGGAAGGAATGGAAGGGAATGGAAGTTAAGAATATTTATTTCCTTAAATTTACTTCTAAGTGACACCCTTGGACCGAGCTGATAGATTGCGCGAACAGCCCTTTTCTGCAGAATAAATATAGTATCGATGTCGGCAGCACTCCCCCACAACAGAATACCATATGTCATGAGGCTGTGGAAGTAAACAAAATAGACTAATCGAGCAGTTGTTTCATTTGAAATTTGTCTAATTTTTTTAACAGCATATGCGGCAGAGCCAAGCCTTTTCGCTAAACCATCAACATGCGGTCCCCACTGGAGTTTGGCGTCTAAGGTTATGCCCAGAAATACAGTTGAGTTTACAGGAGTCAGTTCCTGGCTCTTAACTACAATGTTTGTGTTTACCTGTTTGACATTTGGCAATGTAAATTTAACACATTTCGATTTTTTTTCATTGAGGAGCAAATTATTAGTGGAGAACCACTGCTCTGTGTTGGAGATGAATTTTTTCACCGCTCGATAGTCAATTTCTTGTCTTTTGATTTTAAACAAGAAGGAAGTATCGTCAGCAAACAATATGACCTTGCATTGATTCTTAACGACCGATGGCAGATCATTAATATAAACTAAAAATAGGAAAGGACCAAGAACTGAGCCCAGGGGCACACCCATTGTCACTTCCGATCCTGATGATTTTTCTCCATTTATTGCAACTTTCTGTTTTCTATTGGAAATATATGATTTAATCAAGGCTAGCGCTCGGTTTTTAATGCCGTAATGGTGCAGTTTCATGAGTAGAGTAGTATGATCCACACAGTCGAACGCCTTGGACAAGTCACAAATGACACCAATAGCATCACACAACTCCTCCCAGGCGCTGAATACGTGTTTTATGAGCTCAACACCGGCATCGGTTGTTGAACGACCCCGCGTGAAACCAAACTGCTTAAAATTCATTAAACTATTACCGTAAAAATGAGAAAGTAATTGATTTAAAATTAATTTTTCAAAAATCTTACTGAGCGTTGGTAGTATAGATAAAGGTCTAAAATTATTAGGGTCAGACATACTACCTGCTTTGAATATTGGAATGACCTTACTCAATTTCATTAAATCAGAAAAAACACCATTATCAACACAGTCGTTAAATATACTGGCTAAGTACGGGGCTATACCATCAATGACAGATTCAATAATTTTAACAGAAATCCCATCTAAATCGGCAGTATTTTTTACTTTAATGCTTTTAAATGTATTTAAAACTTGTGGAACAGTAACATGTTTAAAAATAAAATCAATATCGCATGAATTAACATTTTCCGTTAGCAGTGACTGTGCAAGAGTGGAACATGAGTTAATACTCGAAGTAGTTGACACAGGGATGGCAGTAAAAAAATTTTCAAATGCTTCAGCAACTTCTTTGTCAGTTGACAACACTTTATCATTAATTTTTAAATTATATTTGGTGTGTGGTTCTTTTGCTTTCCCAGTTTCCTGATTAATTATATTCCATGCAGTTTTTGAAATGTTAGTACTATATTTAATTTTATTATTAATGTAATTAGATTTAGCTACACTGCAAACTCGTTTAAATAATTTAGAATACTTTTTAACATATTCATAAAATGTCTTATTATGATTATAAGTTATTTCACTGTACAATTCATATAATCTATTTCTACTTCTGCATATTCCCACTGTTGCCCAGTCACTAAACCTAAATAAATTATTATTTATACATATTTTCTTTTTTTTTAAAACAGAGTCATATTCATTTCTAATTATATTATGAACAGAGTTATATTGAGTAATAGGATCTCCACAGTAATCTAATTTAAATGTTTTTTCAAATACATTTTTCCTAAATGTTTCAAGCCGTCTCTCATTCATGGGTACAAAGGTAATTTCTCTTTTTAGAGTCTTTTTTAGCCCAATATCAAAAGTGGCCAACTGCCCACTATGATCTGATTGTAGTTTATTAATTACTGACTTTGTACATGGCTTCAAATTTGTAAAAATGTTATCAAGACATGTGGCTGAAGTTGCTGTGATTCGCGTAGGCTCTAAGAAGAGATTTTTTAGGTTGTAACAATTAAAAAGATTCAAGAATCGTATACTTTGTGACGTCTCTACTAATAAATCAATATTAAAATCGCCACAAATAATTATTTCTTTGTTTTTGTTATTTACTCTATGTAATACCTCATCCATAGTGCTCTCAAATACTTCAGATGGTGAGGATATAGTGAATATATATAGTGATATATATAGTGAATATATGTAGATATAGATATAGAGAATAACGCCGCGTATCTGAACGCAAATAAATGGAACTAACTTACTTGAGATAGGGTTTTTTCTTTCGTCGGCGTCTGTACAAAGCCTATTACTGACGCCGACAGGTGTTTGGGTAATACTTTTGTAGTGGCACATCCTGGCTCTGATTGGTTGCACGGTCTCTAAAATTGTAACGGGGAGTTAAGGTCTCGGAGATGTAGTTAGTTTAGGTATGAATTTTACATTTTGCCTGTGTGTGTGACTCAGATCCATATCGCCTGCGTCCCTCGGAGCTGTATATGTAGACGCCGCCGTCGACGTGACGTGCGTTAGTAAATCCCACTTTATTTCGGGTGTGTCATGAGATATTTTATGCATTTGCATGATTGTTCGTTTCAGCGCTTCCTTGCGATCGAACACTTGTGAAGCTAATCGGCATTTATTAATATATGAATAGGTGCGTAAGAATTGTCGTATAAATGTGCTCTCTGAAATCGCTGGACCAACCTTGGCCGCAAGTGCGTCTAATGCATAATAGTAAATTAAAATATCTTCTTCAGTCTTCTGCTTCCTTTCGTAAAACTTTGCCAAATAATCGACGTGTGCGTGCAACTCTTTGATCAGTTCGTTTCTTAACTCTTCAAATGTACTGCAGTTATTGGAGACTAGCGAGAAAAAATTCAGGACTGGCGCTTCAAGATAAGCGGCGAACGTTGCGACGATGTTAAAACTATTTAGGAATTTCTCTACATTCCCCTGCAATCCAGTAAATTTCTGATTTGCTATTTCGTATTTCTTTTCTGAAAAAAAAAAATTGTTTATAACGTGTCTCCTGAGACAGCCTTGGTCCTATTTGAACCGTACGCGGCGACTCCACCAACTCGGAATTACTACCAACTCGTGGTAATTAAAAAGAATGTATTGATTCTTTTATTTCTGTTATGTCGAACGTATATTTAAATATATTTTCTTCTTAATTCATAGTAATTCATATCAACCTCTTTACTGAAATGTCGCGGCATTCTGACGTGCTTCCTAAGGCTTAGCCGTGACGGTACCTTTTAATTACTTAAAAACCTCGTTAAGTTGCAGGAACAAATTGAATGAATTTAAGTGAAAATCAGTTTACTAAATACTAACATAGATTTCTTACTATAAATGAAATGTAAATACTGTAGAAATCGTACCAAACATTGAAAATTATATGTGGCTCCATCTTGATTCAATTTTGTTTTGCAAATAGGCTCAACGTTCATTTCTTTTATCTTAACTTTGTGAATAAGATTAGCTACACAAATAAAAAACCGTATTCGATATTTTATAAGTTTTGTAAATCTCTCAAAGGGAAAATACATGAAACGGTAACTTTGAGAGTGAATAAACATTTGTGAAAATCGAGGCACACTCGAGTCCTGTCTTGTTTCGACCCACGAACTTCCTTTACAAAAAAGGAGAACAAATTGTTGGATAACTTTAACTTCTGTCAAAGAACATTCGCTCTTGTGTAATTAATCAGATCAAATTATTAATGAGAGATTATTGTCAAGTTGATCTTAACAGAAGTAATGTTGTAATTCCGTCCGGATCGGGACAGTAGTATGGTCTACTAATGTTACAGCTCATATTATTATAAAAAATCCCAACATAAATGACCTTTATTCATTAAATTAATCCATTAAGATCCTTCTAGGTCTCTATGATACAAACTGGCTAATTAATGTAATAGTTATATGAGTCTCTTTATAATGACTGCTTCACTGTTAGAGATGAATCAACATGTGCCCTTGTATCTTTTAAATGGAAAAAACTTTAGCCGAAAGACTCATAACGGTCCCTGAAACGATTGCGCTTCCCAAATTCGTTCCGCGACCAGACGGATGTTGGCCTAGTTTACAGCGGAATGCTCACACACTATCCTGGAGCTATAATTCTCTTGACTAGTGCTCGTTTTCCCTTCAGTTTCGTTTCCGGTCATACCAGAGCCTTCTTACTTCTGATTGCACCTGGCAGAGAATGCCCGAACGAAGCCCTGCCCATTGGCCTCTGTTTGACTTTGTCATGCATGGAGGACATAGGTAGTGTCCATGACCCTATATACCAAATGTGGAAACTTTTTTAAGTATTCACAACCGTGAGATCTAAACTATGTGTTGTATAAATATTGCAAATTGTTTTGAACTCTAATAATTGAAGCTGTAATGACAGTTCTTTCTGCTTCAACCTTTATAAAATATGTATGGTTCTGAGAACGTTATATAGTCATTGGTCCTAGCTTTAGCCTTTAGAAATCGATGGTTGGTTTCTTGGTGCGCAGTTGACAAATTAGCGTTTATGAATATTTGATCGATGCAATCTCCATGGTCGATATTGTAAGACCTTTTTTAATAATATTGTGATTTAAATCAAATACTTTTCTTCAACAAAGCTTAGTGCCAGGACTCAGGTTTGAACTAAGAAGCTCAAAACAGAAAAGCACTTTTTAATTTCACTAATTATTATTTCAAGTTATGCAAACAGGATGGTTACATGTGTTTCTGACCACCACTATGTTTGGGATTGCTCGGCCACCTGACGATACACTACTCGATTTATTTAAGAGTAATCTTACGTTACTTACATGTAGACTTGGTTTCTTGAAAACCTCTGTAACCAATTGTATGGCAATTATATAGGTTTTAGATTCATTTAGATCTGGCACAAATATGCTGGGACGAGCCTATACGAAATTCAATGTCATTTTTTTGGTAGGGTACGCAGTGGTATTCCTTAATCATAATGTTACGATCTCCAAATTTATCATGACTCTTTTTGGTTATATTAACATCGTTAATAAAAAAAACTAAACACGAATTGAGACAAGTTTTGACAATTACAAATTGTCAAAGGTATATCGTAATCAAAAGTCCAATTATACTTTGTTACCGAAAACATAATGAACCACAGTAGCTGATGCATCCGTATTTATTATTAAAATTGATAATTGAAATAATATATTTTTTTGTAGTGTTTCAATAAGATACGTATATGATTGCCAGTTTATTCGAATAATTTACTTGGTTGATCTCGCTCAAATGTTACTTAATTGTAGTTACTCGTGCGTATTATAAAGTCTGTTTATGTTGGACAATTTATGTACGAGTACTCTTACGTCCTGAAAAATTGTTATCGAATAATAGACCATATACAGGCTTAACAATAACGTTAGGATTCATCAGTTGTGTGTTGCACCGTTTTATTTATCGCTTTTGTAAAAGCCTATATGACCTACTCTGTGATAGCTGACTTAACATTAACCGGTCAAAATCGAGCTGTTGTGGTTAGCGTTAGATATGACGTCATGCTAACCATTGCTAAAATGGTGAAATGAAATGAAAAGAAATATTTATTTCTCAACATTGACAATTACTTGTTCTACTTTCTCTACCACCAGTTCGAAAAAACCTTCGTGAAGAAGAACTGGGAAGAAACTTCACGGGTATATTTTTTTCAAAATAAATGTACAGAGTCTCTTTATGTCTATACAAAGTTATTCTTATCTGCATCCGTTTGCTCGGCCCCCCAAGTATCCAAACGACGAGCACCCTCAAACGGCACCCGTTCACGAGTTAACGCGGCATCCAGCCATCGCCCTCCTCAACCATATTTGAGGAAAGTGAGCGACCTGTCACCCGACGCTACCATAAGAAAAGTACTTTAGTGACAATGACGCTTTAGATATTTATCGGGAGGAAGAACTCAACGAGCAAACAGACACATTACACATGTTTTGTTACAAATACTAGTAAAATCCTGTTAATGCGGGGATTATACTCAAGGGCTTTTATCATCCAAATAATCGGATAGTTTATAGTATGCTTTAGCACATAACATCTGCTTTATAGTTTCTTTGAATTTGTCAATAGGAAGACCTTGGATATCCTCAGGAACCTTATTATAATAGCGTATACATTGACCCATGAATGAGTTAGTGACTTTATGAAGCCTGCTATTATGAGCTGCCAGCATATTTTTTCCTCTTGTGTTAACATTGTGCAGATATTTTTTCTTTTGAACAAGGTTATGTTCTTTTTTATATACATTAAATTTTTTAAAATATATTGTGAATGGAAAGTAAGAATATTTATTTCCTTAAATTTACTTCTAAGTGACACCCTTGGACCGAGCTGATAGATCGCGCGAACAGCCCTTTTCTGCAGAATAAATATAGTATCGATGTCGGCAGCACTCCCCCACAACAGAATGCCATATGTCATGAGGCTGTGGAAGTAACCGAAATAGACTAAACGAGCAGTTCGAGGTGCAACCCATATTTGATTTAATCGGAGATTTGACGGTTTGTTATGGTAATAGTACTAGTAGTTCTACCGTGCAACTCACCCTAAGTAAGTTGGTTCTTAGTCGAAGTACTGAGTTAAATTGACATAGGATCACTATCAATGATCTCCCACCTACCACGGTGTTCGTAATCTTCTCCGCAATCAATCAATCGCCCTGCTTATCTGTTCCGATCAACCTACATACTGGATGCACCCAGTTGCGATTTTCATGTGTGGATTTACTCAGTCCCCGAGCCATTAGATAAGATCTTAGGCCCTAGTTGAATAAAAAGTACATATTTATAAGTAGCCATGAAAGAAGACAGTTTTAAAGCTACGTGTATAGAAGCTTTTTAATTGTGAAATTGTTTGCATTTGCAATTGCAGTTTGCAAAACCCCAGCACACATTTAATTTTCAAACCATGACGTGATAAAATCTTGTGAATATACAGGCTGGGAAGCAGAATTCCGAAGAGATCAACATCGAGCGGGAAGCTCGGGAACGCGTGGCAGCCATGTTGCATCGCAGCATGGGGGCCTCAACCGAGTGCGATTTCTCCCAGGCATCCACGATGACTGATTCGATTGACGGTAAGTTCTTTATTTACATGAGTACATCTGGTCAAAATTCTATGAATGTACGGCCATTTTACTACATTTTACCATTTTACTACTAGCCTAGTGTAGTTACAAATTGCAGCTACACTACCCTGGAGTTCCATAAACTATGTTTTACCAAGAAACTTGCGGGATAGGAAGCTACGTCGCCGCCGCGCCAGTTCGCCAGGAGACCGCGCTAAAGTTCTTGAATTTAGTACAAATAATGGCTTGTAGTGGTTCGCTGCAGCTAAGAAATAAAATTGGATCGCAGCATTCAAATATGTAAAATGTTGAAATTGCTTGAAAAATTAAATAGTTGTAACAATATAAAAGGTTCTGGGGCTAAAATAACATATGGCACCGGGACCATTACAAATAACAACTATGATTTTACTATGACGATATACAGGGTGGCAGGAGAGTTGACGTTCAAAGCGATAATTTAGATGCCTTACATACCTCGATGTAAGGCGTCTAAATTTTAGCTTAGAACGTCAAATCCGCGGCCACCCTTTATATGGTACAATCGGGGAACGCGACGTAGGCTCACTCAAGTCGTGGCGGGAGTCGCTTGCCGGTTGTTCGGATTTTGTAAGCGCTCCGCATACTAACGCATAATTTTGTTTCAAGCGATTGACTAGCAAAGCTTTTATATATTTTATATTTTCATAGCCAGCAACTGAACACACGACTCCTCTGATTATATACATTTAATCTGTAAACTTTTGATTGTAGAAGAGGTTCTCTGGGGAATATTTGTTGACTTATAGTACAGCTACACAAATATGAAATAATATTTTTAGTCCTCAACCTATTTGTTAGATAGATGAGCTTAATTTAACTTTTCAAACGAACATACAAAGGTAATTATTGCATACATAGTCATTTCCACAATAACAATTTTCTTAGTTTGCGTCTCTTAATGAAAACCAGTATTTTTTTAATAGCCTGATAATGGCATCGTTTTACGAAATTAACAAACTAGTCTCAAGCTCAGATAAAGATAAAAATATCATTAATCGTTTTTGTGAACAAGCTTTGATTTTTATTCAATCCCATGTCCTAGTGACATTGTTCCGATAAAGGAAAAGTTCCTTTATTCAGTAGCAAACTAAAGACGGCTTGTTGCGAGGCATATTAGAATCTCTCTTAATTCGTATCTCTACTAATCTCTACTAAGCCGGCAAAAAGAAAACGAGTGCTAATTATCTGTCTTAATTGATCGTGGATCTGAAGCGTCAAACATTGCAAAGATCAGTCAGATAGATAAGTCTAGTTTCTATTTAACTTGCTATTAGTGTTTTTTTTGATTAAAGGGAAAAAATTATTTTTCCCGCTAAATGTACTTATTTATTACAATATATTTAAACAGATCTTCTGCATAATCCAGAAGAAAGCAAAGGTTCTCTGTTATGGGTACTCATACAACAACAAGGTGTTCTTGGATGAACACATTAATACATACAAAACAGGCGCAGACAAAAATGTTTAGTAGACGTGCCGTAAATCCGAACTATGTGTTTTGCCAGCTCCGTTTTGGTCCGTGTTGCCTAAGAGTGGAACAACCTGCCTGCGTTTGATTTCTCTAGAGAATTTAAGCCCTGGAGCTTTCAAGTGTAGAGTGAATGGATAGAAAGGTACCATCCCAGTATTCATCATTATTAGTTGTATCAGATGAAACAAACGCTTGCCATTTATAATAAAAAAGACCATAATTCGCGAAAGACATGCTCGTCTCTTGTGGAGTGTACAAATGTTAAGGCCAATATAGGTAGCAGAGTCTATACCGCGGAGCTCTGAAAAACAAGAGGGCCCCGTTGGGATTTTTGGTTAAAATGTAGGTTACGTTACTTCGGAATACTTTATCTAATTTGGTTCGATAGTTTCAGAGTTTGTCGATTACAAACAAACAGATATACAAACAAAACAATATTTCGTCATTGTTATAATGATCTGTGGTACTTCTGGAAATAGTATCTTCACAATAGTTAAACAATACTCATTAAACGCTTTTCCAATTTATGCAAAACAGTAAATAAAAAGAACAAGTACGGATGTACATCTTTGAGGGTGTTCGTTGTTTGGATACTTGGGGGGGGGGAGACTTGCCGAGCTAACAGATGCAGATAAGAATAATTTTGTATAGACATACAAAAGACATGGTAAATTGATTTTGAAAAGAATATACCCGTGAAGTTTTACGCCAGTTCTTCTTCACGAAGGTTTTTTCGAACTGGTGGTAGAGTCATGTTTTATTTGACGTCAATAAGCACAAGTAATTGTCAATGTTGAGAAATGAATATTTGAATTTTGAATTTGTTATTTATATGCTATTAATATCAGGTACAAAAATGTAATCATCGATTATGTATATATCTACCTATATTGTATTATTATCTGTATACATTTCTTGAGATTTATTGTAACCCGTTCATGCGTATACTTAAACTGAATATATTTTTTTATGTATTTATTTACTCACGTATCTGTATTTACAATATAGTTGCTTTACGTTTTGTATCATTTGCATGTGGCTATGTAACCGTGATTTCCCCTGGCTCGACGTGATATGCGGATAAAATCATGGGATCAGGGAATTGGATCCGGATGTAGTTACACGGGTGTATCCTCACCATTGATAAAAATATATACAGGGTGTCCAGAAAGTCAATGTCCAAATGGAAGGAATAGTTAAATAAATATTTAAAAAAATCTATGTGGATTAGTTTAGTAGATATAGGATGATTTCTAAATTTTCCTTATAGCAGTAATTCGTATGCTGAATCTGTAAATGTTGACCGATTTTGATTCTTTTGGTTATTAATTGGTTATTAAATGTTCTTACGTAATAAACCTTTGATACAAGCAAATCTATTATGGTACGATAGAAAAAAGCAACAAAGAAAAAACAAGTTTGTAGCAATTTTTATACCTAATTTTCTCTGCTCCACCGTGTAAAAAACATGTAAGAAATGAGGCTGACATTTACTTTCAAAAGTTGGCGCATCTTATGCAGTTTCTAAAAAAGCATAATACTTGGCACTTAAATTGATCTGTTTTGATCTATGACCTTTAAGTTGAGAAACGCCTATTTTTAAAATTATTAAAAAAAGTAAGGAGATGTTAAATACTACAAAAAGGTTACATGAAAGGTACACTTGCTCAGGTAGACGCTCCAGGGAGTCGCTCCCCTCTCTTATCACCCATCCCCGTGCCAGGTACCGAAAATCAGTCAGTCAGTACGTCAACTTGTTTTGTTCGTATCTAACGTCACGTCTCTCTTGCGCATACATTTTGATAAATACTAACGACTCGGCTAGAACTTGGAATTTGATTACCTTTGTGATTCGGACTAATCACAAACACAACAGAAAGCTCAGAGAGCGATCCAAGTCCAATTCACCAAATCGTAGGGATTATCTTAAGTCCAAGTTAAAGTCAAGTCGTTAGTTCCAAGGATACACTAAACCATTCAAACTTTTAAAAGGTACCTTCATATCTTTTGTTCATTGAACCATGACAGTTCAGTGGCTTTTAATATTCCCACCTGTAATGACGCAAATAACTATTACAGAAATCAGTCTCAGTAAGTAAATTAAATATAATAATTAGAAAAACAATATAATATACCAATGTAAACAATTTAAATTAAAACTGTTTTGGTCAGCAACATGTGATTTCAAAACAAACAAATGAATGATATCTTTCATATCTGTTCCAAGGAGATCTAATTGTGGCGCAACAATGTGCTTATTCATCGTCCACAAAAAAATATTCTTATCTTTTTAAATAATGATAAATTATGACACTTTTATAGTAAACTTTTGTAGTAAGTTTGAGAGAGGGCTTATTAAAATAAAATGTCACATCTTAGTCTAGAACACCTTTTGGAATCTTGGAAACGCATTACTTTTATGGAACAAACACATTTGTTTTATCACATACACAAATTTTTCAATGAATAAAATCTAGAAACCTCTACAGTTTTTTTCATACTAAAGTATAGTTATCATAATTATATTTAAGTTAATCGTGTAATTAATTTAAAACGAATCTATCAACGGTCAAAATGTCAGGTGCATTAAGGGCTTTGTCAATTAACTGCACATACGCAACAATCTAGTAAAACCACAAAATTGCACATATATTTTGTCTAGCAATGTGAAATTAAAACACATCATTAACGTACGGGCTGTGGTTTAATGTAACGATTTCTGCCTATGTATTGTTAAATTAAATCTTAACTGCGTAATAATACATTTAAGAGTTCTAACTTAGAAAAAAAATGTGGGCCGACATACTTTAAAAAACAGTCTCTTCGTTTTTGTTTCTTCAAACACCTAATTCAAATATAAAATAAATATTGGAGTACTTGTGTATTAGATTCAATAAAATTTTAATCTAGGCTAACTTCTTAAACAATGTTCCCAAATATTCCTTAATTTATTTTTTATTATTATTTTTTTTTATTATTTAACATTAATTTATTATTAAAAATCTTTATGACTTTTAATTATTCCAAATAATTAGACACATTTCACAAGGAGGTTAAATATCATAAGGATAATTGGACCTGGTTGCGGCCTTCCCAACGATAATGTTACGAAGTTACATAAAAATTAAAAATTGAACCGATAATTTTTTTTTACTGTGACGCATTTTTAATCATCAGATATTGAAAGGTTTGGAGAAGATAATAAAACCTTTCAATATAGTTATAAAATATCACAAGGTAGGTAAATAGACTTTTGATAACAAGAAATTTTATTACAGTTAAATTTGATCAGTAGGCTTGTATCAAACCGGAAGCACTTAAGAAGTTAGGTAAACCGCCCGTGGAAGTTGCGTGCACGCGAGTCTTTACTTTACTAGGTTTCATAGAGATATTATACGCCCATGTCCTTTACGGGGCAAATCGATTAACCGCTGATTGCTTCCATTTTAATTTCTTCTGATTTTAACTTAAAAATCAATGCGAAGTGAGCGTCTTTATGTCAAATAAATCACCACGAGCCACATCAGAATTTTTTTAATATAAAACAATCCATTAGCTAATGGCTCTCGAATCGACAAAAACTGTCAAACCATTAAGTATTATCAATAAGAGAGCAAGGAGAACTAACTACTTGGATGGCCTTTAAAATTGAATTTAAATTAAAACTAATTGACATCTAGTTCTGGTTTACATTTTGTTATTTATCTGGTACTAAATACAAACATTATAAAGCACTTAGTTTCAAACTTGTTAAACCAACTGGACACGCTAGTTTTGCCAATAAACAAATTGCTCTCATCACTGACAGTGGAAGGCGAGGCGTCCCACACCAGCGGCCGGCCGCATCTGCGACGTCACCCGATGCACAGGACCTCCACGGGAGGCAGCTCCAGGAACTCCAGGCTTTCGAGCTTTCAGCAGTCTACCAGGTAATATTACTTATTTCATGAATTTACGAGTAATTAATAATATCTGTACTGCATCCACTAGACATGTTTCACTTTTTGACAGGTAATCCTAGTGATTGCAACTTAATTTTGATCATTGAGTCGATCATCTATCGACTTTTTTAATAAAAGTGGTGCGGTTTTTATGCCTCTGTTAATATTATTATTATTGAATACAAAATAACTTTAATTTCTAATTGCTCTTTGGTTAAGAATTCCAATTTCAAATGTACACAGCATTTGTGTTTCGAAAACCGTAATTCATTTGTTTTTTCCTCTTTGGATTTTTTCTTTGCGTCACTTAGATTACAAAATGGAAAACTTGAAATATCGCGTTATTTACAAGTACGAGATCCACCGTGGCACCAGTGCTGCAGATATTAATGCTGTGTATGGTGGCGGTGTCGCAAAAGAAAACACAGTGCGTTTTTGGTCGGAAACCAAATTCAGCTTTTGAAAGCCAATAAACCATACATGGAATTGTTTGCCTACTGAATGCACCGTAAAGATACATCACAGCGCATGATCACCTGGAATCACCATGGCATGATGGTATTAAAGCTGTAAAGCTGTAAAGGGTTTCCATTGATTCGGCTAATAGAATGTTCGGCGCGCCATGACGGAAACGTAGGAGAACATTGCAACATATTAGCATTGATAGATTGTACTAATGGTTATTTTGAATTAAAATGGATAATATTTAGTAGTACGGCTCGCAAGTATTGTGGTGTTTCTGCACAGAAGTTTCATTTCTAACGTTAGGTTTAGTTATGTATATGCTACATGGTTCTGTAATTATTTATAACGAACTTACTTCTTATACAACTGTTAACATGCTTGAGAGATATACGTAATATTAATTCAAATCATATTGAAAAATATAATGAACATACAACTGAACAGTTTAAAATTACCTCGCATTAAATTTAACATTTTAATCATCTAAAACTCTTCTATTAGTGTTTCAAAGGTTAGATTTCGCATAATTAACGACTTAGCTAAAGCTTTTTAGAAGTATTTTATAAAAGCTTGCCATGTTGAGGATAAAACACACCAATTTATAACAGACTGATGAAAACATCACCCGTCGCGCTCTGTTAGGCCTGGTTACGACTACCACCAAAAGCATGCGGGGTCTCTCTGGTGACAAGAATCGACACATGAGGGAATAATTTTGTTTTATACATATAGCCGACAAACGAACACGTGACCATCACGTGGAAAGTGGCATCCGCACCCAATCTGTTGAATTGATTGTAATTATTATCTCGAGTAGCGCTGCGTTGCCGGCCGAAGGATTCAGTTGAAATTGCCTTCGTCCAGTAATTGCACGCTATCATGACCATTATGGGGGTCAATAAGGAAGGACTGTAGTACGGCTCCAGACGAGATCTCTACAAAGAAAAGTAACCATACTACCTCTAGAGTCGTATAGTCAATATATCACGCATATCAACGTAAGGTTTCGTGGTGTAAATCCGCCTCGCGCAGGAGATTTTCTTAAATCAACATAGATTTTTATGTAAGAACAATGGATATTCTCCTTTAATATATTTTTTTTTTTGTATTTATAAAATAAAATATTTAGTACAGATAAACGTAAAAAAGGTAGATAGCCACTGGTAAACTAGAAATCCTGAATTACATTTTGCGTTTCACAGCCAATGTTATTAAGTAATGTTTGTTTTCAAAAACCTATCTTTACAAAGTGCCCTAGCTAATATGGCTCGTTGCAGCGCGGCCTCGCACGACGAGCCGCAGCCCGGCCCCAGCCGCTGCGACTACCGCGCCGGCACCTCCGTCGAGCATCTCATCCCGCCGCAGAACCCCGATGACGGTCAGTACTTATACTCACTAATCTATTACTACAAAAAGGAAATATTTGGTTGTTTGTTTGTTTGTTTATTGGTTTGTTTCTATGTAATCAATAAACTTAGAAACTACCGACCGTTTCGTAAGATTATTTCCCTCTTGAAAACTATTCAAGAGTAACGTAGGCTATAGAATTTTCCATCCCAAAATTCCCACAGGATCGGTAGCTACGCGGGTGAAACCGCGCGACACTTCTAGTATTGGATACAATTGCTTGTCCCTCTCTCTATCTGCGATATATCTTTTTCTGGACTTTCATTAATGGTTGTAATTTTCTTTTCTAGTTACAACAAAATATTGTAAAATGCGGTGTGCATTATATATATTTTTTAAATGTACACTGAAGTTTATGGTTAACCTTTGTTAACTATAAACGTACAATTACTAGAACTTACTCGAAACATGCTGCTAGTAACGAAATAATTTTAAAGTAATGTAACTTTAGAACATATATACTAAGTTTTCCTCAGAATATTTTTTACCAAATTTGTTGTAAAAAATTAAATTGGTCGTCTTGCGATCCAAGGCGCGGTACACCACCCCGGCCTTTCTCTTTTATTATTTTATTACTTCGCTTCATTAGCTGAAGTACTATAAGATAGTTTATTGCAATGTCTGTTTATTCTTGTGACACCAATAAAGTCTTCTGCGTGGGCGTTCACTCAATAGTCCACAGGCAGAAATTAAGCTGTTTCAATCGGGAGTCATTCGTAATATAACATCTTTGAATTCTTTTTTTTATTTACTCTTTAATATATACCCCAACAACATGAAAACATGGTAGAAACAATTTAATTTACACTGAAAATAAGCTATAGTTTGGCGGTTTACACAGCGATTTCTTCCAGACAACCATATTTATTGGAACATAAATCAATTGTATTTTACTTCATTTAGTTATAAACTTTCGTGAAAAAACACTTTCTACGATTTTTCAATTTTATTTTAAATGAATATAAAATCAATTAACACAGAAATCACATCAATGTAACATTCCTCGCTTTTGGTCAAATTGTACGGGTTAAGTTGAACTTGGCTGAACTTGACGACCAATGAGAGATTTTCAGAATGCCAAAAATAGTACCAACTATCGAAATCCTCCGCCTGAAACTATTATATCAACGTCTCTGAATGGTAGGGTTCATATAAGAAAACCAAAATACTTAAAATTAGGAAATGAAGAATCTACGATAATACATATTTCAATAACTCTTGCTTTTGATATAAAAAAAAACAGAGTTCATTGAGTGACAGTTATCATTCACATGACATTGACATTTTAGTTTACTACAGGTTCGTTACAATGCCCCGTTGAAATTAATTCCTAACTTTTTTACTGAAAACCTGAGGTAGTCCTCGTTATTTTAATTTACACGTAATAGACATGTATGTGCACTCTATACGTATAGATTCTGTTTTTAAATTCCTGCATATAAAAGAAACCTTTGTCACCCTGTGTTGTGTTGAATTTGGAGTTATTTGGCGGCGAAACCCTTTTAAGAGATATGCATGCTTTTTTTAAATAAACAATGTTTTTATTGTTTCATAATATAATTACTTTGTTTTTGTATGTACTTGTATGAAACGTGTACAATCCATAGATTTTCTTTGAAACCTAGCTTAAAGTAGCTTTATAAGAAGGTGTATCGGCGCTATAACAACACAAGGCTAACATAATCAGATCACTAAACACAAAACTAAACAAACATTGTTTAATCACACACATACTAACACACACAAACACATACACTAACACACTCGACTCACACATGCATCTACGCACAATCCTACATTCATTTCACTTTAAGAATTTGTGAATTTTGATAAATAGTGAAGTTTATACCTGCATCACAATATGTTCTTTTGTTTTATTATTATTATTTAATGTAAAACCATCTGTGGTAATCAGCAAAAAAATGTAAATCCCTAATTGTCTTTATGTATTATCACTATATGCTAACCTGAAATCTGTTATAGAGCTGTGGATTTTGTAACAAATAAATAAACAAAAAAAAAGAAAAGGAAACGTACGATTCGTCGTACGATGTGACGTCAGCCTTTCCAGGAACATGTTTGTCCACGCGTCATCCGATGAAGCTATAAAGCACGGGCGGAGCGTGCCATTGGGTCCTCTCATTATTCCCCGTCAGTTCGGCTGTCGCGCTAAGCACTCCTGCCCTCAGCAAATTCATCGAATCGTCGAGTACATACTTGACGGTTTCTATCCGCGTCGTTATAAAACAGTCGCGGTATTCTTTGACGTAGCCAAGGCTTTCGATAAAGTCTGTCACAGCGGTCTCGTTTATAAACTCTACAAAATAGGCTTACCGGAACGCCTAGTCAGGTCAATAGCGTCGTTTCTCAAATACCGTACGTTTCGATTCAAACATGAAGGCACGCTTTCCGCGCCTCGTCCCATAAAGGCTGGAGTCCCTCAAGGCTCACTCTTTGCCCCTCTGCTGTACCGTGTACACCAACGACATTCCCATCCCGCCGAAAGGCGTCGAACTCGCCCTCTTTGCCGACGACACCGCACTCTATACCAAAGGCCACAGTGTTCCGCACTGTAAAACCAGACTCCAAAAGGCCGTAAACGCCCTTGGTGTATGGTTTCAAAAATGGCGCATCGATGTGAACCCTGAAAAGAGTTCTGCGATGCGCTTCGACCACAAACGCCATCGTCCCGCTGGTGATCCCCACGTTCGAATGTTAGACTTTCCCATCCCCTGGAAGCACAGTACTAAATACTTAGGCGTCACGTTAGATCCGACGCTTTCTTTCAAGCCACACGTCGAAAGAGTTTCGATACTCGCCCATCACTACTTAGGCCGCCTAAATAGCATGTTAGGTAGAAAAAGTAAATTGTCTTTCAGAAACAAACGTACACTTTACAAGGATTGCGTTAGACCCGTTATGACATATGCCTCGCCAATCTTTGACCACGCCAAACCCTCCCTCCTGCACAAACTGCAGTTAGTTCAAAACCTCTTTTGCCGCAGAGCCACAAACGCACCGTGGTACGTGCGTAACGCGGACTTGCACAGAGATCTTGAACTGCCTACAGTACAACAACACCTCAAAACACTCCCTGAAGCGTAAAAATTTTCACGAAAAATAAAGGGCATTATCTCAAAACATGAAGTTAATTTATTTAACCTTTAAACTCTAGTTCAAAAATATAGAACTGTTATAAATTGGTAACAGTTCTAATCGTAGAGGTCTTGTTGAAACCCATCACAGACTTTAGAAGTGTTTGCTTTAAAAATATAAATGCCAAATACGTAGCGTGTTTAAATAAATTACCTCCATTCTCTAGTTAATCCTCAAAAACAGAAAATAAACACTGTCGCTTATTTACTAAAATTAAAGGGTTTGTCCATTTCGAAAAAAAAAATGGAAAGACCAAATTATTTATTCTAGTTTCCCCCCCAGTTCGCTGTATGGTATAACACAAGCTCTGCTTACTTTGGAGCCATACAGTTGGTGTGTCTGTCTGGGATTTATTATTATTATTATTATTTCGATTTGTATTTGTGTCGTTTCGTATTTTGTCACTTAAGTTCGCGAAGTGACTAACCATATGCATTTGACAAGAAGGAACAGGCGACCGAGAACCGGATTTTTATGAGCCATTTTTGAGGAGCTTAAGTGTCACTGTAGCATTCTTCCGCTACTTTGCTTTAATAAAATAAAAAAACACAAACCTCTCTCAGGATTTAAACCCGGTCTGTGGTAAAGCAGTACCTAATGCTGCGCTTGCTGCGACTTGCTACAGCAATTGTCTAATAAATAAACAAAATTAATAAATTTTGTTTGTAATAAAGTATACAGTTACATGCTTTACTCTTGTTAACATATAAATTAAGTAAATCGGTAAATATAATGCTAATACCTGTCCAGAACAAGTACAGTAATTTATATTTATTCGTAATTTATCAGAGAAATGGATGCTGTGGCATCCGCTTACCGCCTCCTATGTCCCTAGTCCGCATATTAAATTGAACCCATCACCGGATGTTCAGCCGGCGAGCGGTACTTCCTTTTTCGGTATCTTGTGCCGTTTAATTCAGAATAAATTGTAACCCTCTAGTTAAATATAATTTAATAGTGAATAAAGCTATGTGGCTGGAAACAGCGTAAATGAAATCTGCTGGTTTGTACGAATCTACACACCCCCTCTTTCGTGACATGCGTACTGTAGTTCTACATGGCTCATACACAAGAGAAGTGATACCTAAAGTAATTAGGTAAAAAGTTAAAAAAACTTTTTTTTTTGTTCAGCCGCTGCTGCAGCGCGTGCTGTTTCTAAGTTTCATTACCAAATAAACTGTTTTAAATTTTTTACTACCTACGTACTCAGAAAACATCATCCGACGTTTACCATCCATGGTCTAAGTCCGTCTGGTTTTTCATTAACACAGTTATTAAAACAACAATTAGTTAATATTTATATTAACACGCAGATACCAAACTATCGATATTGTATTATATTTAGTCTTATTACGGTTAAAACTTTTATAAACTGATCCATTAAAGCAATGCTTCGGTATAAATTAGTGGTTCGAATAATTCTGCTATTCCCATATTTTTTCTCTGCCAAGATTTGAGACGGTTATAACCAAATCTTAACTAGTTATTCTCTGAGGGGCAGAGCCCACATTGCCGGCCAAGTACCCTATTTTATAATGCTTACCTATGTTTTTCCCATCCCAATCCCAATTATTTATTATTTTCCATTTTCCTGTATTTATGTTGTTTACTTTTCGACAAGTCATGTCAACAAAATTTTTTATGACAGCAATGGAGGCTGCCAAGCAAGCTAACCCTGTTACACTCGGATTCTTACAAAACTATTGTAAGAAAATATATTTGATTCCTGGCTAATAATAATAAATTCAAAATTACAAATTGCGGTTCCAAAGGAATGCGATCCCGGCCATATAAGCCGATTGCTGGCCTTAGAACGGCAGTCTATTTCAAGCCATCCTACCGATAACATCTCCAGTCTATTTTAAGCCACCCTACCGATAACATCTCCAGTCTACTGCAAGTAACTCTGGAAGTCCTCGAATTCATGCTCATGCTGAAGCTACCGGACTCTGTAGCTGCCACATGCTGAAGCTACCTGAAGCTACCTCATGTTGAAAACCCCGACACCAACGCCTGATCCTGCTCCTGCTGCTGACCCTGATGATCCTGCCTACCACCTCCTCCTGCCTGCTGATCCAACCTGCTCCTCCTGCCTGCTCTCGCTGACCCTGCACGTGCCAGAGCGCCAGTCGACCCCTAGCGTCTGCCGCTGATCCTGCACGCGCCTAAGCGCCTTCACCGTGGAAGCCTTCGCGGCGACTCCTCCGACTTATTCAAGTCCGTAATAGTTTTTGAATAAAAACTTTTATTACGTGACAATGTAGCAGTAGCCTGCTTCATACGCAGGAAGTCTCAGGCTCGTTTCTGGTCATTGCTGTGATAAACACATAAATTTTGGTTCTCGGGTCACGATTGTTATATTTATTTTGGGTTCCCCTCCACTTTGCTGTTAGGACCAGCCGTAACACCACCTTTGCTTGCTCTGGGGCCACACAGTTAGTGTGTTAGTCTGGGGATTTATTATTATATTATTTTAATGTGCACCCCGGAATTTATTTAATTTTTTCTTGCAGCTGTAACATCAATCACAGTCAACGTGGTGAGCGAAAGCGAGACTGAATCCGTCGTGTCGATTCAACCAGTAAGTATTACCACTACCAGTACTATATTAAAGATTCTTCGATTTGCAACACTTTAGATACCTTTCAATATAATCATATTCATTCCCATTTCTTAAAATTGTTCTCTTGGATGCTTACCACGGTCATGGTTAATGAAAACTATGTTCTAGTTACATATTTGTAACGGATCTGTCCGTTTTTCTAATAGCAGTAACCGTGTTAATTAATGGACGGGGATTATGGTATTGTGGTTTCAAAAGCTTGCATATGCTTAAACTTTTTTGTTAATAGCGATTCTTCAAAGCTCTCTAAATTTCCACCAGCCTCGTCAAACACATCCCCTCTAATTGAGTAGATTCCATGCTTATTGGTATTAATTTGTATCGTGTTTCCTCTCAGTTGATAAATAAAAGTCACAATGTAAGAAAATTATAAGACATTGACTCCAACCAATATAAAAAATTGTCATTCTCTTTTTTTGTGGTAATTTTCTGTATTGTAATTTTTAACTGGATAAAAAATAAAGTGCATGTTTGTTCTATTGTAACCTTTTATCACTTTCACGTGTAACACGTAACCAAAAAACCTCTGCAATAGCTTACTTTATAATTGATTAAGTTTACTTAAGAAGTTCCAATGAAGCCATCTTATCAAATCGAACCTTTATAGGGCTACAAGCAAATGTACTTATATAGTCTTGAGCTATCCGTGTCCAACTCGCCGCTAAATTCGTTTAAAGTTTAACAAGCCCTTAACAAATATGAATTTTACCTGAAATTCGCAAAAATTAAGACGTTTATCACGTGTATGCATTAATGTTCTATTCAGAAGCTCCGACGTGTCTATCACATTCTGCACTATTAGACTTTCTTTTTATCAGACTTTACATTCGGCATCCTTTTACTTTACCATAAAGTAATAAAGTACACCTCATCCTTCCAGCCGCCGACGCTGCAGAGGATCACAAAGGCGGCCATGAGCCGCAACAGCCTGCGCGTGCAGCCCAGCAGCGGCGTCATGGCACTGGTACACAGCTTGCCGGACCTTAGCGCGGACCCGCCGCCGCCGCGTCCACAACACCAACACACGTGAGTGCTGTGAACCGTCCCTTGTGTTCTTCAATGCTTTACTGGAACCTTTCTTCCAATAAGATTGTCGATTGCGGTCTAGAAGGGAAGTTTTCAGCTTCAACCAGCTTTTTTGCCTCTTTGGTCTGCGTAAAATGTGACTCATTTTCCTATTTGTAATTTATAAATATTCTAGATTGTACTTAGAAACTTTTACTTTCACTTCTTTTCACCTTAACATAGACGTTTTTTAGCACTAGAATGGACATTTCACCATTTAGTAATCTATAACTAGTCCTATTTACCTGCAGGCCAAGGCCGCAGTCAGCGTCAGAAAAGCTGTATCAGTCGCACCAAGAGCTGCTGCAGAGGAACCGCCTGGTGGCGCAGGGCCAGGTGCCGCAGCATCAGTACCTGCGACCTGACAGCCGCGGCACCAGCTACCCGCCACCGAGTCCAACCAGGTCAGAAATCGATTTTATTTTATAAATAACTGTTTTATTTCACGAATGCTCATTTGAAGTTTACTGCGGTATCGTTGTCAATTTATGAATATTCTACGGTATATTCTTCATTACCTAATTATGTATTGATGCCAACACACAAGGCCGCAAATGACCTCGTTAAGTCGCAATCAAATAGCAGTGAGTCCACAGTCTCAAGGATACTATAAGTATGTGTCGTGGCCATATCGAAATATTAACCACATCATGAAACTACGACTGTTCATTTACCACATCATGATGTTGCTTGGCCAGATCAATGATAAGATATCGTTTGTCGATATGGCATATTAATGCGTGGCTACTTCATGAAATGGAGAAGTGTATTTGACCATATCGTAACGTTTTGTTATGTGTCACTGTCGTACGTCGATAGCATAATTAGCTGTAATTTTCTAAACATGTTTTGCCTGTTTTGGACTCTTTATTAATTTCATTAAAATAATGGCGGTTTGCTGGGTGACGCCTCATCACGGGTACTTTTTTGTTTTTCGAACTGGACTGTTTGTTTGCATTTGACTTTGTGGCTTAGTGCTGAGGGTGCTAAGTCGGAACTTAAAACTACCCCTACATACGATACGCCTAAGGGGACCTGAGAGGGTACAGATCTTTATACTGAGGGCCACAGAATATCGAGAAGGAACCGATCAGTCGGAGTAGTCTTGAAACGTACGCGAGAGTCCGCGAATAGCAGAATATGAAGTAAATTGTAAGAAAATAATTTCACGATATGGCCAATCGTTGATAACCAAATCTTGAAACGTTTGCAATTCAAATAGTCAAGCATTTCATGAAATGCGCGAGTCTATGATTTGGCCACGACATATTATACTCAGCTATGTTCTGAAAGTATTATACGGCTCGAAGTGAAGTTAGTAGCACCTTTGCGTTTTACTCCAAAAGTTTTGTTCTTGTATGAAAATCTTAAAAATTTATTTTTATTGTGAACATATATGTACTTTGCTTTTCTAAGCAAGGACGTCCTCTGTTCTTAAAAAGAAATGTTAGAGAGGCACCGTAAGAACAAGATTCTAGGTTTCCTCAGTTATTGAAAGGTCTTGTATAACACTCACAACAGTTTTAAAGTGTCAAGCGGTGTTGATCTGATAATTTTAGGATTTGAGGTATTTGATAAAACAAATTTGAAAAACTTGCGACCTACGGGACAAAACACGCATTTTTCTTCAATTTTTTCTTCAATGGCTCATGGCTATAAATACGTTCGACTCATTCAACTGTTTAACAACAAAAAATACCGAGAAAGTACCTTTTATTCCGACGAAAAGCAATATTGTATACTATAATAAAACAAGGTCATAATTAAAAATGAATACGCTCTACTCCGATATCTCTTATGTTTTCGGAATGGAACCAAAGAATCAAATATCTATAAAATTGTTCTCCCACAAAGTACATTAAGCTAGCATACCCACATGCTAAGTCACGTCGTGATTCTCGGATTTTCCAACTTTCACACATTTCAAGTTTCAGATAAAGGAAGGAGGAATTTCTGACAACACACGTTTATATTTGATGGCCTGTTTGGTGTGGAGGTAAGTAGCCTTGCCTTCCATGCCAGAGGTCCCGGGTTCGAATCCTGGTATGGGCAGATATATTATTATATTTGCTTTCTAGTCAGGGATGTGTATTTACGTTTATCTAAGTTTATTTAAAAAAAAATATCTATGTGTGTTTATATATTTCTTAAGTTTATTTATCCGTTATCTAGTATCCATAACACAAGTTCTTTAATGATACTTAATTTGGGTTAGATAATGTTGTGTGATTGTTACAAATATTTATTATTTTTTATTATTTATATTAATACTACTAATAAAATTCAAGCGAAAACAAAATTTTCGCTATCATGATTTGAAACCAAACCAAAGGTGATATATTTTATAAATAGGTACATTGGTTAAAATTGTATATTTTTAAAGAAATCTTCATGTAACATTATGAGGCACATTTCAGAAAGTACTTTTAATAAATATAAAATTATGCTTCCTAGTGAATATAAAAGAAGAAGGCTATTTGAATACCACGCCACATTTAAAAAAAACGGTAGCTGTAATTGTATCTCCTGTTTAATATTACTATTTTCTTAAATTGCCAAAAAGTTTTTGTATCATCTCATCTGGTCGAAATTGAGGATAATAAATTTTTTCAAGACGTACAACTATGTAACAAAAGTCAAATCATTCATCTAATCACTTTCTATAAAATAAAACGCAGTCAGTTCTGGACAAATCTGGTTATAATCTATATAATACTGTTGAACAGGGCCTCTTTGCAACGTGGTCTAGCGTTTTCTTACTCGCTGAAGAACCCGCCGCTGTCAAAGATGGGGCACGTTAACAGCCAGTCTACGCAGCCAGACCCGGGGCCTAATGCCCTGCATGTCCCACAGGCTCAACATGCTAAGGTATTACTTTACGCAGTTTGGATTAATTATTTACTGAATGTCTGTTCTTTTGTCGGACAAAGGAGGACGATCGTCCCGGCATTTGTTTACTACGGTATTTTAACATAATTTAGTTCAACGTACTTTTGTCCTTGAAATCTTGTATCAAACATGGCTTTCAAAATTCTTCGAGAATCCACATTCTATCTATTCATACAACAATTTCTTAGTAGAAAGACCTCGTTATCCCGTTGTCTAATCGTATATTACAGAATGTTTGCGAAGTTTGAAAGGATATATTAAATAATGGCTGTAAGTTTTCCTGTAATTTAAAAATAAATAAATACTAACAAAAACGAGCTGTCCCAAGTTGTACTTTAAACAGGGTTTAAAATTTGACTTTTGTGTTCTACTTTCCAGAATGAACGTGGTGCTGTGAACCCGCTATTAGTACCAACTCCTGAAAAACCTGATAAAAAGAAACATTTCCGCAGCAGGTAAGTCTTTAATTAAAGTAGGTGATATAAATTATTCGTATCAACCAATTATAAATTAACTCTCATAAGTCGTACAATAGCAGTTTCAGGTTCTTATTATGCACAGCATAGAACGTCGAAATTCTAAAGAAAAATTTTTTATTTCAAAATTATGAATAAAATAAAAAACTGCCTAAATGTTGTACTACCTGAGATGATGATGCCATTATTATTTCAAATACGTTTTTCATTTAGAGCTTACTTTTAAATGGTCAGATAATTCTTATTTTGGAAATAGATTTGATTTAAAAAAATTATTCTTTATTTGAAAAGTTTCTAAACACTAGTAAAGTCTGCCTTATTAACGTAAAAATATCGGTAAAACTAATAAAGACTGTCCAATAGATATTTATATAGGAAATACATATAATTGTTCTTGTGTCAGTTCATTCTTCAGCTCTGGTGGCTGGCACTCCAAAGTCGATGGATGACATTTAAGAGGCTGGCGCGTCATGACATTCGCAAGGCAAGACCTGTTTTAGGTCATTTTTGCATGGCACAGTGTTTGGTTACCATACAAAAACTGCACACCTAAATACCTTTATGAATAGTTTGATTCGCTCTAAAAACCTTCAGATTTTGCTTTAGAGGTTAGGTAACATTTTGTTTTAAGGCAAATTAGTTTGAATTTATTTAGCAATGATATTTAGAAGATTCTTGCCAGTTCTTCTTCACGAAGGTTTTTCCGAACTGGTGGTAGAGACATGCTTTATTTGACGTCAATAAGGTCAAGTAATTGTCAATGTTGAGAATTAAATATTTGAATTTGAATTTGAGATATGAATATACTGCACAGGTAAAGTCCTTTTCATTAAAGAAGTCCCCCAGACGCAGCGCTGCACTCGCGTGACATAATGTTGCCATTTATGAGTAAAAAATTTACCTATTTTACATTTAGCATATGTAATTTATCAAATAATACTATTTCCTGCATATTTCGATGAAACAATATAAGCTCTTAAATTGTAGTAAGAAATAAATACATTTTAGATAGGCTGTAATTTCATGTATTTTTCTGATGTATGTTTCTGAGTGAAACATGTATATTTCTGATAAGTTTGGGCATTTTTATCACAATGTCTACCAACCCACTCATGGGGTGACCCATGCAATAAGTCCAAATAACTAACGTTATTATGACTCTGTAAGTGTCGTGTTATTATTAAATAGTTTCAAATGACTAAAGTTTTCTTTTTACTACTTATTACTTTTTATGTTAGGTGAGAAACTTAAAACAAAGTATGAAATTAAACTCAGAAATGTGGCATCCTACGTTCCCAGTACTGTCCCCTGTTTTCGGTAACGGTCATGATCAAAAATCGTTTGTTTAATTGAGTGCAATGGTAAGGAGCGTTGTCCATTACCACAAGCGACCTTTCAGGTAGATAAGGTATTAGTTTTTCCGTCACTCATTTTAAGAAACTTGCAGAGTTCATGTCATCGTGGTAATCTGAGGACTTTGATTGGGATTTGAACATTAATAATGCACCATTTATGAATCCATCTTTTGTTCCCGCATGAGCGATTATCCAGCGACTCCCTGATGACTCTGAGACGAACATTCCTGGCTCCTCCTCACTGTGCCAACAACTTTTTGTATGATAAGTATTGTGTATATAGGTCTCATTTAAGTATACAACGGGTCGTTTTTCCACAGTGCGATTTATTCGTATTTTATCCAAACATCTTGCACGCCATGCGGTAATGTCGTGACGTTCCATAAGTAGTTTGGGTCTGGATTGACATCGCTTGTACTTGAAACCAATCCTATTTAATATCCTGTGCAATGTTGTGATGCTTCCCTGAAAATTGATGTCTTCTCTCAGAGCTGCCTGTAATTTAGCTAATGTTGGTAATTATTTATGCACAACGTAAAAACTGTGAATTTTTTGCCGGATAGCGCACAAATCGAACCCGTCTAAGTCGAACTTTTTCGGATGCGGGCGACTCTTCCCCAGGGTGACAATTTTTGTCGAAGTACTCGTCGCTGTTATACCTTCTTTTGTAATTCTTGTTACAGTTTTCTCTGACACACCTGCAATTAAATAATGAACAATTAAAAATAATAGTAACTTTAAGTTTATAATGCTTATGTACTATGTAATATATGCTTTAATTTCACTTACCTAGTTTCATCACGTTATGTATTTTTCAATTCTGTCGCAAAAATGAATTTATATGATAAAAGTCCCATCATTGCAGCAAAAAATTATTATATGGCAACTCCAAAAAGTACCTGTTATGGCGGCGACTCTCTTCCAAACATTGTTTAGTGGTATTAAAACACCTTGATTTATTGTTCCGCTTCACAGAACTCTTTCACCTTCAATATCATTTCTCGAGCCGAACTTTTTACAACTTTTCGCATTGTAACCAATCTTTAAAATGCACTAAGCTAGTTAAAAACTCACAAAAATCTACCACAACAAACGAACTTGATAACATCGACGAACAATACTGCGAGACTTCTTTCATGAAATCACTGCGGGACTTCTGTCATGAAAAGGACTTTACCTATATTTGTTAGTAAGATCAAACACTGATTGTAGTTCTGTCTTGTAAAGTAGTGTTTCTGACATAATTTCTTTCGGTTACTCTGTGTAAATATTAGACGTGTAAGTTTTACAAACACATTCTGAAGTATCTCTTATTTCATAGATTGCCCGTGATTTGTCACCAAAAACACCAGACTTGCACATTCGATGTATCTCGTTGCAAAATTAATATATTTTAATCGTATTGCAAAATAAAACCTACCTCCTTAATTTGGAGAGTTCTTTTTATTATTTAAACATAAATTATCTTTAGTGAAATAAGAACTGTTAAAACTAGTTTCTACTCGTAGCTCTGTATAATTGCATTCAGTCCGCATTTAGAGAATCCCTGCTAATCACAACGCCATAGATAAAAATATTTCTAAAGCTCCAGGAAGTAAATTGAACCGTATCCCACAGGCACAAGGGCGGCAGCAGCAGCGGCAGACCCACCGGGCGCCGCGATGAGCGTGACTGACAGTCCTGAGGCCACGGCAGCAAATTTTGCTTCCCTTGGTGCTGCTGAGCCACCCGAATGCCCATCGCAACAGCCCCGAAAGAACTTCAAGTGATTACTTCGTAGTGATATTATACCATAACGACCCCTTTTTCGACATCGCAAAGATTTTCTATTTTTGTATGGTCAGGATTTGATCCTGAGTTTGTCAAGTTTGTACATTTCTAGCGCTGTTCCACGTAGATTTCATACGCTCACACGCTCGCGTAGGTTTGATATTTAAGATGTATTTTGGGTAATTATGTAATTCGCGTGAGTCGTCGCTATTTTTTACAGTAGTGTTAATGTGTAGCCATTCAAAACTTCAAAACATAGATTATTTCTGTGGTAAACGTAGATTAAAACACGTATTATACTTAACCCTATAATGGAATGAACACTTTCTACAATATGTTAATAAAGAATATGTATTATGTGTACAAACAATGCTTTAAATTAAGGATATTTATTTAAATTTAGTTACTTGCTAATCAACTTTACTTATATTTTATTTTGAGAATAATTCCAAATTATATTTTTTCAGCAAATTATATGAGAAAATTAATCAATTGATTAGTTAATGTTTATTTAATTTGATAAGATGAAGACATACACTATTTTTTTTAACAAGAGTTTATCGTACATTGCAATTTGCATATTTACTCCTGTAGGAAGTAGTCGAAAATTCATTAGTAATTAACTAATAGTTATTAATATATGATTACGTTCAAATTACTCAACTTTTATAGAAGATTCTATAGAGCCTACAGCATATAGGTGTAGGTACGAGGTAATTTTGTGCTGCTCTTTTTGATTTTCTAACAAAGTGGTTTTAATTCAAGGTCGTGCTAAAATTATTAAAAAGCTGCGGCACAAACCCAAGTCACTTAGGTCTATTATTATTCGAGTCGATACAGACAGCAATATAGCACAATATTATTCGCTAAATACATCGAAAATCAACAGAATCCTGACAAAATGATTTGAACTTAATCAATGGTTGAACTTAATGTATCATAGGAACAATAAATTAATATCTTTGAAATTTACATTTTGAATACAAATTATTAATTAAATAAAAACCGACCATTCAATTGAATTAAGGATTTTAATATATTGCAAAAGTTTCTTAATGCAATCGGTACAAACTACTTAAAACTTCACACCTTATCCGGTCTATACGGTATATAATATATATATATACATTTATATATTATATATTAATATATATATAAATGTAGTGCTGTAGAGCCTTTCCAAAAAAAGAAAAAGTATAAAAAGTATTCGTAGAAAAGTATAAATAAATCGATGCTATCTTTGTTTACTGAACAGTTACGTGCAATTATACACTATTGAATTAATTAAAATGTTTGTTGATGTTTTTATACTCACGCTTTTAAATAAGATAGACCTCCTCGCTGCATGGTTGCGAAGGCTTCAAACCATCTTTGTAACTTCCTTAGCCAAGCCTTATATAATAACGCCAGCAAAGCAAACAGAATAGCAAAATCGTGTAATATAATGTTTGCCTATAACTTTTTTATCGTAATTCGTACAAACGCATGTACGAATTTTTGATTATTACAGTATTTGTATTCAGTTGTACTATTGTCGCAGACTTCGCTTGCTTTAGTGTATAAAATAAATATATTTTGTATAATGATCCTATATATCAGCTATTAGCAAACGCTGTATTTGATAAGTTTCTTTTAGGTAACTGAATAGAAATAAGTATTGTTATATGTTATTTGTTAGGTTGTTTCGTTTAAAAACATTATTATTTTATATTTTGATTTTCATTTCACCCATTCCCTACTTTTTTTTTTTTTTTTTCTCTGTTGATTATTTTATAGTTAGATATACTTTAGAAATGATTTGATACTTAAATTTACTAGATTACTTAATATATATTTTTTTAATTACTTCATTCTTCTTTTCATAAAACTATACAATGGTTTCATATCAGAACAATGTTGAAAATGTTTTCTATGAACGCGGTGCAACATCACAACTATTCGCATATTCAGATACGTAATGTTGTAAGTTGTGTAGGTAACGTCACGTCTTTAAATTATTGTTGAATTTGACA
This sequence comes from Marasmarcha lunaedactyla, assembly GCA_923062675.1. Lineage (NCBI taxonomy): Eukaryota > Metazoa > Arthropoda > Insecta > Lepidoptera > Pterophoridae > Marasmarcha > Marasmarcha lunaedactyla. The sequence goes on along the minus strand of OV281339.1, from coordinate 7,926,158 downwards.
AATGTATATCCCGTGTAATACTTATTCCCTTGGGAATTCCGAGCGTACTAATGATTCTAAAGACACCTCATATCTTGAAGCCGTCAAACGGATTAGCCTGTAGCGCTGATATCGAAATTAGCATTAGCGTAATTGTATGCATATCACGTGATGCTCCATGCGGTTTACGAGTTTTCTATAGCGTTCGCGATTGTAGATTGCAACTTGCCTATACTCCCTGTCATTAGTCTTCTTTAGTCGTATTTAGACTTCTTTCAGCTAAATTGGTCAAATAAAAAACGACTATATTTTATTCTACACAGAATATTTATATTTTAAAGAAATTTTGCACCAATCTTGTCAAAATAAGAGCTATTATTTTTACTGAATTTTGTTCACGATGCAGTATAAAGCAAAGTCTCCATTTATTGAACCATTCAGCTTAAATAGTCTGAGGTGAGTTTCATTTCGCTTCGTAGATTTCAGTCTAAATTTGAGATCATTTTCTTGCAATAGTCGTTAATAATTCTCAGGTGTATTTAGTAGAAGGTCTTATATTAAGCGCAAGGCAGCAAGCGGCAGTGAAGGGAGCGTCCGGCCGCGACCCCGCGTCGGATAGGCGCGGGTTTCACGATACAGCACCAGGGCGCCACCCCGCGGCTGCAGCCGCCCAAACTTTTCTATTCCTATATTGGTTTGTATCTTTGGTTAAGATTTTTGTCTGTTTTTTTTAAATGCAACGGCAAATTTTTTCGAAAAATTTTTAATAATGACGCGAAACTGCGGTCTTTGTGACAACTTATTCTTTTATCAGTCTTAGTAACGGCTTTGTTTTTACTTTGTACTACGTAGGTACAGAGACTAGTAAATAACTATAGACTAACCATGTCTAACAAAATTTTGTGACTTGAAAATAAGTTGTTTTTAAGATAGAGAGATGGCGTTAGTTGTATTAGATTTACAAGTTGTTTAAATTTAGTAAAAATAATGCGTAAAAAAACTTAAGATGGAGCTGTTTACAAAATCATTTGATATTTCATTGCAGGTACTATCCGTAGGTATCAGGCGACAACAGACGTTGCCAGCTAGTGCATTATATTATTTGATGCTATGTTGCCGCTCTTATAATTCAGTAACAGAAATCTTTACACCACCCTGGATATTATTTGTAGTGTTACTGGATTACTGTATTGCCAGTATATAATTTTTCCCACAAAAATATAGCATTCATCTCCACAGTTTGTTCTTATCTGCCTTAACATAATAAAACGAATTTCAGTACATTTAATTAGTAGGTTTTTTATATTTTAATTTATTTCTTGATATCGATAAAAATTATGTCTTAATAATTGCATAATTTTCATTTATAATGCATATAACTCATAACTATTTTACAGTTGGTAAAAAAAATATTTTCTTGCTGGATGGATTTTGAAATATTTTGTAAATATTGTATTTAAACACTTATAACTTCAATCAACTTTTTTTGTTCTTTTTATGACAACATTTTATTTGTTTGACAATTTGAATTCTTTGTCGTTTATTGTTGTTGCTATGGGTGTGTGTTTGTTTTGGAACTTTTCCCTGCATTTCTTTGAATTCACAATTTTTCTGCTCGCCTACTGTGACTCGTGCCGATCAAAGAAAATAATTTCGCACATAAATCCAAACAAATAAAAAGCACAAAATAAAATATTTGACTATAAAGCTGACATAAATATATTTTTTGTGATATTATTTAATATGTTATGATTTTGACACTTTTAAAAGTAATTAATACAACTGAATATCTATGTCATCTATTTTAAATCATAAAGATTCCCTCAAGTATTTCTTTTTCCATAATGATTCACCTATAGTTCGAGAACCTTGTCTCTATCGGTAAAGATGCCCGCAGTTACATATTCTTTGATTTGCTTTCATGTCTTTTATATATTTATATACATAATTTGGTTCTGACTTTCTTTTTAGTTATTATTATAAAATGTTATAAAAATTAAGGTATAGTCATTTTTTGCGTAAAGTACTGAAATCAAAAGCTTATTGAGGGCCTGGAATGAACTCAACTATTTACTTACTAAGGTTTCAGGTTATTTGACAACGCCATCTAGCAGTTTTAGTCCGTATTAATATACAAACAAATATTTTGCATTACGTTTCTCGTCAATAATTCATATAAAAATTAAAGACGACAAGGTTGGTCCAAGCTATTTGAGAGCGACATCTAGTAATAGCTTGGATTTTGAGCTTTTTCCGAATCACGAATTTTTGTATGGAGATGGTCAGTCTATAGTTATTTACTAGTCTCTGGTAGGTACAAGACCTGTAAAGTCCTAAGGTTGATTTTAAGATTATTTTCAGAAATTATATCGTGAAAATAAAATGAAAGGCCGGGTACAAACGACAGCTACGGGAGCGCCCCACCGGCCGAGCTGTTGCAACGCTGTTACAGCGCTGTTACGAGGCCGCGTGTCCGGGTGGGAGCGGCGCGGGTACACTATACAACACCAGGGCGTCACCCCGCTGTTGCTTTTGCCCGGCCTTCTGTCCCATCCCCTCTCTTACTTTTATCTTAACCTAATTTTAGTTTACTCTATTTATTTTCAGCCAATGCGGCGTTACCGTAGTTGAAGGGTTTTCTGTGTAATATATTTAAAAATTCTCATTTGTTTTCATTTCGTCCGTTTCATTCGTTTTATTCGTTTCATTAATTTCATGATTTTCATTAATTTCAAATCTTAGTTATGTGTACTTCTAATTACATCTGAAGTTAGAAAACATTACCATCTTTTTAGTTTGATTATATTATGGCTGGATTTCATCAAACTTTAAAATCTCCCGGAATAACTTTACTGGGCATAACTTTATTCCAACTAACATTCATAGATTAATGTCATAACTGTGAATAAACGTAATAAATGACAATGTCATACGACAAGTTGCAAAGTTACCTTTTTCAATAGCAATGAGGAACAATCGATACCTTTTTAAATGTATCCCAATATTTACGTCAGTTTTGTACCAAAATCACTGACGTATATATGACAGATATTTATATTCCAATTTGAAGCGCCCGTAGCGAGTATCGTGAGGAAGTTAGGAATGCATTTTCCATAAAAATAAAACTTGCGTTGTCTTGTTTCAACGGACACACTTGGTTTTGGGCCTGTCATATTCAAATGAATTCAGCGCCAGATAATAATTCATGTTTGGTGGCTTAATTGGCTAAGTACAGATTTTAGGGTTTTTGAAAAATGTAAACTGTTTGGAAAAATCTGCCTTAAAAAAATAAAATTTGAATGTTTTATTACAATTAAGTTATGATTTTTAAGGCATAATTCATAATAATGTAAAAATAAATTTTTTAATGAAAATAGAACGACTTTGCAGGAATGTATTTTTGATATTTACAATTTACATTGATTGTAATTTGTAATAATTGCCAGATTATGACTTTTTTATGTACTTCGTTCCACTGTAAGGCTATATATAACATTTTAGTTACACTAAAATTCACTGGAATTCACCAAAAATCACTATCCTAACGCTCTAATCTAACTGTCCATAAAGTATTCAAGTAGTCTATTACAAAAAAAAGGAATGTTTATGCAGAGGTCTCGCACGATTATCTTGAAAAAGATTTGCCTCCGAATTATTGAATGTATGCGCATTTAACATAGATTTAACTAAACCAATGCAAAATTAAATCGCTTTTCAGCTGTATCCTTATATCCTATATCTTCATCCTTTATGGTTTTAATTTATTGATATTTGTTTTATTGACTTTTTACCTGGTTTCTAGCGCCTAAGCCAGGTATTTTAATTATTTTGTTATTGGCATCATAAATGCTATAAAATAATAGCTGAAGGCCAGCCCGAATTTTTATAAAGATTCGAGAAGTTCATTTGTATGATATGACTTGTCAATTTTAGTTCGAGAGTACCCCGCATCTGCAAGCACCGTCAAAATAACGAAAATGAAACAGGCACAAAATTTATTTGACAATAGCCAGTCTAGTGTTATTAATATATGTCAGTGGCTAAAATCAAATCAGGCAATAAACATAAACAGCTGTCCATTCCCGTCCATTCGTCTACATGGATAACCGCCAATGTTGGCGGTATAAATATTATACCAGGCATAGTGTTTTATTATGCAAAACGAAATTTATTTTTTGTACTGTGTTCCACCAATACGCGACACTGGCAGAAATAGCCCGCCACACCAATCGCGGCTGATTCTATCACCTGATGATATCACCTTATTCTAGCTTGATGAAATCCGGCCTAAGTAATTTTAAAGTGTTTCCTTTTAATGTGTTTTAACTTAAATTATGAATAAATTATTGTTTATCAGAAACAATTAAAATTCAAAGAAAATTATTTTCTTTCTTCGCACTGTATCATTTCCTTATTCCTGCTCGTACCCACAACAACATTATATACATACCCAAACCTATTATCACTGTTTTCTTCTTCTGGTCAATTTCCACTAGTTTGATCTATTCTATTTTTAACGTCCATTTAGATTTTTTCATTCATAAGTAATTTTCTATCCCTAGCTATCTATAATTTTATCTATAACAAGACGCTCTACTAGCTATAATATCTACGGCTAGATCAAACAAATAGTTCTTTAATATAAAATTATATTGTGCATAGCTAAAGTAGATTTAAGATTCACGATCATTAAGTAGTCAAAACAATTCTTAGTTTCTGCAATAACTTTTTCCCTAAACCTTGGACCTCGTCCTCTTATTTATAAAGACCACGCCAAAGCACATTCACACTTTTCGTTTATTATATAAAACAGATCATTCCATTATGAATATTCAAATAAAGTGCAGTTCAATTTTGAGACAATTTTAAGGAAGAACACATACATGATCATCTCTCTCTAATGTAATTATTGGATCGGCCAGAGGCCCTGAAGACATATTAGTGAAATTAACTAGAGAAACGACAGACGACGCCCGACTGCGAGGCTGTCATTGCATATGCATGTTACTGTACTTTAGATGTTTCATGTTGAACGATTGTATTAATGTTAATTTTGTGTGAAATCACTGCAAGAGATCGAATGCTTGGCTAAATTTCTAAATGTGGTAATAGGTCATAGTTTCGTAAAATAAGTAATCTGTATCCAAACTCCTTTCGACCTTTGACTTTTTTTTCCTACATGTCTTAGAGCTTATTACAAGAGCTTAACTATTTCATATCACCTACCCAGTGTTCCTAGATGCTAAATATAATATTTTTATACTTATATACCTATTGAAATTGAATATCTGATAACATTTCAAAAACATATTAATTTATTGTAAAGGTTTCAAAATTCTAACCTTCAATAAAAAAAATCGGGTATTTGGCACGATCTTTAGTAATATTATACTATGTATACTCTATTTTACTATTGGGTTTATGTACTACTTTTCTATTTCTCCTTTCTAGTTTCTCCCTTTGTCTCTCCAAATTCTTTAAGATAGGAAATATTATAAGAAATGTAAGCTGTAAAATGTAATAGATGATTGTATGGTCAGCATAACATTTTTGTACAATATCTATTCCTATTTCTTTACACCGGGGTAAAATAAATCTATCGCAGATATTTGTTCTCGGGTCATGGTCCCCTTCCCCGCCATTTGTCTGGGGATTTTTTAATATGTTTCTTAAATCACGTACCTATATAATCTTATATATCATTGTAAAAATATAGGTGTTTTGGGAGAGCTTTAAATTGAAATAGTTGTACATAGACCTCAAGATTATTAAAAGTATGGTAATACAGTGTAGATGATAAGGTGTATTTCCCAACGGGAGAAAATCTCTTTGATCGTTCAGAGCTTGATTTGGTGCTTTCTCAAAAGTATTTGCAAAAGGGCATCCAGCTCTTCGTATTGTTCGTATCTCATCAAATTTGTATTGTGACATACGTATGTATCTATAATTCAATATCATAATTCGTTTTTCGTATACTTAAAGTAGTAACAGGTTACGCTTCGGATTGTATCCCAAGTTGTAGCAAAATTATGCTTCTCATTTAAAATATCTCCATTGTAAATAGATATTCTATTTACTATTTAGCCCTATAATCAAATGTTTTGTGCACAGTTACTGTTGTGAATGCAGACCTGCTTTAATTATAATCAATGTTATAATGTAGGTATACGGAAAATGCCACCTACTTGAGGTATGGTTATACTATATTTTGAGAAAACTAACTTTATTTAACAGTGTAATATTTTCTTTTCAGTTTTAATTACTTATTCTTTATGGTTGAGGTAATTTTAAAGATACTTTTACCGACCAATATAAATTTTCAAAATATTTTTTTTACTGTGTTCATTTTGGTTGGATATTTAAATATGTTACGGAGTATTTTTTTGCATTTTTGCTTTGATGATTCTTGATGATGACGAATTTTGTCGATCAGCTACTTCTCCAGCTAATCAGCTGCGAGAAGTTTTTGCATTAATATTCTGTGTTTATCCCAGAATAAGGCTCTGTGTACATTACTTTACTACAAACGCATCTCCAAACTGATTCCACTGCAGACATCAAAAACAAAGATTAGGTTAATTTGGGGTTATGTATTGGGGCCGTGAGAGGTTACATTTTTTTTTTTACTGTCCTGGACAATTCATTTTTTTATAATATCCAAATAGGTGGCGCTTTTTCTGTCCGTGTAAATATGACAACATGCTAAGACAACTGAACAATACTACATTTTATTAAATACATACATTCTACATACAGTTAAATACAACTACATAGATAATTAGATTAGGTATCAAATTGTGTCAATGCACTCAGGAATTGTCTAAAGTAATATTACCGACTGTTCAGTGTACAAAATACAGTCGGCTCTATAGTTTAATAAAAACAGTGTTGCTCTGAATAATCCCTTTGAATATTTGTTATGGTTTTTTATGGTTTATGATTTTCACTTGCCTGCTTATAGCATCGGGTGGCCTAAAATAAAATTATAAATTACAAATAGAATTCGTCGACTAGTGATCATTTTAGTATTAAGAAAAACGAGAGTAGTTTATTCTAAGTAGTTGGTGAATCAATGTTTTAGTCACAACGTAGCGCATCGAGGTCTGAAGCGCTTTACTGTTACTGAATTTTACTGTTCTCTGTTTGACCTTTGGAATACGGATCCTTGAGCAAATTTAAATAAAAATCTCACGATTTAGATATTGAGCCTTATGAAAAAAAAATTGTTTATTTAGTTTATTATTTATTATTGCTGTTTCTAAAGGGATTAGTCGAGTACACTTGCTTTTGGTGTATTAGTTAGTTGCGCTATGCTCTTTAGGCAGGGTGTACAAACAGTTTGCTGGAAAAGGGATATAATTATTTTCTTAATGGAAATTCGAGTAATGGAACGTTACTATGTAAAACTAAATGACTTCAAAACGACTATAAGAGAATGAGTATTTAGTCGAATCTGACAACGTTTACCTAGATTTTCTATTCATTTTTGGAAAAAAAAAATTTTGCAGTAATTGTAAAAGAAACAACTTTTTACTGAACCATTCAAAATATTAAGGAATCAATAATTATGAAAACTGCATACAATATTCGTCAAAACTGCACACGCCCATAGGGTCAGGTTTGCAAAAAACAATTGAAAATTTGGCAAAACACACAACACAAGCACAATTTTAGTCTGTAATTATTGCTATGTATGCTCTATATATTATATATCATTTCCTTGATTAATGAAATTGTTTCATATTTAAGGAATTTATTATTTTTATAACATGACACCATGACAAATAAAAAACAATACATACTTAAATTAAAATTCTATGTGGACAATAAAATATATTTTGTTTTAAGTTAAAGAAATTGGAAAATTGATAAATAAAATCTTTTATGAAAAGTAGGATCTTGAATGAAAGCCTCAAAGGGTTGTGATTGGCTAAAGAGTGTGTATTCGTATTTCTAAAAACTATTTTTATATATTTTATGTAGTTAGTAGGTACAACAGTTATTCACCGTGGTAAAATAGCGTTAGATAGGAATTCTAAAAATGTACAGCTAGGAGGTACGTATAATATCGAAGTAAATTATTAAAGTATTTATAATTATTAATTATTTATATATATATATCGAAGTATTTATGTATTTACATCATTTCATTATTATTATTTATTCATGTTGATATAGATATAACTTTATATTTTAAAATAATTTATGGAAGAGCTATTCTAAGCTACATAGACGGCCCAGATGATAACCCTGTAGAAATAAAATAAAAATATTATTTTATATTACTATAAAAGTTATTATTATTATTATTAATAATAAATAAAATAATTCGAGAAGTACTTGTTATACTTCGAATTTGACTTTATACATCCACCTTTAGTGAACACGTACAGGTTTTTAATATCTCACATATTTTATGTCAACAACGTATATTTATTAAGTACATTCCAAATTAGCCGTATACTAATCCTATGTAAATGCTAACACTGGGTTTGAGTACCTACCTTTGTTTTTTTATATAGCTATTGACATTCTACATTGTATCAATTCTACATTGATAACGTATACGATTATATTAAGTATATTTTTTTAAAGGGAAAACACAAAAAAAATATTGTAGGTATTACTAGTATAATTTAGTGCATATTGGATTAGATTAGTCGTTGTCAAGCACAATTTTTCGAAGAAATGACGTCTTTCCTGTTTCGTATGTGACTACTTAGTTAATGTAAAACATTGTATTACTTAAGGTCCATTGTAGTATTTAAGGTTTTATGTGTCATACTTTAATTATTTTTCATCTGTGGGTAGGACATTTTTCTTATTAACAATTAATGAGTAAAATCAGTTACTGAAATTCACAATTACAGTATATTGTAGAAAACTTATTGTAATGAAGTCAAATAAATATTTTTTCTAATATTTTATATCAGTAACTCAAGTTTCGACTGATTAAAAACGGTTTACCTACCACATGGAAAATTAAATAAAGATGATAAATAACATATTAGATTAAGAATATCGTACATGTGTAAGTTTACCAATTTTGGGGGCGAACGAAACTATTTTTGGGGTAGGTACGGGGATTACCCTCTCTTTGCCAAACGTCAGAACCTTTGGAACGTGATCGGTGACGGCCTTTGAGTGATGGCAGTTTCTTTTGGCGCGCAGTTTTTCAGAATTACTTTTTTCTGACTAGCCTTGTAAGGGTGTTATTGTTGTGACCCCCTGGCCGTTTTTAATTACGGTGTCTGAGTACTATATGTTAGTACTCGCTATTTATATGAAATAATTCATTAAGAAATGTTCTGTCATGACAAATAAATTCCCGTGGAAACGATTTCCCGGCCCTAGGCCGAAAGGATTATATTTATAAGATAGGTTATATAAGTGTTTTCATTTAGGTTCAAAGTTTGTGTACAGGATGTCAGATAAATAGCGCGAGGGTGCATTGTTCAAGTATTGGAGGACTTTTAGGATATAGAAGATTTAATGCACACTCGGGAGTCTGTACACTGTTTATTGGCACCCTGTAGTATAAATTTAAAACATTATCTAGTTAGTAGGTATATAAGAACTATCTAGGTAGGATTGACTTTTTATGCCCAAGCTAGGCAATTTTTGGCGACACTTTTTGAGACGAAATTGTATAACTTCTTCAATCAATGGTTTATTTCTACTTTTTCTTTAAAATTGTATCTACCTATTTTGTGGCAGAGCCACTTGTAATCGATTAGTATTAAAATGTATTTATTTACCTATGTATATTTCATTGAAACTTAATTATAATGTTGAAAACATATATACTATAAAGTTTAGAAGGTCACGTTGGGCCATTTTCTAGAAAATCAAATATAGGTACATAGAAAAATATTAGAAAATATTTCTACATTATATTATTCTTGTAATAGATTATTGTAATAGAGATTGTAATAGAGATTATTATATTTCATCGTTCTGGATTGTACGGATTTTTGAGATGCAAACATTGTTTTACAAACAAATTTGTTTGTCATCATGCGCTGCATTAGCCGATTGAATTACTTTTGGAGATAAAAAAACCTAAGTTTACGTAATTTTTTTTTTGTTTCTTTCATACTGAAAAACTTTTCTCTTTATGAAGTTTGACTATAAAATACATAAAGCAGTGTGAAGAAATGCCTAAAAAATGCGATATTTATCTTTTGACCGACTCAAACTATAAAATAAGACTCCAATAATCTTTGGCATAGCCTTGATGGTACTAAAAATCTAGAAACCACATCATTTTGTGTCTTGCAATATTTATATTAACTCTTATATTCCAGAAGTTCAATAATTATTTTCACTTTATAATTAGTTTACTTTTAACGCTTGCGCGTTGGCCTATACCTGAGACTTGGTACGACAAAGATCCAACACTAGTAATTCTTATATCAAATTTCGAATCCAGTAATTGCAGCTCATGATGAAAGTTTGGTACATAAGTGACTAAATCTCTTTTCGAAAAACAAGTATTTAATACTTATTTCGACATAAGTAATTTGGTTGCGATCCATAGTTTTTTTTTTATGGCGATACCATTCTTATTAAAAGTTATACCCGGGTTCTGATTCACCTGTTACGTATCGCTGTCAGACGGCGGTCGCGGGTGTGAATAGAAGCCGCGGTGCTTCTTGTATTTCTATATTTAGTTGCATATAGCGAGTTGTATAGCGTTTAAAAAATGTAAACTTTATGACGCTTATTTTGTGACACCACCCCTTTTGTACAGCGACAAACTCGCGAATCTTGTTGGAAATCGAAAATACGGTTGGATCAGAGGTGAATTTTAGTAAGAAATTCATGATTCACATTTAACACGTATATTATTCAAATCATGCAAACCAAATTGTCAGGCAGGAAAATAATTTTTGGATCTTTCCAATATTTGTGAAATTGCTTTTTTTACTTAATCACTTGTGTGCCAACTATAACCTGATAACCCTGTCCATGACCATTTTCAAAATCCTCCGAAACACGAATTACATCCGTGTCAATTCAACGTCAATATTTGTAATTTTGCAGTTTGTGAATATTCCAATAATCAAAATATGTAAAGGAACATTTTAAATATCTCGATGTTACTGTTACTCGCAATAAATAAATAAAAGTAGAAAATTATGACTAGTTTAATTTTTACGAGGCTCATGGTGTTTTTTTGGGAGCCGTGCTTTAAGCAGGCATTCTTGAGCGAGCGAAGCGCAATTTGTGCCAAAGAGCGCAAGAACAAGCTGGTTGATATAATTAATAGGTAGAAGTGTAAGAACTATGCTTGTGACTCCAGAAGTTACCCAGCTCTAAAAATCGCGTAAGTAGAACGAGCTTTGGCCCCTTGGGCCAGCTGTATATACGTATTTGTGAGACAAATGTCAGTAAACAAGAACTGCAAAAAAATTAAAATAACATATCTAATAGCAAATTGTTTGGGAGTCCCTTTTAGATAAACCTAGACAAGCTTTAAAATTTCAAGATGCCATGAAAACAGTTGATTTTTTTTAAATATTGAATTGTTACTTGAACTGTACATTACATATCTCTCAATTAATATCATGTAGGCCCCACCTCACAGTACCTAAGACAAGATTTAATCCTAATAACAAAATTCAATAACCTTGACGTTAATTGTACGAAGCGATATAAACACAAAATTCATCTTTCAATTCAGTTCATATGTAATAATAGGTTCTACAACATGTAATTTCAAGTGTACCAAATCCGAAGCAGCCCTTGGACTAAGCAGTGTATATAAGTAAATAAATGATAAAAAATGTAACAAGAACAGCAATTATTTCCTTTAACAACTTCAGCGAGCAACGCTCGTTAATAGATGGACTAATAGTGAACTAAAAGGAATCTCTGATAAACAATATAAGTATACGAACATACTGCTTTAAATAAATATCATTTAGTGGTAGTAAAGTTTCTTGTATTAAAATCTCGTCTTGGGCGCGCGTGTTATTTTGCTAGCTATGAGAACCAAAAATACCATCGCTCTTCTCTTAACTAATATCTTAGCTACAAAACTAACACGCGGCTAATTGTATGAAATTTAAGGTAAGGTCTTCGGACTAGCACTAGGCTTTTATAGTTTGCATATTCGTTAAATAAATCCTTTAGATTCATAATGTCCAAATCCTAAAATGTCCAGAGGGTGCAAAACGTCCATATCCCAAAATGTCCATGTCCCTAAATGTCCAAGTTCCATAAAGTCCATGTCCCAGAATGCCTATATCCCAGAATGGCCATGTCCCAAAATGTCCATATCCCAAAAAATCCATGTCTCAAAATGTCCAGATCCCATAATGTCCATATTCTATCAAGGTGTTTATTTTACTTTATTCATAACTATACCTATGGTGGATTAAAAAAAACAACCATTGTTTAACAACATATTTAATCTTATACCGAAAAAAGAAGTATAATTAACCAAATAATTAGAACCAAAAAATCAACATTATATTTAATAATAACACTAAAGAGTAAACAAAATAAGGTTTCTGACTCCTCCGCAAATAGCAATCACATGTTCAAAATCTTGAAATAAAGAAACTACTTAAACAAGGAAAGACGCAAGTAAAGAGTTTTTGAAAAAAAAAATGTTGTAAATATTGTTCTCCAGTTCCGTTACATATTTGGAATATCGCCTATCGAATTCAGTATCCCGCAAAAAAGTAAAAGTGCGGTGAAATTTAAAAGGCCTATGGGCCATAAATAAGCTGTCCATTTCGAAAAATATCAATATCCCGCAATCTTCGTGTGTTTCTATCTTTTTCATTCATTATACCAGTATTTGCTTTCCTTTCTTAACTTATAAAAAAATAAATACAGATTCGAGTTTTTTGGGATGCGGCAATTTACACAATGATGCCACCCTTCTAGGGCATTTGTCGTTCTATGACGTTGCCCTGCAGTGCTCAATAGCTCTGGTGATTTTTACGACACCATTCATTTTCAAAGTACCGACGAAAATTCCTCATTTCATCAGATTCCGGAGCCTCATCTAAAATAAAACTCCACGCAGCAGGTATGTTAGCTGGTAATAGTGGAATCATCACACACTTCCTCGTCGTATTTCGTCCTTCCCTAGTTTGGTCTAAACCAATTTAAGCGTTATTAAAATGATGGTAACAAGCAGTCACTTTCGTGTCCGGAAATACGGACAAAACTTCATTAATAATGGCGGTTTCATAGTCTCATTTAAAAGTTGCCATTTTAACTTGTAGGTTTTCTTTAATAAGTGAAAAAAGGAGTACATATGTTTGCTCACATTTGTCGGGTAAAAGCGCGTATATAACTGGAACCACATTTGTACTTCTATTATCCGAATCAAAATCCATGTGTATAACATACCATAGAATGGTCTAGGCGCCGATTTGTAAGTACCATCTGCAAAGTAATTCCCTGGTTTTCTCAGAAATTTTTGAGCACTCTTAGTAGCAAAAATAAATATTTTGTTGGTATCATTACCACCGTATTCACAAAGCAAAACATTTTTCGCTAATACTTCAGGTATTTGAATGGTCTCAGTTCTGTTATGTTTTGTATGTGTTTAGGCATTTTATTCGAGCGCGGTATAAACTACTCTTAATAGAATTATACGAAGGTCTTGGTCTCTTGGAAAATCCTTTTTTAGTTTTTGGTAAAACTCTTCGTAAATCTCTTGTATCGGTCACAAATTTTTTTCAAAGTTTCTATGTATTTTTTATTTTCTATAATAGCAATGTTTTTCTTGCAAGAATGTGATGTTCGTAAAATACGTTTGTTTTTTCTTGTCTATAGTAATCGAAGCACTACATTTCTTTCTATTTATGCACCTCCATAATGTTGACCCGCCGTAGCCGTTATAAAGTTACAGACCCTTTCTGATTGGTAACAAACTTAAAGTCTTGAGTCATTTTATTTACTTTTTACTACGATATAATTGTTTATTACGGTATAATTGTTTATCACTTCAGGAAAAACTAGCAGGATAAAAAAGCAACTCTATGAAAATTGACGTTTCTTTGACACATTTCGACATAAAAAAGAAAAGTTTTAATACCGATCTCACGGCTAGTTACTTGTATAAAACATGTATATAGTAAAATAAACGCCCTGATAGTATATGGATATTCTGGGATATGGACCTTTTGGGACATGGATATTCTGTGATATTGACATTTTGGGACATGGACATTCTGGGATATTGGAATTCTGGGACTTGGACATTTTGAGTTATGGACATTTTGGGATATGGATGTCTTGCCCCCTTTGGACATTTTGGGATTTGGACATTATGAATCTAAAGGAAATAAATACCTACTATAATGATGTAACTTCCTATTCTCTTTATATGCTCTTGGCATTAGAAATTTGCTGTAAGAATTCATTTTAGGTTTCATCCCCATTCACTCCATTTTACGGGTCGATACCAATATCCAGGGGATCTGAGTGCCAGAGTGATCTGACCTAATATTTGGGAAGGTTTTCTTGAGGTTCTCTCAGATCCGACTGAGATAGAAGAGTATACTGCTCTTCTTTGCGTTGAATTCTATTCTCCACTTCCTAAACCAATCGCCTAATGCGTTGGCTGCGGATCGGAGCATTCTAGTTATCTATCTAGATTCCTATCAGATTTGTGTAGCGCGATGTCGTCTAAGAAGAAGAAGCTACGCCTTCTCCGTATTTTGCACGTCACTAGTGTATAGTGAAAAAGTCGGAAAAATTACTGAGCCTTTGGGAAGACCGGCTAAAGCAGAAAAAGGACTGTACAGTGCATCTTCCAATCTGTAACGAAAGGTTCGATAGTGAAGAAAGCCTCGCATTATGTGCACGAGGCTTTCTGGCAAGCCTATCTAAGAAAGCTTGATAACAAGCCATTGTGCCAGATCTTGTCTAAAGTTTTTACCACGTCAAAGTAGAGCGCACTCATATGCCTATAGAGGTGAATCTATGTCAACAAGAGGTGAATTTTATTGAGAAATATCGGCATTCATTTTTCATATCTGAGTCATCATTATTCAAATCCTATCTTATTAACATATCAAACGATTGAATGGACACAAAAACGTACGCTAACTTAGCGAGCACCACGGTTTTGACATACCTCAATTTAATTCACGTGTGATGGGCTTAATAAGTGAGCCAGAACCCGGGAATCTCTATTACTATTCTGCATAAGTCAATTATATTTGTCAGGCATGAAAATAAAGTTTTTGTTCTTCCCATTATTTGAGATAGCTCTTGCCGCGTTCTTACATATTTTATTCTTGAAAATAGTAAGGGAAAATAGTAATTTTAACGTTTCTCAAATATTTTGAAATTTTCTGGCACTTGTGTGCCAACCTTTACCTGATAGCCCTGTCTTATCAGTGCCAAAAACCTACTAAGCTCGAATTACATCCGTGTCAATGCAATGTCAATATTTGCAGCACGTTTGTGAATATTTAAATAATTAAATATGTAAAGGAACATTTTAAATATCTCGATGTTACTATTACTCTTAATTAAATACGCAGAAAATGATCGCTAGTTTAATTTTTACGAGTCTCATGGTATTTTTTTGGGGGCCGTGCTTTAAGCAGGCGTTCTTGAACGAGCGAAGCGCGATTTATGCCAAAGATCGCAAGAACAGACTTTTTGTTATAACTCCTACGGAGAAATGTAAGAATGATACTTGTGACTCGAAAAGCATACAGTCCGTAGACGCTTTCGAGAAGTTATCCGAATCTAAAAATCGAGTAAGTTGAACGACCTTTGAGTACCCTGTGTCAGTTTTATATATCTGTTCTGTATGCCAAACTTCAATAAATAGAACTGCGGAATGTTTTATGGTGTTTCAGTTTATAGTAACAATGGTTAGCAACTACCGTTAAGACGGCGAGCACCTTTTTAATGTAATTTTTAGGAACTTGCGTCTCATAGCTAGATTTAATTATGTGCTTGTTAGTTAAATAAATACCTACTATTTAAATATACAACTTAACATGTTATACAAGAGTTTCCAGAGGTAGAGATTTGCTGATAAGGTTATTATTTTGTTTAAGCATAGGTATTTATTTCGTGTAATGGCATCAATATAAAATCTTAAATTAAGTCTCAAGTACCTAAAAGGTTACATTGAAAAGTGTTCGCCATTAGACACGCTCTTGTTATCTCCAGTACCTTAGAGTACCTACATTTGCATTTACCTTGCAGGGTGGATGACAAAATTCACATATCCTTTGTTGCGGTTATTTCACTGACTATTTCTATATTCCCTATTTCTATATATATACTATATTTTTTTTACTGAAACACAAGTTATTAAGGCACTTAAATAAGGTAGACTCTTTCGAATACTAAAGGAAGTGTTCTATCAATATAATATTTAGGTTGAAAACAGAAGCAATTTGTAAGAAAACCTTTAAATTCAAATGTTTCCCACCAGAAACGCATCTACCAGACACCAGTAGTTTATTTGGGCACAGTCCCAATATGCGGTCGCTCGCTAGAAATGCAGAGGTTACCAGCACGGCTGCGATCACCGCTTACATTAAAATGGATGACAAAAAAAAAGCAAAAATCACTTTAATAAAAAAATTTGAGAACCAGTTTTAGATTAGATTTTTTCGATTTACACAGTCCGCGGCTAACCGCTCGGTGGAATTGATGTTTGATGCAGGTCCACTCCCACAAATATGAAAGAAAGAAGCTGTTTGCATCCGCTAATGCTCAGTTTTCATTTCGCAGCAGCAACATGTTTGACGAAACTACATTTCCGTTGTTATACATTATATTACCTTAACTGATATAATTTATTAGGTTGCTGATATAATTCTTTTTTCGCGGCTAATACGCCGCAGAATAGAGTAGATAAGTACATGTACATGCTTCTGGCCTGGCAAAAATATGAAGCTTTGATATTGTACAATGCGATAAAAGCCATTATATTTTAACACATTATGCAGTATTCGAACTCCCTTACTAATTATATGTAGACAAAGTGAAACAATCGATTCTATAATATAAAAATGTATTTAAAAAAAGCTTATCAAAACCAATCCACATTTTCAAGATACATGAAACGCCAGCAAAATTAACTAAAAATATATAAAATCGTCGTAGAAACTATGTAACAATGTAAATTATCGTATAAAAAATATTATCTTCTAACAAACCACCATTATAAAGGAATGTCTAAGACATTATAAACGCAACAGGAATGTAAAAATATTAAAACAGCAAAACCACTTTCGGTACGTTCTTGTACTTGTTTCAATAACGCTTCAACCCATAAATACGAAACTGTCACATTTATGCTTCCTTAAACCTAATGCAATGCATTACTTTTCGATAAATTACCTTAAATGTACAAGTATTATTTTAAATTATTACAAAAACATAATAAAAAGATAAAGAAAAAATAACTTTTAGGGCTGATTTTTCAAAGCGCAGATAACTTTTATCAGTGGAATAATTTTGTGACTATTTCCATGGAAAGTCTGGTCAAGTGTCAAGGATATTCCCCAGACAGAAGTTATCTGGCGATTGAAAAATCAACCCTGAGTAACGAGCAACTTTTCCCGCTTATGATAATAGATTTGAGATATCCAAACGATTGATTAATATCGGACACTACAACAATTCTTTTGTAATTTTTGTCTTCTTATGAATTTTTGGAGATTCAATATTCGCCAGGTTTTAAGCACGCATGTGGAGTTTTGGTATAGTGTCGTTTTCCTCAATGGTTGTAGGTAGAAGCAGACACTTTACCGCCGTGACCGGTCCAGTTAGTATGTACGTACTCGCCCGGCTTCGAGAGCAACTCGTAAGTGTGAGCTCCAAAGTAGTCACGTTGTGCCTGAAAATAAAAATAAAATTAATCATAGTTAATATCATAAAATCGATCTGTATAGTGTTACAAATAAATCAACTAAAACTCAATAAATAATGAACAATCAAATTTTGTCCAAAAGAGAATGGCAGACTGGGTACCCTGTAATATTTATAAATTGTTATCATATCAAAACCGGGCTATATTTAGTTTATAGGTCAATATTAGACACGTATTTACCAAGCTCAAATATTGAGATAATTGTTGGGGATACTTAGAAATGTAATGAAATCCAATTATTCCCGTAACAACGCCATTTACTTTTTCATCGACATTTAGAAAAATTATACACTGTCAATCTGTCAAACTTCAAAGACTTTGAGCCGCCATTTCAATGAGCCCTCATGAGTTCAGGATTAACACAGAATGAGCTGACAGTCTCTTGAGTTTTGGTCTTGCAGCTGGGTAGATGTTGGATTTTATGTTTTTAAGTATGAGATCACACGTTGAAGAAAGCTTCCACCCATCTTCACGAAATTAGGGTGTTTTAATTTCAATAGCTTCATCTGATCATTATATGAACGTATTAACCCTCTAACCGTATTCGTCCTGTTAGGTAAACAACGTTTTCACGTGTTTTTTGAGGTTAGATTATAATTTCGACTTTTTATTCCCAACTTCTATATAAATCTTATGATTGCATTTCGATTATCCATCATTCAAATAGTGAAACCCACATATTAAATTTGAGATACGTGTATGCTCTGCGAAAAAAAAAAACCGGTACTGACAATGTATATGAGTTTGCCAATATTCTTTGATTAATATACACATTAATACATTCTATATACACACCATTTTTCAAAATAAACAAAAGCTTACTTGTTATGAAGCTCATTAACATTAAACGTCACATTACTGTAAGCTGAAAACATTTAGTATTCGTGAAGTTCTGTTTTAAATTATCGTAGTCACCAATCAAGCACTTATGACAACAGCAAAATCACAACTGTACCCTTACTACAAATGTTGAACTTCCACAACTCCCAAAAACCCAACGGAATTCCTGGATAAAATATAGCCTAGTCTCACTTTTGGACAATGACACTTACAAGGATCGAAAAGATCACAAAACTACAAATTTTCAAATACAATTTCGTATCCATTATAACTAACACGACAAAAGACATTTACAGATCATTGTATAATAAAACATATAATAGTAATTCTGGAAAACTAAACATTTAAATCCGACATTTTTAAAATATAACCAAGCAAATTACAAATATTGCCTCTTTAGATGTGTCCACTCAGAAGGTTTTGCGAGAAAAAGGTTTTATATATGGAACGCTGGTGAATAAAAATATAAATGTTCCAAATTTAAATTTCCCTCCGAATTTTTTATCAGCATTACGAAACTATTGTGACATAGAGAGATTGAACCTGGTTAGGAATATTTCGGTCGAATGATTTTTTACGAGTTCAAGTCTGACTTAAAACCTGCAGGGCTAACATGAAGTCCTATAGCGATATATAGACATAGCGAAGACAAAGCTAATTTGACAACCAAAGGAAGATAACTGTCTACAACCATGTGTCACTAATAATGTGTTGACCTGGCTTGGTCAAAAGCTAGACGACTTTCAAACATAACTTGATGACGTATTTGGGATACAGACATCATTATTTATTCCGGTATTTTATGCCAGTATTTATTTACCACACTAAATTACCAAACCCTTGGGTATGTTGATCTTTCGCAGCACATGTTTTGTTCATTAGTAGTAAATTATTGAAAGGGGAAGCCGAGTTTGTCTAGCTCGTTTGGACGAGTTGTAGGTTTATTTCTTGAAGACATAGTGATAAACTCTTGACCCATCATGAATCGTTCAATACACTTCAATTAGCTTTATGAACAAGGCGCCTTCTAAAGCAACTGGGTACCGCTGGTATAACGAGTTCAATAGCCGGTTTACATGCGTTAAGTAGTTAAGTTGGTAACTAAATTTTAAGTTAAAACTTACGTGTAAACAGTCATTTAAGTGACAAGTGGTAACTTAAAATTTAGTACGCAAGTGATTAAGTAGATTGGGATTCGTTCTATTTTTCGTATAAGTAGGGGGGCGGGGGCCTCTCACTAAACACGTCGTTTGGACGTGATTTTTTAGTTAAGTGCATAAGTTGACAAAGCGGGTGGCGGCGAGAGCTCGTATTTATTTCGCATTAACACTTTTTTTTTATGTCGGACTTTTTATTTTCACAATAAAATGTTGAAAAATATTTAAAATATGTATGCTTGTAGAAGGTACAAGTAAGTGTACAAGGTAAAAAGTTTAGAAAAAAAAACATATTCTTGTAAAGATTTCAGATCAAATTCTTCTCTGAATTAGTCCAAATCACGTTTACCACATATCTAAGTACAGAATTGACGAATTCCTTGACATTCATCACTGCTAATCTTCATTGAACTTATGAACTTAACTACTTAATCCCTTTTTACACACTAGTGACATGCAGTAACTTAACATTTAGTTAAAATTTAGTTACCAACTTAACTACTTAATACATGTAAACCGCACATAAGTGCGGTCGCTATAATTTAAAGGGTGAAGAAAGAAACGGTCGTTCATTGGCTGCTGTTATGGAAGAAAACGAGTGAAAAAATTTGATTCAACAAACCCGGCCACATACGAATCACATATGAAGAGTTTCAGCTTAATCTGCAGATTTGATCGGGAAGTGTCAATGATATTCTACACAACCTTTGTGTAAGGAGGATTGTGTCACGCTGTACCCCACAACCTCGCCGGTGCTCGAAATCTGAATCGCTTAGAATGGTGCCATGATATCATTGATAAATTCAAAGCAGGTTCTTCCCGCTGTTTACGCTATCATAACAGGTAACTTATCATGGATTTATTAATATGATCCAGAAACAAAGCGCCACTCAACAGTATTGGTGTTTCAAAACGAACCAACGCCTACGAAAGTGAAACGATCGAGAAGCCCTGGAAAAATTTTGATCGCCACGTTTACAAGATCGCCAGTTTACCTGTTGCAGACTGGAAAATGTGCTTAGAAAATTGGTTAAGACGCATGAAATTTTGTATAGACGCTGCTGGAGAGTCTTTAAAAATATGTCATAAAAAAATATATCCTATAGAACATTTTAATTTTTTTTTTTTCAAAACTTTCTGAGTGTCCCGCGTAATTACAGAAGGCTATACTCGTAGCATGTATAATTACACCCTTCTACACTACTGTAGAATGAATGAACGTTACAAATTCCTGACCTGTAAAAGATTAGCAGGTAGCAAGGGTGCTCTGTATCCGTCGAAGAAGGCCAGAGCAGCAGCGTGGGCCGGCAACGGCACCCCGCTGAGCGCAGCCTGCGCCACCACGGCCCGCAGCGCTGGGACAGCCTTGTTGATCACACCCGCGAAGTATGGGTCCAAGAGTAGGTTGCTTAGCTCAGGATTGCTGTCAAAAGCGGCCTGTAATTTGAACAAAAAATGTATTAACAGGCTGAAAAGGCGTTCTTAATGCAAGACGATTTATTTTTTATCTTTGTCCGTAATGGTATTTTTGTAACGCAATTCAAATTACTAAGACTTTAACCCCAATAGAACAGCGTCTTTTATACAAAATTAAACTACAAAGGCCCTTAAACGCTGGTCTCGTTTAGTTTATATTAAAATATCGCTTAGCATCACTGAAAGTTCAGACAGAGAACGTTTGCTTGGTCTTGGGATTTATGAGACAACTTTTCTGTTTGCCTAAAAAATATTAGATGAATTGAATAATATGCTGATAATTAACGATATCTTTGACAAAGAAAGACCGAATGACATCACCCTATAGTCGTATACCGTAACTAGAAAAAGTAAATTATGTAGAAATACAGGCACTTCGATGACCTGATATACATTCATCTAGAGATCACTTTATACACAGTACAAACAAAAGTTTATATATGTGTATATATTTGTTATGAAAGTTCGTTTATGTGAGCGTAATTAAGGGTGTGATTTTCGTAATAGTTAGACGACAGGTGCGTGGTTTTCGTAACTATCCAATTGTTACCTCTCGAAACTCTTTGAGATAATATTGAAAGATAACATCTCAGACAAACTTCAGGAGACCAGCAGTCGCTTTATTGCTTTATTTTAACTACAAAGGTCCCCGTGTATAATTCTTATGCAGTATCATATAAATCGTTCAAGCTCTTAACTGAAATAGCGTTTTAAACAGAATCATTTTTTAGATTAGACTCAAGATTGACAAGTCGTATTGCAATTAAATTAAATTAAAATCAATTACATCATGAACTAGTAGAAGCAGGTATACAAAGCTTTTTATAACATTTATAACTCATGTGTACTCCACGTCAAACTCATGCCCCGCATCACACAATCGCAATGTCTTATGAAGGTCAAATACGCAAAAAACAAAACATACTAAATTGAATGACATTCATGGGTCATAAGATATGTTTACTTAAAAGTAGAAACTGAGTATGACTAGCGTTATTAGTCAATAATTCCCTATCTAATATTACGTGTTATTAATAAAACATTTACAAGTAAAATTTTTTTTACAATGCCACCTTAACCTAACTATGAGGCTAAAGACCGCATTGTTATCTATAATTTTATCGATTGTATATATATGCACCAAATAACGATTTGTATCATGTATTTTAACATGTTTTTCGGTAAGACTACAGTTACAATTTGCTTAAGTTATTTCAACATCAAATCTTTTTTTTTCATCACGCATTTGTTTATTGAAGTGTAATTGACTTACCTTAATTTTACCCAAGAAGATGCTTCTGATGATGCATCCACCCCGCCACATCAAAGCAATGCTGCCGAAGTTAAGATCCCAGTTGTTGGTCTAAAACAAAAGCAAAAAAAAGTTCTTATATACCTACTGTATAAACATTCAAAACAATAAGCCAATCAAAAAAGATGAATTTTTTCTACATGTACAGCAATTTTTTATATATATAAATTAAACATACAACTTTATGACATGGATCATGTAAGGAAACATTAAAATTTAACCTGAAAAGGAGAGGAAAATGAAATGTAATTATTAAAATGTAAAATGAGCTTAGAAAACTTAGATGTGTAATAAATGTTAAAAACATTTCAATTGTAAATTTCCTTAAGGAAATAAACTATATATTGTTCCATAGTAACTTATCCTATTTTATTAAGATAATAAAAATAAGTTAGGAATTTAAGGAAACAAAAATAAGTTAGGAATTTGTCATATTGCCTGGTGACCTCGATAGTTTTTATTCCAACAATATATTAATGTGACATAAGGTACACCACACATGTAAACCTGCTAAGCTTCACAAAATGAAAACAAATAATTTGGCTAAAAAAGGTTAAATGCATATAATTAATGTTTGCTTCCTATATTTTACCTTAGCTGCTTCACGTAGTAGCATGAATCCCTGCGCATATGAAATAAGTTTGCTTGAATACAGTGCATTCTCCAAATGCTCTATGAACTGTTTCTTGTCACCTGTGAATTTGGTTCCTGGGCCTTTCAGTGTTTCACTAGCTTGCACACGCTCCTCTGTTAATAACAGACAAATGTTATCCTTCCATTATATCGCAAACTAAGATATAATTACAACATCAGAAAACACATTTTACCTTTCAATGATGACAAAAATCTTGCAAATACAGCTTCTCCAATTAGGGTAACAGGGATACCATAGTCTAACGCACTGACACTGGTCCACTTGCCTGTGCCTTTCTGCCCAGCTGAGTCGCGGATTTTTGGCAATAGGAATTTACCTTCAAAAGGATTGTAAAGCTATATATTTAGAATTTATTCATAAAATACCATACTACAGTTGTATTATTATCACTAAGCAAATACACACCATCAGCATCTTTAAACTTCAAAATGTCTCTTGTGATTTCAATTAAGAAAGAATCTAATGGACCCTTATTCCACTTTTCAAAAACATCAGCCATTTGATCTTGCTCCATCCCTAGAAAATGTTAAAAATAAAACAAATAAATAAGAACATCAAAAACTTTATGTATTTATATTATTTTTATAATACATGCACATTTTACTTCAGCAATTAGGTATGGAGCTTACCTAAGACATCCTTCATCAAGTGGTATGTTTCACAAATGAGTTGCATGTCACCATATTCAATGCCATTGTGGACCATTTTAACAAAATGGCCTGCGCCATTGTTGCCTACCCAGTCACAGCACGGCAGGCCATCAGCTTTAGCAGCTATTGCCTGTTCAATAAGCACAGTATTTTGTTATTCATTATACATTTCATATACAACTTTAGGTGAAAGTCAATGTTACTGCATGACATATTTTCAAAATTTCTATACTAATTGAGAAAATAAGCAAATATAAACCTGGAAGATAGGTTTCAGTGCCGGCCAAGCTTCTTTGTGTCCTCCGGGCATCAGAGATGGTCCATACCTTGCACCATCCTCACCTCCACTCACCTACACAACAATAATTAAAAGTTAACAAGAATAATATTTGTCTGTATTTAATTTCTTTAGTTTAATAATATATAATATGTTAATAATTAAGTATGATGCTCTTTTTATACAAAGTCCCTTTCATACAATGTTCTTTTATTCAACTACTTATTTCATTTCAAACTTAGTACAAATAACATGAAATGGCTCAAAGATGATCATATTTTAAAATGTCACTTCAAAAAGTACTCATAATATAAAGGCCACTGTTACAACTTTTATAATACATATTGTAACATGAATAACACAATAACTTTGTAATTTTAGCTATTTTTTGTTTGCAGAAGATTCCACAATATTTTTAATATATTTTGTGGAAAAACAACCTCCTGTTTTTCTATCCAGTGTCAAAATTATAAGGAAATATACTTACACCCATTCCGACATAGAAAATGCCAGTTGAAGCCAGTTCTTTGCACCATCGCTGAGTGTCTCCATAGTGGGAATTTCCTCCATCAATTATGATGTCACCTTTTTCTAATAGCTTAGTTAAGTTCTTCACATACTCATCCACAGCAGAACCAGCTGTAAAATAACAAATGTATTCACAATTTTGTAGTAATTAGGATTTATTGGTACATTTTTTTCATTTTTACAAACTTAAAAAATATCCACACTATATTTTTATTAGAATATAACAAGTATCTACTTTTTATTCATACCTTTAACCAGTAAAACAATTTTTCTAGGCTTCTTCAGTATTGATATAAAATCTTCTAATGACTTTGCTCCAATGATTTGCTTGCCTTTTGCCTCATTTGCTAAAAATTCATCTACCTAAAAAACATTGAAAAATGGATTCTATATGACTGTGGAAATAGATATAATTTCATATTCTTCTAAGTGGATTGAAACATATTACCTTCTGGACAGTTCTGTTGAATGCACAAACAACAAATCCATGTGATTCCATATTTAGGATAAGGTTTTGGCCCATTACCGCCAACCCAATGAGACCAATGTCTGCTTTCATTCTGGTAGAATAAAGTAATAATTAATAATTTTCGAAGGGAAGTAACAGAAATTTCAAAATATAAGTAATTACTCGCAATGTTGGGAGGTATAATGTTAATATACCTAATTACCTTTAGAATTGATACGATACATAAATTCATGAGGTGACATTCACCTTCAAATAACCTTTTGTTATTCTAAACTTATTAGATATATAAGAATACCTAGTTTGATTTTCTTATTAGAAATCATTATTATTGTTTAAAAAAAATATTGTTCTTACGCTTATAAGCCTTAAATAGTAATTAATTAGTCTAATAAAATAAAACTTACTCAGTCATTGTAGGTGTTTTTATCAATGTCGCTGTATAAAGACGATAATTTAATAATATAATACTTGAGGTTTTACAAAATAAAATATATTAATATTAAAAATAGCATAGACGAGCAACTGATTAAGGATAAAAATATTACTATCACGACTTAGTAAACTTTAAACGCGACTGCTAAAAACTTTTTCCACGTTCACTTGTACGCAGGGAACATAATCAAGGAACATAAACTACGGCGAGAAGAATGACAACTTCATACCAAATAATGTGAACAGAAAGCGATTGACGCGCCATCTATTGGGGGCCCCTCTGAATTATATGCTTACATATAATATGCTTACACCATAATTAAAAATTTTTAGGATTTTGTTATATAAATAAAACAGAATATTAAAGAAATGTGAGTTTATTGAAGAAAAAACTTATTATTGGTAGAACCGTATAAAATATTTTGCAAAATACATTCAAATGTTTAAAGAGATGAGGTCATTTAAATTAGATATGATGTGAACTTGTAAAATATATGTATGGTTTTACAATACAAAGCATTAACGTTAATGTTAGGCAAGTTACATGACAAAATAAAATAAGTAATAGGTGAGCGAGATGAAGCGACGAGGGAATTCGCCGAAGTGTTGCTCGCTGCACGAACCGTCGAGGAAAAAGTTTTGTTTTGTTTTATTTGTTCGATGAGCTTGAAGCGGTTGAGTCTTCCTAAGTTCTCTGGGAGTAGATCTGGTCCCGGAAGCGACATCAGCGACCTGCCAAGGAGAAAGTGTCCGGGGGTGAGTGCCGAACAATAATCAGGAGATGAAGAAAAGTAGTGAGGTGTTGTGACGCCTCTTACATACCTTGCAGCCGCCCAACAGACGGCATTTTGATGTGATTGCAGGCAATTATGGCACAGCTTATGTTGAAATGAAATGAAATGAAATATTTATTTCTCAACATTTACAATTACTTGTTATTATTGATGTCAAATAAAACATGACTCTACCACCAGTTCGAAAAAAAACCTTCGTGAAGAAGAACTGGCAAGAAACTTCACGGGTATATTTTTTACAAAATAAATTTACTGTCTCTTTATGTCTATACACAGCTATTCTTATCTGCATCTATTAGCTCGGCAAGTCTCTCTCCCTCCAAGTATTCCAAGTTCACGAGTTAACGCGGGATCACGCCATCGCCATTTTTCTTTAACTTGAGCCCATCTGTCCTCAGTAGTTAGTGCCTTATATGCTATGCAGTAGACTATTGGACGATGGCCTTAGCAAACCACGCAAGACCCGCGGTTTTATACTGAAACTGAGAAGGATCTTAATTGATTTGAGGTTCCAGGTTGACTGGTGTAATTAAACCTGTTTTTGACAAGGGAGCTGTCGCCTTTGGATGGAACTCTCATTAGTTCTAGGTGGCGATGGCCTATCCCATTTTGACCTGTATATTACTTCTAAAACAGCATGTGAACTTAAAAGCTCTATAAATTCAACGGTCTTGAGCGCTCTTAAATTTTTAGAGATATGGTCAATCAGGGGTCACAATGATTTGTCAGATTTACGCTGCATGGGTACAATATTTACTAAGCAGTCGCTATAGCAGTATGAAGAGAGTCCTATATAAATTCCCTCTTCTGAAGTTCATCGGAGAGTGAATCTTCATTGAACACCTCTATTTGAGTCTGCAGCTGTTCAAATGTAGTTGTTAGTTTCAAGAACTTAGTAAGTTTTAAATTTAATTAATTAATTTCAACTTGATCTGTTAATTTGGCACTCGAGCGACTTATAAATAGTTTTTGAAATTTGTCACTTGGCCCTTAATTGAGCTACGCTTAGCCCTCAATGCAAGAAATTCTTCACTATCAGACCCCATTTTACTCATATTAAAAATTATTAAGTTTAAGTTAATAGAATTTGCAATTTACTATTGTTTGTTTATTGTTCCAAGTTTAAAAGTAACTTTCAGAAAGGCTTGAAATTAACACCTTGCAAATAATCACAACACTGTTTCACTTAATAAAATAAAAAACTTTTACGCCCCTGTATAGGATGTTGCAGCTTGTAGCTAGAAGCAGGCTGTGCAGAGGCGAAGATTGTAAGCAGATGAGGAAGCAGGTTTCACCAGCAAGGTGTATTAGGCTGAAATGCATAGTAAAAATGTATAAGCAAAGGGCAAAATAAAAATATGCACAGCTAGGCAAAGAAAACTAAGTTTGTTGACGAAATAAACACATGCGAAGTCGAGCAAGTCGAGTGACGCACTAAGTTCTCTTTATTTTTACATTTAGCTCTTCTCTTTCGCCTTTTCTTTAAAAAAGAAATATCAGAGGTACTACTTATGATAAATTATTTTTCGTACTTTTTTCAGAACGGCCATAAGTTGTACTATTAGACGTTTCAAGGTTATCCATTCTTTACCGGACACCCTGTATAATTAGGTGATTTATAAAGGTCATAATTTTGCTATAAATATTTAAGTACACAATAAGATCTGATAAGATAATAAATAGGATAACAAACTAAAGTTAATGATGACTTTTACGTAATTATGTCCCCCCATTTCTCACGGACTCGCTCACTTCCCTCAGTGCCTTGCATACCGTGCATACCGCTCGGAGCTATACACTTACCGATTATTGTTTTGCAACACGAGTACCTTTACCTATTTAACCTACGCCTGAAAATGGATTCTGTTTTGGCTTGTGATTTGGAAATTGACGGAGAAAATATGCCTCAAGCATATCTGCCCCTGAATACGCAGAAATATATTTTGCGATATATATGAGATGGGTATGACAGAACAGCTGCTCGAACCTATCGTGAGCGCTATCCCAACCGCGAACGTTATCCTGATCACAGAGTTTTCCTTCAAGTTAAGAATGCAGATTTAGTAGGTCGAATATCTGGCGATGTACATCCTGCAGGTAGACCTAGAACCGTAGATGAACGTCAGGTGCTCCGTGAAGTAGAAGCAGATCCTTCCACTAGTGTTCGTCGTATTTCTCGACGCAGTAATGTGGCAAAAAGTACTGTAAAGCGCATTTTAAAACGAAACAATTTATTTCCGTACCATGTACAACGAGTTCAAGCGTTGGTACCTGCAGATTATCAACTTCGAATAGATTTCTGTAGATAAATCCTGCGCCGATGCTGACAGGATCCATTATTTTTTAATACAATTTTATGGAGCAATGAGTCTTGTTTTAAAAGAAGTGGTGTGTTCAACATGCACAACCGACATCAGTGGGCCGTAGAAAATTCTCACGTGATAAGAGAAAATCGATCCCGGCACCAGTTTGGAGTTAATTGGTGGGCTGGAATTCTGGATGGGCGAATTATCGGTCCATTTGAACTCCCAACGAGGCTTAATGGAGCTCGTTATCTACCGATATCTATCGATTTTTAAGGTATGATGTACAGAACTTACATGGTGAAGTACCGCAAGAAGTGCGCGATAGAATGTGGCTGTAACCCCCTCACTATTCCCGGCAAGTAACCGAATATTTAAACGTGACGTTTTTATATCGATGGATAGGACGTGGTGGAACAATAATTTCTAAGGAAAAAATATTTTTTATGAAGACAAATATCTACTTAATAATTTTGAACAATAAAATGTACAAATAATAATAACAATAATAAAATAACAATAACCTTTGTGTACTCGGTGATAAACATTCAAAATAAGATTTGTAAAATCTTATCTTTAAAACTATTTGGCCAAGAGCAATACAATTCATTGTTTCAAATAGAAAACAGCCCCCTTTATCACCAACATCCCGTTTGTCCATTCCCTACGGGACACCCTGCATATCATCTGTATGTCCAAACCATGGACTTAATATACTAAACAGGACCGAGTACTCGCAGCTAAAAAGCGAGCCGACCGAGATAGGTAGTAAGAGGCTGCGTGTCCCTTTCTAACAGGGTGACAATAAGATTTGGCTGTTTGAGGAAAATTCGAACTGGCTACTACTATAAACACACAGGTATTGAAGTTATTATAGGCAACTAGAAAAATCGGACACTAGTGTTGACCAATTACACACACGAAAAACAAACAATAGGAATGGTACAATTCTGGGGAATAAGGTACGGAATATGAAATAAATAGTACAAATAGTATAATGTATTTATTTAGTAATTGACTTTAATGCTACACTGTTACCTTTGTTAAGTAAATACAGTTAAAATGATCACAGTAACGATTTTAAGTTTAAAATTAAATTAATACTTTAACATACTCACTTAACCATTTCATTTAAACAGGACTAAATAAAATGGTTTTAGTAACAAAACTTATTTTTAATTATAATAAAAGGTATAATAGTAATATTCTTACAACGAGAGGAATCGTCGGTATAGCTTCGGCTTTTAATAATTGACGGGAATTAAAAGTATAAAAGCAGGAAGATTCGAAGTCACGACTGCATACGTCAGAGTTTTTTGTAATTTTTGCTCCACGTGTATACTGCTGAGCCACTTTTTTTGCATTTCTTTATTTTTTGGCAAACTGTAATCATATTACAACAGTCAGGACCTTACTCGACCACACAGTTGACACATTACAAGAATTCATGGCCACCATAATTGTTACATATACAATAATGTTATTTTTAGCTTACCTGTGGAACGATATATTGCAACTACCATATGATTCACTTGGACAAGTATAAACGCAACACTTTTTCAACATTTTAACTTATGGTACGCCTTAGAATTGTATTGACGAACGATTGTGATGGTAAACAACAAATACAGGGTTACCATAAGAAGTAAAAAAAGTAAGCATGTAGTAAAGTAAAGTAGGCCAGGTTTCTATCGAAGTCGTCAGATGAGGATGGTGATCAAAACACGGAGATACCGGAGTTATTCGTTTATTACGAACAGTTTCAGTACAATAATAGGCCTTAAGTGGACCGGAAAAGAGAACCCAAATCTGGGATGGCCAGTGCGCGTACCAATTTAAATGAGTAGGTAAGTACTAGGTGATCTATATATGCTGCGTTCCGTTTGCCGATTACAGCGCTCACAGCGCTAAAAGTGCTCAAAACCGTTCCGATTCGTTTGAGCGCGCTAAAAGTGTTATCAGTGATATTGCAATCGGAACGGTAAATAGCGCGCTCACATTCTGATTGTTCGTCGATTAAGTCTAAAGTTATAATTTCATTAAGATCTTTGACCCTGAATGACGCAGGAGCCATTTTTTAACATTATTACAAAAGAAAATTAATAAACAAGCTTTTAAAATCTTTAATAGACTAATAAAAACATCAACAAAGTAACGTCATGTGTCAGTTTTGACAGGCCGTTCACAGCGACCATGCTCCGTAGCGTTGGCACTGTGAGCGGTAAGATGGCGGCGTTTATGACGTCATTGATGACGTATCGATATCGCTGTAAGCGCGCTCACGGGCAAACGGAACGGGTATATGAGCGCTGTGAGCGCTGTAATCGGCAAACGGAACGCAGCAATAGTATAATAGTACACGACAAGTCAACGTCTCCCTATGGAGAGCAGAAGACCAGTACGTATAGAGTATGAATACTAAGACTCGATACAAAACAAAAGTTAGCCTTGGAGTGTCTATAATTCAATGATACAAATGCATGCGTGATTTATTCTACCACTAGCGCCATCTATCGATTTAGCTTATAACTAATTAAAGTATGGGCTGTAAAAATTCCCCCTATGGATTCGATAGACGACCCGGCGAGAATCCATACAAATATTACTATCTAGGTAGATTTCTTTGGTCTCCCTCTTCTTCTCCTACTAGTATTGGGCTGGACTTCTTGTGGGAGTTTCTTTGGTCTACCTCTTTTTCTTAGTGGCTGGACTGGAGTCGGGACTTCCTTACTACCCTCTGAGTGAAACGGTGTCAAAGCTGAGGAGTGGTATATCCCCAGTACTACATCAGGAGTACTTGGATCAGTTATTTCGTAAGAAGATGGCCCATGTTGTCTTTTGATCATGTATGGTCCATCTCGTTTTGGTAGCAGCTTGGCACTTATCCCTTTATTAGCATTACTAAGCGAGTGGGTAGAGACCATTACCAACTCTCCATGTTTATATACAGGACTGTTCCTTCGAAGCCGATCAACATAAATCTTCCGTTTTTCCTCTTTCATTTCCTGGACCCCTTTGGCCCTTTCTAAAGTCTTTGCAAAATTAAGTAACTTTGGTGTGATTTCAGGGATAAAATTTTCTGAAGACACTATATGTCGGAAGTCATGAAGACTGTCGTCTAATGCTCTTAGCTCTCTCCCAAAAGTAAGGTAAGCTGGTGAGTAATCCGTACTACTACATGGTGAAGTATTCATTGCGAAGCGAATAGTAGGAAGCTGGCTGGGCCAGTTTCGATGATCTTCCTCCACAAGCATTGCTAACTGGATCTTAAGATCTCTGTTGCGGCGTTCGACTGGATTGGCTTCAGGATGATATAATGGGGTAAATGAATGTTTCACCTTCAGACAAAAAGCCACTTGTTGCATCACTGCACTAACGAATTGAGATCCATTATCACTTAACATACGTCTTGGTAACCCGTACCTAAGGAAAACCTCATTAATGAGAATAACAGCACACCGTTCCGCAGTGGCGTCTTCGAGTGCAAAAAGCTCTATCCATCTCGAGGCGAGATCCTCAATAATCATAACCCAAGACATGCCCTCGCAAGAGAGTGGTAAGGGCCCGAATAGATCAAAGGCAATTGTTTCGAAGCGCTGGTTCATGGCTGTCGTTTGTAGAAGACCAGCGGGTTTTTTATTCGTGGGTTTATAGCGCTGACACAAGATGCAATTTTTGATATAGCTGTCGATATATTTCCGCATTCCGCAACAGAAGTAACGTCTTGCGATATTTTGGTACGTTTTCTCAGTTTCGTAATGTCCCGCCAGCGGATTATCGTGATAAGCAGAAAGCACATTTGCCCATTCGTGCTCTGGAGCCACCAATTGAGCATCATCTGTATCGCATTTTGGGCTGTGTCGATAGAGAAGTCCGTTATTTATAAGGTACCCTTTGTGACTCCAATAGTACATATTCTCGCTGTCTTCTTGTTCTAAATCGTTTACAATCTTTGCTATTCGTTTATCTTTCATTTGCTCTTTCCTCACTTCAGCAGGACTCCTTAATGGCATATCTACTGTCATACTACATATGCTGCATTCGTTCCGACTTTCTTCGGTGCACGGCGGCCTTGAAAGCGTGTCTGCAACTACTTTGGTCCTTCCGGGAGTATACTTTATGTTGATATCAAATAATTGTAAACGAAGAGCCCCACGTTGGGCGCCAGTTGTAGTAGGCCAGGTTTCTATCGAAGTCGTCAGATGAGGTTGGTGATCAAAACACGGAGATACCGGAGTAATTCGTTTATTACGAACAGTTTCAGTACAATAATAGGCCTTAAGTGGACCGGAAAAGAGAACCCAAATCTGGGATGGCCAGTGCGCGTACCAATTTAAATGAGTAGGTAAGTACTAGGTGATCTATATATGCTGCGTTCCGTTTGCCGATTACAGCGCTCACAGCGCTAAAAGTGCTCAAAACCGTTCCGATTCGTTTGAGCGCGCTAAAAGTGTTATCAGTGATATTGCAATCGGAACGGTAAATAGCGCGCTAACATTCTGATTGTTCGTCGATTAAGTCTAAAGTTATAATTTCATTAAGATCTTTGACCCTGAATGACGCAGGAGCCATTTTTTAACATTATTAGTACACGACAAGTCAACGTCTCCCTATGGAGAGCAGAAGACCAGTACGTATAGAGTATGAATACTAAGACTCGATACAAAACAAAAGTTAGCCTTTGAGTGTCTATAATTCAATGATACAAATGCATGCGTGATTTATTCTACCACTAGCGCCATCTATCGATTTAGCTTATAACTAATTAAAGTATGGGCTGTTACAAGCAAAATAGTAATGTATGTTTTTTAAATTTTGGAATACATTTAAAGAAATAGATGCAAATATAATTTATCGATTATCAATTATTAATATAACATTTAAATACAAGTGCTTCAATTGAGATTTTGATAAAGAAAACATTTTTGATCAAACATTTGTAATGCTGGCAAGATGTAAGAACGAGACACATGGCCTCTGCCATTGCTATCTCTGTCGGCTCGGATTAGCCTCTGTGGAAGCCGCAACAAAATGTAAACTTTATCACGTTGAAATAGTGTTTATTTTTGGAAATGCAAATTTTCACAATATGTATTGTTGCAGAATGGTAGTCCAATCGTCAAAATACTCACTCAATTACGATTGAATCGAATGAAGTGGAATCAGTGGAATGAAAATGGAACTTCGATCGTTAGCAGAATGCCAAATGTGTCAAATAATCCTATTACGATTAAATTGTCATTCAATCGAGCCATTTGTAAATTAGCAGAATTGAGGCCCTGGCTGTACGGCTTACTTCCTCCACAATCATTAACAAAAAAAAAATGTACGCGCCATTTTTTTGTAAACTGACGCGTAGATTCTTCTCTCTCAGTCAGACTCATCTGTGTGATCCCTTCTATCTAGTCCTTGGGTCGCCCAAAAAATAGCTTGTTTGTGGTGACTTTTTTCAACAACTTTGTTCATTATTACAAAAATGCACGAATAATTGTTATTTTATCTAAAATATTTCACGTTTTCACAATATGAGTACTATTTTAAATCCGGAAGCTCCAGAATTTTATCCACAATTTACCATCATAACCCAGGTACGTGTGACAGTCCAACATACATGTGTTTCTCACATTTACAAAATTATAATTCATGTTGTTACCTTGTTACCTACTTTTCTCTGTTGGGATAAAATCAACTCTTATTGTTAATAGTTTATTTCTTCGAACTGATTTTAGTAAATACCAAAATTATATGCTTTCAAATAATATTCATAAAATATGATCAGAACTAGATAATATTGATATTTGTTATTTAGTCTATTGTTATTTTGCTCTTAGTTTTAAAAATAATGTTCCGGGAAAACAAATAATGTTAAAGGCTATGATAATTATTGTAACATGGAATTTTTAAAACCTCTTGTGATCTGTTGCTTGTTAATTAGTTTTGGGTTGGATTTAAAATCCTGCGGCACGAATTCGTAGAAAAAAGGGTTTCATTAGATCGAGAAATTATAGAGGAGCATCACAAAACCGTTTTCATCAAAAGGTAATGCGTATTTTTCGTATTTTTCGAGAAATATTAAAAAACTTTTTTAACCTCTAAACAAGTAAATCAAAACATTTCATAATGTTTGGGCAGGAAGAAACGCGAAAAAAGGACGGAAGATTAGATTGTCAAAAATATGTCAATCAAAACAAAATCAATCAATAGGCATGTTCAGCTCAACTAAGTCCTTACTAAATTCATATAAATGATAAAATATAAATAAATTACTGGATATAAAGTCTTATTCTAAATTAAACTTAAATTGCCAAATTTATCAATGATCTGTACCTGTATGTGTACTTACTTAAAGTACTTACTATATGTACTTTATGTTGAGTCTAGAAAGTAACAAATAATATTAGGTGCAATGACGAGTGTATCGAGGAGGAGAAAATAACCAGAACAGATCCTATTAGACTCAAAATTAATTTTGAGGTTAAGATTTTCATTTGCATTTATTTCATAAACTATCCATTACCTTGTATCGGGAGTTGTTGGGGGGGGATAAGGTGGTCCCCCCCTTTCCCCCTCAACCCTCCAAACCTCCTATCTCTGGCGCAGGATTCTAAATTTTACCCTTAGTTTCAAAAGTATGACCTGATCAAACCTGCTTTGACCAACAAAGGTGCAAGTTAAATATCTCAAAAGATACATTTTTGGTTCAACTTGGAATAAGAGTATCTGCTCCAGTTTCACTATCTTTCTAGAATGCTTTAAAATGAGATTATGATAAAATTAAAGAAATAAATTTGGATCCCTGAACATCCCTTTGGACCACTTTGATAGTGTTTTCTAATCTTTAGAAAACAGAAGCTCTGTGGAATAAAAACTCTGTTAGGTAGGTAGGTAGTCAGGATTTAACCTGTAAATTTAACACATACCAATCTTACATATGCTGAGTTGAGATTTAAACAGATAATTACCGGACAAAGATGTGACTACAAATAATTGAAATTAGTAATTATAAAAAATTTGCAAATAAACAATAATTTGAATACTACTCATCTTTGAGTACCTAATTCAAATAAGTGGAGATCCAGCCATCTATGTACACTTGGATTTAGTCAAATACCTTGCCTTAGTGGGCTAAAAATAGAAATAAAAGTCACATACTTAATGTATGTCTGATAAAGGCACACAAATAGAATAATGAATTGCATCCTGCACTCACAAGCTTAAATTTTACAACACATTAAAGACTAGACATTTCAGAAAACATAACTTGTAGGTATAGAGATATAAGATTTTATTTTATGTTAATTTTGAAATGATAGAACCAAACACACAATGAAACCCTCAAATTTTATTTATCAAAAGACAATTTTAATTATAACCAACTCCTTGATACTTTTTTGTAGAATGGGTACATGAAAGTTAATAAATCCATAAAGTCATCAAACCAACTTCCATTAGGAGCTTCCCATGAACTTTTCAAAACTATTACAAACTTCAATGTGGTAAGAAGTCAGTTTAGCGACAATGTAGTTGTTCAGTCTAACCAGATTACGACCAGTGAATTACCAAAAGTAAAGTTGAAAAGGTAAGTGTGTTTATAATACATATTTTGTGTTATATTGAGATACAAAATGTTTATTATTTTTTTAATGAATCCTTTAGTCTATACTACTATTATGAAAAGGAATGATTTGTTTATTTGTTCAAACTCAATAAGGAGTCTACTGAACCAATTTTATAAATTCTTTCACCAATAGAAACAAAGGCTACATTTTATCCTAAAATTCCCATGGGGCATAAGTCACACGGGAGAATTTGTGCTGGGATATTGCATGTTTGTCAGCATAAATTATTTTTTTATTATTACAGTGACGAAAGTGACCACAACACAGATAAAATAGTAGATGTTAATGACAGCCTGCTAGATCGAATCAATACAAATATAGATACAGTGAGCAGAGTTAACAAACCAAATGACACTATCTTCAATAACGACAGTGGAGATCATATATCTTCTTGGAACAATGCCCCAGTCATAGCTAAGATACAGGTAGGCTTGAGTTTGGAACTGATTAACCCTCTTCCTATTTAAACAGTCTTAACTGTTTTAAGACTGTTTAACTCTTTAATCACTTTTTTGTTGGTTGAAGAAACCAAGAGTTAACCTAGCTTAACAAGACTTGTAATATTAGAAAAAAATATTGTTTTTTAATCTACTTTTCCTTTAAGTAACATACGAGCATAAATTATAAATATAATTATAAATTATTTATAATTATAAATTATAAATTATAAGTTATTATAAATCCCCAGATGAACGCACCAACTGTATTGCCCCAAAGTAAGCAGAGCTTGTGTTATGGATGATCATACGGTGGACTGGGGGGGGATCTAGATTAAACACACATATATAAATGCAAAGGACCATGATCCAGAACAAATATCTGTATTCATCACACAAACAAATGCCTCGGCCAGGACTCGAAGCTGGGACCTTCGGCGTATGAGGCAAGGTAGATAAGCAGAACAGAGACAAAGCTTCATACAACCGCACGAATCGGTTGCACTACTACAAGCACGCGGGGCATGTGTGCGTGACCACTGGCCGCTTGTCACGTACGCGGCGAGACATGACAAAAGAGATTGTCAAAAGGCACAGCCAGTTGACAATCTCATGGACATTTTGACGCACGTTGTTTGTTTTGTTAGTTGCAAGTTTAAATAATTTTATGTAAAAACGTGGTATTTTATTATTTATACTGTACTGTGTGCATGCATAGTACTAGAAAAAATAAATTTGAATTGCTCGAGCAAAAGTTTAGCGAATTTCGATCTTGAAATAAATATTTTCAATATTTGCAATGAAATACTTAAACATATTAAAGATTGTAAATTTGATATGCCATGATAGTGTTTCCCTTTAGATTACTTGAAAAAACTATATGTTAGGTTCAGAATTTACCACACCATCAAAAGAAACAATAAATTATAAAAGAAAATATTAGAGTAAGTAATTTGTAAAGTATTCTATCATACTGAATAATAAAACTACATAACAAATGTTTTGTTTAATTTGTCTTAACCTATTGTGACAACCCTACCAAAATAGGTAACAAATTTTCACGTGCTTAAGAAGCTTCGTCACTGTTCCGTTTATCTACTCATGTGCCACTACACCACTCGGTCGTGTATATGTATAATTGTTTTCATAAAGAGCAAACATAACTTTTTTCTATATTGATTTGTTGAAAACTATTTCAGTTGGGCTCTACGACTTTTATTGGTGCCAAAAATATACCGCGACCGCAGCTTACGTTCAAGGACACAATTGATAATTCCGAAAACTTATGGGTGCCAAAAATATCTGACAAACCTAACAATATAAAACCTCTGGCTTTGAATATAATTTACAATGACGAAGGACTGGCAGTCGGGTAAGTTGTATAAATACATTATGTGGTGCTACAAAGTAACACAACGAGAGGACCAATCCTCTCGCCCTCATCCTAGGGAGAGCACAATTACACGCGGTTACTCTCAATTGATTCCAATTTATTGTGCAATCTTAAATTGATTCACACTTCCGTCTCATGCCGCGTTATATTGCGATCAAATGAATATGTTCAGTGTTATGTTTTCGTTGTGATTTAATTGAGGTTTAACAATAGAGTACTGCTTAAACTCTCACATAGAGGCACATGAAACTAGCGAAATTGTATACCAACTATTCATGTTAACATTGTGCTTATTTGTTGATGAGGGTAGTTTTAAAATAAATTAAAAAATATCCCGCTTTCAAAATATGGATATGTTTCTTCCACGTTAGTTTGATTATGAAATTTCGCTGAATCCATATTTTTCTTGAATTGCGAAGGGGAAAGTTTATTTCATGTCAATAAAATGCTGCTGGCTGCCTTTGCGGATTGCGGGTTAAATCAGCATTAGGTTTATGTATTCGTTCGTCTATCTGTATACAAGTCGCTGTACAATATTATGGAGCTAGATTATTACATTAGGCCCAGAAATTTTCAAGAAACCGCGCATTATCGCCGGTTTACATGCGATAAGTAGTTAACTTGGTAACTAAATTTTCAGTTAAAACTTACGTGTAAAAAGTCAGTTAAGTGACAAGTGGTAACTTAAAATTTAGTACGCAAGTGATTAAGTAGATTAGGATTCGTTCTAATTCAAATTCAAATTCAAATTGGACGTGATTTTTTAGTTAAGTGCATAAGTTGACAAAGCGGGTGGCGGTAAGAGCTCGTATTTATGTCACATTTTCTCTTTTTTTTTAAATGTCGGAGTGGAGTTCGGTTTCAACTTTAAAATTTGTTGAAGAATATTTAAAATAGGAATGCTTGTGGAATAAACAAGGTAAAAAAGTTTAGAAAAAGATTTTAATTTCCGAAACAAATTCTACTCAGAATTTGTCCAAAATCTCTTTTGCCACATATCTAAGGACAGAATTGACGAATTCCTTGACATTCATCACTGTTGTCTTCATTGAACTTATGAGCTTAAATACTTAATCCGCTTGGACACACAAGTGACATGTAGTAACTTAAAATTTTGTTAAATTTTATTTATCAACCTAACTACTTAATATAAACCGCGCATTACGCACATACACTATGTGCATGTACATTTTAACACACACAAGTATGGCTCACATGCTCTCGTGATATAAAACGGCGGTACTAAATATAAATTAAATATATATAAGAGTGAGACATGAGTCCAATAACCTACGAAAAGTCACGTTTGAAATGATAGTGCGGCCCGGAACAGCATACATTCCACAGCCTGTTTGTTTTAATGTCTTCAATTATTGATCTTATTAGAAGTACGTGTGCAAACAGCTATGTGAGCACTTTAAGTTAGCTATGTCTTAATTAGCCTTAAAGACATAAAATTGTAAAAAATAAAACATTATTAAAAATATAAATTAAAGATTATTTATCACTTACAGATTTGAACATCCCTACAAAGTAGAGTTGGACTTGTACCAACCACCATTAGAATTCCTTGACCCCGAGCCGGAACCCATCACATTCCCAGAGACATTGGATAAAACGAAACTGACATTTGTTGACACTGAACAACAGTTAGATGATTTGGTCACACATCTGTGTGATGTTGACGAATTGGCAGTGGATGTTGAACATCATTCATATAGAACTTATCAAGGTATGTCAGTTCATTTTAGCTTTTCTAAAACTTAGTGGAAACCTTGTTATATGGCTATGTAGAAGACGTACAAAACGTGCACCTTAATTGGAAACAAAAAATAAAGCTCAGTTCTTTTAGTTTCAAGGTTTCTTAGTGACATTGGATGGATTTATACCCATCATTTTCTATTCTTCTCCTCTGTAGGACTCCCTCAATGCATGCACAGAACCGTCTACCATAACTGTAAGGAAACTATCAATCTGATTATCTCTCTTAAAGAAAGTTTTTTTTTTTTTTTTAAGTAACAAGTGTTATCAAAACAATATGTGACTAATGCAAATAGAATTGCACATAAAAGAAAAATGTGTAATTTTTATTCATTTATTTTCAGGCATCACATGTCTCATCCAAATAACGACTTTAACAGGCGGGGATTTTATAATTGACACGTTAGCCATTCGTGAACACATCCATAAACTGAACTTGGCTTTCACGAACCCTAAAAAAATTAAAGTAAGTTGCGATAATTTATTTTCAGTAAATTTTTTTTCTCATGAAAAACTTATTCGTTCTTCTCACATAATTAAGAAAAGCTAACAATGCTGTTCTGTTGAGTTTCATATAACTCTAAAATAAAAATAAAATAAAAAATATCTATTGTAACAATCACCGATACAAATATAAATGTAGCCCTGGCTTCTGAAATAAGAGAACCTGTGATACAGAAGCCAGTACTCTGTGAGAATGACTTCTGTGCACTAACACACTATTATTGTCAATATCTTAGATTAAGTTATGTATAGATATATAAAATTATTGGTTCTACATTTATTAGTTTTTGTGCAAGTGTGTTAGTGCTAGTAGATTTTCTTTGTTAAGATCTCGTCTGGAGCGGTACTACCCTTCCTAATTGACAGCCATAAAAATCTGGTTTGTGTGGTTGTGCTAGGTGTGTATGTGTAAGGGTATGTACAGCCAGTGCAAATCCTGGAACAAAGGCAGTTTGGACTGAAGCTGATGCATTATTAATAGAGATAATAAAAGGAGTCACTGCTAATAAATAAAGAACTATGACTTACGATGTTCACGGGTGCGGGTACAACTAAACATCAGGTACTTTGCATGCTTCTTTGCCGGCTATGACTATTGTAAGAAGTGTTTTTAAAGTACTTTTAGTAAAATATTCTTGTTATTAATTCACATCTCGAGATATAATATAATACATCTAGTAAGTGCTAGATTATTTTAAACTTGAATTATAAAGATAGCTTTGTAGCTGTGTGAATGTGTATGAATCACATGAAATTTTTTGTTTTATTTATATATTTTCTTGACAGGTTTGTAAATAATTGTATCCTTGTAAATAAATATTTTTCACTTGTTGTCTGCTGTAGTTATTGACTCAATGGGTTAACTTCTGCTAATGCTTTAAAGATAAGTTTAAGGCACTGCGCAAACCTAGGTAGTTTTGTGCCTTGTGTGTGATACAAGACATAATTCGTCGTATTCAATATATGGCTTAAAATATTTAGCAGACTTAGACATTTTCTATGCCCGTTGTTTCAATTTCAAACAGATATATCGCCGTAAGTGTCCGGTATAAATAATTATCAACTTTAAGACTTCAGTTCTAAGCACAAGCAATATTAACAAATTTCTTCACAATAGTACTGTTTTATGTGGTTCGGCGTCTCAGTAACTGGCATAAGGCGTGGTATGTCTATTGGCGCTACCGGAAATGGCAACTACGGTTGATTGTGATGGTGTGCCATGTCGGTAACAGAAAGTGTTTGCGATTGAGCAAACACAATACCTAAGGCTGCATATCCTCCAAAACTGCGTGCTTACATCGGCTGCGAGTCTGCAATTTATCCACTTAGTATATTTTATATTTCCGTGAATTTATTCCTATGAAGTTATATTTCTTTTCTTTTAAGGTGTTCCATGGAGCGGAAAAGGATGTGTTATGGCTACAGAGAGACTTTGGAGTTTATATTGTGGGTTTATTTGACACTTATCAAGCTGCGAAAGCGTTGAAATTAAATGGATTATCATTGAAGTACCTATTAATGAAGTACTGCCATGTAGAGGCTGACAAGAAGTAAGTTCATTTGATTTGATGTCCGGTTTAACACTGAACTTTTCTAAAACAAATAATAACGTAAATTTGCTATATGCTTCGCGTCTGCTTTCTACATAAATCAATTAAACTCGATTCCGTAGAAACTGTTTAATGCTGCTTCATATTGTCATCGTCAAAAATTGCAGTGTCTACTCTAAAATCCTAAGTCAGTTAGGATGTCGTTTCCAAAGATATCATCCTAAACACGGCTAAGAATATATTTATACCTCAAAATGAATAAACACTCAATAAAAATATTTTTTGGAAGCATCAATGTACCTTCACAGAGAAATTAGGGCAACATGAAATAAAAGTAAAAAGCCTCTGGAACAATAAAAAATTGCCCGTCACCGGAATTGAATTACGAATTGTAATTTACGGACTTGTGCCTGGACCTTGATAAAGGTCAGGACAATCAAGGACAAATCAACTGGCTTTCTCATGTCTTTCAACCACGGCATATAATAATATAAGCAATCATAATTGTCATTTATTTTTCCAGATATCAATTAGCGGACTGGCGAATTCGACCTCTACCAGACGAGCTTATCGAGTATGCGAGATGTGACACTCATTACTTGCTCTACATATGGAAACGGATGAAAAACGAGCTTCTAGACGCGGCCGCGGGACAAACGCATCTGTTGCTATCTGTTTTTGAACAAAGCCGGCAGATCTCGGGTATTGTAAGTACTAAAAAATTTTCATGAACTTTTCGGAATGTTAGTAGTCAAAAGACTCTACTATTGAATATTATTCTATATATTATTATATATCTCTATTATTGAATACCAATTCATTGGAACAATCACTAATACATTTTAAGTGAGGTTTATAATAGCCAGTTTCCTATTACCTCATTATAGACTTCTGGTCATATAAAACCTTTTATCGATTTCTTTTTAATTCGATTGCAGACGTATGCAAAAGAGGTAATCCATGAAGACAGCCACATAGCCCTGTACGTTCGTTCGAAGAAATCCTTCAACTCTCAGCAGATGGCAGCATTAAAAATGTTGTATAAGTGGAGGGATTCGCAAGCCAGGATTCTTGACGAAAGTACAACGTAAGTTTTTGATGTTAACGAAACACCCAAATATTAAGGTGGTTCTACATTTGCTATTGTTAATGCGTTTGTTACATTCAAGTTTTTATTTGAATTTAAGATGCTATGCTTGTATTTAATTATAATTATCGTCTACTACTTGGAAAACCACATCTAAATGTTATTTCTTTATGACAATTTCACATGAAAAGGCGATTGCTATGGATACAGTTTTCTTAGCGCTTCTATTGATTAAAAAAGTCGCGCGTGAGTGTTTTTTTATGTTAACCTTCTACGATTTCCATAAACAAATGAATAGACATTATTTTACACGTATAACTTTTACGCCTACCATCATAACTATAACTCTTCAAACCTAGCTCTGTCCCATATTGCAGTTACCTAATACCGAACCACATGTTGCTTGCGCTCGCCGAGACATTGCCACGAGAGGTTCAAGGGGTCAACGCGTGTTGCAGTCCGATGCCTCCGTTCGTCAAACAGAACCTTATTGCCATTCATAGGATGCTGCTTTCGGTGAGTGAGGAAATTTGTCTTGTATTTTAATGACATAAATACAACAAGCTAAATAGTTTAATTTTTGAGTTCTGTACCCAAAATCTCGTCCAGACGGTTGGAAGCAACCGCTTCAATAAACAGAGAATGGAAGAATAATGTGATGGTGTTTACACACCATACTTGTACATTAGTACCAATGTTTGGTGTGTGTGTGTGTGTGAGAGAGAGAGAAAGCTTACATTAAAAAATAACTGTTGCCTGTTATTTA
This sequence comes from Marasmarcha lunaedactyla, assembly GCA_923062675.1. Classification (NCBI taxonomy): domain Eukaryota; kingdom Metazoa; phylum Arthropoda; class Insecta; order Lepidoptera; family Pterophoridae; genus Marasmarcha; species Marasmarcha lunaedactyla. The sequence goes on along the minus strand of OV281339.1, from coordinate 7,882,294 downwards.
ACAATTTTTATCTGATTTATTTATGAACCAAAAAGCGCTTAATTAGACTGTAACATAAAAGAATATCAGATTCAGAAAATTCTCTTTGCAATGAATATTTCTTTTCAATAGAGAGAATTGCAAAGACATATTCCATATATCCAAATAACAAGTTTATCGTCCTTAAGATCACTATTTTATTACCTACTGTACGATATTATATTTGAATTATCGATAAAGTGCATTAGCCATCCCGGCAATAGGATCACTGACTAAAAGGTACAACGGTTGGAGGACGTGATGTGCTTTACATTACGCGCGAGTTACACGAAGTTAAGAAATCGGGGTTGCATCAACAGCGACGTATATTTTTTTGAATTAATTAATACTTGTTTGTGACTTGTTCTGTGATAAAACTTGGATTAACCCGCAATAATATTGTTTGTGGGATTCGTAGTACACCGTTTATACGAGCTTTTGCGGCCGTGTAAAATTGTCGATTCGGATCTTATCTGTTAACAGCTAATGACGCTCAAGCTAGAAACTGAGACAAAGAAATCGAATTTGATTTGATTTGATTTGATTTAGTTTTGTCATCGCCAGACCCCACATTTCTTTAGACACATAGCAAAAATTATGAGAATTTGGCTAGGGTGTGGTAATGCCCATAACCTTGGAGCCCTTTCGTCTCCAAAATTCTTAAGGTGTATGGTTGACATCAAGACAAAACTCAAAATTTCTTGTCGCAGTTTTATAACCAGAAGGCTCAAAGAGTACTGAGGCTACAAGTCATTGAACGAATTATAATTAAATTTATATACTGGGTAACAGGTTGTCGACTTATTCCCGTTAAAATACCCTGTATACTGGACAAGCGATCGTGAGAGAGCATAACCTTTTTGTACTTTCTGCAAACGACTTTTGCCTTCATGTACCTTTTCTTACATTTATTAGTGTTAATATATTATACTTTGTATTCTCACGTGTCAGTGCCGTGACCTGCCCGTTGAACCACAACTCTACAAAATGCCAGCCAGTATCAACGAGGTCCTGAACGCGACACAGAACCTGAGCTCCTATAATGTTCACGATTTGTCTCAAATAATGCAATATCGGTAAGTAAATACATTTATAAATCGGGGCGAGACGAAAGAAACTCACTGCTACAATTAAAAGGAAATATCTAATAATTTGATATTTTTTGAGATTGATTTTCCTTTTACCAAAATGGTTGCGAATTTTGCTTGCTATTGCGAAGGTTTTTCTTTTACCAAATATTTCCGAATTTCGGGTGCTATTGCGAAGTATTTCTTTTACCTAAATGCATTGCAATTTTTATAAGTGTTTCTTAATAAGATGGTATTTATTTTATTATTGCCAAAAGTATAACGATTGATTGGTCAGCTGAGCATGAGTGACAAAAATCGTCACGAGTGGCAACTACTATTCTACACGTTACTAGAATTCAAGTTGTGTGAACTGAACAAAAGTATGGTTAACTAATAAGGACATTCCACTTAAGTAACTTAAAATAAAAAACATAATAATGTAAATATTTGTATAATAATAGTTACAAAGTTTATTTTAAATAGTTGTAGATATATTTTGAAGACAATAAGCGAAGTTATCAATATTTCGTCGCATGTCCTTTAGCAGTAACAACAGCCCGACATGGCATAGAAAAGATCAATTTGTTTCAAGTTAATATTGGAATTAGCTGAAGTTTAACACAAAAGAAAACAACTTTATTTTCTGCTGTATTAAACTTCTTATCTATTATCTTGCTGGAGGACGTACTGATGTAATTGTGAAATATTATAAAATTCTATTTTTTTAACTTCAATTACGCATATACTATAAGATATGGTATATTTTATTTGTGCACAATAAATATAATGTACATAGATCCCTCTTTAACAAACCTACAAGCGTGATCAATTCCCTCATTTTGACTACCATATATAAATTAATGGGGGTTCAAATTTAAATACAAAGCGTTGTATTTGATAGATAAAACACTGATTTTTTATAATACTTAAACTTAGCGAACTACCTTTTTTAGATTTACATAATGTGGATAATCGCTATTTTGTGGTCTTATATCCAAAATTCGCATAATAATATCTTCTAATAATAAACTAAACTAAAGGCTTAGTACGTATAACTTTTTAGAACATGTTATTTTCTTCTTGTTTATGTAAAATAATCTAAAAATACACTTTTGTATTTTCCGCAAACATGTGATCATTATTTGTACTTCCATATTTATATTGTGGTGGTAATAAAAACATAAATTTTTATTTCAAAATTATAAAAATATTTAAAACATTTTTTAAGCCTTTTGCGAGTATGAGTGGGCTAAGTATAATGATTTAATGACCACATCTAGCGTTGCCAGGCGTCCGGATAAAGCCGGACAAGGGTAGGCTTTTTGATTGCGTGTCCGGCCAAAATAAACAGGGTCCGGCTTGTCCGTCTTTTATTAGGCTTCTTACATAATAAACTACCTACCTAAGACTGATTTGGCATTCGATTTTATTTATTATTTCACTAAAATTTAACAATGAAAAATATTTAAAAAAAGCTTGATTTTACATGCAATTTATTTGTCGTACTTATTAATACTGAGACTGAGACAAAATCCTTAATAATGTAGGGTGTCCGGCCTTTCCAACCGAAATATCCGGCCAAACTGGCTTGTCTGTCCGGTAATTTTTCTTTTCTCACTGCTTTTCCATGGGGAAGCTAACTTTATTCTACGCTATTCTCTCTCATTGCAGTTCTATCATTTATTCTTCTCGCACTTTCATACTTCATACTTTGTCTTTCTTTCATTCAATCTCTTATACACTCTTACGGTGGGATTCCCGTCTATCGTACTCTACATGTACTAACTACTTTTCAGTTATAACTATATCAACAGGGTGGAGGATGGGGGTAACACATAAGACTTGCATAAGATTTATTTTAATGGAATTAATTGTGAGCTTCCGTTTTACAATCTACTTGCTCTACAATTTAGACATTTAATATTTATACATTCTTAATATTTTTAAATTAATATATACTTAAAGTATACAGTTACTGCATATATATTATTACATACTGTTTTTATATTTTCTATTTATTACATTTTTTGTATACATTTATTTTTATTTTCTATTTCTTATTATCTACATCTGTTATTACACAGTTTATATTATATTATTTTACTTATTATACTTATACATTTTTATCTTACTAAATTTTTGAGCTACTGTTTACACAATTACATTATTTAAATGGTAGAGTTTGTTTCTTTACATTTTTTTACTTCTAATTCACATTTTTTATTACAAACCTTTCTTTCCTTTACATCTTGCACTTATGGCTAATTGGGTCTGTTTATCCTTAATTACTATTATTATATATTATCTTATTTTATTTGCATATGTTGCCCCAAATATTTTTCAAAATATTTTGTCAACATATTTTATTTAGCTAGTATGTGGCTATATTTGGTTTCGGTTTCCTTATCTATTAAGATCATGGAAGAACCCAACCAGCTTCCGATCATAACCCGATTTATCAATATGTTATTTGTATGTTTACTATTCATCATCAACTTTCGCTGTTTGTTACCTAAACAAACAGACGGGCAGAGCGTAACGGAGAGGGATACTGCCACGAGGACCGTTCTAGCTATAGGCCCACGATGCGCGAGCCAATTCGTCCCACCGTTTCCGGACCGGGCATGAATGGCTGAAAGCGTTGTGAAAAATATCGTGGCAGTGTGCATTAGCAGCAATGCAATTTCTACAACTAGGCGAGAGGCCCTCTCGGTAGTCCTCGCAGTCTTTTTTGAGGTGGTCATGTCCGCAATGGCTACAGAGGTCCTCCGTGCGTTTGCATAATCGCCTACTGTGGCCGAATTCAAGGCACCTCGTGCATTGGATCCGGGGCGATTGGTCTTCGACCCGGACCCTCTGCAGGTCCACGTGCAGCACGCCTCTTTCCAAAGTCCTATTCCATATTTTCGGAGACACACTCAGGACCACGTGACTCATATGCTGGTTTCTAGTCGTCTTGTGTCGTTTTTATTTACTTACGAGACAACTACCGAGTGCAGCGTCGTCCTCTCAGAAGCATCAGCTTGTGATCGGCCTGACACCGCATCCGCATAGCTGTCTGGTCAGACACTGGACGTTTTCTCCTTTTGACTTTCTATTTACTCTCTTAGTTGCTCCATCTTTAGATTATTCTCTGAGAGACAATTTCCCTGTCCGGCTATTAGGTTTGGTGACCTGGCAACCCTAACCATAACTAACTACCTTTTTAGTGACAAGTTCAAGTTCTTTAGAACCAAACGCCAGGTCAAACGTATCTTCGACTGAATATCATGTCTTCACTGTATTGTGCTTGACTAGAAATTTCATATAATTTTTAAAAAAGTACAAATTTTATTTTATTTATAAAAAAGGCGACAAATTTTTTTACATTTTTAAAATTTTAATATCTACTGTGCTGTAATTTTGGGTCTTTTTTGGTTTTTAATTTAAAATTGTAATGTTTTAATAGAATTGTTAGGTTTACACATAACATACATTGCTTTGTGACCACAATTCAGTATGACAAGAAAAATCTTTTGACGAGATAGCATTTTTTAAATAATATATTGTATTGTAAAGCGATTTTGCTTGTTTTAATGAAATTTCGTATTATAATTAGAATTACAGTCAACCTCTATGTAGGTAGTAGCCTTATTTTCTTATTTCCTTTTTGATTAAAATATCATATCAATGTTTTCAATAACTATTTTCATTAGGATTCATTAGGAATTGTAAAGTTGTTCATTTCAGGTAATATAACAAAATTTCCTAAAATACCTAATTCTTTCACAAAAAATATGTACCAAATTGCTAGGTACCAATCTAGGTTAATCATCTTTATTGGTATATATCCGCTAAAAATTTTTTATATCTTTGTGTATATATATAGATTGAAGGTGCACAAATAAAACTCGGGATATCTTATGGTGTTGGAGAAATTAATACTGAAATAATATATTAATTTTTGGTCAACTTTCACTTCATGTAACCATAATGCATGTATTTTCAACATTTGCCTGAATTTTAGATTGTACGACCCGAATGTGTCTAGTCTGTCTTATAAGTGCAGCCTATTTAAAAAATATAGATAAGTTTTTGGTAAATGCAGACTCTGCAAATTACTTAAATCTAAAGGCAAAGTTAAAGATGGATATTGGAATAAAATGGTAATTCAGGAGAATTTCTGGTACACCCTACATACTTTTTTATCAATTATTGTATATAAAAATGTTTTTTAATCTATCATTAAAATCTTCCTTGACTAACGTCAAGGTTCGTTCTAACTTTTTTTCAGTGTCGTGCTGTGGACAGTACATTTATTACTTTGAAATTTATGAATGTGACAACAGTGTGAAAGCACTGATAGTCACAATTTGAATTTCTCCCCTTGATTCTACTTTTACCAATTTTGTCCACTTTGATCAATTTTGTTTAAAAACTCAAAATAGTTAAAAAGGACTAAAAAATATACCCGAAATAGACACGTTTCCACGTGTTTTAATAGCACCGCGAAAGCATGCGTAGTTTAATATTTTGTTTTACAAGACTGCAGTCTTATTCGTCTATAACTGAAATGTTTTTGCGAATTAAGTTGGTTTTACTTTGACCTTTTAAAATAATTCATTATAATTATGTTGCGACATTTCAACTAGCTAGCGGTCCCCATCCAAAATAGTATTCTTAGTTTTCTAAAGTGTCTGTATTTTTTTACAGCGACGACCAACCAATAAACTTAGACCATGCGGTAGGACTCATGCAAAAAGTTCGAGATTTGAATCCTGACATCCCAGCGTTCGTGCCTCTCAGTAAAGATTCGATTTGTATTGTAAGTATAAAAATATATTATTATTGTTATTTATACAGTTTCCGTAAGTTTCAAGCCGCGCACATTTGCTTTTACATCCCTCCTGGGTGCAATGATCTTTAAATTGCTTTGCACAGCAGCCATATTTGTAACCATATTTGTTACTTTTACTTCCGTATTCCGCATATTTGTTCGAAAAAATTCCGATTCACCTCATATTCATATAAAATCAGTTGACAGTTTGAATTTAATAAAATGATGATTTAGTATGTGGTTATATAATCTAATTTATACTATATTGGCAGTCAAGATATGGGTACTTTTGTTTAAAAATGTGTAATTTATCAATATATTATCAAAATATTCAAGGAATTAAAACAAATCCAATGATATATATAATACCATATTATGTAATAATTTTGATATAATATGTCTTTGTGAAACTTAGTTAAGAAATGATGTCTTAAGTTCCGAACTAATTGATAACAGATACTGTGTATTACGTAAAGACCGAGCCGATAATTTTCTTAAAACATTTAACAAGAAAGACGTTGGTGGTATTCTTATAGCAGTTTCTAAAAAACTTGGGATTATGACAAAGCAAGAAAGGAATACAGACTGTGTTGAGGACTTATGGGTTCAGATTAGGTATTTAATCTGGGAGTAGTTTATTTACCTGGGTACCTGCCCTCTACATCGTACTCCAAATTTATTAATAAATGTAAAACAATTGTTCAGCTCAGCCAGCCAAACAACATTGCAACTTGCATTGTTGGAGAATTTAACTTGCCGCGTTTGGAATGGTGTTCTCAATCAGGTAGTTTCTTGACATATCAATGTCCGAAATCGGAAACCCTTTTCAACTTTCTTCAGTCAAATAATCTCCGCCAAATAAACTAAAAAAAAAAATAATAATAGAATTCTTGACCTCTGTATAACACTCACCAGACCTGTTTAATATTTCAGAAATTCCACCTATTGGCTGACTTGATGACCATCATGCCACGTTTGAACTTATATACAAGGCAATCTTGTCCTCAACTGTTACGCAATAATATTTTACAGAACCAACTTTACTTCTATAAAACAAACTACAGTTGTTGTAGAAAAGAATTAGAACAAATTGACTGGGATGTACTGGCCATAAACCTTGATTGTGATGATTTTGTACAAACGTTTTCTAATAAATTATACATTTTAAAAATAAATTATATACTACATATGTCCCACAATTTGAGTCACCTGCTGTCCTTATATCTGATCTTTACATTATGTAGAGCAAGTATATGAAAAAATTTACGAAAATTTACTTAACCAAAGGAGCTGGCCCTGATGGCATACCATCTATTTTTATCAAACTTTGTGAGTCTGTGTTGGCGAAACCTTTAATAATTATCTACAATAAGTCGCTACGTAGTGGTAAAATTCCATCGCTTTAGAAATTTTTTAAAATAACACCAAACATCAATAAAGACAACATCATGAACTATCGTCCAATTTATATGTTAAGCTGGTTCGCTAAAATATTTGAGGGTTTTGTCTATACTCATCTGTATAATGACCTTGAGCATATAATTTCCCCAAAACAACATGGTTTTGTCTCCGGTCGCTCAATTAATACTAACCTCCTAGAATACACTAATTTTCTTTGTAGAGTGTTTAATAACAAAGTTCAAATTGACTCTATATACACAGACTTTCTAAAGGTTTTTGATCGCGTCTGTCACCAAATATTATTGATAAAAGCTTATCATCTGGGCATACATGGAGATCCTCATCGGTTGACAAAATCGTGCTTGGACAATCGCACTCAGATAGTTGCTCTACATGGCTTTGATTCTAGACCATTCCTAACCACTTCAGGAATTCCTCAAGGCTCTAATCTAGTTCCATTACTCTATTTAATTTTTATAAATGACCGATAGCATGATAGAGATAACAAAGCATCGATAGTCCATGTTTAGCATATGGCGATGACATAAAAATGTATCGTCATATCCATGATGTATCTGATTGTGAAACGCTACAAAAAGATCTTGACAAAATTGACCAATGGTGTACAGATAATTGCATGGCTCTTAACATCAAAAAATGCTAAGTAATTACATTCTGTAAACATAAAAATAAAGTATCATACAAATACAAAATACAAGGAGAAGCTCTAGAGCGCGTCAATGGAGTGCGAGACCTTGAGAGAGGTGTTATGTATGATTCGGCTTTATCTTTCCGATCACAATACGATCATAATAGGTCTTTACCTATGAAACTGCCGTTTTGCCGTACTGGCCATTTCAAATGAAAATATTTTTTTTTTGACTGGTAATTCTAATTTCAAATTAATTTTATTTGACAAACATGGAATTCTTTTTCTAAAATCGTCATTTGTTTGATAGTTAGTGTTTTGTTTTCAACGCATTCGAACATTTTTCGTCATCATGGATAAGTTAAAAATTCGAGTAGTTATGGAGTATGAGTACCGTCGTGGCAGAAAAGCGGCACAAGCGGCACGCAACATCAACGACGTTTACGGAGCGAACACTACAAACGAACGCACCACCCTTTATTGGTTTACCCGCTTCCGTTCTGGAAATTTTGTCCTGAAAAATGAACCCCGTGGTCGTCCGAAAACTTTGGTCGACAATGACGAATTAAAGGCAATTGTGGAAGCTGATGAAACTCAATCCACGGCTGAATTAGCAGCAGCTTTCGACGTTAGCATCAAAACAATATTGGTCCATTTGCGTCAAATTGGCAAGGTAAAAAAGCTTGACAAATGGGTACCCCACGAACTCAATGACCGCCAGCGCGAAGTACGCGTGGAGACGTGCCTTGCACTGCTCAGCAGGCAGACAAATGAAGGAATTCTGAACCGCATTGTTACTTGTGACGAGAAATGGATCCTGTTTGACAATCGTAAGCGCTCAGCAAGTTGGTTGGACCCTGGTTCAGCACCCAAACAATGCCCTAAACGAAAACTTACCCCTAGAAAAGTGATGGTCACTGTTTGGTGGTCTAACGCGGGTGTAATTCATCACAGCTTCTTGCCAAACGGGACAAGCATTACTGCAGATGTGTACTGTGAAGAACTGAACACAATGATGGAGAAGCTCGCACGTCTCCAACCAGCTTTGGTCAATCGTTCGGCTCCACTGCTCCTGCACGACAACGCGCGACCTTATACTGCACAGCAGACGGTCTCCAAGCTACAAGAGTTGGGGTTGGAAGATCTCCGTCATCCGCCGTACTCACCAGACCTTGCGCCTACAGACTTCTACTTTTTCCAGAATTTGGATAACTTCTTGTCGGGAAAAAAATTCAATACCCGAGAGGCAGTACCAAACGCCTTTGAAGAATTTGTGGCGCCCGTCCAGCTGATTTCTTCAAGAAAGGCATCAATAAGCTACCAATGCGTTGGCAAAGATGCATTGATTGCATGGGTGATTATTTTGATTAATAGAAATAAAAAATATATAAAAAAATTACGCTTCATTTATTTCGTGAAAAACGGCAATTTCATAGGTAAAGACCTAATATATGTAGTAAAGCATACAAAATGCTCTAATTCATATTTCGCGTCGCTTAACCATTTCGGCAGTCCTCATCATGGATACTATTGTACAGCTCACTCGTAAGAAGTATACTGGAATATTGTTCCAATGTTTGGTCACATAGATCGCATAGAGTCTATACAACGTCGTTTTTACGTAGCATGTGTGCAAGGTTAGGACTTCGAAAGAAAATCTCTACCTAAAAGATAGGCTAAATTACTTTAGTTTAGCATCTTTAGCTACAAGAAAGAAGATCTTGGACCTTTGTACTCTTTATAAAATCACACAATGACATGGTGACGGCGGTGATGAAGGTAGATTGCTTGAACAAATACTGTTCAAGTTTGCGACTTGGTCTGTGCGTCCTCCGCAGTTATTCCATATTCCGCTCTCAAATAACAATGTTTCTGAAAATAACCCCTTACATCGAATGTGCCGACTTTATTATAACTTAAAAAGTGACGATATTGATTTGTTATTTAATAATTATTTTTCATTTAAGACCAAACTTTACAGTGAGCCGTCGGAATTATTATAGTGTTATTGAATTGTTTGTAATATTATGTTGGCTTAACTGTAAATCTTAAAAAATAAACTTAAAAAATCTTAAAAAATAAAAAATCTTTTGTAAGTCTTAATTTAATTTAATTTAATTTTTGTAATCTTTAATTATTGTTTGTAGTTGACTAATAACAACTGGCACGTAAAGTTGCTCTTGTAAGCTGTGTATAGATGTAATAGGATGTTAGATTTGTAATGTTATCATATGTAAGTTACCTAAAATTGTATTTGATCTGATGTCTGAAACTGTACCAATCTGAATAAAATAAAAATAACCATTTTACGATATGATCAAATAAACTTGGCCATTTCATGAAGTAGGCATTAGTTGGCTATATCGACAAACGATATCTTATCATTGATCTGGCCAATCCACTTCAACTAATGCAACCATTTCATGAAACAATCGAAAATTTCATGATGCGGCCAATTCTACGATATGCCCTCGACATACATATATTAGAGATTTGATATAAACAAATCAATAATACATTGTAACATTTGCTCTTATGAGAAGAAACATAGTTTCAAACTCGTATAGATGCACAATTACAAAGATTAATTTCTTTTTTGTAGTTTAGCATGTTATAAATTTCTAACTGAAGATTTCAGTGTTATAAGTTTTACATTATCATTGGTCTATGAGTTTTAGACTCAAAGAAAAGTCATCTTGAACTCCATAAAACAAGCATAATAGAAGTCTATTATTTATCATGATTATTTTTGTTGATATATTAATTAATTTTATAGGTATCGGACTTAAATGTCGACGCTAAGATGTTCATTCCACCTTACGACAGATACAGAAAATACCGCAGTTTAGCACAGGTACGTTACCCTATATTTTTAAATAATCTTTTAAATTAACTTAATTGCTTTAAAATAATAGTTTACATGAGTTTTAATCGGCGTCCCTATTTGCAATATGGCCAAACATTTGTAAAGATTTGGGACAATTATAATTTACATGAGTGAACTGCGTCTTCTACGGTGCTGTCGATTTATTATTAAATATTGATTGATGCTTCACGTTCCTAATTTATATTTGTTTAACTCACAGATCGAAGAATTCAAAGAATTTAAAGAAAAAGAAGCTAAAATAGCCGCTATTGGACGGGGAGACGAATACATCAAGGCCGAGGTACTCGAAAAGTTACAGCAAGCCAAAACAAATCTCGAAACCGAAAAACGACAAATAGCTGCCGAAACCATATGTTCTTCTGTAATGACAATACCTGAGAACAAAGGAGAAAAGTTTATATCTAAACGCAAAAGAAAGATGGCGGCCAAATTAGAAAAAAAAGAGTCCGCACCTCTTATTACAGAAACAATCGATCTTAGTTGCGACGACAGCAAAAACAAAAAGATTGATTTGAACAAAAGGCAAAAAATCAAGCCGTTTCCATTTAAAGAAGTGGATTATAAGAAGTTTTACGACGATTCGCACGTGCAAACACACGGTAAAGGGCGTAAAGTGCAGAAAAAGCCCAAACATTTCAGGAAAAGATAACATTTTTAGTTAGTTACTTTTAAGCAAAATATAACTTTCTTCATTTTATTTTTTGGTATTATTTGTTTTCAGTTTAGCTTCACACGATATTGTAACTACTCTTAATGTAGTAGTTATATTATCGCTTTAAAATCCCGTAAGTAAAGTAATAGGCAATAGTTGGAACCATTGGCCGGCACAAATAGCTTAACAGCATGATTAATGTAGATAAACAATGCCCATGAGATTTCCATGCCATTTCGAAAAATCATTTTTATTCGGCCAAATAGCAACGTTTCTTGCAACCGAGTCTTCAGCTTAACAATACTTGCTTAAGATCTACTAACTTCAATTTATGCTTGGTAATATTCTATATTTAAGAAGATGTTGAAAAAACCGTTGAGTCTTGTAAATCTACCCTTGTAAAGGTTAGTAAGAAGACTAGGCATTCTAACTACAATAGTCAACAAAAAAATTCTTCTTTTAAACAGGAAACTCTTTCACTGAATTTTAATACTTATTCCAAATATATTGATAATATAAAAATTATAATAATTTTTTTTGTTAACGAGTGTTATTTCTCCACGGTGACCGTCTAAGGATTGAAACCGGAATAACTTCATTATCTTCGTGCCAGTCTATCTGAGACCTATATAATAGCTAGAGTAAGATCAACGAGACGAGATAAAGTACGTACACAAACAGACCGTTATTGAGTTACAACGAAAACTGTCGGGGTCCTATAAGCTGAAATCCTCATATTTAAAATTGCAATGAAACGAATTTTGACAATGCAAAAAAAGTGTCATAAAATAGTGATAAATAGTCATACATGTAAAAAAGTAGTCTTATTATAGTTTCGGCGTTATAGCTATAGGTTGGTGAGGATTATGGCTTGAACGTCAAGCTGTAATCCTCACTTCTCGTGCAAGCAACCGGTAAGGTCTATCGTCTTTGTTTAGGTTCCAAAAAAGTCATGAAATAGTGATAACGACATGCCAAAGCTCGCAAATAGTCGATGAAAGATTCCAGAGATATAAAGGTACTCAGGTGAGGATTATGGCTTGAACATTTGAAAACTTTAAATTTCTCCGGAACGCTACGACTATGCCAAAAAATTGTGATGAAATAGTCGTACGAAACCAAAATAATTTTGAGCTGATTTCATTTGAAAATAAAAACTTTTTATTTTCCTTACTTTTCTATGGATGTACATTTACATTTGTAAATGATCGTCGAGGTTATGGCCAAAACAGCAGATACCGTCAAGGGAGGTAGGGGGCGTTTTTAAGCCCAAAAGGCATTCTGGTCCATTCATAGTGACCTGATAAGGAACCAGCGCCGGAAACACTGAAAGCGGTCTTCTCACGATCTTCTGATGGTGAAATACTTACTATGGCCTAACTGGTCAAGGATATCAGTAATGTTTGCAATAGGATACGCATCACCAGTAGTAATTTCATTTAGCTTTCGGTAATCGATAACGATGCGCCAATTTTTTTTACCGGCGGAATCTTGGGACAACCCATATTGGCGCTGACCAAGGAGACATGGAAGGGCGGATAAGTTTTTGTTCGAGTAGATAAACCTTTAATTTGTTGTCTGTGAAGCGATAGCGTTTGACATGAATAGGTTTTTTAGATGTGGTTCGAATTTCATGATTATATTTTTAGTAGACGTTAATGAATCGCCTTCCATAATGAAAATATCGGAAAATCTAGAACACAATTCCCGGAGGCGTTTTTATTCTTCGTAATTTAAATGATCACATCGGAGGGCCTTTTGGACGTTATCGACTGTCCTTTGGCTTTTATAATTTATGTTAATTTATGCTTTTATAAATATGTGCAATATCAGTGTTGAATACGTCATGAGAAGTAGAATTAATAGACTCCGTTTCTAGGACTTGCGAAGCTGGTTGCAATTCGTATTTAAAGTTTTTCAAAATACATTCGTTTTCAGAAATATTGAGGCCTGATAATTTTATTTTATTATTTGGGTTTAGTCATACAAAACAGCGGGAAAAATAAAGTTTAGGATATTCAGGTAATTGATTACATAAGATAAGTCCCTCTTTTATTTGACGGTTAGTAACGTCGCACTCGATAATCGTAAATCGATAAACATTTCAGTTCTTGGTGGAATAGTAAAAATCTGATTTTGTAATGTTTTTAAAATAAAGTATGTTTTTGGATTTTCGTTAATTAACCTACATGAAGAAAAGATAATACGAGCTTTGTATTCTTTTAAGAAGTCGACACTATAATACCATCATAATTTAAATTTACGTTTTCAACGACATGGAAATAAAATGGTAAGTTTACATTTTCAAGACCTTTAAACTAAATTTTTTCGTTTTTGAGATCGGGTTTTAGAGATAAACTAGAATTTTTAATAATACGAATAGAACTTCCCTTATCTCTATGTAATCGAATATTTTTGGAAAAATGAGATGATTTGACTTCTTTACAAGGCAATTGAGTAGGTTTTCCTTGAGAGATGTCATATATTTCATTGATCGGATTTTCATTTCGATGAAACTATCTACTAAGCATTTTTGACTAATAGTCTAAGGTGACTGTTGATCAATACGACTCAGCGGTTTACTTAGTAAGATATCATCACATTTTGGGATAGAACTAGACTTATTTTGTAAACTGTCAATAGATATAGTATTTTTAGAAATCGCAAAATGATTTAGTAGGTTTTAGAATTAAGAATTTAAAAAAATTAGAATTATTTAAAGAATTTAAACAACGATATTGTTAATTACTTAAACACGAATTAGTAGATTCATACGAACTAGAATTTTTAAAACGATTGGAATTACAATTTTGTAAATTATTAGAACTAGAATAACTATTAGGTAAATTGTTAGAATACGAAATAGTAGTCATATGAGTTAGAATTTGAATGACGATTTGGTAAATTGTTAGAATACGAAATAGTAGTCACATGAGTTAGAATTTGAATGACGATTTGGTAAATTGTTAGAATACGAAATAGTAGAGTCACATGAGTTAGAATTTGAATGACGATTTGGTAAATTGTTAGAATACGAAATAGTAGTCACATGAGTTAGAATTTGAATGACGATTTGGTACGTTTTTATAACACGACATAATAGAATTAGTATTTTGTAAATTATAAGAGTTAGAACTTGTACACGATTTAGTATTAAACCCTTTTATATTCATGGGTTAGAAATTTGTATAAGATTTAGAATTAGGAGTGCCTATATTTTTGATAGGTTTTTCCGGCACGGATGCGAAAACCTATTGCTTAGCTTAAATCTTGTATTCACATTCTTGAAAAGTTCTTCCCCATAAAAAACACGCTTTACATTTTCTCGGGTATTATTATTTTGTTTAGCCCTGTTTTCATTATTATACAACCGTTTTTCTACAATTACGTACTTACGTAGAGTTACGACATTCTTACAATAACTACAAATTAAGGAATTAGAATTTGATCCTCCTGGTCGGGCATCGAAGTGACTATTTTTATACTGATTCGGAAAATTTGAATTTCGGATCTCGACATCTGACTGCGGTGCTAATTTCTGGATTTAACCCGATACGGCCCATGGCGATACGCCCTGTTAGATCCTTTTTATATGATTCTGAGTTATGAATTTCGGTTTGTAACGAAGTTAAACATGTTTCAACCCTTAGGGCAAATGCTGAGACTGATTCGCCGGACTGTTGCTTGCATGACTGTAGATCTATGAATAAGTGGTTATAATGTGTTCTCTCATCGAAAGATAGTTTAAGAAAGTATTTGAGCTCATCGAAGTTTTCAAATTCTTTATTGGAACAAGCTATTTAAGCTTTTCCTTCAAGTTTAGCGATTATAAATTTAAATAATCCCTTTTTGGGACTTAGTTGCCAAGTCAAGAGCATTTTTGCAATTTGTTAAAAATGCTCGCAAAGTGTCACGATCACCCCTTTAAATATTTATGAAATTGCAAAGAATTTGTATTGGGTATTCGTTTTCACTAGTTTTTACGGATGTATTATATTAAAAAAGTAAAATTTAGGAAAGTTGAAATATAAATTAAAGAAATAAATTAGACACAAAAATAGCAAAAATAAATGATAGAATGGCTTACAGTAAAATCACGATCATATTCTGCACTTTCTGCAATTCCTGGTTGGCTCGCGACGACCAACGTTGCTGCTGTGCTGCCCACAGCACGGTGACGACGGATACGGTGACGTAGGAGGGGTTGGCTTGACCCCACAGAGACGGCGGCAATGATAGAGACGAAGATCTGGGAGGAGCCAGTCAGACTCCACAGGAACGGCAACGACGAAAGAGACGGAGATCTGGGAGGAGTCTATCGGACTCCACAGGAACGGTGACGAGAGACGGGTTCTGGGTTTTCGTGAGAGTTTGTCGAGGTACAACTTATACCCCGGAGACTCGGTTTTATATTTTTACACTGTGTTCTTAAATGTCACTTGCACCTCACCCGCGGTTTGCGTTTCGCAACGAACAATGGTAACTTCCCACTTCTAACACCACTGTTACGGCGCGGGTCAGAGAAGTGTTTTAAAAAATATATATTTTAATGTCTCTAAATTAAAGTTTATTTATAAGATTAAAAGATATTAGAAAAATCACAAAGAAATAGAAATAAAAATTGACTTTAGATATCAACCCGTGTAGTTACCTACTTCAAGGTATAAACCGAGACTGAAAAAAAAAATTTATTAAATCTGAAACAACAAAAATTAAATATGATCATTTTGTTTACTGTAAAAGATTCATCGTGGGAATGCAACACAGCAGTTTAATATACATTATCATAGTGTGAGCATACGTAACAGTACCTTAATATCTCTGGAATCTTTCATTGACTATTTCTGAGATTTGGCATGTTATCACTACTTCATGACTATTTCTTGGAACCTACACCAAGTCGATAGACCTTACCGTTTGCTTGCACGAGAAGTGAGCTTGACGTTCAAGCCATAATCCTCACCAACCTATAGCTGTAACGCCGGAACTATCTATAGGACGACATTTTTTTTTACATGTATGACTATTTTATCGCTATTTCATGACTATTTTTTAGCATTGTCAAAATTTGTTTTCATTGAGATTTCAAATATTAGGATTACAGCTTGAAGGACACAACTGTCTTGGTTGCGTGATTCGTAGCACAGGAAATTAGAACCTGTTCATAATGTTTCGAACCCGTGAAAAATTGTTTCCATTCTCTATCCCATGTCGCTCGCCTTACACTTTTTCGTGTAACAATTAATTATTGACTTAATACTTGACGAACAAAATAGCAGCTGTATGAGGCTACTACTTATTAATATGTAACAGTTTTATATACTATTATTATAAAGCATATTTCATCAAGATAAAAACTTCCTTTGCCATCATGACATTCACAAAAATTTGTCATGATGAAGGATCTAAAGTTACTTGAGAATTTAATGGCGCTGGCACCATCCTAATTAATAAATACCAAGTGAATGACGTCTTTGTCGGTAAAACGATAGGTTTTACTTAGTTACTTCAGCTGTCGCAATGTCACGCTCTATACAGGTCGCGTCATAAAAAAAGAACGCTGGCTGTCAAGCTGCGCAGTAGGCGATTTATCGGTCTATTTGGTAGTATGAAAAAACGGCGCGGGGCTGGCGGGTCACGGGCCACATGCTTGCAGGCAGGTGAGCTATTGGTTCGTTCGCCAGTAGATCTCTGCTTCCCGCGTTGAATCCACGCTACGTCGTTCTCAAAATACCATTGCGCACAAAAGTTTATAATTACGATTTTGGAATTATGGTTAAACATTAGAAAAGTTGAGAAAATGATTTTTGACGTTTATTTTTTTATGAAGAGAGAGGCAGATAATAACTTAGTCGATAATTAATTGTCACCCTCGATGACTTAATGGAAGGAGTTTCCACATTACTTTAATATTATTATTTTTGTTACTTATTTTTACTTCTTTTTTACTAATATACATTAAATATTACACACAGAATCAAACATGTTTTTATTTCTATTTAATGATATTCTATCTAATGTATATTTAATGTGCCAACCAATATACGAAGCCGCAAGCAAAAAGCCTAGTACTTTCGTGTGCGAGGGTACCCATGCGCAAAAACACCCCCTCTACTTTCTTCGGCGTTATTTTTACATGATGCGTCCTGTACCTCATTAATTTACTGCAGCAGAGACGCTAGTCTCAGCCAACTGAGTGGGCAAGTTATAGTGCACCACATTGCCTATTGCTGATTGGTCGACTTAACGTACCTTCGAAGGTATATTACGTCGACCAATACCTAGGCTTTCCACGCGAAGTTTACCTGTACCGTTAGAAAATTTGGCTAACTGTATGAGTTGTAAAAATTTATTTTGGCAGTCACTGCAAGTTTTTTGAACGACCCTGGAGATCCCCTTAGAGACCCTTACAGATCAATAAACCACCGCTTTATAAGTGCACCATGGATACCAAATTCGATCTTATTTATTTGGTGGTATATTGTAGGTATTTAGGTATTGTGGTAGGTATATTATTGAGAAAAGGGTTGTTTAATTCAGTGGTGCTTATACCTTTAGACAATGGCAGAATAATGGCTATTAAAGTGCAGCTAGGAGATTCGAATCGCTTCATTATTCTGTAACGTATATATGCCGACTGATGAAACACGTAATATTGTCGAGTTTACTGACTGCCTTAGTATTCTGAGTGCAATCGTCGCTGGTAATGATGTTGAGGCGGTTTACCTCCTTGGGGACTACAATGCGCATCCTGGCGAACCGTTTTGGCGTGAGGTTTGTGGTTTCTGCTCAGAGCAGTTGTGGATCTTTGCAGACACCGAAATATTAGGACTCCACTCTAACTCTCATACATTTATAAGTAAGCAAAATGGAAGCCTGCGTTGGTTAGATCATTGTTTAGTAACGCAGGCGGCTAGATCAAGCATTGTGAATGTTTACATTGGTCAGGATGTTTATTGGTCAGATCATAAACCACTTGTAATAGAGTGTGACTTGAGTATAGTTTTAACTAAATTAGATATACAAAAAGCACAACCTAATAAGGTACTCTGGGGTTATAGATTTAACAATGAAATAGATAAATACCAACATATATGTAAGTAATGAGAATCTGAAACTTATAAACTTACCTGAACAATTTACCCGGTGCGCGGATACAGGCTGTAATGAAAAAGTACACCAACAGGTAATAGACCAGCTGTATAAACGCATTGTGGGGATTCTTTCTGATGCAGCGGTTGAGGTAAAGGAGGAAGGTTCTCAAAGGAAAAGGAGGAAGATTGGAATATTCATGTGGAATATGGCTGGAATATTCATGTGCGTGAGGCTTATGAGCAGGCGCGGCTTGACACCCAGGTTTGGATATTGGCTAATAAAGTAAAAGGGGGCGTTTTATATGAGGTAATGATAGAAAGTCAGAAAGTATTTAGACGGAAAATAAAATGGTGTCAAAAACACCAAGACAAAATTAAAATGAATTTAATAGCACGTTATAGAACAACAAATAATTTTACACAATTTTGGAAAGAGACCAACAGCCTGAATCTCATGCCGAGTTTGCCATGCACTGTAATAGATGCAACACTGAGCGAGACATTGCGGAGATGTTTAAGGACTACTTTCAAGTTGCGCCACGAACAGGTCTGTCACGGCGAGCGTGCCCAGCTGGGAGAGTCCTTGGGCGGCAGCTGCTCCGTTTGTCTGCTAAGCAGATGGCAGCTATAGTTAAAGGCATGAAAAGAGGTAAGTCTCCCGGGCACGATGGCTTGAGTGTGGAACACCTGAAGTATGCGGGCGTGCACCTGCCGTGGGTCTTAGCGATGTTATACTCCTTGTGTATCAGCCACTCCTACCTTCCACAAGAAACCTATAGTTGTGCCTATTGTTAAAATAAAACAGGTATCTTAGCCGACCACACCAACTATAGGCCCATATCATTAGCAACAGTAATAGCGAAGGTATTGGACAGGCTGATGGACAGGTAGCTTGACAGGTGTGTGCAACTCCATGACGCACAGTTTGGTTTCCGACCCCAGTTATCAACTTGAACTGCTATCCTTTGTTTAAAACAGACTGTGCGATATTACACTAATAGGCACACTCCTGTGTACGCCTGCTTCCTCGACCTCTCAAAGGCTTTTGATCTCGTGGTCTATGATGTCCTTTGGGAAAAGCTGGAGAAGGCGGGCGTGTCATGGGAGATCATACAACTTTTTAAGCACTGGTATGACAATCAGCCAAACTGGGGTAATGCCTCATCCAGTGTATGGACTGGAGTGTGATGTACGGCAGGGGAGTGTAGCATCACCTAGACAATTTCACCCTATCGCTGCGGGCTCACCGTGCACTAAACGTGCCCTGTAGACGGGCTTACAAAAAAAAATTCCCCACGGGTGGCGAGATAACTCGTTTTAATTAAATCGCTTTGACACACGGATGACGAATTAAGCCGTTTGAAAAAAATCTGTCGTAACGTGCGGTTAGAGAGATAACTCGTCCCAAAAATGTATAGTCAATATCATCAAAATGAGGGTAGTGTTACCATTTACAAGCTGTCAATTGTGAGTAAGAATTTGCTACGCGGTTCCGTAGTTTATAAACGAGTAGCTGATGCCCGCGACTTCGTAGGCACTCGTGGAAATTAGTACGCCTAGATTTCATATTTATGGTGAAATAGCTGGTGTGAATACACAATATCTTTATAAGTTTAGCCTATATGTGGCTCAATTATGGTATACTGGCGCGGAAGTGGATCGCAACGGTTGCACGCGCACGGCATTCCGAGGGCGACACAAGGAGGATCCGCGCGCATGCGCTGGTATAAATTGAGCCTTATGGCTGGTTTACACGCGTTGACCGATTTAATGCGGTGGTAGTTTTTTTAAACTTTAGCGCCTGGCGGTGAAGAAATGTTTCGTGGCTCCTCTGAGGCCCATGTGCTAGGGACTTACAGGGCTCCTCTCGAGCGCCACCCGCCATGTACCTAGTGTAACTTATCGCTTTTTCGTCGATTTCCGCTCGTTTTTATTATAGTCGCAACCCAACAGCGCACGTAAGCGGTTCATTATATTCATAAAAATCATTTCAAGTGTTTATAAGTGACTAAGTGTTTATACCTACATCATCTAATTGTAGGTGTGTCACATTGGCTAGATTGTCAGTAGGTGAAGAAATGTAGAAGTAACGTTTGTCTAAGTTCCGTTTGAGTCGTAAACTGGAAAAATAAATCTTAGATAATCTAAATCAAAAATACATATTCTCATTTTTTTACAAAGGTAATCACATACCTAATACATTATAAATAGGTATATTTACTGCTTACCTTTAGAGACATCCATTTCTTCAAAGTACTCGTAGACTATGTTCTGATATTGCAAATAAAAAAGCTGTATTCTGAAATGATTTGTTTAGAACGAATTAATTCGCCTACCGATCTATCAAGACGTAATTACTCGCCTTCTGCATGAAACGCAAACAACATTTTTTTTATTTTTCATGCTAGCAATACCAACCAACATAAATATATTTGGTAGGTATGGCTTGGGCTGTCGGTATATTACGCTACGATGAGTCCGTCTGTAGAAGCTTTTACCGATTTCGAACCGCCGTATGTGGTGACAGATTTCCGTAAACGAGTTTTCTCGCCCACCGTGTCTAAGAACACATTTTACAGAACCAGTTAACTCGCCAACCGCACTATGTCAACGATATTCAATAGTCAATGCTAATCGCTGAGCTCAGTAACAAACCTGTGGGATGTGCAATAGATGGTCTGACTATAAATAACCTTAGTTACGCGAACGATATGGTATTGTTGGGTCCATCGGCTGGATACATTCCTTCTCTTCTCCAGACGTGTGAGGAGTATGCAAAATTGCATGGGCTGGTCTATAACAGCAATAAGAGTGAGTACATGGTCTTCCAAGCACAGCACAGAACTCTAAAATATAAACTTGTTATTTGCCTATGCGGAACAAGACTTGACAGAGTCAATAAATTCAAATTCCTTGGCCACTTTTTAACTGAGACGTTACTGATCAGGCGGATTTTAGAAGAGATAGAAGAGCCCTTGCTGCCAGGTGTAATATTCTAGCTTTAATCGGGTTAATCGTTGCAGTGTAGAAGCTAAAATCACGCTTTTCAAGGCATTCTGCTGATTATTTTACACGGCAACCCTTTAATCACATGAGCGGGGCTCGAAAACAGCTATAAACGCGCAGAGTAGTGCTGGGCCCGCCGCGGTACAGTGCGTCAACGTTTACTGTTGCGGGACTGGATGACACCTAAGCTGTTATCCGTAAGAAGAACGCCTCACTAATGTACAGACTGCGCTCCAGCTCCAACACTATTCTGCGACTGTTAGCAAATAAGCTAGAACTACCAATTTGGCAACAATTTATGATTATTTTAGCAAACAAATAACAATTTTGCATGGCCAGTTGGTAAAGTAAGAAGAAATATTTTACATAATTTGACATAATACTTGATCTGTGGGCATATTATATTTAATCTTTTCGCTGTAATTTAACATTCCATTTAATTGTATTTTTATGACTGAATTTAATTTTATTGTATTGTAATGAAATGTGTTTTTGTTTTATAATTATTTACTTAAAATTATTTTTTGATTATATATGACATTTTAAGATTTTTTATGACATCACCAACACAATTTATATATTTATTGAGATTTAAATGAATTTACATATTAGCTAACTAAATTTTTAATTGTTTTTGTACTAACATAGATATAAGATTGTATACTAACAAGTGGGCCAAGTTGCTACAATAAAGAAATCTATTATTATTATTAAAGCTGGTAATTATTGCGTTCTTCACAAGATCAATCCGTGTGAAAATTCTCGAGAATTGTCCTCCGATTGTTCTACAGTGGACGTCTTTCAACTGCGAGGAAAAAGATATTCATAGCGCTGTTTGTATTTGTCAAATCTATAAAATCGAATAAATTCTTGGAAGAATTGGAGACAGTAACATTAAGTAGGTTCTTGAATTCATACAAACTTTAAAGATAATTCTTTGGTAGGAAACAGCAATCATTGTCTGAATCACGTTTAGGTATTTCAAAAGTTGAAAACAACTTGCAATGGAAAGTCTGACATTCAGTCAGTGGACTGCATTAGAAACAACAATCTTGCCACTGCTACTATGTTTGATTCTGTAGTGTTACATTTTAGCGAACGTTATACAAAATAATGAGGGATTTTCCTCAATCAAATCAAGAAAATAAAATAGTCCCAATTACCTCGAAAGTTAACGCTAAGTAAATATGGTCCGAAAATAAAGTACTTATAGGAAAGGTAGGCTGAATAGAAAACAAAGTTTCTACAAAACCACAATATGCCTATTCAGTGGTCAGAAGATCAAATAAAAGTTACGATAGACCAGGCTGTATGGCAAAGTTCTTTTCCCAGGAGTTTCGTGGGTAAGACCTCAAGTGTATAATATTTTAAAGAGTATTTCTCCAAGCTTGGGTTTAAGGTTTGAAACGAGTACCACTAATACTTATACCAGGTGAATTTTCTAACATCCGGAAAAAGGCTCAGACAATCATTCTTAGTAACTTTCCCAAAGACCCAAGCTTAATGAAAAATAAGTAGTTCATACAAATCCTACGAGTCAGCTGACAATTTAGCATGAATTATCGATTTCTTTTTGTCCTTTTACCGAACGGTAAAAATATCACCTGGTTTAATTGTAGGGGTATAAAATAAACATATTCGGTGTGTAAGTAGTTAATTTATGAGTAAATTATAAAGATAGTTATACCTTATTATTAAAACGATGAAAATAACACTTACAAGATGTTACTGCTGTTGCCAAGGTAACACAATTTTTTTTTACCAAAACATCGAAATCAATACAATCTTTTCCTTTTATAAACAAAATTATGCTTAATTTTATAATTTAAGTTCCTGCAAAGCATGAGAGCGAATTCGAATTAGGTAAAAACACAAAACTTAGGTATTTATCATCACAATTACTGGCTTTTGTCGCATTGTGATGCTTCTAATTGGACGTATCAAGCGCTTGCGTTGCGTCAAAATTCAAAACCTTGATCTAAATAGGGTACTCATCTGGTGGAGGTTAGACTTGTTTGCTAAGCCGCAAATCCTGGCATGATCGTTTTAGCAATCTATTACATACTATCATGTAATCTATTACAACTGCCCATCGCCTTCTCTTTTAATAAAGCTTGAAAATAACATTGGCATCATATTCATTGGTTGATCTATTGAGTTCAAAAAACTGTATTTCTGGAAATGTGCATAAACATAAGTTACTAAGTAAAGGCAAATCAATATACATTTGTACATTAATTTTATTGCTAGAAATATTTTTCAATGGTATTCTTAATCACAATGTTATTCGGAGATATCTTCGGAAATATCCTCTCTTACTTTGATCTTATTTTTTACCGCTCTGCGTTTTTCATATGTCGAATCGTTCTTTTCTTTCATAACGCCCTTTCCTCTTTCCTCAGTGACCTTTGGCTTCTGTTTTCCATGGAACTTTTTGACATTTCTCTGCGCTGCTGCAGCAGTTTCTTCTCTGTGTTTCTTGGTTCTACGGCCAGAGTGATGTGTAATAGATTCTATGGTTGTAGATTTCACAGTTTCCTCATCCAAACTAATGTCTCTTTTCAGCGCGCTTTTAAACGTTTGTCCGCGTGTTGGTTCGTGCAACGAGAAGGTTATTCTGTCATGATGTATCTGAAAGACGTCAAAAGTAAATAAAAATGTCTCAGTCAAAATACTCGTATCATACTTTAAATTTGAGACTTACCCTGTATTCAATAGTGACGTAGCATTCTTCTTCGTCGTCGCAAACTAAAGAGTTGACGTCTGCTGGCTTAGCGGCGTCGACGGGCCGACGCCCAACTCTGAAGAACCGCCATAGAGATCGAATTCTCGGGCCACAAGCTCTGACAAGATCGCTTACCTATGGAATACGATTTCAAAATTCAACATATTTGTTTCTATGTTTTAAATTGCCCAGTCTACCTTATCAAGATTCAAAACCAATGAAGCTTTTTTACTACCTGCAATTCACAAAGGTTAGGGAGTTTATAAATACCTTCATCTGTTCTCCCCCATCACAGATATTATTAGTCCTTGGTTCAGTTCCAAAAGCATTCAGACATGCCCTGTCTTCTGGCAGTAGAGACTCTATTTGGAACGCGCATTTTGGTAAAGCGTCTGTCCTCTCCTGCAAATGCAAAGTTTAATCAAAATAAAAAACCGTTCTCAAATTAAGATGCTATAGTTTCACAAGAGTGCTTACCCATCCGACTTCATCGCAATGCTTTGGTTCCTCATAGCAAACGTAATAATTAGTTGCTTTCGAACCATCTGTTCGTTTCTCTATAGACCATGTATACCAATTATCGCCAAATTTGAACATGCTATTAATGTGCTTTTGTCTGTATATCAGAGGGAATATCATGTCATTCGGATGTATTTGTCTCGGCATCTTATCCGTCGTAGTCGCTTTTTCCTCTTCATATTCAACTTTATCTTGGGTTTCTACCATCTTATCATGTTTGTGCCCGTGACTTTTCTGCGCGTATGGCATCGAAGATGCTGCGGCGTGCTTCCGATGGTCCCAGGGCTCGGTCCGAGGTTCTTCTTCCTCAACTTTTGAATCTTCTTCAGCAGATCGCATTACTACCTTTACTTTCACACAAAAAGCAAATTGAAATAAGAAGAGCCCTAAAATTAAAAGACTTGTACGACCCATCTTTAGGCCTTTAGTAAATGAGAGACTGAGTACTAGTTCCTCAGCATAAACATTTTTTATTCCAACTAGGATGTTTTAGAATAGCAAGACCGATAAGCAATTTATTTATAAATACGCTCCATTTTACAATTGAACAAACCGGCCTTCTGAATACAATGCACAGCGGCACTTAATTGTTAAAAAAGTGCTTAAATCTGAAAACTTAACACTTGCCTATTCATAAATTTTCAGATATCGCTGCACGAACGAAATCAATTTCTATCGTAGATCTACTTAAGTATTTATTAATTGAAAAATTTGCAAGATTCGTATTTATTCCATTTTGATGTAAGTAGGCATATACACTTGCGAGGTTTAAATTGGAATCACTTCATCGCGGGTTGCTCAAGGCAAAGGCAATTCTATATGTTTTACCATTTAAATGCAATAAACTATATCTTGTGCTACATCATTTGAAGGGAATTTGAATAGCTTTCAACTTCTGTCAATATAATAGAGAAAAAATTCATTCTATGGCATAAAATGTAAAAACGAAAGACAACAATTTTCATAACAAACAAACCATATCGTTCTAGAGTCCTAAAAACTATAAAAAGCGAAATTTTACGAAATTGGTATTCAGTCCTGAGTTTCACGTCACTGGAAATACTGAAGCTCTAAGAAAATGGAAACCACACCTGCCGCTCAAATCGTTGTCCTTATCCGGCAAGGCTTGTCTCAGCGTGCCATCGATTCATTTGAGTCTCCAAGGTGTACGAGAGGTTCAGAGAGACTGGTAACTTAGTCCGAAGAGCAGGATCAGGACGAGTACGATGCAATTCGATAAGGGCTTCCAGAAACAGCTCAGAGAAGTTCAGTGTGGACAGTGAGACGAAGACTTAAAGAAACAAACTTGACCCCAAAAAGGCCAGCCACTGGACCCAAATTGTCCCCAGCTCACCGACGCGCCCGGTTACAGTTTGCTCGCAACTACTTAAATTGGGATATGGAGCAATGGAGCCAAATCTTGTTTTCGGACGAAACCAGGATATGCCTGCATGGTAGCGACCGTCGACGAAGAGTCTACAGAAGACCATGGGAGCGATTTCAACGATGTTGTATTACAGAAACAGTGGCATGCGGGGGTGGATCCTGTATGATGTTGTCGGGCATTTCTATTGCAGCTAAAATGGGGCTGGTATTCATACCTGGTGGATGACGGAGAGAGAGGCTAACCGCAGAAAGATTCACCAACGACATTCTGCTAACTCATATGCTCCCCTACGCCGGATTTATTGACAAAAATTCCATGTTAATGCATTATAATGCTCGCTGCCACACCGCTGCCGTCACTAGACAGTACATGGAACAAGTTGGGATTGCCACAACAGACTGCCAGCCCGCAGTCCCGACTTGAATCCTATAGAACATTTGTGGGACGAGCTGAAAAGGCGAGGGTACGAGGAAGAAGTCCAGCACCAGCATCGATAGAAGAACTCAAAAGAGCTTTAATCGAAGAGTGGCAAGAAATCCCACATGATTTCATCAGGAAACTCATTCGGTCAATGAAAAACCGTTTACAAGCAGTAATTAGGGCCCGAGAGGGTAACACAAAACACTGAAGAAAATATTGTAAATCAATTTTTATAATTTCTTTGATTTTCGATTTATGTCGACGTCATCAATTCGACCTATTGCAGATGCTTCTTAGTTTTTGATAGTAAATGACATTAATTTTAAATTATTTAATATCAATGGAAAGCTAACAAAATTAACATTCAAATGATGTAACAGAAGCTATAGTTTATTGCATTTAAATGGGAAAACTTTGTCTTGAGTAACCCGCGAAGAAGTGATTCTAAGTTAAAGCTCGCAGTATACATTCGGCCGCAAAAGTCGAACAACAAGAGAACAAACAGAATTAACAGAATCAAAAGTGCAAAACAACTGAACACCCAACGAACCATAAGTCTTTGTCGTGACAAGGGCGCAAAATAAACTTAACTTACAAACGTTCATAATAAGCATAACACAACTGTTTCATAAGTTGCTAAACGCTTTCATTCCAAAAGTCGCTGAACATCATCAACGTCAAAAGCAGATTAACAAATCACACACATCAAAAAGTCTAAGCAACACCTATAAATTTTACAAAACAATTACGAGACAAAGTTTGTTTCTTCAAAACTTCACTTAACAAACTATTCACTTATTATATACGTTCATAGGTAAAACAACGCAAGGCATAAAAACCTTTGACAAAATGCATTGTTTGGTAAGTACTTAATTTACCCAAAAATGTGAAATCGTTTGTATATACGATACATAAATAATTTAAGCAGAAGTTTTTCATTACAGTTAGTAGGTACCTACTTAAAATTCAGTTCATCGATTCATGGACATTTTAAATCACAGAATATAGGTCGTATGTAGGTCACACGTGTGCGAGCCGAGCAAGCGAAACGAGCGTGGTGCGGCAGCACCTGGCGAAGCGCCATAAGCGAAATTGAATAAGTTTGTCAACAGCAATAATTATAAAATACCCATTTCCCCAAAATTTTGTGAAATTGCGACTTTTAAAAACGAATACTTTGGTAATTTAAAAAATGTATTTTTGTCAAATGATCACTTATAAAACGATTAGTTTAGTAAATTAACAGTTTGTCTGATTACTTTTTCAAAAATAATTTGTAAAATTGTCATTTGTCATATGTTTTTTGTAAAACATTAGTAAACCAATATTTCTATGTGGTATTTGTATATTGAACTCGATAAATTTCTTTAAAAACATGTTTATTTACAAATAGAAGTTTGCTGTGAATCTGGGTACAGCTCTTTGCATCTCTTCTCTTCTCATCTCTCTCTCTCTTTTCTTTGAATAAGAAGTAAAACCACATCTATGAAATGCCATTGAAATGTGCAAAAGAATGTTTTATTGTTTAAAAACATAATTTTCTGTAAAGAACTAGCAGCATTTATTTGTTTATCAAAGAGGTTGACTATTCAAAGAAGGTTTGATATTCCATGAAAGTTTAAAACGAAGTAAAAAAAGTACTTAAAATATTATGTGTTGCTTAGACTTGTTGTTGACTTATATTCAATGTTACTGCGTGTTAATATACTGTGTATGCACTGTGTACTACTTTTTAATAAAAGTAGTTGCTTTTACCCCCGGTTTATGAGGTATTCCAAATTTTATGTTTTTTGGGAAAAATCTTATGAACAATTAAAACAATAAGTAAGGTACTTTTTGCACGACACATATTTCAATTACTAAATAAATAAGAATGAAATAAAGAAAGAATAAACTAAAGAAATAAAAATCAGCTTTACAGTCATCAATCTCAAATCAAACGACGCACTATTCGACGAACGTCACTATTTTTTAAATAGCCATTGACAGGGATCAGGCGCGTTCGGATCTGTCATTATAATTGAAATAACTTATATTTATATGATATTTGAAGTCTTTGGTTGCTACAACTCTTTTCAACGCGTGCAACTTCAAAGCGTGCGTTTTGATTACGAAGCCGTGCTTTGCTTTTAGTTGGTAATAAGGCTCATAGTATAACTAAATAGCATAGCATAACAAAACTGTCGTCCATCTCACCTGATGGAAAGTGATGATGAAGACGAGGATCATACACGCCTGTCCAAGAGGTACCTATTCCCTCTACACTTGAAAGCTCCAGGGCTATATTTGTCTGGAAAAACAGACGCAGGCAAATCGTTCCACTCTTTGGCAACACGAACCAAAAATGAGCTCTCGAACCGTTTAGTTCGGCTCTTCGGCACGCTAACCACAAACGAGTGATACTTCTGTCTGCGTCTGGTTGACCGGTAATAAAAATCAGCTTTACAGTCTTCTTACTACAGTCAGCTTACAGATAGGATGCTAACTTGTCCCCGATACGGCTAATGTGGTCAAAACGAGCGCTTCTGATCACCTTTTTGCAGGACTTGGCAGCAGCATTGTACGCCTGCTTCTTAGCTGGGAGATCCATAGCTTTGCTTCTGCGAGCGCTAGCCCAGGCTACCAAGCCATACCAATGCTACATGCTTACGCTTTTCAGCTAGGAGGCAATCAGCATTAAACCATGGGCGGGCTTTGGACTCCAGGGATACATCAGAGAACGGATAAAGTACTCCATACCTTGACATATCACGCTGGAGACAGCATCAGCACAGCATGATGGATCATCGGAAGTAAAGCAAGCTTGCCGCCAAGGATAAGAGGCGAAAAAGTGACGCATCTCATCCCAATCTGCTGACTTGAACCGCCATACTCGCCTATTGCCTTTTGGGCTGGTATCGGTTGGCGAGTATTGCGACACAGATTTCACCAGCCAGTGGTCGGATGTCCCTAATGGCGGACATACGGACACCGAGTATCTGTCTGGATCGGTTGTCAGCAGAAGGTCCAAGCAATACGCAGTATGGTCAACAACGTCAGGAATGCGCGTAGGTTCGTGGACGAGCTGGGAGAGACCATGACTTACTGCGAACCGAAAGGTTTCTCTGCCAGCGTGGTTGGTGTCCTTGAACGGGTACAGCCACTCTCCATGGTGGGCATTAAAGTCCCCAAGGAACACCAACTGCGCAGAGGGATAGAACTTCCAAGTATCGGAGACGCCGACAACAGATCTCGTCTCTGACACACACGCACACGCCCGCATTGAGGTGAAATTTGGTCTCCAGGATATAGCCTGGGTAATGCAGGTATGCCAGATCCGAACGATCACAGATCTGCGTCTCTGTCAGAAAGAATAAGTGCGGCCTCTCTGTCTCAAGGTGGTGGTGGACATCGTGGTCGCCAACCGGCACGATGGAGCAATCCCGGGATTTTACACAGGCGGTGGGGCAGCCTTCACGAATGGCTAGAACGCTAGTTTTGGCCCCCTACAACCTGCGGTCGGCCAGCGGTGCACCGTTTCTTTGGATCCCGCTGCCTTCCAGAATGAGCCACCCGGTGCATCATAACCCTTCGAGTTCAAACGGCTCTCATACGTTGCGCAATTACTCGGACCTATTCTCCTCCTAGGTCACTTGGCGGCATGGCTTTTTCTAGAGGGTGGTTGCAAGCCGCGGTCGAAACCTACCACCTGCAAAATGGTTATCCCGCCATTCATCGGTATATAGTACCTGAATCAGAATAACTATAAGAATATTCATAAACCGAAGGTAAAACCTAAAAACAACTAGGTAACTAATTTTATAACTTTTTTTAAGCAGGAATATTGAAGGTATAATTTGTTAAACTACTTTTGACGTTGATGATGTTCAGCGACTTTTGGAATGAAAGCGTTGAGCGACTTATGAAACAGTTGTGTTATGCTTATTATGAACGTTTGTAAGTTAAGCTTACTTTGCGCCCTTGTCACGACAAAGACTTATGGTTCGTTGGGTGCTCAGTTGTTCTTTTGATTCTGTTAAGCGACTTTTGCGGCCGACTTCTCAAAACTTTAATTAAAAATTTTTTTAATTTATTACTGGCATTTAGAATAGGAAAAAACGAAAACCTACAGAAAAAGACACCGGGACCGGATAATAATCGCAAGTCTCTCTTTATACATATAGTATATGTATATAAAACTCGACACTCATCAACGTTGAATAGGGACACTAATCCCCAAACTCTTACCCTAAAGAAAGGACTTCACAAGGTCTGTGAAATGTTATTTTTTACTGTTTACGGAATGGAAGGTTTGCGCGGAAATAGTTGAAAGTATAGATATTTTCGGGGCGAACTGAAACCCTGAACATATTTATTTTAAACAAAAGTTGGAACATTTATTTTAAAAATCATTTAGTTTCGCTACATACAGTAAATCTAAAATTTAATATATATATATATAAGTATATTAGCATTTGTTTATAGTAGGTACCTAAATATCGACCGTAGCTATTAACAAAGTCGGAACTACAAAAACGTTACTATTCAGTATGGCCTCATAAAGTTTTGAACTTGCACAAAATTGACAAATCACCATATATTGAAACCAAATTTTGCGTGGTACTATTGTTTTGAACGTTTCTGGAGGTCATGATGTAAAGAACTAAAAAAATTAATAGGAAATGCGAGAAAAATCAGATGTTACACGATTAACCGATTTAGATACTAATACTTAGATTTGTCAGAAGTGTCGAATCCTACAATATTTTGCGTACTATAAAAGTTGAAAGTGGCACGTCCTACAATGTTAGTCTTAGTTTGGCTATGCTATTGTGTGGACTGTCTTATCCTACAATTTTACTTGGTACGCAGTTACAATATTATGTCCGATGTGGGTCGTGTCGTATAATTTGTTTCATATATATCTAATAAAATGTTATTGTGAAAGGCAAAGGTTTCATTCTGAAACTTGACGACGATGATGTGGCAACATTGCTACAGTGCCAAACTCAGATGGTGTTCAGTTTTCATTCATCTAATGGTAACGAACGAATGTGATCTTCACAATTAACACAAACTGGTTGCCACAATTTTGGTCGTGGTTATGAATAGGTGTTTAAATTATAGTTTCTCCGCGGTCATTACTGGGAGAGTCAGATTTACAATTTAAATCTTGTGGTGGAATAGGTGACTGAATTATAAAAGTGGACGTTGACACGTCAATGTCTGGGGTGGCTGGTAATTAATCCGGGTAGCTTATAAAATCCACCCAAGGAAGAAGTTTGTCTTGTAGGTTCTTACTTCTATCATTAAATAGGTCATCGCACAGTAGACCTTGCAATTGTATAAGATCCTCAGCAAAACCTGCGGAGAGTGGGGATTTTGCACCAACAATAAAAAATTACAATTAAGATAAGAAAAAGATGCTGTAATTACACCATCGTTGGTAGTGTGAGAGTTTAAAAACTGCCTTGTTAGTCTAGTGGTGTAAGCTTCTGCCACCTGATTGACTAGCCTCAGGTTTAATTCACGGGTCTGGCCGGTAAAGTTCATGTTGGGTTTTCTGTTAAGAATTTGAAATAGCCTGAAGTCAGGGGTCGGCAGTTGAAAGACCTCCGTACCTCGGAGAGCATAAGTCGGTCCAGGGTTGCGTAAACATTTATGACCGTCATTTTATGGACTCAGTAGACCCGATCGGTGAGGTAAAAGCAACGTTTTAACATAGAAAACATAGTATCTATTATTAAAAATGTCACATGTGACAAGAAAAAGTAAGCCAAACTTCCTTTAACATTGCAGTGTATGCCATAACCGTCCTAGATTGTATCATTTTTTTCAAATAATAAAGTCCAAACACATCCAACATCAAAGTTTAGTCAATTACAATTTAAAAAGTTGGTATTACCACAACTGACAAATGCTTTCAAAATAAGAACGTTTAACAATGTCAATAGTACCATATCCGACAAAAGCGTGTAAGAAAGGAGCGAATGACAAAGTCGGTAGCTAGCTCCATATCCGATAAAAATGAAGGAACTTAAAGCGCATAATAATGTAGAATGTGGTACGCAACCGACACAAACAATAAAATAATAACCAGTTAACAATGTAGGATCTGACATATACTACAATCTTATCCGTTTTATCCTGAATTTACCATTCCCGAAGCATTTTTTTATGTATTTCTATATAAGACTCAATAAATTACGTTTTATATTATAGTTTATCAGTAAAAATAAGCTGAAAAGTAAATTTTCACTCGCTTATCTTATTTTTGTTGGAACGAGTTGAAAAATTAATAGCAGAAATTTCTGATTCTACACTCCGGTTTCTGAGGAACTCGTTCGCTGCACATGCAGTGGAGAATCCCACAGAGACTCGATTAATACTGGAACGTTTTCTTGTCTGCACATGTTGAGAGAAAGGGTCTGGGGAGTTGTTGACTTCGGGATTGGGTCTAAGCTTAGGAGGAATTGAACGACGGTGCATGCTCATTAAGAGCTAAATAATTCATAATTCATACAACCACCTAAAATAACTCAATGCACAATATCTAAATAACCAAAAAAAAACAGACAAGTAACGAAAATCGCGTATACACCGCGAACAAAAAATTTAGTCTTCTGGTATATTGATAATCACAAATAAAAATTAAGTATATCTCTCTCTCTTAATGACATATATATACAATTATTTACACTGCTCCGTTCATTTTAGCTTCAACAAAACCCTTTATATTTATATATATTACTAAGTGCTCCAAGATAAATTGATCTTCCCCTATGTGTTGGTTCATCTTGTACCTCTTCTGACTTATTTTATCTTTTAGATTGCGGAATTTAAAGTTCGTTTGACTTTTTTAAGCTTCCGAGTCATGTTCTAAAGGATTCTCGTAAGTAACCTTTTGTGTGTATGTTTCAGCCTCGAAGTATCTACTATGATCCCATTTTCTTGTACATGGCGAGAAACTGGGTTCTTCTTCCATTGGTAATCCTGATCCCGGCATTTCCAGTTTTGGTTCTTGCACACGTTGGCTTTTATCAGCTTTATAATTGACTTAATTCTTTGTTTATCTGCTGGCGTTAGTTTTTGTTTATAAGTATCATTGATTTTTTCCTCTTTGCTCTTCATTTTACACTCGCTGACATTGTTCATTCTCTCTGTAAACATTGTTTGGTAAAGGATTTACATTATGCTAATAATTAGTTGTCGATACTTATGTTCTAATTATTGATATTTTGTAAATAATTGCATAAGTAATTCCAAGGTCAATGTTTTAAAGGTTTACAAAGTGCAGTTATCCAAAAGTAGAGATTTCTTTTAAATTAAGATCTAATGTAATTAAATAATTTAAAAAGTAGATGGTTTAGTTGGCGATAATTATAGATTATTTATTTGATTAAGTTAAGGAACGTTCGGTTCGGATGCTTAGGATGGGTGATCACCTGTAGCTTAAGAACTTGAGCGTTTCTGTGCTTCGGAGAGCAATTTAAGCCGTCGGTCGCGGTTGTTGTCGCCAGATAGCAGTCGTTAAGGCATGTCAAATGTGAGGCGTACAGAGTTCCCAGAGCCACTAACTTTCACAGTAAGCAGATGACTGTGGTATTTACATATAAATAAATAACAGGTTAGTTATTATTTGTTATAATTACCTTTTGAATGATGTTCATCTTTACGCTTAAACAATCGTCGTTTAACTTTTTTCAGAAACTCTGAAATTGAAAGTTTTGATCGTCAATAAAAGGCCCTTGTCATTCCTATGCAATTGCTATCCTTTAGAAAACCCTTATGTGAGTGTTAGAACTTAATGTATTATGCTTTATTTGTCAAACACTTTTCACTAAAAGAATCAATGAACCTGCTCGTTCAGCATACACAACAACAAGGTTCCTCGAGTCATAATATAGTGTGACTCTTACTTCTTAGAGGGGTTATTAGTTATTAGACCATGATATATCTAGGATCATAGATCTATGAATCATTTTTATATGATAGTGTAATATAAACATATGATTCGCATCGGATTTGATCAAAGATTTTTGACATTTGGTGTTAGATAGGATCATAGAACGAGGTTTTTGCTATATTGAACATTATATATTGAATATTCACATTTATATTCATTTTTACCTCATACAGAATGCGTAGTATATGTATTATATTATTGTGAGGGATAATGAAGGATAAAATGTAAGTACCACGAATTTTTGGCGTGACTTCACTACATGCTTATTGGTATTGCAAAATTAGTGTTCGCAACACTACTGTATTAGAAAAAAGCTGTTTGCAGCCGCGTGCCCGGCAAATACTAGCCTTTTTCAACTAATCTTATAAACGCGAAAGTTTGTAAGTATGGATGGATGTTTGTTACTCTTTCACGTAAAAACAACAGAATTAATCAA
Source organism: Marasmarcha lunaedactyla (assembly GCA_923062675.1). NCBI lineage: Eukaryota > Metazoa > Arthropoda > Insecta > Lepidoptera > Pterophoridae > Marasmarcha > Marasmarcha lunaedactyla. The sequence goes on along the minus strand of OV281339.1, from coordinate 7,847,269 downwards.
TATGAAATTTGGCACAGTGATAGTTTATAGTCTGAAATAACACATAGCATACTTTTTATCCCGATATTCCCACGAAATTTAGATAAGTAGTGTAATATAATACACACTGCTTAATTTTAGCAGTTAAGGTGGTTCGATGAGCCTACAAAAAGCTAAAGTCCCGCTAGATGGCGCTAGTTCCACAAATTTCTGGTTTTTATTTATTTGTGAAATCAGCTTTAAAAATTTTTGACTTTAAAGATGTTTCGCGACATCTTAATATAAATACAGAATTGCCAAAAATTACTTTACACGTGTTGTTGTATTGTACTATCCAAATAAGTTAATTATGTATTCCTTTACGTAGTTTAAAGCATATCGCACACAAGCAAACAAAACTCCTACAAGTGCGATAGGGAGCGCAACAGACGGCGTCCTTTTTACATGTATTATGGTTTCCTCGTAGCGAGTGTTTGATATTTAGTTTACGTAGTAATACGACACAAATATAGCATGCTGGCGTTTTATGCGTGCGCCTAGATTCTAAGCGGCAAGTTGTCAGTTCGAACCCCGAAGTATTTTTTTTTCGTTCGGATAGAAATATAAGTACCTAACTATAATATAGCTATATTTAGACCAGATTATAAAAAGGAGGCGAAATTCTGGTGTTCTCTAAAATTTATTCTTTTTGCGTATGTTACTGTTATAATATCCCCAAAGTAGTAATCCATGGTGCCTAAGAAAACCAAGGTTTGTGTTATGGATTATCATATGTATAGCCAACTAGCAGGTACTTATTTACATATATACCTAGAACCAGAACAATTTTTGTGTTCTGTGTGACAATCAAACCAGGACCTCTTGATCAACAGCTTGGTGAGTTAGCCACTGCACTATGGAGGCCGTCAAAACCCGATGTTTGTGGTGTTATGGGTCCCTATCCAACGCAATATCTTTGTGACAGAAGGGGTACCAAATAATTTTTCTTTTATTGGATCACACTGAGATGAAAGTGCTAGCCGTAAGATCGTGAGGTCGCGGTTTCGATCCTCGCACGGAACAAGAATTAATAAAAAACAAAAAAAAGCCAGGTCTTGGATGTTATACCTATATTTATTAAAATTCTAGGTTCCCTCCCCCCTAGTTCGCTACTTGGTAACACAAGTCTTGGGGCCCAGTAGGCAAGGCAGTGTGATTGTCCGGGGACTTTATTTATATTGTAATAAATAAATTAAGTGTAAGTATGAAAAAATATGCAGCAGAAAATGTTTGTATATTTCTTTATGTAGAAAGTAGAATATTTGGGATAAGAGGTCTTGTCAATAATAAAAATCAAGAAACACACAATAGGTCGAATGGGTTTTTATTTTATGCACTTATTCTAGATCAATACATTTAGCTCCCTTTTGTATTCGCCTTTGTATTATTTATGGCAATATGGAGTTTTTATAAAAGCAAACCATTTTATGGATCATTTTCTTAATAAATGGTTCATTTTTTTGTACTTCAATTACAGTTATTGGCGTGGTTGAATTTACAAAACCAATGATATAACATTTTTTTTATTCTTGTAATCCTTAGTTGCCCTGAACCTAAAAGAAAACCATTATTAGTACCTGGTAGAATACAAATAATATATAACAATTTAGCACACATGTTGTTCATAGCCCGGATTTACTATATTAATATAGCCATACCAATGCACCCCTGGGTGGAATGAAACAGGTAACATGATATAATTGAATTTGAAGATGAAGCCCAGTTTCAGTTCCCTATTTCAACCACCATAAGAAAAATGTGTAAAGGAGTTGCCTTTCAGATAAAAGGGAAGACCAATCAGGGAAATTCCTACTTGAATTTGAACATTTAAATCTTGGTCACTAATGCATTATTAATAATTTCATTTAATTTCAATAATTTCACCTTTGATTAGCATACATACATAGAGATATATGTTGGCCTGGATTGTTTTTTACCATCAGATTGCTCCAGTGTTTGTTTGCTGGCTTTACTAAAATAAAAATAAAGTTTACAAAATAAGTGTGATGCGATAATATCATGTTTTACTTGGTAGTAGTAATTGTGATTTTCCTTCAATGATAAAACTCCATTCTTTTCGACAATGGGAAAATTCTTCTCATCTCTCACAGAGCAGTCAGGATGTCTATTGATTTTCTTGCTAGTGAAGAAAAAAAATTGTATTTCAATAATTGCCTCCTCATTTAGCACTACACCTGAAATAAAATACAGTTTTAAACATATCATTCAAAACTCTTTAGAAATATTGACTCCACAATTTCCTACTAGGTATATGTTTTCAAAACAGGTCTGAAAATAATAAACAGAAAATATGGTATTCGCTATGACATGTACACATAACATGTATTGTAGGTATAGGATACGAAAACTAACCTTGTACTTTTAACTTCCTCACTTTCTACTATAGCTATATTCTCTTTTGTATGCCATACCTCCACACGACTGAAAGAACAAAATATGTAGAATATTTGTTGACTGGTACTATGTAAAAGGAGAAAGAAACTAAAGTACTTTAATATCATCTTTTCCAACCCTAGCTACCCAAATGCAGGCCAAATGACAGAAAATATAGGTAGGTACCTAATCAAGAAGTAAAACAAATAATTACTTACGATACACCATCCCCGTCATGGCGTTTTAGTTGAGCTCGAGCCCTTTTTTTAGATTTCAGTGGGCCGGAATATTTGTGTTTTCCATAAAGTGCCTTTGAAGTTCCGTCCATGATTAATTTGATTTTCACGACGGCTGATTGGCGTATAAACGACACAGTAAATGCGTAAGGGATTCAAAAACAAATTATGAATCTAAAGACGCGTTGTTGATATTATTTGTAAGAAAGAAAGAACCAACAAAACAAAGTGTAAACTAAGTAGTGAGCAGACAGACAGTAAGAACGGCAACATAGCGCACGAGCAACCAACCATCCCCCGAGCGTTTGTCTTTTTCGGTGATCGCACGAAGAGGCAACGTCGCATATCGTGTTATTGTCACACACACATTCGTAAATTAGATGAAAATTTTCAGTTTTTATTTTTGATTTCTAAATGAAAAGTATGGTATTTTATTCATTTCGCGACAAATTTAACTAGAAAATAGTTTGTAGAACTCGTAATTAAAGCTTTATTCTATATCCTGTATCAGTGAATACCGATTGTTTTTTGTATGGAAATCGAACCACCTTAACATAACAAACTGGTGCTCAATTGCAACCACATATGAATTGGATCGTAGAACTATGATAGTGACAAATATGACTAGAGGTCCTAGATGTAGGATCAGAGCTAGGATCCTGTATACGATCAAAGATATCATAAAAGATAAAAGATAGTGTAATATCCTCTTAAACTTATATCAAAGGCAAAGTTAAAGTAGTTATAACGAAAAAGTATTATTTTAATTAGGTCAGTCAAGTTCAGATAAGACAAAATGATATCAGTACATTCCTGGTTAATACACTTCCAACCCCAGTCGACCGAATGCGTATTTTCGCTTATACTAGGCCAGAACTCGCGGTTGTTTAACTAATTGCGCATGGTAACCAATTTTTTATTATTTACTTCTAAACTATTGAACGGTAGTACTCAGTGCTCGCGTAATAGCCCAAGTTCTAGTTCCCTTATATGAAGTGCCAGTGGATAGGCGTGCGTTATTTAATCTGGTATATTTCTAAATAAGAAATCAGATACCGAATGGTCACAATACTCAAAATAAAAATGACCAGCTGTCGAACTTAACACATTTAGACGAAAGAAACTTATAGTTTGTAAGTATATAAGTCAAATATTTGCCGGATTTTTTATTGTACGGAAAATGCCCAGTTTATTTTTATCTATAGTAACTAACTAAAAACAATTCCCTTTCCCGAGCTTTTTATAGGCTGGAAAGAATCTCACAGGTAATGCAATTATTTTTTTTCGTTTTTAATTTAAAAAAAGTTATTCGCTCTATAATAATAATAAATCCCCAGACAAACACACCAACTGTATGGCCCCAAAGTAAGCAGAGCTTTTGTTATGGATGAGCATACAGCGAACTGGGGGGACCCAGAATAAACATACATATTATATAAATACAAACAACCATGACCCGAGAACAAACATCTGTGTTCATCACACAAATGCATGCCCCGGCCAGGACTCGAACCTGGGACCTTCGGCGTATGAGGCAAAGCTACTTACCACTACACCAATCGGTCGTCTATGAAACATTTGTGAGCCATTTTCAGTTATAAAATATACCAACGGCTATTACTCACGTCTAACCATCGAATCGGACGGATTAGAGCCCTTATGGAGCCCTTCATCAAGGGGTGAGCGCAGTGCGAGACCGCGCCGCGTGCGCTGGATGCGCGGGGTTTAAGGGGATGAAGTATAAGATTTATTCATCACGCAAAAAACCTTGTTGGGATACTTGCCAACGTAGACAGTTAATAAAGTTGTGAACTATTATTCAAAAAATATAAACTGCTCACACATCCCTGTATTTATAAAATCGACCTGTGTATTTTTGTCTTTAAAATATTGGACAATTAGAAAAAGTTCATCAAACCCATAAAATCAACTCGTCATTAAAATGGACTATATGTGCCTATTTCAAGAATTAATATGCTGTCAAACAATCCATATCATATAACTGTAAAAATATACAATAAATTACCTCGAAATATAAAACAAGGAAATAAACTATCAATATTTAACACAAATATTAAAAAAAATCCGTTTCTTGTCAGTAAATAAATATTTAAGTAAACCTATTAAAATACAGTCTTAAAGTATGTATATTAAATAAAAGTTTATAAATATCAAATTTATAAATATCTATAATAAAAACAATTACCTATGCAGTGATATGGTAGATCTAAATATAGAAATAAATAATATTGAAATTAAGTAGGTCGAAAGTTAATAATACATCTGCAATTAAATTTAATATATGCTACAAAAATTTCATCTTTATGTTAAGAAACTAATTGAATATTTAATACTATATAATTTGTAAAGCCCTCTAACATATATGGGTATATGGGTGATAAGTTGTAAGTCCTATAGGGTACTGTTACAATAAGATCTCTGTAAAACTTACTACATGAGTACATTTTTATAGTTCCGATCTGACCTTGTATAAAATGGAAATCGCGAATCAAATTTTCAAAAAGCTCTTTTTTGGTTCGCACCCCCAAATTTGGATTGAGGGACCTCTTCGATTAGCGTAGGTACATACTGATTTTCGTCATCGCATGTGATGGAAGAGAAACGCGAATCTTATTCAAAATAAATAACATTACATAACCTACCATGATTTTCATCTTTGTAATCTTGTACTTTTCTTAAATTTTTACTTTTTTTCAAAAGTGACCGACCAGGTTCCGGGGTCGTTTTTCCATTCTGCAATGGAGTTGAGCTCGTTAGAGTGCCTGCTGGTCCACTCTCTACTTGAAATTTTTTTGTGGATGCTTCACCATCTGCACCTGTATTAGAATCGCCAGCAACACTGTTAGAGATGTTAAATATCACCATCGCATTCAAATTTTGAGATGCCAATTTCACGGTTAGATAGCTACATGACTTAGATGGTTTTATTAACAGATTATTTATTTGATTATTCTTACTTATAGACTTCTACAGATAAATATCAAGTTAACTTTGTATTGTTATAAATACCTTTCGAATAATGTTTCCTTTAACGCTTAAACAAACGTCGTTTATTGTTCTTTAGGGGTCCCTGAATTTTCAGGGGAACGGTCAAAATACCTAACGGGTTTAAATGTCCACACTTATAATAATACCTTGCAGTTTGAAACACCTGCATTTAAAATACCTTATTGGCAAAATAGTTGAATGATTCAGCCCTTGCGAACGATAAAGAACAACTTATTGTTTTTAATGCAAAGAAACTATGAATTTAATTCAAGCAACTATGATAAAACCTTGCAAATATGACGGAAACAGTGAGCCTGGATTGGAAGCACCCGGCGAAGCACTGATTTTAAAGTAAAAAATATAAAATCTCAAAATAAACTATCGGTTACCAGCTAATGCCATTAATAATTCCGTTTGTAAATCAACGTGTTTTAATGTTGGCCACATCTACGTAGTCTTAAGCCTTAATTGACGCGTTAAAACGCAGGTGGAGCAGCAGCATAAAGGCTAAAGCACTTCAAGAGTACATTGAATAGGCAACTCAGGATAAACTCAGGTATAACAAACTCATCTGCGTCATCGGATGTGATGAAAGAGAATCGCAATTCCTATTCGCATTAGTAAAAAATACATAACCTACCATGATTTTCATCTTCCAGTTTTCTTAAATTTTTACTTTTTTTCAAACGTGACCGACCAGGTTCCCGGGTGAGTATTCCATTCTGCAATGGAGTTGAGCTCGTTAGAGCGCCTGCTGGTCCACTCTCAAACTGAAATTTTTTTGTGGATGCTTCGCCATCTGCACCTGTATTTGAATAGCCAGCAACAGCGTTAGAGAAGTTAAATATCGCCATGACATTTAAATTTTGAGATGCCAGTTCACTATTAGATACTTTACTTAGGTGGTGATAATAGATTTTTATTTCTCACTACTTATTTGATTATTCTTATTTGTAGACTTCCACAGATAAATATCGGGTTAACTTCAATTTGTTATAAATACCTCTCTAATTTGAAACTTAGGGTCCTATCTACCTCCTCATTTTTATTTTATTTATTTACTTTTTCACAGTTTTTAATTTTTTTCTATAAGCTTAAGCAAACGTCGTTGATTGTTCTTCAGGGTATCTGAACTAAAAATATTGGTACATTTGTTAGACAATATAGGGCCCGTCATTTCTAAGCAGTTGTTTTCCTTAAGAGCAAGCAATTTGTGAGTATTATTGAATATAATATGCTTTTTGTAATTATTTGTAAATTACAAACAATCTAATTTTTTTATTTTTTAACATTTTTTGTCTGTTCATACTCTACTTCCTACAACATGTGGTTACTTTAATTCTAAGTAGGTATAACAATAAAAGGTTATTGTTATAGTCGTTTCTTAGTAGGCACGAAATTTTATATGTACTTATTTGTAAAAATAAAAGTATTTCAATATTGATTTAGTTTTGCTATTTTATTTCGATTGTCTTGTTTAAATGAGACAAGGATATGCACATTCTTTGTTAATAAACCTAGAATTTGAACCAAAGGCGTATTTTCATTCTGCGCAAAGCCACACCACGGGATCTATAAAGCGGCGTCCTAGGTGAGCGAATTCCACGCGAATGCGATGCGAAGCGACGCGGCGCGAAAGAAACAAACAGTCGACAGCTAATGAAGTGGCCTACCTGACCAATACCAGGCGCGGGATGGGGGCAGCGCGGCGCGAACGCGGTCAGTTGGTTTGATATTTTTCATGCGAAGCGACGCGGCGTCTCGGTTGTCAGAGGGTAGTTTTGTTTAAAAAAAATTTCGGATTCGAAAATTTTGATTAACGCTATTCAAGAACATCCAATACTATGGGATAAAAGGAATAAAAACTATCCCAACCGGTTACCATCGCATCGCGAATGGGAGAATTTGGCTAAAATAATTGGGACTACATTACTACATACTAATTACTAATACTATAGTAATAATATAGACTACATACTAATTGTAAGTACAATACATTTATTTATTATTGATATTATTATAACACTCTTTGTAAAGGATGCTGTTCAAAATACAGTTTAAAGTTTTCCCTGGCTTGTGCAGCTGCTCGTGATAAAGCATTAAAACTCCCTTGTAAATTATGTTGTGGTGTTCGTGGCATACCTCTATAGGTTTCCCGGAAAGAAACAAATTCAGTCTCGTTTATTGATTCAAGATCACGTATAACTTTGTGCAGTAAACATATAGCTTTTACGATATGGACTGCATTTACTACATCAGTTTCGATACATTTATGCATGATTCTGAATTTAGAGGTTATTGAACCAAAAGAACATTCCACCGCCATTCTCACACCAGGTAAGCGATAGTAGAAGTTATCTTTAGGGTATCCTTTAGTCGTGGATCGTTCTGGAAAAGGACCTATAAGGTATTCTTTAAGAGGAAACACCGCATCTCCTAGAAAAACATATGGACCTTCTATATTTGAGCCCGGCATTTGCTGTGCTTGTCTTGTCTTTAGTCTTCCTTGTTCTATTGCACTTCGAAGAGGGCATTCAGCGAAAACACTGGCATCCTTGTCTTTTCCATAGGAACCCACATTTATCATTAAAAACTTATAATTTGCATCAGTGACGGCTAACGACCCAATCGAAAAGAAGGATTTGTAGTTGTATTACATGGAACCAGATTTTTTTGGCTTTTTTATGCGAATGTGCTTTCCATCAATACATCCGATGCAGTCAGGAAACTGCCATCTGTCCAAAAACATTGTGCTGTTGTTTTAAAGTTATCTTCTGACGGCGCGAGCATGTGCTTCGCAACGTATTATTGTATCCATATAGCTTTGCAAACATTCAGAATTTCAAACAATTTTGAAATTCTGAATGAGAAAGCGAGTTGTCGGCGTTGTATGCCCGTGGCTAAGTACCTTTGTGTTGGCAACTCTAGTCCACTAGCGCCACCAACCGTTCAACCAACGAATTGCAGGGAGGCATGCTGTGACAGGAGCTGTCAAAACGTGGCTATAAAAGGACGGGATTACCAGAAGAAGCCCTTTTTTTATTTTGCATTGCTCAACTGAATAAGCGTTTATAAGTTACTGTGTCTTAATAACTAAATTGTTTAAAAAGTAATAATAATAATTATAATCACATTTATATTCTTTGGTAATTTAAAGCAACCCGTCCCTTACATCAGAAGTGGGATAGTACGAGCCTACAAAATGGGGCGTAAGCGTAAGGAACGCAGACGCCGCCGCCATTCGACATCAAGTTCGTCAAGCTCGAGCTCAAGTACCTCAACCACCGGGAGCGGAAGTGCTACTCCACCCCGAAGGAAAAGAAAGGTAGCGGGTAAACCTGACTCAGAACCTGTAAGTACAGTGATGTTAAATAATATGATTCCTGAATTTGACCCTGTTAAAGATAATGTAGACGCGTGGCTTAGCATCATTGAGTGTTATTCCAAAACGTTTTCGTGGCCGGATGATATCATTCGCTATCAATCTTTGAATAAATTAAAAGGCTCGGCTAAAATATGGTATGACTCTTTGTTACGTACCAACAACTTTTGGCCTCAGTGGAAATGGTTAGATTGGAAAGATCATATTCGTTCAACATTCCAGATAAAACGTAATATGTTTAATCTACTTAAAGAAATATTAGATAAAAAGCCATCGGAGGGGCAGTCACTATACGAGTTTTATTTTGAACAAAAATGTAAAATAGATCGCTTAGGATTAAGCTTTTCGCAATCCGACATTATCTCGATTATATTGGGCAATATATCTGACAAAAACACGAGTAATACTATTGACGCAGGTAATTTCAGTTCTTGTGAAAGTTTAGCTAGTTATCTCCACGGCAAAATATACCAAAACAAAATACAGAAAAATTTAAATAGTCACGAAATCAAACCAAGTCTTGTCGAACAAAACAGTAGCACATTTACGCCACAAATTGTAAACGATAGTAATGTAAATTCACTTAATGACCCAAATAGACTAAACGTTCGTAACAGAACATTACGTTGTAACGGATGTGGGGGTAATCATAGGAGATTCCAATGTGACATACTAAAATGTGATTTTTGCCACAAGAGGGGACATACAGAATCATCTTGTTTTAGAAAATTACCTTCATCTGTAAAGAATGAAAAACAAGAAATAAAATGTGTCGTACCCTCGAATTCCAGAAATAAGTTCATTAAAACAATTCAAATAAATGGAATCTCTCATGATGCGTTCATCGATACCGGAAGTAGCTGTTCTTTGGTTTCCCAAAAATTTGTGGATAAATATTCAATTCCATGTATTAAATTAACAAAACCAATAGAATTGCAAGGGTTCCTAAAAGGGATTGTTACTACGGTGTCAACAAAAATAACGGTTAATTTAAAGTTAGACTCAGTAAGTTTGATTAATATAGACTTTTATATTTTGGAAGACTTGACAGACTTAGATGTTTTGATAGGCCGAAATGTCACCGAAAATTGTGACCTTATGTATTCTAGAATAGGCGATTCTTTAACGTTCGATTATGTAAATAAAAGTGTAAATTGTTTTATAAATGATGGCTTAGAATTTAAGTCACAGTCTAATCACGATGAAATTTCGACACTTTTGAAGAAATACCGTGAATGTTTTGCCCATAACATGTTTGAATTAGGAAAAGTCCACAATTGTGAAATGAATATTCAATTAACTAACTCACGTCCGGTTCAGTTTAGACCTTATAGGACACCTATTGCGGATAGACAAATAATACGTGATATGATTAAAGAACTGCTAGATAATAATATAATTCGGGAAAGCAATTCATCATACGCAAGTCCAGCATTGCTTGTAAATAAGAAAAATGGCGAAAGGAGACTTTGTGTTGACTACAGGGCTCTTAACAAAATAACTGTCAAAGATAAATATCCAATGCCGCGAATTGAAGGCCTTATTGATAGGCTTCAGGGTAGCAATTTCTACACAAATTTAGAATTAAAAAGTGGGTATTATCATATTTTTATGAGCAAAGACTCTATAGATAAGACTGCGTTTGTTACGGAAGACGGACATTACGAATTTCTGAGGTTACCTTTTGGGTTAGCTAATGCGCCATCTTGTTTTCAACAAATGATGCATAAAGTGTTAGGTAATTTAAGATTTAAGGAGGTTATTATATATTTCGATGATATTTTAATTGTAACAAAAACTATACAAGAAAATTTATTGATACTAGAACGGGTTTTAAAACTTTTCAAAGAAAACGGTTTGACAATTAATTTATCAAAGTGTAATTTCCTTAAAACGGAAATTGAATGTTTAGGTTATAAAATTAAAGGCGGATGTATAAGTCCTAGTGAAAACAAATTGAGTGTGGTTAAAAACTTTCCAAAACCGAAATCGGTCCATCAATTGAGACAATTCTTAGGTTTAACAAGCTATTTTCGCAAATTCATTCCTAACTGTGCTCAAATTTCTAGTCCTCTTACACAACTATTGCGCAAAGATGCAACATGGGTATGGCACAATATACATGACCAAACGTTTGAGAAACTTAAAGACGCTTTAACTTCTAGTAATGTGTTAACTATATTTGATCCATCCAAAATGTGCACTTTATATACAGATGCCAGTAGAGATGGCATTGCAGGTGTTTTAATGCAGCTTGTTAATGGGGACGAGAAGCCTATACATTTTTACAGTAGACAAACTACCATAAATGAGAAGAAATTTCATTCATTCGAACTCGAATTGTTAGCTGTAGTTTGTTCATTACATAAATTTAGAAACTATCTATTAGGTAGACATTTTACAATAATAACGGATTGTAATGCTGTTAAACATGCGTTAACAAAGAAAGAAATAATTCCGAGAATAACACGATGGGTATTATTTACCCAAGAGTTTGATTTCGATATAATTCATAGAGAAGGTAGACGCATGGCACATGTTGATGCGCTGAGTAGGAACCCGGCTCCATGTAGTGAAATGCCCGAGTCTGAATTCATTATGTCTATTATTAGTGAGGCTGATTGGTTATTATCTGTTCAGCTACAAGACCCTCAAATTAAAAAAATTAAAATCATTTTAGAATCGGGAGATAGAGATAATAATAAACACATATTTGAACATTATGATTTGTTAGGAAATAAGGTTTTCCGACAAACTAGCTCCGGACGTCGTTGGGTTGTACCAAAAAAATGCATACATCAAATAATAAAAATAAACCACGACGATTTGGGTCATTTTGCCTTAGAAAAAACCTTGGAACGTATAAATTCTATTTATTGGTTTCCACGTATGCGACACATTGTCAAAAAGTATATAAAAAACTGTATTAATTGTATTTATTTTAAGAATAAAAGTAGTCCAACGGAGGGATTTCTACACCCTATACCTAAATATGCTAGACCGTTCCATACTATGCACATTGACCATCTAGGACCTTTTATTAAAACAACTAAAAACAATAAGTATTTACTAGTAATGGTCGATTCGTTCACAAAGTTTGTGTTTATTGCGGCAGTTCCAAATAATGACTATGAATCTGTTATTGAGGAGTTGGACCAAATATCTAAAATATTTGGGAATCCAAGACGCATAATTACAGACTCTGGTTCGTGTTTTACCTCTAAAACATTTAATCAATATTGCTGTGACAGACACATTCGTCTACATATTGTGGCCACGGGAATGCCTCGTGCAAACGGGCAAGTTGAACGTTTTAATAAAACAATATTAGAGGCATTAAGGGCTTTAGGTGCGAATTTAGCAGATAACAAATGGGACGATTGCGTTAAAGCGTTACAATTAGGGCTAAACAGTACATACCATAAAACTATCAAAGCCGTACCTTGTGAGGTATTATTTGGATACAGATTACGTTTAGATAGTGACGTTACGATTTCGAACCACGAAAGCGATCAAACTATTGATGTGACTAGCTTACGCCAAAGAGTCGATGAAAATATCAAGTCGAGCGCAATTGATCAAAAGAAAAGATTCGACAGGTCTCGCTGTAAGGCTAGAAATTACAACCAAGGTGATTTGGTCTTAATAAAAATTCATAGCCAAAGTAATGACGGTCGGAGTCGCAAACTACTCCCAGTGTTTAAAGGACCTTTTCAAATAAGTAAAGTTCTGGACAATGACCGGTATGAGGTAACGGATTTGAGGGGAAGTAACCGTAGTTTTAAGAAATACACAGGAGTAGCCGCAGCAGAAAACATTAAACCTTGGATTCATATTGATGATTATGAAATTGATGGTAAATTATAAAGCAATGATCAGAATATTGTGTTGGCAAGGTTAGTTTTATTTACACTGTCATATAATTATCTTCATTATTTAAATAAACACGTACACTCAGTAAATTTTTCATCATTTGGAGGTGGATGTTCAAATCTTATATAATATAATATTATGTAGTGCTATTTTAGTAAATTTTATGGAGAGTCAATTCCAAAACTAATAATTTTAGACTATTGATGTCGCTGATAGGTTCTCTGTGAAATGCGATCGAAACCATTTAAGAGCATGTTGTATAAACAATGATATAACCTAAGCATTGTAGAAAACAACATTGCATTAAAAATGTATAATCGTCGCATAGAACATAGAATCACAGTATGAACTCGAAGTCTATTACTAAATCATGGAGATTGGCATATTTTACTTTAAGTTAAAATGATAGTTTGTTACCATTTTGTTACAGATGTTTTTCCACTGACTCTAAGTACCGTTCGGGACGAACGGCATGCAGCATGGCCGTGTTGGCAACTCTAGTCCACTAGCGCCACCAACCGTTCAACCAACGAATTGCAGGGAGGCATGCTGTGACAGGAGCTGTCAAAACGTGGCTATAAAAGGACGGGATTACCAGAAGAAGCCCTTTTTTTATTTTGCATTGCTCAACTGAATAAGCGTTTATAAGTTACTGTGTCTTAATAACTAAATTGTTTAAAAAGTAATAATAATAATTATAATCACATTTATATTCTTTGGTAATTTAAAGCAACCCGTCCCTTACATTTGCTAATTAAAGAATATATATTTATTTACAGTTGAATCGGCGAAGAAAATATGGAAAAATTTAGGAGACACTTTCCTGAAAGAAATAAAAAATACCCAAAGCCTCGTTCTGGGACTGACGCTGACAACGAGCCGAAATGTACAGTAACTTGGCTTATTTTGAAACCATGTCATTTTTAACAGTAATTACGAAACCTAGAAAAACATCTGGAAATATCGAACTAGAAGATGACTTCACGGAATGCAATTTACAAGCCTACATGGAATTTGAGAAAGAGAAATTAAAACTTCTTCATGAAGATCAACAAGATCCAAACGATGACGACTTGTTGTGGTTTAAATCTTCATGAAGCAGTTGCCAGCAATGAATAGGTTATTATTTGGAACGCAGATGCAAGAGCACCTGCTTAATGAGCTGTCTAAGTTAAATTCACCGCAGTCCGTTCAGCATGGATATTACACTTCAATGTAAAATGTTCTAATTATATTTAATAATAAACATTATACCTAAATTATTGATTATTTCAAAGTTTTCATGCCGAAAGTCACCATCAGTCGTTCTTCTACAGAGATAGGTCGCTGGAAATTTGTGACAGTGAGTTGCAGTTTTATGGCTTGTACAATATAGTCAAATGTTGTTGGCAACATTCGACAATATTCTGTAAATAGCGAGGGTCTAGTCCGTAACTCTTGGTACAAATCGTGAAATTCCCGCTGTATATGCCTTTCTAAATACATAATTTTTGTTTCACTTCTCTGACGGACATACTTCTTGAGTATTTGATTTTAAGAAATGAATTCTCTAGAAGTATTGCTTCCGCGCGGCCATGCCAAACGTATGGAGCCCACTGACCGGCGGCGCTGGTAGTATTGCGGCGCACTGCTTCGCATTAAAATCGCATCGTATCGCTTCGCAATACTGTTCGCTTTGAATCGCCCACGTAGGACGCCGCCTAACTAATCGCGCATAGATCCGATCTTAGTTTTTAATATGGTCTTCCCAACTAATCGTGGGTGACCAAAGTGGAATAAGTTCCATTTTAAACAGTGCCAGTAGGAATATGGTCTACTCGTGTTTAGTTAGGAAAAACAGATTAGATACCGAATAATCAAAATGCTTAACGGATATCTAAGTTTGAATCCTTTAAAATAACTTATGGACAAAATAGTTGAAATGATTCAGCCCTTGCGAACAATAACGAACAACATATTTTTTTTAATGCAAAGAAACAATGAATTTAGTTTACACCACTATGACCATAACCTCGCCAATACGAGGGAACGAACGAAGTGAACGTGCAGCGGAAGCAACCGGCGAAGCGATTTTTATATAGATAAAAAAATAAAAATCGCAAAAAACGAGAACTTCTAATGCAACAAAAATCATGTTCAACAATGCGCGTTTATTATATAGTACATAACTCAACTGTTAAACGTATTTTTTCTTAAATATGCTCGATTATCAGTTTCTCTCGATGTTTTTTCATACACATTGTTATTAATGCATTTTATAAATTATACATTTTTTTAAATCTTGTCGGATGTAACTAAGAACCTAAGTATACAAGAACCTCACGCACCATTCTAGTACATTTTGTAGTTACAGAATTAGGTAGAAGGAATAAACGATAGTTTCCTACGGCACCATCCGGCCTTGTATAGACTGGAAATACTTACGCGAAACTTTTCGGCCCGCGAAATGATACGACGATATCCAACATCGCTTAGAGATATAAACTACGTAATAAAATCCTTTGTTGTGTCGCAAAAACCGACTTTAATAATTCCGCTTGTAAATCAACGCGTTCAAATGTTGGCCACATATACGTGGTCTAAAGACTTAATTGACGCGTTAAAACGCAGGTGGGACAGTAGCAGTAAGCCAAACATTTCAAGAGTACAGTGAATGTAATGTCTTGGATAAACTTAGGTCTAACAAACTCATCTTCGCCATCGGGTGTGATGAAAGAGAATCGCAATTCCTGTTCAAATTAAATAAAAAATACATTACCTACCATGATTTTCATCTTTATTATCTTCCAGTTTTCTTAAATTTTTACTTTTTTTCAAACGTGACCGACCAGGTTCCGGGGTGAGTAATCCATTCTGAAGCGGAGTTGAGCTCGTTAGTGTGCCTAATGCTCCAGGTTTTATGTTCAGCTGCCACTTGACACGTTCATCGGGTTTTGTGTTACAATCTGCAGTACTTTTTGTTTCAATATTTGTTGCAGCTTCACCACCTGCACTTGTATTAGAAAGGCCACCATCAGTAAAAGTGCTTTCCTCTTTCGGAGTAGTAGAAATATCGCCATTATCAGTTTCGTTTTTGAAATTCAATAACAATGGATTGTAGTGATAAGAACCCACAATAGGTCTGAAATAAATGCAAAGTTTCAATAATCAATAAATAACAAAAAATTGACGATCGAGTAGCGTGGTAACCACCAGTTACCAGTAGACCTGCCTCATACGCCGTAGGTCCCCGGTTCGAGTCCAGGCCAGGGCATTCATTTGTAATATGTTAATGTTCATATTCATATTTATGACTGGGGTACACTGCATAAATACGAAAAACTTAATTCCGATAGTCATAGTCACGAATTTCAAAATTCCGAATTTTATAACACCGAATGGTTCATAATTCCGAAAACGAAAAATCCGTGTTTCATAATTCCAAGTTTTTCTTCTTCGAAGCTTTAAAATTCCAAACGTTTATAATTACGAAAATCAATATGCCGAATTAGAAAATACCGAACCATAAACAATCCGAATTATTAATAATCCGCAATATCATAAATACGCATCCTGAATAATATTAGTTGCATCAACGAACGCCTTGTAAAACTGCATGAACACATCAATTTATACTTTCGAGCATTCAAGTAGTCAGCTGGAAATGAGAAAGTTTATTTAATTTTTTGTACCGAGTTATTTCTTGAGTATGTAGTTTATGTACTGAAATGCAAATCCCTGTTTGGCGCTTCGCCGGCCGCTGCCGCAGCACTCTCGCTCGGCTCACGCTGCATTATCTACATACAGACTAACTGCTCCTCCTTGCTTCGCTCTTTGTATAATTTCAATACGTGCCTTATTAATTTTAATTTGTGTCACAGGAGATTTAGATTATAATTTTTAATATATAGAAAATTAAAATTCGGTATACCATATTTCGGACTAGTAACATAGCGGGTTTTTCATTCTTCATACTAATAAAAGTCGGAAAATTAAAATTTCGTATTTATGACTTTCGGTAAAATAAGAATCGTGTTTTTGAATAGTCGGAATGTAGACTCTTCGGGATTGTGAAATTCGGAATTTTAAAAATCGGAATTTTTGGGTGTTCCCATATGATTGTTTATTCTGGGTTCCCCGCAGTTCAATATATGGTCCATCTACTTACTTTGGCGCCATTGGTGTGTTTGTATGGGGATTTATTATTATACTTATTATTTATTTATCTAACCACGGAGTTACACATATTTAATTTTGGATACGAAACTCACGGTTTAAAGTCGTCATCTACGACAAAACGTGTAAATTCTGTTCCTTCATTACCTGCTCCATCAACGGTCTCGTCTTGAGCAAACCTGTCAACATCGTAACTTTTAATAATCAATATACCCACTGAAAAATCGACTTTGCTATAATGTCGTACAGTGCGTATCGTATTTGACAAATTTCGACAAGATTTGTGTCATATCTTTCCTGTATGTATTGTATTTAGTTAAAAAGAAAGTCATTTTTCTTTTGACCATGTAGCTGCGATAAGTAAGTACGCTATCTAGATGTTATCCTTAATGTGAAAAGTAATTTACCTTTTCAAGTGTCACCAAAGTCTCTTTTTGATTCAAAGCAAATGAATCATTAGGTAAGTACTATTTTCCAAAGTTTTCCAGCAGTGCTGTGTTCCTTCAAATGACACTACCGTTTTTATCTATACTGTGTATATTTTGCCCACCATTTCTACTAGGTACTTACTCTCTAAAGTCTATAGGAAACTCTATAATTTCAGATAATGTAAGATCAACCAAGCAACTTAACACAGAGGTACAACTCATAGGATAATTAGAATATTTAGCGCGTGCAAAGTGTTTAGTGTTTGTGAATGCACAATTTCAGTAGTTTTTTTAACATGATTTAAATAGATCGTTAATTGTTATGTTTTGGGGCAAAGGTACTTACGTGAATGCCTGTGCCTATGGTTAAACCAACAAGGGTTAGCCAGGCAAAAGGCTCCACCAACCGTATATTTCTTATTCATAACATTGTGTGCTTTCTACGGTACCACAACGATATTAGTTTATATTTGTACTTACATTAACAACACCTGAGAACCTGATAGTTAGTATTCGGTCAGAAAACAAAAGTGAGACTTTATGTCTGCATCATAATTGTATCTATATTAAAAATGAGAAAGTGATTTTGTTTGTCTGTTGCATTATTTGTTCCGCTTTCACGTCTTATCTACTTAGCCTAGCACTATTGCATTTTGCAAACACGTGTTCAGCTGTTTGTTCGGAAAAGAACAAACATTTCATATATTTAAGAAAATTACCTACTGTTAACTTATGTGATAGACCATCGACACAATAATACTTTTTAAAACAGGTTGATTCACCGAAACAGGTCAGCATGGGAAAGTCTGTAACTGCAACAGATACAGATATTGTTTTAAGGAACCATATTATCGATTTGAGAGTTGAGAAAAACTGCACTCAAACTAGTTTAAATAAACTGTTCCACCGCTTGGGTATACACGGTCATATTTAAAAAATATATACCTAATATATGATTGCGTACGTTATAAGACACATTATAGTTTTCACCGCGTGAGGCCTCGAGAACAGAAATGCCTGCCTATTGATTGGCCGATCGACTCGAATCGACCGAACGTTTGCCCTATCGTTTGTCTTGCCGAAATGATAAAAAGGCCTTCTAAAAGAACTTAAGTACCTGTCACTTGAAATTAATACATATAATATATGTACATACTTGTATTGTGTATACTTACACCAAATTCATTGTGTTTAAAAACTGCACTATCACAAAAGTTTCACAAATGTATTTCAGATTCTTATTCTTCATTTTCTTATATTTATTACAATTTGCCTGTTTTTTATCCATAACTAACCATTATAAAATTCTGCGTACACATAATAAAATTCATATGTAACTGTTTGATAGCACCCGCGGGTAAACGGTTTTTATATTGCTTTTGTTCACAGTTAGTTATTGTTTTTAGCATTAATATGATTCAACTTTAGTATTGAGGTACAAGGGCATACTTTTACTCAGTGTTTGGTAGGTACCAGTGCAAGCAGGCCGTAAATTGGGAGCCAGGTAATAAATGTTTACATGTGTACAGGGAGCAAGGGGCATAAAAGCAAGGGCAATACAACATGGTTAAACGCAATTAAATAAGCTTAATTTTGAATAATATAGGGGAACTGAAGACGAAATGGAATGTTAAAGATATTAATGGAATATTTAGAAAAATCCACTTTCAGATCCATATTAAAGGGCATATCTAATGACCTATTAAGTTCACCCATTTAGGTCTTGCTCAACATTTTCCAATTTTTTTTTACATAAGTAGGTAGATAGTGAGTTACTTGTAAAATTTTCATTTGTGTTGTCTTTGGTAAATATTTGATGAAAAAGCCACTTTGGGATTGCTTGCTTTTCTTATACAGGGTGTCCGGTAATGAATGGATAACCTTGAAACGTCTAATAGTACAACTTATGGCCGTTCTGAAAAAAGTACGAAAAATAATTTATGTCACTATTTATGAAAGATACATTTATGAATTGTACCATTATAAAATCAACTTGAAACAGACATTATTTTAAAATTATTGGCCACCCATGTATTCATAATTTTTTTTCATATAGGTACCCAAGAAGTTTGAACTTTGCTTAAAAAATATTTTTTGCATATTTTTCAAAAATAAAAATATTTTGCTTATTTCTAAAAAAAACTGCGTAAGCTTTTCATACTATTTAATTTTAATCTATCAGCACAGTTAGTCTATAATATTAAAACAACAAAAAACTAAAACAAATCATTCATTTCTGGTCATAGTTTTTAAGACAGTAAAATAATATTGAAAAAGAAAAGACTTTTCTTTAAAAAAGAAATATCAGAGGTACTACTTATGATAAATTATTTTTCGTACTTTTTTCAGAACGGCCATAAGTTGTACTATTAGACGTTTCAAGGTTATCCATTCATTACCATTCACCCTGTATAATAATAATAATAACTTTATTTTCATTAAAATCAAGTTTTACAGGGTTATCATCTGGGGCCCTCTGTTTAGCTCAGAATGACTGTGTTAAAGGGTCCCGCTCTTCCATACATTATTTTAAAATATAAAGTTATATCTATATCAACATGAATAAATAATAATAATGAAATGATGTGAATACATAAATGGCAAATTTTAGTTCGTAAAACAACATAATGTAACTTATTAATTCTGTAAACTTAAACATGTAAACTTTTATCAATTATTCTAAACTTTTTTAAGAGTGAAAGGTTGGAGACAATATTATTAAATAGATGAATTTACAAATACAATTGAATAAAAAAATAAAAATATACAATATTAATTCTGTTTAATTTAATGACCATAATATTTTTTTTTAATATAAGTTATACATTAACAACCCCCACGCTTGATTGTGAGCGTTATGGACTATCTGAAGCAAACCACCTAAACAATGTTCAAAGCCAGCAAACGATCACACGACCCACCTGGTGGAATGCGATGACCGTACTCGCGTACATTTATCAATATTGAATGTGATTGTCATATCGTCTAATGATGCGTTGCCGACCGCAGCTTTCAGTTGGAATTGCTTTTGTTCCAGTAATTCCTTGTAGAACACAACCGCGTACACTTGATAATGGCGGTCAAAGTCCGACGAGATCTAACGTGACACTCTACTACAACTAACCATATTATCGTATATAAATATGTACCTATATGGCCGTTTTGTCTTCTGGGTAGGAACCTACTTTTGAACCAAAGTGGAACTTTCAATTTAACACTCTTTGAATGATGTAATTAACATAAAACTATATTGATTACCGAAGACCTCATGATTTAAAAATACAATAAACGTACAGGAGAGTTGAAAATTACGTTTCCGCCTGACAATTCGAAAATAATCTCTTACCGCGATAACGATCTGTCGCCGCCAACACTGGCCGAGAACGAGGAGGTTACCACTTTTGATAAAGCTCCCTGTTGGCGATGGTAGGTAAGTAGGTACAGTAGAAACTACTCGGCCCGCCTGACCTTATCTTAAACTGGGTTAAAATGTGTACCTACCTAGTAGTTTTAAGCCTGTGTGTTATATGTGGTTCATATTTATGTTTATAATACGTGTAGTTATAAGAATTGTTGTGTACCTATGTGTTTTTTATTGAATTTTCATTAAAAATATGGATTTCCGTGGAGCTGTCACTGGCGTACGCATTTTGATTTTACCTACCCACACGAGTGAGCCGCGAGCGGCGAGAGCGACACCGCTACGCGGACCTTTTCGGGTAGTTTTAAAAATTCTAGGACAATTTGAAAGACAGTCGTTACTACGCCGCAAAGGTGAACACACGCGCGCACAAGTACCTAGTGACAGCTACCGAGAAATTCTAATTTTTGCAAATCCTCGTACTTTCTTTTACTCGCTCCGTACCTACCAGTTTGATAAAGGAATCTGTCCTCTACAACCTGGTCCATCGAGCCGGATAGCGTTTAGAAGAGAACCAAACCTGTGTGGCAGGGATGTCATTGTTCCGATCGCCGCGTTCAATGAAAACGCGTGCTCAGTTAAAGAGAGAATTAATGACTACCGAAGAGGAAAATAAAAAATTAGAAACCAAGTCAGATATGCAGTTTGCTCCATTGGCTACAATAAAAGAACCAGCAAAAGTAAAATCCGACATCGTCATGCCACTCGCTACAGCGCCATCACAAAATGGCGGCGGTAGCGGACGTGCCAGCACGCAAGCGTCGTCTAGCACGCGGCGGAAAATCGAGTACGAAACTGCTAAAGCGCGATTAGAACTGGAAGAAGCTGATGTAAAATTAGAAAAAATTCGCATAGAGAAAAAGATGCTAGAGAAGAAATATGCAGAAGAAAAAAATGGCAGCTTATCGAAACAATCATCAGTTTCTGAAGCGTATCAAAGCAAGGTGGAAAATTGGCTGGAAAAATCAGTTGCTGCACACGGATCATTAGTCGACCCTACTGAAAATAAAAACGACGTGATCACAAGTGGCGGTGTACTGAACCGCTGCAACTCCGACCTGGAACGCCTGCCGATAGCTGCTACTGCGGCTGACGCGAGCACCTGCCGCGCCATCGAGACGCTGGCTGCCGCAATCAAGGATGCCATCGGCCCATCTACCTCTAAAGGTAACCAGGAGATGCTATCAAGACTAGCCACCTCAAAAGATCTCCCAATATACTTTGGAGAATGGAATGGATTCAGTTTAGAGAAGCGTTCAACGAATCGACGCGCCTGTGTAATTATAATGAAACGGAAAACCTATGGCGTCTGCGAAAGTGTCTTCGCGGCGAAGCAAAAGAAGCGACGGCCTCTCTACTAATGAGTGCAACCTTGCCCCAAGAAATCATGGAAACCCTGGAGCTAAGGTTTGGTCGGCCTGAAAACATAATGCGAAAAGTAATAACACAATTAAAAAAATTACCACCGCTTCCACAAGCTTACCATACAGAAATAGTGAACTTTGCCATCAAAATAAAAAATTACGTGACTACGACGCGGGCCATACGGCAAAGTGATTATTTAAGATCGCCGGAGTTAGTCACAATTATAGTGTCAAAATTGCCTACAGAACTTATAAATAAGTGGGCCGAATATCTCTATGACTGTCAAGGCGACAATGAAGACACTCCGAAACTAGAACTGCTGTCACAGTTTTTATATAAAGTTGCTCAAAAAGTAGCAGTGACTGGAGTGAGCTACATTCAGAGCGATTATAACAAGAAGCGACCAGAACACTCACATAAAAACTGGCAGAATCAAACTGTATTAACTTGTACCGTTAACAACGACACACTTAGCAACTGCAAATTTTGTCGAAATCAAAACCACAAATTAGCTGAGTGCAGTAAATTCAAGCGCGCTATGCGCAAAGACAGATGGCGCTATGTGCGAGTTAACAATCTCTGTTACAAATGTCTCGAAGCTCGACATGGAGATCAATCGGCGTGTACTGTGGAGTGTTGCGACGTGGAGGACTGCGGCGGGCCGCACCACCGGCTGCTGCACTGGATGAGACCGCAGCCGTCAGGAGCGCCACGCCGGCGCCAGGACGCCGACAGCAGTGACGGCGGTGCGGGCGGCGCTGTCCGCACCCATGCCGACGTCGTTAGCCACGCAATTACTTCACAGTGTTCTGAAGTGTCAGTGTTAAGTGTAGGAAATAATTCAAGAACTTTAAAAGTACCAAAAACATGTTTAAAAATAGTACCGGTTACTATTCACGGACCTAAAGGCAGTGTAGCGGCGCACGCGCTGCTCGACGACGGCGCTACCGTGTCGCTCCTAGCCGCGGACGTCGCGGAACAAGTTGGCCTACGAGGTGAGACCGTTCCGATGCGCGCCTCTTGCGCCTGGGACTCCGCCGAGTTGGTATGTACAGCCGAAATAATAAACTTTAATATTAGTAGCAGTGCCGGTGCTAAGTATAAATTACGTGCTCGAAAAATAAAAGAACTTAATTTGTCTTTACAATTTACGGGTAAAATAAATGAATTTGATTGTAATAATAATTTAATTAGCTATAACGACTTACGTGTATCGAAAGTAAAACCTAATTTATTAATTGGTCAAGATAATTACGATTTAATTGCACCTATTGTTTGTAAAAGGTTAAAGTCGGGTGGGCCGTTTATTACTCAAACATTATTAGGCTGGTGCGCCCACGGGACCCTGGGCGGACAGGCAACTACGTCCTGCGATCATATGGCGAGTTCGACGAACTCTCATTTACTTACTGTTAATGATAGCTTATCGATGCCCACGGATATTGCCTTTGATACCTACGATAGTACCGCGGATATACACGAGCTAGTGAAACGTTCTTTTTTACTTGATTCGATAGGTATTAGTAGCAAACCCCGTCAAAATATGAATGAGGTGAGAGCCATCAAAATAGTAAGCGAATCAGCTGTGTTAGTCAATGGTAAATGGACCGTTAGTTTGTCTTGGAAAAGTGAGTTACCTTTGATACCCGACTCCTATAGTGTTGCATTAAAACGACTACACTCAATAGAACGAAAAATGAAATTAGATTTGGAATATGAATTACGCTATCGTGAACGAATACAACATTTAATAGTAAACAATTACGCTAGGAAACTTAAGGCTAGTACGGACGACCTTGTTAAACCTAATTGGTACCTGCCTCACTTTGGGGTAGATAACCAAATAAAAAGAAATTACGTTTGGTGTTTGATGCGGCAGCGAAATGCAATAATATTTCACTAAATGATTTATTACTTAGAGGCCCAGACCTGTTAAATTCTTTGTACGGAATAATGTTTAGGTTTAGGGAAAATAAAATAGGAGTGATAGGCGATATTAAAGATATATTTTTAAAAATAAAAATTCATGACAGCGACCAGCACTTTCTAAGATTTTTATGGAAAGAGAAGGAAAGTGACACCATAGATACGTACGTTATGACGTCACTGATTTTTGGAGCCAATTGCTCGCCTTTTATCGCGCAGTTTATTAACCAAAACTTGAATGCGTCTAGGTTTATAGAAAAAATGCCCAAAGCCGTCCATTCTATACAAAAAAATCAATATATGGACGATTATATTGACAGTTTTGACGATAAAACTGTCGCAGCCAAAATGGTTAAAGAAATTTCGATTATTCACCAAGAGGGTGATTTTGAAATGTGTAATTGGTTGTGTAACGAACCTTCTGTACTGTGTGACGTGCCTAAAGAGGCGGTTAATGATAAAGCAGTTAGGTTCGAAATTGATAAGCAACCCGAACGTGCATTAGGTTTGTTGTGGTACCCGAGTACGGATACTTTAGCTTTCGACTTGTCATTTAAAAGTATACCTAAAGATATTTTGAATTTGAAACAGATACCTACAAAACGTGAAGTGTTAAGTATTGTTATGTCAATATTTGACATTCATGGCTATCTTGTACCATTTACAATTAAAGGTAAGATATTGATGCGTGAAATATGGAAATCTGATTTAAAGTGGGATACAAAGTTAGATAAAAAATTATTTGAGTCATTCAAGCTTTGGATTAGGCAGGCTAAAGAGATAAACGACATTCGCATCCCGCGTTGGTACTTCAGTAGCGGAGGTCAGAGGTACATCTCGGACCGCTTCGGATTAGAGCAGTCACTCGAACTTCATGTTTTTTGCGACGCGTCGCCGAGCGCGTACGCCGCCGTCGCATACTGGCGGAAGGTGGACGGCGACGGATGTGTGACAGTATTGTTTATCGCTAGTAAATGCAAAGTCACACCTATAAAACCTGTTTCCGTGCCGCGGCTTGAGTTGCAAGGGGCAGTTTTAGCTTGCAAATTAGCACATAGTATAAAAAACGAACACCGTATAACACCGACTTCAATTTATTACTGGACCGATTCAACTACCGTTTTATTTTGGATAAGAAATCAGTGTAGGTCATACAAAGTCTTTATTGCGAATAGGCTTGGTGAAATTGACGAGTTAAGCACAGTCAATCAATGGCATTATGTACCAACAGACTTAAATATTGCAGATATAGGGACTAAAATTTCTGATTATAAATTGAGTATTGATTCTGAGTGGTTAACTGGTCCCTCATTTTTATTTGAACCGTGTTCTAACTGGCCACAGAATCCCGCGACAGTGAAAGTTAGCGATGAAACGTTAGAAAAAATTAATGTTGTTTGTGATAAAAGTATTAAGTTTAGTTTGCCCGTCCCGGATCCGACTCGGTTTTCGAGTTGGTTAAGATTGTTGCGTGCTACGGCAACCATACTTTTATTTATTGAAAAATGTAAAAAGGGTTCCAACAAGTGTATAAATTATGAACTGATGAACAAAGCGGAAACAATATTACTACGATACTCACAAGCTCAATGTTTTGAAAAAGAAATACAGTTATTGAGTTCAGGGAATGAAATAAAAAATAGTCGTTTGCTTTCACTCACTCCTTTTGTTGATGAAAACGGTTTATTGCGTGTTGGTAGTCGTACCGCTAATATAAAAGGTGTAGATCAGCCGACTAAATTTCCCGTTATTTTAGATGGAAAAAATTATATTGCGCGACTTATAGTTTTATATTATCATGTTAACACGGCTCACTCTTGTAACGAAATGGTGGTTAACGAGTTACGACAGAAGTATTGGCTTATTCGATTAAGGCCCACAGTTCGTACTGTATCTAAACAGTGCCTTATTTGTCGCTTTAGGAAAACCTTGCCTAACCCACCACGTTTAGGGAACTTACCTGAGTGCAGGCTTACGCACCACCAGAGACCATTCACTATGTGCGGCGTTGACCTTTTTGGGCCCATACATGTAGCCGTTGGTCGCCAAAGAGCCCCTAGGTATGGAGTTTTGTTCACGTGCCTTACAGTACGTGCTGTGCATGTGGAGGTAGTCTCATCTCTCACGACGGATTCCATGATCATGGCACTGCGACGGATGGCCGCCCGCAGAGGTTGGCCTCACACGGTTTATTCTAATAACGGTACAAACTTGCGTGGAGCTGACACTGAATTAAAAAAGGCCTTTAAGGAACTACTTAAAAACGAACCACTTTTAACATCAGAGGCTTTAAATAGAGGGGTACAGTGGAAATTCATACCACCAGCCAGCCCACATATGGGTGGCGCTTGGGAACGGCTTATTCGAAGCGTAAAAACCGCCCTTAAGGTTGTTTTAAAAGAAAGGGTACCTAGGGAAGAAACCTTAGTTACATTCTTGTGTGAAATTGAGAATATGATAAATAGCCGCCCCTTAACTCACGTTTCCGTAGACCCGCGCGACTCTGAATCGTTAACACCCAATCATTTTTTATTAGGTTCATCATCAAACTTACCACAGCCAGGTGTCTTCGATGATAGTGACTTGTAACTACGAAAGCAGTGGCGCATCGCTCAGAGCTTAGCGGATTTATTTTGGGCTAGGTGGATGAAGGAGGTTTTACCTACAATGGCTCCCCGTCATAAATGGAAAGGTGAAGGTACACAGTTGAAAGTAGGGGATCTCGTTGTGATAGTAGACCCTGCTTCTCCACGAAACGTCTGGCCGAAAGGTATAATTAGCAGGGTGTATCCAGGGGACGACGGAAGGGTTCGGATTATAGATGTCAAAACAAAGTCTGGTGTTTTGAAACGTCCCGGAACTCGCGTCGCTTTATTACTTGGTAATGAGTGTCATAGTCACGACACTGAGAGGCAGGATGTTGGCGATGGTAGGTAAGTAGGTACAGTAAAAACTACTCGGCCCGCCTGACCTTATCTTAAACTGGGTTAAAATGTGTACCTACCTAGTAGTTTTAAGCCTGTGTGTTATATGTGGTTCATATTTATGTTTATAATACGTGTAGTTATAAGAATTGTTGTGTACCTATGTGTTTTTTATTGAATTTTCATTAAAAATATGGATTTCCGTGGAGCTGTCACTGGCGTACGCATTTTGATTTACCTACCCACACGAGTGAGCCGCGAGCGGCGAGAGCGACACCGCTACGCGGACATTTTCGGGTAGTTTTGAAAATTCTAGGACAATTTGAAAGACAGTCGTTACTACGCCGCAAAGGTGAACACACGCGCGCACAAGTACCTAGTGACAGCTACCGAGAAATTCTAATTTTTGCAAATCCTCGTACTTTCTTTTACTCGCTCCGTACTGCAACGTTTGCTTGTGCCGTATTTATTAAAAGAGGTTATTGCACAAACAAACTTGCCGACATTTATGACTGGCAACTTATAAGTCTGTCAATATTTGATTTTATTTGTAAAATGAAAAATATATATATTATGGAAGATTGTTCCATGGCATCCCTGGATGGGATTCCTTGACAGGATTCCTTACGGAATTCTATTGCGGGCTTCGTCCCCAAAATAGTCTAATAATTATCATTGTATTTTCTTTTAAAATAGATTCATCTTAAATAAAAGTTACTTAAAATAAAATTGTGTTATATTTCCTTTGTGGATTAGGAAGACCTCCCTAGGTTAGATTAGGTCCATCCCGGGTACCGAACCCCGAGATGGTGGAGGCGCCGCGCAAAGTGTAGTGTTGTGTTGTGTGTTTTATTTCAGCTATATACCCACTGAGTATAGCGGAAAGAAAAATTTTAGAAGCCAAGATCCATCTGAATACCAGGAATAAAGTAAAGACTCTAAAAGTGACGACGCTTTACGGCAAATAAAAAAAAATTATAAAGTTATATATATAAGAAGATTATAAAAATAGCCATGAATTTAAATAAGTACTCTGGCATTTCTACAGTTTTGGTGAGTGAATTTTTAGCCCAGTTCGAGGTAATTGCGGCATTACATAAATACAACGACGAAAGCAAGAGGCTAATTATACAAACATATTTAGAAGGACCTGCGTTGTATTTTTACAAAACGATAATTGATACATGCGAAACGTTCGACGAAATTAGAAAAAGATTTATAGAAGAATTTGGCAGAGAAATAGATCATGTGGCTAATTTTTATTCACGAAAGCAACAAGCCAACGAAGAACTAATAAACTATTATTACGCGTTGGACATGTGTGCAAACAAAGCTGGTAACACAATTACAGAAAATATTTTTATACATCATTTCCTGAAAAATTGCAAATACACATACAAATGTCGACTAGCGTCTCAAATCTATACAAATAAAAAAATGTTAAAAGAAACGATCATGCAGATGCACGAAATGTTCACTAGAAAGCAGGAAGAAAATTTATATCTTCAAGACAACGTACAGATGTCACAAGAAATAACAGGAAATTCTACAACACCACCGAGGAGTGAGAAGGAAGATTCTCGAAGGTTAACTAATATGGACTACGGGAACGCGAGAGGAAAATTCTTAAACAATCGATCTCCATATAATCTAAGGAGAACACAGGATCAAGGTGATTCATCCAACGGGCGAGGAAGGAATTTCCCAAACTTCAACCGGCGTCAGTAAGACAGCTTGGGACATTATTGATGCCGATTGATCAAGATAATATTATATGTAAGTGTAGTCCCAATATTAAAGTTAAAATTAGAGAAAGATTTATCTCAGCTTTGCTTGATACAGGCGCTTCAGTGTCTGTAATATCTCAACTATTATGTAATCAATTAAATATTACAATACATAAGGTTGAAGATATAAAAATCCGAGCCGTTAATGGTAATCGAATGAATATAATTGGTAAAATACAAATATGTTTGGAGATTGAACATGTTGTGTATATACAGAATTGTTATGTAGTTGATAAAATTGAAAGAAATTTAATTCTCGGACAAGACTTTCTTCAGAAGTCTGATGCAATATTAGATTTTAAAAAAGGTCATGTTCAATTTGTAAATAATATTTGTAAATTTATTAGAAATAATGAAATTAATGATTTTAATGTTAAAGATGTGAACCAAAATACCCTTCAGGTAATACAGGTTTCACGTGAATTGTGTAAGGATGAATATATTTATTTTTCTGATTTAGTAGTTAAAAATGATTGTAGATTGTGGGAAGTAGTGGTAGCTAAACCAAGTGAAAAAGAATTTAATTTATCTTCGAATTTGTCGGTAAAAGAACGAGTTGAATTATTAAAATTATTAACAAAATATCGGTCGACATTCGCGTTCGAAAAAAAAGAGTTAGGAAAGTGTAATATTGTCGAAGTCACAATCGATACAATAGATGAAACTCCAGTTCATAGAGCACCTTATAGAATATCTAATGAACAACATAAAATTATACGTGAGCAAGTTAATGATATGCTTGAAAATAATTTGATTAGAAAATCTAGAAGTGCGTATGCATCACCGGTAGTACTAGTTAAAAAACCAGACAATACAGGGAGATTTTGTGTGGATTATAGAAAGTTGAATAAAAAAGTAATAACAGATTCATATCCTTTGCCTATCATCGAAGATATGATAACACAGCTGAATGGGGCGAAATTCTATGCGGATTTAGATTTAAACTCCGCCTATTGGCAACTATCGATAGCGGAGAAAGATAAACACAAAACAGCATTCATCACACCGTCTGGATTATACGAGTTTAACGTATTACCTTTTGGATTAAAAACTAGTGGACCTTTTTTTCAAAGGACAATGGATGAAGTGTTAGCAGGTCTTAAGTATAAAAATGTGATAGTTTTTATTGACAATGTGATCGTGTATGGTGATTCGTTTAATGAATTTATAAGTGCTTTAGAAGAACTGTTTCAACGATTGAGTGCGGCAAACTTGACACTCAAACCATCAAAGTGTAATTTTGGATTCAAAGAAATAACTGTGTTAGGACACACTATTTCTGGAGAAGGTATTTTACCAGACCCAAAAAATATTGAGAAAATAAAAAAGTAAAAATACCAAGAAATATTAAAGAATTGAAATCGGTATTGGGTTTATTTTCTTATTATAGAAAATTTATAAAGAACTTCTCTTCATTAACTCTTCCTTTAACAGATCTATTAAAGAAGAATACGAAATTCATTTGGTCACAAGTACAACAAGAGGTATTCGATAAAATGATATCGTTAATGGTTGAACCACCATTATTACGACATTTTGTTAATGACAAGAAAATATGTACAAGATTATATGTAGATGCGAGTGATTTAGCCTTGGGAGCATGTTTGATGCAAGGTCAACAAGAGAAATTGTTACCGATATGCTTCGCATCACGAAAATTAACAGAAGCAGAAAAAAAATATTCAATAACTGAAAAGGAGTGTTTAAGTTTAGTGTGGGCATTAAACTATTTTAAACATATTTATGGGGATTACAATTCCAGTTAGTAACAGACCATAAGGCATTATGTTGGTTAAGGACAAGACGAGATATGTCTGGAAGACTAGCCAGATGGGCCTTGGCGATTCAAGCACACGACTTTGAGATTGTACATTGTTCCGGAAAACAGAGCGTTGTAGCGGATTTCTTAAGTCGAAACCCCCTAATAGAAGATGAAACTGGTACAGGAAAAGAAATAGAAGATGGTTTACAAGTGTTCTCGATTGAAGTGGAGAATTTATCACGACATCAAGAGGAAGATAGTTTTTGCCGAAGGTGGCGTGAAAATGTATCGATCAGTCGACGAAGTGTATATAAAGGTTTTATGATATCAAATAATGTGTTATATAAATGTATTAGAAGTGGAAATATAATAAAAAATTTAATTGTTTTACCTAAGTCGTTATTTAGTGAAATCATGAGACAATTACATGATGACGCACGTACGGGAGGTCATTTCGGGATGATGAAAACTTTAGCAAAGTTCAGGGTAAAATATTTTATGCCGAATGCATATAATGAAATCGAGAAATATATTAAAAGTTGTATACCTTGTCAAGAAAAGAAAATATATAATAAGATAGTGCCATTACGCCCTATAGTAACGGATCGTTTATTTCAAAAGATAGAAATTGATGTACTAGGTCCTTTTAATCGTTCAGTAGATGGTAATAAATATATAATAACATGTATAGATTGTTTTTCAAAATATGCTATTTGCAAAGCAGTTCCACGAGTGACAGCTCAAATAGTATATAATTTCTTTATTAATGAAATTCTAACAAAGTTCGGGACAGTATGTGAAGTATTGTCAGATAAAGGTTCCATGTTTACGTCAAGGTTAATTAAGTCTTTATTAAGGCAATATAATATAAAACATTCCTTAGCTACCACTATGCACCATCAAACATTAGGTTTAGTAGAAAAATTGAATCAAACCATTTCATATTCGTTAGCTAAATATGTTAACCAAAGTCAAAGGGATTGGTGCCAAATTTTACCTTTTATAATATATGCTTATAACTGTTCAAAACAAGCTTCAACAAAATTTTCTCCTTATTATTTAATGTTTGGTAGAGAACCTGAAATTCCGTTTGATAAAAGGTTGAATCCTAACTGTAATATGACCGTTCAACAAAAAAAAGATACTTATATAAGTGCAGTGAATCAAGCCAGAGAAAATTTAAGGAAAGCTCGTTTAGTACAAAAAAGATCGTATGATAAAAAGGCTTCTAATATTAAACTTCGTGTAGGACAATTAGTTTTGTTACATTGTCCAAAAAGAATATCAGGTAAAAGTCGAAAACTTAGTCGACCATATAAAGGTTTATTTCGAGTGTTACGATATATAGGATGTGACAATTATCTTGTAAAAAAAATATAAAATAATCAAGAACTAATTGTACATGTGAATAGATTGAAACCATATAATATTCGATAAAGTAAAACTAATGATAAAACTATGTCTATATTTATATATATAAAATAAAGTTTTTGTATATACATTTATGTATTGAAATATTACGATAATATTATAATTCTTTTATTCTTAGAATTAATAGAGTAAAAAATACACATTTAGGTGTATAAGTATATATATATCGTTCATTTGTAGATATGCAACGGTTAGAATTTCGTTGGGGTTTTAGAATAATATAAGAAACTAATATATTTTTTTTTTTCAAATTCTATGTACACTTCGCAACGCAATGATCCGAGATGATATATCCTGCAAAGCCGATCCAAACAGCATCACCAAAAAGGAGATGCAATGGATGGACGATGCAGATAAAAGAAAATAAGGAAAAGGTTTTTACATAGAATATATTGAGATAAGAGAGTATTTTATTTAATGATTTAATAAATTAATTTTAAATACCCGAAAAGAAACCTCTAAGGGGCGGCAGGTACACGCGGCACGTATTTATCGCGTTACATTTTATTTACGATTCATAAATATACGTGTGGTGCCAATGCTCTAAAGAAGTCAATTTTCAAAGACTAAAATAGCACTATAGATAATGTGCACGTTTAATTTGAGCCACGCCTAATAATCTCCATAAGAGAGAAGGTGATAGCCGATTTAGCTATGCGGCCAAAGTTTACGAGTATATAATAATATTGTGATATTGATGTCTGTGGGTTAACACGCGGATGTAGAATAGGATCCTCAGTGGGTTAAATAATAAAAGGGTTGTGATAGAATAGGTAATGTATTTTAAACGTTATTGGTATAGAATTTTGTCAGGTGTATTTCGGTGCATTTTGAAAAAGTTCTCTGCATTGCGTTGTGAAATATTAATTTATTAATTTATAGATATCATTCCGGGTTAAGTAAAATACTTTGGATCCGATTTTATGATCTATTCATAGGTAAGTTTGTCCGGTAATAGTTAGGCAGGTAAAATCTTAATATTTAGGTAGGTAATATTTAAAGTTTCGAAAGTTACAAACTTTCAAACTTTCAAATAAACTTTTAATCATTCAGAAAAGTTTAAAGTTAATATGACAGTTCATGTCAAACGTGTTTGTTTTGCCAACTGAATGATAATGTTTGATAATATAATTTGATTAATTTAGTATTAATTTTAATATAAATGGGATTAATTAAATTTACTTTTATTGGGATATTAATGTAGTTATTACTTATCAATTAATTATAATTATAATTTGATTGTATTCAATGGGTTATTTTAACAATTGTTGATTAATTTAATAATAAATATTGGTTATTTGAATTTGCGTATGATTGTGTAACGTAAATGATTAATATGGGGTTGTTGATTATTCATGAATTGTATGAGAAATTAAAATAATTTACACTGTTTTATTTAGATATTAATTAACCAGCCGGGATCTTGGCTGATTTTCATCAGGTTTTGTGGCTAAGGCTCTATTGATGGAGAATAAATACAATAAGATCATTTTTGGTGTAATAAGATGTTATAATTTAAACATGATCAAGTATATATATTCCTATCGGTAGGGGGCTCATCTGAGAGTAATCCCGATTAATGTATATGGTCCTGATTTAAGTAGGGTCGTTATTTAAGAATGAAATGTATATAGGAATTTATTTAATCAGCTTCACTAATTAAATAAATTAAACAAGAGGGGCGATTGCAACGTTTGCTTGTGCCGTATTTATTAAAAGAGGTTATTGCACAAACAAACTTGCCGACATTTATGACTGGCAACTTATAAGTCTGTCAATATTTGATTTTATTTGTAAAATGAAAAATATATATATTATGGAAGATTGTTCCATGGCATCCCTGGATGGGATTCCTTGACAGGATACCTTACGGAATTCTATTGCGGGCTTCGTCCCCAAAATAGTCTAATAATTATCATTGTATTTTCTTTTAAAATAGATTCATCTTAAATAAAAGTTACTTAAAATAAAATTGTGTTATATTTCCTTTGTGGATTAGGAAGACCTCCCTAGGTTAGATTAGGTCCATCCCGGGTACCGACCCCAGAGTACCTACCAGTTTGATAAAGGAATCTGTCCTCTACACTCCCTATGCAACTAAAATAGCTGTAAGGTTAAGTCTTAGTAACTAAGAAAACAAGTGAAAATCGATCTGTATTATGACATGCTAATGAACTTCACCCGCAGACCACACCAAATTTTTGTTCTATTTGCCTTCAGCTCCCCAACTTCAAATATGGACAGGTGACCGACAAGCAAAGGTAGGTATGGTTCAGAAAAATGAGTCACCTACGAGCGTAGGTGAGTCATTGTTTGAAACTTGCTTCTCAATCGGATACCCTGGACTTGTGCTGGTAACTACTAGATGCACCAACGTCTTTTTTACAATTTATGAACTACTTATGAGCAGTTGCGGGCCGTAGACTTCAGTTCAAGTAGACTTCAGTTCACGTAGACTTCAGTTCACGTAGACTTCAGTTCAAGTTGATGTTGTTCCTGTAAATTCTCTGGATGTTTCTTCTTTTTAATGGAATACAACCAATGTATGTGGTTACTATTACACTTCAAAATAAAGGGTGCTTTTCGGCCGCAAGGCCAGAGAGCCAAATCATTATAAAATCATTATGGCCAGAATTTGTGCAAATTTAAGAATGCAAACCAAATAATGCATATTATACTTAACAAGATATAGGTACGGTTAAACCGTGGGCTTTGTCAAACGCATGCAAAAGAAACCTCATTGCTAAGGCTCAATACACTTTACTTATTTAAGTATAAAATAAACTGTAGTACCTACTCATTTTACCAATAAGAGAAAATAAATATTTTACCAATAAGAGTATAAAAATACAACAGATTTGGTTGTTTTATTTTATTTTGATTAATACAAAATAAATCAAATCTCACATCTGCTAAATAATTAGTGATGGCATAAAGTGAATCTTTACTCTGCAATCTATTCAAGGGCATATAGCAAAGCTACAGCCTGAGCTTTTAACCCTAAGGGCGTTTTCAATTATTGAAATGTATTCAATTCATAAATATTAACAATGCGATTCAATAATGGATATATTAATTGTAAATGCCGACAACAGATGGCGTACCATACAAGGAATAGTTCTGTGCATTATTGTGTATTTATGTTAAACAAAAAAACAATACAACTCTGCATATTCATATCTATTTATTAGAAACATGGTGTAAGCAGATCTATGACAGACGACAGACGCTGGAAGATTAAGTACTCTTCGAAAAACCTAACATCAAACAAGAGGTTTTTATTTACAAAGCAAGTATGCAAGCAATATATGACAATGACAAGATTTCAAGTTAACAACGTAACATAGTAACCAGTGCATTCGTGCAGTGCAGCAGCAGACTCAGAACCCAAGCGATACCAACATAGTCTTACGAAATACAAGCACGCCGCCGCATTCACTTCATTCAAGTAATTAGAAAGCACAGCTCGCGATATACATATACATATAAAGTGAATGAGTTGATTGAATATCTCATAAAACTGAAACCCACTTGCAGCGGAGTAAACTTTCAAAATTCGTAAAAAATCCAAAACAATTTACCTATATAAGTAAACTAATTAAAATACAAAAAAAATTAATACTCTAAACTTCCATAGTTGCCATGTGTTTAAAGGACACAATAGGAATATTAAGAACTACACCACACTATGAAGTAATCATTTATTCATTGAAAAACCATTTTATTGAGTTCAAAACAAAATAAAATTTTGTATTCAAATTTTCGAAATAGGAATGTATTTTGAGTATTGGTTCCACTTTCCGATTCTGCAAGAAGCTTTTTTAAAAATAGTTGTTGCCTTTGGAGAAGATTCGCTAGACTGTGCTCCTTTGGTCCTCACACAAGCAGAGATTTGAAAAAGCATTGATGTCATTGAAACCTCCTTCTACAAAGACTTTGTCAGAATCAAAGTTCTAGTGGCATTATAATCACGAATTAAGGAATATTTCTTTTACAAGTTTCATCAAATCTTAGGATTTGGGAATAATATTAGCTTATTTTCTGAACTTGTCATTTAAAAATACATTATACTTGATGATTATCGTAGATAAACAAAACTAACACGCCAACATAGGAGCAAGCGGGTTAACAAAAAGTTGTCGGCATACAATTGCGTAAAATTATTAATGCATAGGGTTTTCACAGAAACCAAATAACTTTTATGTTACAAACGGTGCTTAATTTTATGTTTTACATTATACTTTTTAACTTTTCTTATTCTGTTATAACTGGTTAAAAACTGTATTAGGTAAATCAAATTTTATTGGATTGAATTGGCTATTATATCACGGGCTTAAATGTGTCCATCACAGAATTTGACTTGTTTTTTGGAACGGGTGTATCAAACTCTTCAGTACTTTACAAGGCTATGATTATTTGCGCCGTATATTCTGCACAAGAGACTGATTAGAACTAAATGAGTTGAATTAGCTAAAAAGTTGCTCGGTAGCTCGCTCCAGCTCCCAGTCGTACATTGATAGCGCTACCCTAGCTTCATCTTCGTTGATTCCCATGTCGAGTAGACGATTAACTTTATGATTGAATTCGTAGATGGTTGAAGGCCCTCCGGCGTATACGTTTGTCCAGTGTCTGGCTGTCAAGCAGAACAGGTTTGGGTCCTCTCGGTATTGCTTGGCTACAACCGCGTCTTGAGGATCGTTTGGTTCGGCCGCCGCCAAGAGAGCCTGCAGGGACAACAGGACCGTTCGAAGCGTCAATGCTGCTGCCCATTGATCTTTCAGGATGTCTAAGCAGATCGCCCCAGTCACCGATGACACATTTGGATGCCAAATTTTGGTCATGAAACGAATCTGCAAAACAAATATCAATGAAGTAGAAAAAAGTAATTATTTAAGTGATAGCACACTGAAATATTGAGATATTACCTTAGGGGGATTGAATGGGTAGGTTTCTGGAATTTTGATTTCAAGGCAAAACGTTCCCCCTTCATATGGAGTGTCTGGTGGACCGGTGATTTCTCCTTTGAGGTCTGTCCAACTGTCATTCACAAGTTCTAGTTTAATTGTCCCTCCAGCAACCTGAAATAGAAGTAACTTAATATTATTATAGACTAACTAAGAGTCTTGTGGTTTTCATAGACAATAAACTGTACCATAACTAGTGTGGTTTTAAACAATTCTGATAATAACTCTTAGGTGGATTGTATGATTATTCATGAGACTTGCTTATTATGGGAGCACTATTACGGATTTTATTTCTTTATTAAAATGTTTTTGAATCGACGCAAAACTGTTGGCATCCTACAGTGTACAAAATGCTGCTGAGTTAATTTCACAGCTGCACACACCAACAAAAGATGATCAAATAAAAGGGGTGAGTCCCAGTTTCTACTACAAAACGAATTTCTGCACAGACACTCAACTGTAACTAATCTGATTTATTTATCATCACCAAGTCAGCCAAAGACGACCTGTCTTTAAGAACCCAAAGACATAAGGATGTTGTGATTATAAGTCATGGAGATCTATCTTAGTCTTAGTGTCTTCTGTGCATTACTGTTCCTCTTTTGAAGTTCCCTGTTTCGTCTTGGCACTTACATTTCCTATGAATTATTTCGTATGTGTCTCTTCATCAAATGATTCCCTACATATAAGTACATATGCTACCAGGTTCCATGGCCTATTCGATGGCAGGTTGCCACGCCGAGCTACATGCCAGGTTCCATTTTTCACAGACAAAGAAATAAACTAAACATAAGCCAAACATGGCAGCAATCCAAAAAGTAATTCTGTAATGACATAGCTCACAACACATGGTCAATACAAAAAGTAAATTATGCAGGACATGGAACCTTCATACCAAGATCATAACAAATTAACAAAAAAATTAAGTATTTAAATATTAAGTAGGCTTTGTGAATTAATTTAAATTACACTCCTACCATTGCATCACATTCATATAAAGAAGTAAATTTCTTGTATCTAATCCTAGATACAATTTTAATATAATTAATTAATAAGTGTGGACTGATTTCTCTATCTCTGACTACGTTGATATAAATAGATAATTTAAGAAACCCATCTTATTACTATGAAGTTGCTGACTGTAAAACTATCAAATAATTTAAAAATTGTAATATTGAAGTGATACAAATCCTACAAATAAGCTTTTTAAACTAATTGACACTGTGAGAGTTAAAGTTGTGCAAGAATTGTGATATAAAAAAAGTGAGAAAATTATGTATATTCCGCATCACATTTGAAGACCAATTTAAACAAAAAAAAATTATTATTAACTACCGGTGGTTTGTTTTACTTTGAAAACTTTAATTGTTGTGGTAATTTTAAAATTAAAAGTCGCCCTAAAAGTCAGGTTTATATATGTTATATAAAAAAACTGATATACAAACTGAATTAATCATTATCATAAAGAGTTATTATAAGTTTGTTTGTTTATATGTAACAGTTAAAAACCAATGTATTAAAACAATGTTAATAATTTCTTTAACACTTTCATGGCACATTATCCAGAAGATGCATAGGCAAAATTGTATACCAAAGATACCACAAGCACATGAGTAGATAAACAGAACAGAGACAAAACTCCATACAACCGCACAAATCGGTTGCACTACTACAAGCATGCGGGGCATGTGTGTGTGACCACTGGCCGCTTGTCACATATGTGGCGAGACAGGTCAAAAACATTTTCAAAAGGCACAGCCAGTTGACAATCTCAGGGTCATTACGATGCACATTGTATTTTTTATTAATAATGGTTGTTTATTGTACTGTGTGTATAAATAATTCTAGAAAAATAAAATTTTATTGCTTGAGCCAAAGTTCTCGAATATTTCGGTCTCGAAATAAATATTGTCTATATTGGCAATGAAATACTTAAATTATAAAAGAAAATTATTAGAGTAAGTAATTTGTAAAGTATTCTATCTTACTGAATAATTAAACTATTTAACAAATGTTTTGTTTAATTTGTCTTAACCTATTGTGACAACCCTACCAAAATAGTTAACAATTTTTCACTTTCTTAACAAGCTTTGACTCTGTTATTATCTACTCATGTGCCACAAGGTCAATATAGACAGTGAAACTGCATGGGGACACTGAGTAGTTTACATAATAATAATAAAAACAGATTTATTACTGCTGTAACTGCTGTACTGCTGCAAACTTATTAGTATGGTGATAAAGGAAATTTGATCATAAAGTTTTATTCTATCATGCAAGTAAGTAAACTAAGTATGATATACAATTTATTTAGTCCCGTGGCTATAATAAATTATAATATGATACATTTTATAGACACTCACCTGCCATATTTAATTTTTCTTTAACTGTTGGTAAGTAAGCATTTTATTCACATTTCATACTGCACTTTAAATGTAAAAATGAAAGAAAAGCTTTTCATAAACCAATTACATTTATGATTATAGATACTACATACTTCTATTACAACATATATTTGTCATTTCCATCCACAAAGATGTGCTCCACTCTTTTTCCAATATATTATTATTTCATTAAAGAATATCTGAAGAAGATCCCTATAAACTTTTGCATCAAACTACAAAGACTTGTGAAGTTAAAAATATAAAAAACATCAAATCCTAATAAATTTACCATTTGGTGTGTTTAGAACTATAATTTTTGATATGAACTTAATATTGATTAGACAATTTGAACCTTTGCTTTGAATGATAAATACAAATTTCCCCATATAATACTAACACATAAAGTTTGTAATTTGTTTCTTCATTATGAACAAAGGCAGTAAAATAATATATTTTTTTTAATTGTAATAAAATCGTAGCTACGTGACATTTCCGAACGTTAAATAGGATATCTTTCCGAGGTCAAAGTCAATAAGATACCTTTATGCTTTGAAGGTAGTTTATAACAAATAATGCTGAATCATTGCTTTCGAGGCGAAAATAGTAACTGGAATCATTTTTAACAATAAACAAGCCAATCCGAAATTCTTGCTTAGTAATTTCTCTCACCCCCACACTAAACAAAGACTGTATTTTGTCACAGAGCCGAATGTACGATAAACAAACTTATGCGTAAAATATTGTAAAACTTACCTCTTCACTTTTCATGACTTCTTTAAATTCTCTTTTAATGCGCTTAATAGCTATGTTGGCCATTATTATTTTTTTTAAATAACACTGTGAGACGTAGATGAAGTGTAACGCTATGCAAATCACGATACTTGGAAGAAACTAGATATTTATGGAGAGTATGAAGTCGCCGTAGTATTATGTTCCTTGGTATGAAGACAGTACTCGCTGACAGTACAAACCACAGACAGTGCTTGAAAATGCTACATTCATTATGCTGCGTTCCGATTGCGGATTACATCGCTGCGCGGTTTACATGTAGTTAAGTTGGTAACAAAATTTTAACTAAATTTAAATTACTACATGTCACTTGTGTGACCAAACGGATTAAGTACTTAAGTTCATAAGTTCAATGAAGATGAGCAGTGATGAATGTCAAGGAATTCGTCAATTCTGTACTTAGATATGTGGTAAACGTGATTTTGGACAAATTCAGAGAAGAATGTGTTTCGGAAATTAAAATCTTTACAAGAATATGTTTTTTTCAAATTTTTTACCTCGTTTATTCTACAAGCATACCTATTTTAAATATTCTTTAACAAATTTTAAAGTTGAAACTAAGTTCCATTCCGACATTAATAAAAAAAAGGGAAAATGCGAAATAAATACGAGCTCTCGCCGCCACCCGCTTGGTCAACTTATGCACTTAACTAAAAAATCACATCCAGACGTGTTAAGTGAGAAGCCCCGCCCACGTACTTATACGAAAAATAGAATGAATCCTAATCTACTTAAATCACTTGCGTACTAAGTTTTAAGTTACCACGTGTCACGTATTGACTGTTTACACGCACAGGCTTAAGTCCATAGTGTTTGAGCCGTCGGCCAATGGTGTTTCGTCATATAATACCGGCATTATACTATTTCCATATCTTTATTTTCACGATGACAGCTCCAGTGAAAACTTGTGTGATCGTTATTTTACATTATGTACGCATTATTTTATAAAAATGACGTTTATACACGTACAAGGTTATATAATACCAGAGTCGGAGAAACTGATAGGGATGGATCTATATCGATAAACGTAACACGACAACAGACCCGATATTTTTTTACAAAATGTAAGAAACTAAACTACTGCCGGATACTTTTGTACAAATTTATTAACTAATATTATATTTCATTACAAGATGTTACACGTATTAATCCTTGATTGATAAGGCCAACTTCAAAAAAAATAAGTAGGTAGGTACTCGACAATGAAACGAAATAATTATAACGACAGGTAGTCTTTATTTATTTATTTTAATCAAAATCTGATGAATCGTCACTGTCACTCGATAAGCTCTCCCTAACCTTTATTATAAGTTCATGTACTTGTATACTATCGAATGCCACATGAATTTCCCAATCCGACGTTATAATGTTTTGGGTTCTTCTCACAATTTTTTCCCAGTTTTCGGCAGTTACTTCCGCACATGCATTTTTTAATAAATCTAACATCTTGTGTGCCGTAAAAGGGGGATGGGTATTGTTTCGAGCGGCGTGTCCTTTGATTTGTGCCCATATTAGTTCTATAGAATTGTACTGGCAATGATACGGCGGAAGTCGAAGAACCCAATAACCACATTCGGCAGCTATTTCATCGATAACATATATTTTAGGGAGGATTTTTTTCGATTTTAAAATATTCACTAATTGTACTTTTAATAAGTACTATCCACATTTTCACCATGACGTTGGAGCCAGTCAATTATCTCTTGCTTTTTATTTGCCTGCGTCGGCATTTTATCAATTTGTCTGGAGTGATCTGTAACGTTGTCCGTAATAATTATGGATGGTTCTTCCAGAGATTGCACCATTTCTTTAAACCATCCTTCGTAAATCTCCGTGTTCATTAAAACGTCAGGAAATTTATAGGATGTATTAAATACTCTATTACATACTCTAGTATTACATACTCTTGTAGGTAGCGAGATACGGATGCTTCAGGTGGAGAAATTAAACAAGTGTGAGAATACGAACGGACATTTATTTGAAATGTTTCAGCCTATAAGTGATTTATTTGGAGGCACAACTAGCGACGCTGCGCTTGTGGTGTATCTTGGTGCGTCCCGGCTAAGGCCCAACTCTCTCCTCCCGTCTTCCTCCGCCAAAAAGCGCGATGGATCGCGGTTTCTAACATGTGCAAAGAGCACAAAATTAATTACGTAAAAGCCTCCAACGCAGGCGATACAATCGAAATTCAGGTCGCGACCATCGACGACTTCCGGTCCTTCACTAGGCTCCGGTCAAACAAATTGCGTATCATACCTACGCCCTCCCGGAGGAGCGTAAGATCCGCGCGGTACTACGGGGCGTCCCGTTTGAACTCAGTAATGACGGCATCCCCGAGGACCTTAAGTCCCAGGGCTTCCCGGCTGAAGCCGTGCACAAGATGCACTCCAACCACGGTAGGCGTTTACCACTTGCGTTAGTCATCTTGTCCAACACTTCCAACTTGAGGGAGATCTTCAAAGCTCGCACAATCTGCGGACTCTCGAACATCTCCGTCGAGCGTCCCAACCCTCGCGGGCACCCTGGGCAATGCCACCGTTGCCAGCTTTACGGCCCCGCAGCGGCTAATTGCTCAGCCCCTCCCAGATGCGTAAATTGCCTAGATTTGCACATTACGAAGGAGAGCACTCGCACTTCCGACTCCACTCCCCCCCCTGCATGTGTGCTGTGCGGCCAGTCAGGCCCCACAGCTAACTACAGGGGCTGTCCGCGCGCTCCGCGCTCCTCCGCTAAGAGGGCCGCGACTAAGCCAGCGCCGCCGCTCACTCCCGCCAACTTCCCGCCGTTGCGCAACCGGGCTCCCCTGGAAACAAAGCCCGTGCAGCCAACGCCGACTCCGGCTCTCTCCTAGAGATAGCTCCTGTAGCTCCCGTAGGCCCGCGTCCCGCTCCGTCGTCTTCACCTCTGTCGTCGTTGGCTTAGTACATGAAGACCGTGTTCGACGTTATTCAAAACGTAGGGAAATCTCCGTACTCGCACGCAAACTTCAAGCCGCCCGCTCTCCTCAAGAGCGTCTCT
Organism: Marasmarcha lunaedactyla; assembly: GCA_923062675.1. NCBI lineage: Eukaryota > Metazoa > Arthropoda > Insecta > Lepidoptera > Pterophoridae > Marasmarcha > Marasmarcha lunaedactyla. The sequence goes on along the minus strand of OV281339.1, from coordinate 7,804,003 downwards.
TCGCATTAGCATCGTACATCACTCGCTACTTAGTTCCTTGTAAATTATATATTTAGTATAAATTCTTTAAATAAATAGTTAATAAAATGTCTAGACCTGCAAATCCCGCGTCCGGTCGTATCAAACTCATGGGCTTACCCCTCGTTTTATTTAACATTCTTAGCCTTAGTACTAATCTTCCTGAGCTCAAACTGTTCCTTCAGAACAACGAGCCAGACTTATTGCTTCTCCAAGAGACGTGGCTCACTCCAAACCGCTCCAGGGGATTCGGTATTCCCAAATACGCGTTTACTCGTAACGATAGGCCCAACTCCGACGGTTTCGGTGGCACAGCTATCTACTACAAAAGGTATTCCTCTGCATTCCTCTCCCTATCCCTCCTCTCCTCAACATGGAAGCGTGGCATTGTGTAGATTGGCTATGACTGGTCATCCGACCATCATCATAGCTTCAATCTACATACCTAGTGGCACCAGACCTATCCGCAGCGACTTTGAGGCCTTTCCCTCGGCCCTCGGCCGTTCGGTCATTATATTCGGAGTCTTCAACTCCAAACATACTGACTGGACGTGCCTATCGACCAACATCAGCGGCATCGCTCTCCTTGGTATTACTGAGCCACTCGACTTAGATGTCATCTGTCCCGTCACTCCCACTCTCTATCCCGACAACCCGAACCCCTCTCCCGACATCCTCGACTTTGGCGTAGTAAAGCATATCAACCTTGATCTCAGGTCTCGATAGACCGCTCGATGACCTAGGCTCTTATCACCGCCCCGTCTCCCTCGTGCTAGGACCGCCTAACGATAAGGTTTTTTTTTTTACTTTTACCTCCGCCACGGTGGCGAAGCCCTTACTATGCATTTATATTTCTTTTTACCGATTAGTTAGTTTTATTACTTTTGTAAATGATATTTGACTGTGGCTACTATTTACCTATGATTACTGTGAAGGTACATATGCCTATACATTTTTAATTTTTTAAGGTAGGTTGTCTCTCTTTTGTTGTTTATCAGTTTTTACGTTATTTTTATTTTTGTGGAATTTTATTTTCTATTACATTAATTGATTAATTTATTATTTACATACTTGATTTTCTATGCTAACGATTATTTTATTATTTTCTACTTTCTTCTTTGTTATTTTCTTGAGAGTAATGTCGTATTCTATACTTTATTTTGTAGGCAGTTTCTGTGGCTATGTTGAACAAAATATACTTATGATATAATGGCAACAGAATTTTTTATTGACTTTTGTTTTTTTCTACTACTATTTTTGCGACTTTTTGACAATCGTTTAGGAAGATATAGTCTTTCTTTGTGCATTTCAGGAAGTTCGCAAAATTCTTTCATTCTATTTTACATTAGATTTTTTGTTCGACTTCATGTCGCTCCAATGCGAAAACCGGACACTCCACCAAAAAGTGCGCAACCGTTTCCTTAGTTCCCGGTTCACATATGCATGAAGGGTCCTCCTTACGTCTGAATCGATTCAGGTATTCATAGAACCCCCATGCCCTGTCATAACTTGTGTGAGTATTCCACTTGGCTTTATTTTTCTTCTTAAGCATCTATAGCGTCCGGGAAAAACAGCTTGGTAGTGGATGCTGTTTCGCCAGATATATGTCGATTGTTCCATTCGTCAAGAGATTGCATACGTATGCTCCTCTTGACGAATGATACAGGATATTTATTTATTTACGCTCGTTGCCCTCTAGCCTTGCGTGCGCCTTAATCCAATACTTGATTTTCATACTTTTGTTGTTTTGGGTTAGTGTTCTCAGATTTTGTCGAGTTTTTAGGGCTGAGAGGGTGTGCATTGTTAAAGCTTGTAATTCTTTGAAGCGCCGCTCTCGAGTCGCTATAGAGCGCAAAGCTTGCCTCTTTTCTTTTTACAGCTTCTACAGTTGCTCTGTAGATGGCCAGGAGTTCCGCTTGGTACACTGTGCAATAAGATGGTAGACTAAGCTTGATGGCCCTTGTTTCGGACTCTCTATTCCATAAGGATTGAGAAGCTCCGACACGGCCGTCAATCTTACTACCATCAGTGAAAATACGTATATCGTAGTTGCTGTTTGCGTTCAGTTGTTTTTGGTCATCCAGTGTACGGAACTACAGTCTCCAATGTACAGTTCTCCAATGGGTGTGGTGTTTCAGAAGGAGGCACTTTGCACTCCACCTCCCTGTCTAAGAATTTCGGTCGGGGTATTCCCTCCCTTGCCTCGTAGAGGGCAGCACAGTCGAGTGGGAGGATTCCGGACAGAAGTAGAGCCGACTTTGTGGATATTGTATGGCCTGCTTTGCAACATTTTTTAAAGAACCCCAGCTGCACAGATTTGACCTTATCTTTGATATGTTCTTTATTTGCAACTGGTGCCCAAACGCTTGCAGCGTTGAGTAGCTACGGTTCCACAGTCGCCGTGTAGATGGTCCTGATCACTTCCAGGTGGAGATCCCAGCTGACCTTCACGGCTCTGGTGAGTTTTCCGGAGTTTTGTATTCTCTCTTTAATTTTTGCTCTCTCCTCATTTGTTTTACAACTCATGACCACTCTTCGGTCTTTAGTTCTGCGGACACTCTCTACTTTGACCCATCCTTCCTTGGCATCAATTGCTTGTCGTAACTTATCTCATACTTCCTGTCCTGTATCTATTTCACTCTCAGATGCAACTATAATGGAGTGTAATTCCGTTAATTCGATTCCGACGTAACGATAAGGTTACGTCTCCTAAGACCTTTACCATTTGGAAAGGCTTTAAAGATACCTTAGTTTCAGCCCTAGAGGCCCCCAAACTCTCCGCTCGCGAAATCGCCCGGCCAATTAGACAGCCCGGATAAAATAGACTCGTTAGTCAATTCCCTCACTGATGCTATCAACTCAGCCATGAGTGATAACGAAGAGGTTGCTAAGCAAGGTAAACCCACAGTTCCCCTTGAAATCTTGTACTTCTGGTGAAAGTTTATGTTATTTTAAGAAATTTCTTTCATCGGAAAATAAATAAATCAACTTACCTTTCTGCATAGCGTTCAGCGGCTTCGGAAGCGTTGCAATGGCATTCGCTATCAACAAGATGAATATCAGCGTACTCGCTAGGCGTGTACTCGTATCTGGGCATTGTTTAAGTCTAGCTCAAAGAAATCCGTTGTGAAACCAAGTTTTCGAGATCACCGATATCAAAATCCAAATCACAAAGAAAAAATATTTTCATTTTGGTGCCAGTTGAGTAATGTCACGCGGCAGTCGATGAGCGTGTTTGTCAGTTTGCTGCACTCAATTCATGAGGTACCCACCTTTCAAGCTTTTTCACCTTGCCAATTTGTTTCAAGTGGATTAAAAAAGTTTTGTCACTAACCCCGCTGCCTACAGCTAATTAGGACGTGGTTTGCGACGGATCCGCTTCCATAATAGCCTTCAATTCTTCATTATTAACTTTGGTCTCCGGCCGTCCACAGAGCTTGCTCTGCAGGTCGAAATTTGCAGAACGAAAACGTTGGAACCAGAAACTCACTGTAATTTCTTTTGCGAGCCGTTTCTGCAGTCCTGGTGCCACGGTGGAACTCGTACTCGTAAATAACGCGATATTTCAAGTTTTCCATTTTGTATACTAAGTCATGCAAGAACAAACCAAAAGAGGAAAAAATTAATGAATTTCGGTTTTCCAAACACAAATACCTACATAAAATTCATTATTTTTTATTTTCATCATTTTTCATATTCATATATCATTATTTTCATACAAAGTGTTTTTTTATTTTTAGAGCTTGGCAGCTGCCATGCAACCTCCATGAGCTGATAGCGTATATTTTAAGATAAAGTTTGTGTAAAAATTATTAGTTTTAGGCTCAGCCAATATTCTGAAATAAAATATTGAATGTGACCTAGGTAAAATAAATAAAAATGATTTGGCAGCCCAGTGCCATTCATAAATGTCGCAATTTCCGATATATGACGTTTTAGTGACAGTTGACTTAACTTTTACCTGTGCCAAACCGCCATATTTGATTATTTAAAAACTAAAAACTTTAGTCAGACGGTCATATTAAATTAAATAAAGAAAATGGCTAAGTGATTAATTTATAAAATGTATTAAATCGTAAGGTGGCTTGTTTAAGATGTGGATTTACAAGTGAAAGAGTAGCGGACTGTATTTTTAGATGTTTATTGATGAACTATTATAATATGAAAAGAAAAGTATAATATGCGCGTGCGCGAATGAGTAGTCGCAGAGGCGATCGACAGCTGACTGGTCGGTCGGCGCACGGTGAGACGTCACGGCGGCGGAGCGGGGCGGCAAGGGTCGGCGGGAAGGGCGACGGACGCTTGAGCCCGCGGGCGTCCGCACCGATGATGATGCGTTAACATACTCCCCCGGTTGAAGTATTTTCAACTGCTGCAGTCACAGGCAGGGGGCAGATGGTATTGTAAGCCCGCCGAATGACACCCCTTCTGGTTTGGATGTCGGTGACTCGTGCAATCCCATCATTGCCTGGTAGAGTCTTCACTATGCGTCCCAAGAGCCACATAAGAGGGGGCGACGTCTTGTCCTTTATGACGACTAAAGTGCCCTCTTTGAGCTCTCCCGAAGATCGACTCCATTTGGTTTTCTTCTGAAGCCACACAATGTATTCGTTTGAAAACCTGCTCCAAAAATGTTGTTTAAGACATTCAACTTGGCGAAATCTCTGTAGGCTAGCGATGTTAGTAGTTTGAATCTGCGGGTGTGGTAACATAATCAATGAGCGTCCAATTAGAATGTGAGCTGGAGTGAGAGGAATAAGGTCTGAAGGATCGTCGGATTTAGGAGTTAAGGGTCTGGAATTAAGGATGGCTTCGATCTGTATCAAGCATGTTGCCATCTCCTCGAATGTCAAATGGGTTAATGTTAAGATCCGCCGCAGGTGATGTTTAGTCGATTTGACGGCGGACTCCCATAAACCACCAAAATGCGGTGTGTACGCCGGTATGAAGGAGAATTTGATTCCAGGGTCTAAGCTGTGCAGTTGTAAATCTTGTGCGACAAGTTGAGCTAACTCGTTAAAGGCACCAACAAAGGTTGTACCATTGTCGGAAAAGATATTGCGTGGTTTAGCCCTCCGAGCAATAAACCGATTTAAGGCAGCTAAAAATGCTTCTTTTGTGAGGTCAGAATCCAATTCGAGGTGTATGGCTCGTGAAGCCAAACACATAAATACCGCGATGAAACTTTTGAGGAGTCTGCATCCCCTACCTTTCCAGTCGGCTATCATTATTGGCCCGGCATAGTCGATACCGGTATCAATGAACGGGAATTCGAGATGTAGACGCTGTTCCGGTAGGTTACCCATGATGGGTTGGACCGTGTTTGCCTTAATCCTACAACACTTGACACATTGGTAGGAGACTTTCTTTGCAAGGTTTTTTCCACCAATAGGCCAGTACTTATGATGAATGGAAGCAAGCAACAACTGGGGTCTAGCATGTTTAAGACTATGATGAAAATGATTGAATATTAGTTTACAAAGATTGTGAGAACTTGATAATAATATAGGGTGTTTAACGTTATAATCGTAAAATGAGTTTTTAAGTCTGCCTCCTACTCGAATTACCTTATCTGAATCAAGAAAGGGGGACAAAGATGAAAGTTTGTTTTTTGCAGGTAATTTATTTCCGGTCTGAAGTAAACGATATTCTTCAGGGAAAGATTCCTGTTGACTGAATCTAAGTAAGACTGTTAATGTGTTATCCAGCTCTACCACTGAGAGATGGTCACTTTCAGACGATTGTTTTTTACATTTGTTTATAAATCGTAATGCAAATGCTATAACGTGTTGTAATTTGTTTAAATTAGAAAATTTTGAAATTAAATAAGTTAAAGTATTTTCAGGATTATTACTGTTGATGTTAACGTGAAATGATCTGACCATTTCAGGTAGTTCAGACGGTACTTGCTGAGCCGCCTTAGGAGACTCCGGCCAAGATGCTGGGCTATTGCGCAGGAAAGATGGGCCTGATAGCCAAAGCGATGAACATGACAATTTGTCGGCACTTAGTCCCTGTGAAGCGAGGTCTGCGGGGGTTTCACTTGAAGGCACGTAGCGCCAGTCACCACCAACAGTTTCTTGAATTTCCGAAGCTCTATGGCGAACGAACGTTTTTAACTTTGTAGGGGGTGTGGAGAGCCAACCTAAAATGATCGTAGAGTCACACCAGAATATTGATTCATCGACGTGCAAAGTAAGAGACTCGCATACCTTTGAGTACAACCGACTGCCAGTCAACGCTGCACATAGTTCGAGGCGCGGTATTGTTGTAGCCTGGATGGGGGCGACTTTACTTTTTGCATTAAGCAAATGCGTGTGAACTCCACCGTTCGTGGTGACGCTTCGCACATAAATACATGCCCCGTAGCTCTTTTCCGAAGCATCTGTAAACACATGCAATTGTGTCAAGATAGGAGAGTCATACATCGTTCGACGTGGAATCTCAAATTGATTAAGGAAAGGTAGAGTCCTATGAAAGTCATTCCAGGCTATTGAAATATGTTCGGGAACAGTCATCCCAGGAACATTTAGAAAGCCATAACTGTTACATCAAAATTTTAGCTTCGACAATGCAAGGAGCGACGAGGCCAAGTGGATCAAAAATTTGTGATATAATTGACAAAATCACGCGTTTTGTCACCTTTTCAACAGTAGGTATGTTTATAGAGAAAGAAAACGTATCATTAAGGCAGTTCCAATTGAGCCCTAAAGTTTTTGACATCTCCTTCTCACTAAGATTGTCATGTTCTAAGCTAACTGAGTCCCCACATAAAGCCTGAAGTACTTCTCGTGAGTTAGAACGCCATTTTGTAAGGTTATATTGGGCTGTCTGAAGCGAAGCGACAACCTTACGGCATTGATTGACAGTGTCCTCTACGCTTGTACCACCATTCAGATAGTCGTCGACACAGAAAGAGTGGACGATTGCAAACGGCGTGGATGGTTCGGGACACTCCTTTGCCAGTTGCATTAAACATCTGGTAGCTAAGAATGAAGCTGAAGCTGTACCGTATGTTACGGTGTTTAAAGTGTATATTTTGAGTGGATGCAAAGGATCCTCCCGCCAAAATACTTGTTGTAGAGAACGGTGGTTCTGATCTAAGAGAGTTTGCCGATACATTTTTTCAATGTCAGCAGTGACTACAATTTTGTGCTGCCGAAAGCGAAGCAAAATTGACAAACAAGTCATCTTGTAACGTAGGTCTTACCATTTGTATGTCATTCAATGACTTACCATTCGATGTACTGGCGGAGGCATCGAACACCACACGAAGCTTAGGTGTGGAGCTCGACTCCTTCAGGACGCCGTGATGAGGTATATAGTTAGACAGTTTGGTAGGTCCGTCATTGGAAAAGTCTGTACTTTCAGACATGTGACCTAACTGAATATACTCTCTCATGAAGTTGACGTAGAGTTCCTTATATCGAGGATCTCGGGCCAGACGGTTTCCTAATGATAGAAATCTGCGTTTCGCCATCATGTAAGAGTCACCTAATATGCTGGGTGATTCTTTAAAAGGAATTTTCACTACGAACCGTCCGTCTGGATTGCGATAGGTACATTCATTAAAATGTTGTTCGCAGGATCTCTCCTCAGCTGTAAGCTTATGCTTCGGAGCTATCGAATCCAGCTCCCAAAAACGTGTTAAATCTGGCTGTGTGTTATTAGCAAACATACAAACTTGAGAAAACTTATTGTGTTCATGAACCCTGCCCGATACTATCCAACCTAATTTTGAGTCGCATAGAATCGGCAAGTTTTTACCCAATTGGATACGATTCATGCCTATGATACCCCAAAAGGCTTCCGCGCCAACTAAAATGTCGATGGACGACGGAATATTGAAGTCGGGGTCGGCAAGGTGAATGTCCGAAGGTATAGGTATGTTTGAAATGTTTACATAATTATTAGGTACGCATGAAGAAATCTTTGGTAAAACATAGCATTCGAGTTTGATTTTAAAGCTATTATAAGTTGATTTAATTGAAATAGAGCAAGCTTGTGAACATAGAGACGACTGTTGATTGATACCCATAACTTTAGACTGAGCTTTATAAAAATGAATGTTTAGCTTACGAGCAAAGTCTTCTGATATGAAGTGCCCTGTGTTCCCATTATCCAACAACAGCCGTGCAGTGTGAAGGTTCCCTTCACCATCTTCCACCCTCACAAGCGCTGTGGATAATAAAATTGTACGAGTGTCAGCTGATTGACTAATTTAAAGTGTAATATTCGGTGTGATAGAAGACGACGGATCAGAATCAGTATGTAGCAAAGTGTTATGTTTTAATTTACAATATTTGCAAGATCCTAATTTGCACCTGCTAACATTATGACCTGGGCGAAGACAGTTCAAACAAACATTGCAATTATTAGCTTTTTAATACGCAACTCTACTGAAAGCCTACGAAACTCAACACAAGAAAAAAGAAAATGTTGTTGTTTACACATCGGACATGATACATTTTTATATTTTTGTTCAGAATTTAGATAATACAAAGCTTTTAGTTTTATTAATGTTAACAGGATTGTAGCAAATTTGTTTAGAGCTAGAGCTAGAAAATTAATGAAGATTAAAAGTGTTGGAGGTTCAGATAAGGTATTTCGATGCTCCTCTCATTGGCGGTTAGTACCTGGTCCAGCTTGCTTGTCATTATATGTATGATAAGTGTGTCCCAGTGTTGGACGGGCTGGTCTAAGGTCGACAGGGCTCTCAGGTTTTTATTGGTAACATCGATGATATTACGCAATGCCTTGCTAGACTCCCTGTGAATGGGTTCAACATTAAATAAGGCTTGTAGATGGTTGTTGACTAAGAGCCTTTTACTATCGTATCTATCACAAAGTAAACTCCAGGCAGCGTCATAGTTGTCCGATTTGAAATCGAGATTATCAATCGCAAGTAATGCACTGCCACATAAGGATGCACGTAGGTAATGTAATTTATTAATTTTGTTTATGCTCTCATTATTATGTATAATTGATTTATAAGTGTCTCGAAATTCGAGCCAATCATGATAATTACCGGAAAATTGAATTAAATCTATTTTAGGCAAACGAATTGAACAATCATTTTTGTGTGTTTGACTACAAGGGCCCACCTGGGACTCGCAGTCAGAAAGGAGCTTTGCCAACATGATCCGGCTCGAAGGACCATGTTTTAGATGTGGATCGACAAGTGAAAGAGTAGCGGACTGTATTTTTAGATGTTTATTGATGAACTATTATAATATGAAAAGATAAAAGTATAATATGCGCGTGCGCGAATGAGTAGTCGCAGAGGCGATCGACAGCTGACTGGTCGGCGCACGGCGAGACGTCACGGCGGCGGAGCGGGGCGGCAAGGGTTGGCGGGAGGGGCGACGGACGCTTGAGCCCGCGGGCGCCCGCACCGATGATGATGCGTTAGCAGGCTAAAGAAGCTACATATTTTAACAAGTTTCGTCACTGCTGATAATATTTGAAAAAAAACCACATCTCATTGACCTCAACCAATGGACAAGCCCTAGCTACGAAAAAATTGTGCATACCCAAACATGAAAAAAAAAAACATTATATGGCGTTCCATTTTTAGGGTTACACAAGGAGTATTGAATCTACTATCAATATTTGAGAACTAAATATTGAACTTGAAATATAATATTGAAAATTTAATGAACTTTTGTAAGAGATTGACGTAAATGACATAATCATATTTTATGGGTTATTTATTTTCATTATAATTCTTTTAACATAAAAAACAAAGAACTATACAGTTTATTTTCGTAAGTCCTGATATAGTCCCTACAAATTAGCCGGAAAAATAGTGGTCAGTTTGCATTAATTCCCAACATGCTGAATTTTGGTACATACCTGGGGTACATTATTATTAATAAAACATCTAAAGATCCCATGTTTGTTTAAAAAGTTATTCAAGGTAAAGCATCAAAGTTTTTGGTTCAATCAATGAAGTCAGGCTTGTTTTCAATGATTACGACTCAAAAATAGACAAAACAACTATAGAGTATACCATATTAAAAAAAAAGTTTGTAAACAAACCATTGCCGGATATAAATTCGTCAATTTCATCAAGAATCCCACTTCCAAGACACTAAAATTGCACACCAGTAACTCAAAAAACACTGCCACCCTTTTATTAAACAACTTTTAAGTAGCACTTGGAGCTAAAACTTGCAAAACTAAAAAAACTACAAACAGAAAAAAACTGAGATTATTTCTTTTTTTAAATACAAACATTAGGAATAACCATCGACATAAAATGAAAATGAATGAATGACCGGTATCGATTCCCGATTCGTATCGACATTTTGTTGTATCGATACAACAAGATCCGATAAGACTAATCACTCAGATAAATATGTTTTTACTTTCAGTTTAATTTAGTAAAAATATAGTTTACAAAGACTTTTTGCCGTTGGAACAATATTGTGGTTGTTACTGATTCTTTTGTTAGATGAGTTTTGAGCATAATTCGTTCTGCTTATAGTTTCGTGAATTAATGTACCACTAGAATGTGTCGTTTTTTGGTATAATAAGTCCTATTCGAAAGAAAAAATATCCTTTTTTAAATTAAATATGTTTACTTTTATTTTTTTTATTCTAATTCATAAAACTACATTGTACATTAATATTAATTTCAAATGTTATTTTTTATGTGGCAACTTTAAACTGGGTTTATGATGGCAAACCCATATCTGTAGCGCGTACGCATACCCCTCATTCACAGGGGAGGTCAGCTTAATTGCCTGATTGCAAACTACCTAGAAGGGCAAACTTTTAGAGCTATTGGTATAAGCTAATTATGCAGATGACTAAAGTCGATTGTAACGGCAAAGGTATTATCAGATTAGGAAGTATTTATTTCAGTAGAAGCAGTAGCAGCTCAGATAGAGCTACAATCGAAAGGCCAGGGCCAAGGCAACAGCCAGCAAAGAGAGTTTACAATGGTCACTGGCCTAAAGACATTCCGACTACAGAAAATTCAAAGAGGAACATTAAATACCTTAATTGCCTTCTGTGCAACAAAAAGAAAAAGCGCAAGGAAACGAGGTTTAGGTATAAGATTTGCAAAAATCGTCTTAGCCCTGCTTGTTTTGAGGAATGTCATACTAATTATGTAGTAAATGTGACTGGTTCTGAGTAAGACAAAGACTGATGAAAGAGTAACTCTTTTATAATATGATTTAAAAATATTAATTGATTTTAGAAGTGAGTTTAATTTATCTTTTTGTTTTGATTGTGTAATCTCTTTCGTCACGCCTTTTTGTTTCAAAAATACATGCACAACGGCAAGCAAAGCAAATACCGTTTCGATATGATTAACTGCGTAAGCGCCTGTTATCATTTGCATCAAAAGTATGAAAAATAAAAACATATTAATAATGATCATCGATATCTGGTTAAATAATCAACGCTCTGGAACATCACTTTTGACAGCTTTTTTTGACAGAGATATAACAATAAATTAATGGCGATTTGTGGCACGCTAGCCACCTGCTATGACGTCACTACAAGATTTATATTTTAGTGACAACATTCAAAAATAGTACTATCTCTCTCTTTTTTTTTGCATTTTTGTATAAGTAGAGGGAGACAACCAAGTTCTTCCACTTCTATGATTCGATATACCTACATAACTATTTATTTATATAGGACATTACGACTACTCCATGTATTTATCACCTCGCTGCCACATCTGAATATGCCCCTTGAATTTGGAATTCTTAACCAAAGAGGAGATAAATAAAGATCTAAGTGGCGAGTACGACAAAACGCCAATTTCATATGTAAGGACCTAATATATACATTGTAATGGGGGTTCCACACTTGTGTACAGTATTATAAATGACTATGAACGCAAGTGTTGAAGAGAACTTTAATTGTCTTTATGTTTTCTGCAACTTTGAAACTTAGGTGACATCCAAAATACAAAACCTAATGCCCTGGATGCTCTTTTAACAACTGCGTCGATATGAGTATCGAATAAGAGTTTTCATGCGAATGTCGTTCCTAGGTCTTTAATTACGTTAACTCTAACTTAGTAATAGAAATTAAGCATATAAAACACCAAGATCTTGGCTTAACCTCAATGGTTGGCAAGTTTTGGATGGCAGTATGGCTTAGGGACGTTGATCGTAATATCATGACCCAGAAAAAGCTAAAAGTTTGTTTGCCTGTCTGCTTGTAGGTAGCCAGTCAGCCAGGCAGCCTTTTAGAATAGTAAATTGCCTGTGAGGTTTTGAATTTAGGTACGCGATTGTTTGTCGTGTGTTGAGTGATGGAAAATTGTGTTTAATTAACTATTTTTATTTTCTTGCAATCAAGAAGAATTTGTGTTGTGAAAAGTCTATGGTGATCTACATGTTGAATTCACTTCGAATGCCACCTAGTCCTACCTAAGTACCTGGGAATCAAAGGTGCGTTGCGTGGCTGTTCCTTCAGTCGAATAATAAATTAAACCTTCTTTTTATATTTTATAAGTTTAAAGAACGATTCGAATATATTCGATTATAAGATTTAATTTAGGGTAATTAATAATGTCTGAAGAAAAGAATTAGGTGTGACTGCATAATGACAATTGTCCCGACGGAAATAAAGTACATTCAGGTAATCAATTATTTATGAAATTGTATTCGATCCTTTGATAAGTTCCATTATTACTACTATTAACTTTATTGCCACAAGCTTACTGAGGATAACATAAAGCTTTGTTATGAGTATTAGCATCGGAAAATCGTGCACGCGAAATTTAATAGTTTCTTGATTCGTGGAATTGAAATTATGTTATTGATGTGTATGATTTATTATTTTAGATGGGATCTGACTATATTAGGTTAAACTATAAATATAGATTAAATTCTACCAACAAAGACAAATTGAATACAATAACGTAGCACAAATTTTCTGTAAGAGTACTTAATTTACAACTCGCACGAAAATTATCTAATTCATTTGCTGTGATGTTTTGGTTTTATTTATTTCTTTTTCAACCAATTTTTTTTAAATTATGTCTTATCTTTGTAGTAATAACATTATAAATTAATAAGCTAAAATTGTCATCAAAATAAATGTGTTGTATTTGTATGATATTGCACATTAGAATGGATAAATGTCCTTAATGGAGTAGCAAAGTAATTTTGGTAGCAATGTTGTCTTTGATTATTTGGTATGTGCATACAAAAGGTAAATCTTTATTGTAAGGTCTGAGCAGTTTTCAAATGTCCGATTGCTATTATCTGGAGAATAACTTGTCACTTGAAAATTTTCCATGGAAATTTTGTCAAATTCTTAACATTATTGTACTGATAAAAGTTATCAAGTATCAGTTGTCCTGATAAAAGTTATTAATGTTAAGCTTCCTACTTTTAAAGGTCACTTTGATGTATATAGTAATGGGCTCCTACTGATAATTTTTTTAATTTTTTGTCAAGAACTGCTGTCAGTTCTATGAAATTTAGCCAGTGGTCTGAACAAATAGCTTGGCTTTCTGTTGTCCATGAATAACATATACCTTAGGGAAAGTTATCTATCTATTTTATTAAGAATAAAATCTACCTTGGAAAAATTTTTTTTTCTTCGTTTACATAAAATAAAATTAAGGATTTTTTAAAATGCAAAATAACAGCTCCGGTGCAGATTTGCTGACATGGATACCCTAGGATTTTAAAATTATGTACTCTTACTCTCAGAAATTCATGTTTTACTTGTAGTTACATTATTATTTAAATTTGGATCATCCTGGTTACTGTGTGCATTGTGCTTACTGATTTTATTGTATTTACAAAGTATAAAAAACTTAGAACTTAAAGTATCTAGTATATAAGTCTAGTATATAAGTATATAAGTCTAGTATATAAGTTCATATTTTATTTAACTGAAAACAAACTTGAATTCTTCTTCTTTAATGGATGTCGATTAACAGTTAATTTTAATTGTAAACAATTAATTTCATTAAGTTTATGTACTTCATAGTTTAATATTGCATAGGCATTTTCAGATAGAACCAAGCTGAGTGCCCTTAAGTACAAAGTACTAAGCTTGTGTATTCTTTGAAGCGGAATGCAAAAAGATGTACCAATCATATTGTTTTAAATTCACCATGTCCTCTTCAAGAGATGTCATTCACATCTGATTAACCTATTGAATGGCTGATTCATAAACTCAGTTTCGCCTCACTGGAAACCCACTGACAGTTACTCAATAAAAATAAAGAATAAAGTATTTCTCTTATATTGATTGTGTTCTAGGGTGTCCAATATCATCAGCAATGGTGCAGTGAGGAACCGCAATGCTGAGGCTCGTCTTTGCTACTGTTAAACTACTTCTGGCTGTCCAAATAAATGCCTTTGATATATGTAAGTATCTGTATTAAAGGTCAACATTTTTGTTGAGTTAATCAGTGGTGAGTGGTAACAAAATATGCTATGGTCCAAATTTTTATGACAAGCCATAATTGACAAGCTAGTTTAAGACATTGTTTATTGGATGTGAACAATATCCATGGAAGCAAATAAACAAACTGAAAACTTTAATGTGCGTACGAATTGTACCATAAGTATTTTTGCATTAAGAAACTTACAGGTAAATAGTATTCAATCTGAGGTCACTCACACATTTTTTTAAATTACATATCGATGGTGAAGTGCCAATATCTCCGATCTCATTTTTTGTTGATTTTTTTTGAATCAATAAAATATTTGATTGGTGGTTTCGATAAATACCTAACATAGCTCAAGTTGTGTTTGTGTTCTCTAAACAGTACCACCTATTATAGTACCATTCTTTGCATTAGTAATAATTTATTCATCATTTCTGTAACATAAATGAGTGTTTTTTTTTGTCTCCTGTAAAATTGCATTTATTTAGATAGAAGGTATTGGACTTCACTGTCAATATATAATAAGCCAGTGCAGACAATCAATGTGACAGCAAAACCAGGCTTGTTAGGTTAGTGTGAAGATGTTGCCTGAGTTCGTGTTAATCAGAGAATGAATGAGTAATTTATGTATGTTACATTAGACTAGAAATTATTATTATTATTACCATCTTTTTTTAAATCAAGCTTTATAATTTTATTGCTCAATGTTGACAACACTGCTAGATCTATTCTTAAATTTTCGCGATGCATACTTTAAATAAAACACTTTTTACCGGATATTATCGCGTATATTTTAGTTAATTTTAAAATTATTTCGACGTTTCGGCATCTTTGCAGTTGCCGTGGTCACGATAGACTATGTCGAAACGTCGAAATAATTTTAAAATTAACTAAAATATACGCGATAATATCCGGTAAAAAGTGTTTTATTTAAAACACTGCTAGAGTCACAATCAATATAGATATCTGCAACTTGCACAAACTGTCTCTTAATGAAACCGGAATTTGTCTCACACCTGGATGTTTGTAGTGAACCGATCATGGTCGTAGCCCTGCGGCATATGCTGTAGGTCCCATTTTCCAGTTATGGAGTCCCCTTCAGTTCTGTGTATGGTCATCCATAACACAAGCTCTGCTTGCTTTGCTACTCTACAGTAGCAGAAAATACCGATGCTATTTTGTAATATTACCGAAATACAGTGTACTCACTGCGCGAGTCGCCATCATAATAAAATTTACGTGGACTCGCAGGGCGAGTCGGTGGCACTGAACGTGTTGGGGGCAATAATAGTATGGTTTCTAAAGAAAACTGTATGTTCTACTTGCGAGGAATTTCGAATTTCTAAAGGCGTGCATTTGCAGACACATGCGTCAAGGTTTTAGATTTTAGACGAAGGGGAATTAATGCGAACGGAGTCGGACAAAAGCAAGTAAAGGATATTGAAATAAAAAAAAACGTTCTTCCCTAAAAACGAAAGCTTTAATAATAAAATGTAATAAACTCACAAAAAAAAAGTAACAGAAGCTACCTACATATATTAAGTGTTGTTACGAACATTGATAGCATGCAACGGGAACAGCCATCAAAAATGTATGCTTCAATTAAACCATTGTAAAAGCCACACGCTTTTACCTACAGTCGATTTGGGTTACTTTGAATCGTGTTCTAGTGATGAATGAAAATTCCAAAGCCATTTGTAATTTTATTTTAATATATGGTTTTATATCGGTATGTTAGTTTTGTATTGGTTCTAAATATTTTTATTTTTATTTTTATTAAATATTAAATTGTAACCTTTATTAAGTACCTATCTGTTACAAAGCAGACTGAGAATTACCGAAACTGACTAATACTGGATTTGTTGTAATTTGTAAAAGTGACAAATAATGTTGGGTAGCAAAAACAAATAAAGATCCCGAAGACCTTAAAATACTTAAGTTACTGCTTCGCTCTTTTACAAACTATGTGTCGATCATTTCATATAATAATAAGTGCGAATACAGACATCAACGCCTCCCAGTTTTCGCTCAAAACTTTCAGCTCAGTTGCTTTGTTCTCCAAACATATGTTTTGAGCTAGACGAAGCACAATTGCTAGGAAAAGCTATTGTTCAAGCCCTGTGCCCCAGTTCATTAAAACGCTTCTGCAGTTTTCAAGCCCTTGTTGAAACTTTAAAAGACGAAACTAGGTGTCGCGTCGCGTTGCATGATTAGATGTTCGTGTATATGCTTCAAATTGTATTCCTAGAAGCAGTACATGAAATTAAACTTCCTTTGGCTGAGTGAGGCATAATTTGATTAAAATTACCATTTAGGGGTTGCTTACATCAAAGTTGATATATTTGAACCTGAATTTTATTTCATTCTAAGTCTTAGTTGATGGTCCGTAACCCGGGGTAGCAAGCTGGCCTTAATTTCTTATATTTAGAAGATTCAAGATTATTAGTACTAGATTTAAATTGGACTGTGAACATCAAATATATTATTAGCCGTCGATAATAGTATTGTAAATATTTAAAATGTATGTTTATTCGCAGCGCAATGCATCGCACCTCTCGGCATGGAAAGCGGCTCGATACCAGATAAAGATTTGAGCGCCAGTTCCTCGTTCAATGACGGAAATGTCGGCCCTCAAAATGCAAGGTACTGAACAAACAAGTTTAACTCATATAGTCCTATTCGTTCCGCTGTTCTGAGAGCAAATGAAGTTTGACATTTAATCACGTAACAAACAGCGGAGTTCCAGATTTTGTTAGTGAATATGTAAGTTAGTGGTATATCTTTATGACATAACACTATTATCATCTTATTCATAGTAACGAGTGAAGTTGTCAGAGTTTTATAAAATGTTGTCTCTCTTACTAATTTGCAAAATGAAAGAGAATAACCATTCTTAAAGCAGTATTTTAACAGAAATAGGTAATAATTAAAAGTAAATTAATTTATGGTACAATTATCAACAAGGTGTTCGGTCTTTTATATGAAATTTGGTAACAGCAGCATAGCTTTTCGGCTTCAATTGAAACATTAACTTTAAAATTCTTCATGAAAGAAAGTTTGTGTGTATGTTAGTTTTGCACTTTGCAATTTCTTCACGCTCTGCTTAATAATTGAACAGGTGACGCCTGGAACTTAGATAGCTAGCTTAGTTCTAAAGTTTCTTAATTCTAAGGACTGTTTAGAAAACTGTAAGCCTCGCTTTCAAAAGTACTAAGCTCCTAGAACATTATAAATGTTATCTAATATTCAATAATATTAAATATAATCTCAAAATAAAAAATATCATCAACGAGACATGAGATAATAAATTTAACGTTTAACGTTTTATAAATGGAACAACAATAAAATACCGAATTTACGCCTGGTAACGTAAGTTATCTGTAGTTGTCAGTCGTCAGCCTGTATCCCTTCGAAAAGGTCATTTGACAAGGCCCGTGCCTCGTAACTGGTACGAGTAGAGTCATAAATATTATATTACGTGTGTCCCGAAAGCCGCAGCCATGGAAGCCCTTTCCAAAGTCTCCTGAAGCTACGCATAGATTATTTGTAAATATTTCCGTTTAAAGGTTTTATATTTTCAAGAAGTTTTGTTTTGAGATTATTTGTAGGTATCATTGTGAAACGCATCTTGTATTCATTTCGAAAATAATGTTTTTGTAGCAATTTGTAGCAATGGATCTACGAACACCTAAAATGGGTTGAATTCAATTATGTGACTTCAAGATAAGCAGAGCTTGGGTTGTTGACCACGAAAAGAAAAGTTGTAAATGTATGAATAAATAAATTATAATGGAAACACATAGATGATTATCACGCTAATGTATCTGTGGGTCAGCTCACTACTGCTACTTAAGCCACGACGCCGCCAACATTAGTAAATTTCCATTTATTATAAGAACGTCGATTCGGAAAACCTGTAACTTTAAAAGTCTATCCTGTAAATTAATACATAGTATAATGGAATTATAATTTGTCAACTGAAAATTACATGAGCATTTTCAAGTGAAATCGACAGCGACTCGGCACGGCATCGTCAATAATTAAAATACAATTAGTTCCTGCCAGACTCCACACTAACTGCCTGACTACATGTATTTTTAAGTACCTACAGCCATCGGTATCTTTAACGACCCGACGTATTTTAATAAGTTATGATTTCTCAATGCGCAGTGTATTATTGAGTACACATAAAAGCTCCTGGGTTTCATTACTCACTGTTGACCTAATATTTAATTTAATTTGGTCGTTGTGTATTGACTTATAGCCATTGCGATGTTTTATTATTTTGCAATGCGAAAGTTACCGGCCCAGGAATAATGTCTCATTTACATCATATTCTTGTTTGGGTCTTAGTATTATATAAAATAATCGACCGGGCAGGACACGAACCACTACGCTACTCGGCCGTCAAAATATTAAGGAATAATATTAAAAGGATTCAAATAAAGACCATGTAATTTTATAGTTGATCAATGTCTCCATGACATTTATAACTTTATAGTTGGTTCGATTCCTATCACGAATTCATATGCGCTTATCTATAAAGTGTATACTAATAGAATGGAGCAAACGAATTTGCGTTTCTGTTCGAGTTCGGTAATCTGTGGTAAAAAAAGGCTCCATATTTGAGGAAGTTGATTTTTACTGTTTGCGTATCTGTAAATTATAACATCTGAAAGTACTTAAGGGATTTTAAAATGCTTAATTATAAGGAAGGTGAGGTCACCGGAAATAACATAAATTATATTTTATCACGAAATATCCTCGGGATAAAGACGGGGACATCCAGTAATTCATAAAATGGTAGAAGTGATTTTAATACAAAATTATGACTCATTCATCCTGTAACCCAGAAGGTGACAGACCACCTTTGCAATGACTCTGGTCCCCATTAGAAATACGAGCGAAGCCGCGTGCTAAAGTCACTGTACTAAATAATCGTGACCGAGCGTAAGTGAACAGAATCTATGTCATGTAATCGGGATCGCGTGTCACAGTCAATATCCTTATGTCCTTGGGTTCCCGAAATCCGTAACTCAACGTACCGTTGCTCATTTCGACAAATAATTATTTAGCTGTCTAATGTATGATGCCTATGAATTTCATTTTGTATCTTTTTATCGTATTTTATACGAGAAAGATTTGTTTTTGCTTGTGTGATAACAACATAAATTCGACCGTCGATGGCTACTTTATTTAGGAGTAAGCTATATTATCACCAGAAATCCCCATGGGATCTACACAGGCGCACCGCATGAAACTTAAAGTATTTTTTTTGTAAAGTTTGATATTATTAAAGCCGATTTATGTACAGCCAACAGTTCTTTAGAATACCAAAAAATTTCAAATTTACTCAATAGATTTCTCACCACCAAAGACTTCAAAATTAATTAAGGAAATTTTACATTTTGTGGTAGTCTCATGAGCTAGTTGATCGTACAATGAATGTAAAGTGACTTTTCGTGAAAAAGGGAAAAATAAGGCTTTTCACGGTTTTAAACTTTACAGTAATTTCACTGACGTTTTGAATGTTGACACTCGAAAGACTTGTTTAATTTTGGAAACTTGGCTAGTTAATTACCGATAGAGCCCGGCGAGTGATTGCAGTAGGCGTTTTTAAGATGACTATACATTTTATCGCACTATTACTATTACATTTTACATTGCGCATTCTTGGGCCTAAATCCATATTTTATAGGTGATATAAATCAAGACATCCTACTAGCCTGCAGATTTTCATCAGAAATTCAATCTCAAAACTCAAAAGTAAGCAAAGCTTAACAAGAGCCGTAACAGAATAAGCAAATACACATAATATTTAGTAGAAAACTTCCACAATCGTGTACCAACAATCTGGTCTCTCACAGCCCCCCTCTAAAATAAAACTTCAAATTATTCTTTATGCTTAGCTAGCTAGCTAATTACAATAATAATAAATCCCCAGACTGCATGGCCCCAAACTAAGCAGATCTTGTGTTATGGATGAATGTACTGTTTGTTAAAAATGCCTTCTTAGCTCTGCGGTGTAGCTTTGCGAATGTTATTATAATTATGCATTAAAATTTTGCATTAATGAAAATGTATACCGATTAAGTGATACATTAGATATTGAAGAGCATTAAATGAAAAATTGATGGAATCCTATGCGATCATTCCATAATAATATAAATGTGACAGTTTGTGGAGAGATGTCTGGATGTTTGTTTCTGTTTTACAACTAAGCCGAATTGGCTTAAATATTAAATTGAGATAAAAGCGTACAGTGGAGCTTGTTTTAAATATCTCATCTATACTGTGTATCTGTGTATGTTTGGTATAGCATCACGTAAAATCTGTTAAGCGAATCAGAATCGAGAATAAAGTATTCGATAGCCCTTGAAAATTGCGGCATGTTTCATTAAAATTGATTCAGTGGACTATAAATTATTTGGATTTGAGTGAAATTTTACCGGAAATTTGAAACGAAACCTTATAGATTTTATGGTATTTTCACTTTTTACGTTTTCTTTCAGTTAATTAACACCTTTACATATTTTTAATGATGCTCATAAATTTTTTTTGCTCTCAAAAATGACAGTTGCTTTTAGGAATGTGTAATTTTAATGTGTATTGTCAATGTAAGCAGGCGTTGTTGGGAATGCTAGCCGATTGTGATCACTGGGTTCCAGGATCGAACCCTACATGTTGGAAACTATTTTTATTTTTTACTTTTTAATTGTTTTTATATGTATGTATACATTTATATACACAACATGTACAATGAACTTAAAAATAATATAAATATTGTAATAAAAATGAATGGTTCCTATTGCCGAGTGGCGAAGTGGGTAGCTTTGCCTTATAAGCCGGAGGTCCTATGTTCGAGACCTGGCATCATATGTGTGATAAACGCTGATGTTTGTTTTCGGGTCATACTTGTTGATAATTATATATGTATGTATTCATAAAAACTTAAATACAAAAATAACTCAAAATGTTAACAAAAGTTTTGCGTCCAGTAGGATTCGAACCCGTGTCGCCGAGACACAGGTGAACGTCAAGTCATGTCGGACAAGACGAAGTTGTAGAGTAGGACGAAAGTAACGTTTATTTGTTTTTAAAGTCTGTCTTACGAACAGTTGGCGAGTGATTGTTTGAAAATGATATGTTACCAAGTACCGACACTTATTGTTGTAAAGTTTGTTTTAAGTCGCAAAATTCACAATTTCACAACACACTTCACTTTTAAAATTTGGTATTTATTAATTACTAATTATTATTTATAAATAAATACCGACTGTAAAAAAGTAAAAATGAAAATAAAATAAAATAGAATACCTAGAATGGGAAAATAAAACTAATCCAAGGCAGTTGCAGTGTATGTGTATGTAAGGGGCTGATGTTGTATTTGTATTTTTGTATTTTATGTTTGTGCTAATAATAATAATTTTAGCTTGTATAAGGCTGATACATTTTTATCTAACTTGTTTGTGTTCGATTGATAACTTTAAAAATAAATGTCTAAGTATGGGATATCGCAAAATTTATTAATTTTGATTTCTTTTGTTTTAATTTTGCTTAATAGAAGTGTTAATGAATGCCATTATTGTACTTTGAAATATGTAACGTGATGTGTAACCTGTGTGAAATGTAAATAAAGTAAAATAAACACCCACGTGATAAACTGGGAACGGCGCTGTAGCCCGTAGTGCAGACTACTGCCGTAGTCTAGTTAGGGCGCAGCGGTGCTTTCTATAACAAGAATTGTAGTCAATAAATCTAGTGTGTAAGATTAATGCACAGTAACAAATAAGTATTCTTTTGTACTTACACTTTTATGCTTAGATACTTTTAAGAGCAATGTTGTACTACTGTGGCACGAACAAATAAGTATTATTATTAAGATTTTACGAGGTTTGTATCAAGTCCTTTGTATAAACAGATTTATATTAGCTGAAGCTCAGTTTGTATGTTGTGTAGTTTCCTTCACCACTTTTTATTCTTGCGATCAAAATAATTCGTATGTATTAAATACGGAGTTACACAGTAACACAGCTAAGTAACGCTGGCCAACACACGTTTGCACATTTGTGTGAACATTATTTTACTTTTATCTTAGAATTGTCACTACTCGAGGCTGTAATAATTTTTGCACTAAATAACATGCATTTAACGACATGGTAAAGGGTTCTTGTGGTAGTAGCACAGCCCATTGAAATAAAGCTCAGTTTTACATGAAATAACGTTACTTGGGGAAGTTCAAGGTTCACACTAAACGTTTTACAAAACACTGCCTGGGATTTGTTTATACAAAGTAGAAGAGCAATGTGCTCCAAGATTTGTACATTTTGTTACTCTATTTGGTGAATTCGCCTTAGGCTAAGAAGAGACAACCAATGCAACAAAAGCAACCGAAAGCTACAGTCGCTGACGCATCATTAGATTCAAATATTTACTCAATTAAACTATTCGATGCGACGCCCATTATCGAAAAATTTTCGCCATGGCTATGAACAAATTTTGTATAACACGACTGGCGTGTCAAGCGCCATAGAAGTTGATGGCACGCCTATTGTGCCATCAGCCATGTATATAAAAACACATACTTTTGCCTTTTCCCTGGTTTAGACTTGATTAAACATTAGTTGACATCAAACTACGGTGGTGTACGGCACGATACGTTATTTAAACTGGTTTTTAAGAGTTACACTACGTAATTTTCCTGAAATGCCTCTTCCATCCGGGGTGCCCCAGGAGTAATAGCTGGGTCCCTTGCTGTTTACTTTGTTTATCCTTGACATAGAGAAATGTTTCCTGAATTCGAAGGTTATCTTATTTGCGGATGATATGAAGGTCTTAAAAACGATTTGCAATGCCAAAGATGTGAATGTCCTACAGGCCGATCTCCAAAATTATTGCCTACTTAACAGACTGGACCTAAATGTTACGAAAGTTTCTACATGTCTTCCACACGTCGCCGCCAAGCAGTTCAATCGAGCTACACATTGAAAGATCCAGACTTGTAGAGAATACCAGAGATCAGAGATCTGGGTGTCGTCCACGTGAGGAGATCGGGTTGCTTATTAAGTGAAACACACGTATAAACGCTCTGACTTGTTTATTAGAACTGAACTTAAAATAATACATACACTGTAACACACGAGTAGGTACATAAAGTAATGTACCTAATAAAAACACCTCATAACCGGGGTGAAATTTAAAAATACTTAATTTTAATGTTTTTTTTTCTTACTTCATAAATCCTTATCAAAGATCAACTACAATAGAAACATAAAAAGAAACAAAACCCTCCTTCGAGCAGTCGGGTAAAAACATTCATAATTGTTAAATATACATTAAACATTCAACAAAAGTGTTGGATAGTAACAATTTAGTATGTTATGCGATACGTACGTAACATGATAATCTTCAACTAAGGATAAAGTCACATTGTTGCAATAAAAACTTACATGATAATTAACTTCACAAAGTTACAAAAAAATTATATGAGTAAAATGCTAAAAGTTAATACAAATTATTGAATGCTAGGTTACTAAAAATAAAATGCTTTACTTATTGTTCCGCGCGAATGATATTACTTAGATATCAATAAACTTAACATTTAAGACAAAAAAAATTAAGGTGTTCTATTCTTTAAACCTAAATTAAGATAGGAACGGTTTCGTTCTATTTTTGTTTACTACGTCTATTTTTCCGTTATTTAATATTCTAACATTAGGTTCTACATCTTCTATAACAGTATACGCGGTCCTATATATAATTCATCAAGTTGCAGTTTGCTTTTCTCTGAGATCTTATCATTTTGTTTATAGGTATCATAGTCTAATTTACGTGCAATTTTAGTTTGTACTAAACGCTGCTTTGCATCGTTTAAAGTTATCAGGGTTATATAAAGGTAAAACATCTTTTTGAAGGTTACTCGGTATGTTACATTGTTTTCCAAAAACTAATGCAAATGGGCTGTATTTTGTAGAACTATGAACAGTGGTGTTATAAGCAAAACACCAGAAAGGTAACCAAACACTCCAAGCTTGCGTATATCAATCACACTGAATTCTTAAAAAGGCTGCGAAGTGTTTGTGCGTTTGCAGTTGAATGTAATTTATCGATATTTAACAAATCTACATACCTGATCCACAGTAGCTGAAACGAATTCTGCTATTTTAGAATACCGTACCGTAAAATGAAGTTCTTGACGAATTCTTTTGCAACACTGACTCTTTTTGCTTAAGAGGATAAGCTTCTACATATTTGGTTAACTCACATTGAAGAGTTAATATATAAAAATAACCATTTTCATCTTTGTCTATAGGACCTACAATGTCAATAAATACTTTCTCGAAAGCAGTTTCGCATGTTGTAGTAATAACCATTGGTTCTCGAATGTTTTTCGAATATTTCATAGTTTGACATTTTTCACATTTCCTTAGCATTTTTCTCACATCTGATTCTAATTCTGGCTAGTAGTATTAATTTTTTGTATTATTACCCATTCTACGTACCCCAGCATGTCCGCTTGTCGAAAGTAGATGGTAATCATTTAATATAATTTTCTTTTCTTTGTCATCAGTTATTCTGATAATATTTTTTAAAATATTAAGACGTGGACCGGTCCAATTTTCTCTACTACTTATTTCATTTCTTAAATTACTCATAAAATTCTTATTTTCATCTTTAAAACACAATTATTTTGCTTCTATACGTTCTCAAAATTCCCTTAACATGTCAGCAAGTACGGCTCGCGTGCATTTCTGGCTATAATCAAGGTTAACATATAAAGTTGACTCTTTACATATACAAAACAATCTCTACTTATTTTATTCATTTTTTTTTAAGTTTTACTAAATCTTTTCTTTGTATTAGTTTTAATTCAATAGAATCATGGGGCATACGTAATATTTCCGTAACCGCCGGTTGATCAGGCCTTAAGTCGGCAGAAATACTAAAGTTGCTTCCCATATTATTACGATCACTCATCAGCTCATGTTTTTTCTTTCCTTGTGCCCGGGTCATTACATTTATTTTATTATTTATGTTCCTGAGTTCTTGCGACGTTATCGTCACCCTACTAAACGCATCGGCTATAACGTTATTTTTACCTTTTATATAAACAATTTTAAAATCATATTCCTCAAGCTGTAATCTCAATTTTAATAAACGACTAGAAAGGTGTATGATGGGACATTATAGTAAAACTTCTTCAAAAAAAAAATATGGTCTAAAATATTTGACACTCCAGACTATGGCTAAAAGTTTATTTTGTGTTGTGGGGTAATTTAATTCGGATTTATTTAATGTTCTACTTGCATACGCGACGGGGCGCACAAATACAATACAAAGCACAAAGCCGATAGCTATCCCTGAAGCATCAGTTTGTAGTATAAATTCGTTTTCTGAACTAACATTGGATTAATATTGGAGTTGAAATTAATACCTGCTTTAAAGTTATAAATAAATTTCGATACTCATTCAGAAATAAAACAAAGTTCCTTGGGGTATGTAATACCCCAGTCTATAATATCACGTCAGTAAATTTTTCCATACTTAGTAGTGTTTTGTAAAGTTTTTATCAATGATGCTATGCATTTATATTTATTCATATTCGTATTTGTCAGGTACAAAAAAAATTACCTAATAAATAACTTTTTTACCGTACAAATACGGTTAAGACTGAAAAACGGCCCTGCTAGCTTCATCTAAGTAGGCAACCCCGTTTTTGTGAGGATAAATTTAAGTTCAGCGATCGGTTAAGCGAGCAAAGCTTTTTTTTCGGAATGGAATGTTTATTTATGGCCCTATGAGCCTTTTAAATTTCACTGGACTTTGTAACTTAGCACTGACGGCCGCCGATACGCCTGAGGGGACCCGAGAGGGCACGGACCTCGGCATAGGACGTCGTATATTGAAACTACCACTACTGGTTCGGAAGGGTCATCTAGTGCCAAAGATCTCAACAGCTAGAAACTCAATAGGAATGCGTGCGACGCGTTATCCTGGCCCGCCCGTGGGTTAGGCGATTCGAATGCCGTGTTACTCTATTTCTGACTGGAGCGCCGGCGTTCCTTGTTGTTATAGCGTCGTCGGCATCTGTTAAGACGTTACGCGGACACCTATAACGAACGACACAAATAACAGTCAGGTACATTTTTACACAAAAGCGTTACAATAATTTAAACCGTTAATTAACAAATTAAATTAAACGTGGTCAAAGCCGGGTAAAAACCTTACAAATATAAGAGTAAATTATAACATCGTCTCATCTTAAAGGAATTACGTGTTATGAATTTATATATTTAGTTTGAATAACATTATGTTTCACTAAGTAAATTGTATTATTTAATGTAAAGTCTTGGGTACTGGTGATGGGGATAAATATAAAATGATGAACAAATGTGTAAGTTATTACACACTGTTTGTTTTTAAGTTATACATATTATCT
The DNA here is from genome assembly GCA_923062675.1 of Marasmarcha lunaedactyla. NCBI lineage: Eukaryota > Metazoa > Arthropoda > Insecta > Lepidoptera > Pterophoridae > Marasmarcha > Marasmarcha lunaedactyla. Next base: position 7,777,166 of record OV281339.1, on the reverse strand, counting down.
ATTTATACATCTATGATTGTTTATATATCCCTCACGTTTTTGCACGATTCTTCTTCAACACCTTCAACAAACATCGAACTCTTTAGTGATAATATGGTCGTACTGTTTATCTATCTCGGTTTTAAAGTATTACTAAAAATGTTTCTGCGAATTGTAAATCCGTTTTGAAATTATAAAAAGGCATGAAAATGTGAGTCACAAAGGAAGGGCGTGCACGTGCTTCGTGCAATAACCCTTTATGCGCAACTCCCATAATAAATCTTAATACGTGACTAATATGTCAATTAAAAATATCTCGAGGTGCCGCCTCGTGGCTCAAGTAGAAGTGGTAGAGGTCTTGGTTTCCATTCCTGGGGACACACATCAATTGATCCAGATTTATTGTGTATATTCATTATATTCGGGGGGTTTCAGAGAAATATCTTATTATGTTTACTGTGCTAAATTCACTGTTTTAAGAATTTAGCAATAAAAGATAAAGTGAGAAGGTTCTCGTTATTATTCCTCAGTATATATATACCTAGTTATCCTTGGTTCCAAACAATGCAATGTTTTGGCACTTATATCAACACAGTTAAATTTTTCTTTCATTTCATGTATTATTCTATTCTTTTAAAGGTTACATCAAGAGCGTAAAGGTGGAGCTTGGTGTCCCAAATCACAGATCACGACAGAGTCCACCGAATGGCTGGAGATAGACCTTCACTCGGTGCACGTGATCACGGGAACTGGCACCCAAGGCCGGTTCGGAAATGGCCAGGGTCAGGAGTTTGCGGAGGCCTACATCCTGGAGTACTGGCGGCCTAAGTTGGGCAAATGGATTCGATATAGGACTGTTGACGGCATGGAGGTTAATATGTTTACTAATTTATATTTCTTATGTTTTTTTCATGTTCGATGATAGCGACGCTCTAAAGGTTTTTGCTTTGTAAGTTACTACTCGCTGAGACACTCGATTTATCTGCTGATGTGTGTTGAGCTGTTACGTCCACTTGCGCATACCTGAGTTAACCCTTAAACTCGGAGTTAGCTAATTCGGGTTAAATATCGCAATATACCCTGTCGGTTAAATGGAAATTGTCAGTGATCAAAGACATTTTAACTGAGTGACGACCTAACTCCGGGTTAATTGTTAATTCAAGTCCGCTCAAGTGAGCCTTGGTCTCGCTAATGTGTAAACTACTTGTTATCATATTTTTTAGGTTTATAATGAGCTATTTGACAAGCTTTCAAAAACCATCTCACATTATTTTATTGATTTTAAGTATTTCATTCAGAAACAATAATTAAAAAGTACGCTGATTATTTAAGTTGTCAAAACGCTTGCTCCAGCAATATGGCGTCGAGACTGCATTTGATGTCACGAGATGGCATCAAGATACGACATGCATTTACAGAATGAAGATTTTTACTTGCTATTGACGTCATTTCAAACTTAGCCTATCAAAATTGTTTAATGTCTTGATATTCCAACTCAAAATAGATATGTGGAGGAAATATTAATTATCGTTTATGTCTAGTAATGCAATTATTTTTTTAAATGCAGTATCCATGCGATGGCATTACATATTTCATTGTTTTTATAATGTCAAATAGTATATTTATAAATTTAAGACTTTCTAAATTAAATGTTTATTCATATGTATTTATGTCGTAATAGTTCATAAATGAATTAATTTGTTACAGATCCTACCCGGCAATACATTCACCTATCTAGAGAAGAAGAATCACTTGGAGCCTCCAATCTGGGCGTCCAAGATTCGATTCATTCCATACAGCTCCTATAGAAGAACCGTTTGCATGCGAGTTGAGCTATACGGGTGTTACTGGAGTGGTGAGTTCTAATAAAGTCTGTTATTTAAATAAAACCATGAAGACGATTTCTTTAAGGATTCATTGTTTTGCGACACAATTACAATTATTGACATTTTATGACGTTGGCAGCTACAAGAGTTATTGTCCTTCTTCTGTGTTATATTACATTTCTAAGCATTGCTTAGTTAAGTGTATCTTAGGTTTGGCTGAATCGTTACAAAAAACCACGTAATCAAGCAATATTCAAGAATTTTACCCAAATTTCCACCAAACAACATCGTCACTTAAACTGACTCATATCTTAATTATCAAACTTGAATTGATCCTTAAATCTCTCTTTCAGTTGGAATAATGTCCTACTCCATGCCGAAAGGCAACAAACGGAGTAACGGTCTAGAGCTAACAGATATAATTTACGACGGTCAATGGGGCGAAGAATTGCGTGGCGGCTTAGGCCAGTTGGTTGATGGACAATATGGCGGGGATGAAATTAGAGAGGCCGCGAAAAACTCAGCCTGGGTCGGCTGGCGGAATGACAGCCGAGCCGGACCGCCAGTTCTGATCTTTGAGTTTGACAAAGTCAGGGAGTTCAATGCTGTCAACTTGTACTGCAATAATAAGTTTATGAGGGATGTACAGGTGAGCGAGACTAGATCATTTGTGTTGGTTACTTTTACTTTTATTTAGTTGCTGCTTTGTTTGGTTTTGATTATTGAATAATAATATTATTCCATTTTAATACTATAACCTTGAATATGCTTTCACACTCGGGGTGCAACTAATTTTAAGCCCATCCCTTTCCATTGAACTGTGGACACCAACTCATACTAACGTAAAATGTCCAATGATTTTCAATAAGTTAAACTAAAATAATTACTTTTATATAAGTATTATATTCCTAATAACTTATATCATTTCGTCTGTTTCTAGATATTCTCAGAAGCTGTGATATCGTTTTCAATCGGTGGAAGACATTTTCAAGATGACGTCATTCGCTACAGCCACGTGGAAGACAATATATTCGAAAATTCCAGAAACGTCAGCATAAAGTTGTATCACAGGATCGGCAAGTGGGTCCGGATTGAACTGCATTTTGCAGCGAGATGGATTCTTATTAGCGAAGTTGTTTTTGATTCAGGTTAGCTCAATTACCGTAGTGTTTGTGTTATAATTGGAAGTAGTTGGAGGGGGTTGCACAGAGCTGAGCCTAAGCACAGGAGAGGTTAAAGTCAAAGCTCTGATGCCTTTATTTCATTAGTATCTAAGTTACAAGAGCGCAATAAAATACATTTGATTTTATATAAAATACTCATAAAATAAATAAAATTTCATATCAACTGCAAATAGATAATGTTTTGGTTGTATAATTTTAAATAGCTAAACGACGATATCAAAATTGTATTGAGTGTGTTTTCAATTACAACAAATAGAATTATATTTGCTTCAATACTTTTTCAGACGTCGCCCAAGGAAACTACACCTCTGAAAGTTCAAAACCTGTCACCGGTAAGGAAAAAGCAAAGACACCACCAAACAAAGATTTACCAATATCAACAGCTCGACAAGAAGATCCACTTTACATGGCCATAATAGTGGGAGTTTTAACTGCCCTGGTAATTTTGCTAGCAGTTGCAGTTTTCTTGATTGTGCATAGACACCGACATAGAAAATGCTTTGCGTCTCCGTTAGCAAAGTCAACTATATCACAGAAACGGAATGATGACACTTACAGTCGGTGTGGGACCTCGTCTCATATATCAATGTTGCCGAATAATAAGATGAATATGGAATGCCTAGATATGAAATGTGATGATTATCAGGAACCCTATCAAGCCCTGAAGTGTGCTCCGTACTTCAGTTATAGTACGGTTTTGCTGGAGATGAAGGACTTTGTTAAGGATCAAAGTGCTTTATCGGGTGAGTTCACCTCTTTTGTTTATTTCAAAAGTTTTTATATCAATGATCATAGAGAAGGAAAATGAGGCTGTGAAGTTGTTGTCTCCAACATGTACGTTATGTTATTAATATGTAATAATTTGATATAATTTTTGATACTTAAGTTGGTTGGTGTAAGTTAGTTGGTATAGCTTGGACGATTTTTTGTTTTGATAATGAGAAAACATATGAATAGTTTCTATGTTGAGTTATGTATATTTAGATACAAGTCATCTTTTTGTCTTCATAATTTAATCAAATAAAATATATCTGATTTCTAGCAGAATTAAAATTAAAATGTCATTGAATACACAAGTTGCTACCAAAACATTGCTACCTGAAATTGAATTTAAACTGTTTCAAAAACTGGTCGCCTTATCTACTTATAGGATTTATACAACCTGTCTTTTGTCAGTATAAAGTACTTGACCTGTTTGAACGCGGTCTTTGTAAATGTCGTTTTCTTCACAAAATATACCCAGATGATACGCGAATAAAGTCGCGACCAAAAGCGATTCAAAAGTTATAATCGTAAAAAAACGATGAAAAAAATTTTATGTGTGTATCATGTAATTCTTATAATATTTTATTCTGTTTATAGCGGACAGTTCGAACTACGAGTATGCAGTACCAGAGTTAAGTTCGGCGCCACTGTTAACAGGCGCCAGATATTCTTCGCGTTCCAATGACACCATTAGGGTAAGATTGTCCATACTATAAATACATCATATAAAGTGGAAATTATTGTATAATTCTTGAACTTCCACATAACTCCATTATCCGGAAGAACCTAAGATGGACTTAAGGTGGATCATAAAGATCCTGAAGGCGCTCCTAAGTATAGATTTTGCTTTGGGAATTTATTTATTTAACATTCACAATATCCACAGATTTTAGTTTATATATAAAAAGTAAGACTTACATATTAAATCCTATATCCAATAACGGATTCGCATTATATAAAAATATCCACATAGAGAGTAATTAATGAGTTATGAAAAATTAGTTAAAATGTACGTATTGAAAGATTAAGTATAAGGTGTAGGTATTATGATTTCTGTGGGTGTGTAGTGTCCGCGTCAGTGAGGTGTGTGTGTGTGTCTATGTGTGCAAATTGTAACAGTATCCCATATATTTTTATAATTTTCAAGTCACAGTTAGATGCTCAGTGATTTGCCTTTTTGACTCAATGATTTGATTTTAATATAATTTATTTGCTGAGTAAAATCTAAAATTGATAGTGTCCTACTTAACTGTTTGAGGGCTCTGAGATTAGCCACAAGATATGTAATTCAAAATTATAGACATAATTATATTTGGTCTTTACCTATGAAATTGCCGTTTTTCACGAAATAAATGAAGCGTAATTTTTTAATATATTTTTTATTTCTATTAATCAAAATAATCACCCATGCAATCAATGCATCTTTGCCAACGCATTGGTAGCTTATTGATGCCTTTCTTGAAGAAATCAGCTGGACGGGAGGTAACAAATTCTTCAAAGGCATTTTGTACTGCCTCTCGGGTATTGAATTTGTTTCCCGCCAAGAAGTTATCCAAATTCTGGAAAAAGTAGAAGTCTCTAGGCGCAAGGTCTGGTGAGTACGGCGGATGACGGAGAACTTCCAATCCCAACTCTTGTAGCTTGGAGACCGTCTGCTGTGCAGTATGAGGTCGCGCGTTGTCGTGCAGGAGCAGTGGAGCCGAACGATTGACCAAAGCTGGTTGGAGACGTGCGAGCTTCTTCAGCATTGTGTTCAGTTCTTCACAGTACACATCTGCAGTAATGCTTGTCCCGTTTGGCAAGAAGCTGTGATGAATTACACCCGCGTTAGACCACCAAACAGTGACCATCACTTTTCTAGGGGTAAGTTTTCGTTTAGGGCATTGTTTGGGTGCTGAACCAAGTTTTCGGACGACCACGGGGTTCATTTTTCAGGTCAAAATTTCCAGAACGGAAGCGGGTAAACCAATAACGGGTGGTGCGTTCGTTTGTAGTGTTCGCTCCGTAAACGTCGTTGATGTTGCGTGCCGCTTGTGCCGCTTTGCTGCCACGACGGTACTCATAATCCATAATTACTCGAATTTTTAACTTATCCATGATGACGAAAAATGTTCGAATGCGTTGAAAACAAAACACTAACAATTAAACAAATGACGATTTTAGAAAAAGAATTCCATGTTTGTCAAATAAAATTAATTTGAAATTAGAATTACCAGTCAAAAAAAAAATATTTTCATTTGAAATGGCCAGTACGGCAAAACGGCAGTTTCATAGGTAAAGACCTATTATAACATAGGAGGTCTTTTGTCTTGGGGTCTCATGTTAAGAAGAAATGTCATGTCACTTGATCGTAGAAATAAGTTCATTTGGCTGTCAAATTGCTAAGTCTTCGCTATGGCTATTCTTGTCAGACCCGCAGGAATAATACCAATAAAGTTGTTTTAAAATAACTTAAATTAGTAATATCGATTATTGTTAATCCTGATCGTTCCAAAGCGTGATTTTATTTTTAACTAAAAAAATACTCAACTTTTCTATATGAATGATTCTGAAAAAACGTTTCTTATTTTTAATGGTGTTTGTGATATTTCAGTCTCCAAGCCAGCAGGAAGTGTTCATAGACTTGAAGCGACGCTTAGAAACTATGAACGTCCTCGAGTTCCCTAGACATAGGCTTCGAATGATTTCCAAATTAGCTGAAGGTGCTTTTGGCACGGTAAAGTTTTCATTTATTACTTTAAATTTATAGATAAATTAAAATTTAAGAATTCACAATAATACAACTTAATAAAAGCTAAAAGTATTATTGTTTATTTTAGGTAAAACAACATATAGTAAAAACAACATTAAGTTCCTCTGCAGATTCATTAATAATCAGACTTTTATAACCATTTCAAAACCCATTGATGTGCTCAACAGATTGTGTCTGTCTTTGGTCTGATAGTGTTTGCATAAACATATTGAGCAACTACCGAAATATGTTATTCGGAAGTATCGTATAAATAATTGTTTATATTGTGAGGATACTAATTATTTTTTGGAAATCCGGAGACCTCAGTAATCTTTTTTTTTTTACAAATAATGAGTAAATTATTTAAATATTAAATAATATGTTGATTGCAGGTTTACATAGCAGAAGCCGATGGGGTGCCAGAATATAACGGGACAATAACTTCAGAGAAAAGATTGGTTGCTGTAAAGTTCTTATGTCATGATGCTTCTATTAAAGAAAGGTTTGTTGTTTAGATTAAGGCCCATCCTTTACTGACTATTAATAGCTTATAAAACGCGATACTGTCAGATTGACTTTGACTAAAGTGCAAATAAAAATAAAATAAAGTTATAAGAGGCAACCCTGGAAATAGCCAATTAGACTAAGTACATACTACTAACCAAAAACCATTCAAACACATTAAATACTTTTTTCCTTATTAATAAATTAACTTTCTTGTAATTACATTAACTCTTATATACTACTTTGGGCTCTTATGCCCAAAATATTCAATTTTATTATTGCTCAATACTCAATTACTTGTTAGGGTGTTTGTATTATTACATTTGCCATCGAATATTTGGTTTAATTTGATTTGTACGACGAGGATAATTAGATTTGTATAGTTTAATTTTGTTTGATTTCGTTTAATTACAGGGAAGAATTTGAAAGGGATGTGCGTATCCTAGCTGCTCTGTCGTCGCCACATTTAGCCAGAGTATTAGGAGCATGTCGGGCACCTCCTTTGGCAGTCGTGCTGGAATATTTGGAACTAGGTATTATTATAAATTTACCTTAGTATTTCATTTAATTTTTAACTATTTACATAATGTATGATCTAATTTTATGATTATATGTAATAGTAGTTGACGACAGGTAAATATGTAAGGTTAGCGTGAGTGTAGTTTGATGGAGTCCGACGTCACTTTTATATTTTAAAGTGATTTAAATAGAAGATTTTCATGTTAGCAGTAAGAGAGTAGTTGCTTTGTACTACCATAAATAAATTAATATACAATTTTAATTTTAGGAGAACTTTGCGCTTTTCTTCGCGCGTCTACGCCTCTCGCTACGTCGACTTTGTTGCATGTAGCGACTCAGATCGCCGCAGGCATGCAATATTTGGAGTCTCTCAATTTTGTACATCGAGATTTGGCTGCCAGGTGCGTTGAAGATGTTTTTTTATATAGAAGCAAAATATTATAAAGGTTACATAATCGTTTTGTATATGATCCATTTAGCCTGAAAACTGGATGTTGTTTTATATGGATTTTATTTATTTTGCGGAGCTATTTTTGCGTGTCAAGATGTAGTGATTGTACACGAACACCAATGCAAGGTTTTACCATTTAGTTCTAATATGTGTTTATCATTGGCACATTACATCGATTGTGATCTATTAAATTAGTTATCGGGTCCTTTAGGCGCTGCGCAAGCTTTTGTGTTGTGAGCGAAAATAAAATATAATTAGTTTCTGCGCAGACGTAGACACTTTCTGTGTCCAGTTGCGTCCACTTAGCACATACCGATCGCGATTCAAAAGTGGTCGGCGTGTGTAACTGGACATGTGTTAGTTACAGGCAACCAGCGAGTGTGTCCGGTTGCCGCTCCAACTACGATTTGCTGTGATGGTGTGGTGTGTCAACGATAATAGATGGCCACGTCTGTGCAGCGCCTTAGTTCGTTTACCCAACTTTTCCTTTACAATAACTGATATAAGACCATTATCTTAACTATAAATAACTATATTATTACTATCAAGAGCGGTGCCGGTTATGCTCAACCAATTTTCGAAGTTCTTTAACCCTTAGAAGTTTTCTGGAGGCTATATTTTGCCTAAAAATTTCTACTGAATCAGGAGGGTGAAAGCATGCAATTCCTCCAGCTTATTATTCAATTCATTACTACATCCCAGACCTTACTTTTTCAGAAACTGCCTCATAGGCAAAGGGTATCAGATAAAGATCAGCGATTTCGGGACCGACAACGAAGCGTACGCGTGTGATTATTACAAAGTCGACGGTAGAATTCCGCTGCCGCTGCGTTGGGCCGCTTGGGAATCCGTTTTGAGAGGGAAATATACTACCAAAAGTGATGTTTGGGCTTTCGCTGTGACCGTTCATGAGATTTTCACATTGTGCCGACGTAGACCATATGAACATTTCACTGAGACTGAGGTAAGCAGTTTTTTGATAGTATCTTTTGACAATAATAGCCAAATATTAAGCGCTTATTGTTCTCAACTTTTTGTATCCCTTTGTACTTCGAACAGAAAGTAGTGTTATTTTTTCGACTTGAGAAAGATTTTAGCTTGTCTGATTTTTTAAAAGTATTTTTCTAATAAGTGCAATATTCCGATGAGGGATTAAAATAAAACTTAATGAAGGTAATATTACTTTCCCGTAGAAAAATGTGCCCTCTATCCTTTGCTGTATTCCTGACAAGGGGTACGCGATTTTCATCTAGAATCTGTTCAGTGGTTAACGCTTAGCGATCGAACCCCCTGTCGAAATTATAATATTAGTATAATAAACTAAATTTTATCTCACCCCGCAGGTCCTAGAAAACCTTTCACATTTGCAAGCGGACGACGGCATGTTCGAATGCATAGACCGCGCTCAGAGCTGTCCCCGGGACATATACGACCTCATGTGCGACTGTTGGCGCCGGGACGAACTCGACCGGCCCACCTTCTCAGAAATACACCTATTCCTACAAAGGAAAAGCCTAAATTACGCGACCACGTGATCCATACTAAAACTTCTATAAGGCAGCCTCTGTATCGATTTTGTTTTAAGCTATTTCGCCAGGAAAAGTGTTGTTAAGTACAATGACATATCTATTTTTCGCACGTGTCAATGTTCCGTTCTTTCAGGGGTTCAGTTCTGAGAAGTGTTATTTGATAACGCTGTTGAAAGAAATTGTTATCGTTGGTAGGTGTTGATAAGCTAGCAGAAGCGTTTTAGAATGCATCTGTTTATTAAAAAGTGTGTTACCATGGTAACAATTTCATACCACAGTATTATGCTGTTTTGTTTCTGAGAGTAGCAAATCATTTCGGAATGACGGCTTGTCTATTTACTGCGAAATCTATTTGTAAATCGTCAATTATTTGAAAATCGATGACAACAGGCAAGCAACTAATATTATAGTTTTAAACAAAAAAGAATATGGCACGATTAGCTTACTTGAATATTTGAAAAGGGCCTAATAAATGACTCTTGCTTAAGAATTATTATGGAGCACAATAAAGAACGGCATTGACGAATTAATTCAACCCTGTTACAAGATGTAATTGAATATATTTGTACTTGGTAGTATAGCTGATGGTAATATTAAGGGACTTATTCAATAATACGCTGGCTAACGTAATAGATTATTATAATTATGCGCAACTAGAAGCTATGGTACAATTTTAATGATTCTCATATTTCGAAATCCTATTTTTGGATACCTATTTCTATTAAGACTGATTTTTCCTTTGCTCTCGAGAGTGTTTAATGTGTATTTGAAAAGCTGATGTTTTTCGTTGACTCACTTGGTCACAGCATTATGATTATTTTCTGTTCAATAAACCGCCTATCGCTGAATTCAATGTGAGCTGGCTGTACCTAGAAAATTTAAAAAGGATGCATTAATTGTTTTAGGCGCACAATTAATGCAAGGTATTTGATTTTCATATAAAATTAAATATATTTGATGCTTTTGACAATCACACAGTGAAACGTACTAGTATTTTCTTTTTATAATTATTTGTTCATACATAATTATGTATGTCGCATTCGACGTTACAATACTAGTCCTAATTTATCTATGTATTTCTGCAGACTTTGAAAGACTTTGCGTCGAAATTCCGGTGCATATTTGCTATAGCGTCATTTTAATATATAAATTGCTTGTACCCATTGACTTACAAAAAAATTGACTTCGGATCTGCGCTCTAAAATGCAATGAAAAAGAAAATATAGTGTGAATATCATATCAGTCTTGATTTGATCGACCGCTGGATAACACAACCAAAATGTCATATTGCTTGGTGAAAACTGTCAATATTCAGGACAGTTTTAACGTTAATTTTAAGATCCACCATCCATTTGTTTTGTGTCAACGCTTGTACCCTATTCTTTAAGCCTGGGATATTTTACATTCCATTAAACTTATCTACCGATTTGTAAACTGTACTAGCCAAATACTTACTCAGAAGAAATTATAAGTTTGTGCTTTTAAATCATCGGATTTAGTTGGTGAATTGAGCACGGTTTTCTTTCATAGGGGTTTTCTATCATTCTTTCTTTTGGTGTGAAAAGTGCTGCAGAATTACTCATAATTAAATAAATTTGAATTATCTGGGTACGAGTCGCCACAATTTCTACGTCTCTCATATTGTATTTTTTGTACTTTTATTTATTTATTGTGTGTACTTTTTAATATTTATATGTAAGGGAAATATCAATAATAGATTAGTTTTGATGAAAGTAGTTCCCTATGAGGCTTGTTATGAAAATAGAGTAGTTGTAAGCTGTATGAAATTGTATTTTCTTGAATAAAGTAAAAATTATCCTTTTACGTACATGTGTTTAGCGGACTGCGGCTGAATACACTGCTCAAAAGGGGTCAAGGGATCAAGATTCTTTGAAATTAATAGTTCGTAATAATTATGATTTCAATTTTTTAAAGCAAAAAACTCTTTCTTTTTATGCAACACGTATATTTTGTAACCTTCCACTGCAGGTGTTGTGAAACATTGTTACATTAATCAAACGTTTTATTTTGAAAGCTGTTGAAAAACAATTATTGTTATAGCATGCATGGATGTGTATCTGTCTACATTTATAAAAGAATTTCAAATTAAATAGAAATCGATAGGATATAAAAAATACAGTTACAGACGAAAAGTAAAATAATAATCTGATGATATCGAATAAAGACTTTTAGAATGGTAAATTACAGCAAATAAAAATTGTTTGTGAGGCAACTGATCAATAAGTCTTGCATGATAATTTTCAGAATATTGTTTTTATTTCTTGATGGTTAACTCTCTATGCTGTAGCCAAATTAGTGGTTTATTTCCAAGTTCATGTCTAAAGCTAGTTGATTTAGAACTGATTTATTAAACTGCAAACGATGATTCATTGTAAAACTCATCCCCACTATGAGTAGTAACTTTATGCATTGCCATTGGTTTATCTTGTAGTCTTGTAAATTTGACTTCCCGTGGGTGTTTTCATGTTTGGTTTTAGTATAAAAAATACTCCTATCCCGAAATTCTCAAAGTCTGTATCAGGTTAGATTTAGAACTTAGCAAATGTATGAATAATGCGTTAAGAGAACATAAGTTTTATATGCTGTATGGTGTTTTTTCCACACTCACGTACAGCATGTTCACTGTGGCATTTCTGTATTATGTTGGTAATCTTGGAGATTTGAAAAAGGTAAATAAAATTGAAATTGTAAATAAGCCGTAAAGTAATTGTACTTACATCATCTCTGCCTCAATCCTTTTCTATGTAGAATGTCGGTAAATGTCTCTAAATAATTATGTAGACCTTTTAATTCCCACGAAATCTTATTAGACTTAATCTTGAAGACACTGCCAATATGTAATAATCCAGAAAAAGTTAGTGACGTAACTTTAGTTTAACTTGTTAGTTCATTTCTTATTGAAATAGTACATCGAGTTAGTATTTCGAAGACATCGATATTTAAATGCTATTTAAGAGGTTTGCCTACTTTATGCCTTTCATGTGATAATAATTCACGGCCGGCAGCTATATTCAGTCTAACTTCTTATTATGAAACGGATCAAAACTTTAGAAATGGGATTTGTATTTTACAGTTTCGGCAACAACCCTGTTGTCAACTTAGTAAGGATATTGAAATCTAAATGCGAAAGCGGTGAACGTCAAGTGACTGTCAAAACTGTCAAGTTGACAACTGCAAGCATTCGGACTGATGGGGTAATATTACTTCAAAAGGTTGGGCCGTTTTGCCACATACACTGTACAGCAAAGGTCTGTGTCCTGCAATTGCTATATTTCTATTTCTCTAAAAAAAAAAAAATGTGTTTATCTAAAAAGCTCGCGCTTTCACTTCAGAAATATCTTTTTTGTATTATCAGGCCCAATTATCTCAATGTTTTGAACATATAGGATGGCAATTAATATACCATAGATTGTATATAGCAACGGCCTTAGTGCCATAAATCCAGTACCTCGATGTCAACTGATCTAGATTGACGGTCACGAACTGGACAATAAAATTATGATTATTTTAGTTAACTTCAATAACGACAGATGTTAATGAAATAGCTTTAATACACTATACTTATTAGATCGTATAAATTCTAATAATAATATAAATTTGAATCGTTTTAGATGCAAGAGTTAGTAACGTGCAGGAGAGACCGAATTGAGCGGCTTAATTCTTAAAGTTTATCGTAATCAATATAAGCACTTTTATATAGCTGTAAGCAGGTGTTGTTAGTTTCCAATCTAGGAAAAGTTTTAATCACTTTATAGCACACAGACAGAACCAATATTTAGTAGGTAAAAGAAAAAGAAGAGTTTAATTATTTTATAAGGACTTAAGTAGAGTAACTTTAAGTATTGCATTTAATTTCTTAAAACATGCCTCGATATTCTTCATTATTTGCTATCTCTAGGTGATAGTCGTGAATGAGAGACAGAGTAGTTTGTATCTCGTTCTCTCGTGATTGGTATAGTCTGTTAATTTAATAATGAGCAAAGACTCCTTAACGACTAATATCGAGTTACTGAATACAAATAAATAAAATTTCTGTACATGTCTATCTATTTTGTAAGTCTTCGGTCATCCTTAAATAAAAAGACTGTATCGATAGTTTGGTCTTCTAATCGAGCAACTTTTTCACGATATTTTCCTATTTTTTATGAAAAATTGTCATTCTAATGTATTGCTATGTAACTATATTTGTCGGGATAATAAGATAACAACTTTTGCAGTCGTGTTGATCTAAAGAATCAGATGATGAGTTTATTTAAGCATATTGTTTGAAATTGCGCACTGAGTAAAGAATAAATATAGACAATAAAATTACCCACTGTCAATTGTCACTGTCACTGTTCATGTTTTACAAATACAATTTGGGTCATGATAAACCAATTTTCTCGGCAGCCTTAATAATCCCACCGCAAGGATATCAGAGTTACTCAACTAAGTGGTTTCATTAATTTTGATACACCAGAAGGTGACTGTAAGAATAGCAAATTATATGAGCAGTCAATGTGCAAAGAAAATTCAAACGCTACAACCCTAAGTCTATCAAAAAACCGTAACGATAAGAATCTTGTAGAGTGGACTATTCGTTTCTGAGAAACGTAAAGAATTATTAAATTAGCAGTATCAATCTTTATGCCATTATATTAAATGTTTCCATTTAATTTTTTCATCTCGCATATCTTTTGCTGTCCTTATATATTCTTTAACTCTTTCATACACGATTTAATTCATTAATTTGCGTAATCTTCGATGTTTTCTGTTCGATTATGACTGATGATTTCTTGACATGGTGGTCCTCTATCGAATAAGTTAATGGTTGCTCGCTCAGAAGACTGTTTAGGCACTAATAATAATGTAATGATGTACAATAAGACACCACCTGCCTTAGTGATGCTATTCTTATTCCCTAAAGCTATGACGAACACGATAGGTCAAAATTTATAGTGTATCTTGTAAATATAAACTTTTACGTGGGATTTAAATCATTGAGCACTATATGGAAATCTTTTATTCCTAACAATGGTCCAAACTTCACTCGCTTTTTATTTGTACTAAGTTAAACAATTTCTATATAGATAAATAAATAACAATAATTAGAGACTAGAAGTACGAGTATATGCTTTAATTTTTTTATTTTATAAATGTTTATCATGTATTGTGAATGCTTAATTTTCATATCTAATCAAAGTTTTACGAAAGAAAGGTTGATACCAAATGCAGTATTTTTATTTTATACTTTACATCTTTGTACCCAAATAAAAGCAATAATCTATTATGTCCTGTTTTATTTATTCCTAGAAATTTGCCGCAACCACGGGCGACTTTGCCCTGCAAAAACGCCAAAAAAACAAAAGACGTCGAAGATCAGTGTGTAGCTTCAAAAATGCGGGAAATAGAAATAGAATTTAATTCAAATTCAAATTTACTGCAAATGTGGGGAGGCCTTAAGATAAAAGATGAATTTTTACGCCGTTGGGAGCAAGAACTAGTCCGTTCAAGAAGTATTTTTTAACAAACCAGGTACTGTCGGGGACATAAAATGAAATGAAATATTAGGTCTTTACCTATGAAATTGCCGTTTTTCACGAAATAAATGAAGCGTAATTTTTTTATATATTTTTTATTTCTATTAATCAAAATAATCACCCATGCAATCAATGCATCTTTGCCAACGCATTGGTAGCTTATTGATGCCTTTCTTGAAGAAATCAGCTGGACGGGAGGCAACAAATTCTTCAAAGGCATTTTGTACTGCCTCTCGGGTATTGAATTTTTTTCCCGCCAAGAAGTTATCCAAATTCTGGAAAAAGTAGAAGTCTGTAGGCGCAAGGTCTGGTGAGTACGGCGGATGACGGAGAACTTCCAACCCCAACTCTTGTAGCTTGGAGACCGTCTGCTGTGCAGTATGAGGTCGCGCGTTGTCGTGCAGGAGCAGTGGAGCCGAACGATTGACCAAAGCTGGTTGGAGACGTGCGAGCTTCTCCATCATTGTGTTCAGTTCTTCACAGTACACATCTGCAGTAATGCTTGTCCCGTTTGGCAAGAAGCTGTGATGAATTACACCCGCGTTAGACCACGAAACAGTGACCATCACTTTTCTAGGGGTAAGTTTTCGTTTAGGGCATTGTTTGGATGCTGAACCAGGGTCCAACCAACTTGCTGAGCGCTTACGATTGTCAAACAGGATCCATTTCTCGTCACAAGTAACAATGCGGTTCAGGATTCCTTCATTTGTATGCCTGCTGAGCAGTGCAAGGCACGTCTCCACGCGTACTTCGCGCTGGCGGTCATTAAGTTCGTGGGGTACCCAATTGTCAAGCTTTTTTACCTTGCCAATTTGACGCAAATGGACCAATATTGTTTTGATGCTAACGTCGAAAGCTGCTGCTAATTCAGCCGTGGATTGAGTTTCATCAGCTTCCACAATTGCCTATAATTCGTCATTGTCGACCAAAGTTTTCGGACGACCACGGGGTTCATTTTTCAGGTCAAAATTTCCAGAACGGAAGCGGGTAAACCAATAACGGGTGCGTTCGTTTGTAGTGTTCGCTCCGTAAACGTCGTTGATGTTGCGTGCCGCTTGTGCCGCTTTGCTGCCACGACGGTACTCATACTCCATAATTACTCGAATTTTTAACTTATCCATGATGACGAAAAATGTTCGAATGCGTTGAAAACAAAACACTAACTATTAAACAAATGACGATTTTAGAAAAAGAATTCCATGTTTGTCAAATAAAATTAATTTGAAATTAGAATTATCAGTAAAAAAAAAAAATATTTTCATTTGAAATGGCCAGTACGGCAAAACGGCAGTTTCATAGGTAAAGACCTATTATTTATTTCTCAACATTGACTTGTTCTTATTGACGTCAAATAAAACATGACTCTACCACCAGTTCGAAAAAACCTTCGTGAAGAAGAACTGGCACGAAACTTCACGGGTATATTTTTTTCAAAATAAATTTACAGTGTCTTTATGTCTACACAAAATTATTCTTATCTGCATCTGTTAGCTCGGCAAGTCTCCCTCCCCCCAAGTATCCAAACGACGAACACCCTCAAACTGCACCCGTTCACGAATTAACGCGGTATCCAGCCATCGCCCTCCTCAACCATATTAGAGGGAAGTGAGCGACCCATCACCCGACGCTACCATAAGAAGACGTACTTTAGTGACAATGACGCTTTAGATATTCATCGGGACGAAGAACTCAACGAACAAACAGACACATCACACATGATTTGTTACAAATATTAGAACAATCCTGTTAATGTTTGTAATTGTCCGGAAACATACATTCTAAGTAAGCCTAGATTGCGATATTGTTTCAGGAATGCAGATTACGACCTCCTTAATAAGGAATTAACTAATGCTAAGTGGGATGAATTATTTCTACATAAGTCAGCAGATCAAGCTGTAGAAGTATTTTATGAAGTAATTTATGGCATTATTCGTAAATACATACCTCTAAAAATGATTAAATCATCACAATTTCCAGTATGGTTCAATTTCCATTTACAAAAATTATTTAAACTTAAAAATAAAGCGTGGGTAAAGTGGAAAATAAACAAAAATGAAGCTGACTATAATGATTTTTCGTTTTATAGAAAACTAATGCATAAAGAGTCCACCAAGTCCTACAGAAACTATATAAATACAGTAGAGGAAAGTATTAAAATGAATATAAAATATTTTTGGACATATGTATCAAATAGAAAAAACTCATCACTTATTCCGAGTGACGTATTTTACGGATATAATACTGCTAACAGCCCTTTCGATGTGTGCAACCTGTTCTCTGAATACTTTCACTCGGTTTTTGAACAATCTACTGTTCCTATAGATTATTCCATTGATATGGTTGATAAGGCTAGCTATAACGAAATGAATACTAATCTATGTAATATTATAATTTCTAAAGACGACATTGTTAAGGAATTAAAATCACTTGATATTACCAAAGGTTCTGGTACAGATAACGTACCTCCGATATTTTTAAAGAACACTGCTAACACGATTTGTATACCCCTACATTATTTATTTAATAAATGCTTAAAAGACGGTGTTTATCCTGACGTTTGGAAATCCGCCCGCATAGTACCCGTACACAAAAGTGGATCGAAGAAAAACGTAGAAAACTATCGTCCAATATCTATTCTACCCGCTCTGTCGAGGCTTTTCGAGAGGCTGGTACATAATAATATATATCCCATCCTACATTCAACAATTATTCCTCAACAACACGGTTTCGTTCATAAGCGATCAACTAATAGTAATTTACTCCTTTATGTAACAGACATTTTTGAAAACTTAGATGCTAATAAGGAAACGCATAGTATATACACGGACTTTCGGAAGGCTTTCGACAGAGTGGATCATAGAATACTATTGGACAAGTTGGCGTTTAATGGTATCCGGGGGAATCTCTGGCGGTGGTTTAAATCATACATACTTAATCGAACACAGAAAGTTGTGATAAATGGCTATGAGTCGAATTCAGTAAATATAAGTTCGGGTGTACCTCAGGGATCCATTCTAGGGCCCCTCCTTTTTATATTATTTATAAATGATATCCACACATGCTTTAAATATAGTAAATTTCTTTTATATGCGGACGACTTAAAAATATATCACATAGTTCATGACTCATTAGACCTACATCACCTACAAGATGATCTTAACCGATTCACAGAATACTGTTTGGTAAATAATCTTAGTCTTAGCTTAAACAAATGCAAGTTTATATCTTTCACCAGGAAAAGAAACTCCGCTAAATTCACTTATAAGTTATGTGGCTCTGTCTTGGAGAAGGTAAATACTATAAGAGATTTGGGTGTTTACTTGGATAGCAAATTGACCCTGGATGTGCATATTGATACAATTTGTAACAAAGCCTACAAAATGTTTGGTTTTGTGATGAGGGCATGTAAAGACTTCAAAAAACCAAGTACCTATATATATATATGTATAAAACGTTAATTAGATCACAATTAGAGTATGCAATTTCAATATGGAACCCGTTTTATAAACGATATGCAAATAATTTAGAAAACATACAGAAAAAATTCTTAAAGAGTATGCAGTATAGATGTGCTCGTATTTATTTATCTTATAAAGATTTACTGAAGAGTTACAAATTATTAGACTTAAAGTCTAGACGTCATCAACTAGAAGTTATGCTTTTGTATGATCTATGTCATAACCGCTATGATTGTGTTGACCTAGTAAATAGGATATTTTATCTGGTTCCTACTCGATCGCATATGCGTGCAGCCCGTAAGCAACATGTATTTGCTACTACAAAGTGCCGCACAAATGCTGGCAAAAGGGCTCCTATGAATAGACTCTTTCTTAACTATAATGAACACTTTGGTCATATTGATATCTTTGCTACCCCTGTGGGCTACTTTCGAAATAAAATAATAGAAGTCCTAAATAATAATAATCCGATGTAATAATAATTAATTTTAGTAAACATTTGAGTGGTTAATTCACTGTAATGTATTAAGTACTTTTTTGTAAATGTAATCTACTTACCTTACCGCCTCAACATAGATACTTTCATCTCTCACCTGTAGTTACCTGTGGCTAACGAAGTTGGTCTTACAATTACATATTTCGTATTAGATCTACTATTTAGTAACATCGATTGTAAAACTGTTTGTTGGTCCTAATAAATTAAAAAAAAAAAAAAAAATGAGTGGATTATACCCAAGGGCCAAATTTTATCATCCAAATAATCGGATAGTTGATAATATGCTTTTGCACACAACTTCTGCTTTATAGTTTCTTTGAATTTGTCAATAGGAAGACCTTGGATATCCTCAGGAACCTTATTATAAAAGCGTATGTACATTGACCCATGAATGAGTTAGTGACTTTATGAAGCCTACTATTATGAGGTGCCAGCATATTTCTTCCTCTCGTGTTAACATTGTGCAGATCTTTTTTTCTTTTGAACAAGGTTATGTTCTTTTTTACATACATTAAATTTTCTAAAATATATCGTGTATGGAAAGTGAGAATATTTATTTCCTTAAATTTACTTCTAAGTGACACCCCCTAAGTTGACCGAACTGAGAGATTCTCAGCACTTTTATGCAGAATCAACATAGTATCGATGTCGGCAGCACTCCCCCACAACAGAATACTATATGTCATGAGGCTGTGGAAGTAACCAAAATAGACTAATCGAGCAGTTGTTTCACTTGAAATTTGTCTCACTTTTTTTAACAGCATATGCGGCAGAGCTAAGTTTATGCCCAGAAATACAGTTGAGTTTACTTAACTACAATGTTTGTGTTTACCTGTTTGACATTTGGCAATGTAAACTTAATACATTTCGTTTTTTTTCATTGAGGAGCAAATTATTAGCTGAGAACCACTTCTCTGTGTTGGAGATGCATTGGTTTACGGCTCGATAGTCAGTTTCTTGTCTTTTGATTTTAAATAAGAAGGAAGTATTCAGCAAACAATATGTCCTCGCATTGATTCTTAACGACCGATGGCAGAGAATTGATATATACTAAAAATAGGAAAGGACCAAGAACTGAGCCCTGGGGCACACCAGGTGATACCAATAAGATATACCGGTCACATAGCGGAGATCGGGAGACAACGAGGCTCATGGAGTATCTCAGCGATGCAGCAGATAAGGTTCGACAACGTTTTCCCTCAGCGCAGTTGGTGTTCCTGGTGGATTTTAACGCTCATCAGGGGCAATGGCTATACGAGTGGCTTATAAGTTTTCCGTGACTCAAGGTCTCTCACAGCTTGTGCACGAGCATTCCCGACGTTGCTGGCCGCACTGCATATTATTTAGACCTTCTGCTGCAACTGATCCTGACAGGTGCTCGGTATCCGTAACTGCACCTTTAGGGACATCCGACCACTGCGTGGGGAAATCTGTGTCGCAGTACTCGCCGCCTGAAACTGCCCAAAAGGCGCTAGGCGAGTATGGCGATACAAATTAGCGGATAGGGATGAGATGCGGCATTTTTTCGCGTCTTATCCTTGGCGGCAGTCTTGTTTTACATCAATGATCCATCTAATGCTGTGTCAAGTGTGATAGGCCAAGCAATGGAGTATTTCATCCCTTACGCTGACCTATCCCTTGAAATCAAATGTCGCCCATGTTTAATGCTGTTTGCCTCACAGCTGAAAAGCTTAAGCATGAAGCGTACAAAGCCTGGGCTGATGGTCGCAGAAGCAAAGCCGTGGACTCGCATGAACTGAAGGAAAGTTACAATGCTGCCGCCAAGTCTTGCAAAAAGGTGAACATAAATATGCTTTGACCACATCGGAGATAATATAGCGTCATACCCTTTAGGAAACAAAGCCATCTGGTCTCTGGCCAAGTCGGTTGTCGAACTTCTGTCGCCCATCGCTGCCACCTCTGAGGCCGCACTGGCCCACACCGCAAAAGAGAAAGCAGATTTTTTTCTAATATTTTTGCAGATTGTTCACGTTTAAATAGTCAAGATAAAGTCCCACCCCAGTTACCTCGGTTCGGACCCAAAATGGGTACCGTTCATACCGCCAAAAGGAGGTTCTTAAATGCTTGAAGAATTTAGACGAGAATAAATAAGACGGTCCCGATGGCATACCTGCAGTTTAGTTAAAACACTGCACAGCCAAGTTGTCTCCCATTCTAACGCGCCTGTATCGACTCTCTCTAGAATCCGGAAAGGTCCCCAAATCCTGGAAGCTGGCTAACGTGCAACCAGTACCAAAGAAAGGAAGCCGTGCGGATCCTATCAACTACCGACCTATTGCAATGAGCGAAGCCTTGGAAGGTCACAGTGAAGCAATAGCTGTATCCTTAGACATTTCCAAGGCTTTTGATAGGGTCTGACATGATGGTCTCTTGAGTAAGCTTCCAGCATACGGAATAACAAATGGGCTCTGCGACTGGATATCTGATTTTCTGAGGGAGCGGTCAATTTGGGTAGTCTTAGACGGCTGGTCTTCTGACCTAATGGCAATTAATGCCGGGGTACCTCAGGGATCTGTTCTCGCTGCACATTAATGACCTGCTAACCCCAGGCATTTCTCTCACCAGAAGGAGATCTTGCTAAACAAAAACGGCGACTACTACCCGTCGAAAAAAAACGCAGCTCGTATAATTTTAATCGTGAATAATAATATTCGTAAATAATAAGTAATCAAATTTAAATTATTTTGTGGAAATCTTCTTCCGTACACATTGATTAATAAGTGATATCGTTTGTGAGTTAGTGAAGTGCGAATTAATTAACAATAAAGAGAATAAACTGTATGTTCACGGTCAACAATATAAACGTAGTGAAATACTTCCCACATTATTCGACTAATAACGCAATGCTCTATTAAAATATTCTAAGCTCACATTTCTCACAGAGCTCACAGAGCTATAGCCTATTCAGTGATAACAGTGATATAGAAGTGTCGGTACTTGTGAAAGTGCTATACATACCTTCACAAGAAAAAACGAGACAGAGTAAACGACTTTTTATACGATTCTTAAATAAGCTTATTTTGCATATGCGTGTCGAGTGAAGTTGGCTCTGACTGTTAAGGTGTTTGACTGTTGGCAAATACTGACTCTTAGGACCGAAGTTCAAATCTCAACTCGTGCTAAAAAAAATTTCTTCTTCTTCTTTTTTTAAAGTTTGTTTTGAATAAATTCAATAGTTATGAATGACCCATGCGCAGCTTGTCCTGAACAAATTTTGAAAAATAATTTTTTTTTTGTTTGTTGCCGTTGTAAAAACAAATATCCTAATACTTGCGTAAATATCTCGAAAGATAAAAATAAAAACTCTCGCACAAAGTTTTAAAGATTCGTAGGTGTGTCCTTGTTGTCAGTGTAAAGAACGCAAAACAGGCGACAACTCCAACACACCGGTGCGGTCTTCAATGATTTCTAGCTCTACGGCCCCAGCCAAGCAACGCAAGGAGCCTGCGACGAGCCCTCGCGACAACGTGACGCTGCGAACCAAGCCACGAGCTGCCAGTGGCTGTGGCTGTCTCTCCGCAAACTCTATCCGCGACATCATTAGAGAGGAATTGGACAGAAAATTTGGATCATAAATCAGTGATATTCGGCGTGAGATATCTCAAATTGATGAATCACTAACATTTTTCACCTCTGAACTGGAAAAAATCAATATAGAGTGCGTAACTCAGAAAAAAGCAGTTGTTAAGCTCCAAAAAGTTAATGAAGAGCTTAACACCTCTAATCGTCACTTGAAACAACGATTGCATACATTAGAAATCCAAGTGCGCACCAACAACGTCGAGTTGCAGTGTGTACCAGAGCACAAGGGCGAAAACATCTACAACATCGTGCATTAGTTAGGCAAAGTTGTTAAATGTCCGTTAGCTGATTCAGACATCCAATACTGTAGCCGCATCGCTAAGTTTGACAACAACACTCTTTGGCCAAGATCTATTTTAGTGTAACTTAGTAATCGCCGACTACGTGATACGCTTTTAGCTTCCGTGACAAAATTTAATAAAGCAAATGCCTCAGATAATTTAAACACGAGTCATTTTGGCCTCGGAGGTAAGAAGAGTGCTGTTTTTGCTGTGGAGCACCTGACCCATGAGGTTAGATCATTGCATGCTGCAACTCGCCGTAAAGCTAAGGAACTCGGTTACAAGTTCGTGTGGGTACGAGACAGCAAAATATTTGTGAGAAAATTGGAAAGTTCTACACATTAAGGACTCTTTATGTTTGAAAAAACTATCTTAGGTGTATTTTGATTGTAAATTTTTTTTTCTCTTTTATTTTAATTGGCTGGTATTTCTTAAGTGATTATTTATCACTGTTTAATTATTGTTTATATTTTACATTTGTTTATTTTTTTTAGTTTTATAGTTTATGATTAATTTTTTTATCAAAACGTAAGAGGCCTTAGAACAAAAACAATAGACTTTTTCAATAATTTAGTATGCTGTAATCACGATGTTATTGTCCTAACGGAAACATGGCTTAATAGCAGTATCTTCGACTCGGAATTATTTGACACTCGTTACAATGTTTATAGAAGGGATCGTGAATCCACAGGTAATCACGCAAACAAAAATGGGGGTGGTGTTTTAATTGCCGTTTCCAAACGATTAAATTCTCGACGTTTGTCTTGCTATGAGTCAAAATGCGAGGACTTATGGGTTGCCCTTGAAGTTGTTGGAGAGCAAGGAAGGTCGGAACTTCTACATTTATGTGCATACCATACGAGTATTCCTTCTCCCACCTATCAAGAAGCATATTCTCGAAGAATTTCTTAATAATTCTGACAGGGTGATGTTAGCTAACGATGACAAGAATACAGTTATTTTAGGTGATTTTAACCTAGGGTCTATTACATGGCAATTTTTAAATTACGGTAATCTCACCTCAGGTAGTACAAATCAAAGTATTTTGAATAATTCATGACTTTAAACAGTTCAACCATGTTTTAAATAACAAAGGTAAGCAACTTGATTTAGTTTTGCACAATCACAACTTGTCTAATTTAGTCGAATGTTTGATTCCGTTATAGTAGCTACAATTTACTATTTCTATTAAAACAGATAACGCTTTACCACATTGTAACGATTGTCGTCTAGCTTTTCATAAGGTTGATTACGATAAATAATCGAAGAACTTAAACGTATTAGTTGGGATAGACTTTCTTTTAACACATCCTGAAAAAAAGGGTTGCGCAGATGATGTCTTCTTGTTACAAATCGTTCATAGAAGACCTAGAGCTCAGTCTTCGTAACAACCCAAAATTATTTTGGTCTTTTATCAAAAAGAAAAAAAGTAACAACAGCCATTATCCAACTTGTATGTCATTTAATAACCAATCTGCAGCTAGTGGCAAAGACATTTGCAATCTTTTTGCTAGCACCTTTTCAACAGCTTATACGAGAGATGACTCCCAACATACTCCTTTGTTTTGCAACGAATTTGACGTTAATACAATTTAAAGATAGCCAGATATTAAAGGTTTTAAAGAGACTTGATCAATACAAGGGAGCAGGAGCTGATGGTATACCATCAGTTTTTTTTGCAAAATGTGCTTCTGCTCTTGCTCGCCCGTTATTTCTAATACTTAATAAATCCTTATCCGCAGGGTGCTTTCCTGAGGCATGGAAAGACACGCTAATTGTACCATTACATAAAAGTGGTGATATTGATGACATTAGCAATTATCGCTCTATTTCAAAACTTTCAGCATTCGCTAAGTTAATGCTATTTATACAGACTTTCGAAAAGCGTTCGATAAAGTCAACCACCGTTTACTCATAAGGAAGCTTTCTGAGCATGGTATTGCGGAACCATTGTTGGGTTGGCTTAGATCTTATTTAAGGAATAGATTTTCTTCTGTTGTACTGAATGGCTTCAAATCATACCCCATCCCAGCTTTCTCTGGAGTTCCACAGGGTTCTCACCTGGGCCCCATCTTATTCAACATTTTAATGATCAAAAAGACGCTGATCTCTTACAAGAAGACTTAAACCGTCGTATCGGATTGGTGCTCTGAAAATGGTATGGTGCTAAACATATCCAAGTGCTCTTCTATTTTATTTACTAGGAAAAAATGTATTCAGCCCCGAACATATACAATTAAGGGCGAAACATTATGCAATGTCACTTCTATACGAGACCTGGGAGTTTTGATGGATTCAAGGCTGAGGTTTAACTTTCATATTGAAGCTATAGTTACAA
The DNA here is from genome assembly GCA_923062675.1 of Marasmarcha lunaedactyla. NCBI lineage: Eukaryota > Metazoa > Arthropoda > Insecta > Lepidoptera > Pterophoridae > Marasmarcha > Marasmarcha lunaedactyla. Next base: position 7,751,962 of record OV281339.1, on the reverse strand, counting down.
AGGCATTTAAATGTTTGGGATTTCTGTTGCGCAACACTCGAGATTTTAAGTCTCCCTTAACAAAAATTTTGCTCTACAATGCGCTGGTTCGGAGTGGTCTGGATTACTGTAGCGTGGCTTGGAACCCATTTTATGAAATCTATGTGAAGCGTTTGGAAAGCATGCAGAAGCGGTTTTTGTGGCATCTTTCGTTTTCTTGTCATCGGGCCAAGGAATTAGAGCGTTACACTGATCGACTAAAGTACTTTAATTTGAATTCTTTACTAACATGCTGGATACCATGTTTCTCTATAAGCTAGTTCAGTGGTTCTCAAACTTTTTAAATGACGGAACCCTTTTGGGAAGCAAAATACTTGATGGAACCCTACAATAAAACAATTGTTTTTATAAGTGTATTTTTTATTAATCAGCATATTAAAAGTACAATGTAACAGTTACTAATTATTATTTACTTCACCACTTGGCTAGGACAATAATAGAAAACATTAAAAAAGAAAAAATCTAACTAGTGGGAGGTATGAAACTGTTTTTATTTTTCATCAATTGGTTGATATCAGGTTTGATGGAAGAAAGTTGGAGTCTCATATCAGCTTCGGCGTCCAGTCTAATGCGATATTTTGTTTTTGTGGCTGCGTAGGTAGAGGATCCTGTTTCGCACAAATATGTAGTTGGGAACGGGAGAAGAATATCCAGAGCCATTTGGCCAAGCATTGCATATTCATCTTGGATTCTGCACCAAAAATCATTGAGAGGCGTCGTTTTGAACAGTGACTCCATACTTGTGTCTGATGACATTTCTAAAAGAGAATCATATATCTCGTTTGACATGTTTTCAGGCTTTTCCAAGTTGGGTAAAAAAGGATTATGAATCCATGAATTCACTTTAATTTTTGTATTGTGTTCTTATCTTATACTTTTCAAAAGATGCGCGCATCGAACTGAGATATTGGACCAATTCTTCAAACACATCATCTTCAAACATTTCTGAGTCGTTTTCGCTAACAAACTCACTGAGTAACGTAAAGCTTTCTATTTCTTTCTTATCAATGCAAATGATCCAAAAATCTAATTTTCTTTTAAAAGCAGTTTTTTTTATTATAGGCCTGAAACACTGTTGTCTGTTTACCTTGCAACGATAAATTCAATTCGTTAAGTTTTTGAAAGATATCCGCCATAAAAGACAATCGGAACAACCAAGTTTTATCATACAAACGGTCCTTCAAATTAAAAGAAGTATCTGCTGAAAGAAACATTTGTAACTCGGCTCTAAGTTCAAATAGCCTTGTTAAAGTTTTACCCCGAGACAGCCATCGCACTTCTGTATGGAGCAGCAGTGTTTTATGTTTGCTGCCATAATCTTCACACAATAATGAGAACAATCGGGATTGTAGTGGTTGTGTTTTGATAAAATTAATTATTTTTACTGCTTCATCCATAACTAATTTTAGATTTGACGGCATTTGCTTCATCGCAAGTGCTTGTCTATGCAGAATACAATGACTGGAACTACAATTAGGCGCTTTATTTTTCATTCGTGACACTGCTCCTGCTGTTTTACCTGTCATCGCCTTGGCCCCATCTGTACAAATGTCAATGCAATTGTTCCAACTAAGATTATTTTCTTCAAAAAATATATTAATTTTATTAAAAATTTCTTCCCCGGTAGCGTTTGTAAGCAGCGATGAACACATAAGCATGTCTTCTTCAAAAGAACTTTTATATGGATATCTCACAATAACCAGCAGGATAGCCAAACCAGCGACATCAGTCGACTCGTCCATTTGCAAGGCGAATCGTGTATTTTGTAGACGTGTAACTAGTTCTTGTTTGACGTAGCTTGCCAGATCATAGATTCGTCGTGAAACAGTATCGTTTGATAGCGGAACAGTAGAAAGATGCTTTGCAGATTTTTCATCGAGCATACATTTTGTTATGTCTAATACACATGGTTTTATTAATTTCTCAGCGATAGTATGCGCTTCACCTGCTTGTGCAATGCGATAGCTAACTAAATAAGTTGCCTCCGTGGCCTTTTCGTTGATAGTTTGTGTTACATGCATCATATTTTTTTGACTTTCTAATAACTGATCTTTTTTGCGAACAAAAAATTCTTTATTCTTGTCTTTAGACTCGGGGTGTATAGTTTCTAAATGTCGGCGCAATTTGTCAGGTGCCATGGAACTATTAGGAAGCAGTTTACTACAGAGCATGCAGAGAGGTGAGCCGTTAGAATCAACAAATCCGAAACTGATATAAGATTCATCATACTTCCTTCTTTTCGTCTTTGAAACCGTTGAGCTTGACGTCGTGGCATCATCTTCTGGATCGGTGATTGCTATATTCTCCGCGCGCACTGATTTTGAACATTCAGCGTCATTAGAAGATGTTGTTGCAACACGTTTTACACCTTTAAGCCAACGTTCCATTGTTTTTTATATATAATGTTACACGTCAGGATAGTGGGGTTTAAATAATGCACAATCGTTACTGCGTATAAGAGACTAAATTTAGTACCTACAGTGAAGAATGTAGGTATAAAACTGAGACAACAGACTACAGCAGGCAGTAAAACAATGAACACTAGTTTCTCGCTAGCGAGCTTGTAAGTAGGTAGTAACTTATCGCTCCGAACGCTAATCGTCAACTGACGACGGGCGAAGCGCGATCGCCGCTTTTTTACTTAGTCCTAGACTCGATCTCAAATATTCTCGAAAATACTCGAGTATACCTTTGGTAAACAAAAAGCAAAAATAAAAACCGAAATTCAAAAATTGCGTTGTAAACCATATCAACTTTATCCTTTGAAGTTAGAGTCGAAAGTCGCTTGTTGACAACTATAGTGTCTAATTTAGAGGCGGCTTTTATCAAAGAGACTGCGCGCTCACAAGTATAGTACCCGCTCCTTTTAAGTTTGCCGCTGGCGATAGGTATGACGTTCGAAAAGTAGCGTCAGCAAAACATAATATAAAAATATTTTTTATTTAATTGTAACAATAAAAATTGTGTACGTACATATTTGGGTAAAACTATGACACATTATAAGCTTTGTTGTCACGTGGGGGAGGGTACGCGCATACCACAGACCGGCAAACTTAGAGCGAACGGGTTGTACAAGTATAAAATTGTTAATACCAAACTTATAAGATATTGTACCAGCTATTCTAACACATGTTTCTACAAATACAAATAAATAATTAAATAACGTTATTCATAGCGTTTTGTCTCCGCGAGTCCGCGCAGCCGCGGAGCGACCAGAGAGAGGTGTTTTGATTCTTTTTCTAAATTCTTGCGTAACCCCGACAGAGGTATCACGGAACCCTAGGGTTCCGCGGAACACACTTAGAGTATAGCTGAGCTAGTTAATGGAATCCTGGATGCTCCTCAATCTTCTATATATCTTTTATCTTATATATAGGATATAGATATATCCAAATCTATATATCTTTTAATATACCTCCAAGACTCCCAAGAGCTTCCAGGTTCAACATGTTCCAAATAAATTGGTTTAGGTCCAATCTAGGCCATAATTCACCTTTACCTAGGCTTTTAAGGCATTATAATGCTATTTCAAAATCTCCTAATATTAATATTGATATTTTTTTGGACAAATCAACGAAAGTGAAAAAATTCTTAATTCTATGTTTTATTTAATTTAAAATTTGTATTTACTTGTACCTTTTTTTTTTGAAATGTAATTTTTTTTTAAATTGTATGTTTAATTGTTTTTGATTGTATTTAAATTTTATTTTTTTGTAAATAATTTCCATTTTCAATATCTACTTAATTTTTTTTATTTTAATTTATTATCGAATGGACATAAAAAATAATTGACTATTTATATATTTTTTTATAACTTTAATAATTGTGCACTTGTTGTTTTTATTTTTAAATTTCTATTGACATTTTGTATTTGATTTCACTGTATTTTTAATTGATATATATATATATATATATATATATATATATATCTATATATATATTATATATATATAATATATATAATATATATATATATTATTTTTATTGTTTGTCATCACCTATAATTATAATAATATTTAATTTTTATTGTCTATGTGAATAATAATGAGAATGTAATTACAGTATTATTATGTTGGTGATCTATAAATAAATAAATAAAATAAATAAAAACCCAACCACCTACGCGGGAGTGGTGTCGCACCGATCGAAAGTTACGTCGGTTACGTTGTCAGATGTGTGCACTCTGTAGTGATAACATCTGACAACGTAACCGACACGTGCGAAAATATTTTGAGCAAGGCGTGGGAAGCAATGGACGCCAAGGAAGGGTGGATAAAGGTGGAAAGGGTTCGGAAAGCCCGAGATCAAAAAATAGTAATGAGCTGTAGGACGGTGGAGGAACGCAGTAAAATCAAAGAAAGGATAGCAAAAAGTGGGAAAAGTCTGAAGTGTGAAGAGGTAAGCAATAAAGACCCCCTCCTGCAGCTCAAGGGTGTACTAGGGGTCTTGACGGACGACGAAGTTCTGAAAGCCTTGCGAAACCAGAACAAAGCCATGTCTGAGGGTCTCGAAAAACATAATGATCGAGCAGAAATAAAATTTCGGAGGAAAGCGAGAAACCCTCAGACATGCAATATTGTCATGAGTGTTTCCCCAGAAATATGAAAGAAGGCGACAGAGAAAGGCGCTGTGCATATAGACTTGCAGAGGATCCGGGTCGAGGACCAATCTCCGTTGATCCAATGCACACGCTGCCTCGGATATGGTCATAGTAAGCGGTTGTGTGGAGGGGGACCGGATCTGTGCAGCCACTGTGGCGGGCCACACGTGAGGGCGGAATGCGCAGATCGACTGACGGGTACGGTCCCCTCCTGTTAAAACTGCGCCGCTTCAAAAATGCCACAGACAGACCATAATGCCTTCAGCCAGGCATGTCCGGTTCGTCAACGGTGGAACGCGCTGGCTCGCATATTGCTAAAGTTGCCGTGGAATACAAGAATAGCAACCACTGTGAAAGCCTGGAAACCTAGCTGCAAATCAGACGAACTACACCTACTGAAGGAGGAGACTGGCCGCATGGTCGGTGCCTCCCTATCTTTAAAGATGAGAGAAACCGTCATCAGAGCGGCCAGCCAAATCCCCAAAGACTTACCTTCTTCCAAACAGGAGATGGCGTCCCAAAAGCTATTGGCCCAGTGTCAAGAATTGAACTTTCCTCGGAGCTTACTAAACCACATACTTAACTGGGCAACAGGAATAAATTATGTTGAAGGAATATTTTGAAAAATATTTATTGAAAACATAAATGTGAATGGTATACAAGAAGGTAATAAAAAAGGGATGTGTCACGAGTAAGTGCAAGTTAACAGCTACGAAATAAACAAATGTTACAAGAAAGGACAATAAATATGCAATATAAAGCAGGAATGGAGACTGGGTTAAGGAACAACTTAGAAATAGATTACAAGGCGAACAAAGACATGTTAGAAATAGTATCAGAAAACAGTGTAAAGGAAACAATATAATAGCAAAGATAATCGAAATAAAGCACTGTGAACATGTAACATAGATCGGTTTCCAACCCCTGTACATAAGAAGAAGCGAAAATAGAGCAGACAGAGAACTATATGCATTAACACGAAAGAGAATATAGGGTGATGTTCGTATGAAAGAACGTACGATAAATAGATGAAAGGATGTCAGGAAAAGAACAAATAAGAATAACAAAGTCTGCGGCCCCCGTGCCGGAGGAAGGAGAACACAAAAAAGAAAACAAACCCCAGGCATTATTGGTTACGCTGATGACAGCACCGTTGTAGAGAGATACATGTCCAATGCGCGAGCGAGTCTACAAGAAATCCGGGCTTTGAGACTCCATGATTGAGGGGGTGGATCTGGCCTTAAAAAAAGTGTCCAATTGGGGCGAGTCCAATTTGGTCAAATTTAACCCGTCAAAAACACAAGCGTGTTTATTCTCCGCCAAAAAGAGCAGTTTCAACCTAACGCCCACTTTCCAAAATGTTTCTGTACCCTTAACCGACCACTTAGGGCTTCTGGGCGTAACTATATCGTCTCAACTAAACTTCGGGCATCAAATTGTATCCATGGCTCAACCTGCTTCAAAGAAGTTTGGAATCAGCTCGAAGGTCCGACGGTACTTCAGCCGTGAACAGCTACTTAATTTGTACACAGCTCAAGTTCGATCTCGTGTGGAGTACTGTAGCCACCTTTGGGATGAATAATGATTATACAGAACTTTGACCTCCCCACCAAAAACTACTAGACGCAGACAGGTCTTCCATCCCTTTATAGTAGACAACCCAAGAAGTCTAACCAAACGCTTCAATAGTTCCTTTTTGGTCCGGGTCGCCAAGGTGTGGAATGAACTGCCTGCGTTTGTTTTTCCAGAAAACTATAGTCCTAGTTTTTTCAAGCGTCGAGTGAATAGGTATCTCGTGGATAGACGTGTAACTTCGTCGTCACTTTCCATCTGGTGAGATAGAAGACAAACGTCTAATCTTTTTTCAATAAAAAAAGACCCATCAGCCTCCTCAAGGCCATGACTAAACTTCTCGAGAGAGTCATACTTTCTCAAATGCGGTCCCATCTGTTTCCAACGGATGGCTATCCCCGCATGATTCCTCATCAGTTCGGCTTTCGTGCTAAACACTCCTGCCCTTAGCAAGTTCATCGCATCGTCGAGTACATACTCGATGGCTTCTATCCGTGGCGTTATAAATAGGTTGCAGTTTTCTTTGATGTAACCAAGGCTTTCGGCAAAGTCTGGAACAGCGGCCTCGTTTATAAACTCTACAAAATAGGCTTACCGGATCGCCTTGTCAGAATAATTGCGTCCTATCTCAAAGATCGTACGTTTCGGTTTGGACACGAGGGCACGCTATCCGCGCCTCATCCGATAAAGGCTGGAGTCCCACAAGGCTCACTCCTCGCCCCTCTGTTGTACATTGTGTACACTAACGACATTCCCGTCCCGCCGAAAGGCGTTAAACTCGCCCTCTTTGCCGACGACGTCGCCCTTTAGACCAAAGACCACAGAGTCCTGGAGCTCATCACCAGACTCCAAAAGGCTGTACACGCCCTCTGTGTATGGTTTCAAAAATGACGTGGACGATGTGGATCCAGACAAGAGTTCTAGGATTCTATTCAAACACAAAGCCGTCATCGCGGCGTCGATCCTCACGTAGCCACGCAACTGTCACTAGATCTCGAAGCCCTAATTCTAATCCTAGTTCTAATTTAAATTCGAATTATTTAAATTCTTTTTCATTTTAAGCACCTTCATTGCTATGAATTCACCTTCAGTGTATGTAATTCCCAGTGGGTGACCCCTTAAGGGCCCCGCTTGCGTGCCCTTTCCTCCAATTGGTCGTCGCTTCAGATGAAGGCTGTGAGGCAAAAGATTGCCAGAGTCATTCAGGGGGTTTTTTAGTGGGTAGTGGTCCCACATAACCTCGATCGCGCGCGGAGGGGTATTCGTAAGAGCATTTTTAGATCCACCTGCCCTCCCATTGTAGGGGAACAAAAAAAGCAAGCGGTTCTTACTTTAACATTAGCCTCTGCGAAGTTCCCCGAAATTAGTACCTAGGAAGCTAGGTACTAACTTCAAAGAAGTCTATATCATAGTCCACATTTTTATAATAAAAATAATCAATGTACATTTTTATCTTTCGGTATACAGATAAAATATTCTTCATTTGATACGATAAAATCTGAGCTTACAAAATATACATTCACATTTTTCGCAACAGAAAGCTAAGTACCTTATTAACCCAAACTACGAATATCCGCGTTAACGGATCTGGATCCACCCATCGCCTTGCTCATGCTCAACCATATTAGAGGGAAGTGAGAGACACGACAGCCGACGCTACCATGAGAAGAAGTAGTTCTTTTAGTGACAATGACGCTTTCGATGTTGATTAGGAAACGCTTATTTGGTAGTGATAGCAAATATTAAAAGTGTTTACTGATTGCACGGTCACTTAGCCGCGGCCATGAGTTAAAACTTTAACCTGAGCTTGCCGGTTAGAATTACACAGTAAAAATAAAGTATCCAATGTTGGTCGTATCAATTATACCTAAACCTGTGAATATTAATTTTGTTGTTTAAATTTTGATTTAGGTACTACACCCGTAAAATTCAACTGATGGCTTTGTTTCAAAACACCTATTTACGTATTTAGGGTTGCTAAATTTTTATACTTTTTTGATATTTGATTCACCTATGTATAAAATGATTGTTTTTGATTTGTTCATTTGCTGTGAATACGTTCGATTTCAAAGTTTTGTTCGAACTCGTTTATTTGTAAAAACACATACATTTACTGTATTACTATGTCTGCAAGAAGTTATAAATAAGATAATTGATAAAGATTAGGCCGTTAACGTATTTCTCTTAGTACGAATTCCAAAGTACACTTTTACTTTGTCTGGGACCGTTGCATTCTAGGTCTGACTTTAAAAAGTAATTAACCGACTGGATATAGAATAGTAGATAAATGCCCTCTGACAGCGTGGTCAGAGTGCTTCCTACCACTGATGGCCGACTGTTGCTCTCACGGTCCTGAAAATTGGTCCTATTGAAGATCAGACTATGTTAATCAGATAAAGTGGACTCCTTTGTCTTATTGACTCTTTAAAAACAACTGATAATACTTCATGACGCAATTTAGACCTAGATCAGCGAGACTCAATCCTGTTTTGGTAATATAATTTTTATATACAATACGTAAGGAATAAAAGGTGTAAGTGACAGCCTTTTAGAAAAAAAAATTGTTGCTATCGATATTTTTCGACATCCATTTAGTTCATCTTTATCACAGACCTACAGAATTTTAGCAGCAGGAAATTCAAATTAAGTGATAAGTAACATAAACTTGTTTTGGCTACTGCTAAGTAACGCGCAGCCATAGTATAGGTAGGTACTCTGGGGGTACGGGACCCTGGATGGACCTAATCTAACCTAGGGAGGTCTTCCTAATCAACAAAGGAAAAACACTTATAACTTGAAATTACTTTTATTTAAGATGAATCTATGCAATAACCTCTTTTATTAAATACGGCACAAGCAAACGTTGCAGTACCTATACTACGGCTTCACTGCTGTTGAAGGGCTCTGTTTAAAGTGTATTTTGAATACGACTCACAAATCTTTCCATGATATTAAACTTATGCAATGATGTCTGATTATCCCAAACCGATATACCTACCTACATTCGTATGTAGGATGCACTAGTTTTGGCTTGCAGCTTTCTATGCGTAGTTATCTCTCTGGGACAGTATAAAAACTGCTATCCCTAAATTGGTACACGTACTTACGTACGTGGTAATATAGGTATAGTAAAAGTAATATTTACATGTAGTTTTGAGGACTGCCAGTACCTATCTCCCAGTCCAGTCATCAAATAAGCTCGAAGAAACTAAATTACACCGTTGTCATCAGAATTACAGACAAAGTTTCAAATTATTACCTCTGTTACAAGTTGGTTAAATTCGACTTTCGTATAATCTCAAGAAGAAGTTACATAATAAGTACTCACTTCTAATCAATCATTCTGGTCGAATTGTATTCCACTATTTCATGTGTTGGACAATTTTAACAAAAGAGAGCCAAGAGGTTCATTTTTCGCTGGCTTTTTGTATCTATTGGTGCTGCACCTTTAGCATCTTAAAAATACTCTTGCCCCATTTAGTTATGGCGTTTTTAATAAAAATTAGAATCGCGAACACGTGTAGAGATTAGATATTATTATGTCTATTTTATTACCAAAATAACATTTCGTAATATAAAAAAAAATACCTAAGTACTTAAGTACGTCACAGATAAAAGTATATTATTAAAACAAGTGATACGATGCACCCCTGTTATTATCTTGTTTGAATGTATAAGTTAAGATTTATTAGGTGTCTTTCATCATAATTTTCATTCAATCAACGTGTTTGTTAGAGAAATGTGATTCTTATGATCTTTGACTCTATTGATTGCTGCCATAAAAATATAGGTTGCTATTTTTTTTATATTTAAGCCGGTACGATTCTTAGGCGTAACAAGCTTGATTTCAAAGTTGAAGGAATATCGTTTTTAAAAATAAACAAATATTTCCTCACAGTAAACTCTTGATATCTCCAATATTTAAGGTACCTTCCGTCCACGTGGCATTACAAAATTCCACTTCCGAAAATTGTTTTATATTATCTATCCATGTAACCTCTTAAAAACTTATAAAAGTGACCTTTTCTTAAATTGCACCGGTCCGAGACGTAGTTTTCTATAAGTATGTTAATGTTTTAAATATGTATGTTTTAATAAGTATGTTAATGTTTTAGTACTTTTTAAAACATTTATACAAAAATAAACATCTGTGCCTACCACAAAAATATGTGTCCTAGGCGGGACTGAACCTGCAAGCGAGAGTCACAAATAACAACAGACCATTGTAAAGGAGTTTGTACTTTTATATCCAGCAATGGGTTGGTACTCCAGCTGATATAGGTATCTAATAAAATATCCAATCCTTTGGAAACATAGTTTATACTATTGCGTCAGAATAATTTCTCTAGAATGCTGTCAGGAGTTTTAGACGGACGAACCCTCCGAACCTTGCGGTTAATGGGTCCAAATGCCCTTGATGATTGCTTAGTAATACAACTCAACACAATATATATATCTACCCAATAGTAAACCTTGTAGACCGAAACCATAAAATTCAATAAAATTAACCGACATAAAAACAATACAGTAATAAAATATGAGAATATCAGGCTACTAAGAATAGTATATTATGCAACTAGTGAATAAAGGACGGATTTAAAGCGAGGGCCGTAGATGAGTCACGAGCAAGTGAAGGAATCTAACGATTGAATCACGAGCGTAGCGAGTGATTTAAGATGATTGAATCACGAGCGCAGCGAGTGATTCAACTGTTAGAATCCTGAGCGACGCGAGTGATTCATGGCCCTCGATATAAAATCGTACTTTATTCAGGAGTTGCATACTATACTTTATACCATGACTACGAGAAAAAGACATAATTTAAGCGAAAATAGAAATTTAATCAAGAAATAATAAATGTTACCTTAATTGAAATGGACATTAAAATTAGGGCAATGACTGAAATTAAGCGTAATTTTCTTATTATTATCATTAGGGTGGTCAACTTGTAAAACAATATTTATTTCTTGTCGATGGTCAGAACTTTCTGCTGGAGGAAACTCTGGGGCATCTTTGGACGTTGAAGGGCGTGGAGTCCATGGGTCTTCAGGTTTCTTTAGGTTTATGCTGCTTGCTATCTGAAGGCTGCGTTTCGATTTATTTTCAATACAATCTTCGATATAACCCTCTGCCACGGTAGTGGACTTCCATCCACCATGTCGCTTTAATTCCGTCATATCTGCACCAGTGTTTGCTAATAATGTGGCAGAAGTCCTTCGGAAAGAATGTCCTGTATACATCTCGGGATTTGGTAGCTTTAAAAATGTTGCAATGTCTTTTGGCATGGAACCAATTTTTTTTATTCCAATCGGATTTTTTGTACATTTATTTTTAGAATAGAACAAAAAGAATCTATTATTGTTTGTATTCGGAGGACGAAAACTTTGATACTTTTCTACGATTTTCATGTAATCATCTCTGACTACGAAGGTTCGGTCGATTTTCGTTTTTGTATCCTTTAAAGCAGCTATACTCTAAGTGTGTTCCGCGGAACCCTAGGGTTCCGTGATACCTCTGTCGGGGTTACGCAAGAATTTAGAAAAAAAAATCAAAACACCTCTCTCTGGTCGCTCCGCGGCTGCGCGGACTCGGCGACCGCGCGGAGACAAAACGCTATGAACGTTATTTAATTATTTATTTGTATTTGTAGAAACATGTGTTAGAATAGCTGGTACAATATATTATAAGTTTGGTATCAACAATTTTATACTTGTACAACCCGTTCGCTCTAAGTTTGCCGGTCTGTGGAATGCGCGTACCCTCCCCCACTTGACAACAAAGCTTATAATGTGTCATAGTTTTACCCAAATATGTACGTACACAATTTTTATTGTTACAATTAAATAAAAAATATTTTTATATTATGTTTTGCTGACGCTACTTTTCGAACGTCATACCTATCGCCAGCGGCAAACTTAAAAGGAGCGGGTACTATACTTGTGAGCGCGCAGTCTCTTTGATAAAAGCCGCCTCTAAATTAGACGCTATAGTTGTCAACAAGCGACTTTCGAGTCTAACTTCAAAGGATAAAGTTAATATTGTTTACAACGCAATTTTAAAATTTCTGTTTTTATTTTTGCTCTTTGTTTATCAAAGGTATACTCGAGTATTTTCGAGAATATTTGAGATCGAGTCTAGGACTAAGTAAAAAAGCGGCGATCGCGCTTCGCCCGTCGTCAGTTGACGATTAGCGTTCGGAGCGATAAGTTACTACCTACTTACAAGCTCGCTAGCGAGAAACTAGTGTTCATTGTTTTACTGCCTGCTGTAGTCTGTTGTCTCAGTTTTATACATTTCTTCACTGTAGGTACTAAATTTAGTCTCTTATACGCAGTAACGATTGTGCATTATTTAAACCCCACTATCCTGACGTGTAACATTATATATAAAAAAGAATGGAACGTTGGCTTAAAGGTGTTAAACGTGTTGCAACAACCTCTTCTAATGACGCTGAATGTTCAAAAGCAGTGCGCGCGGAGAATATAGCAATCACCGATCCAGAAGATGATGCCACGACGTCAAGCTCGACGGTTTCAAAGACGAAAAGAAGGAAGTATGATGAATCTTATATCAGTTTCGGATTTGTTGATTCTAACGGCTCACCTCTCTGCATGCTCTGTAGTAAACTGCTTCCTAATAGTTCCATGGCACCTGCCAAATTGCGCCGACATTTAGAAACTGTACACCCCGAGTCTAAAGACAAGAATAAATAATTTTTTGTTCGCAAAAAAGATCAGTTATTAGAAAGTCAAAAAAATATGATGCATGTGTCTGAGTATCAAGCTCCAGTTTAGCCTCCTGGTGGTCTTGACTAAATAAAACAAGTGCTTCGATTTGTAGGACTGTATTCTGGTTAGGTTTTACAAGGAAGGCCAGTGCGTGCGTGTGCTCTGGTGGTTCGCTCACGCGATCTGCTGGCCCGGGCAGGCGGCGCGGGCGGGGAACCGGTCGGCCGTTGGACCGGTTCGACGAGCTATGACGCGGCCCTATGTGATCTCGGGAACAGGCTCCCCGGGTTGAAGTGTAAGGCTTCAAGATGCTTGTGAAGATGATACAGGAAGGGGGCATATATTGTTATATGCACGTGTTATGGTGCCCTTCTTCGTACGTATATCGGCAACTCGACTGCGTCCATCTGATCCAATATGAACAGCGACCACTCGACCCAGCAGCCAAAGAAGAGGAGGAAGATTGGCTTCTCGCACGACGACCATTGTTCCGGTCTTCAGCTCTTGCATGCCTGTCTGCCATTTCTGCTTAGTCTGTAGAAGAGACACGTACTCATTAGAGAAACGCTGCCAGAAATGTTGCCTCAGTTTCTCTATGCGGGCGTAGCGAGGCAGCCGCTGGATGTCTGTGTCGGCCATTTGAGGACGAGGGACTGTCTTGAGAGGACGACCGATAAGAAAATGGGATGGTGAAAGATAAGTTAAATCTAAAGGATCAGTGGATAAAGGCGTTAGGGGTCTGGAGTTTAAGATAGCTTCTATTTGTATCAGACAAGTCGAAAGCTCTTCGTAATTTAAGTGAGTGAGGCTCATGATTCTATTTAATAATTGTTTTGTAGATTTTACAGCTGCTTCCCAAAGGCCACCGAAATGGGGGGTATACACTGGTATAAACTTGAATTCGATACCTTGATTGGCAACATCAGACTCTATATTTTTTGAAAAGACCTGTAGGAAACGCGAAAGCTCGTTAAAAGCTCCCACGAAAGTGGTGCCGTTGTCAGAATACACTCGCTGTGGTTTGCCTCGACGACTTATAAACCGACTAAAGGCAGCAAGGAAAGCTTCCTTAGTCAGGTCGGAGACTAGTTCCAGATGCACGGCTCTGACTGCAAAGCATACAAAAACGCAAATATAAGTTTTCACAAGTTTACAACCTCTGCCTTTGCGGTCGGCTATTAGCACTGGCCCGGCGTAATCAAGACCTGTGTTCAAAAAAGGATACTCTAGTTGAGTCCTATCGCTAGGTAAGTTGCCCATGACTACTTGCATAGGTTGAGCTTTAAGTCGAGTACAACGAACACAATTACGCACGACTTGCTTACTTAAGTTTCTACCTGCTAAAGGCCAGTAGGTTAACCGAACGTTTGCTAGGAGTAGCTCAGGCCCTGCATGGAAAAGAGTTTTGTGATAATTTTGAAATATGAGCCTAGTCAAGTAATGTTTGCTACATAGTAAAATGGGATGTTTAACATCGTAAGTGTAATTAGAATTACTTAAACGTCCACCCACACGTAAAAGATTATGAGAATCTACAAACGGTGAAAGACTAACTAATCTATTCTTCTTGTGTAAAGTTTTATTGTTTTTAAGTATGGTGTATTCTTCAGGGAACATTTCCTGCTGAGAAATCCGCAAAATAATATTTTTTGATGATTCTAATTCTGTTTTGGTAAGGTAAGACGATAGTCGATTATTTTTAGATTTACAGTTGTGTATGAATCTGTATATGAATGCGACTATTCTAATAAGTTTTGTAAATGTTGATTTTTTATGAATTAGTAGAGAAGTAAGATTGTTATTATTACTAAGTTCAGATGTATGTAAAGATAATTCTGGTAATGTTAGCTGTTTGTTCGGAGAGGGAGGAAAATCTATTTCTTTTTCATGAAGAAATAGAGGACCTGACCACCAGAGAGTCGACGAGATGATGTGATCAGCCATCACCCCCCGAGAAGCTAGATCCGCGGGGTTGCTTTTCGAGGGCACATAGCTAAACGTGTGGTCGAGGGTAGCGTCCTGAATTTCGCTTACTCTATTGCGGACAAATTGATTGAGTTGATTCAGTGGTTTCGCAAGCCATCCTAGCACGATGGTCGAATCGCACCAAAAGAAACAGGAACTAAACTGAATAGTAAGAGATGTAATTACCTTCAGATAGAGACGAGTGCCTAGTAAAGCACCACATAATTCCAGACGTGGAATGGTGGTTGGCTTCATTGGCGCGACTTTGTTTTTGGAGGCTAAAAGGCGAACACACACGGCCCCGTCTGTTGCGACTGTCCTTACATAAACACAAGCGCCGTAAGCGCGCTCGGATGCATCTGTGAATGTGTGAATTTCAGTTACAGCTAGGTTAGTACAAGACACCCACCTAGGAATGCGAATAGAGTTAAGGGCTGAAAGTGAATTAATGTAAATGTGGTATATTTCTATAATGAAACGTAAATCACTAGGTATTTTGATTAAATTTCTAAATCTTTTATATTAAATGTATTTCAGGCTTAATAAAATTAAAGGCTGAATGTTCCGTAATTACGTCAACGTAGATAGGTAAATGCGTATTATATTTAAATAACGTGTTAAGCGTAAGGATGTGCAAATAAGAATGCTTAATTAAAGCCAAGCATAACTTTCATCGTTATAAAACAATAAAATATTAAGAAAGAGTAGAAAGGGAATGTATGTTTCAAGAGATCGATTTATGTCTGCTCCGTAATAGAACTATCTCAATGAAAGGAAAAAGAGGAAAGACGGAAGAATAAGGATTCCTTATCGGAACGAACTCACTCAGAACAAGTTCCCTCCAGCGGTGGATGTAAGCCCTCTAAGTGCCCTCTGCAGTAGCGGCCGAGCGTCAGTCCAAAGTCCACTGGATGATTTTGCACAGCTTTAAAGATGGCGATCTTGATAGTTCGTAGTTTTTTCTTCCGGACCAATGTTCTAATAGCTCGAAGGACCAATGTCTGAGTATCAAGCTCCAGTTTAGCCTCCTGGTGGTCTTGACTAAATAAAACAAGTGCTTCGATTTGTAGGACTGTATTCTGGTTAGGTTTTACAAGGAAGGCCAGTGCGTGCGTGTGCTCTGGTGGTTCGACGAGCTATGACGTGGCCCTATGTGTTCTCGGGAACAGCATGTAACACAAACTATCAACGAAAAGGCCACGGAGGTATCATATTTAGTTAGCTATCGCATTGCACAAGCAGGTGAAGCGCATACTATCGCTGAGAAATTAATAAAACCATGTGTATTAGACATAACAAAATGTATGCTCGATGAAAAATCTGCAAAGCATCTTTCTACTGTTCCGCTATCAAACGATACTGTTTCACGACGAATCCATGATCTGGCAAGCTACGTCAAACAAGAACTAGTTATTGACATTTGTACAGATGGGGCCAAGGCGATGACAGGTAAAACAGCAGGAGCAGTGTCACGAATGAAAAATAAAGCGCCTAATTGTAGTTCCAGTCATTGTATTCTGCATAGACAAGCACTTGCGATGAAGCAAATGCCGTCAAATCTAAAATTAGTTATGGATGAAGCAGTAAAAATAATTAATTTTATCAAATCACAACCACTACAATCCCGATTGTTCTCATTATTGTGTGAAGATTATGGCAGCAAACATAAAACACTGCTGCTCCATACAGAAGTGAGATGGCTGTCTCGGGGTAAAACTTTAACAAGGCTATTTGAACTTAGAGCCGAGTTACAAATGTTTCTTTCAGCAGATACTTCTTTTAATTTGAAGGACCGTTTGTATGATATAACTTGGTTGTTCCGATTGTCTTTTATGGCGGATATCTTTCAAAAACTTAACAAATTGAATTTATCGTTGCAAGGTAAACAGACAACAGTGTTTCAGGCCTATAATAAAATAACTGCTTTTAAAAGAAAATTAGATTTTTGGATCATTTGCATTGATAAGAAAGAAATAGAAAGCTTTACGTTACTCAGTGAGTTTGTTAGCGAAAACGACTCAGAAATGTTTGAAGATGATTTGTTTGAAGAATTGGTCCAATATCTCAGTTCGATGCGCCCATCTTTTGAAAAGTATTTTCCCGAAGAACACAATACAAAAATTAAAGTGAATTCATGGATTCATAATTCTTTTTTACCCAACTTGGAAAAGCCTGAAAACATGTCAAACGAGATATATGAATCTCTTTTAGAAATGTCATCAGACACAAGTATGGAGTCACTGTTCAAAACGACGCCTCTCAATGATTTTTGGTGCAGAATCCAAGATGAATATGCAATGCTTGGCCAAATGGCTCTGGATATTCTTCTCCCGTTCCCAACTACATATTTGTGCGAAACAGGATTCTCTACCTACGCAGCCACGAAAACAAAATATCGCATTAGACTGGACGCCGAAGCTGATATGAGACTCCAACTTTCTTCCATCAAACCTGATATCAACCAATTGATGAAAAATAAAAAACAGTTTCATACCTCCCACTAGTTAGATTTTTTCTTTTTTAATGTTTTCTATTATTGTCCTAGCCAAGTGGTGAAGTAAATAATAATTAGTAACTGTTACATTGTACTTTTATTATGCTGATTAATAAAAAATACACTTATAAAAACAATTGTTTTATTGTAGGGTTCCATCAAGTATTTTGCTTCCCAAAAGGGTTCCGTCATTTAAAAAGTTTGAGAACCACTGCTTTAAAGTAATCAGTAAAGCAGTGTCAGAAATCGTTTGCACGTCATCCACTGTCAGTTTAACAAGCTCATTTGAACGACAGGCTCCACTAATGCCGAGAATTAACGCAACCTGCAAACAAAAATAGAAAAACTGTTACAAAATTGATGTTGATAGGTTTACAATTAAATAGTTCAAAATACCTAATTGTATTAAGCAAGATATGTTGAAGATTACTTACTTTTACTGCCAAAAAATGCGAGTCTGGCGCTTCATTCAAAAAGCGTTCAATATTTTGAGCGGTAAAAACCAGGGATTTTTCGGTTTATAGCCTTCTGATAGCCTTTTAAGGTAGGCTTGCAAGTTAGAATATGTTTTTTTATCAATGTTATGCCTTGTTTTTACAGTACACCGCAACATAGAATATATACTCCATAATGTCGATGACTTCCTTTTCTTCGACAGTTCATTAAAATAAGTTAAGAAAACAGACTCAGAAAATGTGCCCGAAGCTTGATTTTCATTTCTCCATTTACAAAACTCATCGTAGGTTTAGATGTAAACCAGCCGTGATTTGTTGGGTAGCAAGTTTTCTACAATATCGGCCGCCTTCTCTTTCATAAATTCAGGTGTAAAAAATATCTTCTTCGTCACTTGAATGCATAATCGATTTATTATAATTCAATCGATTTATTATAAAGTAACACTAAACTTTGTGTCCGTACAATTCACAGTAAGTATTTGAAATGGCGCCAATTAGTCTTGGGTAACTCATGAGTTGATGATTCAAATGAGTCGATTCACGGGAGCGAGTCGCTTCACTCAGTAACTCATCTGATTCCTTACCGACTCACGCCTCACTACGCGATTCGCGAATCATTGTATTATATACGCGAGTCAAAGAATAATTAGGGTATGTTGGAACATTTCTATAATGGCAGCAAAGAACACAAAACAGTTTTTAATCTAATGCCAAACTCCTTGTCGCAAATATCGACCAACCAAATCTCGAGAATTTATTTGCACCAAAGAGTTTGAATTTCGAATCTTAGCGCAAGATGTTTGTGTAAGCATTGAAATGGAGATCGGATATATTTTGTGTTCCAAATTCAAACACCAAAACAGTGAATAAAAACAAAACAGTGAATAAAAGGCCTTTTTATTCACTGTTTTGCGTGAATAAAACAAGCTTTTTAGAGTAGGTATGGTATAAAAATATTAATTATTGTTAATTTGTTACTGCTCGGTTCCTAGAGTATTTCCTGACTGATTTTGATAATTTTTTTACTATTTGGTGGTGTATACAATATGGAAATAAAAAATTTGATCTTAATAATTTTATACTGTGCACACAATATAGAAAATCAATATCTGTCTTTGCGGTTAGTTAGAAACTTTTAAAACAAATGCTCCATAAAAAGTTTACATTAGGTTCAAGGTTAAAATAAACGTATCTGACTTTATTTTCAAGAGAAAGCTGAGAAGTAATTTCTTCACTGCTTCGTAAAAATCTTCGAGCTATAAAAAACTATTGTTTAAGAAACAATTATCAATAATCATTCATTAAATACATTTTGTAATATAATATGATATTATTCAAGCGGTATACCTACCATTAAAGCTAGGTCTATGAACAGATACGATTTAGTTCATACATGGGACCAAAGAGTATTGGATTTACGAATGGGGCGGAGGGCTTTTGGGGCGGAGTTATCTGCAAGGTACGGCCTCGCTAACCCCATAATGTACGAATGGGTCAAAGCGATCGGAGGTCTAACAGGATGAGAAAACTAAAAATATAGCTAGAAAATTACAAGAACTCAGTTGATAAAGTGTAGTGAAACTTGAAGATGTTTAACATGGACGGTATCAACGGGCAGTATCCGCTGAGTAACCCGGGCTTGCCGATTCCCCGTAATGGTTCCCCGACGTCCGCGAACAGTTCGGACCTCTTCCTATATGATGACTCTTCGATGTCCGACGGAAGCTTGTATGCGAGTGATCAGGAAAATCTTTCTACTCCCAGGAAAAGGTATCTGTACCTAATAAATATTTTTTACTTAATAAATTCCTTAATTGTACGCTCAAAAGCTGTTATTTTAAAAGCTTTGCGATTTTATTATCTCCTATGCAGGTAGGTACATATAATTAGAAAACTGAGAGCTTATAACATGGTCCATGTTACATGGAACATGTGACAGCCAGTTTATCTACCTGTAATTTAGATGCTACTGTACCAAAAGAGTCTATTCTGATGTATGTTCCTTGGGGATTTGATACACCAACGTAATTATTATAAATTAACAAAACCTGCCAAAAAGGGCAGTCAATACGGTACGACGCGACGGCGGCAAGCGAGCTCGTTAAGAAGCATTACATAGTCGTAGTCACATGCACTGATTCTATTTTGTGATTGTTATTAAATAATGCTAAAGCATGAAACATAGAAATTCGATGTAAAGCTTTTTAAATAATAAAATTAATGAATATAATGCTTTAATGTAAATTAATGCTCTAAATCGAAACTATCTAACCTTGAACGATTATATAATCTTCATAATTTTAAGAAAAGTAGCGTGTAAACTTGTGGTTTTCAATTCTTGTTAAGTATATGTTGACTTCTGAAATTGTTTCGAATTAACACAATTATAATTGTATCTGATTCGTTGCTTGATGTAATTAACCAGTATTTTATTTAAACCTAGGGATTATTATAAGTACTTACATTCTTTAACCCTCACAACGGACCAGACCTAACAAGCAAAACATATTAAAAATGCATACTTATACTGTTAAAAAGATCAAAGACATCAACATTAGGTGGAGTTAGTAAAATACTAAATAATATTATTTAGGTGAAAACCTAAGTTTTGTTTGATAATAAATGTGCGAATTCTGTTATTGTTTTTTATAAAGTCGTTATTTATTACAGAATTTTTTTTTTTTTTAAACTTTTCGTCAAAATTTTTTGGAATATAATTTTGACTAGGTAATAAGCACTGCTAGATTAGTTTCTTTCGTGTATGTACAATCACGTTAGTTACCTCATTCTAGCTAAATAGATAGTTTAGGTAAAGGTCAGTTAATTTACCTACTCCTAAGATGAATTCCTGTATTCTCAGTTACGAACCAGTTATTCTTAGTAACGAACCAAACTAATTTTAAATTTCTAATTTTAATTTTTTTTTTAATTTTAATATAATTTTTTTGTAAATCCAAAAATCAAAGGGAGCCTAAGCAAAGGACCCCTATTTCAATGCGATTTTCGATTTTACCAACTTTTCAAAACCAACTATTTACTTTAACTAAGTATTTATTATATCATTCATCTAAATTTTAATTTATTTGTGACGTTGTCAATTATCGTATGATCTATAAAAACTTTTGGCAGTTAGGTACGTGACAATTTTGCCAATATGCTAGAGTTTTCAAATTAAGATCTGAAATCAATCGGAATTGTCACAAAATATTTTATAATACTTACTTGCATATATTTTATAAACCATCAGTTCCCTATTTATTAATTCAGCACTTGCCTTTACACTAGGTATGATTCCATGTGCAGTGGATAACTACTTCTAGATTTTTTTATTTAACTGAGTTTATTGCGAATGATTCTTGCTTATAAAAAGGTACTAGTAGGTTTTGACTTTTTAGAGTACAAGATTGAGATGCATCCCCATTTATTTAATTAGGAATGTATTCTAGTTAAACTCATGCGACATACTAATATCTTCAGTTTGGGTCTAGACTCGTAGGTGCGAGTCGATCAAAACTAAAGAATTTTTAAAAGGTTTTGAAGACGCAAAATGGACTAGAATAATTTTATTTTAAAAAAATGCTAACATCTTGTGAGTTCAAAAATTTACGTTTTCAGCAGGTCAGAATGTCGTCGCCTCCACAAGCGCCGATCACGTTGTCCACAGCAGCAACTGCAACAGCGACAGGCGGCCAACCTGCGCGAGCGCCGGCGAATGCAATCCATAAACGACGCCTTCGAAGGCCTGCGCGCGCACATACCCACCCTGCCATATGAGAAACGACTATCTAAAGTTGATACTTTGAAGCTGGCTATAGGATATATTAGCTTTCTTAGTGAGATGGTGAGGGTTTAGACGACTCAGAGCCACTTGCACTGCTCTATTAGTTCAATAGAAATAGAAAAAGATGGAATGACATTTTAAGTAACTAACCGACTGGCTCAGATCTGTGCAAATGGGCCTTATAATTGTGTTTTTAATGTTCATTACTCAATCGCACGAAAATGGTAGATGAGATTAAATTCGTAGATCAAATATATGATACAGAAATAACAGCCTTAAATGTTGAGGACTTGAAAGGTTTTTTGTGAATCGGTATCCAAATATTATCTAACTAGGTTCTCTGAGAGATATAGTGTATTTCGGGATGAAAGTACGCAAACATGTGTGCCAAATTTCATGACTACTGATTACATAGCTTAAAAGTAAATATCTTGAAAAGTCGTTTGAGTGTACAATTCATTGTGAAAAAAATTGAATCTATGTTACATTTATTAAATATTTTAAATATAATGTTACATTGGCTAAGAACAAGTCGTCTAGGTTTAGGTAAACTTACCATGTGAACTTTGACATTACTTATCTATCCAGGAGGTATCTATTATCTCAACTTTTAAAAGTTCCGATCTTAATTGAGTCAAAAAACACACTGGCAGATGTGTCTTAATTATTTGTTTTTATTTATTTAGGTAAGAGCTGATCGAGGGGCGTCGGATTCTGCGTTAGAAGGGATGCATTGCTCACAAAACAAAGAAGAACAGAAGAAAGTTATTGTCAGAGGTAAGACTTTCAAAACTTAAGAATCGCATTCGTCAATTTCACCTACGATTATTGATGGTATACGGTATGATTGGCAGATAAAACACGTGCTTGTCAGTTTTGTTATAACAAGATTAAAAGAATAGCTTCGATCTTTGATCACAATTACACGCATCAAAAATGTCTAGGCATTAAGTACGTTTTAGAGTATTTCTGCAAATGAGGTGCATTATACAGAAATTTTTGGATCGTTATTGATTCTATCAGTGAAGTTTACATAAATAATTTTGTTTCAATTTAGATTATAAAGAGAAATTAAACTGTCAGTTAGCATTTTTATTAAACTTGTGACATTTTTATAAAGGCATTACAATTTCTGCAACAAAACTAAAAAATTACACCGATATGGAACGACGACGTCTTTAACCCAAGAAGAGATGAGCCCTCGGAATATTGGAAGCTGGTTCCAGGCAACGTCGTGTGGCTATATGGCTCTTGGACATTAGCGACATTGACACAGGACATTAGCGTGGCCAAGCGAAATGGAGGACGATCTCGCATTAACACTTGCAGAGAGGACCAGTACATCCAAAATACTGCTCGACGGAATCGTACCATGGCTGCCATGATTTTGATTACGAGGTTTCACAGCTCTTCAGGCTAGTTAACGAGTAAGCGATCAAACAGTTCGAAATCGTTTACGTGAAGTAGGTCTGCGTTCCCAAAAGCCACTGAGAGTCCTACCTAGAGCACTCTGCAGTCGTAAGGCCCGATACAATGGGCTCCATCACACAAACATTGGACGGAAGAAGACTGGCGTTGTGTGTGCTTTTCCGATGGATATCGTTTTGGAATGAGGCCGGATATATTTCGACTACGCATTCGAGTTTGCAGAACCTCCAGATGTCATGGACGGTTAAGATTTTGGTCGGCAGTTCATCCGGATGATGGGGGATCTACGATGATATAGGTCGGTATTTAGATCGGTGGAAGAACCGATTCCGTTTCGACCAGGGGCAACTTCAATGCTCAGATTTACGTAAAGGGGATTGTTTCAGACGTAATCATACCTTTGCGAGGCTGGTTGGGTAATTCGTTTCAACGAATGCACCTCAATGTAACTCCACATACGGCTAGAGTCGTAACACGCACTCTTGCCGAAGCTAGTATTAACGTTCTGCCGTGGCCAGACCTTAACATACTGGAGCACGCATGGGATATACTCCAAAGAAGAGCCTTGAGATGATAATCCCATCTTAGCTTAAAACAGATAAATATAGTATACGAAATGTTAACGCTAAAATACGGTTGTTTTTTTTAAATACCTTCAAGTTTATAGATAGGTTTTGTGTTTACAGAATTGCACACTGAGGTGTCTCATACAAATTGTCTTGTATTGTTATTTTTTAGATCAATCTCGCCATGTGGCCATTTTCTAAGGAAAGCTACGTATTCTCTTGTTGAGCTGTGTACTACTCGTATTTCAAACAGCCAAAACCACGTATTAATTTTTTATTTCAGACAAAAAATGTTTTAGTCGAGGCAAACATGGAAGCAAATAAAACCCTTTTAATGGGTGCTTTAGCAGGCAGTTTCATACCCAAAAATAAGCCAGCATATTTTTTTCAGGAAACTTTACCGTGTTACCTAAGGGGCAGTAGATATGATTTAATTACAGACTAAAGCGAGTAATTTGACTCGGACCGGAAATAGCCTATATCTAGTATACACAGTAGATATACGGTAGGCTATTTCCTAACATCCCTTCTAACATCTCACAATATTTTGATAATCATAATGTTGACACAAAAAGTTTTATTGACATACAGTTTGAACAATATTTTATTTACACATAAATGGTGGGACATTTTAAGACATATTTTTTAAATGCAGTTATAAAATATTATTATGTCAATTATGCAATTATTAGAAATGTATTATATAAAAATATGTATTATATAAAATTAGAAACTATTAGAACAATTCAGACAATTTGAAAGAAAATTATTAATCATCCACACATCCAAAAATATACTGCAATTTAAATTTTTAACAGTCTCATCGTGACCTTAAATTTAACATTTAATTTTAGTGCTAAGTGGGGTGGCGCAGGGCGCAAGTCGCGGTGTCGCCACCGGGTTTTGAACTCTGCACCTTGCGTCATGATCAATATTACCGTCATGCATCGACGACCATCGGCGCAACGACGTGTCGAAGCTTTGCTTATGAGTCTACTAATGGGTTCATAATGTTTTGACTAGATTTCTGCTTCTCGTAGGACCGTTTTTATATAATTTGCGTTTATTAAGTTCTTTGATTACCCGGTTTTTATTACCGTCCAACGAATTTAGTACCTACTTGTTCCTAAAGTAGTTAATACCATGAACCATCAGAGAAATAAACAGAAAAATAACAAATTATACCCAGGCCTAGTAGCGTAGTTTATATTAATAAAGGTAACTCTGCCTTCTACAACAGAGTAAAATCAGACACTGTTTGCTGATCTTTTTCCTCAAGCGCTAATACAAATTTTTTCAAATCAAACTTTCGGTCGTCAAGTTCTTGGAGGTTCATATTTATTCATCTGAATCTTCTTTGCAAATCAACCGGTAATTGTTAGCCGTGTAAAAAGATTTTTTTAAATAAAAGTTGACATTTTTAGTATAAAGGTTAAGGTGATATTTTATACTTTGATGTCAAAATAATTACCTACTTATTAAAAGTCAGTATTCACAATATACACCTACACGTTCATTTAAAAATTATCCTGTCAAATTAGTGTGGGATATGAAATTGTCCCAGGGATGGTCCAGGTGGTATGTTCCCGAGTTCCCCACGGTGTTGCGTGCGTGTCGCAGATAGATGCATCAGCCGTCTCCGGCGTAGATCCCACGGTACCATCTCATTGTCTGTGTCATTATTAATTAATTTTGGAGGTAACATTTTTTTTTCGTTTTTAGGAATTATTATAGTTTTATTGTTTTAATCTAGTAGATTCATACTAGGCCATAGCTCCTACTGTACACTGCTAAGAAAGAAAGTTGTTAAGCACGATTCGTGGATATTTTACATTACCAGGTCTGCTTCCCACAGACTCTTTGAGAGCGGCTTTGTCTAGATACATTTATAACTTGAAACGATTTAAGCTAATTTTCCTATTCTTTGCATTGGTATGGAATATTAATTAAGTATGAGTTATTTGGCTAGCTATTAAAATGTATTGTGTTTAAAAACCTCTGTAGTTGTTGGTGTGTATTTTAGTGTCATCATAATGCGATTTTTGTTAACATAAACATACCTCCACCTCAGCCAACTTAGTTAGACAACAGAGTTAGATTTCCTAACGCAATCAAAATATGAGTTTGTGTCGTAAATAATTAATCAATCGTCTTAATATTGTCCATCTGCACCCACGATACCGAGAATCCCTCATTCGCAAAAATTTTGTAGATTAAATAATTCAACAAACGCGATCAAATATAAATAAAAACATAAATTCCCCATAGTTAACACTATTTAAGTAAGTACAATGCAATCTAAGGCACGACCTATTCATTTTATTTACGGTTTGTCCCGCAGCGAATCCCAAGATCGCCCCTCGAATTAACGCATTGGGGAGACCACTTAAAAGAGTTTTTAATGTACTCCTGTAGATCTTTATTCATAGTAAATTTTTTGGTGTACAAAAGTTATTAAAAACAATTTTTTGAAAAAAAATTTTTTTTACACATGCGTTTTCAAAAAGTTGTTTTGAAATAGTATTGTATTAAAAAAATTATACAAATATGCATCAAGTAGTATAATACAATTTTTGAGTACAGAATAGCATCTAATACGTTACATTTTAGGGCACACTTATGCAACACCGCAGAGTATAATAATATCCCCAAATATCAATTGGAAACTGCCGCAGTAGGTTTTAAAGGGAATTAAATAACTGTTCAATGTTTTGATAAGTTAATTATATAATACGGCTAACCTTCCACATGTACAGGGTATTGGAGCGATCCGTGCACACAGCCGTTGCGCCAACGCCGACACGTACCGCCGCGGTTCATAATCCCTTTTTCAATTATTAAAAAAACACTTTATCGAAATGTAGTGAGGACTTACTTACAGATTAGCATGCACGTGCGTACTCATTGTGTTTTTTATTTACTGACGTTGTTTGATAAAATAGTTTATTTTGTTTTAGGCGTAGCTTTATACAAGTGTCTAGGGATTCGTTAGGAAAACTAGAGTTCAAAAATTATAAATAAATCAATCATTCAGTTGGTATAGTCCGATCAAAGTAATAATCGGTGACTTATATCTACTTACTTAGAGATCGGTATAAGTGTATTAATTAACATTTTTGAGAAAATTAACCTCTGAGTGTGCACAGAAAACACTAGGTAACTCTGTATTTGGATCCTGAATGAATTTTGTCAGTAAGTCTCTATTTTAATATCGCTAATTTGCATTTTTGCTTGTTTAGAAAAAGTAAAAATGTTTTTGTTTCATAAAGTTACAAATTAGCGCACTTACATTTATGTATAGATGATATACTTACATAATTATGAGTTAAAATAATTTATTATTATTTGTTATTAAATAGGTATATAAAACCTCTTTCCTTTTGGTTAAGATTAAAAATAAAACTTTCAGAACAGTCAAAAAAGCACTATTGACTTGTTGTATCAGTGTCTGTTTATTGATCGCAGTCAGTTTCAATTTTTATTTTATGTTTATACTTAATAGATTAGCTAATACTAAATTTATTTTATTATTAGTTTTAAATCCAAAATATACTAAATTAAGTGCCAAACGATATCAGAATGCCGATTAAGTTGTTAATAGCTCGACAAATCTTTGACTCTACCGGAACTCCCACAGTGGAAGTAGACATGGTGACAGAGCTGGGTCTGTTCCGCATTGGTGTGGCCAGCACTGACGTGAAGATCCACGGTGAAGTGCATCAGCTGCGCGATAACAAGCCCAACGAGTTCAAGGGCATGGGCGTTATGTCTGCCGTCAAGAACATCAACACCATCATTGCCCCCGAACTCATCAAACAGAACCTCGAAGTCACCATGCAGAAGGAAATCGATCACTTCATGACATCCTTAGATGGAACCGAAAACAAATCAAGACTCGGAGCCAACGCCGTGACGGCCGTCTCGCTTGTGGTCGCAAAAGCCGGCGCCGCTAAAAAGGGCGTGCCACTTTACCGACACATCTCAGACATGGCTGGAATCACCACTATCATCCTCCCCGTCCCGCATATCGTCCTACTCATGGGTGGCACAATGTCTTCCAACGGACTTCCTTTTCAAGAATACAGCATTATGCCAACAGGAGCTTCTTCATTTTCAGAAGCCATGCGCATCGGATGTACTATCTATCAGTATGTAAAAGGAGTTATAAAGGAAAAATATGGCATTGAAACCACTTATGTGAGTTATACTGGAGGTTTTTCTGTCCCTTTGGAGAGTAATAGAGATGCGCTACTATTCATAACTGATGCAATCAAACAATGCGGATACCTGGGCAAAGTGGATATCGCCATAAACGCGGCTGCTAACGATCTGTACAAGGACGGAGCGTACGATTTGGAGTTTAAAAATAGCAACTCAAATCCACAAGAATACATTTCTTCTGATAAGCTGGCCGAAGTATATCTAGAGAACATGAAAGACTTTCCCGTGATTTCTATAGAAGACGCATTTGATATGGATGATTGGGCAGCGTGGACTTCTTTGACTCCTCGAATACCTGCGCATTGTCAGCTTGTTGGGAACCATTTGACTCATTCGAGTCCTCGGCGAGTGAGCATGGCAGTGGAAAAGAAGGCAGGAAACGCGGCAACGCTGCGGCTGAACCAGTCAGGAACGTTAACTGAGCTGATTGAGGCTTTTAAGTTACTGAAGGCTAATAACTCTGGGGTGTTGGTCGAGGACCGGTGGGGGGATACGGACGACCTGTTCCTGGCAGACCTGGTGGTTGGGCTGTCCGCGGGGCAGCTGAAGTGCGGCGGCATGGCGCGCGGGGAGCGCATCGGCAAGTACAACCAGGTCATGAGGATAGAGGAAGAACTAGGAGCCCTATCGAAGTACGCCGGCAAGAACTACCGCAATCAAGGCCCTTGATCTGATTATAAAATGGTTTTATTCTGCAACCTCGTTTTATTGTATTTGAATCAATAAATTGAAACTTTTAACTATGACACGTGTCACATTTTGTAGATCTATATGTTAGTCAATGCTGCGTATTATTTTCTGATGGGATTCAAAAGGGTTTTCTCTTATTAATACCTGTTTGTCCATAACCTTTTTGTTTGCCTATAAGAAAACGTAATAATAGAAAATGCGTGTCAATGTTGTGTGCAAGCCATGGGTGCAAGTAGACAAGCCGTAATTGCCGGAAACGGTCATTATACTCATATGTCCGATATAATGATTTTAAACTGTTATTATCGTCCCTTGATATAATAGTAGAGTCGTGTTATTGATTTTGGAAGTAAAATTTGATTACCTACACAAGTTTTTACGACTTTATTTAGAGTAAACAATATATATATTTTATTTTTTTGCTGTAATTAGCTGTTTTGGGCCTTACATTAATTACAGCTAATGGTAGTTAATAAATTTGAAATATCTTCGTATTATCTCAGGGTGTTACCACACCAATCGATCGATCGTCGATCGACGCCATCGATCGATGGTAGAATGATAATTAACATATTCGTTTATAGTTGATACCATTTATTTATATTGTCTTCATTTGGTTGTCAAATTGTCTATGTATTCACTCTATCTATTGACGGCCGAGTAGGGCAATGGTTATTAGCCCTGTCCCAGGTTCGAGTCCCGGCCGGGGCATTCATCTGTGTAATGAACACAGATGTTTGTTCTCGGGTCATAGTTGCTTAATATGTAGGTTTGTTCTGGGTTCCCCCCAGTTGGCTGTATAACCCAAGCTCTGCTTAGTTTGGGGACATCAAGTTGATGTGTTTGTCTGGGGACTTATTATTATTTATTTATCTAGGCATTCATGTTAGTCCTGCAAGTGTATGTCGATATTCAACGTGTCACGTGACATGTTTTGACCAAACCACATAGACGACTGTCAAACGTGACACCATATATTTCGGATACCGACCGACATTAACATTTATTTCGGTATTTTATGCTAGTACATACTTACTTATTTTTCTGACTAGATTCATTTTCGCAGCGCTTGTGTATTAGTGTTATTTTTGTTTATTAGTGTTAGAGTTCGTTAGTTCGCTTGGTCGACTTGTAGGTGTACCTATGTCTTGAAAACACAGCGAAGGATTCTCATGCTAGACCTGCTGAGTTGGTTTCGTAAGCAATAACTTCGTCATTACTTTATTAATATACCTACGTACTTTTAAATAACACGCGAAATAGAGCTCCAAATGTATTACACAATTGTTGTAGTGTTCATATATTAACATTGTATAACACAAATAGATCTAAGGTAGTAGAAACCATGTAGAGGATTTGCTCCGTGGAAGACCATCCTAAACCATTCATTATAATAACTAATCGAACCTTAAAACTAAATTAAAATCGATATATCAATTCATAGATAAAACTTTTTTATTGCAATCAGCACGAAAACACGTAACATATCGATACAGACTAACCCCATTGATAACATTGATAAGGGACAGCATACATAATAGCTCGCACGTGTACACACCCTCTGTAATTCGCCCTTGGTTCTATAAACACCCTAGCTCACCACATTTGCGAACACTTAGTTTAGTTTGGACCCCCTGGGGGGCGCTTAACGCTCTCTCAAGTAATAATTGTAGATAAATAAAGCTCGACGACATAATTGTGTGTGTAAATTAATAATAGATTAGTCATTTCTATGTTGTATGGCACTATCATGTTTTTTTTATTTGGGTTATACTTAGTTGACAATGGACAGGCGTAAAAGGAAGCAAGTGAAAATAAAACTTTATTTTAACGAGGATATAAAATAATGTAGTTTAGTTTTTATAGTAAAGGAGAATTGAAAATAACATATTAATTATTTATGGTCATATGTATGTGTATCATTTTCAGATCTCATTATTAGAACACTAGTCTCGTGTAAATTTAAAAGTTTGATTATTAAACCTAGCACGAAGATGAAATAATTCAGTTTTGAAACCGATTATGACCAAAAGTCACGTTTACCTATTTAACTAACAATAACTATATTAATACAAATACTTATTCCAGTATACGTCTACGGCTACTCCTAAATTTCGTGGCAAGATTTCTATACCTCTCTTTTATCCTCGATACAGGTCTTAACTCAGTTGTCACGTATGGAGTGACTAGGTACAAAGTTCATGTTTTGTATTTTGTTCGAGTAGATATCTCAGGTACTTCAATTAATATACTGATTAATATACAATTAATATATATAATCCGAGGCTGAATGGCCTGGTTGTTCGGGGACACAAATAATTGCTATATACAGGGTGTCCCAGAAATTACACGTAAGGGTGACACTGGAGACAGATGGACTTTAGGCCTATCAGATAACACCAACATGCCTTTAGTAAAAGTTTTCTGGTTTTCGAAATATAGCCACTTTTGTGATTTTTATGAAATTTTCACTTTTTGGTCCTTTTTTGACTACAGCTGCAATAAATATCTTTTAACTCTCGGTTTTTTCTTACCAAGAGTAGCGTTATTAGTTATTTGAGATAACCTCCAGTGTGGGTGACACTTCTGGGATCGGGTCATTTCTGGGACACCCTGTATAATGTATTTTTATTTAACAATATTTGTACACAATACCTAAAAGACTAAATATGCACAAAGGTACGGCTTATTTCTAGAAGAAATCTCTTCCAGTAGACCTGTGAGAGGAGAGATTAGTTTATAACAAATTAGTGTGTACCTACTTTACAAATACTATTAGGTCTTTACCTATGAAATTGCCGTTTTTCACGAAATAAATGAAGCGTAATTTTTTTATATGTTTTTTATTTCTATTAATCAAAATAATCACCCATGCAATCAATGCATCTTTGCCAACGCATTGGTAGCTTATTGATGCCTTTCTTGAAGAAATCAGCTGGACGGGAGGCAACAAATTCTTCAAAGGCATTTTGTACTTCCTCTCGGGTATTGAATTTTTTTCCCGCCAAGAAGTTGTCCAAATTCTGGAAAAAGTAGAAGTCTGTAGGCGCAAGGTCTGGTGAGTACGGCGGATGACGGAGAACTTCCAACCCCAACTCTTGTAGCTTGGAGACCGTCTGCTGTGCAGTATGAGGTCGCGCGTTGTCGTGCAGGAGCAGTGGAGCCGAACGATTGACCAAAGCTGGTTGGAGACGTGCGAGCTTCTCCATCATTGTGTTCAGTTCTTCATAGTACACATCTGCAGTAATGCTTGTCCCGTTTGGCAAGAAGCTGTGATGAATTACACCCGCGTTAGACCACCAAACAGTGACCATCACTTTTCTAGGGCTAAGTTTTCGGTTAGGGCATTGTTTGGGTGCTGAACCAGGGTCCAACCAACTTGCTGAGCGCTTACGATTGTCAAACAGGATCCATTTCTCGTCACAAGTAACAATGCGGTTCAGAATTCCTTCATTTGTATGCCTGCTGAGCAGTGCAAGGCACGTCTCCACGCGTACTTCGCGCTGGCGGTCATTGAGTTCGTGGGGTACCCATTTGTCAAGCTTTTTTACCTTGCCAATTTGACGCAAATGGACCAATATTGTTTTGATGCTAACGTCGAAAGCTGCTGCTAATTCAGCCGTGGATTGAGTTTCATAATCTTCCACAATGCCTTTAATTCGTCATTGTTGACCAGAGTTTTCGGACGACCACGGGGTTCATTTTTCAGGTCAAAATTTCCAGAACGGAAGCGGGTAAACCAATAACGGGTGGTGCGTTCGTTTGTAGTGTTCGCTCCGTAAACGTCGTTGATGTTGCGTGCCGCTTGTGCCGCTTTGCTGCCACGACGGTACTCATACTCCATAATTACTCGAATTTTTAACTTATTCATGATGACGAAAAATGTTCGTATGCGTTGAAAACAAAACACTAACTATTAAACAAATGACGATTTTAGAAAAAGAATTCCATGTTTGTCAAATAAAATTAATTTGAAA
Organism: Marasmarcha lunaedactyla; assembly: GCA_923062675.1. Lineage (NCBI taxonomy): Eukaryota > Metazoa > Arthropoda > Insecta > Lepidoptera > Pterophoridae > Marasmarcha > Marasmarcha lunaedactyla. Next base: position 7,719,446 of record OV281339.1, on the reverse strand, counting down.
TTAGAATTATCAGTCAAAAAAAAAATATTTTCATTTGAAATGGCCAGTACGGCAAAACGGCAGTTTCATAGGTAAAGTATTATTAACAGTTTCTAACCTACATACACAATGTTAGGTTAGAAAAACTGTTGGTTACTAATGAAGGTTAAAAACTGTTAATAAAGTCCAAAGTCTAATAGATTCTTATTATTACAGGAAGCAATCTCCAGGCCCATTCCCTTTCCTGGTCTCGTCGCGGCGAGCGGCCACCCGGAAGCACCTTGCACGCCAAGATCTGGATCCCCGAGGACCCCAGAGCCTTCGCTGGCACCAACAATGTGATCGAGAAAGAAGAACTTAGATAAATCGCAATTAGGTACATCGATGATATAGTTTCTCCGCCCAGATGTGTTACTTTCGAATAGATGAATTTGGTTCTTATGGGGGTTGTAAACTTAATGTAAATACTTAGTTATTTTGTTTTCTAGTGTTATCTTACAGCTATAGTGTCGTTGAGATGTTTCGTCTAACCAGAAAGACAGACTTATTTACGATCAGTCCAATGTAAACTGCACATTATATAGTTACTAACCATCCTACTCTAAAAAGAGTCATAAATTATTGTCAGTTAGCAAATTTAATGTCTCTTTTTTATAACAAGGATATAATGTTCTTTCTATAACAAGGATCCTGACATCGCCTCCTGGCATGCCAAATAAGAGGAATGTCTACTAACAAGTAAGCCTTCAAGGCTTTCTCTTTTTATAAATTCTCGCTCATAATTTGTCACTGATTATGTTGTCTGGATACCTTATTATTTGCTTTTACTGTTATAAAGTTGGTCATCGGCCGCAAATAAATTGGCCGCGCATGTCCGTTAAAAACGATTTCTAAGCTTCGAGTGAATTTAGAAACCACCAACCTGTAATAACTAATAACAACAAACCAATCCGTTGGTATTTACTGAATAAAACTATGAAAACAGTATTATGAGTAGGCTAGAGTGAATAAAAACAGATTTTGACGAATCAAACATTCTAATTAAATATAATAAAATTTTTATTAATTTTGTTCAACTGTACTTTCAGCCGCACTCAGGGACAACAAATGGTTACTTAAGGACCGCTTAAGAATAGGTTTAGTTAGTGAATTTAAACATTATCGTCATTATAAGTCTAGATTTGCTAAGCACAATATATTATTAGCTCCATCTTAAGGAACCATTTGACCAAAGTGTGGCCGTGACATGTAAGTGACGAGTAAAATTGTTTCGAACCAAGCCAATTTGTACCTTGATTCGTGGGTGAAAAGTGTGTCTTTTGAAGACTTTATTTTAATATTTTTACTGAAACTAGCTACACGAGCACTGCGTTCGCGCGTTCTGGGTTGTAAGCACCGTGTACCTAGCGAAAACCTAAAATCGATCTCATTCTCTTTAATAATGTAAGAATTCTGGGTTAGTTTATGTACCTACCTACATCATACTACATACACATCATAGGTACAAAACCTATGAGAAAAGTATCAAAGTAGTTAAATACATTATTATTTACTTTTTGTTAAAAAGATTGGTAAGTATTTATTGTTTCGTATTAATTTATTTTATATTAGACCACCTTATTTACGCTTAGGTACTCTAGTCAATAATATATAAAGATTATTTTATTTAAATTACATTACTCATTAAAAGTCTAAAAATTAAAAATATGGAATTTGTTTTATTTTATGATTTTATTACCTACCAAACCTTCATACTTACCACTGGTCTGTCTTGTTTCACGCCCTATGTGGATTTACCTACTTATTAGGCCTGCTTCCAAAGAGGTCCCAGATTCATTTTGTAGAAAGAAAAATGTGTGTATATTCTTTAAGGGTTCTATATTCTGGATTACCACACGATATAATCTTCGGGTTCATGCTGCCAGTAGGTAAATGCTTGTGTGATTACTTAATAATATTTACATGGTCTACGTGAGGTTGTCTAAAGATAGACGTGTTTCCAATATCGACGTCAATGGAGGCGTGGGAACCACAAGGTGTGTCCAATCCTCGCGAAGCTCGGGTATTGATCGACAAGTCTGAGACGCCCCCCATTGTCGAGACACAAATCCACGAGATAAAACTTCACTTTGCAAACATATATTTTAACCGACTCCTAAAAAGGGGCTCTTAAAATAGCTGTAGGTTCTTCGTTAAGTTATTGCTAGCTTAGAGCTCTCTTAGTGACATTAAAGATAGCAATCTACTAGAAGGTCCCTCAAATATTCTATTAGTTCCTATCATCGAACCCAAACGTGACTGGTCCTCAAATATTTTGGGGAAGATCGCAGTATGGCTATTTTAGAGCTTTCTGTAACCAAAAATTCGTTTACATTCAGAAATTATTATCCTGTGAAGTAGCACTGATCAGGAAATCGTCATTAATTTGTTTTTCATTATATTGTTGTATAATTTATAAATAAAGATCGAGTAGCTATATCTCGATCTCACGAAAGAACTATTAAATAAGCTTGAGCGGCTAAAAATACATGCATAAGTTTCATATTTGGCTTGCGTAAATATGATCATGTTTCCGATTTCCGCACAAAGCTCAAGTGACTCCCAATTCGATTTCAATGGAATGCTCACTATTTTACTTAATCTGTTATCATTAAACTTATCTTGCCTTACTATTTAAAAGAACGATTTTGTTTTCAGCGTCAACACCATGATTAATTTTTACAGTTATGTTGTGTACCTAACCCGGAGAACGATTCACAACTTTCACATAACAAATAAAGAAATTCCGACGATGAAGATACTACACGCAAAATTTTCGTGTAGTAGAGACGTGTTTTCGTAACGTCAGCACGTCTTTTCATCAGGTTTTAAATCGAAACCAATGGAGGATAACCGCAAACTGTTAATGGAAAAGCACGATGTTCGTATCGTATATTGACTATCTCATAAAAAATTCAGAATGTCGTGAACAAAATCGACCAATTGTTTTACCGAAGAAACTTATATACATACATCACATACCCTCTCAAAGTCTTGGTCGGATGGAAGCACTTCTGGTTTAAAGCAACATTATCAAAGGGCAACCGCTTGACTATCAACCATGCCTGCAGCCATGTTTACAGCCAAACAAAAAAGTGGTGAGCACCATGTTAGTATGAATTATGATAATTATTCAAAGTGGATCCAAACGCGATTAATACCCAACCTTAAACCTTAAAATGTTGTTGTCGTTAATGATATGATAAAAAATAAGGCGAGGTTTTTAGAGTATATGACAGACCAAATATCTACGATAGCACGGGTGTACTGTGCTCCGTTTACCGCCATATCACCCTCAGTTTAAACCTATTGAAAATATATGGGGGATAATAAAAAATTACGTCGCAAAAAAAATGTCACCATGAAAATGAGTGCTATAATTACCATAGCTTAGGAAAAATTTAATAGCATAACTGTAGAGGAATGGAATTTTTTTTGTCTACATGCTATTAAAGAGTAAAATAAATCTCAAGGCACGGATGAGGCTATAGATGTATAATCAGAACAAATTGTGATTACCTATATTCGGATGAAAGTGTGAAAGTTGAAGAAACTTAATTTTGATATCGTTTAATATTAATAGTTCTATATGAACAACAAAAAAAAATTAAAATAATTATAAAAATATTGTTTTCTTTATTTACGTTCTGACCGTAAACAACTACAAATGCAAAAACGATTCGAAAGTAATTTACTAGCCTCTTTTATTTACAGCTGGTCTAGAGGTAGGTTCACATTTGTGACATTTTAACGAACATTATCCCGTAACCGTATCAGTAACACGTGTCAGTTGCATAATTGTCACAAGCTGCAGTACGATTGCTTGCATTTATGACGCGCGTCGAATTAGCCTGATGACACAGGTACAGACACGGGGTAGGAGTGGATCACGCCGTGACGTGTCGCGGTACGTCCCCCGCCCGCACCTCGCTGCGCATTCATGCAGCGCACGCGTAATTATAAACAACGTTGTTGTTTCAATGCGTCCATTAATTTGTCATTTAAATCATCGTACATGGTTTGTACCGTATCAGCAAAACCTAGACCGTCCACATTTAGCGTAATATGTCCTGTAGCGATGCCACGTAGTCCGGTCTGTCGTCATGTCACAAGTGTGGACCCATCTTAGTAGCGTTGCTAGTCTAATTTTAACGGCGTGCACGTACTGTAAAAATAAAAAGTCGAGGTTGCTTTGTGGGGAATTTGTTACAAAATTCAGTAAATTAAGATATAATGAAAACTTATTTTTCAAATATTTTAGAGTTTCTGTAAAAGTCTACGACGAATAATCATTTAGGAAACTGGAACCAGATATCACCAATGGAGCGGCTGGCAATAACATTGCGGTAATTAAAAAACATAATTTTATTTGGGAACTAATAATCTTGTATTGGATCTGGATTTTGTGTTTCGGTGTTGATATTAAGCGAGACTAAATCAATCGTATCAATTGTATTTTGTGTTTATGTTGTACTGAGCGAGGTTCTACCCGTATTAAATAATGGTAAATCATCCAGAGTGATTATATTTTCTCTTTCGATTTCAATTAAAGCCTCTAATTCGAAACAATAATTTTATAAAGTACTATATTTTCTTACAGTAGGTATTAAGGGTTTAAAAAAAGTTAAATCTGCATCGTCATTGAGTAGATTGTTATGCTTGATACTTTCTAACAACTCTTTTTCAAAACGAGTAGGTGATGGTTGGCGTTTGCGTTTTCGGGACTGTTCTGTAATTGTAGGTTCGGGATTTTCCATACTAGTGTTAAGTACTGAGATATCATTTATTGTATTCGTAGTTGAGTCTTGATCTTCACTCCGAGTATCTCATTATTTGTACTGATTCTTCTATGTCATTACTCGCGTTGGCGTCCAAAAAATTAACATATTGTAATAAGCGTAGGTACTTCTTGCTTGCTTTAGCAACTGACCCTGATTTCAGATTTTTATTGCTTGGTTAAACTTTGATGTATGTATTCCTTGAAGTTTGCCATCGTCCTTGCACTTTTATTACTGAAAAAATACAGAAAAATTTTTTACTTTCAGGTATCTACTTATTTGGCAAGCGGACACACTTTCGTCGATCTACATCTGGCGTATCAAGCAGGAATAACAACAATCAGAAGAAATACGCTATTCTTCAGCTTAAAGGAGGATTGTATACCCAGCTTTGCACCCAAAGCCGGTTATTTCGACAAATGAGTGACGATTTATTGGATATACTCCATCCCAAAGCGTTACCCAAGTTATACAAGAATAAATCAAGCAGTAATGCGGCAACCGTACCATAGGCCTACGTTTTTGTAATAGATGAACAATTAGGGATGTCTACTTACGCCAAGCGGCCATATGCTCGAGCTCTTAATTTGGACTATAAGAAAAAAATATTTAATTATAGGTTAACAAGAGCACGACGTTATATGGAATCAACTTTTGGTATCATGGCTAGTAAATTTAGAATTCTTCATCGTCCTTAAACGTTTCGAAAGAAAATGCCATTTATAGTGTTAAAGCGATATGTATTCTACACAATTTTATTAGATCTAGACAAGAAGATGTCAACGATGTTGTCATAATTCCACGCCATATTTGAGATGTTGAATATGAGTTTGGGAACACTCAAAGAAATGCATAAACAATACGCGATAAATTCGCTGATTATTTTGTCACAGATAGTAAGGTTTTATGTTAAGATCGCAGTATTTTTTAATTGTTCTTATAAGTAAAGCCATTTAAATGTAAAGTTATATGTAATCATTCATACTTTATAAGTTTTTAAATTATCCTGTCGCATACATTGACCCAGTATCTAGAATAACTAGATCAAATCGGAATAACGCAAAGCATACTTTTTATCTAGATATTCCCGCGGGGTTTGGAGTAACGCGGATGAAACCGCGGCGAACAGTAATAAATAACAGTTTAACAAATGAAGACTTTTTTCAGACCGACGTCTGTTGCTATACCACCGAAGAACCACTCACGCGTTGTATGAAAATGAACTTTATTGCAAGCACATAGCGACGGCACGTATTTCTTTTCTATTCCATTCTGTTTATTTCATGGAGAAGTTTTATAGGAAGCCGCCCAACGCAAACACAAAGATGGCGCTAGCATTGCGGTGCGGACAAAGGCCTAAAAAAACTCTTCATTCATATGTACATATGCACAAATAGTATATAAGTACGTACCTACTTGACAAAAATATTAAAGTAAATAATACTTACCCGTTATTTTTTTTCCGCCTTACTGAAATGTTCAATGTTTTCGAAAATTTCTTTACAAATTTGTAACCATGCCGCTGTTCTTGCATCTCGATCTTTGTACACCTCATCTGCCTTGTTCCGTATATTTGGACAGCACTGCACTTCCACAATTACTCTTTTAGTATTGAAATCCATTTTTATTAATTTGCTCCGTGCGTGCAGACCGTATCACTTAGCTCTGGACAAGCGCGTGCATGTACCGCAAGCGCGTGCCCCCGCGCAGGCGTCCGTTGCGGGGCGGCGGCTGGCCACGCACCCGAGCACTGCGGCTTGCATCTAGGGATGCAAAGTTATGCAAACTTATCGAATTAAGTCGATATTGATATATCGGACTCGAAGGCGCGGCGAAACATTTGGTGATTGATAGTAATATATCAATAAGTTAAAAAGAGGGTGCGTTCCAAATAATGTACAGTGGATACTGTGTACGTTCATAGCATGATTCTTGGATTTTTAATAAAATAAAATATCTTTTTATCGTTGCCTGGAAATAAACAAAGAGTTTCACCAATTTATTTTGTGACTAAAGACACAACTTTTGATGCTGATTCTTAAAAATTCACTAATATAGAAATAATCCTCAGGTCTGATATGGCCATTCTTTATTACACAAAAATTCCCAGAATATATCTTTTTTAATTCAATAAGAATAATTAGAACCCGTACTGAAAAATAGATATTCGAGCAAAAAATAAATAAAAAGCAACTTATTTGACATCTATCATCGAAGATCAATTAAATAGACATTGCTAGAATTAGATTTATTACAAATCGATTAATTGATTTGGGTGATTATTTTTCGCTTTACAAAAAAACCGATATTTATTGAATTGATATCGATATCAATATATCGATATCAGCGTATCGTCGATATCGATATTTTTAGGTTTCGATATATCGATATTTATCGTTTTATCGATATATCGTTGCAAGCCTACTTGCGTTCCCACGGCGGAGGTATTTATTGCAGCTGTAGGCACAAAAAGAGCAATAAGTGGAAATTTCATAAAAAATCACAAAAGTGGAAATATCTCGAAAACCAGAAAACTTTTACTAGAGGCATGTTGGTCTTATCTGATAGGCTTTAAGTCCATCTACCTCCAGTGTCACCCTTACGTGTCATTTCTGGGACACCCCGTATATAGGTACAAAGAAAAAATGGGCATTGAGTTTTTGTTTTTGTAGTAGTATGGGTTAGGGTAACAGATGTTTTCTTACGTTATTATATATTAGGTCTTTACCTATGAAATTGCCGTTTTTCACGAAATAAATGAAGCGTAATTTTTTTATATATTTTTTATTTCTATTAATCAAAATAATCACCCATGCAATCAATGCATCTTTGCCAACGCATTAGTAGCTTATTGATGCCTTTCTTTAAGAAATCAGCTGGACGGGAGGCAACAAATTCTTCAAAGGCATTTTGTACTGCCTCTCGGGTATTGAATTTTTTTCCCGCCAAGAAGTTATGCAAATTCTGGAAAAAGTAGAAGTCTGTAGGCGCAAGGTCTGGTGAGTACGGCGGATGACGGAGAACTTCCAACCCCAACTCTTGTAGCTTGGAGACCGTCTGCTGTGCAGTATGAAACCGCGTTGTCGTGCAGGAGCAGTGGAGCCGAACGATTGACCAAAGCTGGTTGGAGACGTGCGAGCTTCTCCATCATTGTGTTCAGTTCTTCACAGTACACATCTGCAGTAATGCTTGTCCCGTTTGGCAAGAAGCTGTGATGAATTACACCCGCGTAAGACCACCAAACAGTGATCATCACTTTTCTAGGGGTAAGTTTTCGTTTAGGGCATTGTTTGGGTGCTGAACCAGGGTCCAACCAACTTGCTGAGCGCTTACGATTGTCAAACAGGATCCATTTCTAGTCACAAGTAACAATGCGGTTCAGAATTCCTTCATTTGTATGCCTGCTGAGCAGTGCAAGGCACGTCTCCACGCGTACTTCGCGCTGGCGGTCATTGAGTTCGTGGGGTACCCATTTGTCAAGCTTTTTTACCTTGCCAATTTGACGCAAATGGACCAATATTGTTTTGATGCTAACGTCGAAAGCTGCTGCTAATTCAGCCGTGGATTGAGTTTCATCAGCTTCCACAATTGCCTTTAATTCGTCATTGTCGACCAAAGTTTTCGGACGACCACGGGGTTCATTTTTCAGGTCAAAATTTCCAGAACGGAAGCGGGTAAACCAATAACGGGTGCGTTCGTTTGTAGTGTTCGCTCCGTAAACGTCGTTGATGTTGCGTGCCGCTTGTGCCGCTTTGCTGCCACGACGGTACTCATACTCCATAATTACTCGAATTTTTAACTTATCCATGATGACGAAAAATGTTGTAATGCGTTGAAAACAAAACACTAGCTATTAAACAAATGACGATTTTAGAAAAATAATTCCATGTTTGTCAAATAAAATTAATTTGAAATTAGAATTATCAGTCAAAAAAAAAATATTTTCATTTGAAATGGCCAGTACGGCAAAACGGCAATTTCATAGGTAAAGACCTATTATAATCTTTTGTTGTTTTGTTTTATAACTTGTGTAGGTTTATTGTAGTCATGGAAGAGTGGTGCATCTTAAAACAGTCTTACTCTAGCTTAAAACGATGCACCAGCAACTACATTGTGATACTTTTTATGGCAATAAAGAATTTAATGAAATATATATAACAATACAACACTAAATAGATAAATACAACAACAACAAAGAGCCTAAATAAAACACAATATATATTTTTTACAAAAAATGCTATATAATTTTAAAAAAAGTAAATTAATCTGTTCAATTTATTTATAACACAAAAAAGTGCCTTCAGTAATTGCTACTAGCAAATGGTTTAAGGCACTGCAGAGTACATAATGTACATTTAAGCGGATCCTCAAAAGAAAGTCATATATAATTGTGAAAAGAGTGTATAATAATTATGATTTGATGATTTATATCCAACACCTTTTATATAAGTATTTAACTAATCGCCAAATTTTTGGGCTTATTGCTCTCGAATACATAAAAAAGGGATTTTCCTGGCTGTCATCACAAAATCCTCCTTTAATTAAAGAAATAAAAGCAAAGAAATTATCTCCATACTTAAGGAATTTAGCCTATTGATCAGCACCATCTAATCAAATAATTCAAAACGAAAATTTCCGTTGTATATGCAACATTGACATACACTATTGATGGATATGAAGAAATGCATGAAATAAACCCACAAAGCGGAAAAGATTACAATTATATTATTTTAGTCTTTTTTAATTTTTTGCTTCAGTTACTATTATACATTAGCTCGAGAGAGGGCTTTGCTATACTAATTTTGGGAATAAGTGTCAAAGGTTACATGTTAGGACACACAGTTTTGATTTTACATCACTTATCATATATGTTTGTTGTATTGTTTAAATATATATATATTTGAACATGTGTAAATTTTAATGTTCAAAAAAACCTTATGACATTGCATCCCAAAATTTATATACTAAGCATTCCACACCACAGGTGCAGATTTTTAATTATCCAGCTTACCAAACACAGGAAAGTGTATATTATGAAATGCCTTATCACCTTAAAACTATACAACAAAATGACAGGATATAATTCTTAATACACTACACACTTTACGTACAAAGTAACAGTTAAATAGCAAATGAACAGTATCAACATTTTGTATTATTTAGTTGTTTCTTGACTGTTGAGACTCTCCTGAATAAAGATTTTTAAACATTATTTGAGAATTAATGTTATAATTAATTCAAAATTGTAACTCTCTTAAGATTAATTACTTGCTAGTTTTAGGAGCAATAGCCATTATTTTGTAACTATACTAGGTATTTAACTATATTTATCACAAATAAATATGTTTTTAAATATTTTGTGCTACCACTACTCAAACTCTTGATCTGGTACTGATGTCTAACAATGACTAGTTGGACATGCATATTTTGATCACAGAGTATTAATGCCAATCTAACAAATTGACCATTGAGCATCTTATATTATTATTGGTTTTTAATTGTTTTAATGTTCCAAGCTTTTAAAACTTGAATGAGAGCTGGTCTATATACTAACCCCCATGGGAGGAACAACAAAAACCCAGAGAAATAAAGACTAGCATATACAGTATACCATTTGGCAAAAACTTTAACATCAAATGGAACAAGACTCCACCCCATGAATACAATAGTATAAGTTTTTAAGAGTGCATACAATACGAATTTTCCTATCCCATTATTCCAAAGTTTATGGTAGATTTCAGTTTTGCTTATTATGGATTCAAATCCTTTTTCAAAGATTATAATGATGAATTCATTAAAGAATGTTACATAGTAACCAGACCTTATGCCATGCCAAACGGCTAGGAATAGTAAAGTAAATAATTGACTAAGGTTCCTATTACCTAAAAATTTAAGCCTCTTGTAGATGTATTCCGCTGCGAAATGGTTTGTATTACAGTTGAAGCTGTCAATGTAATGTTGGAATTTTGTTGCTCCTTCGAATTTCAGCAACTTAATGTTATTGCAAGCATCCCATTTAGTAACAGTTTTATCATCTCCAAAATCTTCTTCACCATTGTATGAGAACCCGGCACGAATGCATGATGCTGTAAAATAAAAAGGGTAATATTAACAATCTAATCTAAACCTACATCTGATTAGCATTATAATCAATATCTTTTTGTATTATTTAAAATATATATTCTTCATGTGAATAAAACACTTCAACTTATAAAATTATTATAAATTGGGTCAGTGGACTCCATGACATTGCCACATAGATGGGCTGTTCTTACACTGTAGTATGGAAGTAGAGGAAATTTTGAATATTACATAACAGATAGATAAAATGCAATTCTCTACAGAACTACAGAATATACTGAATTCTACAGAATGCATTGTAGAGATTTAGGACTAGAAATCATGAAATAAGGGCAAACCTTGTTATATTTTGAGATATGTTGAAACTGATGAGTTAATTCTACCTCTCCAAAAGATATTAATACTCATAAATTTCTTTGAAACTTTTAATTTCATGACCATTATTAAGTATGAGGCACACCAAAAGTAAAGTACAAGTAAGTCTTGGGAAAAGTAAGTGACAAAAAAAAGGAACCAATAAGCCAGATTAAAATTTTTTCGGAAACCAAGAGTTAAATATATTATAAAACATACATAGAATGTTTCACTCCATGAGCAAATAAGAGTCATTAATTCCATTATAAATTAATCTACATAGGTTATTACACAACAACAGGATATTAGAAACTTGCAGTAACTGAACTCATCGTTAAAACAACTACACAGACTCTTTATACAGTTACTTTGTAAAGTGTGTTTAAAAAGTAACAAGTGTTCTATTATTTGTTGGATAATGCATGAACTTATTTTTTTAATTATTTTATTTATTTACTATGTTCGTCAATCTTTATCTTAAGGTCTTAAAACCCTATTAGAGTTTGTCAAGACCATAGTTCTCAAACTATTAAAACTAACAAAAAACTTAATGTACTCATATGCAAGGTTAATTACTATACTAACAAAAGATCTAAGTTAAATTAAAATTCAATATGGATAAATGTTGACAACTTATTCTCAATTTTTAAGCCGTGTTTTGCAATTGAACTTTTATCTAAACTGGAAATCTGGAATCTATTTTCCTCGGAAATTTTGCCGTTGTTGCTTACTACTTAAAATGGCATACTCATGTAACCAAAGTAATTTTACCAAAACCACTAGTACAAAGTCTTTTATGCTATTACATCAAATACATGAAACTTATTTATGTAGTATTGATGAAAAATAATTACAATGGAAATCTAAAATCTGGGTATTTTCACAATTATCAAATTTACAAATCCATATGTAATGCACATGTATAGTTTCTTACCTTACATAGCTGTATAGCCAAACCGTACAAGTACAACAACTGTTATTTGTTCATGGGCATAAATTATCTTCACCGATTGTCAAGATGACTTGCTATTTATGACATTTAAGATATTGTGCAATTTTAAATCCTTTACAACATTTAAAAAGTGCCAATATTCAACAGATAGATAGTTATGAAAGTAATATAATTTACAGGAGCAGTATTACCTTCTGTTAGCAGCCAGCATGATATGTATTTGTAAAGGGCGAAATGAGCCCACATGCCACAATAGAAGTGACGATAGAAGATTGAGGTCTCCCAAAATTCATCCGAAAGCATATATTTCATACTAAATACTGAAACTGGAAAAACATGTAGGTTTTTAGATTTTTGATGAAGAATAATAATTTGTTCCAACGACTCCAAACTTTGATACAAGATTAATTTAAATGAAAAAAATTTATAAAAATCAATATCATGGAACCATAATATTCACTTTATTTTAAAATCTTTACTTATTAAAAAAAGTTTTTAACAAATTACCTCCAACCTGGAAAGCTGCCAAATAAACAAGGCCTTGAATTAGCCTTTTCATTGCTTGTGGTTTGTATTCCTTTGAATCTTGCAGTGGAAACTTGTTATTTATGAAGTCATGGTAGCGCTTAAAGGAAAATATTGGACCCACAAGAAAACATGCTGGGAAGTAAACAAACCCAACTAATTCTAGTAAAGTGGGTTGCTCGACAAGTGCTGTCTTTCTGTTATTAAAAGATAAATCTTTTCCTGCTACCATTTTTTGACCATCCCACAGATCAAATGATAAAGCAATCAGCTTTAGGGTAAGGACACAGTGAGGCATGGTCCAAGTTATATCATAATCTTCAGATTCTGTCATTACATATCCAGCCAGAAGGTATGTCATGTTAAACACAAATGTTAGTATTACACTGTTAGCGCCTGGTTTAAGGAGCGTAATTGTCAAGTACATAACAAAAACAGGAATTGCGTTATGATAAAATGTAGCGCCAAAATTATAAATAGCAAGATCTAATCCTGTTAAGATGAAATATAAATGCTTAATGGTAGTATCTTTATATCTGAAGTGTTCCAGATAAATAATAGAGATTGGGTATGCTAAACATATCGAGAAGAGCAATTTAAAAGCAGCTTCTGGTACACCAAGGAGTGCTGCTAAATATGCAACAGGGTATAAGCCCAATGCCCCAACAATTGAAAATAATATCGTAATCATTTTTATTTATCTGTAACAAAGTAATTAATAAATAGGTCAGTACTTAAACAACACTAGGACAGAATTTTTTTATTGTTACCATCATCATGGCTTTCTTAATCTACTTCAGAAATAGGATTACTGGACAAAAGTTACTATTACTAAAGATAGTAGTAATACGTTCTAAAACAGTTTACACTTTAAGCCTTTGGAAGTAAAGAAATCTGAAAGGTTGATAGAGAAAGGCTATCAGCCGTAGATGCCTATTACAATATTTATAGGACATTATTCTCGTAAAATAAATTACTTATCACGCTTACCAGAACAGAATGAGTAAGTACTATGACCTCTCTTTGTAGAAGACCACCGTTTATGATAGCGATGGGCGATTATTACTAAAAACAATCGAACTAGTCGATTGTTCAGTTCAGTCGATAAAAGTCGATAACTATGGATGTCAGTCGATTGTTAGCGACTTGACGCGCGTGCGTGCGTCCCTCTATCACAGACGCGATAACCGAGTAACTACTACGAGTAATTCGAGGCGCGCGCAGCGCAGCGCGACGCAGGCCGCAGACCGCACTTATATTACTAACTCTTTCTACTGAATTAGTAGTTAAAAAGTTGATGCGTGCGTGCGGCGTGCGATGTGCGCTGCGCTTAAATTCAACTTACTTATGGCTGCAGTTGTTTATGCGATCGCCATGGATTAAGGAAAGCATCCATTCGTATTTACATTATGAATGGATGGATAATTGAGGAGTTTCTAAATAAAACAAAAGACTAGAATATAAAAATGTAAAAACTATAATTGTTCGATTTATGTTATAAGTCTGAAAGAGATCAATGAGTTACTTATTATAATTAAATAAACTAAAAAAGCGTTACAAAATCAAACAAAAAACAAACAAGTAGTCTACATTTATTTATTTAGTTAAAAATATAGTTATTCGTATTATGTTAATTATTAGGTATTATGTCAAAGGGCAAGTAAACTCTCAAATACAGAAATTCCACTCAAACGTCCAGGTTGCTATAGTAACCGAATGATCGTCTCGCTGACTTGAAAGTTAACACTTTGAACGATTATGTCTAAAAGCTTCTCGAATGTGACACTAGATAGTGCTTTATTAAAAAACTAGTATATTATTCGGTAAAGTAGCACATTGAAAAACATTTGTATATTGTGTGTCGTGTGGGCGGGCAGTTTGTACTGGAAAGGGTACCTATTTATCAATATTAGTGTCAGCTGTTATACTTTCATTATTTTTTACTTGACTATAGCCGCAGTAGTTCGCTTCAAAATCAAACTTTAAATCAGAAATACTAAATATTTTTATCTTTCACACCACATTATGTTGCAAAAATTAAGTTTTTTAGAGGAAATGTGCTCTGGAAACAAGATAGCGGGCGATTAAACTAAAGAAATATATAAATATGTACTAAAGACCAGGCTTTGCATGAATCCAATCTCTTCATAGTAAAAAACTTCATAGTTTATACTGCGATAGAATTGTTCGTCTAGAAATTAATCCATGTATTAAGTATTATTACAATTTCTTTACCTTAAAGTTAGAAAGAAATCAGTTTATGACCGTGGGTTATTTAAAAAAAATCTTCGAAGTCTATAGGTTTGTAAGTATTGAAAAAGTTTAGTGTACATTCGGTAAACTATCACACAAATAACAAGTATTATATAAAAAAAGAACGAAAAATCCGACTACATTGAAATTACTACATTTCGCATTCGAATGAATTTTATAGCCTTTGTCACTATTCTCGTCAAGACGATTCAATTGACACCTCAAATGTCAAAATCCATCAATCCGCTATAGCCCGTGAAATAGAAATTTCAAAGCAGAAATTTCCGATAGTAGCCCGCAATTTTTATTTTATAAAATATGAATATACCCACTGTCACCCGTGCTACTAGAGAAATCGAACAACACCTCATATGTCAAAATTTATCAAGCCGTTTAGTCTGTCTGTAGCTCGTGAAATCGAATTATTCATACATGACATGTCATGCTCTTGAAACAGATAACCCTACCTTTGAGGCAGTCGGGTAAAAACAAATTATTATACTTACTTTTAATTGTACTTAGAAATTTCTTACTTATAATGTAGGCAAGTGTCAAATCCGAGTGGTGTAGTGGTAAGTAGCCTTGCCTCATACGCCGAAGGTCCCGGGTTCGAATCCTGGTAGGGGCATTCATTTGTGTGATGAACACAGATGTTTGTTCTCGGGTCATGGTTGTTTGTATTTATACATGTATGTTTATTCTGGGTTCCCCCCCAGTTCGCTGTATGGTCATTCATAACACAAGCTCTGCTTACTTTGGGGCCTTCAGTTGGTGTGTTTGTGTGGCGATTTAAAAAAAAATCACACTTAGAATGGATATTTTCCTTAAAAACAATCGAAACTCCGACTCGCACCACAGCGCAGTGTAACATCGCACGCTCACTACGCAGAGTTGTACATTCGCACGCAATTCGTTTACGAATATATTAGTATTTAGTAGTTAGTCGATTGTTATTCGAATAATCAGGGCGAGGAACTACTGAATCGACAATCGAATACGCAACGGTACAATATTCGATTCAGTCGATTGTTTTTTTTGGAACAATCGCCCATCGCTAGTTTATGACAAGGAACATATACTACTAATACAAGGAACATATATGGTTTATGATCAGCAGTGTTGCCAGATGGTCTCGGCGACGTACCCCTGGAATAATTTGATTTCTCCCTAGAAATCCCCTAGAATACGCTCACCAAGTGGATGGTGGCAATTTTTTTAAGTGGCGGTCGTGTTGAGTTATGATGGGATTACAAAAAGTATTATAATTATTTTGAGTTTTATGGTAATCAGCTGTTAATAATAACACAATAACTATTTCTGCCAATTTCAAGTATTAGTATAGAGCCGCACTAAACGAGGTCAATAATTTTGTAGCGATCTGCTGATTCGAACTTGCAGTATCTAGAGCATTGAGTTACCTTGAACAATACAAAAACAGAAGAGTGAAATAAGTTTTTACATATCTTTGACAACAGAGTAGAGAATAATTACATATTTATAGTTTGTTAATAAGCAAATGGATAAATCTTCCAAGAACCTTAATATTCAACTTTTTCAATATTCTTTTAAGATTCAAAAAAAAATGTTATTAAACGTTATTATTGCTGCATTTTATTACTTATTGCTTTTATTCCTTATCTTCAACAACTCGAATCTCGACCTTGACTAGTTTTGGCGCTCAAGAAATCTATAGATGGCAAAAAAATATTAACAACAAAACGTTAGGAACGTGATATGTGGCAAAAAACTGTATTTGACGTGGTTTTTAAATTTCCCCAAAAAATCCCCCAAATATTTTTCTCACTATTTTGCCCTTATTTCAGTCGAAAAACCCCTAAATGTAGGGGGAAATCCCCTGATCTGGCTGCACTATGCTCTATCATCCAAAAGGCGATGGAGTGCTTCAAATTACCGACTTTGCTTTCCGCCCCGTGCAAACAACACACGCCCCGTAATGTACGGCATGATAATAAATCATGACCCCTAATTCGCAACATAAAAAAAGAGACGGTATACTTTTTCATACAACATCTTCACTAAAATCCAGCCGCTGAAGAGTGAATGAAAATCGAAAGAATATACAAAGCAAAAGTTATATGAATTGAAAAAAAATTCTAGAGATAGCCAATTATTTATAAACCATTTTTAAAAAGTGGTTTTTTTTCGGCTGTTCATGTCTCTAATCATATTTATAGCAACACTAACATTCTCTTTTTTTTTTAGGAGTACGTTTTTTTATTTTTTATTTTGTTTAGGTCTTATTACCATTGACCTCAACCAATGGACAAGCCCTAAGTAACAAAAAAACGTGCATACCTAAACTTGAAAATGGCGTCCATTTTTAAGATAACAAATGAAGATATTTTATGTGCAGAATGCTTTTATTTTGTAACTCTTGAAAATGCCCAAAGAATTGCCAATCCTAACTCTAGAAGCACAAGACAGCTTGGGCATCAATTGTATGTGTGTGGTGTGGATTATCCCTGTCCCAAAAGAGAGGTACACATTCACGCCTTTTGCCTGTGTGTTAAGTGGAAAGGCATTATATTGCAAATATAGTTCATCCTCTCCAGGTAAACAAGAGATTTTAACTCAACCACTAACTGGTGATAAATCTAGAGTGAACAATGTTAACATTTTATAAAACGTATCCTAAACCTAACTGGGAGAATGTAGCCAATAGACATCTACACCGCCAAAGGATTCAGTGATGCTTTGCCACCTCTACAACGTATAGTTAATTGGTCATAAAAGAGCTCTAATCAGTAAATAATAATATGACATTGTGATTATTTCTTGTTTTTTATTTTTCAGATTCCTTCTAATGATGCACAAGTGTGCAATGCATGCTGGCAAAGAGCAAATAACGCTTTAAGGCATGATTTAGAAAATGCTGATGTCATTAATGTTCAGCCTGAACCATATGAATCAGAGCAAGAACATGATATGGAGTCAATACGTCTTCAAACCTACTCGAGGACCCCAAACACCTCCACTCACTGTTTTTTGCCAGATTGCATTGATACACAATTACTTCAGGTACCACATATTTAAAAAAAAGACTTCGATCTCAATAGAAATTGTATATTACTCCAAGAGCTGCAGTTTGTGAGGAACACATTGTTATGTATGATTGGGATATCATAAACAACTATGAGTTTATGCATGAATTTGATTACTCTTACATAGAAGAGATGCTCAATCTTATGAATGAGGGTTCAGAATCAATACTTGATTTTGAAAATATTGAAAACTTGGACAAAAAGGTGTGCCAGTATTGGACCGGATTAACAATCCCTAATTTTATGGCAATTTTGAATATAAAATTCAAATACCTCTAAGTGAAGTGTGCAAAAAACCAAAAACTGCATAAGCAATGTATTTAATAAAAATAAGAACTGCAGGCCCCCCTTACAAAAATTGTGAGTTTATTTTTATTGTCCAAAGCTACTGTGATTAAATATATAAGAAGGGTATGTAGTATTCTGAAAGATACACCACTTTATCTGGGTTGTAATAACCATGTAACTCGAGAAAACTTGTCAGTTATAAATCTGTTGATTCCACAAGGACTATTTGGCACCCCTTCAAACAACCCCATAATTATTTGTGATGGTACATTTGTTTATTTACAAAAATCTTCAAATTATTTATTTCAAAAGAAAACTTAAGCCTTTGGAAATACAATAATTTGTTAAAATCTTTTCTCATGGTGACCACAGATGGACACATCATTGATATTTTTGGACCTTATTCTGCAACGACTTCCGATGCTGATATAATCAAACATTTCTTTCACAATGAAAAATCTCCTTTCAGGGCTTTCTTTGAGGCCAATGATGTGTTCATCTTAGATAGGGGGTTAAGGGATGCCATACCATTGTTGTTATCCTTAGGTTTTAATGTTCTTAAACCAGAAAGTGTTGATGTTGGTGAAACACAACTATCTACTATTAAAGCAAATAAATCTAGAATGGTGACAAACAGTAGGTGGATTGTTGAAATTGTTAATGGTCGGTTTAAACGGGATTATAAAATATTTAGAAGTGAGTACTTTAACCGGTTAACAAAATATGCTATGGATGATTTTAAGATAGCAGGAGCAATTATAAATCATTTTCATCCTGTTATAACCGACCGAAATTATGCTCATTCTCTTCTGTCAAGAGCATTATTGAGATTTGATGAACCAAATTACCTAGCAGACTATGTGAATGAGCATCAATTAAACAGGCATCGCGCCAACTTTGTAAGAATAGATAGATAGGTACCAGCATTGGATGTATTCCCCGTAATGGATATGTCTGATTTAGTACTGTTTAGTCTTGGGATATATCAAATAAAACAAGCCAGGTCATAGTACGGGGAACACATAAGAGATAATGGGACATTTGAAATTGAGGTTAATAGTGAAGTAGAACAAGCAAATGTCCCAGAAATAGCATAACATGAGGCATTGTTAATCTATAATAATATATACGACTTTCCGACAACGATTGTCGGGCCGTGGGCCACGGCCTGCTCACTCTTTTCTATCGGTGGGAACGCGTGGTTTAGTTCCCTAAAAATACATTTTACATATATAAAAAAACAATCCTAAGACCTGACACTTGCTCTGCACATCTCAGGGTCATAGATGTTTATGTGTTGTATTTTGTATATTTTGCTTAGCTGTTAGAGTGTTTGTACCACCAAACTAAAAATAAAAGTTATATTCTTGGTAAATTGAAGGGAAGTATGTTTGCCAACACATAGAAGTTTGGCTTACTACAACCGCTGCCTTTTTTTCTTTACCAATCAAAAAACTCCGGTGTACAGCTCATATGCCCTCACATAAGTAATAGAAGGAATGCGGTCCTTAAAACTAGATATATCACCGGGACTGCCACCGTTTCCCGGCACCAATATTAAAGTAATGGTATCCATATTATTCCTTTATGATTAGGATACTTGGTACTTATGATGTAATTATTTTCCTTTTCATTAAACCAAACCAAATGAGTACGGCTTCAGTTTTTATTTATCCAATAATACCGATCCTTTCAGGTATAGATTTAATGTATTATTTAGATTTGAGGCACTTTCAATTAGAAAAAAATTCTTAACAAGTACCTTTTGATTGTGTTTACATTTTTGTACTATGATGAGAAATTATGAATATTTTATTTGGCAATCAGCAGTTAGGACCGACAACTATTCCTGCCAGCATCACATATTGGACAAATGACATGGAAAAATGACAAATTAAATATGAAAAATGCCCTGCCTGCTCTGACCTGAGTAGGCATGACATTGACAGTTAGTTTCGACACATGTTGAAATACGTTCGTTTCATGCTGAGATTATGTGCATTTTATGACGGATTTACAACCACATTAAAAATAAAAAAATTGGCTATCTTTAGAATTTATATTGACGCATGAAATGATTGTGTTTTATGAGCTTTATCGATTACAACTCTCACTAAATGAGCTGGTTCTTAGGAAGATTTTATACAGTCTCTTTTGTGGTCTAATTTGTGACATAAAATACGGGCGTAAATTGTTATGTTGTGATTTCCTGGGCTGTGCGTTATTGACACGTTCCTATATTGTACAACCCGTATTGTACGACACGGAAAACGTGATATGGCCTGGTACATAAATTATCGGGTGTACATTCCGGGCCGTGCAATTTGGTGTCATGGATTATCGTGTTGTACATTATAATTATTATTTTGCGTTTTACGGCTATCAGCTGTTGTTACTACTCAACAACTATTTCTGCCAATTTCAAGTATTAGTATAGACACAATTTTGTAGCGATATGCTGAGTAAAACTTACAGTATCTCGAGCACTGAGTTACCTTGAACATTACAAAAAACAGAGGAGTTAGTTAGTTAGTTAGTAATTGAAAAATTGCAATCAGCCGCGATTGGTGTGGCGGGCTATTTCTGCCAGTTTCGCGTAGGTATTGGTCGAACACAGTACAAAAAAATAAAATAAAAATTGCCAAAAAATAAATTCCGTTTTGCGTTGAGATATATTATAGGCTAAAACATAATATAATACACTAAGAATAACTTAAGAATGATTAATTATCTATATGCTCAAACTAAACTTACCCAAAAGGAAAAATAAATTAAAATAATAATAATAAATTTAATACTTAACACAAAATAATTCCTAACAATGAAAGGCTAATATTAAATCGATGAATGAATTTACATAATATAATTAAAATCTTCGGGCTGTAAGTAGAGAGGAGAGTCTTGGCATTAGTTGGGCGCTGAATCTTAGGGGGAAAGGAAATCAAATAGTGATACCGAAACGAGCGTGCAAATAAAAAATATATGGTGCACTGTTCCTAATCCCTGACCACAGTCGCAGAACGGGGAAGAGCGAACTCCAATCCTTTTAAGGAAAATTGGGGAACAGCAATGGCCTAAGCGAAGTCTAGAGATAACTGATGTTGTCCTTTTGTCTGCCTTTCTAAATTTAAAAAACCAAGGTCTATCGGGAATGAAAGGCTGGATGTCACCGTAGAGCTTACCTTTTAAGTTCCGCAACGCGTCCCATTCGGAACTCCACACGGCCTGTAGGTGGGATTTAGCTAAGAGACTCAAATCATGAGCGAAGCACATGTAGAAATCTGAGGCACCGATTTGGATGGAATCTTTCACAAAGCCATCAGCTGTAACGTTACCTGTGATACCAGAGTGGTTAGGCAACAGAAACGGACATGTCTAATTTAATTTAAACGGGTTGCCTTCCAAAGCTTGAAGACAGCTTAAACAGTCTGTAAATACAACGGAATTTAAGACAGGAAATTCCAGTGGATGCAAGGCAAGAAGCACCTGGGTGAGACTGTGCACATCGGAAGCAATGAGCACTGGATCGGCATTGGGCTTTCACACGGCCAAATCTACTTAATACTCAATATATTTATTGCATTCACATGATAATTTACAATGGTATTCAATATTTTATGATCACATGTGTATCCCTTAGAGTGTAGCAATAGACAGGCCGACGTTTCATTTATAAAATTAATTAAATAATTTAATTTTTATGAAAAATATTAAGTCATAATAATTAATGTCATATATTTTTTAATGTCAATTGGTAAGTGTTTTTTAAATATTAATGTTATATTATGTCTTTGCTTGTTTATCATAAAACATTCGTTTAGATTATGATAGGGTTTATTTCTCAAAAATGTTTTCAGTAACTTTAGGAATTTTATACAGATTTATTCGTTTTTGATGTAGGACGGAATTTGATTATAGATTTTTATACAACGTGTTCTTCTTGATATCACATAACTTTGAGGTTTTGTTCATTAGTTAAAAATAACACTTTTTGCTAAAGAATATGTGGTTCAAAAATGCATAGTTTCTGAGATAACATCAATCTTAATATAATGAGTTCATAAATTATCACCCTTGTTAAATCTCTTTAATTATGCGACTTTGCCAAACTTTCACTATTGCAGTTCCGCTATTACTCGCTAGATGCCATTTTTGTAATAATACTCCAAATGACAACTCTGAAACACCTGAAATAAGAGTGAGATTTGGGTGAGTGTTCGACGTCCTGTCTCTGTTGACTGGTGATGGTATATCACTTCTAAAGTTATCGATTATTTCAATGGGTTACGATATGAAATAAAATAATCAGAACTTATTATTTTTAATGGGGAAATCATTAATTAAAAGGGACGTTTTGATTAATTTATTTAGCGTGCAATTCAGTATTTTTGTTCTAATAAAGTGTTAATATTTTGTTCGAATAAAAGGAAAATACAGATATTGATATAAGAACATAGCTCATAAAAATAATTATCTAATCGAACAGAACATATATCAAAAACTTGCACCAAACGAAGCTAAGTCAATGTGATAAAATAAAGTAATATCTCATAACATCGAATATTTTGCGATTTCACCGTTACGAACTTGAACAATTTCATTTTGTTTAGTTTTGTAATTAAAAATTTGTAATTTAAAAATTTAACCGACTTCAAATTTGATGTTATCAAATTTCAACTTTAAAGGGTTAAGTCCATTTTAGGCCGTCAGTAAGCTTTTTGTTTCAGCTCTTAATGGACGAATGGAATGCACGATAATTTGTACCGTTTATGTAAAAGATAATTTAAAAAAAGTATTATAACTAAAATATTTCCCAATCAAATTATCTCAATGAATAAGTAACTAAACGTGAGGAGTCTCCATACAATAGCTGCGCAACAATGGGGTTACTGATTCAATGCAAAATAAGATTTGTTGGTGGATTATTTTAAAGATAAAGGCATAAACCTTTTCATAAAAGTAAAATAAACATATAAAGTATACCTTTAAAACTAAATAATAATAAAAAAACATATTACAAACTTAATTATGTTTATTGTATAATCTTGCAAAGCATTATTTCGAATGCAACTATAACTTTTTGTGAGTTTTGTTTTCTTTTAGTTCGGGATCCCTATCACCAAACTTCAAAATTCAAATACGTCAATCAAATTAGCGCTCTGTTATTTTGCAACACGTGGATGGGTCGAGAGACAATATGGCTCAGTAGCGTCAGTTTCTCGCATTTTGAGACCTCCTCGACTAGTCGCGGGTACAGACCTCTTCCTTTAAAAGCCTTTAGGTTATTCTAATGTATAAATGTGTTTTCTTTCTATATTCTAATTACGATTTTGGACATGTGACTCTGTGTTGTACGTAAGATTTCCTTTGACTTCATTATTTAATTAAACTACCAATAAAACAAAAAAGTTAGTTCAATAACCTTTTAAATATGGTTCATGACTATATAGTCGATCTATTTAAAAATAATCACGACGGTATTATATGCCGAAACATCATCGGCCGACGGCTCAAACACTATGGACTTAATCGATTAAAAATGGTAATTAGCTATTTGGTTGGAAATTAATGGCAGGTTTCAGGATTTTTGGAAATTTGCCTCTCAAGGGGTAAAAAAGGGGAGGGGGTTAGTTTGTATGAAACTCCGTTAGTATTGAAGCTAAATCGATCAAATAATGTATATAGCTATTTGAAACCGAGTACCAGTAATAACAGCTAGTCATTTTATAAAGTCATGGCGGTACCGTTATTGAATGTTGTTCCATGATTATTCATTATTCGAAAACAGTTACTTAAACTAGGTTTATTTGTAGGGCGCTACTTGTTTTGTAAAATAGATTAGAACTCAGAAGCTTTAATCGATAAATTGATAAACAATACTAATTGGTACAACAATAGTCCACTATTTTAGTATTGCGTATGTATACACATCTTTTTCGTTGACATGGCATTTCTGAGGTCCTTCTCAATACCTCTTTTTCTTAGGATTTAATGAAATGGAAAGTCGCTTTATGCGCTAATGATAAGATTTAAAAATATTGTTGAAGGCCTATAAATTATTTGCTTTGCCTATAAATTATAGGGAGGTCCATCCATTACATTGCTGAACCCGTCCTGATTATTGGATTCATCACAAAAGTCACGTCATGACTTGTCATTGCCAGGACAGATAGGGTTCGATGAACCAACAACAGTTAATAATTTATTGCACAAGAGATACGTATTGGACACCTACACTTCGATAATTAGATACTTGTTCATACTTTTCGTGTTAAGGATCTTAAACGGAGTGACTTTAATATGAACCATAGTAGGTGCATAGAATAAATGAGTTAGTTGCAAGGAAATTGTATACATTTACAGGATACTGGAAGTTCCACTCGATTTTAATATAAAATAATTTGGTATGCACATTATACTATGATAATGAACTGAACTCAATCGTTACGTTGAGATCCAGGCAACACATAAGATCTGTAAAAAATTATACAATCCCCCTTTTTTAGTAGTTGGTGCAATAAGTAATAATATTTATTTTATTTTATTATTAATTAATTTTTAAAATATTTCATTAATTAATTTTATTCATTTCAAGCCTCTTCCCAATTTATAGAGAAAAATGATTTTAGAGGATCAATGAAAGTATACATCACAAAAGTTCTGGTGCATTAGAATGCAAAAATCAAATGATATCTAGGAACTGTCAATTGGGTAGTTTGCAAAAATAGTAAAAACGTTATTTATCCATATCAAAATATAGTTATTGTTTGATTGGATTTACTTATTTCTTATTCTTAGATAAACTTTTATGTTTTAAGTTCATTTGGCTACACTGCACACTAAGGTAATCAGAGAAAATGCCTTAGTAATTGATACTCAATGCAACATGCTAAGATTACAAGATTGCGTTTTGACACATGTTTTAGTTTGTCCAGAGATGGATAGTTTTCTATGTGTCGTTGTGATTTGACGGACAGCTGTCACCCACCATTGCACAGTAACGGTTTCAGTCGACTTTATGGCCGGAAATGAACGAAGCCAGTCGTGCTTGCAATTAATTTTTGCCTTGAATTTTTGTATGGTAAGTTGTGTTATGTAATTGATACTCAATGCAACATGCTAGAATACAAGATTTTTGCGTTTTAGCACCGGTTTTAGTTTGTTCAGAGATAGTAAGATGTCTGTCTGTCGTTGTGATTTGACGGACAGCTGTCACTCTCCATAGCACAGTGATCGGTACAGGGAGGTGATAAATCTAAGATTAAGTAGCTATAGATGGAGCCATGACGTGGCCACAGGTGAAACAACAATAGTTTTTAACAGTGTTGCCATATTGGCAACTTTGCTCATATTTTTGAAGAAAAAACCCTATTCCGACATGGACTAAAATTGCATTTCTTACTTTTTACGCGACTGCGCAATGCAAAGGAGAGGTATGTATGTATGTTTGTACCTTTGTGGCTCTATTTAGACCAAACGCGTAGGCCGATTTTGAATAATTATGCGTCGCTTGATTTATCATTTATCAGAACGACGTACAAAAAAGCATTTTAAATAAAAGGCGATAAAGAGTATTTTTAATATAAACTTTTTTAATCTATTTTCAGATTTCACTTTCTCTTTTGCTAACTACACCCTAATGTACTTTTCCTTCTTAGGAGTTGATGAGCATGAACCCGGCTTTTCTGATACGTCTTCTATATCTATGCTGGGCGTCTGAAACAAACAATTGTAATTGGAAAATTTTGAACAAATTTTTTTAATTTTTAATATACTTCAGACAAATGCTACAAATAAACTAATAAGTTGGTTCAATAGTAAAAGACAGACAGTTATATCTGCACACTTTTTAAATAATAATAATAGAAATTTATTTTAATTTACATGCAAATGGTCAGGATGAATAAATTGGATTAATCAATGAAATGCTTACCGAACATAGGTTTTTTGTTTAAACGTGCATAAAAACAAAAAATAAACATTTATTATAATAGGTACATAGTCCATTCTTTAAAATTATTTGTTAATTGTTAATAATTATAATAAAAACTCTAATAACGCAAACATACTCTTATTTTAATGCATTGATGATTGTCATAGTTTATCCTTTTCTTAGGTACGTAATTGTAAATAAGTATTGAACACTAACAATTGCACCAATTGCACTATTTATGACTTATGTTTTTTGCCAACTGGGAAGTTACGTTTCGTCACTCCGCACTCGTCAGTTCACCGCTAGACTTCCAGGCCACTGCGCATGTGCTTATTGCAGAGATTTTGATACTCGCGCTCGCGCATTGTGCAGAATTATTGTAAACTATGGTTATTAGGTAGTTTAATTTATTCAGTATTTATTTTTATGGTGAAATTGACACAAGGTACTGGACTTTTGTTTGTAAATAGTGCTTTTTTATATTATTTGTTGGTAGGTATTTATTTTTTTACGGTGAAATTGACATTACTTGACTTTTGTGTGTGTGTTTTTTAACAAAATGCCGCGACAACAGCATTTTTGCAGTGCTGCAGAGTATACAGACATGATTTTAATGTATCGCGAATGTCGCCAGAATTCAGTGTTAACTTTACGTATGTATCGGGAGAGATTTGGCGCAACTTGCAGATTTCACTTTCTCTTTTGCTAACTGCACCCTAATATACTTTTCCTTCTTAGGAGTTGATGAGCATGAACCCGGCTTTTCTGATACGTCTTCTATATCTATGCTGGGCGTCTGAAACAAACAATTGTAATTGGAAAATATTGAACAAAATTTTTAATTTTTAATATACTTCAGACAAATGACTATGCTACAAATAAACTAATAAGTTGGTTCAATAGTAAAAGACAGACAGTTATATCTGCACACTATTGAAATAATAATAGAAATTTATTTTAATTTACATGCAAATGGTCAGGATTAATAAATTGGATTAATCAATCAAATGCTTACCAAACATAGCTTTTTTGATTAAACATTTTGCAATTCTTGTAAGACTAAATCTGTCTTACGTTTAACACCCACAGCTACAGATTTATCAAAGCTCTTCTGAGCCGTTGATGGTTGGGTCAATGTTACATCATCTAACATCGGATTTGCTGTACTTGCAATCTGTAATAGTTTTAAGAGAAAGGTTGCGGGTTCAAATCCTGCTCGAGCTGGGTGAATAGTGGATTTTCCCAGTGTTTTCTTGGTTACATAAAGCAAGAAGATAGATTGAATCGTGTCCACTTCAATGTGTAATATATATTTTTAAGATTAATTCATACTCACATAGGTACAGAACATGGTTTTGAGTACTTGTTTATCGTTAATGTAAGAATGACTCTACACTAAAATGCACTGAGCAAATTTTGGCGTGTTTAGTTGGTTGCCAATTTGTTTGCCGGTAGCGTCAAGCCATTTCTTTTTTATATCAGGAATGGATTATATCAGGAAACCTGTAATGTTTTGTATAATGTTTGCTTAGGTACATAAGATATTTTAAATCGTATCAGAATTTTAAATCAATTCAAATGTATATTAATTGAAAAATAAAATATTTCTTGAACTGCGGAGTAATTGAAAGTCACGGAATAGCAACACTAGATATACGAACATTTTTAGGCTACAATCACAAATCCTTGAAAAATCGACAACAACGTCTTAAATTTTGATACAAACTCACTGAAAACCAACGATCTATGACCGTAAACATAAGTTATTTTCATTTTCTTTGATTACAGCGAAGTATAAAACTTTATCGACTACTTACGAGTGAAATGTTATTCCGTCAATTTTCCTTTCACTACGGCTTTTGCAGCCTAAAATACTAATCATTGAAGACAAGCCTGACTTCATTGATTGAACCGAAAACTTTGATGCTTGACCTTGAATAACTTTTTAAACAAACATGGGATCTTTCGATGTTTTATTTATAATAATGTACCCCATGTATGTACCAAAATTCAGCATGTTGGGAATTAATGCAAACTGACCATTATATAATATAATAGAATAAGAAAATAAACTGTACAGTTCTTTATTTTTTATATTATATAACTATGATTATTTTATTTACGTCAATCTCTACAAAAGTTCATTAAATTTCAATATTAAATTTCAAGTTCAATATTTAGTTCTAAAATATCGATAGTAGATTCGATACTCATTGTGCAAACCTAAAAATGGACGCCATTTTATGTTATTTTCAAGTTTAGGTAAGCACGTTTTTTTTCGTACTTAGGGCTTGTCCATTGGTTGAGGTCAATGGATCGGTTTCAGTCGACTTTATGGCCGTAAATGAACGAAGCCAGTCGGGCTTGTCATAAGTGTGCCTTGAATTTTTATATGGTTAGTTGTGTTATGGCCGGTTTACCCGCCTTAAATAGTTAAATTGGCAACTAAATTTGAGCTAAATTTTAAGTTAAAAATTACTTGTAAACAGTCACGTTTGGACGTGTTTTTTTTAGTTAAGTGCATAAGTCGACAAAGCGGGTGGCGGCAAGAGCTCATATTTATTTCGCATTTGCTCTTTTTTTTTTAAATATCGGACTGGAGTTTACTTTCAACTTTAAAATTTGTTGAAGAATATTTAAATTAGGAATGCTTGTGGATTAAACAATATATTCAAATATAAAATATATTCTAATAGAGATTTTAATTTCCGAAACAAATTCTTCTCTGAATTCGTCCAAAATCTCGTTTACGACATGACGTAAGTACAGAATTGACGAATTCCTTGGCATTCATTACTGTTCATCTTCATTGAACTTATGAGCTTAACTACTTAATCCGTTTGGACACACAAGTGACATGTAGTAACTTAAAATTTAGTTAAAAACTTAACTACTTAATACGTGTAAACCACGCCTAAGTGTTTCGATTATAATGGTGCATTACATATTAACTTCGATTAGGAGAGTAGACAGAGCTTTTTGTTTCACTTTACCCGCATTTCCCGCGTTTAGAATTTACTTGAACAGGGTGCAAATACATAAATAATAAATGACAAACAAACACAACAAAACATTCGAGTCACTATCTCTTTTGGCAAAACTAAAGATTCATTATCTCAACATATGCATAACATTGAAGCGGAGGAGCCAGAACTCTACTCGACGCAGTATTACCTCAAAATTTTTCTTAATAATTGCGGAGCAAACGACAATATAAGCAAAAACAGCAACACCCAATATGAACAAACGCCATAAGTGTGTCATCTATCTCAGTGAATAAGTGAACGAATACTCGCTGTTTGCAAGATTATAAAAGTTTGCCCTTCTAGGTAGTTTGTAATCAGGCAATAAACCGACCCCCCCCCCCCTCTGCGAATGAGGGGTATGCATACGCGCTACAGTTATGGGTTTGCCATCATAAGCCCAATTTCAAGTTGCCACATAAAGAAATAACATTTGAAATTAATATTGTACTTAGGTTTTTTATGCATTTGAATAAAAAAGATAAAAATAAACAAATTTAATTATTAAAAGGGTATTTTCTTCTCCCGAATTGGACTTATTATACCAAACACAACACATTCTAGTGGTACATTATTTCACGAAACTATAAGCAGAACGAATTATGCTCAAAACTCATTTACAATATTTTTCCAACGGCAAAAAGTATTTGAAAACTATCATTTTCCTATACATTATACTGATAGCAGACACTGTGTCGGAGAGAGTGACTTAGTCTAATCGGACCTTGTTGTATCGATACATCAAAATGTTGATACGAATCGGGAATTGATACCTGTCATTCATTCGATTTTATTCAACGTCGATGGGTATCCCTAATGTTTGCATTAGAAAAAGAAATAATAACTTCAAAGTTTTTTATCTAATCGTATTTTTTTGTTAATTTTGCAAATAGCTCGAATTACTACTTAAAAGTTGTTTAATAAAAGGGCGGCAGTATTTTCTGAGTTACTGGTGTGCAATTTTAGTGCCTTAGAAATGAGATTGTGGATGAAATTGACGAATTTATATCCGGCAATGGTTTGTTTATAAAGTTTTTTCTGAATTTAATGTTACCTATAGATAGAATATGGATAAGTCAGACACTAGACATATAAAGCTCTACTCGGGTCCGGTTAATGTACGGCATAGACTGTCATTTTTTCGTTTGCGGTGTCAAGGTTTTCGTTATTTGTCTGTTTCTTTTGGTGATTTCGATATTGTGCATTGAGATATATTTAAGTGTTTCTGCTTATTTCTTCCTTGCCCCTTTTCTGGTTATTGGTTATGTGAATTATCTAGCCCTTAAAGAACATGGATGGTCTTTATATTCCTCCTAAGCTCCCAGACCCAATCCCAAATCCCGAAGTCAACAACTCCCCTGACCCTTTCTCACAACATGTGCTTACAAGAAAACGTCCCAGTATAAATCGCGATCCGTCTCTTACTCCTAAAAAATCTGTTTCTAATGCTCTTCCTTCCCAAAACAATAATCTAATTTACACAAACCCAAGCCTCGTAGAAGAACAATCTTACACTAGATCCGAAAAAAGTCTTTTAATTATTTATGTGTCCAGGTCAGAAATTTACCCTATGTCAGGCAGTACATTTAATCATCAAAATTTTGGAATCTCGTACTTCAAACATTAAAAATATAAAAATGATGGTGTAAAGATTGCTGGCAGAAACCGGGTCTCAGGAATTCTCCTCTACAGGTGCAGCGAACGAGTTCCTCAGAAACCGGGTCTAAAATCTCATACCTATGTAGCTTCAATTCCAACATATAATATGACACGAAATGGGCTGATTCACGGGATCCCAACATCTTGGCATACGTATAGTCTAAGTCCACATTTAAAATTCTAGATAACTATGATAATTAAGGCGATGCGGGATTTCTATTGGCCCTACAAGTTTATTATTTAAAATTCCCGCCCACATGTTGATTGAAAACTCATGTTAAGATGTTTCTCACACCGCCCTTGGATTGGATTTTCTGTCTTCCACTGATGTTGATTTTTTGAATTAAAAACTCCAGCTCGCGTAAATTGTGCTTCATCCGCCTATAACATTTTATTAATAAATTGTGGGTCCCTTATTAAAAATTCACTAACTCTTTGACAAAAGATAATTCTTGAAAAAAGGGTCTGCTTGTAACAAACCTTGCGATTTCCTATAATGGTAAGGGTGGAGCCCATATCTTGTCCATAGACTCCACATCAATTTATGTGAGACTCCTACTATTCGCCCCACACGTCTTGTTGATAATGAGGGGTCATCTACTATTAAATTCATAATAGCAGTATCTTGTTGCATAGTTAAAGCGACGATTCTTTCATGACTGGATGATCTCAATCCGTTTTTGCGAAATCTTCTATGTATCTGTAATAAATAAAATAGTTTACCTGAGTAAAAGTTGAAAAAGTCTACATACTAACAACTACATACTACTACAATCTATATACAAACGCGACAATTAAATGAACGTGTTTGCTCTATACATTCATTTAATTGAATGGATCCAAAATAATAAGCCTGATTATGATTAATTAAATTTTAGGCACAGGGTATTTCTTATGATTTAACTGCAGATTTGTGTAAAATTCACTATAATTACTATTAATTGAAATACAATTATTAAAAATCTTCAACTGGAAGGACACATATTGAGTACTGATTATTAACTAGCTTTTTTAATTAAACTTGTTTAAGTGAAGGGGACCATAATGATAGTGACAGTAAATAAAAATTATGATTTAAGACTCACGTTGATAAATGTTTGATTATCCAGAACAGTACGGTTTGGAAATCGACGCCGATATTCTCTCACAGCTGCCATGGAATTTCCGTTACAGTATCCATACAGAAAATGAATATTCGCTAGAATCTAGCAATTAGATGTTCAGGAGGACAGGTGTGCCGTGGCATGGTTTCTTATGGTTTACAAGAAAAAAACAAGTCAACAAAAAAATTAACAATACAAATTAACAATAAAGATCAACGAAATAGTTACAGCTCTAGCACAGCGCAGACACTTGTAAGCAGGACGAAGGTCAAGAAACAAGTGATAAAGAAAAACCACGTCAGTCAGTGTTAACATGGTTCAGTTAGTCTAAATAAAATTAAATCTCTTCAAAATGTAATAAACTTTTGGTGTTATTCATTGATTATTCATTATACTAGTGTGTGCGTACATTGTCTTCGGTTGCAAATTGCCTGTGCTAC
The DNA here is from genome assembly GCA_923062675.1 of Marasmarcha lunaedactyla. Taxonomy (NCBI): domain Eukaryota; kingdom Metazoa; phylum Arthropoda; class Insecta; order Lepidoptera; family Pterophoridae; genus Marasmarcha; species Marasmarcha lunaedactyla. The sequence goes on along the minus strand of OV281339.1, from coordinate 7,686,977 downwards.
TCAAACCAGGGCTGTCAAGACTTTTAGTCATAAACAAATTATGACCGGTTTTTATATAATAGTAATGATAAATAAAATAAGAGGGTAAATTTTTAAGAAACGATCAAAAAGTCATACAATTTTAATTTTTTATGTTATGTAAAATAAATAGTTTACTTTTTTATAAATAAGGATGCGAAAGATTCCAGTAGGTGATTTATGAAAGAAAAATACACAAGAAAATTGAATGAAAATTTCGTGCTTAATATGCCCCTATAAGATTCAATAAAGATTTTTTGTGTCATTACTGGTGATATCTAATAAAAAGAAATAAATACCAAATTTTCGGTTGGAATTAAAAAGTTTTATTTTTACTAAGAAGATAAAATATCTACTGACATAGTAACAATTAAAAAACGATTCCTGTTAAGTAAATTATTTCCAGAGTACTTACAACCCTAATGTTAAAAGAAGCGACACAGAACTTCACGTGATTAGGCCTCGTTGTGACTTGTGTGTGCGTGCGCTATGCACAGGTTTAGTTCGCAACGGTTTGCGTTGTACATTGTATAAATGCAACGGTCCTAAACGTTTGAAATGTTTTTGTTGTTTATTGTATGGCTTCAGTGGCTCGCGTCTATTGCATGATACAAATTTTTCAACGAATCCTAATCATTAGTATTTTTGCTACTCAGTAAGGGCATTTTTTGTGATAAATAATTATCGATATTACTCATTTTGATTGTGGAAAAAACACGTAAATTTGAAAGTTTGTTACGGAAAATATTTCAAAGGCAATAAAGCTTTTTTATAACAATTGCGTGTGGTGCCGCACCAGAATAGCACCATCCCATCTCTTCCCGTGGGTGTCGTAAGAGGCCACTAAGGGACGCAAAGAACGGAGAATAGGCAGCAGCATCCTCCCGGGGCAGTATGGCAACCTACAGCGATAGCCAACCCACCTGCCACGCGTGGCGATTACGGCGAAACCCCCCGTTGGGGGAGGTCTTTGTCCACATTTTTCGGCTGATCGAAATAACGACCTTAAAATAGGAGTTATCAGTTTGATACGTATGCCTGTAATTTTGTAAGAATTGCATGATATTCAAATATGTTGATGTACATAAGCTTCCTAACCGGTATTCCAAATTTCACATATGTATGTGTGTTTGTTTGACCTCGCATATCTATAAAACTACCAATTGGATCGCAATGATTATTTGCAGGTTTCATAATTTTTTTTAACTGTGGGTTATTTAACTAAAACTTACGAAATACAAAAGTAATAAAAAAAAATAAACGGACGACGTCAAAGGCTTAAGCTTCGAAACTGACCGTGTTTCATATTAAATGTCAACCCCTATTTCAACCCGTTAGGGGTGGAATTTCAAAAAACCCTTTCTTAATGGATGCTTACATATTACAAATAATATAACTTCAAAATTTTATGTATCTAGGACCAGCGGCTTAGGCTGTGCGTTGATATATAGTTCATGACGTCAGGACTTTGAATTTGATATACAGTGTGGATACCACTCATGGGCAAAAAATGAAACCACAAGTCATAATAGTCCACAGAAGTATAACACAATCGAATATTACACGAAAAACCGCAAATTAAATAACTGTCTTTTTCAAACAAAATAAATAGCGAAATAAATGCAGTATCAGTATAACACTCTGTTTAGACAACGTACCTTAGCCTCAGCAGAAGAGTGGCAGCGATGCACAGGCATGGTACGATTAGGCAGCAGGGCGCCGCCATCTTCGATCGTTGTAGTACGGTTTGCGACGTATGGAAAAAAAAATCACTTACTGTTCATTTTTAACTACACTTTTTTTATTTCGTTACGATTTAGCGGAACTGAAAATAAACCCAATCATGGTGTACTATCCTATATTGTAGGACAGGTGCAAGTTGCGCCAAATCTCTCCCGATTCATACGTAAAGTTAACACTTGAATTCTGGCGACATTCGTGATATATTAAAATCATGTCTGTATACTCTGCAGCACTGCAAAAATGCTGTTGTCGCGGCATTTTGTTAAAAAACACACACACAAAAGTCAAGTAATGTCAATTTCACCGTAAAAAAAATAAATACCTACCAACAAATAATATAAAAAAGCACTATTTACAAACAAAAGTCCAGTACCTTGTGTCAATTTCACCATAAATATAAATACTGAATAAATTAAACTACCTAATAACCATAGTTTACAATAATTCTGCACAATGCGCGAGCGCGAGTATCAAAATCTCTGCAATAAGCACATGCGCAGTGGCCCGGAAGTCTAGCGGTGAACTGACGAGTGCGGAGTGACGAAACGTAACTTCCCAGTTGGCAAAAAACATAAGTCATAAGTAGTGCAATTGGTGCAATTGTTAGTATTCAATACTTATTAACAATTACGTACCTAAGAAAAGGATAAACTATGATAATCATCAATGCATTAAAATAAGAGTATGTTTGCGTTATTAGAGTTTTTATTATAATTATTAACAATTACCAAATAATTTTAAAGAATGGACTATGTACCTATTATAATAAATGTTTATTTTTTGTTTTTACGATTGAATTTATGAATTTCAACAGGAGCGATTCGACTCGTCCAGTCTAGGCGTAACACGTAAAAACAATTCATAAGATTTCACTGTCTACTTCTTTATTTATTTTATCTCTAACTACACTTAATAATTTTTAATAAGAACGCTTTTAAGTACTGTTATGACAATTTTAAAAACACTATGTACTAAGTGATTGAAGCTAAACATTATAAACATAATCTCGAATCATTTTCTCTTTCAACTTATTTATTAACCGAGTATTATTCCCTTTACAAAATAACATGCTATCTTACATACAACTCTAGAAAACAAGTTTGGCGGGTTTTTGTCATTTTTCTCAAAAATATGATTTTGGACTTAGCGGCCTTTTACGGTAGGATGGCAGAACAGGTGTGTCCACCCTGCACGCGCCCCGAGCAGGGGAATTCCCGCGCTCGGCAAATAACGCACTACGTGGCAACGTCGCATTTCTCCAACCAAGTACCTAAATAATGTTAATTCAAGTTCATTGACTCATTGACCTAGTGCTGCAAATCTACAGAGTGTGTCTCTACGAATTTGCTCAAAATTAAAACTCTAGTTTTTGACCTAATTACTGGACCGATTTCTTTCATTTTTTGTATACTGTTAGAAAAGGCGATAACAAGTATGAGGTTTCATTTATTGCCCATAAGTGGTATCCATACTGTATATAGATCATAAAGAAATGATGGTAAAAACAGTATTCAGGTAAATTATCAATGTAGGGAAAAATTAAACAAATTTTATATCAATATTAGTAATTTATATTACTATACTTCCTGGTTCTTCACTATTAGAAAATTTTACAATCAGATACAAATGCGTAGTTTCTCGTAAATTCTTTTTTCCTACGGTTTCCAACCAAATTCTTTTTTAAATTTCATTTTTAGGTAGTCCGTGAAAAAAAAGATAATTATATTAAGTAAGTAAAGTAAATAAACCATAAATTATGATTATTTCATTTACGTCAATCTCTTACAAAAGTTCATTAAATTTCAATATTATATTTTAAGTTCAATATTTAGTTCTAAAATATCGATAGTAGATTCGATACTCGTTGTGCAACCCTAAAAATGTACGCCATTTTATGTTATTTTTCAAGTTTAAGTATTCACGTTTTTTTCGTACTTAGGGCTTGTGCATTGGTTGAGAGGTCAATGGAGAATTCAGAGCAAAGAGCTTTATAAATAGTTTAGGTTCAGAGTACTTCAGAGTAATATAGTAGTAGAACTAAACTAAAATACAGTGGGCATGTGCTGCCAAGTAATAGATTCCAGAATCATAATAATTTTTTGAAACTGTACAAATAGATAAAGACGGCATATTTTTTAGGCTTTTTAAACTTTTTGTATAACATTTCAGTTTGAATATTTTTCTTTAGCGTAATTATTATTTATCTGAATAAAAAGTCATCGGTTGTGCTATGTAAAAAAACTAGAATCCTGAAACTTGGAAACATTATATTAATTTGTCTGTCAGCCATTTTACTCAACCCAAAGTTGAATGACCTGAAGACATTTTGAAATTAAATATTTAATTGCCAAACTGTTCTGTGTATATACTAAAAAAATATTTAATCGGCTTAAAATAAAGTATTGTTTTTCATTTGACACTTACTTAAATTTAAAAAATAATTATTTGTGACACTTCGGGTCCAATAATTCTCTTGTTAATCATATCATATGGCTAAAATCGTGCATCGCCAAATAATAATATACGTTTCTTGTATTACAAAATTGGAAACATTGAACTTTTTTGTTGTGCCGGTTCCAGCGAGGTGATAAATACATGGAGTAGTCGTAATGTCCTATATAAATAAGTAGTTATGTATATCGAATCATAGAAAAGGAAGAACTTGGTTGTCTCCTTCTACTTATACAAAAATGCTAATAAAAGAAAGAGTTTTGAATGTTGTCACTAAAATATCAATCGTGTAGTGACGTCATAGCAGGTGGCTAGCGTGCCACAAATCGCCATTTATTGTTACATTTGTGTCAAAAAAAGCTGTCAAAAGTGATGTTCCGGAGCTTTGATTATTTAGCCAGATATAGAAAGAAAGAAAGAAGGACATTTATTTCATTGCCACGGAACTAGATTAATACAAAATTACTCAACACAATAATTTAAATTTAAAAAATAAAAAATTACAATAAAAAATAAAAACAAGAAAATATCTCCGCAGCCATGAAATAGGTGCTGCCTCAGCAATCGCTGTAGATCTGGTAGATCTACAACACTGATTTTCAGTCAGCACCTGTGCTCAAATTATATTTACTGAAAATCGCAAGCCTTACTCGATTTAAATCACACAAATAGGTAGGCTTTTGTAAATAAAAATATAATAAATAAATACCTAAACAAAACAAATAAAAATGTAAAAAAAATAATAATATCACGAAGTAAAATAAAATAGAAAACAATACTTACAATAGGTTCACCTTATAATGAAACAATAGACATATACTTTAAAAAAATATATATATCTAAACTTTAAGGTAAAAATTATGGGTACTTAATAATATACAGTAACAATTTGTAATAATAGCTCTTTGAACCTATGAAACTGCCGTTTTGCCGTACTGGCCATTTCAAATGAAAATATTTTTTTTGGACTGATAATTCTAATTTCAAATTAATTTTATTTGACAAACATGGAATTCTTTTTCTAAAATCGTCATTTGTTTAATAGTTAGTGTTTTGTTTTCAACGCATTCGAACATTTTTTGTCATCATGGATAAGTTAAAAATTCGAGTAATTATGGAGTATGAGTACCCTCTTGGCAGCAAACCGGCACAAGCGGCACGCAACATCAACGACGTTTACGGAGCGAACACTACAAACAAACGCACCACCCGTTATTGGTTTACCCGCTTCCGTTCTGAAAATGTTGACCTGAAAAATGAACCCCGTGGTCGTCCGAAAACTTTGGTCGACAATGACGAATTAAAGGCAATTGTGGAAGCTGATGAAACTCAATCCACGGCTGAATTAGCAGCAGCTTTCGACGTTAGCATCAAAACAAAACAAGCAATATTGGTCCATTATTAATATGTTTTTATTTTTCATACTTTTGATGCAAATGATAACAGGCGCTTACGCAGTAAATCATATCGAAACGGTATTTGCTTTGCTTGACGTTGTGCATGTATTTTTTAAACAAAATAAGCGTGAAGAAATAGGGAATTAAGTTTTCTTAGAATATGTTAATGTTGTTATTGAATAGGCAGGTAGTTGTTTTGTCTATTTTTGAATCGTAATCATTGAAGCCAGACTTGAATTGATTGAACCGAAAACTTTGATGCTTGATCTTGGATAACCTTTTAAGCAAACATAGGATCTTTCGGTGTTTTATTTATTATAGTGTACCCCAGGTCTGTACCAAAATTCAGCATGTTTGGAATTATTGCAAAATGAACACTATTTTTCTGGCTAATTTGACGGGACTATATCAGGAAAAAGAAAATAAACTGTATAGTTCTTTATTTTTTTATATTAAAAGAATTATATTGAAAGTAAATAAACCATAAATTATGATTATTTCATTTACGTCAATCTCTTACAAAAGTTCATTAAATTTCAATATTATATTTCAAGTTCAATATTTAGTTCTAAAATATCGATAGTAGATTCGATACTCTCTGTGCAACACTAAAAATGGACGCCATTTTATGTTACATTTCAAGTTTCGGTATGCAGGTTTTTTTCGTACTTAGGGCTTGTCCATTGGTTGAGGTCAATGATCAGACACGCAAGTTATGTCACAAACAATACAGGCACTGAGAAGGTCTAATACCAATATATTTAGCTCATTCTAACTACCTATGTCAAACGAAGATGACTATATTCTTATTATTTTGGCTTTAAACTTTTTATATACCTAGGTTGGTATGGATTTCCATTTGTTTCCTTGTTCTGAAAGAAGGACATACAACAAAGGCGCGAAGTTCCTTCTCACGATCCTATCATCGTCATGGAACTAATAAATGCACTACTGGAAGGTTCACTTCTGATATAATAGCCGACAAACATAACACATTCAAAACACAGATTAAGCACAATTAAAACGTAGATAATTATATAAGTCAATAGTTATTTTTAGGTGTAGGCTAAACTTAAATCCGATTCTTATTTTGAATTAATTTTATGTAAAGCATACATAAAAAACATAGTACAAACAAATTTAAAAGGTTTATACCAAACCAGGTTTCACAGATAATATGAAAGCTTATTGAGCGTCTGGAGTTAGAAAATAAGCTCAAGGCGTTAGAAAATTGTTAAATATGTTTTTAAAATAATTATTGAAAATATTTTAGCCATGAATTCACCACAACGACAGCAGGAATATCAGAGTCGGCCGACAGAGGCAATGGTTTCCGGCAATTGTTTTCCTTCACTGAAAGAGCAGTCGGCTTTATGTTCTGAAGTTGTATAAACTCATTGATACATTAGGTAGTCAACGTAATTTAGCCCGGACCTTATTGGCTGGTTAAGTTGGTAACTAAATTTTAACTAATTTTTAAGTTAAAAGTTACGTTCAACAGTCAATTAAGTGACAAGTGGTAACATATAATTTAGTACGCAAGTGATTAAGTAGATTAGGATTCGTTCTATTTTTCGTATAAGTAGATGGGCGGGGCTTCTCACTTAACACGTTTGGACGTGATTTTTTAGTTAAGTGCATAAGTGGACAAAGCAGGTGGCGGCAAGAGCTCGTATTTATGTCGCATTTTCTATTTTTTTTTAAATGTCGGAGTGGAGTTAAGTTTCAACTTTAAAATTTGTGGAAGAATATTTAAGGGTGTTACCACACGAATCGATCGACCGTCGATCGACGTTGACGTCTTCCTCTTTCTAAGACTCCTTAGCTCTATCTAGGCGAACTGCCATTTGTGCAAGTGTCAAGTCTTGCACTTTGTATTTTGTAGGGCTTCAGTTGTAGTTTATTTTTTAACATACGCCCTATATCCGCTATATATCAGATACATTAAGACTTTTCGCCAATTTAAGGGTGTTCCAAACCAATCGATAGACCGTCGATCGACGTCGACCGGTTGACGTCGATCGATGGCAGATTAGAACAGTCGACGTCGATAGACGGTTACTACGACACCAATCGATCGACGTCGAACGATGGCAGAATAGACGAGTCGACGTCGATCGACGGTTTCTATCACACCAATTGATCGACGTCGATCGATTGGTGTAACACCCTAACTACGCTTTGTCGTGGATTTCGTTCCTTTACCTTTCAAACCATTTCTGATGATGTTGCTGTTGTAGGATATCCACCTCCATGGCATTTTTTGATGCTTCCCGTATTATTGTAACGCGTGATGCTCATATCAAATGGCATAACTCATTAACAATGGCTGGTCCAGCCAAATACAAAGCAATGACACAGTTGCCTTTGATTTCCACCTGGATTCCTTTCTTAACAGCAAAGTAGAACTATAAAAGTTTATAAACAATACATGCCTTACGAAACAGTTTGGTTGCTGTAGCAAGTAAAAGTTGGTAGCACTTTGAGTGCCGACCCGTGTACTATTAATTCAATTAAAAATAAGAGTTAATTACTTACCTAACTTATGATTTAATTTGCCACTAAATATAATTATACAACTATTTCTGTCAAATGTTAAACTATTTTTCATATTTTGCATTCGTTTTACTTCGCATAATGTTTTAGTTTTTTGTTCAAAGTCACACGTTTGACGGTTATGAGCAGTTTTAGCGCTTACAGCGCTGTGATCGGCAATCAGAACGCACCACATATTTTGTGCAGTTTTGCACTGTCATTGACGCAATGATCTTGCCATTATAAAAATGGTTAGTTGTCTCTCTTTCTCCCCTTCTTATATCTAAGCTACGAATTCTTGAAATGGTGTTCTTTTAAATCATTATTATTGTATTGATTTTTCACTCACGCTATCGGTGTTCTCGAGTACTACGGGACCCCAGATATATAAAAGGTGTGTAGTCAAAGCAAAAGTGTAGCAGGCTTTACTCATAAAAAATTAATATTTTGAAATCGTGTTTTTTGAAGCGGTAAAAAGACAATGAAATATATTTAAATATTATGTTAAATTTTGTATGAACTTGTGTGTTTAAGAGGATCTCTTTAGTTTATTTATCAATTTTTATTTATGATACACTTTAGGTTATTTCTGGAAAACCTTAAATTTTTCTAAAAACATAGGTAGTCATTGTTACCGGCATAAAGCTACTCCATCATTTAGGCATGCATTATAACTACTTTCTTTTAAAAACATAAGTAAATTAATGTTTACTTATATTATTTTGCTGTATAGGCCAAACATGTTTGTTATTGGTATTTTATTTTAGTGATATTGGATTTGTTTTAGTCTAAGATTAAGATGAATAAGACATATAATGTGTAAAGTTTCACTGTTATTTTCAATTTGATCTTTTCTCAAGACCATTAAATTGACAGGGTAGTTTCTTCAAAAACATATATATAGGTAAATCTTAAGTCTTGTACTATACCAAATTTTTATTAGTTAATAACTCAACCAATAAATAAAAGTATGATCTAGTGGACATTGTATAAGGGAAGAAGTGTTTCTTGCTAATTTATTAAGAAATAAACTATAACAAGTAGGCAACATCAAAAAAAATATATAAGCAATGCAGTCTTTAACCCAGAAAGGCTTAGCAATAGATGTTTTGACATATTTTGAAGATTCCACACTGCAACCACTTGCAACTTATCTCAAACTTCAAGTTTCCCGATTCAAAATAGAGTAAAAAAAATATAAATACAAATAAATTATGTTTTTTGGACTCTATCAAAATGAGTAAAATTACCTCTATTGGTTGCATCATAAACTATAGTGGTGATTACAGGGGGAGCCCCAGCACCTAATAGCTCCATAATAAAACAAATGTTGATTAACTAGTTTGGTTATAACTTCATTGCAAGGCATGGACCTGTGAAGTGGCCAGCAAGGTCACAGGATTTTACTAATTTCAATATGTTTTTTGGGTATAAAAAAGCCTATTATTCAATTAATGACTTAATACTATCTTTATGAAATAATATTATGATTATAAACACTGTTAAATCTTTGAATGTGTGGGTCCATTTATTCATTGAAAACAAAGGCTATTAGTTTAAGTCTTATTAAGGATTAACAATATACCTAATTAATACCTAAAAAAAAGATACTGTTTGCCCTCAAAATGTAAATACCAAACATGCTTTAACCAATAGATTCTTTATTTTTCTTAGGACCATACCTGTATAAAAAGCTCAATAGTAAATTTTTAATTTTCCCACAAAATTACCACATTTGCAAAATAACTCTTCAGAAAGATACTGAGAACTTGCTTGTCATACTAAAATAGCTATTTCTCATCATTTTACTTTTAATTTAATGAATTACTACCTGCATAAAATCCATTTACCTATTTTACACTTTTGATTAAAATTTATATTGTATTTCACTGTAAATTTATTTTATGTACTTAGAATTTTTATTTAAAACAAGTTATGATAGGACATCATTTGGTTGCCTGAAACACAGGTAAACCTAGTTCAGGTGCATATTGTAATTAGGATTAAGAAAAACCATTGTACTGTATGTGTAAAAAAATTAATTGTTTTATGAATAAATATTATTATTATATCTGGTTATTGAGCTTCAAAACACAAATTATGAATCCAACTATTATACTTTAGATTATCCACTTTTCAAGATGGAATCTGCTGGTGATTGGTGTTTGATTGAGAGTGATCCGGGAGTTTTCACACAACTTATTAAAACATTTGGTAAGCACTATTTTTGCTTTTGTTCTAGTTACATAGTATTACTTGGCTTGTTAGCAACTTTATGCAGTCATGGGAACTCTCAAGTACTTATACCATTAAGTCTCAAGTTCTTATACCATTAAGCATTAGATGGATTAAAATTAATAAAATATCAGATGTTTATTTTGTATCTACCTGACATAATTGCTTTCCAGTAGTTTACCTTAGCAAAACCACCCGAAATGAAGTTGATTTTAATTTTAGTATTACCTATTTGATATACCATAAGGATTCAGTTAAGCTGGGTTTACTATAGAATAGAGCCGCAGGATTTTGGGGGTAAGGGGGGTCGGGGTGGTTAGGGGGTGGTCTCACGAACCCCTTGGTACCACTCTCCCCGCGCGGAGATGCATGGTTCCTGAGATATTTATGACTAAAGCTTTGAGGTTATGTTGTATTTTCAAGAGGGTTTTGAGGTGTATTTGGCTTAAATAGGAGTAGAAAATGGTAAAGTAGGTTGCGGCCTAACCCCGCCGTACCCCTCATCAACTCCGGATACAAGATTAGATTGGTGTAAGATGGTTAGTTCATGAGAAACCTAACCTCGAAATTTATTTTGTGTCTAACTGGATCTTTTCTGGTTATTAAACTTAGTGATTGATCGGTTAACAACTATTATCTACTCTCCATTAAGGCTATTTCATTTTAATTCAATGAGCATGTGAGTGCAAGTCGCTTTTTGGCGCTCGCCGACCGCTGCCGCGGCACGCTCGCTCCGCTCGCTCGGCTCGCGCGGCATGACCTACATACTGACTAACCCGCTCCTCCTCGCTGCGCTCGTCGTCGCACCTAATATTATTTATTGTCACTTTCTAGACTCGACATAAACATACGATCTGCACTTGATAAATTAGTGGTAGTAAGTAACAACAAAATGGCGGTCGCGTTCCGTTCGACGTAAAAATAATTTTCTCAAAATTTACATGTATAATTATAATAATACAAATACGTATTGAAAGACATATTATAAGAACGTAACAACATTTTTAAATAAATATCCTTTCACTATATCAATTCAAAACGAATAAAAATGTAAAAAACAATGTCGCATGCGTTCCATTTCACGGATATAAAAAAAATAATTTAAAAAAAACCATGCGTCTCCGCGCCGGGGGAATGGTACCAAGGGGTTCGTGGGACCACCCCCTAACCCCCCCGACCCCCCTTACCCCCAAAATCCTGCGGCTCTATTCTATAGCCCACCCGTTAAGCTAATTAAGCATAGTTTTGCCATAAAAAATTTCATTTATTAGTTATATACAAATAAACTTGTACCCTAACTAATTCATAAACAAATTTGATATTCCAGGTGCGAAAGGCGTCCAAGTAGAAGAGATCTGGTCCATATCAGATGACAGTTTTGAGAAATTAAGGTTTGTAAACCAAAAACGTTTTTTTTTACAAGCATAGTAAAATAATCTCTATTTTCTGCAACTTTATAATCAGTTTACAAATGTCGCACTAGATGGACCTGATTTTGGATAATTGTTATTTTGTAATAAACCGCAAAATCTCTTTTTTTATAGGCCAGTCCATGGTTTGATATTCCTCTACAAATATGTCCAACATGAAGAACCTTCAGGACCAGTTGTGACAGATAGTCGTTTGCAGAAAATATATTTTGCAAACCAGGTCAGTGTAACTTTCTTTAAGTCTGCTTCTAGTTGGTTTAAAGTACTTTAAAATTGTTTTATTTAAGTTTGCTATTGTTGTAGTTAAGTGTTTGTGTATAGCTAAAAAAATAAATACGCTTTATTTTATGAATAAATAAACATATTTGAATTATGTATATTGCATCTTTGATCATCAATGCATCAGCTAAATAACTACTTAAATTTTGCAAATGGTAATGGTATATTTCATACATGACTGCTTTGCGTGGTTTTGTAAAGAAAGGCTGAAATTGAGTACTGGAATTTCAACAATTTAATTTACCATATTTTGTTTAAAAAAATTAATTAGCTCTAAGACAACTGCCTTTTTTTCATAATTATTTGTAAAATTGATTAAGTCTTTTGGATTTGCTTGTTCAAGTTACATATAGGCGTGCATTTACTAAGTAAATTGCTTTACTTCCTAGTATGGAAAAAATATTCACAAAGATGTGTCAGGATTGTTTTAAAAAAACATTAGGTTTTTAACTAGTTTGCGTTCATATAAAAACCATGTATGGTTTATGACATGGTACGACGTGCGCGTTTAACTTTACTGCTAAAGCATAGTCACTTGTGTTCAATTTTTTTCATTCACAGGAAACATGTTTTATAAGTTGAAAAAAAAAAATCCAAACATTTAAGAAACCAAAATCACTTTTGTAATCTCTTCTATTATATCACCTATGATGCTTCGTGATTTCGAATTTTAAGAAAATATTTGTAATATAGTTTAATTTTACATGATCTTTGTGATTAATCTTATGTAGCATTTTGAAGTGTTTTATACTTTGATATACTCAATAATAACTCGATTCAAAAACAATAAAAATATACAAAGTATTACTTAACGGTATTTCCCATTAACCCTAATTGAAAAATAAGTGGTTGGTCTGCGCAAAAAATATGATCAAAAGATTATAGTCCTATACTCTTTCATGCACTGAAGGTGTCAATGTTGGCAATCAGAGTTTTTGTAATTAAATCAATCAAAGTATATAAAGTATCAATCTTGAACTCAGAATACGTCATTCGTACTCAGTAAAACTTCATTGGAAGTCCAGCAAATATTATTTATTCAAGACAAGTTTTTTTAATGTACTACATAAAGCTATCATCATACTATCTAATTACTGTACAAGTACCGCAAAAATATTAGTAAAAATAATTATGAAACAGAATTTGTAAGGTTTTCTGTATCTGTACTGATATTAGTACTCTCGTTTTTCAAATACTTCATAAATTTTGTCTACAAAACTTCTAACTGATCTATCCACAGTTTGGATAAAACAAAATGGTACAAAATTGTTCCGTAATATTATTCAGGTCTCTGTAATTCCGTTGAACTCAAGTAAAATTGATACACCCAAAGGTTACTTGAGTTACCTTCTTGCATCGGACTACTAGACGCAGAAAGATCTTCCATCCCTTCATGGTAGATATCCCAAGAAGTCGAGCCAAACGCTTCGATAGTTCCTTTTTGGAGCGGGTCGCCAAGGTGTGGAATGAACTGCCTGCGTCTGTTTTTCCAGAAAACTATAGTCCTTGTTCTTTCAAGCGTCGAGTGAATAGGTATCTCGTGGATAGACGTGTAACACCTTCGTCTTCATCGTCACTTTCAGGTGAGATAGAAGACAAACGTCTAATCCTTTTTCAATCCAAAAAAAAATTGCAGCACATTATGATTTTCCTTTTTTAGTATATCTTTTAACACCTTAGCAATAAAGCATTCTTAGTATATATTTTTTGCCGAATGCTGGTCCATATTAGAGTGCCAGCAATAAAAATAGATTTATTACGTTATTCTTGCTTTTTGCAAAGAACTCATTCGATCAATGGGCACTACAAAGAATTTTTTTTATTCAGACATTCACAACTGGCTATGTAAAGACTATATAGCATTATAAATGCGGTACTGAGTTAGTGTTTATTAATCATGGTTACATAATAAATAAAAATAAATAAATATTTCTAACAATCACACCAAATGTGGTGTGATTGTTAGGGCTTGATAATGAATGAAATGAACTTGGGCTAGATAATGATCTAGCCCAAGTTAAGTATCATTAAGAACTTGTGTTAAGAATACTAGATAACGGATAAATAAACTTAAGAAATATATTAACACACATAGATATATTATATATATACATATATATATATATATATATATATAAATATTAGAAATAAACGTAAATACACATCCATGACTAGAAAGCAAATATAATAATATATCTGCCCCTACCAGGATTCGAACCTGGGACCTCTGGCATGGAAGGCAAGGCTACTTACCTCCACACCAAACAGGCCGTCAACATTACATAATTACATAAACACCAACTGTATGGCCCCAAAGTAAGCAAAGCTTGTGTTATGGATGACCATACAGCGAACTGGGGGGGAGGGGCAGCATAAACATACACACACATATTAAAACAAAGTCCGGGTACACGAAAAAAAAGGTATATTTTTTAAAATTGCTTGTAATATTTAAAAGTAAATTATTACGTTTCTATTTTTTATTTAGGAATACATCATTGAAATGTAGAAATCATCAAATCTTCTGTGTTTTTTTAAATACAAAAACGAAGTAAATTACATTTGACACTTGTTTCTGCCTGAAAGATGTGTTAAGTTCTCTGAAATTGTTCATTTGAAAAATGTCAGGTGGACTGTCTGAAGTCTTGCGAGCAAGAGTAGTGTTATTGCGTAAAGAAGGATATTCTACAAGGCAAATCGCTGTCTTCGTTTTTGAAACTTGCAACCGTTTTGCTGCCCGTGATCCAAAAATCAAAGCTACTAAACTAAGATTAGAGCTGCTACTGGACTGGATATTTCATAGCTCTCAGAACATTCGTAATTTTTTACACCACTTTATATTACGATCAAGGAGATCCTTACGAACACCTTTAAATACACGGGAACGACAGCGACGCAGATTGCAGTGGGCCAGGCAGCCTCAGAACGATGAAGACGAAGAAGAAGATAACTGGGGTGATTGTCTTTTCGTTAACGAGACACGGATTAGTAATAAAATATTTATTTCTCAACACTGACAATTACTTGTTCTTATTGATGTCAAATAAAACATGACTCTACCACCAGTTCGAAAAAACCTTCGTGAAGAAGAACTGGCAAGAAACTTCACGGGTATATTATCCTTATGTCTATACAAAGTCATTCTTATCTGCATCTGTTAGCTCGGCAAGTCTCCCTCCCCCCAAGTATCCAAACGACGAACACCCTCATACGGCACCCGTTTACGAGTTAACGCGGGATCCAGCCATCGCCCTCCTCAACCATATTAGAGGGAAGTGAGCGACCCGTCACCGGACGCTACCATAAGAAGACGTACTTTAGTGACAATGACGCTTTAGATATTCATCGGGACGATGAACTCAAAATAAGAGTGGATTATAACCAAGGGCTTTTATCATCCAAATAATCGGATAGTTTATAATATGCTTATCGAGTACGAACTCTGATAACCGACGTGTTCGTGTCTGGAGAAAGCCTGGGAATTCTGAAAGGCAAAGAACTACTACTGGAACCGTTCAGTAAATCGATATCTGTCCGGACTTAAACCCAATCGAGCACGCATGGGACGCTCTCAAGCGTGCTGCCACCTCCAAGAACTCATCAAGGAAGCAGCCATTCAAAAATGGGAAAGATTACCACAGATCTGGATAACTTGATCTACAGCACGCACAGTTCGTGCCAGAGGAGCAGTTGATTTGTTGTGTTACATTTGTGAATAAAAGAATGAAAAAATTTATAAAATTATTTACTTTATGTCTTTAAATTCATGTCTTTAAATTCTCATTTCACAGAGATCATAAAAAGTATTTATTCAAGAAAAATAAAAAGAATATTGATATTTTTCTTATAATATTTCAAAACACATGACGTGTTAAAGCAATAAATAATCCGTTCATTAATTTATATTTTAACACGAGAAAAAATATCTGAACTATTCCAAGTGAACGCGCACATTTTTTGATGTTTGTTTATATAATATAGGTTATGACTTTCAGGTGATTAACAATGCTTGTGCTACTCAAGCTGTTATCAGTCTTCTCTTGAACTGTGTGCACCCTGATCTGGATCTGGGGCCGACCTTGACGCAGCTGAAGGAGTTTAGCATGTCCTTCGACCCCCAGATGAGAGGACTCACACTCAGCAACTCGCAGACTATCCGTAGCGCTCATAATTCCATGTCTCAACAGACATTGTTTGAATTTGACCCTAATATGGCTTCAAAGGTATGTACATAAGTTAGTTTCTTTTAAGGGATTTTACTCTAGCCCATCAAGGTTCAAGTTTGGAATTTTTTTATATACACATCAAAAAAGTCTAAGCAACATATACAAATTTGAATTTTACAATGTATTTTCACATTACATAGTTAGTAATTTATTATTTATATTATTCTTCAGTGTCTTTTCAAAAAAAAAAATCATTTGTTTTTTTTATAATTTTTATTTTAATAGCATAAGTTAATAATATTGCGAGTATTGTATCATACGTAGTACAAACTAAGATACCTATGCAACTAACCTTTTTATAAACTTAATGAAATTATTAAACAAAATTAATTTATTGTAAAAGAAATTGGATAACTTAATACAAAGAGTGGCCGCCTCTGTTGCTCAGAACTTGCTGACACCGATTATTCATAGAATCGATGAGACTGTTTATGTTATCCTGCGGCAATTGCTCCCAATGACATTTTAGTAAGTCCATCAGTCGTCGGGATGTTGTCACTCCGTCCAAGTCTTCTAAAACACGTCTCTGGAGCATGTCCCATGCGTGCTCGATAGGGTTGAGGTCTGGCGATTGTGCAGGCCAAGGCAACACCCGGATGTTTTCCCTTGCCAAGTACTCCCTGGTGTGCAAAGCTGTATGCGAACTCGCATTATCATTTTCGTATTCCCATCCGTCGATTGGACCGATTCTAAAGTCGTTCTGAAGTCGCTCTACCGGAATGTCGCTGAACCGTATTCACATCCTGAATCGACTTTCAATCGTTTCAAAACGATACCACAATGGTATTATTATTATTATTATTTTGTTTTATGGCAATCAGCTGTTGTTACGACACAATAACTATTTCTGCCAATTTCAAGTATTAGTATACACACGTACTACACGAGGTTAATAATTTTGTAGCGATCAGTTGAGTAGAACTTGCAGTATCTCGAGCATTGAGTTACCTTGAACAATACAAATACAGGGGGATGAAATAAGTTTTTACATATATTTTTAACATAGAAGAGTATAATTTATAAAGGCCTCTGGCCATTGTTAAGAAGAAGATTAGCAATAGGGGATAACTTTTTAGCAACGGAGGACGGTAGTGGGATGTCTTCAAATTTTGAAAGAATGTTCAAAACTAGGGAAATCAGGAGTTCTAAAAAATTGTCATTAGGGGAGCAGGAAGAAGTAGGGGGAAAGGCATTATCAGATTTAGTAGATGGAGGGTTAGCAATAATAGCATTATGGGCAATTTTGTCATAGCCTGTAGATAAAAACGGACTGGGTTTTGATGGTTTGTATATTGTTTTTTTGTAAGAAAGATTCAGTGAAGGAGAACTTTTAGAAGCATCTGCGTACGATTTTTTAACTGAAGGGAAGAGGGATGATGCTTCCTTGAATGATATGTTCTTTTGGGACATGGTGATTTTAATATTCTTTTGCCGGGAATGTTCCGGGCAAGATTTGTCAGTTGCTAAATGAGGGCCTGAGCATTGCAGGCAGGAAACTTCAGAGGATGCAGGACAAGAGTCACCTGAGTGAGTTTGTGCACAAGCAACCAGCACTGGATCGGCATTGGGCTTTCACATGGCCAAATCTACAACAGTTTAAGCATTGTATGGAAGGCAAAATGTTTGGATCAACGGTTAATGATGAGTTAAAAATAAACACTTTATCAGGTAAGCATTGTCCAGAGAAAGTGATCACTACAGAACCTGTGGGGGTCCAAGTGGAACCAGACTCCATGGACACTTTTCTGTTTAAGCGACGCGCCTTCAAAATTGTTATATCACCTTGGCTTGTGGAGATTGTTGATACACCTTCCTCCATAGACCATGAAGTTGGGATCCCGCGGATCAGCCCCATTCTTGTTATATTATATGTAGGAATTAAAGCTATATAGTTATGAGATTTAAGACTCGGGTTTCTGAGAAACTCGTTTTCTGCACATGCAGATGAGAATTCCACAGAGACCCGATTTCTGCCAACACTCTTTATACCATCATTTTTAATATTTTTAATGTTCAATGTAAATAAAAATTTTCCAAAATTTAAATGATTAAATTTACTGCCTGACTTAGGGTGAGTTTCTGACCTGGACACATGAACAATGAAAGGACCTTTGTCAGAAGGATGGTAAGATTTTTCTTCTAAAAGACTTGGATGAGTGTAAATAAGGTTATTGGTTTGAGATGGAAGAGCATTCGAAACAGATTTTTTAGGAGTAGGGGACGAATCCCGATTTATACTTGGACGTTTTCTTGTTTGCACATGTTGAGAGAAAGGGTCAGGGGAGTTGTTGACATCAGAAAACGGGATTGGGTCTGGGGGCTTAGGAGGGATTGGAACATAATCCATGCTCATTAAGAGCTAGATAATTCGTACAACCACTTACCAGTCGAGGAAGAGAAAAACAGAAACACTTAAAATAACTCAATGATGATAACAAAATCACCAAAATAACCGACAAATAACGAAAACCGTGTGTACACCGCAAACGAAAAATTGACAGTCTACCACAATGGTATTCTACTCCTACAAATGACAGTTACTTCGATCGGAAGTCAACGACTTAACGTCAAATTAAGCGATCCAAAAGTCGTTGAACAAAAGTTCATTCTACGGGACGTTTACAAAGAGAGAACCGCTGTTTTTGTTTTGAAGAGGCTAAAAATGAGCTTAGAGTTAGCGTATTTGTTGCTAGATATGCCAGAATTGCAAAAAGCGAAAAAGAAGAATTGTGTTGAGGTTCTCAAGATGGGACGCATTCGCAATGCCGGAGAAAGACTTCATCAAAACATTTCGTCTCACAAAAGTGTTGGTGCAGAATCTCATTGATGAAAAGAAGGAAAACGGGATTCTTTGTCAGTAAAAGATAAGGTTAGTAGGTTTCTATTCTGCTAGCCCACATTATTTGTGTACCAAATTAAAACGTAAATATATTAGTTTATGATGATATCTACTAAGGTTTACATATTAGATAATAATATTGTTACCTTAGGTAGGTATAACTAATTGAATAAAACACTTTTTAAATCTTTCTTTACAAACTATTTTAATTTAGGTTACTCAAACAAAAATAACCTTGCATTAAGACATCTTCATTTTTATTGGAATAATGTTAAACATACACTGATGGTCATAAATTACTTTCAGATTTTTACTAGTTGCCTGTAAGTTACAGTGCAGCCCAGAAGTTTCTGGCCAAGTGTTCAACAACAGAGCCTCGATCGCGGTTCCAGTCTTCGTGAGATGGAAAATCAATCTCAATGAAGCAGCTAACATGGAGACTTTTCAAGGACTGAATAGAGTTAATGTAGATCTAGAACAAGGCGGGATGGCCCAACAAGCAGTTATATAGACTATAAATAAGGGTTGAATAATCATAATAAGTGCAATCTTTAAATAGACAGAAACAAAAAATAATTGCTTTAAATCAAATCTATGTATTGAAAGATCTTAAGGATGACTGGATGATATCATGTTGTGCTTATCTCTTATGAAAGTGCTAATACCTAAGATGTGTCCAATAGGCAACAATATATGGTTTGTGGTTTTCATGTCAAATTACTATATAATTATAAAATGTTATGTTGTGATTATTTGGTTATTATGTGTAAACTACTTAGTTATGGTAAGTTAATATTTAATTACCATGTGTGTGGAGCCTGAGAGTTAAGTGTAATAAGTGTAAGTGTAATAAAAAATTAAAACACAATTATAAAATACAGTATTTGGTTTTATTTAGCTGTTAAAAATTCATATTTACTGTAGTAACAAAACAATAACCCGAACCATAAACATTGGTCTAAACTTCAACTACAGGTGCTTCACCACACAATAGCTTGTTAAAGCAACTAATAGCTTAGTGAAATTTGCACTAAACCCTAAAACTTGTCAAGCCCTATAATTTCACAAAGGCGTTCTTCTAAGGGACTAAGTATCGGAACATCTTTGGGGCCACCACGAATCTGCAAGCTTCGTGAATTCTTCGGACCGTATTTGAGACCCGACATTTTAAATCGTTGTAAAGCTGCAACCTACACTTTGTTCTATTACTTCGCTGTCCCGTGTCCGTCGATGGTTTGAGAAAAAGTAATACTCCTGACAATTTTGAGCTCAAGTCTCGTCCCTCGTTAGACCGGACACGACCTAAGGCTAAGTTCTAATGCTTATTATTAATTTATGGAATCAACAAACAGTTCCAACTGTCGTATAGAAACTCGTGTTTGATATTTAAATAAATAAGCCTTTGAACAAGAAATTTCTATGCAAGTTTCTTATTTTGAATAAAAACAAATAATAAACTCATCGCCAATTTGACAACAATAAACTTTGACAAACAATTTGATGGCTGGATCGAAGACAATAACGTTTATCAAGATGTGTCCTTCAAGCTGTAATCCTCATATTTGAAATCTCAATGAAAACGAATTTTGACAAAGCAAAAAAATAGTCATGAAATAGTGATAAATAGTCATACATGTAAAAAAAATAGTCGTATTATAATTTCGGCGTTATAGCTATAGGTTGGTGAGGATTATGGCTTGAACGTCAAGCTGTAATTCTCACCTGCCGTGCAAGCAAATGGTAAGGTCCGTCGACTTGGTTTAGGTTCCAAAAAATAGTCACGAAATAGTGACAACAACATGCCAAATCTCAGACGTAGTCGATAAAAGATTCCAGAGATATAAAGGTACCCTGGTGAGGATTTTGTCTTGAACATTTGAAAACTTTAAACTTCTCCGGAACTCTTACGACTTTCAGTTTAAAGTTTGTACCAAAAAACAGTGATGAAATAGTCGTACGAAACAAAAATAATTATGAGCTGATTTAATTTGAAAATAAATACTTTTTATTTTCCCTACATTTCATGGATGTACAGTCGAGTACAAAGTCATTATTTCTCTTTGTTTACTCTTTGGCTAGATGAAGTTAGTTGAAGTAGGTAGTTATTATTTAAATGATTTAACCAATTACATGTTAAACACCGTATTCAGAATTTAAAATATGTTTTAATTTCTTGGTAGTATTGTCATAACTTTAACTGGCAACTTCTTGTGTCGTTCGATTCAAAAGTCGTTCAGTTTCGATCCTATTGAGTTGAAGTCCTATCGAAGCGCGTCTGAGCAATACGTGAATACCGATTTTGGATAGAACTTCGATCGAACGACTTCTGCACTACAGCGATCTTTCAATGGTCTGTTTTTACGAGAATTGGGCTACAGGCCTAAACCCAAATCGAGACTCATCGCAAAATAAAATTTTATCCCATTGCTTCTGGGTCCATGTTTTCCCTACACCATTCATTTCGACGAGCGCGATTCCCGTGACGTATAGGTGGGCTCTTAATTGGTCGTCGTGCATGTAGGCCGTACTCATGCAGTCGATTTCGCACGGTTTGGGTGTTAACAACAACACCACTTGTGTTTTGTAGCCTTAAACCTACCTAACCCAGATTGATTGCTTTCCGATTCCAACGTTGCTACGGCTCTCAGCATTTCGTGTGAGGTCAAATGACGTCGCTCCATGTCGTAAACAATGTCTTACAATTAAATTTTTTCTCAATTAATCAATAAAAATTAATAATAATAAATTATTTCCAACACTCCCGCCACACAAAGAAAACGCATTAAAATTCGAAAACAAGCATTCGCTTGTTTGTGAAAAAACAAATGATAGTCGAAAATTTTCTTTACAACCAGCCAGTATGTCATCTAAAAAAGAAACGTTTACTTTAGTACTAGGTACCTACTTGGTAAGAAAATATATAATAATTGATTATTAACTTTGAAATAATGTGTGTTGCTTAGACATTTTTGATGTGTGTATTATATTATATTTTTTATACTTAGCTTTATTAAGTTACAAAAAATTTAAAAAATAATATTTTTTAAATAATCTATAAAAAAAAATTAAAATTACAATTTTTATATAAATTGGAAAAGAATAACTTAACAACATATTTAATTAAACAACTTATTACTAAATAGTTAGACGTAGTACTGTCTTTGATATTCATAATCAGGTTTTATCGATAACGGAGTTGCGCACGCGCCGCTCACGCACAACCGTAGCGGACCAGACCCTCACGGATGATTTGTGATCGAGTCTGCAGCGAGAAAATAACGATACTATAATTTGATGAATATTTTTGCACCCAACAATGCTCATCTGAATTCATATACTCAATGGCAATAAATCAAAGTGATAGAACATCAGAGTATCAATTGTTTCACACGTGGTTCGAATCTTCAATCCCAGTAATTTATTCTCTTCAGGATGACGAAGCTTACCACTTCATTGGTTATATGCCTATCGATGGACGATTGTACGAGCTGGATGGTCTAAGAGAGGGCCCCATCGATCACGGAGCCATTGCCCCGGAACAAGATTGGCTGGATGTTTTAAAGCCAATCATTTGGAAGAGAATCAATGGGTAAGTTCAACCTGCTTCCTACTAATATTATAAATGTGAAATTTTACGTATGTATTTTTTTAAATCACGCAAAAAATGGTAGAACACAACCTGGATTAACATATGTCTTTTATACCGAAATTTTAAAGGGATCGGTAGTTAACGCAGGATAAATAAATCTTATATAGTAAACTTTGTAATAATTATTAATTTTCTATTTTATTGTTCATTGTGCATATGTCGTGGCCAAATCATAGAATTCCTCATTTTTTGAAATACTCGATCATTTCATGAAAAGGTCGCGTTTCATTATATGGCTGATTTGGCCGTCGAATTGCAAACGTTGAAATCATTAAACATGAAATCAAAATCATAAGATAATATTGGCATTAGCGCTAATTATTTATTTTCTTGTATATTCAGACAAGTTTTTAAACAAATTCTTGTGAATTGAATTAATGGAACTGATAGAACAGTAAAAACAAGTTTTATGTTAACAAGTCCAATAGAGGTTATTTTTCCATTTCAGATGCGCAGATGACATCCACTTTAATATGATGGCGCTGGTTTCCGATCGTAAAATGATATACGAGAAACAACTAGCAGAGTTGACGAACGAAAGTCAAGTGCTCGGTATGGAGACAGACGAACTAGAGTATGAGATCTGTCGACTCCGACTTCTTATTGATTACGAAAACAAGAAAATGGCTAGATATGATCAAGAAATGGCTCGGAGAAGGCACAATTACCTCCCGTTTATCGTCATGCTGCTAAAAGTTTTGGCTGAGGAGAAGAAGTTGATGCCGTTGTATGAGAAGGCTAAGGAGCGCGCTCTTAAGAAGGGACCAAAGAAGTTGAAAGTATAACACGAGACTTGGGGAGAGCTGGGGGCGGGCACGAGACGAGAGTCTCAGAGCAGTAGCCCATCCCGAATGCTCCCCACCTCAGATGACATGCAGTGCTCCCTAGCTGACTTAGACTCTATTTTCGAATCGCAAAGTGTATTTTTACAGAACATTGATCCAGATGAGGTCGTACAACCAGAAACCCCCAATGCCCCCAACGTTTTCAACACCGATGATATGTCCCAAGATCTGTTGCCAGATTTAGATTTAGAACCCCGCGATACATATGACTCTATAATGCTCGACACCCACATCATGTCCGGTGCAGATGTCGCTTCTGAGATAGTGGTCGATGGCTCACCAGAGTTACAGGAAACTCGTGACGACTCCGTCACCAGAAGTAAAAATCAGAAGCCACACGACCACGACAATTTTAACATCTAAAAGATACACACGAGTGGTTACGATATTTACTTATTATATTGAATTGATTAAATTGGTTGGTTTATTGAAATGATGATATTCCACTCGAATGATTACATTATCAACTGCTATTTGTAATGTATTGATTTATATATTGTATTGGTAACAATGAAGTCTATTATTATGGTCATTTGAATATTAATTCTTAATAAACATTTTTTCATTTAAAATTGTAAAATAAAATACACTTGTATAAATTATATTGTTCAAATTACATTATTATGAAGTAAAACTGTAAAAAATCCAAAATGTAAGTCTTAAATTACTGTATTGTGTATCTCTGTATTAGTATACAAATATTTATAATAAAATAATTATAAATTTGATTAGAACGTTTCACTGACAATGATGTATGATTTGTTTGATGCCACTTATCATAAAAATATCTGAATATGTCATGGAGTTAAAATGAGCTTATTTCATTATAGTTAATATGTAATCTTACTTGGTTTAAATTGCCTAATGTCAAACGAAACTGTAAAAAAGTATCTAATACCTACCGAATGTTTAAAAAAACCATAGTTTAACTCTGAATTCAATTAATAAAAAAAATATATGTGGAAAAATAAAATTTAATTAATATTTGAGGTATATGTATTATGTGGTTGTAAGTCAAATAGAAGGAGAATAGAAGAAGTCATTTAAATTAAACACAATACATAATATATAGTTTTATATGTCTAAAAATTTACATCATTCAATAGTTATTTAATAGTTTTACAATACAATTCAAGCAATGACCATTGTTGTAATCATGGATCAAAATGTAATACTTTTCAAACATTACTTGAATCCTAATATAAAAATGTAATCATAATTTACATATTTTACAAATTATCTGGCAGTGTTAGTTCAAGGGCAAAGAAAACCCTGTATTGCTCGATGCTTATTCTCCATATATAGTCATGTTTTAAAACTTTTCCAAAAGTAAATTTTAAATTAAGATATGTGTGTTTGAAAACTGTTAAAGTATTAACGTTCTTGTATTTTCTAGATAATGTTTATCAGGTACATTTCCTCCTACATGGTACAGTTGCGTCTATATTAGCAAGTAATAATAAAGCCATTTCGGTGTTTATGGAATTGCTATTTTTTTGTTTAAGTTGAAAGAGACTCGCACTTCGGATAACATAATCATATCCACATACAATAATTATTTACAATCTTATTAGGATTTCTTTCTTAAAACTAAATTATAAACCTAATTAACGAAAAATTCATTTCATGCTTTGAATTTTAATGAAAAATAAATTAATGATTTTAGAGCATGGTGGCACATCAATAATGGGTAGTTGTTGGTATTAACAACAAAAATGATTTAAAAGATGGAGTGATGTTCGCGGAGGATATATTTACATAGTGTTAAATATGTCTTAAATTTCTATTACATGGATTCTATAATAATACATAAACTATTTACTAAAACGTGTCTTTATTACAATGCTATTGCGAACGTCTTTGCTATCGCGAAATATTTCCAGTGTTGCAATATTAGCAAACTTCTTTACAGCTACAACTTCATGTGAGAAAATCAATATGATAAAACAATAGCTCCAGAAATATTTATAATAAACTTACTTACCACTTGAAATCATTTTATCATATTGTTTTGACAATTTGCATATTTCATAAATATTTAACGAGCGAATTTTATGTAATTGTTCAAAAGACATATTTAGTTAAAATCTGTGTCGGAGATGTTTTGGGAAGCGCATAAGTGAAATGACGTTGTAAATTAAGTATCAAAGTTATATAAAAAGTTTGGCAGATCTGATATAAGATAAAAGAAACGCTGCAACTTTTCAATTTCACTTTACAACCGGAAATGTTATAACTTTAATCAGTTTGTATATTTGAAGTTATTTTACTTGAACAATAAATATATATTAAATATAAAATAATTCAGGAAATATGCCGTAAAATTACGAAGTCATAAAGCTCTCTTTTGAATTATATGCAAAGATTCATATGATTCACGTGGGTTGAAGAACATTTTCTATAGTCTTTAAATTTGTTTATATTTTACCAACTTATTATTGAACGCAAGCTCTTGATGTTTCTTTTGAGTTGAATCCATGTAATGATTGTGTATTTATGACAAGATGAGTTGGCTATGTTCACGTGTTCGATGTCAGTCCTTTTGGCTTGATCATCATGGAGGCTCGCTTCAGCGTGTAGTCCCATCCGCGCCATCGGAACCATACGATACCTGCGAATAAATTGCGAAGTATTCTTTATGATTTATTTTCATACTAGCCGCATTCAAGTCATGCGTCATACGAAGTGAGACACATTATTTTCTTATAAAATAATGTCGGACCTTAAAAGCGTTAGCGATTGTACTAAGTGTTGTCTGTGTGACGACTGTACAAACTTTAGGGGCTTGTAGTAGACCTATTGTTATCGATAAAAATTAACGACATGTGGGGCCAAAACTAAAATCTCCCCTCAAAAATGGGAAAATTATCCAACACTAAGTTTTGGTTTTTATCTATTTCAAAGTGATAGATTCATGCAATTTTGGTACATACTTGCGAGCAATACCTCAAGGTGCCAAACTATTTTATTTTCGTTAAAATACAGCTGCTATAAAAGAATTGGTGCAATTGGTAAAATCTGTACCTGAATCTCGTTTAAAAAATAAAACTTAAAATGGCTGTCATATGGAGAAGGTTGAGTTTTGACCCTACGTGTCATAATTTTATCGAACAAAATAGGTGTACTACTAGCCCTTAAACTATGTACATACGTCGAACGAACACCCTATGGATATAGAAAAAAACAGCGAAGCTTATACTATGGCTAGGGCGTTTGTAGTTATACAGGGTGACTTGTAATTCGACGTATTCCTCTTGGGATGTGATAATACAACTATACTGTTTCCATTTCTTTATTTTCTCGTTTTCAGTTCTAATTTGATATAATGTAGTGTTGTGACCAAATAAGTAATGATATCGATCGCATATATTTATTATATTTTGAACAAACACAAATACAACAAAAACATCCAAATATATTTTTTCAAGGTAGGAACACTCAATGGCCCACCGCTATTTTGTGTTTGTTTTAATCTGTCACTCGCAACAAGACGGTCGTGCTAGTCACTACATTTCTGTTCGCTGAGTTTTTTCACATTATTCATACGTTACGTTGTGTATTTTGTGTTCCTCCGTTTTGATTGCTGCCCAGCTGTCAAATATCAAAATGCCAAAAGGATCTGTTTTGAAAAGGCAGGCGAGAGAACTAGTGATCTATAATTACTTTGAAGCAGAGTATCAAAATGGTAGCCCGCTATTACCACTGGCGCAAGTGCGTGAGCGTGTTGCGGCCGCATTAGGAATTAGTGGACCTACTGTTTCAAAAATTACTACCGAAATTTATGGTACAAGCGGCATGCAGGAAAATAAGCTTCGTACCCCGAAGAAAAAACGCCAACCACGTCGTGACATCAGTTGACAACTTCAACGCTGATGCTATTCGCCGTCATATATGACTATTACTTGCGCAAAGAAATTCCAACACTTAAAAAATCTTGTTGTTTCTTTACATGAATGTGGTTTGTTCCATGGCCAAAAATCGTCATTAAGCTTAGTTTTGAAAGAAATTGGATTTTCTTATAAAAAATCAGACAAACGTAAAATATTGATGGAGCGTCACGACGTTGCTATGGCTCGCTGCGAATTTTTGAGCGAAGCCAAAAAGATATCGGATTGGTCAAATGTTATTTTCACTTGACTTAAATTTGAGACTTGGTTAAATGCAAACCACACAGTATCTAAGAACTAGACTGACGACACCGCTGCTTCCACTAGTTCAGTGCCAATGGGAAAA
Source organism: Marasmarcha lunaedactyla (assembly GCA_923062675.1). Lineage (NCBI taxonomy): Eukaryota > Metazoa > Arthropoda > Insecta > Lepidoptera > Pterophoridae > Marasmarcha > Marasmarcha lunaedactyla. The sequence continues at coordinate 7,659,097 of OV281339.1, read as the reverse complement.
GGTGAACGCCCTATCATATGCCGTGCAGGGTCTACGAAAGGATTCGTGTCAGATGCTTTACTGGCCTTTAAATCCAAGAAAAAATTAGACTACCACGAAGAAATGAACGTGGAGATTTACGAAGGATGGTTTAAAGCAATGGTGCAATCTCTGGAAGAACCGACCATAATTATTATGGACAACGCTACATATCACTCCAGACAAATTGATAAAAAACGTAATAATAAACGTTAAATAAGGTAAAATCTCTAGGTAAAGGCCGTTGACTTGTAAACTCTTCTGCAGCGGGAACTTCAAGGGCGCAGAAGATCATGGGCGAACGGTTGAAAATATTTGAAATACTTTATAAATTGATACTAAGATTATTTCCCTACGTCAAATACTTTAAGAGCTCACTTAAGCTGAAATCTACGTATATTAAATGTAATATAATAATAATAAATCCCCAGACGAACACAAATCCAAGAAAACATTAGACTACCACGAAGAAATGAACGTGGAGATTTACGAAGGATGGTTTAAAGAAATGGTGCAATCTCTGGAAGAACCGACCATAATTATTATGGACAACGCAACATATCACTCCAGACAAATTGATAAAATGCCAACGCAGGACAATAAAAAACAAGAGATAATTTACTGGCTCCAACGTCATGGCGAAAATGTGGATAGTACTTTATTAAAAGTACAATTAGTGAATATTTTAAAATCGAAAAAAAGCCTTCCTAAAAGATATGTTATCGACGAAATAGCTGTTTAAATTTTTGTTGAAGAAAAGTTGTTTAAATTTTTATCAATACTGACAGTTAAACTTAATTTACATTAAATTTAATAAAAAAAAAATCTTAATTAATAATTTATATAGTTATTAAACATTTAAAAATGGCAAGTGAATTCTTACAAAATTTTGTTTTGGTTCACTAATTTGGTCAATACAAAACTGGATTTATTTTGAAAAATCAACAGTACATTAACCGAATACGTCGAATTACAAGTCACCCTGTATATATTATTACTGAAATATGCGATTAAACTAAGGGTAGTTCTTTCTATTTAGACCCACTACGGTGCTTAGCAACGCTTTTAGTACCATTAAAATGTTTTTCCGCACATTACTCTGGAAGCTTATATTTTTAGTTCCTTAATTTCCTAGTCCCTAATCGATACACTTAGGTTTCATCGTGAAGCGCGATTTCGATTCTTGGACAACTTACAAAACGTACTGTCTGCACTTTACATTTGGAGCCTGTATTAAAAATAACTTAAAAGTATACTTAGTTAAAAGTTAAACGTTGGATGAGCTAAAACCGCTATTTAGATTCTTTACAGCGAAATATTTTTTTATAGCTCTGTATAAAGATCTGCATTTAAGCCACTATGGCTATTTTTCTCGCGTTCCTAAGGGTGTCCCCAATTGCCATAGGTCTATATACAGGTCAAATTATGCACCGCGATTTGAAATATAAGTGAAATATAAGAAATACTTATTCAATTAGTAATAGGTAGTAGTAAATTAATACAGTAGTTCAGTGAGCTCCAGGCATACCTTGCCTAGCCGTTAGGTCCTGTGGGTCGTGGAGGTACAAGCCGTTGAGGCCGCGGCCGCACGACTTCCACCACCAGCCGCCCTTCAGCATCGACGCGCAGTTCAGCGACGACCGGTCGTTGTCTCTGAAATTAACAAATTGTAGTATCTTATGTCAGTTTTGCAGATATATTTTATTTGATTATTAAAGTGAACACCGATAAATAAATGAACACAAGCCGAAGTTAAGAAAAAATTAATTTTTATTTTAAACAAAACTATTTTAAGCCGATCCATAGCCTATTTTTTGATCTATCCCTATTTGAATGTGTAGGACCGCATCTTTTCTCAGCGAGCCTAAACTAAAAATTTTATGGGAAACCATACCAATTAAAACAAGCTCAGGGGTTTTTGTGACCAAAATATTATAATGGCTGCCATTGTCACAGTGGTTATTAGAATGACACATGGGTAATTTGTTAGTAAAGTTTTGTAGCCTATTAAAGGCTCCTACAGCGATGAAAACACACATTGTGGCTTTATTTGAGCACTTGTTGGGACTAGATAAGGAGAAAAAAAAACAACTTGATGAAAATATAGTAAAGAACTGAGCATTTTGTTCATTAATAAATAAATACAACAATATTATTATTCGTAGTTTATTATTAAAACGTAAATGACCTTTATGAATAAAAAATGATATAATGATTTCATTGGAATTAAAAATCAATAAAAAATCAAGGGTTCTTTTACTGCCAAATACAATGTTTTATATTTAATTTTGTATTTATGAATATCATTTTTCAGTGAAAAAAACATGTCTTAGTATGGGTAGGTAATTTCATCTTGCTCGAAGGCTCAACTACCGATCTATGCACGGAAATTATATTTTGTTCTGTTCTCTAAACACACTTGATCTAATGTTTTTTGCGAATGAATTGTACAAAATATGGTATTGTACTTAAAATTTTTAATATTATAATTGAAAGGATCTTAACAAGTAGAATTAATCACTCTTTACCCTGTATGCCCCGTTGTACTAGAGCTGATCCAAAAGCAATGATAATCAGGTATTTGTTGTGGCCCTAAAAAATAACAAACATTGAGGAACTCTACCATATTTAAGAGTTGCATGGTGGTACACGGAATGTAAGCTTATGACATCGACGAAAGACGAAGCTCGTGAAGTGCGACCGTCTACGTCCAATACCGGAGAAAATGTAAGATTTTGTGATAGCAGACCGAAGAGTGACCATCAGACATTTGGTTGAAGTTTTCAAGGATCTCGCATGGCAGCATTTACTTACTGGAACTTCACATGCAGTTGTTACCGCATTGTGTACCCAGAATGCTAACTGCAGAACGAAAGAAGAAGCGAGTTGAAATTTCAAAAGCAAATATCGATAACTACCAAGCTGACGAGGACCAATTTTTGAGGCGATTGCTTTATGCATCCCTTTGATCCTGGGACGAAACAACAGTCCACGACCTGGAAGAAACCGAGCACACGAAGCCTAAGTTGCGATGGCTGCAGTCGGAGAAGCGAGTCTCTAATTGCGAGAAAAACCGCGTTACTCTCCAGAGCTGACCCCCAACTACCTACCATTATTATCTATTATCTATTTCCTCGGCTTAAAAAGCAGTTCAAGGGTGTTATTCGGAGACAATATTATGAGATGATGGCCGCCGTAGGAAACATTTTTGAGAGCCAAGATGAAGATCTCTTTTTGAAAGAAATTGGCGTAATATAGTTGAGGCGGACTAAGCACACTGAGTAGTCAGAAATTACTTGGAAAAACTGTACTAATAAGCATTTTGTCTCATATCAATTACCTATCATTACTTTTGGATTACCCCTCGTATAATCACGTCTTTACCATATATTTCAACTAAGCAATTGCATGTTCTCATTTAAGCATGGTATCTATTAGTAAATGTCCAGGGGTTAGAGCGGTGTTTGTCACTCAATCTCTATCAAATCCTATCTTCTAATACTTAACGAAACACAACGCTTCACAAGTATATAAATTTACCTGTTGTAAGTGGAGAAGGGGCTGTTGTTGGAGCCATACCACGGGTCGTTGAGGGAATCACCAGCGTTGCCGTCGTATCCATCTATTTCCAACTTGTAATATTCACCTTCTGAGTAAATCTTGAAGTGCGAATACTGCGCGTATCTGGAAAAGGGAAACCGTAAAGCTTAACGAAATTTTAGTAACTTAGCCTTATGTTACAGTACGAGTTGGAGAAGACTTGAATTCAATGGCCCGAACGTATTTGATATAAAATAACAAGCTTTTGTCTGCGGCTTCGCTCCTGTGACGTGGGCAGTTTGTTAGAGTCATTAAATTTAATACAGTTCAAAAGAAAAATACTTTAAAATTGACAAACCGTGCTCTCATTTTACTAGTTTCTTGTTTTTATGATGAAATATGTTTTGCATAACTTAACACGCTAAAATTAAACATGACATTAAAAATATTTAAGTTATCTCGCTTGGAGAGTGTGAAAGTTCTGTAGGTATTATATAAATGAAGGCACTGGGTAAGAAATAATATGCGGTGTAGTTTTTACGGCTTTGAGGAGGAATAAATACATTAAGTTTATGTGAGGAACAGACAGGTAAACGAGCTATCGTAATAAAGTTAACTAAAGGACATGAGCTTAGAAGAGTATAAATTGTGGTTTAATAATTTGTAAAGAAAAAGATGGTCAATTTATCTTTTGCCATTTTGAAGGGACAGTAGCTTGTAGGTAGTGTCTAAGGGAGTGTAGAATCGTCAATCGGATTTCTAGAGATCCTATTGCCATACAAGTTACTAACAGCAATGAACATTACCTATTAACAAAACGCGGTTGCGGATGTTTTTCTTGAAATTACCATGAATTTGGTTCAAAATTCAATCTTTCTGCCTTAATGTTATCGTAAAATAATGTTTCGCAAAAATCTAAAATTGAATTATGTGTATTCGGGAGCTTTGGTGCTGGAACAGGTTTGCACTCGACACTGTAGTGTCGTTCTCGTCCCCTAGCATCCGGGAACCGAACACCGCATGCAATTTCTGTTCCTTAGCCTGGGCCTCCGTCAATTGCGCCTATATTTGTAAAAGTTTAAGTTACCTTTTGTTACCGTCGAAGTCTTCTAACTCGACTCGTAGCATATAGTCGTCGTTGTTAGTAAGCATGTAGATGTTCTCATTGCCGAGCCAGAACTCCTTGCTTGGGTCACCGAACCCGTTCTTGTAGTCGTTCCAATCGCGGTTGAAGTTCTCTGCTGGGATACCAAAGTCATCTCTTCGATGGATTACCTGGAGAATAATTCACAATAAATTTGTATTGTCATCATCAAATTTACAACGCATTATTTCTAAAAACTAATTAAAGAACCGTCGACTGCTGTTATTCGCGGAAATTCGGGTTTAAGAGCATTCCTAACTTGAACGGTCTGTCGATTCGTTCAGCTTACAAACAAGGAAGATATTCCCGTCAAAATTAGTCCGTTGGATGTTGTATTTGCTCATGTATTTTGGATTTAACTCAAACTCAAAGTTAAACAAAAATAATAGCAAAAAATGTTTCAAATTCAACTTCTTCTTAAGGACTCGTCATAACCCAAACTTGGTACAAACGTACCAAGTGTAAAAATTCATTTTGTGAAATTCATTGAGATTTCAAATATGAGGAATACAGCTTGAAGGACACTTCAGTTAGTTTTTAGGAACAACGCAACAATGAACTGCTATTTAATACTGAGTTTAAGTGCGGTTGAGTTAATTTGAAGGAGGAGGAAAGAAGTAGTCAACCTTTGACTGCTATTACGGAAAAAAACGTGCTACAAGTAAACAATTTGATTCAACAAAAACCGGTGAATCATATACGAGAAGATTCACGACCTTTAATTATATAGTAAAACTTAAAAAACCGCCTAGTGTATTCGCGCAGTGTTCTTGCAGATGAATAATCTATCATATTTTACCAAAGAGTTTTAAAACCTCCCACGTTTTTTTTTTGTTTTCTCGTGAGGTTTTCGTAAATCTTGGAGAAGTAAAGATCATAAACCATAAACAATTTCGTAATAATAAACGTTAAATAAGGTAAAATCTCTAGGTAAAGGCCGTTGAATGGTAAACTCTCCTGCAGCGGGAACTTCAAGGGCGCAGAAGTTCATGGGCGAACGGTTGAAAATATTTGAAATACTTTATAAATTGATACTTAGATTATTTCCCTATGTCAAATACTTCAAGAGTTCACTTAAGCTGAAATCTACGTGTAATAAATGTAATATAATAATAATAAATCCCCAGACGAACACACGAATAGTAAGGCTCCAAAGTAAGCAAAGCTCGTGTTGTGGACGACCCTACAGCGAACTGGGGGAACTCAGAATAAACATATATGTATAAATAACAACAACTATGACCCGAGAACAAACATTTATGTTCAGCACCCAAATGAATGCCCCGGCCAGGACACGAACCTGGGACCTCCGGCGTTTGAGGCAGGGCAACTAACCACTACACTACGCTAAAGCGTGCTTAGAAATATCTCATTTAAATGGCCATATAAAAAGCGACTTTGTTTCAAGGCATAATATATATATATTCAGAAAGCATGTGACTTGTCAAAATGGGAGCCATTATTTCATACTTCATCGCTGTGTAGTACTGGTATAAAATAAACACTTATTCAAATATCACAAATAATAACTTCAATTAAAGTTTTATTTAGGTACAAAAAAATATTAGTCAGTTACTTTTTCAAACCATTTTCTGTTTTTAATTTTTTTAATAAGGGGGCTGTTATATATAAGTTCAAGAAGAATTATCAAAAACGTCGAATTATGAATTTACTTATTTTACTCAAGTGCCTGAAATAAAAGCTTCATGGTTCGTGTTTTGAAAGTAAAATAATCTAAACATTGGTTTCATCTCCCATTTGACCCCTTTTATTATCTTAAAACGCTGAAATTAGTATTATTTATGTTTTTGATAAAGAATCCAAAATATAAGTTTCATCAATTTAACCCCTATTTCAACCTTCTTATCTGCTTTCCGGGGTCTTAAACTAACTCCATGATAAATTTCATTTAAATCGGTTGAGCGGTTTAAGCGTCAAAAGGTAACAGACAGACAATAGCTTTCGTATTTATAATATTAGTATGGAAAATAAATAAAATTACACTTTTAAAAGGTATTTTTGCATCAAAAATAATATTTACCGTCCAACCCCCGTCAGCAACGTTCTGCTCACAGAACACCTTCAGGAACCAGTAGGTGGTTCCTCGGATTTGGAGGTAGTAAACTCCAGAGTCCCGCATGCCGGCGTTCAGAAGGTCCACGCAGGAGTAACCCTGGAACGAGAAAAGGTTTTCGTTAGTAAACAGTTATATTTATTTGGATTTAAACTTCGCTTTGCAATCAAATTTATATTAACATCAATAACATATTATATGGAATAACCAGTGTAGTGTATTGAAATGCCAATTTGTGATTTACACTTAGTAGATGTACTGAAGCCTTCTTATGTTGTTGTTTTACGGAATTTATATTAGTATTGATAATAGAAACCGTGTATAGTCTATTATAAAACCTGTACTTGTGCCTGTTTAACATGGGTATATTTTGAAACGTTCTGATACATAGGTACCTATATTATGTGTTGTTATTTTATGTATGCCGCGCTAAGGGAGCTAAGTAAAGAAAATTTCCCCAAATCATTAGGTATACTTTTAAGACGACTGTGTCATTCTATAAGACGCTTATGTCATCCTATCAGACGCCTGTGTCTGTCATGGATCGGTGACTCCATACGCATGTGACCCAATTCTGATAAGTTTTTTTTTAATTTTTGGAAACACGACAAATACAAAGTATTTGAGAATATTAACTTCAATGTAATTATGGAAAATATAAGTAAAGCAGTTAAGCTACTCCTATCAAGGTCTGAAACTTAGTTCTGCAGTCTTCTGTCCGTCCACTTCGTCAGTAGCGATATCTAAGATCCTTTAAAATACTATGACATAACGGGCCAACACATTCGAGTCGGCACTGTTTACCCACATATTGAGTATGTTACCAGTCGGGCTTTATACAGATTGTCATTGTCATTCGGCTTGTCTCGTCAAAACCCAAACGTTCATTTACACATCGACTGCGCCACGTGGCAATATTTGGGTAACACCCCTTCTACAATTACGCAACGCTCGATATTCGCAAAGGCTTATTTAATTATAAAAACGCCTCTGGCATAAAATTAAACAGGTATTTTAGTATGCGAAAAGAGAACGCATATGTAATTGTTAACTTGTATGAATGGACTCACTTGCAACGAAAAATATTTCATAAGAATATAAATCATGTATATATGTATAAAGAATAAATTTTTAAGGTCTTGTGGTGTCGTAGTCGTAGACGTGGTCCATCGGCCGTTCCGAGTTCTGTTGTTCATTTGTGTGATGAATAGATTCTTGCTGTCCAGTCGTGAAGATTAGATACTCGATTATAATACGGTTCAGATAAATTATTTTGTTCATACGTAATCGATAAACTCAGAAACTACTAAACGGAAAGTACTAGGTAACTAAAACTCCCAAGTAAAGATGAACTAATATCATACTCTATTACTTTCATTATTTTACTCACTATTTACTAATAAAATGATAAACGAGGTATTCTTTACGTTGGATATTAAAGAATAAAAAAAATATTATGATAAATAGCGGAAGATAGGACAGACATTACATTACGTGCCTGAAAAATGGCTTTGGTTTTATTATTCTGTGTTACCACAGATTCATTTACTGATACAAAATTAATTAAATGGCCCCGCGACATAAAGGATGTAATAGTGTAAAACATTTTCATGCGAGCATGACAAGATATTTCGAGTCCGCATAGTTTTATTTGTATTTGTGTTGTGTCGTTTGTTGTCGGATTATTTCGCGTCGTGACTAAACCATTTTACAAGCAAAATCAGGCGACCAGGATCGAGACGGCCGCGGGGCCACGGGCGAGCTTTCTTATGTTTATCTATACACGGCCGTTGGGCTCTTACCAAATATGATCTGGTAAGTCCACACTGGTAATTGGTACTTTTACACTCGTTAATTTTCTTAATAATAAAGCAAATTACTTTGTTAGAAGTTTCATGACGTCACAGAGTAGTTATCTTTTTAAATCGTAGAACATGGTTTATTATATTACCTGGAATGAACAACTTTACAATGTTCTATGCATTCTTGGTGACAAAAACTTATTGAAAACTTTGACAAAAACGAAGTAAACAAATTACGCTACTCGATGACGTTAAGTGGAAGTTGAATGTGAGTCAAATTATCCTACATAATAATATGCGTTTTCGTTAAAGCTTAATCATTTTTTCTGCGAGCTCTTACTGACAAAATATAAAAAGTGATATCTCGAAATGGTTTTGAATTAGAATCAGATTTATTTACATACCAAATTTTACCATATTCGCGCATGCGTGGGTTTACGATAAATAAAATTCTAATTCCATAACGTTACGTTCGCAAATTGGCCATCATGTATAAACTTTTCAAAGTCAACGATATATGTATTTGTCTGTATTATGGAACTCACTTTAACATCTTTATAGTTGGCGACGATTTCAGAGGCGAAAGTGTTGTTGCCGACGATGGGCTTGTTCTTGACGCTGGGGAAGATGATGCCACCCTTCCTCGTGGCCGGCCGGGCGACACCGGCGCCGGCCACCGTTCCGGGCGCCGCGGTCGCCGCTGACGACTGCTGCGACGTGCTCGACGATCCCGTGCTGCGCGGACATCACCATTAGTCACTGCTTCAAGACTCTTTGTATATGCACTACTTAGAACATACCTTAGCATAACAGCACATTTATAGCTAAAGGAGCACATAACATTTTCTCCAACGTAGAATACGATAACTTCTTACATTAAATAAGAGCATGCTAAAATACTGTGGTTTAATATTATGCTATCGAATCTGTCGTCAGCCGACACTCAATTACATGACGTCAGATGGTAGTACATCACAATCGCAAGGCAGTAATATCGCCGCCAGCAAATATAACAATCGCGTTGCGTAATTTGGAACATTTAGAAAGATGTCACCTGTTAGGAGTGGAGATTGGCAGCAGCGTGGTGGCCGGCGGTGCAGGCTCTGTGGCCGGTGCGTACTCCACCAGCCGGTCGATAGTAGGGTCCAGTAGCAGTTCCGCCGGGACCGGCCGCTGTGCCAGCGTCGCCACGTCGTCCTCCTGCTTCTTCAGCCGCTTCTCAACCATGTCCAGATTCTCTATAATTAGATTCGTCTTCACCCGTAAATCGTTGTGAATCTGACCTATAGCACGCTCTTGACGTTGCGTTTGCGTCAGCAACTCATCAGATTTTGGCACTAAATCGTCAACCGAACTCTTCGTTCCAACGACCACGTCCCATACTTCGTCCATTTTCTCGGACACGCTCATCATTGGAATAATTTTCTTCACAAGGTTATCTATTTTACTAGATCTGGCCTCAGGGGCCGGCGTGCTAGTAGCGGTGCGATTCTTAAATAAACTGTTGACGTTGATGGTAGCGGCCTCCGGTTCGACAATAGCGGAATGAACGTCGGCCATCATGTACAAGACTTTTCCTAAATTTTCCGACACTAGGTTGATGTGGAACTGTAGCTTGCGATCTACCGTTGACATGGACGTTCTTAGTTGGTCCACTTCCTTGGTGATTTCATTGACTATTTCCGAGTTCAAACCTTTAGCGATCTCTATAACATTTAGGCTGATAGGTTTCTTTTCACTTGCTTCAGCGTTGATGTCATCCACGGGCAAGAAGTTGCTGTCGATCTGGTTCTTGAGACCAACGAGTTTTGTGTCGATGTTAGATACTTTTTGGTCGAGAGATTCGAGTTTTCTATCAAGAAGTGCGGCGTCGGAGATTTTTTTAGTGTATTGTCGTTTGCCAGACGTATTTTCAGTGATCCCATCTTCGTCATCTTGGCTTATGTGGCTGAAGAGTTTCAAGTCGAGGTTGCCAAGTTTCGAAATTATTGCATCAGTTTTGTGAATATTGTCATTAACTCTAGAGTCCAGCGCCTCTACGCGGCGCATTAAGTGCTCGACTGCTTTGTCTAGGTTCTCTATTCTTTGTAGTTTTGTTTCTAGTGTGCTCACGATCACCTCGAACACATTGAAAATGTATTGCTCTCTGAAACAAAAGAAAACAGTATTTTAGTCCCACATATAATAATTTACAATTGATGTCAAAGCTCTACGATTCTTCAACTCCAAAGATTTTCTATTTTTCGGTTACGAAATTGATTTGGTGACATATAAACAGGTAGAAAGATCTCATTAATTTATCTGTAGAAGTTAAGTCAATTTTATTTTTGTATTTAATAGTACCTTAGAAGCACATTAACATATCAAATTAGGATACACAGTAGGAAGTTGTATGAATAACAGTGGTGTAAAAATGTTAAAAACGTTAGTCGATATTACTTAATAAACTTATGACACAAAACACGATGAATCTGTGTGGTGCCTACGAATTGCAATAAAACCTACTGAAATCATAGAAATACGTAGACAAAAAACTTTATTAATGCATTGACGTTTATATAGGGCCTCGTAGTAATTAGTATTAAGTCAAACTACTTCGTGATAACGGAATGAGGTGGCGTTGTGTGATACCATCACAAGTCCTATAACCTTCCGACTTTCCACGGCGTTCCACCTCTATGGAACTTACGCAATAAATGGATGCCGTAAAAAGTAGCGGCCTACGTGCGCGCCACGTAACATGGCGTCGCTATAATGGACTAACGTTGATATAAATGACGCTGTCTCGAAAAGGAAAGTTATAGATAAGACTTTTTTATCACAGCCGGACTTCGATTGTTGTATTCAGAGTGTACTTATTTAATAATGGTGTAGCCATAGGTGACTATATTCATCATGATTCATTTTGCATTTTTACACGCGGACTTGAAAAGAAATCTCTATACAATTTTATACTATAGATACACAAATTTTAAATACTTAGATGCTACTTATTTTTATGTATCTACTAGATTATTTTAAATATTTAACCTCACTTTCTAATTCTTCACGTTCGAAGTATTCTCAGGTTTCGCTACATATCTACTAATACCCGCCGATGTCTATTTGGGGGCTGAACAACATGCAATGTCTACTGTTAAAAAAGCTACAAATTATTTGACGGGTTTAAATTAGGAACTGATACACTTCATTCTGTCTAGATAAAGACCATTAGTAGGGACTTTGAATACCAAATTCGAATACCTGGTAAATATTTACGAGCAGTTGTCCACACATTAAGTTTTCTTCTAAACCGTATTGATATTGGTTTAAAATCGAAAGTAAATTAAGCTGAAAACAGCTATGTTGAGAATAATGGAATTATTTTTAATGACAGAAAGAGAAAACGGGATGTCATTTGAATGTTAATGTACTTATCACCCATTGAATATTGTTGCATTATTGCCGCATGGGACAGAAAATAATAAATCGTGAACGGAATATTATGCAGTGTGTTCGACAAGAAGAAATAAATAAAGTATTTGATTATATCGTGTCCGTTTGTTATATTTGAATGTTAAGTTTCAGAGTTTATTAATAATTTTACCTTTATATTAGTCGTACAGGCCACTTTGATCTGTATTATCTCCTCTTTGGTGAACAATTCCAATTTCAAATTTATACAGCTTTTTACTCACGCATTTGTGTTTCGAAAACCGTAATTCGTTTGCTTTTTTCTCTTTTGGTTTTTTCTTTACGTCACTTAGTTTACAAAATGGAAAACCTGAAATATCGCGTTATTTACGAGTACGAGTTCCACCGTGGCACCAGCGCTGCAGAAACGGCTTGAAGTATTATTGCTATTGATTGAGTGCAGCAAACCGACAAACACGCGTCGACTGCTGCGTTACATTACTCAACCGGCCCTGAAGTGAAAGGATTTTAAATCGAATCATTCACCAATCATTCACCTGTGATGAAAAGTGGATCCTGTACGACAATCGGAAACGCTCATCGCAATGGTTGAACCGTGGCAAATCAACCAAATCCTGCCCCAAGTCAAAATTGACTCAAAAAAACTAACTTGTGAGCGTTTGGTAGACTACTGCGGTTCACTACTGCTTTCTTAAATCTGGCCACACGATCACGGTAGGTGTCTATTGTTAGTTACTGCAAGCCGTGATGGAAAAGCTAGCTGCTAAACAACCGAGGCTGGTCAATCACTCTAGGCCACTGCTGCTTCAGGACAACGCTAGACTACACACTGCACAACAGACGGCTACCAAATTAGAGGAGCTTCAATTGGAATGCCTAAGACATCCACCGTACTCCACGGACCTTGCTCCAACAGATTCCTATATTTCCCGAAACTTGGATAACTTCTTGCCAAGATTTTGTTGATTCCCATCCGAATGGTTTTTTTTGTTAAGGGATCAATGAACTACCTATGAGATGGCAAAAGTGCATAGATATGAAATGAAATATTTATTTTCTCAACATTGACAATTACTTGTTCTTATTGACGTCAAATAAAACATGATTCTACCACCAGTTCGAAAAAACCTTCGTGAAGAAGAACTGGCAAGAAACTTCACGGGTATATTTTTTTTCAAAATAAATTTATAGAGTCTCTTTATGTCTATACAAAATTATTCTTTTCTGCATCTGTTAGCTCGGCAAGTCTCACTCCCCCCAAGTATCCAAACGACGAACACCCTCAAACGGCACCCGTTCACGAGTTAACGCGGGATCCAGCCATCGCCCTCCTCAACCATATTAGAGGGAAGTGAGCTATGGTAGGTACATACTTTGATTAAATAAATATATAATATTAAAAAAAAATGACTTTATGTTCCTCCCCTATAAAACGCCAATTTCATACGTAATGACCTAATACAATGAGTGTTATCAACGCGCAATATAAATGTGCAGAAATTTGTGTGCTTACTAGACTGTGCAGAAGTAACAGTAAAGTAAATGATGATTTGCAAGTCTTGCAGTTGTTTCTCATTCTCGAACAAATCAAATCAATTATGAAGTATATTAGTAACGGTTTCAAAATTGTATTTAAAAATAGGTGTAATTTTTGTTCTGTTTGGGTTTGTGTAATATTACTTGACGCTGTGTTGAAGCGGCTGCGTTCTTTGCATTACAAAGCTATCGGCTTGATCATGTCTAATTTACAAAGCTGTGATACGAAAACACAATAAAAAAAATGCGTGTTCATATTCTCGGTACACATAGTTTGTGAGTAATTTTTTGATACATAGTTTATGAGAAGATGTGCGTATGGAAGATATATTTTGTGAATTTACAATTCCCGAATATCAACTTTCTTCACCGCTTAGTTAAGGGTATCTTTTTGACTCATAAACTTAGCGATTGGTTCTACGTGCAAAGCCATTGGCAGTTAACATAGCTACAGATAAATTAGCCAGTAGTTACTTTACAGGTATAAAAAAACGCAGTTGATCTACTTTCTGAACTTACGCTTCTAGTTTATTTCATTGAAATGACGTAATGCGTGATCACTACTTGTTTTTAAACTAGGGTTGTATGATCTAATACTGCAATTACAGCTAGCACTAGCATTAGTACGACTGCTGCTTAATCCTAATGTACCTAATCTGAAGTAAATTATACGCTGCTTCATGCTACGAGTGCCTGCATTAAAAAAAGGTCTCTCTCTAGGTATTGTTAATGCATAGGGTTAACAATGTAACTCCTAACCCGGTTTCACTGCACACACTTGTACCGATGAAATATGTGTAATTTTCACGACTAGATAAAACTACTTCTTATATCATAGGTGCGGTAACAAGGTTAATCATACTTCTAGTGCGAAATCAGTCACTTATAGCAAAATTATATTTATATGTTATGGGATCAAGAAAAACAAAATACAGTAACTTAATTTGTCTAAGATCAAACTCCCTATAATTAAAATATGTGATGGTCGTTTGACCTACATTTATACAGAAAGTTTGAAATGTAGAATGGACACTATACCGCAGTTCATAATACCTAACAGTGTATAAAACAGATCAAAATTCGGTTGATCTGTTTTATGCTCCATTAGGAATACGTTTACTTTTAGTATACGTATTTGCGATTTTTGTATTTCTTCGCCTGGTGCAAACTGCAGGATACTGGCAAGTTTATTTAGTTTAGTTAGTTAGATTAAAATTCAAAATTTCGTTTGTCTAAATAAGTAATATGGAACCAACCGTAAGTCTCAATAAATTTATTGAGTTGGTACGGTTCAACAAGGCCCATAAGGTATTTTATACGTTTTTAAAATAGGGACTTGGATGTTTTACGAAAGGCTATTTAATTAAGGAATATAAATAAATAGCCTTTATAGCCTATAAATGATGTTTACTGAATAATTTGGAAACACATTTGTTTCTACAGACTGCGAAAGGCGTTGGGCAGTTTTGCAAGATCGCTAAACGTATTTCGCACACAGAACGTTCTTCATAGTTAATCAAAATGATCTACTGTAAGTAGGTAGATCACCGGTTCGTCTTCTTACTTAATTTAATTTTAAAACGTGAAATCCTTAACGAATCGATAAAGACTTGCTTAGTTTTTCTGCGTTAGCAATCATACTTGAAGTTGCATTGCGCAGTTCTTTAACTATATAAATTTTACAGAAATACATACATTGCGTTTCATCATATTGGGGTGGGATAAGGCTGTTCAAGTTATGATTTCTTTATTCTTATCATCGCGTACTTGTTACAGAGGATAAATAAGATAGTTGGTTCATACTTGACGGCCGTGTGCCGTAGTACCCTGCCTCATACCGGAGGTCCCAGGAATCGAACCTTGTCTGATGAACACGGATGTTTGTTCTCAGGTCTTTTGTTTTTTTTGCCGCTTTGGCGGCACCCTCTCTGGAGAGAGGTGGAAGAAGTGCCATGCATACCTCCGCAGGCAACCGACCTCTGCGGGGTGATGTGGGACTCACCAGAGTGGCACCTACGCACTAAAAACCACCTTGCCGGCTGTGGCATGGGAATGCTAAGCAGCCTTCATCGGAGCGACCTCAGGTCATGGTTGTTTGTATTTACATAACTATGTTTACTCTGGGTCCCCCCACCCCCCAAGCACGCTGTATGCTATGCGCTATACGTTTGTATAAGGATTTATTTATTATTATTATAATTATTATCATTATCACAAAAGAAAAAGTAAAAAAGGCAAGTATATTAAGTTAAACCATGCCGGGTGGCGTCGAACAGAAAAGACATACTTACCTACCTACCTTGCATAGCAACCACGCGCCATAACAGTGTTGCTATAATGAATTTGTTATTTACTTTAAGTTATAATTCGCGTTCGTAAAGTTTGTCCTGAATGCAGCATGCATGTACGTACATTCACTATTTGCTTGTATCTAATAACATTGATAGATAAATGCTACTGTCATATAGGCACTCATAATGAATTATGAGCTCGTTTGAGAAATTGGTTGGAGTTGACTAATACCTGGAGTTGCTTGCCTGACCGCGTACGTTCCCACTGCTAGAACGCAGATGGAATTACGTGATTTATTTATGTTAGTGCTTAATTTATGATTAGTTTAAGTTATGTTTAATTTAGAACAAAGTTACAGCCTGTGCTTGGCTGCAACCGAATTTAAAGTGTTAATGCAGTTGAAAACGTAAATGGTCCAATATATTTTTTGCTTCAAAGTAATATGATTTTAAAACTAAGACAGACAGTCAACCGCGAAAGTGTAATACCACCTTTGAAAAAATTTCGTGTCACACTATTATTACATGGGAAAATAAGCCTTGTAGTATTATGACGTGCAAAAGAACTCCAGCTGCAGGGTTACCACATGTTTGGACGACTGTACCTACAGCAGAACATATTGTTCAAATGGGAACACAAAAATTTTATAAGAGGTTTTTAAAATGTAATTTAATATGAATCACAGGTTAAAAGCACCTAAATGAACAGTTTTATAGTAAGGTACCTTATAGCCTTCACTAAAGTAGATGATTGTACCCCGATTTAGATGTTATTTGTTATGATTTATATGTGATGTTATTACGTGATTAAATGTAAAAATTTTAAACATACGTAATATGCATTTCATTATTATTACATTAAAATAGTGATATCAGGCAAAAGTCAATTGTAATTTTGAATTTTGTGAGCAAAATGAAGGGACACTATTTGAATTAGCTTAGTCAATCTCTGCTGGCGCAGTTTCTTGCCTTGAGATGATTATTTCGGTATATGTATTTTAAGCATATTGAGATCGATTGATGGGTTGGTACAATTGTACCTAGTTTTGTCGCTTTACTATAAGTAACTATTGTGATTACGTGTCAATCTGGGTCAAGGAGTTTTTGGATGCGATTCGCGATTGCTGTAACAGTGAAAATAAGTGGTGAAAACACAGGTTTGTATCATTTTTTTATTTTCATTTTTAAAAGCTCCGATATTAATATATATTTCAGGAAAAGCAAAAGCATGGTAATTATTTAATAATTTTGAATCTAAAACAAAAAGGACTTGTCTAGTCGTTTAATACATTGACGAAATACATTAATGATTATTTTAAAAACTCTTTCCCACTTTGTTTACAAGAAACCGTATATCTTCACGTCTTTTATCGACATAACAAACAAAATAAGATTGTCCGACACGACCCAGCGCTAAAGTTATAAAGTTGGTTACATGTCTGTGGTAAGCTTCTTTGCCGGGGGCTTATCGATGTTTGCATCACTCACTAAATACGCCTACTAGTTATTAGATTCGGAGCAGTTTTAGCTGATGCGTCACTCGGTCAATCAATCAACCAAGTTGATCAAGCGTGGCAATTAAAAAGCACCTGAAGGCTATTAAGAACTAGCGTTTATGAAACTTCCAGCCGGATTATTTCTATGCTATCCCAAGTAGTAATGCTGGGATTGTCTTTTAGCAGTGATATTTTAATATACATGAGTAAAGTCTGAAACTACAACCTCAAGAAACTGCTCGCAACTTCGCGTGCATTCCCATTCCCAAACACACACGGCCCCAACTAGCACAAATGGTAGCCAATAAGCTTTAGAGCGTATCATATTGCAACTTAAGGTGCTAACGATAAGGTCTATATCCTGCTCTAGACCCCTTATGCAACAGATATGGCCCTAAGTGGGCACATCGCATAGCAGGTCTAGAGCGTATCATATTGTGACTAAAGGTGCAAATTGCAGCGCCTGTACCCCTGATTTGCCACTTTGATTGAACTGTTGATTGAACGGTTGAGTGAACGATTAGATTTTGTTCATTCATACGTATGTTTCATTTCTGTAGTTGTAATGTTGAGAATATTAATGGCGTGTGACAGTTTTAAAGTGACAACTTACAAAACATAATTGTAAGTACCAAATACTTTTATTCAACTATTTGCTTTATCTGTACTGAAAAATCAAGTGGGATCTCAACTTTACTGCAAAATGCGTATATGTTTATTAAGTAAATTTACACGCCATATTGATTTCATGAGAATTTCAACAAAAAACAGTGTAAATAAAATATGGTTATAGTAGTTTTAATAAAAATGACCAAGAATATAATTGGTATAACAAGCATTTATAGTGAATTTACGTAGTATAGTTGTAAAATCACTTCTTTTGTTATAACAAAGACATGTTCAGTACAAATAATGTAAATTAGAGGTTAGATTTTCATAAAAACATCCATTAAAAATGGCGAATCGTTTTGTTACTATAGGTAATAATTTTCACCCGCTTACTTCAATTTTTGCTGTTCAAAGTGCTAAAAATCACCTTTCTTATTACTAAGTGGTCTAGAGAAGGGCTATAGGAGTGAATTTTATTTACTTTATATATGATTCTTTTGTTTTAGTAGGGAAAATAGTTTAGGGCTCAATTGACAATACAAAAACCTTTTTTTGGATAAACATAATGTAATACACTCAATATTGATTAAGTATTATGTATTTTAATACAATTATATTTTCATTTCAGTAATTGAACGGAACTACAGATGCAGCATACAATACTTTGCCATGAAAACCAAACACTGTCATAGAGCCAAGCACCGAAAATTATATAATAATTCGTTAAAATCCAAAAGGCACAAAAACTACAGAAGCACTTTTCTTATAAGAATTTTATAAGTGAAATATTATTTTAGATCAACATTATACAAATATAGTTGTTTCCTTGTAAAAGTAATAACCTAATTATTTAATTTTAAATAAAAGTCAGATAGCTGTTAAAAATGTATTTTATTTCCCTTTGTCGTTCAGCAATCAGAAAACAATTTATATGAATCTAATTATTCAGAGTTCTAATTACTTTTATTTTCATATTGATTCCAAAAGTTGAATGCGCATTGTAAAATATTGATTTTGGCTAACATGTCATTAGGGTACAAGCATATCAAATTTAAAAAAAGCAAATTGTGTTCTAAATGTTGATTATCAGATGAAAATGAATTTAGAATAATTAAAGTAATATAATAATATCTATAAAATATTAATGTATCCCGTAGTAATATCTTTTGTTTTTATAACAAAGGGAGATAATTAACACATCGTTAACCTTCACAAGTTAAACTTTGGGTAAATTCCACAATAACAAATATTGAACTTTCTACGGAACCCTCCCCTTAAACTTCAGAAGAAAATAATAAGAACCAATCCTGCCATTAAGGCTCATTTTATCATCCTTCTAGATATTCCAGTGGTTTAAGAGTTGATTTTGCTTCCTTTTAGAAATGTTGGGCGTAATGGTGGTTATTGCTTCTCGTTTTTAGCTATAAGACGCACTACAGGTATAAATTACCACTTAAAGTAGCAATTCACACTCGCACTGTAGCTTAGAGTGGTACAACAGTGGTAAGGTGTTCAACTTTAAACTGTAGGTGGTAATAATTGAAAATTTGGAACCCATAGTCCATTTTATAGACTTTATTTATATTTACCACTCCTATGCAGTAACAAGTTGTAATTTTTACCCAAATAGCACCGATATACAACTTTGAGTCATAAACTTAGCTACAATTATTACTAATGTGCTAGTTGGGGGGTCTTTCCACGGAGGTTGGTGGCTGCGGCTCTATGTATTAACCTAGTATTAACTTCAATTTTTCTTAGGGATTTAAAGTGTTGAAATTATTTCAAATTGTATCTAATGTGATTGTGATACTTAATGCGTAGCATCGTCGGCAACGGCAACAATTTATTACTTAGAAATTCATGGTCCCTTTTCGTAGCTCATCAACTGTCATTGTTACAAAGAAAGTAAGTTAATTTTATTCGTCATGTGTTTGACAGGTGTGGCACATCATTATATAATAGATACTTAATTTACATAATAATTTATTCATCTTTTCTTTCTCTTTTATGTCTTTTAATGATTTTATTTATTGAACAATTTAAATTCGTTATTTATAAAAACAAGACGTTACTTGTAGACTTGTATCACGGTTTGTGTAATCGAATTTATTTACAATAGGGTTATATCTATGAAATGAAATATCAACTCCTGTTCAAATTTATAGTTTTGCCAGAAGAAAATAATTTGAAGTAAGTCACGCCGGTATCGTAATATTTGTATTATGCTCTAGTCCTAATGTCATATTTATATTAAGTACCGTCCTACAATTTTTAATTATTTAATTTGGTCCTTTTCTGTTATATTTCTTCATATCTCAAACTAAAACCATGAGATGATCTATGAAAAATCATTATTTAAAGATAAAGCAGTTTTATCCCTGCATTGTCTTAACTTTTAGCGTTAGCTTTTGGATTGGACCTCTTTGCACAAAAATGTCTTTACAATGCTCCTAAAATACTTCGTGATAACTTTATCAATTGTGGTAAATCACCATACAAATATATATTAGAAGAAAACCAAGGCCCATGTTATGGATGACTAGGTAAAGCACTGGGCTTGAGCTCCGTGGTACGTGAGCAAAAACTTAGTAATTAGTAATCCATTCTAGTCTAGTTTTGCTGAGTAAAATCTATAATTAGGAGCTCCTTAAGTAACCGCATTACGTCCTTAAGGGCGGCCCTAAACGTTTTACAATTTCCCTTCGAGGTGTTAGATAATTTAGAAGTCATTCCAAATTACCATTCATCCTTAACTGCCTCATGTTTATTGCCTTGGCTCATGTTTATATGAGATATAAAACAATAATTTATTCATTTTATTAACTATTTCTTAAGTTACAACTAAAACGCTCAAATTACAGTGACACTTACGCAACTAAACTTTTCGGTCATTAGCTGATTATGATTTAATCTATCATAATAACTGAATTTTAATTCCAATTTTATATATTGCAGTCATTTAAAACAGGAAAAATACTATTTTAATATCACTTCCACGTTGTTAACAAAAGTTATGAAAGACATAGAACTTTTAACATCAGCAGTCGTTTGTTTATGCACGGAGTAAAGTATTTCGGAAGCAAAAGATTGTTTTACATTGGAATTTGATGCGAAGTTCAAGATGATAGGAACTGTTTTCTTTTAATTTTTCCCTGATTTGTCATAGAATGTAATTTAGTTCACGAAAACCCACGTTTGCTTGGCTTACTTTGTAACATGGTCTCAATGTCACAGCTGCTCGTTTTATGCAAATGGTTCGCAAAATTCAACGCAGAAGCGAAGCAATTTTGACATGTGACGAAGTTTTGCCTCATCAATGCTAAACTTGACCAAATAAAGTGTGGGAAGTGGTAGGATTGAATGACCAACAATACCTTGTATGTAAAACCTGAAAAACTAAAATAGAAAAACAACTTAGATGTGACTCTCTTGTAACAGGCGTAAAGCTAGATTGAATTGGGTCCTAGAGCTGCTTTGGTTTTCATTTTAGTTAGGGTACGTAAAACTTATTTGAGCCATACGAAATTTTGTAAATTTAAGATGATGTTTAAGCTACTTTTTTGAATTAATAACGAGAAATTGGATTGAGTTATGGACCCTAACCAATCGGAATTATTAAGAAATCCATTGCAAAAGTACGTGTTAAATTACAGCCATAGCGCATTTTATACGAGTATACTACGTAGTATTTATATAAGTATAAATTTATGTATTTGTCTAAAAACTACTCTGGCTTTGAGTAAGTCATATACATATTTATTTCTTAATGTACTAATAAATTTTTTGTGAGATTTTGTTTTTTAGTGATGCAATAAACCTCATTAAATGTCTGAAGAGTACCTACCTACTTATTTACACACCCGTTCATGGATTTCTTTACAGTAAATCTTAGCAATGTTTGAGACCATGGCCATAAACAAAATAAGTATTTATTTATATAATCAAATTTCTGTCTTGTGGTTTACATTAATATTCTGTCAGATTATTTCTTACGTAGTTAGTTGATGGATTGTCAGCGCAAACTTATCTTCAACGATATTTGTTTGTGTTTCAGTAAACCGATGAGCTATTGCACAAAATACTCTTTACTTTTCTAAAGGAGGTTGATAACTCGGCAGAATATCCGTAATTCGGTACCTCCTTGTGGATACCTGATGTTTAAGTTGTGCAGTAGAAAGCAGTGGTCATATTCATATGTTTTTAAAACAAGACCTGTCTGCACATGCCTGAGTTTATGCGAAATAATTGTAAAAATATGTCACTCGTGAATCGTTTCCATTAACTTAAATTATCATCAGTCGTTCAACACACAAATTTATCGTGCTACCAGATTGAACTCTGGTAGCACGATAAATTTTTACGCCTTTACCCAGACCTTTACGCAGCGTTACGCACAGTGACACATCGCCGTCAAACATCTGTGTTCCGTGCGATGTTGCCATCAATATTGTAACAGTGTACCTAACAAACCTTGGTCTCACCGCTAAACTCCGACCTTAACTTAAAAGTTATCAAATCCACGGGTAATTATTAAACGTATTTTTAAATCAAACTTGTATTTGACTGCCGCTTCTCTGGGCTAAGGTTGGTGTATCTTTTACCTCAAATTTCATGATTATCAGTTTAGTAGAGAAGGCGTGAAAGTGTCACAAACAAACTAATGTCGCGTATTACGATTTGTCCTAAGTTTTTTCATATTCTTGGGCAACTGAGCCGATCTATTAATATTTGTATGGCCGTTGTTTGGCCAAGAACAAAACTCTCGTTGCTGCAGCGCGCGCCCAAGTAGGTTCAGTAGCCTTCACCACCTGCTTGTTTATTTAGTGAGATCACGACACAAGAGCAGTGTACCGATAACTTTTGTAAATAATCTGCGAGGTACAAAGGATAGTATTTTGTATTTTTAAAATTTCTCCAAGTTCTCTTTATTCAAGCCGTATTTAAGTTTTATAAAGTAGCGCCATTTTGCAATTTATCGATATAGTTGACAATACGCACTACATAGCATAGGGAAGTTTTAATTTCTTCAAAACTTTGTATTACAAATTCAAGATCAATGACCCTAATAATATCGAGTAGTATACTTAAAAAAGAACCAATTAGTATATAATAGCGTTTTGGACGAATATGAAATATTGTAAAAATTGTATTTGTACTGTGACATGGCAGTTGCGTTCGTAATCATGTTTCGTATAGTTTCAATTTTAGCCTTGGCGTGAATTTTAATGGCTGTGTTACGTAGCTTAAATAATATTTCAAGTTTAGATGTACGCGTACAAGCCTTCATTTATGGCTTCTAAACCTCGAAGAAACGGCAAAGATTTTTTGAATGTTTTTGCTTGTGTAGGTAGTTATTACTTATTTATGCATTCATAATTAAGGTAAATTGTTTAGTAACCCGAAATGTATAATGCGGCAAATACAAACCAACCAAAGAAAACAATCTTTCGGTAGAGAATCTTAGAAAGGAAACGCTCCCATAAGAGGAAATGCCTACATTATTTAAATTAATATCAGCTAAAAAATCGTATATGTATAGTATTATGCTTCACTTAACCTATAGAATAACCAGTTTCAAGGTTTGCCTTTCATTGTATTAAGTACCTGCGTAATGTAAATCAGTCTGCACTTTAAACGATATATCCACATACAAGTTAGTATATATATATATATATATATATATATGTATGTATATATGTATATATATATATATATATATATATATATAGCCTCATCAAACTTTTTGTTATCAAGCCGAGTCCTTGAGAAGTAATTTAGGCACTGCGAGCGCATTGCGTATATTATGTCAACTTTAATACTCTGTACATATTTTGTTCTTAAAAATCGAAGTACAACACTAAAAGTCCATTGATTCATGGTTTGGGCTGTAAAGTGCGGCGGCTTGTGCTGTCTGCCGTATGTTAGTGTACAAACAATTTGTCATAATGATGACATCTAATTTGTGGTCCGATCATTCTTGTACCAGTGACCCACTCCTGCGAATACCATCTTTACTCAACGGACACACAACTACTCATAGTCTGCCTCCATATACAAAGGTTCGAATATTTTTCCAAACAGGCAAATCTTGTTCCAGCGCCTGAACTTTACTAGCCAGGAAATATTTAAAAAAATAAAATAAGTAAGCTGTGGCAATAACAGCCACAGTGTTTTATGTGTAATTGTAGACCGACCTTGATTGCACAGTGACGGAACTCGATAAAAACCGGACGCCTAAATATCGTGTCTAATACCTAATACCAGTGCACAATAAACCCGCCACGTGTGAAAAGATTAAATACACTTGTTATTGGCCGGGGTCAGACTTTCCGAAACGTTCGACCAATCGGACATTAAAGGTAAGTTTCTGCGTTGGTTTTTATATGTATCAAAGTCAATGCAACTTTGATAAACATAGACAAGTTTCATACTTAAATGTTAACCTGTTCAGGTAACGCCTTCAGCAAAAGTATGCCATTTCAGTGTACCTACCATCTTTCAAGTAATAACCTTATTTAAGATACAAACTTGTACCTTTACATAAAAACTACTTACATATTTTCAGTGTAGAAGAAACTTTGATTCATTGAAACCAATAACCTTATATTAAAACAAAATATGTACCTATTACAGAGACGACAAAATAACACGTTTTTGAATTCGCAAGGTTACATGTTCTAAGAATTTGCTCTTATTTTTAATACCATTCAAATCAATTTGTGGGAATTCAAATAAACAATTTATTAGATTAGTCATTTCCTTTTGTAGTCAGGTTGTGTATAATATATACATTTATGTCTAGGATAGATGTGAGGTGCCCATTTCTTAATAATATTTTTATAAATTAATTAATTAATATAAATTAAATTATTTTTATAAAATAAAGGCGGATTTCTTTAGGTTTCCATCGGAAAATATTGTCGATAAAGTTGATACTCTAGGGCCTGTATTAATAAATCTTATTTAAGTGCATGCACTATCTTAAGACTGGGAAATAGCAAAACAGTTCGGTATCGAAAATAATATTAGCCACATTTCTTGAAATAAGGCATGGCTTGCGTGAGGTTTATTGATACGGACCTAAGTCTATCGGTGTACTAAAATTAATCTAAATTAGTATACTTATTCCATAGCCTACATAATCTTCTTAGCAATAATTTAAAATTTATCGGCGGGCGTAGTACGGGTAACGTTACACTCAAGTCACAAGACAAGAATTCGACTAGCACCAGTTATATAAATATATATTATATAATAAATATTATATTATAATATTAGTCCTAGGAGCAAAATTGTATTTTTGATGTATATAATTATTTGATTCCTTAATAAAATTAATAAAACGATAACCAAATGCGACAAAAGTACAAATCGTTTGCTTCGTTTAAAATAAAATGAATATTTAAGATTCTTAATTTAAATTGATCTATTTCTTGGTCTTTTCTATTGGTTTTTAAAGTATAAACTACTTTTTCCATGCCGTTTCAAACAACCAAGGGATATATCGGGATAAACAAACAAGGGATATAAGGGGTATATCCAGCTTTAGCATATATAAGAGTAAGCATACTGCTTTTATTTAAAAAAATTGTAAAAAATCCTTCACCCAACTGTCCACAGAGCGACAATAAAAAGAACTTTTCCCAGAAATAATAATTAACTTGATTTATCAGTTCTACGTTTACCTTTACTTTATTTGGGAAAATGTTTTTTACATGTTCAATTGAGTAAAAACTCGTGAGAACTGGGCTTGACAAACTAACGTTACATAATTAGTGTAGAGCTGTAGGTTGTTAAGACAATGTTTATGAAGTGTAAACAAAAACTGCGCGTGCGCATGTCGTAAGATTCTTGATGAGGAATTGATTCTTACTTAGATAACCAGCACTGCAGCTGCTTTACATTAACACTTTATATGCTTTCATACACGACGAACGACCACAAGGTCCACCTGGTGGTATATTTCTGTGCCCATGAACATAATCAATCGTTTTGCTGACTGCCAGCTAAGCCCTGAACTTGATAAAGTAGTCAAAACTAAGCGTTAATGTAACTTATATAATATGTTCAACAAAGTGCCTGTAATTTGGTGTTCTGCAATTATGAACGTTTTTTTCTTTCTGTATACCGTTAAACTACTCATCAATACTCAAATGTAAAGAGTTGCCACAAAAAAGGAGGCAATACCAATTGGAGCAGGAAGTTCGTCATCTAATAGTCTTAATAGGACCACATGTACCTGTGATGAAGATAGATGTTCCTTATGGAGACGTGAATGTTTCCTATTTAAATATGTAATTTAAATTTTTCCGCCACAAATGATCGTCCGTAACACAAGCGCTTGAGATTATCATCGAGATAACGAAGAAATTGAGGTTTTCTAAGATCCATAACCTATAAGAAGGAAAATTTGACAAAGAAACAAAAAGTCAGTTTATTTAACTTGGTTAAACTTTACTTGGTTGTAACTGTTTGTTAAAGAATTTCTGTTTTTACGTACATACATACATACATATAGTTTTTTGTATTTAATTTTTTATCTATCAGTTATTAAAAAAACCTAAACAATACTATTTATATAATGTGCCATTCAATTATTTCTAATAACTTCCGTTGAAATACCTAGATGATGAAATTTTACAAAAGAATTTTATTTTTAAGGAGGAAAAGTGTATAAGTGTGTATTTTTTACACATTTTTTAAGGTCTGTTTACCTATTACTGTATTGTATAAAGTTAACATCCACTCACCTATATCCGAACATTGTACCTTATTTCTAGATCGCATACTAAAACATATGTTGAGGCGTTCTGCAATGCTAACATGCTTTTTGTTAACAGTAAGTAAATAAGTTCAGTAAGTAAGATTTCATAATATCGGTATAACTACGTTTCTTGTGCTTCAATAGAAGTTAACTTACATACTGCATGTCATGTAGTCACATAATACCTCACTTCACATTGCGTAAGAGGCTGCTTATTCCATAAACGAACAGTAAAATTTTGTTATTATATGTGGACGGTTATTATTGGTAATTAGACTTGAAAAAAATTTTTTGACGTACTATGAGTTCTCACATTTAACCACAGATCAGAAAAGGTACTTGAATTTTTAAATACTGTTTTACGTTTTGATACTACAAGAAAATATGCCCCAGTTTCAATGCAAGTACAAAAAGTTACAACATGTACGCAAACTCCGCGATTTTGTTAAATTTACTCACTTTAATCGAGGTGAACTTTCTGTGAATTTATCGCAGGATGCAATTATACACAAAATTTAAATACCAAATAAATAAATAAATGCTCTACATAAAAACGAATACGCAAACCGTATCGTAATAACTCAGCAGTAGGTATCTGCGGGCGATGGCGACCGGCCTTATAGGTCCGATCCAGCTTGTTGGAACATAAAATTTAAATGTATGTTTACGAAGTGTTCTGGGTGGAGTCGAGAGGCAGGCAGGTATCTACCATTGAGCGGAACTTACGTAGATAGAGGTCGAGCCGCGTTTACCGACCGTTTATCAATCAAATCGCAAGGTCTCCACTCTCGCGCAGTTTTGTCTAGTTATCGATGCGTTCGAGATTAAAGCTTTCATTATTTCATGAACTAGATATAAAAAAATAATTATTTATCCAATGAAGTGATGTTAGCCATAAAGTGTAATAATTAAACCCGACAGCTGTTAACTACAGTGTAAATATTGCATAAAGCATGTAAATTTCCAGTTACTTAGTTTGAGATCGCATTTTATTTTAACCGAAGTTCAATTTAATGTGTTAATTGTATTTAACTATTCACTCTGTATGATTTTAACATTGTTAAAGTAAACTTATTCACAAAATGTCCTAGTCGCCAGCAGTTTCATCCCTAAAGCTTGCGCATTTAGTTCCTCGTTAAAACTGACAATACTTCCTTTCAGACTTCTATGTAAGAGCAGTAAATTAATAAATTTATTAATAATTATCACGTCAAAACATCATTAAGTCCTCCAGTTATTTATCTACTGAAAGCAAATAAAACCTTATTTGGTATTTATATTAAGTTTGTGACATGTTTTCTGCTTTGGTATTTGTCGATTTAATTCTAAGAGCTTTTGCAAAAATTTCTTTCGTATATAAAATACGACGTGTTAGAAAAAATAACTAAACGTAAACATAAGAGAGCCATCGATCAGCTTCGTGTTCCGAATGTTAATAGCGGGCACTTTTGCTTTCATCGACAGAGTAAACAAATGGTCTTACCTCTTAGGCCTCGGTCTCGAAGTCAGCGGGCGCGGGGCGGTAGCGGGCGGCGGTGCGTAGAGCGTCGTGGCGACGCAGACCCGTTCTGGAAGCCAGCAGGCAGATCGCGCGGCACTACAGCGGCGTAGTGTTGTTTGTGACACTATTTCTCTGCCTATGTTTGCGAACCTAATGTCTAAACAGCGACTACAACATCTTTTTGATACAAATTTATTTTTAACATTAGATTTATTGTGGGCACCGCTCCCGCGCCGCCCGCGCGCCGCTCCCCGCGCCGCTGACTTCGAAAACGGTTCTATTTAAATCTATTCATTGCAATGCGCCGCTCCCCGCGCCGCCGCCGCCGCCGCCGCACCGTACCCGATGACTTCGAGACCTAGGCCTTAAACGTTACGTCGAGTCGGCGCGCACGCATGGTCTTACCGCGCTTAAAAGAGTTGTAAACTGAGTTCACGGTCATTTTTTACACATTTATCTACAATCAATATCAAGAGATTCGGTTAAGAAGTAATAATAAAATAAGCTAATGATATAATAAACGATTATAAACTATTATTGAGAGCTTGATATTGTTTCAATTCGTCCCGTATGTAATTTAGGTTAAGGCCCCTACAGCACAGTGTCAGTTCGCCCATGATTGTTTTGGTATCATTTACCTTCGATAAACATTGATTTCTGCCACGAATAAGATGAATGCTGCACGTTTGTATTTTTCACTCTTTGATTCGACGTAATTCGCGTAAGAACTTTACATGTTGAGTTGATAAATATTTTTTATTTGTTGTTGTTGTTACTATATTGGTTACTTTAGGATCTCACACCATAAAAAATATATCTAAACTTATTTTACACATGAAAATGTATAACATTCAGCATTAATCTTTTTCCCACAAGCCATCGAGTGTTCTCAGCCAGAGAAATGCATTATCCTCGCTCGGCGCTCGACCAAGGTGACTTTTAGCATAACGATAAATAAAGATACTCGCTTTTATGCGCGAAATAATTAGAATTAATCAGCCCTACTTCTGCAGGTACGAGGCAGGTAACTTTCAATGCCATAAGGTCAGTCGCAGACAGCCGACAACCGCACGTATACCTCCTTGTGTGTGGTGCGTGCACACACAAGGAGGTATATGTGCGGTTACGTAAAACGCATGTAATTGTACGCAAGTCGTTACACACTCGTGCAGTCTCTTGACAAAAATGTAATGTGGTGTTATGTGTAAACCATAACTTGTATTATGTCAACCTGTAGTAGAACACTTGTATGTTGTACTGTATCAGTTTTTTGATCTACATTCGTTAGTGTAAAGATCGAAAGCTGTGAGTTTGAGGCAATCTCATTGCCGTAAGAACTTATATCTGCTAGGTTAATGCAAATATCAGATGAAAATGTTTGTTGTTCTCGAAAGTTAAGGGCACTAAAATTTTATCGTCATAACCAAATTAATAACTTTGATATGTTTAAAGCCTGTTTATCTCTTAAAGTTACATAGCAAAGCAAAATTTGAACGTTAAATTAGCATCCACTCAGGGTCCTTGAATGAACATTTCTGAACTCAGTTCTTAATGGTTTTGTTTTGATTACCGACGGATCATATTTTTCCAATAGCATTTATATATATGTGGAGAAATTCAAATAATATCATGTTGTCGATTGCATAATTTGATTGGGACAAAAAGTTCAACGTCCTATTTTAATATAAAACCACTTTTAAAAACCAGTTTTTAACTGGATTGTGAGTAACACAGTACCATTTAACCAAAATGCAATACCTACAGCGATTTTATTTACACATTGTACCGAAGTCT
This sequence comes from Marasmarcha lunaedactyla, assembly GCA_923062675.1. Classification (NCBI taxonomy): domain Eukaryota; kingdom Metazoa; phylum Arthropoda; class Insecta; order Lepidoptera; family Pterophoridae; genus Marasmarcha; species Marasmarcha lunaedactyla. The sequence goes on along the minus strand of OV281339.1, from coordinate 7,629,111 downwards.
TCTTCTACTGGATTTTAAATGTTATCACTCACGAATAAAGCTCAATATTTGCAACCTACTCGTTTAAATTATGTGACTTTTTAAATCAATAAAAACTTGAAAGTAGAGCAGTGCCTAATTTAGAATGACTCACCCGCAATGTGCGTAAGACTAAAATTTTAAAATTGGTTAATGATTTTAATGTTGGTTAATAAATTGCCAAAAAAGTACACAGTTTCGTTACGGTTATTGCTAATTTGTTTTAGAGGAACTATTTAAGATTCAACATGGAAATATTTAATGCCTTTTTTTACAAACTTACCTCATATGATATAAATATTTAACCCCAATACCACACCAAAGTATGCTAGTTTTGAGGTGTAATTTATGAAGAAGTAGTATTGAAAGACATCATATTTGTTCAGATTTTTGATTATTATCAGTATTCTATTGAAGGATAAGTTATTGAAATAGACAAGAAAGATTTTTAAAATAGTTATCAACATTAAAAATAGCAAGTAATTACAATTGCAACGTAAATCGACCTCTTTAATCACCAAGAATGTTCTGGTGAATGATGGCCCGTCACCAAAGGATTGTATTAAAGGTACCTAAAATATGCTCCGTTTTTTAAGATTAAGTTACAATCTTATGTTCTTGTCATCATTTTCGTTCTTGTCAATATTATATTTTTTTCAATATTATGCTCTTGTTATCATTTTGTTCTTGTCAATACTATGTTCTTGTTAATATTATATTCTTGTCGCATATTTTTAAGAACCTTGTACAAACAAACAAACATTGTGATTGACAGTGCTTTATTTCTCCTAAAAGAGGGCACTTCAATGTTTTTAAGTTTATTTCCGATATTTATTTATGTTAAATGTAGTTACAATTACAACACTTAACTAAAACCATTACATGCCTGAGCTACTAATTGTTAACAAAAGTTACAAAAGACTGGGCAATTGGAGTGAAGGTTCCGAATTATATAATTTTTTATATTTTATTCTTTATAATTATTTCTAAGATCGGGTAGACTTACAGAATATTATTATTATGTCAACTGTTGACAGCTGCGCTTGAGTTCGTCATTCAGTAGGTCACGGCGAAGCGATCTTCGACAATGAGCTATTGGAAGAACAATATTCAAAAGCCGATGAGAAAGTCAATGTTTTGTACAAAAATAATCGTGAAAATATTGCATATTGCGTCTAAGCGTTTATCTTTTATCAGGACAAATAGAGTTCGAGGCAGTTCTGTTTCTCTCATTATTTCTCTACCGCGACCGCGGGATCGATCAAATGGATGTAGATCATTAAAATTCAAAACTAAATTTGAATTTGAAATCGTTCGATAACTCTAAGTTTAAATAAAAACTAACACTCTTTGATGAACATTTGAACAATTTAGATAGAGACGCCCTATACAAAAGCCGCAGACACAAAATAAGTTAAAGCATTACTTAAGTTATCTCTACTGAATAACCACAAAGTAAACAGATATTAAGTAAGCACATATTTTTCTGGGACTTCTTGCAATGGAAATAGATCTAATTTCATACAGAACTGAGGCCTTAAATTACTTGGATTATTGTGCATTTTCCTATTCATATTTATTGATCGTCAATAATAAACGTTGACAATTTAAATACTTCTAAGACCGACTTGCCTTAGTTCAAAATTTAAGCTTGATAGGGTTAAAATATTGGTAATATGTCTGGTAAATACTGATAAAAGGATATTACAACTAACTAACGCCTGACTCCATTTTAAATTGTTAATTAGGTTTGCGCAAGTCAGTTTAACTAGTTAATAAATTAATCCTTCAACTGTCTCCGTCTACACAACAGTTACAGCCAGGACAATCTGCTTTCCATCCTCAATTTAACATATCTAATTGAGAGTACGTTAACTGGCATCGAAGCGACACAACAATAATCGTAACTTAAGATATTTCAAAAGTTTTGTAGACATTTTCAAGTGGCGAGGTTTCTTTAAAAGTATTTGTGTGGAATTTCGAGTTAAACAGTTTGTAATTACCGCACGAGTTCACTGCGGGTACTTGATAAAATACCTTCCTGGGTATTTATGATTACGAAATTTTTGAGAGCACATTACGAAATCGCAGGCTTGGTAACACCACATGAAACTTTCACTGATAGGGGAAAGGGAGTAAAGTAAAGCAACCAAAGAGTGCGCGCTACTAAAGAGTACGCAGTGCATTTAGTTGTTTTATTTTTGCTTAATATGGTAATACTTATATCACCTGTCAACGGCATATGTTATGTCAAAGTGCTGGGCAACGACTCGCTTCAAAAAGGTATTTATTTTTAATTTTATAGCTAAAAATACAATTTTCATTAGTTTGATCTTAATTTTCAACAATTTTAAACATTTAATTTTAAAAATGTTAAGTGAGTCATTTTGATAATTTTAAACTACAGCTTTTACTCACGCGTTATTGTCGGAAAGGTCCTTTCTCACATGTCTTCAGTCCCCCTTGCCCTTATAAACCGAGCTCTTCGTTTATGTGACCCACAGAGCATAAACACGGAACTGGAACATGTGAGATCTGTCCTGGAAACGAATGGGTACAATTGGAGCCAGAGCTTGAGAATAGCGAACACAACCAATCGACAGAAACCCGCGATAGTTGAACGCGCGCCTGTATACCTTCTGTACATAAAGGGTGTAACTGATACCATTGGGCACTTACTGAACCGCAAGTTTAGTATAAGGACGATTTACCGCCCTTTTACAAAAATACGACAACTTTTGCGATCCCCAAAGGACAGAGACCCTCTAGGTAGACCAGGCGTTTACGAGATTCCCTGTGACTGTGGTAAGAGCTACATAGGAGAGACGGGCAGAAACATCAATACGAGACTCACTGAACACATACGAAGCGTGAAGAAGATGGATGAAAAGACCTCTGCAGTTGTTGACCATGTGTTAGACACTGGTCCGTCGCATTTCATCCACTTTGATAAAGCCAGAGTATTAGTTCAGGAGAAAAACTTCGTGTCTCGCAAAGTCCATAGAAATGAAATAAATAGACGACGTAATTTCAATCGCGATACAGGCTGGACTGTACCCGCTGCGTGGAAGCCTATACTTCACCAACATGAACACCTCAAGAACCAGAGACCGCTCTCCAATGACACCGTGAGCTCAGCATGCCGCTACACAACGGCATCGTCGCACCACCGTCAGTGCCTACTCCACCCGCCGCACATGCGCAGGCCCTGCAATACCCGCCCACCCCCGTGCCCTCCGAGCGCGCGCGCAGAGCGGCGGCCCGCAGTGCGAGGCACAGCCGCGACTGTACTCGGCCCTGATGATGGTATCCATACGAGTCCGAAACTAGTCGGACCTTTCCGACAATAACGCGTGAGTATTTTACAAGGTGCAAACCTTAATTAATTTTCGTCTAGCGACTGTTATTATACTTAAAACTTATATTCCAAACTTTGTTTTTCATAAGAGGTGATGGCGCCATTACACGTGCTATCGAAAATGATAAAAAATAATTAAAATAATAATATAATAATATAGCAAAAATTTGGATATTTGGTAAGAGTACGCACCCTAAGAGTGCGCACGCGTACTCTTAGCTTGTATGAATCTAAAGACCATCTGAATCGACAGATAGTCTCTTTGTTCAGGACCCAATAGAAATGAAAACCAAACTCTTGATGCACAGTTATCTCCATCGTTAATCGAAGCCCTGTCAGTTGAAGATATGGAAATTTTTTGTCACGCAGTACTGAAAATACTCCAGACCTCGCTAAAGTTTAAGATGTTCGGTCGAGTTTATCTTCAGCGAACCCAACGCCGTCTACATCAGGTCTCCATCAAAGTGTACATCAGCCGATACCAACAACATCGGGAACAATTAAACCTTCCGATATTCGGCCTCTACCAAAAGCAAACCATAGGTCAAAAAGAAACATAAAACGGAAAAAATCTGAAATTTTAACAAGCACTCCGTATAAAAATCAATTGGAAGAAGAAAGACATAGAACAGAAAGAACTAAAAGTTACAAAGCACCGGATAAGCTAAATAAAATAAATAAAGCTTCTACAAATAATGCACAATTATTGAATATGACTACTACAGGTCAAATAATAATAAGATGTCCCCTTTGTATGGAAATCTACGTTGAACCGCCGCCAGAGGACTGGATCCAGTGTAACAGGTGAGAAGCTTGGTGCTTGGTTTTGGACCTTCACTACTTAAATGACTTTCTTTCATGCGCACTTCTTCTTTGCAACAAAAAAAAAATTGAGCATGTTTTTGAAAAATTGTTTAAATTTATGTTCCTAAATAACCAAAGTCTAACTTAAGTGAAAAAGAACAAGGAGAATAAATAAAGTTGATTTTAAAAACATTAATGTTCATAAAAAGCGTACTTTTTGGTGGCGCTACCCTATTGATATATTGTGGTGTTGCCATTTGTATACGGCAAATGTGTGAACCAGCCAGATTTGAGCCAATTGACCTGACCTAGATATTTATTTATACTCTTGTTTTGTATATACTTGTACTGATTTTATTTGAGTTTTAGTTTAAATAGCTTTGGATTGTAATATGTTTCTCTGTTTCTTATAAGCTAATATTGATAATTTAATTTAATATTATAGTTTTTAATTAGATATTTATGCTTTTCAGCCACGTTCATCAGACTGTATTGCATGGTGTAATCTCACTAATAAATACCGCGTAAATTTGCAAAGCCTTTAATTTTAATATACTATACCTACTTACTTTTCACATTCGTATATGATCACATTAAAATATAGAAGAATATAACAGTTAAATATAGAAAAATATATAAGTATCATACAAAATAAGCTTATCCTAGAGGTATAAAACTAACGGCCACACTCAAAGACGTCGAAAGGTTACTTAAGACGGTCTTAATTATAGATTTTCCTTAGTAAAACAAAACTTAACAAAATCTTTACTCAGGCGCTCCTGTAATCCAGGCTTGGTTAACGAAATAGAAAAAGCTTTATTCAATAAAATACAAACATGTTTTACCAGTAAGTATTGCACAAAGATGATCTTACTTAGTTATCAGCGAATGCTTGTAAAGGTCGAAACCTGTGCTTAAGCATTAGCTTTCTTCCTTTTGACTTGAAGTCTACAATACAATTTCACAACTTAATACTATAGGAATTTAACAACAGTACATTATTATTGATGCTCGTTCTTTACATTTCAAAAGTTTGTTATGAACTCATTACAAAAATATAAACTAAAAATACAAAATCAATTTATACAGTAAGATTTGTACAACAAAACTTTTGTAAGTTACTGTAAGGGATGGGGGACATTTTCTGTTTCATGATATGATTTAATAAAAGTACCACCTGATCACGGGCGTAGAGTTCAAGAAAATAAAACTACTAAATACAGGGTGTCCCAAAAAACGACGATAAACCGGAAGCAGCAGATACAAAAAGTCATAACACCTATCAGAAAAATAAAAAAAATTCTTGACTCTGAGGCTATGAAGCAAAAGGTATTTAAAAAAAAAACAAAAAATCAACACCCTGTGATGATCATTTCAACCTTGATGCTTTAAATTGTTACTTTTGCTTGGTTTTATTTTTGGAGTATAGCCCTGAAACGCTTCTGTCTATTGTAGCCTTCAATTTAAAATACTACTAAATCTACCTTCGTTTAGAAGAAAACGTCTCGTTTCTCCCAACCAAAAATTGATAAAAAAATTTGTGCTTAAGTTTAACCTACTGTACTGAAAAAAAATATTTATTAGGTTGAAATGATCATCACAGAGTGTTGGTTTTTGTTCTTTTTTTAATACCTATAGTTTTATAACCACAGGGCCAACATTTATTTTTAATTTCACTGATAGCTGTATCTCTGACTCCTTGTATCTCCAGCTTCCGGTTTATCGTCGACTTTTGGGACACCCTGTATGAGAAATATTTAAAGAATATTTTTTCTGTATGATAGGAAAATACATTCAGACAAAATCTCCTCGAAGGAATTAGGGGAGTGCTTTTCGAGCAGTGGGACAGTATAAATTATGAGGTGAATAAAAAAATAACGTTCGTTATGTACAATTAGTTTTAAAAAAAATCGTCGAATTAATCCTCTACACTGCGCGTTAACAATTAATTTAAAGCTTATTACTATTTACTTACCCTTGTATTTATAAGACAAGTGTTACTCCTGTGTTATCTTCAAGTCAAACATTTTAACGTATGTAGTCAAAATTCTAAATCTATACGCAAGGGCACGAAAACATACGAAGATTACCGAATGCGATCCGATAATCGACGGTGGCGGAGGAATCCAAACCACCGTGTATTTTAATGTAGGTAAAAGTTAGTAATCAATGAAATATGCCGCATCTTTTAGAATTTTACTTCTATTAATGGCCTGCGCAGACGACGGACTTAAGTCCGTGGACTATTTTAAAATAGATCGCTTAAAACTTTATCGAGTAACACAAACGAGGGATTAAAAGTACCGCGTACAAAAAGTCCCGAAAAACCTAGGACGTGCAGAGAGCGGACCGGACTTTTTATACGCGGAGCGTACTTGTTACTCGCTGCGTAGAAAAGTTTGTCCTCTGCGCAGGCCCTTATGTTAATATCGGGACTTTTCGGGGGGGGGGGGGGGGGGGTTGAACCCCCAAAACCCTCCCCCTGGCTACGCCCGTGCACCTGATAACACAATGTTTACATTCGTAATAAGCTTAATACTTTCACGAGGTAACTGCTAGCTAGCACCTTACATCAAATTTCAAATTCAAATTAAAATATTTATTTCCCAACATTGACGATTACTTGTTCGTATTGACGTCAAATAAAACATGACTCTACCATAAATTCGGAAAAACCTTCGTAAAGAAGCACTGGCCAGAAACTTCACAGGTATATTTTTTGCAAAAAGTTTACATTTATGTCTATACAAAATTATTCTTATTTGCATCTATTAGCTCGGCAGTTCTCCCTCCTCCAAGTATCCAACCGACAAAAGCCCTCATACGACACCCGTTCATGAGTTAACGCGGGATCAACCTCATCAACCATCGTTTACTGTAAACCTGGATATTCCACTTCTGAACAAATTTATGTCAATTAAAGACATTGAAGTTGCCCTTTCCCATTGAAGACCTGGTCGACGAAGTAACAGTTAAACTTGAATTCTGATTTATTCGACTGTTCTTGATCCAGTAGATTAGCAGCGCAAGATTGAAGGCTTGGAAACCTTGTAATACGTTTTACGTACGTACAGTTACGACGCAACATTTGTAAACTTCTAGAATTATGACAAGACGAGAGATAAGAAATTATTTTTTGGTAATTGTTTGTTTGAACTTAATTAATAGCCGTACAAAATAGTGTTCGTAATTTATAGTATATAGTAATAGTATATAGTAATAGTATACAAAACATATACTCAATCTTAAAACAGTTTGATAAAATTTGATTAAATCGCACTATAGTAGATTTCTGTCGCAACTTGCGTATTATCCCCATAATTTGTACCGCTTGAGCTTTTTGTAAACTGTGCTTTTCTTCCGGGGTAAAACCACTGATTTGTACATTTCATCACAAAGAACGGAGTAGGAAGGATAAATCATAAATAATTTTATTTATATGCGCAGTCGCCACAGGCAGTGTTTCTCAAAATAATGCACTTTCTTTCCTGATTGACGCGGTCTCTAGCCAAGTTTTGTCTGCAGGTTTTCTAACTCTACAACTTTGAAAGTAAATTTTCTAATTGACCATTTTTTTATTTTATTTTTTTTATTTAATTTGTTTATTTTCAAAGCTGTGGTCATGACGCAAACGGTGTTCTGTTTTAGTCTCGTGGTATGAATGGAATCAGGTTTAAGTGTAGCAGGGTGGCCTTAAGCATGATGTTGGCTATTCGTTATGTGCATGTTTACTAAAAAATCCACTGTATGACCATCATAACAGAAACTTTATTAGTTGGTCTGTTTGTCCGGGGATATTTGTGGTAAAAGTAGCATTTGTATTTGTATTGAGAAAAATATACAGCTATTGCAGCATAGGTAATTGTAGCTCAGACGTTAAATCGTAACCAACGAACAAACATACCAACAATAAAAAAACAAACTCACTTTCAAACTTATTATATTAATTAGAATTGGTAGATAAACATTGTTTATCTAAATCCTCAGTCGGCATTGTACGTTCAGAGCTCAATTTAACAAACTCGTTTAAATCTTTTCAATCGCAGATTAAGGTCATTCTGTGGAGCCGCAGTCCTAAATACTTATCTACATTTTTATGACCAAAATATTATTAAAACGAGACTGGAGCATTTATATCAATTACTCTTGAAACGATGGCTGTTGTAACACGAATTATGTTTGAATATCCAACTACCGTTGATATTGGTCTAACACTAATTAATTGCTTATTACCCGTATATATGCATAAATGATAAAATTGATTTAGCAACCATACATTAAAATAATAGGTTGTCGTTAAAATAGCTGTTGTGCTGTTTATAAAACAAAAGTTCTACATCTATGCGTTTAAAAAAGCAAAAATACACGTTTGCCTAAGATTTTTGTCTATAGCAGACTTTCCTTGTTTGTATATAAAAATTTGTTTGCCGCTACGGTATTTACCATTCCGTTGGACTAACATTACAATGGTATGATTATAACTTTTTTTATATGCAATAATACCTTCCCTATGTTTTTTGGTTTTAAATAAGTTGCGTAAATATAAATCATGTTTAAAAACATTCATACTATTGCAAACTACGTACATTAGGTATCATTGGCTCAAGTAACAAATGCTAGTGAGTAGTTTTAAACACATTATTAGATGTGGCAACGTTAATATAGCAAACTTGATTTACCAACTTATATAGCCAGGGGAGTCTTAGAAGTTAGGTATTTCTGCATTTACTGTAAGCGTATAATGTCTGTAAAATCACTACATAGTATAAAACAAAGTCGCTTCCCGCTGTATGTCTGTCCCTAAGTATGCTTAGATCTTTACAACTACGCAACGGATTTTGATGCGGTTTTTTTTAATAAGTAGAGTAATTCAAGAGGAAGTTTTATATATATGATACATGCATAATATAGTAGAGGAACATTGATCATCTTAGAGGTTTCTAATGTGATGTCGTAAAGAAACACATATTTTTGTGCTTACATTGCAAACGCTAGCTGAACGATACTAGATAGATCAAAATAATGTACAAACGTATTGTACACCTTAAAAAGGTCTACAAAAAAGTCCGCGGTGGTATATGCCTATCTCTTAGGGGTAATCCACAATAACCATTTTTTATCCTTTACTTTTTACGCGAAATAATGTCTCATTTACGATGCGATTTTAAGCAATATAGCATTAATCCTTATCCAATTAAGTAACTTAAATACATTGTGCATGTAATATAGATAACTATGGCCCTGGACAGCGTGTAATTTCAATGAATATTTTCGAAGATATGACAGATTTAAAATGCAATGACATAGACCCGTGCGAAGCCGGGCCGGGTCGCTAGTTATAAATATTTTCAAATAACCTGGATCTCTCGAAAACGTGTCGTGCACTGTTACCACTGAACTGTAGAGCCAGAATAGAAAGGATGAACGAATTAATTGACTCACATATTTTATTTAAGTTTTAAATATTGATTAACTATTCAAAAACAATTTCTCAAGACATTATGAGACTTACATGACCTCAACTTAACTTTTTATTTTGAGTATGAAAAATGAATGCGAGGTCACATTTTAAAAAATCTTTGTCAGCAAAAGTCCACAATTACATCATAACTCATAACCGTAATAGCTAAGAGTTAAATTCTCGTAACTCCTCACCTAGCATAACTTAAAAAAAACCTTGCTATTTAAACCGTCCTCGTAACAATAGCTTTAGGGAAAGTTCATTACAGATACCAACCATCTAGAAAGCATATTACATCTCGTCTGTGAGAGAAATCACTCGAATGGCGCGAGGCTTTTGTCAAATTGTATAAGTGACCTTAGCTGTCAGATGCAGCTGATCTGTCACTCAAAATAATTCAATCAGATCAGAGTTTCGAGAAACGTGAGTTTTAATGTAGAAGAATGTTTAAAAATGTAATATGTAATGTATGATACGATACTTCGACGTTGCGATCATTTGTAGTACCTAATGATTCTAAACTACACGGTGAAAAACTCTACTGTCTGTTCGGAAAATCCGTCTGTAAATTTTACACGAAGTAATGTAAATATTGATAGCATAAAAAGTTACTTATTTTCGTAACATAGGTAACGTGACACATAAAAGTTGAATTTAACAAGTGCTAGTTGCCCCCTACTACCTAGCTGTAGCTTTGATGTTTATAAAAAATAAAAGAAGATATAATTACGTGTTCAATATTCAAATCAGTTCTTAGTCCATGAGAATTTTTCTCATAGGTTCGTATTCATGTGTTGTCACACTTGCGTATGACAGCTGCGCAAGCGACGCTTAGTCGAGCCTCTCTCGCGACCCGACTCAGATTAATCGATCGACTTAAGAAATCGAGCTACGACCTGATTGTATGACAGAGTTCTCTGATGTTTATATTAGTATTATCAAAACTGGTTTTCGTTTGTTTAACTAGACAACTTAACGTAATGAGTTACAAATTGGCTGTTACAAATTGAGATTGTTGAACTTCGTCTACTAAGCATAAGTTATTGTGTCTAGTGAACTGATGGGGAAAAAGTAATTGCATCACGATGTGTCTTGCGTGTTATCTGTCATAAGCCAGCTTTGATATTCTTACTTCAACCGTACATAGTGGTAGTTGAGCTTTTGATTTTAGATCTCGTCTGGGCCGACAAATGAAATGAAATGAAATATTTATTTCTCTACATTGACAACTACTTGTTCTTATTGACATCAAATAAAGCATGATTCTACCACCAGTTCGGAAAAACCTTCGTGAAGAACTGGCAAGAAACTACACGGGTATATTTTTTTCAAAATAAATTTATAGTCTCTTTATGTCTATACAAAATTATTCTTATCTGCATCTGTTAGCTCAGCAAGTCTCCCTCCCCCCAAGTATCCAGACGACGAAAACCCTCAAATGGCACCCGTTCACGAGTTAACGCGGGATCCAGCCATCGCCCTCCTCAACCATATTAGAGACACTACACTCCTTCCTATTTTGACCGCCGCAATATTCACGTTTTCGTGCAATTTCGGGAACAAAGGCAATTTCAACTGGAGCCTACAGTTGGTAACCCATCAATAACTAAGTCACCGACGATGTATGATATCCATCGATGCGGATACCGCTTATAGTTCGGTACGTCACGGTGCTTGGTTGCCGCTTGTGAAAATAGCAAAACATAAACTAATGAAAACTAGACACATAGTTTCAAATATACAAATATATCATCATACAAACTTTAAACTGTGTACCAGACTGTGTAACAGCGTGCATGCATGTTTTCTTAATAATCCGTTGAATAGTTAGGACATCAAAGTGTTACGGGAAAACAAACCCACAACATAACTCACCTTCATATTTATAATATTAAAAAGTTTTTTTACTGTTTAGTTTTATTTATTATTAACCTATTATGTAAGTACATCGCACATAGGAATATACCAGTATCATCTCAGAATTAAGTTAAAAAGCATCAATGAAGCAACGCTTATGTTTCCTCCATGTAACACTTCCAATCTAAATAAGTCGCCAATGAGGAACCTATTTATTACGTTTTGTAATAAAAACTTCCTTAGTCTTCTATAAAATACTAACAAAAAACTACGAATCGTGTTAATAATCATATAATAATTTAATTCCTTTCTACCTAAACTTTCGTGCGACACACGCGACATGCGCGCACCTCGCGCCGACACATCACGAGAAACTACTTTTTGTGACAATTTAATAGTTTGACAATTATTAGTTGGCATATTTATATTCCTCGATTCCTCAAAGCCAACTACAAATGGAAATGGATGCGTCTTCGTTGAATTGTCGACTGATTCATAGCACACGCAGAGCATCTTTGCACAATTTGATGGGCAACCAAAAACATTATTGTGGTGTTCGAAGCATCGGTGAACATAAAACATACAGCGAATTGAATGTCAATGTTTCCAAGGTGAATCTATAAACAACATGTTAAGAATGTTGACGCTCCAATTAAATATTTTTTTAATTATAAGTTTAAATTTATAAATATCTGTTTAACAATATCATTCTTTTGCAATGCTAAGTTGGTTCGACTAATATACGTGGCCCATTAGTTATTTATTCCTTATATTTATTTTCTCATAAACTATTTTACATTATAGTATGATCTACATACTAACTCAGCGAGTACTTACTTGGACAATATTTAAATTAGTATTTGTAATCTTTTCAATAATAAAGCAATAAAGCAGTAAGATTACTAAAAAATGAAGCAATATTTTAATTACTTTAAAAAAAACATATTTTAATTACTTTTTTCATTTATGTACCAATACGCGTATTTCGACAGAAAACTGTTGAATATTAAATAATTAATTTTCGTGGGATAGGACGACCCTGAGCCGGCGCATGGCCTCTTCGTTGCCCCTTAGTTTAGTTCGGTTGAAGTTATCAATTTTCTGACATTTCATCGTAATTCACGTGCCAGTATCATAAAATTATGTCACCTAACACACCAACCCACTTATATAACAATATACGTTCGATTGGCATGTGCTCTTTAAATGTTAAAATCGACCTACGTCTATTACTACTTATCATATAAACAGGCAAATAAAATCAAGAATACCCATTTGATGAGTTTCGGAAATACTTTACAAAGTGCTTATAAAAGATCACTTTAGTGTTTTTTATCGGTGTCGGTTGTGTGATATTTAAAATGTCCTTCGCATTTACTTAAAGTGCGTGTACGTATGCGACGACTTAGTGAAATGTTTGAAGCAAACGAAAATAGACGCGTGATTCAATTTAAATGTATACAGTAAATTTTACTTATATCACAGCTTTCGTTGGTTGCTAATTTTGTAATTTTGTAGTTTTCCGAGTGAAGCGCTTCGTTGAACTTTTCAGTGGCTTGGACTTTGTACTTTCATTTAATCATTGCACTTTTAAAAAATATTTTATTTTTAGTGAATTTTTCAGCTTAAATAAATTGAATTGAAGCCACGCTTCGGTCTTTTTGGCAATCCTAGTTTTAATTAGCATATTTTTTAAAGAAAATATGTTTCATAAAAGTACCAAATAAAAAACTATATCGAACTCTCGACATTGTGCAACGGTTTAATAAATTAAGCTATAAAATATGGGATGACCTAATTTGTTTGTATATGCATGATCCCGATAAATTTTTGCTCAGACAGAAAATGTCAAAAGAAGTTTGCCGTCCAACAATTTAAAAAAAATATAAAGATACAAGCGACAGTGGAAATGAATATGGTCGCCCAACAAACAGCAACTCATAAATATTCGAGAACTCTAGGTTTTTATGTAATAAACAGCGATTTGCGGGAAAACGTCGTGCGTTTGATTTGAAGACTATTCTTGCAATAATAGGTACCTACTTGATGTAACTTGATGGGAATCACACAAATCGTGACTTTGTTAAATATCTTGCATTTACATAAATCCATAGTATAAAGCTCTTCAATCTTGTTAAACCAATTATAGTGCGGTAGTTGTTAAAAATCAAATCAAATTTTGTAAACGATTTGTATCAAATATGATTTATGCAATATAAAGAACTATGTTAATAATTCTGTTGGTACCACAGATAGTTAGTTCACTTAGTGATACACATGCTTTATCTATGTAAATTTACAACCGGGACCTCTGGTATGTGGTAAATACCCCTCAAACAAAGAGTTCATTAAGTATAAGTGATCATAAAAAATGCGAATACACCAACTAAAATGTTTAAGAATTATACATCAGGCGTGACCGCTACTGAGCAACAGCCACTGTAATAGGATCGCATAGGACCGATTCATCATATCGTTTATGGACCTCATACATTGTATTCGCTCCAACGTCGAGCACATGCTTTGAGATCTCCTAGCGCTGGCTTGGTTTACGATGAACGTAAATTAAATATTAATTTATTGTTAACTCTGAATTTTTAAAATCTACGTGCTCATTAATTTACAGGTTGGTTCAATAAAACATACATCTGCGCTGACATAGTTTATTGGAAGGTAGTAGGGACATAAATCAATATTAAGTTAAACTGATACTTATCGGACCATTGTCTCTGGGTACCCAGAAAATGGCGCAACTTTAAACACTTGTTGTTTCTCCTATAAATTTAATATTGCAAGTTTTTGCAGTGGTTATCTAGAAAATTTAAATTGGCAAAACCCAACGCGATAGTGAATAAAATGGGTAATTACAGATACTCACATCGATAGCCAAGAAAATTGGATAAGGTATAGAATTTTCTGTATTAAGATTAATAAAGTCATTAAGTCGCAATGTTGCAACAAAGATTATTTGCGAATAAAATTTGATATATTGCAATTTGTTTTAATTATGCTTTCAAAAAATGATATAATTTCTCAGTTATTCACATTCTTAGTTATACGTTTAGTAATTTACAAAATACACTTTTAAAGTCATTGCAAAAAAATATGCATTCACCTAATTTACGAGTTAATTATTGCGTTATTGAGTTAAATGTCGCTCATATCATTTATCACTATAGTTTTGTTAATTTAGTGTAGCTGTTTGTTTATTATTCAAAATTTAAAATTACTCTCAAAAACAAATCAAGGAAATGAATAAATTGTCTCAATATATTAAGTAACTTCAATTATTTACTACTATTATTAGTAAGTACGATTAAATCTGGAATCAAATAATAGATATCAGAATAGCAACGAAGAAAACATAAACTTTTTAAAGAAAACATAAGCAATTCCGGTCGGCATCAATCGGCACTTACGGTCGGCGAACTCAGAATTGTCTACTACCGAATATGTGTAGTAGTTGGTTCGGGCTGGTATTGCCGATCCGAATGTGCCGGCTCGAACATGTGGGTAGCGTCTCTGAGCGATGTCCAAATACAGTAGATTAATTTGTTTTTACAATTATTATTAAGTACCTATCAACTTATCGTATTATATATTGCGATACCACTTCCTCGTATGAAAATATAATAGGTCTTTACCTATGAAACTGCCGTTTTGCCGTACTGGCCATTTCAAATGAAAATATTTTTTTTTTGACTGATAATTCTAATTTCAAATTAATTTTATTTGACAAACATGGAATTCTTTTTCTAAAATCGTCATTTGTTTAATAGTTAGTGTTTTGTTTTCAACGCATTCGAACATTTTTCGTCATCATGGATAAGTTAAAAATTCGAGTAATTATGGAGTATGAGTACCGTCGTGGCAGCAAAGTGGCACAAGCGGCACGCAACATCAACGACGTTTACGGAGCGAACACTACAAACGAACGCACCACCCGTTATTGGTTTACCCGCTTCCGTTCTGGAAATTTTGACCTGAAAAATGAACCCCGTGGTCGTCCGAAAACTTTGGTCGACAATGACGAATTAAAGGCAATTGTGGAAGCTGATGAAACTCAATCCACGGCTGAATTAGCAGCAGCTTTCGACGTTAGCATCAAAACAATATTGGTCCATTTGCGTCAAATTGGCAAGGTAAAAAAGCTTAACAAATGGGTACCCCACGAACTCAATGACCGCCAGCGCGAAGTACGCGTGGAGACGTGCTTTGCACTGCTCAGCAGGCATACAAATGAAGGAATTCTGAACCGCATTGTAACTTGTGACGAGAAATGGATCCTGTTTGACAATCGTAAGCGCTCAGCAAGTTGGTTGGACCCTGGTTCAGCACCCAAACAATGCCCTAAACGAAAACTTACCCCTAGAAAAGTGATGGTCACTGTTTGGTGGTCTAACGCGGGTGTAATTCATCACAGCTTCTTGCCAAACGGGACAAGCATTACTGCAGATGTGTACTGTGAAGAACTGAACACAATGATGGAGAAGCTCGCACGTCTCCAACCAGCTTTGGTCAATCGTTCGGCTCCACTGCTCCTGTACGACAACGCGCGACCTCATACTGCACAGCAGACGGTCTCCAAGCTACAAGAGTTGGGGTTGGAAGTTCTCCGTCATCCGCCGTACTCACCAGACCTTGCGTCTACAGACTTCTACTTTTTCCAGAATTTGGATAACTTCTTGGCGGGAAAAAAATTCAATACCCGAGAGGCAGTACAAAATGCCTTTGAAGAATTCGTTGCCTCCCGTCCAGATGATTTCTTCAAGAAAGGCATCAATAAGCTACCAATGCGTTGGCAAAGATGCATTGATTGCATGGGTGATTATTTTGATTAATAGAAATAAAAAATATATAAAAAAAACTACGCTTCATTTATTTCGTGAAAAACGGCAATTTCATAGGTAAAGACCTAATATTAATCAATATATGATGATAGGAACTAACGACGTTTTTTTTTTAAATTACAGATGTGTCTGTCATTTTTACAAATGGCATACTTGAATTGGGATGCAAATAGAAACTCATTTGTATTTGTTAATCTGTTACGTTTTTGACAAACTGGTGCGAAGAGTTAAGTAAAATTGTTGCTATTTCATCCTAAATAGTAAAATATATCATAAATTTCGAAAAAATAATATTTAGTTATAAATTTATTGATATGTTTAACACATACTCATATCCTAGTGACAGTTTTGTGTCTTGTGTCGAACACAATCACCAACGACTATTTTATTTTTATATTATCTATATAAAATCAATCAACCCTCACGCAAATGTAGAAGACACTACTTGTGTCCAGGAAAAAAGTGTCCTTGGAAAAGTGTTCGGTCTAAGTCACTGGAAACTAAAACTTGCAAAGTTGAAGAGAAAAGCAGCATTAACTTTTCAAACAATTATACTGCGTAACATAAGGTATCTCGAGGTGAGACGCGTCGGCAACTTTATCTAGTTATGGTTCCTGTGATGGTGTACTGTATCAGCATTAGTCAGCAACAAAAAATTCCACGTTCCTCCACACACAAAGGCATAACATCTATGAAGGATATTCTTTACTTCTTCGCTATTATTTCAAATAGAACACGATAGTTTGATGGTTGGCATTTTGAGATGAGAGGCAGGTTAGTCAGTATGTAGGTCATGCCAAAAATTATTAATTTATTAGTTATTAATTTTTAGTCTATTTATTTTTGGGAAATTATGGTATTCTATATGTATGACTTGTAAACTGTATGCCATAGTGTGATGATGATGCCAATAAATGTTATGATTAGTAATCGTTATTGTAAAACCATTTATGCATGAACATTTTATCCAAATATATCATTATTATAAATGAAGGTATGGGAAAAAGTATGCCTTATGATTTATTCTGTATGAACGTTATGCTAAACAAACAGTATGCCAAAAAACGTTACGCGGCCTTATAATATGCCAATGAAATGTATGCATCCCAATACGGACCCCATATGTATATATGTAATAGGTTAATCAAGAATTGTATCTATGCCACTGGTAAGTAAAGCGATTAAAATGTGCAGTTACTGCACTCGACTATGTGTGATTAAATTTTTCCTCATTTAAACAGTCTAGAAAAGCCATCATGCTTATTACTTTTTTTACAAATTTTTGTATTTGTTTTAAAGCTTTACCTACATATATATTTTTTTAGTTCATGACATCTTATTGTTTTCATTTCGTGTTTTGAGAGCATTCTACTCGAGGTCTTATAAATACAAACACTCCCCATCTCATGGTAAATAATCAGGAGAATTGAAGACGTGAATGGATGTTTTTTTTATTTTTTTTTATTTTTGGATTTT
Source organism: Marasmarcha lunaedactyla (assembly GCA_923062675.1). Taxonomy (NCBI): domain Eukaryota; kingdom Metazoa; phylum Arthropoda; class Insecta; order Lepidoptera; family Pterophoridae; genus Marasmarcha; species Marasmarcha lunaedactyla. Next base: position 7,611,287 of record OV281339.1, on the reverse strand, counting down.
AATTTTTTTTGCATGGATGTAGGTGTTTAGTAATAAATATCTAGAACCTTTAAAATAATCAAATTAAAGACTATTTTCCAATGTAACTTTTTGATGAAGGGGTTAAGTACACTTGATTATCATAAACAATTTGAATGAAGGTGGTATGGACACATAACTCTTTTATAAGAAAAAATAAAGGAAGTAAACAATTTCTTTTTCTCGGTGGAAGAAGGGAGCACGTTCGAAAATTAAAATTAAAATTTTATTTATTTATTTATTTCACACAACAGAATACAACTGTAATACGTAATAATACATCGTTTCATTCATTCTTTCTTTTCTTCTGGGACGACGCACAGTAGTGTCTGTTTTGCAAACAAATCATGCCTTTACCTAAGTTAAGCACATCTAAAGCTTTCTATCTCCAACAACTTTGGTCTTACAACTTAGGCATTCACGTTATAGACGGCAAATCACACGAAAAAGCTGTTTGTTGCACATGGACCGGAGACATAGCTGACTGTGGAAGTTCTGAAAATGCTAGTGCAATTTTGAGGTTTATTGAGTTAGATCCAAGTTGTCAAAGTAAAGAACATCTCATTGTTTAGTCAGGATTCATGAGAACAAAAATTTTACATGATAGCTCTTTACCAATAATTGATTTTGAAATATTATCTTAAAATAATAGACCATAGATATCCTGAAGTAGGTCATTCCTACTTAGATTCTCACCGAGACTTTAGAAGGATTGAGAAAGTTCTTCGAAAACATGATACAATCTACGCACCTCAGCAGTACTGCAGTATTATATGCAAAGCTTCAATGATTGACATGACTAACCATTTCAGAAAAATTTATGACATGCAAAAAATTTAAATTTAATAAACAGATAAAAAGACTGCTATGTTGGAAGAGTAAGTTTAAGGGATGGAATTAAATGGCTCAGAGTTGAATAATATGGGTCATATTTCTACAAGGAGTGTTACGATGAAATTACACCTTTCAAGAAGATAGATATTATGAAGAGAAAAGGACATGTTGATAGAAATTTGGAGGTGCTACGTGTAGAAGGCAAATATGGATCTGTAACGAGTGAAAAAAAAATAACATTAGGGAATAACTTAAATCTGAGACGATTATTAATGAGTAATATATTTTTTAATATTTTTTTATGCACTTACCTCGTTAAGACATCGGGACTACAAATGAAAGTGATACTTGTTATTCTTGGAAGGAGTTAAGTACACTTTTTTTAATATAAGGTACTTAAAAATATATTTTTTTTATTTTTTATCCCTTTTACTAATAGATTGTAAAATTTCCCATAGGCAGTAGCAATTTCAAATTAGTTTACTTATCGCGATTGGTATAACCTGCAAATGTTTATTCAAAATTTTAAAGTCAATTTTCTCAGAATCATAACATCTTCATCCATTCATGTATTTAATTATAAATGGCTACTATTTCAGATTCCTCTTTCTGGAGGCAGTAGTTATTTAAAAAAATTGTTACTGGAATGTAGCCGTTCGCAGTCGTATACATATATTATTAGAATTTCTTGTTTTGTTTTATCAAGCACGCCATAATACATTTTCAAATAACTATGATTACGCCAGTATCTATTATTACCTAAAACTAGAATGATAAAAATTTTTTTTCTTAATAAGATATTAAAATCTTAAATAGATAAAAAAATATCAACAATTATATCGGTATGTCGCTCTAAAAATGATCTAAAGAATTCTGCTGCAGTGATTGAGAAATGCAGTGCGGAATTTAATCGTAAGGAAATAACTTCAATTCGTGAGAATAAGGTTAAAATTACTTTGTAATAAGTATTGTTACATATTTGTAATACGCTGGCATATTAATTCTGCACATTAACTAGTAAATATGCCAGTACGCATGTAGGCTGTGTATCACGCATTGTTTCACTTATCCAAACCCGTCATTACGTTGAGTGTTGTAGCGGGTTTCAAGATTACCTAGGAAGGTAATTTTTCCTGTTAATATTACTAGCGATAGTGAAAGCTGACACGACATTCACACCATAATTGCCGTGAATAGTCCGTCACCGGCCACGCCAAGAGCACGCCGACGAACTTGGTCTTGCAATGACCACCACTGACAGCCACTGTTTACGTCACATGGTCTATCAAATTTATGCAATATACAAAAAGTGAATACGAATCCCTTTTTGAAAGGTTACTTTAATTAGAACCTGTTTCTATTTGGTCGATACTGACCAGAATTTCAAATAAATTTCTGTTGTGTAACTTACTGCAACAACTAACTGCTGGATTCCAGGTCCAGATGTTTTGCCTTACGTGCCATATAGATAACCATGTTTTTGCTAAATAGACAGAAAGCTAATAACATTATTTTTATTTCTTGTTTTACCTACTCAAAAAAATCTCATTAACAATATTAGAACAGTTTAAAAATCATGATGAAATACTATACTGGAAGGCAGAGTTCGATTCAATTAAATTTTGCGGTTTATGGCAATCAGCTGTTGATACTACTGAATAACTATTTCTGCCAATTTGAAATATTCGTATAGATCTATACTTATGCGCGAGGTACAATACCAGAGTTACCTCTTTGTGAATTCATCTTGAAATTTATTTAAGACGTCGTATCAAATAACCAGATAACTCAAACAAACTGCAAACTTTGTTTTTCAAGATTGACAATGACTTATTCGTTAAATAAAGCACGACTCTACTACCAGTTTGGAAAAACCTTCGTAAAGAAGAACTGGCAAAAAACCTCACGGGTATATCTTTTTAAAATAAATTTACAAGTCTCTTTCTGCCTATACAAAATTATTCTTATCTATATCTGTTAGCTGGGGAAGTCTCCCCCCAGCTATCCAAACTTTTTCAGCTAGACAATTATTAATAATGCACGAATATGTATTTGACATAATAATATGTCACATTTTGCTACGAACTCACATTTTACACAAAATCAAATAGCTGGCGTTTCTGGGAAGTAAATAAACTAAAACACTTTAACTAACTAGCATACCAAAGAGAAAAAGCAGTCATTAATAATTTTCATTTCAGTCTGTTTATTTTTTTGATGAGATTGTTTTCTCATCGCGTTATTAAATATACAAACGTGTTACTGTATTTATTTATCTGCTTTAACACGTTCTCTGCGCGATGGGACAAATAAACCCCATCTCGTACTTGCCGTCTGAGCGGGAGCGAAAAGAGCGAGATTTCCTAATTTGCGAAGGCCATATCCATGGCGTTTTTTTGAAGCTAGCAAGAGATATTTACATTACTGGGTTCAGCTTTAAATACTCTATTTTGTGGTGTAGCTATTTTAGTTCAGGGCACACGTGCCCCTCATCGCACTGAAAAGTCAAAATTTTTATCCAGTGCGGTCAGCGGTTGAAGGTCCCCAAATCCTGGCACCCCTCACTTCGACCCCTTCCACACTGTGTCGCAGGCGCCGTAGCAGCCAGTGATGTGCAGTTAGTCAAGTTGAATGCCCATGGGTCCACAGTAAATTAACGGCATATTTAATTTATCATTATAGTGCACTTGGGATAAAAGTGGCTACTTGTAACATATTTGTTTATATTATATTCATTTTATATAAATTTTATTAGTAAAATGCGGGCGTAAATTTAATCATTTAAGTGTAAATTTAAGTAAATTGAATCATTAATCATTTAATTTGCAAAACCATGTTGCAAATAATATAGTAAATAAATTATGAGCAATTGTCGCCAAAGTAACAAAGCTTTGTGCGCTACATGTTTTATCGAAAGTCACTAAATAAATAATAAAATCTTTATCGACAATTTTATTTCCCAACACTACTCTAACTCCAATTTATATGGTCATACCATGCGTTACGGGCAAAAAGACCACGTACTGTTTTTCTCCATCGTTATTTTCTCCATCATTATGAATGCCAACCTCAGACGAGGCCAGATTTATATAAATTGATTCTTTGGCTATCTTTCTATATACATTTTATATATTTTTGATTTGTTTCCAGCCTAGAATTGGGGTTTAAAGCAAGTATAGTAGAGTAGGGTTGATGAACCCCAGTCCGCAAACTACCGGCAAATTACGAAGGACTCTTCTTACCCTGAAACGCACTGCTGTAAAAACCTCCATTTGAACTCCCGCAAAGGTGTTAAAGGTGTTAAACATGATTGAAGAGAAACTGTTCACATTTAAAAATATGTAGCACGAAGGAAATGAACTTAAAAATAACATTGCATACTATACAACATGTGCATCTAATAAAAGATGAACGGTGTAGTATCTGAAAGACATCGCTTTTAGTGATTAAAAAGTGACATTGTTCACCGCGACAAGACTTGTACGATGTCAATTAATCTGGTGAGTGCAAATTCCCCGAGCTAGTAATGTCGCGAAATAGTTTAGAAATCGAAAATCTAATAAATCTTAAATACCGATTAACAGTTACCTGTGACTTCGTAAGAAAAAAGCTGTTTTACCGAATTAGATTTCATTCGATTGAAAAGTTTACTAAAATAACCTCAACTAATATTTCAGCGAGTCGTAAAAATTTTAATTTAACTCATTAGTTACGTTTCACCTGTTGCCACCCCGGCAAACGCACATATGAGTTTTATTCAGAAGAGAAAACATCTTATATTTATCTGACACCTTTATGGGTATGGAAAACAATGGCATTCTAAAGAGGATCTGTATTATCTCCTCTTTGGTGCAGAATTCCAATTTCAAATTCAAACAATTTCAATTTCAAATTTATTATAAATTTATAACTCACGCATTTGTGTTTCGAAAACCGTAATTCATTTGTGTTTTCCTCTTTTGGTTTTTTCTTTGCGTCACTTAGTTTACAAAATGGAAAACTTGAAATATCGAGTTATTTACGAGCAGGAGTATCACCGTGGCACCAGTGCTGCAGAAACGGCTCGAAGTATTAATGCTGTGTATGGACGTTGTATGTGCGTCGACTACTGCGTTACATTACTCAACCGACACAATAATGAAAGGATTTTAAATCGGATCATTACCTGTGATGAAAAGTGGATCCTGTACGACAATTGGAAACGCTCATCGCAATGGGTGGACCCTGGCGAATCAGCCAAATCCTGCCCTAATCGGAAATTGACTCAAAAAAGTTACTTGTGAGCGTTTGGTGGACTAGTGCCGGCGTCGTTCACTACAGCTTTCTTAAATCTGGGTGTCTATTGCCAGCAAATGCAAACCATGATGGGAAAGCTAGCTTCTAAACAACGCTGGTCAATCGCTCTAGGCCACTCCTGCTTCAGGACAACGCTAGACCACACACTGCACCACAGACGGCTACCAAATTAAAGAAAGCTTCAATTGGAATGTCTAAGACCTCCACCGTACTCCCCGGACCTTGCTCCAACAGATTACCATAGGCAAAAATTCAACTCCTATGGGGCAGTCCAAAGCGCCTTCAAAGATTTTATTGAATCCCATCCGAATGGTTTTATTTGTTAAGGGATCAATGAACTACCTATATGGTGGCAAAAGTGCATAGATAGCAATGATACATACTTTGATTAAGTAAATATATTATATTTTTTTAAAATTGACTTATGTTTCTCCCTTATAAAACGCCTATTTCATATGTTATGGCGTAATATTACCAGTATAAGGTATATAATACAAATATTATTAGGCTAACTGATAACTCTATACTCATAAAAGCAGTTTTGTTTAAAACTAAAAATTGCAATATTACTTCATTAATAGAAGGATTACATACGAGGTAAGTTATGCAGATATTATCGAAAAATAAAAAAGATATTGTAGAAGAAATAAGAGATTGATTGATTAATGAAAAAAATCTATTGTTGTCAAATTAATATTACCTTGACATTTAAAAAGTGTTTGATTTATTTGTGAAAAAAAATCAGTCAAACTAACGGCTTATCACTAGGTTTTGCCGATGCGCAAGTTAATGTCGATGTCCGTGATAAAGTTTATCACACAAATTTTGATTATAGTAATATAGCCGAACATATGATCTTTCATAACGCACATAAAAATTGGCTCTGTTACGCCTACATTTCCTCACACAAACTTTCTCCGAAACATAAACATAACAGATACAATGATTTTCCATCATGAAGCTTGAGAAAAAGACAAATATTTCTGAAGACTGAAATTTTTGCTTGTATTCGTGTCGTGTATTCGTATTGTCGATGCGCTTAGTGACTAAACAACTTTATAAGTAAAATCAGCTACCGGGAACAAGATTTTTGAGGTACGTTTTTGAGAGGTGTCGTCTTCTTATGGTAGCGTCGGGTGACGAGTCGCTCACTTCCCTCTAATATTGTTGAGGATGGCTGGTTCCCACGTTAACTCGTGAACATGAATGTTTCGATACGGGGGGGGGGGGAGGGGGACTTGCCGAGCTAACACATGCAGATAAAATTATTCTTATGAAGTTTCTTGCCAGTTCTTCTTTACGAAGGTTTTTTTGGACTTGTGGTAGACTCATGTACAAGTAATTGCTAATGTTGAGAAATAAGTATTTGAATTTGAGGAGCTCGTTACCTATCTTCCGCTATTATAGTTTAATTTTACAAAATCAACAAAAGTAACACTTTCATACGTCGTAACCAATCCGCAGTCATTAAAATGTCACCCGCTTCTGTTATTTTTCAATTTATTATAAATGTTCACCCTGTAACTACCATAGTGCGATAAAAAAAATTTTAATCTCAAAGAAGCCATTTCAATTCGGCCTAATATGGTAATGTCGATCGAAAATATAAACGAATTCCAATAAATAAGTATAATATCATCACTCACAAGTGACACGTTACGTAACACTTAACGCTCGATCGAGGCAATCTTCTTTGATTGAACCAATAGTTGCGGTCGTGGTTTTACTTGCGATTTGTACCGTTGGTAAATGTTATATGTTCAAATTTGAATGGGACAAGATTCGATTTCTTGGGCCTACACTGTAACGTCGTTTTTTTTCATCCATCATCAGAGATATACCTTAAGATAAGTTAAAGCTATTGGGTACGCTACATCTATTTCTTTTTAACTAGTAACAGGTTTTTACCAAGCAGAGAGAACCGAAGTAATTAGTTACCAACCCGAACGATACTGCAAATCCTCTTTAGAATGCCATTGTTTGCCATTGTATTCGTAAATATAAAATATTCTGGCTTGCTACCACCGCTTAGTAAATATAAATATATTCAAATATATAGTCAAACATATATCGTGCCATATCTTATATCCAAAAAAGGATAGGGTAATTATCCGGCATCGACAATCTACCTAATTGCAAATTATATCTATGATAGCAATTATAATAGTTCTAGCTTATATATTTCAGTACAATTTAGTACCTAGTCAGCTAAACTATTTGATAAGTAGCCGCAGAAGACGGAATGGCGTAATGAAGTAATGAGGTTGGTCTGGTTTAAATACAAGCCCCCCCCCCAAAGTATTAATTTATAAAGCGTAAGTACATAAGTTATCAGATACAGAATTATTATCTTCAGTTTATCTCCTTTGTTTTTAGAGGGTAGGTTATAACATTGGAACCTACGGGTGATTCAATCTGAAACATACGCCTGCCAGTTGAAAATAAAAAAAGAAATAAAGGTATAAACTGGCCATATGTTAATGCGCATTAGAAAATAGCGGATTAAAATATACAACCTTTGGAGGCTTGTGTGAAAACCGAGGTTCACAATTTCCATTCAATAGAGGTACATCTTTTAAACGGTGATTACATAACCGACAGTTGGAGTAGTCGAGGTTTAAGCTTAATCTTTGTTTTGGACATGAAACGTGTGTTGGTTGTACTGGGATTACTTAAAAGAGCAGTAGTAAATCCGGGGGTACTTTGTTACTATTATTTAAAAGTGAAAATAAACAAATTGCGTGTACATAAATAAAACTTACAGGTAACTTTATCACGCTGGTACTCGGAGCATGCGCAGTGAATATATTAATAAAAAGATGAAATATATTTTCCAATTTCTGATTATTCATAGTTGACAAGGTGAAGAACTATTGTTTAAGATGAGATACGAGTATTTTATTGAGCGTCTGTACTTATTTTGACAGCAACTTAGTGGGTGATCTAGCCTTTTGCTAACCTTGCAGTAAGTAAAGGGTATATCCCTGAAACGTTAAATAAATGACAAGTTTCTATTAGGTGCCTGTATTAACTGTGAAAGATATTCGTCATACAGTCACCAATCCAAGGTCAAGTTTAGATATTACCTTTTTAATTATGTTATTTGACCCTTGTAAACGCGCGCAGAATCTGTATTTATAAAATTTGGCGCCAATTACGCGATCAATAACATTTATCTTCTTGTTAGGTGATAGACTTCTTATCTTAAAAGCTGTCTACGACGGTATCTAATACAGTTCTGCCCATTTCGCCGGCTATAATAACCACATTAGATGCGGTACCTTCTGCCATCCGGTAGGGGGAATGAACAGATAGTAAAATTACAGAAATATCAATAAATATTATAGTATATCACTAAATAACGTAGTTTATCAATAACCAGGATTTATAAAGTTTTAGGCTACCTAGGGCGCTAGTCTAGGGCGTCTTTTATTACGTAAGTTATTATTTTAGAAGCTTAATTAAATATGAATAGGATTAAGTTTAATTATGTCTTCATTTAGTGTATATTTGTAGTTATATACAGCAAAAACTTTATGTTCCTTGCTACATAATTTAGCAATAGCAACCAACACTTTCAAAACACATAAAAAAATTATAGAAGTAAATATACACAGTGCCGGTAGTGTAAAGGGAATCAATAATTAATTAATTTAACCGCGCATTAGTTCAGTGTTACTACCTCACACAGATTAGTTCAGTTAACAAACAGTAATTAACAATTTATGCGGTATTAAAAATACCTAATACGATGGAAGTAAACAAAATAAAAAAATATTACAAGGTGGACACAGTAATAAAAAAAAACATTATATTAATTTCACCAAGAACTATCAATGAACAATGATTACAGAGCTGAAGTATATTAAGTGCATATTAGGAATAATTTGGATTGAGCGAACTTGTCAATTGTGGTAATGTCGTACAAATGGAATTATTCAATATCTGAAATGTATATTTAGACGCTATTATGCAAATGGTCGGTGGTTTACTTATCAATGTGAATGTTGAGCAACTGAACTCCGAGCAGCCTTCTGAAGGACAAATACTTTAGATCTCATTTATAACCGCGGTGGCTTATTGTGAGCTATCTACCGGAGATAAAACAGCAGAGACATTATAACCTGTAGACACCGCGTATTACAATTGCAGTATATGCGTAAAACTGTGAGGCACGGGAACAATCTGCCTTCTTTATGATCAAATTCTCTCAATTCGAAACTTGCAGCCACATAATTGCTTTTTAAATGAGTATTGGATCCGCTCCCGATGATATCAACCAAACTTACAATGGCATTTCTACCACTGACAACAAGCATTACTAAGACATCCAAGCTTCAAAGGTCCAATCTTTGATTCATTGTAGATCAGCAATCGACCATTAGTTTCATAAAGCAAATGTTAGGTTATTTAATAACTTCACCTTCTACTAATTTACTAGTCACCTTGAATGAAGCTAAATAAGGCGCCTAGATGTTATACGGTCGTTGAACAAATCCTGCACGCTATGTTACTCTAGAAGGAGACACTCTAGACCGTGACCAAGAAATAATTGAGTCACAAAACTATAAAACAATATTATGTTTTATTCAAACAGTGAAAATGGACGTTGTTTCACGCTAAATAGATTGTGTTACGGAGCGTGACGTAACGAGAACGAAACTTTACTGTATCGTTTTTAGAAAATATTTGAATTGCTAATTAATATAGTTTCTCATACAGCTTTATTAAAGGTTTAAGCACGTTCAGGTAAACTTATTAAGTTTAATTTGTGTTTTGATAACCAAAGGTCCTGAGTAGCGACAATCAACTTTTATAGGATGCGATTGGGTCATTGATATTAACCAGGGAGTTAGGAATACTCGCAAAAACAAACTAGATGTTCCTAGATGTAACTTAACACTTCTCCAAAAAAATGTATTCTATATATTGCCGCACAATATTAGAGAATTTCCGAATTTTCAGAATAATATTAAAAAAGAACTATTTAAATGGTACATGAGAAGAACTTTTACTCTATCTCCGATTTTTTTTATTTTAAATCATGAAGTTTCTGTAATATGATATTATTTATAATTGGGTGCTAATTAAACGGAATTATTTTTAATACGCCACAAAAAATCTATATTGCCATCTAAATTAATAGCTCAGCAATAACGGACGAGCGTCTAAAATATAATACTATCTTAGCCACTAGTTAACTATCTTCGCCTCTAAAAATATGTTGTCGCATGATGTTTTTCGCCTTCGCCTTCGCCTTCGCCGGGTGGGATCAATACAGCCTAACATTAACCTAACCCAAATATGATATTCATTAGGCATTGCAAAAAAGACGAATTAGTTTATTAGAGGCTATCTCATTTTCCCGTGGCTAAGTTATGAAATTAGAAGCTTGATCACGTGGCCAATACAAAAATCTGTAGCTTGACTTATAATTTCCCTTTATAATTCAATCTGAAATGTCGAACATTTTGTATTATTCTATAGATATGTAAAGTATAAATTCGATCTATAATCTATATTAGGTACCTATTCAGACACATACCTAGAAAACTAATTATGACTATTTAATTGACATGATTTTTTGTCTTGTAAAATTTGAAATTTAATATCGTAATTTGTTTCTAATAGGTATGTCCCGAAAATTTGCACACCCACTTCAAACGGGTAGATACAATTGGAACTAAATGTACAACCACAAAAACTGTTACATACATTGTGTTTTGGCAAATAAATGATTTGATTTGATTGGTTTTTCGAGTTCATATCCATGTGCATTATTAGGCAGTTGTCCCACCGCCAGCGAGAAAACGACTCACTATCGGCTATTTTCTCGCTTAAAGAAACGTACAAAAGATATACACTCCGTGTATACAAAAGAGATGCATATAAAATAGTTGATCGCTGACTGTTCGCACTGCCGGCGAGGACTCGCTTCAATAGTTTGACGCTGAGCGACAAGAGCTATGAAAGATAATACTCGCTCAGCGATACTCGATCAGAACTCACGCCGAGAGGAGGAAATTAGAGGAGCTTCTATTGGAATGTCTAAGACATCCACCGTACTCCCTGGACCTTGTTCTGACAGATTAGCATTTTTTCGAAATTTGTATAACTACTAAGGGAAAAAATTCAACTCTGATGGGGCAGTCCAAAGCGATTCAAAGATTTTATTGATTCCCGGCCGAATGGTTTTTTTTAGTAAAAGGATCAATTAACTACCAATGCGATGGCAAAACTGCATAGATAGTAATGAAAATGAAATGAAAATGAAATGAAAATTTGTTAATCTTAACAGAAACGCACATTTGTACCTTTACATAACTTATATATACTTATATCTATTAACAAAAAAATTTTCGTTACAATGATGTAAGTTAATGGTACAAGAAACATAAATCCTTTACTCTCTGTGCTAGTCATGGACTGTGTTACAGCAGAGTAATGAATCCCACCATTTATTGACCATATGTTTTATTTTTTCTATTTTTTAACAAAAATGAAATAAAATAACAGTGTCAAAAATAATACTGGTAAAGAAACCTAAATTTAAGTTCAAAGATTGAGAGTCTTTTCAGATCAAATAAAATGACCTGACATAGTATTGTATATTTATATAAGTTTGAATGCCAAATTAAATAATTGACATATACATAAATACCTATATTGTATAAACACATAAACATAGATACATATTATGATAATGTCTTCAAAAGATTTTCAGTCTTACCGTAGTCACAATCTCCCGAAAACTCCCCGAGTGCTTTTTCACATAAGGACTTGTATTTTGATGCCAGTGAAATTTTTTATTTACTGAGTTGTATAGATACGGGCTTTAGAAATAAAAAGAACTCTGTGTAAAACTAGCATTGACCTCAATTTTGACCTGAATCTATTTTAGAACTAAATATTGAACTTGAAATATAATATTGAAATTTAATGAAATTTTGTAAGAGATTGACGTAAATGAAATAATCATAGTTTATGGTTTATTTACTTTCATTATAATTCTTTTAATATAAAAAATAAAGAACTATACAGTTTATTTTCTAATAATTTATTTCTAATTCCTGATATAGTCCTGTCAAATTAGCCAGAAAAGTAGTGGTCAGTTTGCATTAATTCCCAACATGCTGAATTTTGGTACAGACCTGGGGTACCCTATTATAAATAAAACACCGAAAGATCCCATGTTTGCTTAAAAAGTTATTCAAGGTCAAGCATCAAAGTTTTCGGTTCAATCGATTAAAGTCCGGCTTGTCTTCAATGATTACGATTCATAAATAGACCAAACAACTACCTGCCTATTCAATAACAAAATTAACAATTGTAAGCAAACTTAATTCCCTGTTTCTTCACGCCTTTTTGTTTCAAAAATACATACTAAATATGAAAATACCGTTTCGATGTGATTTACTGCGTAAGCGCTTGTTATCATTTGCATCGAAAGTATCAAAAATACAAAAACATATTATGAATCATCATCGATATCTGGTTAAATAATCAAAGCTACGGAACATAAATTTTGACAGCTTTTTTTTGACAGAAATGTAACAATAAATGGCGATTTGTGGCATGCTAGCCACCTGCTATGACGTCACTACTCGATTGATATTTCAGTGACAATATTCAAAAATAGTACTATCTCGTTTTTTATTAGCATTTTTGTATAAGTAGAGGGAGACAACCAAGTTCTTCCTTTTCTATGATTCGATATACATAACTACTTATTTATATAGGACATTACGAGTACTCCATGTATTTATCACCTCGCTGAAAACTAGTTCTACAGGTTGGAACTTGGTAACGGTACGCACTTTGGTTAAATAAATATAGTATATTTTTTTAATTGACTTAGTGTTCCGCCCTTACAAAACGCCAATTTTTATATGTAATGACCTAATAATATATTCATAATTCTGTAAACGTGTGGGTTGACTCAGGACACTTTTCACCTCAGTTTTGTATTAGACGTTTTTTACGTCACTGATTTTAAGGCTCTTTTAAGGCAGTAACGCCCAAACGTTCAAATATAATCACTTTATTGTAAGTTGGTATTAAAATGTCATTACAAAATCGTCATTTTAAGAATAGTTATTATTACGAATCTAGGACTGATCTGCCATGTTACAGAAACAAGTTAAGAAAGAAATAAATAAATCCCCAGACAAACAGCCCAAATTGTATGGCACCAAAGTAAGCAGAGCTTGTGTTATGAATGACCATACAGCGAACACCAGTTACCAGTTCTTCTTCACGAAGGTTTTTCCGAACTGGTGGTAGAGTTATGCTTTATTTGATGTTGAATAATAACAAGTGATTGTCAATTTTGAGAAATAAATATTTGAATTTGAATTTGAATCCAGAATAAAAGTTCATATATAAATATTAACAACCATGACCCGAGAACAAAGTTGAACTCTAACCTGGAACCTCCGAAATATGAGGCAGAACTACTACCCATTATGCCACTCTGTTGGTGACTAACTTGTTATTGGAGCTGCAAAATGTTTAAGATTTATTTATTTATTTATTAGGTCACCAACAGAGAGACATCAAGATCAGCATCAAGCTAGACATAGGTATGCTAAGTTCGGAACTACAAAGTTTGTACTTACTATATCACTCTAAACCAATGCCTATGAAGGACTGTGTAAAAAGTTCAATTGAATATCCATTATGTGATTACGATTATTATGAAACTACAGCTAATTTCGAATAGCCGAGTTACACTAAAATATCAGCGTGACAGTGGAGTAACTCGCTTGCACCAGGAAGACCGCGACTAGCTTACGATTGTGCTCGGTCTCGGGTCAATAGATAAATAAAAATATTTATGTGTTATGTAAATTGCGTGTCGTCAGCCGCCCGAACTACAAAGGTCACGCTGGTCAATTGCCTTACTAAGACGGCCTCATGGTACAATGTTACCTAGAAAGCTATTCTTTTTACTGATTTCATAGCCGGTAAAGTAGCAGTGGACATACGTGATGGACATAATTAATCGTAGATGTTTTATTTTAGTTGGAGTTGCGTTTCTTTCAATAATTGCACTGGCGGGTCCTTCCCTTTTTTTTCAAATTATTTATTATAATAGCCTTTTGAATTTCACCGGACTTTGTGGCCAAGCGCTGAGGGCGCTTAGCTGGATCTTAAATTACTCGTACATACGATACGCCTAAGGGCACCCGAGAGGGCCCGGACCTCAGCTTAGTAAGTTATATATTGAAACTACCACTGGTTGGCAAGGTTCCTTCTCTTTAAACGGCACAGGGCCACATAAACGTGATTAGTGCGTCGGTCAAAATAGGAAGAACTTTAATAACGCCCCAGACAAGATCTTCACTTAGATTCTCTATTACCACTCAATGTACATAAATTGTCTTGTGTGAACCCATGTGTTAGTTTTGAATACCTGTAACACAGCTGGTCTATGGGAAACGGTCGACCCAGGTACGGTGCAGTAGTTTTCAGTGACAAAACAATTTTTCTCGCTTTGTGCACTGAAAGTATTCTAGACCCGCGTTTTTAGTACCAACTTTATGTATGACGACCAACAAGATGCGTATCCATTTGACAGTAAAGACAATTTTAACTAAACTCTAAGCGGGTCGCATATTTGCACAAGTTGCATGCATCGCTTGTGAGAATGGAATCACGGAATATGTGCTGGTCTGATTTTCTCCACCCCACCCTCTTCTCCGCTTTGCTTGCCTGAGAAACATTTTAAACACATTCTTTTACTATACTGACTTACTTATCATTTTAGGAATACTTTATTGCTTAAGTGAGGTCAGCTATAGGCGCATAAACTTAATCTTAATAAAGTGATTAATAAATGCTTATATATCGAAATAAAAATAATATTACCAACCAAAAATATAAAAGATATTGTTATAAACATCGGTCTTATTGCTAATGTGCCAAATGCCTAAAACGCAATGATAATTCGCAGTAGCACATTCTTATCTGATTAGAAAATTAGCATGCAAATAGATACTTTCGATTAGGACAGGTGCTGTCAACATTAAAACACATGACTATAAATACATTTATGAAGGTGTATATAAATATTTCAATTCAAATTTGAAATAACATAAGCTTGAATTGCCCTAGTCATAAAGTATAAAATAGAAAATTTTTGAATAATAAAACATCAGGTATACCGTATTCAATTAGTAAACATGTACATACAAATTATGTTTAATTTAGTTTTACATTATTTAACAAATTTCAAAAAGACAATATTCTCTTCATCTTGTAATCATACTCGTATATCTGTGACCAAACACTTCACGCACATCGATACACACGGTCTAAGTTCACTTTTAACTCGTGTATCAGATAAACGTGAAGGTATCTATGCGAGTATAACGCACACTACATCAAATCTTTGCCATCAATCTCGGCTACTATTCAATTCTGCAACAAGCATTAAGCTGCAACCATCACCAAATCCAATTACTATAAAAAGAAATGAACGAATCTGTACAAAGGATTGCCCAATCCGTCCAAGTTACAATGACACTCGACACAATCTAGCCTTATAGAGCTCATTCAGATTCTATTCTTTTGAATCTAATACAAATATTGTGAATCAAACATTGTGTACATGAAGGCCAAGTTTTGAAATTTAATTCCCTTGAGCTTTTAACTTCAGCTGTGTTATCGCAAAAGTACAAAATAATCAAGGTCTGAAACTTGGACGTTTGAAGCACCGCAATTATGCTATTATAGTCAAATAACGAATTTTATAATGGGGCATTATATCATAGTAATTCACACATTATACAGTTATATAATATAAAATAGCTTCCTTTGTAACAAACGAGATAACGAAACAATACAACTCTATATTCTGAGACAATGATGAGTTCTGTACGTTTTTCTACATATATATTTTTTGTAGTTATTGGTGACACTTTAACGGGTTTACGAAAAGGGTTTATCGAGAGTAGAGCACCAAAGTTAGAAAAACTGTTTGTGAATAGCTCTAAGTATGTCGTGCTTACATGCAACAAACTCTTGGAAAGGAACTATGTAAGCTGTCTTTTCTTAAAATGTAGGTTTTAAGTAAATATTGCAAGTACATATTTGAGAAATAAGGATCAAATAAAATCCGGGACCTCTAAACTGGTTAAATATAATACAATACAATATAAAAATAAGATGTCTTCCAGCACTATCTCAGTTGTATATAGTTTGTTTCTTAAAAAGCCCAATGACGCCTGTTACTGAAGTATTTAAAAAGACCCTGTTTGAAGCTAACCACTCCAAACAAACACTTCAGATCAAGCCAGTTCTCGTTAGTCTAGAATAACTCAGCGGGTTATTCAGCACCTTAACATGTAACTTAACTTTTCATTTATATGTATCTCAACTCATATATTAAATTAAATAATCATTAATTCGAATTATATTTAATTAGTTGAAAATTATCAATTTTTGAATAATAATGAACATTTTGGCGTTTTCTCAATTGTACAACTTACAAACACAGGTCGGTGCGCCGAGAGACCAGCACAGTGGAATAATTAAGATCGACGCAAGGTCGAACATTCGGACTGGTTCGAGTATTTCAATTCTGTATGTAAAAGAGTACCATTTCCAACGATTGGCTAACCATATGAACATGTCTAATGTCCAGTAATTGAAAAACGGAGCGGTATAGTAGATATTGCCTTATAGAGGCTTCCGCCCCACAGCGGGTTACGTAAGCCATGGCTTCGCGGCGGTATTGCAAGTAAATGTTGAACATTAGCGAGTGGCCGACCGCGCTGTGAGACAGCTGTGCCAATCCACGTTACGGCAGCGCGCCCACTCTGACCAGATCCATATTATTTCATGTCATTCAATTAATAGTTACATTTAATCTCTTACACATTTTGTTGACTGAGTTGACAATTTTGTACATAATAGCGACAAAGTTGGCAAAGATTTACTTAAAAAAAAATCATTCGTTATTCAAGATATTACAAATTTCCATAGTTTTACTCAAGGCCACCGTTGCTGTGCTGTTCATTTTACCTCAACAACGATCACAGAATTATAGCGATTATTTAACAATGTCACGGAATCTTACTAATCTTAAGCAGCTTGCATTATAATGCAGAACCCAAAATTTATTACGATAAAATGGCTAGATTTTATACATTTTTATATTTTGTTTAAACGATAATTATTAACTAAGTGTGCGTAATCACATTAAGCAATAAATCTAATTACAGATAACATATTAATGTATCTAAACAATTACATGTAAAATCATGGGAACTATAATATATAATATAATATAATATGAGAATAATAAAAAACTGAAGCCGTCCACATTGTTAAAGTTATTTTCGAGTAGATATAGGTCATGATTTAGAAATAAGGAAAACCAAAAATGCGGAAGCACGTGGGTATATATAAGCATAAATAGCATTTACACTAACGACCTTCGCTGCTATGCTGTCTCATATTAATTGTATAAAGTAGACATCTGTGCAATCGAATTAAGTTTATGATTTAATTGTTTTTAATATGAGTGAAGCATGTGACCAAAAAACGCTATGGGAACAACTAATACCAAGCTACGCGCATTCTGCGCAAGTCCCAGAATCCAATAAAGTTTGAAGGCCTAAGGGCGAAATAGAAATTACTGGTGAAATAAGGAATGTCCACATAGATGTCAAACGTAGAAGTACCCAAATGAACACCGATACTTAAAGTGTTATTATAGATTATTTAGATGTAGGTAATCAGAGTGGCCACAATGAAGCTTGTTTCAATGTCATTTGCAGTGGTCAAAAGCCAGTATAGGTACTATATTTAATGTAGATAAAGATTTTGCTCAAATAGCTGATAAAGCATGTCGTACCTAAGTACAATTATGTTTTGACATTTCAAAGATTGTGTGGGAGTAGGGCTATGCTATCATTTATCTGTGGCGTAAAACGTAATATGAAGGTATTATTGTTCAAACTGACAACCACTGGACCCTTTGAACTAAGCAGTGTAACTTACGCCAGAGTTAACTACATCACAGTCACCTGCCGCCGCCGCCGCTAACAACAATACCGTTTATTGTATTGTACAATAGTTACAACGCATAAAACATGTTTATCAGATCAATTATCTATATAAAATAAAACTGGCTCTTGCATTCAACCAACAACGGACGAAACATTGTGCTAAAACTTAAACGTTGCCTTATTTAATAAACTATATTCTATAGTGCATTTTAAATGCACTTCAAAACTAAGTCCGATTTTGAGGTTTTGAAACTTTTAACTTGCGAGTGAGTGGTATTTCCGCTCGGCCCTAGAGAAGGTTGCTCAAAGATGTCACGTACCAACTATTTGTTAATACAAATATACTTAAGTATCGTCCTAGCGAATATATCTGCTCGAGTTTCCTGAATTATCATAAGTCGACATTGACATTTAAGCAAAATAATACAAAACTAGAAGGCGTATATCGCCTACCTGTTTTCTTGAGAGATAATTGAACGCGAGCGAAATTATTTCATATTTAAGAATTTGATTTTAGTGTTGAGCGGTTGGATCTGGCGTCCTTGGTGTCCCTTCCAAAGAGTCGCATGGTGGCGACTTGGACGGATGGGTAGGGAGTGGGACGGGTCGTAGGCGCATCTTGTGGGTAATTGCGCAGTGGGGCCGCGTACTTTAGCTACAGCGCGATGGCCGAGGAAAGGTCGAAGGCGGGTGTAATTATCACTTCGGAGCAACAATGGTGCGGACGGCGGCCTTGCTCTCGATTCGTGCTCCGAGCTCCACCTGCGCTCGCCCGTGATTGCCGTTCGGAGAGTTTCTACTCTGTGACAATACAATAACAAGGTTTAGAAATGTTCTACCTTAACAAGATCTCAGCGGTTTCAGCGAGACCTTTAGAGCTGGTGCTGAGATGCTAATCTACAGTTAATCTGAGTTCTTCCTTTCGCCGTTGGCGTATAATTATACTTGCGACTTGACTTGTTTAGCATATCTCTACCAAGTGACGCTTGTTATAGGAAAGCAAAATTCTCAGGCAAAGTATTTTAAAAAGTTTTCTCCGTCGTATGTTCACTAACATAAGCTTGGACTCCTGAGTATTTTGCTATGATTCACAGTTAGATTAGAGGTAAATATATGTAAATAAAAACTCGAAGAAATCTAACACAGCTATGCAACTCTGCACCAGGCTCATACTAACTAAGTATCAACTAAGCGCTAACATTTGAATGTGATTAATATGATTAGTAAACCAACGTACTAAATCAAAACTTCTATATCATCATACTTTATGTTTTTGTAAATATCATTAATTATACGACGTTTAATTCAGTTTTATAGGTATCTTGTATCAAAAATACAGAGGATGCCATCAAATATTCCCCCATCAACTCTACACAGACTTTACCTTGAGAAACGTTCTATAAACAATTAAGGCAAGGTTAGTACCAAGTGACTATCAAATAATTCTGACAGTATCTCAATTTCATCACAACCCTCGAGGCAGTAAAAGGTGTTTAGTTAACTTCTATCAATATATTGATCATTTTGATAACTTAGTGCATAAACTGCTCAGCCAGAGTAGTTAAACCAATAAATAATTTATGTTACTTGTTATAATTAAAAGTGATGAGAAAATGTACGGTTGAAATTACGATTCTGAGAGTGTATCGAAGGGGTGCTAATAGTAAAATTATTTGTTTGCTCACTTTAAAAAGCTTTAAGTATTCTGTGCATATTTTTTACTTTAAGACGTAAAATATGTTATGATACGAAACAATAACAAGTTCCTAATTCTTGTGTACTTCAATGAATGACAAATTATTTTTGATATATTTATCTACATACATCAAATGACTATCACTAAAATCAAATGTTTGTGCGCAATCATTAACAGGAGTTTTCGATAACGTTTACCTACGAGAATTCATTAAAAATAATCCATTGGATTCCATTGTTTTTTACATAAAAAATTGTAGGTACAGCAAAATTTTTTGATATCGATTTGTGGAGCCATGTCCCGTCTGGAGTCTACCCAATGGCGTGTGCTTCAATATCATGAAACCCTACTTAACCCGTCATTGGTGACGTATATTTCAGTGAGACCGAGTCATTCTAAAGCCGTATCCTTCTGCGTTGCGGTTTCAAGCTACTGCCTTTTTCTACATCCCTGATGCCACGACAGTGACGCCGTCGCACTTTCATAGTTAATGCTAATATGGTGCCAGCCTACCTGAGTTGTTTGGCTGTTCACAAAGACGGATACTGAGTAGTATTATGAATTACTTTTTTAGGATAACCTTTCTTGTTTTTCAACTTTCCTAAAGTCACAAGACTGTCAAAGACTGTTTCACTATAATAATTAAAATTGTTGTAATTATTTTTTGTTTAAAAAAACTTTGTAATTAAATGCAGTAATTTTTTGTATAACGTTGAGTAAACAAAAAGCTATTCTAAAATTATGTTTATTTTAACTTCAGTGTATTATGTAGTAATGTATACAACAACATAAAAATATGCAAACAGCAATATTATTGAATTCTTTTTTGTAAAACCTTGGTGCGTGAGATCAGGCTTACAAACGATGTACCTAAGTCTAATGTACTAAAAAGCTTAAAGTCAGCTCAACCTTTCTTACGTTTGTATACTTATATATAAATGCAAAAAGGTTTGTATATTTGTTTAGTTTATTATTTCACGAAAGTCAAATGACCTTAAGATTCTCCTTACTTCATCCACATCAATAAATTGTCAAAAAATTTTGTGTCAAAAACAAGTTAGTCGTGCCTTATTAATGATTTATTAAAAACTCTAAAGCGCGCCTAAGCTAACTTTCGCTAGGTTAAGTTTCTTTTAGGCGGACTGTTTCATAATTAGTCAGCTTAAGCTATTGCTAATATCTAAACAATAGTAAAATACCTGCTGCTTAAATAATTAACGGGGACGCATCGTTTTGTACCTATTGTATTCAAAATTGAACAACACAAGAGACCAGCTGTCACAAATAAGTGAGTGTAAAGGCCAATAAGGTCGGTTTTAAATAAAACATGCACTATGATAATATGTAGGCTTCTTGCAGAACAGGCTCAATCAATTCTTTTTAAGGATATGTTTCTAATATTAGGATAACTATATCAAGATTACATTTACAAACCAATTAATTCGGTGATTCTATGGTCTAGTTTATATTACAATATTGCCGGTGTGGAAGCCACAGATAGTGCCTACATAACCGGAAACCCGAAAAGGAATAGTCCTTTTGTCTATGCTTCTAATTTCTCAAATAAAAACCTCCGCACAAGCGATACAGCTAAAAGTCAAAGATGGCCGTTAATTGTACATTAACCAAAGTTTGGAGGCAAATTAATATGGATAGGATAAATTAAGTCCCCGAAAAGGGGATTCTTCTGGGGGGGAATCTGTTCTGATTGTTATACGAGTTTCTATCTGTAACATAGAAAACCATAAATGCAAAGAATATTCTACTCTATACATCAGAATTTTACGCTTAAGCGATTATACAGGGTGACTGGAAATTAGTTTTTTTGTCTGGACCACTATTTTTATTGTGAATATAATAATTTACAAGTAATTTTCAAAAAGACCACCTCGATTTCGTACGCAACGTCGCATTCTTTTTCTGAAATTAGTTTTCACCACACTTGTTGTATGATTATTTCTAGATATACCGTTGGTATAAGCAATACTGGTAGTTCATCTAGTATGAAATCAATATTGTAATAATCATTTGTTTGGGTCGAGCACACTACTCATCCTAAGCTCTTTGCGGCTTTGCCCTTTATTAGGGAGTAGTGCACTCAGTAACAACTGTGTAATTTATCTTAAGATAAATAACCAGTATTTTAAGTATCTGTGTTTACTGATATCTATGTTTCTATTATCTGAAATAAACAATTTATTAATCTTATTATTATTTATTATTATTATTTCTTACTTGCTCGGCTGCGGCTGAAATTCGCCTTTTTGATACTTCGATCTTTGGCACGGGTTGCGCAATAAAAATAGACTAAGGAGTTCATGTGCCCCCAGACATAATAGTCCATTGGCATGAGATGTGGGCTTTGTGCTGACCAGGGTATTGGACCTCCTCTGCCAATCCATCGTCTAGGATAATTTTCATCAAGCCAATTTCTCACGGACAACATGAAATGCATAGGACAAGCGTCATGTTGGTATATCATGCCACGCCGAGTTTCTAGAGGAACATCTTCCAATAATTCACCAACAGTGTTCGTTAGGAAATCTTCATAATGGGCCCCATTTAAATTATTTGGCAAAAAATGAAGCCCGATTAAATTGTTATGCACGATGCCCATCCATACTAACGGAAAATTTTCTTTGAGACCCTTTTTGTCGTTTTAAGTGAGAATTTCCTAATTGTTTGACCTACAGGCATAGTGTGTGTTGTGGTAATTTGTCATACCATCTTTGCCGAATTTGGACTCGTCCGTCAATAAAATCTTCTTGACAAAATCCGGATTCTCTATGTCCGCATTTAAAAGAAATCGGCAAAATTGCAATCTTCTAAGAGGATTTCCCTCTTCAATAGCCTGTACTGGCGTATAGTGGTACGGATGAATTGAATGGTGTACCACACTTTCCACTGCGACAAGCCAAGAAGGCGGGCTACCAACCTCGTCGGTATAGGGATCACATTGAATATGATTTAAGTTTTCAGCGTGAGTTCTCTGTTGTTATGTCTCTTCCTGACTCCATTGTCAAACCAATATCTTTGACGCTATGTTTGTTACGTCGCATTATAATACCTCATTTTAAAGTGAAATTTTGATGTTTTTAAAATAATATGCCAACTATATTTACCTTGTTAAATTCACTAAAAAACTTGGAAAAAAACCGACAGTATTATTTTTATTTAAGGGGGCTAATGTTGATTTTTCAAAAAATTTATTAAAATTGAAATATCTCATTAATGACTGACTTTGGCTGACAACTAAAATTGTTGCCAATGACCTGTACCATAATCCCCCACAAAGAGTTCACAAATTTCCTGTCACCCTGTAGACAAAAAACGAAGTTTGTACCAAGGCTAGGCGCCCTGGTGTTATTAATAGAGCGAACTGGGAATCCAAAATAAAAACCTTGTGCCTGAAAATATTCAACGAAATCTTCTGATTTAGTACCACTACCATTCGAATTGCGACCTATCTTGTGGGAATATTTCAGATACGAGTAAAATATTAATGTTAAATGGAATTTGATGCTCTCTTACTCAGACAGCGCGCCAAGGACACAAATATGTCATACGTAGTTTAAAATTATCCCATCTGTCAATTAGTAGTAATTCAATTCTATTATGTTAAGGTTTATCGATAATTCAATTCAAGTTTATCAGAATATATCGAATGTGCACCTGCTAGGGAATTCATCTCGAATGTCAGTCAAAGTCTTATTTCGTACAGTCAGTAAAATTAAAGATTTTTCATGAAGGATTAATAACTAATAACTATATGTCACCATACACTATACATACAGTATCTTGCAGGGGCACTAGGGAAATTTTTATTTTACAATTAAGTTTGTCCTCTATTAAATTCAGTTTTTCTTCTTCTGCTGTAGTTCAAAATACATTCGACAAGTACTGAAAGTCTAAGATGAATAGGCTCTAACTTAGTTCTAAATGTAAGTTTGACAAGAGTGCCTATTACGTAAAAATGATAATATTTATAAATAAATAGACTTCAAAGAATATAACTTTCTATGTACAAAACACTTTGACGACCTCCGCTGCTGACTGATGGAAAAATCATTCATAGAATAAGCACCTCATTTGAATTCTAAGTAGTACTACCAAAACCACTGCTACATTTGAATTTGTCAATGAAAAATACATCGGTACGATTACGATATCCGTCAATTTGATTTGCGACGTTACAACACTGGAGAAAAATCCGTCAGTTCTTTGCAAGTGTCAGTCTCTGAAGCGGCAACCGCCTCAAACACGTTAACAATGAACCGACGCTCAATTAAATATAACATGAAATGGAAAGTATCAGTAAGTAGTCAGAGAAGAAGACAAACAGTTCTACGAAAATTTCACATGTAAATGTTTGCAATAATTGTCATTTGTTTTAAACATATAACGTAATTGTGTTACGCTTAAAAGCAGAGCGGAATTCTTTCATTTTTGTGAGAACCGAAAATGTCCGCTAAACTTAAAACTTGTGAATTTTTGTTTCGTCGTTGTCTTCCACTTGTGTAAAAAGAAATAAATGGCATAATTTTATGCAAATCAAGGTAAAGTTTATCTTAAAATAATCTTAACGTTTATTTCTTAAACAAAAGAACTTAAGATTTATCTTTTGGTATGGCTACTCAATGCAGGAAGTAGATTTGCCCTTCACTGAACGAAAAACAATAAGCTATTTATTAAAATGTTGTAGTATGAGTTAAAGTTAAATATTATGGCAGGATATGTTGTTTAATTTTAAAAGATATATATATATATATATATATATATATATATATATATATATATATGTATATGAAACTTGGCAATACTTGTCAACAATACAACAAAGTGAATCCTGAATTTAATAATCACCCGCACGTTGTCATTTGACGTAAAGTTGGCATCGCAAATTGAAGTTTACAGTCACTGTATCCTTGTGGTGTACCTTTCTATTATGATTATTTCAGTGTAAATAAAGGCACTAACACCCTCTACATCACATTGCTAGATAGATAGGTCTCTCCTGAGTATACCTATACTCAAGAGAGGAAAGTTAAGTACATACCTGCTTTATTACATACTTTTTCCTGACAGTAAGTGGCTATAATTAAATCACGGCATGAAGTTTGCAATGATATTATTATCTTCGAGAACAGTTTGACTTTTTTGGAACATAAGAAGTTTGAGATTGCGAAAGCTCCGACTTGTTTGATTTGTTGCCCAAGCGCTTTGAACTGAGTAGAACGGATTTGAATATTACGGTAGACAACAAAGTTTTTGTTAAGTAATATATTAAATAGATTTTTAACCCACTTGACTAAACGATAAATTAACTGTTTTACACATACCTACCTCATGCAATTCATATTTACAACCAACAATCAACTAATAATCCATAACATGAAGGACTTTTAACTTAAGAGTAAAGACTAACCTGTTTCTAATAGAAGCTCGGTTGGCCAGGGTGAGATTCCTGGGGGGTAGTCTTGTAGAGGTCGTTGGGGGCGGGGACGAGGAGGAGGTCCTTGGCAGGCGGCCCGCAGCCGCCGCCGAACCCGCCGCCAGCAGCACTAGACACCATCGGATCATGACGCGCGACTCTCGCAGCGACCGTCTGGCTACTGCCGCTGGCCGCGATCACATTCACTTTTGCTGCGCCAACGCCGTCCCCACTCGATCATGGAAAGTAGGCTTTCACTACGCTCAGATAACGTCTAGTAAACACTCGTGTGCAATTTTGTTTAAATTTTGCACATTTTATTATAATTTAATTAACTTATTTAAATTGAAGAAAACAAACATGTTTTAAATTAAAATTAATCTATACCTAGCTTGTTTTAAACATTATAATTAAGAATTATAGGATGCCTTAATCAGGATACCTAGACGAAAACAAAGGAAAAATCATTATTTATTAATAAATAATTATTTATTGTAAGCACCCCCATTTTCAAATATGCTTAACATGTTTACAATTTTTCTCATGGAGATAGCTAAATTAACATGCGGTTTTTCTAAAGCTACGGTATATTTTTTGCTAAATTTGAACTTATACATACTTAGTAACAGTATTGGGAAGCGTTGTAGGTGTGATTTTTGGGTGAAATAAATAAATAACAAATAAGATTTTCATTATAGAACACAAACATTCTTATAATCGCACATTTTTTTTTAATAAAATTGATTTTCTAAACTTTTTATTATTATAAAAATAGTTAAGGCCGTTGGATATATATACCAGTATAGGCCGTAATAAGATATTTGAGCTTCCATGCACTATAGAAGCTGGATTCTAAAATTTTTAGGTTCAGTTGTTTGCCGGTAGATAAAGTCATAAAATTGTCATCTCAATTTAAAAAATCATATGACGTTTAATCTTTGCAATTTTTTCCTAAACATTAAAATAATTTATGATATAACTTTTGTTTTGCTTGGTATCTCCTGAAGTAAGCAATCCATCACTTCAGGCGATCCTTCGTTGACTTCGCTGCATGTAGAGCAAATCAAACTCATATTCTAGCACAAGCCCATATTTTGGTAAACCGTTCGAGTTAACTGGTGTGAATCGTAGAATATTTATTATTAATTTGTCGTATATCACTTAAAATGCCTTAATGTACAATTTAATTACAAGTCGATTTAATTTGAGTCTTATATTTATATTTCTTGCTTTATTTTATTTAATTCAAGATAAAGTCAGAAACCTTTTACATGAATTTGATGGCTAAGTAATATTTAGTTGTTAAATATATATTTGTAATTCAAATTTACGCAGGTACAAGTGACCAAATAATATTTTATACATATTAATATTTTGGCCAAATGGATTACAATGGATTAACATTGTATTCTGCACAGAATAAGTCTCAGCGAACGAGTTCATAGCCAATAGTTTTTAAAAGAGAATGTTCTGGCTTCGCCGGCTGGCTGGCGGGTTCGCCTAAGAAGCGTTGACAAAGAAAACTGGCCTAGTGTACTCTAAAAGTTCTCTCAAACTAAAAGGAATTCCTTTTTAGGAAAGGAAAATTCAAGGGTCGTGTTATGACGTTATAAAAACGAATAGAATACACGGCACGAAAATAATGGAAGAATGAAAGAAAGGAGACACGCTATTTATTGCTTTTGTGATTGTTGGACTGAAGAGTCGTTACGTCAAGTCAAAAGAAACCTATAGGCTATAAGATTCCTAGAGGCGACCGGATTATTAGCCGAGATCCACTCCTCATGTGAAAACACATCTTTTTGCATAAGTTTTTCTTTTAAAAAGCTGCTACCTCGCTAGAACTCATAACAATATTGAAGTGAACATAACAGGAAAGTAGGGTACATAACGCACGAAAATAGTATGTTTTAAAAATAAAATAAGTATTGTTTTAAAAGATTTATGATTATAAAAATATTGAATACTTCAGAGAGCATTGTTCTAGCGGAGACATAAAGTTATATCAACCAAAACGAAATTCCTTATGATAGATGCCATTAATAGATGTTCCTAAGTTAAAAACTATTCGGTATGTAAACAAACTTTTAGATATTATTGTTATTTTGTTTGGGAGAATGAAGATTTGGAATAAAGACATTAAGCAAACTTGGACAAAATATCTATCATAATATTTACGCGCTGCCACAGTTACGTCAGGCCAGCAGTGCCACGACGAGATAGAATTTTAAACTTTATATTATTGCAGCCGTATAGTCAAAGTGGCATTTACTTGTGTAAAATTTAAATATTCGTTATTCTGCAAATATTTACTACTGTTGAATAAAATTAAGTTAGATGAAATCGTATTAACAAAATCTTTATATCCACTAAATATTTAAAACGTCAAGTCTACTCCAAGTAAGTGTTCTGGTTCCATTCTATTTTAACAAATTGCAATAACAATCAACACTTAATCAGAACCAAAATAAATTAATTGACTCGTGAAATTCGCAACCCCAAACTTACTTCCATATAAGGCAATATGACACCGTTCGTTCTGTTTGCTCAGCTTTATTGATCAGGAGCTGTGAATTGAATGTTTCGATATTCTTTAAAACTGCGATATTAATATTTAATTGCATTGTATTTATTTATTCTCTTAACGCATTAATTTGTGACATAAACTATAGCAAATTTACTCATCTACGCTTCTAATGCAACAGCGCCAATTGAATCTCTATAGTGTTGAAGCAGATCATTCAAATTTTCAAAACCAGGCTATAGTCAGAGAGCACTGTAACACCATGTGCCACGCATCGCACACCAACCACTAACAAGCCAATACTTCACAATGAGAATGTATGATAAATTTGAGACTATAGACTTGACAAGGCGTATTATTTAGTTGAGGACCCTCGGGTCGTTCTTATGACAAAAAGGTCGCTGTTATCGCCGCATTTTTCAATATCAATGACACTGGCGCTCCTCGCATTAATCTATGAACGTTTTGTAGGGATAAAGTTACCTATAGGTACAGTCAATTTGGGTAACTTTGAAATTTTTTTACAGTATTTGAGATATTACAATCTGATTAATATTTATTACACCTTTATTTTATTGAATTAACAATGTCCTTTTGAATTCGTGAATTTTTATAACATGATGAATTTACTGAAAATACAATATAATTACCCACAATTTTACCCAAAAGTCAAATTGAAGTTATAACTTTGGTTAAATTGACAACACTTTTAGCATTCATTCTAGCTCCGATCCCCGCCCAGTACGGACGTTCCAAGACCACTCCGATGGATCGGTTTCTTCCCGTTATTCAGTGGCGCTGTTTACTGATGTCATAGTACAGCGTGCGATGCGTTCTTACTCCCTCCGAGCGCTATCGAAGTGAATTTTTTCTTTGCGACTAAGTCTCTTAGTTTTCAAAGTGCTGTGCTGTGCTTGTGTTGAGTGCTGTGTGTGCCCAGCGTAAAGTATTCTGGTTTTAGTACAAAGGATACCCAACGGTGACAACTTAATTTGTTTTGATCCAGTTCTTTTTATTTTATATATTATTTCCTTTACTTACTACACTTTATTTACTATTCTATTTTATATTTATTTTTATCATATTTGTGTCTTTCCGTGCATAATTGTCCTTTTGTCGGTAAAGGTTGACCCTAACGCGGTCAACTGTTTACCTGCGTACCCTTTTTAGGATTCTAGGCGAACTACGGTTAGTTTTAATTTATTCTCCCCAGCCTAGCGCTGGTAGGGAAGTTAGCCGCAAGGGTTCGCTAGGTTTTTAGGAACTCTAGGCATCTTTTATATATTTATATATTCATATAATTAGTCCCAACCCCTCCCTAATGGATTCGCAGAGTTTATTAAACTTTGCGAAGGCCTTCGCCCAGGCACTCACTGCGTCGGGTGTCCCGATCAAAGATGAGGTCATAACGCAGGCTTTTTTTACTTTTAACGCGTCCTCGGCCCCTCAGACTCCAATCCCGGCCCCTCAGGCCTCAAACGCCCAGACCCCTCAGGTCTTTAGCTCTCCACCCGCGTCTCCCGGGCCCTCCGAGATGGACAGTGTTTCGGACACATCCTCTCGCACGTCGCGCCGCAAGCGTACCGCTCCGTTACCGCTACCGTGTGGTACAATGAATACGAAGTTATAATGTCGAAACAGAAATTACAATCTAAATAGTGAAATAAACTTATTGAAATGTAAGCAAAACACTTAAATAACATTTGTAGTTTGAGTATAAACTTTACAATCGCGATCAAGCCTTACAAGTAATGATATTGAAATCGAATATTATGTCCACACTACCTCTGCCAAACTGGGATGTACCATTAGCCAGGACGATATTGCCTGTGTCCATCGCGTTGGGCCTCGGCGGCGGCCAGGTCAATTTTAGGTAAGGCCCAGGAACTCGAGATGGCGTTTCGTCTGAACTAGAGGTGGAAATATTCTTGCCAGAAAATTACCAGGTACTCTATAGTATACAAATGACTGGGATTTCATCAAACTCCCGGAATAATTATTCTGAGTACGTACATTTTAGGTAACTTTGAATTGAGTCTAACTTTGAACAAAGTTGTGAAAATGATTTATTTTTTTTACATGGAAACGTTTTGATGTTTCAGTATGGGCACTGCGTAAAACGAATCGCCAAAATGTTTTGTAGCAAACGCGAAGTAAAAAATAAACTCTCAATGTCATAATTTTGTAAAATACCCGACTTTCCGTAGTAAAGTTCTTGGAGGTGTTTAGTGCTTGAAATCGTGATTAAAAATATAAAACTTACTGTAAGCAGATATGTTGTTGTGTTTTTCTGTAAAATGTAGTTTATATATTATCATTGTAAAATCGTTATCCGTTTTTGATGTTAAATATTGTGTGAAACTGATAAAGTTTTGAGTAAGTTAAAAATCAAAGTTATTCGGATAATATTGAATGCTGCCAAGTTACCCATATCATAAAAATATTATGTTGCGTAACTTTAAATACGTGCATAATGTTGCTCAGTTCTCATAACGATATTTTTCCACCAAATTGGTCTTTATTTATATGGCAAGACAAAGCGATCTATAACATTTATACTTCAGTGTAGATTTCATTTTCATAGATTATGTTTTCCTTAATAAACAGACATCATTTAATTATACCTAAACCTTAAAATATTCAAATATTAAAAGTTTTTCATCATATAAAAAATATATTCAAAGTACCCAAAATAATAACTTGATGATAACTTTTTGTGAAAATGTATTAGCCACATTGTTGTCGAGTTTTCTTCTTTTAACCTTTTTTTTTGTTCCCCTCACGGAGAGGGCAGGAGGATCTAAAAAATGCTCTCACGCATACCTGGCCGCGCGCGATTGCCGTTATGTGGGACTCGTCACTGCGAGCCTACCAGAGCTTCTACCCACTAAAAAACCCTCTGAATGACTGGTGCAATTTTTTGCCACACAGCCTTCATCTGAGCGACGACCAATTGGAGAAAGACGCCGCGCTAGCGGGGCCCACAAGGGGTCACCCGCTGGGAATTACATAGCACTGAAGGTACTCAAAGCATTGAAGGTGAATACATAGCACGGAAGGTGCTCCAAATGAAAAATGAAAAATTGAATTAATTCGAATTTAAATTAGATTAGAAGTTGCGGCCTGAAGGGCTTCGAGATCTAGTGTTAGTTGCGTGGTGCTGTTGCACTGTAGGTTGTTCAAGATCTCTGTGCAGGTCCACGTTACGCACGTACCAAGGTGCTTTTGTGGCCCTGCGGCAGAAGAGATTTTGAACTACCTGCAGTTTGTGCAGGACGGAGGGTTTGGCGTGAGCAAAGATTGGCGAGGCATATGTCATGACGGGTCTAACGCAGGTCTTATAAAGCGTACGTTTGTTTCTGAAGGATATTTTACTTTTCCTACCTAACATACTATGTAGGCGGCCTAAGTAAAAACGGGCGAGATACGTTCCTCTATCGACGTGTGGCTTGAAAGAAAGCGTCTGGTCTAAGGTGACGCCTAATATTTGCTACAGCGCTTCCAGAGGATGGGAATACCTAACATTCTAACGTGGAGATTGACGGCGATACGACGTTGTTTGCAGTCGAAGTAAACCGCAGAACTCTTGTCTGGATTCACGTCGATACGCCATTTTTGAAATCATGCACCGAGGGCGTTAATGGCCGGAACACTGAGGCCTTTGGTGTAAAGATCGGTGTCGTCGGCAAAGAGGGTGAGTTCGACGCCTTTCGGCGGAATGGGAATGTCGTTTGTGCACACGGTGTACAATAGAGGGACGAGGACTGAGCCTTGAGGGACTCCAGCCTTTATGGGACGAGGCGCGGAAAGTGTGCCTTAAAACGAAACGTACGGTCTTTGAGAAAGGACGCTATTATTCTAACTAGGCGATCCGGTAAGCCTATTTTATAAAGTTTATAAACGAGACCGATGTGCCAGACTTTATCGAAAGCCTTGGCTACGTCAAAGAAAACTGCGACCGTTTTCTTACGCCGCGGATAGAAGCCGTCGAGTACGTACTCGACGATTCGATGGACTTGCTGAGGGCAGGAGCGCTTAGCGCGAAAGCCGAACTGATGGGGAATAATGTGGGGATCGCCATCCGTTCGAAACAGATGGTTCCACATTCGAGAGAGTATGACTCTCTCGAGAAGTTGAGACATGGCCTTGAGGAGGCTGATGGGTCTGTGATTACCCGGGATATTCAGAGGTTTACCCGGTTTGGGAATGCCTATGACTGTCGCTTCTTTCCAAGCTTTTGGAAAGTAGCTAAGGTCGAACCAGGCATTGAAAATGATAACTAATAAAAAGTGCGTGATCGGAAATTTCCATCCGCACCCAGAGCCTTTTTGGACTTTTGACTTCTAATGAGAAGCGAGATTACATCATTAGAGACTGTGACGGGGTCGGTGGTAATGGGGAGAGAGTCCCTGGGGAGGACTTCGTCCTCCACCGCCTGGATGTGGGAGGGAACCGCGGGTTGCGTGCTGGGCGAGCATTGTAAGGCAATGCTGTCAGCGAAGCAATCGGCTTTCTCATCGACTTCGAAGATAGTAGTGTCATCGGGATGAGTGAGAGGAGGAACGTGAGAGGCGGCGTCTACGCGTAAGGCTCGGGCCATAATACGCTTGGTGGGACGGGGAGATATTCTCCATGAGATCGTTCATTTGAGCGTCTTGGAGTTTTTCGAGGCAAGATCTAACTTTACGTTGTAGCTGATTCGCAGCTAATCTATAGGTGGGCGTGGGATAGAGAGCCGCGTTCTTAGCTTTAATAAGATTGCTAACGGCTACAGGAAGCGTGGGTGTGCCTTGCTTAGCAACCTTTTCGTTAACACTGATGGCTGAGTAGATAGCATCAGTGAGGGAATTAACTAATGAACCTATTTTGTCCGGGCTATCTAGAGATTCAGGCGAGATCGCGAGCGGAGAGTTCCAGGCCTCTAAGGCTAAAACCAACGTATTTTAAAGCCTTTCCAGTTGGTAAAGGTCTAAGGAGAGGTGACGTTATCGTTAGGCGGTCCTAGCACGAGGGAGACGGGGTGGTGATCAGAGCCTAGGTCATCGAGCGGTTCGATAGACCTGAGATCAAGGTTGATATGCTTTACTACAGCAAAGTCGAGGATGTCGGGAGAGTAGTTCGGGTTGTCGGGATAGTGAGTGGGAGTGACGGGAGAGATGACGTCTAAGTCGAGTTGCTGAGTGATGTTAAAGAGTCCGATACCGCTGTTGTTGGTCGATAGGCATGGCCAGTCAGTATGTTTAGATTAAAATCTCAGAACATAATGACTGAATGGCCGAGGGCGGGAATGGCCTCAAAATCGCTGCGGATTGGTCTGGTGCCACTAGGTATGTAGGTTGAAGCTTAGATAATGGTCGGATGACCAGTCATAGCTAATCTGCACACTGTGGTTTCCATGTTGAGGAGAGGGGGGGGTAGGGAGAGGAATGAAGTGGAAACCTCTTTTGTAGTAGATAACTGTGCCGCCAAAACCATCGGAGTTGGGCCTATCGTTACGAGTGAACGCGTACTTGGGAATATCGAATCGCCTGGAGCGGTTTGGAGTCAGCCACGTCTCTTGGAGAAGCAATAAGTTTGGCTCGTTGTTCTGAAGGAACAATTTGAGCTCAGGGAGATTAGTACCAAGGCTACGAATGTTAAATGAAACGAGGGATAAGCCCTTGAGTTTGATACGACCGGACGCGGGATTTGCAGGTTTAGACATTTTATTTACTATTTATTTAAAGACCTTATACTTATATAATTTACAACGAACTAAGTAGCGAGTGATGCTCGGCTAATGCGAAGAGATGCTCTTGAGGAGAGCGGGCGGCGCGCAGTTTGCGTGCGAGATCGGAGATTTCCCTAATGTCGACGTTTTGAAGACGTCGAACATGGTCTTCATGTCCTCAGCCAACGACGACTGAGGCGAAGACGACGGAGCGGGACGCGGGCCTATGGGAGCTGAGATAGGACGGGAAGGTGGAGCGGCCGGACGCTGTCTCCAGGAGAGAGCCGGAGTCGGCGTCGGCTGCACGGGCTTTGCTTCCGCGGGAGCCCGGTTGCGCAGCGGAGGAAAGTTGGCGGGATTTACGGGGTCCCCAGTTTAGGCGCGACCCTCTTAGCAGCGGAGTGCAAAGCGCGCGGACAAACCCTGTAGTTAGCCGTGTGGCCTGCTGGCTATATGCGATTTATCTAACTGATAAGAGCCTAGTGAACGCGCGGAAGTCTACTTTAGTCGCGACTTGAATGTTTATAGAATTTTGGGGCCATACAGTTGGTGTGTTTGGGGATTTATTATTATTATTAGTATCACATTTAGAAGAACGGACATGTTACAATTTAATTAAGAAATAGTTATAAATATAAATATGGTTGAGTCTAGTCAATAAAGCCGAAAATATTGAGCTCTCAGTTCAGACGTCTTAGTCAAATACGACCTTAATTTACTCCTTAACAATTAATTTGTATCATTATTTATTTTTAACTAATTCACATAGGTATCTAAGTAAAATATACTTAAGTCGTATTTACGTATTTCTTTAGATAAATTAATGTTTAGCAGATTCCTCAGTACAATATTATTATTTCTTAAAATATTTAAGAAAAAATTTACTAAATTCTTAAATAAAAATTATTAACCCAAAGACAGTACTTGCTGGGATTTAGGCTGTGCCACTATATGCACTTTCTATCTAACTACCTGTGCGAAGCCGGGGCTGTTCGCATGATATAACCAATAAACTCAATGCTGAGGTATAATCTTGTGGGCTCAAATAGGATTTGTTTGCATGGTGTTCCAGCTACGATCCTGAATCCTATTGACAGAAGTTATCTCGTGTTTTTACAATTTATAGCCGTAATACACAAAAAAAAAACGATAAAAATTAATGTTCTTTCTTAATAATAAATAATTATTCCACAATATTTTAGAGTGTGCACTGAATCCTTAGTTTATTTTTAAAAGGATTAAATAAAATAGTCTTCAGTCCTCCCACACGTAAGTTTTTTTCAAGTTTTCCGATAAACTACAGTTGCGAGGTGTGCGTTACCCCAGCTGGAAAGTTGCTTCTAGAGTGTGATGAGTGGGAGACGCAATTAGCTCGCACCTGCTGTAAATGTGCGCCAAATTAAAAATTTGTGCGTATTGTCGTTTTGGGAAAAAATAGAAAAAACGATTTCTGCTAGGGTAATGCTGTTCCAGCAGGAAAATTCTAAACGAATGATCGTAGAGAGATATATTGTGCACGTGCAGAGAGCTTATATTTGTGGGAATTTGTGCGCTGAAAAAATAATTTGTGGGTCTTCAGGTTTTCAAGATATTCCATTTCCTGCTGCGGTAACGTTTTGCAGAATCGTGTATCTCGGAAACCATTAAATGTGCGGCTGGACTTCTTCCTCGTACCCGCCTTTTCAGCTCATCCCACAAATGTTCTATAGGATTCAAGTCGCGACTGCGGGATGGCCAGTCTATTGTGGCAATCCCAACTTGTTCCTAACGGCAGCAGTGTGGCAGCAAGCATTATCATGCATTAACTTGAAATTTTCGCCAATAAATCCAGCGTATCCAAATAATCCGCACATAGCAGAATGTCGTTGATGTATCTTTCTGCGGTTAGCCCCCCTCTCCGATCTAGGTATGAATACCAACACCGTTTTAGCTACAATAGAAATGCCCGCCTACAACATACCGGATCCACAACCGTAGGCCACTGTTTCTGTATTACAACATTGTGTAAATCGCTCCCCCGTTCTTCTGTGGACTCTTCGTCGACGGTCGCTACCAAGCAGGCACATTCTGGTTTCGTCTAGAACAAGATTTGGCTCCATTGCTCCATATCTCAATTTAAGTGGTCACGAGCAAACTGTAACCGGGCTTGTCGGTGAGCTGGGGACGATTTGGGTCCAGTGGCTAGCCTTATTGAGGTCAAGTTTGCTTCTTTAAGTCTTCGCTTCACTGTCCACTCACTAACAGCCCTCCCTCGA
This sequence comes from Marasmarcha lunaedactyla, assembly GCA_923062675.1. Classification (NCBI taxonomy): domain Eukaryota; kingdom Metazoa; phylum Arthropoda; class Insecta; order Lepidoptera; family Pterophoridae; genus Marasmarcha; species Marasmarcha lunaedactyla. The sequence continues at coordinate 7,575,507 of OV281339.1, read as the reverse complement.
ACCGTTGTCGTCCTGATCCTGGTCTTCTGACTAAGTTACCAGTCTCTCTGAACTGCTGGATAAGGACAATGATTTGAGCGGTTTCTGCAGGTGTGGTTTCCATTTTCTTAGAGCTTCAGTATTTCCAGTTACGTGAAATTATTTAGGACTGAATGCAAATTTAGTAAAAGTTCGTTTTTTAGGACTCATGGACGATATGGTTTTTTTAAATGAAAAATTGATGTCTTTTATTTTTACGTTTTATGACATCAATGATTTTTTTCTCTGTTATATTGAAAAAGGTTGAAAGCTATCAAAATTCCCTTTCAAATGATGTAAATCAAGACATAGTTTATTGCATTTAAATGGTAAAGCTTTGGCTTGAGCAACCCGCGATGAAGTGTTTCCAAGGTGTACAATCTAAATGGGTCAGTATGGAGAAGTCAGAAACTATGAGAGATAGCGAAATCTGTTCTTAGGAACCATGGCGTCGATTTTAGATTTAATAATAATCACATTCAAACTTTTTTCTTAACTCTCATACATAACCGGGAATCAAACCTGGTCAATACTCTTGTAATCGCGTCAAGTATTGGTCCGTAATTATAAGGACCAAATTTGGCTATGAAATCTTGTGTAAACAAGACTGACAGTAAATTAGACTGAAATGGCCACAATTTAATTAATTTGCAAAATGTCATGAATAATATGCATCGATCATCAATTATCTGAAGAGACCACTTATGCATATCTTATCTGTATCGATATTATGCATTACAAATAGCATTTATTTAAAATTAGAACGCATTTGTCCAGCGAGCGTGCCGAATCATTTAAAATTTGAAAATGGAATACTTATCTTGGAATTAATGTCATATTTTAAATAAAACGAGCCTTTTCATAACCTCTTCGTTTTGAAATGCGTCAAACGGGTCTCTTAACACATATGCACCCCAAAAAAAACGAAACTCAATTTTACATTCGTTACCCAAAAGCATTTACCTTTGCATTCAGCAGAACGGCTACCATTTTGAACATTTTCTGAAATAAAATTATGTTATTGTTGGGTTTTTCTTTTAATTATTTAAACAAGATTCGATTGAATTTTTGCTTGATTGCAGATTCTTCATTGTTTACAGAGATTTTGACCAGGTTCGATTCTCGGTTATGTATGAGAGTTAAGAAAAAAGTTTGAATGTGATTATTATTAAATCTAAAATCGACGCCATTGTTCCTAATAACAGATTTCGCTATCTCTCATAGTTTCGGACTTGTCCATACTGACCCATTTGGACTGTACACCCGGTATATGTTAGACAAATTTGAAGGTAGCCACAAAATTGTATACAAGAAGTTTTCTTACATTTTTTTCTGGGGAACTGCCGTTTCTTAGATGTCGTGATTTTTTAAGTTGAAACAGTTGTATTATACATAAATACCTACATTTCTAGACCGCCTTTCAGATAGTGTACTGAGCGCATATCGCTTCTCCGGTAGGCTTAGACCAGCCATAAGCAACCTTATATTATATTATATTATAGGGGCCACAAACACGTTTCAGTCACGGTGTCAAGGGCCACAAGCAAAAATTATTTAGGTCTTAATTGAAACGTAATTCTGAGTTAACGATGTAGTAACTTTATTAATGAAAAAGAAACTTTTCACAAAAATGTTTACATGTTTTAATGCGATTTTTGATATTGTGAAGACTTTTTCAAGTGTACCTGTGGATTGCGTGTACAGTGAGAACCCTCCAGAAAAAAAATAAAAAATGGTGTTCATTCAGTAAAAGCTCTAAAACAATTGTAAAAGTAATCTCTGTATTTGTAAAAAGATAAAACAAGATCTACATTATTTAACGTGCGCTCACTCAGTTCTCACGAACTACCAACGGAATTGGTTAAAAGTATTAATGTAACAAATAATATTTACATACTAGTTTTTAGTAAAACCCATGTTTACTTACCTTTATAATTTGTAGATCACCTAGTAACGTATTTAAGGTATTCCAAATAATTTCTTGCATTCTCATTTCTTTCTCACTCATTTCTCAAGCATTTCTTGCTCACTCATGCATTTGTAGCATCACAGAAACTATAAATTAGTTCCGACTTTTAGTAAAATTTTACTACATATCCACCATCGTAATATTTTATATGCGTTTTCTGTGTTTAAAGATATTTGATTATAATTTTTATAATTTGAATGCATCATTTAGGGTGACCCTTATTATGTTTAAGGGCAAAAAGACATTTTTTTAAATATGTGTGATGAACACGATAGATTACTTGGCCATTTTTTTATATATTACTATCAACACCTGATTTCAATGAAATATAATGATGTGGTGACCACCTAATGATGTATTAACATTAGAAAAATGACAATCGAATATCATTAAAAACAGACAACGAATATAAGATAGAAGAAAAACGTCTAAACCTTTTTCAATAAAAAAAAATATGGATATCTAGTAAAATATTTTACTTACAAGTTGAACTAATGTATAGTTTCTGTGATGCTACAAATCTTAAGATATTAACATTTTTAAATTACTTAAAATATGTGGACTGAGTGAGCACTCACAAAATATTATCCAAAAACCTGTTACGTTAGTGGATCGTTTTGTATTTTTCAGTCTCATATTAAATTTACCTATACACGTATATAGAAGTTTAAATTTTCAGTTTATTCATCAAAAATCGTGTTTTCGAAAGTGTGCGATTTAAGTGAGCATAAGAAATTATTTGTAATACCTTAGCAGATTCAATGCGGCTTTTTTTTTTTTACTTTAGCGCCTGGCGGCGAAGACATGTTTAGGGCTTCTCTGAGGCGCCAAGGGCCAGGGACTTACGGAGCCATGTGTGTATCTTACCGCTTTTTCGTCGTATTCCGCTCGTTTTTATTGTAGTTGCAACCCAAAAGCGTACGTAAGCGGTTAATTATATTCATAAAAATAAAATTTCAAGTATCTATAAATGAATATCTAAGTGTTTATACCGAAATGGAAGGTAAGTGACTTATCTTTATCAGGAGTTGTAAACCTTTTAAAAGTTTTGCTATATGATTGGTTCGATTGGTTGATCAATCCGCTTTCTTTTTATCGTAGATCGGCAAATCACCTTGCTATTTGTGTATAAATAGTATTTCATAAACAAATTAACAGTGTACTAGTATTAAACTTTTGAATAAAATATCTGTTTCGAACAAATCAAATCAATCGAGAAAAAAATTAGAAATACCTTTCAATGGATTATACACTATAATATGTCCTGTGTAGTTGGCCTCTGTAGCTAAATCAATCAGGATATATTATAGAGTAACTATAGATTGATATAATACCTCATGATTTATTCTAGGATTTTCTAGAAAAAGAAAATACAGAACACATACAGACTCAGGTAGTCTGAAACTGAAAAGCAATGCGATGACGAGTTTGTCGAACAGACTTGTTCTAGTCTATTGAAAAGGTTTGCAACTCCTGAAGTGTGCGTTTTCATGCAATACCCCGAAGTTAACTCAGGAACCATAATCTGCGTGACAAAATTAAGATACGAAATTACGGGTAACCTTTGAAATATGTCCTTTTATCTGAGTTTTACAGGTAAACATTTTGGCACCTCTCGGGCGCAATGCGCCATACACAAAAAATACTCATGTTGCCTCTACGGCGCCATCCGCACGGAATCGGTTAAATACGTTACTAGTTGATCTACAAATTATAAAGGTAAGTTAGCATAGGTTTTACTAAATACTACTATATAAATATTACATGTTAAAATAATACTCTTACCAATTTTAGTTGGTAGTTTGTGAGAACTCAGTGAGCCCACGTTAAATAATGTATATCTTATTTATCTTTTTAGAAATACAGAGATTACTTTAGAATTTTAACCAATTTTAGAATTTTTACGAAATGAACACCATTTTTAATTTTTTTTTGTGAAGGGTGCTCACTCAATCCGTACGTACACCTTTTTCAAAACTTTTGCAAGATCTGGCTGGTCGCTATCCTTATTACATCATCCAGATGAGAATGTGTAAGATTGTTTCTGTAAACGTTCTTTGTGTATTTCATTTTTGAAAAAGACGATTCGCACACATACGTGGACCCAAAGAACGTTAGTAGGATTTGGGCACATCTTTGGACGCTTTGAACTTCAGGTGGGCCAATTCCAAAGATCCGCGGGCCTCATACGGCCCGTGGGCCATATTTGTAAAAATATTGTATTTACTTAAAAGTGCTTTATATAGTTCGCGCGCTCTAGTTATATTGTTCTGGTATACAAAAGATATATGGTTAACATCTTGAGGTGACGCATGACTTGAATGAGGTTTATAAAAAAGGGCTAATAATAGTAGGTACCAGTAATCAAAACCGTCAGAGCCGCTGGATATTCGATATTAGATGTACGGTAAATATCAAATATTTATGAATCAATTATCGTAGTTAGCAATTCAATAAAGCTTAGAACCCCGAACTGTAAAGTAAGTGGCCAGCCATACTGAAGTCGAGGGCTCATAATACGCCAACAAACATAGCTTTTATGACTTTAATAAAATTTAAACAAAAATTTATACATAGTGGAATTTATCAAAAAATAGTTATCTCAAAACATAATAACAGAGATAATTATTTGGGATATTATATCTTGTAGCTACAGTCGACCTAGGGCTTTGGGCAGGCTGTTTTCTTGAGGTATTTCTTGCCAGAAGGCATGTTCACTATGGTGACCCCCTGAGGGAATACTTTCTCCATCTGGTCTTCAGGGACTGTTGGTAAAACCATGCAGTCATCTCCTACCTGAAAAAAAAAACAATTTTACATTTAGACAAAAATAATAATAATAAAACTCCTCGTTACGTTCTAATAATAAAATTCCGAAATCTGTTCAAGGAAACTGTATACTTATAAAAAAAATGACAAAAGAGGGTGGGTTGAAGTCTTCACAGGTAATTTCTGTTTCTGAAAAATATATACATATACGTATAAATATTATGAATACAGCTTGGCTGCGGCATGACATTAGCACACACAATTAACTACCTTGTGTTTGTTACTTTCATGTCAGTTTCAGTCAAGCTGTATACATAAATACCTATTTGATGTATTTTCCTCTCGCTCTACCTATAATACTTTTTAGCAGTCAAAGTTACGGTGTATAATTATGATGAAAATGAAACAAAATAAGACTTTAATCAAGTGCCATGTATGGTTGCCACAGACCTATATACAATGTGTCTGATCATCAATGTCGGAGACTTTAAGCGTGAAATATGGTATTTTTTATCGACAAATCTCAAATTTTTTTCACCTCCCTACCATAATGAAATGGCAGCAATTTTGTTTTCTTTTACCTCGAAGCCCAGTTGACTGTACTGATATGGTCATTTAAAAAAAAACGTAAAAAAATACAATATTGATTTTGGTTTTTTAAAACCTGTTTTGTTCTTTTATGAAAATGTTATTGAACAAACTGTATCATCACTTGATTGTCTACATTATTAGCTTTCAATTGAGACTTCTTTCGTATTCCTAGGACTTCGTATCCATATAGGCGTCTGTGTTGTGCGGCGTATTATAGAGACTGATAAAAGAGTGACCTATCAGCAGATTCCGACAAGCTTAGGCATTGGTATGAGTAAGTGCACAATATCCTCCATGAACATTTAGCGGTCAGGAAGCTTTGTGCCCGGTACTACACATAATTTGACCGAGGGCCAAAAACTCCCTCGTGTTGATTGGTGCCGTGAAATGGTTGAAAGATTTCACGGAGGTGACTCAAGTGCTGTGTTCGATATACTTACGGGTGACGAAAGCTGGATTTACTGTTATGATCCCGAAAACAAAAGAAAGTCGCTCAGTGGGTGTTTCCTTCCGAGGAGTTGAAAAGTAAAGTGAAGAGAGGTCGAAGCGTAAGAAAAAAGATGGTGGCCTCGTTCTTCGGAAGGGCAGGTCATTTCGCGACGATTGTCTTAAGAGGATCTAAAAACAGTTTCAGCGGAGTGGTACACTAACAACTGTTTGCCACTTGTCTTGGAAGTTCGGGAGAAACGACCTCGCAGTAGGATCCTCCTTCACCACGACAACGCCTCGTCGTACACGGCCAGGCGAACGCTCGACTATTTGATGACGTCAAACGTGAAATTACTAATTATTTATTCCATAAAATAAAATAAAAACTTTTAGCAAAACGTTTTATGGACGCCGCGGAAGCTGTGGCTGCGTTTCAAAAAGCCGGGGGAGTGGGCAAAGTGCTTTTCTCAGTGGTTCCATCGGACGCAGCGGTGTATTGACGTGAATGGACACTATTAGTTTAATCATTTTTGATTTTCTAGGAACTTTTAGTTTGACCCTCGTATATAACCATGCACCAAACTCGTTGTACTTAACGCCAAACTAGTTGTAAGATTTAAAATTTGTTTTGTGCTGTAATTTTCAAATTTATCAGTATGAGTTAATATAAAGTACACACATGGAAATGGGAGAAAGGGCATTTTTATCAGGAATTGACATATTTTGTCGTCTTAACAGAGCTTTATTTTTGTTTTTTTTTTACCTTAGCTTTATTTTTTTAGTTTATTATGAATAATACTAACGGCTATTTCTCACGTCAAACTGTCGACGCGATCAGACTACTCCAATTAGTCGTGTTGACGATCAGACTAGTTGGAGCCCTCCTTCAGGGTATGAGAGCAGTCGCGTCTGCGCCATGCGTGCCAGGCAGTGACAGTATAGTTTATATCTTTGTTAGGAACTATCGACCCTTTGCAAAGAAAAGCCTCAGTAGTAAAGCAATTTGCTCAGTGCTGTTAAAATTAAATTGAAAATAACAAGCATTGACGATGAAATACCGATATTAACCGGAAAAATATCTTAATGCAGAAATGATAAGATTCGGAGAAAATATTTTCCATACATTCTGGAAATCATGGTTCCGATGTAGAAGTGCTTTTCTTTACATTATTATATTTCGCTACTCAGCACAAGCCTTGACGATGCAAGGAGGCGTCAAGATAGCGATTCTTAGTGCAGCCTTTGTCAAGTTCTGTATCTCTGGTTTACCCTGTATACAATTTATTTCATTATGTCCGTATGTAGGTGAGTTAGTGGTATGCGGATATGTTTGTTCATACAAAAACTGATGACCGGCTAAAAAAGGACAGATAAGTCATAAATATTTGTATATTTTAATATAAGGTATACCTTCTATACAATATACATTTTTTTAAATAAATATATCTATTGAAATATATCCAAACTGAAATCAAAAATGAGGAAGTTGGATAAAAACTATACAATAATTATGAAAATATAGCTTTTATAATAAAGTACAAAATACGGTACTTAGAAAGTTCAAATAGCTGTTCCAAAAACAAAATATTTTCAGACCCGTCGTTTAAAAGTACAGTTGACATTGTAACACATTGTATAATTCGTACAGTTGGCGAAAAAAAGTTAATCCAGCATTTTGTGGCAGTAAATTTTTATTAACAAACTGGTTTTTAACCTACTTTAAGAAAATGAAGAGGTTCTATGACCAACTGCAGGTAATTTGTGTATTCATGTGAAACGAAGAATTAAAAAGCCAAGTTTTTTTTATTTATCTACTAACCTTCCAATCCACCGGAGTAGCAACCTTCGCTTTATCGGTGAGCTGCATGGAATCTATTACACGTAGAATTTCACTGAAACGTAAGAAAAATACGCCATTAAAATATTTGTCGATAAAAAAATATTACGAATTGTAAACGGAGGAACAGTATTAGTTTTATTTAATTAAATTTGTTATTTTGTTGATTCCCTTACGCACATTTTTGGGATATTCATGAAACTGTGGTAAAGTCTTCATGGCCATCGATTACCTAAACAACCTAGATAAACAATCAGGTTTAGAAAAACCTCGTCAACAAAAGCGTGCCCAGGTGAACATTTGGGCACATTTGGGTTCTCCTGCAATTCCGTCACTTCAACAGTAAACATGACAAAACAAATTAAAATTTACACCTAAATGTGTAATAACAAAAAAATATGCATTATTTGTAAAAGTTATTATCAATGTGTTAATTTACTTGTGAATTTAAACAATAATTTTACAAAACAGCAGAATTTCGGATGTATTATTATATTCCACATTCTACTCATATTATAATTAACAAAAGATGATATTAAAATGCTGCTGCCCTGTGGTTCTTTGATGAAGTAAAAGCCAGACATCACTTAAACCATAAACTAACTCGAAAAAAAAATCACAAACGGTTTAAATTGCCAAAAAGTATGTTTTTTCAATCCCAGACAAACCCCAGGAACCCAGAATAAACATACATATATAAATATAATCCATATAAAAGAACAAGCATCTGTGTTCATCACACAAATGAATGCCCCGCCCAGGAATAAAACCCGGGCCCTCCGACGTATGGGCAGGGAGCAGAGTATGGGCAGACTACTGCCCACTAACTACAGCGGTCGGCTGCAGATAATTTTATCGCGTTTCGCATCAGAAGAAGTGTAAGTACATTATTTTAACCTTATATCATTTAATTTGAATAACATGCTGAACTCAAGCCAGAACCGTAAAAAAACATTTCTTTGGAATAGAAAATAAATGAACAAATGTGTGTACCTAATGAAAGAGTGTTTTATAAGTGATGAGAGGTGAAGTACAGTAACATGGCGTTGTGCCTAAGCTCTACATTGTTGAGGTTTTATAGGTACATTGGACGACACAATAGGCTATATAACAATATAAAAAAAGCAATCCGCATAGATAATGTGTTCTAAAAGCTATTCGCGTTACTAACGTAAACATAAACGATATTTAATATTTTTTTAAAAACACGAATTCATTTGTCTATTTTGAGTTGGAACATCAAGACATAAAACGGTTTTGGGTTTAAATGTCTCGCCGTGTCTTGAAGCCACCGTGTGACGTCACAGGCCAGTCCCGACGCCATATTGCTGAAGCAAACCTTTTGACAGCTTAAATAATCAGAGAACTTTGTAATGAGTTTTTTAAATAAAATATTGAAAGTAAATAAAAATCAAAATTATTTCTTGGGTCTTTATACACCACAAAATAATGTGAGAGGGTTTGCGAAAACTATTCAAATAGCCTATTATCAAATGTACCGAACATAAAAATAGATACACGGGCCTATATATACAGTGTTAGCGTTAGTACTTAGTAGCGTTTCAGGGTCGGTGGGTGGCACTAAAAGATGAATATTAACAAAAACTATTTGGCCAAATTCAGCGTATAAAAAGCATTTAAATGCAAGAGAGTACTCAATAAAATTGAATGATTTTGTTTTTATTTCGCAGTTTAATAATTATTATTTCAAAATAAAACATAGCATGCAATGCTCAATTAAAATTAACTACAGAATTTTTAGCTTTAATAAAAAAAAACATTTGTTTTACAAAATTTAACTTTTAAAAATAAAAAGTACCCAAAAACAAGTACTTGTCATTAAAATGCCATCATCTAGGAAATTTTTACTGCAATCCACAATTTATTTCATAACTTTAAGTATTACGGCTCTAAAATGACTACTAATTGAATTTATCTTATCGAATGATGTCTGTATATGCAGCAGGACCCTACGTTTAATCCCATTGGAAGCTAAAGTTTATCCTCAGTAGTATTTAGTACCTTCCGAATTGTGTAGGTAAAAAAATAGTACCTAAATGGCTACAGCGAAATCTTACATATTTTTCTAGCAGGACCCTCCGATGTTTGAAGGTCTTCAGAGCAAATGCATTTGGCCACTTTTAGTGGTGTATTAGTACCTTAGTTTAAGTTAAAAATAATTATTACCTTATGAGATGCGCACCTGCAAAATCTTTGTCATGCCAGCAGGACCCTTTTTTGTTTCGAAGATTTCAGCCCAGACCATGATATTTCTTATCAATATGTCATTAGTAGTTTTCAAATAAACTTACGTTTAATTCAAAAAGTTTGTGTTTTAGCCCTAAACGTAGGGTTCTGCTGCATATACAGACATTATCGAATGTTATTATAAAGAACATAAAATAAATCAAATTAATCATCGACCTGAAATAGAAAATATATATATTTTCGCCTTATATTACTAATAATTAATTAATAAATATAATATTCATAATTAAAAATATTTAAAATAGCCTTCGGCCACCAGCCTCAACCGCTACGGCTCACACGGTGTCTACGCTTCGTTACAGCGAATTGGGTTATCACCGGTCATTTTCGTTAAGTCGTCATTTTCTCTAACTTGTCAGTTTCCTTACTCGTCAATAATAATAATATCAATTTAATTCGGAAATAAATAAACATTAAAAACTATGTTAGTATTATACAATTCATGTCATAACAATTCAAGCATATATATATGATTCTAAAATAACTGATGTCCAAATTAAAAAAAATGTCTAATTTAAACAATACCTACTATGCCTATACAATGCCTACTAACCCATTGCTTAAATATTTCTGATTCAAACCGGTCCTTAAATGTTTCCAGAAGTCCGTTGGTGCTGCCCCGCACCCGTGTCATCATCGATGCTGCCCTTTTGCACATTATTGCATGAAAACTATCTACTTGCGCAGCTGCAAACATTTCCGACGCGCTTAAGTAACGAGGCAGCCCCAACATAATCCTAAAACCGTTATGATATTGAACGCGCTAAGCATTGAGTGTCCTCTTGGTGTAGTTTACCCACAGGCTGCACGTGTAGAAGATTTAGCAGAATGATCTAAATATAGACAATTTTACTTCTTCACTATTCAAAAGCACAGGTGGAATAGTAGCGTAAGTTTTATTTTATGATTCAAAAACCATTAGCTCGCTTTTAGCTTCATTGTACTTGAGGCCATGGGCCTCGGCGTATCGCTCACAAATAGAAACGAATTTACGCAGACTGCTAATCGATGGGCTCAACAACACCATATCATCCGCAGAACTAATATTGTTCAGTCACTCCGTCGATAGAGCAACCGACCATGGTGTTACTGAGCTCAGCAATCAGCCCATCTACGTAAATGTTGAATAGTTTAGGTGATAACAACCCTGACTCACCCCGCACTCTAACCTATATAGCTCAGACGAAGACTCAGCCCACTGTACAAAATTTGTTTGGTTATTGTACCAGTATTTAAAAATGGAACAAACTTCCTCAGGCACACTAGTGTAATATTCCATTTTTAGATCACAGGACACGAGGTCGAAGGCCTTAGAGAGTTCGAGAAAACAGGCAAATACGGGAGTATTTCTAGCTGTACAGTCTAGTGTACTGTGTGGACAGTCTGCTTAAGACAATATACTGCGCTCTCTGTTGACACACCAGCCTCAAGCCAAACTGAGCGTCATTTATTTTTGAGTCAATGTCGACAAAATTTTAATTCGTCATTTTCCATTCCATTTTCTCTTCATGTCGTGCAATGTACAGTCGGAATGTAAATTTCGCACATATCTAATTATTAATGGTTGATTATTGAGATTATTAAAATGAACCCTCCCGACACTAATCAATCTGTATTATGAAAGCCTTGTACCGGAAATAGTTGCGTTTTTACGTGTGCAAAACTTACTTAGATTTTTTTTTATATTTCTTCGAAATCTTGGATTATACTTAATAAAATGTATATTGATTCTACCAAGAACACATAGCATCACAGGAGATTGTAGTATTTCAGGTTTGCTTAACCGTGCCCAATAGCTGAAACATCCCAAAAGGGTGTTTTCTCGTGGTCCCAGTGATTTGTCCCATTAGTGGAACCACGAGGGATACTTATTTCTCGTAGTCTTATTAGTACATTAATGTACATAGTGATACATGTACTGATAAAAACATTTATGCTGATTGGTAGTTGTAAAATATCCAAGAATCAAAAAACCATCAAGAAGTAAAATTACTTAGAATAGTTTATTTTTTAATTAGCTTGAAACTTCTTGAATTTCAATAGTTTGTACGGTGTTTTCTCGTGGGTCCATTGATTTGTCCCATTCTTAGTAATTTACCTACATTCACCTATGTTGTTCTGGTATTTTAAAACTCAAAATTAATTGAATTCAACAATTACTAAGGGTATTTAAAAAAAAACCTAGCTATTTTTATCTCTTTATGTTTTTTCACTCATGAAAATTAGCACTTCATACATAAATACATATCTTGAGTGAATTAAATTGACAATTTTCGCTCAATGCGACAAACCGGCGAACATTGATAATGCCGCTTTCGGCTTGTTTGACACTTCTCAGTATTATCATATTCTTAGTGTGTAACCGTTCACAACTACAAGCAAAAAAGTCTCACAAGTAATTTACCTGCATTGAAAAACTGTACCTAAATCATTTGGGAAGCATGTTCATTATGTGTCAACTTAAAGGCTCTTTGTTAACCAATGTCCTGGTAGTTTCAAACTGGTAAAGTCAAACTTAATAATAGGTCTTTACCTATGAAACTGCCGTTTGGCCATACTGGCCATTTCAAATGAAAATATTTTTTTTTGACTGATAATTCTAATTTCAAATTAATTTTATTTGACAAATATGGAATTCTTTTTCTAAAATCGTCATTTGTTTAACAGTTAGTGTTTTGTTTTCAACGCATTCGAACATTTTTCGTCATCATGGATAAGTTAAAAATTCGAGTAATTATGGAGTATGAGTACCGTCGTGGCAGCAAAGCGGCACAAGCGGCACGCAACATCAACGACGTTTACGGAGCGAACACTACAAACGAACGCACCACCCGTTATTGGTTTACCCGCTTCCGTTCTGGAAATTTTGACCTGAAAAATGAACCCCGTGGTCGTCCGAAAACTTTGGTCGACAATGACGAATTAAAGGCAATTGTGGAAGCTGATGAAACTCAATCCACGGCTGAATTAGCAGCAGCTTTCGACGTTAGCATCAAAACAATATTGGTCCATTTGCGTCAAATTGGCAAGGTAAAAAAGCTTGACAAATGGGTACCCCACGAACTCAATGACCGCCAGCGCGAAGTACGCGTGGAGACGTGCCTTGCACTGCTCAGCAGGCATACAAATGAAGGAATTCTGAACCGCATTGTTACTTGTGACGAGAAATGGATCCTGTTTGACAATCGTAAGCGCTCAGCAAGTTGGTTGGACCCTGGTTCAGCACCCAAACAATGCCCTAAACGAAAACTTACCCCTAGAAAAGTGATGGTCACTGTTTGGTGGTCTAACGCGGGTGTAATTCATCACAGCTTCTTGCCAAACGGGACAAGCATTACTGCAGATGTGTACTGTGAAGAACTGAACACAATGATGGAGAAGCTCGCACGTCTCCAACCAGCTTTGGTCAATCGTTCGGCTCCACTGCTCCTGCACGACAACGCGCGACCTCATACTGCACAGCAGACGGTCTCCAAGCTACAAGAGTTGGGGTTGGAAGTTCTCTATCATCCGCCGTACTCACCAGACCTTGCGCCTACAGACTTCTACTTTTTCCAGAATTTGGATAACTACTTGGCGGGAAAAAAATTCAATACCCGAGAGGCAGTACAAAATGCCTTTGAAGAATCTGTTGCCTCCCGTCCAGCTGATTTCTTCAAGAAAGCATCAATAAGCTACCAATGCGTTAGCAAAGATGCATTGATTCCATGGGTGATTATTTTGATTAATAGAAATAAAAAATATATAAAAAAATTACGCTTCATTTATTTCGTGAAAAACGGCAATTTCATAGGTAAAGACCTAATATTAAAAAAAATTCCAAGTAGTTGTTTTTTTATTTGATTTTTTCACTCATGGAAATTGCGCAACTTATATATAATATCACGGTAGAAGCTATTCCGATTGTATTCCACAAACCATTTAATAACACTATTGTTATTCATAGATACCTACCACAGAAGTTCCACGAGACATAAAAAATCATATCTAAAATTAGTACCTACAGTTGAAATTAGGAATAAAGGATTTATAAACATGACTGTACATCAAACAAAAATTGACGAGATAACGAAAATGACGGGTTAAGAATAATAACGACTTAAAGAAAATGACCAGTGACTACCCAATTCGTTACACCGTGCGAGGGCTGCCCTGCATTCACGCCTCCAGTTTTATAAAAACACTCTAGGGCGGGACAGAAAAGTAAATCTGTACTTGATAAATTAGGCACTAAGAGTTTTTTTATTACTTTACATTTGACTTTAGAGGTTATATAGACACACAGTTATAGATATCATATGCCATATGCCAATCTAAGACAATAACAATTGACATAAAAACAAAAAACAAATTAACAGACAAAGCAGAGATCTCGTAATCCATAATGTGTGCGTGTGGATTGATTGAGCATCCTTCAGAAAACATTAAAAAATTATGTAAATTTAGTAAGAGTTCTAAAACAATTGTAAAAGTAATCTCTGTATTTGTAAAACGATAAAACAAGATATACATTATTTAACGTGCGCTCACTCAGTTCTCACAAACTACCAACGATATCGTTGAAAGTATTAATTAGACATATAAACCTACTATACTATTTCCATTTCTTTTTTTTCTCGATGACAGTTCTAATTTGATATAATGTAGTGTTGTGACCAAATAAGTAATGATATCGATCACACATAATTATTATATTTTGAACAAAGACAAATACAACAAAAACATCCAAATATATTTTTTCAAGGTGGGAACATTCAATGGCCCACCGCCATTTTGTGTTTGTTTTAATCTGTCACTCGCAACAAGACGGTCGTGGTAGTCACTACATTTCTATTCACTGAGTTTTCTCACATTAATAACTGTTATCCATACGTTACGTTGTGTATTTTGTGTTCCTCCATGTTCATTGCTGCCCAGCTGTCAAATATCAAAATGCCGAAAGGATCTGTTCTGTACGGTAGAAGCGGCATGCAGGAAAATAAGCTTCGTACGCCAAAGAAAAAACGCCAACCACGTCGTGTGACATCGGTTGACAACTTCAACGCTGATGCTATTCGCCGTCATATATATGACTATTACTTGCGCAAAAACTCCAACACTTAAAAAACTTGTTGTTTCTTTACGTGAATGTGGTTTGTTCCATGGCCAAAAATCGTCATTAAGCTTAGTTTTGAAAGAAATTGGATTTTCTTATAAAAAAATCGGACAAACGTTAAATATTGATGAAGCGTCACGCTGAGAATTTTGAGCGAAGCCAAAAAGATATCAGATTGGTCAAATGTTATTTTCACTGACGAGACTTGGTTAAATGCAAACCACACAGTATCTAGGAACTAGACTGACGACACCGCCGCTTCCACTAGTTCAGTGCCAATGGGAAAAGGTGAACGCCTTATCATATGCCGTGCAGCAGATTTACGAAGGATGGTTTAAAGAAATGGTGCAATCTCTGGAAGAACCGTCCATAATTATTATGGACAACGCTACATATCACTCCAGACAAATTGATAAAATGCCGACGCAGGCCAATAAAAAACAAGAGATAATTGACTGGCTCCAATGTCATGGCGAAAATGTGGATAGTACTTTATTAAAAGTACAATTAGTGAATATTTTAAAATCGAAAAAAAGCCTTTTAAAAGATATGTTATCGACGAAATAGCTACCGAATGTGGTCATTGGGTTCTTCGACTTCCAACGTATCATTGCCAATACAATGCTATAGAACTAATATGGGCACAAATCAAAGGACACGCCGCTCGAAACAATACCCATCCCCATTTTACGGCAAACAAGATGTTAGATTTATTAAAAAATGCATGTGCGGAAGTAACTGCCGAAAACTGGAAAAAAATTGAATTGAAAAATTGAGAAGAACCCAAAACATTATAACGTCGGATTGGGAAATTCATGTGGCATTCGATAGTATACAAGTACAGGAACTTATAATAAATGTTGGGGAGCGCTCATCGAGTGACAGAGACGATTCATCAGATTTTGATTAAAATAAATAAATAAAGATTACCTGTCGTTATAATTATTTCGTTTCATTGTCGAGTACCTACTTATACCTACTTATTTTACAACAGCGTCGAAAATTTTAAAGAAGTTGGCATTATCTACCAAGAATTAATACGTGTAACATCTTGTAATGAAATATAATATTAGTTAATAAATTTGTACAAAAGTTTCCGGCAGTAGTTTAGATTCTTACATTTTGTAAAAAAATATCGGGTCTGTTATCGTGTTACGTTTATTGATATACGATTGTACGTGTGTAAACGTCATATTTTTATAAAATAATGCATACATAATGTAAAAAAAAAGCTCGCACAAGTTTTCACAGGAGCTGTCATCGAGAAAATAAAGAAATGGAAATAGTATAATTAAGTGACTGCATTAATTCATTCAAAAATCTTATTTATGTGGGTATATTGAAAAAAATGCAAAGAGTGGGTAACGTCACGGCTAGGCCTTACGAAGCACCGCAGAATGCCGCGACATTTTAGTAAAAGAGGTCGATTGAATTAAAAAGAAACATTATTTGAATATATGTTTGACATCAAAGAAATGAAAGAAATAATACATTCTGACTTGCTCCATCATAGGAGTAAGATGTAGTAGATCATAAAACACTGTCGTACATTACTGTAACGACTTTTTATTTATTACCATTTTGCATTCACACTATTTACTATATTATACTATATTTACTATATTAGGCACTTTTGCCATATAATAGGTAGTTCATTGATCCCATTATTAAAAAAACCATTCCAACGGGAATCAATAAAATCTTTGAAGGCGCTTTAGCCTGCCCATCGTTGAGTTTTTTCCCTTGCAAGAACCTTACCAAATTTCTAAAAAAAATGGTTATCTGTTGGAGCAAGGTCCGGGGAGTACGGTGGATGTCTTAGGCATTCCAATTGAAGCTCCTCTAATTTGGTAGCCATCTGTTATATGCACTGTGTGGTCTAGCGTTGTCTTGAAGCAGCAGTGGCCTAGAGCGATTGACCAGCGTTGTTTAGCAGCTACCTTTTCCATCACGGTTCGCAGTTGCTGACAAAAGACATCTGCCGTAATCGTCTGGCCAGATTTCAGAAAGCTGTAGTGAACGGCACCGGCACTAGTCCACCAAACGCTCACAAGTAACGCGTAAATAACGCGATATTTCACGGAAAGAATGTCCTGTATACATCTCGGGATTTGGTAGCTTTAAAAATGTTGCAATGTCTTTTGGCATGGAACCAATTTTATTTATTCCAATCGAATTTTTTGTACATTTATTTTTAGAATAGAACAAAAAGAATCTATTATTGTTTGTATTCGGAGGACGAAAACTTTGATACTTTTCTACGATTTTCATGCAACCATCTCCAAAAATATCAAATACATATTATGATAGTTTTGGAGTCTTCCCAGAAAGTAATTCAAAGAATACTTGGGTTGGGAATGACCCGACTACGAAGGTTCGGTCGATTTTCGTTTTGGTATCCTTTAAAGTAATCAGTAAAGCAGTGTCAGAAATCGTTTGCACGTCATCCACTGTCAGTTTAACAAGCTCATTTGAACGACAGGCTCCACTATGGCCGAAAATTAACGCAACCTGCAAACAAAAATAGAAAAACTGTTACAAAATTGATGTTGATAGGCTTACAATTAAATAGTTCGAAATACCTACTTGTATTAAGCAAGATATGTTGAAGATTACTTACTTTTACTGCTAAAAAATGCAAGTCTGGCGCTTCATTCAAAAAGCGTTCAACATTTTGAGCGATAAAAACCAGGGATTTTTCGGTTTATAGCCTTCTGATAGCCTTTTAAGGTAGTAGTTAGGGAGGCGAATAGGGGAATTTTTGGTAATACTCGAGCGTGGCAGTTTAAGATATGAGAGATACCTTAGACCTAATAGAACAACCTTGTAAAGTATTTAGCTCTATATGTAGTGACGCGCACCTAGGATAGACGATCAGATTAGTAAAAAAAAATTAATAGTCTGAAATACTCGAGCGCGTCAGATTAAGATATTGGGGGTTGATTTTAGTGTTTTAAGACTAAATTTAACTAATCTGACGATAAGTCCTTGACGCCGCCAAGTTATAGGGTCGCGAAGTTGTAAAAAAAAAACGTTGATCCGGCATTCTCGAGCGCGATTTTTATTTTTTTTATTTTGAAGAATATAATCTAAAACTTACTAAAAATACAAAATCTGCCGGTTTCCGCATGACCGGAAGTGTGGAGGAGACATTTCGTCTTCCGAAAAACGCGTTGCGGCATATAAGTCGCGAACGATACATTTTACAAAAAAAAAGTTTAAATAAACAAAAAAGGTAATTTTATTTTACACAAAAAAGATCCCTTTACATTTTTGTGCAAATTTCAAATTTTTTGACTTGAAGCATCATAAAAACTCAAACTTTTTTGAGTATATCTCGAAAACTGAGGGTGTAACTGTATACAAAAGTATTATTAACATGTACAGTTTCATGTATGTATATTATTCAATAGCCTGTTGATCCTTAAATTGTTTTTTGGACGTACCGTAAGCAAAACGAAGTGAAGAATTGAAGCAAAAAAGAGGAATTTGCCATAAACATGTAATACAGAATTGTATTGAGCAATGTATAACAATACAATTATAAAACAATTTTTATATCATTTCATTTTTTTATACAATAAATAATACAATTCGTACTACATTTCATCTACTATATATCTTGTACATTTCTCTACTATGTATCTATCGCTTTATTGTCATTCTTAAATTCCTTGTTTTATCAAGGAGAACGAAAGGAAAAAAATGAAACCAAAAAACCTTTTTCGGTCAGATTAAGAGAACCCACCAACATTTTTGTCAGATTAAGAAAATATGCTTTCAGGATACCGAGATAAACCTCCCCTATGAAAATCTGACGCGCTCGAGTATTTCAAAAAAGCTTTTTTTTTGCATTTTCAAAAATTCATCGTAACTTATCGTCACGCCGAAATCGTCAGTTTTTATAAAGGGAGCTTCCTTGAGGCCTACTTAACACCCCTTCCGAAAATCTGACGCGCAGGAATAAATTTTTTTTTTTTGCATTTTTGACTACTTTATATACCTACCCCCACCACGCAAACCGGCAGATTAGTATACCGTTGTTATCAGAGGCACTTGGGGCATACGTAGTATGAATATCTGACGCGCTCGAGAATGCCCAAGTAACTGTTTTTTTTAACATTTTTGAAAAATCGTGCACGTCAAACCCACTGCTAAAACGGTTTTTACCATACGAGACTTCTTTTCGAAATTATTTTATCTTTCGATTTTGATAGGTCTCGACAGCGCCGTTGAATTACGCCATTTAGCTACCTCGCCTCCCTAACTATAGGCTTGCAAGTTAGAATATGTTTTTATATCAATGTTATGCCTTGTTTTTACAGTACACCGCAACATAGAATATACACTCCATAATGTCGATGACTTCCTTTTCTTCGACAGTTCATTAAAATAAGTTAAGAAAACAGACTCAGAAAATGTGTCCGAAGCTTGATTTTCATTTTTCCATTTACAAAACTCATCGTAGGTTTTGATGTAAACCAGCCGTGATTTGTTGGGAAGCAAGTTTTCTACAATATCGGCCGCCTTCTCTTTCATAAATTCAGGTGTTAACACAATATCTTCTTCGTCAATTGAATGCATAATCGATTTATTATAATTCAATCGATTTATTATAAAGTAACACTAAACTTTGTGTCCGTACAATTCACAGTAAGTATTTGAAATGGCGCCAATTCACTATTTTTTTTCTATAATGGCAGCAAAGAACTCAAAACTGTTTTTAATCTAATGCCAAACTCCTTGTCGCAAATAACGACCAATCAATTCTCGAGAATTTATTTGCACCAAAGAGTTTGAATTTCGAATCTTAGCGCAAGGAGTTTGTGTAAGCCAGCGAGGTGATAAATACATGGAGTAGCCGTAATGTCCTATATAAATAAGTAGTTATGTATATCGACGAGGAAGAAGAGGAAGAACTTGGTTGTCTCCCTTTACTTATACAAAAATGCTAATAAAAGAAAGAGATAGTACTATTTTTAAATGTTGTCACTAAAATATCAATCATGTAGTGACGTCATAGCAGGTGGCTAGCGTGCCACAAATCGCCATTTATTGTTACATTACTGTCAAAAAAAGCTGTCAAAAGTGATGTTCCGGAGCTTTGATTATTTAACCAGATATCGATGATCATTATTAATATGCTTTTATTTTTCATACTTTCGATGTAAATGATAACAGGGGCTTACGCAGTAAATCATATCGAAACGGTATTTGCTTTGCTTGCCGTTGTGCGAGTATTTTTGAATCAAAAATGCGTGAAGAAAGAGGGAATTAAGCTTGCTTAGAATTGTTAATTTTGTTATTGAATATTAGTATATTATTGGTAGTTGTTTTGTCTGTTTATGAATCGTAATTATTGAAGACAAGACAGACTTTAATTGATTGAACCGAAAACTTTGATGCTTGACCTTGAATAACTTTTTAAGCAAACATGGGATCTTTCGGTGTTTTATTTATAATAGTGTACCCCAGGTCTGTACCAAAATTCAGCATGTTGGGAATTAATGCAAACTGACCGCTATTTTTCTGGCTAATTTGACGGGACTATATCAGGAATAAGAAAATAAACTGTATAGTTCTTTATTTTTTATATTAAAAGAATTATAATGAAAGTAAATAAACCATAAACTGATTATTTTATTTACGTCAATCTCTCGCAAAAGTTCATTAAATTACAATATTATATTGCAAGTTCTATATTTAGTTTTAAAATATCGATAGTAGATTCGATACTCTCTGTGCAACACTAAAAATGGACGCCATTTTATGTTACATTTCAAGTTTAGGTATGCACGTTTTTTTCGTACTTAGGGCCTGTCCATTAGTTAGAGGTCAATGGTGTAAGCATTGAAATGGAGATCGGATATATTTTGTGTTCCAAATTCAAACACCAAAACAGTGAATAAAAACAAAACAGTGAATAAAAGGCCTTTTTATTCACTGTTTTGCGTGAATAAAATAAGCTTTTTAGAGTAGGTATGGTATAAACAAATGAATTACGGTTTTCGAAATACAAATGCGTAAGTAAACAGTGATATAAATTTGAAATTGGAATTCTTAACCAAAGAGGAGATAAAACAGATCAAAGTGGCCAGTACGACAAAACGCCATTTTCATATGTAAATACCTAATAATTTAAAACTGAAGTCACAAACCGTCTGTGTATTTAGTTATCTATTCACAGAATGCAAATTACCTTGAATTTTAAACAGAGATACTGGATAAGTAAACAAAACATTCTGTTTCTATAACAGAATTGTTTCTTTGCTTAAACAATAATTAAAGGATGTTTGTATAAACTGAGTTGTTGTCGAAAAACCAACTACTGTTTTTAAAACAATTATCTTGTTTTGTCAACTTTCGGTCTTCTGCAAACAGTTACAGATTTCTTAAGATTTTTCAAACAAATATAAAAAATGACTGGATTTTCCTAAGGTAAAAGATATTTATAATATGAAACATATTACAATGCACATGTTTTACATTATAAGTATCTTTTTCTTGTTTAATTTAGATGACTTCAAGTCAAGGTTTCAGTGGAGAGTTCAAACTTTCGCAAGAGAGTGCAAACCTATATGGGAAACATATACCAAAGGTCGTGGCTTACCTTTTGTGCATTAAATATTGTACTCATAATGTTTATGTTTAGTCTTTAATAATAAATAAATCCCCAGACAAACACACCAACTGTATGGTCCCAAAGTAAGCAGAGCTTGTGTTATGGATGACCATACAGCGAACTGGGGGGGAACCCAGAATAAACATACATATATAAATACAAACAGCCATGACCCGAGAACAAACATCTGTGTTCATCACACAATTGTATGCCCCGGCCAGGACTCGAACCTGGTACCTTCGGCGTATGAGGCAAGGCTAATTACCACTACACCACTCGGTCGTCTATGAATATTTAGTATTTATATGCATATATAATAATGCCTTTTGAATTTGAATGTTATTTTTAATTATTCTTTAACAAAAATTTCAGTCTCATTGGATGGACAGAGGAATGAAAGTGAAAATGAAGTTAAGTAAACATACAAAACATACATAACAACATGTAACAACACATCTGTCCATGAAGAGCCTATTCACTACACCTTTCAAAACCCAGGGTTGTATTTATTTGGGAAAATAGAAGCAGCTCGATCCATAACTTAGCGAATGGAAACGAAAATGAACTATATAACTATTTAGTTTTACTTTTTGGCAGCTCAACTAGAAACGGATGTCTCAGTCTTGTTGACCAATGTGTAAAGTAAATAAGACTAAGTTTGAGTTTATTATAAATATCTTCTCATTAGTAGTATTCTGAGTTTTAATTATTTTGCAAAGAAAATAATTTAATATATTTTGCATATTTACCATACAGTAAATTTGTCTGCATATGTATGTTGTGTATTATGTTTCTGTACCAGTGACCTCATTCCATTGTTTCCTTTTATTAAACATTTCCTTTTATTACAATAGCGGTCTACAGGCAGCCACTTAAAAGGCAAATTTTTAACATCCATTTATCTAAATATGACTATAGAGGCATTAATTTAATATTACAATGCATTTAAAACAAAGTCACTCAAAACAAATTGCTCACTCAAAGTTGCGTCCAGTAGTAGCTGGATAAAGCAGAGACAGCCGGAACTTCTTGTTGGGATCAACAATGAACACCGCACGAGCAGTGAGGGGAATCCCGGATGTGTCGATCTCATCCTTATCCAGCATGCCCAGCTTCATGGCGAGGCTTCTGTCCTTATCCTCAATGATGGGATAGGGGAACTTCTCATCTTCATTGAAGCCTGAAAATATTTATATAAGGTATTTGGGTTGTGTATCAGGTCTTCTCTACTTTGTAAGGTCATTGCTGAAATTATATTACCAGATTTATGAAGAAAATACCTAACAGAAATATATTCTGAGAATCTATACCCATATTTAATGAGAATGAAAGAAAGCACAATTGTGTACAGTTTTAAGGAAATAGGCAACTTTGGTGGTCAGTAAAATTACTGTTACAAAAGTTACGTTACTACAGGGACAGTAAAAAAAATGTAGCATAATTCTGTCCTTGGGTTCATTATGGGTTATCTTTTGTCTTTTACATTAGAAAAATATTCCTTGTTTTAATAATATTCCTTGTTTTAATAATACATCTAGTTTTAAAATAAATATTAAAAAGTTACAGTCAAATTTTATAGGTTCGTATTAGAGGGTTTGTGTATTTTTCGTATATTTTGTATTTTAATAGAAATTGAGTATTTTAATCAATTTTCAAGGCTTTTTTAATATACATATAATCATGTTATCCTAAGATAAAAGTGTGAATTCTGCAGATTAAAAGTGTGGTTACTGTATAGTTAAGGTATGTTTCATCATTAAGATTGAATTGTTTTGAAGCAATGAAGCTTAGGCATAAGTCCTTTTGTATGATTGATAAATTTGAGAACAGTAAAAGTTTTTATGCTGTTAACCTACCTGCATAAGCTTTGATGTCTTTGCACCACTCATTATGAGCATTTACATCATCACAGGACATTCCAATCACTTTAACCTTACGCTTGTTAAACTCAGGCAATAGATTTAATACTCTTGCCAATTCTGTTGTGCATACTGGTGTGAAATCCGAAGGATGCGAGAAAAGTATTCCCCAACTGAAAATTAAACAATGTGTATTATAGTATTTGATGACTGAATAGTGTAGTGGTATGTAGCCTTGCCTCATATGCCGAAGATCCCAGGTTCTACCGCCCCAGGCTCTCGCCTTAACTATGCTTTTTTCTCATTTTAGGTGAAATGTCTGTGATATATCTCTTTACAAGATACAGGTTTAATTGGAACGAGGTAGAGTCCTAGCTGGGGCATTCATTTGTGTGATGAACACAGATGTTTGTTCTCGGGTCATGGTTGTTTGTATTTATACATATATGTACGTTTTTTCTGGGATCCCCCCAGTTTGCTGTATGGTCATCCATAACACAAGCTCTGCTTACTTTGGGGCCATACAGTTAATATGTTTGTCTAGGGATTTAAAAAAAAGTATTTGTTTTTTATTATTTGATTTGCCTGGAAGCACTCAAGCACACAAGCAACCAAGTGCTTACTGGTGTTCCTGCTGTCAATGCGTAGTGGTCAACATAGTATGTATGAGTAAAAATGTGTATAATCATTATCATTTTATACAATATTTTGCTTATGAGGTTAAAAAGATGCATTGATGGACATAAAAGGTTTAATGGTGATAAAAAGGCCTAAGTGGCATTGGCACATTGTTGATCTCTCACAAAGTTGCAGTTATTGAATAATGTTTAAAAAAATAAGATCTTCTGTCATGCTGGCAGGTGATGGGTGGCTCACTTCCCTCTAATATGGAGAAGGTGGGCAATAGCTGGATCGCGTGTTAACCTTGTGAATGGTGCCTTTTGAGAGTGTTCACCATTTAGCTAGTTGGGGCAAGGCGACTTGCCGAGCTAACAGATGCAGTTAAAATCATTTTTACATATTTTTATTATTATTTTTATTTTTGTTATACCCATGAAGTTTCTTGCCAGTTCTTTTTCAAAAAGGTGTTTCTGAACTGGTGGTAGAGTCATGCTTTATGTAATGTCAATAAGATCAAGTAATTGTCAATGTTGAGAAAATAAATATTTGGATTTGATAGTTGGATCAAAAAGTTTAAAAATAAATGATAAATGGGCCTTTTGAAGATTTGGACAACCTGTGTGTTTTTACTGAAGACTGAATTTTGATTTGATTAGATATGATTAGATTGAATATTTCATTTCATTTAAAATACTGTACTGGTTTCAAATTTTTCACTAAAATAATTTTTAGTTTGCCATTTAGCCTTACATTAGTACCAAACAGATCTCATTTACATGTTTGGTCTGTACAGATAATAGTCATAACCAATTTATTCAATACAATGATCAAATAATGGCAATTTATTGATAATAGGTCAAAAATATTTGGAACAATAGACACAGAAAGTGGGGGGGATAAAATCTGTAATATAGATTAACTAATTCATTTACTAACGTACGTAACGTAATAAATATAGGTTAAACTAATATATAAATAAAATTGCCTCATATTAAAACGTAGCATTAAAATATTCTATCATACTTACGAATCATCGAGATAATCGTAAAAGTCTATTTCTCCATGAGTTGAATTAACTTTAAAGTTTGGAAAAGCTTCTCCAAGCAAATGCATGATAACAACTTTAATGCAAAAAATAACTTTTATTACAGCAACACAAAATTGGATCACTTGAAAGGGGAGAACAAACTCTGGCAGACAGTCGAATTGTCAGCCCACTCGCCTTCTTTCCAATTCTAGTTCTCAATTTGAAATAAATTAAATTTTGTTTATTTTGCTTCTTGAAGTTACCGGCACGAGTCAGAGGAAGTGAAGACGCGGGCGGGGGCGGGTAACACCAAGAGAGCACCAACCAACATACATTGGGAATATTGACATTGACACTGGAAAACAGAGTGAATGAAAATTTGAGATTGACGTTTCAAAGTAACGCTGGAGCATGGAAGGAAGGTCCATTAATGCTCAAAACGCGAGCCGAAAGACAGGTTTATTGACTAGAATTAACAGGTTTACATGTACATACTTTATAATATTGCTGTACTTGGCAACAAAATAAATAAAATACATATAGGTACATATGTATGTACTCGTCATGGCACATGCCGTGAAGATTGGTTGTGTTTTTACCATTTCAAATACAAGGATAAAGCTCATAAAGTCAAGTCGGAAAACTAGGCACCCTCCAGTGTGCATCGATGGGCCGCTGCACTGAAGGGTCTAACCGTCGTCGCAGTCCTAGTGATAAATTTAGTGAAGTTTGCTAACGTTTTTAATTGACGCAGTGCAAACGTTTCGATGTTTTCGACCAAAAAATCTTGAATAGAATGTTTGAGGAACTAAAATAAATCTGATTATGGCAATTATCAATTGACACGTCATTGAAGTCACTGTTATGATATCTTTGATTGAATGGTGCAGGAATCTTCAGTTTTTGTATTGTTTTCTAATTTTTTTGAGTAATAGTCGTTGATGGTCCAAAATTTTTTTGTTTAAATTTTTTCATGAATAAGAAGAATTCGAATAAACCGATACGCAGTGGAGTGGCACACTAGGGAAGTGATTTATAACGTGTTCCAACGGTGTTTTGCGGAATACCAAGCTAGACGCTTATTATCAGAATAGAGGATGTTTATGCCCGTAAAGTATAAATGGCAGCTATTAATGCAACCTTTTGTAGGGTCTAAGTTTTTGCAACACATAATTGTTAAGGGAAACAAGATTTACATAGTAATACATTGTATAGTATATTTTACTTTCGGCTATACATACTGTATAGAGGTTACTTTTTATTCATTCATACTTCCCGCAGGTTATAACTTAATTATATATGATATGCTTGATAACATTCAACAGTTCTTTGATATATTAAGTAAGCGGTAGGTATTTAATCACATTTTTTATTTTAATAACATGCGTACTCTAAACTCTTACGAGCTATAGGTTTCCGCAGGCAAAAGCTAGTACAAAATACAATACTCGTGCCTCTTATTGTAGATGCCATTTTGACAAACGAATATCATTTGATAAAGCTGTTAGAGTAACCAATACACATTTATTCGGTTAGTTTAATTTAAAGCGATTTCAAACATTAAGATTTAGAGAAAAATTTATTTGGTACCATGATAATGCAAGATAAATCTTTCACAAATAAAAAATGTTTAAGCTCTCAGACAATTTTTTTTATGTTTTGCTTTTTAAATAATTACTCAAATATCAAAACCATTTTAGGCATACTAAACGGTGTTACCACGTTCTCTATAGTTATCTGAAGTGGCGTCCTAAATTTTTGTCAAGACTTTTTGGTCGATGTATACGTGGTAAGTGTTCAGATGATAATTTGTATGCTACAAATGAAAATTAAAACCCCTGGTACAAAGACATTAAATTTAAATTTAAGTTGTAAGTTGATAAGTTCACGCAGATTATTCAATAAAATAACACAATAAAATATGTTAGTTTCTAAAATTTATAGTAATTAACGATCAGTTAAAACTATTAATAAGTGTCATCCATTTTAATATAGAAGTACCTGGGAAACCACTCATCACTCGATATACCATCACATAGAAACCTACGACCCACCTGTTCACACAAAAGCAACGCCGATACCTTGATATTAATTGTGCGTACCATGTTATTGAGATAACGCCGTATGCGATGTGGAGAATAGTAAATCTGTAGTGATATCGGTCTTCTCCGCCAAAAGGAGTAGTCCTTTTGGTTTATTCCCATTTCCACGAATACACCAAAACTTTTCAGTGGTTCACGAACCATACAGTCTTGGAAGGCTTCCATTTTATGACGTAAATATTGATGACGTCATAATTACAAGCCAAGACATGAACTTACATAGAGAGTACTTAACACTATTTTTCGAGCAATTAGATATAAGTACTTTGACTTACTACGTACATAAGTATAGTACATACGGCAGAGAGCTTTTAGCCGTTTATCATGCCATTAAATATTTAAGAATTATGGTAGAAGGACAAAATTTGGTAATTTTCCAGTTGACGTAACATAAACAAAGTAAATAAACAAAATTTTATTTATTTCAAATTGAGAACTAGAACGTGAAAGTAGGCGAGTGAGCTGACAACTCGACTGTCTGCCAGAGTTTGCTCCCCGTTCAATAATTGTCTATTGCGGTAATAAAAGCTATTTTTTGTACTAAAGTTGTTATCGTGCATTTTTGGAAAACCTTTTCCAAACTTTAAAGTTAATTCAACACATAGAGAAATAGACTTACAATTATCTCGATGGTTTGTAAGTAATAAATAACAATAATAATAATTTGTTTATTTCAGATAATAGAAACACATATATCAGTAAACACAGATACTTAAAATACTGGTTATTTATCTTAAGAAAAATTACGCAGTTGTTACTGAGTGCACTACTCCCTAATAAAGGGCAAAGCCGCAAAGAGCTTAGGATGAGTAGTGTGCTCGACTCAAACAAATAATTATTACAATATTGATTTCATACTAGCTGAACTACTAGTATTGCTTATACCAACGGTATATCTAGATTTTAGAGTAATAAACAATTTATTTAAAGAAAACATATCAAATAAAATACAAACAATTTATAAGAAATTAGGCACGATGGAGTTTGTATGTGTAGATTTAATATGTAGTGTGAAATTGTGTGTGTGTCTGTGTGAGTGTGCCTGTTTGTGGGTGAGAGTATACACTTACGTGTGTTAGGTCATATGTATGTTGTGTACATTAATATGCAGTTTTTATATTTATATTCTTATACCATTGGCGTCAGTAAGGATTCAGATTGGTCATTGATTTGAGACAAAAGCCATAGTAAAACCTTAGTTGTGCACTCAAACGTACTCAAGCTATAGAAATTTAGGGATTTGTTTAGTAGATTATAGAGATACGGGCCGAGAAATTGATAGTATTTGTTGCTAAACTTGGTATAATACTTTTCTTTGATGCACACAATGTCAGCCCTACGTTTTCGAAGTAGAGTTGCATCAAAGGAAACATCTTTATGTTGGTAGTAAATAACAGACCAAATAAATAATTGCCTTACCCGTATGGACCCGTAGTTTCCTGATTCTAGAACTTAGTTGTGTTATATGCTGTCTAAAATTAAGATTTTGACCCACATTTATCCCCAAGTATTTAATAGTGGAGACAAGTTCAAGTGCTGCGCAGGAGCACAGCTCTTTGTTGATACATTGAGGCAGATGAGCAATTATCGAATATCTTTGGAAAGGTTGGCTAGAGTTCTGCATTGTAAGGATAGATATTTGGTTTTATTTCTATTCAAAGTGAAAAGATTATGCTGCCAAGTCGTTACTTTATTTAACCCACATTGACCTAACGAGAAGACATCTGCCCAAGTATTTTCAGCAAACAGCAAAACCGTATCGTCAGCATATGATAGAACTTCGCCACTAATGTTTAGGGAACATAGGCTATTTATGTAGACAAGAAACAGCGTGGGATCAAGTATGCTGCCCTACGGTTATTTTCGGTATTTTCACCGATTGTTGTCTGTTAGTCAAATAGTCCGTAAACAGATTAAGCGGCGATCCTTTTATGCCAAAATGCTTCAATCTATTTAGTTAGACGGGAATCGAGACAGTATCAAAGGCTTCTAACTCAAGAAAAATGGCCACTACTTTTTTACGATTATCAAGAAGTTTAGCAACATATGAGGTAAAGTTAAGGACAACATCAGCAGTTGATTTGCCTCTGCCGAACCCATATTGGTTTTTAGAAAGCAGATAATATTTCTCCAGACAATCAACGAGTCTTTTATTTATTATTTTCTCTAAAATTTTGGATAGAATATGTAGTAAAGAAATCGGCCTATAATTATTGATACTGTCACGTACCCCAGCCTTATGAATTGGAACAACAATGGTTCTTTTATGTCTATGAGGAAAGACACCCAGTTCTGGACACAAATAAAAAATTCGCACCAGAACTGGGGAAAGAATGAATTTAAATTGTTTAAGTAATTTAGTTGTAATGTTGTCCCAACCAGTATAGCAATCGTTTTTCATATTAGAAATTACTTTACTTCGGCGCAATCTTTAAGGGTCAAAGAAAAAGTGTATGATTTTTTACTATTCGCTTCCAATCCATGGTGTTGTTCTGAACCTAAAGTAGATTGATAAATACTTTTTGATAAACTACTACCTACATTTGCGAAATATTTGTTAACATCATCTATTGATTTCCGCTCGGAACCATCTTTAAGTAATTTTTCGTATATTATTTATGTAATCATAGGTACCTATATACAACTATCTCGCTTCGAGGTCCGGGCGAAGAGGCACCTGAGTAGATAAACGGAACAGAGACAAAGCTTCTTAAGAACGTGAAAAATTGTTACCAATTTTGGTAGGGTTGTCACAATAGGTTAAGACAAATTAAACAAAACATTAGTTAATTAGTTTCAATATTTAGTATGATAGAATACTTTACAAATTACTTACTCTAATAATTTTCTTTTATATTTTTTGTTTTTTATTAATCTATTGTTTGTTTTGATGCTGTGGTAAATTCTGAATTTAACATATAGTTTTTTCAAGGTATCTAGCGGGAAACACTCACATGGCATATCAAATTTACAATCTTTAATACGCTTAAGTATTTTATTGCCAATATAAACAATATTTATTTCAAGATCGAAATATTCGCGAAACATTGGCTCAAGCAATTCAATTTTATTTCTTCTACAATATTCATACGCACAGTACAATAAACAACCATTATTAATTACAAATACAACGTTTTTACATTAAAATAATCAAACTTGCAACTAACAAAACAAACAACGTGCGTCGCAATGACCCTGAGATTGTCAACTGGCTGTGCCTTTTGACAATGTCTTTCGGCCTATCTCGCCGAGTACGTGACAAGCGGCCAGTGGTCACGCACACATGCCCCGCGTGCTTGTAGTAGTGCAACCGATTCGTGCGGTTGTAAGGAGCTTTGTCTCTGTTCTGTTTATCTACTCATGTGGAAGAGGTAAGTATGCTAGAATATTATAATGCTACATTTTAATATGAGGCACTTTTATTTTATAATAATAATTAGGTTAACCTATATTTATTACGTTACGTACGTTAGTAAATGAATAAGTTAATCTATATTATAATTTTTACCCTCCCACTCCCTTTTACCGTCCCTGTTGTTAAAAATATTTTTGACCAATTATCCATAAAAAGTCATTATTTGGTCATTGTATTGAATAAATGTTTTACTGACTGTTATCTCTATAGAAGAAACATGTAAATGAGACCTATTTGATATTGAAAAATTGTTTCAGTGAACAATTTGAATCCAATACAGTATTTTAAACGAAATGAAATATTCAATCTTCAGTAAAAAAACACAGGTTGTCCAAATCTTCAAAAAGCCTGTTCGTCATTTATTTTTCAACTTTTTGATCCAACTATTAAATTCTAATATTTATTTTCTCAACATTAACAATTATTTGATCTTATTGACATTTTTTCTCAACATTAACAATTATTTGATCTTATTGACATTAAATAAAGCATGACTCTACCACCAGTTCAGTAACGTTGTGAAGAAGAACTGGCAAGAAACTTCATGGGTATAACTTTTTCAAAATAAATATACAATGTATGTACATTGTACATACATTGTATGTATTTAAAATGATTCTTACCTGCATCTGTTAGCTCGGCAAGTCTGCCTGCCCCAACTATCTAAATGATGAACACCATCAAAAGGTACCCATTCACAAGGTTAACAAGGGATCCAGCCATTACCCTCCTTCACCTATATATTATCCCATATTAGAGGGATGTGAGCGACCCATCACCCGACAGCCCAACAAAATATCAAATTTTTTAAAACATTATTCAATAACTTCTTCAACAATTTTTTTTTCAGATCAACAATGTGTAATGCCACTTAGGCCTTTTTTATCACCATTAAACTTTTTCTCCATCAACCATCTTTTACCATTCTTGCGTTTATATTCTTGCTTTTACACTATTTTAGGGCGCCTGGTCGAATTAGGAAAATATGTGACATTACAATCGTATCGAAAGGGTCATGGGTAAACCAACTCTATCCTAAAATTATCGTTAAGCTCAATTCGAGATTGTTTTATAAACATTTCTTTGCAGTTGAATGATCCTAATGAAAGACACTAGCCACAGACAGACACATATATGTTGGAGGGTAGTTTTGGAGATCGAAGTTAGGGACTAGTATTAGATAAAATTGATTTCATTTAAATGATTTGTTAGATTAAATCTTGATTACGTTTTATGTGGGTAAAAATACTTTAGTTGGATTTATTAGTTTGATTTAAAGTCAATTGAAATTATCTATAAGTAATTGTATTGTATTCAGTTACCTTCTTTGTTTGAATCGACCAATAAGAGCAAGATACGTTTGGAGTGGGGACGTGGAGTGATTATTTTTGAGAATGCCATATTTTTGTAACTTTTGGCTAAGTTAAGTCGTGTGCCCGCTAGTTGCGAATCCGTTGCACTTTTTCCTATGTATATTATCAGAACCGTATTGCATAAGTTATAAGTTTATAAAATTTGTTTAAAGTCTAAATAATAAAAATGTTTGCGAAATTTTCAACTTTTGCTTGCATTTCACCCAGTATGGATGCCCAACCTTTTACCACTAGTGACGATACCGGAGAATGTGATCGTTCTCCGAGAAATACACGGTGTTCAAAAAGGTATTTTACAAAAAAGTATTCCATATTGAGTAAGTCTCCACCATTCGACTATAAAAAAACCGTCTTTCATTTAGACTTATGGTCCTTCCATAAAAAAATTCTAAACATTTAGAGTTTAACCGCGCGGCCACCTACCTATCAGCTGGGAGGTAGTTACGCAATATATAAAAATAAACTTGGTCATCTACTTACTTGCATACACTTGTACAGGTTTTACTCGATTCCAATTTTCCTTCCTACTTTGTACGGGCTTTGGACCGTCAGAATAAAACATGAATTTTGTGTAGTTTTCACCATAAGTAATTCTGGCGTAGTTAAAAATTGGAATCAACTTTTATTTACAGTTATTATTTAAAATCAACTCAATAGTTCAATTTTCCACTAATCGTAATCTAAAGTTAAGTAAAAAGTAATGTAAAGTTAGTTCATTTGTCATGTGCGCACTCAAAATCACAATAATTGTTCAAAGTGGAGTCCATTTCTCTCTAGGCAAAGTCGCGCGCGTCGTAATGTTTGGCTTGGCAAAGAATTATTTAAAGTTTTCTCCTTAAGAATTTCGAAAGCCGAGCGGGTTTGTTTTTTAAATCGTCTACGCTTTGTGCCTCTTCTTTGTAAACAAGGCGTTTAACTTCGCCCCAAAAATAATAGTCGAGGGGTGTAAGGTCTGGAGACCGCCCGGCCAAGCAACAGGGCCGCTTCGACCAATCCACCGGTCCTCTAACGTACTGTTTAAGTGATCACGTACGATTCTCGTGGAGTGCGCTGGTGCTCCATTGTGTTGGTATAAATGTCTACATATACACCAACACGATGGAGTTGATTTACAGATTGAGTTAATAATACAAATGTTGTATAAATGTCAACGGTACCTCATCAATTAACTCTGGTATAACATTTTGTAACATTTGTAAATAGGAACCTCCCGTTAGGTTCCTTCAATAAAAAGAGGACCAATTATGTGGTTATTTATTATACCGGCCCAGACATTCACATTAAAGCGCTCTTGGTGGTTATTTTCTTTAATTACATGGGGTTCCGATAAGGCCACCAATGTTCATTATGGACGTTGTAGAGTCCCATGCGAGTAAACATGGCCTGATCGAGTGACCGTGCCCGATTGACAAACTAATTAAAGGTCTAGACGATATCTACACATCCCCTTCTAACTGTACTCAAGTAATGATCTTTTTAGGATAAAAAATAACGCATGGGCGTGACCATAAGTCCAAATGAAAAACGGTTTTTTGTAGTCGAATGGTGGAGACTTATCAGTCTGGAATATTTTTTTGTAAAATACTTTTTTGAACACCCTGTATATAATAGATCTTTACCTATGAAACTGCCGTTTTGCCGTACTGGCCATTTCAAATGAAAATATTTTTTTTTGACTGATAATTCTAATTTCAAACTAATTTTATTTGACAAACATGGAATTCTTTTTCTAAAATCGTCATTTATTTAATAGTTAGTGTTTTGTTTTCAACGCATTCGAACATTTTTCGTCATCATGGATAAGTTAAAAATCCGAGTAATTATGGAGTATGAGTACCGTCGTGGCAGCAAAGCGGTGAAGAACTGAACACAATGATGGAGAAGCTCGTCGTACGAGTCTGTTGAGAGCGGACGTGTTTATCATTTTTCATAGTAACGTTTTTGTAATTTAAACTCTAAACCTTTGAATTAAGTGTTATTATCGAGTGAACAAGAGTGTTTATAAAAATACAACGTCAATAATTGCTATCACTGTCGCGCATCGCCTGTGGTCGCTGTGCTGGCGCGGGGACATTCCTCACCCCCTGGAGACTAAGAGACAGCCTCTTGTGTTGTGTTTTTTTGTCTTGCTTTAACCATGCGCCGCTCCACCGCCGCCCGCCGGTGCCATTGCTTACTAAAAATGCGACGATCGCCGACAACTAAGTTTCCGTCGAATCCTGATATACAGACCTTATCTACTGCAGCCGATGATGTACATATAAATGTGCGTAAGCGAAAACAGTTCGAGAGCTATGATGTTGATCAACAAATGGAAATATTCCAGGAGAAATTTGATCGCCAACTGAAATCATGGAATAGCAAGTTTGAAAAATCAATAACCGATATAATTTCAACATCCCTAAAATCTATGATTTCCAGCGAATTCTCAAAAATAAGTGACTCATTAAACACAATTAATGAAGCCATTGCCAGCCTACGTCAGGACAATACAATCCTGAAGGATTCAGTTAAGGCCCTAAATATTCGCTCGGATGAAATGGAGAAGTCACTCATAGCTTCCGACGAGCGTCAAGATTCCTTTGATAAGCAATTGAAGTCATTTGATAGTAAAATGTCACCTATGTATGGCCTTCCGGAGAAGCTGGAGAAGCTCGAAAGTAAATTGGCTATCATGGAACAGCACGCGAGGGATTCTAATATTGAAGTAGCCAACCTTCCGGAACGGCGTAATGAAGACCTTATGAGTATTGTGATGCGTCTCGGCTCGAAAATCAATCAACAGATATTGTCGTCGGACATTGTGTCTGTACATCGAGTGCCACACGCAAACCGGAACGATACGCGCCCCAAAAACATCGTAGTGAAGTTTACAACTAGGGTACTGCGCGATAACGTCCTAGCTGCATGCCGTGCTCTAAAGAACCTTGACACTGACCTCCTAGGTATATCAGGAAGCCTACAAAAAATATACGTAAACGAGCATCTTACGCTGAAAAATAAATTATTATACCGCGAGTGTCGGAATAAAGCCAAACAACATGAATACAAATATACTTGGATCAAGCACGGAGTAATTCTCGCTCGAAGAACAGACACATCACCCGTCATTGCTGTGCGTTGTGATCTGGATGTTAGTAAGATTAAGTGACTTTATCATATAACTATGCATAAAAATAAGTTTTTGTATTTATCGACTAATATACAATCATTCAGGATAACATTTTTATACAGTTACCCCTGGCGGTACTTACAAAATAGGTCACAAATATTTTGTATTATATTATTATATATGTATTATATTTTATATTATATTTGCATTTTAATAATTCTTGTTACGTAAGTACTTTAAAATATCAGTTTCTTAAAAGTTTAAGTTATATAGGGAGTCCCATTCTCGTGTATTTTTGTAATGTGTGCCTTAATTTATTAAATATTAAAAACAACCTATGTTACAATTTTATGGTAACATGCCCACCGTTTTTAGGAAATCATGTGATTTTACATTATTACACAATATTGGCATGTACAGGTGCTTTCTACCTGTGTCCATTACAAATAGTAAAAATTTACAATTATTGTAAAACTTTAACACAAAACTTCTGTGTTGTTTTACTTTATGCTTTAATATATTCGACATGTGTACGTTTAATTTACCTTAATAATCTAACTTCAGTAAAATTGTTTATCGTATGTTGCAAAATTCGCAAACCCTAATCCCGACTTATTATCAGTCTACTATCAAAACTGTAGGGGATTACGAACAAAATGACATACCGTCTATATTAATATTCTTATGCATTCTTACGACATAGTTATATTGACGGAGACATGGCTGCATGCAGATATATCGAATAATGAATTCATAGATTTGCGGTATTATGTATACCGTAGCGATCGCGACCGCGCGAGCACGGGAAGGGAGGATGGCGGTGGCGTGTTGATAGCTGTGCGGCGCTCGCTGGCTGCCACTGAGCCAGCGGCGCCCGCTATCGATACCTATTCGCGCCGTTGTTGCGTACCTGCAATTATCGACCACATTATCTTGGAGGTACGTGTAGGTAAATATAAATATGTTTTTGCTGCCGCGTATATCCCACCTCGAGTAGAGGCCCAGGTTTACATGGCGTATTTTGAGTACCTGCAAGACTACTTATTACAATCTGATATCACAAACTTTTTCATTATTGGAGATTTTAATCTGTCCAATATTCAATGGCAACAAGTAGATACTTATATGACACTATCACATTCGAACGACTTACGTCCACCACATAATTATTTGTTCAATTTTTTGTATACTATTGGTGGGTTTCAAGTAAATATACATAAAAATTGTATGAACCGCTTACTTGATTTATGTATCACAAATATTCTCGATTGTAAAGTTTTGCCAGCACCGATAACCCTAGTTCCGCAGGATAAATACCATCCACCATTTTATATTTTAATACCTACTCCATATGTTGACAAAAACCTACCTAGTAAACGACAGATTAAATATTGCTTTAGAAATGCTGACTATACTGTAATTAATAATGAAATTCTTAAATACAACTGGAAGGAACTATTTCAAAATAAATCAAAAGAGGAAAGTATAGGTATTTTTTATGAATGTATCTATAGTACTATACGCAAACATATCCCTACCAAATATGTCTCTAAATCTAATTTCCCAGTATGGTTTACTCCGTCGCTTATTCACATGTTTAAAAATAAAAAAGCTGCATGGATAAAATGGAAAAAAAGTAAAAATAAATCAGATTATTCTGCGTTTTCTATGTATAGGGCTAGGTTCAAGAAGAATTCCAATATTTGCTACAAAAATTATTTAAAGTTAGTTGAGTACAGTATTAAGCATAATGTAAAATATTTTTGGACTTACATCAATAACAGGAAAGGTAAGTCTGATATTCCTCACAAAATGTCTTATATCAACGACAAAGCCGACACTCCCGAGGCTATATGCAACTTATTCTCGAACTTTTTTGAATCTGTTTTCCAGCCTACTGACCTTCATGAGTCATTTTCTATTGAGGACATAAGTAACTTAGATTTAAAAACGCGTACGGACTTTACTATTAGTGATATCAATCTTTCAACTAGCGACGTTTTAAAAGAACTTAAAGCACTAGACCCGTCTAAGGGCCCTGGAGTTGATAACATACCTTCGATATTTTTAAAAAATGCAGCTGATTCTCTTTCCGAACCCCTACAACTTGTTTTTAATATGTGTCTGAATGATGGCTTCTGCCCAATTATTTGGAAGTCTGCAAGAATAGTCCCAGTTCATAAAGGAGGCTCAAAGAAAGATGTTACCAACTTTAGGCCAATTTCTGTTTTACCTGCTCTGTCGAAGCTTTTCGAAAGGCTAGTATATAACTTTATATATCCAATTATCCATAAAACAATTATTCAAAAACAACACGGATTTGTCCAAAAGCGGTCAACAGTTACAAATCTTTTTATCTATTTGACAAATCTTTTTGAAAATATTGATACAAACAAACAGACAGACAGTATCTATACGGACTTCCGGAAAGCATTCGACAGGGTAGACCACAAAATTTTACTGGCGAAGTTGGCCTTTAATGGGATACGTGGTAATCTCTGGAGATGGTTTAAATCATATATAACTAACAGAACCCAAAAAACGGTCATCAATGGTTATGAATCACATTCCATTCCTATTACGTCAGGCATTCCACAAGGATCTATCCTTGGACCGCTCCTTTTTGTCTTATTTATCAATGATATTGATAATTGTTTTGAATACTGTCGATACATTTTATACGCAGATGATTTGAAGATATACCTTACTATTGATAATGAATATGACCAACAGAAACTGCAAAGTGATTTGAACCGTTTCAGTGATTACTGTAACACTAACAAACTAGAACTTAGTTTGAACAAATGTAAATGTATCACCTTTTCAAGAAAAAGAACACCTCGTAAATATACATACTTTTTATGCAATGTCCCACTTGAAAGAGTTACTTCCATCAAAGACCTTGGTGTCATTCTAGACTGTAAACTGACCCTAGATACACATGTCGAATATATTTGCAATAAGGCATATAGGATGTATAACTTTGTAATGCGCTCTAGTTATAATTTTAAGTTCCCATCTACATATATTCATTTATATAAATCACTAATTCGATCACAACTCGAATATGCCACGATAGTATGGTCCCCTTCCTATTCCAAATACGTAGATAAAATAGAAAAGATACAAAAAAAGTTTTTGAAACGTATACACTTTAAATGTTACCACATTCAATCATCATATATACAGTTACTTGAAAAATATAATTTAATAGACCTCAAATCCAGACGATTACAACTTGAAGCAATGTTTTTGTATGATCTTTGTCGTAACAGATATGACTGTGAGCAAATTATTAGTAATATTTGCTATCGTGTACCAGTCAGATCTCATACTAGATCTTGCCGTGTAAATCAATTATTTTCTCTTCCTTTGTACCGGACAAATGCAGGAAAGCGCTCACCACTACATCGCCTTACTGACACATACAACAAGTATTTTAATGAGATTGACATTTTTGCGACTCTGCCTAGTGAATTTAGATTATCTGTTATACGTAAATTAAATGGACCTAACTTAAACTCATAAAACTTTATTATTCTCAAATATATAAAAAATCCCTAATATACAAGCAATTAAAAACTACGCCAATTTACAAATATTTAGTAAGACTGCCAATCAAACTTTTCACTCGTACTATACTCACTGTTCACCCACTTTATCTATGTATTTATTTATTTTTATTTATTTGTAAATATTTATATATATTTAAATACTTATTTGTAATTATATGTGTGTGTATATATATAAATATATATTTATATGTCTCCATAAATATACATACTCAGTAACTGAAAAATGTAATGAATATGTACTGCTCTCTTCCTACTTGTACCGATACTAAATTAATTTTGTTTATTCAATCCGTGGTTAACGGTATTGGTGTCACGATTATATATAAATGTTTGTACTATAATATTGTAACCTTTATTGTGATACTGTTTGTTGACCTCAATAAATGGAAAAAAAAAAAGCTCGCACGTCTCCAACCAGCTTTGGTCAATCGTTCGGCTCCACTGCTCCTGCACGACAACGCGCGACCTCATACTGCACAGCAGACGGTCTCCAAGCTACAAGAGTTGGGGTTGGAAGTTCTCCGTCATCCGCCGTACTCACCAGACCTTGCGCCTACAGACTTCTACTTTTTCCAGAATTTGGATAACTTCTTGGCGGGAAAAAAATTCAATACCCGAGAGGCAGTACAAAATGCCTTTGAAGAATTTGTTGCCTCCCGTCCAGCTGATTTCTTCAAGAAAGGCATCAATAAGTTACCAATGCGTTGGCAAAGATGCATTGATTGCATGGGTGATTATTTTGATTAATAGAAATAAAAAAATATATAAAAAAATTACGCTTTATTTATTTCGTGAAAAACGGCAATTTCATAGGTAAAGACCTAATTTTAAATTTGATGTAGAGATAGGTTTGACCCAGTGAGCTAACCACGGGCCAATGCTAGTTTATCTAGACACCATGATAAATGATATTTATTTTTCAATTATTGAATTGTACGATATTTAACATAGAGTTTACTTTGGTTTAGAGTGATCCCTCCGGTAGTACGTAGTACATACTCCAGCTTCAGGCACTGGATGAGATTCCATCAAAATCACCATATTTAACTTCAATAAATACAGGCTTCATTTGTTAATTGTCATAGATAATAGGATTTGAAAAAATATAATTACAAACGAATTGAGAATCATTCCTTTCTTTGAAGTCAGTTAAAAGTCAATTAAGATTACCAAATCGAGTGAAACATTTCTCATAAATGTACTGTTCGATATTAAAGAGATCCGTTATACGCGCCGAAGTCCAGTCCAGGAAATCTATGGCCAAAACTAAATTTAATTAAATTACTTAAAGTGACTTTTTTTCGAAATGTACAGTTTATTTATGGCCCTATTAGCCTTTTAAAGTTTACCGGACTTTGTGGTCTAGCGCTGAGGGCGCTTTGCCGCAACTTAAACTACTCCTACATACGTTTACGATACGCCTAAGGGCACCCAACAGGGCACGAACCTCGGCTTAGGACGTCGTATATTGAAACTACTAATGGTTCGGAAAGGTCATCTACTGCCAAAGAACCAGCAAGAAACTCAGTAGGAATGATTACGCCGGACCCACCGGTGAAATAATACTAATAATAATAATTACTACTACTAATTTGAACGCCGGCGTTACTTGGTGTAATAGCGTCGTCGGGATCTGTTAAGACGTTATGCGGACGCCTGTAACGGACCAGCGCGTCTGGGTTGGCTGTGTAGTCAGCTGACTTATTGAACAGCGGGGGCCCCGACGCATTTGCGTAAGAACCTATTTTGAATAACCTGCAATATCAATAACCAATTGGTATTCGACTTGCTGGCGTGAGCGGAAACCACACTGGCTTATGTCATGATGGGGCGGATGCAAGTTTTGTAAAGTGTAAAGTGTATTTCTAAGCGACATTTTACTCTTCTTGCAGATTAGGGGGTGCAGCCTACACATGACGAAGGCGGCTCGGTCCCGGACTCGTTTTATATGATCCGCGAATGTAAGTCCTCTATCTAAAATGACTCCCAAATATTTGACTTTTTTAACCCAGGGGATCGGAGTACCAAACAGAGAGTTCTCGCGCACTCCGCAGTGCCATGATTGCCCAGGCACTTAACGCACCTAGGTTTGGTGTGACAGTTACTTGCCGTATGGCCATATACTTGGCATCTATGGCATTGGCTCGGAATGCCGCACTTGAAGGGAACCTCCACTGTGATCCCTGACAGATTGGCAACGGTTTTTAAAGTAAAAATCTTCTTGCCTTCTAATGAGTGGTCTAGTGTTACTAACACTGGATTGTACGGCAACCTATCTTTGCCATACATGCGGTGGACAGACTGCATAGGGAACCCCTGGGTTTTAAGGTCCTGTAATAACAGCTCAGTGTCGAGCTCTTTTGGTACGCCTCTATGGACGACGCGTAAAACTCGCTCTTCCTCGAGTGCGTAGGTATGATATCGATGGATTTCTCCATCAAGTACCTTGTGAGGGCGCGGTGGTCGGTGGGTGAGACGGTTGCCACGCGAATACCGATTGTAGTATTTTTCGCGTGTGTATAAGCGATTGAAATTGGACATGTGTGTGGACACAGATGTCCATGCCGCTTTATCGCGGATGAATATAGGAGGCGGATGCTGACCGGTTGGCTTGGCTTCGGAATCGCGGAGCGAAGATGCGGGCATGGACTGCGGGGCCCACTTTTTAGGGGATTTGGACTCATCGTTAGATGAGTTCGAGGGCTTGGCCCTTATTTGTGCTTAGCGACGATGGTGAAGCCCTCGTTGGATTCGAGGGCTTGGACGGGAGCCGGGATATCGCAATCCATCGACGATGCATTGCTGGTGGACGAAGCCACGGACGAACGCGAGCTAGAGTGCTCTCATGAGAGGTTGGTGGATACGGGCTGGCGTGCCCGTCTCTCTTTTTTTGGGGGAGATTTGATTGTGGATTTGAGCCCACTTTTGAACTGTGTCCAGATGTCTGAACACTGCGCGCGAACGAAGGCCTTGGATATATCTGCTTCTGCGGTAACCATAGCTACCGCAATCTGAAAATAACTTAAAAACTAACCGTAGTTCGACGAAGGCCGCTACCTGGATTCCTGGTACGGGTACGCAGGTAAAGAGTTGACCGTGTTAGGGTCAACCTTTACCCACAAAAAGGGCAAATGTACAGGAAAAGACACAAATATGATAAAAAATAAATGAAAATAGAAGAGTAAATAAATAAAATAGTAGAAAGGAAATAATATATAAAATAAAAGGACTGAATCAGTACAGAGTAGTTGTCACCGTTGGGTATCCTTTGTACTAAAACCAGAATACTTTACGCTGGGCACACACAGCACTCAGCACAAGCACAACACAGCACTTTGGAAACTAAGAGACTTAGTCGCAAAGAAAAAAAATCACTTCGAGAGCGCTCGGAGGGAGTAAAAAGCCCAGAAAAACCGTATCACGGAACCAACACGCTAGACTGTGACGTCAGTAATTGAGCGCCACTAAATACCGGGAAAACACCGAACCATCGGAGTGGTCTTGGAACGTCCGTACCGGGCGGCGGTCGCAGCGAGAATGACTTGATATGACTTCCCCATATACTTAAACCTAAATTGATTAAAACAATCTCATGAACTTGATACTTGCTCTACTAACTAATGCTTGGTATATTATTATAATAACTAAATTCATGTAAACAGTCAATAAAGTGACAAATGGTAAGTTTAATTTTGTGCCCAAGTGATTAGGTACATGAGGATTAATTTTTTCGATAAGTACGTGGGCAGGGCTTCTCACTTAACACGTTTGGACAAGATTTTTAGTTAAGTGCATATGTATACGCTCACAAGTGCTTGGCAGATATAACTTGTATTTATTTCTCATACTTTTCTTTTTCTTACGCTATTTTTCTTAGTTTTGACTCTAATTTAAAACTTTTTAAAGAATATTTTGAAAAGAATGCTTGTGGAATATACAAAGTAAAAATTCACTCAGAAATAAACATATTGAGATTTTTCTGAAAACCCAGCTTATAACAAATCTAAGCACAGAATTGACGAGTTAAGTTGTTGACCGTCCATCTGTAATTAATTTATGACTTAACTACTTATTGCGTTTGGACACACAATTTGTTAGAACTTAGTTACTACTTAACTACTAATAAATCAAGCATAAGCGTGCTTGACATGTAAGCATGACACGTAAGGGTGACACTGGAGTTAGATGGACTTTAGGCCTATCAGATAACACCAACATGCTTCTAGTAAAAGTTTTGGTCCTTTTTTGCCCACAGCTGTAATAAATATCTTTTAATTCAGGATCTTTTTTTACCATGACTATCGTTATTGATTGAGACAACCTAGTAAAAATTTTGACGGAAACTAGCACACTACGTTAAGAAAAAGAGTTAAATTGTTTTATTTTATTTCATTGCGAAAAACTTGACTCAAGTTTTACTCATCGTCATAACGTCATAGGTTATGACGGTGATGAAGGCTACCGCATTTGGGATAGCGAAAATTTCAGGCTCATACGTTGTCGCGATGTCACGTTTAATGAAACGCCAGTTCTGAGTGAAATAAAACACGTACATTCAGAAACCTACAAAGATGACAACCAAACTAGCCGCTTCAACTTTGCTTTACTGAGATTGGAAAATGACAGTGAAGAGATTACCGGTGCAATATTTATAAATCATCCAAGCAGCTTAATTACAGAAGAGCACGATGTTCCTGTTCCACTGCTAAAATTGAAACAGAGAGCAGAATGACGCTCAGAAACCGGACTAATATCAAACCTCCTAGTCCATACAATGATTACGTATGTACTTGTATGCATAATGTTTTTTTTTTTTTTTTTTTTTTTTTTAAATATTCGCTCCTTCCTCCGGCATGGGGGCCGCAGACTTTGTCATTCTTAAATTTTCTATTCTATCTTCCTTTCTTCTATCCATCGTATGTTCTTTCATACGAAAATCACCCTACATTCTCTTTCTTGTTGATTGACATAGTAATCTATCTGCTCTATTTCACTTATTTTCTTACAGGGGGTTGGAATCTTATTTTGTATCTCAAATTTTTACCTTGCTTTATTTCTATTGTTTTAGTTATAGTACTTTCTTTTGCTCTATGTCCTTTATTTTCATACATATTTGTTCTTCTTGCAGTCTATTTCTTGTTTTCTTCTTATTCCATTTTACACTCCTGTTGTTTTTTTGCATGTTTTGTCCTTTCTCACGATTCTCGTAACGTTTGTTTATTCTTAGCTATTAACTTGCTCTTTCCTAACACACCCCTTTTTTGTTACCTTCTTTTATACCACTTTGTTTATGTTACAATTAATATTTTTCAAAATATTGATTTAACATCCTTTATTTCTATTGCAGAGTTAAGTTGCTGGGTTACGAGCCAATCCCTGACAAAAGTTCATTTCTGGACACTGGACCAACTTCAATTTGGACGCCATCTCGTGCTTGGTAGTGCATGCAACTTCAGCAATATGCCACAGCAGAACGAGCCAGAGCGTCCCACCTTTGACGAACCGGGCATGCCTGGCTGAAGGCATTATGTTCTGACTGTGGCAATTTTGCGGCGATACAGTTTTTGCAGGAGGGGGTCGTACCCGCCAGCCGTTCTGCGCATTCCGCCCTCATATGTGGCCCACCGCAGTGACTACATAAGTCCGGACTACCCTCACACAACCGCTTGCTGTGGCCATATCCAAGGCAGCGTGTGCACTGGATCAACGGAGATTGGTCCTCGACCAGGATCCTCTGTAAGTCAATGTGCACCGCTCCTTTCTCCGTGGCCTTCTTCCATATCTGTGGGGAAACACTTATGATAATGTTGCATGTTTGAGGGTTTCTCGTTTTCTTCCGGAATTTTATTACTGCTCGATCATCGTGTTTTTCGAGACCCTCAAACATGGCCCCGTTCTGATTTCGTAGGGCTTTCAGGACCTCATCGTCCGTCAAAGCCCCAAGCACACCCCTGAGCTGCAGGAGGGGGTCTTTATTGCTCACCTCTTCGCACTTTAGATTTTTCCCGCTATTTGCTATCCTTTCCTTAATTTTACTTCGTTCCTCCACCGTCCTGCAGCTCATTATTATCTTTTGGTCTCGGGCTTTCCGGACTCTCTCCACCTTTATCCATCCCTCTTTGGCGTCCATTGCTTCCCTCACCTTACTAAGTACATTTTCTACCGTATCGGCTGTGTCCTCAGAGGTAATCACTACGGAGTGCAGTGTCGCCCTTTCGAAAGTATCAACTTTCGGTGGGTGCGACACTACCCCCGCGTAGCTAGTTGGAATATTGTCGGGCCTGATCTCCTTCTGAGTTATTAATGTACT
Source organism: Marasmarcha lunaedactyla (assembly GCA_923062675.1). Lineage (NCBI taxonomy): Eukaryota > Metazoa > Arthropoda > Insecta > Lepidoptera > Pterophoridae > Marasmarcha > Marasmarcha lunaedactyla. The sequence goes on along the minus strand of OV281339.1, from coordinate 7,530,515 downwards.
TTTCAGTTCTTGTATCTGTAGGTTATTTTCTTTGAGGTGCTCAGAGGTTTTCCTCAGTTGGTCCATCAATTCCACATTTGACACACCTGGTCCTTCTTCCGGTTTTTCCTCCAATTGAACAAGTTCCAACCCCTTTCCCCCTTTCTCCTTAATTTCCATCTCCAACTCCTTTACTAATTGGTAAAGTCTATCGCATGCCTCAGTAACTGCGTTCTTTATCTCACTCTTGAGATTGCGTGAGTTGCCTAGGTGTTTTTTGGCTTTACTGAGGCATGCTCTAGCTTCACTGGTCCGGTCCTTATATTTTGTAGCTATTTCAGATCCAGCCTGTTCAGATCGCGTTGATTTTGGGGAATGAGAGATTGGATCCACTCCAACTGCTTCCCACTCTCCAATGCTACGCCGGACCTTATTAATCGTGATCGTCCTTAGAGGCGACTTTTGGGTGTCCAAGACACCACCGGTCGTCTTGGTTGGAGTTCTATATAATGCCATCGGAGGAGTTTGTCAGATTGTATATAATTGTATAAGAATTTTTAGTTATAATTAAAATTGTAAATAGAATTTTACACTTATGTAACTATATTTTTAAAAATAGGGTCTATATAATATTATTTACACCTTTGTAAGCGTCAGATTACAGTGACTAAATTTTTTTATGCATAATGTTACAGCTCATCTTCTCACAGAACCTAACTCGTATAGAGGAATTATGGCATGTAAAGATTCTGACAAATGGTGTGCAGCTAAGGAAAGTGCGTTGAAATGTCTTAAAGAAAACTAAACATGGGAGTTGTTAGAGTCTGCCTCTCAATAGAAAAGCTCTTCCCAATAAATGGTTATACCAAATTAAAAAGAAACCTGATACAAAAAAAATATACAAAGCTCGACTAGTGATTAAAGAATATTCCCAAAAGAAGGACCTTGATTACCACGCCACTTTCAGTCCTGTAGTGAGGGTTAATACAATCCGAGCTGTCGCAGCAAAAGAGAACCTCCATTTGAAACAATTTGATGTATCCACAGCATTTTTATATGGATCTTTAAAGGAGAACATTTACATGAAACCTCCTGAAGGCTTTACCAACGAAAATAACAAAAGGGTTTGTAAGCTGAAACGAAGCCTTTATGGACTCAAACAAGCACCAAGGTGCTGGAACTATTGCATCTCAGAATATATCCTGCAAATTGGTTTCAAGCAAAGCAAGGGTGTGCCTGTTTGTCTGAAACAAAGAAAACAAGGATGAAAAAATTTTTTTTGCGCCTTATGTCGATGATGGAATAAATGTATCGGCTAATGAGAAGGAATCTCAAAACTTTCTAGATGAAATGAGACCTCGATATAAAATTACTACCAAACCAGCAGAATCTTACTTTCTTGGGATTGAGATTGAGGGAATGAAAGATGGATCAATAAAAATACGTCAGAAAAGCTACATAAAACGGTTATTAGAAAGATTTGGAATGCAGGCCTGCAAGCAGCTGTAACCCATATACTAAAAGACACCGTACTTAACAAGAAATAAGTAGCATTTCCTTATGGACAAACCGATACTGCGCTACTTAAAAGGAACGTTGGATTTTGGAATAACATTAAAGCGTACACTTCACCCATATTGTGTTATAGTGACGCAGACCATGGATGTGATGGTATAACAGGACGATCTATCAACCGCTGCAACATCGACAACGGAAGCAGAAATTGTGGCAGCCAGCGAGGCTGCAAGAGTACTAATCTGGCTTGAGCAAATAGTGAACTTCATTCAAAGTGGTTCGAAGATAGTTCCCAAACTTTTCATTGACATTGAGTCTGATATTTAATTAGCCAATGAATCGCCATATGATACACATCAGAGGACTAAACATAGCCTGAGACATTTCTCCGTTAGAGAATGTGTTAACGATCGTATTATCGAAGTCAAACAAGTGAAAAATGAGAACCAAGTTGCAGACTCCCTCACCAAGTCAGTTTATAAGCCAAGATGTCACGTAATAAAAGTTTTATTCCAAAAACTGTTACGTACATGCATTAGTCTGAGGGGTCGCTGCGAAGGCTTTCATGGTGAAGGCGCTTAGGCGCGTTCAGGGTCAGTGGAGACCCTCAGGCACCGACTGGCACTCTGGCGCGTGGAGGATCAGTGAGAGCAGGAACAGGAGGAGCAGGTTGGATCAGCAGTCAGGATGAGGCGGTATACAGGATCATCTGGGCCAGCAGCAGGAGCAGGATCAGGCGTCAATGTCGGGGTTTTCAACATGAGGCAGCTTCGGGTAGCTTCTGGATGAGGCAACTTCAGCGTCAGGTAGCTTCAGCATGAGGCAGCTTCAGCGTCAGGTAGCTTCAGCATGAATATGAGTTCGAGGACTTGCAGAGTTACTTGTAGTAGACTGGAGATTTTATCGGTAGGATGGCTTGAAATAGACTGGAGATGTTATCGGTAGGATGGCTTGAAATAAACTGGAGATGTTATCGGTAGGACGGCTTGAAATATACTCCCATTCTAAGGCCAGCAATCGGCTTATATGGCCGGGATCGTATTCCTTTGGAACCGCAATTTGAAATTTTGAATTTAATCTTATTAGCCAGAAATCAAGTATATTTTCTTACAATAGTTTGTAATCCGTGTGTAACAGGCTTAGTTTGCTTGGCAGCCTCCATTGCTGTCATAAAAAATTGAGTTGACACGATTTGTAAAAAGTAAACAACATAAATACAGGAAAATGGAAAAAAATAAATAAATAAAAATGATTCCAAAAACATAGGTAAGCATTACAAGCAAGCAAGTTGGTCTCAACTAACGTTCCTTAACAGAAGAGTGGATGTTAGGATGAATGTAACATCGTTCCCATTCCATCCTGGCTGTGCGTGGTTATTGGGGCAACATTGAATTGTTGACTTGCTAACATGGCGTTGTAAAAATATATTAAAATAAACTTTGACATATTACGTATAGACAGGTTATCCGCTCTCAAAAATGGCAACGCAAATGCAAGGCAGTTGCCGGCTATTTGACTCAGTCTTGTGCAACCCATTGACACGGCTAAACATCAAACAAAACTTATTCCCTATTCTGTGTTTTTAATACCGTACAATGCCTTCTTGTGTGTTTAGACAGTGTACTAATTACACTGTTACTGTTAAAGATAGAATAAAATTTCTTTTCATGCGGAAGTACTATATTTTTTTAACTATCTTATTTATTATTTTACTTTGCTATTTAAACTGACGTTTTAAAATTGGCATGGCTATTCGTTTCAACAAACTCGAAGAGCGACATGTAATATGATTTTGTATGTGGGAATAAAAGAGACTACGCTATAGAGTTTCGACAATTTACGTACTACGTCACGTACGTTGCGACCAATTAGTGCGAAGCAACGGTACGAAGTACATAGGTATCTCTTCCTTAAAACAAGTGAACCGTATTATTATTTCCTTCTCCCACAAATTATATTACTCTATATATCGGATAGGTTCTATAGTTACGTTGACGGCGTTTTTTTGCGCGGTAATGTTTGGGTATAACTAGTCTGTATGTAATATGTCATTGAAAATAAAGTTTACTTTTTGAATCTATATTGGTTTACCTTAAAGACGACTTCGGTGGCGACTTCGACTACCGCAAAAATCCGCGGTGGGCATCAAATTGATACACACCAATGTTACGAAATACAAAGACGGAAAACTTAAAAAAAAAAAAAAATTTGGAGAAGGTTACCGATACGACTCCGTACGACACTAGTGATGATTACTGAGAGACATCTTTTATTGTTACGTAGTACTCAAGTAAGCAATACAAAAATGCAATTTTGATAGCTTCTAGTTGGTATTATTATTATTTTGTGTATAATGGCAATCAGCTGTTGTTACTACACAATAACTATTTCTGCCAATTTCAAGTATTAGTATACACACATACAACACGAGGTTAATAATTTTGTAGCGAACAGCTGAGTAGAACTTGCAGTATCTCGAACATTGAGTTACCTTGAACAATACAAAAACAGGGGGATGATATAAGTTTTTACAGATCTTTAGAAGAGTATAATTACATATTTATAGTTTGATATTGAACAAATGGATAAATCTTCCAAGAACCTTAAAGATAAGAGGATTTTGAGAGGAGAGCAGAGTTTTGATACTTGTAGGTTTAGGGAACTGGAGTGGGAGATGGTCATATAAGGAAGCTGGTGAGAGAGGGCAATTAAAGAGGAGATGGTCAGTGGTTCCATCCCCCAAACCACAATCACAGACTGAAGTCCTTCTTATGCCCAGTTTATGAAGAAATACTGGAGTACAACAATGACCCAATCTGAGCCTGCAGATGACAGATGCTATTTTCTTATCCATATATTTAAATTTACAGAACCAAGGTTTAGTTGGGATGGATGGTTGGATGTCTCCATAGTACTTTCCTGTTGTTAGCCTTGAATTGCACCATATAGAGGCCCATGCCATACTTAGGCGTGTCTGCGCCAGAAGCTTCAAATCTTGGCTAAAACACATTAATCTAATTTGTAAGATAACTGGGAATTTAGAGCCTAATTTGAAAGGGTTACCCTTTAAGGCCTGTAAGGAGCTAAGGCAATCTGTCAAAATAAGGGAGTTAGACAAATTATTATCCGAAACGTATTTTATGGCCTCAAGGATAGCTATGGCTTCACCAGTAAATACAGTTGTTTGCGGTGGACATTTGTAGGATAGCAAGATGGAGAACTTAGGGATCCATACTGCCACCCCGACACACCCCGAGGGAGAAATTTTTGAGGCATCAGTGAAGATTAAGGTCCAATCCCTCCATTTTTCATTGACAATCCTTAGAAATTCAGTATTAGCATTTGGCATGTTTTTAGCTAAACCTAGGCTCAATATAACATTGGGGGAATATACAAGGGCTTCATAAGGTATAGTGTATAGAATTTGAAGATCCATCCTGAACGTAGGAATAGGGGAAGAGTCTAAATTAGAGAGACTGTTAACCAAACAAAGAATATCCTTATTGGACCAGAATGTAGAGGAAGAAGTTAAAAATTTTAGATAGTTAAGTTTAGTGTGAAGGGGATGAGAATGAACCTGTTGGATGTTGGCAAGGAATCTATCTGCCAGAAATTGTCTTCGAAGATGTAAAGGGGGTTCTGCACATTCCACCTGCATAGCATTAATGGGCGAGGATTTCATGGCACCTAAGATGATCCGAAGGGCCTTACTTTGTATCTTATCCAGTAAATGTAACACCGATTTGTTACATGGGATAAGGCAAAAAGAGCCATAATCCATAATGCTCCTGATTAATGCATTATATAATAGTCTCTGAGTGTAAGGGTGAGATCCCCACCAAACCCCAGAGAGTGAGCGCAACAAATTGATATTTTTTTCACACTTTTGAACTATATAATTTATGTGGGATGAGAAAGACAGACTAGAATTTAGTATAATACCTAAAAATTTCACCTCATTGCACATTGGAATGGGAACACCTTGAAAAGAGATAGCTATTGTGGGAAATTGTCTCTTCCTCTTAAAAATAAGAGCCTTACTCTTAGAGGGAGAGAGAGAGAGGCCATGGGATTCCAGCCAATTGCCTAGGTAGAAAAGAGCAGTGTTGAGGTAACCTGAAGTAATCTCTGCTGTGGCTACCTTGGAGTAAAGAGTGATATCATCTGCATATTGCAGGATATTACAATAGGAAGACACAGATGTGTCCAAATCAGAAGTATAGATGTTATATAGCAGTGGGCTTAATACAGAACCTTGAGGAAGACCCTGCCAAACTAAACGTAGAGATAAATTAGAGTGCTGATGTCTGATTTGGACAGATCTAGACACAAGAAGATTGTAGATGAAGTAGGTCAACCTCACCGGTAAACCTAATCGCAGCATTTTCTGTTTAAGTATGGGAAGTTGAACGTTGTCATAAGCAGAACAGACATCCAATAACACCGCCATCACTGATTCTTTATTAGACAAAGCTAACGTTAAATCAGTGGTGAAGATGCTCAGGCTGTCCATGGTGCTCATGCCTTTCCGAAAACCAAATTGTGTTGAACTTAGCAGATTATGACTCAACATACCATTCAAGGCGATTCTTAATAAGGTGTTCAGTGACTTTTAATGGAGTTGGAGCTAGCGGAACTGGCAGATAGGAATTATGAACATCTGGGTCTTTGCCTGGTTTTAGGATGGGAATTACTAAATAGAGTTTCCAGGGAGCTGGTATCTCACCAGATATGAAAATGATGTTAATAATTTTAAGCAAGGATTCCTTAAGGAGGATACCAGCCCTGGATAAGAAAGAATAAGGAATACTATCATGACCCGGGGTTGAGTCATGAAGGTTATTGAGGACAAGATTTAATTCGTCCATGGTGAAGGGAGCATCGAGGGGACTAGATGAGGTGAGAGTAGAATAATTGCAAGGTTGTAAAACAGAAATCGGGACATAAGGGGGAGCAATTTTATCCAGAAATTTATCAAGCCAAAGGGATGGGTTGTAAGAGAGCCCCGGTGGAGTGTATGACATGGAGCCGCGGAAGCGACGAATTGCGCTCCAGACATGGGAAGAGGGGGAACGAGGAGCCGAATTCTCGCAGAACTTACGCCACGCCTCTTTCTTCTTTTTTTTAAATAGTCTCCTGGTCTGGGCTTACACTTTTTTAACTTGAATGTAATTAAACATTGACATAGTAGCCGCATATTTGCGGATAGCAGACCTACACATTCTGATCATGTCAGAGCAGTCTGAGTCCCACCATGGGGGAGATGATCGAAGTCTTTTATCTGGGTTCTTCTTTGGAATATGTAAGTCTGCCGCAGATTGAATGCAAGAGATTAGGCTCTCATAGCACTCTTGGATATTATACAAGGACGGGGAGAGAATGTGGGAGGACAAGTCATTAGTAGCTTTAGTGTAGTTGTACCAGTCGGCCTTATCAATTTTATGCTGCAGAAGGGGTGGTAACTTAGGAGGAATATGACAAGAAGAAGGTATGGTTATAATTATAGGGTAGTGGTCACTGCCATATAGGGAATTAAGCCTTCTCCAACTAATCGACGCACCATCAGCAGCAGAACACATGGAAATGTCCACAGCACTAGGGTTCTGATGAGGGCCAGAAAAACGAGTAGGACAACCATCATTCAGGACATATAAATTTTGCTCATCAATTATGTCTGCTAAACGCTGACCAGGACCGTCACAAGCCTGTGAACATTGGCTACCCCATAGGACATGGTGACAGTTGAAGTCACCTAGAATAATAGGGTTACTCGGCAAACGGGAAATGAGTGAATGAAATTCATCTATAAGTGAAATAGTGGGGTCAGATATATAGACTGAAACAAGAACAAATTGAAGAATTTTGACAGCAAGTATACTAATTTCAAATGAGTGGGGGGGAATTTGGATAGTTGTGTATGGAAGAGAAACCTTCACGAAGAGAGCTGCACCACCATGCCCATCTGCTCTGTCATCTCTAAGACAGACAAACCCAGGCAATTTGAATCGACTGCCTGGGGATAGCCAAGTCTCAGAGACAGCAATAGCCAAAGGGTCATGCTGATGAGCCAAATGAGAAATTTCATGCTGTTTATTTCGGATGCTTCTACTATTCCATTGCAGGAGTCTGGCCATTGTTAAGAGGAAGATTAGCAATAGGGGATAACTTTTTAGCAACGTAGGACGGTAGTGGGATGTCTTCAAATTTTGAAAGAATGTTCAAAACTAGGGAAATCAGGAGTTCTAAAAAATTGTCATTAGGGGAGCAGGAAGAGGTAGGGAGGAAGGCGTTACCCGATTTAGAAGATGGAGGATTAGAAATAATAGCATTATGGGCAATTTTGTCATAGCCTGGAGATAAAGACGGACTGGGTTTTGATGGTTTATATATTGTTTTTTTGTAAGAAAGATTTAGTGAAGGAGAACTTTTAGAAGCATCTGCATACGATTTTTTAACTGAAGGGAAGAGGGATGATGATATGTTCTTTTGGGACATGGTGATTTTAATATTCTTTTGCCGGGAATGTTCCGGGCAAGATTTGTCAGTTGCTAAATGAGGGCCTGAGCATTGCAGGCAGGAAACTTCAGAGGATGCAGGGCAAGAGTCACCTGAGTGAGACTGTGCACATTTGAAGCAACGAGCACTGGATCGGCATTGGGCTTTCACATGGCCAAATCTACAACAGTTTAAGCATTGTATGGAAGGCAAAATGTATGGATCAACGGTTATTGATGAGTTAAATATAAACACTTTATCAGGTAAGCATTGTCCAGAGAAAGTGATCACTACAGAACCCCCCCCACGGGTTCCAGTTTCCAAGTGGAACCAGACTCCATGGACACTTTTCTGTTTAAGCGACGAGCCTTCAAAATTATTATATCACCTTGGCTTGTGGAGATTGCTGATACAACTTCCTCCATTGACCAAGAAGTTGGGATCCCGCGAATCAGCCCCATTCTTGTTATATTATATGTAGGAATTAAAGCTATATAGTTATGAGATTTAAGACTCGGGTTTCTGAGAAACTCGTTTGCTGCACATGCAGAGAGAATTCCACAGAGACCCGATTTCTGCCAACACTCTTTATACCATCATTTTTAATATTTTTAATATTTGATGTAAATAAAAATTTTCCAAAATTTAGATGATTAAATGTACTGCCTGACTTAGGGTGATTTTCTGACCTGGACACATGAACAATCAAAGGACCTTTGTCAGAAGGATGGTAAGATTTTTCTTCTAAAAGACTTGGATGAGTGTAAATAAGGTTATTGGCTTGAGATGGAAGAGCATTCGAAACAGATTTTTTAGGAGTAGGGGACGAATCCCGATTTATGCTCGGACGTTTTCTTGTTTGCACATGTTGAGAGAAAGGGTCAGGGGAGTTGTTGACATCAGGAAACGGGATTGGGTCTGGGGGCTTAGGAGGGATTGGAACACAATCCATGCTCATTAAGAGCTAGATAATTCATACAACCACTTACCAGGCGAGGAAGAGAAAAGCAGAAATACTTAAAATAACTCAATGTTGATAACAAAATCACCAAAAAAACCGACAAATGACGAAAACCGTGTGTACACCGCAAACGAAAAATTGACAGTCCTTCTCCGTTAGGAGTAATATTATTCTATGGTCCTTCTAGTTGGTAACTTCAGTGAATGATCATTACTGTAACTTGTCAATTGAGTTCAATTGGTTTTTCCTTGCAACTGATCAATCATCTTTATCAGATATATAGATATGATGAACTTGCAGACAATTCGTATCGTATCAAATACACAGAGCTTTTATTTTTATATTCACTGAACTTTAGCCGATTTTTACGCTCAAAAAGAATTAAATGATATGCATGTTATTTTACAAGATCGATAAGCGATCATGGATTAAGAATCAAGGATGCATGACTATTTTCACTGTCTGCCTGTCCTGTCAAAAACGACGGAAAAACTGTATCGTCAATCAATGGCGTCACCTCACCACAAGTGACCCAACCCGTTGTGTGTAATAATTTGTTTTTGTTCATATTTAGCTGTGAAGCTAATATTTTCACGAAAATTCATAACATTCAATTCAAAAAAAATTAAGTAAGTAACATACTATAAATACCTACCTACTCAACAGTATTTATCTAGTCGGGACTTAGTATCGTTCACACAAAATGGACGTCAAAATTGTTTTGTGAGTTCAGACCATTTGAAAAGACTTAGCTGATATTTTGAGATGCTGATGAGATACGTATTTAGCATGTTTTGCATTTAACTCTTTTGTTTTATGCGCGTAGACTTAGACTTCGCTGTCGCCAGTTGAAGAAGTTGCAACACGATGCGGTGTATTGGTTGCCAACATAAAAGGTTTATAGCACCGCTGAACAGACTGTGATTAGTCAGTGCTTTAGTAGATCAGGAATAGCTATTAAGTTTTGCATATCGGCTATCATTGAATTAAAATTACCAGAAATTTGTATTCTGCACACACATTTTGAGGGTCAATGTCCCTCCCTCCCTAGGGAGGATAACTTTAGTCATTTTAAATATTAATGTTTAAAAGGAATTACACCATTTGTTGTTCTTAATGTATTGAAATGATAGTTTTAGATATCTGAATATAGGTGTTGACAATGTGTTTGTCAATTAATATTTGTTTGTAAGTTACCAATGTAACTTAATGTTTAGTCAAAGAATGGAAACTGTAATGTTACATACTGACATAAATCCATTGTCTGGTTAGCATCATCAAACTCAGTGGTGTTGTTTTGGAATTTGTTTTATTACAAAAATCTGCTCAATGTACTTACTTGCAAAGCTTTTAATGGTGAAATAGGCAATGAAATATGTGTAACAGTGTTTTACAAAGTAGGTTATTATATTAAAAAAACAAAAAACACTGGCAATTCATAACTAGCATACAATATTTTATCTTGGAATAACCTTTAACTTTTTTATTTCAGGTCTTGAGTATAAGAGTTCTGCATCTAAAGATTGTTAAGTCATTAGTCAGTGATCTATAAGACTAGTTTTGGTATAATTTTGCTAAAAAAACAGTACAATGCAGACAATTAAATGTGTAGTAGTGGGTGATGGAGCTGTGGGTAAAACATGTTTGCTCATCAGCTATACAACTAATAAATTTCCTTCAGAATATGTACCCACCGTCTTTGATAACTATGCTGTCACAGTTATGATTGGTGGGGAACCTTATACCCTTGGACTGTTTGATACAGCTGGTAAAGATATTATTACTTTGTATTTGCTGGTAGTAGTTTCAGTGGAGCAAGTTTACTAACTAGAAATATTGTTTATAGGACAAGAAGATTATGACAGGTTGAGGCCCCTTAGCTATCCACAAACAGACGTTTTTCTTGTCTGTTTTAGTGTTGTTAGCCCCAGCTCATTTGAAAATGTAAAAGAAAAGGTATGATGAGATTAACTTCACTTTCAGATAATTGATTATTTGTGTTTAAGATTGTTACTCATTATGTATACCACATGTTTCAGTGGGTTCCTGAAATAACTCATCATCAGCAAAAGACACCATTTTTGCTTGTTGGGACACAGATAGATCTTAGAGATGATCCTGCCACTATGGAAAAACTTGCTAAAATTAAACAAAAGCCAGTTTCATTAGAGCAAGGAGAAAAATTGGCTAAAGAGCTGAAGGCTGTTAAATATGTGGAATGTTCAGCACTTACACAGGTAAATAAAATGATATATTTATAAACACACATTTTGAAGCACTGACTGAATAAATAATATTGAGGTCACTGAAATTGTACAAATAGAACTTTAACTCAGAAAAAAGAAATAATGAAAGTTCTAGAAAAAGTAATGAAAATTTGTGGAACTGTGTAAAATTGCTAGTGTTAGTATGCTTATTCATTATGAAATTTTAAGTTGTAATAAAGTAAATACTGTATCAATGAATTGACAAACAACTAAACTATAAACAGTGTTCACTATGTAACATTGTTTTTCATATGATTAGCTTGTAAAACCCATAATACTTAACATTTTTTTCAACATTTGTATGGTTTGGGCGGACCAAGCAGCCCCACTGACTAAAGAACTACAATGAAAGTAAATAAAAATTTTGGTAGCATTTAAGTAATTATGCAAGTACTATAATGTAAAAGTTGGCTGTTTTATGGTATCAATTATGGTTTAAACATAACATCCTAAATTTCTAGGAAGTTAAAATAGTTGTGAGCAAGTCACGTTATCAATGATGCATCATGAAAAAGAAAATAAATATAGACAGTGAAGTGCCAATACCTTCTATTTAAAAAACTGTAATTTTACAAGATACAAAAAAAACACTCAGTTATGTTGTAAAACAACTTGAACTATGTTAGGTATTTATCACTACCTCCTATCTAATTTTTTGTTGGTACAAAAAAAATCTACAAAAATTGAAGTATTGGCACTTCACCGTCGATATCATTTTCATGTTTTCCCAAAACATTGTAAAAGCAACAGAAATATTACATAGTTTAACTTGCTTGTAAGTGTGATGTGTTATCCATTATAAATACAAACATATTTCTCAAAGTGGCAATTACTGGTTCTTATTGATGTCAATAAAGTATGACTATGACCATTTCGGAGAAACCTTCGTGACAAAGAACTGGCAAGAAACTTTAAGGATATAATTTATTATGTATATACAGGTATATCAAAATAAAAGCACAATGTCTATGTCTATACGAAATTATTCTTATCTCCATCTGCTACCTCAGCAAGTCATTCGTTCACTAGTCAACGCTGAATTCAGCCTTCACATTTGTTGATATCATCAATATAAACCAAATTTTATTTATTTTATTACAGAAAGGATTAAAAAATGTTTTTGATGAGGCAATTCTGGCAGCATTAGAGCCTCCAGAACCTGTCAAGAGAAGGAAATGTATTCTGTTGTAATGCAGAGTGACTCGGATTACCATCAAAGCTACACCACACTTGCACTCAGTACCAACAATGAACCATTACTGGGTATAAATAAAGCAATAGAAATGCATTGCAAGTGGGAGTGCTGTCACACTATATGTGACACTTTTTATTACCTCTAGACTATCACACTGTAATATTCATCTCTTTTTTATAGTACAGGCAAGAGCATGTCGATTGTAAAATTATTTTGAAAATATTTGATGATATTTGCTATACAGACAATTTTGGCTCAAGTGTTACCAACAACTAGCTGTTAGCTGTACTATAATATACTAAATATGCCATAACTGAAAACAATATGAATATTACAGGATCAAAAATATTTGGTTTCATATTATGCTAATATTACATAAATCTTTTTGGGTCTTCAGTTTTTCCTATTAATATTTTATTCTGTATAACTATCATTTTATATTATTGGTCATAGTATTATATTGTTTTATGTACTGCAAATAAGATTATACTTTGCATTATAAACTTTTTGCACAATGCAAAATAAATGGATAAGTGCAACATTGAGAATGATTTACTTTACATATTGATTAACCATATTTTACTGTATTACTATAATGCGAATTGCACAATATATGATATGCACAGTGCGAAATTTCATATCTTTTTAACAATATTTTAACCATTACATGTCTCATTTATTCTAAATTTTTAATATGGTTTTATTGTACTTGAATAAAATTGTACTGGTTTAATTGAATAAACTATTGATTTCTTCTATTATTTTGTATTTGACAGATTGAGGTTATTCAAAATAGTTTGATTATGGTAAAGCTTATGAAATATTACCATGTCCAATATCATTCCACAACACATCTCTTATTTTTGTCAGATGGTTGGTAGAAATATATAACTGCATGCATCACTGCCACCCAAAGAAACTCATGTATCAATCTTTCAACATATATTATGACAAAATAATGTTGGGACTCACCTATTTAAATTTAACGAGTGTCCCACAGACTTGTTAAAAATTTAGTTAAGGAATTTATAAGCATTTAAACAAACTATGTTTAAATATTTTAGTTATGGTTATTACTAAAAGTATTAGATGAGCTACATTGCATATTTCATAATGCATAATGCAAGTGTTTGTTTTGTCATATATACTTCTTGAATATTGTATTTAAATTACTAGGCTTATTTACTCAACTTTTTTGCAATAAAATACATTATAAACAAATGTCCATATATCTTAAATTTTAATTTTTTTTACACATTTGACATTTTAATTGTTGCATCGTTATAGTACAAATGATGTAGCATTTTATACTATGAGTATAGACAATGTAAGAACATGCGGAAAATAGAAAAATATCAGTAATATTTATAGCAAAATAAATAATCCACATAATAAAAAATAAGTAACCAGAAGACTGTGTCCCCATTATTTAGTTATCAGGGCTCCTGCAAACTTGACGAAAACGCCACCGAAAATTGTGTATGAGACAATATTTTATACTAAATCTTGTGGATCAATAGAAATATTTTTAATAATCAATGGTTCAAAATTAAAACACCAAAGCATTTGGGCTTAAACTAGGTTTTACATGTTCTTAAACAATATGTCATTTTGTATAATGTAAATATAAAATTGTCTGACTTTTATATGGAATAATGTTTCTTAAATATTTATTTTCTGTTTAATTTACTAAACATGCCGGATTTATTTGCTTAACGTTTTATTATTATAATGGATTTATTACATTTTATTTGTGTCAGCATGTAGTTTTAGGTGTATATTGAATTAATAAACATAAGATTAAAGTGTGATGTTTTATTTTGAACAGGTTTCTTTTACCTCCATGGTATAATTTTCAATGTATTAAGTTTTCAGTTGTGGCTGATGTCTTAAATGTATTATTGAGTGAAGTGTGGAATGAATATTTCAAACTGACACTGTGTTTGTTAGTAAGAGGGCAAGCAGTTATTCATTAATATTTCGGTCTTTAAGTAGCGTGGTGGTCCCATCAAGGAATCTAAGGACGCCGTGCGCGGAAAGGAGGTAACATTTAAAGCTAACTGGTTATAATATTGCTTTGTGTCTATCCATCCAGTAGAAATTGATAGTGATGGAGGAACATTTTTACTGACTATTGTTAAATCCGCGCAAGGCGGCCTAAGTAAAACGAGAGGTTTAGGCTGCGTATCAAAGCTATGCATCCAAACTCTGAGGTGGATTACGCAAAACATTAACCAATAGGATTTCTATATTTATCTTTGCCCTCTTTTGAATTAAGGGAAATTAAGTAATCCTATTTCTGGATATTTTCTTAGCATCCTGCCGAACAAAATTTTCTGTTCCAGAGTAAAAAAAATTACCAAAAGATACAAAGGATTTGATCCATGAAACTGTTCTACGTCCAACCAGAGAGATCACTCCATTTATTATGTCAAAGCTAAGTGATCTCTATTTTGAAATATCTTCATCTTCTCTAAATTTTCCAAAATAAATGTACAATGTCTGTATGTCTATACAATATTAATCTTATCTGCATCTGTTTGCTCGGCAAGTCGCCCTCCGCCTTAACTACGTAAACTACGACACCCTCATACGGCACCCGTTCACGAGTTGTGAACCACCCCAACGTGGGATCGAGCCATCCCTCCTCAACTGTATAAGAGGCGAATGAGCGGCCACTACTCATGTTTTATTACAAAGACTAGTAGAAGCCTGTAAAGTTTTGACTTTCCATAGAAATTATGTCAATTTCTAAAATCAGCCCAAAGTTAAAAAAAAAATAATAAGAAGGTGTAAAGAGCTTAAACGCGTAATAATATGATAAATTAATCAAAAATAATCAAAACTCGTACAAAATTCCTCAAAGCACCAGAATATAATTTTTTTAAATATCGTCATAGGCGGCTAACAAGCGCAAGCCCCACCTGAATAAGTAGAGGTAAGACTGAGTGGTAGGTAAGTCAGTAGAATCCGCACACATGAACATCATAGATAGATGTTATTGCTTATATTATATTGCTATTATTGAGACGTGCCTATTATGGCGGTTCAAATAGGAAGTACCGTACCCGGGCGAGATCTTATTAGATATACTGCCTCTAAATTATGCTTTAAGTGCGACTGAAAATAACTCTGAGTACTTGCGAGGATTGTATAAAACTAAACCTTTAACTTAAATTTAAACCTTGTACCTACACGCCGCAATGGCAGAATATGCTATTACATGTATGACATTTTATCTATAGTCCTGCCATCAATGATTTGAATTTGAACTAAATAAATCCAGTTTTTAGAATAAATTTAGCTTATTAAGAAAATTACTTTTTGATTTTATTTTGATTTTTAATTAGGTATGCTTTTTTTCTAAATCAACCCCATTTTGATGTACCGATCTTAATAGACTTATCAATGATAATTTTTGTAGTCACAGTTAGAAGAAAATAAATGAATAGGTACACTGGTATAGTGCCTTTATGAGCCTTTACACAAATCAACGCTCTCCCGAATCGGTAAACTGCAACACGCACACGTATCTGTTTCACGCACACATCTGCTGTGCTGTATGATACAGTTGCTAGCCGTCAAATAGCGCGTCCGCACTCCGCATAGGTTTTGATACTTTTTCAAATATGTTTGACTTATTTTACGTTATTATTTTTACTTTTGATCTATAGAAATATACATTTATGTAATTTATTACTTGAGTTATGTTTTGCAAAGTAAGATATTTAAATACCTGGTTAGGATAATATGGGATGAAATAAAATTGGGATACAATAAGGGCTAAGACGTTTGTTATGGTAGTTTTAATTTAAGATAAGAGAGATAAAGATAAAGAGAATACTTAATAAAAATAAATAAAATTAGGTTGAAAATTATGATTTAGCTATTCAATTGACTGATTACGTTGACATACTTCTTACACTGACAAAAAATAGGGATAAATACCCTGGCCCTTTAAATTTTTTAAATAAATAATCGCCTTACAAGATAATTAACAGTCTTGGAGCTACTGGGAAGATCTTCGTTACATTCGACTATAGTAGTCGCTGGATGCTCCTTGTTCATAGTGATTTTTAATCTATAAAACAATACCGAAAATGACACGATTGACATAATTGCATACCTTCAGTTAACATAATGAGATTAAGTTGAAGAGGGTGTATATATTCCAATTTAGCACATATAGTTTACACTGTATATTAATTAAAAGTCTGAACTTTTAAGTACCCGGTAAAAAGTAATCATCATCTGTTCATTGTCCCGCTGCAGGGCAAAAGCCTCCTCCCAGAGGGACAATATCGCATTATATTAAGAAGGCATCGTTGCCTCCTCCGGATTGGCGAATGTCTTTTTGAATTTTGGGTTCCGGTTTACCGGTCAGTGCAGGTTTTTATACGCTCACACATTTTTCAAAGATAAAAACCCATTATTGCGCGGCTGGGTTCGTTCGTACAAACAACCCTAGGATTAAGAGGCCAGCCACTGCGCCACCACAGCTCTGAAACATCATCATCAACCCACTGCAGGGTGCGAGCCTTCTCGCGGCTCTGAATAATATGTGTAATGAATGAATGAATAAATATGGTACCGTGTCTTTTTGCTTCTCTAGCCCTCGTGATATTAGACCTGATATTATAGGTACCGCTTCGATCATTTCTTTTTAAATTATGTTATTTCCTACCTTTATTACCCATTTTAAAAGTTGGTGGTAAGAACACTCGTGTTTAAAATAAAATTTTGGTCTTGGTATAACTTTACCTTTTTATTTTTTAAATAACTTTAATTTAACACATCTTGTTCTGATGATGGAGCAAGTCAAAATATCTTAATTCCTTTATTTCTTTTATGTCAATCATATATTCAAATACATTTTCTTCTTAATTTATATCGACCTCTTTACTGAAACATCGTAGCATTCTGACGTGCTTCCTAAGGCTTAGCCATGATGGTACCTAAAAAGAAAGACTTTTATAGATTTGTGTATTACTTATTTGTAAAATAATACTTGGAAAAATGCAGTATTTCAATTTTAAATTCATTATTTATAATAAAAATAAATATTTATACCAAAAGTATCAAAATTGATGGCAAGCGTTCGATATTTACAACGGAGTACGATAGAACTGGCGAGAGCGCGGAAAAAAAGCGATACGTCGCAACTCTGGAAGGCCTCGGCCGGCTCTCTTAGGAACATGCGAACGCTTTTTAAGGTTTGCGTGAGACCAGTCATGACGTACGCCGCCCCAATCTTTGCACATGCTAAACCCTCCGATATGTATAAACTACAGGTTGTCCAAAATCTCTTCTGCCTCCGGGCCACGGATGCTCCGTGGTACGTGCGAAACGCAGACCTGCACAGAGATCTCGAACTGCCTACTATACAACAACACCTTAGGACGCTCTCCATCGCTTTTTTTAAGCGATCCGAAGAGCACCCTAACCCCCTTATATGCGAGTCAGTAGCCTATACTGCTCCGTCCATGCCGTCGAGGTACAAAGTCCGTAGACCGAGAAATGCACTCTCGGATCCCCCCGATCAACTTTCGGCTAATCTGGACCAGCTTAAGGCAGGCCGTATAATCATCAATATAAATGTCATTTGCACCTTAAGTGATTAGAATTCTCAGCGGGTGAGCCGCTAGCGGGTCTCTGCTTGCGCACCCATCTCCCTACCCGGGTGTCGCGCCGATGAAGGCTGACAGCATTCCCATGCTACAGCCGTTAAGCTGGTTTTTAGTGGGTAGGTGCCTCTGCGAATCCCACATAACCGTTGCGGAAGTCGGTTGCCTGCGGCGGTATGCATGACGCATCTTCCACCTCCCTCCCGAGAGGGTGCTTAGGCAGCAAAAAAAAAAGCCTCGGCCGGTACTAAATACAAGCAGCGCGTGCATTAGATTGTATATCAATTTTAGACGTTTTTAAAATGATTTTTTAGAAGTATTTTTAAATGGACTTGAACAATATTTCTGTTTTATTTCATTAGTTACATCTTTGTTAGTAATAAGGAGTAAAAATTATTACTTTTGTAACAATACAAGTGTATCGAAAACTGCGACAAACTAGCCTGAAATCTAACTATTTCGCGCTTTGATTTTTATGTTTTAGCCTTTAAAAAAATAATATTTTGTACTATTTTCTCTATAGACTCTTTGAAGACAAAACAGAGAACATAGCAAACTATTCTTTTTCTGTTTGTGTCAGTTACTTTTATACTTATCGAACGGCAAAGTACGCATGTTTCGTCGGATTACAAGAAAAGGCGTATGAACAATGAATTCCTACTAAAAACCATCTGAATAAATGAACATTTTCTCAATACATGTTTTAGACGATGAAATTTCGAATAGTTTGTACTCATATTTCGATGCAAACGTGTAATATTTTGATCGGAAACGAACACTGAAAACTCCTAAAATTGCACGATTTTGTGTAAAAGCTCTTAAAGCAATTTCTGGATTTTTGACAATACAAATAAATAAAAATATAAGAGACCATTATGGTTTTTCACTTTAATAAGTTTATGGAAATAAAGCAATTCTTAATCGAATAAACTGTTTAAAAATGAGTCACATATTATAAATTTTACTATTTCGTCATCTTCTTCCAATGTAATAATCACAAAATTAATAACAAGGTAAGTACCTACTTGTTAAAAAAATGTACCATGTTTTACATAACTTTCTGAGCCTTTTTTAAGAAAAAGTTTCTAAGAAGTGCTTTGAAAATATGACGCTCTTTGATGTGCTACTACAGATATACTTACATTTTGCAGATCCACAGGATCTCGAGGAAAATTAAAAACACAGTCATTAAACCGTAACTTTAATTAATAAAATCACTTAAAATCCTTTAATTAATGTTTTAACTTAAAGTGTTTGTATAGGTATACTAAATAAATAATGCACATTTTTTTCAAAACAAACTTTTAAAATAATATTCATAACAGAAATGCAATAGTAATTCAGCAGTAACGACTCCATAAATACAAATATATTTAACATAATGTAATTAAATAATTTAACAAACATAATAAAACAAATGACGTGAGTTTGCAATGGTATGAATTATAAGTTCATTTAGTTTCTATTTAATTTACGTGGGCTACACTACAGCTGTTTAACACGATTTATTTTTAAAACATGTCTTTTCATTCTTAACTCATCTACATACCATAAAAAATTTTGCAAGGACACCACATATACCTATTCAAAACACCCATCACCCAAAAACTACACTCAAAAACCCACTCACACATAAGCTACAGTCACTTCATACAAATTTATATCAGGTACAAATTGTTTCGATATTATATTAATACTTTCGTTTTTCTCTCGTTTTAAGGATTGTATAAAACTGATCTATCCATCTTACGACAGATAAAAACATACTGCTAACATCACATGCCTATTCGAAAATCGCTCTTTAGATGTGTTATCCGGAAGACATGCAGACGATCCTTATCAGTCAAACTTCAAACCGCAGGCATGATATAATTTTGTCTTTTGCCATATTTGACTTTTTCGTTATTCCAACCTGCCAGTCCCCAGTGCACATAGATTTGTGCACCATGATGCGTTTTTGTTACCTACTGTAATTGTCTGGTTATGTTTTGACAATTTTGACGTAATTATTTTTTAGTGATTTTATTAAAAATAGCCTTTTTATATTTATTAACCAACCGACAGAATTTTTAAAATTGTTACAGACGTTTTATTAGACATGATTATTCAAAATTGAAATGGCAGACTTACTAAAAATACCCAAAGGTAAAACACTAAAGAGAGGATGTTGTTTTTGACACTAGTTTAAGAGCAGGTTATTTGTTGTAAAAGGTACATTGCATGTACTTAAAAAAGACGTGAATAGCAAGTGGTAAGAAGAAAAGTAGGTGGGGTTTTTAAGTTGACCTGCCAATAATGGTAGTGACTGGTCTGTAAACAATTTCTTCAGTGTGTGTGCTATGGATATGAGGTAAGTAGGTATATACATGATAAAGTGACTATGTCAAACTCTAGTTGCCACGGTTATGTCGAAAATAAATTTGTAGAAATATCTATATTACTTTGTGTTACTATAACTCAAAAGGGAAATAATAAAAAAACAGCATTATTTTAGCAATGATTGAAATTTTTGCTGAAGAGGTTCGTCTTTTAGTAGTTATGGTATAGTATAGTAAATTAAGATGTAGTGTGTAGAGTGAATAATGTAATTACCTATTATGAAACAACATAATTGTTTTCCAGACAAGCGTCACCGCAGCTCCAGCAGCCTCGCTGCTTACAACCTTGATAACACGCGGTCTGAGAGAAAACTTAATTTAAAAGGTGCATCTTTAGTGTGTTATTTCAAATCTACGTAGTGTCTTGATATATCATGTCTTAGAAATCATGTCGTGGATATCCACTGCTTTCTTCATACAAGCACTCTTGCGGCGTGAATGTGCATCTATCCAAAGCCGGAAATTTGTTATGGACGCTCAATTTATAGTCTTCTTTAAAGAACCCTCTTTATTTTGTAACTTAAGTGTAAACATGACTGCTCAATTTTTATTTTCGCGACGCGATTTGTCTTCCATAACATCTAATAGAAAATGTCACTGAACGCGTAAAAAAAAATGCGTCAATAAATAAGATGTTGCGGTCTGAATATATTTGAAATGATTGCCTAAAAAACATTGGCGAAATAGTTTTCACAAAAATATATAATTTATTTTAAACATGTTCTCCTCAGCATCAATACCAGAAGCAGATGATCAATTTACCATTGCCGAAGCACGATGCGAAGAATTAATGGAAAAAATAGATTTGTTCAAGTCTCTTAAACGAAAGAAAAAAATGAAAAAGCGCAGGTACTACTTAACTATTCACTTATTTTGAATTTAGCAAAATAACTGCGACTCTGTTCAATGCTGTCTGCTTGTCTACGACAGACTTAGTAATCCCTACCTCAACTTAAGGGCGGTGTCAAGTAATTTACAGTGCACCATAACCATAAAATACTGCGGGTTTCCTCAAGTTACCATGAAGGATGATACAGTAGTCACAGTATTTAATTCAATGTATATGTTACCGGCAATCTGTATCTCACGGTTTTCTATACAATACCTAGGCGATGTAGAATACCTAAAACGTTAAGTTAATGTATGAAATATTTTTCTTTTTATACTTTGGCCTAGGCATTCTATACAATACTGAATGCGCTGCCGGCAATGTATGTTAAAGACGATAGCACGGAGTGGGAAGCTAGATATCTTTAAATTATAACTGACTATTTTTGTAACTGTAAGCTACCTGTAACTATAATTATAACTTTAAACTGGAAATGGTACTTAATTTGGTCCTGGCGCTTCGCCGGGTGCTGCCGCACCACGCTCGCAAGTTGTAAAAACTCATTTTACACCTGGCAGTCACCATGATTGAAACCGCGAGGCCCTAAGATGGAGAATCCAGCCTAAAACCTATCGCCATCATTTCGTTTGAGAAGCTCTACAGCCCTGACAAGGGTTACCATAATATATCGGTTAAAATCCTACAATCCTAGAAGTAATTAGGTACCTACATTAGTGCGATGTTCTTTTATAGGTGTCAACTATTAGTTGTATGTCAACTTTGGACTGTGTGTTTCTGTTGGATCTTATAAGAATTTTGTTTCTGAGATTACGATATAGGGTAACGGAGATACGAACAACGTTTGGTCTGATCTACCCACGCCTTAATTTGGTATCATTCCAGTATGACTCTCGTGACGGAGCAGCCGACAACATCGACAAATAATAATCCATTCATAGCCGTGCGGACGCAACCTAAAAAAAGTAAGCACTTTCTAAGTAAGTAATGAATTACTAGGACAAGGTGACTTACTGCATTGTAATGTTGTATCATCCAACACAAAAGGAATTCGTACCGCGATTAGCGCGTGCGACTGTGTAGTGCTCTTTCTTATCACCTCACCTTAATCGATCTAATATCTTGGCATTATAATAAATAAATATTTCTAACAATCACACCACATTATCTAGCCCAAATTAAGTATCACATTAAGAACTTGTGTTATGGATACTAGATAACGGATAAAAATACTTAAGAAATATATAAGCACACATAGATATATTTTTTTAAATATATTTTTATTAGAATTAAACTTAAATAAACAAACATACACATCCATGACTAGAAAGCAAATATTATAAAATATCTGCCTCTACCAGGATTCGAACCCGGGACCTCTGGCATGGAAGGCAAGGGTTCTTACCTCCACACCAAACAGGCCGTCAAATTATGCTTAAATAGTGCCTAGTAATACTTATTTACGACATAAAGACAGCCACTAGGGATTTGTAATAGTAATGATTCATTATGAGATCACATATTACACATGTTCAATATTTATGTAAACTTTGAGACTACACATGTTATAAAACTAGAGCATCCATCCTTCTGCAGTTACATCTAGGTACCTAAGACATTCATCAGTACCTACTGCGGAGGTTTTGAGCCAAGGCCTACATTACGAGCGAGGTAAAGATGAATGCCTCCATATGTTTGATTACCGACGCAATCCAAATTTCAACTTCCTAAAACTTTATTTTACAATAAATATTATTTTTAAGAAGTATTTTATACGTTTAGGTTTATGCTTCGAACACATAATAGTAACGTGTAACTAAAGCTTGTTTTATAGTTAAATGTTACAGTCTCTGTGTGTCTTGTAATTCGATTCAAGTAGGCAAACTCAATCCTGATCACTAGAGCTGTGTAATAGCACTTATCTCGTTTTGCATAGATTCACTAATGTTTCATTCATACACAACGTCACAAACCAACGGGGGTGGAGGCCATCACAATGTATAAAGTCTACCAAAAGCAAAAAAAATCTTTGTAAACAAACCATTGCCGGATATAAATTCGTCAATTTCATCAAATTCCTCACTTCCAAGACACTAAAATTGTACACCAGTAACTCAGAAAACACTGCCGCCCTTTTATTAAACAACTTTTAAGTAGTACTTGGAGCTAAAACTTGCAAAACTAAAAAAATACAATTAAATAAAAAAAATTGAGGTTATTTCTTTTTTTTTTATACAAAAATTTGGGATAACCATCGGCATAAAATGAAAATGAATGATGACAGGTATCGATTCCCGATTCCCGTTTTTACTTTCAATACAATGTAGTATAATTATAGTTTTCAAAGACTTTTTGCCGTTGGAAATTGTGGTTGTTACTGATTCTTTTATTAGGTGAGTTTTGAGCATAATTCGTTCTGCTTATAGTTCCGTGAATGAATGTCCGTGAAATTCAGTACAATAAGTCCTATTCGGGAAAAAAAATTAAAAAATTTTCTAAATTAAATATATTTACTTTTATGTTTTTTATTCAAATTAATGAAATTACATTGTACATTAATATTAATTTCAAATGTTATTTTTTTATGTGGCAACTTTAAACTGGGTTTGTGATGGCAAACCCATAATCGTTAGCGTGTACGCATACTCCTAATTCGCAGGGGGGTCAGCTCTATTGCCTGATTGCAAACTACCTAGAAGGGCAAACTTTTAGTGCTATCGGGATAAGCTTATTATGACTAAAGTCGATTGTAACTTAAAGGGCAAAGATGTTTTCAGAATAGGAAGTCTTTATTCCAGTAGACGCACAAATGATAGAGCTACAATCGAAAGGCCAGGGCCAAGGCAACAGCCAGCAAAGAGAGTTTACAATGGTCAGTGGCCTGAAGACATTCCGACTACAGAAAATTCAAAGAGGAACATTAAATACCTTTAAAATACCTACCTATATATAAAAATATAACATAAAAATAAAAAAATATAAATTGATTTTAGAAGTGCATTTAATTTGTTTTATTGTTTTGATTGTGTAATCTGGAAAGAAAACATAACATTTAGTTTATTTTTGTTTAGTCTGATTCTACTATTTTAAAAATATAAATAATACTGATTGATTGTTAATTCTATTACATTAATAACAAGAAATTATATTTTTGATTAGAAAATAATTATGTTGATATGCCAAAGCCATTAGATTTAATAATTCAATAATCAGTATGGGTAATATTACTAAAATGCCAAAGGGTCATTGACGTTTCATTGTTTACAAAGTTTTTTTTTAAATCTGGTAATATAAATTGTCATTATTTCATTTTCATACTAGCATTTACCAACGGGTTTGCTCGCGTTAAATAATTTAAAAAAATCCTGTGTAAAATTAAAAGGTATTTTCAATAATTTTTCTTTTACAAGTAAGAAAAATAAATGAAATCAAACAGTCCTCGAGATAATTTAATAAAGTTATCAACAGATATTAGGTATATGAAGCAATCAGACTTCGTGAGAATGATGAGATCAGAATAAATATTAGGTAGATAATACCTTCTACTCTACTACTAAAAATTCAACACCATAACTGGCCTCTTATATTGTTACCCGCAGAGATGGCACCAATGCCGAGGATCCGTCGCTCGGAACTGGCGAACCCAGCGCGAGGGTACGTGGACCCCGCCACGGTGGAGCAACACCGCATGATCGGCCAGTTCAGACACAAACCCAGGACCCTTCGGGACGCGAAGCGTAACCAAGTGATTATAAGATACTACGTGTTTTAATCTTCTTAATAATTGTAAGGCGAAGTGTAGGTAGATACAAGAAGCAGCGTCGGTAGAGTGAAAGTCAAGGCAATGGACGTGGCTCTCCATTGCGCATGGCGCGTAGCCTGGAGGACTTTGACTTACAGTACTTGAAAGAAGAAATCAGTAGTCTTAGGTCAGGTCGTTTTACAATTTAATCTTTATATTTTTCAAGAATGCGTCAACCATGCGAACCAACTAGTTTGTCTTTTATTTATGTATAATGAATAAATTTGCGATCATGGTCGCCATTCAGTGATACCAGCACATTCATGTTTTTAGTGATAGCAACGATAGACATTCCGTTGTTTTGGGCGGAAAGTCCCTACATTTTACTTAGCACTAGGTTGGATCTATTACGGCATCACTCATGAAACCAAACGTTTGTGGGTAGGAAGTGCTATACTATTTGCGCTATAGCATGGTGCGGGTGACAGTTTCAGTTTAACGTTTCGTTTCAGTCTTGAAAGTTGCCGCGATTTACAAATTAGGACTTAATATTTTAGCTGTGCCACATTCGTAATATGTTGAATATAAAAAAATCATTATTAACTGTAGTAAATTTAATTAAACCTAGCCATAACGTTCTAGACTACAAATCAAATCTATGTGAATGAAAAAGTAAGCAAAGTTTTATGCGTATAAAGTAACGCCATGGAGGTATTTAGTGATGGAATTTACACCTACGATGGATAGTTGATGTTTTTTATGATAAAAAACGTATATTTTAAACAACATAATATTTATAGGGTAAGATTGCTTAAAAGGTTGTTAAGAAAAAATACATATGATTCGTCTAATCTCATATGTCACTAAATTCATCATCTGTATCTGTGTCATCTATTATGTTGCCAATATGGATGTCACGATCCCAAACAGACATAATGTCCCTTGTTGTTTTATTCACGACCTTTGTCCAGTCTTCAGGTTTAACATTGTTGATGGCCTCTTGTAATAGGGCCAACATCTTATTTGCCGTAAATGGCGGCGAAGTATTATTACAATCAATAATTTAATCAAATAATAATAGGCAATGCTAACATTACATTTGAAATACATCTTAGATCTCTGTAGTAGTAGTATCTGATAATGTTTTTAAACTACATGCTACGTTCGGAATGTTGGTTTTTTTATAAAACTATAAAATGGGGATTAAAATTAAAAGGATACCTTTTATTTGGGCCAAAATCAGCTCAATAGCGTTATACTATTGGACGACCGAGTAGCGTAGTGGTTTGTTCTCGGGTCATGGTTGTTCGGTTCGCTGTATGGTCATCCATAACACAAGCTCTGCTTACTTTACTTTGGGGCCATACAGTTGGTATCTCTGGGAATTTATTATTATTATTATACTGGCAACGGTAGGTTGGTAGTCGAAGGACCCAGTGGCCTTTTCCTTTTGCCATCTCGTCCAGAGCATAGGTACGAGTTAGTGGCTTATGACGCCGAACTAAGGCAATAAACTCCGTCTTTAACATTTTTATATCTGCTGTAACTCCGTTCACGCTATTGCGGTTGGATTGGTTTGGGGATTTATTAACTCGTATCGAATGGTAGGGTACGTTGTCAATTATTATAATCATAGGTGCTTTTTAATTATTTAATAGACCTATGAACCAATCTTAAAATTTTTTATAGTTCATCTCCTCATGATACTCCGTAGTTTTATTTGACTTAAAAGCCAGCAAATAATTTGGGACAAATCCACTTGCTCTACCTGCGTGACGAATAATAAGGCGTACGCCTTTGCCCTCCAGCACTTTGGTACACAATTATGCCGTATCGTCTGTCCAACTTTTATCCACTGTGTGGTTGGCATTTAGACACGTTTCATCCAATAAGACAACTTTTCTCTAATCACTTCTAGTTCTTGGCAATATCAGTCCACTCCATAACAATCTTCCTTTTGTTAACTTTTTTGTAAACAAAGCCAATATCTTTTATAACTTGCCACAATGCAGTAATACCTCCTTTGAACAAGTCAGCTTCTTTTAACGATTTTGCGAGCTTGAGCAATGTGGGTAGCTCTATTTTTCTATAATAAACATAAATACGATTTCTAATAGCAACTATTGCAAAATCATCCAAAATATGTGATTGGCTTCACCTTGGTCCGCTTTTTGTTGTGTACCAATAATTTATTTTCATACATCCCACCTTGTCCAATTTTGGCGAAACAGTATTGCGGCCAATATTAAAAGGATTGAATGGTAAAAACTGTCCATTATTTTGTTGTTCTCTTTCTAAGTAGTCTCGGAGGTGAACAACAAGCTCCCTGGCCTGACTACCCAAAACAGTCTTTTTTGTATGCTTAGGTAATAACAACAAACTAAAAAAAAACTTTCAAATAAAACAACACACTATAACAAATAACAATTTAACGAAAATGAAAACAAACAATAAAATCAAAATAATTACGTGTCACATACAAGGAGCTAGCACTCGTACTGACAGCATCGCACGGGTAAACAAAATGGCCGCCGCGCTGCCGATGCGCCATAAAGCAAAAATGTCACGAAATAAAATTTTAAACCCGATTTTGATTATTTTATATAAGTAAGTTTATACACGTAACTACAGTGCACAACTTAATAACACACACATTTTCATAACAATATTAAAATGAACTATATTTATGCTTTGATTATCGTTAGTGATAAAAATGAATTGCATAACGTCACATCCCTAGTCATACAGGCAACTGTCAACCGCACCATGCTACAGCGCAAATAGTATTGTAGTTTCTTCTCTGAAGATCTCGTTTGGGCTGGCACTACAGACCTTATTTTGCCCGCCATAATAACCACGTTTGCGTCATTGTGTTCTGGAGCAAAGGCAATTCCAGCTGACGCCTACGGTCGGCAACGCATCTTTAGTTGATAAAAATATAATCATCACACTCAATAACAAAATACCTATGATTAATGATGTCTATGGGTGCGGGGGCCACTTATCACGAGGCGGATCGAGTGCTCGTTTGCCAGCTTCAACATGGATTATATAGTAATTTATTTTTCTTCTAAATATGCAAACCCAGGTGTTATTCATTGCACAATGTCTTATAGGTTGCTTGGTGCCTTGTGTGGTGCCTTATCTTACTTGAGCTTGAAACTGTCAAAAGATAGAGTGTATTCACTTTAAGTAGTAATAAAATAAGATTTTTAATTATTTATGTCAGAGGAGAAAAACCGAAGCCGGCCACGCTTCCTTAATGCCTATATTTTGCATCGTCTGTTTAGGAATCCCGCCAAGACCATCAGAACCTGTACAAAACAGATTATCGAGAAGGCAGGGCTGAGGGCGATGGTTAGTTCGATTCGCAAATTATTTTATTTAAGTAGATATTTTGTTATTCGTAATCACCCCTATAATACCAATTGCAAACTACAGTAATAAGTGTTTAATAAGTGTTAAAGTTCTAATTTGTAACTTTAGTTGTTTGTTCTTTATATACACTTACATGTATGCTTCGATAATATTATAAAGTCGAATTAATATAATTTTTATCACAGCTTCATACGCTCGTAATTATCAGCGGGATTCCCCTATTGTGGTCCCGTACGAAGACGAAGATGCTGCAGACTACTCCAGTGAGGACCAGCCGGAAGACGAGTACGTAGATTGTTGATATATAATATTCTAAGGCCTCAGTTCTAATGGTCATTGACCGGAGCCATGAACCAGATAGGGGGAAGGGGGAACCTCAGAGAACATGCCGGGTGTGGCGGACCGTGTGTGATATATAGAGTATGGACTACAAATATTCATTTATTATTATTTTGGGTTAGGCTGATATCCCCGCAGGGATGTTGTTATGGCATGAACGAATTTACGCATGGCTTTCATTGATGACAATAGAGACCGAAGTTCGCGTGAGTTTTTCTTACTCGAATTTTGGTCTCTCGCCACTCATCTCTCCACACGTCAAAATAAATGCATTACTGAAAGAAATCATCAAAAATACGGTTCCTTAATGAACTTATTATAATGTTGTGTGACAACGGGCGACTTACCTGAGAATATCTTATTTTGAAATTAGCTTTGTTATATCGGACCACTTAATTTGACCTTTTGAATGTTTTCCTAATTTTTAGTGCGGTTAGACCTAAAAAATCAGCAGACGTACAAACTGTGAAAATACTCACCCGGAGAAGACAAGGCTCAAAAGAATCTGCAGTGAAAGGTATATGTTCTAAAAGTTTTGTTCTTTACTGTACAGGATGATTAATAGTTTCCTTTATTTTCTCCTTTCTGGGTGCATTATCGACAATTCTAATACGAATTATTATATATTATTATAGGTGACTTGTGATTCGACGTATTCCTCTTGGGATGTGATAATACAATACTATTAATACTAATTACCAACAAAATGAACTATAATATCCCTAATACCAAGTAGGCTCGTTATCGAGACATTCAATATTTTTGTTTTGTTCAAAAAAATCCCGAATTAACTACAAAAAATTCAATAAATAAAAAACTAGTGTTTTGAATAAAGTTGTTTAAATTTTTATCAATACATCAACAAACATTTCTTTAATACTAATACTGGCATAAATATTAAACAATTTAAAATGGCAAGTTAATTCTTATGAAATTCTGTTTTGATTCGCTAATTTGGTGAATAGAGAACTGAATTTATTTTGAAGAATCAACTATACATTAAGCGTACAAACTACTAGAAAAACTTTCTTGTTCTATTAGCTATCCAAACAAGTTAAATTATTAAGACACAAACAACAATTCCCAGAAAAAAACGTACATAGAGCACGTGCATTGTAAAACCTTTTGTTAAATCTTTTCTTAAGTTTTCACGATACATACTTTAAATAAAACACTTTTTACCGGATATTATCGCGTATATTTTAGTTAATTTTAAAATTATTTCGACGTTTCGGCATCTTTGCAGTTGCCGTGGTCACGATAGTGTTTTATTTAAAACCTTTTGTTATCGTACCGCAGCTTAAGTTGCAGAGTTGCAATGAATTCCTGGAACTTTTTAGTTGTTATTGTTAGAAGATGGGTGGGCGTCGTAAATAATCATTTGATTGGAAGATCGAAGCGGCTAAACAAATACGACACTTTCACTTCAATAGTGATAGTGACAGAGATAAGAAAGCGTGTGCTGGCATGAATTCACCCTAGGGGAGGTCACTTAGAACAAGATTTGTAAAACGTGTCGCAAAATTGATTAATAAAAGATGTTTTTTAATTTCCTTTTTTTTTCTTTACATTTTACTTATCATCATGTTATTAAATTTTTTAAGAGAATCTTTTCTTTTTTTGTAAATAATTTAATAATTTTGGATAGCTAATAGAACAAGAAAGTTTTTCGAGTAGTTTGTACGGTTATTGTACATTTTTCATTCGGTTATTGATTTTTCAAAATAAATCCAGTTTTCTATTTACCAAATTAGTGAGTCCAAACAAAATTTTATAAGAATTCACTTGCTATTTTAAAATGTTCAATATTTGTGCCAGTATTAGTATTAATAAATGTTTATTGACGTATTGGTAACTGATAAAAATTTAAATAACTTTATTCGAAACACTAGGTTTTTATTTATTGAATTTTTCGTAGTTAATTCGGGATTTTTTTAACAAAACAAAAATCTTGAATATCTCCATAACGAGCCTACTTGGTATTAGGGACATTTTAGTTAATTTTATTGGAAATTAGTTGTATTATCACATCCCAAGAGGAATACGTCGAATTACAAGTCACCCTGTATATTAGACGGCCTGTTTGGTATGGGGGTAAGTAGCTTTGCCTTTAATGCCAGAGGTCCCGGGTTCGAATCCTGGTAGGGCAGATATATTTTATCATATTTGCTTTCTAGTCATGGATGTGTATGTATGTTTATTTCTATTATTTATATTTAATAAAAAATATCTATGTGTGTTTATATATTTCTTAAGTTTATTTATCCGTTATCTAGTATCCATAACACAAGTTCTTAACGATACTTAATTTGGGCTAGATAATGTGATATTTATTATTTATGAATATACTTTTAAGTACTTATTTATGGTTTCATTTTAATATCTCAAATCTGAAATAAAAAATATAGGCAAATGAAATACACTGTAGGGAGAGGGGGCTCTTAAACCAAAGTACAAAGTGGCTGTACAAAACGTTTGTTACTTGGACATATGTAATTTTTTCAAAGTAAATCTAAACTGTCACAATAAAGGTTGCTTTGCATGAAGCGCCTTCAAGGAAGAATGCCAGGAATGCAGCAATAATTTTATTTACAGTGTAAAAGTCCTTTATCTTTACGAACTTTATTCTGTTTTCAGACATCGAAACAAAACCGCATAATCAGCAACACAACACACAGAAAGCGACTGACAGGCTTCGACAAAACCAGGGTGAGCGTTGTATTTGTGTACAAAAAAACAGACCAAGGACTGTTGATTTTTCATTTTAAAGGTTTTGTACCATAAGGGGGTTCCTATGACGCAGACTCTTTTTTTTGTCCGTCTGCCTGTCCGTCAGGGTTTATCTCATGAACTGTCGAAATAGGCGATTTCAATTTTCGAATGCGTGCGCAATTAATACTTGTACGGTTTTATTGCTTCCCACAATGATCACAGTTCAAAAAATTGATCTCAATGTGCTAGAAGTTTTAATTTTATTCACCTTTCACTGACCTGTGTACTAACTTCCGTTGGAAATAAAGGCCTTAGTTAGAAACACTTTGTTTTCATTATTGGATCAATGAATGACGAACGCACTTTGGTTATCTGTTGTCGATAGTCGATAGTTAGCAGAGTAAGTTCTCCGTTTATCTTAGATTTAGAATTTATAGCCCAGTCGGGATATCGAAAAAAAGGGCCCTAACGTCGGAATAATTCTAGGCTAAAATTTTACTACACCTACATTAATATTGGGTCACTGGGAGCACGAATTCAAAATCGTGACCATAAGCGACCGCTGCGTTAGCCACTATCTTGATTTTAAAGTGGGAACTGTACTCAATATCGCAGTAATTTTTCGAGAAAAATTCAAGTTTTGTCTACATTTTATTTCACGTATAAAATATTGTGCAATCAATATTATGAATGAATTGAGCCGCCCCTAAAGGCCGTGGTAAAATTTTGGCTTATAATTATTCCAAGGTTACATACTACTGGACTATTATGTGTCGGTGTAGTTTATTAATATGTAGGTAGACCCTAAGTTATTACAGGAAACGTTGGGGGTACTTATTTTAACTTGCTTTTATTTAAATGACTAACGACGCACTCAAGTATTTACTTAGACGTATAGTAAGAATTGATTTTGCCAAGCGAATCTTTACTTTATCTATATTCGATCTAAGACTAAATTGTTATGCAAAATCTAATTAGAGCGCTTTAAAGAACGGTTTATAGTGTCTGACTACGGCCAAAAGAAAATAGCTTAAAAGACTCATTTTCAGTGATAGTTTCATACGAATTTCGCCCGAAGGATCTTCGGTAAGACCCAAAATTCGAGAACCTATTTTCATTGGTCGATAAGGTTGGTTGCGTGAGAATTTTGTAATCTGTAGGTCCCGTATGTGAATTATCGGCCGACCAATAAAACGAGTGAAATGTGTCAATGAGCCAATATCGTCCAGTCATTGGCTTAGATTCAAATTGACAGGGTTGTCTAGTACAAAAATTCCAAAAGAAAGTTCTGATTCGACTTGGTTCAACCTTTGTACTTAAAATCAGGTGTCGTTTGCCTTACTACTGAATTTTGCCTCAAGCATTTTTTCACCTCACGCAGCTTCAACTAGCAGCCGCAAATTAAAATCAATTTACTTAAAACCCTTTTTGCGTATTCATACCGTTTTGGATAAGTAATTTTCTTTATACGTCAATGACCATAGTACATTACTTGCGGTCAGCAGTGAATCGGTCGGAAGCGAAGAGATTAGAGGAGCGGCCGGTTGTGGAGCTGTT
Source organism: Marasmarcha lunaedactyla (assembly GCA_923062675.1). NCBI lineage: Eukaryota > Metazoa > Arthropoda > Insecta > Lepidoptera > Pterophoridae > Marasmarcha > Marasmarcha lunaedactyla. Next base: position 7,497,526 of record OV281339.1, on the reverse strand, counting down.
CAACAAGAGACGAGACGCGCCGCCGCCTGAGCAGGCCCCTAGCTTACAGAGACGGATGGAACGTGGTGCGTGATAAATATATTTAGTTTTAACTATTCCAGGGATGTCACTTAACTTCCGATCCCGTAAAAATTTCAGGATAAAATATTGCGTGTGATACCCCTGGATAATGTAGCTAAAGGTAAAATAATTTTTAAATCAATTCATTAGTATTTAATTTTATTGTTTACTTACATTAAATAAAACACTTTTTACCGGATATTATCGCGTATATTTTAGTTAATTTTAAAATTATTTCGACGTTTCGGCATCTTTGCAGTTGCCGTGGTCACGATAGACTAAGGTGTTGTTCATCTATTGCCAGTAATAAAAACTACATGACCACGGCAACTGCAAAGATGCCGAAACGTCGAAATAATTTTAAAATTAACTAAAATATACGCGATAATATCCGGTAAAAAGTGTTTTATTTAAAGTATGAATCGTGAAAATTTAAGAAAAAAATATATGTTTACTTACATACAAATAAACTCTTTCCTTTCAATAAAAATTGCGTAAATATTATAAGTGGCTATTCATCCCATGGCCTCCTATTAAATAACGACTGCCATTAAAAAAAAGTAGGTATTCTATTCTCATTTATCGATTGTTATGTCTAATTTACATTGGTTCTGCATAAGGATTTCATATATATTTGTACAGGTATTTATTTTATAATTTGTTTTATGCGTTTAACACACTGCAACGCTTTTAAAGTTATTTATTCATTCAACAGTTGACGAATCAACTGCGAGCGTATGCGATGACCATACCGTGCATCTTAGAGAGCCGAAGAAAAAAGCAAAGTCAATATTGTCAAAGGTAACTTGAAATATTTATGCAACAACGAAATTTAACTGTAGGACGAAAATAAAAAAAAGGAAGGTTGAAATGTTCTCTAATATATACTATTGCTTCGAGATTTTCAAAGTATAGGTAAATTACTTTCGAGACGTTTTTGCATTTGTAGTTGTGTACGGTCAGCAGATAAATATATAAACCAATACTTATATATTTTTTTATAATATTTATAGCTAGGTACTGCATATGGAACTAATAATTTAAACGATGTTGAAATAGTGAATATTAATATGAAACATAGTTTTAAATGGGTGCTAATTAAACGGACTTCTTTTTAATAGCATTTTACGCCACAAAAAATCTATATTACCATCTTAATTAATAACTCAGCCACAACCGACGAGCGTATAAATAATACTATCTTAGCCACTAGCTATCATCAAAGTTCGCCTCTAAAAATAAACATTGCCTTCTAAATTACTAAGTCAGCCACAATTTGCAAGCGTCTGAACGATACTATCTTAGCCACTACAAATATGTTGTCTGTTGCTACAAAATTTTGAATAATCATCCAATTTTGGTTATGGCGATTCGCCGGGTGCTGCCGCACCACGCTCGCTTCGCCCGCTCGGCTCGCGCATGCGATAATTACAGCCTAACATTAATTTAACCCTAATTTAACTGCTACGCTTTCAATGATGTCTATAGAAGCTTGAAATATATTTATGAGGACGTTGTGTTAAAGCTCTAAAATTTATAGTGGTGCTGAAATATGAAATCCGTAGCTGAGTTATTAAATTAGATGACAACATGTAATTATGGACGACAACTTATGATAATTGTTTATCTTTACTTGATGCGAATCTACTGGATATAAAGTTGTCGTTGTAAAAAAGACGTAGTTTGTCAGAGGCTACTTTATTTTCTCGTGGCTCAGTCATAAAATTAGAAGTTCAATTTTGTGGCCAATAAAGAAATCTGTTGCTTGACTTATAATTTCTCATCTTAAATTCTGAATTTCTTCAACTCCAGACATTCCGCATTCATACTCATCCTCATCCTCACTTTCATCCGATGAATCATTTGTGTTAACTCTAATTTGTTCTGATATTATATCTAAAGCCTCATCTATGCCTTGAAATTTATTTCCTTCTTCAATAGCATGTAGATGAACATTTTTCCATTGATCTACAGTTATGCTATAAAAATTTTTTTTTCAGCTAATGTCATTGTAGCACTCATGTTCATTGTGACATTTTTTTGCGAAGTAATTTTTCACTATCCCCCATATATTTTCAATAGGATTAAACTAAGGGTGATATAGCGGTAAACGGAGCACATTATGATCATGCTGTCGTAATATTTCGTCTATTTTAAACTGCACAAGTCTCGCCTTATTTTTTAGAGTATTAAGTATGTTTGATGAATATTCAACATTTCTAAACGTCATCCAGTCAATTATTTGCTGCTTTTTAGAATTAGAATTCAGTTCATAATTTTCAACGGAATTATTACAGAATATCACCAACAACTACTTTATTAGGTTCAAGGTTGGGTATTAATTGCGTTTGGTTCCACTTCGAATAATTATCATAATTCATATTATCATAGTAATCACCACTTTATTAGTTGGCTTTAAACACAAGCAAGGCATTCGGTACAACACCATCCATCCCACTAGCGTAATCAAAGTGGTTGCCCTTTTAAACCAGAAGTGCTTTAATCTGGACAAAACTTTGAAAGGGTATGTGATGTATATAAGTTTAATCGTTAGAAACCATTGGTCGATTTTATTCACGGTATTGTGAAATTTTTACGAGATAGTTAATTATTGTTTCCATTAAGTATTTAATTATTTCCATTAGCAGTTTGCGGTTAAAACCTAATGAGATGACGTGTTTTCGTAACGTGCCGACACAACCTTAATAATCTATTTCTTCTTTATAAAAATTATGAATTCTGCGTGTAGAATTGTCATCGTCGGAATTTCTTTATTTGTAATTTGAAAGTTGTGAATCATTCTCCGGATTACTGGTGAATAAAAATCATCTATTATAATCGGCTATATAATGGTTTCTTTTTAGGTGCTTTAAAGGTTGGTTCCTGCTCTGAAGAATGACATTTGCTTTCTGATAGGACCTTTCTGACGGAAGTCAATGATTTTCCGGTTATTATAGCAACTGATTGAGCGGAAGTCACAATACTGCTCAGATTGCTATTGCATTCATTTTTGAAATATTTGCACAAATTATACAAAACGTCTTATCACACCTGTGCACAAGAGTGAAAATAGTTCCGATCTATTAAACTATAGAACGATATCTGTAATTCCAGTGGTGGCAAAAATATTAGAAAAGCTAATAAACATACACTTGGTAAATTTTTTCTCTAACCATCTCAATACGGGTTTCGCAATAACTTATCTACTGAAGATGCTATCTTAGCTTTGAATAACTGTGTGGGGTGGAGCTAATAATACTAGATTTCTTGATTTAGAAAGATCTCAGAGCTCATTACTAAAGGTCATCATGCACTTTTAACCACATGAGTTTCCAACAGACACTCTCTACACTTTAATTTATTTATTTATTTATTAGGAAATTATATTTTTTAAATCTCGTCCTAATTAAGCAAAAATTGTTTCCATACAAACAAAAAGTAAATATTTTTAGAAGTAGGCGTAATGTTACCACAACTACGTTTGAAATCTATTTTCACGGAAAGAGAGCTAGTTAATCGTATAATAAAATAATAAGAAACTTGGTATTTACGATTTGAATAATGCAAAATGTAAATCTTTGCCAACTGAATGTCTGAAAACAAAAAATTATGATGAAATTGAATTTTATTTTAGATAAGTATTATTTTGATTGTACCTTTAGAAACACTCACTTTCTCTCTCACATACTTTAACATACAAGAACATTTACACACTCACTTATGTACACACATACACACACATGGATTCAACACACTTACTATCTCTGTATAAGTTTACATTTAAAAAAAAACTCAGAAAAAATTTTAAAATGTGTATTTTATAAAAAAAATAAAGAAGATGATTTGTAACAACTTTGTCCTTACAATCTGTGGTGAATTAATCTTATGAAACCAATTATTTGCTGTTACTATACTGTGACTATAGAAGAGCGGTGCTACCCATCACAAGCAAATTAGCTAAAAAGGGACAGCAACCACTTGTTATTGTATTGGGCTAAGTTACCGAAATAAAGTAGTTTTGTAAATAAAGTATTTTTGTTTAGTTTGGAAAGTCAAAGGTTACATCGACAATGTTGCAACATCGGAACCATTTTTAATTAATGACTTCACAAAAATAACATTGAAAATAAATGTTATAAAACATTAGAATAAACCACAAATAAAATTCATTCATTCATTTATTAACTAAAACCAAATAGTCAGACCTCAAAACAGATAATGTGTGTAGAATAAAACACACAGCGTTGAGGTGAAGAAGCTGTCTATGGTTTTCCTTATTTTTATCGAAAATAGTGCTTTGGTCTATCTATGTGAAATAAAAATATTAAACATCGAAATAGAAGAAAAACAATATATATTTTTCCATTGCTAGAGTACAACAATAGCAAAATATTTGCATTAAGAATTGAAATTATAACATGAAATTAAAACTTTTCAAAACAAAATTTAAACATAAATGAAAAATAACTTAAACTCACTAACATCTTTGTTTAGTTACTAGTTAATCAAACTTACACTACTAAGTTACTTCACAATTGTGTCTGAGGTATTTTTTGCTGAGATCAAAATTTAGGAATCATTTAGTATAACTAAGAAATAGAAATAAGAAATTAAATCTCACCATATTTGAGCATCTTATTATATTAATAAATTTAAAAAATAAATAAAATATTTATATTATAGAAGAAGAATCCTGTTGAAGATCCTCTTTGTGATCAATCTTATGTTGTACTTGCATCTATACTGGCTTCTTTAAAAATGGTTCGTATCCATCCTGCAATCATTGTTTTTGAAGCTGATCTGACTGTCCCATTGCAAGATATAAACAGACTACATATGCTTATATTACAAGACTTACGAGGTTCCTAAGCTTCTAATAGTTTAATGACATTAAAACTAGGCAGATTTGAACCTTTGGATGCCGTGATAACACCCAACCAGATTGTTGATGAGATCCTGTGTCTGTCTTTGAACCAAATTTAGGCCATAATATAATTCTATCCTCCTCAATAATTAAGTTCTGTTGAGAAGTTTGCAACAATGTGAGGTCATGTATTCTGCGCCCTGAAGCCAGCAGTAATATCAAGGCAGTACGTCTTGCAATGTCAAATAATGTGTTTGATGGTTGAGTTTCTAGCAACCAATTAAATAATAATTTTGTATCCCATACAGGGCTTTTCTGGTATGGGGTCTAGCAAGACAAACAACTTTTAGAACTTGTTGAACAAAAAAGTTTTTACTTTAGTCTTCCTTGGAAGATTTACAATAAGTAATAACTGCAGGTTTGTGTAAAAGCATGGTATTATAGGCAAATTTTTCTTTTAAAAATACGTGGGATAAGAAATGAGCTATGTCATTACCCTTTGGAGATCTATTATCTATACCATTAGATCTACACCATTGTATCCACCTCTTAATAGGGGCCTTATAAGTAGACAAAGTGGAGGAGCGCCAACTACTTTTGAACAAATTCTGCTCACTCAAGCTCCAGTGTGCAATTTGTTCAGACCACCTCCAATCTTCCAAGCCTTCAACTCCAACCTGTCTACCTGAGCCGGTGGTTGTCTTGTGGTCACATGTATGAGGACCTCCAGAAGGTCCAGAATTGGAATTGGTTGTGACAGTGCTCGAGCCCGAAGGTCCGGTAACCAAAAACATTGGATCCACTGAGGTGCTATTAGGATAAAGGTCCCCTTTGCCATGTTCAGGTGTGCTAATACTCTGGGTATTAGATTGGGTGGTGGAAATACCCAGGCTAGGTCGAATTCCCGTGGCTGACTGAGTGCGTCGCAAAACATTGCTGATCTGTCGCAGGCATCTAGCGAAACATATCTGGAAACCACTGTGGATTCCCTGGATGCGAACAGGTCTATGTCTGATATTATACCAGGAAAAGGCTTGTTAATTAAGACACGATTATATGTTGAATGACAATTTATTTGTTAACATAATGAGCTTATATACTAGATATAAACGTGTGAAATACAGAAATATTTAATCATTTCATGATCTTACTTTTATCACGTTTGTTCCAAATTAGATAAACTGATTCTCTGCAAGTCACGGGACGCCAGATACTCCCCCCTTAAAAAAATGTAAACCTAAAAATGACAGTTCAACATTTTTACTCTAATATTAAATACCAAATAACAGTTAAGGCCATATTATGCTAGCGCAAACAAATCTGACTGGTTGTTTGCGTAGTCTACGTGATCGTGATAAGTCATATATTCTCTCGCTGCGAGCTTTAAAATTATTTGAGATATCGTCAGTATCTGCGAAAAATTCTGGTTTGACACGGTCAATGGAAATATACGATTGCCTAATGCTCAATTGTATCTTGAAATACGTATCGTTTCTTTCTAGAACTTTATAAGGGCCTTCGTATGGCGGTATTAAACTACGCTTAAGGCGGTCGCATCTAACGAACACGTGTGAACACTTAAAAAGTTCGGGATGTACGAAAGTAGAATTTCTACAGGGAATTATTTTATACTTGTTGTGTATGTTCGTAACTTGGGAAATATTTTCTCGTAGGTTTTCTATGAATGTTTCGTAAGTTGTCAGGCTGGTATTCCTTTCAAAAAAACTCTCCCGGCAATCTAATGGGGGTGCCGTAAATCATTTTAGCAGCACTGAGTCCTGTGTCTTGGCGGAGACTCGCACGTAAACCCAATAAGATATTCCCCACTCCTTGAAAATAGCCTCCTTGGCCTGGGGTAACAAATGCCATGCGGAATCTGGCTGACCCCTTGACCCCTATACCGTTTAGCCTCCCCGGGAGGTAACAAGCCGACAGTGTTATGTTGAACTGTTCGGTTAACTCCAAAAGCCTGGTTGTTAGATTCGACAGAGCTATGGAGCGGGTGCCACCCTGGTTTCTTATACATGCTAGTGTGCGATTGTCCGATTGAACTAATATATGGACATTTTTTAAATGTGTCTTCTGACTTTTTATGGCAGCAAATACAGCAAACAACTCTTTTTGGTTGGAATGCCATTTTTTTGTAAGAGAGTCCATGTTTTGGCTAGGTATGACAACAAAGCTTTCTTATATCTAATTGTCTTCCAAGCAAAGTTTCAAATAATTGTAAATTCATTAACTCTTTCACCTGCCTTTATCAGCTGGTGGAATAACCATTTATCCATTAAAATCTTTACTGATATTCTCTAAAGAATGAAAATCTGCCTTTTCAGGATTATCTAAGAAAGGTTCTGACTAGTAACTATTGGTAGTTGGTTCAAAGAGTTTAAATAGTATGGCAACTGGGTGAGATAACTAGAAATATTGCGTACCTGGCTTATTAATGCATCAATTCGTGGATCTTAGACATTGTTAGAATACTTACGTTTTGGACGTTTATTTGGTGGTGGATCTCTTTTTCGGGCTACATGAGCTCGATGACTCGATTCGCTCTCCCTCCGAAGCAGCGAAGTTCGAGTTGGTCACGCCACGTGCTGTATAGTCACTCATTACGATAACAAAATAAAAGAATTAACACTCGACAAAATTATTGTGATACAATGTGTTTTCTTAATTTGAATAATTTTTTAAAATCTTTCCTGTAATTTTCACACTTATTAGAAAACCACAAACGCTATGAATTTGAATCACTGTCACCACATTCACAAGTGGCGCCTCTGGTGAGTAAAAAGTGTACTGTTCAATCACATCCATAGACTAAAGCACTAATTTTGGTAAAAATAAGGAAAACCATAGACAGCTTCTTCACCTCAACGCTGTGTGTTTTAGGACTGCACATAATAAAATAATTATTATTTATTTGACATTCACCACTGACTTTTATTGTCAATATACTTTCTTCTTCAAAATGTAACGAACCTTTACTTTCTGACTGTACAAGGAAATTTACATTTCAAGTTTACAATTCTTGTAAATATACAAATACTACTACAAATCCAAAAACGTCTCGAAAGTATTTTACCTGTACTTCTGTAACTCGTACTTGGCTGAACTCTTGTGTAAGATAGAGGGTTGCCGACTCCATTGCTGATCTTATGGAATTATTTGATTAAAGTTATGCAAAATGTTTTTGTACTATTTTGTATTAAGACACCAAGACTTATTGATCCTTTTAATATAATAATATTATGTCATAAACTAAACCCATACCAACAAACGTTAGTTAAATTTTTCGGAGCCTAGAAAGAGTAGTTAACATAAACTGTAAGTGTATTCTTGTTTAAGGTTTATATCTTTTACATTGGCTATACCAGTGAAGTATTTATTATAAAGGCTGATTACAGTCCAGCAATTATCTGCGTAGAAGGTTGTAAAGCGTAGAGTCAGTAGGTACCTCTTGGACAGGCTTGTATACAATGGTACAGCTTGTAGATGCATGGTACGCGCCTAACAGTTTACCACAAAAAATGCATTTTTTTTTTTGGTGACCAGGACGGCAGCCGCTCCCGACGTATCAGCACCAAGCACAGAACCCGTAGCTACGAGTTACCAACGGTGTCTTCACAGATGAAGCAAGCGGGCATACGGCACTACTACGAGATCCCGAACCACTCCAAACTGCCCTTTATTATCAGCAAGAGCACGTCGCCTTCGCATAATATTGGCGTTAATTTGCAACAGGTATGTTGCTATAACATGAAGGTATTTAAAACCCTTAGGCACCAGAACACAGAAGCTACCTGAAATGTAGATCTCTAGATGAGTATTAATATTTTTTTGTACTACAATAGATTTCGAATTTATACAGGTAGTAAGATATACCAGTTTAAAGCAGACCCACTTTAATTTAACGTAATTCAAAATCTATTAAAGTACTTAAAATTTTAAAACTAATCTAGAGATTTAGGTATGACCAGGCTGGGCCATACAATTTTATGACAGTTTAGTATGTAACGTAAACAGTAAAACTGTATTAAACTATACGTTTTGATGAATTTTACGACTCGTAATACCACTCGACGTTAATACGACAGTCAAGAGGGAAGCTGAGTTAGAATTCATTTAGGTATAAAATGGTTACATACAACACTTATCGCGGGCTAGCCTTTATCAATGTGTTCTGAAAAGTTCGTCAAGTGAAAGTAAATGTTGTCTTGTGTAACATTTTAAATAACATTTTTATTCCACAGGTCTTAAACGGATTCAAAATGCAGCAGCCTGTGTCCGGTATCCCCCTGACGATTGCACACCATATGGGTTAATATGAATTTTAATTGTATAAGTCAGTAAAACACCACTTAAAATTAATGGCACATAATGGGTAAATTCTGAAGTAATTAGTTAAAATTAATCACTATTGGTAGATACTGAAACTGAATCGGCGATACACTGGAGCGAAATAAACATTATTTTATTAGTTCTGATGGTAAGCCTATCGTTCTGGGGTAGGTGTGTTCATTTGATAAAATTTCAGCAAAATTGTCATCTTTATACCTTAAATTACTCATTTATTGCCAAATCAATGTTTTCAGCTTGCATACGTACAAGTTTTTGCTCACGACTGACAGTCGTATAATGTTAATTCTTAGGTATTTCGGGATTCCGAAATGTCTTCAGCAAAATGTAACAGTGCATCATATAGCCAGTTGCTATACAAAACTAACATCAGTTTTGTCAAGTCATACACGTATTAAAGGTATTTTTTTAATTTTAGGACTGGGCCATGTTCCGACGTACGGCATGAGAAGCGTTCCCATGGTGAGTAAACTTTACCTTTTAGATGTGTTTCAAGGCCGTTCGTATTTATTTATTTATTAAGATACACCAACAGTGAACATATTAAACTTACATTACATAACATTTCTTAAGTTCACAATGTATATTGTGTTTATGTTATAATGCTGTATACACCAGCATTCACTGTTAGAGTGGTTAATGTTACATATAAATAAAATTCCAGTTTTATAAAACAGAAAGACTAACGATAAAAATAAATGAATTTTTTTTAGATTAAATGGGCTATATCTGGATATAATTTATTAAATAAAAGTAAAGATCTATAAGCATATTAATATGCAACTTTTAATGTTCACAAATAAATAAATATATACTAATTAATAATATACGTATGTAACACTAAATTACATAGATACATATGTATATTAAACAGTTGAAATCTACAATTTATTTTAAAGGTGATTGAGCAGTTTTGTTTTAAATATAGCAATACTTAGCATGATGAGTGGCAGATGGCAGTGTATTACAGAGATTTCCAGAGATTCATAAAAGTTTCCTGATCGAGTACTTAAGCGAAGTTTCTAGCCTATTGTCACTGTCAGACCAAAGGCAGTGGTTATAGCTAGCACCGAGGTATTTCAGATAAAGTGCTCAGGTATTTGAGATAAACAGTCGCCTGAGGGTCATAGAGTATTTTATAGAGGAGGGTTGGAACGTGCTTTCTCGCCTAATAGTGAGTCACTTAAATTTACGTCGGAATTCCGGTAAATGGTCAAACTTGCGTAATCCGGAAATAAATCTGACACATATGTTGTGGATGCGTTGGAGTTTGGTTAGTAAGTCTTCATTGAGGTCAATAAGTTAGACATCAGCATAGTCCAAGATCGGGAAGAGAAACGCTTGCGCAATTTCAATCTTAGTCCTAAGCGGCAACAAGTTTTTAAATCTCAGTGACGGACGCTGGCTGCGTAGACCCTCCTACTGACTTCAGATATGTGTAGTGTCCAAGAGAGTGTAGTGCCAAAGAGAACGCCTAGATTCTTGACGACACCACTAACGCTCAGTATCACCCAAAGCAATTTGCAGGATGTTAATTTGATTTAACCACACAATCTGCTTAGCACTGCCAATGATGACAGCTTGTGACTTTTTTGGGTTGATGGTAATGCCATGAGATACACTCCGATTAGAAGTAAGAGAGATAATATATTTTATCTTATGATAAAACGCACCTTTATCATCAATAGCGGCTTGCGATTGGATTTGTATGTCATTCGCATACAAATGATACTAGCATGAAAGTAAAGGGGTCAGAAAGTTAATAGGAAAAACAGGAGACGAAAAAGAAAACTTTTTTGAGGCACACCAGCAATCACGCCACAAAGCTAGAAACCCTTCTATAAGACATGGCTATCGCCCGATAAGGTAAGTACGGAACCTCCCTCCCTATCAGACCTGAATACATTCTGAAGCATAGCCAACATTTTCTTACTATCATCTGCGTTAAAACTATTGCTGAAATCAAGTAGCATACGTAGAAATCAAGTAACAAGTAGGGATGTCATCAGTAACATTAATCAACGCTGTAGCAGTACTTTGCCCTGGAAAAATCCAGATTGACATGGACTTAAAAAGCCTATGGAATTTTTAAATGAACTAAGTTGGTTAAACACAAGTCGTTCGAGCATTTTGAAAAGAAAGGGAAGACTGGAAATGTGTATTTTAGAAATAGGAATTACAACTGCCCTGCGGAAAGCTCCAGTACTGAGCGAGAAGTTGAATATGTGACAAAGTAAAAACATGAGGATCTTGGAGCCGAGTTCAGTCTTCCGGTGGCTTATGCCATCAATGCGCTCTGCATTAGATTTGATGGCTGAAATGTTGTTTTCAACTTCACGCACCGATACAGCCCTAAAGGAGAAAATTTTTGGGAATCGTTCTTTGTACTCAAACATTACAGTGTTGCTTGTTTCAAGGTATTCGATTATAATAAGTAATAAATTCCCAGACAAACACAACTTTATATATATATGACCCCATAGTAAGCAGAGCTTTTGTTATGGATTACCATACAGAAAACTAGGGGGGGAGGTACCCAGAATGCTAACACACGTATAAATTTCAACAACCATGAACCGAGGACAACAACTATGTTCACAAATGAACGCCCCGGCCTGGACTCGAGCCTGGGACCTCCGGCGTATGAGGCAGGGACCACTACGCTACTCAGTATTCTTAGTAATAAGTATAAATAATTTGCTTTTGCATGGAAACAAAATAAGTTCCCGCTATAAAAAGCAGCAGTTTTGTGACGGTTGTCTATTTCGACCTCTTTTTGTCAGTAAATTTTATTTTTTTTGTCGTTCCCGACGTAATTTTAAACTACGAATTACGTAGTGTCGGAGAACGGCAATGTTTTGATTTGACAAGCCAGTCACGAAAAATTATCCATCATAACAACTAGAATCTATTTATTTATTATTGTTTCCGAGTTTATTATTCAAAATTACATGTTTATCAATTTTTTATTATCTACAATCAAAGTTTTCATGAAATCAATAATTTATTTTTACGTACACGAGTGTGCGTAGCCAAAATTTTTGGTAAGGATTCTCATTCATTAAAATTTTATTTTGTTGTTACTTTTTCTTTTCAGATCAAATTTAATTGTATTAATGTTTCTGTTTTATTTTGTGTGACTATTTTTTATTTCAATTTTGTTTATATTTTTTGTTTGTATTTACAGGCATTTTTGTATATTTTTAATTTTACTGCAAAATAAACATAGAAGAGAGCTTTGGTATTTCCTTTCTGGACCCTCAATTACCACTCCACAAACAACGCGTTACAGTTTATTCTCCAGCCCTCCAAATATCTCCACGCATACAATTACTTCAATCCGCCGCTATGCTTCCAGATGAGAGAAGGACAAACACTTTCGCAGCTATAATGTTTAATATATATTAAGTATGCATGCATAACGGTTTATATTTTACTTATAATCACATATTTATTCCCTCAGCAACCGATGCTAAGCACACGGGAGATAAACGTTATCCGCGCCGGTTCGCGACTGGTTCGTCTGCCGTCGTACAAATATCTCTCTTACAAGCGTCTACTGAACTTGTACCGTGAGGGCGAGGGCATGGTGCCGCGGTTCTTGAGGGCCATCAGTAAACCACATTACTTCTTCTCCTCGATGTATAAGTGAGTCTTGCTTTCACGTTGTTAAGTTAATTTATTTTTATTTGACAGTACGTAAACGCCTTTCGGTCTGCGGAAGTGGCACTCTTGGTCATGGATGTCAATAGTCTTGCATCACCTCCAAGTCTTTTTGTTGTAAATTTTAGACTAGCGATTTCGAATTTTACATTTAATTATTTTATTTCATAATTATTTGATTAAGAGGCAGAAGGGGCCGTTTTTTATTATAAAGTCGAGTAATTATAAAGTCGACGTATTAATTTTTTTCTGTTACTAAAGTATTCTGGATGTGATGTGATCATTGGTTCTTAAATATATAAAAGGAAGGTAGGTAATAATACTCTTCAAATCTTCTAAATTTCATCAAAATGCTTTTTGGCATTCAAAGTCTTGTTTATATTATAATAGAACCTACAATCTTTATCCTTTCAATACTAAGACTTACTTCGCATTACTGACATGAAATAAATTTTACCTAAACTCTAGACCTTGCCTCAGCAGCCTCCAACTGAACCGGGAGGATGACGCAGCCACATCTAAGGGTAGATCATCCATCAGCCAGGAGGCCAAGCAGCACCTGTCAGAGTATGCGGCTCTCTATAAGGAGTACGAGCACGTGGATAAGTCCCTGAAGGAGAACTATGAACCCGAGCGGCAGCGGAGGAAAGAGGAACTTACGAGGGAGTTACTGCAAAGAGAGGAGCAGATTCGACGGGTTGGTTAATTGTCATGTTTTTAAGAGTTGCTTAATTTACATTTCAGCTGGTCCGGATAAGTTCCGGTTCAGCCATATATATAAAGAAATGATTTTGCAACTGAAAAGCGTATCGAAATATTAATAAGCTAAAACCACTATTATAGCTGTTATATCCTCAAGAGTTATGCTGAAGTCCTTGTTCCTGGGATATTCTCGATTAAGATTATTGACTTGACAAAAGAATCTTTGTTGTTCCAGGTGGTGACAGAGTACGGGTCCCAGGATGTGGAAATACCGAACCTGCGAGCCTCGGCCTCGATTACAGGAGACGCTTACAGACATGCCAACTAGGCCACCGGGTAACTAGTCGACCGATTCACTTCGCAAAATTTAAAGTTGATTCCAAGCCGACTATCAGTCTACATTGGTCAGGCAATTACCTACTTTCTTTAACCTGCGTCAGTGAAAAATATATTTTTGATCTTAAAATCAATTTCCTATGTGTACTGCGCAAATTTGTCGGTGAACCCGGTGTATGGCACAAGCGAGAATTCGGCAGCATTGTGCTTCTACACCATAAAAGTAATGCAACTTTTGATATCGCCATAGTGATAGCTTGTCATATATGCTCACATGCTCGTGCTACGCACTTTTCTGCGTGGTCTGAACTAAGGTTGTGTAGGGAGCATGAAAATATTGCATTATTTTAGATTATTGTAATACTTATCATGTTTAAGTTTCCGTAGATCTGAATAACAGTCTCAATCGCCATCGGAAATTACTGTCCATCATTGTATCTGGTCGGTGCCAGTGGATTAAGACGTGTCCTAGCTAGGCTAAGATTGATAAGAGATACCTACCTTAAAATCTAGGACCTAGAAGGATCTTATTTTTACATAGTGATTATAATTATTTGCAACTGATGTAACATTGAATAGTTATGTTAGTTGAAAATTTGAGAATATTGTATCATGTTTAGCTAAAATGGCCTATTTAAATTTTTAAATTAAATATCTGGTTTTATTTCTTTAGGTACCTATCAAAAATGCCCTTAAAGATTGAGAGTTTTATTCATGTCGGTGATTTAGTTAAATATTTTGAGATATAAACTTTATAGTTGATAAAAATATTTGGTTACACATTTCATGGAAACATGAAAAAATACTCATATCTTTATGGGCATGTCGTGGTTGTGGAAACCTGAAATAAAAACAAATTTTTTGATATTAACAGTTAATAAATTAAGAATGTTATGTACAGCATATTCAACAAATAAGAGTATTATTTAAATAGTTTAAGATAGATATTTACAAACTAATTTAGAGGTTTATACAGACGGTTATTCACCCAATTAATCGTGTACTGAAAATTTACGGATACAGAGTGCTACAGTATTCCTAGGATTTAACGATTTTAAATGAATCAACTTAACACTTAATACTAAATTCTACTAAAATGACATAGTAAAACACGCATTGGGCATCCACAGTAAAGTTGCATTTTGAGAAGCAAGCATCGTCGCTTGATATGAAGAATTAAAACCCGTTGGTTCTTAAATGTAAAGTTAACAAAAAGTAACTTTAGTATGAATGCACCGTAAGATGGTAAATACATTTTAAAATACTAAAGTTAACATATATCTGCAGGACAGCAGATAGCGATGACTCATGCCGAAAACTTTTTTTTATAATATTGGTTGCTCTAACTAACATTGTCATTGAAACTCAAAATCCAGTCTGAAGATTTATAGGGCTACTACACTGTAAAGGTGATTTTTCATAGATTCAGGTTTACAATAATAGGATATCAATAAATTAGTTGATAGCTTTTAAACACTATTAAAAATTTCCAAATTATTTACTATGTTAATAGTATTGTGCGAATTATTTACATACTGGGTGTAACAGTTTACAATATTAATAAAGTGTAGTTGAAGATGCGTCATAAATAGGTACATAATATAATGAGAAACCATAATCTGAAGTATGAAAGAGCTAAAGTACGACTATTCCCGCTATAATGCAAAATCAAATAAATATACAATAAAATAATTCCCTAGACAAACACACCAACTGTAAGGCCCCAAAGTAAGCAGAGCTTGTGTTATGGATTACCGTACAGCGAACTGGGGCGGAAACACAGAATAAACATACATAAATAAATACAAACAACCATGACCCGAGAACAACCATCGTTGTTCAACACACAAATGAATGCCCCGGCCAGGACTCGAACCTGGGTCTCCTCCGGCGTATGAGGCAGCGCTACTAACCACTACGCTTCTCGGTCGTCAAATATCGCTTCCATGTATAAATAAAACAGTTCAGGTAACAATTTGATAATATCGATAATGATTTTTGTGCGAATGAAGATGTACACAAAATAGTGCCAAAAAGTCAAACTTGTCCTTAATTGCGGGTGTCTGTAGAAGAGGGTAGGTTTTCTCCATCGGGCTTGTGGCGGGCGGCGTGGAGATAGGCCTCCGCGGCCAGGGAGGGCCAGGCCTCCGCAGCCGCCGGAGCCACGGCTGCCACGCTTGCTGGCCACGCCTCGGACGTGGACACCTCTGCCGGCCGCTCGGATAATTCACACGGCTTCGATTCCAGAGACAAGGGTTTTGGAGTTTCCATTCTGTGGAAGCGTCATTTTTTAGTAAGAGTGGTATGATGAGATCGGGATTACAATCCTGACAAGACCGTGTCATGAACATAAGGCTGGGATTTTTGTCTGTCTTGATACATTAATATTATATAATCTTTTAATTTTCTAGGCTCATAACCGAGCAGCCCCGCATGTCTTCGGTGGATGCCTACCTATTTTAAGCGCTTTTCAGTTTTGTGTATAATGCATGAATAGAATTAAGCATTAATTTTGTATTTATTGTGGTTGAAGATTTTATTTATTAATGTCCGTTTGGATTGAGTAGCCACTCCAGATTTTTAAGGGCAGCTATCACCTTTATTTAGTAGCCATGCAGATAATTTTGTAGGTCAAATTTTGGAATTTGTAGTAAAATACATCAAAAGTTATATCACTGCAAAGGTGGCTCCTCAATCTAAACATCTAGATTGAGGAGCCACCTAGAACTCGTAATGTATTGAATGTAGGTTACTGAAAATTATGTATCATTTTGTATCTATAACGTAGGATATCTACTACAATTTTGAGCATATTAGTTCTAAAATTCAAGAAACTACTATATTTTTGTTGTGGCTCCTCAATCCATATACTATACAGTACATTTTTAGGAATACTTTCGGTCAATTCACATATTCAACATTATGAAAATTTAGAAGGAGGTAAATCCTATTGCCTACAATATGAATGAAATACTAAAACATGGTGATTTCCGTAAACAAACGCATATTATTTGGCTCCTTAATCCTGACGTTTAGCAAACCAATAATTTACTATATTTACCTGAGATCACAACGACATCAAAAACCAGAGATACTAACATATAGTAGGCATGTCTACTAAATGGCTACATACAATTCATTGCTGTATACGTTTTAATTGCTGGAAAAAAAAGCTTTTTGATATTGCTTAAGGATTCATTGCGAGGGGTGACCATAATATGTGAATGAAACTAGGATAAGTAATTTATCAAATTTAATAATTTGTTTTTACAAAATATAGGTGAGCGAATAGATGACTAGTGGGTCTTCTGTGCTTTTACTAATTCTGGATTAATAGTCATCGTAACACAACATCACATCCTTTCCTAGGATATGACATTTATAGTGACCATTCCCGGAGGTAGAATTACTGGCATTGGTATAATTTATTGTAATTCTATAACGCCCATTAATGTGTATGAGCTGCCTAAAATTATTATAGATTCTGGTATCTCCTTCGGACTAATTCTCTTGCAACCATTTACTATGCACGTGTGTACTCTTTACTATTTATGGCCCTAAGAACGAAGTAATAACGCTCGAAGTATTACGAACAAGTGAGTTGAAAAGAAAGTTGTTGCTTTGACGTACTGGTTACGTGGTATCTGACATTTAACATCATGTAGGTACATGTGCATATTATCCTCATTAGACAATGTCTATTTCAAATTATTGCAGATTCAATTTTATTATGGTTTTAATGGCCACACAGTCATTTTGTTGTAAGGGGCCAGTTTCTGTTCTAAAAATGTGTAAACTCCGTACCCGAACTCTGTACATATTTAAAATTAAGCAAATAATAACACAAATATAAACAAAGGACAATAACGTACTTACTTGTAAACAGGAAACCAAACTGTACTTAATCAGTCACTCAATATATTACGCATTAACCACAAATTATGATTAATAGAACTGCAAGTTATGCCTAATTAATTTACTTTTTACTTCGCACACAAGAAAGCTTCAATCACTAATGAACGTTCGTTACGTTACTATACTCCGCACGCCGAATGATGATCCCAAAGACGTTTCAACTGACAGTTGTATTAGTTATGCGAAACAATTTCGATAAAATACTGTTTTTTCAGGCAAATGTCATGTCCTTCAGCCAGGTCATTCAACATAATAAGCAATATTTATTTATTTTGAAAAAAATACTACGCGCATTGATGGACATAAAACACTAGATAAAAAAGTAACAGCCTTATTATATTTTATTTTACTATACTTTAATTTTTATTCAAATTGCATAATTTAAAGAATTTAAAATTCTTTTTGAATTGAATTTTAAAGAATTCATAATTAGCTATTATAAATAAAATACAAACTCAAAGCATTTGTTTTATATTTCCAACAAATTATCGATATTTTGTTTATCGATGTGTTCTTTCTTAGTCGATAACAGCTTGACGACGTAACTTTTGCAGCACGTACCATGTACATTTGCATTGAGTTTTTTTCTATTATTTCCGAACATTACGTAATAATTTCTTAATATTCATTTTTATAATTTACAATTGTACACAATTATGATTTTTTCGTCTTTTTAATGGACCTCTAAAGGATTTGATGTGATAGGACGTCAGTACAATGTTAAGCGCTAACGAACTGTCATAGGGATCATCATTCAGCGTGCGGATTATAAAGAATAGTTATTGGTAGGAAGGTAAAAAATAATTTCCAATCACCCTCAATAAATATATGGTCACCCTTCGCAACGAATCCTTAAGCAACATCATAAAGCTTTTTTTTTCCAGCAATTAAAACGAATACAGCAATGAATTGTATGTAGCCATTTAGTAGACATGCCTACTATATGTTAGTATCTCTGGCTTTTGATGTCGTTGTGATCTAGGTAAATATAGTAAATTATTGGTTTGCTAAACGTCAGGATTGAGGAGCCAAATAATATGCGTTTGATTACGGAAATCACCACGTTTTAGTATTTCATTCATATTGTAGACAATAGGTTTTACCTCCTTCTAAATTATCATTATGTCGAATATATGAATTGACCGAAAGTTTTCCTAAAAATGTACTCTATAGTATATGGATTGAGGAGCCACAACAAAAGTGTTCTAGTTTCTTGAATTTTAGAACTAATGTGCTCAAAATTGTAGTAGATATCCTACGTTATAGATACAAAATGATACATAATTTTCAGTAACCTACATTCAATACATTACGAGTTCTAGGTGAATCCTCAATCTAGATGTTTAGATTGAGGAGCCACCTTTGCAGTGATATAACTTTTGATGTATTTTACTACAAATTCCAAAATTTGACCTACAAAATTATCTGCATGGCGACTAAATAAGGGTGATAGTTGCCCTTAAAAATCTGGAGTGGCTACTCAATCCAAACGGACATTATTTATTATACTTGCACTGTGCAAACGTGCGCAAACGTGGACACTTTTGTATTTAGTGTCTGTACTACCCATACAAAATCAACCTGTCTTCACGAAGCGTGGACGTTATTTGTGTCCAGTCTGTTACTTCTACTGGGAAAAATTGTTTGGTCTAGGTCACTGGAAAATAAAAGTTATTAATTGAAGAATCAAGCAAAATCAACATTTCAAACAATAATAACAATAACAAATCCCGAGACAAACTTACCAACTGCATGGCTCCAAAGTAAGCAGAGCTTGTGTTATGGATGACCATACAGCGAACTGGGGGATCCCAGAATAAACATACATATATAAATACAAACAACCATGACCCGAGAACAAACATCTGTGTTCATCACACATATAAATGCCCCGGCCATGCCCTCGAACCTGGGACCTTCAGCGTATGAGGCAAAGCTACTTACCACTACACCACTCGGTCGTCGATTCGGTCAATTGTACGACGCAAACTACGGTGTCTTGCGGTGAGTCGTGACTCAGCAACTACGGTTCCTGAGTGGCAGTAGAGCGTCTTTGTTAAGATCTCGGCTGGAGGGGTCCTAAAGTCCTTCCTATTGTGACCGCCAGAATAATTAGGTTTCCGTGGTTGTGTTCGGATCAAAGGGAAGGAACACCCAGTGCAATTACTCGACAAAGGCATTTTCAACTGTAGCCTACGGCCGGCAACGCATCATTAGTCGAGATAATGATCACAATCACTGTTAATTAAAACGTCTCAACTTATTATTACCATGGGGCGGATGCCACTTAGCGGCTATGAATTTGCCAGCTGTGAGTATAGTTAGAAGAAAAAAGTGCCCTATGTGCCGGTGGCCTATTGCCAACACGACTCCTAACAAGACACCGTAGATTGAAAAAAGTTTGTTGATTATGTACGACACCAGAAACCGAAGGATTCACGTTTGCACAGCGCCTAATCGACACGGTGTAATTTACAAATACATTGTTTTGCTAAATACTGCTGCTAATTACTTTTAAACCAATTAAATTGTTATTGCTCTTCCTTCAACCCGAATATTATTGATTTCCAATAAACAAAATAGTTTATTAATAAAGAAGTTATTGATTCTTGTTAATATCGTGTGATGCTGAAATCAATGATTTCGAGCGTTTCTCTAAGAAAGCTCACAGAAAGCTTTCAGAAGAGTTTTCACAGAAAACCTGTAAATTTTAGAAAATACCTCACGCGTTCTGGTGACTGCATGGCGTCGTTGGTGCTGGAGATCTCCAGGTCTTCTACATAATTCAGGTGGACTTTCACCTCCGGCTCGGGGCGTGGCTCTTTTTCTGCAAGATAATGTGGGAGATTTTGGTCGATTTTCTCCACGAGGGTGGTATATTTAAACTAATTATTGTACGTGGAGGTATAAGGGAATCTGACCTACCTCAAGATGACAAATTTTCTCAAACAATTTCAAACCAAATCAGTATGTCGATATTTTTAACTATTGGTTCTTTATAGGTCTGATGATTTTGGCATCACCGTTAGTTGGCAACTTTTTTCAAAATGCAATACTTACCTATGTTTTACACAATTCTCACACACAAAAGTACTAGTGGCCCAAAACAGTTTTTTTTAGTGTATCGATCGAGAATCCATAAATTAAACTTATAATATCTTAAAGAGAATCGTAAAGAATCACATTTTTAAGAGGGTATATAAGTATATGCAGAACTCTACAAGTTGATTACTTGACGTTCTACGGCAAGAGACCCAATTTTTGTGTTATGTTCGCCAACAGATAAGAAAGTGTCAAAGTTTTTAATTAAATTACAAAATACAAATGGCAAAATGGCGTCACGTGAAAATACCAGGACCCAAACAAAAATGTTCAGACTCAGATACTCACCATCATGCAGATTATTCTCGGGCCACACGATGTCATCGCCCTCGACATCTACTGGCTCGTCCTCATCCGGACGTGAGCGTTCCTCGCGCCGTTCCTCGTCGAAGCCGAGCATGCTCTCCACCGTGTGGTGGCGCTTGCGTGTGCGCAGCTTGAGGCGGCGTTGGCGGTTGGCGCGGATGCGTTGGTATGTCTAGTGGAATATGAGTTAATTATGTAATTAATGACGTCAGGAACTGCATAGAGGTTGATACTCAAGAAGCCGAGTGTACTTTTCCGTGTAGTGGCATTGGCATGTCTAGTAAGTGAGATTAACCTTAACCATTCTAACCGCAATTTTGGATACGCCCTAACATAAGATTCCCTGTACTTCAAGTTGTGAAATCGCAAATTAATATAAAATAAATCATCCAAAAAACATAACACAGACTTTTAAAAAAAAGTCGGCTAAAATTTATACGAGATTGTATCCGTTCCTATTCAAAATTAACTTGTAAAATAGTAATATTATAATGAGACAGTAAGTTTCTTTCTGTTTGGTGCTGTAACGTCTCAAGAAGTCCGTATTCAGGTCAATCCAGTACGTAGGTTTAATAGGACGTAAATCAACGAATGATACGGGAACTTGTGGTCTTAGTGCCCCGCCTCATTCACCAGAGATCTTTGATGTGTTATGATGATAGCCTACAGACCTCCCAGCGCGCGTCCTCGTCATGGTGGTGGTGCGCGGCGGTTGCGTCCCGCGGGAGCGCGCTCAGGCTGTAGAGATGCTGCAGCTCCTGCAGGAAATGTGCCTGCGCTACGCCGGGCCCAAGCCGCGCCCCGCACACGCCGCACGACGACTTTCGTTCGCCCTCCGCTGAACAATATTGTCTCATTTACTATCCATAGTGAGTGTCTTGTAATTTCTAGTTAATTAAGCTTTCCTGCATTAATCTCTTTAAACATTTTTGCTGACCTAAATAGTAAAAGAAACGTTTAGTCCCTTTAATATAGTGTTATTGTGGTTTGGACTTTAGGGATTAACTATACCTATACGAATAACTATGAACCAAATATGATTTAGAATCAGTTTTGTTATGAATGCCCAAGGTTTTATGTGCCAGAGCTAAATTTTGTACTTCGAGAAAAGTCGATTCCTTAAATACTATTTTAGCCACTATATTTGCTTTAGGTGTATATGTATTAGAAAATACAATTACAACATTTTATTCACAAATTGTCAAATTAGCAGCTACAGAGTTTTTAAATATTTAGCAACATAAATTGTAAAATAATCTTCAAAGCAATAGAAACATATTCTTTGTTCTTTTAACACACACACCCTAACTACGATATGACCATCCTTACAAGTGAAGTAATCGTGCGAGTCGGTGCAGGTAGCCGGGGCAGGCGGCTCCTCGTCTTTACAGGGTCTAGGAGAAGCCGAGGCTGCTGAGCCCGGCGAGCTGGCGTCGTCGCGAGCGTACCCGGCGCGGTACAGTGGCGGCGTGCCCGTGTCGTCGCGCACGCTCTGCTATAGAGTTTCAAGGATCCAACAAATAAAATATTTTAATATCTTTATAGTCTCAAAGGTAATAACAAATATTTTTCCACCGGGTGGTGAATCTGGGTTTTTTTTCCTTTAATAATTATTCGGTTTCCTTGACAATTTTTGTACCAATAACCCGACAGATATTTAAAAAATGAAATTTAAGGGAAAAGGACAGTTTTAATAATATGTAAGTAATTAATAGTAATAAATTATTTTTTTTTTAGAGATTCTTAATTTAATTATTGTTAAACGAACTCTCTAAAGGTATTTATTTCATTCATAATTTTAACCATTTATTGCAAAGGTGGACAAAAGTTTTGGGTTTGGCGGTTAACAATACCAAATGTATGCTAAAAATGCATAAAATTATTCTTTTGCATAAAAAAAGCTACAAAAATATTAGATCTGTGAAAAAAAAAATTGAAATGAATGTACTATGATTACGGCGTCTTTACATTTTTATGATTATTGTTTTGGAAACATCAAGAATTCATTAATAAAAAATGCTTAATACTTTTTTTGATTATTTCACACGAATATTGAAATATTTTTACACATTTTTTTTATGTTACCAATAAAGAAACATTTGAAAAATATATTGGATTTTTCATTTTTATTTTGGCATCATAGCAGTCATACAGCATATGTCAAATCTCCAACTGTCATTCGTTTCGTTTCATTTCGTGCGTCACGAGTGCTCTCTATAAAGAAGTGAAATAAGTGTTTCAATTGAGTCTCCGCTATGCAATATCAATTAACATTATATTAATAAGCTTATATTTTCTTGAGAAATATTTGTTTGCCTTATTTAAACTAACAAATATATGTTAATAAACTGTATGTATTAGTATTATAATTTAAAAAAATCATGTAGCCTTAGTACAACCTCTACTGTTAATTTCGTACCATATTTCAAGTATTTATAACTCTGTTTTCAAAAATTGCAAAATGGTCTGAAACTTTATTATGTTGTTGATATTTCATCTATCTGTAGCTTTAAATTTCATAATGTTAACTCAACAAAATCCCTGGGCCCAGGCATGTATGGGAAGGTGGGTTTCTCCTTTTATTCACATTAACTCAAATTAAATAATACATATTACTTTGGTGCAGATAATAAATGCCAATCTACGCACCAAGAGTAAATATTATAAATAAAAATAATAATTCATGATAGTTAATAATAATTCATTATTTAAGCCATACAAATAATTAAGTGAATTATTTCAAGCTTATGAAACTAACAGACAATAAATAACGTATATTTCATATTATAATAATTTATACTTTTTAATAATAAATAAAATTCATTACATTTCACCAAATAAATAACAACAATAAAATAACGACACTTCAATAATTCATTTATACAGTTGTAAACAAATCAAAATTCATAGAATTAATTCAATACGGAAACGACAAATAGATATTTACTGAACCAACAATAAATTCATTTATAAAGTTGCAAAATTAAATATAATAATAAATTCGGACAGTATTTTAATAAATATCATATTTAAGGATCTAACAATACATAGAACAAATTGTAAAATAAATATATTTATAAATAAATTTTTATGATTTCCAACAAAATGAGTAAATATCATGTTTGCTGATTAGACCTTACTGAATTACTCTTTATTATGGGTGAATCTGAGTTATCGCCAGTGGTCCTAAGTTGGTAAGAGTGAGAACCATGCCTGCCTTATACCAAAAGTTTGTATTCTGGAGATCCGGGTTTCGACAGAACCAAAGTAATCAATACGCAATATCATATGATCTTTCAGAATAATAATGAAGATGCTTTGACAACGACGATTACTAAACTTTACAAAATTGGAAAAACGCACAAATATTTTGTTAGAGCATCCGCTAAGATAATCAGAATAGGGCTTAATTGTTCGATAGCTCGTATTTGAACTAAAAACTGCGGCACAAAACATAAATTATAGATTGATTTGTGTAAAATTTTACCTACATTGTTAAAACGAGAAATTCTTACACATTTTTTATTTTCACTTTTTACGTTTTTTAGTTTTTTAGTGATATAATAATAATAATAAATCCCAAGACAACATAACATAAGGCCCAAAGTAAGCAGAGCTTGTGTTATGGCTGACCATTCAGCGAACTGGGGTTCCCCCCAGTTTATGCCCAGAATAAACATACATATATACATATCAACAACCATGACCCGAGAACAAACATCTGTGTTCATATCACTAGTAAATGCCCCGATTAGGACTCGAACCTGGGACCTCCGGCGTATGAGGCATGGCTACTTACCACTACAGCACTCGGCAGTTAATTTACTGTTAAAATATTTTTAATGATTTCCACATACTTTTTTTTAAGTTACCAAAATTGACAGTTGCTGTTTAGTAAGGTGTAATTTTGATGTGGCAGAACCACGCAGGGATATGATACTAATAGCGTTTAGATTGTAATGAAAGCTTTTCGTTTCTTTTTTTTAAAGTAATTTTAAAAAAAAGACACACACACATCTTATAAAAGATTAATAATATAGTGTTCCTTGAGGTAGATTAGGTTATGTTATTTTATTCTTTTTATTTTCTTATAAGAACCGTATAAAAAGGTATTCTGATACCTTCGGCTCCTTCACTTTGCAGGCGTATACGAAGCTAGAACCAGTGACGAATGATTCATATTCAAAAGGAGCCCTTTCGGGCGCATGTAATTTTTGTCTATCACTCACTCAGTCATTGCTGTAATGTCATACTTTGTTGGCTCTTGAGTTTTGATAAGCGCCATCTAATGTTGAAAAAAGAACTATTTTTTGGTTTTTAATCGTAGAATGAAAACCCCTCATTTACTTTTTTATTACGATTTTCCAAACTAAGTATACAGCAGTAGGGACTACTCGCGTTCATTTCGTAATGGCCAAAGTGGAATAGTTGGTTCCAAAACATACAGCTCCAGTATGCATGCGGACTAATCGTAAAATGGTCAAAATACGTAATGGATATAAATCTTCATAGTTATTATACCGAGGTTTAAAATACTTAAAACACTTCATGGTTACAATTTTTAAATGATTTAACCATTTCGAACTTAAAAATTCATTTACGAGCGAGCCGAGCGAACATAGTGCGCGTGGTGCGGCAGCACCCGACAAGGCACCAATGAAAAAACAAAAGAATATATAGAAAATATAAGGGATGAAATCATCACTAGAGCCTCCAGGGCACTTGGTAACGTCATAAGGAACAGTAAAGTTTTTAAAGATCCAAGGATTAAGTTAATTATTTACAACAGCTTCGTGCGCAGTCTACTTGAATACGGCTGAGTAGTGTGGTCTCCTCAATACAAGGCACACCAACTTCGCATCGAAAGAATTCAAAAACTCTTCACACGACATCTTTCATTTTGTAGCGGCATAAAAACAAAAATTACGTATGTTGATCGATTGCGTCACTATAAAATGAACAGCCTTGTTATGAGAAGATTCATGCTGGATAAGCTTTTTTTTTAAAGTTTTCAGAAACGAAATAGATTGCCTTCAAATATTAAGCATCTTCAATGTAAGAGTCCCTCGCAAACCACCGCGCAAGTTATTACCTTTGTTCCACAAGCCCCGTGTTCGAACTAATGCCCACCCACATGCATGCTGCTTCTTACCGCCTGCGTGATGTCTTCAATATACTTTCTAATAAAACTTCAGAAAGAAATTAGTAGAGTTTTTCAGTGATACATCACAAAGTATTTAATATTTCAAATTTCACGATCGAACAATTTTGTATTTAATTTAATTTGTTTTTATTGTGCTAGACGTATTCTAATTGTAATTATTTCGCTTTTGTGTTAACTGACTGATATTTCAATTTTGTTTGAATGCTGTGGCTACCTTAATAAGAATTGCATTTATGTTATATAAGCAAGTTCTGTTCAATTTATGAAATAATGTAATTAATGTCTACTGATGGTCCTTAAATATATAAATAAAATACAAAAAAAATTAATAATCTATTGTAATGAGAATCTATTGTATTCTAAGTATACTTAAAAATTATCATACACTAAACCATGTATATTACAATATTTTTAAAATCCTTGTTAGGTATAACTACGAAGCCGGAATGTGTAATTGCGATACCGAACTATACACAACCATTTCGTGTACACGTGTGGGTTTGGAAGTGCATTACAAAGTAAACACGAGCAGTTTCCTGTGACTGCATTCTGGCCAAGTATGGAATGGATACGCGTCGACGTGAATTGTCAACGTAAGCGTAATTGTTTCTATTTTATTCTTTAATAGAGTTTATAACACAACATATATTACCAACTTAAAAATAGTAAACACATACACTACAATTTGACGGTCCCTTTTTAGTAAATCTCTTCAAAGTTTGTTATTATATTACAATAAAAAACAAGCATCAAGACTGAATGTTCAAATTTGCACCGATGGTGCAAATTGACTTTTCAAAGTGTTCGTCGTTTGGATAGCTGGTAGGAAGGAGACTTGCCGAGCTAACAGATGCAGATAAGAATGATAATAATTTTGTATAGACATAAAGTGCCTTGCAAAATTTTGAAAAAATAAACCCGTGAAGCTTCTTGCCAGTATTTTTTCACGAAGGTTTTCCAAAAATAGTACAGTCATGCTTTATTTAACGTCAATAAGAACAAGTAATTGTCAATGTTTAGAAATAACAATTTGGAGTTAGGTCCTTGAGGAATGTTGTTTTAGTGCTGTACTCTTTAAGGAGTAAACAAATTATGCACATAAACATGCACAGGGACATTCAGTTTCCATTTGAGTAGTTAAAACAAAATTAATCTTGGTTGATCGCACAGACTTGGTTTTGAATCGCGAGCAAACGTTACAACTTTTTTGCATGAAAAGGCATTTCCGCACTCAGAGTGTTTTGTAAAGTTTTGATCAATCATTTTATGAATTCATATTATTATTTATATTACAAATGATATATTACCCAATAAATAGTTATTTTTTCCGTTGGTAGGCAACACCTTATTTAGGAATTGTGGAAACAAATTTATGTTGAGGGCTTGTGCAGCTGTGATAGAATATGGTCACGAGAAAGTGGGGGTAGTTGCGATACACGTGCATTAAAAGTGGCATTTAACGACAAAGATAACTTAGAATGAGGTAGTTTAATTTTAATTATAATTATTAAATTTAGTTTAGATCTTTTTTCACTAATTGTAATATGTTTTTTATCAACAATGATGCTGATACTGTTTAATTTTGCTGTTGGCTTTCCTACAATAAATAAATTTAATTAGTAAAAAAAAATTACATTAATTTTAACCCTTTCATCATTGATTTATGTTATTTAATAAAATTAATTATACGTGGTCGAAGTCAAGGGTGAAAGCTTACTAGCTTTAATACAAAATTTGAGAATAACAATCAATCCTAATCAACTAAACACCTAAGATGAATAAATGTATGGACACGAATGCCACTTACCATCAGGTGGACCACGCACTCGTTTGCCGACTACGAAAAAAGTAAACAAAATTAGAGCGAGAAAGAAGCATTACTTTTAAGGTTTTACAATTTACTAGCAACAAGCTTATATTTTAAAAACGGTTTACTATTGTTTGATAAAAAACGTATGACAAAGGATCATTTTACAAATAACGTTACAAAATCTAATCATTTGACAAACTTTCATTTCGCAACATATTACTTTAAAAATAATCATTTGACAAAATACAGGTTTATATTAATTATAAAATAACTCGTGTTGAAGCAAAGTCGCTTTCCGTGAAAAGCTGGAAATCATACTTAATTTGGTACTGGCGCTTCGCCGGGTGCAACCGCATCATGCTCGCTGCGCTCGCTCGGCTCGCGCGTGTATCAACTACATACAAACCTAACCTAACCCAATTGAACCTGTATTGTGATCAGGCAGAGAGCAAGCGGAGCGAGCGTCAAATGCATGCAATGTAGTTAAAAAAATTTATCAATTTATGAAATGATGTTTTGGCATAATGCAATTTTTTCTAGTAAATATTATGTCCAATGAGTAGTTTATTAAACAAAGGTTTCTATAATGATAAATTTATCAAGTAAAATTTTGTCAAACGTTGTTTTTCAAATGAAAATTTGTTATTTGCTTTTGTCAAATGATTGGATACCTTTAAAAACACTTACCCGAAGTACTTGACCAACACTTTGTCCTAAAGCGTACTGTTCACCAAGCTGCCTGGCAAAAGCCTTGCTCGGGTATAGAGGGTGGAAAGCGCCACCTATTGGCCGGAAAGCTCCGCAGCCGAAACTTTGCAGTGCTGGGTGGAGAAACTGCGGGGCCATGTGGTGAAGGAAACCCTCCATTTTGCCTGGATTGGGATAGGCGCAGTTAGAAAGGCATTTAAAGTAGATGACGCTAGCTTTTATAGTGCCTACGTAAACTTAATGAAAATTAGGTGCAAAACATTGACATAGAAATGCAAGTAATATTTCGGCAACTTATATTATAATTTTGTATAGGTGCCTAGTATATGTTTGATAACACAAACAAGACTTTCAACACAATTATGATTATCTTACATAACGGCGTACGGGTTGAATAACTCATACTATTTCCATTTCTTTATTTTCTCGATGACAGTTCTATCCATCTCGTTTATCGATATAGCTCCATCCCTATCAGTTTCTCCGACTCTGGTACTGTATAACCTTGTACGTGTGTAAACGTCATATTTTTATAAAATAATGCATACATAAGTAAAAAAAAAACGCTCGCACAAGTTTCGCACAGGAGCTGTCATCGAGAAAATAAAGAAATGGAAATAGTATAGTAATTTTAATAAAAAGTATGTTTAATTCTAACTAACCTGTAAAAGTAGGAGTCCTTGCGAAATTATTCTTAGACGTGGTGAACAACATGAAATAGTTACCCAAGGTTGACGAGGTTTAAACATGGTAAATCTAATTAAGTAAAGACGGAATGAAAAAAAGATCGAAAATAAATCAAATAGCGGTCGTAAACTTTGAATAAACATACAATAGCTTTATTGCGGTTACTTTCAACCCAAAAAACAACTAGAATAGCCAATATTTACGTTTCCGAACACAATGTAGTGCTTCTGAAAAATAAGTGCCACCTGGTTACAACGCGCTGGATACTGCGCCTGCGCACTAGTTAAAAAATAAACATATTCTGTTTATTTCCCTCGCCTTAAGTGGAGGAACTACAGCTGCTGTTGATTCGTTCCAGTTAAAAACAATGCTCGTGGGTTTCTATGGTTCTAGTTAGAAAATTCATAATCTTTCTATACATAGTTTACATTTTATTTGATCGTGTTAATTTCAGTAATGTCGATGCCGCTAAAGTCAGAAGAGCAAAATATTTTTGCAAAAACTGACAGACTAGCGACGCCTGCTGTACGTGTTTCTACCGTCGTCTTCACACATTTAAATATTAAATAACTGAAATATATTGCGATCTGATAGCAAATTTTCCAATTTCAACTAATATTGTTAAAAATTTGTTAATTTCTCAAATATGTTTACAATAACCACAGCACAGTTGCCTGATTTTTAGTCGGAATAACAGGAGGCAGCTCTGAAATTTTCATCCAACTCATTGAGCTTCAAACATTTGAAACATCGGACCCATTCATGGTTGATATATCGGAGACGAATAGTTTGACTAAGCCGTGAATATCTTGCTTTTTTATACTGTTTACTTTTGTATACGCGTATACTCAAGTCTCAGGATACCTAAGAAGGAGTTTGTGAGAAACGATTGTACCTTATTCCTTACTGTCCTGGAATATTCAAACCTCGTTGAATAATTATGAGATAGGTTTGTTGATAATACCGTCTTCATTCCGACTTGTTCCTAGAGACTCAAAGTATTTAGCGACAACGTTGCTAGGTGTGCTGTTGTACGAGTCAGGGCTTACATTTCGGCACTAAGCCCAAAACATTAATTACGTTTCACGATTGTCAGTCACCGGACATTTGACCGCAGACCGGAGGCGACGCGGTGCGGTGCAGTGCGGTGCGGTGCGGTGATACGCGGCACGGCCTGATTGTGACATGTAAATTATCACTGCGTACTCAATCTGCATGCAGGCTTAATTAGTTGCTTCCTATGATTATGTGACATATCCTGTAGTACCACAAAGATCTTCGTCCAGCTGAAATGCTTGTCTATAGGTTTGAATGTATATAATTAATTTGGAAGCAATTATCCTATAGTTTACGGAGATAGAAATAAATTATATTTAAAATGTATGCGGTTTTAAAAGCCTTATTGAGCCTAAGATAAGAGACAGGTTTCTTATTTTTTAAATCAAAATACGAAATAAACGAACATAAACTGCTTCTAACCTCTGTTCTCACGTTTGACCCTCAATTAGAACAAGACAAACGGTCAAAGGCAGGTAGCTGTTGTCGTAATCAATTGCCGGGCACACAGTCCAGCTCCTTTAGCGCGTGCTCGTCGACAAACAAGACACGCCACATCGTTTGTAGCCACGAAATCTGTACGATATACATATGTTGATCCGAGACTAAACTGTAGAAAACCTCTTTGAACGTTAAAAATACCAACAGAAGTGGATTAAAACTACCATACCATCTTAATAATAAAGTTGTTGTAAGGTTTGTTTGTGCCTATCCTAATTTAGGGGTTCGGTTTGTGCTGGAACTGCTGGAACTGCTGCTTCAATCTGGACGTAAATTGGGTTTACTAAGTATGATAGGCAACAGTCTATCCTGTTAAATTCTTATTGCATTAGAAAGCTCAATTGTTGGAGAAGAGTCTGATTTATTATTTTATTATGAGTTATAAATAATATTGCCTCAGGTATAAACTATATGATATTTCGATATTTTTTACACCTGTAACCTTGAATAATTCTTGAATAGGCTATTTTTTCCAAATGTAAATTAACTCTTTCTCGCTATAAAGGCGAGCGAAGTCACATGTTAAAGCTAGGAATAAAGCTCCTTCAGAAGAAGTTCGGCCGGCCGCAACTTATCAGTACAAGTTTGTTTACGTTCTACAAATGTATAATGTGTTATGAAATACAGCACCCGGCGGCGGAATGGGCGTCGTTGCGCTGAATGTTCACTATAAAGATAATTTTTAAGGCCGTTAATGTATGTAACTGTTTTTATGTACATCATCTACTGCCGTTACAATCTGTGCGTGAAGGCACAGTTTTTTAGATATTTTGTCAAATGTTTAGTCCCTCAACGTTTCAAGTAATTTCTTTGGCATAGACTCAAAAACCATTCTTTGGGTGTCGAGGACAGCTTGCGTGTCCGCATATGTAAATATAAATTCAAATAATAGTGCAAAATTTTATGCAGTCGTACAATAATTGCTCTGCATATTAAGAATTAAAAACTTTATTCATACAAAATATTCGGCTGCCACCCTCTGCAAGCGGGCGGGAAGCGGAAAGAGCGGAAGAGCTCAAAGCGGCAGGCCACCGCCACAGTAAATAAATAAGCTACGAGAGCAGTAATGTAACTGCGTACAATACGGTCTGCCTCATGCGTGCCTCAGAAACAATCCCAAGCAGAGCTCGCACTCTTATCATTACGTTTAAAAATTACATGTTTAAAGTATTTCTCATACGTTTTTTCTCAATTGTTTAACTTTTTTTCAAATATTTCAACAAAACACGGAAACTTTTGTTCGAAACGTCCAATGCATCTTTCGTAAGATTACGTTTTTTATATGTAGTAGGTAAGTAATGTAACTTTAGCATTCACTTGTATGAATAAACAGAAACGTGCTCAGCTTCGTATATTGAATAATTTTATTACTTAATACTCGATTGGCTTACTTGTTTTGTTTTACTCGAGTAAAACAAGTATTTTACTTCTACAATCGTATTTTTAACACAAACCTGAATTTAAATTTAATTGTATGTTAATTAAATTTAAAATTTGTTTTAAAATTTAAATGTATTTTACTAGAAATATTCCAAGATGCAATACGAAAATAATCTTTTGCCCTATTTTGCCCTACTGCGGAAGCAGCTTCCACTGAATGTAAGCTGTATTCGAGTATAGGTCTGGAGTTCAAAAACTAACAATTAATTAGTACAAATCAGTGTTTATATCAAACATTATAATAATAAAACTAAATTTGACAAACAAAATATATAATAAGTACTTTGTACACTGTTGTCAGTCACGGCTTAACACAGATGGAGTATAACTCCCATTTGTGCACAAGTCAATTGGAAAGAAAAGGTGTATTATGCAGATATCAATCATGTAATTGCTAGTTCCCTCAGCAGAGAACAAACAACTTGTGTTGGCTCAATGATCATCACACATAAGAGCCTTACATTTAAAGAACGCTCTGATATTGTAAGTCTGTCTGTTGAGCGATCAGTTGAAATAGCCTGTATTGAGATAGGAAATATTGTTATTATAAGTGTGTACCCCACCCTTACCGTTTGAAGTGTTTGAGATCACAATAGATCAGGTATTACATAGAGTAAATAACAAAAACAAAGAAATAATGATTTATGGCGATTTTAATTTTAATTTATTAGAAGAGACATCAGAATGTTAACGATTCTTGAATGTTTTTAATTGTGACAACCTAAAAATCTCTTCTTAGAGCCTACGCAAATCACAGCGACTTCAGCCACATGCCTTGATAACGTTTTTATAAATTTAATGCCATGTACAAAGTCAGTAATTAATCAACTACAGATCATAGCGGGCAATTGGCCACTTTTGATATCTGGCAAAAATACTCTAAAAAGAGAAATTGCCTCTATACCCATGAATGAGAGACGGCTTGAAACATTTAGAAATGAAAATATATGAAACATATAGAAAATATACAAATAGAAATGAAAAAACATTTAAGTAAGTTAGATTAAAGTAGAGATCCTATTACTCAATATAACTCTATTATAATATAATTACAAATGAAGATGACGCTGTTTTTACAAAAAATAAAAATGTGTAAATAATAATTTATTTATGTTTAGTGACTGGGCAACAGGGTGAATATGCAGAAATAGAAATAGATTACTATATGAATTATACAATGAAAGAACTTATAATCATAATAAGACATTTTATGAATATGATAAAAAGTATTCAAAATGATTTAAATGAGTATGCAGTGTAGCTAAATCTAATTAAATTAATAATAAAATAAAATTTAGTACTAACATTTCAAAAACTGCATAGAATATAATTAATTGGGAAACTGGAAAAGCAAAAGACCCCCACATCAAATATAATTTGAAAATTAATGATAAATTGTTGTCAACGGACTAAAAAATTATTTGCTAGAAAAGTTGCTGAACCATTTGAAATTTTTTTTACTGCCATCCCTGAGGCAGTATGTAATTAATTTAATTAATTAATACTCAAAGTATTAATTCATGTTACACTCTTGCACAGTCACTGCTAAGGTAAAATGTTAATTCATGCAGTATTGATTTTGACTTTAAAATGTTACTGTTACACAAGTTTTAAAAGACTGTTAGGACCTAGGGGTAGTTCTTGACCCAAAGTTATCGATGACGGAACACATCGCAGCGACAGTCTCAAAAGCTTACAAAAACCTCGGATTTGTTCTGCGTGTAACTCGGCCATTTTCAGATTAGGAGTGTTTAAAAACATTATATTACGCCTATGTTTGCAGCGTGCTCGAGTACAGCTGTATCGTATGGAATCCACATTATGTTACTTACGCCCAAGATATAGAAAATATCCAATTTAAGTAAACTTGTACCGGTGGTGTAGCGCTTGCACACATTCAAACTCGTAAACACGATCACATGTTCATTCGATTATTCATGTATACTGACTCTGTAACTAACATAGACATATAATCTCTCTCACACGCACATACTCTCTCAGATACATCACATCTCACACTCACACACACTAAATTGCGTGCTATAAATTTGTATTTTGTTTTTTTTAACTTATCTATTCTTGTTAACTTTTAATGTAAATCCTGTTTGAAACTAGCTTTAACCCACTCGTAACAGTATAGTTAAAAAATTGTGAACCTGTCATTGGCAGTATGTACCTATTCATTTAAATCAATAGTAATATTTCAAAGTGCTGTTGGTTCTGTAATAAATAAAGGAATAATAAAACGCATTTAAAATCATTAAGGTAAAAAATACCGCCGATTCAGATCGAATTTCTGTTAAAATAATTAAATCTGTCATTGATGGTATAGCCCCGCACGTAGCCAGTATATTTAATGACTGTGTTGATAATGGTGTATTTCCTGATTTAATGAAATTGAGTAAGGTCATTCCAATATTCAAAGCTGGCAGTATGTCTGACCCCTATAATTTTAGACCTTTATGTATACTACCAACTAAATACAAAAAAGTAAGATTTTTGAAAAATTTATTTTAAATCAATTTCTTTCTCATTTTTATGGTAATAGTTTAATGCATTTTAAACAATTTGGTATCACACGAGGTCGCTCAACAAACGATGCCAGTGTTGAGCTCATAAAACACGTATTCAGCGCCTGGGAGGAGTCGTGGGATTTTATTGGTGTTTTTTGTGACTTGTCCAAAGCGTTCGACTGTGTGGGTCATAGTTTACTACTCATGAAACTGCACCATTACGGCATAAAAATACCTAACGCTTGACCTAATTAAATCATATATTTCTAATAGAAAACAGAAAATTGCAATAAACGGAGAAAAATCATCAGGATCGGCAGTAACGATAGGTGTGCCCCAGGGCTCAGTTATTGGTCCTTTCCTATTTTTAAGTATATGTCAATGATCTGCCATCGGTCGATAAGAATCAACGCGAGGTCATAATGTAGGCTGACGATACTTCCTTTTTTTTAAAATCAAAAGACAAGATTCTGACTGTCGATAAATAAATGCATCTCCAACACAGAGCAGTGGTTTTCAGCTAATAATTTGCTCTTCAATGAAAACAAAACTAAATATGTTAAGTTTACATTGCCAAATGTCAAACAGGTAAACACAAACATTATTGTTAAGAGCCAGGAACAGACTCCTGTAAACTCAACTGTGTTTCTGGGTATAACTTAGACGCCAAACTCCAGAGGGGATCGCATGTTGATGGTTTAGCGAAAAGGCTTGGCTCTGCCGCATATGCTTTAAAAAAGAGACAGATTTCAAATGAAGTAACTGATTTAATAGTCTATTTCGGTTACTTCCATAGCCTCATGGCTTATGGCATATGAAGACGTATTTTATGGTAATAAAAGTTTCTAAATCCTCACTTTAAATTATTTGTTTTAACTTAATTTCAATTAATTCTTTTTAATGTGCAATTGAATAATTTAATTGTCTAAGTTATATTTTTTTCTTAAAGGATTACCCCTAAGACTTGAACAAAGCATAGTATGCTAAAAATAGGCCTAGTTCCAGTAATGCTTGCTTATACATTTACTGTGCCACTGCGCCGCTCGCTTTCGATCTTTTGATGTATTCAAACATGCCCAGATTTTCCCGGGCTCCGGACTTCAAGACAGGATTGCTTGAGTTCATACATAACATTTATTATGTATCTGGTTAATAGTGTATTCCTTATCTATTCCTATACTTATAGCAATTTCTTTACTCAGTATCTACACTCATTGAATCCATTTTTTTTTAGAAGAATTGTTCTATGTTTTTTTATGGGTATAAATTATCCTCGTTCCCAATAAAAATAACATGATTTCCTATGTCTGAGCTTAGCTTCTATATTACGTCTTTGAATAATATTTCATCCGATAGGTATTGTCGTTTCATAAAAGACTATCCAGAACATAAAAAAAGAGCTGAAAAATGTGTTATCCAATATTTTATTTCCTTAATTACCCAAAAACCTATCGTGTTTTTTATGATATCCTGCAGTGATAGACATCAATTAATAAGGATAAATTTTTATTTTCTCTGCTAAAAGTTGAAAATATTAAAAATACATTGATCCGTAAATTAGATAACTCGAGTGACAGCGATAGATCAGACAAAGCCTGGTCAATAAAAGAATTAGTTTGGCAAATAATGCACGAATGTAAAAAAGGCGGTTTAATTGCATACCAAGGGTTCTCTCGCAAGAATAAGCAATGGCTCTTATCTGACGTTATTGAAAAACACCCGGGATTTATCGGACATAAATCAGGGACACTACATTTTTGTTCTTGAGAAATTTACTTACGATATCTAAAAAGAAAGCTATTTTAGAAGATTTTAACTGTGCCTTAGTCTTGGTTATCGCTGGTGTTAACGAATAAATAACATCAACTTAAGTTTAATGTTGATAAAATATTGATAGATATGGCTTTTAAAATAAAAAAAAAATTGTATTGATATTAAATATATTCCGACTGGTAGTTTGTTCGAAAATTTCTAACCAATCTTCAATACCTCAACCATTAAATAATATAATTTATGATGGGCAGTTAAGTACTTACCTAGATTCGACCTACTACTTTTCTTTGCGTTTTCACTTACATCACATACATATATTAACGGTATGGAAAAAGAAATGTTTATGATAATTATGTAACACACCCAAACATACAAAACGTTAATTTCGATATTATATTTAGAACTCTTGGGGTTCCATATCCAAAGGGTGTCGCCTGATAGCGTTACTGAGCTGCCATAATCAGTCCGTCCGGTACCCACGTTCGTCTGCCTGTCCGAGGGCTACATCACACGAACTTTAAAGTGTTAACAACTAGACTGTTAAAATTTTTACTGAATTATTGCAACACAAATAATGTGGAAAATTGAAAATAAAAATTGCTGCTTCGATGGTACGGAACCTATGGCATTTAGTCTAAATAGCATTTTCCCGATTTTTAATAAAAATTTTTATAAAGGGTAAAGAAAACTTAATCAGACGCAAAATTCTTACTACGAAAGTAGGTTAAAAATCCCAGAATATACCCGAAAATAAAGTACAAAACCTAAAAATTTAAGATTTTCCTAGTAAACTAGTTAAATAAGTAACTATGTAATTCTTAAAAAATATATTCATTTTACCCTGTTATATACCTTCAGGTATAGTAACTGCCGCCATGAATTTATTCACAAGCTCAAAAAACGTAAAGCTTATTATTCTAACACTTCAATTGTTATTTAAAACGATTTAATACACCCGCAAAAGTTTTAACCTATGTACCAATATAATGCTCCACAGAAGTATGTCCCAAAGTAGAATAAAAATCATACCCCCTTTACCTAAAGGGATTTACAGGAGATACAGTTTAATTTGATTTAAAAAATAATAATATATTACCGCATATCCTCAAAATTTTTTTTATGCGTCATAGGTGTTTTCTGAATTTTTTCATAACTCAGTATATGAATTTTTACAAATAAAATAATCAGCGTTGTAAAACTAATGAAAATATATAATATAATCTAACATAGTAATGTTGGACAAATGTTCAATGGTAGTACGCAAGAAATAAAAGGCGTTTCCTTGCTTTTTGGGCTAAAAAACTACTGTAGACCGTATGTATATATATAATATAGTAACAGAAAGTTCCAAGTATCTTATCGGCATTTTTTGTGAAATATTTCAATAAAAAAATCGAATGGTGTTGATTTTATTAAACACTAGTACCAGATCATTATAATGTTACAAAATTAATTCAAAACTACATTTAATTTATTTTCTTTTTATAATTATAAAATGTGAATAAATTCAATTTCACAAAACTATTAGGAGTTCTATAATAAGGACGTTTGATGACATTTCTCATATGATTTAAAGCGCAATTTACATGTTGAATCACGTAAATAAATATGGTGTCTTTAAATTTCTTAACTCGTTCTGCTTTTGTGATTGTTATTAATTTAAATAAGCAATTAATTAACATTCTAATCGTATACTGACATACGTTATCGATTTCAAGGTTTTTTAAAAAGAACTGAAGGACAATATATCTGTTTCTAAAATATTTTTCACAGTAAAGAATATAAATATATTTCTTTTATTTTTAAATATATATATTTTTAATTTGTTTTAAAATATTAACATCAGATATTTGCGTGAAACTTTTCACACAATTCGCTCAGCAGACTAAATAATGAAATGTATTTACCGTTATTATAATTGTGACGAAAATTTATACTCCACCATATTCTTAAATCGCAGGAACGTACTGAAAATATTATTAAAGATAAAATGGACGAATAATAAATATTAAACATAAAAAATGTTACTATTAATCGCGTGCTACAATTTTACTACGTTTTGTCGTAGTTCTATTTTCAAGTTTTCGTAGCCCTTACACAAAATTTACAAACATTTTACTACTACAACTATCAGCCGTTTCACTTAAAAAAAAGTAGTAACTAATTCATTATCACACCTTAAATACAAATTAAAACTTCAATTCACAGAACTGTAATCAAATCTAACTTACCGACCAGAGTCCGAGACAAATGTACCAGCAAGGCAGTATAGGGCACGTACGCTCTGTTTCAGCGCTGAGCGAAGACTGTCGGACTGTCCGGACACATTCGTAGGGCGGGACCCGACGAT
Source organism: Marasmarcha lunaedactyla (assembly GCA_923062675.1). Lineage (NCBI taxonomy): Eukaryota > Metazoa > Arthropoda > Insecta > Lepidoptera > Pterophoridae > Marasmarcha > Marasmarcha lunaedactyla. The sequence continues at coordinate 7,458,220 of OV281339.1, read as the reverse complement.
CACGCCCCCTCATTATTCTGAAAAAGTCACAGATAACTGTACAACTCTATACTTAATACTGAAATTTAATTTCAATACGAATTTCAAACGAAGATACAAGTAAGAAATAAATAATGAACGAGGACTTTTTTCTCTTAAATAAAAAAGGTTTCTCTTACTGTGAAGCTAATTTATTTGAAAAGTATCATATAGGTATTCCTTTTTTCAAATGTTTTTCAAGTAATATATATTGCAGAACGGCTGGGCGGGCCAGCGCAGGACACTCCCAGCAGCAGATTACGCGGAGAACAAATTGATCTGCTGGGATTTGCATTTTTCTGCTTTTATTTGTTCGTTATATTACGTTTTAAACAGAGAAACAACTTTAGCTATAGGTATCTTAACTTTTATATACGATGTTCATAGAACGTGTAATGTGATATCCTGTTATTAGCTTTTCACAAGTTATTCATGTTTTGTTGAATTTATTCATTTTAATTGTACTTCTGTGTGACAGAATCCTGGTAAAGAAAATAATAATGAAAAAAATATTGTTATTTTAAGATTACAAGATTTAAGTTATTAGTTTTTTATTGTTAATTTTTATTCAAATGAATTAATTACAACAAAAACGAGGGCTTTGTTTGTTTTTAATCGAAATATTCCAAAAGGAATTTTGGAATGTAGAATTTTGGAGGAACACATTTCAACCAGATTAAAATATTGTTTGACCGTTCAAACTCAAATAATTAATTTGCCAAGAAAAAATGCAAATCGTGATATTGTGAGCTTCGCTTATAACAAATTACTTTTGAAAACTAAGTGTGTTACACAGCTACATTATTATATTTTACTAAGAAGATGTTGTGTAATTAATACCTCGACTTTTTTAGTCGAGTAACTAAGTAGGAACACATGGGCCGCGTGTCCATATATTTATACTAATGAAGTTTTTAGGTGAACTAGGCGGTCAAACAATTATCACTTACGAAAAATATTTATTTTTGGTTTTATAGCTATTTACTCACGCATTTGTGTTTCGAAAACCGTAACTCATCTGTTTTTCCCCTTTTTTCTTTGCTTCACTTAGTTTACAAAATGGAAAACTTGATATATCGCGTTCTTTACGAGTGCGAGTTCCACCGTGGCACCAGTGCTGCAGAAACGGCTCGAAGTATTAATGCTGTGTATGGCGGCGGTGTCGCAAAAGAAAACACAATGCGTTTATGGTACCAACGTTTTCGTTCTGGAAATTTTGATCTGCAGAACAAGCCCCGTGGACGGTCGGAGACCAAAATTGATAATGAAGAATTGAAGGCTACTGTGGAAGCGGATCCATCGCAAACCACGTCCGAGTTAGCTGTAGACTGAGGTGTTATTGACAAAACTGTTTTAATCCACTTGAAGCAAAGTGGGAAGGTGAACAAGCTTGAGAGGTGGGTACCTCATGAATTGAGTGCAGCAAACCGACAAACGCGCGTCGACTCTTGCGTAATATTACTCAACCGGCACAATAATGAAAGGATTTTAAATCGAATCATGTGATAAAAAGTGGATCCACAATCGGAAACGCAAATCGCAATGGTTGAACCCTGGCGAACTAGCCAAATCCCGGCCCAAGCGAAAATTTACTCAAAAATTTACTTGTGAGCGTTTGGTGGACTAGTGACGATTACGGTAGATGTCTGTTGTCAGCAACTGCAAACCATGATGGAAACGCCAGCTGCTAAACAAACGAGGCTGGTCTATCGCTTTAGGCCACTTTTGCTTCAGTACAACGCTAGACCACACACTGCACAACAGACGGCTAGCAAATAAGAGGAGCTTCAATTGGAATGTCTAAGACATCCACCGTACTCCCCGGACCCTGCTCCAACATATTACAATTTTTTTCGAAATTTGGGTAACTTCATACAAGGGAAAAAAAATTTCAACTCCTTTTTTCAACTCCTTTAAAAGAAAAAGATTTTATTGATTTCCGTCCGAATGGTTTTTTTAGTAAAGGGATCAATAAACTACCTATGAGGTGGCAAAACTGCATAGATAGCAACGGTACATACTTTGATTAAATAAATATATTATATATTTTTTTAAATTAACTGTCATACCGACGTTTGAAAGGCAACTTTAGAGAATAAACTTTACAGGAGAGTGATTCAAAGTTTAAATATTTAAAAACAAAATATAAAAATTTACCTAATTGTTTGATTAAAATGAAATCATCACTGTAGTATGTGTAGTAACATGTAAAAATAGGTAAAATTACCTAGTTTTGAATTTTGATACGGAAAGATTGGTCTAAAGAGATCTGGCAGTTTAAAATAAATCAAGTAAATATAAAAGTAAATCAATTTACCTAAGTATTATTTAATGATGATCTGTGATTCTGGAAAACTTATCATAGTTACTAAAATCACCCCGAACTCAACTGACTTTTAACCAAGGAGTGCATAATAAGTACATCTTCATCACTCATTTAAAAAAAAAATTTAGCTCACAATTGTCAGTTAATGAATCATTAATAAACTATAAAAACAAGATTAAACTGCTGTGCAAAGTGTGAACATTTTTGACACAATTATTAATATCGCTGTAATATTTATAATAACAACACTTATATTATTCTCACAACATAATCAGTCTCTAGAAACAATCAAGATATTTTTCATATAAAAATATAGCAGTATAAAAAACCCTTCGTCGATTTGTACCCTTACAAAATAAATCTTTAGTATGAATTGCAGCGTGAGATCTTGTTAGTTACCCAGTGTAAATGTTAATATCACAATCTTCAATGTCTGACTAGGGTAGACAATCTTTGACATTTGTTGGAGTATTCACAAATTCATGTTTGAAGTAGTCGGGAATAACTTTGTCCACGCAAAGTTTAACCAAATCGTCATATTAGCTTTTGATATGGGAAGTAAAAGAGATATCTTGGTTTTCGACTGAACTTCAACATCAAAGAACGCCGCAGTATTTTTATATTTATTTTTATATTTTACGTTTTGCTTGTCTTTTCTGAAAGTCATAATACGGATCTTGGTTATCTTTCCGGTTAAGTTGCTTTTATAATATTTGTCACTAATACTATCCCATCTGTAAAAATCTTCACAGCTCAGTCTTTCTACCTGGAAAAGCGCTGATTCTTGTCTCAAAAATAAATATCTAAGCTCTAATATTCTTCCACTTTATTTCAGGTCAATTTAGATAATGACACTGTCACAAAATATATTATCAAGTTAAAATATATAACCACATAAATCACAATTGCTTTGTGTAGGTAAAATCTACTAAGTGATTTCAAACGAAAATTTCTTAACAAGTAAAAAGAAGTTAATACGAATAAATTAAAAAGTCAATACATGAAAAACCGACTAAGTTCATATTCCTGATTGTTAGAATGTAACTGCTGGATATTCTTAAAACCCCTTTTTTTTGTCGTTGAGTAAGCGCAATATGTAGTTTGACCGAAATCATTCAATATCTAAGCGACAATAAAACTAGTCGTATAACTATGAGGCCCAGACCAAACGATGCAGAAAAGTCTGGCGGTTCGATTGGTATAATAAGGTCTCGTTTTGCCGTACTGGCCATTTCAAATGAAAATATTTTTTTTTTGTGACTGATAATTCTAATTTCAAATTAATTTTATTTGACAAACATGGAATTCTTTTTCTAAAATCGTCATTTGTTTAATAGTTAGTGTATTGTTTTTAACGCATTCGAACATTTTTCGTCATCATGGATAAGTAAAAAATTCGAGTAATTAAGGAGTATGAGTACCGTCGTGGCAGCAAAGCGGCACAAGCGGCACGCAACATCATTGACGTTTACGGAGCGAACACTACAAACGAACGCACCACCCGTTATTGGTTTACCCGCTTCCGTTCTGGAAATTTTGACCTGAAAAATGAACCCCGTGGTCGCCCGAAAACTTTGGTCGACAAGCTGATGAAACTCAATCCACGGCTAAATTAGCAGCAGCTTTCGACGTTAGCCTCAAAACAATATTGGTCCATTTGCGTCAAATTGGCAAGGTAAAAAAGCTTGACAAATGGGTACCCCACGAACTCAATGACCGCCAGCGCGAAGTACGCGTGGAGACGTGCCTTGCACTGCTCAGCAGGCATACAAATGAAGGGATTCTGAACCGCATTGTTACTTGTGACGAGAAATGGATCCTGTTTGACAATCGTAAGCGCTCAGCAAGTTGGTTGGACCCTGGTTCAGCACCCAAACAATGCCCTAAACGAAAACTTACCCCTAGAAAAGTGATGGTCACTGTTTGGTGGTCTAACGCGGGTGTAATTCATCACAGCTTCTTGCCAAACGGGACAAGCATTACTGCAGATGTGTACTGTGAAGAACTAAACACAATGATGGAGAAGCTCGCACGCCTCCAACCAGCTTTGGTCAATCGTTCGGCTCCACTGCTCCTGCACGACAACGCGCGACATCATACTGCACAGCAGACGGTCTCCAAGCTACAAGAGTTGGGGTTGGAAGTTCTCCGTCATCCGCCGTACTCACCAGACCTTGTGCCTACAGACTTCTACTTTTTCCAGAATTTGGATAACTTCTTGGCGGGAAAAAAATTCAATACCCGAGAGGTAGTACAAAATGCCTTTGAAGAATTTGTTGCCTCCCGTCCAGCTGATTTCTTCAAGAAAGGCATCAATAAGCTACCAATGCGTTGGCAAAGATGCATTGATTGCATGGGTGATTATTTTGATTAATAGAAATAAAAAATATATAAAAAAATTACGCTTCATTTATTTCGTGAAAAACGGCAATTTCATAGGTAAAGACCTAATATATAACTCATTTTACGGATTTATGTTGGTTAGTAAGGATTGTCTTTCAAGCGTCGATATGTAATGACCTAATATAAATATGTGCTAATTTTATTGTTATTTATCGATTAATCTTCTCATGGCAAGTTCCATTGCAAATGGCCTTTGTCTCTATATTTCTCTGGCTGTCCCTCGTTATTCTTGTTATTTTACATTAGTAATGTGTATCCAAATCTATTTAACTTTAAGTTTATATTTTTATAATTATACTTGTATTCGTTATAATCTTATTTAAATTATTTTAGATTTTCGCTTGTTTAACTATTAATTAGTGAATCAAATGCGGAGTGGACTTTGTTCGTCGTATACAACATAATATAATTGTTTCACAAATATTATAATTGACATATTTTGTGGTTTCTTAAGTAAATAGGTTATTAGGAGACAAAAAGTAGTTTCCTTGTCTTGAAAATTTCTATGCGAACCATATCATATATATTTAATCGTATGAATATCCTAATCCATATGCATACGATTGTTATGAAATTTTAACGCGAATGAGCGGTTTGACGAAAATCCTAATCCTAAAAGATCATTGGATAATTCCCCTTTTAAAAGCGAGCCACGCCGACGGCAACTCTTGTATATTATATTTCCCAATGATTTCAACAGAGCAGTTTGATCGAAATTTATTGTAGATTGTACAATTTGATTTAACACCATTGCAATTAGAATGTGTGCAAATCTGGCTTGCAGTCACGTGATCTGCAATGTAATTAAATCTTTGTGGAACTCCAGAAAACTCCTAACGCGAATATTCTAAGCTCAATCGCATCAGTATATAAAGTAAACAATCAGTTATGAATATCTATAACTATTAACAAAAGTATATTGTACTGGTATTCTTATCTAACTTTAAACACTTAGGCTGAACTGTATGAAGAGATGTGTGTGGTGTGAGTGTTCTTTTTAAAAAGTTAATCCAAACATTACGAAATCCTAGAATATTTTAGGAAATAATTGTGAAAAGTCAATGGTGAAGATAAAAATATTGTGACAAGTATGGAGATAAAGTTACGGTCAATTAACTAGAACACTCAATCCGCTGACCTGAGAAATATACTGTATCTCGTTTCTCAAAAAGTACTAGATCTATATATACAAGTATTGGTTAAATAATTGTACAGAATTTGTTAAAGATATTCACAATTATTCAGTTCTTTTTTAATCGTTTATTTTGATTTTATAAAGGTATCTCTAGAACACTCAATCCTCCAATGGTGCAGATGGAGTGTTCCTAAAATCTCAAACTATGGCTACACAAATTCTTGACATTGCTACTCTATTACACGAATACAATCCCAAATCAAATTGTGACACAAAAATCTTAACGTAAAATATAATGGTTCAAGAGTAAATAAAAAAAATACTTTCTTTGTAACGTCCCGTGTGAGTGTTCCATATTTTAGCTTATATTTAATTAACCCGAACTTAGACTAGAACTTAGTGCTTAGACCTGCCTGTTGATCTCAGCTACTGCGGCCAAACAAAAAACGACTCTGCTAGAACTGTATAAAGATGGTATAGTGTTGTATGTTTTCATAATATGTAACCTATATACATTAACTGACAAACAATGAACTTCGGGTCTGCGTTTGAAACCGTTCGGGCAAGAATGGCATTAAACGCAAAAATAGTGTGAATATCATACCAGCCTTGATTTGATCGGCCGTCCGACAACTCATCTATTATTATGACATATAACTGGTGAAACTGTCAAAATTTTAACGCTCCAAGTAGTCGAAGCTGCATAAGATGATTTTATTGTCAACTTCCTAGTTACAGCTACACACGGTGAAAAATTGTGACAAGCAATAATCAAATGTATTGCAACGAAACAAGGTTTCAATTTCAGGTGATTTAATTCATTCATAATTTTGCAAACGTGTGGGCAGCTTGGGACACTTTTAACTATTTCGTATTTAAGACCCAACGTCCATTTAGTTTATGTCAATGTCTATGTAGTATTAAACAATGTCAGTTTTTATTTGACCATGTAGCTGAGATAAGCCCGAACACATGAATACATCTCAGCACATGGAAGCGCACATTCTTAACAGCCCTGTAGATAGTAGGTCCCGATTTCGAATCTGATAGCGAAACAATTGTATAATAATTAACTCAGACGCTTAATAAGCCACTCAAAGAAGTGTTTCTAAAACATAAGCTTTACTCGCCTTAAAGACACATCGTTGCGTTAGTTTCACGTTCTGCTTAAGATTTATAAATCATGTACAAGTACAGTCAATTTGGTAAATTTGAATATCTTTTTTATAATATTTTTTTAAAATTGAAATATTGTAAGGTTTGGATATAATTAAAAGATGTCTTTTTATTAAGGAAAACCTGATCTATGAAAATGACATCTACACTGATGTATAAATGTGATAGATCGCTTTGTCTTCCCAAAGTAGAACAATTTAGTGGAAAAAATATCGTTATGAGAACTGAGATACATTATGCACTTATTATGCATTATTATCAGTTACACACAATATTAAATATCAAAATCGGATAACGATTTCACAATGATAATATATGAACTACACTTTACACAAAAACATACCTGTTTACACCTCCAACAACTTCACTACGGAAAGGTGGGTATTTTACAAAATTATGACATTAAGAGTTTATTTTTTTACTTCGCATTTGCTACAAAACATTTTGGTCATTCGATTTACGCAGTCCCGATATTGAAATATCAAAACGTGTCCATGTAAAAAAATTATAAATCTTTTTCACAACTTTGTTCAAAGTTAGACCTCAATTCAAAGTTACCCAATATAATATGTATTACACTAAAATAAAATATCATCCAACTTTCGATCTACTATGACTTTCGTTAATTCACAGTTAATGTCTCCTATTCTAATCTCAGTTAATAATAAATACATAACTTTTTTTTATTAAGATAAAAAACGAACATCATCTAAAGATAACAATTTCTTTTGCTATAATTAACTTGATAATCAGACGCCTAAAGCACAACCCTTCAAAAGAGTGAAAAAGGTAAGTAACAAAAATACCTCATAAACGAAAGAAAATAAGGGTGGAATGGCTTACTAAACTCAAGGGCACTAATCAGTGGTTCTATCATCATAATATCTGGACCCTTTATTGCTGCACCTTCACCTAAGAATGGCAATAAAAATGAGAAATTATTTTTAATAACGTTGCGGGGTGGGGGGTGACTACGCAATATTTTGACGACCCTCGGTTGCGGTCATAGAATAAGGGGTAAGTTTACTCTCAAGTGGCTTTAAACGATTTAAACATCATGTAATGTCAAAGTTAAATAATTGGTAAACTATTTAAGAAATGTATTGTTGGTACGATAATGATAGTTACTATGTCTAAGTATTCCTTGTTCTGTAACAAATAAAATCTGCAAAAAACAAGTACTTCTAAATGTTTTAATATCTTTTAATTCAACTGGGCGCTGTTCACATGTTTGTGCTGGCCCATTCGAGTCGGCAATATTTGTTAAGCGTCAAGGCCGTCCCGAACCAACTACTGTAGATACTCGGCAAGTGCTGCTCGGGTTGTCCATTCCGGCTTTACACAGATCAGCACATCTGGCTCGTCACGTAAAAACACAAACGGCATTCAGCTGACGGTATTGAGTTTGCCAGCCGTCAGTGCCGCTTGATGCCAGTCCGAATTTGCAAGGAGCGTCCGTAACTGATCTTACCTAAGTATACTGAAAAATTAAACATTACGTATCTTCGAATGGCACTCACGCAGTCGCTGCACACTACATATTGCTACACAAATATCTACCAATACAAATCTAGTTATACAGGGTGTTATTTCAAAGGGTAGCCAAATTGTTTATTAGATTCTACGTGTTAAAAATGTTATAAAAAATAGGTCAAATATTTAAAATCACTCGTAATTAGTAAATAACATAAATTTTAAAATAAATAGAAAAGTACGTGACGTATGGGTACACTACATACCAATGAAAGCAAAATTATCAATGACACACACAACCACATTTTTTAAGGATACCGACACTTTTGTTGAGATCTTGAGACTAACACGCCCATTACTAATGTTTACCAACATCTGTAAAATAGTAAGTAAGTTGAATTCCAATTTTACTTCATACTTTTAACGGGCTTAGGACCGTCATAATAAGCAAACATATTTATTTAGTTTGTACCGCCATTCTAAGAGTAATCTCAATCAATAATTATCTAAAACTAGCACATGCAGTCCTAACTAGGTCACGGTCAAATCGACACTGAAATGCTGGGCCGCGGTGGCGGCTAGTGCGCAGCTCAAGCGACGGAGGGTTTGGGAAGGGGGTTGAATGAAAGTAGTGTGAACTGTACTATCTCATTATTGTGATTGGATAGTTTTATGTTTGTAATTATGGATGACTGTACTATCTCATTATTACTATTCAATTTCCATTCATGTGCATTGTGACCAGTAAGTACTGTGTTTTAGGGAAAAAAATTGTAATCTGAATTGTAATCCGACTGTCACATCGTTAAAAGAACCGAGACGATTCAACCCGTCACCCATCTTGCTCACGCGCCACGTTATGCATCATTCTTTCTCTTTCTCAGCTACATTCTTTCAATATTTCATAAATATTATACTTTAGTTTATGTAAGAAGTAAATCCGTACTTAAGTAAGCACGTCTTGTAAGAAGGTAACCTATCTTCTGCTTTTTTAATTTAGTCAAAGGTTTTTTACTGTTTATAAGTTATTGTATTACAGAACAGGACAAGGGTGGGCCAATGGCATTTCAGTCTACGCGATTCTGAATCTGACTTCAACTCAGATCTCGGGTCAGCCACAAGTAATTTGATTTGATAATCGAATGTTGAAATACAATGAGGTTTATCTTAGGTTAATCATGTCATCGCAAGGTAAGCTTAGTCATTAACTAAGTTGACAATTAATAATGGCGATTCCAACGCTACTTACCATCATCAGTGTTCGATTTCCATCTACAAGTATAGTGATAGATAGATAGATAATCATTTTATTTGCACCAGGCACACATTTAAAAATAAATGTACAAAAATAAAAATCTTAAAAATAAACAGTATGTAAAAAATAACAAATAAAAATATGCTATAAAAAGCTACTTATTTGTCTTATATCATGTATGCCGAAGCAAAATGGCGATACCTGAGTGAAACATTTGCCATAAGGCAAACCACTAATTTACCGTTACCGCCAGTGGGGTCCGCGCAGAGACACGAGCAACAATACTTAAAAAATACGTTAGTTTCAGCCTTAGAGGCCCCGAACTCTCCGCTCGCGATCTCGCCCGATCAAATAGATGTCCGGATAAAATAGGTTCAATAGTCAATTCTCTCACTGATGCTATCAACTCAGCCATCAGTGACAACGAAAAGGTTGCTAAGCAAGGTAAACCCACGCTTCCCTTAGCCGTTAGCAATCTTATTAAAGCCAAGAACGCGGCTCTCCGGAGAGCCAAGAAATATCCCACGCCCGCCTATAGATAAGCTGCGCATCAGCTACAACGTAAAGTTAGGTCTTGCCTCGCAGAACTCCGGGACACTCAGATGAACGATCTCATGGCGAATATCTCTCCGTCCCACCAAGCGTATTATAGTATGGCCCGAGCCTTACGCGTAGACACCGCCTCTCACGTTCCTCCTCTCACACGTCCCGATGGCACTACTGCCTCCGAAGTCGAAGAGAAAGCCGAATGCTTTGCTGACAGCATTGCCGCACAATGCTCGCCCAGCACGCAACCTGCTTATTCCTCCAACATCCAGGCGGTGGAGGACGAAGTCCTTCGCAGAGACTCTCTCCCCATCACCGCCGACCCCGTCACAGTCTCTAATGACGAAATCTCGCTTCTCATTAGAAATCAAAAGTCCAAAAAGCTCCGGGTGCGGATGGAATTACCAACCACGCACTTAAGCACCTGCCTCAACAGGTGCTTACCTTGTTAGCTGTTATATTCAATGCCTGCTTCGACCATAGCTACTTTCCAAAAGCTTTTAGTAAAAGATTTTAGTACTGTAATTGATTATATTACCGATTCTAAGCCTCCAGTAAACATATGGGCACCGATTGAAAAAATACCCAGTATATTATATGTTAAGTAGATTAAAAATCCGAAACTAACAAGAAAATGCTTAAAAATAAATCCAACATTATAAACCACTGTTTATTATTTTATTAATATCTAAATACTAAAATCACACACAATAACCACCAACCACACAAACCAAAGATAATTGTGGTAGCTGAAATGTCCGGCACAACCAAAGTCGCAAGTGACGTCCAACTTGCGGTTACCCCAGGAACTAATGTCCTCGAGACAGACATGTCAGGAACCCACAAACATCCTCGTGGAATGCGACGCGATTATGAAACGCCATTTGTCAAGTTTTTATTAGGCTCCCTAAACCCACGGCCATTGTTACACCCCCCGAACCCTCGTCTAGCTGACATTAATTCATAATTTTTATAACTTGTTAACATTTTGCGGATTTCTCGCGGTCTCTTCTGGAGTGTAATCAAATTTTAATCTTTTTCCCTTTTAATTTTTTTACCAGCATTATGAAACTATTGTGTGTCATAGAAAAATGGATCTGCGACGGGAACATTTTCGTGCGATGATTTATGATGACTTCAAGTCCAACTTGAAACTTTTTATATACTCTATTGTTTGACTCTCTTGTACTCTACTCTTTGGTTTTTATTAAATATATTTTGAATGTTTATTCTTTTCTTTAGATTTTAAGTTACCACCTACGATTTTTTAAAATAAACACTAAAATTTAAATATCTTGATAATGGTTCACTTTCGCATATGAGTGTCCATACAAAAAATGTTGCAAATGACCTGTACTATAACCCTTAAAGGATTATGCTCTAATAAAAAAACACCCTGTATATATATATATATATATATATATATATATATAATATAATATACTATATGGGTAACTCCATTTTTATGTCATCAATTTTTTTTATTTATTGAGATAAAACCATCAGAGAACGAAAGGATCTTTAGACTTTCTCAAGTGCAAAGTGACTGACAATCAATTCTCTATTATTTCTAACCCACTGTAACCAATTAAAAGACTGTGAAATACACTGTTTGACTTTCCCGGTTGGTGGAAGGCTTCCATAGTGAAGGCGCTTAGGCGCGTACAGGGTCAGTGGCAGACGCTCAGGTGCCGACTGGCGCTCTGGCGCGTGCAGGATCAGTGAGAGCAGGAACAGGACGTGCAGGTTGGATCAGCAGGCAGGAGGAGGTGGTAGGCAGGATCATCAGGGTCAGCAGCAGGAGCAGGGTCAGGCGCCAGTGTCAGGGTTTTCAACATGAGGCAGGATCAGGTAGCTTCTGCATGAGGCAACTTCAGCGTCAGGTAGCTTCAGCATGACGTAGCTTCAGCGTCTGTCCGGTAGCTTCAGCGTTTAGCCAGGAATCAAGTGTTTTTTCTTACAATAGTTTTGTAAGAATCCGTGTGTAACAGGCTTAGTTTGCTTAGCAGCCTCCATTGCTGTTTAAAAAGATTAAGTTGACACGATTTGTCAAAAAGTAAACAACATAAATAAAGGAAAATGGAGAATAATAAATAAATAAAATAAAAAGGATTCCAAAAACATAGGTAAGCATTACACCGTCGATTATATATACACTCTTCAGCTTACTTAATTTTTTAAAACATCTTTGCGACCTCCGGCGTTGCATGCAGGGGTGATAACCGCTGGTTTACAGTACCTCAGTTAGCACTTAGGTAAACAGTTTTGTTTATCCTACTGAAATGTGAAATAGGCGCAAAGTAGACATTTCAATTTTTAAGGGGCACTTGGCTAGCTTTTGTACAGCTGTTCCTGGGATTGCATTAAATAAATAGAACGAGTATTATATGCTAATTTTGTCTTATGAAAACATTTTCAAATCCGTAAATCAGCCACACCACATAATGAAAACATGGCGCTATCAGTCATGTTGATATTTTATTAATTCTGTTGTTACTTTTATTTTCCAATTTATCGCTCATCTAATTTACGAACTCCTTTGGAGTTTTGCATTTGATTTTATTATTGTACTATTTATTATTTACCACCGATATCACAACAACGAGTAAAGAGATATTTTGATTATTTCAGGTTGCCAAAACGAGTATTATTATTGTGATCGAACATTAAACACCTCCAAAGTCATTTAAATGTTAGTTATATCTTAGTTTTAAATATTTATGTAGGTCTTAACTCGCAATGTATATCGATTATTGAAACCATACAGTAAGCTCTAAGTCAGATCAAACCACAGACTAGAAAGACAAAAAGTTGTCACACTCTAGATCCAGTGGTACAAGCATGCAGTTTCTTATTTTCGTTCAAAATGCGGAGTATGGAAACGTCACCTCGGTGTGGCCACATGTTTAATTTTTTGTTTTAAAGTAGAACATAATGCAGGGTATAATTTTTTAAATATTTTTAGCATGCCTACCATATTTTTTCATACATTTAGAACTCGTGTACATCGCACTAGCCGAAAATGAAACGTCTCCTTTCTTTACAGTCAGAACTTTAGGCGGAGTCATGCTAGGGGCGAGAATGGCTTGGCTTTTTTCGGTCTTTTGTACGCACTCTCGGTTGGTGTGTTTGTCTGGGGATTTATTATTATTAATAACTGTTTTAAACTATCGCGGCTATTTTCACTATAATTTAATCAGTTTACGGGATTCTTGCCACGATTTTCATCGAAAATGAATAATTAAATATAGGTATCAAATAGTACCAAAAAGGTATTAAAACTTTATAGTCTCCAAACATCAAATATCGCCCTTGGTCCAGGGGTACTGACGCTAACTTTTTGATGCCTCGTGGCTGGGCTAGATCGGAGCACCATATACCATATATATATTTTGGTAAACGCGACTCTGAGAATTTTTTAGGTATTATCTGATGTAAAGCCGAAAAAACAAACTTAAAATACTTTGTGTAGAGTCAAGAATTTTCAGTTTTACTTCAATAATGACCGAGACAGGACAGCAATTGAGATAAAGTTTGGACAAAATAAAACAAATATTTTGGTGTAGGCCGTTTATTGCCACATTAAACTCGTAACACTATATGATAGTAATTATTATTATCACTGTTCTCTTAGATAACATATAACCACTTTTGATCACTATACATCGTAACAGATAAACAAAGTTTTGTCTAAAAGAATTTATAACTAGACATAGACGTAATAATGAGTTTTATAAGTTGACGTTTCCGGTCAAATAAAATAAATGTTTACCAAAACAGTGTCTCAGCCAATTAACAATATTCATTAACATTTATTAACAAACCGCTTTAACAACTAAATATTGTATGAGAACTTGTTGGATATATTTTTTTTATTATAATCAAATCCTATATGACATCCTAACAAACCTTTTTAACATTTACAATGGTTTTAAATAGATTTTTGCCCAATATTTTATTTATTGTATCAACTGAATAACTTCTTAAACAGCTAGTTCCGCGCGCCGCCGCGTCGACGCGAGCCCTTTGATCGGCCAAGTGTGCAATATGAGCGGATTCATAGCACGCGCCCGCAAAGCTGCACTGCAATATTGAAGCCAATTAAATTTGTACCGCATCCCACTGTTATACTCCTACCTACATATGACTATGAGGTATTTAATATTTTCTGGATCGGGTACGCCGTAATATACACTCGAAAAGTAATATTTCGCATGCTGCCCAGAGGGCCATTGAACGTTTCGCCAAGTTAGTTTTTCTTGTAAGAAACTTCGTTTGCAGCGATGATATTTTTTTAAATTATTTAACTAACGGCTTTAGCAACGTCAAATGGCTAGTTAAGGCGCTGCCAATCAAAGATATTGCTTAGCAAATGTAGACTCTAAGTCCACATATAAAACAGAACAAAATTTTAGAAAATCTAAAGTTCGCTTTCAGTAAACATTGTCTCCGAGTGCGGCCGTTATTTATTGGACAACCTTTTCTTTTGAACGCAGGGACCATTTTTAGGGCTTTATTTACATTTAAACTAGTAAGTAATTAAACAAATTAAACATTCTATCGTTGTATCAAAGAAATCTAAGAATGTAATCGGTTGCAGATTTGCATGTAATCACGCCATGTGGGATAATAAATTATAGAGTATTGCTAAACGCTCTACGAGTCACCCAAACAAACGAATTAGAAAACTTTAAAATTAAATACAATTTTAGAAAAAGAAATTCTTTACACTAACGGCGCTGAAGAATGCATGTTCTATTTCTTTATTGCAATGCAAAGATTTTATCCACTTGTTCGATTTGATAAAATAAATGATACTACAAAGAAAATCAAAACTTTACTGGGTTGGTTGTAGTTAAATCTGACTATTTATTGCCGATAGTTTGTAGTTTCCTTCCAATTTACGATCGTGTATATTACAATAGATAAAATATTGGTAAGAAAGTATATTAATGTCACAAAAAACATCTCACAATCAGATCTGACACAAAAAAGGAAAGTACGCGAATTACAAACCAATTGTTGAAATTTAGAAAACACAAAAAGCATAGAAAATTTCGCTTTATAAAGTGTTAAAAATATTTATTTTATTTAACAATACAAAAACAGAAAATCAAATTAAGTATCGTCTAGCTGGAACATTTGTAATTTGTCTAACTACTATTATGAATACCTACTTAACTGTCTAAAGTACCTATTTACATAAAATACTTTAAAGTACATAAGTACTGGAAAGCACCGAAGATTTAATCTAAGTAAGAAAAAACATAGAACAAGTATTTTGTTGTATTTACAAAATATCAAAAACCGGACGGTATTACGTTTAATCAAAAGTGATCCTTCTCGAACCAAACTACATAAATTGTTTCACCTACAAGTTAAGTAATTCGTCTTTTAGCCAAAGACGGCCTCTCTAGGACGCCTTCATCCCGCAGAGGACGTCTTTCGAATGAACGGACGAAAATAATATTACAAATAATAAATCTAGAGGTTTTTCTAACGAGAGTTTTTATTTAATCCTCAAACTCGGTCAGTGCACTCGCGAATGCAGCACGCGATGCAGTTGAGATAATCGGCCGTCGTGTGCGTGATCCGAGCTAGCTTTTGACGATGCCCGGGGATTTCGCAGGACGTCATGTATAGCGTGGCCACGACCGCCCCTGCTGCTAAATGTAAGGTTCGTAGGGTCATTGCACCTAGGAGACACAATAGACAATATCCCTGTATTAGTTATTTATTTAAAAACTTAAACAGGTAAATTAAGCTTGTGTTAACAAACAACATGTCAGAACAAATATTTCTCTGTAGTTGAAAACACTCAAGACCCAAAAGTTTTATACCAATGTTCAACTTCGAACTCTGAACCTTAAAATACTTCTAGTACAACCATTGGCAAAAGATTTGTTTCGATTTTCCGTGCCAACGTCACCGAACGCATTCTTCCCTTGGGATTGCCTAGGTTCCTCTAATTTCATTGGATGTTCCTTCCCTTTAACGGGCACATAGTTGAAACAAAATTATTATGGCTGCCCAAGTAAAGACTGTAGTATCACCCTAGACGAGATCTTAAAATTATAATCTTTACCACCAGTAAATCTAATATGATGTAAACCGAGAGTTATAGTAGTAAAAAAGAATTTTTTGCTCGACGGCAGGGATAATGCTACCATTCTTCCACTTATAACAATTCTAACCATTCGTAAGCCATCACATGCCTTAGATTGGGTCAGACTAAATAAAAATGCTCTGACGGAAGCTGAGTTCTCCATTGATATTGGATGGGTTAATTGTATTACTTCGTTTTGTATTTGTAGTCAACAATAAAACTTGAAATACAAAATCCTCCAACTCTGCTTACAGGCGTCAGGTAACTTATTGGGTTTCTACTTGTTATTCTACTAATTTGGCAAAATGGCATCCGCATAGCAAAAAGTAGGTATTTAACCGACCCCAAACAATTCTAAGTTAAAATTTTATTTGACCAACCTTTGTGGGACACAGGTGAGTGTAAATTCAAAACCGATGATGTAGATGTAGAACTTAGTCCTTATGATATTTCTCGCAAAGTTGAAAATGGTCGAGATATCTATTATCAAGATAGCAGAAAATCCTGCAGTCGACCCTCTCTAGAAGCTGGTTAAATAAAGTTTTGGCCTAGAATTTGTTCAAGGTTACGCCATTTTTTTCGACAATCCGACTGGGCTAGAAACAAAAGGCATAAATGGGCAAAAATGCTATGAAAACGAAGCCATGTAAGGTGATTATAGCCATGTAAGTCGCAATGTGAGTGCGAAATTATTCAAATTTAAACGTATAACGTCAATGAATACGGGACACTTTTTTTAAATTCTTGTATAAGACACGCCATCCATTCGTTACTACGATATTTCACTTACTGAAAAAATTTAATCAGTTTATTTGTGTGCGGTTTATTCACTTACCCGACAGCCTACAAAAGCGATGTCTTTGATACTCCGTAATGGTGGTCGGAGACATTCCGCAGCCTCTAGAAGAAGACGTGTGTCTCAGACTGGACGCCCATTGCACCCTCGCGTCGATCTCATTGCGATAGAACTCTCCTATGTTGATGGCGTCGGCTAAAACGAACATTGAGTTTAGAGGAAGCCCTATATCCACGGCCAGGAGTTCTGCCACTTCAAGACTGGTCCACACGGGCAAACGGTACCCTGCAGAGAAAAAAGAATCATTATTAATCATAAGGATTTTATAGATAAGACATACAATTTCACTTACAGATCAAATTATATTTGAATGTATGTAAAGTAAAAGTAAAAGTAAAAGTAAAAACAAATTTATTGTTCTCACACAGTACACACTATGACACATAGTAAAATTACATAAAAAAAGAAAAAAAAAACAAGTTGAATAGAAAAAAACTAAAAGAACATTATGTATTTAAAATCCAATGTGCACTGCAGTAACAAAAGGTCACACAACTCAGCTGGTGCTTTGTAGCTAGGGGCAACAAAGCGCTGATTTTCAGTTGTGGCCTAAACAAAGTGCGCTGAAACTATGCACACAATATTATTTTGGTGCTACTTAATTAATATGAAGGTACTTAAGATAAGGAAATACATATTATATAAATAAAAATAAGTAAATAGTATAATATGAAATACATGCTATTGAAATAAAAGTATAGCATGTAAAAAATGATATTGAGAAAGTAATTCTTAATATTTTGACAATTTAGTTCTAAAACTACTTGTTGAGCTACAGAATGTCTTTTTTACCAAACAAAAAATATTTATATCGTTTTATAAATGTGACTTTTAAGAATTGCCGTTGTAAAGGAGGGGGTAGGTTGTTCCAACAAAAAGTAGCTCGATAACGAAAACTACCCTTAAATGCAGCTGTGTGGTGTTTACAGTTTTGCAGTAAATATTTGGAAGCCCTGGTATTATATCGATTGTCAGAGGAAGACCAGCGCAATTTATCAAATAAGTACTTAGGCATCTCAGTTGTCACAATATGGTGTACAAGAACGGCAAAATGGAGTTCTCGCCGTGACTCAGTATTTAGCATTTTGGATGTATGTAAGTAAGGTGTTATGTGGGCGCGAGGAGGAATATTAAAACTGTATCTGCAACAAGCATTCTGTACTCTTTGGAGACGCCTCCTAGACGCTGATGTTGCCAAGGGCACGTATACTGAGTCTGCATAATTCAGTCTGGACAAAACCAGAGCTTCACACAGGAGAACACGTGTTTCCATACTGAGCAGGTCTCTAATGTTAAACAGTACCTTCAAACGGAAGAAACAAGATTTAACAAGGTCCTGAATATGCTTTTCAAATTTTAATCTGCCGTCAAATAAGATGCCTAAATTGCGTGCTTCACTTACTTTTGGTACTATTTGGTCTGAAATAAAAATTTTAGGATCTCTACGACTGATTTCATCAATTTGTATTTTGGAGCCTAAAACTAATAATTTTGATTTACTTGGATTTAGTACCAAAGAATTTCGTTCAGCCCACGAAGCAATCCGAGCGAGATCATCATTTAAAAGATTGGCGGCAAAATCAGTGTCATTTGGATGACAAGGTGTGTAAATTTGAGTGTCGTCCGCATAAAGGTGGTAATTACAATACTGTATTTGAGAGGTGATGTCAGACGTGTATATTATAAAAAGTAAAGGACCCAAAATATATCCTTGTGGCACGCCTCTTTGGACTGGAAGTATATCAGAAAAGAAGGGTGGTCCAAATTCGTTGTGAATCTTAACACACTGAAATCGCTCAGAAAGATAACTGTTAAACCATGCAACGGTTCGGTGGCTTAAGCCATAATATGATAGTTTGGAAAGAAGAAGAGGTAAATTAATTGTATCAAAAGCTCGCGAAAAGTCCAGAAGCGTAAGCAAAGTACCGCGACCCAAGTCCTGTTCAGCCAAAATGTTATCAATAATGTCCAACATAGCAGTGGTTGTACTACGGCCACTTATAAAACCTGACTGCTTATCGGGCAAAATGTTATTAGATTCGAGATATTCTATTGTATGTTGATATGTACATTGTGTATTCGGCGCAAATGGCCGTTTTCTAGTCTACCGTTAATTAATAAACTTGTTGATTCTCGCACATTGGTTACCATACAACCGACAACAGCGAGCGATTTTTGCAATATGCGTATCTTAACGATTAGTTTTAGCAGGTCAAAGATAGTTTTTTCGTACTTTGTTACGCGCCGATTTTGATCCTATTAAAAAGGTTTTATTTAAAAATATTTTTAAATAAATTGCTTCTCGTAACTTTCTATTGTTTTTCTGTTCTATTAAGGGTAAAAATGCGTCACAAGCCTCCAAACATTTTTATTATGTTCAGTAAGCACGAATATGTATTAAATCCGGAAATTTTTATGCCAAAGATGCCACTCCCTCTGGTTACTCTGTTACTGATAAACTCGACGCCATTTTCGAAGTAGTGCATAAAGATTGGCTTATGAGTAGTTTAGACATCGGAAGCTGATCACGAGATAATATTAAACCGTTTGAAAAAGCCTTTGCTCCACACTTGACATCGGTATTGTTATATTTCTTCATCATTTGTCAAATTTCCCAATGTGTGACCAATAAACCAAAGATTACTGGCAGTTTTGATTTTTGATCCCTCTACCGTAACAAGAATGTACCACACACATTTACTTTGTTTAGAAATTTGACAAATGGTGAAGAATTATAACAAAACCTATGTCCAAAGTAGAATCTGCCCAAAGTAGAATCTGTCCAAAGTAGAATCTGTCCAAAGTAGAAGCTGTCAAGTGTAGAGCAAAGGTGAAAAAGTCTGGTTATATCAACGAGCTTGATATTTGGGTAACACAGAAGCTCACAAAGAGTAACTTAATGAAACTCTTTTGCGTTTGCCTATTAAAACGTAATGAACGTGAACTATTTTTATGATATGAACAATAATTACTAATGGTGATGTATCACCTACGACAAGAACGTGAAAGGTCATGGTTAAGCACTACATACTGACAGAAGCCGGATTAAACCCGCAATAAGGTGATTGGAACCATCAATTCGGATCTCTACTGCCAGATGTAGCGCAAGCAAGAAATTAAGAAAAATCGGCCGGAATTTAGTAACAGGTGAGGTGTGGTCTTATATCATACACAATCTTCTATCTTATCTTACACCAGAACATACATTTCTTTAGCCACTCAGCTAATAGAGCTTGGCTAGGTAAAGTTAAGACATCAGAGTTCCACTTGTCTTGTTCTCTTCAAAATTATTAAGGTAGAGTGAGTGAGAGGTAAGATGACACCAAGAGTGGACTGTGTAAAACCATTTGGTGCAGTTTTTAATTAGTCTTAAAATTTGTACAGCAGCAGCATCATATCACTAAATTCAAGATGGCAACAACTTATTAAACAAAATGTAACTTACATAAACTTACTTCAGTAAACTAGAAATTTTCTCTTAGTCAATGATATGAATAAAGAAAAAGACTATAATTTACAGGCAAAAAAGAAAGAATTTATTTCAATATATGCTTTTATTTTCAAAACGTGTTCACTTGGAATCTGCTAGTTTTTTATTATAGTCTAATATTTAATGGTCATGGGACCGTATCTGTATTACAACCTCAGTTAACCCATTTGAGACCACCACCGTGCCCAAATGGGGACGACGACATAAGTGATGATATTTTTTAACTATTGAAAATAAAAAAAAATGTCGTAAATTTTATTATGCCGATGCATGGTTCATAACTCTAGTTACTAAGATATTAGCTGCTGTTTTGGAGTTTGTTCTGATTTTTATCGAAAATTGTATTGTAAATTTTGTTCAAAAATATTCTACCAACACTAAAAACGTAAGTAAGTTTAGTTTTTATTAGAATAGTATGATGCATATAGTTCACGTTGTGTTTTACTTATAATGGTATCAATAAATTAGGTTTTTTTTTACGATTTTTTTATGGTTTCTCCATATGGGACAACGGATACATACGGGAGCTAAATACGGTTATTGATCTACAGGATTGTTTAGAAATGAAAATGTCCAAGAAATTGTTTACGACATCTGACGCCTTCAAAGGTCGATGATGAATGAGGATGAATTTCTTCAACATGACTTACCACAAGATGTTCCGGGGCGAGTAGAGGTATTTGTACGTCATAATGATGAAGACACTACAGATTGGGAGAGTGATGATGATGAGCCTTTATCAACATTTCAAAGGATGATTTCCGCTTTGATAAAAAAAATAAAGTGTTATTTGTTCGATGGCTAGACAACAGTGTATGCACTATGGGTACTAACTATGGCACTGTGGAACCCCTTGGTAAAGTAAAAAGGTGGTGTACGACTAGACGACAAAAAGTAGTAGGGATTCTACATGTTTTTCAAAATTATAACGCTGGGATGGGAGGAGTGGATCAAGCAGATCAATCGATTGCTCTATATAGTGTATCCATCTGCGGAAAGAAATGGTGGTGGGTTTTGTTCACCTACATGCTGGATGTAACTTTAGCACTTACACATTTTGACTAGCCAAAAAGACGACCGAATGGATAAACTCCAGTTCCGTCGGACCTTAGCTCGGCATTATTTACGTCATGGACAAAGACTGTCACCGGTCAGCCTCTAACTTGCCTCTAACAGCCTCGTAAGTTTAAAATAGCAAAGCGGCGCTCACTGTCAAAAAAAAATGGCCAAACCACGCTGGCAATGCAAATTACGTGTGAAAACATTATGTATAGAAAAGTCATGTTTTGAAATTTTTGATACCCTATGATCCCGTTGTCCCCATTTGGGCACTGCTGTTTTTTTCAGTTTCAGAATATTATTTTTTAATTATTTTCTTTTAAAATATTTTAATTAACCGAGAAATAAAAGAAGCATACAAATATCTCCTGTAGTTTCATTTTGGTCCCAAATGGGTTAAAGTTGCATTCGTTGTGAAATCTTAAGGTTGTTAACCATAACAACAAATTACAATATTTGTACTAGATTAAGAATGAATTTCTTACGAATGAATCTTACCCGCTCAAATCATGAACATTTATAAGTTGTATCATAAAAGAAAAGTAATAATCAATGAATTGTTACAACAGCACACAGAATTAGAAATAAAAATAGTAAACATGACATTAACTTAGGTAGGAAGCCGGAACTGCCGAAACCAAGGCACTTAAGGCTACAAAGCGCCGATTTTCAGTTGCGGCCAAGAAGTAGCGCCACCGCTGTACACTCTCATTAATACATAATTATTCATTTTAACCATGCCGAAACAAAATAACATAGAAAAACAAACAACAATAACTAGGTATAATGTAAAAGTACTAGTGAAATTTTGATAAGAAATATCATGGTCTCTGCTGAAATCTTCGAAACAAAAAAGGGTCCTGCTGGCATGACAAAGGTTTTGCAGGTGCGTATCTCATAAGCTAATAATTATTTTTAACTTAAACCAAGGTATTTTTAAGGTACTAATAAACTCAAAGGGGCCAAATACATTTGGTCTGAAAACATTTAAACAGGGGAGGGTCCTGCTAGAAAAATATGTAAGATTTCGCTGTAGCCATTTAGGTGCTATTTTTTTACATACACAATTCGGAAGGTACTAAATGCTACGGAGGATAAACTTTAGCTTCCAATGCGATTAAACGTACTGTTCTGCTGCATATACAGACATCCTTGCGCTGGTACCTTAATAGCCTTAAATTGCGCTGGTACAAACCCCACCAATAATATAATTTCCTAAAAAAGTTATCCTATTAGTTAATACAAATAGGCCTATTTGACGGCCTGTTTGGTATGGAGGTAAGTAGCCTTGCCTTTTATGCAAGAGGTCCTGGGTTCGAATCCTGGTAGGGGCAGATATTTTATCATATTTGCTTTCTAGTCATGGATGTGTATGATGTTTATTTAAGTTTATTTCTAAGATTTATATTTTAAAAAAATGTCTATGTGTGTTTTTATATATTTCTTAAGTTTATTTATCCGTTATCTAGTATCCATAACACAAGTTCTTAATGAACTAGATATTATTAATAATTTGGGCTAGATAATGTGGTGTGTTAGTTAGAAATATTTATTTATTAAAAAAAATATAAAAAATAGTGCTTTTCTTTCTCTCGTACACTTACCCAGGGTCCTAAACACTTTGTGCTCAGCGTTGACAAGCTGCGACACACTAAAATGTAGGTTCTTCTCGTGTAGCGCGACGCAGACCTCCTTGAGGTCCACAATTGCGCTGACACTGGACATCTTAGCGGCAAGCAGGATGCAAGCAGACATCAGTAGGGGCATTTCATCAGCCAGGCTGTCTAGGAAGTCTTCCCATTCCACACTGTCTGTTGAGGGAAATCCATAGTATTTGGAAGTGACTTATGATTTGTTCCTTTGTGGGTGGAATGCATCAGTATTATAATACAAAGCCGACGGCCGAATGGCGTAGTGTATAGTACCCCTGCCAAAGGTTCCAGGTTCGAGTCCTGGTCGAAGCATTCATTTGTGTGATGAACACAGACTGGTTATTCTCGGGTCAAGGTTGTTTATATATATTTAAACAAACCCCAAACAAACCCCCCCAGTTTGCTGTATGTTCATCAATAACATATGCTCTGCTTATAGCATAAGTATGCATTCGGCATCTTTTATTAAAACCTCGTTCGGGACAATCCTTCATTCAATAATTTTTTTCTGTTTTGCTTTATTTGGCAGAAGCATTTTAAATATAAAATGTTCTCTTATTAATTTACAAAAAAGCAAAATTTCTTCGACAGTTTTTAGTTTGTTTACAATTGAAAATACCAATAAAAAGTACTGTTAAATAATTTGCATTAACCGTTATAACAATCAAATAATTCTAGGTTGTGAAAAACTTGCCTGCTTTTTGGTAAAATTTCAGGTTAAGTAGGTACTTTCCGGCAAATATTTTGCTGACAACGGAATTCAAATAAAATTGTTTTTGTTCCAGCAATTTCACTTTTTTTCCTTTTTGATTTTTCAATTGCTAGATAACTATTTACCTGAAGAATAAGTTGACAAAACTTTCCATAGTATCTATGTCAAGTTCTCAAAGTTATTCTACTGATAAAAGTTATCTGAACATGGAAAAACAGCTAAATCCCCAAACGAGCGCGTATGTTCGTATATTTATTGGACAGTTTCACACTAAAACGGCTAAACGGATTTCGTTGTAATTAGTAACACAAGGTAAAGATTCTCATTGCAAAATTCTGACGAGGTACGCGCAATTTCGAACGAAAAATATGGCAGGTATACATTTGTTGAAATTATTTCACGACTTACATTCATCCGAAGGTCTATTTTTCTTAAAATACATAGCCATATACTGTTCTAGCAGCCGGCAAGCCTGTCCAGGGACACCGTTTTCCGGGACGCGTAGCACACTGCAAATGCACCACATCATTTCTCGACCCGGCTCCTTTAGATATATAATATTCCATAACTGGTTTATAGTACCTGGAAGACGTCATGATGGTTAAATGTTATAAAAAAGTAAGAATTAAGATCTTCGATTGCTCTTCAAGTCTATAAGCTAAGCTTACGTTCTTGATAGCAAAACTATAAGAATTTAGAAAAAGAGAGCTATTTTGTGCTTTCGATACTACATGAATCAACCTTTCCACAACAACCTTTAGTCTTAAAATACTACCTATATAAAATTATCCGCATCAATGTGGAGCTACTGTAACAGGAAAACTATGATCAAAGTAAAATAGCACAGTATAGCTCCAAGACACATTGCGTTTTTTGAAAAATGACTTTGGTAATGTCACATGCACATTTACAACACAGACTCAATTATATTGTTCCATGACTTGCGGGTGTTGCGAGCGACACAAAACTGTTCATGTCTGTATAATTTCGATTCGAATCGTATAGGTTTGGTAAGCGTAGTGAGTAAAAACTTGACGAGTAAAATCAGACGATCAGGCACAAGAATTTTGTGGTACGTTATTCTTGTGGAGCTTGTTATCTGTCTTCCGTTATTTTACTTAACTGAAAGCAGGAAACGAAAAGGTTTGAACGTGAAGTTTTGAGTTATGCAATTTTTGGTGACGAGTGGAAAACAGTCTGCGTTAGATATTTTAATATCCTTACCATCCTAACAACCAACAAACAACAACAAAATCTGACTCAAGTCGTATCAATAATTGACACTATTTACAAATTTAAATAAGTGAATTACACAAACAATTCAGTGTTCGTAAATTTTTTTTGTATTATTTACTTAGTTTGGCTTTACTAACTTACCCTCATTTTCACAATCCTCTAAAAGTCTTGTTACCCAATCTGTAGTTAAAGGTATCGTTGATAAAATAGTTCTTGACATTATTTCCTCTTTCACTATCTATTTTCTTTAAAACAACGGCTTCTGTAAATATAAAATTAAAAGTTATTACTCCAGTTTTCATTGTATAGTTATGTGATGCTGAGTATATCTAGAACTACTTACATAATACTACTCCAAGACGACGCCAAATATTGAAAATGGCGGAACATTGCTGTTGTGATTTCACGCAAAAGAACAAATCAACCTACAACGTTTCTTATATCTCTTATATAACTAATTTAATTCATGCACTATTATTTATTTTATTTATACTTAGAATAAAATAGTAAATAGAAATTCTCAACATGTTTACAATTATTACGGTAAACGTAATGGCTACGGCAATTAAGTTATGACAACATTAACTTTTTTATGCCTAAAAATCCAAAGAGGTTTCATATTAGAGGTTTAATACGTTATTCTTTTTTTCGCGTACACCTCATACTTATTTCTTTTAGCGCTCGTGTTCCCGTTCCTGAGTATTTTTTATTTTCCGGTTTCGGCTTATCATTCAACTATAACATCGGTCAACAAAAAAAGAAAAATTTGCGCATGAGTTTTACTTAATATATTCTGATTATATAAGCACATATATAAAAAAAAGGTTATGACAAGTCGGAAACTTAGGAACGGAAGCTTTTAAAAGCTTGCTTATTAATTTTATTTTGTAATCATATAAAAAAATGGCTCCTGCTTCATTCAGGGTCAAAGATCTTAATGAAATAGCAATAGCACTAATAACACTTTTATCGCGCTCAAACGAATCGGAACGGTTTTGAGCACTTTTAGCGCTGTGAGCGCTGTAAGCGGCAAACGGAACGCAGCATTAGTGTTTCTTGCGTCGTCGCTCGTTGTGTACGGCAGTATATGTTTGAATATTACAGAGAAATAAAGTGTTTCATATCTTTTTTCGCTGTATCGACCTGTAAAAATCTATTGTCTTGGCCCTTAATCATGAGTCCGAAGCTTTCAAATATTTAAAAAGATTTTTCCAAAGCTTTGAGAGGCGAAAATTAAAGCTGGAATCTTTGTAGGCCCTCAAATAAAAAAAAAAAAGAATTGTCACATTTTCCTGGAGTTACTTAGCGATAAAAAGGAATAGCCTGGAACAGTTTTAAGGCAGTACTTCATGGTTTTCTTGGAAAATTATGACGAGCTAATCACTGACATGATTACGAATTTTCCCATCATCGGATGTAGAATGTGTCTTAAGACGCATAGGAATGTTACATTCTACATAAATGTAAGATAATATGGGAGCTTATTGGGAAGAACAAGCGGAACGCTTCTATCAAGATATAATTGAATTCGAGAAACATTACCAAGGCCAGTATACTGAAAGCATGATGGGAGACTATATTTGGGGGGTTAATAAGAGAAACGTCTACTGAACATGACAGGAAAAGTAAAATTGTTCACTTTTAAACATTTAAACCCTATTTTAAAACTTCTTTTGTAAGAAAAAATCATAAATAGAAGTTCGGTATCTTTTAATAAATAATCGCTATGTCAATTTTGTATGTATTTTCATTGATTTTAATTTTCCTACTTTTTACTCACAAAAGCAAATTCAGAACTGTTTTTTGTTCTTAATATTATTTCTAGATACAAAAACAATAAAAATAAATAATGTATAACCCGTGTGAAAAAATGCTGTAGACCGGTGTAATAAACTTGAAAGAGGTAACTTTGCTTTTCTTTTAAACCGACTTGAAAAAGGAGAAAGTTTTCAATTCGTCTGTATGTTGCTATTTTGTGTGTTCGAGCATTACTTGTATGTCTCTACACCGATTTTCATGATGTCTTGTGCGTTTCATTTGTTTTGCTTTAAAATGGTGCCATTATGTTTAATGGGTACTGGACCCTGGACTGCGGAGGTATTTCTTGGAGCTCCTCAAAATTAATCAGGAAAAGTTTTCTGAAGTTTTTATTTTTTTTTTTTTTTGGTAGATTTGTGACGATCTAAAACTATTAGGTACATACATAGGTCAAGAATATCCTGGACTGGACCAGGACGAAGACAACGGAACTACTGTCAAACAGTACGTCCATTTGAACTGAGTCATTTATGAGAAATTATTTCGATTGTACAGGGCATATTGAGATTGATATTTAGATGATGAGTCAAACATACCAGCCACTCAGAAAATTTTGAGAAAAAATGTTTATGTATTGAGCGCTGGCAAGTTAATTTTATTTTGAAAATTCGATTATTTAAGAGTAAAATAAAATCCAAAAAATTTGAATCATCAATCCAAATTTAAATTTGCCTCCAATTTTTTTACCACCTTTATAAAACTATTGTATGCCCTAGAAAAATGGATCTGCGTCGGGAACATTTTCGTGCGATGATTTTTTACTTCAAGTCTTCAAGTACAAATTGAAACCTGATGAATCGTTGAATCGACTTCAATAAGCTTTTATGATCAAGGTGCCTTCTAAAGCAACTGTATACAGCTGGTACAACGAGTTTAAGTCCGATCTTTTGACTGCTGGTACGGAAGAAAACGTTCTACAAGTGAAAAATTTGATAAGTACCTACAACAAAACCGTCGATTCACATACGAGGAGATTCAGAACAATCTGCAGATTGGATCGGGAAGTGTTCATGATATTCTACACAACCACTGTTGCGTAAGGAGGATTGTTCTCACCGATGCTCGGACAGAAGCGCGCGTGGCATGGTTGGTGCCGTGATAAAGTTTTGATCGCCACTTTTTATATCGCCTATTTATATGCTTTTAGTGAACTATTATTTGAAAATTTGATTAATATTTTTATGGTATTGTCATTTTTTCTTAAACGGTATTTCAGTTCCGGGTTTTATGGAAAAAAAGTGAAGTTGCAGTGGTTTTTTTTTCTCTAGGGTAGTAGGAATTATTTATATACCTTATCTGGACTATCTCATTCAAGTAAATATGTAAAATACAACAGATCACAACATTTACATTACGTTAGAAAAAAGCGAGTCGATATACCTATAAGGCTATTATAGTTTTTGAGATATTTACAAATAACAAATATCATATTTGATTATAACCAGCAAGTCTTATAGAAAACGCTTTAACGTTTTCCATTTACGGTTCGTACCTTATACCCTAGCTGATACATACACATACAATCACAATTTCTCGACATATGAATAAGCAATAAAACGAAGATAAGTAAAATGGAGACTAGTGGGCGTTGCTCGCACAAGGCGGGTTATTTTTATGTAGACTCCGCCCAGCTGAAAGTATTAGCCCCGCCTTCTCGCCATTTCGAAAATGAAAATTCAAATCTACGCTGTCTGGTTCAAAGCAGTTGCCTAATGTTGAACAAATTACCGTACTATGGATGTGGCAATGGGATTATTCTGTTAAGGAATAGGGCCTTTTTGGTTGTAATCTGATTAGAAATTTTGAATGAAGAACGTTATTTGTTTAAAAATCACACTAGATCTGAAACAACCCTAACGAAAAAAAGCCTTTGAAAGGAAGCCGAAGAAAAGCCTTTCTTGCGTTTGTGCTGGTGATGCTCATAGCGACTATAGGATTTTTCGTAGGTACATATAGGTTTATTGCTTTCTTTTTACGCTTAATATTGTTACGCTTAGATGTCTATCTCTTAGGGATAAACCACAATAACCGTTTTTTTATCTTTACGAAGCAATTTTAAGCGACACAGCATTAATCCTTATCCAATTTAGTACCTTAAATACATTGTGCATGTAATATAGATCAATATGGCCATTTACAGCGTGTAATTTAAATGAATATTTTCGAAGATATTACAGATTTAAAATGCTTCGCACGGGTCTATGTCCTTATAGAAAGCAGGGCCGGGTCGCTAGTATCTTATAAATAAGGTATAAATAAACATAAATAAACGTACGCCATACAGCCTGGTCTGTCGTAAATATTTCCTCTTCGTTTATTGTAATGATGATGATATTATGTATAAAGACGATAAAGGTGAAAGTCAATAAATCAAAAGTACAAATCAAAAGTAAATCGATAGTGTGACTTTAGTAGCAACGAGCAGACTTCATGGTATAAAACTAAAATCACTGTCTGCACTCCTCCGCGTTTTCTATTGAATGCACATGTAGATCAGTATTTACTGCACAATGAACTATCATCATTATACACTAAACACTTACTTAGGTACCCAAAAAGAAAACTTAACAAAGAGCACGACACACTTCGTCGAATTGCCAACAAAAAGTCACCAGATTAAAAATACTTAGATAAAAATAATTATAAAAAATGGCGCCACAACTTTATTTTTTTTTATTTATTGAGACTCGTACGATGATTTCGTCTTATTGTTGAAAATCATAGGTACTTAGTTATTTTTTATTATTAGAATGTAAAAATTAAGATATACTTATTATTCTAATTTAAAAGTAAATAAGCATTGAAAAGGGGTCGGGGAAGGTGCAGGATAATTTGATATACAGTTTCGATCATATCTCCAGTTAGTTTTTGAATCTTAAAGAAAGATATACAATACAATTACTCTTTATTGATATACAAAAGATATATGGATACAGAAAATAGTACTAGTAATAAGAATAATACAGAAAGGCGATGACTAAGTACACAAGCATGAAATAATTTAAGCGGCCATTTTACTAGACAGCAACTTTCACGCAAATTGATAGAAGAAACCGGTGTTATACAACAGCAACTGGTTCGCATTGCAACGTATTGAGGAGTTTGCCATAAAAATACTGTAGGGTCACACTACTATTAGGTACATTTGACTTTTTGGGTGCAATTTAACGAAGCAAATTGTGCTCTTCATTGATTTTTGATTCTTGTTTTTTTTTTGTTAAATATATTATGGTTTTGTACTCATAGACAAGCGTATTAAAGGGAAAACCTAATTAGTAGTGTAGACAGTGTTTTTGCTTTTGTTCCAAGAAGTCCGCTAGTTGATAGTAAAGTCACGCTCTCACTTTCTTCACGTCTTTATTATAGTACACAATATCGTCATCATTATCATCATAAAAGAAGAAGAAATTAGATTTACACAGACCAGGCTGTATGGCGGAGTTCCTTGCCTTTCTTTAAGGCAAATAAATAAATAAATAAATGTTAGCAAAAAAACTATTTTTTACTGCAACAGCTTTTCTACTAATTTTTCTTATTTAATAATTCTTTCGCAATTGAAATACGTTATACTGTAATTACAAAGCTGCACAAGACCGAGTAGGGTGGAGAACCGTTATGGATATCGTGGCATGCCTTTCTTTGTCCGGCAGAGGATGTCTTTCAGCTAAAGGAACAAAAAAAAGGCTTACATAACTTATGTTGGTGGCGCTAGGAACGAGGTCAAAAGAAGATGTCTTTTTAACGTCTTGTAACAGAATCCATTTCCGTTTGGAGAAAAAAGTGCGCAAACTTGAGAGTAGGTTTGCAAAATTAGTTAATTAACAATCGTCTTAAAAAGCGAAATAGAAGTTGTTTACAGTGTGTAGAATAAGTTAATGTAGGTATCTGTAAGCTAAAAACTCCATTAATAAATACAAAATAATGTATTGTTTCAATATGTAACTTTTATATTGATGTGAAATTTTTAATTTATTATATACAACATAATCAAATATGTGCTATATAAAATAATCAAATAAATTTAACTTTCGCGAATGTTTGAGAGCAAGCTATTAAGCGGCAGCTTTACTATGACGCCGCCATTTGTAAACATTCCTTGTTAAATGATGTACTTCATTTATTATTATAAGGTAACCAATTAAGTAAAAATAAATAGTAAATAGAAAAATGAATATAAATCTAAAAAATTGTGAACAATAATGTAACAAAACAATCGGTTGATGATTTTCCGTTGGCATTAGTTTACATAATCTTACAAAAATATCATCAAATCCTTTTAAAATAATGTAACTCTTAAAATGTCATTTGTAGTCATGAAAAGCAACATTACAGTAGATTATTCATCAAGGGATATAGTAGTGTCTTTTGTCACGGGCGGTACATTATATACTAAGCGTAATTAAGCGTAAGGAAATTCAATGGTTACTTCACGAGCGGAGCAGGACGTAGCAAAGAGTTCAGCCTGCCCAAAATAAAAATGAATTAAAAACCAAATGCACCATACTTGGTTCTGCATTCTAAAGAAATGTTGAAAAAACACAGTACGGACTTACGTTTATATTTTTGATTCCTTTACTATTTTTATGTTTATTGAAATCTTAGGTTTTTAAACTGTATACCAACCCATTTAATGTACCTACTCGGGAGTGAATTACTAGCGTCATCACCAGACATTTTTCTCGATTTTACAGATTTTTGGTACTGAATCCGCAATAAAGATAAATAAATCGCGCCATTTTTTTATCGATTTTTTTTATTGATTATTGAGTCAAGTACAAAGCAAAGTTTTGTTTTCATTAAAACAATATCCCAATATTTCAAATTAAGAAGCTATTTTTATTGGATCGCTGGTACCCAGTTGTGATATAAAAAAATTTTCTTTTATAATTTAAGATTTTGAAGTTGACGTTCCAAGTTCGAATTTCATTATTAACCAGAGGATATTAATACAATTGAGTACAATATTACGCACCGGAAGTGCCTAAGAGTCTAAATGACGCTTTAAATCAAGTTGACATGACGTACTAGTATCACCTACGTCCTACACGATTTTATTTTGGTTACAATATAATAATATAATTAATGTATCTAAAATAGATGGGTGATATATCACT
This sequence comes from Marasmarcha lunaedactyla, assembly GCA_923062675.1. Taxonomy (NCBI): domain Eukaryota; kingdom Metazoa; phylum Arthropoda; class Insecta; order Lepidoptera; family Pterophoridae; genus Marasmarcha; species Marasmarcha lunaedactyla. The sequence goes on along the minus strand of OV281339.1, from coordinate 7,425,845 downwards.
TTATTTTTATCATTTAACTTATAAATGCGCTTAGCTTTTAAATAAAAAATATTTTATTTATTTACAAACTATTAAAAATATTTACAATATTAGAGTGTACAAAAAGTAAAGTGTAATAACTAAAAACACTCTTGATATAACATAAATTTTATTCAACCAAGTGCGAGTTAGTATAAATAATAAGTGTCAATTTATTAGTGGTTCCAAGAGTCATGGCCGCACGTTTAGGCCGGGGCTCGAACCCGGGCTAATTGCTGGACATCTATCACAAGCGATCACGGTCACGCCGCCGCCGCCGCCGCTGCGCGAATTGCAACCGCATTAGCCCTAATATGACGAATGGTTTGCACTTTGATAATGTAACAAAGTCAGAAAATTGTGTTTAATCTGACTTCGTCTGCCAGCAGTTTGGAGAGATCACCGGCATCAGAAATTAAGCTGCTTATATGTGTTTAAATTATATTTAATTTGGCTCGCTTGCGCCTAATCTAGCTGAAGACATGTGCATGATCTTATGCAAATATCTTGTTGAAGAGCATATTATAAAATAAATAAATCCCCAACTGTATGACCCCATAATAAGCAGACCTTGTGTTATGGATGACCATACAGCGAACTGGGGGGGGACCCAGAATAAATATACATAGGTATATAAATATCAACAACCATGACCCAAATGGAACTTGACCTTAACTGATTCTTTATGAAACCAGCTCTTGGTTTTTCAGAAATGGTATAACAAATTATAACTAATAACACATATTTTTACCCTAGTAACCTAGATTTTCTATGATTCTTTATTTGGTGCCCCACTGATAATATTAACAGAGAAGTTTGAGTCGATCACCGGATCGCATATTTTTTGCTTTCTTTTTCACTTTCGAAAGCGGCACAAACTGAAAATTTCTCTTAAGTAGTACAAATACCTAAGGAGAGTAAAGGATATAAATGCTAAAATTATCACTTTATTACCAATGCATATAATATTTGCCTTCCTATATACATTTGGACTGGTGATGTCCTGTAGGTCAGGCGTGTAACACCTACGTCTCCATCATCAAGTTCTTTTTTTTAATTAATTTCAATTAATTAAAAAAACATATCTCTTTTGCTACAGCATTTATTCTCTTTGAAATGTATAAAATTTCTGTTACAATCATTGATTCATATTTACTTTAGGTTCTCTAGAACACCGATTTTATCATAATTACCTGCGTAACTCGTGTCGGTTAATTTTCGCAGTTGCGTAGTCCTGCGGAATACTTTTTAATTCGAAGTTAACCGAATTAACCGTTTACTTTGTTCAAATATGCATCCATCACTGTCGATTTCCCGTGGACCCAGAGAGTCACATAGCAATAATCGGAGCAATACCTGAGCTAGCTAACTCCAAGTTAGCCTCAGGTCGGCGCAACTGGGCCTTCTTAAATTTATTTAACTATTCAAAGCCTTGGTTTACAAACTAATTTAATAGTAATATCAAGAATACACAAATTAAATTCCAACAAAATGTAGTCTTTTTGTTTTTTACATTGGTCTCTTAATGTTAATATTTAAACCTTATGTCACGCAGGACTGCAGCAGAATGATCGTTAGTTCCTCCGTTACAAGCCGTGGTTCTTGCTTCTCGTTTTGTGTTTCCAATAGTCGAACTGAAAACCCTTGTGATCACTTTGATTCGCAAAACTTTGAACAAAAACAAGATCGTATAACCCTTGAACGTTGCATTTGTATCTGAAATTGATATTGCCGCTCCAAAACACGTATTAACCCGTGTTAAGGATTTTTCTGTCAACAACTGAAATGTAAATTCCCCATGACTTAAGGTTCAGAAAACGAAAATTCATATTAACGTTGTTATTTATTTTCTCTAGTGAGCCGTAAAATATGGCAGTATGGAAATTTAGGGATTTTGCTTGTAGCATAGTTTGACAAGATGACAGCTATAAGGCAGGGGTGGCTTGGGGAGGCCGGAGGGTTTCAAATGTATTCGTTTGAGATGTCCTGTTAACTCGTTTATTGCTGTCTCCCGATTCTTTATGGTGTATTTTATTCATCACTTTCAATATTCGAGTGTTTTTATATTGATAGTAAGATAGTGAAGAATAACACCTTTGGTCTATTGTATTTTTGCGAAACTTTTACCATAATATAGTAAATTTGTTTATTCAGTATAACTTTGTGTATTGTTCGTGGACGGCTTGTAGTTTCTGTGGTACAGGACGTGCCTACCACGTCGTACTAAGATTTTGTACAGGTCGTGAAGTTTTTAAATTAACTGATTTACGTTCTTTTATTTTTAGAATATAATTTGTGTTAAAGATAGCCATACAAAACTGGTCTTATAATAAGAGTAGAATACGAGGAGATCGAAGATTATCTGTATGTCACTTAAGTTGTTTCTGTAGTGTTTCTCAATCAAACACAACACAAACGCACACCCTCGAAATACACACACACAAACATGCACTCACGCATGTACACACTACACACTGTTATGTATGTATTCATACATAAAATTGTATTAATAAATAAAAAGTATCTAGATTAATTGTCTAGCTTTAATTAAAATTTAAATAATTTTAAATAATAAATTAATCAAATGTGATCTAAAATATTAAAAAAAATTGTAGTTATGATAAATTGTAATGCTATCTGGCATTTTATGATACTGTAATGGATGAGCGGGGTCTCCTGTTATAGGTGTCACTGTACACCCACTAGGTAGGTCCCAGCCCTACTCTCATATTGCAATTTATATGACATGATTGAAATAAACATTATTATTATTATTATTATATTTATTTATTTGATTTCTCGCGGCACTTGCCGGAATACTAATGCACTCGCACCTAAGCCAAGTGTCTTTTAGGGCTAATTTTGTTGAGGATTATGTTTAGCGAAGAAATCTGATTGGACACTGATCTCACTGACAATTTCGAACTAATATGCATGTATTGAAGATGAGGACTTTTAAAAGTATTTGATTTGTTTTTGCTGACGGATTTAAAGTTTTTAGGGTTGGTTTACACAGCAGTAATAGAGATAACTATGGGGACTATGATTATTATTAGTTAATTTTAAGATATGTCCGAAGTGTTCGTTAAAGTCGTATTTTACTACAGTACCACTTTCAGTAGATTCACTTTCACAATATTATTTACAAAGTATAAAAGAATGCAAGCAACTCTTTTGTAGACAAATCGTTTCCTTTGTTCAGTGGCGCGTTAAATCGCATGCACGCCAATATCGTCCGCCCGACCCGTCTACACACACGGCGTATTTAAACGAGATTCCTTATTTAAAATGTAAAAGGTGCTCTTTCAGCACACTAACGAGAAAGAATTGTGGCTTTTCGCTTGTTGTCCAACATCATCTGATAATGATAACATTCGAAACCACAAAGGCATATCCTGAATAGAAAATGAACGCACGAAACTCAACGCTATTCCAAAGCACAAAAACTTAGTTTCGAAGTGATGTGCGTAGATTTACACACATATGAATTGCACATTTAGTTACGAGGGTGCGAGAACTTGTTGTTATCTTGAACGAGGCCAATTTCGGCAAATGGATACTGAGTCCTAACACTGGTATCTCTTTTATGTCGTGTAGAGCTGGTTTGTTTTAAAGTATCGATGTAAGACATGTCGCTGGCGCGGCATCAATTTAGAAAGGATTTTCTTTACGGCCTCAGGGTTAACGCGATCGTAAAAAGGTTCGTGTTATATTATTTATGATTTATCAGTCGGGTATTACAAATCGTGTAAGAGTATGTTACAAAATAAACTTGATTATCTTATATTTTCATATCCGATAATTTGAAATGCGGACCTTGTATAATTAGTAGTCTATCGACAAATAATTTTGTTTATTATTTAAGTGCCTACTTATGTATTATGCTGGTTTTCGTTCTTTATATTTGATGCATATTCGCACATAATACAAGATTCCTTTGATTTAGAGCTCCACATTTAACATAGGACTTGTTATTTATTTTATTATTTAACTAACATTTCGAAGTGTTAAAAAAATATAAAACTCTTTACGCTGTACATGAATGAATGGTGTCGCCAATCGAGGTCGGTTGAACGAGTGCTCTTTGAGGTCAAGCCATGCGAGGAGATATCCAGTTATCGCGGCAGGGATCTGATGGCTGAATTTTTCCGTTTTTCCCCATCTTTCGGCTCGCCAGCCGCGCGGCTAACGCGGTGTAATTGAATCACTTGCCCCGCTATACATTCGTTACAAATTAATTCGGACAGACCTAAATAAAAACATTTGACACTGCCTCGCTCTTTGATTCGGTGACAGTAATTGGATAATTTTATCACGTGATGTGTATACATGTCTATGTTGAGTAAATGGAAATATATTTGATAAATAATTACGCATCATAGGTAGGTATGATTAGTTATATCAAAAAGGGTATTTACCTTATTATCTTATATTACCTCAATAATTTCACCTAGGTAGTGCTATTTCTACAAATCTTTGGAATTTCAGGGTAAAATGTAGCACATGTGCTCATATCAGTAAGAACATGCGATCTTAATTAATTACTAATGAACCTGTCCAAGAAGGAAATAATTTAAATACGTTTCATTGTATATGTCGCAGGTGGTTTAATTGGGTTTTTAACTAAATTGTTAGAATTTTTCCAATTGAAATTTTTCAATGGCTAATTACTACATTAAATAGGTAAGTATACGACAAGCAAGCTGCGCAATGTTCATTAATTTCTTACAGGCTTACAGATATGCGGCGACTTGAGTGATTCTAACGCTAAAGGGGGGCGAAGCGCCTGTATAAAAATTAAATGATATAAATTTTAATTTAAAAAACAAAATGGCTACAATATAGACAATTATAAATATAAACAAAATATAAACATGACATTAGTTTTCTTTGGAATTGGAAGGTTTTTTAAGCATTTTCTCTTAAACTTACCCCTTCGCCTGTTTGTATAGGTGAGATAGATAGATAAACTTATTTCTAACATCACAATTTACAAAACAAAATCGAAAATAAGTGTATTTTAATAAATAAATTATAATAAATAATTATATTATATAATTATATTATAATAATAAATAATTATCATTTAATCGAAAATAAAAGTTACTTTAGATACCTATAAGGGATTGTCGATGAGTACACTTAATGTGCGATGAAGTTTATGAATCGACAATAAAATTTATAAATAATTCTACCAATTTTACTGTCGATGGTACAAAACTTAAATTGTACCACACATGAATTTCATCACGCGGTGAAAACGTCAGATGACGGTTAAGTAGGGCTCTTAGGGGATGTGAAGCGGGTGTTTCAACCTTTAGAACCTGTGCACGCTATAGAATGAGGACAGTCTGCATAGACGGGCTTTGCGGGGGTCGGGTAGTTTCACTAGGATTCACGCAATGCAATTCTGTACTCAAAGCAAGCGTCTCTGCTAACTAAACTCTTTATGTCGTGTAACTGGTTCTCTGAATAAAACTGTAGGTTTTAAGCCATTTTACAGTTTTTTTGTAAGAGCTTATTCAAGAATTAATGTTTAGGGGGCTTTTTAATTTTACTGAACTTGGTGGCTTAGTGCAAAGGGTATATAGTAAGAAGTTCTAAACGACTCGACAAATCAAGTCATTTGACGGCCGGTGGCTAGCATGAAGCTCGGTTTAAAAATGTTTCTTTGACGTATCGCTGGTTCGCAACCCCTCCTTAACTGAAGCTAGTCAACAACAAATTCAGAAATATTTACTTAAAGGCTCGGTTTTGTGGAATTGTAACTTTGTCCTAAATAAAATCATTATTTGGTATCGTAATCCTGTAATTTTTTTAAGTTAACTCTTGTAGTACCTACGATCCTTTTTCAGCTTCCGTTGGTGCTAAATGATTGCCAACGGAACAAAGAACCCTCAGCCTCCGTAAATAGAAAAATGTTTTGTATAAAATCATTTGTGAATTTTGGCCTCAGCATATAATATTTTCAGGGAAATCAGCCAATGCATCCGGATCCGATTTCGACCCGCACTTGACCGATCTCCATATTAACACAAACAATGACAGGTAACTAAAGCGATAACTCAAACAACAAACCTAAATACACGTACAAACAACCTACTATATTTAACAATTGCGTGAAAAGTTCCAACCAAATAATTTACAATGTCCAGGTTTCTGATATTAAAACAATTTTGGTCTGGCGACGGTGCGCTGTCGGATGCAGCTGCGGTGGACGGCGCGGTTTTGCAGCGTTTTTGCTGCAGCGGCTGTGAACCGCAATGTGACGCGGTGCTGTAACAACTGCCAATCATCGACGTTGAATACTTGCAGTTTTACACTGTTTTGTGAATGTTTTGGGTTTATGTATGATGTTACGGTGCGAAAAACCTTGTATGGGCGTTTATATAAAATAATTCATAATCATATTTATTTTCTACTATTTACTAAAATGATTATAAATGTAAATTCAGTTTTTGAATGATGTGTATCGTAGTACATATCCGGTGACTTTTTACCGTTCGGAAATCGCCACGTGGGTTCAGACCACAATCTGAGCAATAATGCGGATGTTAAAAAAAATATATCATATTAAATAAGGTCTACTAAGACGAGAGAGAACTTGATTACCAATGTTAATATGACGCTGAAAATATATGGTGATGTTGCAAGTATATGTATTTAATTTCTAATATATGTATATAATTTCTACAATGGTTTAATAGAAACCATTTTATTTACCAAAATTTTAATGGCGCTTATAAATTTGCACTACCTTATTTCGCTGTACTGTAAATCCAACCCAGACAGGACGTAATGTTTAGTTTCCATAGTTTTGGCTAAGCTATGTTTTGTGCCGCTGGCGGCTAGTACCTACGTAATTAGTGCGTGGCGGTGGCAGCGGCCCGGCGGCGGCGCGCCGTCAGGCTGCTGTGACATTTGCCCGACGGTGGCTGACACGCGTTCACTGGCCATCAAGTTCTACTTGTATTGGACTCATATATTTTGCTCCGTTGGTTTCAAAATACTCATAGCTCCTAGTTTAAAAAAACTTGGTTCTAGGTTTAAGTTTAAGGTAAAAAGTTTTACTTCTGTTCGTTTATCCATACCTGAAGAATATTAAATTTCTATTTTATGAAAATTCTCCCCAGAGTCAGAGGAGATGAGACCAGATACTAAAAACCATAATTCCCGTGACACCGCGCCGAAATGCGAGCTTTTTGTATAATTATTGTAATATTAAACATCGGATCGCTAATGATCATGCAAATTCGATGCAGAATTGATTTTCGATTTTGCGTTTCTAATTAAAAGGCCAAATCTGTATGAAAATAACCGAAATGTATTGATTATGAATCGGTGCGTAAATTCAATTTAAGGAATGGTTCGTCGCGTCGCTTGGATCAAATAATCTTGGAGTTTCTTTCAAGGGCTCAATTCCGTCTGGTACAATCAATTCGCGGTAAATTATATAAAAAATACATTTCAAGCTCGAGTTGTCTGCGAGATGGTTTCTTTATTAGTTTTCCCCGGGGAGGGGGCGGCGGCTGAGGGGGACGTGTGAAAAAATCTGTCCGCGCGCCCACCGGGCTGGTACGATGTGGTTGGGGTTGGTGGACTTCTTGGTATTTATTGGTTAGTTGTTACGGATCTTGGTTTAATTAAAGTTTAAGATTTATTTCCTCTGGGCGATAAAAACATGTCTTGGTGAAAAAAAATATAGTATTTAATTTAATTGATACTGAATTAAGAACTACCCACTTATGTTACTCCTCTTTCTTGATACCTTATTCGTATATAATTTAAATATAAGTTATTTTACTAAATTGAAATTCAACTGAATAGGTTGTGAGATGAAATAAATGTACAACTTTGGCTTTTTAATATTATACGAACTATTATTTTTATTTCATGATGTATTTGAATCTGGTTTTAAACGTAATAGAAATAATACAGTTTTAAGTTTATGATTTGTTCCTACAAACAACAATCTGTTTTCTTTACAGCTCACCTGGCCAAATAAAAAAAAAGTAGAAATGGTTTTTGCCTTCTTTATTTCGAATGTATTATCATAATATCAGAGAATTTATTAACAGTAACGATTAATATTAAACGGCTTCTTGGACTTATTCGATAATATCCGAGGTTTTCGATTTATACAGAATATTTATTTGTTTAAATTACTATGTAGCAATCCACTACACATGCCATACTATACACTAGGTATACTTTGGAATCTTACATCTGGTGTGTAATCCAGGGATTTTATATATTTTATTGAAGGCAGGGTTCGAAGTAGGGCTGGCATCGAAACATTCCTTGGAGTTTACGCGTGTAATGCAATCTGTGTTATGTCGCATTCGTATTACACGTATTCTGCGTGCTTCTGCTATACGCGGACTTAGCAGAGATTTCTTTCGTCTTATTACAAATCCAAAAATCTGGCAACGAGGAAACATTTTAGGAGGGAAATTTTTGAGGTAAAGTTTTTTTTAATGTGAAATCTTTCGGGTGCATTAAGCTTCTAAGGTCAAGGGATGTTTATTCTAGAATTAGGTACATACAGAAAAATATTTGTAAACACACAAAAGGGGGAAAATGAAATCAGTTCACATAAAGAGTTCACTTAAGATCTTAGTGTATGTTCGCACATAACTAATACAAAAACTATTCTTAAATAAACAAAACCAGTCATAACAGTATCAAACCGATGATACAATTTAATAATAAATAATGAAAATCGAATGCGCATCAAACTTGGGATCTCTTTAAGCTGCAAAAGAGATCCCAAAGCCGTGTAGGCCGTTAAATCGAGATAAAAACCGCGGTTTACACGCGGGTAGTTGCAAATCCTGCCAAAATGGAAGCGTCATTACGTGGAGGCGGAAGCAATTTGTACGCAGCTGCGTCGCACCGAACGCACGTACTATTTGTTCATTCAATTTTGTATGATGACGAGACGAAAATGTGAAAGGAACCATTTGAAGTATGGTGTTATAACATATTGTTATTACAATCGATAAATTATTGTTTCTCGTTATTAAGTTCGTTAGGTGAGGCTATTTACTCGACCTAGACGACCGAGTGGTGTAGTGGCTAGTAGCCCTGGCTCATACGCCAGAGGTTCGAGTCCTGGCCGGGGCATTAATTTGTATGATTTCGGGTCATGGTTGTTGATATTTATATATGTATGTTTATTTTGGGTTCCCCCATGACACTAGCTCTGCTTACTTTCGGGCCATACAGTTGGTGTTTTTCCAGGGATTATTATACAACTGATACAACAAAACATTCACTTAAAACTTTAATATGAAATACAGTAATTGTTCAGTCAATTACAGGTAAACTCCACATACGTATTAAAATAGAAAAAATATATATAAATATACAGGCTAAGCTAGTAATACATTCATATGATTTTTACGATTACAAATATTGTGGATTACATTTTCACTTAGGTATTCAAAATGCATTATAATTAATAATAAAATTAAGATAGTGTAATAAAGACAGATATGTCATTGTTTTCGACATGTTAACCCCTTCTGTCATTGTTCTTCTTCATGCGACCCCCACTTCTTCTCCTTTCTGTTGCACATGACGATGTATAGACCAAAAAAGTAGAGGGGCGTGCCTTCGTCAATGACACTCACTATACATCAATTAGCATTTCAGAGCGGACGCAGTAGTTTTAAAGTTTATCGATGACGCATAAACAAACAAACAAAAGATCGTTCCTTTAATATTAGTAATATAGATAACATAAATAGCTTACAAAGCTAATAATAATAATAATTCTTTATTTCGGACAGCTTAATACATATAAAAAAAATTACACAGCACAGTCACACAAATGAAATCAATAAATAGAACAGTCCACTTACATTACAATTATACAATACTATTTAATTAATATTTAAATAATCAGAGTTAATGATATTAATGACCACAAACTCGCTCATTTTTGATTTAATAAAGGAATCTCATTATGTAACTAAATACCTGTTTTATAATTTATAGCAAATTACTTAAATACGAAAAAAGACGGCATTATAAGCCTGAAGGGGCCTTAAACAATTTTCGAACATTAAGTCGTGCAATATTTTAAAAGTAACAAACTTTTTTAAGTATCTTATAGCCTGCAAACGAAAATGCGAGCCACCTAACATTAGTTGTAGGTGTTTCTATTATTAATACTGATTGTAAATATTATATCAAATGAAAGAGATCACTTAAAACTGCCTTTGTTCCAGTAATTTCACCGGTGGTTCCTTCCCTCTGACCGTAACACAACCTACCGCCCAAGACGAGATCTTATCAATGAAACTCTACGATAACTATACCAATCAAATTCTTCCAAAAAAATATACCTAAAATCAAAATCTCGTTACATGAAAAACTCCTACATAACCTCTTGAAATTATATTTGACTATGCAGAATTTTCACTGCAGGTCGTTATAGGCGTCGTAAATAAGTGAGATGTACGAAAGGGCGCTGGCCCGCATAGCAATCCAGGGTTGCTCCACTTATGTAAGCATAGTTTTTCACTTACTGAGGATTCAGAAGAAAATATGAAAGAAAATCGTGAAATGATGTGTCTGATGTGAACTTGGGTTAATACTGTCGGATTAGAACAGTTTCTGTATTATAAGTGTTTCGTTGTGGGCGTGCCAATAAGTAAAGTATAAACTAATACATTTTATGATCATAGATGCGTATTTGGAGGTTTTATATGAATGGTTATTAAAAAGTTTGGTATCGTAATTACGTTATAACCCTTTAGATAAATGATCTCTTGTTTATCTGTACTTCACACTCTGGCTTCAGAGATCAGGAAGTTATGAAAAATTGCTTTATAAAGTTAATTAATTTAAAAACTTCAATGTATAGTTTTATAACTCATCTATGTAAACAACACGGCGTACGTATTCAAGACAATAAGCCTTTTAATGTGTTATAATTAATTTCTAAAGCATTATAACAGTAGTAAGTTACTAATTCTGCCAACCTTTTGGCCACTTTGCCCTACTTACAAAGTATTTGACGGCCTGTTTGGTGTTGAGGTAAGTAGCCTTGCCTTCCATGCCACAGGTCCCGGGTTCGAATCCTGGTAGGAGCAGATATTTTATCAGCTTTCTAGTCATGGATGCGTATGTATGTTTATTTGAGTTTATTTGTAATATTTATATATAAAAAATATGTGTGTTTATATTTCTTAAGTTTATTTATCCGTTACCTAGTATCCATAACACAAGTTCTAATGATACTTAATATGGCCTAGATAATGTGGTGAGATTGTAAAAAAAACAGAAAAAAAATTTTGGCGTTGTATTCCTTGTATATGTCATTATTTTATTTCGTTTGTATTTCTTTTTCCTATTGTTAATTCTTGTTTCTTACTATTTTTACTTTTTATTTTATTTTTAATTTAAACTCTGAGTTCAAGTAAAGATTCATGAATGAACTTTCGCTCACGAAATGTCTGTTTCACTGTTAAATATGAAAATAATTTAAAAGCAAGTAGTTAATTCGGTGCCCATGCGGATTTAACCGCAAAGTATATCATAGGTAAAGAAACGTATGACTGCGACGGAGTTCGCTGGGACCGGAGATCGCGCGGGAACCGTCGGTCAACCGCCGCCGGCCTCAGAAATAGGCTTTTTGATTGTATGCCGGTCCGCCGCCGCCACCGGGCCGTGGACGGGTCACCACCGGCGCGCACATTACTACCCACGATCTAATTTGCTGTCAGCTTGTGCCACATGAATCGATTGAAATTATAAGATTTCTAGGTAATGTGTTTTTGAAGGAGTTGCTGATTTCTAGTTTTACTCGATAATAAACGAAGAATTTTGCCGTGAAACATTTGTCAGTGTCACGGTGACTATATATGTACTATTCTGTGACTATTTATTATCAGGTAAACTATACTCAAGCAATTGCTTCTATTTAAAGATACAGAATCGCACTTTATGTAACTCATTTCAGTGTGTAATTTCCTCTCTTACTTCAATATTATTGACATCAATATTGTAATTGTAATAATTATCGAAGTAACAAATTATGGATGCACTCAAAGCCGGCTAAACACGGCCATAAAGTAGTAATACAGATGCTTATTTCAATTGTTTATTATTTAAGTAGTTTAGACGAAAAAAAATACTAAATGTATTAAATTACAACGACAATATAATTCGTATGCACAATAGGTTTAAATTAAACATTTCATCAAGCTATAAAATACACCAATCAGTAAACGCTGCCGCCACTCCAGCTCATTTGACAAAACGAGATCTGTTAACCCGTTGGCGGGCGGCGCGGGCTCCGCGCGCCATCTGCCGCTCCCCACAGACATTAGTTCTGCAACTAGGATCTCCGCAACTTTGTGAACAACATTAACTCAATCTGTTTTCAGATGTTATCGCAATATTAGCGGGAATCAGGAAACTTTGACGCGCCACCCCGTCGACGTGCGAAGCGTTAAGAGTGGAAAGTTGAAGCTGGTTTCAATAAGATGTGTTTGTTATATTTTTTAAGAAATATTGATGTTACAATAATATAGACGTAAAGTAAATTTTATTTGAAGTTAGGTAGATATCATAGAAAATGTTATTAAAATGCATTGTACTCGTGCAAATATAATAATGCATTCTACTACGTTCACACAAGCCAATTTAACCTTTAAATAGATGCTTTTTGGGCAATTATTACAATGAATTCAGTTTTACTCGAAAACCGCATTCAAATAATAAAAATTCACTATGAAAATGGTGGATCGGTATAAGTTACATTTCGTAAAATTCGGCATATTTTCGTTAAACATAATGGTCCTGCTGACTACTGTCTGACTAATGACTGCTGACACTATTAAGAATCTGGTGAATAAATTTAAGTCGACAGGTTCGGTACTTAATGTGCCAACACCAAAGCGTGTTTGATCGGTTCGAACAATGAAGACATTGCAGCGGTGAGTCACAATGTTGAAGAAGATCCGATTCAATTTCTCGACGTTCTCAACAATTGAGGTTACCCTCGATAACCACATGGCGAATTATGCATAATGATTTAGCTTTAAAGCCTGACAAGGTGCAACTAGTGCAACAATTGAAGCCGGCCGACCAATTAAGGTTCATTCAAGAACCACCAGTCGGTTTTTAAAATATTTCTTTCAGACGAACCACATTTTCCTTTGTCTGGCTACGTCAACAAGCAAAATTGGCGCGTTTGGACTTCTGAAAATCCAAGAAAGATTGCTGAGAAACCTTTATATGTTGAACTTGTCACTGTATGGTGCGGCTATGTGGTCTGGAGGCGTGGTTGGGCCGTTTTTTTTTCGAAAACTCGGCTGGAAATGCGGCTACGGTTAATGGATAACGCTATCGACAGATATTAGCAACTCAATTTTGGCCTATTATTGATGATATGGAGATCACTAACAAGAGGTTTTAACAAGATGGTGCCACATTTTTGCAAACTTTTGTGAATTTATTGCAAACCAAATTTCCCGATCGCATAATTTTACGAAATTCTGCTGTTAAGTGGCCGGCTCGATCATGTGATTTAACACTGCTTGATTGTTTTTTGTGGGGTCATGTTAAAGACAGAGTCTAGAAAGAAGAGTATAGAGTATATTTCAACCTTGAAATAAAACATTCATGGCGTGATTAACGAAATAGCCATTTTGCCAAAAAGTGATTAAAAATGTTGATGAAAGAATCAATATATGTAACCGTAGTCGTGGTGGACATTTGACCGATATCATTTTTTATTTGTGATTGCCAAAACTTAGTCTTTCTAATACAATAAAAATTTAAATCATTGTCATCTTAATTCATAAATTCGTAACATACGTTAAGGTAAAAAAATATGATACAACCTTCTTATGCTTTTAATTTACGTAGACCTGAGATTATAAAAGCAGAGCAGTGCACAGAAATACGACCTCATAAAAACAGCAATCACAGACAACGATATAACCGGTCATCACATCACATCATACGCCATATTTACATCGTTCTACAAAAGCGAAGAATTTTGCAAACAGCCAATAAAACGCGTTACGCGCAATATGAGGATCGTTGTTATTTTGTGGGGGCCGAAACTTATTCATCCCGTAAATCCGTTCGTGTATGAAGTAAAGCCTGTCCGGTCAACGTTGATTGCATTGTCATGTCCGACGGCTAGGAGATACGTAGATAGATAATATGATCTAAGATTATAGGCATATGATTCCATTTTCAATGGTTTTTGGACGCGATCGCCGATTTCCAGATCGCACCGGTTTGTAAAACTAGCGACCGACGTGATCGGAATGCCGCCGACCCTCGAGCATATGAGGCCGATATGATGAATGTTTTTCCTTTTGATGTGGAATTTATAGGCGTAAATTTAAGGTGACAGTGTAATTAAAACAAATGACTGGACATTCAGTTGTGGTTTGATCTATTAGGGACTTGTGTTTTAGTAGAGGTACTACTAATAAAAAAAGCACGCTTTCGTTACTTTGTAGGAGTTTTTTTAGAATAAATGTGCCATTAAATACCTTAAATTTTTTTTAAAGAACTGTCACAAGAAAAATTATATTTTCTGTTTTTAAGTTGTAAATGGCAATTACCCATTGCGTAAAGTTTACTATGAAACTTCGTAATTCAAATTATGTACCTACTATTTCATGTATTCAATAGTTTGACAGTAGAATGGCGCGAGGTATTTTTGTTTTTTCTTCGCCGCCTGTTTTTCCTCTAGGTTTATATATAATATCAAATATTAAAAGCCGAAGTTTAAGGGGTGTCGATGAAGATGACGATCAAAAGAAGACTTTTTTTTTCTACTGTATTTTTTTACCCATAATACAACCAAATATTTTGAATTTTGAAAACATTTCTCTGAAGGTCTGCATTTGTAATAATAAATAAAATCACATTATATCAAATTGGTTAATCTCTAAATATTACAAAGTTGATAATAAATTATCAAACATGTCATAAATTATATCGAGAAAAAGTTTCTGGTTTAGTGTGGCGAGCACGTAAACGTTTTGACACGAGCTGTCACCCGTCAAACTTGTTCAATATCCAATCCACCGAACACAACACTTGCTAGCCGCCCCTTATATCACAAGTGTTTATAAATACCACTTGCCTTAACAAGTGCATAAAGATTTATTTATCTGTATTCAAAGAGATTTCATACCTATAGTAGTTTTGAAGTGTGTTGTTGTTATTAGACAGTGAGGTTTTTTTCATTTTAGAAGTTATATCGCTGTAATTCTTAAAAGTTTGATGACCTCGTTACAGAAGAAACTTATAGCTTACTGTATTAACACTGAGACTTAATATCTATAAATTGTGTTTCAGTTCCTATACTCTATAACTCGTTTTATCTGAATACCGTTGATTGCTTTTTTTTTTTTTTTTTGTTCCCCTCCGCGGGAAGGGCAGGAGGATAAAAATGCCCTGACGCATACTCTGGCGCGATTCCAAAGTTATGTGGGACTCGTCCCGACGCCTACCAGGACCATACCCACTAAAAACCCCCTGTCGGCTCGTGCATTTTTGCCACTCAGCCTTCATCGGAGCGACGGCCAATTGGAGAAAGAGGCCGCGCTAGCGGGGCCCAGAAGGGGTCACCCGCTGGGATTACATAGCACTGAAGGTGCTCAAAAATTAAAAGTAAAATAAAAACATTAAAAATGAAAAGTAAATAATGAAAACATTAAAAATTGAAAAATTAAATATGCATTAATTCGGATTTACGTTAGAATTAGAATTTACGTTAGAATTAGAATTTGCGGCCAGAAGGGCCTCGAGATCGCGTGACAGTCTGGTGGATGAGTACGTTTGCGCATTTCTAGGCCTAGCGACTTTGAACTTCGAGTCTAACACAGGAGCAGCATATGAGACAGAATCACGAACTAGAGGATTGGGATGGGTTTCGGAGCGTTTGAAGAACGCTTCAGAGAGTGTTTTGAGATATTGTTGTACTGTAGGCAGTTCAAGATCTCTATGCAAGTCCGCGTTACGCACGTACCACGGTGCGCCTGTGGCCCGGCGGCAAAAGAGGTTTTGAACTACCTGCAGTTTGTGCAGGAGGGAGGGTTTGGCGTGGGCAAAGATTGGCGAGGCATACGTCATGACGGGTCTAACGCAGACCTTGTAAAGTGTACGTTTGTTTCTGAAGGACATTTTACTTTTTCTACCTAACATGCTATTTAGGCGGACTAAATAGTGACGAGCGAGTTTCGAAACTCTTTCAACGTGTGGCTTGAAAGAAAGCGTCGGATCTAATGTGACGCCTAAGTATTTAATACTGCGCTTCCAGGGGATGGGAATGCCTAACATTCGAACGTGGGGATCGCCATCGGGACGACGGCGTTTGTGGTCGAAGCGCATCGCAGAACTCTTTTCAGGGTTCACATCGATGCGCCATTCTTGAAACCATGCACCAAGGGCGTTTACGGCCTTTTGGAGTCTGGTTACAAGGCGCCGAACACCGTGGCCTTTGGTATAGAGTGCGGTGTCGTCAGCGAAGAGGGCGAGTTCGACGCCTTTCGGCGGGATGGGAATGTCGTTGGTGTACACGGTGTACAGCAGAGGGGCGAGGACTGAGCCTTGAGGGACGCCAGCCTTTATGGGACGAGGTGCAGAAAGCGTGCCTTCGTGTTTAAATCGAAACGTACGGTCTTTGAGAAACGACGCTATTATCCTGACTAGGCGATCCGGTAAGCCTATCTTGTAGAGTTTATAAACGAGACCGCTGTGCCAGACTTTATCGAAAGCCTTGGCTACGTCAAAGAAAACCGCGACTGTTTTATAACGACGCGGATAGAAACCGTCAAGTATATACTCGACGATTCGGTGGACTTGCTGAGGGCAGGAGTGTTTAGCGCGAAAGCCGAACTGATGGGGAATAATGAGAGGATCGCCATCCGTTGGAAACAGATGGTTCCGCATTCGAGAGAGTATGACTCTCTCGAGAAGTTTAGACATTGCCTTGAGGAGGCTGATGGGTCTGTGATTAGCCGGGACGTTCAGAGGTTTGCCCGGCTTGGGAATGCCTATGACTGTCGCTTCTTTCCAAGCTTTAGGAAAGTAGCTATGGTCGAAGCAGGCATTGAAAATGATAGCTAGCAAGGTAAGCATCTGTTGAGGTAGGTGCTTAAGTGCGTGGTTGGAAATTCCATCCGCACCCGGAGCCTTTTTGGACTTTTGATTTCTAATGAGAAGCAAGATTTCGTCATTAGAGACTGTGACAGGGTCGGCGGTGATGGGGAGAGAGTCTCTGCGAAGGACTTCGTCCTCCACCGCTTTGATGTGAGTGGGATTCGCGGGTTGCGTGCTGGGCGAGCATTGTGCGGCAATGCTGTCGGCGAAGCATTCGGCTTTCTCTTCGACTTCGAAAGCAGTAGTGCCATCGGGACGAGTGAGAGGAGGAACGTGAGAGACGGTGTCTACGCGTAAGGCTCGGGCCATGCTATAGTACGCTTGGTGGGACGGAGAGATATTCGCCATGAGATCGTTCATCTGAGCGTCTCGGAGTTCCGCGAGGCAAGACCTAACTTTACGCTGAAGCTGATTCGCAGCTGTTCTATAGGCGGGCGTGGGATATTTCTTGGCTCTCCGGAGAGCCGCGTTTTTAGCTTTAATAAGATTGCTAACGGCTAAGGGAAGCGTGGGTTTGCCTTGCTTAGCAACCTTTTCGTTGTCACTGATGGCTGAGTTGATAGCATCAGTGAGAGAATTTACTAATGAATCGATTTTATCCGGGCTATTTAATTGCTCGGGAGAGATCGCGAGTGGAGAGTTCGGAGCCTCTAAGGCTGAAACTAACGTATTTTTAAAACCTTCCCAATTGGTAAAGGTCTTAGGAGATGAGACGTTATCGTTCGGCGGTCCTAGCACGAGGGAAACGGGGCGATGGTCGGAGCCTAGGTCATCGAGCGGTTCGATAGACCTTAGGTCAAGATTGATTCGCTTGATAATTGCAAAGTCGAGGATGTCAGGAGAGTAGGACGGGTTGTTGGGATAGTGAGTGGGAGTGACGGGGGATATGACATCTAGGTCAAGGGAGTTAGTGATGTCGAGGAGAGCGATACCGCTGGTGTTAGTCGATAGGCACGTCCAGTCAGTATGTTTGGAGTTAAAGTCTCCGAACATAATGACTGAATGGCCGAGGGCGAGAATGGCCACAAAGTCGCTTCGGATTGGTCTGGTACCACTAGGTATGTAGATTGAAGCTATGATGATGGTCGGATGACCAGTCATAGCCAATCTACACACAGTGGCTTCCATGTTGAGGAGAGGAGGGGTAGGGAGAGGACAGCAGTGGAAGCCTCTTTTGTAATATATAGCGGTGCCGCCGTAACCGTCAGAGTTGGGCCTATCGTTACGAATAAACGCGTACTTAGGTATAGCAAATCCCCTGGAGCGGTTTGGAGTAAGCCATGTCTCCTGGAGAAGGAATAAGTCAGGTTCTTTGTTCTGAAGGAACAGTTTAATCTCGGGAAGGTTTGTGTTCAGGCTACGAGCGTTAAAAGATATTAGGGATAAGCCCTTGGGTTTGATACGACAGGACGCGGGATTCGCGGGTCTAGACATTATAATTTATTATTTACGAATTTATACAAAAATAAAAGAATTTACAACGAACTTAGGAGCGAGTGATGCTCGGCTAGCGCGAATAAACGCTCTTGAGGAGAGCGGGCGGCTCGCAGTTTGCGTGCGAGTACGGAAATTTCGTTAATGTCGACGTTTTGGATGACGTCGAACACGGTCTTCATGTCCTCAGCCAACGACGACTGAGGGGAAGATGACAACGCGGGGCGCGGCCCTACGGGAGCTACGGGAGCTGGGATGGGTTGGGAAGGTGCAGGCGGGACGGCCGGACGCTGCCTCCAAGACAGAGCCGGAGTAGGCGTCGGCTGAACGGGCTTTGCTTCCGGGGGACCCCGGTTGCGCAGCGGCGGGAAGTTAGCGGAGGTGAGCGGCGGCGCCGGTTTAGGCGCGACCCTCTTGACGGTGGAGCGCGGAGCGCGCGGGCAACCCCTGTAGTTTGCTGTGTGGCCGGACTGGCCGCACAGCACACAGGCAGGGGGGGAAGTGGATTCGGGAGTGCGAGTGCACTCCTTAGTGAAGTGGGGATCCAGGCACTTAACGCACCTGGGGGGAGCTGAACAGTTAGCCGCTGCGTGGCCATATAGCTGGCAGCGGTGGCACTGTCCAGGGTGACCACGGGGGTTGGGACGCTCGACGGAGATGTTCGAGAGTCCGCAGATCGTGCGAGCCTCTTTGAAAATCTCCTTCGAGTTGGGAGTATTGGAGAGGATTACTAGCGCTAACGGAAAACGCCTACCGC
Source organism: Marasmarcha lunaedactyla (assembly GCA_923062675.1). NCBI lineage: Eukaryota > Metazoa > Arthropoda > Insecta > Lepidoptera > Pterophoridae > Marasmarcha > Marasmarcha lunaedactyla. The sequence continues at coordinate 7,406,491 of OV281339.1, read as the reverse complement.
GGTTGGAGTGCATCTTGTGCACTGCTGTGACCGGGAAACCCTGAGACTTAAGGTCATCGAGGATGTCTTCGTTGCTGAGTTCGAACGGGACGCCCCGTAGTACTGCGCGGATCTTACGCTCCTCCGGGAGGGCGTAGGTGTGAAATGCGATTTGATTTATCGAGAGTAGCCTAGTGAAAGACCGGAAGTCGTTGACGGTCGCTAATTGGATTTTGATTGTCTCGCCAGCGTTGGCGGCTTTTAAGTAATTGATTTTGTGCACTTTGCACAAGTTGGAAACCGCGGTCCAGCGCGCTTTTTCACGCAGGAATACGGGCGGAGGGAGCTGAGGCTTCGGCGGGACGGGAGCGCAGCGCGTCGCTGGCTTCGATGTGACCGACGGAGACGCGGTTACTACGGGCGATTTTAACGGCGCGGGGGCTGGTGTTGAAGACACCGGGGAGGGCTCGGGTATTGAAGATACCGAAGCTTTCTTAGAGCGCTTGGCGACGAGTTGAAACGCGGGCTCAGGAGAGCCGGTTAGGGTGACGGCATCTGACGACGTATCAGACGCGGGTTCGGAGTCGCTCCCGGGAGCGGTACGCTTACGACGCGACGCGTGAGAGGATGCGACCGATTCGCAGTCCATCTCGGACGAGGCGGGAGACGCAGGAGAGCTTACGACCTGAGGGGTCTCGACGTTGGAGGCCTGAGGGGCCGGGGTTGGGGCCTGAGGGGCCGGGGACGCGTTAAGCGCTAGTACAGCTTGCGTAAATATGTCGTCAGAAATTGAAACACCCGACGCGGCGAGTGCTTGGGCGAACGCCTTCGCAATGTTAATGACGATTTGCTTATCCATTTGGGAAGGGGTTGGGACAATATGTAAAATATAAGTATAATAAAAGATGCCTAGATCCTAAAAACCTAGCAAAATCCTAGCGGCAAACCTCCCTACCAGCGGTAGGGGGGCTGGGGAGAATAAATTAAAACTAACAATAGTACGCCGAAGGCCGCTACCTAGAAACCTAAAAAAGGGTGCGCAGGTAAAGAGTTGACCGCGTTAGGGTCAACCTTTACCGACAGAAAGGACAAATACACACGAAAACACACAAATATGATAAAAATAAATATGAAAATAGGAGAAAAATAAATAAAATAGAGAAGAGAAATAAATAAAAATAAAAAGGACTGGTTCAGTACAAATTCGTTGTCACCGTTAAGTATCCTTTGCACTGAAACCAGACTACTTACGCCGGGCACAACACTGCACTCAGCACAAGCACAACACAACTTAGCACAGCACTTTGAAGACTAAGAGGCTTAGTCGCAAAGAAAAATCGCACTTCGAAAGCACTCAGACGGAGTAGAAAGACTTAGAAAACCGTAGCACGGAGCCAACACGCTAGACTGTGACGTCAGTAAACTGAGCGCCACGGAATGGCGGGAAGGGACCGATCAACGGAGAGCTGGGTCTTGCACGTCCGCACCGCGTGGCGATCGGAGCGAGAATGTTTTGCGTTGATTGCTCTTTACTCCAATATTTATAAGCCTCTATTTGTTATTTGACAGATGACAGCATCCGGATATGTAAGGCCCGAGCATATGGGAAGTGCCAATAAGATTGATATTTGGTATAATTGTAATAATACAAAAATTATAAACCAGCAAAAAATTGCAAAGTAAAAAACTTTAAACACATCAGGGCCATTAACAATAACAAAATTTTGTGTGACGATATACATGGTACCTATACGCTAAATCTTTTTCGTTTTTAATTATATTGTGCGTGTTCCTAAACATTCATGGTTTTTGTTACCTAGTTGTGACGTCACAACTCAGTACAATTTTGTAAGAAGCATTTTCAGCGCGTTTTTCGTACATATCAGTTTATCCTGTAAATTTTAAAATAATAACGAAGGGAAAAAAAGCCTATAACTCAGAAAGAATGGAAACATATTTGCTTACGTATCATGATTAAGGAGAAAAGTATCAAATTCTATTATAAGTGTTTCCTCGGAAGAAAATGACAGGCAATCGGCGATTTGTTAAGGTTAAAAAATGTTGTTGAATAGTAAGTGAATAAAAAGATCCAGCTTTTATTGAATATTATGTAATTTTTATCAATACTGTACACACTGTATTATTAAATTAAACATCATAACATCATTATTTATATGCATTAAAAAACATAAATACATAAAAACTATCTAATATAACTGAATACTATTTCACCCGCATGTCCCAGGCGAACATAAACGCTGAAGAGTCAAAATCTTAGGCTTTCGTAAGCCATTAACACGGGACTTAGCGCGTTAAGCCGCCGACGGCGCGGGCAGATTTATGCGGCCTATCGCATGATTGCTTATTGACCATTGCGCCAATCGGGACCCGCCTAATTGGCTTAATCTTTGATTGGACACCTAACTGGCCGAAAGGGTGATAAATGTATGTTTTCATGGGAACCGTTTAAGGTTTGAATTAGTAGTTTTGTGTTTTATCTGACATATTTTAGATAGTTATTAAAGACTTGATTATTTTATAATACATGCAATCAAATACAAATCAAATCCAATTATATCACAGACAAATCAACTGTTGTTTATAAGCAAGTCAAACTGGGATGACACGCAGTACAAACGAACATATTAATAAAACATTACTTACTCTAAAACACACATATGCACAGTTAGAAAACTTCATCAATTCTTATCTAAAATCCCAATTACATCGAAGTTATTCACGAATTATCAACAGATTTTCCTAGGGCCTGGCGCTACGGCGCGGCGCTACGGCTGCTACGCCCGCTAATCCGCAGAGCCGCGTAGAGCCCGTGTTTATCACATTAATTTAAATGTTTGCGTCGAGGATTCCGCTTAATCCCCGAGCTGTGATGATGACTATAAATCAACACTGATTTCAGAAGCTACCTGTTTTGTACTTACTAATAACTAAAAATGTTTTTCAATTTATTTTTGGAATAGGTTAACATTATTTAACCTACAGTTTTCAGTACAATTGAAGGTATTTAGTATGTAATTCGTTTGTACATATGTTTTAATATTAAATACATTTATGCTGTTGGTACTAGCAAGGCACATTCATTTAAAAGCTATATTTTATTTAAATGCCTAGTATAAAATGAAAAGTAAAGCAGACAACGTATACCGTGGCACATTTTGCAGCTCTAAAAATAACTTAAGTATGTGTAACTAATGTTTAAACTTAGTATGTAAGAATTTTATGTTATCATAAAGAGCAATAAAGAATTTTCATTAATTCATTTCTATATTTCTGTTCCGAAACTGGGCAAAACAGCAGCATCGTTGTCAACTGTATTCCCCTATGCATATTGTTCATCTAACATCGAATAGTCAACTTTAATGAAAATAACACAAATGTCATATTCGTAATAATGCATAGCACGTGCTTGGTATACCGATACGCAATGGGTGTATTGAACACACCTGTAATAGCAAAGTACAAAATAATACTTGGAACCCTGCTCGTACAAAAACATCATCATTTTACAAATATTATTGAATAATATTTTTCAATAGTGTAATCAGCTCCAGCAGTGTTTTCGTCGGTTTAAAGGAAACGAAAAACAACCGTTATTCGATCAACTTGGGAATATTTGAATTATTTTCACCGTAATTCTTAAGACTAAAGTATTATAGACTATTCTTAAGTATGTATAAAAATCTAAATCCAAACGGATTTAGACCAAAGTTAGCTTGTTGCGACACAGGTCTCAAATTCATTATATCTCAAATAATTTTCTTTACTTAGGAATAAATTTGTATCCAAATAAGTGGAAAGCTCGAGCATGTACTCAAACACTTATGTATCGTGAATAAACATCTATATTCATAACAGTAAAGTCCGTCTCAACCAGGATTCGAACCCGCCACTTCTTGAATAAGGGCATCGTCTACAAAATCATGCCAAGTGTCAGTAAATTGAGGCACTCATCCGTGAAATTCTGCTCTCCATATCAATTCACTCCAATAAAACGAGATCGGGCGCCAAAATCTCACTTTACGACCCACGGCATGCAAACATAAAAATTCTCTGTCGGGACTAATAGGAGAGAAACAAATAAAAGGATACGTAAATAAGATAAATTCCACTGGGGTTTGGAGAGCGTAAATCCGCGCGATCTGTTTTGCGACGGACGGGGGTGAGACTCCCTGTACGGACGCACCCCTGCGCCCTCTCATTCCAACAATTAATTTGACAGATAATATTTTTGTAACAAACACTAATATTGTACGATTAGATTAATGGCGCCATAAAATTCAATCGGAGTTTTTCTACCGCGGTTTTTCGCTTCTCTGGTTCGGCGATTGGATTCGGAATCGTGGCTGAACGTTATGTTATGGCCCGATGGGTAATATATTGCTTGCTGTTATTAAAACGGACAATGATTAGGCACTTACAGGTTGTTGGAAACTTTACATGGAATGTTCTTTTAGGTAGGTTTATTGAAGGTACTTGTTTTCGAAGACATGTCATAAGCTGTTAGCGACATTGTGGTCGATTTGTTATTGTTTTTAACGTAAATTTCTTGTCAGTCTTCTGTTACGAGTATCATTAATTTAGACATTTGTTTGCTTATATCAAGTTGTATTGTATGTACTGGTAAAAACTATTTTAATGACACGAGAAGGGTTCTTAAATTTAATATGCTAAACTTTGACACCGGTATTGCTGTCGATTCCTAAGTTATGACACCATGTCAAAAGTTGAGCTTCAAACTCATGTTATTATGTTTTTTAATTCTAAATCCTTTTCTAATTTTAATCTTTTCCGAATACAACTTTAAATAAAATCTATGAAACATAACACGACAGCAGTAAAACCTTAGGCTACAAGTATGCCACACAAGTGGGCACCGCAGATCTCCAGGCACGTCTATGCAAATCGTATTAAATTAGAAACGCTTAATAACAACTGTGGCTCGCCTCGGCGAGGTGCAATTACAGCAATCAAAATTAAATTTGGAGCCACTAATTGCCATCGGCGTGCTTTATGCCGCCGCGCTCGTGGCCCGCTGCCGTTACGACAGTTCATCGGTTTAATTCAACTACGCGAGATTAATTAGTTTTATTTAATCCTTAAATAACAAATACTAGGGCAGAAAGGTAGTTGAGATGTCTTTGTAAGTAAGTGAGATATCATATTTGTTGTGTTAATGTTTTAAACTTTAAGATTACACTCGTGTAAAAGATAATATCTAGTATTTTGTTTTTTATATCTCATTTATAAAATATATTTTATATCAATTACTAATAGACTATGAAGAAAAAGGTAAAATAATAAACAAAACAAAATTTATATATCGATCAATATCACCACAATATCGAAAAACATCTTAAAAACAATACCTGGCGCAGCCCTATGCTCTTCGGCATTAAACCAATAATTCTGGCAGAGATGCCTCGTTGTGTGGCTAAGCCAATGCTTTGCGCCAGGTAACTGCCAGTCTTAACATCGCCGGAGACATGGACTAATCTGGAAGAAAGTTTATTGATGAATTAGGTGACAAATGAAATGGCCCAATGGAGTGACCGCTAGTGCCACAAACTCGTGATTACTACTAGGTTCACGTAATTTTACTCCTGAGCCGACTCTGGAGCAATACCGCCAAATACTTGATATTTTTTAATAGTTATTATGTATTGCCTATAATTCGGTATAATGTAGCTTTCTATGCTTACATTATAATATTAAAATGAAGTCAATAGTTTAAGAGTATCAATCAACAAACAAGTAAAAAAACAAACCGATCTTTTATGAGCTGCGTAAAAACATGCCAATAGGTATAACGCTATTCTTAAACTAAACGAATGAATTAAATTAAAACCTAAGACCAAATATTTCAGAAACAAACAGAATCATAAAAATAATCTCTCAGTTACGTATAGCTATTATCAATTGTGTTCGGTGTGGTTACACGAAACGGCGATAGTTGTAATAATGGCGTGACCCGATAGGGCTCATCGATAACTCGCAAAGCCATGATGTCAGCACGTAAATCACGCCGATACACGGAAGGGCTACTCCCATTTTATAGCATATAGCTTTGTATTTCATAATAAAATAACGTTTATAATGGTATAAGGTAAAAGTATATTAGTTAAAGAAACAGTAGAAAAATTGCCAAGAATACCTAAGTACCGAACTACTGCGCCGATACTTAGTCTTCATAATTGATCGCAGGTGTCATGTTTTATACAAGTTTATTTTTGAGAAAACAGTTGATTAAAAAGTCTCAATAACATAAATATATAAATTAAAAAAAAATTACAAGATCGATGAAAAGTGGCAAGTGTTTTCACTGATGCGGTCAGCGAAGCGGTGTAAAGACTTTTAAAACGGAACAATTAGAAGCGCGTTACACTCAATATATCAGAGAGACGGTACATCATGTTGTCGTTAAAAAAGAATATGATGAAGATGTATGTTTTCATATCTTTATCTACTGAAATTTACTGATATCTATGTGAAAAATTTACAACAGGTATCATAGTATAACTAAACTCGATATAGTAATATACAAATTACGACCAACGGTGTCGAAACAATGCTAACTAACTTTTTGAGCAAGTTTACCCGCTGGTCAATAAGTAAGCTGACTACGCAGCCAACCCCGACGCGGTAGTTCATTACAGGCGTGTGCGTGAAGTCTTAGCAGATCCCGACGACGCTATTACAACAAGGAACGCCGGTGTTCCAGTTAGAAATAGGGCAACACGGCATTCGAATCGCCTAACCCACCGGTGGGCCAGGCTAACGCGTCGTACCAATTCCTACTGAGCTTCTTGCTGGTTCTTTGGCAGTAAACCAGCAAACCACCAGTGAAACGAACCAGTGGTTGTTTGAATATACGACGTCTTAAGCCGATGTCCGTGGCCCCTCGGATGCCCTAAGGCACATCGTATGTAGGAGTAGCCGTTCCACTACGCTCCGATTCTCACCGCCCCGCTCCAGTCTGCTCCGCACCATACCGCCCGCTGTCATCCGCTCCGCACTAACGTATTTTATATGAATCTTCGTTCAGCTCTGCTCCGCTCCACTCGTACTGTTTCCATTGAAACGGGGCGGAGATTGAAATGAAATGAATGAATCTCCCTGCCGCCAAGTAACCAAACGATGAACACCCTTAAACGGCACCCGTTTGAGCAACCCACTTTGAGCATTGTGATTGGTCAATTCGCTTCAGGCTGTGGTTCCACTGAGGCGGTGCGGAGCAGAGCGGAGACGAGCAATCACATGGCTTGAAATCCACATCTCTTCTCCACTCCGCTTCAAAGGAAACAGCGTTGGCGGAGAGGAGCGGAATTGTTTAAAATATCGAGAAAACAGGCTAGATTAGGCTAGCGCTGAGAGAGGAGCTACGCGGAGCGCATTTCATTTTAGTTAGCGTCTTGATATCATCAACAGTGCACGTGATTACAGTAAAAAATGGATGAAAAATGTATTGAATGTGTTAAGAAATTTCCATGTTTGTGAGATACAAAATTATCTACCTACAAATGCCACCGGGCGATGCGAATAGGCAAAGCAACTCCACTCTACCTCCGCTCCGCTCCACCCCGCCCCGCTCCGCTTCAGTGGAAACACCCACCTCTTTTGACAGCTCAGCCCCTCTCCGAATCGCTCCACTCCGCTTCAGTGGAACCGCAGCCTCAGTGGACTACTAAAACACTATTAATTAATAGAGCATGTTTCATTTGATTCCGCGACTTTCCACCCGCGGTTCTGACGAACACGCCTAAAACACCATCTCTAGCCCAACCCGACGACGCAAAAGGCTACATTGCCGCATTGTATGGCTTTAGCGAGCCTTTGCATCAGGTATGAACCTGAGCGAGCGTCTTGTCCAAGTTGCCGAAGCCGTCGGCCAAAACAGTTGATTAGTACTATAGAAGAAGAAATAATTGTTTGATTTAAAACAAGAATATTAAAATTTAACAATAGAACAAAGAAAACCAATTTCAAGTTTTTATGTGAGTTTTGATGCAGTTTCTTAGAATCTACAGAACCGATTTTTATATCCTTCCACCATTAAAAGCTCCAAATCCAGGAGTGACATCGATTATCTTTCATCCAGATATTGGGTATTTGACAAAATTTTAAAATGAAAAGTTTCTATAATTTATTTAGAAAAATATAAGTTATTGTAACCCAGAAAACTATTATAAAAATAAAGTTTTAAATATTATATCGAAATGATAAAACATCGAACTTATATTTTATTTGAGTTCATTTATATATTTAAATTAGATCATTTATATTTTCTTAAAAGCTATGACAGTTTGCATGTAAACGCCCTATCTACTTCACTATTATTTATTTTATCCAACGCCCATCCATACAATTTTTTGTATTATTTACACGTTGTGAAGTCACAACTCGGTGACGTTACGTATGGAGCATTTTTCGGTGACTCGCAGCAGCTCCTCAAACACATCGCTGCATCTAGAAAACTATTGATTGTACACATACTACGAGCCCCATTGCAAGAGTTCGTATAGTGCCAAATATTACAAGTGTCTTATATTCAAAGTACATATTTAGATAAATAAATTAAACTTTATTAGTTCAATAAATACACAGTGATTTTGAACACTTAATAAAGTTTATTTTCAATTTAAAAAAGCAACAAAATATTACCCTATTTAAATAAAATGTTATAAATTATTGGAGAACCATCCACGCGATCGCATTCAACGGCGCAAAATAGTTCGATTACCACTGGCGTCACCTTTAGCATCGATCACTGCCTATTCTTCGTGACATCGTTGCTATCAATTCTCTACACTGTTGTGTAGTTATTGAGTTCCAGACAGATTTTATTTTTTCTTTTAGATTGCTTTTAGACCTGGACTACTTGACGGCCGATCCATTGTGTGGGATTCCAGATAAACCTAGCCTTGGTTGTCCTCGCAGTGTGAAGGGAAGCATCGCCTTGTTGAAAGGTGTAGGAATTAGTTAATAATTGTTTCAACGTTGAAATCGAGGGCACGCTACTTGTTCCTTCTACAAAATGTAGATGACCCAGACCTTGTGCTGACATGCAGCCCCATGTCATAAGGTATACAGGAAAGTTCATTTTTCTCTTGAAACAATCGGTATGGAATACTTCATCTTTATTTTTGATAACTTTTTCCGTACATCCCCGATCGTTACCTCAAATTTAGATTCATCACTTCGTATTATTATACGCCGCTGGTCTTCAATCAAATTTTCATGATCTTTAGCGAATTTCAGCCTTCTCTTTTTTTGGAGAGGTGTGAGTAAAGGTTTCTCTTTAGCAGTAGGTATAAAATCCATACCCCTATCGTTTTACGACCCTCTTGCTGGTATCGACAGATATAGATTTGTGAATCATCTCTTTCCACTTCAAGGTAAGTTCTCCTGGCACGACGTATCTTTTTAATGGTTTTTCTTAAAACTCGATTTTCAGCTACGCTTATGATTCGCGGCCGACCAGATTTCTTCAAACATTTAACCGTGCCATTTTTCCTGTGATGTTCGATGATGGTCTGAACTCGATGGTTGATCTTGGTTGGAATAAGGCCTTGGTTATTTGATAAGCAGATTTGCCATTAGTGTGGCTACGAATAATTATTTTAAGTACCTACCTCGTCAGCAATAGGTTTCCAGCGAGCCATTTTGTTTGAAAATAATGATAAAATTGCATGAAATTATGCTTTTAATATGCTCGGAAATGACAATGTCGACATCATATGAAAGATTATTTCTATTTTCAAATCGAATTTTACTCATTTTTCAATTAAAACAGGTAGAATTGAGACACGGACGAACTGTTTTGCATCGATTAAGAACTAGACGAACCATTTTGAGTTAATATATTTTAGTACAATAAGGTTTTCTTTAAAAGTGCCTGATTAACAATAATAAGATGGAGAATTTCACCTTATTCAATTTTTTTGCAAAGTTTTTTTAAGTTGAAAACAGGCAACCTTTGCAATATATTACTGGACGAACTCTTTTGTATTGGGGCTGCAATATTTATGTACTGTTTAAAAATGTAATAAGAAAAAAAATTTAAGTACCTAATTCGCGTGGGATCAGGGGTACGCAGATGAAACCACGCTGGGTCCTTTAGTAAAGTGTAATAAACAAGTTTAAAAAAAATTATACATTTCAATAATACCCAACTATTGATATTGTAACAAATACATCCTGTAAGCACCAATAAACATTACAGGTTTCTGTACAATTAAATGAAATTATATCTTTTTCTCATATCTTTTTTTCTGGAACTTTACATTACTATTGTTACTAAAGTCATGATAATCACATTTTTGTAGAGTTTTCTCATACAACGGTTTATAGTACTGAGGAATGCTTATGTATCGTTGTAAAACTAAAGGGAACCAACGGACACAAGGAATCTGGTAAACAAATAATGTATTATATATATACTACTATTTGTATAAATAGTACGGTCACAGTTTCTCGCTGTCACCAAAAGACAAATTAGACAGATAGAAATATTCCCTTGAATGACAAAGTGCAGTAATGGTAACAGGGCATTTGGGAAGGGGCGGATCTAAGATGTCCCGCAGCACACCTGAGCCCCGAACGGGATTCGAAGCTGTTAGCGCCTCCTCGTTGCTACACCGCACTGCTAACACTACTCATTAACATAAACAACTTTACGCTATGGTTCATATTTATATAAATTTTGCCGTTTGAAACAGAAATGAATAAATCATTTCTGTTTCAAACGGCAAAAAAAATCAATTTTTAAAAACCTGTCTATCATAAAAAGGTTATAAAAAGTCTTGTCTTCAAATTAAAAAAAAAGTGGTTACTCCATCCCTGAACACAATCTTAAACCTAAACGGAAATTTTATTTTATACAGTTTTGTGAAGGAGTTGTGTTCACAAAAAAACGCGCGTTAAAATGATTTAGCCCTCCCTTCAGCGCGGGCCGCTGCCGGTCGGCTAATAAACGCTTATCACCAGCCTCATTATCGCACCCTTAACATCGCTTTAATGTCTTGCTCTTGAACAAAACATATTTAATCACATTTTTCCCCGGCGAAGCGAGAACTTTTTAAATTTCATAAATTCTCGAGCTCAGGAAACTTTGTAAAGACGCGCCGGGGGTCTACTTGTACGGTGAACACTTTCTATAGTAATCAGGATTTTTGTTTCACTTTAAATAACAAAAGGATTTTTTTTAAAACGTTTGAAACGATTTTAGAAGTTGTTAGCGATGTATTTAAGAAGGTTTTAATAAAAATATATCACAATAAAACTCTTATTAAAACTGTTTATTGACCAAGAGTTCTAATAAACTCTTGTTCTCTGAACATTAATTTATTTCTTACAAACCCCATAAAGTATACATGTCGTCGGCCGCCGGGACGCGGCACTTTCACGCTGATCTTTTAAGCCCAACTTTACTGCTCGGCGACACTAAATTATAATATAACAAGTCGTAAATCTCCTAAACTATCCGTCTATGACCCTTACACTTATGAACCTTCAAAAGCTTTAATAAACGACACAGTACGGAACATCCTTGATTCTCCTCGCGAACACTTGAAAGTAGGCATATCCAGGAGCAATAAGTACTTATATTGTATGTGTAGCAGAATAATTTTACTTGATGGCAAGAAATAAACGAAAAAATGTCTGAGTCAACAAAAATAAACGAAGTCGCAGGTGCATTCATGTGTAGTCACAAGGATTTAGCAAGTGTTCTTTTCGAACGCACCCCTCATATTTAAATACAAAATTAAGCAACGACAAACAGTATCAGTGCTGTGAAAAAAACGGTACGAGTATCTTCTCGTTACCCGTTTTAAACTCAAAGCGAAGAGAAAGAACGAGAATTGAATATTAAATGAAATAATTTATGCCATATTTATCATTTTGCAAATGAACAGTCTCACCTTAATGAAAAAGCAAAATAGAAATTTCAGTCTCAAAAGCTCTCTTTTTTATGACTTTTTCCCTTTTTCTTAATTAAATTATTTAAAATTTTACATTATCTTCAATACGCAGAATTATTTTGGTAATGTTAATTACATGTATCCATTTCTAACACAAAAAACTGCTCTTGTTCTAAAACAGCTGTACCTGTAGCAAACAACTTACATGCCTTTATAGTGCCGACGGCAACTTAAAAAAAATCTTAATGTTCAAACTTTTATTTACATCATGTTTACAATTTTGGCATGAAAAACAAATATGACCTATAACTGTATGACAGATTGTAAAAATATTCCAATTTGGAAAGAAAACAAAAAGTTATTAAATCGTTATTAATTTCGACCTCTTAAAATCCAAAAGAGACTTTCACCATTACCATCGTTTATTCCACTCGACTAGAACAATCTCCGAAGTGAATGTAAAGCAAGGCGGGCACTCGAAGGGCACCTTGCGGTACACCCGAGCGCACATTAGCGAGTCATTGGTCGTAAATCAACCGGGATCAGAGCTATCTGACCAGCCCGCATATGTGACACGCGTAAATCCCGGATTGTTGCAGGCAATTTGTTTTTGAATTTAAAAGTTTTGTACACGAAATGCTGTTCGGTTAACCCGTTTTGTGGGTTAATATATGTTTAAATATGTGTCTAGACGAACTATGTTGCTTTATTTATTAAAAACTTCCACCATTACAAAAAAGAATATGCTTTTTTCTGTCTTCTTTTTTAAGAAGATGATGAGATTTATTAAATTTTTTTAACATTAATGAGAACTCACGACTATCCCAAGTTAGGTTTTATGTTGAAGTCTCATTTGATTAAATTTGTTTTAGGTAGACATGATTTTTCACTCTATATCTTATTGCCTCAAAAAAATACTATATATAATGAAAAATTAATGAAAAACAGCTAACGACTCTTTAGGCACAACTTATTTCATTTTCGTATTTAAAAGCAAAGACTTTAAATTAGACAGAAAGATCATCTGCAATAAAGTCGTTATTAAACAAAAGTGGCGGTAAACAGAGGCAGAGAAATAAATGAAATGCGGACAGGTAGATGGCGGAAAGAAGCCAAGGGTCCTCCTTCGTTAGCCTTTAATTAAATCGTTCTCAACGGCTCTCGCGTCCTAATTCCACCGTTAATAACGCTGTTAAAAAGTGAGCTTTTAAGACTATGGAAACTGTGGAGAAGATTCGATTTTCTTATTTTGTTGTTATTTGGAAGTTACAAACATGAAATTGAAAGATAATATTCCTCTTATTTCATGCAAAGACTAAAAAAACGAAACTAAACTAGTTTTACTTTAACTACTACCAATTTTTTTTAGATACTACCACATATGTACTTCAACCATAAGAAACAGAAAAACAAAGATGGAAAAATTAATAATCATAAAGTTCTACGCCTAATTACCTATGCACATAGGGCAAAGAGGCCAAAAGACTGGCAGAATGGCCACGCTGGATCGCTAACGATAAACTTTTTTAAATAAGTCGCAGCCTTAAGGGTTAGTTTCATCAACAATCATTAAGAAATTTTACTGAAGTGTCGATGAGCCCCATGACCCCAGAATCGCATAATCTAAATGCCAAAAGCATGAATAGGCACTACTAAATTAAATAATTAATTAATTAAAATAATTATAGGTCCCGAAGGCCAAAATTTTTAAGTTCAAACGTTTACAGGAATCATATTTCATATTTTAACCCCATACTTTGTATGTGTCGACAATATAACGAAGTTCGTAAAGCCAATTCCGCTTTTGATTTAGACTTGTTCGACTGTAACTTTAATAGATTTAAAAGTAATAGATCAATCTTCAATATTTTAAAATGTGATTGAATCTTGCAAAGATATCCCCAATAATACAGGTGCAAATACATACATGTTTAAATCAATGTAATATATTTTTTGTATAATTTCTTGTTATTTAGTATATTAAATTAAATATATTATATACTATTGTAAATTAAGCTATAAGTACCACTTATGCTACAACATATTGCTGTAACACAAGTTTTGGCTTACACCTAGGTTAAAAACTTAATGTAATATTATTTTTGTGAAGAAGACTGTAATCTGTTTTGTGTTCTAATAAATAAAATAAAAAATAAGTAAAATAAATGTTGATTTTTCCTATGCTTCACAATTTCAGCAAACGACGGGTCGCTCACTTTCCTCTAATATAGTTGAGGAGGGCGATGGCTGGATCCCGCGTTAACTCGTGAACGGGTGCCGTTTGAGGGTGTTCGTCGTTTGGTTACTGGGGGGGAAGCGAGACTAGCCGAGCTAACAGGTGCAGATAAGAATAATTTTGTACAGACTATAGATTTTGAAAAAATATATACCCGTGAAGTTTCTTGCCAGTTCTTTACGAAGGTTTTTCCGAACTGGTGGTAGAGTCATGTTTTATTTGATGTCAATAAGAACAAGTAAATGTCAATCTTGAGAAATAAATATTTCATTTCATTTCGACAAGCTCTCATCGTAGGAAAATGGGAGGCCGTAAGCGTGTCTACGCAGGTTACAGAATATACTTAGATTATATTATTTATTATGATATTAGCACCTATTCACGAATCACCGCACGTTTTTTCAGCTACTGCTAAACAATACAAACTACCAATTGTAAAACTAATTTGACAATTCTTACTCTCATGAAAAGATCTAGATATAACTACAATTAAAGAGAAGTGCACATGGCTATATAAAAACTAGTAATCCATATAATATAATATACCTGTTTACCATAACTCTATTTACAATATTTTATTAATCCAAACCTGTGTGCATCATCAGTTATCGAAGGCTTGTCACAAAAGTATACCTACCCATTGAACATTATTAATTATTAAATATCTTGAAACCAACGCTAAACGAAAAAAAACGTAATAGTTTAAACGTTGTATGGTAATAAACAGCCTTAATATTTATATTTAAAAATCATAGTTTATTTTAATACCTACAGTAACAATCCAAAGTTAAATTCGCTAGAACGTAATCTACTCCAAGATTTCCCTGTTCCACGTAGATGAGTGGCCACAGAGTCCCCGCAGAGAAACACTAGCGATAAGACGATAACCCCCTCGCCCTCACCCCCGCTGCAAACGACTCTCGTGAATCTTGTCAAAACAGCTTTACGTTTTAATATTCTACTTGAAACTCTCAAAGACATTCCGCTGCGAGTACTAATTTGTAGCGAGTGACAATGATTGTCCTTGTAAGAGGGAATCCTACGGCTAACGGTCAAATAAATGGTTTAACTTCGTTATTATGCTGATTGTAGCATTTTAATAGCGGTATTCGTTTTTATTTTGTTTTTGTGCTATGTTTTCATGTGGTTTAGTTATGCCTGAACATTGCTGGTCGTGTACTCTAAAATACTGAGCTTTTAGCCAACCACCGCCTTTAACAAGATATCGACCCATAAACCTTGGAGTTGCCTTAGGTTTGATTCCTGTTAGGGCCAGAGATCTCTATAATGAACACTGGTGGTCTCTCAAGAATCGGAGGTATTTGTATACTTGTATCTGTTGCGTCATCCTCCATCGAGACCCGATCTGCTTCCGGCCCCGTTTGGACGTGTTCGCGTTCACTCCCAGCCGCTTAGTCACGATCGTCGTTTCACGACACTCGTAGCAATACTCTTACGCTGATTACAGCAGCACTTTTCAGTGCAGCCACTCGCACAAATACCTCACTTCGTCCCCGACGACTTGAAAGAAGCCATTGTTGAGTTTACGTGCTTCTTACGACAAACGTTCACCAAGCTTTTGCTATTTTTCTGGGTACGTACTTGACGCTTGGCGATAGCTGCGTTAGTTAGGGACTCGCTCTGCGGCCGATTGCGACCGGCTGTAACGTAGTCAATCCGGCACTTTCAGTGCAACCCAACTTCGCGACTGGTTCACGTCGCGAAGACGTCCGGTCTACGCGCGGTTTTTGTTGCCAATTTATTGACAACAATGACAACACACTCCGTAGGAGACCCCGCGTTGAGTATGTGGAAACCTAACGGTGCCAACTAAGCCTGCTAGCGTTGACCCGGTGCGCTTTCAATGCCCTTCAGGTCTTGAAGAAACCGGCAGACCCGATCCCATTGCACTTGGGCCTTTCCCAGGATGACGGTAAAGTGCCTGCCCGTATTAGGAGCACCAAGCAGTCGTCCCCAGCCCGCTTACCGCGGGCAGGGAGGTTTAGGTGCTAGGTTTGTTAGCCATTAACCTAGCCATTTTTATATGTTTACATATTTTATATCTTAGTCAGACACATCCTCTCGCACGTCGCTTCGCAAACGTTCCTCTCCCGGGAGCGACTGGGAATCCGCGTCCGAAGCATCGGCGGGGTATGCGTAAGAGCATTTTTAGGTCCACCTGCCCTCCCTTTTTTTATGATAACTATAATTTGTGTGAATGTTCCGAATGCTTTTTAGTATGCGTAAGGAGCTACCTACATATTCGGACCGGTATTAATCGGTATTTTCGGGCGGCAAAAGCGAATATATATGGACAAACGTTCGAGAAAAAGGCCGACTGGCCCCTGACCGAGTTTTGGCGAGGTGAAACAAAAACTATTATTTTTGCCATACATGCCATATATAGCCATGTAGCGGTGGCGCCCTACTAGGGATTCCACGTGGGAAATCCTAGTCCCGAAAATACCGGAATATCCCGGGATTTTTCAAACAATCTGGTACCGGGTCGTCAGCGAACCCGTTTCTTTCAATGCTTTCGGTACTTTTTACGTGTGTGTATTTCCCAAAAAAAGCTACCTGTGAAATATTGGAAATGGTCTATAAGATTTAACTAATATTATAAATGTGAAAGTTTGTGTCTTTGGGTGTTTGTTACTCAATCACGCAGAAACGGCTAATAGAATATAATTTAAAATATTTTTTATCCTGATATTTTAACGGGATCGGGAGTTATTGCAGGAATTAGAACTGTGAAAGGTAACGTCGTAATTCGTAATACAATATATGTTTTAATATTCATTGTTCGTACCTACTTTTGTTTATTTATTTATTATTCTCTATTTGATTATTCTCTTCAATATATAAATCCCCATTGAGAAATATATTATGAATGAAAAAGTTAGATTTTCGAGTTACATTCATTTTACTTGTGTTTTTGATATGGATTTTGGTCTTAATTTGTCTTGATGTATAAGAATTTATGCTTTCTGTGCAATTTAAAAGAAATCAATATTTTTTCTCTTGTTCGTGAACTAATGATAAGTTTATTCGAATTTTTAAGAATTTTGATATACGTTTATTGATTATGATAACATTACAAATACAGGATTTAGCCCTAAATCGACAACTACGTATTCTTTGCCTCTGCCCCCATAAATTCTTGGTTTCGTTTTTCATCGTTCACTTAAATACGATTAGCGAGTAAATTTAACGTTTAAAAATTTTTTCGAAGTTACATTTTATTTTATGGTATAGGTAAGCTACATATTGTACCTTTTCATTTAATATTTTATAAGGAAATAATTAGGAGAAATATCATAAAAGTCACTATTTTTACCGGAGCAGCTAAAGGTGATTATCCCAAATAATTTGGAATTTCAATTTAAGAGACTACAATTTCCAATGAAGTTTTGGTCTCTGAAAATGAAGACCCAAGGACAAACCTTGAATGCAGTAGGAATTCACTTAGGCACTTCTTCTCCCGCGCGGCGTTGCAGTCGCAGTGCCATCCGAATGCAGTTGAAACACCCGGTGTTGGGTTTATACAAATGTTAAAGACTTGCTGGGAGGTAATAAAATTAGGTGACAGGATGCCGCATATTGACCTCTCTGTCGCATTTTTGGGAGGTAATAGACGCCAATGTCATGTCGATGTTAATCTAGTATACTAAGCGACGCACCTTCACCAAGCCATAAGTGACGCACCGGAAGCGTCTGATGTTTTACTAAGTTGGCGTGGTTGTCTGGGGATTTATTATTATTATTACTAAGTTAAAATATTCACGTCAGTAAAGAAATCTAATTTAATTATTCTATTATCTAATCATGTTCAGTAAAAAAACCATTGCATTGTATATATAGGATTGGTAATGATACCTAATGTTATTGTGATTAATATTCTTCTTTACGATTCGTCAAATATTTACATCCTTTTCTAAGATTTACTTCATAGGTTATAAATACCAAACTCACTAAATTTTGTTAAGTTACTTAAGATGGAAGGAACAAAGAGATTACGCGACGAAAAGCACTTATTTCTAATTTAATATTAACTTAGAATTTAGTTCCATTTGACTATTTTTTACTATTTTGATATTGATAAAGGGGAAATTATAAGTCATGCCACAAATTTCTTTATTGCCCACGTGATCATACTTCTAATTTTATAACTAAGCCACGGGAAAATGAGATAGGCTCTGATACAATAATTCGACTTCTTACACCTTTTATTTTACCCTTTCACCCTTGATAAAGCGGTTTTATTAGGTTTTACTTTGCAAAATTTGTGTTTGATGATTATAGCAGAAAGAAACAGTGATTAGAAGATTCAATATTTTAATATTATGTATTTAATTACCTATCAGTTGGAGAAATAAGTTTAATTCAAAAAGAAGGCTGTTTGACTGGTTCCTATAAACACCTACATATGTTTAAATGTTGATCATGTTTCTTATGAACTACAGATATTTTCCATTCTGAAGACTAACATATAACTTTCGTTCGTTATAACAAAATTGATCCAGCATAATACAGGCGAGCCATTTTGGCCAAAATAACATTCTACGCATAATTTCATCGAAAGTGCCTTAAAACATCGCAAGATCACTTAAACAGAAATTAGAGATTGAGAAGACAGATTGTGTTCTAATTATTACTGTCAATAATAGATACAAGAATATACTTAGGTTTATTAACTACACTAACCTATAATTCTAATGAGACTATTATTCTTCAGATATTTATATAATTAGATGTTTACTGCACGCACACATACCCTTCATTCAATACACGATTTGTACGTGAGTACCGACAGTAACGGATATCCCGGGAAATTCCGGTTCCAAGTTTAGCGCCAGTCCGGTCCTTGAGTGGAAACCGGTACTGCATTCGCTGCTAGCTACTCAACCGAAAACAACACCAACTGCAAAGCAAGCAGAGCTTGTTTTATGGATGATCATACAGCGAACTGGGGGCAACCCAAAATAAAAATAAACATACATATATCAATATCAACAACCAAGACCAGAGAATAAACATATGTGTTCATCGCATATGTTTGTTTTGGGGTGTAAGGGGGAGTCGCCCACCATCAAGACTCTCCAAATGCCAACCTCACCTGTCCGTGGTGCACCCTGCCGGACAGTGGACGAGGCTCTGGCGACCGATGAATGGCGGGATAACCAATTTGCAGGTGGTAGGTTTCAACCGCGGCTTGCAACCACCCTTGAGACAAAGCCATGCCGCCAAGTGACCTAATCATGTTCCGGCATGATGTTTGGAGGAGGAGATGTCCATTGGAGGAAAATAGGTCCGAGTAATTGCGCAACGTATGAGAACCGTTTGAACTCGAAGGGTTATGATGCACCGGGTGGCTCATTCAGAAGGGCAGCGGGATCGAAAGAAACGGTGCACCACTGGCCGATCGCAGTTGTAGGCCCAACTAGCGTTCTAGCTATTCGTGAAAGGCTGCCCCACCGCCTGTATAAAATCCCGGGATTGCTCCATCGTGCCGGTTGGCGACCGGATGGAGAGTTCCCGATGGCGACCCCCGGGGGGTTTTGGGCGTCCCCACGATCTCCATGTGAGTCCCCCACCAGTTGGTCTGACCACTCGAGTTGCTTGGTTCCAAACATAGCGCTTCACTCAACTTCTATTCCTCTCCCCTATTCACCCTACCAACAATAATGGAAAATTTAAAAAAAGAAAAATAAGTGCCGACAGCGGATGCACTCCCTCTCCCTGAAAGTACACTTCTCTAACATCCGAGGAGTGCACTCAAATCTCCACGATGTCCACCACCACCTTGAAACAGAGAGGCCGCACTTATTCTTTCTGACAGAGACGCAGATCTGTGATCGTTCGGATCTGGCATACCTGCCTTACCCAGCCTATATCCCGGAGACCAAATTTCTCCCCAATGCGGGCGTGTGCGTGTATGTCAGAGACGAGATCTGTTGTCTCCGATACTTGGAAGTTCCGGATTTTTCTGTTTTATGGGTCTATGTAGATACTGGCCTGGACCGAATTGTATACGCCAGTATTTACCGATCACACACGGGAGCTCAGGAGACAACTCGACTTATTGAATATCTTAGTGATACTGCAGATAAGGTCCAACGACGCTATCCCTCTGCGCAGTTGGTGTTCCTTGGGGACTTTAATGCCCACCATGGACAGTAGCTATACCCGTTCAAGGACACCGGCCACGCTGGCAGAGAAACCTATCGGTTCGCAGTAGCTCATGGTCTCACCCAGCTCGTCCACGAACCTACGCGCATTCCTGACATTATTGACCATACTGCGTATTGCTTGGACCTTCTGCTGACAACCGATCCAGACAGATACTCTATGTCCGTATCTCCGCCATTAGGGACATCCGACCACTGTCTGGTGAAAACTGTGTCGCAATACTCCGCAACCGATACCAGCCCAAAAGGCAATAGCTGAGTATGGCGGTTCAAGTCAGCAGATTGGGATGAAATGCGTCACTTTTTCGCTTCTTATCCTTGGCGGCAAGCCTGCTTTACTTCTGATGATCCATCATGCTGTACTGCTGCTGTCTCCAGTGTGATATGTCAAGGTATGGAGTACTTTATACCGTTCTCTGATGTATCCCTGGAGTTCAAAGCCCGCCCATGGTTTAATGCTGATTGCCTCCTAGCTGAAAAGCGAAAGCATGTAGCATACCAAGCCTGGGCGAGCGCTCGCAGAAGCAACGCTATGGATCTCCCAGCTAAGAAGCAGGCGTACAATGCTGCTGCCAAGTCCTGCAAAAAGGTGATCAGAAGCGCTCGTTTCGACCACATTGGCCGTATCGGGGACAAGTTAGCATCCTATCCTACGGCGAGTAAAGCTTTCTGGTCCCTTGCCAAGTCGGTTGAGCTGAACTTCTGCCGCCCATCACTGCCACCACTGCAAAAACCTGACGGGTCTTTGGCCCACAGCTCAAAAGAGTAGGCAGACTTGTTCGCAAATCTCTTCGTGGAATGTTCACGTCTAGATTCCAAAGGTAAAAGCCCACCCACGTTACCCCCATTCGGCCCCAAGATAGAGAACGTCCAAATTCACCAGAAAGAGGTACTCAAATGCTTACTAAATCTAGACGTGAATAAAGCCAGTGGTCCGGATGGCATTCCCGCAGTGGTTCTAAAGCACTGTGCAGCCCAATTATCTCCTGTTTTGACACGCCTATATCGACTCTCTCTAAGGACTGGAAAAGTTCCAAAATCATGGAAGTTTGCAAACGTACAGCCCGTACCAAAAAAGGGCAGTCGAGCCGACCCAATCAACTATAGACCTATTGCAATCACTTCCGTAATTTGCAAAATTATGGAATGTGTATTGAACCATCGTCTCCTGACGTACCTAGAGACCAATGAGCCCCTCAGTGACAACCAATATGGTTTCCGTGGAGGACGCTCAACAGGAGACCTTCTAGTGTATGTCACGCATCTACATGGCCTTGAAAGGGCACGGAGAGGTCATAACCGTATCCTTAGATATCTCCAAGGCCTTTGCCGGGTATGGCACGAAGCCCTCTTGAGCAAGCTTCCTGCGTATGGCATACCATGTGGACTCTGCGACTGGATTTCTGATTTCCTGAGGGAACGGTCAATTCAAGTTGTCGCCGATGGCTTCTCATCTGACCTAATGGAAATCAACGCCGGCGTACCTCAGGGATCTGTTCTCTCTGCAACATTATTCCTGCTGCACATTAATGACCTTCTTTTATCGGAAGGCATTATTGGTTACGCCGATGACAGCACTGTTGTAGAGAGATATGTGTCCAATGCGCGAGCGAGTCCAAACCAGATCCAATTTCAGAGAGAGTCGATGATCGAACGGGTTGATTTGACAGTATGTAGGGTTTCCGATTGGGGTGAAGCCAACCTTGTCAAGTTCAACCCTTCCAAAACCCAGGCGTGTCTCTTCTCCGGTAAAAAGAGAACATTCAACTGTGTATCTGTACCGATCACAAACCATCGAGGGCTTCTAGGCATGACCATCACGTCGAAACTTAATTTCGGTGAACAGATTGAAACCATGGCACACTCAGCTTCCAAAAAATTGGGAGTCATCGCAAAGGTCCGGCGGTAATTCAACTCCGAACAGTTGCTCAACCTGTATTCAGCCCAGGTCCCGTGGTCAGACCGTGGGAGTTTTCATCCCCACTCCTTGGTGATGTCGCAGAACATAATGGCGTTTCTTGTCACATTCGAGCGTTTATTGGGAGTTTCAAATTCATTTCGTGCTTATTACCAAAGATTTCTTGCATCTGTATAATTATTTCTTTCAGTGCATTTTTACTTGCGTAAATTTGGGAAACTAATCTGCACTTTTGTATGTAGGAAATGTTTTATAAAAATCTGGTCCGTTATAACTGCACCGGCTTTATTTGCACCCATGTCCAGGGCGTAAAAATACGTTAGTAGATCTTCCTTGGGCTGTTGCTTCCTCGAGTAGAAATTTGCATCGTGATCAACTTCTTTCCCAAACTCAGATATAAATATACATTTGACGTCTTCGAATGTCTCGCATGAATTAATAATCGTCTTATAAAACAACAGTGCCGCTCCCTCCAAATACGCTCACAATATGATTTTCTTGCTCTCATCATCATACACATTTATCGCTAATACAATGTCAAATTGCATCAAAAACTCGCTGACCAAAATTGACGACAAGCCATCATATCTCGTTGTAATATGTTCCATCTTGTTTCGATTTTCTTTGTTTCGAAAATATATTTTTATATATTTGCACTTTACTTGCGCTTTACTTGCAGATTACCCGGCGCCTCCACCATCTACAGGTCCGGGATCGGAATATTTACTGGTATATTTGCAATATCTGCAAATATACCAGTCTCAAAATGTGAATCTGAAAAGAAAATTGCAAATTGGCTAAAACTTTATGGATACGATGAAGATCTTTTAATATAATTTAGCAACTTATTGACTCCCTTAATTTTTTATTTTTTGTTCACAGAAAAAGAACCTCCTTTCAATCTATATTTTTTGAAACTTTAGTAACTAGTGAAATTCTCAAATTTGCTGTCTTTTTTGCTTATAATTTGAAATATTTTGTTACTAAAATAATTCCATATATGATAAAAGAAGAACGCTTTATTACTTCAGTAAGAGCTATTAAACTGTAATTATTTCTGTTTATTTCAATCTCAATTTACCTATTGTATAACATTTGATTTCTGTATAATTGAAATAGTGGCGCCTTCTGATAATTTACTTAGAAGGAGACTTCTATGCCAAAAAATTGTAAAGTAACAAACGTTGAAGCAGAAATGAACATTTCTAAATTTAGATGTTTTTCTTTTTATACTACCACACATTTTATATTAATTAGGCAATGCCTAAATAGCACTTGTGAATTAATTTTCTTTAATTAAGATACAGATCATTTATCAGTAATATACCCCTAATGGAAAGGCAAGTTCTATTCGCAGCATAATTCTATTTCTGAAAATTAAGCTGAGTAGTGTGGGTGGTAGCAGGTGGTCCTGGCATCGAATGATGCTACTGCAAATATCACAGACCTCGGTACCTAGGTAGCTACATATATCTGTACACTAACTAGTCAGAATTACAACGTGTGCGTACTGACCAAGCGTAGACTAGAACTACTTTCAGTTGGGATGCAAATTCAAAATTAATTTATCTAAAGTTTCTAGATTAAATATTTCATATTTTGCATTTTTTGTACGTAGCCCATTTCTAGATAAATATGTTATAAATAAGTTACTTTTATTTTGTTTAAAATTGTTCTTTGTGTATTTAATTAATGAAAATATTGTTATGTACTTTATTTGTATATTTATATTCGTTTTTGTGTTTGATTTAAAATTTAATCATGTAAGGCAGTTTCTTGCGTCTTAGTTTTGTAATTTTGGCACGAAAATTTTCCTTATAAAATTTTTCATTAACAGCGTTTCAAAACAGAAACGTTTCAAGTTTAAAAATTTTGAATATCTAGTTCGCATTGCTATGATATTGGCGTGACATTTTGGAGATGGGTTCACAAAGGGTTCGACGCACCGCAAATAAGAATGATCATCAAATACACCCAAACATATTATTAACCTACTGAGTACTTAGATGATCCGAAATAAAACCCAACTATGCAAACAATCCTCATAAACTGCCCCTTTTCTGTGCAAATTACTATGTATTATACTTATTTATGTTACGATTCTAATAAAATAAGCTCTTAGTAAAAAACTTGTCGCCCTCATATTTTAATTCAAACTTTTTTCAGATTTTTCAGATTTCAGAACAGCGAACATAATTGTTAATTTTGGCACAAATAAACAATGACGTAAAAAGTTCATATGTGTATTAATATACCTTCGGCACGACTAATGCGCCTAGTCGCCTAATTCGTACCACCTACAGCCTGAGTCGTACTTAGAAAATATAAATGATTAAATATATATATATATATATATATATATATATATATATATATATATAATCTAAATATATATATATATATATATATATATATATATATATAATAAACAATATAGAAAAGTACTTAATAACCAGAGATCACATGAACAACAAAAAATTATAAACAATTCAGATTGTTTATAATTTTCAATTCAGATTAGAAAAGAATTGAGATTAAATACAGATATCACAAATATATTTCTTTATTGTACTTTCTAAATTCATCAAATGCTGTGCTAATATCTCTTCCATGTCTGGTGCCATATAATTAGGTCTTCCAACTTTTGTTCTTTTATTCAAACCTTTCAAATGTCGTCGCAGTGTAGGCTTCGGTATATTAAATCTTCAACAAGCTTTATTAAATCCTATTTCTCCATTCTGATGTTTCTCTAAAGCTGTGTTCATATCCTCCTGCTTCCAAGTATTATACTTCCTTTTCGCCATATTTAGATATAACCTGCTATGTAAAATAATAAACAATTTTCTTAATAGTTAAATCGTACCAGTACGAATAAGGGATTTAAGCACGGGTACGACTGAAGCAGCGGTGTCTTCCAACTTTAAAACTAAAACCATTGACACATTCTAAAATTTTCTACCGTTTAAGTATTCGTAAATGATTGCTAGATAAGTATTACAAATAGACGTTAACAAATAAAAAAGGTAAGGATCTCATTCCTGCCATAAAAAGCTTACAAATGAGTCAATTATTTTAATAAAAACTGATTAAAAAACTTACCATTTAATTATTTTTGCTTCACGACGCCGGCCAGCCGTCCACTTGTATACGTTGCTTGCTCGACTAAATACTTCAGATTGACGACAATAGATGGTGCAATTTATAACTATCAGACAAGATATTGATGGGGTACGACTTAACCCATGGTACGACTTAAGCAACCTTACCCTACATCACGCAAGGATACACACCCTACATTAAAATTTAAATTCTATCACAACTTCAGCTAGAAGTACATGAACACCTATGGCCGTTATTACGACGGTGGATTGAAAAGTTCGCGGCCTAAATAAGAAAATACAAGAATAATGCAATTTTTTATGCTCCTCCTAGGTCACAGCACTTAGTCCAGCGCTCCTCCAAAGCCTTGATCCCATTTAAATAGAAGATCTCGTCAAGGTCTTAAAAAAAGGCATATACGGCTACTGTGACCTCCTCATTGGTAGATAATTTCATTCCACGTAAGAGTTTTTTTAGTTTAAAAATAGAAGGTGCCAAGTCAGGCGAATAAGGAGCATGAGGAAGCACATTGTTAGGGCCTTCAATAAAACTATGTGTAGTGGACTGTATGATATGTATTAAACGTTAAGACAAATGAATTATAAGCTCGTATTTCGAACTACAAATATAAAAATGCGCGAGCGCGGATTGTGCGTATGATAGTTGGTACGGCACTGAGCCGTCAGTAGCTCGTTCGGCGGTGCGGAGCGGGGCGACGCACCGTTATGATCCGCCCGCGCCCCGCTGTCTCGGTCATCGGCCGCTCCATGCTCCCCACGTTGAAGATTGCTGGTCTTCAAATCACTGCTGCTGAGGCAACGGGCAGATAGTATTAAAGGCCCGTCTCTGCAAGCCCCTGCGTGTGCGGATATCGGCGACCCTGGTGATTCCGTCGCTGCCTGGTATCACTCGGATGACTCGTCCCATGGGCCACATGAGAGGAGGAGAGGCCTTGTCTTTGATAAGGACAAGCGCTCCTTCCTTGAGTTCCCCTCCAGTAGAACGCAGCCATTTGGATTTCTCCTGAAGCCATAAAACATATTCATGTGAGAAGCGACTCCAGAAGTGCTGCTTCAGACTCTCGATGCGCTCGAACCGTTTGAGCGAAGAGACGTTGACGTTCGTGACCTGTGGATGGGGCACCATCAGTAAAGATCGCCCAATGAGGAAGTGTGCTGGAGTAAGAGGAGTGAGGTCGGTTGGATCGTTGGAGAGTGGAGTCAAAGGTCGAGAGTTTAAAATGGCTTCGATTTGAATGAGGCAAGTAGCCATTTCTTCGAATGATAAATGAGTTAAGCCTAGGACGCGTTTGAGATGATACTTTGTGGATTTAACTGCTGACTCCCATAATCCACCAAAGTGAGGAGTATATGCAGGTATAAAAGAAAAGCTAATACCTGTGTCTATACTACTCAGTTCCAAATCCTGTGAAAGTAGTTTCGCTAGTTCATGGAAGGCTCCAACGAAGGTAGTCCCGTTGTCCGAGAAGACATTGCGTGGCTTCCCCCGCCGAGCAATAAAGCGGTTAAGAGCTGCTAAGAAGGCTTCCTTGGTCATGTCTGAAACTAACTCTAGGTGAACGGCTCTTGAGGCCAAGCATACAAAAACACATATGAAACACTTTATCAGTCTGCACCCTCTACCCTTGCGGTCAGCAATCATGATCGGTCCGGCGTAGTCAACACCTGTGTCTAAAAAGGGGAATTCAAGATGCAATCGCTGCACTGGAAGATTGCCCATGACGGGTTGAATTGTGTTCCCTTTTATTCGCGTACACTTCACACAATTATGTGTGACCTTTCTGGCAAGATTTCTACCGCCAATAGGCCAATAGTGATGACGAATAGAGGTTAGCAATAATTGAGGTCCTGCATGAAATAATTTTAAGTGATACATATTAAATATTAAGATGCAAATGTGGTTAGCACTGGATAGTAGTATAGGATGTTTAACATTGTAGTCATAATAGGAGTTATTAAGTCTGCCACCTACTCGAACGATGCTATTATCATCAAGAAAAGGTGATAGAGATAGGAGTTTGTTTTTATGCGGTAATGATTTGCCTTGTTTAAGTAGGTTGTATTCATCAGGAAATGATTCTCTTTGGCTAATTTGTAAAATAATGTTTAAGGACGTGTTTAATTCCAACGATTTAATTAAACCTACGTTGCGATTATGTTTACTTACTTTACAATTATTTATGAATCGAATTATGTAAGCAACAATTCGTTGTAACTTACTAAATATAGAGCATCTTGTAAAAAGTATACTAATTGGGTTATCATTTTCATTTAAGACGTGAAAGGTTTTAATTGTCTCTGGTAAACTGGAGATAGCCTTATAATTAGGTTGCGGGAATTGAGGCCAAAAACAATGATCTTGCTGAAGAAATGACGGCCCTGCCCACCACAAGGAAGACTGAGCTAGCTGGTCAGCTCCTAATCCTCGTGATACGAGGTCTGCGGGATTTTCAGCTGAAGGAACGTATCGCCACGTACTGTTACCCAAACTATCCTGAATTTCAGAGATTCTATGACGGACGAATGGTTTCAGCTGAGTAGGTGATGATGATAACCAACAGAGGACAATTGTTGAGTCACACCAAAATACGGAAGAGCTGAATTTCAGTGTAAGTGACTGTTGTACCTTCATATACAATCTAGTACCAAGAAGAGCTGCGCACAGTTCCAATCGAGGCATGGTGGTAGGTTTTAATGGGGCTACCTTACTTTTGGACGTGAGCAAATGTACATGAACCGAGCCTTCAGCATCAATGCTGCGTACATACACGCAGGCGCCGTAGGCTCGCTCAGACGCATCTGTAAACACATGTAATTGTAAGTTCGTAGGCGATTCGCACGATATCCACCGTGGAATATCTATGTTATTTAAAAAAGGTAGAGAGTTTTGAAACTCTTCCCATGATCTTTGAATGTTAGACGGCACAGGCATTAGAGGCATGTTAGACGCTCGCGCATTTTTATATTTGTAGTTCGAAATACGAGCTTATAATTCATTTGTCTTAACGTTTAATACATATCATACAGTCCACTACACATAGTTTTATTGAAGGCCCTAACATTTGGTCCTTCCACCGTAAAAAGAAGAGAACAAAGCGCCTTGGTAGACAAAGGAATTTGAAAGTTAACGGCTAACGGAAACAGCGGTCGTTATCCTGAGGTTTTAACATCGTGGTCTGAGTCCTGCTTGTCGTCGTGCCTGCCTTCTTCGGGTCGTCGTGGACTGCGTTCTGGAGGTCTTCGGATCAACCGCCTTCAGCCATCCACCCCGTCGGGCATCACTTGGAGGATCATCAGGAGTTTCAAACTTACAACTGCGGCTGCAAGTACATCACTCATCATTCAACAGTACCAACTGATTCGTGCAACAAGAAAGGAAAAAACACTTCCAGCATTGGTGCCGCGCATCAATATTATTGGCATCTCGGCGTGATCATCATTACCTTGTGGATGGCATAAAACCGTGAGATCGTTCCAATATTACTTTCCCTTCATTTTCCTAAAATCAATCCTTTATTTATTTTAAATCAGTGCACTTTTCGGGCAATGTTTTTAATTTTGTTATAACGTATAACCGTTATTTTTTTACCTACCTTATGGATTCATGTAGTTAAAAAAAAAAACCGTTATTATTATTATTATTTTTATTAGCATTGAATAATTCATCGCTTTTTCACAGTTTATTGTTCACTATTTTTAAATAATAGTATTCTCAGTTAATTTGTATTCGGGTACCAGCTTATTACTCACATTTATAGCGCCTTATATTTTTACGTAGCAAAGTTTATTTCGCAATACTTGCTTATCTTTTCTATGAAACTTGCCTATTGTAGCTTATTTATTTATACATTATAATACCTACTTAATTATTGCTGATCGAAAAGATGTCTGACGCACAATTTAAAGCTTTAGTAAAAAAACGAGCTTCAATTAAAGCTAAGCTTACAGTTTTTTCTAACTACATTCAGCTGTCCAAATCATGTGAGAAGTTGAGTGAAGTTCAAGTTATGGAAATTGAATATAGGCTTACTACTTTTGAAGGCTTATATGAAAAATATGACACCTTACAGGATGAATTGGAGACATTGGTGGACAACCCCGAAGAGCAATATGCGGAGCGCGAAGAGTTCGACACTCTGTACTGCAGCTTGGTGGCCTCCGCTCGGCAGCTTATCAACAATTCACGCAAGCAGTTGGCCGCAGATATTCCATCCGAGGTGAGCTCTTGCCATGGCATACACAAACACAGTACTGTTCGTTTACCTAAGATTGATTTGCCGAAATTTTCGGGCAGTTATCATGACTGGTTAGAGTTTCGTGATACCTTTGTTTCCATTATTCATGAAAACCAATCTATTGACAGAATTAATAAATTACATTACCTTCGAGCTTCGCTAAGGGGTAGTGCTCTTTTGATAATCAACAACCTTGACTTCAAATCTGAGAATTACGAAGCTGCCTGGAAGTTGCTTTGTGAGCGTTACGATAATAAGAGGCTGCTTGTTAATAATCATGTCCAAGCTTTATTTAACATTGATGCATTTGTAAAGGAATCAAGTAAGTCGATAAGACACCTAGTTGATGTAACTAACAAAAATTTAAGAGCTTTAGCAACATTAGATCAACCTGTTCAATATTGGGATACGTTAATTATTTATATTATGACGGGAAGGCTCGATCAAGTTACAAATAGAGAATGGGAGCAGCACCGTAACTCTATGTCGGAACCACCTACTCTACCAGTATTCATTTCGTTTCTTAGCAGTCGGGCAGATTTACTCGAAACATTAGAGGAATCCAAGGTTGCTAGAGTGCAAAATGTACAAACTTCTAATAATACTAAACCTAAAACTTTTTTAATTAATACTAATAATACTAACAACACTTACAAATCTAATAAACCTTTGCCTTGTCAATTATGTAATCAATCACATTTATTATTTTCGTGTCCTAATTTTAGAGAATTACCAATAAATACGAGGATAAAAAAGGCTCATGAATTCAAAGTATGCATCAATTGTCTTCGTCCAGGGCATAACGTTTCTAAATGTAAATTGGGGCCTTGTAAATACTGTCGTCTTTATCACAACACATTGTTACACGTTGAGAGTGCACCACAAGAGTCTACCTCTCAAAATGTAGCACTTACATTAAATGACACCTCTGAAACAAACATTGTGTTACTGTCCACAGCGCTTGTGAATGTGGCGGACGCCAACGGAAAGCTCCACCGCGCGCGAGTCTTGCTGGATAACGGAAGCACGGCAAACTTCGCTTGCGAAGATTTATGCAGTAAGCTGAACCTTTATACCTACAATACAATCTCTCAAGTACGGGGTATAAATAGTCAGGCTACTAATTGTTCGAAGTCATGTAGATTCAAACTACAATCTATAGATAGGTCTTACGAAATAGGTATACAATGTTTCGTCCTACCTAAAATTACATCTAATCTACCATCAACTTACGTTGACACTCGGTACATACAAATACCTACTGGCATTCGTCTTGCCGATCCCACTTACAATCATCCTTCAGGTATCGATATCTTAGTCGGTGCACAAGTATTTTGGGAAGTTCTTGGCGCGAATCGTATCAGTTTAGGAAAGAATAAACCCACCTTGTTCGAATCAAGGTTGGGCTGGTTGATTTCAGGCAGTTTCATAAAACTTAGCAATCCTAATTCACCCGTCTGCATGTTTACAGATCACACACTTACAGATTTATCTCGTTTCTGGGAACTTGATACAATCCCTTCAAAACATAAGTTCACTCCAGAAGAGAGACGGTGTGAAAAAATTTTCGTGGACACCACTTACCGCAACCCTGACGGTCGGTTTGTGGTTACTGTTCCCCTCAAAGAGTCGCCAGATACATTAGGCAACTCATTTACAATGGCTAGGAATCGTTTTCTTTCGCTAGAACGTCGCTTACAAAAAAATCCAGGTCTTAAAAGGTTGTATGTTGATTTTATGGAAGAGTATATACGGCTAGGTCACATGACTGAAAACAATAAAACCTGTGACTCTAACTCTTCAGAATCTTCATACTATCTTCCACATCATTGTGTTATGAAGGAGTCAAGCACCACTACTAAACTTCGTGTAGTTTTTGACGCCTCTGCAGCGACTACTTCCGGTAAATCGTACAATGACATTCAAATGGTGGGAGCTTCTCTTCAAGATGATTTGGAATCAATTCTTTTGCGCTTCCGCCAGCACAAAGTTGCTGTGTCGGCGGATATCGAACAATTTTATAGGCAACATCTCATTGTCCCTGAACAACGTTCTCTACAGCAAGTGATTTGGAGAGACAGGCCTAACGAGCCAATAAAAACTTATGTTCTTAATACAGTTACTTATGGCACAGCATCTGCACCCTTCCTCGCAACTAGGTGCCTTATTCAACTAGCCGATGATTGTCCAGATAGCAACCTTCAATTCACAATTAAACATGACTTTTACGTCGATGATTACTTATCAGGCTCTACAACTACTGAAAGTACGATTTCACAGTGTCGTCAGGTCATTGCTACTCTCCAATTAGCTAAATACAAATTGCGGAAATGGAACTCCAACGCCCCAGAGGTTTTGTTAGCTTTAAACAATACATGTGACAACAACACTTATGTAGAGCTTAATGCTCAAGCGATGTCTAAAACGTTAGGTTTAAATTGGAAATGCATAAATGATACATTTTCATTTTCCATTAACCTAATTAAATCTAACAAAATTACAAAGCGATGTATCTTGTCTACGATAGCGCAAATATTTGACCCGTTAGGTCTTGTAGCGCCGTGCATTGTTGGAGCTAAACTAATCATGCAACAGCTATGGGTAGCTAAATGTTCATGGGATGAACCTGTGCCGTACCAACTATCATACGCACAATCCGCGCTCGCGCATTTTTATATTTGTAGTTCGAAATACGAGCTTATAATTCATTTGTCTTAACGTTTAATACATATCATACAGTCCACTGCACATAGTTTTATTGAAGGCCCTAACACACATCGAAACCATAATTCACTATTTGAGCCATCGATTCTGCAAATTCTTTCTTGGCCAACAATCCTGGTCTTTTAGACTTTATTTCTTCGCGTAATCGACATAATAGTACCTATGCAGCAGTATGCAAAATTTATAGTTTGACCTCTTTCTAAGTAATCAACCAAGATGACACCCTTAGAATCCCAGAAAACCCATGCCATTACGTTGATTACTGATAAACACACCTTGGCTTTCTTGGGGGTCGGAGATCCGGGTCTCTCCATTGTATGGATTCAGGAGTAGGTATAGTGATGAACCCATAGTAGTATAATGGTAGTAGTATAATATCGTATGGTATTTCGTCCATAGTAACAAACCTTGCCGAAAATTCGTTCAGATCAGCTTGAAAAAGCTCTAAACAGTCTCTAGAAATCGTCAGCCAAGTTTGTTTCTGTTCAATTGTAAGGAGCCGTGGAACCCATCTTGCAGACACCTTTTGGAACCCTAATTCACTAACGACTATGTTTTGTGTACGTTCATATGAAATCCCCGGAGCTTCAGCTATCTCAGATACCTTCAATCTTCTGTCTCCTATGATGATATCATATAATTTTTCGATGTTTTCCGAAGTCGTAGCTGTAGAAGGCAGTCCAGAGCGGGGGTCATCTTTGATGCTCTCTCGTCCACGTTTACAAAGCCTTGATCCCATTTATAGAAGGTCACATAGAAGGTCTCGTCAAGGTCTTCAAAAAAGAAGACTTCACTTTGACCTCCTCATTGGTAGAAAATCTCATTCCACCTAAGTGTTTTTAGTTTTGAAAATAAGTGGCAGTCAGAAGAATCTTGCAGACACCTTGTGGAACCCTAATTCGTTAACGATCATGTTTTGTGTACGTTCATATGAAATCCCTAGAGCTTCAGCTATCTCAGATCTTCAATCTTCTGTCTCCCATGATGAGATCACATATTTTTTCGATGTTTTCCGAAGTCGTAGCTGTAGAGGGCCGTCCAGAGCGGGGGTGATCTTTAATGCTCTCTCGTCCACGTTTAAATTCAGCTGTCCACTTTTTTATCATTGTATCGACGGAGCAGATGTTCCTAAAGTAGCCACTATATCTGAGTCTGCTTTGGAGTTAAGTGTTTCTTGTTGAGGTATTTGATCACGGCACGGTGCTCTAAAATATCCATTTTAAAAATTAATGAAACTTACTCTCACTTAATGTCCAATAAAATAAATAATTATGAATGTATCTCAGAGAAAAATTGCACAGAGACTGACAAAGAGTCTAGGTTCCATATGGTGGTTTTATAATAATATGACAACGCTAACTACGTTACTTTTCAATCCACCCTCGTACTTCGTAATTTTTGCTTATCTTGCACGGGCTTACCCCTTCCAACGGTTATGAAAAACTAAACTGCCTGTCCAAAAAAAATATTTGGGATTGGTTAAAAGGTATTTCAATTCAGTATAGGTAGTATAGTATAAGTAGTATAGTATAGGTAGTATAGGTGCAATTATGACTGTAATCTGTTTTATGTTAAGAAATGAATAAATTAACTTAAAACATGAGAAACAAATATAGTGAATGCCATGAATGATAATGCGATCCACTACTTTTTGGTTTTTTCATAGTAGTGTGCGACCATACATCAAAACAGTACTGAAGTGCTTCTTCGTGGATGGCACTATTGCTATAAAAGGCTAGACCTAGATAAAATCACATTATAAGAAGTGCTAAAATACTACACAGGGTTTAAAAAAGTATCGACAATCTTGAAACAATTGAAAGAGTTGTTTGAACTTAACAACTTTTTCTAAAAAACAAAGACTGAATTCGAGAAAAAATGCATAAATATTTTTTTTGTAAAATCCCACTAAGCTGCATCGCCAATGACTCACGGACTGCCTGATATAAAGGCCGATTAATATTGATCCAGTAGCTTGCGGCAGTGTCACTGGCTTCGCTCGCCAGCTACTGGATCACTGTAAATTGGCCTTAATATGCAGCAGCCGAAGCGCCAACGCAGTCCGCACAAACGGCGGGGAACGGGTGTTCTCGTTGTGCGCGTTAAAGACGCATTGCAAGTTGCAATATCATAAATCAGCATTGCATTTTTTATATAAATATATTATTCTTTTGTTGTACGCTTTGGATACATGTTTCTTTGGGAAAGGTTTTCAGTTTAAGCGACTCCTTCTTCTGTTTCAGGATTGATAGCACTTTCTTCACACCCACTATATTTAAATGGTCCACTATTAGCCCACGCCTTGAATCAGAAATTAAGCCACAACTTATCGAATGTATTTTTTTGTAATGTCACTTGTGAATGTCAATATTGCGTGTGCTGGTTGATTGATTTGCTTTGGTTGTCGTTGTGTGTGGTGCGTGTTGGAAAGTTGATGCAATAATACAAAACTAAAAAAGACAGCGGTATGCCCGTGACTTATAAAAAATATCTACTTGATATCTATTACTTACTACGGTAAAACATGCGATCTTACGTACCATCAGCATTCAAAATACTATCACTGCGTAAAACTGCTTCCTTGTGTGACGTAAATTATTGCGATGGGTTCGTGAATCTTCTTCAAGTTATCAGTAAACAAAAAATTTTTTAATAATAGTAATAATTCTATAGGAGAAAGCATGGCAGGAACTACATTACCTGAAAGGGTGGCACAAATGTATTACAGTTACGGATTGTTTATTTCTTCTTATTCTGTTACTGCTATATCATTAGCTCTTTCAGTGGTTTTGTTGTGTTGGTAAGTTTTTATACGTATAATATTATTATTATTGAATATGTTCAGTTGTATATTTATTGTTTACTACAAATACTTAAATTTTGCAGTTATCCATTATTGAATGTTCCATTGCCGGGAAACATTCCAACCACAGTTAACTTGCCAATACATGAATTGAAAAGCGATCTACAACATAAAGCTGATGCCGAGTGTACTTCAAATAAATGTCAAAACAATGGTATATTATTTTCTTTATAAATAAAATTAATTAAAAGGCTACATACTAAGGCACATTTAAAGCAGTGTAATGACATTTTTAACCTGATTGTAAAAATGGATATTCACAATATTTACATGGATATTCAACTGATTATAAGAATATGAGATATAAATAACTAAATTAAATAAAATAACTAAATGAAGTTTAAAATACAAATAACTCACAAAATGATTAACCAACTAAATTGATATTTGAGACAAAATGAATGTTTAAGAGTTTTTGCTAAGAACATGTGCTTTCACCTGCAACCTCCCAAAACATTTTGAGATATAAGTGAACTTGCATACAAACCAACATAAATTTGAAATGTAAAATTGTCTGCTTTTTACTTTTGATTACACCTACCCCTTCAGAGTCAAAGTAATCAGAAAATGGATTAACAAATTGGTTTTATTAAATAAAATAGCAGTTCACTATTGAAAGAATGCTGAATCTCGCTAAATGTATGATTTCTGTAGTTAAGTATCCCTTAAATGTCTATAGAACATGTATTCTGCTTTATAAATCTTATCTCAACTGATACCACCTGCTTATGATTCGCTTAGTATAAAAACAAGTGCAGGATAAGACACATTTATTAACCTTGATATGGACTATTACAAGTAGTTTGTTATTTGGTTTCCTTGCGGTGGTAGTAACCCTCTTTTTTTCCAGAGTCCTCTAGACTCTAGAGGTCTCTGGAAGGATGAGGACTTTTACAGACATCATAAGAAGAACAACCTGTATGATTGCAAAAAATACATGATTAATTGATTTTGCACTAAAATGAACATTTTGATATTTAACCAAATATTCCAGAGTTTGAATACAAAGAGAATTAATTATTTGGGCAGCTTGACTTTGTCGAAGCCCAAAAATTTTCTCTGAGTTGTTTTTAATGCAAATTAAGTAAGGCCTGTTTGGAATTACTAATGTAATAATAATAGTAAAGTATGGCCCTCAGTAAGCTGAGCTTGTGTTATGGATGACCATGCACCGAACGGAGGGGAACCCAGAATAAACATACATTAATAAATATAAACAAGCATGACCCGAGAACAAACATCTGTGTTCATCACATTAATGCATGACCTTACCAGGACTTGATCCTAAGACCTCTGGCATTTGAGGTAGGGCTACAACTCACTACACCACTCAGCCATCATCTAATTACTTTACACATTGTGATGAAACTCATATACTTTAATACTGTACTAATAAGAGTTTATAGATCCATTTAAAGCAAGTAATATCATTATTGATTGCTCTTTCAGATTTTTCATTGCCATTGGAAGTTCTTCTCAATGAAACACAAAAACTTCCATACCTGTGGGTGAAAGAAAAACCACTGCTATATATACAACAAATTATTATGAAAATTGGTAAGAAATATCATTAAAATGTGTACTTGCTTTAATTAGCATAACTGTTCATTCATCCAATTTTATTATTGTGTAAACTAAAATAGCTTTATCTGATGTTTCCATAATATTAGGTCTTTACCTATGAAATTGCCGTTTTGCACGAAATAAATGAAGCGTAATTTTTTTATATATTTTTTATTTCTATTAATCAAAATAATCACCCATGCAATCAATGCATCTTTGCCAACGCATTGGTAGCTTATTGATGCCTTTCTTGAAGAAATCAGCTGGACGGGAGGCAACAAATTCTTCAAAGGCATTTTGTACTGCCTCTCGGGTATTGAATTTTTTTCCCGCCAAGAAGTTATCCAAATTCTGGAAAAAGTAGAAGTCTGTAGGCGCAAGGTCTGGTGAGTACGGCGGATGACGGAGAACTTCCAACCCCAACTCTTGTAGCTTGGAGACCGTCTGCTGTGCAGTATGAGGTCGCGCGTTGTCGTGCAGGAACAGTGGAGCCGAACGATTGACCAAAGCTGATTGGAGACGTGCGAGCTTCTCCATCATTGTGTTCAGTTCTTCACAGTACACATCTGCAGTAATGCTTGTCCCGTTTGGCAAGAAGCTGTGATGAATTACACCCGCGTTAGACCACCAAACAGTGACCATCACTTTTCTAGCGGTAAGTTTTCGTTTAGGGCATTGTTTGGGTGCTGAACCAGGGTCCAACCAACTTGCTGAGCGCTTGCGATTGTCAAACAGGATCCATTTTTCGTCACAAGTAACATTGCGGTTCAGAATTCCTTCATTTGTATGCCTGCTGAGCAGTGCAAGGCACGTCTCCACGCGTACTTAGCGCTGGCGGTCATTGAGTTCGTGGGATACCCATTTGTCAAGCTTTTTTACCTTGGCAATTTGACGCAAATGGACCAATATTGTTTTGATATAACGTCGAAAGCTGCTGCTAATTCAGCCGTGGATTTAGTTTCATCAGCTTCCACAATTGCCTTTAATTCGTCATTGTCGACCAAAGTTTTCGGACGACCACGGCGTTCATTTTTCAGGTCAAAATTTCCAGAACGGAAGCGGGTAAACCAATAACGGTTGATGCGTTCGTTTGTAGTGTTCGCTCCGTAAACGTCGTTGATGTTGCGTGCCGCTTGTGCCGCTTTGCTGCCACGACGGTACTCATACTCCATAATTACTCGAATTTTTAACTTATCCATGATGACGAAAAATGTTCGAATGCGTTGAAAACAAAACACTAACTATTAAACAAATGACGATTTTAGAAAAAGAATTCCATGTTTGTCAAATAAAATTAATTTGAAATTAGAATTATCAGTCAAAAAAAAATATTTTCAATTGAAATGGCCAGTACGGCAAAACGGCAGTTTCATAGGTAAAGACCTATTATTACACAAACATAAATATCTCCTTATATAATAAATATTAGCCTCATGCCATTCATATCTTTTTTACAGCTATGATGCAGAAATGTAATGATTTTGTAAAAACATTATGTCACAGTTTTACTGAAATGCTAATTGACAGTTATTTTTTTATAATAGATATTTTAACAAAATTCTTCAATTAATTGTGAATTTCACTAAATAGAATCAATAGGGATCCAAAAAAGTCAGTAATGTAAACCTCATACTTGATTCCTAGACCCTTTTGATGTGTGAATCTATAGTCTGACTAAAACTAATATTGTCAATATTTTTTTGTTTTAAATATATAAAACCGACTTCTTAGTTTCATGTTTCACATTTAACTTTGATTACCTTACTTCTGTATCTTATCTGAAATGCTTTATACAATATTGAATCTTTGATATTTTGTGAACTGAATTAAGGGTTTGATTTCAGGTGTATCACCATGGAACAGCAACTTGAAGCTATGGGATGCCTTCAGAGGACCGCTACAGGAGTCATTCAGATTATTAGAAACAATAAGAAATCATGAACATCTTGAAACGTGAGTGACCCTATTTTTTACATAATTTTACTAATTCATAAGATAACATTTGTAGTGTTGCGCCTTCACTCTGTATAAGCAGTTTTTTTTGTTTTATTTATTATTTTATTATTTTTTGTTTTAACATTCCCGCGTTAATTTTGAGTGAGTGATTAGCATAGTATATCGTGAATTATGAATGATCATTTTATGCAAGTCCTTCAATATTAGGATACTTGAATTCTGGAAGAAACTCATATCCAGCAGTGAATAGCAATAAAGTGAATTGTTTATACAGGAACTAGTCTAGTCTAGTCTAGTCTAAACCAGTTAAGGTATTATTAAAGTAAACATTTTTCAACTGTCAACCTTCATTTTTAGGAGGAATTTATGTAGAAAGGTAATATTTCTTAAGTATGTTTCTTAAGGAACCACAATTTTATTGTTTGTAACAAACTAACTTTTTATCAAAACAACATTTGAATATTAACAAAATAAATGCATTTTCTACAAAACAAAAGGAAACTTTTTTATATTAGGTTTGGCGTTTTTAAAGGGAGGAACATAAAGTTATTTTTTTTTTTATATAATTTATTTATTTAATCAAAGTATGTGCCATGCAGTTTTGCCATCTCGTAGGAAGTTCATTGATCCCTTAACTAAAAAAACTATTCAGGCGCTTTGGACTGCCCCATCGCAGCTGATTTTCTTCCCTCGCAAGAAGTCATCCAAATTTTGAAAAAAATGGTAATCTGTTGGAGGGAGGGAGTACGGTGGATACCTTAGACATTCCAATTGAAGCTCCTCTAATTTGGTAGCCATCTGTTGTCCAGTGTGAGGTCCAACGTTGTCCTGAAGCAGCAGTAGCCTAGAGCGCTTGACCAGCCTCGGTTGTTAAGCAGCTAGCTTTTCCATCATGGTTTGCAGTTGCTGACAACAGACGTCTGCTGTAATCGTCTGGCCAGATTTAAGAAAGCTGTAGTGAACGACACCGGCACTAGTCAACCAAACGCTGACAAGTAGCTTTTTTGAGTCAATTTTCGCTAGAGGCAGGATTTGTGGTGGAACCATTGTGGTGAGTGTTTCTGATTGTCGTACAGGAGCCACTTTTCATCACAGGAAATGATTCGATTTAAAATCCTTTGATGATTGTGCCGGTTTAGTAATGTAACGCAGCACTCGACGCGCGTTTGTCGGTTTGCTACAAACCGACAACTCTCAAGCTTTTTCACCTTCCAAAAACGCACTCTTTTTTGAGCCGTTTCAAGTTTTCCATTTTGTAAACTAAATGACGCATAGAAAAAACCAAAAGAAGAAAATACAAATGGATTACGTTTATCGAGACACAAATTTAATGCTCGAGTAAATAGCTGTATATAAATTTTAAATTGGAATTCTAAACCAAAGAGGAGATAATACAGATCAAAGTGGCCAGTAGACAAAACGCCAATTTTATATGTAAGGATCATATTAATATCAGCCACATAGTTTTCTCAACGGTAATTTCATAAAAAATTACATTTTAACTTAACTTTTCTGTTTTTCCTCCTATCACAATATTTTTCAAATAAATTAATAAATACTTAAAAGAGAATGCCTGTTGATTTGACTTTGTAGCACAAATAAACATTCATTAGTCTATATAAAAGTTCGTTCACAACCTATGACAGTATTTATCTGTACATTCAGTGAACATTTTCCTAGTTATTCCTGATTTTTACATTTGATATATATTTTTACTTTTAAATAATCGAAGTTTCAAAATAAATTTTAACTCGCCAGCGTTCTATACATAAAAACTTTTTTCGCAATACTTACGACTGGTTTGGTATTTATTACGTGTTTAGTACCTTCTTACAAAAACTTGTTATGCATTGATAATCAACAATAATTATCATGGACAACGCAACAAAAACGATCCTTAAGGTATTTTTTTAAACAAGCAATGATTCAAGTTTTTCTTCTTTACGTTTTTGGATACATACAGTAATTATACTATTGTTTTTATCTCAAGGACCTTGATCCCACACATAATTAGTTTACATCACCAGACAATACAGACATAATAGACCATAAGTCATTATGATAAAATAAATACCAAATGTATTATAAGTCGAACATTTTCGGGCAATGATTATTTACAACTTCAAGTCCTGAAACCTTGAAACCTGATGAATCGTTTAATCAACTTCAATTATCTCTTGTGAACAAGGCGCCTACTAAAGCACTGTGTACCACTGGTATAACTAGTTAAGTGCGGCCGCTTAAATTTGAGGGATGAAGGTAGAAGTGGGCGTCGTTTGACTACTGTAACGAAAAAAAAACGTGAATTTTGTGCAGCTGGCGAATCACATACGAGGAGATTCAGCAAAATCTGCAGGTTGGATCAGAAAGTGTTCGAGATATCATCGTACATACAGTTTCACACGGTAAAGTCTCCTCCATCTCATCTCATTAAAGTTCATACTTGCAATGACACTATACCTTCCTTATGTTCGTGCCTTCACATCAATAATTGTCAGACCATAAAATAACTTGGCGTACTTCTGGATGATAGATTGACTTGGTTTCCCCATATAGAACTAAATACCGCTCGCACACGTAAGCTTATCTGCACCTTTAAGAAACTGAGACATGTTGCAGATTTTTCCGTGTTACGCCCAATGTACTTTGCATTGGTTAATTCTGTTATAGGCTATTGTGTAGGTGTGTGGGAGCCTGTAAGACAGTTATGATTCAGCTTGAAAGAGCGCAAAGATCGGTATTGAAAACAATGATATTCAAACCCTTTAGATACTCACGACAATTATTATATAGCGAATGTAAATTGCTTGTACTCAATCTGATCACGAAACAACGTGCACAAACTCCGTATGATCCTGCACTTTGCCACAATAGGCGCACTATACCTAATGTGGTCAACAATATTTCATCTACCACCGCTTTTGCTCGGCGCCAACGATATCATTTCTCGCGCTTTATGTAATAAAATGAATAAGATTTTGAATTACTATCCTCTGTCTGTGCGTGAATGTAAGATGAAAGTAAACGAAACTTTAAGTTACGATGAAACAGAGGCCCTGCTTTGTAGTAGGATCTGATATGTTAAATGTTTTGAATAATTAAAGTATTAAAAATATAAAAATATAAAATAAAATCATAATTTTATCGAATGTATTTTAGTAATTGTATACATTCTGCCTGGCTCCCTTAAGGAGACTGGACATACTAGAGTACATGCACTTTTAATGTTTAAACTTAGATGTATGGAATGTAGGTATACCTATTGTTAAAATTTTATGTACTACTGTAAAAATCTGGGAGATGTCACTGAATCCTATGTCTTCATATGAAATGATTACCCTTATTGTGTAAATAAATAAATATTATTATTATTCTCTATTATTTGGTAATAGACTCTATTATTTGGTATGAAAATAATTAATATGGTTTTGTTAAAATATTTCATTATACAACAAATGCTCCATCGTACAAAAAATAATTTGTCAAAAAGATTAGTCGGTTTAAAGCAAAACAACCGCTTTATTTAACCTAAACAGACAGGGAAATGAAGTTCTAAAAACGAGTCTTATAAAAAAAGATTGTTCAGAGACTTTAAATGTTGACTTGCCATTCACGTTAAAATTTTAAAAAAAATTTTGTTACTAGAAAATCGAATAACATTTAACAACCACATTTATCTCCGTTTAAGCACTTCTAATCTTGACCGTACAATATGAAGGACTATTACTTTAAGGTGTTAACAATAAGATAGTTTATCCAATTGATAAGCTCACGTGTACTCCGTGTATATCCGGATTCATTGTAATGTTTCGCCTCGCAAGGCGCTTTACTTTTTGGGTTCTGTAATTATGTATTTAAATATAAACGGTAAAATGCTGAGCTATATATATTTCAACCCCTTGCACAATATTGATGTTATTTTTTGACAATAGGACTTGATTTGCACCATAGCAACCAAGAAAATAAAATTTTTTTTGAGATATTAGGTCTTTACCTATGAAATTGCCGTTTTTCACGAAATAAATGAAGCGTAATTTTTTATACATTTTTTATTTCTATTAATCAAAATAATCACCCATGCAATCAATGCATCTTTGCCAACGCATTACGCATTGGAAGCTTATTGATGCCTTTCTTGAAGAAATCAGCTGGACGGGAGGCAACAAATTCTTCAAAGGCATTTTGTACTGCCTCTCGGGTATTGCATTTTTTTCCCGCCAAGAAGTTATCCAAATTCTGGAAAAAGTAGAAGTCTGTAGGCGCAAGGTCTGGTGAGTACGGCGGATGACGGAGAACTTCCAACCCCAATTCTTGTAGCTTGGAGCCGAACGATTGACCAAAGCTGGTTGGAGACGTGCGAGCTTCTCCATCATTGTGTTCAGTTCTTCACAGTACACATCTGCAGTAATGCTTGTCCCGTTTGGCAAGAAGCTGTGATGAATTACACCCGCGTTAGACCACCAAACAGTGACCATCACTTTTCTAGGGGTAAGTTTTCGTTTAGGGCATTGTTTGGGTGCTGAACCAGGGTCCAACCAACTTGCTGAGCGCTTACGATTGTCAAACAGGATCCATTTCTCGTCACAAGTAACAATGCGGTTCAGAATTCCTTCATTTGTATGCCTGCTGAGCAGTGCAAGGCACGTCTCCACGCGTACTTCGCGCTGGCGGTCGTTGAGTTCGTGGGGTACCCATTTATCAAGCTTTTTTACCTTGCCAATTTGACGCAAATGGACCAATATTGTTTTGATGCTAACGTCGAAAGCTGCTGCTAATTCAGCCGTGGATTGAGTTTCATCAGCTTCCACAATTGCCTTTAATTCGTCATTGTCGACCAAAGTTTTCGGACGACCACGGGGTTCATTTTTCAGGTCAAAATTTCCAGAACGGAAGCGGGTAAACCAATAACGGGTGGTGCGTTCGTTTGTAGTGTTCGCTCCGTAAACGTCGTTGATGTTGCGTGCCGCTTGTGCCGCTTTGCTGCCAAGACGGTACTCATACTCCATAATTACTCGAATTTTTAACTAATCCATGATGACGAAAAATGTTCGAATGCGTTGAAAACAAAACACTAACTATTAAACAAATGACGATTTTAGAAAAAGAATTCCATGTTTGTCAAATAAAATTAATTTGAAATTAGAATTATCATTCAATAAAAAATATTTTCATTTGAAATGGCCAGTACGGCAAAACGGCAGTTTCATAGGTAAAGACCTATTATTAAGTGCCTGGTTACTAGTCCTGGCAGTAGTAGGGATTGGCGGATTCCCGCTCACTTATTAGGTATGGTATCAAACGCGAATTTATTTAATAAGGTCGCGGGGGGTCGAATCAAACCGCGATGCTCGCTAAGTTAGCGAACGTTCATCAAACGAATCCGCGATATTATTTTGATTAAACCGCGGATCAAAGTAATTCGCGATATTATTTTGATTAATCCGCGTATCAAATTAATTCGCGCCTAGTAGAACGCGAAGTCCAACTTACCCAAAAAACCTAAAATGCCCTGGTTTCTGGTAGTAGTAGGGATTGGCGGGTTCCCGCTCACTTATTAGGTATGGTATCAAACGCGAATTTATTTAATAAGGTCGCGGGTGGTCGAATCAAACCGCAAATGTTATTGACTATTTACTTTTCTTCAATTATAATTTATCTTACTATACCTATTGTGAATTATAATCATTTCACCCGCCAGGTATTGCAAATATGTTACGAAAGGGTGCTTCAGTAGCGTCTTATTGTTCATATTATTTAAACGTTATGCAGCATGTTTTTACTTGTTACATATGACTAACCAAATTCTTGTGATAACAATGTAGCCCCATGACGACGGTTACTTTTTGTGTTTCTTGGAAAATTACAAAGTTAAAATGGGTTTTTTATCAAAAACCAAATTCTTGTGATAACAATAAAGGGAGAGAATTTGCTGCTTCCTCAATTATTTCAATTCTTCCTTTATCGGTTTGTAGTCTCATGACGACGACGGTTAATTGTTTACGCCTCCAACCACCTCCTTCTTCTTACTTTTTTTTTATCTATTTTGGATCGATATAAACCGAAGGGAGCTCATACATCTGTACATTTCAAATCTACCAGTGCGAGTGAAAACTTGAAACTTATTACCCAGTAAGAAGTTCCTGCATCGCTGC
Source organism: Marasmarcha lunaedactyla (assembly GCA_923062675.1). Taxonomy (NCBI): domain Eukaryota; kingdom Metazoa; phylum Arthropoda; class Insecta; order Lepidoptera; family Pterophoridae; genus Marasmarcha; species Marasmarcha lunaedactyla. Next base: position 7,361,619 of record OV281339.1, on the reverse strand, counting down.
TATACAAAATGTCTGTGAGTATTGCTTTTAATTTTTTTTATTTCTTTCTATTTGTGTAATCAAAATGTGTTTTTACTACTCATACTTTGGTCGTTAGATTTGTAATATTGTCTTATGATTTTAACAAAGTTTAGTTATTTTTCTGAGGCTTTTTATTCGATTCACTACTTTCTTCATTTCGCAGTTTGTTTTTTCAAACATTGTATGTTTTCATGGAACCATTTAATATTTAAATTCTTTGATAGAGATACATGTCCGTTTTATTTCAATGTAACTTAACAAACTTATTAATTTTGTTCTTTACTTTTGTTTCAGAATCAAGATACTTTTACATTAAAAAACTACTACTTTCCTGATACTCCCGACGAAGACGAAGAAATCACTCTACCGTCGTTCAGGATAAATACCCAAAACGTCGGTTGCAAAAGAGTGGCAAACAACATCGAAAAGTTTTTTGAAAAACCGAAAAGGAAGAAGAAGGGTGCTAAGTTATCATCGTGCGTCGGACATTGTAGTGAGGGTGGTGTAAGCTACATATCAACTAATGACGATGACGGTTCAAATGCGAGTCATCTTGTGAAAATCGAAATATATGACATGAACAAAATTCGCAACGTTTCCAATACGGAGCTTTGGAAACATACAGACGTGCGTGTGAAATATTACGCTCACAGCGGAGACGACCAACACTATCAGAGCACCCGAGATATCATCTACGAAATAACACAGAAAATAGCAACAAAAGAAGATTGTGCTAAGTTCTTTGTGGAGACTAAGGACAAAAAACCGTGAGATAACTCTTAAAGGTGTGATGTGATTCAGTGACAATACTAACTTTAACAATAAAACCAAGTGAGAGACACATAAAACTGTGAGTGCACGCAACTACCTGCTCAGTGGTGGTTAATAAAATTCAAATTTTTCATCCAAACAATTTGTTGTTCTTGTGACATTTTGTGTAGCAGCAGTACCAAATGAACTTCAATATGGATACTTCATACGATATCGATTTGTTCAATTTGTGTGAAGATTATGAGTTGAATCAACTATGTCAAGAAGTTGAGGATGCAAATATCATTCAACATGGAAAAGAAGGAGCGAAGCGAACTTCTGCGGATGTGTTTCCTGAAGAAAATCCAAGTAGTAAGAGGTTATGTCTGCCGTCAACAAGTTCAGAAGAAGTAAAACATGGATCAAACGTAAGTTCAAAACATAGTGATCGCATTGAATGTATGATTTGTAAAAAAATTGTTTCAAAAAAATACTTTGCTAGCCATTTGAAAAGTGAAAGTCATAAAAGTCATGTGCTATCATCGCATAAAAAACTTAAAAACGTTGATCTAATCGATTCCGCGTTCGGCAACCGCCTTCTTACTTTTAGAATCACTTCTGAGTCCAATGACGAAATAAATAATTACTTTGAAACACCAGAATCGTTCCTCACAAATATTAAGGAAACCATATTTTTATTGTTAGAAGAATGCATTCAAAAACGAACAATAATCAAAGTGAACTTTATTTTAAAAGCTGATTTCACACAAGAAACTAAACAGCAAAAGAATACATTTGATTTCCAAACGTTAAATTGGACTGTCTGCCATGGTGACGATTTAAAAATGATTTTTGCTTCAATAAATAACGAAATTACAAATAAAGTTAGCAATTTTGAAAAAAAAGATAGTGGTTGGTCTTTAGAAAAGATAAAACATTTAGATATGAATGTCAATCAATTCAATCCTTTACGTGGATCTTCATTTATTGATTTACCAATTGATATTAAGTTAAAAAAAGCGGTTATAAATGTTAAAAATAATGACCATCAATGTTTTATGTGGGCAATTTTATCTGCATTATTTCCTACCAATAGTAATTCAGATAGGATGACTTCATACGTAAAGCATATGAATAAACTGAAGTTTGAAAACATTCCGTTTCCCATTAAAATTAAGGATATACATAAGTTTGAAAAACTTAACAATATTAGTATCAACGTTTTTGGATTAGAATACGATACGAAAAGTAAACTCAATCAAATTATAGGTCCTCTGTATCACACCAAATCTCGTAAAACTGTTCACATTAATCTTCTTTACCTTGCCAGAGGGATTTCTGGTCACTATTGTTACATTAAAAACTTATCTAGATTAGTGAGTAGGCAATTAAACTCACACAAGTCTTCCGCTCATATTTGCGATGGTTGTTTGCTTAATTTTTCTATCAAATCAAAGTTGCTAGAACACCAACAACGTGACTGCGGTCAAATTAAAGTAGACTTACCTAGTGATCAGATTTCTAAAAAGAAAAATTGGTTTGGCGAAAACGTTTCAAATAACCAAATTACGTTTGATAGATACGACCGTAAACTGAAAGTACCATTTGTTGTGTATGCTGATTTCGAAGCGTTTCTTAATCCAATCAATACTTGTGAAAACGATCCCAATCAATCGTCTACTATTGAAATACAAAAACATGAAGTGTACAGTTTTGGATATTATATAAAATGTTCCTTTAATGATAGACTTTCACGCTACAAAACATATACAGGTCCAAATTGTGCCCAACTTTTTATTCGTTCCGTGAAAGAAGATTTAGAATCGTTAGTTCCGAAAATTGTTATAAAATCTCCCGCAAAAGAATTGACCGATACACAAAAGCTTAACATTTCGAATAGTGAAGTTTGCTACATTTGTGAAAAAAAATTAAATGTTGAAAAATTTGTGAACTTTGACTGGTATAGTGGTAAATACGCTGGCGTAGCCCATAAATTATGTGCACAACAATATAAACCGCAAAAATTCATTCCAATATTTTTCCACAATTTAAGTAATTACGACGCTCATTTTCTTGTACATGCTTTAAATATTCAGGAAGGTGAAATAGAGATAATTCCACAGAATAAAGAAAAATATATTTCTTTTACCAAAAACTTAAATATTGCCGGAACTCCTTTTAAATTACGATTTGTAGATTCTATAAAATTTATGTCGTGTAGTCTGGAAAAACTTGCTCATAATTTAAAGCCTGAACAATTCCATGAACTCGGTTTAAACTTTCCTGACAAAAATGACTTCAAACGTTTACTCCGAAAGGGTGTGTACCCCTATGAAATCATGACTTCATTTAAGTCGTTAGAAATGACTTGTCTTCCAACTCGAGATCAATTTTATAGTTCAATAAATGATAGCAACATTTCTGAGAACGATTACGAACATGCAAAAGATGTTTGGAATCATTTTAAATGTAAAAACATGAATGATTATTCTGATCTTTACTTAAAAACTGATGTTTTATTATTAGCTGATATTTTCGAAAATTTTCGACAAGTCTGTCTCAAAACTTATGAATTAGATCCAACCCATTACTTCACTGCACCTGGATTAAGTTGGGATGCTATGCTAATTCATACAAAAGTTAAATTGGAGTTGCTTACAGATTTTGATATAATTGCTTTTATACAAAAAGGTATAAGAGGTGGAATATCCCAATGTAGTAACAGATATGCAAAGGCAAATAATAAGTTCATGAATGAATATAACAGAGAGATCGAGTCTTCCTTCCTCATTTACCTTGATGCTAATAACCTATATGGATGGGCTATGTCCCAATACCTACCTACAGGTGAATTTCAATGGGTTGATATCAATACTGACTTTAACATTTCGGATGAGGCGGAATATGGTTATATATTGGAAGTTGATTTAGATTACCCTCATAGCTTACACGATTCTCATTCAGATTTACCTTTTTGTCCTGAAAGCATTACTGTTGCTAATTGCAGAGAAAAAAAATTAATTCCAAACCTAAATAACAAATCAAGATATATCATACATTATAGAAATTTAAAACAATGTTTAGAGAACGGTTTAATTTTACGTAAAATACACAGAATACTTAAGTTTAAACAAAGCGCTTGGTTAAAAACATACATTGATTTGAATACTCAATTACGAGCACAGTCTTCAAACGATTTCGAAAAAGATTTTTTTAAACTTATGAACAATTCAGTGTTTGGAAAGACTATGGAAAACATTGCGAAGAGAGTGGACGTTAAATTATTAAATCACTGGGAAAATCGTGGTAAAGTTCAAGGTGCACAATCGCTTGTTGCGAAACCTGAATTCCACAGTTTGTCAATATTTTCGGAAAGTTTGGTTGCAATACAATTAAATAAGACAAAATTATTTTTTAACAAACCCATTTATTTAGGGTTTTGCATTTTAGATATATCAAAAACATTAATGTATAATTTCCATTATAATCACATGAAACAAAAGTTTCAAAACAATCTTAAATTATTGTATACCGACACCGACAGCTTAGTTTATCAAGTATTCACAGATGATTTATATAAAGATATTAAATCAGACTTACATTTATACTTTGATACATCCGATTATGCAACTAATAATGAATATGGTTTTCCATTAATTAATAAAAAAAAGTTAGGGTTCTTCAAAGACGAAAATAATGGTAAAATATGTAAAGAATTCGTTGGTCTTCGTGCGAAAATGTATGCGATTGATGTAGAAGATAACTTAACAACAAAAGCAAAGGGTGTTAATAAATGCGTTACAAAAACATTCAATTTAGAAGATTACAAAACTTGTTTATTCAAAAAATGCAATAAAATAAGTAAAATGTTGCGATTTAGATCCATAAAACATGTATTATTTACACAAAAAATTCATAAAATCAGTTTGAGTTACTCTGATACTAAACGATATATTTTACCAAATTCAACAAATACACTAGCTTGGGGGCATTTTAGAATTCCTAAAGAATAAAAAGAAAAATTGATGTGATCACTATGTGTTGTTCATACAACTTGTATTGTTTGTGTAAAATTTTGTATGTCAGACATAATAAAATTTTTAATTAAAAATTTTTATGTACTTATTTTAAAAACATAGTTTTAAGTTTAGTTTTTGTAACCATCTTTTAAATTATTAATTAGTTTAAGTTTTATCTCCACTTTGTTTAGGGTTAATTTTTATATTATAAATAAATTGTGCATTAAACCTGAACAGTATTTGCATTTTTATTTTCACTAGAGTAACACGTTCTGAACTCCATTTAATAATCATAATCATGGTCCACTTTTTTCATCCATTCACTGCAATTGTTGCAGGTCCTAGTGGTTGTGGAAAATCCAATTTTGTTACAAACTTTTTGAAATACTGTAATGAAATTTGTAACATTAGCTTTTCTGAAATTATTTGGTGTTTTGATGAAATGCAACCCTTGTATAATTTAAAAAATGTTACTTACTATCAAGGGATCCCAGATCTTAGCATGATTGACGGTAAATCTCCAAGACTACTTATAATTGATGATCTCATGAGGGAATCAGATGGAAGGATTGTTGATATTTTTACGAAAGGCAGTCACCACAGAAATCTGAGTGTGTTTTATATTACACAAAACATATTCCATCAAGGAAAAGGACAACGTGATATTTCATTAAACTCTAGTTACATAATTTATTTTAAAAATCCAAGAGACAGAACACAGATACGACATTTGGCTAGACAAGTTTATCCAGATAATTCGAAGTTTGTTGAAGAAGCATACAAAGATGCAACCACCGAAGCTCACGGATATTTATTAATTGATCTGAAACAAAACACCAATGACATGCATCGCTTCAAAAGCAAAATATTTCCATCTGATAATAACTGTGTTGTTTACATTCCTAAAAAAGGGTATAAATAGAACACGTAGCGATCGACTCTTATCAGTTCTAAATAATGACTCAAGCAGAATCTACAAACCTTAATCATTTGTTTAGAGTATTAAAAATAATCAAAGCTAAATATCGTGAACAATTGTTTGAAAAGTGTGATGATGATGAAATAAAGAATCTTTGTGACTTTCTTTTAAATTTTCTTAAAGAAAAAATTGATTTAAAAGATACAAGTGAATCAACTTTCAATATTTGTAAATTGAACTGTTTTTTTTCAACTGATGTCATTTGAATCACGATATATATATATTTTATAACACAATAAAATTTATTTAGTCTTAAAATGATGCTTGGTCGAGTAACTTCCCATAAGGACTTATTACGATCATTACATTCACTAAAACCAAAGTACAGAGCAGCGCTACTCAAAACCTGTGGGGATACAGAAATACATTGTCTAATTGAATGTATTTTTAATGTATTAAAAGGAAAAGTGCCACTAAAAGATAAAGATAAGAGCAAATTAAAGAAGTACAGAAAAATATTAAGAAAATTAATATCCAAAGGGAATACTAAATCTAAAAAGCAAATTATTATACAAAAAGGTGGTGCATTTTTACCTTTAATCTTGGGTGCTGTTTTAAGTACTATTTTGAATACAATAACTCGTTCTTAAAGTAAAAACATTATGTCTAACGTAAAAAAAATGGTTTTGATTGAATCGAGTGCACTCGAAAGACTCAAGGAAAGGGAAAACCCAACTGAAGAAACTTTATCTCGTTTGGATGGTGAAATGCAAAAAATTATGAAAAGTAAAGTAGATGATCGTGAAAAATGGACTTTATACCTTCAGACGTTGCAAAGATATTTGCATTTCAACGATGAGAAAAAAAACTCTTTAAAAATTATTTCACTCCATAGTGAAAAAGAAAACAGAAGCGACGCTCAAGTTCAAACTGAACCACACATTCAAGTGTCCACCAACCCAATATACTTAAAAAATGAATATGAGAAACTTAATCCTAGTATAACACCACCATCAGTCGTTGAGAGTGATATTCCGCGGAAAGACGCGTATTCGGTTCCAGAAATCCTTCAATCTATACCAAAAAGTTATCAAAAGAGAGCTGAAACATTACTGGATTGTTTACAAAAAAATAAGGAAAAAATACGATGGGATGAAAATGGTACTGTAATAATCCAAGATAAAGCTATTCCATTCAGTAATATCACCGAATTAGTTAATAACACACTAAGGAAATTAAAACGTCCTACACCAATTGGAAGCGACCCTTACCTTAAAGTATTATCAATTATACAAGTACCGATCAGATGTATCGGTAATCCTGATATATACGAGTACCTGCAAAATAGCATAATAGAAATTAAAGATACGCTACAACCTCATGAGACACCATCAACATCAAACAAAAGATCATTGTCATCAGAACCATTGAAAAAAGCTCGGAAGAAACTTGATTGGGAGAGATGGAACCCGTACTAGATATAGATCAAATTTATTATGATGTTTCACATCCAGCGGGGTACAGTAGCGTTAATAAGTTGTCAAGTGCCTTAAGGGGTAAAATGAATAAAAAACAAGTTCAACAATGGTTACAAAAACAAGAGACATATACATTACATAAACCAGTTCATAAAAAGTTTGTAAGAAATAAATACATTTTGTCAAATTTTAATGTTTTATGGCAAGCAGATTTAAGTGATATGCGATCTTATAGTCAATATAATGATGGTTATAAATACATACTTTGTGTTATTGATGTTTTTAGTAAATATGCTTTTGCAAGAGCAATCAAAAAGAAAAATTCTGAGTCCATCAAAAAGTGCTTTCAAAGTATATTTAACGAAGCAAATGCTACACCAACCCATATACAATCTGATAAAGGTACGGAATTTGCATCGAGAGATGTAATTTCATTTTTAAAAAGTAACAATGTAAATTACTATACCACAAATAATCCAGATATTAAAGCTAGTATCGTAGAACGATTCCAAAGAACATTGAAGATGAAAATGTGGCGATACTTTACTCACAAAAATACATATAAGTATATCGATATTTTAAAAAATTTATTAAAGTCTTATAATATGAGTTATCATTCTAGTATTAAAATGCGACCATGTGATGTTAATTCAAGTAACATCATGACGGTTTGGTGTAATTTATATGAACGAAAAAGTAATTCTAAGACCCATTACACATCCTCATTGCAAGTTGGTGATTTTGTGAGAATAACAAAACATAAACACGTATTTCAAAAAGGTTATGAGACTAACTGGAGTGATGAAATATTTATTATTACTTCTATTGTCAAACGAAAACCACTATTGGTTTATACTTTAAAAGATTTGCAAAATGAACCAATTGTAGGTACTTTTTATGGTAAGGAGCTGCAAAAAGTTACTTATGACCCCACCACTAAATACAAAATAGATAAAATCATAGGTATTAGGTATTCTGGTAACAGAAAGGAAGTGTTGGTTAAGTGGAAAGGTTACCCGAATAAATTTAATAGTTGGATATCAGCTCAAACGTTAGAACAAATATGAGTGATGAAAGTTTTTATCTAACGTTACTGAGCAATAGCTCACTTTCATATTTTCCAGATAATAAAACAACAAACTTTTTTACGAAATTACCAAAAACAATCAAGCTTGAAGGAGAGTGGGAAGTTGGGTTAGTGGAATATCACTATCCATGTACCATAATAAATGTTCGGGAACATGAAAACGTGGTTTATATAAGCAAAAATAAACGTTTATTGAGTGAACCTGCTTTGGCCAAAGTGGAATACAAATCACATATACCAGCAACAAACTATGACTCTGTTGATCATCTTTTAATGGCTTTTAATCAAAATCCTTTACTAAAAGACAGTGTTCAGTTTCGTTACGATGAGATATCAAAACGTGTATCGGTTACATCAAATAATGATTCCATAACATCCGTTACAACATCTACTACGCTTGGATTACAGCTTGGGTTTGAACCAAGGTCTAATTTTATAAAAACCAAAAATACTATGGGAAAATATCCTGTTGACTTGCTACTAGGGTTACCATCGCAATTGTTTGTTTATTCTGATATCGTTCAACCACAAATGGTTGGAGATGTGATGACATCTTTGCTTAGAATAGTTCCCTTGGATCCAGCAAAGTATGTTTATGGTGCTTATAAAATGAACGTATTTTCTCCTGCACATTATATTCCCGTATTGCGAAGAGAATTTGATGTTTTAGAAATAGATATAAGAACGAACACTGGGGAAAAAGTACCATTCCAGTTTGGGACTGCGTGTATTAAACTCCATTTCAAACGAGTTAAATAGCAATCTACTTTTTTTTATTATGGCCTGTCCTTACGAGCAATATTATACCCATCAAGCGGGTTCAGGTGTAGGAATTGTGTACAAAGGAGCTGCTTTTCAACGTGGTCATGGTATTGGGAGTTTTTTAGGAGGCTTGTTTAGGACAGTTTTGCCTTTGCTGACTAGTGGAGCAAAAACAGTAGGTAAGGAAGCGCTCAATGCCGGTGTAGGCCTCCTTTCAGATATGATTAGTACTCGACCTTTAAACGAAAGTGTCAAAACTCGTTTGAAGGCTGTCAGCAACAATTTGAAACGAAAGGCAGATGAAAAAATTGATTCTTTAATGTTAGGATCCGGGTATAAAATCAAAAGAACCAGTAAAAAGGCACTCACTTCTTCGAAAGCGTCTAAGAGGAAAGGTGTTTCAAAAGCACGTAAGAGCACACAACGTATGCCAGATATATTCTCAAATTAAAAAATGTCATTTTTACATCATCATTCTCGTGAGTGTGTGAAATCGGAGTTGGATTTATTTGCTTTACCATCAACACAAACAAGCATTGAAAGTGGAGCTTGGATGCATTATAGTCCTATTTCTTCTCTAAGTGATGAAGGACCGATTGAATTCGTTATACCCGGTGCTGGAGATGAATACATAGATTTGTCTCATACATTACTTAACATCAAAGCTCAAGTAACTAACCAGGATTCAACATCGATTACGGCGGATGCAAATGTAGCTCCAATCAATAACTGGTTACATTCATTGTTTAATCAACTTGAAGTTTATTTAAACCAAAAATTGATATCACCACCGAATAATACATATGCTTACCGTGCATATATAGAAAATTTACTAAACTATGGATCTGTGGCTAAAACTAATCACCTCACATGTGCCATGTGGTACCAGGATACAGCAAGCAACATGGATAATTGTGACGAATCAAATCGAGGTTTCGTTACAAGAAGAAGACTCGTGAAGGGAAGTCGTACTGTTGAAATGATTGGTCACGTACATGGGGATATATTCAATCAAGAAAAGTTTCTTTTAAATGGTGTAGAAATGAGATTAAAGTTAGTTCGCACAAAGGAATCATTCAATCTTATGTGTCCAAACAACGATCACAAGTTTAAAGTTAAAATTAGTGCTGCGCAGTTGCTTGTACGAAAAGTACGAATAAATCCTTCGGTTTTATTAGCTCACGAAAAAGTATTGTTAAAAACTACTGCTAAATACCCCCTTACCCGAGCAGAAGTTAAAATTTTAACAATTTCTTCTGGAGTTCAAACTAAGACATTGGATAATGTATTCCTTGGTCAGATACCTAAACGGTGTATAGTCGGTTTTGTAAAAAATTCTGCTTTTAATGGTAGTTTTACCTCTAATCCCTATAACTTTGATAACTTTGGTCTGAATTCATTTAGTATATATGTAGACGGTAAACAAATACCATCCAAAACTTTGCAACCTTCGTTTTCTGAAAACGTAATTACAAGTGCCTATCACACTCTTTTCTCGGGAACTGGTATTCACTTTTCAAATGATGGTAATGCAATAACAGAATATGATTTCTCACGTGGTTGTTGTCTTTTGGCATTTGATATGACTCCTGACTTGTCTGCGAACTCTAGTTCACATTGGAGTCTCATAAAACGTGGATGTGTTCGACTGGAAGTAGGTTTCGAATCTCCGCTTGAAGACACGATCAATTGCGTAGTATATGCAGAGTTTGACAACATATTAGAAATTAATAAAAACCGTGAAATTACTTTAGATTACAATAGTTAAATCAATTTGTTTAAGATGAACACCATCGACATACAAAAATGTTTGTGGAAAATACACCCCGACTTAACATTGAATGTTTTTGCTGCTAATCGTTTACCTGTCAAAGTTACATTACCTGTCTATTTAATAAGCAATTTAGATCCTGACACAAGACCTGGATCTCACTGGGTAGCAATTTTCATTAATGGTAATGGAATTGGGGAATATTTTGATTCGTTTGGTCGGAAGCCTACACTAATGTTGGAAAACTTTTTGAAGAGAAACTCTAAGCAATACTTTTGTAATGGGTCAGTTCTACAAAACTACATGACTTCGGTATGTGGAATGTATAGTCTTTTGTTTGTTTACTTTAGATTTAACAAAATACCGATGATTGATTTTATAAACATGTTTACTGAAAATACTTTATGTAACGATTTAATTTTAAAAAATCTATTCATGTCTGTATTTTTATATTAAAATAAATTTTTTGTAACAAACTTGGATCTTTCATTTAAAAGAAATTTGATAAAGATATTTCATTTAAGGAAAAACTATCTGAAGACTCATTTACATAGAATATTGTGGTAGATTTGTATTTAAAATGTCTTCGGAAAGAGCATTCAAAAAATGAAATACCCTTAGTAAATTAAACAACAAAGATAAGGTAAAATTTATTTATTAACCTGCACTTTTTTGAGTGCATGTTGAACAAAACCCTGCCATGGGAAGCACTCCGTCGATTTCACTACATTCTTCCGTTTCATTGTAAACATATGGTACTTTATGTCCTTGACAAGGTGTAAAGAATGGGCTGATATCCGTATCCTCCATCATCCATTGTGGTAATTCATTCTGAAGGTACCACAATCGAATGTATCTTTTGAAGTCACGTAAAATTATTGTTTTACCCATCTTTTCAATTACTTGTTCTGTAAGCATTGTATATCTTTATGACGAGTAGACTGTAGACACTGAGCAGGTAGTTGCGTGCACTCACAGTTTTATGTGTCTCTCACTTGGTTTTATTGTTAAAGTTAGTATTGTCACTGAATCACATCACACCTTTAAGAGTTATCTCACGGTTTTTTGTCCTTAGTCTCCACAAAGAACTTAGCACAATCTTCTTTTGTTGCTATTTTCTGTGTTATTTCGTAGATGATATCTCGGGTGCTCTGATAGTGTTGGTCGTCTCCGCTGTGAGCGTAATATTTCACACGCACGTCTGTATGTTTCCAAAGCTCCGTATTGGAAACGTTGCGAATTTTGTTCATGTCATATATTTCGATTTTCACAAGATGACTCGCATTTGAACCGTCATCGTCATTAGTTGATATGTAGCTTACACCACCCTCACTACAATGTCCGACGCACGATGATAACTTAGCACCCTTCTTCTTCCTTTTCGGTTTTTCAAAAAACTTTTCGATGTTGTTTGCCACTCTTTTGCAACCGACGTTTTGGGTATTTATCCTGAACGACGGTAGAGTGATTTCTTCGTCTTCGTCGGGAGTATCAGGAAAGTAGTAGTTTTTTAATGTAAAAGTATCTTGATTCTGAAACAAAAGTAAAGAACAAAATTAATAAGTTTGTTAAGTTACATTGAAATAAAACGGACATGTATCTCTATCAAAGAATTTAAATATTAAATGGTTCCATGAAAACATACAATGTTTGAAAAAACAAACTGCGAAATGAAGAAAGTAGTGAATCGAATAAAAAGCCTCAGAAAAATAACTAAACTTTGTTAAAATCATAAGACAATATTACAAATCTAACGACCAAAGTATGAGTAGTAAAAACACATTTTGATTACACAAATAGAAAGAAATAAAAAAAATTAAAAGCAATACTCACAGACATTTTGTATAGCAGCGATGCAGGAACTTCTTACTGGGTAATAAGTTTCAAGTTTTCACTCGCACTGGTAGATTTGAAATGTACAGATGTATGAGCTCCCTTCGGTTTATATCGATCCAAAATAGATAAAAAAAAAGTAAGAAGAAGGAGGTGGTTGGAGGCGTAAACAATTAACCGTCGTCGTCATGAGACTACAAACCGATAAAGGAAGAATTGAAATAATTGAGGAAGCAGCAAATTCTCTCCCTTTATTGTTATCACAAGAATTTGGTTTTTGATAAAAAACCCATTTTAACTTTGTAATTTTCCAAGAAACACAAAAAGTAACCGTCGTCATGGGGCTACATTGTTATCACAAGAATTTGGTTAGTCATATGTAACAAGTAAAAACATGCTGCATAACGTTTAAATAATATGAACAATAAGACGCTACTGAAGCACCCTTTCGTAACATATTTGCAATACCTGGCGGGTGAAATGATTATAATTCACAATAGGTATAGTAAGATAAATTATAATTGAAGAAAAGTAAATAGTCAATAACATTTGCGGTTTGATTCGACCACCCGCGACCTTATTAAATAAATTCGCGTTTGATACCATACCTAATAAGTGAGCGGGAACCCGCCAATCCCTACTACTACCAGAAACCAGGGCATTTTAGGTTTTTTGGGTAAGTTGGACTTCGCGTTCTACTAGGCGCGAATTAATTTGATACGCGGATTAATCAAAATAATATCGCGAATTACTTTGATCCGCGGTTTAATCAAAATAATATCGCGGATTCGTTTGATGAACGTTCGCTAACTTAGCGAGCATCGCGGTTTGATTCGACCCCCCGCGACCTTATTAAATAAATTCGCGTTTGATACCATACCTAATAAGTGAGCGGGAATCCGCCAATCCCTACTACTCCTGGCGCCTACCGGGAACTACCCTTCATTTGTGTGGATCAAAATTGTTTAAGTTTTTGCTTCATACATGTTTCCCGTTTAAGTATCTCTGCACTGTATATTTTACAATCAGTTTCGATTATTTTTCTTTGATGCAGCCATCTACCCGGAATATTGTTAATAAATAAACTTTATCTCCAACAACAGACCTACCAACATCTTCTGAACAAACATGACTATAACATTTTCAGTAAAACAACTATTTTGAATCGATGCTACCACATCGAGAATATTAAGAAGCGCGACAGTCGCGTGACCCTCGAGCACCTACTGCCTGAATATGGCTGCCTGCTGCTTTCACCGGCCAACTTGTGGGAACAAAACCTTCAGACCTTCGCTCTGGACACCAATATCGTCACCACCATTCATAACTATCAGGTAACTTTTTCTGGGGTTGTCAGCTGAGGGCTAAAGCGTTGTTGAAAATTGGTATAAACAAAATTGAAAGGACTTAATATGAATCTAGTATTTGGTAACTCAATTTGGTAATATTAACACTTATAATTTAATTATTACAATTTTAGTTAGAAATGATGACTTATTTTTTTGTGTTCGCAGAAAGGAAAAGTGGCACTTTCTGAAATAGCTTTCGGAATGCCCCTGCGGTACACTGGTATTAAGAGATACCCGCTGCGGCGGCGCCCTAGGGTTCTGCAGTTTGCAGTTACTATATTTTATGAACAATATGACGACAAGTAAGTCAATGTATACGTATATGTATAAGTATGAGAAAGAAATAATACGATGTTTGATTTATAAGAGGTGATGTTTGTATTAATAATGATGTTGAGTTCTAATAAGAGAACTTTCTTATTTTTCTAAATGCAATTATATTGTTCTAGGTTTTTGAATTCACTGTCAAAGAAGCTAAAAGATACATATCCACTGTACCAGGACGCCTCGTACAAATATTTCGATGACGTCACTTTAATATACTATCCTGGCCACTTCAACTACAGGGAACTAGTGCCCTTGTTGATTACATTCTTCGGCTTGTTTCTTTACGTTTATTTCTCAGTCAGAAAAATTGAATTCATCAACTCCAAGTTTGGCCTCGCAGCCTGCGCCGTAGTAACCATCGCTGGAAGCCTAACGATGTCCATGGGAATATGCTTTTATTTCGGATTCTCGTTAAGCCTGCAAGGCAAAGAAATCTTCCCATATTTAGTCATAATAGTTGGCTTAGAAAATGTTCTGGTACTAACTAAGAGTGTGACTTCCACGGATTCGAGACTCGACGTTAAAATCCGTCTCGCGCAAGGTCTCAGTAAAGAAGGCTGGTCCATCACTAAGAACCTTTTAACAGAGATTACCGTTTTCACCGTCAGCTTCTTCACTTTCGTGCCCTTTATTCAAGAGTTTTCCATATTCATGATCGTCAGTCTGTTATCGGATTCTTTCGTGCAGATGGTGTTTTTTGCAACGATTTTGGGGATCGATGTTCGTCGGATGGATTATTTTAGAGAGCAGAATACGAAGTTTCATTTGAAGGAGTACTTCAATACAAATAATGGGTTGTATTGGAGGTTGGACAGCAGGGAAAGCGAGGAGGGCGGGTCAGGGGAGCGAATGAGGAAGTCGAAGTCGCACCCGCGGCTGTCGGCGCTGGCACGTGCGCCCACCGACGTAGTTGCGTCGCGGGCCACCAACCCGTCGTCCGACCAACGCGTGCCCAAACGCATCCGACTCGTCAATTTCTGGGCCCGTACCAGATTTTTCCAAAGAGCCTTCATGGTCTGGATGATTGTATGGATATCCATGATCGTCTACAACTCGGGTATCGTCGAATATTTCATCGCTAATATCGAAAAGGCAGATAAAACTGAAACAGTCACTAAGGGCCCGGAAAGTAAAGAGCCTAAGCAACCGAAGTATCAGTTCGAAAAAAGCCAAATGATGTTTCCTCCCCTATTCGACGTGGATGTTGGCAGTTTAGAGACACTTGCAGTGGAAGCCAATGACACATTATTTTTGAAACATTCCTCTCACTCCAGACCTAGGTAAGTAGAACCTTGTTTAATATAAACTTCTTATTATAAGTAACAGACTTAGTCCCATTTCTTATATAATTTCATAGTAAAATTATATAAAGAAATCTAAGGTAAGAAATCTATGAACTTTTGTGGAAAATACTTATTATTAAAAGAGCATGAAACATAAATAAATCTATCCTCTTTATTTACTAACCTAGTAATTTAAAAATAAACAAAAAACTATTTTAAATGTATTTACTTTAATACCACCAAAACAAATAAATAAAACTTTCAGATTATCCCCGTACCACTGGTCGAACATACTCTCGCAGTACAACGAGTCGGTGTCAGGAGGCTACGTGGTCGTGATACCACCAGTGGTGGTGTCTCACCGGGTGGCCCCTGAGGTGGCGGCATCGCTACGGCCCCCGGACGAGCGCGAGCCCCCTCCTGTGCGATGGCAGGCCCTCGCCGCAGCCCTCGACCCAATTGATATACTGCCAGGTGAATTGACTCCATCTAAAGGCCTTAAAAAGCGGTTTCAGTTGTCACAAGATAAACTACAGTTATCTTTATGACATCATAGGCTGCGTTAGCAGCAAAGGAAGTCCAAGGTAGCTCGGTGGTTAAGTTTACTTCATTTTCAAAATCCTATTTGTCGATTTGATCCTCGAACGTCGCTGAGCGTCTTTGCAAAGTATTACTCTCATACAAATAAACACAGTCTGACAGTGACGTGTCTAGTTGTAAGAAAGTGACTATACACGAGTTAGTCTTATACCAAGTTTTTTGTTATATGTTTAAAGTTCAATTTCAATTGTCAAATAATACAATACTTAACACGAACATTGTTTCTAAAAATAAAAAATTTAATATTCACATATCATAAGGTTCCACAAGACTATATTATGATGGAAGAAGTTCATTTAAATATAATATCCCTACAGTGGTTTTATGAAATTTTGCAGATTTTGACGTTCATGATGGTAAAGTTACAAGCAACGGACGCGGGCAGTCAGAGTTGCCTATCTACCCGACCACGCCCATGGAAATTTTGCTACTGGCAATATTGTGCAGCATCAGTGTTGCTGTGATCGTCTACATGATGGTTGTTTTATACCGGTGGGTTGCCAGTACAAAAATTACAGAATTGAATGGGTTAAAAACCTAGTTATAAGTCATACACGAGCTTGGAACATACACTCAGGTTTAAAAATGTTGAATTTTTTCCGCTTTCAAAGACATTTAATTTATACTTTATGTTAAACAGCTTTACTATTTTTATCACAGATGCATATGCTCGCGTCACTACGCCGAATGGCGGGCCTCTTGGAACGGTGATCAAGGCTATGAACGAGACATGGCGAAACAACCTGCGGTACAGGTGACTAACCTAACTGTACTTCTAAATAATTATTACTGTACCGAGGCAAGATTTGTTTGTTTTTTTATTGTGTATGTTATAAACTAACTTTGAAAATGCCGGACTAATTTCGAAAATGGTGAAAGGCCATTAACAATATCTACATTATCTAGCATAGGTAGGTAGTATCTTATGACGGAATTCCCAGACAACCTTCTAAAAAAATATTAACTCTTTATTATAGATAACAATCCTTATTATATTATCCAATTATACAACATTAAAACCCTTTTGATTTTACATCATCATTTTTAGTAAACAAGGTTTATCGGGCGTTGAATTCAACGTATTCAAAAATAGAAAGTTGTTGGGCCACCCGGTGAGGCGTTAATGGAGTTAATGCCATTAAAAAGCTAAAATACTGTATTTAAATAACGCGACTAGAAATATGGAATATTTTTCTCATTAATATTTTTACCGTAAATTTTGACTCAACGTTTCAGTGCCTTTAAGACAACGTGGTCACGATTGACTAAGTTGACAGGCGTCCACTTGACAGTTATGAAAACTTAACTTTAAAAACTTTCAATCATATCCATCTGTTTTCCAGTCTGTGAGCGAAGCGTTC
The DNA here is from genome assembly GCA_923062675.1 of Marasmarcha lunaedactyla. NCBI lineage: Eukaryota > Metazoa > Arthropoda > Insecta > Lepidoptera > Pterophoridae > Marasmarcha > Marasmarcha lunaedactyla. The sequence continues at coordinate 7,344,059 of OV281339.1, read as the reverse complement.
AGGATTAACACAGATGGATCTGACAGTGTCTTGAGCTTGAGGGCGTGCAGTGTGTTGAATGTTGGACTTTATTTTTATTAAAGAATTCCATAACATCGTCTTGATTTAAGAAAATATTATATTCAAAATAAGCTTAAAATAAATACATATAACACGAAAACGTCCATGACTTGACAAGAAATATCTGCTTTTGTCTGTGCCTCTAACAGAATTGGAACGTAATAAAATCACGCTAGGAAGAAATAGGTCACTTGTATTAATTTTTGTATTTTGGTAGGGAAAATTGGGATATTTTCTTATAACACTTCGCACTATTTTGATGCATACCTACGTATCCACCTTAATCTAAAGTTGCTATCATCAGCATAAATAAATTTTAATCAGACATGCCGATGTTTTTTGAATTAGTTTGTATAGCACGCTTATTGTAAATTATTTTGATTAATAATTTACAATCTAATGATTGTTAAGCAATTCATAGATTCAAGTAGAATGTCGTTGCAAAAGTGAATACCGTTCATTTCATTTCATTATCAAGTAACTTTGTAATTCTTAGCATGTGATTTTTTTTCTATATTCATAGCCGGCAAACGAGCACGCAATCCACCTGATGGAAGTAGTGTCCGTGTGGAAATGTGGGCATCATTAGTCGTAGGTGGTTTACTAATTAACCTTTTGACCGCCATGCTACCAAAGCAATGCCGTGTCTGTACGCCAAGACAAAAAGGAACAAAAATACCTACAAAAAATTGTGTTGGGCAGAGTCTGAATATCGGTAATAGACAGTGACTCTTTTTGTTGTTTTTTACGCCATAAACGACTGCTTATACTTGAATATATTTTATTTCTATTGTGCTGGGCGTATGCTATCTTCCACTCTGTGTATATATGTACTTAGTATGTAAATAAAAAAACAAATTTTACATATAACACAAGTGTAAAGCACAACCCTATTCGCCATCGTGATGACGTCACTGTCACAAATGAAGACAACGGCGCAGCTGACCTAGTGTTTCGGTACTTCCTTAAAGATGTAACCGCACTGCAAGCTGTACCTATTTAAACAAAATAGTAGAAATCGATTCAAAATATTTATTTTTATTATTTATTTTATAAGGTGGGTAAATAATAAAAATGACACGGTCTTATGGCGGTATAAATCGATGCGTTGGCTCTTCATGCCTGAACTTTAAAAAACCTTTATTTATAAACACAAGATTATTTGTAATTGTATATTATAAACCAAAATATGCACTTTTTCATTGTACACAATAATATTATTCTTACTAGATTATCAGTCTTAAACATTACGAGTTGTGGTTATGTAATGTAAAAGTTGGTTTTTCTTATATAAGTTAACCAATTTTACATAATTGTTCGTTCTTATTAACCTTAAAATATTAAAATCTTGTTCAAAGATTATTAAAATCAACAATTCAATATATTTATTTGCTAATCAACAATTGTATATTTTCGCACGAGGCAACCAGTCTTATAATATTAAAACCTTGACCACACAATCTAAAAAAAGTATTAATTTTATTTCTGCGTGTCTATTAATCATTAAAATCCATTTTTAACTTAAATAGTAACTATTCTAGGGCTATGCTGTAAGAAGCATATTTATTACAAAACATAGAGGCGCTGAATTCACTTAGTCCTAAGTCGACACGCGATTTCTACTCTTAATTCTATATCAATAGATAAATTTTTAGTCTGCTAGCGGTACGTTCGGAATTATTGTCCATGATTATTAGCTGCGAACTATTTTCAAACTGAAAAATTCTTTACCTACCAAAGCTTTTGCTGGAAACTAAATCTAATGGATTTCTTCATGTGTAACTTTTATATCATACAATATAAAAATTTATAAATTAATACACATATATACTATATACTATTTTTACTTACACATTCTTCATTATACATTAGGTACACACATGTTACTTACAAACTTATTCACACAACATACACTACACACACATTCATTCTTAATAATCTTATTTTTATTTAAACAATTGTAATGGATAATTATAACAATCCATTTTTAAATTAAAACTGTACATACTTTTAAGAAACTAAAATGGAAGAGGGGACTGACACATAAAATACAAACTTTGTTTAGTTTACGGGTCAGAGACTCCACATAAGCCTGTTACACTTTGCTGAGTAAATAAAAATGTTATTAATATTATTACGATACATGCTAGTCTATATACTATTTTATACCTTAATGCAATTTTATAAGGTTCGTTTATAATTTGTGGTCTATTTTCTAACAATAATATTCTTTTAAATGCACTACTCGTTGAATTATAAAAAAAGTAGATAAGTAATTCACGTTTGCCGCTAGTGATGTGACGTCACCGAACATTTGAACGAAATAATTTTTTATTTTTTGATTAAAGTGAACTAAAATATATTCGGGTTTTTACTTAATTTCACTTATATAAAAAATACCAGTAATACATAGCAAGCAACGTTATATTTTCGATGACAACACCAGATATTATTTACGTAGCGTTCCACGGACTAGCAAACTTAGCGAATGGATTAAAAAATGTAGGTAGTCAGTAAAAGGGTCAATGCTCAGAAGAGTTTCAAGACATCAGGGTGGGGTATTCTTCCTTATTGAGTATTTGTTATATTTACAGTAGAACAAAATATACGTAATAATATTTGCACCAAATGGGAAATGTGCGAGTACGTAAAAAAACTTTAATTTATTAAAATCTTAAGATAAATAAATAATAAAATCTTAACCCTAAATTTTCTTCAAACGATGATTCAAATACCGAAAAATCTTCATTATCGTCGACGCCTTCTAAAATATGAAGGAGTTCCGATACATCGCTCATGTTGCACTTCACTATATTTTCTGCATTCGCTTATGACGTCATCACATTGTCTTCTATCCTGGACGACGGTGCACAGTCAACTAATTAGCGATGTAGAATATAGGTTGACATATTATTAGATAGACATATTAGATTGATTATGCGAATTATTTTGGTGCTATTTTTTTATTCATTTAGCCAATGACAATTTTATATTTCGTACGTTTTGTGTTATTCAAATATAAATGATTGATTCATATATAATATAACACACTTTTTAATTTTAAATAGTTTTCAAGAAATCTACGCCTCTTGCGTTACGTCACTAGCGGTCGATTATAAAAACTTTGGCGCGTTGGACATAGTTTTTACTTGAATAAAAATACATGTTTTTTATTTCAATATTTTTCAGTGCTATTGGCTTTAAGACTCGCTTTTTACACTCGTATGTTACTGTGATATTATTTTTTGAGGAATGCCAAAGTAAAATGCCAGTAATAATTGTTGAATATTTTTAATTAATTTTTTTGTGGGTCGGGTTTTGTGTCTTCTATTAATGTCGTTGGCGCACAGAGTTAGGCTTTAATAATTATGACGACTAATGAGATTGTTGAGACGAATGAGAATCTTATTCTGGAGTGTTAAAAACTTATTATGCTACACCATTTTTGTGCTTGTTTATAAATGCTACTTGGATTTGCTCGTCGTTTCAATCGCGTATTCCTTAGATTCAGGGTTTTTTCTGGACAAAACGTACCTTACGTCCTCTAATGTACCTCTGACAAAACGTATGCAACATTTCATGATTGTCGCTTGTATAGTACATACGTTGAAGCTCAACAAACAAAGAAGTATATAAATGCTTGTAATGTTTGTTAGCATTGCTTCTGACCTGCATCGCTCCTAGTTTTGTGGGAATTTTCTGTAAAATCTTTTCTCTCTTTCTTTTTACGAACCTTATTAAAAGTTCAAATTATAGAAAAGGTTCCTTTTTTTAGTTAGTAATGGAAGCAGTTCCCTTAGTGGTTTCCGGTCACAGCCAAGAGGTGGAGTGTTTGGTTACCGACGGAGAAAAGATTGTCAGCTCGTGTTTACAAGGAAACGTCAAAGTGTGGGACTCCCAGAGTGGCGAAATCATCACCAATATTGACAGGCCTGCGTGAGTATTGGTCAAATATACAAAGGTCGTATGAACCTAAAAACTCTCAAAGATGTTACTTTTCATATTAGTTGTCTGTCGGTACCATATACTTTTCTGTACTCCAGACAACCGGTAAGCAAATTTTCATGGTGATGTGTTAGATTTGCCTGCAAGCTTCAGAAAGTAAAAAAGGTTACTTCGTATCTGTAATACAAATTTTAAATATAATAATTATAAAATCAAAAACAACATAATCTCTAGGAAGGCAAAGAACGTGTTGTGGATGAACATACACTGAACTGGCTACCCAAAACAATACTCAGATATAAAATCATCTTGGCTTATAAAGGAAAATATTAATGGCTTGAAAGATTCTAACCTAAAAACGCTGGTGCCCACAGGCCTGCATGGCATCGCTTACGCCACAAGGCCGAATCAAGGCTATATTTTAATTATCTTTCACATCAAATACGAGAATTGCACGGAACAACGAAAAAAATGTTTTTTATTAAAATACAAGCTCTAAAATTTTCATGAAGGTCTATATTTTGAGTTCTTTCAAAAACATAGTAACTACATTTATTTAATAAAGAATTCAAATACTTGCATTTTTTCAACAGTTTGCCAGTGTTGTGGTAATCGCCCTGTTCAATAGTCACGTGCCGAATAAACTGGATTCTAACGCCAGAGAGAACAGACGTATTCCTAATGACATTCGGCTCTTATATTTTGCTAGCACCTCAATCGCAGTGGTGAACCGTAAAACAAGCATTGCTCACCTTTAGGGCTATGCAGTCGTGTATTTATATATTTTCGCGATTTTTTATCTCTTGATCAAGCACAAGTTTACATTTTGTTTCCTTTTTTTACAGGTACTTCAATCTACAAAAAGAGTTATACGAGAAAATTAATTCAAAAAAAGAAAACACTTATGAGATCACGAAAGGTAAAAGTGCTTTCCATTTGAAAAAGTTTAAGAGACATATAGTTGTGTCGCTGTACATGATGATGCCATGTTGAAGTAAGCCTGGTGAACAGATATCATTTTTGCGCCGAGTTTTTGTTCAAAGGTCTAAACCAGTCATGTCAAAGATACGGCCCGCGGGCCGCATCCGGCCCCTCGGCAGTTCAATAAGGCCCGCGATAGATATTTTTTTTAACAACCTTATATTTATACTATATAATTTAATAAATAAAATTTTATACTAATTCATTTCATTTTTTATTTTCAATCTGGCCCGCCTACAAATTCAAAATTAAATACGAGGGTGGATTGAAAAGTTCGCGGTTTAAATAAGAAACAGGAATAATGCAATTTTTTATATTTATTTTTCTACATACTCTCCTCCTAGGTCACAGCACTTAGTCCAGTGGTCCTCCAAAGCCTTGATCCCATTTATAGAAGGTCACATAGAAGGTCTCGTCAAGGTCTTCAAAAAAGAAGACTTCACTTTGACCTCCTCATTGGTAGAAAATCTCATTCCACCTAAGTGTTTTTAGTTTTGAAAATAAGTGGCAGTCAGAAGAATCTTGCAGACACCTTGTGGAACCCTAATTCGTTAACGATCATGTTTTGTGTACGTTCATATGAAATCCCTAGAGCTTCAGCTATCTCAGATCTTCAATCTTCTGTCTCCCATGAAGAGATCACATATTTTTTCGATGTTTTCCGAAGTCGTAGCTGTAGAAGGCCGTCCAGAGCGGGGGTGATCTTTAATGCTCTCTCGTCCACGTTTAAATTCGGCTGTCCGCTTTTTATCATCGTATACGACGGACCAGATGTTCCTAAAGTAGCCACTATATCTTTATGAATCTGCTTTGGAGTGAAGTGTTTCTTGTGGAGGCATTTGATAACGGCACGGTGATCTAAACTATCCATTTTAAAAATTAATAAAACTTACTCTCACTTAATGTTCAATAAAATAAGTAATTACTCATCTATCTCAGAAAAAAGTTGCATATATGACATCGCTATGTTAGGCCGCGAACTTTTCAATCCACCCTCGTATATCGCCCTTTGCAAAATTGAGTTTGACACCTCTGGTCTAGACTAATTCTTAACCTACTTTACTATTGCGACTTGTGTTAGCTGATGCATGTCCAGTAAACATAAACTGCTTGTAGCTCAAACATTATATGGGCTGTAAAATTCTCGTTCCGTTTTCTGAGACTGTATTTTTTTATAAGGCGTTGTTAGTAGTTACAACATCAGTTCTAATCTATTTGTGATTATGTTTTTAAAAATTAATAAAGAGTTCCACAGCATGCTTTTTTACATGAGTCGGAAACAACAATACACAATCATAAAGTAGCAAGTGCCTTTGTAACATACTACATATTCGTTATTTTTACTGTTACAAACAAAATGCATTGATGATTAGTAATTTTGCTTCAAATGAAAACTATGACAAGAAAATTTTGCCATTATATTGTACGAATTTGACGTGTTTTATTTTTCTTTAGTTGCAGTTGATTCACCTAACGAGTTCATTGCCAATCCCGATGAGGTAATAGTTTTCAATCAATATCATATGATAATTTGTTAATAAACTTTAAACTTTTGCAATAAATAGTTGATTATTTGTAATGAATGTACGAATAAAGTATCAAAGCACAGATTGTTTTTAAATATTACAAAGAAATAAAGCAACAATGTTGACAGCAAAGTATAATATTTATTTTTACAGAATGTACACTATTTGCGGAAAGGGTTAAGTACGCATCTTAGTGGTCTGAGATTCCGAGCACAACCCAAAGATCCAGCATCAAATTTATCAGCTGCAGAAAAAACTAAATACGATTTTGCGAAAAATTACAGGTAATCTTGTTTCTTATTTTAACCTTAAATCTATTATATAGCTGAATCTCTTAGAATTATATACTACGCATTTTGTTAAGTCCGTAATCTACGATGTTTCAGCTAGTAAAACCCCATTACAATCGTTAGCACAACATTATTCAACTTCGTTTTAAGTTTTATCAATGAATGAGTTTCAAAAAAAACGTAATTATTTTATCACCTTTATTTATGTTTCCATTGCAGAGACCTTTACTGCAGTGACATAAACACTGAACTCTGCAACGGTCACGAGACAAAAGAAAATGTTGACATCAACAATTTATGTATACGGGAAAACGATTATAACTCCAGATGTAAAGACATGAACAGCCGATCAAATGATACGGAACTGTTCACATTTTCTCAGAATGAGAATAATTTTAATAGAAGTAGTTGTAAATTAGGGAATTGTGAAAGTGATAAAAAACCGGGCCCGAGTTGGGATTGGAAGGAAAAAGCTATTAGTGAATCTCCAGTGTGGTGTATGGACTTTTGTAACGATTTAATAATAATTGGTTGCGCCGATGGGAGGTTAGAGTTCTGGGAGGCTACAAAAGGTAAACTTTTGGTGAGTAATTTTTTATTATTTACTTTTAAAGTGCCATACTAAGGTTTGGTATTCTATCCCAAGATTAGTTCATAGGAACTTATTTAAGAAATCAGTAGTATCTTTGTTAAGTTATGTAAATAATGCAAATATTTTTATTTCTTTAAAAAGTGTAACAAAATAAATCAATAAAAAAATGAGGATTTGTATTTGTTATCATATACAAATATCTACCTTTACTGAAATGTGAAAATAAAAGTGAAAATTTAATTTCTAGGTTGCAGTATCGCCCTGGATGAGATTAATAAATAAAGATTATGAATGAATATTATTGATATATGATGAGTTAATGAATAAAGAATATTAAAAAGGTTATTATAATATTAATAATAAATAATAATTCATTTGTAGTGCGTGTGGTGGAACACAGAGATTCGCCGCGCTTGTTCGGGAGTGACGCACGTTAAGGCATTGTCAGGGGCCCGGCGTGTCGTGATGGCCACTCTAAGTGGAACCCTCACGCTGCTCAGACTAGACGTACTAAGTCCCACCACGGGAGCTCAAGTCGACTGGCGATTCAGCACCGCACATAGGAGAAGTATGTAGGATAATTTATTTTTAATTGAAAATAATCTTTTGTTCCTGTGATGGCAATTTCAAATCCGTGTATACAAATGCTCATACGACTATTGAGCTTAAGAAAGGAACAACCGCGAGTCCTGTTACTGAACACTAATTATTATTAAAATTTTTTAATAAAGAAACCAACGGCTACATTATTTTGGTAAATAAATAAATTCTGTCTGATTTATTGGTCCTCTAGTACTAAAATGAAATGAAATTTATTTATGTTAACATATGCAAAGACTTTTAGGCGGCAATTCGACGTTGCAAGCTATTCTTTGATTTCTCTTTTTGTATTCGTATGTTAGTGTATAGTGGTGATAGTGTATTGTGCCGTGAATACTCAAAGACATATGCATTTAATAGGAACCCCAATGAGGAGTGTAGACAGTGATTTGCGATTAGCTCCAAGAAGTCTGCTTGTAGATATTAAAGTCACGCTATCAGTTTACTATTGGCTCTTACCTTCATCGTCTTCGGCATCATACATAATACAAATACAAATGACTTAATTTTGGTAACTTATATACTAATACAAGAACAAGTGGTTGGTGCTCCCTTTTTAGCTACTTTGCTTGTGATAGGCAGCACCGCTTTTCTATATTATAATCATCATAATAATAAAGGAAGAAAAAGTTATATTTACGACATACTTTAACTTAAATTTAAGATAACTTTATTGTTTTAACTTAAAATAGGATAAGGATTGCATCAGTATTCATTTATGTACGACAATATTGATCGTTTGAGAATCAGGGGTGAGTTGATAAAATTAATGTTGAGTATGCTCTGTAGGCCGCCCTAACATGTTGGACTTTTTATATTGACACCGAGTAAATTTTAATAGTTCTCCCATTGAGTACTCGAAGTTTTTCTGTAATACATAGCACCATTACAAGCATGAGTCCTTAATGCGGTACTTCGAGCGAGATCACGACTGCTGAATTTCGTTAAAATTTAGTTGTTTGACACCGTATGCTTTCTTTTGATAGCCGAACTTGTTCCAGCACACAAGAGGACGGGATCAGCCGGCGCGATCTGGACCCACTCGGGTACAGATGGAAACCAACGGAACCGCACGAGCTTCTCTTTTGAGACTGAACTGAGCGACGGCGAAGGTGAATTTACTCTCAGTTTCTACATTCATACGCAATAGACTGAGTTTTACCCTTTTTATCGTATAAACTAACATATGGGAACATTTTTGTTGGTATATATGTTGCAGATGTTGTTTTGTTGGTACGAGATCGTACGGGGTGGTACGTCAGTCCGCTCTACTAAAGTACCGTAGTTAATAATGTTAACATGGTTCTTGTCCGGTTGTAAAATAGAATTTGCTTGTTGTTGGTACCTCATTTATAGTTTATTGTTAACTTAACGAGTTTTATTTCTTTAGGGTATACCGGTGAGAATTGTGTATGTTTTGGCTAGGTTTGCTGTCTGACTGTTTCGATATTTTTTTTTAATTATAAATTTATTTACTTGTGTATTTCATCTGTAAATAATATAATAATTTAACATGACTGTACAATTTAAATAAAGGCCAATAAAAGAAATACCACTGTGACACTTTGTGATGCTTTACAAATACAAAAATATATAAATGAAGATTTCAAATATAAAACAAAACTGATAATTTTGAACGAATTGCATACATTATAAAATTAAATTAAGATACATATTTCAGTTTTGACATGCGGAAGACATAATTTAATTTGGATAATTCGAATAATGAACAAAACACTTTGAGCTGCAGTTGCTAGTGCATTGTCCACCGTAGGTCCCGGGCTCGAATCCCGATAGGATCAAACAGATATGTTTTATAAATCATAATAACATTATTTATATGGGTCCCATTTTAATCGGTGTTTGGTAACCCAAAGCATAAGGTTGTGTTCCTTTGAGACTATGAAATAATTGTGATTTTCTTTATATCAGAAACATTCTTAATGTTATACCATTCACGATTTATTTAGGTTACAATAAGGGCTGTTTTTCAGAAATAATGTGCGCTAGATTAGCGCACTGTCGGCCTCATCAACAACCGATTACGGAGATGCAATCCGAAGGAGGTCGTATACTTACTGGTGGGCAAGATCACGTGCTTAAAGTGAGTACCCCTTTTTCAACGATGTTTGTAAATCTAATAATGATAGTTGCAAGAAAACGTCAATTATACATAGATACTTCGCAGATATCGGATGGCAATCGATAAAGCCGCAGAGGCATGTAAAAACCTCGAAGACAGTTGCTTCAATCTCTCTGCTTCATCATATTTATTAGTGACTGTACGTCTGGTTAGGGAGTGTCGTATGTACTCATATGTATGAATAGCGGCTGCAAAATGGTTTATGTACCAAATAAGCGTTTATGTAAAAAAAATTACCATGCATTTGCTTTTCAAAGTAGACGTAACTAAATAGGTACAGTAGCAAGGCCTTCTTGGTCCGGATTCTCGAAATTAATGTTGCCAGAGCTTCTTTCGTCTTTTACATCCAGTGAATTTACTGGGACCAAGGTATGTCCGACTGAAGCTGACGCTCGGAAACGCATCATTAATCAATATTCTAATTGAATAATTATAGTTATATTAAACACTCGTATTCAATATCCATGAGCGCAGATCGCCGCTTACCACCCAAGCGATGGCGTGCTGGATAGCAAGCTATACTCATTTCTCCAATTAAAATAAACAAACAAATGTTTCTGTAAAGAACTCAGACCGCAATATACTTCAACCACATTCCTCTTCACCAGGTGTTTTCAAGCAGCGATCTGAGGCCCCTGTTCACATTGCACGGGCACTGCGGTCCCATCACAAGTTCCTTCATCGACCTGGCGAGCCCCACCATAGCGGGCAGCGGCTCCCAGGACGGACTGCTCTGTGTCTGGGACTTACACACTGGTATATATTCCACCCCAAGCTAATTCATCGTATTGTAATATCCCCGATATAACAATTCTGCAAACCATCGGCCATTCATGGCGGCGCGATTTTAGAGAATTTTAGTCAGTCTTTGAAACTTATATTATATTAGGTTATTATTTGTTTTCTCTCGATGTTTTCCTTCAGCGTTAGAGCACTTAGCTAAATGGAAGTATACGAGTTGCAAATCCTCGTTTGTACGTATAGAAATCATCTTTGTTGAAGCCGGAACCTTAAAATCAAGAAGCATGCCTGAATAAGCCCCAGCAACGCGCGTCCCCAACAGCCTGAAAACCAGGTAATCGAAATGTGAATGTCGAAAATTTTTTCGAAAATCCTGGCGATCGTAATCCACGAACGGTTTAGTCACAACCACTACAGGCCAATTACCTAGATAAGCAAGGATTTGAATGTACTTCTTCTGTCTCTTTCTGACAGCGTGCATTCGATAAGCTGAATGATAGTAATCAATTTATAAAAATATCAAAATAAACCTTACAGCACAAATTCTTGATTTCAAGGGAAGTATATGTCTGTCAAAGTAGCGCTGACAATGTTCAAATGACAACATAGCAACATGGTGTAGGAAGGTTTTTAGATAAAATATAATATATATATATATAAAACATTGTTGATCGTTGGGACTCCCCGATGCTGCGTCATTGGGACAGCCTACATCTCTCTCACAAAAATCCATTTGATTACTAACAACAGTTTTAAGTCACTTTTCCTAACCACTCTATGCTTTTATGTCTGAAACAAAGATTTTTATCTAGCTACATCTGCACATCGTTTTTGACGTTCTACGACCAAGCTTAAAAGAATACAATAACTGCCAATGAAGTGTAAAAATTACAAGAAAGGTTTACGTTGTCCGTTGACCAAATTACACTGTTACAGTTCTATTGCGTAGAAATAATTTTTATTTATTTGTAAAGTCATTTTTTATTGCTGTAAATTACTTAAGACACTTAACTTTTTATGTTGAAACCGTTTATTTCTGAGTAAATAATGTGAGCTAAACTCTCGAAGATAACCTAAGCTACTCCATAGCGAAAAGTAGTGGATATCGTCGAAGGCTTCTTAACAGAACGGCTGCTTGAGCTCGTGCCATGCTAGATTGCTGTTATTGATAAATGATTAGCAACGGGTTATATAAACTAATTTTTAAATGTTTTATATCAGTTAAGCATTCTTATCACATATGTGGTTTTGTTTCACTTTCACGCCTTAGCATCAATAATCGTAAAATATTTGCTTTGTGGAATTCCTAACTTTGGCAAAAGCTAATATTTCAACATTTAAAATATGTTTTTGAAATATATTTTACTTTCATAAATGAAATATTCGATTGCAATTGCAGGGGCGTGCTTATACAGCACGCAGGCACACGACGGTGCGGTGACGTCACTCGCGTACACTGCTTCCTACGTGGTCTCCGCGGGCTCCGACGAAAGACTCTGCATTTGGGACCGCTTTCAAGGCCATATGCTGAATTCAATACATATCGTAAGTTTATGCAATAATTCGTTTTACTTTTTATTTTTTTTAACTTTCACAGAAACATTCGTGACCATATCCATTTCTATGAATTATTTGATTGTTCTCGACTAAGTTGTATAAATAATGTTTCAAGTAACATGTCTAGTTTCTAGCTAGACAAACAGATTAATTACCGTTACAAGTAATATAACATTATTGCTGCCTATACAGAAAGATAAACTTACATCATGAAGAGAAATATGCTTTCTGTCTGAATTTATCTATGCTCGTTTTTCTTTTAGTTTCATATTTTTGTTTTATTAATAACAAAACACTGATACTGTACTATTTCGTGTCAGTAAATCGTCAGTTTTTTTATTTATTTTTGAAATCGTGTTTATCAGGGTCTTAACTACATGAGTCGTATGCTGCCACTAACGCACAGCCTTTTAGTGGCGGGCGGAGGCAGTGGACTCACGGCCTACGATCTTAGCACGGGACACGTTATAAGACGGGTTTTACTTGGTAAGATAATCATTTTGAATTTTATATTTTTCCTTCAGCAAAAAACGCTTATATAAGAGATAAAGAGAGGCTTGACCGTCGTTATAGATTGGTAATGATGTCTCCTGGACAAAGATATGTAAGTCAATAAAACTACAGGATCAAAAGCAATACCAACTGAAGACTACGGTCGGTGCGCGCCCTCGATTCTTGCTGGGTTGGTAACAAAGGCCTGTTAGCTTTGTGTGGTTTCCATAAAGGTGGATTGTTGTTATATTTGATGTATTGCGCGAATATTTGGAACAACGTTAAAAATATTTTACTCACACGTATCCGTTGTGCGTTTATATCTAGCAATTTAAACTCGATAGATACAATAATTGCCAAAAGTGGTTATCAAATTAAAGTATATTAATAGATATCTTGTAACTTTTTGTACATTTACAATACACACTGCTTTGAACAAAAATAAATTGTATTTTTCTTTCTAGGTCAAAGTGACGGATGTATTCTGGTCCGGCAGATATTACCTCTAAAAGACGCGATAGTGTGCGACTATGCAAATCAGCTCAGAATAGTCCGCTTCCCCTTGGTATCTCGACTTGCCGACATGAAAAGTGATTGACCGGTCCTCGTAACTATTACAGACATTATTGATGCAAATAGAAACTAACTGTTAAATTATTCGTCCTAAATAGTTATATTCCCGATACAAATTATACAGTGTTACATTAAATTAGGATTCCTAATTAATGTATTTGTAGTAAATAAAAATATCGATCTAAAATGTATGTATATAATATTAAATTAAGTAATCGTCTATAAAAATAGTTTGCTTTTACTGATGAAAATTATTTTAAAAACTTTTCGATTTCATTATTTATTTATTTATTATGATGTTAAGAATTGATAAATTATGGAGACAAAATAGCAAGCTTAATGCCAAGTAATTATAAAACTTTAGACCATTGTTTTCAACTTGTGAAATCTTATCTAATATATATATAATATAAGTAGTAATGAAGAAATATTTTAAATCAAACGTATTTCTAGAAGCATTGACGTCCAATGGTTGAGTGATCTTATATTTTTATAGTTTTGGTACTTATATATTTGTAAAATATGTATGTAATGAAATTATACGAAATATTATTCATGTTTAACACATTTCTAAAAATTAAACCACATTTTAGTTTTAAGATTACATTGGTTTTAAATATTATAAGTCTCGTCTGATTTTACAACATGTTCAATGTACTTGTGAACAATGTCTATTTATAGAACTTTCTATTCTTCAATCAAGACAAATTATGCAATTAATAGTAAGCTATTTAGGCTAGTTTGTAAATATGGGAACGTCCAGTAGTCGAAATTATTTATTTTTTGTACTTCTGATTATTTTATTAGTACACATTTTGTAACAAAATTAAAAACATGATATGTAATAACAAAAAAATTGTGGAGTAACAATCTTTTTAATAATTTGAAGCAATACTACATGCCAATGAACTCACTTTAGCTAATTCAAGTGTTCAATAAAATACAATGCAGCTCATGAAGACTGGATAAGGCTGTCTATTCTTTCAGTATAACTATTTAAATTCAAAAGTGCGTTAGCTTGTTTTTATCATACATAGCTTGTTAGCATATTATATGTTGTAACTGGCTTCTTATCCGAGAGTAGTGTACTTGTTAGTTAATTCAATCATAAGATCCCCATTTTTTTAGATCGCCGTTAGTAGAACTTTAACAAAGAGTTGAGAATTCTTTGGTTGTCTTCATGGACAACATTCTATTAGTCTTATACCTGACCAATCAATAAGAGGCTTAGTTATACATTAAGTTGTTGAATTAGAATCAATTTCAAGATGATCAGGAACTGAAAGGTGCTTCTACGAAGCAATTTTATATTGTTATAAATTTTGCGTAATACCAAACCATAAAATTATGTCATATCTCTTTTTAATGTTTTATATTGATACATGTTAAACTCCCGTATTTGTTAAATCTTTCCATACATTTAATGTTTACCTTCCCTGTGGTGGAATACGGCCATGCCAAGTTGTTGCAAAGAGAACAAAAGTTATAATTAGAGATAAATATTTTGTGGAATGAAATATTTTACTGAAAAATTTCAACACAACTGTCACACTGTTTTACTGCATTAAACTTTCTAAATTTTGTATATCAAATATTCTTCTACATTGTATATTAACATTTTTCCACAACTAGTATTGTAAATATATATCCTGTTCTGATTGAACTAAACTAGTTGCAATATAAATATTGCAGACATATTGTGTCTATAAATATTGTTACAATAAAATTAAAACATTACTATCAACTATGTTTTATTGATAATTAAATTAGTCTGGTCATCTCTATTTACGATTTAAATCACATGAATTGTTGTTGGTATGGCGAGTCTGTCATTCTGACTTATAATTTTCAATTGGCACACCAACCACGACATTCAAACCATGCCACTTGAAGTTACGTAAAGAAAATTTGAAAAAAATGCAATGGCGTTTAAAAGAGATTTGCAGGTTATTAAAATCCTAAGTAAGAGTTAATTAACGGCTGCGCCTCGCCTCGCACTGGCTGTGCCTCGCCTCAGTACCACAGCCGCGACTGTACTCGGCCCTGATGATGGACTCCATACGAGTCCGAAACTAGTCGGACCTTTCCGACAATAACGCGTGAGTAAAAGCTGTAGTTTTAAAATGTTTTAAAACATCATTTTAAATAACAAAATAAAATAATAAATAAGATACGCATAAAAAGAAACGTTTAATCTGTCTTTAACTGTAAGAGTATAATTTGTACACTGTCTAAACACACAAGTAGATATTGTTAGGTATTAAAAACACAGAATTGGGAATAAGTTTTGTTTGACGGTTACCGTGACACTGCGTTGCACAAGACTGAAGTGAAATGGTGGGCAATTGCCTTGCATTTGCGATGCCATTATTGAGAGCGGACTACTTGTCTATATGTAATGTCATTGGTGTGGGGCCATGTCAGTCATTTTACGAAGAAAAGTACGCGCTAAAAGTGTGATCCTGTGGTCGACCAAATTGTAAGCCTCGATGTCGGGCATAGGTGAGTGACAGAGCCCTATCAAGAAACATGCCTGTCATGGCTTTGGTGACCGACATGGCAGCTAATGTGTTATTCACGCCAGCTTTTCCTAGTGCCATCTATCGCGATCATTGTAACTATTTCTTTTTCTTTGTTTGAGTGAGGAAAATCCCTCATTGGCTTATTAACCCCTTTATAATGGGTTTTCCGATAGGGACTTGACAACTTTGAATTCAATTGCTGCGTTCCGTTTGCCGATTACAGCGCTCACAGCGCTAAAAGTGCTCAAAACCGTTCCGATTCGTTTGAGCGCGCTAAAAGTGTTATTAGTGATATTGCAATCG
Source organism: Marasmarcha lunaedactyla (assembly GCA_923062675.1). Classification (NCBI taxonomy): domain Eukaryota; kingdom Metazoa; phylum Arthropoda; class Insecta; order Lepidoptera; family Pterophoridae; genus Marasmarcha; species Marasmarcha lunaedactyla. Next base: position 7,327,734 of record OV281339.1, on the reverse strand, counting down.
GAACGCTAAATAGCGCGCTAACATTCTGATTGTTCGTCGATTAAGTCTAAAGTTATAATTTCATTAAGATCTTTGACCCTGAATGAAGCAGGAGCCATTTTTTTACATTATTACGAAAAAGAAAATTAATAAGCAAGCTTTTAAAATCTTTAATCGACTAATAAAAACATCAACAAAGTAACATTATGTGTCAGTTTTGACAGGCTGTTCACAGCGACCATGCTCCGTAGCGTTGGCACTGTGAGCGGTAAGATGGCGGCGTTTATGACGTCATTGATGACGTATCGATATCGCTGTGAGCGCGCTCACGGGCAAACGGAACGGGTATATGAGCGCTGTGAGCGCTGTAATCGGCAAACGGAACGCAGCAATTTTGTGAACGCACCCTTTCACTAATCATCGAACTGTCACTGTCAATTCGTTCAGTAAACTTATCATTTTCTTCCATCATGGTATAACATGGTTCATTAAAGAAAGGAATCATAAATGGCGGCTTGTACTTGCATTGACAGGTAGTACAGTTAGCATACCAATTTTCAAAAGATTTTTTTTTCAATTCAAAAATAATAAAAACAGGAGCGGGTTTTCAAAGTAGCTTCTGACAGTGGCTTCGTCGGCGTGAAAGTTGAAAGACACGTTCCGCCATCTATTATCATTAGAACGTTATTGTTGTTTTCATCGGAGACTGTGTTTTTTTTGGGATGAAAGGACCCAATGTCCGTTTTTGTACAACTGACAAAGTAAATAACAAAATTTCAGGAGAATCCTTATTATGATCTTGGTTAAAATTAAACACGAATTATTTTTAACTCATTTATTAATACTAGCAAAATCAAGACTAATATTTTTTTAACTTACCGTATGCGCGAGAGTGAGTAAGACGGCACTAGTGTGCGAGCGAGAGAACATGGTATTTTCAATTCCTTTCTTTATTGAACCATGTTATAAAGTACACGAACGAATTACGTCTGCTAAAAATTTACTACAGAAATTCGGAGTCGGTGACCGCTACTTTAAGAGCGTTAACTCCGATTTTCGGTCGTCATTCTAGCCCTAGTAGACAGGCAGTAACAAGTTTAGTGCAAAAATTTGAGTCTACATATTCGTTGTGTGATGTTGCCGTGCCAGTGAGACAACGGGTTGGTCGAAGTGTCGAAAATATCGCTGCCGTTGAAACGTCCGTAGCAAATGATCCAAATCAGTCAATTCCACTGCGTTCTCAAGAGTTGGGCATCGTCCATACCACTTTATGGCGGATTTTGTGAAAGGATCTTGGTTTACACCCATATACGATCAAGCTGACTCAAGAATTGAAGCCGATGGACCATTTGAAAGTGATGTACGTTCTCCGATTGGGCTCTGACAAAGATGCGCCAAGATGATCAATTTCATCGCAAAATCATTTTCAGTGACGAAGCTCATTTTTGGCTCAATGGGATCGTCAATAAGCAAAATATCCGTTACTGGTCGGGTGAAAATCCACATGTGCTACATGAAACACCACCACATCCACAAAAAATAACTGTTTGGTGCGGTTTGCATGCCGGTGGCGTCAAAGGGCCATATTTTTTCGTCGACGATAATGATCGTCACGTTGCTGTGAATGGTAATCGTTATCGCGATGATGATTTGCGCCATGATTAGCGATTATTTTTGGCCCGAATTGGAAGATATGGACTTGGACAACATGTGGTTTCAACAGGACGGTACCACAAGCCACACAGCCCACGTTACATCGAGTTATTGAAGAGTAAGTTTGATGAGCGTGTTATCTCAAGAAATGGACGAGTCGATTGGCCGCCTCGTTCGTACGATTTAACACCTCTAGACTTTTTTCTTTGGGGCTACGTCAAGTCATTGGTCTATGCCAACAAGCCGACGACGTTGGACGAGCTCAAAGCCAACATTGAACGGGAAATAGCCGTTTCGGCCGAAATGTGTGAGTCATCGAAAATTGGGTCCAACGAATCGACCGCTGCAAACGTGCCCTCGGTGGCCATACGAACCACATCGAGTTCCATTCTTTTTGTTTTTAGTTTTTGAAATATCTCAAATAGTTTGCATTTTATTTTGAAAAAAAGTTTTTCAAGGCCTTATTGGAAAACCCCTTATTAAGATTGTATGGATGCAGATGGTTTTATTATAAATGCACAGATGCAATAATAGCCGGCGATATCAGTGTTGGGCATTTCCTGGAAAAGATAAGATAAAAAAATGAGCATTGATTTTTTATTGAGATAGAAAAACATAAATAAACAAATTTTTATTTAATACGTTGTTGATTTTGATTGATTAAGTGATAGTATAAAAAAGGATTTTAATTATTTACCAGTGGTTTTAATTTATTATATATGATACAAATGATTTATCATGTTTTTTTTACATTGTGTAAAAAATAATGCTTTTTTTATACTTTAGAATATTTTTGTCTAAAATAAAATGTAGTGGAACTATTGGGAAATAATGTTCTCACAAGTTCCACTATTCGGTAGTACATTTAGAAGTAGAACCAGTAGGAAAAAAGTCCCATTAGTCCTACGGTAGAGCTATTCAGTAGAACTACTGGGAATAAAGGGGATTTCTGATAAGATCATCCTGGTAGGGGCAGATATTTTATCATATTGCTTTCTAGTCATGGATGTATAGGTACGTACGTTTATTTAAGTTTATTTCTAATATTAATATTACAAAAAATCTATATGTGTTTTTATATATTTCTTAAGTTAATTTATCCGTTATCTAGTATCCAAAACACAAGTTCTTAATGATATTTAATTTGGGCTAGATAATGTGGTGTGTTAGTTAGAAATATTTATTTATTTATATCTGATCTTAACTTAGGGTCCGGTTAATGTACAGCACGGTAATCCATGACACCAAATTGCACGGGCCGGAATGTACGCCCAATAATTCATGTACCTGGCCATGTCACGTTTTCCGTGTCGTATAATATGGGCTGTGCAATATAGGAACGTGTCAATAATGCACAGCACAGGAAAGCACAACACCATAATGTATTTCATGTCACAATACATGTCGTCCTTTATCATGCCGTAGGTACATTACGGAGCATGTGTTGATTTGCACGGGGCGGAATCAAGGCGGAATGCACAGCCTGATAATTGGAAGCACTCCGTCTCCTATTGGATGATAGCGCGATGTTCTTATTGGTTGGTGGTTTTGCCTTCTGTCAAAACCATGCATCGTTTACATAGTGTTAGTTTTGATTTTTGATAATTTCTAAGTTTTCTATGTTGTTTATGGTAAAGATTAAAGTAAAAAGTCGGAGAGTCTGAAGAGTAAAGCACCCAAATATATCTATTTTCAAAGAAAACACCTAAAAAGTAAATGGGACTTAAAAGATAATCTAGGAGGAATTTAATCATTTTGTTACTACAATCTATTCGACCAGCTCTAAAAGTAAAACTTTTGTTACTTTTAACGTAGTTTACCCATGCGTGTGCACTGTTTGAAAGACAGGAGTACGTGATATTTTCCGAGATTTTAAAGTATAACATTATGTACTTGACCTGGAATTAATATTAACGATGTTTTTAACGATTTTGCCATAAATATTTATCTGACTTCTATTGTGTATGTATTGTATATTTCCAATTTTATCGAGAAGATAGTTGTGCCATGGTGGTTTGGCAGTTTGACATACGATTACAGACTAACAATAATTTGAAAAAGTGATACATCTTTTTATCATTTATATTCTTATTTATACTATTTCAGATTCTTAGTATGCAGGGCCAGCAGATTCTTTAGAATGGAGATTAATAAGAACTGTGAAGTGACACAGATGATTTATATTTCGAAACAACAAGTGATTAAATGACATAATTATAAGCCCATGGTTTAAATTATTAGTTATTTCTGTAAGCAGGGTGTGTACATTGAATAAATGTAATGACACAAATTATGTTTACTTCATTGTAAAGTAAAACTACAGCTTTAAGTGACTTAGCTCTTTGTTTAACAACATAGGTATTTACAGACATAATGTTCAACAATAGTAGTAAGGTTCTTGATGTATTAATATGCCTGATTTCTTAAAAATCTAGGAAATATTAAGGCAAAAATATATTTAAGAAAAATTTGCTTAAACAATAATTAATAATAATTAGTAATATAGCTTTTACCTAAATAAATAATATAGATATTTCAATTACAATAAGCTGAAGAGTGATCTCTTCTAATTGACCATTTATGATTGTACCCTTTTTTATTTTTCCAGTATTTACAATAAGTAAATAAAACATAGGTGTATCTATGTAACTTCATATTTCCTTGTCATATCCCCCACTTCCCCGAGAGTATCTCCATTATCTAAGGAATAATTGTTATTTTGATGATGCAATGTGGGTTCGCATTTGTTACAGATGGCCACTCTCCCGTTAAAGGGTTTTAATTTCTAATATTCTGTATATTACAAAAAGACTTAGTGCGAGGTTTGTAGACACTGCAGACACTGTAACTCTGAATAATCAGACATTTAAATAAGTTCCTTCTCACTGGAAGACCCAGACTGTTTTTCGATAGTCGGGGAAAGAGCGTTTCGACAATTGTGCCGATGGATACCACGCTACCAGCTGCCTACACATAAGACGTTTACTAATTCTATTATGCAAGAGGCATATATTAAATGTGTGGATAAAGAGAAAGCTCAAGTGCGTGAGATGCTGCCGGTTTCCAGGACATCACACAGCGGAAAACATTGCCGCAGAAATAAGAACATTAGTTGATTAGTACTAATTAAGACAAAAAGTGAAATTTATTGTCACAGATAATGCTCACAATATTGTGAAAGCCACCAAAGAATTAATTATTTGGAAGTACTTTGGGTGCTATGCTCACAGCCTTAACTTAATTGTGGAACACGCACTTCGTATTGTAAAGTGCCGTTAAAAAGAGCACTATATCATCAGAAGGACTGCAATAGTATTAAATACAACAAGGCCAAGAACCTAAACGTTTAAGCCAAGCTGTCGACACTAGATGGAACTCCACATTTTTTATGCTAAAAAGATTTGTGGAACTGGAAAATGCTGTTAGTTCGACTTTGGCTTTTGCAGAAGCAAGTTTGCCCATAATCAACCCAGAGGACTGGACTCTTTTTAATCAACTGTGTAAGATTTTGAGGCCGTTTGAAGAGATAAGTTCTTCAATGAGTGGAGAAAAATACGTCACAGCAGTTCCGTAATTGTTGTGACGCGATGTTTAAGAGAAACGTACCAAAAACTCCTAATCATACCGGATTTGTTGCCAGCCGCGAGGGAAACTGTTCTTTCTCTAAAATTGGGTTTGGAAGACCGATACAGATTAGTAGAAACGAGTGGCACATTTGCCTTGGAAACATTTTTGGACCCTCGGTTTAAAATGAAGGGATTTTCGGACGCTAATCTGGCAATGCGAACAAGAGAAAAAGTGCGATCTTTAGTAGCAACTTTAATTACTGAGTCAGAACGTGCTGAAGGTACCTGCTACCCGGTTCCTGTAGAAACAAACACAGGTGAGAATACAAACAAATATGATCCATGGAGTATTTTCGACGAAATAGCCTCAGCAAGCACAGTCCAAGATACACCTCTTTCCAGAGCTAGCAAAGAGGTAGAAATGTACCTGTCGGATGAGCTTCTCCCAAGAAGGGACCAAAGCGGGAATTTGACGTGCCCTTTGGAATGGTGGAACAAACATCAGTATGATTAACCCAATTTAAAACAAATTTATGTATCGCGCTGTAACATCGTAGCCACTTCTGTCCCTTGCGAACGGATATTTTCGAAAACAGGGTTAATTATCAACGAAAGACGCACGAGGCTACCTATTATCAAAGTGGAACAAATAATGTTCCTCAATGTAAATACACCTGCGGAAAGGTTTAAATATTAAATTAGACACACAAATGTGTAAATATTGTAAATAAACATTAATCTGTCTAGATAAAATCAGTTGATCTTCTAAATACGCCTGATTAGTTTGGAAATGTAAATTCTAATGAAATAGGTACTAAATTGATAAGAAGCTTTTTTAAGTGAAAAATAACTTTTCATTACTATTCAGCCAGTCCTAAGCCTGGAAAAGTATGAAGGGAAGTTCGATTTGATCATAAATAAACTACTCTTCACAAGTAACAGCTAAAAAAATATCATGTAATGTTAATTTATAGTGGAATATATTAAAATACATATGTATGTGCACAAGATTTATTTTTAAACTTATAAAATATGATAAAATAATATAAAATACAAATATTCTACTAATAAACACTTATTTATTAAATTACTCACGATGAAGTTTACGTAGAACGTACACGAAGAACTTACAAGTTATCTTAATGGACTGGTTGATCGACGCAAATAAACCGTCTAGTTTCGTTAACGTCAAAAGCGTCGACAAACCATCGCTACTTAGAACCGGCATCAAGCACATACTCAATGGCCCAATTATACTAGAAGTTTTGCAATCAATACTAAAGTATCTAGGTACTTATTCATAGTACTATGCGTTTCAAATAACAATAGGAACGACTTGAGCGAAAATATAAAAGTTTTTTAAATAGAATTTATTTAAACAATCAGTCGCTTCTAGCGTCAAACTCTCAATTTGGCTTTTCTCAACTTTGTCATTGGATTTAAATTAGAATTGTAAGGTGGCAACCTCAAAATTTCAAATCCGTGAGAGTTGTAATGTTATTTTTGATGTAGTTTTTTGGTGGCTTGTGCCTTTTTATTAACTCTTAATAGTTCTTTTTTGATTTTGAATACAGTTTTATTTTGAAAATTTCCCATTCGATTTAATACTTTAATAAATAAAGTATAATACTTTAATCATTATTTTTATGCAAAAAATTTTTTCTTTGCAGACCATAATTTTCAACTGGAATTTTACAGATAGAGGTCATTAACGTTCCTATCCTCATTTGAATCGCATAGTACAGAAGTACTATCGAACAAACTGAATCATGACCCACTTTGCTGATAATTCGTTAGAAACTTTCAAACTTTTAAGGTCTATCGCGTATAATGCACTTAGGACATTTTAGATACTAACAAAATTACGTCAATACACGTCGGAGACCTATGCAATTTTAACCTTCGTTATTGTTGCAATAGAAACACATTTTACGTATATACAGTCATTGTTTGAATGTCAAGCTGGCTCTCGCTTAAATAACTAAGCTAGCCTTTTTGATGATGGAAAAAAATATAACTGTCTAAAAGTGCGTCAAATGTCAAGTTGTCAATCAATGTGAAAGAGTAGAAACTAAATAGTTAATTAAAGTTTAAATAATAGGCAATTTAGAAGAACAGAGAACTCGGATTATAGTCTTAAGTGAGGAAGGCTATGGTATACGAGAAATATCACGAGAATTGCATATATCTCGCAACACAGTAAGAACTTGGATCAGACGGCACGCCGAAGAGGGCATCCTTTAGGACAGACGACATAACCAAGGCTTTCGCCGAGACACGAACCAACAAAAAGTGTACATGCAACACCCTTACGAAGAACATCCATGTACTCCCACCCGATATTTTGCGGCATAATATGACGTCTGTCTACAAACTATAAGAAATTATTTGCACGGCACTGGACTGCATTACAGACATTTTCCTGAGAAAGTAGCCTTAACGGATGAATTTTGCACACGCTTATTTAGACTTCGACTGCACTAAAACCATAATTTTCAGACGAAAAAACATTTCGATCTTGTCAACACGGTCCCTTAACTTTGTGGCGTTACGATGACACTAGTTACACAGAAGATCACGTCGTGCCTAATCAATTATCCGGCCAAATTTCAGCGAATATATGGGGCTGGATGGGTGTCGGAGGAGTAGGCGAGCTTGTCCACATTTATGTTCGGCAAAACGCAATTAAGTATGTCGATCTATTAGAAGAATATATGTTACCGACAGTGCGAATAGTTTACCCGCGTGAAGAAGTGCCAGTATTTTCCTAGGTTCATGACAACTGTCCAGTGTATACGGCCAGAGTAGTGTCGAATTGGTTTGATCTGCATGATCATAAAATTACTTTGATTGCATGGCCGAGTAGATCCCCAGACCTCAACCCAATGGAAAATTTGTGGGGTTTGATGGTCCAAATGTGGGATAACAGAAACGAGAGAACAAAGGAAGCAATGGAGCAACACTGTAACGAAATCTTACAATTTTATGAATTAATCTTACGAATTACATGAGAAAAACCGACATTTGCAGTCGCCTAATAGGGTCAATGCGTGACCGATTACAAGCCGTTATCGATAACGATGGTGCACATTCTCGGTTTTACACTCGGTGACAGTTTTTTAACAATAAAAACTTTTATTACGTGACGATTTCACCAAGCAGTGAGATACTTAAGCTAAAACAAAATAAACTGACACTAGACTTAGAACTAATAGAAAATGAGTTCAAATATATCTACAAATAATATACAACTAAATAGGTTAATATGTAATTGGCGAAATAAAGCAATTCGACTTGATATAATATAATGAATCGAGAAAACTAAAGAAAAATTTCATTGGCGAATTAAGTAATATACAAAATCCCTAAAATATTCGGACTGTGAGCAGAGAAGGGAGTTTTGATAGTTTTTGGATGCACCTATCTTATTAAATCGATTGTTACACCTTCCTAAATATATTTATCTAAATGATTTAGTCACTAAATTTACATAAGTGTAATAGTATTTATTCAGTTCGATTTCTTAATTTAGAAAGAAGTATGGTTGCCAAATGTAGCAAGGAATTCAGAATCACATTTAGTCACTAATTTTCTTTGAATAGGTGTTCAATCTGGTTCAGCAGCCAATAACGCTGAAATACTTAAACACAGAAAATATCGCATCTAGATAATAAATATATTTTATGAGCCTTCGGCGTTAAACCCATGGGGACAAAAAGCTCATCGCCTTTATTCATACTTATTTTTGGGTTCATGGTAATTAAAATTTTGTATAATTGTGTGGTATATTCATAAATAAAAGTTTCGGATTGGTTTCTTACATAGTTACGCTAAGATTTATATATTTAATACAATTTACATATAAGCCTTTATCAATAAAAAAAAAATAAACAAAGTAAATGTAAACGGGGCTACCGATTGAAAAATAAACTCTATTTTTGTCTATGGTGTGACATCAATTATCAGGATATACAATAAGGTGCTGTAATTATTTGCACGTACCGATATTGCACGGCATGTTAGAGTATTAATAACACTAGAGCGCGCGTAACAAAGTCTGAACAGTGGGCACGGGAACATCGCTACGTTCCCAGTTCCCACCGCAAGCGCTAGTAGTCGTCATCGAGTACTAGCCGCGTGAGCGTCAGGTGTGAATTTTTCAGAATTTTTCGTGATTTTAATAATGGTCAAATGTACAGTCAAAACGTGTAAAAACGATTCCCGGAAACATACTACACAAAATTCTAATGTTACATTTCATAGGAACCAAGTAACTTAATGACCTTAGGTAACAATGAGACAGATTTTATTGACGAACTAACCCTTGTTAATTTATATCAATATAATCACATAGCAAACCAATTTGGCAGGATGTTGGACTTGGTACTCTGCAACGCTGATGTATGTGTCGATAACATTTCAAACCCGCTGGTACCATTGGACCCGCATCATATGGCACTTAAAATTATGATTCAGTGCACTTGGCCCACTGAAAATCTAAAACCTGCACCTCGAATGAAATTTTGTTATTATAGGGCGGACTACGACAAGTTGACTGGCATAAAGATTTACTTAACCTGAATGTTGAGGAGTCAGTTAAATTTTTTTATGGCATACTTTATAAGCTACGATATAAATATGTTCCACAAAAGCATATTCCTAAAAGACAATATCCGCCATGGTATTCTTCAGCACTTATTAAAGTACTAAAAGAAAAGTATAAGTATTTTTGTAAATTCAAAAAGTACGGTTTGTTGAGTGATAAACATTCTATCAATATACTGCGTGATCGGGCTGCATTTTTGGAAAGAGAGTGCTATAAATCTTATATCCAAAATGTAGAAAACTCAATTACATCTAATCCTAAGAATTTTTGGAGCTTTTATAAATCAAAAATTAACGCTATACCTAATCTAATGACATACAATGACAAAAGTACCAGTTCAGGTCGTGAAATTTGTAACTTATTGTCTGATTTTTTCCACTCTCAATTTCTAACTTCAGACTTGTCATCACCAGTTCCACATAATACTAATCAATACAAATCGTGTATCGATTGTGACATTTCAACGTTTTCAATTACGAGGAACGCTATCAAGTCCAAGCTACTGAAATTGGACAAATATAAATCGGCTGGGCCAGATGCTTTACCACCCATTTTATTTATTGAATGCGCTGATCAATTATCATTGCCATTAGAGATAATTTTTAATAGATCTATTAAAGAGGGTACTGTACCTTCGATATGGAAGAAGGCGTTTATCTCACCAATCTTTAAAAAGGGCGACAAACATGACATAGTCAATTACCGTCCTATTTCAAAGTTATGTGTCGTAGCTAAAACGCTGGAGAAAGCCGTGTATGAAAAATTGTATTCTTCATTGAGTGCTTCATTGCCCCCATCCCAACATGGGTTTGTGAAAGGCAGATCTACCGTAAGCAACTTGGTACTCTTAAATGAAGCTATTTCAGAATCGATGCACAGCGGTAACCAAGCAGATGTGGTTTACACTGACTATACTAAATGCTTCGATAGGATAGATCATGGCATCCTTATCGATAAACTACAGAGTGCCGGTATCAGAGGGGATTTATTGAGATGGTTTACTTCATACATTACTAACCGTTCACAAGCTGTAGTGTTGCAAAATTACATGTCCAAATGGGTCACGGTCCCCAGTGGTGTTCCACAAGGATCATTACTGGGACCTTTGCTCTTTTTAATATTTATATCCGACATAGATACTTGTTTCAAAAACTCAACTCTGATTAGTTTCGCTGACGACATGAAAATTTTTAAACCAATTAAAAATATTAATGATTGCAATCTTTTACAGGAGGATCTCAACAGACTTGACACTTACTGTTCAACTTTTAAATTAGACCTAAACGTAGACAAATGTGCTGTTATAACATTTAGTCGCAAAATTAATTTACTTTTATATGATTACAGGTTAAAGGGACAGTCCCTTCAACGTGTCTCTGAGACGAAGGACTTGGGTGTCCTGCATGACTCTAAGCTTACGTTTCAGAGTCACATTTCACTTATTGTAGGAAAGGCTCTCAAATCACTTGGCTTTATTTTGAGAACTGCGAAAGATTTTAAAAACGTTAAAACCTTTAAAATATTGTACTGCGCATTTGTTCGCCCTCGCCTAGAATACGCTTCACAGATTTGGAATCCAAGATACGGAATTTATATCGACCGAATTGAACGTGTGCAACGTAAGTTTTTTCGCTTTCTGAATTATCGCTGTAAATTCAGGGAAAAAGATTACGTAAAACAGTGTTTAAAATACCACTTTTTGCCTTTGGAGACGCGACGCAAGTTTGCGGACATAATTTTCTTAAAAAAAATTGCCAATTCACTTGTAGACTGTCCCAATCTCTTAGATAAACTATTTTTCTATACCCCCTCTATATCCTTTCGCCACAGTCCCTTATTTTATCTTGCTCCAGTTAGTACAAACTACCGACAGAATACATACCTTCACCGTGCCCCCCAAACCATTAATGACCTGGACAAACTTAAAGTTGGTATCGACCTCTTTGCTACCTCTATTCAAGCAACGAAAAGGCAATTAAACAATTTATTTTTCAAATGAGTAGATAAGGTTCGTAAAACATCACTGTTTTTTTTTTATTTTTTTTTTATTGATAGATATATGTATATGTGTATGTGTGTGTATGTATGTATGTATGTATGTGTATATGTATATATGTGTATATATATATATGTATATGTGTGTGTATATATATATATATATATATATAATTTAATACAATAACGTATATAATATATTACTTATTAATTATATGTATTAAATAATTATCATTTATTTGATGAGGTACATCAAACTTGTAACAATGTGACCTAATTAAATAAAATATTTCACAATAGTAACTAGTATTTTCATACTCTTATTAACTTACCAGCTTTATCAGAAGATATAAAAGTGAAGTGTTGACAGGACTTTATAATTAGGAAATAACTTTCTTCTTTGCCATATTTAAATTCTACCAGTGGAGACTTGTAAATGATTTTCACATTAATATTTTATATAAGTTCATTGTAAGCCATGAAATCGATAGTCTTCCTAATATGTAAAAAATAAAAAAAATAAAAAAAAATAAATAAAAATAACTATAGTATATAAAATAGTAGTAGTATATATAACAATTTTTTTAATGTTCATGTTATTAAACGTTATAATCGCATGGACTGTGTTTAACTATATTGTTTATTATCGTTGGTTTTAAGTGTATTTTAGTATATCTATTAAATATATTTATCAACAGTAACAATATTATGTATCTTGTTAAATCTAATATTATTTGTAGTATATTATGTAGTTAGTATTGTATTTACTGTAATTATATTATTTTTTTCCTATACATTAATTTTATTTGGTCCGTCAAATAGTGCTCATATCTTTAAAAAAATTTAAACACAAGGATTATATATTATTTAAGTACATATTTTTATCTTGACTGGCGGCATATAACAATTATAATGAAATACCTTGTTAACTCAAAAATAATTTCAAAATCTGGCTTTTTTCTATTTCAATTTGTTAAAAATAAAAACTATTAAAATTGACTTTTTAAATCCTGGTTCGCTAGGTACTCACCATGAAGAATTTTTAGTTGCTATGGAGGATCGGTCGGTGGATATCATGGCCACGAGACCTGGCTGAGAGAAAGTGAGGAGCACCGGCATGTACCGCGTCCGGCAGGTAGCGTCCGTACTCGCGGAGGCGGTGTTGAGTACTATATCCGCAAGGGTATCTTCGCAAAAAAATGTTAAGCCTTCTTAGGTAACCATATTTGAACAAATAGGGTTAAGTGTATCTGTAAATGGTATTAGACTTGCTATTGGAACTGCATACCGTCCCCCATGGCTCAACGTGGATACCTTCTTGGACGCGTTAACGGAGGCAGTAAGTTATTTTCTATGTATGGTCACACACTACTCGTCGGTGACTTCAACATTAACTTGTTGGCTAGTAACGGTCCGAATACGAAGAAACTAACTTCATTCTTAAGGTATCTAAGCTTGAAGCAGTATGTAACTCAGCCCACTCACTTCAACGATCATTCTGAGAGTCTGATTGATTTAGTGTGCAGCTCTACAAATATTTTAAATATTTGTGTGGACCCTATTCCTGACGTCAGTAAACATGCTTTTATCCGTTTGATTTGCGTATAAAAAAACCAAAAACCCTCCCCTAAGTTAGCAGAATACACAGTCGCTGAAAAGTATAGATTTAAAAGCATTTAATGACCTTGTCATTGCTATTAATTGGGAAAGACTACTTGACGAGAGTGTGAATGTGTCCGTTGAATCTTTAAATGCCTACATTTTGCATGTGTTTGATGTACATGCTCCTACAATGAATCAACCGTCAATAAGGCACTTCTTTCAGAAAAAACTGCTTACTTTAATCAAACTGTGAATAGTCTTTTAAAAACTCCAAAAAAACATGTGGAAATCTATAAAAAAACAACGTAAATGACTTTAAAAATAAACAGACGTGTCTTCCATCTAGCATTACTGACCCAGATCTTGTGAACTGTCACTTCATAGATGTTCCTGGAAATAACTCTGTCCGTATTTCAGATCTTTCGTATCTTGAATACCATCGTTTCTCGTTTCTCCCCCGCTGTATTTAGTCTTCATTTCGTTGACGAAAGAGGCTGGGATTTTCCCAGATGCTTAAAAAGAGGCTTTAGTTAAACCTATACCAAAGAAAAGCTCTGCATCTGAATTGCAGGATCTCAGGCCTATTAGCATACTTCCGTTTATGTCTAAAATCCTTGAGACTGTTGTATGTCAACAGTTGACTGCATATCTCGACTGTTACAATATTTTACCGCAGAGGCAATCGGGATTCCGGGTTATGTCTTCTTGATTTTACCCTCACATTCGACATGATTAACCATAATCTCTTGCTATCAAAACTGGTACTCTATGGTTTTGATCAAAAAACAATACACTGGTTCTCTAGCTAACTCAGTTGTCGAATGCAGCGTGTTGAAATCAACACCGAAGCTGAAGTGAAGTCAGTTTCCGACGCTGCTCTATTAAACCGCGGAGTTCTATTCTAGGACCAGTTCACTTTATCCTGTACAGCGCTGATCTGGCAAGCTGCATTAAGAATTGCAAATTTCACACATACGCAGATGACCGACAGGTTTATTTACATTGTGAATCGAATGAGACACCACCGACAGTTAACAAAATTAATGGAGATCTAGAGCGAATTAATACATGGGCTAATCATAACTGCCTCGTTCTTAATCCATCTAAACTCAAATATCTCGTTTTAGGTTCTGATGCTCAAGTTTCAAAAATAAATGCATCCCATGTTGCTATCAAAATTGGAAATGTAGTCTGAGGCGTGGATATACTTATGGATTGTGGGCTAAGATTTCATAAACATGTCCTAGAAGTAGTCAGAAATTGCTTTTACAGGCTCAAAGTTCTATATCGGGTTCGAGAATATTTGAATGCTGATGTACCTATAGGTCAAACTCTGTGAAAATTTAATACTATCCAAACTAAATTATGCAGATGCTGTGATAGGTGAGTGCCTTTTTGGCTACACCAAGAAACTCATACAGCGTGTGCAAAACGCCTGCTGCTGATTTATTTTTCCGATACCCTGCAGAGCTCATGTAACTCCATTTCTAAATCAGGGAAATCTCATGAACATGAAGACAAGACGTGCACTTCATTTTGCCTCTTTATTATTTGGTATTGTGAAAACCGGATCACCCTCTTATTTGTTTGAGAAGCTTGTATTTTCACACCACCAAGCCAGAATACCTTCTCGCCTTGATTGCCCTAAGCATGGCACTGCAGCGTTTCGTGGCAGTTTCAAATACTCTGCCACGAAATGCTGGAATAATTTACCCCCACCCCTAAAACACTGCCGTTCTACTCCTTGTTACAAATTGAATTACAAAAAACATCTTATGAATGTACAAGAAATAAATATTTAATATATAGGGTAAAAATTACATGTTTACCAGTAACTATATGCGTATTGTTTATATATATATATATATATATATATATATATATATATAATATGTGCATACTGTGTATAATAATATGTACTAATGTGATTGTTTTCAATGCAGGCGAGGTTAGAATGTCAACAAAGGGTTGAGTTCAAAATGTTCGAGTCGTCGGCCACTTATGTTTCAGTAAAATATATAGTTATAATTATTTTTATTATAATAATCAAAAAGGTTAATACCATATTTTATAATCACTTGAGCTAAATACTAATAAGTTTTTTTTATTTTTTAGTGTTAAAATAGCCACCATTAGAGTAAACTTATAATAACTATACTGTATTGCACCACAAATTCTTTAATCTAAAAATATTTGTTACTTCATTTAATAGGGAAAAATAGGAAATATGAACAATTAACTACTAATTAATTATTTATTGTGTTGGTTTGCTATCTCATTAGTAAGCAGGCTGCATTCCCTTGTTGCATAAAACAGGGCGAATGATTTTTTTACTGAGGGTTGCCGATCGAAGAAAATAGTTTCGCACATAAACCCAAGCAAATAAAAAGCACAAAAATAAAATATTTGACTATAAAGCTGACATAAATATATTTTTAGTGATATTATTTAATATGTTATGATTTCGACATTTTTTAAAGTAATTTATTCAACTGAATATCTGTGTCATCTATTTTAAATCATAAAGATTACCTCAAGTATTTCTTTTTGCATAATGATTAACCTATGGTTCGAGAACCTTGTCTGTATCGGTAAAGCTGCACGCAGTTACGTATTCCTTGATTTGCTTTTATGTCTTTTATATTTTTATTTACATAATTTGGTTCTGACTTACTTTTTAGTAATTATTATAAAGTATTATAAAAATTATGGTATAGTAATTTTTTGCGTAAAGTACTGAAATAAAAAGCTTATTGAGGGCCTAAAATGAACTCAACTATTTTTGATGAGATTTCTCATTACTATACTATCGGATTCCTAATCTTTGATTGTGTGTTTGAATTTCATATGGTAACATTTAAATCATGTTACTTCGTATATATAGGTTTATCGATATATCGTGTACCTAGGTTTGTTATATGACGCATGTTAGAATATATTTGTCTTAATTTTGTTTATTATTTATTTAATGTAGTTTTACTATGTATGCGTATAGTAGTGTGTTGTATCCGTTTAGTAGTGTGTATGTAATTAAAAACCGTATTTTGTGCTGGACGTGCGCAGCAGTGTTACTCGTTTACAGTGTTAGGCGTTTACGGAAGATCAGCGTCCTGGTGTGTTCGCACATCACGACTTCCAAGCTGAGTAAATGCCTTTTCGGTGCTACTTAATTAATATTTCTGTTTTATGTTAACGTATAGATGGCATCACTTTAGTATGTAGGTACACAAAATAAATGTATTTTTCATTTCATTTCATTAATAATACATATAACGTTCATCGATAATTTATAATAATCAATAAGATAAGTTTAAAAAGGATTATTTTAAATTCTAACAGATCGATTGGACTTTGATTTTCTAGTCAAATTTAATAACTTGCATAATTTAATTTTTTTCAGGCTTATGTCAAAGATAAATAACATACAAAGATATCAAATAAAGAATTAAAAATAAGTTTTTTTTACTGTCAGTAATTGTACTTCTCTTTTGTTACATGCAACTATACATATAAATAATGTACTTCAATTTTAAGTACCTAAGTACCTAAACTTATTTTTCAGATTTCCAAAAAACAAGATCCTAACGCAGAAGTAGATTGATGCATTAAAACAGACTGATTGGGAACCAAACGTATGGAGTAGTTTGTTCACAACATTTCCCAGTTTCTTGAATATATGAAACAAAAAACAAACTTCGTAAATTAACTAACGACGCCGTACCATCGCTTTTTCTGGATCAATCAATCAATGAATCGTTGCACGTTGCATTCGTTGCGAAAATGCCGTACTTTTATCCTTTCCTCAACATGATCAATCTAAACCTCTCCAAGAAAAAAGTTCAGTAATTCCACCAAACATATGTGACACACCAAGAAAGCGAAAGCTAAGAAAAAAAAATCATTCGCTTGGAAGAAATTGCAAAACGCCGTCGTTTAAGGTGTAATGCAATTTACGCAGCTCGTCGCCGCTAGAAGAAAAAGGTTGAAAATTTGTCACAAATGGTCAACGATCTTAAAGAGAAGCGATTAATCAACCAGGAGAAGGTTGATCTTTTAGAGTCTTGTGGAGTTTCGACAGCCGTTTTTTTTTAAATAATGATTAACACTACAAAAAATTATGCACCTGAACTTAGAATATTTACGTTGACGCTCCATTTTTATTCCCCAAAAGCCTACTCCTACATAAGAAGTACATTCAATACATGTTTACTACATCCCAGCACAATCAGAAAATGGTACCAATGTCTGGAAACTAGACCAGGTTTTACTGCCGAAGCATTTAAAGTGCTTAATGAAAAGTGTGAAACATCAAACAAAAAAATTATATGCATCTTAGTTATAGACGAGATGTCAATACGGCAGCTGAAAGAATTTAGTCCTGATTCATTCCAGGGCTATGTCGATTTTGGGACTGAGATGAACCCAAGCGAATCTTCAGTGTTATGTACCCAGGCACTAGTTAGACGACGCGCCTTAAAAACTGGTTTGAATTACAGATAGATATTATTTTCACAATTACTATGTAACTTTTCTTTTTTTCTTTTACAAAGTGTTTAATCCAACTTTAAGATTTTTCTTCAATTGTGAATTAATGAATAGCATGCAGTATTTACTATATATTTAAAAATATTACAAAATAATTGTAAGGAATTGAAATTCTATTTAATTAAGTAATGTAAACCCATGCCCATTTGTTGACCGGCATTAAGTCAAGGGGTGTTTTTAAAATCAGCGTTGCCTGTCTTAGGCAACATTTTGCTGAAAATGCCTTTTTGGCACAGTATGTTAATAAAGCTATTTGTATATTTATTTGGGTATTGAAAATGTGCCAATAAATAAATGATTTGATTTGATTTGATTAGTTTTTCTTTTAGTGGCCATCAATGAGCATTGGAATATACCAGTGGGATATTTTTTTGTAAACGGCGTTACTGGGGAACAAAGGGCAAATTTAGTTAGAATGTGTCTTTGTAATTGCCAAGAAGTCGCTGTAGAGGTCGTATCTATGGTTGTCCGGCTAGTGTCGCTATGGCTCGTGAGCTTGGTTGCTCTTTAAATCCAGATCAACTAAAAACCTCATTCTCACACCCTGCGACAGATCAACCTGTATTTATATTTCTAGACCCAATGCATATGGTGAAATTAGTGAGAAACACATTAGAAAGTCAAAAA
The DNA here is from genome assembly GCA_923062675.1 of Marasmarcha lunaedactyla. NCBI lineage: Eukaryota > Metazoa > Arthropoda > Insecta > Lepidoptera > Pterophoridae > Marasmarcha > Marasmarcha lunaedactyla. The sequence continues at coordinate 7,309,161 of OV281339.1, read as the reverse complement.
ATTCTCCGACATAACAGAGGAGGTCTTATTAAGTGGCAGTATTTTATTGAGCTTAATAACCTGCAGGTGAATGAAAAATTTCACCTGGCCAACAAATTAACAACAAGACACATGGACTTCAAAAATCAGTGGCAAAAGCAATTGAATTTTGTGACCAAACACTTCACTTACAAAATTTTGCCAATTCCGCCGCAACAATCAAATTTATTTATATGATTAATAGCCTGTTTGACATTTAAAGTTTACGAAAATTTCCTGGAATTGACTATAAAGCTCCTATTAAGGCAAAGAATGAAATTGAATACTTAACATTCCTAGAAAATGCTAAGACTTACCTAGAACAGCTTGTACATTCAAAAAATGATCAATCAATCATGAAATCCAGAAATAAAGTTGGTTTTCTTGGACTATGTGTGTGCATCAATATCATGAAAGGATTGTATAATAGGCTAGTTAAAAAAATACTATGATTTTTTTCCTATGTATAAAATTAGCCAAGATCACGTGGAGATATTTTTTTCAGTTATAGAATCTCATGGCGGCTGTAACAATAATCCATCTGCTTTACAATTCAAAACCATATATAAAAAGTTTTTGGTTCATTTGGAGCTTAAAGGAAACTGCATCTCTGGAACAAATAACTTTGCTAACGTGTTCGTCATCTGCAGATCATATTAACATGACAACTAAGGGATGTAGATCAGAGTCACAAGAAGCCATGGTTGACGAACAATTTATGGACAATTTTGAGGATGACGACCTGAGTTTGCCTACATCGTTCAGTTCTATTCTTTCACAACACGTTATATCCTACATTGCAGGATATGTTACGAGATATTTACTATCTAAAATTGATTGCATTGACTGTTTGGCTGCACTTACCGCAAGAGCGCCTGCTAATTTTCATTTTTTTATAGCATTTAAAGATAGAGGAGGACTCATCTATCCATCTGAAGATGTAATTAGAATTTGCGATGTTACCGAGACAGTGGTTAAAGCAAATACTGACTCAAATAATAAAGCAGACCGAGATCCACGGAGCATGGTCAATAAAGCATTAAAATTATTCACTGGCAAAGATATTTTCAATGTTCTCCACGGCCATTTGTTTGAACAAGAACCATGTAGTAATCACTTACTTCATTTGCTTAGGGCTGTGATGCAAAAGTACGTTAAAATACGAGTAAAGTACTTACTTCGTAATTCAAATATAAGAAAAAGTAATAGGCAGCTTTATAATAAGCTTACTCTTTTTAAGGGGTTGTATAAAGCGATCCTATTCTATCAACATATATTAGACATGTTTTTGTTTAAAGATTATAATAAATTTTATATTACATACAGAATACAAATTTTTATTTTGCTACTGTATTTTTAGGGGATGTAACTTTATCGATAAATAAGTATTAAAAAAATGTTTGAATTTAAATTGGTCGTTTTAATAAACACATAATATTATTTTTCAATATGATTATTATACGTAGTTATCAATACGACACTACCCTAAAAAGTTTCACCAACAACATTTTCAAATGGCAATTTCTATTATGAAGTCATGCGTAGTACGCATTTCATACCTTATTATCGATAAACTGTTACGCGTCGTGGCAGTACGCACAACCCTATCTATCACATATTTATAACTATAATTAGCTATAGCTCATCTGCTTACTTAAAGCTTAAAGGACAACACGTATTTCACACCACGATAATGTATGTCACCAAATATTTGGTGTCACCAATTATCAGGGCGTGCCATTCGGTGCTACGTTTTATCGTGTTGTACGTTACGGTGTTGCACAATATGGGTTCCTTTAACTTATACCAAAATACGTTTTAAAAGATGTCAACGAATTTTCGGAATCAAAACCACGTTTGGCAAATATTATAAATTTCATTAATAAGGTCATAGAAATAAAATATTTGTTAGATTTTCTTCAAAATGAAAATTATAGGTACATACATTTAATTTTTGAACAGTGATTATGTGCTTTGGGGCTTTAGTAGAATAATTTTGAGAATTCGGCATAATTTTTATGGACACTTTGTTAAGTGTAATAATTATTCTACTGTTAAAATTTATCTAGGCATTGAAAAATAAGCCAGTACTATAATAAGTACAATTCTGAGTAGTTGGCTTTAAGAAGCTATGAAAAATACAAGTGTTGAAAAAATTTAATTTAATTTAAGATTTAAGGTCATAAAAATCTAAAGTTTATTTATCCTTACAAAGAATCAGTGCTATGTTGTTTGTAACGTACTGTAACAAGTACAATTCTGAAAAGTTAACTTTAAAAAGCCGTCGACCGGTCGACGACGATCGACGGTCGTGGTAACACCCTTAAATATTCCACACCGACATTAAAAAAAGAAGAGATCATGCATGCAACATAAATACGAGCTCTTGCCGCCACCCGCTTTGTCAACTTATGCATTTAACACAAACAATAAATCACGTTCAAACATGTTAAATGAGAAGCCCCGCCCACCTATTTATACGAAAAATATAACGAATCCTAATCTGCTTAATCACTTGCGTACTAAATTTTAAGTTACCACTTGTCACTTAATTGACTGTTTACACTCAACTTTTAACTTTAATTTAATTTAGTTACCAACTTAACCACTTCACGCGTGTAAACCAGCGGCAAACGGAACGCACTATAGTTTATGCCTATACGTTGTTCATTCATAGATAAAGCCAGTCCTACGAGTCCTGTTTATGTGGGAATTAACCTGTAAAGAAGATTTTAATGTGTCCAAATTGCGACTGTTTGGTCTTCTAATTTAACAATTGTGTCGATCAAAGTGCAGAAAATTAACGAAATGGCTTAAAAGAACTGAAATGTTTATGAAATAAAATCAGGAGTGTTTTTCGTAGCGTTATTTTCTATTCGCTATAATTTGAATTAGTTTTATTTCGTAATGCACATATTACTAAATTTGTGTTATTAAAATAAAGTATGTACTATTGTTTCCTTTCCTAAATGATTGTATGTTACGATCAAATGGCTGACAATTATCAAAATGGCCGACGGTTGGCCTCTCATTCTGGAGGTCATCCCAACGATCCACGACTGAGACATTTAAACGCAACAAATTCTGAAAACGTTGTGCCGATTTGTCGTGATTTTGTAAGAGGAACCTGTGATAAATACCACTGGTGTAAATTTCGCCACGAATGGGATATTCAAGAAATAATCAAAAATGACATACTCAAGTTTTGCCATGATTATCAAAACAATAGAGGTCAATGTACGAAACTCGACTGTTCATACTTGCACGCAACATCAGAAGAAGAGGAACTGTTTAAATCTTCAGGCCAGATTCCGCAAGCTTTAGCCCAACGACATGCAACATATAATATCGCCCCAAATAATGCAGAAAGGGCTTTAAATGTGGGTCTTTATAATTGTAACGTATCTTTTGTGCCACCGCCGCCACCACCATTGAGCGCAAAAGTTCCTCCGCCGCCAGCATCCAATACGCTGATGGTATCGACTAGCTCAAATGCAGTTTTGAATGCACCACCACCCGCAATTATCTCACAAGTGCTGGTGCCTCCGCCGCCACCGCCGCCTCCACCGCCGCCGCCGTTGCCAGCTGCGACAAAAACATCTTCACCACCAGTACCACTCGCAAATGCTTTACCACCGATGTAAGTAACTTTTAGCATGTGTCTTGTTTAAACTGAAAAACTTATTCAGCACTGAAAATTCTTCAAAATATAATATTTACAAGTTGTTTGAAATATACATAATAAAAATGTATCTATGTATGAATAGGATACAAGTTCAAAATATGGAAGACACACTCTTGTATGCAACTGTGTTTAACCTTTTGTACGTTTGCGCCTGAACCAAAGTTACAACTTCCGTGCTGTGATCAAGCAATATGGCCTGAGCGCTACCTGCGCGCTGTTAATTGTTTTAGAAATATAATATTTCTTATGGAACTTATAAAACAGATATGTGGTGTCACAAGCTAAATAAAAAACATATCAAATAAATATATTTTGTGCTGCAATATACTGATGATTTATTATTCACATGCTCTCAATCAACAAATTCATAAATTTATTTTATGTTTTTTATATAATCCCCTGTAGTTCAATAACTGACGATTTTAATGATATAGAAAAACACCACATTCTACTGAAATTTTAAAACAAAATATGATCATCAAAAGTAAACACTTTGTAATACAACTATTTTATGTTCGCACGCAACAACGTCCAACTTTGAAACATTTGAAATACTGGTTTTTTACGCTTCACTCAAAGAATGAAACTTATCTATGATATTTTCATTCAGTCTGATTGAAATTAAACACATTTTATGCTTTGAGTAGTTCTATTTAGAGCATAGAATAAATTAAAAGAGTGACAGGTTGTGTTGGCGCGGACCGACACTTAGGCAGACGGAAAGTATTGCATGGTTCCTCACTTAGGCATACAAGAGGTTAGATGAATTTAATAAATTCCCATTCTCTGTAAAAATATGTCTAAAACTTGCTTGAGTGACTCAACTAACACTTACAATTTTATAGGGTTTAAAACCTTTGTTTGACACAGGTTTGATGCTAGCCGTCCGCCGCCACCTTTGCCTGTTAATATGAGAGAAAATGGCAAGCATAAGCTGCCTGGCCCAATGGAAGGTAGTTTATCATTATTATATAAATAAGTTATTCTCAAAAATCTATATTTGGATACTTTACTGTTTTTTAAAAGTACATCTAGCTTATATTTTTACTGCACAAAATCCTTCATGGTTCTCTGTCAGGATGTAAGCATATGTAAATGTCTTTTTTACTGCAAGCTACTGACTTCATTACATGGGTTCATTCAATTTTACTGTCAATCAAACTTAGTAAATGGATCAAGCATATCAACTTTACTTTTCAGATCCATTGTAGTGGCTTGTCTCAGTAAAACTTGCATTATGAATATAGTACTATTAACTCTTGTTTCTACATTTTGACTAAAATGTTATTTTAACTGACGCTAATGTGTAGATAAAAAGTTTTAAAATTTTTTTGAATTAATTAGCATTGCTTAATGTATTTGTATAAAAAAGTTAAAACTTTAGTAACTTTTACATACATGTGCTAATAGAACCGAAAGTACAGTGTTCAAACAACTGATTCATCTTATTTTAAAGCTGTACATTTGAACATGAGCTTTAATTACTTAGTAAATTTTTGAAGCTTATAATTACAATAAGAATTAACTCTTTTTCATATTTTTAGACATAAAAATTTGCCCTAAGCTCACACTATTACAAAAATTAAAGAATTCATTTCTATAGATAATTTAGCATGGATATTTATAATTGTAATAATTTTTTTTGCCAATTGTGAGTACATTGTGTTAGTACAATGTGATTATGTCAAATAATAGTTTAACCATATTTTCTGAGCTGAATGTCTATGAAGAAATTTGATATATAAACCATAGTTTATGACATAATAAAGGTATATTGGCACCGGTTAAGACAGTTCCAGGCAGCCAATACACAAATTTTTGATACATTTTTACTTAGTATTATTATTTCATTGAGAGTCCCATCATTTAAAAATAATTTGCATATTATTTTTGATTTGAATTTTTAATAAATTATAGTAATCACATATAAGTTTTATTTTGCTTGCGAACAAGAGTAAGCTTAGCGAATTAAGTTAACTTTAACAGTGGTGGTTCCTTCTTTATCAATGAAAGTTAATAACTATGTCTTCTTACGTAACTTAAATTTCGAAAACATTTTACAATTAATAATATGTTGGCCATGTTATTATAGTTTCTATTGATGGTTTTGCTAATTTTATATTGGGCTTTGCGCGATTGATTTGTTCTCAGCCGGACCAAGCAAAGTAAGGAAGCCTGACCACAGCAAGACATCTGCTGTTTACTGCGATAACTGTGTGCAGCGACAAATAAGGTTTGGACTTGTGTATCGTACATTGTTTTTTTACTTAAAAACTGTGTGCTTTATTTATGTAATAACAAATATATTTTCAATGCTTAGCGTATAAAAGAATTTTCTTTTTTCAAGTTTTGACTATATCTGAGTGGAAGTATTGGTTGATAACAATTTATTTTAGCGAATTACTTAAAAAAAGTGTTTCAAAATGACTTTATCGGCAGGCCCCAGAGCTGTGCGTAATTTTATTAAAAATGTATGAAAAATTTGTAAAATATATATCCACAGCTATCAGTAAAAGATTCAAAAATATTTACACATATCCACAGCACTAATTCCGATTTTTCTAAATGGGGTTAACCATGATGAGGAAATTTTTTAACGAAAACATCTCATATTTCCAGAAGATTATCAATTATTGAGTTTATAAAACTTGTATCTTCAGATCTTCATAAACAACATGCCATGGGTTGAGTAAAAATTGGGCCGAGTGTTGTTATGCGCCGCGCTTCGCTCAATTCATGTAATAAATTATGCTACTGCGGTCTCCGTGAATAGTCTCCGAGAAAGATGCAAATTTTCAACTTGCTTTATGAGCACTTTGCTAGACTACAACAGTCGCGTTTATTTTTCAGGATTGCTTTATACAAACAAGAAATGGAAAAACTACTCACTGAGGATGAGAAGAAGAGCTTAGCTTACAAGAAAAAGCTACAAACTTTAGAAAGGGGAAAGCAGTTCATAAGGTCGCGGGTCAGCTATGATCTATATCAATTTATCGAAGAATATTTAGGAATCCCCAACTTCTTCCAGAGTAACGATTTTGTTACACAAAGTAATCAAAACACATTGGTAAGATGTTTTGATGTATAAATGATACAGAATCCCCAGATAAACTCCAACTAGATGGCCACAAATAAGAAATTTTGTTATGGATACTATACAGCAGACTGGGGAGGAGATACTTGTTGATGTTAACAACAAAACAACAAATATCATTTTACCAAGATTCGAACATGGAATCTCTGGTGCCCAAAGGTGACCAAAGAACCATCAAAAACACAAGATGTATATATTTTGTGGTCGTAGAGTTTCTTGGGTTAAAATCTCATATGGGGCATTTTATTCAACAATATAAATGCCGGCTATGACAAAGTTGAAAATATTGTTTTTCAGACGACTTCAAAGGTGTCGAATCAGATCCTGCTGCAACTAATGAAGCTGATGGCGCGGAACATCAGCGAGTCCGTGAGTTTCGAGGTCACGAATTTGGTTAGGTAGGAGGAGCTTGCAGGACGTGGTCTGACTCGAGTCGTCGTTTTTTCAGTCGCTGAGTCTGGAAGAGCGCATGTTGCCGGTGCTGCGAGGTGCCGTGCTGGAAGAGTCGCGGGTGCCGCCAGCTGCCGACCTGCTGCAGGAAATCGCCGACGTACTGGCGTCGTGCGAACGAGGGCCCATGCCAGGGACCGAGCCGGCAGCGCCCGTCGCCGCGCCTTCCGCAAGGCCACCGCCGCCGCCACCGCGGCCCTACTACGCCTCGTACCCGCCCAGCCTGGCGGGCCCTGACACCAGGATAAGGACACGCGCGCCACCGCCGCCTCCGCCTCCCCTGTTCTCCGCGCCGCCGCCGCGCGGGCACTATTTCCCCTACCATCAGTAGCGCGTAGGTACCTCCTGCCACCCGCGCCTGCAGGCCCGAATGTTGTGGACTGTGACTGTAATATCATGTGAATTGTTAAAACTATGATCAAATACATTTATCCCCACTCATTATCCCATTAATGAGCTTGTACATTAACGACTCATAAATATTATATAGGATAAAGCGAATTTGTTTCTGAAGCTTACCAAGATAATTTTGCGAATAAAATCGCGCTTTGGTGTACCCGCAATTATTAATGCAACGATATCAAGTTGTGATTTGACTTTGTCATTCACTTTATGTGTTATCATATAATAAAATTAGAAACAGACAGCGTTTCATACATGACGGAGTGCGAAGCTGACTAATGGCCGATCTTTTTTTACTTACTTTTATCACTGTGTAGATATATTGTAATAATTGTTAGATTTATAGGTGAAGTAATGAATTGCATTTTTTTTAATAATTTGTATTAATGTAACAATTTTAAAATAAGATAAGATTTAAAATAAGAGTTATAAATATTGTTTTTACAAGAGTGACATGAAATATGCAAATACTTTAAAGAAATAAAATTGAGGTTTTGTCGTTTATCTTAAACTCATTTAGTCGTAGAAGCGTGCGACCACTTTGCCGTGCTAAAGCTGCTTTAAAATAAATTTATTGCTATGTAACAAACCCTTTCTAAAACTTCAAAAATAACAGCAATGCGATTGACGCGCAAAATCTAATAACTCATAAACTGCTAAAGCGCAGGAACCTTTTCGGATTAAATCTTACATTATAAAACTAGGTATCATAGGTTAACGTGTACGTCAATGCCTAGCGATTGACCGCTCCCTATGAGTTAACTAATTCACCTAAAATATATTATGAATTCTAAATCACTGCTTTAACGTATTTTGATAAAAGAATAACAAATGTGTCATTGTGTGATGGGATGGTATGAATTGTATCACAATATATTTTGTAAATTTCAAAATTTTAATATAAATTATCTAGTTTCCATAAATAATTTGTCTATTTCATTAATACTATGACAAATAAGTTATTAAGTGCGGATATAGAACATTATTTAAAAGTACATTTGTTGCTAATTTCAAATAGGCTGGTGTCAATTTTTAAATACACAATGATTCAACTAATTACCTATTTCATATACTTCGATGTATCAAATATAAAACGAATTATTTAGTGAATTGGTAAATTGCCAGGTAGAGTGACATATGAAATTGGGACTTAACACCTTACATTCCCAGTAGATTAAGGCAACCAACTGTCTTACAAATAATAGCGGTAAATAGAAAATACTCTTGATTTCATTAAAGGAAAAGAAACATTTGAAACTGAATTTATTATATATTAATTTATTTACTGCAAATTGCTTAACACAATTCACTGCATAACACAATCGTCATTGCCGTGCAAAAGTCTCATGATATGTGTTTACAGGAGACACAAAAAACTGATTTTCTAGAAAAATACGTAGAGCATCAAACTAAATTATTTTTACTTTAGTACATATAACAAAATTACGTAGTTGTAGCTTACCTTTGGATAAATAACATCCTTATAATCATATATTAAACATAATGGGCAAATTCGACACATAGCGTTATTTATTTAAGTCTTAAATACAAGCTTTGTGCAAATGCAGTACATAACTAGTTTATGATTATATGGAACCTAAAAAAGCCTTGCTGTATTATGACACATAGCTATTTTTTAGAAGGAAAAATTTATAAGCTAGTAAATAAAAACCCAATAAATTTTATATTCCATGATAATCACTTTATTGAATCGAATAAATAAATGAAATTAATAAAAAATGTGGTACTAAATTTAATTATTAAGCTTTGCAAGTGGCTAAAGAATATTGGCGAATCCTTATTTAAGTAAACAGTGAGCGTTTAGAAAAGTAACTAGTACTTTTGTTTATTCTTTTTTTTATGTGAATTTCCATAATATTAGCTTCATGTGTAGAAGTCTCCAAAAAAATAGTTGATTTATAAAGCTTGATTTGACTTGATCAGTTTGTATTAGCTCCTGTCATTTTTCATTACTATACATAGAATTGATTGTGACCAAGCAGAAGTATTTGATTTTGTAATATAATTTTTAAATATATGAAATTATAGTCACTTCAGAATGTAAGGACTCATTTTTATGTAAGAATATAATATTTCTTTTAATATTTTTCTTTTATATCATTTAATATTAAGTATTTCTTTTTTTAATATTTCTAATATTGATTGTGATTATTGCTCACTGGAGTCCTTATCCTTGGCTGTAGAGCTTTTGCCTTAGCTGGCGAGTTTGAGATAAAAACATAACTTGATAATGAAACCGTTTGGTTACTTTTGGACTTGTCACGATTGTGTGTGTGAGTGCCTCGGTTTTGTCCTGACGATTTGCGATTCTTTTAGTTATATAACCTGACTTTATAAGCCTTTGTGCCTAAGGATCCCGATAGATTGCGCTTACGACGCCTTATTGCTGTGATTTTTTGACTAGTTGATTATATTGTTATATTATCTGAACATTTACGTGTAATTATCATGGTTGGTTCGTGATAGTAGTAATTACCTAAGTAAATGTAGGTAATTTGAAATAATAACCTCAAAATGAGTACTTACTTAAAATGCAATTATTATTGTTCCTAGACACACTCCATAATATATATTTTTTGAAAGTGGATCCGGATTTTATGTATTTTTGACTTCTAAACGCTCCACTTTAACGCTAACTAAAACCATGTATGGCGATCTGCCAATGTTCTTTGGTAGAATCTATTTTAAGTGGGCCATCGTAAAGGCTTGAGGTTCCATTATCGATGCCGCGTTTGTCCTCCTCTGCGGCAAGTTGTTTCACTCATCTGTGTGGCGTAGGTTAAACTTCACATAACCTTTTAAATAAAAAAGACCTCTGATGTCGGTGACAGTTGCACCGCCAGTTTTTCTTCCAGGTCTTATAATACTGGTAAAACCACCAGGCACATCCTCATAATTTTTGATGAATGTGTAATCTAGTTCATTGACAATATAAGGTTGTGATGGTCTGGCATCTCTCATTCGCGATATATAGTCGGATGGAGGTAGATGGGGCCTTTAAACTTTTTTTATAAAGTAGAAGGTACACTGTCTACCTCCATCAACGTGTGCCCTTTTTCATGAATAGTTTGTTTTATAATAATGCCCTTTGCAGTACTGAAGTTAGATAACTTAGAATTGGTCAGTGCTTTATTTTTATTCTGGTACGTACATCCATTGGATATCAAAATAACTTTTTTGTATTGACAACATTATTTTTCTACGAAGTCAATTATACAACTAGTGACATTGTTCGCAGTTACTCCTCCATCGCCCTCATGTCACAAATAAATAAACGATTTGTTGTGTTAAATATGAAACGTATAGTTATGTAGTGCTAGTTTCATTTTATAATACTACTATGAAATAAATATCTTAGGACATGATAAAACACTTTGCATATCCATTGATACGACAATCACCTCATCCGACATTTGGTTATGAGCTTCTTTGAAAAGGCTGCTCGAGCTTCATCTTTTTAAATAATATGAAGCTGATACACTTACGTCATCAGGAATGTTCCCTTTCTTTGTGGCCAACACAAGTGTCGCACTGATCTTTGCATGGATTCAAAATAGAAATTTTCTTGGCTCTTCAAATTGTCTGAAACGTTTTCTCCTTATTGCAGCCCCATCATTAGTCTGGCACCAAGAAGTGTAAACAGAATGCATGTGGCTAAGAGATTCAAAAGACATTTCAACGTATATCTTGGAACTGTTTGCACGGCAGTAGTGTCTTGGTACTTTGGGTACACATTCAAGCCATTTATGAACAGAATAAGATTTGAGAGGCCCAGTATTAGTTGCCGATGTGTACTACTTTCTTCCCTTCTTTCTGAAATATTTATATTAGATCTAATCCATAGCTGATACATATCTTTTTTCAAATCAAGCGTAGTCACCAGGAAATATTCCTTACAAACACTAACCTTGTCACCATTAACACCTGGTAAATAGCAATCTAACCCAACAGATTTTTCTCTGTGTATCTATTTATGTAGAACTTTTTCTTTGTCGTAATATTTATCTTGCCTGAATCAGTTCGTTTATGCATGATTTTTTTAGCGTCCCATGTTGGTAGTTGCCAAAAATATTTGAAACAATATTTTCTAAATATATTGCAGCACACGAATAACTCCTGTCTGATTTCTTTTCTGCCCCGTGATTACATGGCTTTTCTCTTAGTTGCCTGTCAGTTAAGCTTACACAATGCAAAGTTAACCAAAAATTTATAATTGAGTTTTGTCATACTACGAGTATAGTACCATGGTACATATATACCATCGGGCACGGGCAATCGGAACGGGTCTGTGATCGCTGTAATCGGCAAACGGAACGCAGCATTAGTCTACACTAGAACGGTTAGGTAGTTAGAAAACAGCACTTTAAATATATTGATTTACTTACATTATTTTGATTAGAAACTGCGTCAAATACACAAACACTTTACACAAATACAACAAGTTTTCTATTTTTTCATGAATATTTTATGCGTTCTCCCTCCCTGCCAGAATTGTAAACATTGAAATTTTTACAATTCTGGCATTGTAATAACATCTACAAAACTATCTATGTACCAGACCTAGTCTAAGTCCTAACCTAAGTCTACACTTACCCAAAATGTGAATTATTACACTAATGCGTTTAGAACAATTGACCCAGAAAAGTAGTAGCAAAGTAAGCTATATTTTACCCAGGGGTCGTTGTCACTAGTACCATTTACAGTTCCATGATGGAACTACTGATGATTATTTTAATCACTAGTTCCATTTTAAAAGAATTGAAAATAATGGAACTAGTGTTGAATTTTGTTATCACTAGTTCCACATTATTATTTTAGGCACTTTTTTAAGGGAAAAACGTTTAGTTTATATAATAATTTACAATAAGTATATAGTGATAGTGTTGGAATAGAATCAGGAAACATTTATTTACGTGTTTTGAGGGTGTGAAAGTTTTAATAATAATTATATTCAATAAAATCAACAAATATGTATTTTTTTATTTATGATCCGAATTCAGTATAGATTTAAAATAGTCATCTTTGTAAAGAAGGATGGAGAGTAAATCTCAGGATACCCGATATCTTAGATGGGATAGCCTTTGGACCAGTTTAAATCCTTTTTGTTTTTCAGTTTGATACACACTGAACATATTTTATCTAAAAAATGACCCACAGATATTTCGCCTTCATTTGGGCTTCAAATACTAAGTCATTTCTGTCTTGGTAAATTTTGCGTCGTTTAGGTTGTGAGCTCTGCCCATGTTTCTGTATAACATTCGTTCTATACGTTTGTAAGGTGGGCGATTGGAGAGGTATTGAAACATCGAATGTAGATAGAATACTGACTTTACATAAGATAATAAAGTGATTATACAACGTTGATAAAAGCGGGAGGCATTAAATGAAACCACATATTCTGTGTATCATTATCAGGCTACACAACAAAAATCAGATCAATGTAAGACATAGTTTAGTCACAGGAATGTTTTTTAGTTTTTACTTCGCTTCATTTAAACTCTCTGTATCATCCCGATTACCTAATCGTAAGTTTGTACTACAGGCATATGTAGTTATCTAAATGACAAAAATCACGCGAGCGATGCGACGTTGCCAGTTCGCATCGTAAGTTTGCAGTACAAACAAAAAAATACTTGTACTAAATCTTTCCTTAAAAGAAAGTACAGATCACGGTTATCTCACTCTAATGTAATAAGCGTAACAGAAATAGATCAGTATGTTGGTATGGCGACGGCGGCGGCTCAGCTAATTAGGTCAAGGGCACAATTTTTACTTTGTTTAGTGCGAAAACGCGTTGCATCCGGAGTGCACGTTGCGCAATTCAGCACGGATTATTGTTTCTCACGCGTCCCATTTACTAATGTTAAGTTTTTATTCTGATAGGACACGTAACTAAATATTTTCGGTTTAGTTTTGTGAGTAGTTTTTAATTATTTTGTAAGTACGTAAGACATCCACAATGCCTCGTGCTACATACACGGCGTCAGAATACACTGACATGATTTTAATCTACGGGGAATCCCACGGAACCGCAGCTCTAGCTCTGCGAACTTACCGAGAAAAGTATGGAGACAGCGGCGCATGTTTAGGACGAGGAACTCGGGGCCTGGTTGGTCACGACATGAGATTGTTGGGTGCAGTTAAATTAAACGGGAGTTCACATTAATACATATAATCACTTAGTTGGACAGTACAAAAATACATTATACTCGTCACAATTATTAACCTGTCTTATGTATGAATCTAATTGTATCATTCTAATGATTGATAGTTTGACAGTCTTAAGGCTACGTTCGTAACTATATACAATGTAATGCGTGTATACGCCAGACCACCCTCCCACGGAGAGAGACAAGTTAGTCTCTAAAAACCTTAAATCTAACCCGTCTGCCAAAACGTGTGGTATACGGCGGGACAATAGAAGTATCCGGAGGAAGAGAAAGAACAGATGGCGTATGCGCTGGCTTACGAGCTAACGTCGGCTGAGTGGCAGGTAGCGGCAAATCTGTAGTTTCGGGCCGTTCGATGAACGCAGGCTTTACTCGATCAACACTTACCGCAACTTTCCTGCCTCGAACGTCAAAAGTCAAAGTCTTACCATCAGATGCCCTATCAACAATTTGGTGCGGGCCGGAGTACGGTAGTTGCAGAGGGCGGCGGACAGCATCTTCTCGCAGGCAAGCATGAGAACAGGTAGCAAGATCTTTAAAAACAAAAGTGGTTGTTTCGCTGTGTCGGGAAGCAGGGACAGGTCGTATATTCGACATATGTCGCCTCAGAGACACGACCAAATCAGCAGGGCTATTTATACTTGATATAGGTGAAGAAACCAAAAATTCGCCAGGGAGACGCAAGGTTTCACCATAAAGCATCTCAGCAACCGAAGATTTAAGATCTTCCTTAAAAGAGGAACGCATACCCAAAAGCACTAGAGGCAGAGCACTAAGCCAATCGCCACCATAGCACATAATGGATGCCTTTAGCTGGCGATGGACACGCTCTATCATACCACTTGCTTGAGGATGGTAAGAGGTGGTTCTAATGCGCTTCGTGGCGAAACTCTGCATCAACCTTCGGAACAGGTCGGACTCAAATTGAGTACCCTGAACAGTGGTAATGATAGTCGGTACACCGAAACGAGAAATCCACTCTCTAACAAACGTCTCTGCAACTTCCTCAGCCGCAATAGTTTGCATGGGCCAAACTTCAGGCCATCTGGACGTCCGGTCAATTGCAGTCAAGCAGTACCGATATCCCTTACATGGAGGAAGGGGTCCAATGATGTCAATATGTACGTGCATGAAATGACCTGAGGGAGTTGAAGAATTGCCAAGCGCAGTGGTGTTATGTCTCGTGACCTCAGCGCGCTGACATGCGTCACAGGTACGAGCCCACTCTCGGCAATCTTTGTTAATGCACGGCCAAACATAGCGTTCTGCTGCGAGGCGCGTCGTGGCTTGAATGCCCGGGTGGCTCAAGTTATGCAGCTTATTGAAGATAGCTCGTCGCAGATCAGATGGAACAAAGGGACGAGGCTTGCCAGTTGAGAGATCGCAGAAGAAGTATACGCTAGTACCAGGTACATTTACTTTGGAAAGGTTCAGGCTAGAACTGTCGCGCAATAATTGAGATAGTTCTCTGTCTGCCTCTTGAGACTTGACAAGAGCTTCGTATTCTTGCTCGAGTGAAATTGCGTCAACTCGAGACATTGCATCTGCGACTACGTTGTCTTCGCCTTTGATGTATTTAATATCAGTGGTAAATTGGCTAATAAAAGATAACTGATTTAGCTGTGCTGGAGGGAGCTTTTCATGGCGCTGTACGAAAGCGTAGAGCAACGGTTTATGATCTGTAAAGATTGTCGCATGTTGGACCTCAAGAATATATCGAAAATTTTGTACACTTTCGTACACTGCCAAGAGCTCTCTGTAATATGTAGGCCACTCGGCCTGCTTAGGGGTCAATTTTTTACTGAAAAATGCAATAGGAAACTATTTGCCATCGATGAACTGCTGAAGGCATGAGCCAATATGTACGCGCGATGTGTCGGTAAATAAACCGAGGGGGACATCAGCGATAGCGTGGTGCAGCAATATTGCATCGGACAAGCTTATCTTGCATTCTTTGAATTTTCGTACGAGCTCAGGCGTCCATGGATATGGTTTCGAGCCTTTGCTATTCGTAGAGACCAAAGCGTCAATGAGAGGGGCCTGAAACTGGGCGGCATGAGAAATGAACCGACGGTAATAGTTTAACATGCCAAGGAATCTCCTCATGCCTTGGACAGTGTCCGGGGGTGTAAAATCCAAAAGTGCTTGGATACGGTTTTGAGGAGGGCACATACCGTCAGCACTGATATGGTAACCCAGAAAGGTAACCTCACTAACTCCCAGGATGCATTTGGACGGGTTGATAACAACGCCATAGTCCTGGAGGCGCTTGAAAAGGATTCGCAGGTGTTCCTTGTGAAGGGACTCATTCTGTGAAAAGACTAAGATATCATCTATGTACGGAAAGCAGAAATCGAGACCCCGTGTGACCTCATCGATAAGGCGCTGGAACGTTTGACCAGCATTGCGCAAACTGAAGGTCATGAAAGGAAATTCGAAGAGGCCAAACGGAGTAACGATGGCAGTCTTCGAAATGTCGTCTTCAAAAACGGGTATTTGATGATAGGCCTTCACAAGGTCCAGGGTGGAGAACACTTTCGCACCGGACAAGTTATTCGCGAAGTCATTAATATGACGGACTGGATATTTGTCCGGTACAGTCCTGGCGTCCAGCGCGCGGCAGTCACCGCAGGGACGCCAGGTGTTGTCTTTTTTGGGGGTCATGTGCAGCTGTGAGGACCATGCACTTTTAGAAGGTCTTGCCGTGCCACAACGAACCATGTCCTCGAACTCCTTCTTAGCAGAAGATAACTTCTGAGGGGCTAAGCGGCGTGGACGGCACGACACTGGGGGACCGTCTGTAGTTTTAATACAGACTTATGTTTTTATACACAGTATTAAGCTTGATAACCCTGGGTAGGCCGGGTGGTCGGGTTATTTCTGGGAACTCAGCTAGCACTGGCGCGTAGGTAGAGTTTCCAGCAACCACAGCCTTGACACTCGGTTGCTCAATCATTGCCGGAGTAGCGGCAGAGCATAAACCGGTTTTATTGTCTATTAGTTTTTGTCTGGTGCAGTCAGATAAGAGGTGATAATATGCCAGAAAGTCGGCTCCGATTATCGCCTTCTGGACGTTGGCAACGACGAACTGCGAGACAATATCACGGTGCAGCCCTAAATTCCATATGTTTTTATCTTGCTACCGTTAGCAGCGCTGAGCTCGAAGTCGAAGAATTCTCGCCGACGAGGGAGCCAACTAGCAGGATAGCAGCATAAATCGGAACCGGTATCAACTAGGAATTGGCGTTTTGTCACTAAGTCGGTGACAAAAAGGCGGCGCCACTGGAGCAGTCAGGTGCCGCTGCTACCGACTGTCCCTTGAGTTTTCCGCAGTCCAATTGCACGGTGGAATGCATTTCGAGGCGCGGGCTCGGAAACGCTTATGGTACCAGCAGTGCGTGCCAGTAGCTGGTGAAAATATGCGCGAGGATTTTCTGGAGCTGGAGCGGCTGTGTGAGCGACTGCGACCTCTAGCGGAAAGAGCGTTTACTTGCCTAGTGAGTTCCGAAACCAAATCGGCGATGGGATCTGGCGAAGACGCAGAAATGCAGTGGACCGCGCGTGACCGGCCGGTAAGATCAATGACCTTATCCGCTAGGTCAGCCAACTTCTCTAAGCTAAGGTCATCCGCTTGTGAAACAAGGAGCACCTGTATTTCCTGTGGAAGGCGACTTATCCAAAGCTGCCATAGAATATTTTGGTCCAATGGTGAGGAACCAGCCAAAGATTTTAGGTGGCGGAGAAACTGGGACGGTTTCCCTTCACCAAGTTTCTCATTACCAAGCTGCTGACGGACCTTTTGCTCCTGGGGTACGGAAAATCTATTGATGAGGGCATTTTTGATAGTTAATTATTGCTTACCTTGTTCTAATGGTAAAGTTATTATATCTTCAATTTCACCAGCCAGCCGATAGTCTATCTGACCAACAACATAATTGTACTTGGTAGTGTCAGCTACAATCCCAGCAATTTAAAATTGCGCACTTGGGCAAACCAAACTGCTGGTTTATCGGGCCAAAATGGGGGAAGTTTGACAGAGACTGTGTTAACTTCGGTTTCCCGAGAAGGAAACTGGTTGAATTTTTCCTCAAGTACAGCCTTCTCAGCCATAACGCGCTCTAACTGTTCCTTCACTTCAGCAAAAGCTTCTGCCATAGTAGAAAGGAAATAAAAACTAAATATATACCACATAACCCGGCAGTGAAACAGAAGAATTAAAATTAATATGCACACAATATAACTATGCTACACACACACGAAACATTGAAAACAATATTTAAGGAAACATGCACACATAAAAATCATTAAAGAAATTATGTATGAAATATAGCCAGAATAATATTAGTATTAAATTATTATTAAATTACCAGATTTATTGTTAGTATTAAATTACCAGAATACTCTTCATAAAAAAAATGGTAAATTTATCAACAAAATTTGTAGATTTTACGTTAGTACACATGCAATTGAAATTAAAATTAATAACAAACAATTACAACAATAACAACAATTAATATTAAGTTTCAAAATTTTGTATAAAATGTAAAAACAAAGAAGAAAAATAAGTCAAATTCTTTAAATTCCTTTGATAAAATATTAAAAAAGTTACTTGTCAGTAGTTAACTAGACTGAATTACAATACAGTTTAGGCTTTAGGCCAAATATTGCACATTAACTTTTACTTTAAAACGCACAGTTTTGGTACTGAATTTAAAAACACTGTATTTATAAAATAATTGACTGCGACAACCACATGCAGTTAAAAAATGGTAAGCACTAGGGTGTTATTTTGTACTATCACATACAGTTTAGTGAGATAACTCTAAGGAACACAATGAGGCTTAGTAACACTGTGAACTGGTAGATACGGAAGTTGGCAAACACTAGAGCAGCAAACATGCACAGAATGTTTAAAAAAAAGGTCAATGTGAATCTGCTCTGTGTTGATGATGCGTTTCCAGGGAGGCCGTAGGGAGTTAGTAAACAGCGAGTACCTCGTTATGCGTAGCTCCACACCTCAGTAGCACACACATCTAGCAAGTGGCCGCCGGCAGGGTTAGGTTATGTTTAACATGCACAACACCAAAAGCAGATGAAAACGTACAAACACGCCATGCAGCAGCCCTTTTTACTCGTCGGCACACCAACACTCATGCAGTCACGGTGGAAACCAACACCAGGGGCCCAACGGGAACACGTGGAATCACGTCGGGGTCACCAATTTGGACGAGGAACTCGGGGCCTGGTTGGTCACGACATGAGAGTGTTAGGTGCAGTTAAATTAAACGGGAGTTCACATCAATACATATACTTTAATCACTTAGTAGGACAGTACAAAATACATTATTATTATTATTATTATTTTGTGTATAATGCCAATTTCAAGTATCAGTATACACACCTACTACACGAGGTTAATAATTTTGTAGCGAACAGCTGAGTAGAACTTGCAGTATCTCGAACATTGAGTTACCTTGAACAATACAAAAACAGGGGGATGATATAAGTTTTTACAGATCTTTAGAAGAGTATAATCACTGATTCTTTATTAGACAGAGCTAACCTTAAATCAGTGGTGAAGATGCTCAGGCTGTCCATGGTGCTCATGCCTTTCCGAAAACCAAATTGTGTTGAACTTAGCAGGTTATGAATCTCCACATACCATTCAAGGCGATTCTTAATAAGGTGTTCAGTGACTTTTAATGGAGTTGGAGCTAGCGCAACTGGCCGATAGGAATTATGAATATCGGGGTCTTTGCCTGGTTTTACGATGGGAATTACTAAATAGAGTTTCCAGGGAGCTGGTATCTCACCAGATATGAAAATGATGTTGATAATTTTAAGTAAGGATTCCTTAAGGAGGATACCAGCCCTGGATAAGAAAGAATAAGGAATACTAGCATGTCCCGGGGTTGAGTCATGAAGGTTATTGAGGACAAGATTTAATTCGTCCATGGTGAAGGGAGCATCGAGGGGACTAGATGAGGTGAGAGTAGAATAATTGCAAGGTTGTAAAACAGAAATCGGGACATAAGGGGGAGCAATTCTATCTAGGAATTTATCAAGCCAAAGGGATGGGTTGTAAGAGAGCCCCGGTGGAGTGTATGACATGGAGCCGCGGAAGCGTCGAATAGCGCTCCAGACATGGGAAGAGGGGGAACGAGGAGCCAAATTCTCGCAGAACTTACGCCACGCCTCTTTCTTCTTTTTTTTAAATAGTCTCCTGGTCTGGGCTGACACTTTTTTAACTTGAATGTAATTAAACATTGACATAGTGGCTGCATATTTGCGGATAGCAGACCTACGCATTCTGATCATGTCAGAGCAGTTTGAGTCCCACCATGGGGGAGATGATCGAAGTCTTTTATCTGGGTTCTTCTTTGGAATATGTAAGTCTGCTGCGGATTGAATGCAAGAGATTAGGCTCTCATAGCACTCTTGGATATTATACAAGGACGGGGAGAGAATGTGGGAGGACAAGTCATTAGTAGCTTTAGTGTAGTTGTACCAGTCGGCTTTATCAATTTTATGCTGCAGCAGGGGTGGTAACTTAGGAGGAATATGACAAGAAGAAGGTATGGTTATAATTAAAGGGTAGTGGTCACTGCCATATAGGGAATTAAGCCTTCTCCAACTAATCGACGCACCATCAGCAGCCGAGCACATGGAAATGTCCACAGCACTAGGGTTCTGATGAGAGCCAGAAAAACGAGTAGGACAGCCATCATTCAGGACATATAAATTTTGCTCATCAATTATGTCTGCCAAACGCTGACCAGGATCGCCACAAGCCTGTGAACATTGGCTGGACATGGTGACAGTTGAAGTCACCTAGAATAATAGGGTTAGTGTTAATGAGTGAGTGGAATTCATCTATAAGTGAAATAGTGGGGTCGGATATATAGACCGAAACAAGAACAAATTGAAGAATTTTGACAGCAAGTATACTAATTTCAAATGAGTGGGGGGGAATTAGGATAGTTGTGTATGGAAGAGAAACCTTCACGAAGAGAGCTGCACCACCATGACCATCTGCTCTGTCATCTCTAAGACAGACAAACCCAGGCAACTTGAATCGACTGCCTGGGGATAGCCAAGTCTCAGAGACAGCAATAGCCAAAGGGTCATGCTGATGAGTCAAATGAGAAATTTCATGCTGTTTATTGCGGATGCTTCTACTATTCCATTGCAGGAGTCTGGCCATTGTTAAGAAGAAGATTAGCAATAGGGGATAATTTTTTAGCAACGGAGGACGGTAGTGGGATGTCTTCAAATTTTGAAAGAATGTTCAAAACTAGGGATATCAGGAGTTCTAAAAAATTGTCATTCGGGGAGCAGGAAGAAGTAGGGAGGAAGGCGTTACCCGATTTAGAAGATGGAGGATTAGCAATAATAGCATTATGGGCAATTTTGTCATAGCCTGGAGATAAAGACGGACTGGGTTTTGATGGTTTATATATTGTTTTTTTGTAAGAAAGATTTAGTGAAGGAGAACTTTTAGAAGCATCTGCATACGATTTTTTAACTGAAGGGAAGAGGGATGATGCTTCCTTGAATGATATGTTCTTTTGGGACATGGTGATTTTAATATTCTTTTGCCGGGAATGTTCCGGGCCAGATTTGTCAGTTGCTAAATGAGGGACTGAGCATTGCAGGCAGGAAACTTCAGAGGATGCAGGACAAGAGTCAACTGAGTGAGACTGTGCACATCTGAAGCAACGAGCACTGGATCGGCATTGGGCTTTCACATGGCCAAATCTACAACAGTTTAAGCATTGTATGGAAGGCAAAATGTATGGATCAACGGTTAGTGTCATGGTAAAGTGATTTATATTCTTCAGCAAAATAAGATTAAAATGCACTCACCGGTACGGAAACTTGGCCACTTATACATTTTGCTACTTTTTACGTATTTTCGATCGTTTCAAAATATTAAACATTAAAGGTGGTAAAAATTATTATTATGACGTGATTTAAGACAGATTTAATAATTTTCTACACAAAGTCCTTATTATAAAGTTTTTTCTTTAACAACAAATAACTCAGGAATCTACGTTATAATGTCGCACTGGTAAAGATTTCACGAATTGGGTACATGACAAATTTTTTTTTATTTCATATTTAAATTGTTTATCAACAGTAAATAAATATTGCAAAAGTAACAGTATGTTTACAATCGTTTTCTAGATACAGCGATGTGTTCGAGGAGCCGCTGCGAGTCGCCGAAAAGCGCTTCCTACAAAACGGTACTGAGCTGTGACGTCACGACTTGTGAATCATACCAGAGACTAGTAAATAACTATAGACTAACCATGTCTAACAAAATTATGTGACTTGAAAAATAGTTGTTTTTAAGATAGAGAGATGGCGTTAGTTGTGTTAGATTTACAAGTTATTTAAATTTACTCAAAAAAATGCGTAAAAAAACTTAAGATGGAGCTGTTTACAAAATCATTTGATATTTCATTGCAAGTACTATCCGTAGGTATCAGGCGACAACAGACGTTGCCAGCTAGTGCATTATATTATTTGATGCTATGTTGCCGCTCTTATAATTCAGTAACAGAAAACTTTACACCACCCCGGATATTATTTGTAGTGTTACTGGGTTAGTGTATTGCCAGTATATAATTTTTGCCACAAAAATACAGCATTCATCTCCACAGTTTGTTCTTATCTGCCTTAACATAATAAAACGAATTTCAGTGCATTTAATTAATAGGTATATAATATTTTACTTTATTTCTTGATATCGATAAAAATTATGCACTTATTAGTGCATAATTTTTATTTATAATGCATATAACTCATAACTATAACATTGCAGTAGTTAAATAAATATTTTCTTGCTGGATTATTATTTAAAAAAATGTTCTTTATCCATCAACTTTTTTTGTTCTTTTTATGACAATATTTGATTTGTTTGACAATTTGAATTCTTTGTCGTTTATTGTTGTTGCTATGGGTGTGTGTTTGTTTTGGAACTTTTCCCTGCATTTCTTTGAATTCACAATATTTCTGCTCGCCTGCTGTGACTTGTGCAAATTTTATAGACCTTGATTAAGTTTACGTTTTGGCTTCTACATATATGTTATATATGTATAACATGTGCGTTTATCACAACTGTGATAATAAAAGCTTTTAAAAATAGGTTATTATGGCAATTAAAATAAGGAGGATGGTAGTGCCCAGGCGTCTCTGAACAAAATAAACTTATACTTACCAGTATGTTTATGGTCTTTTGGTTGTTATTTTATCATCTATAAAGTAAGAATAAATTATTATCTACCTATTCTTATTGAGTAAAATTATCAAAATCAATGATATAAAATGATGACATTTTCCAATTTCAAGAAAGGAATAAATTCTACTTGCTAAGGTTTCAGGTTATTTAACAACGCCATCTAGCAGTTTTAGTCCGTACAAATATTTTGCATTACGTTTCTTGTCAATAATTCATATAAAAATTAAAAACGACAAGGTTGGTCCAAGCTATTTGAGAGCGACATCTAGTAATAGCTTGGATTTTGAGATTTTTCCGAGTCACGAATTTTTGTATGGAGATGGTCAGTCTATAGTTATTTACTAGTCTCTGATCATACTAAAATTGTATGGGCGTTTGGATAAAATATATAATAGCTACGTAGATAATGCGTTTACATGCATACTGTCATAGTTAAAAATTGTTATATTTAATGTCAGTAAGCTAATGATATTTAAAAATTTAACATATACTATAATAAGTTTTTGCTTCTTTTTTTAAGTTTTCAAATCTATATAATTTCGATATTAAATTCAAAAGTATATTTTTCAAAACGTTGTACCTGTCAAAATAACTAATATTTTATAAATAAATTATAAAAACTTGCATTTTTAAATTGTGTCATCTACCCAATTGTTATTGTTTCATTTTTTTTTACGTTTAATAACGTGTACAGCCTCCTCTCGCTCTGATGACTGCCTCCATTCGATCAGGCATGCTTTCAATGACATTTCGAATGTCAACTTGTGGCATGGTCTCCCAATCGGTAAGGTAAATCGGTAATCAGCTCGGTAAGGGCTTGTGGTAAATAGCGGTAATGGGCAAATACCGTTCCCCTCGCCTTCTCCACACTCTGTCACGCCCATCTGGAGCTCGTAAGGCTATGCGGGTCTCATCTGTGAAGAGTACCTTTGCCCACTGCTCGTGTGTCCAGCTGACATGGTTTCGAGCGAATTGAAGTCGAGCTACTCGATGCTGTCTGAGGAGTTCTGGTCCCCGTGCTGGTCTGCAACCTTTTAAATTTGCTTCCATCATACGTCTCCTAATTGTTCTTTCGCTCACATTTACACCACGCACCATTTGGAGACGCTGACATACCTCAACAGCGGTCCGATGACGGTTCCTGAATATCTCCAAACGGATAAAGTGGTCATCCCGTTCTCCTCCCATAGCTCTCCGTTTCCCGGTATCGTTTCAAGGCATACTGCATAGAAGACCGCGGTACATTAAGCACAACAGCCACCTCACGTTGGGTTAACCCCTGCCCGATTAGAACTACTGCTTGTGCAACTTGCTCTTGTGTTAATGGCATTTTTAAGTGTTAAAAATCACGTTGAACGTCTGGTCAAAACCACGAATCTTCAAAAACTGATAATTCGACAGCTTAAATATTGAAAAAACAAAAATCTAAAATTTCTTCAAGGCGGTTAAGTGACACTTTTTTACTAAATTAAAAAAAAGGGTACAAATTACACTTAAAACATAATGAATTGCTCTTTTTAACTAAGTTATAATTTATTAACCTACCCTCGTAAATAACTTTTGTAAGAAACACTGAGAATCGCGATGTGAGAGCTTGACCAAGATTCCGTGCCGCTCAGTGTAACTTTAAAAAAGTTAAGTCACATCAATGAGAATACATAATTGTCGTAAATAGGGAAAACGAAATAAAACTGATTCATGACAAACTTAGGTGCGGACGCCAGGTTTTAGTAATGGAAATACATCGTAATGGTAGCATACACTTACAAGCTAAATGTAATTTTTTTTAAACTTCTGCTCTTAAATAACATAAGTGTTTACCCCATTGACCTCTAACTAATGGACAGGCCCTAAGTACGAAAAAAACGTGCATACCTAAACTTGAAATGTAACATAAAATGGCGTCTATTTTTAGTGTTGCACAGAGAGTATCGAATCTACTATCGATATTTTAAAACTAAATATAGAACTTGCAATATAATATTGTAATTTAATAAACTTTTGCGAGAGATTGACGTCAATAAAATAATCATAGTTTATGGTTTATTTACTTTCATTATAATTCTTTTAATATAAAAAATAAAGGACTATACAGTTTATTTTCTTATTCCTGATATAGTCCCGTCAAATTAGCCAGAAAAATAGCGGTCAGTTTGCATTAATTCCCAACATGCTGAATTTTGGTACAGACCTGGGGTACACTATTATAAATAAAACACCGAAAGATCCCATGTTTGCTTAAAAAGTTATTCAAGGTCAAGCATCAAAGTTTTCGGTTCAATCAATTAAAGTCTGGCTTGTCTTCAATAATTACGATTCATAAACAGACAAAACAACTACCAATAATATACTAATATTCAATAACAAATTTAACAATTCTAAGCAAGCTACATTCCCTCTTTCTTCACGCCTTTTTGATTCAAACATACTCGCACAACGGCAAGCAATGCAAATACCGTTTCGATATGATTTACTGCGTAAGCCCCTGTTATCATTTACATCGAAAGTATGAAAAATAAAAACATATTAATAATGATCATCGATATCTGGTTAAATAATCAAAGCTCCGGAACATCACTTTTGACAGCTTTTTTTGACAGTAATGTAACAATAAATGGCGATTTGTGGCACGCTAGCCACCTGCTATGACGTCACTACATGATTGATATTTTAGTGACAACATACAAAAATAGTACTATCTCTTTCTTTTATTAGTATTTTTGTATAAGTAAAGGGAGATAACCAAGTTCTTCCTCTTCTTCCTCGTCTATATACATAACTACTTATTTATATAGGACATTACGGCTACTCCATGTATTTATCACCTCGCTGGTTTACCCACGTAAGATCATGTACCTACACTACCTCTAAATACTACACTAAAGCTTTAATATCATTTGAATAATTCCGAATTGTTATCTAGGTACCTACTTTTTAGTTTGCTATGTGCAGATCTCTTTATTCACTGCTCTATCCAAGTACACGTGGACTCAAAATAAATTGTCCCTCGCTTTTCAGCTTTTGCACAACCGCGGCGCGTGCGGCGGCGATGCATCTGAGTCTAGCTCCGCCCACAACTTTATTCATTTCGAAAATAGACTGGGTTCCGTACTCATTATTTTTTATAACCTACTGTTTTCGAAATTTTATTTTCCAAAGTAGATAAGGTGTAGTCTTCTAATTGCAACTATATGGTAATTGCAACCACTGTAAATGTCGACATTTAGGATCACTTTTGTGTAGAAAGTAGGCGTGATATGGATTTCCTAGCATAGGTTTCATGAAAAAAAAAACAGATGGCACTGATAATTCAATGTCAATATGTCATTGACAGGGCTCATTGTAAAACTACCATTATGTTCATAGCAACGTCGAGTAGACGTGGAGCTTCATTTAATATAATATCCTAGTGTTTGTGGTTTTCAGAAAGATTTTGCGCAAGGAAAGTGATTTTAAAATACGGTAAGTTGTTTTCTATATATTTATTTCATTCAACGATTAATCCACTCTGCAAAAGAAGTACAGTTACATTTACCGGTCGAAAACTCTTAAGTCCTGTTAATGCAACTATTTAAATTTTTTTAGGTTAGTTGCAATTATATGACCATTTTTATATGAAGATTAAAAATGCTGGTGATGTGACCATGGTCATAACCTTGTCGATAAATGCTTACTTAAATAATATATATCTTTATATGATTTCTTATTTTTATTACTAAACTTTATACTAGCCCAATGCAAAAGACTTCTGCCCGTCTGCACTAAACTCTACAAAGCTTAGACTTAGTTAGGTAACGCCTAAACTAAGTCACACATAGGCATCGACTTACTCTGCGTTGCTCTGCACTAATCAGTTTACGTAAAGTGACTCCTAGAACAATCGTTGCCTAACAAAGCGAACGAATGAACGAAAATGTATATTTTGTCTTTGATTTTCCTAGTCACTTGTCCTGCCAGACGGTTTATTTAATCTTCCTATACCCGCGCGTTAGTCTTCCTATACCAACGAAGTAAAGGGTTGAGTTCAAAATATTCGTGTCGTCGGCCACTTATGTTTCAGTAAAATATATAGTTATAATTATTTTTATTATAATAATCAATAAGGTTAATACCATATTTTATAATCACTTGAGCTAAATACTAATAAGTTTTTTTATTTTTTAGTGTTAAAATAGCCACCATTAGAGTAAACTTATAATAACTATACTGTATTGCACCACAAATTCTTTAATCTAAAAATATTTGTTACTTCATTTAATAGGGAAAAATAGGAAATATGAACAATTAACTACTAATTAATTATTTATTGTGTTGGTTTGCTATCTCATTAGTAAGCAGGCTGCATTCCCTTGTTGCATAAAACAGGGCGAATGATTTTTTTACTGAGGGTTGCCGATCGAAGAAAATAGTTTCGCACATAAACCCAAGCAAATAAAAAGCACAAAAATAAAATATTTGACTATAAAGCTGACATAAATATATTTTTAGTGATATTATTTAATATGTTATGATTTCGACATTTTTTAAAGTAATTTATTCAACTGAATATCTGTGTCATCTATTTTAACTCAGAAAGATTACCTCAAGTATTTCTTTTTGCATAATGATTAACCTATGGTTCGAGAACCTTGTCTGTATCGGTAAAGCTGCACGCAGTTACGTATTCCTTGATTTGCTTTTATGTCTTTTATATTTTTATTTACATAATTTGGTTCTGACTTACTTTTTAGTAATTATTATAAAGTATTATAAAAATTATGGTATAGTAATTTTTTGCGTAAAGTACTGAAATAAAAAGCTTATTGAGGGCCTAAAATGAACTCAACTATTTTCGTATTTATTTTTTCTTTCCTATACGCTAGAGTTTTGCACTTTTTGTTTGCTGCATGATTTGTTGCCGCGATCGTATACGGCGCCAATTGGTCTGTGAGACGGACGCGGTTACAGTTGAAACTCTTTGTGTAAGTAATAATTTATGTTTTATTGATTTTTATATCATATTGTGTTCTTTATCATAATTTATTGATCTTTTATTATGTTTAGGTCTTTGTTTACGACAAGATGGATGATCATCAAATAGTTTGTTGTTGGATGACGATATTTCGGATTCTGACTATGAAGATCAAAACGACAGCGAGGTGGAGGATTTTGAGAAGACGATCTGGCAATTCCTCTTTGCCAAAACTGATAAAGCTAACTATTCCGTAATATGAATATTAGATGGTCCAGAATCCTCAGTAACAGCTGCCAATTATACAATTGGGCGTTGTGCATACTGCCCATCAAAAAAGAACCGTAAGACGCGGTACATCTGCGCTAAATGCAAAATTTACTTTTGTATGAACATGCTATTATGGTATGCTCTCCTTGTTCTAGTGAGACTTCTGCCCAAGATTATATATTATTTTATTCTTTGTCAACTTATAGTCTTTAAGATTTGGCAGTTGAATTTTGTTTATTAGAAGACAAAAAAATATTTTTGTTAACATTTTCGTAGCACGTATGAAATAGTTCCTATATTTCAGAGGCCGTATTGAATGACTGTTAGTTATTCAATAAAACATATATTTTTTATATGCTGTGCTTATTTCATTTATGATATCCCCTATTTTATTTGTTATTGTTCTTGAAAAAAAAAATTTAATTGTGTCCTGAATTTTCGGTCTGTAAGTCCATGCGCGGGTTTGGTAATAGGTGTTACACAATTTGATGCGGGTATAAGAAGGTTAACTGAATATCCCTTCAATCAAAAGTTCAAACAAAACTTAAATATTATTTATTTTGAAATATATATTTTATTATATCAATACATAATGCAGCTGCTAGTTATAGTGCATAAGGCGAAATTATTTATGTTAATATTTACAACGTACAATTTGGGGTCGTTCGAAAACTAATGAGAATAGTATAAAGTATTGTGGGAACTTGTGTAGCTCAGGTATCTTCAATGTACCAACGAACACTGAAGGAGAAAGGAATTTCCGCGTAGTTGATATGATTCTTCATGTTTTTTTCTTTTTCCTTGGAAAAATATTAATAGGTACATAATCATTACAAATCAATACAAATATTAATACAATAATAATACATTCTCATTGCTAAACACGTCGTAGAGACTTAAATATCAACTTAGGCGCTGTCAAAGTTTAGTACAGACGGGCATTCGTCTAGTGCCAAATATTACAAGTGTCTAATACTCGAAGTAAAATTTAGATAAACAAATTTAACTTTATTAGTTAAATAAATACACAGTGTATTTGAACCCTTAATAAATTTATTTTTATTAAAAAAAGTATTAATTACAAATATTTCCCTATTTAAATAAAATATTAAATTCTTGGAGAACCATCCACGCAATAAACTTCGTCAACCGCATTCAACGGCGCAAAATAGTTCGTCTACCCTTCAGTGGCGTCACCTTTAGCATCGATCACTGCCTTTATTGTTCGTGGCATCGTTGCTACAGTTAGTTATTGAGTCCCAGATAATTTTAAATTTTTTCTTTTGATTACTTTTAGACCTTGCTGGTCACCAGCGCAGCATTATCTTCATTTTCCATCATAGGCTCTCAATCGGTGACAAATCTGGACTACTTGACGGACACTCTGTTTTAAGGATCTGATTCCGGTGAGACTTGTTTCCAGAATGTTTCGGTACTGAACTGCATTAACAGTTCCTTCTACAAAATGTAGACGAACCAGACCTTGTGCTGACATGCAGCCCCATATCGTTACTGATCCAGGAAACTTCACTTTTCTTTTGATACAATTTGTAGGAAATGCTTCATCTTTTTTTCTGATAACTTTTTTCCGTACATCACTGATCGTCACCTCAAATCTAGATTCATCACTCCATAATTGTTTTACGTCACTACTGGTCTGCAGTCCAATTTTAGTGATCTCGTCGAGTGAGCGTGTCTCAAAATAATTTGATTAAGTTGTCGTGAACTAAATTTACCTATTGCGCCATTACATAATTCAATTGTTAGAGGTGTTGGTTTGTCATCACGCCCTATTCATGGCTACGTATATTTAGACATTAAATCTCGCTTATACACTTTTATAAATAAAAAATACATGGTTTAGTTGTCGATAGCACGATTGATAAGTTACCTTTTCACTTTATTAAAGTAAAGAATGATTCAACTCAAATTCAATTGGGTGCACAATTATTCCCATATATTTAATTAGGGAATAAGATTTCTTTAGTACCGCGTGCCCCTACCCGCTTTATCTACCGTATATGGTTATGTTTTAATGGGTGACTAGCCCCCACAGGGAATAAAAAGCTTCTTTTAAAAATATGAATGTCGCTTCTATGAATAATTAAAACCCTATTTAACTAATGAAAACGCTAAAAAAAATGATTGTCTCAATGATATTACCGCGCCATCCACTTCTGCCGTCGCCGTTTATTGTAATAATAATTTAAATTTGTCTTTTTCCGCTTTAATTTTGAATGAATTAGTTCAAAAATTTTGTAAACTGGAAGAATTACCACAACTTGAATTTTTATCGCCTGAGGAAACAAAATGTGAGAACTTGTTTGCTCCATCGGTCACTCGCGATGATTCTGGCCGCTTGAACGTCGCGCTGCCTTTCTGCAAGGACCCGGCCAAGCTCGGCAGTTCGCGTTATGTTGCTTTGCGCCGATTTATGGCGTTAGAGAGGAAATTTCTTACAGATTCTCAGCTGCAGTAGGGAGAGTTATAATAAAGTGATCGAAGACTATATCGATAAAGGTTATCTGAGTCCTGTCATGGAATGTGATATTACGGCTAAGTATTATTATTTACCGCATCACGCAGTGGTACGACCTAATAAGCCGATGCCGCGTATAGTACTTGACGGTAACGCGAAGACGCATATAGGGCTGTCGTTAAATGATGTTCTTCACGTTGGCCCTAACTTACAGGCCGATTTGTTTCTTCTGCTTTTAGGTTTTAGATTATTCCCAGTTGCTATAAATGCTGACATAAAGCATTATTATTATTATTATTATATCCGCAAGTTCGAATTCCGTCGCGTCCCCTTTGGACTTAAGTCTAGTCTTTCTTGGTTATGGGGTTACAGTGAGTTCTCAGTTTCCTGAGGCCGCTAAGATAACAGAAGGCTCTTTTTATATTGATGATTTAGTTTATTCCGCCCCTGATGAGGTAATTGCAAGAAATTTGGCGGAAGAACTGATTCATATGTTCGCGGCAGGTTCTTTTGAATTGGTGAAGTGGGGTAGCAATTCACCAGAACTTCTGAATAGCCTCCCTGATAAGCACCGCAAAGATTAGTTAAGACTGCTGACACAACCCCTAAGTTCTAATGTAATATCTACGTATCATAGCCCAGCCAGTTCTACTTCAGTACTGGTGTTGAACACACCTATTAAACCCGGTATTTAACTATTTCAATTGTTTATTCTTGAGAAAACCTTTTATTTTAAATATACCATTTCAGGGTAGAAAGTTATCCTTTTTCAAAAAGCGATTGATAGCCCCGTTTAACAGAGGCACACAACCTTCTTAAATGTTCTTGTGGTAAAACAATTTCTGTAATGCAATTTTTTGTAATGCTTCAAACAAGTAGAAATTCCCTAGTTTAATAATAGTAATAGTTTATTGTCCGATAAGGGCGACACCGCCGGGCGGCAAGGACAACACACACAAGTAGGTGTGTTTGATCGTTCGGGCAATTTGTCGACTGCGGCGACCTGTATAAAGCCTGAAGGTAGGTAGTGCCCCTAAGGTTAAACAGTCAGCTATTATATTTGTGCAAGCCACTGTGAATCCGCAAACATTGCGCGGGGCGGGGCCACAAGTAACCAAAGCCGGGTAAATAAATACTACAATTATTAAATTTATTTTATTTTATTTAAATATTATTGTGATTGCTATTATACGAATTATTAATATTATAATATCATTCATTCTATATAGTCAAATATTTAAAACAGGCAAATTCAAAATGTCGCTATTACATTGAAATCCAAATCTGATCCCCGTTATACAAAATGATTATTTCATCACAGTGATATTTATAAAATAAAGTCAAATAGTTAAAACAGACAAATATTTAACACCAACTCGACATCGCATTGCCTGACCGTATTACACTTACATGACTAAGTTCCACTTAAAGCTAGGAATCAACACCTTTATGATGCCACAACATATTAATGCTGATATTAAAATACAAAACATAGCCCGCCGGTAAAACTGATATAAAGTAGAAAAATAGGCGGTTGATATTTATAATACTGTAATAACTACATATTCACAAAGTCAGCTGCAAAAATTGTCCGCGTATAAAATGTAAAAATAATGTTCGGTGCTCGGGCATCAGAACAACACAGTGACCGCGCGACGCTTGAATCTTGTCAAGTCAGTCATCCTTAGTCAAGACGTTCCCACCAATGAAGACTATATAGTCCGAATTCAATATTGCTACACTTGCACTCTTTGGACGGTGCTAACAGAAAATCAGTAAAATAATTAAAATTCGTAACAGTAGAGAATTATAAAAACAAGCTTAAA
Source organism: Marasmarcha lunaedactyla (assembly GCA_923062675.1). Taxonomy (NCBI): domain Eukaryota; kingdom Metazoa; phylum Arthropoda; class Insecta; order Lepidoptera; family Pterophoridae; genus Marasmarcha; species Marasmarcha lunaedactyla. The sequence goes on along the minus strand of OV281339.1, from coordinate 7,276,551 downwards.
TAATCTGTGTTGTAAATTGGAATGGCCAACGCGTAGCTTATTTCGCGACAGCGTCCGCGAGGCGTCGCGTTGGCGGCTGCGCCTGCAACAACACACCTTAGATGAATATTCTCTATTAATCAATGAACTCAGTTTTAACCATTAAGACTTACACTGCAAAGGAAAAGAACTACATTCGTTCTCTGTCATGCATTTTCAACATTTCGCCGCGTATGACAAACTACTGCCAAGAAATTCACCGGACCTTCCAAATGAAGGATTGAATTAAACCAATTGAAAAACTATCCTAGCTATTGTGAAATCTAATCTGACATAAACATATTTCATAAAACATCTATTTTTTATATCATAAAGTATGGCTGACCCTAAAGCGAAAATGTGTTAATATTGGTTTATTATTGTTTGACAAGAAACCTATGACAAAAGATCATTTTACACGTTTGAAAAATTAATCATTTGACAAACTTTAATTTCGCAAACTTATTACTTTAAAGAGAATCATTTGACAAGATACAGGTTTCGCAAATGTTTTATTTAGGAAACAATTCAATCGTTAAAATATTAATTATAAAACAACTCGTGTTGCACCAAAGTCGCTTTTCGTGAAAAGCTGGAAATAGTACTTAATTTGGTCCTGGCGCTTCGCCGGGTGCTGCCGCACCACGCTCGCTTCGCTCGCTCGGCTCGCGCTAGTTTTAACTACATACAAACCTAACCTAACCCAATTGAACCTGTATTGTGACCAGGCAGAAAGGAAGTGGAAGGCAGCGAAGCGAGCGTCAAATGTGCATGCATGTAGTTCAAAAAATAATCGATTTGTGAAATTATGTTTTGGCATAATTACATTTTTTCTAGTAAATATTTTGTCTAATGAGTAGTTTGTTAAACAATAGTTTGTAAAATGATAAATTTATCAAGTATAATTTTGTCAAACGTTGTTTTTCAAATGAAAATTTGTTATTTGTTTTTTTTTTCAAATGGTTGGATTTTAGACGTCGTACAATTTGGAACCTCCAGCTTCTTTAGTTTTTGTCGAAAATCTACAATGTTTATACGCAGGGTATATCCATGATTGTTATTTGCGAAGGTTTTGATGGAATATGTTCACTTTTATCATATACAGTTGTTCTCAACATCACTTTGAACATAATTCGTTTTTTCGCATTTCGCACGTCCAATAATGGACATTATTGTTTTTTTTAATTTACTTTGTTAGACCGTTAAGATAAACTTTAATTCCATTTTTGTTCGATTTAAGCACTATACACACTAACTCACTATTCATCGTGTGTAAATAAAAAAATTAAATAAACCATTAAACAGTGCGGCAATAGGTGGGTACTTCAATATATTATTATACAACATACCGTCTTTGGTACGGCTTTGCGTAGGTATTGGTTAGAAAATGGTTAGAAAGTTATTTTCAATAACTAATAATTTTTCTACAGAGTTTTTATATAATCATCAATTTGGCAAACAAATTATTTAAAATAATATTTTAACAATTGAAATATTTCCTAAGTAAAACATTTGCGAAAGCTGTATTATGTGAAATGATTATTTTTAATGTAATATGTTTGCGAAATGAAAGTTTGTCAAATGATTAGTTTTTCAAACGTTGTTTGTAAAATAGTCTTTTGTCATAAGTTTTTTGTTAAACAATAGTAAACCCTCTTTGAGGTACGATCGCGAAACCTCTTCCACACTTTCATGTTGATGAAACTGATATTATATTTCGGTACTTCTAACTAAGGTATCTGATTCATTATTTAACTAGTATATGTTATTATGGGCGGCATATCTTTTCCTTTGTGTTCCCTGCACCATTTGGATTTATAATCACAGCAACCATAAACACGCAAGATGAATACTCAACATGCTAGAAAGCTGTTGAAGCGTTGTGTGAAGGAATGTTATAAATACTTGCCTGCTAGCGGCCGCCGTCCGTGCCCAACATCGCCGAGAGCTGCTCCATTATTTTCTGCAACGAAAGTGACATTCATTTATATACTATGAATTTCCCAGGCGCAATATTTAGCAACAAACAAATCACTCCTTTTGTTGAATAGACAATAGACACTCCCATTGTTATTATTGAATTTTATGACTAAAGAGGTTACCTTTTGGACTGACATACATTGCCCAAGTATGGGTAAACAAGGAAACGGACGGAAATTATGCGAGTCATTCGAATGGATATCAACTACAAGATCGAGCGATTTTAACAGAATAAGCCTTTTAATATTCTTTTTCTTCAATAAATGATCATTATTTAATATTAAAAACAGTAAAACTTTATCGTCACCCGCAAATCAGAGGGGACATAAACTTCTAACTATATTAGTAACTCAAATGTTAAACCTGTACCTAAACCATTTACTCGAACAAATAGAGATAAGAATGAATGCATGGACCACAGTAGCATTGTCGGTTACCATTTAGCATCGTTGAGGTTCAATAACTTAGGTACAGAACGCGCGTTAATCTGGTTGCCAGAGCACAATGTAGCCAGGTGATCTAATGACGAATCTTTGACAAATAGCTGTGTGCGCAGTCAGTCAGCACGTTATCGAACCCAATTAACATAACCCCCATAATAGATTTTTAGAGATTATCATGTATGTGTCTTGGCCATATAGTAGAATTGGCCACATCATGAAGTGTTCGATCAATTGGCTACATAACGATGTGGATTGGCCAGATAAATAAGATATCGTTTGTGGATATGGCTAACTAACACGTGGCTATTTCATGGAGCGGCCAACATTATTTGATCATGTAAAATAGTTCCTTTAACTTCCGATAGAGGCGCTGGAAACGCTTTGCTTATGTGTTTTTTTCGTTTTGCCTGCCTTGTCATGCTAGTTAGTATAATTTACATAATGGCGTTTCGCCGCGTGCTGCGGCACCACGCTCACTTTCCTCGGCTCGCCCTAATAACAAGATATCAACAAGGTTGTATGAAAAAGCATAACGATATAGCCTACCATCGACGATCAAATGATGATACGTCTGCAATTCGACGATGCGGCCGAATATAGTTGGCCATATCATGAAACGGTCGCATTTCATTAACAGTTTAAACTTAATTCTAATACAAAATATACATGTGGGGATTTACATTTATTTAAAATATCTAAATCTTCTAACTATAATGTACAATTGAATAATCATAGATATTGAGCTTAAGCATTCTTTTATTGCTGCTTTGATTGAGGCTAAAGAATCAGACAATATATCAGTAATTTCTTTGAATTGGAGCATATCTGCCAGCGGTGGTCTTTATTGGAGCCGACTCTAAAATCTTACGATTTGTAAAACGGCTTCCGGGGCATGGAACACAGAATTCTAGCTGCTCGAGCAATTTGAGAGAATCTGTTTGACCCTGAATTAACTTTTTCAAAAATATAATGTCTAATGTTTTTCTTTGCGTAACTAGCGGCAGCACCCTGTAATAGTCGCATCTTTCCTTATAAGAGCACAAGTTCCTACTTTTGCTGTCCGAGTATGCTAGATGTTATAAGAACTTTTTTTTTAATACGTCCGAGATTGTTTATATGCGCTTGATAACTAAGATTCCACACCAGATAACAATATTGTTACACCGGTATTGTCACCTCAGGGCTTCTAAACATCTCCGTATCATCAAACGCACTACGAATCCAGATAATTTAGACGCTTTCTTGAACATGCTGCAGTATTGGTATCTGAATGTCAATGAGCTATCCATCCTTTACCCAAATCTCTGAATTTATTTAATTCTTGTATTCTTGTATTCTCATCAATAAAGTAAGAAGTGTGAGAGCTATGTTTCTTGCGCGAAAACTTGTTATAAAACCCACTTGTTAATGTTTAATTTCATTTATTTTCATCACCACATTTTTTTTATTCATTCATGTCTTTTCGAAGTAGTTATTTGTCTAAAGAAAAAAAAAAAAAACAATGGTCCTATACATTTTTACATCAGCGGCATAATTTTGAAATTTCGAAGAAATGACTTTACCTAAATCATGATAAATATCAAGAAAATTAGTGGTCCAAGAAGTAACCCCTGAGGATCCCCTGAAGAAACCAAAAATAACATCGGATGTCCTCTAATTACGGTCATTTGTGAACGAGTCTTTAGATAAGATTCGCACCAACGCAACAATGAGCCATGTATGCCAAAGGATGGTTAATTTTTGTACGAGTCAGCTGTGCTTTACAGATTAAAATCAGTATACATCGTATAAACTATCCATGGCACTATCCAAAACTTTAGATATGTCGGTTGCAAAGTGAACTAAATTTGTGGCAGTGGTTTACCCGACCTGAATCCATGTTCCATTAGTATCAGTGATTGGTTCGCATGACGATAAACAGTTTTTGTACAAAAACATAAAGAATCTTAGCCATAGAATTTAACTTTCAGACCGGCCTTTAATTTTCTATGTCATAAGGGTCACCCGCCTTATGTATAGGCACTATGTGTGCAGTTTTCCACAGCTCTGGGAAAACGCCCGATTGCAATGAAATGTTAAATATTCGTATCAATGGCATCTTTAAATACTCTACACACTTTTTCAAGAATATTACCGGAATGAGATCTGGCACGGGACTTTTTTGACAATCTATGCTTAAAATTAATTCTTTACTTCTTTACAAATACTAATATTAGACAGTACCAAGTTATTGTTTTGCTGAATTTGGTAATTACTCGAATTAAAATCGACACTATCCATATCATAAACTGATTTAAAATACTTATTAAAGAGGTTGCTAATATCTTGACCGTTTGTAGTTTTACCATTTTTTAATAACACTTTATGTGGAGTTTTTGTTTCTTTATTTTTCTGACTGATATTAATTTCCAGAAATACTTAGGATTAGTTTTTAAAATAGTAGCTATATTATAATATAAGAGAAACTATATATTTTAGAAGTTATATTATTTTAAATCTCTGATATTCGTCGTGTATCATTTTGTTACATCTAACCCGTAAATATTCGTATTCGATCTTATCTCGAGGGTTATTGATTTTCTTAAATTTTGAATGCACTTTGGCCTTTTCTCTCAATGCTTTTGCTACTGCACTACTATACTATACTGGATACTTATCATTCTGGGGTTTTCTTGAAGGGGTATATTCATTAATAATTTTATACTGTATGGAATCATGAAACAAACCTACCATTTCGTTCACGTCATTCGCATTTTAAGTGAGCCGAAGAAACCAATTGAGAGAAAAATTGTGGGAACAGAAAGAAACTAAACAAGGAAAACACAAATCTTAACAAGCGTCTTTGCGGTGGTCATATGGTTTTAGTGCTTTTTAGCCGCCTAAACTATGAACACATTGTTTGCACCAAATTCTAATAATTGCTGTCTTTCCAGTCGAAACAGTCAATCAATCCCCCAACAGTCGCCCCTAAACTCGTTTAAAGTAGAGACACAAAACGGCAGTTGACCACGTGGCCGGTTACCTACATTTTCAATACCGGCTTCAAATGTCTTGCAAAGCTTGATTTCTAAACATTTTTATCACGTACAGATAAATACAGGTAAATTTCTTTCGAGACGTTTTAGCATTTGTACTTGTATACGGACAGCACATAAATAAATAAATCCATTTATTTTTATAGCCAGGTACTTCATATAGAACTAATAATATTAAATGATATTAAAATAGTGAATATTAATATGAAACATAATTTGTAATTCTAAATTTCTTCTTTGAGAGGGTGTGTAATGTGTGTATATAAGTATCGTCGGTAAAAACAATTGGTCGATTTCATTCACGATAATCTGCATGAGATAGAATCAGATTTTTATGAGATAATTAATTCGCAAGTATCGAGATTCGGGCTTTTTCTATTAGCAGTTTGCGGTTATCGTCCGTTGGTTTCCATTTAAAACCTAATGAGATGACGTGTTTTCGTAACGTGCTGACACAACCTTTATAATGTATTTCTTCATTAAATTTTGCGTGTAGTATTTTCATAGTCGGAATGTCTTTATTTGTAAAGTCAAAGTTGTGAATCGTTCAATGTTTACCAATATTATTATTATTTATTTGACATTCACTTTGACTTTTGATTGTCAATATATTTTCTTCTGCAACGAACGTCTTTTTTCTGACTGTACAAGGAAATTTGTAGTAAAAAAAGTAAGAGAGAGATCTTATTTAACGATTGCTATAATATATACTTGTACCGATGTATTGTGTATTATCATTAATAAATGAGCGGGGCGACCGAAACGTCTGGCCTAGTCGACCAAAGGCTCACCCACGTACCTACCCACGAACCTTCGTACTCTATATAAGTAGTTCAAACTCATTGTGTAGTATCGTTCGTTAGCTCCTGACCAAGCTCTGGTATCGAACCGTCTCTGGGCACGTTTGGCACGAGTCGGACGAGGCTTACCTTGTCTTTGTCGTTGGCGACCGTCGGCGCGAGCCCACTCAGCGGAGACAGCGACGACCTCTGCGACAACATGATGTATTTATTTAATACGGAATGCCAACGGACAATTATCAATGACCGAGTGTATGAAATGTCAAGTTATGATTACGCTAGTAAACATATATTTTATTGTAATTTTATTTACACGACAGGGTTTTGGAAACAGGTATGTTTATTCTGTACCCTGCCGTTCGCTGTATGGTCTTCCACAACACAAGCACTGCCTATTTTGAGGCCATATAGTTGGTGAGTTTGTCTGAGGCTTATAATTATTATTATTAACACTCACTCATATTAAAAAGAGCATGACCTTGTTTGAGAAAAATGCAAGAGAATTTATGAAAGGGTACTAAGTAATGATAAATATAAATAGTAAAATAAAAAATCATGGCACACAACTGCATGTGTTCATTAGTTTTTAAGAAAAATACATATTTATTCACATATTTTATATAAATAATTACTTAATAATGCTTACAAACCGCACTTCAATATCCAAAACATATACCCGATGTTCATCTAAATTGAGCATTCCATTCTTATTTAGCCATAAAATTTGAAATCAAATATTTATCCAGTTCAGACAGACCTTCATGAAGAGAATTTGGCGAAAACTTCACGGGAGTAATTGTTTTAAAATATATTAGGTCTTTACCTATGAAATTGCCGTTTTCCACGAAATAAATGAAGCGTAATTTTTTTGTATATTTTTTATTTCTATTGATCAAAATAATCACCCATGCAATCAATGCATCTTTGCCAACGCATTGGTAGCTTATTGATGCCTTTCTTGAAGAAATCAGCTGGACGGGAGGCAACAAATTCTTCAAAGGCATTTTGAACTGCCTCTCGGGTATTGAATTTTTTTCCCTCCAAGAAGTTATCCAAATTCTGGAAAAAGTAGAAGTCTGTAGGCGCAAGGTTTGGTGAGTACGGCGGATGACGGAGAACTTCCAACCCCAACTCTTGTAGCTTGGAGACCGTCTGCTGTGCAGTATGAGGTCGCGCGTTGTCGTGCAGGAGCAGTGGAGCCGAACGATTGACCAAAGCTGGTTGGAGACGTGCGAGCTTCTCCATCATTGTGTTCAGTTCTTCACAGTACACATCTGCAGGAATGCTTGTCCCGTTTGGCAAGAAGCTGTGATGAATTACACCCGCGTTAGACCACCAAACAGTGACCATCACTTTTCTAGGGGCTAAGTTTTCGTTTAGGGCATTGTTTGGGTGCTGAACGAGGGTCCAACCAACTTGCTGAGCGCTTACGATTGTCAAACAGGATCCATTTCTCGTCACAAGTAACAATGCGGTTCAGAATTCCTTCATTTGTATGCCTGCTGAGCAGTGCAAGGCACGTCTCCACGCGTACTTCGCGCTGGCGGTTATTGAGTTCGTGGGGTACCCATTTGTCAAGCTTTTTTACCTTGCCAATTTGACGCAAATGGACCAATATTGTTTTGATGCTAACGTCGAAAGCTGCTGCTAATTCAGCCGTGGATTGAGTTTCATCAGCTTCCACAATTGCCTTTAATTCGTCATTGTCGACCAAAGTTTTCGGACGACCACGGGGTTCATTTTTCAGGTCAAAATTTTCAGAACGGAAGCGGGTAAACCAATAACGGGTGGTGCGTTCGTTTGTAGTGTTCGCTCCGTAAACGTCGTTGATGTTGCGTGCCGCTTGTGCCGCTTTGCTGCCACGACGGTATTCATACTCCATAATTACTCGAATTTGTAACTTATCCATGATGACGAAAAATGTTCGAATGCGTTGAAAACAAAACACTGACTATTAAACAAATGACGATTTTAGAAAAAGAATTCTATGTTTGTCAAATAAAATTAATTTGAAATTAGAATTATCAGTCAAAAAAAAAATATTTTCATTTGAAATGGCCAGTGCGGCAAAACGGCAGTTTCATAGGTAAAGACCTATTATTTTGACAGTGGCTCTTGAATCTCTCTCTCAGCTTACACCTACTTTGGTTACACGGGTGTTGTCACAAGTGTTATACTAATTTCTTGGGCGAGTGTACGACGAACCAGTGATTTGGGATGTACCTGCAGCTGATGGGGTGAAGGAAAACATTTTTGAGAATTGTGGCGTGACAAGTAGGCCAATTCTCGTAATAAAAACCGCGGCGATGTCGTAGCGACTCAGTCGTTGAAGTTTCATCCGTCGATTGGACCGATTCTAAAGTCGTTCTGAAGTCGCTGTATCGGAATATCGCTGAACCGATTCACATACCTGAAACGACTTTCAATCATTTTAAAACGATATTACGATTGTATTATGCTCTACAAATGACAGTTACTTCGATCGGACGTCAACGACTTAACGTCAAAATAAGCGATCTAAAAGTCGTTCAACTAAAGTTCCTTCTACGGAACGTTTACAAAGAGAGAACCGCTGTTTTTGTGTTTTGAAGAGGCTAAAAATGAGTTTAGAGTTAGTGTATTTGTTGCTAGATATGCCAGAATTGCAAAAAGCGAAAAAGAGGCAGTGCATTGAGGTTCACAAGATGGGACGCATTCACAACGAAAAAGACTTCATCAAAACATTTCGTGTCACAAAAGTGTTGGTGCAGAATCTCATTGATGAGAAGAACGAAAACGGGATTCTTTGTCAGTAAACGATAAGGTTAGTATTATTAGATAAAAATATTGTAACCTCAGGTAGGTATAACTAAATGAATAAAACACTTTTTAAACCTTTCTTTACAAACTGTTTTAATTTAGGTTACTCAAATAAAATAACCTTGCATTAAGACAACTTCATTTTTATTGGAATAATGTTAAACATACACTGATAGTCATATAATACTTTCAGATTTATACTGGTTGCCTGTAAGCTACACTGCAGTCCAGAAGTTGCTGGCCAAATGGTCAATGCTTCTACAGTTTTGGATAAAGTTGCAAATACTGTACTGCGCGGCCAACGATACCAGACGCATTTATATATCGTCCTAGGATTTTTTTTAAAGTGAGAGTATTTCGCAAGTGAACTAAAATAAGTGATACATAAGTGTTTTCCTTGAAGTCTAAGCTTTAAAACGATGTATAACAAATGATATAAAGTGTTGTTTAAAGTCCATTAAATAGCAAAAACATTTAAAATTTAAATCGTTAACAAATCAGCTGACTGGTGCAAAGTGACTCAGTGACGTCGACTAACGGTTCGGCCATTCACCTCAATAACGTCGATTTTTTTGTGTCGCGGCGCAGTGGTTGTGCGTACGGATTTCAAGTCAAAGGTTGCCGGTTAGATCCGTGTGGCGGGACTTTTTTTATTTACTGTTTATTTTTTTCTTCATATTTTGTGCATAAAAATGAGTTCAAATACATGTTCTGGATGTTTGGCTACTATAGAAGGTAAAGATTTTTTGTGTTGTAAAACCTGTAAAAGCAAGCTATGACTTAGTGTGCGCCAATGTGAGTGAAAAGCGTTTTTACAACACAATGACTAAAATCCATAAGGAAAATTGGAAGTGTATTAGTTGCATTAGTAAACAACCAAAAAAAGATAATAGCAATACTCCTGTGCGCGCTTTAGTTGCTGATTGCGTCAGTCGGAAGCGCGGAGCCGCGGTCATTAGTCCACCAGAAACTAGCTCGGCGAACGAATATCTGCCGGATTTAGAGAGCAATAACGCAGCTAGCAGTAATGCGTCTAGGACATCGGAGGCGCATACAATGATAGCAGAGATGCGACTATTTGCTGAAGAACTTAGGGCGACACGTCTGCAAATCACAATACTTAATGATACTCTGTCTAAGGTCACAGACAGGTTAGATCTGTGTGAAACTCGTATTGATGCGCTTGAGGAACAGATGAATCTGGTTTCCGAAAAGTTTGAAAAGACACGTGTGGATGAATTGCTCAACTCTATAAACCACCTAAAGTGTGAATTAAATGATCGTGACCAGGATGCATTGTTGAACGATATCGAGATATCGTGCATCCAGGAGCAGCCAGGTGAGGGTCTTCCGCATATCACCATGACGCTGGCGAACAAGCTAGGTGTCCAACTCACAGAACAGGACATCGTAAGTTGCTCGCGTGTGGGTCGTGCGCCGGACCCGGCAGCGGTGCAGGGAGGGGCGATACGCCGCCGCGGCCTCGTGCGATCGTGGTGCGGCTGGCGCGCCGGACGCTGCGGGATCATCTGCTGCGCGCTGCACGCGTGCGGCGCGGTGCCACCACCGAGGGCACCGGCCTGCCGCAGCCCGTAAGGCGTTTCTACGTGAACGAGAGGTTGACTCGAGTCAACCGCATGCTGTTCCGTCAGGCGCGTGAGCTCGCGCAGCGCTACAGCTAGCGCTACGTGTGGACGCGGGGCGGACACATCTTCGTCCGCCGGCACCAGGGGCCGGACGCACCGCGACACCGACTTCGGACTGAAGACGACCTGGGACGGATTTTTGGGCAACCTGCGGTTGGCACTTCCCAGTAAAACTATTTCAGTTTATTTTTTTTTATCCTTGTGCAGTTTTTTCTTAATTTAATATTTTTAATTTATAATCTAGAACATTCATCAGATCTTATTGTTTTATTCGTTTTTCTTTTTAATCAATTTAACTTCACAGATGTTTATTATTTCGTGTGTTATGCTAAACAATTAGGTATTGTTAGTTATATGCATAAAATTTATATTACACCAACTATAGATATGAATTCCCTTAGGAAACGCCCGCTAGAATACATTGAACAATTACCCACTATTCAATATCTTTTCTTAAACAATTTTTTACATCTTGAAATTTGTCTGAGTATTAATTATGATATACGATTCACATGTATTATATTACAGTCGTATCCTTTAAATAGAATATATATAAAATGTATAAAGATATTTTTACATTACTTAATTGCAATGTGTTGTTTTATAATACTCAACAAAGCTTCTTTGATAAAAAAATATATTTCATTATTTTGTTATACTTTTAACGCGCTCAATTTGATTCTATTTTTAAATGAATTTGGTTGTATTTTATTCTGTTGTATTTTATGCAAATGTAGATTAGGTGTAATATTTGTGAATTTTGTTTTATTTTTTATCGACTTTTTTAAATACATTTTTTATATCTACTTTTTGTTTTGTGGTTGTTGTGTCAGTGCAATGCGAAAGGCCCAATTGCGTAAATCGATGGTTATATATGTTAACTACTTTAACTGTTACACTATTTTTTTATGTTTTTTATATGTTTATATTTAATTTTGTATTTGTTTTATATTTTGATATAATAATAATTTATTTAACTATCATCAACCGTAAGGGATCAGATGGTACAAAGTGCACCTTGCTTATGTTGATATTATTAATTCTTATAAATATAATGATCAATGGCTCCTAAAACAAAATTTGTTAGACTTGGGTTATATAACGCAGGATCTCTTAACACTGGACATGATAGCTTTCTTGTGGCAATGGGTCGCTACAGTGCTGACATAGTCGCCATCAACGAGACGTGGTTAGGCGTGGGACAGGAGGGGTGCGCGCCCGCGCCGCCGGGCTACAGGCTGCGAATCGCGCCGCGCCCGGCGTGTATGGGCCGTAGCCGCGGGGGGGGCGTATGCTTCTATGTCAAGGAGAATCTACAGGTCCGCTACCTGAAGAATAATGACGTCTCCATCGAACAGATGTGGCTGACCACTAAGGTAAATGGCTACTCATTAGTTATCGGTACGGCATACAGACCACAGTGGATCAATATAGACGTATTTGTAGATGCACTTACTGGCTCAGTTTCAAGATACTCCCACTTTGATTTCATAATTCTGATGGGGGATTTCAATATTAATATGTTCGACGTACACGATAACAAAACAAGGAAGTTAAAACAGTTCTTAAATTGCGTGGATCTGCGGCAAGTTGTCTCGGAGCCAACGCATTTTACTGCTGAGTCGGAGACACTCATTGATGTTGTGTGCACCAACTGTCCAGTTCGCGCGGTTACTGTTAACAATATCACAGGTGCTTATGGGCACTGTATGGTTAATGTCATGTTGACCTTAAAAAAAGCGAAACCACCCGCAAGATATATATCCTTTAGACCGCTCAAGAAAATTAATATGGACAGGTTTGACAAGGACTTAAAGTCAGTAGATTGGGCAGCAGTCACCAGAGAATCATCTGTGGATGCTATGGTTGACAAATTCAATAATCTGCTTTTAGAACTCTTTGACCGTCATGCTCCTATAAAAACCGTACGCACTAAAACCCGTAGATCCTTGCCGTGGATCACTGATACAATCAGATTGATGATCGATCTACGAAATAAGGCATGTGTAAGAAAAAAGCTTAGTAACCTGGACTCGCACAAGCAATACTATAAAGACTTGAAAAACCTTGTTGACTCAAGTATACAGCTCGAAAAGCGTGCATATTTTAATGAATTTATTAACACTAACATTAAGAACAATGCATCTTTTTGGAAAAACTTAAAACAGAAAGTTTTGATTGACCCTAGCAAAAATGAGAATGAGTTCCTTCCAGACCACTTCTATGATGCCAATAAAATCAATGATCATTTTTTGAAACTTCCTGCATGTGACGTATTGGCATCTGCTTTAGAAAAAAGCAAATTTGAAAGTTCTTCGTTTGGAGCATCATCTTTTACCTTACAGCCAGTTTCGGAAACGATGATATTTAAGTTCATTATGTCTGTGAAATCGAATGCCATCGGTTATGATAACATCAGCAAAGACATGATTTTACTAACGGTTCCTGTTACGTTGCCAATAATTACAGCAATTATCAATGAGTCCATCCGTAGCGCAAAGTTTCCCAGTCAATGGAAAAGAGCACTAGTTACCCCTTTGCCAAAAATAGACAATCCCACTGACCTAAATGACGTACGGCCGATCAGTATATTAACATTCCTCTCAAAAATATTAGAAAAAGTTGTGTACATACAAATTTTAAGACATGTGGAAAAAAACAATATTTTGCCTTCTCAGCAATCGGGCTTCAGAAAGGGACGTGGTACAGTCACCGCACTTTTAGATGTAGTAGATGCAATTCTGACGGAGCAAGATGTTGGCCGCGGAACGATCCTTACACTATTGGATTTTTCCCGCGCTTTTGATAGCCTTGATAATTCTCTCTTGCTCTCTAAGTTAACTTACTACGGACTTGATTCTCATTCAATACAGTGGTTCAAAAGTTATGTTAGTGATCGTCAGCAGTCGGTGAAGCTTAGAAAGCAAGATGGTTCTAGCCTAGTTTCCGAACCAAAACTGGTAGAGCGTGGTATTCCTCAAGGATCCATATTAGGGCCTCTTTTATTCATTATCTACAGTGCTGATTTAATAAAGCAGATCCAACATTGCAAATTTCATTTATATGCTGATGATGTACAATTATACATCTCCGAAACACCTGAACGAATTCTGCATTCAGTAGAACTATTAAATAAAGATCTCAGTAGAATAGCTGAATGGTCACATAGAAACTCTCTCGTACTAAATCCTAACAAGTCTAAATTCATGATCTTGGGCCCAAAAACACAGATCAATAAAATAAAATCCAAGTCTCCCGTGGTCCGTATACTAGATGAAGGTATTGATCAAGTTGATGAGGCTAGAAATCTGGGTGTTTTAGTCGATAGTCAAATGCGATTTCAAACTCATATTGAAAATTTGGTACGAAGCTGTTTTTATAGATTGAAAATATTGTATAAAATTCGAAACTTATTATCTAAAGATGCTCGAATCGCCGTTTGTGAATCTTTAGTGTTATCTCGCCTCAACTATGCCGATATTTTGTATGGACCTCGTTTATTGTATAAAAGCAGCCGTTTAATACAGCGCGTACAGAATGTGTGTTGTAGATATATATTCGATGTGCCTCCAAGAAACCATATCACACCTTTTCTCAATAACGCATCTATACTTAATATGGAAGCCCGCAGAAATTTACACTTGGCTTCACTTATGTTCGACATTATTAAGTTTAAAAGTCCAGACTACCTATTGAATAAATTAAAATTTTCTAATTCAAACACATTGCGTTACAACATACCTAGGTCCTCACGTCCACCACTAAGTGTGCAACCTCATCGCACTGTGGCGTTTACTGGTAGTTTTCGTTACAGTGCAACAAAGTGTTGGAATAACATTCCACCACCTGCAAGAATTTTGCAAAGTAAATATTCTTTTAAATTAAAACTTAAGACGCAATTGCTAGAAATACAAAAACTTGGAGTTTCCAACACTTTGCCGAGGTGACTAGTGTAATATTTGCAATGATTTATTATAAATAATGTGATTCTTTCTTCCATTCTTAATTCGTTCAATATATATAAACAATACAATTACTACTTACAATAACCTTAAATTTCAATATGATCGACCATCTAAAATATATAATATATTCTATTTACAATTCTATTTACAATTCAACAATTCCTATCTATAAACCTAGTTTAATTTTAACTTACAATTATTATATATATTTTCAAAAACTCTCATGAAATTATTAAAAACACTATCAATGTATAAACTTTAATATTACAATGAAATGACGTGCTCGCGTACTACCTAAGGTTATAGCTGAAAATCAGCAGTTTGCTTGTAAAGCAAATATTGATGCTGAGCTGTGACCCATTGCACTGACGTAACACACACGATAAACTGTGTAAAATGTCTGTATTATTCTTTCTTTCTTATTTTTTTTTTTGTATTTTTGTGTGTGTTTAAAGTGTAATAAATGTTTTATCTATCTATCTATCTATCTATAAAATACAGCCCGGATTGCGGTTTCAGTACTGCGTGAGATGGAAAATCAATCTCAATATATTCTGGCAAAGGAGAGCTTCACAAATGAAGCAGCTAACATGGAGACATTTCAAGGACTGCATAGAGTTAATGTTGATCTAGAGCAAGGCAGGAAGACCTAACAAGCACTGATACAAAGACTATAAATGGGGTTGACTAATCATAATAGGTCCAATCTTTAAATAGACAGAAACAAAAAATAATTATGTCTTGAATAAAGATCTTAGCGATGACTGGATAATATCATGTTGTGCTTATCTCTTATGAAAGTGCTATTATCTAAGATTTGTCAAATGTGGGAGGGCTTTTACGTATAGGATCACATAGGAATGTCCTTTGTTAAATCAATAGTCAACATTATATGGTTAGAGGTTTTCATGTCAAATTACTGTATAATTATAAGATGTTATGTTGTGATTCTTTGGTTATTATGTGTAAACTACTTAGTTATGGTAGGTTAATATTTAAAGACATAATTACCATGTGTGTGGAGCTTGAGACCTAAGTGTAATAAAAATTTATAACCGAATAGTAAAATATACTGTTTGGTTTTATTTAGCTCTTAAAAATGCATATTTACTACAGTAACAAAACAATAACCGGAACCATAAACATTAATCTAAATTTCAACTACAGTTGCTTCGTCAAAATTGTTATCACTGAAATATTATAATATCAAAAACCAATTAAAATTTCATTTAAGTACTGTACAATAGCTTTTTAAAGGAACTAATAGCTTAATGAAATTTGCACTGAAATCCCTAAAACTTGTGTTCTTTGGTGTTCTTCTAAGGGACTTAGTATCGGAACATCTTTGGGTGCACCACCCATCTGCAAGCTTCGTGAATTCTTCGGACCGTATTTAAGACCTGACATTTTGAAGCGTTGTAAACCTGCAACCTACACTTTGTTCCATTATTTGGCAGTCCTGTGTTCGACGATGGTTTGAGAAAAATTAATACTCTTAACAATTTTGAGCTCAAGTCTCGTCCCTCCTTAGATCGGACACGACCTAAGGCTAAGTTCTAATGCTTATTATTAATTTATGGGATCAACAAACAGTTACAACTGTCTTATAGAAACTTGCGATTGATATTTAAATAAATAAAAATCTTTGAACAAGAAATAATACAAAACAAATAATAAACTTATCGCCAATTTGACAACAATAAACTTTGACAAACAATTTGATGGCTGAATCGAAGACAATGACCTTTGTCAAGATGCGAATCATTCGATTGAACTGTAAACTCGCTTTTTTCAGCATTTATTTCTCTTTGGCTTAGTTGGAGTCGTTATTCTTTAAATGTATTTGACCAATTACATGATAAACACAACTTTCAGAGTATAAAATAAGTTTTAATATCTCGGTAGTTTGGCAATAACTATAACTGGTAACTTCTTGTGTCGTTCGATTCAAAAGTCGTTCAGTTTCGATCCTATTGATTTGAAGTCGTATCGAAGCGCGACCGAGCAATACGTGAATACCGATTTTGGATAGAACTTCAATGGAACGACTTCTGCACTACAGCGATATTTCAATTGTCTGTTTTTACAAGAATTGGGCCAAAATTCACCATGGTGTTATTTACAATTGCTAGATACAGCTCAATTGCTTCATACCAAAATTCGCACAGCATCATTAATGGATAATTTCCCAAAAATCGTTATTCACCTCGTCAGTAGCGATACACCCCAAATCAAGGTATTTAAAATTGTCAAACCTATTACAACAGAACAATGTTTTGGTATGAGGATTACACAATTAAAACAATATGAAAGCAGTGTGTTGCATTCAATTGGAAGACACTCACAGCAGAGTCGGGGCGCAGCAACACGGCCAGCACGGAGGCCAGCTTGCGCAGCTGGCGGTCTGCAGCGCGCAGCTTGTCGTCCATCTCGGCCGACGCCCGCGCCATTTTCGCCACGTTGCCTTTGTTATACTGCAGTCTGCGAACACACACCCTCGCATCATATAACAGATAAACTCGAAATAAATAACGATAAAGTAGGGACGAATTAATATTCAAAAAATATACTCAAGGCCAGCCATCATAACAGGATTCAACCCCAGGCCATCCTAAGTGTTAAGTCAGGGTTCAAACCCAGGCCATCTCAAGTGTTAAGACAGCAGTCAAACCCAGGGGACCATGGAGCTGTCGATTATATCCAATACCATACAATATTGTCTTAATAAAAACCAACAAACCTTGCTCCTTAATAATGGTACCTATATGGATAAAATTAAAACAACATGGGACTCTCACCTGAACTCCATGTCTACACAGAACTTGCAGTTGGACTGGTCTTCCAACTCGTCATTGGGTGAAGTAGCTGTGGGAAACATTTGGAATTCAGATCTTGAAACAAAAATAATTATTATTATACACTCATTGGGAATGGTATCTTACCACTATTTGACTGTATTTCATTTTCAAAGCTTAGGTATATAAAAAATATAATCAATAATGTTGTTAGGAGAAAGTAGATCACAATTACCCCTTTAGAAAAACATGATTGCAAATAAAATATAAATGTGAACCAACTTTTGCTTTCATATTCATAAGCAAAGCTATTGCAATGTTTTAAAACCCTTTACGCCTTTACTCGCGTGAACTTGAATGTGTTCTTTTGTTTTAGTTCAGCTATTTGAAACCCTAGATTTTTTGTTTTCTCTTATTGTTTCAACCTTGCTTACATATAGTTGTTTATGTAAGCAAGTACATGTATGTTTTAATACATATTTTACCATAGTTAAACCACTGGACATAATCTAACTTAAAAAGAAGGGTTGGAACTATGGACTTTCATACCTTAGATCGTTGCTAACAATGTTGATAGGGTATTAGATTTCGGAGCAAAGTATAGTTCCGGGACGTACCATTGTCTACCTCGCTCCACTCACGCTTCAGATTGGGCTTCACGGCCACGGGTTCTGTGCCATCCACCTTCTCACTGAAAACAAGTATTTCAAGCCGTTCAGACACTACCATACTAGACCCTCTACAAATGTAAGGTACATTAGGTACAGATAAATCAAACAAAATTTATTCAAATTAATACACTGACGGCCAAGTGGCATCCTTCACTGAGAATGGTCATCCATAACACACACCCTCTGCTTACTTTGGAGTCATACAGTCTGTGTGTTTGTCTGGGGATTATTTTTATTTTTTTATGAGATAATATCCTCACTATTTTGAAAGCAGTTATTAAATAGAAAATTACTAAATAAATAATTATTAAAACAAACACACATTTTATGTGCTGTTGTAGATGTCTGTACTGTTTATTTGTTATGTCTCATAGGAAAACAAACACCTAGGTTATTAACGTCTATTATCGGCTACGGATTGTAAAATGGGGTACCTGTTGCACAAAGGTGGTGGAGGATTGGAGAAGAGCGGTAGAGCGGCATGGGCGCGCGGCGGTTGTGACGGCTCGGGCGGTTGTGACGGCTCGGGCGGCGGAGGCGGCGGCGGCAGAACCCCACGCTTCTTAATGTGCGCCAGCGCGTGCGGCGGCAGCACGCCCGTGCGCCGGAACTCACCCTCTTCGAAGGGGTTAGCGTGAACGTACTTGCAGTTGGGCTTGTTGCAGCCAACGTTCTGGTAGTTCCAGCAGAATGTGAATACGCCGTCAAGCTGCGTCACGTCGATCACATGCGAGAACTTGCACTGCTTACGCACGCACTCGCCTCTGACAAAGTCTTTGCACATGTTTGGTTTTCCTTGCTCTGTAAGCTGCTTTACCGGCTCCAGTTGTAATGAAGCATTCTCTGCCTCCACCTCAGCATCCGTTGTTTCATATGAGTCATCTACAATTTCTTTTTTTACAATATCCAGTGAAGGAGGGCTATCTGGCGGTGGGGGGTACTGTGGAAGTGGAGGCTGGACCATATTGTCTTTCTTTTTAATAATTGCAATATTACTATCACATTTTCTGTTTTGTATAGGCTCAGCTGGTAGACATACTGGAGGGTCTTTTACATTTTCAGTATCCACTATTTTTTTCTTTAGAAATCTTTTCATGTTCAAAAAATTTGGGGATGGCCGAAAGTTTATTACTTTTTCATCAACACCAGCCCTCAGAAATGGTTTCTTACCTGTAAGTAATTTAAGGCATATTAGGAAGTTTACCATCTGCAATGCATTATTCATATAAATTCTTCTATACTATTCAGTTTAATTAATCAATGTACTACCTAGGTTGGAGTAAGGCAAAGGGTGTGAAAAATTCCAGTACTCAAAATTTTCCTATTTAAAAAAAAACAATTTATATTACGCTGCTATCGTGAATAATTATATAATATTCCTTATGATTAAATTTCAATTCTTACCAGTTATTGTGCAGATAGAATGCATTTTAAACATATAAAGCCAACACCTACATGAACATTGAAAAAATTAACACATCCATTAGGTAAATAATCATGAGACGGATTACAATCATGAATTCAATCAGATGGATATATTGCTGCCTAGAAACAAGTAAAATCCAAAACAAGCAAACCTAGAAGGCATTGGCTGACCCACAGTCAACTAATAAATCTACAAATACATTAAGTACTTTGTTTGTCAAACACTAGAAGCAAGTCCGCACCAAAGGCCTGTTCATTTGGCCATTGACTGGAAGCCTTTACTTTCTTCTTTAATTAATTACAACTATAAATCGCTTAAGTTTTAACATAGCAAGGGGTATTCTGATGCAATATATTCATCAACAAAATACTGAAGCAATTCAAGTTTAAGAAAGAAGATAATAATAACATGACAGCCTGTTTGGTACGGAGGTAAATGTATACCTTTTCTCTAAGTATACTGCTGATATAACATTGTCGACAGGAAATATACTCGGTACAAATATCTACGTAACAAAAACATAACAGTGCAAGCAATAATTATTTTTGTTACTCTACCTGTCTGCATTTACTTTTGCTCTTCGTTCCTTTTCGTTTCGAGTAAATTAGAAAGTAGTTTACAAACTGTGCACGTAGAAAATTAAAATCTCATAGCCCTGCCACCAATTTATTTGTGAAGGCAATTTAATATTTAGTGATTACATTATATATTTTATTAAAATTATGCCCACCAGGCGAACCTATATATTACAACACCGTAATAAAACGAAGCACAGAATTGCACGCCTTATTAGCAGCTATTTGACTAGTTAGTTTTCGAAAACCGTCTCATATTATTTTGTGACGTATAAGGACCCTCGAAATAATATATATATTTTTTTATTTTAAGTATTTCATTCAAAAAAACTAATTACTAAGTACACCGTTGTACAAGTACACAGCCGTCAAATGGTGCGTGCGTTCCGTTTGCCGCTCACAGCGCTACCGGCGCTAAAAGTGCTCAAAAACGTTCCGATTCGTTTTAGCTTGCTAAAAGTGATATTAGTGCTATTGCAATAGGAACGGTTAATAGCGCGCTAACATTCTGATTGTTCGTCGATTAAGTCTAAAATTAATTTCATTAAGATCTTTGACCCTGAATGAAGCAGGAGCCATTTTTTTACATTAAAACAAAAGAAAATTAATAAGTAAGCTCTTAAAATCTATAATCGGCTGATAAAAACATCAACAAATAACGTCATGTGTCAGTTTTGACAGACCGCTCACAGCGACCATGCTCCGTAGCTTTGGCACTGTGAGCGGGAAGATGGCGGCGTTTATGACGTCATTGATGACGTATCGATATCGCTGTGAGCGCGCTCACGGGCTATCGGAACGGGTATATGAGCGCTGTGAGCACTATAATCGGCAAAAAAAAAACAAATATAATATTTCTTATAAAATATTGGGACTGTCAATTTTTCGTTTGCGGTGTACACACGGTGTTCGTTATTTGTCGGTTTTTTTTGGTGATTTTGTTATCAACATTGAGTTATTTTAAGTGTTTCTGCTTTTCTCTTCTTCGCCTGGTAAGTGGTTGTATGAATTATCTAGCTCTTAATGAGCATGGATTGTGTTCCAATCCCTCCTAAGCCCCCAGACCCAATCCCGTTTCCTGATGTCAACAACTCCCCTGACCCTTTCTCTCAACATGTGCAAACAAGAAAACGTCCGAGTATAAATCGGGATTCGTCCCCTACTCCTAAAAAATCTGTTTCGATTGCTCTTCCATCTCAACCCCAACCTTATTTACTGAGTGTAAATAAGGTTCTTCCCCAAGTCTTTTAGAAGAATAATCTTACCATCGTTCTGACAAAGGTCCTTTCATTGTTCATGTATCCAGGTCAGAAACTCACCCTAAGTCAGGCAGTACATTTAATCATCTAAATTTCGGAAAATGTTTATTTACATCAAACATTAAAAATATTAAAAATGATGGTATAAAGAGTGTTGGCAGAAATCGGGTCTCTGTGGAATTTTATTTTATTTTTTTTTATTTTATATTTTACGAGTTTCTCAGAAACCCGAGTCTTAAATCTCATAACTATATAGCTTTAATTCCTACATACAGTGTGGATACCACTCATGGGCAATAAATGAAACCTCATACTTGTTATCGCCTTTTCTAACAGTATACAAAAAATGAAAGAAATCGGTCCAGTAATTAGGTCAAAAACCAGAGTTTTAATTTTGAGCAATTCGTAGAGACACACTCTATAGATTTGCTACACTAGGTCAATGAGTCAATGAACTTGAATTAACATTATTTAGGTACTTAGTTGGAGAAATGCGACGTTGCCACGTAGTGCGTTATTTGCCGAGCGCGGGAATTCCCGTGAGCGGGGCGCGTGCAGGGTGGACACACCAGCTGTTCTGCCGCCCTACCGTAAAAGGATGCTAAGCGCAAAATCATAATTTTTGAGAAAAATGACAAAAATCCGCCAAACTTGTTTTCTAGAGTTGTATGTAAGACAGCATGTTATAATCAGTTAGTTACCACTGTTTTGTAATGGGAATAATAATCAGTTAATAAATAAGTTGAAAGAGAAAATGATTCGAGATTATGTTTATAATGTTTATCTTTAATCACTTAGGACATAGTGTTTTTAAAATTGTCATAACGGTACTTACCTAAAAGCGTTCTTATTAAAAATTATTAAGTGTAGTTAGAGAGAAAATAAATAAAGAAATAGACAGTAGAATCTTATGAATTGTTTTTACGTGTTACGCCTAGACTGGAGGAGTTGAATAGCTCCTGTTAAAATTCATAAATTCAATCGTAAAAACAAAAAATAAACATTTATTATAATAGGTAGTCCATTCCTTAAAATAATTTGTTAATTGTTAGAAAAAACTCTAATAACGCAAACATACTCTTATTTTAATGCGTTGATGATTATCATAGTTGTTTCTATTAAATACTTATTTACAATTGCGTACCCTAAGTACGTAATTGTAAATAAGTATTGAATACCGACATTGCACCTTTTGCACTATTTATGACTTATGTTTTTTTGCCAACTGGGAAGTTATGTTTCGTCACTCGTCAGTTCACCGCTAGACTTCGGGGTCAGTGCGCATGTGCTTATTGCAGAGATTTTGATACTCGGCTCGCGCTCGCGCATTGTGCAGTAATTATTGTAAACTGTGGTTATTAGGTAGTTTAATTTATTCAGTATTTATTTGTTATGGTGAAATTGACACTAGGTACTTTACTTTTGTGTGTGAGTGTGTGTGTTTTAACAAAATGCCGCGATAGCAGCATTTTTACAGTGCTGCAGAGTATACATACATGATTTTAATGTATAGGATAGTTCGCCATGATTGGGTTTATTTTCAGTGCAGTTAAATCGTGACGAAATAAAAAAGCGCAGTTAAAAAATGAAAGTAAGTGATTTTTTTCTCATTACGTCGCAAACACTAAAACAACAATCGAAGATGGCGGCGCCGTGCTGCCTATCGCGCCATGCGTGTGCATCGTTGCCACTCTTCTGCTGAGGCTAAGGTGCGTCGTCAAACAGAGTGTTATACTGATACTGCATTTATTTCGCTATTTATTTTGTTTGAAAATGAAAGTTATTTAATTTGCGGTTTTTCGTGTAAGATTCGATTGTGTTATACTTCTGTGGACTATTATTACTTGTGGTTTCATTTTTTGCCCATGAGTGGTATCCACACTGTATAATATAACAAGAATGGGGCTGATCCGTGGGATCCCAAGTTCTTGGTCTATGGAGGAAGTTGTATCAACCATCTCCACAAGCCAAGGTGATATAACAATTTTGAAGGCGCGTCGCTTAAACAGTAATGTGTCCATGGGGTTCCACTTGGACCCCCACAGGTTCTGTAGTGATCACTTTCTCTGGACAATGCTTACCTGATAAAGTGTTTATTTTTAACTCATCATTAACCGTTGATCCATTCATTTTGCCTTCCATACAATGCTTAAACTGTTGTAGATTTGGCCATGTGAAAGCCCAATGCCGATCCAGTGCTCGTTGCTTCAGATGTGCACAAACTCACTCAGGTGACTCTTGTCCTGCATCCTCTGAAGTTTCCTGCCTGCAATGCTCAGGCCCTCGTTTAGCAACTGACAAATCTTGCCCGGAACATTCCCGGCAAAAGAATATTAAAATCACCATGTCCCAAAAGAACATAACATTCAAGGAAGCATCATCCCTCTTCCCTTCATTTAAAAAATCGTACGCAGATGCTTCTAAAAGTTCTCCTTCACTGATTCTTTCTTACAAAAAAACAATATACAAACCATCAAAACCCAGTCCGTCTTTATCTCCAGGCTATGACAAAATTGCCCATGATGTTATTATTGCTAACCCTCCATCTTCTAAATCTGGTAATGCCTTCCCCCCTACTTCTTCCTGCTCCCCTAATGACAATTTTTTAGAACTCCTGATTTCCCATAGTTTTGAACATTCTTTCAAAATTTGAAGACATCCCACTACCGTCCTCCGTTGCTAAAAAGTTATCCCCTATTGCTAATCTTCTTCTTAACAATGGCCAGACTCCTTTATAAACTATACTCTTCTGTGTTAAAAATATCTGTAAAAATAAAACACTTTTTACCGGATATTATCGCGTATATTTTAGTTAATTTTAAAATTATTTCGACGTTTCGGCATCTTTGCAGTTGCCGTGGACACGATAGCTATCGTGTCTTTTATTTAAAGTATGGATCGTGAAAATTTAAGAAAATATATATCTGTAAAAACTTATTTCATCCCCCTGTTTTTGTGTTGTTCAAGGTAACTCAATGCTCGAGATACTGCAAGTTCTACTCAACTGATCGCTACAAAATTATTAACCTCGTGTAGTACGTGTGTATACTAATACTTGAAATTGGCAGAAATAGTTATTGTGTAGTAACAACAGCTGATTGCCATAAAACTCAAAATAATAATATAATAGTCTATTCTAGATTTTAAGAGCTTGCTTATTAATTTTCTTGTGTAATAATGGCTCCTGCTTCATTCAGGGTCAAAGATCTTAATGAAATTATAACTTTGGACTTAATCGACGAACAATCAGAATGTTAGCGCGTTATTTACCGCTCCGATTGCAATAGCATTAATATCACTTAAACTGCACTGTTACATAATCGTTAAGATTTTTTAACGGTTTTTTCTTTCTTGTTTTAGGTTTAGTGCAAGGTGATAACGCGCGACGAATGCAATTCTGTCGTTTTATACTTAATACGGACATAGAGGACGGTAACTTTTTAAAAAGCATTCTATGGACGGATGAGTCGAAATTCACACGTGAAGGGATTTTCAATCAACACAATTTACACCACTGGGCAAAAAAAGGACAAAATCCCCGTGTTACAAGGCAGGCATCGCATCAAACACGATTTTCTGTCAATGTCTGGGCAGGTATAATTGGCAAACATCTGATTGGACCTCACTACTTACCAGACACTCTTGACGGGGACAATTATTTAGAATTTTTAGAAAATGATCTCCCTGAACTGATGAGCAATGTGCCGATATATCGAGAAGATCGACCGATAGTATTTCAAAATAATGGTTGTCCGGCACACTATCGGCTAACAGTCCGAGAGTTCCTAGATAACTCGTTCCCCAATGCGTGGATTGGACGACTTGGCCCCATCTCATGGCCTCCACGATCCCCAGATTTGACCCCTCTTGACTACTGTATATGGGGAAGTGCAAAAGAGCTTGTATATGAAGTTGAAATACAAACAAAACAACAATTAATTGAAAGAATTGACGCAGCATTTGCAAAAATGAAAGTCGAGATGACGCTCCGTACTACTACTGTTGAAATTCGGCGAAGATATCGAGCGTGTATTAGAAGTAGGGGAGGGGTATTTGAACAAAATTTGTAGTTTTAAAGAATAAAAATGTAAACATTTACTTTTGTGTTTTTACTCCGTTTTCCCTTAAAGTTGTATTTTTGACAAATTCATACATTTTTTTGCTACATGTAGTATACCGATGTAAAGAGGGATGACTAGAGATTTTTTTACAAGTACTTGAACTCCTCGATCGTTAATGGTTTTTTTTATAAAAAAGATATAAAGTTGCCTTTTTTAACTAATGTTTTTTATTTTTTTAACTGTAAAATTTTTTTTGCTCGTTATTTTGAACCAATAACGTCTTTGACAGACGAAGGGTACATCTGAGACCAAATTTACATAAAAATTCGTAGCAAAAACATGTTCCAAAAATAGTTGTACGGTTGGAAAGGTAAGGTTTCGCAAAAATTAAATAAATACAAAAAAAATCATTGAAAAAAAATTATAACAGTTAGGGTCTTTTACTTCAATTTGTATTTTACAATTAGTACCACCTACACACCCATAGGGTTTGGCTAACCCTGCACCAAACACCCTGTATATTACGTCGAGTTACAATGTAAAAATATACCTACCTAAATAAAAGGATTAAATCCGGTTAAGAAGTGCTTTATTTTACCAATTAAATATTAGCCTATTTCCTTGTATATTATTTGTATGTATATTTGAACTCGTTTACTATTCGTTCTTGGTTAAGTCTGATTATTTTATTTTAGCGCAAGTATCTCACTGCGTGACTAAATTTTATTTGTGGAAACTTTTAAATTGTACCTATTGTGAATAAAACACTTTTTACCGGATATTATCGCGTATATTTTAGTTAATTTTAGTTGCCGTGGTCACGTCGTGACCACGGCAACTGCAAAGATGCCGAAACGTCGAAATAATTTTAAAATTAACTAAAATATACGCGATAATATCCGGTAAAAAGTGTTTTATTTAATGTACCTATTGTGGTTCTTCAGCTCAAAATTATTTTCGTTTAATACGACTATTTTTTGGCACAAACTTTAACATGAAAGTCGTAGGCGTTCCGGAGAAGTTTGAAGTTTTCAAATGTCCAAGCCATAATCCTCACCAGGGAACCTTTATATCTCTGGAATCTGTCATCGACTATTTCTGAGATTTGGTATGTCGTTACGACTATTTCATGACTATTTTTTGGAACCTAAACCAAGTCGATAGACCTTATCGTTTGCTACCACGAGAGATGAGGATTACAGCTTGACGTTCAAGCCATAATCCTCACCAACCTATATATATATATATATCGCTATATACATATATATATATATACATACATATATATATATACCTATATATAGCTATAACGGCGAAACTACAATACGACTATTTTTTTTACATGCATGACTATTTTTGACTATTTCATGACTATTTTTTAGCATTGTCAAAATTCGTTTTCATTGAGTTTTCAAATATGAGGATTACAGCTTGAAGGACACCATTTCAGAACAGATCCTTTCGGCATTTTGATATTTGACAGCTAGGCAGCAATCAACATGGAGGAACACAAAATACACAACGTAACGTATGGATAATGGATAACTCAGCGAACAGAAATATTATTATTATTATTTTGTGTATAATGGCAATCAGCTGTTGTTACTACACAATAACTATTTCTGCCAATTTCAAGTATTAGTATACACACGTACTACACAAGGTTAATAATTTTGTAGCGAACAGCTGAGTAGAACTTGCAGTATCTCGAACATTGAGTTACCTTGAACAATACAAAAACAGGGGGATGATATAAGTTTTTACAGATCTTTAGAAGAGTATAATTACATACTTATAATTTGATATTAAACAAATGGATAAATCTTCCAAGAACCTTAAAGATAAGAGGATTTTGAGAGGAGAGCAGAGTTTTGATACTTGTAGGTTTAGGGAACTGGAGTGGGAGATGGTCATATAAGGAAGCTGGTGAGAGAGGGCAATTAAAGAGGAGATGGTCAGTGGTTCCATCGCCCAGACCAGAAATACGACCGCCTTGTTGCGAGTGACAGATTAAAACAAACACAAAATGGCGGTGGGCTATTGAGTGTTCCCACCTTTAAAAAATATATTTGAATGTTTTTGTTGCAAAAATGTTGGCAAATGGTATTTATAACTGTACGTCTTTTAATTTTCAATGTTTTTTTTTCTGTAAAAATATTTAATTATTTTAAATGTTTAGTTAATATTCCTACTAAGCTTCCGTTATACGATGATATCCACAAACTCTTGTTAACATAGGTTGTACAAATAAGCCTCTACAAGATCAAAGATTGAAATCGCAATAAGAGATCAATTTTGCCAGCACAGCAAAACACTAGAGGCTTGCCGCGGTTTCCTCCACATACCATATGACGATTAGGCACATCTTAGATCAGTGTGTAGCATTTAGAACTATTTGATTATGTACAATAAACAATCAAATATTTCCTCTTTATAATAACAGTATAAAATCATTTAATACAGTTAATATTATTATTACTTTAAATGATCTTTGTGTGCAATTTTTTTTGGCATGAGGGCTTAAATTAAACTTCATAATCCAAATTTGCAAATCATTCTATTCTATAATTTATTTTCCTGTTACATCATTCAACTCAAACACAGAATTCGTCAATATTATCTTATATCAATTAAAATCATTACATTGATACACCAAAACGAGAACAGGCAGCTTTGTTTAATAAAATTATAGAAAACATCAAAAATGTCCTCTTACTATTAAAAATTGTACTTCGCTTTGAGGTCAATAACGTTATTACTATTTCGTGAACTTTTAAGGCACGTCGCCACTGCTTACATATTACTTGTTATTTAGGAACTCAATATGCACACACCAAGTTAAAACGACGTAAACTATTTACAGAATCTGCAGAGGAAGTCAGTAGCTATGATTGCTACAAAGTACCATCTAATTATAAAATTAGGCTTAAAGTTACATTGTATAAAAATACGTTCTTATTTGATCTACTTATAATATTGGCATGCACAAGATTTGACGATTTTGACCTTCGATTAAAGTATATTGCGTGATATAAGTGACAAGCACACGTGGAGTTAACCTCAAAAATCATACATGACAAGAACACAAATGAAATTATACATCACTTTTTTGTGCCATGCTTGTGATCCCATGTTTTGCATCATTCTTTAATGTCGGATAGCAAAATAATTGAGCTTGTGTGAGCATTTTTCAGAGATGTTAATAAAAAAAATGTCACCCATATTCCGCAATTTAACTTTAATTAGATTTACACTCATTATATTTAAGCATAGAAATCAAAATTTTACAAAGCTCTTTCACTATATCCATTTGAAATCTTCATTTTTATGCTGTCATTTGTAGTAGTTTTTCAGTCTAGAGATATTTTCTTCAGCAATTATGTGGTACAGTAGTACCACTACATAGTAGTAACACTATATATACACCAATTAGTAAATTAGCTAGTCATTTATGTATAATATAATCCAAATTCCGCAAAAAGCAATTAAAATATTAAGCATGTCATTATTAAATATCTATAAAAAGGTATACAAATCATATCAAAGTACGAACAGCGAAACTTTAAAACGCCAGCAAGCATATAAACAATATTAAATGTAACAAACAATATGTCTCTTATGGTTGAAATTATTAATTTGCAGTGGCAAAGATTCCATTCAGGCACTATTTCGATTATCATTAGCAAATAAAATTTTGGCAGGGAAGGTCTAGCCGCCATTTAAGTTAGTCATGTATAATAAACGTTAATGTTTTTAAAAACAAAACCATATTAATCACAGTATGTATATAAATCATTTGCCACAAATTTGGATGAAGCTCTGATGACTTACATGCTATGTTTTATTTTGTATATCAATTTTGCATTAATCAATTTACATATGGGTGAATAAGGAATGTAAATCTGAACTTTAGTTAAAATCCAGATTGTTCCAAAAACGATAAATATCACAAATCACAAAAAGGAAAAGTTAACATAATTCAAATAAAACATTTTTTTTCAAACAAGGAAGTAAAGGGGTAGGGTACTGTGTAAATTGCTGTTAGTCTAAGTTTTAATTAAATTGGGACATCTATTTGACTAATTATTCAATCGGGAAGTAAAGAAACTATGTTCAAAACTGATATATGTGATGTTCAAAGTTTCTACAAAGCAATAAAAAGACCAAAATATTTTAAAAGTGATGTCATTTGTTTATGGGGACTCTTGACCAGGGAAAACCACTGTTTACGTGGTGTAAGAAAGCAGTGGCAAGTCACTACTACACATTCAATGTGTTGGTGGTGGAGAAACTGAAGAGAAATCGAACCTCATAAATACACTCGCGGCTAAATCGACTGAGTTTACAAAATGGAATAAAAGTGTGTTTATTTATAATGACTTAAATTATTTAAATATAAACAAACTTTTTGAAAGTCTATTTTATATGCTTTAAAATGATACCCTAATTTTAAGAATCTGCTGTTGAATTTCAGAATTTCAGAGTTGAATACAGTGCAACAAAAACGTAATTGATGAAAATAATCGTATTAAATAACATTTTCTACGTTATGAAAATTAAACAAATTAATTTATTTATTTAAAACTTTTTTGTACAATATAAAATTAGTGACAAACGGCGGACTTAATGTCATTTGGCATTCTTTACCAGTCTACCGCAGCAAAGGAGAGGTTTTCAAATTAAGGATTGCATACAAAAATACATATAGATACATACTTAATCAATATTTAGTGTTGCCTCGCCTGGCCCTAATAACAGCTCGAAGACGATTTCTCATCGACCTGATAAGCTTCTTTATCCGATCTCGAGGGAACGCTTCCCACTCGTCTTCAGTTCCGTGACGCTTGCAGGCGCTGGATTTCTTGCCCTTACACTTCGTTTCAGCTCATCCCATCTACGTGTACTATGGAGTTGATATCCGGGCTGAGTGGTAGCCAGTCCATGGTCTAAATGCCAACTTCGTCCAGGAACTGACTAGTTACTCGTGCTGTATGACACCGGGCATTGACGTGCACTAGGACGACATAATAAAAATGTCTTCCACGTATCGATCCGTAGTCAGACCGCCTCCACGGCCTCCGCCAGGGATGAAAACAAGCTGTTTTTCCTTCAATTGAAATGCTGGCCCACATCATACACGAACCATCACCATAGGACGCTGTTTCAGCGAAATAGCATGGCGCAAATCACTCGCCCGGACGCCTGTAGACTCGTGCTCTCCTGTCCCTGCCATGTAGACAAACTTTGGACTAGTTGGTAAACAGAACCGACCGCCATTGCTCAGCGCTCCAACTGATGTGTTCACGAGCACACAATAATGCAAGGCGAGCTGGTCGGTGAGCTGTGGTCAATTTGGGCTTCTGGCAGGTCGTTTCTGAGTCAGGTAAGCATCTCTTAGGCGTCTTGTAACCGTCCATTGAGTAACAGCTGCTTCTTGAACCTTTCTCAGCCACTGCTGGACAGCAACACCGGTGAGGTGGCGATTTCTGACACTTGTAGAAACGATAAAATTATCGTCTGTCTTAGAAGTATGCTGTCGCAGACTGGTGTTTGGCCTCCTGGAATCTGAACTGAATCTGGATCTTCTGTATACCCTGGATACAGCAGATTAGCTCCTATTTAACTGACGAGCGATTTCTCGTTGCAGCAAAAGTTCAACTTGAGCTGCTTCTTCTGTTCCATAGTAGATGAACGTAAATTGGCGAGCGTAGCTTGCGGAGATGTGTACAGGTCAACTTTTGATAAGCGACTGATAAGGGTGCAATGCTTCCGGGAATTTATATAAGGGGTTGCAAAGCGCACCTCCTGACACAGCAATGAGTTAATTTTCGGCGTACTACGTTTAGGCCATAAAATTTTTAAAAGGTCTGAGCATATTGAAATGATAAAGATGTTGATTTAAAGCTTATAAAATAGTCTTTAAAAATATATATATTTCATGCAATGGACATTGGCAGATCGATACATGGTTTTAGTTGGAGTTAAAGTGGAGCGTTTAGAAGTCAAAAATATCTAAAACTATAGGACATGAAATCTGGATCCAATTAAAAAATATATTTATTATGGAGTATGTCTAGGAGTTGAAGTGGAGCGTTTAGAAGTCAAAAATATCTAAAACTATAGGAAATGAAATCTGGATCCATTTAAAAAATATATTTATTATGGAGTACGTCAAGGATCAATAATAAGTACTAATTTTGAGGTTATTATTTCAAATTACCTATATTTACATAGGTAATTACTTCTATCACCAACCGACCGTGATAATATCACACGTAAATGTTCATCAATATCTTTAACTTAATCAACTAGTCCAGGGGTCAGCAACCTGCGGCTCGCGAGCCACATGCGGCTCTTTGATTGTGAAGCTGCGGCTCTTTGGATGTGAAGCTGCGGCTCTTTAGTTCCACACGCAAATATTATTTATTTTTTAACCAAAAACCGTTTAAAAATAGTTGTGAATCTATTAACGAGGATTAGGCACCATTTCTATCTCTCAGCCACTTGAACGTTTTTCACTACACCCTTCAACCCTGACACGCGTCGTCACTGACGTTAGTCCGTAAAAGATTACTTGTTCTAATTTTTTACTAAAATAATAAGTGATTATCGAATAATACCATACTTATATATATTATCTAATTTGTTGTGAAAAAGCACTACTTATATATGAATAAATAATATTTTTCTTATGAATAAATAGATTAGTTTTTTTTACAAAAAAACTTTATTTTATGCATGTACTATTTATTTTTAAAACATATTTGTGGCTCTTTAAAAGCTGAACAATTTTGTGAATTGTAATTTTTGACTCTTCTGACTCAAAAGGTTGCCGACCCCTGAACTAGTCCAAAAATCCTCGAAATTTTTAGGCTCACAAAGGCTTATAAAGTCACGCTATATAAAATAACTAAAAGAATCGCAAATCCTCAGAACAAAACCAACGCACTCACACACACAACTGACAAGTCCAAAAGTAACGAAACGGTTTCGTTTTCAAGTTATGTTTTTTATCTCAAACTCGCCGGCGAAGGCAAAAGCTATACAACCAACAATAAGGACGAGTAATAAATCATTTTCACTATAAGGAATATAAAAAAATATATTCTTTCATAAAAATTAGTCTTTACATTCTGAAGTGACTATAATTTCCTATATTTAAAATCTATATTACAAAATCAAATACTTGTGCTTGGTCACAATCAATCCTATGTATCGTAATAAAAAATGACAGGAGCTAATACAAACTGATCAAGTCAAATCAAGCTTTATAAATCAACTATTTTTTGGAGACTTCTACACATGAAGCTAATATTATGGGAATTCACAGAAAACAAAAGAATAAACAAAAGTACTAGTTACTTTTCTAAACGCTCACTGTTTACTTAAATAAGGATTCGCCAATATTCTTTGTTATTTAAAAAAAAATACACACTTTTAGTCCATTTTGTAAACCGAGTCAATTTAGCTGCACGCGAGTGTAGTTGCAGTATCACCTATAACTACTAGTGATGAAGGAACCGAGGTCTTTAAACCTTTTAAATGAAACACGGGTCGGTCATGACTCAACTGAATTTCTTAACCCTTTAAAGAAAAACTAACTGAAGGTCATTTCAAAAAGACTACTATTTTTAAACGTCATTCAAACGGACGAAAAGGTTCAAACCCTTTTAAAACACGTGCCTCCTCACGACACGTGTCTGGCCCATTTTTTAAATGATACAGAATTAATTAGGCTTATACTACTTTAGGTGTGACGGCTAATTTGCAACGCAACGGAAGTGTATTTGACTCCTTCCTGTGTGTTAAAGGTCGTCACATAAGATTATAACAGACGTCAAATAAGAAATTTTGCAGTACCGATGGCAGTTTAGCAATGAAGAACAAAAAAAACTGGGGCCAGCTTTCAAATTTATTTGTCCAAATCTTTAGACTACTTTTGAAAAAAAAAACCACTTTGTACACAAACCAACGTAGTAGTACT
This sequence comes from Marasmarcha lunaedactyla, assembly GCA_923062675.1. Lineage (NCBI taxonomy): Eukaryota > Metazoa > Arthropoda > Insecta > Lepidoptera > Pterophoridae > Marasmarcha > Marasmarcha lunaedactyla. The sequence continues at coordinate 7,243,094 of OV281339.1, read as the reverse complement.
AAAGAAAATCACTCATTTATTTGTATTTTGTAAAATCATTGCCACCCTAATTCTTCTATATCTTTGAAACTATGCAAGGGGTCATCGTAACATTAACAGGTTATCTTTAACGTAATCGCCTCTAATGTTGACTAAAATACTTGTGGAGGCCGTAGACTAACACAGCGGTCTTATGAGGGGCCAGCGAGCCTAATGTTCAGGCTAAAAGTTGTGTACAGATATTTATAGTCAATTCTTATGATTTTAGCGTTAGAATTTCAAAAGTGTTTCAATTCAGAGAATCTTTCTTCATATTGTTATAGTAAATTTAAAAAAATCAAGTTCTCTTTTTATGTGGACCCGGAGCTACGTAATCTGCAAATCTAGTTGCCTCGTCTTTTAAATGACAGTCCGAGGCCCATCTATGAGTAATTCTGAGAGTTAGTATTGCTTTATTTTTGAAAGGTGGCGAGCTTTAAAACGAATTACTCGATTCTTATCTAAGGTTCAAACAAATTATTTTTTTTTGTATTATTGAGGTTTTGTAACTCAATTCACTACTGTACTTTACTCTGTACTTTAATTTTGAGAAACCGTGTGAATTGAAACTAAACTAGAATTAAGATCCGACAGCATCACACATTTGACTGAAGTTAGTACTTACACAATAGGCGGTTATTTTTTAGGATCCTTAACTTTATATATTTAAAGTTATATATTAATATTTGTCTCACCAATGAAAAATGTTTATTTCACGATTATTTAGTTTTATAATGTGAATCACCATTGAAATGTAAGGATTGAGTAATTTAATTTTAGCCTTCTTTGATTATAAAAATAACTAATATATTGAAATACATACCTTTGCAGTTCTTTTGGAAAAAATATTATTTAGAAACAATATTAAGTCATGGATTGAGCACATTACAAGCCAATTTGTAAGAAGTGCTTACTCCAGGGATTCATTCACAAAAGTATCAAATTCGCTCTATCTTAAATTATATTAAATAAATGGTATGAAGGCAAATTTATACAGCTCATTAATGGGATAATGAGTGGGGATGAATGTATTTGATCATTATTTACATAAGGCAGTTAAAGTCCGAGTTCACAAATCTTGTATCTCACTATGTATATAGTTTGACTACTTCTGGTATGGAAAGCGGTGCGCGCGCGACGGCGGCGTGGAGTACAGGGGCGGCGGAGGCGGCGGTGGGGCGCGCATGTCCAGGCGGGTCTCTGGCGTTGTTAGGCTGGGCGGGTACGAGGCGTACGAGCAGGGCCGCGGCGGCGGAGGCGGTGGGCACGCCGCCGGCCGGACTGCGGGGGCGATGGCAGGCGCAGCTGGTCCTTGCCAGGCGCCAACCGCAGGCCCTCGTTCACTCGACGCCAGCATTTCAGCGATCTCCTGCATCAGATCGGCGGCGGGCGGCACACGCGGCTTTTCCAGGAAGCCGGCTCGGAGCAGCTGCTCTTCCAGACTCAGCGACTGCAACAACGACTCCAGTCAGACCACGTCCAGCAAGCCTTCCCCCCCTACTCATAACCCCAACACTCACCGACTCGCTGATGTTTCGCGCCATCAGCTTCATCAGCTGCAACAGAATCTGTTTCGACACCTTTGAAGTCGTCTGAAAATCAAAATCAAGGCATTATAATGGCTACACCTTGACATATTCAAAAAGAGATCTTAAACACCCTTGTGTTGTCAATGGTTTCTTGACCTTTCTGCACCAGAGCGGGGGGGAACTTGGTGCAGGATCAGATTCGCATTCAAATCCCTATAGTGTCGTCCTATAGTATGCGGGGCGCCTACAAAGCGAGTTCTTCGATCGTACCTATAATATTTGTAAATTATGTTCTAATATTCGTAATGTACTATTTGTGATGTACAAGTATTTATTTACGTCTCATGAAAAATGTTTATTAAGTGATCATTTGGAGTTCTTCAGTCGCTGTATACACCACAAAATAATATATATCATATGCTGGGGCAGGTTCTACGGAAGACCGAAAAGAATAAGCTTTCAATTCGATCGAGACCTGGGCTGTACTCCATTAGTTTAGGGGTACCAAATTGATAACCAACGCAAAAGCATTTGTATGAGGACGCCAATATGCAAGTCCGACTTCAGGATTGGAATCCGAAGCCTATCCAACTGTGGCAGATTGTCAGACAATTACTGTAATTGTTCAAAGCTGCTTGTACGGATTATTTCGAGCTTATGGACTGATGCGACCTCGGTATCAACATTTAAGAGCAATACTTCGCTCTTCGAAATCTTCGATTTTCTGACGATATAGTAGTCATGGCCGGAAGACTTGGAAGAAGAAGTCATAGACTCTGGAAGACTTGCTTAAAATGCTTAGAGTTTGCGTGCGAGAATTCAGAAATAAGAGGATTGAAGCTTATCTACGGCAACAGACATCTTACGGCTGAAAGAAGAAGAAAAATATGTGAAACATCTTACCAATGTGTTTTGATTACTTTGTGCAACAAAATTGTTACTCAGGAAAAAGTCAGGGATTTCCAAATATTCTTCAATAAATTGATATAGATCAAAGCTGAACCGCGATCTTATCAACTGCTTTCCCTTTTCCATAGTTTGTAGCTTTTTCCTGTAAGCTAAGCTTTTCTTCTCGTCCTCTGCAAGTAGTTTTTCCATCTCTTGTTTGTATAAAACAATCCTGAAAAGCAAACACGACTGATGTAGTCTACCAAGTGCTCAATGGAGCAAGTTGAGAATCTGCCACTTTCTGGACTATCCGGGGAGACCGCAGTAGCATTATTTAGTATTACAATTAAGCGCAACGCGGCGCATAACAACACTCGACTGAATGTCTATCCAACCCATGGCATGGCATTTGTGAACACAGATTTTAAGTTACATATAAATATGGTCATCAAAATCTCCAATTATTTCTTTTCTTCTTTCAAAATATAAAGCTTACAGCACTTTAAAAAATTATGCTACAACTTTATGTCAACCCCATAGGAAATCTGAATTTGTGCTGTAAATATGATTAAATCTATAGTTATATAGCTGTGGATATCAGGTTTATATGACATATTGCAAAATGATTACGCACAGCACTAAATTGGGGCAAATTGATTTCTCTTACAAGATTTTAAATGAAAGTTTTAAAGTAATTCGCTTAATTTTATCATCTTTACATCACCCAATATTTCTGTTCTGCCTTATAGATCAACATTTGAAAAAGTTTTTTTTTATACGCTAAGCATAGAATAGAAATTTGTTATTACATAAATAAAGTACACAGTTTTAAGTATTAAAACAATGTACTATACACAAGTCCAAACCTTATTTGTCGCTGCACACAGTTATCGCAGTGCCCTGATGTCTTGCTGTGGTCAGGGTTCTTTACTTTGCTAGGTCCAGCTGAGAACAAATCAATCGCGCAAAGCCAAATATAAAATTAGCAAAACCATCAATAGTAGTAATTATGATAATAAATATGTGGGTAACATGATCAATTCTAAAATATAGTTCACAAACTTTGGAAAGATTAATATTAATTGATAAACATGGAAACACTTTAATAAAGTTAATTCGCTAAGCTTACTCTTGTTCGCAAGCAAAATAAACTTGTGATAGATTTATCAGATATATTTTAAAGCCACCAATAAAAATGTAAACTAATCTTTTCAGTTAATGTAACAATACTGCTTTTCAGTAAAACTATACATTTCTTATACTATGGCCGTAAAATATTATTTTGATTTACAAAATTGTCAAAAACTTGGATTTCTGGAATGTTCTAATTATCCACTGTGTCCTATATATCTATATGTCCACATACCTTTTTTGTGCCAAAAATAAAGGTTTTTATTTGTTGGATAAACCATTATAAAAAATATATTACAATTACAAACAGTAATGTTTAATTTAGTAGTAGGCTTTATTAGATTTTTAATTATTTTAATGGTGTACAGTTAGGTTTTCTTTATATGAATCTGAACAAACAATGAATGATTCCATTTTCAATAAAAATTAGCTAAAAATTATAAACTCATTAAAAAATATTTTATAATGACATATTAATGTTAAATATTCTAACAAAATATAAGGAATCATATTGCATTTGCACTTTACGTTATGATAGTAAAATAAAAATCCGAACAATATGTGAATACATAGAGACATATATATATATACATATCATATAAACATATCCATCACAAGTTCCATTGTGGCTATTCACTGCAATCAAACTGCCTTTATAAAGATATGTTTACATTGTTACACAGAGCCTATCAATATTATTAAGAAGTATGTGAAAAATCAAAACAAGTTATGCCATTGTACAAACAGAAAAATAGTCTCAGTGTACCAGAACACATTGTAGTTTTTAAGAATTCCTTATTTGTGTAATACAATAGATAATCACCTTCTGCTGGGTCAGGCAACTTACGCTTGCCATTTTCTCTCAAGTTCGCAGGCAAGGGTGGTGGAGGACGGCTAGCATCAAACCTGTGCCAAACAAAAAAGGGTCAAATGTCTAGAACTAAAAATGTGGTTTTAAATTTGTTTTTGGTGATGGCTCCTCTTAATTCACGCAAGTTTTTGTTGAGATATTTTTACAGAGATTGGGTGATTATGTGAACCAACCAAAATGTAAAATATTTTTGAGGTATTTATTATACAGTGCAACCTTAATATAACATACCTCAATATAACGACTTCCTCGATTTAACAAATTTTTCGTAATCCTCTTGCATTGTCCATATGAGTCATACCTTTGCATTGCGAACAACCTCTTCATAAATGACAAATTTTCAACCATCAAGGAAATTTATAAATACCTCTTATTAACGAATTTTATCAACCCAAAACCTTTATATAAAGTTCCCACCAATGTAAGACTCTTAATCTCATATTATGTGATTCATGTTGCGACTGGTGTCAACACACCTTTTTTTATAAAACAATCATTGTTGTTTGATGGAAAGTAATGCAAACACTGCTGCTCATCACTATTGTGTTGAAGTTGAATAAAACTAGTTTTTAACTCTTTATAACAAATTTTAGACCTACCTAACCTCAACATAAACCTCAGTTAACCAATTACTTGATGTAATTAATATTTACTTGTTTTCTTCCGATTGGTTATATTGTGGTTGCACTGTACTGTTTTATTTCTTTCTGAAAGAATGAGGTATTTTGAGGAAACCATTCAAAGATTTCTATATTCTGAAAAGTATTTAATTTTATGTAAAATTTTAAAAACCTTTGAATCAGAGAACAATGTTGTTCTCAACACTTGAAATGCCAGACTTCCAAAATTGCCATTGCTCTTCACTTTGTAGTACATTTTGGTATTATTTTATTTATTTTAATTTTATTAAATTACAATTCTTGACATCATGTATTTATTTATGATTCAATATACAATTAGTTTGGTATTTTTAATTTTGATTATAATTAACAAATATTTTCAAATTACTTTTTTTGAATAATTTTTTTAAACAAACAGAGAAACTCATTAACATCCCTCTACCTGAAAATCAGCATCACAGTGTAACACAAATGACACCATGACTTCAGCTGACCCAGGAACTTGCTGCTTATACTTATTATCTCTCGGTTTTTGTATTGTTTTAATTGCAATTTTGTGTAATATTACATTCTTTGGATTAGACCTATTGTTTTTTGCTTTACATACCAAATTATACTCGAGTGATATATTCAGATAAATACATTATAATTATGTTTCAGGACATGATTTAGTTTCAACTCTGAGTTCTTTTTAATGTTTTAACAATTTTCTAAATTTTAGAAAGTGTTTTAACTTGGCAATAAGACTCATATTTAAAAATACTTACATTGATGGATAGACTGGTGGGGTGTTTGGTGAAAGATTTGAGAGTGATACTAATGGCGTAGTTGTTCTTGGCGCAGCTGACGGTGGCGGTGGTGGCGGCGGTGGTGGAGGCGGCAGACGCGCCAGCACATGTGACATAGTCATTGCAGGAGGTGGTGCATTCAAATCAGCATTAGAGCATGCTTGTGCCACCAACATATTGGATGATAGCGTCGGAGGTGCACTTGCGCCAACCGGTGGGGGCGGCGGTGGCGCATAATTTACGTTACAATTATGAAAACCCACATTAAAAGCCCTTTCTGCATTATTAGGGACGATATCATATGTTGCATGTCGTTCGGCTACAGCTTGCGGTATCTGGCCTGTAGTTTTAAACAGTTCCTCTTCTTCTGATGTTGCGTGCACGTATGAACAGTCGAGTTTCGTACATTGACCTATGTTGTTTTGATAATCGTGACAAAACTTCAGTATGTCATTTTTAATTATGTCTTGAATATCCCATTCGTGTCGAAATTTGCACCAATAATATTTATCACAAGTCCCTCTTATAAAATCACGGCAAATTGGCACAATGTTTTCAGAATTAGTAGCATTGCAATGTTTAAGACGCGGATCATTGAGATGACCTCCGGAATGTGACGTCAACCGACAGCCATTTTGATAATTATCAGCCATTTGATTGTTACACACAATCATTTATAAAAGAAAACAATAATTAATTGATGTATAGAAATAACTCTGAAATATTATTATTATTATTTTGTGTTTTATGGCAATCAGCTGTTGTTACTACACAATAACTTCTTCTGCGAATTTCAAGTATTAGTATATTAAATGTATTAATAAAATTAAAACATTGCTTTACTTTACTCAAAGGTAAATAAATAAATAACACGTAATCAACTCACAAATCAAAATGGCGTTGCGTAATTTTTTTTAAATTCTTTACCCTTAGGGGAAGAACAAGGGATCTAGCCCATGCAGCCTTGGCGCTGCGTAATACGTAGTAGTAGTAGTATTTACAATTTATCTTTTATTAGGATAGGCAAGGAGCTGAGCCATACAGCCTGTTCTTGTATAATTTAATCTTTAACATTTTGATTTACAAGGCATTCATGCCAAATCTTTTATGTTTATCTTATAAAAGGCATAAAGCCAATTCTTGAATGGTCTATAAAAAGGCACCTGAGCCAAATCTTTGTAAAATAATCTTCTTCTTTTCCTTTTTTTCTAAGGCTAGATAGCCAATTATTCTTTCTCTTCTTAAATTAATTTCGTCATATCAGTGATAGTAGTCATTTCAGGAAGGTATCATTAAAGTCTTTGATTTATTTCTTTGTCTATATATCTCCAAAAGAGGAGAATAGTCATAAAAGAGCTTAAAACAAGTCCACGTTTTTAAAATTTCTTGTAATGAGCGCGGGATATTTTTCTCATAAATCACCATTAAATAATCAATAAGTAGGATGCGATTTAAACTGAAGCTAGGGCAATCGAAAAATATATGATGAAGGCTTTGAATATTGTTTACATTGCATTCTGTGCATAGAGGTGAGGTAACTATTTTAAGGTAGTTAAGTCAATTTATAAGGAAAAATGGGGATTGGTTAGAACATCCCATAAATTGGCCTGAAGAAGTCAGTTTTAGCGTTGTAAATACCGAACAGGTAAAGCTCGAGGCTAGCGATAATATCGAGAATTTACCACTATCCACTCCAGAAGCTTCCACGTCTAAGTTTACTCCAAGGAAACCCTTTTCAGACTTAGGTGATAGACAAAACGGAGACGCTTGTATCATATAAACAAGTCTCTATCATTGTCTCCGAAAGAAGTGACTGCTCTTGTTGTAAATTAATGATCTTTCTGTCTAATTTATCTGTGGTAATCCTTAAGAATAAAAATAAACCATTTTTTATATACACTTTTGGTATTTATTCTAAACTCTTAATCAAGTGGAGTAAATAGTGGACTAGTTACTGTCTTTCAAACAAAATAACAATCAATTATTACAATAAGAAATACAAAAGACCCTCTCTTACAAAATAACATTAAAAATTCCTTTATATTTCTTATTATTCCTTTGAATACGGAATTACACGTTCTTTTGTATTTTGAAGTGTAAGTTTAATGACATAATTAACTGACGGAATACCAAAAAAGTTCATGTTATGGTTTAAGCGTTACTTATTTTTAATAATTAGTTAATTAGGGTAGTGTAGAAAATCTTTTTATGTCTAAAAAGTACGAAAACACACATAAATATTATCAAAATTAGTAAATTTAGGGATATTTGGGAGTATTTTTTCATGAAAGTCATCATTATCAAATTAACTCACTCATCATTCGCATGTAAATATGCTTAAATTAACTTAAAGAATTAGAAAAATCGTTAGTATAGAATATATAACTTTTTTAATTTTTGGGGCCCCTTTTTCTGGCAGAGTTACAACTTTAGGCGCATGTTAATAATGCATAACGGTAGCAATACAACCAAGTATTTAAAATATAAAGTTTTTAACGCGGGATGTAACGACACGGAGCTAAAATTTTGGAATTTCTCTTTTTCTTCATACAAAAAAATATTCATATTCATTTATTACACAAACTATGCGGTTTACAAAAAATTGCAAAGAACAACTTTTGTAAAGATTCATTTAGCTCTTTCCATTGGTACAAAGAAAAAAGCGAAAAAAGAAAGTCGGTCCCTAAGTCCGCCAAATCCTAGTTTCGCCCACTGCGCAGCGCAGCGCGCGATGTACGCAGCGACTCACTATCCCTATAACACAAATCATCGCTCCGATATTCTCGATATAGCAATCCTACAAAGTGTTAACTTAACGGTACACTCAGTAGAAGTCATCCACCAGCTTACTATTGATCACCGGTAGTCATGCAGCTAGGTATCCCAAGTGACCCCGTTCCTCAAACGAGGGCACACATTGATTGGGCCAAACTAACGGAAGCCCTTAAGGCAACCGACAGCCCCAACCTGAACACCATTCCCGATTCATTGTCATCCATCGAAGAGACCAATGCAGCGATCGGTGCTTTCACCAACCACCTTCGAACTGCTATCAGTGCATCTTCCAGGTGGGTTCCGGTGGCGAATTATCGCCGCTGGATCCTGCCTGAGGATGTGAGGGAGTTGTTGAGAACAAAGAACGCAGCTATCCGGGCGTACGATTACGCTCCGACCGAGGCAAACCGCATCCGTATGAGGGCCCTACAGCGAGATGTTAAATCTCGCATACGCGAACTTCGGTCTAACAACTGGGACGCGCTTCTTGAAGAGATTTCGCCTTCGCATCTGGCTTACTGGAGCTTGGCGAAGTCTCTCAAGATAGACTCTACCGCGTTATCGATGCCCTCGCTCCTTAGGCCTCCGCCCATGACTCCCGCCTTCGATGACTCGAAAAAGTTGAAACCCTAGCCGATAGCTTAGCCCAACAATGTACACCGAGTACAGAAAGCACCAACGCCCTCCACATAGAAACTGTGAATAGCACAGTCGAAACTAAATGTGGCAACTCACCGACAGAAACCCTCCAACCGGTAACGGTGGAAGAGGTACAGACAATAATTAAAAGCTTAAAACGGCGGAAAGCTCCAGGTTCAGATGAAATACCAAACAGGGTTCTGCTGCTCCTTTCCGCAAACGTGGAAGGAAGCATTTTTCATAGGTATTAGGAAACCCGGAAAACCGGCTTATATACCTACAAGCTACCGTCCTATTAGCTTGCTTAGCGCGATAGGCAAATTATACGAGAGGATACTTTTGAACAGGCTCCGAGAGGTCATCCATTTGAAGCACCTGTTACCGGTTGAACAGTTCGGCTTTAGGTCGCGTCACTCCTGCGTTCAACAGGTGCACCGCATCACGGAGCACATTTTGCAGCAAAGGAACGTAGGTCGAAACCCGGGTGCGCTTTTCTTTGACGTGGCTAAAGCCTTCGACAAGATCTGGCACAACGGCTTATTATATAAGTTCTTTGAACTAGGCGTGCCAGACAGCGTCGTGCACATCATACGAGACTTTCTCCACTGTCGAACCTTTTGCTACAGATTGGAAGGTGCTTTCTCCAACTTTGTTTTCACTATACACTGGTGACATACCAAGGACGGAGAAAGTAGACCTAGCGCTCTTTGCAGAAGATAGGAATCTACGTAGGTTAACTTGAATACTTCAATCCGCAGCCAACGCATTAGGCGCTTGGCTTAGGAAATGGAAAATAGAAGTCAACCCAGAAAATAGTGCAGCAGTGTACTTCTCTCTCTCAACCTGCTCTAGGACAACCTCTAGGAAACCCTCCAAAAGATTAGGTTAGATCACCCTGTTTGGTACTCCGATCCCATGGGCTAAAAAAGTCAAATATTTAGGAGTCTAACAAAGAACTAAAAGATAGTGGACTAACATTGGCGGATCACATAAAACGCGTCCGGGACCGAGCCGCCTTGGTCGTGGGTAAGCTGCACCCTCTAATTTACAAGAAGGGTAAAATGCCGCTTAGAAATAAGCTTATACTTTACAAAACTTGCATCCACCCCATCATGACATATGCCAGTGTGGCTTTCGCTCACGCCAGCAAGTTGAACCTCAATCACTTGCAGGTTATTCAAAATAGGTTCTTACGCAAATGCATCTGGGCCCCGCCCTATGTCGGCGACTTAGATCTGCACAAGGATCTCGAGCTGCCCACCATTGCCGCATTCATGAAGTTGGCGTCTAGACGCCACTTCGATAATGCTCCCCACCATCCCAACCCGCTGATCAATAAGTCATCTGAATACACAGCCAACCCAGACGCGGCGGTTCGTTACAGGCGTCCGCGTAACGTCTTAACAGATCCCGACGATGATATCACAACAAGGAACGCCGGTGTCCCAGTTAGAAATAGGGCAACACAGTAATCGAATCGTCTAACCCACCGGTGGGCTAGGCTAACGCGTCGTATGCATTCCTACTGAGTTTCTTGCTGGTTCTTTGGCAGTAGATTCCGTGTTGGCTATTTCTGACTGGAACGCCGGCCTTCCTTGTTGTAATAGCGTCGTCGGGATCTGTTAAGACGTTACGCGGACGCCTGTACGTTACGCGGACGCCTGTTTGTTACGCGGATGCCTGTAAACATTAAATACCTTAATTGCTTTCTCTGTAGCAAAAAGAAAAAGCGCAAGGAAACGAGGTTTAGGTATAAGGTTTGCAAAAATGCTTGTTTTTGAGAAATTATGTAGTTAATGTGACTGAGTCTGAGTAATACGAAGACTGATTAATGAGTAACTCTTATACATATATAATGAATAAAAAATATAAATTGATTTTAAAACTGCATTTACTTTTTTTTGTTTTGGTTGAGCAATCTGGAAAGAAAACATAACATTCAGTTTTTTTAGTTTCGACTGATTAAAAATTTATTGAAGAATATTTAAAAAGGAGGTATGCTTGTAGAATAAACGAGCTAAACAATTTAGAAAAAAACATATTCTTGTAAAGATTTTACCAGATCCAAAATCACGTTACCCACATATCTAGGTACAGAATTGACGAATTGCTTGACATTCATCACTGCTCATCTTCATTGAACTTATGAGTTTAACTACTTACTCCGTTTGGACACACAAGTGACATGTAGTAACTTACAATTTAGTTACCAACTTAACTACTTAATACATGTAAACTGCACATAATGTTTATCATCGCACTTTTTTTAATCGCACTTTTTGGTAATTTTTTCTAGAGTTAAAGTACCTAATTTAAAGATATCACAGAGAAAGCTGATTAAGAACTAATTTGGATCCCAAGAAAATGAGTACTTCGATTTGGTTGGGTATCATTTTATGGGCTTCTTGTAAAATTTGCCTCATCATTGCCCATATCTTCGTCTAACAATAGAGGCAAGGCTGAACGGTTTGAATTTAATGAACCGAATGAACAACCCTTATTAAATCGCACATTTAAAAAACAAAGAACTAATAACACAGGTTTTTGAACATATCAGTATTACGTATCGTACAAAACTCCCACCATGACCTCAACGAGACGAGGATACCTAGTTACAAATGAGTCACATTTGCAAACAAAAAGTAAAGCAAAAATCCATAAATTACGTTCCTCGCTAAATAGCCAAATGTGTCGTTAGAGTGTTTAAATGTGGAAATTGAATACCACCCATCCTATCGACGTAACTAATAGTGGTGTAATTTTCAATACCTAATAATATTGCACAATGTCTTTCTTCCTTGGCTGAACTTTTGAAGCCTAAGGAAACGGCTAGTAATTCTAGGTAGTTGACATGGTATTCTTTTTCACTATGTTTCCAAAAACATAAAATTTATTGTTTTGGAATACTGCGCCCCAGCCTGTTCTGAATTCATTTGTATATCTTATAAATTTGTGAAGTAATTAAACAGGAAATGGTATACTTATACTTTTCTACCAGATGCCCGTCTGCACTTAACTTTGACAGCGCCTAAGTTGATACTTACGACTCTACGACGTGCTTAGCAACAAGAATTGCGTTGCACTAAACTTAAGAGTTTTTATACAAAATCGTGCAATTTTAGGAGTTTTCGGTGTTCGTTTCCGTTCAAAACATTACAAATATGTGTTTATATTATTTGAAATTGCATCGTCTAAAACACGATTGAGTAAATTTTCATTTCTTTAGATAGTTTTTTAGTAGGAATTCATTGTTCATGCGCCTTTTCTTGTAATCCGACGAAACTAGCGTACTTTGCCATTCGAAAAGTATAAAAGTAACTGATACAAACAGAAAAAGAAAAGTTTGCTATGGTCTCTGTTTTGTCATCAAAATCAAAGCGTGAAATAGTTGAAGTTCAGTCTAGTTTGTTGCAGTTTTCGATACACTGGTATTGTTACAAAAGTAATAATTTTTACTTCTTATTACTAACAAAGATGTAACTAATGAAATAAAACAGAAATATGTCAAGTCCATTTAAAAATACTACTAAAAATCATTTAAAAAAAATGTCTAAAATTGATGTAAAATCTAATGCACGCACTGCTTGTATATTGCGCACCCACCTCCCTACCGGGTGACGCTCCGATGAAGGCTGACAGCATTCCCACGCTACAGCCGGCAAGGTGGTTTTTAGTGGGTAGGTGCCACTCTGGTGAGTCCCACATAACCCCGCAGAGGCCGGTATTTTCCTGCAGCGGTATGCATGACGCATCGTCCACCTCCCTCCCATAAGGGAGTTGCTTAGGCGGCATAAAAAAAAAATGCTTGTATTTAGTACCGGTCGAGGCCTTCCAGGGTGTGACGTATCGCTCTTTTTCCCGCGCTTTTGCCCAGTGCTATCGAACTCCTTCGTAAATATCGAAAGCTTGCCATCAATTTTCATACTTTTGGTACAAATATTTATTTTTATTATAAATAATAAATTTAATATTGAACTACTGCATTTTTCCAAGTATTATTTTAATAATAAGTAATACAAAAATCTATAAAAGTCTTTGTTTTTAGGTACCGTCACGGCTAAGCCTTAAGAAGCACGTCAGAATGCTCCGATGATTCAGTAAGGAGGTCGATATAAATTAAGAAGAAAATATAAAATATCACGGCCAAAATTATAATTTCACGAAGGCTAGAGAAGCAAAAGGGCACGTTACTTTATTATTATTTATTCATTAATTCATTACACATATTATTCAAAGCCGCGAGAAGGCTCGCACCCAGCAGTGGGTTGAAAATGGGGGGATGATGATGATTCACAGCCGTGGTGGCGCAGTGGCTGGCCTCTTAATCCTAGGGTCATTTGTCCGAACGAACCCAGACACGCACTAATGATTTTTTATCTTTGAAAAATTTATGAGCGCATAAAAACCTGCACTGACCGGTAAACCGGAACCCAAGTTCAAAAAGACATTCGCCAATCCGGAGGAGGCACCGATGCCTTCTTAATATAATGCGATATTGTCCCTCTGGGAGGAGGCTTTTACCCTGCAGCGGGTCGACAATGAGCTGATGATGATTATTTTTTTACCGGGTACTTAAAAGTTCAGACTTTTATTTAATATACAGTGTAAACCATATGTGCTAAAATCGGAATATATACACCTCACCTTAAGCTCATTATGTTAACTGAAGGTATGCAATTATGTCAATTATGTCATTTTCGATATTGTTTTGTAGATTAAAAATCACTATGAACAAGGAGCTACCAGCGACTACTATAGGCGAATGTAACGAAGATCTTCCTAGTAGCTCCAAGGCTGTTAATTGTCTTGTAAGTTAATAAAAAAAACTATCTGTTGCCCTCAAATCTAATACAGCAGTGATAAGACTATATGACAAATTGTGACTTTCTCAGATTGACGTTTTAGCAATGCAAAGTGAATTCCTTTAGATTGTAGATTACAGTGCATGCAAATCCCTTAGTAAGCCAGATTGTGACAATCTGGAGTACTACAAATTGTAGTCTGATTACTATTTTAACCAACACAATTGCTCCTGGTTGTCTGGTTACCTGCACTGAAGATACATTGGTATATCTTAACAATTTTAGGAGCAATTGTGATGCCATCCACTCTTTGTGGAATCGTTGGCGGATGGTAGTAGATAATGACGGAAACATTACTGACGGCATGCTCACGACTCACTCTTTATATACCCCCTGCAACAGAACGTTCTCGACCTTACCTGAAATTTCCAGAAAATAACAACTGACACGCTCATTACTTATAAGCCACCCGATATAATAATAAATAATATATTTTTCACCGAATTTTATTTATTTTTATTAAGTAATCACTCTTATCTTAAATCATAACTTCCATAACAAACGTCTATATATTAATGACATCAATCTCTTCGTTAAGCCCTTCTTGTACCTGAATTTTATTTTGTCCCATATTATCCCAACCAGGTATTTAAATATCTTACTTTGCAAAACATAATCAAAAGTAAAATATAATAACGTAAAATAAGTCAAACATATTTGAAAAAGTATCAAAACCATTGCGGACGCGCTAATTGATAGCCAGCGACTGTATCATACAGCACTGCAGATGTGTGCATGTAATGGATACGTGTGCGTGTTGCAGTTTACCGATTCGGGAGAACGTTGATTTGTATAAAGGCTCTTAAGTCAATGCCTGAATGTCATAAAATAAGCAAGAACTTAACTACTTAGGTACCATGTCGTTCAACAAGTTTTGCGAATGCACTAGTTAGAATATTTTCAAGTTTATTACATTAATATTTTCCCAAGGAGTCACCTTTTACAAAAAATAACATGAAACATCATATTATTATCTCCAACGCGAAAATTCCTTTCTCCTTCAGTGTTCTTTGGTATATTGAAGAAACCTACACAAGTTCCCACAATACTTTATACTATTCTCATTATTTTCAAACGACCCAAAATTGTACGTTGTAAATATTGACATTTTCGTTCATAGATTTAAGATTGAAATAAATAACCTAAAAAAAACGTTCTCTATGATATAACCTTGAACAATACCTATTTTATTCATGAAATAAATCTGAGTTGGTCAGCTGGGCGTTTGTGTTGTAAACACGGTTTAAATTGTTTATTTTTGGTTTTGGATAAAAATAATTATTGGAGTCATTGCGATTATTATAGTTATTTCACAATCTAGTTGTGGTAAGTAGTTTAAGTAGGTAGATTTAGCTGTAGTTTGTATTTTTATATTTCTTATTTGTTTTCGGATGTATAATGGATGGTGACGTCATTCCCCCAAAACCTCCAGATCCCGGCGTTCCGCGCGCTTCGTAGCCTCTGGACATTAGGGACGTCTCGCAGGATTTGTTCAGCCATTCTTCTTTCGCTCAGTCCAGGAAGCGGCCGAATGCCCTTTCGAGTGACCTTTCAGATGTTACTCCATTCCCCAAAAAAGCAGTTTTAGATCCTCCCAGTTTGTCTCTGTGTACTCCCACCCCAGTCTTACTGAAAGTAAGATTTATTCCGTCAACGATTCAGGGCCGTTTATTGTGCATGTCTCCAAGGTTGAGGCTAACCCATCTGCCGGAACTACTCTGAACCCCCTAACTTTCGGTAAATTTTTATTTAACAACAAAATTAATGGCATTAAATTAGTTGGTTCAGTTCGGTTGAGTTCACCTCCGCCGGGGCAGCTAATGATTTTATTAGGAATCAAAGTGTTGTGTCGAACAATTTCATCGCCATTATTCCACGTACAAATGTCACCCGTATGGGTCTTGTGCGTGGCGTGCGTTCCTCATGGTCCATGAAAGAATTTGTTTTAGCAATTTCTCCCTCCCACAGATGCGGTGTAGTGCTTACAGCTAGGCGACTCAATCGTAGAGCTGTAAGCTCATCCGGTACAGTCTGGTTACCTACAGGTTCAGTTGTAATCTCATTTTCTGGCCAAAAACTTCCAAAGAACTTGTTTTTAATTCTTCAATTCAAGAACCGTACATCTTACCTACTATCCAGTGCCTAAACTGCTGCAGGTTTGGGCACATAAAAGCACAGTGTCGTTCTAAGCCACGCTGTTTCCGGTGCTGTCAGCCTCACTCCAGTGATAGCTGTGTAATACCTCTCGATTAAGTTTAATGTTTACTATGTTCAGGTTCTCATTTGGTTACAGATAAATGTTGCCCGGAACATTCTAGGCAAAAAGCCATAAAAATTGCCATTTCCCAAGATAATATTTCATTTAAAGAGGCTTGCTCCCGATTCCCTGCCGTGCGTAAATCGTACGCGGATATCACAAAATCTTCTATACCGTTCAACTTCTGCTTCGCCTAATTCATCTGCGATTTCATACAGAAAAACTGTTTTCACCTCCGCTAAACCCAAAGCTCCTCGTGCCCCGGGCTTCGATAAAGCAGCACATGAGGCTCTCATTAGGGACTATAATATGCCCCCCTATAAATCCAGTTGTGCTCTCTCTTGCCCTCTACCTTCTAAGCCTAATACATCTTGGACCTTTTGATCACCCTACTTATCAATATGCTTTCCAAATATGAAGATCTTAACTTACCGTCCTACGTAGCAGATAAATTCTCCCCTCTCTCCAACCTATTTTTAAATAATGTTAAAACTTCTACAGTGGAGTTGTAGGAGTATTCGTCATAAAACTCACGAGCTCTCTTACCTAGCTCACCATCATGACATTTCGGCTATTGCTATCTCT
Organism: Marasmarcha lunaedactyla; assembly: GCA_923062675.1. Lineage (NCBI taxonomy): Eukaryota > Metazoa > Arthropoda > Insecta > Lepidoptera > Pterophoridae > Marasmarcha > Marasmarcha lunaedactyla. Next base: position 7,226,131 of record OV281339.1, on the reverse strand, counting down.
GAGACTTGGTTAGTCCCGGGTAGCCGTTTTCGTCTTTCAGGCTATGCCTGTCTTAGAGATGATAGGTCGGATGGTCATGGCGGTTTGGCGATTTTGGTAAGAAGTGCTCTTTCTTATTCTCGTATCGATATACCTCCTCACTCTTTCGAATTAAATGCTGTTGCTGTAAAAATTTTAAACTTTGTTCTACTATCTATCTATATTATGAATGATGGTTGTCCTACTCGTTTTTCTGGTCCTCATCAGAACCCTAGTGCTGTGGACATTTCCATGTGCTCGTCTGCTGATGGTGCGTCTATGAGTTGGAGAAGGCTTAATTCCCTATATGGCAGTGACCACTACCCTATAGGAACCACCCCTCCTGCAGCATAAAATTGATAAAGCCGACTGGTACAACTACACTAAGGCTACTAATAACTTGTCCACCCACATTCTTTCCCCGTCCTTGAATAACATCCAAGAGTGCTATGAGAGCATCTCTTGCATCCAATCCGCAGCAGACTTACATATTCCAAAGAAGAACCCCAATAAAATACTATGATCATCCCCCCCATGGACTCAGATTGCTCTGACATGGTCAGTATGCGTAGGTCATGCGTAGGTCTGCTATCTGCACATATACTGCCACTTTGTCAATGTTTAATTACATCCAAGTTAAAAAAGAGTCAGCCCAGGCCATGAGCCTGTTAAAAAAAAAGAAGATAGAGGCTTGGCGTAAGTTCTCCAAAACTTGGGCTCCTCGTTCCCCCGCTTCCCATGTCTGGAGTGCCATTCGACGTTTCCGCGGCTCTATGTCATACACTCCACGGGGCTCAGTTTCAACCAATCTCTTTGGCTGAATAAATTCCTAAATAAAATTGCTCCCCCTTGTGTCCCAAATTCAGTTTTACTACCTTCCCCATTTTCTATTCTTACCTCATCTAGTCCTCTCAACGCTCCCTTCACCATGGATGAATTAAATCTTGTCCTTGTGAGATACCAGCTCCGTGGAAACTCTATTTAGTAATTCTCATCGTAAAACCAGGCAAAGACCCCGATGATCATAATTCCTATCGGTCAGTTGCGCTAGCTCCAACTCCTTTAAAAGCCACTGAAAGCCTTATGAAGAATCGCCTTGATTGGTATGTGGAGAGTCAAAACCTGCTAAGTTCAACACAATTTGGTTTCCGGAAAGGCATAAGCACCATGGACAGCTTGAGCATTTTTACCACTGATTTAAGGTTAGCTTTGTCTAATAAGGAATCGGTGGTGGCGGTGTTCTTGGATGTCTGTTCTGCTTATGGCAATGTTTAACTTCCGGTACTTAAACAGAAAATGCTGCGATTAGGTTTACCGGTGAGGTTGAACTATTTCATCTACAACCTTCTTGTGTCTACATCTGTCCAAATCAGACATCAGCACTCTAATCTATCCATAGGCCAAACGTCCCATGGCCTCTCCCTCTCTCCCTCTAAGAGTTTAGGAAGAAGAGACGACTCAATAGCTATCTCTTTTCAAGGTGTTCCCATTACAATGGTCAATGTGGCGAAATTTTTAGGTATTATACTGAATTCAAGTCTGTCTTTTTCAACCCACATAAATTATGTAGTTCAAAAGTGTGAAAAAATTATCAACTTATTGCGCGCACTCTGTGGGGTTCGGTAGGGATCTCACCCTTACACTCAGGGACTATTATATAACGCATTAATCAGGAGCATTATGGATCATGATTATTTTTCCTTGTCCCATGTAACAAATCAGTATTACATTTACTGGATAAGTTACAAAGTAAGGCCCTTCGGATCATCTTAGGTGCCATAAAATCCTCGCCCATTCATGCTATGCAGGTGGATTGTGCAGAACCCCCTTTACATCTTCGAAGACAATTTCTGGCAGATAGATTCCTTGCCAACATCCAACAGGTTCGTCCTAATGGTCTTCACACTAAACTTAACTATATAAAATTATCAACTTCTTCCTCTATTCTGGCCCAACAAGGATATTCCTTGTTTGGTTAGCAGTCTCTCTAATTTAGACACTTCCCTCATTCCTTTCCCCTATTCCCTCATTAAAGATGGATCGTCCAATTTTCTGTACTCTTCCTTATGAATCCCTTGTATATTTCTCGAATGTTATATTGAGCCTAGGTTTAGCTAAAAACATCCCAAATGCTAATACTGAACTTCTAATGATTGACTTCTAATGAATGAATCTACTGATTGTCAACGAAAAATGTATGGATTGGATCTTAATCTTCACTGGTGCCTCAAAAATTCCTTCCTCGGGGTCTGTCGGGGTGGCAGTATGGATCCCTAAGTACTCTGTCTTTCTGTCCTATAAATGCCTACCGCGAACAACGGTATTTACTGGTGAAGCCATAGCCATCCTAGAAGCCATAAAATATGTATCGGATAATAATTTGTCTAACTCCCTTATTTTGACAGATTGGCTTAGCTCCTTACAGGCCTTAAAGGGTAACCCTTTCAAATTAGGCTCTAGATTCCCAGTTATCTTATAAATTAAAATATTCTGTTCTCGTGCTATTTTAAATCCCTAAACATTACACTAGCTTGGATACCGGGGCACTCTGGTATTGCAGATAATTGTACAGTGGATAGTTTTGCTAAAGCATCTATCAATATGGGGTACGCTAGAACACTTTATGTGTTTTGGCCAGGATTTGAAGCTTCTGACGTAGACACGCGTAAGAATGGCATGGGCCTTTAGGAGCTTGGAGGTAGTTGGAGGCGAAAAGAGAGACGGTTCGATAACGAATGATCTTTATTAGTTTTTTTTTTTTTTTTTTTTTTTGCTGCCGAGGCACCCTCACGGGAGGGAGGTGGAAGATGCGTCATGCATACCCGCCCGCAGGTAAATTCCTCTGCGGGGGGGTTATGTGGGACTCACCAGAATGGCACCTACCCACTAAAAACCACCTGTTGGCTGTGGTAAGCGTATACCTTTAGCCTTCATCGGAAGCGACACCCGTCGGGAAGTTGGGCGCGCTGGCGGAGACCCGCTAGCGGGTCTTCCGCCTGTAGTGAAAGTTGCACTGAAGGTGCTCAAAGGGACATGAGTTGGTGGCCGTTCTGGGCAGCCTCCGGTGAAGCCGGGGCTGGGCAGAGGTCGGCCGAAGCATGATTTAGGGATCAATTCATTTAAATGAACCTACAATGAATTGAGAAGGGAACTATGCTCCGCCAGAGCTAGCAAACGCTCTGTCGGAGTACGTGAAGCCCTAAGTTTACGGGCTAAGACTGCGATTTCACTAACATCGACATTTTTAATAGCGTCGCAGACGATACGCATATCGTCTGCTACGGAGGATTGAGGAGTGGGTTTGTATGGGCGAGGAGTCGGGATGGGATTCGATGCGGGACGCTGCCTCCAGTTTTCTGGAGCAGGCTTGGGCTGAGTAGGCTTTGCAGCCGGAGGAACCCGGCTACGCAGCGGCGGAAAGTTTTCTTGAGAAAGGCGCGGGGCCTGTTTGGGAGCCGCCCTTTTGAAATTGGAGCGCATACAACGGGGTGCACGAGGGCAGCCCCTGTAGTTTGCGGTGTGGCCGGACTGGCCACAAAGCACGCAATCGGGAGGAGAGGGAGTTTCAGGAGTGCGATTGCACTCCTTAGTGAAGTGCGGGACCAGGCACTTGACGCACCTGGGCGGTGCGCGGCAGTTGGCTGCCGCGTGCCCGTACAACTGGCACCGATGGCACTATCCGGGATGACCGCGGCGATGAGGCGCCTCGATTGAGATCCCAGAGAGGCCGCAAATAGAGCTAACCCCTTTCAGGATCTCTCTGGACTTGGGGACGTTGGCGAGAATCACCAAAGCGAGAGGGTGTTGCCTCCCGTACTTGCTGTGCATTTTATGCACCGCGAGTGCCGGGAAGCCTTGGGACTGCAGATCCTCCAGGATGGCCTCGTTCGATAATTCGAACGGGATTCCCCTGAGTACCGCTCTGATCTTACGCTCTTCTGACAGAGCATAAGTGTGATAAGCATATTGCTTATCGGTGAGGAGCTTTGTTAAAGCTCGAAAGTCGTCTATCGACGAGACTAAGATTTTAATTGATTCACCCGAGTTGGCTGCTCGGATGTAATGGATTTTGTGCTCATTGCACAATGTCGAGACCTCGGTCCATTTACCCTTTTCCCGAAGGAAAACGGGTGGTGGGACCTTGGCCTTGACAGAAGTTGGGGCCGGAGCGGGTGTTGAAGACACCGGGGCAGCTGGCGTTGAAGACGCCGCAGGAAGTATAGGGACGGGCGTCGAGGGCGCCGGGTCTTGTTTTGAACGCTTCTTAGAGCGCTTCTTAACAAGCGTAAAAGAGGGAGACTCAGGGCCAGTTGGGGTGGCGTCCGAGGATGACTCGGTCGCGGGTGCGCGTTTGCGTCGCGGAGGGGCGTCTACTTCGCACTCCATGTCACTGGAGGAAGGGGACGCGGGAGGGCCTAAGACCTGAGGGGTCTGGGGAACTGGGGTGGCCTGAGGGGCCATTGTGGACAATATCGTCATGAAATGAGGGATGAGAGAATCTAGGAAACGGAACTTATCAGCATTTATATGTATGCCTTCAGCACCGATACTATCAGCTAACTTCTTCCTAATCTCATCAGAGCTTAGGGAAGCCATTGCGGAGGGGTTGGGGAGGGACAATATATGAACCTAACAACGATGACTAACTCCCTAAAACCACCCTACACGCAGTAGGGCGGTTGAGAACGACGCGGATAACTTACTCGAACACAGCACTTGAAGTCCTGGAACAACGAAACCCCGTCGACGAAGCTCACGTTCCACGAAGTACGGTTAACAAGCCACTATTCGCCGTGAAAACGGCGTTAGAAACTTAGAAGTACGGTTAACGAGCCACTGTCCGCCGTGAAAACGGCGTTAGAAACTTAGTACGGTAAACAACTATGAAATTTGGGTGCTCAATTAGCGCGGGGGCTAAAAGAGCGGGAAGGCGTCTGCGATCGACGTGCGCTCGAGAACGCACGCAGACCGAGACTCATCGATCTTTATTAGTATTTTTTTTTTTTTTTTTTTTGCTGCCGAAGCACCCTCTCTCGGGAGGGAGGTGGAAGATTCGTCATGAATACCTCCGCAGCCGTCTGCGGGGTTATGTGGGACTCACCAAAGTGGCACCTACCCACTAAAAACCACCCAAGTGGCTGTAGCATGGGAATGCTGTCAGCCTTCATCGGAGCGACACCCGGGTTGGGAGGTGGGCGCGCAAGCAGGGACCCGCTAGCGGGTCACCCGCTGGGAATACTTAATCACTTAAGGTGCAAATGACATTAATATATTGTTGATTAAACGGCCTGGGCAGCCTTAAGCTGGTCCAGATTGGCCGAAAGTTGATCGGGGGGATCCGAGAGTGCATTTCTCGGTCTACGGACTTTGTACCTCGACGGCATGGACGGAGCAGTATAAGCTACTGTCTCGCGGATAAGGGGGTTAGGGTGCTCTTCGGATCGCTTAAAATAAGCGGTGGAGAGCGTCCTAAGGTGTTGTTGTATGGTAGGCAGTTCGAGATCTCTGTGCAAGTCTGCGTTTCGCACGTACCACGGAGCATCCGTGGCCCGGCGGCAGAAGAGATTCTGGACTACCTGTAGTTTATACATATCGGAGGGTTTAGCATGTGCAAATATTGGGGCGGCGTACGTCATGACTGGTCTCACGCAAACCTTAAAAAGCGTTCGCTTGTTCCTAAGAGACATTTTACTGTGCCGGCCTAACATACTGTTAAGTCGACCCATGTACAGACGGGCGAGTTTGGTAACTCGGAGAATGTGTGGACGGAATGAAAGCGTACGATCGAGCGTTACGCCTAGGTACTTGGTGGTGAGTGCCCACGGGATGGGCGTACCTAGCATTCGGATGTGGGGGTCGTAGGGACGACGGCGTTTATGATCGAAGCGCATCGCAGAGCTTTTCTCTGGATTTACATCGATACGCCATTTTTTAAACCAAGCTCCGAGGTCATTTACGGCCTTCTGGAGTTTGGTGATGAGTGTGTCGACGTGCACGCCCTTGACGTATAGGGCAGTGTCGTCAGCAAAGAGGGAGAGTTGAACACCTTTAGACGGGATGGGTATGTCATTGGTGTATATTGTGTATAGTAACGGGGCGAGTACCGAGCCCTGAGGGACGCCCGCCTTGAGGGGGCGGGGGGTGGAGAGCGTACCTTCGTGTTTGAAACGAAAGGTGCGATCTTTAAGGTAGGAGCCGACTAGTTTGACTAGACGGTCGGGCAAGCCTGTGTTGTGAAGCTTGTAAATGAGCCCTGCGTGCCAGACTTTGTCAAAAGCCTTGGCTACGTCAAAGAAGACCGCGACTGTTTTCAGTCGTCTGGGGTAAAAGCCGTCGAGTATGTACTCGACGATTCGGTGGACTTGCTGAGGGCACGAGTGTTTGGCTCGAAAGCCGAATTGATGGGGGATAATAAGGGGGTCACCGTCCGCTGGGAACAGGTGGTCCTTCATTCGAGCGAGTATGACTCTCTCGAGAAGTTTGGCCATTGCCTTGAGTAGACTGATGGGTCTGTGATTAGCCGGGTTATTCAAGGGTTTACCCGGCTTGGGAATGCCTATGACTATAGCTTCTTTCCAAGCTTTTGGAAAGTAGCTTAGGTCAAAGCAAGCATTGAAGATAATCGCTAGTAAGGTAAGCACCTGTCGAGGCAGCTGCTTAAGTGCTTGGTTGGAAATTCCATCCGCACCCGGGGCCTTCTTGGATTGCTGTTTCCTAATGATGAGTAGGATTTCATCGTTAGAAACTGTGATGGGGTCAGCGGTGACTGGACGGGAGTCTATGCATACGACTTCGTCTTCCACCGCCTGGATGTGAGCTGGGTCTGTGGGTTGGGTACTCGGGGAGCATTGTGAAGCAATGCTATCGGCGAAGCATTCAGCTTTTTCGTCGTCCTCGAAGGCGGTAGTGCCATCGGGACGAGATAACGGAGGGGTGTAAGTACGGGCGTCTAGTCGGAGGGCTCTCGCCATCCTATAGTACGCCGTGTGGGACGGGGAAATATTAATCATAAGATCGTTCCTTTGAACGTCTCTGTAATCCGCGACGGTACGTTTAACTTTACGTTGGAGCTGATTGGCGATTTGCCTGTAGGCGGGTGTGGGGTATTTTCTGGCTCTGCGGAGAGCGGCGTTTTTAGCTTTAATTAGGTTGCTAATGTCCAAGGGAAGCTTGGGCTTGCCATGCTTAGCAACCTTTAGGTTCTCACTGATGGCCGAGTTGATGGCGGTAGTGAGAGAATCGACTATCGAGTCGACCTTATCCGTGCTATCGAGATAGTCGGATGAAATCGCGAGTGGGCAGTCTGGGGCTTCCAGGGCCGAAGACAGGGTGTGCTTGAAACCTTCCCAATTGGTATAGGTTTTCGGAGCAGGAGGGTCGTTTTGGGGTCCTAATATTAGGGACACCGGACGGTGGTCAGAACCTAAGTCGTCTAGCGGCTGTATGGTCCTAAGGTCGAGATTGATATCCTTGACGATGGCAAAGTCAAGGATATCAGGTGAATGAAGGGGGTTGTCCGGGTAATGTGTCGGTGTAACCGGTGAAATGACATCAAGATTGAGTGACTTCGTGATGTCTAGTAATTTAACACCACTGGTGTTAGTTGACAAGCACGTCCAGTCAGTATGTTTGCAATTAAAATCGCCGAACATAATGACGGATTGCCCCAGATCGAGTAAGGCCTCGAAGTCACAACGAAGGGGCGCTGTACCACTAGGTATGTAGACCGAGGCCAAGACTATGGTCCTGTGACCCGTCATAGCCAGTCTACATACTGTGGCCTCCATGTTGGTGAGTGGAGGCGTGGGAATCGGTGTGCAGTGGATACTTCTCTTGTAGTAAATGGCAGTGCCGCCCCGTTGGACCGAGGCGGGCCTGTCATCACGCACAAGAGAGTATTTAGGAATGTTAAGACCCCTGATGTGCTGGGGTTTTAAAAATGTCTCTTGTACAAGGATTAACTCGGGCTCGATGTTCTTAATGAACAGTTTGAGCTCCGGAAGTTGGTTGATTAGACCTCGGGTGTTAAAGGAGATCAGGGATAAACCCCTGGGTTTGGTGCGACCAGTCGTGGCGCTGGATGTATTATTTATTGTATTCATTATAAATTATAAAATTTACAATGTTTTTAAAAGAGATTCGTATTGGATGATTACCATCATACGATCTCTAGGAGTGCGAGCGGCGCGCAGTTTACCTGCGCACTGTGAAATTTGATTCATATCTACGCCCTGCATAGTATCAAATATTAATTGAAGATCCTCAGCCATCGAAGGCTGAGGGGAGGATTTTGGGCCTGCTGATGGAGCAGGGCAGGTTTGGGCAGCCGGACGCTGTCTCCAGGCTAGCACTGGAGTGGGCGTGGGCTGGGCGGGCTTTACTGCCGGGGAATCCCGGTGGCGCAGCGGCGGGAAGTTAGAGTAACTATTAAGGGGCGGGGCCTGTCTGGGTGCCGCCTTCTTAATAGTTGGTCTGATGGTCTTGGGTGCACGAGGGCAGCCCCTGTAATTAGCTGTGTGGCCGGACTGGCCGCACAGCACGCATGAGGGTGGAGTTGTACACTCAGGAGTGCGGTTGCACTCCTTCGTGAAGTGCGGCTCCAGGCACTTAACGCACCTGGGGCTGGCAGTACATTGACGCGCCGCGTGCCCGTACAATTGACATCTATGACATTGCGATGGATAGCCACGGCGATGTGGCGTCTCTACAGAGATTCCGGAGAGGCCGCAGATAGTGCGGGCCTCGCGGAAGAAATCTCGCGACTTAGGTGTGTTGGCCAGTATGACCAAGGCCAAGGGAAAACGGCGGCCGTTTTTGCTGTGCATCTTGTGCACAGCTTCGGCGGGAAAGCCTTGGGCTATAATATCCTCAAGGATGATCTCGTTTGAAAACTCAAACGGGACTCCCCGTAGGATGGCTTTAATCTTACGCTCTTCTGGGAGAGCGTAAGTGTGGTATGGGATATTATTGGTTGTTAGGAGCCTAGTGAGGTTCCTAAAGTCGTCAATGGAGGGGACTGTTATCTTAACGGACTCCGAGAGGTTCGTTGCCGTTAAGTAGTTAACTTTGTTGTTTGAGCATAAGCTCGAGACTACAGGCCATTTGGCCTTTTCCCGTAGGAACACGGGGGGAGGGGTCTTCGCTTTCGCGAGGACGGGAGCGCAGCGCGATGCTGGCTTGGTGGGGGCGGCGGTTGAGCCGACTGGGGGAGTCACGTTGAGTGACATGAGGGGGACGGGGGAGGGGGGCGACTGTGTCGCCGGGCAGGCGGTTGGTGTCGGCGACACCGGCCTGGAGTTGGGTGTTGGAGACACCCGGGATTTCTTATTCCGCTTGGAGCGGCGCTCTACGAGCGTAAAGGTGACGGTAGGCTCGGGTGAGCCGGTGAGGGTGTCCGCTTGGGATGCGGACTCGTCGCTACTGCTAGATGCAGTGCGCTTGGAGGGGCGGGCGGCTGATGAGGCCGAGGTAGATGTTGAGGATGCCGTCGAGGTGGCGTCCGAATCGCACTCCATTTCGGAGGCGGAGGAGGGGGGAGCGCTGTGAGGCAGCGATGTCGTCGTGGCCTGAAAAGCCGGGGCCTGAAGGGCCAGTGGAGCCAACAGGGTGGCGAACATGGGCGAGAGATCGCTAAGCATTCGAAGGAATGCATGCGGGTCGAATGGGGCGCCTGAAGCGGCGATGCCGTCGACGAATTGCTTCGCAAGCTCAGCGTGAGCTTGCGCAGCCATTGCGTACGGCGGGGGAGGGAATGGGAGCTAACAATATATGTGAATATGATAAATATATACTTTATGAACAACCTAAGTTCAAAAACCTAACTAAGCCTCCCTACCGGCGGTAGGGGGGGTCGGGACGGCCGCAGCGGTGCCCCTAACTCGGACAGCGCTGGTTCCGTCACCCTGGGTAAGGCCCAGTGCAAATGGGATCGGGACTTCCGGTTTGTTGTTTGCCTGAAGGGCTAAACAGTGCGCACCGGGGCAACGCCGACTGGTTTCGTTGGCACCGTTACGCGTATCCACCAGCCCACGAAGTCTTGATCTCGGCGAACTTACTCCACGAAGAACACCTGGAACGTCGAAGCCCGTCGACGTAGCTCACGTTCGACGAAACACGAAGAACGATTGACTAGCGACGTCGGGCAGCAGGCGGCGAACGAAGATTAGTCGTGAAAACGACTTTTCTATGAAATTTAGGAAATACGGTACGAAGCCTGGGTCGTGAAAACGACCCGTGAAATTTGGGGTGCTCAACTAGTGCGGGGACTAGAGAGCGGAAAAAGCGTCTACGATTGACGTGCGCTCGAGAACGCACGCAAACCGAGACTGCTTTATTAGTTTTTTTTTTTTTTTTTTTGCTGCCGAAGCACCCTCTCTCGGGAGGGAGGTGGAAGATTCGTCATGAATACCTCCGCAGCCGTCTGCGGGGTTATGTGGGACTCACCCAAATGGCACCTACCCACTAAAAACCACCCAAATGGCTGTAGCATGGGAATGCTGTCAGCCTTCATCGGAGCGACACCCGGGTTGGGAGGTGGGCGCGCAAGCAGGGACCCGCTAGCGGGTCACCCGCTGGGAATACTTAATCACTTAAGGTGCAAATGACATTTATATATTGTTGATTAAACGGCCTGGGCAGCCTTAAGCTGGTCCAGATTGGCCGAAAGTTGATCGGGGGGATCCGAGAGTGCATTTCTCGGTCTACGGACTTTGTACCTCGACGGCATGGACGGAGCAGTATAAGCTACTGTCTCGCGTATAAGGGGGTTAGGGTGCTCTTCGGATCGCTTAAAATAAGCGGTGGAGAGCGTCCTAAGGTGTTGTTGTATGGTAGGCAGTTCGAGATCTCTGTGCAAGTCTGCGTTTCGCACGTACCACGGAGCATCCGTGGCCCGGCGGCAGAAGAGATTCTGGACTACCTGTAGTTTATACATATCGGAGGGTTTAGCATGTGCAAATATCGGGGCGGCGTACGTCATGACTGGTCTCACGCAAACCTTAAAAAGCGTTCGCTTGTTCCTAAGAGACATTTTACTGTGCCGGCCTAACATACTGTTAAGTCGACCCATGTACAGACGGGCGAGTTTGGTAACTCGGAGAATGTGTGGACGGAATGAAAGCGTACGATCGAGCGTTACGCCTAGGTACTTGGTGGTGAGTGCCCACGGGATGGGCGTACCTAGCATTCGGATGTCGGGGTCGTAGGGACGACGGCGTTTATGATCGAAGCGCATCGCAGAGCTTTTCTCTGGATTTACATCGATACGCCATTTTTTAAACCAAGCTCCGAGGTCATTTACGGCCTTCTGGAGTTTGGTGATGAGTGTGTCGACGTGCACGCCCTTGACGTATAGGGCAGTGTCGTCAGCAAAGAGGGAGAGTTGAACACCTTTAGACGGGATGGGTATGTCATTGGTGTATATTGTGTATAGTAACGGGGCGAGTACCGAGCCCTGAGGGACGCCCGCCTTGAGGGGGCGGGGGGTGGAGAGCGTACCTTCGTGTTTGAAACGAAAGGTGCGATCTTTAAGGTAGGAGCCGACTAGTTTGACTAGACGGTCGGGCAAGCCTGTGTTGTGAAGCTTGTAAATGAGCCCTGCGTGCCAGACTTTGTCAAAAGCCTTGGCTACGTCAAAGAAGACCGCGACTGTTTTCAGTCGTCTGGGGTAGAAGCCGTCGAGTATGTACTCGACGATTCGGTGGACTTGCTGAGGGCACGAGTGTTTGGCTCGAAAGCCGAATTGATGGGGGATAATAAGGGGGTCACCGTCCGCTGGGAACAGGTGGTCCTTCATTCGAGCGAGTATGACTCTCTCGAGAAGTTTGGCCATTGCCTTGAGTAGACTGATGGGTCTGTGATTAGCCGGGTTATTCAAGGGTTTACCCGGCTTGGGAATGCCTATTACTATAGCTTCTTTCCAAGCTTTTGGAAAGTAGCTTAGATCAAAGCAAGCATTGAAAATAATCGCAAGTAAGGTAAGCACCTGCCGAGGCAGCTGCTTAAGTGCTTGGTTGGAAATTCCATCCGCACCCGGGGCCTTCTTGGATTCCTGTTTCCTAATGATGAGTAGGATTTCATCGTTGGAAACTGTAATGGGGTCAGCGGTGATTGGACGGGAGTCTTTGCAATCGACTTCGTCTTCCACCGCCTGGATGTGAGCTGGGTCTGTGGGTTGGGTACTCGGGGAGCATTGTGAAGCAATGCTATCGGCGAAGCATTCAGCTTTTTCGTCGTCCTCGAAGGCGGTAGTGCCATCGGGGCGAGATAACGGAGGGGTGTAGGTACGAGCGTCTAGTCGGAGGGCTCTCGCCATCCTATAGTACGCCGTGTGGGACGGGGAAATATTAATCATAAGATCGTTCCTTTGAACGTCTCTGTATTCCGCGACGGTACGTTTGACTTTACGTTGAAGTTGGTTAGCGATTTGCCTGTAGGCGGGTGTGGGGTATTTTCTGGCTCTGCGGAGAGCGGCGTTTTTAGCTTTAATTAGGTTGCTAATGTCCAAGGGAAGCTTGGGCTTGCCATGCTTAGCAACCTTTAGGTTCTCACTGATGGCCGAGTTGATGGCGGTAGTGAGAGAATCGACTATCGAGTCGATTTTATCCGTGCTATCGAGATAGTCGGATGAAATCGCGAGTGGGCAGTCTGGGGCTTCCAAGGCCGAAGACAGGGTGTGCTTGAAACCTTCCCAATTGGTATAGGTTTTCGGAGCAGGAGGGTCGTTTTGGGGTCCTAATATTAGGGACACCGGACGGTGGTCAGAGCCTAAGTCGTCTAGCGGCTGTATGGTCTTGAGGTCGAGATTGATATCCTTGACGATGGCAAAGTCAAGGATATCAGGTGAATGGAGTGGGTTGTCCGGGTAATGTGTCGGTGTAACCGGTGAAATGACGTCAAGATCGAGTGACTTCGTGATGTCTAGTAATTTAACACCACTGGTGTTAGTCGACAAGCACGTCCAGTCAGTATGTTTGCAATTAAAATCGCCGAACATAATGACGGATTGCCCCAGTTCGAGTAAGGCCTCGAAGTCACAACGAAGGGGCGCTGTACCACTAGGTATGTAGACCGAGGCCAAGACTATGGTCCTGTGACCTGTCATAGCCAGCCTACATACTGTGGCCTCCATGTTGGTGAGCGGAGGCGTGGGAATTGGAGAACAGTGGATACTTCTCTTGTAGTAGATGGCAGTGCCGCCTCGTTGGACCGAGGCGGGCCTGTCACCACGCACAAGGGAGTATTTAGGAATGTTAAGACCCCTGGTGTGCTGGGGTTTTAAAAATGTCTCTTGGACAAGGATTAACTCGGGCTCAATGTTCTTAATGAACAGTTTGAGCTCCGGAAGTTGGTTGATTAGACCTCGGGTGTTGAAGGAGATCAGGGATAAACCCCTAGGTTTGATGCGACCAGTCGTGGCGCTGGGTGGACGTATTTATTGTATTCATTATAAATTATAAAATTTACAATGTTTTTAAAAGAGATTCGTACTGGATGATTACCATCAGACGATCTCTAGGAGTGCGAGCAGCACGCAGTTTACCTGCGCACTGTGAGATTTGATTCATATCTACGCCCTGCATAGTATCAAATATTAATTGAAGATCCTCAGCCATCGAAGGCTGAGGGGAGGATTTAGGGCCTGCTGATGGAGCAGGGCAGGTTTGATTAGCCGGACGCTGTCTCCAGGGAAGCACTGGAGTGGGCGTGGGCTGGGCGGGCTTTACTGCCGGGGAATCCCGGTGGCGCAGCGGCGGGAAGTTAGAGTAACTATTAAGGGGCGGAGCCTGTTTGGGTGCCGCCTTCTTAATAGTTGGTCTGACGGTCTTGGGTGCACGAGGGCAGCCCCTGTAATTAGCTGTGTGGCCGGACTGGCCGCACAGCACACATGAGGGTGGAGTTGTACATTCAGGAGTGCGGTTGCACTCCTTCGTGAAGTGCGGCTCCAGGCACTTAACGCACCTGGGTTTGGCCAAACATTGACGCGCCGCGTGCCCGTACAATTGGCACCTGTGGCATTGCGAGGGATAGCCACGGCGATGTGGCGTCTCTACTGAGATTCCGGAGAGGCCGCAGATAGTGCGGGCCTCACGGAAGAAATTTCGTGACTTTGGTGTGTTGGTCAGTATGACCAAGGCCAAGGGAAAACGGCGGCCGTTTTTGCTGTGCATCTTGTGCACAGCTTCGGCGGGAAAGCCTTGGGCTTTAATATCATCTAGGATGATATCGTTCGAAAACTCATACGGGACTCCCCGTAGGATGGCTTTAACCTTACGCTCTTCAGGGAGAGCGTAGGTGTGGTATGGGATTTGCCTGCCTGTTAGGAGCCTAGTGAGGTTCCTAAAGTCGTCAATAGAGGGGACAGTAATCTTAACGGACTCCGAGAGGTTCGTTGCCGTTAAGTAATTGATTTTATTATCCGAGCATAAGCTCGAGACTAGAGGCCATTGGGCCTTTTCCCTTAGGAAAATGGGGGGAGGGGTCTTAGCCTTGGCCAAGACCGGCTCGCAGCGCGAGGCCGGCTTGGCAGGGGCAGCGGTGAAGCTGGCGGGAACAGTCACGTCGAGTGACATGAGGGGGACGGGGACGGGCGACTGGGTCGCCGGGACGATGGTTGGTGTCGGAGACACCGGTGCTTTCTTGCTCCTTTTGGAGCGGCGTTCCACCAGCGTGAAGCTAACGGTGGGTTCAGGGGAGGTGATAGTCTCCGCTGTAGAAGCGGTTTCGTCGCTACTGCTAGATGCAGTGCGCTTGGAGGGGCGGGCGGCTGATGAGGCCGAGGTAGAGGTTGCCGTCGAAGTGGCGTCCGTGTTATCTACCTCCATGGAGGAGGCAGAGGGAGGGGGAGTGCTGTGAGGCAGCGTCGATGATGAGGCCTGAAAAGCCTGGGCCTGAGGGGCCTTTGGAGCCATTGTGCTGGCGAGTTGGGGAAAGAGGACACAAAGTGCCTGGACAAGCACATTTGTGTCAGAGAGGGAGCCGAGAGTGGCTAGGCCGGCCAATTGCTGCACAAGGTCAGAGACTTCTTGTGAGGCCATTGCGTACGGCGGGGGGGAGGGAAGGGGAGCTAACAATATATGTAAATATATGAATATATAATTTAAGAACGACCTAACTGTCGAACCCTATCTAAGCCTCCCTACCGGCGGTAGGGGGGGTCGGGACGGTCGCAGCGGTGCCCCTAACTCGGACAGCGCTGGTTCCGTCACCCTGGGTAAGGCCCAGTGCAAATGGGATCGGGACTTCCGGTTTGTCGTTTGCCTGAAGGGCTAAACTGTGCGCACCGGGGCAACGCCGACTGGTTTCGTTGGCACCGTTACGCGTATCCACCAGCCCACGAAGTCTTGAACTCGGCGAACTTACTCCCGAAGAACACCTGGAACGTCGAAGCCCGTCGACGTAGCTCACGTTCGACGAAACACGAAGACGGTTAGCAAGCCACTAATCGCCGTGAAAACGGCGTTTGAAATTTAAAACGGAAACGTCTATGAAATAATAATACGGTAACGACCTTATGAAATTTGATTGCTCGATTAGCGCGGGGGCTAAGGGAGCGGGGGGAGGCTTCCGCCTGTAGTGAAAGTTGCACTGAAGGTGCTCAAAGGGACATGAGTTGGTGGCCGTTCGGGGCAGCCTCCGGTGAAGCCGGGGCTGCGCGGAGGTCGGCCGAAGCATGATTTAGGGATCAATTCATTTAAATGAACCTATATGAATTGAGAAGGGAACTATGTTCCGCCAGAGCTAGCAAACGCTCTGTCGGAGTACGTGAAGCCCTAAGTTTACGGGCTAAGACTGCAATCTCCCTAACATCGACACTTTTGATAGCGTCGCAGACGATACGCATATCGTCTGCTACGGAGGGATGAGGAGTGATATTGGATGGGCGAGGAGCCGGGATGGGATTCGCTAGTGCAGCGGGTCGGTGCCTCCAGTTCTCTGGAGCAGGCTTGGGCTGGGTTGGCTTTGCAGCCGGAGGAACCCGGCTACGCAGCGGCGGAAAGTTTTCCTGAGAAAGGGGCGGGGCCTGTTTGGGTGCCGCCCTCTTAGAATTAGTACGCATACAACGGGGTGCACGGGGGCAGCCCCTGTAGTTTGCGGTGTGGCCGGACTGGCCACAAAGCACGCAATCGGGAGGAGAGGGAGTTTCAGGAGTGCGAGTGCACTCCTTTGTGAAATGAGGGACCAGGCACTTGACGCACCTGGGCGGAGCGGCGCAGTTGGCCGCCGCGTGCCCGTACAACTGGCACCGGTGGCACTGGCCGGGATGACCGCGGCGATGAGGCGCCTCGATCGAGATTCCAGAAAGGCCGCAAATGGTGCTAACCCCTTTGAGAATCTCCCTGGATTTGGGGACGTTGGTGAGAACCACCAAGGCGAGAGGGTGCTGCCTCCCGTACTTGCTGTGCATTTTATGCACCGCAAGTGCCGGGAAGCCCTGGGACTGCAGGTCTTCCAGGATAGCCTCGTTCGATAATTCGAACGGGACTCCCCTGAGTACCGCTCTGAACTTACGCTCTTCTGACAGAGCGTAAGTGTGATAAGCATATTGCTTATCAGTGAGGAGCTTTATCAAAGCACGGAAATCGTCAATCGACGAGACGGTGATTTTAATAGATTCACCCGAGTTGGTCGCTCGGGTGTAGTGGATCTTGTGCTCTTTGCACAAAGTCGAGACCTCGGACCATTTACCCTTTTCCCGAAGGAACACGGGTGGTGGGACCTTGGCCTTGGCAGAAGAGGCCGGGGCGGGTGTTGTATGCACCGGGGTAGCTGGCGTTGAAGTCGCCGCGGTGGGTGTTGAAGACACCGGGACGGGCGTTGAAGACGCCGGGGCTTGTTTTGAGCGCTTCTTAGAGCGCTTCTTAACAAGGGTGAAGGAGGGTGGCTCAGGGCCAGATGGGGTGGCGTCCGAGGATGACTCGGTCGCGGGTGCGCGCTTGCGGCGCGGAGGGGCGTCCACTTCACACTCCATGTCACTGGAGGAAGGGGACGCGGGAGGGCCTAAGACCAGAGTAGTCTGAGTGGCGGATGTGGCCTGAGGGGCCTGGGGAAGTGCGGTGGCCTGAGGGGCCTGGGGAAGTGGGGTGGCTTGAGGGGCCAGTGTAGGCAATAACGCCATGAAATGAGGGATGAATTTGTCTAGGTCACGAACCATTCCAGGGGGCACAAACATGCCCTCTTCATGGAGACCATCTAATAACTTTGTCCTAATCTCGTCAAAGCTTAGGGAAGCCATAGCGGGGGGGTTGGGGAGGGACAACAATATATAAATATATATACTATGAACCTAACAACGACGACTAACTTCCTAAAACCACCCTACACGCAGTAGGGCGGTTGGAAACGACGCGGATAACTTACTCGAACACGAAGACTCGAAGTTCTGGAACGCAGATCTTGCCGGAGCGGCGACGGCGACGCAGTCGGCGACGTCGGGCAGCAGGCGGAACGAAGATTAGTCGTGAAAACGACTTTTCTATGAAATTTAGGAAATACGGTACGAAGCTTTTTTTTTTTTTTTTTTTTGCTGCCGAGGCACCCTCACGGGAGGGAGGTGGAAGATGCGTCATGCATACCCGCCCGCAGGTAAATTCCTCTGCGGGGGGGTTATGTGGGACTCACCAGAATGGCACCTACCCACTAAAAACCACCTGTTGGCTGTGGTAAGCGTATACCTTTAGCCTTCATCGGAAGCGACACCCGTCGGGAAGTTGGGCGCGCTGGCGGAGACCCGCTAGCGGGTCTTCCGCCTGTAGTGAAAGTTGCACTGAAGGTGCTCAAAGGGACATGAGTTGGTGGCCGTTCTGGGCAGCCTCCGGTGAAGCCGGGGCTGGGCAGAGGTCGGCCGAAGCATGATTTCGGGATCAATTCATTTAAATGAACCTACAATGAATTGAGAAGGGAACTATGCTCCGCCAGAGCTAGCAAACGCTCTGTCGGAGTACGTGAAGCCCTAAGTTTACGGGCTAAGACTGCGATTTCACTAACATCGACATTTTTAATAGCGTCGCAGACGATACGCATATCGTCTGCTACGGAGGATTGAGGAGTGGGTTTGTATGGGCGAGGAGCCGGGATGGGATTCGATGCGGGACGCTGCCTCCAGTTTTCTGGAGCAGGCTTGGGCTGAGTAGGCTTTGCAGCCGGAGGAACCCGGCTACGCAGCGGCGGAAAGTTTTCTTGAGAAAGGCGCGGGGCCTGTTTGGGAGCCGCCCTTTTGAAATTGGAGCGCATACAACGGGGTGCACGAGGGCAGCCCCTGTAGTTTGCGGTGTGGCCGGACTGGCCACAAAGCACACAATCGGGAGGAGAGGGAGTTTCAGGAGTGCGATTGCACTCCTTAGTGAAGTGCGGGACCAGGCACTTGACGCACCTAGGCGGTGCGCGGCAGTTGGCTGCCGCGTGCCCGTACAACTGGCACCGATGGCACTGGCCGGGATGACCGCGGCGATGAGGCGCCTCGATTGAGATCCCAGAGAGGCCGCAAATAGAGCTAACCCCTTTCAGGATCTCTCTGGACTTGGGGACGTTGGCGAGAATAAGAATAAGAATAAGAATAAGAATAAAATTTATTTCCGGAAAACTTACATCTAGGAATACACAATAAGAACTTACAAATTTATTACTACGATAAACTACATAAATATCAATTATAATATGTGTCTAAAAATTTACAATAGATACTATAATTATGATAAGTCATCATATCGGTTTATCATGATCTAGGGTAACAATAACTAGGCAAATACCTAAACTAAGTAATTATGAATTACCTGTTTTTTAGGTACAAATTATTAAATTAAGTACAGTATGCTGTATAAACATTAATTCTAAATCTAGTAAGTACATTAACAATTAAATGCGCAAAGTGAATATTACATAAAATGTGTTTCATAATTCTCGTCCCACTATAAACATTAGAAAATAATAATAATACTAATACTACACGAAAAAATAAATAAAAATACAACAAAAAATTAATTAACATTTTGGAGACATTAATTATCTTATTTTAATACTATTAATAACTTCTCTGTATCTTCGTAGGACATACTCAAAAGTGATGCTCGGATTATTCGTTTAGTGTTGTTGTAGGTCAGAGGATATATGCCAAGATTGGTGTTTAATCTTTTATATAGAAGTGGTCCTAGGAAAATGTAAAATCTGGAAGAAAATGCCGTTTTTGTGCTTTGTGGACAAACAATGTCAAGCCGTCTTTTGTTAGCTGTTTGTGTGCTATAGTTAAGGGTGCTATGAAGTTTTAAAGTTGTGCTCATTATAAATAACTGCCTGACTGTCAGTACTTTACACTCTTTATAGAGAAGTTCAGTGGAGTAAAGGAAAGGTCGGAAATGGGAAACTTTCAAAATTGCTCTTTGGGCTCTTTCAACGTTAAGGAGAAGAGTTTTAGCTGCTCCGCCCCATGACGTAATACAGTAATTTAGTATCGACTGACACAATGCAAAGTATACCTGCCTCATAAGTTTAGAGTGTCCTATGCTGCGCAATTTTTTAAAAACAAATATTAACTTGCGTATTCTGTTGCTAACCGCATCTATGTGTAGTCTAAAAGACAGAGTTTCGTCTATAATGACACCTAGGTATTTTATTGTTTTAGAAGCAGTAATGTGAGGACATGAACACGAATGATTGATTTGATCAATACAATAGTGCGCGTATAGGTTAGGGTTTTCTGAAATTGATTTTCGCATAGAAAACTGGATGAAATAAGTTTTGTCTGAATTTAGAGTTAGTAAGTGTTGCTGTAGCCACTTGTTTACTACATTGAAGCCTCGTTGTGCAAGCTCATATAATTCTGTATCTGAGTTTGCAGAGAACAAAAGAGCGGTGTCATCAGCAAAAGATATGATTTTACCACCGTTTATTTTCAGGTTACAAAGTTCGTTAATGTATATTAAGAATAGTGTGGGACCCAAAACACTTCCTTGAGGAATTCCATATTCCGTGTTTACTAGGTCAGAACTTAGGATATTTCCTATTTTTACACATTGCGAACGATCGTGTAGGTAATCTGCAAAAAGTTTGTGTTGGGTTCCCCTTATACCTAAATTTTCAAGCTTATTTAATAGGATAGGAATAGAAACTGTATCAAAAGCTTTGGAGAGGTCTAAGAAAATTCCCATAGTCCGATTACCTTTGTCAAGTTCCTGGACTATGTGGTTAGTAAGATCAAGCACCGCGTCGGCAGTTGACAGCTTGTGCCTAAAACCGAATTGTGTATTTGACAGGATGGACTGTTTCTCCAAGTATTGAACAAGTCTGTTATTTATAATTTTTTCTAAAACCTTTGAAATGCCTGTTAATAGTGAAATTGGCCTGTAATTAGTAGTTTGATCTTTCTTGCCATTTTTGTGAATTGGAATAATGACAGCTTTCTTTAGACATTTTGGAAAAATGCCGTCTTTTAGGCACTTTTGAAAGATATAGGTTAGTGGGGTGCAAAGGATGTGATGAAAGAGTTTTAATATTTTGTTAGAAATATTGTCCCATCCTATTGCTGAATCGTCCTTCAGGCCTTTGATAATTCTAGATACCTCAGTTTCGTCAATATCTAATAAAACAAATGAATTTAAAAAGGAGCATTTAGATAATTGATTGTGGGACGTGAAGAACGGCGAATGCGATTTATGAAGCATTTTTTCAGCCAATGATTTCCCAAAGTTAGTAAAAAAATTATTTACTAGGTTAGCAGATTCAAAATGCGATTCAGATGATCCACCGCGCAATAACTCTGTAGCGGATTTATGCTGCTTCGACAAAAACGTAACATTTTTAATAAACTTCCAGACCCTTTTAATGTTTGTTCCCGCCTTTTCTAATTCATTTTTATCGTAAGTATTTTTTACTTTCTTAAGAAGAGCGTTACAAAAATTTCGGTATCTTTTGTACGATATTTGTAATATTAAGTTATCAGGCTGAGCTTTGGCCTTCATATGTAACTTATCCCTATGTCTCATGCAGCGAATAAGCCCCGGGGTGATCCAAGGCTTAATGTTGGTAAATTTTTTACTTAGACGAGAGTACGTAGTATTTTGCAATATGGCTTTTTGTACCTGTGATATAAAGTATGTCATACAATAATTCGCGTCATCAGAATTGTAAACAGTAGTAAAGTCGATTTTGCTTAAATCCGCTTCAAGGTTATGTAAATTAATTTTCGAACTATTTAGTGAGCAATTTGTTAGTTTAGGCATTTTACGAATTAAGGTTAGTAAGGCGGCCTTGTGATCAGTAATTGTCGAGTTAGTTACAAAGGTTAGTGACGGAAAAGTAGTTTTAAGCATAATATGATCTAAACAAGAGCCACTTTGATGTGTAGGTAAAGAATGGGCGGGAAGTAGTCCATGAAATGAGCATAGGTTAAGATATTCCTGTCCACAGGAATCCAAATTCTCTGGTATGATATTGATGTTTATGTCGCCTATTAAAATTATATTTTTAAATGATTTTAAACTTTGTAGTACGTTTTGCAAAGAATGAATAAAATTACTTATATTTTTAAATGAAGGAGATCTGTATATGGCTAGAATTGCGGTGTCTGAACCTACTTTGATAAGTAAGCGATTGCATTCTAACATGTTTGGTTCCTCGACTGATATGTTTAGATCATTTCTGGCGTAAACTACTATCCCGTCGTTTTGGTTGTAATTTTCCTTGCTGCTGTACAAAACGTACCCTGGCATGGATGGTAAATGACAATTTTTAGCTAACCAGCACTCGGTCAGGATAATTATATCGTTGCTAACATTAAGTCTATGTTGGAAAGTACTGAAATTATCAAAATTCTTAACAATACTGCGTATATTTTGTGTAATTATTGTAAATCGGTTATTGTAACGGGAAATGTACTGACCACAACTTTCAACCTCACACAGTTTTGACTCAGATACAGAGAAATTATCTAAGTCATTATTTAAGTTTTCAGCCATTATTTCTATTAACTAATAAAAGATCTAGATAAATATTTACAGATGGCGCTCTTAGGCGCCCTCATAGTCAATTAAATTTATGTACCTTTTTTCTGCAATATTTTTCGCAGGACAGTCTCCATCGCCCGTTTTGTGGTTGGACGGCTTTTTAAAATGCAGACATGTGGCGCATTTTGGTGGATCTCCTCGTTTTTTACACTCCTTCATTGTGTGACCTTTTTCTCCGCAATGACCGCAAGTGTCTTTTTCTTCACGACAAAACTTAGCTGCATGTCCATACTGCTGACATTTAAAACAACGTGTTACTAGGGTATAGTCTCGGACTGGGCACGATGACCAATTTACAAACAATCGGTCTTTACATATCAGGGCTTTACGAATATTGGCTGAAACTTCTATAACGTAATTACAGGTCTCGGTGTTCTTTTTCCCTGACTTATGACTTAACTTGATTGATTTTAAAAAAGTTTCAATGGTCATGCTCTCAGATTTTTCAGCCAAGTTTTGGTGGTAAATGCAGCTAAAAACTTCAGATTCTTTCAAGGCCGACGGTACTCCGATGACTACAATTCTAGGCCTGCGCTTGTTGGGTTCATCAACGGTAAAACCAGAAGATGTCAGTAGTGCCGATTGCTTAAGCTTTTCTATATCCTCTTTACTCTCTGTGCTTATTATAACTCCACCGTTTCTGGTCTTGCGTAATCCCCTCACTTGTAGTTTCATGTCTTCAGGGCAGATGATTTTTTGGACAAGCGATTTTGTTTCATCGCTCGATTTCTTTCCGTCACTTGGATAGATAGCTACCGAGCTAACATTCCTGGGCAGGATGAGGTCCTTAGAGCTTTTCTTTAACATGTCTGCGAACGATATTGTTCCCGTCACTGGTTTTGGACACTGTTCGAGCGACTGCTTGAGGGCACAAATTTGTTTTGAGAGGTCTCTTTCTTCATGAAGGGCTTGCAGGTTGTTATGGGCTAAAATTATTTTTTGTTTTAATGACTGGTATCTCACAGCCATCTGAGATGTTCCATGCCCAACTTTTCGGCAAAGATTACTAACTCTCATTTTTTGCTCGGAATTCAATTTACCGCCTTCAGCGATGACGCACACTTCGTTCAGGCATTGCTCGATAGTTGTCATCCAGTTTTGGATCTCAGGCGTGGACAACAACTCGTGGACTTGTTCCTCTTCCGGGGCGCCCCGCGGGACAGGCCGCGGCGGGGCGACGGGCGCTGCGGCGACGCAGGGAGGCACGGGCGCCGGGGAGCGCGTCGGGCTGCGGCGCGTCAGCAGGCTTCTATTGAAGGGACTACCTTCCATTATTCCTTTTTATTTTTTAACGTTATAAATACATTATAAATTATAACACAAAAACTTATATCATTCAATCAGACACAAAAGGCTTGCTTCCGCCTAATACTAGGTCAAGAAATTTTTCAGTTAATTGTTTATTGTACTCATTAATCAGCACGTCCGATCACTTCAGATCACGAACGAAATGTCATCAGTCATCAGAATCACCAAAACGAGAGGGTGTTGCCTCCCGTACTTGCTGTGCATTTTATGCACCGCGAGTGCCGGGAAGCCTTGGGACTGCAGATCCTCCAGGATGGCCTCGTTCGATAATTCGAACGGGATTCCCCTGAGTACCGCTCTGATCTTACGCTCTTCTGACAGAGCATAAGTGTGATAAGCATATTGCTTATCGGTGAGGAGCTTAGTCAAAGCTCGGAAATCGTCTATCGACGAGACAGTGATTTTAATAGATTCACCCGAGTTTACCGCTCGGGTGTAAAGGATCTTGTGCTCATTGCACAGTGTCGAGACCTCAGTCCATTTACCCTTTTCCCGAAGGAAAACGGGTGGTGGGACCTTGGCCTTGACAGAAGTTGGGGCCGGAGCGGGTGTTGAAGACACCGGGGCAGCTGGCGTTGAGGACGCCGCAGGGGGTGTAGGGACGGGCGTGGAGGGCGCCGGGTCTTGTTTCGAGCGCTTCTTAGAGCGCTTCTTAACAAGGGTGAAAGAGGGAGGCTCAGGGCCAGTTGGGGTGGCGTCCGAGGAAGACTCAGTCGCGGGTGCGCGCTTGCGGCGCAGAGGGGCGTCTACTTCGCACTCCATGTCACTGGAGGAAGGGGACGCGGGAGGGCCTAAGACCTGAGGGGTCTGGGGAACTGGGGTGGCCTGAGAGGCCGGTGTGATTAGTGGCATGATTAGAGGGAGAAATGATTGCAGTGTGCGAATCATATGAGGGGCGCAGTAAGTGCCTTGGGCGTCGTAATCAGCGATCAGCTTATTCAGGAGCTCCTCAGGGCTTAGGGAAGCCATTGCGGAGGGGTTGGGGAGGGACGACAATATATAAATATATATAATATGAACCTATCGACGATGACTAACTTCCTAAAACCACCCTACACGCAGTAGGGCGGTTGAGAACGACGCGGATAACTTACTCGAACACGGCACTTGAAGTCCTGGAACAACGAATTCCCGTCGACGAAGCTCACGTTCCACGAAGTACGGTTAACAAGCCACTATTCGCCGTGAAAACGGCGTTAGAAACTTATTAGAAGTACGGTTAACGAGCCACTGTCCGCCGTGAAAACGGCGTTAGAAACTTAGTACGGTAAACAAATATGAAATTTGGGCGCTCAATTAGCGCGGGGGCTAAAAGAGCGGGAAGGCGTCTACGATCGACGTGCGCTCGAGAACGCACGCAGACCGAGACTGATCTGCTTTATTAGTTTTTTTTTTTTTTTTTTTTTTTTTTGGTTCCCCTCCACGGGAAGGGCAGGAGGACATAAAAAATGCTCTGACGCATACTCCGCGCGCGCGATCGGAGTTATGTGGGACTCGTCCCGACGCCTACCAGAACCATACCCACTAAAAAACCCCCTGTCGGCTCGTGCATTTTTGCCACTCAGCCTTCATCTGAACGACGGCCAATTGGAGAAAGAGGCCGCGCCAGCGGGGCCCTTAAGGGGTCACCCGCTGAGATTCACATAGCACTGAAGGTGCTCAAAAAAGAAAAGTAAATAAATAAAAACATTAAAAATTGACAAATAAAATTGCATTAATTCGGATTTACGTTAGAATTAGAATTTACGTTAGAATTAGAATTTGCGGCCTGAAGGGCCTCTAGATCTAAAGTTAACTGCGTGCGTTCGCTCGTGTGCGCGTTTCTCGGTCTAGCGATTTTGTAAATCGAATCTAATACAGGAACAGTATATGAGACTGAATCTCGAACAAGATGATTGGGATGGGATTCGGCACGTTTGAAGAACGATTCTGAGAGTGTTTTGAGGTGCTGTTGCACTGTAGGCAGTTCAAGATCTCTGTGCAGGTCCGCGTTACGCACGTACCAAGGTGCGTTTGTGGCCCTGCGGCAGAAGAGATTTTGAACTACCTGCAGCTTATACAGGACGGAGGGCTTGGCGTGGGCAAAGACTGGCGAAGCATATGACATGACGGGTCTAACGCAGACCTTATAAAGCGTACGTTTATTTCTAAAAGACATTTTACTTTTTCTTCCTATCATACTATATAGACGGCTTAAGTAAAAACGCGCGAGTTTCGTTACTCTATCGACGTGTGGCTTGAAAGAAAGCGTCTGATCTAAGGTGACGCCTAAGTATTTGACAGTGCGCTTCCAGGGGATGGGAATACCTAACATACGAATGTGCGGATCGTTGTGGCGATTACGACGTTTGTGGTCGAATTGAATAGCAGAACTCTTTTCTGGGTTGACATCGATACGCCATTTTTGAAACCAAACACCGAGGGCGTTTACGGCCTTTTGGAGTCTGGTGATGTTATACGGGATCGCTTGACTTTTAGTGTAAAGGGCGGTATCGTCTGCAAAGAGGGCGAGTTCGACGCCTTTCGGCGGGATGGGGATGTCGTTAGTGTACACGGTGTACAGCAGAGGGGCGAGGACTGAGCCTTGCGGGACTCCAGCCTTTATGGGACGAGGCGCGGAGAGCGTGCCTTCATGTTTGAATCGAAAAGTACGGTCTTTAAGAAACGACGCTATTAATCTGACTAGGCGAGCCGGTAAGCCTATTTTATAGAGTTTAAAAACGAGACCGCTGTGCCAGACTTTGTCGAAAGCCTTGGCTACGTCAAAGAGAACCGCGATTGTTTTTTTACGACGCTGAGAGAATCCTTCGAGTATGTACTCGACGATTCGATGGACTTGCTGAGGGCAGGAGTGCTTAGCGCGAAAGCCGAACTGGTGGGGAATGATGAGAGGGTCGCCATCCGTTGGAAACAGATGGTTCCGCATTCGAGAGAGTATGACTCTTTCGAGAAGTTTAGACATTGCCTTGAGGAGGCTGATGGGTCTGTGATTAGCCGGGACATTCAGAGGTTTACCCGGCTTGGGAATGCCTATGACTGTCGCTTCTTTCCAGGCTTTTGGAAAGTAGCTATGGTCGAAGCAGGCATTGAAGATGATAGCTAACAAGGTAAGCACCTGCTCAGGCAGGTGCTTAAGTGCGTGGTTGGAAATTCCATCCGCACCCGGAGCCTTTTTGGACTTTTGCTTTCTAATGAGAAGCAAGATTTCATCATTAGAGACTGTGACGGGGTCGTCGGTGATAGGGAGAGATTCTCTGCGGAGAACTTCGTCCTCCACCGCCTGGATGTGGGAGGGATCCGCGGGTTGCGTGCTGGGCGAGCATTGTGCCGCTATGCTGTCGGCGAAGCATTCGGCTTTCTCTTCGACTTCGAAAGCAATGGTACCGTCGGGACGAGTGAGAGGAGGAACGTGTGAGGCGGTGTCTACGCGTAAGGCTCGGGCCATTCGATAATATGCTTGGTGGGACGGGGAGATATTCTCCATGAGATCGTTAAACTGAGTGTCACGGAGTTCCGCGAGGCGAGACCTAACTTTACGTTGAAGCTGATTCGCAGCTGTTCTATATGCTGGCGTGGGATATTTCTTTGCTCTCCGGAGAGCCGCGTTCTTGGCTTTAATGAGATTGCTAACGGCTAGTGGAAGCGCGGGTTTGCTTTGCTTAACAACCTTTTCGTTGTCGTTGATGGCTGTGTTAATAGCATCAGTTAGAGTATTGACTAATGAATCTATTTTATCCGGACTATCTAATTGGTCGGGCGAAATCGCGAGCGGAGAGTTAGGGGCCTCTAAGGCTGAAACTAACGTATTTTTAAAGCCTTTCCAATTGGTAAAGGTCTTAGGAGGTGTGACGTTAACGTTAGGCGTACCTAGCACGAGGGAGACGGGGCGATGGTCGGAGCCTAGGTCATCGAGCGGTTCGATAGACCTTAGGTCAAGATTGATTCGCTTGATAATTGCAAAGTCGAGGATGTCAGGAGAGTAGGTCGGATTGTTGGGATAGTGAGTGGGAGTGATGGGGGATATGACGTCTAAGTCAAGGGAGTTGGTGATGTCGAGGAGAGCGATACCGCTGGTGTTGGTTGATAGGCACGTCCAGTCAGTATGTTTGGAGTTAAAGTCTCCGAACATAATGACTGAATGGCCGAGGGCGAGAATGGCCTCAAAGTCGCTGCGGATTGGATTGGAGCCACACGGTATGTAGACTGAAGCTATGATGATGGTCGGATGACCAGTCATAGCCAATCTACACACAGTGGCCTCCATGTTGAGGAGAGGAGGGGTAGGGAGAGGACAGCAATGGAAGCCTCTTTTGTAATATATGGCGGTGCCGCCGTAACCGTCGGAGTTGGGCCTATCGTTGCGAGTAAACGCGTACTTAGGAATAGCATATCCCCTGGAGCGTTTTGGAGTAAGCCATGTCTCCTGGAGAAGGAATAGGTCAGGTTCTTTGTTCTGAAGGAACAGTTTAATCTCGGGAAGGTTAGTGCTAAGACTACGAGCGTTAAAAGATACTAGGGATAAGCCCTTAGGTTTAATACGACTGGACGCGGGATTCGCGGGTCTAGACATTATAATTTACTTATTTACGATTTTATACAAAAATAAAAAGAATAAAAATAAATTTACAACGAACTTAGGAGCGAGTGATGCTCCGCTAACGCGAATAAACGCTCTTGAGGAGAGCGGGCGGCTCGCAGTTTGCGTGCGAGTACGGAAATTTCGTTAATATCGACGTTCTGAATGACGTCGAATACGGTCTTCATATCCTCAGCCAACGACGACTGAGGTACGGATAACGGAGCGGGACGCGGCCCTACGGAAGCTACGGGAGCTGGGATGGGTCGGGAAGGTGCAGGCGGAACGGCCGGACGCTGCCTCCAAGACAGAGCCGGAGTAGGCGTCGGCTGAACGGGCTTTGCTTCCGGGGGACCCCGGTTGCGCAGCGGCGGGAAGTTAGCGGAGGTGAGCGGCGGCGCCGGTTTAGGCGCGACCCTCTTGACGGTGGAGCGCGGAGCGCGCGGGCAACCCCTGTAGTTTGCTGTGTGGCCGGACTGGCCGCACAGCACACAGGCAGGGGGGGAAGTGGATTCGGGAGTGCGAGTGCACTCCTTGGTGAAGTGAGGATTCAGGCACTTTACGCACCTGGGGGGAGCTGAACAGTTAGCCGCTGCGTGGCCATATAGCTGGCAGCGGTGGCACTGCCCAGGGTGACCACGGGGGTTGGGACGCTCGACGGAGATGTTCGAGAGTCCGCAGATTGTGCGAGCCTCTTTGAAAATCTCCTTCGAGTCGGGGGTATTGGACAGGATTACTAGCGCTAACGGAAAACGCCTACCGCGGTTGGAGTGCATCTTGTGCACTGCTGTGACCGGGAAACCCTGAGACTTAAGGTCATCAAGAATGTCTTCGTTGCTGAGTTCGAACGGGACGCCCCGTAATACTGCGCGGATCTTACGCTCCTCCGGGAGGGCGTAGGTGTGATATGCGATTTGGTTTAATCCGAGTAACCTGGTAAACTCGCGGAAGTCGACGACGGTCGCTAATTGTATTTTGATTGTGTCGCCAGCGTTGGCGGCTTTCAAGTAATTAATTTTGTGCACTTTGCACAAGTTGGATACCGCGGTCCAGCGCGCTTTTTCACGCAGGAATACGGGCGGAGGGAGCTGAGGCTTCGGCGGGACGGGAGCGCAGCGCGTCGCTGGCTTCGATGTGACCGACGGAGACGCGGTTACTACGAGCGATTTTAACGGCGCGGGGGCTGGTGTTGAAGACACCGGGGAGGGCTCGGGTATTGAAGATACCGAAGCTTTCTTAGAGCGCTTCTTGGAGCGCTTGGCGACGAGTTGAAACGCGGGCTCAGGAGAGCCGGTTAGGGTGACGGCATCTGACGACGTGTCAGACGCGAGTTCGGAGTCGCTCCCGGGAGCGGTACGCTTACGACGCGACGCGTGAGAGGATGCGACCGATTCGCAGTCCATCTCGGACGAGGCGGGAGACGCGGGAGAGCTTAAGACCTGAGGGGTCTCGACGTTAGAGGCCTGAGGGGCCGGGGTTGAGGCCTGAGGGGCCGGGGACGCGATAGTTGCCTGTAAGGCCTGCGTTAGTACGTCATCTGGGACGGGGATGCCGGAGGCAGCGAGTGCCTGGACGAGCGACCTAGCAAAGTTTACCAAGCTTTGCTGGTCCATTGGGAGGGCTTGGTCCTACGATATATAAAATATATAAATATATAAAAATGCCTAGGTTCCCTAGCAAACCTAGCACCTAAACCTCCCTACCCGCGGTAGGGGGGCTGGGGACGACGCGAAGTGGTGCCCCTAGCTCGGACAGCACTGTACCGTCACCCTGGGAAAGGCCCAAGTGCAATGGGATCGGGTCTGCCGGTTTCTCCTTGGCCTGAAGGGCCTTGGAAGCGCACCGGGGCAACGCTATCAGGCTTAGTTGTCACCGTTAAGTATCCACCTGATCAAACGCGAGTCTACTACGGAGTGTGTCGTCAATAAATTGACAACAAAAACCGGCCGTAGACCTGACGGAGTTGGGTTGCACTAAAAGTGCGGGATTGACTACGTTACGACCGGCCGGAGCCGGCCGCAGAGCGAGTCTCTGACTACGTACAGGCGCCAAGCGTCGAGTACGCAGCCAGAAAGACAGCCCGAGTCTTGCAAACCACTATCGAATTTAATCGACCGCGGTAAGCTCGACCCTGTTGTTGCTGCACTCACCGAAGTGAGGTTTTTGCTTCGAGGGGTGCACAGAGTGCGGGATTGACTACGTTACGACCGGCCTGGGGCCGGCCGCAGAGCGAGTCTCTGACTACGTAGCAAGCGCCAAGCGTCAGGTACGCAGCCAGAAAAACAGCCCGAGCTTCGCGAACCACTATCGAATTTAATCGACCGCGGTAAGCTCAGCTCTGTTGTTGCTGTGCAAGAGACCGACTTACTTGCAGCCGATCGAAACCGACCGCAGAGTAAGCCCTACAGAGGCTAACAGCGTATGAGTGTTGCTACGAGTTGTCGTCGTGAGACGACAATCGTGACTCAACGGCTGGGCGACCGCGAACACGTCCGAGCGGGGCCGGACGCAGAACGGATCTGAGAGTGGCGTTTGAGTATTGCTACGAGAGAAGTCGTGAGACAACAATCGTGACTCGGCAGCCGGGAGCGACCGTCAAACACGTCCGAACGGGTCCGGACGCAGATGAGGTCTGTCTGCTTTATTAGATTTTTTTTTTTTTTTTTTTTTTGCTGCCGAGGCACCCTCACGGGAGGGAGGTGGAAGATGCGTCATGCATACCCGCCCGCAGGTAAATTCCTCTGCGGGGGGGTTATGTGGGACTCACCAGAATGGCACCTACCCACTAAAAACCACCTGTTGGCTGTAGTAAGCGTATACCTTTAGCCTTCATCGGAAGCGACCACCCGTCGGGAAGTTGGGGGCGCTGGCGGAGACCCGCTAGCGGGTCTTCCGCCTGTAGTGAAAGTTGCACTGAAGGTGCTCAAAGGGACATGAGTTGGTGGCCGTTCGGGGCAGCCTCCGGTGAAGCCGGGGCTGCGCGGAGGTCGGCCGAAGCATAATTTAGGGATCAATTCATTTAAATGAACCTATAATGAATTGAGAAGGGAACTATGTTCCGCCAGAGCTAGCAAACGCTCTGTCGGAGTACGTGAAGCCCTAAGTTTACGGGCTAAGACTGCAATCTCCCTAACATCGACACTTTTGATAGCGTCGCAGACGATACGCATATCGTCTGCTACGGAGGGTTGAGGAGTGATATTGGATGGGCGAGGAGCCAGGATGGGATTCGCTAGTGCAGCGGGGCGGTGCCTCCAGTTCTCTGGAGCAGGCTTGGGCTGGGTAGGCTTTGCAGCCGGAGGAACCCGGCTACGCAGCGGCGGAAAGTTTTCCTGAGAAAGGGGCGGGGCCTGTTTGGGTGCCGCCCTCTTAGAATTTGTACGCATACAACGGGGTGCACGGGGGCAGCCCCTGTAGTTTGCGGTGTGGCCGGACTGGCCACAAAGCACGCAATCGGGAGGAGAGGGAGTTTCAGGAGTGCGATTGCACTCTTTAGTGTAATGAGGGACCAGGCACTTGACGCACCTGGGCGGTGCGCGGCAGTTGGCCGCCGCGTGCCCGTACAACTGGCACCGGTGGCACTGGCCGGGGTGACCGCGTCTATGAGGCATCTCAACTTTGATGCCAGAGAGGCCGCATATGATGTTGACCTCTTTGAAGATCGTCCTGGATTTGGGGACGTTGGCGAGAACCGCCAGAGCGAGAGGGTGTTGCCTCCCGTACTTGCTGTGCATTTTATGCACCGCGAGTGCCGGGAAGCCCTGTGACTGCAGATCCTCCAGGATAGCCTCGTTCGATAATTCGAACGGGACTCCCCTGAGTACCGCTCTGATCTTACGCTCTTCTGACAGAGCGTAAGTGTGATAAGCATATTGCTTATCGGTGAGGAGCTTAGTTAAAGCTCGGAAATCGTCTATCGACGAGACGGTGATTTTAACAGATTCACCCGAGTTGGTCGCTCGGGTGTAGAGGATCTTGTGCTCTTTGCACAAAGTCGAGACCTCGGACCATTTACCCTTTTCCCGAAGGAACACGGGTGGTGGGACCTTGGCCTTGGCAGAAGAGGCCGGGGCGGGTGTTGTATGCACCGGGATAGCTGGCGTTGAAGTCGCCGCGGTGGGTGTTGAAGACACCGGGACGGGCGTTGAGGACGCCGGGGCTTGTTTTGGGCGCTTCTTAGAGCGCTTCTTAACTAGAGTGAAGGAGGGTGGCTCAGGGCCAGAAGGGGTGGCGTCCGAGGATGACTCGGTCGCGGGTGCGCGCTTGCGGCGCGGAGGGGCGTCTACTTCACACTCCATGTCACTGGAGGAAGGGGACGCGGGAGGGCCTAAGACCAGAGTAGTCTGAGTGGCGGATGTGGCCTGAGGGGCCTGGGGAAGTGCGGTGGCCTGAGGGGCCTGGGGAAGTGGGGTGGCTTGAGGGGCCAGTGTAGGCAATAACGCCATGAAATGAGGGATGAATTTGTCTAGGTCACGAGCCATTCCAGGGGGCACATACATGCCCTCTTCATAGAGACCATCTAATAACTTTGTCCTAATCTCGTCAAAGCTTAGGGAAACCATAGCGGGGGGGGTTGGGGAGGGACAACAATATATAAATATATATACTATGAACCTAACAACGATGACTAACTTCCTAAAAAACCACCCTACACGCAGTAGGGCGGTTGGAAACGACGCGGATAACTTACTCGAACACGAAGACTCGAAGTTCTGGAACGCAGATCTTGCCGGAGCGGCGACGGCGACGCAGTCGGCGACGTCGGGCAGCAGGCGGAACGAAGATTAGTCGTGAAAACGACTTTTCTATGAAATTTAGGAAATACGGTACGAAGCCTGGGTCGTGAAAACGACCCCTGAAATTTGGGGTGCTCAACTAGTGCGGGGACTAGAGAGCGGAAAAAGCGTCTGCGATCCACGTGCGAACGAATCCGCACGCAAACCGAGACTGTTCGTCGCTTTATTAGAATCCCGGCCTCTTTATATATAATTTTGGATATCTAAGTACGGTCCGGCGAGCAATACCGTGGAGAGAGCCGCTGCGGTTTGTAGGCACGGTCGGCGAGCAATACCGTGGAGAGAGCCGCTGCGGTTTGTAGGCACGGTCGGCGAGCAATACCGTAAGGTGAGCCGCGGCGTGCTACAGGGCTCCCTCCTTAGCGAAGCGTACGGTTGGTTTCACTGTGCGGCCGAAACGGGTCTTTTTCACGGTGCTGGGACACGTAGTGGCGGTGGTTGATGTGGAGTTCCCGTCAGCGATGATGTAGGCAGGCTTCAGTCGGTCGATGGATATGTTGGTTTCGCGAGTTGGTAGTTTCAGCTTGAAATACTTCGCTGTTCGTTGTAGCACGGGGTAAGGTCCGTCGTAAGGTGGTTTCAGCGGTTTCCTTACAGCATCAACTCGAACGAAGACGTGACTGCATGACTGTAGGTCTTTATGTACGAAGATGGGTTTGCTGTTGGTGTGACAGTTCTCCGGAACAGGCTGGAAACTGCGTAGTGTGGTTTGCAGTTGATTGACAAATGTACTGTCCATTGAACTCGATGGTGACGATTCGCAGGTCGGCTGGAAGAAATCGCCTGGTAATCTTAACTTTGCGCCGTAGGTCAGTTCGGCGGCGCTGACGTCACTGTCGGTTCTGATGGCAGTACGGAGTCCTAGTAACACGATCGGCAGCTGTTCAATCCACTTCTCGTTGTTTTTTAGGCGGGCAGTCAGTGCGATTTTTAGTGTGCGATGCCAGCGCTCGATAATACCGTTGCACTGCGGATGGTACGGTGTAGTACGATTTTTCTCTATACCAAGTAATTTCATGAGTGACGTAAACAGTTGGCTTTCGAATTGTCTGCCCTGGTCCGTAGTGAGTTGGGACGGGCAGCCAAATCTAGCAATCCATGTCTTCATCAGGGCTTCAGCGACGGCTTCTGCAGTAATTTCGTACAGCGGCTTGGCTTCCGGCCAACGGGTTGCGCGGTCGATCATCGTGAGCAAGTATCGTTCGCCGTTCGGTGCTGTAGGTAGCGGTCCAACGATGTCGATGTGCACGCTGTCGAAACGGTGCGTCGGTGGAAATGTTTCAACGCCGCTGTGTGTGTGTCTGTGAACTTTTGACTTTTGGCACTGGATGCAGGTCTTCGCCCATGTTCCTACGTCGGTGTTCATGGATGGCCAAAAGTAGCGTTCAGCAACCATTCTTCGAGTTGTTCGTACGCCGGGATGGCTTATGCAGTGGATGGCTCGAAAGGCTTGGTGTCTGAAGGCATCCGGTAGGTACGGACGGGCGCAACTAGTGGACGTTTCACAATAGATGTAGGTGTCTACATCTATTATGAAACGATTACGTCATCAATAAATGGATACGCGAAGTCCAGGCCAGAGAGTACCTGATGTATGAATCGTTGAAAAGTCTGTCCTGCGTTCTTCAGACCTGGGCACATTCGTGGGAATTCGAAGAGGCCGAATGGTGTGATGATGGCCGTCTTCTCAATGTGACTCTTCAGGACTGGCAATTGTAGATAGGCTCGGTTGAGGTCAAGGGTGCTGAAGAACTTCTTCCCGGCGAGTTGGTACGTGAAGTCTTTGAGTCGGGGTACGGGATATCGATCGGGTTTCGTGATGGCATTAAGTTTTCTGTAGTCGCCGCAGACTCGTAGTTCCCCATTTTTCTTAGGAACGACGACGAGTGGGCTTGCCCATGGGCTTTTGCTGGGCCGGCAGATCCCTTGTGACATCATGGTCTCGAACTCCTTCTTCACAGCTGCGTAGCGGTGGGGCGGTATGTGTCTCGCTTTGGCGTAGACTGGAGGGCCGGTGGTTTCAATGTGGTGTTCGACATGATGTTTTGGTGTTGTGGAGAATACGGAGGGTCTTGTGACGTCAGGAAACTCGGCGAGGATGCGATGGTACTTCTGCCCCAGGTCTATTGTGCGAATAGTGGGTGTGCTGGACGTGCACAGCGGCGCCTTGACAGACAAGTTAGTGATTTTGTCGATGAGGCAGCGGCCGGCAACGTCGACCAGGAGCTTGTGTTGCTTGAGGAAGTCTGCACCAATGATGGGTTTGCTGACGTCGGCGATGATGAACTTCCATCGGAAGGGCCTCCGTAGGTTAAGGTCGAGCTCCATAGTTTTCTCGCCGTAGGTGGGTATTATGGTGTTGTTAGCGGCGTACAGGACGAACGGCTGTTGTTGCGCTTGTGCTCCTTTCTTCCTTGGTATAACCGAGATGTTTGCTCCGGTATCGACCAAGAAAGACAATCGTGTTTTCTTATCCGTGACGAACAGGCGGTGTGTAGTTCCTAATACGCCGGGTCCCGCCGCAGCCAGCGTATGTGTTAGTTTTCCGACGTTTCTTCATTGTTCTTGTAGGAACATGGTGTAGTACAGCGTCGGGCGTGCTTGCCGAACCTCTTGTGGTAGTAGCAGTAGCTGGGCGGCGTGGCGGAAGCAGAACGAGAACGCGTGCGTTGTCTGAACTGGCGTGTTGGCGTTCGGTTGCGGCGGTATGTTTCCTGCGTCGATCTTTCATTGCGTAGTTCAGCAACTTCTAGGTGTAGTTTCCTGATTTCGTTTACTAAGTCTGCAATCTCCGGGTCCCGTGTGCGGTCCATTGTTTTTTGTAGGGGGAGCGTCTTCTTTTGTCGGGGTCACCACTTTAGGAGCTTGGAGGTAGTTGGAGGCGAAAAGAGAGACGGTTCGATAACGAATGATCTTTATTATTATTTATTTTTTTTTTGTTCCCCTCCGCGGGAAGGGCAGGAGGACAAAAATGCCCTGACGCATACTCTGGCGCGATTCCAAAGTTATGTGGGACTCGTCCCGACGCCTACCAGGACCATACCCACTAAAAACCCCCTGTCGGCTCGTGCATTTTTGCCACTCAGCCTTCATCGGAGCGACGGCCAATTGGAGAAAGAGGCCGCGCTAGCGGGGCCCAGAAGGGGTCACCCGCTGGGATTACATAGCACTGAAGGTGCTCAAAAATTAAAAGTAAAATAAAAACATTAAAAAATGAAAAGTAAATAATGAAAACATTAAAAATTGAAAAATTAAATATGCATTAATTCGGATTTACGTTAGAATTAGAATTTACGTTAGAATTAGAATTTGCGGCCAGAAGGGCCTCGAGATCGCGTGACAGTCTGGTGGATGAGTACGTTTGCGCATTTCTAGGCCTAGCGACTTTGAACTTCGAGTCTAACACAGGAGCAGCATATGAGACAGAATCACGAACTAGAGGATTGGGATGGGTTTCGGAGCGTTTGAAGAACGCTTCAGAGAGTGTTTTGAGATATTGTTGTACTGTAGGCAGTTCAAGATCTCTATGCAAGTCCGCGTTACGCACGTACCACGGTGCGCCTGTGGCCCGGCGGCAAAAGAGGTTTTGAACTACCTGCAGTTTGTGCAGGAGGGAGGGTTTGGCGTGGGCAAAGATTGGCGAGGCATACGTCATGACGGGTCTAACGCAGACCTTGTAAAGTGTACGTTTGTTTCTGAAGGACATTTTACTTTTTCTACCTAACATGCTATTTAGGCGGACTAAATAGTGACGAGCGAGTTTCGAAACTCTTTCAACGTGTGGCTTGAAAGAAAGCGTCGGATCTAATGTGACGCCTAAGTATTTAGTACTGCGCTTCCAGGGGATGGGAATGCCTAACATTCGAACGTGGGGATCGCCATCGGGACGACGGCGTTTGTGGTCGAAGCGCATCGCAGAACTCTTTTCAGGGTTCACATCGATGCGCCATTCTTGAAACCATGCACCAAGGGCGTTTACGGCCTTTTGGAGTCTGGTTACAAGGCGCCGAACACCGTAACCTTTGGTATAGAGTGCGGTGTCGTCAGCGAAGAGGGCGAGTTCGACGCCTTTCGGCGGGATGGGAATGTCGTTGGTGTACACGGTGTACAGCAGAGGGGCGAGGACTGAGCCTTGAGGGACTCCAGCCTTTATGGGACGAGGTGCAGAAAGCGTGCCTTCGTGTTTAAATCGAAACGTACGGTCTTTGAGAAATGACGCTATTATCCTGACTAGGCGATCCGGTAAGCCTATCTTGTAGAGTTTATAAACGAGACCGCTGTGCCAGACTTTATCGAAAGCCTTGGCTACGTCAAAGAAAACCGCGACTGTTTTATAACGACGCGGATAGAAACCGTCAAGTATATACTCGACGATTCGGTGGACTTGCTGAGGGCAGGAGTGTTTAGCGCGAAAGCCGAACTGATGGGGAATAATGAGAGGATCGCCATCCGTTGGAAACAGATGGTTCCGCATTCGAGAAAGTATGACTCTCTCGAGAAGTTTAGACATTGACTTGAGGAGGCTGATGGGTCTGTGATTAGCCGGGACGTTCAGAGGTTTGCCCGGCTTGGGAATGCTTCTTTCCAAGCTTTAGGAAAGTAGCTATGGTCGAAGCAGGCATTGAAAATGATAGCTAACAAGGTAAGCATCTGTTGCGGTAGGTGCTTAAGTGCGTGGTTGGAAATTCCATCCGCACCCAGAGCCTTTTTGGACTTTTGATTTCTAATGAGAAGCAAGATTTCGTCATTAGAGACTGTGTCAGGGTCGGCGGTGATGGGGAGAGAGTCTCTACGAAGGACTTCGTCCTCCACCGCCTGGATGTGTGAGGGATCAGCAGGTTGCGTGCTGGGCGAGCATTGTGCGGCAATGCTGTCGGCGAAGCATTCGGCTTTCTCTTCGACTTCGAAGGCAGTAGTGCCGTCGGGACGATTGAGGGGAGGAACGTGAGAAACGGTGTCTACGCGTAAGGCTCGGGCCATGCTATAGTACGCTTGGTGGGACGGAGAGATATTCGCCATGAGATCGTTCATCTGAGCGTCTCGGAGTTCCGCGAGGCAAGACCTAACTTTACGTTGAAGCTGATTCGCAGCTGTTCTATAGGCGGGCGTGGGATATTTCTTGGCTCTCCGGAGAGCCGCGTTTTTAGCTTTAATAAGATTGCTAACGGCTAAGGGAAGCGTGGGTTTGCCTTGCTTAGCAACCTTTTCGTTGTCACTGATGGCTGAGTTGATAGCATCAGTGAGAGAATTTACTAATGAATCGATTTTATCCGGGCTATCTAATTGTTCGGGAGAGATCGCGAGTGGAGAGTTCGGAGCCTCTAAGGCTGAAACTAACGTATTTTTAAAACCTTTCCAGTTGGTAAAGGTCTTAGGAGATGAGGCGTTATCGTTCGGCGGTCCTAGCACGAGGGAAACGGGGCGATGGTCGGAGCCTAGGTCATCGAGCGGTTCGATAGACCTTAGATCAAGATTGATTCGCTTGACAATTGCAAAGTCGAGGATGTCAGGAGAGTAGGACGGGTTGTTGGGATAGTGAGTGGGAGTGATGGGGGATATGACGTCTAGGTCAAGGGAGTTAGTGATGTCGAGGAGAGCGATACCGCTGGTGTTAGTCGATAGGCACGTCCAGTCAGTATGTTTGGAGTTAAAGTCTCCGAACATAATGACTGAATGGCCGAGGGCGAGAATGGCCTCAAAGTCGCTGCGGATTGGTCTGGTACCACTAGGTATGTAGATTGAAGCTATGATGATGGTCGGATGACCAGTCATAGCCAATCTACACACAGTGGCTTCCATGTTGAGGAGAGGAGGGGTAGGGAGAGGACAGCAATGGAAACCTCTTTTGTAATATATAGCGGTGCCGCCGAAACCGTCGGAGTTGGGCCTATCGTTACGAATAAACGCGTACTTAGGTATAGCGAATCCCCTGGAGCGGTTTGGAGTAAGCCATGTCTCCTGGAGAAGGAATAAGTCAGGTTCTTTGTTCTGAAGGAACAGTTTAATCTCGGGAAGGTTGGTGTTCAGGCTACGAGCGTTAAAAGATATTAGGGATAAGCCCTTGGGTTTGATACGACAGGACGCGGGATTCGCGGGTCTAGACATTATAATTTATTATATACGAATTTATACAAATAAAAAAGAATTTACAACGAACTTAGGAGCGAGTGATGCTCGGCTAAAGCAAATAGACGCTCTTGAGGAGAGCGGGCGGCTCGCAGTTTGCGTGCGAGCACGGAAATTTCGTTAATATCGACGTTTTGAATAACGTCGAACACGGTCTTCATGTCCTCAGCCAACGACGACTGAGGTGCGGATGACGGAGAAGGACGCGGCCCTACGGAAGCTACGGGAGCTGGGATGGGTCGGGAAGGTGCAGGCGGAACGACCGGACGCTGCCTCCAAGACAGAGCCGGAGTAGGCGTCGGCTGAACGGGCTTTGCTTCCGGGGGACCCCGGTTGCGCAGCGGCGGGAAGTTAGCGGAGGTGAGCGGCGGCGCCGGTTTAGGCGCGACCCTCTTGACGGTGGAGCGCGGAGCGCGCGGGCAACCCCTGTAGTTTGCTGTGTGGCCGGACTGGCCGCACAGCACACAGGCAGGGGGGGAAGTGGATTCGGGAGTGCGAGTGCACTCCTTAGTGAAGTGGGGATCCAGGCACTTAACGCACCTGGGGGGAGCTGAACAGTTAGCCGCTGCGTGGCCATATAGCTGGCAGCGGTGGCACTGCCCAGGGTGACCGCGGGGGTTGGGACGCTCGACGGAGATGTTCGAGAGTCCGCAAATTGTGCGAGCCTCTCTGAAAATCTCTTTCGAGTTTGGAGTGTTGGTAAGGATTACCAGAGCTAAGGGAAAACGCCTACCGCGGTTGGAGTGCATCTTGTGCACTGCTGTGACCGGGAAACCCTGAGACTTAAGGTCATCGAGGATTTCTTCGTTCTCGAGCTCGAACGGGACGCCCCGTAGTACTGCGCGGATCTTACGCTCCTCCGGGAGGGCGTAGGTGTGATAAGCTATTTGTTTTAAAGAAAGTAACCGAGTGAACGCGCGGAAGTCGTCGACGGTCGCGACCTGGATTTTAATTGTGTCGCCTGCATTAGTTGCTTTTAAGTAATTAATTTTGTGCTCTTTGCACAAGTTTGAAACCGCGGTCCAGCGCGCTTTTTCACGCAGGAATACGGGCGGAGGGAGCTGAGGCTTCGACGGGACGGGAGCGCAGCGCGTCGCTGGTTTCGATGTGACCGACGGAGACGCGGTTACTACGAGCGATTTAAGTGGCGCGGGGGCTGGTGTTGAAGACACCGGGGAGGGCTCGGGTATTGAAGATACCGAAGCTTTCTTAGAGCGCTTCTTGGAGCGCTTGGCGACGAGTTGAAACGCGGGCTCAGGAGAGCCGGTTAAGGTGACGGCATCTGACGATGTATCAGACGCGGGTTCGGAGTCGCTCCCGGGAGCGGTACGCTTACGACGCGATGCGTGAGAGGATGCGACCGATTCGCAGTCCATCTCGGACGAGGCGGGAGACGCGGGAGAGCTTAAGACCTGAGGGGTCTCGACGTTGGAGGCCTGAGGGGCCGGGGTTGGGGCCTGAGGGGCCGGGGACGCGTTAAGCGCTAGTACAGCTTGCGTAAATATGTCGTCAGAAATTGAAACACCCGACGCGGCGAGTGCTTGGGCGAACGCCTTCGCAATGTTAATGACGATTTGCTTATCCATTTGGGAAGGGGTTGGGACAATATGTAAAAATATAAGTATAATAAAAGATGCCTAGATCCTAAAAAACCTAGCAAAATCCTAGCGGCAAACCTCCCTACCAGCGGTAGGGGGGCTGGGGAGAATAAATTAAAACTAACAATAGTACGCCGAAGGCCGCTACCTAGAAACCTAAAAAAGGGTGCGCAGGTAAAGAGTTGACCGCGTTAGGGTCAACCTTTACCGACAGAAAGGACAAATACACACGAAAACACACAAATATGATAGAAATAAATATGAAAATAGGAGAAAAATAAATAAAATAGAGAAGAGAAATAAATAAAAAGGACTGGTTCAGTACAAATTCGTTGTCACCGTTAAGTATCATTTGCACTGAAACCAGACTACTTACGCCGGGCACAACACTGCACTCAGCACAAGCACAACACAACTTAGCACAGCACTTTGAAGACTAAGAGGCTTAGTCGCAAAGAAAAATCGCACTTCGAAAGCACTCAGACGGAGTAGAAAGACTTAGGAAACCGTAGCACGGAGCCAACACGCTAGACTGTGACGTCAGTAAACTGAGCGCCGCGGAATGGCGGGAAGGGACCGATCAACGGAGAGCTGGGTCTTGCACGTCCGCACCGCGTGGCGATCGGAGCGAGAATGGGATCTTTATTAGTTTTTTTTTTTTTTTTTTTTTGCTGCCGAAGCACCCTCTCTCGGGAGGGAGGTGGAAGATTCGTCATGAATACCTCCGCAGCCGTCTGCGGGGTTATGTGGGACTCACCAAAGTGGCACCTACCCACTAAAAACCACCCAAGTGGGTGTAGCATGGGAATGCTGTCAGCCTTCATCGGAGCGACACCCGGGTTGGGAGGTGGGCGCGCAAGC
This sequence comes from Marasmarcha lunaedactyla, assembly GCA_923062675.1. Classification (NCBI taxonomy): domain Eukaryota; kingdom Metazoa; phylum Arthropoda; class Insecta; order Lepidoptera; family Pterophoridae; genus Marasmarcha; species Marasmarcha lunaedactyla. The sequence goes on along the minus strand of OV281339.1, from coordinate 7,184,853 downwards.
AGGGACCCGCTAGCGGGTCACCCGCTGAGAATATTTAATCACTTAAGGTGCAAATGACATTTATATATTGTTGATTAAACGGCCTGGGCAGCCTTAAGCTGGTCCAGATTGGCCGAAAGTTGATCGGGGGGATCCGAGAGTGCATTTCTCGGTCTACGGACTTTGTACCTCGACGGCATGGACGGAGCAGTATAAGCTACTGTCTCTCGTATAAGGGGGTTAGGGTGCTCTTCGGATCGCTTAAAGTAAGCGGTGGAGAGCGTCCTAAGGTGTTGTTGTATGGTAGGCAGTTCGAGATCTCTGTGCAAGTCTGCGTTTCGCACGTACCACGGAGCATCCGTGGCCCGGCGGCAGAAGAGATTCTGGACTACCTGTAGTTTATACATATCGGAGGGTTTAGCATGTGCAAATATTGGGGCGGCGTACGTCATGACTGGTCTCACGCAAACCTTAAAAAGCGTTCGCTTGTTCCTAAGAGACATTTTACTGTGCCGGCCTAACATACTGTTAAGTCGACCCATGTACAGACGGGCGAGTTTGGTAACTCGGAGAATGTGTGGACGGAATGAAAGCGTACGATCGAGCGTTACGCCTAGGTACTTGGTGGTGAGTGCCCACGGGATGGGCGTACCTAGCATTCGGATGTGGGGGTCGTAGGGACGACGGCGTTTATGATCGAAGCGCATCGCAGAGCTTTTCTCTGGATTTACATCGATACGCCATTTTTTAAACCAAGCTCCGAGGTCATTTACGGCCTTCTGGAGCTTGGTGATGAGTGTGTCGACGTGCACGCCCTTGACGTATAGGGCAGTGTCGTCAGCAAAGAGGGAGAGTTGAACACCTTTAGACGGGATGGGTATGTCATTGGTGTATATTGTGTATAGTAACGGGGCGAGTACCGAGCCCTGAGGGACGCCCGCCTTGAGGGGGCGGGGGGTGGAGAGCGTACCTTCGTGTTTGAAACGAAAGGTGCGATCTTTAAGGTAGGAGCCGACTAGTTTGACTAGACGGTCGGGCAAGCCTGTGTTGTGAAGCTTGTAAATGAGCCCTGCGTGCCAGACTTTGTCAAAAGCCTTGGCTACGTCAAAGAAGACCGCGACTGTTTTCAGTCGTCTGGGGTAGAAGCCGTCGAGTATGTACTCGACGATTCGGTGGACTTGCTGAGGGCACGAGTGTTTGGCTCGAAAGCCGAATTGATGGGGGATAATAAGGGGGTCACCGTCCGCTGGGAACAGGTGGTCCTTCATTCGAGCGAGTATGACTCTCTCGAGAAGTTTGGCCATTGCCTTGAGTAGACTGATGGGTCTGTGATTAGCCGGGTTATTCAAGGGTTTACCCGGCTTGGGAATGCCTATGACTATAGCTTCTTTCCAAGCTTTTGGAAAGTAGCTTAGATCAAAGCAAGCATTGAAAATAATCGCAAGTAAGGTAAGCACCTGCCGAGGCAGCTGCTTAAGTGCTTGGTTGGAAATTCCATCCGCACCCGGGGCCTTCTTGGATTCCTGTTTCCTAATGATGAGTAGGATTTCATCATTAGAAACTGTAATGGGGTCAGCGGTGATTGGACGGGAGTCTTTGCAATCGACTTCGTCTTCCACCGCCTGGATGTGAGCTGGGTCTGTGGGTTGGGTACTCGGGGAGCATTGTGAAGCAATGCTATCGGCGAAGCATTCAGCTTTTTCGTCGTCCTCGAAGGCGGTAGTGCCATCGGGGCGAGATAACGGAGGGGTGTAGGTACGAGCGTCTAGTCGGAGGGCTCTCGCCATCCTATAGTACGCCGTGTGGGACGGGGAAATATTAATCATAAGATCGTTCCTTTGAACGTCTCTATATTCCGCGACGGTACGTTTGACTTTACGTTGAAGTTGGTTAGCGATTTGCCTGTAGGCGGGTGTGGGGTATTTTCTGGCTCTGCGGAGAGCGGCGTTTTTAGCTTTAATTAGGTTGCTAATGTCCAAGGGAAGCTTGGGCTTGCCATGCTTAGCAACCTTTAGGTTCTCACTGATGGCCGAGTTGATGGCGGTAGTGAGAGAATCGACTATCGAGTCGATTTTATCCGTGCTATCGAGATAGTCGGATGAAATCGCGAGTGGGCAGTCTGGGGCTTCCAAGGCCGAAGACAGGGTGTGCTTGAAACCTTCCCAATTGGTATAGGTTTTCGGAGCAGGAGGGTCGTTTTGGGGTCCTAGTATTAGGGACACCGGACGGTGGTCAGAGCCTAAGTCGTCTAGCGGCTGTATGGTCTTAAGGTCGAGATTGATATCCTTGACGATGGCAAAGTCAAGGATATCAGGTGAATGGAGTGGGTTGTCCGGGTAATGTGTCGGTGTAACCGGTGAAATGACGTCAAGATCGAGTGACTTCGTGATGTCTAGTAATTTAACACCACTGGTGTTAGTCGACAAGCACGTCCAGTCAGTATGTTTGCAATTAAAATCGCCGAACATAATGACGGATTGCCCCAGTTCGAGTAAGGCCTCGAAGTCACAACGAAGGGGCGCTGTACCACTAGGTATGTAGACCGAGGCCAAGACTATGGTCCTGTGACCTGTCATAGCCAGCCTACATACTGTGGCCTCCATGTTGGTGAGCGGAGGCGTGGGAATTGGAGAACAGTGGATACTTCTCTTGTAGTAGATGGCAGTGCCGCCTCGTTGGACCGAGGCGGGCCTGTCACCACGCACAAGGGAGTATTTAGGAATGTTAAGACCCCTGGTGTGCTGGGGTTTTAAAAATGTCTCTTGGACAAGGATTAACTCGGGCTCAATGTTCTTAATGAACAGTTTGAGCTCCGGAAGTTGGTTGATTAGACCTCGGGTGTTGAAGGAGATCAGGGATAAACCCCTAGGTTTGATGCGACCAGTCGTGGCGCTTGGTGTATTATTCATTATAGATGTACCTATAATGAATTAATAAGGGATTGGTACTCAGCTAGTACCATAAATCGGTCTTGCGAGCAACGAGCCGCGCGCAGTTTGTTAGCGCACTGCGCAACTTGGGTCATATCGACACCTTTGAAGGTGTCGAATATTAGTTTAAGATCCTCAGCCATAGAAGGCTGAGGAGAAGTCTGGGGCCCTGCTTGTGGAGCAGGGCGGGTGGGTGCAGCCGGACGCTGTCTCCAGGCAAGCACTGGAGTGGGCGTGGGCTGGGCGGGCTTTGCTGCCGGGGAATCCCGGTGGCGCAGCGGCGGGAAATTAGTGTTACTAATAAGGGGCGGGGCCTGTCTGGGCGCCGCCCTCCTTGCAACAGGTCGGGAAGTGCGGGGTGCGCGGGGGCAGCCCCTGTAGTTGGCGGTGTGGCCGGACTGGCCACACAGCACACAGGATGGGGGAGAGGTCCACTCCGGAGTGCGGTTGCACTCCTTCGTGAAGTGAGGCTCCAGGCACTTAACGCACCTGGGACTGGCGAGACAATTACGCGCCGCGTGCCCATAATGTTGACAGCGGTGGCACTGTCCTGGATAGCCTCGGCGATGTGGCGTTTCAACGGAGATTCCGGAGAGGCCGCAGATAGTGCGGGCCTCGCGGAAGAACTCTCGGGATTTAGGTGAGTTGGTCAGTATGACCAAGGCTAAGGGAAAACGGCGGCCGTTCTTGCTGTGTATCTTGTGCACAGCCTCGGCGGGAAAGCCTTGAGCTTTGATATCCTCAAGGATGATCTCGTTCGAGAATTCGAACGGGACTCCCCGTAGGATGGCTTTTATTTTACGCTCTTCTGGGAGAGCGTACGTGTGATAGGCGATCTGCCTTTGGGTGAGGAGCTGAGTCAGACTTCTGAAGTCAGTTACTGTGGGAACAGTGATTTTGACGGCCACGTTCATGTTAGTGGCCTGTACATAGTTGATTTTTTGCTCGCGGCAAAGGTTTGAAACTAGAGGCCAGTTGGCCTTATCCCGTAGGAACACGGGGGGAGGGGTCTTAGCCGTAGCTAAAACAGGCGCGCAGCGCGTTGCTGGCTTGGTGGGAGCGGCGGTTGAGCCGACTGGGGGAGTCACGTTGAGTGACATGAGGGGGACGGGGGAGGGGGGCGACTGTGTCGCCGGGCAGGCGGTTGGTGTCGGCGACACCGGCCTGGAGGTGGGTGTCGGAGACACCCGGGATTTCTTATTCCGCTTGGAGCGGCGCTCTACGAGCGTAAAGGTGACCGTCGGCTCGGGTGAGCCGGTGAGGGTGTCCGCTAGGGACTCGGCGCTGCTGCTAGACGCAGTGCGCTTGGAGGGGCGGGCGGCGGATGAGGCCGAGGTTGAGGTCGCCGTCGAGGTGGCGTCGTCCGAATGATCGCACTCCATTTCACTGGAGGCGGAGGAGGGGGGAGCGCTGTGAGGCAGCGATGTCGTCGTGGCCTGAAAAGCCGGGGCCTGAAGGGCCAGTGGAGCCAACACGGTGGCGAACATGGGCGAGAGATCGCTAAGCATTCGAAGAAATGCATGTGGGTCGAATGGGGCGCCTGAAGCGGCGACGCCGTCGACGAATTGCTTCGCAAGCTCAGCGTGAGCTTGCGCAGCCATTGCGTACGGCGGGGGAGGGAAGGGGAGCTATCGATATATTAAATATGATAAATATATACTTTATGAGCAAAACCTAGCACAAAACCTAACTAAGCCTCCCTACCGGCGGTAGGGGGGGTCGGGACGGCCGCAGCGGTGCCCCTAACTCGGACAGCGCTGGTTCCGTCACCCTGGGTAAGGCCCAGTGCACTGGGATCGGGACTTCCGGTTTGTTGTTTGCCTGAAGGGCGAAACTGTGCGCACCGGGGCAACGCCGACTGGTTTCGTTGGCACCGTTACGCGTATCCACCAGCCCACGAAGTCTTGAACTCGGCGAACTTACTACACGAAGAACTCCTGGAACGTCGAAGCCCGTCGACGTAGCTCACGTACGACGAGACACGAAGACGGTTAGCAAGCCACTAATCGCCGTGAAAACGGCGTTTGAAATTTAAAACGGAAACGTCAATGAAATAATAATACGGTAACGACCTTATGAAATTTGATTGCTCGATTAGCGCGGGGGCTAAGGGAGCGGGGGGAGGCGTCTGCGATCGGCGTGCGAACGAATCCACACGCAAACCGAGACTCTGTTTTTGATCGATCTTTATTAGAATCCCGGCCTCTTTATATATAATTTTTTTTTTTTTTTTTTTTTTTTTTGCTGCCGAGGCACCCTCGCGGGAGGGAGGTGGAAGATGCGTCATGCATACCCGCCCGCAGGTAAATTCCTCTGCGGGGGGGTTATGTGGGACTCACCAGAATGGCACCTACCCACTAAAAACCACCTGTTGGCTGTAGTAAGCGTATACTATTAGCCTTCATCGGAAGCGACACCCGTCGGGAAGTTGGGCGCGCTGGCGGAGACCCGCTAGCGTGTCTTCCGCCTGTAGTGAAAGTTGCACTGAAGGTGCTCAAAGGGACATGAGTTGGTGGCCGTTCGGGGCAGCCTCCGGTGAAGCCGGGGCTGCGCGGAGGTCGGCCGAAGCATGATTTAGGGATCAATTCATTTAAATGAACCTATAATGAATTGAGAAGGGAACTATGTTCCGCCAGAGCTAGCAAACGCATTGTCGGAGTACGTGAAGCCCTAAGTTTACGGGCTAAGACTGCAATCTCCCTAACATCGACACTTTTGATAGCGTCGCAGACGATACGCATATCGTCTGCTACGGAGGGTTGAGGAGTGATATTGGATGGGCGAGGAGCCGGGATGGGATTCGCTAGTGCAGCGGGTCGGTGCCTCCAGTTCTCTGGAGCAGGCTTGGGCTGGGTAGGCTTTGCAGCCGGAGGAACCCGGCTACGCAGCGGCGGAAAGTTTTCCTGAGAAAGGGGCGGGGCCTGTTTGGGTGCCGCCCTCTTAGAATTTGTACGCATACAACGGGGTGCACGGGGGCAGCCCCTGTAGTTTGCGGTGTGGCCGGACTGGCCACAAAGCTCGCAATCGGGAGGAGAGGTAGTTTCAGGAGTGCGATTGCACTCTTTAGTGTAATGAGGGACCAGGCACTTGACGCACCTGGGCGGTGCGCGGCAGTTGGCCGCCGCGTGCCCGTATAACTGGCACCGGTGGCACTGGCCGGGGTGACCGCGTCTGTGAGGCATCTCAACTTTGATGCCAGAGAGGCCGCATATGATGCTGACCTCTTTGAAGATCGTCCTTGACTTGGGGACGTTGGCGAGAACCGCCAGAGCGAGAGGGTGTTGCCTCCCGTACTTGCTGTGCATTTTATGCACCGCGAGTGCCGGGAAGCCTTGGGATTGCAGATCCTCCAGGATAGCCTCGTTCGATAATTCGAACGGGACTCCCCTGAGTACCGCTCTGAACTTACGCTCTTCTGACAGAGCGTAAGTGTGATAAGCATATTGCTTATCGGTGAGGAGCTTAGTCAAAGCTCGGAAATCGTCTATCGACGAGACAGTGATTTTAACAGATTCACCCGAGTTGGTCGCTCGGGTGTAGAGGATCTTGTGCTCTTTGCACAAAGTCGAGACCTCGGACCATTTACCCTTTTCCCGAAGGAACACGGGTGGTGGGACCTTGGCCTTGGCAGAAGAGGCCGGGGCGGGTGTTGTATGCACCGGGATAGCTGGCGTTGAAGTCGCCGCGGTGGGTGTTGAAGACACCGGGACGGGCGTTGAGGACGCCGGGGCTTGTTTTGGGCGCTTTTTAGAGCGCTTCTTAACCAGAGTGAAGGAGGGTGGCTCAGGGCCAGAAGGGGTGGCGTCCGAGGATGACTCGGTCGCGGGTGCGCGCTTGCGGCGCGGAGGGGCGTCTACTTCACACTCCATGTCACTGGAGGAAGGGGACGCGGGAGGGCCTAAGACCAGAGTGGTCTGAGTAGCCTGAGGGACGGAGGTGGCCTGAGGGGCCGTTTTGGACATTATCTGCATGAAAAAAGGGATAAGAGTATCAACGAAACGATACTTATCGGCATTTGCATAGAAATTTTCAACACGGAAAATTTCATATATCTGTTCCCTAACCTCATCAAAGGTTAGGGAAGCCATTGCGGAGGGGTTGGGGAGGGACAACAATATATAAATATATATACTATGAACCTAACAACGACGACTAACTTCCTAAAACCACCCTACACGCAGTAGGGCGGTTGGAAACGACGCGGATAACTTACTCGAACACGAAGACTCGAAGTTCTGGAACGCAGATCTTGCCGGAGCGGCGACGGCGACGCAGTCGGCGACGTCGGGCAGCAGGCGGAACGAAGATTAGTCGTGAAAACGACTTTTCTATGAAATTTAGGAAATACGGTACGAAGCCTGGGTCGTGAAAACGACCCCTGAAATTTGGGGTGCTCAACTAGTGCGGGGACTAAAGAGCGGAAAAAGCGTCTGCGATCCACGTGCGAACGAATCCGCACGCTTTTTTTTTTTTTTTTTTTTTTTTGCTGCCGAAGCACCCTCTCTCGGGAGGGAGGTGGAAGATTCGTCATGAATACCTCCGCAGCCGTCTGCGGGGTTATGTGGGACTCACCAAAGTGGCACCTACCCACTAAAAACCACCCAAGCGGCTGTAGCATGGGAATGCTGTCAGCCTTCATCGGAGCGACACCCGGGTTGGGAGGTGGGCGCGCAAGCAGGGACCCGCTAGCGGGTCACCCGCTGAGAATACTTAAATCACTTAAGGTGCAAATGACATTTATATATTGTTGATTAAACGGCCTGGGCAGCCTTAAGCTGGTCCAGATTAGCCGAAAGTTGATCGGGGGGATCCGAGAGTGCATTTCTCGGTCTACGGACTTTGTACCTCGACGGCATGGACGGAGCAGTATAGGCTACTGTCTCGCGTATAAGGGGGTTAGGGTGCTCTTCGGATCGCTTAAAATAAGCGGTGGAGAGCGTCCTAAGATGTTGTTGTATAGTAGGCAGTTCGAGATCTCTGTGCAAGTCTGCATTTCGCACGTACCACGGAGCATCCGTGGCCCGGCGGCAGAAGAGATTCTGAACTACCTGTAGTTTATACATATCGGAGGGTTTAGCATGTGCAAATATCGGGGCGGCGTACGTCATGACTGGTCTCACGCAAACCTTAAAAAGCGTTCGCTTGTTCCTAAGAGACATTTTACTGTGTCGGCCTAACATACTGTTAAGTCGACCCATGTACAGACGGGCGAGTTTGGTAACTCGGAGAATGTGTGGTCGGAATGAAAGCGTACGATCGAGCGTTACGCCTAGGTACTTGGTGGTGAGTGCCCACGGGATGGGCGTACCTAGCATTCGGATGCGGGGGTCGTAGGGACGACGGCGTTTATGATCGAAGCGCATCGCAGAGCTTTTCTCTGGATTTTCATCGATACGCCATTTTTTAAACCAAGCTCCGAGGTCATTTACGGCCTTCTGGAGTTTGGTGATGAGTGTGTCGACGTGCACGCCCTTGACGTATAGGGCAGTGTCGTCAGCAAAGAGGGAGAGTTGAACACCTTTAGACGGGATGGGTATGTCATTGGTGTATATTGTGTATAGTAACGGGGCGAGTACCGAGCCCTGAGGGACGCCCGCCTTGAGGGGGCGGGGGGTGGAGAGCGTACCTTCGTGTTTGAAACGAAAGGTGCGATCTTTAAGGTAGGAGCCGACTAGTTTGACTAGACGGTCGGGCAAGCCTGTGTTGTGAAGCTTGTAAATGAGCCCTGCGTGCCAGACTTTGTCAAAAGCCTTGGCTACGTCAAAGAAGACCGCGACTGTTTTCAGTCGTCTGGGGTAGAAGCCGTCGAGTATGTACTCGACGATTCGGTGGACCTGCTGGGGGCACGAGTGTTTGGCTCGAAAGCCGAATTGATGGGGGATAATAAGGGGGTCACCGTCCGCTGGGAACAGGTGGTCCTTCATTCGAGCGAGTATGACTCTCTCGAGAAGTTTGGCCATTGCCTTGAGTAGACTGATGGGTCGGTGATTAGCCGGGTTATTCAAGGGTTTACCCGGCTTGGGAATGCCTATGACTATAGCTTCTTTCCAAGCTTTTGGAAAGTAGCTTAGATCAAAGCAAGCATTGAAAATAATCGCAAGTAAGGTAAGCACCTGCCGAGGCAGCTGCTTAAGTGCTTGGTTGGAAATTCCATCCGCACCCGGGGCCTTCTTGGATTCCTGTTTCCTAATGATGAGTAGGATTTCATCATTAGAAACTGTAATGGGGTCAGCGGTGATTGGACGGGAGTCTTTGCAATCGACTTCGTCTTCCACCGCCTGGATGTGAGCTGGGTCTGTGGGTTGGGTACTCGGGGAGCATTGTGAAGCAATGCTATCGGCGAAGCATTCAGCTTTTTCGTCGTCCTCGAAGGCGGTAGTGCCATCGGGGCGAGATAACGGAGGGGTGTAGGTACGAGCGTCTAGTCGGAGGGCTCTCGCCATCCTATAGTACGCCGTGTGGGACGGGGAAATATTAATCATAAGATCGTTCCATTGAACGTCTCTGTATTCCGCGACGGTACGTTTGACTTTACGTTGAAGTTGGTTAGCGATTTGCCTGTAGGCGGGTGTGGGGTATTTTCTGGCTCTGCGGAGAGCGGCATTTTTAGCTTTAATTAGGTTGCTAATGTCCAAGGGAAGCTTGGGCTTGCCATGCTTAGCAACCTTTAGGTTCTCACTGATGGCCGAGTTGATGGCGGTAGTGAGAGAATCGACTATCGAGTCGATTTTATCCGTGCTATCGAGATAGTCGGATGAAATCGCGAGTGGGCAGTCTGGGGCTTCCAAGGCCGAAGACAGGGTGTTCTTGAAACCTTCCCAATTGGTATAGGTTTTCGGAGCAGGAGGGTCGTTTTGGGGTCCTAATATTAGGGACACCGGACGGTGGTCAGAGCCTAAGTCGTCTAGCGGCTGTATGGTCTTAAGGTCGAGATTGATATCCTTGACGATGGCAAAGTCAAGGATATCAGGTGAATGTAGTGGGTTGTCCGGGTAATGTGTCGGTGTAACCGGTGAAATGACGTCAAGATCGAGTGACTTCGTGATGTCTAGTAATTTAACACCACTGGTGTTAGTCGACAAGCACGTCCAGTCAGTATGTTTGCAATTAAAATCGCCGAACATAATGACGGATTGCCCCAGTTCGAGTAAGGCCTCGAAGTCACAACGAAGGGGCGCTGTACCACTAGGTATGTAGACCGAGGCCAAGACTATGGTCCTGTGACCTGTCATAGCCAGCCTACATACTGTGGCCTCCATGTTGGTGAGCGGAGGCGTGGGAATTGGAGAACAGTGGATACTTCTCTTGTAGTAGATGGCAGTGCCGCCTCGTTGGACCGAGGCGGGCCTGTCACCACGCACAAGGGAGTATTTAGGAATGTTAAGACCCCTGGTGTGCTGGGGTTTTAAAAATGTCTCTTGGACAAGGATTAACTCGGGCTCAATGTTCTTAATGAACAGTTTGAGCTCCGGAAGTTGGTTGATTAGACCTCGGGTGTTGAAGGAGATCAGGGATAAACCCCTAGGTTTGATGCGACCAGTCGTGGCGCTTGGTGTATTATTCATTATAGATGTACCTATAATGAATTAATTAGGGATTGGTACTCAGCGAGTACCATAAAGCGGTCTTGGGAGTTGCGGGCCGCGCGCAGTTTGCTGGCACACTGCGCGACTTGTGACATATCGACTCCTTTGATGGTGTCGTATATCAGTTTGAGGTCCTCAGCCATCGAAGGCTGAGGAGAGGGTTTTGGGCCCGCTGGTGGAGCTGGGTGGGTCGGGGCAGCCGGACGCTGTCTCCAGGCAAGCACTGGAGTGGGCGTGGGCTGGGCGGGCTTTGCTGCCGGGGAATCCCGGTGGCGCAGCGGCGGGAAATTAGTGTTACTAATGAGGGGCGGGGCCTGTCTGGGCGCCGCCCTCCTTGCAACAGGACGGGAAGTGCGGGGTGCGCGGGGGCAGCCCCTGTAGTTGGCGGTGTGGCCGGACTGGCCACACAGCACACAGGATGGGGGAGAGGTCCACTCCGGAGTGCGGTTGCACTCCTTCGTGAAGTGTGGCTCCAGGCACTTAACGCACCTGGGACTAGCGAGACAATTACGCGCCGCGTGCCCGTAAAGTTGACAGCGGTGGCACTGTCCTGGATAGCCACGGCGATGTGGCGTTTCAACGGAGATTCCGGAGAGGCCGCAGATAGTGCGGGCCTCGCGGAAGAACTCTCGGGATTTAGGTGAGTTGGTCAGTATGACCAAGGCTAAGGGAAAACGGCGGCCGTTTTTGCTGTGCATCTTGTGCACAGCCTCGGCGGGAAAGCCTTGAGCTTTGATATCCTCAAGGATGATCTCGTTCGAGAATTCGAACGGGACTCCCCGTAGGATGGCTTTTATTTTACGCTCTTCTGGGAGAGCGTACGTGTGATAGGCGATATGCCTTTGGGTGAGGAGCTGTGTCAGACTTCTGAAGTCCGTTACTGTGGGAACAGTGATTTTGACGGCCACGTTCATGTTAGTGGCCTGTACGTAATTGATTTTTTGCTCGCGGCAAAGGTTTGAAACTAGAGGCCAGTTGGCCTTTTCCCGTAGGAACACGGGGGGAGGGTTCTTAGCCTTGGCTAAGACCGGTTCGCAGCGCGAGGCCGGCTTGGCGGGGGCAGCGGTGAAGCTGGCGGGAACAGTCACGTCGAGTGACATGAGGGGGACGGGGGAGGGGGGCGACTGTGTCGCCGGGCAGGCGGTTGGTGTCGGCGATACCGGCCTGGAGGTGGGTGTCGGAGACACCCGGGATTTCTTATTCCGCTTGGAGCGGCGCTCTACGAGCGTGAAGGTGACGGTCGGCTCGGGTGAGCCGGTGAGGGTGTCCGCTGTGGAAGCGGTTTCGTCGCTACTGCTAGATGCAGTGCGCTTGGAGGGGCGGGCGGCGGATGAGGCCGAGGTTGAGGTCGCCGTCGAGGTGGCGTCGTCCGAATTGTCGCACTCCATTTCATTGGAGGCGGAGGAGGGGGGAGCGCTGTGAGGCAGCGATGTCGTCGTGGCCTGAAAAGCCGGGGCCTGAAGGGCCAGTGGAGCCAACAGGGTGGCGAACATGGGCGAGAGATCGCTAAGCATTCGAAGAAATGCATGCGGGTCGAATGGGGCGCCTGAAGCGGCGACGCCGTCGACGAATTGCTTCGCAAGCTCAGCGTGAGCTTGCGCAGCCATTGCGTTCGGCGGGGGGGAGGGAAGGGGAGCTAACAATATATGTAAATATATGAATATATAATTTAAGAACGACCTAACTGTCGAACCCTATCTAAGCCTCCCTACCGGCGGTAGGGGGGGTCGGGACGGCCGCAGCGGTGCCCCTAACTCGGACAGCGCTGGTTCCGTCACCCTGGGTAAGGCCCAGTGCAAATGGGATCGGGACTTCCGGTTTGTCGTTTGCCTGAGGGGCTAAACTGTGCGCACCGGGGCAACGCCGACTGGTTTCGTTGGCACCGTTACGCGTATCCACCAGCCCACGAAGTCTTGAACTCGGCGAACTTACTCCCGAAGAACACCTGGAACGTCGAAGCCCGTCGACGTAGCTCACGTTCGACGAAACACGAAGACGGTTAGCAAGCCACTAATCGCCGTGAAAACGGCGTTTGAAATTTAAAACGGAAACGTCTATGAAATAATAATACGGTATCGACCTTATGAAATTTGATTGCTCGATTAGCGCGGGGGCTAAGGGAGCGGGGGGAGGCGTCTACGATCGACGTGCGAACGAATCCACACGCAAACCGAGACTGATTGAATCCGCACGCTTTTTTTTTTTTTTTTTTTGCTGCCGAGGCACCCTCGCGGGAGGGAGGTGGAAGATGCGTCATGCATACCCGCCCGCAGGTAAATTCCTCTGCGGGGGGGTTATGTGGGACTCACCAGAATGGCACCTACCCACTAAAAACCACCTGTTGGCTGTAGTAAGCGTATACTATTAGCCTTCATCGGAAGCGACACCCGTCGGGAAGTTGGGCGCGCTGGCGGAGACTTGCTAGCGGGTCTTCCGCCTGTAGTGAAAGTTGCACTGTAGGTGCTCAAAGGGACATGAGTTGGTGGCCGTTCGGGGCAGCCTCCGGTGAAGCCGGGGCTGCGCGGAGGTCGGCCGAAGCATGATTTAGGGATCAATTCATTTAAATGAACCTATAATGAATTGAGAAGGGAACTATGTTCCGCCAGAGCAAGCAAACGCTCTGTCGGAGTACGTGAAGCCCTAAGTTTACGGGCTAAGACTGCAATCTCCCTAACATCGACACTTTTGATAGCGTCGCAGACGATACGCATATCGTCTGCTACGGAGGGTTGAGGAGTGATATTGGATGGGCGAGGAGCCAGGATGGGATTCGCTAGTGCAGCGGGGCGGTGCCTCCAGTTCTCTGGAGCAGGCTTGGGCTGGGTAGGCTTTGCAGCCGGAGGAACCCGGCTACGCAGCGGCGGAAAGTTTTCCTGAGAAAGGGGCGGGGCCTGTTTGGGTGCCGCCCTCTTAGCACGGGGGCAGCCCCTGTAGTTTGCGGTGTGGCCGGACTGGCCACAAAGCACGCAATCGGGAGGAGAGGGAGTTTCAGGAGTGCGAGTGCACTCCTTTGTAAAATGAGGGACCAGGCACTTGACGCACCTGGGCGGAGCGGCGCAGTTGGCCGCCGCGTGCCCGTACAACTGGCACCGGTGGCACTGGCCGGGATGACCGCGGCGATGAGGCGCCTCGGTCGAGATTCCAGAGAGGCCGCAAATGGTGCTAACCCCTTTGAGAATCTCCCTTGACTTGGGGACGTTGGTGAGAACCACCAAGGCGAGAGGGTGTTGCCTCCCGTACTTGCTGTGCATTTTATGCACCGCGAGTGCCGGGAAGCCCTGGGACTGCAGGTCTTCCAGGATAGCCTCGTTCGATAATTCGAACGGGACTCCCCTGAGTACCGCTCTGAACTTACGCTCTTCTGACAGAGCATAAGTGTGATAAGCATATTGCTTATCAGTGAGAAGCTTTATCAAAGCACGGAAATCGTCTATCGACGAGACGGTGATTTTAATAGATTCACCCGAGTTGGTCGCTCGGGTGTAGTGGATCTTGTGCTCTTTGCACAAAGTCGAGACCTCGGACCATTTACCCTTTTCCCGAAGGAACACGGGTGGTGGGACCTTGGCCTTGGCAGAAGAGGCCGGCGCGGGTGTTGTATGCACCGGGGTAGCTGGCGCTGAAGTCGCCGCGGTGGGTGTTGAAGACACCGGGACGGGCGTTGAGGACGCCGGGGCTTGTTTTGAGCGCTTCTTAGAGCGCTTCTTAACTAGGGTGAAGGAGGGTGGCTCAGGGCCAGATGGGGTGGCGTCCGAGGATGACTCGGTCGCGGGTGCGCGCTTGCGGCGCGGAGGGGCGTCCATTTCACACTCCATATCACTGGAGGTGGGGGACGCGGGAGGGCCTAGGACCAGAGGGGTCTGAGGGACTTGAGCGGCCTGAGAGGCCTGAGTTAATGGAATGATTTGAGGGAAAATAGCAAAGAGTGTTTGCATTAGTATGTTTGGGTCAGAGATGGGTTTTAAAAAGGCAAGGCCTTCAGAAATTTTATTTACAAGGTCTTGAAGCTCCGGGCTCCTTTCGGAGGGCAAAGCCATTGCGGAGGGGTTGGGGAGGGACAACAATATATAAATATATATACTATGAACCTAACAACGATGACTAACTTCCTAAGACCACCCTACACGCAGTAGGGCGGTTGGAAACGACGCGGATAACTTACTCGAACACGAAGACTCGAAGTTCTGGAACGCAGATCTTGCCGGAGCGGCGACGGCGACGCAGTCGGCGACGTCGGGCAGCAGGCGGAACGAAGATTAGTCGTGAAAACGACTTTTCTATGAAATTTAGGAGATACGGTACGAAGCCTGGGTCGTGAAAACGACCCCTGAAATTTGGGGTGCTCAACTAGTGCGGGGACTAGAGAGCGGAAAAAGCGTCTACGATTGACGTGCGCTCGAGAACGCACGCAAACCGAGACTGTTTATATATAATTTTGGATATCTAAGTACGGTCCGGCGAGCAATACCGTGGAGAGAGCCGCTGCGGTTTGTAGGCACGGTCGGCGAGCAATACCGTGGAGAGAGCCGCTGCGGTTTGTAGGCACGGTCGGCGAGCAATACCGTAGGTGAGCCGCGGCGTGCTACAGGCCTTTATATAGTGCAATTCAAGTCTAATAACAGGAAAGTACTATGGAGACATCAAACCATCCATCCCATCTAAACCTTGGTTCTGTAAATTTAAATATATGGATAAGAAAACAACATCTGTCATCTGCAGGCTCAGATTGGTCATTGTTGTACTCCAGTATTTCTTCATAAACTGGGCATAAGAAGGACTTCAATCTTTGATAGTGGTCTGGGCGATGGAACCACTGACCATCTCCTCTTTAATTGCCCGCTCTCACCAGTTTCCTTATATGAGCATCTCCCACTCCAGTACTAAAACCTAAACCTACAAGTATCAAAACTCTGCTCTCCTCTCAAAATCCTCTTATCTTTAAGGTTCTTGATAGATTTAGCCATTTGTTTAAAGCCTTCTGTGTTAAAAAGATCCGTAAAAACTTATTTCATCCCCCTGTTTTTGTATTGTTTAAGGTAACTTAATGCTCGAGATACGGTAAGTTCTACTCAGCTGATAGCTACAAAATTATTAACCTCGTGTAGTACGTGTGTTTACTAGATGATTAAACGAACATCCAAGTAAAGTTCTATCGCTATTGTATAAGTCGCTTCATTCTTCAGATAGTATATAATTAGACAGGTAGTCCTTTTAAGGTACTAGGTAACTTCGCACAGTTTTAGAGTCATTTGAATTATTCAAAAAACTTTACGTCTTTTACTTGATCAACCCCGGTCCCGGCAAGTCTTCATTTTTTTTTGAGTTCAAACAAAACTTTTGTGTGGGTTCCGGGAGGGACGGGTCCTTTATTATCTTCGAATGAAGCGACTCGTATAATTTCACTTGGAAGTTCGTTTAATCATCTATTATATTTCGTCGCTTCATTCTTCAGATAGTATATAATTAAACAGGTAGATTTTTAGAGATTAAGTTTTGTTTTCTTTTGTCTTAACAAATTATAAATTATTTTTATACGTTTATTCATTAAACTCCTTACTTTAGTACATAATTTAAGAATTAAGTAACCTTTAGGCATTTATTATACACTTGGTGATTGCTAAATTAATTAAATCAATAAACAGAATAATTTAATTATAATTAATATCTTTATCGGAAGGTATTAAGTGGTACTGTACTTTTATTGAGTACGGACAAGGCAAAGTCGTTTAGTGGGTTTAATAAAGGTTTATGGTAAAATTTTGTAAAGGACTGAAAGTTTTAGTTCCACCCAGCAGTTTCTCGGATAACCTAAACTGAGCACGCGCCGCGTGCTGAGTGCGCTGATCACACTCATGTCAACGCCGTTCGTATCTAGCGTCTGCTTTATCCACCGACTTAGCGTCTGACTCGACGCGGCTCTGTGAAGGGCCTTTTATGTTACAAACAAGAACTCCGAGTTCGAAGCTTTAATATTTTTCGTCACAAAAAATATATTCTTTGAGAGTCGATACAGGCCATATCATTATGTTATTTTTAAAGATTTGCAAGGATAACATAGGTTGTTTACGATTTGGGGCTGTGGTTTTAATTATGTTTATTATATTTATATGTACGGATGTAAAAACTATATTTTCTAATTTAATGTCTGGACCCTACGTCCGGTGCATACGGCTAACGATGTAACGGTAACTTTTTGGTAATTTTTTCTAAAGTTAAAGTGATATAATAATATCATAGAGAAAGCTGATTAAGAACTAAAGGACATTGGCAGATCGCCATACATGGTCTTAGTTGGAGTTAAAGTGGAGCTTTTAGAAGTCAAAAATATCTAAAACTATAGGACATAAAATCCGGATCCATTTAAAAAATATATATGTTATGGAGTATGTCTAGGAACAATAATAATTGTATTTTCATTAAGTACTAATTTTGAGGGTATGATTTCAAATTACCTACATTTACATAGGTAATTACAACTATCACCAACCGACCATGATAATAATGACACGTAAATGTTCATCAATTACTTTAATTTAAGCAACTAGTCCAAAAATCACAGCAATAAGTCGTCGTAAGCGCAATCTATCGGAACCCTTAGGCACAAAGGCTTATAAAGTCACGTTATATAAAATAACTAAAAGAATCGCAAATCATCAGAACAAAACCAAGGCACTCACACACAAATAAGTGACATGTCCAAAAGTAACAAAACGGTTTAGTTTTCAAGTTATATTTTTTATCCCAAACTCAAGCTATACATCCAAGGGTAAGGACTCCAGCGAGTAATAAATAGTTTTCACTATGAGCAATATAAAAAAATATATTCTTACGTAAAAATTAGTCCTTACATTCTGAAGTGACTATAATTTCCTATATTTAAATTACAAAATCAAATACTTGTGCTTGGTCACAATCAATCCTATGTAACGTAATAAAAAATGACAGGAGCTAAAACAAACTGATCAAGTCAAATCAAGCTTTATAAATCAACTATTTTTTTGGAGACTTCTACACATGAAGCTAATGTCATGGAAATTCACATAACAAAATAATGAACAAAAGTACTAGTTACTTTTCTAAACGCTCACTGTGTACTTAAATAAGGATTTGCCAATATTCTTTGGATCCCAAGAAAATGTGTACTTCGATTTAGTTGGTTTAATTTTACATGCTTCTCGTAAAATTTCATCATAGCGCCATTTCTTCGCCTAACAAAAGAGACAAGGCTGAATGGTGTGAATTGAATGAACCGAATGAACAACCCTTATTAAATTGCTCATTTAAAAAACAGAACTAATAAAACAGGGTTTTGAACATGTCAGTATTACGTAACATTCAAACTCCCAACAGACCTCAACTGACCGCCCGGAGCGTCTCGCGGCACCCAGGGTAAGGTCGGACTGCTTTGCTTTGGTGCTGTTATGGGAGTTAATTAAATGTTTTGTTTCAATTCAAATCAATTACTTTTCTTACACATCTTAAGACAAGGGAAAATAGAGGAAATTGTTAAAAATTCGCAGAGGCCCAATTAATCGTAAACGCATCGATTGCGACTTCATCTGGTTTAGGATACCTAGTGGTTTATCGAAAATTGAACTTCTGATACTATTCAATTTACTGGTGTTGTTCGTTTTCCAATCAGTATCCCAAAGAGATTTAACTTTAAACTTTATATACTTTTTTAAATCTTCCAAATCTGAGTTGATGTTATTATCAATTTGGTTTGATATCAAAGCCATAATCATATAGTCACTATCAATTCTTTAATATCAGTAATAAGTGGATCTTTATTTTCAACATTTTGTAACGACAATAAGCAATATTTTGAGTCTGATATATTAAATACTTATGATGGTTATAAAGCTACAGCTTAACAACTAAAAATGGTTTGAAAATCAAAAAGTCTGTAACGATATATGTTAGTATCAAATACAACAGCACAACCTGATCTTCCGTTTGATACAGATCCATCAATCAGTATATAATCGTTTACTATTTTTTAATTTGTTATTAATTTCATTAAATAAGCTTTGATATACGACTTTAGTTTGGCCAAATCTAAACTGATAGGAAATTTATAATGTTCCCATGGACCATATGATGCTACTTTCTTTGTAACAAGTGGTGGAAAAGTAAGATTTAATGCATTTAAATATTTTTATGATATTTTACGAAAGGGTTGAGGTAGATGTGGTTTAAGCTGGTATTCAATATTAGTTGCCGAAAACATTTTGTAACATTTATAGATTGGATTATAAGGTTGTGATAAAATATTTACACTATATGTAAGTACAAGTTGTTTCCTTCTGTTACCAAGTGGGAGGTCTCCAGATTCTGCTAAAATACTTAAGGAAGGGCTAGTCTTAAAAGCACCAATGCATAATCTCAGGGCAGTATTTTGGACACTTTCTAAGGAACGCAAGGTCCTTGGTTTAGCAGACTTATATATTATTGAGCCATAATCAAGTTTTTGCCTTATGAGAGCGCGATAGGTGGCCATCAAACAGTTTTGGTCAGCTTCCCAAGTTAATGAACATAATAATTTAATTACATTTAATCTTCTGATACAATCTGCTTTTAATTTATTAATATGTGCTACCCAGCTAATTTTAGAGTCAAACCTCACCGCCTAACCTCATATGGCGACCCTGCCAGACGGCGAGCTTCTCCGGTGATGCTCCAAATAAGGAAAGTTTGATATAAACATTAGTGATTTGTGCACAGTTTAAGTCAGTTTTAATAATGAAGTTTTTAATTACTTCGACAATTGAACAGTACTTGTTTCTAATTTTGCGTTACGAAATCCTAGCAATCTAATGTTATTGTTTTTTTTAATACTAATTTCATTTAATGTTAGTTGTTTATGCGTTATCTTTTTCCTTTTATTTGTAAATGTAATATACTCAGATTTACTTTTGGCCAACCTAAATCCAGAAATTTTTGACAAATTTTGTAGTTTATCAAGACTCTTTTGAATAAGTGTTAATATAGGTTTTAGAGTCCTACCGCTGCAGAAATCCTTTTACTGGGTTATCTATATATGACAAAACATAATTTATTTCCATCAAAAAAAATAATAACACTCAGTACAGATCCTTGTGGTAACCCATTTTCAACTGAAATCAAATCTGACAACGTATTATTGATTCTGACCCTTACTGATCTATTAGAAAGAAAGTTTTCAATACTTAAATGAAAGTGCATACCCCATTATATTATAATCTTGTAACAGTTTGAGAACCCTATGTTTCCATACCATTTCATATGCCTTCTCGATATCTAAGGCTACAGCTACCAAGTATTGATCATTTGCAAATGCATTTAGTATTTCACTTTTAATATTGATTAAGTGGTCCATGGTAGAACGAAACTGTCTAAAACCATATTGGTGTGGTGAAAGATAATTGTTTACTTCTAAATACCATTTTAATTCGTTTACTCACAATTTTTTCTAACAATTTGCATAAGTTACATGTTAAAGATATAGGTCTATAGCTCGAAGTCAAGTTTGGCACTTTGTCTGGTTTTAGAATTAGTATTACAAGAGCCTCTCTCCAACCGTTTGGAAATACATGTTCTTGCCAAATGAAGTTATACAGATTAAGCAAATATTGTAAAGCAGAAGAAGGAAGATTATTATCATTATATTGGGAATATTATCTGGTCCTGGGCTAAAGTTTTTACTTTGTAATATTACTGATTTTAATTCACGCATGGTTATTTGTTTATTTATTGGATAAGAATTATTACTTAAATTGAGGTTATTTTAGACTCCTCATTAATTTTAAAAGTGTTAAAATCTTTCTCATAATTACCAGTACTTGAGTTTTGAGCAAAACTATGAGCTAGAACGTTGGAAGTTGTCGTTGGGTCTGATGATCTATCAGTATTTTTAAGTATTACAGTATTGACACCTACGTGGAATTATTTAGTTTATTAACCTTTTTCCAAACATCTACTAGAGGGGTATTTGTATTAATCGAAGAAACCCACTGTAGCCAATACTTATTTTTGCTTTATTTAAAAAAAATTCTAAAAAATTACCTTTTTTTTTGTATTCTACCTTATATTTTTATTTTTCTATTTTCTCTAAAGTTTATAAGGTTTTTTTGATTCTAGATGTGTTATTTAACATTCGTCATTCCACCAAGGTAAATGACCTTTTCTTAAGATGCCTGTTGTTTTAGGAATGGATTTATTGGCGGCTACTATAATTAAATCATTGAATTTTTGTACTACCTTATTTACTTTACTATTATTACAAGTATTTATTGATTTTCGATTTTTAATATTACTTTAAATTTCATTTTGGAACATAAACCAATCAGCTTTATGAAATTTCATATTGTTATAAAGCATGTTCGATATTTTTATTAAGTCTTCTATATTATCTGTATATGAATGTACAAGCTCCTTTATATTTTGCTTACCTCGTGTATTGTCTAATAAACTTATGAAGTGGTCTATATCTATAGGAAATATTGTTTTATCTGTTTCATGTATGTTATTTTTATGTCTTTCTACGTCTTCATCGGTTCTAGAGTCTAACTTCAGTAACTTCTTTTTTGATTTTGATTACACCTTTGCCTCTTCAATTGAAAAATTACTATCTTCATCAGTTTCACTGGCCATCACGTCAAGTTGATTTTTTGAAACAAAGTGAGGTTGCAAACGTGTGAGAAATTCGATTTTAGAGGATTCGCTAGTACTGGGTGAATGGATACGTTTTTTTCCTTTGTAATTTATGGTAGATTCCGGGTTGATATTTTGAGTCTTTTGGATTTCTTGATCATGCTGGGTATATTCGGTTCGTTGGCTCCGTTCGTGGGGCTCCTGGGGCAGTTGGAGCGCTTCAGACAGTTGGGGCTCTTGAATCTGTTGTCTTTGTTGGGTTTCCGGTTTTCTTGGGGAAGTTTTGGGGTTCCCATGTCAATCTGTGGGCAGTTTTTAGCCAAATGGCCTAACGTGTTACAAGAGAAGACACGACTTGTCAAGAGAAACACTTGACCGAGTCTGTGGGAAGATAAATACAGTAATTTGTGCCTTCATAACTAACTTTAAAGGATTCTGGGATACATTTTTCATCTTCCGGGCTAATATATAGTTGTCTCCTGAAGCTTAATATGTGCGAAAATCCTGTAGTAGATATAACTTTCATTCCTAATTCTTTAAATTTATCTTCAATAATATAGGTTGGTATTACTGGGCACACATTTGACAATATTATACGTTTATTTCTCGTAATGTTAATTTTATTTTTTGTAGAAAATCCTTTAACATTTTCTAAGTATCATATCAAGTATCATATGAGTGAGTCAGCGGTTTTCTTTGAATCTAGGCATTCGATATTCGAGATATAAATCGTATTCCAGTTGCAGGTATCACGGACGACAATGGCAAGAGATATTAATTTAATAATTAATATATTAATATAAGCGTTATTCCTTCTATTGAATCGAGAAAAATTGCTTGATCTTTTTTTGGGAAGCATGTTGTTGACGTGACATTAACTTGAAATACGGGGTTTCATTGGAGTTGGTTGAGACGTTAAATTTAGTTGAGACTGTAGGTTGGAGTACATTATCTCTCTAAAGAACCCCTGTATCCAGGAGGTTCTTAAGTTCAATGTACACCTGTTATTTGTTCGACATATGAATAATTAATTTTGCGTGGAACTGGGTCAAACAATTTATTAATTGCTATTATCATATTTAGTTTTTGTGTACCTGTGGACTGAGTGAGCACCCTTCAGAAAAAAAATAAAAGAATGATGTTCATTTATCGTGTATATAAACGTTCTAAAACAATTGTAAAAGTAATCTCTGTATTTGTAAAAAGATAAAACAAGATAAACATTATTCAACGTGCGCGTACTCAGTTCTCACAAACTACTAATGAAATCAGTGAAAGTATCAATTTAACATATAATATTTATATACTAGTCTATAGTAAAACCTATGCTAACTTACCTTTATAAATTGTAGATCGCCTAGTAACGTATTAACGTAGTAACAAATAATTTCTTATGCTCACTCAATCCGCACACTTTCGAAAACCCGATTTCTGATGAAAAATTTGAAGATTGAAACTGCTATATATGTGTATAGTTAAGTAATATAGTTAAAAATAAAAAAAGAACCACTTACGTGGCAGGTTTTTGGATGGTAAATTTTTGTGAGTGCTCACTCAGTTTACGTCTTTTAAGTCAGTTAAAATGTTAATATCTTAAGATTTGTAGCAACAAAGAAACTATAAATTAGTTTAACTTTTAGTAAAATATTTTACTACATATCCACCATCTAATATTTTATATTCGTTGTCTGTTTTTAAAGATATTTGATTGTAATTTTATCAATATAAATACATCATTAGGGTGACCACACTTTATTACATTATGGTCATATCCAAAATAAAGGACATTTTAAAAGAAAACCAATTTATTTACTCAATCAATATTCCTTACTGAATTAGGCAATAGAATAATAATAATCATTTTTACCCGACTACGGTAAAACAAAAAGAAGGTTAAAGAAATTCACAGAAATGAATCAACGGTTAGGTAATGTTAGTTATCAAAAATGACTGCATTATTGTCAATTAAAAAATCAGCTTAAAAGGTGTAACAGAATGTTAGTACTTTCTGTGATTTTAGTACAGTTATCGTCGGAGCAAACAAATGTGTCATTTACTAAATGATGAGCTTTGTACCAGATGAATGTAAAGTTGCTACAATTTCAATTGCACAGATGATTTTGTATATTTTATTATTTATAGATAAAGTACGAGGCACTTTATTTAGTGCTACTGCATTGGTGCCATTTAAATCAAAAGAGATCAAATTTGATACTGCATAATCACTGGTTGCTATGCCTTTACATGATGCACATTTTGATGCACCTTCCACTATCGATTCATTCGATATCAAATAGATTCTTCTAACGTACTAATATCAAAAATATTAATCATATCGATGTTTAAGGAAAAAAAGACATTTTTTTAAATAGGTTTGATGAACACGATAGTTTAGTACACATTTTTGTAAAAACTGAGCTAGTAAAGTCCGACTCTCACTTGGTTAGTATTTTTATGTATTACTAATAACACTGGATGTTATTGTGCCATGTGAATAAATACCATTTCATTTCATAATGTAATGAAGTGTGGTCGTCCTAATGATGTTTTTAATTAGAAAAATTACAATCGAATATCTTTGTCAAATGAAATGAAATATTTATGAAATATGTATGAAATGAAATATTTATTTCTCAACATTAAAAATTACTTGTTCTTATTGATGTTAAAAAAAAACATGACTCTACCACCAGTTTGAAAAAACCTTCGTGAAGAAGAACAGGCAAGAAACTTCACGGGTATATATTTTTCAATATAAATGTACAGAGTCTCTTTATGTCTATACAAAGTTATTCTTATCTGCATCCGTTAGCTCGGCAAGTCTCCCTCCCCCCAAGTATCCAAACGACGAACACCATCAAACGGCACCCGTTCACGAGTTAACGCGGGATCCAGCCATCCCTTTTTTTTTTTTTTTGTTCCCCTCCGCGGGAAGGGCAGGAGGATAAAAATGCCCTGACGCATACTCTGGCGCGATTCCAAAGTTATGTGGGACTCGTCCCGACGCCTACCAGGACCATACCCACTAAAAACCCCCTGTCGGCTCGTGCATTTTTGCCACTCAGCCTTCATCTGAGCGACGGCCAATTGGAGAAAGAGGCCGCGCTAGCGGGGCCCAGAAGGGGTCCCCCGCTGGGATTACATAGCACTGAAGGTGCTTAAAGCACTGAAGGTGAATACGTAGCACTGAAGGTGCTCAAAATGAAAATCAAAAATTAAAATAATTGCAAAATAAAATTGAATTAACTCGGATTTACGTTAGAATTAGGATTTACGTTAGAGTTAGAATTTACGTTAGAATTAGAATTTGCGGCCAAAAGGGCTTCGAGATCGCGTGACAGTCTGGTGGATGAGTACGTTTGCGCATTCCTAGGCCTAGCGACTTTGAACTTCGAGTCTAACACAGGAGTAGTATATGAGACTGAATCACGAACTAGAGGATTGGGATGGGTTTCGGAGCGTTTGAAGAACGCTTCAGTTCAATTCGAACGATCAATTCATTTAAATGAACCTATAATGAATTGAGAAGGGAACTATGCTCCGCTAGAGCTAGCAAACGCTCTGTCGGAGTACGTGAAGCCCTAAGTTTACGGGCTAAGACTGCGATTTCACTAACATCGATATTTTTCATAGCGTCGCAGACGATACGCATATCGTCTGCTACGGAGGATTGAGGAGTGGGTTTGTATGGGCAAGGAGCCGGGATGGGATTCGATGCGGGGCGCAGCCTCCAGTTTTCTGGAGCAGGCCTGGACTGTGTAGGCTTTGCAGCCGGAGGAACCCAACTACGTAGCGGCGGAAAATTTTCCTGAGAAAGAGGCGGGGCCTGTTTGGGTGCCACCCTCTTGGAATTGGAGCGCATACAACGGGGTGCACGAGAGCAGCCCCAGTAATTTGCGGTGTGGCCGGACTGGCCACAAAGCACGCAATCGGGAGGAGAAGGAGTTTCAGGAGTGCGATTGCACTCCTTAGTGAAGTGAGGGACCAGGCACTTGACGCACCTGGGCGGTGCGCGGCAGTTGGCTGCCGCGTGCCCGTACAACTGGCACCTATGGCACTGGCCGGGATGACCGCGGTGATGAGGCGCCTCGATCGAGATCCCAGAGAGGCCGCATATAGTGCTAACTCCTTTTAGGATCTCCCTGGACTTGGGGACGTTGGCGAGAACCACCAAAGCGAGAGGATGTTGCCTCCCGTACTTGCTGTGCATTTTATGCACCGCGAGTGCCGGAAAGCCTTGGGACTGCAGATCCTCCAGGATAGCCTCGTTCGATAATTCGAACGGGACTCCCCTGAGTACCGCTCTGATCTTACGCTCTTCTGGCAGAGCATAAGTGTGATAAGCATATTGCTTATCGGTGAGGAGCTTTGTTAAAGCACGAAAGTCGTCTATCGACGAGACTAAGATTTTAATAGATTCACCCGAGTTGGCTGCTCGGGTGTAATGGATCTTGTGCTCATTGCACAATGTCGAAACCTCAGTCCATTTACCCTTTTCCCGAAGGAAAACGGGTGGTGGGACCTTGGACTTGACAGAAGCTGGGGCCGGAGCGGGTGTTGAAGACACCGGGGCAGCTGGCGTTGAAGACGCCGCAGGGGGTGTAAGGACGGGCATCGAGGGCGCCGGGGCTTGTTTCGAGCGCTTCTTGGAGCGTTTCTTAACAAGCGTAAAAGAGGGAGACTCAGGGCCTGTTGGGGTGGCGTCCGAGGACGACTCAGTCGCGGGTGCGCGCTTGCGGCTCGGAGGGGCGTCTACTTCGCACTCCATGTCACTGGAGGAAGGGGACGCGGGAGGGCCTAAGACCAGAGCGGTCTGAGGGACGGAGGTGGCCTGAGGGGCCGGTGTGATCAGTGCCATGATAAGAGGGAGAAAGGATTGCAGTGTGCGAATCATATGAGGAGGGCAATAAGTGCCTTGGGCGTCGTAATCAGCGATCAGCTTATTGAGAACCTCCTCGGGGTTCAGGGAAGCCATTGCGGAGGGGTTGGGGAAGGACAACAATATATATATGCCTAGAGTTCCTAAATAAAAACCTAGCGAACCCTAGCGGCTAACCTCCCTACCAGCGGTAGGGGGGCTGGGGAGAATAAATTAAAACTATCCGTAGTACGCTGAAGGCCGCTACCTAGAAACCTAACAAAGGGTACGCAGGTAAAGAGTTGACCGCGTTAGGGTCAACCTTTACCGACAGAAAGGACAAATACACACGAGAATACACAGATATAATAAAATAAATATGAAAATAGGAGAAAAATAAATAAAATGGAGAGGAGAAATAAAATAAAAATAAAAGGACTGGTTCAGTACAAATTCGTTGTCACCGTTAAGTATCCTTTGCACTGAAACCAGACTACTTACGCTGGGCACAACACTGCACTCAGCACAAGCACAACACAACTTAGCACAGCACTTTGAAGACTAAGGGGCTTAGTCGCAAAGAAAAATCGCACTTCGAAAGCACTCAGACGGAGTAGAAAAACCTTGAAAACCGAAGCACGGAACCAACACGCTAGACTGTGACGTCAGTAGACTGAGCGCCACGGAATGGCGGGAAGGGACCGATCAACGGAGAACGGGGTCTTGCACGTCCGCACTGGGCGGCGATCGGAGCGAGAATCATCCCAGGCATCCCCCTCCTCAACCATTTAAGAGGGAAGTGAGCGACAAGTCACCCGACGCTACCATAAGAAGACGTACTTTAGTTACAATGGCGCTTTATATTTTTATCGGGACAAATAACAGAAGAGCAAACAGACACATTACACATGTTTTGTTACAAATACTAGTAAAATCCTGTTATTGAGGGGATTATACCCAAGGGCTTTTATCATCCAAATAATCGGATAGTTTATAATATGCTTTAGTACACAACTTCTGCTTTTTAATTTCTTTGAATTTGTCTATAGGAAGACCTTGGATATCCTCAGGAACCTTATTATAAAAACTTATAAACCCTTGAATGAGTTAGTGACTTTATAAAGCTTACTATTATGACCTGCCAGCATATTTTTACTCTTGTGTTAACATTGTGCAGATCTTTTTTTCTTTTGAACAAGGTTGTGTTCTTTTTTACATACATTATATTTTCTAAAATATATTGTGAATGGGAAGTAAGAATATTTAATAGTATTTAAAGTAAGAATATTTATTGAAAATTCACTTAAATTTACTTCTAAGTGACACCCTTGGACCGAGCCCTTTTCTGCAGAACAAATTTTAATATAGTATCGATGTCGGCAGCACTCCCCCACAACAGAATGCCATATGTCATGAGGCTGTGGAAGTAACCGAAATAGACTAAACGAGCAAAACAGACAACGAATATAAAATATTAGACGGTGGATATATAGCAAAATATTTTACTAAAAGTTAAACTAATTTATAGTTTCAGTGAGGCTACAAATCTTAAGATATTAACATTTTAACTTACTTAAAATATGTAGACTGAGTGAGCACTCACAAAAATTTACTATCCAAAAACCTGCCACGTCAGTGGTTCGTTTTGTATTTTACAAAGTCCCATATTAATTTTACTTAACCGATTCAATGCGGCGGTAGTTTTTTTAAACTTTAGCGCTTTGGCGGCGAAGAAATGTTTCGTGGCTCCTCTGAGGCGCCAAGTGCCAGGGACTTACATACGCCGTGTAGTGTAACTTATCGCTTTTTCGTCGATTTCCGCGCGTTTTTATTATAGTCGCAACCCAACAGCGTATGTTTGTGGTTCATTATATTCATAAAAATCACCGGGAAATCACCTTGCTAGTTGTGTATAAATAGTATTTCATAAAAAAATAAACATTGTACCTATTTATTAAACTTTTGAATAAAATGTCTGTTTCGAACAAATCAAATCAATCGAAAAATAAACTATTAAGTAAAAACACCTATCACTCCATAGATTGCACATTATAAGATGTATATTTGGCCTCTGTAGCTAAATCAATCAGGATATATTACAACGGATATATATAATAAGTAACTATAGATTGGTATAATACCTTATGATTTATTCAAGGATTTCCTAGAAAAAGAAAATACACTACACATACAGACTCAGGTAGAGCCTGAAATTGAAACGCAATGCGATGACGAGTTTGTCGAACAGATCTGTTCTATTGGATCTGGCATATTGAAAATATGCCCGTTTGGATTGAGTAGCTACTTCAGATTTTTAAGGGTCTCTTAAAGGTCAGCTATCACCCTTATTTGGTATTTGGTAGCCATGCAAATAATTTTGTAGGTCAAGTTTTGGAATTTGTTGTAAAATACATCAAAAGTTATGTCACTGTAAAGGTGACTCCTCAATCTAAACATCTAGATTGAGGAGCCACCTAGAACATGTAATGTATTGAATGTAGGTTACTGAAAATTGTGTATCATTTTGTATCTATAATGTAGGACATCTATTACAATTTTGAGCACATTAGTCCTAAAATTCAAGAAACTACAACACTTTTGTTGTGGCTCCTCAATCCATATACAATAGAGTACATTTTTAGGAATCCTTTCGGTAAATTCATATATTCTACATAATGATAATTTAGAAGGAGGCAAATGCTATTGCCTACAATATGAATGAAATACTAAAACATGGTGGTTTCCGTAAACAAACGCATATTATTTGGCTCCTTAATCCTGACGTTTAGCAAACCAATAATTTACTATACTTACCTGAGATCACAACGAAATCAAAAGCCAGAGATACTAACATATAGTAGGCATGCCTACTAAATGGATACATACAATTTATTGCTCTATTCGTTTTAATTACTGAAAAAGAAAGCTTTTTGATGTTGCTTAAGGATTCGTTATGAAGGGTGACCATATATTTTTGAGGGTAATTTGAAATTATTTTTTACTTTCCTACCAATAACAATTATTTAGTAACGTAACGTTCATTAGTGATTGAAGCTTTTTTGTGTGCGAAGTAAAAAGTAAATTAACTAGGCATAACTTGCAGTTCTATGAATCATAATTTGTGGTTAATATCTATATACTGAGTGACTGATTAAGTGCAGTTTGGTTTCCTGTTTACAAGTAAGTACGTTATTGTCTTCTGTTCATATTTGTGTTATTATTTGCTTAATTTTAAACATGTTTTAAATATTAATAGGTAATATTAATAATTTTAAATATGTTATGTGTGAGGTAAATATAGTAAATTATTGTATATAGAATATATACTATAGAAACCACCATGTTATTTAGTATTTCATTCATAATTAATTAAATAATTTACTATATTTACCTCACACATAACATATTTAAAATTATTAATATTAATTAATAATATTTAAAACATGTTTAAAATTAAGCAAATAATAACACAAATATGAACAGAAGACAATAACGTACTTACTTGTAAACAGGAAACCAAACTGCACTTAATCAGTCACTCAATATAAACTAACCACAAATTATGATTAATAGAACTGCAAGTTATGCCTAGTTAATTTACTTTTTACTGCGCACACAAAAAAGCTTCAATCACTAATGAACGTTACGTTACTAAATAATTGTTATTGGTAGGAAAGTAAAAAATAATTTCAAATTACCCTCAAAAATATATGGTCACCCTTCATAACGAATCCTTAAGCAACATCAAAAAGCTTTCTTTTTCAGTAATTAAAACGAATAGAGCAATAAATTGTATGTATCCATTTAGTAGGCATGCCTACTATATGTTAGTATCTCTGGCTTTTGATTTCGTTGTGATCTCAGGTAAGTATAGTAAATTATTGGTTTGCTAAACGTCAGGACTAAGGAGCCAAATAATATGCGTTTGTTTACGGAAACCACCATGTTTTAGTATTTCATTCATATTGTAGGCAATAGGATTTA
This sequence comes from Marasmarcha lunaedactyla, assembly GCA_923062675.1. Taxonomy (NCBI): domain Eukaryota; kingdom Metazoa; phylum Arthropoda; class Insecta; order Lepidoptera; family Pterophoridae; genus Marasmarcha; species Marasmarcha lunaedactyla. The sequence continues at coordinate 7,154,884 of OV281339.1, read as the reverse complement.
CCTCCTTCTAAATTATCATTATGTCGAATATATGAATTTACCGAAAGGATTCCTAAAAATGTACTCTATTGTATATGGATTGAGGAGCCACAACAAAAGTGTTGTAGTTTCTTGAATTTTAGAACTAATGTGCTCAGAATTGTAGTGGATATACTGTAAAAATACAAAATGATACATAATTTTCAGTAACCTACATTCAATACATTACGAGTTCTAGGTGGCTCCTCAATCTAGATGTTTATATTGAGGAGCCACCTTTGCAGTGATGTAACTATTGATGTATTTTACTACAAATTCCAAAATTTGACCTACAAAATTATCTGCGTGGCTACTAAATAAGGCCCTTAGAAATCTGGAGTGGCTACTCAATCCAAAGAACGTGAAGAGGTTTGCAACTCCTGAAGTGTGCTTTTTCATGTAATATCCCGAAGCTAACACAGGAACCGTAATCTGCGTGACAAATAAACAAAACACTTTTATTTACGGGTAACCTTTGAAATATGTTATTTTATCCGAGTTTTACAGGTAATCGTTTTGGCAACTCTCGGGCGCCATACGCCATACACAAAAAATACTCATGGCGCCTCTACGGCGCTATCCGCACGGAATCGGTTAGCTATATACATATATATCAGTTTAAATCTTCCGTTTCTTCATCAGAAATCGGGTTTTCGAAAGTGTGCTGATTGAGCGAGCATATGAAATTATTTAACCTTGAATACGTTACTAGGTGATCTACAATTTATAAAGATAAGTTAGCATAGGTTTTAGTATATAATTATATGTCTAATTAATACTTTCAACGATATCGTTGGTAGTTTGTGAGAACTGAGTGAGCGCACGTTAAATAATGTATATCTTGTTTTATCGTTTTACAAATACAGAGATTACTTTTACAATTGTTTTAGAACTCTTACTAAATTTACATAATTTTTTAATTTTTTTCTGAAGGGTGCTCACTCAATTCTCCCGCACACCTGTGGTTTTTCCTATAATCTTCTGCAGGTAATCTTCGGAGGTTGAGAAATAAATGAACAACTAATACACATTACACCATTTATTAAATACTTACAAGTCAGAAACAAGACAAATTATCGAAGATACAGGACGAGTGATAGTGGACGATGTATTTACTTGAACAATTAGCTGATTGAACAATTAACGGATATAGCTGAAGCGGAATTAGAACTAAAAATGGAAATCGCGTTAAGTGGCATTCACAAATAGCTACTACAGATTTTGTTCCCTTTTAGTGGCTGATCCAAGACCACGCTCTGACCAGACCTGTTTAGACTCCCCAAACTTCTAGAATCTATTACAAAGTTAAGTTGTCATGGTGGTGTTGGGCCAACAACCTTGTCCAAGTTAGTAGCCATTTATAGTCTACCTAGTTGGCCAAATTCAGCTGATTTTTCTGGGAATAATAATTCCTGACTGTTAACAATTCAGAAAATAGTGATTCCTATTCCCGTATAAGACGAGGTAATTTCACTTATCATACAAATGTCTGGACATGTTTTGAACAAAGATATCACTTAACAATGGCGCGTCACTTCTCATTTACATACGATCTGAATTTCACTTTACAAAGTGGCTTTCGAATGAGGTACGTGTATTTAAAATGTAGCTGTTTTGCCCTACTTGTTCAAGTAAATGCATGACAAGAAATTGCGAAATTAATGTAAAACTTAGGTTAAAGAATATGCAAACTACAAACCTTGTTTTTGTTAGTTGCAATGTTTGTATAATCGATTACAATACACTACCAGAATACTGACATTGAAATAAGGATGTACTTTTAAATATCGAAATATTGTATAAAACTAAATTTAAACACATTTTTTGCAAAATTTAAAACGTAAATATAAAATTAAATTAGTTTTTTGAACAATATTAGATTTAAATATAAAAATAAATTTAAACACATAGTTTATTTTAATATGCATCGGTTATTGTAATATATATTTGTTATTTGCATATTTTTTTAACCAATTTTAGAATTAAACGTTATATATGAAATTAAATACCTATTATCTTTAATTTTACTATTTTAGCCCGCTTCAAAATTGTAGAACTGCAGTCCCCGTGCCTATTGGCCGTCCGTATAACGTTTAAAACTAAACAATTTTAAGTTATAGCAAAAGTGAGGCCCAACTATTCTATGCTCATTCTTAACGTAAAAATTAAACAATTTCACAAATCGTAGCTAGTGGTTCAGAGTTCCGAGGACAATCTGTTTTGTACAATTAATTTTCTGTAAAGGAATGACAAAATAGTAAACAACATGACTGATTATGATGATGATATATTTATTTAAGTAATTTTAGGCCGCATTTTAGTTACTTATGGTGCAGTGGCTACAGCTTATTGCAAAGTTTCAGTAATAGGTCAGCAAATTTACTGGTCAAGAGAGTCCCAACAGGATTTGGAAAATAGTGGAAAAGTTAATAAGAGACCTCAAAATTCACACTCTTGACGAGATCAAAGTAGTTTTTGACCGAACTTTCAACTTTTTATATCTAGTTCCTCGTACTGGTATTGAACCATCGATTTGTCACAACACGTTTTGTTTATGTATGTAGGTAACTGTCATAATTCTTTAATTTCAAGTTCTTGTATTTTATTTTAGTTATATTAAGACAAATTCGAGAAAGCTGCAGCCGCTACACCACGTAGATACACACCAATGTTGAAGAGTGGGCACCCAGTAATACTGAAGTGAAAGCACACTTAATAAGCAGACTTATTCAATAATACATCTATTAACTTACTTCTAGAAGATAATATAATTTTATAATATGAAGTAACAAACAGATGAATACAACACTTGTAGTGTTTGATCAGTCGAAATCTTTAGGGATAATACTGAATAATTTAGAAAACATTTTAAATGGACATCTCGTGGTATTTTCCTGTAGTTTCATTTTTCCTGCCGTCACTTTGCTTGCAGAAATAGTGACATTGTTCGTACATAGCACATGAAATGTCCAATACGCTAAGACCTGTCCCGTGAGCGCCATCAAATGACACCCACCTTACTCACTAGCTGTAATAACTTGTAAAATACCATACAAATCACAGTTTTTCCGAAGCTCTCTAGAGCCAGGACCCCACTTAAACGAGACGAGGTCTTTCACCTAAAAATATTGTACCACGTAATTGAATGCCCTAAACGTTAGTTATAATAGTTAAGGGAAAAATAATTTGACGTTAATCATTATATAATAACGCATTACTTGGCATTGAAGAAACCATTAATATTCGAGAGATTTAACCCTACAGAGATATGTGATATTAACTACGGTAATATAGACGAAAATTATACCTAAGTACTCAATGACATATTACATATAGACAAGTTATACCCATTCATTACCGCACCAAAAAAACGGCGTCAACGTAACATAGATACCTACCCAAAACATAGAGAAATATAATTTGTGGGAGAGGGAAAGAATAATACGGTTCACTTGTTGTTAGAAAGAGATATCTATGTACTTCGTGACGTTGCTTCGCACTAATTGGTCGCGAGCGTACGTGACGTAATATATCCAATTTTAAAATTTTAAATTGTCGCAACTCTATAGCGTTATCTCTTTTACTCCCACATACAAAATCATATTACATCTCGCTCTTCGAGTTTGTTGAAATGAATAGCCATGTCAATTTTAAATCGTCATTTTAAATAGATAAAATAGTAGATAAGAATGTTATAAAAAAATAATACATACGTATGAAAAGAAACGTTTATTATTTCTTTAACAGTAATAGTGTAATTAGTACACTGTCTTAAATTAAACACACAAGAAGGCATTGTACGGTCCTAAAAACACAGAATAGGGAATAAGTTTTGTTTGACGTTTAGCCGTGACACTGGGTTGCACAAGTCTGTGAAATAGCGGGCAAATGCGTTGTATTTGCGTTGCCATTATTGAGAGCGGATAACCTGTCTATATGTAATATGTCACTCTGTAAAACTCAGTCACAGATATAGGCGAGACAGATATTCAGTTCCAACCGGTACTTTTTTAAATATAAATTCAAGTGACCCTTCAGTTAAAATGAGAGGTTTTATAGCAGAAGTGGCTAAAAATCGCTGTTACTAGCGCCATTTCCCAAAACATTGCCACTGAGTCGACTTGTACAGACATCGATAATAACCATTTAAATAAATAGAACCCAGTTCCACGTGAGGGCGATATGACACTGAGAACCATGTGCACATAGATACAGTAAATAAATATTGTGCGACGGCTACTGACATTAAAAAAACTGTTATCACATCCATATTATTATAAGAATATATAATGTATAAGATATTACGTTAAATGTAAGAAAGAACATTATGCGAGTGAAGTACAAAAGACGTGCAGGTTTTATACATTTATAATCAAATTGTCATAAACATGATCAAATATTTATAGCGTGCAACCTAAAAAGTTAAAAGAATGAATAAAACATTTATTATTATTGATGTATTTTAATCATATCTACATACGTTAAATTGTTTGGTAATGAAAATATAACCTAACTGCAAGGACGAAGCAAAAAAACCTACCCGTGTACTAGCACTCGTTAGATATAAGCATACTAATAATTTAATAATAAACCTACTGCGAATCTTAAGCACAGTTGTAAATAAGGTATAACTGTGTAAAATGTAATACAATTTGAGGATGGCATTACGTAAGATCATAACGTCACTTGTCTGCTGATCGTAAAGCCTGATCATGCGCCTACTTAAGAATATTGATCGGATCTTGACTATTATTCTCCACAATACCTTATTACTTAACTTCCTGATTCGCAGTTAATAATTCCTTATCCTAAATACTCATAACTGCAACATCAATTACATTTAAATATTAGTTAACTAATACTACAAAATTTGACTAAAAATGTTTATCTAATTAAATTGTTAGAAAATACTTTTACCAAAGTCATGCTAAATATGTTTTTCAACGATATATTATGCAGAGTATAATTTATTTTCATTTCCGATAGTTTTCTAATAAAATAATACTGTCTGTTAAATGAGCGATGGTAGATTTGGCACACTAATATCCTAATCAGGAACGCTAAAAACTAACTGACGTACTGTTATAACTAAAGTACACTAACTTAAAACAAACACACTGTTCATAGGTATTATTAATCTAGTTACACATTTAATGATTTAAAAAGCATGCTGACATTCACGATTCGATGGTTAAATGATTTATATTTAAATTACAGACATTTACATAAATTATCATTGATTAACTGTTATTTTTTTGATTAATAGTTATTATAAAATCAGTATACTTTAATCAACGCTCGGAAAGACCTGCTACGAGAATCATTCCACCATTCTGTATACAGTAAAAATTTACTTTATCTACAAAATATCGATTATTTAAACAATTTGTTAGATTATTAGTGATAATTATATAATTATATATTATATATAATTATAGGTGTGGGGAAATAAAAGCTAAGAAAAGCTGCAAGTATAAAATAATGGTATTTTTATGTTTTTAAATGATATAATTATTTAATGTCCTTGTAAGTTGCCTAAATTTTAAACCGCTATATTTTGGACCCGCAGGTTGGTCATGTTATAAAATTTAAATTAACCATAATTAAATTTTAATCGCAAACAAAAAAATTGAAACATCTTATCTTGGAAACGAATTTATACCTGTAGAGCATAAATTCGGTATTGTTATTACAACTATAATAAATGCGTATATTTATTTTTATTCTTGATACGAGAAAGGGACAACGGTCTATTTAAGATCCTCAGAACAGAGCATGTGTATTAATATGCTCACAATACTGGCTCAAATAAGAGTAACTGTATAATTATTCATGACAAGTAGTGATATCAAGTGTATAGAATGTTTTTTTTTGGATTTTTATTTTTTATTTTTAATTTTAACTTTTAACGTATCTAAAATATTCTTAAGGGATTTTCGGATACTAATTTTGTTCATTGAAGCACTCTTGGTTTACCTCTATATTACGGAAATATACTGTTAAAAATAATTGAGCCTTATTTACAAAGCTTATCATCAAACGTTGACTGTGGTAGTCATAATATTAAGTAGAATTATTAATATTAGCTGATTTTTACAGGAATGATTCGTAAACGAAACTAGAAAAGGGGGGGGGGGCAAGAGTACTCCAACAATGTCTGCACTAGGCAAACAAAGGATTGTATATTACAGAAAATTTTTCATTTGTACTGAGATGCTTTAAATCCATATTCGTATTTGTACAGTTACGACTATATGGTGACAATTAATCTATTCTAGGAATAAGCTCGATAGGAAACGGCATTTAGCGTATATCTGCTCTGCAGAAATGTTTCGCAAAATTCAAGAACCAAACCATCTTCACGAATTTTGACTAAACTCTGTCCTATGCCTATCTTTATTTACACGGACAATTTACAATCTAGGACACACTCTCAAATCTTTTAAATCGTTGCCTAATTGCCGTTTATGATATTATGGAAACTATACACGTAAGATATATAATTTAGCCTGATTCCATTTACACCGTCTATCCCCTGCACCTTCCTATACAAACTACACGTACATCAGACCATTCCTATTTTTGGTAAAAACACAAATTAGTTTTTGGCCGAAATCCCAATCTTTTACTATCAAATATTTGGATAAGTAACTATGTACATTTGATTATTTTATACACTGTACAAATCATATACGATATCATGCCTTAATGTTCTACAGTGTTTTAATACTACGAAGATTTAATATATTGTTATCTACCTTTCCTCAACTCCATGTACTTATAATTTGCGCAGGTTGTTGATGCGCAATTTTCCATCCACCTTTTAGTGCTATAATATTTACAGAGAGTATAGTATTTAATAAAAAAATGTTAAATTACAGATAAGTTTTGTGAAGTCCTACAATTCGATCGATGCGATGGAGCCTGGCTCCCCAGGCCACTTTCTAAGTTTAATAAATTCGTAGTATATCGAAACTATTTCACTTAATTTACATTATCTTCAGAATATATGTACAATAGTTCAAGACCGGTTTATTTATATCTATTTTAGTTTATTATGTCTATTTATAAAACTAAGATTTATTAGTGTTATAACGCAAAGATTTTAAAATCTGTCGTAAAAACAAATGCAAAGAGTTATTTAATGAATAAAGCGTATATAATCCATAAATACCTAGAAAACAAACAAAAACCATAGTTAAAACTGTGTTTAGAAATATAACTAATTAAATATAAAACAAACGGGAAACGGACAAAAAATTTTGTGGAATTCAACAGATTTAAATCTTAATTACTGATTAAGTCTTTAACTATACTTTGCACACTAGATTATAATGTTAGTTTAAGTAATCTGTGATTATAAACTATTTCTAAAATTCTCCGGTTTTGATGACGCAACAAGTTTTGAAGGTCGAATTTCACCGTTGCCAGAAACACTATTAAGCCCTGTTTACAGTCTGAGAGAGTTCACAGCTGTAGCCTTAAGTCTTCTCAATTTCTGAACTGTGCTTAATAGGGTTTTGTCATTGCGAAAACCTTGAATCGTTTAGAGTTTTCAAAATAGAGATTTTGAAAATAGTTTGCCAAACACAGATTCGATATGCTCAAAGTTGTTAAATCTAGACGTTTTCCTGGAGAGGATTTTCCATGACGTGTACAATGGCATGCGTGGCGGTGGCGGCGGAGGTTTTCGAAGGCCGCGGGATCTGCACGAGGGGGGACTGCGCCGGAAGCGGCCGCGGCAAGTTGTTGAGGGAACGCGAGCTGGACAGTGGCTCCGGCGCTCGAGGTGTCGTCTCTACCCACGAGTGCGGCCGCCGCAGCTTCGACCGGGCACCGTCGAGCGTCTCACCAACTGAACCATTGCTTCTTGCATTCACTGGAATAATTATTTGCGTTTGATAATTATTTGCCGAAATATTTTTAGGAATAATATGTACAGCAATGCGAGTGCATTGATATTATCGTAAAATTAAAATAAATTGTTGTATCTGGTTACTGAAATGAGAATTTTAAATGCCACCTTATTATTTTTTTAGTTACCAATTACGTCAGATTTACTTATTGATTCAATTTCTCTTTAACGACAACTACCTTTCTCGACATATTTAAATGGGGCAATTAAACACGTTTTAATATTATTTAAAACTACACCCTCTTCTCCATATTTTTTTAAATCTGTGATGAATACTTCTACGTATATGTCTTCTAGGAGAATGTGGAATCTACCAAGTCTAAAAACTAATACTACATTGATAAGCCAGAATATATGACAGTTACCTGGTAGAAAATACTTTACATATTTCTTCTCCTTAAAATATAACACGTGTTTAGGTAATCCGTATACAATATGTCAGTTTTCATTAAGTTATTTTTTTGACTCTGAGAAAGAAAATCAGTACTTTTTTATCTGTAGTAGCGTTTTGTTAATACATTTATGTAAAGATAATTTTTACAAATATGGCTTAATATATGTGGAGAAATCATTTATTATATTCAGAAAATAGATGCACAATAATTGCCAGAAAAACATCACCTCCAAAGTAGTGCCTAAATGAAGATCAAGATTTTCATAACATTCCATTAATTACTCGAGGAATATCTATGAAAGTGTGGAACTCACGATCTCTCTTAAGTCTCTGCTCGTTGAGTCGTTCGCGCACGCTCCTCTGCAAGGGTATAGTCTGAACGTGTTTTACATGTTTCTCCTCCTGTTCGCTGAGAGTCGGGAGGATATCCCAGTTGAGGCTGCTGGCCGCGACAATGTCATCGCTGTTCTCTGACGTGGATGAGGATTCGCTTTCCTGTAGTTAGAACGTCTGCCAATCAGCCTTGTAATTTCTTAAACTGCTATTATGATAACCAGATAATAGCAGATTGTGCATCTCAAGAAATATTCAGTTTCCTACCCTCAAAGCAGTAAACAAAATAGTCTGTTTATAGGAATATTGAAAGGTCGGGAATAAATACAATTAAAAAAAAATTTGAACAGGATTTTATCGCGTATCATTATATTTTAACATCTTCAATCGATGTTTCGGTACCTTTACATAAACTATACAGAGGTTAAATTTTGTTTAATTTTATGTAATTATAATTAATTTTTTGTTAATAAAGGAATTAACTTCGATAAGTTTTAAAGTAAAGATAAAATCGAAAGCATTTACTAACCATGCCATGAGGGCTCTTCTCTCCCGAGAGTCCGTCGAGAAAGTAAGTCACCATCTCGCCCTTGCCCTTGACATTAATGGTACCTCGGCAGCGCAACTTGTACCCTCGCGTCGATAGAATGTCATACACTTCTTGTGTCACCTAAGAAATAACAATGCAAAGAGTACCAACAAATTTAAAATTCAATATAACAATTGTCATTTTTCGAAAAGGCTTTTTTAAAATTATCCAACATCAGCAGCCAAAAAATGTTCGCAAGAGCTTGTTACGGAATGTAGACCAAATTGAAAAATGTCACTGTAAAATTCGCCACTAACATTACCGAAGATATGTGTCTACTCAATGTGGTACCACCTATATACGCTGGCTGTTAGTAAAATTATTACAGATGAGATACTTTGTATTTGCTTAATACCTGGATGTGATCTAGGATCCCTGTGGACTCCATACGAGAGGCGACATTGACGGCATTACCCCAGATGTCGTACTGAGGTTTGCGAGCGCCAATGACACCGGCTACCACTGGACCCAAACTGATGCCTGTTGGCAAACAATGCACTTGCTATAACTATACATTAATACAACCTTCATTTACACTAATTCAAAAAGTAAATGATAGAGAGAAATTTCGCAAAGCTAGCAAATGCAATTTAGACCTAGTATATATTAGCAATGTAAAAATAAAAAATAAAAGATATTATCGCATTATTTTGTTACGAAATACTGAACCTATACTATAAATACGATACTATAAACTCGTAGGTACAGCAGTTATATAACATCAGAAATCTTTGTTTAACACATGTAAATTACACGATTAACACGACCTTTTCACACAATGATACAAATTTAAATGATCTCATATCGGTGAAAAAAATTGCTGACCATTTGGCTTCCTTTTTAGAAGAAAAGTAACCATTTGTTTAACACAGCAACAGTTTATGACTTTTGCTACATTTTAAGATATAAAACTAATATCGAACGATAAATAACTGCCGTACAGGAGCACCACGGTTACGGGTAAGTGTCTATACCAATGCGGATGCGGAAATTGTTGAAGGAGTGCTGGTTGACATGCTGCAGCGCCTCGCGGATGCGCAACGCGTAGTCTGCCATTGCAGTCACGTGGCGATAGCCGACCATATCACACGTCGACGCAGTTAGACCTGCATTTGGAGATTAGATATTAGAAAAAAGGAATAAAAGACAAACAACTATCAATGGATGCAACCTGCACAGGCCTGCACTGAGTGGGGGTTTCGACTGAGAGACGGAAAATCGACATAGTAGGGTAGGGTTACAATTTCTTGTTTACTCAAATTTGTATTAGAAATTACACCCCAGTTCTTCCGCTTTCAAGGAACCTATACATGAATCAAACCTATTTAATTTCAGGTTGACGATACTACAATAAGCAAGAGTTATTGACTTGTATTTTATGCTATATAATTTTTATAAAAATCTCAAACTAAACTGGTTACAGTTTTTAAGCTCCACGAAAGGAAAGAGCATCACTTGTTTAATTTGATGATAAGTATATGGGAGAATACCGTACCTGAAGCAGCCATGTAAGTAGAGCCGGTTGATTTGATCTTCTCAATGAAAGAGAAGTCCTCCTCTCCCAAGGCCTCATCAAAGTCAGCGATGATCTCGTTGAGAAGACGCAGACACTCCACGCCCTCGTTGTTCCCCTCAAGCTCCACGTAGAATTCTCCAAAGTTTGGGATCGAGGAGAACAACACGCAGACGGAGTCGCATTGCTCGTGGTACAATTCCTGTTTGAAGTATAATGTGAAATAAGTGTGCGCTTGTAATTATAAAAGATTTTTATATTCATTTATTTGCTGGTGATTGTCACTTTGCAACACTGTTGATCTGAGTTATAATTATTTGGTCAACTTTTAAAAAAAATGCTAATTGTATTGCCATTAGCAATCAGAATTAAAAAAAAACACAATACATTCTAATGAAGTTATCATAAAATAAGTAGCTTAATCGTCACTTGATGGTACTGACAAAACATTGTATATCATGTAGACAGTTTTGATTCTATAAGTAATACATAATTTTGTATTTTAGTACTTTTAGCACGTCGTTCGAAAAGGAAATCCTCTGAAAACCAATGTGCACTATTTGCTTATTACCGAGCCTCTGAAACCTTCAAATTCAAATATTATTATTCAACGTATACATTTTTTGTACACGTTGGCGTGAAATCTACCACCGGGTGGGAAAGAAAAGCTGGCAAGAAACTTTCAGGGGAGTCCTTTTTTCAAAATATATTTACAATTGCTCTGTATCCAATGCATCTGCTAGCTCGGAAAGACTCCGTCCCCACAAACTATCCAAACGACGCACTTCGCGATCGGCACCCTATCACATGTGAAACACCGGAGCCAGCCATAGCCCTCTTCAACCATAATAGAGGGAAGTGAGCCAACAAATAACACAACGCTCCCGTAGGAAGACGTGTTTTAGTGACAATGACGCTTTACGCACTAATTCATTTTAGGTGTAAAGCTGTTATCAAATAGTTATCTATAGGTAACAAAATAATCTAGTGTCCAAATCAGTACTGATAAAAATAAATTAACAACGGACTTTCGCTTTCATCACTAATACCTAAGTAAATCTGAATGCTATTAATTTAATGTAAAGTCGAGTTGGACCCATTTCAAAAGCTTTGAAATGCGGGTAAATATATTGATGGTAATTTATGAAACAGGCAATTTCTAATTTAGGGAACGGTGTAAATAATGGGTCATTTAGCAGTTTGCATTTTAAAGGCAAATGAATGCTGACCCTTAATTTACAAAGTATAACGCAAAACATGAAATCAATTTACAGGGTGTTACAAGCTGATGAAGATAAATCTAAAACCTTGGATATGGAGGCATGTTTTCGAAACCATACGTTTATTATTCTTGTTCATTTATTTGACGAAATGATATAAAAACTATAGTACTACAATTATTTTAATATTTCAATAAATAGTCCCATAATTTCTACAAAATTAGCATTTCATGTTATTTGTCCCAAAATTCGATAGTAAATTGTTGATTTTAAATTTGACAGCTCCATTATCTGTATTGCTTAACCTAAGCAGAAAACCTCAGTAACAAGCTATATTTCAAAGCTCAGGGTACTGACGTCATCTCTCTTGTGAGCGCTGAGGAAGTGAGCTGCAACGTGCTCCGGTAGGATATTTGCGAGCAGCTTGCGGTTGTACGCCTCCAGGTGTTCCATTTCTTCCTTCTCATCTGTGGAGCAATAAGGAAACGTACTGTATAATACTAGTCTTATTTAGGTACCCAGGGCTCATTGAAAATTTTTAACTCAGTATCGTGATATGATGATATTTTTATAAAAAGCTAGCTTGAGGCCTCGTTTTAAGAAATTAATATCTTTTTGTTTTCCTGGTTACGGTAGGAAGTTTCAAAATGCCCTTAGTATTATGCGGGGTCGTCCGTAACCAACTATCCATTACTTGACAAAACAACAAAACTCTGTGTGCTGTGCATTTCTTATTTTTTTAAATTATTATTCGCTGTCAATATGTTTTTAAATTTTAAGCACTGTAATAACTTTTTTCCACACGGCTGTCAGAATTTACATTTTTGGACATGCATTTTACATTTTATAATTACATTTATGTTCGAAATCCAAAAAAACGAAAATAGGATATACCGTGATATATTTACATTTTCATGTTGCATACCCTCAGCATAGTTTGAAAGTGGATAAGCCGAAGCGTGTTACCCAGAGATACTCATTGCCATAAATGGTCAGCTCAGAGGATTTGGAAGAGCAAAGTACATACACATTACAAACAAATAAAGATCCCGCATACGTCTATCCTAGGGACATTTAAATAAAACAATATACCCTGCCAAGCATAGTTACAGACAGAAAGTTTAAATAATGAAACTCAATATTAAAAAAACATCAGGGATAATATTGTCTTTACCTATGAAATTGCCGTTTTTCACGAAATAAATGAAGCGTAATTTTTTGATATATTTTTTATTTCTATTAATCAAAATAATCACCCATGCAATCAATGCATCTTTGCCAACGCATTGGTAGCTTATTGATGCCTTTCTTGAAGAAATCAGCTGGACGGGAGGCAACAAATTCTTCAAAGGCATTTTGTACTGCCTCTCGGGTATTGAATTTTTTTCCCGCCAAGAAGTTATCCAAATTCTGGAAAAAGTAGAAGTCTGTAGGCGCAAGGTCTGGTGAGTACGGCGGATGACGGAGAACTTCCAACCCCAACTCTTGTAGCTTGGAGACCGTCTGCTGTGCAGTATGAGGTCGCGCGTTGTCTTGCAGGAGCAGTGGAGCCGAACGATTGACCAAAGCTGGTTGGAGACGTGCGAGCTTCTCCATCATTGTGTTCAGTTCTTCACAGTACACATCTGCAGTAATGCTTGTCCCGTTTGGCAAGAAGCTGTGATGAATTACACCGCGTTAGACCACCAAACAGTGACCATCACTTTTCTAGGGGTAAGTTTTCGTTTAGGGCATTGTTTGGGTGCTGAACCAGGGTCCAACCAACTTGCTGAGCGCTTACGATTGTCAAACAGGATCCATTTTTCGTCACAAGTAACAATGCGGTTCAGAATTCCTTCATTTGTATGCCTGCTGAGCAGTGTAAGGCACGTCTCCACGCGTACTTCGCGCTGGCGGTCATTGAGTTCGTGGGGTACCCATTTGTCAAGCTTTTTTACCTTGCCAATTTGACGCAAATGGACCAATATTGTTTTGATGCTAACGTCGAAAGCTGCTGCTAATTCAGCCGTGGATTGAGTTTCATCAGCTTCCACAATTGCCTTTAATTCGTCATTGTCGACCAAAGTTTTCGGACGACCACGGGGTTCATTTTTCAGGTCAAAATTTCCAGAACGGAAGCGGGTAAACCAATAACGGGTGGTGCGTTCGTTTGTAGTGTTCGCTCCATAAACGTCGTTGATGTTGCGTGCCGCTTGTGCCGCTTTGCTGCCACGACGGTACTCATACTCCATATTTACTGGAATTTTTAACTTATCCATGATGACGAAAAATGTTCGAATGCGTTGAAAACAAAACACTAACTATTAAACAAATGACGATTTTAGAAAAAGAATTCCATGTTTGTCAAATAAAATTAATTTGAAATTAGAATTATCAGTCAAAAAAAAAATATTTTCATTTGAAATGGCCAGTACGGCAAAACGGCAATTTCATAGGTAAAAATACCTTATATTTGTAGAAGATTGTTCCCAAGCAATATTGTAAGAAAGCAACTTTTATGTACCTACCAAAAGGTTCGAATCAAAAAATTTACAAAACTTGTTCCAAGTCGAGACCTCTTTTATAAGGAATTCGTAACGATGCATGTATTCAAGACTGTTGTTTAGGTATATCTGGGACCACTGGAAAGGTTTGTCTGAATATAATTCATCGAAATCATATTTCAATAACGTTCAAAGCCTTTGTAGATCACATTTACATGCAAAAGTAACAATTTCTGAGAAACCGGATGCTGCAAGAAAATTCCATTATAACGGAATAAAGTATGAAGTGGTTTGGTTATACTTATTTATGGGCTGTGAAAAGCTGGGAATGATGTATTTTTATTTTATTCCTTATTTTTATATTATTAACAATATTATAGCAATGGTACATGCTTTTGAACTTTTTTGTCAGGATAGGTAGGCTCTCCTTAAAAATGAGGGAATAAGATATATAATAAATCAAATGTTTGATTTAAAGTGATTCGCGATTTGGAATGCACACTGGACAGTTTTGGATTAAAACTGGACATAGCTTACTTTTGTTTATAAATCGTGTTTTGTTTATATAAATCGATACAGCTTACGAAAAACAACATTAAATATTAATAACAATAATAATTTTTACTGTAATAGGTTGTAAAATTATAAAGGCTATAAAATATTATCATTCAAACAAAAGCTGTTACTGCCGAGCTAAGCTCTTGTATTTCATCATATAGTGCTCTTCCTATTAAATATATTTAACAACTAGCCTAGGTGTCGCTGGATGACTTTAGAAACTTAAATGCATCTGTCACAAAAGTTTTAAACTTAAAATGGATGTTCCATTGAGGGGTTTGAGAGTTGCCCTCATATTTCATATATTTGGATGGGATACAAACAGGTTGTACTTTTAGACCTTAAAGTATGTACATTTACGTAATCGTCACCAAACACATTGTTTTTGTATGTACATACAATAAATACTATAAAAAAATGCTGATATATTTACATATTGTATTAAATATTCATTTAAAATACGTACATATTAGGTTATATATATTATATTTTAGCTTGCTTATTTTTTACAAAATAAACTAATTTCTAGAGTTTACTAGATTTGACAATTAATGTTGTAAGTAATATACTGAGTAGAAACTTAAGCGGCTTAAAGCACTTAAAAGACTTGATGCTTGACCTGGAAAGTCGTCAGTCAGAAGGCCTGTGGCACACAGCTACATTATTTGGTGATAATTTTAAAAGATAATTACTTTTACACGTGTAAATACTATTCAGCCGTGTATTTCTCTTAACACTTCACATTATTAATTCATTAAAGCCTAGTTTCACTACACATAAATTATACACATATATCATTTCAATCTAAAAACCTTAGCTGTATTAGATATAATGCCTGACTAAGACTTTCAAATACGACTAGCAACTTTAGTTTTAACTTTTATCCGAATCGAATATATTAAGTCCTTACATATGAAATTGGCGTTTTGTCGTACTGGCCACTTTGATCTGTATTATCTCCTTTGGTTAAAAATTCCAATTTCAAATTTATAGAGCTATTTACTCAAGCATTCGTGTTTCAAAAAACGAAATTCATTTGTTTTTACCTCGTTTAGTTTTTTCTTTGCGTCACTTAGCTTACAAAATGCAAAACTTGAAATACCGCGTTATACTTGTACGAGATCTACTGTGGCACCAGTGCTGCAGAAACGGCTCGAAGTATTAATGCTGCGTATGGTGGCGGTGTCGCAAAAGAAAACACAGTGCGCTTTTGGTTCCAAAGTGTTCGTTCTGGAAATGTTGCCCTGCAGAATAAGCCCCGTGGACGTCCGGAGACCAAAGTTGATAATGAAGAATTGAAGGCTATTGTGGAAGCGGATCCAGCGCAAATCACGTCCGAGTTAGCTGTAGGCTGCGGTGTTAGTGACAAAACTGTTTTAATCCACTTGAAGGAAATTGGGAAGGTGAAATAGCTTGAAAAGTAGGTATCTCATGAATTGAGTGCAGCAACAAACGTGCGTCGACTGCTGCTTTACATTACTCAACCGGCACGATAATGAAAGGATTTTAAATCGAATTACCTGTGATGAAAAATGGATCCTGTACAACAATCAGAAATGCTCATCGCAATGGTTGGAACCTGTCGAACCAGCCAAATCCTGCTCCAAACGAAAATTCACTCAAAAAAAGTTACTTGTGAGCGTTTGGCGGACTAGTCCCGGTGCCGTTCACTAAAGCTTTCTTAAATCTGGCTAGACGATTATTCAATTCAATTGGAATATCTAAGAACTATATCTAACCGTACTCCTCTCCCTTACCTTGCTCCAACAGATTACCAGTTTTTTTAAATATGGATAACTTCTTGCAAATTCATTCAAACTCAACTCCGATGGGGCAGTCCAAAGCGCCTTCAAAGATTTTATTGATTCCCGTGCGAATGGTTTTTTAGTAAAGGAATCAGTGAACTACCTATGAGGTGGCTAAAGTGCATAGATAGCAATGGTACATACTTTGATTAAATAATGATATTATATTTTTTAACTTGTATATAATTATATTTTTTGACTTTATGTTCTTCCCTTACAAAATGCCAATTTCATATGTAATGAACTAATATTTTAGCTATAATATTTTGAATACAGGTTGTTTTTTGCAAAATTTTGCAAAATTTTGAGATTTAGAGACAATTTTATGCAGTCAAAATTAAAACTTTACATAAGAAGCAAGAAGTTGTCTAATTTTCGGTTCTTGACAAAAAGGTGCGAATTTTCTTTCTTGAAGCGATTACATAGCCATGCAAGTATTGTAATTATAAATGCAAACTTTTTGTCGTTACGCATTTACATCATAAACACAAGAAACAAACATTTATAAAAAAATATTAAAATCTTTCATTGTTAATTTTTGCATAACTCGTCTACTTTACAAATCTGTCAAATGTCGCCCGCGTTCATTCCACACGTCAATTACGCCATTGTTACTATAGCAATGGTACATACTTTGATTATATAAATATATTGTATTTAAAAAAAGTTGACTTTATTTCCTCCCTTACAAAACGCCAATTTCATATGTAATGAATGACCTTTTATATATATTCTTTCTTCTAAGTCCTTTAGTAAATATATATACATGTAAATATATATTTACTAAAGGACTCGCGTCTCCTTCGTCATTACTTTGTAAAAATACCTAAACCAAGAAAAAAATAACAAGAGAAAATTTTAGAATTATTCAATATACTAAACCAGATTTAATCAGTATAACAATTAAATTATTATGGAAAAAACCTCAGGAAATATTTACAAGCATTACTCAAAAACGTTTGGATTTTTTAGGAAGTTGCAAGGATATTACCAATGTTGACATTACCAGGAGAACATTTACTTTTATTTTTATTAATAATTAGCGGACGTTTTTCTTCCATCTCACCTGATGGAAAGTGACGATGAAGACGAGGATCATACACGCCTGTCCAAGAGGTACCTATTCACTCTACACTTAAAAGCTCCAGGGTTATATTTGTCTGGAAAAACAGACGCAGGCAAATTGTTCCACTCTTTGGCAACGTGAACCAAAAATTTGCTATCGAACCGTTTAGTTCGGCTCTTCGGCACGCTAACCACAAACGGGTGAAACTTCTGTCTGCGTCTGGTTGATCGGTGGAGAAAGGGGAAGGTTCGATCACCTGAAAAAGATTGCATTTGCATTTGCGCACTCTCCAAACTGCAATCTGTAAAAAACCGATAGACTAGCAACTTTTCGACGATGTTCGAGACTTTGTAGTCTCGAAGAAGTAAGTTTGTCGTCACTTATGAGTCTACGGGCCCTTCGGTCGACAGAATCCAACGCTTCAAGATGGTACTTAGCGGAATCATGCCAAAGATGGCTGAAGTACTCCATACAGGATCGAACCTGGGCTGTGTACATGTTGAGCAACTGTTCGGAGTTGAAATACCGCCGGACCTTTGCGTTGACTCCCAATTTTTTGGAAGCTGACTGTGCCATGGTTTCAATCTGTTGACCGAAATTAAGTTTCGGTCATGCCTAGAAGCCCTAGATGGTGATCGGTGATTTGTGATCGGTACAGATACACCTTGGAAAGTGGGCGTCAAGTTGAATGTGCTCTTTTTACCGGAGAAGAGACATGCCTGGGTTTTGGAAGGGTTGAACTTGACAAGACTGGCTTCACCCCAATCGGAAACCCTACATAGTGTCAAATCAACCCGTTCGGTCATCGACTCTCTCTGAAATTGGATCTGGTTTGGACTCGCTCGCGCATTGGACACATATCTCTCTACAACAGTGCCGTCATCAGCGTAACCAATAATGCCTTCCGATAAAAGGTCATTAATGTGCAGCAGGAATAATGTCGCAGAGAGAACAGATCCCTGAGGTACGCCGGCGTTGATCACCATTTGGCCCGATGAGAAGCCATCGACGACAACTCGAATTGACCGTTCCCTCAGGAAATCAGAAATCCAGTCGCAGAGTCCAGATGGTATGCCATACGCAGGAAGCTTGCTCAAGAGGGCTTCGTGCCATACCCGGTCAAAGGCCTTGGAGATATCTAAGGATAGGGCTATTGCCTCTCCGTGCTTCCAAGGCCATGCCCCATAGATGCGTGACGTACACTAGAAGGTCTCCTGTTGAGCGTCCTATGCGGAAACCATATTGGTTGTCACTAAGGAAGGATGGTCTCTAGGTACGTCAGGAGACGATGGTTCAATACACGTTCCATAATTTTGCAAATTATGGAAGTGATTGCAATAGGTCTATAGTTGACTGGGTGGGCTCGACTGCCCTTTTTTGGTACGGGCTGTACGTTTGCAAACTTCCATGATTTTGGAACTTTTCCAGTCCTTAGAGAGAGTCGATATAGGCGTGTCAAAACAGGAGACAACTCGGCTGCACAGCAGTGCCTAAGAACTACTTCGGGAATGCCATCCGGACCAGTGGCTTTGTTCACGTCTAGATTTAGTAAGCATTTGAGTACCTCTTTCTGGTGAATTTGTACGGCCTCCATCTTGGGGCCGAATGGGGGTAACGTGGGTGGGCTTTTACCTTTGGAATCTAGACGTGAACATTCCGCGAAGAGATTTGCGAACAAGTCTGCCTTCTCTTTTGCGCTGTGGGCGAAAGACCCATCAGGCCTTTGCAGTGGTGGCAGTGATGGGCGACAGAAGTTCATCTCAACCGACTTGGCAAGGGACCAGAAAACTTTACTCCCCGTGGGATAGGATGCTAACTTGTCCCCGGTACGGCCAATGTGGTCGAAACGAGCGCTTCTGATCACCTTTTTGCACGACTTGGCAGCAGCATTGTACGCCTGCTTCTTAGCTGGGAGATCCATAGCTTTGCTTCTGCGAGCGCTAGCCCAGGCTTGGTATGCTGCATGCTTACGCTTTCCAGCTAGGAGGCATTAAACCATGGGCGGGCTTTGGACTCCAGGGATACATCAGAGAACGGTATAAAGTACTCCATACCTTGACATATCACGCTGGAGACAGCATCAGTGTAGCATGATGGATCATCGGAAGTAAAGCAAGCATGCCGCCAAGGATAAGAGGCGAAAAAGTGACGCATCTCATCCCAATCTGCTGACTTGAACCACCATACTCGCCTATTGCCTTTTGGGCTGGTATCGGTTGGCGAGTATTGAGACACAGATTTCACCAGACAGTGGTCGGATGTCCCTAATGGTGGAGATACGGACACCGAGTATCTGTCTGGATTGGTTGTCAGCAGAAGGTCCAAGCAATACGCAGTATGGTCAACATCGTCAGAAATGCGCGTAGGTTCGTGGACGAGCTGGAAGAGACCATGAGTTACTACGAAGCGATAGTTTTCTCTGCCAGCGTGGTCGGTGTCCTTGAACGGGTACAGCCACTCTCCATGGTGGGCATTAAAGTCCCCAAGGAACACCAACTTCGCAGAGGGATAGCGTCGTTGGACCTTATCTGCAGTATCACTAAGATATTCAATAAGTCGCGTTGTGTCCTGAGCTCCCGTGTGTGATCAGTAAATACTGGCGTATACAATTCGGTCCAGGCCAGTATCTACATAGATCCATAAAACAGAAAAATCCGGAACTTCCAAGTATCGGAGACGCCGACAACAGATCTCGTCTCTGACATACACGCACACGCCCGCATTGGGGTGAAATTTGGTCTCCAGGATATAGCCTGGGTAATGCAGGTATGCTAGATCCGAACGATCACAGAACTGCGTCTCTGTCAGTAAGAATAATTGCGAACTCTGTCTCAAGGTGGTGGTGGACATCGTGGAGATTTGAGTGCACTCCTCGGATGTTAGAGAAGTGTACTTTTAGGGAGAGGGAGTGCATCCGCTGTCGGCACTTATTTTTCTTTTTGGACTTTTCCATTATGTTGTTGGTAGGGTGAATACGGGAGAGGAATAGAGGTTAAGTGAAGCGCAACGTTTGGAACCAAGCAACTCGAGTGGTCAGACCCACTGGTGGGAGACTCACATGGAGACCGCGGGGACGCCCCAAACCCCCCGGGGATCGCCATCGGGCCCTCTCCATCCGGTCGCCAACCGGCACGATGGAGCAATCCCGGGATTTTACACAGGCGGTGGGGCAGCCTTTCACGAATGGCTAGAATGCTAGTTGGGCCCCCTACAACCTGCGGTCGGCCAGCGGTGCACCGTTTCTTTGGATCCCGCTGCCCTCCAGAATGAGCCACCCGGTGCATCATAATCCTTCGAGTTCAAACGGCTCTCATACGTTGCGCAATTACTCGGACCTATTCTCCTCCAATGGCTACTCAAAACATCATGCCGGAACGTGACAAGGTCACTTGGCGGCATGGCTTTGTCTAGAGGGTGGTTGCAAGCCGCGGTCGAAACCTACCACCTGCAAAATGGTTATCCCGCCATTCATCGGTCGCCAGAGCCTCGTCCGCTGTCCGGCAGGGTGCGAACGTCGAGTTTGTGGAATAATTTCAGGATTTTAGGGTTTGCAGTTATGTTTGCAGCTAATTTGCGTCAGCTAGACAATAATTATTTATTTAGACACTAAATTCATTAATACGATTTTCCAAAATCTGAGCTTAAATACACTATTTATTAGATTGTATTAAGACATTTTGGTGTTAAGGTTTGGTTTTAAGACTGATTTAATCAAATCAAATAATTTATTTCAGTCAATTACAAGATCATACAAATTCAAATTCATATTATAGAAAAAAACTTGTATTTTACAAAGTCTTAAAATACATATTAAAATAATAATTATTTTACAAAGGTTACAAATTACAAAATATTACAATATACAAAATTATAAAAACTGTTAGACTAACAATATCAGTAATGTCCAAACAATAAATAAATTTAAACAAAGAAATTAAGTTTGTGTAATGTTAGTATTATGCAACAATATAAGATTCAATATATAGGTACAATATTATTCAAACTAAAAATAATTTCAACATATTACGATTATATAATAATAATAATGCAATAATATAAGTACTTATATAGGGTTATAAAATTATTTAGTACTAGACCGTACATGATGGTTTATGTACTGAGTCATACCTGTCAGCGAACGCCCTCAGGATGCTGCTAGAGCTGGCCCGCACCCGCTGCACCAGAGATGTGCACCGCCTACGCATAGTTGTATAGAAACAGTCTACGCGGCACTCGGCAAACATCCCCGACGCACTGCAGAAGCGGGGCAGCCGCAGCAGCACCCTGAACGCGTTGTTGAACTGAACGCGAAGGGCATTATACTGCCTCTTAGTGTAGTCTACCCACAAGCTTGGGTAGAATGACGTATAGAATGCCTTAAATAAAGCTATTTTGACTTTCCTCGAACAGCGAGCAAACCTATAAGCGACCATATTAGCGCGTATCGTCAGCGCCCTACGTTCTCTTTCCATATCTGCATCGTCTTGAGTGGGCACGTGTCCTAGATATTTAAATTGTTTTGCTTGTTGTAAAATTGTACCATTCAGTTTAATATGAGGCACATAGTCAAGTACTCTACCTCTGGCCTGAAATACCATACATTCACTTTTCTTTGCATTATATATAATCGTCCATAAGATTTAGCATACTATTCACAAATATTTATTAATTTTGATAACCCACACTGTGATGCACTGAGTAAACACATATCATCCGCATAACTAATATTATTAAGACAAACATCGTTAATGTGGCAACCTATATGAGTAGTGCTTAGCTCTATTATTAGCGAATTGACATACAAGTTGAAAAGTTGGGGTGAGGTCAACCCCCCCTGCCTCACCCCACATTCCAACCTGTACGGACTCGATAGCTCACCCGACCACCGAATGACGTTGACTTGATTTAGATACTAAAATTTGAAGATCTCTAGAAGATCTCTACAAGTTCTCCTCAGTTTATCCTACAGGATATTATAACTCACCAAGTCAAACGCTTTCAATAGGTCTAGGAAGCATGCGAACACAGTCGTTTTACGGCCTGTGTAGTACTTCACAGTCCGCTTCACACTCAGTATGGTGGTCTCTGTAGACAGACCAGATCTAAAGCCAAATTGGTTGTCATGTAACATAACGTACTTACTAAGTTGAGTGTGGAGCAGGCCATCAAGCACCTTCGCCATTATAGTCGCCAACGAGATCGGCCTGTAATTACTTTGATCGCTTAAATCACCAGTTTTACTTTTCAAAATAGGTATGACGACGGTTTTCATACTGTCACTTGGCAAGTATGAGTGCCCAATGCATAAAGTATATAACATGGCTAGTACTCTATGTATGTGACCGCCCACATATTTCATATGTTCTATGCTTAAGTGATCGTGACATCGTGATCAGACTTGCCTCGTGACATTGAATGAATCACCTGTCGAACATCGTTGCCCGTTCATTTTATTTTCACATTTTGTTCGTGGACGCACTAGAGGTGACTTGAGAGTATACTGGTTTTTAAACATCTCTGCAATCGATTTTTGGTCACAAATATTAATGACACTCACAGGAGTACCCGGTTTGTTTTTTATCTTGTTTGTGGAATTCCAAAAGTTTTTAAAGTCGTGGTATGCATGATGAGTTGCGAGTATGTCCATTTTCAACTGCTCCCGATTAGTCCGACACCATCTTAATCGAGATTTGAAAACTTTACGACTCTCCCGCATTTCATTCCAAATGTGACCCGATCTAGGTTTCCCATACAGAACCCATAATTCAAATTTAGCCCTGGCAATCCTGTGAGCCTCGCCAACATTCCTGTTCCACCCTATCACTGGCTTTCTTTTATACATATTAATATTACTAGAATAACTCTGCGATTTTGCTCTATTTAAAGATGAAACAATGTTATTATACAATTCGTCAATGATAATTCGATGGTCAGTATTCTTACATGAATAGTCACTACAGGCACCTAGCTCTGAGGGCAAGTAATCTTAAGTTTTCATTACATAATTTCGCATTCATGTCAATTTGATCGGTCTGTCTCTCCCCCCATTTCACTATATTATGTCCTAGTTTGTTATTAGCATTATAATAAGTCCGAGGCTTAATAGTGTCTAGCTTACACTGTATATTTAGAGGGAAATGATCAGACCACGTCACATCGTATTTAACATAAATATTTACAACACTCTGCTTGGCCGATTTGGTAACTACATAATGGTCGAGCCAGCATCTAGCTCCATTTGCCTCACTTATAAAAGTGTAGGTATTCGACAATAACCCAAAAAAATAAATATCTGCGTATATCCAGTCGTCCTCAGAACAAAAGGATTGCAGTTCCTTATAAAAAGGTTGTTGTGGATGTGCGTTAAAGTCCCCAAGTATATAAACCGATTCTACAGTTTCATTAGAAATAATTTCACTCACCAAACTAAGACAATCCGTGAATTCAATTAGGTTCACTGCATTATCCGTTGGCATGTAAAAACTAAACACTATGAACTACCTTTTATCAATTGTTATTTTAATGGCACACACTCGCGCATTATCACACTGATTTAGTAAACAAGTTTTTATAATTAGGCTAAAAATAATTGTCCAAAGTATGTTAAGCTATGTGAAATTATTATAGAAGTTGCTGTGATCCGTAAAATTAAACCAAAACATTTATACATTTTTATAAATGATTATCTCACCCACACTTAATATTTTTTCCGTTATTAGATTATTTTAAAACTTACATTGTTTTGACATAATTAATTACTCTCATTTCATTTAAATAAGTTTCAGACTATGACGCTGATTTGCGAATATCTGTTTAATAAGTATCAATCATCCAAATGTACACCTTTTTATGTTTGTTAATATGTTTAGAAATGGAATTTTTAAATTACTGAGTACAAAAATAAATACGTAAATATATAATTTTTCTATGTGGATCTATATTATTTAGTGTATTTTATTAATACAATGATAACTATTAAATATGTTTTGGTATAGAAAGACTATTTAAATAGAAAGAAAACAATTTTGAATATTATGGAATATTAACCAACCGCATATAAATTATATCACGCGTTTAATATATATGTATCACACTTATCAAAAGTATTGTTAAAAAAAAATTATGACAGATAATTCATTTACCGTTTCATTTACGATTGGTATAGATAGTATATCAATAATCATCTCATCAGGTGCATCTCTTAATTTGCTCCTAAAGTTTTTTCTATTCTGTATGTAGAATGAAGAAAACGATGGCATGTGCGTGATACTACAATGCTTTAGAAGATTATATTATTAAAGTGTAAAGTTTTGCTAGAAATGACCGAACCACAAAAATAGTATGATGTTTTGTTTTAAATGTCGACTGACTGGGTTTTTGTGATCACATATGTTAGGTTCCACACAGTCAGCCAAGAGAAAATCTAACCATGTTAGAAAATACAATACATAGAAAATAACTCGCAATTTATTAGTTTTTTTTGAAATCTCTATAGATTGACAACATAAGACTCTACAGACTCAAGGCGACCCGCGGAGTGAGGTGGGGCAATTGACTGTGGTGGGGGCGGGGAGTGTCGCCTCTGTACGGTTGTACTTTTATGTATTCTGTGTCCTTAGCGGATCGTAAATAAGTAAATTATAATGTCTAGACCCGCGAATCCCGCGTCCTGTCGTATCAAACCCAAGGGCTTATCCCTAATATCTTTTAACGTTCGTAGCCTAAGCAACAACCTTCCCGAGCTCAAACTGTTCCTTCAGAACAACAACCCAGACCTTTTACTTCTCCAGGAGACATGGCTCACTCCTAATCGCTCCAGGGGATTCGCTATTCCTAAATACGCGTTTACACGTAACGATAGGCCTAACTGCGACGGTTTCGGCGGCACTGCTATCTACTACAAAAGAGGATTCCATTGCTGTCCTCTCCCTACCCCTCCTCTCCTCAAAATGGAAGCCACTGTAT
The DNA here is from genome assembly GCA_923062675.1 of Marasmarcha lunaedactyla. Taxonomy (NCBI): domain Eukaryota; kingdom Metazoa; phylum Arthropoda; class Insecta; order Lepidoptera; family Pterophoridae; genus Marasmarcha; species Marasmarcha lunaedactyla. The sequence continues at coordinate 7,129,025 of OV281339.1, read as the reverse complement.
GTAGATTGGCTATGACTGGTCATCCGACCATCATCATAGCTTCAGTCTACATACCCTGTGGCACCAAACCTATCCGCAGCGACTTTGAGACCATTCTCGCCCTCGGCCGTTCAGTCATTATGTTCGAAGACTTTAACTCCAAACATACTGACTGGACGTGCCTATCAACCAACCAAAGCGGTATCGCTCTCCTTGACATCACCGACTTAGACGTCGTCTCCCCCATCACTCCCACTCACTATCCCGACAACCCGAACCACTCTCCTGACATCCTCGACTTTGCAATCGTCAAGCATATCAACCTCGACCTCAGGTCTATCGAACCGCTCGATGACCTAGGTTCTGACCACCGCCCCGTCTCCCTCGTGCTAGGACCGCCTAACGTTAACGTCACTTCTCCTAAGACCTTTACCGACTGGAAAGGTTTTAAAAATACGATAGTTTCTGCCTTAGAGGCCCCAAACTCTCCACTCGCGATCTCGCCCGATCAATTAGATAGCCCGGATAAAATAGATTCGTTAGTAAATTCTCTCACTGATGCTATCAACTCAGCCATCAGTGTAAACGAAAAGGTTGCTAAGAAAGGCAAACCCACGCTTCCCTTAGACATTAGCAATCTTATTAAAGCTAAGAACGTGGCTCTCCGGAGAGCCAAGAAATATCCCACGCCCGCCTATAGAACAGCTGCGAATCAGCTACAACGCAAAGTTAGATCTCGCCTCGCGGAACTCCGAGACGCCCAGATGAACGATCTCATGGCGAATATCTCCCCGTCCCACCAAGCGTATTATAGTATGGCCCGAGCCTTACGCGTAGACGCCGCCTCTCACGTCCCTCCTCTCACTCGTCCCGATGGCTCTATCGCCTTCGAAGACGAAGAGAAAGCCGAATGCTTCGCTGACAGCGTTGCGTCTCAATGCTCGCCCAGCACGCAACCCGCGAATCCCACTCACATCAAAGCGGTGGAGGACGAAGTTCTCCGTAGAGACTCTCTCCCCATCACCGCTGACCCCGTCACAGTCTCTTATGACGAAATCTCGCTTCTCATCAAAAGTCAAAAGTCCAGAAAGGCTCCGGGTGCGGATGGTATTTCCAACCACGCACTTAAGCACCTGCCTCAACAGGTGCTTACCTTGTTAGCTATCATTTTCAATGCCTGCTTCGACCTTAGCTACTTTCCAAAAGCTTGGAAAGAAGCGACAGTCATAGGCATACCCAAGCCGGGTAAACCTCTTAATATCCCGGCTAATCACAGACCCATCAGCCTCCTCAAGGCAATGTCTAAACTTCTCGAGAGAGTCATACTCTCTCGAATGCGGAACCATCTGTTTCCAACGGATGGCGATCCTCTCATAATTCCCCACCAGTTCGGCTTTCGCGCTAAGCACTCCTGCCCTCAGCAAGTCCATCGAATTGTCGAGTACATACTAGACGGCTTCTATCCGAAACGAAAGAAAACGATCGCAGTTTTCTTTGACGTAGCCAAGGCTTTCGACAAAGTCTGGCACAGCGGTCTCGTTTATAAACTTTACAAAATAGGCTTACCGGATCGCCTAGTTAGGATTATCGCGTCGTTTCTCAAAGACCGCACGTTTCGTTTCAAACATGAAGGCACGCTCTCCGCGCCTCGTCAGATAAAGGCTGGAGTCCCTCAAGTCTCAGTCCTCGCCCCTCTTTTTTTATACCGTGTACACTAACGACATTCCCATTCCGCCAAAAATCGTCGAACTCGCTCTCTTTGCCGACGACACTGCCCTTTACACCAAAGGCCGCAGAGCCCAGGGTCTCGTCACCTGACTCCAAAAGGCTGTAAACGCCCTCGGTGCTTGGTTTAAAAAATGGCGTATCGATGTGAACCCAGAGAAGAGCTCTGCGGTTTACTTCGACTACAGACGCAGTCGTATCGCTGACAATCTCCAAGTGAGAATGCAAGGCACTCCCATCCCCTGGAAGCGCAGTACTAAATATTTAGGCGTCATCTTAGACCAGACGCTTTCTTTCAACCCTCACGTCGATAGAGTAACGAAACTCGCATGTTTGACCTAGGCCGGCTTTACAGTATGTTAGGTAGAAAAAGTAAAATGTCCTTCAGAAACAAACGTACGCTTTACAAGGTCTGCGTTAGACCAGTCATGTCATATGCTTCGCCAGTCTTTGCCCACGCCAAACCCTCCGTCCTGCACAAGCTGCAGGTAGTTCAAAACCTCTTCTGCCACAGGGCCACAAACGCACCTTGGTACGTGCGCAACGCGGACCTGCACAGAGATCTTGAACTACCTATAGTTCAACAGCACCTAAAAACGCTCTCAGAATCGTTCTTCAAACGCGCCGAATCCCATCCCAATCCACTAGTTCGAAATTCAGTCTCATATACTGCTCCTGTCTAAGATTCGGTATACAAAGTCGCTAGACCGAGAAACGCGCACACAAGCGAACGTACGCAATTAACTTTAGATCTCGAGGCCCTTCAGGCCGCAAATTCTAATTCTAACGTAAATTCTAATTCTAACGTAAATCCGAATTAATGCAAACTTAATTTAATTGTCAATTTTTAATGTTTTATTATTTACTTTCATTTTTTTTAGCACCTTCAGTGCTATGTAAATCCCAGCGGGTGACCCCTTAAGGGCCCCGCTAGCGCGGCCTCTTTCTCCAATTGGCCGTCGCTCAGATGAAGGCTGAGTGGCAAAAATGCACGAGCCGACAGGGGGTTTTTAGTGGGTATGGTTCTGGTAGGCGTCGGGACGAGTCCCACATAACTTTGGAATCGCGCCAGAGTATGCGTCAGAGCATTTTTATCCTCCTGCCCTTCCCGCGGAGGGGAACAAAAAAAAAAAAAAAACCTTAGCGGAAATAAAACAACCTGTGGGTGTTTCCAAAGAACTTTGTAAATGTTTGTCGCATCAATTATACGTAATTTATTAAAGTTAACGTTGAAAACTGCCAAGTCAACAAAGTTATGTTCGGAAGGATGATAATTAATTGCTAAAAATGATTAATTGTACTTTGTCTATTAAAAAAATGTGAAGTGAAGTGATATTTGAAGAGTGATCTTAGATTTTCTCAGATTATTGCTACAAATTAATTAGCTGGATAATTGTTCACAAGTGTCCGATTTTATTAAGACAAATCTGAAAATGTATCTATTTGAAAGCCTTTTTGCTGGTCTGTGGTGTCCGTACCTAGTTGAAGTAGATCTACTCTGTTATATTACTATAGATTACTCTAATATTTATTTAGAATTATTTAGTTCAAAGATTTCATTTTATTGTTCTTACTGTTTACACTTATTTATAACGTACATTATTTATCAATTAACCCATAATATTGTAAATCAAGTAATGTACAATTTTGGTCGTATATATTAACGCATGATCCCTATGAATAAAATGTTTGAAATAATATAAATTAAATTGTAATGTAGAACGTTTGTAATTTATCTATTTATATTTGGTGTTGATAATGGATATTTTCAAAGATATTATTATTATTGTATAATTTGTAAGTTCAAAATATCGTATTTATTCACGAACGCCTAAGTTTATTAGGCGTTCGTGAAACTTCAAAGAGATTAACATAGAAAACATTTAGAAAATTAATAACGCTTATCTAATAATGATCATTAGTTACAATGATAGTCTTTCGACAGTCATAGATAAGACAGAAATAAGTCATAGATAAGACAGAAATAAGTCATAGATAAGACAGAAATAAGTCATAGATAAGACAGAAATAAGTCATAGATAAGACAGAAATATAGATCGAATCGGACTTACCGTTGGCCTGCAGTTTCCATATAAAGTCCAGTCTGTAGGTGCTCTCTGTTTGGTGAGAGTGCAGAAGAAGGGCAATGGCAGTGCCCACGGCTAGCATGATGTTAGTCCACTGCTGGTTCCAGTCCACGTCGCAGTTGGCTTTGCTGGAGCAATAGTAAAATATGAATTGCCATCCGCGCGCATGAATATCAAAAATCATAGTTGTCATTGATTATTTATATGATTGCTTTAGTACAGTTAGGCTTCAGTTGGAAGAACCTTGGTTCCAGCAATGGCACAGGTCGTCCCTTCTCTTTAACCCAAACATCAAGCAAAAATTTGTTTCCGTATGTTGTACTTACTCTACGATCGAAGCCTTGTTGTGTGTCTGGGTGTAGACGAAGTATCTCGCCGTGAGAGCCACATACAGGGCGGTGGATATCACCAGCAGCACAGTCTTCTGGAGGGTATACATGATCTGCTGGGTAGCGCAAGCGAACATGCTCAGCAAAGTCAGCTGGAGATACGTCTGCAAGTGTAATTTTAATGGAAGCACACTTTAGTGGAACCGAAGTTATTATATTTATATAATTAACCCAAGGAAAAAATTGTTTATCTTAGTATATATTCGCTAAAAATGGGTATTGGTAAATGGCCTTGGATTATATTCAATGAATGGTTTACGAAACGTTTTGCCCCTTCAAACTTCTCTATAATTTTCGGCCAAGGTGTCTAGTTATATGCCGGGATCTAATTAACAGCCCTGGGCAGTGAATTTACCGTTTGAGTGACATTTTGAAGCTCCTTGTACTTTATGAAGGGGATTCTTCAGGAATAATAAAGGATATTTAAAAAAATCACTCTTGTGGTATCACTTTGTGGTAATAGTCAATACTAATTCCACGTAATTTTCACATATTTAATTTGTGGATAGAATTTTACTTGGAACGGGAACATCTGTTGGGGCAAAAGTAAGTTTAAATTAATAACCTTTTCAGCTCAGCTAGAGGTTTTTATCGTTCGCTTTCAAAGGCTTAGTTTGAAGTTACGCATCAGTTAAGTATAGGCCTGTTATTCTCATATTCTCGTATGCATGATCATTTTTAACCACCTATAGATAACTAGGTATTACTTTTTGCCATGCACAGCCAACACATTTCTGTTATTATATAACTATTTGTTTGATAATAAAAACCTTTTCTATACAGGTTTCAAAATATTACTTGATTTTACGACTGAGCTTGTAAAAGATATTTTCGATTTATAAGAAAAATGCTTTTCATTTTAATTGCTGGGTTAGAATTTCACTTCAAACTACTCGAGTATTCAACAATGCGTAAACAACAACTTTTGGGTTTGGAAACAGGTAAATTACTATCATGTCAAAAAGCTGTAAATTACCTAGGTAATACGCTCCATTTTCCGGTTCACTTAACCAAATTAGGAGTTAAGCAGTTCAAATTGCGATTTTTAATTGAAAATTCAAACTTTTTACATGTGAAGTGTAATTGTTGTAAAGGGCAAATTAAAACAGAAAGCAAATACTGATTTTATTTATGAGAACCCATTTCCAATTTTACCTGTGAAGGGATTCAGGATAAAATCATATGGGAATCAGAAAATCACAACCGGAAAATAGGCATTCGAAAATTATAAAATTAAATAACCTAGTTATTTCATTAGAATTATGAAGTACCTACCTAGGCAACAGTTTACACGTTACATGAATGTAACCAATTGTTTATGAATTAATAAGTAGTTTTTTCTATTCAAGTGTGGTCTAAAAAACCATACCAAAAAATTTATTAATATAAAACATGGTTACCGTCATTGTAATAAATCAAATAAATTTCCTAATTAAAAAGTATCCTAATTTCTTTCTTCTTTCCTGAATTCTTTGGATAAAAATACTACTGATATTTCTAAACCAACAAGCTGAACTTGCGACAAAAACACGAATCGGTTGACAATCACCAGCCTGTCGCACTATACAGGCTAACTTTAGACTTAGTTGCCAAATCCGAAACAGGCTATCTATTCGCATAACTGTAGCTGTGTTTTGGCGTTACCATTTCTCAAATATTCCAATATGAAATAACCCAGTAAACGAATGAAACAATGTAGTTTAAGATTTTTCTGTGAATCTATACAATGAACAATATCTTATAAACAGATGAGATAAAAAAAAAACATATTTTGGCATTTTCACTATGAGATTTGACGTATGAACTTGCTTTTTACTAAAAATCCGAAATTATATACAACTATTCATGACAAATCAGCTATTATTTATAGCTGAATTGGAATATTATTATCGTGCAAACAAGCTCTGGTTACGTATTCGCTGTGCTAAGAGAAGCGCTCGGGCCGGCACGTTTGAATCGGCTGTACGTGTTATGTACAAAACAAGGTCAGTACAAAACAATTACTACACAACTTCGGCTAGAACTCATCGGTAGTCCATTCAGGCTTTACTTAGCGTACATTCATCTACATATGTATAATTTTGCCATCTTAAATGTGGCCCTTTATGAGGTAAACGTTCAAAAAACTAAAATCAACGGCATTGTTAGGAAGACGACCAAATTTCAAGAGTGGGGTGCCGGATGGTTTATCGTTAGTATATACTATTGTATATACCAACGAACAAATTAAACAAAAACCTGGAGACGAAAGATTTCTATTTTAAAGGACAGATTATTAATTAATATTTTACCCTAAAAATTTGGTAAATAATTATATATAATACTATAACTATTAGTAGTTACAATGTACCACTTACTTCGTAAATATACCGGCCGCAATATTGTGTGTTGATAGTACCATAAGTAGTAGCCAGACTCATAGTCATATAGTAGAGATGCAATACCTGTGAATAAGAAAGCTGCTTAAGTAACCTCTAAAAATCATGTGAATAAATTAACATTTCATTATAAAATTGTAAAATTTTTATCATAGATTTCCCCGAAAAAGCTTTGTCTTTGGTTATTGTTATCCATGCACATGTACATTGCGTTGGTGTGCATAACCATAAGAGCGCTCAGTCACAACGAGAAACGTAAATATTGTAAAAAATAAGAGTTTGTATTTCTGTTTGAAATGCACAGTTTATTTATGGCCGTTTGGCCTTTTTTTCACCGAACCTTGTGGCCTAGCGCTGAGGGCGCATAGCCAGAACTTACTAGTCCTACATACAAAGATAAAGAGTGTCAACACAATGCATTGTTACATTACTTGTTCGTATGGCAGTGCTGCCTCTAGAGGTTGAGTGGGGAACTAAATCTACACCCTATATACGTATTATACTAGCTTTTGTTAAACGATATGGTTTTTTATCCTATTGAGGAGAAAACTATCAGGATATATTTTAATTTTTAAGTCGTAGTGATTTTGTTCCGTAGATCAGAATTCAGAATCTTAAAAATACAGCTGGTTTGTTTATTTAATAATTTAATTATTTATTTGAAGTTAAGGAAACAAACAGCCAATACATAGTGCTTAAAAAATAAAATACAAATGAATAACACAAAAGCCAAAGAAGTTTCCAATGATGTTCAACTATTTTAGCTTATCGCTAGCAGATTGAAGAAGTTTTAAACAAAACATAAAATTATAAAAATAAAACTGTACAAGAAGGTGAAAATATATACCTAAAGAATATAAAACTATTATTTAAAACATACAGCTTGTTTAAATTGTGAAAATGTGAGGTGAAATATATCTACATTAATAAATTGCTTATTATAAAAATAGGTGGTGCGAATTAAAAATTTATATTTATTATAGTTTGTACGTGCAAACGGTACTTCAAAAAAAATCTGTAGGTCGTTTGCAACGAATACCAATTAGACTGACTAGATAGGGTGAATCAGCCAAGTTCTGAAGCAATTTATACGAGAATATAATGTCTGTCTGTTTTCTGCGTTCTTCTAAAGATATCATTAACAGCTGGTTATCCATATTTTTAATTCTAAATCTTAATACTTTATAGAGATCGATTGTTTGATACTACTTGACAATTACAATGAATGAACGTTATTGTATGAAATTTTTGATTTGAATCTATAGTTAAGACGATATATTTTTCATTTAGCTTCACAGAACAAGGAAAAGGCCGATGCCACATCTTCCCACTTTTCGTCACCATTACTATTGCATATCATACATACAAGCAAACGCACACATGAAAATTGCCAATCATAGGTCGTCGCCATGACGCGATAAAATTTAGTCGCTCACGCCTACATACGCACATTGCATATCGCATTTACTCTAATGATTGACGCAAAATTTTATAAATATCAAGTTTTGAAAATTTTTCATAGATTTTAAATTTTTACATTTAAATCTGATTTATAAATGCAATATACATGCACTTTTGAATCATCAATCTATTAAGCAATAAATAATGACAAACTTCCACTTAGTTATGTATATTTAACGTCTTACTCCATAAAGTAAGAAGTTTCTTTTTCTTTGATTTCTGTATTTTATCAGGTACTAATACTTTTTTACTAAGAATTTAAAAGTGTGCTCAAATAAAGAGTTCCATTACTGTACTAAAGTAACTTTGATTTTGGATAAAAATATTCGTGTTATTAAAATATGAAAAGGGCAAAATAGTGCTGCATTCTAGCAAATTAGATAGCATCCTAGTCTAATCGCTATCAAAACGCGCCAGAGCAGTTAACTGTTACGTCCCTGTCTTGCCAATTCCAGTTCCAATTTATATGGAATGCTCGTAAAAGAAGTGGAGCACCATCCACTTTGGTTTAGGATTGAGCCTTAAACTGTTGTCTGGATACACAAGGTTGAAATTTCTACGTATGAGTAAAAACAAGCTGAATATAAAAAAAAACATTAACCTTCTTCCCTCCAATGGATTATATAATATTTAACCTTAAGTCTTATTCAATAAAATGAATATCCTAACATCTCTGCATAATTTCTATGCAACACAGTTTCGATGTTCTCCGTTACATCAGCGAGAGTTTAGTTTGATTGACCAGAGGTAACCTAAAAGGATTTTCCATCTCCACAACACTATCTTATATTTATATAAATCATTGTTCTGATATATGCATAAACAAATCTCGGAATAAAATGTTAGATAACGTTACTTTGGAACTTTACTAAAAATTAAATCAAAATCTGTTCACTAACTACAGTAGTTTATCGATTAAATATAAAAAGAAACTATTTCCCTTCCAGTTTATATTATATTTTAAAATTATTTGACAGTTAACACAGAAGCAATACAAGCTGTCTATGAAAAACTCACCGGGATGCAGTTGCTCTGCAGCTGAATGGCGGCGACCATGGCGGCGGAGAAGCGCTGCGACATCGAGCGGTTGCTGTGCATGCGCATCGAGAATAAGCGCATTACGTCGCTGCCACTCTAACAAGAGAAAATCACTTTTTAACGAGAACTACGAGTAGTTTGGTTAGCAGTAAGTTTGGAAGCCTATTATGAAAGTTATCTGATTTGATCCAAAATCATACTAATCATTATGTTATGTCATCTTCGGTTATGATTATATTTAAAAAAGTATTTTGAGTTTCGACAAAATTAAAATAATAATACAAAACATTGTATTGCCTATTACGATAAACGATATAAGATAAAGGGACTAGATGCATCACGCAAATATTGTTGCCCCAAGTGGTAGATTTCGATTCAACGAATCATACAATCAGTTCGTACAATCCGTTGGGAGATAGCATTATTTAAGAGGTAAATATTATACACACTTATAAACACAATACTACTATAATTTAAGCTTACATTTGAATCGAAGTCGATGCCGGCCACCATATACCAGCAGAACAGCACGACGGCAAAGCAGGCCAGCAATAACGCGTAACCCACAAGTTGGCTGACAAAAAACAAATACATTGGGAAAACAAAAATAATTAATAAAGAGACAATAAGTACTCATGAGGATGTAGTTTTTATGATAACAGCACAAAGACCTTAGACCTCAAGTAAAAGAACATGGCGCCACATTGTTCCTGTGGAAAATTCAAGAGAATGTTTTTGGAAGGGTCTTTGATTGCTATTGTAACCAGTTTGACGTGACCCCGTGTGAGACACATTGTTTTATTTACATTGTTTATTCAGGTGAGATGGAAGAGAAACGCGTGTCCAATATTCTATTAAAATAAAACATACAATATGTATATTCGCTACTCTTAAATGTACCTTACTCATAATATTAAACAAATATTGGAAGACAAAACTAAACGTACAATTTTGAATGTTCGCAAACGTTAGTAATATTAATGATAATAAGTATAATAATCTGTACTTTATAAGGTAATCTAATGAGTTCCACCAGAACTCTTCAAAGGCTTCTAGTAACCTCGTCAAATTTTGGGCATTATAGAGAAATATGCTTACATTACTGCTGATGCTATATTGTTACCCACTCCTTGCCATTAGCTCTCATAAGCAAATATATTTAAACCGTATTACATACACGTACCCATTTACACGCATATTTCCAAAGACGGAATTAAAATAATGAACACCTTGGCATAGCGTTAAAACCCGCCCGTCTTGAAAAATACTCACACGTATACCAATCAGTACACACATGTCCATTGCGGTGTTTGATAATAATGCTTGCTTTGTGTTGAAGTCCAACAAGCAATACAGATCATACTGTACGATTCAAACAAATATATGGCTTCAAAACTGTAAGCTTTCTATACTCCTATGTTAGAAGTTCAGGTTTAATACACGTTTTAACGAGTCGAACATACAAATGTCTGACTACAATGCATTTTATAATCTCGTATCAAATGTGGAAACAAAGAACTGTGATTGTCAAGATATACTTTTTTATATTTGGACAATGTATCTCAAACTTTACTCGAAAATATATAGTACCACGTGGTTTTATTGCAACTTTTAGTTGTTCGTTATATGGTTTAAATCATAAAAATAATACAAGGCCGAAAAGTGACTAAAACCTTAAGATGTATATTGAAGAACCTTGTGACCCAGCGGCGCTATTTTTAGCGTATTCACTATTTGAACAGGTGACGGTGAGGCAAAACTTTGGGCCTCGTACATTTAAATAATGTATATGAATAATTAACAATTCTATCTTGGGAAAGTAAAAATCAAGTCGAGCTTGGAAACAAAGGAATCAGATTTATTACAAACTAATTAAGTAAACAACAATGACAGAATAGAATAATAATAATTCAAAATTATGAATGGCTGAACAGATATTCGATAAACAAAACACTATCGAACGATAAAGCTTTCTAATGAATGAACCGAATCCTAAATTAATTAAGAATTTTTGTCCGAGTCGGGGTAAGGTTTATTAGTGTCTGCTTTGGACGTAGAATTAAGTGAATCAGTCACATTTATTCTGAATTTATCGATTTCATAATCAATAATGTGATACTAATTTCCTCTTCTAATTCTTTACTAAGTTGATACACTCAGTTAATTTTGACGGTGTCAGGTTAGCCCAACATAGCTAATAAAAACTTATAAACTTCACAACGAAAACCAGAAACAACTACTTATTAAAACAGATTTGATAACATCAGCAACAATCACGGTTTTGGCTGAAACGGGAAGCGCGAATCCAGCTTTTTAATGGTGGCTTTTTTGTAAGGTTTAATTCTTCTGTGTGTTACCACTTTGTAACAAAGTTGTTGTCAAAGGTTGGGAAGCGCCTTAAAGCCTGTAAGTGCGTAAAAAATTACTACTAAACGATTCCCATTGAAACATTTTTTTAAATCATGATTTCAAATAAAATAGAGTCGGATTTTACTTTTATTGATTATGCAATTGAATCTAAAGGCTAAAATATAGGAAAGCTATAGTTTTTGCCATGTGATCGCCATTGTTTACATTTTAAAAACGAGATTATGAAACGCATAATAGGCATGTGATAAAGGTACATCGATACGAGTATGTATGATATCGTTTGTGACGTTAAGAAAACACACAATTTTTTAACAAAAAGTGTTCATAAAATTTTTGGGTTTTCATAAACTTGATGGGTAGACTGCAATAATAACAAACCTGATTGATTCGTATAAACAACATTTCGACCAATCAGAGTAGAGTTTTGAAATAATAGCCGGAGAGCCAGCAACACATTTAGACCACGCATTGACCCAACTTACTATATAGCTTACAATAACCGTTTATCAATATTAAGTTGTATCGAGAGTGGTAAGTCTGGCAGGAAATAGACGGGTGGGACAGGCACAGTACAGGTACAGTACAGGTAAGAAAAAAGTATTTATAAAAAAATATGATTGACCCAGCATTAAACCACAAAAATAAGTTTAATTTATAAATTACAGATCATTTGAGTGTTGTGAAACGGAAGCAGACCATCCCAAAGGTATTAAAAAAATATTAAATAAAGAAAAAGACCGCATCTGCTATTTTGCGATTCTGTGCTCAAATCCGTGGTCTAAAAGTGTTAAAAGTTAACGTCAAACAAAACCATTAAAAATCGACTCAAAATTGAAAGCTCCGAAATGTCGTAACTCGACAGGTATTGCGCGTTCACAAACGCGTGTCAAACCAACAACAAGCATATTATGATAAAGATTGATCCTGCGTGTAGTTTTAATTAATTTGATTTCGTTGAGCTTTCTGTTTTCCAAATAAACGAAAGGTTAATAATACTGCTGGCGTGCTCACTATTTGCACTTCTTGTACTTAACTGTAGAATAGGACAAATGTTATATTTCTAAAGCTTCGTAGGTAGCTTGTTTTAAATTGATTCATTATTTATTTATATAATAATGTTTAATTTTCAACGTGTGGCAACAGAATAGTAAATGTTAGAAAAGTTGAGCAATATTTAATAATTTATCTGATTTATATTTACTGCTGCACTTATGCGCTAAGCAGTTTTTTAAATGATGTAATTCTAAATTCAATATAACATAGTAATAATAATTAATAATTAATCCCCAGACAAACACACCAACTGTTGGGCCTACAGCGAACTGGGGAGGAATCCAGAATAAAAATACACACAGGGTGTCCAGAAGGTGAATGTCCAAATGGAAGGGGTTCACGCGCCATGGTCCAAATAGTAAAAAAAATATTTAAAAAATCTTTGTGGATTAGTTTAGTAGACATAGGATGATTTCTAAAATAAGTGAAAAATTACTCCTTATAGCAGTAATTTGTATGCTGAATCTGTAAATGTTGACACCGCTTTTGATTTTTTTTCGGTTATTAAATAGTTACTAAATGTTCTTATGTAATCAACCTTTGATACTTATTTATTTATTTATTTATTTATCTTCACAGAACCAACAGCACTTAATAAAAAAGAAAAATACACAAACAACATTTTTATACATACTGCCAATTACAGGTTCCCAATTTTTAAATTAAACATATAAAAGTAGACTTTACAAGATTACAGATAGTAAAATTTACTACTGAATTTAATACAATGGAACAAAGATTATAAAAAATAATAATGTGTAGTACACGACCGACAGTTGTAAATGTGTGTGTGTGTGTGTGTGTGTTTGATTGTATTTGATTATAAGTATCACATTATTTACCCACTACCAGATTTAGATTCAATAAAATTCTTACAATTAGGTCATTAATTTCAGAGTAATATTTTCTATAATTTGTTTCTTAAATGATATCTTCGTATGCTGGAATATATCAATAGTGTCAAACTGTTTATTATGACAACTAAGTATTCGACTAATAACCGAGTTTTTGGCGTAATTGGAGTGACTAAAAGGGACCTGGAAAAGAGGACAGTGTCTGGTTCGTCTAACAGGAGTTCTGAGATGCATAGTAAGTGAGAGTAACTCGGGACTATCAATACTATTGCTGCAGATATCATGTAAAAACAACATCTGCAGCAGGGATCGTCTTTCACTTAAAGGCAACAAATGGTAAACCTTACAAAGCTCCTTATAGTCACCTTTTTTCATTTTCATACGATAGTTAAGGGTTTTCAGAAACTTCGCTTGAATACTTTCTACGTTTTCAACGTGTTTTTTGTGAAACGGGCTCCAAACAACACAAAAATACTTCAACACGCTTCGAACATAGGCATAATATAAAATTTTCATGCAATCAGGATCAGAGAATGGTTTAGTCACGCGAAGCACAAATCCAAGGCTTTTGTAGGCCTTTGTGACTGTGCCAGAGATGTGCTCCGACATCGTCATTTTGGAGTCAAGGAGCACCCTAAGGTCCCTAACCGTATCTGTAGCAACTAGTCCTTTACCCTCTAAGCTATACTGATATACGATCTTTTTTCTCTTGCGCGTGAAAGTTATTTGAAGGCATTTTGCGACGTTAACACTCATACGATTTATTTTGTAATATTTGTATAAATTGTCGAGATCAGCTTGAAGCTTCACAGCATCCTCGAAACATTTTATGTGAGCATAGATTTTTGTATCGTCGGCATACATTAGGTATTTAGCAAAACTAAAGCAAATCTATTATGGTACAATAGGAAAAAAGCAATAAAGGAAAAACAGATTTGTCGCAATTTTTAAAATCTAATTTTCTCTGCTCCACCGTGTAAAAAACATGTATAGAATGAAGCTGGCTTTTACGCTCAAAAGTTGGCGCATCTAATGCAGTTTCTAAAAAAATATAATACTTGGCATTTAAATTGATCTGATTTTATTTATGATCTTTAAATCGAGGAACCACCTATTTTGAAAATAATTAAAAATTTGCTAAACGTCCCTCCCTTTTTTCATCACCCGTTTTTATCATCATCAAGGCTGATATGGTGATGATGATAAAGATAATAAGCTTAGCTTGTTTTCGCTTCTTTCTATCCTCCGCCGATTCCTACCTACCTACTTACTATTTCTACAAGGCCGACTTGCAGCGCATGTTATGTTAAACTCATTTAGCTATTAATAATTTTTAAGTTATATTAAGTCCATACAAAGTTGATGTTTAGAATAAATTTAGTAGTGCGAGTATAATGCGTAAGAATGTCGGTGCAATGCAACTTGTAAATAACAACCACAAAATAATGTTTAAATTAATTTATTTTTTTAATTTACAGTAAATGTTCAAATTGTTATCCTCCTGCTCTAATACAGGCGCGGCATTTTTTTATAAATGAGCGTGCGATGAATCGCACCGTCCTTCTTTGGTTCGCCTCTTTTGATACCTCTTGTAATCTTTGACGGAGTTCGTTAATGTCAGGGACAGGCTTTGCATACGCTTTCTCGTTGAGAAAACCCCAGTAAAAACATCTAATGGATTAAGATCTGGTGATAATAAATCAAATCAAATGAATTTCAGTGCCAAGTATTATTATTAGAAACTGCATTAGATGCAACTTTTGAGAGTAAATGCCAGCCTCATTCTGTACATGGTTTTAACACGGTGGAGCAAAGCAAATTAGATATAAAATTGCGACAAATTTGTTTTTTCTTTGTTGTTTTTTTTCTATTGTACCATAATAGATTTGCTTGTAACACAGGTTTGTTACATTAAGAACATTTAGTAACCATTGAATAACCGAAAAAAAAAAAAAAACAATATCGGTCAACATTTACAGATTCAGCATACGAATTACTGATATAAGGAGTGATTTTTCACTTATTTAAGAAATCATCCTATATCTACTAAACTAAACATTTTAAATTTTTTTTACTATATGGACCATGGCGCGTTAAGTCCTTTCATTTGGACGTTGACCTTCTGGACACCCTGCATATACATATACGTTTATCAACAACCATGACCCGCAAACAAACATCTGTGTTCATAAAACAAATGAATGCCCCGGTCAGGACTCGAACCTGAGACCTCCGGTGTATGAATTAGGGCTACTAACCACTTCGCTACTCGGCCATCGATAGTGTACAGGCATTCTAAATTGGTTAGGTTTTATTGGTAACCTCTTAAAACACACGAAATCAATCATTCACCAATATGTTTCTAGCAGCAAAAAGAAAGCTGCAAACAAACCGAATATATACATTGTTGTACTATTTAGATACTAAACAGTTAGCCGACATCAGAATTAACAAAAATAAACATAACACGTGTTATTTCTTTATAACAAATATTCAAAACTACTTACATTTCGAACACTACTAATTCAATCAATATGACGCTGACGAAGATCACAAGGTTGGCGGTGAAGTAGGTCCGAAGCATGTGGTCGCGTTCCGAGTTGTACTATGAAAAAAAAAAACACTGGATAATTATATAGTAACAATTTATTTTTAAAAACAAATTAAAAAAAAAATACACCCATTGAGAGGATAAAGCGTGCTTAACTTAAGGCTGAAACTTCAAAGAAGGCTCAAACCCTTGCGGTCCAATCAGCTTTTAATAAACAAACTGCATATCAGACCATTCTTTTGGAGGACACGATACCACTCACATTAAGATGTACAGATATACACGTAAAATTTATAACACAATTTCAAAAAGTCAAGCAGGTATTATTATTGGTATTTACATAAAATACAATTATAAGTCTAATGCGCGGTTTACGTGTAACGTTAAGTTGGTAACTAAATTTTAACTAAATTTTAAGTTACTGGATGTCACTTGTGTGTCTAAACGAATTAAGTAGTTAAGCTCATAAGTTCATTATAGATGAACAGTAATGAATGTCAAGGAATTCGTCAATTCTGTACCTAGATATGTGGTAGAAGAATTTGTTTCAAAAATGAAAATGTCTAAAAGAATACATTTTTGTCTAAATTTTTTATCTCGTATAATCCACAAGCATCAACAAATATTAAAGTTTAAATTAAACTCCACTCCGACATTTAGAAAAAAAGGGTTAGTGCGAAATAAATACGAGCTCTTGCCGCCACCCGCTTTGTCAACTTATGCACTTAACAAAAAAATCACGTCCAAACGTGTTAAGTGAGAAGCCTACCTACTTATAAAAAATAGAACAAAGCCTAATTTGATCCTAATCTACTTAATCACTTGCGTACTAAATTTTAAGTTACTACTTGTCACTTAACTGACTGTTTACACGTAATTTTTGACTTAAAATTTAGTTAAAATTTAGTTACCAACTTAACCACTGAACGCGTGTAAATTAGCCATTAGTGACATTTCTTATTGCTTCTACAAATGTTATTCCGGTGTATACTATAAAAACATATTTCTGGGCACGATGCCCCAATA
Organism: Marasmarcha lunaedactyla; assembly: GCA_923062675.1. NCBI lineage: Eukaryota > Metazoa > Arthropoda > Insecta > Lepidoptera > Pterophoridae > Marasmarcha > Marasmarcha lunaedactyla. The sequence goes on along the minus strand of OV281339.1, from coordinate 7,112,114 downwards.
ACACTGTGAAATTACAATAATTAAAAGCGGTTACGTCATTAAAGGTTGACAGAAGCATTATCGTAAAAACAAAAAATGTTTATTTAATTCATAAAATAAAGGAAATTAACCAGTATTTCTTTTATTGTGAGTTCCCGTCGTTTGACTACGTTTCAGCTGAGGTAAAGGACGGCTTCCCTCTCGTCTTCGGAGCCAAATTTCATTTCGTTTTGTACTTCCTTCTAGTGAGAATAAAATTAATTACATTTGGCGTTATATTTCTTTGAGTGGCCTCTGGATTGTTAATTAAAGCATGACTTCCATGGAAACTGATTTCAATTTCCGCCCCGTTAACGCTCGTCGGGGGACCGCTTAAATGAGTCGCCAAGCCCCTTGTTCAAAATAATCCAATTATTGCGATAAAATAAAGTCAGCTGATCGAGAGGATGTACTCAAATTATTCATTTCTGTTAGAGAGTAACTAGCTTTAGGGTACAGGGTTGCTTATTTAATTTAACGACTGACATCATTTCTTATTTTCTTACTTGACAGCAGAAGCGAATTCGTGTACCTAATTATTATGTTTAAGGGCTAAATTCAATGTTTAGATGATTTTTTATCAGTAAAATATTTTGATAATGTGACATAATTTCTGTGGAAAGTTTGGTCAAAAATTCTTATAAAATATTACTCTGACGACTGAAAAATCAGCCCTTAGAATAATAAAATGTATTTATTTAGTAAGATATACCTTTAGATAATAACAACAATGGATGTGTAGTGAGTTACATCTTGGCAAGTTATTACTTACTACACATCCACTATCTCGCAAATATGCATTTGCATAACTCCCACTAGGGTCATGTCTACCTCACAGCAAAGCCGTTCTTTTTGCTTGCCGTGGGATCTTAGTAAGAACTAAAAAATCTCACTTTACCGAGCTCTACAATGAGCTAAATGGACTATAAAAATTAAGAAATCCTATCGGTCCAGTTTTTCATGCTTAACTGTCAAGCAACTGAATAAGCAACCCTGGGTCGATGAGTTTCACTCACCCAAGTCCCTATAGTTTCGACATCGAAAGCTTTTAAAACAGTGAACGAAAAGTAGTTGGAAGAGTAACTTCAAACAAAATCTCTTTGATAAACAGTTTGTTCCCAATTACCAACACGAAGTAATTGGCTCTGTTGTCAATGGCTGAGCAACGCATAGTAACAATGGTGTAATTGGCGTGTGGAATAAACGCATGCGACATTTGACAGATTTGTAAAGTGGACGAGTTATGCAAAAAGTAGCAATAAAAGATTTGAATATTTTTTTAAATGTTTATTTCTTGCATTTGCATTTATCGCACGAAGTTCGCATTTATAATTAATTGCAATACATAGCTGTGTTTTGGAAACAATCTTGTCTTTGGGTGTCCGTCTGAGGGTGTTCGTGGTTTGGATACTTGGGGGGAGGGAGACTTGCCGAGCTAACCGGATGCAGATAAGAATAACTTTGTATAGACATAAAGAGACTCTGTAAATTTGTTTTGTTCACTAAGGTGTTTTCGAACTGGTGGTCATGTTTTATTCAACATCAATAAGAACAAGTCATTGTCAATGTTGAGAAATAAATATTTTATTTCATTTCATTTAATTTCATTTCTTAGAATGAATAAAAATACAGATTCAAACAATAACAATTTTTTTTATCTCTGTAATAAATTGTTTAAATTGTGCTTAAAAATGTTTTGAGAGTACAATTGAGAGCATTAATCTTGTTTGTCAAGTTTGTAGATGATATCGATTGTTTTTTATTTACTATGTGCCACAGAAAATTGTGATTTTGGAACAATACATTTTTGTAGGCAATATAATCTAGTTGAATGCTTATATCTTGATTATAAAAAGCACTCCATTGACGAAACCTATATAATGTTGTTAAAACTGGCCACATACTTGTAGCATTTGTTTAATGTTGCAGTGAGGTTATATTTGTTGGTTATACATTTTTCTGATTGAGCTACGCAATACGCACTTAACACGATAGCACACTGTAAACAAATATACTAAAACATACGCTATTCCCCGAAATGTTTCTAAACAACTAATTGATGAAGGTACAGTTTCTGTATTTCTTCACAGTTTATTTGAGAATGTAGCTTTTTACCGTAATGTTTTATAGAAATACGTAATTGCAGTCGTATCTGGCAATTACGTATTTCTATAAAACATTACGGTAGTTCTCTTCTACAGTCGACTGAACATTGGCCTTTCTATAGATGACTGGTTTGATCGTCTTTAAATATAGAAGTATTATTTTTTATCAACCTGTTTTTTTGTATGATTGTACTCTTTATATTTAATTAAATGTTATCAGAAAGATATTTCTGTTTTTTATTTGCAAGTTTTTGGAGTATTCAAAGAAGGTTCGATGTCGGAAGGAATGTTTAATTGTTTAGCAGATCGGTCTGGAAAGTTTGTATCTGCTTTTAGTTCCGTAACTTTGAATGCTGATGATGACCTTTTGCAGCAGGATCAACATTCAAATAAAACTTACACCCACATCATCTTGAACATGAGACCTAAAAACTAAAAGTAAGAATTAAAAAAAGTGCATCGTAGAATGATTCTGATACACATATAGTCAATTACTTTAACAATTACAAGTAAAGTAACTTTAGTCAATTACAAAAACAAATTGAAACAAACTAAGTCTAGCTATATCAAAAACTTCATATAATTTATAGTTTCGACTTTTCTATTCTAAGCGTATAAATTGGAATAGCGTTTACTGTGAATCCTTTCTTCGACATATAATCATCATCTTGAAAATAGACTTTACAAATTTGTTGTTTTGCTTGTAGAACATTTCCTTCATTCCAATCGAACTGCTCACGTCCGTTGTACTTTACATCTTGTGGAAATAATTTGGTTCGTTGGGCGTAACACCATCCCCATAGAAAAAATTTTATCATGTTCTTATCAATATGAACACAAATTTAGTTTACCGGGCTACTTGCACATGGTAACTAATTTCACCATGTTTACTATGCAGATGAGCTCGATTTGTGCGCCATTTCACTGCGCAAGAAAGCATAATGTACAATTTAAAACTGGACAAAAACGTATGTCGATTCGTGCCGTCACAACCGAACTAAACTCCTTCCAGGCACAATTGACAAGCCACTCAAGTGAATCCGTGTGGATTTATTAGATGTATATATAATTGAAAAAAAAAGAATCCTCAAAAATTTGGGGTTCATACATTTTATAGTACCTATCAATCGAGAAACTAGTCCACCCGATGCGTTTCCATGTTAACTGCAGTAGTCGAATTTACGTGCCGTTTCCGCGAAAGTTTTGTGTCATTAGCGCTAGCACAGATAAGTATTTGTAGAGGATATGATAGAGCGTGGCAATGTAGTACTGTGAGATGCGGCTCGTAAGCGTTTTGCGCATCACGATCCGATTAACCACCACGCCGGAGTTTCCGTGAAGTTGCAAGCTAATACGTCAATTATGATTTCAAAAGGTACGGTACACTCCGCCTACAGGGATATCATGCGATCGTTTACATACACATACTCCCCAAAGAGCTTCCACATCACAGACTGTATTTGAAAGCTAGCGTTTCCAAGTCATACCGAGTTTCATAGCAAATGTTTTAAAATTTACCGGAGTTGAATTTACCCCACAGCAAAGTCATAGAGGTTGATTAGCGTGGGATCTGAGTACCAACTAATCGTGGTTGCAAAAAATTATTGATGTCTTCATTTTGTTTGAATAAAGTGTTTTGTTTACGGTGGCCACTGTTTTTGAATTACTATAATATAATTCGTTAAAAAAGTTGAATTTAGACAGTTTTATTCAATGACCATAAACTAAAATTTTGATGTGCTCATGCAAAGCAATTTGAAAGAACGACAAAAACATTTTTCGGTTTAAAAGTATAAAAGTCGTATAAAACTTAAAACGATTTTTAGTTACCAAAAAAGTATGAAAGGAATAGTCTCATCACAGCAGAATTATCGCTTAGGTACCTCATTTGTAGAGTTAATTAGTAATAAGGTGAGCGCAAAATAGAATTTGCATTCTCCCATGTTAATATTGATATTAAAATGTTTTATAACGGAAAGCGAAAATGATTTCCCCGCGGGTTGCTCGCCAACTCGCATATTCCTAGTCACTAAATCCTTTTAAAACTAATTCCAAGATTAAATCTTATTATAAAAAAATAAGGTCGGTCTTATGAAAGAGGTACTTTTTATCAATGCAGCTTTTAAAAATTAAAACAATAAAAACGAATGCGGGCGAATTTTTTTATGTTTTATTCTGAAACGTTGCTACTGCAGCACGTTTTTAAGAATAAAAATGTCAGGTATAAAAACTTGAATTTTAATTTTTATTCAAACCTATGATACTTGACTAGCAAACGTAACCTTTTGGAATCATCGATTTGAAAACATATTTATTTATTTATTTTCTATTTTGTGTGAGATTTTTATTATAAATAGCTTCTTAATATCTCACTTGACAGAGCTTATTAGAAAAGAGCGTAATTATTTCACTCAACACCTTAATCTTAGGCTATGTAATATGTAATGGCTATGGCTATGTAATGTTAACTACGTGACAGCTGACCGCCAGGCACATTATGCAAGTGGTTTGAGCTACACTTAAATATATAAACAAGGCATATTGAACTTATTGATATCATGTATATGTGATGCCCCAAATGAGTTCGACGCACGCTGTGTTTTTGTTTTAGAAAAGAAGTAACTTCCAAAAGTTATGAAATATTTGAAATAATGGACTATTAACATGAAGCTCGATGATTCCTTTTGTTCGTTGTACACAGATCTGTTCCATTCTGTTCTTGTTTGTGTCTGTGGCATCCCATCTTCCATGTGAATGAAGCAACGGTAATGCGAGATGATTTTTATATGCCTAAATGAATCGTTTTAACCCGTGTTCAGCCGTACCAAAGCTAGGCTTGCTTATTCTTGTTGCTCACGCTTGTTAATAAACAACTAAGGTCATGGTCGAGGGCTGAAATGTCATTTATAAATGACGTACGAGTTGTCCTTGTGTCTACTTGTGATTAAAGAAACTCTTCTACCAAGAGACTAGACTACTGAACAGACTACTCCATCAAACCAATTGAAAGCTGTCAAAAATGTTATTTCGGATACGAGTAGCAAAACCTATTATTATTTAACAAAATACAAATGCCTTTGATTGAATGACCGAAATATTGAGAGGCATTGCTTATTTTTCTAGTTAGTTGTAGTACAATCATTCAAAATGAAGTTACCTGGAAAGTTTTCCGGAAGTTTTCAAAATGGGTAATTTTGGACCGAAACTATTGAATTCACGAAAACAAAGATTGTTACATATCGTAAGAAATTGTTTATAGATTCATTATGTCATATTAACATTTTTTTAATATAGAGACGAATAAATAAGAGATAAATAGGAGAGCGGCTAACAGAAGAGGTGGTAACTTTCCAGGTTGACTGTAATATTGTAAAATATTGAAAATATATATATATTTTTTTTCCAGACAAACACACCAACTGTATGGTCCCAAAGTAAGCAGAGCTTGTGTTATGGATGACCATACAGTGAACTGTCCCCCCCAGTTATCCCAGAATAAACATACTTATATAAATACAAACAACCGTGACCCGAGAACAAACATCTGTGTTCATCACACAAATGCATGCCCCGGCCAGGACTCGAACCTGGGACCTTCGGCGTATGAGGCAAAGCTACTTACCACTACACCAATCGGTCGTCAATATTGAAAAGGAGAGTCCACGTTCCGCCCATTGATCTTGTTCTAGTAGTAATTGAACGATAATCTGACCGATGAGTTACCTTATGTTCCAGCTTATGGTCTCGGAAGGTGAGGGTGAAGGTCCGGCAGTGCTCTATGCGCAGGCGGTCAATGGAGCGCGCATCTATGGCCTTCATCAGGTATTCGTTCACCTCGTCTTCAGGGTGCTTGTACTCTGGCCCTTCCCGTTCTTGGCCGGCCCTGGTTATAAAACAAAAGTATAAATAAATAAAAACATATACAAAATATCACAATCTTCATTTAACAATATCTCTTTTATGTTTATTCTTATGCAACATGGCACAATGTAATCGTGAAATCCACAGAAATAGAATAAGTAAGGTTTGATAAATTGTACAAATGGCATCTGAGGGAGCACCCAGCATGTTTAAGCCTTAAATAATTCAATATCCGCAATACGACACTTAGGTCACAGTATAAGTATAGTTACAATAAGAACGGGACTAAATGATCTTTAATAGTAGGGCCATCAACCATTCGTTACGTGTCAACCATTAGCTGTCGTTTAATATCGACTCGGCTTCGTCACAGTTTCTACATTTTCTTTAATAGTTATATATCTACTTTACTTTGTTCAAGCTAACTGTTCATTCCCCTAGTTAACGGGGCGATAAAATTGGTTTGTAAGTTCGAATCAATAGGGCGCTTTGAAAATATGTTAAGACCGCTTGAACTATATGAAATCGTATAAAATCCCAAAATAACACTTTCTAATTAATGAATAGAACCAATGTATAGATATGAATGAAACTGTTTTAAAGCCTGCAGTGTTTCTCCGCCCACGACACGGTCGACTGTCGGGAACGATATCCCCCTTATTAACCTGTAACGTCAGCAGCCGTTCAATGCCCATGCGCGTCAAATAACGGACAGTGAATGATGCCATTATTTCAGTTTTTGGTTTCGAACACCCACTTTAACCGTTCATCCGAAATGTCAACCTGAAATTGAGCCTCTGAATTGACATCTCTGCACACATAACTTGTCGAATAAAATAAGCAACCTTTTAAATCGAGACAGCTGAGTAGAGATTCATTAACTGCTGTGCCTCTGACAGCGGTTAGTACAGTGATTGATCAATAAGCGTCATTGTTATAAATAGTTTACGTGGAAATAAAGGATAAAAATAAACAATTGTGTAGAAGAAGGCGCTGCGTTTATACAGGGGATTGCACGGTGCCGGCTTTGTGATACAGGGTCGTTAAGGCGGGTAGGCTGGTGCAAACATATAGCTTGCTTGTTGGCGGATTTTCTGTTCATGGCCCGACAAAAAATATGACCGTCTGTTTTTGAGTGAAGCTTCATAGCCAATATTCAAAGCGGAAACAGTATAATTGAACGAGCTGAGGTCGCAAACTCGTTCTGCAGGCACTCCACGCGAGTTCCGCGTAATTGCTTAATGGGTCGCGGTGCATAGGGAATATTGCCCTTCTAAAATACTTATAGGCAATTTGTACACGCCCCGTTTTCATACATTACAGCTAATGAACAGTAAGAGATCAGCGTACGATCTGTTCTAGATTTCAAATTAAATTACGCGCCATTACTAGATTTCCTGGGAAATCTGGTGATCGCGTGACAGCAACATGGCCATCGTCAAAATAGTTTGGATAACGAGGCACGTTGAACCATCGTTATTAACGTATAAATCTGAAATGCGCATGCATAACTTTTGTAAGCACCTTTTTTGTAAATAAAGCATTGTCTTTTAAAGCGCAGCTCTCGCACGACAACACGTCTACATTCAGTTCATAAGTTCCTAATATCGTATAAGTACCCTACGTCAGAAGCACTTCAATTTTAAGAAGAACAGCAATATAAACATCACAATTTTATTCTCTTGTATGTTTATTTCTAGGCGGCAAGTAACAATGTAACCGTGGTATCTACAAAAATGGTAAGGTTTGATCAATTGTACAAGAGACATCTGGTGCGTGAGCACCCAGCATGTTTCCTATTTAAAAAAGGCTCTCAAATGATGAATGTACACGTACGACAAATATTAAAAGCGACTAAGTGCGTCCCTCTAGCATTATACCATAATCGGTACACTGACGACCTATTTAGTAAGACGCAGCCTGAAATAATTTAAGATCCGCAATACGACACTTAGGTCACAGTGTAAGTATAGTCACAATAAGAACGGGGCTAAATGATAAACAATTCGTTACGTGTCAACCATTAGCTGTCGTTTAATATCGACTCGGCTTCGTCACAGTTCCTACATTCTCTTTAAAAGTTATATATCTACTTTACTTTGTTCAAGCTAACTGTTCATTCTCCTAGTTCACGGGGCGATAAAATTGATTTGTAAGTTACGAAATAAATAGGGGGCTTTGAAAATACGTTAAGACCGCTTGTACTTTATAAAATCGTATAAAATCCCAAAATAACACTTTCTGAATAATGAATTGAACCAATGTATAGCTATGAATAAAACTCTTTTGAAGCCTGCAGTGTTCCCCGCCCACGACCCGGGGAGTGTCGGGAACGATATCCCCTACTTAACCTGTAACGTTAGCGGTCCACCCGCGTCAAATAACCGACAGTGAACTCATGACTATATTCCAGTTTTTGGCTTCGAAGACCCACTTGAACCAGTTCATCCGAAATGTCAACGTAAAATTCAACGTGTCTAATTAAGAAAGGCGTCTCGTGATGTATATGTAATTAGCTAGATTTTTTTTGAGGCAGGAAAATAGTCATAGATACCTGATCCCGCGGGGGCCGTAGCTATGCCGGACTCTTACCGGTTAAAAACCTGTGGCTTCCATCTGGACGCACGGAATCGGGTCAAGAGGAGCTTGCGCATTCATTCGCGGTCCGACAGCGTTTGCCAGCGCTCTGTGCAGCGCCGGCGACCTCTCGAGAGGGAGGGGTCCCTCTCTAGTCGTCTCTCGTGAGATGGTGCGCAGAAAGCACACGCGCCATCTCGAGCCCTGGACCGGAGGCAGAATCCCCCGAAACCGCCACCGAAGGCACATGGGACTGCGGGGGAGGGAAGCTTTCGGCAATGAAAGTTACTCTCCAGCGTCCCGTGCGACGGCGACGAAGCGGAAAGGAGGATGCATCATCTTCCCTCGCCCTCTCCGCCGCCTCCTTCGCGAGCATTACGGCCTCGCAGAAGGTTCGCACCGCCTGCCACGACCTCTCACTCTGGACCATAGCGCGAACCACGGTGGGGAGTGAGATGTCGCCACCTAATACAGAGCTGAGCGCGCGGCGCTCCGCATCCCACGCCGGGCATACCTCCTGCGTGTGCTGGGCCGTCTCGTCGAGGCAGTCGTCGCAGTGGTGGCACCTGGCAGTCGGTTCCCGACCGATCCGAAACAGGTAAGTCCCGAAACAACCATGTCCCGAGAGCACCTGAGTCAGACGGTAGGTCAGGATACCGAATCGCCTACCCAACCACTGCTGGAAGACCGGACGAATTGCCTCGATAGTCCAGAGTCCGGCGCTCGGAAACGCCAGCCTGGACTCCCACGCTTCGTTAGCCTGTTGGCGCAGCTCAGCTATGTGCCCCTCCAGTTCCTGCAGTGCAGGCGGGTGACCCATGGCCCGGAGCACCTCCACGCGCCAATCGTATAGCGATGCGAGGGCTCTCCCTTCCAGGTCCCAGGGAATAGTACCCACCAGCACGCAAGATGCCTCATCTGAGATCGTGCGATAGCCCCGTACCACCCTGATCTCCATCACCCGCTGGACTCACGTCAAGCGGGCGATATTGCTGCGAGTCAGGGCGCTGTCAGGCCCACACAGGGGCACCATACAGGGCCATCGATCTCACGACACCCACGTAGAGACCTTCCCAGGGCTGCAACCGCCCTCTGCAGCCGAGGCTCAAAGCACTCGAAGTGGGGGCCGAAGTTCCACCGGCTATCCAGGACGTGTCCCAGATAGGCCTCACGTCAATGCGGACTCCGGTTACGACGATATGAGCACCCCGGGGCAGAGTTCCGCGGGCCATGGAAAACCACGGCCTCGGACTAGTCGAGCGCTACCCGCAAACCCAATCGCCGTATGCGGCCCGAATGCCGCACCGGCTGTGGCGTGCAAGGAAGCATCCCTATGGCAATTGCCTCGGGCAGTGACCAAGGTGTCGTCCGCGTAGCAGACTACGCCGACACCCGGCACTGTGGCGCCTCGCAGCACCAGTCGTAGCCGATGTTCCAAAGGAGTGGGCCTAGTACCGACCCCTGAGGAACGCCGCACGACATCTCCCGCCGACACCACCGGTCTCGGCCAGGGTATTACACCGCACGCCCAGACAGTTAGTCCCTGACGACCCGGCCTTGGTACGGAGGAACTCCGTGGTATCGGAGCCCCTCCCTGATGCAGCTCCAGGGGAGGGAGTTATATGTGTTAGCGATGTCGAGAGACACCGCCAACACGACCTCACCCCGGGCAATCATGTCCTGCGCCAGGGACTTAACCCGCTGAATCGCGTTAACGTTACCCCTGCGGAATCCAAACTGGCAGTGTGCCAGATCCGGTCCGATATCCTCTAGGTGCTCGACGATCCGGGCGGCCACAACTCTCTCAGAGTTTGGCGTCCTCGTCGGGCATCACTATCGGGCGGTACGCAGATTGGGATTCCGCCGGACGCCCTACATTTCGAAGGAGAACGAGATGGCCTGTCTTCCACCGCTGTGGAAACTGGCCCAAGGCCAGACAGGCGTCGAAAAGTCTCCTCAGGCGAGGCTCAAGGGCATCTATGGCCAAGACCAACACCCGGCCGGGTATGCCGTCAAGACCGGGGGCGGTGTTTTTGGGTCGCACCACAGCTCCACATCCGGGCCGGGCTCCGCGGCATCCGAAGGCATCATTTTAGATTATCTTAATTATCCAAAACTTGTTAACCCCGTTTTTTTATTTAGTTATTCCTTGCAGGAATGCAAGCCTCCAAGAATTCCTGCAAGCTGAAACCGTGACCAAGAACGCTTTTCACTTTCACTGACTATTTAAAAAAAACACTTCTGAAATTATATTTAGCCTGAGGAGCGCTCATTCTTAGAAGATTAAAATCCTTTTAGATAATCTATTGCAAATTCAAAATACCCCCGAAACAAACAGTTCCAAGTAGCAACAAGCAAACCAATCATAATTCAAGTTACATAATTTTTTCATTCATAATTTTTATTTGGGTGACTCATTCATTAACAAAATTAATATCATGACTTACTTGGAAAACTTGGCCACGCTTTGGGTGTGCCCCATCATGCGGAGTTCCTTGGAGATACTGCCGTTGAAGCCTCCAAAGTTCTGAACCGAGCGGTTCTGGTCCTGATGGTGGTAAGGAAAGGGTTACACTTACTCATTAGGCATCAATGACGTATAAAGAAATGAATTTGCGACTTCGCTGGAAAGTTATGCGCTAGGGAGTCTTAAAACGAATTTACGTAAGGATATTTGAACATTGAACAGTTGAACATTGTGTTAAGCAGAAATCAGCTGTAATTAAATTATGCATTTTGCAATTTCAAGTATTTTAATGTCTAAAATCAATTCAACAATATTTTTGAAATTTTTGGATATGATTCGCCATCCATTTGTCTCGTCGACAAAGTGTATAGTCTGTTAGGGCAGTCTGAATATTTGTGATGTCATGAGTTAATAGTACCAAGTTCATTCCTTTTTTGTCGTTTCAAGTGAAATGTAATATTTCACATTCGCTGACTTTCGGTGATTTACGGCCACAAAGCTTTGTACTTTTTTTTTCTATAGCGTACTGTTATACTCTTATTTTTAACTTGTCCACTTTTCCCCTTTTCATTGGTATATATGATTTTAATTAACTAAAAGCAGAACAAAATTATGGGTCAGAAATAGTTTCTGAAGAAAATAAACAAATATTGTAACGATGCTTTTAAATTTATATAAAATTAACATCTTTTAGATGAATCGATTCTAACAATCTTTTTAAAATAAATTTAAAATCTTTTAGGTCTAACACAATCTAGCTCGAATCGAATCATAACCGTAGACAGTTTTAAAATTACATTTAACCAAGATGCTGCCCTCGTTCAAATGTATTTGAACAACATTAAACTTCATGTTCTACATTTAAAGTTTATTTGGTTTCCTCATAAAATTAGCAGTACTGGAGATTGGCTTTTGTAACAAATAATATTACAGCAACCAGGAAAAATATCAAGTAATAAAAGCACATTATGGTGAAGTAATGGTATTACGGAATATGGGAAAAATATATCTAAACGTATATATGCAATTAAAACTGTAATGAATCAAATTGTAGCCTTTGAGAAATGAAGAAAAAATGAATGAATGCTCAGTCGGGTAGATTGATATGATTGAAAAAGGTATAATTACTGTACGGAAACCGCGCAGCAAAATCAATGGCTATTCAGCAATTCATTATTCCTGTAGCGATTCATTATTATTAACCTGTTCAAGCATTATCTGATATTTTGGTTTCCTTTATTGTCTTTATTATATGTCCGGTTACTAGTTGTATTTAAAAAAGGCTAAGTTTGATGCATTGAGCTGCGAAAATACGACTGGTCAAATCTTTAAAAAAAATTGGATTCTGAAGTATTGAATCTGTTATTAGAGAATTTTATAATTTGTTATATAGACTAATAGATAAGTTTGTTCCTAAGTGTAAGGTTAACCATTATCCAGTAGAGTACAGTTAGGCGCTTACTAATTTAACGAAGGAAAAGGCAAAGTTTCAATTCACAATTTATGGAAACGATATGAAAGGTTCTAACTGTAAACCATGCATATTGTCAGAAAGTTATCAAAGCTTAATATTTTTGGTAAAGTTGCTGAATAAATATTTTACGAACGTATATATCTTTATGTGAGTCGTATGATTCCAACACAGCAGCATGGTTTTTTGCGTGGCTGCTCCTCCATATTTCTTCTTCCATATAGCTTCTGAGCTATTTACTTCAAGATGATTTAAAGCTTTTGTCTGAGTATTACAAACTTAACCGTATCAATATCATAGAAGAAAAATGCTGGCATGCTTTCACACTTTCACTCGCAAAAATAAAATATTGAGTCTTCATGCTGTTACTGTACGTTAATGGTTTGGAATTTGAAAAATCTAACATATCCAAAGATCTAGGGGGGAAAACTCACATTTAGTGAGCTCATTGGCAATATTATTGATTCAGCATATAATAAGTTATTAAGTCAAAAGCCGCGATATATAAAAGGAGTCCGCAATATATAATTTATATACAGGCTACCGAATCAATACTATGCAATACTAAGAAAGTTGCAAACACCACCATCTACTTTCTTTAGAGAGTAGACATCGCTTACTAGACATGCTTTTTCTGTATAATTTATGCAATAATTCAATAGATTCCATCGATCTCACTTGCTTGACACTCAACTTCCACACTTCATCAAAAACTAGACTTATTTTATCCTATCCATGCAGAATCTAACTTCACCCAGAACTCAGTTATTTGTAGGATTCAGTACACCTACAACAAAACTTACTCTTAAATCACTGACATATTCAACGATAGCAAGGCTAATTTCAAAAACGCTATAATCAAGCATGAATTGTCGATCATTACATAAATTACTTACACACACACACACACACACACACACAAACACACTTATACACTCACGCACCTTAGAATTTTATATGGCAATTTAACCTATACCTATACATTTTTTCTTAATCTTAATCTGTTTCTTTGTCCAATTATTATAAAAATACTATGTTTCATTTTTGAAAGTTATGTTAATTATCAGTCTGCTATTTCTGTCAGTAAAACTTAACCTGAATATTTATAGATAATTTAGTTTAAGAGCTGTGGATTTTGTGATAAATTTTATTAACTTATGAATACTTTTATTCCAGTTCGAAGAATGAGAAGGTATCTAACCATTTTGTGATTAGTATTGAAAAGTGTTTGTACGTGTTTATTTATTTAGATAAAGCATCACCAACATGACATATACCATTTTATATAAATTATTATTATTATATATTTTTTTTTATTAATTTATATATATAATTATATATAAATTAAATCTACTGTACAGTATAGATCTTAGTATTGTCACAATTATAGGAGATCACAGCATGCGATAAATTAAAAATTCTTTTTTAAATAATTAAGAGAAAATAAAACTTACACAAACTAATTAAGCTTATACACACATAATAAATATGAGTTTTTTAATATTGGCAAAATAATGAACATCATTTTAAGATAAATCACACTCTCTAAGAACAAAAACCTATGTAGACTCGGAAAATGGAAATGTAGATTATGCATCTTGTTTGAGAGCTCATTCTCCAGCCGAGATAGACGAACGACAGGCGAATCGCGGCCCAGCCTGGTTCTACAGAACTTAGTTTTGAACAGTGCAGAAGGATATCTGGGTAATCGTCGCGGAACGTTGAAATTTAATTGATTAAGTAACTATTGGGACTGTCAATACAGTTATTGAGCAATTTATGTAGAATTGACATATCCGAGATAATGCGCCGGACTGATAGTTCAGTTACTAAACTAGCATTAAATTACAGTAAAGCTAGGTTTGCAATAATGTACGGTAAATTTGACGGCCAAGTAGCGTAGTGGTCAGTAGCCCTGTCTCATACGCCGGAGGTCCCAGGTTCGAGTCCTGCCTTCATTTGTGTGAACACAGATGTTTGTTCTCGGGTCATGGTTGTTGATATTTATATATGTATTTTTATTCTGGGTTCCCCCCCAGTTCACTGTATGGTCATCCATAACACAAGCTCTGCTTGTGTGTTGAGCAGTTGGTGTGTTTGTCTGGGGATTTATTATTATAATTAAATTCAACGACTCTCACAAGAATGCAGGTACTGAGTTAATTTATTCACGCTCATCTAATAAGAACAATAATCATTGACAATACTGCCAAATTTTGCTAAAAACAGTTTTTCATGTGAAATTGCATTATTCCCGTTTATACGTTTGATTCGGCCAGCACCGAGCGCTGGCGCCAAGTCCATTTCTAGGGTTAGGTATGTCTATATAACGAAAATCAAATAGCTGTGTCCTCACCACTCGGCTGAGTTCGTCAGGTATGATGAAGTAGGTCTCGACGTTGTGGTCCTTCAGGTATGAGTCCCGTTCACCGCCGTTGCCGGGCTCCACCTTGTACTCGTTCCCGAGACACTTCAGGGTGTCCTTGGTCACGTGGACGCGTCTGGAGAGGGAGAGTTAGTTACGTTGCATGAACATTTGAAACATAAATTTTTTAAGCATACAGTCAGTTTGCTGGTAGATATCAATATAATTATTAACTGTTAAGATTGAGATTTTCTTTTCTACCCATTTCTGGGTAGCTACCTAATAGTTGACGCGGGTTTTCGCCAAATGGCAAGAGAGGTATAATGTTGATTTGTTATTATAGTCGATAGTTCACGAGAAGAAAACTTTAAGTTCAACATGCTTGTTTAGAGTAGTATTCGGTTATATTATGGCTGAAATCTGTAAAGCGAACTAAGAACTATCTGTGACTTATCTCAATTAAATGTTCAATTTAAAAGCGACTTTGTTTTCCACTGTATATCGGCTGTTTATTGGAAAATCTGACATATGACAGTTGATTTGGTGTCACATGTTTTCAGTTTTTATGTTAGAGATAATACTAATACGCTTTATACATTTCAGGGTTATTGAGAGTTTCAACTCAGCTGTTGTGAGGAATCGCTCAGTCGCAGATAGAGGCCCCGTTTATACCTCAATTCACCTCAACAGTTTCTAGGCTTACTAATATGACCGCCACGTTCCGTAGTTTCACTAGGACCCTATCTACTATGTAGTTCACAAGGTCACATTGTGACCACAACCTCATTGACAATTAAATTTTGTTACTTAGATATAGTTACTTCAAAATTATGCTTTCTACTAAATCTGAGTAATGTATTCACTAGTAAAGTGAAAAAAGAAGCACCGAAATTTTTTCTCTCTTTCGCCCTTTTATCCCAATAAAAAAACGCGTATCTAACAAAAAAGTTCATACCCCGGCAGTCCTCCGCTCTCCATGTGGTTAGCCAGCGTGACGTCATTGGACCACACGTCAAACTGCCACTTGCGCAGACCGAGCACGACGCAATGCACGCGGCCCGTGTGGATGCCCACGCGCATGTTCACGTTCACCGCCATTACCTCGCGCACCAACCTGATGAGGAATAGCTATTTAGTGTCAAGAGTCATGATGTAATATTTTATAAACTTTGATTATTTGCATTCTTTTCAATGGTATAGAATCAGAAATATTAGGTCCTTACATATGAAATTGTTGTTTGGTCGTACTGGCCAATTTAATCTGTATTATCTTCTCTTTGGTTAAGAATTCAAATTTCAAATTTAAACAGCTATTTACTCACGCATTTGTGTTTCAACAACCGTAATTCATTTCGTTTTTCTCTTTCGGTTGTTTCTTTGCGTCACTTAGTTTACAAAATGGAAAACTTGAAATTTATTTTATTTATTTATTGAAAGAAACATACAGCATCAATATTTCACATATTATTATTACTAGAACAAGTTCCACCGTCGCACCAGTGCTGCAGAGACTGCTCGAAGTATTAGTGCGTTTTTGGTTCCAACGTTTTCCTTCTGGAACTTTCGACCTGCAGAAGAAGCCCCGTGGACGGCCGGTGACCAAATTTGATAATGAAGAATTAAAGACTATTGTGGATGCGGATCCATCGCAAACCACGTCCGAGTTAGCTGTAGGCTGCGATGTTAGTGACAAAACTGTTGTAATCCACTTGAAGCAAATTGGGAAGGCTTAAATTGAAAAAGCTTGAGAGCTGGACACCTCATGAATTGAGTGCAGCAATCTGACAAATGCGCGTCGGCTGCTGCGTTACATTACTCAACCTGTACAATATTGAAAGGATTTTAAATCAAATCATTACCTGTGATGAAATGTGGATCCTGTACGACAGTCGGAAACGCTCATCGCAATGGTTGAATTCTGGCGAACCAGCCAATAGCACCCCAAGCGAAAAATGACTCAAAAAAAAGTTACTTGTGTGTCCAAAGTGTCCACTACAGCTTTCTTAAGTCTGGTCAGACGATTACGGCAGATGTCTATTGTCAGCAACTGCAAACCATGATGGAAAAGCTAGCTGCTAAACAAATGAGTTTGGTCAATCGCTCTAGGTCACTGCTGCTTCAGGACAACGCTAGACCGCACACTGCACAACAGACGGATACCAAATTAGAGCAGCTTCTATTGGAATGTCTAAGATACCCACCGTACTCCCCGGACCTTGCTACAACACATTACCATTTTTTTATTAATTTGGATAACTTCTTGCAAAAGAAAAAATTCAACTTCGATGGGGCAGTCCAAAGCGCCTTCAAAGATCTTATTGATTCCCGTCCAAATGGTTCTTTTAGTAAAGGGATCAATGAGCTACCTATGAGATGGAAAAAGTGCAAAGATAGCAATGGTACATATTTTGATTAAATAAATATATATATATTTAAAAAATAGACTTTATGTTCCTCCCTTACAAAACGCCAATTTGATCTGTAGATCTGTCTTGGTCTAGCTGAACCAAGTAAGAGAACTAGCTGGAATATTCATTCCATTATGAAAAATCTGTGCTGGCGTATTTTTCTCATAATTAATGTAAAAACGGACTTGAATATTGTATGTTTCTTTTTTGGTATTGCGCTAATAGCACAGTTTTATAATTGTCTGCAAAATTTACTTTTTAGAATTTAATTTGACTTTTAAGGACTCATATTATATACTTACCGATATTTATAGTAAATTATAGAACAAGGGGATAAGGCAGTAACTTATGTCACGGGCGGCACATTGAATCCTAAGAAATGCAGGATTCGACAGTTTATTCACGAGTGCAGCGAGGTGTAGCGAGGGAATCATGCCTGCCCAAGTCCAAGAAACATTCACCCGCAAGGAGTATACTCTACTTTTCACACTCACTGAGATAATTAAAAAGTAGTTTTAAAATGTTTCCATTTGTTGAAATCTTTATTGGCTTTTAAAAACAAATTCTTGAACTTTGCAGATAGTACATTATTATCAACAATATACGAAGCATCCCATTTAATATACTGTGAAATTGCTGTCATCACCAGACATTTTTCTCGTTATCAGGTTTTTAGTAGAAAGAAACAATCTTAAAAATCAAATTCCAAAGAAGAAACAATCTTAAAACTGTGCCATTTTTTTATTGATTAGAATAGGGCTATTGAGAGACGGAACAGAGCCATACAGCCTTATTTTCCTTTTATAAAATATCTCAGTTAAGTGATTCAAATTATGAATATTTTTTTATTGGATCGTTCGTAGTTGATATATAATTTTTTATTTTCTCTTATATGAATTTTTAGTTGACGTTTCAAATTCAAACCTTAAATGGAATCAAAATTTGGAAAAATCTTATGAACATAAGGAGTGCTTTAAATGTGTAAATAATAGTGCAAACATGTAATAGTATTCGTGAAGGTGGTTTTATTAAATGTGTTTTAAACATTTTTTTAACATTATGAACAGATTGATAACTTCTGTACAGACAGGTTTTCTGTAAGTACTACGAATCACGCAACGACAGCCGTCGTCGAACAACTGACAATATTACGCTATCGCAATCTAATTATGCAACGGTCAGTTGGTTAACAAATTGTATCTCATCTCATTGCCTATACTTTACAAACATACATTCGGGTAATATTATGCAAATAATCAAAGTTTATTTTGTTCTAAATATCTAATATACTACTACTATGTAGGTAGGTACTAAAGTAATATCGGTTCGCTTTCTACTACAAATGTCGAATCACTAATCGCGGGCTCCATTTGCCCAATCCTGATGCCGAGAACAGCCTTTATGAAAATTGTGCAATAAAAAATGGAAACATTTTATATTTCATAAATAAAAATGTGACGTATAACCAGGAGATAGTTTATAAAGGGCACAAAATTTTAACTGATTCTACAAGGCTGTAAATTTTTATGAAACTTTCAAACACTTGTTACTTTATTGAATCAATAATATTAAGTTGTCTCTTAATAAGTTTAACGTAAGCAAGCACACATTGCATACATAATACGAAATGATGAAAGTATTTTGCCCCGTGGCTTTGATCGCTTTGTTTTGATCAATTGTAAATAATCCGCAAAAATATGTAGTCTGCGATTAACTATAAGTAGGAAGCGTAGGTCATGGGTAACTGAGTGTAAAATTTACGCAAATTGCTAAGTCTTTGCATTCAAATTCAAAATTCAAATTCAAATTCAAATTCAAATATTTATTTCTCAACATTGACAATTACTTGTTCTTATTGACGTCAAATAAAACATGATTCTACCACCAGTTCGAAAAAAAAACCTTCGTGAAGAAGAACTGGCAAGAAACTTCACGGGTATATTTTTTTTTTCAAAATAAATTTACAGAGTCTCTTTATGTCTATACAAAATTATTCTTTTCTGCATCTGTTAGCTCGGCAAGTCTCCCTCCCCCCAAGTATCCAAACGACGAACACCCTCAAACGGCACCCGTTCACGAGTTAACGCGGGATCCAGCCATCGCCCTCCATAATATAGAATATAATATAATAGAATATAACATCGCATAATATAGAAACGGTGACAGTTTCGAATGTCAAACGATGTCATACTTGCGCGGATGCCAGTCTTGCGGAATGCATCAAGCTCCAATCGCGAAAACAGGGAACCTCGCGGTACGTAAATACAGAAAACGGGGATGATCTAATTTCGTTGTTTTTAAGAAAACGAAAAAAAAGAATCGCGTCTGTATGAGTCAATGAAAAATTTGCAAATCTCGGAATATTTGCCGTGGATTCTTTGAATGGAAATACCAAGATTTTAACAATCGTGGCTTTTCGATTTCTTACTAGTTCTCGGAATCTCTTGCAGTGTTTGTACAGCCTTATCTAAATATTGTGTATTTTTAGTCCGTAGCATTTAAACTAAAACAGACTAAAGTAAAACCAACTATAAAAGTAAACAAGTGTAACTAAACAAGTTAATTATTCATCATTAGTAATTGATTGAATAACTGCAAATAACAAAACCAAGATACGTAGGAACTTTAATTACACCTGTTAAGTCAGAAATTTAACCTTGAATTGTTTTTCCTACTTTAAAACCATCTTGTGTTACCTCCAAACGTGCCCATTTCTAATTGAGTTCAGATAAGTTTTCTACTTCACAAGAAGTAATTTTTGGCTAACAAGCTAAACAAAAACCTCCGATTTGTATAAGATTTTTTTCTGTTTAGACACCACATGTGCTGCAAAGCCGTAAAAAAGTTATGCATATTTTTTCCTGTCAATGAATAACCAAACACCTACCATTAAACTTATTCAATATCTATAAATGAAGTAAATCCAAGGCATCTTACGCAATGGCATCGATCATGTCCAGGCCCATTTCGACGCAGCACTTGGCGTGGTCGTCGCGCGCCTCGGGCAGACCCGACACGCAATAGTAGCAGTCACCAAGCAGCTTGATACGAAGGCAGTGGTGCTCTGCAGCCAGGCGATCGAATCTGTGCAGAAAACATGGAAATTAAATCTCATAGGCCGAGTAGCGTACTGGGTAGTAGCCCTCATACGCTCCGTTGACGGGGCATTAATTTGTGTGATGAACACAGATGTTCGTTCTTCAACGTTGTCATGGTTGTTTATATCTATATATGTGTGTATATTCTGGGGAGACCCAGTTCGCCTTATGGCCATCCATAACATAAGCTCTGCGTACTTTAGGGCCATACAGGTGGTAGGCTTGTCTCGGGATTTGTAACTATTATATACAGGGTGGAATTTTTTAATGCCACCTGGAGGGAAAATACTCTGAATAATTGAGCTACCAAATTTTATTCCAAAGAAACATTCCTTTATTTTTGAAAAAAAAAACCGCATTCAAAGATTTTCGAAATTCGTTTGCTTCACCCGGGAATCGAACCGACTAAAATCCGTAAAAATTACACCCTGTAATTCTATTGCTTCGATCGTTAGGGTCAACCACAAGGATGAAATCTTTCTTACATACTTGGTCAATTTAATGAAAGGAAAACCATGAAATCTGTACTTATAATTTCAATGGGTCAAGTTTAAGCACTTTTACTCCATCTATTCACAAGATCCATCTATTTCTGGTTACTTCTGTTAGTAATTAATAATTTACCATTGACGACATTAATTATTCATTCAAATGACAATATAAGTACTATTTAGATAAGACGATTGCAATTAGCATGTGCTTGTAATGCAAACTCCTTTCTTAGATGCGACATAACAGCGTGTATATAAGTAGTTTCATATATGGAATGAAACATTAGAAAATATGTAGATTGTCATTTTTGTTATTCACATTTGATTGTTTCACAAGTCATTTCAACGGTAAAAATGGGTTATCAAGAACAAATTCATTTAATGGAATCCTATTTTTTAAATAACAAAAATGCGAATCTAGCTCTGTGGTGGTATGGAGGGGTACACTACATAAACACGAAAAGCTTAATTCCGATAGTCAATTTCAAAATTCCGAATTTTATAACACCGAATGGTTCATAATTCCGAAAATGAAAATTACGTGTTTCATAATTACGAATTTTCCTTCTTCGAAACTTCAAAACTCCAAACGTATAATTACTAAAATCAATATGCCGAATTTGAAAATACCGAACCATAAAAAATCCGAATGATTAATAATCCGCAATATCAAAAATATGAATCCTGAATATCAAACTTCCGAATAATATTAGTTGCAATAACAAACGCCTTGTTAAACTGCATGAGCACATAAATTTATACGTTCGAGCATTCATATAGTCCGCTGGAAATGAGAAAGTTTATTTAGTTTTTTGTACCGAGTTATTTCTTGAGTATATAGTTTATGTACTGAAATGCAAATCTCAGGATTCGCGCTCATGAAACACGAAATTCTTTTTGTGGGGATATGTAAAAAATAAAATTTTAGAGTGTAATTTCACACATTTTAGCCGGTTTGACTCCCGGGCAAAGCAAGCAAATTTTTGAAAATCTTTGAATGCGGTTTTATTTTTTTTTTCAAAAACAAAGGATGTTTGTTTGAAGTCAAATTTGCTATCTCTTGAGTACTTTCCCTCCAGGTGGCATTAAAAAACTCAACCCTGTATACACGCCACAAACACATTCCACACAAACACAGACACACAAACATATATATATATATATATATTTAAAGAATACGGGCAGTTACGAAAGTCGGCAGAAAACTCTTCAGCAGAACAATAACGATTTTGATCTAAATGTTTTAACATACTTCGAAGCATTTCCGAAAGCTTGTGTGAACAATCGAGCGAAGCTGCGAGCAAAACTTTGTATTGAATATACTTGCAAAATAGTTTGTATGATGTGTTTATTGTGGAATTTTTAAATCATAGAAAAGCATTTCATTAAGCATCTTCTATTACATTAAATCATAGAAAAGCTTTTTTATCGAGTATCCTCTATTGCATAACTAATTTGTTTACATTTACATGACAAGTGATGGTAAAAACGGAGTTTGCTTACTCTGCAATTAACTAAAGTTAGCTATAAATACCTTTTATGAATATTTAAACCACACCGCATAAAAAATTAACCCTTAATATTACAAAAATAAATTATAAAATTTTTTTTGCTCTTAATCAGCCCAATAATCGGAAAATCTTCGATTACAGAACAAGATATTCCTCTTTTTAGTTCAAATTATTTATGTACTCATTCAACTAAATAGAACCCTTACCGGCGTTAATTACAAGATAATTAAGCAGGGTCCCGAAGGTCATCCGATGTAGAAGCAAATGGTTTATTAAATTGCTGAGCGCTCCATTGTATTTCGAAATGAATTTCCCAAACTATTAAGACTGTAATTTCGGGCCGTTATTGTAACATATTAGACAGCGAGGATGTGACTGTTTCTCATAATGGGCATAATGACTAGAATTAAGACAAATTTCAAAGTAAATGACACTTACAAGAGAGATAAAATAACAGATTTAATCGGTATGCTCAGGGTACTTCAATACCAAAGAGGGGGTCGGGAC
This sequence comes from Marasmarcha lunaedactyla, assembly GCA_923062675.1. Taxonomy (NCBI): domain Eukaryota; kingdom Metazoa; phylum Arthropoda; class Insecta; order Lepidoptera; family Pterophoridae; genus Marasmarcha; species Marasmarcha lunaedactyla. The sequence continues at coordinate 7,089,235 of OV281339.1, read as the reverse complement.
CCTTACGACCGCCGTCGACCGCGTCTCAAAAACCCCGCATATGATGATATTGCATAATAAGCCGGCCGCAAGGTCTAGTTTAAACGATTTCAATTCCCGGCGTGGCAATAAAAAGGCATCAATTTTATCGGAAATGTGTTTCCAAGGCAATAAGAAGAGGGTGAGAATCACCTGGCAGGAATAAGATTTAGATTGACTAATGAAATTCACCCGGAGGCCCATCCGGGGTCCTCTGGCCTTTTCTGCCGGCGATCAATTTTCCATTCGCAATGTTCATTAGTAGCCGAGCACGCCTGGCCGCCGTTGACGGAATAACAGGACTTTATCTTGTTACTGTGGGGCGATTACCGTTTTGCCAATGATTCCTGACTTGGCAAATTAACTTGTTTTCAAACCCTGGCTGGGAAAATGACAAGTCAAAGTGGTACTAAATGCAAAACTGTTTTCTCAGATTGAACGAGCCCTGTTTGTTATGAATCCGAATTTCGATTTTGGGTAGCTCGATTTTTGGCTAAACCAACTAATTATGACTAAGTAATTCAATAATAAACTTTAAACTAAAGCAAGTGTATCTTTAAAATTTTGAATTTATGTATAAAACACACGTTTAACCTAGATGATGAAACAAGCTAAAACATGAGCAAACGTTTAACAAGTTTCTCTCGTATTAACAAGAACGCGATCTCGTAGTAGGAATCAGGCGACATTACGTGCTTAGAGCTTCAGAGCCAACCGGGCCATTTCAAGGTATACCACCAGCCCTGGAAGAGCCAGTACCGAACGTAGATACCCTCGCGGTGTCAGTGGCGGTACATTGTTCAATAATTTGATATCTTACATTATTGGAATCCTAGAACGTAAACACGTTCACGTGCGCGCTGAACGTAGACGTGTGTAGACGCATCGTGGAGATTCTGGGTCCGGTGTTATGTAAATTGCGTACATTGATAAGAGTGGGGTCACGGAACTGATGCGTTTGCTTTTATAATTTTTATCACCAGCGCGGCTGCGAGTATTTCAATGAAAAATTAAAACGGAGCCAGATCGCAGGGGTGTGAAACTATATATATTGGAACCACACAACTATGTATATTGAAGTAATAATACTCGTAGAAGTAATATCTGCAAACTATTAAAAGTGTACGAAAAAAAGCGTGTCATATTTTACATACCTGCTTACATCATCCTGATTTAGTTAATAAAATGTACCATTTTTTGAATCCTAATGAATTTGTCGTATTTTTACTAGTCAATTAACTATTTTTGGTTTCGGCTAACGTTCATTACATACGGCTTTAGTGGAGCTCAATTCTGATGAAGTATCAGAGTTGAGACCAAGTTCAGACACGCAGTTAAACCAACTTGCGGCATCTACTTTAATATAGGTCTGTGATTGTAACTTACTTTTTTACAGAATATACACCACTCACGTTTACTTCGCAATGGCCCGAGTGGAATAGTTGGTTTTGCAATATACAGTAACCAGCATTGTATACGGACTATTTGAGTATAGTTCTCATTAAGGTTTAGGTATCAACTAGCCAACACCTAAAGGATATAATCAAACGTCTACGTTTAAAATCCCTCGCGGACAAAATACTTAAAGTGATTTCATGGCAAACTTATTAGTTTGGACTAACTCTCCAATTTAACAGATTTAGTTTATCGAAACTTTGCATTTAGTTCAAACAACTATGCCGGAAACTTGCCAAAATCTTGCAATTAATTAACCTTCACTTTTTAATGAAAACGAAATTGTGTATAACAACGCAACTTAATTTAAAAAGTTCCTACCTAAACTATTATTTTTTTAACATAAAAATACGTTTACAGTTTTTATTAATTATGTTCAAAGTATGCTCGGACACACAATTTTTCTCACAGATGAGCTACATATTTGTTTTGAAAACTATATTCTTCAAATTCCTAGTAACAGGTGCAGTACACCAGAAATTGCGTGTGCTGATTACAAACTATTATTACTGGTTAAAAACTAAGCCGATACATTTTACACGATACAGAAAGGAATTACAAATGGCGGCTTGTACTTGCATTGACAGATAGTACAGTTATCATACAAACAAAAGTTTTTTTCCATTCAAAAATAATAAAAACGAGACCGGGTTTTCAAACTAGATTTTATTTAAGCTAAAATTTTAGATGAATCCTTATTTTGATGTCTGTCAAAATAAAAGACTAATATTTTTCTTTTACTTACAGTACGCGCGCGAGTGAGTATAGACGGCACTAGCATGCGAGCGAGAGAACATGGTAAGCACTGCCATTTATACAAGAACACAGTACGCACAATTATTGTATATTTTGTAATCAGATTTGGCAGTTGCATTACAAATACAACAGTAGTTTCCTATGGCTGAGTTCTGGCGCGTTGTATAGAATGGAAATACGCAGCGCTGCTAATATTACTTGTTTACTAATCAGAAGGCCTTCTATGAACTATTATTGCGATTCAATAGTCGACCTAAAATAAACTGCTTTGCATTCAATAGTCGACCTAAAATAATCATACCACGACGTCATTAAAGCGATCCAGTTTAGGTTGACACCAAATCAAGTCGCCAATTGGATCGCAAACTGTTTTAGTTCGTTCATTTTTCGTACCATGAGGTGATATTTCAACCTATATTGGATGACTTAAATGTCAAAGTAAGCGATTCAAAAAAAGTTACTACTTTCTTGGCGTAAAGTGAATCGTTTCGGTTTATCTTCAAAAAAAATGTTGAAAATATACGTAATTCAAGGTATTTCAGTTGGATATTTAGTGTTTTTTTATGTGTTAATGTGAAAAAGTGATTTTTTTATTGTAGATGTCTGACGAATTAGTCCTTATTGTTTTCTTGGAAAATGATAATGAAATAAACACAACACGGAAACAATCGGACCCCTTTCCAACAAAAATCCAACAAAATCAACTGATTTATCAGTAGAGACAAAGGTAGAAGTCAAATTGGGTGCGTTCTAAACTCGTCATAATCAATTTATTTTTACGACAACACTAAGGAAACCTTTAATTACTTGTAATTTTAAGAATTATATAAATTTCTATTATTTAATGAGTACTAAAACGGGCTTATGGTATATAATTTGACACTAAAAAACGCAATTTTAAAATATATATGTTGTTATTTTTACACAAAAAAGACCGCTAAAATCATATCAACTAGATTTCGAAACGCAACGCATATGGTTCGAGTAAAAAAGACAGGCTTATGCAACGACTGTACAGCGTCATCTCTTTCTCACACGCGGACCACAGACAAATTTCGATCTTTCTTTCCTCCGTGAGCGATTCAAACGCCAGTCAGCTAAAAGCACTTCATGGTACGAATCTTAGCCATTCAGTTTAGGTACCTAAACTGGATTGCATCGGAATTGAATGGCTAACTAAAAGTTGATGGTAGGCCTTCAGTGGTATACTCGCAGTTAGCTCGCTCGCTAGTTAGCATTGAATAAACAATCTTTTCAAGCTAGAACAGAAGGTTCGTTATTATTTCGAGCCAGTGACCTCCTTCAGCCAGTGTTGCGAATCATTATTATAATTTTTTATAAATCCCCAGACAATCACACCAACTGTATGGCCTAAAGTAAGCAGAGCTTGTGTTATGAATGACCATACAGCAAACTAGGCCCGCCCCCCGGGGGGCGGGTACCCAGAACGAACATACATTTATAAATACCAACAACCACGACGACCCGACAACAAACATTTATGTTCATCACACAAATTAATGCTCCGGCCAGGACTCGAACCTGGAACCTCCGGCGTATGAAGCAGGGCTATTAACCACTGCGCTACTCCTCCTATTATAAATTATGAGCCGCATTTTTTTAAAGTAGTTTTATGCTTAAGTTACTTTGCGAGTAATCTGTTAATTACAAATATGTCACTGTAATAACCGAGTCTAATGACATCCCATATTGTTGGAATCCGTCAAACAGTTTAGACTGTAGAGAGTGTGCCAAAGAAATATATATAAGTACATATAAACATACAGGCACATGAAAAACATAACTTCCAATAATAATCGGTAAAAAGCATTTAGTTTTATGAAAATAAATAAAAACTTACTTACTTTTACTTAAGATAAAAGATGCCTTGATAGCTGTGTAATAAGCATAATTACCCTGTCGGAATGCTTAACATTTCGCAATTCATTGCACTACAATAATTGAAATGCCAGTATATTATTTCTACAACATTTCAAACCTAGGACTTAGATAAACCAAACCGATCAACCTAGACCATTCGGGTAATGGAAGGCTATATTGAGTCTAAAATCCAATTACCAGCAGAGATGCACACAATTCAAAGAGAACCCGGAATCGAAATTTCTGAAGGCAAACAGTGTCAAAATATTCTCCATCCACTTTTAGTTAGTAAGAGGCAAAAGAGAAAACCAAAGTTTATATGAAAGGTCTTTGCGTAAAATGGTGATTCTTTCCCTATTCGTTTTCCGTTTATTTGTCAGGTTGTGGAATTTTGTTAAACAGGTTGGAGAACTTATGGAAGTCTGTGTTGAAGTAGAAAATAAGTTGCTTTTACATATAAATGATCAAAAATAACTACTACATATTACTCGTTCACTAGATTAGTAAAATTGGCAAAGACATAATAACAATAAAATATTTGCAGTAAATTATTTGATTCGGATGTGGGCAAAGAAACATTCAAACCGAGGATATATAAAATATTCAAACACTACAATACGGTAGTGACAACATATTGTACCGAATCACAAACTCGTTATTTGTGTGAACATGATAATAAAAAATACAATGAAAATATCATATTCAACATATTTTCATAGTGTTTCTTGAGAATATGGTGTCCTGTGTTAGCTACCTTTACCTAGCTTGATTTCCTTTCAAGCTTTATTTCAATTTATTGTTTCCAATTATCGATGAACTTATACCCGTTGTCGACGTCCACACAGGTAAGAATGAAACCAGTTGATAACAGGTGGAGATATGTTGAGAGTGCTCAAGAGTTGTAATAAGATATCGAAATCGACATTATTAAAGGCATTGCTAAAGTCGAGTAAAATCAGTACTGTAAGTTGCTTGCTTTCTTGGCCTTTCTAATGTCAGCAGTCTTAACCAACGCTGTTGTAGTGCTGTGCTCAGGTCGAAAGTCTCATTGGTAAGGATTAAGGATGTTGTTCTGATAGAGGAAAGATGCAAGTTGTTGGTGGATAAGCCGTTCGAGTATCTTGGACAAGAAAGGCAATATAGATATTGGTCTGAAGTCTCAATCGACTCTATGGATTTATGAAAAGTTGAGGTTAAAATGGCAGCAAGGACGTCAAGGAGGAGAATAATCATCTTCAGACTAATGCTGTCGCAACCACAACATTTGAGGCTATTGATGTGATTGCTTTTTTAACACCACATGCTGTAGATCGACCAAAGTAAATGAATTAAAGTTAGGTGAAGGCAAAGATGTAATGTTCCGTAGTGTTTTTAACTTTTGATACAAGCATCCATATGTATCAAATGTATGAAGATTCTTCCTAAGTATTTCGTTACTAATCAAATACAATTTAAATAAATTTAAATTTTGCTTCCTTCAGCAGTGACAATATAGATGCAATATTGATTTCGGAATCCTTCCTAAAACCTTCACTGCTATCTACTCTGTATGCCCTTCCAGGTTTCGTTTTGATACGCAATGACCGGACGGGTAAGGGTGGGGTGGAGTGGCCATTTATTTGCGCAAACATATTTCCTATAAGATCGTTAATTTGTCTCCGTCACTTTACTCCAGATCGGCCGAATATTTGGCTATCGAAATTACTCTACACCATACTAAATTACTACTTACAGTATTCTACAGCCCTAACCTTACAATTGATTATTTTAACTCTTTTGATAACTTTTTACAAAATTACTGTCCTGCATACGATCATGTTATTGTTATGGGAGATTTTAATACTTGCCTCATGAAAAACGACACCCGTTCCCATAAATTAAAATCTCTTGTATCCTCGTATAATCTCCAAATCTTACCTCTCTCTGAAACTCACCATTTTCCTAATTGCGTACCATCTTTGCTTGACCTTATAATCGTCTCCTCACCTGAAAATGCTGTGGCTCATGGGCAACTTACTTTTCATCATTTTCTTACCATGACTTGATCTTCCTATCCTATCGCTTCCATCCCCCCAAACGTAGATCCCGAACTTTACTTTTACGTAGTTACAAGGACGTTGACTTGGAGGCTTTACAGCGCGATGCCGGGAATATTGATTGGTCCAGCGTCTTGAGAAGTTCAACCATTGATCTTAAAGTTGAGAACTTCAACTCTATTATTCTAAAGTTATACGATCGCCATGCCCCCCTCAAACACATTAAAGTCAAACATAATCCGGCTCCGTGGCTTTCAGATGAAATAAAAGAAACAATGGCTAAAAGAGACAAAGCCAAAGGTAAGCATAAACGGTGTCCTACAGAGCTAAATCTTAATACATTTAAAATCCTACGTAACCACTGCAATCGTCTGTGTAGGGATGCCAAGAAACGCTACTTTTACGAATCTCTTACTAACCAGAGCTCTCCAGTAGTGTGGAAGTTTCTTAAGTCGGTGGGAATAAGTAAATCTCCAATGGATTCAGCTAAAAATTTTGACCTGTGTGTTCTAAACAAACATTTTTCTACTCCTCCTGTAATCCTAAGTCCCAATACCAAAACTAAAACACTCAATTACTTATCTAGTCTTAGATCTGCACAAGCTTCTTTTTCCTTATCAGCTGCTTCGGAAGAGGATGTAAAGAAGTCAATTCTCTCCATATCTTCAGCTGCTATCGGCAATGATGGTAACTCTCATTCTTCCTATGTTGTTACCTATTATGACCCACATATTTAATTACTCCTTGTCTACCTGCACTTTTCCATCGGCATGGAAGCTTGCGCATGTTATTCCTTTACCCAAAGTATCTAATCCTTCCTCTGCATCAAACTTTCGTCAAATATCCATTCTCCCATTCCTTTCTAAAATTCTAGAGCATGTAGTTCATAAGCAATTGTTAGCATTTTTGTCTAAAAATAATGTACTTAATCAATTCCAGTCCGGCTTTCGAGCAGGCCATAGCACTGTAACTGCGCTCCTCAATGTAACAGACGATATTCGCTGGGCCATGGAGAATAAGTCACTTACTATGCTGATCCTATTAGACTTCAGTAACGCATTTAACTCCGTAGATTTTGATGTCCTTCTCGGTGTTCTTAAATCCTTAAACATCTCCCCTTCTGCATTGAGTTGGTTCGACTCCTATCTTCGGGGCCGCTCGCAGCGTGTCCACCTTGATGAGTCCTACTCTGACTGGTGTGATCTAGCTGCTGGCGTGCCACAAGGTGGCGTTCTCTCTCCGTTACTCTTCTCAATATTCATCGACTCTGTGACTAAAGTCGTATCCTTCAATTTCCACTTATACGCAGACGACTTGCAAATTTATCGGCATTTCTCAGTTGCAGATGCCGATTCCACGATCGCATCAATTAATGAAGATCTTTGTCTTATTAGTGACTGGGGTAAAATCCTTCGGATTACTTGTAAATCCAAACAAGTCCCAGGCTATGATCATTGGTAGTAAACATTTTCGTGGGTGCCTCACTATCCCGGCTCTATCTCCCATACTTCTGGACGGTATTCCAATTCCTTTCACTGACAAGGCTAGAAATTTAGGTGTGACTATGGATTCAAACCTTAATTGGAACGCTTATGTCGCCGAAATTAGTAGGAAAGTCCACTTTTCATTTCATTCCCTGAAAAGCCTCCAAAGTTGTCTGCCTTTACCTACTAAAATATCCTTGGTCCAAACAATTATACAACCCATTATTGACTATGCTGATGCTTGCTGCCTAGATGCCACCGAAGAGTTGTTAAATAGGCTGGAACGGTTGCAGAACCTTGGCATCCGTTTTATATTCAGTCTTAAAAAGTATGATCATGTGTCCGAGTTTCGCAAGCAACTCCGGTGGCTCCCAATCCGTTTTCGTAGGAACACTCGGATTGTTTGTCTCCTCTTTAATATCCTGAACAATCAACCCTCTCCTTCCTATTTGCGTAAGCGCTTTTCCTTCGATCATCCCCACGATGTTATTTGTACACCTTCTAAGCGTAGATTACTTCAAATGCCTAACCATAAGTCCGATTTCTATGCTTATTCCTTTTCGGTCCATTCAGTTAGACTATGGAACTCACTGCCACACTTTATTAGGGAGATAAAAACATTACCTCTCCTCAAGAAGAAAGTTAGAGAGCACTACCTGTCCTTAACACAATCGTAGTCGTCATGTTGCTTATTATATGTACGGTTCCATTAAATTATATGTTATGTATTATTGCATTACATTAATATTTATGTAGGTATATTATTTGTATTTAGTGTATGTAAATATATATTTTCATGACACACTTAGTTGCATTTCTTCAACTAAGCTTTCCAGTCACAGGTCTGCTGGAAGAAATTTCTTTTAGAGATAAGCAGTACCTTTGTACATAACTTTTTTTTGTTTTTATTTTCTTTTTTAAGTCTCCTTTTATGCTTTAGTGTGTACATAAATTGTTAAATAAATAAATTTGATACAAAAATGACCCAAGTGCCATTTGTTGGCATTCATGCTCCTAATTATTGGTACAACATTACCCAATTATCAGCACTCAGATTCAAATAAACTATATTTTTATACGAAATGTAGCCATTATTTTATAAATATGTTAATTCCGTGTACAGTAAGGAAGGTATTAAACTAATATTTTTTTGTAATTGGTTACTGTCAATAAAGTCAAAACTAACTGTAGGAGATTTCTCTTTGCAGTTAAAACATTTTATCAAATCAAGCTATTTGCTGCTCAGCTTATTTACTTCGGATAGGTTTTCTTCAGCATGAACATGGTCTTCATGGAAAGCAATGAGAAACTCACTGTTGTTTCAAGTATTTCGGCTGGCTCAGTTTTTCAATGCCCCTTTTATTTTCCCTTTTCACTACTTCTAGAATATTTCTCAAATTTGCTTGGCTATATCCTTTACATTTATTTATGCCTTATTAAGTTTCATTTTTGCCCATAGAGGAAACATTCTTAACTACCAAGTTAAAGTTTAATAAACTGGATTAATCCAATTATTGGCATAATAAGCCAATTTATCAACACTTTTCTGTCAAATGGTTAACGCGGTTTCAACATTGTGCGAACATTCGGAGAACGACGACTGTAAACAACATTTTAATGGGGAAGTAATACGTTGTTTGATAGTAACTTTACACTTGTGTATTGCATCGTAGTCAAATCGTATACCTAATATGTTATGTATTTAACGGGTGTTAGAAAAGAGTGCCAAGAAGGTTTCTTCTGACGGTACTTTTTTTTTCGGTCTATATATAATGAGTATTAGTTAACACTTATTAAAAAAGTGCTTTTAATCGGAATAAACAAAATATAATGATACCGGACGTTGGCACCGTCTGTTTTGTAATACAACAAACTGAAAAACATTTTTAACATATTTCAATAATGAACGTTACATATCTAAAAATATATAAAACACCACAAAATTGCAATAATAAGCTGGACTTCATCGCGAATAGACAAAATGGCCGAGAAACTTCACATTTTTAATTATATCTTGGTGCAATAATTTATGTTTGAATATATTTTCATTATAAAAATATATATCACATTTTATGATTCGGCCAAATAAACCATTATAACAAGGTAACTTTTATTATGAACTTTTTCTGCAAGCGTATTTCTGACCATCAGTGCTTTGCCAGCGTTTGGATGTTCGAATTTGTTGTTTAATGACTAAAGGTGCTCACTTTCGAAGGTTTGTTACAACATTTGTCAATGCAGGTTCTATTCGCGGCTGCGGAAAATCTTCAAAGTACGCTTAAGTATTAAAAAAACACAGAGTCCAAAAGGTATAAAAATATCATGACAACTAAAACACGCAGTAATGAAAACTCCTTGCGGTACGTTTTCGACACGAGCAACGAGACATACCCGCCAGATGCACGGTTTTTTTACTGTTACTTATCAGTCAATAAGTGCATTAGCATGACGGGATTTTAGGACAAAACATTTCTTTTCTCTTTTCATGCATTTAAAACGCTATGTTTCTAAAAAGTTGTATTATGGACACTGAAAGAGCCTAAGAAAACGCAGACAATCATTTTTATGTTTTCGACCAATATTTCTTTGAAAATTTCACCTGGTTAAGAATTGACAGAACATAGCTTTGTTTCATTTTATTACAAATATCATTTCTTTTAGAACTAACCGTGAACGTCAATATTGTATACCCACTATCCGTGACCACGGACAAGGCTTACCCCTAGAACGGTTGCTCAGTTACTAATAATTGAATTTTATTAAATTTTTTTTTAATTATATTTTTTTATTGGTAGACAAGATTCCTAACACAGTTGGTCGATAAAAGAAAAATGTGTTCCATTCTTTTAAAATATATCAGGTTTACCTTGGTACAGTAAATTTGAAAGTTACCTGGCAAACAGCTCGTTCAGCAGGCGCACCAGCTCCTCGGCGGTGCACTGGTCGGAGAGGCTCGTAAACCCACATATATCAGCGAAGAGGATGCTGGGAACAAAACGTACTATAGAGAATTTGTGGCTTATTACGTAGTCGATCGTTATTCACTGATTTGAAAAAACTTTATGTGCACTAGTGCAGTTTTTGCTTTTCACGTATTCAATACGAACACAGTGCTGAGAGATGATGCACTTTAATTGTCTGACTTGCATTTTCCCACGCTGCGCGTCCTGCGACCGTAGCAATACCGGGGGAATTGAAAACAATATTAAAGATCGATACGACTATATGGACCTTAAAAAAGGTTCGTGCAGAACCTAGAACCAACTACATTACATAATCTAACAAATCATTAATCGCCGTTGTATCGTGTGATAATCTAAAACGTGGGGATCAGAAATCCTTTCTTGCCATCCTTGGTTCTACTCGGACACAAAATAAAAATGTTATTTATTAAGATAATTGTTGAATAGCAAAGCTGTTTAACCAAAGTGGTTAAACAAATTATCATCAAACAAAATGTCAACTTGATTAATGGCCTCTTAAATATGATGAATATCTTAAAATCTTAGAAACGCAATGTCACGCGTTTAGGATAAATATAATTAAGGGGACGTGTTTCACGCCACCCTATCGACCTACCAATTCAATCTCGTTAAACAACTTTTTGCGGTTATTATGTTTGTAGACTCGGGTTTGTTTTGGACATTATTACTATTGTGTAGTGATTCTAAATCAGATATCAAATTGAACTAAGGTCGAATTTATGCAGACAGACTTAATCATAGTTTTATTCTACAAGTCACATCTGAACATTTGCTTTTTTTAAAAAAAAACACACTTTATATTATATTAGTAAAAAAATTTAAATATCGATGTAATTTACGTATATGAAATTTTAAAAAGTAATATTGCCTTGTCTTACACGATAGAGTGGCAATGGAGTACTGTTTTGGATTTCTTTTGAGACGTGCGCAGCTTCATAATAAGCATATTTTTACTTCATATTATAGTAAAACTACGCAAAAAACATTAAAATGTAATGACTACAAAACTGTAACCGCCAGTTGCATCACAGTACAACACTTCTTAAATAATAAATCCGAATATTATTCTCGAATATTAATATATTAAGATCAATTGAATGTTCAGTCGTTGAACACTCTGAATGTACTCACACCGTAATGAAAATGTCAATAACAGAATTGGATGAATGGATTACAGATTGTTTTGAGCTAAAATATAATCAATTGACGTTGATATACCTGTAAAAATTTGGTATACATTTATACTAGTATTTAACTACGGTAGAAATGCATTAAACATGTCTTATCCAGATAATGCTGCTGTTGTGAAAAAAAAGTGTAGAACTTACAGAAATAGAACTTAAATTACAAACTTCATTTTAAAAAGAATATGAATTTAATTTTTAATTTAAATAACATTTTATTTAAATTTAAAATAAAAACATAAAAATAAAAAAAATGTCATCAAATCGTGTGGTATCTGACTTCGGTGCTGACTACTAGGTCGGCAAGTGAGCTCGCACTGGCTTGACGAAGCAATTATTTGCAGATTGATCAATCTCGTACTCACCGGGCCTACACATGGCAACACCACATCAATAGTATAAGGAATTCTAGTCGACGATCGGGAATTCTTTAAATAGGTTTTTGGAATTCGAATGATGAATAAAAAGGCATTTTACTAAAGAAGTTTCTTTCATGGCTGGCTCCGCAGGATTTTTTTTTAAATAGTGAAATATTTTGTTACTCTCTTATATTTGAAAAAAAACTTTATTAAGTGTGCAAAACCACTGTGTATTTATTCAAGTAGTAAAGTAAAATTATTTCATCTGAATCTTACTTCGAATAGTGGCATTAAGTCCGCCCTTTGTACATTTCTGTTTTTTTGTGCAATAAAGTTGAAATAAATAAATATTAGACAGTTGTAATATTTGGCACTTGACGAGCTCTTTAGCAATGGGGCTCGTATATATTAAGAATGATTTAACCGGAAAGACAATTCAAACTATTTTTTCGGTACTAAAGTAAAAGTGTGCACCTGCACGAATTATGATTATTAGAATCATCATTCAAAAAGTAAATCAATACAATATGTTGACTAAACGCGCTAGTAAACCTGTTCAATGTTCGCCTACGCGAGTGAATCGTTCCGTATAGAAACTTCTTCACAAGTGCGTATTTCATCGACAATCTCGTTTGGCAATAAATATTCCGAAGCCTTTTTAATAAATTCATTTTCTGTATTTAGGTAATTCAAATATTGGCCTAAATAGGAGTACGGTAGACTCGATCAAAACCAAACCTGAATAATAAAACATAAAAAAATAAAGATTACATAACATAAAATTCGGATTGTCGTGTATTTCGTTAAATTCTAATGGCCAATATGGCGACTGTGAAAATCACACAAATCACAGTCGCCATATTGGCCTCTCTAGCGAAACGTCAATGACACCGGATGACATCTTTGCTGCGTTCCGTTTGCCGATTACAGCACTCACAGCCATTGACCTCTAACTAATGGACAGGCCCTAAGTACGAAAAAAACGTGCATACCTAAACTTGAAATGTAACATAAAATGGCGTCCATTTTTAGTGTTGCATAGAGAGTATCGAATCTACTACCGATATTTTAAAACTAAATATAGAACTTGCAATATAATATTGTAATTTAATGAACTTTTGCGAGAGATTGACGTAAATAAAATAATCATAGTTTATGGTTTATTTACTTTCATTATAATTCTTTTAATATAAAAAATAAAGAACTATACAGTTTATTTTCTTATTCCTGATATAGTCCCGTCAAATTAGCCAGAAAAATAGCGGTCAGTTTGCATTAATTCCCAACATGCTGAATTTCGGTACAGACCTGGGGTACACTATTATAAATAAAACACCGAAAGATCCCATGTTTGCTTAAAAAGTTATTCAAGGTCCAGCATCAAAGTTTTCGGTTCAATCTATTAAAGTCTGGCTTGTCTTCAATAATTACGATTCATAAACAGACAAAACAACTACCAATAATATACTAATATTCAATAACAAAATTAACAATTCTAAGCAAGCTTAATTCCCTCTTTCTTCACGCCTTTTTGATTCAAAAATACTCGCACAACGGCAAGCAAAGCAAATACCGTTTCGATATGATTTACTGCGTAAGCCCCTGTTATCATTTACATCGAAAGTATGAAAAATAAAAGCATATTAATAATGATCATCGATATCTGGTTAAATAATCAAAGCTCCGGAACATCACTTTTGACAGCTTTTTTTGACAGTAATGTAACAATAAATGGCGATTTGTGGCACGCTAGCCACCTGCTATGACGTCACTACATGATTGATATTTTAGTGACAACATTCAAAGATAGTACTATCTCTTTCTTTTATTAACATTTTTGTATAAGTAAAGGGAGACAACCAAGTTCTTCCTCTTCTTCCTCGTCGATATACATAACTAATTATTTATATAGGACATTACGGCTACTCCATGTATTTATCACCTCGCTGCTCACAGCACTCATATACCCGTTCCTATAGCCCGTGAGCGCGCTCACAGAAATATCGATACGTCATCAATGACGTCATAAACGCCGCCATCTTCCCGCTCACAGTGCCAAAGCTACGGAGCATGGTCGCTGTGAGCGGCCTGTCAAAACTGACACATGACGTTACTTGTTGATGTTTTTATTAGTCGATTAAAGATTTTAAAAGCTTGCTTATTAATTTTCTTTTGTAATAATATAAAAAAATGGCTCCTGCTTCATTCAGGGTCAAAGATCTTAATTAAATTGCAACTTTAGACTTAAGCGACGAACAATCAGAATGTTAGCGCGATATTTACCGTTCCGATTGCAATAGCACTAATAACACTTTTAGCGCGCTCAAACGAATCGGAACGGTTTTGATCACTTTTAGCGCTGTGAGCGCTGTAATCGGCAAACGGAACACAGCGCACACGAATAGTGAATAAACATTCCATTTCATGCTAGCGCACAAACATCTAGCCAGTCAACAGAACTGAAACTCATGAGACTGTAAAACGAAACGTCTTGCCGTAAGCATTGAGCGAATGGCTATGAAAAAATATGGTTGATATAATACTAATCCCACAGAGGTAAAGCTGTTTTACCTTGACTTTAAACTTTTGTTTTTACAAGTATTTTACATATTTTAATATCTGAAACCAAAAAATGCATATACCTGTGCCTGCGTTTTCTGGTTATGAAGTAATTCTGTTTGATGGTAGTAGAACAGCTCACTCGCGATTTAAAATTCCAATTATGTCAGATGTAGATTCTACGTCTCATAATGTCGTTAGGGTCACCGGGCGCTAAGTTATTGAAGAAAACTCATTTAATAATTTAGGATTAAACACCCATGACTAAATTTCATAATATTGTTGTAGTTGGTCGTCCCCTTCAAGGTAAAAATTAAACAAAAACAAGAAACCCGAACAAAAATGATTAACTTAATTTCTTTCTTTCAAAAAAAAAGAATAGAGCCGCCTTAAAAATTTTAAGCCACTCAAAATCCAGTGCTTATCCCGTCTCTCTCTATTCCTTCCAACCCCGTAAAACAAATTGTTGACTAAAAGTAATTAATGCCTAATATTATATAAAAGTCAATAATTATCTGGGTATTTACTTAGTTTTTGAAGTCGGCGCCAAACTAGCAAATGAAAAGATAATAAATTCAGAGCGCTGAAAACTACTAGGTACAATCAATCTTTCAAGCTGACCAATATAATGCCTCGATATATTCTTAGGAGCTACTTATTTATTCGAAATTAAGTAATCATTTTTGTTTGGGTTTCTTGGTTTTGTTTAATTTTTTTTATAATTTTTTTTTTTTAGACTTTAGTTATAGGTTTATAATTTATTTTAGGTCATGGGTTAATTACTATGGCCTTATTACTACGTAATTTGTTTATAGCAAGGTTAAGTTAGTTTAGGTTTTGGGTAAATAATTTTTATTTTTTTTTATTCGTAAGGTTTTTTTAGCGATCGGTCCCTAATGCATTTATTTTAGGTTTAGGTTCAAAGCTAGGTCATATTAGGTCTTTACCTATGAAATTGCCGTTTTTCACGAAATAAAGGAAGCGTAATTTTTTTATATATTTTTTATTTCTATTAATCAAAATAATCACCCATGCAATCAATGCATCTTTGCCAACGCATTGGTAGCTTATTGATGCCTTTCTTGAAGAAATCAGCTGGACGGGAGGCAACAAATTCTTCAAAGGCATTTTGTACTGCCTCTCGGGTATTGAATTTTTTTCCCGCCAAGAAGTTATCCAAATTCTGGAAAAAGTAGAAGTCTGTAGGCGCAAGGTCTGGTGAGTACGGCGGATGACGGAGAACTTCCAACCCCAACTCTTGTAGCTTGGAGACCGTCTGCTGTGCAGTATGAGATCGCGCGTTGTCGTGCAGGAGCAGTGGATCCGAACGATTTACCAAAGCTGGTTGGAGACGTGTTAGCTTCTCCATCATTGTGTTCAGTTCTTTACAGTACACATCTGCAGTAATGCTTGTCCCGTTTGGCAAGAAGCTGTGATGAATTACACCCGCGTTAGACCACCAAACAGTGCCCATCACTTTTCTAGGGGTAAGTTTTCGTTCAGGGCATTGTTTGGGTGCTGAACCAGGGTCCAACCAACTTGCTGAGCGCTTACGATTGTCAAACAGGATCCATTTCTCGTCACAAGTAACAATGCGGTTCAGAATTCCTTCATTTGTATGCCTGCTGAGCAGTGCAAGGCACGTCTCCACGCGTACTTCGCGCTCGCGGTCATTGAGTTCGTGGGGTACCCATTTGTCAAGCTTATTTACCTTGCCAATTTGACGCAAAGGACCAATATAGTTTTGATGCTAACGTCGAAAGCTGCTGCTAATTCAGCCGTGGATTGAGTTTCATCAGCCTCCACAATTGCCTTTAATTCGTCATTGTCGACCAAAGTTTTCGGACGACCACGGGGTTCATTTTTCAGGTCAAAATTTCCAGAACGGAAGCGGGTAAACCAATAACGGGTGGTGCGTTCGTTTGTAGTGTTCGCTCCGTAAACGTCGTTGATGTTGCGTGCCGCTTGTGCCGCTTTGCTGCCACGACGGTACTCATACTCCATAATTACTCGAATTTTTAACTTATCCATGATGACGAAAAATGTTCGAATGCGTTGAAAACAAAACACTAACTATTAAACAAATGACGATTTTAGAAAAAGAATTCCATGTTTGTCAAAAAAAAATAATTTGAAATTAGAATTATCAGTCAAAAAAAAAATTATTTTCATTTGAAATGGCCAGTACGGCAAAACGGCAGTTTCATAGGTAAAGACCTATTATTAGGTTAGGTTTTGGGTTAATTACTTTTATTATTATTTTAGTGTATATTTTATATAGTTATTTATATACATATTATTATAGTTTTACATTTTAGTGTAAGGTAAGTTCTTAATTTTTTCAAAGTTTTGGCCTAATAACTTTTCTGTTCATAGTTCTGTTAGGGTATCCATTTATTTTAGTGGTAAGTTTTTAGAAACCATTTTGCTGTACCCAATTGCGAAGTTCTTACGGTAGGGCACTTATTTATTCAATCTCACCAACATAAAAATTTTCTTCGAAAACGTAGGGCTGATATTGTGTTTATCAAAGAAAAGTACTATACCAAGTTTAGTAACAAAAACTATATTTTTTTCGGCCCGTATCTCTATAATCTACTAAACAAATACTTCAATTTCTATAGCTTGAGTAAGTTTGAGTGCAAAACTAAGGTTTTAATTTGGCTTTTGTCTCAAGCTATGACCAAACTGAATCTTTACTGACTCCAATGGTATAAGAATATAAATTTTAAAACTACAGTTTTCAATCACGCGTTATTGTCGGAAAGGTCCGACTAGTTTCGGACTCGTATGGAGTCCATCATCAGGGCCGAGTACAGTCGCGGCTATACAGGGAGTACAGTCGACAATAACGCGTGAGTAAAAGCTGATATTTTATAATTACATATGTGATTGGCTCACACATATCGATTTCTTGAAATTCAAAACGATGGTATTTTTTGTATTTAACAAATATAGGTACGAGTAGGTATTATCTTTTTCAACTATTGGTAAATTTCAACAGGTCCATTAAAATCTTCATCTCCGTGGAATTTTTTCTTTAGTTTTAAAAAATAAAAGAAACGCTAAATGCGTTTAAAGTTTTAAATAATGTATGTATTCTTGCTTAATATCTAGCAAATAACTTAAAAAACTAACGAGGTATACAAGCTTAAAAATCTCGTGCCACGGCGATGAAACAGGCAATGAAAGAACTGTGCCACGGCGATGAAACAGGCAATGAAAGAACTGTGCCACGGGAATGAAAGAATCAATTCACGGAAATGAAAATTTATGTAAAACATAATATTTTATATACTATTGAAGTATTAAAATTACATACAAAGGGTGTGGTACGCAATTATATACATCCTTTTGTAAGGTTAGCATGGAAAAATCTTTTTGTACACTTGCGAGCTTTAAACTGGAATCACTTCATCGCGGGTTGTTCATGACAAAGTTTTACCATTTAAACACAATAAACTTTATCTTGTGTTACATCCCCAGCTCACCGACAAGCCCAGTTACAGATTGCTCGCAACGACTTAAATTGGGATATGCAACAATGGAGCCCAATCTTGTTTTTGTACGAAACCAGAATGTGCCTGTGCGATTGTAGCTTACCATGTGCCATGGTAGCGACCGTCAACGAAGAGTCTACAGAAGACCGGGGAAGCGATTTTCACAATGTTGTATTACAAAAACAGTGGCATACGAGGGTGGATCCTGTATGAGGTGGGCGGGCATTTCTATTGCAGCTAAAACGGAGCTGGTATTCATACCTGGTGGAGGTTGGAGAAGGGGGCTTATGCAGAAAGATATATCAATGACATTCCCTATGCTAACCCATGTGTTACCGTACGCCAGATTTATTGGCGATAATTTCAAGTTAATGCATGATAATGCTCGCTTTTACACCGCTGCTGTCACTAGACAGTACATGCAACAAGTTGGGATTGCCACAATAGACTGCCAGCCCGCAGTCCCGACTTGAATCCTATAGAACATTTGTTGGACGAGCTGAAAAGACGGGTAAGAGGAAGAAGTCCAGCTTCAACATCGATAGAAGAAGTCAAAAGAGCTTTCATCGAAGATCATCATACCATGGCGATGAAAATATAAGTCACGGAAATGAAACAACTGACCACGACAATGAAACTAAATTTCTTTACATAGCATGGCAATGAAATTTTTTTTCATTGCCATAGCAAATTTTGGCAACGGAAACCACGGCGATGATAACACGGCGATGAAAATTGAGGTAATAATATAAAATAACAAAAAATCTATTAATTTTTCGAAGTAATAAACACTTCCCAAATAAACATAAAAGAAATGGCGTTCTATCGAATGCGCAATCAAGAGAATAAACTTATGCAAATAGAAGTTATACCTAGCCACGGTGATGACAGAAAAAATGTCCAGTAACATAAAAATGGAATACTTTGAAAATGAAATACATTTTCGCGCCAGGCAAGTGTGCACGTCCTTCCACGTCGAGCACTTGGCGGCACTAATATGCAACGTTTTGCGCACAGAGGCGGGAGACGGAAGTCGTTAGATAAAACGATATTTTTGAACATGTTTAGGTCATGGCGATGAAAGAAAGTTCTAGGACAAATGAATTTTTGATTACCAATCGTCATATTGTTAAAATTTTTGAATAAATGTATTCCGTAACAATACTTTAACTATTTACGTATAAAATAAAACTAGGTTTTAATATAAATAACCAACAGATTGTTATAAATGAGGTACAATACACTTCAAGGTGACGTGTGAACAAACACGTCAATGAAAGATTTCGAGGTTTAATTATTTTTATGGAGTACCTATTAATGTTTTATATTAAAATAGTTATATCTACACATAGACTAATATTTCGCCTAACCAGAAAAAAAAATTTCAACGATAAAACTATGTTTTTAGTACCGATTTCACATTGCCATGCAATTTTTGGCCCCGGGAAATTCACCCCTATGTTAGATAAGAAACCATTATGGGGAATAAATTTAGAAGCTGTTTTATAAGATTCCGAGAGAGAAGAAAGTGTACATTTTCTACAAAATTGTATAATTTTATTTATTATTTTTTATATTTTGTTTTGTTTTACTTAGTACGAAACGTTTTTCGCCGTTGAATTTCGGTGCTAAAAATATTTATTTATTATATTTGTTTGATAATAGGTCATTTCAAATGAAAATATATATTTTTTTTGACTGATAATTATAATTTCAAATTAATTTTATTTGACAAACATGGAATTCTTTGTCGTGGCAGCAACATCAACGACGTTTACGGAGCGAACACTACAAACGAACGCACCACCCGTTATTGGTTTACCCGCTTCCGTTCTGGAAATTTTGACCTGAAAAATGAACCCCGTGGTCGTCCGAAAACTTTGGTCGACAATGACGAATTAAAGGCAATTGTGGAAGCTGATGAAACTCAATCCACGGCTGAATTAGCAGCAGCTTTCGACGTTAGCATCAAAACAATATTGGTCCATTTGCGTCAAATTGGCAAGGTAAAAAAGCTTGACAAATGGGTACCCCACGAACTCAATGACCGCCAGCGCGAAGTACGCGTGGAGACGTGCCTTGCACTGCTCAGCAGGCATACAAATGAAGGAATTCTGAACCGCATTGTTACTTGTGACGAGAAATGGATCCTGTTTGACAATCGTAAGCGCTCAGCAAGTTGGTTGGACCCTGGTTCAGCACCCAAACAATGCCCTAAACGAAAACTTACCCCTAGAAAAGTGATGGTCACTGTTTGGTGGTCTAACGCGGGTGTAATTCATCACAGCTTCTTGCCAAACGGGACAAGCATTACTGCAGATGTGTACTGTGAAGAACTGAACACAATGATGGAGAAGCTCGCACGTCTCCAACCAGCTTTGGTCAATCGTTCAGCTCCACTGCTCCTGCACGACAACGCGTGACCTCATACTGCACAGCAGACGGTCTCCAAGCTACAAGAGTTGGGGTTGGAAGTTCTCCGTCATCCGTCGTACTCACCAGACCTTGCGCCTACAGACTTCTACTTTTTCCAGAATTTGGATAACTTCTTGGCGGGAAAAAAATTCAATACCCGAGAGGCAGTACAAAATGCCTTTGAAGAATTTGTTGCCTCCCGTCCAGCTGATTTCTTCAAGAAAGGCATCAATAAGCTACCAATGCGTTGTCAAAGATGCATTGATTGCATGGGTGATTATTTTGATTAATAGAAATAAAAAATATATAAAAAAATTACGCTTCATTTATTTCATGAAAAACGGCAATTTTATAGGTAAAGACCTAATATTAACTGGTCACTTTAGGTATAACAAGGCTTTATAGCCTCTAAGTTTCACAATTTATTAATTGCTATCATATTTAGTTTTTCACTATGCGACAAAATTTGTTTGGGAGTAAATACTGGTGTAATTTTATCATGAAATGGAATGGAGAAACAGAATTTTATCCATTTAAAATCGTTTCATTGTTTTTTTAGGCCAATAATCGTAAAAGAAATATAAGAATATTACGTAATACAGATATCATGTTTAATCCCTTTCAGACTACACGCATATTCTGTATTCGTATTAAAATGTTTAAACATTATTGAAAAAATAAGTCAAAATACGAGTACTATACAGCATTAATCGAAATAAGAAACATCAGGTAGAAGACTACCAGTAACTTATGCGGATAACCTGATATATTATAGATTACATGTATTTTGTATCTTTTCGACAAAGCGAAATAGTAGTTTATAATAATAAACATCAAGTAGAAGACTACCATGAATTTTTGCAGATAGCGTGATATATCTATTATATCTATTATAGCGTGATACACGTATTTTCTGCATTTTTTCGACATAGCGAAAAATTATAGTTTATAATAATTAACATCAGGTAGAAGACTACCAGTAATTTATGCGGATAACGTGATATACCTATTCTAGATAACATCTGCATCTGTGCGACAAAGCGAAATTATAGTTTATAGATACCCGCGATCAGTTATAAGAAAAACAAAAAATGGCTTACCTCATCGGAAGAAATAAAGAGTGGCTATCGTTTATTCTTTATTGTTAGTTCTAATTTTAGAAATTTTAGTACAATTTTTACAGCATATTTAATATTAAACTATAAAGTTACTGGTTGGTATAAGACGTGTGCTTGTTACCACGCACGAAAAAATAATGAAGACTTGCCGGGACCGGGGTTGATCAAGTAAAAAACGGAAAGTTTTTTGAATAAGTCAAATGACATAGTCTAAAACTTAAAAGGACTGCCTGTTTAATTATACACTATCTGAAGAATGAAGCGACGAAATATAATAGGGAATATTATTTTAATATTATTTCTTAAGAAGTGCCTTTGCCAACTTCTCGGGTGAGTACCCATTGCAAAATTGCAATTGTTTTACTTGGCTACTCAATATTATTTCACATTTCATTTTCATTTCAAAGAACAACATTTTCATTTTTTATAATCAAAAGTATAAAGTAATTACCTACCTACCTAAGTAAAGAAAAGACTGAGTGCTTAAATAGAGAGGTTTACAGAGAAAGAACCTTAAAAGCTATTTGTTTTGTTAATTTCTGTAAGTTTATTATGAAAGTTGATTTAAAATTAAACTTGTTGACGTAAAAACTTTTGCACTTTTAATTTTCTATATTAATTTAACACTAGGAACGATGCTATACGAATCTATGCATTGCTTTGCCTTTAATATTCCTTGAGGACCGATAAGTTCAGAAATATCTACCTCCATTTGTATTCACCCGAGCGAAGCCGGGTTTTCATCTAGTGTACTTTAAATCCTTGGTGTTTTAAGAAAATTGTCCTAAACGAAATGTCATCGTGACTAAGAATGTTTATTCTGGATGATAATCTTAAAAAAATAGGAAGTGGAACTGTTGTTCGGAACGGAAGTTATTGAAATTAGAAATTTTACCATATGTCTGTTATCCTACAACATTTTGAGTGTGCGAAGAGTGCTTGTGCGAATTTAGATAAAGGGTGTTTTACCCTAGTAAGATAAAATAAAATGAAAATGAAATGGAGAAAATGAGACCCATTCATTCATTGTTTAAATTTTACCCTGAGAAATATTCGTGATACTCGAATATTATTTATTTTACCATGGTTTGAGATGTGCTTCTGCTTGTTGTAGCATATAAAATAAGTAGTTACACATGTTGAATCATGTAACAATAAAACACCCTTAGATCCTTAGGTAATGGGGGTTCAATAAGAAGAGCTATAGAACCATACAGCGAATTGATTGAGATCTTATAGATTGTTGTGCATATACTTATGTTAATGACTTGGAATTCGGAATCTAAATCTAAAATCTAGGTGACTAAACTGCTACCGACACCACGGTACCATCAACAATATCAACACTACATCCAGAAAACTTACTGCCCCTTCGAAGCAACATACATAATCCAATTAACAACACAATTGACCATAAACACAGCAAAGCTGTCAATTGTGCTAGCAGGAGCTAATGCAATAAGCTTAAATGTCAATCGCCTTGCATAGTACGTGGATGTATGAGAACAAAGGACCTTTCCGAGACTGTGGAGCCCGCATCACAATCTACACAACCGTTGTGGATGTAAGCGCACTGACCGGACGCGGCCTATTGTTCTACAGAAATTACACGAACAGGTCTGGACAGGGCGAGCTATTTTTTGCAATACTTTGAGCCGATTATAAAGCGAAGCGTTTTTGCAGTGACCCGTAGATTGTATGTGTGAGATTTATAATATTATTTATAATATTGTAAAATGATTGTTATTTTATGATTGTATGTTGCGTTTTATTTGTCCTATTATATTTTTATTGCTTATTCAATGATGATTCAAAACTTGTTATTCGTGTTATTTTATTATGCTTGTATTTTATGATGATTGGCTAGTGTGATCTATATTGATATGTTCATTGTGGCTTTGCATGTTTTTCTCTTCTTTTCTTTCTGTTAAATATTTATTATTTATGTTTGTTATTTGTCCTATTATTTTTCTATTGCTTTTATTGTGATTCAAAGTTTATTTATTATCAGTTATTCGTGTTATTTCAGTATGCCTGTATTGCTTGCTTTGCCTTGTTTAGTTAAGACATTTTGCTCGGGCTCCTTCTGAAAATCAGCGCTAAAGTGCACTCTTTTAGAGTGTCCGTTAGCTTAATGCTGACAAGGAGGCCTTTTTTAACACCTTCATGTATGCCATTTTTTTAACCATTATGTAATTTTATTTTCTTATTGGTGTAAAAATAAACCTTTTTATCATTTTTTTATTATAACTCGATAAGAATATTTAAGCCAGTATTGTTACCGTGGTTAAGGCGCTGGCTTTTCAATCTTAAGGTCTCAGGTTCAATCATACATGTACCGATGAGTTTTAACATTAAGCACAGTGAGCCAACTGCTCTAACGATGATCGAAAATATCGTGAGGAAACAATCAAACCAAGTATTTATAGACTCAGCGTTAAATCTTTAATATCAAAACGGCGTCATCTTATTTACTTTGACAACCAAATTAGACACACCATTTTCAGAGCACCGTATGACAATAAAAAACGTTCTTCACTTGTTTATCGCAAAAATCCTAGACGAGTAAAATCGTGAAAAACACTTGAGAAAATTAAAAACCCAACCTTCTGAACAAAATTTGTACCTTTGTTCCGTTTCCATTAGACCTTTCTCAGAATTCTCGGATTTTCGCGCAAAAGTTTCAGTGAATCAACCAGTTTAACATTGCTGCGTATTACTTGTACAAGGAAAAGTGTAGAGGCATGCAGATTTATTGAACAGCTGAAAAGTACTTTTACTAAGGTATGAAAGTTGTCTGAATACTCCGGACCTTATTTATCGGAAAGTTAAAGTATACGGCAAGATAAATCCGGACTATCCTACTAAAATATCATTGTGAATGATTGTAACTGAATCAAGCAAAAACGGCTTAAAAGATTTGAATGATTTGGATGGAATATACCTAACTTGGGATAACATAGAGGCTATTCCGACATTTGAATGGGATTGGGATTTATTGCAGGATTAATGGAACTTAGACAAATTTTTTGTGAAATTAATTATTCATTTGTATTTTTTAGTCTTCGTTGTGCTGATGATTCAGCAATATTTTTAACCTTTATTATTAAGTTTGCTGATTATTTATTGCTCAACAATCATTGCGGGAGTGAATTTAGGTTAACTATTATTTGTTTACTCACTTCAATATTTGACATCTAATTAAGAAAAAAAAAATATAAAGAAAATAGGTTAAATTCCTTTTTGGTTACGTTTTATTATTTTTATTATGAGTTCTGTAATATAACGAAAAATCATATTAGTTTTAGTTCTAAAATTTACTTTATTATGAAAGAATTACATACATATTTAGATTATGCGTTTTTTATCTGCGTTTTCAGCATCAAAGATAGGTTTGAGCCTTAAATAAGATTCGTTTACAACTTTTTGTCATCTTAGTTTCGTAAATCTTTTTTTTTTACGAGACTAAAACAACGATATTCGACTACAACATATAAATGCGTTGCTTTCGATGTTTTGGGTTGGTTAACTAGAACCACGTACTGGCTGAGTTTGCACTTTCGAAGTATTAGTTGGTTTAGTTTTTTTTTGTTTTCTTCACGATTCAGAGAAACCCAATTATTCAGTGAAATGAATGATAATAATAAAAGTTTAGTTTTACACCAACAAACAAGTAAATAACAAAATTACAGAGCAGTAAAAAATGGCGTACATATAGGTGTTCTAATCTAAATTTCGTTCTAATGTTGGATGTTTTCACAAAGTTCGGTTTGTTACTAGTTTTAGTATTTTAGACAATGGAAATTGTTTTTCATTCAACTTCTTCAACATTTCAACTTCTGGGCTCCAACTGCTTACTTTTCGATTTATATGAACAAGTTGCTTTTGTATTCTTTATCCTATAATATCAATAGGAATACGGTTTATTTGTACTAGTATGATTAGTTTATTTTTTTTTTCAATATATATTTTAGTACAAAAACTAAGAAGAAATATCATAAAAGCCGCTATTGTTACCGGAGCATCTAAAGATTCTTAGTTTCCAAATTTTTCAATTCGTCACACCCACAATTAACAGTACTTACTTCCACTTCTAGTTGAATACAAATAAGGGTTTAAAGTGTATGAACTTGGGTGGAATTTTTAAAACTGTCTTGCACAAGCCTTGATGTTTCTGAAAGAATCTTCTCGTATATAAATAAAATGCGCTCGTATCAGCATAGCGGAAATAAAATTCCACGTGTTGTGAATGTGAGGTAGAAGGGGGAGGGCGTAGATAAATATGCGCGGTTCCGTCGATATTCTTGCCATAATTTGGATGTTTGCGAAGTACATCGTCGCAATGAAGGAAAACGCTCTCTTTTCAAAGCTAATGTAATAATATTTACTAACAACATTGAACTACCTTTCCAATATGCCCATTGGTTTCAACATTGGATTCCGTGAGTTATCTTTCCGTTTATTAGTCTCGGTCGTAATAAATTGTCATCAGTAACGGGGAAGAGTGGGAAACCAATTAAAATTTGACGCTTGATGGAATCCTGTTTCTTTGTTGACGATATTGAAAACTGAACTACTTTGCAAAGTGACCTGTTTGTATTGGTTATCGAAGTAAATATTACTTTAAGGTTTATAAACGTCATTTTGTGTTCCGTTAGATTGATTTTCAAGGCAGTCCTATCTCAAAAAGTATTTGCATAATTTTCAAAGTCAAACTATGGAATATAATAGAATATACCCCGAGCAGTGTATCGAAGTCACAAAATCCTAAAAGATAAAGGTAAACAGCGAAATAATATAATCTCCCCTTAGATTTTGGTAACATTCTCGCATCTATTTATTACTGGCGACTTCTTGAATATACATATAATATAATATAATATGTAATAAATATAATATAGCCATATGGCTTTCCTAGATGGTTTTGTGCGGTTACTCCTGATCCTTCTCCTGTAGGAACATGGGAATTAAAGATAGCCTTTTTCGCTACCTGACAATGTTTAAATTGGTCCGCGATTTAACGATTCTTCAGATTCTTCGAATCTTCGCAAATTATTTTTATAACAATACAAGTTGCTATGAAATTGAGTTACATTCTATGTGATAAATTCTAGTAGATCCTAAAAAATGCTTAACTCAAATCCTTTTTTATAGTGCCAATTAAATTTTGTTGACCTAAAATCTGTTAAAAATTTTATGAACCTATTGAATATCTCATCAGCTCCACTAAAAGTGGAGCAAGATTTACTTAATATAAACATACAATACGAAAATTCCTATACTTTTGGTTCAATATTAAACTAACAATTTACAAATAACCACTTACAATTCGGCGAAGCAATTCCCAAATCAACATTTATACCCACTGGGATAAAATTTACGTAAAGTCTGAAACATTCTAAACATTTCCCAGCGGTAACGAATTAAAACTTCTAATTCCAAATTACAGCTAGGAAAATCAATTGTTACCAAAATTACTTTACTTAAATACCAGAGGGCGTTATTTTAAGCGCTATTAATATTCAGGTTAACTTTCCCGGAAGTTATCCCAATTTTATCCCATTAAAAAGTAGCGAAAATACCGCGTTTGAGACCATTTACTACGACTATTAATTAAGAGAATTTTCTAAGCGGTCGGCAATTCATCACCGACCCTTTAACCCTTTTGACAGGTTGGACTAGACCTATTTTCGAAAACAGGTTATCAGGCTATCAAATTTTTGTACGTTAGTATTTTTTCAATGTTTATCTCATATCTCAAAAAATACTTACGTACAAAAATAAACGTCATAATATGTTTTTCTGGTAAATGATCTTATCCAACGAAAACCTGTTAAGTTTTAAAAACGTTGTGACAACTCAGATATTTAGAATCGACGAAGAAACAAATATGAATAGTCAACACCATGCCTGAATTGTTAACTTGTTATAATTTAATTAGATCGAGAAGCAATTCAATTTCAATTTCCGCAACCGGCAGTAGATATAGCCCCAATTGTCGGTGGATCAGCCTACCAGGATATCCCTCTGGGATGTTAATTATTTGTTAATATGTTTGTGATTATTGCGCTAAGTGAGTGATGATACATCACGACCAGTGATGACGTCCAGCCAATATGATGCATCGTTGTTTGTTTCAATGGCCATGGTATGTTCATGATATTAACTGAAGAGATATGTCAATATGAAATGCAATTGAAATTAACTGGTTGGTATATTTGGCTGACGAATGAATGAGCTGTAACTTTTCTCGTACATCCATTCAATTGTATATTTGCTGGGATAATTTAACAAATTTATACCAACAAACACATAACTAATCAATATTATATACAAAAATTCGTTAAGTCCTAGTACGACTTCAGACGTTGATAACTTCTGTTTGGCTTCAGGTACTTGCCTCAAAATTCATTAAATTTTAAAAGTCGATGCGGAAGCTGCATCTTTGCACATCAATCCTCATGACAAACTCTCACATGGCCTTCACGAGAACTTCCTGTATTTGTTGTTTAACAACTTTATGATTAGAAAAGTTTAATCACAAATAAGACTAATTCTTAAAAATCCAAAACCTAAGGCACCATTTAGCTCTAGGGAAGCCTGAAAACGACGTACTTTCTTTTTTTGGAAATAATAAATATTAATTGAAAAACAGATCTTCTTGCACCATCTGAGATGAATGGGCAAACAAAACACTAGAAGTAAACGCTGCACCTAAGGGATGGATGATTTTTGACGATAAACTTGACGAAAAACCAATCCCAAATTTTCGTGACCTTTTAGGAAAGAGCATGAAACTGCTTACTTCAACACTGCTGGAAGCATTTCTTTAAAAGGGCCTGATCTGAACGTTTCACGTTACCATACACACTCGGGGTAGCCACCCTCACGACTTAGGACAGTGTTTACGAGAGATGAAACCCACAAAGCGCCAGAACCAACCCTCATAACAATCAGAATAAAAATTTCATCGCACTGATGGATACAAAATATTGTACTAGAGGCCTTTATATCCTTTCCCTTTTCAATTTGACTGCATATTTTCACATAGATCCGCTTTTGAAAAAGGATTGAATTTAGGTTTTGGCGCCGAGTTTAAGTAAATGAATGCATTAGGATTGGGGAATTTTCGGATCGACTTTGAATTCAATTCTAGGCATTGGAGAACTCAATTTCGTTTCAATCAATTTTCACCCGTATGCAGCTTCGGTATATTAATAAAGCAGAGCTGATTACATTGTTTTTTGACTTTTCGGTTAATTGATAGTACAACCATTATTAGATATAAAATATTTTGATCTTTTGGTAAAAGACATAAAAAAATATTGCTGCAGTGTCTTTGTGCCGAATATTTAAATTCATATAACAGGATTTATCAACAAAAAAATAGGCTGGACTATTCTGAATATTCATTAAAGAACGGAACTTAAATGTATGATTGATTTTAAATAAAATATTGTTGGCCCCTTTTTACGAAATAATTATAAAAGATAACAGTATAAATAAAACAAATTGTATAAAAAAAACCTTTTCACTAAAATTTAAATCTTATTTAAAAAAGATCTGATAAATGACTATAATATATAGTATAATATATAAATACAGTATCTCGATGGGGTGTTTAAAATTATTCGGAGATAAAAGCTTTTCTATAAGTACCATAGAATGAAAATTATACATCTTAATGTAACCTAAATGATATCATTTAAAGACCCTGAGGGCACTGTAACCTATGTAACTTCCAAAAAGCTAATCGCTTTCTGAAGTTGAGATTGAAGTTAGATGGTGCAACGGAAACGAATGAATGTTTACGTACAGTTTGACCAAAAAGCTTAACCTGACGGAGAAGAATACTAACCTGACATTTTCATATCGTTGTATGTATATCTTATGGAACTGCGCGTCCCGGGGCTGGCTGGCGATGTCGGCCTTCATCTCCATGGCAACGTGACGTGGCAGTACCGACAGCAGCAAACGTTCCTGGCGGAGAATGTTACGTCAGTATTTTCTTTCTGATTCCTAATAGATATAACCGTTTTAGCCATTGCAGGGCAAAATAACTATTAGAAGTACGGCGGGGTTACAACCGGATAATTTCTGAACCCGCGTAGGATAGAATAAGAGAAGGTATAATTTTATATTTTTTGTTGTATTGTAAAAAAACTACCATAGAGGAATTTTTGCTTTCTTCTATTCAAAAATGTATGCAGGTTAAGAAATTACACGGTTTTGTCTGCGTAATTTCTAACTTCGCGAAACCTAAGTAGAAATGATTATAGAATTAAGGTTTGTTTGTACTTTTGTAGGTGATTAAAACGGTTATTAAAATTATTTAGCGGTTACAAATGACAGTTACATAGGTAACACAGGGTAATTTATATCCACATTTTGAAAGGAGTCTTGCGCCAGCTGGTACTAAATATTAGCTGGCGGGTATAGAAATAGATTATTGCGTAATTAATGTCAAACTTAATAGTAATCTTGATTACTTACAATCTCGGCATTTAGATCTCCTAGAAGTTCAATCCACGTAACCACAGGTTCAACTACTAATAGGGAGAG
This sequence comes from Marasmarcha lunaedactyla, assembly GCA_923062675.1. Classification (NCBI taxonomy): domain Eukaryota; kingdom Metazoa; phylum Arthropoda; class Insecta; order Lepidoptera; family Pterophoridae; genus Marasmarcha; species Marasmarcha lunaedactyla. The sequence goes on along the minus strand of OV281339.1, from coordinate 7,058,924 downwards.
ACATTTGCGCAATGATCTCGGATGTTTGTGCAATGATCTCGGATGTTTGTTCACGTGTAATGGATATTTTTACTTATTTTCATTTCGGTTACAGTGAGTGTCATCTGATCTGGTTGTAGAGTCATGCTTAATTTGACGTAAATTGTCAATGTAGAATTGACAATTGACGTCATTGAGAAATTAATATTTGAATTTAAATTTGCTTTAGGTGCCTTGTTCATAACAGCTAAACTCAAACGATTCATCAGGTGTCAAGTTGGATTTAAAGTCGTAAAAAATCAATTGCACGAAAATGTTCCCGACGCAGATCCATGACACTGACACGCAATGGTTTCATAACGTTAGCAAAAAGAAAGACATTAGAATTTGGAGCAATGCCATTTGACTTTACGCAAACATAGTAATTTTTAGACATAAAGGGTTGTTTTTGTAAAACTGATTTCGAGCCCGATTGTTGGATTGCTGGTTACTTATTATTTCAAACAACATCAAAATCACTGAACCAGAGCATCTAACATTTCATTACAGTTCTTGTTTCGCATAAGTTGGTAGGCAAATACCAAACAACCAATTGCGCGTAAACCTTTCTATTGAATAAATGTTAGCTCGGCATGTCCAGGGATCAGCTTGCAGGATTGACTCCAGCTCGTGGGCAGTGCGCCCTTAGGGCTTGCTTAACTAGAACCCTTATTAATAAACTTTGACATTGACGCTAAAATATTCGTCGGATTTATTACTAGTGTATCTGAAGGTAATATTGTTTATATATTTTGTCATTACAGTACAAAAGGAATAAACTACTGTATACATACATTTATGCCTTGAACATGTTGATTACTCATAACAAAAAGTACATTTGTCTTCAAATTAGATAAAAAAAAATTGACGGACAAAGAAACCTACAACATACAATTTTCTTGCATATTAACGGTTTTCATGAAAAATTGTTATTAATCGCTTAAAGGAAAATTATACTAACTGTACGAACCGAGTCGCAAGTTTCAGCTAAGCGTTTTTTCGCAATATAAGAAAAAGACATAAATAAAGACATAACTTGTATAAATTCAAAAAGAACATCTTGGCTGCATTACAGGCTGGTTTTTAGACTTTTATATCACTCGCGTATTTGCTCAAATCCGCTTTTACTTTTTATTTGTACCTTTATTTTTAAATTGCAAATTGCTTTTGAACTGTATTAATTTTAAGTAGTCGCGTTTTGTTTTCACTTCGTATGTTGAGTGTTTTTACACGGTGTGGTTTCTTGTAACTGAAAAAGCACAAGACTCGTCAACACTGCAGCTATATTGTCTCGTCAACACTGCAGCTATATTGTCTCGTCAACACTGCAGCTATATTGTCTCGTCAACACTGCAGCTATATTGTCTCTTCAACACTGCAGCTATATTGCAGCCGTATTCGATGGCCTGTTTGGTATGTAGGTAAGTAGCCTTGCCTTCCATGCCAGAGGTCCCGGGTTCGAATCCTGGTAGAGGCAGATATATTATTATATTTGCTTCCTAGTCATGAATGTGTATTTACGTTTATTTAAGTTTATTTCTAATATTTATGTATAAAAAAAAATATTTACGTGTGTTTATATATTTCTTAAGTTTATTTATCCATTATCTAGTATCCATAACACAAGTTCTTTAATGATACTTAATTTGGGCTAGATAATGTGGTGTGATTGTTAGAAATATTTATTTATTATTTATTTTATTATTGTTTAATTTATGATGTGTATTTTTCGTTAGAAACCCAAATAAGTAAATAACTAACAGAAACATCTAAAACTAACAATAAGTACGAAAACGAATCCATTTACCTAATAAACCACGCAATAACTGACAAAAAATGAACAAAATCAAATATTTTCTATTATATCAAAGCCCTGGGAAATTTAATTAGTTGGTTCGCTTTGTTTGCTTTTCACTGGTGTAAACGTAAAAGTATATTTACAGCTAGGTAGCTGACCGGCATGAGGTTGTGGCTGAGGATTCAATCAAATCTCCCAAGTGCGCTATATGAGAACTAGCAAACACATAATAGAGTTTTAGAAAAATATTGTTACTTTATATTGGAACAGTTCAGTAGAGATATTTAAACAACTTATTACTAAAAAAGCTAGATTAATACGTATTGGCAAAATTTGGTTAGCATTGTTATTACAGTCGCTAAGGTTTTTATTGACCAACATTTCATCTATATATATATATATATATATATATATATATATATATATATATATATATATATACTTTTTTTTTTGTAGCCGGTCTCGGAATTTAAGCGTTGGAACAAACTCCACGTTTTAATTAATTTGCTAGTGGAGTTTAGCAGCTCATTAATTTAACTTTGTCGATCCTCATTTCTTTTTTAGCTTGTCTTTGGGAGTACGCAAACTAGGTACTAAATTAATTTGTCTACGTAATTCTTCACTGGATCAAGAATATCGATTTAAACTCAGTTGAATTAGAAAAGCAAGGGTTAATTAATTAAACTTTAGTTCAGAGTCGAAACAAGCGTAATACTTATATACAGGATGACGTATTGTTGAATACGCCTCAGAAAAGCCTTACAAATAACAGCCACAAAAACCATACAAATTAGAAAAAGAATAAATACACATACAAATTTTCGCTTTCACTGTTACTCTATCCGTTGGCACCGTTGCGTCGGTGCAGGATAGTTTGTGGTCAGATTCGAACGGGATATACCGGCAGGCATCGGCATTGTGTTTGTAATTACTTGGCAGGGTCTCTTGGTGCATCTCCGTCGGCTTAATCAATCGGCTGTGGGTGTTACCGCAGAACAATCAGGGGTGAACTGGGTGTCCTATTCCTAACTCTAATAAACCTTTTAGAATAAGCCGACAAAGGTTTCGTTGTAATTGATTTTAGATTGAAACTGTCCTTACATTTGAATCGGTTATCAGAGTTGCTGAATTTTGTAGGACCATTCAGGTTCACCCAGATCATAAGAGATTTTAAATGCATTATGCAGCTGCTAAAGTTTCATGCCTTAGGGGAGATAGTCTTATTTTATTAGAAATTAAAACTTTCTAAAGTAACTATAGTCAGGTTAACCATAACAATATAGTTTAATTTATTTGTGTGCAGTTGTTTTTTTCGGATAGTAACTAAGTAATTTGTGTAAAGTGACAAAACGCAAAATTACTATTGCAGCCTTTAAAAGAGGTAAGAAAAATGAATGTAACAGCTGGACACTTTCAATTTCTTCTGATTCCAGAAACACGACACATGTCTATTTGTAGTGCACTTGCAATATCCTGTTGGAAATCGAATACTGTCCCTCCTACGACATACCTACATCTCGGACGTAACAGCAATGCATCTGATTAGGTCGATGTTTTTCTAAAATTCTAACTTTGAAAAAACCTATATATTATTTACAAGTATCAATGTTACGGATATTAATAAAAAGCCTTCATGGCCTTCAAAGAATACATCTTTGAACCTGTTATAATATTTTTCTGATTTTTAAATACTTTTTATTATAAATTGACAGTCTTTTGTCTGGATTCGTTTAAGTAAAGCAACCATCTTGAAAGATCATTTAAGATTCTTCTTCAAGGGTTTATCAAAGTGGTAGATTAAGAATCCCTCAGCAAATGGCTCTGTATTATCCTTTATTATAAGGCTGTTGTGGCTGATAAAATCTCGGGGAACACAGCTTTGATATTCAAATGCAATGGCATAATCTAGGAAATTATTTGTCTATAAAGCAAAGGTAAAATGTCAATTACCAACAGCACAAACTCATTTAGTTAGTATGAGCTTTACTCAGATGCTTATTTATATTTATCACGTGTATGTGAAATAGCTAATCCAAGAACAACAGATACGTAATTACCAAAAAAAAATTAACAAATTTTTTCTAAAATTTTGAGGTTTTTTATTCGGCCCTGTCTCAACAAACGTGACGTGAACGGGCCCATGTTGTTTACACGTCTCCTTTGCGTTTGCTTGTTTGTTTGTTTATGCTGGGGGTGCTCAAAGGGCGGGAGTACTCAGTGTGATCAAGTCGCAGACTGTTGCGCACCGCACGGGGTCTCCTTGAGCAACATTTAATAGGAAGCTAGCAAATATATGCTCAGCACAATTTGTTCCCTGTTTACCCGATTGGCGGATACGCTATTTTAGAGAGATTTCGAAAGTTTGCGGTATTTGATCGTCCGTGTTGACCGTCAATTCAATATTGTTTGTTTCTGTTATATCATTAACAAAACAATAGATTCTGAAATTTGGTGTGGTTTGTGAAAGTTTGAGTATTTCGAAATATGCACGTAATTATAACTTGCTTTATGACATTTTCGCATTATATAAATTTAAACTGGAATATCTGAAACTTTGTCACGATCCCAACTTCTTATCCACGAATGAAGAAGTAATTAAGTAAAACAATTTATGACATTTATGTCTAGAGCTCACAAAGGGCCTGGGGACGTGATATTTTTTTAAAGATCTTTATGATTTATATATGATATGAAGGATGTTATACATCTTACTTAAAAATAAACATTAAAAACGTTCTACCAAGAAAACCCCTTTAAATGGTTCATTTTTAAGTAAAGCTGAGGAAAAGTACCTCTCATTCACAGTAACTAGTTCCATACCTGGAATTAAATTATAGAATCATTTTAACCTGTCAGGTTCCTGGACATTGTATTTCTGGCTGTGCGATTTTTGTTTACCCGGATACACAATAGGGTACTTACCAAATTTGTTTGTTACATAATTAAATATTTTATCAACAGAATATTGCAGGAATAACGCTCCATACAAAACTTTTAATTCGTACTAAAAGTTGTATGGGCGTTCAAATAAAATATGTAATAGCAACATAGATAATGCGTTACATGCATACTGCCATAATAAAAATTGTTGTATTTAATGTCAGTGTGCTAATTACATTAAATAATGTAACATATTTTTTAATGTCTTTTGCTATTTTTCAAGTTTTCTTATGTAGGTATATAATTTCGGTTTTAAATTGAAAACTTTATTTTCAAAACAGTTGTTGGGTCAAAATAACTTATATACTATAAATAAATGATAAAACCTTGGATTTTCAAATCTTGTCCCAATAGCCAATTGTGTGAGCATAAGTACGTAAATAATTGGACTCAATTGACTGACTAACACACCTAAAACTAAGAAAAAAAAATTTATAAAGACATTTTATCTAAAACCAACTTTCTACAAAATCCCGGAATCATAAATGGGATAATCACAACTTTCCAATAAGTTAGCAATGGTGACCAGTTTACGTTTCACGTTTATATTAGTTAATAAATATATAATATATTTTGAGCATATTGAGTGCTAGTCCACTCAATCGTTAAGTACGAAATCATAAAAGCTTGAACATTTTTCCAGCGTTGGTTTGTCATTATTCATAGGGCTGACATTTTCATAAAGCCTAAATTTAGATTTATATTTGTACGAATACCTGTTGCTGGTTCTCCCTCTGGGTGATCAGACGGGCTTCGATGCAATCCCTGGTCTCGAGGAAGGCGCGGCGCTGCTGCATTTCGCGCGGGTGGTGGGTCATCATGCCGGCGATGTTGGTCGCCAACAGGGTCACGAACTTGCAGTATATCTGGGGAATGTTTAGATATTTTAGGTCATATTTTAGGTGATTTGAATGATAACCATGAAGTATCTAGGAAAGTTTATCATGGGAGATGTGGAATTATTTGAATGTATTTACTGGTTAAAGGTGGTTTCTTTCTTTCTCGTTAGATACTTGGATTTTTCGCTCTACTTTCAAGTCTAAAAAAGTATAATTTTAAGTTCTTTGGGTCCAGCAAAAAACATTGCTGGTTAATAAATAATGCGTTATTATTGTTAATAATATTGCTTCCTTTCCATAATTTTATTTTCCAATTTCTCACAGTTACACCGGCAATCAAAATATAATCGAACGCAGGACCGCCCATGATGCGCACACAACCAATACTATATTAATTAATGATACAAATTTTCACATACCTGCGAATTATCAAATGATGGATCGGCAACAATGTGGCCACCGACGCTCACACACGCCATTGCGACGCCTGCGCCGGTGGCTTCGTGTAACCGAAGCGGTAACCCCGCATAAGAAAGATACGTGAATAAAGCCGCCGGCCCGATGGACTCGTCCAGTACGTTTCTGGAGACAATAGTGCATAATCAGAAGTCGAGTTTGTTCACTCAGGAAACTTCTGTTTAACAGAGCCTCTGCATATGTGACTTCTACTACAACATAATACAGCTTAACACAGCAACATTTATTTTTGTTGAACTCGGTTTGAACTGGATTGGTACTTTACAGTAGTGGTTCATATTTGAGTTGTAATTTTGGTTAATATTTTGAACAGTGACAATTACATTATAATAAGTATACTATTTATGAAATTCTACAATTTCCAGCAAGTCATAAAAACCACAGCATTATTCGCTTTAATGTAGTATTTTCGCTAAGAGTTATTTAGATCATTAGTTAATGAGGATAATGAAATTAATTTCGACATAACCTACCCTTCGACGACCTTTTACTCAATATTTTCTATTACTGCTCACATTTTCTAACCATTTATTCACGTTAGTAACAATATAAAATATCGTATTCACTGTTTTTTAGTATCCTAATATCAGTCCTTCAGGTTGGAACTAATCTAACTAATCCATACACGGTTGGATTTAGGGGATGGCATCCGGGGCTGCAGCCCCGGGCTTACACAAGAATGGGGCCCGCACAATAGAGATATTGGCATAATAGAGACAGCACTGGGTTTCAAAAATCAAATAAAGGTTTCAAACTACGATAGTACAAAAACCGTCTATGGATGCTTTTCCTACTCAGTATTGAATACGATCTACCCCGGAGCTGGATTTCAGTGAAATTATCAACGATGTTCGTCAAAAAACGGTCTCAAGTTTCCATTGTGGATAATTTTTGTATTTGATTCTAATAATTTCAATTTGTTTTACATTAGGTTATTTCATTTTAAAGTTTGTTCGGAAACTAACTAGGGACCTCCACTATTTTGTTGACCCAAGGCCTCTAGACCCCTAAATCCGGCCCTGAATCTATGTACTACACTACACTACAGACTACTTGGTTACATAGTCGTGCGTCTGCCTGGACCGAAGTGATGATAATCGCGTATTGATCATGACTATACAATAGAGGCTAACGCTTACACTGTGGCAACATTACCTAAAGCCAGATCAAGATTGTTAAACAAAGACCTTCGGCGAAGTAATAACACTGACATAATGGGTATGATATATTGGGTTTGAAATGAATGAATATACAGACGAGTTGATTGAATTTAGTCTTAGCTTGTATTCAATATTGATGTTATTTAAAGTTAAGCATCTAAAATGAAAATTTTCGTATTTCTAATTTTAAACGTATTGGTGTTTTAAATCAACAAAGGAGTATTTAAAATAAATGTATAGCATTCTTATATAACTGGAAATATCGTAATACCTTTGTACTTTGAACTAGTTTTACGGCTACGCCTTTATTGCAATGTCTGTCACGAGTCCGCTCTTTGAAAAATACATAGTACAGAAAAAGGCCTGTTCACAACACGGAAACCGTTTTCTTTGTGAAGGTTGTGATTATGTGGGGGAGAAACTTGGCATTGTTTCGCTGAAGTGCACTCCGCAAACTGATTACCTTATCATTGGGCGAAGTATACGATTATAGTATTAGAAATTTTTCTAAATATCTACTTAAATTGTCATCAGTACCTTGTGTAACTCAACTTACCAATATTAAAGGAATTTAGTTCTAGTTAGCAAATAGGTGAAATAGTTAAAGTAGTTGTAATTCCTAGTACAAAGGCCGCCAAGATCCAAAGCACTTACTAAATACATCGTATTATATCCTTAATTACTTTATGTTCAAATACAAAATTCAAATTCAAAATTTCTTTATTTCCAAGGTTTTATAAATTGATGCTGACCACCCTTTTTAGGATAAACATTCCCGGGTTTCGGGGCAAACACTCTTTCACTCGTTAATATTACATTTATACTTAAAGTTAAACAGTTTTTGAAATCAACATTTTTTTAGTTTACAAACGTAATACGCATATAAAATAAAATAATGGTCCTTTTTATAATTTCACAAGTGTCACAAATACAGATCTAATGAAATAAAGTATATAAACAGAAAAAAATCTCACAAGAACAAATAATTCTCTTTTCAAATATTACTTTTGCAGGGTACTTTTTAAACTTTATAATTTCATGCACAAGTTGTCGCATTTTCAAATATAAAATATAATGACGGTAGACAAACATTTTTACAAAATATTCAAGTAAATGTGCTCTTTATTACGTTACTGTTCGGGTTAGATTGCAGGATCGCACGGACATCTTCTGTTGGTGTTGCGTTGTTTGTATTTTTGTATGGTCGTGTATTCCTTATTCCGGGATTATGTTGATCGGCACGATCAGAACGGTATAAGCCGGGGGGCATTCATTCCAAGAATCTTTTGGAACATGCGATAAGCCACCCGGCTGTGCCGTATAATAGAAGATTAAACGAACTTCCAAGTGAAGTTCTATCGCTATTATATTTCGTCGCTTCATTCTTCAGATAGTATTTAATTAACAAGGTAGTCCTTTTAAGGTACTAGGTCACTTCGCACAGTTTTAAAGTATGTCATTTGACTTATTCAAAAAACTTCCGTCTGTTTACTTGATCAACCCCGGTCCCCACAAGTCTTCATTTTTTAGAGATCAAAACTTTTGTATGGGTTTATCCGGGATCAAAATAATCACCAATGCAATCAATGCATCTTTGCCAACGCATTGGTAGCTTATTGATGCCTTACTTGAAGAAATCAGCTGGACGGGAGGCAACAAATTCTTCAAAGGCATTTTGTACTGCCTCTCGGGTATTGAATTTTTTTCCCGCCAAGAAGTTATCCAAATTCTGGAAAAAGTAGAAGTCTGTAGGCGCAAGGTCTGGTGAGTACGGCGGATGACGGAGAACTGCCAACCCCAATTCTTGTAGCTTGGAGACCGTCTGCTGTGCAGTATGAGGTCGCGCGTTGTCGTGCAGGAGCAGTGGAGCCGAACGATTGACCAAAGCTGGTTGGAGACGTGCGAGCTTCTCCATCATTGTGTTCAGTTCTTCACAGTACACATCTGCAGTAATGCTTGTCCCGTTTGGCAAGAAGTCGTGACACCCGCGTTAGACCACCAAACTTTTCACTTTTCACTTTTCTAGGGGTAAGTTTTCGTTTAGGGCATTGTTTGGGTGCTGAACCAGGGTCCAACCAACTTGCTGAGCGCTTACGATTGTCAAACAGGATCCATTTCTCGTCACAAGTAACAATGCGGTTCAGAATTCCTTCATTTGTATGCCTGCTGAGCAGTGCAAGGCACGTCTCCACGCGTACTTCGCGCTGGCGGTCATTGAGTTCGTGGGGTACCCATTTGTCAAGCTTTTTTACCTTGCCAATTTGACGCAAATGGACCAATATTGTTTTGATGCTAACGTCGAAAGCTGCTGCTAATTCAGCCGTGGATTGAGTTTCATCAGCTTCCATAATTGCCTTTAATTCGTCATTGTCGACCAAAGTTTTCGGACGACCACGGGGTTCATTTTTCAGGTCAAAATTTCCAGAACGGAAGCGGGTAAACTAATAACGGGTGGTGCGTTCGTTTGTAGTGTTCGCTCCGTAAACGTCGTTGATGTTGCGTGCCGCTTGTGTCGCTTTGCTGCCACGACGGTACTCATACATACTCCATAATTACTCGAATTTTTAACTTATCCATGATGACGAAAAATGTTCGAATGCGTTGAAAACAAAACACTAACTATTAAACAAATGACGATTGTAAAAAAAGAATTACATGTTTGTCAAATAAAATTAATTTGAAATTAGAATTATCAGTCAAAAAAAAATATTTTCATTTGAAATGGCCAGTACGGCAAAACGGCAGTTTCATAGGTAAAGACCTATTATTTAAATGATTTTAACGACGATTTTACTTTCAGATTTAAAAAAAATAGAAATAATAGATTATTACGTAATACAGATATCGTGTTAAATCTCTTTCAGAATACACGCATTTTCTGTATTCGCATTAAAATTTTTTAACATTGAAAAAATAAGTCAAAAATGACAATACGAGTACTATACAGCATTAATCGGAATAGGAAACATCAGGTAGAAGGCTACCAGTAATTTATACGGATAACCTGATATATCTTTTATAGATTACACGTATTTCCTGCATCTTTTCGAGAAAGCGAAATTATAGTTTATAATAATAAACATTAGGTAGTAACTACCTTGAATTTTTGCAGGTAGCGTGATATATCTATTATAGATAACACGTATTTTCTGCATCTTTTCGACAAAGCGAAATTTTAGTTTATAAGAAAAACCATCAGTTAGAAAACTACCAGAAATGTATGCGGATAACGTGATATATCTATTATAGATAACACGAATTTCTGCATCTTTTCGATAAAACGAAATTTTAGTTTATAATAAAAAACATCAGGTAGAAGACTACCAGGAATGCAAGCGGACAACGTGTTATATCTATTATAGATAACACGTGTTTTCTGCATCTTTTCAACAAAGCGAAATTATCGTTTATAGATATTTATGAAAAAACATAAAATGGCTTACCTTATCGGAAGAAATAACGAGTTGCTTTCGTTTATTCCGTATTTTTTGTTCTAATTTTCAAACTTTAGTACACCATTTACAACATATTTAATATTAAACTATAAAGTTACTCGTTGGTATAAGACGTGTGCTTGTTACCACGCACGAAAAAAGAATGAAGACTTGTCGGGACCGGGTTAGATCAAGTAAACAGACGGAAGTTTTTTGAATAAGTCAAATGACATACTCTTAAACTGTGCGAAGTTACCTAGTACCTTAAAAGAACTACCTTGTTAATTAAATACTATCTGAAGAATGAAGCGACGAAATATAATTGCGCAGCGGCCCTAACAAATCTTAAATAAGCTTTAGAAGTTATTAACGATGTAGTTATTACTTCATAAAGATTTTTCATTACCATAGGGATAATTTACCAAAAAGAAGGTTATAAAAAATAAAAGTTATATCTTGGTGTATCATTGCTCAAAATATAAGGTTGTATTGTAGGTTCAGCAAAGGAATCGACTTTACCAAATCGGTAGCCTACTACTGCTTGCAATTCTTGTAGTTTAATCAATTTTAGTTAAATTGAGCGATAATCCTTAATCAGTAATCGAATTAATACGGCTTTGATTAGCAATAAATGATCTTAGTATCAACTACGTACAACTGATTGATAAGCATTATATAAAAAATTATAAATAACAGGTGTTTTTTTTAGAGGTTTGTGAATCAACTTACTTTAGAACAACGGTAGCAAATTGTGCAAATTTATTATGAAAATCATGGTACAGTTCGCCAAACTTACCGCTACTTACGCTACCTCCATTTTACGGTCGACATAATCGTCCATCCGAGCAAGTTATTCGGAAAACCATGGATCGTTTTCGTACCACGCACATTCCAGTTGATGATACGCATCCACAAAGATGCCATACAGTACGCATGGAAGAAGTTATTGCTGGTGTGGAGGGCAGTGTTGAAGAGGACCCGAATGAGTCGATTCGCCATCGTGCACAGTAATTGCACCTTTGCCATCCACTCTGTGGAAGATTTTGAGGAAAGATCTTGGCTTCCGAGCTTACAAGATCCAATTTGTGCAAGAGTTGAAACCACGTGATAATTATGCGTGCCGTACGTTCGGTGAATGGGTCCAAAACAATATTCAGCTTGACTCACTTTTCCAATGCAAAATTTTGGTTATCGATGAAGCTCATTTTCGGTTGAACGGCTACGTCATTAAGCAAGATTGCCGAATTTGGAGTCTACGCAGATAAACCGCAGACGTTGGACCGCTTGAAAGCCAACATTCGCTGCTTTGTTGCCGATATACGGCCCAGTTGCTCGAAAACATGGTCGAAAATTGGACTTCCCGATTACGCCTCATTCAAACCAGCCGTAGCGCCCATATGCCCGAAATCAATTTTAAGCACAAATGGCATAAGAATATCTTTTAAATAAAAACATTTACATGATAAAGAAATTATTTTTACGTGTTTTATTTCATTTTGAAATTGTATACCTCTAAAAAAACACCCTTTATATGAATTATAATTGGCTGCTTTCATAGTATTTTTGTATATATTTGAAGACTTATTTCCATAGTCTGAATAGACCGTTCAAAAAAAAAATACGACAAACTCGGAATTTATACCATCTGTTACCAAAATAGATTTTATTTTTGTATTTCAAATTGTGGTAAACAAATTTTCATCTGTATTTGTTTATTAAGAGCAAGAATATCGGTATAGGTAGTGTAAGATTCAAGTTACTTTATAAGTTTTCTCGTACTTCAGATTACTTTGCCTGAATTTAAATTTAAGAAAACTGAAATCTTTCTACCATTAAATATCTTTGAAGTTTTAGTTTAAAAAAAAAGTAAAAAAATGAACTTAAAAACTAATCCTAAATTCTATTTTGGACATGTCAAAAGCGTTTGATCGTGAAAGTTTTAAGTTATGGTATAACATGCAAACATAACGCTGAAAAAGAGACAAATAAATAGTTTTCTGACATAATCAATTTTCTGACCAAAATTCTTTCAGGCATAAAATTCTCAAATTCCTAAATTTAATAACATTAAATTAGACATTGTAAATTTAACTAAATTTTCAGGTGTTATCTTGGACAATCTTTGCCATCGGAAGGACCAATTAAGTCATGTCTGCCTAAAAATTGACCAATTTATATTTGTTCTTAAACAAGTAGAGCAGGTTGCATCAGATGCAGCTGCAAAACTTGCCGCATAGGTACTGAGGCAAGTTTTTAGTTTTCCGCAAAGGATATGGGTACTGAGGCAACATTTCCACCTTGTACGTACCAAATCAAAAACAGTCTGTCTTTAGCAATAACGTGCATGACGATTATAATAAGTTTCCAGTAAGTTTAAAGGAACTACCAATGAATAAATTTAGTGTAAACGAATATTTAAATTAACGATTGACATGGATTATTATTATTATTACTATTTATATTTGCACATGGTGTTAATTGTGTTTAATTTATTAATATGACATTTTTTATTTTCTCTATTTTTTAAGGTTTTGACATCAACATATCATTTAATTAGTATTTAATAATTTAATTAAATTTTTCTTCTAAAGTAATGTATTAGAATTTTTTATGTTTGTGAGTTGATTAATTGTCAAATAATTATAACTTATTATTTTTAAGTCATTTATTAGTCTCTTTGTTTATGGATTTATAAATGTTATCTAATAAATAATTATTTTTTCTTATTGACATATTGATATTAGATTGATTTATTATTCACGGATCACATATAATTCTGTAAAATGTATTTAATATGATTTGCACGCTAATATCCAGCAGTATATGAACGAACGAAATATAATTGTAAACATCTGTTAAAAATCTTATACTTTCAAATAAAGAATTTATTATAATAAACTTATAAAGTCGCGATTTAAAAAGCATAATTAATTGAAATCTTCTCCACTGTTATTTTCTGTTACGTATTTCAATAACTGGTTCTGATGTAACGAAAACAAAAGCTTTCATGTTATGAATAGGCTCTAACGGAATATTATTTATGGTAACCAGGCTGTCTTAACAATGCAAACATTCATTTTAGATTGTTTTGTTAGGAAACATTCAAATTAAGTTCCCAATTTAGAGTTTTGAAGTTTATTACCCCGTTTCGATTTTTCAAGGCGTAAATTGAGGTTATAAATTAATTTTTGTTTACGCTTAGTCCTCAATAAAACTTCCTTTAGCGAGACACCCAATTGATATAGGTACTCATGTAATAGAACTTGTTTCGAAATTAGTGGTCCGTGGTGAGTTTCTATAAAGGCATATTATAGCATATGTATGGTATAGTGAATACCATTAACGAAGACGCGCTTTGGGTTATTTGGTCACTAACTACGACCAATAGACCAAAAAAGTGGTAGGGCGGCTCTTTGTGGATAGTATTCATTATGCAGTAACCATTGTTGTGTAATGAATGATAATAACTAAGAATACTGGTTTTCAATATTAAAAGAGATTTATAAGGGAATGTACAATATCTGCTGGTCACTGCAACGAAATGAAAAAAAAAACTAAGAGTTGACTTTATATGTGTATCTTCAGATGAACTTGCAATATACTTGTTTTCCAGATCGAGGTGAAACAAAAAGTAGTCAAGAAATTTCGATTTTGGATTGTTGTAAGGTTGACACTGAAACAACAATGATTGTCTCAATATGTCAACTTATATTAATCCGGATCATTGTATGCTTTAACTTTTCCATTTAAATTGAGTTTATATGCCATCTCCTCTGAAGAAAAGTGAAGATGAAGAAGTGAAATTATTAAAAAAATCTCAAACCTCAGCACTCCGCAGCCGACGATGGATATCAAGACGATGATGAAAGTGATGATAACGACGTAAGAGATGGTTAGCAGGTAGATCTCGTTGATGGCTGGTCGCATCAGCATTGTCAACAAACCTAGAAAAAAAGTAACATTAATACTGGATATTAATAAGTTTAACTATAAGTTTAACTACTACATAAATAGTTGTTTAAGACAAACAACTTAAACTTTTAGACACTAAATGGCTTAGTGCTGAGAATGCTTAGCCGGAACTTGAACTACCCTACATACGATTCCCCTAAGGCCAACGAGAGGGCGTGGACCTCAGCTTAGGACGTCGTATGTTGAAATTATCATAGGAAGGGTCACCTACTGTCAAAGTAGGAAACTCAATATGAATGCGTGCGAAGCGTTGACCTGACCCATCAGTGGGCCAGGCAACACCGTGTTGCCCATTTCTAATTGGAATACCGGCGTTATTTGCCTAACGAAAATCTTTTTGTGGTGTAATGCAGTATTTGTGTCTCATACTGACCTGCACGAAGCATAACCATTAAATTTTACCCCGGTACCCTTGTACCGTGCCAAATAATATTTGTCACTCATTGTCGTAAATGAAAAATATTATGTAATTAGAAATAAAAATATAAAATACAATCGATGTCAAATTGAACCCGCTGAAATTAATAAATAACCTACCCTCCAAAGCTATGTTTGAAAAGGGAAAGCTATCACACACAAGCCTACACGTATGTTATTAATGTGTACATTGGATTAATCTTATTGAATTAAAAATTTTATTCGTTGAAACAAAAAGTTGTCCTACATTTTATATAACATATATATTTATATATGTATGAATTCACAAACTACGTAACTTTTAGAAAGAAATTAATTATTCTTAATATGGCATTCAAACAGGCTTTGTTCCAAAACTTATCGACGTACGTTTCGAGTTTGGACAGTGTATGACGCGTGTTTTATTAATCTTTTAAAACCCTAGTTGCACTAATGTTATATTATTATATTACGCAGCTTTTACACGATGACTGGTTTTTTTTTCTAAATATCCCGTCCCGAGACCCTCAGGAAAAAAGATATTTAGCCCCTACATTAGTCCCCAAAATATTCACTATTTGTGTTGTGGTGAGTGTTCTCTTGTAGAGTTTGTGTTTCGTTTTGTGACTGTGGTGGTGAGTTTCACGTGATAAAGACTGTATCTCCGAGTACTTTACTTTATGGTTGTTGAATGGACTGCAGCCTGCTTTTGTAGAATATGAATGTTTATTTGTGCATCTAGTTGTTCGCAGTACCTCTTCACACTTTTGCTGACAATACCTGTGGTCCCAATTATAATCGGAATAGTAGTAACTGTAGTGTTCCATAACCTGGTTATTTCAACTTTCAGTGGATGATATTTGCTTAGATTTTCAAATTCTTTGGCTCCTATATTGTAATCTGAAGGTACTGAGATATCGATAGTGTAAGTTTTGTTGTTGGTTTTATATACGTATATTAGGTCAGGTCTATTGTGTGTGATGGTGACATTATGGGCATTGGATGGGCATCTCCCAAAGTATTTTACTAAAATTGTTTTCTATTACGGTTGGTTGCTTCAGTTCTTCCTTCCACCACATATTGTTGACATCTATTTTACTTTTTCTAGCCAAACACCAAAAAATTTATGGTACTAAATTGTTGTCTCTTAACATAATAAGTTCCAGCTAGTTTTTCATAGCCTGAGAGAAGATGTTGGACAGTTTCGTCTTTGCTTACGCATAGTCGGCATCTACCTTTTAGGTACGTTGCATTTGAGTATATCTCGTTCATTTTGTCGCGTTAGTACTGCTTGGTCTTGTATGGCAAACAAAGACGATTCCAGAGTTGGCGATATTGGTTGTTTTTTCAGCCATTTAAATGATAGCTCTACGTCCACATTGGCAAGGTCTAGGACCTTTTTAGGGAATTGGCCATGTAGGTTTTTGTTCCTGGCTGTGTTTTTTAGTTTTATTGCGGATTTTTTTATTTCTGCGTTACTGTGATTATTGTTGTGTGGTAATCTATATTCTTTTTCCATTTAAACGGCTGGCTTTAGGATGGAATATTTATCTAAGTTATTATCGTGTTGGGTTATTGCTTTTATCAAGTAATCATATTGTGTTTCTAAATAAGATTTGTATTTTAAAATTATTGTATTATGTAAGTTTTCTACGTTCATTAATCCCCTTCCCCCCATGTTGACTGGTAAGTATATTCTAACTACATCGGATTCTTGTTGATGTGTTTTTTTTGCGCTAATATTTTTCTAGTTTCTACGTCAATTTTTTTTAATTCACTAGTTTTATAATTGATCACTCCAAATGAATACATAAGAACCGCCACTGCGTACGTATTAATTCCTTTAAGGCCAAATAAAATATAAGAAAATTACTTTAATCCATTTTTATATAGATGTATTGAGTTGAAACTCGAAACACGATGCTTCCAGGATTAGGGAAAATCCACTAAGACAAAATTAATATCGTAATCACTCATCAACACCATGGGTAAGAATAACAATTATTTTTATAACCAACCAATTTCGGTAACATCGGTTGAATTTTAATATCTTTATTCAGATTATACCCATGGATTTAATGATAAATTACTTTAAAATTTGTGCTAAACTTGCAGATAACACAACACTTTAATAAAGTTTTATTCTTTTGGTTTAAGACTTTTAAAATCATAATTTACGAGATTTAAAACCCCGGCCGTATAAATAATACAACTTAATTTATATATGCTTTTTAATATATTTTTTCCGAAAGAATGAGGTATTTTGAGAAAACAATTTGAATTTTGCTGATTTCTGTGAATACATTTTTATAGAAATTCGAATGGTGACGTCACGGTGTTACCTTTTAAAAACGCATTGCAAAGTGTGTTTATTACCTGGAATGAATAACTCCACAATTTTCTATGGGTTCTTGAAAGGGAAAGATATTTTTAACACTGACATGAGTTTTACAAAAAAAATAAGAAAATAATGCTACTTTATGACGTCATGTAGATGTTGACTGTAAGTCAAATAATTTTATGCATTTTCGTTAAAAAAAGCTAAATCGCTTTTATTTGCGAGCTTTTACTTTTTTACTTAAAAATACTACAAATTCATATCTTGAAACAGTTTTAAAATGAATAACAGATTTTTTCATAAATATGGTGGGTCTAGGCCTGAAGCCCGAAACTCTCAGAATATTGTGATAAAATGTAACCCATTTTCTTCGGGCCCCAAAGTACCCTTAAGTGGTGATTTTTTTTTAAATTGGTTCTCAAGTTTCAATATTTGTGAAACATGCAGACAACAAATCTTTATTCAATCTCTGAATACTATAACACAACTATAAAGAATGACTTCATTCAAATACTCACAGGCATATACGACGCTGGTGAATCCCATGACAGCAACGCCTATGATGACTGTCACTCGCTCTTTTTCGTAGAATACTCTTTTCTTGTCGTATTCGGATTCTTCGGGGGAGCGAAGGAATTTGCCGCTTTCACTGAAAAGATAGTCTATTGTATTTTCATGGTCATAGACCTTGGTTATATTAGGGGGTGTACTGCCTAAGGCTGTTGGCCTAACGCTTTTTCGTGTATGTGTGTCTTTTTTTAGGGGTACACTACATAAATACAAACAACTCGATTCCGATAGTAATTATCACGAATTTTTTAAATTCCGAATTTGTAACACCGAATGGTTCATAATTCCGAAAATGAAAGTTCCGTGTTTCATGACTCCGAATTTTTCTTCTTCGAAACTTCAAAATTCCGAACGTGTATAATTATAAAATCAAAATGCCGAATTTGAAAATACCGAACCATAAAAAATTCGAATTATTAGTATTTCGCAATATCATAAATACGAATCCCGAATATCAAAATTCCTAATAATATTAGTTGCTATAAGCAACGCCTTGTAAAAGCTGCCGCGGCACGCTCGCTGCGCTCGCTCGGCTCGCGATGCATTATCTACATACAGACTATCTGCTCCTTCTCGCTTCGCTCGTCGTCGCGCCTAATTTGTATAATATCAAAATGGCCTTATTAATTTTCATTTGTATTACAGGAGATTTAGATTATAATTTTTAATATATACCCGTTTTAGATACAAAATCTGAATGTTAGCATTGGAATTTCGGAAAATTAAAATTCGAAATACCATATTTCGGACTAGTAACACAGCGGATTTTTAATTCTTCGTACTAACGATAGTTGGAATATTTAAATTTCGTATTTATGAATTTCGGTAAAATAAAAATCGTGTTTTTGAATAATCGGAATTAAGACTTTTCGGGATTGTGAAATACGGAATTTTAAAAATCGGAATATTACATTTCGGGATTACATAATTCGGAATTTTTGGGTGTTCCCCGTTCTTATTAGTTAGGTGACCCTTTTTGTGGAATTTTTCTAAGCTAGAGCTCCCTTGCTCAGCTTTGTCAGATTTGCATACACTAAAGGAGGACAAACTGAGGTTCTCTCTAGAAATTCTTCTTGCTTCTCGATATCACGCTTGAGTATAGTGAATGTTTTTGATTTTATAGGCCTTAGTAAGTCAGAGAGGACTGCAATTTGTTGGCGTTCGACTGTCGTTTTCAAATAAAATATCTACTTCTTAGCAGATAAAAAGATATAGAAACTAATTATAGGACTTACCTTAAAGAAAGCAAGGTCCCGTTGCCTGGCGGTGGCGGCTTCATGGACCAGAGGATGTTCTGCGTAAGGAGCAGCGACAGCAGCTGAACCACGAGCAATGCGAGCATCAGGGTAAGAAGCAGGCCCAGCATGTGCATCATGTTGGTTTGGTTCAGTCGGAGGAAATAGCGCTGGTACAGCATCTCCACCTGGTGAAAAGTTATAAGAGTTGGAGACAATCGTGGTTGAAGTAGCTTTTTCTTCTTTTCGTGTGAAGGAGTGACTTTGTTACAGATTTATTTAAGTATTATTTTTTGATAAGTTTGATATTTATTTAAAATTACTAGTGCGATGGTGCGTTAGAAATGTGTATTGTAATTTAATAAATGAATAAGTTATTTTCGATTATCGTGATAACTATTATTGTTAACAAAGTATTCATCACAATATTATGACTATCGGTAAAATGATAAGACTCTGGTGTAGGCAGCGATAGCTGTTTCTATGTCGATTTACTTACTGTATTTAGAGAGATTGTCAGACGAAAACTTTCCTTTTAATGTTATGTGAAAAGGGACTAATTATGTGTTGGTCTTTCCGTATACTAAATTATAAATTAATTGACACCGTACACATTGCTACTGTTTTTTTGGTATTTCTTTTCATATTTTTACTGTTCCCAGAAACACATTTTATTTACCAAGAATAAATAAAAATAACCGGTTAATTAAAACAACGAGACGCGACGGCAAATTGTCGTTTATCAACCCATAAGGCCGGAGGTGGAGGCAGGAGGCACGGCTTGTTATTTCTTGCGCTAAGGCTCTCGTTGCTACAACGAGCCAGCTCCACTCTAATAAGTACCTTCGTTTACCCAGTAATTACTCAACGTGGCTTCAGCTACTATTACAAATAACGCGCAGCTTCTTACTTAAAAAAATACAACTTATTTATACATATGCCTATAAGTAATTAAATGGTAAAAACTTTCATAAAATATAAATTCCATACAATCTGTAAACATAAATATAACATTTTACTTACATTAGTGTACGTTATAAATTTATTATTTTAGCGAGAAGATTTTCCATTCACGTTGATGTATAGAATACACGATATCTCCCCATTATGTTTCCGGAGGCTAGGAGTGGCAGCTACGTTTCACACAAAACTGTTCTCCAGAGAAAGTGGAGCCCCTTTTAAAGGCGAGTCTTAAAGTCTTTAGAGTCCTTTCTTATTTTTAGTATATTATTTCAAGCTTAGACAAATTGAACAAATAGCCAAAAGCAGTGCATTAAAGTCAGCTCCGACTAAAGTAAAGGTCACAGACGGTTACTCGTTAACGTTACCTCGGTATTTGGATTTAGTCTAGAAATAACAACCTTTATTTGGTATGTTTAGTTATTAAATATATAAAAGACCTAATTAAAATAGATTTCCTGCAAACCCTGTAGGACATGTACTAATGAATCTGTGCCTTAACGACGGCCTAATTTCCGGCATAGTTATAATGGCCGACAAACTTGAACATTTCATATTTCGATTTATATACAGGGTGACCCAGAAATGACACGTAAGGGTGACACTGGAGGTAGATGGACTAGAGGCCTATCAGATAACACCAACATGCTTCCAGTAAAAGTTTTCTGGTTTTCGAGATATTGCCACTTTAGTGATTTTTTATGAAATCACTGAAAACTTTTTATGAAATTTTTTAATAATAAGTAATATAAGTTACCAAATGTAAAAGATTTTGATCTCATTAAAACTGATTCTATAACAAATATTTTATTGTTCTTTTATAAATCCTATTTATCTATTTTGATAGTGTACAAAACAATTAAAAGAAATAAATAATACCCATATATAATTAAAATTAAAAATCTACAATATTTACGCCATTTTAATAACGTCTGATGGACTCCCCCTCAGTCGAATGTTAACAATAAAGTCACCTCAGCCGCAGAGGGTTAAACCAGCAATTTTTTGATATCATGTGCAGTATCATCGCCATACATTTTTTTTTCCGCGCTCACTAAAACTTGAGTCAGGTTTTTCGCAATGAAATAAAATAAAACAATTTATCTCTTTTTCTTAGAGTAGTGTGCTAGTTTCCGTCAAAATTATTACTATGTTGTCTCAACTAACTAATAGCGATAGTTTTGGCAAAAAAAAACCCTGAGTTAAAAGATATTTATTGCAGCTGTAGGCAAAAAAGGACCAAAAAGTGGAAATTTAATAAAAAATCACAAAAGTGGCAATATCTTGAAACCAGAAAACTTTTACTGGAAGCATGTTAGTGTTATCTGATAGGCCTTAAGTCCATCTACCTCCAGTGTCAGCCTTACGTGTCATTTCTGGGGCACCCTGTATGTAGTAAAACATTTTAGTTTAACATATGTAAAACCCATTGGTAAATCTGTAGCGTAATAGAACACGGGGGTAAAACCATTTTTGTGTGTGACAGACATAATGACATGGAAAAGCCTGCGCCTCTCAGCTTCCCTGGAAGGATTTCCTTTTTTTAAGTAAAACACAATATTCTGCAAGATTTTTATAATTTTGCTGTCATGTTTAACTCTTAAAAGATAATTTATGCAAATAAATATTCCGAGAAACCTCTTGGAATATGAAAAGCCAAAAAAAGTTTAAAAACAGTTTTGCAGTTTCTGAGTCGTTGAGGCCACTTATATTACAAACAGGTAAAGCTGAACGTTTAAGTTATTTAAGATTGCCATAAGCTGTCCCTTTCATACATTCGTAAGTAGTAGTAAGTATGTAAAGCGACTATTACTGAAATTGTTATTTGTAACAAATTATTTTTATTGGTATATACGCTCCCCTATCAATTAAAACTGGGTCTAGACCAAACAAGCAAAGAACTCGAGCTAAAACAAAGCTCTTTGTTTTAAATATTTACCCTAAAATAATAATAAATACAAGAACAAGAAACCCATTTTGAAACGATTGCCTGCTTAGAAAAATGCATTATAAAGAAAGCCACAAACCTATCGTTTTTTCAAAATTATCCCTGGCTTTTCTATAATTTTTTTATATTTGTCATGGTTAGTCTCGTGCCGTTTTCAATAATTTTTTATAATTGCCTGCTTCACTTCGCTACAAATACGAATCATTTTAGTTGAAGACTCGAATATAGAGAATAATATCCTCGATATCAATATTGTATATAATTTAATTATCAGTAACCGTTGACAATATCAGTGCACTGATTTCGATTTTGATGTTACAGTGACGCGTGTATCCATATTATTTCTATATTATCTATATTATTTCTAAGTTCAGTGACACATTAGAAAAAATACATAGTTTGAGTGATAAATCAAAGTTACTTAATAACTCAGACGAAGCTTTTTTTACACACATAGCTTGGTTAAAAGTGTTTCAGTATTATTTATGTGCAACTGAAAATTATAATGTTTAAATTAGTTCTAATCTAACCTTAAATTTATCTTCAATAAGGATCACTACCCATGGCACACGTCGGGAGCCGGCACATTCGGTTGGGCAGTATTTGTTGAAAAGTTTTTTTTTGCTGCCTAAACAGCCACCTCACGGCACGGAGCTGGAAGATGCGTCATGCATACCCCCGCAGGCAACCTTTTTTTCAAACGTTCTTCTACACAATAGTTCCGATTGATGCCAACGCGAATGTGTGGGTAGTAATCCTTATTGAAGATATATTTACGCGTCTACAAGAAACAAAATTAAATAGATTGTGATAAACAGTATTTTTGTCAATATAATTATCTAATTGATACGCCCGTGAATTTTTAGAACTCAAAACAATATAAACAGATGTTTAATTAATAACCCCTCTCCCGTCATAACTATATGTTAAAAACTGCTATAACTGATAAAAGTTGTGTTCTAAATAAATAAAAACTTTTCTCTGCAGTAACAAACCCAGCGTAGTTTTAATGCTTCAGTAAATAATGTAGAATCTATAGCCTTCGTGCCGTCTGCACAAAACAGCTATCGAACGTTTACGGCAGTTGATATCCTCTTTATTATGCATGGCTGACTGTGTTAACAGCCTACCTGAAACTTATACATCCACTTTGAACGACTTCTACATTTTTCCTTCTGCACTCAATAAACTTAATTCGGTATGCAATTTTAACGTAGATTAAAACGCCAGGTCATTTCAGTTATAGAAGTAAGGGCTCCTATCAAACCTATTTACATCTAGTTTTGAATTTACTTAAATGAGTTTGTCTCCAACTAGGCTACCTTGATCTAATAAACTTTTTTAATTTTTCATAGCCGGCAAACGATTACGCAATCCACATGTTGGTAAGTGATGTATCGTAGATGTTAATGATTAGTTATTAATTTTATTTGTTGCTTATCGATTATTGATGCATCGCCGACGACCGTAGGCTTAAGTTGGAATTGCTTTTGTTCCAGTAATTACACTGGCCATTCCTTCCCCTTATCTGGAACACAACCAGGTAAACTTGGTTGTTATGGCGGTTAAAACAGGACTGCAGTACTTAACTTTTACACGCACAGGAAGATTACAAGATTTTAACATAACAATCTCAGCTACCATTAAAATGTATAATAAAGTCTTATTATCAAAATTATATGTTACGGGGATGTCTTATTCTCCTGGCGTATTTCATTGTTCGAATAAATCTGGATTCTCACAATACAAATGGACTTTGTGTGTTGGTTACTTACTAAGCCATAATATGGATTGTCGATATTTGTTGCGAATGTACAAAAGTACTGTTTGATCCGAGGCGGCTGCACAACAGTGATTACAGTATTTCTATTTCTCGTGTTCCCAGCGTTTTGACTTGAATCCTTTCGAATATTTCACATTTTGTTTTATATTTTGTTGCGCTTTTTACTTACTGTTTTTTTTAGTTAATTTGTGTTTTCTGAGGTTCAAAACGGTTTTCACCTCGAAAGTCAGGTGTGATTCCGAATAATTTACAGTAAACTCTAGTCACTTCGTAAAAAAATTCTCATCTAGGAATGTTTGAAGTCTATTTTCTACTGAAACTATTTGGTGACTATGAAGTAGGCTATATAACTAGGCTTAATTTATGATATTTCATGTGGAGTGTTTAATCACTTAATCACTATCGGCACTTGTTTATAAATATGCCTTTAGAAAACTGAACTCTGTTCATTTAAATAAACCTTAAAGTAGACATGGAACTAAAGTCACCTTTTTATTATTGAAGACTTTTTGTATGCTTCGGTTTGGTCTGAAGGCAGAAAATAAGAACACTCTTAGAAGTTTTCATAATTCCGGAGAGTTGTGTAGAAAAATTCCCATGTGGTCTGCCGTTTTAAAATGCTGTTGTATAGGACCTGGGATCAACACCAACCGTATTGATCTAAGATCACGCGACAATCGCAAGCCCTATGACGCGAATATCAAACAATATAATTGGCATAAGTTTCTCCACTTTACTTTTAACTTGCTTCTCTCTAACATCGATTTCATTTACCACGTAATTAATGCAGGATAATTTTCTTTCCATGTATTTTCGTCTCTTTCATCAAAATGAATGAAAACAAATTGCTTTATTCCAACGTTGGTTTTCTTTACAAACACCGTCGTACGTATGTCGTACGTGCCTTCCTACACAGGTTTTATATCATTTACATTTCATTCCATAACCACTGTTTCACGAGTTTTAGTTTCACAGTCTAACATACATCACAGTAATGTAATCAAGTTTATCGTACACAGCTGCGCGAGAGAATTACCCAAATTTTGTTAATATTTATTGTTTAAATGAATACAGGTAAATTACTGTCGAGACGTTTTTGCATTTGTATATTTACAGGAGTTCTAAACTTGAAATTTAAATTTCCTTGTGCAGTCAGAAAAAAAAGGTTCGTTACATTTTGAAGAAGAAAATATATTAACAATCAAAAGTCAGTGGTGAGTGTCAAAAAATAATAATTATATTTATAAAGAATATAAATCGTTGTGAGGTCTGACTGTTACGTTTCAGTTAATAAATGAGTTAATCGATTTTATCTGTGATTTATTATTATAGTATATAATATTTCTTGTTCAGTGTTAGTCGCTTAATTCAAAAATTCAATAAAATATAGAAATGGGGGCTACCTTTGGGGGGAGTACCTTTTTGTTGGGTGGGAAATATTTTTCTTTGCCTCGTTAAGGGTTAATTAAAAATGGTTCCGATGTTGAAACAACGTAGAGGTAAGCCTTTGACTTTCCAAACTAAAGACGTTTTGTATAACTTGTAGAAAATTTCAAAAATGAATGCAATAGCAATCCGAACAGTATTGTAACTCCCGCTCAATTAGTTGCTTTGTCAACCGGAATATCATTAGAAATTATTATCTTAATTATAGAAATTATTAAATTATTATGGAAAAATCCTATCAGAAAGCAATGTTATTCTTTAGAACAGGGACAAAACCTTAAATTACCGATAAAGAAACCAAATCGGAAGCCTACGATTATAATAGATGATTTTGATCACAAAGTAATCCGGAGAACGATTCACAACTTTCATATTACAAATAAAGAAATTCCAACGGTGAAAATACTACAAGCAAAATTTAAATTTTGTCAGTACGTTACGAAAACACGTCATCTCATTAGGTTTTAAATGAAAACCAATGGACGATAACCACAAACTGCTAATGGAAAAGCACGAAATAGTGAACAAAATCGAACAATTGTTTTTACCGATGAAACTTATGTACATACATCACATAACCTCTCAAAGTTTTGGTCATGGAAACTCTTCTGGTTTAAAGCAACGTGTATCAAAGGGCAACCGCTTGATCATCTTCCATGCCGGCGGAATGGATGGTTTTGTACCTCATTCGGTTGGCAAGGCATTCCTTGAGGAACATTAGCTGAGGAAAAATTTAATAACACAAATTAACTGTAGAGGAATGGAAAAATGTTATTTTGCATTCTATTAAAGAAGAAAATAAATTTCAAGGCACGGATGAGGCAGATCAATAAACTGAATGATCCGATAGTTCAAAAACTGTTACTGGAGTATGCTGAATCTCGATCAGAGGTAGGTAAGCAATCTTGTGCGATCTGTGAGTGCGCTAGCTAGGTACACAGAGTGACTCAAAACTAAACGAAACCAAGCGTTACGATTTTGAAAAGAATGTGTCTTTTACCAGTTTTACCAGTTGTAATTGACTAAAACCGAAAACATTTCAAAATATGTTACCTTTCGAGATAGACACTCTGTCAGTAAATTATAAAAGTATTAGAAATGTATACCGTTGGTTTGGAAGAGATGTGGAAAATTTGTACAAATAGTGTGTTAATCTTTTTCTCACTCATTACTCTACCGATGGTTACATTGTATTAATATTTTAAATCTTAACAAGTAATGCTAATTTTTAAAATAAAATAAACCTAAGCTACGCTAAAATATCTTGGCTTAGTTGCATGTTGTTTACTATTAAATGACAGATATCCCAAAGTGTATGGAAAAATTCTAGAAAATTAAAACAGATAATTTTTTTAATTAATTACCGTTAATAGTTATGAACATGCGGCACCGACGCAAATAAAAAAATATAAAAGTTTGTACGTTCTCTATGAGTTATTAAAATGATTCATTCGATTATAACAAGCGCGTCTGTGTGCACAACGCAGTGTGGAATAGGTACTAAAAATTTATATTCTTTATTGCATTATAAACAATGACATATTACATATAGACAGGTTATCCGCTCTCAAAAATGGCAACGCAAATGCAAGGCAGTTGCCGGCTATTTGACTCAGTCTTGTGCAACCCAGTGTCACGTCTAAACATCAAACAAAACGTATTCCCTATTCTGCGTTTTTAATACCGTACAATGCCTTCCTGTGTGTTTAGACAGTGTACTAATTACACTGTTACTGTTAAAGAAAGAATAAACGTTTCTTTTCATGCGTAAGTACTATTTTTTTATAACTATCTTATTTATTATTTTATTTTGCTATTTAAAATGACGTTTTAAAATTGACATGGGTATTCGTTTCAACAAACTCGAAGAGCGAAATGTAATATGATTATGTATGTGGAAGTAAAAGAGACAACGCTATAGAGTTTCGACAATTTACGTACTACGTCATGTACGCTCGCGACCAATTAGTGCGAAGCAACGTCACGAAGTATATAGGTATCTCTTTCTTACAACAAGTGAACCGTATTATTCTTTCCTTGTCCCACAAATTATATTATGCTCTACATGGGTATGTATCTATAGTTACGTTGACACCGTTTGTTTGTGCGGTAATGTTTGGGTATAGCTTGTCTAAATGTAATTATATGTTATTGATTATAAAGTATAAGTCGTTACTTTGATTATGAAAATGAGCACAAATATATCAATTTGCTGTCGACGTCGCAGGAATAAAAACTCGAAAAAACTTGATAAATGCGCCAGGTAAACCCAATTACACTTGACATACAAAAAAACCTCTATCAAAATAAACTGAATACTTACGTATTTATTTTTAGTTTTTGCATATTTTAACCAGAAAACTTGAGACAAATATTTTCAAAAAAAAATGTCACAAAAGCAATATTATAATTTAGAAGATATTTACGTAATAATTTGTTGTAACAAATCTTTATTGCGCTCTTTGGCATTATATTTTTCAATTTAACCTCCAAATTGGGTACTAAAAGACATTTCAGTTTATTCGAATAGACAAAGAGAAAGAAAATTACTTAAATTGATCAATTCACCGTCGGGGATGGGCCTTTGAGAACTCGCCATAACCTATTTTATTTATTATGTTTTTGATACAAATTGAACAGATATACACATTAAATTTGGGTCTGACCTCGATTACGCAAATGTAATTGAGTCGCAAATCTGTTCCTTTTTCAAGGAAAAAGCCACGGATCTAAATCGGATGCTACATGATGTTTGTGCTGCATAGTGTAGAGTTTGTTCAACATTAAGTTGGGGATGTTATTATTTGACAAATGATTCCAATAAATATTTATCAGAAACTTTAAAAAGGGATAATCACGTACTTGAGATCACACACATGAGGCTTTCTTTCTAAATTCTAAAAGTGATAAAAATATGATATGTGGGAGGAAAAAGGAAAGCGTTATCAAGAATCATAGGAAATATAGTTTTTTTTAAATCTATGACTGACAACTTATGGACCTATCAATTAAGTTTAACGCTTAAGTCGGGGCCAATTATAAGAATGACTCACGACGGGTTGAAATTTGTTTTAGTATTAAGCAATAGTGTAGTTGTAGTCGAAATGGGTGGAGACTTAAAATCCAGGAGAACAACAATGACGGAGCACAGAAACGTACCAAACGAATAACAATCCGTGCAGGCAGCTCTTTTTCAAAACCCTACTATGTCTTTTCCGCGTACGTTATTATGTTTATCCCCTCCAACTGTCAGTCAGGATACTCGCAAGGATCTATTTATAAACATTTTACACAACGCTGTCACGTTTCTCCGCGCCAGTTCACACAATCGATCACGACTTATCAAATAAAATCACTGGCTGAGGACTCATGAAGGAAAATGGGAAAGTAATAAATTTGATAATCTGGTTTTTAAAATTTAGTTTAAAATTCTTTTAAAGTTTTTTTATTGCTAATCATGGGTCGTTAAGAGAAAGCTTATAAATGTTTTTTCAAGAGTATTCTAATTTATACAGTCGGAGAACTGGTGAAATATTTGACCTAACTAGCTGTATAGCTAAATAGTACCGTTTATGATAGTCGTACAGGGTGTTAAAAATATAAAAATAAAGGCACAAAAGATTCATTTGACTTCGTCTGCGACCTTCATAGCCTGTCACATACAGATTTTTAATAATAATGTCAAAAACCCAGATCAGTATGTGGTGGCAAAAGCTACACAACATGATGCACAAAATATGCCTTAAAATGAGACCCGAGTCGGAAAAGAATGAGCGAGAGCGTTTCTCGGCAGCGTTGAAGGCTCGTTTACAATTCGTTCTCACTGGCTTATAAATTGGTTGGTATGTATCACGTGGTGGTAACGGATCATGTGGTCTGGCCAGGCCTAGTTATCACGAATATTTTTATGAAAACTTTAAAACTGGCTAAAACGACAAGAAGTGAGACAGATTTTCGGCACTTACATTTTTTTGCTGACATCATCGTTACATCGTAATGTAAAGAAGAAACGTACATTAATATGTCTAACTGGGAGGTAAGAGTCTCAGATGAACAAAAAGGCACAGTTTTCGAGTACGGTATAAAAATGTACAAACTGCTATATAAACGTAATTACAGCGAACATTTTGGCTACACAACAAAAAAAAAATTGATTCTTCAAGCTATTTTCGCTACCTTACTTAATTAACGGTTGTTTATTTTTCTTATCCACTTCCCTAGTACTAAGAGTTGAGTTCTGCTCTTCATAACTTCACCAACTATGATTACCTTCTTGGCAAACAAAAAAAACCTTGTGATTACCGGAGAGTTCCGGGAGTTAACCACAATTATTAAGGTAATTTTAGTTGGATAAAAAATTGGTTAATCTGAGTATCTTGCTTGCGACTAAAAATAAAACTTAGAAAATATTACAGTTTTACATATTTTGCGTGACTCAGAATGAAAATCAAGTGTGCAGTTGAATATAAGTTACCCACATGTTCGGGTTGGCATATTCGGTTCGGCAGTATTTGTACAATGACAAGGCCAGCCAATAGGTATTCTGTTCCAGTTCAGTCCGAACGTATTTTATACATATTCGACTTTGCAGCCCCGCAGTCCAGATACCACTGAACTACACCACTCGTGTCACACTAACATAGTGAACTTCTATAATAATTTTTTAGTTTTTTTTACAATTAGAAATGTTTTTTCATAAAAACATGTCAATCAATTTTCGTATTTATTTGTCCAAAAAGGTATTTCCGTTGTTTCGGCAGGATTTAGGTTAGCTGCCATGAAAAATATTGGATTTAATTTGTCCATACCAATTGTTATGTATTTTAGTGAAATAAATTACCTAAATAAGATAATAACTTTAACCAATAAATTCTCACATTGATCATTGAAAATAGTTGTGGATTGTCATTTCCAGTGTGGTAAAGTAAAATAAACCTCTAGGTCTTTAAAATTGATGTTAGTAACTTTGTGAGTTTTGTACTACGGGAACCAATGACATATTACATATAGACAGGTTATACGCCCTTAAGAATGGCAACGGAAATGCAAGGCATTTGCCCGCTATTTGACTTAGACTTGTGCAACCCAGTGTCACGGCTAAACGTCAAACAAAACTTATTCCCTATTCTGATTTTTTATACCGTACAATGCCTTCTTGTGTGTTTAGACAGTGTACTAATTACTCTGTTACTGTTAAGAAATCATAAACGTTTCTTTTCATGCGTAAGTATTTTTTTTTATAACTATTATTTACATATTATTTTATTTTGCTATTTAAAATGACGTTTTAAAATTGACATGGCTTTTCATTTCTACAAACTCGAAGAGCGAGATGTAATATGATTTTGTATGTGGGAGTAAAAGAGACAACGCTATAGAGTTGCGACAATTTACGTAAGTACTACGTCACGTACTCTCGCGACCAATTAGTGCGAAGCAACGCCACGAAGTACATAGATATCTCTTTCTTACAACAAGTAAACCGTAATATTTTTTCTTTTTCCCACAAATTATATCACTTATGTTTAGGTATGACTTGTCTATATATGTAATATGTCATTGACGGGAACCAATTATATTCATATTTCACTAATATTTCATGTCCAAAAATGAAACTTTTTGAATTGTTACTAAACTTCCTTTTCCAGTTACTATTTTTACCACAAATCTATCCTAACGTCATGAAAAATGTTTAAAGTTTAAGTCCTTAAGACTTACGTTTAGATTTTTGAAGCGATGGGTAGCGAAGATGCCCTTCACAGACTTGGGAAGCGCGTTCGTACATGCTAGCCAGGTGCTTGTGGTCATCCGCTGCGAAAACGTCCTCGGTAAGTCCTCTACTTTTTCTGAAACAAAAAAGTGTTATTAATTTTTCGTAGCCTTTGTGATTTTTTACGTTTTCACATTTACCAGGGAAAAACCAGTAATCATTGTATGTTGTTTAATTAATCAATAATAATGTAATTACATGATTACAAAAAAGTTGCAAAGCTGCTATGATGTCAAAACAAGAAGCTCTAAAATAAGTAACTTTTACAAATGGAACTTACAAAAATTTGTTTAGGAAGTCTTAATCGATGTTCAGATTTAACTCATTTATTATATCTAAAGAAAAACACCTGATACATAAAGTAAAATAACCAATAGAAATAAAAATAGCTGTATCACGGTTATCAAAAAGTAATGAAGGTCGCAAATCTCTCCTTAGATGCTCATAAATTAGCATTTCACGGGTACACGCGTAAACATTTCTTTATTAACACGGACCGTAGGATTGCGTAATCTGGTGCGAGGCGAGGCGTAATCGCCGGCCGTAATCGGAGACAAGAGACACCTACCCCGGACTCTCGATTCGAGAATATCGGTCGTTCAGAGTAACTTTAATTTGAATCGGATTTTTTTGTTGTTGCTGCATTTTAAGAGAAGAATACAAGGACGTCTTTAGTTATACTAATCAAAATAATTTCTTTAATGTTTGGTATTATTAATAAAAATTCGTTTGATCGGCTCCGAAAATTTGTATCCTGAAAGCCATAAATACGCCAAGGATCACCATTTTACTAGCGGCCCTATATAAACTTGACCTCCTACCTGTTACGCTGAAAAGTAACATAATAGATGTAGATCATAAAGGAGCTTTGTCGGTTACATAATCGGGCAATGATAAAGTAGCGCGGGGACGCGGCACGGCCCCTTCACAACTTTGACATATGACCTTCCAATAAACCCTGATGGTTGACACATTTGTTTCAATATATTGCAAGGAGGAATCCGTTTATTTCTGGCTCGTTTTCTTCTCTAGGTATTTTGATTTGTGTTTTTCTGATTTGACCCGAGAACTTCATTATTGCTAATATCATTTAAATACCAAGTATTTGGGGGATAAGTGAAAGTGGTTGTTTGGAACTGTTTGAGTCCAGCATGGAGAATGAAATAATTCGATTTTTTTTTGCTGTTTTTATTCAACATCAAAATCTAAAAGCATATTGCTTGCGAATCTTACGACAAATCCCAGATTCAGAGATATACCTCAATAAGCCAGTTGTTGCCGTCACCTGGTCATTCTACGTTCACATCGACTTCCTTCCCGATGGTCCCTTGGACGAGCATTATGAATAACACAGGGAATATTTAAACAGTTGCTCACTTAACGTTCAATCTCTTATGTAAATATCCCACGGAACGTTTCGAACCTCGCAAAGTGCCTTGATTGAAAAAAGGTTATATTTTCTTAAGAATTTCTAGAAAAAATTCGGCTTGCGGTATGTTTTCACAAATTCATCAGACAGACATTAATAACTCGCGTATAATAAGTGCATTTTAAGTTTCATTTATTTC
Source organism: Marasmarcha lunaedactyla (assembly GCA_923062675.1). NCBI lineage: Eukaryota > Metazoa > Arthropoda > Insecta > Lepidoptera > Pterophoridae > Marasmarcha > Marasmarcha lunaedactyla. The sequence continues at coordinate 7,026,272 of OV281339.1, read as the reverse complement.
GTGTTCTTTTGTTGAACTATAATTGCGAACCGTTCATTATTTGTTATTGTTTCCAAATAAGTACATTGACAATTTAATGACCATGAAAACTCACTGTAGTTTCAATTGTTTTTCTTCTTTTTACTTTCAATTTGTTTCGTTCAGTTTGTTTATTTATTTGGTTACACCGCAATACAAAGCGTTCTTAACTTGAACGTCAATCAAATATACGCAAATAGAAACCTTATACAGGAGCCTTGCGGTTATTTACAGTATATTTAGTCACATTTCTTTGATGAGCGTTTGATCGACTCGTTTCAAACAACAGCAAGTATTATTTCAGAAGATGGCAAAGAAATTTAACAGCAGATAATACGCCGCATGTAATCAAAAAAACACCCTCCTAAGGGGGGTTTTCTCCGCACCAAGGCATTTTAGCATTTTATATGCCGGAAATTATACCTTTTTTGGTAATAAATTTATTTTTATATTTAGTTTATTTGTGGTCGACACGACTCAAAGTGAACTCATTTTAAATCTTAAAATATTTCTCAAATTATTAACATACTAAATCAACAGCTTTTTGTACAGTTATTCGGGAAAACATTATTCTCTTCATTCAAAAAGAACTTAATTTTTTTTCTAGCCCTTTTGAGGGCATGCCCATTTTTTTATTTCCTACATTTATTATATACCAGCCTACATTTTGGTATGAAACACAATGGACAAAATAGAAATACAAAATACTATATTTCTGTAACTTAGCCCAATACAATAAAAAGTTTTATGCGCTCCCTTTTTAGCTAATTTGCTTGTGATTGGCAGCACCATTCTTCTATAATATGGTTAAATAAGACTAATCCACCATAGATTGTAAGCACAAAGTTATTACAAATTATTTTCTTTATTTTTTAATGATAAAATACATATTATAAACAATAACTTTATCTAATTCTATCTAAATGCAATTTCACTGCAAATATACTAATCTCATAAACACAAAAAAATACAGTACGGTGTCGGATTGATCGACGTAGTCTGTTCGGGCGTATAGTCTATTTTAAACGTTTTTTGTAGCACGTTTTCCTACGTAAGAAGTCAAAAGACGACCACTTTTTTCGTCATCTCTCAAATTTAAGCGACATTACATCTCACGCTCACGACGCTCGGTATCCCAGCGGTACTCCTTGTTGTGGAAGGCGTCTTGTTCATAAATGCTAACTGAAGTCGATTCATCAGGTTTCAAGCTGGACTTGAAGTCGTACAAATCATTGCACGAAAAAGTTTCCGACGGAGACCAATTTTAAAAAATTGCCGGTAAAAAAATTTGAGGCAATTTAAATTTCGGAACAAATATTTTTAACTGTAAACTAATCGAATTTCAAAAATGGATTATAAAACGCCAGCGTCCCATACAAAAAAAAAAATTGTGACAAAACTTTTTGAGTAGCCTGATACATATAAATTGATAAAATCCACAAAAAAAAACTACTCGATGAAATTTATGTCTCCAAATACAGCATACACGTAGAAAGACAAATATCACAACTCCAAGTACGTAAAATATAGCTGAGGAAACTTTCGGCTTCATCGCAAATTTAAAATTCAGTTTTATCTCGAGTTTTAAAACCGCGTTACAAGAAAAACTTTGTTCGAAGTGTACAAAGTTCGAAGAATATTATCGTGAAAACTGGAGAAAGCACGAATCGCTTTAATTGAAATTGCTGTTGTAAACTAGTAGCCTAAAACAGTTTAATTACATTACGTTGCTTTGAAAAGTTTAAGTGCAAGGATATTCCTGAAATATTTCGGTGCGGTGAGAGAATACGACTATTTTGCTGTATTTGTTAGCCAAAGTTTCAAGGGCCAAGGTCATGTGTCAAAATTATTCAACTGATAAAGTTTATCTGAGCATTGAAGAATTGGCCGTAAAGTAAAACTGATAATATACAAAGTGCGAGGGCCGATGAGGTCGAACTCGAAAGATATTGTTATTTCTTAACATCCATATTGTTTTATTACATAGGTGTATGAGATCGCTAAATAGGATTACATAAAATAGGATAGAAGACAATGGTTAATTCGTAATTAAATATGCCAAATTAAATATCTTACAAACAAAATGAACTGAATTTTATCTTTCACATCAGCCATCATAATACTTTCAAAGCGTAAATGTAATTTGATCTTATAACAGGAAAGTATTATCCAGTAAGTTGGTACAAAAGTCAGCGATTTTATATTAAATTCGCTAACTTGTTAACCAAACGTGCAAAAGATGGAAGCTTATCATTTTTATGAAGCTTCCAGCGCTTAAAACTTTCTGGCGAGCTTTTCAAATAACATTCACCTAGAGTCTTTGTTTGTGACCGTCTCGTTGCAGCTTTTACCGACATGTTCATTACATTTACTTTGATTCAGTGGCAAGAAGTAATGTTGTTCACAAATCCCGATCCATGATTCCGATGATTCAAGAGTACGTAAGGAAAGGAGAGCATTCAGTGGTAATGGGAGTGAGGCACCGAGCTTCTTTTATATAGATATAGAAATGTTAAGAAGCCTTAAAGCTATATGTAGAGCGTTAAGGCCAATTATCGATTTGATCACAATTTGTTCCATTTTGATTTACAATGCTTGTTGGATTTATGTAAATGAAATACAAAGCAAGCAGCGTTATTAAGTCACCACAATGGACACTTTAGTAAGCGATGTACCCTCCAGCATATACTAAAATAGTAAGGGGTGCTAATTAAACGGACTTCTTTTTAATAGCATTTTACGCCACAAAAAATATCTATTTTGCCATTTAAGTTAATAATTCAGCCACAACCGACGAGCGTCTAAATAATACTATCTTTGCCACTAAAAATATGTTGATCCATTATATTTTTGCTATAAAATTTTGAATTTAAATTTAACTATTACGCTTTCTATAGAATATTTAGGCGTTGCAAAAATGACGAATTAGTTTATTAGAGGCTATCTCATTTACCCGTGGCTAAGTTATGAAATTAGAAGTTTGATCACGTGGCCATAAATAAATCTGTGGCTTGACTTATAATTTCCTAATACTAATTGTATTAAGTATATGTGCGAGTATGGTTGTCGACTGGCGCTTTTCAGAGCCAACGTAGTAATGCTTATTATTTCTTGTTAGGAAATGTGCGTGTACTTGTATGGGTCATGTGTAGAAAATTTTTTAATTTATTTGCAAGTGTGAGCCATAAGCAAGGAGTGGAGTAGAATGACACATCAATGGTAATGTAAAGAAATTCCAACAAAGCCATTTCTATTGCTCTGCATTACACATTCTGTGGTTCTTCACAGAGCATAAATAACCAAACGCGTCATGTTTTCCCGCTTTACGTCCGATCTGCCTGGCCCAGATGCATTGAACCACATAAATCGTCCTAGAATTCCAAAATGAAGAGCAAATATTTTTTTATAATAACAAAATGGTTTTTATACAATTATAACATAACATAATTAGTGATTAGTGAGGTGCCTGTCCTTTTTCATTCGTTATGAAGAGATCTTTCCAAAACAAAAAGATAAAATTTTCCTTGTGCCATATGCTTTAGTTTGTAAAATGTTACAGCCGAATAATGGAATTTCGTTTACTTCTATTTAGAATCCAACCCCTTGTATTTTTACTTAAAATACATTATTTTTTTATTGAGACACTGTTTTTCTTATTTATATTTAATATCATCAATAGCATCTGTGTATTTCTCGACGAATTTTAGTAATTACTATTTATTTTGTAATTCAATAAACTATAAATTTTGTTACGAAAACCATTCACATTTATTGCTATATTCCCAAGTAATATTTCGTTTGACCCGCGGCCTATAATAATATCAGAGCATAACTAAAATCCGAATCAAAGTCCCTAAGCGTCGTGGTCATGCCCGATCCTCAAATTAACCTGACGCGTGGGAGTTCGGCATTGACCTGAGAAAAAAATCAACAAGCAGGATTTCTTCGTTTGTTTTCGATTAAGAAAATGAAGTAATTCTGTTAGTGAAATTTGTCTAAGAACACCAGCGATCTTCCCAGAAATGTTTCGGTAGCAGCCCTTGAATGCTGTCAAGTGACTTTTCCTCTATGCACTTATATCGTGATTCAATATTAATTTATTATTAGTTAGTTCACATAAACCTAAATCCAATCCAACCCAAACACGCACACCAACTGTATGGCGCCAAAGTAAGCAGAGCTTTTGTTATGGATGACCATACAGTGAGCTGGGGGGAACCCAGAATAAACATACAAACACAAAATTTAATACATAATAAAATACAAATACATACAATACAAACGGATTAATCCGCGTTTTTATTATTTAAAAACAGGATATGCCATTTGATTCTCCGCATCATTTTAAAGTTTTCGGTTCATTTAAAGCTTTTCAAACCATCTTATTTCATCTTCAAATTCGAATTCAAAAAGCGATATTCGCATCAAAACAGCTCATTATCCTTATTTATCCGTACATTTGACAAACATGTTTTTAAAAAAATTGTTTATTTTATACTAAAAATTAAAATAATATTTCTGTCCTCGACAAAAAGACTTATTTCAGAATCAATGTGTAATTTCATATTTTACAGTTGTTATATTTCCACTATTTCGTGAGAAAATCCAAACATATATGTCTTGAGACTTTAAGATCCTAGGAGTACAGAGCCAGAACTAAAAAAGAAAAAAAATGTACTAAAACTTTTTATGATCATATGAAAGTTTATTCAGTGTGTTCTGTTTCAATACTGCAGCAGGTTCAACCCTTCCCAAAAACACCTATACAAGATGCATTCTATGCACGACCGATAAGTTTATACAATTTTTGTGTTGTGAAGCTTGACTCAAGAAATCCTATCCTAAATATTTTTGTACATGGGATCAAACAATTGCCAAGAGAGGTGCTGTTGAAATCGGGTCAGCATTGTATCATTATTTATCCATAATGAACATAGGGCCGGAAATGAATACAATTCGTTTATTTTGTGATGGATGTGGACGCCAGAATAAGAACAACCTGCACATGCTCATTCTGTTGCTTTATTCTAAATCTCCTGAACAAGTGAATGAGATACACCCTTTTAACCTTGCCAAAAGTGCTTATTTTAGTTATTCACTGTCTTGTTAATTTAAATAAATAATATCTACAAACAAACTAATGTATGAAAAAGATTGTCTTAACATAAATGGTTTATGAAAACTTTATCAAAATTAAAGGTGTACTCTGAAAGATATCAATTTTTATGCTATACCTGAAAAATCGTTAATGAGTAATTAAGCCCTTTTGAAAGGACACTTCTTCAAATATTAACAACCATGACCCGAGAACAAACATTTGTGTCACACAAATAAATGCCCCGACCACGACTCGAACCTGGGACTTAACATAAATAGTTTATGAAAACTTTATCAAAATTAAAGGTGTACTCTGAAAGATATTAGGTCTTTACCTATGAAATTGCCGTTTTTCACGAAATAAATGAAGCGTAATTTTTTTATATATTTTTTATTTCTATTAATCAAAATAATCACCCATGCAATCAATGCATCTTTGCCAACGCATTGGTAGCTTATTGATGCCTTTCTTGAAGAAATCAGCTGGACGGGAGGCAACAAATTCTTCAAAGGCATTTTGTACTGCCTCTCGGGTATTGAATTTTTTTCCCGCCAAGAAGTTATCCAAATTCTGGAAAAAGTAGAAGTCTGTAGGCGCAAGGTCTGGTGAGTACGGCGGATGACGGAGAACTTCCAACCCCAACTCTTGTAGCTTGGAGACCGTCTGCTGTGCAGTATGAGGTCGCGCGCTGTCGTGCAGGAGCAGTGGAGCCGAACGATTGACCAAAGCTGGTTGGAGACGTGCGAGATTTTCCATCATTGTGTTCAGTTCTTCACAGTACACATCTGCAGTAATGCTTGTCCCGTTTGGCAAGAAGCTGTGATGAATTACACCCACGTTAGATCACCAAACAGTGACCATCACTTTTCTAGGGGTAAGTTTTCGTTTAAGGCATTGTTTGGGTGCTGAACCAGGGTCCAACCAACTTGCTGAGCGCTTACGATTGTCAAACAGGTTCCATTTCTCGTCACAAGTAACAATGCGGTTCAGAATTCCTTCATTTGTATGCCTGCTGAGCAGTGCAAGGCACGTCTCCACGCGTACTTCGCGCTGGCGGTCATTGAGTTCGTGGGGTACCCATTTGTCAAGCTTTTTTACCTTGCCAATTTGACGCAAATGGACCAATATTGTTTTGATGCTAACGTCGAAAGCTGCTGCTAATTCAGCCGTGGATTGAGTTTCACCAGCTTCCACAATTGCCTTTAATTCGTCATTGTCGACCAAAGTTTTCGGACGACCACGGGGTTCATTTTTCAGGTCAAAATTTCCAGAACGGAAGCGGGTAAACCAATAACGGGTGGTGCGTTCGTTTGTAGTGTTCGCTCCGTAAACGTCGTTGATGTTGAGTGCCGCTTGTGCCGCTTTGCTGCCACGACGGTACTCATACTCCATAATTACTCGAATTTTTAACTTATCCATGATGACGAAAAATGTTCGAATGCGTTGAAAACAAAACACTAACTATTGAACAAATGACGATTTTAGAAAAAGAATTCCATGTTTGTCAAATAAAATTAATTTGAAATTAGAATTATCAGTCAAAAAAAAAATATTTTCATTTGAAATGGCCAGTATGGCAAAACGGCAGTTTCATAGGTAAAGACCTATTATAAATTTTTATGCTATACCTGAAAAATCGTTAATGAGCAATTAAGCCCTTTTGAAAGGACACTTCCTCAAATATTAATAACCATGACCCGAGAACAAACATTTGTGTCACAGAACTAAATGCCCCGACCAGGACTCGAATCTGGGACCTCCGGGGTATGAGACAAGGCTACTTACCACTACACCACTCGGCCGTCTTTAGTTCTCAGCGTATTACCATAAAGGTACAACAAGAACCTCTGGTTAAACTAATTCAGGTCCAAAATCTAATATTGGTATATTAGATATGTATATACCTATATTTTAACCTCAGCGATATAAATATAAAACCTTATAAACTGTTTTGATGCTACTTTAATATGAATATGAATGTGTACTGCGATGTGTAACATAGTGATGCAAGTTTAACATAATAACATGCAAGTTTCATGTAATTAATACATTTCCATCGGTGGGCCACGCGTTGTTCAGCTTCCTACAGAAACGTTGCCAAACATCTCTCTGTTTATTGCCTGACTAAGTATATTAATTTTGAATTGAGCAAACTTAATATTAAAAAGGCCTCTATGGCCTGAGGGTTCCTTGTGCTATTTTCGGAAATTTAACATTTAGGAAAACCTATCTTGAAATTACATAAGTCGACTACAAAGGATACGAGGAAAGAGAGCTGGAAAGGACTAGATATGAAGATTAATTTTATTATTAGGTTTACCATTTTTTGTGAGTCAATACGAGAAAAATATCAATTTCTGAACACATGCTTGAGTAAAGTGACCAAAATGTATTGATTTCTTTTGTCGGTTACGTTACTTCATCGTTTCAGCCTCAAACATCGAGTATGTTTATTTCATTTGCGTGGTAAACATACAGATTCCTAGAATAGTACAATAATTGTATTGTTTTGAAAATACGACGACTTATAATGATTTGACTGAAGGTTTAAAATCCAAAAAAAAAACGCAATAACGTTTGTTCGCCAAACAGATACAGCACAGTACAACACAACAGGTAAACAAAACACAAATCCAACGTGGGACTGCATATAGGAGAACTGCTACAAATCAACCTCTCACGTGTATTTACATTCCAGTATGGGAAATAAAAATTCGGTACAGACAAATAATAATAGGCCAAATTATTATTAGAACCTTAGAGTAAATACAAAGAAAATACGCCCTGAGCAAATGTAGAAATCTTTCTCAATGTAGGCTGATGAGATATATTCTATTGTTACTCGTCATTGTATAGTTATACACGCCTAGGGGCGCAGCCGTCAGCGCCGCTTGTTATTTCGTGGCCTGCCCTAGAAACTTTATTCTTAATACCTGGTTTTGATTTAATTTTGTTTTTCACTATCAAAAATGTGTTGAATTTTATCATGTCAAAGTTACACGGGCTTTCAAAATGTTATTGAAGGAAGATAATGTGTGTTTTCACTCGTAAGAATTTCAAAAGCCGTCTAATTGAATAAGAAAAATGTTCAGTGCTAACCAGCAAGTGACGCCATCTAGTAAATCACACCAGAACTTCTTCGATAATTCAGCAAAATTTTCCAATTTGAGCCACTTTTGAGTTATGATTAACATCACAAAAAACCCTGCCTTCCTTAAATAAAGACACATAAGGCATTTCTTCATAGAATTTGCTCCATGGTTAGAACATTAATACTTGACGTAGATATATACATAAGGTTCTTGCGTTTATTTCTTACCTCTGATTATCTTAGGGTCTAAGAATTTTCGCGTGTGTTTTAATTCATTCATTCACTCAAAAATGTATTATCTTTTATATTTTACGTAATAAACAATACGGCGAATAAAGCTGGAGATAAATTCAACAAACTATAATTATTATTTCCACCTGCAATGTGGATGTTACGTGAATACTTCCGAAAAAAAGCTTGGGCTAGTGCAGAAGTTAACATTGATGGATCGATCTGGGAATTTGGCAGTGCACAAACATTTCAACGTTGATGGAAGTGCTATATGCAAAGTGATGGATTATAAATAGCTAGAGTAAAATATATGACGTTCACATACATTTTTTACTGCTAATAATTTACTCCGAATTACAACTCAATTATTTATTTCTCAACATTGACAATTACTTGTTCTTACTGACGTCAAATAAAACATGACTCTACCACCGTTTCGGAGAAACCTTCGTAAAGAATAACCAGCAAGAAATTTTACGGGTAAACTTAATCTTAAACTCCCCCTACTGCTTCCGGTACCTGATCCTGGTTTTGTTTGAGGGATCGTAGACTCTCGTATACGTAGACAGACTTACCTATATGACGAGGTCAGATGTGTCAGCGAGTTTTGAATGTTTTTCTTTTTATGTAACTATTTTTATCTGGTTTTCTCCCAGTCCTGTGCAAGATCAAACATAGTGTGTTATACATTCGTATGCTGTTTTCGGTCCAAAATTTAATTACATAGATATACGCGCGCAATAATACCAAACGGCGTACCCTATTGACACTATTCGGGATATAGTGTTTGCTATATAATAATAATAATAATAACAACAGCTCACGACACACTAACAATCCTGCAGTAGGTTCATGACTTAACCAGAGTACTTGGCATAGCCCGTAATCTGTGTTTATTTTACCGACTTAGTCGAGCTTTTTAGATTTCAAAAACAATAATAATAATAATAACATTTATTTCAGTACCAGTTTTAAGTTATACAATTTTAGTGCTTGGAATCTTCTTTTAGACTTTCACGTCTGTACTAGAAGACTCCGCCCTTCCATAACAAACAATTAAAAAAAAAAGCCTAAGACAGGTTTACACCGTTTGGCAGTCCGGGGGGAAGGGGAATATAAGGCTAGCTCCCTTAAGAACTCAAGAACATTTTCTCTAATCTAAACTATTGTAGAGTATAAATCGTTTTCAAGCGTTTCACATGTTATTGTTGCAGTACCCCAACTCCCTGTATCAGGCAGCGAGGCGTGACATAGTGGTACACCGAGCACGCTCGACTGACGCGTCGTCTGTGTCGTGAAGCGTCGTGTCGCGTCGCGTCGCGTGTCGTGCGTCATGCTCAGTTGCACTTCACGACTTTCAGAAGTACTAGTGTGACGGTTGTCTATTTCGACCTCTTTTTGTCAGTAAATTTTATTTTTTTTGTCGTTCCCGACGTAATTTTAAACTAGGAATTACGTAGTGTCGGAGAACGGCAATGTTTTGATTTGACAAGTTAGTCACGAAATATTATCCATCAAAGCAACTTGAATCTATTTATTTATTATTGTTTCCGAGTTTATTATTCAAAATTACATAGTTAAGATATTTTATTATCTACAATCAAAGTTTTTTTTAAGAAACCTATAATTTATTTTTACGTTCACGAGTGTGCGTAGCCAAAATTTTTGGCATTTTTGTATATTTTTAATTTTACCGAAAAAATAAACATAGAAGAGAGTTTTGGTGTTTTACTGGTACTACGTTACACTAGTAAAGGATTTTCAACAAGAACTTTGTTTTCCAATATTCACTTCCAATAAACACAGGAACCACATGACAGTTTTGACATTTAGTTTTTGACGTATCCGTAGTGGAAGCTTGGGCAATCATTACGATGAATTCAATTTCACTGGAACATTACGTTAAAATAATAAAAATTCACTATGAAAATGGTGGACCCGTAAAACTTACATTCGTGAAATTCGGCATATTTTCGGTAAACATAATCGTCCTTCTGAGACTGCTATTAATAATAAATTTGAGCCGACAGGTTCTGTACTTAATATGCAAACAACAACACGTGTTTAATCAGGTCGATCAAGTGAAAACATCGTAGCTCTGAGTCACAGTCTTGAAAAAGATGCGAATTTGTCAATTCCTCGACGTCCTCAACAATTGAGGTAATCCAGAAAAATCACACCGCGAATTCCGCGTAGGGAATATGCTGAAAGCTTTAAAGCCTTACAAGTTGCAACTGGTGCAACAATTGAAGCCGGCCGACCAATTACGTCGTCGTAGATTCACTCAATTCATTCAAGAACCACCAGTCGGTTTAAAAAAAAAAATTCAGATGAACCCCATTGTCCTTTGTCTGGCTACGTCAACAAGCAAAATTGCCGCATTGGGGCTTCTAAAAATCCAAGAAAGTTTGTTGAGAAACCTTTATATGCTATGGTGCGCTATGTGGTCTGAAGGCGTGATAGGGCCGTTTTTTTTTTTGAAAACTCAGCTGGAAATGCGGTTACGGTTAACGGATTACGCTATCGAGAGATGTTAACCACTCAATTTTGATGATTATTGCTGATACGGATATCGCTAATATGTGGTTTCAACCATATGGTGCCACAAGTCACTCAGCCACAGAATCAATGAATTTATTGTAAACCAAATTTCGCGATCGCACTTCGAAATTCAGCTGTTAAATGCCGGCTCGAACATGTGATTTAACACCGCTTTATTATTTTTTGTAGGGTTATGTTAAAGACGATCCAATCATCAAAATTCATGACTTGAAAAACGAAATAGAACCATTTTGCCAAAAAGTGATAAAAATGTTGATGGAAGAATCTATACCTGTAACCGTAGTCGTGGTGGACATTTGTCCGATATCATTTTTCATTCACGATTGCTAAAACATACTCTTTCTAATACAAAAAATTTATTGATTAATTATTTGTTTAATTCAGATTTAAAAAACAAAGTTCTTGTTGAAAAGCTCTGTATTTATCCAAAGTTTTAGATCTGTGCCTTTTAATTTATTTTAGTAGCGAGTTCTTTCAAAGTTTAGGATAACCTGTTTTTTAAAATGGTTCGAGAATATTTATTAAAAAAGACATAAATAATTTGTAAATTCATCGGTAACTCATGCAACTATTATCGATCAGGCAATACGAATAACGAAACACACTGGAGCCTTTGCGAACAGTCCAATGTTTGCGAAACAAAACACCAATCACAACAAATAAATAGATTTTAATGGTTTTAATAAACCAATCAGTTTTAGTAGTTCCTACCTAGCTAAATCGATATGTCGGTTGTTTCGCAAAAAAGCCGAAAAACTTCTTTAAATTATTTTGAAATATTCCTTATGTGTGTGTTGTGGGTTTTTCAATCATTGCACTGTTCGTAAACACTCCAGTGTGTTTGCAATGATACGCATTTTCCGATTATACAATGGCATACATAAAATCGAAGCAACTCAAATAAGACTAGATTATTTAAAAAATTAAGTAACAATTTATGATTGATCCACAAAACGACATTTAAATCGGAAAGTAGAATTTACTACGTTCCAAATGTTAAACTTGTTAAAGAGATCTTTTATAAAATTAAGTGAGAAAAGACCTCGATTAGTACTTACTTCGAAAGAGGGCGAGGGAAAGCTTCAAGTGACTAAACTAGAACAACAACCAAATTGCTCTTATAAAATTAAGCTGAGCGTAGCAACATCAGAACAAACTCATTTTAGAAGTAATTACTTTATAAATAATGTGGACGATTTTTAATTCGATTTTTTTAAGTAATCGTTTCTTATTCGATTATTCATTCGTATTGTGAAAACCACATGAAGCCGAAGCACGTTTTTGTGGAGTTTTCTGGAATAATGCTTCTTTTAAAATATTTTTTTATTATGATTCGTTTTAGCTTTAATTATTATTGTATTTACTATTTTTATAACAACTATTTTACTTTTGTATGACCATGTAGTTCGCTTAGTATGTCATAAGCCGGAGGTCCCAGGTTTGGGCCTGGCCGGGGCATTCATTTCTGAGAATTCTGTGTGTTTATTCTATGTTTTCCTCCAGTTCACTGTGTAGTGATCCATACCACAGCTTTGCTTACCATACAGTTGGTGTGTTGGTTTGGGGATTTATTAATATATTATTTTTATAGTTTATGCAGTTGAAATATTTGTATTTATATTAATAACTTAGAATAATAGTTTCATCTGGCCACTTGATTCCACCTGGCGTTTCACAAGAGTCTTTGTTAGGGAGTCTACTATTTAACATATTTGTAAATGACATATCATTATTCTTTCATTTTTTTTTAAATTCTATAAGCAGATGATATGAAATTTTAATGTCCTGTTAAATATGTCACTGGTGCAAATCGTCTCTAGGATGATTTGATGAATAAACTGGATTGGAATGTATCCAAATACTTCATTTGTTTCTACACTCGAAAAAAAGACCCTTTACACTTCACACACACGCCAAAAATCAAATTATTACTAGAGTTACCACTATACGAGATTTAGGAGTAAGTTTTCATAGCAAATAACTTTTTGAAGATCAAGTAAACAATATAATAAATAAAGCTTCTAACTTCGGCTCAAATAATAAGTTAAAATTATTATATTGCGCGTTTGTGCGCAGTCACTTGGAGTACGCTTCACAAATATGCAACCTGTTGTATAATGTTTATATCATGCGAATCGAACAAATTCGAAAACCGTTTTTAAGATATCTCCAATTTAGAACTAAGTACCTAACTATAATAAGTGTTGCCAAAAGTTTCACATACTTACAGGAGACAAGCCGTATAGCAGACCTCACTTTTTTGCTTAATATAGCGATTGCCCTGAGTTATTAGAACGTGTATATTTATATGTTCCTGGCACATCTCTGAGAAATCGAAATATCCTCCAGGTACCTTTCGCTTCGGATAATTACAGGCAAAATTCTTATTTATTAAAAGCAAGTCATGATATAGATCCGTGTAAGACTTCTGTTGCGCAAGTCAAGCGGTTATTAACTAATCGCTTCTTTATGTAAAAAATATGTATGTGGTATGTGGTAGTGGTAATTTTTTTCTATTTGTATTTTTGTAATGCCATTATGTTGGCTAATCTTCTACATTTTGTACGCAATAGTTAATGTGATCACTGATCCCTTTGTTTGATTTTTACTATTTACTTGTCTGTGCAAATTTGTAATTAGCCTCCTGTATCTATCTTTTTGTTACATGTAAAAAATACTTTGTAAATTTTCCTAATACTGTAAAATCAATAAATAAATAGAACACGTAATGTTTAAATTCGTATTAATTACGTCGGCTAGCCAAAAAAGCACATTATACCTATAAACCACTATGTTTCTAATAATTTACTGTAATAATAATAACTATACATTTTAAAATATATTCTGTTCTCTGAAACAACGAGTTGCTATTTGAGAGAGGAATAGAATTATGTTTCAAAAAGAGAATATAACACAGGCATGAAAAAAAATTCTTTATATTTATTCGTACAGTCCTTCTTATAAGTAAAATTCAAGAAATGGTCTTCTTCTAGCGATTCTGCTGAAAAGGGCGACATACTCATTATAACAACAATAAAAACATTCGTGAATATTTTTTGGCAACACCTGCTGCCCTAATAGGCAAGTGATTTTTCGTTACGTAGCGAATAAAATTGGTGTATTTTTTTGTAATAGACTGGCTGTAATATTTATTTGTGATGATTCTGTATTTATTATGATAGATTATTAAAAATCGTTGTGTAATGAACCAGAAAGTTTTATGAAAAAATGTTCATGCTTTTTCCAATGGAATGCTGGCGCGAGTTTATTTATTGTGAAAACTCGATTATTTAAGAGTATATTTTCGTGGAAATTTTTTTAAATATTTTTCACCAGTATTATGAAGCTATTCTGCGTCAAATTTTTTTTTAAGTTCTACTTGAAATCTGGTGAATGTTTTAATCGACTTCAATTAACTTCTATGAACAAGGCGCCTTCTCAAGCAACTGTGTACCGCTGGTATGACGAGTAAGTAATCTAAGTGCGGTCATAAATTTGATTGATGAAGAAAGAAGCGGTCTTCCTTTGAGTGTTGTTATGGAAGAAAACATGTCACAAGTGAAAAATTTGTTCCAATGAAACCGCCGAATCGCATACGAAGAGATTCAGCATAATCTGCTGATTTGATTGGGAAGTGTTAATGATATTCATATATAGATAAAATTCAAAGCAGGTTCTTCCTGCCGTGTTTACGGTATCATAACAGGTCCTGGAATCCTTGAATTTATAAATATGATCCAGAAACAAAGCGCCAATCAACAGCTGGCTGTTTCAGAACGAACCAACACCTACGAAAGTGAAACGATCGAAAAGCGCTCAAATACTTTTGATTGCCAGCTTTTTTTACGAAGCGGGGTATTTAGTAACAGTTCCCTTATGAAACCAAAGAAATATCAAGTTGTACACTACTAAATGCTGGCCAGAAGTCGTTGCTGCTTCGAGCAACAAGCGACCGAACACGGGACTCCGAGACCTTTTGCTCCACCACAACAACGCGCCCACGCACTCCGCGACCAAGACGAGGGACTTCCTAAACACACAGTGGTCAACCGAATTACAGCCATTTGTAACTATTGAAAATTTGGTCCAAACGCATGAAACTTTGTATAGACACTGGTGAGAGTTCTTTGAAATGATGTTATAAAAAAAATCTTTGTACATTTTTAATCCTTTTTTTCATAACTTTCTGAGTGACCCACGTAAGATTCACTTATGTAATCAGTACACTAGAAAATTGAAAGAGTCGAGTATGTTCAGCTCAGGTTGAACAATGTTTGACAAATTTCCAATAAATTATTTAGAAATTCATGCTTTAAAAGAAAATTATGAATATTTAGTTAGTGCATGTAAGAATGCCTAGCTTGTGTTGCGATAGTAATATCTAGGTTTGAGGGCTAACTAAACAATCCAAGTATAGAAAATATACTACGCTTATCTCTTGATGCGGACAAATTATTCGAAGTGGATCAAAATTTGATAATTACATGACCTGACAAGAGGCGCCATTATGTCTTTGTTTACATAACACGATTACAGAGGTTTTTGCAAAGCTGTTGTAAACAAAATGCGGGTCGGTAATGCGCTGTAGAAACGAGAGGGGAACATAATGCGATCTACAGGCTGTGTGCACGAATTCTGCGACGAGCGGGGCGGAGCGGGAACGGCGTTGCTGACTTGTTCACGAAGGCACGCGAGTTGGTCACTGGGTGCGCCGTAGTGTATTTCCAAGAACCAGCAAAAAAATTTTTTTAATTTAAAAGCATTTGTAACAATATGTATATGAAAAAAAAATTTTTTTTTTAACGCCTTATTACTTTTATAGGCAAAAGCAGATGTTGGTACACACAAATAAAAAAAAATTAAAGGCTTATTTAATAGTGAAGCTCATGAATAGCTAAAATAATGTTTATTATATTGACTACACATAAGTAAGTGCGTTATTAAGCCAAATATTTATTCCTCTCCATTCAATTCGTTTGTTTATTTTTTTTCACAACTGTTTGATTACTCTCCTATTCTTATAAGAGGTGGTCTATCAAAACAGCTGCATAATATCTTCCAATAACATTTTCACTTGATCAGTAAACAAACTGACATGCACTACATCAAGAAAACGCGCGTGCAACGCTGCTCGTGTACCAACCCTTCGGTCGCACGTCTTATGCA
This sequence comes from Marasmarcha lunaedactyla, assembly GCA_923062675.1. NCBI lineage: Eukaryota > Metazoa > Arthropoda > Insecta > Lepidoptera > Pterophoridae > Marasmarcha > Marasmarcha lunaedactyla. Next base: position 7,010,106 of record OV281339.1, on the reverse strand, counting down.
CACTGCCTCAACGTTTTACAGCTCTCTACCACAAATCTCCCTTTTAGTGTACTTGATAGCATTAATTATATGTACCAGCCAAGGTTTGACAGGTTAATCTTACCGTACCGTACCGTGACAAGAAGGTTGCATTAATAACGGTATCTACAACGAATGAGCCTTTTATGATGTGTTACAGTAGTAACCCACAAAAACACGGTACGAAATGCAAATTATTTATAAGCAGAGGTTGTGAATTACCATGAAAAGAACAAGAAAAAATATAAAGAAAGCAATAAAAGACAATGATAGGTGTATAAATGTTATCCAAGATTCGATCAGGAAATGGCAAACTCTCGTTCACCTAGAGTAAAAAAACTGTCTGTTAAAATTACAGTTAAATAATTTTTGTAAACCCGTGTTTAAAACTACATGCCGTCTTTTATCAGACCTTCGTCAGATTTCTTTTATTACGCAAAGGTAATGAATAACGTAATGTCAAATAGGGTCGCAGGGATCGCATGTCATATTCGATAGAAATAAATATTAGTCTTTTTGTAAATTAAAGCATGAGTTGGAGCTAAGGTGGATAAGCTTGTCCAAGGCTTGATTAAGAAATGACATCGACAAATAACAAAAAAAAACCTTGCCATTCATTTTAAAATATGCTTCCTTAGCGTCTGCCTGTGATTTGATTTCTATTATTGAATATGCAATAACATTTGCTTCAAGATACGCTGCGTTTGATGAGGAAGAGCCTCCCCGAAAGACAATATAAGATTTAGAAATCATACGCTTTAAATTATAAAAATAAAACAAACAAAGCTTGCACAATACGATTGCAATATGTCACTTGGTTGCAAGATAAGGGGATTGCCAGTGATGAATAATGCACGGGCAATCTCCGACTCTGCGGCGCCTGACCGACGACATAAGTCCCATGTGTACTAAGCCACATAATATCAACTACGTGTTTAAACGTGCTTACAACTTAACAACGTACTAACTACGAAGAAAATACACTTGATTATCTGTTTAAAATCAGATAGGTATTTGTTTATATTCTGTGCTGTGGCGTTATGAATTGAGCGTCGTAAATATGTCAAAATTTTAGTACAAAAATAACATATTTTGATCGACTTAGACTGATCAACATTTATACAAAAGTGAAATAAACTATACATATAAATAAAATATTCGAATATAAAACACATAATGCTTCAACTATATGGAGGAGCATAGTTATAGTACTCATTATTTATTACAGATTGGTGTGCCATTACAAATCAAGTTCAATGACTTATGATAGTAAAAATGTCTTTGCACAAAAACTATAGTCGATTTTACGAATTCTTACGATTTATATAGACATCGTCATAGCAATGTGAGTGCTGATTAGCGTGCTGAAAACTTAGTGGAGGATCTGTTTACCTTTTATCTATAAATCACTGACTATAAACATTCACGCGCCATTGTTGTAGCAATAATACCAAATTTTTTGATATTTAATGAATAAATGTCTACTATCCGTATATATTCCTGATTGAAGTTGTTTTGAAGGTTCTACGCTTGAGAGACGTAGCTTTTAGTAGCTTAAAAGATCGAGATGGACCATATTTATTTTCCCGTCATAGCATGCTTTTAAAATTGCTTTCTACACTGTTTGGAATTACTATAAAACTTGCTACCTTTATAAAATAGGTAAACAGTTAAGAATTATTTTTCCACTCAAAAAAGTAATTTATATTAGCTAAGAGAGAATTGATTTTTAATTAAAATAACACCAAATTGTCACTTCAGGTATCGTTCGATTGCAAAAGCTTATAAAATTCGAGCTGACTTAGAATGCCTATTTATTGGAATTTGATCAAAGGCCACCATTTTGGGGTCCGACAGGCTCCGGTTCATTTATATCCTAATATTATCCCGCCTGATCTCAATTGATTAATGCGAGGGTTCCGCCACTCGATACTCTCCTTGAAAAATACCCGGTTTACGGCATACGTCCTTTATTGAAAACTGCCTCACTCCTACGTCCATAAACAATGATGATATAGTTTTTTCAAGGCTATAGTATAATAAGTATATAAAGTATATAGCTAAGAATTCTCAACAAAATCTGATTAATACTAATTGGAACTATTGATGAAAACTTCTTTCTTCAAAGTTAATAATAATGTACGGTGAAAATATTGATTAATTACGCTTGAATTTGTGCAAAACCCAGGAAGAATAATGTACAATTCTTTTTCTTTTTAGTAACGAATGCAGCACTATATAGTTATTGGCAGCACTATATAGTTATTATACACGAAATATTTTTACCACTCGATGTTTAAATATGTATAACCTATATTTTTATGAACTTAATTTATTTGATAACACTTTAAATTCAATAAAATTGAAACTGTTTAAAGCCTTGAATAACTAAGTTTGCATGAAAACTTATATTCCCTTTTATTTTTGTTATGACAACCATTGAACCATAAACTTGTACTTTGAATATTACATAGTTTAACATACTTACCTTTTACTTATACTTATTTAAAAAATATATATTGTTTTGGCCGCAGAGCTTGAAAAATTGAAAAATTAAATTATAATTAGTTCGGGCATTATTTGTCTACTGAAATATGTAATTTGTTATCTAAGCACAGATTTTTATAGAATGACTGTTTATGCCAGATTAAAAATAAATAAAAATAAAAAGGAATGATCATTCTAATGTAAACTTACCTTCTTTGAGTAGCGGCGAAGCTTCGCCATCGGGGCGACCCGCGGGGCAGAGAGGTAGCCCTGGCGAGTTGACATTTGGTCCGCCCTCCACGTCCGACTGTAAAGAAACGAAGCGTCTTCATGTGTTTCATTGTTTATACATTTATTTTTAAGATCGGTTAAAAATATCTAGATATAAATGGTTTATCTGTTTCTTATGCTAAAATATTTAACTTTCTAATAATTTACTTATTTTTTTTTTTTCTAAAATTAAAAGAAGGTTCCGAGGTTAACAAGAAGTTTTCAAGAATAAATTATATAACATTAAATAAGTAAATAATCAGTGTCTATATATATATATATATATATATATATATATATATATATATATATATATTATATATATACATGTATATGTAGTTATGAGATGGTTATTCCTTTAAATAATATTCGTATCAAACAAGTGACAGTGCACAAAAATATAACAAAAATTATAGATAAAGATATATATGGCAAACGGGAAAGATTTATCAGCTTCAATTTTAATTTCTAAAACATCAACGTGTTTGGAACACAATTTTATTTGGTTCGAGGCAGACCTAAAATGAGTTTATAGACAGTTTCCATACAAAATTGTAAAATTTTTGTGATCGAAAAAAAAAATACACTACATATACAGGCAAATTTACCTACAGTACAACGCTTACATAATATTTTAAACATACTCTTAAACACAAATATACTACTTAAATACAAATATTAAAAATATCGCTTCGGGCACGTTCAATTACTTTCATAAATGTAATTAAAAAAAAATGTTTCATTTTTTATCGCATACTAAAGTATATACTTTCCAAAGCAACTTTCAAGCTTTTGCAACACAACTTGTCGTTTCAGTTTTTGCTTAAAATGTAAAAGGAGAACCATTAAAACTTTGAGAAGCCCAGAGAAAACTATGACATCTAACTAAAGTCAGAATATTCTAATTAGTAAGACATTTTAATTGACTAAAATTACATAATATATTAATAAAGGTACAGGTGGTTATAAGAATAGGATACCTTTCCTTTCAGCTTTCTCTTCGCTTTTATTTTTGACACCTGTAAAAATTGCATTGCAAAATTATCATACTAAACTATGTCCTTTCATATAAATTAATCAAGTAGTCGTCACGGTTTTACAATACATTCAAGTCTTGGTTTAACGTTCAGGCCAGCACAGGTGAGTTATATTTTGAAGCCATGACACAACCTATTTTGATACATCTGAACCACTATTTTGATACATCTGAACCACTATTTACTTTGGCGATAGTGGCCATAAGTTACTCTATAGATGTACTTGTTAGGGTATTGATCAAACATCGAAGCGTGCAACTCACTCGAAGTTTAACTGATCTTCGATGCATTTTGTCTACCTATTTCCCCCTCCATCCAAAGCTGCATCACGTCATTTCGGCCTCTTAAACACTTATTCAATATACAGATTTATATCCACTTGTTTATAATGGTATTTAGAAATAAATAAACACGGACCGGAAAAAAAACATTGAATGACAGTTGAAATGAAAAATAAACGTCATTGTAATGCTTGTATCACTGAAAGAAGTTTAATTCGCGAAGTTCGTATATTTCTCTTTCAGGTATACAAAATAAGAGCTATTGAAGATGCTGTTAGTATTAGAATTACTAATAAACACTTAAAAACTTCAAGAAAGCATTTCTTTATTACAAATCTATTCTGAAAGGACGGAGAAAAACAATGGAACATATTTGTGTAACGCCTTCCCATAAGAAATATTTCGGCATGACTGAATTTTTAGATAGTACAAGTGGTAAAGCTTCGTGCAGAAACACAGGTAGCAATTTATAAAAGACATCACTTGAGCTATGAAAATATAACTACTTAGTCTACCTACAATACACGTTTGAATTTCTATTCGTTTTATTTGTTCTACACAAATACAAAACGCCATTTCCAAATATTAAAAATATAAGATTTTATTTTAATATCATATTGGGGTATCTTGTGATTCTGAACATGTAACCCAACCCTTCCTCAAAAACTAAAAGGTTTTCCAGCTTCTCATCTTCATCCATATCGTAAACATTGAATTCATCTTTTCTGTTTCGGAGACCTTGAAATGAGTATAACTTAAACACAACTTAAATACCTGATAGTAATAAAACCCAAAATTTCTATGTCCTTTATTTATAACAGCATTTACCTTTGCAATATACCTTTGCATATCACAGTTTTAAATAAAAAGTACTACATATTTTTCTAGGTTCCTCAGGAAAACCCATCAAGATGTTATTTTTCGATACTCGACATAAAGAGGAAAATTATATAATAATTTTATTACAAAAGCAGTAGAAATGAAAATTCTTTTGAGTTCTCCTGAGTGGAATATTCCATGGAATGAACGGGTGTTCTTTGTTACCGGAATAAGACTGATATTTAAACAAAGCACCGTCTTTTTGCTAACATAACTTTAATCAAACTATGAGAGGGCTAGACAAAGCGTTTGAAATAAAAGAATTACAATTGTAACAAAATGAGATTGGCGTTGAATTGCAACTTGATTACAAAGCGTCCAGCCACTAGTTGGCTGCAATCGTGAGTTATTTAGCAGCAGAAACGGGAGGAGCTTGCAGCAATTATAATTAGAGATTAAAGTGGATCTAGTGTTCTCGTAACACAACCAGATTAACTAACTTCGCTTCGACACCAGATACCTAGCTGTTAGCCCACGCAGTGAATCAAAGGCTATTTACTGAATCTCACTATCGGACAAGATGAAACTATTACCTGTTCAGGGGTTTTTAAATGACTGTTACGAGTCCATCAAAATATTTACGTAGCTCAAATTTCGATAATTTCGTAAGTTGTATGAAATTGGGGCAAATAACGTCCACCCCGCGCCGTTCTGCCGCCATCGCTAGACGTTGATTGGATCGCAGAAAATGCAATAATGTGGTAATTAAGCTATTAAAGTCAGTAAATTTTGATTAGATTTTTGTACTTAAACTCAATTTAAATCAATTTGCGTCAGGGTGACAGGCTTGTTTTACAGAAGTTTCGTGTGCTTAGAACCCCTATGTTTCCAAATTGATTCAGTAGAACATAGATTTTGCTTGATTAGTGTAAATTTTAGATTTTTGCATGTTCACGTGTTACTTCGATTTTAGTCAATTAAAATTTTGATATATTTGTATAAATTTTCTTATATATATATTACGCCGTCAAAAATGACAGTTGCTTTCAGTAATGTAATTTCGACGTGTTGCAGAATGCAGACTGATTGTGATCACAGGACCGAAAAAAATCCGTAGCACAGTATTTATTTTTTTTTATTTTTTACTGCTTTTACATATCTCTCTCTCTCTCCCTCTCTCTCTCTCTTCAACTCAACATTAACATAATAATTTTGTATTGTATACATTTTTCCATTACTACAACTTGATCCCTTTAAATAAACTCAGAACTTTAAATAAATAATCAAACTTTTTTATTCAAATTTGATGCAAACTATTAGTACGTAGTTAGTACGTACATAAAAAACTACGAAATTATAAAATAAAATCATCTAAAAGTTATGTTCTAAGAACACAAACTGAATTACTTAGCATATTTCACAAAGTTAATATTTGATGTAATATGTGGACGCGGTAAAGACGTCCGGCTGACGTTGCAACAGATGTCAGCCGGACTAGATGACAGACGTATACATGTATTCATAAGCCAAGCGTCACTTGTTGTTAAAACCGCAACGCAACATCTACGTTATACTTGCGTATTAAACTCATATGGTAAATGCAAGTTTTAGTGCCTTAGTTTACACTCAAAATTCGCTCATATTTACATTCAATTTGGAGCGAATGTATCTTGGCTACCTGGCTATAACAGTGGCAACCTTTAATCGTGACATTTTGGCAGGGTTGGGAAATCACGTGAATTCATAAATCATATGATTGAGGAGGGTGATGGCTGAATCCCGCGTTAACTCGTGAACGGGTGCCGTTTGAGGGTGTTCATCGTTTGGGTACTTGGGCAGAGGGACACTTGCTGAGCTAACAGATGCAGATAAGAATAATTTTGTATAGACACAAAAACACTGTTAATATATTTTGAAAAAGATATACCCGTGAAATAAATATTCGAATTTGAATTTCTTGTATTCATATCGTTTCATAGCATTGCTAAAACACTTTACTTTGTGTTTATGTAAGCGGAATGTCGTTTCATGACAAAGTCTAAAGAACATGTATCAACTTGCAACATTTACCTACAAGTACAAGTACATCCTACTGATGAAACATTCGAGTTTAATGCTTAGGATACACGCAGACACTGACACAAGTGTCGAAACTAGTGTCTGATGCGTCCACACGGTAAGCAATTTTTAGTGTCGACATTAGTGTATACATCGAGTGTCGCGGTTGAAGTGTATTGGCTGTCTCCACGAAGCGATGTGCATTTCAGTGGCGGACATTCCACCACCATGAATCGACGTGCTGCTGCCCGATTGTCACGATATATGTTATGCTTAGGATACACGCAGACATCGTAAAAAGATATCGATTTGGGTTAAGGATTGGATTAAGAGAAGAGCACAGCTGGCAGCATTTAATCAGTTATTATCCGAAGTGAAGAACGAAGATCCAGAATACTATAAGAACTTTTTTCGGAACTTGCTTTTATCGCATACCTATAATTAATTTTAGCTTTTATAGATACTAAATAACATCGCCCCGACCGGGATTGGAACCACTGGTCTCCCGCTTGCCGGGCGGGCGCTCTAACCAACTAATGCAACTAAGCTACCGGGCCCTGGCTGATACCTTGAACATTATTTAGTATCTATATAGGATTTTTTCGTTCTATCGCTAACGTATCTCCATCTTGTGTTAATTATAAATAATAATTTTGTGTTGATATACAATTAAAGACTTTGTTTCGTCTGCAGTCCACGTGCGTGACGTCATGTTTCGCGCAGGCTCGACAACCACGACACTCGTGTCTGACACTGCGTCCCTTGCGTCTCCACGGCAGCGACACCGACACTGTGCTAGAGCGCCGGTAGACCTGCAACTAAGTGTCGCGGCAGATGACACACGCGGACATTTGATCTATACACTGTCATCGTGTATCAGTAGCTTAACTTACGTTTTGGGTGGTCGGACTCTCAGTAACTTCCTACAAAACTTTTATACCGAGAATCAATCTGTAACCTGGTCAAGCTGCAATTCTGACGTTAGGGTTTTACCACACAAATCGAACGACCGTCGATCGACGTTGCCTTTTCCATGCTACCATCGATCGATTGGTGTGGTAACACCCTAATATATTGGAAAAAAAATCTTGTCTCTTCAGGTTAACATTATGTTTTTAAACAATGGTTATAAAGTTTCACACTAAGCAGACCATCTTTGTTTATGAACATTTTTTTAATAACTCACATAAGACCTAATAGATACAATTTATTTGCATATTGCGAGATACTACAAGAATTAATTATTTCCGAAAGTTGCTTACACAATGAGCTGCACCACAGGGTCAGTTATTGAAAATCTACTTCACCCGTAGGATTATTGTGTACTTATTTGGGGTGGGGGACTGCACAGCGCCATCAATTTATCCGTTCGGTAGACAAAATCGGAACTAAAAGATTTCTCTGGCAACTTTGTTGTAAAAATATTTACATAGACGGCAGCGCCGCCCTTTACTGCACAGTTAACTTGGAGTTACCTACCAATTTTCATTGCTATCGCTTTCTATTTTTGATAAACTTGGTCGTATTGACGCAGTAATACTAAGTCTATGGGTTACATGAACCGTAATCTAATCTAAAATAGCCTGTCCCTTTTAAATTCATTTATTTTCTAATGTAAATTCCAGAGAAATGATAAAGTTTACTAAATACTAAAGAAAGAAATTCTGCCATATTAAATATCAAAGAAAATCTTATAAGGGTATTCGCAGTACATCATCTCAGCTCAGTAGCTTACGAAATATGAAATATTTAAATGAGTTATTCAGGTATAATGAATAAAATGAAATACGCGTCTGGTCGTGGAGTTTTAGAATAAAGTAGACTGAAATAAGGTAGGATTATTATAGATAATTCCATAAAAAAACTCATTGCCGCGAGCCGATTATACAATCTTAGTAAATGAGTCCATTTACTAAGATTGTATATCTTAGTGTGTACTTTGCACTTTCACTAGAAAAGACTGCACAAATCTCGTCTCCCTAACTAATTTTATGAATTGCTTGTTTGTCTATTTGTTTTGTCCATTAGGTTTAATATGCTCAGTGTTATAGATGATGGATCAATGTATGCCGATTTACCAAGACAAGACTTATATCACGGATTATATCAGACCAGGACTTGTCGCATTCTTGTATTGTGACTTGAGTCTTATGTCGCCCGAGCTATGCCTGCTGGTTTGCAGCAGATGGTTACTCGCGTGAGTTTTAGCATTTGCATACAGAATGCGAACGCAAAACACGCGGTCAAACACAACCCTCGCAGTTCTACTAATAGTCCAAGTCGATTATATAAATGCATATCGTTTAAAATACCCTTTTAATTTACAAATTACATCGAACCAATCTTATTTACAAAGAGCTTATTATTATAAGAGCAGGCTTTATTTGAACAGTTCAAAGATAAAATTGTATTAAAATTTAATTGTTTATTGGCATTTACTGACCACAGCTAATTGAAGTGTAATATGATATTGCATTTCGAACTAATTTGATGGCAATAATTTATTGAGTTTTGTTACATTTATGATATATAAATTTATAATTGGTAGGTACAGAAAGTTAATATTTAATAAAGATTAACACGACCCATTGCCAGATGCCTGTTCATTAAATATATAATGTGCATATTTAAATATCAAGCAATTAAAATTACCTACTTGATAAAATTTACTTACTATTTGGTTGAAAAACCTAGTGATTCTTCACTAGATTGCCAGCATAAAATTGAGATTTAAAGATTCCCGGAAACCTGATTCATTAGAATAGTAGCTACTGTGAAGTTACCCAATTTCAATAAAGGAAAAAGTAGCCAATATTCGGCAAAAAGTTTAGTAAACTCGTCGTAGGGTCGAAGTTGTCTCTACAGAGTGTGTATTAACTCGATATAGTTTGATCGCAGGATTAGTTTCTTACATATATTCTCCTGTTAGTTTTGCCTCTGTTGTATAAAGTATTTTTTAAGTTCACGTCACAAGTTTCAAGGCAGTTTTACCGTTGTTTGATTTAGAATGAAAGGTGCTGTACTTTTAAGTACTTTCCTATCATATTGAAGAAAAATTCTATGTTCGAATCAGTTTCAATTAATTTGATATTTATTCGTCATTTATTCAAGCCTTCATCCAGTGTATATAAAGGCGAGGTAGAATTAACACGATAGTAATGAAAAAACAAATACCTAAATAACTTTCAAAAATTTATTATACGGATTCTGTTCAAAAGCGCCACCAGAGTGCATTACAATAAAATGATGTTTTCAGTCATAATAAGCTCAAGCGGTTGTAATTGTTTCTAGTACATCAGTCCATGAGCGACCTTCTGTAGGTACTAAATTTTTATGCATTAAAGAAAAATAAAGGCAAGTTACCATAACGCTTCGCTACTTGAAATAACATCCATGCCTTCATTTCTTCGGAAGCGGTCTTTCCTTGGTTCACGAGAAACTTTTCATTTACAAATTTTGTTTTCGCAACTTTTCATTTATCCATCTGTGGAGCAGTAGGGCAAAATATTGTGAATTCGAAATAAGAAAGTTTGAGTGCTCTGAAAAGTTTACATGGGATCAAAGTAAGTAGTTAAAGCTCAGTTATCGAAGTTTATTTAATAAGAGGAGGCTTTACCGGCGGTGTTCTTGTGCCACTTATAAATAACCTTGGTAAAGAGTACTCGTTAAGTGTGGAAGGAAATCAGGGATAAGCCCCTGGGTTTGATACGACCAGTGATAGTGTCGGAGGCTTTGTTCATTAAAGTACTTATTATGAACCGCAATTTGAGTGGTGCTCTGCTAGAGCTAAAAGACGCTCTTGAGGATAGCGGGAAGGTCGCAGTTTCTGTGTAAGCGTCGATATATCAATAATGTCAACGTTTTGGATAGCTGCGAACACTGTCCTTATATCCTCAGCCGATACATACATTGCGCACTTCTCCGTCGCTTCGACCAAAAACCCCACTGTCACCATAATAATATGTTAGGTAGACACAGTAAAACGTGTCTGAGGAACAAGCGAACGCTTTGTAGGTTTGCGTTCGACCAGTCATAACTCATGCTTCCCTTATATTTGCCAAACCTTCCTTTCTGTACAAGCTGCAGTTAGTCCAAAATCTCTTCTTTTGGGGGACTACGACAGGACGTGGACCTGAACAGAGATCTCTCGCACGCGTCCTTCAAGCGCTCCGAAACGCCTTCTAAGTATTTAATTCGCGTGACAGTTCCATATACTTCCCCATCCCTTAAATCGAGACCATACCATAAATTATATTCTAATTCCCAGTAGATGACTCGTTAGACTCCAGCTTGCGCAGCCTCTTCCCTAACTGGCTGTCACTTCAGGTGAAGGCTTGCTTAGTAGGCCAGAGTTAAACATGTGGTGTTTTTGGGGGTACACACCTTGCAAATGAGTCCCACATAACCATTGCAGCCGGCTACATGTTATACATGAGCATTTCTCACCTCCATTCCAGAACCTTCTGAATCTGGATCTGTTAACTGAATCTGTGTAGTCGATTTATCTTTGGTTTTAAGAAGTTCTATCATGTTTCTGAATATCGCAGACAACTTTGATGGCGTCCTATTAGGTACCATAGCAATTTACGTAATACACATCCTCTTCTCGTTACCTAAGTGACCGTTTTTAACTTTATTTAAAATGAAACCACATAACACTGACCTTTTCTCGTATTACTTCACCATACCCGCAGTAAGATTGTGGAATGTACTTCATAATTCACATTTTATTCCGTGAATCAAAAACGTTATTTTTATTTAAAAAGCGAATAACAGAAAATTACCTTTCTCGAATCTATTAAGTTGCGTTCTTGTTTTTGTAATTAATTATTATCTCATGTTTATTCGTACCATTTGTCAAAATAATTGTACTCTGTATAACTATATATAATATATAATAGTCCACACTATTCACACTGTATCTTTGTACATTATTCAGTAACTACTTTTCATACCACATTAATTACAAAATAAAAAAACAAGCGTATATAACACTGCGGTACCAAAAAAAATTATATGACCCTATAGAAAAAATTACAATCTGGTAAATCTCTCAAGTTACATGTTAAAATTTAACCCCTTGTCAATTAACCTAGTACTATACAGCGTGGCATTTTGCTTAATTGAACCCCTTAAGTTTTACTTGAAACAATACGGTGGGTGGACAGTTATAATAAATAATTTTGCTGTAATTTGATTAATCCGACTAAATTATAAAAAGAACTTATATTTTTTAAGTTTAAAATCATTTAATAAGAAATTTGTTGTTTGGTTTACCGCACTTTCATTTTCTTTACATTCTGAAATAAATACATTTCTTTGGATTACATTTAATTAAGATTGTTATTATAAGTTGTATTATAAGATGGTGCACAGCTTTTCTTTCATGTATTTCAGATGTATTTGCCATTCCACCACAATGGTAACATCCTATGAAATATAATTTAATAAAACCTAATTGAATATATTTTATAATGTTAGTCGACGTCAAAACAATTCTTCTGTTTGTAAAGCATGATTTTATTACTATAGATTGATGAAAGCAGCATTTTCAATAAATCAATGAAATTAAATTCACTAAATTTATTAAAAAGTTGTTTTTGAAATATTCCGGAGTTGCAAATTATAGAGTGAACACAAATTAGTACGGTACAGTTTAATAAAATGTATACAAATTTTGGGAAAACTCTAAAGACCAGACTAGATGACAACAGAGTTTCAGTAAAATTCAGTTTCACAGACAGCCTGGTCGCACTATACATCTTGAAACAACCTCGACTTGACGTTTGGTTCCTCGACTCCAATAAGAAACGTCCGAAATGTCGAGTATGAAATTGTACTAAAACGATAACTTTACTAACAAACATACAAAAATCATCAAGTGTGGTCGATTCGTGTGAAGGAAACTTCGAGTAAACTTGTAAAGATACGGGCAATATCAGGAATACTTATTAGTGGAACCAAGAACTTATAAAAAATAAAAACAAACGAATGAAATATCTGCGCCGGATATAAAATGTAATTAACTAGGTTTATTTATTTTCCTTGTTGTTTTTCATTGTTCATTTTGTATTTCCCAGTGGAAAACTTGGAGTTTATAATAAATGGAAAAACGTATTGACTGTCTCCTTAGTTCCTTCCCTACACTTCAGAGAAGCCAGGATATTGTTTGAAATAATAGACTTCGTTTTATTTTTATTCTATTGAAATTTTAAAACCGAGGTTTTCCATTGAACCATTGTATTTAATAGTTATTTCCTTTGGATTATTTATAAAACACATATAAGTCTGCTGGTGGAAAATTACCCATACGATGTTTACGAGGATTTTGCACATTAAATAGAAATATTTTAAGTGAATCATTATACTTTTTTCCTAATTAGGCATCTTCCGTCTCACCTGATGGAAAGTGATGATGAAGAACCTTGTTTAAAGGAAATCTATCATAATTTTTATTATTTTGTCTACTCTCACCGCATTGGCAGTAATTAATTAGTCTATTTGTCGACAACAGGCTTAGCTTTAAATTAAAGTCGCGCACAACTTTGATGAAAGAAACTATAGATGTAAAAAAAAAATAATGGTCAGATAAAACGCCTACAAATTATTAAACAAAAACTCAAACAATCAACACAATTCATTTCTAAGACACATATAACTCCATAGCAAAATTTGCAGCACTAAAGATAAAGTTCATGGCGTTCTCTTTGTTCCGAGTCAGAAGCATTGATTTGAAATGGGGAATCAAATGCCAGTCCCCTTTCTGAGCTTACATAAGTTATTAAAGAGCGATACAATAGGCCCCAGGGTACGTAGCTACCTACAATAAAACGCCGGGCTACCTCCCAGCCACCGAGGGCTTGCCTATCCCTTTGAAAGAACTACCATACCACTGTAAATAACGTTGTGTTTAGTTACTATTCGTATCATTCCAGTGACCGAAATTGATAGTCTGAGAAAATAGCTTACATTAATACGAGTATATTTTCGGTGAGAGTACCTCACGACATTGTAGACAATTCACTAATTGTAAATAGGTTATGTGGTTAATATTTGGACCGAGCCTACTTAATTTGAAATAGTCGTCATTACAAAATTTAATATTTATTTTTAGGTTATTATTGTTAATGATTTAAAGTGACCACAAGAATTTTATTTCAGCTGCAATATTAGAATCTCAGTAGGTACAGCATGTTTTATAGGTTTATACAGGATTACACAGCGAACCGACTATAAAATCATATGTAAAATATTTAAATTACACGGTTCCAACAAGGATTCGAACCAGTATTGCTCTAACTAGTAACTAAACGCTAAATAACAGTATAAAATATTAAGGAGGATAATACTATAAAACATTCTCATTAGATAATATATTAATAAGCTGGTTTAAAATATTTCTTAAAGAACGGTAACTTTTAAAAGCATTAAGTAGATCCCATGAAGAAATAATTCGAAGGTACTTAAAGAAGGAAGCACAATAGGGAACATAACACAAGTTACTTTTAAAGTGCTTAAGGAAAACAAAAGAAATTTCTCAATGTTTAAAATGAGCTTACTGCAGCCCGATTGATTGCGTTTTATACCGACAAGCAGTAAAACTCGTCCATTCAGTGTGGAAAGCTTTAATCTACGCCAGTAAAACTTTACTGCAAGTGTGAAACTATGAACCAAGCCTTATTTTATTAGGGCTTTTATACGAAATAGTTTTTTAAGAAAATGAACGTAAGAACTTATATTGCTTATCGAATGTGTTTACAATCATTTTACGGACTGCTGCTACAATAAATGTTTTGCTTTTGAATATTTTTGTTAAAAATGAAATTTGCTTAAAAACGTTGTCCGTACGCGTCTTTTTATGTGTATAATCGAAGTTTAATGGGCATCCTTAACGTAAGATTTGCTTCGTCTATACTGTACAGAGTTCAAGTGTTTCTCTTATTTTCATGTTACTTTTTTCTGACAAAGTAGCGTAGTGCGGTGCATGGCCGTAATATATCACTCCCACGAACACACATATTTAGAACAAGTAATTCGTTGAAACACGTTGATAAAACTTGTCACAGGCTTATAGTAAAATTGTATGTAAGTACTGTAAAGTAATTGACGTAATAGATGACCGATTGGTGTAGTGGTAAGTAGCTTTGCCTCATACGCCGAAGGTCCCAGGTTCGAGTCCTGGCCGGGGCATGCATTTGTGTGATGAACACAGATGTTTGTTCTCGGGTCATGGTTGTTTGTATTTATATATGTATGTTTATTCTGGGATCTCCCCAGTTCGCTGTATAGTCATCCATAACACAAGCTCTGCTTACTTTGGGGCCATACAGTTGGTGTGTTTGTCTGGGGATTTATTATTATTATACCTAAACCAAATTCACATGCTACAATATCGTCTACTTAAGATAAACCTAGAAAAATTTAAAATAAGTTAATAATAATAATAATAATAATAATGTTGATTGGTCACCATATTTTACAGAAATTACTTAAAACAAGGAGACTAATGCAAATAACCTGGTAGATACACTTTTAAACATTTATTTTTGAAAACTTCTGAAGACCTGAGAACAAACATCACACAAATTAATGTCGCGACCAGGACTCGAACCTGGGACCCCTTTGCCACGCGGCCGTTTAATTATCGATTGCAAATACAAAATTATTATATCGATTCTCAATTCTCAGACTTTCTGAAAAATTTCAACGTCATTCACATAAACGCCCAGAGTATTCCGGCTCATTACCCAGACCTGCTAGCATCATTTCATTGTAGGAATTTACATGCAATATTGGTATCCGAAACGTGGATGAAACCTTGCCTTCCGTCTACTTCTTACGCCTTGCATGGCTTTCAACTGCTACGCAATGATCGAACAGACCGCACTGGTGGCGGGGTTGCGGTCTCACATACCTTGCAAAGTCGTTAACTTCTCAACACAACCAGCAAACCCACAGGGCACGGAACACCTATTCGTAGAAATAATGTTTGGAAAAGCCAAGATTCTTCTTGGTGTGGTGTATAGTTCTTCTTCTACGTCTAACTATTTCCCTGCCTTTGAAAACCTCCTGGAAGAGCTCGTACCACTTTATAGCCATACTATAATAATGGGGGATTTCAACACCTGCCTATTCAAAAACGACTCTTGATCCAGTAAATTACTTTCAGTGATCAATGGATGTAATTTAAATATCTTGCCAAAGTCTGCGACGCATTTTTTCCTAATTCTTCTCCTTCAAGATTAGATTTAATGATAGTCTCATCTTTAGATCACGTTGCCCATCATGGGCAGTTAGAGGCTGAGGTTTTTCTTACCTTAATTTAGTATTCCTTTCTTATAAGATTAAGCCCCCAAAAGCTAAGCCTAAAATTCTTCTGCAAAGGAATTTTGGTGGGATTATTTTGGATAACCTATTGCGTGATGCACAGGAAGTCGACTGGTCTGAGGTCATAAATGCCGACTCCATTGACTCACAAATTGCTACATTGAACAATCTCCTCCTACAGCTTTACGATCGTCATGCCCCAGTTCGGCCGGTCAAAGTCAAACATCTCCCTGCTCCATGGCTTAATGAAGACATCAAATCTATGATGGTTAAGCGCAATCGTGCCCGCAACAAGTTCAAGCATCATCCCACGGACGAAAACCATGAAAAATATCGTCTGCTTCGAAACCGCTGCAATACCATGTGTAGGAATGCACAACGACGCCATATCCACAACTCGGTTTCAAAGGGGACTCCAGCAAAGGTCTGGAATTTCCTCAAGTCCATAAGTGTCGGTAAAAACCAAATATCATCAATACCTGACCACTTTGATCTCAACTCCCTCCAATTTTATTTCTTCTGGAGTAATGGATGCCAGTTATAAATCCAGAACTTTACAACACCTTTCTTCTTTACCAACACTACCAAGAATTTCATTTTACTCAATTCTCTGAATGTGACGTTAAGAGAGCTATAAACTCAATCGACTCAAACGCTGTAGGGTCTGACAATGTTAGCCGCAAAATGATAACTATCCTTCTTGATTTCCTTCTTCTTCATTTATCCTCAATAGCTCAATTTCCTTTAAACAATTCCCTACCGCATGGAAAGATGCCCATGTAATCCCACTTCCCAAAAAGACTGTCCCTGAAACCCCCCATGACTTCAGACCTATCTCCATTCTTCTATTCCTATCAAAAGTTTTAGAGCGCCTTGTCCATGACCAACTGAATCGTTTTCTTGTGACGAATGGCTTACTCAACCCTCTCCAATCTGGCTTTAGACCTGGTCACAGCACTGTCACGGCGTTGGTAAAATTAGCAGATGATATTCGCTTAGGAATGGAATCTAAGAAACTCACTATCTTGACTCTGCTCGATTTTAGCAACGCCTTTAACACTGTCGACCATACCATCTTGTTACAGCAACTGCGCTCTCTTAATGTATCTCCATCAGTGGTTGATTGGTTTCAAACTTACTTGTGTGGACGCCGACAACGTATAGCATGCGATGAAACTTTTTCAACGTGGGCTAACATCGAGGCTGGCGTTCCGCAAGGTGGTGTGTTGTCCCCACTCCTCTTTTCAGTATATATCAATCCAATATCTCATAATTTAACTTCTTCCTATCACATGTATGCAGACGATCTCCAAATTTATACGCAGTCGACAGCAGGGGACTTATATGAGGCCATCAACATTATCAATGATGACCTTGGTAAAATACGTGCCTGGAGCAACGAACATGGTCTAACTGTAAATCCCAAAAAAACTCAAGGTATACTAATAGGTAGTCCAAATGTCTTAAATCAAATCGACACACCATCATACTCGCAAATTGTATTTAACGGCATCACAGTAGAGTTAAGCAAAACTGTGAAGAACCTTGGCGTGCTATTCGATACATATTTTTCGTGGAAAGCACAAGTTGACGCTATGAGCAGGAAGATGTTTGCAGCCACAAACACTTTAAAACGTCTGCGCAATTTCTTGCCCGTACCCACTAAAATTTCTATCGCACTTTACCTCTTCCTGCCTATTGTTGATTACGCTGACGCTTGCTATCTGGACCTTACTGAAGATCAACTTAATAAGCTTGAGCGCCTTCATAACTTATGTATAAGGTTCATATTTGGTTTACGCAAATATGACCACGTCTCAGAATACCGCACTAAGCTCAAATGGCTTCCTATTCGCCTTCGCCGGAATACCCATTTCCTCTGTCTGCTGTATCGGATACTGTTCAACCCAAATACTCCACAACACTTGAAATCCAGATTCCATTTTCTACACAGTACCCACGAAAGACCACTGCGTTCGTCTAATAATTTGCTGTTAGCTACGCCACCACATACCACATCACACTTCAGTAAATCATTCACGTGCACGTAGTATAGCTATGGAACGAGCTCCCATTTAAGATTAAATCAGCTCAAACTGTATATTCTTTTAAAAAGATGGTTAAAGAATATTATCTTTCTAAAGCATAGAAATTCTAGTAGACTATAAAAGAAGACTTGTAGCATCAAATATCACCTTAATCAATGTTATATATTATGCTTATGCATGTATATGTGTGTATGTATTTAAATATTTATTTATATTTATATTATTATATACTATTATAAGCGTCATATTTATACTTATATTAAGTTACACCCTAGTGCAAGGTTTCCTATGTCATACCTAAGGTTGTCTGGAAGAAATCACTATGTAGTGATAAGGCCACCTTTTGTACATTCTGTATAAACTTTCTTTGTTTTTATTTCCTGCTGTTGCTAATTTTTTTGTATTTGTATGGTGTGCAATAAAGAGTATTATTATTATTATTATTATTATTATTATTATTCTTAAGTTGATCAATGTTTATTTTATGCCACAGTACATTCTAACATAATAATAACACAAGTTATTTGTAAAAATAAATTTAAAAGTCCTCGACTGACAATAAAAGGCATACAAGATTTTCATTAAACACGGCTAAAAACATTCTCGTTCAATTTAGTTTTAAAACAAAAAAAACCCGTACGTATGGCAGATACAATACCTGCCTAACACACAAATAGACAGTTACATACGTCAAACTTAGAAAAGTCTATTATTTCGTCTAGGGTAAAAAATATAACTGCCCCAAAGCCTCTACCCGCCATAGATGACTCTAGATCTTTAATTATCTCTGAAACAAGGACTCGAAAATGTAAAACAAACTTTCATATCCTACTTCACACGCATCCATTAAGATTTCTGTAATTGAAACTAACGGCAGTACAGTACATTTAAAGGCTGTTGACAATTTCTGCCTCAATATTTTCGAGTCACTTGTTAATTAGCTGATTAATTACTCGTCGCCTATACGTTGTTCTGTGACATGAACTGTTTCTTCGCTCGTTTAAGTTCTTAATCAATTTTGAGTCGTGTTTGTCTTATGTTAAGATTTTGTTAGGGACGGTACTACAGGGTACTACAGTCCTTCCTATTTTAACCACCAATAAATCACGTTTAGGTGGTTGAGGAAAAACGAAAAGGAGGAACAGCCAGTGTAATTATTACAGCAAAGGCAAATCCAACTTAAGCCTAAATAAAGGTAAATCAATAAAAAGTCAATCAAAACAATACAATTAAGCAATTGCAGCTACGATTAATTGATAGATTGTTTTGCCTGAACGCGTCAAAGTTAAAATTTTGTATAGATTGTGAACAATACTAGAGTTACTATGCCTCAGAAAGTTTTGCAAATTATTAGCGATGTTGAATCCTATAGGTATACAATTTACAACTTTAGTGCTTATTACAATTCTGAAATACGATTAGGGAATGATTGAATCGTCACATTTTAATAAACACGCGTATATAGCTACAAAATATATTTTTGACCGAAATAACTATGCAGGGTGTCTCAAAGGTCGACGTCAAGCCGAAACCGAGTGATAGGCTAGGTCGTAGTAGTGACTCACACTATCTCATTCAAACCAGAATCTGAAATTGGAACCATTTTTATTAAGTTAAGAGAAATAGTTTGAAACTGAGTTTCTTTGAAAAAACATTTTTCGCGCCCAATCTAAGAAATAAGTAAGTGCTACACTATTTTAGAATTGTTATTAAATGCGCCACTTGTTTAAGTTACTTGCCAAAATAGCGTAGTACATTTTTTTCAGTACAGGCAGTTAAAGTAGGTCGATAAATTAATTTTGAATACTTGGTTCGGCATAAAATGACATTGTCTTTCAAGCTGGAGCAGTTGGTTTAAAATTTAATATTACAGATTGCAGAAGCACTATTTGCAGGTACTTTTTAAAAAAGAAACTTTGGCAAAAAGTAAATATTTGTTGCAACAACAGTCAAAATACTGACGCATGGTGTACATTTTTTTTTGAAAAAACAAATATGCACTATAATTTGAAAAATACTGACACAATTTTTTTAAAATATTTTTCTGACAACTGCTTCGACTTAGCTTATTAACTGGTTTCGGCTTGACGTGGACCTTTAAGACACCCTGTATAATAATAGTATTAACAATAATCCCCAGACAAACACACCACCTGTATGGCGCCAAACTAAGAAAAGCTTGTGTTATGGATGAACATACAGCGAACTGGGGGGGGGGGGGGGTAAGAATAAACAAACATAAATAAATATGGCCCGAAAACAAACATCTGTGTTTATCACACAAATGAATGCCAGGAATCGAACCTGGGACCTCTGGCGTTTGAGGCAGGACTACTTACCACTACGCTACTTGGCTGTAGTATGTATAACAATAAATTATATTAGTTTTATCCTCCTCACAATAATATATTTATTACAAATACCATCCATGTAAAACATGTGACACAATTCAGTTTATTAACAGAACCAAGTCTACCCGAATTTCTATTATAGTGGTACAAATTCATGAAATGTAACTCGTTAATTTTATTTTCATGGCGCGTGTGCGCTTGCGGTACAATACATGTTGCTGGTTGTAAGTTAACTGTATTACGTCACATCCGATTAAAAGCTGATGCAGGCAAGATCTGAACGCACATAAAAGGAAACATTTTACTGCTATCGATGAGTAAGCTGTAATTTCAATGAAATAACTAGGAGGTTGTTTTACGATAGTATAATATAAATTTTTTTCCTCATCATAAATGTGTTCTCCATAAATGAACTAGGAGGTTGTTTTACGATAGTATAATATCAATTTTTTTCCTCATCATAAATGTGTCTCCATAAATGCTCCATGTGTATTGAACTACTGATAACCATAAGAAAATTCGTACTTCTTTTTTTTGAAACATACATAATAGACCTGTAGAAATCGATACAAAAAAAATGCTAAAATGGCAAAGCTGGATGTAGTTCTGGTTTTGTAGTATGTTATATGGACCAGTTATGGCGGTGGAATTCAAATTTGCAATTTCTCAACTGTCCTGAAGAAAAGCTCAAATTTCGCAGATTACCGCATGGTGCGCAGTGAGCACAAGTTTTTCGAAGTTGTCAATTTGGATTCACACCACAACCCCACCTGGTTCATATAAAATAAAACTATGCGCTTTTAAGTTAAGTTCCTAGATGGTTTAGATTATTTGTATATGCAAATAATATGCAAGTGCTTTTGTTTTTTATATACTAATCACAAAATAGAATACCGTTACAGAAAAATTAAGGGCAAACAATACTCTGCTTCAAATTTTTTTTTTAAATTAATACCCTTTTATTTGCTTGAAAACATTATGAGTAGTCTAAGTAGGTGACTAGGTAAATTGCTACACAGACTATCCAGTGTAAATTATAATTGGTCGGTATAAACAAAATATAAGTAATTTTTAGAGTGAAAAGTACTTGGGTGTATTTTAGAATTATTGTGAGTCAATTTTTTATAAAAGTTTATTTATATAGTACGTACCACACACCCAAGAAAATATCTTCATTGTAAATGTATTTAATTGAATTACCCATTAACTGTTTACTTACAACTAAACCAAAACTTTGTATAAAAAAAATACTGCACCGGTAATATATCAAGGTGGTATAGAGGTGGCAGATTCACAAAGCTAAATTACAATTGATATCCATTAATGAATAGTATAATATGTGGAAATATTACGTTCACGCAATTTTAGTTTTAAATACTTACCTGAGTTATATTTTAATATTTATTAAAACGTTCACAAAAACAAATAATGGTTGAACGATATTTTTTTTTAAATTTTTTTTTATTGAAATTGGATTAGACGTTTGTCTTCTATATCACCTGATGAAAAGTGACGATGAAGACGCAGGTGTTACACGTCTATCCACGAGATACCTATTCACTCGACGCTTGAACGAACTAGGACTATAGTTTTCTGCAAAAACAGACGCAGGCAGTACATTCCACACCTTGGCGACCCGCTCCAAAAAGGAGCTATCGAAGCGTTTGGTTCGACTTCTTGGGATATCTACCATGAAGGAATGGAAGTTCTGTCTGCGTCTAGTAGTCCGATGCAAGAAGGGTATGGGTTCAACCTGATCAAAAAGAGCATTCGCGCACTCTCCAAAATGTAATCTGTAGAAGACAGCTAAACTGGCAACTTTCCGACGATGGTCGAGGCTTTGCAGTTTTTTGGTGGTGAGGTCAAAGCTGTTAATGATTTTTCGGGCTCTTCGGTCAACTGCGTCCATCGCTTCTAGTTTGTACTTTGCAGAACCATCCCAAAGGTGGCTACAGTACTCCATACAAGATCGAACTTGAACTGTAGACAAATTAAGTAGCTGTTCAGGGCTGAAGTATCGTCGGACCTTCGAGATGATTCCAAACTTCTTTGAAGCAGTTTGAGCCATGGACTCAATTTGTTGCCCGAAGTTTAGTTGGGACGATATAGTTACGCCCAGAAGCCCTAGGTGGTCGGTTAAGGGTACAGAAACATTTTGGAAAGTGGGCGTTAGGTCGAAACTGCTCTTTTTCGCGGAGAATAAACACGCCTGTGTTTTCGACGGGTTAAATTTGACCAAGTTGGACTCGTCCCAATAGGACACTTTCATGGACTCATGGCTCAATCATGGACTCTCTCAAAGCCCGGATTTCTTGAGGACTCGCTCGCGCATTTGACATGTATCTCTCTACAACGGTGCTGTCATCAGCGTAACCAATAATGCCTGGGGTTAGTAGGTCGTTAATGTGCAGCAAGAATAACGTTGCAGAGAGAACAGATCCCTGAGGTACCCCGGCATTAATTGCCATTAGGTCAGAAGAGCAGCCGTAGACTACTCGAATTGACCGTTCCCTCAGAAAATCAGATATCCAGTCGCAGAGCCCTGTAGGTACTCCATATGCTGGAAGCTTACTCAAGAGACTATCATGCCAGACCCTATCAAAAGCCTTGGAAATGTCTAAGGATACAGCTATAGCTTCACCGTGACCTTCCAAGGCTTCGCTTCATAAATGAGTGGCATACACAAGAAGATCTCCAGTCGAGCGTCCACTGCGAAAACATATTGGTTATCACTAAGGAGCTCGTTGGACTCAAGGTATGCCAGGAGACGATTGTTCAATACACGCTCCATGACTTTGCAAAGTTTGGAAGTGATTGCAATAGGTCGATAGTTGAGGGGATCTGCACGGCTTCCCTTCTTTGGTACTGGTTGCACGTTAGCCAGCTTCCAGGATTTAGGGACCTTTCCAGATTCCAAAGAGAGTCGATACAGGCGCGTTAGTATGGGAGACAACTCGGCTGCGCAGTGTTGTAATACAACTGCAGGTATGCCATCGGAGCCGCTGGCCTTGTTCACGTCTAAATTCTGCAAGTATTTAAGAAACTCATTTTGGCGAATATGAACGGTACCCATTTTGGGTCCGAACTGAGGTAACTAGGGTGGGACTTTACCTTGACTATTCAGACGTGAATAGTCTGCAAAAAGATTAGCAAAGTGTCTGCTTTCTCTTTTCCAGTGTGGGCCAGTGAACCGTCAGGCTTCCTGAGAGGTGGCAGCGATGTGCGACAGAAGTTCGACTCAACCGACTTGGCCAAACACCAGAAAGCTTTGCATCCTGAAGGCATTGACGCTATCTTGTCTCCGATGTGGCCAATGTGGT
Organism: Marasmarcha lunaedactyla; assembly: GCA_923062675.1. Lineage (NCBI taxonomy): Eukaryota > Metazoa > Arthropoda > Insecta > Lepidoptera > Pterophoridae > Marasmarcha > Marasmarcha lunaedactyla. Next base: position 6,986,090 of record OV281339.1, on the reverse strand, counting down.
CAAAGCGAGCTTTTCTGATCACCTTTTCGCAAGACTTGGCAGCATTGTATTTTTTTTTCAGTTCCTGCGAATCCACGGCTTTGCTTCTGCGAGCGCCAGCCCAGGCTATGTACGCTTCTTGCTTAAGCTTTTCAGCTGTGAGGCAAGCAGCATTAAACCATGGGCGACCTTTGGTTTTAAGGGATAGGTCAGCGTAAGGGATGAAATACTCCATTGCTTGGCCTATCACACTTGATACAGCATCAGCGCAGCACGATGGATCAGTTATGTATGAATAGGTTATTTATTATTGCAGACAATTTTTTTGTTCTTATTTTTCTGTATGACAACAATGTATCTTTGATACTGTTAATTTCAACACGAGAAAACTACAATTTTGATAAATAAAAAAAAATGCAATCAAAACATTCTACTACGTTAAACACGTAGCGCTGTTAATGCTACGGGCTTAAGAATAGAAGACGAACGTCACATCCTTTTTCAATAAAAAAAGAGAATAATTTAATGTTAAAGTTAACAATACCCGCAGGAGTTACTGTCAAAATATGTTCATTGTTTTAAGATACTTTTTTGAATACCAAAAGCAGTTATTTTTCTGTTCGTTTAAGTTATAACTTATACGTGTTTGAGAGATATATCTCTCACGGCAAACTGCTTATGAAATAAACTGTTTCCATACTGAGACTATCCAGTTTAAAATAAAACGAATGAATTTATTTTCAATACTCCCGCATGTCTTGACAGCTATAGTCTTTCAATAAACTTAGATAACTTAGAATTCAATGGAAGACCAAAGAAGTCATGGTTAAATAAATGTTTTAATAGAATTTAACTTTAAAAAGTTAGGTCTCTTTAAATCTGAATTATAGTAGAGGTAATAAGGATCTACTCTAAGTATAATCGGAGTTTTCAAATATTATACAAAAAGTATGCTTTTTCCCAATTTCAATTGCACCCAAAAGCAAAATGAAACAACTAAAAATCAATTAATAATTATGTTGTAACAAAAATACTGTCAAAGTTGAGTTTTATAAAATTGTATAACGCCACACAAACGCTGTGTTCGAGCAAGTAGTAGAGAAGCCCTGCCTTATTATGTGCCAGAGGTCCCAGGTTCGAGTTCTGTCATTGCATTAATTTGTGTAATAACCATAGAAGTTTGAACTTGGATCATGGTTGCTTACATATTAGTTATGCTATTTCTAACACAAAAAATTTAGTTATGACAAAATCTATCGCAAATAAGCACTACTTTAACCTACCGAAGATACCGGTCTATCTAATTACCAGTAACCCAGTTTTTCTTAAGTTGATCTTATTGAAATTTAAATTGAGCTTATCAAGAAACTTTACTTAATTAAATATACGTAAAAAGTATACTTTTATGCCTTTTTTAAATTATTAATCATCATTTTATCGCATTAATCTGAAGCTCATATCATTTCAATAAACACTTGACACTGGTCACATTCTCTGTGAACTATTATTAATTTTGCATATATTTCGCATCCTCGTTTGCTAATCAAGCTCTAAGCACAGTTGGTAGCAGTGACAATAATAAGTTAATAACGCTACGAAGAAATGAAGTTCGATTTACTGGGACCATTTTTGTTTTGATTTCTAACATTAAAGGATCGAAGAAGGGATTTAGAATGTAGATATTTTCTGCTTCCGCTAAGTTTAAGCTACACCGAAATTATACCTACATATATGAATGGTATCTATATATCTAATTATGTTTATTCAAGGATAGTTCGAAGATTTGAAGATCGCATTATGTTTTATTGCGAATTGGCTAGGCATTGGATCTCCAAATCATGTGATGAAGGTTTCAACGAAGGCAGAATGTCGACGAGCATTTATCAGTTAAGTGGTAGTTTAAATATTCTCATCCAGTTACAAAGTAATGTTTTTCTGGGTTTCTATCGCTAAACACTTTTTTCGAAGATTTTTTCATTAAGTGCGTCAATGAACACTAAAGTTCTACGTCGATATAGGAGGTAATAGAAATATTTAATTTAATAATTTATTTATTTAATTTTCATTCACTAGATATATTACATCTTACTCCGACGACGGAGATCAATTGTTTCTTCAAATTTTTTATGTCACTCGATTTATTCATATTTAACTGTACTTAAATATCGCGGTATACTGACGTGCTCGTAAGGCAAAGCCGTGACGGTACTTTGAGTGTCTGATGCACTCAAATAAGCTCAAAGCTAGTCGGATAAATTTGAAGATTCCAGGTATAATATACATTGCAATTTAATTCCCTTAATCAATCAAAAAATAGAGTCACAAATAACCTTATAGTGAACAAATTACTTCGAGTGTTTACCAAAACATACAATCATATTATTGTAATTCTATAAGGGTAAATATCAAACTCCATAATATCTAACTAATAAGAATTCAATCAAAATCACCAAAGTCGGTAAGTATTAATAAGACAAAACAAGTGAAATATTAAAATATCACAGGCGCCAATTAATAAGGAGATATCAAAGATTTTCACGACATTTACATTTGACAAATAAAGACAAGTCTGTGAAACGAGTAAGATGTTATAATATTTATTTTATGTAAGGTGTAGAATTTTTATTATTGGATTTTTTTAATGTAATAGACAAAATGAGTCAGGGAAAGGTCCTTTCGTACTTTGTATGTAATATTTTTTAATTAAATCTCTATGGTTGTATTGTTTATTTCTGGCTGATCTTGATTCTTTGAAAATATTGACAGTCCTTTTAAATTCTTTTGCTGATCTATAAAATTCGATACACTCTAAAATTTTATTTAAAAGTAGGCAATATTGGACTCACCTGACGACAAGAATTTGTGAAGTTTGTGGAAATAATGCAGATTCAGTAAAGTTAGCACAGAGTTGGTTCAAGTGTCTGCATCTGGCAATTTCGAAGTCAAAAGTGCCCTGGTCGCTCATTCACGGAAAGTCAATCCCGCACTCGGTGGAATCTTTTCATAAGATATTTTGCCACTGGATAAACTATATTTTTTTATTCAGATTTTTACTGTCAATAGTTAATGAGGCTCAAGCAAGATATTGAAATCATACGCTGGAATTGAGCATGAGAAGTTGGAAAGTGGTCTTTCTTCGTAATTAAGACTTCCCTTGTGGTGAGTCTTGTGGTAAGTCTAAGTGTGCTAAATGACTAAAAAAGGTTGTCCTTTTTTAGTCATTTAGCAAAAATGCAGTGCACGCTCAGCACATTCAGAAGTCCACTTGTTTCGGTGTCTTCAAAATTCCTTAGGTAGTGTAAGGTCGACATTGACAGAGGACCGCAAAACTAATTGTCGCAGTTTTTTAAAATTTTTTAAATTTGAATTGTCAATTTTTTTACAGTAACATCATTATGTTGCTAATTACAAGATGGCAAAAAGTAACTGAACAAAATGATTCATATAAATTACAATTCAAATTTAAAAAACTGATTTTTTTTTAAATTTTATACGAAAAATACCAAAAGAAACTTTTTTTTTCTGTAGCAGAAAATTTAAGGACACAAGTTGAATAGCTAGTTATTTTTTCAGCAATGTTTCATTTAAAAACACATTAATAGTTATAATTGAGTCAATCCATTTAGGATTTTGTGATATAAGTAATTTAGTATTAGTACATAAGTAAACTAATAAAAATTGATCATCAAGAAAAACCTAAAAGTTTGCGTGAGGAGCGAATTTCGATCACATCATGGACCAAACATACTGCTTTGCTGGGACCTTTGATTTTTGATAATTATCCAAAAAGCTTGAAACATTTCTGAGGCAAGCTTTAAAAAAAGCTAACTCATATACTTATTATGAAAGACACGAAGCAACTGTCAACGAACGATATGTTTGAAAAGATAGCGACTGAATTTACTTGTATAACGAGATGTTATAAAATAATAATGAAAATATATTTTCAGGAAAAGTGAAAATAGAAGATTTACTATCTTACTCTCGTATTATTTTATTAATGAATGATTTCTTGAATTTTGCTTATTCTTATTTATACATATTATTTTATTGCTAGAAAATTCCTTGATTGATGTTAAGAAGCTGTAGCACATCAGACTTTTTCTTATCTGTCTCAAGCTATATAGATCCTCATGTTTATGATCTTTAGTAGACCAGCTAGTTATGTACATGAAATCTTAAAAGTAGGTTAGTTACTTTATTTATTTTATAGTTAGCTTCTATCTAAATCCATAAATCCTTGCGTACGAAATAGGCGTTTTGTAAGGGAGGAACATAAAGTCAATTTTATAAAATATTATATATTTATTTAATCAAAGTATATACCATTGCTATCTCCGCACTTTTGCCATCTCATAGGTAGTTAACTGGTCCCTTTACTAAAAAACCATTCAGACGGAAATCAATAAAAAATCTTTGAAAGAAGAAGTTATCCAAATTTCGAAAAAAATAGTAATCTGTTAGAGCAAGGGTCCGGGGAGTGCGGTGGATGTCTTAGAAATTCCAATTGAAGCTCCTCTAATTTGGTAGCCGTCAGTAGTGCAGTGTGTGGTCTTGTGCGATTGACCAGCCTTGGTTGTTACCAGCTAGCTTTTCCATCATGATTTGCAGTTGCTGACAATAGACACCTGCCGTGATCGTCTGGCCAGATTTCAGAAAGCTGTAGTGAACGACACTCACAAGTAACTTTTTTTGAGTCATTTTTCGCTTGGGGTAGGATTGGCTGGTTCGCCAGTGTTCAACTATTGCGATGAGCATTTCCGATTGTCGTACAGGATCCACTTTTCATCACAAGTAATGATACGATGTTAAATCCTTGCATTATTGTGCCAGTTGATTAATGTATCAGAGCAGTCGATGCGCGATTGTCGGTTTGCCATCTCAAGCTTTTTCATCTTCATAATATTCTTCAAGTAGGTTAAAACAGTTTTGTCACTAACACCGCAGCCCACAGCTAACTCGTACGTGGTTTCCGATAGATCCGCTTCCACAATAGCCTTCAATTCTTCATCAACTTTGGTCTGCGGCTATCCTTGGGACTTGTTCTGCAGGTCGGAATTTCCGGGACGAAAACGTTGGAACCAAAAACAGACTGTGTTTTCTTTTGCGACAGCGCCGCCATACACGGTATTAATACTTCGAGCCGTTCCTGCAGCACTGGTGCCGCGGTGGCACTCGTAATCGTAACCAACGCGATATTTCAAGTTTTCCATTTTTGTAAACTAAAAGGCGCAAAGAAAAAGCCAAAGGAGGAAAAAGCAAATGAATTCCTGTTTTCGAAACTCAAATGCTTGAGTAAATAGCTGTATAAATTTGAAATTGGAATTCTTAACCAAACAGGAGATAATACAGATCAAAATAGTCAGTACGACAAACGCCTATTTCATATTATTTTTAAAAACTGACCAATAATTAAAATCATCCATTAACTATATTTAGTTAAAAACTGTTACTTCGTATAAAAAAATATTTTAATGCTTATCATTCATTATCATATTAAACTAATTAATAAACACACCCACTAAACATTACATTCAATACACCTATGCAATAGCGAAATACTTTGCAAAGAAACAGTGTATTTATTTTTATGGTTTAAAACAATATCGTCATTCCTGGATAATTTATTTTTTGTAAAAGTTTTAAGAAAAATAATGATCTTTTGATCCCAAACTTATTAGGTTACTTTTTTCATCGTGTCACACAAACAAAATCACAGAAGATTCAAGAATCGTGAAGATTTACAAAAACAGATTCTTTATCGTATTTTCATAAATAATGTTTATGTTGTCAGAAGCGTAGGAGAGTGGCTGAAAAGAAAATTTAAATTTGTTAAAAGTGTCACTCCTCGTGCCGAACAACGTTAAATAAAACAAATTGTACAATCTTTTTTAAGAAGACTTTCACCGAGATAAATATTTCTTTAGTAACCGCAATGTCATTGGCATTACATCTGTGCAAGATTCTTTTCATTAAGCTTCTTTTACAAGAATACAATGGTACGATACAGTTTTTGGAGGGCGTGAAATTAAACTGTTGTCACAAAGCCGCCCCTAGTAGGCATTCAGAAATTTGCGACATTGGAGCAAGTTTGTACGAGTAATTAATGCCGGATTCATTCCATTGCTAGGAATTTCTGCCATTTATTTGGTTCTTTGAAATAAAGAAAAAGTCAGATTAAAAAAAGCATGTAGCTTGAAATTTATCGTAACACAAATAAGCTTAAGAAAGTATAACTCCGTTACGCCGGTAGCAATAAACATGTGTAATTTTAAATACAATACTAGTATACAACACAATGAGAGACTCCTTTCTTTTTACGGCTGGCTCGGGTGTACCTCAAGGTGCCATCCTGGGGCATCTATTTTTCAATTTGCTCATTAACGACATTACAAGTGTAGTTAAGCACAGTATGATCTATCTTTTTGCTGATGACCTAAAGCTTACGAAAATTGTATCCAGTCTTACTGACTCAAGTGACTTACAGCAGGACATCGACAACCTTCAAATATGGTGTAACATAAATAAAAAGTTTCTGAATGCTGCCAAATGCCATCACATAAAATTCACCAAAAAACCTAAAATATTTCAATCACAATACAGCATGAATGGCAATAAACCTGAAGAAGTTACCTAGTGGTAACTTCTTACGCGATCTTGGTGTCCTGATAGACGCTCAACTAAGGTTCTCATACCATATAGATAAAACTGTAAAGGAAGCAAACAAGGCCCTAGGCTTTGTAATACAAAGACTAGAAGTACGAAGGACTATAGGAAACCGTCAACCGTTATTCTATTTAACAATAATTAGGTCAGAAGCAAATTAGAATATTGCAGCTCGGTACGGTGTCCTAGCTACATTGTGCATATGAAGAGGATCGAAAGATTACAAAAACAAACTGATATCCACTTTATCTTACCGTTTCAATGCTCTCGTTCATTAAAAAATGACTCAGAGAAAGCCAAATACTTTCATTTAGAGCCTCTGTTAGTCCGGCGTATAATCTCGGATATGTCGATTCTATATAAATTGCCAAATAAATGTAATGACAGTCCCATGTTACATAATCAATTAATTTTCAACGTTCCGCGACAATTACTCGGGTATCCTTGTGCACTGTTCAAAATTAAGTTCTGTAGAACCAGGCTGGGCCGCGATTCACCTGTCGTTCGTCTATCTCGGCTGGAGAATGAGCTCTCAAACAAGATGCATAATCTAGGTTTCCATTTTCCGAGTCTACATAGGTTTTTGTTCTTAGAGAGTGTGATTTATCTTAAAATGATGTTCATTATTTTGCCAATATTAAAAAACTCATATTATTATGTGTGTATAAGCTTAATTAGTTTGTGTAACTTTTTTTTACTTAACTATAAATTTTTTTTTAAATTTATGCCGTGATCTCCTATAATTCTGACAATACTTAGATCTAAACTGTACGCTAGATTTAATTTAATTTTAACGGTATATGTAAGCTTGGTGATCCCAGTATCTAAATGAATATATAAATTATGGGCTCACCTCAGTTTCTTCAAACAGATTGCCATATCAAAACCCTACTGTCGCCATTACAATGTCAGCCTCAGGTCGCTACGGTGGTTTATTCTAAGATCAAACACTTTCGAATGATTCTAACAATTCGAGGGGGCCTTAGATCGCCCAACTGTGCCAGGGCTGGGGTCCGCGCTACCCCGGACAACAATGTCCCGGCTGGCGGTTGTTTACACTATATATTGTGTAAGTACAATGTACATGTTTTTGTTGTAAGCTACAAGTGAAAACAATCATTGTATAGTTTGCTCTTGATAAAATGTTATTGTTTCAAGAGGTAATAAAAGCGCTAGCAAGGATCGCGTTTGTCGTATGCGTCGCATTTAGCTGTGTGTGGCAGTTTATTTTAAAAACGCAATATTTTCTCAGATTATTTATTTTTATATTTAAAAATCAGATTTGAGACACGTTAATCTGTTTTATTTTAAGTCTGTAAGACATATTTTAAACTTGTTGTGTATCCGTAACATAAATGAATTTGATTTCTATTTATTTATGAATTTGATTTAATTTTCCGCCGGCTTTTTAAAAGTTCAAAGTTGTACATGTTTGCCTGACATTAATTGTCATTAATTATTTTTTGGTTTATTTTGATTTGTTGTGTTTAGCCTGTATGTACCAATTATTATCTTTACCAGATTCAGAAAAAAACTTTGTAAACAATGAAACGTCAATGACCCTTTGGCATTTTAGTGATGTTACCCATACTGATTATTGAATTATTAAATCTAATCGCTTTGGCAAAGCGATAATCGACATCAACAAATCAACAAAATTATTTTTTTATCAAAAATATAATTTCTTTTTATAAATAGAATTAACAATCAGTCTTCTTTATATTTTTAAAATAATAGAATCAGACGAAACAATATTAAGCTAAATGTTATGTTTTCTTTCCAGATTACACAATCAAAACAAAAAAACAAATTATATGCACTTCTAAAATCAATTTATATTTTTTATTTATATTATACAAGAGTTACTCTTTAATCAGTTTTTTTATTACTCAGAATCAGTCACATTTACTACATAATTAGTATGACATTCCTCAAAACAAGCAGGGCAAAGACGATTTTTGCAAATCTTATACCTAAACCTATTTAATTTAAACCTACTTATTTTAACCTCTTTAATTTAAAAAAGGATATTTTTTCTCCCGAATAGGACTTATTATACCAAAAAACGACAAATTCAAAATCAAAACTCACCTAATAAAAGAATCAGTAACAACCACAATATTGTTCCAACGGCAAAAAGTCTTCGTAAACTATAATTTTACAAAATTACACTGAAACTAAATCTAAACTTGAATCCATTGAAGGGAACGTAGCCAAAAGGCTAGCCGAATTACCACGCTGGATCGCGATAGTTAATTAAGTAAGCAAAAATATATTTTACATTCTCCATGTAATGCACGTATGAAAAATCTTAAAAATTTTGAAACAGCGATTATTATTTTTGATTAAAGTAAAAAAGCGGAACATAGTATTAGACATTACTTATCGGAAAATGGCCCTGATGCTTTCACTCACACAAACTCAGTTTTATTGACATACGCTCGTATTGTTGGTTCAGTTCGCGTAGTCACTTAACTATTGGGGAAGTAAAGTCAAGCGACCGGATAAGGTTTTTGACTTCCACGCCTCAGGAACCATTAAAAAAATTACCTATCTGCGTTATTTTAATTTGATCAAAGGTTATTCTGGTTTATACAATATTATTAATAATAAATATTAATGAAAATATATTTTCAAGTGTTATCTTCTACTGATTTTTAAATAACATTAAGGTGTTTCATCTGGTATTCGATATGTTTAATTTATTAACTACTTGTGGTTGTTTTATGAATGTACTAATGCATGACGAACGGTTGCTACGAATCTCAACGTAACATATTATTTTTTCCCCCAATGATTTGGTATTCTCAAAAAAGCAAGTCATTAGTGACTACCATTGTAATTTCCCCACGTCAAATCATATCTAATGTAACACACGTAAAGAGATCTTTAAGCCTGAAACACAGCGACACGTGATAGCAAAACATTAAAAGGAAATCCTTAACATGGAAGTAACGAGAGGATCTTTCCCTGTCTGTAACTAGAGACATAACCTTTAAAACAATAAAGCTCACACATCGACACTGCGCAATTATTTTTATTTAGGCAATACTCGTAAATGAAAACCATTCTTTGCGCTAGTTTCTATCTCACGGGTTGAAAGGTGAAAATGGCCTAAATTCTTAATGCTGTGAATGACATGAAAAACGAGTTTTATCGGCGGCCGTGCGACATTACCCCGCGAAGCTTGGAGCTGTTACCTTTTATATCTGCTTTAATTATTTTTTATGCGAACGAAGTGACGAGGGCCGCAAATAAATGCCGTTTACAAACGTGTGTTGGAAACAAATGACTGGCACTCAAAATGTATTCAAACATAAGTATGTTAAAGAACTGTATTCATTGTCACTGCCCGTTCGTTTCGTTCGTCCGTCTGTTATAAAAATGTTAGTTGTTAAGTAACAAACATGGCACAAACAAGCGAAAAGCACCATATTTTTATGTATTATTATGTATTGATATAAATGTCTGTTTAATTTTTTAGGTTAGGGATGATTTAATGAGTCAATTTTTTAAATGACAGATGACATTTATTGTTTAAAGAACCTATTATACAGGGTGTCCTATAACTTGCACGATAAACTGAAATGAATGAAAAATTGAGGTGTGCCCTACCAGATAAAAAAAGGCCTTAGTAGAAGTGCCACCAGTTTCAAGATACCGACCTTTAATTTTTTTCAAAAACTGCCGCTTTTGGTCAGTTTTTTTGTTGCTGTGTGTACATTCAGGCAGATACTTTTGTGCTTTTTTTTGTAAATATTTCAGAATAGTAGGTCTATCACATGCAAATATCATTTTGTTAAAAATATATAATAAATAAACGATGCTTTAACTCGAACATGTGTTCATGTGAACATTTATTCAAATTTAATATTAATCAGCCCCTTTGGCACAAAACTGGCAATTTCAATTTTTTTACAGAAATATGGACAGTACCTTTCTGAAATCTTTATTAATACGTTATTTATTTGAAAAATGTGCAGTGACAGTCCAGTACATTTTTTCTACACTACTGAATGCCAAAGCTGATGTAAATAATCTTTTTAGAAAAAAATAATGAGAATAATATGTTTTTTCTCAATGATACCTAATGATATTTAACAAAATGATATTTGCATATGGTAGATTTACTTTTCTAGAATGTTAACAAAAAAAAAATAGAAAAGTATCTGCTTGTTTGTACATACAGTAACAAAAAAAACTGAACAAAAGCGGCATTTTTCAAAAAAAATTAACCGTCGGGGATATCTCGAAAACGGTGATACTTTTAATGAGGTAATTTTTTTTTATCTGGTAGGGCACACATCAATCTTTATTTCATTTCAGTTTATCGTGCAAGTTATGGGACACCCTGTGTATATAAGACTGAAACAAGAAAATCTTTACTCAAAAAAAAAATAAATTGAACACCACTTACTTGAGTTGGACTTCGCTTAGAACGACTTGATGAGAAGTGCTCAATGACTTCCCAGTTGGATTTCTTTGGGGCAGGGGTGTTAGCGGGGGAGGGCGAGGCACGCGGGCGGGAGGGTGTGCTGCGGCCGGAGTCGTCTGTGCGCGTGATGGCGGCCGAAGAGCGCAGAGACGCGCAGCGGCGTCCTCGCAACGCTTCCTGAGAAAATACGGCTATTGTAATGAAAGTTTTTTAAAAGATTTGCAAATTGCAAAAGGGTTTTGCTATTTTGGCTCATAAACTGTCACTCATACTTTAGTATGTCGTGAAATGTCTCGTAATAACAATAAATTGACCAAAATATGTTGATCCCTTTTAAACATGACATAAATTGAAATCCCTAAAGTTTGAACATTTAAATTCAATTGTCATAAATATTTCTGCTCATAATGAAGAAAGTCCATACATCACTTCTAGGTGTAGCAAATTAATAGAATTTAACCAATGATTACTTTGAAATTGTCATAGGCTTTGTAGATTAGAAATTGAATAGTTATAAAAAAAATATTGTAGCCTTAAAATAAATTAAGAATTTATGCAAGGATTCAAGGATGCATTCATACATGTGTCACGGCGACGACGTAACATAATTCGACAGGCATCCATATAGAGCAATAACCAATTTCACAAGGAATCGTCAAGTCACTGTGGTTCAAACGGAACGAATGTTAGCTTCGGTCGCGAGAGACCTATCGGAGTAATTCATATTGGTTGATATTTGAATTGTTACAATTAATTAGATATATTCATATTTGAATAAAATATACAAAAGTTTGCAGTCTATGTAAAAATTTAGAAGAAAGACAAATTTTGTAAAGTTTCTTCGAACAATCTAAGAACAAATGAATAAAGAAAAGAAGCGCGCCTGGGTGGGTATATAAACCCGTCCGAACGAAGAAGCAGGGTTGCATAGAGATCTTGATTGCATAGAGATCTTGAACTGCCTACAGTACAACAACACCTCAAAACACTCTCTGAAGCGTTCTTCAAACGCTCCGAAACCCATCCCAATCCTCTAGTTCGTGATTCAGTCTCATATACTACTCCTGTCTTAGATTCGAAGTTCAAAGTCGCTAGGCCTAGGAATGCGCAAGCGTACTCATCCACCAGACTGTCAGCCGATCTCGACGCCCTTCTGGCCGCAAATTCTAATTCTAACGTAAATTCTAATTCTAACGTAATTCCTAATTCTAACGTAAATGCGAATTAATTCAATTTTATTTTGCAATTTTAATTTTTTTTTTAAATTATTTGATTTTCATTTTGAGCACCTTCAGTGCTTTGAGCACCTTCAGTGCTATGTAATCCCAGCGGGTGACCCCTTCTGGGCCCCGCTAGCGCGGCCTCTTTCTCCAATTGGCCGTTGCTCAGATGAAGGCTGAGTGGCAAAAATGCACGAGCCGACAGGGGGTTTTTAGTGGGTATGGTTCTGGTAGGCGTCGGAACGAGCCCCACATAACTCTGGAATCGCGCCAGAGTATGCGTCAGTGCATTTTTATCCTCCTGCTCTTCCCGCGGAAGGGAACAAAAAAAAAAAAAAAGAAGCAGGGTCTCGCTGCGATCGCCGCCCGGTACAGACGTGCAAGACCCCGTTCTCCGTTGATCGGTCCCTTCCCGATATCCTGTGGCGCTCAGTCTACTGACGTCACAGTTTAGCGTGTTGGTTCCGTGCTGCGGTTTTCAAGGTTTTTCTACTCCCTCTGAGTGCTATCGAAGTGTGAGTGTTCTTTGCGAATAAGCCTCTTAGTCTTCAAAGTGCTGTGCAGTATTGTGTTGTGCTTGTGCTGAGTGCTGTGTAGTGCCCAGCGTAAGTAGTCTGGTTTCAGTACAAAGGATACTTAACGGTGACAACGAATTTGTACTGATCCAGACCTTTTTATTTTATTTATTATTTCCTTCTACTGTTTTATATTTTCTCTTCTATTTTCATATTTATTTTTATCATTTTTGTGTCTTTTCGTGTACAATTGTCCTTTTTTCGGTAAAGGTTGACCCTAACGCGGTCAACTCTTTACCTGCGTACTCTTTTTAAGGTTTCTAGGTAGCGGTTACTAGAAATAGCGGTTACTAGATAGCGGTACTACGGTTAGTTTTAAGTTATTCTCCCCAGCCCCCCCTACCGCTGGTAGGGAGGATAGCCGTTAGGGTTCGCTAGTTTTTAGGAACTAGGTATCTTTTATATACTTATATATACATATAATTGTCACAACACCTCCCTAATGGATTCGCTTATTAACTTCGCGAAAGCGTTCACCCAGGCGCTTGCTGCGGCAGGCGTCTCCATTCCGAACGACATCCAAACGCAGGCCTTGCCGGCATCAATCACGTCCCCGGCCCCTCAGGCCTCAACCCCAGCCCCTCAGGCCTCCAACGTCCAGACCCCTCAGGTCTATATCTCTCCCGCGTCTCCCGTCCTATCCGATATAGACTGCACGTCGGTCTCATCATCTCAAACGTCGCGCCGTAAGCGTACCGCTCCCGGGAGAGACTCGGAATCCGCGTCTGATGCGTCATCGGACGACGCCACCGTAACCGGCTCTCCTGAGCCTCCATTTGAATTAGTTGCCAAACGCTCTAAAAAGCGCTCGTGTCTTCAACACCCAAACCCGCCCCGGTGTACTCAACACCCGCCCCCACGCCATTTATGTCACTAGAAGTGACCACGTCTCCGTCGGTCCTGTCGAAGCCAGCGTCGCGCTGCACTCCCGTCCCGGTTAATCCTCAGCTTCCTCCGCCCGTCTTCCTCCGCGAAAAAGCGCGCTGGACCGCGGTTTCTAACTTGTGCAAAGAGCACAATATCAATTATCTCAAGGCGAATAACGCAGGCGATACTATTAAAATCCAAGTCGCGACTATCGACAACTTCCGCGCGTTCACTAGGCTGCTTTCAGTTAGGCAGATCGCGTACCACACCTACGCCCTCCGGGAGGAGCGTAAGATCCGCGCCGTACAACGGGGCGTCCCTTAAGTCCCAAGGCTTCCCGGCTGAAGCAGTGCACAAGATGCACTCGAACCACGGTAGGCGTTTTCCACTCGCCCTTGTCATCTTATCCAACACACCCAAATCGACGGAGATCTGGCACAATCTGCGGACTCTCTAATATCTCCATCGAGCGTCCTAACCGTCGCGGTCATCCTGGGCAATGTCACCGTTGCCAGCTCTACGGCCACGCAGCGGCTAATTGCTCTGCCCCTCTCAGGTGCGTTAAGTGCCTAGATCCCCACATTACGAAGGAGTGCACTCGCACTTCCGACTCCACTTCCCCCCTGCATGTGTGCTGTGCGGCCAGTCCGGCCACATAGCAAACTACAGGGTATGTCCGCGTGCTCCACGCTCCTCCGTAAAGAGGGCCGCGCTAAACCGGCGCAGCCGCTGACCCGCCGCTGCGCAAACGGGGTCCCCCGGATGCAAAGCCCGAGCAGCGGATGCCGACTCCGGCTCTTTGCTGGAGACAGCGTCCGGCCGCTCCTGCACCACCTTCCCTTCCTATCCCAGCTCCCGTCCCGCCCGTCGTTCTCACCTTAGTCATCGTTGGCTGACGACATGAAGACCGTGTTCAACGTCATCCAAAACGTCGACATTAACGAAATCGCCGTACTCGCACGCAAACTGCGAGCCTCCCACTCTCCTCAAGAGCGTCTATTTGCATTAGCCGAGCATCACTCGCTACTCAGCTCTTTATAAATTCTATTTTTCGTGTAAATTCGGTAATAAATAAATATGTCTAGACCCGCAAATCCCGCGTCCTGTCGTTTCAAACCCAAGGGCTTATTCCTAGTTTCTTTTAACGGTCGTTAGTTCCTAGTTTCTTTGTACTAACCTCCCTGAGCTCAAACTGTTCCTTCAGAAAAACGAGCCAGATTTATTGCTTCTCCAAGAGACGTGGCTCAATCCAAGCCGCACCAGGGGATTCGCTATTCCCAAATAGACGTTCACTCGTACACTTCCCAAATAACGATAGGCCCAACTCCGACGGTTACGCCGGCACAGCTTTTTACTACAAAAGAGGTTTCCATTGCGCTCCTTAACATGGAAGCCACTGTGTGTTGATTGGCTATGACTGGTCATCCGACCGTCATAATAGCTTCAATCTACATACCTAGTGGCACCAGACCTATCCGTAGCGACTTCGAGGCCATTCTCATACTCAAACATACTGACTGACGTGCCTATCGACTAACATCAGTGGTATCGCTCTCCTTAACATCACTGAGCAACTCGACTTAGACGTCATCTCTCCCGTCACTCCCACTCACTATCCCGACAACCTAAACCACTCTCCTGATATCCTCGATTTTGCGATCGTCAAACGAATCAACCTCGATCTCAGGTCTATTGAACCGCTCGATGACCTAGGTTCTGATCACCGCCCCGTCTCCCTCGTGCTAGGACCACCTAACGATAAGGTCACCTCTCCTAAGACCTTTACCAACTGGAAAGGCTTTCAAAATACGTAAGTTTCAGCCTTAGAGGCCCCGAACTATCCGCTCGCGATCTCGCCCGACCAATTAGATAGCCCATATAAAATAGACTCGATAGTCGATTCCCTCACTGATGCTATCAACTCAGCCATCAGTGTTAACAAAAAGGTTGCTATGCAAGGCAAACCCACGCTTCCCTTAGCTGTTAGCAAGCTAAGAATGCGGCTCTCCGGAGAGCCAAAAAATATCCCACACCCGCCTATAGATTAGCTGCGAATCGACTACAACGTAAAGTTAGGTCTTGCTTCGCGGAACTCCGAGACGCTCAAATGAACAATCTCATGGAGAATATCTCTCCGTCCCACCAAGCGTACTACAGTAAGGCCCGAGCCTTACGCGTAGACACCGCCTCTCACGTTCCTCCTCTCACTCGTCCCGATGGCACTACTGCCTTCGAAGTCGAAGAGAAAGCCGAATGCTTTGCTGACAGCATTGCTGCACAATGATCGCCCAGCACGCAACCTCTGGATCCCTCTCACATCCAGGAGGTGGAGGACGAAGTTCTTCGCAGAGACTCCCTCCCCATCACTGACGACCCCGTCATAGTCTCTAATGACGAAATCTCGCTTCTCATTAGAAATCAAAAGTCCAAAAAGGCTCCGGGTGCGGATGGAATTTCCAACCACGCACTTAAGCACCTGCCTCAACAGGTGCTTACCTTGTCAGCTGTCATTTTCAATGCCCGCTTCGACCATAGCTACTTTCCAAAAGCTTGGAAAGAAGCGACAGACATAGGCATTCCCAAGCCGGGTAAACCTCTGAATATCCCGGCTAATTACAGATTTTTCAGCCTCCTCAAGGCCATGTCTAAACTTCTCGAGAGAGTCATACTCTCTCGAATGCGGAACCATCTGTTCCCAATGGATGGCGACCCCCTCATTATTCCCCATCAGTTCGGCTTTCGCGCTAAGCACTCCTGCCCACAGCAAGTCCATCGAATCGTCGAGTACATACTTGACGGATTCTAACCGCATCGTTATAAAACAGTCGCGGTTTTCTTTGACGTAGCCAAGGCTTTCGATAAAGTCTGGCACAGCGGTCTCGTTTATAAACTCTACAAAATAGGCTTACCGGATCGCCTAGTCAGGTAAATCGCGTCGTTTCTCAAAGACCGTACGTTTCGATCTAAACATGAAGGCACGCTTTCCGCGCCTCGCCCCGTAAAGGTTGGAGTCTCTCAAGGCTCAGTCCTCGCCCCTCTGTTGTACACCGTGTACACCAACGACAACCCCATCCTGCCGAAAGGCGTCGAACTTGCCCTCTTTGCCAACGACACCGCACTCTACACCAAAGGTCACAGTGTCAGGTG
Organism: Marasmarcha lunaedactyla; assembly: GCA_923062675.1. Taxonomy (NCBI): domain Eukaryota; kingdom Metazoa; phylum Arthropoda; class Insecta; order Lepidoptera; family Pterophoridae; genus Marasmarcha; species Marasmarcha lunaedactyla. Next base: position 6,969,201 of record OV281339.1, on the reverse strand, counting down.
CAGCTTGTAACCAGACTCCAAAAGGCTGTAAACGCCCTCGGTGTATGGTTTCAAAAATGGCGCATCGATGTGAATCCAGACAAGAGTTCTGCGATTCGCTTCGATCCCAAACGCCGTCGTCCCGCTGGCGATCCCCACGTTTGAATGTTAGGCATTCCCATCCCCTGGAAGCGCAGTACTTAAATACTTAGGCGTCACCTTAGATCAGACGCTTTCTTTCAAGCCACACGTCGATAGAGTAACGAAACTCGCGCGTTTTTACTTAAACCGCCTATATAGTATGATAGGAAGAAAAAGTAAAATATCTTTTAGAAATAAACGTACGCTTTATAAGGTCTGCGTTAGACCCGTCATGTCATATGCTTCGCCAGTCTTTGCCCACGCCAAACCCTCTGTCCTGTATAAACTGCAGGTAGTTCAAAATCTCTTCTGCCGCAGGGCCACAAACGCACCTTGGTACGTGCGTAACGCGGACCTGCACAGAGATCTTGAACTACCTACAGTGCAACAGCACCTCAAAACACTCTCAGAATCGTTCTTCAAACGCGCCGAATCCCATCCCAATCATCTTGTTCGAGATTCAGTCTCATATACTGCTCCTGTGTTAGATTTGAAATTCAAAGTCGCTAGACCGAGAAACGCGCACACTGGCGAACCCACGCAATTAACTTTAGATCTCGAGGCCCTTCAGGCCAAAAATTCTAATTCTAACGTAAATTCTAATTCTAACGTAAATCCGAATTAATACAATTTTATTTTTAAATTTTTTAATGTTTTTAAATATTTACTTTTCATTTTGAGCACCTTCAGTGCTATGTAAACCCCAGCGGGTGACCCCTTAAGGGCCCCGCTAGCGCGGCCTCTTTCTCCAATTGGCCGTCGCTCAGATGAAGGCTGAGTGGCAAAAATGCACGAGCCGACAGGGGGTTTTTTAGTGGGTATGGTTCTAGTAGGCGTCCCACATAACTCCAATCGCGCGCGCGGAGCATACGTCAGAGCATTTTTTATATCCTCCTGCCCTTCCCGTGGAGGGGAACCAAAAAAAAAAACGGAGTATGCGTAAGGGCATTTTTTATTCCTCCTGCCCTCTCCGTGGAGGGGAACAAAAAAACAAATGAAGCAGGGTCAGTCAGTTAAAGTAAGCTAAAGAGTAAGGAGGAACGAGAAGAGAGAAGTAAAAGAAAAAAGAAATTAAGTGCGAAGACAAAAGCTAGTGGAAAGAAGATAGTATCGGTGCGTTGAAGCCTTTGGAAAGGTCTATTCGGAAGAAAACAACGTCATCAAAGTCATAACTGCAAAGATCAACGTTGTTAACCACTTTCGTAACACAAGCAAGCAAGTTTTTCTAAGCGTACTCCACCAGAAGACCCACTACGTCAGCCCTGTGGCTTTCTTCGCGAGCTTAGGGCGTAGGGCAACAAAGTCGAGACAAAAGCACCCCCCCCCCCCCAGAAGAATTAAGACTTCCTGGTAGCCGAGACGATCTCTTAAAAACCTCTTTTTTATTAAGCAATAATGTTTCTAAGAAATATTAGTTCTAAGCTTGCTAAATTTAGGATTACATTAAAAAAAATTATCTAGAACCCATCTCGACTGCTTTTCCTTCAGAGATGTACAAGATAGCTAAGTGAAAAAAAATTCACTACTAAAAAAAATATCAATTTATTAATCATTTCTTAATTTTTTATTATTAATTCTTGCTCATTACGGTAATATTGTTGACCGATTTTCAACATGCTTATTCGAGTATTGCATATTCTGTTGTACTTTTACTCCTTTTTTATTACAGGTAAAGGTAAAGTAAGTGGGTAAAGTCTGAATCGTACTTAACGCGTGATTCTGTATAATGACCTAACCTATTAGGACTTTTCCTAATTTTACATGACTTTTAAACTTTTCAATAAAAGTTTGCAGATTACTGCAGCTATATAAACTAAATCAGTAAAAGATTTATTAATATCCGCCTTATATTGACGACATTGAAGAATATCGAACCAAAGGCTCCAAACAAATAAATATGAGTTTCTTTCATCCATGGCAACTGATCCTTTTCACACAAAACATCGATTCTGTTAACTTCCAATTACGTTTTTATTTTTTAAAGAAAATGAGGGATTATTTTTGTTTAATTAAAGAGGCTCTTGTTTATAAATAATAAGAAATAAACCCTTTAACCGTCACTGATCGCCCCAGGGGCTGGAGGATCAAAATAAATGGTGGATTCAATCTTCAATTATTTTCGGTAATCAGTAAACTGACTGTAAGGGAAAAACAGAAGGTAAATAGGGACCAAGGGTCCTTATTTTCTGGAGGCGGAAACAGTGAGAGAGCTTCCGCGAAAAAGAATTCTAAAAAGATATTTTTTTGTAAATTTCAAACTCTTTTTCGTTGAAATGGAAAGCTATTTATGTATTTTTTGTATTGATAAGAGATAAAATTCTAAAAATTTTACAATTTTGTGAACAAAATGACAGTTAAAGGGTTCAAACATTTCACATTCATTAAAAAACGATGGAAAACAATGTCTACTGTATTTTCTTTCTTTTTTGAAATCTATTTTATTGCTAAAACCTAGTCAGTCAGGAGAATAATCTAAGCCAAAATTTTATTTTACAAGCCTTTAGGAGTGTAAATCCAAAATTGCGAGCGCGCTGGGTTAGCCACTGTCTTGTTTTTTATTTGTGATTTAAGCCATTTTCAAGCATTTGAAAAATTACAAATTATCAATTGTCTACATTTTACTCCATGTAAATTGTTTTGTGATATGTTAAAATGAAGGGGAGAAAATCGGGGAGAAAAGAAATGATAAAATTATCCCAGTTATTATTGACTTTACGGCCTAAATGTACCACTACACAGAGGTGTGGAATTTAAATTGCTACAATTTTGACCTCTACCATTTTTTGGAAAATACTTACTAGACTGGGCTAGTCATCTCCTTTTTGCACTTTCTTCTCAGCCGAAAGACAAAGGCCTCCTCCGAGGATCCCGACACCACTCGATCTTGTGCGGGCCGTATTCACTGTTTTCCATCTTGTGGGGTCCTGCCCACACTGCATCTTCGGGTGGTGTTCGCCACTGAAGAACTTTACTGATCCAACGGTCATCTGTTCTTCGAAATATGGGCCCTGCCCATTGCCACTTCAGTCTCGCAATCCTTAGAGCTTTGTTAGTACCTCTGGTTCGCTTGTGGATTTCCTTATTTCTGTTAAGATCTCGCAGCGAGAAGCAAAGGGCCATAATAAAAAAGTAAATTTCGATATATAGGCGATTAGTTTTATATCCCGTATTCTGGCCTTGTATATAATGTAAATACGCGTCTTTGGCTTGTTATACCTTTCATTTGAATGTTAAAGAAGTTTAACTTCTAATAATTGAATTGATTGAGACTGTTTTGTAGAAGTTTAATGGTTTTAGATTTGAAATTATATTTGCAAAAATCAGTTTATATTTAATTTCTTTTTTAATACATAAAATTGCGTAATTTTTTATAACCTGTCAGAATTATAAGAATTTTCTATGCGAAATACAAAGTCACTGACAGAATTATAAAGTCAATGATTTTCTTCCTGGTATTTGAAGTTTCGTAACGTAAATAATTGATTCAGTGATTCAGTAAATAATTGAGGGAGGAATTATATAAATTGCAATGTCTTATTATTACGAAGCAAATCAGGACATTTTTTTTAAATTTTTGTTCGACACGCCAGCCATACATCCAAACTAGACTTTTAATCATGCCAATCCATTCATGCCATCTTATTCACAAATTCAGATTATTTTATTGAGGCTACTGCAAAAGACTTACTTACTTACTTGCTATAAATAAGATACGATTGGCAGTATAAAAAATACCATCGTGGTAGTAATGTAACTTTAAACAAAAGGTACACAGAAGGATGCAGAGCTTCTCCAGCAAGTATCTTCCTATCGTGGTACTTTCCCCATTTTGGCATCACCCACGCCCATAAACCTGGTAAAGAAAGAGTCTTACCCAATGTGACTGCTAATTATGAAGGAGTCAATCTTAATTTTCTTCTACTGCCTTGTTTGCGATATTTATGATGTCTAGGGAAAACGAAGGAAGATATCGTGAAATATCTCATGTCATACCGTGACCTTCATCTGTACCGCAATACCAGCGACTTAGCACTTGATGCAGTTAGCAACACCACGGTTATAGATACCATCCCAACGTTATAAATATAAATGTATTCTCAACGGGGATTGTTATGTAAATCCTAGATGATAATCACCATGATTCCTAAATAAATTCACAAGTTACAAGAGGAAACATTCTACTTTTTAACCTTCATACATTTTCCGATAGGTATAGGAAAAGTTTCAAACACAAGCTCTTTTTTCCCCCTATTTTTCTGTTAACAGAAAACTATATTAAAACTTCAGTGTGCAGTTTCCGGATGAATAAACTCAAATACTGCCACAGTTTTAATTGAACTAGTAAAATATCTACGTCGCTGGATTTTGTTTACTTTTACAGCAAACATTGTATGTAGCGGCAGTCAACATCAACATGAGAATACCATTTGAGTATGGGACTTAAGAGCAACATTTTATTCGCATGAAACCAAATTCAAATCTAAATGTTTATACCGATTTGTATTTCATACAAAATTAGGCCATAAATGGAGCCCTTTGAATTTTCTTTCAAATAAACGAGGAAAAGATAAAAATAATTGTGTTGATTGGGCGTACTCTAAATATTATGTCCAGACGGATTTAGAATGTAATAATATTATGAGGGATTCATAAATAATATATTGTCGAAATGATTTATATACCTATATTGTCGAAATAAAAAAGAATATACTCGTAAATATACACTGTGGAATCTTATCCATACTGTTCCTTATTGTGTTCATGTTACACACAGTTATAACATTACATCAAAGAATTTATTGTGCCGTATCTCATGTAATATTATGGAAAATTTTCATTTCAATTTAAATTTATATTGAGAAGCTCATTTTTGCGTTGAATGGAGAACTCCTACTACTACCTACATAGGCAATTCAGAATAAAGGCAAACATTACGCGCTATTGAGGTAGATTCTCCTCAACCTTACAATAGGTTCTTCCAAAATGGCGGCAGTTCCGGTGCCGTGACGTCACGTCTTTTGTCATTTATTGACAACCATGGAATGACTCGCACGAATCCAAGGTTGTTATTATTTGAAAAGTACACATACTTTTTCTCATGAGTATGTTTTGCTTTATTTTTTTGGTGGTTAGAAAGTTTATAACTTGTATTTTGAGTTAAATAAAAAAAATGGTAGTTGAGGCGAAAACATGCTAAAAGAGATTTATAGTGTTGTAGTAAAATTTAATTGTCTTTTTCCAATTACTTATAATTTTAAATATAACGTGAAGTTAAAGTTATTAATCGAAAAGTGTAATTATTATTATTACTTGTGTCCTTTGTATCAGATACATGGTATTCATTAGCTATTTTATTTCCATTTGTACGAGTAGTTCACCCAGCCTATTGCCAAAGCTCTTGTTATACTAGAGTATAAATAACTAGAGCACATTCCAGAATGGCGATCACTAGCTAATTATCAGGAATATCTTCAAAAGGACCACGTCAACACACTATTTCGCAAACATGACAAACTGGCCCGTTTGACGTTAGTTTCGTTTCCGCGCCCGAAACTTACTTAAGAAAGTACAAGCAATGGAGAATTGCCAACACAAGGAGTTATTGCTTTTAATGCTGATACCAAAATAATGAGGCCAATAATTCAATTAGTCGTACGAGAGTAAGCTCAATTTCATTTGCTAGTAAACATGTCGGGGAACCATTGTGTACAGTTGTGCTATTCAAACTCTACGTGAATGTGTATTTGATGATGAAGACATTACTCACTACTGTCATATTACAGTCAGGAGTAGTTCCGAACCATGTTCTGTTCAAATATCGATAAAAGTCTTTGGAATTCTATCAGTAGGCCAAGTTCAATAAATTTAATTAAAATTTTGAACCGACTCCGAATCGTACGCAAACTTTGAAGTTATATTTTCATACATAAGGTAATAGGATATGACAAAATAATGTACATTGTTCTGGGACAACGAAATTTTATTTTGTGATTTAAGACAGCTCCGAAACTGCGTCCCTACTCTAACGAAACTACTGGACACTAAAGGGGTGGTGAAATTAAACAACCCTTGCGATTGTAACGATTTTGCTAAACACTGCAAATTAATACTGTAAATTTTATGTAAACAAATATTTTAACTAATTGTTTGAACTAGTGATGAAATTTGTATTTCAATTGGATTTCAATGTTTTATGTTTTAACTAGCAGTTTAACTCAGATTACGTGGTTCTTGGAAAATATAAACCATGCCACTTTTGTTTAATATAGATTTACTATTTTATTTATTTATTTATTGTTGCCAACAGGTGAGACACCTTACATAACTACATTAACTTATAAAGGATCTTAAAATATGTGCCCATCCAATTACAGGCGGCTACAAATTATAAATAAAATCCGACAACTATGTCAGTTGATAATAACAGCTATTTTGCAATAAAAAAAATACAAAAAAATACAAATTAAAATAAAATTGAATATTGTTAAGTGGTTTCCGAGCTTACGCATAAACAAATCTTTCTTCTTATTAGGTCTTTACCTATGAAATTGCCGTTTTTCACGAAATAAATGAAGCGTAATTTTTTTATATATTTTTTATTTCTATTAATCAAAATAATCACCCATGCAATCAATGCATCTTTGCCAACGCATTGGTAGCTTATTGATGCCTTTCTTGAAGAAATCAGCTGGACGGGAGGCAACAAATTCTTCAAAGGCATTTTGTACTGCCTCTCGGGTATTGAATTTTTTTCCCGCCAAGAAGTTATCCAAATTCTGGAAAAAGTAGAAGTCTGTAGGCGCAAGGTCTGGTGAGTACGGCGGATGACGGAGAACTTCCAACCCCAACTCTTGTAGCTTGGAGACCGTCTGCTGTGCAGTATGAGGTCGCGCGTTGTCGTGCAGGAGCTGTGGAGCCGAACGATTGACCAAAGCTGGTTGGAGACGTGCGAGCTTCTCCATCATTGTGTTCAGTTCTTCACAGTACACATCTGCAGTAATGCTTGTCCCGTTTGGCAAGAAGCTGTGATGAATTACACCCGCGTTAGACCACCAAACAGTGACCATCACTTTTCTAGGGGTAAGTTTTCGTTTAGGGCATTGTTTGGGTGCTGAACCAGGGTCCAACCAACTTGCTGAGCGCTTACGATTGTCAAACAGGATCCATTTTTCGTCACAAGTAACAATGCGGTTCAGAATTCCTTCATTTGTATGCCTGCTGAGCAGTGCAAGGCACGTCTCCACGCGTACTTCGCGCTGGCGGTCATTGAGTTCGTGGGGTACCCATTTGTCAAGCTTTTTTACCTTGCCAATTTGACGCAAATGGACCAATATTGTTTTGATGCTAACGTCGAAAGCTGCTGCTAATTCAGCCGTGGATTGAGTTTCATCAGCTTCCACAATTGCCTTTAATTCGTCATTGTCGACCAGAGTTTTTGGACGACCACGGGGTTCATTTTTCAGGTAAAAATTTCCAGAACGGAAGCGGGCAAACCAATAACGGGTGGTGCGTTCGTTTGTTGTGTTTGCTCCGTAAACGTCGTTGATGTTGCGTGCCGCTTGTGCCGCTTTGCTGCCACGACGGTACTCATACTCCATAATTACTCGAATTTTTAACTTATCCATGATGACGAAAAATGTTCGAATGCGTTGAAAACAAAACACTAACTATTAAACAAATGACGATTTTAGAAAAAGAATTCCATGTTTGTCAAATAAAATTAATTTGAAATTAGATTTATCAGTCAAAAAAAAAATATTTTCATTTGAAATGGCCAGTACGGCAAAACGGCAGTTTCAATTTTATTAAAAAATTCTGTAGGAACTTTTAAAGGGTCAGAGATTTAAGTTTGGGGCACCATCCCCGAAAGTCTTATTAATTTTTTCACACAAATTCACCTCTAGCCTAAATTGTCACGCTTAGGAGTTATGGTGCACTTTATATTTAGCTTATTTAAAAGTACGCTGATTTTGTCCCGCTACAGCATGTCCTTCAAATAAGTTTTCTAGCTCTTTATATCGTTTTTCTGTTACGATTTTTTCGACGCATAACTCTAAAGTGTCACACTTTAGAGCACAGTGGTTATTTTTCTCTTGTCCCTAAGAGCGTCTTCAATTGTTATACATAAAACATTCGTGCGCCGCGATTTTGGAAAAAATAAAATTAAAGACTATTGGAAATTATCTTCAAACCCCTTTCATTAACGTGCATGTTTTCAAAATATCAAAAAATCAAAATGAATCTTGTTTTATGAATGAAATTCTAAAAAGATTAATTGTCATGAAATAATTGTTTCTGAAATACTTATTAGATAATCAATAACTTGAAGAAATCCATTATCGGTCCTTAATAGTAAGAAGAAAATCTAAATTGACGAAAGTTCTAGGTAATTGAACCTTGTCTGGACATAGGAAAAAAATATGTTTTATGAGGATATTATATTAGAAAACACTTTAAAATATAGATTCAACGTATTATTTTATAACGAATATCAAACTTTGTTTAAATGAAAATTAAGTTGCTTTACAATACTAATTCGATAATAACACAAAGGTTTCATGCACAAATTTTAGAAACCTCTACATCGAAACAAAAATATTCTAAGTTAAACTCATTTAATTCGAGTATGTTTACAAAGCTTCGCAATTTACTCTATCTGCGATAGAACAGGATCCCTGAGCCCCGAAAATAACTTGTTTTCAGAGAAATAAGACATACGACACAAAGAAGTGCTAACACATTTTCCGCACGAATGCCTTAACCCGCTCGCTTGAGGCAACACCCAATTTCGAAGTACTACGAGGTAAAACATAATTAAACCTTCTTAATTGTGGTACATGTTAAATAAAGTTATAACAAACAATGAACGCATCCATACACCCCGTCGGAGGTAGTTCTGTCAGATGCTTTCAAGTTCGTAAAATAATATCGAATGTTTATCGAAATGTTATCGAAAAAAAACAGTCTGTCTTGTGATTTTTATATTCGTGTTTATGTCACTTTTCCCAGAACCCGTGAAATAATATTCCGTGAAATTAATTTTTCTTTTACAAGATCGTTCGTTATATAAAATATTACTTTAATTTTTGGAACTTAATATCAAATAATAAAAACATCGTATTATTTCATCTATCTTTGCCAGAAATTATTAGGTAAAAACCTAATAATTTTTGGTAAAGCTTGTCATCAGTACTCCTACGAATAATCACTGAGAGGGCCCGGGGGTGGAGTCAACTTTCGACCTGACAAGGTAATATATATTTATATTTATCATTGGCTATGGTACATTATTTCAAGCAGAAACCTGCAATAAAATTAATTAGGAGTGATATTTGCCTCGGTCTTACACTACGAGTACAACGTCTCACCGTCACCCAGAGACAGATTGGTGGAAATTCAAGTTTAAAGCCACCCTTTTATTTAAACATACTATTCTTTGAGCATTTTATGTCAAAACCACGTATTTTGCACTAAAACAGTCTCTAATAAACACTTCAAACAAACACAGAACAAATTGAAACTTTAAATACAACAGTAATTAAAGGTGTCGTAATTCCCCGCGGGAACAGTTTTTCATTGTTTATCCTAGTTTTTTGCAGAGTTAACAAAGCTGCATAAAGCTAGAAAGCTTCTCAGTTCCCTGGTAGTTGCCGGGATAACAACACAATCCGTAATCCAGTCAGTATCCCGGTTAAGAATAGACCAAATGAAACAAACATTTGCGCCGTAAATTAAGTCGCGGGTTGCTGAACAACTAGCAGATAATAATTATTTGTTAGCGAACACCAAGGACACTTATTTGAATTATTTGTTAATGATGTGAATTGCAAAATTGTGTATTTGGATTAATCTTTTTAAAAACGCAAGACAAATTATGCAAATTTTGTGGTTTTAAATTTTTGCACAGATTATATACGAGGTTAAGGCCTCATTGTTCAATGCTCGGATAACTTTTATCAGTAGAGTAAATTTGAGAATTTGGCAAATTTTGTATACACTCTAACAAGTATATTGTAATAAAGATAAATAACATTTACAAAATAGCATGATACTTGGAAATTAATCCAGTAATGAGTTTCAAATAAACGAATATTTATTATTTTGTGATCAGTAATCCCTGAAAACCTAAACCAAATTAAGCAAACTTTAAATAAATACTTATTATATGTAAATCTTAGAAACACAACAAATAATATGTCTGTGTTATTAACTTAGTATAGTAATCATATGTCCTGATTGGAAATTATCAAGCTCGTGTGTACTAATTAGAGTAACAATATATTTGGGTGATGACACAATTAGCTAATTGGGTGGAAATTCTATGTAAGGAAAATAAACTTTATCACTCTGATACTATTGGTATCTAAGTCTGATTTGTAATTAAATGTATATAAACAAGCTGGATGAATGAATAAAATACACCTCAGTGTCAAATCAGCCAGAAAAAATACTAATACTCAAAGTTATCGTCTTCCAATATCACTAAAAGATTGGTCACTTCCAACCCAGGGAACTATTATAAAGCAGTGCTTTTTAGCGTAAATATTAAGACAATAGACCAAGCGGCTAAAGTAGTGTCTTATGCCAGGGCGGCATATTGAAATTGAATAAGTCAATTTGAATATTGAATAGGGCGGAAATGTAGGATTCGAAGTTTAATTCACGAGTGAAGTGAGGTGTAGCGAAGGAATCAAGCCTGTCCAAGTCCAAGACACGTTTACCTCCAAGGAGTTTATGCTACTTTTCACACTCACAGAGATAATTAAAATTAGTAATACTAGAACTAGGTAAGTAAAATCAAAAATTAAATTCACCATAGGCAAGGCAAGCTTTTGCATTGTAGATGAATGTAGACAAAACAAAAACAATACAGACTTACATATAGGTATAGAGGCAATTATTATTTTTCCATTCCAATTGCATACCTCAAATATTCAACAAATACCAGACTTATGACGCTTTTAAGGTGCACCTACAACAGCGGAGTTTCCTCATACGGTAACTTATTTATAGTTTATAGCGTGGCAGAAACCAACTGGAAATAACCAGATAAGTCTGGTTCTGGAGTTATTGACATTAGCCCCTTTTTAAAGTAGTAATAAAACAATTTTCTCCAACTTCGTTGCCAAATTTTTTTTCCAATAAAGGAATAAAGTGATATTTACGGAGTACATTTTAAATATAATAATGAAATTTCACTTTTTGTGTAACTGGTGTCATTTCGCATTTCGCACTCAGAATATAGGTCAAGAAACGTATTCTATTATTTTACTGTACACTCGAATAGGGGCCGACTACACTACAAGGGATGCGCATGCGGTACCGAGACAGGTACCAAATCTCCCAATCGTACCTAATTAATTTGATAAAGGACAAAATTCTCACAGTTTGTCCATGAACTCCCCAGCCTGATTGTTCACAGTTTTCTGTAAAACTACTGTATCGATTTCAATATTAATGGACTTGTTTGTGAAACATGTATTGTACATTAATTTTTTCCTTCGACGTTATCTTTGAAAATTGACAATGAAAAATGCTTTATTCAAAATACAATATTACATAATTTAGTGACAATGATTTACTTAGGATTGTAACATTGCATTTTAACACTACAGTGCACGCGCGTTCTACCATGGTAGAGCACCCTCAAATTTTTTCGCGCCATTCCTTAATTTTTAGGTGTTTCCGCCCGCGCCTCTTGATAAGCCTCAAAAACAATATAACGCAACGGGTCAGTGCTAGGCCAAGTGACTGGGTGCACCATTGCACAAATTCCCGTCAAAATCGACATTCTACCATAGTAGTACATGCGAGCATCGGTGTAACAAAAGTGAATTAAGGTAAGCAATACTGTAATCGCTATTCTTTTTATTCTTCTCAGTATGATTTTGAAATTTATAAAACTTTGACTTAGAAATAAGTAATATATAATTAATAGCCTGTCTTGTTATTAATATAATACATTCCAATTATGGTTTCAGCGATCTCTTATGAAAAATGAGGATTTTGATTTTTGAGGATTGAGGATTTCGACAGGATTTTGTGCTGGTTAGAGGACGAGACAAATGAGGACGAACTTATCCAGAGTGGCTCGGATGACGGAGATGTCGATACCTACACAGGAAGAGATGTTTGACCTCGAACGCAAAGATGTTGCGGTTTCATCAGACGAAGATGTTCCTCACTCTGTACTCTCATCGTACCGTACAAGTCAAAATGTTTACGCATCCAAGAATGGAACATTATGGAGTAAAGAATGTCCACCAGAATCATGAGTAAGATTGTAAAATATTAGATTTCCACCTCCTGGTCCGAAATGATTTGAATAAAGCGGGTATAAATGCTTTGATCATCTATCAACTAAATAACGGCCAGCAAACTGTAGTACGACGAAATTTCTTACTTGACTTTTCATTTGAACTGGCTAAACCCCTCATGATGCGATATTTGGCACTTGACTATCGTCCTCGGGAATAAAAAATAAAAAAAACCTTTTGGGGGTGTCTGATGAGATATCTCATGATCACTCAAACAAGAGAGTAAGAGTTGGCAAATGTTTTATGTGCTCTCGAGCCCGAAATCGCTCCATAAAAAATTGGTGTAAACGATGTGCCAGGTGGATATGCCCTGATCACCAAGCTGTGTTATGTCTTCAATGTGAAGAAGAAGATAATTAGAAGTCAGAATATTATTTTTTTGTTATTTTATCGAAGTTGATCTCAATTTATCCAAAAAGTTGATTATTTCATAAGAGTTTCTTATAACATTATTAATTTTTAAAGTATCTGTTAAATAGTTGAGTTCATTCCAGGCCCTCAATAAGCTTTTGATTTCAGTACTTCACGCAAAAATGAAAAATGAAAAAATGAGGTATTCTTTATGATTTAAAATAGATCACATAGATATTCAGTTGAAAAATGTCTTTAAAAAATGTCTGTACTTTAAAAAATGTCGGAATCATAACATATTAAATAATATCACTAAAAATATATTTATGTCAGGTTTATAGTCAAATATTTTATTTTTGTGCTTTTTATTTGCTTGGGTTTATGCGCGAAATTATTTTCTTTGGTCGGCAACCCTCAATAATAAAAAAAACATTCGCTCTGTTTTTGTGCAACAAGGGAAGGCAGCTGCAGCGGCAGGGGATGCTTACTAATGAGATAGCAAACTAACACAATAAATAATTAATTAGTAGCTAATTGTTTATTTTTCCTTTTTTCCCTATTAAATGAAGTAACAAATATTTTTAGATTAAAGAATTTGTGGTGCAATATAATATAGTTATTATAAGTTTACTCTAATGATGGCTATTTTAACACTAAATATAAAAAATAAACTAATTAGTATTTAGCTCATGTGATTATAAAATATGGTATTTACGGTATTAATTATTATGATAAAAATAATTATGACTGTATATTTTTCTGAAACATAAGTGGCCGACGCCACGAACATTTTGAACTCAACCCTTTGTTAATTTTTCTTTGAATTACATTTCATAATAAAGATAAAACATATCTACATTTGTTTTTATCTATATAAACCTTTTAGTTATATCCAAAATCATAATTACTTTTTCTACTATGGTAGAGCATGCGAGCAACCTTGTAATAAAATAGGGCGCCTGTACTGTAGTGTTAATTTTGATAGTTATTTACTTTACAAAACCAAATTTTGATACAAAAACAAAAAACAGAATTTAGTTTAAATTTGAGAGTATACGTGTCTGTATGTATGTGGGTGTGTAGGTAAATGTGAAAGTGAAATTGTGTGAGTAGGTGGTGTGTGTTTATGTAAATGTGTAGGTGATTCATCAATATTTGATAACCATAAAGATAATGATTGACTTCATTTATTTTATCCTTTTTGATCAAAACTTATACTGCAATAAAGTTTCAGTTTCTTCATACGATTTCTCAAGTAACCATTCTGATATAAATTCTATTACCTATTTATTTTGTTGTAATGATTAGCTCCTTTTCTGGTGTATTGACGTTTAGCGAAATCGGTGTTCAATCTTAGTCGAGTAGCAATCATTTATTTTTTATTTTTATTTATTTCCTGGAATTTTTGCGGTAGTGATTTATGTAGTTTTAAAATTGCGTAAACAACGTATAATTTACTAATCGGTAGAAGCTGGCAAAATTTATAAAGTTTGTTAGTACTTTCAGTAAACATCGCTGACTTCTTTCTTTCTTAATATTTAAAACTTATATTTTATCTAAAGCAGCTTTAGTAACTAAGTGCAATAAAAATCAGCAACATTCAAGTGAGTTACTTACAAAGGAGTATTTTACCCTCTGAACCCGGGACCACAGATCTAGTAAACTTTGACAATAATTACTTATATTGTTTACTGATAATCAATCATTTTATTCAAAAGTGTCGATAAGCTGTAAGTCAGAGACTCAGTAATTATTTGAATACAGTATGAATCCTCGAAGCATGTTATTAAAAAATATTTACCTTAAAATATTTGTCAAGTTATTCAACTTTGTAATTACCTACTCGCTTAATAATTTTCAATAGTCTTGAAAAGGTTTCTTGGGTTCTCGACATTTTTTAGTCAAAATCTGATAACATGACAAAATTAATATATCGCTTATAAATAAAATATATATATATATATATACTAAATAAATATATATACTAAATAAATACCCAAAATACCCAATAGAAGTGAATACCTGTGAAACCTACAATTGCAAGCGAACAGTCAAGTAAAATAAATAGCCTAGATGATGACTAATGAATACCTACTTGAAATGTGTAGATTTTGTTGATAAAATATTACATACATTTTGTATATATTTTTTTAAATTTATACGTTTAAAATAGGGTTACAGCAATTACTTCTCAGAAGATAGGTACCGTGAATACTGTCATCCCTTTGTTAACCCGCCGGGAATTCTGCTCAAAGTCCTGGCGGTTCCGGAGTCGATTACAGAACCGGCAGAGCTGTGGTTCAATACTGAACTTCCCTTGATTGTCCTGTCATCCACAACTGGGAAACATATACAGTTTACCAAGATTTTACCTGTCGTAGATTGCTGAGCTTTGAGATCGCTATTGGAATTGCGAAACGCCGACAAAGTTAGCATTTTTGATATAACTTTGTAGCAAAGAGTTACCTACACATGGCTCCCGTAGTTTTTAAGTTAAGATTGAAATTTAAGTGGCGTCTAAGGTATTTATAAAACTGCAAATGTCATCTGTAATAGTCATAATATGTGTGAGTGAAAGCACATAACAGTCAGTTTAGCTTACCATTAAAAATAAGTTTACTTTGTTAATAAAGGCAAAGCCAAGTCATAACCGATTGTCACACATTGTCATGTCTTGCCTAAACGTTACATTATATAGAATGTAAGTAGCAATCGAAAAGAGCTTATATTATTGTTACACTAGAACTCAATTATGTTATTGGTTGGACCGAACTTATTAGGATATCCTAATTTACAATACCTTATTGTCAAACGACAGCTTATTAATAACTATGATTGAATCAAACCAGCAGCCATTAGGTTCAATTATTTTTCTACACAATAAAAGACCGAGGTTTTCAAAATGAGATTTTCATCCACAGATGTTATAACTGATTAAATTACATAACCGCTATCGGGTTTAATTAATAAAATTCTGTATTCGGCAATAGTCTACGGCCCATGGACATCATTTTTCTGTGAATAAATTAGTTATAATGAAGGCCTAGCGGCGTAGTGGGTAGTAGCCATGCCTTGAACGCCTGAGGTCCCAGGTTCGAGTCCTGGTCGGGGTATATTGTATATGGTATTATTGTACCGAGAAGTATAAAAACTAGTATTAAAAGTCTCTTGGCACACGGAAAATATCTAAAATATAAAAAAAGTTGTTGGCAATAGATAATGTGGCAGAAACAGAAATAAAAAAATAATTACGTACTTTATTGTGAGGTTGCAAAAGAAAAGCTAAAGGACTTCATCTTAACATTCTCAAAAATGTTTTTTATATTGATTTTGTTTGGCACAAAAATAGTGGTCTTAAGCAGTTGCCTCGTACATCTCTGAAGAAAAGTCACGCCAATTTACGGCTCATGGTAGTTTTTAAATATATCAAACAACAGAACAAAAGAAACTAAGTACTTACGACGCTGTGACCGCTGCGGCTACGCAGACTCAGGCGCATCTTCCAGTCGCGCTTCGAAGACGGCCCCCCCTCGGAGCTCAGCGAGCGTTTGATTGGCTGCGACATTGTCCCTGTCGTTCACTACTACCCTTTACCGAACATTGCGTCCTTTTCGCACACTCAAAATCCACAATGTTACTACACTCAGTTTTGAAACTGTACTTTATCCATTATTTACACAAAAAGTCTATATACATACACTAATTATTAATAAACACTGGGTACACATAAAAATTTTAGAAACACACAGAATAGAATAGGATACAGTTAGATTAGCTAACACCTAGAACAGGAATATATAATTATATTTACAATAATCTTGAAACACGACACCGTTTATATCTGAAACAAAGAGAAAAAAATTTCTTAATAGAATATACCTTGAGCACACAAAAGGGAATTTGGGAATTTCTTGTTTTAAATTTATAAGAAAGTTACGTGACATCTTCCAAACACAAGTGCTTTAAAACTCTGCCTGACACGGCTGGCGTGCCCGCTTTCAATTCGCGCTTCAGAAATTTCGCTTCGCATCGTTTTCGCGACATTCTTTAGCATTTACCGCCTATATATTGAACGTGTGAGTCAAATTTTATGTGCACGACGCACAATAGCCATTTTTATCCTAAAGGAACGTGAAACTTCAACCAAGTCCAATTACTATTACGTTCATAAAAAAATGTCAACAATTATGTTTAGTGTGTATGCAAATACAACGTGGCGGTCTCGTCAATGTAGAGCGATCTCATCCTGACAAGTTTTTGATTATAAAAAGACTTAATGTACCTAAATTTAGTTACATTTTATGAGACTAAAACTTAAAAATAAATTTACTATTTATATTTCAAATTGTACACCTGAGTCTTAAGAATCGTCTTAAGAATTAGAATAATTAGAATTAGATAATAAGAATTAGAATTAGTCTTAATTAAAAATTAGATAAAAATGTGCCATTGGAATGATTTCCAGGAGCAAGTGAAGCCAAATTTTTAGGTAAACAATTAATCCTTAAATGTCAAGGTAACTGTCACAGCAGTGGGTCTCTACGGGCTCGTCGTAATAATAATGTCAAGATACTTATTTATTTATTTCACACAACAGAATACAACTTAACACAGATACACAGCTAAGCTAAGCCTAATTTCGCTTGATCTTGTAATGCAAAGAGAAAATGTCGTCTATTAAATACGCGGTGTGCGCTCCTGCAGGTGACGTCAGCACGTCACGTTTTCGGAGTGAACTGATCGGCATGAGAATAATTTGAATAAACAGAGAATATTCGGTAAGTAAACCGACGGAGACTGTTTAATTCAGTCGCCATGGCAACGCCGAGAAAAAGGCTGAGTTCAGGCCGTCTTTAAGTTGGTTTAAATTCAAGCGTAGTTGAACTGTTAATGTGCTTGGAAATTCCCTTATCTAACTAACTTTGGTGTTGTGGGAGCTGGGATCCACATTGGCATTAACTTTTTCATCTTTTGAAACTTGATATCTAATATTCATAAGTAATCTTCATAGCATAAATATATTTGGATAATTTTTATACCCTACTTGAAAATGTTATTTTAGGGTACTTATATGATGAGTTCGAGATAATTAAATAAGAAATGTTAATTAAACAATAAATCAAAAATGATTAAGCAAACAATAGCCAAGATTATTAATATTATTTTGTTTTATTTTTTAATCTTAGGAACATTAAAGCTTAGTTGGTACAATACATTATTTACTTAATTAAATATTAAAAATAATGTAAAATATATTTTATCGCATAAAATTAGTCACATTACAAGCTGTTGGCCGATAAGGAGCGGAAAGCTCCAATTAAGTAAATTCTGGTTACAATGGAACATTTACTGAAACGAACTTATAATTTTTGAAAGTTGCATGTTTAGTAATATTAATAGTTTTACTAGTAATATTAAAAATGACAATTGGCAGTAAAGTGGAAAAAATGAAAAGCAATAATTAGACTCATCTTTGTAATCATTATTTTATATATACATAATGGGTTAGTTAAAAAACTATGTTTGAGTAAAAGAAACATCCTAGAAGAATAAATACGTATTTATTCTTTCAATTTTTTCTACTTACTGCGTCGGCTTTCAAGTTCTTAAACTAACCTAATTTACTAAAATAGATTAGAATCGAGTAGCATATTGTATTTTTGCCTCAAATACAATTTGATATAGCGAATGAATCTCAGTTAAAGTGCCTAGGTACCTCCAGAGGCTTCCGCGATTTTTCCATTTTGTTTGTGAAAGTGCCTCGTTGGGTTGAAGTGCTACTTTCAAGCACTGCCAGGGAAAGTTGCGTGTACATTCATCTTTATTACTGGGAGTGTAAAACGAACTGAAACCTTTCGATTTTTATTTAAGTGTACTCGTAAATGTTGGGAGAATTCAGTAACGAGATAGGTAAGAAGCTTAAGAATTGGTGAATAATTAATAAACTAACTAATTAATAAATAAACTCCAGAATAAATAAGCTTAGTAGCCGGTGAAAAAAGGATTACAGTATTTTAAGCTAATGAAGCTAATTAAAAATAAAACAAATATAAAAAACAATTATTTATACTATATGCAATACTTGAAGATCACCAAGAAAAAGGCACCAATTATTAACGATATTTCAATTATTGAACTTAAGACAAGTATTAGATTCACGTTCCAAATGTTGATTTTTATTACGGATTCACTGCTCTTTCCCAATTTGATGCCTTAATGGAATATTCGTGTATGTTGGCAGAGAACGAAGACAGATGAGTTAATTTTATGAGGTTTTCCAGTAAAATATTACTGTCAAACAGGTACAGGTGAAGCTCACACAACAAGAGATCTAAGACTTTTGCTTTATACGAGGACTTTAGGAAAATATCGAAGTATTTTATTAAGTTAATTTTTGGAAGTGAAAATATTATCATTCTATGTAGTAGATGCACTGAATGACGTTAATATAAAGTAGGCCTAGGCAGCTGATAGTTTTTAAAGGAACATGCAATTGACGGCATAGTAGTGTATGGTCAGTATCTCTTTCTCATACGCTGGAGGTCCCAGGTTCGAGTCCTGGCCAGGGCATTCATTTGTGTGATGAACGCAGATGTTTGTTCTCGCATCATTTATATGATATGTATGTTTATTATGCAACTGGGGGGGACCCCAGTTCGCTTTATGGTCATCCATAACACAAGCGCCGCTTACTTTGGGGCCATACAGTTGGTGTGTATGGCCCCAAAATAAAATTTATTATTATTATTCTGGGGGTTTATTATTATAATTCTAATATAACACAAACATATTGATAAACATACATTTAGATAGACGTTATGTAAACACACGTATTCATTTGTTATACGTACTGAACTTGATTCTAATAAACCACGCAAATGCAATAAGATTGAAAGTTAATACAGTTAACAAAACGTGAATCTGACACATCCAGTTCTGATTGCCTGCAAAGTTGCAGATACTCATTTCCTATAGTAATTTGAGGATAAGGATATAATTTGCATATTTTTGCAAATATTTTTCTATTTTTGCAAATATATTTCTACTTGCCATCGAATTATAAACATTAGTAATAGATCTGTATAATGAAAAATTACTTCTCGTATGTTAGGAAAATCCATAAGAGCCAAAAAAAAAAAGAGAAATGATAATGAAAGCGATATCATTCTCCTTTCCCCCTATTCACTAGTATTTCTACAAAAATGCTTCGTAAAATCTCATACGCCATAAAAGTGTAACACGTCAATTTATCGGAGCTATTCGGAAAACATTTTTCTATTTCACCAACGCTATGAACGTCGTGTACGTAAAAATTAAAATTATTTATATATATAATTAAAAATACGGCTGCACGTTTATATATATATATATATATATATATATATATATATATACAGATAAACGTGCAGCCGTAGCATGTCGTACCAAGACAAGACTTATGTTATGAATTATACCTCAATTGTGCCAATTTCAATCGCATTCATTTGTTCGTGTTTTTATATAACGTCACGACTGCTACAGCAATTAATTAAAAAATCCTTCCAAATTTGGGACATCGCTCGCACAACCACAGACTCTTAAACTTTAATAAACTGTTTAAACAACTATATGATCATTTATTTACGAAGATTTTCGTTTCATGGACACGTAAAACTTCATAAATTATTTGGGAGTATCGATTTATCGGACGTGTATTTCCACGGGCTGATTATGATATTTTCAATAAGTCACAGTAATGAAGATAAATAAAATTTTGGGAATGCAAGAGGGAGATATTTACTTGCAACAATAAGCAGTGAAACTGTGTTTGTAAAGGAGCTGAGTGGAAAATATACAAGAGATTTTATGATCTTTAAAACAAACTTCAAGGAAACATGACAAAATATTATTTGCAGTTTTTTTTCACCTTATAGTTAGCGATCGATTTTTTGAACAAGTTTTGAGACATTGCAACCTCTGCGATTTCATCTATCTCGTTCAGTGACATAATGAAACATAATCTTTTTAAGTCTTTCAATTAATATTATAAGTTTTTAGTCTTTCCACGTCCAAATCGGGCCAAGAAATTTGTTTTCCCGGCGTTTTTAAGAATTCCCTTAAAAATATTATTCCGAATTTGGGTTAAAGTGCTTGGTAATAAGCTCTTAGTAGGAAATAATGAGCTCAGAAAGGCATGTCTTTATTAATTCAGACAATCAGGCCTCCACATTTACACTGTACTAAAAATAAAGTAAGGTAGCCTAATCGAGTTAACTGTGTCTTGATACCCCGAGTTGGTTCATAATAATATAACTCTCTGCCTTTGAAATGCTTATAGCATGGCTTCACTCAGAGAGGAATATTTTAATTTAATACTGTAATTAACTTTTCATTTCTTAACTACGGTATAGAATCACCACTGGGCGACTTTACTAAAGAAAACTCTGAAATATTAATTTTGGCCACACAATTATTTCTAAATAGTAACTAGTAATAATTATAAATAGTAACTAGTGATGCAAATAGCATTTTAATAACCTCTCATTGAACTATTTAAGCTTTTTCTTTATGTTTTAACAACCGTTTAATAATTTAAAGCGATGTAAATGTACAGTGGCATTTTAAAAATACGTTTAGTGAATGATTTACAAATTGAGGGATATTATTATATTCTAAGCGAAAGTGAAACCTAGTAGTGATTATGTTACTAAAATCGATCAAATTAACTTTCCGAATGAAACGAATTTAAGCTTCTTTTTTACATATCCGTTTACACTATTTTAATTTTTCGTTGTAAATATTGACAGTCATGAAACTGTAGGCACCAAAAACTGTACGCTCTTAGGTATAGAATGTTATAAAAGTACATATTATGTATCATGACAATAACCCACAATCGAGTTTACTATACCTGAAATATGCAGATTCTCAAATAAATTACCTACCAGTAAAAATGACCAAAAATTAGACTTATTAGAAGTAAGAATGTAGACGTTTTTTTTCGTGTTCCATTGCTTGTATTTTTTTATGTAAGTTAAAAATTAAATTAACTATTTATTTAAAGAGGTCGCAAAAATGGTGGTATTTGTGACGTGTGGAGGGTCTTATTAGTGGAATAGGTCAACGTAGGGACGCTTATTTTAAATAACCAATGTAAAAGCAATTATATAAGTTTTTTAGTTTCTTGTCATAAAGGTAAACTATATTAATGTTATGATCAAATATAATATTTAGGGTAAAACTGCAAATATTTGTATGCTACGAGTATAACATTCATATATATAACGTATGTCAAAATTGTGGGCTCGACGGGCTTGTAATGTAAATTTATGATAAATGTATACGTCATTTTTACAATGCAATTATCTGAGAGCTGATAAATGTGGTTCGTCAAAGAGAATTTCAATCACAGAGTTTCGTTCAATTGTGCGCCCTGGTCACATGAGTAGATAAACGAAACAGAGACAAAGCTTCTTAAGAACGTGAAAAATTGTTACCGATTTTGTTAGGGTTGTCACAATAGGTTAAGACAAATTAATTGTTTATTAATTTTATTTCTTTTCTTTATCGTTTCTTTCGATGGTGTGGTAAATTCTGAATTTAACATATAGTTTTTTCGAGTAATCTAAAGGGAAACACTCACATGGCATATCAAATTTACAATCTTTAATACGTTTAAGTATTTCATTGCAAATATTGACAGTATTTATTTCAAGATCGAAAAATTCGCTAAACTTTTTTTCACAGTACAGTAAACAACCATTATAAATAATAAAATACCACCTTTTTACATTAAAATATTTAAACTTGCAACTAACAAAACAAACAACGTGCGTTGCAATGACCCTGAGATTGTCAACTGGCTGTCTTTTGACAAGTCTCTCCGCGACAAGCGGCCAGTGGTCACGCACACATGCACCGCGTGCTTGTAGTAGTGCAACCGATTCGTGCGGTTGAATTAAGCTTTGTCTCTGTTCCGTTTATGTACTCATGTGCCACGGAATAGTAATGTCTAGTATGCTGAACATAGGTAGGCATAGTGCGTATAAAGAAAATAAGCAATACCTGAAGAAGTCGATTCAACTTTTAAAAAAAGAGTTGGGAAAAATCATTTAAATTAAATTTGTAAACCTTAAGACCTCAAATGCTCATTCTCAATACATAATAAGCTATAACATTGGTCTTGAAATTTTAATTTCATCCCAATATCAAGGCAAGTGTTTCTCATATCATTAAATCAAGTAGATTATTGGTACACCGGCATTGTGATTTTATCCGGATCACTGGATCCCTCGACTGGTATGGAGTTAATAAGCATTTTGACTTCCAAACAATGTCACTTGAGTACCTACGTTCGAACGAGTACCCAACTCAGGGAATATTTATTGGATTTTGACATTATCTATAAGAGCATGTATACTGAACATTTTAATAACTTTGGTTTTTTGAATGAATATCAATGTTTGTATTAGATATTTGTAATAAGGTAAGATTAGGTAAGACGTACATTCTTAAATAAAATAGTAAATACACTTACTTGAAGATTAATTTGGTATTTTCTTTTCAAAGACAGGTAAAAAATCAAATTTTTTATGAAAATATAAAATAATTTGGAAAATGTCTTGTTATACCCTTTAAGCATTTAAAAATCGTACAGCACAAGTGACCAATAAATGCTTTAGAATCAGAAAAAAGTACTAACATAATGTTTAATCGTGTAACAAGTCTCGAGAAATTGTAAATTTTAGGGTAACATGCACCGCCGTGTTACCCTCAGGGCATGAAGGGTGACCCACAGACTGTTCAAAATGGATTTTCCCGTAAAATGATTAAACTGAAGTTTCAGTAATATTTTGAAATGCTTTTAAAGTTGTTAAAATTGCCAGATATTAAATCGCTGCAATACATTATGGGCTTAAAAATGGGTAGCCTATAAACCTATAAAAATCTGACTGTGAAACGGCTTCAGCTGTATCATGCTTTGTAACTCGAAATAAAAATATTCACATAAATAATTTCCGTTTTAAGACATTTTGGTGAGATAATTTACTTTTTTATTTATTTGTTTATAAGGACACACCAACAGTGCACACATATAAATTTCACTATAATAGGTATAACAACCTAAGCGCACACCAATTATGGGCTTGCACAAATTGCACCATAACAATAACAAAAAAAAATAATCAATCTATTCTTACAAATTATGTGTGCTGAAGTACAATACATTACTGACAACATAGCTTAAATTTAAATGAAAAGAAGAAGAGTCAGGATCTAGAGACAATCTTTAATTTGGGAACGGAATTTGTGAAGTGAGTCACAATTAATATCAGTATCTCGTAATGTGTTACTGACAGCATTAAATAGATTTACCAAATTAACAATGAGATGAGTTTTTCCCTACACTAGTACGCACAAAAGGAGAACTGAACACTTGAGTTATAGGATGACGTGGCAGTGTTCTGGGGACGGTAAATCAAAGCAGTTCTAAAAATTATAGACAACTGTATAAAGGAACACAATGTTAAGCAGCTTTCTACGATCTCGCAAAGAATATAATTTAAAGAACAAAAGACGTCCATCGTATGATCTCCAATGTAAAATATCTTGAGATACAAAAGCGGGATGTCGGGTGATTGCTCACTGCAACCTCTTCACATGCTAAGAATGAACAGCATACCACGGGTTTCACACTCTACTGGCATACTCCAAATGAGTACGCACCAGTGCATTCAATCCTTAAGTGTTACGTTTTATGGAACTTAATAACTGTGAGGACTTTTACAATGGTATCTATATGTGAGATGAGGTTAAATTTTTTATCATCAATGACACCCACGTTGCGGACCTCATCGAACTCTTGTATACCAGTACCATTCAGGACGTACAATGATGGAAATGGTTCCTATTTTCTGGTTATTTTTATACAGTTACATTTCTTGAAATTGAGGTCCATTAAATTATTATCGCACCACGCTTCAATTTTGTCCAACTAGCTCTGCAAGAGTATGATATCACCCAGAGAACTTATAGTTCTGTATATCTTTGTCATCAGCACACATGGAATATTTAAAATGATTAATGTTTTAAGTCATGTCATCAATACAAAATGAACATAATATAGGTCCAAGATGATGAGAACCCTGTGGTATGCCGGAATTGGAAAATTAACTACTAAACTCATATCCTTATACTGCTACTGTTTGAGTTTCGTTTTTAAAATGAGAAGTAAACCATTTCAAAAGAGAACCATTGACGTTCTGCATCGCAAGCTTGCGCAAAAGAATGCAATGAATTTACTCGATCGAAGGCGCTGCTGAAATCCGCATATATGGCGTCCACTTCATGACCAGTGTCAAGTTGAGCACTCATATCAAATTTAAAGAAGACTAGATTCGTTTGCCATCGACCTTAACGATAGCCATGTTGACTGAAACTAATAGCATGATCATATGTCGAGTTAAAACACGGCATTAAAGTGACTCAAATACTTTAGGAAAACAAGATAATATAGAAGTTGGACAATATTTTTTTAAATTATTAGTTTCGCCTTTTTTGTGAATAAGAAAGACTAAAAGGGACATAAACTTGCTTAAGTGTTTAAATAAATAAGGTCCATGGCCTTAGTTAAGAGTATTTTTCGAAGAATATTCATCAAATTAGGAATTTTGTCCACATAGTTTTATGCAAGTCGATACAGTATAAATGGCTTAGACGTCTAATGACAAAAATGTCACAATAAAGTAATTTACGTTTCAGCACTTTGAGATGAAACCATACCTTATGAACCCCGGTATTTTAGCCAGAAAGGCAAATAAATTCTTTTGGAGAAAACCTTTTTTGTTAAACAAATATTACGCCGTTCTAGGGCTAAATATACCAAGTAAACTTGTATATTTCATTCAAAAATTGTTCAACTGGACAGACTACCCACACGAGATAAACAGTGTAAACAATTTTTTTTCATACATATTTTAAACAAATACTTATGAAATTAGTTTTTATGTTTTCTAGACTAGTGTTGCACTGGTACTTTTAAAAGTTTGACTTAGTATTTATATTAGTTGAGCAATAGGTGATTTGATGTGTATAATATCAAATATAAAAAATACTGTTTAATAACCCTTTCGGTTTTGTTCTACTTATGTAAAGAACCACGGGCCCTGCGTTCATGTACCGTTGTCCAGCGTGCGCGGTGGGGGCAAAAGCGCCGTTTGTTCTGTGCCTACAGTGTTTAAGCTTTGATGAAAAGACAAATCTTTAGCCCTTGCCATACCTAAATCAGTCTCGGTTTGCGTGCGGAACCGTTCGCGCGTCGATCGCTGACTGCCTTCTTACGCTCTCTAGTCCCCGCACTAGTTGAACGGTCCATATTTCAAAGGTCGTTTTCAAGACATAAGTGTTCGTACCGTAGCTTCCTAAATTTCATAGGACCGTCGTTTTGACGACGCATCTTCGACATTGTCACCTGCAGCTCGTCGCCGCCGATCATCGTCGCCGTCGCCGCTCCGGCAATCTCTGCGTTCCAGGACTTCGTTCCAGGACTACGAGTAAGTTCTCCGTGAACAGGTGGATACCTCACGGGGCTAACGAAACCTTTTAGCGTTGTCCCGGTGCGCTTTATTGACCCTTCAGGCCGTAAGAAACTGAAAGTCCCGATCCCAGTGCACTGGGCCTTTCCCAGGGTGACAGAATAGTGCTGCCGAATTAGGGGCACCACTCCGCGTCGACTCCAACCCCCTACCACGGGTAGGGAGGTTTAGGAAGTTAGTCTTCGTTGGTAGGTTCATAGTATATATATTTATATATTGTTATCCCTCCCCAACCCCTCCGCAATGATTTCGCAAGCTCATCTTGACCTTGCGAAGAAAATAATCAGCCTCACCACTCCAGGCACTCCCCTTGACCCAATTGTACTGTTCCAGGTACTTTGCGGTGCTTCCCCCCAACTCGCCTTACTGGTCCCACAGGCCCGCCAGGTCACCTCCGTCCCTCAGGCCCCTCTGGTTCTAGGCCCTCCCGCGTCCCCCACCTCCAGTGACATGGAGTGTGAATCAACTCAACGCCCGCCCCGGTGTTTTCAACACCCTCCACGGCGGCTTCAACGCCAGCTACCCTGGTGCCTGCAACACCCGCCCCGGCCCCACTGATGTCACTCAGAGTGACCTCAGCTCCAATCAAGCCTCAGGTCCTACCACCCGTATTCCTTCGGGAAAAGGGCTAAATGGTCCACGGTCTCCACATTGCTCAAAGAGCACAAGATCCATTACATCCGAGTGGCCAACTCGGGTGAATCCATCAAAATTACTGTCTCGTCGTTAGACGATTTCCGAGCACTAACTAAGCTCCTCACCGGTAAGCAATGCATGCGGCGGGCAATTGTGCCGCTCCACCCAGGTGCATTAAGTGCCTGGTGCCGCACTTCGCCAAGGAGTGCAATCGCACTTCTGAAACTCCCTCCCCTCCTGAATGAGTGCTTTGTGGCCAGTCCGGCCACACCGCAAATTACAGGGGCTGCCCTCGTGCACCCCGATCCTTCCGAACAAGCTCTAAGAGGGCGGCACCCAAACAGGTTCCTCCGGCTGCAAAGCTTTAGCAGCCCAAGCCTGCTCCAGAAAACTGGAGACTGCGCCCCGCTGGACGCCCGAATCCGACCCCGACTCCTCGCCCATTCATTCCTACATCCCAACCCTCGCTTGCAGACGATATGCGTACCGTTTGCAAAGCGATTAAACATATTGATGTTAGGGAAATTTCAGTTTTGGCCCGCAAACTTCACGTTCGCCTACAGAGCGACTCATAGCTTTGGCAGAGCATAGTTCCCTTCTCAGTTCATGATAGGTTCATTTAAATGAATTGATGCCTCAGTCAAGTTTCGGCTGACTCTGCGCAGCCCCGGCCCCAACTCATGTCCCTTTGAGCACCTTCAGTGCAACTTTCACATCCGGCGGACGACCCGTTAGCGACTCTCCGCTAGCGCTCCCACCTCCCAACGGGTATCGCTTCCGATGAAGGCTCATGACAATTAAAATTGCTACAGCCATCAAGGTGGTTTTTAGTGGGTAGATGCCTTTCTGGTGAGTCCCACAACACCCCCGCAGAGGTGGATTTTCCTGCGGAGGTATCCATGACGCATCTTCCACCTCCCTCCCGTTGAGGTGTTGCTTCGGCGGCAAAAAAAAATACCTACACCATATTTTTCTCTTTGCAGCTAGTTAGTGAAAGTTCCTTCACCATCACATTGTTTTGACCTAAAAAAAGCAAGTCTTCTTAAATAATTAAACCGTAGCCTTAAAATAAAATAAAAATTTAAGGCCCTAATATAAAACACTTACAAATAGTAATAAAAAAGAGAAATTGCTAGCCAGGCACACGGAAATAGAAAATAACGTAATCTAATTATAGCTTAATAAATAAATTTTCTTTTTTGAAGACTATTTCAAAGCAAGACGAGGAAGCTCTCATTAGAAAACTTTTAAAATTATAAGTTCAACGTTAAGAAAGCAAAAAGTATTTTTATAATTCGTGTTTTGGTTCTAAGGACTATTGATGTGGTCAATATTATAAGTTATAACACAACAGTTGTGACTTTCGTAAATCATAATTTAGATTACTAGACATCGATTTAAACGTGACAGTAGGTACCACATCTTTACAATTAAGTTTATCTTATAAAATTAATACAACAGTCTTTATAAAAAAATATATATGATGTATCCATAATTACGTAGTTATTAAATAACAGGTTGAGAATGCCCCTGGATGTGGCGAAAAACGTGTCGCTACTTAAGACTTACTCTTGTGTGTTTTAGATCATTCAGCGATCAACGTCGCATGTTATATCAGTGGTAGGAAGGGAGTTTAGCTAAAAGTACGAATGTCTTGCACTCTTTTCTTTTTTTTTTTTTTTTGGTTCCCCTCCACGGGAAGGGCAGGAGGACATAAAAAATGCTCTGACGCATACTCCGCGCGCGCGATCGGAGTTATGTGGGACTCGTCCCGACGCCTACCAGAACCATACCCACTAAAAAACCCCCTGTCGGCTCGTGCATTTTTGCCACTCAGCCTTCATCTGAGCGACGGCCAATCGGAGAAAGAGGCCGCGCCAGCGGGGCCCTTAAGGGGTCACCCGCTGAGATTCACATAGCACTGAAGGTGCTCAAAAATGAAAAGTAAAAATAAAAACATTAAAAATGAAAAATAAAAATTGCATTAATTCGGATTTACGTTAGAATTAGAATTTACGTTAGAATTAGGATTTGCGGCCTGAAGGGCCTCGAGATCTAAAGTTAACTGCGTTGGTTCGCCAGTGTGCGCGTTTCTCGGCCTAGCGACTTTGAATTTCGAATCTAACACAGGAGCAGTATATGGGACTGAATCTCGAACAAGATGATTGGGATGGGATTCGGCGCGTTTGAAGAACGATTCTGAGAGTGTTTTGAGGTGCTGTTGCACTGTAGGTAGTTCAAGATCTCTGTGCAGGTCCGCGTTGCGCACGTACCAAGGTGCGTTTGTGGCCCTGCGGCAGAAGAGATTTTAAACCACCTGCGGCTTATACAGGACTGAGGGATTGGCGTGGGCAAAGACTGGCGAAGCGTATGACATGACGGGTCTAACGCAGACCTTATAAAGCGTACGTTTATTTCTAAAAGACATTTTACTTTTTCTACCTATCATACTATTTAAGCGGCTTAAGTAGAAACGCGCGAGTTTCGTTACTCTATCGACGTGTGGCTTGAAAGAAAGCGTCTGATCTAAGGTGACGCCTAAGTATTTGATACTGCGCTTCCAGGGGATGGGAATACCTAACATTCGAATGTGGGGATCGTTGCGGCGATTACGACGTTTGTGGTCGAATAGAATGGCAGAACTCTTTTCTGGGTTGACATCGATACGCCATTTTTGAAACCAAACACCGAGGGCGTTTACGGCCTTTTGGAGTCTGGTGATGTTATACGGGATCCTTTTACCTTTAGTGTAAAGGGCGGTATCGTCTGCAAAGAGGGCGAGTTCGACGCCTTTCGGCGGGATGGGCATGTCATTAGTGTACACGGTGTACAGCAGAGGGGCGAGGACTGAGCCTTGCGGGACTCCAGCCTTTATGGGACGAGGCGCGGAGAGCGTGCCTTCATGTTTGAATCGAAACGTACGGTCTTTAAGAAACGACGCGATTAATCTGACTAGGCGAACCGGTAAGCCTATTTTATAGAGTTTAAAAACGAGACCGCTGTGCCAGACTTTGTCGAATGCCTTGGCTACGTCAAAGAGAACCGCGATTGATTTTTTACGATGCGGATAGAATCCTTCGAGAATGTACTCGACGATTCGATGGACTTGCTGAGGGCAGGAGTGCTTAGCGCGAAAGCCGAACTGGTGGGGAATAATGAGAGGGTCGCCATCCGTTGGAAACAGATGGTTCCGCATTCGAGAGAGTATGACTCTTTCGAGAAGTTTAGACATTGCCTTGAGGAGGCTGATGGGTCTGTGATTAGCCGGGATGTTCAGAGGTTTACCCGGCTTGGGAATGCCTATGACTGTCGCTTCTTTCCAGGCTTTTGGAAAGTAGCTATGGTCGAAGCAGGCATTGAAGATGATAGCTAACAAGGTAAGCACCTGCTGTGGCAGGTGCTTAAGTGCGTGGTTGGAAATTCCATCCGCACCCGGAGCCTTTTTGGACTTTTGCTTTCTAATGAGAAGCAAGATTTCATCATTAGAGACTGTGACGGGGTCGTCGGTGATAGGGAGAGATTCTCTGCGGAGAACTTCGTCCTCCACCGCCTGGATGTGGGACGGATCCGCGGGTTGCGTGCTGGGCGAACATTGTGCCGCTATGCTGTCGGCGAAGCATTCGGCTTTCTCTTCGACTTCGAAGGCAATGGTGCCGTCGGGACGAGTGAGAGGAGGAACGTGAGAGGCGGTGTCTACGCGTAAAGCTCGGGCCATTCGATAATACGCTTGGTGGGACGGGGAGATATTCTCCATGAGATCGCTAAACTGAGTGTCACGGAGTTCCGCGAGGCGAGACCTAACTTTACGTTGAAGCTGATTCGCAGCTGTTCTATATGCGGGCGTGGGATATTTCTTGGCTCTCCGGAGAGCCGCGTTCTTAGCTTTAATGAGATTGCTAACGGCTAAGGGAAGCGCGGGTTTGCCTTGCTTAGCAATGATTACGTTATCGCTGATGGCTGAGTTGATAGCATCAGTGAGATTATCGACTATCGAATCTATTTTAATCGGGCTGTCTAATTGGTCGGGCGAAATCGCGAGCGGAGAGTTCGGTGCCTCTAAGGCTGAAACTAACGTATTTTTAAAGCCTTTCCAGTTGGTAAAGGTCTTAGGAGATGTGACGTTATCGTTAGGCGCGCCTAGCACGAGGGAGACTGGGCGATGGTCGGAGCCTAGGTCATCGAGCGGTTCGATAGACCTTAGGTCAAGATTGATTCGCTTGATAATTGCAAAGTCGAGGATGTCAGGAGAGTAGGTCGGATTGTTGGGATAGTGAGTGGGAGTGATGGGGGATATGACGTCTAAGTCAAGGGAGTTAGTGATGTCGAGGAGAGCGATACCGCTGGTGTTGGTCGATAGGCACGTCCAGTCAGTATGTTTGGAGTTAAAGTCTCCGAACATAATGACTGAATGGCCGAGGGCGAGAATGGCCTCAAAGTCGCTGCGGATTGGTCTGGTACCACTAGGTATGTAGATTGAAGCTATGATGATGGTCGGATGACCAGTCATAGCCAATCTACACACAGTGGCCTCCATGTTGAGGAGAGGAGGGGTAGGGAGAGGACAGCAATGGAAGCCTCTTTTGTAATATATAGCGGTGCCGCCGTAACCGTCGGAGTTGGGCCTATCGTTGCGAGTAAACGCGTACTTAGAAATAGCGTATCCCCTGGAGCGGTTTGGAGTAAGCCATGTCTCCTGGAGAAGGAATAAGTCAGGTTCTTTGTTCTGAAGGAACAGTTTAATCTCGGGAAGGTTAGTGCTAAGGCTACGAGCGTTAAAAGATACTAGGGATAAGCCCTTGGGTTTAATACGACTAGACGCGGGATTCGCGGGTCTAGACATTAAAATTTATTTATTTACGAATTTATACAAAAATAAAAGAATTTACAACGAACTTAGGAGCGAGTGATGCTCGGCTAACGCGAATAAACGCTCTTGAGGAGAGCGGGCTGCTCGCAGTTTGCGTGCGAGTACGGAAATTTCGTTAATGTCGACGTTTTGGATGACGTCGAACACGGTCTTCATGTCCTCAGCCAACGACGACTGAGGTGAAGATGACAAAGTGGGACGCGGCCCTACGGAAGCTACGGGAGCTGGGGTGGGTCGGGAAGGTGCAGGCGGGACGGCCGGACGCTGCCTCCAAGACAGAGCCGGAGTAGGCGTCGGCTGAACGGGCTTTGCTTCCGGGGGACCCCGGTTGCGCAGCGGCGGGAAGTTAGCGGAGGTGAGCGGTGGCGCCGGTTTAGGCGCGACCCTCTTGACAGTTGAGCGCGGAGCGCGCGGGCAACCCCTGTAGTTTGCTGTGTGGCCGAACTGGCCGCACAGCACACAGGCAGGGGGGGAAGTGGATTCAGGAGTGCGAGTGCACTCCTTTGTTATGTGTGGATCCAGGCACTTAACGCACCTGGGGGGAGCTGAGCAGTTAGCCGCTGCGTGGCCATAGAGCTGGCAGCGGTGGCACTGCCCAGGATGACCGCGGGGGTTGGGACGCTCGACGGAGATGTTCGAGAGTCCGCAGATTGTGCGAGCCTCTCTGAAAATCTCCTTCGAGTTGGGAGTATTTGACAGGATTACTAATGCTAAAGGAAAACGCCTACCGCGGTTGGAGTGCATCTTGTGCACTGCTGTGACCGGGAAACCCTGAGACTTAAGGTCCTCGAGGATTTCTTCGTTCTCGAGCTCGAACGGGACGCCCCGTAGTACTGCGCGGATCTTACGCTCCTCCGGGAGGGCGTAGGTGTGATAAGCTATTTGTTTTAAAGAAAGTAACCGAGTGAACTCGCGGAAGTCGTCGACGGTCGCGACCTGGATTTTAATTGTGTCGCCTGCATTGGTTGCTTTTAAGTAATTAATTTTGTGCTCTTTGCACAAGTTAGAAACCGCGGTCCAGCGCGCTTTTTCACGCAGGAAGACGGGCGGAGGGAGCTGAGGTGTCGGCGGGACGGGAGCGCAGCGCGTCGCTGGCTTCGATGGGACCGACGGAGGCGCGGTTACTTCGAGTGATTTTAACGGCGCGGGGGCTGGTGTTGAAGACACCGGGGAGGGCTCAGGTATTGAAGATACCGAAGCTTTCTTCGAGCGCTTCTTGGAGCGTTTGGCGACAAGTTGAAACGCGGGCTCAGGAGAGCCGGTTAAGGTGACGGCATCTGACGACGTATCAGACGCGGGTTCGGAGTCGCTCCCGGGAGCGGTACGCTTGCGACGCGACGCGTGAGAGGATGCGACCGATTCGCAGTCCATTTCGGACGAGGCGGGAGACGAGGAAGAGCTGTAGACCTGAGGGGTCTCGACGTTGGAGGCCTGAGGGGTCTCGACGTTGGAGGCCTGAAGGGCCGGGGTTGAGGCCTGAGGGGCCGGGGTTGAGGCCTGAGGGGCCGGGGTTGAGGCCTGAGGGGCCGGGGACGCGATTGATGCCTGCAAGGCCTGCGTTATGATGTCTTTCGGGATGTAGACGCCTATCGCAGCAAGCGCCTGGGTGAACGCGTTAATAGCGCTTAGCGGATCCATTAGGGAGGGTTGGGCACTAATATTAATAAATAAATGTATAATAAAAGATGCCTAGTTCCTAAAAACCTAGCAAAATCCTAGCGGCTAACCTCCCTACCAGCGGTAGGGGGGCTGGGGAGGAAAAACTTAAAACTAACAGTAGTACGCCGAAGGCCGCTACCTAGAAACCTAAAAAGGGTACGCAGGTAAAGAGTTGACCGCGTTAGGGTCAACCTTTACCGACAGAAAGGACAAATACACACGAAAACACACAGATATGATAAAAATAAATATGAAAAATAGAAAAATAAATAAAATAGAGAAGAGAAATAAAATAAAAATAAAAGGACTGGTTCAGTACAAATTCGTTGTCACCGTTAAGTATCCTTTGCACTGAAACCAGACTACTTACGCTGGGCACAACACTGCACTCAGCACAAGCACAACACAACTTAGCACAGCACTTTGAAGACTAAGGGGCTTAGTCGCAAAGAAAAATCGCACTTCGAAAGCACTCAGACGGAGTAGAAAAACCTTGAAAACCGTAGCACGGAACCAACACGCTAAACCGTGACGTCAGTAGACTGAGCGCCACGGAGTATCGGGAAGGGACCAACAACGGAGAACGGGGTCTTGCACGTCCGCACTGGGCGGCGATCGGAGCGAGAATGATGTATGTCTTGCACTCTGAGATTTACCTTATTTATCTCGTTTCCCTGGCCTTACTGTAGTACTAGTTTAGGCTGTGCGTTGCCTTGCAGTCAGTTGGCATTAGTGTTTTAAGGAGAAGAAGAAGGTAGATAAAGATTAGATACCAAAAAATTTCCATTAATTTTGCACAAAGTTCTATGCTTTTTGCTGATATAATGTTAATTTTTTTCATTTAAATACTTATAAGTTAGTTAATTGCTGGACGACAGATAGAAATGTTAATTGTTCTTGATTTATCAACACTAAAGAAATATTGCAGAAGTCACAAAGTATTTACCATCAATAGTTTTCTAGATACAGCGGTATGTTTGAGGAGCTCCTGGGAGTCGCCAAAAATGCTCCATACAAAACGGTAGCAAGTTGCGACGTCACAATGTGTAAATCATGCTAAGAATTGTATGGGTGTTTGGATAAAATATATAATAGCTACGTAAATAATGCGTTTACGTGCATACAATAAAATTCTTCTATATCATAAAAAGTCACAATTAAAATTATTATACTTCATATCAGTATGCTAATAATATAAAATTTTATATTTTTGCTCCATTTTTAAGTTTTCTTATCTATATAATTTCGATATAAAATTCAAAACTTTATTTTTCAAAAAAACAATATATGTTTCAGAATAAACGGTATTTTCTAAATAAACGATAAAATCTTGAATTTTCAAATGATGTCAAATACCCAATTGCTTAGCGACAATCATATTTATTTGATTGTCTTAAAGGAAAAGACAGACATAATAATTAATAATTGCAATCTATTAGTAACAAACATTGCTTATTGAAGATAAACTTCAGAATAAATTTCTTTTCCATATTTCAAAAAAGCATCTTAAGATCGCGTAAGTACCTGGGACCTTGTCACCAGTGGCAACGCTCTTCGACAGGATATCTTTTACGAGGGTGCGATATCTTGCCACATTTTTAATAAAAAATAATATCGGTTTAGATATAATACCCAAAAACAAATTTTCGTATCTTCAATTAAATAATTTGTTTAACCACTTTCATTGCTTTCGAACGAAAATGTTTTCTCTAGAAACATTTATACAAAGATTCCTTAGTACCTATATTAAATGCTTACCTAATTAGGAAACTGAAAATAAAAGTTGTATAAAGCTTTTTTACTCGGATCTTTTACGGTCTTGTGAATTTTTATGAAAAATTACATAGTTTTTCTTTAAACGAAAACATTAGCCGGCATTAGATTAATATAAAAACATTTCCTGCATTTTAGATTTGGTAAGCTGAGACGCAGATCTTTATTAAAGCTTTGGATACAACCATTCTTCTTCATGATTATAAATCTTTCATTTAATTATTACTATAAATTAACCTTCTAAAATTGGTCTAGGAAGGTTTTCAACCAAGGTCGATTGCCCAACACGTCGCAGAAGGTCACTGTAGAGAAAATTTGTTGTAAATTTCATCGTCATTTCATTGGCAGTTTTGGCAGAGTCTCCAGCTGCCGGTGTTGTGTACGCACTGCCGACTATCGATTCACTACCCTTGCCAAAAGGAACGTACACGGCCCGAAATAAAACGTTTCACCTTCCTTTTTTAAGATGATTTCATTTTAGCTTCATGATACTACTGATATTACAAATGTGCAAGTTTGCATGTTTAGATGTTTGTCACTCCTACTTTCTCAAAATAAAGGGATTCAATGGTCAAAATTTATTTATTTATTAGTTCACCAACACGTTTGTTTCGTAAAGTTTTTATAGTATTTTTTTTTTATAAGTTTTTTTTTTACATTGAACTTTTAAGAATAGGATCAACAAATAGTCACGTTCTCCGTTTGTTGACGCTTATAAGTGAAGTGTTTTTTGATAATCAGAAAGGTCAGTTTTTGTTGCAAGGTATTGTCATCTAAAGCCCGCGTTCTACTGTGAAAGAAGGTGAAAGGTTAGCAAGCGACAAAAAGTTTAAGCTAAAAAAAAGTTCGTCCAGAAAGGTGTGCTAGCTTCTTGGAGCGAAGAAGTGCGAACGGGAAATAGTCGTTAAAGAGCCATATGGACGATATCGTATGAGCGAACAACGGTCTTTGTATTGGACGGGCATAAGATCTAAGACGACAATACTTCAAAAATCATCCTGTTTTTGATTTTTGATCCATTCAACAATGTCATGTAAAAGACTTCCCGTTTGCTAAATCGACTATCCTAAGCTAATAATATGTCAATTATTGGATATTATAAAATAGTTGTACTGTAACACGAATCTAGCTAACTGGAAGCCTCATAAAAGTAGCTTTACTACGACATGAATTATCAATCATATTTTTTAATATGCTTGATCAATCGATTGCAAAGTCAAAGGAATTAATTTATTTTATAGGCCAATTAAGCAAATTTAGCCTATCGTTACGTGACCATTAATATTACTTTGTTTTATCAATTAGAACCCAAATATAGGCAATGAAGACAGAATATAAATTGCTTATTTCTTTGCGGTAACGTTTTGGATGCTTGTCTTGCTAAAGTTATGGGTAACCGAGGCAAACTGAAGTTAAGTTTTTTTTACTAATATTAGTTTAATTATAGTTTTTAACGTATTGTGAATTATAACTACATATTTTGTGGTAAGAGTTTTGGTTGCTTTAAAAAACCGAATGCAGTTCTATTAAGTATATTTTGGGAAGTAAAGCTGAGGACTAACACTTTAAAACTTACTCATATTTCTTAAAGGAATGTAGTATGTAGGAAGAATGCGGTTATTTGTGAGTATTGGAACTTAACAGGCAACTTAGCAGCTTTTCAAGTGTAAAATCTGTTGCTAAATTAAAATAAAAGCGTCATTCGCCATTTGCCATCCACTCCTAAACACAGTCTGCCAGCAATCTTGCATAAAACTTACTAAGTTTCATTCTGCGCTATGCATACGCAATTTAGCTCTTGAACTAACAGGATAGTTTCTTATATAAAACAATACGAATGTTGTTACATAATTAATTCACCACAGCCTCAGTCAAGTATAATGAGTTTGTCTGAAAGACATGCGATGCTCAAGTTTTCTTCTTTAAATTTCCATACTGAGGACAGAAGCGTTTTAGGAAACTCATTATACAGTCCATACGCAGTTCCAACAGTGGGACAGAGTCTTAATCCCAGTAAATAGCGAAAACAAAATCGGGAAAACTTATTTGTATTCTCATATTAACATATACAATGTAAAATATATTATAGGTGATTAAACGAACTTCCAAGTGAGATTCTATAGCTATTATATGAGTCGCTTCATTTGAAGATAGTATATAATTAACAAGGTAGTCCTTTTAAGGTACTAGGTAACTTCGCACGTTCGTCGCCCCCACCCCTGTTCGATGGGTAACGAGGAGGTCCCATCCAGTTTCCCGACTGGGTTGACCGGTTGTCTGTCGATGTTTGGGGAGTACTTAGATAGCTTCGGTGTACTTTATTATCAATATTTTTATTACTTTATTTTTAATTTTATAGCGGTTAGTCCATAACTGAAGCCCCTTACGCCCCGAGGTTAGAAAGAATCTCTGGATTCATGTCGGAAAAAATTCTTCCGACTGGCCCGGTTCATTCTGGGAGGTCGACGGTTCCAGATTAGGGAGCGTCTACATAGAGGGCTCAGGTATTGCGGTGACCAAAATGGCTAGCTGGAGATTCGTCCACTGTGTTCATCGTTATATTTAAATAATTTTAATGACGACTTTTAGATTTGAAAAAACAAGAAATAATAGAATATTACGTAATATAGATATCATTATTGAAAAAAAAAAAGCCAAAATTACAATACAAGTACTATACAGCATTAATCAAGCACCTGGGGGGAGCTGAGCAGTTAGCCGCTGCGTGGCCATAGAGCTGGCAGCGGTGGCACTGCCCAGGATGACCGCGGGGGTTGGGACGCTCGACGGAGATGTTCGAGAGTCCGCAGATTGTGCGAGCCTCTCTGAAAATCTCCTTCGAGTTGGGAGTATTTGACAGGATTACTAATGCTAAAGGAAAACGCCTACCGCGGTTGGAGTGCATCTTGTGCACTGCTGTGACCGGGAAACCCTGAGACTTAAGGTCCTCGAGGATTTCTTCGTTCTCGAGCTCGAACGGGACGCCCCGTAGTACTGCGCGGATCTTACGCTCCTCCGGGAGGGCGTAGGTGTGATAAGCTATTTGTTTTAAAGAAAGTAACCGAGTGAACTCGCGGAAGTCGTCGACGGTCGCGACCTGGATTTTAATTGTGTCGCCTGCATTGGTTGCTTTTAAGTAATTAATTTTGTGCTCTTTGCACAAGTTAGAAACCGCGGTCCAGCGCGCTTTTTCACGCAGGAAGACGGGCGGAGGGAGCTGAGGTGTCGGCGGGACGGGAGCGCAGCGCGTCGCTGGCTTCGATGGGACCGACGGAGGCGCGGTTACTTCGAGTGATTTTAACGGCGCGGGGGCTGGTGTTGAAGACACCGGGGAGGGCTCAGGTATTGAAGATACCGAAGCTTTCTTCGAGCGCTTCTTGGAGCGTTTGGCGACAAGTTGAAACGCGGGCTCAGGAGAGCCGGTTAAGGTGACGGCATCTGACGACGTATCAGACGCGGGTTCGGAGTCGCTCCCGGGAGCGGTACGCTTGCGACGCGACGCGTGAGAGGATGCGACCGATTCGCAGTCCATTTCGGACGAGGCGGGAGACGAGGAAGAGCTGTAGACCTGAGGGGTCTCGACGTTGGAGGCCTGAGGGGTCTCGACGTTGGAGGCCTGAAGGGCCGGGGTTGAGGCCTGAGGGGCCGGGGTTGAGGCCTGAGGGGCCGGGGTTGAGGCCTGAGGGGCCGGGGACGCGATTGATGCCTGCAAGGCCTGCGTTATGATGTCTTTCGGGATGTAGACGCCTATCGCAGCAAGCGCCTGGGTGAACGCGTTAATAGCGCTTAGCGGATCCATTAGGGAGGGTTGGGCACTAATATTAATAAATAAATGTATAATAAAAGATGCCTAGTTCCTAAAAACCTAGCAAAATCCTAGCGGCTAACCTCCCTACCAGCGGTAGGGGGGCTGGGGAGGAAAAACTTAAAACTAACAGTAGTACGCCGAAGGCCGCTACCTAGAAACCTAAAAAGGGTACGCAGGTAAAGAGTTGACCGCGTTAGGGTCAACCTTTACCGACAGAAAGGACAAATACACACGAAAACACACAGATATGATAAAAATAAATATGAAAAATAGAAAAATAAATAAAATAGAGAAGAGAAATAAAATAAAAATAAAAGGACTGGTTCAGTACAAATTCGTTGTCACCGTTAAGTATCCTTTGCACTGAAACCAGACTACTTACGCTGGGCACAACACTGCACTCAGCACAAGCACAACACAACTTAGCACAGCACTTTGAAGACTAAGGGGCTTAGTCGCAAAGAAAAATCGCACTTCGAAAGCACTCAGACGGAGTAGAAAAACCTTGAAAACCGTAGCACGGAACCAACACGCTAAACCGTGACGTCAGTAGACTGAGCGCCACGGAGTATCGGGAAGGGACCAACAACGGAGAACGGGGTCTTGCACGTCCGCACTGGGCGGCGATCGGAGCGAGAATGATGTATGTCTTGCACTCTGAGATTTACCTTATTTATCTCGTTTCCCTGGCCTTACTGTAGTACTAGTTTAGGCTGTGCGTTGCCTTGCAGTCAGTTGGCATTAGTGTTTTAAGGAGAAGAAGAAGGTAGATAAAGATTAGATACCAAAAAATTTCCATTAATTTTGCACAAAGTTCTATGCTTTTTGCTGATATAATGTTAATTTTTTTCATTTAAATACTTATAAGTTAGTTAATTGCTGGACGACAGATAGAAATGTTAATTGTTCTTGATTTATCAACACTAAAGAAATATTGCAGAAGTCACAAAGTATTTACCATCAATAGTTTTCTAGATACAGCGGTATGTTTGAGGAGCTCCTGGGAGTCGCCAAAAATGCTCCATACAAAACGGTAGCAAGTTGCGACGTCACAATGTGTAAATCATGCTAAGAATTGTATGGGTGTTTGGATAAAATATATAATAGCTACGTAAATAATGCGTTTACGTGCATACAATAAAATTCTTCTATATCATAAAAAGTCACAATTAAAATTATTATACTTCATATCAGTATGCTAATAATATAAAATTTTATATTTTTGCTCCATTTTTAAGTTTTCTTATCTATATAATTTCGATATAAAATTCAAAACTTTATTTTTCAAAAAAACAATATATGTTTCAGAATAAACGGTATTTTCTAAATAAACGATAAAATCTTGAATTTTCAAATGATGTCAAATACCCAATTGCTTAGCGACAATCATATTTATTTGATTGTCTTAAAGGAAAAGACAGACATAATAATTAATAATTGCAATCTATTAGTAACAAACATTGCTTATTGAAGATAAACTTCAGAATAAATTTCTTTTCCATATTTCAAAAAAGCATCTTAAGATCGCGTAAGTACCTGGGACCTTGTCACCAGTGGCAACGCTCTTCGACAGGATATCTTTTACGAGGGTGCGATATCTTGCCACATTTTTAATAAAAAATAATATCGGTTTAGATATAATACCCAAAAACAAATTTTCGTATCTTCAATTAAATAATTTGTTTAACCACTTTCATTGCTTTCGAACGAAAATGTTTTCTCTAGAAACATTTATACAAAGATTCCTTAGTACCTATATTAAATGCTTACCTAATTAGGAAACTGAAAATAAAAGTTGTATAAAGCTTTTTTACTCGGATCTTTTACGGTCTTGTGAATTTTTATGAAAAATTACATAGTTTTTCTTTAAACGAAAACATTAGCCGGCATTAGATTAATATAAAAACATTTCCTGCATTTTAGATTTGGTAAGCTGAGACGCAGATCTTTATTAAAGCTTTGGATACAACCATTCTTCTTCATGATTATAAATCTTTCATTTAATTATTACTATAAATTAACCTTCTAAAATTGGTCTAGGAAGGTTTTCAACCAAGGTCGATTGCCCAACACGTCGCAGAAGGTCACTGTAGAGAAAATTTGTTGTAAATTTCATCGTCATTTCATTGGCAGTTTTGGCAGAGTCTCCAGCTGCCGGTGTTGTGTACGCACTGCCGACTATCGATTCACTACCCTTGCCAAAAGGAACGTACACGGCCCGAAATAAAACGTTTCACCTTCCTTTTTTAAGATGATTTCATTTTAGCTTCATGATACTACTGATATTACAAATGTGCAAGTTTGCATGTTTAGATGTTTGTCACTCCTACTTTCTCAAAATAAAGGGATTCAATGGTCAAAATTTATTTATTTATTAGTTCACCAACACGTTTGTTTCGTAAAGTTTTTATAGTATTTTTTTTTTATAAGTTTTTTTTTTACATTGAACTTTTAAGAATAGGATCAACAAATAGTCACGTTCTCCGTTTGTTGACGCTTATAAGTGAAGTGTTTTTTGATAATCAGAAAGGTCAGTTTTTGTTGCAAGGTATTGTCATCTAAAGCCCGCGTTCTACTGTGAAAGAAGGTGAAAGGTTAGCAAGCGACAAAAAGTTTAAGCTAAAAAAAAGTTCGTCCAGAAAGGTGTGCTAGCTTCTTGGAGCGAAGAAGTGCGAACGGGAAATAGTCGTTAAAGAGCCATATGGACGATATCGTATGAGCGAACAACGGTCTTTGTATTGGACGGGCATAAGATCTAAGACGACAATACTTCAAAAATCATCCTGTTTTTGATTTTTGATCCATTCAACAATGTCATGTAAAAGACTTCCCGTTTGCTAAATCGACTATCCTAAGCTAATAATATGTCAATTATTGGATATTATAAAATAGTTGTACTGTAACACGAATCTAGCTAACTGGAAGCCTCATAAAAGTAGCTTTACTACGACATGAATTATCAATCATATTTTTTAATATGCTTGATCAATCGATTGCAAAGTCAAAGGAATTAATTTATTTTATAGGCCAATTAAGCAAATTTAGCCTATCGTTACGTGACCATTAATATTACTTTGTTTTATCAATTAGAACCCAAATATAGGCAATGAAGACAGAATATAAATTGCTTATTTCTTTGCGGTAACGTTTTGGATGCTTGTCTTGCTAAAGTTATGGGTAACCGAGGCAAACTGAAGTTAAGTTTTTTTTACTAATATTAGTTTAATTATAGTTTTTAACGTATTGTGAATTATAACTACATATTTTGTGGTAAGAGTTTTGGTTGCTTTAAAAAACCGAATGCAGTTCTATTAAGTATATTTTGGGAAGTAAAGCTGAGGACTAACACTTTAAAACTTACTCATATTTCTTAAAGGAATGTAGTATGTAGGAAGAATGCGGTTATTTGTGAGTATTGGAACTTAACAGGCAACTTAGCAGCTTTTCAAGTGTAAAATCTGTTGCTAAATTAAAATAAAAGCGTCATTCGCCATTTGCCATCCACTCCTAAACACAGTCTGCCAGCAATCTTGCATAAAACTTACTAAGTTTCATTCTGCGCTATGCATACGCAATTTAGCTCTTGAACTAACAGGATAGTTTCTTATATAAAACAATACGAATGTTGTTACATAATTAATTCACCACAGCCTCAGTCAAGTATAATGAGTTTGTCTGAAAGACATGCGATGCTCAAGTTTTCTTCTTTAAATTTCCATACTGAGGACAGAAGCGTTTTAGGAAACTCATTATACAGTCCATACGCAGTTCCAACAGTGGGACAGAGTCTTAATCCCAGTAAATAGCGAAAACAAAATCGGGAAAACTTATTTGTATTCTCATATTAACATATACAATGTAAAATATATTATAGGTGATTAAACGAACTTCCAAGTGAGATTCTATAGCTATTATATGAGTCGCTTCATTTGAAGATAGTATATAATTAACAAGGTAGTCCTTTTAAGGTACTAGGTAACTTCGCACGTTCGTCGCCC
Organism: Marasmarcha lunaedactyla; assembly: GCA_923062675.1. NCBI lineage: Eukaryota > Metazoa > Arthropoda > Insecta > Lepidoptera > Pterophoridae > Marasmarcha > Marasmarcha lunaedactyla. The sequence goes on along the minus strand of OV281339.1, from coordinate 6,926,098 downwards.
CCACCCCTGTTCGATGGGTAACGAGGAGGTCCCATCCAGTTTCCCGACTGGGTTGACCGGTTGTCTGTCGATGTTTGGGGAGTACTTAGATAGCTTCGGTGTACTTTATTATCAATATTTTTATTACTTTATTTTTAATTTTATAGCGGTTAGTCCATAACTGAAGCCCCTTACGCCCCGAGGTTAGAAAGAATCTCTGGATTCATGTCGGAAAAAATTCTTCCGACTGGCCCGGTTCATTCTGGGAGGTCGACGGTTCCAGATTAGGGAGCGTCTACATAGAGGGCTCAGGTATTGCGGTGACCAAAATGGCTAGCTGGAGATTCGTCCACTGTGTTCATCGTTATATTTAAATAATTTTAATGACGACTTTTAGATTTGAAAAAACAAGAAATAATAGAATATTACGTAATATAGATATCATTATTGAAAAAAAAAAAGCCAAAATTACAATACAAGTACTATACAGCATTAATCGGAATAAGAAACACCAGTAATTTATGCGTTTTTCTGCTTCTTTTCGAAAAAGCGAAATTATAGTTTATAATAATAAACATTAGGTAGAAAACTACCAGGAATTTTCGCAGTTAGCGTGATATATCTATTATAGATTACACGTATTTTCTGCATCTTTTCGACAAAGCAAAACTATAGTTTATAATAATAAACATCAGGTAGAAGACTACCAGGAATTTTTGCAAATAGCGTGATATATCTATTATAGATAACATGTGTTTTCTGCATCTTTTCGATAAAGCGAAATTTGAGTTTATATTTCAAAACATCAGGTAGAAGACTACCAGGAATTTATGCGGATAACGTGATATATCTATTATAGATAACACGTGTTTTCTGCATCTTTTCGGTAAAGCGAAATTTGAGTTTATACTTTAAAACATTAGGTAGTAAATACCTTGAATTTTTGCAGGTAGCGTGATATATCTATTATAGATTACACGTATTTTCTGCATCTTTTCTACAAAGCAAAATTATAGTTTATAAGAATAAACATCAGGTAGAAGACTACCAGGAATTTTTGCGGATAACGGATATATCTATTATAGATAACACGTGTTTTCTGCATCTTTTCGATAAAGCGAAATTTGAGTTTATATTTAAAAACATCAGGTAGAAGACTACCAGGAATTTATGCGGATAACGTGATATATCTATTATAGATAGCACGTGTTTTCTGCATCTTTTCGACAAAGCGAAATTTGAGTTTATATTTAAAAACATCAGGTAGAAGACCACCAGAAATTTTTGCAAATAGCGTGATATATCTATTATAGATAACACTTTTTTTCTGCATCTTTCCGATAACATGAAATTATAGTTTATACCTCCTCGGAAGAATTAACGAGTAGCTTTTAGTACACTTTAAGTACAACTTTTACACCATATTTAATATTAAACTGTTAAGTTACTCGTTGGTATAAGACGTGTGCTTGTTACCACGCACGAAAAAATAATGAAGACTTGCCGGGACCGGGGTTGATAAAGTAAAAAGACGGAAAGTTTTTTGAATAAGTCAAATGACATATTCTAAAACGTGCCAAGTTACCTAGTACCTTAAAAGGACTACCTTGTTAATTAAACACTATCTGAAGAATGAAGCGACGAAATATAATTATACAATACGACTGTACTGGTATATGAATCCCAAGAATAACCAGACTTTTTGAAAGTATTCTTAAAAAATGTTTTTATATGAACCTTACTTCAGAACGATTACTATTGATAAGTAATTATTCCGACTGTCAAATTTAGAAGAATCTAAATCTAACATTTAAGTAAAAGAAGTATATATCATTTTGACTCATGGGGTGATAATAATAACTCAGGTCTACGCAAGTAGGCCTCGGCATCTACACAAGTAGACGGCAAGTAGTGTAGTAAATTTATTTCTTTATTTATTTTAGCTTAGCTGTAATAAATATTTGGTACAATTTCAACCTGTTTATTTGACACCATTTGATGATGCAAGATCATTTATTTAGAAACAATAAGTTATTTTTAGCCAAAAATTTTTTTTTATAAAAAATTTTGAATTGTATAGTTTAGAAAACTCAAAAATAGAACAAAAAATCGTATTATAGAATATGTAACATTTTTTAATATTTTTAGCCTAGCGACATTAAAAATAATAATTTTTATAATGACAGTATGCATTTCAATGCGTTATTTGCGTAGCTATTATATATTTTATCCGTTGATGTATTATATTATACATTGTGACGCACAATTCATTACCGTTCTGTATGAAACGTTTCTCGGCGACTCGCAGCAGCTCCTCAAACATATCGCTGTATCTAAAAAAATATTGATTGTCAACATACTGTTACTTCTGCAATGTTTCTTTTAATAAACTATTTATATATATGTAATAAAAAATTTTTTGTCAAATACCCAGTTACAATAGCGGCACTAGTTTCAATAACTTTTTGGTATTGGAAATTTATTCATAACATGACGTATGATTTAATCCTAAGACACATGCTAAGGCTAACAAGAAGTAACAAAAAAAAACACATTTATCACTTATTTCACTCGTAATGCATGAAACAATGCTCGAAGAGAAATTTGGGAAATTCCTTAAGTCGGAGCGGCGATAATGAAGATGTTGATTTATTGCGTTCCAGAAAAATATTATAAATGGCGCTGAGAAACCCAGGCCTTGGATTTTGTTTTATGAAAACATTGACAGTTCCTTCTTTAGTAGAAAATATACAGAACCCATAAATCAATTTTGGTTTCTTCATATTATCTGAATCTGATGTTTGTTTTGACTGCAATGTTTTCGGTGTGAAAGTTTATCGGAAAGATCTCTCTACTGTATTTTGAAAATATTCTTAACTTTAAACATCGTTATTCTTAACTTTAAACATCGTGTATCAAACTATAAAGTTTCGGTATTGAATAAACTATACTTAAATTCAATACCAAAACTATATTTTACACAACACATACACACATACATAGATGTGATTGTACTACGGCACAATGATGGCCGCGCCATAGTCGCTACGGTTCACGCTTCGTAGCGTTGCCGAGTGCTACGTAGCCTTGCGCCATTATCCATTTGAGAAATACATTTTTGTATGATTTCATCATGTTACATGATTTTGATTTTAAAATTTTCTGTATAGTTTTATGTTTTGTGTGGTTGTTATTTTTAATGATTGAAGTAATCCAGTTTCTTACTTAGATTTTGTTGAATACGTCATTATGTATTTTTTATAAAGACCTTTTTTTATTTTTCTCTATCACAACAATGCTAAATTGTAGATAACAAAACGTACAAAAAGGTTAGTTAGGGTAGCCAGTTTTAATAATAGATCTAAATATTTGTATTAGATATATAAAATTATCTTAGCAGGTAAATTTAAACAGACGTTAAAGTATCACCGCAAGTTAACTAAGTTTATTTAATGTATATAATTAACTTGTTAATTAAGCTAATAAAATAATTTAAGCTATTTTATTTTATTTTTATTTTTATTTATTAGAACACAAAACAGATTACAGTCTTCATAACAAAAATAATATTACATTAAGTTTTTAACCTAACTGTAAGCCAAAACATGTGTTACAGAAATATGTTGTAGCATTAGTGGTACGTATAGCTTAGTTTACAATAGGTCACTAAATAATACTAAATAACAATAAATTATACAAAGATTATATTACATTGATTTAAACATGTATGTATTTGCACCCATGTTACTGAGGACATCGTTGCAAGATTCAATCACATTTTAAAATGTTGTAGATTAATCTTTTATATCTATTAAAATTACAGTCAAATAAATATTCAATTATTCAATAAATCAAAATAAATCTATTCAAATACATTTTATCGAAAAGTTAAGGAACTTCACTTAACAAATGTAAAATTAAGCTTTTAAAGTTTGCTTTCACGTGTGCAAATAAACTTTAAATACCTGTTAGGAGATTGGACCAAAGGCCCATTATTGAGGAGGTTTAATAATAATTATTCCAAAATTAACTGCCCATAAACTAATTCTGCATGAATAAAACATTTGACTACAGCTATCTATTCTGAAATTACCGTTCACGAATCAGAGAGTTATTTGCGTTAATATGATCACTGAAAAGCGTAAACAGAGTGCAAAACGTATTAAACCTTGTATGATATTCAAACAAATTGCTTCTAATTTAATTTTTTTTTTCTAAAATGCAGTTGTTCTAATTACTATATATTATTAGTAAATTTTAGGGTTGCCTGCCCGAGATCGCTTTTTAGATGATATCTGTTATTTTTAGTAACTTGTTTGACAATAAAGCTTATGGCTATTCTATTCTTTCTAAAAAACGATCTACTTTGTAAATCGGTTCTGTCAAAAATTAATAATGAAAAATAAATTAAACCAACAAACGAGAAAAGAAACAATATTGTCTCATTATAATAATAGTATATATAGTAAGACTCGCAAAAACTTGACTTAATAATAATGTTGACCCATTTATATACCTTTACCTACTAAAGTACCCGTACCAAGTAACTTATTGTACGAGCTAGAATTAATCTATTGAAAAGAAACTTATTTTAATTATTTTATTAATGTTTTGTTACCTTTTATATGTAACAAACCAAATGTACTATACATTTGATATATAAAAATATTTAAGATAGTACCTTATAGCAAAATATGTTGCCCAATCACTGAGTGACTTGAACCAATAACAGGGAAAGATATTTAACTAATGTGCCTCTGACGTGAGTCCTGGAAATAGTGCGTTATAATTATAGCTAATATCGACCGCAAGCAAGCTTTTACACCTCAAAGATTTTACAGGGCAGGCGTACATCATTAGGCCGGGGCACTGAAAATAGGCACGGCCTGTATAAGCCTCTGTGTAAGTCTGTGTGTAAGTCGTTATGATTCTAGTAAGAAAACAGAGATAGATATAAAGGTTAAAAATAACTACTCCCAAACTTGTTTAACTGTGCTGACTTTGAATATCCTTCATTAAAATAAAATTGTGGGGGTAGCTCACGTTCTCATATTACACACCTGAGAAACAGCTCTGTCGCAAATTCAGTTATGTTGCTACCCGACATAAAAGAGATATAATTATGAAAAACATGGGCTTAAAGATAAAATATAAAGAATAAAACTATTTCATGTTCGTATAATTTGGTTTTTACCCGTATTGTTTATTATCTTCATTTAAAATTTAATAAAATTCACGTATTATCTGAACTATTTGTTAATTTGTAAAATCAGACAGCGGGAACTATATTTTTGAGGCCCATGCCTAAGCGCCGTCGTCTTATTTTTTTCAATGTATTTAATCAGACCGGTGTATAATAAGAACTTGTACTTTTCAGGAGATTGCTAGGCGCCAAGTCAATTAAAATGGTATAAAACTGAAATAAATTGATGATTACCTAATTTACCTTTGTGTTAAAGTGAAGTCGGTATGTCAATATCTATATCGTACAACCTCCTTTACAATAATAACGCATCAGAAAGCATATATGCACTGAAATGTAAACATTACGGTAGTGGATCCACGGGCAAACGCTCCGAGGTTTTGCAAAAGGGAAGTAACTTAAAAGGTTTAACAGCTTTTGCGCTGGTCCGAGCGGCACCGTACCGGATTAATGAAGAAACTTACCACAGTCTATTCCCTCAGGCTCTGTTTTGCCTGTGATAACCAAAAGTATGAGTTGCACTAGAAATGTAGTTTGAACTTTGTCATAGACGGCAAACAAGCCCCGATATGATATATGAACCCAATGATTGCATGCGCGCCAATAAACATCACAGATAGTAATGTACTAAATGTAGATTATTTATGTTCTTATTCATTAATTAAGTTAGTAGCCCTACCTCGTACGCCGGAGGTCCAGGTTCGAGTCCTAACCGGGGCATTCATTTGTGTGATGAATACAGATGTTGCTTCTCGGGTCATGGGTGTTGATATTTATAAATGTATGTTTATTCTGGGTTCCCCTCCAGTTCGCTGTATGGTCATCCATGATACAACCTCTGCTTACTTTGGGGCGATATAGTTGGTGTGTCTGTCTGGGGATTATTATCACTATTATTAATAACATTTTATAAATTAGGCTTCAGTTGGATTCGCCTTTAGCCCTGTGATCGTTTGTGGTCATTGCCATTAAAAAAGATAATATAATCGTACCCTAGACGAGATCCATACAGAAGAAAGTCTACTAGACTAAATAATTCGAAGAATGTTTTTAAATTAGACTTGATTTTCTACTTAAACCATTACGTGTTCGAAATCGTCGATTTTCAAAGCGCTCCGCCGTCAGAATCGAATTTAAATAATAAGTTTTATCGATTTTGAAAAATCTGAAAAGAGGACTCGATGGTATACTCCAGTTCAAGAGGAATCATTATTTAATTACGTCTTGGTTTTCATATTTTCTTAACGGACGTTATATTTCTTCACTATAACGGAGCGCTGCTGGTTCTTATTTCAGTAAATAGCCGTAGTTGTAATACTTACTGCTTTATCTTTTGTGTTTACTGGTTTAACAAAGTATTTAAAAACTTAAGGTTTATGAAAAAAATTCGCACCTTATTTCATTCTGCTCGCCCTTTAAAGAATGAAACACAAGTATAAATATTAATGGTTTACCTTATTCGCAACTATTTAATAACGCAAGAAAGAAGAACCGCCTACTATCCCTTTCAAAACAAACAACGATCACCTAAACTACCTGTTACTGGTTAGCTACCACACATGGGTCGCAGCTTTATCCCCCAAGGAAACAAACCATCACTGATATTGTCTTAACAATGGGCACCTTTTCTGTGTTTCACTCCAATCCGTATTATACTCGTTTTGATTTACATCGAAACTATCGGTTCCAATCTTCTAACAGCTGATGAGGCTAAAGCAAAAAAAATTGAAACCATGCCCAGAATTAAGCAACGGAAAGGATGTGGCCTTTGATCCTGTCAACGGCGACCACACATTTCTTTAGCCACTCAGTAAAAGTGTAGAGATTTTTGCTGGAAAGCGGTAATGCATCTTTCATACATCCTTGACTCTTCCACTTGTTTCAGTCTCTTCTAAACTCTAGGTAATTTAAGGTTGATATGACATCAAGAAAGGTTGTCAAAACTACAGCCATATAATTTCTGCAGCTACGGCATTATGTTACTAACTACAAGAGGGCAACAAAATATTGAACAAAACGGTTTAAAACGTTATTTTAGTAACGCAAATATGTTATAAAAAATAATTTACATAGGCCTTTTATGTTTTTGGTCTTATGCAGATATATAACAAATTCAAATATTTATATCTCAATATTAACAATTACTTGTTCTTATTAACGTCAAATAAAACATGACTCTACAACCAGTATACATCCCTTCGCGTTCAGTTCAACAACGCGTTCAGGGTGCTGCTGCGGCTGCCCCGCTTCTGTAGTGCGTCGGGGATGTTTGCCGAGTGCCGCGTAGACTTTTTTTTTTTTTTTTTTTTTTTTTTGGTTCCCCTCCACGGGAAGGGCAGGAGGACATAAAAAATGCTCTGACGCATACTCCGCGCGCGCGATCGAAGTTATGTGGGACTCGTCCCGACGCCTACCAGAACCATACCCACTAAAAAAAACCCCCTGTCGGCTCGTGCATTTTTGCCACTCAGCCTTCATCTGAACGACGGCCAATTGGAGAAAGAGGCCGCGCCAGCGGGGCCCTTAAGGGGTCACCCGCTGAGATTCACATAGCACTGAAGGTGCTCAAAAATGAAAAGTAAAAATAAAACATTAAAAATGAAAAATAAAAATTGCATTAATTCGGATTTACGTTAGAATTAGAATTTACGTTAGAATTAGGATTTGCGGCCTGAAGGGCCTCGAGAGCTAAAGTTAACTGCGAAGGTTCGCCCGTGTGCGCGTTTCTCGGCCTAGCGACTTTGAATTTCGAATCTAACACAGGAGCAGTATATGAGACTGAATCTCGAACAAGATGATTGGGATGGGATTCGGCGCGTTTGAAGAACGATTCTGAGAGTGTTTTGAAGTGCTGTTGCACTGTAGGCAGTTCAAGATCTCTGTGCAGGTCCGCGTTGCGCACATACCAAGGTGCGTCTGTGGCCCTGCGGCAGAAGAGATTTTGAACTACCTGCAGCTTATACAGGACGGAGGGATTGGCGTGGGCAAAGACTGGCGAAGCATATGACATGACGGGTCTAACGCAGACCTTATAAAGCGTACGTTTATTTCTAAAAGACATTTTACTTTTTCTACCTATCATACTATTTAAGCGGCTTAAGTAGAAACGCGCGAGTTTCGTTACTCTATCGACGTGTGGCTTAAAAGAAAGCGTCTGATCTAAGGTGACGCCTAAGTATTTGATACTGCGCTTCCAGGGGATGGGAATACCTAACATTCGAATGTGGGGATCGTTGCGGCGATTACGACGTTTGTGGTCGAATAGAATGGCAGAACTCTTTTCTGGGTTGACATCGATACGCCATTTTTGAAACCAAACACCGAGGGCGTTTACGGCCTTTTGGAGTCTGGTGATGTTATACGGGATTATTTTACCTTTAGTGTAAAGGGCGGTATCGTCTGCAAAGAGGGCGAGTTCGACGCCTTTCGGCGGGATGGGCATGTCATTAGTGTACACGGTGTACAGCAGAGGGGCGAGGACTGAGCCTTGCGGGACTCCAGCCTTTATGGGACGAGGCGCGGAGAGCGTGCCTTCATGTTTGAATCGAAACGTACGGTCTTTAAGAAACGACGCGATTAATCTGACTAGGCGAACCGGTAAGCCTATTTTATAGAGTTTAAAAACGAGACCGCTGTGCCAGACTTTGTCGAAAGCCTTGGCTACGTCAAAGAGAACCGCGATTGATTTTTTACGATGCGGATAGAATCCTTCGAGAATGTACTCGACGATTCGATGGACTTGCTGAGGGCAGGAGTGCTTAGCGCGAAAGCCGAACTGGTGGGGAATAATGAGAGGGTCGCCATCCGTTGGAAACAGATGGTTCCGCATTCGAGAGAGTATGACTCTTTCGAGAAGTTTAGACATTGCCTTGAGGAGGCTGATGGGTCTGTGATTAGCCGGGATGTTCAGAGGTTTACCCGGCTTGGGAATGCCTATGACTGTCGCTTCTTTCCAGGCTTTTGGAAAGTAGCTATGGTCGAAGCAGGCATTGAAGATGATAGCTAACAAGGTAAGCACCTGCTGTGGCAGGTGCTTGAGTGCGTGGTTGGAAATTCCATCCGCACCCGGAGCCTTTTTGGACTTTTGTTTTCTAATGAGAAGCAAGATTTCATCATTAGAGACTGTGACGGGGTCGTCGGTGATAGGGAGAGATTCTCTGCGGAGAACTTCGTCCTCCACCGCCTGGATGTGGGAGGGATCCGCGGGTTGCGTGCTGGGCGAACATTGTGCCGCTATGCTGTCGGCGAAGCATTCGGCTTTCTCTTCGACTTCGAAGGCAATGGTGCCGTCGGGGCGAGTGAGAGGAGGAACGTGAGAGGCGGTGTCTACGCGTAAAGCTCGGGCCATTCGATAATACGCTTGGTGGGACGGGGAGATATTCTCCATGAGATCGTTAAACTGAGTGTCACGGAGTTCCGCGAGGCGAGACCTAACTTTACGTTGAAGCTGATTCGCAGCTGTTCTATATGCGGGCGTGGGATATTTCTTGGCTCTCCGGAGAGCCGCGTTCTTAGCTTTAATGAGATTGCTAACGGCTAAGGGAAGCGCGGGTTTGCCTTGCTTAGCAATGATTACGTTGTCGCTGATGGCTGAGTTGATAGCATCGGTGAGATTATCGACTATCGAATCTATTTTAATCGGGCTGTCTAATTGGTCGGGCGAAATCGCGAGCGGAGAGTTCGGTGCCTCTAAGGCTGAAACTAACGTATTTTTAAAACCTTTCCAGTTGGTAAAGGTCTTTGGCGGTGTGACGTTAACGTTAGGCGCGCCTAGCACGAGGGAGACGGGGCGATGGTCGGAGCCTAGGTCATCGAGCGGTTCGATGGACCTGAGATCAAGATTGATTCGCTTGATAATTGCAAAGTCGAGGATGTCAGGAGAATAGGTCGGGTTGTTGGGATAGTGAGTGGGAGTGATGGGGGATATGACGTCTAAGTCAAGGGAGTTGGTGATGTCGAGGAGAGCGATACCGCTGGTGTTAGTCGATAGGCACGTCCAGTCAGTATGTTTGGAGTTAAAGTCTCCGAACATAATGACTGAATGGCCGAGGGCGAGAATGGCCTCAAAGTCGCTGCGGATTGGTCTGGTACCACTAGGTATGTAGACTGAAGCTATGATGATGGTCGGATGACCAGTCATAGCCAATCTACACACAGTGGCCTCCATGTTGAGGAGAGGAGGGGTAGGGAGAGGACAGCAATGGAAGCCTCTTTTGTAATATATAGCGGTGCCGCCGTAACCGTCGGAGTTGGGCCTATCGTTGCGAGTAAACGCGTACTTAGGTATAGCGAATCCCCTGGAGCGGTTTGGAGTAAGCCATGTCTCCTGGAGAAGGAATAAGTCAGGTTCTTTGTTCTGAAGGAACAGTTTAATCTCGGGAAGGTTGGTATTAAGGCTACGAGCGTTAAAAGATACTAGGGATAAGCCCTTAGGTTTAATACGACTGGACGCGGGATTCGCGGGTCTAGACATTAAATTAATTTATTTACGAATTTATACAAAAATAAAAGAATTTACAACGAACTTAGGAGCGAGTGATGCTCCGCTAACGCGAATAAACGCTCTTGAGGAGAGCGGGCGGCTCGCAGTTTGCGTGCGAGTACGGAAATTTCGTTAATGTCGACGTTTTGGATGACGTCGAACACGGTCTTCATGTCCTCAGCCAACGACGACTGAGGGGAAGATGACAACGCGGGACGCGGCCCTACTGGAGCTACGGGAGCTGGGATGGGTCGGGAAGGTGCAGGCGGGACGGCCGGACGCTGCCTCCAAGACAGAGCCGGAGTAGGCGTCGGCTGAACGGGCTTTGCTTCCGGGGGACCCCGGTTGCGCAGCGGCGGGAAGTTAGCGGAGGTGAGCGGCGGCGCCGGTTTAGGCGCGACCCTCTTGACGGTGGAGCGCGGAGCGCGCGGGCAACCCCTGTAGTTTGCTGTGTGGCCGGACTGGCCGCACAGCACACAGGCAGGGGGGGAAGTGGATTCGGGAGTGCGAGTGCACTCCTTAGTGAAGTGGGGATCCAGGCACTTAACGCACCTGGGGGGAGCTGAACAGTTAGCCGCTGCGTGGCCATATAGCTGGCAGCGGTGGCACTGTCCAGGGTGACCACGGGGGTTGGGACGCTCGACGGAGATGTTCGAGAGTCCGCAGATCGTGCGAGCCTCTTTGAAAATCTCCTTCGAGTTGGGAGTATTGGAGAGGATTACTAGCGCTAACGGAAAACGCCTACCGCGGTTGGAGTGCATCTTGTGCACTGCTGTGACCGGGAAACCCTGAGACTTAAGGTCATCGAGGATGTCTTCGTTGCTGAGTTCGAACGGGACGCCCCGTAGTACTGCGCGGATCTTACGCTCCTCCGGGAGGGCGTAGGTGTGAAATGCGATTTGATTTATCGAGAGTAGCCTAGTAAAAGACCGGAAGTCGTCGACGGTCGCTAATTGGATTTTGATTGTCTCGCCAGCGTTGGCGGCTTTTAAGTAATTGATTTTGTGCACTTTGCACAAGTTGGAAACCGCGGTCCAGCGCGCTTTTTCACGCAGGAATACGGGCGGAGGGAGCTGAGGCTTCGGCGGGACGGGAGCGCAGCGCGTCGCTGGCTTCGATGTGACCGAAGGAGACGCGGTTACTACGGGCGATTTTAACGGCGCGGGGGCTGGTGTTGAAGACACCGGGGAGGGCTCGGGTATTGAAGATACCGAAGCTTTCTTAGAGCGCTTCTTGGAGCGCTTGGCGACGAGTTGAAACGCGGGCTCAGGAGAGCCGGTTAGGGTGACGGCATCTGACGACGTATCAGACGCGGGTTCGGAGTCGCTCCCGGGAGCGGTACGCTTACGACGCGACGCGTGAGAGGATGCGACCGATTCGCAGTCCATCTCGGACGAGGCGGGAGACGCGGGAGAGCTTAAGACCAGAGGGGTCTCGACGTTGGAGGCCTGAGGGGCCGGGGTTGAGGCCTGAGGGGCCGGGGACGCGATAGATGCCTGTAAGGCCTGCGTAAGTGCGTCAGCGGGTATGCTTACGCCGGACGCAGCGAGCGCCTGGGCGAACGACTTAAGGATATTAACAAGGTCCATTGGAGGACTTGGAATTATAAAATGTAATATATAAATATATAATGTATGCCTATAATATATAACAAATGCCTAGGATTCCTAAATAAAAACCTAGCGAACCCTAGCGGCAAACCTCCCTACCAGCGGTAGGGGGGCTGGGGAGAATAAACTAAAACTAACAATAGTACGCCGTATGCCGCTACCTAGAAACCTAAAAAAGGGTGCGCAGGTAAAGAGTTGACCGCGTTAGAGTCAACCTTTACCGACAGAAAGGACAAATACACACGAAAACACACAAATATGATAAAAATAAATATTAAAATAGGAGAAAAATAAATAAAATAGAGAAGAGAAATAAATAAAAATAAAAAGGACTGGTTCAGTACAAATTCGTTGTCACCGTTAAGTATCCTTTGCACTGAAACCAGACTACTTACGCTGGGCACAACACTGCACTCAGCACAAGCACAACACAACTTAGCACAGCACTTTGAAGACTAAGAGGCTTAGTCGCAAAGAAAAATCGCACTTCGAAAGCACTCAGACGGAGTAGAAAGACTTAGGAAACCGTAGCACGGAGCCAACACGCTAGACTGTGACGTCAGTAAACTGAGCGCCGCGGAATGGCGGGAAGGGACCGATCAACGGAGAACTGGGTCTTGCACGTCCGAACCGCGTGGCGATCAGAGCGAGAATGCCGCGTAGACTGTTTCTATACAACTATGCGTAGGCGGTGCATATCTCTGGTGCAGCGGGTGCGGGCCAGCTCTAGCAGCATCCTGAGGGCGTTCGCTGACAGGTATGACGGTCAGTACATGAACCATTGCCATATGATTCATGTACGGTCTAATACTTAATAATTTTATAACCTTATATAAGTAATTATATTATTGCATTATTATTATATAATCATATTATGTTGAAGTTATTTTTGGTTTGAATAATACTGTACCCATACTTTGAATCTTATATTGTTGCATAATACTAACATTACACAATCTTAATTTCTGTGTTTAAATTTATATATTGTTTGGACATTACTGATATTGTAATTCTATCAATTTTTGTAATTTTGTATACTTATTGTCATTTTTTGTAATTTGAAAATGTTGTATAATAATTATTATTTTAATATGTATTTTAAACCCTTGTAAAACCTTTTTGTGTAATATGAATTTGAATTTGTATGATCTTGCAAATTATTGAAATAAATGATATGAATTGAACTGAATTAAATTAAATGAATGATGAGATAAAATGTTCTTAACATCAATCACGTCAGGTCTAAGGTTATACTCGTACAAAAGCCAGATAATTCTATTCACGCAAATAAAATACATCAAATAAATTTATTCTGGAAATCGAATATTAAACTTTCCCATTGGCATATTTTGAATAAAACAGTGTGAATCTTTTGGGTGATTGGCGGCCTGGATACAAATTAATGGCGACAGCAACAATTATTTTAGTAACGCAAATACATAATTAGCTGCGACTACTGCCCCGGGCAGCCCTGCTTTAAACCCCACCTCAAAATATAGAGAAGATATTTTCCTTTTTAGTTCTGTCTCCTGAATTCCTAAACAAATGAAAGTACTTTCCAATTAGACAACGAATCTTAATTAACTTGTTTTAAATACAACTATTCTGACTGCGATCTTTTCAAGTGAATGTTTAATATTTCAAATTATTTCGTTAGTTTAGATGCAGGTTCATATTTAACTCGAGGAAATGACTCCAATGAAATCTCAATTTGTTTAAAATACGTACACATGAATACGAAAAATAAAATACTCACTCTACTCAAAATGATAAAAGTTTATCTAATTATTAAATTAAGCTGTGTTTCACAATGCTCACTCGCTCACAAAGACTTGGTTGTATAATAAAGGCACTTACACAGTGCAACAACTATAAAGTGACCACATATAAAGCATCGTAGTTTAGTTTTGTATATAAACCTTTTGTAAAATTTGACGGGCTTGGCAAATACTTACCGTCCCTTCAGGGGATCCAAAAGTTGTATTTGTTGTACTTGTTGCAGGGCCTCAATCCTGAGGTTTGAATTCATTAATTTGCGTAACAAAGTTGTGGTTAAAGAAACTATGGAAACAACTCGTGCTTATAAATATTTGGGTAATAAATAGTTAAATTGCAATTATTCGGAGGCGAAAAATTTAGTGTTGGATTGTTGCTGAGTAGTCACTTGGAAAATATTTAATTGCTTTTTTGATTCTTTGTGTAGACAAATATTGAGTTATAAATTTTATGACATCATTTAACAGGTCTGCACTCTGAAGATTGAGAGCCTTGCTTAAAAATAATACTAGAATCACCACAAAGATCTAAAATCACTACACTTGTTATATATGTATGCGGCATCAACCAGAGGCATTACAATCTATATAGTAATTCGACGTTGAACTTTATTCAGAACATACATGCACGTATTTGCCTACCGTAAAAAACAAAACACGTTTTCTTTTTACGTGCACGTAAGCTAAAGTTATTGAAATTCGGAACCACTCACGGCCTGTTGTGACCATTGTTACGTCCTCTGTGAACGTGGCAGCTGAGCTTCTGAGGGAACTAAGTTGTCAACTTTTAAAACTAATCATTTTACTTTTCAAATGAAACTGTTTAACCAACCAAGAACCAGAAAATAAATACCCTACATATGATAACTACTTTCAAAAGTTATCATTAAATTAATAATAAAGAATGACTGAAAAAAACAAAACCCTACAAATATGTCCAAGAGTACAAATAAAAACACAATAGACAAAATTACTATGAACTGCTACTAAAGCTGCCGACAAGTTCTATCAAAGCTCAATTTCGATCTTGTATGGAGTACTGTAGCCACCTTTGGGATGGTTCTGCAAAGTACCAACTTGAAGCGATGCACGCAGTTGACCAAGAGGCCGAAAAATTATAAACAACTTTGACCTAACCACCATGAAACTGCAAAGCCTCGACCATCGTCGGAAAGTTGCCAGTTTAGCAGTCTTCTACAGATTACATTTTGGAGAGTGCGCGAATGCTCTTTTTGATCAGGTCGAATCCACACCCTTCTTTTATCGGGCTACTAGACGTAGCCAGGCCTTCCATCCCTTTATAGTTGTAACGCGTTGTTTGCGGAGTGGTAATTGAGGGTCCAGAAAGGAAATACCAAAGCTCTCTTCTATGTTTATTTTGCAGTAAAATTAAAAATATACAAAAATGCCTGTAAATACAAACAAAAAAATATAAACAAAATTGAAATAAAAAATAGTCACACAAAATAAAACAGAAACATTAATACAATTAAATTTGATCTGAAAAGAAAAAGTAACAACAAAATAAAATTTTAATGAATGAGAATCCTTACCAAAAATTTTGGCTACGCACACTCGTGTACGTAAAAATAAATTATTGATTTCATGAAAACTTTGATTGTAGATAATAAAAAATTTATAAACATGTAATTTTGAATAATAAACTCGGAAACAATAATAAATAAATAGATTCTAGTTGTTATGATGGATAATTTTTCGTGACTGGCTTGTCAAATCAAAACATTGCCGTTCTCCGACACTACGTAATTCGTAGTTTAAAATTACGTCGGGAACAACAAAAAAATAAAATTTACTGACAAAAAGAGGTCGAAATAGACAACCGTCACATAGTAGACATCCCAAGAGTCGAACCAAACGCTTCGATAGTTCCTTTTTGGTGCGGGTCGCCAAGGTGTGGAATGAACTGCCTGCGTTTGTTTTTCCAGAAAACTGGTGAATAGGTATCTCGTGGATAGACGTGTAACACCTTCGTCTTCATCGTCACTTTCCATCAGGTGAGATAGAAGACAAACGTCTAATCCTTTTTCAATAAAAAAAGCCACCTTAGCACCAGAATTATAATTTTAGTAAAGTAATAGTGATGATACAGGTGTCGCCAAAATACTTCTCATTATGCTCCCGAACGTACCACCAGTCCCACCCCAAACCCCATGATATCTCAGAAAAATAATCAATAAGGCCCTGAATACAATATAACCGTAATGAACTCTACAAAGGGACGTTCTCGATAGTTGAACTTGTGCCAAAAACTGCGAAAAAAAAGGCCAAGGACGCCACGAGTTATCCAAATAAAGTGGAGCGGATGCACCGTCGATGTATGAATTGGTATCATGATTAATGATGTCAGTTAAAGAAATTGAGAAATCATAGTCCATTAAAGAATTTCATGGCGCGAGGTAAAAGCTGAAAGCGGAGAAATCGGATTAGTACCCTTCAATATCAATTACCTTGGCGGTACTTTGCGGATTCATTAATTTGTTCCAGCTACAAGAATTTAACAATTTGATTTAAGCGGAGTTGGTTGGTTGCAACGGAACACTAGTTAATTGTTAAGTTAGAGTTAACTCTGACAGCTTTACGAGCTTACTTCAGGTTAAACTTGGGTTCAACTTAGTGCAGAAAATATCGATGCGGCTACTATTATAAAGAATATTTGTTTGCCTTTACGTAATCGATTACTTCTGTAAGTACCGAATCGATTTTAAAAAGTATTTCGCAGTTGGTAGCCTGCATTACTTTTTTTTGAAAATTTATAATGCGTATATTAACTTTTCTTTTCTTGGAAAAATGGAAATGAAGAATGCGTTTATTAAGTAATATGTGTGTTGGGAATGACTCGCTTGTTCCCTTATAGACTATATAAGATTATAATTTTGATTTGGTTTTTTGTTTTTCTTTTACATTTGTCTTTTTACGTAATTAAATAATTAAATATAAAAACAATGTTAATAATACAAGATAACATATTGTTTAGCAATGTAGGTTTTAGGTAGTGTAGTGTGTGCCTGTATGCATGTGTCTCTGTGTGTGTGTGTGTGTGTGTGTGTGTGTGTGTGTGTGTGTGTGTGTGTGTGTGTGTGTGTGTGTGTGTGTGTTTGAGTAAATGTATGGATGTCAGTGGGGGTGTGTTCATGTGTCTATATGAGCGTGCATGCGGTTAGAGTTTATTTGGGTTTCATGGTAAGAAATTCTAGTTAACAGATTTTCTACTTCGTTAAAACTTAATGAAACCAACCATTGCTTTCATGTTATTTTGCACATACCACATCGGATAAATTTGAAGTAATTTATTAACTTTATTATAAATTTATGCAGATTCAGATTGATACTATTTTCTAGCAAATACGGTACGCACAAGTGGCGAATGAGCAACAATGTCGTTTCTACTTTTCTTTTGAAGTGATTGTTTAAATTTTGAAACAAAATCAAAAATCAGAATATAATTAAAATTTCAGAGTGTATTAATTATAAACTGTATTAGTTTTATCCTTATTGATCAAAACTTATACTGCAGTAAAGATTCAGTTTCTTCATACAATTTCTCTGGTAATCATTCTGGTATAAATGTTTGCGTCTCTGTTAGCACTCCTTTAGCAGTGAATATGAAGCGATTTATTTATTTTGTGGTATAGATTAGCTGCTTGTCTGGTGTATTGACGTTTAGTGAAATCGCATATGTAAGCAAAGCATATAAATATAGTTGGTCTTTTCAATATTTAAGGTTAGAAGATTCTTCCTTAGCCAGTCCAATATACGAGCTAAACCAAGCATAGGCATTTCATTAGCAGAACTCCAAGTGTTGGGGGAAAAGACAATAACAGTAGAATCCGCATAGGAAAGAATCCTGCCTCCAACGCCATTTCAGGTACATAGATTATTAATGAAGATAAGAAATATAGTCGGGCCGAGAATACTTCCCTGCGGTACGCCAAATTTTTACTGCTTCTTCTTGACTGATAAAATTGTCTACTTTCACCAATTGGCTTCTGTCTTGAAGGTAGCTAACGCACGGTGAAAGAGCTAGCCCACTAACCCCTAAACTCTCTAGTCTGTTTACAAGAACCGAGACAGAAACTGTGTCAAACGCTTTTTTAGAACTCAAAATATAGTTAGGTTCGTTTTCTTTATAATTTTTTTTAACTGATATAGCCATACCCATCCAACGAGCACGCGACCCACTGATTGTAAGTTGCGTCCGCTCCCATCGTCATAATTAGTTGTAGGTTTTATTTATTAACATCGAATACATATAATATAGATAAATTCCTTTGTTGCCTGTTGGGATTGCCTTCGTTCCAGTAACTGCACTTTCTGTTCCTTCCATTTGACTGCAGCACGACCACGTTAACTTAAAAAATATTCTCATATTTAAAGTGGATTAACTCTTAGTGCTTAATCATCATCATCTGTAACCCTGAGTTGCGAAATTAGGATAACCTAAATAATATTTGGTCATACACATGATGTCTTCATTCACTTTCATTACAATTGATTTGAAAGGAGTCGTCTCACTTTGTCTTTATCGACCAGTTCCGTTTTAGTCGGATATTTTGAGTTATTTAAAAGCAAGAAATTATCAATATGCTATGAATATTTTTATGATTTAATATTTAATAATAGATATAATATTTAATAATTTTAAAAAGTATAAAGATAATAAACAATATATGTTCAATAGTACTTTTGGCTTTAAAAATATTCCGCAATTTTATATTATGTAGTTTGTCCTTGTGGGAAAAGAGGGATCCTACATAGAGGCTGCGTAGCCACGATATCCTTAATAATCACATTATAGTAAGATTAGTCTTGCTTAACTATAAAGGGCTTTCAAGTAATTTTCAAAAAAACCTAATTAAATAGAGGACTTTAACCAATTCAGAAGTTATCATAGTTCATCAAAGTTCAAGACATTAATAGCGAATGAGACAAATTATACCAAAAAATATCAGGTATTCATCTTCTTTTCTATTAAGCAATCTGAAAAATAATTTTAATGCTGTAATGTTATGTACGATCATGTATAGTTTATAAATTGATATTTTTCTAGTTTTAGCAGCTTATTTAATTTAACTAGAGGAAATAGTAATATCATTGCTATCTAAGCACATCTCTCTCTTACTTCAAAACTGTCACATTATTTTAGGCATCATCTGTCACTGTTAACTATATCTGAAACTGAAGTGAGATGTATCGTTTATTGGTATTTCCATCCTGCAAAACGAGAATGGTTTTGTCACGTAGAGAGCATTCAAATGTTATATCAAGCTCTCCAAGTAAATCAACTATGAAATAAAGTCATACACAATTCAAAAGTTATTTATTTTGGCATTTGAAGCAACCCAGTAGCGTCATGGCAATATATCGTCCTCGTACAATTAATGATTAGTACATAAAACGAAAAAGGTTTCTGTACCCAATTCCGCAATTTAAGTAAAGCGTATTATTATTGTGATTTGTTGACATCTGGACCTCGTCATGGGACAATAATTTTATTTTTGATTATTGACCTATGGGTAATAACGGGTAACTAGTAACTTTTATATCAATGTCCAAAGTGTGGAAAAACTTAAGAATGATCGAGAGTGATTGCTCAATAATGAAACAGAAAGCTATGGCGTAGATTTCTACTAGTCACTATTTTCTTTACTACTATATTCTCTATCTGTAATAGTCAAATTGCCTCGGGCTGGCGTCGTCGTGCAACAAATAATGCCGAACCAAAAGTTCCAGCCCTAATAAGTGAGTAGCGCCTTTTTATATATAAATATATTTACTTTGAAAAGGTAACTCATATTTGACGATTGCTTCCATCCACGCCAAAAGTAACTCAAACAGAAACAGAGCGTATCCATCAAACTAGATATCAGAACAAAATAAAACTAAAATGAAAACAATATTCTTACTAGCCATTTAATTAATATCTTAATTAACTCTGCAATCTTCTGTGAATGGTATATCTGCCGAGGGTCTGGTCGGCTGTCACTAAGCCTGTAAGCCCACTTCAATGATCACATAATCTGAACAAAGACTGAATAAGCTCTCCACAGCTCCCTTACAATTGTGCTAAATCTAGCCACTCACTATGAGACAGCTATAATATTTCTGTGGAGTTAAGTACTTAATACCAAATCCGATTCTTCAATGAGATAAAGGCCTTATATTACAAATTCGAAAGTGAGTTTGTTTGATGCGCTTTCGCGGTTTTCTTTTCATGAAATTGATTCCGACTAATACGCGAGTGAATCAATTAAAAGTAGAATAATTATATTTTCTTACAGCTAAACAGATGCTAAAACAAATTAATTAGTTACCTGTAAGTTTTCCAAAAAGTGTGAAATAAAATAAATGTTTGTAACGTATGTTTCCAAAAACTTTGTAGCTAATGTTTTTATAACCAAATAAAAATAATTCTTTTTGTACCTATTATCCAGTTCCGACGAAATGAAACGAAATATTTCTTTGCAATGGAATATCGTGAATAATATGCCTGCTGGATCAAAAAAAGTAGTCAACTAAGTTGTTATATCACGATTTATTTCCACAAATTTAGGTGATGAAATACAGCCTCTTTTGATTTATTAAACAGAGGAGCTACCTTGCGGAAACCCGCGAAAAGTCGTGGAAATCTGCCTTAACTTCAAGTTTGAAACTCAATGTCGAGTTTGGACGCAATATTACATTACTTTCCAAATAAAACCTTTTATATCAGGTTAAATTTAATACTTTAAGAAGAGGGTGCTGTAGAACTTTAATTATTGCTAATTATTGCTGCCGTCTGGGGATTTATTATTTATTTATTTAATTCTACCTGTTTCTAAGTAGGCAGTGATTACCAAATAATAAATACCAAAGTATTATTATTAATATTAATAATAAATCCCCAGACAAACACACCGACTGTATGGCCCCAAAGTAAGCAGAGCTTGTGTTATGGATGACCATACAGCAAACTGGGGGAGAACCCAGAATAAACATACATATATAAATACAAACAATCGTGACCCGCTGTATTTACGAATACGAGTTCCACTGTGGCACCAGTGCTGCAGAAACGGTTCGAAGTATTAATAATGTGTATGGCGGTGGGGACGCAAAAGAAAACACAGTGCGTTTTTGTTCCAGCGTTGACGTTCTGGAAATTTCGACCTGCAGAACAAGCCCCGTGGACGGCCGGAAAACTTGATAATGAAGAATTGAAAGCTATTGTGGGAGCAGATCCATCGCAAACCACGTCCCAGTTAGCTGTATCTGTACTGTTTTAACCCTTTTGAAACAAATTGGGAAGGTGACCTCATGAATTGAGTGCAGCAAACCGACAAACGCGAGTCGACTCTGTTACATTACTCAACCGGCACAATAATCAAAGATTTTAAATCGAATCATTACCTGTGATAAAAAGTGGATCATGTACGCAACCGGAGATGCTCATCGCAATGGTTGAACCCTGGCGAACCAGCCAAATCCTGCCCCAAGCGAAAAATGACTGAAAAAAAGTTACTTGTGAGCTTTTGGTGGACTAGTGCCGGTGTCGTTCACTATAGCTTTCTTAAGTCTGGCCAGACGATTACGGCAGGTGTCTACAATAAGCCACTGCAAACCATGATGGAAAAGCTAGCAGATAAACAACACTAGACCACAAACTGCACAACAGACAGCTAGCAAATTAGATTGGAATGTTTGAAATTGGAATGTCTAAGACATCCACCGTACTCCCCGGACCTTGCTCCAACAGATTACCATTTTTTGCAAGGGAAAAAATTCAACTCCGGTGGGGCAGTCCAAAGCGCCTTCAAAGATTTTATTAATTCCCGTCCAAATGGTTTTTTAGTAAAGGGATCAATGAACTACGTATGAAATGAAAAAAGTGCATAGATAGCAATGGTACATTCTGTAATTAAATAAATAAATTATATTTAAAAAATATTGACTCTATGTACCTCCCTTACAAAACACCAATTTTATATGTAATGACTTAATACAATAATATCAAAAATATAAATGAGTAAAATGACATAACATCGGTAGGCACTACTACAATGTTCAAAAATTATTGTATTATTTCAAACTAATTCGTGTTTATGTTGTGGACGTGAAACTGACACACCCCTTGGTTCCTGACACATTCTGGCATTATTGATTACTTTCCTGCTTAAAATTATGCTGTACCA
Source organism: Marasmarcha lunaedactyla (assembly GCA_923062675.1). Taxonomy (NCBI): domain Eukaryota; kingdom Metazoa; phylum Arthropoda; class Insecta; order Lepidoptera; family Pterophoridae; genus Marasmarcha; species Marasmarcha lunaedactyla. The sequence goes on along the minus strand of OV281339.1, from coordinate 6,903,860 downwards.
TTTAAAAATTAAAGTCTTGGCTTGAAATTGCATTATTTTATCAATACAGAAGTTCATTAATAATGGACTCAACAACCAATGCAATATAAATCAATAAGATTTGAACCCTGGTTAAAAAAACACAGACTATTAATTATCTTGCAGTTCATGTTACTTGACAATTTCGTAGAATAACTATTTTGCCGTTGTAAATGACACTATACGTAACTTAAAAAGCCCTCAAAGCTTTCAAAAATTTTCCAACCTTCCAATTTTCCAACTTTTTCCTGACTAACCGCAACTTTCTATATGTTTTAATAATAAAACCGAACAAATTCTACTTCCTTTGTGAACATTGTTATTTTTTAAAAGGAAACTTTTTAGAAATTTTTTAGATTCGACTTATGTTCTTAACTTTTAAAACTGTATTGTGTAATTCGTTAATGAGCGGTAAACCTTGCTGAAAGTATATCTAACCGCCGAAGCTAAGTTATGAAACTAATCCAGTCTTACTGTTACAATATTCGAAAATGTTAGCTCAGAATCAATAATCTCTCTCACTAAACTCTTATCACTAAAGCTATGTCATTAATACGTTTACCTAAATACAGTTTCCCTAGACAGCATAATACTCTTGGCAATTTAGCTCAGCATAGCCAAAGCTTTCCGCACCAGCTGACCTGAGAGTTTCGATTACAATATTGCCAAAGCAAAATCATACATTTTTACATCGGCAGCAATGTCAATAAAACGTCAAAATTTCATAGCCAGAGATTCCGGCAACCCTCCCCCGCCCGTTTCCCCACACCCGAATGGACGCCTTGGCTAATAGTATTCTTTGAGGTACCGCATGAATATATCAGCATTTCTATTGGGCCGACGAAATCAGTAAACGTAATTCTTTTGAATAAGTTCAAGAAATACTAACTGTAAGTCCTAATGTATTTATTTATTTATTTATAAATAATAATTTGGATGTTTAACAACGAAAGTTTATAATTTTGTTAAATTTTTTTTTGCTTTTTTCTAATCTTCAAATTATTTGTTTCCATAAATGATTAAAAAGGTAATAAGATTTAAAAGGTGATTGATATTCAAGCGTTTTATTATGTTATAAACTGGTGACCAGAAGTATAAATTCAGCCCGAGATTTAAACTTGACAGGCCCAAAATACGGTCTACCACTTAACGGTTGAACTACATTTGCACGTCACAAAACAAAATTGCTTTAAATTATGTATTAAGATATTTTATTAAAATATAGTTTTGTTAAATGTGCTAGACATGGACGACTGTGCAATTAGATCGAAAATATTGTGTAAATTACCAAACTACTACAGGTAGCTATCAAATTAACAATAGAAAAACAAGGATCTGATCGTAAGTGGCATCCGACCCATGGCCATCATTAGCCGTAAATGTTAAGTTATATAAAATACTACGATTTCATAAGTACAGACCTATATAAATTTGAGTATAAATAAGACATGAAAAATAACTGGATAGAATTATAAAATGTCTAATTTACATTATGTAATGGCAACTCCCAATTTGCAAAAAAAGAAGCGCAGAAGAGCGCAGCTAAATACTATAATTAAAAACCTGTATGCATATAGAAAATATTCTTTTTAAGTAACAAAAGGGTTTAACATTCTTGATGTTTGTTAACTACTCAATATAAAGCGATTCAAGGACACCAAAAATTATTATAAAAAATAATATTTGAAAGTAAACCTCGCTGGTGCCTTTTGCTTTATACTACACTGATTCTTTCATATATTAATTAACTTGATGCACATAAAATTACGCGACAGAGAAGCGCTCATATCATGCTACAAAAGCATAACCTAGAAATAAGTTTTAAGTAGCCAAGCAGTAGCTGGTAGTAGAAAAATTTAATTTATAGATAAAGAACATACTTGTAAATATTTCTAAGAAACACGCCCTGATTAAGACATGTTTGCGTCACGGTGGAGTGACGGCCTCTGCCTAATCTGAGGTTTAAGTGTCTGTCTGTTATCACTTGTTTAACCATTACATAAGTAACTCTGAGTGTTACAAGATAACACAGCTGTATTCGAGAGTTGAAATTTCACTTGCTTTCAAAGAATTCATTACTTTTTATAATTACTGTTCAGATTCACTTTAGCTAGCTTTATCTGACAAGTCATTTCCGTACCCAATACTTATAAATGACACCTAAAAGCGAATGTATTATTAGATCATATTACGTTTGTAAACGTGCGTGTGCTCTATGTTCACTTTTTCAGTACGGCTGACTTGTTTTCATAGGACAAAGTGTATGTCTGGTCCCAAATAGTTGAGGGACCGACCCTTTTCTCTATTCCGTAAAATAATGACGAACAAGCTTGCTTTCCAATTTAAGATGTTTATGGAAAGTCTCTAAGATACTGCATAATGGATTGTCGATTATAGACACAAAAAAATTAAAAAGTTTTATAGTTTCATAAAATTACGAAGCACACATTATATTGTTTGTTACATTGCTTGATAAATATTGCAAGTTTAACAAAGGCATTGCTATTTAGAGTGAAGAAAATAAAATAACCATTAACCAATAATCAGGGGTTCTCAAACTAAGCCAAAGGTGCCTATATCTTGGAAAATCAGTAGTCATAGCTAATGAACAGCCATAAGTTAAGTTTATTAGAGTATTATATATTTAAAAACTTTATTCAAAGGTAATTTTCACGAACTGAATAGGTATTTCGTAATAAATGAACCTGAGAAGGTGTTTCAATAAATATTTCATTTAAATTCGCAAAATAGCCTGCTGCCGATGATTGATTGGGTAATCGGCGTTAGTTATTTATATGAAAAAGAAAACGGGAGGTTACGATGAATTCGTATTAATGGATTTAGCGATAATTGAAATTTTGAACTTGTTTAATTTTCAAATATCTGTATTTAAAACTTTTTACCTCAAAACATATATAAATTAAAACACGTCGGTACACTTTTTAATAATTTAAATTAAAGAAGATGTCTGATCATTATACTACATGTATAAAATGATGAAGTTTCTTCGCACATTGGGATTGTTGAAATACACAATATCTTTAAATCATTGACGGGTGATTCAACTCGTTCTATCAACCTCATGGGGTGACAGATGAGGATCCTGCTAAATACCTACCTAAATGTTCATTTCGCAAGTAGTAATAACGTCTATAGAATTAATGTAATAATATGTATAAACTAATAATCCAATTATATTACCGGTTTAAGTATGTAAAATATAAATGTTTGAATATCTTGAATATGGTTTAGGACCATGAAGGTATTAACACAAACACCATTTAATTAATCCGTCCGGAGTGAAGTAACGTTTCTAAAATATGTTAATTATCTGTTCTAATATTGTTTGTAATTTGTTTGTCTGTGTATTTGTAATCCATGAAATCGGAAACTACCGAATCTATTTTTATAATTATTTATTATATTTATTCTCTATTGTCAGCTATAAAGTAAGACTGCAATTTTTATAGTAATTAAATATAGAAACTAGAAATATTAACAATTAATGTTCTCATTACTAAACACCGATTTCTTCCAGACAATTATTCCCCCATTATAAAAGATTTGTTGGGAGCGAAAATGTTTGTGACAATGTATTTCGTAATAAAGCTGATTGAGCGCATTTATTGTTATTAAGATTGAATTTTTTTTTAGATTCCCAGACAGAAACACCTACTGCACGGCCCGAAGTAAGCAGATCTTGCATTATGGATGACCGTACAGCGAACTGAGACCCAGAATAAACATAAACAGCAAAAACATATATAAACAGCCAAGACCGAGAACAAACATTTGTCAACACACAATTGAATGTCCCGACCAGGATTGTCCCTAGTGTCCTGACTGTCCGAAGTACCCTACTACCCAACACGATACTCGGCCATCAATAGCAAATTAATCTTAAGGCGCAGCAGTGAGAGACTAGGCCGTCAGGAAAAAACTGCATATACTAATAAAAAACGAAATGTTAATAGACGATTGAAATCGTTCTTGTTATCAAAATTGATTGTTAACGTAAAATACTTTCATTTACTTATTTAACAACGGCATACAAAATAGGAAAATCTAACATCTTCAAATAAATTCAAAGCAGGAATCGCATAAAATTCCGATTACCCAAAAAGTTTATGAAACTAATTTTTGCAATGAGAATCTGCAATCTTATGTGAACCTTAACTCGTTTACAATAACTACGGAAAGTAAGAAAACTACATAAGTAGTAGATATATATCCAAAAATCATAAAAATAACCAAAACTATTATTCAACTTCAGAAAAAAAATAGTTAACGATTTTCCATCACATAAAACCAATGAACATCGAAGTTTAAATTTTAATCTCAATGAAGAAAAGGATTATTTAGAGCTACTTCCCTAAAATCCTCGTACAGTGATTATCTTAGAAGGTTACGTATAATGAGCATGACCCCAAATTAAACTGCTTAAAATTATACTCCAGTTCGCTCACTAAATATTTAATACATTCAAACAAAATTATCGAAATTTCGTCTTAATTACAAAATTTTACACAAAAATAATTGAATTAAACGAGAAAGTAGAAAACGATTACCTTCATATTTGAAAATTTGACGTGATTTTTTTTTTATTAGACTTACCGTAAATTCGAATCTCGAACTCGCGTGGAAGTTTCGCGCTCGAGCAGACGGGTGCTCGGTAGGGAAGAGGGAACGCGAGTCGGTTGGACCGGCGTCGGCACGTCAACGGCTCGCCTGTTGCTCGCGCCTGCGCCACGCCGCCGCCGCCGCCGCCTCCACCGTTCCGCCTGTTACGGCGGAAGCACAAAGCCGTCTTCGACATAGCTGTTGCTATTGATGTCATGATGAATTCGTATTAATGGATTTAGCGATAAGGGAAATTTTGAACTTGTTTAATTTTTAAATACCTGTATTTAAAACTTTTTACCTCGAATCATATATAAATTAAAACACGTCGGTAGACTTTTTAATAATTTAAATTATATTGAATTATCTTGTAGAATAATAATATTTAACGTATAACATTTTACTGATGGTAACTGATGGTTCAAACCTTATATGTAACAGGATAACTTTATCTTCATAGAAAATTATATTCTTATTACTAGTATACTACTACTAATTACTTTTACTCTATATTCTAATCTTTAATATTAAATATTAAAAATTACAAAACTGCTGTAACTCAACGGTTGATATCGGCTTACTAACAACAAACTGAAAGCTTGTTAAATATTGACCAATTAAAACTATGCTTTTTAGATGTATTTAGATGAATACACTATATAAATATTACGTTATATCACTACTATTTACTACTATTATGCTATGTATGTATTACTATTATGTTACATTACTGAATGCATTGCATAATGCTGTACATTTCGAAAAAGTGAAAGTAAGTGTGGTTTGTCCAAGGTAAACTGTTATAATTAACCAAAACGAAGAGAGTTCCCTACTAAAAGTTTGCGTTCTAAACGAGGGCATCCTCGAAAATAATTTTGAGGCTTTACCCTAATTTAAAAATGAAATTTTAAATTAATACCCGGAACGAGAGCGAATGCTCATACCATATAAAATTAAGGGTGAGTTGTATCACAGGGTCCGTTATTATTATAGTCAAAATAACCTACAACAATACAAGAATTCAACAGTTGGAATTTACACTATTTAGATTTTATTCGTTATTATTTTATATACAGTTAAATTGACAAAAACTATAACATTATCCGGTCAAAATCGGGTGATAACGGTTAGGGTTAGTTGTGACGGCATTTTAACCATTGCTAAAATGGTGCCTATTTGTCTTGACCGGAGATTGTATTTACATCTTGTAACTCACCCTAAGAGTAAAACATTTGATGTTACATGCAACATGATTGACACTTTAACAAGATTTCTCGAGAGAGCAAAGCTGCTTACACATCGTTCTAAGTTACTAAGTAACAGTAGGTAGTATAACTACGAGCTTACGAACTAAGCTTACATTGATTGCGCACTAACAGTAAAGCAACAGGTGTCTAGCTTTATACTCTTGAGATACAGAATACAAATATTTTTTAGATGCCTATTAGTATTCTCGTCAGAATTTCACTTTTTTATTGTTTAACGCAGAATTTATTTTACAAAGTTGGAATTTTAAGGATAAAAAATAACATTTTCGCATAGTTTAATTTGAAACTTACCTAACTGCCCAAAATTTTGTACATACGTTTAAATCTTAAATTGTGTGAAAGTATTCGGATAAAGTATTGTATCTTGTACATAATAATTTAATATTTCCAAGTTATTATGAAGTCACTTCGCACTACTATGAGACTACCCTAATACAAACATTTTTAAGATGCGCAAATAATGTATTAAAATTCCAGCACCAACGAGTGAAGTACCTGTTCCCATTAAATTATGCACCCTGGTTTACAGAGGGCCTTTACCTCTCTGGACCTTCCCAAGAAAAGTCCTTAAATTATTATAATATATAAAATTATTACGTATATTCATTAGTAAATATTAACATGCAAGGTTTTTAGACTTTTTAAATATGATATATTACAACAAAATTAAGATGTGTTTAAAAATTTTAGGGTTTTTGTTTTTTGAGAATAAAAATAAGTAACAAACAGTGGTTTACTTCGGCACTTTGTACAAAACAACATAAATATAAACATAAAATTATTATTTTTACTGAGATATTATGTTTTATTTATGTATTTCAGGAATAGTTTAAATATGCTCAAAAGCTTAATGAAATCATACTTTTTTGTATTGTTCCAGTTAAGCCACAAAAACAATATTTCTAAGTGAAAATGTTACTGCTCATAATAATAAAGCATAGGTTTGCTTTCTTATTTTTCCTATTCCTCTGTGTTTAGTGGACTTGCAGCGGTGGAAGAAATCTAAGCTATTATAAACGGCACCCGGTTCGTGCTTCCCAGAAGATATTAAATTTGAACAACGTTTACAAAAGGAACGGTCCATAAAAAGGAAAAACGAGTGTTAACGTATGAATGAATAAAAACTTTATTTTTCTCATTAATTAAAAATTAAATGAGTAAAATCAAGATACATGTCATATATATAGGTCATAGGATTATTTAAATTAGATAACATTTTATGACCAGGTTGGAAAAAGGTTCTTTTTTCCAGACAAATTTTAGTTAATTATAAAGAACTACCAACTGGTAATTAAGTACCGGCTATTGTCGTAAAAATGCATATTTGTATAGACACTGGTAGCTCATTTCGTTTACCGCCTCGGGTTTTGCAATAATAGGTAAACATTTTAATTAAACAATATGTAAATATATTAAAACAACTGTTTGAATTAATTTTAGAGTTGTTTTTAACAAACATGCAGCCGTCAATATACAGAGACACTTTTGTTTATACCATAGCTAAGAAAAATAAACGAAAACTTTTAACATCATGAGTATAAACTTCATTGAAAGCAGCAGGCGAGTTATTGGAGATTTAAAAATAATCCTTGTTAGTGATAGTTCCACGGCGCTTTGTTGCTGGAGGCTCCTTGATCATATGACTAAACTCTAGACTTTACAAACAGCTACATCAGTGAATATATAGGAGCACGACTGTATCTACATACAAATGTTCGATTTGACGTACGTCAGACACAAGCCTCAGTATGCTCCCCAGGCCGACATCCCGTTCCTTTCATTTACGCTAGGGTTCAAAATGCCACTTAAATTACTATATAATTATTATACGATGGTAAAATGTGTCTATGGCTCATGGAGGCGTATTGGTTTTGAACCCACAAGTCATATTATTAGTCAAGTCATAAAGTTTGTACAATCGTTGCGCAAACAAATTGTATTATTTCGAAAAATGAAAACTGGAAAAATAGTTATACATAGCCGGTGACTGACGTGAATCCAGTATATTGCATATTGTCACTGTTGATTATATAAAATCATTTCTTTACAAAAACTTTAGATTTAATACAAATGATGAGGTACCTTTACCGATTAAGGTCCATAAATAATACAATAATTATTTATATTTAAAAAGACCACACCATGTAATTTTTCATTAGTAAAAAGTACTACCTGTATCTATAACTGTTGAATCTTAAGAATATCTGTTTTTTTTTAAGAGACACCAAGTTCTCATTATTTGTACCAAAATTGCATAATATACACATTTTGTTTATTATTATTTATAGGTAAGTTCAATATTTCATTTCCCTTCTACAATTCATCAATAATAATAATATTTAGAAGGACACAAATAAACTACAAATAAAACCCTACACATAAACTAGAATCTATTGAAGGCAACGTAGCCAAAAGGCTGGCTGAAGTACCACGCTAGATCGCAATAGAAATTTCTTGTGCGCCAGGCGCCAGCCTTAGGATCAGCCTATGCAATGAGTAAGCAGATTTTGAGTTGGGAGTTTGTATACTACAGTTTGTATATTTTAAAATGTATTTATTAGTATATTTTAAAATGCCAATGGCCCTGTTATTTTTGGTTATAATTGCCAGTATGCGTTTATTAAGATTAAAACAAAGTAAAATAAGAAAATTGAGATAAATAGATTTTACACGAAAGATCCACCGATATTACCTATATGAAGTACCTAATTATTGAAGACGAGGTTGCCGAGTGAGACAGTGGGTATATAGAAGGCCTGCCATAAGGCCAGAGATCCCAAGTTCGAGTCCTGGTCGGGGCATTCATCTATGTGATGAAAACAGATGTTTGTTCCGGGTCATGGCTGTTTGTATTTAAAGATATATCTTCAATTTGGGTTCCTTCCCAGTTCGCCATGACACAAGCATTCTTTCTTTCGGGACGTACAGTGTTTGTCTAAGGACTTATAATTATTATTAAGAATATGTTTACAGTTGCGCACAAAATAATGAAAAAACTCAATGCTTTCAGATCGATTTGAAATAGAATTTAATAACACCAAATCCAAGTCATTCAAAACGTTGTAGGTCAGCTACTTTTAAGTAGCTTATGAACAATTATTCAAAATAAGTAAAAAAAAACTAGATAGAAAACATAATTAGTTATTTATGTCCTTTGCTTGAAATGCACATTTATCTAAAGCGAAAGGAGCACGTGGCGAATCTACATAAACTGCGACTACGTGACTAATTAGAAACATCCTCGACGAAAGGAACATACTCTAAATTCATTCCATTAAACATACGTGTCTATTATAATGTACATTATAGTTTGTCAATTGTAAAGTTCTACGAGGCGTGACAGTTAAGCAGATCTAAAACATTTTTCATGCTAATTGTACAATTTAGTAACAATACTTTTTTGTTTCGATAGTACTCGTAGTTTTAACCTTGTATAGTAAACAGAGACTTTTCTGGGGTCTTATTAATTTCATGTAAGCAATGACACGATACTTTTATTTCTTAATTTTTATCAATTATAATGTCATATAATAATTTACTTTTAACATTTTGAAAGGATCGTCGGAAAGCTTAACTCGGATTACCTAAGATTTAAATTATAAAACTATTTATTTTAACCGAATACTAAGCCTCGTTTATTCTGTACGAAAAAAGCTATCTCAAATGTCACTCATATCTTGAAATTCGTCACACGCTTGATCACTATTAATTTCCCAAAAAACTAAAAGCGACGATTTCAGACCATATCCCTATCACAACGTTGCATTTTATCCTGTTCGTTTAGAAAAAAAGGCACTTTTCGATTAAATTCAGTTATCAAACAGTGTTCATCGAACTGTGTTTGGAGTGTTTGGATCAATGTGCACGGATGAGAATGTTCAAGCATCAATTTGTATGCTAAACTGAACAACGTGAAAATATTTCACGTGACCAAAGCGGCGGTTTTCTAAATTTACAACTGCACCTAGCTACTGCAGGGCTGAATGAAAGGTTATTAAATATTTCAAATTCCTGCTCGCAATGGATCTGCTCAAGATGTGCGAGGGCTTTAGAGTTAGCAGTATATTGACATCTGATTGGGTTAGGGCATCAGAAACAAATTAATTGCGCCCCTATGCACACTTGTTAGCACTCTTTGATTTTTTGTTATGTATTTCATCACTAGTCGTTTTTTCAGCAGATCTAAATATATATTTTAAAATAATATTTTAATTTAAAAATAATGAGAGAGATCGAATTATTATCGGAGTTAAGAGGATTACAGTAAACAGATACATCTCATGTATACATTTTAGCTTTATAAGCACGGTTATATTGGAATTTGATTAGTAAAGAATACACCTTAGTTGCGTTCAGGAGCAAAACTAGTTTATTTCACAATTAGGTACTTTTAAATCTAATATGCAACTAATCTTTCCCCCTAATTAGAACCACTTATATTAAAAATATTTACAGTTCACGGAAACGGACTGGCGAAGTATAGTAATGTACCGGACATTTCACTTTTCAAAACGATTGGTCTTACATATTTGGGCCGGCATCAGTCGGCACTGCAGGGCGACTTATGTGTAGAGATGTGGTGCCATCTGGCCGATTTTTGGCAAGATGAGCTGAAAGAGCCGACATGTATAAGTTTGTCTCTTTGTCTCATAAACGTTTTACTCATAATTTAGTAGCTCATAAAATGTTTCGTCATAAGAATCAAGTGTCTATATAATACTTGTCATAATACGTTGACCCATGCTATAATATGTCCCCAATTTTTATCCCTAAACGTCGAAAGTCATAAATTCTATTAAGATGAATATTTGTACCTATAATGATGAAAATCCATGAAAATCAGATTTCAGAATTCTAGATACAAAAAATTAAACACAATGATTAATATTTTAAAATTTTCAAGTGATTTGCGAAGTCACAGTGATCTGAAATTGCATATTCTAAAAACGCTGATTGTAGTCTCCAAATGAATTGAGAATGCGAGGACTATGTTACTTAATACGCAGTTTGCATTTGTGGGCAGTTATTTATTGTTTCTATTTTTTTCTATATCATGCAAACATTCATTCAGTTATGCAAGAATTCATGCAGCTATGCAAGAATTCAGGCATGTTGTAGCGCATAGGCATAGGTAAGCGTGCATTCACAAAAGCAAGCCAGTAAATCTGAGCTTGCTGCGCCAGAAGACTCGCGAAGTCAGCCCCTCGCTTCACGCGCACCCTCACTCCTCGCATCGCTACCCACCTCCCCAAACTCGGCCATCGTCGGCTCCGCGTGCTCGTACCTCTCAGGCCTTCCCTAGCGAGATTCTGGGTCCGCGCTTCTGAAATGCACTCTAGGGTAGAACCTACATGCGGACAATTTTTTAAGGAAAAAGAAAATGTTTTATTATGGAAAGGTTTCGGAATTCTGTATCTACTGCCACAATTTTACGATAAATACGTTTATTGCAGCCATTAGAAAATTGGATTATTAAGTAAATCATTTATAAGTATTACTTACTGGTTTTAGGAATTATTAACTAATAAAAGGCGAAGATAATTTTCGAAGTTTGAATTATTATGACAAGTTATGTTTTCAAGAAGCTGGTTATGGATTTTGATTTGAGGAAACCCCATGTTTAAAGCCCTAATACACTACCCGAACAGGACTTGCCGAGTACTCGTAGTAATTGGTTAGGGCCGGCAATGCCGTTTAACAAACTCTGCCGATCCACTTCTTTACTACTACACCGACACTTTATTTTAAATAAAGATCCTCTGTATGAATAATTATGAAATTCTTATTTTTCAGTGGAGGTCAACAAACTTGTTCAGTGAGCTTAGCAACGGGCGTGGAAAGCTTTAAGCTACTTTAGCTTGTTGTACCCTCCAGCCACAAGCTACTCTTACATTTGTTTATCACTAGTTATTAAATCCTTCGGAATACAACTTTGTCTAGCCACTTTGATATTTCGCAAGTTTAAAAGCTTATAGCTGTAATTATTAAAAGACAAAGACGAATTTGCGCTTTGAAATTGGAGAGAAAATTTTATAGTGACAACCTTTAATATTCTGCTAAACAATGTAAATAAGAAATTCTTTTAAATAAATCTATTTCTTTAAGCCTTAACTTTTTAACATTTAGATTTAATTTACTTATAATAATTTAAATTATAGCATACAAGTTATCCATTTCGCTTAACGTCTAGCAATTTTGTAAAACTTTTAATTTTACCTAACTTTCTCTTGTAACATTTTTACAACATATGTACAGAGCTATTATAACTATTACAAAATCACGTCAAGATATTCGTAAATCAATTTATTTGTGTAAATACTGTTTTGTATTAATTTGATTTTTGTCGGGGTACATATCACGTAGCTCTAACCCTAAGCTTCTCCAAGTGTGAACGATTTGTTAGCGGATAAATAGGTGGTAAAAGTGTTTTCATGATAGTTCAGTTAGAATTGTCTATGTTGTGCCTGTAGTAAAGATATAGAGGAATATAGAGGAAATATATAATAGGAAAACTGTGTCCTTCACATCAATAGCACTTTAAATTTTTGAACTTAGAACCTCACAATTCTAAAAACGCTCAATCGTGTGGTCGTTTGCTTGTACAGTTAACTGCATAAGTCTTTTTATTTTTTTACACTTATGCGTACGTAAAGAGCAAAAGAGCAGGTATTTTTTATATTTCTCCTGTTAGATTTAAACATGAGTACTTATGTAAAAACCATAGACAAAAACAGATGACTTAACTATACTTTTATCTTTCTAACTATACTATTTATATTGCTATTGATTTTTAGTAAAATTACGTTTATTTATTAAGTACTTAATTAAGTCTTTCTTTTAATTTAAGTATCTTCTTCCCAGTAAAATGTTCGTGAACAATTTTCACAAACCTTTCACTATAATAATTGAGTAAGGTTCAAGCGTCAATAAAATCGAAATGCAAACATTTCAAAATATGTTTTTTGGCTCGACTTTCATTTGAGTTTGATATGAATAAAACTCTAACTCATTGAAAACTGTTGTAATAAATAAGTGATATTTTCAAGTACTTGAAGGCGGATATCGCTTAATGGGAATTAGACACGCCACGGTCATTCTCAACCAAGTAAATACTTTAAATACAGGTTTACTAACAGGCAAGGATCCATTGTGACTGAAACGACTGCTGCCCATCATGCATTTACCTTAAGACTGTAATTAACCTCTGATTCTATTTTCTTTAACCAAAGTTGTTTAAATAAGAACGAACCAGCGTGACGGGGCGCCGGGGCGGGTTGAATTATTTTATATCTTATTTATATTGTTATACGGTATATAATTTCCAAGTACGTAATAAGATTTTTAGATTTTTATTATATGTTTAAAACTAGTAACATAATTATGTTTGGTGCCTACGTCTTATTAAGTTAATATTTCGCAATTTTATATATTTTTTAATAATCATGTTATGTTATTCATAGTTGAATTACAAAGTTCGAGTTAGAACTATAAAACCTTTTAAATATTAGGATGACAATATTTAATTTACACGCTAAACACCTCCCTACGTGGAATTTCTAACAAATAAACGCCGAATATACTTTTCTTCTTACTTAATACTGAACACGAGTAATTCTGGAGACGACAGGACATCCATCAAATTGTTAACAGCCCTACCAGCTTAATACCTTTTTTCATCAGACCTCGACACGTCATACTTTACAGTTTTGTTACAGAATAAACAAAAGATACTCTTTGTTTATTCAGTTATATTTGGCGCCTTATATATGTACATACATAATGTATTATATGTTTAAATATACGAATGAGCTGGATCAGCACGTTATTGATAAGGGGCTGGAGCCATTTATCTGATAATTTTCTATTAAATAATATTATAAGATAGCAAGTATTGTGACTGATAGCACTATTCCCTGGATATTTTACGTGTTTAAAATTTTTACTATCGTATTCGGACTTGACAAAATCGATTTGAATAGAAAATTAGGTACCTACAAATTAACTTTTAAATTTTATATTACTCTTTAATTTATTTGTGTTAATCGCGTTGGAGCGTCGTATTAATTATAATCATTTCAAGTTTTAATATCCTTATTTTGATCCTTTTCATTTTATTTTGGACTCTATTACTTATGAAATAGGGGTTGCAAAGTTGGAATCCCCAACAATTCGATAAATAATATAAGAAAAAGAATTAATAAAATGGCCACTTGAATTGTTCGTTGTTTTGTTCGCAGTTAGCTCATGATTCCGAAATAGATGTCCAGTACAGATGCTAAGAACGTAAGCTGGTGTTTTGCGAAACAACGCAGTAGGCTAAGAAGGGTCTAAGAAGGGTCGGATAATTCAACCATGTGGTTACCAAGGTAACCGTAGGCCATACTGCTGGCATTCGAGTTTTTTAATATATCCATTAATGTTCATTATCAACTATGATTATATTTACGATAATTATACATGTAGACGGTGGTAAAATGATTTTTTATCAAGACGTATTTAATTAAATCGCGTGGCCATTAGTACACACTATAAGAACACAATTTCGCCGAATGACTGCCAAGAAGCCTTAAAAACATACAAATTCTAACTAATTAACAGTTCGTTTGTAGAGAGAATAGTAAAATAGTTGAGGAGACACGTGAACCCCTTTCTTGAAACTCGGCTCGACCGCTCGCAGAAATATCCGACGAGCACAGGATGCTTTAAGGTTTGATCCCTTTGCAGACACGACACCCTACCCACAACACGGACCGTCGGACTCCTATTATAATATTTTATAGTGCTACATTAAATGCCCTTTTGTGAAAATTTGTCACATACTTATGATTGCACAAGAGGATTGTAAATTTTTCTGGCGTTAGACCTTGCGTGTTGTTTTCTGAAATATTCAGTATAAAATCCAGATAATTTACTATAAACAATGGGAAAAATGATGTGGGCTATTCAAATATTATTTAAAACTAGATTTTGCGCGTGGCTAGGGATCCCGCATTTTTAGGGATAGTGCATTTTCTGGTTTTAAAAGTTCCTATTCGGTTTTCGACCAATATCAAAGTTACTGTAACTTACCTATTTATTTTACTTATTGTTTTAGAATATAGCGGTCATTTAAATTATTCTTTAAGGAATAAGTCTCCGTGATATGGCTCTTGAAACGGTACCGAAATATAGGAAAATCTAATTCAATCCAAAATATTCGTAAGAATCGCGTTGAATCTTAAATAACTATTTATTTTAGTTCGAAAATGTTTACAAAAGAGAAATGATAGCTGAACAATTGTACCTCTTATTAGAAGCATTACAAAAAGATAAAAACCCTAAACCTTCTTTAGTTATGACTAAATATTAATGGAGGTGACCTTTTATAAGTTCAATTAAGCAAAAATAATTAAACCAAAAACTCTTGAATATTTTGTGTATTGTTTAATGTTTGTACGGATCACGTTACAGTTTTTAATTTCATTGCGAGCGTCCGTAACTATTATTACAAAAAAAACAGCTCCCTCTTAGTTGAAATTTGTTTGTACTTGTTTAATAATGAGACAACATTTAAAAAAACAGTTGGATTAAAAACTATGAGGAAAAGTTTATCTTTAAACCTTACTTATTTATAGTTTAATATTAATATTAAGCTTACTATGTATAGTTATCGGCACGGATAATGAGCAATAGGTCGTGGTGGGGATGGCTTAGCTCAAACTTCGTGCATGGTAATAAGAACCAATTTACTAATAATTCAATCATATCGCTCAATATCCGTGCTATAACTTTCCGTTAAAAGTATAACCACTAGTTTGGCTCAATCTTATTCAATCGAAATCTACTTTAGCAGGTGCTTAGTAGATTTTATAACCTGTAACAAAGTATGATGAGTATAATAATAAATAATTATTGTCAACTCGCAGTGTACAGTTATCAGGAAAACTGCGACCAGCACATTAATCATTGTTTGCTATTTATAGAGCTGTCAGCCGGGGTTATACACGAGTTTATACAAAGAATCCAATAACTGATTTTGGTCAGGTTATGACAATCGGTACTTGTTGACGAATGTCAAAAACGCTCGATTTCCGCTATTCCCTCGCTTTTGTACCGGGATTATACCCTTGATAATAACCTGGTCAGTATCGAAATTGCTATAGAATATTCCTTTTCAAATAAATTACAATAACACGATGTTTATTTTGTTTCTTTTTAAAATGTACCTACACAAAATCAGGTTTCGGAGAAAAGGCTCCTAAGACTAACATTATGCTATTTTTGAACGGCACATGCGTTACAGTATATCACATCAGCACAATGTGTTACAGTATACTAACAATACTTGTCGCCGCCCCAGAACTGTATTCGCAAAGGTAAGCTATTTGCACAAAGAACCACCCACGCTTTCATTGTAAGAAGATGAACTCTAAACAAAACGTAATTAAGTTTAGTCTGCTATTCTGCAGTAGACTAAACAGCAGTTATTGCAGAACTAAAAGTTCGAATTGCTATTTTCTATTTAAATAAATATATTACGTTTTAATAGCTATCTTGCCTTTGTGTTTGGGAAGCATATTATTAAAATATTAGTTTAAAGGTGTCAAAACCTTATTAAAAAAGTGGTCTTTACTTTATTCTGTATTTAATTATGCTGAATTTTAAGAAGCTTAACTAACACTTAAGTTTTCTATTTAAACAATTTTAATATGTAAAATATTATGACATTATTTGTCATTATCTCACAAGTCATCACCATCATTAAGTTAAAAAATATTGTACTTACGTTAAATAAAAAAGATGCCGGTCCAAGAAATAAAAGTTTATTTTCTAAAATTCTTTTATTCCAGTTTCCAGAAGTCCCAATACTATCGCTCGAGCGCTTTTAATTTTTCGCGTAGATTATTCTTATAGTTATAAAAAAGCATAACATCCAACCTGAATATTATATATTTTATTAACAGTATTATTTAAGGTCTAAATTGATAATATACTAATGAGATGATCATATTGCAAACGAATTATCTGACAATTCTCAATCAACAAACTCAATAAAGCAAAGAATAAAGAATTAAAAATATAATAAACCCAAGGTTGAAAGCTGTGAAATGAACCATTTCGATATGAATATCTAGTTACAATTTTCCAAACTCTTTTGTATACAGAAAAATCATTATTGCTAAAACCAAATGTTCGATCAATCTATGGATATTTAATTCTTTAAAAATTTAGCAGTTTTATAAATAAATATGTACAACTACCTACTGCTAAGATAACAGTGGTGTAATTAATGGTTGGGCCACTAACCAGCGATTTAATAGGGGAAACAATTATAAATATCAAAATATTAGTTATTTAACTTAACATCGGTTCTTTATAACATAGAACCTATGAGTTTTTAAATTTGGCTTTTCCCTATAGAATGTTGTAGATTCAATGTAGATGACACGAGGTAATCGCACTAATTTGTTAGTAAAATGCGAAAGTATTTTCAAACTACCTAAGATTGCAATCTGTTGCACAAAACTATTGGAATGTTAATATGTTTAGTACACGCCTCATGCAACATAGCTAGGTATGTTGATAAAACCGAAATGTATTCAAGTTCAAGAGGATTTCATTTCATTCAACAACGTTGAATGTAAAATTGTAATACAAATATTGTGCTCACACAGAAGTTTTGTAAATGGTTTGTATGATGCTTTGTTATACTGTCAACAAACAATATGTAAATATTTTTGACTAAATCTACATCTTCTTTTGAGACGTCAATAGGTGACGATTTCGTTGGAACCGGTACCGTAGTGCTGGGATGTTACATTACACACAATGTCGACTTTTCAATGAGTTACTTACGACTGAAAGTGTCGTAAATAGGACGAATGCGACCTTACTGCCACGACCTAACATCGATCTAACAGAAAATAATCTTTATTACAATAACCGAAAACCACATTTTCAGCGACAAGCCTTCCGTTCCACAAAACATCTCAATGCTAATCAGATAGTGTTGTATCTCTGTCGCACGTATGGTTTTAGAGCAGGATGGAACGTTGATAGATAAACGTGGCAGCAGCTGACCTTCCTACCTTTTCGAGGCTCTACTTTGTGTCAGCGTTTTTTGTTAGATGAATAAAAATGGCATATTTTTAACCGAGTGCCTCAAGTACCGCTCCGGTAGTACACGCTGGCCCTCTTCACTCTATTTTTGTATGATTGATTTAGAATATGTAAGTACTTACAGTAGATAAACTTGTACACTCGGTCATAAATATGTACAATGTTTTAAATGTGTTGTAACAAATTGTGTGACATATTCTATTGATGACTAACTCGCTTCATCTGTGTTTTATTTGAACCTGAAATTATATTTATAAAACATGTGGAATTTATCAAAATCTATAAATTAAAGATGCAAGTATTCTTCTTTTCAATAGTTTTATCACTATATTTTTTCTATTTTATAATACGGGTAATTTTAAACCTAATATTACTTTGAAATCCCTTACTTATCAACACAGAACATAAAAATCTGAATCAGAGAGTAATCAGATTACTCATGTATCGAAAATAACCAAGAAGTAGGTAAACAAGAAAAGCAAACAAACGAAAATCATCCTGGGAAAGTATCCAGGCGCCGGCTGACGTATCACAACCGCCAACAATAGACTTAATAAAAACAATGTTTCATGTCCATCGAAAATTCTAACACAAAAGCAACCTCATAATAGAGTCTGACAACTAACTGACATCTGTCAAAATGTGAACAAGAGAAAAACAAAAAACCTTTCATTGGTAATTAACACTTTGGAAAATGCGTCAACGAATACGCTCTAGGTTGTTGAGCGAAAAACAATACAGAAAAAAAAAGTTTTATCAAATTATTGCGTAAATCTATTATTTCCCCCTATTTATTGAATGTATGAACGACTCATGCAGGAATTATAGATAAAAATCATTCTGATAAAGTTTATTGGATTTTAACACAAACATAATTTAATTTTAATCAATGCATTAATCATCTAATCGTTTGCAATGGACATAAAAATAACGACAGTAAAAGGTCTTGTTTTGGGTGAAGTTTATATATCAAACATTGATACTATAAGTAATTTTCCGAGA
Organism: Marasmarcha lunaedactyla; assembly: GCA_923062675.1. Classification (NCBI taxonomy): domain Eukaryota; kingdom Metazoa; phylum Arthropoda; class Insecta; order Lepidoptera; family Pterophoridae; genus Marasmarcha; species Marasmarcha lunaedactyla. Next base: position 6,884,853 of record OV281339.1, on the reverse strand, counting down.
AATATAAAAAATTGTAAAAGTTTTAATGGTCCTCCAAAAAATACATTCATTTCAAGGGGCCATATTAAGGTCAGGGATTCACAATACGGGAACAATGCAAATAGATTAGTGTTTTTTCAAAGATATTTTTAATGAACAACTTCAGAATAAGCCACGTCATTTATTATATTTAAACATAAAGATCAATTTTACATTGTTACAATCCAAATAAAACATACAATTATCTGAAAATCAAGAATAAAACAAATCTGACAAAGATGCGAAAAAATATGTCATCCAAAAGTTAAAGTTCTTTTTAAATACTTTGACAGCGTTTTGGCCAAAAATAATGGCCAAGCCAAAGCATTACAAATTTAGTATGATTTAAATCACTGATATTTTAGTTGATTTTATGAGTGAAGTTTGGCACTAGCGAAATATATAAATTAAAAGGAAGTTTCATACTTAACTGCTTTAATCACACCATTTTTATTTTATTAATGGATTGGTTTTATTATGGCTTCTATTATGACAACGTTATGTAATTCAAGAGGAAATCCCTTGGCTCTGTTGGTTCCTCAGGGCTATATAAATGATTGTCGTAACTCACCAGGGCACAATTTTATCAGGCTTCGAACAAAATGGAACCTTTGTAAGCTTTACCATTTTTCCACTGTTTAAGTGATATTCTATTCAGGTGAGGAATCGCCACTTGGACTGCCATGCCACAGGAATACAAAATTAGATATACCCACGCCACGGCCCTAAGCATATACCAATGCACTATGAAGATATGTCCCTCCGTCTGACGTCGTTGGGAGATATTGCTACATTTTTAAAGATTTGTGATGTTTTTAACTATTGGAAGTAGTTTCTGAAATCATAACTGCGGCATAAAAACCCCCTTCAAATCAATATAATTTTATATATGTTATTTTTTATTTTTTATATATCATTCTACACAGTTTTACATAAAAAGGTATTAAAAAATTTTTGCTCAGCTCGTAAGCTCGTTTTTCTGCCAAAGTAACCGTTTCGACGGTTGCATGCTGAATTTTATCAAAGTTATCGTACAATGTTGGAAACTATACGTTGCGGAAAACAGTACCTATCTAGAACTGATTATCTAATTATATTTTGATATAGGTAAAATGGGTTATTAAATAATCAACAAGATAATCTGCTAGTAAGTTTATCTGTCCACTTTATCTTGTTAACTACTGAATGTTTATGCGTCTACGTGAGACATAAGATTGTTCACAAGATTGTGACAAAAGGTGTTCATGTTATGACAAAACAATATACGCATAAGTATGCAATGTTATATTGATCTTCTGGAAATCCCAAAGTCTTTAGAAATAAAATAATATCACTAAAATCTTTGGGAGACTACTAAAAAACTATAATTAATTAAATTGGGTATACTGAAGGATATCTTACGGTCAACTTAATTATTTAATATTTTGTCTACAATGGCCGTTTTAACCTCATTTTCTCGATCATCATTCCAATTTCAAAAAATTAAAATGTAATAAAAACTTTACTAATCTATTGTTTACGTGCAACTAAAAAAGAAACCGATGAATATTTTCTGTTTTTAAAGCTAGCTGACCTAAAAAAACACTAAATATTTCCTATCAAGTTAATATAAACCTTAAAAGTTACCACGGTTGCTTCAATATTTTAAGCCCATAACCACAGACAAGCCCCTGGATTAAACAGGATGGAAGGCAATATGAGTCAAAAATAGAGTATGAGTGAAATATACTTGTTATTTTTTTTGAAAACTGGCTTACGTTTTGACTGTGTCTTGATGTGAACTTGGTAAATTTTTTCTAATAAATCCCAGTACGACCACTTTTGAATGTAACATTAAACCGTTCTATTTAGAAGTAAACCCATTTATGAAAAAATTACCTGTGAAGTAGCTACGTGTTAAAATAAAAATATTTACTAGTGGGATTCATTACTTATTCTTTCCAATAGTATTTTATCCCAATAGTGATGCTTTTGTAATATTAAACTATACCCTCGTCCAACTGCCCTCTATTAAGGAAAGATTTAAAAACCCAAACGTTCTATGTTACAGCTAATGCAGAAAACAAATCAACACAAAAACTGTTTTAAATTTAGATTAATTATAATATTGAATTTATTACTTTCTAGAACACGAAAAGAAAAACAGGACGTCATAATTTAAAAAAAAGTATTTTAATAACTGCCTGAGTGGGCTCTAAGGAAAATAGATGTCTATGATCATACGCGAATTTTTTCAAAGGTTAGGTTACCTTAGCTTGGCTCGCGGGTAATGCCAATTGCGATAAGTACTGTAAGCCACCGCGGTGGTTTTTAGTGGGTAAGAGTCCTACATAACCTCGCATTCAACCTTGGGTGTCAAATAAGTGACGCACCTTTTCCCCGCAAAACCAAAAAAGAAGTGTCCTTAGCCTAGTGAAAATTAACTAAACATTTATGTATAAACAAAACCTATGTTTCTGTAATACATATCAAAATAATTATTGATTTTTACACGAGTACGTGAAAAATTTTGTCATTCACTTTGGGACCAAGACACTTGCGCTACATTTTCCCGTTTTTATCTCTGTATAAAACGCATTGGTAATTAATTATAGTTAAGGCCCTATAGTCTCACAAACAAATAACAAATACACAGGCAAATTAAGTTTGCAAAATATTGTACCTACATAAACGAGTAGAACACCTAATGGCAAAGAAGCAGCATTACAATGGGCATGCCTAGGTACGAGTAGTCTAAAGATGTAGGTAAACCGATATCTAGTTAGGTAAGTTACTTGTTTTAGTTGCTTGTTTAGTTAGTTAGTAAGTTACTAGTTTAGCATAATTCAAACATTATCAAAAGTCATGATACAAACAAACAATACGAAATCTTAAGTAATTTAATCTAAACTCATAGCTAAACTTAAATTAAACCGGCAAAAATAATGTTTAGACTTTATCTACTTTAACCGTAACACGTACGATCACAAAATACGGTTTTTAAGCAGTACTTTGTGGGATGGCAAACAGACTAAGCTCCTTTATCTCGCTTAAGGTGCGGTTCCTATCGCCGCGGCTCTGCTTTGATTGCTTAAATTTCGGGATTTTGTCAACATTTTTTATTGGGTTCTTCAACGAAAGTGCAAACTTCTGAATATTTGATCGTTTGTTATTAGAAAATAATATTTGTTTCAATTTATGAATATGGCTCATACTTCAATGTTGGTATTTAAATAAACATACTTTGTGTAGTTTCTAGTTACCACATTCAAATCAAATATTGGATTAGAAAATGCAATGTGCACACGAATTTCACTACTTCACTATTCACTTTATTTTTTCTCAAACGTTTGGCTCTTTTTTGATAAAACCGGTAGACAAAGACGGATCAAATATTTTTTTCCGCGGCCCTATTTGTGCTTGTAAATATGCTACTAAATTTGTTGGCAGCCGCCATTTTGTCAAACCGCGTTCTCGACGTTTTAGTGTGCGTGTACAATCAGTACAGTATTGCCACGCACACACAGTTGCCGTAAATATACACGCAATATAGGGTCATGCACACAAATGATTTGAAGCATCTATACATTGTTTCCTTGATCCCTTTGATCTGAATCACAAACAGAAAAGAATGGCTCACATGCAATGAATTCTAACTTCAAAGTAAACGCGACAGTAATTATCAGTTGCAAATAAATTCTGAATCAAAAGTTGGTATAAAACTGCGTATTCCGCTTGCGAAGATCATTAAAAACTTCTTTGAAAATAGATCGCTACATCCTAGGCTTCAGTCATGCAACAGTTTTCTAAGAAAATAAATTGATACACACAATAGAAATATCGTGAGAAAATGTTACAACATGCTTGTTGATGGAATAAAATACCTAATTGGTACAGGTAAGAAGTAAACTTCCTGTACCTGGCTCAAGGATCTAACAGCAACGTAGAGTAAGCGTTATACCAGCCATGAGCTAGCCACGTTATAATCTATCTTCGCTAACGCTATACAAAACGCTTAAACTGTATGGGGCATATCACGTGATGTTTCATATAGTTTATGCGTTTTCGATAGGTTAGCGAAGCTAGATTGCAACTTGGGTAGACTCCCAGGAACTGATACATATTGATATATAACTTGATATATATTGACTATATCGATTATAAAAATTTGACGTTTTTTGACATAAATGGTATCAAAAGCTTTTGTTATATTGTCACTATCACCTTGTATTATATAACTGATTGATAAGCCAGAGTAGCACTGTCTATATTTAAATGGTGTTTTATTAATGTCTTCTGAATAAATCAAACTGCTTGGTATTGTTTACTAGCCTAATCTAGGCTCATATATATATTGACCCAACAATCAATTACAGTCTCCGTTTGTAACTGTTTTTAGCTTCAATTAGCTCAAAATACCATGTTGATGTTCGCAATTAGGAAAATAAAGCTAATTATTATAACAGTATTGTACAAGATAATTAGTAGAATGCGGTGTGACACATTCAATTACTCTGGCTCAACTAATGCGGCAGAACTGGCTCGTAAGTGACTGATAAATAATATCTAATAGCCAAAACCAATTCAAGAGAATCCGGACCCACTTGGTATAAAATTAAATTTTAAATGCGCCTTTGCGTACAGCATGTGCGTTGAAGAATGAAAAGCACAAATGCCAGCAATCAGTTGCATAATGCCATCTCAAACACTGTTATCACCTATTGAAACTTAGGTACCGACTCTACAACTACCTACTGCCTCGTTACATGCTGATTAACGGATACTAGATACAACAATAGATCTCGACCGACTCTGATAAAAAATGGCGCGAAAACGTTAAAGTCACAAGAGCGTCACGATGAATTTAAGCCTCGCCGATAAGCAAATTAGAGAGGATCCCGCTGACTGATAAAACAACTGAAAACAAATTTGTTTTAGGATGAGTTAGCGCAGCCGCTGTAAGTTTCCATTGTGGAGTGAGATTAATTGTGTTTGAATAGTTTGATGTAGTTCAGAGCGACTTACATGTGAGCGACGAGTTCGAGCGGGCTCGGGCGTGGTCGGTCGCGGTCGCAAGCAGAAGCGCACGCGGCAAGCGGTGGCGCGCGACTGAACCGCGTGATAACACGCCGCTGCCACCGCCGCCACTGATAACGCGTCACACGCAAACCTGCCGAAGGCTCATCGGCGAACACTCGCGGGTCGTTAGCATGCTTAGCGACATTTACAAAGATCACAGAGCCATCATTATGAATGTGACGAGTTATGGTTCTATAATATTCGTCTGATTGAAGTCATAAAACTTACAATTTTTTACATAAGTTCGCATATTTCACTTTATGTCTTCAAGGGTCTCTACTACTATATTTTTAACTCTACTATTTCTCAAATAAAATTAGGTCTGGGGCCAGAAACAAAATGTGGACTTCGCTATTGTTCAATTAGAGCCCTCATATCAAAAACGTAGAATTTTGGTGAACATGATGTCCAAATTCCATATAAAACGCAGCTATAACTCAAAATGAATCACTTCTAAATGTCAATTAATTCAATCCAAACATAATTGCGCATTGTGCAGTTGTATATGTTTAAATTCTTAAATTGTTTTTTAATAGCCACAACGCAACTTCGGGCTCGCGTGTATTACCTGCCTTAAATACTTACCCGATATATTTCGATTCAAACACTTGCGCAAATATTTAGCTATGAGTAGACTGAAATCATTGGTAATAAGACTAGATTGAATATTTTTTCTTTTACAAAATTATTTCAAATCAAAAATATATCTAGGCAGATTCCGAAAAATTTTACTTGTGAAATTGTTAACTGCTGATAAAATATTTTGTTTTATATCATCATTTTGAAACGTTAATAAGACGTATAGGGCATAGTAATTAACTAGATTTTTTTTGGATTCCTAAGAATAAGTAGAGTCTGATAATATACTAGTTTAGCAAGGATTACGTAACGAAACAGCGTCTTAATAACTAACTCAGTGCAAGTCATAAAAATGAGCCAGAAGTCTACTAAAATGGACTTCGAAGCATCATGTATTTAACTCAAAGTCTTATTTGTAATTAATTCAATAAAAATTAAAGGAGCAAATTCGTTTACAACAATAGCTTCCTCTTTCTCGTGATTCCATGTTCTCTGCTTCTCTTATTTCAACCTTTTTTGTCACCATCCCATAAATAATGAAAAGATTTTCACAATTTAATTACAGGACAGTTTTATAAACAACGAAAAAAGCTGAATTATAGTCGAATGCTCTAACGAAAAAGGAAAACTTTATTTGGGAAGCAGATATAAGGGACTTGGCGCTTTGGTTCGGCAGTATTTGATAAACGGCACGACCAGCCTAAAGCAGCTACTACACACGTTGTAAATGATTCGGCTCATGCCGATGGTGTAGGTCATTCGGCTATAATAGCGATTTGTAAGTAGTTGTAAATATATTCAATGTTACCACCCGACTATTCCACTTCAGCGAATCGAAGGCCTTTTCGGAATTCCGCTAAAGTGGTCAAGTACCTATATAGTGTCGACAATATGACTATAGCGTAATCCACAGACAGATCATCAACTTACTAAGAACTCTGTACAGAAAAAGCCCTGTAGAGTTTCGAACGACGGCCTCATCGACGGCGACATCGGGGTATATGCGGGTGTTTGTCCGGGGTTCTCTCGCCTCTCCTCTTCTTGGTTGCTCTCGACGGTATTATGCATCGCGCTTATCATGCAAGCGGCGTGGGATAGAGTAGGGAATAACTAATCCTAGAAGACCTGAATTATGCCAATGATCTCTATCTATTAAGTTACATACACCGCAATATGCAATCAAAGTTGAACCTGCATCAAGAGGCAGGCAACGCTGCCCTGAAAATCAATACCCAAACACCCAAGAGATGCGATCCGGAGTGGGAAATCGCGCACCGGTTCGGATTAGTGCTGAGCAGATTTTGATACATAGTAACGGTGCCGATTGACAAAGTTTACAGCTTTTGTTGACACATAAAAGAAATACCTAGGGAGTGAACGCACTTATTACGGCATTCAAAATATCCCTCATATTACTTTATCCTACATCCCGTAGCAGATACATAAAGAAAACTACGACCACTTAGGTACTTCGACGTTACGTAAAAGTGTACCAAACCACAATTTGGGAGGTTTTTATTTATTTGGTAGTTATACCAAAAAAGAATACTGAGTACTTTGTTTTAAACGCATCCAAAACGATGTGATTTTGGATGTGACATCTGTATTTTATACTCAAATACATAAGTACTTGCTAATCGAAAAATAAAATGTAAAAAGTAAAAAGTAATAAATAAAATAATTATAACATAAAAACAAAATAAATAAAATATAACTACCATTCATGTAGAACTGGGGTAAACTATACAAAAGTTTAATTAATTTTGTTTCATGTTGTAAGTGTAATTACTACTACATATTATTTGCGGGCAAACTGCGAATATTTTGCAAATGGCAGCTTTCACAAATGCCGTCCAACTGAATTTATTATTCACTTCGCCCAAATTTAATATTAAATGATGATACAACGTCGGAAGAGTTCAGCAAATTAATACAGAAGAACTCACTTCATCTGCCAAGATTCATAAAAGTTTTTGTTAATTCATATCTTTCCTTTCAACTCTACTACTACTTTACTGAAAATATTTCTATACTAAAGTTCCTTTAAGATAGAATTGCTAAAAGTTTTATAAAGGGGCAATTTAGTTTATTTAACCAATAGTAGGTAGATACCTATATTATATATGATAAAAGAGTGCTTGAACATAATAAATATCTTTCTCATTTTCAATTAGAAACTATAAAATTAGGGATTTATTCCAAAATCTCTTCTTTGCAAGGAAGATAAGGTAAAATGTTTTAGTTCAGAGCTTTAAGAGTAGCATATGAAGTACTTGCCCAGAGCGTCTTTGAATACTCTTTACCTGTTTTAATTTAATTAGGTTCCTATTTTCTCTTAAACTTTTTGGTCTTATATTTTTGCAGCAAGAAAATTGTTTTATTCGTAATTTTTAAACTTACATTTAAAACTAATCGAAAATTGGAAAGCAATACGTATGTATGTTAAATTATATCACGTTAGGCCAGGGAAAGAGTGTTTCATATTTTGTTTGTAATTTCGGAATCAACTATTTGGTTGTATTGTTTGTTTCTGACTGATTTTGGTACCATCAATAAGATAATATTTAAAAAGAAACTTTTATTTGTAATTTTTCAATTGTTTTCTGTTTTATAAAATGAGCGAACTTATAGAAGACTTTGAATTTTATAAAAAATGCATTGAAAAATGACATGTGACATTTATTGACATAAGGCAGTGTCAGTAAGACTCGTACAAGTACATTCAAGCTTTAAGATTCCGGCAATTTTAATGTCAAAGACGCCGCTCGCCCTGGTCACCCTGTAAAAAATCGACGCCATTTTTGAAAGATTATTATTTGTATAATTATTATCATATTAGTAGTTACGACATAGAAGAAATGTTTATTGAACTAGCTTACTATTTCGGATATCTCACAAACTCAAAGATATAAAATTAGTTAACTGTGTAATCATTCAGGAATAATACTACCCTACTAGATAGTAATGAAAATGAACTATTTTTGACGAGAGGGATCACTGGATCACGATAAAAACATGCGAAAAAGTTGTTTATAAAGAGTGGTCAAGCACCATAGACTGTGGCTAAAACTTGGTTAACCTCAATAAGGCAATGGGGTGTGTTTGGTGGGATTGGAAAAGCATCACCAACATATGATCAGGCGCAAATTAAGCAACAAGAAGGGTGTGGTCCTTCATCTTGATAACGCCAGACCACGCAAAGATCGTTCAGACTCTTAAAATTTTGCTAGAGCTTTCCTGGTTCTGATCATAACCTAACTGTTGTATATGCATGACAAACAAACTAATTAAAGTGAATAGTTTAACACTGTTACCCGTACTTAACAGACATCACTTTTCCATTTACTAAGTATTATTTAATACTAACGTAAATTTTACTGTAAACCTTGAATAAAAATGAGGAAAAAATGTACACAGAGTAAATTATAAATAGCCGATATTTTGGACGTTTGTGCCGACGACCGCGTAGTGTAATTATAGCCGCTGAAACCCACCTCTGCGAACATCGCTGGAGCTCGTACGCGCAACGAGCCGGCTTTTGCTCTCTTATAAAAAACCTAACAGAAAAACATTTAGCTACATATTCTAGGAGTTCAGGTATGTTTCCATTTATTCTTTAGTTTTATGTTTATGTGAGGATTCAAGGCATTAGGCGAGTGCTGTACAATCATAGTTACGTAATTCTATCGGTTTTCTGTAGATATAATGACGTGTTTGTGTACTGTAAAGTTCCGTTCGTCAACGACAGTTCGATTTCTGTACAACAAAACTATGTGCCGCAAAAAATTACAATGAAAATTTTGGGTTGTATTGTGTTTGGGTTGTTTATCTAATTTATGAGCGTTTCTTGTGTCTTTACCTGTAATTCATGCCGCCGATAATAGACAAGTTTGCCTTATACGCCATGCTATATTCGAATTTAAGCTCAACGAAATGAAATTTATAGAAGATAATTAGATTTTTAAATATACCATAAAAATTGTTATAACTGAATATACTACTGAATTTCGGATGTCAAAAGTGTGATTTAATTAGTTGGATATATGTTGTACTACTGAAAATTGGACGTGGAGGATAATTGACAAATAAAGTTTTCAGTACATATTCGTTTTCAAAGGTTCTCACAAGATTTGTTCCTGATATGTAAGATTTGGTTACAGGATATAACTTCTGAGCAGAGTAAACATATTTTAGTAACTATTATTGACAAGTTTGTTACTATTTTTATTATCCCAGGTCTATGTATGTAAATATTTACTTGTTCTAACTAAAACCGACACATTTACTTACATATTCAGACATCGAAATACGATAAGCACTAAAAATTTTTTGTTGTTTTATGTTGCTTTTTTTTTAAATTTTTAATATGTATTAAATTAATAAAAATAAATTTATAGGATATTTAATGAACAAATAAATGCGATTATATCGATTTTATCTGCCAAATTGTAATATAATATGTAAAGTAAAACATAATTCAAGTGGTTGTAAGAAGTTATTAACGACCTGCCTGCAACTAACCTGGTAGGAATCAATACTTTTTTTATGTACGAAATACTTGATTAGGAGTCATGGAAGTGTTCTTTTTTATATGTGCGTTGACATCTGGATTCTCCTTTTTGTGTATGGTCATTTGTGTTTTGGATGGGAGAATATCTTATCCTATATAATATGCCTTCATATTACCGCCTGCAAACTTGATATTTTTACTACAATTGACAAAATATGATTAAAATAATTATCAAAAATAGATTTGATATTTAGTAATATTGATTTCTTCTTACAGCAAACATTTTTGTATGTACATATAAATTTCTTTGCACATGACATGGATAATTTAACATTAACGCAAAGTTCGCTACATGTTAATTGAGTGGATCGTGACACCAGACCGCAAAGCGCACGAGGGAGCTTTTAATCAGGCGCGTTGAATTAAAAGCATCAATCTATCTAGTTCAGCTTATTCACGAGATATTCATTAGTTGGTGATTTTACTGGAACGAACTTACATCGGAGTGATTTTTGAAGCTATAACATTTGATTTTATAAAACTATAAATTTAATAAATTTCATGAACAAAAAAGAATTGTACCGTTTATAATATTACTACACAAAAACGTTCCTTCACTAGAAAGACGAATGCGACCTCACAAATTGTCCTACCGTCCGGTCTTGTGCACTCTTTCTATAAGTGCCGTAATCAAGACCCCGGATATCGCATTTGATGCCTGACATTTGCTGCTGGCTGAAAGCACTACTCGCGTCAAAAATAGACGCGAGCGCCGAACAGCTGATTCCTTACTAAGGTTACTGAGATAACATGCCACTGGTTCTAAGAAGAATTTGTTAAAAAGATAGGGTTTTATTTTAATAATAAGCTTGTTAATAGAACCATTCGTGTACTGTTAGTTATGCCTTCAAGAAAATTCAGTATTACGTGTTAAGATTGGTTGCTGATTTTAAATTGACGTAAGCGTGACGTATCTCTAGAATCTTCTAGATGGCATTTTTCTTTTACTGTTTTCATAGCCGGCAAACGAGCCGTGGATATCCAAGGTGTTTTATGTTCGTGTTATATTATATATGATAATAATATCGACTATCCACGTTGCCGACTGTAGGCCTTAGTTGAGTTGCGCATGCGTGTTACAATAATAGCACTGGTTTTAAAAAAACGGTGAAATTACAAGCTTAAAGGAAAAGTTCAAAGGAGTCTACTGGTTCCAATCTTCAGTAAAGACTTTTGTGCCTTACAAACTAGGCATTTTTCTAACTACCTATAAAAAAAGATTTGCTTGTTTTCAGTCCCTTAACTTAATTTGCGTGTTAGACTGATACAATTTATTAATACTTATATTTAATTAGTCTTCTAGCAAAAATGTCGCGAATATACGAGGAAATAGACCCAGGATATGCTGCGACGTGCAGCAGTGTCACAATTTGCTCCAAATCTCGAGGGTTCTTCCAAACCCTGTCCGAAGATATAGTGGCCATGGCGGGAGACTGGGTCAAGACTCTGGAGCCTATGGATGACGCTGGCAGACTTTTGGCTATTCAGGAGAATGAAGAGGTGCGTAGACTTTTAGACCTTTAACATTTCACTTAACATACCCATACAGGGTGTCCCAGGAAATGCAGACAATCGACGCGACGGTGTAAAAGCATCCTTTGGGGCATAACTTCCATTCATGTTATCCTTTTTGTTTTATTTTAGAAATGATGAAGGTTTTTTTTACTTTTAAGCTTGTTTTGGCTACAACCTCGTAAATAAGTGAGTCAAATGCAAAAAATAGGAGCTTTACCAAAACAAACCCTATGAAATCCTAAAACCAAAATCACACGTTTGATCACGGCGAAAATAAAACAAAACAAAAAGCATAAAAAAAGTCCTAAAATTCTAAAGACGTTTTTGCCATTAAAACTACTGCTGTATAAAATTACATTTTGCATTTATTGTACCATTTTATTTCGTTTGTACGAGTATAGGCCTTTCACATCTGAGGTACCGACAATGTTTTATTTTATAAATTGATCGATATACTATGTTTCAAGATAATGTCAGCTCTAAACGAAGTGTGGTCCCGTATCCAACCGCTGCACCGCTGCAAGGAAGTGCGTGCGGCGATCCAGCGGCGGCAAGCAGCGCAGGCAGCTCTCAATGATGGGGACTGCGATAAGGCGCTGGCGTTGGCCAGTCAGGCCGTGCTTAGAGCTCCTACTACAGGCAAGTTTATTTTGTTTCTTATAGGTTTGTGTCGTTTCATTCATACAATCAATTTTAAATAACATCATTGTGACTATTAAATTCGACTTCTCTCCATCTTTGCATTTTTTTATGGGTACTGAATTCTTTTAATATTCATGATCAGTCATTTATTTGTACTTCAGGAGTAGAAGAAGCAATCGAAGACGGCGTCACGCTAGCGCTCTGCCTTTGGATGCGCTCCGAAATTCTGATGAAGTACAACAAGCCACAGGCCGCGTTGGAGGACCTCAAACTGGCTCTGAAAGAACGCTTCCCGGCCAAGATGAGGCCGCAGTACTATTGGAGGATGGGACATTGCTACAAAGGTAATACACACATTGAAGTGATACAAAAGCTGTTGAACAAAGCGTTGAAAGAAGGATTGTGGAAAAATAGGTATAAAATCGTAGGTAGATAAAGTATAAAATACAAGAGTTCCAAAATAAAGCGTAAGTATTGTTAAGTTTTAGACCAATAGAGTAACAAGTAGTGTTAAGTTCAACATAAGAAAAAATACGAGCTATTTTCGTCACAGCACAAAATTATAATAATATTGTCACTACCTAAATAATAGTCGCCAAACGCTCTAAGAAGCGTTCGAAAAAAGCAGCGGTGTCTTCAACAATCGAGCCCTCCCCGTCGCACCTAAGCCTCAGCTCCCTCCGCCCGTCTTACTCCGCGAAAAAGCGCGTTGGACCGCGGTTTCTCACTTGCGCAAAGAGCATAAAATTAACTACTTAAAAGCCGCTAACGCAGGCAAATCAATTAAAATTCAGGTCGCGACCGTCGACGACTTCCGATCTTTTACTAGGCTTCTATCGACCAAACAAATCGCGTATCATACTTACGCCCTCCCGGAGGAGCGTAAGGTCCGCGCGGTATTACGGGGCGTCCCGTTCGAACTCATTAAAGACGACATTCTCGAGGACCTTAAGTCCCAGGGCTTCCCGGCTGAAGCGGTGCACAAAATGAACTCCAACCGTGGCAAACGTTTTCCGTTAACATTAGTAATCCTAACCAATACTTCCAACTCGAGGGAGATTTTCAGAGAGGCTCTTTACAGGCACGCAGCGGCGAACTGCTCTGCCCCTCCCAGGTCCGTAAAGTGCCTAGATCCCCATATTACGAAGGAGTGCACTCGCACTCCAGACTCCACTTCCCCTCCTGCATGTGTGCTGTGCGGCCAGTCCGGCCACACAACAAACTACAGGGGTTGTCCGCGCGCTCCGCGCTCCTCCGCTAAGAGGGCCGCGCCTAAAACGGTGCCGCCGCTCACTCCTGCCGGCTTCCCGCCGCTGCGCAACCGGGGTCTCCCGGAAGCAAAGCCCGTGCAGCCGACGCCTACTCCGGCTCTGTCCTGGAGACAGTGTCCGGCCGCTCCACCTGCACCTTCCCGTCCTATCCCAGCTCCCGTAGCTCCCGTAGGCCCGCGTCCCGTTCCGTCGTCTTCACCTCAGTCGTCGTTGGCTGAGGACATGAAGACCGTGTTCGACGTCATTCAACGTCGTTTGAACTTGTTCATTGAATACAATCATTAAAATACAGAATGAGCATTATAAAAGACAAAGGGATATTTACTTTATTAGTTTAACTCTCTAATAAATCAGCAGCAAATGATTTTAAGAAATAGTTTTGTTTCAATACAAATATTCTGAACGGAAATACACAGTTAAAATTGTATTACTTTCTAAAGATAGTAAGTGGTAACTAAAAGTTTGTTCTGTTCAAGTGCTATTACATAGAAGTCAGCTGTAGTGTATCACGATTCCAAGCTAGCTATGAAAGGAAAGTTAGTAGTAATTGCTAAAGTTTCTGAATAGCCTCAGCTCGGTGCACTTGTTGGATAGTGCACAACTTAGCAGATGATATTGGTTAGCAACTAAATAAATATTATTGTCATTCGATTAATAACTGAAAGTTTGCCTTTTTTATTAGTATGAAAATATTGAATTTTTTTATACTCAGGACATCGAAGCTGCATGATCTAAAAATATACCTTTTGCCAAAGTTTTGAAACATGACACCCAGGATAGCTTCTGGTTACCGCTACTCTTTTTTATGTACGAGCGTGGTTCTGGTCAATTACAAAGAAACAGGATATACACAAGTGACTCAGGGCCGTTTGTTTATTAGTAGAATAATTTAGAAACTTACTAAAACTCTCCACAGAAACTATTTCAAATTCTTAATATTATTCTCTATAAAAAAATATCTGAGCATTGAAAAATCTGCCCTCAACTGTTTTATTATTAGTCTATCTGAAATTAACCTCAAAAGGGTATCCCAAAAAAATCATTTGAATTTGCTAACAACCTTTCACAGGAGCAAATGAACCAACCAGAGCAAAGGTTTCATACGAACTAGCTAGCAGACTTCTTCACAAAAATGATGCAGCGAAAGCGCAACTTAAGAAGGACATAGAATCCCTTGATTACTCGGTAGAGCAGAACAAACCTCAAAAAGACACAATGAAAAATATTTCTCTTACGTTAGGCGGAAAGTTGAATATGCCAGCACTTTCAAAACTTGTAAAGATAATTGAAGAACCTAATAAAGTAAGTACAGATCGTACGTTACACTTGGATAACGAATATACAAAATAACACCGTAACAACAAACAGATTTTTTTAACAAATATATAATAACACAGTGTGCCAAGTCTTAACAATAATACTTAAGAGCAATTGTTGAACTTTGTTTTGTTGTTCCAGGGCCGCTTCGCTGTGGCGAACGCACCGATAAGAACTGGTGATGTCCTTCTTGTCGATAAACCTTACGCAACATGCCTATTGTCTGATAACTATAGCACACATTGTCTCCACTGCTTAAAGAGGTTCAACATAGTACTTATAATCAGAGTGAATCCAAAGCTTGTGTTATGAATATCCACAAATAAAATAAATAAAAGCAAAGATCAGGTCAAAGCGATCCCCTTTTCACGATAAATGGACATCATTGCACAAATTTCTATCTAATTATATTTCTATCACGATTCTTAGCCGGATCTCTTCTGGAGGGCTATATTATAGCTGCTACCATCCACACTGTCTCATATTATTTAAAACATTTTTCACGCAATTATAGTGTCAGTGTAGTATTTACGTTGTTACATTTTAATTTATTTCAGGTTAGTAGATTTTTCTAAAGAAGCTCCAATGTGGTGCCCAAAATGCTCAGGAGTGGCATTCTGCAGTACACAATGTAAAAACGCAGCAGTTTCTACTTATCATCAATACGAGTGCCCCTTTTTGGATCTATTCATTGGTAATATTTGTGTCAATTCACGAAATTATGCGTTGATAATAGTTTCGTTTTCCTAATGAATACAAATTTTTACAGGTTCAGGGATGTCGATACTTAGTTATATAGCTCTGAGAATAATCACTCAAGCCGGACTACAAACATCATTAACTATTTACGACAAATATATATCTAATAATGTCAAAACTGTAGAGTGTACTATTTTGAATGACATTGAAGGTTCTAAAAAAACTAAAATAAAAAGTAGAAAAGAAAGGCTGAATCGGGCTAAAAAGGGATTAAATAATTTTGCTGAAAATAATTTGAGAGAGGAGGACGAGTCAAAACAAGATGATACTTTTAATTTAGAAGAAAAACTGGAATTAAGAGCTGCACAAATATATGCTTTGTGTAGCCATAGTGAACAACGGAAAGGTGAAGATTTACTCAAGCGACTCATAATGGCCATGTTTTTAAAGGAATGTTTGAAACGAACGGATTTTTTTAAGGACTGTGAAAAAGAAAATCTAAATAAAGGTAGGTTGCAAACATCAAGGCTTACGTGAAAACTTAGATCAGGAATTACTAAAAATAATAAAAATAGTTTTTTATTTCGCTATTTAATTAAAGACTCTCGGAACCAATTTCCTGCATGACTATTTACAGTGTTGTTGCAATAAAAGGCGATTGATACGCCCCTAGGCTAGGCTATTTCATTGAGCCTAAAACCTCAAATCATTATTGTTAGAGTTTCTTGTTATGCTTTAAATACATACAGTACAGTTAATCTACCTTACCAAGGAATTTTGATAAATATGAAGTATGTATGAAGTGTAGTTTACATAAGATGATCACCACCGTGTGTCAGTGTAAGCAGGGCTTCCATTCCATTCCAATAAAAATTGAAAATTAACAGATTATCATCTGCGTGAGATGCCAGTTGATGCAATAACATCCCAATATATTTTAAATAAAATCTCATTATATAAAGTTTTTGTATGTCGTCGTCTAAATACCATAATCTTAGCAATGGGAACTGCAAAGGTAATAACAAACATGCTTACCTTCGCTGCGTCACATAAAATTCATAGCTGCTTCTTGTATTCAACCAAAGTTCAGTAAAAACGTGCAGTTCCGCTGTCGACGTTCTTCTTTTAATTAAATTTTTCTTAAAGGGTTTGTTCGTTTCCTGCGAATTTCTAAATAGAATCTCATAACCAAGAATTATTTTAGCGGAAAAGTCAATATGCGAGCTTATAATGAGGAATCTACAGCTGTTACAATTTAACGCCCATGAGATCTACGAGACAGTTCGAGGACAACATACGTTCAGTAAATCACGGCCTAAGTATATTGCTGTTGGTATTTACCCAACTGGCGCCCTTTTCAACCATGAATGTTATCCCGCTGTAGCCAGGTTAGTAAAAATAGCACAATTTAGTCATCTAAACCATTTAATTTAGTCTAATTTAGTCATAGCGTTGAATACTTTTTTTAATGTGATCGGCCTTTTTGAACCTAAAATATTTTCTAAGCTTAAATAAGGGATGTTGTAACTTTAGATATAACTGTAAAGTGAATATCGAAACAAAAAAATAATAAGCAGATAAAAACGGTTGCAGGTATTTTGAAGGAGATAAAATCGTACTGAGGGCAACACGACCCTTATCTGAAGGAGAAATAATAAGCGAAAATTATGGACCACACTTTTTAATGCAAAGTCTTAAGGAAAGACAGCGAAATCTGACTTGTCGTTATTGGTTCCGCTGCGAATGCGTCGCTTGTAAAGAAGATTGGCCAACTTCGAAGCAATTGAATAGCAAGGAACTGCCCTACTTGAGGTATAATATATATTAGTGATTCTTAAAATTTCATAAGACACAAATTTAAATACATCTTTATTTACGTAATACTATTTCAGGTGCCCAAACCTATCCTGCGCTGGCAAATTCAGAGGAAACATCCGCTGTCTACCTAGCAAGTGTCCAAGATGCTCGACACCCATAGACAAGGAACTAGTTAAAGTAAGTTTAGAGACCATCGACAGATGCGTCGAGAAATATCAAGAAGGAGCACGACTTATGGAAGCTGAAAAAACAGGAGAAGCTACTGATGCGCTGTGTGCAGCTATAGAGATGTTCCATACTGTAAGCAGGCCGCCTTACCTTGACACCCACTTAGCCCAGGAATCCTTGCGAAGTTGCTTTGCAGCCTTTGGGAACGTTTACACGGCACGGGAGAAAGACGCGGAAACAGAAAATAAAGCTACTTAAATTATACTGTAAAGTTACTGTAAAATAACAATAAAATGTATGTGGTTCAGAATGTAGATGTAATATAAGTTGCAACTTGCTTGATTGAATAGCTGCCCAACCAAACTGTGCCGTCAAAGATCGCGCTACATTCTATGAATATATGGCATTTTTTGGGTAAACGCCATTAAAATATTTGGTCACATTTTTATCTTCTGAATCGATAAGTTCGTAGCACTGTATTTGTGAATTGCCATTAGGCCAAAGCTGGCAAATATGCATACAATCACTGTATTTTCGCGAACTAACACTATGTATTTCAGTCCACACATTTTTTCTCTGAGAACCTGAGAACATAAAAATGGTCTGTGGTCATAAAAATGGTTTTGTCATCTTATTTGGTAAAAACATTATTGTCAAAGAGTCAGTCACTTGGCATTTTATGTACTTTGCAACTCTACTTTGTACGATAATTAACGTATTGAACCCTTATTAGGTAACCACTAACGTGCAACAAAGGGTGATTGTCACATGATGGCAAATGAGTTAAATACTAAAAAATACTTAAAAATACGCCATCCCGCCACTTTACCTAACAGTACGAGGGTAAATGGAACCTTGTTAAACCTGTACCTTTGGTAAAAATTTAAAGTCCCATGCGTTAGTAATAAAATAGTTACAGGCTGACTTATCACTGTAAAACATACACACAAATATTTGTACCTAAATAGTACCTAGTTAAACATGCAATGTATAATGTTATTGGAGTTCATGAAAAAAGGATATTTCGACCTACGTTCACAACATAGGTACAGCCAGCCATGTGCTCTATGTGTTCATTTGCTCGTCATAAAAAACGAGGTTTTATTTATCTAGAAATATATATATATATATATATATAAATATATATGTGTGTGTGTGTGTGTGTGTGTATACGCTTATACACAAGTATACAAAAACTCGCACCGCCCAACACGGGCTACAGGGGAGTCCCAAATTTAAATTTTCATAAATATCTTTGTACATTATTTTATTGGTAATACCTTATTCCTTGTTATCCAAATATTCAACCATAGGTACAGCTATTTTGGTTATACGGGAAGTTTTGTCAAAAGTAGTAGAACTCGTTCTTGGTTGACTGTATTTTGGTATTCCATACAAATTCACGCTACAATGCTGTTGTAATGAATGTATGCAATGAATCAATCTTAATGACTCTTGCCGCAAGTTTTACGTTGGAATATAAGGGCTATCGAACACTCTCAACCTACGCTGATTCGCTTACCATACCAATCACAACAGAACTGAACAAGCAACGTCGATCGACGTCGATCGATAGGTGTCGTAACACCCTTAGAGTCATTTATATGATTATCTAACAAACAAAATAAAAATACACTTTGCATTTCACAACTTAATACTAGTATATAATTAGATACGCGTGCAATAATTATATTTTTATTGTTGTACCTATTATTTTAAAATAAACATATTTTTTATTCCTTATCAATACAAAATAGCATTATGATAACAAATTGTTTTATTCTACTTAACAAGTCCTGCGACCCAAATGGACTTTATTAAACAATTTGGTATCTTCTGGTCTAATAGAAAAAGAACGTGTCGCACTAAAGAAATTTACTTTGGGTTCTACCTGCGGAATTGCCGAAATTATCTTACGTAGAATTTTCATCACTTCTTGAAATTAGTTAAAATCAATAATTTACGTCGAAAAGAAAGAAACTGCACGTTTAAAGTTCGGTGTAAAGAACTGTTGAAATAGGGTGGGGATGTAATTGAAATATAGTTTTTTACTTAGTTAAGATTACTGGTTAATAATTGTTAGACCAAAGATGGAATATGTTGGAACCAATGTTGGAACACCTGGCTGTTTATAAGTTTATTATTATGACACATTTTGCTAACAGACTTGTACAAACCAAATGAGGTTATGGCCCAGTAACTGCTGTAGAATAATAAAGTGCCATGGAAAAATTCCCATCAGTCTCTACTACACCGGCACATTGTACGATGCTCTAAATCGAATGGTAAAAAATTTGCGACGTGGGCATTTAACATCGAGTGTCTACTCAATGACCTCGACTTGTGGGATGTCGTCGCCGAGGAAGTCAACCCCAAAGTTCCCGTTCCCGCAAACTGAGAAAAGTGTCCTTTGCCTACAGGGCAAACTATCAAGAAAACCATTTCCAAACTCTAAAAGTAGATCGAGTAACGTCCTACAAATAATTCATTCGGACTTATGCGGACCTATGCGTACGGGGGCGGGGGGCGGAGCCCTTTATCTTTTAACTTTCACAGATGACTTTAGTTGCAAAACATTTGGATACCTTTTAAAATCAAAAGCGGAAGTTTTTGACAAGTTTGTACAGTTTAAACATTTAGTGGAAAACCAAACTGGTGAACGTATAAAAATTCTACGCACAGGTAATGGGCGTGAATATGCCAACCTTCATGAAAAAAAATGGTATTGTTCACCAAACCACGGTACCGTACACTCCACAGCAGAATGGAGTGTCTGAACGCGTAAATAGAACCATAATCGAAAAAACCAGATCCATGCTTAGAGTCTCTAAACTTAAATTAGCTTATGGGAAGAAGCGGCAACATATTTAAAAAGCCGTATGCCTACTCAGCCTTTGAACCAAAACATACCAAAGGAATTATGGTCCAAAAGAAAAATAAATCTTTCTCATTTGAAAGTGTTTTTATGCGAAGCCCCTTGTTATCTTGCCAAAAGAACAACGAGGAAAGCTAAAACCCCTAAAACTCAGACCTGTGTTTTTGTAAGCTATGCTACAGAAACCAAAGACTGACTTTTGACTGATTGATCCATTAAATCCTCGAGTAATCATAACTGCAGGAGATGTCGTATTCTTAGAAAATAAAGTGTACGAGCTATTTACATCTTGCAGTGAGCCTTAATCATCTCCACAAGTGTCTGAAGTTCTCATACCATTTTACGATGAGCAACCTGTTTCAGTACTTCAGCCACAGCTTCCGCCAGATCTTTATTCTTCTCTATATCTCATAAAGATACTTCTGTGACCCCCGATCCTCCGAACCTTTATCTAGTGTTCCTGAACTTGATTAAAATTAATATCCAGTACAAGAATCTGAAATAAGGTATCCCTGATCGATCAAGAAACCCTCCTGATACCCTCCGTACCCTTTGGTACGGTTCCTTGACCTCAGATCTTGAACCAAAAACTTATAAAGAAGTAATAGATCACCCCCAAAAGGATAAGTGGCTCGAAGCAATGCAGGCTGAATATAATTAACTGCTCAAGAACGGTACATTGATTCTTGTTGACAAACCCTTTGGCAGAAAAACAACAAAATGCAAATGGGTTTTTAAAATTAAAAAATATACAAGTGGACACGTCATAAAATACAAAGCTAGACTAGTAGCAAAAGGCTTTAGTAAAGTAGCTGGGATAGACTACAGCGAAACTTTTTCACCTGTTGCTAGCCTGTCTGCAAAAATTGCAGGTAGATCTTCTGGATGTCTTAAACGGCGATCTCGATGAAAAAATCTTCATGGAACAAACCGAAGGCTTCGCTACGAAAATTGCTCTTTACGGTCTTAAATAAGCTCCACGACAGATGAATTTCTAAGTCTTTCAAGCCATGAACAAGCATGAAATGAAACAGGCAACTAACGAACAATGCATCTATTAATGATAAAGACATCCTCGTAGTAGCGGTTTTTGTAGACGATTTCTTTTTATTAAGCACTAATGAAGTATTTTTATAGTTAAAGATTTAGGAGCCCTTAGGACTGTCTAGGTATGCGAATCGAACAAAATTTATCATTAGTTGATGAATATAATGTCTGATACTATCTCGACAACAACTCCTTTGGAACCCGGTCTTAAATTAACACTTCCTTCCTTAGCAGGAGCTGAACAAGTTCCTTATCAGGAGCTGATCGACTCACTAATGTAGGTACATTGCTACTTGTACCAGACCAGATATTGCTAATTCTGTCTCGTACCTTTCTCAATTCATTACGAATGCGGACACATGAGTGTGTTTTCGTGTGCGTGTTTTGCGGTAGGCTACAGAGAACCACTTTTCTATCATTTTTCATCCCATAGTCATATACTCAGACAATCAGAGCTCTACCAAGCTAGCACACAACAACAGTATTCACGCACGCACAAAGCATATTGACATCAAGAATCATGAAAAAATGAAATTGAAAAAAGCTTTATTCAAAATACAATATTACAAAACTTACAAAGTTGTTAGGACCAACCTACTTGTACCAGGAGGCCCCGCTCTTGCATAATTTAGTAACAATGATTTACTTAGGATTGTAACACTACATTTTTATTTTGATAGTTATTTACTTTAAGAAAAACAAAATTTTAAACATATACAAATACAGAATATAGTTAAAATTTGAGAGTGTACATGTGTGTGTATGTATGCGGGTGGGTAGGTAAGTGTGTGTGTAGGTGGGGTGTGTTTATGTAAATGTGTAGGTGATTCGTCAATATTTGATAACCATAAAGATAATGATTGACTTCATTTATTTTATCCTTTTTGATCAAAACTTATACTGCAATAAAGTTTTAGTTTCTTCATACGATTTCGCTAGTAACCATTCTGATATAAAATTTTTGCATCTGTGTGTCCTTAAGCAGTGAATATCTAGCAATTTACTTATTTATTTTGTTAGAAAGATTAGGTGCTTGTCTGGTGTATTGACGTTTAGCGAAATCAGTTTTAAAACTTAGTGGAGTAGTAAGATTTTCTTTTCTATTTTTATTTATTTCTAAAAATTTTGCGGTAGTGATTTATATAGTTTTAAAATTGCGTAAACAACGTATAATTTCCAAATCGATACAAGCTGGCAAAATTTATAAAGTTTGTCGGTTGGGAACCTGTATGGTTTGAAATACATTGCTTTTAGTAAACATCGCTGACTTCTTTCTAGTTCCATAAATTTTGATTTAGTTGCACTTCCCCCTATCGGTATGCAATATCCTATTATCGATTGCCCTAAAGCCTTACAGATCCGCGTTATTTATTTTTTTTTTTTTTTGATGTAACATACCTCAATTTTGTAAGTATCCATGTTAGTATTTTATTCGGTTAATAAGGTTTATGTTTATATCACCTGTTATGACTATGTTACTGTAAGATTTGAGAGTTTCCAAGTAGGCGTTTAAGGAATCAATGAAACTGATAGCATTGCAATAATAAGAGGAACGATAAATACAAAGTATAGTACATTCTCGTATATTAAGCTGTATACAAGTGGCATTCACCAATTTTACCTCTCATTTTCGCCGCTAGTCTGTTTTTAACATACGCCGTCATTTTGGTTTATATTTAGCTTTGTTGAAAGTGAGGTAATAGTATGGTAATCTAGGATCTAAATCTAGTTGTCTCAAAAAATCAAAACACTCGAAACGAAATTAAGATTTGAGAGAGTTACCTGAAAATCATTCAAGTTACGATGAAGACTGAGATGTTTTGGGAGATTACGGTTAAATCATCTTTTAGAATATTCACGTTTTCTTTTATATTAGTAAGATAACTTAGATTTAGCAATCTTAGTTTCGTCGATCTCATTTAGAGTAATATTAATATTCTTAATGGATGGCAATTAAAGTTGAAGCATCTAAAATTGGGTATAGTTAGGTAATTGTTTATATTGGTTATCATTTCATTCGGGACATACTCATTCATCTTACAGTCACATACATACCCACTCGAGACATGGTACTTACAAAGCCGCTGCCGAAACTAAAACAAAACAAATGTGCACGTTCATTAGGTTTAGGCTAGGTTCAATTATTTCATATCATTGTTTGTTTTTTCGAATGTGTTCTGTAGGCCAATTCTCGTAATAAAAACCGCGGCGAGGTCGTAGCGACTCAGTCGATGAAGTCACTTTCGTATTCTCATCCGTCGATTGGACCGATTCTAAACTCGTTCAGAAGTCGCTCTACCGGAATATCGCTGAACCGTATTCACATCCTGAATCGACTTTCAATCGTTTCAAAACGATATCACAATGGTATTCTACTCCTACAAATGACAGTTACTACGATCGGATGTCAACGACTTAACGTCAAAATACGCGATCCAAAAGTCGTTGAACAAAAGTTCATTCTACGGGACGTGTACAAAGAGAGAACCGCTGTTTTTGTGTTTTGAAGAGGCTAAAAATGAGCTTAGAGTTAGCGTATTTGTTGCGAGATATGCCAGAATTGCCAAATGCGAAAAAGAAGAAGTGTATTGAGGTTCACAAGATGGGACGCATTCACCCGTACTTGGTGAGATGGAAAATCAATCTCAATATATTGTGGCAAAGGAGAGCTTCACAAATGAAGCAGCTAACATGGAGACTTTTCAAGGACTGCATTGAGTTAATGTAGATCTAGGACAAGGCAGGATGGCCCAACAAGCAGTTACATAGACTATAAATGGGGGTGAATAATCATAATAAGTTCATTCTTTAAATAGACAGAAACAAAAAAATTATTGTGTTAAATCAAATCTAATTTGAATAATTATATGTTGAATAAAGATCTTAAGGATGACTGGATGATATCATGTTGTGCTTATCTCTTATGAAAGCACTAATACCTAAGATGTGTCCAATAGTCAACATTATGTGGTTAGAGGTTTTCATGTCAAATTACTGTATAATAAGGTGTTATGTTGTAGTTCTTTGGTTGTTATGTTTCAACTACTTAGTTATAGTAGGTTAATGTTTGAAGAAATAATTACCATGTGTGTGGAGCTTGAGAGCTAAGTGTAATAAGTGTAAGTGTAATAAAAAATTAAAACGCAATTTAAAATATACTATTTGGTTTTATTTAGCTCTTAAAAATTAATATTTACTAAATTAACAGAACAATAACTCGAACCATAAACATTGGTTAAATTTTAACTACAGTTGCTTCTTAAAAATTGTTGTCACTGAAATTTTATAACATCAACAAACCAGTTAAAATCACATTCACTACACAATAGCTTGTTAAAGCAACTAATAGATTAGTGAAATTTGCACTTAAAATCCCTAAAACTTGTCAAGTCCTATAATTTTATAAAGGCGTTCTTCTAAGGGACTTAGTATCGGAACATCTTTGGGGCCACCACCAAATCTGCAAGCTTCGTGAATTCTTCAGACCATATTTGAGACCCGACATTTTAAAAAACTGTAACCTACACTTTGTTCCATTATTTCGCTGTCTCGTGTCCGTCGATGGTTTGAGAAAAAGTAATACTCCTGACAATTTTGAGCTCAAGTCTCGTCCCTCCTTAGATCGAACGCAACCTAAGGCTAAGTTCTAATGCTTATAATTAATATGTAGAATCAACAAACAGTTCCAACTGTCGTATAGAAACCTGCTTTTGATATTTAAATAAATAAAAATCTTTGAACAAGAAATTTCTACACAACTTTCTTGCTTTTGAATAAAAACAAATAATAAACTTATCGCCAATTTGACAACAATGAACATTGACAAACAATTTGACGGCTGAACCGAAGACAATAACGTTTATGAAGATCCGAATCATTCGATCAATTGAAGTGAAAACTCGCTTTTTTCAGCATTTATTTCTCTTTGGCTAGTTGAAGGTAGTTGAAGTCATTATTCTTTAAATTTATTTAACCAATTACATGGTAAAAAAACGTATTCAGAATTTAAAATATGTTTTAATGTCTTGGTAGTTTAGTAATAACTTTAACTGGCAACTTCTTCTGTCATGCGATTCAAAAGTCGTTCAGTTTCGATCCTATTGAGATG
This sequence comes from Marasmarcha lunaedactyla, assembly GCA_923062675.1. Taxonomy (NCBI): domain Eukaryota; kingdom Metazoa; phylum Arthropoda; class Insecta; order Lepidoptera; family Pterophoridae; genus Marasmarcha; species Marasmarcha lunaedactyla. The sequence continues at coordinate 6,859,168 of OV281339.1, read as the reverse complement.
AAGTTCTATCGAAGCGCGTCTGAGCAATACGGAGAATACGAAAAATTTGGATAGAACTTCGATCGAACGACTTCTGCACAACAGCGATATTTCAACTGTTTGTTTTTACGAGAATTGGGCTACTGGTAGGTACAGTGTGGTGTTTATTTAATATGATTTGTGTGTGTATATAGTGTGTGTGCGTAAATGTAAATATACAGGATGTTCACATTGCGGGAGGGGGGGGGTTTAGACTAAAGAGGTATACTTACCAATGTTGGAACGCCTGGCTGTATGTAAGTTTATTATTATAAGCTTTAAATTTTAAAGCTTAAAAGGAAATATAACAATTGTTTCTAACATTGAAATTGACAAATGTTCCCGAATCTTATCGTAACAAAGAAATATTAAATATGTCCTCAAAATAGCTCAACATTCAAAACGAAAGTAATGTACTTGCGTATCGTAAAGCCGACAATACCTTGTGGCCCAGACACTGACACAGACAGAAAACACTGTCTGCTTTGTTTCAGTTTTGAGTTTATGACAAATCAGTTTATATTTTCAATTCAAAATCCTATTATCTAGAAGGGCAAGCTGTATACAACAGTAACAGAAGGGAACTTTGATCTTTTACACAAAATTATTCACAGTGGTAATGTGTTTTTGTGATACTGCCTTTGCAGTCAACCGGTCAAACGATGCACTATATATGTTTAAATATAATAATGTATATATATATAAATATATATAATGTTTAAATGTCAACTTCAATGTGGGTAGAAAGCAAAAATATTCCAGTGTCGTCAGTTTTTTGCAAAATAAATCCCCATTTTATGTATGACCACGGAAGGCTATGCGAACTTGCGGGGTTTTTGAGAACATAAGATTATTATCAGTAAAACAATGCCAAATTTTTCTTTTTGATGGTATGTTGTACACGAGAACTTATGTAATTATAGGAGTATATAAAAAAAGATTTAATATTAATTTAATATTTTTCTAGCCCCGTCAAACTTATGAAATTGAAATCCAACAGACCACGGAGGGAGACAATCAAACTAAAATCATATCTTTTAGTAATATTTTTTTGAGGAAGTCAAGCTGGTTTTTTAAGGACATCATTTTATTTTACTATAGTTTAATCCCACATATTTTTTGTTTAATTCACATCTAAAATTATTAAATTATTTCAATCCAACATGACTCTACAAGAATGACCCAAATATTATTAATCATAAATGTAGGTAAGTTAAACAATCTATTTAACTGCGTAATTGAATTGTAAAATGTCGAGTGCAGAATAATTAATTAGAATTTCAATAGTTTCAAGTTTAGATGTAGTTTTTGATTTGTAGCATAGTTTTATCTTATAATTATTCATTTATTTATTTATTTATTTATTAGATCACCAACAAGTTTACAACAACTAATGCACATTTGGACCATAGTTTTAACAAGTTATTGCAAGTCGTAGACTCAATTATAGGTGACAACAGCATGCAATGTTATGACAACAATCAACATATTTAAGTATATAAAGAAGAAATTGTTTCTTTTTTTTTCAGTTAATTACATTATGTTAAAAAAAATTAATGAGATTTTTCTTATTACTTATACTTATACCTACTTATAAAATTCCTAGATAGATCGTAGAAATATAAACAGTCACTCGTGCATTTGACCAAGGATCAAGGACTTAAAGTGATTTATTGAGTTACAGAAAATATCAATATTAATAATACCAGATTTAGACATTGAATTATAATTAGAAGACATTCTGTTTAGGGGAGAGAATGAGCCTAAGTTTGTTTTGGAACTCCAAGGTGTTATTAAATTGTAACGAGAAATTCGAGGCAGTTTAAAAGGAACGTTAAAGTTTATCCGTGATAGTAATTGTGGACTGTCAATGAAGCCATTTATAAGAATGCAAACGCTTTGCTGAAATCGGTGTAAATAACGTCAACCACTTTTCTTTGGTCGACTGCTCTTGAAAGATCCTCCATCAGAGCAACTAGGTTTGTGGAAGTTGATCTTGTCTTTACAAAGCCATGCTGATGTGGTGACACCATCTGCCGAAAATGCCAAGTAATTATAGGCCGTAACAATGCCTCAAAAACTTTTGCAAATGTAGAAAGAATAGATATGGGTCTATAATTTTCAATACTACCGACGCGACCTGTTTTGTGTAATGGTATTATTAACGCGGTTTTCCAACTTGAAGGAAACATACCTGTGCTTAGGGATTTATTGAAGATGCGCGAAAGTGGATATGCAATAACTCCAGCATATTTGATAACAAAACCTGATGGTAAACCGTCTGCACCTGCCCCTTTGCGTAAATCAAGTCTTTTTAAAGCTTTATAGACCTGATCCCTAGTGAAAGAAATAGAAGCAAGATAAGTATTTCCAACATTTTCGGTATAAGTGGGTAAGTCATTGGTACGTTCTGGAGAATCGTTACAATACACGGATGAAAAATGAGATGCGAAGAAATTACAAATATCGGAGCCATTCGAAGCAACCCTTTCTCCAAGAGTCATTTCCGCGGGGAAAGTACTTTTGTTTTTTCGTTTACGTTTTATAAAGGACCATAAAAGTTTGGGGTTACTAGTTATGGATTGTTCTAAGGAAGTTATATACCTATTATATGAGACTTTCTGTAAGTTTTGAACTCTACGTTTTAATAAGTCATATGCTAAGACGTCTCGTGGGTTATTATTATGTTTCTTAATCTTCATTCTGTATTTATATTTTTCTTTAATTAATTTTATCATACCCGAAGAATACCACGGAGGAAAGTTATTGTTGGGGGGGGGGGGTGGATTTGGGTATATGTTTATCTATTACTGAATGAAGTATACTATTCAGCTCATATATCATCAAATCAACGTTTAAACTATTTGGTAATACGTCATCCCAAGATATTTTTTGTAATTCGTCAATAATTTTGTCATAGTTCGCTTTAAAAAAACAATACCTGACTATGTTATTTTGAGTGAGAGTAATGGGGGTCACAGCAGATATGAAGAATTGAAGCGGTGGATGTAACTGGTCAATTAAAGACAAGGGATTCACGTCTAAATCCAAGTCATTTATGTCTTTATTACTAAGTACTAAATCTAATATTTTTCCTTTATTATTTAAAATAAAATTATATTGTTTTAGTGAATTTAAGGCCATAAAATTTAATAGATCTTCCCCGAATTTACCACCATTATTACAACCTTTTAAATAGTTCGATTGTTCGCATTGGCTCCAAATAATATTACTAACATTGAAATCGCCTAGTATTATCGTTTTACCTTGGTTTCTCTCCATGGATCATTTAAGTTAAATTTTGAATTGGTAATAAAAAGACAATAAATTAGAATTTTAGAAGGCTTGGAGGACGAAACATTGGAATTTGATTTGAATGGTGATGATTTGGAAAGTCGCAGGTACGTAAAGAACTCGCAATCTTACAGCCCTTCGACGATTTTGAATCCGGATTCACATTGTTCAGCCGATTTAAACGAATTGCAGTCCTTTGATTTGCCGATGAAGCTTTGATTTGCCGATGAAGCCTTGATAAAAGAATGCTCAGATGCTCTAAATATCACCAATTTTACATTCGAAGTACTAATATCCGATAACAATCGAGAAAACGTGACTAGCGAGACGTTGATGTCAAACAATTTTATTAATTTTTTGGGATAACAATGCCGTTCACAAGTAATAAAAGAATAACTATTACATTGAAATGTTGTAAATAAACTACCCTTTTATTATAAGGATTTATGTACCAACAATATTACATATTTAGATTTATAAATTATTTAAAAAAATTGCAACGAAAGTGCAGTAGTCTACATTCGATAATATTATATTCTTTTAAAGCAAATTTCCCAAAGTCTTCGATTTAGACTTTCCCATACTGACTCATCGTGATTAAACAAACTTCGTTTCTCGTCACCAAAGAAGACGGGGCCGGCAAGCGAAACGAGCGACAAGGACGAGGCTAAGAGGCGTTATCCATGTATTCGGCTTATTCCATTTATCCGCCCTAAAACAGCCATCAGTGTCCTTATGGGACACGACACCGAAGTGATGTGTTCTGACACCAATATGTCATGTTTATAGCTTAATAAAAAGCGGATCTAGATTTAGATAAATAATATGGTTGAGGAGGGTAATAGCTGGACCCCGCGTTAAGTAGTAAACGGGTGCCGTTTGAGGGTGTCCGTCGTTTGGATACTTGGTGGGAGGGAGACTTGCCGAGATGAGATCCAGATGCAGATAAGAATATTTTATGACTTTTGAGCAGGACCCTAAGTTGAATCCGATTGGAAGCTAAAGTTTAAGGTCTGTAGTATTTAATACCTTCTGAATTGTGAAGGTAAAAAAATAGTACCTAAACGGCTACAGCGAAATCTCACATATTTTTCTAGCAGGACCCTCCACTGTTTGAAGGTCTTCAGACCAAATGTATATGGCCCCTTTGAGTGGTGTACTAGTACCTTATAAATACCTATGTAAGATTTCGCTGTAGCCATTTAGGTTATATTTTTACCTACACAATTCGGAAGGTAGTAAATACTATGGACGTTAAACTCTAGCTTCCAATCGGATAAAACCTAGGGTCCTGCTGCATATACAGACATGAATAATTTTGTAAAGACATCAACAGACTGTAAATTTATTTTGAAAAAAAAATTTATGCCTGTGAAGTTTTGTGCCAGCTCTTCTTCACGAAGGTTTTCCCGAACTGGTGGTGGTTATGTTTTTTTTTGACACAATAAGAACATTTGAATTTGACAGAATTCGGGATATAACTCCAGAAAGCTGTCCAACTATGGAGCGTCTTATAACCATTGAACGTTTCCGAATGCGATCGGAACCTTTGTTTGCTGCACACCTCCTTTGCTATTCGGTTGCTAGCAAAAAGCTACTGTCTATCTAACTGAGTCCTTTTGCAATTTACCAAAAGCGTTTTGGAGTGTTGCGTAAATAAAAGACATCGTACTTAAATATTACTTTTATTCAATGGTGTTGTTGCTCTCTATGTAACTCTAATTTTATTTTTATTTTTTAAATTGTTGTTTCAATTAAGGCTTTAAATTACATATAAATACACTGAAAGAGAACACAAATAAAAATGAAATAAAACTAATATAGAAGTTCACAAATTTCGATACCCAAATTCAAACAAATTACCTATGTACACAAGGCAATGCTACTGCAATTGATTTCAAAACAATACATCAGTTAGATTGTTTTTCAAGTTATTAAGTAGCATAAAACCTTTCAGAACATTCTAACTAGTATATATACTTATCAAGTTCGTTATGAAAACGAAAAATTTACGTTAAAATTATTAACTTTCAAAATACAAGCCTTACCTACACAATAAGTGGCTTAGATTGCGATGAACGTCTTCCTAAGAGTCTTACATATAAATATATGAGAAATAGAAGAGTTATTTAATCGCACATATTTCAACCAACTATACCAGAACAGCTCAATATTATACTCAACTCGTGAAAGTACTAAGCGAAAGCCCTTAAATCTATGAGCCTTTATAACATACGTGGAATCCTAAATCATAACTTAGATATATCTTGGATAGAGGATGTTGATGTAGGCTATCAGAGGTTGACAAACATTTCCTTGCAACTGCAGGATTGGTCGACAGGGTCGGGTTCGTCGTTGGAGGTGTTGTGGCGCAGGGTCTGCACTTGGCCCTGTAGCGCCATGATGCGCAGTTGCGCCTGCTCAAAGTTGTCATTAAGCCGCTGTATCTGGCACTTCATACGGTTTTGCACCTGTGAAAGAAATAGTAGTGGCCAAGTTCTAATTAAAAAAATGGTGTGGTTGAGAGTTTATCTCAATCTTTAGTTTTAATAAAATAGATTAAATTTTAGTTACCGATGAACTCAAATCGTACCTCATTTTCATTATCATTCTATTTATTGGAGCGAAGCTCCTTATGGACTCAAAATGTATAATCGTTCACCGCGAACTCCTCTCAAACCGTTTGACCGATTGAAACCAGATTTTGCACACAAGTCTAGAGTGACCATAGCAAGGTCAAAATTTTTTCGATATCATGTACCATTGAGAAAAAATCACCGAAAAACTTTTACATTGAAATAGCATTGAAAAATTTTGTAAACAAACAATTGGCGCCAAAATTGAATTTTTGATCAGAAAAATAGAATTTCGAACATTCACAATACGGGGAACGGCTTTTCGTTTGTCCGTTCGAATCTCGAAATTTAAAAGTCGTTTTCTCGAGTTCTCGCCTATAATTTTTCAAATTTTCTTTCTTAGAATTATAAATTTCTGACTGATGAATTGTTGTTATAGGATTTATATTGACACTCATAGGCTCTAATGTTTGTTTTGAATTCTCGCAGCGATTTCTAACCTTAATTCCTTCCACGCAATACCTAAAAGAAACCGTATCTAACAGTCAGACTAAATGCAGATGTGATTAAAACTAGACACTGTTAACCATCTCTGAGATACGCGGTCATCATCAGCTGACCATATGATTTTTCGTAAATGTTTGTATCGAATTATTTCATTTAAAGCTAACCCAAAAAAGTCCGTTAGACTAAAACAATTGATAAGGAAAATATCGCTTCGCTCCGATTATGGCATGGTTAGGTCCGGAGGACCAACGCATTCCGACCTAGTACAGGTTAATTATAATCTGCAACATTATTTGTAAAACAAAATATTTCTGGTTAAATCAATTTAAGAAAGAATAATTTGCTAAGAAAATGTGTTCACAGTTGAATTTCATGTGATCCGTCACCCACAGATGACGGTGCATTTGTGGCGACCGAATGATTTCATCGGGGTTATCCTTGGTCTATTATATCAAAATTAGATAGAGTATATATGATAACGGTAACTAAAAACCTGCATTATCTAAGAATCTTTCATGTTTTTGGTCTGTGACTCTTGTGAGTCATCCATGTTTAATAATAAATAATAATAAATATTTCTAACAATCACACATTATCTAGCCCAAATTAAGTATCATTAAGAACTTGTGTTATGGATACTAGATAACGGATAAATAAACTTAAGAAATATATAAGCCCAAATAGATTATTTTTCATATATAAATATTAGAAATAAACTTAAATAAACATACATACACATCCATGGCTAGAAACAAATATAATAAAATATCTGCCTCTACCAGGATTCGAACCCGGGACCTCTGGCATAGAAGGCAAGGGTACTTACCTCCACACCAAACAGGCTGTTTGCATGGCCGGATTTAGGGGCGGGCAACCGGGGCGACAGCACCGGGGCCTTTACAAAAGAGGGACCCCCACAAGATTAAATTTGCCTTGCCTTCATACTTTAACGGGCATTAACATTAAACACGTCTAACTAAACTCCTTTGTTGGCCCGGGGCCTCCACAACTCTAAATCCGGCCCTGGCTGTTTGTATCAGTGTGGGCAGAAAGAGTAAGTCATATATCCCGTAGTCTAGATTTTTGCAAAGTTAGCGAGGTAACAGTGTGTCTACTGAGTGAGAGATATGTTATCAATAACTCACAACAGTAAGTTTCACGACATTAGGCAATATTAAGTATAGTTATAAATACTCGAAAATATGGAATGAAAAAAAACACAAACTTACAGGTTTAGGTACAGGGGAAACTTAAGGTTGTACAAACTGAGCTGTGAACATATACAGCATAGAACACAATACATGTAGAGCAGATATGTAAAAACTAGAAAAAAAATTAATCATATCCATGTACTTACATGTTAGTTTGGATTATTTAAAATATGTCATTGTGTAATAGAACTAGTAATATAACTGGTTATACTTGCTATACTTCTTACGAGGTGCATTGTTCATTGGTCGGTAGATGATTCAAGTAATTTGCGAGTGTGACCTTTGTGTTCGTTAAGCTCGTACACATACAGCAACTGTGTGAGCTTAAATAAAATCAAGAAGACGGCTGCCACACTTACGTAGCATATTCACAAGCACAAAGATAGGGCTGAGCGCACAACTGAGTTGAACCACCTTTACCCGCCCGTTTTTAAACCCTGGCTATTTGCTGATCGCATACTAAAATTGCCTTAAAGTAAAATCATCCCTCACCAACTTTTTTTTAATACCCTGCAATATACCAATACCTTGCTTAGCCGAGTGCAAGCTTCACAAAGGAAAGAACTGCGCCCGCAACGTCTAAACTGCTGCTAAGAGAACGTGTACGACCAAAACTGTTTACCCACACGATCAGCTGGAATATTATAATCCAACTGCGACATAACGATAACTTACAGCTTCTCTTTCCTTCTCCGCCGTCACCACTTGTGCGCGTGAGCAGGCCAGCTGTCGCTCCAACTCCGCCACAGTCGTTTGCATACACCTTGAAACAAACCACATGTTATCAAGGTATTTCAGTAGCTTTTAATCGAAAGAAAATAATATGGCTTACAAATTGTCTCGCAAAAGAACTGACGGAAATTCAACACAAAAGCTATAAGGTATTTAAAAATTAAACTTGAATAGGAACAAATTGAAGCAGTCACATTTGATGCTCTTAACCCTGTATTAACAGAGGGTAATAAGTTCACAAGCAAACATTGCCTCTTGTACAAGTATATTTTCTTAAGTTTCTACGCCATTAAGTATATACACGAGAGCTTTATAATCCCCCTGCAGGGTTATCATCCTCACCCAAATAAAGGGGTGATTTCAGACAATTTTTGGTCCACGGCGCTTGCCTAATGAGGGTTTGACATACACCTTCGAAATATATTGTTAGGTTACACCGAGATCAGGAATATTTTTCCGAGAACCAAAAACCTGCATAAATTTTCACGCAAAAAGGCAAGGACTTTAAACAAAGTTATCGTGGCAAACAGGAAACCGCACAAAGTCACAAACCGCATCCCCATTTGGAATTCCGAAGTACAAATTTGGAGAAAATTCACAAGCAAAAGCTAAAAGAACATAAAAAAGTAATAATATCGAAAGGTACAGACTTCCGTATAGTCTCCGTGCGCTCATTGGCTCGCTGAAGCGCGCGCGAAGCTTCATCCCGCACTCGGTCAAGCTCGCCACCGAATTGTGCGCATTCGTGCATCTTCTCCTGCAGACGCTTCTCGTTCGCCAGCACGGCTTCCTCCATGCGGATCACGTTGGATCTGTAATGTTTTAAAAAGCTGTATCGGTGTTTTCTGACACGTGATCAACCTTTCAAAATGGCCTAGGTTTCATTGCATATTGAGCATTCAGATATAACTACACAACATTTTAGTTTTTGCCATGACAGTAGGCAAAATAAATTATAATAGAGCCTTTCTTATATACAATTAGATAAATTGAATTAAAATGAAGTTGAATGCTGAAAAGTAAAAGCACAATTAACAATATTTAAAATGTGCAATGAATAGCTTATCCTAAGCCCGTACAGCACTTAAATATGAAATAGCTACAACGAAAGTACAAATCGTACTTGAGCCTCTCTATCTCTTGTTTGAGAGTGATGTTGGTCTCTGTGAGCTGAGCAATCCTCTGCTGAAGTAACGCCATCTGTTTCTCGTCGGCGGCATTACGCTCCGATGGTTTCTCTTGAGGCTTCGTACTGTTATGCAGTAGAATGTGTACCTGGGGTGGTAACGAACATTTTAAAAGTAACTTTCAATTTAATACAATCTTATCTGAATCTTAAGTCACAAAGTGAGGAATAAGACATAAGTATAAAGCGTAGCACGGAAAGGTTATCGGTTCTTAAAATCGATTTAATTTGAGTACTTGGGAAGAGACGTGCCATCAATACAAAACTCTTAATATTAAATTTCAATGTGACCTTCTCCCTCGCAATATTCAGCTCCCGCGCCAGCTGCTCAGCGTTGTGTTCAGCTAGCGCCTGAGACTGCTGTGCGTCTTTAAGGCGCATCTGAGTCGCCTTCAGCAGGTCTGGGATCGGGGTCAGCTCTTGCAGCTTCTCTTGGAACTTTAGCTGTAAAGATAAGCAGGTTTTATCAGAATTTTACTAAATATATCAGTGGTTTTGTCAGTAATAAATTCGAGATCAAAGGTCAAGGTTTTATATTAATTGATCAAACTTTGACTACAAACTACTCTACCCAACATATTAATCCATGAACAATTTTCCATAGTAGATGTTCGCAATAAGGGAAACAGCATGTTAAATCTAGTTTCGTTAAGTTTAAAGCTTAGCCGTCCTAACAACGATTCAAATCTATTTTTACACGAAAGCATTCGCCCAGCAAGGAACATTTGCTTTACCTTAACTTTCTGTATCTCGAGATTGATTTGCTCGCTGATCCTAGTGTTGTCCATATCCATCATCTCGAGCTGGCGACGCTGCTCTTCTACCATTTGTTGTGCTTGTAAGTACTGGAAGTTTTATGAAGGTATAAAATGTATTATAATTGGTAAAAATGACATAAGGTAGCAAGGCGCAGGAATTTTTAAAAGTATTATTTTCAAAAGCCATTGCGATTAATAATAACTTGTAAAAAACTTTGTATAGAACAGAAGGTAAGAATAGCCAGCTATAAGGATGTCCAAACTTGCGTGGTTATTTCTAAATTCATTTTGGCCACTGATGGATAAAGACTTGCATCAAGTACCTCTACATGGATCAATATTGTATCTCACGGTTACATTAAATCAAATGCCACAGATACCTTAACTCTGTAATCCTGTAGCTGGTCGCCTTGTTCTTTAAGCGCTGTACGTAACTCTTCGACTTCTTCCCTTGCCTCGCGGTAACATTGCTTCAAAGCCCGAACACTGACCTCCTAAAATTCCCAAAAATTCCAAATTGAAACGTTGAAATTTTTTTCGTAGAAAACATGCATTAATTGCATTGATGTTGCACTGCTAAATTGCACTGCTACATCACACTATCAAATTTTTCCTTTTTATGTATATTTCTTTTCTGTTTTATGTAAAAATGTGTGTGCATGTAGTAATCAATAAACAATTCATCTATGTTTAACATTTTAAAAAATGAGGTATTTTAAAAAGATCTATACATATTTTAGAAAATTCACAATCCTAAGATTAGTAAATGGAAATTAAAATGATGAAAAATTTTAATATACAACTATTTAGGCCGCGTTTCCACTGAAGCGGAGACTAGCGGAGCGGAGCGGAGAAGAACAGTGAAAAGTGTCAAGTGTTTCCACTGAAGCGGACTAGAGCGGAGCGGAGCGGAGAAGAACGGTGAAAAGTGGCAAGTGTTTCCACTGAAGCGGAGCGGAGCATATACAAATTATGGCCAACGGTGTTGAAAAAATGCTAACTAACTTTTCGAGCGAGTCAGGCGGTGCGGCCCCGCCATCCGCTCCGCATGTATTTTATACGAACCTTCGTTCATCTCTGCTCCGCTCCGCTCGTACTATTTCCATTGAAGTGGGGCAGGGATTTTGAACACCGCCAAGATCCGCTCTGCTCGTCTCCACTTCAGTAGAAACGCGGCCCTAAATTCTTCACGTCGAAATAGTGCCTTGCGAAACAATGTTGGTATCAAGCTAGAATTTTTTTATGTTCAGACTTGGAACTTATTAAATTTTCATTAGTGCTGGTTGTATACTTGAATGTTTTAAATATAATAAAGCGAGAGATTAAACATAAAATTTTTTAAATACCGACAGTAACAAACACCGCAGAAGATGGTAGGACTCACCGAAATAACCACGAAGTATCAGCATTTTTTTGAAAAATGAAAATTTCCTAGTTACTTTAATAATAAATGAAACCTGAGTTTTTACTGGAAAGTTGTTAATTGATTAACACTACGTGTACACCTAAGTGCTCAAATTGGGTTATTGTTTTTAAGACACAATGAAGAATTGTACCTTGGTAGAAATTTTACATTATGTTCCGAATGTTGCCAGATTACGACGTTAATCGGAAAAAGAGTTATAATTATAATCGCGACAATTTAAATAACTTTTTCAACTTAATTTATACGCATCAATATGGGTAAAATAAATGTTATGGACGTTTGTGTTCAGAGGTCACATATTTGTTAACAAGTAGTGTTGTAAATTTTAGCCTTGAGCCTTAGCCTTGAAGCTTTCAAGGCTCAAACTCTAAAGATTGAAAACCTTTAAGGCTTGCAGCTTTTAAGGCTTATAGCCTTACAGGCTTAGAGCTTTAAGGCTCATAGCGTTTGTAGGATTGTAGCCTTAAAGGCTCGGAGCATTTAAAACTCATATTTTTATGCTATTTAAACCCTTTGAAATATATATTTTTTACCATTGTAATGGTGATATGCTTGCTACCTCACTTAGTGTTAAGTGGTTGTAAAACACAGTTAAAATTTTAGGTAATTTCGCGTATAACTAACAGTTAGTTACTAACTAGTAAGTAGATAGTGTAATAAAAATATTAATGCATTAACTAAACTTAGAAATTAGCTGCAAACAGAAAAGTATAAATTTTGTAGAAATAAATATTTACATTACCCAACTGCATTCTACGTGAGGGTAGTTTCGTTAATTTCATTTTGTAAGACCTACCTACTTATAATTCTCACAGAATCAATCACTCAGTTAGTTCAGCCCGTTGCCGCTTAGAATAAACATAATTATTATCAGAATAAGTACGTTGTGAGTGGATGTGAAGTGCAGTGTCAGTGTCACTGTGGTTATCGTCGTTTACCGTTTATTTTTAATTTATTTGGTTATCAGTAAAAATGAATCAGAATGAGTCTGAATCACCAATTGAAATAGTGGAGCAAGACCAAGTTCATGAATATTTCGAAGATAATAAATTAAATAAGTAACAAATAAACCATAAAATAACTGAAAATAATAATTTTTATTTTCGAAACTTACAAATTAGGTAAAATATCATTTCTCAAATAATAACATACAAGATAACATATTATATAAAAAATATTAATTATTAAATTATTGATATAAGCCCCACTATCCCCTTTCAAATTGTTGTACCCAACAGGGTCCATGATGTATGTACCTACTATAATATTTTGAAACATGAATTTACCATTGTGGAACGCAATAAATTTGAATTTGAGTTATTAGCTCAGAACTTAATGATAATAATACTTCAAGGAAATCATTTTTATCTACCAGTTCGGTATCAGTCGGAAAAAGCGAAGTTGATGATGCAGAGCTAGGGGCATCATCTAAGAAGCAACGTTTAAGTTGGAAGCTGTCACACTACATGACTACAAAACTGTCGGTAATAACTTAATGTGCAAAGGATGCAGCAAGTTGTTTTCTTTAAAAAAACACTACTTAAACCATAAAAGAGATCTTGTGTCAAAGGTTCACAATCTGGTTTACTTAATAACAACTGCGTCAAAAAAACGACAAGTGTTTGAAGAATTATGCAAAGCAGTCAATATTTCATTTCTCAATCTCCTAAAGATATGCCAGTTAGGTGGAACTCTACGACGTTCTTAATGTTAGGGTTGGCTTTTAAAATTAAAACCGTGTTAGATTATTTTTTTATTATTACATCGAGTTTTCTGATCACGCTATAAATAATTCCGATCGGAACGAGCTCAGCATTTTGATTGATTTCTTACATCCGTTTTATGAAGCTACAGGAATTTTATCGAAAGAAAAATAACAATATTATTATATAAATAAATAAATATAACTAATAAAAAAGTTAATAATTTGATTCCTTATAAAACATTGTTTTATTTCCCCCTTTTTTTTAATTTTTCTTTCAGATCTATGCGTTGGTGCATTTTTGAGGCTTTGCTTTTTTATGATAAAATCGTAGAAGTTATCAAATAATCACAAAACTTTTAAGGCTGAAACTTTGAAGTCTTGAAAGCCTTTAAGGCTATTATAGCCTTTAAGGTCTAAGCCTCGAAGCCTTAAAGCTTTCAAAGCTAAAGCCTTAAAGTTGTAAAAGTCTTTAAAGCTAAAGCCTCGAAGCTCTTCAGCTTTAAAGCCGAAGCCTAAAGCCTTAAAAGCCTTTAAAGCTAAAGCCTCGAAGCTTTAAAAGCTTTTAAAGCTAGAGCCCTAAAAGCCTTAAAAGCCTTGAAGGCTTAGCCTTATACGACACTATTAACAAGATATGAATACTAAAACAACTAATTAAAATACTGTATATTTGGAAGAATTACTCAAACTTTGGATTAAGTTTCCTAATGAATATATACTCCATTCTACCAACATATTATAACTGTTAAACCCAGTCTATCATTTCTGCACCAGGACTATGATGAATCTTCAAAATACAAGATATTATAAAACGCCCGCCCGTTCATCCAACAAATTACTTGCGAATACTTTATGAGATTGTTATTTTCTAAACACAATTTCCGCATGACTCACCTGTTCAAAGGCCTGCTCCTTCGTTCCAAGCAGCATGTTGGTGTGCGTGGTAAGACCTTCAAACTTCATCTCCAGCTCTCGTAGTTTGTTCTGCGCCTCTCGGTGCTGACAGCGCTCTTTCTCCAGCTCTTCCTTCTTCTTCAGCAACTCCGAGCGAAGCATTGCACACTATCAAAAAGAGAAGATACGTAACATTTTTATTTGGAGACAATGATCCGAGATACATTTTGATTGTTTTTTTTTTCGTTAAAATCTAATGAATACCCTGAACCGAAATTGATACAAACAATGGCCACCGCGTAGTTGTGACTTAATGCCTCTGAACTTTTACCTATGGGGTGAAATCAAGAGAAAGTGTTATGAGCCGGTATGCAACAGACAATTGCAAAGCATCGTCTTAAAATCTAATAAAATCTAAAGTTCGTACTAACGAAAGTCAAAGACAACCACAAATGACGCGCACCTTTGTGTGAATAATTCAGCGACCATTTTGAACATTTACTAAATTAGGTGTGAAATTACCCTTATTCTTTTTTATAAAAAAATTTTATTTGCTTTAAATGTACAATGTAGTTTCTGAAATACACATGATGATCTTGTTTGATAACCTAAGTAGGTAATCGATCGATAAGATAAAATAATTCTACAGACCAAGTCTTGTTGAAAAGGTTGACCATAAGGTTGATGTTTTTGCTATTTAAAATTATTATCGATAAAGTTTAAAGTGAGTCACTGTGCATATTAATCTATTTTGAAAGTTTTGTAATCTATTTGCATACTGTAGCTTTTTGAGGTATCATTTTTGGAGTTACTTTAAAAAAAATGGCTATGAACGCAGCCGAACGAGCGCAGAGAAAAACTCAAAAGCCAGGAACCTTATAAATGTGAAGAAAAAAAGACATGCGAGTATTTGAAAAATAAAAGAAAACTAGGTCAGTTATCGGCAACGGAATAAAATAAAAGGAGAAAACAACGGCGGGAGGCAAATGAAAGACGTAAAGTAAAGTAAATAAAGTAGGTGAAAAATTGAAGAATAAACAATATAAACCGCCCCAAAAACAGTATATGAAAGGAGATAAAGGATTGTGTCAAAAAAGTTAGCGCAGATAAAACAGGTTAATGAGAAATGAAGACGACAAAATAACATATTAAAAAAACGGAACCTAGTTCGAGTTTCTGCACGAAATGCAGTATCTAATGCCGAATATTTAGCAGATAATATCGCAGATATTAATAATTCTGACAAAGAACACGTAAAATGTGCTTTCGGAATCATTAGCACATGTTTACAAAACAAGTGTTGTGAATAATAAAGCATTATAAGAAAATATAAAATAACCACTGATTTATCACTCAAGTTAGGATTTAAAGGCTTAAAGAGAATTCGTAAAACATCAAAAACAAAAAATAAAACTACAAATGAAAATATTAGGTCTTTACCGATGAAATTGCCGTTTTTCACGAAATAAATGAAGCGTAATTTTTTTATATATTTTTTATTTCTATTAATCAAAATAATCACCCATGCAATCAATGCATCTTTGCCAACGCATTGGTAGCTTATTGATGCCTTTCTTGAAGAAATCAGCTGGACGGGAGGCAACAAATTCTTCAAAGGCATTTTGTACTGCCTCTCGGGTATTGAATTTTTTTCCCGCCAAGAAGTTATCCAAATTCTGGAAAAAGTAGAAGTCTGTAGGCGCAAGGTCTGGTGAGTACGGCGGATGACGGAGAACTTCCAACCCCAACTCTTGTAGCTTGGAGACCGTCTGCTGTGCAGTATGAGGTCGCGCGTTGTCGTGCAGGAGCAGTGGAGCCGAACGATTGACCAAAGCTGGTTGGAGACGTGCGAGCGTCTCCATCATTGTGTTCAGTTCTTCACAGTACACATCTGCAGTAATGCTTGTCCCGTTTGGCAAGAAGCGGTGATGAATTACACCTTCGTTAGACCACCAAACAGTGACCATCACTTTTCTAGGGGTAAGTTTTCGTTTAGGGCATTGTTTGGGTGCTGAACCAGGGTCCAACCAACTTGCTGAGCGCTTACGATTGTCAAACAGGACCCATTTCTCGTCACAAGTAACAATGCGGTTCAGAATTCCTTCATTTGTATGCCTGCTGAGCAGTGCAAGGCACGTCTCCACGCGTACTTCGCGCTGGCGGTCATTGAGTTCGTGGGGTACCCATTTGTCAAGCTTTTTTACCTTGCCAATTTGACGCAAATGGATCAATATTGTTTTGATGCTAACGTCGAAAGCTGCTGCTAATTCAGCCGTGGATTGGGTTTCATCAGCTTCCACAATTGCCTTTAATTCGTCATTGTCGACCAAAGTTTTCGGACGACCACGGGGTTCATTTTTCAGGTCAAAATTTCCAGAACGGAAGCGGGTAAACCAGTAACGGGTGGTGCGTTCGTTTGTAGTGTTCGCTCCGTAAACGTCGTTGATGTTGCGTGCCGCTTGTGCCGCTATGCTGCCACGACGGTACAGTAGTAGGGATTGGCGGATTCCCGCTCACTTATTAGGTATGGTATCAAACGCGAATTTATTTAATAAGGTCGCGGGGGGTCGAATCAAACCGCGATGCTCGCTAAGTTAGCGAACGTTCATCTAACGAATCCGCGATATTATTTTGATTAAACCGCGGATCAAAGTAATTCGCGATATTATTTTGATTAATCCGCGTATCAAATTAATTCGCGCCTAGTAGAACGCGAAGTCCAACTTTCCCAAAAAACCAAGTAGTAGGGATTGGCGGATTCCCGCTCACTTATTAGGTATGGTATCAAACGCGAATAACATTTTTAACATTTTCAAACATTAAGGTCGCAGGTGATTCATTTCATCAAGGCTACCTCATTTTCCCGTGTTGTTATAACATTAGAAGATTTATCAAGTCACCAACAGACAAATTTGAGTATTCAGTTTTATTACATAATATTTTATCTTAGTATACCTATTGTTAATTATAATCATTTCACCCGCAAGGTATTGCAAATATGTTACGAAAGGGTGGTTAAGTAGCGTCTTATTGTTCATATTATTTAAACGTTATGCACCATGTTTTTACTTGTTAGATAAGGCAAAACAAATTCTTGCCATAACAATGTAGGTTTGTCATAACAATGTGACGACGGTTACTTTTTGTGTTTCTTGGAAAGTTAAAATGGATTTTTTATCAAAAACAAATTATTGCGATAATTATTTGCTTCGAATCAATTGCGTATCAAAATGATTAGGTCACGGCCGCCAATAGTACGCTGTGAAGTCCAAATTTCTTCAAAAATCTAAAATGTCCTGTTTCTGGGTAGTAGTAAGCACCTGCAATTATATTTAAACAATGCTGGTTTTTATATTAAAACCTTGGACGGTTTGCAGATCAAAGTAGGTATTTCAATCATTTCATACCAACTACCACAGTTA
Organism: Marasmarcha lunaedactyla; assembly: GCA_923062675.1. Taxonomy (NCBI): domain Eukaryota; kingdom Metazoa; phylum Arthropoda; class Insecta; order Lepidoptera; family Pterophoridae; genus Marasmarcha; species Marasmarcha lunaedactyla. The sequence continues at coordinate 6,841,442 of OV281339.1, read as the reverse complement.
GAGTACCATCAATGTTATTTGATTTTCATGGTTTAAACAACTTTTTCATTCATACTATCACAGTAACAGTACCTTTAATGTAATATTCACGATAACCTTTTTTGCGTTGAAACTGTGGGAGATTTCTCGAAAATTTGATTGCTATAGTTATTATATAAATAAAAATAATAATAATCCTTATTTGTTCTTCACATACAAGACACATAATAAGATGTTAGATGTATTTACTTTCACAATTTATTCATGTACTAGTGAAGATTGATGCATGAGATTTGTCGAAGCATGTGTTTCAGGAGTTAGAATTTTAAAAAGAGAAAGAGTATGTGTAACTAGAACTGTAGACGTTTCAAGATTATATAATTGGGAATATTACATCTAAACATCAGGTATGTATTTGTGAAAGAGAGAGGGAGTGGGATTGTTTATACGGGTACGTGAGTGTGTATGTGTGTTTCAGGAGTTAGAATTTTAAAAAGAGAAAAAGTATGTGTAACTCGAACTGTAGACATTTCAAGATTAAATAATAGGGAAAATTACATCTAAACATCAGGTATGTATTTGTGAAAGAGAGAGGGAGTGGGATTGTTTATACGGGTACGTGAGTGTGCATGTGTGTTTCAGGAGTTAGAATTTTAAAAAGAGAAAAAGTATGTGTAACTAGAACTGTAGACGTTTCAAGATTATATAATTGGGAATATTACATCTAAACATCAGGTATGTATTTGTGAAAGAGAGAGGGAGTGGGATTGTTTATACGGGTACGTGAGTGTGTATGTGTGTTTCAGGTGTTAGAATTTTAAAAAGAGAAAAAGTATGTGTAACTCGAACTGTAGACATTTCAAGATTATATAATTGGGAATATTACATCTAAACATCAGGTATGTATTTGTGAAAGAGAGAGGGAGTGGGGTTGTGTATACGGGTGCGTGAGTGTGTGGGAGAGAGTATCTGTTTTGTATGTATATGTATGGTGAGTCTGTATGAGACTGAGTGGTATAATTAGTGTAATGGTTTTAGCAGGGGTTCGGTGTCGGAGTACGACTTTTCTTTAAGCCATGTAACAACTTTATTTTTGCAGTTAAATGTAATTTAGTGGTATATGTATGGTTCAAGAAAGTAGAAAAATCTTTGGTTAAAAGAGGTTTTCGGAAAGGTGTAGGAGAAAACTAGGTGATTTCTTTTAGATTTAATCTCAAAACAGAAGGGTGTAATTTTATGCTGGAGGAGTGTAGTTTGTAAAATAAACAATGTCCTATATATTTAAGGGTGCTAATTAAAAATCAATATTGCTTTCTTAATTACTAAGCCAGCCACAATTTGCAGGCGTCTGAACGATACTGTCTTAGCCACTATAAATTTGCTGTAGCGGGGTGTTTTTGTTAAAAATTTTTGAATTATCATCCAATTTCGATTATGGCGCTTCGCCGGGTGCTGCCGCACCACGCTCACTGCGTTCGCTCGGCTCACGCATTCGATAATTACAGTCTAACATTAACCTAACCCAAATTTAACTACTACGCTTTCTATAGAGTATTTAGCGGGCGGTGCAAAAAAAAAAGATTAATTAATGTATTAAAGGCTATCTCATTATCATCCAATTTCGATTATGGCGCTTCGCCGGGTGCTGCCGCACCACGCTCACTGCGTTCGCTCGGCTCACGCATTCGATAATTACAGTCTAACATTAACCTAACCCAAATTTAACTACTACGCTTTCTATAGAGTATTTAGCGGGCGGTGCAAAAAAAAAAAGATTAATTAATGTATTAAAGGCTATCTCATTTTCCCATGTTTTAGTTATAAAATTAAAAGTTTGATCACGTAACCAATAAAGAAATTTGTGACTTGGCTTTTAATTTCCGTATATTTATATCTACTTTACACAATTTAAATTTCAAACATTATTTCGAATCCACCCATCCGCATATCAAAGCTGTTAATGCCTTCCAACGAACACGGTTTTTAATTACTGCACAGACAAATGTTATTGACATAGTATTCAGTTTTCTTAAATAGTATTTTATGTTAGTGTACGTATTGCGATTATAATCATTTCACAAACGTATAGAAATATATGAGTAGTAAAGTTTTTTGTTAGTGTTACCACCTATTGAGAGCTATAATATTTAATCTTCTTTAAGCATGTTAAATTTTTTGTTAACCTTTATATTAGTCATGCGCAAATTATATCTCTGAAAGAAAAGAGTGATATATATCTTTTCAAACAAAGATATATGTATATCTATTATATCTCGTTCTGAGCGAGATTTAGATATTAATGTTAAATTTCGGCCATTTGAAACAACTGAAGCAAGTACACGTACTGACACTGATTATACTTACTGATCTTATACTGCAATAATTATTTTTCTCTAGTGTTATTTCCAAATAACTGTAATATTTAATCTTCTTTAAGCATGTTAAATTTTTTGTTAACCTTTATATTAGTCATGCGCAAATTATATCTCTGAAAGAAAAGAGTGATATATATCTTTTCAAACAAAGATATATGTATATCTATTATATCTCGTTCTGAGCGAGATTTAGATATTAATGTTAAATTTCGGCCATTTGAAACAACTGAAGCAAGTACACGTACTGACACTGATTATACTTACTGATCTTATACTGCAATAATTATTTTTCTCTAGTGTTATTTCCAAATAACTGTTATCGAAATCTGTTATTGTTATCGTTGTATTATAACAGTATGAAATAGTTATTGGACTACTGGTCATAGTAAATTAGACCTTACGACTTAAAGGATAAAATCTTATGCAACAGAAATGTGTTCTTTAATAATAAAATATTTAGGTTTCAGTGTCTACAACCGTACTCCGTCGAATTAAAGTTGATTTTCTATTAGCGTGTGAAAGCAGTATAATGATTATCATTGTGAAACGGTAATTCGGATGTTAGTCAAATTAGACTTAACTGCTACGAATAAAGTGTAAATTTGTCTGGTTATCGAAATTAACATCCATAATGTAAATGTTATTTTCACAACACATTTATTTACCATCCACTTTTTAGTATTTACAAAAAAAAATACATGAAACTCGTAATCAGTGCCGTAGCCTAATTATTAAGGTACTCGTACCATTATTGCTGCGTTTAATCGGCACGAGTCAAACCAAGAACGCGCGGGGCATCCAACTGACTTATTTAAAAAAAAGTAATTAAATTACAAAATACCATTTCTTCGAAAATACCTAAAATCTAATAGGTACTGCACTTGTAATGAAACTTGATTTAGTCGTACAATAATATACCTTTTTACAATGCAGTAACGCATGGTTTGCGTGGCAGGTAGCTATGAAAATGAACGAGAAGGCGTTGTACCTTTGTTTCGTTCACGCGGTCACAACCATACATTCAACTTTATCAAATTTCTTTCAAATGAAAAATCTAAGTTTTTGATAAAAAAAATTATTTTAATATGAAAATACAGTCTTGAATAGATTTCTTTCAAATGAAATCGTTACATAAAGTATCCTCAGTAAGCCTTTTTTTTAAATCAAACGTTGGTATTTTGTTAAATCTAAAGTGTACAAACAAAAGACTAGACTTCCACAGACCGAAGTCAGGTAGTTTTACAGAACTGATCCATTAAAAATTAAAACATAAATCAGGCACACAAAATTTTACATAAACAATACAAGTTGTTTGAGCAACGCATAGTGACCACATCAATTTTTGTTTATATTCTTTAGGAATTCTAACTCTCATGAAAATAAAAATGCAAATACTGTTCAGTTTTAATACACAATTTATTTATAATATAAAGATTAACCATGGACAAGTGGAAATAAAACTAAAACGAATTAAAAATTTTAAGATGGTTACAAAAAAACTAAAACTCAAAACAATTTTTTTTTTAATCTTACATAAAAATTTTCACAATTTTCGAGATGGTTACAAAAAAGTAAAACTTAAAACAATTTTTTTTAAATCGTAGATAAAAATTTTCACAATTTTCAAGATATTTACAACAAAAAGTAAAACTTAAAACAATTTTTTTTTAAATCGTACATACAAATTTTAACAACTTTCAAGATGATCACAAAAAAAAAAAAACTAAAACTTAAAACAAATGTTTTAAAATTCGTACATAAAAATTTTAACATAAATCAAACATACACAATTTTTCACAAACAATACAAGTTGTATGAGCAACACATAGAGATCACATAAATTTTTCTTTTTATTCTTTAGGAATTCTAACTCTCGTGGAAATAAAAACACATCTATTTGCTTTGCAAAAGATTTCTTCCGCAATAATGCATTCCATACGAGAAGCAATTTCATTAAATTTTGTCTAGTTTTCAATTTTTTATAAGCGCCGTGTTATAACTGCTTTCGAAAGACATCAAAAAATACCATTCAGACTGTAGGTATTTGAAAAAATCGCAAGTGTACCTATCTGCTTTCCAAAAGTTTATAATAATAATAATAATAAAATTGCCATTCACTGTTCATATTATTATATAATTAATATTTGCAGTAATTTCTAAAAGACCGTTTAATATTAACTAAATATAAAATGCAACGTATGTAAAAACAAGACAGTGAGGTTATTTTAACATAATGTCTAGTACTTTCTGAACTTCTCAGTGACGTGTTTAAACTAAAGTGGTAGTTTATTTTAACATATTTTGTAAAACGACCTTGGAATTGACCAACTAGAATTGAAAACATTTTATAGCATACAAAAAATACGTGTCGCCCTATGATCATTTTTATTTTAAATCAATGATCTACAATCGATGACAATAAGACAAAAAGAAATGAATTTTTTGAACATTGAAATTTTAAATGATACTTATTTGAATTTTGAAAATATCAATATTTATGTCCCAACAAATGGTAGCACAGTTTACAAAAAAAAGAGAGAAAGCAAAATCCCATTTATCTGTATAGCTATCTTTTTGTAAGAGAGAAACTGACAAAATAAAGGTATTTTTAAATAAGTTAGAAAAATATTTAAAGTAGATCAACAAAACTTTAACGAGTATACTTTGTAATGTTTGAAATGATAAAATTTAAAATAAAAAGTAAAATAAAAACCATGCGGAAATTCAACATTAGTTATAAAAAGTATGGAAAAAATCATTACCTCTTCAAAATGAAAACAATCAACGTTCAAATACTTAAGAAAATTAAATATCAGAAAAACAGGTTAATCCAAGTATCAAAAAATTATATAAATCAACTTCGTTTTTTTTTTTTTTTTTTTTTTTTTGCTGCCGAGGCACCCTCACGGGAGGGAGGTGGAAGATGCGTCATGCATACCCGCCCGCAGGTAAATTCCTCTGCGGGGGGGTTATGTGGGACTCACCAGAATGGCACCTACCCACTAAAAACCACCTGTTGGCTGTGGTAAGCGTATACCTTTAGCCTTCATCGGAAGCGACACCCGTCGGGAAGTTGGGCGCGCTGGCGGAGACCCGCTAGCGGGTCTTCCGCCTGTAGTGAAAGTTGCACTGAAGGTGCTCAAAGGGACATGAGTTGGTGGCCGTTCTGGGCAGCCTCCGGTGAAGCCGGGGCTGGGCAGAGGTCGGCCGAAGCATGATTTAGGGATCAATTCATTTAAATGAACCTACAATGAATTGAGAAGGGAACTATGCTCCGCCAGAGCTAGCAAACGCTCTGTCGGAGTACGTGAAGCCCTAAGTTTACGGGCTAAGACTGCAATTTCACTAACATCGACATTTTTAATAGCGTCGCAGACGATACGCATATCGTCTGCTACGGAGGATTGAGGAGTGGGTTTGTATGGGCGAGGAGCCGGGATGGGATTCGATGCGGGACGCTGCCTCCAGTTTTCTGGAGCAGGCTTGGGCCGAGTAGGCTTTGCAGCCGGAGGAACCCGGCTACGCAGCGGCGGAAAGTTTTCTTGAGAAAGGCGCGGGGCCTGTTTGGGAGCCGCCCTTTTGAAATTGGAGCGCATACAACGGGGTGCACGAGGGCAGCCCCTGTAGTTTGCGGTGTGGCCGGACTGGCCACAAAGCACGCAATCGGGAGGAGAGGGAGTTTCAGGAGTGCGATTGCACTCCTTAGTGAAGTGCGGGACCAGGCACTTGACGCACCTGGGCGGTGCGCGGCAGTTGGCTGCCGCGTGCCCGTACAACTGGCACCGATGGCACTGGCCGGGATGACCGCGGCGATGAGGCGCCTCGATTGAGATCCCAGAGAGGCCGCAAATAGAGCTAACCCCTTTCAGGATCTCTCTGGACTTGGGGACGTTGGCGAGAATCACCAAAGCGAGAGGGTGTTGCCTCCCGTACTTGCTGTGCATTTTATGCACCGCGAGTGCCGGGAAGCCTTGGGACTGCAGATTCTCCAGGATGGCCTCGTTCGATAATTCGAACGGGATTCCCCTGAGTACCGCTCTGATCTTACGCTCTTCTGACAGAGCATAAGTGTGATAAGCATATTGCTTATCGGTGAGGAGCTTTGTTAAAGCTCGAAAGTCGTCTATCGACGAGACTAAGATTTTAATAGATTCACCCGAGTTGGCTGCTCGGATGTAATGGATTTTGTGCTCATTGCACAATGTCGAGACCTCGGTCCATTTACCCTTTTCCCGAAGGAAAACGGGTGGTGGGACCTTGGCCTTGACAGAAGTTGGGGCCGGAGCGGGTGTTGAAGACACCGGGGCAGCTGGCGTTGAAGACGCCGCAGGAAGTATAGGGACGGGCGTCGAGGGCGCCGGGTCTTGTTTTGAACGCTTCTTAACAAGCGTAAAGGAGGGAGACTCAGGGCCAGTTGGGGTGGCGTCCGAGGATGACTCGGTCGCGGGTGCGCGCTTGCGTCGCGGAGGGGCGTCTACTTCGCACTCCATGTCACTGGAGGAAGGGGACGCGGGAGGGCCTAAGACCTGAGGGGTCTGGGGAACTGGGGTGGCCTGAGGGGCCATTGTGGACATTATCGTCATGAAATGAGGGATGAGAGAATCAAGGAAACGGAACTTATCAGCATTTATATGTATGCCTTCAGCACCGATACTATCAGCTAACTTCTTCCTAATCTCATCAGAGCTTAGGGAAGCCATTGCGGAGGGGTTGGGGAGGGACAATATATGAACCTAACAACGATGACTAACTCCCTAAAACCACCCTACACGCAGTAGGGCGGTTGAGAACGACGCGGATAACTTACTCGAACACAGCACTTGAAGTCCTGGAACAACGAAACCCCGTCGACGAAGCTCACGTTCCACGAAGTACGGTTAACAAGCCACTATTCGCCGTGAAAACGGCGTTAGAAACTTAGAAGTACGGTTAACGAGCCACTGTCCGCCGTGAAAACGGCGTTAGAAACTTAGTACGGTAAACAACTATGAAATTTGGGTGCTCAATTAGCGCGGGGGCTAAAAGAGCGGGAAGGCGTCTGCGATCGACGTGCGCTCGAGAACGCACGCAGACCGAGACTGTGAATCAACTTCGAGTACAATCAAATATTTATATAAATCAACTCCATAAATTTAAAACAAAAACCGCGTCAGCGCTCTTATCGCATCGATTACTGCATCACACAGACTTCGCATTGAAATTACTAGATTTTGACACAAATCAGATCCTCTAAGCGAGTCCCAAACTTGGTCGCAATGATTTTCATTGAATTGTGAAATTCACGTGCGAACCGTTCTCTAACAGCGATTCGCTCTGCACAACGCCGTCATTTACCATAGAAGACTGACCATGAAAATTGTCCTTACTAAGACCTAAAAAACTGTTAGAGAACGGTTCGCACGTGAATTTCACAATTCAATGAAAATCATTGCGACCAAGTTTGGGACTCGCTTAGAGGATCTGATTTGTGTCAAAATCTAGTAATTTCAATGCGAAGTCTGTGTGATGCAGTAATCGATGCGATAAGAGCGCTGACGCGGTTTTTGTTTTAAATTTATGGAGTTGATTTATATAAATATTTGATTGTACTCGAAGTTGATTTATATAATTTTTTGATACTTGGATTAACCTGTTTTTCTGATATTTAATTTTCTTAAGTATTTGAACGTTGATTGTTTTCATTTTGAAGAGGTAATGATTTTTTCCATACTTTTTATAACTAATGTTGAATTTCCGCATGGTTTTTATTTTACTTTTTATTTTAAATTTTATCATTTCAAACATTACAAAGTATACTCGTTAAAGTTTTGTTGATCTACTTTAAATATTTTTCTAACTTATTTAAAAATACCTTTATTTTGTCAGTTTCTCTCTTACAAAAAGATAGCTATACAGATAAATGGGATTTTGCTTTCTCTCTTTTTTTTGTAAACTGTGCTACCATTTGTTGGGACATAAATATTGATATTTTCAAAATTCAAATAAGTATCATTTAAAATTTCAATGTTCAAAAAATTCATTTCTTTTTGTCTTATTGTCATCGATTGTAGATCATTGATTTAAAATAAAAATGATCATAGGGCGACACGTATTTTTTGTATGCTATAAAATGTTTTCAATTCTAGTTGGTCAATTCCAAGGTCGTTTTACAAAATATGTTAAAATAAACTACCACTTTAGTTTAAACACGTCACTGAGAAGTTCAGAAAGTACTAGACATTATGTTAAAATAACCTCACTGTCTTGTTTTTACATACGTTGCATTTTATATTTAGTTAATATTAAACGGTCTTTTAGAAATTACTGCAAATATTAATTATATAATAATATGAACAGTGAATGGCAATTTTATTATTATTATTATTATAAACTTTTGGAAAGCAGATAGGTACACTTGCGATTTTTTCAAATACCTACAGTCTGAATGGTATTTTTTGATGTCTTTCGAAAGCAGTTATAACACGGCGCTTATAAAAAATTGAAAACTAGACAAAATTTAATGAAATTGCTTCTCGTATGGAATGCATTATTGCGGAAGAAATCTTTTGCAAAGCAAATAGATGTGTTTTTATTTCCACGAGAGTTAGAATTCCTAAAGAATAAAAAGAAAAATTTATGTGATCTCTATGTGTTGCTCATACAACTTGTATTGTTTGTGAAAAATTGTGTATGTTTGATTTATGTTAAAATTTTTATGTACGAATTTTAAAACATTTGTTTTAAGTTTTAGTTTTTTTTTTTTTGTGATCATCTTGAAAGTTGTTAAAATTTGTATGTACGATTTAAAAAAAAATTGTTTTAAGTTTTACTTTTTGTTGTAAATATCTTGAAAATTGTGAAAATTTTTATCTACGATTTAAAAAAAATTGTTTTAAGTTTTACTTTTTTGTAACCATCTCGAAAATTGTGAAAATTTTTATGTAAGATTAAAAAAAAAATTGTTTTGAGTTTTAGTTTTTTTGTAACCATCTTAAAATTTTTAATTCGTTTTAGTTTTATTTCCACTTGTCCATGGTTAATCTTTATATTATAAATAAATTGTGTATTAAAACTGAACAGTATTTGCATTTTTATTTTCATGAGAGTTAGAATTCCTAAAGAATATAAACAAAAATTGATGTGGTCACTATGCGTTGCTCAAACAACTTGTATTGTTTATGTAAAATTTTGTGTGCCTGATTTATGTTTTAATTTTTAATGGATCAGTTCTGTAAAACTACCTGACTTCGGTCTGTGGAAGTCTAGTCTTTTGTTTGTACACTTTAGATTTAACAAAATACCAACGTTTGATTTAAAAAAAAGGCTTACTGAGGATACTTTATGTAACGATTTCATTTGAAAGAAATCTATTCAAGACTGTATTTTCATATTAAAATAATTTTTTTTATCAAAAACTTAGATTTTTCATTTGAAAGAAATTTGATAAAGTTGAATGTATGGTTGTGACCGCGTGAACGAAACAAAGGTACAACGCCTTCTCGTTCATTTTAATAGCTACCTGCCACGCAAACCATGCGTTACTGCATTGTAAAAAGGTATATTATTGTACGACTAAATCAAGTTTCATTACAAGTGCAGTACCTATTAGATTTTAGGTATTTTCGAAGAAATGGTATTTTGTAATTTAATTACTTTTTTTTAAATAAGTCAGTTGGATGCCCCGCGCGTTCTTGGTTTGACTCGTGCCGATTAAACGCAGCAATAATGGTACGAGTACCTTAATAATTAGGCTACGGCACTGATTACGAGTTTCATGTATTTTTTTTTGTAAATACTAAAAAGTGGATGGTAAATAAATGTGTTGTGAAAATAACATTTACATTATGGATGTTAATTTCGATAACCAGACAAATTTACACTTTATTCGTAGCAGTTAAGTCTAATTTGACTAACATCCGAATTACCGTTTCACAATGATAATCATTATACTGCTTTCACACGCTAATAGAAAATCAACTTTAATTCGACGGAGTACGGTTGTAGACACTGAAACCTAAATATTTTATTATTAAAGAACACATTTCTGTTGCATAAGATTTTATCCTTTAAGTCGTAAGGTCTAATTTACTATGACCAGTAGTCCAATAACTATTTCATACTGTTATAATACAACGATAACAATAACAGATTTCGATAACAGTTATTTGGAAATAACACTAGAGAAAAATAATTATTGCAGTATAAGATCAGTAAGTATAATCAGTGTCAGTACGTGTACTTGCTTCAGTTGTTTCAAATGGCCGAAATTTAACATTAATATCTAAATCTCGCTCAGAACGAGATATAATAGATATACATATATCTTTGTTTGAAAAGATATATATCACTCTTTTCTTTCAGAGATATAATTTGCGCATGACTAATATAAAGGTTAACAAAAAATTTAACATGCTTAAAGAAGATTAAATATTACAGTTATTTGGAAATAACACTAGAGAAAAATAATTATTGCAGTATAAGATCAGTAAGTATAATCAGTGTCAGTACGTGTACTTGCTTCAGTTGTTTCAAATGGCCGAAATTTAACATTAATATCTAAATCTCGCTCAGAACGAGATATAATAGATATACATATATCTTTGTTTGAAAAGATATATATCACTCTTTTCTTTCAGAGATATAATTTGCGCATGACTAATATAAAGGTTAACAAAAAATTTAACATGCTTAAAGAAGATTAAATATTATAGCTCTCAATAGGTGGTAACACTAACAAAAAACTTTACTACTCATATATTTCTATACGTTTGTGAAATGATTATAATCGCAATACGTACACTAACATAAAATACTATTTAAGAAAACTGAATACTATGTCAATAACATTTGTCTGTGCAGTAATTAAAAACCGTGTTCGTTGGAAGGCATTAACAGCTTTGATATGCGGATGGGTGGATTCGAAATAATGTTTGAAATTTAAATTGTGTAAAGTAGATATAAATATACGGAAATTAAAAGCCAAGTCACAAATTTCTTTATTGGTTACGTGATCAAACTTTTAATTTTATAACTAAAACATGGGAAAATGAGATAGCCTTTAATACATTAATTAATCTTTTTTTTTTTGCACCGCCCGCTAAATACTCTATAGAAAGCGTAGTAGTTAAATTTGGGTTAGGTTAATGTTAGACTGTAATTATCGAATGCGTGAGCCGAGCGAACGCAGTGAGCGTGGTGCGGCAGCACCCGGCGAAGCGCCATAATCGAAATTGGATGATAATGAGATAGCCTTTAATACATTAATTAATCTTTTTTTTTTGCACCGCCCGCTAAATACTCTATAGAAAGCGTAGTAGTTAAATTTGGGTTAGGTTAATGTTAGACTGTAATTATCGAATGCGTGAGCCGAGCGAACGCAGTGAGCGTGGTGCGGCAGCACCCGGCGAAGCGCCATAATCGAAATTGGATGATAATTCAAAAATTTTTAACAAAAACACCCCGCTACAGCAAATTTATAGTGGCTAAGACAGTATCGTTCAGACGCCTGCAAATTGTGGCTGGCTTAGTAATTAAGAAAGCAATATTGATTTTTAATTAGCACCCTTAAATATATAGGACATTGTTTATTTTACAAACTACACTCCTCCAGCATAAAATTACACCCTTCTGTTTTGAGATTAAATCTAAAAGAAATCACCTAGTTTTCTCCTACACCTTTCCGAAAACCTCTTTTAACCAAAGATTTTTCTACTTTCTTGAACCATACATATACCACTAAATTACATTTAACTGCAAAAATAAAGTTGTTACATGGCTTAAAGAAAAGTCGTACTCCGACACCGAACCCCTGCTAAAACCATTACACTAATTATACCACTCAGTCTCATACAGACTCACCATACATATACATACAAAACAGATACTCTCTCCCACACACTCACGCACCCGTATACACAACCCCACTCCCTCTCTCTTTCACAAATACATACCTGATGTTTAGATGTAATATTCCCAATTATATAATCTTGAAATGTCTACAGTTCGAGTTACACATACTTTTTCTCTTTTTAAAATTCTAACACCTGAAACACACATACACACTCACGTACCCGTATAAACAATCCCACTCCCTCTCTCTTTCACAAATACATACCTGATGTTTAGATGTAATATTCCCAATTATATAATCTTGAAACGTCTACAGTTCTAGTTACACATACTTTTTCTCTTTTTAAAATTCTAACTCCTGAAACACACATGCACACTCACGTACCCGTATAAACAATCCCACTCCCTCTCTCTTTCACAAATACATACCTGATGTTTAGATGTAATTTTCCCTATTATTTAATCTTGAAATGTCTACAGTTCGAGTTACACATACTTTTTCTCTTTTTAAAATTCTAACTCCTGAAACACACATACACACTCACGTACCCGTATAAACAATCCCACTCCCTCTCTCTTTCACAAATACATACCTGATGTTTAGATGTAATATTCCCAATTATATAATCTTGAAACGTCTACAGTTCTAGTTACACATACTCTTTCTCTTTTTAAAATTCTAACTCCTGAAACACATGCTTCGACAAATCTCATGCATCAATCTTCACTAGTACATGAATAAATTGTGAAAGTAAATACATCTAACATCTTATTATGTGTCTTGTATGTGAAGAACAAATAAGGATTATTATTATTTTTATTTATATAATAACTATAGCAATCAAATTTTCGAGAAATCTCCCACAGTTTCAACGCAAAAAAGGTTATCGTGAATATTACATTAAAGGTACTGTTACTGTGATAGTATGAATGAAAAAGTTGTTTAAACCATGAAAATCAAATAACATTGATGGTACTCTAACTGTGGTAGTTGGTATGAAATGATTGAAATACCTACTTTGATCTGCAAACCGTCCAAGGTTTTAATATAAAAACCAGCATTGTTTAAATATAATTGCAGGTGCTTACTACTACCCAGAAACAGGACATTTTAGATTTTTGAAGAAATTTGGACTTCACAGCGTACTATTGGCGGCCGTGACCTAATCATTTTGATACGCAATTGATTCGAAGCAAATAATTATCGCAATAATTTGTTTTTGATAAAAAATCCATTTTAACTTTCCAAGAAACACAAAAAGTAACCGTCGTCACATTGTTATGACAAACCTACATTGTTATGGCAAGAATTTGTTTTGCCTTATCTAACAAGTAAAAACATGGTGCATAACGTTTAAATAATATGAACAATAAGACGCTACTTAACCACCCTTTCGTAACATATTTGCAATACCTTGCGGGTGAAATGATTATAATTAACAATAGGTATACTAAGATAAAATATTATGTAATAAAACTGAATACTCAAATTTGTCTGTTGGTGACTTGATAAATCTTCTAATGTTATAACAACACGGGAAAATGAGGTAGCCTTGATGAAATGAATCACCTGCGACCTTAATGTTTGAAAATGTTAAAAATGTTATTCGCGTTTGATACCATACCTAATAAGTGAGCGGGAATCCGCCAATCCCTACTACTACCTGAAACAAGGGCATTTTTGGTTTTTTGGGAAAGTTGGACTTCGCGTTCTACTAGGCGCGAATTAATTTGATACGCGGATTAATCAAAATAATATCGCGAATTACTTTGATCCGCGGTTTAATCAAAATAATATCGCGGATTCGTTAGATGAACGTTCGCTAACTTAGCGAGCATCGCGGTTTGATTCGACCCCCCGCGACCTTATTAAATAAATTCGCGTTTGATACCATACCTAATAAGTGAGCGGGAATCCGCCAATCCCTACTACTCGGTACTCATACTCCATAATTACTCGAATTTTTAACTTATCCATGATGACGAAAAATGTTCGAATGCGTTGAAAACAAAACACTAACTATTAAACAAATGAAGATTTTAGAAAAAGAATTCCATGTTTGTCAAATAAAATTAATTTGAAATTAGAATTATCAGTCAAAAAAAAATTTTTTTCATTTGAAATGGTCAGTACCGCAAAACGGCAGTTTCATAGGTAAAGACCTATTATAAGGACAAAAACGTTATGTATTAGAGACGATGTCAGCCGAGCAACGCCGGAAAAAAAAGTACTGGCAAACTTAACAAAAATATTTTTTTAAAAAAACAACATTTTCTACTGAACACTACGCTCACTCAATACAAAGTAAAAGTTAGAAAAGCCTTCCTCATTTATGTGAAATAAATCATTTTATGTAGTCTACTCGAAACTGAGCAAAGAGGTAGTTGTGTATGTATTAAGCACGACAACTTGACATTTAAAGCCGAGGCTCTTTTAATAAGAAATACGAGTATAATTAAAACTTCTGACTTGGTTGATTTGATTACTCAAGTTATTTGTATAATGTACTTTCCCAAATATGCATGTACCTAAATTGCAATTTGTGTACATAAACAAATATAACCTAATTTCACTGAAAAAGCTAATTTCACAGAATGTACCTCAAGGTTATCTTGAATCAGGAAAGAATATCGTTACACCTAAAGAGTTATAACTATTCAAGAAGTGTTTGAAAACAAAGGTTTCGAAATAAGTAATTTAATTAAATCTACTTATTTCATGCATCTTCATAATTACTCATGTGATTACTAGCTTACGATAAATGTGACTCACATTAGTACAGAAATACAAGTACGCCATAAAACAGTTTAGTCACAATTTCGAGCATGTTAGTCACATGAACATTTTTTTAATGGCTCGAGTAAAAAAGTACATTGTTTATCATTAAAATAGTGGACAAAAAACTACTGTACGTAGCCTAGACTTAATAAATAATATTAAACAAATATACGCTCACACATTCTATATTCTGTATTTTTTGCTTAATGAATAAATTGATGGGGAGGTAACAGCCGATGCAATTACTGGATCCACCTCCACCTTAAGCCTACGGATTCTTTCGATTCGACTAATGATGAGTGCGGACACCACTGACCATAAGGTGCATTTCACAACAAATAATAATAAGTAAAAAAAAATACAATTGTAACTTAAGTACGCACAACTACTACACAACATACCTCAGTAACTTTGGTCTTGAAGGTTTCTTCGGTTTGCTTTAGCTGGATTGTCAGTCTAGCAACTTCTTTCTCGGCCGGTGTCTGTCCAAACATTGCAGATGTTCAAAAAAAATCACTTATTTATATATCAATCTATTCAAGAATTTAATCAACAAAAAAAATGTCAGGGAACTCAGACTTTTAGAGAACATTACTTGCGTGTTGTTCAGCTTTTTGTAGGCGCCCCGCATTCATAGGGGTGACAAAACTGCAGGAGATTCCAAGTTCCCCGACTGTACAAAGACCACAAAAACGAATAATTAATAAGGTAAAAATTACCGGTGGGGCTGCAGGATTGCAAGGAGCGGGGCATGGTGGACATATTCCGCACTGAAAGTTACATCATTATTTTATTTTACTGCGCATTTAAAACATTCTCCTAATCATCAAATATTGTAAACCAAATAAAATGTAAAATTTCTTCATATTTCACGTGTTCATTTGTTCATTGTTAATTTATCAAAATAATATTTATCCTGCAGAATTCAGTCTAATTGGGTAACTTTGAGCATTTTTTACAGTATTTGAGATATTATATCTGATTTATAACACCTTTATTTTATTGCATGAACAATGTCCTTTTGAATTGGTCTATTTTTATAAAATGATGAATTTACGGTAAAAACAATATAATTACCCACAATTTTCCCCAAAAGTCACATTCAAAGTTACCATCAGTTTTGGGTAACTTATGAACATATTTTTATAAGGTGTAAAATCTCTCTGCTTCTAATCTATCTCCTTTCTAAAAAGTATTTTTAGAAAGGAAAACCTAATCAAAGAAAAGACATCTACTGACGTATAAATGTGATAGATCGCTTTGTCTTGTCATATAAATCAAGGTAGACCAATTTGGTGGAAAAAAATATCGTTATGAGAACTTGGCAACATTATGCACGTAATTAAATTTACGCAATATAATATTTTTATGATATATGTAACTTTGAACCATTCAATATTATCCAAATAACTTCGATTTTGAACGCACTAAAAATAATCAGTTTCACACAATATTTAACATCAAAAACGGATAACGATTTCACATTGATAACTACATTTTACAGAAAAACACAAAAACAGACCAATTTACAGTAAGTTTTATATTTTTAATCACGATTTCAAGCACTAAACACCTCCAACAACTTCACTACGGAAAGGCGGGTATTTCACAAAATTATGACATTGAGAGTTTATTTTTTTACTTCGCATTTGCTACAAAATATTTTGGCGATTCGTTGATAATGAAACATCAAAATGTTGCCATGTAAAAAAATTATTAATTTTTTTCACAACTTTGTTCAAAGTTAAACCTCAATTCAAAGTTACCCAACATATACTTACGATAGGATTTATTTATTTAGTTAAATATTAAGTAGGTTTCAATTTAATCATGAAAGGGAATAAACTTCCAACTCGTAATTCTCTGTTATAAAATAGTTCATTTACTTACGTTTCGAGACAGTGGTGGAACGGGCGGGGCACCAGACTAAAACAAATTTAAAAAATGTGACAAGAATACTGACTTTTTCTGAATAACTTGTAATTTATCATTCGAAGGCGTTAATAATACTTATATTTTAAAATTGTTCTTTGAATTTAGATTTGAATTCATTAAATATATATGGAAATAGCCATATTCATAATCCCCAGAGGCAAATTCAAGATATTCTTTTAGGGCCGATTTTTCGATCGTCAGATAACTAAATATTATCTGGAGCAACAAGATTGATCGTAGGAATTATGTCAAATTAGGATTCTGGGTAATATTCTTAAAATTATTCCCCTAATAAAAAAAAATCTGAGCATTCAAAAATCCAGATTATAAAACGAAAATCTTACATAGTCAACAAATAAAACTTTACCTATGCACTTTGTATGCTTAAATATATAAATTAAACGTTATTTTTTATAATTGCACACATAAATTATGAAATAAGTAAGTAAAGTAATCTGTAGACCGACAGGTTGTTCAAAGCAGGTATTGATTTTGCCACCGGAGCCGCCGCCGCGGCAGGATCCCTCCTTCATCTTGTCCATTTCGACGCGCACGCTGCGGACTTCTTGTTCGAGCCCTCCTAGTTGTTGTTCCTGCATGGAACATTGCAATATTGCCTTTAGTGAAATTAGTATTTTAAGAGAAAACCCACACATTCCACGTGCTGTGTTATTCGGTGATCTTTTTATGTAGACAGAGGTAGTCAAGACCTGCGGTAAGTTCAGCTGGAATACGGTTAAGGTTACAGGTATGCAACCGTTTATTATACCGTCTGATTTACAAAATATGAAAATACCTAATCACTATTATACTCCTTGTCCTAATATTTAAGATGTTACTTGGTTTTACTGTACTGTTACTTTCGACGGCCTGTTTGGTGTGGAGGTAAGTAGCCTTGCCTTCTATGCCAGAGGTCCCGGGTTCGAATCCTGGTAGGGGCAGATGTATTATTATATTTGCTTTCTAGTCATGGATGTGTATTTACGTTTATTTAAGTTTATTTATAATATATTTATATATAAAAAAAAATATCAATGTGTGCTTATATATTTCTTAAGTTTATTTATCCGTTATCTAGTATCCATAACACAAGTTCATTAATGATACTTAATTTGGGCTAGATAATGTGGTGTGATTGTTAGAAATATTTATTTATTTATTTATTATTTATTTATTTACTGTAGTTAGATTTCGGACTAAAATATCGTTTCACTAGGTAGTTTCATAAACCAGTCGTTATGAAAAACTTTAGGGTAAATTTAAGATAACCCATTTTTAAATAATTTCTCAAGAACGAAACCTAAGATAACAAAAACTCGGCGGCGAGTTATGAAACTCTTTTTTATGGATTCATTATTAAAGGATTAATTCGTGTAGGCAAAATATTTGTGAATGATAAGCCTATAACTTCAGCTAACAGTTATTTAGCGTAGAAAATAAAATTAATTTTAAATAAACGAAAGTTTGCCCTATGTGATATTGCTCGTTTAAACTAAAAGGGGCAACTGATGGTGCACTATGGTTTATCCCTAGCATGCATTATATTTAAAACAAATTTTCAAACATTTGAAGGGAGTTACCATATGAGCTGAGTATCGCGAACGGTACTCGTGTTCTTGGATTCCTTCAATTTACAAACATCACCTCAACTAAGCCTTATAAGAAAGGCAAATCGTGAGTAGATAAAACACTGTAGTTTAGGGTTAAGTATATTGGTGAACTTTCCGAGTAAGGTCAGTTAATTACTGAAGCAATTACTGTACGAGTGACTTTCAACTTTTGAAGCAATTTCGCCTGTTGGATCTACCAAGAAACTGCAACCTCGCTTATATTAACAAACTTATTATCATTTGCAACTGTAAGATTATGTTGATAATGGAAAAGATTGTTGAACCTTTAGGGTCAACTAAAAAAAATTACAGTATTCATCATGACGATTGATCGATACATTTATTATGTGATGAATAAGTTGACGACTATCATGACGTTTGGATACTTGGGGGGAGGGAGACTTGCCGAGCTAACAGATGCAGATAAGAATAATTTGTATAGACATACAGAGACACTGTAAATTTTTTTTTTAAATGTACCCGTGAAGTTTCTTGCCAGTTCTTCTTCACGAAGGTTTTTCGGAACTGGTGGTAGTCTTGTTTTATGTGACGTCAATATGAACAAGTAATTGGTAATGTTGAGAAATAAATATTTGAATTTGAATTTAAGCTGTTCGAGAATGTTAGAAAAAGTTGTAGTAATATAAATAAAATTGTTTTGAATTAGTTTCTTACTATATCAAGGGTTGAACTCTTATAATTTTCAAGTTTTTCAAAAAGTTGTTGAGCTTGTGCCACATCAATTGAACGTTTTGTCTGAAATTATAAAAATTGGTTAATATTTAAGGACTCATAATTACATAATTTCAAAAGTTTAATTCAGATTCAGCTATCATGATGTAAGCTACTTCTGCCAGTGTACATTAGATTATTATAACTATTGTGATTATGTAAATATGGTGTTTTCAACTCACATCAGTAGTTTGTATGAAAGGGCATTGTTTCATCGCAGTAGCATCGCCCTGAGCAACAAAGAAAATCATTATTCAAACTATAATTATTATTATTAGAACTCGATTCTCGATAAATGAGAATTTTGCGAAGAGGTATCGATTTAAGAAGTCTCGTTGAGGATTAAATTGAAATAATACAAAATACAATCAAATTATCATATAAAAGTATACTGTATTGTGGTGGAGGTTAGCTAAACTGCCTATTTATGTTAACAGCGGCCCAGACTAATCATACTTGCTAACCTTTAGAGAAAATACGGTAATTTCCTAACCCTGACCAACTAGATGTACATATACACGATCCACGAGGTTACCTCAGGATGATTTTTATTCAACTTCTCTAGGAGCATTCCATTCTCCTTATTCATGAACTTCAGCTCTCCTTGCAGCCTCTTTACCTGGGCTCTGCACGTCTCTAACTTCTGGTCTTTCGTCATCAACTCCTTATATAGAATGTACCTACAAAACAACCAGTACGAACCTGAATTTTTCCATTTCTTTGGGAGACTAAAAATTTAAAAAAGTTGTTTAATTTTAACTCATAATTTTTAGGTAAACAAAAATTGGTATTGATGTTGTGTTTGCTTGGAAGTCACTCAACAATGACAATGTCAAATGAAACTTCATTCGATTCTTAAAAAGTTAGGATCATGGCATTTGTAGAAAGGAGGTGGAGGTTCGTGTTGACGAATTTTACCTCTTCACTTCCAAGTCGGCGTTGTCGGCGACCAGTTTTTCCTGCATGTCGTAGCATTCGCTCAGTTTCCTCGTTAAATCGATCTCCTTCAATAATATTAAACAAGGTTAGTTATGATAAAAACCTATTTATCTACATTGTTATGGAATATGTACAAGTTTGAAATTATTATTTTACTATTTTAGTAATAAACAAAAACTAATAAAGTTACGAAATCAGGTAAAACCGTAACTAATCATAAACCATTTATGTCCAAAATAATTTAAACCTGCATCAGTGCCAATTTAGCTTACAATTGTTAGTATAAAGCCTGGTTCAAGTAAATCATTCCTATACTTAGTAAACTTATTCAAGATATTACACATGAATTCACAAACTCACTCTGTCCATTCGACAAAGGCCTGCAAGCTTAAAAACATTGCTAAACAAAATTTACCATATCAATGCCCAGATTCGAATAATACCAAAATAATCAAGTCCTAGGTATCTTACTTGTCTAAGAGAAAAAAACAAACGAATAACTTACCAGGGATTAGCATTAAACAAGATATTTTATAAATCAGAGTTTATTAATTTCTTTAAGTAGAATTAAATAATAATTGCGTAATAGAATAATTATCTATGGCGTGAACAACGTACAGACTTGCTGCGCGCTGGCTGCGCGGACGCCGACGACTCGTATATTTTCAACTTCTGCTGAAACTGCGATTCTGCAAGCAAGCCAGGACAATAATAACTTGGATATGGCTTAATTAAGTAGCGTTTTATGAGGAAAATATCATCAAGCAGCTACTGTAGCCAATACTGAATTATCCATATCATAATAAGATCAAGATGATAACATAATAATGTAAGTTTGTGCTACTGTGTTCGGCCATGGATGCTGAAATGTTAAAAAGATTTGGAAAACGACCATATTCTAGGTCGTATTTTAAAATGCGACCTAGAATAAAATCAAGCTTATCAAATCAATTTCCAAAAATTATGACAGGATCGCATATTCCCGGTACGAATATCCAAGCAAAAGCTGATAGTTTTTATAAATTACAAATTAAAAAAACAATTGCATTCGCCGAACTCATGCAAAATGATAATTTTAGATATGAATAAGAATAAAAAAGATAAGAATAACTTATTTATATGATCTAACTTAAGAGAACCTCTGTGCCTACAAGTTGCACGTACCAAAGGCAGGTCCAGGTATGAATCGCATGGGACTGCTAGAGCTAGATCTGTTTGAGTATTTCTTGGTGTGAATCAGCTCTGCTCCAACAAGCCTCTGAATGTTCTTAGTCAGTCTGTCAAAACGTTCCATTTCACGCAGAAGTAACTCATTTCGTTCTCCGAGCTCTTTGATATCTGCTTCTGACAGTGTTGGTTTCTGCAAAATTTAATACGTTAGTTATAAACTACTTTCAAATCTTCGGGACAAAGGCTGCCGCCCTTGCCTTTGGCTAGAAAATGCTGCAACTTTATTTGCGCCGTCAATTAACGTCAAGGGGTGGACTTTTTAAATAATTTTTATTACATTTTTTGTAAAAATGTAAAAATTTTATATTTCGGTGTTAAACCTGTTTTTATATGTTTAAGAATTTTTTATTTTGATCAAGAAAATATAAGGCTTTTGTTTTTATGTTATTTTGTGTTAGTAGTATTCACCTAATTACAAACTGAAAAACAGTGGATTAAATTTAGTTAACAATTAAATAAACAACAAACGACATGTACTCTACATGATGATGGAACAATCAGAAAGAATTACCTTTTGTATCTCAAGCAATCTATTTTTAGAGTCCCGAATTATCCTAGCGCTCTTTCGCGTGTCGTTGTGAATTTCCCGAATTTGTCGATTTAAGCAGTCATCAACTTCTGCTTCGGAAGTACCTATATAACAATCCGATTAAAATTTCTATGACACGTAAAATAGCATATATCAAACTTAACAGCTTAAACGCCGCGCTAAATTTTAAGATTTTCTACTAAGCCCATGGGGGCACCATTTGGGCGACACTATGATGTTCCGTTCAGGCCATGGGGTACACCATTTGACCGCACGCTAGTAGGTATTTCAAACGTCTCTGTGGTGCTGGCGGGCATAGTTAACTAACTAATCTGTATTGAAAGTATCCCCCATGGCCCAAACGAAAAGCCAGGAGTAGTTGGTTTTTGAAAGAAGGGTAATATTAAAAAAATATGAGAAGTTTATTGCTGTCAAGTAATGAAAAAAAATTTAGATTTTTTTACATAGATATTTTTAAAGTAATTACTATGTTTTCTGATATTGCAGTATACACATGCATAAAAAACATTGTGTATTTTAATATTAGGGTGTACAGTAACTTATGTACTCAACAAAAGTATTTTAATTACTACTACTACACTACTTTTATTACTACCACTACGAGGCGAGAAACATTATTACTTCCCAAAAAAAAAAATACTCCTTTGCTTTGTAACATTTATTAGCAATCAATCAGACTTTGTATTGAGATCAAAAAAATGGCACATTTGGCATTACTAGTAAAACGATAGAAAATTTTTAAAAATCTAAATCAATGTATTTTATGGAAACATTCCAAGCAAAGGTGTGGTTTGTTGGGGCAAGTGTCACAAAAAGTAATAGTTTTTTTGTTTTGTTTTTGGCTAGGCGTCGCCCCATGGTCTTTACATTTTCCTTGTAACACTGCTGGCAAGTACGACGGTTTTGTTTCGCAGTTCCATCCTTCTTCGTCAGTTTATGTTTCAGTCTTTTTGGTCTCGTCGTGTCTTGTCTTTGCTTATTTTCTAGTGGCAACAATCCACGCAATATTTCTTTTCTGAACTGAACTACCTGCATATTATTTCCAGTGACATTTTTGTATAATATTAAAGCATTTATAACTGCAGTGCTTAGAAGCAAGTTAATAGTGACTTTCTTGTACCATTTTACTGATTTTCGTAAAGGCGTCGAGTAAGCCGCCATTTGATCTGACATGTCTACTGCTCCCTTCGCTTTAATGTAATCAAGTACAATTTTCGGCTTCGAAACCACTTTTCCGCGTTTTGTAACGTTCTGAAATCGATTGGAATGTTTGGTCGAAAGTAAGAGGACATCCCTCTTATCCTTCCACTTCATAACAGTTATCCCGTCCGCACTCTCCCTGGCAATGTGCTCTCCACGTTTCAATTTTGCTTGCACAACTTCTTTGGGAAGGTTTCTTCGGTTTTTACGAAGTGTACCAACAAGGTGCGTGTCATTTTTTACAAGATCTCTTGCCAAACTAACGCTCGTGTACCAATTATCGGTGTGCAGTACATGTCCTCTATGGAACAGCCCACTGCAAAGTGACATAACTACGTTGTATGGAGTAGTATTCACGTTATCATTTTCTTTCCCCGCATAAATGCTAAGTTTATAAGTGTACCCAGGTAAGGTACAAAGCTTGAACTCCTTGATGCCATACTTATGTCTTTTCTCTTTATTATATTGCCGAAAAATTACTCTACTTCGAAAAGGTACGACGCTCTCGTCGATGCAGAGATCTTCTCCAGGGGTATAATGTTTTTGGAAGTTTTCATTCATCGTGTTCAGTAAATTTCTAATACGATGCAAACGGTCAGATTTATTTGCGTCGTTGTTCTGAGAGAAATGCAACATTTGCAGCAGGAGCTCAAACCTGTTTCGAGACATAATTTTACAAGCAAGAGGGTGACCGGTTATTTCATCTTTCGACCAATAATCTGATATTTTAGGCAGTTTCACCTAACCCATAAATAATATCAAAACGAAAAAACTTTCTATCACACTCTCATTCGTGGGTGACCATTTTCTAATTCGTGCATGCCTTGAAGCTTCCAGTATAGATATTTTTTTATAGCGAATTGGTTAGTGTCTTCTGCTATTTGCTTAAATACTTCATGCGGCACCAAAAGAAAGCAAAACAAGGCGGGGGATGCATTAATCATAGCTTGGCGAAGTCTAGGCGGCAAACCAGGATTTTCGGTAAAAGGAATAACTCGAGGCTGATTACCTGATGGCAGACTCCATGCATTTGAAAATGGTGTGGTGCTTCCTGTTACATCTGGAATAACAATATCACCCTGTTCGTCATCTTCGCTGTCGAACACCATGATGCGACGACGCGGTCTCCATCCTGGCTGCGTATTTAAATCTTCATCTTCAGAGGGAATAATAAAACTGCTGTTCAGGAGACTGCATTCTAAATTATCTAACTGCGATAAGTCCTCTCGAGTTATTTCAAAATCGTCAAAATTGTCCATAATGCTAAAAACGTGTCTAGCCGCGCGTGGTTTGACTGTCACTGAGCGAACAGCGACGATTGAACAATCGCAAAGACGCGGCGTGGGAGTGCGGTAAGGTGCGCGGCACAGCGACCCGCGCGGCCCCCGCTAACGGAAATACGATTTTCGATCCCGGGAGGCCGCGGGGGACAACTGTTGAGTGACGTTTGTGTTTACATTAAAATGAGTAAAAAATAACATATTTTATAATTGCGTGATGGGTTTTTATATATTTCCTCTCTAATAAATCAAAAATAATGTATGTAAAAACAATCAAAATCTGTATTTCATGGCTGGCTCTCGATACTAAATGGGTGGGGACCAAGTGTTGCCCCCCATGGCGTACAACGTGTTAAATAATACAACAATCCTAGTAACTTTACCCTTAAATATTTTATATCATATTTTGACGACCGATTAGTGGTTAGTAGCCCTGCCTCACACGCCAGAGGTCACAGGTTCGAGTCCTGGCTGGGGCATTTATTTACTTAATGAACATGAATGTTGTTATATAAAATGAACATACATATAACATCATGATATATATTATTATTAATTCTGGGTTCCCCCCCCCCTTGGCTGTATGATCACACATAACACAAGGTCTGGGAATTTATTATTATTTATATAAATTTGCATTAAAAAACTATACCTACGTGTATTATTTAATCTACTTACATCAATGTTTTTAAAAGATAAAGAATTCATAGATAGGAAATTTCGTTGGAGCTGTGAAATACTTACTTAGTTTCAGGACATAAGTAGCTGTAGTCATTATTAGTATAAAACCTTATTTCCAACCAAAGTTTCAACAGTTGCTTTTAGACAAAGACAGATTAAAATTATAATTGTATTCAAAGATGGTATACTAATGTCTATGAGCACAAGAAACAAAAAAATCTATTATTGATTTTGCATCGTAATCCATTATTCCAAAAATGAATATAACAAAATAAACTTGCTTTACCACACTTCAGAATACTTAACCAAGAAATGATCTAAAAAGTGATTCTATGCAAAAGACAAACCATGCTTACTTGTAGCAGATTTCTGAAAACAAAATTCGAAATTAGCAAATTAAGAAAATAATTCGTTTATTTGAAGCAGCAAGCGAGCAAAAGATCATTAGAGCCCCCACGAGCGGTAACAATCGATTTAATTGAAACTGATAATGTGAAAACGGTAAACGAAACTCTTGCATTATGCTGCACACTAGCGCTAAATTAGCTAAATTAGCGCTCGCTTTAACGTTGAATGAAATATGTTAAAAACGTTACTCGATTTTGAATATTAATATCATAGAACTTCGAAACGAGGGAGCCAAGTATAGTTCCGACAGGATTCATACTCGATTACGCAACGAATCGTCGTCCAGCGAAAATCATTGGTGCACGTGTTAAAAATTATGTGTGATTTGTTGAAATTATTTGCGCATATTAGCTGTTGGCAAGAAGTTGGAAGCAGTGTGGCATCAGTGGCACTGAATGTTTCAAACAAAGGCAAGTCTATTTCTCCCGGTGTCGCGGTGCAAGTGAAAATAGACAATGTTCGTGGGCTCTAAACTCGTGTGGGGGAAAATATTTATGTTTTTTCCTTTGTGTCTTTTTTATTATCGTTTATCCCTTGGTATGGTGGCTGGGTAGTCATTCATAACACACTATATGTATAATTATAGATGCTACATACTTCTGCTACATTCATGCTACAGTTAAACTGTATTTACATAAGCATAGTTGCCGTGCCCGTATTTACATGTTTATTCTGGACCCCCAGTTCGCTGTATGGTCATCGATAACACAAGCCCTGCTCAATTTTGGGGCATACAGTTGGTGTGTTATTCTTGGGACTTATTACTATTATTATTTACTTTAAAGATCCTGTCGCCATGCTTGGAAAATTTCTCTGCCATTTGCTGGCCTTGGTCCAAGCAGCTCATTTTAGGCCAGCGTCGCAGAAAATCTGGCCTCGGTGGAGTTTGCTCCTGCGGTACGTCACCAGAAGTCTCTGGGACTATGCTCTCCAAGAGTAAAGGCTTCGTTTGATCGTTGGTTGGGCGATCCTTTCGCGCAGACTAGAAATTGTTTTAATATTTACCATATTTTTCTCCTTTAAACATTAAGGTAAAGACTATATGTATGTTTTCAAGCTTAAGTCTTAATGTGATCATTGTTTAGCGCATTTACAAGTTGTGATTTCAAGAACAAACAAATTATCATGGTTTTAAAGTCGAAACTTAACTACAAATTCCGTTGGATAATATTAAAAGATGCTGATCTAAGTAAGATCCACCGCCAGATAGAAAACACGCAGTAACTGATAATTTATGTGTATAAAACTTTAAATATACTAATTACTTAAACAAATCTAATATACTTCAAATAAGTTATGTTAAAAACTACATTTCTTAATAAAGCTCTTACACGGCTTATTGCAAAGTGACAGTAAGAGGGTCGCGTTCTGTGACACATTCAGGAAAGCTTTTTATTGGTTGGTCGTCTACATTTTTCTACTTTTATCACATACATTTAATTTTTAAAATGAATTTAAGTTTGAGGTATGCAGACGCAAATAATAAAAATTCTAAACATTTTAAATTTTTTTAAAGTGTTTGAGGCCCGCCTGTAATTTGAGCTTACAACAAGGGACAAGTCATTTTTTTGTCATATCAGTTTCAATGCCATATTTAAGTATCTGTACCAAGCAGCTTTCAGAAGCAGATGGTTCAGGCGGTACCAGAGCGGTCAGTGACGGTGTGGTACGCTCGGCGGCGGCGCGGCGGCTGCACAGCGCCGGGTCACTGGATATAGCAGCGGCTGTGGCGGCGCTACTCCGGTGAGGCGCCTCCCCGGGCCCGCTGCGACATCGCACTACATTCCTGCTCGTCTGCAATTAAAATACAAATTAGAATTTAATGTTGTTTGTTTTTTGATAGAAATTATTATCCCTCCTTCAGCCCAAGCGTCTTCTGCAGAACTAAGTCCTCCTGGAGGTTCAACTTTCAGTTAAATGATGCATAGAACCGAATCTTTATTATGAAAATCAACTACAGTCAACCAGCTTGATTCTAACATTTGTAAAGTTTTAAAAATTTATTTCAACACTCAAAGTTAATCAAATGTGGTTCGATTGCTTAATGTTCTCCATAGTGTTAGATGCATCCATAACTTAAAACTCCGAGAAATTAATTAAAGTTTGAGCGTCTTTATTTACCAAATGGTTCCTTTAGACTAGTTTAGAACAACATACATCAGACTTATGTCTGATTGTATATTGAACTTGCATAGATACCTTTGCAAATCTACACCGCTGTTTACTATTTACTAGATAGATAACGATTACAACTCTAGTTGTACAACGTGTATAATATTCTTGGATTAGTTAAAACAAACCTACATTTCATTGAATACTGAAAATTGTTCGTCTGCAATACTGTTTGTTAATTTTGATTAATCTTATAAATGCGTCGAAACCAACTCGATACTGACGCATCCTTCAGATATTCAAGTTTTAGAAACAATTTCAGCTTCCTATTATAAGTTTAAATACAGTCTGATCTACATCGACTATTGCTAACCCATCTAAAATATCGAAAAACTTATTACTGATCCAGTGGTATCAATAATGGTTTATTAAATAAACTTGATCTATCCATAAATTCAATTATTTCAGATTCCATACATTCAACATTCACACAAGGAGTGATTTGTTAATGGCGTTCAATAAATTTTGAACTTGTATAATAGATGATTAAACGAACTTCCAAGTGAAGTTCTATCGCTATTATATTAAGTCGCTTCATTTTCTAGATAGTATATAATTAGACAGGTAGTCCTTTTAAGGTACTAGGTAAATTCGCACAGTTTTAGAGTATGTCATTTGACTTATTCAAAATAATTTCCACTCAGCAGTGGCGCCGTCTGTGTCCTTGATCCATTCCGGTTCCGGCAAGTCTTCAATTTTTAGTGATCAAAACAAAACTTTTGTATGGGTTCTGGAAGGGAAGGGTCCTTTTTATATCTTCGAATGAAGCGACTCATAAAATAACGATAGAACTTCACTTGTAAGTTCGTTTAATCAACTGTTATATTTCGTCACTTCATTCTTTCGATAGTATATAATTAAATAGGTAGATTTTTAGAGATTAAGTTTTTCTTTCTTTTGTCTTTTCAAATTAAATTTATTTAAATACGTTTATTCATTAAATTCCTTACTTTAGTACATAATTTAAGAATCCAGTAACCTATAGGCTATAATATACACTTGATTGTAATTTCCAAATTAATTAAATCAATAAACAGAATAATTTAATTTTAATTAATCTCTTTATCGGAAGGTATTGAGTGGTTTATTAAGTACGGACAAGGCAAAGTCTTTTAGTGGGTCTAATACACCTAATAGGTTTATGGTAAAATTTTGCAAAGGCCTGAGAGTTTTAGGTCCACCGTTATCCGAGCAAGGACTGGAGTTGCTCGGATAACGGCGTCTGCTTTATCCGCCGACTTAGCGTCTGACTCGACGCGGCTCTGTGAAGGGCCTTTCATGTTACAAACAAGAACCTCGAGTTCGAAGCTTTAATATTTTTCGTCACAAAAAATATAATCTTTTAGAGTCGATACAGGACATAAAATTATGTTATTTTTAAAGATTGGCAAGGATAACCTAGGCTGTTCACGATTTGGGGCTGAGGTTTTAATGATGTCTATTATGATTATGTGTATGGATGCAAAAACTATATTTTCTAATTTAATTAAAGATAATGTCTGGACCCTATGTCCGGTGCAAAGGGCTAACGATGTAACGAGCTTTTTGGTAATTTATTTCAAAATTAAAGTGATATTAGGACACCATACAACAAAATTCGGATCCCAAGAAAATGTGTACTTAAATTTATAGACTTCTTGTAAAATTTGCCTCATCATTGCCCATATATCTTCGCCTAACAATGGAGACAAGGCTGAACAGTTTGAATTTGATGAACCGAATGAACAACTCTTATTTAATTACTCATTTAAAAAACAAAGTACTAGTGAAACAGGTGGTTGAACATATCATTATTACGTAATGTACAAAACTCCCACCATAACCTCAACGTAATGTTGTATCGACAAATAGTCATAGATGCCAGAAAAGCGTGCATCAACGTCAGGGTCTCTGGCGGACAGCCGCGCCGCGCAAACGCCGGCCTGAAGCGTCTGGCACCCAGGCTAAGGCTGGAGTGCTTTGCTTTGGTACCGTTATAGGAGTTCATAAAATAGATCAGACATCTTAGATAGCTTCGGTGTATAATTTTATTATTATTATTTTTTTTTTCACTTTATTATCTCCTTATTCAAGAAGTAAATTCATCCCTTTTTATTGCGGTTATTCCATAACTGGAGCCCCTGAAGCCCCGAGGCCAGAAAGAATCTCTGGATCCATGTCGGAAATAATTCTCCCGACCGGCCCGGTTCATTCTGGAATGTCGACGGTTCCAGATTAGGGAGCGTCTACATAGAAGGCTCAGGTATTACGGTAACCGATATGGCTAGCTGGAGATTCGTCCACTGGGTTCGTCATTATATTTAAATAATTTTAATGCCGACTTTCAGATTTAAAAAAAGATTGAAATAATATATTAATATTACGTAATACAGATATCGTATTAAATCCGTTTCAGACTACACGCATTTTCTGTTTCGTATTAAAATTTTTAATGATTATTGAAAATAAAACGTCAAAAATAACAACACGAATTGAGCACTACAGCTACTAAGTAATACTGAGTAGTACTAAGTAATACAGCATTAATCGGAATAAGAAACATCAGGTAAGACTACCAGGAATTTGTGAAAATAACGTGATACATCTATTACAGATAACACGTATTTTCTGCATCTTTTCGACAAAGCAAAATTATAGCTCATAGATACCCGCGATAACTTATGAAAAAGTATAAAATGGCTTACCTCAGTGGTTCTCAAACTTTTTAAATGACGGAACCCTTTTGGGAAGCAAAATACTTAATGGAACCCTACAATAAAACAATTGTTTGCCGCCGAGTCCGTGCAGCCGCGGAGCGACCAGAGAGAGGTGTTTTGATTTTTTTTTCTAAATTCTTGCGGAACCCCGACTGAGGTATCACGGAACCCTAGGGTTCCGCGGAACACACTTAGAGTATAGCTGGCTTACCTGATCGGAAGAAATAACGAGTCGCTTTATGTATTGTTTGTTCTAATTTTCGAACTTTTAGTACAGTTTTAGTACAACTATTACAACTTTTACAGCATATATAAGTATAAACATTTGTAAATCAAATTAAACATCTAATTATTTTATAGTACAATAGTCATTTGATAATATAGCAAATATACACAGGTTCATCAATTCATAGTATAAACGGTGATAGAATATTAAACCTTGCTCATAAATTTGAAAAAATACCCAAAATACAATATCTTGAAAGCAATGAAAATAAATAAATTAGGAACATACTTACCTTCATATTTATCACAAGATATGAATACCGACTATAAAATCTCAGGAATTTTTTCCAAAACAAGCATAAAATTATTCAAAAAATCATAATGAAAATTCGCTAAAAATACTTGAAAAATAGTTAAAAACACAACTGGTCAATGACAGGTCTTTTGACATCTCTTGTCTATGCGGAGCATTGTAGACCAGATACTTTAGTAAGACTTGGTATTAAAAAATTGTATTTGGATAGATTTGCGCGCATTTTGAATAAACGATGTTGCTATAAAATCATGTGCAATCAAAGCAAGCGGTCATTTTCACTAAACGGCTTGTTAACACATATTTGGAAACACCTAAAAAAAGTTTCATACTTAAAATGAGATAAGTATATATTAGTTTTATATACAGGGTGTCTAGAAGGTAAACGTCCAAATGGAAGGGTATCACGCGCCATGGTCCAAATAGTAAAAAAAAATATTTTAAAAAATCATGATTTTAAAAATAGGCGCTTCCTCAATTTAAAGATCATAAATAAAATCAGATCAATTTTAGTGCCAAGTATTATATCTTTTTAGAAACTGCATTAGATGCGCCAGTTTTGGAAGTAAATGCCAGCCTTATTCCATACATGCTTTTTTACGCGGCGGAGCAGAGAAAATTAGATATAGAAAATTGCAACAAATTTGTTTTTCCTTTATTGCTTTTTTTCTATCGTACCATAATAGATTTGCTTGTATTAAAGGTTTGTTACATAAGAACATTTAATAACCACCTATAACCGTAAAAAAATCAATAACTGTCAACATTTACAGATTCAGCATACGAATTACTGCTATAAGGTGTGATTTTTCACTTATTTTAGAAATCATCCTATATCTACTAAACTAATCCAAATAGAATTTTTTCAATATTTTTTTTACTATTTGGACCATGGCGCGTTTTATTTGGAAGCTGTCTAAATCTGACACAAAAGTAAGCACATATAGTGCGACCAAAAAGTCTCGACAAAAATTGAGGTCGCCTATGAGGTCGAATATGGTAACACCGTTTAGTATGCCTAAAATGGTTTTGATATTTGAGAATTTGTTTAAAAAGCAAAAAAAAATTGTCTGAGAGCTTAAACATTTTTTATTTGTGCAAGATCTGTCTTGCATTATCATGGTTCCAAATATATTTTTCTCAAAATCTTAAATTTTGAAATCGCTTTAAATGAAACTAACCGAATTAATGTGTATTGGTTACTCTGTTGGAGGTTGCATATCTGAATATTGGCAGGCAACACTTGTCACATACGAAGTGACAGTTTTTCTAATATTAAACTGTTCTTTTAAATGTCATAACAGATGATTGTTTTCTGTTATGAATGACTTCTCATCTAGACACGAACGATGTAACATCTGATAGTTATAAAAATAGAAAATACCTATTGTAAATATGTAAAAGTATTAGTGTGTGCAATAAAATAAATTACAATAACCATTATATAAGTGTTCTAGCTTCCAGAGCCCAGTCCCTTAAAATAGAACCTCTTACAGGTCATGGGCACAGCATAATTGAAGCATAATTGAAAAGATAAATATTTATAATTGCTTACTGTTTTCAAACCTACAAAATAACCGTGGAAACCAAACTGTTTATACAAAAATATACATAGCAACCAAACATGGATTCTATAAAAATAAAACCTTTTACAAATGAATCTGATTATAAAGTCTGGAGAAAATTTATAAAATTGTTTTTGGATTCAAAGAACATAAAAATAGATGAAAAAAATGAAGAAAAATTGGAGAACAAAGGAAAATTAATAATATTTAGTTCTATTGAAGAAAAATTTTTGCATAATGTCATTAATTTGGAAACAATTTTTGAAATTTTTAGAAAATTAGATTTTATGTATAACTATAATACAGAAGGTCAAGATAATAAACATGTTATGAAGTTTTTTGAAATAGTATACTCTGGAAATATTTTAGATGATATTAATAAACTACAAAACATTCAATTTGAAATTAAGAAGAAAGAAAATAAAATTTCTGAAGAAATATTTATGGAGAAAATTATTAATCTATTACCGGAAAAATTTAATACTTTTAAGTCTATTTGGAGCAATTTGGATATGGAAAGGAAAAATTTAGAGGAGTTAATTAGAAGAATCAAAAATGAATTGGAATTTATCAAAGAAGATTTCATAGCAAAATCTCAAGAAATCCTAAAAGGGGATGAAAAGAAATGTTATATATGCAATAAACCAGGACACATTGCAAGATTTTGCAAAAATAAAAGGTGCAAAGTCTGCAGCAAATCAGGACACAGTGCAGATGAATGCTACAGAAACAAAATATGTACCAGCTGTGGTAAGAAAGGACATATAAAGAAATTTTGTAGAACACATAATTTGCACTGAAGCTGAATACATTGCTGCTGCAGAATGCTGCAAGGATTTGTTATATATTAGAGACCTGGTAAAGGAAATTACAAATGAAAATTTGAGTATTGAAATGCGAGTTGACAACCAATCTGCGATTTGGCTTATGAAGAACGGTATTATGAATAAAAGAAGTAAGCATATTGATGTAAAATACTATTATCTAAAAGAAAAGATTGACGAAAACCAGATTCAAGTTAAATATTGTCCAACTGGGTCACAGATTGCAGACATTCTAACAAAAAGTTTACCAAGGATAAAGTTCGAAAGATGTCAGAAGAAACTAGTGTCGTAATGAAGATAGGAGTTTGTTAATTTAAAAAAAGTGAACTTATTGTGTTTTTTCGGGGGAAATGGGTTGTTTTTTTGTTAGTTTATAAGTTTTATAGGGGAATTTCAATGTTGTATACAACAATAAATATAACTGAAAAGAGACAAGGATAATTAAACAATTAAGGGGGTGCTTTTCAATTCAACAATTAAGGGGGTGTTTTTCAATAAACAATTAAGGGGGTGATCATAAAAATATAATTATTTATCATAAAAGTATAATTGTTTATTAATTAAAATAAAAGCCGTGTAAGAAGTGAAGTACTCATTTATTTAGACAAAAATATTTACATTTGTTTTTTAAAATCCTTTTATGTCTCTTTTATAGTTTTGTTTTATTGTTGTTTTAGTTATTTTGGTATTTTGGTCTTATAATAAAATAATTGAATGGTTAATATGTGGAAAAAGAGAGAAAATTTTAAGAAATGAAAGACAATAAAAGATAATGTAAATTCAAATAATTGAACATAATGTAAGGTTGTATGTGATTTTTGAATTCAAGTGTTGAGTCTAAAGTTATGTGAGGTTGTTCTGTTTGTATTATGTTATGGTTTATGAGTTGAGTTGATTTTGACTGATTTGAGTAGGAATGGCAATACTCAATTAGAGTATTGGTTCCCTATGTTTTATGTATCAAGTAGATATGATTAAAGTACTTTATTTAAGTAGTCGAGAAGGAGTTTAAAGTTTTAAATAAACTTAAAGTAGTTTATGTAGTGAGTAGTCGAGAAGGAGTTTAAAGTTTTAAATAAACTTAGAGTAGTTTATGTAGTGAGTAGTCGAGAAGGAGTTTAAAGTTTTAAATAAACTTAGAGTAGTTTATGTAGTGAGTAGTCGAGAAGGAGTTTAAAGTTTTAAATAAACTTAGAGTAGTTTATGTAGTGAGTAGTCCAGAAGGAGTTTAAGGTTTTTAAATAAACTTAAAGTAGTTTATGTAGTGAGTAGTCGAGAAGGAGTTTAAAGTTTTAAATAAACTTAGAGTAGTTTATGTAGTGAGTAGTCGAGAAGGAGTTTAAAGTTTTAAATAAACTTAGAGTAGTTTATGTAGTGAGTAGTCGAGAAGGAGTTTAAAGTTTTAAATAAACTTAGAGTAGTTTATGTAGTGAGTAGTCAAGAAGGAGTTTAAGGTTTTTAAATAAACTTAAAGAGGTAGCAACTTTAAAGTTGATATTAAGTTTGAAAGATTGAATTAATAGTTGTTGGTTGAATTAAGAGGGAATATTTCTTTATTAAATAGATGGAATTAAGTGGAAGTATTTGAATGTAAGTGGTTGTGAGATTTTAATGTATAATTAGGTATGTATGGAAGGTAATGTTTAATTTAAGTAGGTGAGTTATTTGTTTGTTGGTATGTTGTATTAAATTATATACAGGGGGTTAAATGATTAAATTATATACAGGGAGTTGAATGTGTGCAAGTGTTGAGGGGGTGTGTTGGAGGTTGCATATCTGAATATTGGCAGGCAACACTTGTCACATACGAAGTGACAGTTTTTCTAATATTAAACTGTTCTTTTAAATGTCATAACAGATGATTGTTTTCTGTTATGAATGACTTCTCATCTAGACACGAACGATGTAACATCTGATAGTTATAAAAATAGAAAATACCTATTGTAAATATGTAAAAGTATTAGTGTGTGCAATAAAAATAAATTACAATAACCATTATATAAGTGTTCTAGCTTCCAGAGCCCAGTCCCTTAAAATAGAACCTCTTATATACTCCAACAGCTTTATCGAATGATATTCGTTTGTCAAAATGGCATCTACAATAAGAGGCACGAGTATTGTATTTTGTACTAGCGGAAACCTTTAGCTCATAAGTACGCACGTTATAAAAATAGCAAATGTGATTAAACACGTACTGCTTACTTAATATATCAAAGAACTGACGTATGTTATCAAGAATATCATTTATAATTAGGTTATATCCTGCGTGAAGTATTAATGGATAAAAAGTAACCTGTCTAATATTATTAGTATGAATAGCCGAAACTAAAATATAGTATACAATAAATTACTCTGTAAAACTTGTTTCTCTTAACAATTATAAGTTGCAAAAACTTAGACTCTACAACAGGATCATCATACATACAATACTCATGCAAAGATCGTTTTAATTCAGCCAGAGTGCAATTGAATAATTTTAAACAAAACAACTCAAGTAATTTTTACATATTTATTCATCACATACATCTAGATATTCAACACCCGATCAATCGCTATTGGGCTAAAATCTATTCTAGCTCTGTTTTAGCTATAGCCAGAAATTTTTTCAGTGTAGGAATTCCTTTTTGAACAGTATTTAAAAATTGAGTTTTTTGTACATCCACTTCTGTGTTTACCAGGACTTCTAAATACTCCAATGTTTTGAAAGCCTTCATCTACAATTCGTCTGAAGGTACTCTCTGATTTTCCTGAAAATAACATTAATACTTTTAGTAATAACGCACCTTTATTAATTAACAATAGGTATCTAAACTAACAAACAATACATTAGAACAAAAATAACTACTCCTCTAAATTAATATGAAACGGTAAAGTATCAAATTGTGTCGACCGATCTACAAATAACTCCTTGTCAATTCTTACAATACAGCAATATAAACAAACCAAAAAATGGAAAAGAACAGTAATCATACTATGTTATTATAAACCTTTTCGTTTTAAATATTCACCATATCCCTATTACATACCTGTTATTAAAACTGTTCGGGCATAAACATCCTCTAAATCTGATAATAAGCGTCCAGCTTGGTTTTCCGCAAAACACCGTTGGAACACGTTATAAATCACTTCCCCAGCTCCACTCGAAACGGTTTATTCGATTTCTTCTTATTTATGATGATAGTAATGACAATCAACGACTATGACTCAAAAAAAAAAATAGAAAAACAATACAAAAACTGAAGATTTGTGCACCATTCAAACAAAGATATCATAACAGTGACGTCAATGACATGTCAATTGATAGTTGCCATAATCAGACTTATTTTAGTTCCTCAAACATTCTTTTCAAGATTTTTTGGTTGGCCTGTAAATCATTACTACTACCACGCGCGGATAAACTCGCACTGGAAATCGCTCCATGCATTTGCTGGAAATTGCACAAAGTACGAGAAACAAAAACCGCGCGCGGGTGCTGGGTCCATCTCAGTGTTTTGTCAAACCGGGACCACGACAATGCGAATAATACAGTCGGGGATTCACAATCGAATCTGCGCCCAGTTCCCCGACTGTACAGGGAAATAAGGCTATGCGTACACGTGTAGCCCCGCGTACGGATCACGGCAGGGCCAGCAATTCATGTAATATAGTTTTAGGACGTTTGTTACAGATGAGATACACTAAATGTATTTTGTCACAGTAATTATCTGCACCAAAGAACCGAGCGGATGTCAAACGTTCTTAATTCGTACATAGTGGTATTTCATTTTTACCTAGTGGAACTTATACATAAAACTAAATATTCTTTAACAAAGTAAACCATAAATGTGAAAAAAATTCAGTACGATACCTACGATATGTTGATTTTTTATGTTGCCGTGATGTTGCTAGTGCAAATTCACATATTTATTTCTCGACATTGACAAGTACTTTTTCTTATGGACGTCAAATAAAAATTCGGAAAAACCTTCGTTAAAACGAACTGGAAATAAACTTTCTATCTATCTATCTTTTTCAAAATAAATTTACAGTCTCTTTATGTCTATATAAAATTATTCTTATCTGCATCTGTTAGCTCGGCAAGTCTCGCTCCCCCCAAGTATCGAAACGACGGACACCCTCAAACGGCACCCGTTCACGAGTTAACGCGGGAACCAGCCATCCCCCTCCTCAACCATGTTAGAGGGAACTGAGCGACCCGTCACCCAAAGCTACCATAGCAAGACGTATGTGTCAACTGATAACTTTTAGTTTCCAGTTAACTACTCGTATGTGAGTTGTCTTGCGATATTTTCTTTTACAATCAAAGCATTAGACTTAACGAAGATGAGTTGAAATCTCCTAGATACCTCTGCCAGAAATCGGGTTCTAGCCCGCCTTAAACAACGCTGCCAACGCTCGATTTTACATCGACATGAATTGAAGTGTTTATTTTAAAATAAAACTCAAATAAATTTTATTAATACAGACACTGTCCTCATTATCTTTACTTTCTTCCGTATCTGAACAAAAACACTGCAACAATCAACATTTAACCTTAACACATACCGTTATAGTCGATTTTTAAATAAACGTATGTTATCTTCGAGTCCATATGTACATAGATATAATACTGTTTAATACAATTATAAGCAGTTGATGGGTTTCTGGCATCGGGAAGCCTGTCGAGCCCTCAGTAGAAATCGGTGTACCTTCGCAGCTGTTCATTTGGGCTACATTTAGAAGACACCGAGCCTCAACATGTCTAGAGGTCAGTAAGATAAGGTCTTGATAAGAAATCTACTAAGCGTTGTGTTGCTTTTATATGTTTTATTCACATGATTATAAAGTTTATGTAATGGTTCTGTTAGACTAGAGCAAATAAATAGGTTTTGAAAATATTATACATATTCATAAAAATAAGTTCCCTTCATCATACTTGTACTGAAGCACTTCAGTTGACCATAAAATAGAATAAAGTAAAATATTTTTCTTTTTATTTAATATTCGTTGACAAATCATATGACTGCCACGCTTTGAGTATAAAAATATTCCATATAGATATACAACAACAGACATAAACTTATTAAATTGTTGGTATTGCAAGTTAAGTAATAAACGTACGAGATCGGTGCGGTACCGGGACAAATACCGAAACAATTCCCACTTACAGGCAGACACGCCAAATTTCTCCCCGATCCTAGCTACGATTGCGATAGACGTCAAGTGTCAAGTAATTAGCTTATCAAGTGGGAAAAAGTATTCACAAAAACAACAGCAAAAGCGAATTTCAAATTCGTAATTAGCAAAATTCATTATAATAAATTAAAGTTGATATCGGCCCCTATTCCTATTGCGACAATTTCACTTCCCCAATGCCGGCTTGTGCAAACATTATTTATTAATGCGTGTTTAACCTCTAAAGATAAGTAAACTAAGTATTTTATTGTCACCGACAAGGTTATATAGCTATAGGTTGTATAGCTACACCAATAAAATTATAATCTGCCAAAGTACGGAGTACGTAAATACGAATAACAAGCGCCTAATGAATAAAAATTGTTGTTTTCAATATATACACCATACAAGCTTCTTATGAAATATTACTGTTTTTAGTTCCCAAAAAGCAATGGGGTATCGATTGGGCAAAAAATGTAAAACTAAATTATTCAAAATTCCAAAAGAGAAAATTTCATTAATATGCCAAAATGGTAGCAAGATGATAATTACACTCCGACCAATATGCCTGAACTGACAAGCGTCGCTATTATGGTTTAAATGTTGCCATTTTTTTAAACTGTATACTAATTTTAGACAAACTATAAAAACCAAAGCAGGTAACCGAGGTTCAAAGAAAGGCCGTTCCACTGACGGTCGGACTATACCTGATATTTTGAACAGCGTTTCAACCTATGTGCATATGTACAATTTATTTATAATTCTTTGTGGGCATTTACATTTGTCTATCTGTGCATTATGTTAAATCGGATATTCTCATCAAAATGCGGGTCATTTAAACGTAGATACAGCATTTATAAACTTCTCCACTATATCACAGTGTGCACTTTATATTGAATATATCGATGTTTCATGAGCTTCATATTCGAGTTAGTTTCATTACCAACAAACAGCAAAACATTCCAAAAATGAAATAATATTTTTAAAATTATCGCAAAAAAAGTTAACAATAGGACGAAGAAAATCAAGTAAGGACAAAGAATTAAAGATGGAATGCTTTGTCTACATAACTCTGTACGTAGGGCAAACTGGCCCTGGAATTTCGACGTAGAATCGCTGTCGATAAACTTTGTGCAAAATAAGTTCATTTTACTTAAATACGTCTAGTTATATCTACATCGGTATTCATCTTTAGGTTATGAAAAAAAAGTTAATTACTCGTATTTTCTGCGAATAATTTAAAAAACGCAAAAAGTTTACTTATTTTTATTACGAGGATGGATTGAAAAGTTCGCGGCCTAACATAAATAGCATTGTCATATTATTACAAAACTATCCTCAAATGAAACCTAGACTCTTTGTCAGTCTCTGTGCAATTTCTCTCTGAGATAGATGCCTAATTATTTATTTTATTAAACATTAAGTGAGAGTAAGTTTCATTCATTTTGAAAATGGATAGTTTAGAGCACCCTGTCGTGATCAAATACCTCCACAAGAAACACTTAACTCAAAAGCAGATTCATCAAGATATGGTGGCTACCTTAGTAACATCTGCTCCGTCGTATACAATGATAAAGAAGTGGAACAATTTAAACGTGGACGAGAGAGCATCAAAAATGACCCCCGCTCTGAACGGCCCTCTACAGCTACGACTTCGGAAAACATCGAAAAAATATGTGATCTCATCATGGGAGACAGAAGATTGAAGGTGTCTGAGATGGCAGAAGCTCTAGGGATTTCATATGAACGTAAACAAAACATGATCGTTTACGAGTTAGGGTTCCACAAGGTGTCTGCAAGATGGGTTCCACGGCTCCTTTCAGTTGAACAGAAACGAACTCGGCTCACGATTTCTAGAGACTGTTTAGAGCTTTTTCAAGCTGATCCAAACGAATTTTTGGCAAGGTTTGTTACTATGGACAAAACATGGGTTCATCACTATACTCCTGAATCCAAACAACAATCCAAACAATGGAAGAGACCCTGATCTCCGACCCCCAAGAAAGCCAAGGTGTGTTTTTCAGTAAACAAAGTAATGGCACCGGTTTTCTGGGATTCTAAGAGTTTCATCTTGGTTGATTACTTAGAAAGAGGTCAAACTATAAATTCTGCATACTACTGCACACTATTACATCGTTTACACGAAGAAATAAAGTCTAAAGACCAGGATTGTTGACCAAGCAAGTTTTATTTCATCAGGACAACGCTCGTGTTCACACATCTGCAGAATACCTTTTTTGAATTTTAATTCTATTGGTATCTTACACCCTACATAATATTTTTTACACAGAATATAATGGCGTAAAATTGATTTTATCAGACTTTTATTAATTTCAATTAATTGACCACGACGCAAACACTAAGTGAAGGAGAAATAAACATTTCTAGATTCATAGTTCGAATGTTCAGTTCATGCTTTTAGTTTATAAAATCCATCTAAAATCACCTTTCACAGCCAAGACTGGCGGTATGGCTTTCCGCGTTTTTTTATCACGCTGTACTTGTGTAAGTGTATTTGCAAACAATAAAATAATGTGAGTTATTGTTACAGCCACGTGCTAACACAGTTATTTTATTATCATAGTTACCAGGCCTTCATTCTGTGACCGACACCAGCTGCCTACTGCTTGATCTTATCAGTGGGTAAATTATAAACTGTACTTAACTGCATTGATGCTACTTAGTATGGTAAATTAAAGTTGAAGTAAATGAACACTTACAAAAGATCATTCGCAAAATAAGACTATCTCTAAGAAAAGTATTTTGTTCATTCAGAAGAATATTAATAATTTAAAACTAAGAAAATTACCCATGAACAGCGTCATGGTTTTCGTTCCTAAATGAGTAAGCGTTTCCAAAATGTAAGCTGGCTAAAAGTAGCAAATCTTTCATTGGAATGTCAATAAGTTGTTACAATAAAATGCCGAAATCAGTTCAATTTCTGCCCCTCAGTAAGTTCAAGAAAACTATTAAGAAAACACTATGCCGAAGAGCTTTCTATAAGATCAAAGATTATTTGGATGAAGAAAGGGCGTGAGATTGAAGACCCCACAGGCTATTTCGGTTTCTGCTTTTGAAAACTAATACACATACACTGTAAACAGCTTGGCTGCGGCATTTCATTAGCAGCACGCACAATTAGCTAACATGGGTAGCATAGACCTTCTACCCCAACTATTTTATAAACGATTCTTTTTTTAAATATTGAAGTGAGGTATTTCCGCCGGTTTCTTTTTCTCTCAGTCTAACTATAATACCTTTTAAAAGCTGAAGTTAAGTTGAATTTCTACCATCTCGATGATGACAAAGAAAGAAGACTCTAAACAAGTGTATAATGTTGACCTCTGATAATATACAATATTTTGAATTTTAAGGATTTCCACAGAAGTCCAAAGTCTTATTATTATTGTAAGACAACCACAGATATTCGGCAAGTGCCGATTGGGTAGTCCATTCGGGTTTTATCAACCAAAACCCAAACGGAACAAGCCGGGCAGCATTTTTCCTTAATGCAAATATATGTACACATATACAACTTTGCCGCTTGGAATTGCCGATTGGTTTCAGCTCATATACACATATACGTATATGTACATATGTACGCACCCCTTTCTGGTTTTTCAAAACTATCCACTGGGGTTGTTGTTTGCAATTGATTTGACCCTTTAATATACTATCCAAGAGTGAAACATGTTCGAAATAATTCGACTCGTAAACAGTAACTTACGAGTAATAACAAAATGTACGCCAAAATATGTTTTATTCCACGTTATGATTAGTTAATAATTGCTCTATCTAGGGATAGTATAGTAACTAAACCTACATGTGATTTCCACGAAACGTGAGACGTCGTCGACAAAATCAGGTCCAAATTAAATAGTGGCTTCGATACCAGTCATAATATGACAAAATCTCTATTAGTGTTTATTTCTTACCAAAAAACAGAGCAAATCCTATTCAACTCCCATATTAGTATATACAAATATTTATTAAAACTTTGCAAAAATGTTAAAAGAAGCCAATATTCTGACTGATCTTTTAATCTATAACCGGCCATTAATTCTTATGTTACGATGGTTACTAAAAACCAGTTTAGGTAGAATAAAATATTCAACAAAAATATTTTCCTTGTCTACGTTAGTAATTCATAGCAACAACAAATGAATAGCTTCATACGTAATGATCTTATAACAATGTTGTTTACATTACAATATTGTTTATGATCGATCTCCCCCTGTTACGCTACTATAAAACATCCCCCTCAAAATGTAGGTAAAATTAGTATTTTAATAATCTGATAATTATTATGGAAACCGATTCGAGATTACAATAATTAATTACAGTTAATGTAAAATTCTTTTAATTTTCCTCCAGGAACAGTAGTTTTGTGTCTTAAAGGTTATTTTTATCCAGAATTTATAGATTTAAAGCAAAGAGAAGCACAGAAAGCCTCCGCCATCTAACGGCACACTTCATGTAGAATGTTGCCAAACTGTTCAGGTATAATATAAGCAGGTAGTTAGTTGTTCGAGCAAACGCAGATCCGCCGCTGTGATGATCTGTCGTTGTAGAAACATTCGTTATTGATTTATTGTGAAAAAAAAATAATCATCATGGATATACGCTTCCAGTGTTTTTGTTTATTGATTGCTTTATGTAAGTAGAATTTTAACATTTTTTACCAAGTTTTAGCCTCGATAAGCACTCATAGATGAAGCCAGTGAAATCCATTACAAAGTTACTTAAATTACTACTTTTTAAATTTGTTATTTTCGTAACAGTTGAGCGATTACTTTTCCTGCAGTCACTAATAAAAAGGCTCTACACAATTGGCAGGAAATTGTGTTCATTACAGAATTAATATTATAAGTAGACGTAAACTTGGCACCTAATAGACCCAACGTAGATGACAAATTGAACCGATATCTAATGAATAACTACAACTATTAACAAATTTGGATAAATCATGGCACAAGTAAACAAACATTTTTATTAAAAATAGCATTTTATAATGTGTCACTCGAAAGAATGCGTGAATAAGTATTACAAGCATTAATTCCGTTTAAAATCTGCACGTTTTTACGTCAGTAATTATCATCGTATGATTTTTGAAATATACCTAGAGACGTCTAAACCTGTTGAATCAGTTTTTTTCAAATTGTACAAACTCAAAATAATTACGTTAACATTGGAAATACCAGTAATATTTGATTGCTAAGGGTATTTATTTACCGCGTAGAGGCGTATTTTACAATAATCCTACCTCCAAAGGGTCACATTTGCGAGGCTCCGCGTTTGGATCCCGTTAACAAAACGGTTAATATTTAAAGACAAGTATATTTTATATTTAAGAACGTGTTTTACATTTTATTATAATAATAAAATAATTTATTTTAGTCATCTAGGCCCAAAGAAATTATGGTACATAAAATTGTACATGGCTTTGGTTGGTTTGGTTGGTTCAATCAATTCAGAGGAAAACATTTAACAAATAAGGAGGACAGCAAATAGGTAACAGCAATAGCTACTTTTGTTAGCATGCTATTTATAGGATGGGAAAAACGTAAAGCAAATCCTGGAGAAGTTTCACATCTTACTCGTTCCCAGTCGCCATGTTCAAAACATCCTGGTTTTAGTTTTCATCCTGTATAAGTGTTTTGCTTTTTTCGACTTGTTTAGAAAAACAAAAACAAAGTACGGCTAACTGGTTGCGCGTGCGCGTCAGCCCGAAAGACCGGTGTTCGCGCCAATGTGGCGGTCAGTAATGCTGCGTTCCGTTTGCCGATTACAGCGCTCACAGCGCTCATATACCCGTTCCGTTTGCCCGTGAGCGCGCTCACAGCGATATCGATACGTCGTCAATGACGTCAT
Source organism: Marasmarcha lunaedactyla (assembly GCA_923062675.1). Classification (NCBI taxonomy): domain Eukaryota; kingdom Metazoa; phylum Arthropoda; class Insecta; order Lepidoptera; family Pterophoridae; genus Marasmarcha; species Marasmarcha lunaedactyla. Next base: position 6,797,096 of record OV281339.1, on the reverse strand, counting down.
AAACGCCGCCATCTTACCACTCACAGTGCCAACGCTACGGAGCATGGTCGCTGTGAATGGCCTGTCAAAACTGACACATGACGTCACTGTTGATGTTTTTATTAGTCGATTAAAGATTTTAAAAGCTTGCTTATTAATTTTCTTTCGTAATAAAGTAAAAAAATGGCTCCTGCTTCATTCAGGGTCAAAGATCTTAATGAAATTATAACTTTAGACTTAATCGACGAACAATCAGAATGTTAGCGCGCTATTTACCGTTCCGCTTGCAATATCACTAATAACAGTTTTAGCGCGCTCAAACGAATCGGAACGGTTTTGAGCACTTTTAGCGCTGTGAGCGCTGTAATCGGCAAACGGAACGCAGCATATGTATTTTAGGCTACCCGCATAATTTTAATATTTCTTTGACATTAGCTGTCAAACGCGCCGCATCGTTCGCTACCAAATAGTACATAGCCGCTCTCGATACGCACCGCACGCTCCGAACCCTCACGCGCGTCGGACGCTGTGTACCACCTACTTGTAGAAGGGAAGTTTCATCTGAGCTCCCTGACCGCACCGCTCGTGGTTGCTCGCTTACTAGCGACCCACACCCGCTTACTGGACTGCAGTGATATAAATACTGTAAGAAGACACTTGGAATAACCCGGGCCCGGAAGAAGAAAAGGTCGAAGTACTGCCGCTCCAGGTCGTGTGTTTGGGTGAGAGCTAGGTGCCTCCTTCCAGGTTAGTTCGTGTAGTTCCATATATAATAGGTATTAGATCCCCCAAAACCGCCTATAACCTAACCCGCATACCACACGGGTGTGTATCCCAAGCGATAATAGGGTGGCCTTCGCTATCGAAGAAGTGGCCGCCACATACCCCTTTCTGGTCCATCGAGCCGGATCTATCACCCCTTTCTGGTCCACCGAGCAGGATCTTTCACTTCGAGATCGTTCTGGTCTCTTCACCCTCGTTATTTCTACCTAGGTATTAGGTATCGGTTCCTAGTAACCGCCCCTAGCCTCTCAACGTCGCAAATTCTTTTATAACATCCGCTATTTCATTAGAATACAGTCCATTCTTTAATTCAATACTTATACCTAAGTCGATCTTATCTCCCGAAAGCCGCATCAAGTCACATCTTACATAAGTAAACGCATATTCCATTTTGTTTTTAAAAATAGCATTGAAATTATCTATTTTAATCAACTTTTATTTTTTTTGCAATTTGCAAACATAACTGTGGGTAATTCTATAAATTCTTCAAGAGTATTCTCGAACGTTCCGTTTGCCTCAGCTAGCGTGGCCGCTCTTACGTAACAGTTATCACATGTTCGAGGGTTTGATATTTAGAATTTTATAAGAATTGTTAATTTTAAATGACGTCTAAGGGTGCAAGTGTTTCTAAAAGCGCTGACAAAATGTCTTTGGCACTTAAGAAATTAATTAAAAAACGCGACGAAATATTTTCTCGTTTACAAACCATCTATAATTATTCAAAAAACGCTTTTCAAGATGAATCTTCTTCCGAGTTATTTTTATGTAACATAATTTCTTTAGACGATCTTCGCTCTGAGTTCAATGACCTTGTTGAACAAATTAATGACACAGAACTAGAGATAAATCCTTCGTATGAACCTAGTTTTCAAAGCTGGTCTGCATTCGAAGATTTATATTGTCGTTGTAAACATGTCGCAAATAAACTTTCAAATTCAGAAAATAAATATTCAGTCATACTGCCGCAGTCTTCTAAAAAACGTTTTATTAAATTGCCTAAGTTAGATTTAGTCAGTTTCTCCGGAGCAGAACCTACTAAATGGACTACATTTAACGAAACTTTTAAAAATACTATCCACGAAAATCCTGATTTAACCGACAACGAACGCGTGCAATATTTGCTAGGCAAGCTGTCGGGTCGCGCTTTGTCCGTTTGTACTGGTATTACACCTAATGCGGAAAACTACCAGCTAATATGGCAAACCCTTGTCAATAAGTACAACGATAAACGAACTTTGGCAACTGCGTACCTAGAACAAATGTTCGAATTTAAACCTTTCAGTACCGCTTATTCTCATAACATAGACTTATTTCTGGATAAGTTTTGCGCCGCTGAATCTTGTTTACAATCGCTGAACTTGACCAACCTTTCTGATTTTATTCTTTTACATATCGCTCTTAATAAAATTGATTCTGAAACCGCTCGCTCCTTCGAAATGCAGTACAGAAACTGTTCCATACCTACATACAATGATCTTATAAACTTTCTCCGCGAACAATCTAAAATACTCGATCGCACTGATTCAACTTCTAACTACCCACATAGTAAAATCCGTACATCTAATCCATCTCGTCAACACAACAATAATACCCGCTCCGCTGCAAAATCAACGCATTCTTTTGTAACCGCTTCTCACTCGCAAGTTTGCTCGTTGTGTAAACAGTCTAATCATTCTCAATTGTACAAATGTCCCGAGTTTAATGACTTATCTGTCGACAAACGATATGAAACCGTTAAATCTCATAAGGCGTGTACCAATTGTTTAAGTTTTAGATATAAGTTAAACTCTTGCAAGTCAACGTTTAATTGTCGCTACTGTAACCACAGACACCACTCACTACTGTGTCGCAAGCAGGTTTCGAACCGCGAGCCTGCGCCAGCCGCCACTGCTCCGGCAGGGCCGAGCTCGGCCGCCGCGCGTCCGCACCTTCGCTGTCTCGGCTGCAGTCGCCGACCCGCGATGACTCACGCGCATCACGGAACAATGTTGCGTTGTGTAATAAGTTAGACGCTCGAGATTCGCGCGCCTCCACTTGTTTATTAGGTACAATCGAACTCGGGGTTCGCGATGCTTTTGGTACATTGCATAAAATACGCGCCTTATTAGATTCGGGATCACAAAATAATTTTCTTACTATGAATGCTTGTTTAAAACTGAAGCTTAGTTACAATAAAATTTCCCGCGCAGTAGTAAAGGGCATAGGTTCCTCCTCGAACCCGATCAAAGGCAAAACATCACTTGTTATTAATTCTCTTAAGAGTAATAGTTTGTCTTTTCCGCTCGACGCTTTTATTATAAACCGCATAACTGATACTTTGCCAGATATTCAAATAGACTTAACCGCGCTTTCTTATTTGCAAAATATTACTCTCACTGACAATAACTTTTATAAACCGGGAGATATCGACCTTCTCATAGGTGCCACGCTATTTACTGACATTTTACTTTCAGGACGCATTACTGGCCCTGCAGGTACCCCGACGGGTCTGGAGACAGTATTTGGCTATGTTTTAATTGGCAACGCGCCAACCGTTATTAATAATAATTGTTTAACCGCGAATAATATTTCTTTATGTGCCTTTACGGAACCCGCGCCGCAAATTGATAATATTTTAAACAAATTTTGGCAATTAGAGGAGGACTCGTATGAGCCAGTCTTAAGTCCGTGCGCCCGCGAATGTGAACCTATATTTATTGATTCCGTGTCGAGATGCTCGACCGGCCGCTATGCAGTCGCTTTAACTCATACCAATCCGCTAGGCGACGCTTTGCTACGCTAGAACGCAAGTTTACTGTCGCCCCCGAATTACGCGCTGAGTATAACGCTATAATTCAGGAATATATCGCTAAAAATTTTATTTCGCCGCTCTCATTCGATGACTACTCTGGTTATTACATTCCTCACCACGCCGTAGTTCGCGCCGACAAGGTGTCTACTAAGGTACGAGTGGTCATGTACGCTAGTTGTAAAACAGATACAGGTTACTCTCTCAATGATATTTTACACACCGGACCTAATTTACAAAATGATTTATTTTCAGTTTTACTAAATTTTCGTTTATATAAAATCGCATTTACCTCTGACGTGAAACAAATGTACCTAGGTATTTGTGTTCTTGAAGAGCATCGCAAATTTCAAAAGTTTTTATTTCGCTTCGATACTTCCTCGCCGCTAGTTTCCTACCAGTTCAATCGCGTGTGCTTCGGTCTCCGCAGCAGCCCGTACCTCGCCATGCGCGTGCTGCGCAAGCTGTGCGCTGACAAGGGCTTGCGGTTCCCGCTGTTGACGTCATTCTACGACATTGTTATATGGATGACATCTGTTATTCAACGCCTACTTTAGACGACGCTGTCAAGCTCAAAGATCAGCTGCTCGGGTTGTTCTCATCTGGCGGTTTCGAATTAGTCAAGTGGTCGAGTAATTCGACTGAGCTACTTGACACGCTACCCGAGTCTCACCGCTACTCGTGTAATATTAATTTTCTAGAAGATGAACCTTACAGCTGAAAGTCTGAAGGCCGACATTCAGAAATGGCTGATTGAAAATAGAATTCACTATGAAGAATTCTTTACAAAGGCTGAGCTTATGTGCCTTGTGAATGATAACAAAACAACTCCAATGTATGAAGCTGAAGAATTCATAAAACAAAATGGCCATGAGGTTTGGAAACTTCCACCATATCACTGTGACCTGAATGCAACTGAACTGATATGGAGTTTGGCTAAAAGAAAAATAGCCAGCAAAAATTTAGGAATTCCTGGTAAAGAAATGGAGAATCTTATAAAGGAATGTTTTAGTAGTGTCACAGCCAGTGATTGGAAAAAATGCACAGATCACACTATTAGTGTCGAAAATAAGTACAAAGTAAGAGACAGGATATCAGAAACAGAGTTGGAACCCTTCATAATTTCTGTACGTTATGATGATACTGATAGTGATTTTTCATATGAAGGCATTGAATTTCTTGATTCTGATCTAAGTTCTGATAGTGACAAATAAATACCTACATTAAAATGCTTTTTCTTTTATTTATCCTTAACAATTTTTTTAAATTAGAATTTCAAGTATCAAGAATTTTCAGCGTGTTACATCAGTGTTGACACCTGACAGATTTTTGAATTTACCGCCTTTTTCATGGGACTAGACTTGCTCGACAGACTCTAGCTTGGAATTTTGATAAACATTTATATGGCGCGGGAATCGTAAATTTTGTACTATCGGTAATTCGTGTAAATACTGTTTCCAAATTTGTATAATGTTTTCTGGCGGAGTATCGTCCCAGTTCAACTTTAAAGTACAAAGAGTTTATAATAAAAATTTTGCGTATAAAGTAACAGGCGCAATCAATCCGAGTATATCACATTGACGGGCGATTACAGACAGAATATTGCGTTTAGTGCACGGCCTATTGTCAAGAGTCACTGTGAAATAATACTCGTCAGTAACAGGTGACCACTGGAGTCCGAGAACCTTTAAGCTGTAAGGTTCGTCTTTTAGAAAATTAATATTACACGAGTAGCGGTGAGATTCGGGTAGCGTGTCAAGTAGCTCAGTCGAATTACTCGACCACTTGACTAATTCGAAACCGTCAGATGAGAACAACCCTAGCAGCTGATCTTTGAGCTTGACAGCGTCGTCTAAAGTAGGTGTTGAATAACAGATGTCATCCATATAACAATGTCGTAGAATGACATCAACAGCGCGCGGGAACCGCAAGCCCTCGTCGGCGCACAGCTCGCGCAGCAGGCGCATGGCGAGGTACGGGCTGCTGCGGAGACCGAAGCACACGCGATTGAACTGGTAGGAAACTATCGGCGAGGAAGTATCAAATCGAATTAAAAAGCGTTACTAACTTACTCAAAAGCGTTATTAATTCGCGACCGCTAACGTTGCTCGGAGAAGACCCATCGGAATTGAGCGCTTTAACTCCGGCACACTTTCTAATGTCGACGCCGCTAAAACATTTGCCCGCTTGTGACGTTACTGAAGAACCTTCAAACTTGTTACGCCGCTACGCTTTGCTGAACCAAATGGTTCAGTCGTTTTCTAAACGCTGGAAGCAGGAGTATTTGCATCTCTTTCAAAGTAGAGCTAAATGGAATACTCCCTCCAATCCTATCACAGAAGGTACTGTCGTTATCATCTTGACAGATAACTTAGCCCCGCTTCACTGGCTTTTTGGCGTGGTAACTTCTACTTACCCTGGTAAAGATGGGATTGTTAGAGTTGCGTCAGTTAAGACGGCTACAGGTGTGTATAAGCGCCCTGTCGTCCGTCTCTGCCCTCTACCTTCGCAATAACCGCTCGCTTCATGCCTCCCCGGCGTCCCGCTAGTTACTTTAGTTTAATTTTCTTTAAAACCAGATGGTTTTAAGGCCGGGGGCATGGTCGCGCCAATGTGGCCATCAGTATGTAGTTTAGGCTACCCGCATAATTTTAATATTTCTTTGACATTAGCTGTCAAACGCGCCGCATCATTCGCTACCAAATAGTACATAGCCGCTCTCGATACGCACCGCACGCTCCGAACCCTCACGCGCGTCGGACGCTGTGTACCACCTACTTGTAGAAGGGAAGTTTCATCTGAGCTCCCTGACCGCACCGCTCGTGGTTGCTCGCTTACTAGCGACCCACACCCACTTACTGGACTGCAGTGATTTAACTACTGTAAAAAGACACTTGGAATAACCCGGGCCCGGAAGAAGAAAAGGTCGAAGTACCGCCGCTCCAGGTCGTGTGTTTGGGTGAGAGCTAGGTGCCTCCTTCCAGGTTAGTTCGTGTAGTTCCATATATAATAGGTATTAGATCCTCCAAAACCGCCTATAACCTAACCCGCATACCACACGGGTGTGTATCCCAAGCGATCATAGGGTGGCCTTCGCTATCGAAGAAGTGGCCGCCACAACCGGTTTTTGCTTAACGTTCACCTTTGATAATGAACTTGTCGATTTGTTTTGTGTACGCTAAAAATATTTGGGTTTGATTTTTCAGCCGCTAGATATCTATTATATGATATTGAAACTTAGTTCTAAAACTTACAACTGAATTTGTTGTAACATTATTGAATCTTATGATATGTTTTACTGAAAGTCAGTTTAATTAGAATGTTCTTTCTACGTATGATTAACAATACTGGTGTTATCATAACTCTTACAATGACTCGTACCCTTGTTGTTTTTATTTTTCTGGGTCGGGCTGCTTCTATATTAATCGTGTATTATAATTAACAAAATCACTCAAAAAGAAAGACCAAATGTTCCACTGGATACAGCTCTATCACACTATACTCATCCAAACCGCACAATTACCGAAGAACAAACAGATGTAACACAATGTTGCATTATAATTTAAGTTATAATTAAGTGTATAAAAGATACAACAATTAGCCATCACAATCAGAAGGTATTCCTTACTGTAATATGACGTAACATTACAATTGACCAATTAGATGCATTCTCCATTGAAATTACAACATTGGAAAAGGAGGGATAATTATTGAATTTCCTGAAATTATAAATGTATTAAACAATTAAGGATCTATATTCATAGAGCAGTTATGCTATAATACTTTTGCTTTATAACTAACTAATTTGATCAATCAAGTCGATTATTCATTGAAGATTACAACATAAGATGAAGGTATGAATAATTGAAGTTGTAATAAATAATTCTGTACCAATCTGACTTCCTTAAATAATTAATTAGTAAATAATTAAATATAAATATTTATAAAGAAAAGCCTTCACTTTGGGTGCAGCAGGCCACGTATATTTTTCCATGATTTTAGCATACAATGGAAATTTAGATTAAACACCCAATGCAAGAGTAGAATTAAAGTATTTTATACAGTGTCGTAAAATAAATTCATTTAATTACTACTATTTGATTGCTTTGTATTTGTAATGAGAATTTCCAACGCCTGTGTTTTGTGAGAATATCTTCGGGAAATTTAGTTTTAAAGTAATATTTTACCATATCGTCGATGCCAAAGTAACGGTTTTAATAAATATAAGTATTTGTGCCTAAAGCCCGACTACGTATTCGCTTTTTCACGTTGTTTTGATTAATTCTGTTTATTGATTTATAATTGAGTCATTTATAAGTTTTTATTATTATTATTGCATTCATTTAATTATTTGAGAATTAAAGAGACATTTATGGTATTGGAATTTAAAGTAACACATGTATTTCGCATTGGCTTGTCCAGTTTAATATATATTTTCATAATTTGTAACAAATAAATTACACCTTTATTTATCAATTTAAATATATATTACAGACTTCGTTGAAAGACTATGTAAAAAGTCAATAAAATATGGAAATCTTGAGGACAAATTTTCCTCGATAGATGAAAAAAGTATGTCTTCTTTTCAATTATTCCTTCTTCGCGTCTCATGCTAGGAAGAAGAAGATCTTTTTTACTTGAGTTTTATTGTCTTATCTCTTGAAGATAAGGCAGCGGTAAATTCTCTAGTTAGATCTAGAATCTGATTTTCGCTTAAATTTGTTATGCATCGTAAAATCAAGATGATTTGAATCATACAAAAACACGAGATTAGTTTATCTATAAATATTTGATTTATATGATACAGTTATAATTTCCTGTTATAATACTAGTTTACCTTGTCATAAGTTTCTTAATGATTTATATACGTATATAGGTACGATATCAAAAATAAAAGTGATGTTGTCAAATTATCAAGAAATTATCAAATTAGGGAAAAGTAGCTAATGGATAGACCTAACTCGCTAATTTTCAATCTAAATACTTTAAACAAATATTCTTAACATCATATACAAGCAATATCTGAGAATAAGTGACAGCGACCAGCCTTCAAGCCCAGTTGGTAATTAACATATACTACATACGAATTATGTAGTATATGTTGATTAACTACAAAATTCGTTACTACATTTCCCCTATTACTTATACCGTGGGAGCCTTCAGACTTTCACCAAGCCAGGCTCTCATACTTTTGAAGAAGCGTATGCTTCCCCTAAATTTCCACGACACTCACAAGTTTTATAACTAAAAATAAAGCTAAAAAGGGCCTTTTAATTTACTTGCACGTGTTAATCTCAGCACAAATATCGTACAGCTACTAACGCATAGCTATTTATATGTATATTAAGTTGACAAGTAGTACTCCACAATAATAGCGTTTATGACGACACGAAGTACAAAAGTGTCTATTGTTAACAGCCGACTTTAAAATTCTACAATGAATGTCAGAACGTGATTGTATCACTTCTTATATTGTAACAATTTATGTCATATTTAAATTTAAAACTAGCTAAACTTTGTTGAAATAACAACATGAATTAGTATGGCATTCATATGTTTACTATTTATTAGCAGTAGACAAGTAAGATAATTCGCAATGTTATGTCCGGCGGCGATTGTCAGTGTTAAGTTGATCTTCGACTAGTTAGGTGCTATAAAACCAACCTGAACTCTAATTACGATTTATATTACAAATTACTTATTTAAAACCAACGTCGCTTTGGCTTAGTCTAGGTTTTACAAGTTAGACGAACCCACCACACGCTGGAGGTATGCCCCGCGTGGAATTCGGAGCGCAGTGCGCTCAGCTCTGTACTGGGTGCCGATGTCTCTCTTCCGACCGTGGTTTGCGCTATGGTCCAGAGTGAAAGTTCGTGGCAAGCGGTGTGAACCTCCTGCGAGGCTCAATTCTCGCAAAGGAGGCAGCGGAGAGGACGAGGAAAGATGCTGCATCCTCCCTTCCGCTTCGTAACCTTCACATTAGGCGCCCGGCTTTCATCGCTGAGAGTTTCGGCATCGTAAAGGCAGGTTTTTAGCAGGTAGGAATCGACCGTGGGGTTATCCATGAGGATTTTCCTGCGGCAAAAAAGAGGTTTTAAAAGTTAGAGTGGAAATTAATACGGTATTAAGGCTGGAGCAAGTGTTTGTAGCGGCTTATACAGTAACTGCACTACAATCTTTATCAGTAAGCGATTCCCTCTAAGGAAGTATAAAGTACTATGAGTACTATTACTATGTACTCATATTACCAAGTATTATGAGCACAGAACAGTCCATACTTTCTCTAGTTACAAGTAAAAAAACAAACAAAAACTGAAGTAAACACAATTTTGAATCTTAAAAAAAATTACCTAATCGGCGATAAAAAAACTTTTTCCGTAAACAAGCTATTGTATTTGTTCAATAATTGGGGAGTATTTATTAACAAACAAGAATTATTTACTAATTAGGCCAATTTGTACTACGAAAAAATAATTTACGCGTTGTTTTTTATCCTAATGGTTTTTCATTCCTTGTTTATCTTTTTCTTATTGTTGATTTGTCAATATTCCTATTTAGTAAGTAAATAAATTTCCATTAAAAGAGGAAAAGTAAAATGGGGAAATACAAATATTAGAAACAGACTTCATAGAAAACAACGCCTTAATTAGTTTCTACGTAGGGGAATGTGGACAAAAAGCCTTCGACAGAATTACCGCATTCGATCGCTATTCATAAAGTTTGTGCAAAATTAGCGTTAGATTTAGGGTCACGACCAAACACCAATAGTTTTAAAAATTTTCTGAAGAATCTATGAGCACGCTTAAAATTTTGCCTAAATATTGATATTTCCTATCCTTTACACTTTCGGCGACGTTGGCAGCCGCACAAGCTCAAACACTCGTTGCAGGAAGTTAGGAGGCCGTGAGTGTGTCCACGAAGATTGCGTCCAGCACCAGCCGCCTAATCATTTTCCAGGGTAATAGCGAAATTGGTATATTTAGTATCTGTGATCTGCTTGACTGTGACAAAGAGCAACCCGTGAACAAAGAAATACGAATTCAATTCATAGAAAATATTCTGGCCGCTGTTTTTTGTGCTCATTATTTTGTGTCTAATTTGCACGGGTTAACAGTTTCGGTTATGGGATCTGAGTCAGAACTTTGCTTGGGACACAAAACAAGGTGAACATAATTAAATAAATAACATACTGAAATTTAAAAAATCCCTTTTAAAAAGGTATCATTTAGCAGCTGATTTCAAAACAGTGTCTTCTAGGCAATTAATACAAGAATTAGCGTTCATGCAAAGTGATACGATAGACTGCGGAAAGCTTTAAAAAAAATTTTTTTGCTTTAAAAATCTATGTGGATAAGTAGGTTTTAAGCTTGAAAATCCAAAATTAATTAAAAATAAAAGCTCAATGTTCTTTTATTTCGACTTTAACCTTTGACTAGTCGAGCGGGGTCTTTGCGACCTGAAGTGACTTTAAATTGGAGTTATATTGATTTGAGGTCTTGTTATTAGGGTATTTTCTTAGTTTCAGACTAGCTTCGAAGTATTTAAATATACATGTAACATCCGATAGATGTTTTGCTGCGCTTGTATGTCAAAGTATTAAATTGGCATATGGTATGAGTTATAGCGATCAATATGCAGTACGATAGTTATGAGAATCTATTTGTAGAAGAATTTTTTCTATAATCAACAAGTCATTCGGTATTTGAGTACAACATAATTTTTTAATCATTGTCAAAAACATATTACTTAAACTTAATTACTGATAACTTGATGCCAGTAATTTTGGGGTAACATCATACCGCGCGCAAATAACTAACGTAACTTTTTATACTAGCGTATCATGGGTTAAACTGGTCAGACCAAACTTCCAGGAAATGTAAAATTACTTACCATGTATAAAAGAAAAATGAACTTTACACATATAACTATATAAATATCTATTATATTTAACACTGCAGCTTCAACTAGTCCGATTGGCTTTTTTACCGGCAGCATTCTGGTTTACTTTATCAAGGTCGACAAATAAATTTACTTTTTGTTAAAAAAGGGGAAAAAATAACAAATAAAATATACCTAAGGTAACATAATAATTAATTATTAACAGAAACTAGTAGTTAGTAGTTTCCAACATCAGTAACAGATTTTACGGTTTTTGTACAGTAGGTAAGTTGTTTTTAATTATCATTGTGAAAATCGTAGGTATCTCAACAAACTAGGTCAATAGAGGTTGATATTTGTAAAAAGATATAATTTTTTTTATTAGTATTTAGCAGGCGATTGCCTTCCATCTCACCTGATGGAAAGTGACGATGAAAACGAGGATCATATCCAAAGTGTAGTTTTATTTGCGGAATATTAAAAAAATCTATGGCATGTATGTTGAAGACGTTGAAGAGGTGGCCAAAAACGTAAAAAAATTGTCAGCAGTCCAAAATGTTATAACATTTTTGCCAGAATACATAGAAGAAACTTTAATGATAGCTCTATGTGTATTTATCGACTAGAATCGATTTTATACTTTACTTTTTTCAAGTTTTTTTATACATAGCATGCCACTCACCTGACAGCAAAAGCCGTCTATGGACATCATTAATCGTAGACGTTTTGTGAATCAATCGGACAATATAATAAAGATATTTATTGTATATCCCATTAACTTTCCTCTTTTCCTCTATTTTTTATTCTATAATTTTATAATTATGACAATAATGTATTAAAATCTAACGCATTTCGAATACTTACAATTTTAAGCTTAATTCATTTCAAAAATTCACTTTACCGCTACAATATACAAATTACAGTTACGCTGACCGTAGGTGTCTTGAAAATCAATAATCAATTAAGCACCGAATTAATTTGTCGAACTTCCCTAATTGAAAAGATGTTTTATTCAACAAAATTATAAGTGTTTTTTTGATATGAATGTTATCACATTTGCTTAGAAACCCATAAAGGTGCTTTTCAATTCTAAGACCTTTGAATGGGTAAAATCTATGGACACAAGGTAGCTCATAATCAAGTGGATCCGATGTACGTTATGTGGCTTTTTTGTAGCGGCTTTTTTGTAAGAAATTCTTTACTTTTATAAACTCACTCATTCCAATTCTAAAAATCACATTCAAAGTCTCCAAACACTTCTCATTAGGTCTAATACGGATTGGGATCTGATTATTGCTACTGAATGCTGGTTGCCTGGAACCGACTATATACAATCTATAGACGGATATGATGTCGCCTTAACTAAAAAAAACTTTACTCAAAATGAAGGTGTGGTGGTGTACTTTAAAAATAATATGGCTGTAAAGATAGCTCAACCCAACATATTAAATGCAAACTGCCTTGCCCGTACGTTAAATAATAACACTCTGATTCTCGCTATATACAGACCTCCTGATTATAAGAATATTAATCCCTTTATAGAATCTTTAAATGCTTATCTTTTCGGGTCTCACTTTTCCAATATAATAATTATTGTGGGTGACATCAATATAGACATAAAGGCCGATAATTCCGATTCCAATTCACCAGTTTATTTACACGTACTAGCTTGTCATAGTATCCTATCAGCACATACGTTTCCTACTCGCTATGGATCCTGTTTGGATCATATTATGCTCAAAACCAAACTTCCCGCATTTTGCAAAATTTCCGAGACATCAATTACAGACCACGAAACGTTGATATTTATACTGGAATTTGAACAGCATAATCACTCACAAAACAAAAATTTTGCTTTTCAATAAAAAAACATAATAAATAAGATCGACTTTCATGGTCTTGACTCAGACATACAGAATCTTGATTTAAATGCCATCTATCAAACGCAGGATGTGAATGTAGCCGCTAACTTATTACTATAGAATTTATGAACCAAAATCAAATTGAACACACACATTATTAATATTCCCAATCGCAAAAGATATAACAGCCCTGGATTACAAATGGATTACTCAAATGTATGAAGAATCGGGCTAAACTACACCAAAAATTAAAAAGAAACCGTAATAATGAAATAACTAAAACTTACTGGTTATTAAAAAAACTCAAACAAGATTACAAGAAATCATTACTTCTAAAGGCAGCTAACACTAGTACCAAAACTCTTTGGGACACCATCAAACATTTCAATAACTTTAATAATCCCGATTCAAATTTAATTTCATAATCAGACCCAAATAAACCACATTAATCAAGTATTCACTTCAATAGGAAAAAACCTAGCTGAAAAATCATTAAATCTACAGCGCAGCAAATCTCAACAAAATCACTCACCTTCACCAGCACGCTCTTTTGCATTGATTCCTACTGATGACTGTGAGGTTTAACTGGAATATTCCCCGATGCATTTAAACGCGCTGAAGTAATTCCCATTTATAAGAATGGAGACAGTGACTCTGTTAACAACTATAGACCTATCTCTTTACTTCTTACTTTGTCAAAAATCGTTGAAAAACTCATAAACAAGCGCCTAGTAGATTATTTAGAAAAACGAAATCTTCTCACAAGTTCGCAGTTCGGTTTCAGGGCAGATAGGTCTACGAGCGATGCTGTTTAGGAGCTGACTGCCCATATCGATGAGAAGAAGAAAGTGATATCTGTATTTCTTGATTTGCCTAAGGCGTTTGACACAGTCTCTGTACCAATCCTTCTTGAAAAACTATTTGAAAAAATTATTTGACTAATAGAAATCAGAGGGTTCAATTTGATAATCACGTAAGTGATGACCTCCCTATCATGTACGGTGTACCGCAAGGCAGCGTGTTCGGCCCCACACTTTTTCTTATTTTTATTTATGATCTGTGCAACATCTCTCTACCATTTGGCAAAATTACAACCTTTGCAGATGATACCGTGCTGATCTTCCACGGTAATACTTGGAACCAAGTTTACGGATACGCCCAATCCAGTTTTAGTGCAGTGTACTCCTGGCTTCTTGATAGTGCCCTGATGCTTAATGTTGAAAAAACGAAAAATATTCCTTTTTCCATAACTAATATCAACTTAGTAAGACATGACAACTACTTTATTACTGCCCGTTCCTTTTTGTCTAGTCAATCATGCTCCTGCAAACAACTAACCTTGGCTTTCAGCATTAAGTATTATTATAGACATAATCTAAGCTTCAACCAACATATTGACTTACTCTCGACCAGAATCCGTAAATTAGTTTATGTCTTTAGAAATCTACGGCATTCTGTCGTGATCAAAATGGTTTACATATCGCTGTGCCAACCAGTTATTTCTCACTGTATTACAGCATGGGGAGGGTCAGATAAAACTAAGTTGATCAATTAGGAAAGAGCGCAAAGAGCCGTTTTAAAAGTGAGTCTGTTCTTGCCTTTTCGATTCCCCACTAAAGATCTTTACTCTCGTAAGACAGCTTTTCATCCTCATCAGGATTCTCAAACGGCACTCTTTGCTGAAATTTGACCCCTCTGTCAAAACAAATAAACGGCACAAACACTCAGTCTATCATTCAATTAAATTGTGGTCCACTGCTATGTTGGGTAGATTTTTTGGATTTTTAGGAGGATATTTATATAACAAAATTAATAAAGAGATTGATATATATTCCCTTACAAACACTGAATTTAAAAAAAGGGTAACTGCCTGGGTGAAAAACCTCGCGTATGCCTCGACTGAGGATCTATTCAAGATTTTATCGTGATTTCTCATAGACACGCGTACACACACACGCACACATATATACACATACTCACGCGTACTACTCACTAACACACACACCCATATACTTACACCCACAGATGCCTGCACATACGCACACACACACACACCTAATTTTCAAAATAAACCTTATTATAAATAGATAATAAAATAGAGACTAAAATTAAAAAAAATTACACAACAAACAAAGACAAGCGATTAGGTCAGTATCGCCTCAGTATCACGATTTCGATTGAAACAATTTTTTTTATAATCTATCATGGCGTTATAATTACAAAATCACGTATAAATACAGAATTGAAGGAGCATTGATTTTTTAGTTGAAAGTCTACGGGAGACTTGCCAATCTAACAGATGCAGACATAAATTATTTTTTATAGACATAAGAGTCATTGTAAATTTATGCTGAAAATCTGATACCCGTTAAGTTTCTTGCCAGTTCTTCTTCACGAAGGTTTTACCGCACTGGTAGTAGTCATGTTTTATTTGACGTCAATAAAAACAAGTAATTGTCAATGTTGAGAAATAAATATTTGTATTGGGTTTGAGCCATAGCGCAAAGAGCACCGTGCCGACAAAAAACTATCCGGAAATACTCCGTACTAGAGGGTTGAAAGTTTGATTATTGCTGGTCAAAGCAGTCGGTGTCAGTTTTCAAAACTCATTTATACGTATAATAATAACAAACCAAAAACCCATGATGACAGCTCCAGAAGCCTACGCCTGCTGTGCCATTAACATTCCGTAAACCATTAATAATAATAATAATAATTGTTGTTTTACCTGCGTCACTACTAGTCCAGTGGGAACTTCGGGATAAAACATACCCCTAGATAAATTAGTTTTCATTGGTCAAGGAGTTTTAAAAACCAGCTCAGTAATGTTAAAGTTTATTGAAACAAACTAATAAAAGTGAACAACATAGCGATGTAATGATTTAATCGACTTTTTTTCTGCCTCATACGCCGGAGGTCCCAGGTTCGGAGCCGGGTCGGTTTATTAATTTGTGTGATGAATACAGATGTCTGTTCTCGGGTCATGTTCGTTTTAATTTTTTTTAAATGTTTGCTTAATCTGGGTCACCCCCCTCCCTAAGTTCACTGTATGGTCACCCAAAACTCCAGCTCTTACTTTGGGGCCATACAGTAGGTGTGTTTGTCTGGGGATGTATTATTATATTGATTATGTCTTGTGTAAAAATAAAAAAGTATATAACTGTGAATTGAACCAATAATACTAATTGCAGACCAACATTTGCAGATCACGCCTCAAAATGACTTCCTGAGCCAAACCTAATTGTAACACTTTAAAACCGCATAAAGCTATACGCAGGTTTCCGGGCCACCACTCAACCTACCACTCAAGGCTACCAAGAAATGGCTATCGAGATCGGTTTAGTTCACTTTTGGATACCGCCAGTGTCAAGTTCATGTAAAATTATACCTAATGTTACGCAAGATTATATTAACTAAGTTATGACATTCTGATATGGTAACGTGTCAATACCGGAACAGAATTGTATCTACTTACTTACTCTTTATATGTTATAACTTCCTACTTTTTAAAATGTAGTTTGTTGGTTTAGTACCATCATATTTATTCTTCGGAGTGTCGGTACCTGTTTTTCAAAAATTTTGATTTTTGCACTAATTACACTATTGATTTTCTTTTTCACTTTTGAAATAAAATTAAAATGTTCTATAGATTATATTTTTTTTTCATATGAGTCAATTTTCATAGTACATTTTTCAGTCTGCAACAGGTACGTCCTCCACGGCCTTCCCGAGCGCAGTGAGCGCATCTTCTGGCTTTCAAAACCGTTCACCCCTGAGCTGGTGCTTGTGCACTCCAATTTTAGGGAACAGAAGTCACATGGTGCTAAATCAGGGCTATAAGGCGGACGACACTGTTTTACTTCTGTGGTGCTTAGGAAGTCCTTCATCTTCATTGCAGAGTGCGATCTCGGAGTCCCGTATTCGGCCGCTTGTTGCTCGTAGCAGCGAAAACTTTTGGCAAGCATTTGGTAGCGCACCACTCTGCATTGATGCTATTTGGTTTCTTACTAAATACCCCGTTAAGGAATAAAAACTGGCGATAAAATATTTCCAGCATTTCTCGATAGTTTCTCTACGTAGGCGTTGGTGCATTTTAGAATTGTTTTTAATAGAAAGACTAGTGCTTTGTTTCTGGATCATATTGATAAATCCAACATTCGTCATGAAAACATGGAAGGAAAAACCTACTTTGAATTTATCAATCATATCATGGCACCAATTCATGTGCGCCTACATCAGTAAGGATTGTAGGGTACCCTGCGCGAAACAATCCTCCCTACGCAAATGTGGTTGTGTAGAATATCATAAACACTTCCTGATCCAATCTGCAGATTATAATAAAGAATATAATAAATCCCCAGAGAAACACACCAACTGTATGGCCCCAAATAAGCAGAGCTTGTAACATGGATGACCATGCAGTGAACTGGGGGGTAGCCCAGAATAAACATACATATATAAAAACATCAAGAATCACGACCCGAGAACAAACATCTGTGTTCATCACACAAATGAATGCTCTGGCCTGAACTCGAACCTGGGACCTCCCGCGTTTGAAAGAGGGCTACTAACCACTATGCTACTCGGCTGTCAATCGGATGACAGATTGTGTTGAATCTCCTAATCTGTCATTCGCTGGCTTTGTTGAATCAAATTTTTCACTTGTAACAAGTTTTCTTCCATAACAGCAGTGAAAGGACGACCACGTCTTTCTTCATCCTTCAAATTTAAGCAACCGCACTTAAACTCTTTATACCAGCGGTACACATTTGCTTTAGTAGGCGCCTTGTTCATAAAATATTATTGAAGTCCATTAAACGATTCATCAGTTTTCAAGTTGGACTTGAAGTCGTGAAAAATCATTGCACGAAAATGTTTCCGCCGCAGATCCATGTTTCTATGATATGTAACATATACGATTTATATATATTACATGACACAATAGTATATTATTAAAAATAAAATAAAATTGAAAGATATTTCTGTGGCACTTCAGTATAATGGGATTTCTCTTACGTCGCGAGTCCGACTCGTTCCTGGCTAGCTTTTCTAGTTGTTTTATGGCAAAAATGTAGATAACTAAAACGAGTATGTACATACAGTTTTAATACGTACTTTTGACCACACATTCTAATCGCTACTTTTATTCTCAAGATACATCGGTCGATTTGTCTCGTATCGCGATGTAGAGCTTTCAATAAATTATGGCATAATTTATATGACGTGCGTTACCTGAAATATATGTAACCTAACTTGTGAGGACGTCAACCGGTTTTTGGAGTCATAGTGCCTTGAAAAAGCACGCAAATAAACCCACTCTATTGCATTTAATAATAATTTAGTAACAAGAATAATTATTATTATAGCGTAAAAAGACTAACAGTTCACACATAAACCCGCTAATATAACCTTTTCAGACACTTATCCCAATGTGATTTATCTGACTTATGTTAGCTCCAAGGAACGAAATTATACAATTTTCACCAGCATAACATGCAATCTGCAAAGTTTTTAATAGCAACTTGGTAAAACATTTCTTCACAGATTCGTATAACTTCCATCCTTTTATAATCGGTATAACAAAAATTTATCAAACGGCATTCATCCAAGGTCACCTGCCTCCGTCTGTTGTTCTCAGAATTATATAAATTTTTTTCGGATTTTCTGTATAATTAGCATCTCTACTCAATCCCACTATGTTAACAATAAAACCACCTTTCTGAAGTAATATGCAATTTATTTCAATGGCAAAAAATAATTTAATCCTTTCGCACTGTAGCAGACATAGTCTAAGGTTCTTAACCGATTTTCGTATTTATAATTAAGTATCGATTATAAAATATGAATGGGACCTTCCTACAGCAGTGACGCACACACACACCTTGCGACAAAACTGTGAACTGTGTGAACTACATTCAACGATGATATTACACAACTACTAAAGACGCAAATTTGAACGATTGGCTAAAATTACAACATATGGTCAAAATTAAAATTATCACAGATTGAATGAACATTACTGAAAAGTTTTTAATACTTATGTACCTACGTATTTAATTAATCAAAATTATTTCAATTTTCGAGTGATAGTAGTTAGTCGCTTAAAGTACTAAAGCTACTTAACAATTCACTAAATGGGATTAGCTAGTAACGGAGTAGCTACTTATAAAAAAGGAAAAGCCAATAAAATAAGCTGTAAATAAACTGAGAAAACAACATCCTACATTGGGTGATATGGAAGCCAAACGCGTATCCAATACGCCGAAAAACACTATTAAAGCAGTGAACCCGGAAAGATTTTCGAAAAAAAGTTTCAATATATGGAGCGCTGGCGAGTTATAATTTATTTTGAAAATTCAATTAAAAAAAAAGGTGAAAATATATTTGTTCTAAATTTAAATTTCCCTCTAAATTGTTTTACCAGCCTCATTGTATAGCATACCAGATGCGGATACGAGGCATAGCCGAACGGACATGTAAAATTGCTTAGTAATAAGGCCGCTAAGAACTCTAGAATTATTCTATTCAATCTTAAGATTTTTTGCGAAAAATAAGTTATCCATCTAACCATCAAAGTTCGGAAGATTTCCTTTGTTTTCTAAGAACACTGAATTGGCTTATCAAACAAATACAGTTTTTGTTCCAATTTTAATCGCCTCTAGTGTGTACCTTTCTTTTTAAATTAATCAATTTATTATGAAACAAGTACTTATTACTATGTTTTAAACAATGAAACATAAACTGAATAAAGTTTTACTATACATCTCTTGTAAACGGACATCGTCGGCAGCTAATTGTTTTTTAAGAATCATACTTAATATTTTTAACAAACAAGTTAATGAGTTCATAATAAATATTTTTTACTAACCAAAAAACTGGTTTTGTGTACTTTCAGAATATTATGAATCAGTTTTAACATAAAAATAAAATTGTGACCAAAATGACAAAAATGTTTAAAAGGACACAGTTGGGCCTGGCATACTTAAATGAAATATGCTTTTAGAAAATAACTATATAGGCTAATTACAGAAAAATTTAATTACAATTTGAAAATGATTAGCATTTTTTAAACTGCTAATTGTTTACAATAAAAGAAAACCTTCTAAGCAAGCAATATTTCATTAAAACAATACATTTTTAATATTTTGTCAAGAATAAATTGTGATTGTTTTAGAAATCCAACATCATCAAAGATACAATTTAAAACAAAGACATTTAAGTAAGAAATGACTGTACAAGGATATTTTCAGTCCGTAAGGTACTTAGATCAAATAAAAGGTTAATTTGAACTATCATATCGAACTAAAAATGATTTTAATCCTAACGCTGTATCCTTACTGCCGTATATTCTATTTGAATAGTCTATTTCAACAAAACAAACGCCTTCTTTAAAAGTGGTCTTGAGAAAGGTTTGCTTTGTAGGTACTTAAGTTTTTTAAATAATGCGCACCGTACATTGCTTTTACTAAAACACTACAAAATAGAAAAGTACAATCTCTTTCAGCTTTATACTTGCATTTTTCATTCTATAATATTTGTTTTATTAACTTTTTTCTCAGGCTGGCTTTATAATACTTAATTGCCGAATTTTGTCTCTGTAATTTCAGGCCTAAAGTTGTATGATGACTGGGTCAGTCCTTTTGTATTAACATTTGTCGAAAATCAAACAGGCACAAAAATTATTTGACATTATCCAGTCTGGTGCTAGTAGTATATTTCAGTAATAACGAGACATCAACAAATATATTTAAAGAAAAATAAAATGTAGAGACATAATATCACTATCCCTGCTCACTTTTCTGAGTTAATAGAAAAGTTATTATTATATTACTACTGCTTCAACATTATTTCAGAACCAAATCTTACCATATGAAAGCTCTAAAAATAGGTGTCACGTTACTAGACAAAGTGTAAAAGAGGTAGGCGCAAAATGTTAAGGAAAGGTGACTTAAAACATTTGAGTTATTTTCCCTTGTTAATTCCAAATAGTTATCTCTCTTATGAAGATATATTTTTTAAATTGGATTCGGTACTTTCAAATTTTATCTATTCATATAAGTAAATAAACAAATGTATCATTTTCACAATAAATAGATCATCAGACAAATGCACCTATATGGCCCTAAAGTAAGCAGAGCTTGTGTTATGAATGACACAGCGAACTGGGGGGGGGGGTCCAGAATACGTAATATATGCAACCACGACCCTACAAAAAATGTCTGTGTTCATAACACAAATGAATGCCCCGACCAGGACTCGAATCTGGGAAAACATATGAGGGAGAGCTGCTAAACATTATGCCACTATGTAGTAAAAATATATTGACTTTACAGAAAACAGATTTCGTAACGAAGACACGAAAGATAAGTCACGTGTTTGACCTAATTCAACTTCTAGATAATTATAGAGTCGCATGCTTCAGATATTTGTAATTTTAGCTCAGATTATATTAAGTAGGTGTGTATCCTTGATCATGGCTTTGCGACTGTGCTGCGCTGTAGGTAGTATATAGGTGTCTAGTTTATTCTTCGTGCCGAGTTGACAGTGCAGTGCCGCTTGCGCAGTCGACGGCTACGCCGGCACACTCGGGGTCTAGAACACGATTTAATTAAAAATAAATATACAAAATGAAACAACTTAATGGTAAGTACTAATGATCAATTGCCAGCGATTCTGTATATCAATTTAATTTTTTTTTATTTAGTGTTACTTACTACTCTGTTTTTTAGTACTATTGTTGAGTTGGCAGAGTAATTTGAATATGTATAATCACAGTCTATTTGTATCAAAGATTACGTAAGAAATCAAATTTAGTGATGAAAGAAGTTAATTTAGACGAGTTTTTGAAAAAAAAAATTTATTTCGATAAGTTGATTGGTACAGTTTTGAATAAAAATAAAAATATTACTTAACTAACTGAAGTGAAAAAAAACTCGTGCTTAAATATATGAAACATCTAATATTACTCATAAAATGACTTGATTTGTATATTTGTAAACAAACTTTGACCCGTACATGCTGACAGCTGTCACACATCAAGTGACACTAGAAACGCGAATCTCTGCTGAAGTCCGAGGCTGAAGTATATTCCGACCAACATACCTGTTCAGTAAAGGGTGGCTGTGCGTTCTACGCGTTAATTAATTTTGAAATTTTTATAACAAATACTTTAGCTCAAGTTTTTGCTACTGAATAACGGTGGTGGTCTATAATAGGTGGCGCTGTACAATCGTGAGAACTTTTTGCGCAATGCTTTATAGTTTTCTTTGTTAATACATTAAATTGGTAAATTTGTTCTTCGTAATTTTTTTTTAACCTATACAGTACCGATTTATAATAAGACGAGTTAACTTACCATTTTGTAACGTAGTTTACATAATTTTTTGTTTACATTTTTACACAAATGTGTACATTTTTTTTGTATACAAAGAAAAAACTATAATGAAAGTAAGTAAAAATAAATAGAAACACACAAAAAACAAACATACGTTGTCTCAATATAAAAATTGTCATTTGTGAGATATTACTCACTCGATGTTAACTAAAGACAGACTTAACAGACACTTATCCACAATCGGGATAAGATTTTTAAGAATCTACAAAACTCTCTTAATTAAACAGGCAAAACCAACCAACTTCTATTTTTGCCTGTTTGGTTGGTGTTGAGACCACATAGTAAGTCGATAATCCTCCTTTCATTGATGGTTTTCTAAAACTTTCTTTTTTGCTACATCGCACACGTAAAGGACACGTTTGGGACGCTTCCGAGGGAAACTACCACTGGGGTAGTTTCAATATACGACGTCCTAAGCCGAGGTCCGTTCCCACTCGGGTGCCCTTAGGCGTATCATATGTAGGAGTAGTTTCAAGTTCCGGCTAAGAACCCTCAGCGCTAGGCCACAAAGTCCTGTGAAATTTAAAAATCTAATAGGGCCATAAATTAATGTCCATTTCGAAAAAAAAAAGGATACGTTTAGTTATGGCCTTTTCCTATACATTACTATCGAATAAATCGGAAAGTGGATATTTATCTAACCATATATTTGTGCATAATTTTTTTCAAAACCAAATTTATTTTATTTAAAAAAATCATTAAAAATGGGCTAAGGGTTTAAATATAACTACAAACACCAATAATACATTCACAGTCTGGTGAATGTATTATTGTACCATGTAACCCATGGCGTATCCGTGAAACGTATCTTGAAACAACTT
This sequence comes from Marasmarcha lunaedactyla, assembly GCA_923062675.1. Lineage (NCBI taxonomy): Eukaryota > Metazoa > Arthropoda > Insecta > Lepidoptera > Pterophoridae > Marasmarcha > Marasmarcha lunaedactyla. The sequence continues at coordinate 6,773,591 of OV281339.1, read as the reverse complement.
TCACATACTAGATAGAGTAGTTTTCCTGAACAAAAGTGAACTACTTTACAGGTTTTCGTAAACCCCTCACAAGGTTTCTCTTTATTGGTATTTCTTTCTATAAGGATTGTTGGTTTTATATTTCGGACATGAAAGCATACCCAATTTCAAACAACCGTTTAAATAAATAACTGTACAACGACCAGTAGGGCAATTCCCATTCAGTGACATTGTATCTCGCATTCAAGATACAAGTCTAAAGTCATTTTCGCTGCACGTTCGTCCTTAATCTTCGTATAATATTGAATTGCACATGAGCCCAGAATATCAATAAATTTCGATTTCAAAAATCTCTAGATTCGAGATTTCTTCTAATTTCGTCATTATATCGAAAAATTTGAATTCCTGGCCTAGAATCCATACATTGCTTAATTGACTCCTTTAGCTCTTCTCTACGCTATGGAGAAAAAAGATTTTATTACTTATTTATTTGTCATAGACTTTAAAGAACTGCACTGCCTTTAAAAATTATTTCACCTTTATATAGCTGCCTTCAACTGTTACTCGAGCAAAACCTCGCGATGCCTCGCATATTACAAAATTAGTTCTAGTAATCCGCTCAGCCGTTTTAGTGTCATCGAGTAACAAACAAGCTAATATAATATAAAGGACCGCGTACAAATTACTTCAATTATCGATTCCTACAAAATCTTGTTTCAAAAATGTAAACAATAATATTCTCATAGTAAGCAATATACCGAAAATAAACCCTTTCAATCGAGAAAAGAGATCTTCACGCTTCTCGAATCATTTCTAGTGCGTTCTTATTGTGCCTTGTAACCAACTAGGTGCTAAACCAATTAGGTGTTGCCAAAGTTGCATTTTTGGGTTTTCTTTGTTTAGTTTGTCTAGCAATACTTTATTGAATTGTATTATGTCGATCTGGAGGTAAAGCCGTTCGAGTCCTGGCCGGGGCATTCATTTGTGTGAACACAGATGTTTGTTCTCGGGTCATGGTTGTTGATATTTATATTTGTATGTTTATTCTGGATTCCCCTCCAGTTCGCTGTACGGTCATATATAACCCAAGCTCTGCTTAGCCAGAACCCGAAGCGGTTTTCTCCACTCTCACATATTATTGTTATAATTTTGTTGTTATAATATGTACGAGGATGAATTAAAAGTTCGCGGGCTTATTATATAATGCAATTTTTTATATTTATTTTTCTACTTACTCTCCTCCTTGGTCACAGCACTTAGTCCAGCAGTCCTCCAAAGCCTTGATCCCATTTAAATAGAAGGTCTCGTCAAGGTCTTCAAAAAAGGCATCTACGGTCAATTTGACCTTGGTGACTTTCCTCATTGGTAGAAAATTTCATTCCACCTAAGTGTTTTTTTTAGTTTTGGAAACAGGTGGAAGTCAGAAAGTGCCAAGTCAGGTGAATAAGGGGGATAAGAAAACAATTCGAAACTATTTGCGCCATCGATTCTGCAGATGTGTGAACACGAGCATTGTCCTGATGAAACAAAACTTGCTTGGTCAACAATCCTGGTCTTTAGAGTTTATTTCTTCGCGTAAACGACGTAATAGTGTGCAATAGTATGCAGAATTTATATTTTGACCTCTTTCTAAGTAATCAACTAAGATGACATCCTTAGAATCCCAGAAAACCGATGCCATTACCTTGTTTACTGAAAAACACACCTTGGCTTTCTTGGGGGTCGGAGATCCGGGTCTCTTCCATTGTTTGGATTGTTGTTTGGATTCCGGAGTATAGTGATGAACCCATGTTTCGTCCATAGTAACAAACCTTGTCAAAAATTGGTTTGGATCAGCTTGAAAAAGCTCTAAACAGTCTCTAGAAATCGTGAGCTGAGTTCGTTTCTGTTCAATTGAAAGGAGCCGTGGAACCCATCTTGCAGACACTTTGTGGCAACCTAACTTGTTAACGATCATGTTTTGTGTACGTTTATATGAAATCCCTAGAGCTTCAGCTATCTCAGACACCTTCAAACTTCAGGCTCCCATGATGATATCACATATTTTTTCGATGTTTCGTCGAAGCTGTAGAGGGCCGTCCAGAGCGGGGGTGAAATGAAATGAAACGAAATATTTGAAATAAAATGAAATATTTATTTCTCAACATTGACAAGTACTTGTTCTTATTGACGTCAAATAAAACATGATTCTACCACCAGTTCGAAAAAACCTTCGTGAAGAAGAACTGGCAAGAAACTCCACGGGTATATTTTTTTAACGTTTCAATCGAGTATTTTTATATTTACGTGTTTTACCATATCTTTCAAAATGTTTTTAAATAATTTACGTTACTGTTTCAGACAAAAATGTGTGACTCCAATTTTCAAACAGTGTTTTGTCTGTAGTTTCCGTCTACGTCAGTATGTAAATGTGTTCAAAACACCGACGCGACCTTGTTTTCTACAATGTGATGATTTTTTCTTGGCTAATTATTGCTGTTATTACACAGTCATGGGCAAGTAATTTCAAATGTTTGCGGTTTTTTCATATAAATTATACATTGTTTCGCTCGGTTACAATTTTGAACTAGGTATAAATTTTTTTTGCGATCACACCTTAATGTGTTTAACCTTTATATTCACATTTTTAAAATTATCTGTTTATGTCTAAACATATTCTGTTTTTTAGATTCACGTCATATTTTTTTTGGTCTTCCATATCCTCATTGTTAGGATCGGGAGTAAATCAACTGTTCAATCTTTTACCACTGATAACTACAAAACGAGAATGCAACTCAATAATTTAGTCATGTCAAGTACATCATAATTGTTTTCGCTTTTGGTATCAGAAATTAGTGACTACACGTGTGACAGCTGTCTTTTTGGCTTGGCGAGCACTAACGTTACTGGCCATTTCCAGACTGTTAGAGCTCGTACTGTGTGAAGCGAAATATGCTCAAATTGGTGGTCCCCGGACTGCCCCGCTCCTTTCCCGGCTCTGCTGCTTTGATGAAAAATATACAAATTCCTATTATTTACATTGTTAAAGAAACGTACGTTTTATACATGAACACTCTTCCTGTTTAATTAATTACCTTATATTTTTAGCTGATTTATTGACCTTAAATAATGACTAAATGTTTTAGTTATACCTTCATTATGTCAAGTATTTATTACTAATCTTAAGCAAAGAACATTGGGCTATAACTATTTTATCTATGTATAGTATTAAATATAGGTATTGTAATTTTTGATAGAAACGTATTCACTTAAGACAATCGACGTACAAAATATAATCTAGAGAAACATTGAAACGGCTGGTTTATTATAGAACAGTGCTGAAAAACAGGGACCAAAGATATTAGTAGGCAAAACGACATTCATTTTTTTTATATAAAAATAGTTTTCAAAGCTTTTAAAGATAATAGTCATACAAAGCAATCGAAGCGATTGAAAGGTGATTCTGTTAACCACGTGTATTTCTACAAACGAAAAAGAGTTTCTTCGTGGGTCCAGCCCATAGAGAAAATATGTTATATTTGCTCCAGGATTATATAAACTTATAATGCGGCCCACGACTTCCATTTCAAAAGACATAACATCGATTGATATATTATAAAAAGATGTTTAAAAATAAAGGCTTTTTCGATAAATATTAGTAGTAGATCCCAACAAATTGCGTATATAATGTTAACAGACAACCTAATATGTATCATGAAAACCCTGTTTAGTATAGGCTGCGGTGATTTTTATTTATTTTAGTCATAGGATCTTGGCCCTTCAAAATCCAATCTTGAAACGGTAGCTTTTTTTTTTGAAACGTGTTGATCATGTTATGTTTCAACAATAAAATATTTGAAGTACCTACTAATTCTATTATTGTAAAAACTACCATAAAATCTGATATCTTAAACTCTAAAAACTCGAAACATTTTTAGAATGTAGGTTGCATATTCATATTTCCTGTTAGCAAGAGTTCTTGTGGACAATCAGGTAAACGTTTTATTTAAAAGAGTATTTGCTTCGCCATTTTGTAATAAAAAAAACTTTCTTAAAACGTAAATTAATTTTCTGGAAGTTTCCTTTATTTAAACTTTTTGTTCTAAATCGAAGACCTTGTTATATATACCATATTTATGTTAATAAAAATAAACAGTAAAATATTTTGAGAGTACATTTATTTTTCAAAAAGTTGTGGCCACGGTTATACTTTTGTTCTCTTTTTGAATTTGTAAATAAACTGTTTAAGTGAATATTGATAAATTCGAATGTATTACATATTAAAATAATGAAATATTAAGTATAAGTTAATTACGCAGCAAATCGACTCCGCATAAGACGACGCCAAGTTTGAATAGTGACCTCAAAAAACGATTTATCTACACTAGTAATGACAACAAAGCGTATATATTCGCGTTTAAAACTACACCTTCCTCAAAAACAATAAGTGTAGTCGTTTCAAGGTAACTGAAACGACTATTGTAAATATTTTAATAAATAAAATGTTATAAACAAAAATTTTACATTATTCAAATGAATTACTTGTCTTATGAGGCAGAGTAATTTTGATTACACATGCATTTTGAATAATTCTTTGGGTGGTTTTAAGTATGCCTGTTCATGGGCTGTCTTTGATCGGTATCCATGTAGGGATGTAGGTTTATATAATATACGATCTAAGATCGGATCAGAGTTAGTTACAGCTAGTATTCGGGATGCAGGAGACTTTTGTAACATTTACATCCCTAGTTTGCTAAAACCCTGCTGTAACCTAAGTTGTGTGCACTGTTCCTAGGTGGTGCCGCTGGTGAACAAAAATTAGGGCGTCGACGGGCGGTGCCTGTCATCTTCGTCCAAGGATCCCACTACGATGTCGGGTTTGACGTGGTAAGCTCTCGTGTCTCTGCTGTTATATACTTCAATGCAAAACTGACATTATCAGTTAGAATCCGACTTTGTTATTGTTTCGCACCTAAACTTTTAATATATATTGGTATATTGTAGTTTTTTTTTCTGCTCAAGGATTTATGGCTGGATGGTTCTTTACTGCCTTATAAGACATATTACGATGATCAAACGCTTAGTTGTTTTCCACATAAAGGAAACCTTCCCTCACAGTGCAAGCTCTTTCAAGTATCAATGGTAATTCCACCTTAATTACAAAAAGGAGGAAGTGCACTACAAACATGTCAACATGATTTTGTTTCTATCCTACATTTTAACTAACAAAATGCAATTCAACTTTAATACCTAAACTTCAGTATGAATAATTAATGTAGCAATTTTTGAGAAACCCAATTAGGTAGTTTCAATACCCTTGACAGTCAAAATAGAATTAAAAAATATACATTTCCGATGCCACAGGGTCGAACATTCAGTTCCTTGATTAAAAACTTCTTGGAGACTTACGACAACCTGCGTTCCTTCGAGTCTGAATACAAGACTGAAGCAGGCAAGACTGTATATGACACGACCTTAGAAAACATGAAGAGACGCTATCCGTACTATGTAAAGGAAATGCAAGGGATCGCCGATGGAGCCAAAGTACCATTCCAGCAGGTAATCATTTTATAATATTTAGTATTTTTTATCAGGAAGCTCTCGCACAGATAATATCTTACTCTTACCGACTTCTCACGAAAACATTATTGAATTTGTTTTAAGCATTTAGTAACAGCGTTTTTTAAACTGTAAAACATCTCAATGAATTCATTCGATTGAAAATACTGAAGGCTTATACTCCTATAATGTCCGGTCTATCTAGACATTCGACGGTACATACATTTACAACGAGCTGATGATAAGTAAAATCGGTCGATCGTTTGAATCCTTATATCTCAGAAACGGTGGCTCGTACGAAAAAAAGTATTGATACATTTTTAATAGATAATTTAATTTTAATGATCTACAATTTTTGTTCCGAATGTTTTTGTGATGAAACTTACCGTTTTGCTGAAAATCGTGAAAATCTCGTTTTTTAACTTTGACCTTAAATAAAATTTTTACCATACAGGTGAAAGATGGGGAACTTTAAAATTTTATTGATAATTATATTTTGAACGATACTACCGATTTTCAGCCTGTATTAAATCTATGTAGCTTCACTCTTATTTTTTGGTCTAATTTGACTATAAGTTACTTACTAAATCAATAGTGTTCATGAGAATTGTAAAATTTGTATTATGTAGTTGCATTATTTTTATTATTATATATGTATTATTTTTTATAAAAGAAATAAAAGATAGAATAACAGAACTTCTATTGAAAGGGGAAGTGGGTAGGTACAAACAAATATTAATAATAAATATTGTATTCACTCTTAGTTTTCGAATAAAAAATAATTGTTCATCTGTTTTTAGTTATTCCTGTTGCAAATGGACGACCTCATCGAACGCGTGAATGACAACACCTTGCCCCGGAGCGACCGCGGCGGCTGCAGTTCGCTAGCGTTTCACACTAATTCCACGGTATGTGAAATTTAGATACTAAACTTTAGCTAGAATTGCATAAATTCGTGCAACCGGTGGGTTCATCCAATATTTGATATGTGCAGTGCGTGGCTGTTTACGTAGTCGGAAATGAAGGTAGATGTTTGGAAAAGATAATGCTGTGTAGGACATACAGTAAATAACTAAATAATGAATAAAAAGAAGCCACCCGAAACGAAGTGATCTTGTTGGTGATTTGCGTATTTGCTATGTAATTTTACCAGGTAAATACTTTGTATGGACTTGTCATTTGTCAATGTCAATTTGATTTGTACAATTTTTGAAAAAGTTACGAATTGGTTGAACGGTTGAAGCGGAGTTTTATACCCAAATATACAATTACCTATCTAGAATAACACAGATTAATTTTTTTTAATTTTATTTTTTTATTTATTTAGGACAGCCAACACATTACAATACATTTACATATATATTTTTACAATCTAATGTAACAAACACTGTATGTAACACACTTATAGGCTATCAAAACATGCTAATTCATCAATTAACAGAATTATAGACAATATTTATAGATATTTTATATACCAAATAATAAAGGTTAACTAATTCAGGAGATAATACAAAATTTTAGACAAAAGTAATTCTTTTCTTTGCTTAGGATCCAACCGGTAATTTTTATTGTACATTTATGGGTTTTAAGTATAAGTAAGTAGTAGCATATATATCTAATTGCATAGATCTTTCCGATATATTGTAACTTTGGATGATTGTATTATACTTTCTAGATAGTAGATATAGTACTATTATAGATTCTAGATACTATTATTTGAGCATTGTTGCCTAGCTTAGTTCTAGAAACGACCGATCGAAACATGACCAAATTGTTTGGTGTGGCATTACGTCTAGGTATACAAAAGTTAATTTTTTCCATTACTTTTGGGGAATCCGATGTATTATTAATGATTCTGTGTAATGTGCAAAGATCTATCATCACGCGCCGATTGGACAGAGAGGGTGTCCTGTATTTTTTAAATTCGCTTAGCGTGTCTTTTTTGTATGTATGATTATTTCTTCCTTTCTTACATATTACCTATGCTGCTTCCAGACATTACTGGGACACACAGAGGACGCTTTCAGTGAAACTTTGAACCACTTCTACATCATGTCAGCGCATATCGTCCCCACCCCTGAAGACAAGGCAGCTGGAGTGAGTAACTTTGAATTCATCTTTTAGTAGATTCCACAATATTTATGCTTTCTACACTTCCTTCTACCCAATAGATCTGTAAGAGATCCATTGCCACCACTTAGCTCGCCAAATTCAAATTCAAATATTTATTTCTCAACATAGTACTTGTTCTTATTGACGCATGACTCTCACACCAGTTCGGAAAAACCTTCATAAAGAAGAACTGGTTAGAAAATAAATTTACAATGTCTCTTTATGTCTTTGCAAAAAATTTTCTCATCTGTTTCTGTTAGCTCGGCAAGTCTCTTTCCCCCTAACTATCCAAACGACAAAGCCATGGTACTAAGTCTTTTTTTAAGCACACCGACCAACTGACCTCACGTAACGTACGTACGACACAGATGGGTGTTAGTTTATTTTTTCTTAATATAGGGATAATTTGTGTATGTTAATTTTTGTAAGTAATTTTACCTACTTTCGAGATGCACACCTTTTTCACTATATTTATTTTCTGATACAAAGGATACAGACGTTCAACTGTTTCCAATATACGATACGTCACAGATAATATCCAAAGAAAGACAAAGAAAATATGAACCTGTCATTAAATTGTAGGAAAATAGATAGTTAAGTAGATTACTATTTTAAAATTTTGGTCTCACTAGTAATGCTAGCCAAAGCCTAGTCAAGTGGCTCCGTGCCTTTGTTGATAGTGATATTATTTCAACGGCCGTTTACGGCCAACGGCGCTACTAATATTTTAAGCCAAATCTTCCGTGGAATAAATAAATATGTTTTTTTAATTCTAGGCAGTAGAAGAAAGATTCTCATCGCTATGCTATGCTGGCCATTTGCCGGGCTACACGATGGGCTTCAACGATCGAGGTCTGGTGTTCTCCATCAATACACTTAGTCCCCAGAACTTGCGATATGGCAACACACGTAAGTTGATCAATAAATGCGTACCTTTTTTACTTAAGTAGGACTTTGGCTGCAACTGCTAAAATTGTGTGCAGATTGTCACACTGTTTTCATCGTCCAATGTTTGAGCTTGAATTAGTTTTTTAATCGATACATACTTTAATGGAGATCGCTTAAAACCCATTATTTAGTGAAGATGGCCAAATCTCAATATAAATAAATAATATCTCAACAGAGTAAATTACATTTAACTGAACTTACTCGTAGATCTGATTATTGTTTTCTGAGAAAGTCAAACATGCCTACTTATTCGTGTTAGGTTTAATTACAATATATAGGTTCGTTTTATTACCAAAATGTATCTCCAGCCCTTTTAATCTATATCAACACAAGAAATGACACATATTTTTCGAAAGAAGTAAAAAACAAACAAACATCTTGTACATTTATAATATTAGTACCAATTACGATATGAGATGTCATTAACTCAATAGTAGTATGAAGAGTCGTAGAATTGATTTTGTTTAGATCTAATCTAGGGGGGGGGGAGAACTGCACTCCATCCTATTATTTATATATATTTAGGTAATAGGGTTCGGGCAAAAGGGTAAGATCAGCCAGTGCAATAACTAGAACAAAGGCCGGCAACGCATCATTAGTCGATATACTCGTAAAAATCACATTCAATATTAATTAATAGATGGGAAATAAGTCAAGCCACGTGATCAAACTTCTAAGTTTATATCTAAGCCACGGGAAAATGAGATAGCCTCTAATACACTAATTCGTCTTTTTTGCAACGAACACTAAATATTCTATAGAAAGCGTAGTAGTTAAATTTGGATTAGGTTTAATGTTAGGCTGCATCTGTCGCATGCGCGAACCGAGCGAGCGAAGCGAGCGTGGTGTGGGAGCACCCGGCGAAGTGCCGTAATCGAAATAGGATGATAATTCAAAATTTTATAGCAATAACATCTTGTAACAACATATTTTTGTGGTGAAGATAGTATCGTTCAGACGCTCGTAAATTGTGGTTGACTTAGTAATTTAGAAGGCAATGTAGATTTTTAGATGCGAATAATGCTATTAAAAATAAATCTGTTTAATTAGCACCCTTAATAAATCACCTACGTATATTGTCTACGGGTGCGTAGCTACTAACGGTCAGGTGGGTCGCTTGCTCGTTTGCCGTCTTTGACAATAATAAAAAGCATTATTTTCGTAAGTATCCCTTAACATTTATTAACTAATATTTTACAGCTCGCACGTTCATAACCAGAGCCCTCCTGGCGTCCCGTAACTTCGAGGACGCAGAACGCATCCTGCTCAACGAGGGGCTGGGCATCGGCAATGGCTTTTCCATGAATATGATCTGGGCCAATGACCTCCCCGGGGGGGGCCTAAAGACTGATATATACAACATCGAAGTGGCCCCCAATCTGAAGGGAGACAAATCGCTAATTAATGTGCAGAAGTATTTGTCGGACACACTGGTGCACTGCAACTTGTAAGTGTTGGTAGAGTCAACCACTCTTTCTTCACTCTTCTTTGTTTCGATTAAACGAATGAACAGCCACTGTAACTGGAATAAAGGCGATTCGCCTATGTTCGGCAATACATTTTTAGTCGATATAATAATCACATTCAAAATTGATGAATAAAACACCAATGTCTCGCGGTGTCCATGGGTGTGTATTCCACTAACTAACCATCACCTGGGTCGTGTGTTCTTTTGGTGTCTATAAAAATGTCAAAAAGGCACTTAAATGTTTTTGAATGATACAATAAAGAGTCTTGTAGTTGTTAAAATGAGATGGTTCTTTTGTCTTTATGCATTTTCCCAGTATGGCAAAGAAAATGTTATCATGTCCTCGAGCATTCTGTATGGATATAGGTACTAGTTTACATAACAAATGAATGATAAATATATCTGTTTCCAAAAAAAATGCTCACAATATAAAATCGAGTTTAAATCTTTGATTTTTATGTCACAAGTGAAATAGTGGACAAAGGTTTATTAGAGTTGATGACAAAACTTCCAGGTACCAGCGGTTGCAGGTAACCGAAGTGATCGGTGCCATCATCGACAGCAGCGCTGCGCGTCTCCAGGCCATCAGGTCGCACCCACCGCCTCGCTCTCTGCAAGACCTGCAGGACGTCCTCTCAGACACGACGGGCAAGGACTTCCAGGTCTTCCAGGAGAAGAATGACACAGTCATCAATACTATTGCTGCGGGTATGTTCATAAAAGTCATCAATAAAATATTATAGTAATACCCAAGTTAAATAAGGCTTTTTTGTTAGGATATAGATACATATTAACTACCTACCTATAATAAATAAACTGAATAATAGCTAAGTTTGAAAGTCCTTGCTCTAAAATAATTGATTTGTAACTGGAATATGCATCAATAACAAACATCGAACCCGCATTTATGACACAAAAGTCTTTCCGGACAAGATTCGAACCGAAACCTCCAAATAACATGACCAGGGCTTTGTTTGTTATCAACTTATAAATCATGAATCATTTCTACAGGATCATAGAATATTTTTATTGAAATCTTCTTTTGACAGGTATATTTGATATTGCAAAGAGAACATGGAGCATCTACATCAACCGCCCCAACGCTTCCGAGCCAGTGGCTGTACTTCCACTCTCTTTCCCAGCGTTGGACAAAGCCCGTGCCTAATTAATAAAAGTATTGAGTAAAATTAATCTGTAACGTAAAAAAGTAACGTAAAGTGTGGAATAAAATACATTCTATTGAATTATATAAATTATAATGGCATAATATTAATTTTGGTTTTAAAGTGACACGAAATATGTCTTAAATTTTTACATCGTAATATCAATCTGTGATAAACTCGGACATTATATTCAGTTACACATAATTACTGAATAGATCAGGACCCACACTCTGAAAACCAGTGACAGCTGTTCTACGAACACTAGATACCTAAGCAGTATGTAAACTAACTAAAGGCAATCGTTTTAACCAGGCAATGTAAAGAAAAGGATCTTGCCCGTGCGACATGTTTACTTAAAATTTTATTTGTAGTTATATTGTATAACTTGTATTTTATATCTAGTGAAAGGAATGAAATTTTACTATTAAATATTGCTGTATGTCTTTGTCAAACAGATTTCACATTAAATTTACATTACTGGACGGATATTTTAACTGACTGATCGGCTAACTTCCAGTTGAATAGTTAATTGTAGTCTGCGCCAGTCGGACTAACAAAGTAAACATTAATGACAAAAGTCGGAAGTGACTGTCACAAGCCTAATTTACAGGATGATTGAAATTTGTTAACCGACAACGAAAGAGGTGGATGATACTAAATGTGAAATAAATACGGGAAAAATCATTTTAAAATTGAATTCCTTACAATGTTTTCACTCAGCCGACAATTACTGTAAAAAATTGCTTTTTTCTTTTCTCTCTCTGAGACTAACTCGTGTTGAATGAATGATTATCTAAATATAAACATTGTACCGGAACTACGAAACAAATAACTTCCCAGTTAAATGATGTTATCAAATGCCTATTCATAGGGATAGGCAACTTAACTACTGTTAGTAAAATATGCTGGATAAATAAGTAAATAAATATATGTTGAAATAGTTATTGAATTTTCTTTGTTGACATTTAATATTGCGTGGCTACCAATGAGGTCCTATATTATAAATAGACCTGCATAGAACCTAAATGATTTCAAAATGTGGCGACAATGGGATTATGACAAAGAGGAGACTCGGGACCGATGTTATCAATAAAATGGTGTAGGTACATATAACAATAATATTGTAATAATGTAATTTTTTTTAACTGTTGTAAATATCGTAACATGTATATCATTTCTGGTAACGCAGATAAGTTTATTTCGCCTAAAATTGTTGTGTATGTTAGGAAGATATTATGTCAATTCGAAACCGGTAATTTTAAGTTTACCTTAAAAGCATTATCATTTTGAGTATTCATAATATGGTAGTTCAAGAACGGATAAATATAAAAGTAGGTAGGTAGGTCATTGTATAACGTTTCGTGTATAAGCATTATACTATCTAAAATAAGAATTACAAAGAGTTATTTAAAATAACTTCCATCGATTAAATTTACTTATGCGCGTTTATACAAAATCGTGCAATTTTAGGAGTTTTCAGTGTTTGTTTCCGATCAAAGTATTCACGTATGCTTCGAAATATGAGTTCAAACTATTTGGAATTTCATCGTCTAACACATGTATTGAGGAAATTTTCATTTCTTTAGAAAGTTTTTTAGTAGGAATTCATTGTTCATACGCCTTTTCTTGTAATCCGACGAAACATGCGTACTTTGCCGTTCGATAAGTATAAAAGTAACTTAATCCTAGGGTCGTTTGGTCGCCTAACTAATGGTTTTTTATCTTTGAAAAATGTATGAGCGTATAAAAACCTGCACTGACCGGTAAACATATAACCTCATGAGGATACCGACATGTCTTAACACCCAAAGTTCAAAAAGACATTCGCCAATCTGGAGGAGGCACCGATGCCTTCTTAATATAATGCAATATTGTCCCTCTGGGAGGAGGCTTTTACCCTGCTGCGGGTTGACAATGAACAGATGATGATTACTTTTTTACTGGGTACTTACAAGTTCAGACTTTTAATTAATATACAGTGTAAACTATATGTGCTAAAATCGGCCACTGACCACACTGACCCCTGCAGGGTTTTTATCCCTATTTTTTGTCAGTGTAAAAAATATGTCAACGTAATCAGTCAATTTAATAACTTTAGTCATTTTCAATTTGATATACGATATTGCACCTTAAGTGGGTCCCAAATTAAAGTTTGTCACTGTATTGTATAATAATAAGTTATATTTTTTTCACCTAATTTTATTTATTTTTATTAAGTAGTCTTATCTTAACTACAATAACAAACCTCTATATATTAATAACATCAACCTCTTCAAATGAAGATCTCTCTTATTGTACCTCAATTTTATTTCGTCCCATATTATCCTAACCAGGTATTTAAATATCTTACTTTGCAAAACATACAAATGGCATTAATACAACTTCATTTCGACTTTTAAGAGGTATCATGGGTACACTGAGAGGAAAAAATACTTGGCTTAGTTACTGTCGTATATTTTTTAACGTGGGATAAGATTTATTTGCCAATTTATTTTTAGAAAAGCAATCTGGTATTATTCGAAGCTAAGCAAGTCGATGAATGTCCGACGTAACATGAGTGCAGAAAAAACACATTCTTTCAATTTCAATCCTGTGATGAAGGCTGTATTAACTTATACTCGGAAATGTGTACAGGCACTGTACTTGATTTGTCGATATAGTATGATTATTCACAATGAGGGAATTTCTCCCAGCCGAATAGTAAATAAACTACAGAATATGTGGCGGTAGTAAAAGTTGGTCCTTTTTTTAGTTAACGTATATCGTATTTATCAGAGTGCCATAAATCCTGGTCTGTCGTAAATATTTACAACGTATTATTTTTACTTTTATTTAGTAGTTAGCGGTCTGGATTGGCTAATTGGGGTATTGTAGAAACTTTTGTCTCCTTTTTAGCCTTACTATCTTGTACTATTTATTCGGACCAGCTTTGCTTGTCACCATCGATCGAGGTCACTGGAACTTATTTGTTCTTACTTCGACTGAGGAAAAATCCTCATAAAAAAATTGATGTTTCATTGAAACCCTTTGTAGAATATAAGTCGGAGAAAAAGTAAATTAAGGAAACTTTATATACTTGGAAGTATGTTCCGTATATAGATATATAATAATTTACAGTGTAGATTATAAAATATATAGTATACAAACAAAAGCGAAACAAAAAAAAGAAGGGTAAACCATTAGCTTGGCATTTGGCCATGGAAATCCAGCCTAAAAAGGTAAAATACAAACAAAATTTAAAAGCCCTACTGAAAGCGATATAAAACGTCTTCGACCAGCATATCGAAGTAATTGTGAAATACAAAACAAAACCACTTCAGAGGTGATTTTGCGAAAGGCAAATTTCAACGCACAAACATATTCAGACGGCGTTTCTGTCGGGAAAATTGGTCTACGACTCGAATGACATGGTGTGCAACGAAGATGAAGCCGTTAACTACTTATTATCATTATTTACTATTATTCAGGCTTACATGTAACAATCAGAAAGAAATATATTACGTATGAAATAAATATATTAAACAATCAAGACCTAGAGCGGTACCCAACAATTGCGTGCACAGCATTATTACGCGTAAACTTTACATAAAAAAAAGCAAAATGAAAAATAGAAGTTACAATATTTCTTAATCAAATTAAAACAAGGAATACAATTATAACGTCAGCATAACAAAATTTAAGTTTCATAAAAGAATTTACAAGAATAAAATTGAAACAAAGGTTGAATTTAATTGTGAAATTAAATTTCTTTGTAATATGAAATTAAATTATAAAATAAATTTCCATAAAATTAAATTATAATATAACATTACTAATTTCATATTAAAGGATAAAATCAAGTTGAATTAAATTGTGGGATTAGATTTCATTAAATATAGAATTAAAGTTAAATTACAATGCAAAATTAGATACCATTTTGTAACAAAATTTTGTATAACTGGATTAGGTACAATGTTAATAATATCAATGTCAGGACTATGTGTAATAAAATAATAAAGAGTGATGTATTTCTGTATCATATATTGTGAATTGTATGCAATAGTCAAACAAAGAATGAAGGGTGGATACTCAGTTGAGAATTTGTTTGACCTGGCGCAAAATACATCAAATACATCAAGAGGGTGTTACTAGATCGTTCTACAGCCTACACATTTTTACAACGGGGTTGAAAGATTAGGTATTGTTTATGTAGAGTTGAAAAGTAAAAACCTTATGTTTCCGGATCCTTTTAACAATATAGTATTGAGGTTGAAGTGTGAGAGCAGGTTAGTTGAGTTAATCCTAGCATGACGTAATTTGAGCAAATGAAGAAGATCCTGCTTCTAACGACGAATTTCCGGAGAAGGTATTTCGAAGAGAAGCAATCTGTCACTATAAGATGGTATCTTTCGGGCGAGGCCACATCGGTACCTAACTTAATGATTTTAAGCGCCTTACCTACACACTTTCTAAGCGTGAGAATTACACTTCATAATGAGGTGACCAGATAAAAGTGCGTACTCAATCCTCAATGAACCTTACCAAACTAAAATAAAATATATATAAAATATACAATTCAATTATACCTATCTATAAACCTAGTTCAATTTTTACTTACAATTATTATATATATTTTTAAAAACTCTCATGGAATTATTGAAAACACTATCAATGTATAAACTTTAATATTACAATGAAATGACGTGCTCGCGTACTACCTAAGGTTATAGCTGAAAATCAGCAGTTTGCTTGTAAAGCAAATATTGATGCTGAGCTGTGACCCATTGCACTGACGTAACACACACGATAAACTGTGTAAATTGTCTGTATTATTCTTTATTCCTTATTTTTTTTTTTTGTATTTTTGTGTTTGTTTAAAGTTTAATAAATAAAGATAAAACTAAAAAAATATATGATGTACATTACCATGTAAACTTCCACCGAAAATTGGTTTGAACGAGATCCAGTAAGTAGTTTTTTTTATACGTAATAAATCGTAACCGCAATTTACTTTCATACAATCAACTCAATATATAAAAATAATCAATTAAAAAAACATTTAATTTCATAAACATAAACCTTATACATAAACCCTGTACCATTATTTTCTAATAATAAATCTGTAATAGTAAAATTATAATTCGCGTGGGGCGTGGCATGATCGGAAGCGGGTTCGGAGCGCGCGGGGGGCAGGTTCCCGAATGCGCTTACCCGAATGGGCAAACATGTGAGCATAGCAGGTACTCTTTACACAAAAAAAACTAGGAATTATGTCTGTGATCACTGAAGTACGTCTTATTTATTTATTTATTTACTTAAAGTACTGACACATGATACATATTAAGAGTACACAGTTCACTTATATCTGCAATAATGTTCTGATATGCATCACAATAACGGCGTACATAGCATTTGCACTAGCTTTGTAACGAAAATTTTGGAATACAAAAATCAACAAAATACTCAGTCCAAACAATATTACTTAATTTGGGGGCAAAAAATATAAAAGCAATTGAAAATAAATTGTAACAACAATACCAAAAACAAAAGCTTATATCTTACTTAATATTGGTAAAATATCTATGCATGGTCTTTGTCAGGTGTCTTCTTATGGTAGCGAAAAAAAAACTGTCATGGACATGAATTAGTCGGAGGGGTCGCCGCGAAGGCTTCCATGGTGAAGGCGCTTAGGCGCGTGCAGGGTCAATGGAGACGCTCAGGCGCCGACTGGCGCTCTGGCGCGTGCAGGAACAGGAGGAGCAGGTTGGATCAGCAGGCAGGAGGAGGTGGTAGGCAGGATCATCAGGGTCAGCAGCAGGAGCAGGATCAGGCGCCAGTGTCGGGATTTTCAACATGAGGCAGCTTCAGGTAGCTTCTGCATGAGGCAGCTTCAGCATCAGGTAGCTTTAGCATTAGGCAGCTTCAGCGTCAGGTAGCCTCAACATGAGGTAGCTTCAGCATGAGGCAGCTTCAGAGTCTGGTAGCTTTAGCATAAACATGAGTTTGAGGACTTGCAGAGTTACTTGCAGTAGACTGAAGATGTTATCGGTAGGATGGCTTGAAATAGACTGGAGATGTTAACGGTAGGACGGCTGTAATAGACTGTCGTTCTAAGGCCAGCAATCGGCTTATATGGCCGGGCTCGCCTTCCATTGGAACTACAATTTGAAATTTTGAATTTAATCTTGAAGCCAGGAATCAAATATATTTTCATACAATGTTTTTGTAAGAATTCGTGTGTAACAGGCTTAGTTTGCTTGGCAGCCTCCATTGCTGTCATAAACAATTGAGTTGACACGATTTGTCAAAAAGTAAACAAGATAAATACAGGAAAATGGAAAATAATAAATAAATAAAAAGGATTCCAAAAACAAAGCTAAGCATTACAAGGGGCTTCCGCGCTGCCACAATGGCATTACGCCAAAATCCAATGCTGTCATTTTAAAATTAAGAAACGAAGGACAACGTAATTTAAAAATACATTGTTGTCAAATTGAAAAAGTGGGTTCCTAGTTCCTAGTGTTGTAGTTAGTAGTTGTTGTAGTTAGGAAGACGTTCGTCTGATGCGTAGCATCACTAGTTAGTTTGTGCACGTGAGGGCAGACGTCGTTGACAGTCGTGCGCGCGGAGCTCATTATTTTCGATACATTTGCGAATGCTACATATAGTACGTTTATGATTTGATACTGTTTTCGTTGGATAAAATTAATTTTAATAATTTACATCGAAATTATTCTTTTGAACTCATTTACTGCCTAGAAATTGGTAAGTACTTACTATAAAACGTCAACCTAATAAAAGTTTTCAGATTTTCTGTTCATTTCCTTACATCTAAATACAAAATATACCTACCTACTTCGATAATACCTACTCATATTAGAATAAAACTTAAGTGTTATTTTAAGTATGAATTCCTTGGCTGAAGATACTTTCTCCTATGTACCCAAATAACGTGCTGGAAGATGACGTCGTTACAAATCACGTCTCCCAAAAGTTACTTCCCGCAATCCAGTACTTTTGATCACGTTGATGCAGTTTCATAATCATACAGAATATAATAATCATAGAGAATTTGCATTATACAAATTACCCAGATGTACAAACAAAACTTTCATGGAATTCATAAACAAAAATTTTTTTGCAACAACAATAAGCCAACATTACTTTTCGGAGACAACATCGAAGATTTTTTGAAAGATAATTGTATACTGTCATTCATGCAGAACGCTGGATACCAGACGTTATTACCACCTTGTCCAACTACGCAAGGAGGCAAACAAATTGATAATATTTTTTCAAATATTTCTTGTCAAACTAGTATATGTATTAGCTTGTTTAGCTATTACAAGCCTATATTGGCTCGCATATAGTTAGATCTAAATCCCATAATTTAGGAACCTAATTATAATGTTTACTTATCAATAAGTTAATTTAGAAAATACAATATTATTCCTCGTCTTCATCGTCAGTTTCCATCAGGTGAGATGGAAGACAAACGCCTGCTAATTATTAATTAAAAAAACATAGATCAAAGTTACAACGAACTACAAGAACTTTTATGTAATAATAATAATAATAATAATCCCTATAAAAAGGTGAGGATAGAATACAAAAAAAAATACAACAAGAAGTATTAGGCAGAAGTATTCAATGACTTAATAACTATGTTAATATGTACTATAAGTTAATGTCGCTATTTGTTATTGACGTTTATGTGGATTTTGTTCCAATGTCTCAGGATTGGATTATCCACCTTCTCTGCTAAAGTATTAAGGATGCTGTTTGAGCTCCCAGAGGTACGGCGCATCAGAGCGGCTGATCTTTTTCAAATGATTGCGAAGAAATCATCCACACGTGACTCCGCAAACATAACTGACGCACTACAGTACTTCGGGAGTCCAAGCAGCATCCTTAGACTGTTATTGTACTGGACACGTAGGGCCGTAAAATACCTTTTTGTGTAATAAAGCCAAAGGCTGCACGTGTAGAGACATTGACAATATGCACGGAACAATGTTAGTTTGACTTGCATGCTACAACGTGCGACCCTTCTAGCCAACATCTTAGTTCTTATCGCTAGAGCCCGACGTGCCCTCTCAATGTCATCATCATCCTTTAGGTTCGGATTAATTACATGTCCTAAATATGCAAATTTGAAGCAGCGCTTCAGCGTTACATTATTCAGCACGAAGGCTGGAACATTTGATGGCACCTTTTTACATTTTTGCTTTTTTTTTGCATTATAGAGTAAGGCATGTTCAAAGGCATAATTCTCACAAATGTTCAATAGTTTTCTCATGGCACTGATCGAGGGGCTCAGCAGCACCATGTCGTCCGCGTAGCTAATGTTATTGATCATTTTACCATCTATAGAGCATCCGACCTCAGCGCTGTTAAGCTCCACGATCAGTTGATTTATATAAACATTAAATAAGGTAGGTGACGATAAACCCCCCTGTCTCACTCCACATTCCATGCGGTACTCCTCAGATAATGTTACTTGCTGCTAAGGAACCCTTCATGGGCGAACACGACTCGCACTTGGCTTTGATGCAACAGGTATCGCATTGATCTTTTCGTGGATGATGAATAACAATTTTCTCCTGTTTCAAAACTTTAAGAAAAGTCGGTCTACTTGCGGTTTGATGATTGTGATGTCCATACTATTCTACAAAATCATCATGCATGTGCTTTTAAGATCTAAATGTGGAATCAACATGCAACTTTCTTGAAATTGCTCGACAGAAATAACTGGGTACTTTTGGAAGTAAATCTATCCAAGTTTTTACAATTTTTGTAACACGTGTATAAGAAATGATTTTATTCTCAATATCACGAGGGGGATAATCCTCACAACTAAGATTGTCAATAATTACTTCTTTGGTCCAGCGTTTAAAACTGTCTTCTCCTAAACATAGTGTATATAAAAAAAAACTGTCTACATACTCGTAACTTTGTGTACATCGCATTTACTCATAAAAATATCATGTCCACTTTTTTTACCGTAAGCTGATCAATACAATGACGGCGTCGAATTCCTCTACGAACAGCGGCAGCCTTCACAAACGCTTTCTTTTCAGCCCACGTTTTAAGATTCCAGAAATAGGAATGAATCGCTTTACGATCCTCTTCTGTAAAACATGTTAACAAGAATGAGTTCTTCGATTTTAAATTTAATTTTGTATGATAGCACCGTGGTATTATTTTTTTTTCGGCCGTTGTATACAAGGTTTATATTTGCTATCATCCGCTGTTTGAAATCCTAGATAAGACTCTCCCAAAACTCTAGCTTTTTTATTTAATTGCACAATGTTATCTTTTGTGTGTTGTTCACCTATCACTTGATGCTCAATATCCTCATCTGTGGGTAGTATAATATTTTCCAAAGAGCTAGGGTTGTTTGTTCGTAATGATAATAATGGGACATCATTTTCACTGTCAGATGATGGCAACCACCGCCGTTTATTTTTTGAGAAAACGTCCCAGTTTGCACGCTATCATCACTTCCATAGGACAGAATCTCATCCAAGTCTGGAGATCGTAGTCTAGCAGGTACTGACGGCAAGGCAATGCAAAGATTTTTCACATGCGAATCATGCTGTGGTGCACTGTTGCCTACCTCGTTACTAGCTTCTAAGTTGCAATGTATAATAGTTTGAGTAGATATCACTGGCAACAGCTCTTTTTCATTGTCCCTACTGAATAAAACTGGCTCAATAGTCCTAAAATTTGACGGTAAATGTAACAGTGAAGGCGTCTCTAATATTGAACACCTACGTTCAGCATTAAATCCTAAATCTTCTGGCATGTTGCACGGCACGATTAAAGAATCAATACCATACGAAGAATTCATCGATACGGTGACTGGGCTGCACGATTTATCCGTAGAGTTTTCATTAATATCATGCAACGACCGCGACTCGTATTTTTGTACTTTTTTGAAATATTTAATAACAGAAAAATTCGTACAACTACAAACTATTTAACGTAGGTAAAACTGTAAATAACGCGTGACAAGTTGCAAACTGCACTGACACTGTGACCTTGTTCTAGCAATCAATGTTTGATTATTTTTTCGTAAGTAATTAAGAAATATAACTGTCTTACTCCAATGCGTTAGTCACATAATTATGTGCTCTCTTGCTCTCCTCTAAAGGCACGAAACGTTTTGTAGGCGCACTTTGAGCGATCACATAAGGTATTTTAATTTTCCAATATTTGTAATAAAATAGTAACCAAAATCTCTTATGTGTAGATCGAGCAGATATTATTATGATGTTTTGATGTACAATAAAATGCAGACTGTGACTTGGGATTTTTTTTAAATGACGCGTATCATAATGAAATATTGAGATATTCACATGGAAGTTTTTTCTAAGCATAAGTATTCAAAATAACTTTCACACTAATGAAAACCTTATTTTGGATAAAATTGTCATATAGGAGATTTTAAAATTGCAACGACGAGTTAGCTTTGGTACATACTTTGATCAAATAAATATATTATATTTTTTTAAATTGACTGTATGTTCCTCCCTTACAAAACGCCAATTTCATATGTAAAGATTATTTAATATAAGGGACAACTGCATTATCCCTTTTTTTTGTCAAGTAGGTATATCAAGGTAATTAGAGCTGTCTTTACGTGAATTTTTTGAAATAAATGCTTCTTAGTTAGTTTAGGAAATATGGATAGATGGCGCTGGTAGGACATATTATATTATCATCTATTGATTCATTATCACAAAATTCAGACAAGTCTAATAGCATTTAGCCCAATGAGGAGCAAAATATAATCCTTATGATAACGTCCGTAGCGGGTATGATTCCCATTTCATCCATGTAATTATTTAAAAATCCATAGATGTAATTAAAATTGTTTTCTAAATTAAAATATTGTCTTTTTTCACTAAAATGTTGTCATGTCAACACTTAATTGTGATAGATTTAAGATAAAATAAATTTTGTAATAGTTTTTGTCAATTTTGTCCCAAAGTTATTCAAGAAAAGTTCAAATACTTGTTATCGTTTATTTTTCGTTCGACATTTCCTATACCATGCTTCAAAAAAATTCATAGTAGTGTTTTTCGTTTTGCTCCAAGAAGTCCACTCGTTAATAGTAAAGTCATACTTTTACTACTAACTTTCACCTTCATCGTCTTTTTTATCATACATTTTATAATAATCATCATGATAAAAGAAGAAGAAATTATATTTACGTCAGACCAAGCTGTATGGCTAAGTTCCTTCCTTTCTTTTAAAAAAAAGGGTACAAAAAAAAGTCTGTGATTACTTACTTACTTACTTTGCGTTGTACTATTGAAACAAATCAAGATATTGTTTAAATACAAACCAAAGAGCTTACACAAACGGTGAAAAAAATTAACAATGCCTTATGTTAAAGGAGGTAACAATTTTGAATTACCATGATATTATTGACATATTACTATTTTATACCCACCCACATAAATTGAACAGATTGCTCCCATTTAAAAATCTTAAGTCTTATCACAGTGTAAAACCAAATAAACCCTTTTTAAAATTGTAAGGATTAGAAATAATCTGTAACCTGTGATCTATGATATAATCAATGTGATTTACAAAAAACTTTCTAGAAAATTTCTTATAATTTTCTTCACTAGTAGATAGAACAACAGTGTCAATTAAAGTTCAAATCCCAATATGATTCATCCTTCATTATTTTTTGTTTGCAATTACATCATAACTGATTATTTTGCATTTCCCACATTTTAGATTTACCAAAGCTGACCACAAAGTTGATAAAAATGTCCATGTACTGTGGAGTTTGAAGGTTATTCAATAATAATATGATATTGTTGTTACTTGGTTGGTTATTGTAGATCATCATTCTCAAGGTCTGTGCAGTGTCTGAATTTAGCGGATGAAAGAACTTTGCAGAAACATTTGAACCAATGCATGTAATGTTATTTATTGTGAAAGTATAAATTCAAAATAGTAATTCAGTTATCTAATATCAATTCATACCAAAAAATTCTTATTCATAAAACTAGGTTGCTTATTGAATAGGCTGGAGGTCCCAGGTTTGTGTCCTGGTCAGGCAGTTGATTGTGTGATGAATTCAAATGTTTGTTCTCAGCTCATGGTTGCTTATCCTAATAATATTATAAATGTGAAAGTTTGTAAGTATGGATGGATGTTTGTTACTCTTTCACATAAAAAGTACTGAATGGATTTTATTGAAACTTTACAATAATATAGCTTATACATCAGAATAATACATAGGCTACAATTTATAAATATACTGTGTGGATTGTCCAAAATATCAAGTAAGCAGGGTAAAATATCTTCGAGCTATTCTGGCGTGCGCGGCCAAAACTGCTAGAGTTACACATATGTAATGTATGATGGAAATATATGTCTTTGATAATGTCTTTTTATAAAAAGCCCGCCAGAGTATATATGTGTAAGCCATTATATCCAAAATAGTGAACCATAACTACAGTAAAAATTGATAACTTATTTCAAGTGCGCATTTGGTATAAATAAATTGAAATATAATTGAAATAACTAAATGAAAATATATACTTTTATCGCTTCTGGTATTTAAAGTAGATAAAATATATCTTTCACGCTACATAATTTGGCCAAATATTATTTTAATAGTGATGATGATGACATACTGATTGCGCGATACTATGGTGCGGTCCAGCGGCACCTTGGTTCTTTTTTGGTTGTTTTTGTTCATTTATAATAATTTGAATAACATAACAGCAAAAATAATGTAAAATCATATAATATAATTGAAGAAACATGCTTTATGTACATTGAAAATAAAAAAATAACAGGGGTTGTTATTATATCGATGCAGAACCCAAAAATTTAATTAATTGTTTTTTGTCTGTTTGTCTGGAGTTTGTGCATGCTAATCTCAGAAACGGCTTATTCGATTTAGATGCGGTTTTCATTCATATATTGTGGTAAGTTTCACTTAACATCAATCGGTTCAGAAATAAGAAAGAATCATGTTGAACTTTTTGTTAACTATTCTGTATCTATCTCTATCTTTTTTTCTCTGTAAGTAGCATTGACTGAAACTTTACTAAACTTAATAATAATTGTCTATAAAAAATATTATGAATAGAAGTTAAAAATGATCAGTTTCGGAAATACGGTTCAACTTAGGGTGGACGTTTGTAGGTTGTACACTACTGCGCGGGTACATAAAACCGCGCCGCTGCTTCGTATCAGATGAAGGCTCTGAGGCAAAAGGTAGCCAGAGTCATTTAGGGGAGTTTTTTAGTGGGTAGCGGCTCTGGTAGGCTCGAAGCGAGTCCCACATAACCTCGATCTCGCGCGGTGAGGTATGCGTAAGAGCATTTTCAAGATCCTCCTGCCCTCCCCTTTTGAATTTATATATTAGAATTCAGTTATTCGCAGCGAACGCACGCATTCTGGAGGGTCATGGGTGAATAGTTGCATTCGATTTTTGCGATTCGATTCAACTCTGACTGTTAGTATATTTCATTTATTTCTTTTTTAGCATTTGTAAATACATATTGTGTGTATTTAGTTTAGGTTAGGCATTTCTTTTGTTGATTTTCTTTATTTTAATGTGTAAAAATCTGAAAGTCCTTTTTAGGTAATATTAACACGTCTCAATAGTTAAACCGTAAATACATATAAGTTAGGTTATTTTTCTTGACTTTCTTCAATTTATAAAAATCAGGAAGTATCAGATACCTTTGTTTGTATCAAGTACAAGTTTGTTAGCTCAGGTTAGTAATAATTTAAAAAAATATATGTCTATTACACTTTCTTTTGTTTTAGATAGTTAATAGGTTAGGTTTATACGTCTTAATACTTATTACTTAAAATGTGTAATAATCCGTAAGTATTTATAATTTAATTGTTAATGGTAGTACGTGTTTACTAAATAACGTTGTGTAAAGTAAGAGGTACGATTTATTGTAAGAACGCCACGAAAAAGATCCAACCTCTCTCAGTGCAGCAGCAATGCTAAAAGGATGAGATTCATTCGATCACAGGAATCTGAAGAAAATCGTGAGGCAAGACTCACTTCATCTCAGGAACATCAGGCGAGGTTTCGTGCTGCAGAAACTTCGACACAGCGAGGATCTCGAATGAGTTCAAATCATTTTCGAATGATGACCACTCGAATTAAGGAGAACATTTGCATTTGACATTAAATATGCGAGCTCAAATCGGAGGCAACGAAAATGCTCAAGAGCTTTTGAGATCGGTAACGGTGTGTATCCACAGGAACAAGGAAAAGTTGGTCTTAATGAAAACCTATGCTGCAAAATTTCATTAATGCGAGACCTCATATCATCTTAGTATGAAAACGCAAGTCCAATACCAACTTGCGAAAATTCCTGGCTTTTCGAAAGAGCTATGTCGACCAAGCAGCAGCAATAAACTCTGAAATTTTGAGCTTTGTTCCGGGGGATAATGTAAAGTATATCTCCATTAACAGAGTTACGGAAGAGAAGAATCTACCAGCTACCCAGTAGAATTTTTAGAATCCCTCAGTGCTCCTGGACTACCAGCTCACAAAATAAAATTAAAAGTCGGCGTGCTAAACGGTACCAGATTAAAAGTGACCAATTTACAACCAAAACTGATAGAAGCAGAGATTTTAACAGGGTGCGGAATAGGTGAAAGTGTTTTTATTCCTCGGATTCCTCTCATTCCAAACAATTTTCCATTTATTTTTAAATGAGTCCAGTTTCTAGTGAGCCTATGTTTCGCACTGACAATTAAGAAAGCCCAAGGTCAGACGTTCAAAGTTGTGGGTTTGATTTTAAGCATTAGCTGCTTTCCGCACGATCAGTTATATGTGACTCTGTCACGTGTTAGCAATCCTAGCAGCCTCTTTGCTTTCATCACTATGCATCATCAATATAAACCAAAAGTTATATCCAAAAAATGCTGCCCAAAGTCACTATTCCACGCGTACGAAGTCGCGGGCACAGCTAGTATGCATATATGTATTTGTATTCTGGGTTTTCTAACAGTTTGCTGTATGGTCATTCATAACACAAGCTTTGCTTACTTTGATATACAGTTAGTGTGTTTATCTGGGAGTTTATTACTAATATTATTAAATTTTTTGCACACTTTTCAAGGACTTCCAAAAAGAAAGGCTTTAAAAATTATGTTGGGAAATGATTACAAAGTATGGAATAACTCCAATTATTTGTAAATTAAAGAAGACAACATTCTAATCACTTGTTGATCAAATTATGTTCCAGGCCGATCCATGTAGCTATTTAGTAAAGAGTAATTTATTTCATTCTACTTGTAGATGAAGTTAGAAATGTAATCATGTCACAAACACTTTAGTGCCAGTTTTAGCGTCTTGACGGGCCCCTTAGACAAGTGGCATTTACCATAGTTTATTTATTTTATTCTCAACTGACAACTTACAGCCAATACACATAATGGTAATTATATAAATATTTAAGGCATTTCACAATGTTTCACTTATAAATACTTGATTAATTGAGATTTAAGAATACATAGCGATTGCTAGACATTAATATTTATGAAAAAAAGTATATCAGCTAGACAGATTTAAGAAAAAAAATGTAAAGGGGAGCATGATGCTAAATGTATAAAATTCACATAATCATACATTTCCAATCCTATTCACTTTTCTATTCCATTGTTGAATGCCACTTGTCTAGGGAGGCAGATAAGTTAAGGGTAAATGATTACTAGGTGGCAAACTAATCTTCACCTTGAAGACAAACCTAAGACACCTAACCTAATAGGAGTAAATAAACTTCAACTAGATAAAACTAAAGGATTCATCATTAGAAAAAAAAAACAGAAATAACAATGATAAGTTGTAAAATAAATTACTTACAGGACAATCTTTAGAACAGAATGTTTATTTTATTTCCAGATGGAACTATAGTTGAAAGGGACCCACTTGGCTTCTTCTGGGGGTTCCTCAACTTCTTCTACTTACTGTAAGTATTAGATAAGTTCTAGTAGTAAAAGATAAACATTGGAGGTCAGTTTTTGAACAAGGCTTTACCAGTCCCATTAAAATATGACATGAGGCCGTTAAAGCTAATTTAACTTTCAATTTAATGTCTAATTTTATCCAAGCGACTTATTCTGATAGTAATGGAACGGAACTTCCCGGGCAATCCAAAATTATGGTACAGTTTGTGATAAAAGAGTTATCAGCCTGGTCAGGATAGACTTTATTTGTGTAGGAACAAAGTTAAAAGTTTTTTATTTATGTCAACCAAAGCACACACTGTGGAATTCCAATTGATTGATGCTCTTATTCCGATTTATTTCCTACAAATTATCAAATGGCAGCTGTATTAAACTAGTTTACTTCTGCTAATAAATCCTTAAGTTTTGTTTAATGCATGATTAATTTTTTTTACAGATTCCAAACACTTATAAATCCAAACTACAACAGCAGTTCTAAAAAGTTAGTATATGTATATTTAATCACTAGCACATACTATTGAATTTATTTGTCAATCTGGTAAGTACACAAATGTGTTAATAGACAAAAAAATGTCATTGTTGCTCACAAAATTTAGATTTTATATTTAAAAAATCATTAAAAGTTAAAAATAATTACATTTATTATTAGGGTATTAGACAAATAGTTTCCTGGCAGTATTTGAATCTTTTACCAATGTTTTTATATATAAAACAAACAGAATGCCACAAGAATCATGAGAATTATGAATTCTTGCATTCGCCTCATCAATAAAAGCATGTAAAAAAACAAAAGAATAGTTTTTCTTGCTGACTCGAATATTTCCATACCCATATGCACTTACAGAGTCATTTGTCTTTAAGACTTACGTGGAGTCACTATTGTGCTTGTTACGTATCTCGAGGAATTTAAGGATACTCGCGGGTTAGTTAGTTTTTCGGTGATTCTCAAAGAAGATATTCGCATCGAGTGTGAACTTCCTAAAAATATCTGCATCAAGCAACTTTTCGGTCCACACTGGAAATATTCTAGAATCTACACGTACGGACCATAGCTGAGGGGTCTAGAAATCGATTACCCAAAAAAATCACATAAATATATGTATATAGAAGAAAAGTAAGTAGTTAATCAGAAGTTTAATTTTTAGGACTGGCCCCAGAGCCAGAAATTATAATGCGGCAGGAGAACTAAAAATAAAACTTGCACCGCAACACTTACTACTTCGTCAAGGATGGCTGCATGACGCAGTTTTATTAGATATGAAAAACTATGGTTCATGTATTATTTTTTTATACATAATTAGATTTTTACTATGTATGTATTATCTTTAACTTGGCCACATTTTCGTCACTCAGTTCACAAATAATTCTGATTTTACGGTACTGTATGGACCTTATTCGTTTCTATCTAATAAGCAAGTAAAATACAATATAAATTTCATGCATATTAAAGAGCTTTAATTATCGATAGTTTTAAAACTATCGATAAAATGACGTCAAACAGGATCAATCCTATAATTTAAATATTTTTGATAAGAACTGAAATGTATCCCGAGCCCATTACCTAAGTACCTACCTGCGCTGCATACCTCACCTTTCCAATGGTGTGCAAACATAATTTGGGCATAGGTACTGTAGAACTACTTATTTGGAAAATTTCGCGTTAAAATAAATAATCAAAATATTATTTCTTAACTTTCCGGTGATCGCATCACTGAGCATTTTTATATTATTTTTACGTTTCGGAAATTACGTTTATGAAAAATAAATACTTTTATTTTTGGCCTTCACGGATCTAAGTTCAGGTACTTACACATAATTTGGAAAAAAATACTTTTCATTTAAAAAGACCGCTTATATTGTATTTTTTGGAATCCCGGTAAAATTTTAAAGTAATCCTCAGTGAGGGAAAGTTTTATTTTGTAAATAAAATATTTTTGCACATAACGCTACAAATAATAAAGCATAACATAAAATATTTTATACTGACTGCTATGACTAATATAACCAAACGTACCGCCGAAGCTATAGTATATAGTGACAATATTTTGCAAATATTCATATACATAATACAATATTTTCAAAGAATAAAAAAGCTCCCGTCAACTTCCGCCAAGTTCACTTCTCCAATGAAAAAATGGCGCGAAAGAGAAAGCAAATATAATTTCCATAATCTGAACCTTGAAGCCATTCGAACTACAATTCAAAACTATCATATTAAACTCAAAGAAATTCCGATTTTGGCAAAATTTCAGTCTGTTTTGATACAAAATATTGGTAGTTTGTTAACAACCACAACAACAAGCGTTACAAGAAAGACATGAGCTTCAATTTTGGCGTTATAATTATTTGAAAAAAAAATCATTAATATGGTTTAGAAGGCTCTTCTATTATTAATACTGACGAGACCTACGTACTAACATCTCAACTACGACCAAATACCTGGAGCCTCAAAACAAAAGATATAAAAAAGAAAGATATACGTAAGACTAGGGACAGGGACACGATTTATTATAGTGCACGCAGGTAACAATTGCTGCATTAGCATACAAAGCAGCATCCACAACTGGAGAGTACCACTGTAACATGAATTACATAAACATATTTACATACACATATGTAATTCATGTTAATTTAATTTAAAAAAAAAACGCTTCATCACGTTCAAATGAATTGGGTTATTTATCACTGGTTATTTTCGTTTTTTAGTAATGGTTGATTATTGAGATAAATGAATAAAATGAACCCTCCGGACACTAATCAATCAGTATCATGAAAGCCTTGTACCGGAAATAAAACGTCAGGAACACATAACATCACAGGAGATTGTAGTTATAGTAGTTTCAGGTTTGCTTCACCGTGCCCATTAACTGAACCATCAGTAGTACAGCAGCAGTAAAATAACTTAGAATCGTTTTTTTTAATTAGATTCAAACTTCTTGAATTTCAATGGTTGTGTTTTCTCTTGGTCCCATTGATTTCTCCCATCCTTAGTAATTTGCCTATATTCACCCATGATTTTCTGGTATTTTAAAACTCAAAATT
This sequence comes from Marasmarcha lunaedactyla, assembly GCA_923062675.1. Taxonomy (NCBI): domain Eukaryota; kingdom Metazoa; phylum Arthropoda; class Insecta; order Lepidoptera; family Pterophoridae; genus Marasmarcha; species Marasmarcha lunaedactyla. The sequence continues at coordinate 6,743,387 of OV281339.1, read as the reverse complement.
AATTGAATTCGACAATTACCAGGGTATTAAAAAAATCCTAATTATTTCTGCCTCTTCATTTTTTTTCACTCATGAAAATTAGCACTTTATAAATAATTACAGTGTCTGAATAAAGTGCACAAACGAAAATCAGGGATTGTATAAACTATTTTATCTACAAAAAACAAAAAAAAAATATCTTGAGTGAATTAAAAAAAGTTACAGATAGACGGGAAAGGAGAGAAGAGAAAAGTTGCGTTTCTTTTTTTGAAATCTTGTAAAAAGACGGTGTAACTTTTAAAAGAAATGACGTATCGAAATGAAACAAAGTGAATCAATAAAAAATAAAACTAGGGTACCGAATAATGTCCGTGTAGGTATTGCTTAACCAACAAAATAAATTCTTTAAATATTAAAATAAATAAAAACCTAAATTAAATCTTCTGTTTTCGTTCATTTCAGTCTAAAAATAAAACATTTATGGAAACTTTGAACGTATGTAATTAATTATTTGTGTAAAAAAACTCCCCAACGAAAAAGTAACTTTCACTTTTAAATCAAATAAATTATTTTACCCGTTTATTATTTCGGACAACATTAATCTGTGCTAATTTACAGTCAATTCCAAATTCCATTATCACTATCTTCAAATAAATAATTTATTTGAGAATTGTTGACAATATTGGAAATACTTTCATCCAACAATAATGGTCTTTTATGTCTATTTTTCATGCTGATGTATAAACATTTCTGCTGAACATTGAAGTCATAAAATCTGGCCTCTCGATTCAGCATCGAAATAAAATAGTAGATATAAATCTCTTCTTTTACTAGACATTCGGAAACGTAGTTGATTATGCCACGACTCAACCAAGTTTATGGTTCGGTGCCGTTCTTTCCAACAGGTTGGTTGACAGTTTACGTAAACTGTCAACCACGTTTTAGTAACATACTCATTAAACATTTTGAATTTTTCTTTTGAAAAATGTTGATACACTGTTAACCATGCTTCTTGCAAATATTCTTTTCCCAATAGGGCCAGTGAAGAACATAAAGCAACGTGTTTCCGCCCTGCTCTTGTATCGTCTAAGCCTAATTCTGTGGCTTTTCGCAGCATATTCTGTCGTTAATGAAAGTAACACCCCACGACTTAGGAATTCGGGTACGTTAACTTAGAGCATTGATGGTCGCCATGAATTTTTTCCGCATTGGTAATGTAGGGTTTTAAAAGTTTGAATGCACGTTCATAAGTATCTTGCTTCTTATTTGATTAATAACAAAATATCAAAGGTACGACATTGGTTTCAATAGTGGGGCTACATCTGCGTGTATGGAATAAAGCTGTTTAAAAGGTGTTGGGATCTGCTTAAAAAATTTATCGCAAAAAATTCATTATACTGTAATATTGTTTCTTGAGCATAAGGGGTTATAAAAATTAAAATTTCGTCATGTGTTCCATCTTCAAATACAACGAAATTATGTCCCAATTCTTCAGGTATGGTAACATCAAAATTTTTGAATGTACATTTCGCAACACCTAAATGTTTATATCTGGCATTATATAGCAGGCCAAAGAACATCCTGATGCAGAGCCAACGGCAGTTAAACATTAATAAAATAAACCATTTCATGTTATGTCGAGCATTTCATGATGGGGCAATTCCACGATGTGATAAATAATGAAATCCTTAGCGAGTTTTATTAACAATATATATTTTTTTACACTTTTTCATATTTCGCTATGACCAATTATATCGATTTTGACCCAATTATATCGATTAAACCATTAATATTTTTTTATCGATAACGCTTTGCAAGTATAAAACTTACATTGATAGTACATATAACATGTGGGATTGCAGGCGGCAATTTTAGTTAGGTTTATAAAAAAACCTACAGGTGACGTATCATCAACGTCTACTTCTAAATTGATGTATTTTAATTTCTTACCGAAATTACGTTGTGAATATTGGAGAGTAAACTGCAATGAAAATTTTTATTTCAATAATTCTCGAAAATTATTAGGTACTTTCTATTATACATTAAGGGAAAAATTAAATGTCAAAATTGTTTCTTTTTTTAATGTTAGCGATATTTCAAATCTTTAGGCAATATAGTCGTATCTTTTCGTATCGGTCGTAGTCTTAAAAAAAAAATTATCTAAAGCTTGAAGTCCCTGGTTATAAGATTTGTAGACCAAAACTTCTAGCAGCATGCAAAAAAATGTTTGGCTCCTTTTTCCTGGTGTACTGGACTTGGTAACACATTTCTACCACTGTATGGACCGAATAAGTTATTTAACCAGATCAAATTTTTTTTGTCGACTTTGATACGACCACATCTTGCTAAACTATTTGACTTTGGATAGAAAATATCGTTTTGTCTTTGTATTCGCAACAACCAGTGGTTGCACAATGAATTTGCAATTTTTAACAAAGATGAAGCCATTTGAACATCGCAAAAATTTGTATTTTTTTTTATTCTTAACTTTTTTACTAGTGTATTAAGTAAATAATTTTTGGTTACAGTACTGCTGGCTCAGGAGGTTCTGGTAAAAAAAAGATGGGTGGCTTTGGACCCTCAGGATCTGGCCCAGACCCACCACCAATGGGAGGATGTTCCAGCTGTCGCTGACCTTATTCTACGCAACATTAACTAATAACCTGCAAATATAATATATTATGATGAATATGTAAAAGTACAGTTGGCACCAAAAGTCAATGACCATCTCCAAAGTTTAAAAACTACGAGAACTTCAGCATGCGCGCCAAAAGTAGCTGAACATTACATTATTTAAATAACTTTAGTTTTTAAATGAAGTACTTTTAATATTTATGTAGCATTTTATTTTCAACTTCTACTTGATTGCCTGTGGTGTTTTTGTTCTGTATTATTATATTCTGTATTATATTCTGTGTATAATTTTATTTCGTATAAAAAAACACCCTTTTTACACATTGTTTGTATATTGCTTGGCAAAGGTACTGTGGTGCACAACCTCGGCTGCCATTTCACTAGACGTTCTTCCTGGCATGATCCACTGTATTTCCTGCGACTTTATGTACAAAGGCCAACCCCAGAATTTGCCGTGTAGAAAAAAAAACTGAGGAAGTTGGTAGGATCGTCTGGATAAATATACCTTTACTACCCCTACTAAAATAATTAGTGGAAACACATCCGTGTCGCTTTTATAGAAGTTGTTATCAATAAGATATCTGTAATCAGGGTAATTGAGGTGGGTAGCTCAAATATCTAACATTTTATTATCCTTTGTTATTTCAACTATGCCGTTAATGCCAGGGACTCGTGCTAACAGTGTACTTGTTGCGATAAACATCCTCAGAACGCAGCAAAATCTTTCGAAAAGAATTAGGTGCGCACTATACAATCACTACTTTGAATTGGAGAGTGATGTAAAGTGCCATATTTTTTAGTTCGAGGCATAGTGATAAGACAACTCAGAGCTAATGCAGAAAACATATCTAAGTAGGGGCCATCTATCCTGTTACCAATATATTTTTAGATTTTCTCTTAGCTGGAATAGCTTCAATATCCACGCGCTTGGTGTTGCCATATTAATTTATTTTTTTTTCTCTTTTATAGTAATTGCAAATACATGGGATAATAATAATCAAAAACATGGGACTTATGAATATTATTCCAGTTATATCACCTGCTGTATTACTGAAATTTACATTTAAATGTTTTGTTTAAAATCTTAATTTTTTTGAAAATTTCGAAAAATCATGGACTTTTGGTGCTGATTGTATCTATATACTTACTAGAAAATTAATTTGTCTAAACTTGCAATACATCATACGGTCTCATTCCTAAATACTAAAGTGCTCTTTTTAACAGTACTGGACACTGAGTACTGCTTTTAAAATATGAATAATTAAACCAGATGTGGAAGTTTAGTATTTTTTTAATCACCAGCAACCCCGTTGGTAATTTAGTAAAAAAACCTTAAGATTACCTACTACAAGACGTATTTATTTATTTCACGTTGTTATAACTACGAATAAAGCCAACAAATTACTAAAGTATAGCCGTACACAAATGTTATGGATTTACTACCAACATTTGAGAAGTCTTAAAATTTTTGTGACCCTCATTTCTTGGGATATTTTGTAAACTGAATTGTACATATTTTTCAGTTTATAATAATAATGTTTATTGGTCACCATATTTACAGAAATGTTTTAAAACAAGGACAGTAAAGCAAATAATCTAGCAGGTACATAGATTTCTGAACACTTATTTTTTTTAAACTCTGAATACCCGAAATGGGAAGACCTAAAGCGTTGTTTACATGATGCCTTTTTCTTGTACATACATAAACAAAAATTGAATGCAAAAGATTACGCGAAATAGTTGATCTTCAAGAATAGTAAGCCACTGTTTACGCGGTATAAGTTAACCCCTTACTGCATGGAATTTTATATCCTTGCGGAAAAAAATTATGATGTGTTTTCGAGTATAAGGACCTCATAAAAAATACCAAAAAAAATCTAGCATTATTATTTATTATTTTATTCACGAAAAACATACTGTACCATATATGGTACGGTATGCATTGCAGTGAATAAACTAGTTTGTGTCAAATATGGTACGACATGCATCCAATGGAAAGTTTATGACATGGGTAGACAGAATATGTGCACAAGCTGGGTTCGGCAAAAGGCCAGGTCTTTTACTTGGGGTGCAAAGGTGAATCAATTCTTACTCTTTACCTACCTTCTATTGACGAATTTCATGTGTAAAAAACAAAATATCAGTATGAAGTTTACTATGCATCTCTATGAGATTAAATTTACACTCGTGTTACTGCATACCGTCCCATATATGAAAATAGAAAATTGAGCGCTTACTTCATAAGGTCCCACATATGAACATTACAATTATGTACACACTGCATGAGGTCCCATATATGCACACAAGTATATTGTCGAACAAAATTTAAATCCATGGAGTTTTTGAGTAAATCTTTCTGTTATAGCTTCACAAAGGATGGTTTTATTCGAAGAAGTTTATATAAGCCGAAATATTCACACAATTCCAATATACTTGAGTTTGAATACAGAGCAACTCACCTGTTGAGCGCTTTTACTTTCAAACTAAATTTACTGTTGTTTTATCAAGACTGACAATATTTCACTGTCTCGGAACTGCTGAGTATATATTTAGTCTGTGGTTTATAACTTTGCCAATTGTCAAACTTGAAAACAATTTAAATTTTTCACAAAAAACTCTAGTGTGCAAATTTGGGACGCTATGTGGTAAGTGGTTAAAAAGTGAAATGTAATGATGAGTTTTCATTCTACGATTAAAAATGAAAAAATAGTTCTTTTTTCAACATTAGATGGCGCTGATCAAAACTCGAGAGTCAAAAAAAGTATGACAAGTCAGCAATGACTGAGTGAGTGATAGACAAAAGAAAATATGCGCCCGAAAGGGCTTCTTTTGAATATGAATAATTCGTCACTGGTTCTTGTTATGTGTACGGGTGCAAGGTGAAGGAGCCATAGGTATCAATTTCAGTAAACTTTACGTTCAGAAAAAAAACCAATAAAATAAAATAACCCTATCTACCTTAAGGAACACTATATTATTAATCGTTTATAAGATGTGAGTGTGACTGAAAATAAATATATGATAAATATGTAACTGACACAAATATATATATCATAATATAATCATACGATCAGTCAACAAACAAAGAGATTGACATTGACTCTTGAGTTTTGTTCAACGCTATCTAGTTTCCAATGAAATATCTTTAAAAAAAAAGAAACGAAAAGCCCTCATTATTGTTTGAAAGTCTTGACAAAAATAATTGCACATGTGTTTTGTTTACACCAATACAATTATGTTTAAGCGATTATTGCTTGCACCATTTATTAACGGGTTGCTTCAAGTATTGCACGTATTTGCGTTGGCGAAACTTTCATTCGAGTGTTGAATAAAAATTTAATAAAATTTTTAACATAATCAGTGTTTCTATATACTTACCTTTACATAAACTTACTTTTATTTACATCTTATATATTTTACTAAAACTTCAACTTCACCCTACTGAATTCAAATTAATTGTATTTCCACAACTTGACGATCTCTATTTCATTTCTATTTGTTTTATACATAAAAATAAACAAAACCTACGTATATTTACCACTGGCTTGACCTCATATATCCAGAAATATGGGTGATTCATTAAACACGATACAAAAATTAAACGAAATCAAAATAGCAGATGCAGTTGAATGTGAAGGAACAGATCTTAAGGGGCGCATATGTATAAATAAAAATGATTTTACTTTGATAGCACAGAACATCGTTAGTATATATAAAAATTTTCATGATTTTACATTGACTCTATCAACTCTATCATTTGAAACTGACATTACTTATTACTTTTACTGAATGTAGGTTAAATCATAACAAATCTCTCCCGCAGCTTAATAATTAATAATAACATATTATACTACTCGCCAGTTGAATCAAAATGACGGAGTGGTGGTCTATATAAAAAAAATCACTAAAACACAAAGTGAAAGAAATTACATTAAATCAGGCATCTTGCCTACAAGTAGAGGTTTTAAATAACACTGTGCTATGTATCTATCGGTCTCCATCGTTTCTAAATGCTGAAAACTTTGTTATTTCATTTAACTCTCATCTAGAGTCACTTTCTTCACAAAGTAGTATCATAATATCAGGTGATATTAATATAAACATCAGGCCTCAAACTCTCTAAAGACCAGATGCATATAAAAACAGAATGTCTTACCTAGACATGCTTGCAAACCACGGTATATTAGCTGGATAAATTTTACCTACAAGGCAGCAAAGCTGCTTGGATCATTAATATTAAAAATAAATAAAATCAAAGAAAAAGCGTCAACAGCTATAATGCACACCACCACTGCGGATCACTCTACTACTCTCCTTTCAAGATCTAAGTTAAAAAAAACAACATAATAAAATTAAACAGAAAATAAATTTTGAAGCTGCTCTAAAATACCTACAGACTAAAAACCTATCAGAATTACTATTTTGTGACGATCCGTTGGCTGTTACAAATAACTTAATAAATAAAATTATTGAAAGTCTAAAACTAAATACAACTATAATTAGTATTCCATGCAGCAAAAGACTCATACAACCGTGGATGACTCCAGGACTTTTAAGATGCATAAGAACCAGAAATAAATTACAAAAGCGCCTACGAAATGACCCTGATAATGATATTCTTCGCATTACATATAGACGATACAGGAATTATTGTAATAATTTAATAAAGAAAATCAAAAGAAAATATGATAGAGATAATATAATTAAATCCTTAAAAAACAATAAATTGCTGTGGAAAAATATTACAAACATAACATATACCAATAAACAACTAAATACTAACACTGAACTACTAAATTTTAAATCGTCGCCCATTGAATCTGCAAATTTCATCAATAGTTATTTTATTAATATAGGAATGCAACTTGCAAATAAAATCCAGAATGAAAACTTAATAAGTTCAACCTTAAATAGCATTTCGGAGCCACTGCATTCCTTTGTTCTACTGCAGACAGACATAGAAGAAGTTAAAAATACTATACTAAATTTAAAATCAAGCAGTGCTCCGGGTTGGGACGGTATCATAAACGAGTTAATGAAATTGGCAGTCAACGACTTGGCTCCTATTTTGACCCACTTAACTAATCTTTTTTTTAATAAAGGGATATTCCCCGCACCATTAAAGCAGTCTATTATTACACCAGTGCACAAGAGTGGGGATAGAGATGACATTAGTAATTATAGGCCAATTTCCGTTTCGCCGGCAATTTCCAATGTTCTAGAAAAGTTACTGAATACTAGATTACTAAATTACTTAAATAAATTTGACATATTAGCACCTACACAGTTTGGCTTCAGACAAGGAAGATCCACAGAGGATGCTATTCTTGAATTGAGCTCATTTATTACAAACCAACTTGATCACGGTAAAAAATGCCAGTCGGTCTTCCTTAATCTGAAAAAAGCTTTTGATACCGTCTCTGTCCCTATTCTTGTGCATAAGCTTGAAAAAATTGGGATAAGAGGGACTCCGCTAGCTCTTTTTGCAAACTACCTCGCGGAAAGGAAACAAAAAGTTAAACTTCCTGGGTTCACTAGTGCGGATGCGGGGGTGTCATACGGCGTGCCACAGGGCAGCGTGTTGGGGCCAACCTTATTTTTGATTTATATCAATGACTTGTGCAGTATGATCATGCCAAATGCCAAAATCCTGTCGTTTGCCGATGACACTGCGGTGGTTTTCGCTGGTGAATCCTGGGACGATATAAAGGCTAGTGCTGAACGTGGTCTAGCTCGTGTCGCTCTGTGGTTACAACAAAATCTTCTCACTTTAAATACAGCTAAGACTAATTTCATTTGCTTTGGCATTTATAACAACTCACAGCCACCGACTAACTTTAGTCTAAATATACACACGTGCAATGGGAATGCAAGTAACTAGCCCTGTGGATGTCCATCTCTTGTAAAAGTCTGTCAAACGAAATATCTGGGCGGTATTGTGGATCAGAGACTATCGTGGTACCCTCACCTAGAACACGTTATTAGTAGGACCCGAAAATTGATTTGGATGTTTAAAACCCTAAGACACGTTATACCTGATAATACATATCAGCCGGACGCTTCCAGATCTCTTCTCAACCGAATATACGTTTCTCTTGCGCAATCCATTATAACGTATTGTATACCAGTCTGGGGTGGAGCTGCAAAGACTCAGTTTTTCCATTTGGAAAGAACGCAACGAACCCTTATTAAGGTCGATTTTCCACTGAAAGACTTTATTGCATCAGTGGCCTTCTCTCTGTAAGAAAATTATATATCTTTATAACAACCTTAAAAATACGTAAGTCCCTGCTTTTTGACCCTAGCATATTGAATAAGCGACGAATAAAAAATGTGGCCAAGCCTTCCATTATCAAAACTGAGTTTGCTTGGAGACAATTTAACTCTCGCTCCACATTCTTGTATAATAAAATAAACAAAGAACTATATTTATACGACAAATCCCATCGCGAATGTAAAAATATCTTGATGCAATGGGTGCAGCTTAAAACGTATAATAAAATAGAATGTTTGCTTAACCGGAGTTCATAATAGTTAAACAATAAGTACCAATACACACTTGTATTTTTGTACGCACACAGACACACGCTTTCACATACACACGAACAAACACTTTCACATACAAACACACTTATTGTACACGCACTACACACATCCATGTGAGTTACCTAAGTATCTGAATGTATTTAAAAAATTTAAATTGCAAAAATTGTTAATAACGATTTTAAAATGGAAATAAAAATTGTATTTAGAATAGTTAGAATAAATTTTATTGTCAGTTACGGAAGAGCGGGGTCTCAAAATACAGGCATTACTTGCTTACATTGGGACCCCAATCTACATCTGTATTAGAATAAGATTTTAATGAAATAAATTATTTTTATTTTTTTATTTTATTATTATTTATTTATATATATATTTATATATATATATAGTCTGTCAAAAATGATGAGAAAAAAATTTTTAATAAAAATTTATGGAAGTATTAACCAGCCCCTATGACTCCAGTTCTTTTACAGTATATTCTAACAACGGTATATTTACTGACCCTTAATTATTATGCTTCTTTTATGTTACATCCTATACATGTGTATATATCAGCCTTGATGATGATAATAAAAACGGGTGATGAGAAAAAGGAGCGGAATTTAGCGAATTTTTAATGATTTTCAAAATAGGTGGTTCCTCAATTTAAAGATCTTTAACAAAATCAGATCAATTTTAGTCCCAAAAAATTTCCTTTTTAGAAAATGCATTAGATGCGCCAACTTTTGATGGTGTTATCTGATAGGACTAAAGTCCATCTACCTCCAATGTCATCCTTGCTTGTCATTTCTGAGACACTCTGTATATGTTGGGAGGCTCCATTCACTATATTTGGTTAAACTGATTTCCAGCGGTACTTATTAGGTTGGAAAATTTATTAAAACGCCTTAAAATACTTACGTTTATCGTTTATGGTATTTGTCAGTAATGCTTCCAGCTATTTTTATATTGACAAAAAATACGATACCCTTCTTGGAAATATTAAATCAAAATTTAAGCAACTTTTCGAAAAATCAAATCCAATTATAAGATATAGAAAAATGCATTGTAGCTATGGAAAGTTAAACAAATAACATTGCATAGTTCTATTTAGCTACCCCATATTTCACCAAAAGATAATTTGTAAAATATCTTCAGAAATCAGCGCTCACACCGTTATAAGCATTAAGAAATATTTTTGCCTTCGGATAGGTATTTGAGTTCTTGCTATTGTAGAAGTCCACATTGTATTATGCCCAAGTTTTGAATAATTATATGCTGCAAAACATAGTTGTTGATTAACAAAATTCCAACTGAAAAAATAAATGAATTTTCTTCCATTACCTTTTAATTTTTTTTTTTTTTTTTTGATAAAATTTCCATCTATCTCTTTTACATTTTTTTTAAAAAGTAAACAGTTTATTTTTTAGTAGTAGTCTAAAGTCTATTTTTTTAAAGTACTAGCAATGAAAATGTAAAAAAACCTTTGATTTCAAGCAAAAAAATTTGTTTAAAAAAATAATAAGTTCATTTTTTAATTTCGACCTATAACTTCAAAACTAGCACATTACCCATGAACATCTGGTCCATAGCAGGTAGTCTTCATACAAAAAAAACTAGGAATTATGTCTATGGTTAGAATTTTTTGATGCTGACATCTCTTGCTACTTTTCGAGCGAAAAATTGTCATATGTCACTTCAATGTGAATGATGGATGATAACACTATGTTCAATCAATGATGTACGGTGTTAGGTTATGTTTCAATATTTTAATTATGTTAAAACTACTTTTATTATATTAATACTTGAATTTGGCAGAAATAGTTATTGTGTAGTAACTACAGCTGATTGCCATAAAACGCAAAATTTAATTTAATTTTCAATCAATCAGCTCGATCTGCCATTACGGTTTCAATGTTTGACGAGTGAAGAGATTGCATTGATCAATTTCCGAAACATAACCTCTCATTTACCAAATATAGTAATTAATATGCGTTTAGTCGGTGCTTCACAATGTACAACAAGTGCTGTGTAGTGAATGAGAAAGTAGCCGAAAGGACGTTATTTTCCATCACTTTCCAAGAACTGAGATAGGACTTAACAATGGTTACCGTGTCTTTGTGCTAATAGTGCTTTGTGCTCACAAGGTTTAAGTGTGGTAAAACTTTGTAAATTGTTTGTGAGCCACACAAGACATGTTTTCTGAGTTACTCGATATGAATAACGGTGTTTAATTGGTGTAACATAATTTACAGAATATGAATAAAAGGTACTGATGTCTCGCTTCTAGAAAATTAAAATTTGCCTCCCGTGCAATATAAACAAAGCATATAAAAATATAAAACAAAATGTAGAAATTAAAAAAAGTCATTAATATACAAGTTTTTTATTTATTTTACCTTCTTTATCTTTTAGATTGTAAAAATATCTTGTAGAAAAGGAGAGGGGCTTTCGCGCTGCCACAATGGCATTACGCCAAAATCCATGCCGTCATTTTAAAATTAAGAAACGAAGGTCAATCTAATTTTTTTTTAAATTGTTGTCAAATTGAAAACGTGGGGGTTCTTAGTTCCTAGTGTTGTAGTTAGGGAGACGTTCGTCTGATGCGTAGCATCACTAATTAGTTCGTGGGTCGAACAAAAGATGAAAAGAGATAGATGCAATAAGGCCGAAACGATCACTCGTTTCGTTCATGAGAGAGTCAATTAAACAAACAGTTCATCTTGTGACGTTCCCTAACTTGCACGTTGAATACGCTTAGCATTTTTATTCGTCGTCATGCGTTCTACGATAGACACCTTGTCTGCTCGCGAAGTAACTGACGTTCATTACATTTACGGGTTTTACGATGCCAATATTGGCGGCGCCGCTGCTGAGACTATCATTAGCGATTCCCGACAAGACCTGCCGTTGACTACAGGGTTTTCATAGCAGTCATAAATGTGGAGGAACAAGTGTTGCGTTTGCTGTATCAAGAGAACTCGTACTCGACGATTAGCGCTCAAATTGGGGATAAATCATGTCCCAAGTGTGGAAAATTTTGAAAAAGTTATGTTTGTACCCTTTCCATTTTGAGAGTGCAGAATTTGCACGCGGCAGATGACAACGGAAGATGTGTTTTTTGTTCGTGACTATTGAAATCGACGGCCGAGTAGCGTAGTGGGTAGCAGCCCTGCTTTATTCGCCGGAGGTACCAGGTTCAAGTACTCGCCGAGGCATTTATTTGTGCGATGGACACATATGTTTGTTCTCGGGTCATGGCTGTTCGCTGTATGGCCATCCATAACACAAGCTCTGCGTACTTTGGGGCCTAATCTGGGGATTATTATTATTGTTATAAATTGCGGCAAAGACATATCGTCCCCAGTTTCTGCGACCGTATTTTGTGGACGGACGAGGCAAACTTTAACCGACTGCGCTTGTGGAAGAAAATAAAATCCGTTCACAGTTCGTCCAGTATCGTTTTTTCAATAAAAAAAATGCACCGTTTACAGCGAAAAATATTTTAACAGAAGATGGGAAATTTATGTTAAAAAAAATTAAAATCGCTTGATTTTTTTAAATAGCTTAAATTATCGATCTTTTTTTACTTTTTTATCTAATATCAATGTTTGATCAAGTGTAAAATTAACACATTTAATTTATTATATGTACATTAACTAATTTAACCATTTACAAATAAATAAAACAAGATTATACGCAATAAAAATATTTTTGATTATTTTTTTTTTACATAAAAGTGCCTTTCACATTCAAACGATTCCGCGTGAATGTGCGTTTTGCAATTCAAATTACAGTGATTACAGTTTTGATACCTTTAGTCATCTTAAAACAATTTTATTTTAACATGATTGTAGAAATATTTCATATTTTTATAATGTTTTATCAACAAATTTCATAATTATAATGATGTGATGGAAATAAAATCATGGCTCCAATAAAAAAAATACAATTTAGATAAAATCAAGGCAACAAAACGCAGCTAATGCTGTATGGCATTCAATATCATTCAATACAAAATAAATCCCAAAGAGATTGCGATAGAAGATATTAGACAATTCTGTTGATCACTATCGCAATCACTATACCTTTAAAAAAGAGATCGAGATAGGTGTTGAAGTTAGACAATTAGGCCCATGTTTCGAATGGAAATTCAATAAAAGTTTGGAACTTTCTCAAAACTGTAGGTGTTGGCAAAAATATATCTCTCCCTGACAACTTCGAATTAAATTTACTTAATCAGCACTTTTCATCTTCTGGCAGTAGCGATGCTAAAGCAAAAGCGCATACATTAAACCAACTTTCTACTCTGTCAGCACCTTCTTCAGACTCCTTTACTTTTAAGCAATTTACTGAATGTGATGTTAAGAGAGCTATTAATGCTATTTCTTGTAACGTTATGGGGACGGATTGTATTAGTCTTAAGATGTTCACAATTCTCCTTGACATTTTTTTACCAATTATCATCCGCTGGCATCTACTTCAGCGTCGTGACTTCGTCGCAGCACTAAGCTGAGCGGAGGTCTTTTTGATATTAGGTTTCTGTTAAATATTTTAGTTTAGTTTAGTTAACTCTTAAATAATGTATTAATCTTAATATCAAATAAACGTGATCTTTCTTTTCTTTCTTTCAATTAGTACTCTCGGGGTTCGGTACCCGGGATGGACCTAATCTAACCTAGGGAGGTCTTCCTAACTAATAGGAAAGAAACACATATAACACTTAATCCACTTTTATTTAAAATGAATCTATTTTAAAATAACATACAAGAATAATTATTAGACTATTTTGGGGACGAAGCCCGCAATAGAATTCCGTAAGGAATTCCGTCAAGGAATCCCATCAAGGGATACCCTGGAACAATCCTCCATATTATATATATTTTTCATTTTACAAATAACATCAAATATTGACAGACTTATAAGTTGCCAGTCATAAATGTCGGCAAGTTTGTTTGTGCAATAACCTCTTTTAATAAATACGGCACAAGCAAACGTTGCAATCGCCCCTCTTGTTTAATTTATTTAATCAGTGAAGCTGATTCTGTGATCTGTCATTCGTCTCACGGACGAATGAAAGATCGAAATTTGTCTGTGGTCCGCGTGTGAGAAAGAGATGACGCTGTACACTCGTTGCATAAGTCTGTCTCTTTTACTCGAACCATATGCGTTGCGTTTCGAAATCTAGTTGATATTATTTTAGCGGTGTTTTTTGTGTAAAAATAACAACAAATATATTTTAAAATTGCGCTTTTTAGTGTCAAATTATATACCATAAGCCCGTTTTAGTACTCATTAAACAATAGAAATTTATATAATTCTTTAAATTACAAATAATTAAAGGTTTCCTTAGTGTTGTCGTAAAAATAAATTGATTATGACGAGTTTAGAACGCACCCAATTTGACTTCTACCTTTGTCTCTACTGATAAATCAGTTGATTTTGTTGGATTTTTCAACAATGGGCTCAGCTCATCACACATTTCTAATACCAATCGTTTACACAACCGATATCCTTTTTGTATATTCTTCATCTTCCAAATAAAAGGGGTCCGATTATTTCCGTGTTGTGTTTATTTCATTATCATTTTCCAAGAAAATAAAAGAGACTAATTCGTCAGACATCTACAATAAAAAATAGCTCTAGAAATCACTTTTTCACATTAACACATAAGAAACACTAAATATCCAACTGAAATACCTTAAATTACCAATATTTTCAACCATTTTTTTAAAGATAAACCGATACGATTCACTTCACGCCAAGAAAGTCGCAACTTTTTTTGAATCGCTTACTTTGACATTTAAGTCATCCAATATAGGTTGAAATATCACCTCATGGTACGAAAAATGAACGAACTAAAACAGTTTGCGATCCAATTGCCGACTTGATTTGGCGTCAACCTAAACTGGAACGCTTTAATGGCGTCGTGGTATGAAATAGCAAAGCAGTTTATTTTAGGTCGTCAATTGAATCGCAATAATAGTTCATAGTAGGCCTTCAGTTAGCTAAAGGCACTTGATAGTATGAATCTTAGCGATTCAGTTTAGGTACCTAAACTGGATTGCATTGGAATTGAATGGCTAACTAAAAGTTGATGGTAGGCCTTCTGTTACCAAATAAATCAGAGACCACTCGACCGTCACATCCATGTAGAACTCATTTGCCGGCACATTTACACAAGAGAAATAGAAAACCAATGAGAAAACGATGCAGGCTCTGCTTTAATGCACATAAAAAAAGAATCCAAGAATTATTTGGCTGTCCGGAATGCCTGGAATGTTTTAGAGTGTTTCACAATGACATATTATATATAGACACGTAATACCCAAACATTACCGCACAAAAAAGCGGTGTCTACATAACTATCGATACCAACCCGATATATAGAGTAATATAATTTGTGAGAGAAAGAAAGAATAATACGGTTCACTTGTTGTAAGAAAGAGATATCTATGTACTTCGTGACGTTGCTTCGCACTAATTGGCCGCGACCGTACGTGACGTAGTACGTAAATTGTCGAATCTCTACAGCGTTGTCTCTTTGACTCCCACATACAAAATCATATTACATCTCCCTCTCCGAGTTTGTTGAAACGCATAGCCATGTCAATTTTAAAACGTCACAATAAATAGCAAAATAAAATAATAAATAAGATAGCTATAAATAGTACTTACGCATGAAAAAAAACGTTTATTCTATCTTTAACAGTAACAGTGTAATTAGTACACTGTCTAAACACACAAGAGAGATTGTACGGTATTAAAAACACAGAATAGGGAATAAGTTTTGTTTGATGTTAAGCCGTGACACTGGCTATCGGTCAAATAGCCGGCAATTGCCTTGCATTTTTGAGAGCGGATAACCTGTCTATGTGTAATATGTCATTGGTACTTCACAAATACTTATCGTTATTATTGATTTTAAGAATAGAAAGCTCTAGCCACTGCTCCATGTAGGTAGACAAAATTTATGTATTTTTGTCACATATTAATAATAATCTGTCACCAGTAATCATCACAATGATTAATCAGTTTTAACAGTTTAAACAACAGCTTAATAATCAAATTGAGTGATTAGATTTTTCCTAAGAAACAAATATTTTTAAATATCTAATTATAAAAGTCTTTAAATGCATAACTCAACAATAAAATGGGATCAAAATAGTGAATAATGTTTTAATAATAAATCTTAGAAAAACTAAATTATTTACTTTTTAAACTTATCCGGGCTCATTCTACCTTTTCTAAATATATACCCATTATGTATCAATTGTTTTTCAAGTTCTATAATATTTTGCACAATAGCATCTTTCAGTTATGTTAAATCAAAGTAAGTACAACAGGTGCAAAAGGTTTACAACTCCTGGTGGAAACCGTGGTAACCTTTTATTTCCTGTCAAACTCGTAGATAGTCACTTTAAAAGACAATAAACTAACGAATAAAACATAATACACAGTAAAGGTTTCACGTTATACTATTATAGTTAAAACTGCTTAAGGTAGCGTAAAAACATTACCGGGGGCCAACGACACGCTAGATGCGTGGTCATTCAGCGGGGCCCATGACGTGACTTACGCGTCATTAAGTTTTGCATGAGGCCGGGGCGGAAAAGCTCGAAAATTGAAGGTGGCAAGGAATTTGTTAACATATCTCATATGACCTATCTAAATGTGACCATGTATCCGAATAACGCACTAAGCTCAAGTGGCTCCCCATTCGTTTTCGCCGTAATATTCATGTTCTCTGTTTGCTATATCGATTGCTATTCAAGCCTATGGTATGTAGGGTTTGTTTAAAATCAACATTTCTCAGCGAACGTTTTGACAGATTGTTTAATTCGAACACTTACCGTACATTTTAAACTCCTTTCTGAACTTAACATCTGCCATTTTGCTACACATTACTTTTGCTATTAACGGCGGTTAAAAAGATCTTCCATGTACGTTTACGTATGCCTAATTCCCCAGGGATGTGAATAGCTATACTATTTCCATTTCTTTATTTTCTCGGTGACAGTTCTAATTTGATATAATGTAGTGTTGTGACCAAATAAGTAATGATATCGATCGCATATATTTATTTTATTTTGAACAAAGACAAATACAACAAAAACATTCAAATATATTTTTTCAAGGTGGGAAAATTCAATGGCCCACCGCCATTTTGTGTTTGTTTTAATCTGTCACTCGCAACAAGACGGTCGTGCTAGTCACTACATTTCTGTTCGCTGAGTTTTTTCACATTAGCCATACGTTACATTGTGTATTTTGTGTTCCTCCGTGTTGATTGCTGCCCAGCTGTCAAATATCAAAATGCCGAAAGGATTTGTTCTGAAAAGGCAGGCGTGAGAACTGGTGGTCAGGGTTCGTAATTACTTTGAAGCAGAGTATCAAAATGGTTGCCCGCTATGTTTTTGTTTCAAAAATTACTACCGAAGCTTACGGTACAAGCGGCATGCAGGAAAATAAGCTTCGTACGCCGAAGAAAAACGCCAACCATGTCTTGTGACATCGGTTGACAACTTCAGCGCTGATGCTATTCGCCGTTATACATATATATGACTATTACTTGCGCAAAAAGATTCGAACACTTAAAAAACTTGTTGCTTCTTTAAGTGAATGTGGTTTGTTCCATGGCCAAAAATCGTCATTAAGCTTAGTTTTGAAAGAAATTGGATTTTCTTATAAAAAATCGGACAAGCGTTAAATATTGATGGAGCGTCACGACGTTGCTATGGCTCGCTGCGAATTTTTGAGCGAAGCCAAAAAGATATCAGATTGGTCAAATGTTACTTTCACTGAAGAGACTTGGTTAAATACAAACCACACAGTATCTAAGTACTGGACTGACGACACCGCCGCTTTCACTAGTTCAGTGCCAATGGGAAAAGGTGCACGCCTTATCATATGCCATGCAGGGTCTACGAAAGGATTCGTGGCAGATGTTTTACTGGCCTTTCAATCCAAGAAAATTGTGGACTACCACGAAGAAATGAACGTGGAGATTTACGACGCAGGCAAATAAAAAACAACAGACTCCAACGTCATGGCGAAAATGTGGATAGTACTTTATTAAAAGAACAATTAGTGTATATTTTAAAATCGAAAAAAAGCCTCCCTAAAAGATGTGATATCGACGAAATAGCTTCCGAATGTAGTCACTGGGTTCTTTGACTTCCGCCGTATCATTGCCAGTACAATGCTATAGAACTAATACGGGCACAAATCAAAGGACACGCCGCTCGAAACAATACCCATCCCCGTTTTACGGCAAACAAGATGTTTGATTTATTAAATCATGCATGTGTGGAAGTAACTGCCGAAAGCTGGGAAAATTGTGAGAAGAACCCAAAATTCATGTGGCATTCGATAATATACAAGTACAGGAACTTATAATAAATGTTGGGGAGAGCTCATCGAGTGACAGTGACGATTCGTTATAATTATTTCGTTTCATTGTCGAGTCAAATTCCAATTCAAATATTTATTTCTCAAAATTGACAATTACTTGTTCTTATTGACGTCAAATAAAACATGATTCTACCACCAGTTCGAAAAAAACCTTCGTGAAGAAGATATGGCAAGAAACTTCACGGGTATATTTTTTTTCAAAATAAATTTACAGAGTCTCTTTATGTCTATACAAAATTATTCTTTTCTGCATCTGTTAGCTCGGCAAGTCTCCCTCCCCCCAAGTATCCAAACGACGAACACCCTCAAACGGCACCCGTTCACGAGTTAACGCGGGATCCAGCCATCGCCCTCCTCAACCATACCTACCTATACCTACTTATTTTACAACAGCTTCGAAAAGTTTAAAGAAGTTGGCATTATCAATCAAGAATTAATACATGGAAATCTTGTAATGAAATATAATATTAGTTAATATTACATAACCTTGTACGTATTTAAACGTCATATTTTTATAAAATAATGCATGCATAATGTAAAAAAAACGCTCGCAAAAGTTTTTAGTGGAGCTGTCATCGAGAAAATAAAGAAATGGAAATAGTATAGCTGCATAATATCGCATCGAGCAACTTCAACTTTGACTACAAATATATATTTTTGTGTTTCTATAAGTGTACCCAAACAATATGCAATATGCAAAGAGAAGAATATGAAAGAAGATTGGCGTACGGCGATGATACCTGGCTCCAAACAAAGAAAAATTCACCACATTTTAAATCAACTTTCAACTGCTACAAACGAAGGCTCAGCAAGACTGATATTATCTGGAACAATTTTTAAAAAGCTCATAAAATCATGTGGCACCGTTACTCAAATATTTGATAACCATCACAAAGCTAGTGGCTCAGCCATCCTGATATCACTGTGGTTAAATAAACAAAAAGGGTCCTTAAAAGGTTAAGGGGTTGCAATGTGCTTGTTCGATGAACTGAAATTGTAACAAAAATATGTTTCTCACTTTTTAAAGAATTAACTGCGTCTCAAACAATGGAACCTTGGCTGTAATTTGCGATGTGTTATTAACCTAGATACGCGAGAGCTGTGCAACCAAGGTAAGTGGCTAACAATACGGACATCTTTTTACAAAGGGTTCACGACATACACATATTCCTTCGATACACAGATATAGTAACATTTCATTTGCAGATATAAGAAAACATATACCTACATGCTTTCAATATAGGTAGGTTTTTACCTAGGCAGGTAAAACCTTTACCCAGGTTTTTGGTAGGCAAGTTTTAGAACCTGCGGAAATGTTTTGCAAGCATTTAAGAGTGCACATGTTTTCATTAAGACAGTTTACTAGTATTTAATCAAACTCTTGGATGCATATTAAAATAAAAACATAAGCAAACCAAACTTCATATACAGGATGTTGTGCATAACTGTACTACATACTTTGAGGGTACACCTACTGTAAACGATTAAAATATATGACAGGTAACTATGAACCGGCACCTCGTTCAAAAATTAACAACTAAAGTTGCTCCATATAGAGGGATGTAAGTTTTGACCCCAAATACATATATTTTTAACGATAACAATGTTGTACTTTCTAGACTCTAAATTATGTACAGTCTTCTCCCAAACACGTTGTATAAGTAAACACCTACGACTATTGATGTCCATGGGTGCGGATGCTACTGACCATCTGGTGGATGGCGTGATATAAAAATAGTAAAAATAAATCTGTTTTTCTTGGTCTTTTAGCCAAAAGATAAAAGAGCAATCACGCTTGTCATACTAATCACGGAATACCTTCGTCGGATTGAGCATAGATTTTATCGCCTTCAACACATAAATTGTAAAGGCAATTAGGTAAATCATAAACATAATTTTAAATACAAACGTATTGTGTTCATGAAACAATGACTAGGCAATCGTTGCGCCTAACAGGTTAATGGTTTTTTACGTAATCATAACTAATATTTTAAAGGCGAAAGTGAGTTTGTTTGTTATACTTCTGTGCTGTGCGTTAGCTTTTGCCAACCTAAACATTTTTTACACAATGCCCTGTCCAGCCGGTTAAGATAATTTAAAAACTTGGAATTCTGTTATGTCAAAGTATTTTTCCATTGCCCTGTCAGTTTGTTTTATATTGAGATTCTGATTCATGTTTTTTTAAGAATCTGTAATTTAATTAATTTCATTACATTCTATTATTATTAACTTAAGGACCCAAAAATGCTCAGGGTTTTGCTCAGTTTATTGGATATTCTTTCCAATCATTCAAGAAACATACATTTCCAAAGGTGCTGGTTCGGTTTTGCTGAAATGTGAACCTTAGCACATTTTTATGTAAGTAGGTGTAAACTACGAAACCGTTCATCATTCAATTTTGCGAGCACGTTTTCAGGGGACATTCATTCAGAAAATGTAGGTAGTTACTGATCCCTTAATACAAACGAGCGAAGTTGCAGGCCAAACCTATGTAATTATTAAACAATGATTATACGTCATGGCTGACGAAGCCCAAACTCTTTTGTACATAAACCCCTTTCGAAGATTTAGGCCACATAATTGACATCGATTAATAAACTTAATCTTTAAACTTCGGTAACTTCGAACCAAATGGAATATTTTACTCAATTTGTATAATTAACTATCTCAGTGCAGCCCCTAAATTTCGCTCCTTTTCGTACTTGTATCCTAATAAAAATATGTTCTTTATACACACATCACTACAATCTTTTAAAGGCACGTTATTTTCGCATGTTTGTGTTTTCACTGTATACACAACTGATATTTATATTAAGTAGGTACAGACAGTACCTTATTAGGCTTCAAATTACAAAAAAAAGATTAGATACAAGAGAGGCAGTTGACGTAAGGCCATTTTTCAGTTTTTAAGCTTCTAATTTTTTATGTAGGTATCTACATCTGAACATTTGCAAAATTGCTACCCGAATGT
Source organism: Marasmarcha lunaedactyla (assembly GCA_923062675.1). NCBI lineage: Eukaryota > Metazoa > Arthropoda > Insecta > Lepidoptera > Pterophoridae > Marasmarcha > Marasmarcha lunaedactyla. The sequence continues at coordinate 6,721,864 of OV281339.1, read as the reverse complement.
AGGTAGATACATTCGGGGAACTGTTGTTCGGTCTTGTGTATGCTCGGCATACTAAAGGGCAGACACACTTCAGGGGATTGCGAATCTGAGCCCGCAGCAAGTTTCCCGATTGTACTTACCTAACAGTGACCCAGTCAGCATTATGTACCGTCCCAAAAATTTGATAAACTTATATCTTGACTGAAATCTTTTTTTGTAAGCGTTACCGCCATAAATCTCATAATTAGAGTCTTGATGATGTGACACGTAGTCTTTTTCATTCAAATATATTTCTTGCTTTAGGTTCATGACCTATTTAAACAAGTACCTATTTATATTATTGTACTGTTTGCATTCAATAAATGGTAAACAGTCTTTTCTGTAGGTAGGCTACAGCACCTAGCCATTTTTACATGGGCGTAATTTTTTATACCTAATGGTAAATCCATGCAAGCGGCAAATTACTGTTACCGACTTATTTTGGCAAGCGCAACTATTAATTTTCAACGTTCATTGTATAAGTTCTTGCTATTACGCCTACGTATTGTAAAAGTACATTGTAACCAAAAACAATGCCTCAAATAAGTACCTACGACATAAATAACATTTCACGATTCCATAGAATTCTCGCCTCAGTCTTAAGTGTAAATGTAATTCAACTAGTCGTTGCTACTCAAATGGCTAATAAATTACTTTTGTGTTCTTTGATACTAACCTACGTCGCAGCACGTCCTTTCTGTGACAAGACTAAGATGCCTAAGGAAATGGGCGAATGGGATCCTAATTCCATACACTTAGATTCAGCCATTGTGGAGAATAGGCCGTTGACGTCGAAAGAAGGGCAGACGTACATCTATGAGAACGTTTTCCCTGGATACAATATTACGTATGTGTATGTCGACAACCTTGCGATGCGGACCTGTGGCGGCACCGCCACCATAAAAGCCGGCGGCGTCGGTTCTTCAGGAGTCCTCATCCTCATCCATGCAGACCCTTACCAAGAAATCCGATCCGTCATCGAGATATGGGGCGTCAAAAAAGGGAACGCAAACTCACCTCTACCACAATTCTTGAAACACGAGAATCATGCGAGATTGTTCCACAACTTGAACATCATAAACCACAATAAATATTTTTCCCATGAACGATCGTGACTTAAAGGAATAACGACTTGAGTAGGAAATGGAGTCTAAGGCTGCTTATCCAATAATTTTCTGCGAAGATGTAAATATAGAGGAAGGTAGTGCCGAGCTACCTCGCAGGGCTATGTTGGATCGCAGCCGATGCTAACAGGACAACGAAAGGAAAGAAGCAGTTGGATTTTTCACACACTTTGTTATTGAATTTCCTAGCGAAAATCGGTACGTTTTCAGCCAGTGTTTGGCCTTTCTCGCTTCTTACCCGAACCTCCAAGGTTGTACTTTTATACCCAGTATAAGAATAAAGGTTACCTATAAAAAAACTTCGTAAGCAATTTTAATTTCCTTTAATCAAGTAAATCTCATAACAAATACATATTTGTGTCTTCCACTAATAACTAAGAACAAAAATTAATTTTTGTGGTTTTTTTGTCTTGTAAAATACTGTTATACTTCTAAAAAATACTTGACTAGAACATTTACGTTGACGAAAAGATAACGTGAGGTACAAAGAATTACGAAATACTAATACAAAAAGCTTATGTACTAATCCTTCGTAGAATTAAAAATAGTTACACGTTACCAACACACCTTAACATTTATAGCTTACAACAAAAAAAATATTATGAAAATCATAAAATTTTAATATTATGATCATAAAATATGAGGTACGTATCGGATGATTCAACTATTTTATAACCATATTTCTTAAAAACTTTTAGCGTTAAATTTCTCGTTCTTCTATTTGTTCGACGTATTTTCATATTCTTTTGATTCACAAAAAGGTTTTATTCACCGGACGGCAATAGCAATATTTAGAATTTATTATGTGTGATATTAGTTCCAATATATCCTGTAATTTTAAAATATACAGTCTTCAAGGAGGATGAACAAAAAATCCTCGTCGAATTTTATTTCACAGAAAAATTGCTTAACTTTATTTTTAATTTTAAAGGATGAATATAGTTTCTTCATATAAAACAAAGTACACAAAGAAACAATATCCTAGCTAAAGAAAATATGTATTATATTTAGAATCGGGCGCTCTTAATTTTCAGAGCAAAATTATTCTTACTGCAAACAACGCCTGCAATTAAATGCCGACGTACTCGCGTTATCTGCAGAAAGACATATAATGCTTGCAATGGAAGGTTCTCATATAATTTAATAATAATAATATTTTGAATCTTAATAAATATGTAATAAAAAATAAATCCCCAGACAAACACACCAACTGTATGGCCCCAAAGTAAGCCTTCTGTTATGTGTGACCTGGGGGGGGGGACCCAGAATAAAGATACGTATATAAACATAAAGAACCATGAGAACAAACATTTGTGTTCATCACACAAATGAATGGCCCGACCAAGACTCAAACCTGGGACCTCCGGCAAGGCTCCTACTTTCTAATAATCTTATACCTATATTTGTAATATAACACCTAGTTAATATGTTAACAACAGGAAGCCTTATTATTACTTTTAACAACAAATACAACTCTCGGAAACAAAATGTGTGGAAATAGTTAAGCAATTTAGGCCAAACACTAATTGAATGATAAACATATACATACCTAATTAACCTTGCTCATTTGAAAATGGGTTTGATTCCCAACAAATCAATATCACATTATTTTAAACAAAAATTCGGTTTCAAGACAAGCCTTTGAGAAGAAAAATAGAAGCCTTTTTAATTAAATGTTTACAGAAGTTTTTTTAATCCTGTTTATTGTCTTAAATTCTACTCACTCCAAACATATTTAGACATTTATCACAACAATATATCGTTTATCAAATAAATAAACCTGTCCTTACACTTCCGTCAAGCCAACACTCACGCCTCTATCCCTGAGGCAAAAAGTACACCAATAACATAAAAAACCGCGGCGGCCATTTTGTTTAATCAACATTGTGGAATTTCAAAATGGCGCGGCCATTGATTTCAGAGTTGCAGAGTTTTCGGACGACTTCTTGCGCTTCTTCGGCCGGAAATACCGAATGTGGGGGTGGTTCTATCTGCAAATAAATTTAAAATAACTAAAGTGACAATACATTGAGGCCTAATGTTTTCGACCGATAACAGTTTTATTCATACGTTATCCCGGATCGCGAGCGAAATTGCGAACTAAATCTAGTATGAAGTAATAAGTGTAATTTATATCTTATGACTTTGTCAATTAAGATATTATCTCGCTTATGCATTTGAAATGGTATTTTAAATATTCATTCGATACGAAGCCTAATTTAAGAATTGGTTATTCTCGATTACAATTATTAAACAATTTTACATGTAATCACACAATGTACAAGTCGATTTCACCTTTCGGGGCTGAATTTAAAAAAGTATTTTCTTAGAGCTGCTCTAGACTACATAGAAACCTTTTGCAAAAATGTATGTTCCTAGGCCAGCTGATGGTCTCATCATATAATGCCAACTTCGCAAAATGCCAACCGCCCGCAAAATGAGAACTTCTCAGAATGCCAACTTCTCGAAATGCCAACTTCTCAGAATGCCAAATTTACACAATGCCAACTTCGCATAATGCCAATTTCTCAAAACGACAACTTCTGAAGGGACAGCTACGAAATGAGACGCAGTCGTTCAATTGGGTTAGGTTAGGTTTGTATGTAGTTAATACACGCGCGAGCCCCTAGGAAGAAGCGAGTGTTGTGCGGCAGCACCCGGCAAAGCGCCAGGACAGTTGGCATTCTCAGAAGTTGTAATTTTGCGAAGTTGGCATTATGAGATGAGAGGCCGCTGATATAGACTTTGAGTTGTCAGTCAGCGTTCGTATTTAATATACAGGGTGACTGGTTATTAGTGGCGGATATTTTACGGGGGTATAGAAGAGGTCAATTTCACAATATAATGTATTATCCAAAAGTGAATCGTTTCCAAGATATTGCAATTCTTATGTTTTTTTTTAAATCAGTAGGGTCATCATAAAAAGTTTATAAAAAAAACTTAAATCTATTTGGAAATTTTTTTTATTGGTTCTGCAATAAATACGTTCCTATTAATACATAATATCAATTAGATCGACATAATTAACATAAACTTAGGCACTGTGCTCGAAAACATTTGAAAATTCTCATTTTCTTCTAAGTAATTTACACAAAAGAGTGATTTTAAACAAAAGATTTATTGCGTTCGGATGTGTTCACTTGCTCTTATATCTGTTTTTTTTTCTTACGACTTGGCTTGTTAATGGACTTTTGTGTATGATCACTCTTCTGACGACCCGGCTTTAAAACTGTGTTCTGTGCAGCGCTTCGCGTGTTATTACTAGTTATGGCTGAAAGACAGAAGAGACATTCTTTAGCAAACCAAGAGTACCCTGATATTGTTTATTATTATGGGGCTACCAGAAGGAGTGCCGATGAGGCCCGTCTTGTATGTGAAAAAGTTCCGAATTGACGACGCCCGTGTTTATGATAAATTCCATAATACAATACTAACATAAGAAACTGCTATTTTATCTTACGATAATAATGATGAATCTAAATTGCAAAGCTTAACTTTAAAGATTAATTCGTTATTAAGTAGTTTTATTTAAGTTTGTGCTCAAAGTGATCACCCCTGTTTCTTATACAAAAACGAGCCCTTTTCGGACCTCGCTTTTTACTACTTTCGAATTTTTTAAACTACGTTTATTATGTGTATCCTAAGCTCATTCACAGTGGGAACCGGGAACGCATCGTGGTAGACCAATGCTTTCATAAGACCCCAGACAATTCGGGAATTCAGCGATTTGGGAAGTTTTCCACATACAAACGACGGGCCTCATTGGCACTCTTTCTGGCAGCCCTATAATAAAAAACAATATCAGCGTACTCTTTCAACGAATCTTTCGTTAACGCGAAAAGTTTTCGCGTTAACGAATGTCTCTTCTGTCTTTCAGCCATAACTAGTAATAACACGCGACTAAACACACGGGCGCGGGGTGAGAAACAATCCCGAGTTATTTGCCTAGTAACGGTACTCTTTGTTCAAGCCTGTACCTGCCGCCTGCTCTAATTAGCAATTATCTTTGTAATTATTTTGCCGATTTGGGATTGTAATACCTCTTTCGAAAGCTAATAAAACACAGATGTTTTAAAAATAATCTGCACGAAAATTTTATTTCGTAATTAAACAAAAAATCTTGCTTTAAAATCAATCTTTTGTGTAAATTACTTAGAAGATGTGAATTTTCAAATGTTTTCGAGCACAGTGCCTAAGTTTATGTTAATTATGTCGACCTAATTGATATTATGTATTAATAGGAATGTTTTTATTGCAGAACCAATAAAAAAAATTTCCAAATAGATTTTTTTTTTTATAAATTTTTTAAGATGACCCTACTGATTTAAAAAAAACATAAGATTTGAAATATCTTGGAAACGATTCACTTTTGGATAATACATTATCTTGTGAAATCGACTGGAATTGACCCCTTCTAGTCCCCCTTAAAATACCCGCCACTAAACAACCAGTCACCCTGAATGTTTAAATGGGACTTACCACTCCTTTAGCAACCAAATCGACGAGCTCCTTCAATTGTTCAATAGTTCCATTGGGCACCACCACCATATGGACATTCATGTCTTCAGCTTTCTTAGCGAATTTCGGAACCAACTTGTCACCAACATCTTCTGTGATCAAAGCTACGCCGCCCTAAAGAATAAAAGGCTTAATAAGCTGCAACATTTGTGAATCTAGTTATACTCGTATGGTCTACTACTGTGTTTCAAAATTTCGGAGTAAAAGTCATTTTATTACTTTGTACTAGCGTACTAGAACAGACACGGCGCAAATTATAGCGCATTGCATGGCAAGCGCGGGGAGCAGGCGCGATGCGCAATTTTGTGCTCCTGTAAGAATTTGTTACCTATTCTATGTAAGTTGTGTTGTCGTATGTTTACACGCCACAATTTCAAAACCATTTTAAGAAACACATTTCAATGATTTTCTTTTTTGATCTACAGTTTTGGTTCCAAAACGCTAAAAACAGAAATAAGTTTAAGTAAAAAGTTTAATTTTATATTAATGTCAGTATCTTCTTTTCATGGGGTTGTGCTCCTCTTCGAGATCTATATGGTGGGGATATCTTGTTTGTCGCGCAGTTGCTATGGCTTCATTCCAACTCCACCATCTGATCAGTTCCAAAGTACCATATTATTGTTTATTCATGCGACTTACATACGTAATCAAACATAATACGAAGAAACTATAAACGAAGAAAATTAAATAATAGCTTGCGGATACTTAAAATATAATAATCTTGAAGACTATTTTCGTAAGGAAAATGGACTTAAGTAGGCTGAATGTAGAATGTAGAACTGTATGTCCTCTCTCATCTGTTCGCACATCAGTTCTTAATCTACGATTGGCTGGCGACGATGTTATGTGATAAATAACTTATCAATTATTGTTGAAGTGACTGTTATTGAATTGTTCCGGTGTTTTTCGATGGATTGTCACATCATAGTGCAGTGAAATTTTAAAGGTCAATACGGCCATAAACTGACCATTTCGAAAGAAACAAGCTGATTCACGTTATATGATAAACATGAAGTGTAACTGCTTAATACCTGCAATAGTTTTTAGATGTACATGATCCATAATTTTAACAAATGAATAAGTACCTGTGCAAGGCACTGGAGCGATCTATGCAAGGATCTGGACGTAGTCCCGAAATTCATGACAACGTCGACTGGCCCGCCGCACGCGTCTGTCGTACGCTCGATCAATTGTTTCTCGTACAGGTCTTCGTTCCATTGTACTACATTGATCCTGCAATTTGTGGACTGGTATTTATAGATTGTGTGATTGGTGTGTTGGTGATTAGTTATATTTAAATATCGCATGATTACACTTACAATTCGTTGTAAGCTTAATAAAGCTATAAAGACTGACTAATAATCATAAACATTAGGTATAACTTAAGTGGCTTTTTCAATTACTAAATTTTTTATATTTATTTATGCTTTGCGACGCTACAATACAATGTACTAAAAGTAAAATATAATTTTATATAAGTTTTTGTGTTACTCACTCTTCAGAATCCTTGGCCAAAACGAATCCTTCATCCTTAAGCGTAGCAACGGAGACTTTGACGCGATCCGACTTTGAAGTGTGCTTGAAGTAATGAGTCGCGATTCGCAGCGCCCACAAGGCTAGTCCCCCTGTGCCGACGATCAGAATCGTCGCTTTGTCCTTCTGGTTGGATCCTTCCCAGAGGCGTTTCAAGCATTCGCCGGCAGTCTGCACGGTGTTCATTGCGAGCAGGGCCCCTGTTGGCAACATGGCTGCCACACTCAGCGGCAGCGTGTCCGGGACTTTTACGAGACATTTGAAGTCCGGGACGACAATGTAGTCTGCGTACCCATGGGGCACGCCCTCGTAAGGATACAGGACGATTCTTGTTCCTTCCTTGATGTCATCTAAGCATTCTGCGGCCTTGCCGATAGCATCGACGATTCCGGCGACTTCGTATCCGGGGAACAGAGCACCGTCACGGAGGCCGATGTGAGCGGGGGTGGCGGTGTGGATGCCAGAGCTCTCCATCTCGCCGGAGAGACTGCCGAGCGAGGATATGGAGGAGGTGCTGCAGACGGAGGCGGACCTCGTCTTGCTCGGGCGGTAACAGGCGCCGGCGTACACCACACGGATGCGCGCCCCGTACATCGGCACCTCGGGCATCGGCACGTCGAAACAAAACACGCTCTCCTTCAACGTCGCCCCGGGGGACTCGATCGACACTTGCCGACACAGCTTACTCATGGCTGATAGTTGTTACCCTGGAAACAGAATTAGAACTATGTACAATAATACATTTTAAATTTTATCACCTGCTAAGTCAAAACACTATTGCAATATAATTTTGCAGTAATCACAACACTCCCAACAACAAGTGTATTGAAATAGCATATTACTGGTATATTTTAATCTTATCAATGTATCACTAATTAAGGTATAAAAAGCAATGATTTAAAATCTATATATAGCTTGCATTTAAACGAAACCAATGTTATAATAAATTTGCTATTTGTGGCATTTTATTCTTATAATTATTTTAATAATATACAGACTCAAGTTACAAAAACAATTTATTTGACAATATTTCATATTACCTATGTAACATTCCAAAAATCTAAATGTTATGTAAGTGTTTACAATGGTTTAAACTAATCTACCTAAATGACCATTATTGGCTAAGAAGAGGGCACATCTGCATGATTGCCATGGCCTATTTCCATGAGTTGCTTTCTCCTCAGCATATTTACCAGATTTAACCCCTTGCGTTTATAGACATGCAAAACTCGCAATTTCGAAAGGTTGTCAGAAGCTACCTAGCTACCTACCACTATTTTACTTAATACAAAGATTGTTTTTCATATTATATTGTCAGACTATGTTACATAAATTTGTTGATATAAATTAGAGAAATATAATATTATGCCCGATTTACTGTAACCCTTTTTTTCGCCTTCCCCTAATTAGGGTGCCAAAGTGTAACAAAGAAACATACAAACACACTCATAACCAATAAGTTTGTTTAATATTAATAAAATTAAAATAACAATAATTTATGATTGCTTGGTTACAGTGAGCAAATAAATATCTACTGTTTGTAGAATTTTGCTGCTTTTTATAAAAAAAGATCACTATGTCGTTTTTAATGTTCTTTGTCTGTAAACCAAATGAAAATTAGGTAAATAACATAACTTCTTTTGTTCCTAAAATAACAATAACAATGAATAACTCTTTAAATAAATCTGATTCATGTGTCTTATATTGGCCAGTATACCGCAGAAACAATTCTCCTGGTCAAAATACTTTTATTTCAAAGATTAAAGCTTAATATTGCGGCACTGTCCCTAGAAAGTGTAATTGGACTGGATCAGGTCTATTACGAGATTTGAGAGTGAGACACATCTAGCCAACAGGAAACCTATAGCTATTTTTAAGACTGGATCCTGTTCACTGTGGTTGAACAGATCAATGTGCAGCTCTTATCTTTAAATAAGAATATTATTTAGAGAGGATCCAGCAGTGTTTTTAAATTTTTCAAGGAAATTTATGAAAATGAGTCATAAATCTATTTTAGACAATGGTCCAACAGATATTGTCAATATTAGTCAGAAATCTACTATGTTTATATTATTCTACTATTTTTTTCAATTTTGTGCCATTGTGTCCTATTTTGATTCTTTCAGCTGATGAATCTAATTTAATATAAGCCATGTCTTATAAGTATGAATCTAGGTTTTGTGAAAGTACACCCTTGCAAAATATAATTTTCTTTCAAGTTCATTTGCATAAAACAAGAATAGAATGTATTCTGACAGGATTTGTTGTAGATAGGGCTCTTTGTGAGCAAACTTCTGCTTATACTTGCAAATGTTTAAGCTTTTCTGTGGTTAATTTTAGAAGATCAATAATCATTTAATTTTTTCATGTGAATCTGAAAAAATTAAATACACAAAGACATTTTTTAAACCTCCATTAACCTGAATACTGTTACATAACAAAAAAAAATAAAACAATAATGTACCACTAAAAATAATATTTAGTATTACCTAGCTTTTAAGACATGGGAAAAATCTTAAGGTTATTCATAGATAGCTGACCAGTTATTGCAAATTTTATTATATTTATATTAGGCAAAACTTTGTCTTAAACCAACGAAACTAAGAAATAGCTGATCGTCAAAGATTAACTTACCAAAAATCTTGGAACGTATTATAAAAGTATTACTGAAACGTCTGTATTGGAGAAACAACGTCCACAAAACGTAAAAACAAAGTCCACATAAAAATTCTGTAACTTCTAAAAATAGGTGAGAACGAACACAAAGCGTGATAACACACTACCTACAAGCATAACACAAGGCATACTATCGTAAACAAGGACAACAAACTAATGCTGTAATGATCACACTAGAACTGAGTGAAAACAGACACGTAAATTACATAAACACAAAATAACCTCTTCGTCATTTAAAGATCAAGCAAAGACTAAGAAAGAAGCAGGAAACACTAAAATTAATGTATTGAAATGATTTTAAATATTTATCTACTAAATAAAAGCAAAGAAAGTTTACATAAAAACTAATCTGATATTACGCACAATTTAACGTTTATATATATTATATAACGTAAATTTAATATAAAACTTATGACATATACACAAAAGTTTAATTTAACTGACCTCTTGGCGGTATTTTTAGTATTTATTATTGTTTGTATGCTTTTTTTTAAATTATCCTCAATTGGTCTGTGTGCATGCAGTTCCTCGACTTTTTTTCACCAAGGTAGGCAGAGACAGACGATTATACATGGGCAGAAAAAAACGCTATCCGAAAGATTGATTTTGAGCTGCGTGTATCCTTGTCTAGGGTTACCAAATTCATATACAGGGTGGAAGGAAAGTACTCTAAATATTAGCAAATTAACAGCAACATTTTCTCTGAAACCTGCTGCCGGCAAAGCTTCATTGGTCGATATTCGAATGATAATCTTCAAAACACTTATGGATGCCACTTACCAAACAAATAGGTCACTTGCTAGTTTGGGGGCTAAGTAAACGACGGAACACTCTTTTATTTAAAAAAAAACAAAACTTCATTCAAGGATATTTAAGAATACGCATTTCACGACCACAGACTTATAACAAATATGCAAAAACATTGTTACTAACCTTGTTCCTCCAATAAGAATTGTATAAATCTAGTTCTTTCCTTCGCATTGCATCAGTGACACACATATATGAAAATGCTGACCGTGGCAGTCACAAATATGATAAGCTACCGGTGCCACCAATTTCAGAGAAAATTTACTTTTAGAAAGGTCTCGATTCAAAACATAAGTAAAAAAGATTGGCAACCTGATTCAACGACTGTGTTGAGCTCCAAGCATTTATGTACATAGAAGTAAGTATATATGGAAGCAACTGTTATTAATGCAATATCTAGCAGAAAGTCCAGTGATTGTACAAAACAGCTTCATTTTATTAGTTATTGAATTAATTTATGTAATCAACCATACAATACAAGTAAGATTATATTTAAGTAGATAAGAATATTGTTATACTTACTAATAATTTCACTTTTTGAATTTATTTGCCTGCCACCAAAAAGAACTATTTAATTGTGATATAACATTTTACCATGTTTCTTGAAGACTATATGATTTTAATTTTTTTGACCCACACTAGAGTACCTACTTCGTATTTACCCGCCATAATAACCATGTGCATTCTGGTCAAAGAGAAGGAACAGCTATTAAAATTACAGGAAAAACACTGTCCGCAAGTTATTGATTTCAGTAATAATATCTTCGATTAATGATTTCCATGGACAGAGATGCCACATACCATTAAGTAGAAAGTTTACTTGTTTACCGGAAATGATACACTTACTAAAAAATTTTTATCATCTTAGCTTGAACTTATTTTCCCTAGAGCAAATATATTTTTTGGCCAGTTCAAAAATATACCAGCATGCCTAAAAATTGTGTGATCAAAAATACAATCCATCCAGTTTATCGTTGTAACAACTAAGCATAACAAAAAAAAATATCTTGAACCGAATCAAATGCGACCATGTGTTTGTCAGTGCGTGAGAAAATTTGACATGTGGGGGTAAATGACATGCAACAAGACTGGTTAAATATGAAAAAATAATAACATGTTTCTTGACACCAATCAATACGGCCAATCTTAAAGAACAAATCACTTAAACAAACTTGATAAATGAAAAGAAAGTAAAAACCATAAAACCTAACATTATTTGAAAGGAAAAAACCAATTAAAAACAAATAAAATAAATAGTTAATTTCTCGAAGTAAGCTTTTTTTTTTGCATACATAACCTTATTATTTTTATTCATTTCTATAACTTTTAATATTGTAGGTTGTAGTGAATATTCAAAACTGTATTATGGACTATGATTCTAAGCATATTATCAGTGGCTCAGCTGTATTTGATACATTTAGTTTTTTTAATATCTTCATTAAAAAGTCCAAAGGGACCTCAAGTTCACGAGATCTCGCATTATTATTATCATTATTTAATAATTATGAGAATCGTGAGACAATATTATTGAAAATGAATTAATAATATCTCTGAGTGCTGACAGCAGTGATGAAGATAACAATACTCATAACAGTTCTGATAGTTCAACTGAACCAATGCAATTTTTTGTTAAATTATGTACTAGTCTTATTTTGCTCCTTAAATTGACGAAAGAAAAAATAATAATGGGACAGGGATTCGCCTGATGATTTTTAAAATCCACATATGTTTCAAGTCCGTGTCGATTCATTCACTTTAATCGATGTTTTTAAGCAGGTCACCTCACTATGAATATAAAACTGACAGACGTCAAATGTTTATTAAAATGGCCTGACTATAATTGATTTATCATTCACTGGGCACTTCACGAGTTAGCCTGAAGCATTTATGAACTCCTATTATTGTACGGTGATTTAAATTTGGAAAAATTGTTGTAAATATTATTATTACATAATATTAATTAGTTTAACACACAACTGACTCGTAACGAGGTCCGGGGAGAAGAGATGATATGTATTCCTTCTATGATAATAATTTAAAAAAATAATAGAAAAGTTACTTTCATGTAAGCTTTGCTTAAACTTCGAGCAGGCTTGATTTCACTATGGTTCTTATTTTATGACTTCTTGATCTAGGTGCAACAGGTTTAAAAAACTATAAGCCAGAGGGATAAACATGTCAAAAAATGATTTTCTGTCAAAATTTACAGCCTAGATTAAAAATTAAAGCATATTTGAATTTTTTGAGAATAAAACACAAATAGACTACCAATGTAGTCACGTAATTCATTGTTTTGGTTTCAACAAAAAAAAACCCAGCAAAATGTTAAAAGCAGAAAAAAAAGTCCAACCGATTTGTAAAATTTGCTGTGGTATCGTAAAGGAAGGTACTGGAACACAATGTCAAGGTGCTTGTAAGATTTGGTTACACTACAAATGTTTAAATTATTCTGCACTAAAAATATCAGAAATAAAATGTGGAAACATAAAAATAATCTGTCCCTGTCCTGGTTGCAGTGCCAAAGGAAAAAGTTGTGGAGCTACTTCTCGCAACCAGGACATGGTAAAACCTCAAGGAAGTACTGATGACTGTGCGAATTACACTAGCTCGGAAAATGATGTAAGGAGAGGGGACGCAGTGCTATCACAACAAAGTGAATGTGGAGCTGGTGGAGCCGGTGCCATTGCTGGTGCTCGAAAGTGTCCATCATTAGCCACCGTGGAGCTTATGTGTAAAAAACTTGAAAAATTGACCGTTCAAATCAACGACATCGTTGCTAAAATGAAAGAGAATGAACAGAAGTGTTCTCCGAAGCTGCAGCGTAGATAACTTTATCAACATATCTATTATTTCCTCTTATAGACCTATCGAGAGCATTTCTCGGATAAATAGTTACAATAATACGATAGGTGCCTCAAGTATCAATTGATATCTATAAAAATAAATGTATGTTTTTAACCCAGCATGTTAACACACCCTTTACCTACTAACATATTCTTATTCAGCTGTGCTACTTAATGTTATACATTCGATCCAGCTTTTCTCAGCGACATCTATTGACCCAATGGGAATTGTTTTTTATTTAAATGTAGGAAATCCTTTACTGTTCCAATTATTATCCAATAATTGTATATTTAATTTAGGACTGAACGAACAAAAATAAACTAACGAATTCGTTAATTTGAGATTTGAATCTAAGATTAATGCCTTTTTTGATTCGATTCGGATTAGAAAAATCAACAATATTATTTGAAAAGCTGATTTTGTATGAATTTTTTATGCCAACATATTATAAAATAATTAGGAATGATTAAAAAATAGGTATGTCTTAATATTTTTTTCTACGAATTTTGAACTTTTATGTATTAAAAGTAATATTCAGTGAAGAAATAAAATTTTTCATTTAAGTATTAATCACCCCTATTTAGTTACGTTTAGAGAGAACTAAAAAAATATGATAAGAATTATTTAAAAACAAGCACAATACATCTAATGTCTAATGCTGGCTCCGTGATCCAGTTTTTCTGGATTTTTACTCTCTCCGAGCGCTCTCAAAGTGATTTATTCTTTGCGACTAAGTCTCTTCGTTGTGTTGCGCTTGTGCAGAGTGTTGTGTGTGCCCTGCGTAAAGGCTTGTGATTTTAGTACAATGGATACCTAAAGGTGACAAACAATTTGTACTGATCCAGTCCCTTTATTTTATACATTATTTCTTTTGTACTATTTTATTTATTTAATCTTCTATTTTCACATTTATTTTTATCATATTTGTGTCTTTTTGTGCACATTTGCCCTTTTTTCGGTAAAGGTTGACTCTAATTCGGTCAACGCGCACTTTTTTTAGGACTTAACGGCCTGCGGCGAACTACGTTTAGTTTTTAAGTTATTTTCAGAAGATATAGCGAAGGCCTTCATGGTTTTAGTTTGCTCGCAGTGTCCAGACATCTGGATGAAATTTGAAAGTGGGCTTAAACCCACATCCAATACTCCTACAAAAATGGAGAGATAGGCGCGCCAGCCCGTATCCACCAACCTCTCACGCTCACCTAGCTCGCGTTCGTCCGTGGCTTCATCCATTCGTAGTTCATCTTCGGTATCGTTGAGTGCCGCCCAAGCCATCGAATCGAACGAGGGATTCACCGTCATCGCAAAACGACAAAAAAGGGCTAAGCCACATCCGGCGATGAGTCCAAAACTCCGAAAAAGCGGGCGACGCAGTTCACGCCACAAACGAAAACTAATTTTAATCTCTTCCATACCAAGGCCACGCCAACCGGTTGACATCCGCCTCCTATTGTCATCCGCGATAAACTGGCGTGGACATCCGTGTCCACACACATGTCAAATTAAAAAATCACGTATACACACGCAAAAATACCGCGGTATCCGCGTAGCGACCGTGACACCCGCCGATCACCTCGCCCTCACTAAGTACTTGACGGAGAAATCAATTGGAAACCACACTTACGCGTCGTCCTTAGAGGCGTACCGAAGGAAATTGAATCTCAGCTCCTTCTCCAAGACCTTAATTGCCAGGGATTCCCGGTCATTTCCGCCCACCGTATCTATGGAGATCATTTGACGTATAACCTAGTAAACCCCTGAGAACAAGAGGATTTTCAGCCTTAATAGCATGACTTTCGGGGATCACCGTCGAGATCCCCTTCAAACGTGGCATACCCAGCCAATGCCATAGATGCCAAGTCTTTGGCTATACAGTCAGAAATTGCCACGCCAAGCCTAGGTGCGTCAAGCGCCTGGGTGATCATGGCACTGCGGATTGTGCGCAAACCCCGCAATCAGTCGAACCTTCCGCGTGCGTCTTATGTAAGTTGGTTGGCCACACTGCCAATTTCCTAGGATGCCCCAGGGCCCCAAAGCCCAACCCCAAAAAGGCGTAGAAAGCAAAGCAAAGGTGCCCACCCCATAAACCGCAGCCTCCGCTATGCGACCCCACGGTCCTCCACTGCCTCCCTAGGACAAATGGGTGACCCCACCTACCATGGTGAGGGAACCCATCGCTGCCCTCACCCTCCCGCCTTCTCAGGTACTGCATGTCAGGTTAGGACCTGCTTGCATGCCTTCTCCTCCCACGGCCAGGGACCCTGAATACTTTCAGACTTCGCGCTTGTAAGCGAATTCGCCTCAAGTTTTGAATTGGGAGAAATTACCACTTTGGCTAGCAAACTACGAGTCGCGATCAAGCACCAGTCGCTTATCGCCAACGTCCAAAAATTCAATTAATTAAACTTCAAATGGCGTCCTCAAGATTAAAATGTCGGTCCCTCACTATCGACTATTTTCACACCGATGGTATTAAATGGGTTTGAGCCAAAATAAATGTACCCGAGAAACAAATAACGTGTCCACAGAGAAAAAAAATTTCTTTTTGAATGCACCCAATCTGTTGTTGTAAATTTTATAGAAAGCAACCTAATGAAGGACCGAACCTAAAAATTACATTAGATCATAGCTCATATTAAAATAAAAATGCTATTATGCCAGTAAATACATACTTATAATTATTATTATAAAGTATTAAAGCTGAACGTAGCTATTAGATATGAGATGCGGGTGCATGGGGTG
Organism: Marasmarcha lunaedactyla; assembly: GCA_923062675.1. Classification (NCBI taxonomy): domain Eukaryota; kingdom Metazoa; phylum Arthropoda; class Insecta; order Lepidoptera; family Pterophoridae; genus Marasmarcha; species Marasmarcha lunaedactyla. The sequence continues at coordinate 6,705,602 of OV281339.1, read as the reverse complement.
CATCCACACACATCAATCAGACCTCAACCTCAGATGTGATTGATATGTACCTTTTCATTTTCTTCATTTCTTACATACAGTCCATCGTGTGCTCTTGCGTCGTTGTGTACTGTGCGATCTCATTTGTGTTTCCGTATCTTTGTGACTTTTTTATGTTTATGTTCTAATTGAAAGTAATGTAAAAGGAAGAGAGGGATTGAAAGATTATTCTTGGTATTGCATTGTTGGCCGTCGTACAGTAGGATGTAGCTCATGTTATGACAATGGTGTGGTACCTTGGTTGGGCTAGATTTCAGAGTAATATTGCTGCACCAGCAGAATTTTCAGACCATGCTGTAGTAAGGGAGGATTATGAATAAACAAAGTTAATATTAGATATGTTGTTTCAATTAAACTTCTTCAATTTAAGTCGTCAGAGGCTGATTTTAAATGATGTAGGTAAGTAATAAGGTAAAATCAACGATTTGCTTGTTGTTAATATGTTGACAAACTGTAAAGAAACCCATCGAGGAAATAAATAGGTAGTGTATAATACGACCACTTCTGTGAAGATCTCTAGTTCTGAACCATGCAGGATCTCTAATATTTCATGTCATGATTTTGACGGAGGTCTCAAAACTAGGCGAAGAAAACAATTACGTACTTACGTAATTACTCTCGTAACAAATTATGAAAAATAACTAATTTATTAGGATATCATTTGCCACAACATTTATTAAAGTATACACTGGTGCCGATTCTGTTTCCACAAAATAAACTTAACTAGACTAAACTTGAACTAAATTAAGTTTATTCTTGTTTGCTATTCAGAAAACGAAGGACTAGACTAAAATTTAGTTTGACAGGACTATAATTATTTTAGTTACTCAGTTTAGTTCAGGTTGCACATTTGGTATTCTGTTGCGCCTATTTTACATCAAATTCTGACTAAAATTAGAGTTGTCAGACCAATTTTAATCTACGTGTCGAGAGGTGTGGAATAAACTAAACTATGTAAAAAAGTGTCGCGACGAACGTGTTATTTGTTGTAAAGATGGAAGAGTTTATAGTTTCGGCGTTTATTAACTTTAAACAGATAAGAGCAATATGTAGGTATATCATTCTCATAGATATAATGTACAAATTGACTTTTATTTTTAAACTCTGCGCATTCCACTGTAAAATTCTTAGCTGATCCATAAATATTAAATAAAGATAAAAAATGACGCTACTTAGATTTTATATTTTCTATAAGAACATCTTTTATTAATTTGGAAGATATGATTATTTAGGGTTATTAATTTTGTTATAGAATTTAAAATTATATTAAAAATATCTTCACTGTTTAATAAAGTTAAGTTTATTTAATGTCTCTGTTGGATTCCTTTTTTCTATTCAGGAAAAGATTCTTTGTCAAGTATGTTAGCAAACGAACTATTTAGATACTTAATCAGGATTTCTTTTATTTTTTGCTTTTTAACAGGGCATTGTCCAGAAATACTAATATGGTGTCCTTTGCAGTGGACACATACCTACTGCATTTTCTAATGCTATTTTACGTTCTTTGAAGTTATGATTTACAGTATTAAGCTAAGTGGCCATATTTTAAGCAATTGTAACATTGTTTTACTGGGGGTATATACTGCCTCACCGCGTGGCGCCAACCGTGAAGATCAATGTATTCCGGCAGCACGTTCGAAGCAAAAATGATAATTACTGTGCGTGTTGGCTGCTCCACGCTTCTTCCATTGTCTCGTACTCTCTTCGTGATGCGCTTAACGCAAATAATTTTTCGGAAAGTGGAAATCATAACAAAATTTCGTATCAACATTATTAATGACGCCAGTTACTTCTGTTCCTCTTACTGGTTTTGTTGCTTTCATCAGATATTCACTTAAAAATATTGTATTATTTAAAAAAGCTTTTCAAAATGTGCACCTGTTTTATATTTATTTATAGATTGTAAGAATTTAATCCCTTTATTAAATCTCTTTAAAACTGTAGACATGGAAATTAAATCCCGCGTGCCTATTGGTCTCTTTTCATCGCCTGATTCTACAATTACTACAAAATATGTAACAGTAGAATCCTCAGGATATCTTCTGCTATAATCAGATACATAGTTAGTAGGGTTTGTACTTCCTGAAATTGTCAGTATCTTCTTCCGTTCTGGTCTTTTCCGCGGTAGTAGCTTTACACTCCTCATCATCTTTCAACTTCTTCTTTTTTCGTTTTCCCTTTATGTACAGTTATTAAAACACGAAAAAGTAGTAAAAATAAGTTAAAAATATAATAATTTGGAAAATAAAATTTAAATTGCCGCCTCTCTCTTTCGAGGCTCCCACGCTTTTTTCCAACGTCAACCGTAATTTTATTTTGAAATTTGGCAAAATTTACGGACTTTAGTGATCATTCGTTCATTTTTGTCTAATGAACACACTTCTTTACGTGATTTTTGGAAAATGGTGGCAACACCTGAGCATTTAATTTAGAACATCAAAATCAATTTAGTCCTGCCATTTCATAAACTAAATTTAGTTGAAGTTAAAAACAGAATAGCCAAATTAAACTAAATTGGAAAAGTTTTAGTTATAGTTTAGTTTGATCGGTTTTCGGACAGAATTAGCATCACTTTGTGATATAATTATGTTAAAAGGGTGTTTTCAGCTTAATTTGTTTTTATGTTAATACTTATTACATTGCAGCAGGCCACTTATTGTTACGCATGCAAATGCAAATCACTTCTAATCTAGACACGAACCATGAAACATCGAATTGTTTTAAAAATATAACTACTCAACTGTCCGGGCGACTAGAGCAGCCTAAAAATTATATGCGTCAACTGTCCGGGCGACTAGAGCAGCCTAGTAGAAAAAAGAAGTACTTTTTCGTTTTGAACGCATTTTTATCAATGAAACGTTTCGTAAAGCTTCTAGTAAAATATACTAGATTGTACTTTATTAAATTACGCATCTTTTGATGGCGAAGAAGCACAGATTTGGAAGGCTGACTGACATTTTAAAAATTAATTTTTAAAGGACGTAAATTTTCAAGTGCTTGTGAATTTATAAATAATTGTGAAACCTGTGATTAAAATGTAAGTAATCATTTATTTATTATGTGATATTATGAGTGTTATATGTTTAAATAAACCTCAAGATTCAATCTTTCGAAATATCGAACTATATTATGTATCCCAAGTTTATTACGATATTTTTACATGCGATAAAATGGATATGCAACTACTCCATTTTTGTGGGCGTATTTTATAATAAAGTTTTTGTATGATTTATCGCAATTTGAATCAAAATTCCTCTTGTTATTGGAAGAACAAGTCATAACTAATATAAATATAGATTTATAGAAATAAATATAATTAATATAGGTAGGATTATAAGATTTTATATTTTCTTCTTCAGGTGGGCACCAACAGCGCCGCCCGTGTCGCCTACGATTTTGTTAAGTACTAAAATAAGGGCTTGGTACAGATGGAGGAATCATGAGTAAAAACATGATTTTGATGATAGCAAACGGCAACAAAGTACGTAATTTCCTTAAGTTATTTTTTTATATATTCTGCTATATTTATTATAGTTTATATTCAATCGCTTATTTTTTTTTTCAGGAGGATATCTCCAGAGGGACAACCGTGCGTTATGGTTCCCATATTGGTGCAGTATTCAACAAAATAGCTCTGTGTGTCTGTTTGCGATTCAGAGAATGGAGAATCTTACAAAAATTTAGGTCATCAAAGTTCGCGGAAATATTTTTATCTTTTACCAAAGAATTTTTTTATCAAAGAAAATAAAATTTCTAAAAAAATATTTATGGAGAAAATTATCAATCTACTACCAGAAAAATTTAATACTTTTAAGTCTATTTGGAGCAAATTGGATATGGAAAGAAAAAATTTAGAGGAATTAACTAGAAGAATCAAAAACGAATTGGAATTTATCAAAGAAGATTTCATCACAGAATCAAAAGAAATCCTAAAAGGAAATGAAAAGAAATGTTTCATCTGCAACAAACACATTGCAAGATTCTGCAAGATTAAAAGGTGCAAAGTCACTTAGAGTAGTTTATGTAGTAAGTAGTCGAGAAGGAGTTTAAAGTTTTAAATAAACTTAGAGTAGTTTATGTAGTGAGTAGTTGAGAAGGAGTTTAAGGTTTTTAAATAAACTTAGAGAGGTAGCAACTTTAAAGTTGGTATTAAGTTTGAAAGATTGAATTAATAGTTGTTGGTTGAATTAAGAGGGAATATTTCTTTATTAATAGATGGAATTAATTATATACATATATTATTTTTGAACGACCACTTCGGAATTCGGATCTATGACAGTTTTTTTTTATTAAGAATTAGCAGGCGTTTGTCTTCCATCTCACCTGATGGAAAGTAACGATGTAGGTTAGCAGCGAGTACGGAGCCCTCTTTGACGTAACTGTAAAAAATACTTTTTTAAAAACCACATTAAAATCGGTTCAGCCTAAACGCAAAATAATCACAGCTAAACATACATATATACATACAAAACAAACTGAGATTCTCCTTTTTTTGAAGTCCGTTAAAAACATATCAAATAGGTAGGTACCTGGCATTTTTATGTAAGACACACTCAAGTACGTAAATACTAGTAAGTATAGGTATAATAAATACTTTGAGAAACGGTCATGTGAGAACTATGAGATCAGTATATAAACGTGCCGTAGTTTTATATTTTTGTTCGACCGTTTCTCACAGGCATTCCAACATGCAACTTTTAAAGCACTTTATTTGATTATTATCTTGAAAATCGGATACTATGAAAGCGTGACACTGTTATATCGGGATCACTTTACTATCAAAATGATTTGCACTAATAATAAACAAAAATATTACTTACTTTTCTTGACATTAACTGCGTGTCGCACAGGATTTTTTTACAAAAAAATATGGACGACCAAAATAAAAACACCAACGCATAAAGACACAGAGGGAGACTGACACTATTGGAGGGTTCTATTTTAGGGAACTGGGCTCTGGAGGTGTGAAGCTATTAAAAACACTGATATTATGGTTATTATTTATATTATTACACACACTAACACTATTTCATATTTACAATAGGTATTTTATATTTTTATAACAATTCGATGTTTCATGGTTCGTGTCTAGATTAGAAGTGATTTGACTTAACAGCAAACAATCATCGGTTATGACATTTAAACGAACAATTTAATATTAGAAAACTGTCACTTCATATGTGACAAGTATTGCCTGCCATTACTCACATATACAACCTCCAACACACCCCCTCAACACTTGCACACATTTAACTCCCTGTATATAATTTAATACAATATACCAAAAACAAATACCTCACCTTCATAAACTAAACATTACCTTCCATACATACCTAATTATACATTAAAATCTCACAACCACTTACATTTAATTACTTCCACTTAATTCCATCTATTTAATAAAGAAATATTCCCTCTTAATTCAACCAACAACTATTAATTCAATCTTTCAAACTTAATACCAACTTTAAAGTTGCTACCTCTCTAAGTTTATTTGAAAATCTTAAACTCCTTCTCAACTACTCACTACCTACATAAACTACTCTAAGTTTATTTAAAACTTTAAACTCCTTCTCGACTACTCACTACATAAACTACTCTAAGTTTATTTAAAAACTTTAACTCCTTCTCGACTACTCACTACATAAACTACTCTAAGTGACTTTGCACCTTTTAATCTTGCAGAATCTTGCAATGTGCCCGGGTTTGTTGCAGATGAAACATTTCTTTTCATTTCCTTTTAGGATTTCTTTTGATTCTGTGATGAAATCTTCTTTGATAAATTCCAATTCGTTTTTGATTCTTCTAGTTAATTCCTCTAAATGTTTTCTTTCCGTATCCAAATTGCTCCAAATAGACTTAAAAGTATTAAATTTTTCTGGTAGTAGGTAGATTGATAATTTTCTCCATAAATATTTCTTCAGAAATTTTATTTTCTTTCTTCATAATTTCAATTTGGATGTTTTGTAGTTTATTAATATCATCTAAAAAGTTTTCTGAGTATACCATTTCAAAAAACTTCATAACATGTTTATTATCTTGACCTTCTGTATTATAGTTATACATAAAATCTAATTTTACAAAAATTTCAGTAATTGTTTCCAAATTAATGACATTATGCAAATATTTTTCTTCAATATAACTGAATATTATTAATTCCCCCTTATTTTCCAATTTTTCTTCATTTTTATCGTTTATTTGTATGTTCTTTGAATCCAACAACAATTTAATTAATATTCTCCAAACATTGTAATCATCTTTATTTGTAAAAAGTTTTATTTTTTTTGTTGCTAAGAATATTTTTGTATAAACAGTTTGGTTTCCCCGGTTATGTTGTAGTCTTTTGATCAGAAAATAATTATAAATGTTTATCTTTTGAAATTGTGCTTCAATTATGCTGGGCCCATAACCTATAGGAGGGTTCTATATTAGGGAACTGGGCTCTGGAGGTGTGAAGCTATTAAAAACACTGATATTATGGTTATTATTTATATTATTACACACACTAACACTATTTCATATTTACAATAGGCATTTTATATTTTTTAAACAATTCGATGTTTCATGGTTCGTGTCTAGATTAGAAGTGATTAGTCATAACAGAAAACAAACATCGGTTAAGACATCTAAATGAACAGTTTAATATTAGAAACCTGTCACTTCATATGTGACAAGTGTTGCCTGCCATTACTCACATATACAACCTCCGACAGACACTTTTCTTTTTAATAATAACGTTTATGTGTAAAGTCTTTAAAAATGTAGTGAGGTGACTCACAGGGCGAAATCTAGGATGCTTTCATTAACAATTTTTTTTATTATTTGATAAGCTAGTCGATAAAATATCAATCAAAAAGAAGACCAGGTACTACACGAACCTTTGATAAAATTCTAATTCTATGCTTCCTAAGAAACTTTGGAAAGAACGCCGGTCACCCTCCGTACATTCAAAAACCAGTCACTTAAATTCTTTCATTGATCCCGTCTTGACTCCCAACTCCCAACACTCAGGCAGAAAATGTAACAGCTGAAAGTCCATATATATTATTAATATATTAAACCTTCTTGTCTGCAGATCTATCCAAATGCGACATAAACACGCTGATCATTCTTGATTGATAATGCTAACTTCTTTGAAATTTTCGAAGCTGTTGTAAATAGGTATAGGTAGGTACTCGACAATGAAACAAAATAATTATAACGACAGGTAATCTTTATTTATTTATTTTAATCAAAATCTGATGAATCGCCACTGTCATTCGATGAGCTCTCCCCAAAATAAGTTCATTTACTTGTATATTATCGAATGCCACATGAATTTCCCAATCCGACGCTATAATGTTTTGGGTTCTTCTCACAATTTTTTCCCAGTTTTCGGCAGTCACTTCCGCACATGCATTATCATTTTTTAATAAATCAAACATCTTGTTTGCCGTAAAACGGGGATGGGTATCGTTTCGAGTGGCGTGTCCTTTGATTTGTGCCCATATTAGTTCTATAGCATTGTACTGGCAATGATACGGCGGAAGTCGAAGAACCCAATGACCACATTCGGCAGCTACTTCGTCGATAACATATCTTTTAGGGAGGCTTCTTTTCGATTTTAAAATATTCACTAATTGTACTTTTAATAAAGTACTATCCACATTTTTGCCATGACGTTGGAGCCAGTCAATTATCTCTTCTTTTTAATTGGCCTGCGTCGGCATTTTATCATTTTGTCTAGGGTGATATGTAGCGTTGTCCATAATAATTATGGATGGTTCTTCCAGAGATTGCACCATTTCATCTCCGCGTTCATTTCTTCGTGGTAGTCCACAATTTTCTTGGATTTAAAGGCCAGTAAATTATCTGAAACGAGTCCTTTCGTAGACCCTGCATGGCATATGATAAGGCGTGCACCTTTTGCCATTGGCACTGAACTAGTGGAAGCGGCGGTGTCGTCAGTCCAGTTCTTAGATACTGTGTGGTTTGCATTTAACCAAGTCTCGTCAGTGAAAATAACATTTGACCAATCTGATATCTTTTTGGCTTCGCTCAAAAATTCGCAGCGAGCCATAGCAACGTCGTGACGCTCCATCAATATTTAACGTTTGTCCGATATTTTATAAGAAAATCCAATTTCTTTAAAAACTAAGCTTAATGACGATTTTTGACCACAAACCACATTCACGTAAAAAGAAACAAGTTTTTAAGTGTTGGAATTTCTTTGCGCAAGTAATGGTCATATATATGACAGCGAATTGCATCAGCGTTGAAGTTGTCAACGGATGTCACACGACGTGGTTGGCGTTTTTTCTTCGGCGTACGAAGCTTATTTTCCTGCATGCCGCTTGTACCGTAAGCTTCGGTAGTAATTTTTGAAACAATAGGTCCACTAATTCCTAATGCGGTCGCAACACGCTCTCGCACTTGCGACAGTGGTAATAGCAAGCCACCATTTTGATACTCTGCTTCAAAGTAATTACGAACCTTGATCACCAGTTCTCTCCTCTGCCTTTTCAGAGCAGATCCTTTCGGCATTTTGATATTTGAAAGCTGGGCAGCAATCAACACGGAGGAACTCTAAATACACAACGTAACGTATGGCTAATGTGAAAAAACTCAGCGAACAGAAACGTAGTGACTAGCACGACCGTCTTGTTGCGAGTGACAGATTAAAACAAACACAAAATGGCAGAGGGCCATTGAGTGTTCCCACCATGAAAAAATATATTTGAATGTTTTTGTTGTATTTGTCTTTGTTCAAAATATATTAATATACATGCGATCGATGTTATTACTTAATTGGTCACAACAAAATAAAGAAATGGAAACAGTAAATTTCATAAACATTTCTCTTTTTTATGCCGACCATACTCGACTTGCTGTCATACACACTTACACGTTTACAAATACTTTTTTCCCACAAGTAAAGAACGCTCGCCTTCGTGAGTTGCAAGAACTATTGCAATAATAATGATTGTTGCAACTTTTTACTTCAAATTCCAGAATCAATTAAGTTACCACTAAATGAGGGTATAATTATCAAGTAAAAACCTAAATTCACTCTTCAATCCATAGGGACACCGCAAAACAAACGTTTTAGGCTCATATACAATCTCGTCTAGCTTGTGAAATCTAATTTGATTTTCGACCTGAATTAATCTCGTTAAATAAGACCGAGATCTTGAGACATCTCGTTCTCGAAATTGCTGCTTAACGTGATTTTTACGTGTATAGATACAATATATACAATTTATAAATACGTATGACTGCTTTGTTGGGACAAGCCGCAGACTTATAAATGGAAGCAGCCTTAACATAATATCATACACAAATATGCAAGGTTAAAACATTGTTACTACCCTTGTTCCTGCAATTAGAATTGTATATATGTATTTAGTCCTTTCTTTCCTTCGTGTTGCAACAGTGACACACATATATGAAAATCCTTACCGTGGCAGCCACAAACCTAAAAAGCTACCGGTGCCGCCAATTTCGCAGAAAATCTACTAAAATTATATGTCCACTCCCATCAATGAACAAGTATGTGTTCTCGTATTATTTAATTCCTTATATGTTGTTATTAGTTTTAATTTTTTTAATTTCATCTTACGTAGTGTTTCAGTTAGATATTAGTTAATAAAGCATATATAAAATATTTCTTTCCTTGTGACATGCGAACTTTGAAACTTCAGTGAGTATTTAAGGTCGTTTTACTAACGTCGGTCGTTAATTACTCTTTTTTAAATACTCATCATCATCTTAACAGCCTATTCTACGTCCCACAGCTGAGCATAGGCCTTCACCACGAGAATGATCCTTTAGTCGCTTCATAATACACCTTCAGGGCCCGTGGAAAAGATCTCTTTTCCACAAGCGTTAACGAACGTCACAAAGACAAAATGTATGAAAGTGAAGTATGGTGTCGCTTGATGTCAACTATGTAACTTTCATACATATTAATATTAGTATTTCCTTATTCCGTAACGCTTGTGGAAAAGAGACGTTGTCTACGCCCCTTACAAAAAGGGCTGCGGACATTTTGTGTTCTAAGATGTCAACCCCTGATCACCAGACCGAATAAAACTGACAATAAATGGATAACACAGTAAACATGTTAATAAAAGCATACCATAACATTCTGACAACTTTTGTTACTTAAATAAAAAAAAATAGAAATGACTTGACATCGGAAAATATAGAATTTGATCTTTTGATCACAAATCAATTTAGGTAAAATCTTATTTGCCCCTTGCAAAGGTTTTATCAAGTCTAAATATTTTTTTGTTGTAATCGGCTTACACTCCAATCTTATGGGCTACAGTGCCGGTAGCGTAATATTGTCCGAAGATCCTCTTCGATTTCTGATCAAAGACTTTTCAAATTCATTTTGGTTAAAAGATGTTTTGTAATGCATTATTCCATAGTCTTCTTTCGAAAATTTCATTCGTACTATATCAGAATAAGCCAGTGCCTGACCCATTTCTTCCTTCTTACGATGTACAAATGGGCTGAGGTGCCTTCTTGAAGAACAAATTTTTAAATTCGTCTTTTGACATATTGACCACTTCTATCTCTACTTTATCTGAAGAACAAGACCGAATTACCTGTCTCCAATCCCATGGAATCATTATAGAAAAATGAGGCTGTTTTTTTTCTTCCTCTCTATAATAGAATGTATAGCATCCACTTCCAAATGGGTATGACCCTTCATTAAATATTTATGGTCAATAACTTGCAAATTTGGTATATACTGCAGAAGCCACAAGTAACATTTATAATTTGTATATTTTTATTTTGTCCTGCACAATTATCGTACCAAATTGTGACCTTTGTGGTGGATGTATGAAAATGTGAACAAACATTTGCTTCAAACCATTTGATTGAGCCTGATGCTAATTCGTTCACTCCACGGCCTGATATTGATTTGTCCCACATTATTCAGGTACTTTTATTCGTGAAACTGTCTAAAATTGTGTTATTAAAAGTCCACAGCTTCCGCAGATAAAATCTATAAAGGAGTTGGTAGACATTTCTGTAAGTCTATAGTTATAATTTTCTTAACGAATACATACGAAGAGATTTCAAGAACGAATACATTTTAGTTTATTAAACGCTTTTAAATCGTATCTATCCTTGGCATCTTTTAGGCGGTTATTAAGTCGGCTTTGTAGTGTTTCTTTTTCTGCTCCTTCAGACCCGCGTATTTCAATTAAAAAACGATCGCAATCATGGCATGTGTCAGTTTCCGGTAGTTTAATTCCATAGCTAGATTTTTAGGGTTCCGTAGCTAAATGGCGAAAAACGTATTATGTGAACTGCATTAAGATTTTACACAGAAATAGAAAAAAAAGACCATAAATTTTGGGGGTTCCCCATACCTAGCACTGAAAATCAAAATTTTTCTTTTCATCAAACCCATACGTGTGGGGTATCTATGGATAGGTCTTCAAAAATGATACTTAGGTTTCTAATATCATTTTTTTCTATACAGAATAGTTTGCGCAAGAGAGACTTCCAAAATGGTAAAATGTGTGTGTAACTTAACCCCCCCCCGTAACTTCTTAAATAAGAGAATGATAAAACATAAAAAAAATTATGATGTACATTACCATGTAAACTTTGATACATTTTGATTTATTTTTTTTGATACATTTGCGAATGTTTAATATTGTATAAGCCGATGCATTAAAGAAAAAAAGGTGAAGGTGGAAATTTGTTACCTTATGAGGATGTTGAGCTTCAAGCAGTTGACCAAGTACTATGTACGTGCAATTGAGGCAACCACAGGAGTACCCAAAAGTACAGCTCACAGAATATTTAAAAAATTAGCTCTACCCATATTATGTACAGCGAGTACAAACTCTGTTACCTCAGGGTTATGAGCCTCGGTTTGCGTTTTGTGAAACTATGTTACAAAAACATCGGGAATACCCACGATTCAGTGAAAAAGTTTTGTGGTCGGATGAATCCACATTTAAAAAAGATGACTATATGAATCTACATAATTTACATGAGTGGCACGTAATAAATCCGAACTTATTACGACAAGACAGATCTAAATATCGTTTTAAAGTTAATATTTGGACTGGAATTTTGAACGGAAGAGTAATAGGGCCTTTTGAGTTACCAGAGGTCTTAAATGGTAAAATTTATAAGGATTTTTTACAAAACCATTTACCCAGTTTACTGGAAGACGTGCCACTGAGTTTGTTCAGGGAAATGTGGTTTCAACAAGATGGCTGCCCAGCGCACTATAACCGCTCAGTTAGAGAGCATTTAAATGAAGAGTATCCGGGTAGATGGATAGGGCGGGGTGGTACGATCACATGGCCAGCCCGCTCACCTGATTTAAATCCCTTGGACTTTTTTTACTGGGGAGCAGTGAAAGAAAAGGTTTATTCAAAACCCATTGAAAATTTAATTGAGCTTCAAGGGAGATTAATGGAAACAGCGGATTTCAATAACGGACGATTCGCCCACCTTATATCGAGATCTTTTGAAGAAGATGTCGTGCGTGTATTGCCGGTGAAAGAAGGACAATTTCAACATCTTTTGTAAAAATATTTTAAATGCATGAAAATTGATTTTATAATAAAAACGAAACTGATTTTCTTTAAAAAAAACTTTTATTGACCTTACAATTATCTAACGACGATGTCCGTTTATAACTGATGTACGATAAAACTTTATTAAGTTTATGTTTGTTTTAAGCATAGAAATTAGTATTTGTTTTTATACTAAATTGATTAAAGATTAAAGATTAAAAAGATTTAATCATTTAGGATTCCTACTGATCTCACTCACACTTTATGGAATGACTCACACACTCTCATTCAAACCAGAATCTGAAAGTTAAGGTCGCTTGGAATCATTTTTAGTAAGTTAAGAAAAATAGCTCGAAACTGAGTTTTTCGTGAAACATTTTTCGTGCCAAGTCTAAGAAATAATGTAGTAAGTGCTACACCATTTTAAAATTGTTATTAAATGCGCCACTTTTTTAAGTTACTTGCCAAAATAGCGTAGTACATTTTTTTTCCAGTACAGGCAGTTAAAGTAGGCCGAAAAATTAATTTTGAATACTTGGTTCGGCATAAAATGACATCCTCTTTCAAGCTGGAGCAGTTGGTTTAAAATTGTATATTACAGATTGCAGAAACACTATTCAGAAACTTGTTAAAAAAGAATCTTTGGTGAAAAATCAATATTTGTAGCAACAGCAGTTCAAAGACTGACACAGGGTGTACATTTAAAAAAAACAAAAAAGCACTATAATTTGAAAAATACATGACAAACTTTTTTCATATTTTTCTGATAACTGTTATGACGTAGCCTATCACCCGGTTGCGGCTTTACTTCGACCTTTGGGACACCCTGTATACATACATATCACATACTCTTTCAAATACTTGGTCAGATGGAAGCACTTCTGGTTTGGAGCAACATATATTAAAGGGCTACTGGTGGAATGGAAAGTTTTTGTACCGAATGCCTAGCTTATGTTTAAAGCCAACCAGAAGAGTGGTGATAACCGTGATCAAACGCAATTAATACCCAATCTTAAACCTGTGTTGTTATTGTTGATAATGCACCCTGCATAGGTCATATCATAATAAAATACAAAACTATGCAACGAATTCTATTTCTAAAAAGCAGGAAATGATTGACTAGTTGATGTTTAGAAATATTGAACATTCATCAAACATGCTTAAGCCTCAGTTATATAAACTGATTCTAAAAAATAAGGCGAGATTTGTGAAATTACGACAGCCCGGTCATACTGTGCTCGGTTTACCGCCATATCACCCTCAGTTTAATCCTATTGAAAATATATGGGTGCTATAATTAATGAAAGTGCTAGAATTAATATGAGTGCTATAATGACATTAGCTGAGGTAAAATTTTATAGTATAACTGTGCATGAAACGAAAATTTAAAGTCTACATGCTATTAAAGAGGAAAATAAATTTCAAGGCACGAATGAGGCTTTAGATATAATATCAGAACAAATTATAGTTAACATAAATGATTCATCGGATGAAAGTGAGGATGAGCATTTTAAAATCGTTGATTATTATTATTAAAAAAAATATAAAAGTATCGGTCAGCACATAATAGTAAATAATATTATGTGCTGACCGTACACAACTACAAATGCAAAAACGTCTCGAAAGTAATTTACCTGTGCCTACTTTATTCTTTCCTTCATTTCTTAGTATTTCTAAGTTAAAATAACTTTGAATCATACATTTCTAAATATGTATTAAGTCGCTATTATGCAAACACTTTCATCTTTTCATCTTACTAATAGTGTTTCATTTTGATTAAATAACCTATAATCATTAAAGGTAGAAAACACTGACTAAGGCTTGGTCTTCGTCTTCATCGTTTTCAGGCTTGCCTCAAGATGGTAAAGGGGACACAAAATTTGAAGATCCATTACGATGTGGATTTTGTCACTTACGAGTTCGCTGGCAATTAAAAAGTGAAATAAAAGTTTGTCTGTAGAAACGCAGTGTTTCGAAAAACTTCTATGATACACCGCTGTACTCATCTGGGTAGAATTTATTATTTTAAAATGTTTTTCATAAGTTTACGTTTACGTGATATGTAGGTAAACAAAAGTAATACATAAACATTTCATAAAAATAAATCGTTTTTATTTTTGTGGTTGGTTAATGTAAATTGGGTATGTAAAGAAAAAAATTCCTTTACGGAATTGAAGAAAAGAGACGGAGAGCGCCCGGCTGAGAAGGACGCAACAAAAACATAAAACTTCATCAAGAAAAGTTTAACGATGACCAATTTTTTTCTCGTATATGACTTAAAACGTCCATCCGTATTCGTTGCGTTATAGCTGGTAGATAACTACTGAGGGCTTTTCGTTTCTTTTTTTATCATATATTTATTTTCAGTCACACCCACACATCTTATTAACGATTAATAATATAGTGTTCCTTAAGGTAGATCAGGTATTTTATTTGATTGTTTTTTTTTCTTTACGTAAAGTTTACTAAAATTGATACCTATGGCTCCTTCACCTTGCACCCGTACACATAGCAAGAACCAGTGACGAAATATTCATATTCAAACGAAACCCTTTCGGGCGCATATTTTCTTTTGTCTATCACTCACTCAGTCATTGCTGTCTTGTCATACTTTTATTGACTCTTGAGTTTTGATCAGCGCCATCTAATGTTGAAAAAAGAACAACTTTTTTATGTTTAATCTTAGAATGAAAACCCCTCATTGGGAAGCTTCTAATTAGCTTCTTATAGGAGATTATTCATATTTGGTTAACGCGATGTGAGACGTGCAATTCAAAACGTATGAAAAAGTATGGTAAATACAATAAAAATATTTAAAATATTATGTCTTACTTTGAAACAAAAAAGCACAACATCAAGTGGCCAGTCAGTAAGGTGATATTTTCATATTCCGCCATGTTGTCATACCATGTACCGTTGAGTCTGTGGATTGTGTGTGGCAACTTGTTGTCTTTCTAGTCTGTGGTTTGTTCAGGTCCGTTTATCAAACTAAATCAGACTGTACAGTATGGTTTCAATAATCGATATGCACTACGAATTACGACGTAGTAAGTTTGCCTAACAACTTATAAACATATTTAAAACTAAGGTATATTAAATATTTGAAAGACTTTTGAGATGTTCATTGATCGATTGCAAAGATCATAATCGCTTTGGCAACCTGAAATAATAAAAATATCTATTCACACATTATTAATTACTCGATTATAAATCAAGATGATGCAGTTGTTATATGAACGGTAAATAATGAATGGTTATACTACAATAACATACTATTGAAAAACTCCAAAAGAACTCGTGAATTGAATAAGCTATAAATTGGAAAAATCTAAAAATAAAATTAAAAATTCAACAATGCAGATAATGCCTTCTTATGTAGTAAGGCTGTTTTACAGATTTGAAATAGTTTCCCAAAGTCAAAACTAACCAAAATGATAAAACTTTGTCATTAAATATTCTTTCTATTTAATAACTGTTTCTTTCTATTTATTTTATGGAATCCTGGGAACACACGTACAGAGGCTAGCCAAGCGCCCCTTAAAAAGTGAAATGTCTCCTTTAGGAAATCAAGTTTTGCCAAGTGTAATAACCTCTTTAGAAAAATCCTGTTTTAATAAAATTCAATATTATTTTCTATACTGGCAACACAGGTCGGCGTGGGTTTTTGTGATGTGAGTGGATTGTTAGCGTGGGTCATAATTTTTTGAACAAATCATATTTTTTTTAAAGCATTTATGACTGTGCAAAAGATATTCTGTTCTAAAATTTATCACATGATGGGTAAGTTGTTTAAATATAATGTTTGTTAGAATATTTGAGATGATACATTATTATTGATTGATGTCACTGCCTGCTAGGGTGGTCTCGGTTAACGTCGGATCGAGCAAATAGGTGGTGTTCCTTATATTTGTGCAGCTGCGGTTTTTAGCTCTTTTAGCTGTTGTGAACACGACATGAATAATGAGTGGCAGCTAGATTACGGATGTGTTGTTATTTTAGTTTTTAGCCGTAGTGGACAACTCTCACCTTGGACTTGACAATGATTTTGCTGAAGGGTAAAATCATAGGTCCGGTTGATGATCCAGCGATCATTACCTAGCATGCGGTTCAATTATTTTTCTTGTCATTTGTTACTGTAAATATATATTATTTTAAAAACAAGTATACACATTTATAAACTCCTATGCTTTGCGAACTAAAGTCGATGATAGGCCTAGACCTAAACAAAACAGGTATTCAATTAATAAGAAAATTAGGTAATCAATTCTGCACAGAAATAAAAAAAAAGCGTGATGGAAATATGTAAAAAAGTAAGATAACTTCTACTTGAAAAGTACATTTATGAAAGCTTTGCGAATATGACTGATTTCATAAGTCATTTTATTGGTATTCAATTTTTGTAACCAAAACTGTGACTCAAAATATAGAAAACTTTTTTTATCGATTGATAATGGCAGGACAATCAATCAAAAGCACTATTATATGTACCTACCTACCTAAATTTAAGATAGCTAATTGTTTCATTAGTTTAGTTACAGTAAAAAGCTGTTCAATGCAGGTTCTTAAGCACCTAAGAATAATGTTCTGTATTTGTTTTGAGCTTAGATACGACGTCAAATGATTCACAAAATCAAAATATATTTCTTTTTAATCACCATTTTGTTTATATATTGGAATATTTTATATATGTATATATAAAACAATGTTTTTGTTACATAAAATTTTTTTTTATTTGTTTGTTATGATAAA
This sequence comes from Marasmarcha lunaedactyla, assembly GCA_923062675.1. Classification (NCBI taxonomy): domain Eukaryota; kingdom Metazoa; phylum Arthropoda; class Insecta; order Lepidoptera; family Pterophoridae; genus Marasmarcha; species Marasmarcha lunaedactyla. The sequence goes on along the minus strand of OV281339.1, from coordinate 6,688,281 downwards.
TATCAATATACAGACATTCTAATACATTTGTTGAGATTATTGCAATGTTTGATATAAAATAATTAGCATTATCTATTTTATATTACAGTTATGGAATATTTAATGAAGCAATTTCCAAGATCCATCTAAAGTCACAAATGTAAGTATTAGTTATGTTACATGAACAAAAGTTTCAATTAAAAAAAAACTGTAGACAGTAAAAATTTAAAATATTGTTTTCTTACAGTTATCAGGGTCTAAAAACCAAGATAACAAAACGGTAAGTTATAGACTTAGTTATGAATATATTTAATATTAAAATAAAGATTTCAAATATTGTTCTTAACTTATTAATGGCTACATATTTTTAATTCTCATTGAGTATGCAATATAACAAATAGACTCTCAATTGATGTTTTACTTTTTCAGGCAGTCATAATGTCACAACAATATAGTCTTCGGTGGAACAACCACCAGCCTAATTTCATTTCTATGTTCACAAACCTGCTAAATACACAAACACTGGTGGATGTCACTTTAGCAGCCGATGGCAAGCACCTGCAGGCACACAAAGTGGTGCTATCTGCCTGTAGCAGTTATTTTCAGGTAATTGATATTATATTTAGTATTATAAAAAAAATTCAAAACATCTACTTGGTATCTTTCTTGGTTCTCAACTAGAATATAAGTTAATTATCAGTAACAAAATACAACTTATTCTTATAGGTATATCATTAGAAGAATATCTTATAGCCTATTTTACAACTTCATGTCTGTAACTAATCTATATATTTTTAAAACATAAATAAAAAGAATACATTGAATTTTTTACATGTATGTAGTAGTTGACTACAACTTGATAATATTTTTGCAGGCTTTATTTGTGGACAACCCATCACAGCATCCTATAGTAATTCTAAAGGATGTTTCTTTTGCTGATCTGCGGACCATGGTTGATTTTATGTATTATGGTGAAGTTAATGTAACAGAAGAACAATTACCACAGGTATGTATTTAAAGTCTTATCAATACACAAACAAAACAAACACCTTGTAACAATATATAAATAATGAAATATATCTAATAACTAACAAATAAAATTATAGATATTGTTTGAATAAAAGCTATTTTGTAATTTAGTTTGAATTTTGTGAAGTAGTATTCTAATTGTCTGTAAGACTTAAACTCTAAACTATATGGATTGTCAAAACACACATCACCTGCAGAAAACATGAAGCAGCTTATTTTAATTGTTTTATTTTAAATGGTTCAATCAATTATACATGTAAGGACCTTCATTTATAGAGAATGGAAAGTATAAAAATAATTTCTAGTACAAATAACATTTAGTTGAGATGAAAATATGCATAAAATGAATAACATTCAATCAAAATCAACAGGTATTGGACACAGCTAAGCACCTCAAGATCAAAGGTCTAACTGAAATGCCGGATTCCACCTCACTGACAAGATCTCAAGGGGGAGACTTGCAGTCTTCAATTGAATCAGAATCACAACGACTTTCGGCTTCGCCCCCGGCTTCGCCTACACATAAACGACGCAAGTGAGTTTGTTGTTTGGTCTTATCTAACTTGTATCTATACTATCCACAGACCTACCTTATATTGACTGTAACTAATGCTGTACCTTGAGTAAACATTTTAGGTCACACAAACACTCACCATTTTTCAAGTTATGTTAGTGTTATGACAACCTCTGTTTATTTCCAATTATTTAATTCAATTTTGTTCCAGAGGAAGGAAGAGTTCAACTGGTTCAACTTCGCTGAACATGGTGGGTGATGACCGAGTCGATGCCGGGAATCAAACAGGGGACATCCCACGATCTGACACCATCACGCTTAGCAGTGTCGTGCGCAGGCGGGATATGCACACTGATTCAATGAATGCTCAACAGGTATAGAGAACTTTTTGTTGCTTTCATTTAAATATTAATATTTAATTGGTTAAATTAATTTCTCATATAATAAACTCTGTTCGTTATTTGTAATAAATTTCTATTTGTTTCAGGCTACAGATCAACACAACATGAATGTGGAACAGTTGGCGATGGATGCCAATGCAGCAAATCTATCCCAAGGTACATGCAATTTGATGTTCTCATTTTTTTTATATCTCTTGTCTTACATGCTGTGTTTTTCAAAAATTCATGCATACTTAAACATATCTTTGTTCTCTATTTTATTAGAGCAACATTCATTAAACACCAATATATTTTTTGACTCACTTATCTGATAACCGAAACCGAAATACCTGGTATATCGATCGCGATTTGCGTTTTGTTTTCCAGGGAAGGGAGATCAATGACTTAATTAAAAATATATTGTTTGACTCATGTTTCTAATGTAGAATTGTTTTGTTATAATGCAGTATCGTTTATCTCTCTTCCCAGGAGGGCAGTGGAGCATGATGGAGCACACATACCCGCGGTACCCGAACGCATGTCTGGGCGGCGGGCTAGACGCCGGCATGTACGGCATGATGTCGCCGCACGTGGACTCCGGTGAGCTGGGCGAGTACCGCGCGCTGGACGCGCCCGGCCCCTCGCCAGGCCCGTCCAGTCTGCCCGACGCGCTACCAACCGACCAGACCCCTGCCGTTCCCAAACGCCGCCGCACTACCAACCCGCAGTCCGACGAGAAGTTCCAGCGCGCCCTCGAGGCTGTCCGCTTCGGCGGTATTGGCTTCTGCAAGGCTGCCAAAATGTTCGGCGTCAACAACCGCACCCTCTGGCTCGAGTACAAGAAGAAAGGTTACCCTAACAACCGACCCAGCATCCGTAATCGAATAAAGCGCGAACACACCACCCCGCCGCCCGAACACAAGGAGGAAATGCACCAGCCCGAGCAACAGATGGCGCTGATTTGCCCGCCGCACCCCGTGCCAGTCAGCTTCATCGACTCCCGCCCTGTGGACTTTCCACTCCAAGGCATGACGCACAACTCTCCTCTGAACATTCTTGGGGTGAACTTCAACTCGATGCAATAGAACGCGGCTGCGGCGCCCACCGATGACGCCGCCACCTTGTGACATGAGTGGGGGGACTGGGCGCCCCCAGCCTCACCCCGCGCCGGCCCCCGCTACGACCTCTACATGCACATGTCTTTGTAAATAGTTACAGTGCACCAATAAACTCTGAGTTTTAAGAACAATGCACTCAAGATATTAGTGATTATATTTTGAGAATCAGACAATGAGCTGTATTGAAACTGAAAGTAACTAGTTGGTTACCCAAGTCCAGTATTACTAATTAGTGTGTATTATGTCATATATTTGTTTCATACCCTTTTTCATGTATTACAGTAATGAACAATTGCATCAATTATTTTGAATCTTTCATTTTGGATATCTTGTTGCTTATTTTTTTAATTAAATATTTCAACTCTCTCTATAAGTTGTGCTTAATAATAATAATGGGAATAATGGTAAAGCAAATAATAGATTTTATATAAATGTAAATGTGATACTGGACATTGTTTTGTATTGCCATATAAATAGGTAGATCTCAATATTTAGTGTAGGTAAAATGTCCCATTTCTTATTTCATTAGGCTGAACATTTCAGAATGTCATGATTTAGATTAATATGCTTGGCACTCATTTTACAAAATATAAGAATATGTATGTATATATATGTGTGTGTATATATATATGTATATATATATATATATATGTATATATATATATATGTGTATATATATATATATATATATTACATATTGTATGATTTATACACTATCTATAATACAAAAATACATGCACTTTTGATTTTGATACTGCATAAAATATAGTCCAGGTTAATTATTTTTTTTTAATCATAGTGTATATTATCGTTGTACGTAATTTAAGCAACTTGTGATCATACAAACACACAATTTAATAATGGACTTTTTACAGATATTTATTTTTACTTACAAGCTTAGATTTATTTTGTATATGATTGACATGGCCTAAATTTGTTTTCTTTCATTTCCTATTATATCAGCATAACTCAGTTTGATGTTACAGAAAATTTATTTTTATTTAATCTAAACTACCTCAACAAGTATTTTTTTCTGACTAATTTTGCATCACCAAAAATATTATACTGAAATCTCTAGGTACCGTTCCAGTGATATAATAATTTAACACATATAATTAAAATAAATTATTTTTATCTACTTATGTCAGATTGATTTCAAATGTATCATGTTTAACAGTATTTTACACAATGATGGCATTTATTTGATAATCTAAGTATGTTAAGTATTTTTGTTATCAGTATGATTTGAATGTAGGAAGGCTGAGCTTGATTTTTATAATTTAAGAAATACTTTTTTTTATATGTACCTACTTACCCTTAAAAATTGCAGATTACAGAAAAAAGAAAGAAAGAAAATTGAGTTTTTAATCAATACTAATACAATAATATATCATTAAAAAAAACCAGATTGGAATGGTTGGAATTGAATGCCGTTTATATTGCGTACAAAGCATAATATACTTATGCGACGTGTCTGTATCCACACAAATAAAATTTCGTTCCCAATATTTCTCAGAGATCTCTATATTGTGTAATAAATAAAAAGTTAGTGTTATTTTAAAATGTCTAGTGATCATTAATATCACTTTTTTAAAGTTAAGTTGTCTTATGGTCGGATGTTCTTAGTATAATAAGCATATTTCGAAAAAAATATAGTATTTTTGTACTTGGCTTTGGAAACTAGCTTTATGCATTGCACCAATCATTTTAAACGATTGTGTTGTCTTTATATTATAGTTAATTTCAGCTTACATTTAATGAAATTTAAATTCTATTTGTACCTTTTTTGTAGCCATGTGATTTTTTAATATTCTGATTATGTTTAAAGACACTTAGAATCTTTAACATTATCTATTCTGGTCCCGAGGTGTGCCAGTGATAAATCATTTACTCACATAACCCTTATACCATTTACTGTTACCAAATTGTAATAATGTTTATAATGACTTCCCAATAATCAAAATTGTCTTGATGTTAGATATTATTGGTAGGGCTTATTTAAAATCATATTTGAGAGAAAATACTGTTCTGCTGTATAATGTGATGTTATTTTTGTGGAATGTAACTGAATAAGCAATAATATTTTAATGATATTCTACCAAAAGTCAAAGTTTGAAGTTACGAGCTTCAAAAGATGGTAGACCCTGTGTATACATAATCTTCTAATAGTACTTACGTTTCGGAACGATCAAAATAGCTGCATCAAATGGGAAATTGGCGCCAGTGCTTTGTAAAATATGTTTGAAACTTGAAGTTTGAACTGTAGTTAAGTTAATTTTTACTCATTTTTATTTTAAGCATGCCTATTCTTCAAGCATTTAACTATACTGTAATCATGTAAGATTGTACAACAATACGTTTTCCTTCTGACCAGTGGATCTCTTTGCAATTTTTGACTGATTTTTTTTGTACTGATGTTTTTATTATCATATTGCCTAGAATTTTTTCATTTTTTCGATAATCGGCAGGATTATTGAATTTAAATGATTTGCGTGTTAGGTACATTATTACTGGCATTTATTTTAAAATGGTGAATATCCTTATGTTTTTATAGGTAGTGTAGTAAGAAATATGTATAATCTTATAGTCGTCGCGCGAACAAAGCTAGTAGCTTCATTAATTATTCTTGTTTTTGTCTCTTTTTGTGCATGTGTTCCAAAGTGGACACATAATTGTATTATTTGCAATAATTCAGTATCTATTGTAGAGGACATGTGATTATATATATTATCAGATTATGTAAATAGTAAAGTCAGTAAATATTAAGCTCTAACATTAGGTTGCATGAAAAAGCAAATTGAAATCTCGAAAGATCACAATATGTGATCATATCACAATATGTCACAATATATTGTGCCATTTTTTGGACTGCCCTGCGAAATGAATAACATTACCTTAATATTTACATTACTAGATTAATACATATTGTAAATTATTTTTTATTTTTGTGGCAATATTCAAACCATATAACAAATATTTCCGATTTTAGTTTACTTTTGGATTTAATAAGTAAAATTTAAGCTTGCCGTGTGGCACAACTTTACAATACACACAATAATTAATTTTAAGAAATATTTGTTACCACGACAGATGATTATGTAATTACAACTATGTGTAATGATTTTTTGAAATATTATGTATTTGAAATACTCCAGTATTATTACAGTATGTATTCTCTATGGCATTAATTTGCATTTTCTTTATTTTTATGTGATTAGGTTGTATCAGCAGAATAGGATTATTCATAATAAATAAACGTGGATATTTTGTACTATTTGTAGTTTATTTTCTCCTACTTCCCGTGAATAAATATAAAAACCCTAATTTATGTCGTGAGGGTGTATGTTTTTACTTTACTCGGAGGAAAACACATCTTCTAATTTTATTGTTTCTTCTGATTTGCTTTGGGGAAATTGAGGGCCACTAATTAACTAATTTAAGAAGTGTAGTAACGATATTGTTTTATATTTCCCTTTTGTGCATATTTTCTTCTGCATTTGTAGCTTGTAAAATATTAGTATTTCGATGACCTCATAGATATTCAGGGTGTTTCATCGAGATGGGTGTCAGTTTCAGAAACTTTAAGAGATTCTAAGGCACCTTGTCATCGATAAACTCGGCTTCGGACTCGTGTCTTCGCCGAATTTTTGTGTCCCCTATAATTAGTTCCATACCCATCCGCCGGTTACAGAGGTTCCCTAAAGAGATTTTATTATTGTAATTGTAACAGTTGTACGTAATATTGTTGGTAGAAACAGACTAAGATTTTCTTGATAAAATATTCTGCAATCTTATGAGACTTTTGATTGGGGTATTTCTACCTACCTACAAAAACGAAGGATAAGTGCTGATTAACATGTAGATTCTCAGTTTATTTGTAAAGTATTCTAATTAAATAACAAGAGTTTGCAATTTAACACATTAAGCTTATGCGTAACCAGCAGACATAAGAATTCGAACCATACAAAAAATACATTAAATTATACTAAAATGTAAAGGCCTACCCTAACATTCGAACGGAGCGTTTCTAAAAAAATAGGCCTAGTTTAAGTACTGCTTAAATAGCTTTTGTATTTAGCAAGCTATCGGTGTCGTTGACGATACAGATCCAAGTTCATCACGCGACCTTCTGCTGACGTTATAATGCACTTATAGCTAAGTAAATATTTCAAATGAAACAACTGCTCGATTAGTCTATTTTGGTTACTTCCACAGCCTCATGACATATGGTATTCTGTTGTGGGGGAGTGCTGCCGACATCGATGCTATATTTATTCTGCAGAAAAGGGCTGTTCGCGCAATCTATCAGCTCGGTCCAAGGGTGTCACTTAGAAGTAAATTTAAGGAAATAAATATTCTTACCTTCCATTCACAATATATTTTAGAAAATTTAATGTATGTTAAAAAGAACATAACCTTGTTCAAAAGAAAAAAAGATCTGCACAATGTTAACACAAGAGGAAGAAATATGCTGGCAGGTCATAATAGCAGGCTTCATAAAGTCACTAACTCATTCATGGGTCAATGTATACGCTTTTATAATAAGGTTCCTGAGGATATCCAAGGTCTTCCTATTGACAAATTCAAAGAAACTATAAAGGAGAAGTTGTGCGCTAGAGCATATTATAAACTATCCGATTATTTGGATGATAAAAGCCCTTGGGTATAATCCCCTCATTAACAGGATTGTACTAGTATTTGTAACAAAGCATGTGTAATGTGTCTGTATGTGCGATGAGTTCTTCGTCCCGATGAATATCTAAAGCGTCATTGTCACTAAAGTACGTCTTCTTATGGTAGCGTCGGGTGACGGGTCGCTCACTTCCCTCTAATATGGTTGAGGAGGGCGATGGCTGGATCCCGCGTTAACTCGTGAACGGGTGCCGTTTGAGGGTGTCCGTCGTTTGGATACTTGGGGGGAGGGAGACTTGCCGAGCTAACAGATGCAGAAAAGAATAATTTTTGTATAGACATAAAGAGACTCTGTAAATTTATTTTGAAACAAAATATACCTGTGAAGTTTCTTGCCAGTTCTTCTTCACGAAGGTTTTTTTCGAACTGGTGGTAGAATCATGTTTTATTTGACGTCAATAAGAACAAGTAATTGTCAATGTTGAGAAATAAATATTTGAATTTGAATTTGAATTTGAAGTAAAAGGATAACAAATTTTTCATGTCTTGATGACATGCAAAATTAGCTTTGTACAATTCTCATTGAAAAAATTTAAATAAGTTGGTTGTGTATAAGTTTGATATAAAAGATAAAGTACTTTAACCAAAAAATACATTTTTGAAGGAATTGAAGTGTGACTAAGTACGTAGGGTTTACCTTTTAACCGATTCGTTGCGGATGGCACGTTTCAGTGCCATCACTGTTTTTTGCGTGTAGCGTTAGTCACGGATGTGTGTCATTTAAAAATCGATAGTAACTCCTTCAGTTAAGTTTTAGGGAGCCTTTACCCAGAACTAAACTATCTTAATCTTTCACATAGCTCGTAGCCTTCGTTTCTGGATTTTGTAAGATTTTTTTTAAATAGGGATCACGAACCTTTTTGAAAGTTGCGTTATTTGATATTAAACCATCATATGATAATAAAATATAAATGTATTACAGTGTGAACTATATAACGTCACTCGATTATACGACTAATTCCCTAAAGCGGGGAAATCACTGCTCTGCTTCGGTTGGTTTAGCTTGTCTTCTATAAAATGATAAAACCACACTCAATGACGATAACATTTAAACAATAAAAAGTATTTTTATACAGATTGATATGCATGCAATATAAGAATGATATAAAGTATATTAAAAAAATTCATCAACTTAAATCAAAAATACTGAGACATCATACCTAAATGGCAGTATTTAGCAAAATGTTATTTTTTACTGACAATAATAATGTCAACATTTTTTGTGAATATCTGTTATCTGTTAAATCGAACTTGGCAGTTTTCATTTGCATAGTTTAAACAGTTGAAACTTGTCATGAGAAAAACCATAACAATGTTTTTAGACCTAATTTAATACCTTATCAATCAAATCATTAGGAAATGCAAAATAAGTTGAAAAGGTTTAGCACACCTGTATTAAAAAAGTCACTTACCCTCCATTTCCAGAAATACACTTATTGTGCCACTTCTTATCACTTAAAACTATGTGCCTGGCCATTCACGTTAGATTTCGAATGTAAACTAAACGTATTCAAGCTTTGAACATTTAAAAAATGGTCAAAATACTGTTTTCTTTTCCGCATGGCTGAAGACACAGATGCGTGTCATCAAATCGTATGGCGATGGGCACTGAACAGTGTCACGTTATTTTTGTTCGACGCCACAGTTAGAAGCTAGCGAAATAGGACACCGCAACGAATCGTAACCGATTCGGATTCGAACCAACTAATCGGTTAAGAGATTGTGCAAAAAGCTAATATTTTGTTTGAGATTTAGAATATTATGACAGCGTTAATAACTCCATGTAGGGATAGCAGCCTCACCCAACTAAGGGTTGGCTAAACAGCCTAAAACAAAGAATTTGAATGGCCTTGTGGACGTGGCAGCGTTCTAGGAGTAGACAGTTGCAATAAAACGCACGATCCCGTCGGTCAGCGATCTCGTACGCTGTGAGTACCGTGAAGCGCAACGCCTGAAATATTTTAAAGACCCCTCTTGTGGAATAATTCCTCGCAAAAATTAAATGAAATTAAGTGTCAAATGTAGCCAAAGGAATAATTTCTTTTCATCCGTATAATGATACTTAAACTTCACATTTTCCAGAAGGAACATCGAGTGCATACAGCGAGCATGCCCTAAGGCAGCGTCGAACCAAATTCTTCAAGCGACAATGTCGAGTTCCGGACGACAGAGACCTTCGCAAGCAAGTGTCGGAACCAGCGCCGTCCAGTTCAGCGCCATCACTGCAGAAACATGAGTCTTATCCGCAGTACTCTAAGGTTGTTTTTTTGATAAATATTTAAAAAGGTCCAATGAAATGGCGTACTAACGCTTAAAGCACACAATACGTTTGTTCTCCCTTGTACCTGATGGAAAATGACGATAAAGATATCCTAGTGGTCTGGAAAAGCTATTTGACTATGCTTAAATTTGCTCCGAAAATATTTATCCGAAATAGGTGCTTTATATATTTAGATAAGTATATTACATGAAAGTAAAAGCCAGCTGCTTTTCGGTGTTTGTTCAAATATCATCCTTTTTTCCCCAGAGCAAACGTACAATAAAACCACAAGAACAAAACGTCGGATCTCTCCTGATCCGTGCCGTGACTGTGATCGACCGTCAATCGTCGTCCACCGAGATGAGCGAAGCCACGACGCGCGCTAGTCACACGCCCGCTGTCCGATCTGGCCCGCCCCTCAGCTGCAACTTCTGTTGGAACACCGTCGACGACTGCGGCCGGATTTTGCGCCGCAAGACCCAGTACCACTGCCCCGAATGCCGCACCAACCTTTGCATCGTTCCCTGCTTCCATGAGTATCACGACGGCACAGTCAGGGAATGCCCCACAGGCGTCAAGGCTGAACCCATCACGTGCAAACCATCCATACTCGACCACTAGATACTTTTTTTATACCGTCTATATTATCCAAAGCTATTTGATTTGTATTTTTCTATAAAACTTACAGAGGTTTTAATACGAACATTGATAATATTCAAATGATTTATATTATTATATAACGGCTGTTTCAATTGTTGTTGAATCTATTATATGTTTTTTTAAATACTTATACACAAAAAAAATCTTGAAAAATAGTGCAGAGCATAGTCATTAATGTTGTTAGATTTATCATATGTACTGTTGTAATTAAATGGAGTAATGCTCTCTCTTTCGCAAACTAATAGCAAACTAAACATTCAACTAGGTCAATTTAAAATACCTCTTAAAAGCTAATTTGAAATTGACCATTTTCATAATACTGTTGTAAAGATAATTTTTTCAAACATAAATAATGTGTAAAGAGCTTATTAAGTGTTACTTAAATGTATTTTGATAAATTAATATTCTAATAGATGCGTTAGATATTCAATATATATTTTTTGTGTATGGAAAAATATATTCAATTGAAGTATTAGAGATTGGTTAGGAATTTTAAAAAGATGTAATTTGAGTACCTCTGGAGATTTTTTAACTGTTTAAACATTAATTTGTAGATGTCATATTGAATTGTCATAAATTATTAATTGAATGTTATATTTGAAACTTTTTGATGGTTCGATTATAATGGGCTTTATAGATTATTAGGTGGGAGGTCGTTAGTAGATACCACAATGTAGTAGTAATAATAAAATTTGTAAAATAATATGACTCCCGAGTCATAGGTTCAATTGTAATGTAATCCGTATCCGAAATACGATGTCTCATAAAGCACCTACATGAAGATGTTATCGTAATAATAGTAGACTCATTCTGCAAGAGATTGCGTTTGTCAATGTACCCGTTATTATACTCATTCCCAACAGTGCGAAGTGTTACATAATATTATGGATGCTATACAAATATAACTTGTAAACTTTTTCAACTAAATAGTCGTAATTGTTGATATTTATATGTGAAAACTTTTAATTGGTGCATAGAAATGTATTAAGTCTGTTATTTTTAGTTATGGAACACTGTTTGTTTTCCGAATAAAATAAAATAAATAAAATTATATGAAAAATAAATTGATCAAAATAGTTTTTTGATAAATTTTATATTTATTAAGTCCGAAAACATAAATGATATTTGAGATTTTTTTGTTAAGAACTTAAATTACAAAAAACTAGTAAGTGTACGAAAAATGAACAGTTATCAATTAAATTATTTCTACTTAGTTTAGTGAATATTTAGATGACTTCTCTGCGGTCACAGATATTCTAAACATTATCTAAATACTGAAGCGAACTAGTTTTGATTTAAGCGAACCTTCAGTCTTGTAAAATCTTTGCGATAACAGTTAACAGCCGAATGACATTTTCATTGTATATTTTCTGAACCTATCAAAAATATTTAATGTCGCTTCAAGAAATAATTGTGGCCTTTTTTCAAGGGTACTTCAAACATGCACTTGTATTTATGACTAACACGTAACTTCATGGTCCAATAGATGCACAATTTTTCTCGCTCTATGTATATAAACGCATGAAGCCCATCTATAGTGAGCACTATTTTTCTAAGCTATCCTTTCTTTAATGTCAATATTAGAATACCCATGTATCAAGTTCATCTGGGCTTGTAAATTATATAAATATAGAGGGAGAGAGTGAAATAGATTATCATTTCAATGCTCATAATTTATTACTTTGCCACTAATTCGCCATCGAATTTAGAAAGACTCAGTCGTCCAAGAAATCGTGCCCAGCCGTACCTTGCCTTACCTCAGAATATGTAAACTTAAATTTATTACTTAAGTCTCTCTTAATCACAGATTTTGCTTTGCAACTATACTTAGATGAAGTAAATAGAAGACTAAATAAAAAATTGCTAAACAAAATCAATGCTTAGAAGCGCCTCAACTAACATTTAAAGTATCTATGAGCGCCCGTATCACCACATAGTATAAAACAAAGTCGCTTCCCGCTGTACGTATGTCCCTATGTATGCTTAGATCTTTACAACTACGCAACGGATTTTGATGCGGTTTTTTTTTTAATAAATAGTGTGGTTCAAGAGGAAGGTTTATATGTATAATACATGCATAATATAGAAGAGGAACATTGATAATCTTAGAAGTTTCTAATGCGATGTCGTTAACAAACATATTTTTCTGCGCTTACATTGCAAACGCTGGCTGAACCATACTAGATAGATCAAAATAATATGCTACAGGATTATACACCCTAAAAAGGTCTACAAAAAAGTCCGCGATGGTATATGTCTATCTATTAGAGATAACCCACAATAATTTTCTTTTCTGATCCTTTACTTTTTACGCGAAATAATGGCTTATTTACGAATCGATTTTAAGCAATACAGCATTAATCCTTATCCAATTAAGTAACTTAAAGTTGTGCATGTAATATATGTAGATAAATATGGCCCTTTACAGCGTGTAATTTAAATGAATATTTTCGAAGATATTACAGATCTAAAATGCAATGACATAGACCCGTGCGAATCCGGGGCGGGTCGCTAGTATAAAACAAAGTCGCTTTCTGACGGTTTAGCTGAGATATGTCTGATTCCAGAGTCAATAGATATTTATAATAGTATACACAAGTCGCTTAGTACCTAAGTTGATTTTTAAGTTGAATGTCTCTGGATCGAAGAATACCCAAATGGATAAATTAATATAGTTACAGAATGATCATCCAATAAAAGAGACCTTTTTACGGCTTCGTGGACTAAGTCACTGCTAGAAAGAATTACTGTTCTATATGTATATATTTGATTTTATTAATAATTTTTATTTGTGTTTGCCTCAATACGCTTTATGTATATTTTGTAGCCCTAAGTTATTTATTGTGTACATGTTCTGTAGACAATACATTACTGTTAATCACATGCGAATATATTAGAAAATGATTTACAAAATTGTAGAAAAAAAAGGTCCCGGATATGGACATTAACAATTTACGATATAACTTATTGTTGTACTAAACATTTTCTAATTGTGTAGTAGTAAGAGTACTAGTTAAGGAATTTATAAACCAATTAAATGTAAATTAGCAAGAATGGTAAAAAATATATCACAACATTGTTAACAGAATTATTGAAATATGTACATTTCTAGCCAAATGTGTCAAAGATTATCTTTTTTCTGTAAATTTATGAATAACTTAAATATTGTCTATTACAGTCACTAATTTAACTTAATTACTTTGTATAATTAAGTGTTGAAAATGTGTCAATAAAAAGTGATATTTAGAGATGTAAATTTATATATATTATTTATGTATGTTTCAAAATGGTTGCGTTTAACAGTTATGTATATATATAGCTTATGTGGCAACTGTGACAGGTTTTTCATAACGCATTTGAGAGGGTTGCTTATCGTTTTGCCATGTTTTGAAAATATAAATTCAAAAATTGACCCAGTACCATGTCGATAATACTCCTCTCTGCATATTTATACTACATAATCTATTAGGAGTAACATAGTTCATATTAATAGTTGCAGACGAAGAAAATTTTATAAGGTATTGTTTTTGCCTTTTGATTGCTGATGCAATTGCCAATGATAACTCTTACAGAAAACTTAAAGTTACCATTTGTAACTGCATCAGCCGGGAGGAGGCCATAGCGTATGGTGTCCCACAAGGGAGTACATTGGGTCCAACCCTCTTTCAAATATATGTAAACGACCTGTGTACAATGAAGTTAAGTGACTGCAGCTTTTATACCTACGAAGATGATATTGCGATCTTAGTACGTCAATAGTCAATGAAATGGCTAACACTGAATATTGCCAGCATAACTTTCATACCATTCGCGATAAGTAGCAATTCTCATCCTCCGGCCACGCAATCGTACTTCACTCTTGCTCTAACAAAATTGCACTCGGCAATTGCTCATGTCACTCATTAACCAGGGTTATTGAAACAAAATATTTGGGAGTCTATCCCAGACCCTCCTAGTTTAAGAAATGGCATCACATCACAAGCTACTACTTACATACTTCGGCAAGGTAATTTAAAGATTTTATATTTTATTATGTTCATATGTTAAAACGTTTTAATGTATATTTACAAATCATAAGTAATTTTATAAAAACTATCTTTAGATTTTGTGTGTAACTTTTACAGAATCAACGTTTATTATTATTGTTTTTGCCATATTTTAAATATATGATAGAAATAGATTTCTGAAAGATTGACTGGTTTATGTTAAAGCGAATGGTAAGGGATTTTAACATAATGGAACTTATACCTAAAATATTATAAAATTCTAATTAGAATAGAAATAGTTGATGTTAAAGAAATACGGTATATGTTAGGTACGTGGGCAATTATAAATTCTTCATGTTAGTTTTTATATTGCTTCTTTTAGTGGGTAAGATAATAAATAATTGTTTCTATGTGATTTTATTCTAAATATAAACCACGTGTTTAATTATTTTGTAATCGTGTGATTAGGAAATAGTTTAGTATTTAGTATTTACCAATATTGTAATTATGGTTACATATAAGTATAAATGAGCTGACTTTTACGTTTTTCGACCACGTGACTGGATGTAAAAATACTGCTTTTGTAAACATAAAAAAAATTCGAATATTGATCGGTACCCATCCCTACATATACTTTACTATACATGTACTACGTAACACGAACTTAGATTTTTAGTTCCCTTCCGCAGCACATGTTTTTACACGATATTTACATGAAATAACGAGCAGTAACCTTTGGATGTCTGAAAGCTTCCCGTCCCCTAGATGTAAAATATATGGACGGCACTGTCGGATTATACTTTAGCATTTATTATACAAAGTATTTATTATATGTCGGATTATACAAAGCTATTAAGGTGAATGAGCACCAACCTAGGCGACCCTCTGGAGAAGCTCCCGCGGCTGTCATCGCTTTGCTCAGTCTCTCCGAAGCCGAATGCTTAGAAGATTCTGTCAGAGTTCTATCGACTTTTATTTTGAAAGTTGTACGCACTTATCGAACGCATAAGTATCTGATAACATCATCGGCATTGACTGGCGTAAGCCTAAAGCCTACATTTTACAGAAATACATCTTGTTGCCGACGATTTCATATAACGATTTAAAAAATACAATGAGCGACGCGCATGTCTGCTGCGGCTCGTCTGTACATATTGTACATATTTATAAGGATATGACTTGACAAATGCGAATTCTACGACTGTGTTTATGTATCAGTCTTTTTGTTTGCATATTTAGGCATTTACGCCTCCCTATTATGGGTCATCCATTAATTGCGTCACACGAATTGCCTGATTTTTGTCTTTTCACAGGTTTTCACAAAATATTTGAATAAAGTAACCGCAATGGGTCATTCATTGAAAACCCCCCTCCCATTCTCGCAACGTGTGGCGTAATTTATAGGCGGCCCATTATCTGATTACTCCCTAAGTACGAAGTGTTTGTTAGGTATTGTCAATACAATAATGAAATGTAAATACGTATACCTACAGCGTTTATAAAACGCATCGGTTATAGTTAGGAAAATATCTATTAATATACCTGAAAATGGTAGATTTTTGTTGGAATTCATTAAATGTTGTATTTTTGTCCATGGTGATTTTATTTATTTGCAAAATTTGAGTTTGTTTATACCCGATGATCAGACACGATTAAATTTAGAAAATGTTTTCATATTATAAATTTGGTTATACAGTCAAATTTTCTCCTTTTCTACATTAATGGCAATAAGTCACTATTTATGAAAGATAAATTTATGAATGGTACCATGATAAATTTTTTTCAACTTTCCTTAAAAATATTTTTGAGTATTTTTCAAAAATAAATTAATTTGCGTATTAAAAAAAACGGCATAAACTATTCATACTACTTACTTTTTATCAATCAGCACAGTTTCAAATAAAACAACAAAAAAACCAATAGAATTCATTCATTTCTGGTCATAGTTTTGAAGACAGTGAAGTTGACATCAGAACCTAGGGCCTCATTTGTGACTGACTTCAAAGATATCTCATCTTTTAGTACTTCAAATGTGACGCTCATTGCGGCCTTACTTGAAATTTGTGACGCTTTGATTTCGGAGATATTAGTGGTTGAATGGAACTGATTATAAACCTAGGGCTTACCAGTTTTCATCAAATTACTCGTAAATTATTGCATTTCGGTTTGATGTAAGTCGTCACATTTGCGTCACTAATTAGTGACGCAGGTGTGAATTTCGTAACCATCGTCAATCGAGCCATCGTCGAGATGCAGATAAGCCCTAGGTTCATAATTATAGACCTAGGGCTTCTCTGATTAATCTCTCGGATTAATCGTTAGAGACGAAGAATTTAAGAAATGTTGACAATCATTTTTGTTTCGAACTAGTCATGGAGGATAGTTACATGCAAATGAATATTTCTGATGACTATGGTGACAATGATAATTGTCAAAGACTTATTAATGATAGTTTTCCATTGCTTATTTTCGATCATAGGATAAAAGAATTTTTGTGTCGCGTCACGAAATCACATTTGAAACAAATACTTCACTTGCTCTTCAGAGTTTAGAGAGAACTGAGATAAGCTTAGCAAACAAGAATTATTTTTGGGTGCAAACTCCGACCTAAACTAAGTTATTAATTATTATTGCCATCTCCCTCCCACTGAGTGCAGGATACAACTCGCTATACCTGGCATATTGATGCGTCGTGGGAACATTTAGTTAAAAGGTCCCGACAAATAACATTTCCAAGAATTTTAAAACTGCCGACAAATTACACAAAACAAAACAAATAGATGCCGAAAGGCATCATATAACCATATTGACATATAACCATAACAGGCAATGTATTCTCAAGGTCACATTTGCGTGTCATATGCACCCTACTACAATTTTATATGAAAATTCCAGTTCAAATTATCTCATTTACTGCTATGATAAACTCAAAAAACATATCGTCACATTTAAAGGAACTAACGAGCTAACAAATGCAATAATTAGACGGACTAATAAAGGTTCAGTTTCCCTATACCAGCGAAGCCCTAGGTTCATAATCGGTATTTGTTAAGTAAGTTAGTAAATTTTTCAAATGACAATTACGAAGTCAAAATGATTGTCAATTTTGGGTAATTTCTTCGTCACTAATATTTAATACAAGTTCGGAGCTCCTAGGACCATCCGGTGCCAAGATACAGAGAAGCCCTAGGTCTATAATTATGAACCTAGGGCTTCTCTGTGTCTCGATGATGGCTCGTGTTTCGAAATTCATACCTGCGTCATTAATTAGTGACGACTTACATCAAACCGAAATTCAGTAATTTACGAGTAATTTGATGAAAACTGGTAAGCCCTAGGTTCATAATTAGTTCCATTCAACCACTAATATCTCCGAAACGAAAGCGTCACAAATTTTAAGTAAGGCCGCAACGAGCGTCACATTGGAAGTACTAAAAGATGAGATATCTTTGAAGTCAGTCACAAATGAGGCCCTAGGTTCTGATGTCAACACAGTAAATAATATAAAAAAATTGACTTGTTAAAAAAAAGTATTAGAGGTTATGATATATGTATTACGTTTCGTATTTTTTCAGAATGGCCATAAGTTGTACTATCAGACATTTCAAGGATATCCATTCATTACCGGACACCCTGTATACCTATTACATTCTGCCGCTCGTCAGTGATGGTTAGGAACCAAACATGTGGGTGGTGCTACTTTGCGCGGCAATTACATTAGTCTACTCTAGCATTCTAATCGAACCTCATCCCAACAATACCAATCACAGCAAGCTAACGATTAATTTCGTTTTAGTCTTTCGAAACGGATATGGTTCCTTCATGATTCAACATGACAAAGCTATTCAACTTTGACAAGAACATTGTTCTTTGTCTTCCTTGTACACAAAAATAGAAAAACTCAGTCATAAATTCAAAAGTATAACAATCAAGCAAACTTCTAAACAATAAGAATCTAATTTACGAAATGTAACTCGTTCCACACAACTTTAATCTAGCAACTAGCATAATATATTTTATATACGTAAATATCAGAAATGCCTTGTACATGTCTGGGTTTATCTTCTCGCCCGTGCAATTGCGCTGGGGATAAAATGGTAGTGCCTACAGTAGAATGTGTAGCGAAAGCCGTGGGTCCCAGCAAAGTTTACTGTTGCATCCATCGAAACGGAAAGTTAAGATCATCCGTTACTAAAGTCATGGAGAACTTCTACGAAACGTGTGCGGCATACAACATTAGGTATTTATATTTCTATCTTATGTTCAGCAGACATAACAATAATTGATTGCTTTATAAAATCTATAAAGTTCGCCACCATGTGAAAACCGAATTTGACATTAAGTGAAGTAGTAGACTGCGCTGCTTCTTACCAATTTGGTTCAACAGTGATAAATGTAGCTCTCTAGATAGTAATGACGAAAGTATGGCAAACAACACTACATGAAAACTTTGAGGTTATTGTAGTGTTGGTTAAAGCAATCCTGCCTTCTACAATGCTTCGGGATATCATCCGGAACCATACAGTTGGTGTTAGATATACCAAGGCGTAGTCATTAAATGAACAGCTATCTTAAGATACTAACAATAGATGTTTTTCAGGCACTGTCCATTTCAAGACTTCTCTCGCAACGGGAGCGTTAAAAGTGCAATTTGTGACCTTTGCGTGATCTTATGTTTCTTGATAGCCAACACTGTGGTGTTCCTGACTATTATATCAAGAGCTATGATGCATACATCGAGTGCCATGTTCAGTGTAGTCAAGTGGGCAATTGGGTGAGTTCTATTATGTTTCTAAAAGGGACTCTAAAGCATGCAAAGGAGCCATCTGATAGTCCGTAGCGTTGGTCAAAATTAACTACATGGCTAGTCTTAGGTCTAGTCTAACTAGTTTTCCATAAGTTATTTTTGAGTTCATCGAACCACCAACCTTTTTCCACCGGTGAAGACCGAAAATCCACCCGTTTATGATAAACACAAGCCAAGCCAAGAGCGGAACGATCTGCCTGCGCCTATTTTGCAGACTTTAATCCTTTCTAGGTTTTCAAGGTAGGAGGATAAACGAATATCAATAAAAAATACCTAGCCCATCAGATTGCTATTATCTACTATTTAAAAGTGCTTTAGTAGATCCAAGAGTTAGTAAAGTAATATTATTTTTTATTAGAGGTAATAGGTAACTATTCGCTTTCTTATAGGGAATTCGCAAGTTCTTCACTTTACTTATTGTTACAGCTTACCTAATATCGTAGCCTATAAGAGGTGAGTAAGGCTTATCTTCAGTAATCAATGTTAGCAATGAATGTGTATTTTTGTTGTGAATACATACACAGCATCAACCCAATATGTGTTTATTTACGATTATAAACTTATAGGTATAGGTACTTAACCTATTATTTATGCTTTCAGGAAAATCAAGGTCCAGCCGGAGTCTCCAATAACTTCGATTTCCTCGGAGGCTGAAGTGGTGGAAAACGAAATTGGTCTACTTGAATTCAAAAACTCTTTGTAACCTCTCAACGGAATTAAATTTGTATTTGTTCGTAGGTTATTTTATAGCTGTTCTTTGGATAATAGTTTCTAATACGTTCTTATATGTATTTACTTCCCATGCCTATTGCAGCTGTATAATTACTTTTCTTGAAAGTCAAGGTCCTCATAACAAGCTGACAATAAATGGTTTTCTAAAAACATAATTTGCGTTTCTGTATCAAGCTTTTAAAATCTTTAATCGACTAATAAAAACATCAACAAAGTAACGTCATGTGTCAGTTTTGACAGGCCGCTCACAGCGACCATGCTCCGTAGCTTGGGCACTGTGAGCGGGAAGATGGCGGCGTTTATGACGTCATTGATGACGTATCGATATCGCTGTGAGCGCGCTTACGGGCAATCGGAACGGGTATATGAGCGCTGTGAGCGCTGTAATCGGCAAACGGAACGCAGCATTAGTGTGCAACACAAACAAAAAACATCATGGCGGAATTAAAAATGTCATTTTGACAGCTAAGGTTTACTTACATCTTTTTGTTTTGTGTATCCAGTAGTATCGATGGCTAGTACCCATTAAGTCCAAAGAATTGAATTGAATTGTTTTGTGTATTTTTAGCTTGTTTATCAGTTGTAAAGTTAAAAAAAAAACGAAAGAAAGAACTCAAGCGCAATGAACAATCAAACACACAGACAGACAACTATCAATGTGATGTGAGTGAGGTGGTTCACTTGACAACTGGAGGAGGTTCACTTGACAACTTCCGCCATAGAAAAGACTCATTGTCAATGTTGCCCGCTAAAATGAACACAAATAATGTTGACTTTTTTATTTTCTTACCATCTAACTACTAATTAAATCAAATTATTTGTATTTTTCCCACAATAAGTATTTATTTGTAAATTTTTTTAGATGGTGTACAAAGACCTAGCACAGGTTGTGACATTTCTTTTGCTGAATTTTATCATAACCAGTCAGGGAAATTTTGAAGTATCCAATGGCAAGCAAAGGGACCTCGCGGGTACCTGTAGAATAAATTATTGTTTAAAGAGAAAGAATATTGGCGAATCCTTACATATGTAAACAGTGAGCGTTTAGAAAAGTAACTAGCACCTACTTTTGTTTATTCTTTTTTTTATGTCAATTTCCATAACATTAGCTTCATGTGTAGAAGTCTCCAAAAAAATAGTTAATTTATAAAGCTGATTTGACTTGATCAGTTCGTTTTAGCTCCTGTCAGTTTTTATTACGATACATAGGATTGATTGTGACCAAGAACAAGTATTTTTAATAGGAAATTATAGTCACTAAGAATAGAATGGCTTTTTATATTCCCAATAGTGAAAATGTTTTATTCTCACTGGAGTCCTTATCCTTGGCTGTATAGCTTTTGCCTTAGCCGGCGAGTTTGAGATAAAAACATAACTTGAAAACGAAACCGTTTATTTACTTTTGGACTTGTCACTTGTGTGTGTCTATGGCCTTGGTTTTGTTCTGACGATTTGCGTTTCTTTTAGTTATTTTATATAACGTGACTTTATAAGCCTTTGTGCCTAAGGATTCCGATAGATTGCGCTAACGACGACTTATTGCTGTGATTTTTGGACTAGTTGATCAACCTTTCATTAGCGGGAAGGAGTTTATACTACTAGTTTTTAGAGCGCATTAGATAGGAATCTGAACCCATTGAATTTGTACTTAAAATTGTTAGGTAGACTTAGCAGTGGCGATTTTATATGAAAGTTAGATAAACAAAGAACGTTCTAATGTTATAACTTATTACTAAAAGATTCGCTATGTAATTAGTTTTCACGGTTAACCAGACCGAGCGGCAACATACACACCTATTGTAACAAGAACACCATTTTCAATAAAGTGATTATTTTATTTTGCTTTTTATTCATTACTCTCATAGAGCTTGATATCAAACCTATGTACTAACATGATATCAACATGTTTTACCAGATAAATAACCCACAAATTGTACATGGAAATCCAACGTCACTTCTAAAATTTCTTGATGTTGCGTTCTGTTCAACTGAACTTTATATTTTTTCAGTGAATCTGCAAATTACTATGGACGTAGTTTAGCAATAAGGATCCAACCCACAAACAAGTCAAAAGAAAAAAACCGGTCGACGTTGATCGACGGTCGATCAATTGGTGTGGTAATTTTGTGGGTTGGATCCTTATTGCTAAACTACGTCCCTATATGATTTGGTAGACCAGTTTTGTTTCTGAATTCTATGCTCCATGAATTGTCTATTGCCTAAAATGATTGTGTCACAGAGTAGAAAAAACAAGCTCTCGATGGAAGTCACTCACTCATATATGACCAATATAAAATAATTTCGAAACCTGAAAATAAAACAGTATATTGTCTCATTGTTCTTTCATTTATTGTGTGTATGTGTGCGTAAACTGTCAGGTCTTCAGTCTGCGTTAGCACTGATCAGAGCCACTATACAGGTGGTTTGCTTTCGAAGTAGGTAGTAAATAAAAAATGTATACTTACTTTTCTCATTTACTAAACTAGAATTTTCAGTAGGTAGATAAATTGAAATAAACTAAAATTTTATTATAAGTTGATTTTTAAAACAGGATAAGAAATATATATAAATAAAAATGTACAGTACATACAAGTACTAACTCACAGCTCCAGCATGGTATGGTACTCTCTCGAGCATTGACCAATGCAAAGAAATACCTTGCAATGGCTGCAAAAAATGCTCGTCATTACGTGTCATTATTATCATGGTTGGTTGGTGATAGTAGTAATTACCTATGTAAATGTAGGTAATTTGAAATCATAACCTCGAAATTAGTACTTCTTGAAAATGCAATTATTATTGTTCCTATATAGACATACTCCATAATATATGTTTATTGAAAGTGGATCCGGATTTTATGTCCTATAGTTTAAGATATTTTTGACTTCTAAATGCTCCACTTTAACTCCAACTAAAACCATGTATAGGGATCTGCCAATATTCTTTGGCTTCGAGGGTCTACGTAAACACAAAAGCAAATATGTATGAATAAGAGACGCTCTTGTAACATCGCTCTGTTTAAGCAAAAATGATGAAAAGAAAATTTATTAGGAAATTTTCTGGTAGGTTCCTGATAAAGGTAAAAAACTAAAGGAATTACCTTCTATGTAAGAGAAGAGGTCAAACGTTTCGCCGAAAGGGAAGCAGTAGGAAAGTGGGCGAAAGAAAGTAGAGTTATTTTAATTTTATGTTATATATTTCGTGTACCCTAATAAAATTCTCCGATCTTTCATAAAGCTAGTTGATAAACTCTTCTCTAAATTTCTCTCCTCTATATTGCTGCCTTCACTCAAGACTCTGTTATGCGAGAGTCTTGAAATAGGTTTTAAAAATAAACTATTTATTAACACTAGAAAAAGAATTATATTCAGTTTAGGAAATAGTAACACTTTACACTTGGAAATTGAACTTTATATAGAAATAGGAACTAGAACTAGAAATAGTATAAGAATCTGAGACGACCGACCCGTGACGAAGGCTTAGGAACGACTGACTTCTGTCGGATTATGAACTGTTACTCATTAATATCATTTAGGTTTCCTTTTGTACAGAGTTGCTGATGCGGCATCGTGGTCAGCTATACAGCTTACATAGTAAGGGTATAACAGTTCGAATTATTTTAAGTTATTTGGCATCTGTCTCTTTTTTCTTTGATATTTTTTTATTAATTTTTTTTTGTGTTAGCGTAATAGTCTCCACAGTTTTTCACTTTTTCAGTTTAGTTTTTTTTAGTTTAGTTTAGTTATCCACCAACAGAATCTTAAGAAATGGTTGACATGAGCGGCCAGGCCCCGGTTCGCCCTTTAATTGACTCCCTGACATACTTGAATATTGCTTGCCACTTGAAGACCATGGTTTCTCCAGGCCAAGAGTCCTCGAAAACTGAAGACATCTCTTTCAAAATGGTTTTGAGCCTGTTTTCGTTGATTGGTAAGAAAAATAATTTGTAATTGTGTGTGTTTTTAACAAATCACTAGTGTCTTGAGTATTCACAAAAAGGACACTACCGTCAACCACTAGTCGTTTGTCCGAATGGCATGGCGACATGGCAATGAGCGAATTTTTTCTCCACCTCCCCGTAGTCAATGTGTTAAACCATCCTGCCCCCACCGGTTATAACTTTTAAAATATTTGTCCAAGTTACTTTTTTCTACCAAGTTTTTGTTTACAGTACAGAACTCTATTTTATCCATGATCTGCGCTTTATTCCAGATTGAGTTTTTTCGAA
This sequence comes from Marasmarcha lunaedactyla, assembly GCA_923062675.1. Taxonomy (NCBI): domain Eukaryota; kingdom Metazoa; phylum Arthropoda; class Insecta; order Lepidoptera; family Pterophoridae; genus Marasmarcha; species Marasmarcha lunaedactyla. The sequence continues at coordinate 6,663,896 of OV281339.1, read as the reverse complement.
GATGGTTTCATAATGTTAAATGGCTCGACTCTAACAATATTGGGTACATATGTTACGTTCCAATTTATCGTTGAAATAGTTACGAAGAGTTGCTGCCATATTGCTTGTTTTTGGTTCCTATAAATAGTAAATGTCCATCATAATATATTTTAGAAGAAACAAAACATTTAAGGATGACCGCCCATCGTGATGTCAGGTTGGACGGTCATCTAGCCGTGGTACCTAATATGCGTGGAACTGAATTTTCCATCAGCCAGTCATTGCTTGTTTCAAACTATTAAAATTCCGCTCCCGTTGCTATTATGGAAATAAATATTTTAAGTTTAATGTATTTGCCTCCAATACCTAGCCTGTAAGATATACTACGAACGTTGTTCGTATAGGTTCGTAAAGCTGTTTGTATTTGTCGCATACATTAAAGTAAGGGTGTATATAGCAACGTTCTTAAGAATTTTAAAAAAACGCGTTTATTCTAGCAGGGTTTTACTTCGATTCTTGGCTCCTATTAAAGTGAACAAAAAGGAAACACATTTGTATTTATCACATTTTTTTTATTCTCCTTTTTGCAGATACATTTTATCCATAATTTATAATTATTCCTTATCCTTATATTCTACAAACACTCACTCGCACAAAGAAAGAGTAGAGATATACAATTTTTATCCATTCATCGCTTTACCATAACTTCTGGGTGGTTTATGGTAGGTACACGTATATTTCATGGCCAAATCATAGAATTTACTTATTTCATGAAATGCTCAACTATTTCATGATGTGGCCCCCTATATTTGGCCACAACGTTGTATCGAAAACGTTTGACGATTGGTCAAACAATTTTTTCTTAAAAACCTAATTGATATCGTGCGATTTGCGCGACCCGAGCGAACGAAGTGAGCATACCCAGCGTCGCACCATTATGATAATCACATTAATTAAGAGTAGGTATAAAACATGCACATTTACAAAACATAAATCACCTAATTATACATTCCACGTGCCACATTGATACATAAACTATGATTTCTAAACATTGATTGGGTCAAGCTACATCATTATGTGGCCAATGGAATGCAATGATTTCGTGAAATGGTCGGAGATTTTATGATGTGGTAAATTCTACGATAAAGCAATGACATATATAAAGTAAGAAATCGGATTCAACCGATAGATATCCAAGATTGTTAGGCTTCAAGAATAGATCGTCATCCTTAAAAAAAAAAACTATGAAAAATGGAGACAAATCGATTTTCCTTGATTTGATCGATCGATCGATTTGTAAGTTATAAAAAAATTGTTCAAAATATATTGCGGAATATATACTTATGATACTGTCATAATGGTTTAATAAACTTTCATTCGAATAATAAACGGGAAGGTGGTAAATCCAATCATACTTAATATATTTATTATAATATAAAATAAACATAATCGTGTTTTCGTTATCAAATAAACTTATTCTTCTCCTAAATATTTACACAGAGTAAACTTATTCTACTTCGTTTATATTATTTTAACCTCAGATGTTTCTTATTACACTTTAGGTTTGCCTTTGAAATGGCACATTATAAACATACAAATATTTAGAATATTTTGTAGAAGTACCGTCATTGGACTTGTACTTTAAGGCCGGGAGCGGCAGGGCACGGGCCAGTTTTGTATCATTCTACTTTAATATTACTTTGTACCATTTAACTGAAACATACTTATTGAAAAGAGACGGGCTCTGAGCACTTCGATTTGGCGATGTAGCCTTTATTACATGGGTATTACGTATACCACCGCTGACATTCGCCATTTAATTACTTATTGGTAGCAAAAATAATACTAATTAATTAAAATTATATAAGTATACATGATTTTTTTTGAAATAAATAGTCATAACTGGCAGGAAAATTAGGGCAGGGTCAATGATTATCTTCAATCTAATCTTAAAAATTATGAAACCATTTTTCTGTTCAATAGAAGAATTTCACTTTTATAAAATAGATTAATAGGTATTATTAGAATTCTATACTTTTTCATGAACTGGGAATAAAAGAGTCAGAAAATATAGTCATGTAATTAAAATTAAAATTAAGAAAAGATCAAGGCAATCATAGTAAAAGCCTTCAAGCATTTTAACAATGGTAGGTCACAATTGACAAATATCTAATTATGAATTATCTAGGGAATGATTAAATAATAAATGACACTAAGGCTAGTATTAATAGACGTAAATTTCCTAATTACAATCGAAAATTATTTGATATAGCGTCAAAAACTACAAATTTTTATACATCGTTATTTGGCCTTCCCAGTCATATTCTAATGAGGGTCAAAAATAAATTACCAGTTAATAATAACTTTAATAATTATCGATTGGAAGTGTGTCTACGAATACCAGCCCCAAATTATAAAACCTATCTTATCCTGTTTGAACAAAACATGACATACAACATATTTTTACATTAACCTAGTGCGTGCGGATAAAATTCAAAAGTAATTAACACAAAACATCAACAAGTAAGTATTAAATAAAGTGGAGTCAATACACAGCTATTTGGTTTAAAATTTATTTACCTACATTACACTTCAATCGAATCACTCTTGAGCATCACTTAGCACGTTAGTTGCTGCTATTTTTGGAATACTGTAGTATTTTTTCGAATATATGCTTATATCTAACTAATTCGTTTTAAATTCGATGTGTACGTTATTTAAAAGTATGTTCTTTGGACAGGCAGAATAGCGAAAAATTAACCTAACTATTATAGTAAGTACTGTAGTGCGTTCCGTTTGCCGCTCACAGCGCTATCAGCGCTAAAAGTGCTCAAAACCGTTCCGATCCGTTTGAGCGCGCTAAAAGTGTTATTAGTGCTATTGCAATCCGAACGGTGAATATCGCGCTAACATTCTGATTGTTCGTCGCTTAAGTCTAAAGTTACATTTTCATTAAGATCTTTGAATCTGAACGAAGCAGGAGTCATTTTTTAACATTATTATAAAAGAAAATTAATAATCAAGCTTTTCAAATCTTTAATTGACTAATAAAAACATCAACAAAGTAACGTCATGTGTCAGTTTTGACAGGCCGCTCACAGCGACCATGCTCCGTAGCTTGGGCTACGGATGACGTATCGATTTCGCTGTGAGCGGGCTCACGGGCAATCGGAACGGGTATATGAGCGCTGTGAGCGCTATAATCAGCCAACGGAACGCAGCACTGTTATCTCACGAACCGACATTCGCTTTACTTGTAGTAACCAAATTACCACGTGTTCAAACAATGTATACACGTGTGCGTGAGCGCAGGTGTTGTTCTATCCGCGCGTTCACGCATACATTCGTATCGTGTTTGACACTAACAACTACAAGTTAATTGAACTTCGATTTCAGAGTTAACAATTCTATAATAGGTATCTTTATCCCTAAAGCAGCTAACCGCGTTATTGTACGGAGCGTGGTGAGCGAAGGACGAAGGGAGGTAGCTTCTTTACCTGTCCTAAGAACATAGGTACTAAAGGAATGTTTCAGTATTGTGACCGGCGGTGTATGTGGTGGGGACGCAGAGGAGAATTCCAGTCAGAGCGGCGAGACTCGCGGTGGTGGTGATGATGGTGGTGACGTCGCTTGTCGCGTCCCTGCGCAGGGTATACGTCAGACACGACGAGTTCGGAGCCGTCTTTGGGGGCTTCTCTCTCGTGTCGGCGGTGATGCTTGGCGCCGGTGGCCTCGTGAAGCTCTTCCCACGCCTGTCGGTAGTACCTGTTGAGGCCACTGCGGGACTCGGACGACGACGACTCCAGAGAAGCCACGGTGTTGCAGTCGTTGGACACGTGGTGGCGGTAACGCTTGCCGTCGTGCTGTTTCCTGCTAAATCGATACATTTCGCTATTATAATGAAAGCATGTGTATTTTTACTTGACTTAAAAACTAGACCGAAAGGACTGCTGTTCCATCAGAGATGTAAAACAGAATTCGATTAAGGAGATAATCAGCATTATATTTGTCCATTTCTTTTTTATAGCCTTATTTTTTTAGTCGCACATCCATATATACTGCGTTATACATCTTTGATGGAAAAACACCCACCGAAGACTTTTTTAAAGTAGGATCAAGAAGAATAGTAGGTATATTTGCGAAAGTTCATGCGCTTTTCTGTGAAAAAAATTGCTATCATGCATTCGGAACCCAAAAATTTATTTACAGGAGTGTCATGAATTATATACATTTTTTGGTGAGCTGAATTGGTCCTGAAATTTTTGATGAATTTATAAGCCGTGTCGTAATCAAAGTGCCGATTAAGTTTGTAAATTTACATTGATAAATTTGCCCGTGTTCGTTTCCAGATAGTAATTGTGGCACCTTGAATTCTTTGAAATTGAGGTGCAGAACGCGTGGTCTCTTTCACAGCCAGTGTAGGAGCAGCGCGAAGCCACGTGTATGAGTGTGTACAGCAATGCTTAAAACGGTATCTAGTAACAATGTAGCTGATCTATTTGTTGAGGGATCACAAAAGAATATCTAGAAGACGGATAAATTGCTTCAAGTCGCGAAAAATAGCTAACCAACATTGCCATACACATTGTCCTCACATTGTACCTCACAATACAAAGGCTCGCTAGGCAGGGTTGGAGAAATGGCCGGCCCTGTGAGTGTGGCGATGCGTCCTACTGAACTCGCGCCTGCCCACTTGTTGGTCAGGGAAGGGCAACGCTAGCAGCGTGTACCAACGCGGAGGCAGCTCCACCGTGGGCGACTGCTTTTCATTGTCGCTGTATTCGTCAAAATGTGTTCTTTCTAGTTACGTTCTTATGATTGACATATTGTATAGGTGTCAAATAGTATGCAGATTTAATTGCGCTACTAAGTATTGTTATAAAACTATTTGGTTACATTTTCTTTTTTAAATAGACCGAGGAGTTGTTGTTCTTTGAAATTATAAATATTTGCAAAGTTTCAAGTTTCCAAAAGTAAAAAAAAATGGATTTTAATCATGATGTTTAATTTATGTTGTGTAATCATAGTGTACCCATATTATCTGGTCAAACCTAAAATAAAAATCCTATGATTAGTAACTCTGTACGTTTTTGAGGTTTGATTTTTGGAAAATAAAATGTATCTTTCTTCATGTTAGATGCCTTTTAAATTAAATACCTATTCGAACCATTTATATTTTAAGGCACAAAGCGATTGTTAGATACTAATAAAACTGTTAAATGTTAATAGACACCATAAATTTAAACTACAACTAACTGTATTTTTACTACATCGAAGCTTAATTTAAAATTTAAATTCGATCGTTTATCCCAGTAAATTTATCTGCACACCCGCTACATTTACTAGAAAATAGGCCAAAAGATTTTCTATTCACATTACACGCACGGAAGAGGTACATTATCTAAAAAAAATTGAAGCACACCTATAATATTGATTGAAAGTCCAATTCGTATAGTATGTTAAGTCTTACTGAATACAGCTATTAAATAAAAACCCTCCGTCTCATTTGTTAGATGTAAACCAGTAACGAAAATCTTTAAACCCATTTTCAAACACTTCACAAAAACTGTAAAAAGCTTAGTGGAAACTTACCTCCGAACCAAAATAACAATAGTTGTGATGATTGCTATCAGGAACACTAGTGCTCCGAAGGCTCCAAGGGCAACTACTGCACCGATGTTCAGACGAGCGCCCACGGTCTCGCGGCGGTCCCCGTCCACTGATAGGGGAACGTTCACACGGGGCGTTTGTTCTGCTCGGATGTTGTTGCCGTTGCCTAGGATCTGGAAGAGTTTTGTTGGAAAAGATTAAGAGGGTATTTCATACTTCTGGGTACAAAAGCTCCAAATGTCAAAATAAAATAATAAAATGCTTTAAGTCCTCATCAAACATTGGCCTCATAATATGGCTACAAAGTTACTAGGTATAAATGTACCAAAAGTCTTATCTAATAAATATTTTCTTATCATAAAAACTTACATGATTTTCTCTCGGGTGGCTCGCAACAATAATATGCGGGACGTGGCTTGTAGGGGACTCTTGTGCATCCGAAACTGTCGTTTTTCTTTCCGGAGGTTTCTCATATTTCGTGGTTGTGCGTTCCGTAGTCGTTAACCTCGGTCTAGGTCGTAGCGTGTGTCGGGTCGTTTCTGGAGCTGAGAAAGGAGTTGGAGAAGATCCAGGTCGGGAGAAGGAGGGGATTGGCCGTGTGCGGGGCGGTAGAACTAGGCGAGGGGTGGTGGGGGGCAGGGTTGACGATACGATCAAGGTCTGTTGCGTGGTGGGTAATGGACTGGTCGTTGAGGTTGTTGTTGTTGGACGTTCTTCCACTGGAATGTTGTAGTAGATGATAAGAATCATTTGCATACTTTTTTTTAGAAAAAATTACTTAAGCATAAGTACCTACTTATAAAGAAAACTCAGTAATGCGGTTTAAATACTTTTACGTTTTGTTAAATCCCTTGGGTATACAAATAAACCGATGTAATTAAATGAAACTCACACATGCAATGCGGCGCGGGTTTGTCCCAGGAGCCGCTGGCTAGACAGGCCAGTCTTCTAGCCCCGCTGAGCTTGAACCCTTTCATGCAGGAGTACTCAGCTACTGACCCGAACACGGACACGTTGTGCGAAAGTGTGAACCGGCCGTTCGGTATCAAAGGCGGCTCTTCGCATTGTACCGCTGGAGCAGAAGTAGAATTTTTAGTTAGCGATTGCTTTTTGTTTCAGTGCTGGAGAAATGAGGATAGATACTTGGTGTATGGAGTTTATGAAGAAAATTAAAAATACAGTAACATAGAAAATAAATAAAATAAATTTTCATAAAATTGTTAAGAAACTTAGAATTTGACTTCATACGTTTGTAGAAATAACTTGAAAAGCTTTGATTACAGTAAAATATCGGAAGACATTACATAATTAAATACCTTAACAATGTCACTGGTACTACTACAAATAAAGTTACTAATACAAATTCAATTATTTAGTTCCCCGACATAAAATAATAGAATAATGCAAAACTTGGGCTTGCCAACATGGCAAAATAATTCGTGTTCGTATAATTTCGTTGTTACTAATATTGTCGGTTCGGTTCGCGGAGTGACTAAACTATGTGACAAGTAAAATTAGGCGATCGGAACAAAATTTTTCAGGTCCGTGCCCGAGGAGCGTGTTACCGATCTTCCGATATTTTACTTTAATTAAAAATAAGGAACAAACTATTGTATAAGTTTGTATTTAGTAGAGTTATTTTTATTCAGTGAGCGGTCGCTTGAAGTTATTAATATATCCAACTGAAGGTTGCCATTACAGAGGTGAAAGAAAGCAGCGAGAGACAGATTATTCTTTACATTGTAACGCGATTCTCAGACGCGCGGTTTCCATACCTGCCATGCGGTATATCTGATTGAATAGGGCTGGCAGTGGGATTTTGTATTTGTGTATTTATGTATGTGGGGCTATAAGTTATACGGTAATTACCAAAAACAGATGGTTGTATTACATACTTAATATATATTAAAGAAATGTTTATTTTGATTTAGCTCGGGAGTAAAGGGTTTTTCCACAAACATTGATAAATTATATCAACCTTTTATCCAACGGAATCAACCTCGTAAGTACTTGTCTGTACATACAGCACTTATCGTTATTCTGTGATACTTATGAAATAATATACTAGTATAATAATAAATAAATCATTAAATAATAATTATGTATTAATAATAATTTGAAAAAAAACGCCTAAACCAAGCTAAAACTAAAGCCAACCCTAGCTATTGACATAATTGCGCATAAGATACTATCAATGCCGTTTGTAATTGTAAGGAGCAAGCGTACGTACTGGTGAGAGTTGTACCTGCAGAGTTATTTATATTATACAATGTCAAAGAGATAGTAGAATTAAGTTCTTTAGTTGATATTTGGTTCATATTTATATTATAACCTGGTAACATTTCTTTGGCTTTATTTGCAAACCATAAACTCATAACTAGCGACCGTATTTTATTAAAATTAAAACGTTTTTAACCTAGTTTTAATAAAAACGGAAAACAGGTTATTGGAACATCTTATTACCAAGACACAATTCGTCGGTAGGCGACGAGCCCAATCGACCCTTTGAAAAGCAATTTTAAAAATCAGCTTATTTTATTTATTTATTTATTAGATCACCAACAGAGTGTACATCAAAGTAGACATAGGTATATAACATAAAAACAAAATTTCATTCTAAATTCCACTCTAATTCCAGGTGACGTCGACATTCTTAAAGCATATAACTGTAACAGAATCTATAAGTAGTTGTTACTTATTATTTAATGTTAACTAATTTATTTATATAAAACTTGCTTGTTTCTTGGTTTGTTATTGCTTGTTATACCTAGTTCCATTCTAACAATCTGGACTCGAGCAAATCGTTAGAATGATTCTACCACTTAGAGGGGTAGAACCGTGTAACTATTTGGGCTAGTTTCACCAAGTTGTAATGATATCGTCTTATTAATTTGTATTCTCATAGATTGTCTGTAAATTGTTAAACCTACCCAGTAAATAATCCATTTCATGCAATCAACAACATTGTTGAATAAAAACATAACACTAATATGGGACATTTCAAGTCGATGCTTTAACATACTTTTCTTTTGCGTGGCTGGTAAAAACAAAATTTATCTCTTTGATGTACTTGCACATCAAGCAAGGACATTGCAAACTTTCTTGTTAACCGTGTCCGTAGTAAACATTGTAAGTATGTATATATTTTACCGAGCGGAAATTTACATTATTTACAAAAGGCCATTAAAAAGATTATATGATTGTTTACCTTCACATCTCGGGGGCGGGCCATTCCAACGTTCATCGATATCACAGACCAGCCGCGCTCTTCCCGCCATCTCGTACCCGGCCTCGCAGGAATACTGCACGTGGGACAGATACGTCACGGTAGCGTTCAACAGCTCGTAGCTGCCGTGGGAAATGGCCGCGGGGAAGCCGCATTCGATTCCTAGTGGGGTGGAGGTTTACTGGTTAGTCGTTTGTGGATTCATCATTTGTCAAATCGGATCAATATTGATTTACCAACTGTATCCCTTAATGAATTTCGATCGATACATGTATATAATTTTTGAGAAAGCCGGGGAAAATGCTTTGTATTGCTAAGATAATACAATGTTCACAGGCTTTTAAACATTTCGATTGTTCTATATGACTTAGTCACTTTAGTAACAAGTGTTCAATAAACATATTCACTTAAGACTCAGATTTTCAGTGACGGATTTACACATTTGTCGCCAGTAGGCCATTCAAATTTTGCCGCTCCTGCTGATTTTTTGTTCTCCTACTGGCTACTTTCAGTATTTTTTCATAAACGGACGACGGAGTAATCAATTTACTGTACAGTACTAAAACATTGTAATTTTTGTTAAATTCTCGACTCATTTCCTCCGTGTACATAATAATGCCTTTTTTTCATTTCTATAAGACAAAATAAAATTTTTTGGGTTAAATTTGCCGCCCCCTGAAATCTGCCGCCCTAGGCTCCATCCTACTCAGCCTGCTGGTATATCCGCCACTGCTGATTTTACTAGTAAATCTTATTGAGTTAATCAAAGTTCGCTTCTAATTCAAAAATAAACTACGGCTCTCTATATCCCTTTAAAAATAAAATTAACTACCCCAACAAAGCCTGTAACCTGTAACCCTTTGTAACAAATAACCATTTTCGCAAAAGATACACACTCTTACAAACAGGTGGAAACTCGTCATAGAAGCCCGTGTCCAGACATGTCCTCACAGTGGGCCCCACGAGCAGGTGGCCCTCATCACAAGTGTACTCCACGGATGATCCCACTTCGTAGTTGTCAGCTGTCATGGTGGAGTTCGGAGGCTGCTCGGGTCGACCGCAAGCTTTCGGTTCTGGAAAAAAGAAGCCAGTTGGAGTTTCTGGTTGCTTGGATACTGGTTTGTTAGAATTTAAAAGATCATTGATTTATGACTTTCATCATCATAATTCCTGTCGCCATTCACTGAGAATAGTAATGAGCGCGCCAACTATCCCTATTCTGAACTATAAATACCGAGTATTTTTCTAGCTTTGGAAAGCCCATTGAAAAGGAAGCGAGAAAACGAAGAGGCTTATTTCATTGATGATGCCACAATCTGACGCCCAGTTATGGAAGTAAGCAAGGAAGCAAACAATAATTTTGACTAGAAATAGATGAAATCAACCATTTAAACACCTCAGTAACTGGCATAATTTATTGTATTTGTTATAAGTTTGATTCGTGATCCACACAATAAAAAAGTGGAATTAAAACTGTAAATACATGTCATCATTCAAAAATTTGATGTAAGAACCCCATCATATCAATTCTATGGTAAATGTTTATCAATAAACATTACACACATTTGTTTTTACGGCGATGATGTTATTTATTAATGCATCAATAACATCATAATTCAAAATTTGAGAGAACAATCGGGACTAAAAATAAAATATTAAACAAACATGAGGGTATTGACGGCTATTGAGCCGTAAAGCGATAATTAAAAATTCGAGTAAATAAAAATTCGAATCGTGACTGAAATTTCGCTTGCGCAGCAGTTCATTATCATAAATCGCTTGGCAGATCGCTTGCAAGACCTATTATGTAAAATTGAACTTACGGTGTTGACAGATATAGTTGAGTCTTGCTTGGCAGTCCGTGTCGGCCCAGAGCCAACCCTTTCCGCCGTCGAATCTTGCGCAGTTTTCGGAGCCTCCAGGGGCGTTCCAGAAGGAGACTGTGACGTCATTTCCATTGACCCATTTCCAGTTGTTGGGGTCCTGGGGATCTCGTACGGCACCCATCCAATACTGGCTGCTGACGTCACTCCTGTGGACAAAAGTGTGCTTCTTAGGTTTTTAGTCGACGGTTTTTTTCGGTGGCTTAGTTATACAAAATTGTAACTTAAGTTGGATGCTAATAATTTTATACTTTATATGAATTATGTAAACTTTTTGCATCTCCTAAAAGCAGTTTGAAATCTATTTAAATAAGTTTAATTTATATTAAGGTAAAATAGTATGTAGGTAGTACCTTTATTTAAAAATCTTTATTTCTAAAATGCACATAATCAAATAAGCATTCACAACAGCGTTAGATGGATAAAATTATAATTAAGAACAATGTTTGTTTGTACATGTACATTCGGTATGATTTCTGAGGTAAACAAACACTGAACTAATTCTTCATGATTCTGTTGTCGAAATTATAATTAATAACCAACGAAAAGCTCAAGTAGGATTGTAAGTTAAGTATTGAATCAAATTCATACTTTCTAAAATAATTAAATGCAGATTTAGTTGATCAAGACAGGATCGGATTAAGTTTGCAGAGCACAGATTTTAATACATCAGTTTCTCACAAAAATATGACAACGTTATTTTCTAATAAAGTGTTTCAAAATAACCAGTAAAGTTTGTTGTGACGAATCGGTAAATTTACCGGTAACTGCAAGTTGAGACACATTCCGATTTGTAACGGTTCTTCCATGTTATATTTCTAGAATGTTGAAGAATCCGACAAGTGTATATTTTAAGTATTTTTTTTTAGTAGAGAAGAGACTTTTAAGCAGGTAAAATTGTGTGGTTATTGTTGCATGTTAATAGTGCTTTGTAGTTCAATAAATACGAGTCATAAATTAAAAAAACCGTCTATAGCTTCTATTGTTTTAAGCATTTCCCAAACTTTGAAATTTGTTGAAATAAGATTGATGTTACTTAACTAACGCAACCCGAAAACCTACGGACTAAAACGAATGACAAATGAATTCAAACAACCATACATTACGCGTCAAGTTTAATAGTTGTACAATAACTTTTTAACAGTGTCATTAAAATGTAACTATCTAACGGACCTATAAGTTATGCGATCAAATCTATTGGCTTACTGTACATGAACGACTAAACTACGATGATTTGAATTTATAACTTTATAGAGGTACCAACCAAGAGCTATAATAATCATCAATGTATGTACTGTTAGCCTTTACTATCGTGATAATAAATGCAATAAACTCAAAGAAGGTAAATTGTCTTTAATAATAAACGACGCCACAGAAGACACAAAATGCAAAACAGCTAAACAGGTAGTATTAGTGCAGGCATATTCGCACCTAAATTTGTATCCCGTAATAAAACAAACCCACGCTTATTTGTGCTTCTTTACCAAAAAACTCCAACAAGAAAGATAGAGATGAAATGAAATGAAATGAAATATTTATTTCTCAACATTGACAATTACTTGTTCTTATTGACGTCAAATAAAACATGATTCTACCACCAGTTCGAAAAAACCTTCGTGAAGAAGAACTGGCAATAAACTTCACGGGTATATTTTTTTCAAAATAAATTTACAGAGTCTCTTTATGTCTATACAAAATTATTCTTTTCTGCATCTGTTAGCTCGGCAAGTCTCCCTCCCCCCAAGTATCCAAACGACGAACACCCTCAAACGGAGAAAAATGTATATTCACTTACATGTTTATATGTAGAAACAATACATAAAAATTAGTGTTTTGATGCTTAGTTATATCTATTTTATTGCCTAATCTCGTATATTTTGAGGACGGCGGTCATAAAAAAAAACACAAAAGGGATCTTTAAAAAAAGGTTACGCAAAACACGGAAGTTCGCGTACTCCACAGACCATTGAGTCTGTCTGTAATGTTGTAGAAAGTGAATTATCATGTTCTTGTAACACCATAGTTGTGTAACTGTGACCATACACGTCAGTTCCTATAGGCGCTTTTGTTCTCTTTTGACCACATGTGAAACATAAAACCATGTTAAGCCAAAATGAAATATCACGAAGCACGACTTGGATAATCGGGTCGATTAGTATGTCTTGTAAATAGATATTACAGAAGAAGGTATCGTTTGAATGTATCGTGAGCGTAAATCTTATGTACTTATTGTTTCAGGGAATATTATCTACCTTTGTTTTACCATAGTTTTGTAAATAAACTTAACAAATAAAGCATAGAATAATGCTTCATTGTATCAATGTCTTTACAAAATGTATTGCAAACATCTAATGTCAAGATTCTAGATTTTAGTTATGTAATACTCGATAGCTAAAATGCTACCAGTACCTAATTATAATAATAATAATAACAAATGATTTTATTGTTTGAAAATAAAATGTTTACAAATTTAGAAAGTACATTAAAGCAAAAATAAGTCTATGTGAGAGACTGGTGTCTGTACTAGGAGACCTGTATGAATTGAGGTTACATTAAAACAACGACTAGGCAGTTTAGATTATCCATATTGTGACGGAAAACTAGCTTTCATAATTTTTCTGTCATAAAGAAAGTTCTGAGTAAAGAGTAAGTAACCGCCATTGTCACAATTTGTGATAATTTAGAAGTAATTTGTGTTACAAATTACTTCATGGTTTTAAATTTTTATTGTAAACTTGTTTTGCTTTCTTTGTAATTGATATATCTCAGTAGCGTTGCATCACAACGGCTGTATCGCGTTTTCATCTGAAACTTACATAAATGAGTCAAATCGCGGCGCATCAAATTCGCATTAGCATTTAGTTAAAAAAAGCAGCAAACGTCAATTTTACGAAAGAAGTCGCGTCGAATTTAGTAAAACACTGTTAAATGCTAAGAAAGTTATACCAAAGCAGGACTGATCCCAAAAGAACTTCTTTCGTAACTGTACATAAGTGTAAGGTAGTAGAGACTCACCGGTGTCGTCGCCAGAGTTCCCAGCTGATGAAGCCCTGCAGCGCCGGGTTGCTCTCATCCACGAGGCTGCCACCACGCCCGCGGCAGAACGCCAGCGACTCGCGGAACCCACTCGGCTGCTGGTCGTAGAAGATGTAGCACTTCCCGTTGTACGTCGCCGTTGAACCCGGAGGCTGGTCCCGGAACGCCGGGCATCTTTCAATAGGTAACGCCTGGTCCGTATACACGAATGCCTCACACAAACTGAGTTGAGTCGGCGCTGTGGCTTCCAAGTGCACGCTCACGAAAGCGCCCGGCATCGGCGGGTTGCACGGCAAAAACAACGGCTGCCCCTCCTCGATGAATCCCGTAAATCGGTTGCAAATAGGATTAGTCCCCAAATCAGGACGATTATTCCCCACCCGCACCACTATCACAGCGGGTTTGTTGGCACCTGTAATGTTAATAGTGATTATAGTCGGTCATTATGTTAAGTCGTTAATTTCTATAAACGAAAACAGAGGTTAAAGTGTTCGCTCCAGATACTCGGCCGATTGTTAATTCCTATGGTAGTCTGTAAAGCTTTTGCAGGTTATTCTGACAGTGAGCAATGTAGTCGTGGAGTGTTTGCTTGAGCGGCGGCTCAATTAGCATGAATGGGTGTAGCCGATGGCTGGAGACCACACGGCACAATGCAGCGTGCGACCGCCGGCTCCCGCGTTTACTTGTCAGGGAAACAATACTCAGCGCGCAACTTTCATTACTTCTCCGTGTTTTGTCTCGACTACTTTCACTTCTAAGCAATCATTTGCGATCGCTCAAGCTTATCCACAAACTGTTTATAATTTAATATAATAATAAAAATCACAAGGGATAAAACTAGGATTAAATCGCCGTGGAAAGTCGCCTCGCTTCGCTGATTTCTAATCTGTAAAGGTTTTCTAGATGAGGTTGCGTAACTTCGCAATATTTTGTTTATTCCTGGTTTAATTAGCAGCTAACAAACTATTGACTTTCGATATCCTTTTCATGTTATCAATGTATAAAAAACTAACTGTATTATCTGAGGTCTTTCTATTTAATTACGCATTGAAATAAATATGAATGAATATTACAATTTATTTCTTCTTATTACTCGATCTATAAGTGCCTAAGCAAATGAAGTGAAATTGAAATAATTTAGCTATTACAGAAATTATTCATTTAACTTTCACTTAAATGTTTCGATTCTGTTTGTAATATAATTTCGGAAAATGTTGAATATAGTTTTTATTTCAATGGGAAAGCTTTTAAGTCGATACTTGTTTTGTTACATATGAAAAGATATACAAATTACAGCTCAGTGGTTTTGAGTGTTAGATATGTCGTTGAGGTCGAGTGAGCAAATAGGCCGCATATGGCGGAAGAAAGCTTCCGATAGTTCGCAGAGACCGCCGAAGCGACCTTCTCGCTAACTGCTTCGAGGATCAGCGGAGGAAGTTCAACAATCCATATTGTTTGCATTACGAAATCTAAATTATAATCATATTATAATAAGTGCTAATTAATGTGAGTATGTAATAATTAATTTCAACTGAGTTATATCGGACCGGTGCGTTGAGATTTGAGATTAGACCTAACGTTACATTGCTTAGCAAAGAAGCAATGTAAATTTTTAAAATAGGTGTTGACTCTAGACAAGGTAACGTAATTATTAGGTATTTATAATTATGGCATTTATGGTGGTACCTGAGGGCCTTTCATTTTGGTGGTTGAAGAGACCGATTCAAATGTGACATGATCTACCACAGGAATGATAAGGGATGCGTCCTACGAGAAGAAGGTAAGGGTTGTATTGTAGACAGCGATCCAAGCGTCAGACTAAAAAGTCGGATATTCTGAGAGACGTCTTTTAAAAAATTCAGAAAAAATATATCTAAGACTTTCGCTAATAATTTCTCATTTAAACTCCATGACTTACCACAGCAAGGTTTACCGAAGTCCAGTCGTACGAGCTGAACCATGTAAGGTTCCAGTAGATTGACGTACCACCACGGGACTCTCTCTGGTTTGGTCAGGGTGCAGGTGTCTGAGAAGGTGGCTGCCGTGCTGCCATCAAGAGCCTTCTGGGGAACTCCGCCGTCTTCAGTGGACACTTGCATTGGAGCCTTGCCAGCCGCTACATTGATGACTGCAGGTACAAAGGGGTTTACATTAGTTACAAAGAAGAGATTTACAAATAAAAAAATTACAAGGGAAAAAAATCTACATAAGAAAGTAAAGATAATTACAGACAGAATACAGAATACAGAAGGCCAAAGGGTGGTAGAATTACTGTGTTCGATCGTTTTTGACTAACGTTTAGCACCCTACAAACGTAGGTTGCATTCCACAGAAAGTTGTATTACCAATACTAATAACCTACTACTAATCTGTTAAATCTTAATATTAGGTCCTTACATATGAAATTTGCGTTTTGTCGCAATGGCCACTTTGATCAGTATTATCTCCTCTTTAGTTAAGAATTCTAATTTCAAATTTATGTAGCTTACTCACGCATTTGTGTTTCGAAAACCGTAATTCATTTGTAATTTCCTCTTTTGGTTTTTTCTTTGCGTTTTTAGTTCACAAAAGTTTAGTTTAGTGTAAAAATATTAGTTTACAAAAGAATACTTGAAATATCGCGTTATTTACGAGTACGAGTTCTACCGTGGTACCAGTACTGCAGAATCAGCTCGAACTATTAATGATGTGTCTGGCGGCGGTGTCGCAAAAGAAAGAGTAGTGCGTTTTTGGTTCCAACGTTTTCATTCTGTCGATTTCGACCTACAAAACGAGCCACGTGGACGGCCGGAGACCAAAGTTGATAATGAAGAATTTAAGGCTATTGAGGAAGCGGATCCATCGCAAACCAAGTACGAGTTAGCTGTAGGTTGCGGCACAATATTGAAAGGGTTTTAAATTGAATCATTACCTGTGATGAAAAGTGGGTCCTGTACGACCATCGAAAACGCTCATCGCAATGGTTGAAGCCTGGCGAACCAGCCAAATCCTGGCCCAAGCAAAAATTGACTCAAAAAAATTACTAACACTCACGGCGTTTGGTGGACTAGCGCCGATGTCGTTCACAACAGCTTTCTTAAATCTGGCCAGACGATTATGGCAGATCTCTATTGTCAGCGACTGCAAACCATAATGCTAAACAACCGAGGCTGGTACATCGCTCTAAGCCACTGCTGCTTCAGGACAACGCTAGACCACACACTGCACAACTTCTGCACAGCTTCAATTAGAATGTATTACGTACTCCCCGGACCTTGCTCCTTGGATAACTTCTTGCAAGGGAAAAAATTCAATTCCGATGGGGCAGACCAAAGCGCCTCCAAAGATTTTATTGATTCCCGTCCGAATGATTTTTTAGTAAAGGGATCAATGAACTGCCTATGAGATGGCAAAAGTGCATAGATAGGTATGGTACATAGTAAAAGTATAATATAAAAAAAACTACTTTCTATTCAACGCCAATTTCATACGTTTCTTCACCTTATATTTCTTTGTGACTTTCAACAAGTTGGGTTTCAGGATAAAAAGGAACCCATTTATTAAATTGCCTTCTTGCATAATTACACATTATTGCTTTACAGTGTATAAAAGTGTGATTTTTCATCACACAACTCAATGTTTTAATAACAAGATATTATTTAAAAATAAGCATGATTTCTCTAATTACATAGGTTCTCTCGGCAAATTCAAAATACAGCAAATAAGTAAAAGGAATATTAAAATACTAAATGCACGTTAATTCAATGAAGACCAGTCCCGTGTAAATTACGTTCAGTTAACCATCTAATGAAGCCTAATTAATTGACAGGTTGTTTATAATTCAGCCTACGATTTGCTCCCGCCGATAACTCGATGATCAGCCGGTACCGTGAGTCGATTCCTAGATTCGATCGATAATAGAATCAGGTAGTTGTTAATCGAATGCAAATTCGAATGTCACGGCGGGCGTAACACGGTTACAGGTCACTACCTTCGAGAGTAGGTAGGACGAACGATAATGTAGGTTCTTTGGAATATAATAACTTAACTATAATAATGCTCAGAATTTTTAGTACATTAAATTTACTCTCAATTTAAATAATACATTGACATCAAACAAAAACTACGATATAATACAAGACTAGTCAGCTCTACTAAAAACTCATGGGTCCTAACCGCATCACAACCTAAAAATATCCCCTAATTTAAAAAAAAAAAATAAACTAGACCAAAACAGTTTCGAAACAACTTGACTATAGATAATGAAGTATAACGATCCACCTGCGAACTTGGAGCGGAGGCATCGCGCAGGTGTGCCGCAAGGCTGCGCTCGCGCGCCGCCGCGGCCGCGGTGAAAGCGAAAGTTGGCCGTCAAATTACAGCCTTGGAAGATTTTTCGGGAGTTTCTTTGGCCATTTTTCTTTTTACTATCGTTTGGATGACTCATGCTGTGTTTTGGGTCCGTATTTTATGACGGTACTTTTGTATACGAAGTGAAGAAAAGTTGATTTGAGTATGAGTTTTTTTATTGAGTCATGTATTTTCCTGATAGTAAATGATTTTTGTTATCGTTCTTAATTAGCGTCTGAATGAAACTCCGTCAACCTCAGCTTTGTTACCAAGTAATAAAGAATATAAACGTCAATTTCTACGACCGAAACCGATAACCGAACCTTAACTTATGTATTGTCATAAGCATATGCGTTTAAATTATGTACATTACACTTAGCCATTCGAGACTGATACTTATGAGTCGTATGTTATAATTTATAAACAACAAACTTAAGAACCATTTAGACCCGTCATCCGTTGTCTTACTTCTGACTTAACTTCATAAACGCGTACGAACATAATTAGTAGCTCTTCAAGTATTGTGCTTCTAATAAATATTCATTAACACATCAGACAATCAACATCGTAATTGAACAAAAAATTTACATACCGTAAGCAATTGGTTAAGGGTCAGATGTTTCGTATAATGTTTTTGAGGATTTTCTACAGATATTTCCCACTGATTTTATGTAACCGGATGCAGGAAATAACTTATCTACTAGGTCCGATGATTGGACAGATGACTATTGTTTATTTTTTTTAAGTTTTGAGTATTGAATGCAGCGTTTGTTTTTCGTAATTTTTCGGTTTATTGTCAAACTAAATGAATAATAAATGCTATCTATTTTCTCGTAATGGTTTTAAGTTGATGATATATCAACAAAGTATATTTATGTTGAGTTTGTGGACACTGCATTTTTTTTTTATTTTTTTTTATTAATAATTAGCAGGCGTTTGTCTTCCATCTCACCTGATGGAAAGTGACGATGAAGACGAGGATCGTACACGCCTGTCTAAGAGGTACCTATTCACTCTACACTTGAAAGCTCCAGGGTTATATTTGTCTGGAAAAACAGACGCAGGCAAATCGTTCCACTCTTTGGCAACACGAACCAAAAATGAGCTATCGAACCGTTTAGTTCGGCTCATCATACATTTATTCCGCTTTTATGGTAATATAAGAAAGGGTATCAAGATGTTTCTTCATATATAATTAATGTCGGAAAGGTAAAGTTACTAAAGAATATTTGTTAATATTTATTCAACAAATTATAATAAACTGATAAACTGAAAATCAAAAATTACCATTTAGTTACTAATTTATTGCTCGTTTGATTCCACAGAATAAGCATAAGCTAGTTCTTGTATCATGAGTTATTTTGTTGCACCTTGCACCACATTTGCCAATTTCAAATATTCACACAACTTAGAAATGTACTTGCATTTTAGTTTCAAAGACGTATGCACGATCTGGTATTTTTCCTCTTCGTAACAAGACGAACCAGAGCAGTTCTAGATAAATAAATACAGCGATTACGATAACTTTAATAATCATTTGTCACATTTGAGCAGGAACCTGTTAATTTAACGGAACCTGTTATTAATTAAGACGAAACTCATGAAATAGGCAATTAGAAAAATTTTGCGCATAAATACATTTTTTATAGTGTTGATCTGGAGTCACCATACATTCATATTTTGTAGAAGTGAAATCAAGTGATTAGTAAAGCTAGTTTTTTTACAATTTTAATTTACACTTTGTAACGTGTATGTATATTAAAAGAGAGAAATACGAGAGTATAGCTCCTATAAAGTTAAAGTTAATATTGTGTCCCTGGGTACATACATGAATACAAACGTAGATATTTTACTGAAAAGTTAATTTTGTATCAAACACATTAACATATGTCGGCAGCAAATAGTACAACGTGTATCTTACTGTACACGTAATTAAGTCAAGTACATACATCACTTAACATCGGTTGTAAAATTAATTGAATAGAGATGTGCCATTACAATGTCGATGTAGAAAATCGCGATGTATTGTGTTCGATCGACATTCTCATCGAAGTTCTCATAGGACAATCGACTTTCATAGACGCCGAGACAGTGGCACACTTTCTGCCAAGTTTCTGAGTTTTTTTTTGTGGGTTATTATGTAGGTATTTTTATTCTACTTTGTTCATGTTTGCCTACAATATTTATGTAGCAATTTATTGTCTACGAGATCTTATTTTAGGACATCAATGTACAGCTATAAAGGAATATCAACGAATTTTTGCAGCAAATTTTAGTAACTTTTTACAGTATGCCATTATTATGCGATTGACGATCTGAAATAATCTGAATTGACTGTATATTGTTTTCAATAATGGTTACGAGCGTTTTATTTGTGTAACGGAATGAATAATCAGATGAACTACCTGTTTGTTTGTCGTCATTTGTATTATTTATCGTAAATGCTGGAATCTTATGAAAATTTGATGCATTTTACAAACAAACCTATACAAACACTCCAAAGATATGATCCCAAAGTGGGAAACCGAATGTTACGGATGACCATACGACTGGAGAAACCCAGTATAAACATAAATGTAATTACAATATTTGAATTTCTCGTTAATGCACGTCGTGTTCATCACACGAATGTTTCTTCAGGCTTTGGACCATCAGCGCATAAGACATGTTTTGGCCAAAGTCTGTCATGTCAAGTCAATTGTTAATATAAAACTTCAGCGTAATATAAAACATACACTATGTGGGCCATTTCATATTATTAGTAGGTATGAATAGAATTTAAATACAATGAGTTATAACTATCAGTATTCAATAAGTCAGTTTTTGTAAAGCCCAATGGTCAGTAATTTGGTATTCCGGTCGCGAGCGACCGATTCACTGGCCCAAGTGTGATGCGCCACAAACCCACATTTCTTGGGTCCCTGACCCACGGTTCTTGTATATGGAAATTCTCTAGTTTCCTTAAGAGGCAATTAGTGAGAACTTATGTCGAAGGGCACTTGTAGGGGTCTTGACTTTGACAGGGATTAGTAGAAAGTGTTAGAGGCAGTAAATTGATTGATTTTGGTCTACTTTTATCAAGTGATAGCAAGTCTAGTATAATGAACAAAAGCAAGTATATTCTTCATCGAAAATTTGGGTTTTGCCTTAAACTATTTAAAATATTGATTTCAGATTTGATTTTTTTTTCTAAACCGATTTTATTTTAACAATCAAACTATAAAATTTTTGTAAATAACACTTTTCTCATAGAATTAACAAAAAAATTAATAATTACTATCACAAAAATTTCTCCGCGGTGCAGTTTTCGTTGAGCTAAAAGAACGAAGATGTGAAGTTATGACCGATCATTTGGCCTACTAAAATGCTAAGCCGTTTATGATGTGCTACTTCCTGACAATGGCACCTGGTAGAACCACCTGTCGCGTCATTCTATACTGGAATAATTAAACGTTATGATCGCGAGCCATTTGTACAGTTATATTTGTGGTACAATTTAGAACATTTTGGATGAAAATACTTATTTGTTTGAAAACAACAGATTAGAACGCGTTTTGAGACTTGATTAAATGAATGGATTGGACGGTAAGATTAACCTTCATACGTTTTTAAATTGTTGAGTATTTACAAAATTCATAGACAGTTAGTTTAAATATCTTTTATATCTTACAAGATGTAACATAAATGAGAAACAATACTTTAAGGTATGAATGGCTTCGTGAAAATGACTAACGTTCAGTATTTGACTCATTTTGGAAAGCTCAATGAATAGCTACTGTAGCACATAGAATAAATTGCTCGCACCATACATATATGCACCAATTCACATGTTTGTATGAAATAAATAAGTCATAGGTAGTAGTTTATTTGAAAAAATACCCAACACAATGAAGCCTCACGTCCGAGCCAACATAGCCTGTCTCTTAGAAATATTTCTCCTTTCTAATATCTCGTATATGACGTATTTTATCGATATTTAATTTAACTGTTTCACTTCACTCGCTTCCTCTTACATCTTGTGAGGTGTCGATAACGCGACTATGATTACTTAGTTAACTGTATTATCGGTTACTATAACTCTTCTGTGGTGTAATCATCGGGAACCAGCTATTAAGTTACCTCTGCTTAGTTACTAAACCATGCCGTTTGTTGCAAGCCATACATTTTATAGAAGAGTTTTAAGACTAATTGTTATGTTTGTATTATAAGATTTTGTAAAGCTTACTGTACTCATGTTCAATCGCTTCCAAAGCCAAAAAATTAATAATATTGTAACGCCAAGTAATTACCGACAAGAAGAGTTTCAGCAACAATTAAATGACGGTCTCAATTTTAAATAAACTTAGAAGTGGAGAAATCTATGCGCAACGTATTCGATCTTTTGTCTCTTGCCGGTAAAAAAGAACTAACCTGCTGATAGTATCGGTATCAATGCCCGAGGACAACATCAATAAACTAACCTACAGAAATAACACTCATGCGCGATTTACACGCGCTTACCAACTTAACTACTTAACGCGTGTATACCAGCCATCAGAGATGCCCATTTGCGCTGCTCTCTTTTAACAAAGGGAACTTTGAGGTAGTAGTTGGTTGTGACGTTATTCGTGAAGGGGCAGCCGTTCCCATAGACTTGTAATATCGTAACTGTAACTGATTAGTGAAATAAAGCCAATCGCAGGCTCCATTTAGAATTTCTTAAGTCAACATACACACAACAATATTACATATAATGGCTAATCTCGGCAAACAGATTGTTAACAACTCACCACAAAAGGGAATCCCATCTGGCGTCCACCTTCCATCGGCCCCACACAGCCGCCTGGAGGGTCCGAGCAGCTCGAACCCCCGGTCGCAGTAATACGTGGCTATGGTGCCTTCTACCAATTCCTGGTCGGAGAATTCCACGTTAGAGTGCGCCGGCGCACCGGGAAAGCTGCACTTGCCGGACGCATAGCCTGTAAAGAAACGTTATTTCTTAATCATTTTTCGAGCCTGTTGAAATAAGAATTGCAATTTTTATTGTTTCTTCAATCTTAATGGGGTCATCAAAAATAAGGTTACATACATTTTACGCTTTTTAAACCTCTGCTACAACTGCAAAAACAGCTAAAATAGCTCCTATATATGTTAAATAAGCCATTTAAAGGAGGTTTCCAAAAGCGGGTAGGATTTGGCGGCATGGTGTGGACATGTTGGTTGGTTAAAATCTG
Organism: Marasmarcha lunaedactyla; assembly: GCA_923062675.1. NCBI lineage: Eukaryota > Metazoa > Arthropoda > Insecta > Lepidoptera > Pterophoridae > Marasmarcha > Marasmarcha lunaedactyla. The sequence continues at coordinate 6,640,620 of OV281339.1, read as the reverse complement.
TTGTTCTTTGTTTAGTTACTGATGCAGAATCATTCAAGTTACACCATTGAGCAGCGACCTAGTGAGCAGGGTCCCTTACCAATCGACTCTCCAGCTTTTGGTGGTCAAAATTGAGATGACCGGTTCGATAAGCAGTCATTCATCACCATGCAAAAGCATAAAGCTTTCGACAAAATAAACGGCTCGTTCGATGTCGCTTCCAAACGATAAAGTGGCAGAATTACAACTTCGGGAGCTTTAAAATTATTATTGTATTAGTAGAATTAAAATGCAAAGAGTCTAATACAGATATAATAAAAAAAAAGAAAATATAGATCCCTTTGCGTGTTTATATTTTAAAGCGTCCACTTGATTACCAAAACGACACATGTCATTTATTTTTACCGGTGAGTGATTATTGATAGTAAAATGTAAACAAACAATCTTTAACAATTTTTATAAAATACTTTTCATTTCTTTCTAAATTTAAGAGATTATGAATAAGTCATATAATATCTATCGACAATCTGTGTTGCGTTCAATACCTTTGAGTAGTAAAGACAGGGCCCTTGGTTTCATCGATGGGTCTGAAATAGTATGGGTAGCTTTGTTGGCTATTCGGTTGTGCACCTTAGGGTTTGTAGTGGCTGGGCTGACGGCACACATGAGGTGCATCAAGATCTTCGCCTGGGAACAGTGGGTGTCAGCGGGACTTTTCGTTACATATCTAATTGCGGCTCTGGGCTTGGCTTTGAACGCCGGCACAGGAAAGTCTCTCGGCCATGCTTTACATGTAAGGTTTGCAAGATTTAACTTCAAGGTAGATTTTAAACCGTTTAGGTTAACCAATAATTAAATTAAATTAATAAATTTAATATGGGCAAATAAGATCAATCCGCAAACATAGTGAGTTCAGCAACATAACAGCCACAGATTTTTAAAGTTGAGTGATCGTGCGCTTCGTGATTTTTATTGCTAATTTTCGCAAGAAACAAGTGATGTCTATACTTAAACATGAACTTACTCGGGAAGAGTTTTAAAAGTTAGGAAAGTAATAATTATAAAATATTTAGCCTAATGACTGTGAGCCGTTTGTTACAATTTGTAGGCACCCCTAATATTAGCGGACGATGATAGTTTACGGGTTTCGAATGCTACTCTAAGTTGTAAGCACCAAATGTCCCGACTGTACCTATTAGTCGTTGTTTACACCGACTAAGATTAATTCGTACATTCGGAATATGAAGTAAACTTTTTGGTAGATTTCCTAGCGCACTGCCAAGCTTCCTCGCATAGCTTTGGTGGAAACGCAGCCTTAAGATCTTGAAATGTAAATAAAAGTATTCGAATGTAAATTAGAATATTTAATATTCGACGACCGAGTGGCGTAGTGTGTAAATTGATAAACATAGATATTTGTTCTTGGGCCATGGTTGTTTGTATTTATATAATTATGTCTATTCTTGGTTCACACCCCCCAGTTCGCTGTATGGTCATCCATAACACAAGGTCTGCTTACCTTGGGGCCTTACAGTTCGTGAGTTTCTCTGAGGATATATTATTATAATTATACACTATTAGAGAAGTCAGCTCTTCGAGATAAGGCAAATCACTGGTACAAACGCTCCCCCACCGAGCAACTCTTGAACCACTACGAATGTTTGCGTAATCACTGCAATTGTGCCAAAAGGCTTCACGACATAGACACCACTTTCATGATTCCCTTACTAATTGGAGTCCTGCAGAAGTTTGGAAATTTCTTAAGTCCGTTGGAATTAGTAAGTCTCCTCCTACTGTCACAACAACTACAATTTAGACTCCCTTAATAGGCTATTTTCGGAACCTCCTATTGTTGTTAGCCGCGCTGTTAAAAAGGAAATTTTTAAGTCCTTATCATATGCCGCCTCTGCTTATTCTCCATTTTTCACTGAAAACTGTTTCAGATGACATTGTGAAGAAGGTCATTCTTGCTATTACATATCGTGCTGTCGGTGAGGACAAAATGTGTTCAAGTGTTAATTGTTGCCTACGTTATTACGAATAACCCACATTTTCAATAATTCCCTCACAACTTGCAGCTTTCTCACGTCCTGGAAACTTGCTCATTTTACCCCATTACCCAATTTCCAAACCCCATATTGTCTCGCACATTTTCGCCCCATATCCATCTTACCTTTTCTTTCCAAAGTGCTCAAACATATTGTTCATGAGCCACTCTCTAAGTTTCTTACACATAATAGCCTCCTCAGCGGTTTTCAATCTGGCTTCCGCCCTGGCCACAGTACTACCTCGGCTCTTATAAATATCACTGAAGATATTCGATGGGCGATGGAGAATCGATCTCTGACTATACTGGTACTTCTGGACTTAGTAGCGCTTTTACCTCAGTCGATTCCAACATCCCTTTCGGAGTTTTAACATCACTCAACGTCTCCTCTTCTGCAGTGGCCTGGTTCACCTCCTATTTTCGAGGCCGGTCGCAGCAGGTCCACCATGGCGAGTCTCACTCCAATTGGTGCGATCTTGATGCGGACGTGCCTCAGGGTGGCGTCCTCTCCCCATCGCTTTAACATCGTGTCACATGTATTCTTAATTTTTGGAGAGAATACATTATTTTAATTTTTTTATTTTTTTTTATTTTTATTGACTACAGTCCTTTCTTACAATTTTCACCTTTACGCTGATGACATGCAGGTTTATCGCCATCTCACACTTTCAGATACAGCAACTGCTATTGCTGCAATCAATGAGGACCTCAGTCGTATAAGAGAATGGGCTCAATAATTTGGTTTATGTGTAAATCTTCTCTCTTTTTTTGTCTCCGTTTATGTCTCAAGCTATCATAATTGGTAGTCAGTATATGCCCGGCTGCATCGAATTTGCCTTCTATCGTCCTGGATGGAGTTCTTATTAATTTGTCTGACACTGTCAGAAACCTAGGAGTAATAAGAATACTTTCTTACGTGGAATGCTAACGTCAGCAAAATTAGTAGGAAAGTGCACTATTCCATCCATCAACTAAAAAGTCTTCGGGGTTTCCTGCCTTTCCAGACCAGGATCGCTCTTGCTCAAAAACTCATTCATTCAACCTTTGGGAGTTGGGCGACTTAATAAAAAACTCAATACACGGTACTGTTCATGTATTCATTGTTTAGGTACTCTTTACAAAAGTCTGTTTTGGTTGCGTGTCAGTACCGGACTGTTCGGTGATTTTATGTAGGAGCAAAATGAGTAGCGACATATGCACACATACATATATTTCGATTACAGAATATGTGTATTCGATTCATCTTTGGTCTTAAAAAGTTTGATCATGTTTCTGAATACCGCGGACAACTCCGGTGGCTTCCTATTCGGTACCGTAGATATTCACGTATCTTATCTCATATCATATCACAATTTAACGTACTGTTAAAGCCATCCTCCCCTCGTTACCTAAGTAAGCGTTCTTCCTTCACGCACACCGATGATGCTCACTGCAGAAGGAATACGCTTACTCTTCTCAAAATGAAACCGCATAAAACTGACTTTTTCTCTTATTCCTTCACCATACACGCAGTTAGGTTGTGGAATGCACTTCCTTGCATAATCCGTGAATCGAAAACGTTATCCTTATTTAAAAAGCAGAGTATAGTAAGAGAACATTACCTGTCTCGAGTCTATTAGCTTGCGTTCTTGTTTTTGTAACCCCGTAGTATTATTATTATCTTATGTTCATTTATTTGAATCATTTGTAAAAGTCGAGTACACTGTGAACATATTAGTTTGCATATCATTATATATCATGGATATAGTTTAAATATATATTTAATACAATATGTAAGCATACTAGCATTTGTTTATAGTATTTATCTTATGCATAACAATATATAACTTACACGCTAAATTTGCTATTATTCACACGCTCCGGTCTCAGGTCTGTTGGAAGAGATTTCTTTTAGTGCTACTTTTGTACATTATTTAGTAACTACTTTTTATACTTTAATTAAAACCTGCGTTCACATTAATTATTCAATAAATAGATAAACCTATCCTACTAAACAGTTAGCGCAGACGCAGTTTTTCATTGATATTAAAATAGTTAACATTTCCAGGCGTATCTCACCAGTACAGGGTCCGTGTTTTTAGGCATAAATTCAGCAACAATATATCGGCGGTGGAAGAATGCCAAGTCAATGACTAAAGCAGTGGCAGAATTATTGACCGCCGTGGGGTTGCCACTGGAGAAATATTTATACGCAAAGGTATATAATGTAATACATATTTATTCAACAATTTGGAGACTTAAATCTGTTCGCCGTGGGGTTGCCACTTGAGAAATATTTATACGCAAAGGTATATAATGTAATACATATTTATTCAACAATTTGGAGACTTAAATCTGTTCGCCGTGGGGTTGCCACTTGAGAAATATTTATACGCAAAGGTATATAATGTAATACATATTTATTCAACAATTTGGAGACTTAAATCTGTTCGCCGTGGGGTTGCCACTTGAGAAATATTTATACGCAAAGGTATATAATGTAATGCATATTTATTCAACAATTTGGAGACTTAAATCTGTTCGCCGTGGGGTTGCCACTTGAGAAATATTTATACGCAAAGGTATATAATGTAATACATATTTATTCAACAATTTGGAGACTTAAATCTGTTCGCCGTGGGGTTGCCACTTGAGAAATATTTATACGCAAAGGTATATAATGTAATACATATTTATTCAACAATTTGGAGACTTAAATCTGTTCGCCGTGGGGTTGCCACTTGAGAAATATTTATACGCAAAGGTATATAATGTAATACATATTTATTCAACAATTTGGAGACTTAAATCTGTTCGCCGTGGGGTTGCCACTTGAGAAATATTTATACGCAAAGGTATATAATGTAATACATATTTATTCAACAATTTGGAGACTTAAATCTGTTCGCCGTGGGGTTGCCACTTGAGAAATATTTATACGCAAAGGTATATAATATAATACATATTTATTCAACAATTTGGAGACTTAAATCTGTTCGCCGTGGGGTTGCCACTTGAGAAATATTTATACGCAAAGGTATATAATGTAATACATATTTATTCAACAATTTGGAGACTTAAATCTGTTCGCCGTGGGGTTGCCACTTGAGAAATATTTATACGCAAAGGTATATAATGTAATACATATTTATTCAACAATTTGGAGACTTAAATCTGTTCGCCGTGGGGTTGCCACTTGAGAAATATTTATACGCAAAGGTATATAATGTAATACATATTTATTCAACAATTTGGAGACTTAAATCTGTTCGCCGTGGGGTTGCCACTTGAGAAATATTTATACGCAAAGGTATATAATATAATACATATTTATTCAACAATTTGGAGACTTAAATCTGTTCGCCGTGGGGTTGCCACTTGAGAAATATTTATACGCAAAGGTATATAATGTAATACATATTTATTCAACAATTTGGAGACTTAAATCTGTTCGCCGTGGGGTTGCCACTTGAGAAATATTTATACGCAAAGGTATATAATATAATACATATTTATTCAACTATTTGGAGACTTAAATCTGTTTTCTTACAAGTTTAAACGAAATTCCCTTCACTCGACTCAATCCAATTAAAGATTTGATGCTTTTAGTTGATAATTTCGTTCTCTAGAGACATTTTCTCGTTAGAGTTGAGAGACTTAACATCAAGTCGACGTCCCTCACGATATTCTATCAGTGCTTGTCAAATTCTTGTCCAACTTTGTTTCCAGACCTTAACATAGAATAATTTGCACGTTTACGCACACTGGAAAGTTTCCTTTTCAGCTTAACTGACCGTTTATTTGACATAAAAATCTGACCTTAGACGCACATAACCAACATAATACGAAATGTAGCCAACTTTATGATAAAAAAATGATGGCACTATTTCACTCAGCCTCGCTGTATAAAAGTTGGAGTAAACGACTAAGAATACGGTTTCAGAGTGAGATTTGAGAAATTACTTAAACCTTCCAGGTTTTTGCCGAGGTTAAAGTATAAAAGCACGAGTTATCGTCGAAAAATAAAAGTGTGGACTAAAATACATACATAGATATTTTTAAATAATTCGTTTTATCTGCTTTTATAATGTAACTTAGTTTCAATTAACCGCCTTGCCCTTAATAATGATGTCTATTTTTCTTTTAATTGTGGGCCATCTCTTATTTAGCCCTTCTTATAAAAAGAGGAACGGTGTTAAGGCAGAAGTAATCCCTTCCAGACCACTGCTAGTCTCAATATACGACGTCCTACGCCGAGGTCCGTGCCCTTTGGGGTACCTAGGAGAAGTTTAAGTCCCGGCTAAGCGCCCTCAGCGCTAGGCCACAAAGTCCGGTGAAATTTGAAAATTAAAAATCCAATAGGACCATAAATAAACAGTCTATTTCGAAAAAAATGCGGTAACGAATATGCAAGAGAGCTACCGTACCTTTCATGAAAGCGATTAGATATTTTAAAATTATTTATCCTTGATGTTCAGTGTTTAGTAAATTATAAAGCTAACACGCGACATTTCAAGATACAGAGTCAATCAAATTTAGAAATCTATAAAATTGTTATATCTCATCTCAATTTCTGAATGGTGTTTTGTTTTTACAGGTAATTCTTAGCGGATTGGCGTCTGGGTTCTTCCTAATGGATCTGCTTATCACTCCTCTTGGACCTGGATACATGAACAACTGAGAGACAAGCAAAAGATTTTATAAAATCAATGCTTCTTTCACACATCTGTGATATGTGCTAGAAAATATGGACGTTTTCTTTACCTTTAAGATTTAAAGATCAAAATGTTTTCTAAAGTGAACATTTTATAAGTTTTTTTTTAAATACATTTTGCATCAAAAAAGTGCCTCTTTTATTCTGATAAAAGTTTTATTTTTGAACCTTTTTATTGTGTATCAACGCAAGTATCCAAGAATACATCTTAAGAGCAAATCTTACGCCAAGTTTATTTAAAATTCGATAAGTCAGCATATAACTCACAGTAGTATCACTTGGTTTCTTGGTTACTGTTTTGAACCATAACTTATTAGTTAAGATTACCATCTTAATATCAACGTCTAAATCGTGTGACACACTACGTATCAGTTCAGACGTGATACGAATTAATGATGGTGATATTAGGGTAATTACAGTCAATGGATGTCAATGTTGCGACATAGAAGAATATTGAGTATTGTTTCTAAACCTTTAATTTTAAATAGACATCGTGATTTTGGATAAATCTGTATAAAATTGGCGTATTCAAATGCGCCTTACTATTCAAAAAAGTTTTCATTATAACCTCAATTAACCACAAGTTTTTTTTTTTGTTAAAGGAACCCCCGAACTGGATTTAACACAAAGCTTAAATCAAAAGAAAGTGTTAAATATTTTGTATAAGCCTTTAAACAACCTTTGTATCGGTAATTGTCATATTTAAAAAAAACTCGATGTTTCAGAGCAACACAGTTAAAAGAAAATAAAGTAAGTCGTCTTCATCGTCACTTTCCATCAGTTGAGATAGAAGACCAACGTCTAATCCTTTTTCAATAAAAGAAAAAAAGCATGGAAATGACGGATCTCCGTGATGACCGCGGGTGAGGCTCGTGATTTACCAAATTAAAGTAAAACATTTACAAAACCTAAACACGTCTGCTTTTATTGCATTTGTATCTCTTTTAGTACGTGATTAAGTGTAAAATAAGAAACCAAAAATACTAAGGTTGCGTGGATATTTTTTTATAATATCTCTCGAAATGTGGTAGATTTTTACGTGTCTGCCATCAATAAGCCACAAATTAATCATATCTCCTCCACTACCAAACAACAATTACAAAATTCACCATATTAAAAAACATTAATAAACAATTAAGATACTAATTAAGTCAATGTCTCGATCAATGTTTAAAGGTGCGTTAACCGTTGGATGCCGACCGGGTCGCGACACCTGTTGGACCCGTTTGGGGCCGGTTCACCTACATTTTATACAAATGGGCCCAGCATGCGCAGGCCCGTGTAGACGAATCCTCAGCGTCCGAGAATTTCCACAGCCTTATGTCAGTTTGATAATAGTTTCTTATTTGGCTGATATATTTTAATTATTAGTCAAAATCAAAAATATGTTTTAAATTAAGGTAAGTACTTCTTCAATTTTTTTTTAGCCGACGGAAAAATTGGGGTTATCTTTATGAACGCAGCATTGTTCCACCTAAAGGTATGTTTGTTGTTCTTGGATAGATACGTGTTCTTAACTATTATGCGAAGAGTATCAGTTCTCTAAAACAATAAGACAATAAGTTAGTTGCATTTCTGTAGCCCACTTATGCTTGTGCATCTCTGCACCATCCAAAGACCCCATTACTGGTGGAAGAAAGCGTATCGACCCTGCCGCTGGCGACAAATTGATTTAATGAAGCTGTGAAAATGATAAACTGGCAATTTTCTTCATTAGATGAATGGTTTCGAGGTTCTCTTGAATTGATTCAGTGATCGAGTATACGATCTGGCTATTTGTTGAGTGCCTAAGCCTGAATCTCTCATACTGTGTATTTTGGATTTAAACTTTTAATAAATAGGCACAGAGGTCATACTATTCACATATTTCAACGATAGCTGTGTAATTTAGGTTGTTATAATATATCGTAAGAAAGCAGTACTCTGATATCTACGTTGTTAGTATAGCTGATGCGTTTGACCTACATTATACGACAAGGATTTTATTACATTCCCTTAATAACTTACTTAAGCGGCTCTATTCCTAGGTCTAAATATTTATGAACTGAGAAGATAAATTAAGATTTATGATGATGACACCAATCCAACGAATTCGAAGAAAATAACAGTAATCAGTAAATTATAATGTTTATGCATCAGGCAAGCAAAAGAGCGAGAATCAGAAAATTCATCGCATCTATCGTTGATTTAATAGTTTTTAGACAATAAGATAACTTTAAAAATGAATCATAAAGGATTTAAGCCCGTATTGTGACTTGAGGTTATGAAAAAATAAGTTTGTGAAGAATGAAGCTGGAAAAAGTTAGGATATGAATGGGTTGTTTTTTTTTATTAGCCATGAGGATGAAACCCAAGGATGAGGATGAAAGCCATGCTGCCTTGAACTATAAATAGAGCGTTCTCTTGCTTTGCTTTTTTAATGGGACATTTCTTTCACAAGAACATGTCTTAGCTACTACCGGATTTTAAGTTCCATTTCATTCAAAAGATAGACAATTCAAGTATAATTTGCTAGCGCACTGTATACCTATTTACAGTCGTAACTAGCACATAAATAGAAACAAGACAGACAGACAGCAATTTAGTAATCTAGACGGTGCTTACGTGTTGCTTTCTCAGATGGCAATGCGCAGCTTTCTACCCTCAAGGCATCAGGTGGCCTCTTGGCTAAATACTGGAGTAGGTCAATAGCCAACAATTCGACAACTATGATTACTTGCCAATGACTCAGCTATGTATAACAAAACAATCTTACCGACCGCTCCTCCGTACGTGCTCATAAGGAATAATATGCCCACTTCTAATAACTTGTTCATGATATTGCATATATTGAAGTTAGTAAAATAATTGTCTTTTTGAATTATTTGTAGATCCCGAACTGTCGATCAGTGTGGTTATTGTTGGTGGGTAAACGTTTTTTGTTAACCAAAAATAGCGGCCCATATTGAATCACTAGAAGTTTTGATTCACCCGCTTAGATTCAGAGGTTCTTTATAAGATGATTGCCGTTCTTTGTTAACTGTTCCTAGAGTTTCTTGTCATATCACATTTTAAATTCTGTAAGCTTGTTTCTGAATGAACCAAAGAACGATGACTAAGCCAGGGTTGCCTAGAGGAACACAGAAAAGTATAAGAGTCAACGGACGATAAGTAAGGCGTCGCAATGCAAGTTACTGCTGCGCTTCCTGCAGATAAACGCTTGTGTGGTACTGTGAGTATAACTTATTACTTTTACGTATTACTTATTCATTAGCTTATGTAAGCGGCTTCGTTAATCTTTCCTATTTCTTTTCCAATATCGGATTAAAGTATAAATTTTATTACCATAAAATATACTTCGTACATGCATAGTAATATGTTTTTTTGCTTGTATTTAAGAAATTAGATGAAAAAAGTGCGAGTGTTGATAACAAAATTATTTAAATTTCGGAGTTTGCTTGGAAGTTCGGATAATAATATGGATGTTAAATTTGTATAGGTAACTATGCAAAATTAAACATTTATTTAAAGTGAGTTTAAGTATTCTGTGTCCCCAATCACTTCGTGTAAAAAAAATGACGACATGTAGAATTAGCTCTGACTCAAAGGTTCCCATCGTTTATAATCTACATGTCATGCGAATTTCACTCTTGTGTGTTAAGATGTAAGGGCAAGTTAATTCAATGCTTGCGTCATCGAGAAAGCGCTTTCACATTTCACATGACAGCGCACTTGATGACTGACACCATCTAGCGACAGGTGCAAAAATGTTTGTGGTGTTATTAATTTTAAACTCCATATAGGCTAATACAAATTTTAAATTACATATATGTGAAATGGGTTGTCAACTACTTACTTGATATACTTATAGTTTCAAATTTATTTTTTATAATTCATCTTGTGGTTTTTAAAGCCAACTTAATGAAGCTCATTCAATCAAACTTTTTAGCCAGCTACCATAAATATGTAAAATAAACTATTTATTATGCTTTAACCCACATTTATCTTTAAGTTAATCTCTCATACGACGCTTAAAATACAAAATCGTTTATCAATGTTAAAAACCGTAAAAGTTTTCGTCTAATTCATTTGCATATTTTGAAAATAGAACTTCATGTTACGTAATATCAAGATGCCTTCTTAAATAGTTTCCGCGTTTTACTGTCACGCACGAATCGAAATCAGACCTCATATGCGACTCGCTACGAAGGTTTCGCTGCAGACAGCTCAACAGCAGTCGCGTCGTAGCTTACGGTCGAGACGTTAACAAAAGAAATCAGTTCTACCTACAATCGTTTATAGTATAACTGTTGACAGTTGAGGATCTAATAGTTTAAATTACCACTGTTTGTCGCATGTGTTCCATATTTCGATCAGCGGTATCCCGCTCAACGCAACCGTTACGTTAGTGATCCATTGCTGTCTTAGTTCAGACATGACTGGGTAGTTTCTTTGCTCACGGGTCAATGAATATGGCGGTAGTCGACGCTCTGGCCTAGTCAAGTGAATACGGTCGAACACTTCATTATACGCCGTTATTTGAATGATGGTGCATCTTGCTCATGCAGTGCATGAAGTATTTAGGTCGATACGGGTTATAATATTCATAAATATGTATGTTTTATAGTGATCATTACAAATCAAACTTAACTGTTGTAGATTTTGTTCAAAATTCATAAATAAAAAATGTTATTCCGGTTACGAAAAACAATGGTTATAATTAACACGGCAATGTAACTTTGACCTCGAGCAGTTTGGGCCATAACAATGAGGAGGTATTCTTGATTTATGATTACGCCACCGTATTAATTGCGTCGGAATTAAGCTGCACTTTCACCGTCCGTACCGCTGCCGAAACTTTTACTTCGGCTCATACTCGCCGCACCAGCTGCGTACCTGCGTACGCGCGTCGTTGCGTTCAGTAGATTTATTTGTATTATTTCGTTGATAAGCGTATGTACGTGGCGAGAAGTATTTTTATTGTATAAACTTAATTGATTCTTCAAATCATTTTAATTCTTTGAGTAGGTATTTACATATTTTCCTGAATACTCCTTAGTTCAATGGTGTAATGCCAATTTGGAAGCAATTTACACAGCACTTTTTTAAATATATACAGGTTCAATTGTTGTACATATTCAAACTAAATAAATTTTATTTTATGTGTAGGTAACTTTTTATTATTATGTTGTTTTTAATTGTCAATTATTTTAACTTTAAGTAATTTGAAATTAATGTGTTATTTTTGATCCTTATTCTCATTTAAATTTTATTTACACCTTCAAAATGTTAATTTCATTTTGATTGTTGATAGACGTAATCTAATGTTATTTTAAGATTAATTTTGATTTATTTGTAATAGATTTAATTTATTTTAATTGACTTATGATTTTAATGTTAATTCAAGGCAACTCACATAACTTATAGGTATTTGGGGCAAGCTGCCTAAAAAAAAGGAAATTTATTATTATTATTATTATTATTATTATTAACAAACTCAGGTTTGTAGTTCTTAAAATAAGCTCTATGAAAAGTATTGGAAAACACATATTGTATAAGGTGATCAAGTAACGGCGGCCCTCAAAAACGTTAAATGGTTTTATAAAATAAATAAATAAATAATAAGCTGCTCCTAATTATTGATCTTATTTAGTGAATTTATACTTTATTTTTAATTCGTTTAAGTCTATTCATAAATGTGGAACTTTGTTATTTAAAATAAGGTTAATAAAGGGTTAAGTCCATTTTAGGCCGTCAGTAAGCTTTTTGTTTCAGCACTTAATGGACGAATAGAATGCACGATAATTTGTACCATTTGTGTAAAAGATTATTAAAATAATAATAAAAAAACATATTACAAACTTAATTGTATAATTATTATTATATATTATTATAATTGTATAAGTATATATAAAAATTGTTGTTAATTGTATAATCTTGCAAAGCATTATTTCAAATGCAACTATAACTTTTTGTAAGTTTTGTTTTCTTTTAGTTCGGGATCCCTATCACCAAACTTCAAAATTCAAATACGTCAATCAAATAATCGCTCTGTTATTTTGCAACATGTGGATGGGTCGAGAGATAATGTGGCTCAGTAGCGTCAGTTTCTCGCATTTTGAGACCTCCTCGACTTGTCGCGGGTACAGACCTCTTCCTTTAAAAGCCTTTAGGTTATTCTAATGTATAAATGTGTTTTCTTTCTATATTCTAATTACGATTTTGGACATGCGACTCTAGTATTGTACGTAAGATTTCCTTTGACTTCATTATTTAATTAAACTACCAATAAAACAAAAAAGTTAGTTCAATAACCTTTTAAATATGGTTCATGACTATATAGTCAATCTATTAAAAATAATCACGACGGTATTATATGCCGAAACATCATCGGCCGACGGCTCAAACACTATGGACTTAAGCCTTTTAGTGTTTTCTCATAATTAGAACCTTAGCGAATTCTCATAATTTGAATAAAGTGTGAACAAAGAAAAAGAAATAGATCAAAAAATTGAACATACAATTTCACTCAGGTATGTACAGTCGGGGAACTTGCAGAATCCCCTGCAGTGATCCCACCGACTTTCCACGTGTACCTACTTTTAATCTAGGAAAATTTAAAAGAAGCATATATTCTCATAAAGTAAATTAAACATATCCCTTCATAAAACGCTAAGATATCAAACTGGTTTAATGTAATCAATAATTTTTTTTCCTCATATCGGTACATCAGGATTGCATTAAAAATATGAAAAATAAAAAAAAAAAACGGTGACCAAGTGGTGTAAGTAGGTAAGCAATTAAGTTTTATCTATCGTAACATCGGTTGGCCAACCCTCGTGATTGGATGCGAAAGGCCGATTTCTAAGGGAAGTTGCCAAGTATGCGGTTGTTCGTTCACCTGTTAAATCTTGATGTTATTTGCAAATTGGCGGAAAAATTTGATTCGGTTCATTGTAAGTGTGTACTTACAAAAAGGCGGGATTATCGTTTAAATCAAAACCTCTTTTGATTAAAACCTCTTTTGGGTTTTCTTTTGATTTTATTTAGGGCATGAAGGGCTAAGTAAGACTTTTGAATTACATGATCCCAATATGATTATAGTAATTGTATGCTTGTTATATAAGGTACATTATTTGGCACATGTGGAAGGAACATATGGCTGTCATACAGTTAAATATGTGTTCTGATTAGATTATGTACCTACAAATGTTACCATATTTAAAATTAATAAATTGATTTTGATTTAATGTAATATTAATAACTAGAAAACCTGAATATCTTCTCCATATCTTGATGATGACGCAGGAATTCCTGGAGGGTTCTGTTCGTCTCGATGACTATATTCCAAATTGTTATTGTTTATGCGAAATTAAAAATTGTTAGTGTCTAACTATTTTTCTGGTAAATTTGCGTTTCCACTTTCAAGGTATTTGAATAATTAGTCATAGTCAAGAGCATTAGAGAAAGTGTATTTTTTCGGAAATAATCGATTTTTTTCGATAGCGACCGGAAATAAAAGATTTTATCCGATCGACCGATTATCTCGGATTTAAATTTTTAGTAAAAAGTTGAAACTTCATAATTTATTTGAGTATTTCTTTATGTACATATTTGAGTCATATAGAATCAAAGTCGGCAATCTTACTTTTAGCAAATTTTGGGAAACTGAAAAAAACGATTTAATCAAATTTGGACTGTGTATTTCTCCATTATGATTGAAAACTGAATAAAAAACAGCATAATAATAACGTTAAAAACATCATACTGCCTTAGCATTCGTATAAAGCAGGTTTTTTAAGTATACAGCTAACTTTGATTCTAACAAATGAAAATAGCCGCCTTTGACACCAACTGTCTATAAAATGGCCGTTTTTGATTCCAACATTTAAGTTAAAAAATTAAAATAGGTTTGTGCCAAATATAACGAAAAATAACAAAACATTTAATTTCAAAATATTTCTTTATGTAAAAACTTTCTTTTCGTTTTAATTTTTTAACAAAGTATGTATAAGTGGTATTAAGAGGTATTAAATCTTTTCATGTCTTACGAACGTAATTGGATATTAAAAACATTAAAAAATATTGAAAAACTTCGTTTAAATAAAGTACATGATCCAATCTCAAAATATTGTAAGGCAAATAAAACGACCAAAAAATGTTTATAGGTAGTTATTATGTTACTTACATCGAAAAAAATCTCAAAGAATATTTTAATAAAAAAGAACTGTGCCAACCCTAGGTCTGTGGACTTGCCTATTCCTTTAGGCAATATTGTTTTTCCACTTTTTTGGATCACGTTTGCGTTTTCTTGTGAATCTAGGTACTGTTGCAAACTTCAGGGTGATTATCCATGTTGCTTAATCAAATTCAATTAACAGTATGTAACAACAAAATTATTTATAAAACAACAAAAACTACAGATCTGATGCTAACTCATACAAAAACCGTTCTGCGCCATGTTGTTTTTCGTCTGAATGCACTGCTGTGATTGGTCAAGGGCACACTATTGCCATTTTTGATTCTGACCTACTGCGAGATTGCCGTGTTTGGCACTAAATCAAGATTTTGATTCGTTTTATTTCATGTTGGTTTATGAGATATCTCACTGACAGTTCGAATTTAATATTTTTAAAATTTCTGCATTAACAGCTCAAAAGTGCCAAAAAGTAAGATTGCCATCTTTGATTCTATACAACTCATTTTGTATATACCGAATCTAGTTTACCTCATATGAATATTTATGTCACTTAGCATTATTAAAAATTCTATATTATACTAAACTTTACTGAAACTTGTAAAATGAATCCATTATGCAAACGACCCAAAACGCTCCAATAAAAAAAGTATTATCACAAAGTAATAATCCTAAAAATACATAGAAATACCTTGAAAGTTTTTACCCACATTCCTTTAGGAACATTGAAGAAGCTTGTCGGATTCGAACCCGGTAACTAACAAAAAAAAACGACTCAATCTGGCGGTTCCCAGGCCCCAGTAAGATTTAAGTATTTTTCAAACGATTTAGCTTCTTTCGGGGGTATTCATAACTGACTTTTTTAGATTGTATATTGTTATTTATCGTAAACTTGAAAAATAAAAATATACATATAAGTGTTACATGTGATGGCGTCATGAAAATACCTATTACGTTTATAGGTTTAAAAATCAAATGAGTAATTATTTGAAAAATTAATCTTGAGCTAATGTATTTCAGCATGAACTGAAATAACTTTCTTGAGTAGTAGTAGTATTTACCAAATTATTTTAATTAATAAATGCTCTTGATACCGGACGCGACGACTCTGTATCAAGTCTGGTCCCTGGTACTGGTCATTTTTATTCGTGACACAAACATTTTTACATATTCATGTTCTTACTTGAACTAGATTTGCATTGTATTCGTTATTATAATTCAAACGCAGAACGACCCAATATCCTAAAATACGTTAAAAAGCTAATGCGTTCCGTCTCTGATGTTATCTTTAATTAAGTAAAGCAAACATATGCACTGTGGGGTCGAAAAATTTGCGGTTTCCTAAAAATAACGGAAGCGCGTTGTGGCGGACTTCCGGTTCCTTTAAGAGCAGGAAAACAGATGATGTTTTACTTTATTATTCATCGCATAAAAATATTATATAAATTAAAATAGTTATATTAAATTTGTTATTTATTCTGTATAAGTTATTATTATTATAATTATTTAATCGTTAATAGATGAATTGCATCAGCAAATAGGTATATGATTTTTCGTAATACAAAAAGATTTCAAAAGATAATGGCATCTACACTAAGGATATAATTTATTGGGACGGAAACTTTCCAAAGATACACGGAAATATGAAGATTAACAAAGGCCAGAGAATCTTGGTTTGTTATTCAACATTATGAGCTTTATCCGTCTGACTGAGTCAATGCTGGAAGTAGCCGGGCGGACACGTGAGCGTTACGCTAGCTAGCGGTAGAGTTTTTATACATCACTACAGAATCTCAAAGATATGTCGAGTCGCTAGAACATAGTCTTTTAGATGTATTCAAAATGAAACAGAGTTATTAGGGCAATACGGAACTTAAGAGTTAACTAAAGAACTACTTGCATTTCTGTGTTTGAGTTAAAATGTTTAGAAAGGACATTACAGTAATGCTTATACTTCGCGTGTATATAAATTATCTATGTCAAAATGGATACTCAATAATGGTTAGCAAAAATAGACATTATTAACAAAACGATTGAAATTCGGACCTAAAAGGTTTCCTAATCAACAATATATAAAGTATGTGTGCCTTGGTTTATATGACGAGCAATATTAAAGTCCGACACCCGAAAATAGAGATAGTATGTGCAAACGACACCACGGAGAGTTTTGGTGTTTCTTTCATTGGACAAATAACGAATTGGATGATTATTCAAGTAAATAAATGCACAGTGATTAGTGTAATCGAATTCAAATTCGATTCTTTCATTATGGCGAGGGAACCAACCAACTACCAACCTATCTGCCAAGTGACAAAAGTCGCTAGTATCGTTTAAATGTTGTTACTTTGTATAAATGAATAAAAATATCAGGAAAATTTTAAAGACCACAGCTCGTAAATTATAAAAATGTCAAGCAAACAAAATGGCAGCCGAGTTTTAAAACTGTCAATTCACCGATAGACCTACCAAGCTATTTGTGAAATGGTAAATGGGTTGACAGGCATAACGTGAATCTAGGGTGGTCCGTATAAAATTTACTAAAACATAAACTTAAATTTCTTTAAGGTCTCCATGGTTTATTTCCGAAGAGATTGAAAATGTAAGTACATTCAAGGTTATGAAAAGTCCGTTAGGTTGTTTTATACTAACATTGATATTGATTTCCGATGATTAAATATATTCTACCACAGTCGAAAGAGGTATTTTTTTTAATTTAGTAACTTTCTCCGATAGAGAGGGTATTTTAGCTTAGTTCGGCAGCAACAGCTTTTGTTTGAATGGTAATATTTTATAGCCTAAAAAATTTTACAAAAAAAATTCTGCAATCTATTACAATAAAGATTATTTATTTATTTATTTTATTTTATTTATTTATTTAACAATTTATGCACACATATAAGTAAACATAAAAGAAACAAGAAAAAACTGCTTATTATTTGGTATTTATATTATTATAACCCACCTATACCTACTGGGTGCACTTGTGGGACCGTTTACGGTACTTAGAAGCTTAACAAATGAGATACCTATCTAATTACGTGTCTTTTTTTGTGGAAATATAATCAAGGGTTAACTCTACGAACTCGTAGAGTTAACTTTTTTATGTTACTAACCCTCCTGACATAATAATTATAGTTATGTGACTAAAAATTGAGTTGTTTTTGGGAATTTATTATTATTATTATTGATCAAATATTTGCGCACTAGCAAAGACACTCAAAAGTAAACTTTGCTGAAGTTTATATGGATTGTGCTACTTCTGGGTGTGGGCGAAGTAGAGAAAGCAAAACGACTTAAATGGATAAAGTACCAACTTTTTCCCATATTTCGAAAAGTGTTTGTATGAGCAGCTTTCTCAAAGAGTCTTTGCTAATAAAAATTATAAGATTTCCAATGAGGCATTCTTTCGTCACAATCTTTTTCAAGTTAAATTTAAATTAATTTAATTTTCAAGAATTTAGTCTCGATAACTATTTACGCCATCAAACCAAGATGTATTAAAAAAAAAACGAAGTAATAA
This sequence comes from Marasmarcha lunaedactyla, assembly GCA_923062675.1. Classification (NCBI taxonomy): domain Eukaryota; kingdom Metazoa; phylum Arthropoda; class Insecta; order Lepidoptera; family Pterophoridae; genus Marasmarcha; species Marasmarcha lunaedactyla. The sequence goes on along the minus strand of OV281339.1, from coordinate 6,622,205 downwards.
TAACAAAACGACAAGAAATCAGAGATGAGTGCGATACGAAAGTGGGACACCGCGACTCAGGTTCATTTCTTCGCTTAGCCACTTTTACTCTAAAAGTAAATTAAAAACTATATATTAGACTCCTTGTATACAAACTACGTACCTAATATTAGAAGAAAAACGGTGCACAATAAATACACATCCATTGTTTATGTCACTGTGTCGGTCAAAACACTCGCGACGGCTCGCTCATGGCGTGCGCTTCGGTGCGCGGTCGGCGGTTGAATGAAAGGCGGGACCGCGCGCACCTGCGCCGGCGCATCCCACCTCCCCCCACGCCGCAAGCCCCCGCGAACTGCGAGCTTTCGAGAGAAAGAAAACTACTCTCGACTCGAGCCTACTTATTGTGGAATGCGTGTGATTTGGAACAAAAAGGGCGAGTGTCAATTTATTCATGTACTATTTTGGAGACTTGCTTATCTAATTGTCTGTAAAACAGTAACTAAATTAATGGTTGAAGCTGAAAGGATCCAGCTGAAGTGAATTTTAAAAACCTAACCGTTTTCATTATTATGCTGTTTTAATTCTGTATCTAATTCGCTAATTCGGAAGACATTTAAGTCTCAAGGTATTTTAAGCCATTGATGTAAGGAATTTCAATTAGATTTTTTATACCTCAGAAACAATTAAACGTGTTTATCGAGGAATACTATAGCACAACTCAATTTAAGGTTAATTCGACTTTTTTTAAATTGACATAAGTCTCGCATTATGTCGCAGAAGATTCGACGCTTAGCACGCATATTATGTATCTACTACGGGTGAAAATTAAACTTACGTAACTCTTGATCTTACGGACTTTTAATTCTAGCTTATTATTGAAACAAAAAGAAAGAATGACTTAAAATCTAAATATGCGTCTATTTTCATTCAATCGAATTTTTTTTTCGAATTCGAATTTTAAGCGTCTTTACATCCGTATGAATGGCAGATTAAGTTCTGATGCCACCAATTCGATGTCATACGTTTATGAGTATGCTTTCTCTGTTTTATTTTGGCTATTAGGCTATTGTTGGCTATTAGTTGGCTGATGTTTTATCTCAAGGCGGACGTTCTGGATAGAGCTCGAAAGAGGTTATGATGTAGGTCAGGGGTTGTTAAACTTATGGCTCCACGTACCCTTGTTAAAGTTTTTATATTACAGCGAACCCCTAACCCTTATCCCTAAAGAAAATAATAAACTTGGCTGCTGAAAAAAATAAAGTTTTTTATTTATAAAAGGTCACAAATACAGAACGAAAGAGAATTAGGTTTTCGAATGTTGTAGTTTCTTTGCGCAAATTGAGTCGATTTTAGGAGTAACTTTAACCTTCAGTCGCGTACCCCAGTTTGCAAAACCCTGATGTAGTTGATTAATCTGTTGAGGGCGGAGTGGCGTCTATAGTAGTTGAGTCCCTGAGACCCTGCCTCACAGTACCGGGTCGGGGCACTCATTTGTGTGATGAACAGAGATGCGTGTTCTCGGGTCTGCACGTATGCTTGTTCTGGGTTCCTCCCCAGTTCGCTGTATGATCATCCATAACACAAGCTCTGATAAGTCACTTGCAAGTTACTTTGGGGTTTTATAGTCCCTGTGTTTGTCTGGAATCTTTATTTTAAAAAATTATTATATAGGGTTTTCACTAGGTAGTTATCCTAGACTTTTGTACCCTAATACACTAATAGGTATTGTTTGTGTTGTTTGAAACGGTATATTTTTGGAAGCGATGTTTATTCGGGATCACAGCCACGCAACCGTAGATAATTTTTATGGTGGTAAAAATAGCAAAGGTTGTAGTGCCGCCCCAGACGAGGTCTTAACATAGAAAATAACTCTACTACGTTAAAACAAAAAACCTATAGTAGAAACTTTTGTGGTTCAGGCTATAAGGCTTTGGGATGGCTTGCCGGTAGAATTAAGGAAAGCTCCTAGTAAACTTTCATTTAGGCTACGCGTTTTTTGTCAAGGGTTAATGAATTATATTAATTTTATTATTCCTTTACAAATTATTTTATCATACTTTTATAATATATATCTTATAGATATAAATGTGTGAATATATATGTATTTTTTATCGAGCAAATTTATGTTTAAATATTTATTTTTAGGTATGTTTTTATTTTCAATTATCTAGTTGTTTTTTCTTTACACCGCACTACTGACCTCTCCAATTGATCGATGGTTGACTGGTAGAGAATGCATTGTACATTTTTGTACATTCTTTTTTTGTGTGCAATAAAATTGAAATAAATAAATAAATAAATTAATTTTCATTTACTATAACAATACTCAGTATAACGTTTATTTGACTGTTTTGATGTTTACTTTGTTAATACATTGCATATATATGTATGTAGAGTGCTAGTAGGGTTTCGACCTTCCTATTTTACCACCGTAATAAACACCTTTACATATCGGTTTTCTGGATATAGAGAAGGAACAGCCAGTGCGATTTCTGGAACATGGGCAAATCCAACTTAAGACATCGGTCGGCAACGCATTATTATTCGATAAATAACCATAGTTATATCAATAATCAATAATATAAGCGATTAATGATATTCTTGGGCACGTTTGCCACCTACCATCAGATGGATTGCGTGCTCGTGTGCAGACTATGGACAAAAAAATAATAAAACTCTAAACTTTGCAAGACCAGAAAGGCAAAGCAAATCTTACGCCACTGTGACCGGTTTTGAGTGACAGGTCGTAACAAGTCGGCACAGTGACCAATTTATCTGTGCAGTCAAGGGTGGCGCACCTTCTATGTAAAGTTATTAATAAGCAAACGTTCATCTTTATTAGTACGAGAAATGCTTACGCAAACGATACGGAATCTTCGGACGATTGAGGTTTCAACATAACATATTTTTATTTATAAAATAGAAGGTAAATATGAACATATTTTTTAAACGGTGACAGAAAAACAATACCATTTCGTAAACTTATTGAATATAACAATATACAATGCGTTATTAAGTTCAAGAAATCAATAGAAAACAAAGCCGGGTCTAAACAAAACAATTGGTATCTATGTCACGTGACTATCCTCCAAACCAGTCACAAATCACCGTTGCCCATAATCGGCGCCCGCGCAGGATAATGGATAGTCGAGCGCATTCCGAATGACACTTCCAACGCTACCTACCCATTGAGTGTAGCGGACCGGGAATTAAAAAATTTGTTTGTATATAAAAATGTTTAAACGACTTCAAAAAAGGAGAAGATTTTTCACACCTTTTTTCAACTTTTTGGTGTCGTTCGATAGTAGCGGTCACACGGCGCTTATGAAAACTGGAAACCAGACAAAGTCAAAGGTATAAAATGTTTTATTTTATATTTCAAGTTTCTACTTTATTCAATATAACAATTTAATATTAAAAAATGGTTCCTTATTCAATCTTATAACTTACCTTATTTGACGACTATCAACTACGAAAAAAATAAAACAATGATTATTAAAGCTAAAATTTAAATCTATAATAAACATTAATTATCTAATAAATAATTAAATAGAGCAGATAGTACAAAAGATGACCTACTAATAGTCAGTATATCAAATTAAAGGCCAATAAATATAGATTATTATACAATCATTACTTTAAATATATTTACTATGTACTAAGGTGGTGTACTATGGAAGGTGTACTATGTAAGATATTTTTTTAAATAGATCTTTTCCCCGATTTTTTTTAGGATTCACTCTAGGTAATTCATGTGAAAAAAGAACTGACAGATTGTTGATTGACTGTCAAAACGAATCCGCCAATAACGTCGTTTACTGGTACATTCGACATCGTTTTGTTACTTTTTTTGACATTGACATTGAAACATACAAAAGAAAACGACATGGTAACTTATGATTGATTTTTCGCAAATTATTTAGAATTTTTTTACAAGATTTTTAGATTTAAAATTAGGGAAGTTTAAGGGGGTAAAGGTTACTCATGAGTTAATCTTTCATGAGTACTACTGACCATTAGCAGGTGAAAATCCCATATTGAGTTTGACCATCATCTTTATTTTAAATTGTCATACCATAAACATTTTTTTTAAATTTTGAAGCATTTGTTGGATGAACATAGATGTTTGTTCTCGGGTCATGGTTGTTATATTTATATATATTATATGCTTATTCTGGGTTCTCCCCCAGTTCACTGTATGGTCATTCATAACACGAGCTCTGTTTACTTCGGTGCCACACAGTTGGTGTGTTTATCTTGGGATTTAAAAAAAATAACTCGACTTCCTAAATTCAAAAATATCAAAATAATACCCAAAACTAAATAAAACTAAAATTTTCAAAATCGAACTTCTACTTAATACCAAATAAAGCGTATTCGCACATAAAAAAATACTATCATGAACCTCCGAAACAATAAATCGCTCCGCTTCGATAGACTCGCGTGTTTTTGTTGTTTATACTTAAATTAGTACAAACTAAGCCATCAGCAGAACCACCATTGTGTTTCCTTTATCCACAAATGGAGTCTCCAATATTACGATAAACCTTGATTGATATGTAAGTCGTGATGGAATTTTAAATGTCTCCTTTAAGGAAAGTGAAGTTTTTCTACGTGACCCTTTTATCCATTTATGATTAGATTCCGTGGCCATTAACTCCCCCATATGGAGATAAGAAAGTAGATAATGTTCTTTTATCCTAATTTAGGGAGGTATTACATTTTTAAAGTACTAGTTATACCTATTAACTGCCGTAGTTTCTCTGGTGAAAGAATTACAATAAATTCATATGGTATTAAACAAAAAGTAAACATGAGTACTTAGGTAATAATATTTTAAGAGGATTTTTTTTTTTGAAAATGTGTCGTCCTTTTGTGTCCTTTTATATCGTCATTTGGTTAGGTAAATTAATAAAGGCATAAAATACCCAAATAAATGAATGAAATTAAAAATGTCATGTGTGACAGTCGTCTTGTTGGCTTGGTCAATTAGGTATTTGACAAAAAAGTTTTTATTACTCATTTAAGCAAATAGTTTATCTACAGAAAAGAAATATTGCAGAATGGTATGGTTACAATCAATAGTTTTCTAGATACAGCGATATGTTTGGATCTGCTGCGAGTCGTCGAAAACGCTCCATACAAAACGGTACCAAGTTGTGACGTCACAACTTGTAAATCATTTTAAAAAATTGTATAGGAGTTTGCGTTTACACGCATACTGTACTAATAAAATTTTTTATATTTATAACCTAATTATATTACATTTAACATATTTTAACAAGTTTTTTGCTTCTTTTGTAAGTTTTATATACGAAACTTTATTTTTCGAAACACTTTTTAGGTCAAAATGTAATATTTGTTAAGTAAATGATAAATATTTGCATTTTCAATAATGTCCAATACCCAATTCTCGTCATTTGAGACGTGATTTTGATAAACTACTAAATGAGCAAGGTACTAGACGAACAGGCGGAATGTTCTCCTTCTCCTTTCAATCATATACGAACAAAACAAGAACTGCGAAAGAACAACATACATACAGTATAGAGTATATTCATATAGAGTCTATACTAAGGGCTTCCCTAACTTTGCGTCGGGGCATTCTCCCAAGGGCGTCGTAAGCACTGCAAAATTGAAAGTTCTGCTACCATTTGCGACATCGTACTTGTGCGAATCAGGCTTTTCTCCATTTGCAGTAATAAAGAACCCGTACAAAACAAAAATTAATGTATAGAAAGAGACGAGAGTGGCAATTTTCAAATGTGAACACAAACTTCTCATTAGTAGCCATTGAACAAAGTAAAATAAATATGTCTTTTAGTTTTCATTTTTATGTATTCATTGACTTATTATTTTCTTATAAAAAAATGAAATGTTATTTATAGTTTTTCTGATAACTTGTTACTGGGCTAGAAACACAACTGGCATGGTAGGTAGATTTTGACTAGAGGGACAGCGTCGCAAAAAAGGAAAATTCCGAAGGGCGTCACAGTAAAAAAAGGTTTGGGAAGCCCTGCTTTATACTTTGGGCGATTTGGTCAGGTGAATAAAATTCTAGCACCGAAATACATGACGTCACCTTTGACAGATGTCCAGTGGACTTGGGTTACACATGATAATTGACACGTGATTGTAGAAAGCCGTCTTCTTTTGACTGTCAAATTGGCTATGTCTTCGCTATGTCTACCAATTATATATTACATAATATTATGTAATATGTCATTGATGTCTACCTATGCCTTCGCTTTGTTTGCCTTCATGGTAAATCTGCTCGTAAGTATACCTTATATCCGCGCCTTCATGTAAGGCATACTTGGAAAGGCAACCAACTTATACAATTTCCAATACTAAATATACTGATTTTCACTATAAGCAGGTATGATGGTCCGGTATAACAATTAATATGTTGACGACCATGAAAGTAAACAATCTATTTTTTTAAATATTTAATCTCAAAATTTATCTTATGTTTATATAGATATAAAATAAACTGCAGAGTATGTGGGTAGAAAATTTTAATTATATTTGTACAAGTTTGTTAGAAAAATCTATTAATGTGACAAAATAATAAACTTATAAACAGCCAGGTGTTCCAACAGTGGAAACTTAAGTCAAATGTTTATCTTCTTTTCATTTTTATAGTAAATGTTTTAATATTTAATTGCAATTTTTCTTAGTGAAAATAATGTTTTTATGTCATAAATATGTTTAAATTGTATTGTAATAACTTCAACCATGTTATTTTTGGTAGTACCTGACTACTTGTAAAGTAATTGACAGACCTACCAAGCTACACGATAAATATTGTACATCGAACTTTGGAAAGAGACAATCGGCTAATTTCGGCTTCCTAGCGCGTTATCTCTGTCGCACACTACCTATGAGACGTTTTATCAGTCGTTTTTCAAGTGCGACGAAGTGAAGTCGTGTCCAATAAAAAAAAAAAAATAGAGTTGTTAAGACCCCCAAATTTAAATAATTTAAAGTTGTACTATGGCATCTTTCAGAAAAAGAGGGAAATCTTAACGACGTCAGTCACGCGAAATTATCTACTATGTTAATAAATATTTTGTAATCGAGGCCGTTAGATTTAAAAAACATATAGATGAAAATGTAAATAATTATTTAAAAAAGTTTCAAGAACGAGTTGCTAATGCCACTGTAATTTCAAGAAGACCTATGAACAATATTAAACGAAGTCAGTAAGTACTAAAACACGTTTTACTGCAATTAAGTTCAGCACTCCGATTTCAGTTTACTCAAGTGGAACGTAGTCAAAAAGTAAGTCCCAAACGAATGGAATAACTTGATTAAATTAAAAAAAAATATAATCTATATGGATGAGTCTTAGATACATACATCCTGCAGTAATGGAAAATCTTGGAGTAATTATAAGAAAAGTCGAGTAAGAAAGCCAATTTCAAAAGTCAACATTTCATAATAGTTTATGCGGGAATGTAATAGGCTTTGTACCCGGTGCCTTTTTAATGTATAAATCCACGGACACTACGGGTGTGTATCACAATGAAATGAATAACGATAACTGCGAGGAATGGCTGGTTAATCAATTATTCCCAAATATATCCGGTGATATTATGTTCTAGGCATCGACAACGCACCCTATCACAACAAATATGTAGAAGTACCCCCCGGAAATTCAAATATCAACAGGAAATGATCAACTGGTTAAAAGGCAAGAAATTCCAGTTGACGCAAAACTGACATTGTACTTACCGAACATATGTTGCGATGCCACCATATCATCCGGATTTTGTTCTTATAAAAATATATGGTCTCAACTGAAAGGCTATGTAGCCTCTAGAAATATGGGTATTAATTTAACTACAGTATAAATATTGTAGACTGAAAAAGTAAACATGATCGGGGTTGAAGAGTGGAGAAAGTCTACGATCATGCAATCAAATGTGAGGATGAATATCGAATAATTCAACACGGTTTCGTATTGGGATGCAGAAATTTAATTGGCATATTATAAGGCCGCATAACGTTTTTTGGCATTCTGTTTGCTTCGCATAACGTTTATACAGAATAAATCATAAGGCATACTTTATTTCCCCATAACTTCATTTATAATAATACTATATTAGCATAAAATGTTCATGCATAAATGGTTTTACAATAACGATTACTAATCATAACATTAATTGGCATCTCACACTATGGCATAAAGTTTACAAGTCATACATATAGAATATCATAATTTGCCAAAAATAAATGGTCTATAAAATTTATAACCCGTTTAGAAAATTAGACAGACATGTGACGTCTCCGGCGCTAAGGAATGTGCAGCCCCTTTACCCTTACGTAACTAAGCGTAGGCACTCGTGCTCGCCTTCACAGTTACGGCTCACTTTAGAAGTTGTCATTTTGAGAAATTGGCATTATGCGAAGTTGGCATTGTGATAAATTGGCTTTTTGAGAAGTTGGCATTCTGAGAAGTTGTCATTTTGCGAGCGGTTGGCATTTTGCGAAGTTGGCATTATGATATAAGACTCTGACCTGCTCCTCCTCGCTGCGCTCAACGTCGCACCTAATATTATTTATGGTTACTTTCAATACTCAACATAAAGTAGGTATATATGATCTGTACTTGATAAATTAGTAACCAAAAGTTTTTTTTATTACTTTACATTTATGACTTTAAACGTTATGGATACTTCCATTATGCGTTTTGTATTTTATGATAATTTATGTTCTTTACATTTATGCTGTATAAAGTTATGATAAAGAAAATTAAGAGTAAGTGACATTTATGGGAATGAAACCATTCTGCTTATCTCAATTTATGCTGAAATTGTTATGCCAAACTACATTATGATACAAAAAATTATGCGACCGAAAGGGCTCCTGGTTTAGACGATTACACTGATGACTAGTGATAAATACGGCTGATAGTGACAGTGATATTGACCTCCTTGAGAGCACAGATAGTGAAATGGAAGGAATTCAGTATTAGAATTATTATTGTTTCTATAAGAATGTCTCATTTTATTATGTAAACTACAGCTGTAACTATCCAAAATAAATAAATAATTATTTTTTTAACTCTTTGTTTATTAGGGGATTTTATTCATTTTATTATTACACAACTTCATTTATTGTTTATGCGACCCGAATACCATGCCAATACCATATTAGCCTCGCTGCGTCCGTATTCGGTTCTGACAGAAAAGACAGAAATATACCAACGCTAAGTCTCTTCTGTCTCATATTTCTGCCTCTTCATCATGTTCATCGTGCCCAATAGAGATTGTCTATCTGCGAGATTCTTGGTACACTCAACCAATAAGTGCTGCACATCTTCTACTTTATCACAAGAATCACAATTCGGGGAGCTATATTTTTTCATTTAATAAGCAAACTAGTTAGTTGGATAGGGGCCAGAGTGCAATCTTAATATAACCTTTAGGCACCTCCTTACAAATCTACCATGGCCAAACCAGGGACACTGAAGAGGCTGAGATTGAATTGTTTTGTACCAAACTCACCAGGGATCTTTTATCAAAATGTTCTTCGCAGATGTTGAAGCTCGTTCGTTTGAATTCTGGCATGTACTTGAAATGACGTGGTAAAAATTCGAAATCTGCACCCTCCTTAAACGCTTTTCCGCTTTCCAAACCTTCTCATTTCCTCTTAAACCAATATGTGCTGGGAACCATTGCAATCTCACATCTCACAAGAAACTGAATTCATGTCAACAGAAAAGACCCAAATATCCAAACCAAACATAGGGTAAAATAGGACTAGAACTAATTTGCTTATTTCTGAACTCTTCGAAAACAATAATTAGAAGTGGTATTTTCTTCCTTCCTTTGGCAAAGCGAGTTAAGTTCCAAAAGTAACATAATATTCTTACTGTTCGACCAAGATAAAGCTTTAGCACAGTACTTAAATGCAAGATGTAGTCTTCTTATTTTCAATGGAGGGATGCTTAACTCGCTTTCCATTACATGAATAGGGGTAGTTTTAATAAAGCTTCCTATGATCCTCAAAGCTTGATTTTGGACTTTGTCTAGTTTGGAGAGGTGGGTGTCCGCACAATTATTGTATAAAAAACATCCATAGTGAAACCCAGTTCTTATTAAAGAGTATAAAGACGGCGAATGTGTTTAGGCTGAACACCTCAAGAAAAGCCATTAAGTATTTTTAAAAGGCTTAAATACTTTGAATATTTCTCAGTCATCTCGTTTATATGTTTAGACTACAACAATTTTGCATCTAGCCACATATACAAATAACGCATGGATTCTGTTGAATATAGGGTTTGACCTCCAATGTTTAAGGATGGTAAAACTTTTCTACGGCCTCTTATATGTTGTAATATTAAAAAGTAAAGCAGAAATCGGATCACCCTAAGCTAGCCCTTGATGTGTCCATCTACATAGTTAAACATTCATGCTTTATTGCTCAATATGTAGACACCTATCACTTAAAAATGTCCAAAGATATCATATCTTAGTGCACACTTGCAACTCGTCTAATATTTCAACAGTTTTTTGGACTGATAAACCCATTGTTGTTGGCCATTTTCGATATCCAAAAAGCAAACTAAAGTGAGAATACTTTTAGAATAGCCAATCTGAATAGTTGTTATTAAATGAACAAGACAATAAATACAGGACTGAGCCTTTCTGAACCCAATCGTAGATGTAGATAAAACCTTCTCTTTTTCTATAAACCATTCAATTCAATTAGATAATATTAAATTAAATTATTTACACCGACAAGAAATCAATGCTATTGGTCTAAGTAAAGGTAATATTAGTGTTCTGTTCACTATTATTTTTTGGAATAGGAACAATTTGAATATCTCACCATTGAAACGTTAGAGATCCTATATGAAATATTAAATTAAATAATTTGAGAAGACATCTTTTGGCACCCTCTGAAAGATTAGAGATCATTGGAGATGAAGTGTCTTTTTTCTTTGGACAATTATTTAGTCCTTGCAAATTAAATCCGATCCGAGAAGATCATTTGAGGACGTAAGCATTATAGTTCTAGTCCGTACAGAGTCTGGAGCTAAAGCACGTAAAGGCTGTTCACTTTGCCTGTAGGGGGATAAGCTTTACTCTGTTTGCAACTCTTTGTCCACCTCATACGATTCCACATTTCAGTGGGACAAGTTTGCTCGTCAATAGAAGAACATAATTTATGCCAGTTATTTGCTTTAGCTTTAAGAATTTCAATGCAAATATCTTCTAGCTTTTGTTTCAATTTATCGAGATTTTGCGGAGTTGGGTTTTTACGAAAATTTCGTAAGCTAGTCTTCGTTCAGCCACCTTGACAGAAAAGGACTCGAATATTCCCTAGAATGGAATTTCCTGGTAGGGTCAGCACATATTTTAATTTTAAGTATACTATTTTCAGCAGCGCATTGTATTTTATTTACAAAGAAATCATACATATCTTGGATATTTGAAAAAACATTATCTTAATTAATTTGAAAATCCCTCTAAAAGATATTCCTTATATTTAAACCAGTCAGCATTTTTTTTACTGTCACAAATAGAAGACAACGGCGCAGCTGACTTAGAGTTTCGGTACTTCCTTAGAGATGTAACCGTACTGCAAGCTATATCGATTTCAATCGCAATCGTTACAAAATAGTAGAAATAGATTCAAAATAGTTATTTTTATTGTTTATTATTATAAAGTAAACTAATAAATATATTTATGCGTAAATAATAAAAACTTATGAGTAAGTGGTTTGAATTGATGCTTTGGCTCTTCATTCCTGAAATTTAAAAAAACACACCTTGTTTGTATGTAATTGTGTATTATAAAAACCAATGCACTTTTCTAATTGAACACAATATTATTATTCTCACTAGATTATCAGACTTAAATATTAAACTTGTGATTATGTAATGTAAAAGATGGTTTTCTTATACAGGGTGCTTTATTTATTAGAGCATAATCCTATAAGGGGTTATACTTAGTACAGGTCATTTGCAACATTATATTGTAACTTAAAATCTAATGATAAAAATAAAAATTCAAATGATATTTACTTAATATCTTAATTTTTTTAAATTTATATGGGCCTAGTTGCATATCCAGAGCATTAAATGTACAATAATAACGTTTTTTTCAACACAATGCTCCAAAATTCAAGAATAAAAGAAAAATTTTATTACTATTTCACGAAAATTTGTCCCTTTAACATAAATAGTCACTATGACATTTGTTGTGCATATTGTAAAAAAAACTTCTACAGTTCCTAAGCTTTCTAATAAGGTATAAAACTTTTACACAAGTGTTCAAACACCGAAAATATCAGACAAACAATGGAGCACGAAGCAGGTAGAAAAAATAAAAGAAATGACAATGGTGTGCCACTCAACAAAAGGGTCAGCTAGCAAAGTGGGTAAATACTATCTGGAATTGTTTGACCTTTGGTTACTAAACCCTTATCTACTAATGCATGTAAATTTAGTCCGTTCTTGTAATTCGTTGCGTTCGAATGCTACTCGGGTGCTATCTGCAGTTTTGTTTTTCTTCTTACGATGGTCTGGCTTGTGACTGTTCTGTGATTGATTGCCCTTCGACTTGGCTATTGAACTGGTTACCGTGCCTGCTCATCCGAAGATTTGGCGTGTATTAAGGACCATGGCTGGAAGACAACGAGATTTCACCAATGAAGAATATGCTGATAGATATTCTGCTTATGTATAGCGTAGCTAGATGCAATGCTGCAGCTGCCCAACGCGAATATCACTTGCAATACCCCAATCGTCGCTTACCTGATGTTGGCGTCTTATCTCGAGTTTATCGAAGAGAACGTGAGACTGGAAGCTTTCAAAGAAGGTATGTCATCTTTAATTTATTTCAACTGGACGGGTTTTATAAAATGCCATACTGTTAAAATGCTTTATTATTACCAAAAAGTAATAAGCCCAGTAAGGCTTGATAAAAGTTAAAGTTTATCCTAGAATTGATAGCTGAGGGATGACAAAGCATTCAAAATTATGGTTAGAAACTTGTGTAAATTCTCTAATTTAAGGTAATTTCTATTACCTTTGAAAATTGTTCTTGTGTTTGTTAAAGTTCATCTAGGAATATTCCTTATTTCAATAATAACACTTCTGCTCGCTGTTAAACTATTTATTAAGACAAGATGTTTTATTTTTCATTAGATGACGTGGATAGACAGCATTTGTACCTTGCCGATGCCGAAGAAGAAATCCTCCTTTTTTCCCAACGAAATTCCACTACCTCTACAAGAATCGTTGTTAATCTCCCGTTGTAAATGTCCCTTGGCGTGTCCCATTTTAAAGTATGTCAGATTATACATGAATCTGGACTTCATTCCTACCACTCCAGTCCAAGTACTCGAAGAAGGCGATCCTATGAGAAGATTACGATTTTGCAGATTTCCTCTAAATTGTAACAGTGTAGACCCAAATTATTTGAAAAATACTTTATGGGCGGACCATAATGCTCACTATTAGGAAGAAAAAGTAGCCGGAAACCCAAAATTAAAGCAGCCTAAAGGATCTCAGAGAAGGATATCAGTAAATGTGTGGATGGGAATCATTATTAATAATTTCATTGGTCCTCATTTTCTGCCCCAGACTTTGAATAGGGAACATTATGAAGATTTTTTACGAAATACTTTATTTGATTTATTAGAAGACATACCATTGGTGACCTTGCGAGCAATGACATTCCAAAACGACAGATGCCCACTTTTTTTTTTTTGGAAATTTACAGTTTATTTATGGCCCTATGGGCTTTTTAAATCTTACCGGACTTTGTAGCTTAGCGCTGACGGCGTTTAGCTGGAACTTACTCCTACATACGATATGCCTAAGGGTGCGAGAGGGTACGGACCTCGGCTTAGGACGTCGTATATTGAACTGGAACACCGGCGTTCCATGTTGTAATATCATCGTCGGGATCTGTGGTCTAGACGCCAACTTCATGAATGCGGCAATGGTGGGCAGCTTGAGATCCTTGTGCAGATCTAAGTTGCGGACATAGGGCGGGGCCCCGACGCATTTGCGTAAGAACCTATTTTGAATAACCTGCAAGAAATTGAGGTTCGACTGAAGTGATTGAGGAAAGCCACACTGGCATATGTCATGACATATGCCAGTGTGGCATATGTCATGACATATGCCAATTGGCGTATACAAGTTTTGTAAAGTGTAAGCTTATTTCTAAGCGACATTTTACTCTTCTTGCAAATTAGAGGGTACAGCCTACCCATAACGAAGGCGACTCGGTCCCGGACGCGTTGTATGTGATCCGCGAAAGTTAGTCCACTATCTAAAGTGACTCCTAAATATTTGACTTTTTTTAGCCCATGGGATCGGAGTACCAAACAGGGTAATCTGACCTAATCTTTTGGAGGGTTTCCTAGAGGTTGTCGTAAAGCTGGTTGAGAGAGAGAAGTAGTGTACTTCTCTCTCTCAACCTGCTGCACTTTTTTCTGGGACTTCTATTCTCAATTTCCTAAACCAAGCGCCTAATGCGTTGGCTGCGGATTGAACTATTCTAGTTAACCTACGTAGATTCCTATCCGATGTGTATAGCGCGGCGTCGTCTGCAAAGAGCTCTGGGTCTACTTTCTCCGTCCTTGGTGTGTCACTAATGTATAGTGAAAATAAAGTTGGAGAAAGCACCGAGCCTTGTAGGACACCGGCTAATACAGGACAGTGAAGAAAGTCTCGTATGATGTGCACGAGGCTGTCTGGCACGCCTAGTTCAAAGAGCTTATATAATAAGCCGTTGTGCCAGACCTTGTCGAAGACTTTAGCCACGTCAAAAAAAGCGCACCCGTGCCTATCTGTTTTCGACCTATGTTCGCTGTTGGACGCAGGAGTGATGGGACCTAAAGCCGAACTGTTCATCCGGTAACAGGTGCTTCGAATGGATGACCTCTCGGAGCCTGTTCAAAATTATACTTTCGTATAATTTGCCTATCGCGCTAAGCAAGCTAATAGGACGGTAGCTTGTAGGTAAATTAGCCGGTTTTCCGGGTTTCCTAATACCTATGACAATCGCTTCCTTCCACGTTTGCGGAAAGGAGCAGTTTGTTAGTAAGTTATTGAAAATAACTACTTACAGTTGTATGAGTGCGAGTGGGAGAGCTTTCAGAACCCTGTTTGATATTTCGTCTGAACCTGGAGCTTTCCGCGGTTTTAAGTTTTTAATTATTGTCTATCTGTTACCGGTTGGAGGGTGTCTGTCGGTGGGTTGCCGCATTTAGTTTCAACTGTGCTATTCACAGTTTCTATGTGGAGGGCGTTGGTGCTTTCTGTAGTCGTTGTGCATTGTTGGGCTAAGCTATCGGCTAGGGTTTCAACTTTTTCAGTGTCATCGAAGGCGGGAGTCATTCGGAGTATCTTATCTCAGTAGGTGGAGGCCTAACGAGCGGAGGCATCGATTACGTGGTAGGGTCCATCTTAAGAGACTTCGCCAAGCTCCAGTAAGCCAGATGCAAAGGCGAAATCTCTTCAAGAAGCGCGTCCCAGTTTGTTAGACCACAGTTCGCGTATGCGAGATTTAACATCTCGCTATAGGGCCCTCATACGGATGCGGTTTGCCTCGGTCGGAGCGTAATCGTACGCCCGGATAGCTGCGTTCTTTGCCCTCAACAACTCCCTCGCATCCTCAGGCAGGATCCAGCGGCGATCATTCGCCACCAGAACCAGCCTGGAAGATGCACTGATACAGGTCGAAGGTGGTTGGTGAAAGCACCGATCGCTCCATTGGTCTCCTCGGTGTTCAGGTCGGGGCTGTCGGTTGCCTTAAGGGCTTCCGTTAGTTTGGCCCAATCAATGTGTGCCCTGGTTTGAGGAACGGGGTCACTTGGATACCTAGCTGCATGACTACCGGTGGGTGATCCAAAGTAAGTTGGTGGATGACTTCTGCTGAGTGTACCGTTAAGTTAACACTTTGTAGGATTGCTAAATCGAGGATATCGGGGCGATGATTTGTGTTGTAGGGATAGTGAGTCGGTTCCCGAGGACCCACTACATCACAGCTTAGCGAATCTAACATGTGATGAAGACGACGGCCGTTTGGGGTGGTAACTACGGAGTACCAACCTGAATGTTTCGAGTTAAAGTCACCAGCTAGTTTTACGGAGGGACTCAGTAGCGAGCGAAGGTCGCACTGAAGTATAGCTTTATCTGGTGGTTGGTAGATGGCTGAGCCGCCGAGCAGCACGGGCAATCGGAACCGGGTATATGAGCGCTGTAATCGGCAAACGGAACGCAGCAATTAATTCCAGGTCAAGTACATAACTGGTGCGTTCCGTTTGCCGCTCACAGCGCTATCAGTGCTAAAAGTGCTCAAAACCGTTCCGATTCGTTTGAGCACGCTAAAAGTGATATTAGTGCTATTGCAATGGGAACGGTAAATAGCGCGCTAACATTCTGATTGTTCGTCGATTAAGTCTAAAGTTATAATTACATTAAGATCTTTGACCCTGAATGAAGCAGGAGCCATTTTTTAACATTATTACAAAAGAAAATTAATAAGCAAGCTTTTAAAATCTTTAATCGACTAATAAAAACATCAACAAGGTAACGTCATATGTCAGTTTGGGCAGGCCGCTCACAGCGACCATGCTCCGTAGCTTGGGCACTGTGAGCGGGAAGATGGCGACGTTTATGACGTCATTGATTACGTATCGATATCGCTGTGAGCACGCTCAAGGGCAACCGGAACGGGTATATGAGCGCTGTGAGCGCTATAATTGGCAAACGGAACGCAGCATAAATGATGCATGACTTTGGGTTTGAAGGCAAAACCATCAACCAATAAGGACATCGCGCTATCATCCAATAGGAGACGGAGTGCTTCCAATTATCGAGCTGTGCTTTCCGCCCCGTGCAAAACAACACAGGCTCCGTAATGTACGGCATGATAAAGCCCAACCATAATTCGCAAACCCAAAATGTGTGCTCTAATTTTTGACATGAAATACGGGCTGTACATTATCGTGTTGTGCTTTCCTGGGCTGTGCATTATTGACACGTTCCTATATTGTACAGCCCGTATTGTACCACACGGAAAACGTGACATGGCCAGGTACATGAATTATTGGGTGTACATTCCTGCCTGTGCCATTTGGTGTCATGGATTATCGTGCTGTACATTAACCGGATCCAGACTTACTTCCGTTGAATCGTTAATAACATCTTGTACACTAATTTCATTAGAACTCCCAGGATGACTTAGAATAACATTTGGTATATTGATTCGTTATTTTTTTCTCCTTTGGTAAAGTCTTCATTATCTTCGCTGCTCTCTTGATCAGGCTCTTTTCTTTTACTTGGCACGCTTTTTTGAACGTCTATTGTTCTTTGCTCTGTAACCTTGTAATTATTTCTCGCATTTCTTTATAATATAGGAATCATTTTCTCACGAATCACATTCTTCTATTATATGGTTGTTATCAGGGCCGGATTTAGAGGTCTGGAGGCCCTGGGCAATAAAGGAGTGGAGGCCCCAAATTATTAGAATTAACATGAACATATTCAAATATGAAAATTATCCGCAATTAAATATCAATAAACATAGTTATCAAATTATATTTACTACTTCATACAAAAAATCGCTGCCAAGATACTATTTCAAAATGCGTATCAGGGCTTTTTCGGATTGGGAGAACGAATATGGGTAAATTATTTTAAACAATTAATACTAATTTGTGGACATATTTGTGTAAGTTTTTACTTTGTACACATGTTAATGGTTAAAAATGTCTAATTTTTTTTAAATAGAGGCACCTAACTTTCTTGTTGTGGGGGGCCCCCATTCCTGTGGAGGCACGGCGCTGCAGCCCCGGTTGCCCGTCCCCAAAATTCATGAATTATGTACTTATGAGATTTCAAAATCAAAAATAATTGCCTTCAACGTGTCTGTTCTCAGTGACGGCTCGCGCGAGACTGAATGGATAAATTCGTAAACATGATGTGAAAACGTTTTTTATTTGATTGTACCCCAACCTAAAGACAGCACTTATAGAAAAAAATTGTTGTACTTTATACAAATAATAAAAATAATTATCAAAAGAAGCACATCATAATTGTTTTACAGCTCCTAATAGATACCGGAGATATTTCGGGGACAGAGATAATGCTCTACGAAGCCGAAATTAGCCCAATGTCTTTTTCGAAAGGTTGGTGTGCAATATTTATCACCGGGCTGTGCATCTATGAACGGCTACTATTTTTAAATTGGATTTCATTTTGAAATTTGCTTACCATGTTTACAATTTACAAGCTTTATGCACTTAAAAGTATAAACTAATAACGGGGTTTTATTATGTTGAGACAAATATGAACAAACTATATTTATATAACAAATATAACAGTTTAATCAGAGAGTAAATACAAAACAAAGTAAATAAGATCTATTAGCAGTTTACGAATGACTTATTTAAATAATAAGCTAAGTAGATACGAAGTACAACACGTATAATACAGGACGACGCGCAGTTCGCTAACGAAGCTAACACGGGACCTATAGTTATAAGCACACTCAATGACATATTACATATATACAAGTCATACCCAAACATTGCTGCATAAAAAACGGCGTCAATGTACTATAGACACATACCCGATATATACAGTTATATAATTTGTGGGAGAAGGAAAGAATAATACGGTTCACTTGTTGTAAGAAAGAGATATCTATGTACTTCGTGACATTGCTTCGCACCAGTTGGTCGCGAGCGTACGTAACGTATCACGTAAATTGTCGCAACTCTATAGCGTTGTCCCTTTTACTCCCACATACAAAATCATATTACATCTCGCTCTTCGAGTTTGTTGACATGAACAGCCATTTTAATTTTAAAACGTCATTTTAAATAGCAAATTAAAATAATAAACAAGATAGTTATAAAAAAATAGTACTTACGCATGAAAAGAAACGTTTATTCTTTCTTTAACAGTAACAGTGTAATTAGTACACTGTCTAAACACACAGGAAGGCATTGTGCGGTATTAAAAACACAGAATAGGGAATAAGTTTTGTTTGACGTTTAGCCGAGACACTGGGTTCCACAAGACTCAAGTCGCAGACAGCAGACAAGTCAAATAGCGGGCAAATGCCTTGCATTTGCGTTGCCATTATTGAGAGTGGATAACCTGTCTCCATGTAATATGTCATTGAGCACACGCCGATAGCCTGTGTTCGAAACGCAAAGAGCGCATTCAACGACCGACCTAAGTCGATGCAGAGAAGTACACTCAGAGCGTTCCGTGCGCAGACTGGCGTGCTGTTAGACATGGAACAAATTATTAGTAACAGTGAAAATCATATGATTTTTTTTTCATATATCATATCTGCTATATAACTTTAGAATCACAGCTATAATGATTTATGTTGGTGGTGTGATTTTGGTGAGAGAATTAGCACGGCGATAATGCGAGCGGCAGGATCGAGCGAGACGCACTTATTTACAGCGCTATGAGTGCGAGTAGCGCATTCGATCGCACTATGACTAGCCGTCTCAGTCAATATTTACATTCTAAACTTTAAGGTTATAAAGATAAGGCCCTTTTTGAATTACAATATTTTTTGTCGGCCACTTTCGGAAATTAGGAGTGGGTATTATAGCTTTTTTTGGATACGGAATCTAAACTATATCTATCAATATTTGACATCAGATTTTGAAACATTGTAGGTATTTTCTGAATCTATATATTAACGGATTTTACGTTGTCAGTCCTAAGCCTGCTAAAGTGTGAAGGGAATTTCATTGCTTATTTCTAATAAATTGATCCAAATAATGCAGGTCTTAGATTTTTTTAATAGTGTTATTTCTATTAAAACCAGCTTTAAAAATTGAGTTTCAAGATTTTATCCGAACCAAGTGAACTATGTAGTTACATACATACATTGCAAGTTCAATAAAAGCACGCGAAAGCAACAATGTTTGCTATAAAAATCATTCAAATTTATCACGGCTAATGAAAAATCACTCCCACATGATGTCATGATAAATCATACCCAATTAAAAACAGCAAGAGTGAAAAAGAGCAGGTGTGAAAAGTAGCAGGTGATTTCACTGTGACAAAAACAAAATCATTTTATCATATGATTATTATTTATAAATAGCAATCATTTCCATGATTACGTGCTGAAGTTCGCGAGCGCGAACGTCTCATAAAAAACGTCAGTCTGCGCTGCGCTGTGTGTTTGGTTCTCGCACGCGAGCGCCGCGGTGCCGCGTTACAGGCTCCCCCGCTGGACTCGCAGACGTCCTGACGAGTAGTCCAGAGGTAGTAGTGGTCATCTGGTTCTGTAATCGCCCTTGCCTGCGCAGAGGTATGACAGGATTAGGTAAAGGAAGGGCTGGCCCTCGTTAAGGGGTCAGTGCTGAAGAGTGATATGTACTCAGCGGTGTTTTTGGAACAGCTGGGTTTGCTATTTCATATGAACAGGGCCCATGTTGTCGGAGAATAACATAAGGACCATCACGCCGAGGGTGCAGCTTAGCCGTTTGATGTCGGGCAGAGTTGCTCAGAAACTTGGTTGCTACCCACACAAGATCCCTGGGCTGATATGAAGGTGATGGGCGACGACATTTATCAGATATCTTATTCCTTGTTTCTTCTTTGTCGCCATGAATTTTTTGTGCCCTCTTTACGGTTTCAGCTAACATAATGAGTTTGGGAGTAATTTCAGGAATGAAATTTTCAGACAAGGTTATTTGCCTAATATCATGTTTGACATCATCATAAGTTCTTAGTTCTCGGCCAAAATTTAAGTATGCAGTTGTATAGCCCGTACTGGAGCAGTTGGAGGTATTCATAGCATACCTAATACTTGGAAGTCTGTCTACCCGATGAACGATGGTCTTCGATGACAAGAATTGCTAATTGGGTTTTCAAGTCACGGTTCTTTCTCTCAACTGGGTTAGTCTCTGGGTGGTATACAGGAGTAAATGCATGATGTATGTCAAGACAATTCGTCAGCTTTTGCATAATAGTGCCAACAAATTGACTTCCATTATCACTGATGATTCGACGCGGTGAAACTTCATTGAGCAAAATATCGGGTCATCATGGTAATGTTGCAACACGGCAAGGCGTTCACCTTGGGGTATTACAAATTGTCCAGAATCGGCATCACTATCCTGTGATACAACATTCCACTACTTATGAAATATCCTTTGTTTGACCAGTAAACGGCATCTTCATTTTTCATGGGTTTCTCCAGGGCTTTGATAATATTTTGTAGCTTGGGATCGGTCATTTGCCCTTGTCAAATCTCTGCTCGAGAATATCGTGGTAGGTCCACAGAAATCACGCAGATCTCATGATTTGTTCTTTCACTTTCTTCATAGGGGGGCCTGGAGAGTCCATCAGCTACAGTGTTTGTCTTCCCTGGTATGTATTCAATTTTCTTGGCTTCATGAAGTAAGCCACCCATCCTTGGCAGTGGATAAGCATCGGGTGCAGTTATGCTATTTAACTGCCGACAATCTATGGAGACCCTTATGTCATCGTTTTTCTTTGGCACCATAACTACCGATGCTGCCCATAAATAAATAGAATGGCTTTGAATTTATCCCGTTTTTCGATGTTGAGATCTGTTCCAAATTCCAGAGAAATCATAGCAATATCGACATTTGGGCCAAAAATCTTGTTAGGTACTCTTCGGCGATATACTTCACTCGTATTTATTGCCATCTGGGCATCTCTGAAGAGTGATCCGAAAAACCTAGATGAATAACCTGCAAGTCTCGGGCTGTTTAGTACAGGTGACGCTGGAGGCGTCCTAAAATCGAGCAACGGAGGGGTTGTGTAAGAAATTTCCACCTCCTCGCCTGAAAGTGATGCACCTGGTTTCGGTATTAATTTTATTGGACTCACTACTGGCTCCAACGCCGTCGTCTTGATGAGTTTGGCGATTATGGCTTCAGTTTTCACATGTGTCTTTTCAGTCCTCGTCTGGAGCTCAGCTACTGAAGGTACCTCGTCGACTTCATTGATGTGGTTAAATTTTTATCCAGTCTTGTCAAGGAAGTGGTGCAAGAGCTGAGGCAAGTTAGGAATGATGCTTGCATCCTGTATGAAGTCCACTCCTAGCAAGGTTCTGTTATCGTGGGATTCGGGTAGCACGATAAAATTAGTTACTACAGTTCTCCCACTAATGGTGACTGGTACTGACGCCCTTCTCACAAGTTATCGGCGACGTAGTCCATCAGCCAGCGTATTGTCGCCGATTCGGTAGTAAACTTCGTTCCCTTTTCCTCAAGAATTTTGTGTAGAACCTACGATGCTACACTGAGTTTAGCTCCGGTGTCGAGGAGCGCTCGTCCTTTGACGCCACTAATCTCGATATCGACGGTTGGTCGTAGGCGAGTAATGGCAGAAAGGCTAGGATTAAGTGCGAAGAAACCAACTTCCATTGATCCTATCTTGGGGCCTGTGTTGTATTTCTTGCACTTGCTCCTTACTACGCCAGGCTCACCGCAGCCATGACTGGTAATCTTGGTGATCGGTACCGGTTTATACCAAATTTGAGGATTCGTCGGTATTTTCTGGGATCTTGCTTCCTTCTTTCGGCATTGATCCTCAGCATGCCCAAAAGCGCGGCAGTAGGTGCATCTAGTTCTATTCTAATTCTAATTCCTCGATTTGCCGGGCCTTTTTCAGGAATTCATCGAAGGTCGTGACGGTATCCCGAGGTATACTATCCCTTATGTCCACGTGTAAAGAGGTGTATTAAAGGTCTAAGCCCCCCCCCCCTGGTGACAAGGGGGGCTTAGGCAGTTCAGCCAAGAGCGCACGCTTCTTTGCCACACAAAGTTCAGTGCCCTCAGATCGCATCTGTTTGATGGTGACAATTTCCTCGTATATTTTGTACGCCGGTTTTTTAGGAGCAAACGTGGTGCGAAGACGTGTTCTTTTCCGAGCAAGAAGTTATTTCCTCCTTGACTCCCATCCACCATATAGTTGCTTCAGTCAGCAGAAGTTTTACCCCTTCTATGGCATTAGCACCTGTGACGTTCTCAATATTTTTATAAGTGATTATCGTCAATACAAAGTCTTCTACAACGGATGTGTCGTGAGTTCCATTAAAGCGGGCTATACATAGCGCAAACCTCCCGGTTTTTGGAGTTAGGGGGAAACTGAGGTTCCTAGTCGCCAGAACTTCTAAAAGTTCTCTGAATTAATCGTCCGTGAAATTTACGTTAGTCATATTTAAGTTAATACGCCTACTACCTACTACTGCTAGGTAAAATATTTAAAAAATCTATTTTGACGGCAAGAATAAATATATAAATATACATAAATAACACTTCAAAGAACCTACACAAAAGGGGACAGAAACAAAAGCAAAAGCCAACGTATATAATATATATAGAAAGTACATAAAGTAGGTATATGTACTAGTATATATATACTTTACAACACCCCGCTTTGGGCTGCCAGATTTATAACGGGGTTTTATTATGGGGGAGACAAATATGAACAAATTATATATATAACAGTTTAATCAGAGATCAAATACAACACAAAGTAAATGAGACAAATCTATTAGCAGTTTACGAATGACTAATTTAAATAATAAGCTAAGTAGGTACGAAGTCCTAGGACGCAACGTATAATACGAGACGACGCGCAGTTATACGCACACGCCGATAGCCTATATTCGAAAAGTAAAGAGCGCATTCAACGACCGACCTAAGTCGATGCAGAGAAGTACACTCAGAGCGTTCCGAGCGCAGACGGATCTAAATGTTCTTACGCATACCCAGCCGCGCGCGATCGAGGTTATGTGGGACTCGCTCCGAGCCTAGCAGAGCCTTTAGCCACTAGAAAACCCCCTGAATGACTCGTGCAATTTTTTTGCCTCACAGCCTTAATCTAAGCGACGACCAATTGGAGGAAAAGGCCGCGCTAGCGGGACCTCAAGGGGTCACCCGCTGGGAATTAGAAGCATAGCACTGAAGGTGGTCAAAATGAAAAAGAGGCGTGCTGTAGTTTGCGAGCGCCTTATAACGTCAGGCATGGTCCAAACGGGGTGTGCGGCGGCGGGGCAGGGCTGTGCTGCGCTGTGTGTTTGGTTCTCGCGCGCGAGCGCCGCGTTACAAACTTTAAAAGATTCTAGCCACGCTTATCAGTTTACAGATATGTTTAAACTCTGAGAAAATAACCCCTTACATGAAAATCGAAGCAAACATAAACCAGAAATATTTGAGGCGTTAAAAGTATTATTTGTTAAATTAACCTTCTATTGGTTCACATTGCTTGGGTTACAGAAATAAAACAATCATTATTAAACGGCACTATTTATTGTATAGCTGCCAATAGAATGGTCCCTTCTGATAAAGTTACAAATTACCTAAATCTTCATGTTCTACGGACCTTTTAGGAATACAAAAACAGCTTTAATATATATGAAGATGAGATTTACAATTGTATACTGTATAAATTCAATGATTAAGGCGATTCCGAAATTTATTTTTACACTTGTCTCAAAGATCTTTGGTGTACCTTAAATAAATTATTTAAAAAGAAATAGCACTTACTGTTCTTTTTTGTAGATCCAAAAAATAAATGTATAGTAAACAATTTTTATCATAGGCCATTTTCAATTATAAAATTTAAAGTACTTGCGCGTAAAGTAAAATAATAATAAATCTTTCTTTACATATAGTTAATATCATTATATTATCGGAAAAGAACTTAACCTAAAGCGATCTAATAAATAAACGGAAGCGGTAAACTCCGATACAACAGAGTCCCGTATAAGAAGGATCCAACGCTTTTCATAATAAGACATAAAAGACGTATACAACTTTAACGATAGATACCTTAATCTCAAATGATGTATAATAAATATTTATTTTATTTACATGAAAAACAAACATCGCGATTTTTTTGCAATAAAATATATAAAAATCTGTTGGTATAGAGAACAAATTCAAATTATGACGTTATTAATTTTACAAAGTATGTGTAAGCAAACTATAAATCCAAAGATGACCGGAAAAATCAACTTCTGTAAATTAATACAAACCCCGAAATATATTTAAAGTATAGATATTAACAGGTGTTTTATGCGATTCATTGAAAAATAAGACTGCTAAATGTTAACTATCACTTTATGTTTAAGTGACATATGGCCGCCGTATAGCTTTTGTTTAGCAAATTTATACCATATCTGTAATTCATCCAAGTCGAGATTTGCTAAGCAAAATCTATAATTTATGAGATGAGATGCTTAAGTAGCGCATGACATATGATTACATAATATTTTTAAAGCGAATAGCTGAGCATTATCTCAGCTAAATGGTCAAATAAAAAGGCCACTTTATGATAACTATGTGAATGAAATCTGAGCAACATATGTTTACAAGATTGGTATCGCATGTTATCAGCATAATAATGTATACTGTCTCGTAAAAAATCCAAGTCCAAAGCACGCTTTATACATCGTAGCGTGCATTGTGCACGCTTTATACATTGTAGCGTGCATTGTGCAGGCTTTATACACGCGTTACTGATGCATGTACATAAAGAACTCTTTACTAATAAAATTTTGTGCTAATAAATAATGTGCCAAATATATTTTTAAGTGCTGTGCAAATCAGAATACCTTTAAATAAAGTCACTACTTTGTGAACCATCATAAAATACACAACACACATTTCATGTTGTTAATAAAATAATGTTGGGTTGAATTTAATTTTAAGCTATGGTCAAAATCCATTCTTTTAAAGATAACCACAGATAATTCTGACTTTATTTTTATTTCTTTCACACATTTATTAAAAGACAAGATATTGATTTTATTGTAACAAGAGGTACTCTAGCTTTTATCTTGATTAATACTTTTGTCATAATTATGACAGATTCTGTAAGTATGTATGTACCTTTTTTGGCACGCTCTACAGGCTAAACCGTTTGACGGGTTTCAACATATGAGGTGTTATATTTCGTCTTATTTGTGAGAGTGACATAGGATATACTTTTTCCGGGAATTCCCATGGAATTAAACCGGCAAACCATTTTAGCCGTGGGTCATTTTTTAATTGATCGTATTGAGCAGGTTTTTTAGTGAAACTTTTTGATCTAATAGTTTTGTATCTAAGAAAAGTGACTAAACTGGGAGATTTTTTAGCTATAAATAAAAAATCTATTGAGATATTGCATTTAAAATTTTGAACCTGTATGAGCGGTTCACTTTAAAGTTGATGTTGTAGTTTTTTCCTGTACAAACTAAAACCAGCTTTGAATTGTCAAATATATGAATTATTAAAACATCATTCTATATCAAAGTAGAAAATATCGATTTGAGTGTAAATGTATTTTTGTTAATGCTTAATTTTATTAAGTCGCAAACAGAAATATAATATATAAAGAGATTACACGGAAATTGGAGAGATTCAATTATTTATAAAAATCAAGAGTTTCAAACCACATTTTGAAAATGTAAAATATCACCCATCAAAATTTTATGTATATCCATTACAGTTACTTACAAGCATATTCACACAAATTAACAACAAATTACAAATTTCAACAACCTTCGGTAAAATTGACAACCCTTAGCACAATCAATAATTTATAAATATCATAATTTCGTTACAAATACTGATTTTAGGTGTCTTTAACATGAGAAATTTCATTGCATAATGATTATGAATCAAACATTTTCCGTAATTTCCTTGATTATAACCCAATAAATTTAAGGATGTCTTTATTTGTTCCTATCAATGTGTTATCACACAATTTTTGTTTTGGTTGTAATATCTTATATATGGGTGGCCAAAAACGTTTTTGATTGTACTAAGTTTGAGCGAAATTTATCTCTAAAGTATATAAAGTGGGGACGGAGATTACTTCCGATAAAAGCTTTAGGGTAATTAATCCAAGGCACTTAATTAACACTTTACATTGATACAAATTCGAATGAAAATTTTTAATGTGTACTTTTATAATCAGAAAGTTACAATAGTATTTTTAAGGCACTTCTGTGATATTGATTGGTAATGTAAAAAGACAAATATCAGAAGATACGAAACAGCTGTCTTATCACATGGCACTTACAATAAGCAAAAAGATATATAACAATGTAAATACATGCCAACATTAAAAATTGTTTCCCCGATTATATTTAATCAAGTGTTTTTGATAGAAGCGAAACTACATTTTAATAAATGTACATAAAACTTATCATAATAATAAGCAATTATTATTTACTTACAATTCTAAGTATCAATCTCGTGGTGTGAGCGAAATCGGTCTTCTAGTATGTGTCTTACAACTGTACTCAAAGGCCAATTTTCTGTTTTACTTAAGAAGTTTGCTGTCTTTTCGCAATGAATTGTTTCAACGCAATCATAATTACCAACTACAAACGGCATATCGGCCTTTACAATTTACACATTTACAAATCATGTACAGATGATATGCCTGTCAAGTATTGACAAAAAAAAATATTTTAATGGTGCTGATTTAGAAACGCTGCTATGTACAGTACAGTTTGACTCGTATGTCAATACTTAGAAGAAATGCTGCTTTTTTGTGTTTAGTTTCTAGTTGTATGTTGAATGTATGAATAACGTTTTCACATGTGAATAGTCGCTGCAGTGTAACGAGCTTCGCCGCGGCGCCAAGTCCATTGCGATGGTCGGTACTGTAAAAATCATTTAAAACTTAATTAAACCAGGCCATTTTTATGGCATTTAAGAATTACTGTGGAAAACACAAAATTGCATAATTTTCCATTATATTCTATCTAAACTGTCGTGTAAATTATACAGATTAAACATTTTTTTGTTAGTGTCATTTTTAATGACGAACAGCATATAAACTTGTTGATGTATAAAACAAATTAAAAAGTATCACTTAAAAGATTACAAGAATTTAATCCATAAAATATTTTTTGTCACAGTAGTATTTGTATATTTGGGTGTTTATTACTTAATCATGCAAGAACGATTGAACGCTGAAATTTGGAATATAAATAGCTTACAATAACACCAATACAGCATTTAACGCTCTAACAAGACAAACAGATAAACCAACCTTAATGAGAATCTGTCCGCTCCTCGTATGGGGGTTCTTGAAGGCATACAATAGCCAGGCGGCGAGACTGCACACAAGGGTCAACACAAGGAACGCCGCGACGACGCCACCTATGGGCGAACGCGAGTCCGGCGACGCTGACGGCAAGTTGCGGGTAACGTTACGACGAATTATTGGTTCCGCTGTGGAGGATTTATTCTTTTTAATGTGGGTTTATGATTATGCACATTTTGTTGATTTTTATTTTTGTGTCATAAGCTTGGGTACATGTACAAATATGGTGAATTATTTTTTGTAAGTCTCCAGATATGATGGAAGACAAACGCCTGCCTATTCATAATAAGAAAATTATGGTTGAGCCTGCAAGTATTTAATTGTCACTTACTCGTACTTACGTCAAATTCAAATATTTATTTCGCAACATAGACAATTACTTGTTCTTATTGACGTCAAATAAAACGTGACTCAACCACCAGTTCGGAAAAACCTTCGTGAAGAAGAACTGGCAAGAAACTTCACTCACAGGTATATTTTTTTCAAAATAAATTTACAGTGTGTCTTTATGTCTATACAAAAATTATTCTTTTCTGCATTTGTTAGCTCAGTAAGTCTCCCTCCCCCCAAGTATCCATACGACGAACGCCCTCAAAGCGCACCAGTTCACGAGTTAACGCGGGATCCAGCCATCGCCCTCCTCAACCATAACGTCACTACTTAAAGTCACCAGTGTAGGTACTGAAATTGAGTAAGGTCGTTCCAATATTCAAAGCAGGTAGTATATCTGACCCTTATAATTTTTCTTTATTGGCCACGTGATAATGCTTTTAATTTCATAACTTAGCCACGGGAAAATGAGATAGCCTCTAATAAACTAATTCGTCTTTTTTGCAACATCTATTAAATGTTATATTTGGGTTAGGTTAGTGTTAGGTTAGGCTGTATTTATCCCAATAATCGAAATTGGGTGATAATTCAAAATTTTATAGCAAAAACATCATGTAACAACATATTTTTAATGGCGAAGATAGCTAACTAGTGGCTAAGATAGTATGATTGAGACGCTCGTCGGTTGTGGCTGAGTTATTAATTTATGGCAATATAGACGTTTTGTTGCGTATTATGCTATTAAAAAGAAGTCCGTTTAATTAGCACCCTATTACACTACCAACACTCAGTAAGATTATAGAAAAATTTTTTTTCAGATGTATATATACTTTCTATACTACAAAAAATATTACTATCTCATTTTTATAGCAATAGTTTGATGACTTGTAAATTAATTTGATTTCACGCGGAGTCGTGACAACAACTGATGCCGGTGTTGAGCTCATAAAACACATATTCAGCGCCTGGGAGGAGTCGTGATGCTATTGGCGTCTTTTGTGACTTGTCCAAAGCGTTCGACTCTGTGGATCACAATACACTACTCAAGAAACTGTACCATTACAGCATAAAAAACCATACGCTGGATTAAATCCTATATTTCTAATAGACAACCGAAAAATCAGGATCGGCAGAGACATTGTGTGTCCCTTAGGGCTTAGTTCTTGGTGTTTTCTCATTTTTAGTATATGTCAATGATCTGCCATCTTTAGTTAATAATCAATGCGAGGTCATATTGTTTGCTGATGATACTTCCTTCTTATTTAACATCAAAAAACAAGAAACTGAATATCGACCAGTAAACAAATGTATCTCTAACTTAGAGAAGTTGTTCTCAGCTTAATTTGCTCCTGAATGAAAACAAAACTAAATGTGTTTACTTTGCCAAACTTCAATCAGGTAAATACAAATATTGTAGTTTAGAACCAAGAACTGACTCCTGCAAACTCCACAGCATTTCTGGGCATAACCTTATGATAATAACCATATGACCATAACCAGATGCAAAACTTCATTGGGGACCGCATGTTGATGGGTTAGCGAAAAAGCTTGGCTCTGCCGCATATGCTGTTAAAAATGAGATGAATTTCAAATGAAACAACTGCTCGATTAGTGTATTTTGGTTGCTTCCATAGCCTCATGACATATGGCATTCTCTTGTGGGGAGTGCTGCCGACATCGATATTATATTTATTCGGCAGAAAAGGGCCGTGTTCGCAATTTATCAGCTTGGTCTAAGGGTGTCACTTAGAAATAAATTCAAGGAAATAAATATTCTTATTTTTCATTCCCAGTCTATTTTAGAAAATTTAATGTTTGTAAAAAGAAATAAGCTGGCAGCTCATAATAATAGGCTTCATAAAGTCACGAATTCATTCATGGGTCAAAGTATATGCTTTTATAATTAGGTTCCTGAGGATATCGGCAACTTCAAAGACTTCAAAGAAACTCTAAAGAAAACAATTGTGCGCTACAGCTTATAAACTATCCGATTATTTTAACGATAAAACGGCTTGGGTATAATCGCCTCATTTACAGGCTTTTACTAGTATTTGGAATAAAACATGTATAATGTGTCTGTTTGTTTGTTAAGTTCTTCGTCCTGATGATTGTCTATAACGTCCTTGTCACTAAGGTACCTGTTCTTACGGTAGCGTCGGGTGACGGGTCGCTCACTTCCCTCTAATATAATTAAGGGGGGCGACGGCTGGATCCCGCGTTAACTTGTGAACGGGTGCCGTTTCAGGGTGTTCGTCATTTGGATAGTTAGGGGATACTAACCGAGCTAACAGATGCAGATAAGAAATTATTTTATAGACATCAAAAGATATTGTTAATAAATTTTTTTTCAAAAAATTATACCCCTGAACTTTCTTGCCAGTTCTTCCTCACTAAGGTTTTTCCGAATTCGTGGTAGAGTCGTGCTTTATGTGACGTCAATAAGAATAAGTAATTGTCAATCTTCAGAAATAAATATTTGAATTTGAGGTAAAACGCAGAATTTGTATTTTTCTCATTTAATATTAAATTACATCTTACAGTTTCAGTATACGATGTATAAATTATAAGTTTACGATGGCAGAAATTATTTAAAAAGTGATTATTTAGCTGCCTAAGTATGGATCTTGGCTTTCACTACCTTACCTTAGCTAACATGGTCACTACCCAAACTACTCAATAGACCAATATGAAACTTTGCATACCAACTGTCAAGGTACAGAGAATAAAATAGGATACCTTTCAACTAATAAACAACTATCCCTACTACTACTACTATATACAACTACATACATAGAGGATTAGCCTTAAAAATCACATTGGCCAGCCTCACTTGAACTAGGGTTTATTTTAGGCAATTTAGGCAATAGTCTACCACGCTTGGCTACTGCAGGACTTATGCTAAAAAGTGGTAAAATATGACGAAACATTGATTTATACAATTGTGATAAAATATATATTAAAATTTGTCGTATTTAAATTAGAATAAGAAAATTGTTTGTTTGACAGATGGATAATACATCAGCTCACGTATTGAACGATGCAAGTTACCTCTCACGCTGATTTTCAATATTTCAATGGGACAATATCCGCAACAGAAGTTTCTAGTAAAAGCAGGGTTAGTATTGGTAAATAAGATAGGAAAAATATTATACCAGATATGTAAGGTCCCCAGCAGACAAGAGCCCAGCTCAAACATACAGACATATAAACAAAAAATACACTAAACTTGAGAGCTTTGTTAACAAAAGCTTCTATCATTGAACACTTAAAACATGTATATAGGAAACATGGACGACTCAACATAAAAAATTGGAACAAAACATCAATTTGGGAAAATTTTTACTTTAGATTGGTTATATATTTGATTTAATTTTCGCTAGTTGAATTTTGAAATATCTCCAATAAAATCGTAACATTATACATACACAAGCAAATTGATTTAAGTCCACCATAGGCTCATTTGTCTAACTCAAGCTGAAAGCCAGAATCCACACTGATTGCGGGACTTTCTATCAACTTAAGTCCCTCCCCCGAACATCTCTAGCTGCAATAAATAAAAACACTTTTAACAAAATTAACTATACTTACGTGTAGTAACAACACTGGTATTGTCAGTAACATCAGGTTCATTCCCATAAGGAGACCCTCCGGTTGAAGCGTTACGCGCCGGACAAGCACCGGGTTTGCTAACCGCTGTCCTTTCGCAGTCTATGGGAGAAACGATCATATAATGTTAAATTATGCTGTCCTGACCTGCTAACAGCGCGACTTTTCCGGTCGAATTGTGAATATTCCTTCATAAATTGTATTAGATCCCGCCGTTTAGGAGTTCAGTGACACACGAGTACAGAAGAATTACGAATAGTAAGGCACGTAAACAAAGGGCTTAAGGGACAAAACTTAAAACGAAAACTGTAACGAACTGAACACAGCTATCAAGCATATCTATCTACGTTATATAGATCGATTAATTTATTAGAACTTAATAATTAAGAAGAACTTACTTCTGACAATCCAGTCTTGCTTGTTTCTGTCGGTGCCGCTGGAACATTTCTTCAAGTCGTTGCACCATGCACACTGTCAGAACAATGAAAAAGTAATAGTCGAGTAATAGTCGGTGTGGAGGTAAGTAGCTTTGCCTTTCATGCCAGAGGTCCCGGGTTCGAATCCTGGTAGGGGCAGATATATTTCATCATATGTGCTTTCTAATCATGGATGTTTATTTAAGTTTATTTATAATATTTATAATCAAAAAATATATCTATCTGTGTTTATATATTTCTTAAGTTTATTTATCCGTTATCTAGTATCCATAACACAAGTTCGTAATGATACTTAATTTGGGCTAGATTTTGTGGTGTGTTAATTGAAAATATTTATTATATTTATTTATTTATGATTATTTGTAATAGATCATTCTTAACAATAAAAGATCCATAATGATCCAAACACATTATTAAAATAAACGCAAGTTAGCTTCAGAAAATAACTATTGTGTAAATATCACTTTGCCTCTGATTTTAAGGAAGCAAATAGACAAATGTTACTTACAAAAGTTATAGTCTGCGTGAAGTTGCTGTACATTGTTTGAAGTGAAATTAAAAAAAAAAAAACAATTCCTTACAATTTTTTGCAAAGAAAAAGGCCTTTAATGTACACGGCCGAATGGCGTGGAGATATTTGTCAATACCCTACACTTTAAAAGTTATAAAATAATTGTAATTCCTCCTGCTATCACAAAACGAATTCTTGCTAATGTACAACCAAAAGTCGACTATTTTGGGCAACTTACATCAAACCCAGTATTGTGATTAGTGCAGGTATCGCAAGAGTTGTAAGCCAAGCAAGTTGGGAGCGCCGTCAGCCACAAGATAGTTCCGTTGGCGATCTCATGGTTCTTGAACGAAACGCGATGGTACTCGTAGATGGTCTTCCGGCGAACGTCTACAGATGAAAAAAAATTTTATTTATACATTTAAATCTTTCATAAAATTTTTCTTTAAATCAGGCTAAATCTTTGTATCTCAGGAACGAGGTAAAAAGTAGTTGTAAAGGACGAAAGCGAAATGACATAATTCCCTAGATCAAAAACCAACTGTATGGCCCAAAGTAAGCAGAGCCTGTGTTATGCGTGAATGACTACACAAATAATAAGTAAAAAAATTAAAATTAGACCGCATAAGATTAAGCTTCTCACTGACGATAATATCTTTAGTATAATATTGCGACAGCTTTTAAGAAGTATTTCATTCTAGTTTCGAGTTTTTTTTTAATTGTTATATTCATCGCCTATTTAGCAGCTGAATGTGAGTACAAGATGGATTTCAAATTCCGACCCATAGGCACCTGGGTGGGAAAATATTAAAACATTTAAGATTATATACAGTGCGTCCCACGGCTATGCCACATGGAGGGCAAGTACCTTGAATATTGTAGATGGAACATTTTACTGAAAGAAAACATTATTTTAACTTAAAAAACTAATTTAAACTGCATTCATAGATTTTTAAATAATTACATGGTTGAACTGGGAATCGAACCTGCTACACGAGAAAATAAATTACCCTGTAGTTTTATCATACCGATCGAAAGGCCTTATCATAAGGATTATTTTTTGCTAAATAACATAGTGTCAGGCATAAAAGGAAGACCATGAATTTAAGCATTTTTGATATAAATTTAATTAGTTTTATCAAATGCTCAAAATGAGTCCCATTCTGTTGAATACAAAGTCGCACTCTTTTGATTATTTCGCTCCCTGTAGATTTTTTGATCATGTTGTGGTGGGTATTTAGAATAATACGTCTAATTTCTGCTTGTAGCTCGTGGACACTTTCATACTGGTTCTTGTAAACAAATTTTTTTACATGGGGTTATGTAAAAAATTGGAGGTAAGTAGCTTTGCCTTTCATGCCAGAGGTCCCGGGTTCGAATCCTGGTAGGGGCAGATATATTTCATCATATGTGCTTTCTAGTCATGGATGTGTATGTATGTTTATTTAAGTTTATTTATCCGTTATCTAGTATCCATAACACAAGTTCTTAATGGTACTTAATTTGGGCTAGATAATGTGGTGTGTTAGTTAGAAGTATTTACTGTTCTGCAAGAAAATTCCATAAATAATTAAAAAATCCAGCAGGTCTAACATGTGTTTTCTTCGCTATGTCGTTTCTTCACGAGATATAACAATTATCAAGAATAAAATATCTCTTTCTTCCATCTTATCATCATCTCTCATCTTAGCATAAGATACGAAGGATGAATGAATGAAAAGAAGACAAAGTTTCTACTGAACAAAACGAATTCTCACGGTTTTGACATTTCATTGACTTTTAAAAATGCTGCTATATTAGGGAAAACTTACAAATGACCCAAGAAAGAAAAGAAATCTCACAAAGCAAGCCTATTTTTCATCTTGGCTATGCCTCAACTAATTTTGACTAGGAATCGAAAGACTTTGATGAATTCAAATACAAATTCTTTTCTATTTGACTTATGTTAAAGAAAGAAGACAAAGTCTTATTTGTCCTCTCAAAATTCACAGGAATAGAGAAAATGGTCCATTTGGCTTTCAAATTAGCTAAGTCCTCGGTATATCTGGTTTCCACCTTCATGTTACACCTGCAGACTTAAAATGCAGAATGGTTACCACATGCATTGCATTTCAATAGATTATCACAATACTCAACTGCATAATTAATAGGTAACTAAGATTAATGTTATTAGGCAGCAGATTCTCCTAACTTGCGCGTGAAAGCTTGTCGATGTAGCAAGAAAAAAATAATCAAAAAGATATTTAAATTATACCTTTTTTTGATTAGAAAAATTAATAAAGCCGATTAAAAGGTTTTTTTTTGCACACGGCTCACAGACATCTAAAGGGGCGCTACAACCATCTAAAGGGGTGCTACAAACATCTAAACGCTTCCCATGTCGCCAGGCGGAAAAGTCGAATATGGCACCCGTAAAGTAATTCTAGTTTTGCCGAGACGAGCCGAAAAGGCACAAGATAAATACGTGTAGTAGTTGCTGCGGGTCAGACTTGTCGTTCGACAAAATTGCCGACTCGAATGTGCCGGGCCGAACATATGCATAAAGCATGTATTTTGTATCATCGCTTGCACTAGCTGTATAAAAAGCATACTCAACAACCATTATATACAAAAAGACAATAACACTTACACATAATAATTTTATCCGTCAGGTACGCGTCACTAATGCCGACTTTGACAGGGTGCTCGCTGTCGTTGATCTTGCTAATGTTCATCGGTATGTCTTTGTAAGCAAAAACGATATCACCATTCTTATACAGAGTGACAGCAAACGTGAATTGCTTCATCACGTCTTCTTGGAGAGGCACCTTTTCCCATATCACGGTAAATTTGTCATCTATAATTGAAAGTTTAATATTAAGACGGATTGAAGTAAAATTTTAGATGTATTTTGAGTTATTTGGATTGATACTTAGGTTGAAATAGATGACAATAAAACTCTGTGTAACCTAATCTCATGAACATCAAGTTTAAAATACATAATAAATTTCAATTTGTCGAAAACGATGAACTTTCTGAATCCACAACATACGATAGCATATTCTCAACTCGGTACATCGTGATTTATAAACTGTCTCGATTGCAAACGTGACACAAATTCTGTGTGAAATTAATATTATCACTTATTGTCCACATAGTATTTTACAGGCTTGTTTTTAGCTTCTGTGTGAAAATAATTAGAAAGTAAAAACACTTTAAAACAGGGTTACTTCGATAACAAGGCACTAGTGTTTCACAGAGTAAAATTATTTAAAAGCATGAATGCTCTTTTAAACACATATGAGTAAGTCTTCAAAACATTGTTTTGTACAATAGATGGTATTTGTACACGTTATAGCGTTAACATCAGATAGTCATTTTTTATCAATCAAAGCAGGTTGAGAAGAACCGATCTTTTTAGTACAGCAAACATCTTATAACATTGCATAATTTCTATTATTATCTCTTCTAATGTGATTAGGACTAAATGTACTTTTTGAACAATTTAACATGGGTCTTACCGTAATATGTCTAAACGCTGAAACTCTTTTTAAATACTGGATTTAAAAATAAATGTCCATCTTACCATCCTCAGCGATCTTCACAAAGCTATCATTCGTGCGAGTAGTATCGAAATTCGCCATTAACGGAGCTATATACTGCGTCGCCGCCAACCAGTGGTGAACATGCTCGCCCGTGTATATGAACCCGCCCGTAGCCACCGTTACGTTGTTCAAAACATGTCCGTAAAACGGGAACTCGAACTTTAACTTCTGGCTCTGTGTGAAAAAATGTTTAGGTTCATATAGGTGCTAGCAATACTTGAAGTAGTGTAACATTTTAAGCCATTTTCGATACATTATCGTTATATTTCGGCAGCACCAAAATAAAAGCCATTAGTACTTTATAGGTTTTAGTTAGAGCTTTTAGGTCACGTTTCTAAT
This sequence comes from Marasmarcha lunaedactyla, assembly GCA_923062675.1. Classification (NCBI taxonomy): domain Eukaryota; kingdom Metazoa; phylum Arthropoda; class Insecta; order Lepidoptera; family Pterophoridae; genus Marasmarcha; species Marasmarcha lunaedactyla. Next base: position 6,585,319 of record OV281339.1, on the reverse strand, counting down.
TCATCGTAATACAAGAAATATTTGAGAATTAAGTCCAACTTCAGACACAGCAGCCATGTGATTAGTTTTGAGTAACGCGTCCTGCGCGAACGACGCAATGAATCTTACGTTTTACTGAAGATATTTTGCCGTCACCGAGTTTACAAAGGTTATGGGTTGCCATAATCATGCCTAATACTAGCTTGTGGAAGTACTAATGTCAAGGCTCTATAAAGAGTATATGGGTAAATTGCGTGGTAAATTCGTTGCGTGCAGTTATTTTATGATTCATGACAATTTTAGATTTTGTTCTTTTTAGATTTAGAGGATTAGCAAGTTCACTGAATTTTTGTGTGAGACTGAAAAATCTGTGACGCCCGATTTACATCCTCACAAATTCTAAATAGTAATTGAGGCACAACACTAATGTATTTTAGTGTTAATTAAAAAACATACTTACGTTTTTCTAAAAAGGAATAAAATCAATTTCTCTTTATTAATTAAGTGAGTATCTTCTTAAAATATACATAATGTATTATATTAATATCAAGTAATTAGATTTGATTGTTAAATATATAAGAGTATTTCTATAAATGACATGCCCAGTTTCCTTACAACTCTATTATATCAAATTGTATTTTTTTTTTTATAAAAGTAAGATTTTATTGACCAGTTCTTCAGTAGGTTCGAGCACTCGGGTATTTGACAACATTTGAAAATGCAAGTTTTTATCATTTATTTAGAAAAATATATGTTATTTTACTGCTTACTGGCATCAAATGTTGCAATTTTTATTATGACAGTATTATCTACGCAGCTATTATATATTTTATCAAAACGCCCATAACATTTTTAGTATGATTTACACGTAGTGACGTCACAACTCAGAACCGTTTTGTATGGACCGTTTTTCGGCAATTCTCAGCAGCTCCTCAAACATATCGCTGTATCTAGAAAACTTTCGATTGTAAACATACTGTTAGTTCTGAAATTTTTTTTTTTACTGTTGATATGTTGATAAACTATTTAAATATGCAATAAACAAAATTTGCCAAACACCCCATTCCACATTTCAAGCTTATAGCGTAAACATATCTGGCTGTCAAATCGTGAAGGATACCATGAAATTGTATGAATTTACAGCTTCATTACTAACACTTTTAAAATGATGCCTCTAGACAAGCAAATGGACAATGCGTGAAGCATTAAGATATCCTATGCGCAGAGGTGAAACAAAGACCTAAAACCGTAAAAATAATCCGCCATTACGTCCATCCAGCGGGCCTAACGTGAGAATGTCACGTGATCGAGTAAGTGTTATAGTTTAGCTGTAAATTGGCTATGACTGGGGCCCAACTCTTGAGATGGTTCAAGGTTCTAGCCGACAAAGCAAATGGCTTATAGCCTAAAATTTTACGATTAGGGTTAAAAAAAGTCAAAGAAACTCAAACATAATGGAAAAGTAGCTTATTGATAATATATGTACTTACAGTTCTACTACTTACTTACAGTTTTATTCTAAAAAATCATAATTTGAAAATTAAAAAAAAATTTTTTTGCCGTAGCATTATTGAATGAATACATTTCAGTATGTTGAAAATTATAATATTACTCTTTATTAACTATCAAAAATTTTAAATTTTTTTGCATAAGTTATATACGTTTTATTATAGACATCAATTTTATTGTTTAATTCAAAGCTTTGTAGCTCAAGCCGTTCTCATATTACTAATTGGTTAACAAAAACACTTAATAAAACAGATTGAAATTCCAACTTATAAACTAAAAACTATTCTGCTTTTTTATTATTTTAAAATAATAATTATTATCCATTTAGTGTCAAAGAAGGAAAATAATATTTTACCATTGTTAATACTAATGATAAACTTTAGTATTGTGATCGCTGTATCGAACGATATACGAATATAATATTAGACACTTAAGAACTAAAACATAATGAACAAAAGCAAGTAATTGCGCTACGATGCTTGCAACCCACTCGTATTCATATTCAACTAGTTTACTGCTGCATTTAGTTAGAAATTAAAAAAGTTTCAAATGAACAAAATTTATATGATATTTTGAAATCACACATGTAACTGGAAACTTGCAGTGGCGATACTTTCAATAATAAATATAAATGTTAAAACAGTTTGCGTGAAATCTGTTTTTTTTTTTAACTCTCACACAGTAACCAACCTTAAGATCGCATTGTTGAATTGTTTTACATTTCATGCCACTGTATTTTGTGCTGCGAAAAAATACTGTATAATTTTTAGCGATAAGACATTTAGTTGAGTGGTGAAAATAAAAATAGCAAGATTTAACTAACTATTAACTAAAAAATAATTTAAAAGCCTTGGCAAGACGCGGAAATATGCGTAGGATTACGACAGACGTCGCTTAAAATATATTCGCGAGATTTATCAGGGAACTCATTATACCTGCATTTAATTGAAAACTTTTTGCGTTTGATAATAAGGTACAGTTGTGAAACTTACCGTAGCTCTTCTATGTGAGCTGCTTAAGACCGTATGCACCTCGGTTTTCGGTAAGGTTATATTCGACCAGTACTGGTCGAAAAACGATCGGTTTCCAATAAAAGTACTGTTGTAGAAGTTGTGGTAGTCCTGAAAAATAATGAATTAAATGTTTACAATGGCGTATTCGGATGATGAAGGGCGAGTAGGTGTAAACGGGCACAAGGCGCGTTCTAAATTCGCTGGTTTCGTGATTAGCATGGTGGTTATTACAATTATTGTTTCGCGACAAAATACATATTAAATTTCATTTAAATTAATAAAAAAAACAAAATCAGGAACAGTAATTCATCTACCAGTTTCCATCTTCGAATTGTATTAATAGATCACAACAACATCACGATTGTTCAACAAATCAAACCTAAAAATAACAATAACGAAACAGACATAGTTTATACAGTCAACTACTAGTTACGCAATAATTACTCAATCACTTTGAAATTGTTAACAGGTAAACAAGACCTCTGAATTTTGCCCAGCATTATAGTGGTTCTTATTTCCAATAAGAATATAGAAAAGTGAAATCCTGTTGGGACATAAGACTCTCAGAAAGTTTTGATAAAAAAAAATTAATGTTCTATACGTAATAATTTTTCATAACATCTTTTCAAAGCACTCTCCACCAGCGTCTGTACAAAGTTTCATGCGTCTGAACCAATTTTCAAAGCAAATTTTCCAATCTGCAACAGTGCAAAGTCAGTAATTAATAAACTACCATCAGACCATAGTGGGCAGTTGGCCACTTTTGATATTGGGCAAAAATAGTCTCTCAAAAGAGAAATTACCTTTGTACCCATGAATAAGAGACGGCTTGAATATTTAAAAATAAGGTATTTGAAAAAACATTTTAATTAGATTATTGTGAAGATCCTATCACTCAACATAAATCTATTAATAATATAATTAAAAATGAATATGACTGTTTTTACAAAAAAAAATATGTAAAATAAATATAATAATTTATTTAGGTAATAAGACATTTTATGAATATGTTAAATTATTATTCAAAATTATTTAAACGACTATGCAGTGTAGCTAAATTTTCAAAAACTGCATGGAATATAATTAATTAGAAAACTGGGAAAGCAACGACCCCCACACCAAATATAATTTAAAAATTATTGATAAATGTTTGTCAACTGACAAAGAAGTTGCTGAATTATTTGAACATTTTTTTACAGCCATCTCTGTGTCAACTACCTTGAATATTAATTCATGTTCCACTCTTGCACAGTCACTGCTAATGGAGAATGTAAATTCATTTAAATTCAAGCAAATTCATTCAAAACATGTTACATTTCCCCAAGCTTTAAACGCATTAAAGTAAAAAGTACTGCCGATTTAGATGGAATTTCTGTTAAAATTATTCAACCTGACATTGATGGAATCCCCAATAATTTATATTTTATTTTTATTTCTAAACATTGACAATTACTTGTTCTTATTGATGTCAAAATTTTAGACCTTTATATATACTACCAACGCTCAGTAAGATTTTTGACAAATTGCCCACAACCGATGCCGGTGTTGAGCTCATAAAACACGTATTCAGCACCTGGGAGGAGTCGTGTGATATTATTGGTGTCTTTTGCGACTTGTCCAATGCGTTCGGCTGTTTGGATCATACCACTCTACTCATGAAACTGCACCATTACGGCATAAAAAACGAGCTTTGGCTGGATTAAATAATATATTTCCAATAGAAAACAGAAAGTTGCAATAAATGGAGAAAAATCTTCAGGATCAGTAGTGACAATGGGTGTGCTCCAGGGCTCAGTTCTTGGTCCTTTCTTATTTTTAGTCAATGATGTGCCATCAGTTGTTAAGAATCAATGCAAGGTCATATTGTTTGCTGACGAGACTTCCTTCTTATTTAATATCAAAAGACACGAAACTGACTATCGAGGAATAAACAAATGCAACTCCAACACAGAGAAGTGGTTCTCAGCTAATAATTTGCTCCTGAATGAAAACAAAACTAAATGTGTTAAGCTTACATTGCCAAATGTCAAACAGGTAGACACAAACATTGTAGTTAAGAGCCAGGAACTGACTCCTGTAAACTCAACTGTATTTCTGGGCATAACCTTACACGCCAAACTCCAGTGGGGACCGCATGTTATTGGTGTAGCGGAGAGGCTTAGCTCTTCTGCATATGCTGTTAAAAAAATTAGACAAATTTCAAATTAAACAACTGCTCGTTTAGGCTATTTCGGTTACTTCCACAGCCTCATGACGTATGGCATTCTGTGTGCCAACATCGATACTCTATTTATTCTGCAGAAAAGGGCCGTTCGCGCAATCTATCAGCTCGGTCCCAGGGTGTCACTCAGAATTAAATTTAGGGAAATAAATATTCTTACTTTGATTTCACAATATATTTTAGAAAATTTAATGTATGTAAAAAAGAAACTAACCTTGTTCAAAAAAAGATCTGCATAATGTTAACACAAGAGAAAGAAATATGCTGGCAGCTCATAAAAGTAGGCTTCATAAAGTCACTAACTCATTCATGGGTCAATGCATACGCCTTTATAATAACGTTCTTGAGGATATCCACCAAGGTCTTCCTATTGTCAATTTGAAAGAAACTATAAAGCAGAAGTTGTGTGCTAAAGCATACTATAAAGTATCCGATTATTTGGATGATAAAAGCCCTTGGGTATAATCCCCTCATCAACTGGATTTTACTAGTATTTGTAACAAAACATGTGTAATATGGCTGTTTGTTCGTTGAATTCTTCGTCCTGATGAATATGTAAAGCGTCATTGTCACTAAAGTTCGTCTTCTTATGGTAGCGGTGGACGGGTCACTCACTTCCCTCTAATATGGTTGAAGAGGGCGATGGCTGGATCCCGCGTTCACTCGTGAACGTGTGCCGTTTGAGGGTGTTCGTCGATTGGATACTTGGGTGGAGGGAGACTTGCCGAGCTAACAGATGCAGATAAGAATAATTTTGTATGGACATAAAGAGACTGAAATTTTATTTTGAAAAAAAATATATCCGCGAACTTCCGCCTTCTTTCATGAAGCCGACTCTTCTTCACGAAGGTTTTTCCGAACTGGTAATAGAGTCATGCTTTATTTGACGTCCACAAGAACAAGTAATTGTCAATGATGAGAAATAAATATTTCATTTCATGTCATTACTTCCGCATCGGCCGCTCAAACGCCGTGAGCGATGAAAACTGCATCTTTGGGCGATGAAAACTGTATACCCCTTAGCTTCCAAACAATTCACACGGTGCCAAATTAGGGCTGTAAGGCGGATGACCCAAAAATTTTATCCGTTTGGTGTTTAGGAAAACCTTTGTCTGAAGGCGATTAAACGATTCACAAGGTTTCAAGTTGGATTTGAAGTTGTAAAAAAATATTGCGCGAAAATGTTCCCGACGCAGATCCATTTTTCTACGAGACAAAATAATTTAATAATGCTGGTTAAAAAAATTAGAAGGATATTTCAATTTGGAACATGTATTTTCTTCTCTCTTGAACACGCTTTTTAATAATCGAATTTTCAAAATCAAGTATAACTCGCCAGCGTTCTATACATAAAAACATTTTTTCGCAAAACTTTCTGAGTGGCTTGTTACATTTGTAGTCAAATGGCAAACAAATAAGTAAAAACAATTATATATCGTGTCTTTTCACAATTACTGGTAGTTTTGTTCAGGGATCTCCGTTTGGAAAGCTATTACCCCCCCTCCTCTTTTATCCACCATGATAATTATGTGATAACGTTTTGACAATAATAACATTGTTATAGACTATAATTTGACAATAATAATATTATAATAAAACATAGAGTTCTGAAGATTTAGAGCAATAAGTTTTAAAGTTAATTTATATTATTTAAGCCGAAACGACTTTTTTTTAAACAACGAACCTTCTACAATATTAGTATAATTTGGAAATGTGAATGAAAAGAACTAGGTCTGTACTTTTAAAAAAAAATATTGCTTAAGATATAGTATATTAGCATTCAATTATTTATATTTTTGACTTCAAAACCTCCTCGAGCAGTTTAATTTTGTTTCAAATGAAACTAAACTCAATTACAAAAAAATAAAACAACCGCGCAGTTTTAAATTAAGGTAAATTGAATCTAATAAGACCAAAATAGTGTAATTCCGTAAAGGTTTAGGAGGGTGAAAACGTCATCGCCCGCGGCTAAACTAAAAAAAGAAAAGGTAGGCGATTGCCTCCTGGACTAAGCGCTTTCTCTTTCGCACAATACGGGTGGACGGTAGGACGACGATGAAATAGACGCAACTACAAATATGTTTATTCTGGGTTCCCACAATTCTATATGGCCATCCATGGCATAAGCTCAGTTTACTATGGGCCATACAGTTGGTGTGACTCTGGGTATTTATTTTTTAAAACTTTAACCTGTAATACATAGGATGTATTTTCTCAGGGAAATTATTCCATTTCCAATGAAAACGGGAGTGAACACGACAAAACGAAAGAAATTCTAAAGAAATTATCGTAAAAATACATTAATATATTTTCTTGTTTCTTGCCTTACTTGATAATACTTACATAAGTTAAGTTGTTAATATTTTGTTGTGCCTTTATCGTCTCAGGTGTTTCTCGTATGACGTCAGTCAAGTCTGAAACCAAGGACATTTCGTTCATAAACTACTTTTCATAATGCTTATTTTGTAATAAGATAAAAGAAACGTAAAGAAGAATGTTTGCTCCTAACAATAATAAGTGCTGTTTGATTTTACCCCTAGTTGAATTAGCCCATCTTTTTTCCTGAAAGTAATATTCATTTTAATACAAACTTTAGTTGCTAAATGGCGTGCTAATTTCCAATCAGTAACCCGCCTTTATACATTCATTAAGTTACTTTAATTACATTAAAACGTTTTGATATATAAATATTTACACTTGTTTGTGTATCATATGTGAAGTTTATGCATGTTTTTGTGACTGCAACGTACATGTTTATATTTTCATTGCAATATTTCATTTCGTCATCCTATATCATAGGATATACACATATTATTATTTGTCAAATATATTTAGCTACGTTATATTATTTGTCAAATATATATAGATACGTTTTATTGAAAATCTTCAGTCTTTAAGATAATGAACAGTGTATTTATTCCATAACAACTGATAAGATTGTTTTATCATGCAAATATGTGCAGTATGTTCTGATGTCTACATCTTGAGATCCGAAGCCCTAGCCATATTACAAACTTCGTTTTCTTTTCTATACTCGGCGTCACAAAAATCGCACCTTTCGAAAAAGCAACTTTAAAATACTTTTACTCAAACTTTGTCCATAGTAAGGGTATGATTGTAGGATATCATTGGAAAGGTTATTTAATTGCCTATTAGAAATTACAAACATGTGCATATGTTTTAAAGCTTTTAAGAAAAAAATCTTAAAAAGGATAAAAGTTACAAAAACTAAATTTAAAAAAACATAAAAAAATCGCAAATCAGTCCTTAAAATCTAGTGTTTCCTCCCCTTGCTTTGATGACAGCTTCCATCCGATCCTTCATGGACCTCACGAGGATCACCACTCTCTCTTGGGGTATGTTCTCCCATTCTTCCTTCACGGCATCCTGAAGCTCTTGGAGAGTGTTGGGAGCAGGATAACGTGCTCGTACGTGTCTCTTTACATCGTCCCAGAGATGCTCGATCGGGTTTAGGTCTGGGCTTCGTGCTGGCCACTGCATAACAGGAATCTCAACCTCTTCCAAGTAGTCCCGCACAGAAAACGCAGTGTGGCAACGGGCGTTATCGTGCATTAACATGAAACCATCGCCAACAAAACCGGCATACGGGACCACATGGTCTTGTAAGATTTCTGTTATGTACCGCCCAGCATTCAGCGACCCTTGCCCGCGACCACCGCCAGTCCGAGAGACGCACACAAGTTCCGTTTTCCCTTCAACGGATATGCCACCCCAGAACATACAGGAACCACCTCCGTATTCGACGGATTCCTCTATACACGCTTGGGTAAAACGTTCCCCTCTTCTTCGGTATACCATTCTGCGTCTATCGTTGCAGAAAAGACATACTCGTGTCTCATCGGTAAAGAGAACGGCCCTCCACTGGTCAAGCGTCCAGTTGACATGCTCCTGAGCAAATTGTAACCGCTCTCTCCGATGTCGCACGGTCAATTTTGGGCCTCTAGCAGGTCTGTGAGCTCTTAACTCCTTTTCTTTCAATCTTCTTCTAATCGTAGAGACACTCACAGACGTTCTACGAGCTGACCAGAGTCTCTTTCTGATGTACAACGTTTTCTTCCGGATCCACGTCTTCGGGTATAGCCACTAGTCTCACGGAACCGTTGGTATACTCGTCGTACTGCAAATCGGCTAAGGTTCAACTGTCGAGCAACGTCAACCTGTCGCAGTCCTGTTTGCAATACAGCAACGATTTGAGCGGCTTCTTCTGGGGTTGTATCCATCTTCAGGTACAGTTCTTTTGCGTATGTTGTTCCAGTGTGTTCACTCTAAAGTCTGAGTAGCGACTGACCCATTTCTTACCTGGACATAACATTTTATACCCTTTTAAGGTAGCCCAACTAGCGCTCCTTAAGTGAGCATTTTTTCCAATATCTTATTGATTGGTCCCTGGTTAGAAATGGTAATTGATTTTTTAATGATACAGGTAATTAATGTAAAGGTATTGAAGTGCACTTTACAATGATATTTCTTTTTCACGCGTGGTATTTATGGGCCAGATTCTAGGAGCAATTTACTGAAAAAAACATAAAGGTGCGATTTTTGTGACGCCGAGTGTATATTAGGTCTTTACCTATGAAATTGCCGTTTTTCACGAAATAAATGCAGCGTAATTTTTTTATATATTTTTTATTTCTATTAATCAAATTAATCACCCATGCAATCAAATGCATCTTTGCCAACGCATTGGTAGCTTATTGATGCCTTTCTTGAAGAAATCAGCTGGACGGGAGGCAACAAATTCTTCAAAGGCTTTTTGTACTGCCTCTCGGGTATTGAATTTTTTTCCCGCCAAGAAGTTATCCAAATTCTGGAAAAAGTAGAAGTCTGTAGGCGCAAGGTCTGGTGAGTACGGCGGATGACGGAGAACTTCCAACCCCAACTCTTGTAGCTTGGAGACCGTCTGCTGTGCAGTAAGAGGTCGCGCGTTGTCGTGCAGGAGCAGTGGAGCCGAACGATTGACCAAAGCTGGTTGGAGACGTGCGAGCTTCTCCATCATTGTGTTCAGTTCTTCAAAAGTTCGAAAAAAGTCGCTAGGTGCCAGATATGGAGAATATGGTGGATGCGGAAGCAATTCTAATCCCAATTCCTGCAATTTTGCCATCGTCTTCATTGATTTGTGACACGGTACATTGTCTTGGTGAAACAGCACCTTCTTTTCCTCAAATGGGGCCGTTTTTCCGCGATTTCATGCTTCAAACGCGATTTGATGGCTTTTCCCTTTTCAAGATAGTCGATGAATATAATACCATGCGCATCCCAAAATATTGATGCCATAACCCTGCCAGCCGACGGTTGCGTCTTTGCACATTTTGGAGTTGGTTCACCACGTGCTGTCCACTCAGATGACGATCATTTTGATTCTGGCGTGAAATTATGGAGCCATGTTTCATACATTGTCAATATCGACGCATAAACTCGGGTTTTTTTATGGAGGAACAGCTTTAAACACTGCTCTGAATCATAAATTCGTTGTTGTTTTTGGCCCAGTGTGAGCTTGCGCGGCACCCACTTTGAACAGAGCTTTCGCATACCCAAATATTCATGCATGATATGTCCAACACGTTCCTTTGATATTTTTAGAGCCTCAGCTATCTCAAACAATTTCACTTTGCGGTCATCCAAAATTATTTTGTGGACTTTTTTGATTTTTTCGTCAGTAACAGCCTCTTTGGGGTGTCCACTGCGTGCATGATTCTCGGTGCTCATTTCGCCTCGTTTAAACTTAGCAAACCACTTCTCGACGGTTAATTTTCCTGGTGCAAAGCCCGAATAATGTTTATTAAACCAAATTTTGGCTTCGACATTATTTTTTTTCGCCAAAAAGCAATGCTTTATTAACACACGAAATTCCTTTTTATCCATTTTCTTCAAACCAACAAAAGTTGCTTCACTCGAAATGCTCTATCCAACAAACTAAAAGTCTGACAGCTGTCAAATTTCTACACTTTTCTTTTGAAGGTTAGGGTTAACTAAAAATCATATGGGTTTTATACTAGTAGCGCCATTTGAGTGATAGCCTACGAACTTTTCAGCCCAACTAATAGTTCTAGCCAGTTCCGCCGAAAGTGCCAGATAAATATCCCGCAAGTGTTTCAATATGGACACAGATGTTTTCATAAGAGTGATGGATATTTTCTAAATTTAGTCTTCCTACCTATGAATTTCAACTACATCAAGCTCTCAATTGGAACCCAACACCTCAACTTACAGCATCTACCACTTACTTTCATCATCGTCCTTGATGCGATCGCTGACCACGGGCGTGTTGGGGACGTCGTGCCTCTGTCCGCTGCCGTTCACACCGAGCAGCGGCGTCAGCGTCACCGACACCGGAAGTACTGTTGATTTGTCTGGAAATTAAGATCACTAACTTGAACTACGGTGTAACTCTCAGTCATCTGCCCCTTACTAATTTTCGACTATTCTGAGTATTAAAATTAACCAATAAGAACTCATTTTTTCTAATAAAAAATGCTAGGTTTACATTATTGATCGGTTCATGCCTCGCCTACGGAATAAAGATATATTTCTTTGTTTATGTCATAGATATATTCTGAAACTACTTAACCGGTTAGTAAAGTTATTTGACCATTAAAAGGTATATTGTCCACGACAAATACCTGGGGGTTGTGAAAAACGGTTCTAACTAATCTACAGTCAGCCACTTTGAATTTTTTTTTTGTTTTCGCTGCTAGTAATGGCCCTAGTGGTAAGCGATAAAATAAATTTTAACGAACACACGTACATGAATATAAATCACGTAAGTGATATACTTCCAGAGATATTTAAATTTAAATTTTGAAAAAATCTGTACAATATAGCTGCAAATTCGTCAATGATACCTTTCTAGAAACAGTTTCATGTGCCTCTCTGAGAAACAGTCTCATCTGCCATACCTCTGGGTCTTGCTTTTACAACACGATGTTTTTTACTTTACTGATTATCTGAAAGGCTTCCACTAATTGTTTTACTGTGACACCTAAATGTTGCCCGATGTTTGTTATTAAAGGCTGCTTATAGCGTATAGGGCTTACAAATACAATCTTTTTTATTAAGTCATCATCACCATTTAGAAGCGAGGCCACGCTATTCGTAACTTTAAAGTAATAATTGTAAAATTAATTCAAATTAAAATCTTCTACCACCAAAAAACGGTAAGTAAATTATTTAATTAATATTTATAATTGACTTGAACCTACTTCCCAATACATACGACTGAAGAAACTTATATATTTTTTGGTTCATAGTGTAAAAACAAACTTTATCAGAAATTTAAGTGACATTTATTTGCCCAGACCAAGTCGTTTATAAGCAGGGAAGGTTACATAATATCTACTGCATATAAGGTAGTTTAATTCATTAGTAGGTTACATTTTCAACTTAATGTACAATGCATTTAAGACCGCTTTTTACCAACGAACAATTTAGCTATCACTTGTTTATGTACACTCTGCGCAAAAGATCATTTCAGGGTTATCGGGAATGTGGTATATTTGTGAGCAGACGATTATTATTAGGAGAAGAACATCAATTGACCTATACATATCCCAGTATTACATATTTTACAACTATTGTATCTATAGTGGGCGCCCGTAGAACTAAAAAAGTAGTGGGACGCGCCTTAAAGATGGCACTGTACGAATCAAATAGTCAAATTGAAGTAGTTTTAAAAAACAAGATGTGATAATACAAGAAATTTCCAACAAAATTACCTATAATGTCCCTAATACCAAGGAGGCTCGTTATCGAGGCTAGTTATTCAATATTTTTGATTTTGTTAAAAAAGTTCCGAATTAACTACAAAAATTCAATAAACAAAAAACTAGTATTTTGTCGAATTACAAGTCACCCTGTATATACAGGGTGTCCCGTAAGGAATGGACCAACGGAATGTTGGTGATAGAGGAGGTTGTTATGTATCCGAAACAATGAATTTTATTGCTCTTGGCCAAATAGTTTAAGAGATAAGATCTTTAAATGTTATTTTGAATTTTTGTTTCCAAGAACACAAAGGTTATTGTTATTTTATTATTGCTATTGTTATTTGTACATTTTATTGTTTAAAATTATTAAGTAGATATTTGTCTTCATTAAAATCAAGTTTTTCCTAAGAAGTTATTGGTCACTTAATAATTATAAGCTAAAAGCTCAGTTATTTTTTTGTTACAAAATAAGCAATGTCATATTTGAACTGAGCTGGTGTAAAAAAAATGTATGACAAAGTTGTGGAACTTTATTTTAAAAACATCCTCAACTCACGCAAATTCCAAAAAGGTACAATAATGTTACATTTAAAATAATGGCACCTCCGAAAACATACTTTATTGGACTAATACCTGAATTTCTTAGAAATGATTACAATGTATTAGTGCGGTTTACAGCATTGTTTCGATAATCTTTTATTACCTACCCTCATTTGTATTTGTTCTCCGCCAACGTCCAACTATCCCCACCCCATTTCTCGCGGATTTGCTCATTTCCCTCAGTGCCTTGCATACCGTTCGGAGCTACAACATGCCTATTATTGTTTTGCGATACGACTATCTTTATTTGTTAAGCTACGCCTGAATTTGGACTCTGTTTTGTGCTTGTGATTTGGAAGTTGACTGAGAAAATATGCCTCGATCCTTCTCTGCCCGTGAATACGCAGAAATGTATTTCATTTATGGCCTTTGCGATGGGAATGCTAGAGCAGCTACTCGAACCTATCGTGAGCGCTATCCCAACCGCGAACGTTATCCTGATCACAGAGTTTTCCTTCGAGTTAACAATGCATATTTAGAAGGTCGAATACCTGGCGATGTACATCCTGCAGGCAGACCTAGAACCGTAGATGAACGTCAGGTGCTCCGTGAAGTAGAAGGAGATCCTTCTACTAGTGTTCGTCGTATTTCTCGACGCTGTGGTGTGGCAAGGAGTACAGTACATCGCATTTAAAAACGAAACAATTTATTCCCTTACCATGTACAACGTGTTCAAGCGCTGATACCTGCAGATTATCAGCGGCGGATAGATTTTTGTAGAGAAATCCTGCGCCGATGCCGACAGGATCCATTATTTTTTAATACAATTTTATGGAGCGATGAGTCTTGTTTTAAAAGAAATGGAGTGTTCAACGTGCACAACCTACATCAATGGGCCGTAGAAAATCCCCACGTGATAAGAGAAGATCGATTCCAGCACCAGTTTGGAGTTAATTTGTGGGCTGGAATTCTGGATGGGCGAATTATTGGCCCATTTGAACTCCCAACAAGGCTTAATGGAGCTCGTTATCTACGATTTTTAAGGGATGATATGCAGAACTTACTTGGTGAAGTACCGCAAGAAGTGCGCGACACAATGTGGCTGCAACATGATGGTGCACCTCCTCACTATTCCCGGCAAGTAACCGAATATTTAAACGAGACCTTTTCTAATCGATGGATAGGACGTGGTGGAACCATTGCATGGCCACCTAGATCACCAGATCTTAATCCTTTGGATTACTTTTTATGGGGCTATTTCAAGGAAGCAGTCTATGAGTCTCGCATCGCTAATGAAAGTGAATTACGACAAAAGTTGCAACATGTGGCTGCGGTGGTCAAAAGTAATAACCGGGCTTTAAGAAGCCACAAAAGAAATTTTATCAGACGGTGTTGGTTGTGTATTCGAGCTAGAGGAAGACATTTTGAACATTTATTGTAATAAAATACCAATAATAAAAAAAATAATAAATTTTGTCTCTTTTATTTTATTTACGTCCCAAAAACATGCTGTAAACCGCACTAATACATTGTTATCATTTCTAAGAAATTCAGGTATTAGTCCAATATAGTATGTGTTTGGAGGTGCCATTATTTTAAATGTAACATTATTGTACCTTTTTGGAATTTGCGTGAGTTGAGGATGTTTTTAAAATAAAGTTCCACAACTTTGTCATACATTTTTTTTACACCAGCTCAGTTCAAATATGACATTGCTTATTTTGTAACAAAAAAATAACTGAGCTTTTAGCTTATAATTATTAAGTGACCAATAATTTCTTAGGAAAAAAGGTTTTAATGAAGACAAATATCTACTTAATAATTTTAAACAATAAAATGTACAAATAACAATAGCAATAATAAAATAACAATAACCTTTGTGTTCTTGGTAACAAAAATTCAAAATAACATTTAAAAAATCTTATCTCGTAAACTATTTGGCCAAGAGCAATAAAATTCATTGTTTCGGATACATAACAACCTCCTCTATCACCAACATTCCGTTGGTCCATTCCTTACGGGACACCCTGTATAAACATATATATTTACTTGTGGGTCTGTGTGTCTGTGGCATATATACATCAAATTAAGTCCGCGTTCACGAAAAAAGGGGTGTGATACTTATAAATTGTTTAAAATAGATAAAATAAGTTAATATGTACGTATTATTTATTTAGGAATACATCATTTAAATGTAGTCTCTAACTTTTGTTATTTTTTGAAATATAAAAAAGAAGTCAACGATAGAATAGAACAATCAATTTCTCTAAAATTAGAAAAAAGCAAGATGCACTGTCTGAAGTCTTGTTAGAATAGTGAAGAATCATATTCTACATGGCAAATCGGAGCCAGAGTCGCCGTTTCTCAAACCTGCGTTGTTACTACCCTGCAGATGTACTGGAGCATCAGCAAACTGGGTGACCAACCTCACGTTGGCCACCCGGCTGTCCTGCGTTATGTTCGGGAACGCTACACCAGACATCGTGCCGCCCGTGATCCAAAAATCAACTGTACTAAACTGAGATTAGAGTTGCTAATGGAATGGATATTTGCACTGAGAACTTGTACAATACAATACAAGTGATTGTCTTTTCGTTGACGAAACACGGATTAGTACGTACCTTGATAACTGAAAGGCAAAGAACTGCCACTGGAAGCGTTCAGCAAGGCGGCAAATCGGTATCTTTTTGGGGCGGAATAATGGTTGAAGCTCTAACGCTGTGATCACGTACGAAGGCTCTATGATTGATAATTTGTACAAGACAGCTGTTATCGATGGAATCATCAGAATATTCAGGATAAATTATGGTAATCAATTTGTGTTGGTCGACGTGAATGCGCCGGCGCATCGAGCTCAACTAGTGAACGCTGCCCTCTGGGAGTACGACATAACCGGGAGGTTCGCGGGACTTAATCGAGCACGCATGGGACAGTCCCCAAGCGAGCTGTTGGAGTTGGAGTCGTCATGCAACTCGCAAGAACTCAGTCAGAGATCAAGGAAGCCACCATTCAAGAATTGTCTCAAGTTACCACAAGAACTATTGGATAACTTGATCTACGAGGAGGATTTCCGCATGCTTTCGACCCAGGGGAGGACTAAATTTTTAATAAATTTGTAAATAAAAGCATGTGAAAATTAATAAAATTATTAACTTAAATGAAACCTTCGCATTTTTTAAAATTACAATTTCAGAGATTGAAATATAATACTGATATTTTTTAAATAATTATATTAGGTCCATATGAAATTGGCGTTTTGTAGCTAAGGAACATAGTAAATTAAATAATATATAATATATTTATTTAATCAAAGTATTTACCATTGCTATCTATGCACTTTAGCTATCTTATAGGTAGTTCACTGATCCCTTTACTAAAAAACCATTCGAACAGGAAACAATAAAATCTTTGAAGGCGCTTTGTACTGTCGGAGTTGAATTTTTTCCCTTTGAAGAAGTTATACAAATTTCGAAAAAAGGAACAAGGTCCGGGGAGTACGGTGGATGTCTTAGACATTCCAATTGACGCTCCTCTAATTTGGTAGCCGTCTGTTGTGCAGTGTGTGGTCTAGCGTTGTCCTGAAACAGCAGTGGCCTAGAGCGATTGACCAGCGTTGTTTAGCAGCTAGCTTTTCTATCATGGTTTGCAGTTACTGACAAAAGACATCTGCCGTAATCGTCTGGCCAGATTTAAGAAAGCTGTAGTGAACGACACCGGCACTAGTCTACCGAACGCTCAGAAGAAAACTTTTTGAGTCGATTTTCGTTTCCAACCCGCTGGACTACACAGCCAACCCAGACGCGCCAGTCCGTTACAGGCGTCCGCGTAACGTCTTATAAGATCCCGACGACGCTATTACAACAAGGAACGCCGGCGTTCCAGTCAGAAATAAGGCAACATGGCATTCGAATCGCCTAACCCACCGGTGGGCCAGGCTAGGCCCTCAGCGCTAGGCCGGTGTCCGTGTCCAAAGTCCGGTGAAATTTAAAAGGCTAATAGGGCCATAAATAAACTGTCCATTTCGAAAAAAAAAGAGTCGATTTTCGCTAGGGGCAAAATTTGGCTGGTTCGCCAGGGTTAAAACCATTGCAATGAGCGTTTCCGATTGTAGTGTCCAATTACATTATCCACTTTTTATCACAGGTCATGACTCGATTTAAAATCCTTTCATTATTGTGCCGACGCAGCAGTCGACGCGCGTTTGACGGTATGCTGCATTCATTTCATGAGGTACCCACCTATCAAGCTTTTTCACCTTCCCAATTTGCATCAAGTAGATTAAAACAGTTTTGGTACTAACACCGCAGCCTACAGCTAACTCGAACGTCTTCTTCGTCTCTCATCGGACGCCTCTTCATTGTGTTTGCTTTTGCGACATCGCCGCCATACACAGCATTAATACTTCGAGCCGATACTGCAGCACTGGTGCTACGGTGGAACTCGTACTCGTAAATAACGCGATATTTCAAGTTTTTCATTTTGTAAACTAAGTGACGCAAAGAAAATAATACAGGGATAATACAGATCAAAGTGACCAGTACGACAAAACGCCAATTTCATATGTAAGGACCTAATATTTTCACCCGATAAAAAATGTCTCAACTTTCTAAGTGAACACGGACTTTTTTGATTCGAATTTTCTGAATTATAAGTGGGTTTTCTTTGGCTAGGAAGCTAAATGTGTCTCTTAGTTATGTTTGATGATAATCGGTTCACAGGTTTAGTTATTCAATTTGTTTTTCCTGTAAATCGGGGGTCAAAACTTTAGAAGTTCGTCACATCGGATAGAAAATTGTTGTGACGTTATACTTCTCTCCAGGAGGTGGTGTACGGGAGGTGGAGTCGTTTCCAATATGGTTGTCTTTACGAAAGCTAAGGAAATTTTGAAAAACTATTCACTTATCGAACCAAAAAGGTATTTTTGAGACAATTTTTTGGCTTTCTATGCTACGTTTATTAGTAGGTTTTGCTGACACAAAAGTCCAAGTAATTTGAAAATGCCCTTACATTTCAGGTCCAGAAGTTGAATCCTGGTAGGGACAACCATTTACTCTGGGTTTTCTCGGTCGGATCTAGGATTGCCGTGCACAAAAGAAGCTTAACTTTTACTATTGGGATTTGATTTTTTTTACAATAAATATAGGCCCTGGTTTTAGTCGCAAATCTAGCAAAGCAAAATCTACACTTTGACATCTTTTTACACCGACGAATTTTAACACTTCGTCATAAAACTAACTACAGGCAGAAACTCATTCATAAATCGGGCTTGCAGGCATGTGAACGGAGTAAACCGCACACTAAACAACTTCGATTTATGCCGTAGCAGTGTCGCAAGCGTTAAGGTGGTTATGTCGAAAGATTTCTTCCATAAATTATAATTGTTTAAAAAAATATGTACATATTTATCCTAATTGTGTAACGTGCGTATTATCTGTAATTCTTATTTCTTTGTCTTCTTTATATACAATTATTGTCCTAATTAAAAGCGAAAACTTGTAATAGGCGCTCATTTACCAAGGAAAAATTTAAAGTAATAATAGCTGTAAGTTTTCCAAAAAGTTGTAAATAATTAAATAAATAAAACTGTTCTAGGAGAATTCGAGCCATACAATATAATTTTAGAAGTTACATTGCCTTCACAGTTTATTTAAAACTTATCGCTAGAAAACAGTGGCGACTTTGTTTGAATAACGCTCCTGACTATAAACATGCAACTGTTAGACTGACAACACAGATCTGTCATACAGGCCATTGTTCTGTTTGATGGCTATATCTTATAATACAGTAACTAAAACCCTTAGTACATTTATTACAATAGAATGTTTGAAAGACATCACGACTACAAGCGGGTTTGAGGAAGTGTTACTGTTCACGTAAATTATACAGATCTTGAAATACAAGAGTAATGTATAAAATAATAGGCACTGCTCAATTGCCTAAGAATCTTCCTGTAGTTATTGTGGTAGAAAATACTACAATTATGAAGATTATGAACATTATTTGAAATATAAATAAATCGCATAGCACAACATATACTAATGCTATAGCAATATGTTGAAAAAGTTTACGGATTTCGCAAGTGCTTGAGAATATAGTATAAAAATATATGTGTAATATATGGTTCACGAGGCATCAGCGACAGCAGTAGAAGAGTTAAAGTGTTAAAAAAATTGTTGAATGACGTGGTGTAGTGAATTCTGATTAGCATACGATATTCAGAATAATACAAACCAGTGGTGGTTTTGAAAGCAATTCATAAGTCGAGTTTACAACCCTTAAGGGTCCTCCGGCGTTGGCCATGTCAATATACGTAGGATAAGTGTGATCGAGACGCCAAAGAGCCTGATGCAATAAGCCATCAACACCAGACACATTTTAAAGGCCCTTACAGCCACAAATAGAAAATATAATAAAAATAAAATTGTGTATCGACCCAGTCTTACATTTATTATCAGTAAGTGATAAAACGTGTAATAACTTTTCCACCTTCAAAGTTTATTCCTGTATGACGACCTTATTCTTAAATATCAGTATGCAGAATGGAACTATCTACCGCTTACATTATTTACATATACCTACATACGTTTATATTAGTGAACATATTTACATTTTCATTTCACCCAAGTACTTACGTATATGTTTTCTTAGGTGTGGACGGTTTTATATACTTTTCGATTCTACGGTATTGGGACGCGATAATTGAATTGTTGTCCAACTAATTTATTGTTATAAATGTATGTACTCCTCACCTCTGGAGGCAACCAGAGTAAGATACAAAATGTGTGTTTTTTTAAAATTAAGTTTAAGAACGTTAATATACGACTTAAAATACGCAAAATTACTTCATAGTATCAGCCAGACGGTCAATTACTTAGAATAACAAGTAAATGGCCATGACTGGCTGGAAAAAACACATTTGCTTTGACCGCCAGTTACACAACAAAAAGGAAAAAGATGTCAAACAATTCTTTAAACAAACAATAATACGAGTCGAAATATAATAATATAAACCTCTAATACATGACCGTTTTGCTTAGATCTCGCCCGGGGCTATGATACCTTTACAACCTTTCTTATTTTAACCACCATAATACCCATTTCAGGGACAAATATTCAATATAGGAAAGGAACGGCCGGTCAAATCAGAAACAATGACCATTTGTAACTGAAGGCTGAACGCATCGACGATTGATTTAATCAATTTAATCGATGATAATAGAATTGATCAATGCGATACGATCTATGATGGCCTTGGGCACGCGTTTTACTAACCATCAGATGGATCGCGGTTCGATCGCCATTTATGACTTTTAACACTCAAAAAATACCAAGGTCATCGCCGTTCGGCACAGTACTTTAAGTCTCTCAGAAACCCCTAATTTTGGTTTAGATGGCAGATGGCATATAAAAATAACATTCGCTTGGCATAAAATCTCTGTTCCCAAATATGTTGACCTGCTCCAACAAATGCCCCATTTCCATCTAGAACTTTAAAATCGTCTTACTACTTTCTTAATCGGTTTTGATACGAAATGTGACAATTACTTTGATTGTGCTTATTAACGAAGGTGAAAGACAAATGGTCTCGAGAGTCACAAATTATCATCTACTGATACATTGAAAAACTCACAAACTTTATACGCAAGATTATAAATAGCTAGAAAGTTAACGAAAAATAAAAATTAGTAGCAGTAGTAGCTACAGGCAGTAGTACAGATATATTACAGGCGACAAGCTAGGTGAAATTTAGTTACAGATTGCACACAGTAGAAACAACCCTTTCCATCATATTAACACGAACTACTAACCAACACTTTGACTAAGGTGAAGCGACCCCAGCATATAAATTAATAATATAATCGTCTACATAATGTGTTGCCTCCATCTGTATATAACACAAAAACATATTCAGGATGTTTATAAAAACAAATATCTGAAGATATCAATCACGTCTGCTGAATAATGTAAATATTATTTATTTAATATTTAGTGCATAAACATAGGTTTTTTGTTTGCTCGAAAATAATTATAGCATTGATGTGCAGCGGTCTTTGTATCGGTGACATCTGGCAAATCGGTGGAAGGATGTAGTCCCATCGACTGGTATGTTCAATAAAAGGTGCCGCTGCGTTCTATGCGTAAATAATGTTTGATATATAGTCACGTAAAAGACGCTTTAGTTCCAGGCTTTGCTACTGAAGAGACAAATTGGCGGCACTGTACAAATGAGATGATTGAGACAAGGACAACGGAGCGACGTAAAGCGGAACGCAATAATTAAAAGTAAATCGAACAGAGTAGCTATTATTTTAAGATTCGATACACTTATTGGCTTTTCAGTTTAAAGCTATAAGTCTTCAGTGTTGCGAATATGTTTGTGTCTTCTATAAGGTCAGAATGAGTCGGTTGTTAGCCGTCGAGTTAGTGTTGAATAAATCTGATGCAATAACTGAGGCAATTGCTCGTTTTCCCGCTCTAACGGCAATACGCAAAATCACTTTAAGCAGAAGAAATACACTCACAATAAAATTCAACCGACGATGTTAAACAAGTATGCGGTTGCGATTAAGGTCTAATTAATTTCTAAAAATCCTTATTTTTCATTGTTTAGTTTGAAAAGAGTAGAACATTTTAAAGCGAAATTATTGAGTTTATAATTATTCATTATATTCGTAATTATTTTGTTTAGGTTTCACCCTCGATTTGCCAATTAATTTGACGGAACTCAATTTTACAACAAGGTCGATATTATAAGCTGAATATCGTTTTTGCGTGCAATATTGCAATAGCAATCTACAAAAGAGAATTTAACAGTATTAATATAGTGTAGTAAATAATCTTTATACAAAATTAAAAATAATCTTAAATTCAATAAATGAATAAACACAAAAATGTTTCCAGTGAGAATACAGGGAATAATGTTATACTCTATAAGTACACATCCAAGACCCTCAAATTTTCACTTTTG
Source organism: Marasmarcha lunaedactyla (assembly GCA_923062675.1). Classification (NCBI taxonomy): domain Eukaryota; kingdom Metazoa; phylum Arthropoda; class Insecta; order Lepidoptera; family Pterophoridae; genus Marasmarcha; species Marasmarcha lunaedactyla. The sequence goes on along the minus strand of OV281339.1, from coordinate 6,563,365 downwards.
TTTAATTTGTATTTGGTACACAAATATTGTTTCTAATTTGGTATATTACGTAGATCAGTAATTCTAATAGGAGAACACTGTCTTTTTAATTCAGTTTTCTGTTTTCATTCAGACGTCCGACGTCCCTCATCACTGTTATAGATACTTTCATAGTATGGCAAGTTTCCCATAACCATAAACCCTCTCTGAGAAATAACTTCCAAGTCGTATACTCCATTTATTTATACCAACTCCAACACACTAGTTCAGCATTCAAGGTATTTGGGTTAGTTTTTGTGAAATCATTTTTGCTATCGACAGCTTAATTCTTCTTGTGAGTATGTTCTGACTCGAAAAGCAAAGCTATTTATTATCTCGTAAGTTTCGGTACTTGTACTACACAATTAGTAAAATAGTCCCTACATATTATAAAATAAAATATTATAATTAATTTGATTGTAGGATTAATTTGCTTATTTTAGCTTCAAACCTAAAATATAGGTGGATGAAACGTCTTTTTTCATCGTTTTTTCATTGCTTGCTATTTGTGCTGGATAAAAAGAAATTACTGTATTGGATGATATCCAGAGTTACGAGGCTAACAGGAATGCGTAAACGGCGTCCATATTAAGGGCATGGGCTATGGACCATAACGCTGTGACGTCCATACGACGCGCGTAATTCGTAGGGCCACCGACCGTAACAGTTCGCAAAGTACATTAAAAGGTTAATGGGTGCAGCGAGTCGAATTACGGACTTCATTTTGAAGTATTCACTTTGAAAGAAACTGTTTACAAAACAACATATAAAGGAAGTAGGATAGCCGAGTGAGGACAACTGATCCAAGATCATTAGGGCTCTATCCACATATTGGGGTAGGACAATTTACTACACATCTATCGCCGATCCGGCACTACTTTATATTTATGCGACTTTGCCGCCCGGCAGTGCCGAATAATGAAGACCCGATAAAGGGGGTAGCGCCCCTAACGTGAAAAATGGGTCAACGAGGCCTAAAAGATAAAACTTATGAACTAAGTTGGTTCCTTTTGAAACCGCCATACTGTTGAGTGGCGCTATGTTTGTAGATCATATTGATAAATAAATCCATGATTCGTCACCTGTTATGGTATCGTAAACGCCTGGGAAGAACCTGCTTTGAATTTAACAATAATATCATGGCACCATTCAATCTTCTCGTATCTGATTCGCCGGTTTTGTTGAATACATTTTTCACTTGTAGCTCGCTTTCTTCCGTTACAGCAGTGAAAGAAAGGTCACTTCTTTCTTCGTCCTTCAAGTTTAAGCGACCCCACTTAAACTCGTTATACCAGCGGTACACAGTTGCTTTAGAAGGCGTCGTGTTCATAAGGTTATTGAAGTCGAATAAATGATTTTTCAGGTTTCAAGTTGGACTTGAAGTCATAAATATTTCATTGCACGAAAATGTTCCCGACGCAGATCTATTTACGGACAAGGCACACAATAATTCATACTGGTAAAAAGAAATTTGTAATTTAAGTTTGGAATAAATATAAGTTTTCCATACATAAACCTATTTTTCGCAAAACTTCTGAGTGGCGTGGTAATTTCTAAGTCAATTATACCTAACTTCTGTGCTCACTAATGCTTTTAAATATATGTTCGTTCATATTAAGTTTGATAACGGAGGTCTTTCGGTCGGACGACAAATGGAGATTGGGTCATACTGAGCTAGCCGTAGGTCTAACATAAAGCCAATAGACATAGCGAAGACTTAATAGCCAATTTGACATCCAATGAAGTAATTTTACCCACATGTCATGTGACATTTCTTGACCTAGCCAAACTGTCAGTCAAGATGAAGACTGTCAATCGTGATGCCATTTACTTGGAGGCGGACATCGGCACTACTATTAATTATTTTGGTATTTAACCTAAGTTACCAAAGTATCACGTATGAACATGTTTCGCAGCGCTGGTTTTGTTTATTAGTGCTAAATGATTGAAAGGGAAGCCGTATACCGTTCGTCTATTTCGCTAAGTCCAGTAATAATCCTTTTAAAAAAGTCCTTGAGAGACCTATGAGAAATTATTCTTCTTTCTACAGAAAGATCTTTCGGAAGCATTAGTAAAGCCTTTCATTATAAATTTGACATCAATAAGCAAAATAATTTGTTAATATTAAAGCAAATGTCGTGTCTGTTGTTCTGATATGTAGATTGTTTCATATTTTTTGTAGTAAAAATAAATATGTATTCCAAAGCATCAACTATATTCCCCTATTTTAATTTAATCAAAGGTATAATATATAAATATATATATGAATATATTGGGTGACTCGGTCTTATTATTATGTAGTCCGTAATATTTACATTACTCGTAATGTATAAAATAATATAACTGCTGTATTAAATTAGCAAGTATCGAATTTTAGTACCTTAGACCTTAAGGCATCTAAGATTTAGTTCAAATTTGCTTATCACGTTATTGTACTAGATCGGTTCATGTTGAAGTACCAGGCCCCTCAAGCTGCTTTAGCACTAGGCACCCACAAGGCTTACGCTGTTACGCTTTGTATACACGCTGGTGGAGAGTTCCTTTAAAAACATTTCATATAACTTTCCCAGTCCCACGTGTAAATTAAGAAATCCGTTTACAATAACACGAAGGTTTTGTAATGGATCATGTTTTGCGAATCACGTAACAAAGTTGATACTTGCTGAAGAAGATTTGTTTTAATCAAGTTTTAAATCTATTGTATAAATAATACCAGGCTCTACAAAATAGTTTTTACCTTCCATTTTTGTATATATGTTTGAATGGTTATATAGCTACAGTTTTGCGTAGAGCAGTGTTTTTCAATCTGTGGGTCGCGACCCCTAGGGGTCGCTAAGAGAAAGGCAAGGTTCTGCGCTACAATAAAAACACAATTTTAGTGAGAAGGATAGGCTTGTTAATTTATAGAAAAGTTTGTCAAATCGTGGTGCTATTTTTTAAATGTTAATAATCAAATCACTTTCTAATTTAAGTTTATTTCTTTTTTTAGTTTTAATGTCCACCATTGCAGAGAATGTCAAGTTCACACAAGTATGAAGTGGCGAATGGCAATGATAATTTTAGAGCTTCCCTTGCCAGCTCTGGATATTCCTGTTTTCTTTTCATCCAAAATACATCGGACCTGCCAATGAAATTCCATTTTAAGCATGCCATCAGCACCTAAACCTATAAGATATTCTTTCATATTTGTAGTGAGATCAGCCAGTTCTATTGACTTATTTACGAAAGGTTTTAGAGTCTAAGTGTGCATGCCTGGAAAGTATGTTAAAAGTTTATCTTGTAAATTATGCAAGCTGTGTATCATGCAAGGAACGGGAGCCCTTACTACAAGCGTTTCGTCTTTTGCATTATCTTCTGAACATAGGCGCGCAATTGAGAGTTAAAACAAAAGAACATTGCGGGCGGAGGGGGGTGGGGCTTGCTATCGCCGCAACGAGCAACGCCACATTGTCGTCGTCATGAACAATCTGTTGATTACGGCAAACTTAGTTTACTGTATTAGAACTCTTTTTTATCGTTCGATATCGTCATATCATTTTATACAAAGAATCGAGATCAGAGCCAACACTATGGCACAAAGAAATCACAAACATAAACCCAAACACAGAGATACGTCAAACTAATAGCAATCTCAAACGAGGTCAGAGGTCCTGGCCTACCTACAATCACAGCGAGCAATCTACGATCGCGAAACGCTATCGAACACGCGTAAACTATAGGAGCGTCACGTGATATAAAAATAGTCATGATGCTCCATACACTTTAAGCGTTTTATATAGCGTTAACGATATACAACTTGGCTAGACCTGAAGGGTCTCTGTTTGCATCGGTTTGAAAAAGGAACATGTATAACATGACAGTTTCTGGTGTGTCACATCTGTTATACCAGATGGTAGTTGGAGGTGTCCTCCCACGTACGAATATAAAAGCCAAAAGTGTGTCCTCAACAAATAAGGCACCATAAATCATTGTAGGCAATGAACAATAGCATCATATAAAATAAAGGTTTTCGAGTAGATATAAAACTTCGTAATATAGATGTGATCTGGACATTATAGTAACAAAATACTAAAAATCGTATATACGAAGCGACAACATAATCGCTTTTTTTTTCTTAATCCGATGAGAAAAGTGCCACTGGCGTAATGTCAACCATTGCAGATTTCTCCGGTTACACTCGTGAGAACACCGGACTGGTTTTGACAAGGCTGATTATCAACACTCGCTCTTATTGAAAACATTATATTTTTCGAGCTTGATTGCAATTTAATCAATGAAACGCTTACAAACATACCAAGTGGATTGCCCCAAAGTAACCGAATGCGATGTGAACTTTTTTATTACCATTTAATTTAATTTATTCCTTTCACAAAAACTTTGACTTCACAGGTACCTAGGCCATCAACAATAAAATGAAATAAACGCTCTATCTTAGCAGAGATTCAATTGTACTGCGGTTTTTACATACAGCTGCATGCGCTGCACGCAAATCCATCTATGCAATTACATTTCATATCCACAATGAACAGAGGAGTGCTAAAAAATTAATACGAAACGCTTTGTTAGTGAGAAGCAAAGGTCAACAAGCGAATATATACTCAAATACATTTGCATAGGTCCTCCGGTTTTTCCGTGGGAGTTATAGGATTTATTAGGACTATTTTACCTATGTTTCTTTTGTATGAACCTTTTTAAGGGAAAGAGTTTCTAAAATAGGCAACAGCCATTTCAGGGTTCTATATAAAAAAGTAATAATATATTATATTATCCCCAGACAAACACAGCAACTGTATGACCCCAAAGTAAGCAGAGTTTATGTTATGGTTACAGTTGAAAATTACCAAAAGTTTCGAGGTAACTTACCGGTAAGTTTCCAGAAACTTACCAAAATAAGGTAATTTAAGTAATTTTCAAAAATGATGACTACTTACAAGTATGCAACGGCAGCTTATTTAAACGCTTTTGTCTTCTTGTTATTTAACTCCTAGCGAATTGTGCTAAATTTGGCAAAAGCCAAAAAATGGTGGTGAAACGAAGTGTGTGGGGCTGGGCTTTGTTTGCAATTGTAGATATATATTATGCAATTTGTATGTGTGCGGTCATAATAAGTAAATATTAATGCGCGCGACGTTGCCAGCTTGCGTGACGAGTTCCATTTCCAAGGTAAGTTTTCCGAAATTTTACGCTGCCAGCTAGATACCTAAGTAGTAGATATACCTACCTACTTATAATACATAAAAAAAGAGTAAACGATGTACCTCATACTTATAAAGAATCCCAAAACATTACCACCGGTTTTAATAACGAACGTATATTTATACTTCAGAATTATTCGAAAACCAATTAGGTACATAGATATAAGCATGTTTCTGAGTGACTTTATGTTTTTTTAAGTGCAGGATATATGAATTCATTGTAAGTTTAAGTTAAAATATTATTTTTTGAAAACTGTCGAGGTAAATTTCAACACCTTGTAGTTATGGTTGACCATACAGCGAAGGGTGGTGGTGGAGGGGGCAGTTTAAAAACACATATTTAAATATAAACAACCATAACCCGATAACAAACTTCTGTGTACATCACACAAACGAATGCTCTGGCCAGGACTCGAACCTTGGAACTCCGGCGTTTGAGGCAGGGCTACCTACAACTACTATTGACGCGACTCGGCCGATAATAAAGATATCGCTACTATAAAATAATGTACTATGCATATTATACACACATCTAATAACTTATGACTTGTGCTACTTATCCAGGCCTTTGACTCAATATGCGCTCCGATCGGGGTTATTATTTGCGGTTATGTTGTTATTTGAACCAAATCCTACTTTGTTGAGGTTCTAAATGCCTTGAAATAGTATTACATAGTAATAGTGATTTAATCGGTGCTCAGCTCAATTATAACTTGAGTAGTTAGTATACCGTCTATATAGTCTATAGTATAGTGGTCTTGATAGTAGAATTGAATGTCAATACTAAATGAAAAGAAAACTAGTCATTTGCGTTATTTTTTCAGTTGAAAATAAAGTCGAATTCTACGCAAATTAACCCGTACTCCAAAACTTATAACAAAATCTTAACAATGCTGTTATCACAGTAATGTTTACTTAGCACTGTAGAAGTATAACCAAATTGTAGATATTTTAATTGTGAAATGTAGATATTTACCGCGTTTTATTTATAAACCTTCCCAAATGGTGTCCCCATGCTTATCTCGTTTAAACATAAAAATATAGTCCTTGTTTTATTACTAAAATATAATTTGAATAGCATTTATTTTATTATTTTGGTAAGGCTTTTAATTAAAATTTTTACAAAAATAATTATATGAGACAAATCTATTGGATGTAATTTAACTTGTAAAAACAAATTTAAAACTGGGGGACTTGCCACTTTGATAATTTACATATTTTGATAATTTACAATCTAATACGCACTCAGGCGACAACAAACGGTTAGTTAAGTTACCACACCAATCGATCGATCATCGATCGATGGTAAAATGAAACATTCGACGTCGATCGATAGTTTCTACTAGACCAATCGATCGATTGGTGTGGTAACACCCGAAGGCGCATCTATGATAGATTTTGTTTTGCCCATTTATATTTTATATATATTGCATCTAATCCATGTTTGCTAAGCACAATTTATAATTATGAGCACCGTTAGAAACGGTGTAGTCTTGCAAAATTTGAAATAGTAATCTTCAGAAGAATCTGAAATACTTAGTTATACATATAAGTCTATTGTTAAAACCAAGGTAAACCACTTCTGGGATTTTCCAAGACAAAGTTCAGCGAGATTTATTATTTTCAGTCGGATATTTGTCTAGTTGCCTATCATGTTTTTTCGAAAAAAATGCCAAGTCATATCGTTGCCAGGCGTCCGGATAAAGCCGGACATAGGTAGGATTTTTGGTTGCGTGTCCGGCCAAAATAAACAGTGTCCAGCTTGTTCGGCTTTTGTTAGGCTTTTTACATTTCGCAAACGAGCGAGCGAATTTAATTTTGACTGATTAATAATAAAGTACCTACGTAAGACTGATTTGGCATTCGATTTCATTTATTACTTCACTAGAATGTAACAAGATTTATGATAATAATCAAAAAAGCTTGATTTTACATACAAATTTTTTGTCGTACCTATTAATACTGAGACAAAATCCTCGATAATGTAGGGTGTCCGGCCTTCTACCAAAATGTCCGGCCAAACTGGCTGGTCTGTCCGGCTATTAGGTTTGGCGACCTGGCAACCCTAACTATGGGTTCTGAAGCTATTATTACATGCCAAATTCTGATTTAAAAGGGTTTCAATACGATCATATTTTATACAGCCTTAGCAAGATTTGCCTTTAAAAAGGATTTACTCAAATGAACACTAAAAACTCTGTCACTTGATTAATTAGTTTCATTTAAATTCTAAAAACAGGCACTTATAAAGCAACGGAAACGCCAGTTAAAATGGTGGTGTTACCAACTAACTGTGTGGGCGTCATCGGTGTAGTAATTTAACGTCATAGCTGCTCTTGGGACCAATACGCTGTCACTTTCGTGATAAATAAAAGTACACTTAATTTGAGGTAATAATATGTCTAGGTGTGGGGTCGCAATGTTAATCTAGACATTGAATTATAATGAAAGAGGAACCATGCAGATCGAAGTACATTTACTTTTGCACACTTTACCAAGGGTGTCAATAGGGTATTAACCGATTGATGGCACGTTTTAGTGCCATCAATTTTTTTTTGCGTGTGGCGTTAGGCACGGGTGTGTGTGAATTTGAAAATCAATGGTAACTCCTTCAATTAAGTTTTAGGGAAGTTTTTACCCTAAACCAAACTATCTTCATTTTTCGGGTATATTAAGCTCGTAGCCTTCGTTTCTGGGTATTGTAAGATTTTTTTAAACATAAGGGTCACCAACCTTTTTGAAAGTTGCGTTATTTGATATTAAACCATCATATGATAATAAATTATAAATGTATTACAGTGTGAACTCCATATAACGTCACTCGATTAAACGACTTACTCCCTAAAGCGGGGTAATCACTCTGCTTCGGTTGATTTAGCTTGCCTTCTATAATTTTGAAACTTTTTGTGAATATGTATTATCTATTAAATCAAACTTGGCAGTTTTTCATTTGCATAGTTTAAACAGTTAAAATTTGTCATGAGGTAAACCAAAACAATATTTTTAGACCTAATTTAATACTTCATAATCAATGAACTCATTAGGTTGTGCAAAATAAGTTGAAAGGTTTAGCACAACTGGTAATAAAAAAGTTACTTACCCTCCATTTCCAGAAATACATTTATTTTGCCACTTCTGATCACTTAAAACAATGTGCCTGGCGGTTCACGTAAGATTTTGAATGTAAACAAAATATTCAAGATTTGAATATGTAAAAAATGGTCAAAATACTGTTTTATTTTCCGCATGGCTGAAGACACAGATGCGTGTCATCTAATCGTATGGCGCTGGGCACTGAACAGTATCACGTTATTTTTGTTCGACGCCACAGTTAGAAGGTTGCGAAATTAGACATCGCAACGAATCGGTTACACAAATCTTCGAAAAGTAGCTCATATTACTCATATTTTTATGGGGTGTGTAAGGACCCTAAAAATAATATAGATTTTTTATTTATTTTAAGTTCTGCATAAAAAAAAACTCATTACAAGGTACACTCATTATTTAAGCCGTCAAAACGCTCGCTCTAGCAAAATGGCGTCGAGACTGGCCTGTGGCGTCATAACACGGCATGCACTAACAGAAACAAAATTTTTACTTGCCTGTGACGTCATTTAAAACATAGCTACTCAAGACCGTTTAAAGTCCGGATGTTCTAACTCAAAATAGATAAGTATTTTTTACCGAAATGAAATATTAATTACCGTTTGTGTCTAGCAATGCGGATTTCTTTTAAATATATTATCTATACAAATGGCAATAAATATTTCAGAATTTTTATATGGTCAAACAGGCTATTGTCGATGTGAAAAAAGAAAACAAAAGCTCTAAATTACATAGCTTTAATATAAATGATAGTCTAGCTATTAAACATATAATGCGCCGGCGTTCCAATTAGAAATGGGGGTAATTATTCGTAAGTGGGGGCTCTTTCTAAAATCGGGGTAAAATAATTATTTCTACATTTTTTATGCATAAAGAACATGAGAGGAAGCAAAATTATCGCACACATGCACTTTTCGATGCAATAAAAATTTTCGAGGAAACGTCGCAATGAAATTGCGTTGCAGTTAAAATAATATGTGAAACAAAAATTATGTTAAACAAATTTTATAATTTTTTTTGCGGATAAAATATTTTCTATCTATCTACCGTCTATTCTGAAAAAAAAAACAATTCGTACAAAAAGTAAAAGATATAGAATGCCAAAAAACCACATTTTCCCCGGTCTGTGTTAGAAAACACAGCATGCTAATATAAAGAGGGTTGTGTTCACTAAGGCCCTGACACCGTCAATTTTATACAAACAGGTTATTTCGCAACAGATTATTTTGATATACCGGGTGTACAATCCAAATGGGTTAGTATGGAGAAGTCAGAAACTATGAGAGATAGCGAAATCTGTTCTTAGGAACCATGGCGTCGATTTTAGATTCACATTATCAATAATCACACACAATAATCACATTCAAACTTTCTTAACTCTCATACATAACCGGGTATCGAACCTGGTCAAAATCTCTGTAAACAATGTGGTATAAATTTTTATCACTTTTAAAATAGGCTTCCAATAAATCTAACTGTTATCTGTATCTAATAAAATTACAGCGTACAAGAAGGTAAGTTTTAATTTTCTATTTATTTAATCCCTATGAAATGAAATGAAATATTTATTTCTGAACAAGGTCGCATTGTTTTATTAAGAATATTGTAGTTCTAATCAGTAATGTCACGAAATTACTTTGGAATATTACACTTTTAAACATCTTGTTTGTGATTACGTGCAAGTTACGCCATAATATCCGAAGCTGTTAAACGCCATGTCCTATTTTACTGTACCTATGAAATAGTAATTATATGTCAGTAGTTAAAGTTTATAATTGAATGCATTCTTAGATGGCATGACGTTTTAATTTCAAGTTATTAGTATCGCTAGCAGCAATGGTTCTGCTTTAGCGTTTGGTTCGCCGAGTTAAACGCTAAGATGGTGTTCAGGCTCAGTTTAACCTCGACTAGTCGTTACGATAACTTTTAAACATTTATTAAAATGTACTCTGATTTCCCTAATCACAGCTTCAGCACAGATTAGTCCCGCACAAGAGGCATACTTTATCGCTGAGTTAACACCAACATTAACAAAAACATTTACTATGTGAAAAAATATACACTGAATTGTGGCCTAAAAACGGTTTCAATAAGTAAAGACCGCCAATGCGACGGTTGGCATTAAATTATGAACATTTGGTTCACAGTATTGATTGGGTTTCAACGGCTATAATATATTGACGGCGCATAGGAATGCGACTTGCGTTATGTGACACGTGTTATTTATAATATGTATTCTAATCGAATAATTTGTTTTTTATATCGGAAAATTCGCGATGAAAAACTTCATGTCGTGAGTAGATCCTGCACTAATTCGAGACTCTACAAGACCATCCATGTAGCCATGTTACAGAGTTCGCTCAAATTTCTATATCGATAAAAATCTCGAGATATATGCTAATAGTATTCTAATATCAGTATAATAAATATAATTTTGATAGTTTCTACCGAAACCTTACATTCTCTAAGAAAGTTTCTTTTTTTGAAAATTGCTTTATTTCAGGCCGAAAAATTACTTTAATTAGATATATGGATACATATATTATGTTCTATGAGCGATTTCTCAAGAAACAACTGAACGTACTCGGTCGTGTAATGAAAATAATCCATGTATAATTTACATTCAATTTATAAACATCATTTACTCAATTACAATAAACGCGCAAGCAGAATTACTCTGTATGATCTCAAAAATCTGTCAATCAATCAGTTAGTCGATTTTATGTCAAGGGTTTATTGCAGTTGTCATTACACCTAACACGAATCATTGAGAGATCTTGCGATCGATGTCGATGCATGCCACTTATTAAGTGACTCAAAGAAGTACAACAAAAACTTATTTTTAGTTTCTTTATCTCTCTCTCTGTTCCTAATGAATGTAGGCTCTGACTTCGGATGGTAATTTTTGTAATTTCGCCGTTATTTCATTAACTTAAGGGTCATAATGGAGAAGTTATGTGTCTGCGTCATGTATTGTCGATATGATCGCCTTCTTCGTGGGACGGTCGAGCGACCGATAAGGCAATATATTAATATCCTTGTTTCTTGAGTAACATCCTTAATGAAACGGTTCCGTTCAGTTGATCACATTTTAAAATAATGATTCCAGACATTAAAGGATATTTAACTGTAAAACTGTTACCATCTACGGCCTGTTACGGCAATAATGTGGGTATTTCCATAAATAGCAGGAAAATTTGTGTTTTTTGATAAGAATAATTCCAGAGGTGTGAGTCAATATTAAATGAATAAATTATTTCAGTCACCATTCTGAATTCTCGATCAGGAAATCAAAGAATGAAATAATAAAAATAATAAAATGATGGCAATTTTTACTAATATTGAAGTAATGAAACTTAAAACACAGAAGTTAGCAATAATTCGTAATGTGCTATTGACACACTATACGCCATTAGGTAAAGTTTATATAAAAATTCGCAAAGCAGCAAATATCAATAGAACGTAGTCGATCCACGTTCAGATGCTAAGCTCAAAAAATTCCAACCGATGACTAATACGCAGTCTGCACCGAGAACGAACAAATCTCCTTCGTTTTCCTGTTTATCAGAACTGCAAATTCTCGCGTCATAAAAAAGCGAGCCGATAATCTTGTACATATGGGAAACAAACTATTTCAACGCACGATCTTCACTACAAATATACCTGTTGTAAAAAGTTGTTTTCATCTAACGTGCATGACTTCATTAGTTTGAGTTGCGTTCGACTTACTCGTTATGTTGGTAGTCCTGTTGCTGTCATCTGTGGCATTGGATTTCGCGTTGATGTTGGCAGCGGGGTCGACGGTCGCGTTAGCCGGCGGAGCCCCGGCCGACGGCGCCGGTGACGGCGCAAGAGTTGATGTACTCGTAGTCGTCACGATTGGTTCTGCGTAGATTGTGACACAATTTTAACACTTGGTAAATAAAACATGACATTGTTCGTTTCGTTTAGATAAGTAGTACAGTACTTAAACAAATATGAAGGTAGGTATGTTGCGAGAAATGTTTTTTTAAGGCAAACCAAGTAATTCATAGCGGGTCTGGTGAGAATATTTCGCGCTGTGTTATAATCACACTAAAACAGCGAAACACATTGGGTTGAATAGAGAAAATCAAACCATAATACTATAACAAAACCAAACAATTATTAATTTCGTTTCAATAGGAAAAGTTTTGGCGTCTACTAGCAGTATTAGCAATTTATTTGTATTCGATGAGACGTTAAGTCCAAGGGGATCAATGTTACTATACAGCATCAAAATGAGCAGAACTTCTCTTTAGGATGTCCATACAGACTGAGGGTCTAACTGGGAGGACTGAGAATAAACGTGCGTAGATGTATAAATAATATATATCGAAGATTCATAAACACCTTCTTTCTCCCTCCGTAAGTGCACTATAATGAAGTTTGAATAAAGAAGGAACACAACTAAAACTCCTGAGACGAAGGCATTTCGTAACCGCTGCACTGCTGTATTGATGAAATAAAACACCAGCAGTTTCATTAAGGTTGCCGAAGTTACGCTTGTGATTTTAGAAATTTAAATTGTTTATATTAAACAGGCAAATCTGTTCAAGGTCGCCGAACACCACCTTTTTGGCAGCAAAATAGCATCTCAGTAATTTTGCGATCAATCTAACAATCGATCCAAGCGTTGGGGAAAGTCTGTGGGTCGTTCTCTTGCAAAAGCAAGCGACACGCGATTCTTGCTGGACAAGCCGGCGCTATATCTCAATTGAGGTTCCAACCTGTAATCAAGTGACCTTTGAGACCCTCAGCAAAGACGCTGAAGGTTCAAAGGGTTCATTAACAACGACTATCACAAATCTGCGAATGAACGTAAAAAGCTTAAATTGTCGTGTTTGTTACGACTCAGATTACATATTGTTTTAAGAGAAAGGTGTCATATTTAGCATTTCGAGCAAGCTTGAACGACCAGGTTAAAATAACTCTTTGTATTTTAGACAATTATGAATCAGCTGGAATAAACAAACGTCAAGGAAATCCCCTTTCCTTTGCAGACAATGCGCACAGTTTTAACTTTAGTGACGTAATTCAAGGATTGTTGCTGTAATAACTCGACTATTTCCTGATTCTGTCGAATTTATTTGTAAAAATCAAGTCTGATTCGCCCCTATTTGCAAAAATTACATGCTTGTATAAGCAACAATGTGGTCACTGTTTCTGTGTGTAGAGATCTATTTTATATTTAGTTTATGCTGGTTGTATTTTTATTGATAAAATATTTTTAGCTCAATTGTTTTATAAAAGATTATTTATTACATTATAGAGAGAACTTATGACATTATTAATCAAAGTATGTATGTATGCATCATTCACTAGTTCTCTACGGACTTATCAGTGTTATATTTAGATCGGAAGTTATTAATGGTCCATGGTCTTTTAAACCTCATCTTGCGAGTACCCAGTTTATCTACCCCAGACTGCAGCACAAGATGGGAATAATAACCCACAAAGAACTATAGACAGTGATTGCAATTACAGTATTTGTATTTTGTTATTAAGATAAATCATCACCACAATAATCTTTGTACAAACAACTGTTGTATACTCAATATGAAACTGGCCATCCACACAAACCTAAAACATAATTGTAACCAAATAGATAATATAAATTAATGCTAACCCTATTAACCAGAAACTGTGCATTGATATTTATTTTTCTTTAAATATATTATCTGTAACTAAAGTACAAACTATGGTTTTGAATAATGAAGATCATTTTAAAAATAGACACTCTCTCAACCTTAGTGGAAAAGCTTAGTCTTCTGCTAGGCATACATTTTGAATGGGATCAGCTACAATTTTAACACACTGAAAAAATTTCACATAACCTACAATAAACTCTCAATCATAAGTATGTAAGACACATTCATGTATTTAAAAAAATGTTTATTAAATATGTCTGTTAGCTGTATACCTAAATATCAAATAAAAGTGAAAATGTATATAAGATGTCATAATATGGTCCAAGCTACATCTCTCAAATTTTATTACGGTCACCCATATACTTCAGTAGCTCCATCGTAACATGCTATTGTGTCATGAAACACATCTCTATTGACAGTGAATAACAATTTCACTCTGCAATTGTACAAATAATGATTCATTGATTATACTTTGCTTACTTATATTAAGGTATGATTACATTCTTAAAGATGGCAAAATCTTTTTACCTCTTATGAAAATAATGAACAAAATTAAAAAATTATGATGGAAATAGGAAAAATGTTGGCCCAATCCTGTCTTGAAAATTTCAAGTGGGTTTGGAACCTGGCCTAGAGGCATTTAGTGAGGTTTCGTAGTGCTGACAGTTCCCACTGGCAAGATGTAGGACATAAGGTAGACATGATATTTACAATCATTATTAGGTTTTTTGGCAGTTTTACCCAGAATATTAAATGAAAGACCCTAAAAGTCCCTAGTCTAAGTTCTGGTATAAAATGATCATGTTATATAAAGAGTGTTGTTATTTAGTTAAAGGTTAAGTAATTTAAAAAAACATCAAGGACTAAAATATTTCTGCAAAGACTGTATATAAACCACATTAATACTCTATAATTTGTATAGAATTGCCTGAACCTGGCTTGATCAAAGTTAGATTTAATGGGGACACATAGGAAAGTTACCACATGATATAAAGGGCAGTTTTTTCAGACTTGTGTCAATTACATGATGCCTGGGGCGTCTTGTTTCCTCTTTATCTAGCTGCAATACAGTGTATTAGTCAATGACGGACTATAACATATGTTATAATGAATAAATTATTCATAAGTAAGTACTATTGACTATGTCAGATGTTTTCAAATCAATTTTCATACTTAAATTTTATATACTAATATTGTAAAATATCATGCCTGTTCATTGATACGTTAATAGAACAACTTGTTGCACATGGTAGCCGAATATTAAAAAGCATTTTTGATTGCAGGATATAGTACAGAATATTAAAACACAATATAGAAGCTTCTTAAAATAATGAAAATTTCAATATTCACACAGTTATCTGTGATGTTTCAATCAAATTCCGATCGTGCAACCTCAAAATCAAATACAGTTATGAACATAACTGTTAAAGAGAAATTGGGCAATTCCCAAATAACCCTACCACTTACATAAGAATAATGAATTTTACAGATTCTTAATCGCGGTATACGTGTAAATTATAGCTTAACATTGGAAATGGTAAGCTACGACAGCGAAAATTTAGGGCCGAGACAATCATTTCAAGGAATACCCTACTATGGGCTGACCCAGCTAAAAAGTAAATATAGCGTAAAATAATGGTTAATGTGAAAATGAATAATTTTCAGTACAGAAAAATAATTTTAACACATTTGATCTAAACAAAGATGAACTCTGACTTCTAATAATTTGCATAAAGTGGCTCACAGAATCTTGAAACGTAATATTATGTTAATAACGCAAGCAAAACCACTTACCACTTAAACCATACGTGGAACAAAATACTGCGAGCACATATATCACAGGAATCAGTCTTGTTTTAAGCTTCACATGTAATGAATCCATTTTTGCACTTAATTAAAAACGTTTATTTGCTCCACGACCTCCGAAATGACTAACGTGACGACTAGTTAGCAGTGAGCGTTGTTCAATCAACATAGATCGTTCTCTAAACGTAGTCAGCGAGGGACAAGGCAAACGTATTATATCTCTCTTCCACAACAGTCCTATTCTGTACCACCTATTTTATACAAAATCAGCCTTACGACTCATGATATAATTACGATTGTTCAATGACATTTTTCAGACACACGGTCATTTGACAGTTTTGTCGCTCTGTGACTGACTGGCAGCCGCCACGATGGAGGCCCTGTTGAGATTGTATGGATGCAAAATTATACCTACTGGGGATATTTCAGGAAAAAACTCTAAGAATGAACGCATGGGAGTGGCGATTTTTGTATTTATTACAATGCCAAATATCATAAATATCATAATCTTAAGGATTAAGAGTATCTTGCAGTATTTGAAGAATATTAAGTCATGGTTCATAGATATTTAACTAGCTATGATGGTTTTGGTAAATTTTGTGACGCACTGCGTCCTTCGGTGTTCAGTGGCGTGTTACAAGTATAAGGTTGATGGGTAGGCGGAGTTCTTAAACCAAGCAACAGGTTGCCTATCACAGCTTATCGATCATTTGAAAGTAAATTGAGATGAAAATATAGAAATTACTTAAGAAAATACAGCATATAATTTAATGTATATTTTAGGGCCTGTAACAATATTATCAAAATAAATTAGAAAACGTAAAATGGAGTGGATTGTTATGTGATCGATGAAACTCAAACAAAAAAATTCTTGCTATTAATATTATTTCGGCATTACCATTAAAAAAATTTAAAGGGATAATGCTCCGAATTTCTGGATTATCACTATTATTAAATCAGATAAAACGTAGCGTTGGGTGAATCAAATGGATGAATGTCTTAATTTCTCATACCTTTTCCATAAAGACTTTTTTAACGGTGCCCTGAATACATTAACTATTTAAGAATGATGTTTTCCTCAGATGTGCTCAGCGAACGTGTTGGAAAAAACATCAAATCAAAACGGTTACTTTTAAACTTCGTATTCCCTACCATAAAACAGTATTTGGGGTGCGCCATAGATGGCGTGGTAATCGATTTTTGTCTTAAGTTAATATAGTGGCATTCTTCTTCGCTAGGAGTAATAGTGCTCTGTACGCTAAGCCAGGGTTTCTCAAACTGGGGTACGCGAACCCCTAGGGGTTTGCCATTCGACGACGTTAGGGGGTTCGCAACATGATTTACGTAATGGTGGCTAGCCGACTAAAATCGACTCAATTAGCGTAAAGAAACTAGCCCACCCATTGCTTTAACTCAAAAACCTATTTATTAAAAAAAACCTTTTATAAATACATTTTGCAATAAAAAACTTTATTAATTTATTGAGAGGCTTTCAGAATGTCAAAAATAGTACAATGATATATTACATATAGACATAGGGCGTTTCTAAAAACATAGAAGTAAGTAGAGGCACACCAAGGCTCTATACTCAGCCCGACTTTATTTACATTTACACCAGGACTGAAGCCTTTAAAAATGGTAAAAAGTGAAAAAAATAATAGTAGGATGAATCCCATTGGGAAAGGAGGGGAATATAATAAAAATGATAGAAAAAATAAAATACGGGCGATCTAACTAACTATAGGTACCTACCTGATATATAAAGTAATATAATTTGTGGGAGAAGGAAATAATAATATGGTTCACTTGTTGTAAGAAAAAGATAACTATGTAGTTCGTGACGTTGCTCCGCACGAATTGGTCGCGAGCGTACGTGACGTAGTACGTAAATTGTCAAAACTCTATAGCGTTGTCTCTTTTACTCCCACATACAAAATAATATTACATCTCGTTCTTCGAGTTTGTTGAAACGAAAACCATGTCAATTTTAAAACGTCATTTTAAATAGCAAAACAAAATAATAAATAAGAGAGTTATAACATAATAGTACTTAAACATAAATAGAAACGTTTATTCTCTTTTTAACAGAAACAGTGTAATTAGTACACTGTCTAAACACACACGAAGGCATTGTACAGCATTAAAAACACAGAATAGGGAATAAGTTTTATTTATCGTTTAGCCGTGACACTGGCTATCGGTCAAATAGCCGGCAACTGCCTTGCATTTGCGTTGCCATTCTTGAGAGCGTATAACCTGTCTATATGTAATATGTCATTGGTTCCCGTAGTACAAAACTCACAAAGCTACTAACATCAGGTCCCGGTCTTCCTTAATTCTAGCATGCAAATCACATTATGTAATTGTATTGAAAGGTATAGAAAGTTAAAATTATTTAGCATTTTGATTGTGTAAATATATCCGTGTGAGTGTGTGAAATATTAGTGTAAGTAATGTAAAAATATGTTTTTTTTTGTTACTTTATATGACGTAAAGTATTTTCTGTACTGTGATAGTTCAACGTTTGTAGCCAATTTTCAGCGTGAGTGTAAGGGTGTTACCATACCAATCGATAGATCTTCGATCGACGTCGACTGTTCCATTGTATCATTGATCGATGATGTAGGTAGCGAGATACGGATGCTTCGTGTGGAGAAATTAAACAAGTGTGAGAATACGAACGGACATTTATTTGATTTTCTTTTTTTTTTTTGGTTCCCCTCCACGGGAAGGGCAGGAGGACATAAAAAATGCTCTGACGCATACTCCGCGCGCGCGATCGGAGTTATGTGGGACTCGTCCCGACGCCTACCAGAACCATACCCACTAAAAAACCCCCTGTCGGTTCGTGCATTTTTGCCACTCAGCCTTCATCTGAGCGACGGCCAATCGGAGAAAGAGGCCGCGCTAGCGGGACCCTTAAGGGGTCACCCGCTGGGATTTACATAGCACTGAAGGTGCTCAAAAATGGAAAGTAAAAATTAAAAAATTTAAAATTGACAAATAAAATTGCATTAATTTGGATTTACGTTAGAATTAGAATTTACGTTAGAATTAGAATTTGCGGCCTGAAGGGCCTCGACATCTAAAGTTAATTGCGTGCGTTCGCTCGTGTGCGCGTTTCTCGGTCTAGCGATTTTGTATATCGAATCTAACACAGGAGTAGTATATGAGACTGAATCTCGAACAAGATGATTGGGATGGGATTCGGCGCGTTTGAAGAACGATTCTGAGAGAGTTTTGAGGTGCTGTTGCACTGTAGGTAGTTCAAGATCTCTGTGCAGGTCCGCGTTACGCACGTACCAAGGTGCGTTTGTGGCCCTGCGGCAGAAGAGATTTTAAACTACCTGCAGTTTGTACAGGACGGAGGGTTTGGCGTGGGCAAAGACTGGCGAAGCATATGACATGACGGGTCTAACGCAGACCTTATAAATATCCTACATTCATACATATCAGAAGTTATAAAGCGTACGTTTATTCCTAAAAGACATTTTACTTTTTCTTCCTATTATACTATATAGACGGCTTAAGTAAAAACGCGCGAGTTTCGTTACTCTATCGACGTGTGGCTTGAAAGAAAGCGTCTGATCTAAGGTGACGCCTAAGTATTTGATACTGCGCTTACAGGGGATGGGAATACCTAACATACGAATGTGCGGATCGTTGTGGCGATTGCGACGTTTGTGGTCGAATTGAATAGCAGAACTCTTTTCTGGGTTGACATCGATACGCCATTTTTGAAACCAAACACCGAGGGCGTTTACGGCCTTTTGGAGTCTGGTGATGTTATATGGGATCGCTTGACTTTTAGTGTATAGGGCGGTATCGTCTGCAAAGAGGGCGAGTTCGACGCCTTTCGGCGGGATGGGGATGTCGTTAGTGTACACAGTGTACAGCAGAGGGGCGAGGACTGAGCCTTGCGGGACTCCAGCCTTTATGGGACGAGGCGCGGAGAGCGCGCCTTCATGTTTGAATCGAAAAGTACGGTCTTTAAGAAACGACGCTATTAATCTGACTAGGCGAGCCGGTAAGCCTATTTTATAGAGTTTAAAAACGAGACCGCTGTGCCAGACTTTTTCGAAAGCCTTGGCTACGTCAAAGAGAACCGCGATTGTTTTTTTACGACGCTGAGAGAATCCTTCGAGTATGTACTCGACGATTCGATGGACTTGCTGAGGGCAGGAGTGCTTAGCGCGAAAGCCGAACTGGTGGGGAATAATGAGAGGGTCGCCATCCGTTGGAAACAGATGGTTCCGCATTCGAGAGAGTATGACTCTTTCGAGAAGTTTAGACATTGCCTTGAGGAGGCTGATGGGTCTGTGATTAGCCGGGATGTTCAGAGGTTTACCCGGCTTGGGAATGCCTATGACTGTCGCTTCTTTCCAGGCTTTTGGAAAGTAGCTATGGTCGAAGCAGGCATTGAAGATGATAGCTAACAAGGTAAGCACCTGCTGAGGCAGGTGCTTAAGTGCGTGGTTGGAAATTCCATCCGCACCCGGAGCCTTTTTGGACTTTTGCTTTCTAATGAGAAGCAAGATTTCATCATTAGAGACAGTGACGGGGTCGTCGGTGATAGGGAGAGATTCTCTGTGGAGAACTTCGTCCTCCACCGCCTGGATGTGGGAGGGATCCGCGGGTTGCGTGCTGGGCGAACATTGTGCCGCTATGCTGTCGGCGAAGTATTCGGCTTTCTCTTCGACTTCGAAAGCAATGGTGCCGTCGGGACGAGTGAGAGGAGGAACGTGAGAGGCGGTGTCTACGCGTAAGGCTCGGGCCATACGATAATACGCTTGGTGGGACGGGGAGATATTCTCCATGAGATCGTTAAACTGAGTGTCACGGAGTTCCGCGAGGCGAGACCTAACTTTACGTTGAAGCTGATTCGCAGCTGTTCTGTATGCTGGCGTGGGATATTTCTTTGCTCTCCGGAGAGCCGCGTTCTTGGCTTTAATGAGATTGCTAACGGCTAGGGGAAGCGCGGGTTTGCTTTGCTTAGCAACCTTTTCATTGTCGCTGATGGCTGAGTTAATAGCATCGGTTAGAGAGTTGACTAATGAATCTATTTTATCCGGGCTATCTAATTGGTCGGGCGAAATCGCGAGCGGAGAGTTAGGGGCCTCTAAGGCTGAAACTAACGTATTTTTAAAGCCTTTCCAGTTGGTAAAGGTCTTTGGCGGTGTGACGTTAACGTTGGGCGTACCTAGCACGAGGGAGACGGGGTGATGGTCGGAGCCTAGGTCATCGAGCGGTTCGATAGACCTTAGGTCAAGATTGATTCACTTGATAATTGCAAAGTCGAGGATGTCAGGAGAGTAGGTCGGGTTGTTGGGATAGTGAGTGGGAGTGATGGGGGATATGACGTCTAAGTCAAGGGAGTTAGTGATGTCGAGGAGAGCGATACCGCTGGTGTTGGTCGATAGGCACGTCCAGTCAGTATGTTTGGAGTTAAAGTCTCCGAACATAATGACTGAATGGCCGAGGGCGAGAATGGCCTCAAAGTCGTTGCGGATTGGTCTGGTACCACATGGTATGTAGACTGAAGCTATGATGATGGTCGGATGACCAGTCATAGCCAATCTACACACAGTGGCCTCCATGTTGAGGAGAGGAGGGGTAGGGAGAGGACAGCAATGGAAGCCTCTTTTGTAATATATAGCGGTGCCGCCGTAACCGTCGGAGTTGGGCCTATCGTTGCGAGTAAACGCATACTTAGGAATAGCGTATCCCCTGGAGCGGTTTGGAGTAAGCCAAGTCTCCTGGAGAAGGAATAAGTCAGGTTCTTTGTTCTGAAGGAACAGTTTAATCTCGGGAAGGTTAGTGCTAAGGCTACGAGCGTTAAAAGATACTAGGGATAAGCCCTTGGGTTTAATACGACTGGACGCGGGATTCGCGGGTCTAGACATTAAAATTGATTTATTTACGAATTTATACAAAAATAAAAGAATTTACAACGAACTTAGGAGCGAGTGATGCTCGGCTAACGCGAATAAACGCTCTTGAGGAGAGCGGGCGGCTCGCAGTTTGCGTGCATGTACGGAAATTTCGTTAATGTCGACGTTTTGGATGACGTCGAACACGGTCTTCATGTCCTCAGCCGACGACTGAGGTGAAGATGACAAAGCGGGACGCGGCCCTACGGAAGCTACGGGAGCTGGGATAGGTCGGGAAGGTGCAGGCGGGACGGCTGGACGCTGCCTCCAAGACAGAGCCTGAGTAGGCGTCGGCTGAACGGGCTTTGCTTCCGGGGGACCCCGGTTGCACAGCGGCGGGAAGTTAGCGGGAGTGAGCGGTGGCGCCGGTTTAGGCGCGACCCTCTTGACGGTGGAGCGCGCGGGCACACAGGCAGGGGGGGAAGTGGATTCGGGAGTGCGAGTGCACTCCTTAGTGATATGAGGATCCAGGCACTTAACGCACCTGGGGCGAGCTGAACAGTTAGCCGCTGCGTGGCCATATATAGTGGCCAGGGTGACCACGGGGGTTGGGACGCTCGACGGAGATGTTCGAGAGTCCGCAAATTGTGCGAGCCTCTCTGAAAATCTCCTTCGAGTTGGGAGTATTTGACAGGATTACTAAAGCTAAAGGAAAACGCCTACCGCGGTTGGAGTGCATCTTATGCACTGCTACGGCCGGGAAACCCTGGGACTTAAGGTCCTCGAGGATTTCTTCGTTTGCGAGCTCGAACGGGACGCCCCGTAGTACTGCGCGGATCTTACGCTCCTCCAGGAGGGCGTAGGTGTGATAGGCGATTTGTTTTAAAGAAAGTAACCGAGTGAACGAACGGAAGTCGTCGACGGTCGCGACCTGGATTTTAATTGTGTCGCCTGCATTGGTTGCTTTTAAGTAATTAATTTTGTGCTCTTTGCACAAGTTAGAAACCGCGGTCCAGCGCGCTTTTTCACGCAGGAAGACGGGCGGAGGGAGCTGAGGTTTCGGCGGGACGGGAGCGCAGCGCGACGCTGGCTTCGATGGGACCGACGGAGGCGCGGTTACTTCTAGCGATTTTAACGGTGCGGGGGCTGGTGTTGAAGACACCGGGGAGGGCTCGGGTATTGATGATACCGAAGCTTTCTTCAAGCGCTTGGCGACAAGTTGAAACGCGGGCTAAGGAGAGTTCAGTACAAATTCGTTGTCACCGTTAAGTATCCTTTGCACTGAAACCAGACTACTTACGCTGGGCACAACACTGCACTCAGC
The DNA here is from genome assembly GCA_923062675.1 of Marasmarcha lunaedactyla. Taxonomy (NCBI): domain Eukaryota; kingdom Metazoa; phylum Arthropoda; class Insecta; order Lepidoptera; family Pterophoridae; genus Marasmarcha; species Marasmarcha lunaedactyla. The sequence continues at coordinate 6,540,378 of OV281339.1, read as the reverse complement.
ACAAGCACAACACACAGAAAAATCGCACTTCGAAAGCACTCAGACGGAGTAGAAAAACCTTGAAAACCGTAGCACGGAACCAACACGCTAAACTGTGACGTCAGTAGACTGAGCGCCACGGAATATCGGGAAGGGACCAAACAACGGAGAACGGGGTCTTGCACGTCCGCACTGGGCGGCGGTCGAAGCGAGAATGATTTATTTGAAATGTGAATTTATATAAGTGGTTTATTTGGGGGGCACAACTAGCGACGCTGCGCTTGAGGTGTAGGCGCAGTCAGTCAGGCAGGGCACGGTGCTCTGTCTCTCTCGCACACTATAAATATCACCGCGCGGCCGGGACGAGCTTCATCATTCTCGCTCCGATCTCCGCCTGGTACGGACGTTCCAAGACCACTCCCATTGATCGGTCCCTTCCCGATATTCCGTGGCGCTCAGTTTACTGACGTCACATAGCGTGTTGGTTCCGTGATACGATTTTTCTGGGTTTTCTTACTCCCTCGGAGCGCTATCGTAGTGATTTTTTCTTTGCGACTAAGCCCCTTTGTCTTTAAAGTGCTGTGCTGTGTTGTGCTTGTGCTAAGTGCTGTGTGTGCCCAGCGTAAAGTATTCTGGTTTTAGTACAAAGGATACCTAACGGTGACAACTGAATTTGTACTGTTCCAGTCCTTTTTATTTATATATTATTTCCTTCTACTATTTTATTTATTTACTTTTCATATTTATTTTTATCATATTTGTGTTTTTACGTGTACATCTGTCCTTTTTGTCGGTAAAGGTTGAACGCGGTCAACTCTTTACCTGCGAACCTTTTTTTTAGGTTGAAACCTAAGCGAAGCGGCCATCGGCGTACCACGGTTAGTTTTAAGTTATATTCCCCAGCCCCCCTACCGCTGGTAGGGGGGTTAGCCGCTAGGGTTCGCTAGGCTATTACGGATCCTAGGCATCTTTCATATATTTATATATTTTTTAATTAGTCCCGACCCTCCCTAATGGATTTGCAAAGTTTGCTAAACTTTGCGAAAGCCTTCGCCTAGGCACTCGCCGCGTTGGTTGTCTCCGTCAAAGATGAGGTCATAACGCAGGCCCTAATTGCTTTTAACGCGTCCCCGGCCCCTCAGGCCACCAACTCCCAGACCCCTCAGGTCTTTAGGTCTCCTCCCGCGTCTCCCGTGCCCTCCGAGATGTCGACTTTGTGTCGGACACATCCTCTCGCGCGTCGCGCCGCAAGCGTACCGCTCCTTGGAGCGATTCAGACTCCGCGTCTGATGCATCATCGGATGCCGCCACCTTAACCGGCTCTCCTGAGCCGCCATTCACCTTTGTCGCTAAACGCTCCAAGAAGCGTTCAAAGAAAATCGCGGTGTCTTCAACACCCGAGCCCACCCCAGTGTCTTCTACACCCGCCCCCGCGCCGTAAATGTCACTGCAAGTGACCACGACCCCGTCGGCTCCGTCGAAGCCACCTATGCGCTGCGCTCCCGTCCCGGCTAATGCTTAAGTCCCTTCTCCCGTCTTCCTCCGCGAAAAAGCGCGATGGACCGCGGTTTCTAACTTGTGCAAAGAGCAAAAAATTAATTACGTTAAAGCCTCCAGGTCGCGACCATCAACAACTTCCGGTCTTTTACTAGGCTCCTATCGGTCAAACAAATCGCGTATCATACTTACGCCCTCCCGGAGGAGCTTAAGGTCCGCGCGGTATTACGGGGCGTCCCGTTTGAACTCGCGAACGAAGATATCTTGGAGGACCTTAAGTCCCAGGGCTTCCCGGCTGAAGCAGTGCACAAGATGTACTCTAACCGCGGTAGACGTTTTCCTCTCGCCTTCGTCATCTTAACCAACACTCCCCAACTCGAGGGAGATCTTCAGAGAGGCTCGCAAAATCTGCGGACTCTCGAACATCTCCATCGAGCGTCCCAACCCTCGCGGGCACCCTGGGCAATACCACCGTTGCCAGCTAATTGCTCAGGCCCTCCCAGGTGCGTTAAGTGCCTCGATCCTCACATCACAAAGGAGTGCACTCCCACTCCCAAGTCAACTTCCCCCTGCAAGTGTGCTGTGCGGCCAGTCCGGCAACACACCTTACTACAGGGGTTGTCCAAGCGCTCCGCGCTCATCCGCAAAGAGGGCCGCGCCTAAACCGGCGCCGCGGCTCAATCCCGCTAACATCCCGCCGCTGCGCAACCGGGGTCCCCCGGAAACAAAGCCCGGCAGCCGATGCCGACTCCGGCTCTTTCCTGGAGACAGCGTCCGGCCGCTCCCGCACCACCTTCCCGTCCTATCCCAGCTCCCGTAGCTCCCGTAGGCCCGCGTCCCGCTCTGTCATCTTCACCTCAGTCACCGTTGGCTGAGGACATGAAGACCGTGTTCGACGTTATTCAAAACGTCGACATTAGGGAAATCTCCGTACTCGCACGTAAACTGCGAGCCACCCGCTCTCCTCAAGAGCTTCGCTTCGCGTTAACCGAGCATCACTCGCTACTTACTTCCTTGTAAATTATTTATTAAGTATAAATTCTTTAAATAACAAACATAATGTCTAGACCTGCTAATCCCGCCTCCGGTCGTATCAAACCAAAGGGCTTATCCCTATTTCCTTTAACGCTCGTTGCCTTAGTTCTAACCTTCCTGAGCTCAAACTATTCGTTCAGAACAATGAGCCAGAATTACTGCTCCTGCAAGAGACGTGGGTCACTGCAAACCGCTCCAGGGGATTCGCTATTTCCAAATACGCGCTCACTCGTAACGACAATGTCACGGCGGCACAGCTATTTATTACAAAAGAGGATTCCATTGCTCTCCTCTCTCATCCCCTCTCTCATCAACATGGAAGCTACGGTGTGCAGATTGGCTATGACTGGTCATCCGACCATCATCATAGCTTCAATCTACATACCTAGTGGCACTAGACCAATCCGCAGCGACTTTGAAGCCATTCTCGCCCTCGGCCATTCAGTCATTATGTTCGGAGACTTTAACTCCAAACATACTGACTGGACGAGCCTATCGATCAACACCAGTGGTATCGCTCTCCTTAATATCACTAACTCACTCGACTTAGACGTCATCTCTCCCGTCACTCCCACTCATTATCCCGACAACCCTAACCTCCGTCCTGACATCCTCAGCATATCAACCTCGATCTAATGTCAATCGAACCGCTCGATGACCTAGGCTCTGACCACCGCCCCGTTTCCCTCGTGCTAGGATTGCCTAACGTTAACGACACCTCTCCTAAGACCTTTACCAACTGGAAAGGCTTCAAAAATACGCTGGTTTCAGCCTTAGAGGCCCCGAACTCTCCGCTCGCGATCTCTGAATATCCCGGCTAATCACAGACCCATCAGCCTCCTCAAGACCATGTCTAAACTTCTCGAGAGAGTCATACTCTCTCGAATGCGGAACTATCTGTTTCCAACGGATGGTGATCCTCTCATTATTCCCCATCAGTTCGGCTTTCGCGCTAAGCACTCCTGCCCTCAGCAAGTCCATCGAATCGTCGAGTACACACTTGACGGCTTCTACCCACGGCGTTTCAAAACGGTCGCAGTTTTCTTTGACGTAGCCAAGGCTTTCGATAAAGTCTGGCACAGCGGTCTCGTCTATAAACTCTACAAAATAGGCTTACCGGATCGCCTAGTTAGGATAATCGCGTCGTTTCTCAAAGACCACACGTTTCGTTTCAAACATGAAGGCAAGTTTTCCGCGCCTCGTGCCATAAAGGCTGGAGGGATCAAGGCTCAGTCCTCACCCCTTTGTTGTACACCGTGTACACTAACGATATTCCCGTCCCACCGAAAGGCGTCGAACTCGCCCTCTTTGCCGACGACACCGCCCTTTACACCCAAGGCCTCAGTGTTCCGGGTCTCGTCACCAGACTCCAAAAGGCCGTAAACGCCCTCGGTGGCGCATCGATGTGAACCCAGACAAGAGTTCTACGGTTTACTTCGACTGCAAACACCATCGTATCGCCGATTACAATCTCCACATCCGAATGTTAGGCATTCCCATCCCCTGGAAGCGCAGTGCCAAATACTTAGGCGTCACCTTAGACCAGACGCTTTCTTTCAAGCCACACGTCGAAAGAGTTTCGAAACTCGCTCGTCACTACTTAGGCCGCCTAAATAGTATGTTAGGTAGAAAAAGTAAAATGTCTTTCAGAAACAAACGTACACTTTACAAGGTCTGCGTTAGACCCGTCATGACATATGCGTCGCCAATCTTTGCCCACGCCAAACCCTCCGTCCTGCACAAACTGCAGGTAGTACAAAATCTCTTCTGCGGGCCACAAACGCACCTTGGTACGTGCGTAACGCGGACCTGAACAGAGATCTTAAACTACCTACAGTGCAACAGCACCTCAAAACACTCGCTGAAGCGTTCTTCAAATGCTCCGAAACCCACCCCAATCCTCTAGTTCGAGATTCCGTCTCGTATACTACCCCTGTCTTAGATTCGATTGTATGGTGAAAACTTTTCCGTTGCGTTGTACTACACAATATTGGCCTTCGTAAGCTGGTTGCAGAGGTTTTTTCACGCCGTCTGTGCGAACAAATACGTGCGTACATGTGTATAGGTCTGGGTGTAAGAATATCTTGCGGCTGTTTTGATGTGGTGCAGGTACCGGCTTGAGATCTCGAAGTTCATTCCGCAGGCGTTCGACGTAGTTATATTCTATAGTGTTGTGTTTTGATGTGTCGAAGAAATCGCCCGGTAATCTAAGTGTACGGGCAAAGGTCAGCTGCACAGTGCTTAGTCCGTTGTCCGTGCGCGAATGCTTGAGCTACGGTTTCAGCAGTGATATCTTGCGTGGGTGTTATCTCAGGCCATCGCGTGCATCTGTCAACCATCGTAACACAATAACTATAACCGTTCGCGGTGGTGGGGAGCGAACCGAGTTTACATGGTCGACTAAGTTTTCGATTTTTACCTGTTATTCTCTTTTGACAATGTAACAAAACTAATTGTCCTACACGAAGTTTATTATTAGAAGCTTTTTTATCATATGATCTTTTATGTACTAAACGAGCTTTCCTTAAATTTTCTCTTGCTTGATTTTTTCTGTTGTACAGTCATATTATAATAAGGATTTAACCTTTCATCAAATGAGACTTCAGGTTCTCTACCAAACATCAAATAATAAAGGGAAAATTTTGTTGAAGCTTGTTTTGAACAATTATAAGCATATATAATAAAAGTAAAGTCGACACCAATCCCTTTGACTTTGGTTTACATATTTAGCTAATGAATATGAAATGGTTTGATTTAATTTTTCTACTAACCGTAACGTTTGATGGTGCATAGTGGTAGCTTAAGAGTGTTTTATATAATATTGTCTTAATAAATCCTTAAGTAATCTAGACGTAAACATGGAACCTTTGTCTGACAATACTTCACATACCGTCCCGAACTTTGTTAAAATTTCATTAACTAAGAAATCGTATATCGTTTGAGCCCTCACTCGTGGGAATGCTCTGCAAATAGCTTATTTCGAAAAGCATTCTATACACGTTATTATATATTTATTACCATCTATTGAACGATTAAAAGGACCTAATATATCGATCTCTATTTTTTCAAATAAACGTTCTGTTACAACTGGGCGTAGTGATTTTACTTTATTACACAATTTCTTTTCTTTACATGGCATACGACTCTTAATATCTTTCTTAACCTTTTCCACTACATAAACTTTAGGATTCTGTTTCTCAGAACAATACACAACTTTGGAGTCTTGAGGACTCGGGGTTAAGTTAAATTCATTTTCACTGGGTTTTGCGACCACTAACTTATCATCATTTCTATCTACTAAATCGGAAAAATCAACATATTCATCTTTACTTAATTCATTTGAAACTTGTATTACCTGAAGGGTATTTTCGAAAATATCATTATTATTAAGATTATTTACTTTATTTTTTGTAATAAAGTTACAAATAATGTTTTTCAATTGAACATGACCTTCCTTAAAGTTTAAGATTGCACCAGACTTCTGAAGGAAGTCTTGCCCGAGAATTAAACTTCTTTCAATATTATCGATTACATAACAATTTTGTACATAAACAACATGTTTAATTTCCAAGCATAGTTGTACATAGTAGACGCACAAATGACAGTGCTACAATCGAAAGGCCAGGGCCAAGGCAATAACCAGCAAAGAGAATGTACAGTGGTCACTGGCCTGAAGACATTCCGACTACAGAAAATTCAAAGAGGACCATTAAATACCTTTTTTTGTTGAAATGGACAGTTCATTAATGGCCCTATTATCCTTTTAAATTTCACCGGACTTTGTGGCCTAGCGCTGAGGGCGCTTAGCCAGAACTTAAACTACTCCTACATACGATACGCCTAAGGGCACCCAAGAGGGCACGGACCTCGGCTTAGGACGTCGTATATTGAAACTATCGCTGGTTCAGAAGGCTCATCTACTGCCAAAGGACCAGCAAGAAACTAAGTAGGAATGCGTGCGACGCGTTAGCCTGGCCCACCGGTGGGTAAGGCGATTCGAATGCCGTGTTGCCCTATTTATAACCAGAACACCGGCGTTCCTTGTTATAATTGCGGCAATGGTGGCCAGCTCGAGATCCTTATGCAGATCTAAGTTATGGACATTAGGTTGGGCCCCGACGCCGTTGCGTAAGAACTTACTTTGAATAACCTGCAAGTGATTGAGGTTCGCCATGCTGACGTGAATGAAAGCCACACTGGCATATGTCAAGTTTTGGAAAATGTAAGATTATTTCTTAGCGACATTTTACTCTTCTTGCAGATTAGAGGGTGCAGCGTACTCATGACGAAGGCGGCTCGGTCCCGGACGCGTTTTATGTGATCCGCGAATGTAAGTCCACTATCTAAAGTGACTTCTAAATATTTTATTTTATTTTATTTTTTATTCATAGGATAACAAACAGTGATTTAATAACAAAGTATAAAACATAGAAGTTGACAGAACACCATTAATATGTTATCGCTTATTACTAACAGAAGCTTGAACAATGTTGCTTGAGCATACAAAAAGACAAAGTGAATTTATACAAAAACGAAAAGAAAAAAAAAAAAAAAACTAAAAATAAAAATTATTTTTGGGGATTTACTACACGGAATCGAACCAACGATTTGTTAATACTCGCTTAAAGTTTAAAGGGTTGGAAACAAATAGGTCTAGTTCGGGAACGTCCACAAGACCGTTAACGTAGTTTGCAGCTCTAACGAAGAACGAATTCTTTCTATAATTAGTGCCACAAGTTTGCACATGTAAATAGGAAGGATGCCTAACAGACCTAGAGGGAACTTTTATATTAATCATTGAAAGCATGTCTGGACAGTCAATTTTATACTGAACTAATTTAACCAGAAAGAAAACATCTGCAATCCTACGTCTTTCTTTAAGTGGTAATATATGATGTCTTTTACATCTCGTTTCATAATGTTCGTCATGTTGTTTACATTTAAATTGTAAGTATCTCAGAAATTTTTTTTGAATTAATTCTATTCTATTTATGTATACGTCGTACTGTGGATTCCAAAGTTGCGAACAATATTCGAGAACACTACGTACTAGGCTGCAATATAGAATTTTTATCAATTTTATACTGCTGAATTGACTACTGGACCTCATGACGAACCCCAAGGCTTTATTTGCTTTTTTGGCAATATGATCAATATGCTTTTCGAATGTTAATTTTGCGTCCAAAAGCAAACCGAGGTCTGAAATTTCACAAACTCGTTTGAGTTCTTGTTTCTTAAGCTGGTAAGAGTAAGTAATATGATGGGGCTTTCGAGAAAATGTTATTTGTTGACATTTTGACACATTCAAATCCAGGTTATTTTCTGCACAGTAAACCTCAAATCTGTTAAGATCTTGCTGTAACAGAATGCAATCATCTATAGAACTAACCTCTCTTAAATTAAATAAACCTCTCTTAATATTTTACTTTTTAGCCCATGGGATCGGTGTTCCAAACAGAGTGATCTGACCTAATCTTTTGGAGCGTTTCCAAGAGGTTGTCCTAGAGCAGGTTGAGAGAGAGAGAGGTACACTGCTGCACTATTTTCTGGGTTGACTTCTATTCTAAATTTCCTTAGTCAAGCGCAGAGCGGAGGCTGCGGTTTATGGGGTGGGCTAGGCTTTGCAGCAGGAGCAGAGGGTTGACACCTTTGCTTTGCTTTCTGCGCCTTTTTTGGGGTTGGGCTTTGGGGACCTGGGGCATCTAGGTAATTGGCAGTGCGGCCATCCGACTTACAAAAGACGCACGCAGGAGGTACGATGGATTGCGGGGTTCGCATGCATGTTCGTAGGCTTGGCGTGGCAATTTCTGGCCGTATGGCCATAAGTCTATGGCATTGGCTGGGTATGCCACGTTTGAAGGGGATCTCGACGGTGATCCCCGAAAGTCGTGCTATTGTTTTAAGATTGAAAATCCCCTTGCCGTCAAGGGTGTGATATAGTGTTACCAACACTAGGTTATACGACACACGATCTTTGTCATACGTATGGTGGACGGAAATGACCGGGAATCCCTGGCCTTTAAGGTCTTGGAGAAGGAGCTCTAACTCAATCTCCTTCGGTACTCGTTGCACTCGTGGAATTTTTTTTTGGCTTTTACTTAATAGACACGGCCCTGAAACAACATCTGCGTAGTTTGTTAGAGAGTATAAGCCCTTCACAAAGACGTTCTCGCAGCTTGACGCTTAAGAGGTCACGAACTTTATACAGTATCTTTAGATGAAACAAGCAGTTTCTTGCAATATCAGAAACATGTTTCTCAAATCTAAGATGTGAGTCAAGTCTTACTCCCAGATTTTTAGCTTCTTCTACTATTTCGATCGTGTTCCAGTGAACTGATACAAGTGGCTTACAATCGTGAATCTCGCTGATTTGTTTTCGAGATCCAATATCATTAGTTTTGATTTTGATGAGTTTAAAACTAGACAATTTCCTTAAGCCCAATAACTGATATTCGAAAGGTCAATATTCAGACAATTCACCTTTTCAAGTATAAATTTTGATGTAATCGGCACACCTGTGGTACTTTTTAAATTGTATTTCATTTATGATGTCAGAACTATATAAAATAAACAAGACTGGGCCAAGAATTAAGCACTGAGGAACACCGCGCTCTACATTCTTTTTCTCTGACCTTCTTGCGAAACCACCCTCAAACGATACTTCAACCAGCTGAGATCGGCCAGTTAGGTAGCTAGCGAACCATTTGCAAGATTTGTTATCGAATCTGTAATACGCTAACTTTGATATTGGTAAGCCAATATTGATGGAGTCAAAAGCTCCTGAAAAATGTAATAAAGTATTTAAGGTTTCCAATCCATGATCTTGTGCAATTAATATATTATCTACGACATTCAACAAAGAAGTAGTTGTACCTCGTCCCTTCCGAAAACCAGACTGTAAACAGTTTAGTATAGTAGTAGAAACTAAATGTTTTAATTCTTTGTAGTAAGATCTATGAGAGTCACTTCCAGTTATGCGAAACATAGTAAGTTCCCTGCCTCAAAGCTTCATCATGTAGCGAATATTGCTGGTTACCCATGGGTCGGCTAACTTTTTCAGGTACACGAGTACAGGGGCAATTGTATCAAATATATCATTAATTAAAAAAATAAAATTATTAACCATCATGTTTAAGTCAGTATAATTGGTCAGGTTATCCCAATCAATTTAATTCACAATACGATTAAGCGATTCTAAATTTTTGTCTTTTAACGGTCTACTCACAACCCAGCGAGGCTTACACTTCTCTATTTTTACATTAGTTTTAACGTCTAAAATAGTATGTCTAGACCAGCTATACTCTAAGTGTGTTCCGCGGAACCATAGGGTTCCGTGATACCTATGTCGGGGTTCCGCAAGAATTTAGAAAAAAGAAATCAAAACACCTCTCTCTGGTCGCTCCGCGGCTGCGCGGACTCGGCGGCCGCGCGGAGACAAAACGCTATGAACGTTATTTAATTATTTATTTGTATTTGTAGAAACATGTGTTACAATAGCTGGTACAATATCTTATAAGTTTGGTATCAACAATTTTATACTTGTACAACCCGTTCGCTCTAAGTTTGCCGGTCTGTGGAATGCGCGTACCCTCCCCCACGTGACAACAAAGCTTATAATGTGTCATAGTTTTACCCAAATATGTACGTACACAATTTTTATTGGTACAATTAAATAAAAAATATTTTTATATTATGTTTTGCTGACGGTACTTTTCGAACGTCATACCTATCGCCAGCGGCAAACTTAAAAGGAGCGGGTATTATACTTGTGAGCGCGCAGTCTCTGATAAAAGCCGCCTCTGAATTAGACGCTATAGTTGTCAACAAGCGACTTTCGACTCTAAGTTCAAAGGATAAAGTTGATATTGTTTACAACGCAATTTTTAAATTTCTGTTTTTATTTTTGCTTTTTGTTTATCAAAGGTGCCAACTCGAGTATTTTCGAGAATATTTGAGATCGAGTCTAGGACTAAGTAAAAAAGCGGCGATCGCGCGTCGCCCGTCGTCAGTTGACGATTAGCGTTCGGAGCGATAAGTTACTACCTACTTACAAGTTCGCTAGCGAGAAACTAGTGTTCATTGTTTTACTGCCTGCTGTAGTCTGTTGTCTCAGTTTTATACATTTCATCACTGTAGGTACTAAATTTAGTCTCTTATACGCAGTAACGATTGTGCATTATTTAAACCCCACTATCCTGACGTGTAACATTATAAATAAAAAAGAATGGAACGTTGGCTTAAAGGTGTTAAACGTGTTGCAACAACATCTTCTAATGACGCTGAATGTTCAAAAGCAGTGCGCGCGGAGAATATAGCAATCACCGATCCAGAAGATATGACGAAAGACGATTTCAAAGACGAAAAGAAGGAAGTATGATGAATCTTATATCAGTTTCGGATTTGTTGATTCTAACGGCGAGATTCTAAAGATTCGAGATCTAAAGAATTTTTTGTTCGCAAAAAAGATCAGTTATTAGAAAGTCAAAAAAATATGATGCATGTAACACAAACTATCAACGAAAAGGCCACTCTAGACTCTAACTGTGGTCAGTGAAGTGGGTATAGTCTTTAACTATTTGCTTAAGACTGAAGCAAGCCAAAAAAAGTCGAGTTTCTTTACGGCACTGCTTTCTCGATTAAGAAAATTAATGTTAAAGTCCCCCAGTATTATCTATCATATTGTCAAAATTTTTGAAGGACGATATCGTTTAGTGTGGGAGTCAAAGAAGTCATCAATATCTAACCATTGCAGTCTGTACGCAGTTCCTATAACTAGACGCTTGGTATTAGTATTGATTTGGATCCACAAATTGTTCAGTTGAGTTTCTAAAGTGCTTTAATTTTATAATTTTAATTCCTCGTTTGATTAAAAAGCCTACTCCACCTCCCCGACCGTTTAGAATGTGAGACTCACGAGGATTGTGAATTAATTTATAATCGGGTAAGTTTGGAGCTAAATCATCTTCACCGGGTCTCAGCCACGTCTCATTCAATGCCATAACATCAGGAGCTCGTTGTAAAACGGCAGCACAGAAATTGTCACAATTAGGTTTGATTGAACAAACATTTAAAAACTTCGTTTTACCTATCATTTCAGATGAGTTCGCACTATTTTTGAAAAACTACCAAACAAGGACTGGGTTTGGAATTGATATCACCGTTTGGGATCCTTTGTACTAAAACCAAAATACTGCACGCTGAGCACACAGCATTTAGCACAAGCACAACACAGCACTTTGAAAACTAAGAGACTTAGTTTCAAAGAAAAATTCACTTTGAGAGCGCTCGGAGGGAGTAAAAACCCAGAAAAACCGTATCACTGAGCCAACACGCTGATCTGTGACGTCAGTAAACTGAGCGCCACTGAATACCGGGAAGGAACCAATCAATCGGGGTGGCCTTAGAAAGTCCGTACCGGGCGGCGGTCGCAGCGAGAAACCATGTCTGTAACCAGGGTTATACTACCCTGTGCATGTATACATATTTTGTTTTGTTGTACGTATGTAGGTAGTATTCTAAGGGATATTAGTTTTCCGAAAATTACCAGTTAAACCTTTGAAGATGCAATACCGACCTTTCTATTTATCCTATTTATGGACGTAGTTGGATGTGATGTAATTTTTTACAAGGAGTATTGAATACAGAAATTTTAGAAGGGTTTGAATATAGTCTTCTCTTTAATTTTCAATATTATACTTGGCATCATAAAAGTCGCACACTTAAAAATTTTTGGTTTGATTGACCTTATCTCTAATTTGGCTAAGTAAGAGCATTATTAGGTGTGACTGGAATCTCACACTTTGAATATTCTATCAAAACCATAAAAATGTGGTTTAAAGCACCCAGTCTTACAAAATTATTTTTGAATGAATTACTTCGGATGGGACAAAAATGAAAAACAAAAAGAATGCCTTCAAACTTTGAAAAGCTATACTTGTGAGCTAATAGGTAGGTACTTAGAAAACAATTTTGATCGTACGCTCAAGTGCGTATATAAGTGCTTATGACTATTATTCATGGCAAATAGTTGCAAAAGAGTCCAGGTGCAAGCACAATCAAGTACCGAATCCCTTCGGAACGGCGACAGTGAAGTTAAAGTGTATGAAATAAATGAATTAAGCCATCGTTAACAAAGTAAAGTGAGTTGAGAAAAAAAATATTTTTTTGTGTTTTATTGTATTGTGCCTTTTGCGTCTTGATAACGCCCCACCTATTTTGTTTTTCTGTGTACAAAATCTTTGTGAAATCGTTGTAAAACCTGTACCTACCCCCCATAATTTCACCATTACAGTGCGATGTTTCTAATAGTACGAGTATTCGATATAAGATGGCGCTTTTTATAGAAACAATTTACGAATCGTATTTCGTGGCTAAACCTAAATACGTACCTATGTTTCCTTTTCTATAGATTTCAAGGTTTTTGTTTTAATAAATATGTAATACTTGTCTTCTTTCAAAATATTTGCCTTTTTTTCCAGTCTTTAATCATTTTATTACGTACCTAAGGCAAAACTTTTGACTAACAAAATCTGCGAATCCACCAATACTGCACGAGTAGGTATTTTTTCTTTTTGATATAATAATATAAAATATTTATATTGTATGCAGCATGCACATGAAACAAACAAAAGTAAAAAAAGACATGCCCCGGGTGAGGATCGAACTCACGACCTTAAGATTATGAGACTTACGCGCTGCCTACTGCGCCACCGAGGCTATGCAGACATAAGTAAAATTAAGTTTCGTTTAAAACCTAGGTTTAGCTTGTAGTATTATTGTCTTATCAGTACCAACTTTCAAATATTTTTGTATTATTATTAAATAGCTAATTATAATATCAGCCTGCGAATTTTTCATTATTGTAGTCGCAACTATAGATAAGCGTTATTTTCCAATGTGTCTTTTTTTTATGGAAAATAGTGTTAGACCGACTAACAATAAAAGTTTACTATTTAAAAAACAATATAATTTTAGATTCTACATTTCGTTCGTTGTGAGACTAAATATATGTAGCTTGAACTGTTTATAAAATTAGGTATATATTAGTTATTATATTGTAGTGAAATTTTTCAAAGGACAATTTTGGGTCAACTTAACTTGAACAATTATTTTACGTCCAATAACAGCACATAGACTCCTTCTGTATTATCCTAAACAACGAAGGGAATTTAACGAGATTCCTTTTACGAACGAAAACCACATTTTTTGCTGGTCAAGCGACCACAGTTACAGAATTTGTTTTAATTTTCTGATAAATAAAAAGGAAATGCTAGGATGAGCCACAGAAAATCACACCATTTTATAAGTACTATAACGTTGATGGCAGGCTTAAGTTGTATTTTGTATTTAAGTTGTAGTTTGTCAAGAGGCGCAGGATTGTCTTGTTATTTGTTCTTAAACTTCTTTTATATACGTGGTACAAATTATTAGCTCGAATAGTCATATCTATATGTATATAATAGTCATACCTAGATAAAATAAAACTATTATTGTTAACCCATAAAACAATATACCTACCTGAAATTCAATTCATAATGTTTGACCACGAGTAACTATGCAAAATTTAATATTGTGGATATCTCTGTTCTCTCCTAGGTATTAAGTAACTCTTATTCGAACTGGAATGCACTATCATTCAAACACAGCGCCAGAATAAGGCTATTCACTAAATTCAAATATCAATTTCAATATTCTACCCATTATGGCGCTCAAAGATAGGTAATGAAGAAGGTTTTTCGTGTTGAATTGGATTGTTTTTGGTAAAAGCTTTTTAGTTTTGGTAAAAACCTAATTAAAATATGGATTTTATGTAAATTGTAACATTCTTGGGTAATAATAACTGGGCTACGGTGCACTATAATTTTGGACTTATACCGCTCATAACGCTAGCATCATGTGCATCAATGCTAGCATAATGTATCCATCGTCATGAATACATTATGCTAGCATTTCTCGATTAGCTTTATCACGTGGATACACAGATTTTTATGAGAATGAATAATAATCACAGACTGACGCAGAATTTGCATCAAAAACTAGTTTTTTTAACCTCGACGCCAAAAGAAAGGTGTTATATGTTTGACGTCTATGTTTGTTGACGTGTCTGTCTGTGGCACCATAGCTCCTAAACGACTCAACCGTTTTTGTTGAATATTATTGGGGGTTTTTAGCCATATCTGAAGAAATTTGGTTTCGCCATTCAAAGGTTATGAGTAAATTTTTCCATCAGTCGGGGTTTTTTTAAACACGGTAAAGTTTTAGGTAGTGCGCTGAGTTAGTACGTAGTACAGTAAAAATTAGCCACGTCAGAGGCCTATGGAGTTTCCAAAGGTGGCTTGATCAACTTTTAACCCAGACGAAGCCACTCCCTCACACGCAAAAACATAGAGAGTAGTCTTAACTAAACGAATAAAGGTAAACGGAAGTTCCGCGTTAAATTATATTAAAGTGACATACACACACAGAGTTTACTATTAAGGTACAAGTAAAGAAGCCCATGCTAGTAAGGTGTCTACCAAGCTAACAGTCTCTCAGCTCAGTACAATCAATATTTTAATAAAATCTGCAGTAAACAAGTCTTGTTTATTCTGCGCAGACCGAAGTTGATTGCTGGTCAACTATCAAGATTGTTTTTTTTTTTAGCAAAGTCATATTTCATTTTTGAAATGATTGGTGTATATGCTCTGTCTGAGAGGGATGGGTGGATTGAGCAGTAATAAAGACAAAGACGTCACGAAGATCTGTGGTCTCACTTAAAATACCTTAACTTATGTAGTGTACGCAAATTTTTCAATTGATCAAACCAACACCCTTTCGTTAGTGTTATTTAAGTTACGTTTGCTGCTTACGTAAGTGTCTCATATTATTATTAGACAGATACATTGAATCAACGCTGCGCAATGGAAATTATTAATAATTTATTAAAACTAGTTTTATTCAGACATCGGTGGTTGTCACTCCCTTACACGATAAGAACTCAATCGTAGACCCATTAAAAGACCAGTGCCTTTTTGGAGGGATCGTTAGCTGCTCTTGTACCCCTTACAAAGTGTATATAAAACTTCATGACTGATTTACAGCGTGCCAAACAAACAAACTTGCTTTAATATTTATTAGGTAAGTTCGCATTTTAGTTACACATTTTGGGCGCGTTATGCTTTGATTTTAGCAAAGTAAATTACTTTCGAGACGTTTTTGCATTTCTAGTTGTGTACTATCAGCACATAAATAAATAAACTAATACTTACATATATTTTTATAATATGTTTATAGCTAGGTACTTCATATGGAACTAATAATATTAAACGATATTAAAATGGAGTACCTCGATCATGTTTCAACATCGGAAACGTTTTTGATTAACGGCTTTAGAATAATAACACTGAACAATAAATAGTGTAAACCGTAAGAATAAACCACAATTAAAATTTTTCAATATCAATTTTATTAACTAAAACCTTACAGTCAGACCTCAGAACAATAAGCAATGTTTATAAACAGAATTATTATTTATTTGACGTTCACCATTGACTTTGGATTGTCAGTATATTTTCTCTAAAAAAAATGTAACGATACTCTTTCTTCTGACAGTACAAGAAAATTTAAATTTCAAGTTTAGAATTTCTGTTAATATACAAATACTCCTACAAATGCAAAGCGTCTCGAGAGTAAGTTACCTGTACATGCTTATGAAATTGTGAAGTATGTCTTTAAACTGATTGTATTAAAATAATTATGTATGTATGTATTGCATGTATTAAAATTAAACCGTATTGTAACAGTGTATAATAAAGAATTATAATGGTAAATCCCCGGGCTAAAACAATAAAAAATAAAATAGAAAGGTATGTTATTTACTAGGTATATAATATTTATACAATCTTATTTAGATTATATTTAGATTAATGATTCCAGTGCGTATTATCCTATACTATTAAATGTATTGAAATAATATACAATTGGTGTATATTATTTCAATACATTTAATAGTGTATTTAGTACAAGTAGTGTAATAGTGTGTTAAGTATTGGTGGATTCTCAGTGATAATTTGTTGTATGAGTTTCTAAGTGATATAAGAGGTCTTATTCTAAAATGCTATCTACAGAAATTGACGTCCGTAGTACAGTAATAACGCATTAGTTTGCTAAATATGGGTACACTATATTAATACGAAAAACTTAATTCCAATAGTCATAATCACGAATTTTAAAGTTCCGAATTTTATAACACCGATAGTCAAAATTCCGTGTTTCATAATTTCTAATTTATCTTCTTCGAAACTTCAAAATTCCGAAAGTTTATAATTACGACAATCAATATGCCGAATTTGAAAATACCAAACCATAAAAAATCTGAATTATTATTGACCCGCAATATCATAAATACGAATCCCGAATATCAAAACTCCGAATAATATTAGTTGCAATAACAAAAGGCTTGTAAAACTGCATGAGCACATCAACTTATACGTTCGAGCATTCATATAGTCCGCTGGAAATGAGAAAGTTTATTTAGTTTTTCGTACCGAGTTATTTCTTGGAGTATATAGGTTATGTAAAATTTCTTATTTATGAATTTCGATAAAATAAGAATCGTGTTTTTGAATAGTCAGAATTGAGTCTCTTAGGGATTGTGAAATTCAGAATATTCAAATTCGGAATTACATAATTCGGAATTTTTGGGTGTTCCCGCTAAATATACTTCATCATACGCTTTATTTGAATAAATATAAATATCAATGTTATAAAATGTGTCGTAAGAGCTTGAAGATTTACAACAAAAATAAACCAACCAACAAAATAGCTACCCGTTAAAAATAAATAAAGATAATTGATAGTTGTGCCTATACAACAATAAGTAGGTGCACATATTCCATCTACATTGCGTCCAATACCTAAACCCATCGTTTAGAAACAAAACGTATTCTCCATAAACTTTCTAAATTTAAAACTAAAACACTCGATACAAAAATACCTGTCCAAATCTCTCACAAACATTTTCCTGGGTTAAATTCCGTACGGAATAAACTGAGCATCTCCACGGGCGGTGACAGGCAAAACTGCTAACAAAGCAGGCAGGTAACACTGTGCTTTTACACCTTTTGTTGAGCTCGCCACTCGCACCTCCTGACAAGCCAAGGTTTCCGAACTGTTCCCCATTTTACAGTAGATTTGAACACATTGTGAATATTTCGTATTCGGAAACAGGAATTCGTTTTGTATTTGTAAGGCTCTAAGTGGTAAGTTATACGGTTAGATAGTTTTAGTTAATTTCATTTTTGATGGTTGCTTGTACCGGCTGTATTACATTTTTCTCTGACACTAGCGTCCGTGGCACAGTGGTTCAGGCGCCGGACTATCGAGATTGAGGTCTCGTGTTCGATCCCCGTGACTGTGAAATCTGTCAATGTGTTTGTACAACTTAAGTACATACAGCCGACTGCACCAACTGGAGGGAAAACATCGTGAGGAAATCCACATACCTAAGATATTATATCTAAGGTATGAGCCGGGTCGCTCACTTCCCTCTAATATGGTTGAAGAGGGCGATGGCTGGATGCTGCTCGTGAACTGGTGCCTTTTGAGGGTGTTCGTCGTTTAGATAGTCGGTAGGAGGAGACTTGCCAAGCTAAAAGATGCAGATAAGAGCGTGGTGGACTATAAATTGCTTAATACTACCACACTACCCCTTAAGTGGTTAAGTATGAAGTCTCTGCAGCGGGGTTGTTAAGGCCGTTGCGAATTGAAAATTATGTGCAAGCCTGTAGAATTTGATGAAATGCATTTGTGTTTGGTTTCAATAAATAAAAAATTGGGCACTAAAACCTCAGTTCCAGTATTATTATAATTTAATTTATTTTGACCAAATCTAAGCATGCCGTGAACATCACAGATTCATTGTGCTGATCTTAAAGCAGTTTGTGGCAACACCTGTCAAAGGTGGCAAGATATAATTTGACAACTGTATTACATGATGGCACTAGACAGCACGACCACAACTGCGACTGCGAAACGAAGAAACAGCGACGACGATAACTTTGATGTGAGGACTTACATTCCGTATGGAATTTGACGATGCTGCAGCTTATGTACATTTACAATATTTCAGTTTTCAATCTTATTTTAACATTCTGGTACGCTATTTAAGCGTAAACAGGTCAAGTAAAAAACGATCAATCTCATAAAATGTATGCTTGGAGAGTGATTGTGTTTGGGAAGCAGAATCGAGTAAGTCTAGGTTTGTAGTGGCTGAAAATAATTAAAAATTGTATTTCAGTATACTACGTATATTGCAAACACACTCGACTCTTCCTACGGTTCTACCCATCTTAGCTCATATTTTTAATTGTTCTTTATAAAGTGGTTCCTTCCCATCAGCTTGGAAAATTGCACATATTATCCCTATTCCTAAAATCTATAACCCTTCTTCACTTTCTAATTTTTGCCCTATTCTTCCATTCCTTGCTAAAGTCCTTGAAAACAGTAAGTTAACAAACAGTTAACCGCGTTCTTATGATCTAATGATGTTTTTAGTCAATATCAGTCCGGGTTTCGTGTTTAATGACCGTATCGTGTTTAATGATGGCTGGATCCCGCGTTAACTCGTGAACGGGTGCCGTTTGAGGGTGTTCGTCGTTTGGATACTTGGGGGGAGGGAGACTTGCCGAGCTAACAGATGCAGAAAAGAATAATTTTGTATAGACATAAAGAGACTCTGTAAATTTATTTTGAAAAAAAAAAAATATACCCGTGAAGTTTCTTGCCAGTTCTTCTTCACGAAGGTTTTTTTTTCGAACTGGTGGTAGAATCATGTTTTATTTGACGTCAATAAGAACAAGTAATTGTCAATGTTGAGAAATAAATATTGGAATTTGAATTTGAATTTGAATTATCAGCTTTGCTCAATGTTACAGACGATATTCGCTGGGTCGTGGAGAATGGGAAGCTTACTGTGCCGATCCTGCTTGACTTCAGCAATGCTTTTAACTCTATTGATTTAGACGTACTACTCGAAGTTCTGAAGTCAATTAACGTGTCTCCTTCTGCAGTAGGCTGATTTGACTTTTACCTCCGTGAACGCTCGCAACGTATTCGTGTCAATCAGACTTATTCTATAGTAATCTAACTGCAAGTATTTCTCAAGGTGAGGTATTGTCACCTTTGCTATTTTCGATTTTTATTAACTGTGTAACAAAAGTAATTTCGTCTAATTATCACTTATAAGCAGATGATCTGCAAATATAGCAACATTTTTCAGTATTTGTGCTGTAATTTATATTAATAACTTGAAACTAAACTGGGCCAAATCTTTCGGGTTGCTTATAAATCCTAATAAATCACAGGCTATGATAATTGGTAGTTGCCACACTCGAAGATA
The DNA here is from genome assembly GCA_923062675.1 of Marasmarcha lunaedactyla. Classification (NCBI taxonomy): domain Eukaryota; kingdom Metazoa; phylum Arthropoda; class Insecta; order Lepidoptera; family Pterophoridae; genus Marasmarcha; species Marasmarcha lunaedactyla. The sequence goes on along the minus strand of OV281339.1, from coordinate 6,520,490 downwards.
CCTTGATTTCTCGAATCCCAGTTAATTGGTCCGATAAACCAAAGAATTTGGGAGTGATCATTGACTGTAATCTAAACTGGAATAACTATGTAAATGAAATTAGCCGCAAAGTAAATTCACTTTTCACTCCATTAAAACCCTTCAAAATTTGTTTGCCCCTATCTACAAAAATATCTCTCGCTCAAACATTAATTCAACCTATAATTGATTACGCTGATTCCTCCTGTTTGGATAGAACTTCGAAGAACTTTAGAACAAACTGGAGCGCCTTCAAAACTTGTCCATTCGCCTCATTTTCGGACGGATACTGAGTATGATCATGATTCCCACTTCCGCAAGAAACTCATGTGGCTGCCTATATGTTTCCGTAGGAATACTTGTATCTTCTATCTTTTGTTTAATGTGCTTAGTAACCCTCACTCTCCACCATATTTACGTAACCGTTTTACCTACACCCAGACAGGGGATGAGATCTGCAGACCGCTTAAAGGAAACTTACTAGTGAGTCCTTGCCACAAAACTGACTTCTTCTCTTTTTCGTGCACCGTCCATGCAGCCAGGCTGTGGAACAAGCTGCCTCACCAGATACGCTAAGAGAGCACTATTTATCACTTTACTAAAGAGTTCATCGTTGTAATCTACGAGTATACTATACATATGCACTGTTTTATGTATATATATATATGTATATATATGTATTTTTAAATAAGTAAATATGTATAAATTGTACTTATATATTGTATTTATAATACATAATGGCACACTTATTTGCTTTTACGAAACAGTCTGCTGGAAGAAATTTCCTAGGAAATAAGCAGTACCTTTGTACATATAATTTTGATTTTTTCTTCTTTCTTTTATTGTAACTTATAGTGGTGCATAAACTGATAATTTAATAAAGTATCAATATTTTGCTTAGTTACCTGATACATTTCAAGAAGTGGATATTTCGTTTGTCGAGACGCATCATGTGTTAAATAAAAATTTGTTACTGTAATCTTTCACAATTTAATATTTGCGCGTAGATAACGAGGCAAATAAAATAAGACACAAACAAAATAAAGCGAGGGTTCGGCAGGTAAATGCTTTTAAATAAGTTTCCGTCGCGACCTTGATTATTGGATGTTCACTGGAAATTGGCGGTTGAGAAGCCTTCGCCCTCCCTCTTCACCACTCCGAGCAAGATTCACTTTGAAGATGACGTAAACAGGATAGTGATCGTACCCACCTTCATAGTGATTTTATTATTTTTTTCATTGGAATCATCTTGAACATAATATCGTGAAAGGTCTCGAGAGAGATTTGGTTTCTTTTCTAATAAAAAGCAGATTGCCCGTTTGATGGGATATAGTATTTTTGAGTAGTTGATGTTGAAGCAATTTGGTACCTTGTTAAGGGGAATGATATTATGTAATAAATTTTTATGTAATAAATATTTCGTTTATCGAACGTACCTACTAATACGTTTTCATAAAAAGATGGAAAAATATTAAGTATATCTACTTTGATAAATCGAACGGATTATTAATTTAAAAAAAAACAACTAAAATTCACACAATAATTTGTAATCTACCAGTAGTAAACAAATCGAGCGATTAATTAAATTAACAACTAAAACACAAAATAATTACAAATAAAACAACAAAATATTAACAAAGGAATTGCAGTGAGTCTAACGCGAGACGTAGAAGCGTGAATGAGACGGAATGAACGTGTCATCATTTTTCAACTCAATGTAGGTTGAGTCGCTTCTTGTAATACGGCCTCTCCTGACAGCGGCACGTCCTCGTCCACCGGGTTTTGATGTGAGGTGGTGCCCTCAGTCAGAGATGCAGAGGTCAATTTTGTGGCCAATTCATCAATGCTTTGAGCTGCAATTAGAAGTTGATCTTAAAGAAAAATTTCACTTTACTAAGCTAACAGAAAGGACAAATTTTTATTTTCCTTTAACTATGATTTATTATTTTCTAATTTATCTTTTTAGTTTTAACAACCAAAAGTTTTGATATAAAGATTGAAACTTAGAGTTGAAAATCCTAAAAATATGTTCAATACAAGTGCTGTATGTAAATTTATTGAGAAAGAATTTAGGTGAATTTGGTTTAACTAATTAAAATTATGATCATAACACTATGTTTGACTTTTTAAAGTAAAAACAAAATTAGATAAAATAAGACTAAATAAAAACATACAAAATGTAATAAGATGACTTAAAAACAATAAGTAGAGCCCTCAGAATGCTATGACATCAAATGCAGAGCCCTCAGGATGCTACGTGTACAAAGGCAAAGCCCTCAGGATGCCTAAGTTATAATAAACAAGCAGAGCCCTCAGGATGCTACGTGTACAAAGGCAGAGCCCTCAGGATGCCTAAGTTATAATAAACAAGCAGAGCCCTCAGGATGCTACGTGTACAAAGGCAGAGCCCTCAGGTTACCTAAGTTATAATAAACAAGCAGAGCCCTCAGGATGCTACGTGTACAAAGGCAGAGCCCTCAGGATACCTAAGTTATAATAAACAAGCAGAGCCCTCAGGATGCTACGTGTACAGAGGCAGAGCCCTCAGGATACCTAAGTTATAATAAACAAGCAGAGCCCTCAGGATGCTACGTGTACAGAGGCAGAGCCCTCAGGATACCTAAGTTATAATAAACAAGCAGAGCCCTCAGGATGCTACGTGTACAGAGGCAGAGCCCTCAGGATGCCTAAGTTATAATAAACAAGCAGAGCCCTCAGGATGCTACGTGTACAAAGGCAGAGCCCTCAGGATACCTAAGTTATAATAAACAAGCAGAGCCCTCAGGATGCTACGTGTACAGAGGCAGAGCCCTCAGGATACCTAAGTTATAATAAACAAGCAGAGCCCTCAGGATGCTACGTGTACAGAGGCAGAGCCCTCAGAATACCTAAGTTTTAATAAACAAGCAGAGCCCTCAGGATGCTACGTGTACAAAGGCAGAGCCCTCAGGATACCTAAGTTTTAATAAACAAGCATAGCCCTCGGGATGCTTAAACTGGGTAAGTCCAAGAGCAGAGCCCGCAGGTTGCTCATACATAGTGAATAAATAAATAGATATATTCACAGTCTAACGTACAAACACATGTCATTTCTTCAAATTTTCTTGGTGAGCGTCGCGTTTGATTGAATCTGTTATCTGGTTGAGTTTGGTTTTGTTCAAGTAATTTGCTCACTCGTTGTCTGGCTAACTCTGACAGTGAATCTCGATTGGCCTCGATCCTTTCACAGCAACGTCACGTATCAGGGCTCGAATAATCGGCGTCGTCGACTCATTACCAATCGAAAGATTTAAAGGTGATAATTGAGTGTTTTTTTGATCAGTAATATTTATGGCTAGTTGCAACTTTTAAATGACATTTGACCAATTCTCTTGTCTATGATTAATTTCAAAGCGAATCATGTTCAATACACTATGAAAATATATTTCTACTTGACCATTACTTTGGTGCATATTTGGGCTTTTAAAGTACAATTTCGGACCTAAACTAGTTATCTAACAGATGCAGATAAGAATAACTTTGTATAGACATAAAAAGACTCCGTAAATTTGCCAGTTCTTCTTCACGAAGGTTATTTCGAACTGGTGGTAAAGTCATGTTTTATTTGACATCAATAAGAACAAGTAATTGTCAATGTTGAGAAATAAATATTTCATTTCATTTCATTTCACTATACACAACCGCAAAAGGGATTTACGAGAATACTCTGCATAAGTAAGGAAATTAAAGGAATCGGTTTTCATATCGTCAAATAAAATTCCAGCAATATCGATTGTTTTCGGGCACAGAGTTTAAAAAATCACGCTTGAAAGTAGACCAACAGCGATCAGTGGACACTCATTCGTACGCGCACTACCCTTCAAACAATTGCCGATGCGCGAGAAATATTCCCGATCGTCCCACTTATACAAAGCCCGAACATGATGCACTTCATTGCACCAAACATCAAAATTATGAACACTGGGATCCAAATTTGAAATATAAATATGAGTTGATTTTACCGAGTTAATAGAGCTTATGGCGTCTAGTGTCCTAAAAGTACTCGCATCACTGCCCGAAACCATCAGAATTACCCTCCACTTGTGGTAATGGTGGAGAAGTACTACTCGTCCGTGAGGATGAACTCTGATCCTCCAGGGCAGTCAGTCGACACAAAATGGCTTGAAGTGTATCCTTTAAATGACTATTATCTGTGCCACGCGCCTGAGATCTATTTTTATAAATATCTGTATTGGATTCACTCTACATTTTGTTGATTGAAAGCTCGTCACTCAAAGTACACTGGTACAACGAGTAAACGTAAGATATGGCCAAATATAAATGTGAGGGCTCTCAATAAATAGAAGCGCAAAAGGCTATGGAGCCTATCCCACTTCTGATTTTATAAATCGAACGGATTATTTATTTAAAAAAAACAACTAAAATTCACAAAATAATTTGTAATCTGATTGTATTAAACAAATATAGCGGTTTATTAAATTAACAACTAAAACATAAAATAATTACAAATAAAGCTACAAAATATAAACAAAGGAATTGCAGTAAGTCTAAGATGAGATAATATAATAGGTCTTTACCTATCAAACTGCCGTTTTGCCGTACTGGCCATTTCAAATGAAAATATTTTTTTTTGACTGATAATTCTAATTTCAAATTAATTTTATTTGACAAACATGGAATTCTTTTTCTAAAATCGTCATTTGTTTAATAGCTAGTGTTTTGTTTTCAACGCATTCGAACATTTTTCGTCATCATGGATAAGTTAAAAATTCGAGTAATTATGGAGTATGAGTACCGTCGTGGCAGCAAAGCGGCACAAGCGGCACGCAACATCAACGACGTTTACGGAGCGAACACTACAAACGAACGCACCACCCGTTATTGGTTTACCCGCTTCCGTTCTGGAAATTTTGACCTGAAAAATGAACCCCGTGGTCGTCCGAAAACTTTGGTCGACAATGACGAATTAAAGGCAATTGTGGAAGCTGATGAAACTCAATCCACGGCTGAATTAGCAGCAGCTTTCGACGTTAGCATCAAAACAATATTGGTCCATTTGCGTCAAATTGGCAAGGTAAAAAAGCTTGACAAATGGGTACCCCACGAACTCAATGACCGCCAGCGCGAAGTACGCGTGGAGACGTGCCTTGCACTGCTCAGCAGGCATACAAATGAAGGAATTCTGAACCGCATTGTTACTTGTGACGAGAAATGGATCCTGTTTGACAATCGTAAGCGCTCAGCAAGTTGGTTGGACCCTGGTTCAGCACCCAAACAATGCCCTAAACGAAAACTTACCCCTAGAAAAGTGATGGTCACTGTTTGGTGGTCTAACGCGGGTGTAATTCATCACAGCTTCTTGCCAAACGGGACAAGCATTACTGCAGATGTGTACTGTGAAGAACTGAACACAATGATGGAGAAGCTCGCACGTCTCCAACCAGCTTTGGTCAATCGTTCGGCTCCACTGCTCCTGCACGACAACGCGCGACCTCTTACTGCACAGCAGACGGTCTCCAAGCTACAAGAGTTGGGGTTGGAAGTTCTCCGTCATCCGCCGTACTCACCAGACCTTGCGCCTACAGAGTTCTACTTTTTCCAGAATTTGGATAACTTCTTGGCGGGAAAAAAATTCAATACCCGAGAGGCAGTACAAAAAGCCTTTGAAGAATTTGTTGCCTCCCGTCCAGCTGATTTCTTCAAGAAAGGCATCAATAAGCTACCAATGCGTTGGCAAAGATGCATTGATTGCATGGGTGATTATTTTGATTAATAGAAATAAAAAATATATAAAAACATTACGCTTCATTTATTTCGTGAAAAACGGCAATTTCATAGGTAAAGACCTAATATTAAGCCCCCTATATGAGAGAATGAAGGTCCGTGTTCGGTTTGTTGTCATGGAACCCTTGGCATCCCTTCATGCGTGCCTCGCCTGATGTTGTGACATAGAAGCGTGAATGAGACGGGTTGAACGCTTCATCACTTTTCAACTCAATGTAGGTTGAGTCACTTCTTCTAATACTATGTAATAAACTCTTATCTGCAAAACCCATAAAAACTTACTACATTGTTCTGTCTTAAATATAATTTAAAATTATTATTTAACAGAACATATATCATAGCATCAGATTCATGCGGAAAACCATAACAAAGATCGGTGTTTCTTTCACAACGAATGAAAAATCCATGAAAAATATATCAAAAACTGTTGTAAATGGTTTTTATACATTATTTATGTGGCAGAATTTTAATGTCATCAACGACGCGCTCACAATAAACCAAGTTCTGTATCAAGCTGACCGCAAGTTTTCCTGCCAGATCAAGTGCTCAAGTGCGGGACAGCACAGGGAATTAACTTCGGAGTTCTGCGTTCACTGCGGGTGACCGGCGCTTTAACTTACCAACATACAGGAAATAAAGTCATACTTGGCTAATTGTTTGAATGTGGAGTGGTCGAATTTTGCCGTGGATTCACTCGTGTTTCATTTTCAGACCGTTGTTACGTATATATGTATATATTGTTTACACATCGGTATACTCACATTCTAAAATAGAACCATTCTCAAGGGATAGACACATACGATTTTTTAACACTATACATTTTTTCAATTTCATAAATAAGAAAAACAATGCAACTAAGCACTATACTAATAAAGAGAATACAACGCCTAAATTAATTTAACTTTTTTAACTATGTTACCAAACACACCACTTATACTTTCCCCGTGATAAATGTTTGTTTTATTAATTCGGCAAATATTATCTCTATAGTAACTAGACAGACATACACAACTTTAATACACACAGTATAATACTAACTACAAGGAAACTACGAGTATATGAATTAGAAATTGTCCCTGAATTAGTAGATGAAACAATTTAAAAATGCAAGTTTTTATAATGTATTTATAAAATATTAGTTTTTTTGACAGGTACAATGTTTTGAAAAATATAGTTTTGAATTTGATATCGAAAAAAGAAGCAAAAACTTATTATAGTATATGTTAAATTTTTAAATATCATTAGCTTACTGACATTAAATATAACAATTTTTACTATGATAGTATGCATGTAAACGCATTATCTACGTAGCTATTATATATTTTATCCAAACGCCCATACAATTTTAGTATGATTCACAAGTCGTGACAGCTCAGTACCGTTTTGTAGGAAGCGCTTTTCGACGACTCGCAGCGGCTCCTCGAACACATCGCTGTATCTAGAAAACTATTGATTGTTAACATACTGTTACTTTTGCAATATTTATTTACTGTTGATAAACTATTTAAATATGAAATAAAAAAAATTTGTCATGTACCCAAATATTGACCCTTTAGTACAACCCAATTTCTGATGAACCATAACACGAATGTATCTAGCACTTTTTGGTTTTAAACTATCGCGGTTATTTTCACTATAATTTAATGAATTTACGGGATTCTTACCACGATTTTCGATTTTTATTTCAAGCGTCCGATATTCCGATGCTGTTGCAAGCACCATGATCGCGGACTTAAATATCGAAATAAAAATCGAAAATCGTGGTAAGAATCCCGTAAATTCATTAAATTATAGTATCTAGCTCTTATTATGTAAGTTGTATTGTACCAAACTTAAAAAAAAACTAACTATCTTTCGTTTATCTAAAAATCAACCTGACAGAATTCAACGCTAATAAATAATAATATATTTACAAATATTAATATGTTCTAAGTTCAAAAAGAGTAAGTAAACTAAAAAAATGATGATGGACCCGTCTAGAGAGAGCAACAAAACAAACTAAAAGCGTATGTTTATTTTGTACTTTTTATTTAGAACTTGGACGAATGGTTAATATTCGGGAGTTTTCTACTTAAAGCAGTCGTGGGTCTGGCCGAGAATTTAACTTTATCCTGCATTCGAAATAAAAAATACAACTAGCCAGTGGTAGCTGGAGAAAATGAGGTTTCATGAATATTCTGAACTACTTGTTACTTCTATAATAACTCTACTTTACGTTTTTATGAGTATCACAGGAAAAATATTTTTTTGAATCACATTAAAAACATTTTAATGGCGTTGTAAATTATAATTGTCGTAGATTCTGAGTGAAATGTGTGTTAGGTCCTGGTGTTTGGCAAGCATAATTTAAATAAAACAACTCTGGATTCAGTCTGTCTGTAGACATTTATAGACATTCATTTATTTACACCACACACAATACAATAGGTACAGAAAAATTTATAACATAATACACACTTAAAAGTTAACAGCATAAGAAAAACCAACATAGTAATATTAATTATAAGAAAAAAAAGATATTATATACAATACAATAAAAAACGAAAACAAGAGCTAACAAAATTGTGCAAAATTAAGAAAGGTGGTGCCTCAGTGTACTATTTGCGTCGATATGCAAATCACTGATTTTCAGTCACCACCTTGAGGAAAGTTTAAATAATAGGTCTTTACCTATGAAACTGCCGTTTTGCCGTACTGGCCATTTCAAATGAAAATATTTTTTTTTGACTGATAATTCTAATTTCAAATTAATTTTATTTGACAAACATGGAATTCTTTTTCTAAAATCGTCATTTGTTTAATAGCTAGTGTTTTGTTTTCAACGCATTCGAACATTTTTCGTCATCATGGATAAGTTAAAAATTCGAGTAATTATGGAGTATGAGTACCGTCGTGGCAGCAAAGCGGCACAAGCGGCACGCAACATCAACGACGTTTACGGAGCGAACACTACAAACGAACGCACCACCCGTTATTGGTTTACCCGCTTCCGTTCTGGAAATTTTGACCTGAAAAATGAACCCCGTGGTCGTCCGAATACTTGGGTGACAATGACGAATTAAAGGCAATTGTGGAAGCTGATGAAACTCAATCCACGGCTGAATTAGCAGCAGCTTTCGACGTTAGCATCAAAACAATATTGGTCCATTTGCGTCAAATTGGCAAGGTAAAAAAGCTTGACAAATGGGTACCCCACGAACTCAATGACCGCCAGCGCGAAGTACGCGTGGAGACGTGCCTTGCACTGCTCAGCAGGCATACAAATGAAGGAATTCTGAACCGCATTGTTACTTGTGACGAGAAATGGATCCTGTTTGACAATCGTAAGCGCTCAGCAAGTTGGTTGGACCCTGGTTCAGCACCCAAACAATGCCCTAAACAAAAACTTACCCCTAGAAAAGTGATGGTCACTGTTTGGTGGTCTAACGCGGGTGTAATTCATCACAGCTTCTTGCCAAACGGGACAAGCATTACTGCAGATGTGTACTGTGAAGAACTGAACACAATGATGGAGAAGCTCGCACGTCTCCAACCAGCTTTGGTCAATCGTTCGGCTCCACTGCTCCTGCACGACAACGCGCGACCTCTTACTGCACAGCAGACGGTCTCCAAGCTACAAGAGTTGGGGTTGGAAGTTCTCCATCATCCGCCGTACTCACCAGACCTTGCGCCTACAGACTTCTACTTTTTCCAGAATTTGGATAACTTCTTGGCGGGAAAAAAATTCAATACCCGAGAGGCAGTACAAAATGCCTTTGAAGAATTTGTTGCCTCCCGTCCAGCTGATTTCTTCAAGAAAGGCATCAATAAGCTACCAATGCGTTGGCAAAGATGCATTGATTGCATGGGTGATTATTTTGATTAATAGAAATAAAAAATATATAAAAACATTACGCTTCATTTATTTCGTGAAAAACGGCAATTTCATAGGTAAAGACCTAATATTTATCAACATTTAGTACGTGACCTGTAAAAACAAAAAAAACAAAACACCAAACAATAAGGATGGACAGTTTAACCTCCAACCATTTGCATACACAACCATAATATCAGAAATCAAGACGAAAATTTGAGCACAAAAAAAAAATAATGATTAATAAATAATAAGATAATTGAATACAAAAATTATCATTATAATTTATTATTGCAGACGTTTCTATGTAACGTCTGAAATCTATAAAGCTTACTAAGACTTTTGTCAGACTTAGCTCAGCTGAATTGTCAATTAAAAAACGACTTTGTTGTATACTACATAATATTTATATCTGAAAGTTCAGCCTACGATCTAAGTCTAAGCTAATTTTGAAAATAAATATGGAATATTTAACGAAATGTAGGCACCTGAAAATTAAAAATCAAATATATCTCGAAAATAATTGTGACCTCTATTAAAGAAGACTCATGAATGAACCAGTGCACGTGTGTTTACTACACTACACTACACCCGGTCCTGGGGTACAAGTACAATAACTGTTGCAGGTTGTGCACCTGCGCTTTTAGTTAACATGGAGAGTGCTGCCAGTAATAAATGGAAGGCATATTTTGAAAATGGCGATAAAAAGGGAGATGGGTATTTATTATTATTTCAGTGACAATTACAGTGTGTGTTTTGTGGATGTGATTCCAATTTCGATATAAATATTCAAGCAAATCTATTTCTAAATGAGAATTATTAAAATGTAAAAGTCTTTATTGATTGATGATGCTTTACAGGCAACGAAACTCGTATGAAACCTTTTGTGAGGCGTGAGAATCAGCAAAGTAATTTTTTTAATAGTACCTGCTAAGATGCGGAAAGTTTGCGTGTCTCTGCTACTTTCCAATAACGGGGTAGGTGACTGTGACGCACGTTGACAGTGTAGGAATTATTGCAGCCTCACGATTTTCTAAGATAACTAAATTAACAATATAGAAACTCGAAAACAGTACTGTTTTAGGAGCGTTACGTTGAAGAATCGTGATTTTATGTCTAGGGGCCGATTTTTTTATCATCCGAAAACTATTATCAGGAGAATAACTTGGCACTTGACAAGACTTTCGTCTATAGAAATTATGTCAAATTGTTAAAATTATTCTACTGATAAACGTTTTAGTGTTAAGAGCATTTAGAAATATGCCCTAAATTGAATTTTGCAGAACTTACCAAAGACGATTGAGTATATAAGTATATTAAAATAGTAATGTATATGTAAAGTTTTGTCTATCGTGGAATTATATAATTATTATCGTTATATTTGTCTAATTCATTTTAGTTCTATCAGTGATGTTTATAGATATAGCAGAAAAGCAAAAGATGAGGATACAAAGAAACTGATGGTCACAAAGTTCCACAATAAATTAATAGTATCCAATAACAGTTATTTTCGAATAGAAGAACACATATTTTGAATACTTTTTTTGTAGGTATTTTTCAATCATTACCGTTACGCAATATGAACACACAGAAAAGGTAAGCGTGAGTCTGCAATCATTTAAAAGTTTCGTTGGTAAACTCCTAAAACTGTCAGAAACTTAAGTTTAGGCGCTGGGTCCAGGCACTACTAAAATCGATTCTTAAACCGAATCTATATAAAATTAACTATTACCTTATTTTCCTATATGCGTTACGCGGTATAGCCAAGTTGCAAACTACGATCGCTAACGCTATAGAAAACGTTTAAACTGTATGGAGCATAATAATAATAATAATAATAAATCCCCAGACAAACACACCAACTGTATGGCCCCAAAGTAAGCAGAGCTCGTGTTATGGACGACCATAATAAACATACATATATAAATACAAACAATCATGACCCGAAAACAAACATCTGTGTTCATCAGACAAACGAATGCCCCGGCCAGGTCTCGAACCTGGGACCTTCGGCGTATGAGGCAAGGCTACTTACCACTACTCCACTCGGACGGCATAGCAAGTGACTATCGAGAATCGGATATAATAATAATAATAATAAGTAATTTATTTCAGACCACAAGTAATCCATATATCGGTCAGTAACAATTTTTAACTTAGAGACTAGATGTTAGTATAGAAACATAAGAAAAATCAAAATAAACAAAAAATATAAACATTATTTAATTCCCAACTTGGCTTTTGTGCCTTTCTAACCAGCAGGCTAACATTGGCGCGTCCAGGTGTTCGGGATGGTGTTGGAGTGCCCCGTATACGCCGAAGTAAAGAGGCGCAGCCTTTGCGCATAATGGTAGTGAACCCGTCCGTGCTGGCCTCTGCGAACATGAGGGAAGCACTGCAGTCTTTCACTGGGAGTTATGTTACTCATGTTAAGGGTTGCTTTATGTCAGTCCAGCAACAATGGATGGGGATGGAGGGACATCATTAGCTAATTAGAGGTACATTTTCAACACAGATCTGCGCAAGTGTTCCCTCACTAGCTTTCATATTAAAAAAAGTTATAGGAATAAAATGTTTAAAAAGATACTTATATGAAAGACACAATTCAAAGTGTTTCATAAAACATTTATGAAGAAGCATATTTTTAATGATTTCTACTAAAAGTTTTAGCCCAGCCTGACATTGAACCCTAGACGTAGCTCAGACTGGCATGACAGCTCTCCAGTTGACAGCTTTTTACAATTTCGGCGGCTGAATGGTCGATGTGCGGCATTCGTGGGATCCACCGCGTTAGAACAAAGAACTTTTGTGCTCACAACAATAGACCTTATGCGAAGATTAATTAAATTCACTTCGTATATTCAGCAATTCAATTATTGTTAAGAGATATTTTGGTTCAGATGTCTAATGTTTTGTTTTATAATTAAACGCTTCTTTACTGGCGTTGGATTGTTTTATTAAAAAGCTAAACTAATGGTTTATATATAAAACAATTATAAATATTACATTACACAATTTTGTAATGATGTTTTTCGGTTTTAAGTTAGATTAATTTGGTAATTGTATCCAGATTTCTATGTGTCGTGTAAAAGTAATGTTTTAAGTTAATAAAGTCACAAGAACCATTGCAAATAAAGTCTACAGAAAGGCAAAGAAAAGTAACAGCAGCTGGACCCTTCACGCCAAAAGCCTGCTAGATTTACTAGATTACTTCAGTGAATCGATAGCCACAAACGTTATGCGAGACAAGTTCCAGTACACAGTACACAGCAAGTTTCACTACTCATAGTTTCATCTATCATTTTTAAACTTGAGCTAAAAGCGTATGAAAAATACTTAATTAAATTAAGAATTCCTGGTATATCGGATGTTGAACAATTTCCGCATTGTTGGCAGTCGGGCCAGCTTGATCACTCGCTGTACTCGAGAGCATGTAAGTAGCATCACCAGAGGCCTACTCATCTTCCATGGGACCTGAGTCTTACTACCAGCCCGTTACTAGCGCAAAAGTCCCTCCAGTTTGAGTGCCGAGGGTATATTAAAAAGTGCTCAGAAGATTATGTCATTCACAGCAGCATGACAAGACAATTTGTCAACACTGATGAATTTTGGCCAATGTCATGCAAAGTCTTCAAATACCAGTGGTAAATAAATCTTCGTTTGTAGGAAAATATTACCAGAAAAACAGATCACAGTATGGGATTAATTATAATAATAATAATAATAATATAAATAAATATAATCCGTAGTCGCAGAAGGCATATCTAATTTAATACTCGACAAAAGTACTCTTGTTATCCACGAACCCAGAAGTTTAGAGGAAAATCAAGAATAATTAATAAAAAAAGTCCATATGATTAATACAATGTCTGCAATATAATGCCTGCTTCATACCGTTATTCATTGATAGGTGATTTAAAAATTTCATTATTCTTTTTCAAAAAGGGCTGAGTCAAGCTGATTTTGTATCAAGAAATATGTGGCAACTTACATCTAAATTATTAATTAACTGATTTGTTGTGGAATTCAGTGATTTAAAGACTGCACTGCAAGGTTTAAAGTTAAAAAACACTTACTGTATTAATGTTAAAAAACACTTATTGTACAGCGTAGCCTAAAGACAACCATGCAACTATAAAATGAACTTCAAACCTTTCAAAACAGAGGTACCAACGCGAGGTCCACGCAATCCTCTCTACTCTTCGCTGCGTCTAAAAATATAAAGCAAAAAACACAAATAAATACACAGGGCTGGGTCAGGTTCGAGTCCTGGTCGGGGCACTCGTTTGTGTAACGAACACAGATGTAGTGTTCATATTTATATATGTTCGTTTATTCTGGGACTCCCCCAGTGCGCTGTAGGGTCATCCATAAAAGAAGATTTGCTTACTTTGGGGCCATATAGTTGGTTTGCTTATCTGGGTATTTATTATTATAATTATTTACAACAATACTCCATCATCATTTGAAAACGTTAGTTACCTTTGATTAACTGCTCAACACAAGCACCACTTAAAGATAAATTTCCTTAGATAACAATACAGTAAACTAGAAAGTTCCTTTGTTGCACAGCTCTTAAATAGTTTGCAATCGCTTGGTCTTCGGTGTAACACGATTACCGGGATTGACATGCACTTGCGAAGCCTCTCACCGCCAATACAAACTTCCGTTGACATCGTTGCACCCAACTTACACACCTCCTCACTAAACTTATCAAAACCAAAGCACATAAGCTCTCACAACTCCGACTGTAGACACTTTCAAATGAAGGCATAAACTTCCAACTCCTTGATTGAGTTGTCGAGACCAGCGCTACCTAAATAAAGACCAATTTTCACAAAGGTTAAATAATCCTTCTTTCTATTCTTGACAAAAAAAAAATTACTTTCGGAAGTATTTTCATCAATTCAGATAAACAAAAGCTCTTTTTTAAGCGCTCTTTTGTTTTTTTCAAACCAAACAAATGTACACATAATTAAGTAATGGTTTCGACAAAGCGACGAAGTCTCCATAAAAGTTTACTTTTTTAGTAGGTACATTTAATTTCGAAATGTAGCATCGTAGTATCGTAGTAGACGTCTAGGAATTAATGAATTGAACCTATTTATAGAAATACTAGCAGGAATTCCCTGTATTCGGAGAGTAGTTCCCGATAGGAATGGAGCACCGAGGATCAGAAATTAGCTAGACAGCAAGCTAGACGCAAGTTCATTCAGTGCGAATGCCCTTATTCTGTAAAGTGCATTCTACATTGCACCGGCAATAAATAAATTTGATTTATTACTATTTTTTTTATTTAAGATTTTGAATCTGTAACGAGTGGAAATTGGCGGTCTGCAGTGGCTAATCTCCACTTTTACCCACTTGCCGTATAGATGGCGTGTGTGCGCTGCGGATAACCGTTGCCAAGATTCGTCGCAAACTTTCATAAAACTTAGGAACTGGGAATTTACTATCGATTCAAAAGACCAAGTTTAAAGCTGTAAACGTGATTGTGCAGTGAATTTATTCTCAACTAAGCATAAAAGTTTTGATCTTTCTTAAATGTGAATATCACAGTACAAAAAAAAAAGATTTTTAAATATTAGAATAAATAAAATATATTAGATAAACAAAAGAGGACAGTTAGAAAGCAGCTGCAGTGGTGAAAGCGCTTCAGCTGCAGGAGGCTCGGTCAATCGGGGCGATGACGTCGATGTTGAACGTCACAGGATAAATAAAGGGTGTGCGGTAGTAGTGCCGTGGCGGGGGGTGAAAGCGGGGTGGCAGCGGGGCGGGGGCGCCACGGTATCGACGTGCTCTCACCCGCGCCCTCTCTAGTCATGCGCGAGTTGTCTCCGCCGCCGCATCGACCGCGCGAATTACGGCGGGATTAAACGCGCGAGTGCCGCGGAGGGTTTCGGCCGGGCCGTCCTGCTCGCTGGCTCCATGTGCGCCGCGCTCGCACCTCCTGCGCCCGCCGCCGGCCGCCGCCCCCGCCGCTAGCCGCTCGCGCACCGCCCCCGCCACCAGGTACGTCTTGTGCTACTGCACCATCACCCCCTTTTCATAAGAACCTTCGCGCTCATCATTCGACAAGCCTGAAGGTTCAACCACCGCAAAGGAGGAGTAATCATCCAGCGACCGGTCATTAACATTCAAAGCCTCGTCGCCGAAATCGAGTCAATGCTACTTACTCGAAATCGCGAAGGCGCACGCAGGTGAGCCCGCTGGCACTGCAGACAATATCCATTATAAATCAGATGCTGAGGAGGTCGGGTCATCGCAACGAGTTATTTTTCCTTTAAGGCTTGCGATGCTAAGCGTACTGCTGGCGATAACCCCCATCGTTTTATTTTGCGAATTTTCCGCAGGAGCCATCGAGACATTGATACTTAACGACTTGGCTGACACAGTTTAGCCGATGCTCAGCGAATTCATAAACCTCGAGGATCTTTCAACAGATTATATTAAAAGTGGTTGGGGTTGTCTCGTCAAGTCGTTAGCGAAGAGTTAGGTAACGGGCAAGCACGGTGACGCAAGAGGATAGCTCCCCTCACAATCGCAGCCCTTGGAATTACCCCCTGGACACGTGTTACATGTTATCCACAACACACCGTAATCATATCATCAAATTTAAAAAATCACCGCAAACGCTACTGTATGTAACAAATGAAAAAATTCCCACAAAACGTTATAAGAACTCATAAAATCGTTTTTAACCATTTCGATTTTCTAACATAATCGTCGTCGCCAGTAAAGTTTTCTATAAATTGGCATTTTTCTCCATAACGGTAAATTTTTACAATTTTTCATGACACATACTTAGATGGACGAATTTAAATATTATACGGGTTTTTCTTTGGACGCTTATCCTATCATTAAATTTAAAACAAATATCTTTGAATAAAGAAAAATTCCTGACCCTAGATGGCGTTTTAACATTACGAATCTGAAATATTTACATAGTTACATTTACTCACACAAACTCAATTTTATTGCTTCTCAAGAAAAAAGAATTAAAATAATGCAAAACATGGGCTTGCAAGGAGAAGTAAATATTTCTTCTTTGTTTAATATCGTTTGTACCCGTGTCGTGTCTAAACCATTTGATAAGTAAAATCAGTTGGCCGGGAACAAGAACTTTGAGGACAGGACCTCACAAGCATCTCCCGCTTTTTGCTTTGCTCAAAGACACATTCCAACTCTGTTAAAATTCTTATTGACCATTCATTATTGCTTAAAATTTTCAATAACAATGCAACCAACACAAAAAAATTCATGCTTGCCTAATCTCATTATTCATCTGATTTAATAATATAACTTAAAATAGCGTTTCTAACTTAACATACTTTAAGAAAGACATAAAAACATAAAAATACCCAAAGAGGACCAGAGCTCTAATCTCTAACTGCATATTCCTATTACTACTTATATAAAGTGTAATTAATGAAATTAAGTTTTCTTGTCACACGAATGATTTCAAGAATCTATTTAAATATAATACCAACAGCAAGTTCAGCCTTTCTCTGCCCACGTGTCATTCTTTACGTCTTAAATGACTTTGTATTACAGTCCCTAAACCATTAATGTAGATTCTCGAAAACTAAACAATATCTAAATTCTAATTTCATAGCCCGTGAATTTCGGTGGTCTCATTATGGGAAGTCCACCAGCGCAGCACCGTTGTTTCCAGGACTGTTACAGCTGTCAATAATCTACATCTTCTATAGTCAAATCAATATTAAACTTAAACTCTTAAATTACATCTTGAGAGTGCTCACCCAGTGTAGTCAAAACCGAAAACAAATAAATGTTATAAGCTCAAAGGCCCTGTATTAAAAGATTTTAGAGGAATTAATGGTTCTTCAGGACTAACTTATGATACATTTATACATAGACAACAGAAAGAGGCGAAAAGTGACTACACGACTTGAATTCTGACCATTTATATAAATATTAGAAAAGTATAAAATAAATTGCTTGATTTCTATTACATAATTATTTGGCATACTGTCGCGTTAATGTTTTAAAATCTTCTTGGAACTTAGCGTAGAGCTTATAAGATCAATATATATATATATATCTCATCATAACATCTGTTCCCACCAAGATTCAAATACTGGTCATCCAGTGTAGTGGACTATGGTCACCGATGCTGCAAGACTACAGAAACAATGCAAGTTGACAAAACACTGAACTAAATATAGGTAATAAAGTAAAATAATAGTTATGAAAAAAAAACATAATTAGTAATCTTCAATAGAAACTGTTACACTTACGGCACCAAATGCATTGATTAATCATGCATTTAAATTGATTTATGGTTTATTTTAAATACATTTAAAGTCAACAATATGCGTATTCACTCGGTCTCTAGCAAAGTTGAAATCATTTTTATTTTGGGTAAACGAAACATTTTAAACCTTCAAAATCATTATAAAGAAGACATCTAATTGTACAAAGTAACTAATCAAAACAAATTTATAAAATTAAAACGAAAATGAAACAAATAATTTTTCAGTATAATAAGCGCTATGATGAACGCTTACCCCGCTCACACTGCCGACATACATACGTGCTACTTCTAAAATCTATTATATTACCATGCACGGTAAAATCATATACAACATAGAAAATTAAATGTTACTTCTTAACGAAATGAAAAACTAAAGTGTTTAATAACATCAAAGTTTGATAAAAGCTTACCTTCCTTTACAACCAACAACCATGTGCACAGACAGAAATTATAACATTAGGGAGTCACTAATCCAGGGACTTCTGTAACACTACACTACGCATTTAATAAAATAATATATAAAAATCCCCAGACAAAAACACAAACTGCATGTGCATATCCCCAAGGAAAGCAGAGTTTGCGTTATGGATGACAATATAGTCAACTGGGGCGTAACCCAGAATTCACATGCACTTATACATTTTTTTATTTTTTATTATTTTAAACATAAGCAACTATGATCCGAGAACAAACATCTTTGTTCATTACACAAATACGGTGTATGACGCCACTCGGCCGTCGTGACTACTTAATTATATTTATTCCTATAAAATCGTCGACCGAGGTGCATTGATAAGTAGCCTTGCCTCATACGCCAAAGAGTTTTGGGTAACTAACAATTGAATCATGGCGTGTTTTGAATAAAAACGAGTCAAGCGCGAGTCGTACCGTCTTCGAAAAGTTGACACATTTATTATTTGTTTTATTTGTTACTATCACGGCAACATATAAACTTTTTTTTGGGTGCTAATTAACAGACTTCTTTTTAATAGCATTATTCGCCACAAAAAATCGATATTGCCATCTAATTAAATAACTCAGCTACAACCGCCGAGCGTCTAAATAATACTATCTAAGCCACTAGTTATCATCTCAGTAAGCCACTTTAAATGTAACTCAGCATCGAAATTTTGAATTATCATTCAATTTCGATTATGGCGCTTCGTCACCTCGTTCGTTTCAGCTTCGTTCAGACCACGCTCGCTTCCCTCGCTCAGCTCGAGCATGCGATAAATGCAGCCTAACATTAACCTAACCCAAATTTAGCTACTACGCTTTCTATAGAATATTTAGTAGGCGTTGCAAAAAGGACGAATTAGTTTATAGCTTGATCACGTGGCCAATAAAGAAATCTGTGGCTTGGCTCATAAGTTCCATATTATTTAAATATGTTGTCGTGATTGGCGTCTACAATTTTTTTAACCGTTTTCATAGCCACTGTATGCGACACAGGCTAATGTCAATTTTTGGATTGGTATATATTATTAAAATTGTATCTTCAACGCATTAATTCTGTATTTTATTGTTTTAGTTGTATTATGTTAAAAATATTATTAATGAAGGATGGATAGATATAAATCCTTTGCCTCAAATGTTTGTACTTTAGTTTAAAATAAACCAACTGTCACTGCTACTGTCAGTAAGTGAATAAGCGAGATCGTGCCTGGTAACTCAGCCGACCACGCGCGCCTTTTGTCTTATGTTTTGTTGCTAATAAGAGTTGCTAATTGCTCAGTTATTAAATTCGTACTAAGTGCTGTCTGTGCGATTTTGTTTATATCAACCCTGACTATTCATCGTTTACATTGGTCATTCGGCTGGATCGAAAGTTGTACAAAGTGATGAAGAGAACACCCCCTATGGCAATGGTCAAGACTAGAAGTATGCGAGCTGATGGGATAGGGAGCGAAAAGCAAGAACAGCCGCCCTTAAGGCCCAACACAGTGACGAAAAAGCTGCATAAAGCAGAAGAAAAGGATATTCGACGTACAAGCTCCGATGTGGGTAGTCATATCAAATGTGAACGACCGTTACTAACGGTACCATCAACGGCCAAATCGAAGTGGTATTCATCTGTAGCAGCACGGAGGGCAAAGTTGGAGTTTGAAGCGGCCCAACAAAAGGCAAAGATCTATACGGATCTAATAAATAAAAAATTTGCAGCGGCCCTCGCAGATCTGGACGAGGAAGCCAGCGTCCAAATGGACGTTGATCTTACGTCTTACTTCTCGATCGATCTTACGACGATCTTACTTACGTTACGTATCTTCCGACTTATCTACATTTGAAGGGGACCTATCATTTCAAGCAAGCCTACAATGAGTCGTCGCTATTATTGAGTTTAGTGCACAGGAAAATCTATAGCGTCTACGAAAATGCATTCGTGGACCAGCACGGAAAGCCGTGACTGCGTTACTTATAAGTGCGACAACCCCGGAGATGTTCATGTCTACTTTGGAGCTTCAATCCGGCAACCGTGATGTGATTTTTTCAAAAATAATGACAGATCTACATAAATTGCGGCCTTTATCGAATGACTATCATAAGGAAATCGTATCGGTTTCAGTGAAAGTGCAAAATTGTGAAGCAGCTATTTGTGTTTGCTGAAAGAATTTTGATAAAAAATTTGATAAAAGATAGACGAAACTGTATTTGTTTCAAATGTTTATTGTCAACAAACGCGGGGGTTGTATGCCCAGCAACTGCGTGTGACAGCGATCCCCAGACAGAAAACCTCATCATCGACTGTTGTACTACAAAGCGCAGGTTGATATAACAACCGCACAAACAGTTGGAAGGAACCGGAACCCGCCGCCGCCGATTGAGCGCGATGTAGCTGAGTGCAGCAGGACGAGCAGCCGCCACACTCAGCGAGTGTTAGACACATGAAGATGACAAACTGTAAATTGTGAAAGTAGTGCGTGTAAATTTAATAGGCCCTAAAAGTGTGATATGCGCCTATGCATTATTGGACGACGGGTCAACAGTGAGTCTTATCACTGCCGAATTAACATCGCGTTTAGTATTGCGCGGTAGCCGAAACAGACTGGTGCGTGGGAAAGAGATGAACTTACATGCGAAACAGATGTCGTTCAGTTACAGATTTCGTCAGGTGAAACAAATCATGAACAAAGTGTTAAAGAACTTAATTTACCGAGTCAAAATTTAAATGTTGTTGATTGCAATAAATATAGTCATTTCATTACTTTGAATTTAGAGTTTTGTAACGAGAAAACAAAGCCTGAATTTTATTGATAGGGCAGGATAATTATAATTTAATGATGCCATTAGAATGTCCCTTTACGACATTCAAGCAGCATAATGAACCCTGTGCAACACTCACTCTTCTTGGTTGGTGTATTGATGGACGGGTGCCGGAGTCGTCTTTACGCCTGGACCACTCCACGCTTCTGCTGAGTAGCGGCGGTGACATGGATGCGCAGGAGGAACAGCGGCAGATATTACAACAACTGCATGAACAGGTAAATAATTCATTTACTATCGAGTCTATGGGAAAGTCGGGTAAGGCTCGTCTAAAGGACGAGGACGTCCGTGCTATCAAACACCTAGAAGATACGAATTTTTACTTGATTACTTGATGGCAAGTAGAACGTAGGCCTCCCGTGGCGTGATTCTCATTGTGAGATGCCTAATTCTAAAACAACCGCGCTTAACAGGCTTAGAGGTGTAGAAAGAAAAATGTTTTTAAATCCACAGTTTGCTTAAAGATATAGGGAACGATTCCAGCACCTTTTTGAGTAATACACAATGGATACGCAATAATAATATAAATTATAACGTGTATGTCGCACATCGTTTGGGTGAAATTGATGAACTTACAAAAATAGACGAGTGGAGATATGTACCTACCAATTTAAATGTTTCAGATATCGCGACCAGAGAATCGTACGATATAACTGTACTCAAGAAAGAGTGGTTCTCGGGGCCTAAGTTTCTGTACAATAGCGAAGAATCGTGGCCTGCAAACGTGACACCTGACAGTCAAGGTGTGGCGAGTCATGATGTGGAATGTGTGACGACTTTGAAACCGGTGAGTGAACTCCTACCTATACCCAATCCTGAGAGGTTGTCTTCATGGTTGCGACTTGTGAGAAGTACCGCCGCCGTCTTAAGATTTATTAACACATGTAGACGTTTACCTACCAGTGATGGCACGTTAAGTGCGCGCGCAAAAAACCTAATTTTAAAATATTCACAAATCCGATATAGAAAATATAAAGACTGGTCAATGTTTGGAAAGAATTAGTAAATTACTTGCTTTATCGCCGTTTCTCGACACTCATGGAGTCGAACGTGCAGGTGGGCGCATCGGCGCCGCCCTAGATGTAACTATAGACCTGAAACAACCGGCCAAATTGGATATACTATATCTCGAGACTCATAGTGGAGCAGATTTTTGTCCGAGCAGGTCACGGTAACCAGGAAATAGATGTTAATGAATTAAACCAGAAATATTGGCTAATAAAGTTAAGGCGAGTGAAGATTGTTGTGTCTAAGTGTATGAGTTGCAGAATTAGAAAGACTAAGCCAGATACTCCAAAAATAGGTGACTTACCTGTTGGCAGGGTCGCTCATCACCAAAGGCCGTTTATCCACGGTGGCGTGGACCTATTTGGGCCCATAGAGGTCACTGTTGGCAGGCATCGTGAGAAAAGGTATGGGGTTTTATTTACTTGTCTCACCGTAAGAGCAGTATATGTGGAGATAGTGAACTGACTCGCTTTTAATGGCATTTAGAAGAATGGCAGCTTGGCGAGGATGGCCTTATTATTTATATTCAGATAATGGAACGAACTTGCGAGATGCCCATTCAGAACTAACAAAATCTGTAAAAGGACTAGATGAAGAAGTTTTGAAGGCTTACGCTTGTAATTAAAGAACCGAATGGACATTCATCCCTCCAGCAAGCCCTCATTGGGGTAGGGCGTGGGAACGCCTCATAAAGTCGGTTAAAGTGGCACTTGCAGTGGTCTTAAAGGAACGGGTGCCTAGAGATGAAATACTTAGCACGCTACTCATCGAAGTGGAAAACATAGTGAATAGTAGGCCACTCAGTCACGTCTCAGTCGAAGCGGGGAGCACGGAGTCTCTCACTCCAAAACATTTTTTAATCGATTTTTATCTAATTTACCGGTGCTAGGTTATTTTGACAATTCTGATCTATTTCTTAGAAAGCAGTGGCGCATATCCCAAGCTGTAGCTGATATGTTTTGGCGTACCAAGAAATCTTGCCGGAGTTGGTGCCACGGTGGCACACAGATGTGCAGCGCCCGATAGAGGAAGGACGGGGTTTTTATAGCCGATCCTGATGCACCCCGCGGCTCTTGGCCTCGAGGTATAGTGGGAGCTACGTTTCCTGGAAAAGACGGTCGCGTGCGAGTGACCGCAGAGAGGACCACCTCTGGCACGCTTAAAAGATCTGTTGCGCGTGTCGCCAGAATACCAGTAGAGAGTGAGTGCTGTCAGGGCAGCACTAGGGTGGGGAATGTACGCGACACCGGCTAATGTCAATTTTAGATAGGTATATATTATTAAAATTGTATCTTCAACGCATTAATTCTGTATTTTATTGTTTTAGTTGTATTACGTTAAAAATATTATCAATGAAGGATGTATAGATATAACTCCTTTGCCTCAAATATTTGTACTTTAGTTTAAAATAAACCAACTGTCACTGCTACTGTCAGTAAGTGAGTAAGCTAGATCGTGCCCGGCAACTCAGCCAACCACGCGCGCCTTTTGTCTTATGTTTTGTTGCTAATAAGAGTTGCTAATTACTCAGTTATTAAATTCGTTTTAAGTGCTGTCTGTGTGTTTTCTTTTATATCAACCCTGACCAATCACCGTTTACAGCCGGCGAACGACCAAGCAACCATGACAGTAAGAGGCATTCGGGCATTATTAACCGTGGGGGCTATATTTATTTATAGTAATCGTGATCATCGTATCGACTGACGATGCATTGCGAACCATAGGCTTAAGTTTCAAGTGCCTTTGTTCCAGTGATTGCGCTGGATGTACAGAATTTGTAGATATGGAATAAGAGGAGTAGCATTAGACTGGATTTCAAGCTACCTCAACGATCGAAAACAGTGTGTAGAGATTTCATATTTAAAAAATAAATTTAGAATTTCGTATAGATCAGCATATCGGTCAAATAACATTGGCATTCCTCAAGGAAGTGTTCTTGGACCTTTGTTGTTTATATTATATATTAATGACTTGCCTGATTACGTTGGAAATGACTGTATTCTTTTTGCTGACGATACAATACTAATAAGTACTTCAAATGCGTCTGACCTTAAAGATAAAGTTGACCTTACATTGACAAAAGTGACAGGCTGTCTAAATTAGAATAGTTTAAAAATAAATGTGTCTAAGAATAAATTAATTCAATTTAATACAATAAATAGAAAATTTGCGACATTAAATATAAGTTATAATGGAACAACAATTGAAAATGTAGAATCGACAAAGTTTTTAGGTTTAGAAATCGACAAGTGGTGCGACTGGAAATCACATATAATTAATTTACGATCGAAAAATATGTGTACGTATTAAGAAGAATCAGAGAAGTTGCGGGAGCAAATACAGCCCCTCTATCTTACCATGGATTTGTTTCCTCAATCTTAAGATATGGCATAATATTATGGGGCAACTCTGTTGAATCAATTAACAATTAACATATTTCGTGCACAAAAAAATGTATACGCGCAATTTGTGGTGCTGAATTTTTAGACAGCTGCAGGCCACTGTTTCAAAAACTAAACAATTTCACGGTTCCCTCTTTGTACATTTATGAAATTTGTGTATTTGTACGAGGTCATACACAGTCGTTCAAAACTAATGAAATGTTCAATGGTGCAGGGAGACATAAACAGAAATTATATGTATACACCAAAGCAAAGATTAGGATTGTATTCGAAAAATGTGTTCTGTATGGCAATCCGTATTTTTAATAAATTACCAACCTTGCAAAAAAGATTGCATAGTTTTTAAGAATCACGTAATTATGTTATTGACATTTAATACTTAATAATAAGGACATCTAATTTGTATTTTTTGAATTCGAATAACCTAATAAATAATAATAATAAATGTTACATTACTAGAAAATTATTATAAATATTTGCACGCCTGTTAAGGTTGAACATGATTGTACTTCCAAATTATTTAAGGTCACTGTATATTTTGACCATGTTCAGCGAATAAAATTTTTCTTTCTTTCGTTCTATGTTCTTTCTCTTTGCCGGAAAGCAACCAATACACGTGGTTATACGGTCGAGTGAAGATCTCCTCCAGACGAGATCTTAACACAATAAACCAATGACAAAACATCAGTTTATGTCATTGGGACAATGGATTGGGTAAGACAAACCTTTATAACGTCTATCAAAGTCCACTTTATATCTTATCGCGGAATCTATCTCATTTGCGGTGGTACTACAGTCTTCCCGATTTTAACTGCCATAAGAACCATGTAGACGTGGTTCCGGGAATGGGAAGGGACATCAAGGTCAGACAAGACAGTCAATAAATAACGATACAATTAGTCAATAACATCATGATTAATGACGTCTATGGGCAGCTCATTGAAGCTATGAATTGGGTAAGACTAAATTTTATCACGTTTATCAAAATCCACTACATATCGTATCGAGGAATCTATCCAGCGTAAGCGCTACTTTTTTATCATATTTGGACAATAGTAAAACAATTTGAACGAGTTTAGTAATATTTCTCTTTACCTTTTAATAACTCTACTTACTGAAAGAGATCTATCTTTTTTAACACTTTATGATAACATTACATATATGTATTCTGTTGTGTCAATTACAAATAAGATACTTTAACAAATGATTCACAGGTATTAATATTAAAAAATATAATATAAAACTTGTAGAAATAGCATTAATTAGTCCCAAAACGTCGGTAAGGTTAATTAATGATTATTTAATGATTTATCAATATTTGTAGCCAAATTCTTTTCTAAAATTTTAGAAAATAAATTATTTTCTAAAAGAATTTCTTTTAGAAAATAATTTATTTTCTTTCAATGCGTGGATGATACGTTTACAACAAATGAAGCTTTATTTGAATAAAGCGAGTTTTGTTGCGGAAGATACTGTGGTTAGTTCCGTAACTTCATTAATAATTCTATTAAATGAAAAAATAGAAACTATTATTATTTATTATTTAGTAAACCAAATAATAATAAATAAATAAATCCCCCGACAAACACACCAACTATATGGCCCCAAGTACGCTTGTGTTATGGATGACCATACAGTGAACTTGGGGGGAACCCAGCATAAACATACATATATAAATAAAAACAACCATGACCCGAGAAGAAACTTCTGTGTTCATCACACAAATTTATGCCCCGGTCAGGACTCGAACCTGGGACCTTCGGCGTATGAGGCAGGGCTACTTACCACTAGGCCACTTGGTCGTTAAATAACTCTTATTTCAAAAGAAGAACTGAAGTGGAAGAAAAACAATCCTCGTTGAACAGTGATTTCAGTTCAGTTCAAAAAAGGTATCATGTATCTCAGCAAATGATTATAAACACCTACAATACACCAAAATACTGAAACATACGTTATCATATTACAATTTAACAATTCGGTTTCTACAAGTCTCAATATCAACACGCCGCCGTTAATGTTTAGACCAACATCCGACGCAATCCCAGTGCAAAATTAATTATTCTATCTATTAGAGGCGCAAATAGCTTCAATCTCTCGCTGCATTTCTCCCTCTGCGTTCGATTTAGCAGCGTTCAATAAGGGTGTTAGCGACGGTTGACTTCGCTGGCTGCCATTTGCCATTTGGGTTTTGAATATAGAAACAAATAAAATTTTGTAACTGACAAATTTAAGAGTTTAAACAATTTTGGGATAGAACTTAGAACTGTTATTGTAGATCACATTCTGTATGTTCGCCTTGTTTTGTACAAGTCTGTTTTTGCGTGGTTAAGTTACAAAGTAAACATGTAAACATACAAATGTTTGTATTTCTAGTAAGAAAATCTAATAAATTTACTTATGAATTAATTATGTCACAGCGGTTTTAGCGTTTAGAGCAATTTTTGAAATTTTATTAAATATTTCAGGCTTTTAAAATTTAAAATTTTTTTGTGTTTAAAAAAAAATATTTTGACAACGTAACATCTCACAATAAGACTTTGTGAATCCACCTCATATAGCTTCCAATTTTCGTCACAAACGAAACTTTCTAAAAGTAGCAAGAAGCAACCTCTTACCAAACTTTATTCGGTACCTAGTTAACAAATATTCCTACACATAATTAACGATATCTAACATACACACCTATTCTACAGTAAACTTACTCAACTCGTATCGTGTCAGTAGGTATTACTAAGTAACAGAATCCCGAAGCTGCTTAAAAATGAAAATGGTGTGACACGGGAGGCGTGTTATGTCCTTCGTTCACACTGACACAAGTCCAAATATATATCGACTTACACTGTTCTTACGCCACTAACTACGGCGTAGGGGGTGACACTTTAGGAGACATAAGGGGTTATTCGATATCCTAAAGTACTTTAATCAGCATGACGGTTCACCCCAACGTATTCGCACGTCTTGTGTATATATAGCTATTGTGATGTCAGCGTATTATGTTACAAACAAAATTATGTGCAATTACTTCTTGAAAAGTATTTTTTTCAAGCTTCTCCTGTTTGCAATAGAAGTTTTTAAAAGCTACACTTCAAGCTTGTAATTAATATTTCAAGTGTTATGAATTTTAGCTACGTATAACTATCAGATAACTGTGTTTTAACATCGTAGTTATTTGCCAAAATGTTATTGCCATAAAACAAAAAGGTATCAACATTACATAGTCCAAGAGTATATTAAACTAACTCATAACATCAAGATACATTACTGAATGGTTTAGTTACAACTCTGTTTCATTAAGTTACGTTACATTGAACGCGTGCTCTACTTCATCTCATCATCACGAGGCCCTGGCAGAATAAGGTTGTTACCACACCAAGCGATCCGCCTATCGATATCCATAACTTAACAGATCCGCAGCCTCCACTGCGGCAGTACTGTGTTTAGAAAGTTAAACGATATTTCAAAGTCACTGCTATCTAGAGAGATAGCAATTGCGTTTACCCTACATTAAACGGCCTCTTTAAATTTGAAAAGATAAACAAAATATAATATAAATTTTAAAGCAATTTCGCTTAGTTTCATGCCTGAATCTACTGAATCGTGGGAAATATCATTTATAAAATAGAGCATGTTTTATTTTTTTGCAAATCATTCATTCAGTAAAGACCAAAAGACTAAATCTATCGAACGAAAAGCTTTAAAATGGCGCTTGTCTATTCTGCACCGGTGTATTGAAACAAACATGACAGACGCATGGCGCGCTGTCTGCTGATAAAAAAGGCACCCAACTGGCAATAAAATCAAAAGGCTAAGCTGGAAATGAAACGGCTTTTCAGAGCATTCATTTTGTGTTTCGGAATTTGTGCTTACACTTTCCATGTAACAAAGGTTGCCTATATTTAGATAGATGTTTTGATAGCGATGAATTTACCGAATCTATACTGACGAGCATCTACTTATCCTACCTAATTTAAGATTCTATAATTTGTAAACATTTTACTGATAGGAGTGTCTTTAAAATCATTATTTTCGGCAACTTTAGTTTCCTCGTGACAAAAACCGGTGAAATGATGGTCTATGCCAGGCGAACATCGGATCATTTATTATTATTTTCTATTAAACGATTATCATCTATTTTTTTACGAATTCTTTATAAATATTTATAATAAATATAAAGTACAAATATTGTGTGTAAGTACGTAAAAAATATTACGAGATCTCATATTCGGATCATTTATTATTATTTCTATTAAACGATTATCATCTATTCTTTTTATGAATTCTTTATAAACAATTACATATTTATAATAAATGTAAAGTACAAATATTGTGTGTAAGTACGTAAACAATATTACGAGATCTCATATAAATTTCTTTAAAATGACGTAGAAACATGGCGCTAATCCAATATTATACTGAAACAAATAATATTCTCTAAAATATAAATAATGACTTTACGCAAGTTGAGCTTGCTGCTGTCAAATAAAACTCAACCGTATCAGCCTATGATAAGATCTGTTATCCAGAATTTGAACCTGTTGCCACTAGATACCATTTCCCGTGTGATCGTGAAGGCCTCGTTTAAAGCCTTTGTTAATTTAATGACAAGTTGAATAGTACTCGTACTAACCGTCATCCATGCACGGAATTGACGATGGTTTTCGAAATTACCAGAATTATTTGCATGTTATGTACGATGCGTTCACTTAGTTTTGAAATGAAAATCAAGAAAGTACCTTTTTTTGAAATCTATATTTAGCCTTTTTGGTAACCTATTTGGTTAAGATGTAAAGAAAACGGAAAATTATAATAATATTAAAACTAAATAAAGCAAGCTTTGAAATCAACAACTTATTTTCTACTTCTTCTTTTAAATCTTATTTTTATACTTTGTACTTTTTGTTATTTTAATATAAGGAAAACGGTTTCGAAGGTAAAAACTTTTTAACTTTTTAATTAAACCTTACAACACGTACCTTCTTCCATAGATTTATGAAGGTAAACCTTTTTAAATATAAACATTTCTGTAAAGATTTTTGGTTGTCCCGTTACAAAAAATATTTTCTTAAATAGTTGAAAAGATGTCGACAATTTTAAGTAAAATAATGCAGCTGTTATAATTGTAAAATTGTTTGAGCATGTTTTCGCCGCATCACACTTTTGGATCGCAGCAATTGTTATACGTGGATTTTTTTTACTAAAATTTATTTTACGTACTGTGAGATTCCTGAATGACCATGTTTAAAGAAAGTTTGAAAATATCAAATCACATATGAAAGCTTATCAAAAAATGTAGTTAGATATTTATGTGAATTAATGATTCGCCTTTCAATTGTTTTTAAATATTTCAGCTTCTTTTTATAAACAAATCTTCTGAATTTGGAACTAGAATAATCCCAGTACATTCAATAAATGCTGCATTTTAGAAATCGTTTCTGAGTTTTAAAGTGGATACGGCTTTATGTTTACTCTATTTGAACAAGTGTAGTTTGCGTGAAACTAATAAATTCAAATAACTCGAAATCGATAAACCATGATTTAAATGACCGAAGTAGCCATAAGATTGAGTCAGTAATTGCAGTATTTTATTCGCAAGGGAAAATCAACTTTGTTGAAAATGACGTGCAAATTAACTCTTTCGGACCAATGTGCAGAGAAACGCTGATATTTAAAAAATCTGGAATCGCTAAAGAAATAAAAAATTGTCCACTGAATTCCAACGAATAAAAAAAATGGATCCTACCTGATAAATGTAATATTATTGTTTTTTGTCTAGTAAACTCGCAGTGAAAGAGTTTTAGTATAAATGAGTATAATTGATTTTTATTATTTAGGAATAAAAATTGGAAAGACATTTGTCATCTGGGAGAACACGCGCTAGGGTTTACTTTTTTGCGGTTTATTAAGTCTATGTCACAAACTAACTAGTGATGCTACGCATCAAACGACCGTCTTCCTAACTACGACACTAGGAACTAGGAACTTGAGGAACTTTTCAATTTGACAACTATTTTTTTTTAAATTAGATCATCCTTCGTTTCTTAATTTTAAAATAACGGCATTGGGTTTTGGCGTAATGCCATTGTGGCAGGCGAAAGCCCCTCTCCTTTTCTACAAGATATTTTAACAATCTAAAAGATACAGAAGGTAAAATAAATAAATGACTTGTATATTTATGATTTTTTTAAATTTCTAAATTTTGTTTTATATTTTTATATGCTTTGTTTATATTGCACGGGAGGCAAATTTTTATTTTCTAGAGGCGAGACATCAGTACCTTTTATTCATATTCTGTTAATTATGTTACACCAATTAAACACCGTTATTCATATTGAGTAACCCAGAAAACATGTCTTGTGTGGCTCACAAACAATATACAAAGGTTTACCACACTTAAACCTTGTAAGCACAAAGCACTATTAGCACAAAGACACGGTAACCGTTGTTAAGTCCTATCTCAGTTCTTGGAAAGTGATGGAAAATAACGTCCTTTCGGCTACTTTCTCATTCACTACACAGCACTTGTTGTACATTATGATGCACAATAAACGCATATTAATTACTATATTTGGTAAATGCCTCCCAAGCAATACAAACAAAGCATATAAAAATATAAAAACAAAGTTTAGAAATTTAAAAAAAATTCATAAATATACAGGTCTTTTATTTATTTTACCTTCTTTAGCTTTTAGATTGATAAAATATCTTGTAGAATAGAAGAGGGGCTTTTGCACTGCGCTAATGGCACTACGCCAAAATCCAAGGCCATCATTTTAAAATTAAGAAACGAAGGACAATCTAAATAAAAAATTCAAGATTGAAAATATTCGTTCCTAGTGTTGTAGTTAAGAAGACGTTCGTCTGATGCGTAGCATCACTAGTTAGTTTGTGGGTAAACTTACACGCACACATCTGCAGAGCTGTGTTATACAGTCGCTGGCCGACAAGTAGCGCGTTCGCATAAGTTTTGATACTTTTTCAAATATGTTTGACTTATTTTACGTGATAATATTTTGCTTTTGATTTATAGAAATATAAAATAAAGTAATTTATTACTTGAGTTATGTTTTGCAAAGTAAGGTATTTAAATACCTGGTTAGGATAATATGGGACGAAATAAAATTGGGGTACAATAAGAGCTTAATGTTATTAATATACAGACGTTTGTTACGGTTTGATTTAAGATAAGACTGATTACTTTACAAAAATAAATAAAATTAGGTGAAAAAGTATAATTTGTTATTTCACAATACAGTGACAAACTTTAATTTGGGACCCACTTAAGGTGCAATATCGCATAGCGAATTGAAAATGACTAGAGCTATTAAATTGACTGATTACTTTGACACATTTTTTACACTAACAAAAAATAGGGATAAATGGGCAGTGGGTTGAAAATGAGCTGATTATTATTTTTTTATTGATTATGAGAAATGATGATTACTTTTTACCGGATACTTAAAAACTCAGACTTTTACTTAATTTACAGTGTAATCTATATTATCGGAATATATACACCTTCTTCACCTCAAGCTCACTATGCTAACTGAAGGTGGGTGATTGACATAATTGCACTAAATAGCCGGACTGTTAAAACTTTCGCATTTGCATTTAGATGATAATACGATAGAAATTAGATTACTAATCTTTGAGCGATGCTAGCAATTTTAAGCTAGAGAGGGCCTTTAGCCATAATCTACTTGTGATGACATAATGTCAGATTTTGGTCAGCCCTTGGTTCACTTTATGCCGTGGATTCTTTTAAATTACTATTAATTTACGTGTTCTAGCTGAAAGTGTACATGGCTATTTAGATGATAATACGATAGAAATTAGATTACTAATCTTTGAGCGATGCTAGCAATTTTAAGCTAGAGAGGGCCTTTAGCCATAATCTACTTGTGATGACATAATGCCAGATTTTGGTCAGCCCTTGGTTCACTTTATGGCGTGGATTCTTTTAAATTACTATTAATTTACGTGTTCTAGCTGAAAGTGTATATGGCTATTCAAATTGAGTTTATGATCAATAGTATTGTCTAAGTATTTATTTGTTAGAAGTCTTTGTACGTTAGGACAACAACAGTTTTTGATGGACTTTTCTCAGGTGCGAGATATAATATTACAACTGGAAAAAAGTGGCAAATCCCGTATTTAAAATAAAAATGTATTTAGTTTGGTCAACACTGAGACTGTTATTATTTTGATGGTAAAAAAGCTTCAGCTGGAGGCCCCTGATGATAATAGGTTTATTTTTCCGATCAGAATCGGAATAGACCGATTGAAACTGTTTTATTTTTGACTAGTCATGTGATTTGCAATTCAGTTTGTTAATTCGTGTACTGCATCAGAAAACAACTTATTTGACCTACACCCGAACTGTGAATCCAAAAAAAGGTTGTTTTGTTCTAGATGTAGTACTAATCTATTACTCATGACGCATCCAAGTATTTTAGGTAGAGCCACAGAAATTGGTCTATAATTATCAACACAGCGTCTATCTCCGAATTTGTAAATCGGTTGGATTCTGGATATTTTATAGGCGGTTCGAACTCCACTTGAAAGTTACAGACTTAGGTTACGGGAAGCGATTGCACTACTTTGTATGTTTTAAAATATCAGCCGTAATCATATGTAATCCAATTATAGTGTCGCTTTAAAATTCAGTTATAACAAGTCATGCCTCATTTTCTTCCGTAGGCAGAAGTACAAAAGATTTTGAATAAGGTTTTATTTTTACAACTAATAACGGAATTTTATGTATTGGAATGTTATCAGCAAGTCTTTTTCCTGCGTTAGCAAAAAATGGATTTAACGATTAAAGTGGGTTTGCTATGTTGCTTAAAACAGGTGCATAATCTTGTTGTTCTGCTGTGTAGGTTATTTCTGTCAAAGTTTTTCATGAATTTTTGCTATCATTTTTTGTGTTCTGTGGGTAGTTGGTCTATGTTTAATTTTTTAATTGTGAACAACAAAAATTATTATATAACAAAAATAAATTTTGTAACATATTATTTTGATCTGTTTTAAACTTTTCGTAAAACCTGTTGCGATGTTAATCAGAATCAGTATCCGCTGCAAATTCTGATATTAAAATATCGCCCAGAATCTCTCTTAGTATTTCTGGAGTATATTTATATTCGTTGTACATACATATGGTTATGTATAAATGCGCTAAACGCATGCGCGCTGGCTTTTTAATTCTGAGACCTTAACTCAAAGTTGTAAGGTCCAAATTGTATTAATTTGGTAAGAGTGAGATGGCTTACAGGTACCGTATGTAATTAAGCGTGGGAGAGCGAGATAGGTAGCGTTTGTGTTTTTACTCTTTAACATCGGTGGAGCCCAGAAGTGAATTTATTCAGAGTTACATTTGTGCGAGTTGAAATTTCTACGTGGTGGCAATAAATCGCCACGTTTGATCGGAACGGTATTTTTGTGCCGATGACATAACTTTTTCACTGTTCTTTTTAGCTTTTATTATCCTATATATTAATTTGCCAGCACAAGGGATTGTGTTGTTTGATTTATCAAAGGTTTATTTATTTTTGTTCTATAATAATATTTAGTTTGTACAATATTGTAACCCTAAAGGCGTGTTGTGTAATAAAAGCTCGCTTACCCGATGGCTTTGGCATCGGGCTTCGTTACAAGTAGCTTAATGAAATAGTTACCTGGTGGCCAAAGCTGGTAAAATATATTACACGGCCAAATTGAACAGGATTTGTTGTCATCCTAAATTAAGTTAGAATGTATATTTTTACTTAGAGGTATAATAACCTTTTATAGCATCGTCTTCGTTTTGCTCATCGTACCTAACAGTGGCAATCCTGAAACTGTAATACCTAGTATAGAAACAAACCTATGGCAATTAAAATGTACCAATGTTTGTTTTAGGTATTAAAAATGACTGAATAAAATATTGAATAAAGTGAATATAGATGTACACAAATCCTGAATGATCCCGACAGAGCTCAGCCGATCATCACTCTGGAAGCTCGGGCTAAGTCCAATTGATCTGGAATAAGCATTAATCATTACTCTTAATACCTTGACTTGTGCATCCTGTACGAATTGTGGCAAATTTAGTATAAACAGTCATTGAAGTATATGATTTTTTTTTAAAATAAATTTTTTAACCAATTTATTCCATTGTTACTAAATATTAGAAGTAAATTTTTCTCGACATTTTCAGCTTAAAGTTACACTATTTATTTACACCATTTTCTTAAACCATTTCGCCCTATTAGGGATCGAGTTTAAAAATAATTTTCCTTCTTCCATGTATACCTCATTAAAAGAAAAAAAAATGCATATTTTCTGGTGACAAGGTTAGTGCTAGGGTTGATGAGGAAGTAGAGTCTGCCATTCATAACTTTCAAACTTTTATGGGTTTTTACAATTTTCTTTCTGACATAGCTGTCAAACGAAAACTAGGTCTTCCTGAAGGTAAGTTAGATCTACGTCCATGGACATCGTTGGTCAAAATCGTTATGGATCAATCGTACTGACATAGATTATTTAAGCGTTGCCAATCATAGGCTTGTGTTGAAATCACTTTTTCTCCCGTTATTACAGTGGCTGATTCATCCCTTCACCCGAACGGAACGAAACCACGTGGACGTAGAAGTTAATACGTTGTTTGATGAAGGGTGCGGTCGTTTTGTGAAGAAGTGTTTTACAAAAACTCCGTCTATGGGCTTTTTCAATGCTCGGATATATTTTATCAATAGAACAATTTTGAGAATTTAACATAATTTCTTGTCAAACTCGGACAAAAAATTATGCCAAGTGTCATAGTTATTCTCCAGGTAAAATGTATCTGAACATTAAAGGATTAGCCTTACTGAATATAAGTAATTCAGTAATTCCAAATTTCCATTCAGATAATGAATCCTTTGATCCCGCGACTAGCTTTCTAAAGTTTAAATTTCGAATTAACGAAGCTTCCACTGTACATTATTGTAGTAGCAGAGTCTCTTTTCTTAAAGCCTTCTTATACGAAGTCCCCATAGCGCATCCCAACAAATCATCGTATTAAAAACTATCTTATGCTTTATCAATCAACAAATAACGATAATTTATACCAAATATTAGTCCAAAAGTCGAATGCTACTTTCAGATAACCAAAAATATATTAAAAAATAAAAAAAGCACTAGGGAAACCTTTCTTACTTTTATCATCTTAACCTGTAACCAGTAGCAGACAAGCGTCAATATGAACTGTCAGAATGACGTCACAGATTAACATTGACATTGACATGCCGCAATAACGAAAAAGCGCAGCCTCGCAGCAATATTGCTTTCCTGACATAATATGTGGATTACAGTGACGTTAAGGTGGAACTCTAGCAGTTACATTAAGATTATTTCAACGATATATTACAACCTTAAAGAGTTATTTAAAATATCATCTTTTACACAAACATGACTATCCTGGAACATAACTGCTTAAATTTAAAATATAAATAAATAGTATGGACACAAATAGTTCTCATATAACTTCAATCGGTACCAACGAGTAAAATCACGCTCTAATTATATTTAAAAAACAAATAATTTATGTAAAATATACATCCGTTAACTAATTGACAATATAGTTCCCTTGTAGGCTACGAGACGTAGAAGACTACTACGATTACTACGTTACTACACAATACTACGGTTCTGTCTGCAAAAATAGTAGGTTGTATAATAAGGGAGCCAAAAATTATACTTTTAAGGCGAGGGCGCTATTTTGGTCACTGAATGCAGTAAGGGGTTCAAAGTATTCAGCCCGAGACAATAATAATTTTACAACCAATTGATGTACTCTACTTTTTATAAACCTTTATGAGAAAATAAGTTAGCAGAAAAGAAAAATTTTGAATAAGAATAGTACGTTGATTTAATTCTTAGTACGTGAGGAATACACGCTCATTTTTATAAACTATGTAAAATGCAAATTTACGCAAGCAATGACGAAGGAAGGCTCATTGCATTTCGTCTGTTTTTTTCACTAACTGTTTTTTTATTTGTCTGGCGCGCGTTATGTTGAGTCATACAGCCTGTGTAAATGGTTCAAACGATGTTCGTGATTGTTCTCTTTGGTGATTTTAACTTTAACTAACAATATCCACATTCTGAAACAAGATCTATTTTAGACCCAGTTTACGAAGAATAAACTAGGTCTTCTTGAATAGATGTAATAAAAAAGGTAGGAGGCAGTAGTAACATAGTCTTAAGATGCCTTTCGAATTTTAGTTTTCGAACTCAAGTTTAGGTCTTAATTTTCTACAATAGGTCATAAAAATTATAATAAATAAACAAATCATTATATTTTTATTTAAGTTTTAGACCGCAAGAACCCGTATTGCAGTTAGTAACAAGTAGACCTTGAGCTAGGGTTAGCGTCATATTTCAATGAAAAGTTTAGTAGAAGTTATATAATAAAAATGTTCCCTTATTAGCTTGGGTGAAACTTTAGCCACGAATCCATCCTTGTGAGATACAGCAAATGGCATAAGCAGTGCTACAGTATTCAAGGCAACCCAGCCAACATCCTGATCGCGTAGTATTGTAGTCGTAGATCGCTAATTACAAAGTTAAAACAAATTTATTAACATAAAATCTTATGCTTAAACTTAAACCCCTATCTGTACTTTTAAGCAAAACTGCTCAAGTTTTAAATCCGAAAGTCTAACAGAAAGCCAACAATTACTTAATAACTTATCTTTGCTTAAGTTTACAGGCTTATTCAGTTAAATCGAAGCTCGATTGTTTAAGTTTAGATTTTTTTAGAATAGAATAAATAATATAATTGCTATTTACTTAATTTTTAAAGTACTTTTATAAACATTTTTCTAACATTTTGTAAGTAACTACTTACTGTAAATGAAAAAAAAAAACTACTGGGCAGATTTTTAGAATTTTCTGAACAAAATGTTTTTTCTAGCGAAAACATTTGAACAACCTTTTCAACAGATTGGCTATGATAAGGGCTATATCAGACATGTTGGCTTATCA
The DNA here is from genome assembly GCA_923062675.1 of Marasmarcha lunaedactyla. Classification (NCBI taxonomy): domain Eukaryota; kingdom Metazoa; phylum Arthropoda; class Insecta; order Lepidoptera; family Pterophoridae; genus Marasmarcha; species Marasmarcha lunaedactyla. Next base: position 6,482,881 of record OV281339.1, on the reverse strand, counting down.
CCTTTATCGTCTTCATTACGGGTATTATACATAAATCATCATCATCACAATAAAAGAACAAGAATTTATATTTACGACACACCAGGCTGTTTGGCGTTGTTTCTTTGCCTAATGGCTAACCGTTAACAAAAAAAAAAGGTTAATGGATTAAAAATAAAAAATATATATATATACTTGATTTATTATTATAGGTCTCTTTGAAAACTCAGACTGAGACAAGACGCGGAATATTAAAGTAACAAAATTAGTATATGAACGCCACGATTGTATGCTTGTTTTCAAGGACAAGATTGGTCAAATCTACTATAGGGCAATGAATGATCAGGGATGTACAGCGGCTGTTGGCGGGAATTGTAACAAACTGATTTTAAATTGAATTTATTTACTTTTTAAATGTTAAAAATGTAAGAATAAACCTTATTATTTTTTTTTAACATAATGTTAAAATCATATATTTTGGTAATTGATAGAATATGTACCTTAGTATGGCTCTTTAAAAGTAAATAATAAAAAAATAGTCACCAAAAGTTTTCCTTTTGTAGCCTCCCAGAACTCTAACCTCCCATCGGCGCAACCAATTATTATTAAATCGTTACAAAAGTCCATACACCACACTGGAGATTCACTAATAGCTTTTTCCTTCCAATCCCAACTCGGGCCCGGTTTTTTATCACTTTCACAATTCCCTAATTTACAACTACTTCTATTAAAATTATTCTCATTCTGAGCAAATGTAAACAGTTCCTTATCATTTGATCGGTTCTTTATGTCTTTTCATCTGGAGTTATAATCGTTTTCCCGTATACATAAATTGTTGATGTCAACATTTTCTTTTGTCTCGTGACCGTTGCAGAGTTCAGTGTTTATGTCACTGCAGTAAAGGTCTCTGCAATGGAAACTCATTCATTGATAAAACTTAAAACGAAGTTGAATAATGTTGTGCTAACGATTGTAATGGGGTTTTACTAGCTCAGCTATACTCTAAGTGTGTTCCGCGGAACCCTAGGGTTCCGTGATACCTCTGTCGGGGTTCCGCAAGAATTTAGAAAAAAAAATCAAAACACCTCTCTCTGGTCGCTCCGCGGCTGCGCGGACTCGGCGGCCGCGCGGAGACAAAACGCTATGAACGTTATTTAATTATTTATTTGTATTTGTAGAAACATGTGTTACAATAGCTGGTACAATATCTTATAAGTTTGGTATCAACAATTTTATACTTGTACAACCCGTCCGCTCTAAGTTTGCATATTCAATAAATAAATTATATAAATAAAAATATATATTTAATAAAAAATACACTTATAAAAACAATTGTTTTATTGTAGGGTTCCATCAAGTATTTTGCTTCCCAAAAGGGTTCTGTCATTTAAAAAGTTTGAGAACCACTGTACTAGCTGAAACATCGTAGATTACGGACTTAACAAAATGCGTAGTATATAATTCTAAGAGATTCAGCTATATCATAGATTTAAGGTTAAACTAAGAAACAAGATTACCTGTAATTTTTCGCAAAATCGTATTTAGTTTTTTCTGCAGCTGATAAATTTGATGCTGGATCTTTGGGGTGTGCTCGGAATCTCAGACCACTAAGATGCGTACTTAACCCTTTCCGCAGATAGTGTACATTCTGTAAAAATAAATGTTATACTTTGCTGTCAACATTGTTGCTTTATTTCTTTGTAATATTTAAAAACAATGTGTGCTTTAATACTTTATTCGTTCATTCATTACAAATATTCAACTATTTATGGCAAAAGTTTAAAGTTTATTAACAAAATATCATATGATATTGATTGAAAACTATTACCTCATCGGGATTGGCAATGAACTCGCTAGGTGAATCAACTGCAACTAAAGAAAAATAAAACACGTCAAATTCGTACAGTATAATGGTATAATTTTCTTATCATAGTTTTTAGTAAAGGTGGAAGTTACACGAAAGAACTGTGGTAATAGAGTCAATAAATACTGAGAAGAGCAGAGGGGACGAAGGCCACCCTAAGGCACGCCCGCTACAAGATCACACCAGTTAGAGTGAGACTCACCATGGCGAACCCGCTGCGTTCGGCCTCGAAGATAAGAGTTGAACCAGGGCACTGTAGAAGGAGATACGTTTGGAGATGTTAAAATGACAAGGAGAATGTCAAAGTCGACAGAATTGAATGCGCTACTAAACTCTAGTAGTACTAATAGATCTTTTTTAAGGAGATGTCGTGCGTGTATTGCGGCTAAAAATATTTTTAATGCACGAAAATTAATTTTATAATAAAAACGAAACTGATTTTCTTTAAAAACCTTTTATTTAATAATTTAGGATGCCTACTGATCTCACTCACACTTTATGGAATGACTCACAGTATCTCATTCAAACCAGAATCAGAAAGTTAAGGTCGCTTGGAATCATTTTTAGTAAGTTAAGAGAAATAGCTCGAAACTGAGTTTTTTCGAAAAAACATCTTTCGCGCCAAGTCTAAGAAATAATGTAGTAAGTGCTACACTATTTTAGAATTGTTATTAAATGCGCCACTTTTTTAAGTTACTTGCGAAAATAGCGTAGTACATTTTTTTTTCAGTACAGGCAGTTAATGTAGGTCGAAAAGTTAATTTTGAATACTTGGTTCGGCATAAAATGACATTGTCTTTCAAGCTGGAGCAGTTGGTTTAAAATTTAATATTACAATTACAATTAAATGTTGCAGAAACAGGTTAAAAAAGAAACTTTGGTAAACAATCAATATTTGTAGCAACAGCAGTTAAAAGACTGACACAGGGTGTACATTTAAAAAAAAAACAAAAATGCACTATAATTTGAAAAATACATGACTGAAATTTTTTTTCATATTTTTCTGATAACTGTTATGACCTAGCCTATCACCTGGTTTCGGCTTGACGTCGACCTTTGGGACACCCTGTATAAATGAATCCCTATTTCCCTTGGTCATGCCATCACACTGAACTCGAACGGCTGGACCGACCTTTTTTGTTGTGTTTGTTATTGTCAGGAGAAACTTCTTATGAAAGAAAGAACTAAGACAATTCGCAGAACTCGCAATGCTGCGAAAGATATACAAGAGCAAGTCGAACTGACGAGCAACGCGAAGCGCGGATTGAAGTTAAACGGAATCGATGGAATCGAAATCAACAACAAAGAAATGTGTGTAACCCCTATTGAGCTGCATTCAATTATAACGTGGAAATCGATTACAGTTCCCAGAAAATCGTTGCTATCGGACCAATGACCGGTGTGTGCCAATATTGCAAGGCATTTAAGTTTAAAATGATGCTCCTGGATTACCTAAGTTGCGCGAGCGGTCAACTCAAATTGACGCCATTGGTACCGCCACCAGACCCACTACATTCATTGGTTTCCGGAAATGGGCCAATTTCTAAACATTATTACATACTTATATTTTATCCCAGTTTCTGCGTTGCTTTTTGGCATTAGCTCCTAAAATGAATAAATATTTGCACGTAGAAGCTTTCCGAAGGCTTTCGGAAGGTTATTTTCAATACTTAAAAGAACAGCTTCTAGAAGTTAAATTAAAACTTTTGAATACTAATTGTTGTCGATTTTATTTGAAATGACATAGACGTTGTGGTATTCAAGATTGTAAATAGTTAGTGCTTTATGTTAACTTAATTAGTCATTATAGAAAGGCCAACGATTCGAGATACAGAATGAAACAATTCTTCAAGTGTTCAAAGCATTAACCTTATGAACTGGTCCAACTTCTGTACTGACAGCTTTCCTGTACTACGAGTCACGCAACGACAACCGTCGCCGACCAACTGACAATATTATTGCGTACGAGAGATAGGACAGATATAATAATATGATAATAGTCGCTCTCTATCACAATGTAACTCAGTAACGGTCAGTTTGTTTACGTATTTTATCTCAACTCGTTAGCCTTGCCTTAGTGTGTTTACTTAACAACTAATTCGCTGTGTGTAAAATATAATAAACTAGAGAAGTTTTCCTTACCAGGATTCGAACTCTGGTCCTCTGAAATGGGTCACACACAAATGATAATCAAAATATATCTAATATATACTTATATAATACTTGTATAATTCAAGAATACGTTTTTTTGACTTACCTTCATTTTTCTTACACAGGTTTGGGGCCATTTTGTTTCAGTCAATGAAATTTGACTTACAGATTACATCTACAAAGTTACCCCTATATTGTCTTGAAATAATTGAGGGTTTTTATTCTTCTTTTATTAAATAAATAATTATACGTTAAAATTATACTACAAATAAAACACTAAATCTAAACTTGAACTTCTTTTATTTATATTCACGATTCAACTATTTAGCAATTGAACAGAGATAAAACAGTTCAATAGTCAATTCAAGTTTCAGCTAGCTACACGGTAAATCTGACTTTAGTTAAAGCAACAGTCCTGAATCGAATAGCGCAATCCGAATTCCGGTATTCTTGCGATTCGCGATTTCTCTGAACTGTTGTGCACAATTGTTGCTGTATTGGTAGACTTTGTATTCAATCGGCTATGGCAAACACTTTGGCGAATCGGTGTAAAACCGAAGTTGTAATGCAGTGGTTATTTATTGAATAGTTTATTCATTAATTGGTATAAAATTAAATAAGATTATGTAATGGTTATAATGTTTTACAAAAATACTCTTATTTTATATCATACACACGTGGTTTTCACAAAATGTGGTCTTGATGGCATGGGGGTCAGCATTAGCTTGATATAAAGCCATTTATGCATATTTAGATGTTGATATTTCAGCGCCTCGATCAAAAGTCTGTTTAGATTAGCATCGTAACCTTTCACGCTAATTAAGGATACACGTGTTCATTACGTTGATTCATACATATGTACATAAATCATTGCCTTCACTTGATGCTTTATTCTCAAAGTTAAGTTCATTAGTTCACTTTGCTTAGCTTCATTCGTTTTGTGTTTGTTTATTTCATATCGTAGACAACTTTTATTTTGCAAAAGTTTGCCAAGCGGGTTTTTCGCTTAATACTTTAAAAAAAATTAAATAAAGGTGTATTTACGATATAATGATGAAGATGAATATGATGATAATAATAATAATTATTATACTTTTAATTATACTGATTAGTTTACTCCGTCAAAGTGAGCCGCACGCGCGCGTTTTCGTTGGTGGGTTTTGGGGGGTTAGAATGCTCTTCGGATCACTTGAAAAAAGCGGTGGAGAGTGTCCTAAGGTGTTGTTGAATTGTAGGTAAGTCGAGACCCCTGTGCAGGTCTGCGTTACGCACGTACCTCGGAGCATCCGTGGCCATGCGGCAGAAGAGATTTTGGACTACCCGCAGCTTATACAAATAGGAGGGTTTGGCATGGGCAAAGATTCATGACTGGTCTGACGCAAACCTTAAAAAGCGTTCGCTTGTTCCTAAGAGACATTTTACAGTGCCTGCCTAACATACTGTTTAGGCGGGCCATGTACAGACGGGCGAGTTTGGTAACTATGAGTATGTGAGGTCGGAATGATAGCGCACGACCGAGCGTTACGCCTAGCTACTTGGTGGTTAGTGCCCACGGGATGGGCGTACCTAGCATTCGGATATGGGGGTCGCGGGGGCGACGGCGTTTATGTTCGAAGCGCATCGCAGAGCTTTTCTCTGGATTTACATATTTGTCACAATATTTTTCAAGTATAAAACCAATAATAAAATATCAAATTACCTACTTACCATTACATTCCTTAGAGTAGATCTCACAGTTTATAAATATTTTGCGATTAGCTCGGGTAATACCGGTGCGTCTTGTTATACGATATGGCGCGGTGCCTGGCTACCGAATTATTTCAACTCCTACAAACTTATGGTTACAAGTCAAATTAGATAGTAAAAGAGACAGAAATAATATCATTAAAGTTACCGATACTATCATAGGTAACGTTATTACATTTACCGGTAAAAAGTTTGAAAAGTATCGAAACCTTTCATAAAGTTACTTTACCTATAACGTTACCTTTGGTATTGTTACCTCCCTTAATAACGATACTTCTATTTGTAAGAGATAACGTTACCAATTTTTTAACGTTATTCAAAGCCCTGCTCCTAAGTCGCTAATGTCCAATGCTTGAATCGCTTTACATGAATGCTCAAAGGTTTCAACAAAAACATTTAAATGTAACATTAGTTAAAATATAATATAATTAGCGTGTTCAATGTGTGTCAATAATAAATACAGATATATAAATGCTTAATAAGTTCGAGTATTAAAGGTATGCGTAGGTATATAAATTTATGACAGTTTCGTCCTAAGGTAGGAATCTAAACTGAATAAATACTTAGGCAAATTACAATTAAATAGAAACTATTATCTGGGTCGGTGGACCATAAAATTGTGCGGTATAGACCTAATTGTTTTAAGGTTTATATACCTACCTATCACACAGGTTAGAAGATATACAGTAATTTCTTTCGATATTGGACCAAAATGCTTTAGTATGTAGAATTTAACTTGAACTTTATAATCATGTGATTAGTACGTAGAACCAACTCACCTTCATGCGCGACTCCGACACCACAGGGTAACAGATGACAAGCAATCCTGAATCGCTGCAGATGAGGCACGATTAAGTTTTACTGCACTTATCAATTTTATGTATGTAATTTGTAGTACTATATTTTCAGGCCCAAGGCGGCGCCTGTCTTATGTATATATATATATATATGTATATATACTATACTTCTGCCGTACTGTTTGTCGCACCGCTGACGGCGCGGGTCGTGACGTCGATGAGAAAGGGCAATACTTATAATTACCCACATGACCCTCAAACGTATAAGTATTGAACACATAGATTAAATAAAGAATGTCGGATTTCTTATAGACATTGCTGTACCAAACACTGCTAATTTGCAAAGTAAAGTAGCTACGAAACTCTCAAAGTACGTGGAACTGAAAGACGAAATCACGCGAATATGGCACCTTAATAAAATCACAATAGTTCCTATAGTTATATCAGCAACTGTAGTAATTCCAAAACAACTGCATCAATCTTTCAAAACTGTAGACCTCCCGGCAAACCTTCGCAAAGTACTACAAAAAGCAATTATACTCGACACATGCACATTAGTTAGAAAATTTCTACAAACTGACCAAAACTGAACTTGATATCTCTCATGATCCACAGCTCCTCCTTCCTGCGAATTAACCTTAATGTACACTTGGCTTAGGCCCGTGCTTTAAAATACCGGTAGATGCCGAGAATATGAAAATATTATAATAACAATTTATTTCGGACACTCGATCCATACAAAAAGAGGTAGTAACAATTTTAAACGTATATATTAGTGTTAGTAATCGCAATTTATTGATTTTGTTTATTTTATTTTACATTACATTGTAGGTGGCAACTATTCCAATGTTTTGATATAGACCTTTTCCTTTAATACTATCAGAATAGTTTTGGAGCTCTCGCAGGTCCGATAAGGTAATGAGGATGAATTTAAAGAAGCATTAACTTAAATGAAAACGATTTTATCTATGATGAAAAAACATATCTTTGAATTTTTTTTTACGTTAAGCATAAAGTAAGTACCTTGTAAGTATTGAAAATTTTTCTTTCTTAACATTGATTTTTCGTCTAATATAACCAAAAGACACTACATAAATAAATAACCTTTGTAGAAATAAACGCACTCGAAATCTGCCAAGCTGAAAGGCTGGTTTAACTAATTTACGTCGAATAAATAGTATTTATTACTTTAAACGCCACATCGTTAGTTCCTGATTGATCCAGTTAAGCAGAACGCGGCATTGCAGCGCGCAGTTCGAGCCGTATAATGAAATTGCGGGCTTATCGCCGAGTGGCCGACCGCATGTACACGCCGCGCCCCGCTTCCACCTTGACTATACACGGCAAACCGGACACTCACTATAGGGGGAGTCATTATTCACTATGCCTCTCTGTATAGTGAGTTGTTTTGTTAGGGCGAATTCCATCCAGACTTCGAAGGTGAAGTTTTTTTATAAGAAGTGAAACGGTACGAGGCGGTGTAAACATAGCCAGGTAACTGGCTTTCTGTCAGGGTTGTTAGTTATTGTTATTTAGAGTCTAAAATTGTTCGTTCTTAACATTGAAAACTTTACTTTTTATTTTGGTTATTAGAACCCATTTTGGCTTGGTTGATGCGCGTTTAATGATGATGATTGAGTGTTTTTTTACTTTATTCTTAAATGAATATTTCATACACATTAACATCTCCATAGAGAAGGTTAAAATTTACGTAACTGCAAACGAGAAGCAACCTACCTCTCGGGTCAAGTTGGGTTATTTGTTTAGATCATCTAATCAAAATTGGAAAAAAATATTTTTTTTTCATCATAGGTAAAAACATTTTACACTTGGTCTTTTCTTTTTTAGCTTCATCGAGATTGCGTTAATACATACAATTTAACTCCGGTTTTAAAAGGTTATATGGGCAGGCTGAGAGGGAAAAAAAGAAAAAAGCGGTGGAAAAATACCTCTTGGCAATCTTAAAAAAAAATATTTTATAAAATACTAGGGGTAGAAAGTAATACGTAATTAATATGTAATTTGACGACGACAAGGAAGAAACTCTCACATGAATTGTGCTAGCTAATGACATGCCGCAGCCGAGCTGTTTATATTTATGTTCCTTATTTTTCACAAACTTAACTAGAAAAAGTGTTCTTTACCTCCTCAGAAAAATCCTGCACAAAATACCACCCTACATAAAGGATAATGAAGTCATAGGATATAGGATACCAATCCCACAAAGTCTCTTTTTAAAAGGTAAACAGTTCCATGCCTCGTGTTTCGTGTATAAATATGTCATATTTTTTTATACCAAATAGAACTAAGCCACATATTTTCATGAAAAATCGAATTATGTTTGCAATTATGGGAACCATGAAGTATGGTCCTATTTTGTATATCAAATAAAACCGCCTTTAAAGTAACCACGAGGTTCAGTTCTATATTGCTGTTAAAATTTAAAAAAATTAACATTAATACAACGAACTAAGAATTTTCAGAACTTTTAAACGAAGAAAGAAAACACCATCAAACCCAATCCAGGGCGCCAACATTGTACATTCTCTTCTTAATTTGGAAATCCAAGGCCTTGATTCTGCAAGCGTCAGCCCAGCCTAGGTACGCTTCGTGCTTTCATTTTCCGATAAGGCAAACAGCAATAAATTATGTGCGGACTCCAGGAACACGTCAGAGAACAGTAAGAATTATTCAATAACTTGACATATTATACTGGAGACCATCAGCGCAGCGTGACGAATCGTTAAAAGCGAAGTAGACACGCTGACAAGGATAAGAACCGAAAAGTCGCATTTCATCCCATTCCGCTAGGGCTGTTTTGGCTGAACAGATTGCACCAAACAGTGGTTGGATATCCCTAATAGTGGAAATACGAAAACTAAATATCTGTTTTAAATCTCACATATCTCAGCTGAGAGAAACCATGCGTTAAATAAAGCAAACATGTAGGATTCTCGCCTGCTGTGACCTTGTAAGCCACCCTCCACATGTAGGCGTGGCGTTAGGTATCACGAAATATTTAATCTTGTGTCAGAACATGGTAGCCATCGATCTTCTTTTTTTTGTCACCTTGCATTCTTGTGACAGTAGCCGGACGAGATGAATTAAGTAAGCGTGGTTACGATACATCTAACGCCAAGGAGCTTTTGCACCGGTGCGGTCTTTGAACAAAGTTGTCCAGATGACGTCTCCCGATGAAAATTACCTAGACGAAACGAAATGCCGAAGTTTTTGATAATGGATCTAATTAAGCGCCCTCCTGTATTTTTGAGCACGTAGAAGTAAGCCTTCTGAAGGACAGTTTAGTGAACCGTAACAAATGAAACCAAGCAACTGATATATGGGTTGGCGCACTGGTGGGCAATTACGTGCAGACCGTGCGGGTGCCCGAAACCTATTATTAAACTCCGGGTATTGTCATCAGGCACTAAAATGCTCATTGCGTGATGGGAATTTTTCACATTCGGCAGGACAGTCTTTCACAATTAACTGGCATACTAATTGCCAAAGGCCCATCACACCAAAGAGATCAGATTTTTTGGATCTTGCTGCCCTACAAAATGAACTCACCGGTGCGCAGATTCAGCACGTTCAAGCGGTTCTCTAACATTGAGCGATTACTTAGAGTTATGCACCCCCAAACCGCTGCTCTTGACAGCATGCCGGAACTGGGTCACATGGCGACAAGACTTTGTCAAGAGAAACGAGGTAACAAGCCTTGGTTAAAAACCCACTACCTGTACTTGGACCAGTACCTGCTCGTTTATGGACCACCAACAGTCTACAAAGCTAACAACCAACATAAGGCTCTCTGGATATTTTCAAATAAATCTATCATTTACCTAAACATTAATTACTTTATTATTATAAACATTTTGCTATAGAGAACCAACCTACAAAATAGTAATTTTGTAATAAGGAACCATCGAGTTTGATGAAAAAAAAACACAATTCAGACAAATTGTTCCATGACTTATATTTGCTCTGTACAGACAATCGTAATAGGATCATGTGTTGTTGCCTGTTGTTCCAAATTGGAGAGGTTTGCATGTGAATTATTTGATGCCCACTCAGTGTTAATAAGAAGCTTACGGCAAAGGTAATAATTATTTAATTAAATAAATATGAGCATCCAGTATTGTTTGCATGTAAGTAATATTTATACTTTTATCCTTCAATAACGTCTTATTTTGGGAGAAAGAGTTCATTTCACATTTGAGAATTCAATATTCATAAAAATATTAAAAAAATATGGTCTTTTATAAAAACTTGCAAGTAGATATCTGAGATTTATGATTTGGATAGTCGAATAATTGATTTTGGATTTGTATTTAAATGTAAGTAAGTATACTAATTTGATATATTCGTATAAAGGGCGACTTATGTTTTAGTTCAGGGCTAATTTATAAAATGTTTCCAACTTCAAAAGCAACTAACTTAACCTGAGTGAACTAATGAACTATAGTTCGTGAGTAAAGCTTCAACTGAAAGCAGATGTTATTTATGTATAATATCAGCATAATGAACACGTGCATCCTTAATTAGCGTGAAAGCCTTACAGTTAGATCATACCCTCGTTCAGTGTGAGAACAGCGAGGCAAATAATAGAGTATTGATTATATAAAATGAAGTAAGCCTTGGAACGTGTAACTTGTTATGAAAATCATGTACAGCGTATAGAAAGGTTATTTTATATCAAAATTATAAAAAGACCTTGTATATTTTCCCGGAAAATTCATAAATAACTTTTGCTGAGTGGCTAAAGAAGTGTGTGGCTTTGCGTTATTATTACGACACCCTCCCTCTTGCTTTCGGCCGCTTTTTCTGAGTTTCTTTCTTGAGCCTCAACAGCTATTGGCAGTACAAAACAAACCGCTGGTTCGTACTCAGCAGCAAAAGTTAAAAATATACGTTACCTTCTAATCCGAGCTTAGCTAGTATTTAGCGAGTTTTTCGAACATTCTTGGCGTAGGTGATCCTCTTTTGTCTTCTAATATGATTCAGTTTTATTATTTTTTAGTAGGGAATCGAAGTTGAGTACACAGTTCATTAGTTTTTTTTCTCTGAACTCGTGTGGCAACCAAATAGCACCTGTTTATCAAGGTTAAAACAAATATTGTGGCGAATTTCCCATTCTTCAGCTATGCCGTAACTTCAAATATGCGGATCTTGATCTACTTTAAAAAAAAAGACATTGAACATATCTGAAAAAGCGGGGGAGAACACTTAAAACAACTTTGTGCTAATCTTACTGACACTGCATTTCATCTATAAATTTTACAATTTTATTCTTCGATTTGTTTAACATTTTCATTTTGCTGAATTAATTGAATTTATTTAGGTTCGCTCATTCTGTCGAACAAAATAACACTTGAAAAATTACTTGAAACAGTTATACTTTTTGCCTAGTATCAAAATCAGCTAGTAACAAACAATACATACGATAAATAAAATAGATAGATGTAATTGCAAAATATTAAATATAAAGCCGAAAAGATTTTCCCTGGACCTATACATACTCGTGTACCAAAAAACTATATGCATTCTACATAGCTTTATTTCATCGTGCCCAATAAATATGTTTGATAAGGCCAAAAAAAGTTCTGCTGGTTAATTAAAATCAACAAAAACAATAATGTGCGACAAGAACAACTAAATCCCTTTGCTCCAGAAAATAATGAACATTTGGCCAATACACGCAGGTCAGGAAAAATGCCTTCGGCAAATGTGTTTCAGGGGCGGGATTTCTTAGACATGCAGTTAATTACTTTAATAATACTCCCTCTTAATTAACGTTGTAACCTGCCCTCCTTTGCGATTCAAAGCCTGACTAGCCACGGGCGCAATGTAAAAGCGTATTGTAAAGTTGCACTTACGGACCGAAATTTTGCAGGTTCGTTAATTTTAATAAATGTAAAGTTCGTGAACGAGAAAGCTTTCGATACATTTTATTCTGTAAGTTTAGGTCTACAGTTTGTTGTGAAATTCTGAGCTTTTGTAGCAATGTAGTACTTTCTTAAATGTTTTAGTTACACTGTTTCAGTCGTAAAAGTTATTTGTTGCGGCTGCATTAGGTACTTTTATTGGTGTACTTCTTATAAAACTTTGAAATAATATTAAGAATTTATGTTATAAAATATGGTTTAAGAGCTTTAGTAATAAATCTTCGAAAGAAATCAAAAGTCCTTCTTAAAAATTTGTAGGATCGTATTTGAAGAAAGTCCAATATTAATAATTGTATTTGAGCATGTCCGTTTAATTGTTACGCTTTCACGCCATAATAACTCAATTAACACTTCACATATAGGCATTAGCAGGAAAATCCTATGGACTGGTCTCGCAGCACGATCAAATCTACTTAAATAGGAATATAATACATTATTAATGTTATTGACAGAATCGTCGCGACATTTTAGTACGCCACTGTCTTATATAACCCAATATTGCAGAAGGCCTTGATATTGATCAATATTAATTAGCAATTTGTCTTGGGGTGTAGTTTGTAATCGACTCGGTGCATGCCATGGTTCATGCAGGTTCATTATGAGAACACTAAAACGCGCTAATGATTTTGAAAGATACAATTATAACTTACTTTATTTTACAATTAAACTGAACCTACAAGCTTCTTTATGATTATATCTTAGAGATTTTTAATATGGTTTAAGGCATTTGTGTTTCGAAAACCGTAATCCATTTCTTTTTCCTTCATTTGGTTTTTTATTTGCTTCACCTAGTTTACAAAATGGAATACTTGAAATATCGCGTTATATACGAGTACGAGTTTCACCGTGGCACTAGTGCTGCAGAAACGGCTGGAAGTATTAATGCTGTCTATGGTGGAGGTGTCGAAAACGAAAACACCGTTTTAGTTCTAGAAATTTCGACCTGCAGAACAAGCCACGTGGACAGCCGGGGACCAAAGTTGATATTGAAGGCTATTGTGGAAGCAGATCCATCGCAAACCACGTCCGAGTTAGCTGTAGGCTGCGGTGTTAGCGACAAAACTGTTTTAATGCACTAAAGGAATCGGGAAGGTGTAAATGCTTGAGAGGTGGGTACCTCATGAATTGAGTGCAGCAAACCGACAAACGCGCGTCGACTGCTACGTTACATTACGCGGTACAATAATTAAAGGGGTTTTAAATCGAATCACTACCAGTGTTGAAAAGTGGATCCTGTACAACAATCGGAAATGCTCATCGCAATGGTTGAACCCTGGCAAACCAGCCAAATCCTGCCCCAAGCGAAAATTGACCCAAAAAAAGTTCAAGTCACTTGTGAGTGTTTGGTGGACTACTACCGGTGTCTTTCACGACAGGTTTTTGAAATCTGGCGAGACGATTACGGCAGAGGTCTATTGTGAGCTACTGCAATCCATGATGGAAAATTGAATTTGAAAACTAAACAAATAATCTACAAGTGTGTTGAAGACAATAACGTTTTATTCAAGGATTTCTTAACTTCTTCTAACATAGATTTATAATGCGTATGCTGTCCTTCACAAATCTCATCTGAGCCCTCTAAGATGTGGTCAATTTGCCAATGAATGCTGTCAATATTACTCCAATGGGATTGTAAGTTCCGTAGATTATCTTTTCTTCTATTCTACCTCCCACTTGTCAAACATTTCACCTACATTGCAGTTCGATATCATCCTTTGAAAGGCACGAAAGTTAGATTTTTGCTGTCGCATGAGATCTAACACTTTTGGGTCAGCTTGTATACCGCGATCAGGTTTACTACTTCCTTCTCCGGCATTGGAAAAATTAGAGATCATATCCCTAGTAATGTCATAAAATTCTCTCAACTGACCATACATATTTTTCACGAAATATTCATGTTATATGTCAGAGTATCATTGCAATTGCTCATGATTACATAAAAAATCGTCAAAAAATTTGTCAAGTACTATATATTCCGGTGATTTTCTACGTGCAGGGTCCTTTTTAAAGTTAATATTAATTTATTCAATAGATTCGATGAGTTGCTTTTGACGCAGAATAATAGCCTCCATTGTCAATTTAAGTTAAATATAACGATCTTACTTGTAAGTCGTAGATGCAGAATGTCAGCCGGTACTTGGCTAATTGCAATCAAGATATACCGATGGCCGTAGATGCAGTTGTCAAGGAACAGTGGTGTGTCCACCAGGGTACCACTACCAGCAGAAGACTGTCAAAAGGTAGGTAGATGTGATGATACAAGGTCAATCAAACATCGCTGCCACATAATGTAATTAAACTGTCACAAAATATGCGATATCACTTCACAAGTTTTGCAAATGCACTGTCAAAAAAAATTTTAAAATAACTGTCCAAATTTATAAAACCTCACTGTCACTGAATAATGCAATTAAGGGGTCACAAAATATTAGATATAACTTAACAAGGTTTGCAAATGCACTGTCAAAAAAATGTTAAAATAAACTGTCACCCATTGATAAAACCTCACCGTCACTGAATAATGCACTGTCAAGAAAATGTGAATATAAACTGTAATCCATAAAATGCGTGAGGTACATAGGCGAAGGACCAAAACATGTACCAGCCTCAAGTTAACTAGTACATTATGTCAGGATGTCAAATAGAAACACGTCCCGCACATAGTATTTCTTTAATACAACTAACTTATAACCTAATGCATTTAAACAGAACGCAAGAACAAAAATGTTTTGATAGCAAAATAAAATAAATGGACGAGTGGTGTGGTCTGACCTTAAGAAGTTTATCACGCCAGATTTTGGTTATCTAGAACATAAGAACAGACTATCGAGGGTTACAATGTAGCTGTATATTTTTTCGAGCAGAACAACTTTTTATGAACACGAATAACAATATTCTACTAAAACATGACTACATTATTTTACTAATTCTTTTTACTTTTTTTTTACTAACTCTGAGTTTTAAACAACAAAATTCTTGGTAACGTACTTAGTTAAGTGGGCATAGGCACCATTGCCGGTGAACTTTTAAAGTTTTAACCCCTCAAGTGCAGAAATACTTTACACACCATGAACGCGAGGTTAAGCAACTCTGAGTGAATTTCCTCTAATTTAACTCTACGTGTACTTCGAAAATAACTTGGATATGAAGAGCAAAACGATCTTGAACAAAATCCGAATAATTTCGAATAATTAAATGATGTTATCAGATCACTTAATTTTTCTTACATTGTTTTAGAAATTTGATTTTAGTTTTAAGACAAACCATGCAACAGTTGCTAGGTCTTTGTTTTGTAGTTTGTAAGATCCCCATTGCAAAAGAGTTCGTCCAGTCATATATTGCAAAGCATGCCTCATTTCAACTTAACTTAATTTTAATAAAACAGGTCTTTGAAAAACAGGTGAAACTCTCCATCTTATTGTTGATTTCAGGCACTTATGAAGAAAAACTTCTGTTACTAAAATATGTAGGTATTTATTGGCTCTTTAATTGGCTATGACTAACTGAAAATAATTCGACTAGTACTAAGTCGATGCGCAAGAGTTCGTTCATGTCTCAAATCTACCCGTTTTAATTGAAAAATGAGTAAAATTAGATCTGAAAATAGAAATAATCTGTCACATGTTGCTTCACTGTCATTTCCTAGCTTATAAAAACCACAATTTCATGCAATTTTATAATTATTTTCCAACAAAATGGCTCGCGGAAAACCTATCGCCGTAGAATTACAAAAAATACCTATTCGTAGCCACAAAAATGGCTTGGTTTAACCGGAATCAGATACCTAGAATGGAGTGGCCGTCAAGTAGTCCAGATTTGTCACCGATTGAGACCCTATGGTGGAAAATGAAGAAATGCTGCGCAAGTATCCAGCAAGGTTTAAAATCAATCTAAAAAATATCTATCTGCCTGGGACTCAATAACTACGTAACAATGTGAAGAATTGGTAGCAACGATGCCACAAAGAATATGGCGTGATCGATGCTTAAGGTGACGCCATTGAGAGGGGCCACGAAATATTTTGCGCCATTGAATGCGATGAACGAATTTTATTGCGTGGATGAAATTAGGGACTATGTCGCTAAAGGAGACAACAGAGATAAAGGCCGATAATTTTTAGGTTGATTGTTATCGCCGCCTTTGTGTATTGAAAAAAACAACTGCAGGTTTATAATGTTTTTGAAATTTACCAGTTGTGAAGCTGAGATGACAAAGATATCGGTGGCGTTAGAAGGATACAAAGCTTTTTCAAAAATAGTGTAAAGATGTTATCGCTGCCCGAAGCTAAGTCCGATTTAAATTTAAGAATAATCTCTTCAACTTCGAATGGGTCAGTAGGTATAAGGACCTGGAGATATTGTGTAAACCTTACTTACTAAGTTTTCATGTGACATCCCTAGTTTGATAGGGTTTATCTGCTAGTTGCTAAATAAATAAACAACAAATAAAAAAATGTTCCCTCATTTACGCATTTTAACCTATCATAGTTTACGTCAATGATTATTTATCAATCACCTCAATTTTACGATCTCTATGCATCAGATATAAATGTCACGCAATAACTTTTATTTCTATCACCCGCCTCGTACTTAATATTATAAATCAAAGGATGAACAAAATTATTCACAATAGCACAACCGTCTTAATTTTTTTAAACTGTTATGAATAGTAACAATGTAGGCGTAATAGAAGAACTGGATAGCTTAAATAACATATTTGCCCAACAAAATACCATTGACTCATTTTATGAATCCTTCACCAGCTCTCCCAGTTAGTACTATAGTACACAAAATATAAGAAGCATTCATAAAACATATTGCTATATTACTAATAACTAATTGCTAATAACTAATATTGATGACATAGACATGAATATTTCTGTGCTTAATAGAAATACATTATACCTAGATATAATTGTATTGACTGAATGTAGAATAGTCTCTGATAAGCAAATTCCACAAAAGAAAACTGGCAGACTTACCGCTCTACCAAAAATGAAAATCAAAGTGTCGGCGTTTTAGTTTACATAAAAGAACAAATAAACCACTCTGTAAAAGAAATAATAATAAATGGTTTCTTCGTGCCTTAAAGCTTCTATTTTAACATCTTCTGGCGTATACACATTAATACCTATCTACCTTCCACCTTCACGAAATACCAAGGAAGACTTCATAGAATCATTAAAAAAATATCTTATGGCGCCTAATCTGAGGAGTAATGTTATTATCGCAGGGGAGATTAAAATCAATATACTAAAAGGAAATAATGACATGATATGTTTTCACAAATTGGATTCCTTCCTAGCGATAGATTGGATACCAGGAAAAATAGCTGTTTAGCACATATTATAACTCACCCAGACTACATCAAATATTCTCCTACGATTTCAGTATTTGATAGTTCAATAACCGATCATAAAATGACATTGTGCTTATGGCTTGCACTCTACTGATATAAAACATTTACCACTCAAAATAAATTAATTACAAACTTCGATGAAGCTATTAATACCCTTAATGATACTTTTGATTCTTTCTTGTTAACTACAGATGATCCTGAAGAGTTAACAAATAATAACTCTGGTCACTAATACCTTAAATAAAAATACAAAAGTAGTAAAAATTCCTTTTTTTTTCGAAATGGACAGTTCATTAATGGCCCTATTATCCTTTTAAATTTCACCGGACTTTGTGGCCTAGCGCTGAGGGCGCTTAGCCAGAACTTAAACTACTCCTACATACGATACTCCTAAGGGTGCCCGAGACGGCACGGACCTCGGCTTAGGACGTCGTATATTGAAACTACCACTGGTTCAGAAGGGTCATCTACTGCCAAAGAACCAGCAAGAACTCAGTAGGAATGCGTACGCCGCGTTAGCCTGGCCCACCGGTGGGTAAGGCGATTCGAATGCCGTGTTGCCCTATTTCTGACTGGAACGCCGGCGTTCCTTGTTGTAATAGCGTCGTCGGGATCTGTAAAGACGTTACGCGGACGCCTGTAACGAACCGGTGCGTCTGGGTTGGCTGTGTAGTCAGCTGACTTATTGACCAGCGGGTTGGGATGGTGGGGAGCGTTGTCGAAGTAGCTATAGACACCAACTTCATCAACGTGGCAATAGTGGGCAGCTCGAGCTTGTAAATTGAAGGTCTACGCCTAATGAATCAGTCAATTATATAAATATAACCATTGTAATAACGTATTGTAATATAAACACTGATGTTCAATGTGTGAATACTCATTATTATGAACTCCTAACCCAAATCAACTCGATAGGTATTGCAGAATCACATCACATTGAAATTGAATGCATCATAACTAATCTAAAATTAAAATCAGCCCCTGTTTCAGATAATATACCAACAAAATTTATTAAAATGGGTAAAAAATGTCGTACTAGAATCACAAAAATATGTGCTTTATGTTTTAAAAAGGGTATTTTTCCTCAAGCTTTGAAACTCGTCCAGTGCATAAAGATAGGGACAGAGAGGATATCAATAATTACAGCCCCTTCTCGGTTTTAACAGTACTATCAAAAATTAAATCAAAAATAAAATAATTAAATATAGTTGAAAAAACTACAAACTCTCGGCTTTTACAATATCTAAAAAAATATGACGGTCATAGTTACAGTAACAGTATATTTTACTGTATGATAATATATTACAACCTATCTTATAAATAAATTTTATAATACTATTAAAAGTAAAAAGCATTATATCTACGCAACACGAACAGAAGAATGTCCGTGCGAACCTGCCTGACGCCAAACTAACCCGAACCGTAACGTAATAAGGAGCTCATTTACTTGAATATTTTGTAAAAATATTTGTCTACCGTCATTATATTTTATATATGAAAATACGACAACTTGTGCGTATTACGTTTGTAAAATAACAAATTGTCATCATTACAAAAATGGTTTATTTTTAAGTATAAATTTAAAATTAACGAGTGAAAGATTGTTCACACAGGAATAATTTATCCCAAAAGAGGTGTTCCGCATCAATTTGTAAAACCTCAGAAAGAGAAGAAAATTTTAAATTTTGCTTTGAATTTTTGAGTGAAACCACAGAAGTGAAAAACTTGTTAACCTCGGAGTGTGAGTCCACAGAATTATCTTTTAGTATCAACAGCTCTTCAATAGTTATTTTAGATTTAGTTGAGTGACAAAGTTGTTTACAAGTTCGTTTCGTGTCCCCTTAAATTTTGAGAGAAGCGATTGAAAATGTACATGTTTGCACTTTTTATGATTATGTTTACAGATATTAAGATAATTTAAATATTCTAATCTAATTCGTCATTATTTGGTGATTTTATAAATTTTTTTTGTAGCATATCTCGTTTGCGCATGATGGTAACAAGTACAACTGTAATCGCAGGTTTAAGAGGTCTTAACTTTTTAGGAGGATAACTTTCATATACCGTTGTATTTTAGCGAAAAGATCATGTAGGGTTGAAACAATTGCCTGAGGCTTCTTCGGCATGTTTGAGGAAATATAAGTTAGACCAGTCATGTTTGCATAAGGGTCTACATATATTATCATGGTGTAGCCTAACTTTGAGTTTACGCGCTTCCTGCTTTGTGATGTGTGGTTTATGTAATATTAAAAGTATAGGGGATAGATCAGTGAATTCATTATATCTATATACAAAGGTTTGGGCCTTGCACGAGCCTCTGACTATAAAGCGATCAATGCACTTATTAAGTTTGGTTGGTTTATCAATGCATATTAAAAGGCTGTGTGGCGAGGTTTAGGTATCGATTAGTGTGAGCTTTATCAGCAGCTAGAATAATGATATTTATATCTCCTGTTAGGATTATATTTTTTGTTTTAAGTTGTTTTAAATAAACCGAGACGATTAATGTAATTGTGAGTATTATTAAAGGATGGTTATCTATACGAGCGAATTAAAGTAAAGTCATGTGATAAGGTTATTTAGAAAATATAGTTTCGATACATATGGAAGTTTATATTAACAAAGGTATTCCTTGTTAAACTACCACTCCGTCATTATGATTATGTTTGTTTTTTGTGTGAAATGATTTAAAGTCAGTCAGTGACAGTAAACAGTGGTCCTTGTTTGTCCAACATTCCGTTAGAAAAATGACATCAATAGGTATTTCCAAGTCAGATAGAAAAGTCATAAACCTCTCCCAATTCTTGTTGATACTTCTAATATTGACCGATAGTATGGAAATGGCTTTCTACGACCGTAGTTTGGCGCTAACAAATGTGGCATTTCTGTGGGTTTCATGACCAGAGCACATCAAATATTTTCTGCATCGTCAACTTCGACTAAAATTTCTTCGTTAGGAGTCGCGAATGTAACAAAGTAGTGTAAGACTGTCTCATGGGTGGATAATAAGAATTTTTTATGAATAATTAGCAGGCGTTTGTCTTCCATCCCACCTGATGGAAGACGCACCTATTTCAAAGGCACCTGTTCAATCTACACTTGAAAGCTCCAGGGTTATATATGTCTGGAAAAACAGACGCAGCCAAATCGTTCCACTCTTTGGCAACACGAACCAAAAGTGAGATATCGAACCGTTTAGTTCGGCTCTTCGGCACGCTAACCACAAACGGGTGAAACTTCTGTGTGCCTCTGTTTGACCGGTGGAGAAAGGGGGAAGGTGCGATCAGCTGAAAAAGAACATTCGCACACTCTCCAAAGTGCAATCTGTAAAAAACCGATAGACTAGCAACTTTTCGAAGATGTTCGAGACTTTGCAGTGTCGAAGAAATAAGTTTGTCGTCAGGCCGCCGAAGTCAGGTTGTCGAAGGGCCCGTAGACTTATAGTCTACGGGCC
Source organism: Marasmarcha lunaedactyla (assembly GCA_923062675.1). Classification (NCBI taxonomy): domain Eukaryota; kingdom Metazoa; phylum Arthropoda; class Insecta; order Lepidoptera; family Pterophoridae; genus Marasmarcha; species Marasmarcha lunaedactyla. The sequence goes on along the minus strand of OV281339.1, from coordinate 6,461,587 downwards.
CTTCGGTCGATAGAATCCAACGATTCAAGATGGTACTTAGCGGAATCATGCGATGGCCGATGCGAAGATGGCCATATAGTATCGAACCTGGGCTGTGTACAGGTTGAGCAACTGCTCGAAGTTGAAGTACCACCGGACCTTTGCGATGACTCCCAATTTTTTGGAAGCTGACTGTGCCATGGTTTCAATCTGTTGACCGAAATTAAGTTTCGACGTGATGGTCATGCCTAGAAGCCCTAGATTGTTTGTGATCGTTACAGATACACCTTGGAAAGTGGGCGTCAAGTTGAATGTGATCTTTTTAACCGGAGAAGAGACACGCCTGGGTTTTGGAAGGGTTGAACTTGACAAGGTTGGCTTCTCCCTAATCGGAAACTCTACATAGTGTCAAATCAACCCGTGTCAAAACATCATCGACTCTCTGAAATTGGATCTGGTTTGGACTCGCTCGCGCATCGGACACATATCTCTCTACAACAGTGCTGTCATCGGCGTAACCAATAATGCCTTCCGATAAAAGAAGGTCATTAGTGTGCAGCAGGAATAATGTTGCAGAGCGAACAGATCCCTGAGGTACGCTGGCGTTGGTCACCATTAGGTCCGATGAGAAGCCATCGACGACAACTTGAATTGACCGTTCCCTCAGGAAATTAGAAATCCAGTCGCAGAGTCCAGATGGTATGTCATACGCAGGAAGCTTGCTCAAGAGGGCTTCGTGCCATACCCGGTCAAAGGCCTTGGAGATATCTAAGGATACGGCTATTGCCTCTCCGTGCCCTTCCAAGGCCATGCTTCATAACGTACACTTGAAGGTCTCCTGTTGAGCGTCCTCCGCGGAAACCATATTAGTTGTCACTGAGGAGCTCATTGGTCTCTAGGTACGTCAGGAGACGATGGTTTAATACACGTTCCATAATTTTGCAAATTATGGAAGTGATTGCAATAGGTCTATAGTTGACTGGGTCGGCTCGACTGCCCTTTTTGGTACGGGCTGTACGTTTGCAAACTTCCATGATTTTGGAACTTTTCCACTTTTTTCCTCAGAGAGAGTCGATATAGGCTGTCAAAACAGGAGACAACTTGGCTGCACAGTGCTTTAGAACCACTGCGGGAATGCCATCCGGACCACTGGCTTTATTCACGTCTAGATTTAGCTAAACGTAGCTAAACGTCTAGATTTGAGTACCTCTTTCTGGTGAATTTGGACGGCCTCCATCTTGGGGCATTTTGGGTAACGTGGGTGGGCTTTTACCTTTGGAATATAGACGTGGACATTCCGCGAAGAGATTTGTGAACAAGTTTGCCTTCTCTTTTGCGCTGCGGGCCAAAGACCCGTCAGGCCTTTGCAGTGGTGGCAGTGATGGGCGACAGAAGTTCATCTCAACCGAGTTAGCAAAGGACCAGAAAGCTTTACTCCCCGTGGGATAGAATACTAACTTGTCCCCGATACGGCCAATGTGATCGAAACGAGCGCTTCTGATCACCTTTTTTTGTGCAGGACTTGGCAGCAACATTGTACGCCTGCTTCTTAGCTGAGAGATCCATAGTATTGCTTTTGCGAGCGCTAGCCCAGGCTTGGTATGTTGCATGCTTACGCTTTTCAGCTAGGAGGCAATCAGCATTAAATCATGGGCGGGCTTTGGACTCCAGGGATACATCAAAGAACGGTATAAAGTACTCCATACCTTGACATATCACACTGGAGACAGCATCAGCACAGCATGATGGATCATCAGACGTAAAGCAAACTTGCCACTAAGGATAAGAGGCGAAAAAGTGACACATCTCATCCTAATCTGCTGACTTGAACCGCTATACTCGCCTATTGCCTTTTGGGCTGGTATCGGTTGGCGAGTATTGCGACACAGATTTCACCAAATAGTGGTCGGATGTCACTAATGGCGGAGATACAGACACCGAGTATCTGTCTGGATCGGTTGTCAGCAGAAGGTCCAAGCAATACGCAGTATGGTCAACAACGTCAGGAATGCGCGTAGGTTCGTGGACAAGCTGGGAGAGACCATGAGTTACTGCGAGCCGATAGGTTTCTCTGACAGCGTGGTCGGTGTCCTGGAACGGATACAGCCACTCTCCATGGTGGGCATTAAAGTCCCCAAGGAACACCGACTGCGCAGAGGGATAGCGTCGTTGGACCTTATCTGCAGTATCACTAAGATATTCAATAAGTCGAGTTGTCTCCTGAGCTCCCGTGTGTGATCGGTAAATACTAGCGTATAAATTCGGTCCAGGCCAGTATCTACATAGACCCATCCAGAAAATCCGAAACTTCCAAGTATCGGAGACGCCGACAACAGATCTCGTCTCTGACATACACGCACACGCCCGCATTGGGGTAAAATTTGGTCTCCAGGATATAGCCTGGGTAATGCAGGTATGCCAAATCCGAACGATCACAGATCTGCGTCTCTGTGAGAAAGAATAAGTGCGGCCTCTCTGTCTCGAGGTGGTGGTGGACATCGTGGAGATTTGAGTGCACTCCTCGGATGTTAGAGAAGTGTACTTTTAGGGAGAGGGAGTGCATCTGCTGTCGGCGCCTATTTTTTTTCTTTTTGGACTTTTCCATTATGTTGTTGATATCGTATATTCATCGGTCGCCAGAGCCTCGTCCGAATTGACTGAAACATTATGAATAGTAAATTTTTGAGGTAGTAAATATTAATGATATGTGTGTTATATATGGGGTATTATATTGCGTAATTAATGTGATTTAAGTAATAAAGTGTTGTGTACGTTTGATGTTAAAAATTGTTTGTGAGTGAATAAATGTGAATAGATAGAGTGAAAGTGATGTAATAAAGTGTTAGTAGCACATGCATACTCTTAGTCTCTTGGTACAAAGCAATAAAATGTAGTTACAAATAAAAAGTCTAAATAGACACTTTTGTACAGTGAAGTTATTTATCTAGTAGATTCAAATCGCTGTCTCCATCTATGCGTATAACTGGCGATCCTTCCGTTTATCCGTTTAACGTAGGTAGACGTCTGCTATACAATTTAAGTTTCTAATGTTTTCTTTTTTAACTGGGATGCCTTCAGTATTGCAAATATCCTGTGAAGCATTGTAGAGGTCGTCTTTTGTTTCGCCTTTATTTACCGGAATGTTTCTCATTTCTACACAAGTCATTTTACTGATACGATCCATCTTTCCTTGATCCTTGATCCTTGATCCAACTTTGTCGGGAAGCCGTACTTCTTTTAATTTTTCGCATCTAACTAGAAAGCATCATATTTACTGGACATTTACTCGACCTAATTTTGTACGGAGCACATTAATATTTGACTCTGCATTTCTTTCATTATTGTCATGATTGTTTCTAGCTTTTGATTTTGGGATAAAATCAATGTCGTAACGGAATGATCGTTAGTGAATTCTAAAGATTTTTCTGCATTTTGTTGACATTTGTTTGTGTTTCGATCAGCAGCACTTAGGTTTGAATCCGATAGCGCTCGACTTGGAAGTGTATCATTTATATGTAACATAAATAGAGAATTAGACTCGTCTGTTTGTTCTTTTTCACATTAATGAGGTTTTGCAACCTAGACGTCAAAAATCAAACTTAGAAGACTATTGATCCCCTAAAATCCGCGTTTATGGATTGAGGATATTGTCCCTATATGAGAGATAACGTAAAACTACCACAATTTTACTTCAACTTGTATTTTTTTTGCGCTGTTTAAATGAAAAACCACTTTACGAATTAAAAACCACATCTCTGGCTTATAGTAATGAGTAGGTATAAATATTATAAGAAGGAATAAAAATGTATTGATGTCTCTTTAAATATAATATTAGATGACATACTTTAAAATAAGTAGATTTATGAAAGTAGAAAATGTATTAGCTATTTTTGCTTTACATATTATATACTTTTATTTGTAACACGGAAGAGCTAATTCAACTTTGTAATTCATAATCATTTTACTTGGATAAAAAATCACTTTATATTACACAATTGACATAATATTAAAAAATATCGAAACAAAAGCTCCTGGCATATCTCTCATCGGTTCGACCCCTGCAGGCATGTTCTGCAGTAACAAGGGCAGAGCGGAAGGGGGTGTCGCATTGCAACCCTCTCATACAGTTAACGAAAACAAATCTCAATGAAGGCGGCACGAAGCTTTCAAAGAAACAATTCTTCACTTACACTCGTATTCATGAACAAGTAATTACTCAAGCAGAATAACCACTTAAGAAATAATTTTTATCATAGTTAACACACATAGTTGACTTAATTACTTAATTATTACTTATCATTTTTTATATAGGAGAATTAAGAAACGTCTCCTTTTGCATTTGCGCAGTAAAGCGCATTACTCGAATATGAAATACATGTTTGAGGAATTCGAGCACAAAATAATTGCTTGTGTAAGTTAACTCGTGTAACTCGAGTTGTTGACTCGTGAACGGGTGCCGTTTGAGGGTGTTCCTCGTTTGAATACTTGAGGGGAGGGAGAGTTGCCAAGCTAACAGATGCAGAAGGCTTATAGGTTGTAGCCGATGATAGAAACAAGTGATAGAAAAATCTTATTTTATAATTCCTTTACCGAAATCAAATAAATAACTCAGGAATAGTTTTGGTCCTGATCCACGCCAAAGTTGTTATAAAATACAAAGTCATTTTAAACGGAAATAAGAATAGCTGATTTATTTGGTGAAAATCCAAACATATTTAATTCTGCATACTTGTAATGGAATATTTTTTCGATACTGGTTTTTTTTATTACACATTAGTAGAAAATATTAGTTTAAAGGATACAACCGTCTTGCATTTAATTTATCTATAATTTATTAGGAAAATCATCATTTTGCAAACATCGTGAAACCTTATAGTTTAACCATGAATTTTACTATAATTTTCCATCAAAAGGTGGATGCAAGACCAACCGTAATAAAAAGCTCAAACATGTTGACCATAAACATCCATTCGCTATCAACATGAAATACACAAATAATAAGTCATCAGCAATGTATGTAGTACATAGTATGAAAATAATACTTTCAAGATACATGTTATTTAGCCAGGGAGCAGCGCTGGTAATACATCAGTTTACTTTTTTTTTTTTTTTTTTTTTTTGCTGCCGAAGCACCCTCTCTCGGGAGGGAGGTGGAAGATTCGTCATGAATACCTCCGCAGCCGTCTGCGGGGTTATGTGGGACTCACCCAAATGGCACCTACCCACTAAAAACCACCCAAATGGCTGTAGCATGGGAATGCTGTCAGCCTTCATCGGAGCGACACCCGGGTTGGGAGGTGGGCGCGCAAGCAGGGACCCGCTAGCGGGTCACCCGCTGGGAATACTTAATCACTTAAGGTGCAAATGACATTTATATATTGTTGATTAAACGGCCTGGGCAGCCTTAAGCTGGTCCAGATTGGCCGAAAGTTGATCGGGGGGATCCGAGAGTGCATTTCTCGGTCTACGGACTTTGTACCTCGACGGCATGGACGGAGCAGTATAAGCTACTGTCTCGCGTATAAGGGGGTTAGGGTGCTCTTCGGATCGCTTAAAATAAGCGGTGGAGAGCGTCCTAAGGTGTTGTTGTATGGTAGGCAGTTCGAGATCTCTGTGCAAGTCTGCATTTCGCACGTACCACGGAGCATCCGTGGCCCGGCGGCAGAAGAGATTCTGGACTACCTGTAGTTTATACATATCGGAGGGTTTAGCATGTGCAAATATCGGGGCGGCGTACGTCATGACTGGTCTCACGCAAACCTTAAAAAGCGTTCGCTTGTTCCTAAGAGACATTTTACTGTGCCGGCCTAACATACTGTTAAGTCGACCCATGTACAGACGGGCGAGTTTGGTAACTCGGAGAATGTGTGGACGGAATGAAAGCGTACGATCGAGCGTTACGCCTAGGTACTTGGTGGTGAGTGCCCACGGGATGGGCGTACCTAGCATTCGGATGTGGGGGTCGTAGGGACGACGGCGTTTATGATCGAAGCGCATCGCAGAGCTTTTCTCTGGATTTACATCGATACGCCATTTTTTAAACCAAGCTCCGAGGTCATTTACGGCCTTCTGGAGTTTGGTGATGAGTGTGTCGACGTGCACGCCCTTGACGTATAGGGCAGTGTCGTCAGCAAAGAGGGAGAGTTGAACACCTTTAGACGGGATGGGTATGTCATTGGTGTATATTGTGTATAGTAACGGGGCGAGTACCGAGCCCTGAGGGACGCCCGCCTTGAGGGGGCGGGGGGTGGAGAGCGTACCTTCGTGTTTGAAACGAAAGGTGCGATCTTTAAGGTAGGAGCCGACTAGTTTGACTAGACGGTCGGGCAAGCCTGTGTTGTGGAGCTTGTAAATGAGCCCTGCGTGCCAGACTTTGTCAAAAGCTTTGGCTACGTCAAAGAAGACCGCGACTGTTTTCAGTCGTCTGGGGTAGAAGCCGTCGAGTATGTACTCGACGATTCGGTGGACTTGCTGAGGGCACGAGTGTTTGGCTCGAAAGCCGAATTGATGGGGGATAATAAGGGGGTCACCGTCCGCTGGGAACAGGTGGTCCTTCATTCGAGCGAGTATGACTCTCTCGAGAAGTTTGGCCATTGCCTTGAGTAGACTGATGGGTCTGTGATTAGCCGGGTTATTCAAGGGTTTACCCGGCTTGGGAATGCCTATTACTATAGCTTCTTTCCAAGCTTTTGGAAAGTAGCTTAGATCAAAGCAAGCATTGAAAATAATCGCAAGTAAGGTAAGCACCTGCCGAGGCAGCTGCTTAAGTGCTTGGTTGGAAATTCCATCCGCACCCGGGGCCTTCTTGGATTCCTGTTTCCTAATGATGAGTAGGATTTCATCGTTGGAAACTGTAATGGGGTCAGCGGTGATTGGACGGGAGTCTTTGCAATCGACTTCGTCTTCCACCGCCTGGATGTGAGCTGGGTCTGTGGGTTGGGTACTCGGGGAGCATTGTGAAGCAATGCTATCGGCGAAGCATTCAGCTTTTTCGTCGTCCTCGAAGGCGGTAGTGCCATCGGGGCGAGATAACGGAGGGGTGTAGGTACGAGCGTCTAGTCGGAGGGCTCTCGCCATCCTATAGTACGCCGTGTGGGACGGGGAAATATTAATCATAAGATCGTTCCTTTGAACGTCTCTGTATTCCGCGACGGTACGTTTGACTTTACGTTGAAGTTGGTTAGCGATTTGCCTGTAGGCGGGTGTGGGGTATTTTCTGGCTCTGCGGAGAGCGGCGTTTTTAGCTTTAATTAGGTTGCTAATGTCCAAGGGAAGCTTGGGCTTGCCATGCTTAGCAACCTTTAGGTTCTCACTGATGGCCGAGTTGATGGCGGTAGTGAGAGAATCGACTATCGAGTCGATTTTATCCGTGCTATCGAGATAGTCGGATGAAATCGCGAGTGGGCAGTCTGGGGCTTCCAAGGCCGAAGACAGGGTGTGCTTGAAACCTTCCCAATTGGTATAGGTTTTCGGAGCAGGAGGGTCGTTTTGGGGTCCTAATATTAGGGACACCGGACGGTGGTCAGAACCTAAGTCGTCTAGCGGCTGTATGGTCCTAAGGTCGAGATTGATATCCTTGACGATGGCAAAGTCAAGGATATCAGGTGAATGAAGGGGGTTGTCCGGGTAATGTGTCGGTGTAACCGGTGAAATGACATCGAGATCGAGTGACTTCGTGATGTCTAGTAATTTAACACCACTGGTGTTAGTTGACAAGCACGTCCAGTCAGTATGTTTGCAATTAAAATCGCCGAACATAATGACGGATTGCCCCAGATCGAGTAAGGCCTCGAAGTCACAACGAAGGGGCGCTGTACCACTAGGTATGTAGACTGAGGCCAAGACTATGGTCCTGTGACCTGTCATAGCCAGTCCACATACTGTGGCCTCCATGTTGGTGAGTGGAGGCGTGGGAATCGGTATGCAGTGGATACTTCTCTTGTAGTAGATGGCAGTGCCGCCCCGTTGAACCGAGGCGGGCCTGTCATCACGCACAAGAGAGTATTTCGGAATGTTAAGACCCCTGATGTGCTGGGGTTTTAAAAATGTCTCTTGGACAAGGATTAACTCGGGCTCAATGTTCTTAATGAACAGTTTGAGCTCCGGAAGTTGGTTGATTAGACCTCGGGTGTTGAAGGAGATCAGGGATAAACCCCTAGGTTTGATGCGACCAGTCGTGGCGCTGGGTGGATTATTTATTGTATTCATTATAAATTATAAAATTTACAATGTTTTTAAAAGAGATTCGTACTGGATGATTACCATCAGACGATCTCTAGGAGTGCGAGCAGCACGCAGTTTACCTGCGCACTGTGAGATTTGATTCATATCTACGCCCTGCATAGTATCAAATATTAATTGAAGATCCTCAGCCATCGAAGGCTGAGGGGAGGATTTAGGGCCTGCTGATGGAGCAGGGCAGGTTTGATTAGCCGGACGCTGTCTCCAGGGAAGCACTGGAGTGGGCGTGGGCTGGGCGGGCTTTACTGCCGGGGAATCCCGGTGGCGCAGCGGCGGGAAGTTAGAGTAACTATTAAGGGGCGGAGCCTGTTTGGGTGCCGCCTTCTTAATAGTTGGTCTGACGGTCTTGGGTGCACGAGGGCAGCCCCTGTAATTAGCTGTGTGGCCGGACTGGCCGCACAGCACACATGAGGGTGGAGTTGTACATTCAGGAGTGCGGTTGCACTCCTTCGTGAAGTGCGGCTCCAGGCACTTAACGCACCTGGGTTTGGCCAAACATTGACGCGCCGCGTGCCCGTACAATTGGCACCTGTGGCATTGCGAGGGATAGCCACGGCGATGTGGCGTCTCTACTGAGATTCCGGAGAGGCCGCAGATAGTGCGGGCCTCACGGAAGAAATCACGTGACTTTGGTGTGTTGGTCAGTATGACCAAGGCCAAGGGAAAACGGCGGCCGTTTTTGCTGTGCATCTTGTGCACAGCTTCGGCGGGAAAGCCTTGGGCTTTGATATCATCTAGGATGATATCGTTCGAAAACTCATACGGGACTCCCCGTAGGATGGCTTTAACCTTACGCTCTACAGGGAGAGCGTAGGTGTGGTATGGGATTTGCCTGCCTGTTAGGAGCCTAGTGAGGTTCCTAAAGTCGTCAATGGAGGGGACAGTAATCTTAACGGACTCCGAGAGGTTCGTTGCCGTTAAGTAATTGATTTTATTATCCGAGCATAAGCTCGAGACTAGAGGCCATTGGGCCTTTTCCCTTAGGAAAACGGGGGGAGGGGTCTTAGCCTTGGCCAAGACCGGCTCGCAGCGCGAGGCCGGCTTGGCAGGGGCAGCGGTGAAGCTGGCGGGAACAGTCACGTCGAGTGACATGAGGGGGACGGGGACGGGCGACTGGGTCGCCGGGACGATGGTTGGTGTCGGAGACACCGGTGCTTTCTTGCTCCTTTTGGAGCGGCGTTCCACCAGCGTGAAGCTAACGGTGGGTTCAGGGGAGGTGATAGTCTCCGCTGTAGAAGCGGTTTCGTCGCTACTGCTAGATGCAGTGCGCTTGGAGGGGCGGGCGGCTGATGAGGCCGAGGTAGAGGTTGCCGTCGAAGTGGCGTCCGTGTTATCTACCTCCATGGAGGAGGCAGAGGGAGGGGGAGTGCTGTGAGGCAGCGTCGATGATGAGGCCTGAAAAGCCTGGGCCTGAGGGGCCTTTGGAGCCATTGTGCTGGCGAGTTGGGGAAAGAGGACACAAAGTGCCTGGACAAGCACATTTGTGTCAGAGAGGGAGCCGAGAGTGGCTAGGCCGGCCAATTGCTGCACAAGGTCAGAGACTTCTTGTGAGGCCATTGCGTACGGCGGGGGGGAGGGAAGGGGAGCTAACAATATATGTAAATATATGAATATATAATTTAAGAACGACCTAACTGTCGAACCCTATCTAAGCCTCCCTACCGGCGGTAGGGGGGGTCGGGACGGCCGCAGCGGTGCCCCTAACTCGGACAGCGCTGGTTCCGTCACCCTGGGTAAGGCCCAGTGCAAATGGGATCGGGACTTCCGGTTTGTCGTTTGCCTGAAGGGCTAAACTGTGCGCACCGGGGCAACGCCGACTGGTTTCGTTGGCACCGTTACGCGTATCCACCAGCCCACGAAGTCTTGAACTCGGCGAACTTACTCCCGAAGAACACCTGGAACGTCGAAGCCCGTCGACGTAGCTCACGTTCGACGAAACACGAAGACGGTTAGCAAGCCACTATTCGCCGTGAAAACGGCGTTTGAAATTTAAAACGGAAACGTCTATGAAATAATAATACGGTAACGACCTTATGAAATTTGATTGCTCAATTAGCGCGGGGGCTAAGGGAGCGGGGGGAGGCGTCTACGATCGACGTGCGAACGAATCCACACGCAAACCGAGACTCTCTGATCAGTTTACTCTAACGTTAGGTATATATAACGAATGCGTAGGCGCGAATGGCGCCGCGATTACTATTTTGTCGCAGTTAAATTTAAATAAAGTAATTTTAACAGAACCTATTGATGTCTAAATCTATAAGCTACCTTTTAAATTTTTAAACCTTTTAACCGATGTATGAAAGTTGTCTTGTAAACACACTTTGGGTAAATGTTAAAATTTTCAGGGAACATAAACGATTCACATAAAAGATATCATCATATTAATGAAATTTGCACTTAAAAATAAATTCGGGAATCATCCGATTAAAAGAACCCTTGTTTATTCTAAATTACCCACAGACATAGCTTTCACCATTCATTCATATGTTCAGTATACACGTATAAACTATACACTTATAATGTTTGGAACTAAGTTTTTATAAACTCTTTTTATTATATTTTACATTACAGAGTAAAGCAATTTAAATTTCTTTTGATCGACATCATTATAGTAGTTGCATATAACTCTCATGTTTTATTGGTTTCTAGAAAATTGGGTCGTTTTTGTGCTCTAAATGAAAAAATGCGATTCATTTAGTGCTGAATGTGAAAATAGTTACATGCATTCTATTGATGAATATTAAGGTAATAAGAATACAACCATTTAAAAACATGGAAAGGGTGTATTATTTTCATTTTATAAAATGATCTAAAATTGTAACTGTAATTTTTTAGCTAATCTGGTGTGATCTCCCTTTAAACTAATACCGGCATTAGTAGCGGAAGCCACAACAATGCATCAGAATGATATAATCACAAATTCTTCTCATCATTCTAAGAAGTCTCCAAAAGGTTATCATGTGTGGCATGATTTATTATACTGCCAGAAACGTCATGATCTATCACTTTATTTCGTCTTTTTTCAGTTATTATTTGATTTTAAGACTTATTTACGCATACGTTTCGGTGAAGCTGGCGTTAAATGTGTGGTGCGTGGCCGTTGAGGCTAACTTCATCGGGAGCGGGGCGGGGCGGGGCGGGGCGGCTCCAGGCCCGAACCTTAAAACCGTAGCAGTAAAGAAACGAGTGTTAGTAGCCCTGTCTCATTACGCCTGAGATCCTAGGTTTGATTCCTGGTTGGGGCATTCATTTGTGTAAGTAACACAGATATCTGTTCCCGGGTCGTTGTTGTTAACATTTGTAAATGTATGTTTATTCTGGGTCCCCCCTGGTTCGATGTATGGTTGTCCATAACACTAACTCTGCCTACTTTGGAGCCATACATTTGGTGCGTTATGGGGATTTTATTATTATTTGATTTTATTATTTATTCAGTTTGCGAGAGTATTTATTAGAGATATAGATAGATAAGACTGACATAATAAAAAACCTAATAAATAAGCAAATATTTAGTTAGAAATATTATTTATTTACCTATGTCAACCTGGCATTTCCATAATCTTTGTAGGGCTTAAGTCATTTTATTTACGTGGAGAACCACCCACTATCAACTTACAACAAAAAAAAGATAAGAAAATCAATAAACCCATTAAATATTTACTACTTTTATCGAAACATTGCATTACCTAACCCAAACGGTTATCTACTAATATCTCTGATAATCACAAATAATTCAGACAATTTATTCTTTACGTTGTAAAAATAAGAACAGACGATGAAATTGTCACTTTCTAATTTTATATCCACCGATTATTGGATATATTCCACCTCAAATTATCAGAAGCAGATCGGTTTGTTCATGGTTCACATTGACTCTTATTTACTCGTAGTCAGGAGTGAAATTGCCAGATTGTGATATGCAAAGTTACAAAGGAACGAATTTGTAGCGCATCGAGGACGAGTGGGGCTTGAGCGGAGTTTAACTAATCGAAAACAGGGCTTTAGTAAACGAAGGCAATTAACTATTTGTGTAGCGGCTGCATCGATTTTATTTGTAAAAGAAATTTATTTACTTTCATTGGGAAAAAGAGGTAAACAAAACTTTGCAACAAAAATTTTATATTTTAAACTAAACGTTCTTGAGGCTTCACCTGGGTTGTTGGGTGTCGTGGAAACTTCTAGAAGAAGTATAACTTATGCTGCCACTGAATTACGTTGCTTGCTAATGGTAATATATTGTTCGAAATTGGTCCATTATTTTCAGATATTTTCGTAAAGATAGTATAGATTTATTCTTGATTTGAAAGTTGAGGTCCTGACTTTTCAATTCGATCTGGATTATAAGTTTTTAGTGAAGTTTTCTTTACGTTTGGTGCATTCAAACCGTCTTAAAAGAATTATATCCTCGTCTATCGATAACAGGCAGTTGAAATCTAAACCATAATTGCAAAGTGGATCGATTATTGATCGATCTGAGGCCGGCATTGACTCCATCTATCTTAATTGCAGCCGGCGGCAACATTGCTTTCAGAACAGTCGGTGTTGTAGTTATCTGATGTCGGAAGCTTTTGTTAATATTAAGATGGCATGATAGTTTAACTGGGAGGATGAAATATACAGTTAAATTGATGTGTACATGAAGTGTGCGTTACCAATCGGTTCTTTCTGTCCAATGCTGGGTGTGAGCCTACCTTATTCTTATTCAAGCCAAATACTTATTTAAGTATTTAGAATAATACTTATTCAAGCCAAATACTTATTTATGTATTAAAAATAATACTTATTCAAATTAAATTACATTTATCTCTTTCTAGCCACAGTATCTCTGTCTAGTTTGTAATATAAACTACTAAAGAGATTTTTAAACTTCTTTCATCGTAAAACAGTGGAACCGTCCAGCGACCGGAGGCGTCGCGGCAGACTAAAAAGAAGATGGCAATACAAGCTAGACAGATATAATGTAAATTGGAAGCGAGACGCAGGTGAAAGGGATACGTGGAAAAATTAAGTGTCACCAGGTGAACTTCGCGGGCTCGTAATAATAATTTAATTAGAAAACTTCTTCATCTAGGTGAATTATGGGAAATATTTAATAAGTTTATTTTGACGCCAAAACATGAACGGCATCGGCTAGAAGGCAGTTTTCGGAACGTTGATCTTCAATCCACATATTAGATTTTTCCTGTCTGAGCCTGTCACGTAATAGTTTTTAATAACGGACTTTAACAGGTCGCCGCGAAGGCTTTGACGGCGAGAACGCTCAGGCGCCGGCTGGCACTCTGGCGCAGACAGCATCATGTCGTTGCGGGTCGAGGATTTGTTAATTGTCGTTAGTGATCAAAGTATCAACGACGGCGACGTTAGAAGGTATTGGATGCCGCCGTCGAAGACGGATCGCTGAACTCTTGTTTCCCCTATAAGTTTTATTGCTCCGCAAATTGCACAAGGCAAGGATGCATCGTTTCTTGTGAAATAATTAAACATACTCAAAAAAGTAGTACTTACAGCTTTATTAAAATTCATTAAAACTTATTATGTACAGACACCTAAAAACTTTTAGAAATCACAATATTTACAAAATATTGACACGTAATCAATGTTTTGGAGGTGAAACTTCCAATCCTTATTAACTTAGCCTTAAAGCTATATCTTTGTCAATCCATCAAGAAATGAATTAAAACTATGTTTAAGAATACTGTTAGCTATTTCAAAAATAAAGGCAACCAAACATGTTAGCTTAATGAATCAAATTAATGTATTCAAATCACTATCTATTTATGATCTCAAAATGTAACAGTACGTCCAAACCAAAAAATAAAATGCGTAAATATTTAACATATCATTAACACTCACACGGGTATTAAATCGTATGTTATAAATAGATACGAAAATTACCAGCTGATACAGATTAATTTCACTCAAATATTCATGCGTCGCTTGATTATAAACATATGCAAGAATTGATCCCGATCACTTAACATTTTCATGCGTAAGTAGATGCTTTGTTTACGCCGTTTCGTAAAAGTTGATTTGATTATTATTTTAAGTATAAAAGTTTTGTATATATCTACAAAGACACCAGAAAATATGAAATAAACTGAATTTTTAATAGAGATTTGTAAACCTGACACTAAACCAACAGATTTTAGACGGTTAACTCACAGTCTAAAGGCTGTGCTCAGATAAATCTAATAACTACTTAAGATTCTCTTAATTAAAGGCTTAGCAAACATAGACTTAGTTGAAGTATAGATAAAGTATAAATACGCTAAGCAAAATCTTCACGAATGACCGCCCTGAGTAACTAAAATTATATATTGATATTTTCATCATACTTTTTCATCGTATCTCTAATGAACTTAAATATTTTTTATAAGGCATGACAAAAAGCAAATAAATAAGCATTAACCAGAACATCACGAACCTTGAAGCACCTTAGCCATGCACCAACTTAGTTTAAAATTGATCAACACCTATATTTGGAATCTCGAGCTTTAGCAACTGGAGTGCAAGCCTCTTCGGTATTCGCGGTATATCGCGCTGTCGGCGGGAAACTCCGCCTAGTCTCGGCAGCGCTTTAACTCAACGATACAGATTCACGGACGACTGCGCCGAGCCCCACAGATAACTTGTATATTGGTGTGAAATTTTCATCCTGATTCGGTCTTAAATCGAGAATTGTATTAATATAGTTTGCCTCTGGAAAATTATTTAAGTGGTACTTTTGATAACATAAATTGTCTACCCAGTGACTGAATGGTTAGATAACATTCTCAATTTGTTTTATTGACAAAATCTTTTGAAAACTCATTTTATGAGGGTTCCGGTGTTTGTTCTTTTTTCTTTTGTGTCGTTTATGTCCTGGTACAGCCAGGAAATCCCCAATTCCAATAAAAATGTACACTTATGTTTTAATCGACTCACGAATACTTTCTAATTCTAAAAGAATATACAATTTATGGTTCGCTGTACAAGGGGTGTGTATCTAAAACAAAAAATCTAAATTTATCAAAAATTTTAATATTTATACCTTGAAAATATCCTCCTAGCTCTGAAATCTCTTGCTTTTCACTTTTTTAATTCCTCTTTATTATTTCAATAAAAATCGCTAATTCAGCTGTATATGCTGGGGTGATGCAGAATTACTTGACACAAATGTTGAATCGAAAAATTCGTGTTCTGGAGGACGGGTATGGCGCGGCGTTGTCGTGATGCCAAAGATTAAGGTTTGCGATTCCGGGCGCTTGGCACATATTAGTCAAAATTAATCGTACAAAAATCGTACCGTACAAAAAATTCCCGCGAAAATATATTAATAATAATAAGAAATTCCCAAACAAACACACCAACTGTATGGCCCCAAAGTAAACAGAGCTTGTGTTGTGGATGACCATACAGCAAACTGGTGGGGAACCCAGAATAAACATACAAACAACCAGGACCCCAGAACAAACATCTGTATTCAAACATCACACAAATAAATGCCCCAGCCAGGACTCGAACTTGGGACCTTCGGCATTTGAGGCAGGGCTACTCCACTACACCACTCGGTCGTCAAATATAGCGACCATTTGTTTACAACTTCGCGCAGAGCTACATTTTGTTGTGTTGGTTCATTTTCAAAGCACCACACCGTTGACTATCGCTTTGTTTCGTGATATGAAACCTTGTTTTGTCACCTTTTTGATAATCATAATAAATCATAGCATGACAATCACCTCGACTGAGTTCCATGGTGGCAAACAAAACATATTTGAATTAAAATGCGTTACATTTTTAAAATGGAGCACCAACAGTTTTGTTACACAGGAATCGATTAACCAAGGAGAATAAATTAAAGGTTCTCGTTTTTAAAAATAGCTTAGAAAAGCTAGGTAGCTTATAGTAAAAAGCTAGACAAGTTTACAATTAAATAAATAGGAAATTACGCAATTGAAAAAAATAAAACTTTATTTATATTAATAATATATTATGGAACTAATTATCGGTATCGAAAAATCCGCTCATACTACGCTTTGCCACAGGAACGCTGGTGCAAAAGAGGTCAAGATCTGTGCGCTTGCACAGTTTATTGAAATTGTTGCTGACTCGCCATAAGTATGAGTTCTGCCTATAATTGGTTGATACTATAGGAACGTTTATAAGTGTGTACGATCGAGTAATTTTTTGTGGAACATTAAGTTTTATTTCGGAAAAAAGGTTAAGACAATCGACATGGCCTGACATTATTTGCAGAAGACATACGATGTGCTATTTCGCGTATTTTCGAAAGTGGTAGAAGATGAAATTTCTTGAGTATGGGATTCGTAGACGAAGGCACAAGTACTTAACAAATTTGGATTGGATGCTTTAGCAACGAAGGATTCTATGTGCTCGTCAAGAATTAGTTTAGAGTTATGTACAATCCCTAGATCTTTGACAACATTGTTAAGAAAATAGTATCTAAGAACTTTTGGCATACCTCTCATAAGTCATGTGGAAATCATTTTGCCCTTTAAGATAAGAAAACCTATAAAATTTGATCAACCTTTATAAATTTCGCCCTCTTTTTAAATCATAATTCTGTATTTCTTAAAGCTAATTTATTCGCAAAATCAAATTCTAATAGAAGATCATCAAACTAAAGGCTACGTTAAGCTGTACGTATTACGAATTATTTTTAAATAATATTTAACTGAAACTGTTTATATTACAAAAATAATTATATGATGACGAAGAGAAAGGCTTTGTTTGTTTTAAATCACTGAACCGGTGTGAGCTGAGCAGCATTATCCAGGAGAAACTGACGCTACATCTTATCCAGAATTGTATTCAAAAGTCAAAGATACGTCATACTAATAGATGCTTGTAACATCCACATTTTGCTTTATGATCCCGTTTTTTAATTTTTATTTTGCATTTACTTTTTCTTAGTTTTTGATAAATATTTACATTGTAAAAGTCTACTACAAACTGATGCTGAAGCCGAAGCTGCCTGACACTGATGCTCGCTCGTGCTGTTGCTACCTGATACTGAAGCTGCCTGGTTCTGAAGCTGTCTGATTCTGAAGCTGCCCGATACTAAAGCTGCCTGGTCCTGATGAAATCTGCAGGTGATGGAGCCTGCAACTGATGGGGCCTGCAACTGATGGAGCCTGCAACTGATGTAGCCTGCAACTGATGGAGCCTGCAACCGATGGAGCCTCCAACTGATGGAGCCTGCAACTGATGGAGCCTGCAACTGATGGAGCCTGCAACTGATGGAGCCTGCAACTGATGGAGCCTGCAACTGATGGAGCCTGCAACTGACGGACCCCGTAACTGACGGAGCCTGCAACTGATGGAGTCTGCTCCCGATGCTGCCTGCAACAGATGTTGCCTACTCCTCACCCTGTCTGCTCCGGACGCTGCCTGCGCCAGAGCGCCAGTCGGCGCCTGAGCGTTCTCGCCATCGAAGCCCTCGCGGCTACTCATGAAAGTCCGTAACAGTTCCGTTTAATAAACTATTACGTGACATGCCGTTTTATTATTTTCTTTTACGAAGTTCGAATCAAACAACTATTTTACAAAATAAGTTTTATACCTGACTTTTTCTTAAAATTTGAAAAAATGAAGTAGCAAGGTATGTATCACTACTATCCTTGTTGAAATGAAAGTCTAATGAAAGCCTAGGTTAAACATATTTTTTCACAACTTAACCTTATGTAAAAGCAAAAACTTATCAATATCAGAGTGACATATTATATTCAAACCTGATGACATGTAGCCCCCGACTAGCAAAAAGGTCATTTAGTTACTTATCAGTCATATTCAGATGAAATTCATGCTTTTTTATCTAAATACATTTTGGTGGCGCAAAAAAATCTCACTTTATTAAGTTAAATAAACGTCCGTACTGATTTATACGACGTGGTATGATGGTGTCAGCTATAACGTTTATCAGACAAGGCCTTGGTAGTGAAAACGTTTAAGTTGCATAAATGGTGTCAGTAAGACAATGGTCGATGATTGAGAATCTTTTATACATCTATTAATAAACTAAACCGTTGTCGTTGAGACGTTACCTAACTAAAATAAATTCTGCTTTATAGTGAATTTTATGAGCAAGTGTTTAAAACAAGGTTCTGTATATGTATTTTAGATTGAAAGTTTTAAATTAGTATTTTTGGTGGAAATTATAATAATAGTAGTGTAAACAACATAGCCAATTTAGTTGTTAAAGTAAACAAAATGGCAAATTACAAATTTCAACATGTATCCATTCGAAATTAAACTGTTTACTATTACAGTATATTTTACGCGATCTTTATCTAATCCCGCTAATATTACGCCTTCAAATTAAATGTATGCAAACAAACTAAGCTGTTTGTTAGCCTTTCGAGCACGATCTTCCGATCTCGGCAAAAAGGTTTAATCTCGACATTCAACATTATTTTCTGTACAAACTTGAACAAGTGTAATAAATAAATACATTAATAATATGCAAACTATATTAACGACTCATTACTAACAGTTGAAATATCAAAAGACGCCCTCAATGTCTTCGGCGTTCAAATGTTATAAATTAAAAAAAAAATTATTAACGAGGCTACGTGACTACGCGGCCACTTACTACGAGAAATTATTGTAAAATTGCGAATATAACCGCAGTTACTGCATTATTGCGATGAAAAGCAATCTCCTATTTTGTATTAATTACTTTTGTATGTAGGTACTTGTGTATTATTATTTTATTGTTATTATAATAACGTGGCTTTGTGTTTTGTATACATTTGGATTGTTTTTCGGTAACCGGTCAGGATTGTTCTAATTCTTTAAAATACTAGTCACTTATTTCATAGGCAAGGAAAGTTGTTTGTGTAATTACAAATTAACAAAAATTTAAAAAAAGGAGTATTTTTAAGGAATCATTTTTTTACACAAATATTTCATTAGGTTTTAAAAGTAGAAGCCATATACGCCTGTATATCACGCCCAAGCCTTCGTTTATTTGTTGTCTTATTTTACAAGGTTTTTGACTCACAGATGAAACTAATGTGAATCGGTAGAATAATGAACCCTAAGTTGAATACTGAAGTGGAAAAAATTGGAGCCACGTCTTTTTATTACTTAGCATGTTTATTTTCAAAAATTTTTTATATGTGACCTATAAACATAAATATTAAATATGACCCAGGTAACTCTTTCTTTTAAATTGGCACATCTTCATAAATAAAATAATCTAGAAAAAACAATCAAAAAAAGCACTGACTTCTCGGTTTAGGGTCCCGGGTTCGATCGCCGTGACTGCCAAAATACCAATGAATTTCTACAACTAAAGTACATTTAGCCGAATGCTCTAACGGTGAAGGAATACATCGAGAGTAAAACCCACTCGGATCTGAAGAGCTAATAACAACCATATATATTTCTGTTCTAACAGAGCAGATAGAAAACGTTAAATAATTCATTGTAAAACTTTTTTGGAGTAAAAGAAAAAATATTGGTAAGCAAATGCTGGAAGTTCAAATCCTCTTGAGAGAGTTAGTGTCCCTATAGTACACCCTAGGATACTCTGCCAAAAAAACCCGGAATTTATTTTGTGCAGATAAAATGTAGAAAACCGTTTCACGCTGTACACACGACAAGCACAATAACGAAACACTGCATTAACCGCAACTATTGCAAGTGCTAGCTTCGGACCAGTGATAATGCAGTACAAAAATGTTAGCTGCTTTTGTGGACTGGTGCTGGGATGAGAGGTAGTTCAGAGGGTTGTTCACAACATTAAATATAGTAACTAAATTTTAAGACACTGCTTTAAAAACGTAAATAATCATCTATAACAATTATGTATACATTATTCAATGTATACAATGTCATGCTTCATAAAATACATTTTATGTACATTGATATAAATTATATAGAAAACTAATTATAACTAAACGTTGACTTCTTTTATTAATAAGGCTTAACCTCCCAATAAAAGGTATAATCATAAATAAAAATGACAATTTATCAAACAATTGATAACAGAAATTCAGAAAAAGACAATTGTTTCTATCTTCGCCCTGTACAAATCGACAAGGCCTCCAACGACACGGCTTGCAAAAAACATAAGGTCGCCTACAAACTCCGATTGGAAATACCAAATCAAATACATTACTTCCTATAAAAAAACCAGAAAATTACAATACAAGTACCGAGATATAGAGATTCGGGGCTAAGTTCAAAAGCTATTCTAAAATAAAATTGAGATTTCCATGAGATTGAGGCCGGATGGTTAAAAAAGCCCTCGCTTCTGTTGACAAAGTCTGATTGAATTTTGGTTCGCGGACATGAATTTTTCTCCTTTTTATTTCTATGCCAGTTCGAATGTCGCATTTGAATAGATATCGGCTTTGTGATGCATTTGATACGTCATCGACGACCTTTTTTATCTTTTGCTTTAATTTTAAAATGTTGTGCTACGGTCGTTTCGAAGTTAATCCATAAATGGTAGATTAAAGAATTCTGGTTTTTACTTTTTTAATAAAAGCCTCTGTATTCATGTATGATAAAATATTCATGTGAATACTTTTACTGAAAACTTTTAAATTATTGCAGTTAAATAGATCAATCTTAAGTGTATTATTTTTGTTTTACCTTCAATCATAAACTTATTCATGAAAAGTAATTAAAAAACCAAAGGTCAGGAGTCAGTGGATAATTAAATATAATGCCAAATAATTGTGTAGGTACTGTGGTCTAAAAATACTAACAAGAATATCTGAATAAGAATGTAATCATTCGTCTTTTAAGTCTACTTTATACAATTAGTATTAGCTTTCTTGTTCGATTATACATATTTATAACTCTGAAACTACTGCACAATTTCAGAAGTGAGTCTTTTATCTCAAGTTACCAACAGTTACAGTAACGTTCTAAGCCGTAAGGAACGTAATTAAAATATTTATTTTTTTAACTTATTAATGTATTTAACTATACTAACGTATTATAGTTAAATAGAAAACAATAGATAAGTTTATTTTGGTATAATCCGAAAAGATAAATAGGTATAATGTATACACAACAATAGAATATTTTATTGTAACTGAAGTGACAAAGTCAAACTTAAAGCTGGAACTTTCTTTAAAATATTAATAAGAACTTAGATTTATTACCTACCAGTTATTTATAACATATATTATTATTATTATTTTCATTTTCTAAATCTATTACATCTTACTATGATGATGGAGCAAGTCAGAATGTATTGTTTCTTTAATTCTTTTATGTCATTCGATATACTCAAATACATATTTTCTTCTTAATTTATATCGACCTCTTTGGTAAAATATTGCGGCATTCTGACGTCCTTCGTAAGGCCTAGCCGTGACGGTACCTTGTTCCTAATACTCTACAAAACTTTAATCTTTTATTTGTATTGCCTTAGCTTTTCCAATAAAATCCAAAAATTAAAGCAAATAATTTGCTTATGCAAATAGCCAATTAAAATAAAATTACCAAACAAAACGTAAAATACTCATGGTTCGTTTCTAACATTTCAAGCAAAATGATTTGCGTGATTAGAAAATGATTGCTTCCCTGTACAGTTATAAGGTAGTTCATTCTGTTGTGTCGTTTAAAAGTTCAGTGTGGCCATGAAACCGTTATAGTCTAAGTTCACACAGGTAAGCGGAAGTTCGGCTTGTCCCGTACGGAGTCGCTCCACATTGGTCTGGCAGCTATCTAGTCGCCTTGCGAGCTACATGCAAGGACATGAATACGCTCAAAGCTAACTCATCCCACATAACGCCATCGGCTACCTCGTAATGACAATATTCCAGATTAAAAATCTGTGTTACGTAACGCGTACCTACCGCGCACACCCCCGCCGCACGTGCCCTCTATTCTTGAACTTGAGACCTTTGTGTAACTTCGTTGTATAGCAATATTGTCGATTTTACTTTGAACTAGTCAATAAAGCTTGTTTCTTGTTACTCACTCGCGGTTGAATAAGTAATTTTTCAATTTACAACATTGATTGCATAGGTTGAATCGTAAAGTCAACGCGATTGAATATGCAAGCGTAATCGATGTTGACTCTTGGATCGTTTTCATCGTAGTAAAGTATTTAAAGGAACATTGTTGTGAATATTTCGCTTTGAAGAAAAACGTTTTATCTCTTCGGTAGAATAGTTCCACTAAAGTCAAATTGTTTGGCTCTGTACCATGGCTTAATTTACCTATACCTATAGCATAATACAGGGTGTAGGTGTTTCACCACAATATCGTGCTAACGTTTATTTCTGATTATGCCAGTTCTTTCCCTGCTCAATTGGCCAATATTGCTCGGGCCGGTTGTCACTGATCAATTTCATATTAACAATGGGAGCTCAATTACAAAGGGGTCAATAGATCCGGGTGTATAATTGTGTGAGTGCAGGCAGTGCAACACATCGGCAATTTCATTATAAACAGCTGCCGAGATAACAGCCTGTGACAGTTACGTCAGTTTGTGGGTAACACTCGTTATGTTCCAATAACAATACTTGTATAATCGGAGATTGTAACTGGTGGAAATTTCTAATTTCCGGTAAATAGAAGTGGTTTTGTTTCGCACAATTACCTTCTTTCATTCCAGAAGGCCTATTTTTTATCGTTTCATGTCTTTTTTTATTGAAGGCTTTTTTCTTTTGAAGATTAAGAATAAGCCCATTACTTATTTGGTCGAACGTTCATGTACATTGTAAATGTCTAAATATTTATGTAGTTATGTACACCATCAAACAATACGACCAGCTCAAACAGTTAACATTATCATGATGTCAACAATAAACGGTGCCAAAAAACAAAGAGAATGGTAACAGATAAAATCCCGCTAACAGTTATATTTAAAAAAAAGTAACAAATATAAAATAGTTGTGAAGATTTTTTTATTCAATAGAACACGTAACAATAGTTACGCAATAAGCAAAAAAAACACCCGAAAAGCGATACAAATTCCAATAAAGCCAAGTGTCAATAATTTCTAGCACAAAAATGCTAATCTTTTAAAACTCATATTGGCTTCAGTTGCCCTGAAAAGCTGGGCACTATCATTGTTCACAATACCTCACTTTCTGATATTCTCGACTATTCGCAGTATCTGGAGGGAATCGGACAAAGATGTGTTCCACTCAAGTGCTCTCATTCAATGCAAAACGCCTTGAAAACTTCTCCGACTAAGTTAATTCCAGGAAATTCGAATAAGGGCACTGAGACATGCATCAATAGGTCCATCGACAAATTTGACGAAAATTATATATGAGAACGATTCCATCGTGTAAAATATTATTTCCTTCCTTTCTCACTTCAGTCGAAAGACGTTCACTTTTACAATGGCTTTTACCCTCGGGAAAACTCGTGTAGTATGGGGAAAATTTTGGATATCTTAGATTTTTTACAAAATTTTATAACACTAAGTATATAACACAAAGTTTACATTATTTCCAACCCAGATCCGAGTTTTTGATAAAGCAGTCAAACATTAACCCTGGTTTCCTATATTGCTCTAACTCAATACAATACAATGGCATTTCACCGTGACTTCGATTCGATCGTAGCCAGTTTTAAATCCAATTGTAAGTCATATTAATTCACATTCTTCACGTTATTTTCATAGTAGCTAGCAATTTCTGAGAATACGTCCTAGTAACCCCAAGTTGGCGATAACTCGAAAACTGTTTAACTGCCAGCCTGAGTTTAAACTGGAGCGTTGTGATAATTGGGGCACCTAGAAACCAAGACACGCTGTTTGTTACTGCTTCTAGTCTTTATCACAGAAATCAGTTATTTACTTTTTCAGACACATAAGTCACATTTTGAATAACTATTTCAATCCTAATGACGCCATATTGTGTTCAGATAATGGAAAACCTAAAGGCTACGAGGCATTTTAAATCATAAAGGACTTCACTAACAGACTTCTTAGAATATGTCTCCTTGATGCAACAAAGGCGTTTATTGAAAATGTGATTCTGAGTGAAATTTGGTTTTGTCTATGCGGGAGGAAGGCTTTGAGGGGAGACACTCGTGTACTGCGCAGGGTGAAGTCTTCTCTGAAGTGACTCAGAAAATGGGCCCTCTGTTTGAAAGGATAAATGCATGAAAACATACCGCTGCCTTCTGCGCTCCGCTCGAGTGGAATGTCGCCCTGAGGTATCTTTCAAAGGATACTTTTGAATATTGCTCATATTGAACTTAGAAGGTTCGCCGGTGCCATGAATACTGCAATAAAAGGTCTCACAGTACAAAGCTTTGACTCTTAGTAGGAAGATAAAACTTTCAGCTTTTGGTGTTAAGGTTATTTTTCAGTATTTTACATTTTTAAGTAAATGGAAAGTTTGCATGTGAAAGACGGATGGAGCCAAGCATGTCACTGTTGTAATTCTGAGTTTTTTAAAACTGTGTTAGATTATCAAAGCAGCAAACGTTTTGCTTTGTTCTGATTCGTGAACGATTTTAAATTCGTAATGTAAAAGCAATAACATTAAGTGGCTTTAAAGTAAATAAATAAAAAATTACGCCCTATAAAACGATATTGATATAGATAGTGGCGCATAAGTCTTATCAGTAGTACCTGCTCTAAAACGAAGCTGTAATAATTGAGCTTAAAATACATGTGAGCCTGAACAACAAGAGTATATAAAAATAATTAGAGTATATCGAAAGCCTTTATGGGCTTTTAATATACTTATATAGTTTCATATATCCAAGTGTAGGTACTTTTATAAACCAATAAATAAATATTGGGGGATCCTAAACAAAAACTCAGAATAAAACATATCTGGTAGATATATCATATTTATGTCAACGTGGCGACTTTTTTATATCATTATTCTTTAAAAACCGTTTGTTTTGACACAAACTTTCTTCTTTACCGTTCCACGTTAATATTTGAGAATCTGAATTGCACCGTGAAGTAGCTTTCAAAAGTTTTTTTTTTGTATAAATTACTAAGCGAAACCAGAAACGGCGCGGACGTTTCAAGCAGTTAAAAGTTAAATGTCTGGAAACGGCGCGTCAGCGCTACAGCAAGTTAAAATTCTATCAAATTCTACAACATGAACATGTAAATTTATATTATAACGAATTAACTTTTATTACATTGTTGATTTTGCCGAAATGAATTTTCCACAATTCCTATTTCACAAAATTTGCTTGTATGTTACGAAGCAAACTGTGTGAAATAGGATCACAAATCAAACGAGACCGAGGGTTATCCGATTTTGCGCCGATATAAACCTCAACCTGATCTGATTACCATGTTACTCCTGTGTCAATATTTACAGTTAATATGTATTTTTTGGAGTTTATTAAGTTATCCGATTGTGTTGACTTATTACGTCCAGTGGAGTGCGGCTTAAATATGAATGATTTAGATGTACAAATTACTTGTAGCGGTCTTATAAAATCAAATGAAATTCACGATTATATACTAGCTTTGAGCTTATAAATTGATTTGTACAGAATCAAAATCAGACCTGCTTTCAACCCAAATTTACTCAACAAGTGCAAATTTAACGTTCTAAAGCCACTTTCACCTTGGGGATTATTGTACCATTTTTATTCAGGGAATCAAAATTATCATGTAATTTGAACGGCCAATTTTCCTATGATCGCGGCGTTGGTCGGACTGCATCACGCATGCGCTTTACCCGGTCTTGGTTCGCCTTGGACTAAACTGCACTTTCCCTCTATACTGATCATAGAGTGAACGTGCTGTAGGATCCTCGGAAAGTGATCTCAACGAAAAGTCAATAATAAAAACATATAAGAGTTATTTCTAGGTAAGTGAATACATTTTATAGAAAAAAAATCTTATTCCTATTTTCTCGAAAGTAAATTTTATTGAAAGTAATTTGACAGTTTTTAAAATTAATTTCTAGAAATATTTTTTTTTTGTAAAAAATTTGAAATGCGTTTTTAGTGCAGCTATGCGAATGTGATAAATAAAAATGTAGTTTTTAAGGGTGTGCTCAAATAGTTTCAAGTATAATGTGATTTTTATGTAAAAATATTTTTATAACTTTTTCTTGAATTAATTGTGCTGAAATTTTACAAAACATCAAAAAAATTCAACAATATGTGATGTGTAATAGAGGTTTTGTTTGTAGTATATATTGTGTGTCAAAATTTGGAGGTTTTTAGGTCAAATCCAAGATTGTTTATCCGTAGGCAGCTACGTTACGGAGTAGAAACTTCGTTGCCTATTTTAAAAGTTCTGTCTTTTAAGGGAATATTTGATGTCAACTTTAACAGTATTTGTCTCAATAATTAAAACGCTTAGATCAAATACATAATCAGTGAAAAATAAAACTTCCACAACTGTATATTTGTATTCTCTTTCAGTTTAGTAGCATTCGGTCACTCCGACAGTAAATATGACATAAAGTTGTAAAATGGTGTCGTATGCTCCAAAATTTGAATTATTATTATTCATTCAATAAAGTAATTATACATTTAGTTAAAAAATCTGATGAAACCTTTTTTCATTTTATAAGCTATGCTATAACCCACACAAATATAAAAACACACTGACACTGGTGCAAACTCATATCATTTGATAGCGTAAACAATTTATTTTTTAACGTTTGTTATATTATGTTTCAAATTATATTACTAAAATAATGCGGCCATTTATATTTTTTTTTAGTAAAATAGTGAATGTATTGATCAAATAATTAACAAAATTTAAACTTATTTTTTTGGTAAGTTTAAATTTTGTTAATTATTTTTTAATTAAATTTTAATTATGTTCATCAGATTGTTTTGTTAGTTAGCGGCGTGCAAAATTGATTTCCGTAGTATTGTGAAGATCTCCTTGATTCGAAAGAATGAGGTATTTTTAAAAAACTATTTGAATATTTCTAATTTCTCTGCAGTTTTTGATTTTAAATAAATTTTTAATTATTTCTTACCATGACGACAAGGAGTAGTTGTCTTTTCAAAATTCCTGGAATGAGCAACTCTACAATTATCAATTAGACAGATTTTTAATGTCAAAAAATGATACTCGATCTCATCATATAGAGGTAGAATGAGAATCATTTTAAATTGTGTGATTTATAGCTCAATCCAAGCTCAATCGCATTATTTTGCGAGTTGTTCCTTACAAAATATATTATAGTAAAGTGATTTTTCCCTTTCACACCGAGTTGTAACGTCTTCACCATCGCGGACAGTTTAAAGTGTCTTTTAATTCTAATTTGTGATCGAATCTCATTGAATCGAGTCAATCGAATCTAAAACGTGCCTTGCTGTCTAAAATCTAAAGAGTGCATTACTTGTGACTGAGACAAAGCGATTTTTGCTACCATACTGAAGTTGGTGCTACTCTGCAGTGGATACATGTGCCATTTGATTTTAGGCTGAAACCTTATCTCAGTTCTACGGTCAAATAAAAAGCAACTTAATTATGTTCTACATGGTATACATATTCTTAAAACATGTGACACCAATCCTGTCAAAATGGCAGCCAGTATTTTTTACTGAGTTTTCATCACTATGTTGAATGAAACAAAGTCTCTTTTTTTGAACATTTAGCAGAGCAAACTCTGAGATAGGTCTGAGCTCGATTCACAGATTTTAGCCAACCCTCATTTATAGGTTTATAGGTTAACCGACATTTCAGTGGGTGATCAAAATACATTACTTTATACCTTTCAATTTCAAAATACAATTTTCATTGATTCTAAAGTTAAGTACACCGTTTCTTAGGGTAAATGTCTCTATCTCTTATAGTTTCAAGCTTTCCCGGTCTAACCCATCTTCCGTGTGCCCCAAAACTTCGACTCAATTTGTGACTGAAGGATAACTTCTTACCGTAAAGGTTAATTAAGTGATATAAATTATATTAATACAGGAAGACCGATTGGTATAGTGGTAAGTAGCCTTGCCTCATACGCCAAAGGTCCCAGGTTCGAGTCCTGGCCGGGCATACATTTGAACACAAATGTTTGTTCTCGGGTCATGGTTGTTTGTAGTTATATATGTATGTTTATTCTGGGATCCCCCAGTTCGATGTATGGTCATTTATAATACAAGCTCTGCTTACTTTGGGGCCATGCAGTGTGTGTTTGTCTGGGGTTTTATTATTATTAATACAAATTTGGAATTCGACTTTATATTATGGAAGAAATTGCATTTAATTTTATGAACCTCAACCCACCGCCGCCCAGCTTGATAAAAAGCCCACAATAACGTTTTAATACCGCTACCTTGAAGAACAAAGAACATTGCAGAATCACTAATTATTTACTCACATTTGTATTGACAACTCGATATTTATAAAGTTTTCCACGTCAATGACGGTTTAAACTAAGGGTGGGACGCGAGACCCTGATTATTGCATTATTACTTCTTTATAAGTAGTTGTAGTAGAATACTAGAACGGTATTACGTTGTCTTTGTTATTCCACATAAGCATGCACAAAAACATTCCCTTCAAAAATATTTTAAATTCAAAATAGTGTAAAGTTCGTAGATGGTTAATACCTACACATTTCTGCAATTTATCGAAAACTCATTTCCTATTCTCAGTATTATGTTTCGAAATTAGATATGGATTTAAATTGAAGAATATTCCGTACTCCGAAATTTTAGAAACGAATATGTTTTTGTTTTGGTAGTCGAAAAGCTCCATACATTTTATCTCGAATAATTCCAAAGTGGCAATCCGAAGTGCAGCATAGATCCACAAGTTGTGGATGGCCCGCCACCGACATTGAACTATTGGCCCGGAAGTCATAACCTTGACGCGGTTCCACGTTCCCTGCCTACATTTACGAGTACCTCATCAACGTTATGTAATATGCGTTACGTAATGTCCTGTGAGCGGTATTTAACTCATTTTTACTTTTTACTGAAATTGAAGTTTTTGCAATTTCAGCCAAAGCAGTTCATATCGTAATTTTCTGGAAGTCATAAAGATTTCATGCGTTTATTAATTATTTTCGTATGTGTACTGCTGTACAAACGGAACAAAGTGATAGACAAGTTACGTTTGAGCCCAGGAATACGAGTATAACTTTGTTTTTTTGTTCAGAAACAACTGCATATATTTCAAAAGGTTATGCATTCAGCCTTGCTCTATTTACCTTTCAATCATGGTTTGAGTTAGCTACCAAGACGCTTATAACGATGCTTCGCTAAAGTCGATCCAAGTTTATTCGGCGGTAAACCGGCTGATGTTCCAGGTCTATTAAATATTATTTCTTGTAGTATATTTACTTTACTAAGTTTTCATTATCATTATAACGAATGTTTTGATAATAGTTGGGTCAAAACTGCACTTAAAGTAATAGTAATATATTGGAAATTCGAATATTTCGCGCACGCATGATAATTTTGGACTCCAAGGGGAAATAATTTTAGAGCTTTTATTGGAATTGGTAATTTTTCGATAAGAGCTTGATTACACAATGGTTCGTATGGTTTGTGGTATACTTTTTGTGAAGTCGTATTGCAATGCTAATTAATTTTATTAAAAATTTCATTTTGGAACTTTAACAAAAGGATTTTGTCGCTGAACTTAAAATACTTATCGCACACAGAATCTATGTAAATCTTAGCTAATAGTTGTTATTGAAATAAAAAGCTTTACCGCTACTCGGTTTTTTGCTTTTTTAATTTCAATTATTGGCCATAGTAACACATGTGTTATTCGCAAATAATACCAATTCGCAAATGTGGAATGTTATAAAATTACTATTGGATATTTTAATTATAAATAAAAACCTATAAAAAAAATTTAAAAACCATTTATGCGAACTCGAAATTTGAATAGTGAATTCTGTAGAGGGAAGGCTTAGTTACAACCACAGAGGAATATTTTGCTATACACATTTTAGAAAGAGAAAGTGAATGATTGGCTCGTAGGATTAGCTAATGTCTGTTTAATTCCTGATCTGTCATGATGAGGAGATCTCTCTTAAACTTTTCTGTTAAATTTTGCTTCCCATACAGCGAAAGCTTAGGCCATTCCGCCATTATAAACGCATAAAATGTTTACTAAATATGTATTTACTAACAACATAATGTTTTGTTTCAGACACGATGTCGTGGACTAGATTGCCAGCACCCTTAGTCAAATGACAATAACTAGAACTAAGGTAAAAATTACACCTTAATTGCAAAGAGCTTCATATTATGCATATTTAGACAGCATAATTATATTGCATCAACCATTCCGTAAGGTAAGTAAGTGGCCTCTGCATGATTATTATATTTAAGTTTGTTTTGTATTTTTATAAGTGATAGAATATAGGTACTAGTATACTAATAATATGTTTTATTTAAAATATAGTTTATAACTAGTTTTCTGAGGTCGAGTTATATTATTGGAACAAGTTCAGAGTTAAACTACTGAAACAAACAGTATTCGACGACTTTAATTATAAAAAAAAATTATATTATGATGTCAGTTTTCCTTAGATGTAGGACAAGAATTTTATTAATTTGTATTGATGTTATAACGGAATAAGCTGAGATAACGTAGGTAGGTATCAGGAGGAAGTCGCGACCAACAGCGGGAGTGAAGTATTCATATTTTCTTTTACGACTTCACCACAAGACACGTTAATAGACAGTTGTTTCATTCAGCGCCACATGTGTCACAACTAGTTGGAATCTGATCCTTCAGAAAACTGTACAGTCCATTTATTAGGAACTTGAGTGAGGAAATGGTTTTCCTTAAACAGCATTTAACTTTTGACAATATCTCGAAATTTCATATTTTAAAATGTATAAAAATAATACAGAACTCATTCTAATGGACAGTTCGGTTCAATAGAATCTATACAATATCTATCTATATATCAATAGAATACAAAATCTATATCTATACAATTTCATTTTAAATATACCAGTTGTATACAGGGTGATCGATTAAAATAAATCAAGACATAAAGATAACAAAATATCTGCATGTGGTGGTATTAAAGATATATTCATTTTTACAAAAATATTTAAATGCAGTTTTTTTAAACTCCTTTTTGAGAGTTTCGAACCTATCTAACCTATCTCGAGGAATCACCCTGTGCGTCATACGCTGTAGCAGGATTTCCTGTAATCTGAAATGGTGGTAGAACAAATATTCAATTTCAAGTACATTTATTTGGTAAAATTATACAGAATATCAATTACTAAGAGAATCGATAACAGCTACTCCAGTGAGCACTGTGTAACATCCGTTATCGAACACCTCCAGTTAGTATATAATACTACATAATAATATACAATAATATTCACGTGTTTTAAGTCATTTATTTATGAAGAGAATGCAGGGAAATACTCGTCATGAAAGCTACCCACAACGCGTTCGTTGTGAACCTTTATATGACATTATTTTAAAGGAAAAGTTAAAGTTTACTTAATTACATTTGATTTATACTACACTTAACTTATAGGTGGTATTTAAATGTTCATTTTTAGTTTTTATTACATTCTGTTAATTAAATATTACAAGTGTCTATGAACTGTTTTTTAGGTACATATTTTTTTGAGAGACTATAACTGATCTTGTTCATATATATATATGCATATATGCGAAAGGCTATTTTTATTACAACCACGGCCCAGAGCTTACTAGAACCCGGGCCCATTGTAAAGTTAACCTACTTTTCTATTTATAATAGATGAATTCAGCTTCTTATAGGAATCAGCTTATTTACTTATTGTTCGTGAAATGTAAACAGAAGCTTTTTTTATTTGCTCGAATTTGAATTCAATCTTGTTAAATCAATAGTGGCACGTTCCGTAATTTAAATAAATACACAGTGTAATTTTTTTTAGTTAATCGATAGATTTATAAGTGAAAGGTAAAAAGGAATAAATTTTATTGTGTAAGTACTGAACAAAGACAGCTCAGATACCAAAGGCAGGTATAATGAAAGTCACAAAAACATATGGTGAAAGTTTATTGACAATAGAAATCAACCAAGGTTGCGGAATAAAAACATTTAAAAAGTTACATGCACGCTTTAATCTATTTGTGGCGCCATCAGTAACAAAATGTATTACTAAAGTTACAAGTACACTATACATACTAAATAATTTCTACAAGTACTATTACTATTCCTAAAACTACTAAACTAAACAATACACTTTATGTTTGTGCAACAAAAGTTAAGTGTAACTTAAAGAGCTTTACTGAACTGCTACTGAGGACCTCAGACGTTTCAAGCAAAGGGCCAATATACACAATATCTTAGTCCTAAGGTCCCCCTTAGGTATTGAAAAGGATGTTTAGTGCACTTCTTTGAAAAATAATTAAATATATATCTATATATACATCAGTAAATAGGCAAAGTCGGCTTAATCCAACCGAGGCTACTACTCGTACATGATTTTTTCAAATGCCATTTATTTGAAAAATTTATCGGTTATTAATGCTAATTTATAAGGTGTCATACAGTTTTCTTTGCGATATCTTTCATTTTGCTTCCAAAACTGTATGGTTTGTTTAGGACAAAATATCTTTTTCTTCCCTGTAAGTTTGCGCTCTTTATTATTATTTAAAAGCTTTTATTAACGATAATATCGATATTATCATTTTCGAAATTGGGTTTGCTCCAGTATTTAAAGCTAGTATGTTTCACGTTTTGATACAGCGGGTGTGTTTGTGCTGGAAGAGTGGTTTTGATACAGCGGGTGTGTTTGTGCTGGAAGAGTGGTAATTGGTTATAGAATTTTAAAATGCGCACAATATTTATTACTCGCCTTGCTTGTCAAAATTGGTCTATTTTAATGACTATTTTTTGGTTTGTTCTTGCCTTATCGAGCTTGATTAAACGATTTAATAAATGATTTTGTAGGTTTTTATCAAAATAATACTTTAATACTCTCGAATAAAATTCCAATAACATAAGACTACCTCAAAAATGAACTGTAACAGACTTCAGAGCAAACGATGATTTCATTTCGAAATAAAAGATTGTTATTTGTTTTTCGAATCAAATTTAAATAAGTCCTCATTTTAGTATAACTTTATACCGATTTAGTGTTATCATTTTCAGCAAATTAGTTTTGAGCACATCGCAAGACGATAAGTATAATTTATTTGACGAATGCTGTAATTGTGGTGATTTTGAGCCATGGAGCCGTGTAGTTGTTATTTGGCGCAACCTTCGACCAGTAGTGGTATATTCTTGCCAAGTTTGCACCCTTGTGGGTGCGCGAGGTATCCGGGGTGGCGCGCGCCGTATCCGGCGTTGGTGCCACACCCGGCAGCAGGCATGCCGCACGCGATGCTGCTGCACCCGCGACCCGTGCTGCTCCGGCCACAAGCCATCCGTTTCCCCGGACCGCCAACGCGACGTCCCAAACATGGTCTCTCCTCTGAAACGACCACCTCTTCTCCCGCTAAGTCTCACTCTCCCAAACCAGTATTGGTAGACAAATGCGTTGGTTTCGACTCCCCAAGTTAGTACTGTCCTTCTAAATGTTGTACTCTTTTATGATCTAGAACACTCTCTGTATCCTTCCACTCACTGTCACCATCGCCACCTCGCGCCGTCATCACCGTTCATTGCTCGTTTTTCGATCATCTCATTAAATGTCCAAGTGCCTTCCTTCTTGTCGTTTATCTATAACAGTAGTTGTAGATGGCGCAAAAATGTAACATTCTAAATAACAAGACATTTCGGCACCTGGTGACATTTGCCTCAGGCGGTGTAACTGAGATTCAGCCATGATGCCGAAACTTTAGTTCATATATATTTTTAATTTAATGAAATTCTAAAAAATAAACTATTTATTCGTCTATGAGTTTTAAAAACATTTTTGCACTATTTAGATTATATTTGTATAAAGCTTAACGAGTTAAGCTTATTGTCTATAGTCTATTGCAAATGATGAAAACTTCTGGGGCAATAAGCTTTGCTTCATTCTATTTTTTTATGTCTGAGCCAAACAACTGTGATCCAAATTGCTGATTGTTACCGCTTTCATGAGCTTTTATGAGTATTTGTTCATGTCAGTTGATGTTCGATTGTTTGCAAGAATAACAAAACTTTTAAATAATTCTGAAAACCTATTTACGCCAAATTATTGCATACATTATTGTTTTTTATAATACCTACAGATGCTCATCTTGCTACGCGAAGTCTATTTCAAATACCTCCATTTGAAGTACTTTAGGTATCTACAAACTTTACATAACAAATGTATACTGTATAAAATGCCAGCAGCATAATTTAAGAAAACGACGAAGAAAAAAAAACCTACATTCATTGTTCTTGAATTGACTGTTACTGGACATGAAAACACGTAGATAAAGCCTTCAACGTAGATAAACTTCACACACAACAAAATAAAACTGAACAAAAAATAAAGTGAACGCACGAGTTTTGACGGCACCGCGCCACTCCACTCTGTGCATACTGTTGATTGTCCCCAGCCGCTTGACTCGACCAGCGAGCAAGCCCTTAGAGAGACAACTTTTTTAAAATGAAAATAAAATTACATTTAGCGTTTCACATGATAAAAATACAGTAACCATTCAGAAATTCAAATTCAATTGTGTTATTATTACGCTTAGAGGATTTAACTTTCTTTAACGTATCCTTAATATCAGAGAAAACCAAAGTCAAAGAATTTCTGTTTAAAAATAATTCAAATACAAGAGATTTGAATTTGTCTTAAGGAAACAACTCAGTAATGATTTCAATCTCCGCTTGGCCAAGAAATTGCTGCTTGCTGGTCTGGTCGCACCTTGCAGCGTTGTAAATATTGACCTGTAAAAGCGCATTTTGTCAGCCTCGCGTCGGTCTCGCGAACGAATCGCATAGTCTCGGATTATTTTTTATTTTAGCTCTGAAAGTTACCGTGCCATTCGATTGTGCCGTGAATTCGATTAGTCGTGGTCAGTCTGTCAAAATGCCTTGTTCATTGGACTGAAGGCAATACCAGCGATGCACGGAGATGAACTCGGTGCAGGAATCTGCACAAAGCGCGCGCAAGCTCCGGCGATACGTGCGTGAATCCTAGCGACGCTGCCAACTGACCTAACCAATGCTTTAATCCAATATGTTCAAAAATGGTGTTTTCCGTTGCCAAGTATTTGCTTTCTAGGATAACTAAGGTGCTTTAGTATGGTGTCTAATAAAAAAAAATGTTGTTACATCTGAAGATCACTGCCAGTTGCATAAATCAGAAATCCGATACCTTGTAAGAATTAAAGGTCAAGGCAAAATACAAACAATAGATACACAGATATTAGAAAATATAATAAAAATTCTTGATACACTGATATTTATGGAAATTGTAAAATACAACTAAACCACGATAATTATGGGATCAAATAATCTCGTGTTTTTAATGTTGAGTCATTGAGTGACTCGCATGCAACTGTAAAGTACCAGAGGGACATCATGCCAAGGCACCTTCCGCCGCTCCAGCTCTGAGCCTTGTACGCTTGTGTGTTGCAGCGGGACCGCTCATGAGGCAGTCGTGCCATCGGCTCCTGGACCACCAGCAAGCCAGCGGGGACGAGCCGCCTCTCTACTCTCCCCTTGACCAGATTTCAGGTAATAACAACATATTTTAACATATGTAATCATATTGAAGTAAATGTAGTTAGGGAGGCGAGATAGCTAAATGGCGTAATTCAACGGCGCCGTCGAGACCTATCAAAATCGAAAGATAAAATAATTTCGAAAAGAAAAGCTCATTTGGTAAAAACCATTTTAGCGGTGGGTTTGGCGTGTACGGTTTTTCAAAAATGTTAAAAAAAACAGTTACTTGGGCATTCTCGAGCGCGTCAGATATTCATACTACGTATGCCCCAAGTGCCTCTGATAACAACGGTATACTAATCTGCCGGTTTGCGTGGTGGGGGTAGGCATATAAAGTAGTCAAAAATGCAAAAAAAAAAAATTTACTCGAGCGCGTCAGATTTTCGGAAGGGGTGTTAAGTAGGCCCCAAGGAAGCTCCCTTTAAAAAAACTGACGATTTCGGCGTGACGATAAGTTACGATGAATTTTTGAAAATGCAAAAAAAAAAGTTTTTTTGAAATACTCGAGCGCGTCAGATTTTCATAGGGGAGGTTTATCTCGGTATCCTGAAAGCATATTTTCTTAATCTGACAAAAATGTTGGTGGGTTCTCTTAATCTGACCGAAAAAGGTTTTTTGGTTTCCTTTTTTCCTTTCTTTCTCCTTGATAAAACGGGGAATTTAAGAATGACAATAAAGCGATAGATACAACCAACGTAAATGTAGATATATATATATATATATATATATAAATATTAGGGTGTACCGAAAATTCCCTTCTACCGCTTCTTTCCCCACCATCAATGTTGCGAAATAAAGGAAAAATACTAGTAGGACGGCATATTTCCGCGAAGTGCTCAGTCTGTATTACATGTTTATGGCAAATTCCTCTTTTTTGCTTCAATTCTTCACTTCGTTTTGCTTACGGTACGTCCAAAAAACAATTTGAGGATCAACAGGCTATTGAATAATATACATACATGAAACTGTACATGTTAATAATACTTTTGTATACAGATACGCGTAACTTTTTCAGAGTCCACGAAAATTGTCGAGAAGCTTTAGAAAAAAAAAATTTTTGCGATATAATAAAAGTCACATAATTTAATCATCGTTATTTCATATCAATTTTTTTAACACCCTCAGTTTTCGAGATATACTCAAAAAACCGGGAGTTTGAGTTTTTATGATGCTTCAAGTCAAAAAGTTTTAACTTTGACAAAAATGTAAAGAGACCTTTTTTGTGTAAAATAAAATTACCTTTTTTGTTTATTTAAACTTTTTTTTTGTAAAATGTATCGTTCGCGACTTATATACCGCAACGCGTTTTTCTGAAGACAAAATAGCTCCTCCACACTTCCGGTCATGCGGAAACCGGCAGATTTTGTATTTTTAGTAAGTTTTAGATTATATTCTTCAAAATAAAAAATAAAAATCGCGCTCGAGAATGCCGGATTAACGTTTTTTTTTACAAGTTCGCGACCCTATAACTCGGCGGCGTCAAGGACTTATCGTCAGATTAGTTAAATTTAGTCTTAAAACACTAAAATCAACCCCCAATATCTTAATCTGACGCGCTCGAGTATTTCAGACTATCGATTTTTTTTTACTAATCTGATCGTCTATCCTAGGCGCGCGTCAATACATATAGAGCTAAATACTTTACAAGGTTGTTCTATTAGGTCTAAGGTATCTCTCATATCTTAAACTGCCACGCTCGAGTATTACCGAAAATTCCCCTATTCGCCTCCCTAACTAATGCTTTGGAAGACTTTTGTCTAAATACTTGATGTTTGTTTTTCTTTTTTTTTTCATATTTTTCTTCAAAAAAGAACTGTAAATACTTTTAAAACCCAACAAGTTAGTTAAAAATTAAAATAAATTCATAGAAAAAGTTTAAATAGCAATTTTACTAAAAAATATCATTCAAATTAAATATGAAATGAAATGAAATATTTATTTCTCAACATTGACAATTACTTGTTCTTATTGATGTTAAATAAAACATGACTCTACCACCAGTTCGAAAAAACCTTCGTGAAGAAGAACTGGCAAGAAACTTCAGGGGTATATTTTTTTCAAAATAAATTTACAGAGTCTCTTTATATCTAATATATATATAAAGTTATTCTTATCTGCAGCCGTTAGCTCGGCAAGTCTCCCCCCAAGTATCCAAACGACGAACACCCTCAAACGGCACCCGTTCACGAGTTAACGCGGGATCCAGCCATGTCGCCAGCAAAATGATTGCAGCTATCAAGAAAACTAGTGAACTATAAGTAAAAAACTATTGTTACTTTTGATATTTCATTAGCGGCGCACGTGTTAATTTAATGACAAACTAAATAGCGTGCCTATAATCTATAAGAAGCTGTCAGCATTTCTATTAGTTGCAGCTCCAAGTGAATATAGTATACCAATGAAACTTTCATGAACTATGTTAAACAGATATGGAATCTGGACCCACGTTTCCGTGGTCCATGTGGTACTTAATTATATTCCGCCCAAACTCCTCAGAAACTCTCCATGCGGGTATGTTTGTGACGCCTCCTAATGGAGCTGAGTAATACACAGTCAAGGTATGGTAAAAGTAATTACGACCTATTCATTTTGACGTATTCATCAGCCAGATTGTCCGGTAACTAACTTCATCACTAAATACCGCAACCGAAACGGGAACTTCAAAGTTCAACGGTCAGATACAAACTGATTTGTTATCTTCGTAGGTATTAGAGAAATGCATTTTCTCGTAAAACCTAGCTACACGTGTAAATTTTGTTGGAAATTCAGGATGGGTACCTATATCTCGAATGAAGTGACCAATCGAGCTCAACAAAAAAAGCTATCAGCCTGCAATATAAGGGGTTCGTTCAAAATTCTACAGCACATTTCTAGAACAAAAAAGTAATTTGTGCTTTTCGTGAGGATAGTACTAATAAAGCCGTATTGACTTTTCTGAACTATACATTTTACGGGGGGGGGGGGGGGGCAGCCTGCAAATTTGTGGCGTCGTTTCGGGCTGCATAAAATTGGAAGTCATATTCGGAATTGGTAGCATGAACTTTGCCGTGTAATAATTTCGTGTCTGACTTTTTTACTGGGTAAGTGTAAATGGTATTTTGGTATATTTGTGTTTTATGCGTAACCACCAAAATTGTCGCGACAATTTGTTGTAGAATTTAGAAATATTGACAGCAAACACAAAGTCTTATCGTAGAAACATCGGCCTTAGAAAAATAACTGAAGGTGTATGTGACAGCCGAAGTGATAAATCTAGATCATACGTATCATTTCAAGCTATTATGCATAATATCTACCGAATTTAGATTTAGCTTTTATGTATAATATTTGGTGAAACTTAGCTAAAGTAATAAGCAGGATAAGTAATAATGGATTTTTAAAAATAATGAATCATATAATAATCAACAAATAATTACTTTGGATTGATTTTTGCAGTAATAAATTTTGACAATAATAAGTACTATATCTAAAATATATGTGTTAATTTATCTTAATTGTAGTGTGATTTTATCAATAACTCAAAAATAATGTTTTTTTCCTTTTTATTTTACAAACAGTAATTGATCTTAAACAGTAGATAGGTGAACAAACAAAAATAAATATTAAAATAATCTTGGATACTATATCAGTCATTGTATTGGGTTACAAAATAATAGAAATGTCATCTACCCAAATCGAGACTCAGACTAAGTAGAGATCTAAAATAAATTTTGAAGAGCAAATTATAGATTTTTTTATGTATGCTATTGCAATAGTTTATCAATGTAGCCTCTGGAAAATACTGACCATTTAAACAGGTGGCAGTTATAAACGTGTGTTTGCAAAGTACTTCATTTCAAAAACTTTTACAGTCTTTACTAATGAACGGTCTATCTGAGTAGTTTATTTTCACAAACTACTTATGTATGACTCCGATGTTAGGCATTTTTTTAAGTTAAGAAACTGATCAAATTCAATGATACTTACAGATTTTTGACGAAAACAATTTACAAGCTCTTCTTGTATTAAGGCATTTGATTAGATTTTTACGGGAAAAGAACTTCTATTCTCTCTGTAGTGACCAATTTGAACTAAGTCCAAAGAAAATAAATTTAATTAAAGCTGACAATGGCATTTTTTATTTTATTCAAGTCTATTTGTTGTACAGACTCATAGTAGAAATAAATACAATGACTTCTGTGACCTGGATTTTTATACATGTTACTAGATGTTTTTGACATTTGAGCATATTAGACATACAATGGTGCTGCTAAATATCATGGCTATTATGATTTGTTTGGGAAGATCGTTGATGGAAATAGCCGTCTTTTATACTAATAACTGGTTCGTTGAGTATAGATTGGTTACAGATAGTTGTGAGATACGATGTGATGTTTTTGTGTCAGCTTTAATAGTCCGGTATTTTTACTAAATTATCATTAACCAACGTTAGCAGTATTTTAGCAAAGGTAGAGCATATTTTATCGCTTTTTTATTTTATATGAAGTTCAGCTGACATAATAGATTTGATTTTTTTTATATAAACTCTACAAATAAAACGTTTCTTTGAACTTGTAACTAAAGGACACAAATATTGTATACGTAGTTATTAGACTGTTCAGTTAACATATTTTTCTAACATTCCTTTCTGGAGAGAAGGTATCTTCAATGGGATATTAATAATTAATAAAAAGTAAAACTCATAAATAATACATTAGTGATAAAACTTATAAAAATATTTAAAAACACAAAAAATATTGTAATAAATATCGTAGCAATGCAATGTTATTTAGAAATAAAGCGGACTGTCCTAATATGTAGAGGTTTTTAAACCAATATTTGCAAAGTATGTAACCTTGGAACGTTGAAGAGCGAATAGGTTAGAACCTAGGACAGGAGTATATCATCCTCATCCTCATCTTCACTCTGCTCCACGTAAGACGGAACATAAGCGTCTCCTTATTTATAGCATACACAAAAAGAGTTAAAAAGTGATGAATTTATCACATCAACTACACGTTTTCGTCATAATAAATAACATCAAGCGATTATGAATTTTCAGTAATTAACTGGGTGTAACGTATATTATTAGTATAGGTAATATATTCATATAAATGAGTAGATACATCTAGGTTACGTAGGTCCGTATTACCTAACGATTACTGAAATAGGTACTTGAGTTAGTAAGATTTATCCTCCATGTTCCCAGGCAACTCCGAAAGTTTTGTGGAAAAAAGTTTTTATATTTGGAGCGCGTTGTGTGTCATAGAAAAATGGATCTGCGTCGGGAACATTTTCGTGCAATGGGTTTAACGACTTCAACTTGAAATGATGAATCGTATAATCGGCTTAAATTATTATTTATGAACAAGGCGCCTTCTAACGCAACATACTGTACCGCTGGTATAACGAGTTAAAATGCAGTAGATCCTCGAAACCCGTAATCACGATATTAAGACAAAATTTCAACATCAAATTCAGTAACGCAATGACCGAATCATTAATTGAAACCAGAATTACATTTTCGTGGCATAACGTGCAATGTTAATCTGCCTGCAATGGGTATCCGCCAATTATAATGCAGGGTATCAGTGGCCGCGAGGCGCATTAACGCTTTCACAAAGAGCGGCAGCTGCGGCGTGATGGCACCCCGCTGGCGTTGCGCTGGACGCCGCTAATTTTCGATCAAGCATAGCCTGTACAAGTTACCCGCAATATTCGGATAACATCGACTCCCAACGTTACCGCTGACCAGAACACTACTCGATACATGTTTAGGCAATTATCTCGGCGCCGCCATTAATTGGGCCTCATTTGGACGATTGTGTATTTTGGAAATTTGTCTTCGAAACTCGACATGTTTTTAAATGCGGAAGATTGTAGCACATGTATACTTTTCAGTTGCTCTTATAACGTATTTTGAAAACGGGATCGATTTGTATTCACCGAGCGTTAAGGATACGTGAATCCAGTGGGACATTTTTGTAATATGTAAATGTAAAAGTGTGAGAGTTCGTCTAAAAGTTCGTCATCTTTGAAATTATAAATAATAAGTTTCATTAAAAATATGCACTAAAAAAACATAATTTAGATATTATTAAAATTAAAAAAAGAAAATTTGAGATGCAACTCGTGTTATAGTTTAAAAGTTTTTGTAAATTTTCGATTACGCACACTTTTTGCTATTCCACGAGATACCTATTCACTCGACGCTTGAAAGAACTAGGACTATAGTTTTCTGGAAAAACAGACACATGCAGTTCATTTCACACCCTGGAGACCCGCACCAAAAAGTTTGGTTCGACTTCTTGGGATATCTACCATAAAGGGATGGAAGGCCTGTCTGCGTCTAGTAGTCCGATGTAAGAAGGGTGTGGGTTCAACCTGATCAAAAAGAGCATTCGCGCACTCTCCAAAATATAATCTGTAGAAGACTGCTAAACTGGCAACTTTCCGACGATGGTCGACGCTTTGCAGTTTTTTGGTGGTGAGGTCAAAGTTGTATATAATTTTTCGGGCTCTTCCGTCAACTGCGTCCATTGCTTCTAGTTGGTACTTTGCAGAACCATCCCAAAGGTGGCTACAGTACTCCATTCAAGACCGAACTTGAGCTGTGTACAAATTAAGTAGCTGTTCAGGGCTGAAGTACCGTCGGACCTTCGAGATGATTCCCAACTTCTTTGAAGCAGTTTGAGCCATGGACACAATTTGTTGCCCGAAGTTTTATTGGGACGATATAGTTACGCCCAGAAGCCCTAGGTGGTCGGTTAAGGGTACAGAAACATTTTGGAAAGTGGGCGTTAGGTCGAAACTGCTCTTTTTCGCGGAGAATAAACACGCCTGTGTTTTCGACGGGTTAAATTTGACCAAGTTGGACTCGCCCCAATCGAACCCTTTCTTTGAGGCAAAATCTACCCGCTCAATCATGGACTCTCTCAAAGCCCGGAAA
This sequence comes from Marasmarcha lunaedactyla, assembly GCA_923062675.1. NCBI lineage: Eukaryota > Metazoa > Arthropoda > Insecta > Lepidoptera > Pterophoridae > Marasmarcha > Marasmarcha lunaedactyla. Next base: position 6,418,939 of record OV281339.1, on the reverse strand, counting down.
ATTTTGGCCGTGCAATGCACTACGATACATATTATATACTTTTTATCATTTTAGTTCGATTTCGTCAACTTCCGGTACGAAGAAACGGAGTTAAATCATGGGCTAAATGCCTTTTTTTTCAATTGATGCAGCGTGGTCAACTCTATCGTATTTTCAAAATTAATAGAAAGATAGACAAGTACATATATTTTACATACATCCTTAAATAAATTTGCAGTGTGGTTTGTATTTTACAACACAACCGATTATTTATTTAGTTACTGTACACTCGGGATTACCACCGACTCGTGGTAATTGAAAAAGAATATTATAAATTTTATATTTTTTTATTTTAGTTTCAATTTTAATATAAATACATCTTGCTCATCTGACGGAGCAAGTCAGAATATATGCCTTCTTTTATTTCTGTTATGTCAAAGGTATGTTTAAATATATTTTCTTCTTAATTTATATTGACCTCTTTACTGAAATGTCGCGGCATTCTGACGTGCTTCCTAAGGCTTAGCCGTGACGATCGGCCGCCCGCATGAAATTTATTCACACAAACAAGGTTGGGTGGATAAATTTCTTACAAAGTTTTTGTAACTACCTACCTGAATGAAGATGTATTTGTACGACGGCCTCAGGAGAGACTACTCCTGTATCTAATAACGCAATAGTGTTACAGCCGCATATCTGAACGCAAATAAATGGTACGAACTTACTTGAGATAGGGTTTTTTCTTTCGTCGGCGTCTGTACAAACCCTATTACTGACGCCGATAGGTGTTCGGGTAATGCTTTTGTAGTGGCATTCCCTGGCTCTGATTGGTTGCACGGTCTTTAAAATTATAACGGGGAGTATTAAGTCTCGAAGATGTGGTTAGTTTGGGTATGAATTTTACATTTTGCCTGTGTGTGTGACTCGAATATATATCGCCTGGGTCCCTCGGAGCTATATATGTAGACGCCGCCGTCGACTTGACGTGCGTTGGTTAATCCCACTTTATTTCGGATGCGTCATGAAATACTTCCTTACTATCTAATCTTTTGCCATTAGAAATGTAGGTACATTATCACAAAGTTCCAGTGGCTTTAATTTAAATAAACACACAAGATGCAACATTTTCAACATCCAAGTACAAGTTTTGAGAAACTCTCCGCTCCACTCCTCTGATATCCCACCCTAATTTATTATCCGAACACACATGATACCGCTTATTGGAGCTTTGTATAAAACACATCCAGAACAATAATAATTTGTACACAATTACCATGAACCTAACTATAATATCTGTTACTAGAAATTAGTTTATCCCCTAAATTTTAAGTAAAGTGACTTACGTAGCTGTGTCTTGAATGTGCAATACTGAATCCTGGCTCAGACAATCCACAAAACCTTAATTACATGTCGATATAATCTGTGTAAAGATATTTCAGCACGATATTGAAATACGATTCGAGAAATTCAATTTGGCTGCGTCGAATAGGACCGCAATGAAACTCAGGATGGTTTTAGTGATTTAGTAGATATTGTAGTATTTTAGAAATAAAATAAGTGTTTAGTTAAGTTTTATTTTTTGAGTTTTAAGATGAATTAACAATTTATCTTAAAACTTATCTTAAAGTATGGATCTGTGTATGTAAATAATAATTATTTTGTCTCTAACATATTTTGATAATCTTTGTGTTTTTTGGTTTAGTAAAACATGGTGCTGAAGGAAGGTTAATGTGAGAAATGAAATTAATTTTGATTAGTCAAACATATAAAGTAGCAATACATTATTGTTTGAAAATAAGCTGTGAAAAATAATTGGTTAAAATCATTTACCACACATTTTGGTAATAAATAAACTAAAACTTTATAAAATACAGATGTCTTACGAAATTAATTATTAGAGATTCATAAAAAATAACCTTGTATCGTTTAGTGATTCTCTACGAAGTAAATACTTATATTTAATAAGATATTATAACTTGCATTTTTTGTCCAACAAACGGAACTAATATTTTGATTGAACTGATTGACTGAACAATTTTTGTTTTAAAGTTGCCGCAAGTATCTCCAACTAGTTTCAGTTTTCATGTTACTGCTTTTTTCGAAATATCGAATGCAAAACATCCTCTATAAAATTCGCGAGATCTTAAACATAGCTTAAAATGTGTTTAGGTAAACAGATTTTAATTTTCGCTTATCCATACAAATAAATAGAACTGAAGAGTGTATTTGTTATGTCAAAATAATAAATATTTACATAATGCATATAATAGAAATAGAAATGCATAACCAAATTTGATACTAAAGCGTTTGTTAAGCGACTGAATGTAGTACAAAAAAAATAGAAATAAATTAATTAGAGTTTATTCCTTAGGTGCAGAACACCTACTCATTTGTTTAATATAAGTATAAAGTACAATATATAAATCACTTATTTAAGTGAATTTTATACTTTATACTTATACTTTAACGCGTATAATAATATTTTAACTTTTTAACTCGGGGTCTCGTTATCTTTACAGACCCGTGTTCATGTGACTAGGATGACAGGCCTCCTGGCAGTTGTAGAAATATTATTTAGTTATGAAACTACATGTTTTATGTAGGGCCGATTTTTGAATGTTCAGATATCTTTTCTCAGTAGCATATTTTTGAGACGTTGTCATAATTTGTATGGAAAGTTTTGTCAAGTGTCAAAATTATTCTACTTCTGACCATTTTTAAAAGAACTGTCACTAGCAGGTATTTGAGGATTCAGGGAGTAAGTAATTTCACTTTCCCAAAAAAAAAATTGGGTTATTGCAAACAAAATTAAAACCCTTTAGATGATAAACCAATTCGATTGATATCAGTTAAAGTCTACAAAATGAACTAGGGGTTCTAAATTTTTTATCTTTATTTTTAATTGTAAATCTTATAGCTACAAAAGAGAGGCAATAATCTGAATTATGCAAACATTTCCGAAATAAAACATAATCGACTTTTGAACACTGCCTTATCTAGAAGGGTGATAAAAGTAACCTTTATGGAATTATAAGTTCTTATGAAGACCTAATTGTCCCTTTATTGTACCTAACAATCGCGAATGAGAAGTTATGTGACCTAAAGTCAAAGTTGCTGTACTCCAAAGTTTTGTTTATAAAACATTAAAATTATTTAATTTTTCCTCTGTTTGGTGTCAATTACTTTAATCTCTACTACTAAGTATTTATGGGAATTAGGACAATGTGATTTCTGGAATTTCATAGGAGGCTTCCGTAAAAAAATCTAAATTTGACATTATAGAACTTACCCAAGCTGTAACTTAGCTGTCAAAAATTATGATGTCTTTAGCTCCCTTAATTGTTTATAAATAAAATAATCATCATATTTCTCAATATCGATATAGTCAATTTTATGTGATAATATAGAAATAAATCACAACTAGAAAATGCTTTTTTAATTTGATTTGTGAATGCCCTAAAGATAGCCTATAACCTACCTTATTTAAAACTAATAATGTGCATTCATCTACTTTTCAAATTTATGAAATTTCAATTAATTTTAATTATGCTATTTAAAACAGGAAACGCTTTTATTAAGTGGGTTCAATTGCGTGCGATAAAAGTGATGGTACGAAAAGGCAATAAGAACCTTTCTGAACTTTGCAAAAAGTCTCATGATCTTATGGAAAAAAGAACTAAAAAACAAATGGAACATTCACATCATCAACATCAATTTTATTATAACTACTATAATTATTTCTTATTTACTTTTGTAAAATTCTCATCAAATCGACGTGGCGTGAAAGCTTACTTAACAAACATATACGCATTAGGCAGTAAATTTAAGACCCCGCTTGATTTTTAGCACCGATATAGCAGAATTTTGGTGAAAAGTATTAGGCACGTAATTTAAATTATGTTTTGTGGCTGCCACTCAAAAATTGTTACACACCAATAAATATTCACGCCTCCGCTAATAGTTACATAAACGACTCTTATCGTTCACTCAAGTGTTCAATCAAATTGCCAAATTAGTGGTACAAGAGCTGCTTTTTGCACCTTTAGGCACTATTGGATAGGCTCTAGACCTGCCAAGCGAAGTGCACACTTATTGCCATATCGGTTGCATAAGGGGTTTAGCGCAGGTTATAGTTCTTGTCGTTAGCAACTTAATTTACAATATTTAATTATTAATATTAATATTAAAATTTACAATAATTGTAAAAATTATAGGCCTATAAGTATTTTATCCAGTACGGCTAAATTATTTGAAAGTGTCGTCTATGATCACATTTACCACCACATTCAGCCGGGCTTATCTCAATCTCAGCATGGTTTCGTTAAAAATAAATCGACTGTATCAAATCTTCTCGAGTACAAGAACTATCTGTGTAGGGTATTTGCGACTGGGGGCCAGGTAGACTCGGTGTACACCGACTTCCAAAAGGCTTTTGACAAGGTTAGTCATGCGCTACTCTGTCATTAACTCAATTACCTATTTGGCTTTCACGGTAATATGCTCAGGGGGCTCGAGTCTTACCTACAGAGAAGAAACCAGGTAGTGGCGCTTAGGGGCTTTACATCAACACCCGTATTGATAACGTCAGGCGTGCCCCAGGGATCGCATTTAGGACCGTTGCTGTTCCTCATCTTCATTAATGATCTGGCAAGTTCCTTATTGAACCCATGTCTTCTGTATGCCGACGACTTAAAAGTATTTTCTGCCATAAAGAATATCGAAGACTGTGTTTCTCTCCAGCATGATCTTGACAAAATTTCCGATTGGTGCACAAAAAACAATATGCATCTGTCCATTACCAAATGTCAAGTCATATCTTTTACAAAGAAAAAACATAAGATGACTTTTAACTACCACCTCCAAAACCAGCCCCTTAGCCGTGTTTCAGTTGTCAAGGATTTAGGCGTAACTTTTGATACAGGTTTGTCATTCACTAACCATTATGACACAGTAATAAATAAAAGCTTTAAAACTCTTGGTTTCATAACAAGATCGACACAACAATTTAAACGACATGATAGTTATCTCTATCTTTATTTTAGTTTGGTAAGGAGTGCAATTGAGTATGCATCTGTAATCTGGTCACCTTATTATGGAGTGCATTCCTCACGCTTAGAAAGTGTGCAGAGAAGGTGCTTAAAAACATTAAGTTACCGATGCGGCCTCGCCCGGAAGATACCATCTTATAGTGACAGATTGCTTCACTTCAAAATACCTTCTCTGGAAATTCGTCGTAAGCAGCAGGATCTTCTCCATTTGCACAAATTACTTCACGCTAGAATTGACTCAACTAACCTACTCTCACACCTCAACCTCAATACTAGATTGTTAAAAAGGATCCGGAAACATAAGGTTTTTACTCTTCAAATCTACAAAAACAATACCTCATTTTTCAACCCCGTTGTAAGAATGTGTAGGCTGTACAACGATCTAGTAACATCCTCTCAAGAGCTTGATGTATTTTGCGACAGTTACAGGTCGTTTAAACGCCAGGTCAAACAAATTCTCAACTGAGTGTCCACCCTTCATTTGCTTAACTATTGCACACAATTCACAATATATGATACAGAAAGACATCACTCTCTATTATTTTATTACATATATATATAGTCCTGACATTGATATTATTCACATTGTAATCCAGTTAAATATATAAAATTTTGTAATGTTATCCAATTTTGCATTTTAATTCAACTTTAATTCAATGTTTAATGAAATCTGATCCCACAATTTAATTCAACTTGATCCTATTCTTAAATAAGAAATTAGTAATGTAATATTGTAATTTTATTTAATGAAATTTATTTTATAATTTATTTTAATCTTACAAAGAAGTTTAACTTCAGAATTAAATTCAATCTTTGTTCAATTTTTTTTTCTTGTGTAATTTTGTTATGAAACTTAATTTTTGTTGTGCTGAAATATTATAATTTTAATCCTTGTTTTAATTATATTAAGAAATATTGTAATTCCTATTATCATTTAGCTTTATTTTGTGTAAAGTTTACGCACAAGTCATAATGCTGTGCACACAATTTTTGGGTACCGATCTAGGTCTTGATTGTTTAACATCCATATTAATACATATACTTATTTCTTTCTGATTGTTACCTGTATGTGTGCCTTAATAATAATAAATAAATAAATAAATAAATATGATGCGCTCAAGCGCGAAAACTTATATGCAACCAGTTGTGCTAGTTGTCGTTTTATGAAAATCTATTAAGAATGAAATACATTTTCAGATTAAGCTAAAACGGATTGTAATTCCATCCAAAACTATTTTAAAGGAAGAAGATTTGTTGGCAGCACTTTTTGACATTAAGTTAATTAAACATACATTGTACACAACCTCAGCACGTGGCGTATGCGTTGAGTCCTGCTGACGGGTGACAGCCGCACTGCGCTCGCGCTTTTATGAAATTTACCTTTATATTCAAAATTTCTTAAAAACTGAATCAAAACAGTACGTTGGCCAAATAATTAACAAAGAGATAGCTTATGATATCAAAGATTAAAAATAAAAATTACTTATGTTCAAACAGAAGTATTATTTAACACATGTTCTTGCAATACTCTGCGATTCAGAAGTCGCCAGACCCAAACTAGACACAGTAGCAAATCAATTCAGCTATTAACCCGGTGCATTCGTCTGTCTCATAATCGAGCTATAACAGCATTGCATTGTTGCTCAAACGAGGGGCAACAACCGTGCGACAAGCGGCCACAACACCCGAACAATGGCCAACCGTTTACTAATCCACTCGTTTAAGCTGTGACCTAAGTAACCCGATGACGATCGGTCAATTAACATCGGTATTTGGTCGGTAATATGATGAATCCGTTCTGCTAAGATCTGCAACTAACGAATCGAATGATCGTACTAACTCTAGAGGGGATACTGAAGTTCACATAGTTGGTAACCCTTCAACCGAGGCTGAGGTCTCAAGATAAACTGTTGGCATTTGGATATTAGTCTCCCTGCATGTTTTTATTTATTTTTAAAAACAAGTTTATGCAAATCAATTTGCAAGTATGCACAAGCAAGTCAAGAAAAAAATATATATACCTCCAAATTACAAAACAAAATTGTACAAAACATTTGCGTACTCTCGTTGAACTAAACAGATAACAATTTCACAAAACGACCAGTTCTCGTAGATAAATGATTTTGATTCCCAGAAGTTTTTTTCTACTTCTTTCTACTTCGACAGGGAAGTAGTCGAAGTAGATAGGATATTTTACAATAATTTTTGCAAAGTAAACGAAGAAGAACTTGCGTTTCTTAAATTTGAAATACATGTTGACTTAAAATTAATTGCAGATGTGGATAGCAACGCCATCTCTAATATTTATGCTATCCTTCTCCTGAGGGATCTCAAAAAGAAATTACTTTGATGAAATAGGAAATACGTCAACTCGGTTCTTATAAGCGAACCCTTTTAATGTACTTAAATATTTATTTACACCCTTTTCGGATAATACACTCGAACTCACTTACTGGGAATTCGCTCTTGAATCCAAACTAGTTCCGAGGGAAATTTGGCATTATATGAATTTTTGGCGATCGTAGGCTGGTTTTGCAGTTTGGGGCAGGTGAAAGCTGAAAAGCCGCAAATAGCCTCGAAAACTGATGATCGGGTTGTCATGTAGTCCCGGTGCCTCTGTAATTAGCATGCGGCTGTTATGCTTTGGGGACACGGCATTTGGCAGGAGGATTCACGCAATCATGAGCCAAACAATGATTTTAACCTGGCTTGGCAACTGACGGCACTCACATTGCGAAGCCATAATTCAATGTGAGTTGATTCTATTGCTTTGATAACATATCTGAGACATGTGACAATATATATGTTTAGAAAAACTTATCATAGTTTTTTTTTTATATTTCAATTATTTTTTTTATTCATTTGGTAATATCGGGTTTAAAAAAATTAGAATATAAAAAGTAGTTACAAAAAAGTATGTATTTTTGCGAGGCAGAAAATAAATGTAGCGTGATAATGAAAGAGAAGCTACAATAATTTACATCGTAAGTAACGCGGTACAGTTACAAAGCTTTGACGAGCAATTTATTATTACATATATATTTTTTCAGTTTGCTGTTGCAGGCTTGAACGTAATAATTATATTTTCTTGATGGACACCGGTAAATCAATTTTTCCGGGCGTTTCTGTAACGTTATATTGTAACGGAAAATTGGTAAAACTGTATGTAAATAAATTTAGCGACTACAAAAGCGCATGAGCATCAATAATCAAATTGTCGAACGTGCAAAATAAGAATTGAAAACTTATTGTGGGACACAATGCAAACTGCTGCGGACAAATTCGATATTGTTGTTCAATTGTTGCCTCGAAAACATAACATCATCAGCGCGCCCGCCCTCATGCAGTCCGCTGAACTTTGCTATTCGAAATATTATGTAAATACTATCCGCGGCGCCGGCGCCGTAATTAACCACAAACCTTCGCAATGAGTCGATGTCAATTCAGCTGTAACATTACGTCAACTACGGATGCATACACTATGACTGCTGTATTTGTGTCGCCCAGCATGCACTGAATTAACAAATTCAATTTCATATTATAGGTCAAATAAGTTAATACATAGTTTGCCCGAATCTTTGTGAACAAAACAAACACCTCGTGGCCTGTTTGCTATCGTAGGTAGTTGAAACATAGCGCGTTTAGCGATAAGTTGAATCGCCAAATCGAGAGGACAGCCGACACCCCGGAGGCGGAGTGTCAGGAAGATAAACCTCAATTACAACAGCAGGACTCAATTTATATGATAGCGCGGCCGCGCACAGTTTATAATGAAAACGACTGTTGTTATTTTTTTAAACAATTTGTAAGGCACTAATATGGATATTGCCGGTGATTGCGTAAGCTAGAGTGGGGCTATAAGACATGTAATAAACGAGGAGTTTGCACACAGTGACAGGCGAGCATGTGGGCCGGGAGGCCGGCGGCAAGCTGACCCGCTATGCGCCGGCGGAGGAGGACGAGGCCACTCTCAGGGAGCTTCTACTTAGGTAGGTGGACACTTAGTGCCAGCGTGCCATCCGCTCGCCATGACCACCTTTTATAGCTTTCCGCCTGTACAACTGGCTTCATTTTTGCATTGTCGATTCATAAATCTGTGTCGATGTGATTTTCTACATTTCACCTTAGCTTGGCATCCCAAATATCTTGTATTGCAGATATTTATCGATGCGTTGATATCGCGGTCGCTGTTCGCCATCACTATCCTTACTTCGCGGGGGAGCCGGCGGACTAGCGCGAGCCGCGCCTGCCCGCGGCGCCTCGCCTCGCCTCGCCGCGGCTCGCTCGCATTTGTATGCATTATTTTACCTACCACTGTCAGCGTAGCCGTAGGCGACGTCGGCCGCTTGCATGGGTGTTCATGTTGTGTTCATTATTGTAGATTACCATGAACTTTTTCCAATCTAGTGTTTGTAGCGTTTCGTATCTTAGCGCCTATTTAATATTTCCATCTAATGCACTTCTGTTGTCATGCCATGTAGTATACGCGCGTGAATTGTAAAATGAATGTAAAGAAACAACAATTACAAATGCCTGTGAACTGTGAATCACATTGAATCACGCGACTCCTTTGTGAATCACCGATACCTGTCGCATAGAGTCGCCACTCAATATCACGCTAATGACAATCTAACGCCCTCTATATGAATGAAACGTCAACTTTGTGCCATTCATCTAGTGTAAAGCAAACTGAACGTTAATATAGAGCAGTTTATATGAATGCGCCTGAACCTACCCGGTTCCCACAGGCGAATCCTTTTATGCATCATAGTGAACCTCAACGGAATCATGACTTAAAGAACTAATGCTAACTATTGCACATAGTTTATGGAATTAGGCTGTTTAAGTTATCAGCTAAAAGTAACTAATATCTACGCATGTAGCCTGTATGTAAGCTGAACATTGTGAAAAGGTTGTAATTAATAAAAAAGATTCTTAAATTTGCCTATGATATCTACATTGGGAGCATGTATATATGTTATAAAATTAATAATAAATTATTCACACACACATGCAATAAGCTGCTCTTACATTATCAACAATTTTATGAATCAGGGCAAAAGTTAGACATTAGCAACTTGTGACTGAAAATACATGAAAATTGTAAATATATAACGGTCGATACACTATTCAATTCATTCAAGTCTCAGTTGACAAAATCTGGGAAACGTTAGTCGACTTATCGAAAATCTTTATCTATTTAAAAAAAATTCGAATAAATTTTTATGAATTATGCTTGTTTCGTAAAAGGACGCGAAACGAGAATTTTTACAGTTCCGCAATTATGAAAACCATATTATTTAAAGATTACGTGACATATCCTGCACTCAGAGTGATCCTAGATGAACAACAAAATATAAACTTGTTGTATATGTGCCAGGTCTATGATTTTGTTAAGTCGGTTTCACGTAGCTTAACATCGTATCTTAATTTGTACAAAGTGGTCCTACGAAAATGCGCTTTGCGCTTGCGCAATTCAACTTGAGGATATATTACTGAGACGCTACCATACAAGTGCATCTAACAAGCAAGTACCAATTATAAGTGTTTATAAACGTCGTATGCATTAATAATTTAATGACTGTTTTATAAAAATGATTCGATTTTTATGATAAGATACAAAAACGAAAAAAGTGCCATATTACAAACAATAATTTTATAAGAAGGATCACTCTAGTCATGTCTTTATTAAAGAGACATCATAATACTTTCATTTTTATTTCCCTTATCTAAATTTAATCATATATAAATCAAACTTGACATGTCACTTACTAAAGCTTACGAAATAATATTTAAATGTTATGTAAGTTCACATTTTAATTTATAATTGATCAAAAGTTATTTATCAAAATGTATTAAAATATTAAAATTTGATTAAAATAAAAAAAAATTCGTTAACCTTAAAAGTTTTCGTTTTAATTCAAACATCTCCTTTCGAACTCCTTAGTTTAAACATTACAGGTACCTACTCAAAACTAATTGTTCAAAATTGTGAAAACAGCTCGCGTTACACGGAAAAAAGGAAATTACATACAAACTTTTATGTAAGCATTAAAACATATAAAAAACAAGAACTTGGCAGAGCAAATATTGCAACTTTTGGATTGCAGCTTTTAAGTTTAAAATTGTACAATAAGCTCAGTGGGGGCTTGCACAGTCCGGTGATCAAAGCTTCCCGCGTCCTTGTTAGCTGAGTGTTTTTTTATAGATTTAGCTTTAAAAGTTGAGAATAAATAGTTTTGTATTTTGTAGCTTTAGTGTACAGACGTATAAATGCGCATTTACTCTAGTTACAAAATGGTTAAAAAGTATCACTACAAAGGTATGTTTTATTTCAATGTAAAAGTGATTTAAAATGTTTAGTTTATAAATGTATAAATAATATATAAACGTTTTTTAATTTTTTCAAAACAGTACTATTGGTCAACATCTTTTAATCTAGTAAAAAAGTGAACATACATGCGACGTTTTAAATCTAATTTAGTTTATATTGTTTACACGAGTTCAATTCCAGGTTATTATTTGTTACAAAGTAACGTACGTAACAATGTAACTGTTAATTCGAGAATACCCAAACACAAATAGACGATTTCTATAGCCAAAAAGTTAAAAGCAGAATAGATATTTTACTTGTGACAGAGTTACACAAACGTACAGTATAAACGAAAAATTAAAGACTCTTTTGAAAAAATATATTTAAAGTAGCATTAATACTTTACTACCGAACTACTTAACTGCATATAAAGTTATCAATTGATTCGCATGCAGCCGCGACCGTTACATGGCGCGATGCGACAAACATACAAAAATCTTTTGCATCATATAATACCACCAATAATTACCGTTGTCTGAATACGGGTTCTGTGGGATGTGTTTTGGAAATCTCTCGCATTCCGAACATATCCTGGAATGAACTATGAAGCTATGTCTTTACTTTATAATCACGACGGTCACATAACGTAACCTTTTTTGCTTAGACCATTTCAATTGTTTCAAAATCTCTCAGAACCAGTCAATAAAAATGTCTCGTTTTGCTTTCTTCCCGAGATTTCTGTCTCAACTTTTAAAATCACACCACTTATGAGGTCTTCCTAGTCAAAATCTTACAAAGCAGGTCCCAAAACAGGTCACTAAAAAGGTTCTACCCCTTCCTTCTAAACTCAGACACTAACGAGTTCAACGTTTCCAGCCTTCAAAGACAGGTGAGCGTGATGAGCATGAACTTGACGGCGAAGCTGGACGAGCTGCAGCGCGGCGACCGACAGCTGGAGACCACGGTGGCGCTGTGCGAGATCCGCACGCAGCTCCAGGAGCTTACCAAGAGTGTGGAGTCCTGCCAGAGTGAGGTCTCGGAGGTGAGAGTGCCATTTATTTTTTATTGAAAATTAGATACGCATTTGTGTTTTATCTCACCTGAGGCGATGCCGTTATTATTGCGCCATTATTATATATATATATATATGCCGTATTATGAGCGAGAAAGCACGAGACTCTGTTATTCTTGTATTTAAGATCTTAACATAATGCAATAAGTTATGTAGTACTGTTCTGCCTCAGCGGCTTATAACATTGGTAGAACTGTAGACGCCTATCCTAGATGTGCCTATTCATTCCACTTTTGGATATTCTAAGACTAATGATAGGAATATTTTGAGTCTTAAACTGTATTAAGATTAGGTATGGGAAATTCTAGATTCTAGATTTAAGTTGAAAACCGGACTTCTAGATCTAAATATAGGCGACAACAGATCACAAAATGTTAATACAATAGCTAAGAAATCTACGGAACGGAACCAAAAATTGGTATGGTTAAAAATGGTTAAAAATTGGTTCATTTAATTTTAATAAGTCAGCTCTTCTGATTTACTTTACCCGTGGAAGGGAAAAGATCAGGACCCTCCACTTAAAGTTTTCCAAAAGGGCGGAATAGCCTTCCTCCGGCAGCGAGGATGTGCAAGCAGAAATCAGTAGGAAAATATTCATGAGTTTTTATATGGAATTACTTTGTATGAAATACAGTATTGCTACAAAAGCAGACTCTGAGTGGAGTCCACTTGTAACTCGCGCATTTGTCAACCTCATTTGCAACTCTATCAAATCGTTTGCTCCGCTGGTTTTCGGTAAAAGAACTTGTGTAAAAATTTAAAAAAAGGAGTCCGTAACTGGTCCACCCAGCTCTCAGAGCAAGGCGGGTGTGCTTTAGTATTCAGAAAAATGTAACATAATGGACATTAAAAACTGGCATTTATTGGCACGTTTAGAAAGCTACATTTTCTGCCCAAAAGTATTAAGACTTATCTGTGTAGATTCCAGTTATACTTTCTTAAGTGTTCACGATTCATTATATTAAATGAAACACTTTTAACCGGACTTTATCGCGTTAATTATACTTTTAAATTTCAACTCAATTTCAATTTTCAGTCCCTCGTGACCGCGGCTTCTGTAAAGGTACCAAAACATCGAGTTAAACCTTGAAGGTATAATTAACGCGATAGAATCCGTTTTATCTAGATTCCAGTTCCGCTAACATGACTCAAAAATAGCATATGCCAACTATGAATAAAAAAATAATAATTAAAAACTGAGTGATAGTCTTTAAAACTGAAGATTAATAGTATTGAAATCTTCATGAGCTTTCGGAACATTTTTGGATCGGCACAGTCAGGTTCGCAGTTTTTGTTAAACAGGGTTGACCCAAGGCTGTTACCAAACGTATTCAGCTCGTGACCTTTGCGATGCTTTTTTATACGGCATTTTACTGAAGGTTCATCTAGATTACATATTGTATTTTACCGCCCGGCATTGCCGACTAATTCCGACCCGGATATGTGGGTAGATCCGCAAGTGAAAGTTTGCAATTGAAATGAAATGAAATGAAATATTTATTTCTCAACATTGAAAATTACTCCACCAGTTCGAAAAAACCTTCGTGAAGAAGAACTGGCAAGAAACTTCACGGGTATATTTTTTTCAAAATAAATTTACAGAGTCTCTTTATGTCTATACAAAATTATTCTTACCTGCATCTGTTAGCTCGGCAAGTTTCCCTTCCCCCAAGTATCCAAACGACGAACACCCTCAAACGGCACCCGTTCACGAGTTAACGCGGGATCCAGCCATCGCCCTCCTCAACCATTAGAGGGAAGTGAGCGACCCGTCACCCGACGCTACCGTAAGAAGACGTACTTTAGTGACAATGACGCTTTAGATATTCATCGGGACGAAGAACTCAACAAACAGACACATTACACATGTTTTGTTATAAATACTAGTACAATCCTGTAAATGAGGGGATTATACCCAAGGGCTTTTATCATCCAAATAATCGGATTCCAAATTATATTTATTTACCTTGTAATTAGGCTTACGTCCAGTCTACGAAGGAAGGAACCTATAATATGTTTTTCACTCGTTACCAATTGTTTCAGCGTTATCGTGGTATTTCTTTATTGATGAAAACGATGGCTTGCTTACCATGCGACCCTCAAGCAGCGAGCGCCAACTGGGCAAAAACGTGCGGCATAATGTTCAAAACGTTCATTGTAAAACTGCAGCATTCAGTACATACATTTTAACATGGTTAATAAAATCAATATCGTATCGAACGATTTCTTGGAAGCAAAATTTTAGATACAAAATATTTAATGCTAAACCACTTCAACAAAATATACGTATCACATAATTAAGTGTTCGAAAATTCTTCTAATAATTTGGTATAATATCTGCAAGGTTTACTTAATAATTAAAACGTAATTAATCACAATTAAATTTAATATAGTTGGCAGACATATATAATTAGTGAATTTTCTGTTATATTTCATACAGGTAACAATTTTTATTTATCATTTTTAAAACTTTTGAATTATTATATTAGAACTGGGCTTTTACTGGTTTTGAGCCTGAGAAAAAAGCAAAATTATTTCTAAATCGAAATAAGATTTTTATACACCTAATAGTTTTGAAATATCAGGAAAAGAGATTGAATCGGCGCAGCACCTGTTGCACCGAGAGAAGCAACCAAAGTGTTGGAAAAAATATTAGGTCTTTACCTATGAAATTGCCGTTTTCACGAAATAAATGAAGCGTAATTTTTTTATATATTTTTTATTTCTATTAATCAAAATAATCACCCATGCAATCAATGCATCTTTGCCAACGCATTGGTAGCTTATTGATGCCTTTCTTGAAGAAATCAGCTGGACGGGAGGCAACAAATTCTTCAAAGGCATTTTGTACTGCCTCTCGGGTATTGAATTTTTTTCCCGCCAAGAAGTTATCGAAATTCTGGAAAAAGAAGAAGCATGTAGGCGCAAGGTCTGGTGAGTACGGCGGATGACGGAGAACTTCCAACCCCAACTCTTGTAGCTTGGAGACCGTCTGCTGTGCAGTATGGGGTCGCGCGTTGTCGTGCAGGAGCAGTGGAGCCGAACGATTGACCAAAGCTGGTTGGAGACGTGCGAGCTTCTCCATCATTGTGTTCAGTTCTTCACAGTACACATCTGCAGTAATGCTTGTCCCGTTTGGCAAGAAGCTGTGTTGAATTACACCCGCGTTAGACCACCAAACAGTGACCATCACTTTTCTAGGGGTAAGTTTTCGTTTAGGGCATTGTTTGGGTGCTGAACCAGGGTCCAACCAACTTGCTGAGCGCTTACGATTGTCAAACAGGATCCATTTCTCGTCACAAGTAACAATGCGGTTCAGAATTCCTTCATTTGTATGCCTGCTGAGCAGTGCAAGGCACGTCTCCACGCGTACTTCGCGCTGGCGGTCATTGAGTTCGTGGGGTACCCATTTGTCAAGCTTTTTTATCTTGCCAATTTGACGCAAATGGACCAATATTGTTTTGATGCTAACGTCGAAAGCTGCTGCTAATTCAGCCTTGGATTGAGTTTCATCAGCTTCCACAATTGCCTTTAATTCGTCATTGTCGACCAAAGTTTTCGGACGACCACGGGGTTCATTTTTCAGGTCAAAATTTCCAGAACGGAAGCGGGTAAACCAATAACGGGTGGTGCGTTCGTTTGTAGTGTTCGCTCCGTAAACGTCGTTGATGTTGCGTGCCGCTTGTGCCGCTTTGCTGCCACGACGGTACTCATACTCCATAATTACTCAAAGTTTTAACTTATCCGTGATGACGAAAAATGTTCGAATGCGTTGAAAACAAAACACTAACTATTAAACAAATGACGATTTTAGAAAAAGTTTGTCAAATAAAATTAATTTGAAATTAGAATTATCAGTCAAAAAAAAAATATTTTCATTTGAAATGGCCAGTACGGCAAAACGGCAGTTTCATAGGTAAAGACCTATTATTCATCTTTCTTTTTCGACGAACGCGACAGGCGATACCTTTCAATTAGATCAGAACTTAAAAATATTTGACATTAAATCAACACTCGTCCTTTTAGTTTTAATGATTTCCATAATCCACCTGGAATACGGGACTTTATAACTAAAGTCTTCGTATATCAAAGCATAGATGACAATAATAACAAGATTATTTCTTAAACTTCATAAATGATTTACTTACGCCCAAAAACTGTAAGGCAAGATATACTACTGATTAGTAAAATTGAGGTGGATCTGAAGACATTCTTAGGCTACAGATAGATACTTTTGAGAAATGCTCCTTGAACAGATACAATGAAATTGCAAGGAAAAAACTATACATTAATTAATTAATGTACATACTATTTATTTCTAGATCAGTGGCGGATTTACCAGCAGTCTGAGTAGGCTGGAGCCTCGGGTGGCAGATTTTAGTTAGTACTGTACAGTAAATTGATTACTCCGTCGTCCGTTTATGAAAAACTACTGAAAGTAACCAGTAGGGGAACAAAAAATCAGCAGGAGCGGCAAAATTTGAATGGCCTACTGGCGACAAATGTGTGAATCCGCCACTGTTCTAGATTAGTTGATCTATTTCTAATCGTGACGAATTGCTCTAGTTACATCTGTCAGGTAATATTGATAAAATCGAACTTGATAAACCGCCATAACATGATAGTTTATGAGATTGTGATCCAGTTAAAGGAAAAGATCGGCTAGTGAAATTATAATATTTAGCAATTAAATCTACTTATGCTTATAATTGGGTGGCAAAGGTTTGAAAATAACAAATACTACTAATGATCTGCATGCACACGGGTGCCACTTACAAGATTGATTGTGTGGGCCTGTCGAATAGTTACAGAACTATTTTTGTATAAATTCAATTAAAAGCCACCCATAGATATATCCATGAATAATCCCTCATGATAGTAGGTGTAAAAGTCCCTTCGTAGCCCTGGACCAGCACTAACCACCTTCATAATTGCAGGTGAAACGCGACATGGTGGCAATCAAGCAGGAGTTGGACACAGTGCAGCAGGTGAAGGAGGAGATCGAGGAGTTGCGCGAGTACGTCGATCGTTTGGAGGAGCACTCGCAGAGGAGGAAACTGCGGCTGTTGGAGCAGGTCAGTTCCATCTTTCTGCTCTCGACTATAAAGAACTAACCTACCTGCGCTACTCTTGTTAAAAAAAAACTTATCATTGATTTTAGAATTTTATTTGAAGGTATTAAAGTCTTCCACCGGTTGTTTGTGTCAATCGCGAATAAAATCGAACAAGAACTAGACCCGTTTTTTTAAATAAAATTTACAACGTGTTTGATATCTATTCAATTTTATTTATTTCTATTAGCTCGACAAGACTCCGTCTGAAGATCAGCCACAGATATAGCGTTTGTCAGTAATGTGGTCGAATGTTACGTGCAATTGTAATAAAAATCTGTAAAATAATGAATCCTATAATTATCTAGTAGTACATATACATTTATACCTACGTAAAGTGGTATAGCTCCTTTTTCCTCAAACTATTCTTATCGAACTCAAGCTCCACAAAACAGTTTTTAAGAAAATTAATGCCCCGTTCTCCATGATTAATGTTTCTTTCAGTTTAGTAGAAATCACAGTCACATAATTGGACGAATTCGAAACTACTGGAAACCTTATTCCAAAGCTTAAGCTTTTGCACAAGGAAACATAAATAATAAACTAAATGTAACTAGCCTATACCACAAAACAGTAGGAACCAAACAGTACTAAATAACGTCACAGAATCATAGTACAATTAAATTGAACTGATTCCGTATTCATGTCAGTAACGCAAGAGAAACTACCGAAAGCGGCTTCCCTTCAGAATCTAATTAACATCGTTTGTAAGGTACCTGCAAGTTCGCTAAGGACCTTACAACTTTTACAAAAGCTTCTAACGCACATGTGAGAACATCAAACGTGGGGCGACATTAAAATCACACCCTGCAATTGCTTTAAAACCAGATGTGACAAAAATATCAACAGTTTGGAAAGTCGGCGTTAGTACCGCTAGCGTGTTTTGGAATTTTTGTGAATGGAAGTGCATTTTATAATGGACAGAGAGTTTAATGAGGTTTTTGTCATATGAAAATCATAAATATTGTCTTGTTTGATTAGGCAGGTCTCAGGGAAAATGTTTCGGTGTTTCTTTGTCAATATCGGATGTATTTTTGACCCTGACCTGTTCTCCAGGTAAAGTAGATACGGATAAAGTTTATTAAAGTTAAAAACATTAAAACCTTTATCAGCTTGACGCAAAAGCTTTTTGCTGGACTTAAAATTAATTAATGGTTGCAATGAATGGAGACACTCTATATTGAATATAAAAAACTTGCTAATCAAAAAATTATATACATCTTTTCAATCTTATATTAGTGGTTGCAATGAATCGAAAAAATCTATATTGGATATTTAAAAAAAACTTTATAATACACAAATATATACATCCCTTCAATAACTTACTAGTGGTTGCTAATTGATTAGTGGTTGCAATGAATGGAGAAAATCTGCATTGGTTATTAAAAAACATTATTATAAAAAGTGTGTAAATGTTTTTAATCTATCTTTATCCTACGCGTATTGAATTATCGTTATACATGAAATTGATTGAGATATAAAGGTGAGTTACCGATTTGTTGTTCTATTTTAAATTTAAACTGCTCATCTAAATATTCAATACAACTAGCAGTACTTCCGTTTGTGCCTATTTAACACAATTATATCTCCAAGGATTACGTTCAGCAGTGGATGGCAAACATTTTTACTCGACATGTATACCTCTCGCATTAAACTACGAGAATTTTTCAATTTACCTCTATTTTCGTAAATTTCACTGATATGTACAGGAGAATATATTTCTATTAACCTCTGTGGTACATGAAATTTTATTGGTGAAGATAATATTAAATTTTGTACAAAACCTACTTTCACTAGATTTGTCTGGTAACGCTGTGGTCGAATAATTACAGTTGGATGACTTCATTTAGTTCTGTTTGTG
This sequence comes from Marasmarcha lunaedactyla, assembly GCA_923062675.1. Lineage (NCBI taxonomy): Eukaryota > Metazoa > Arthropoda > Insecta > Lepidoptera > Pterophoridae > Marasmarcha > Marasmarcha lunaedactyla. Next base: position 6,399,555 of record OV281339.1, on the reverse strand, counting down.
GTTAATGTGATATTTCCACACACCATGTAATATTTTCGGTATTCTTTTAATAGATTTATTCTAAAAAAAAAAAAAAACTTTTTTTTTTTTAAGTCAACAAGTTAAATACCTCTCTACCAAATATAAAACCGATCAAAGCATCAATTACAAACAAAGCTGTCTGTAACAAAATAAATTGTCCAGTTCTTTCAGATGCAGTGAGCTTTCTTCGTTAGTACAATCAATTCTCATTTCTAATATCATGATGGTTGTTTCAGGGCCTAACCTTCTTCTTGTCGTACGCCATCTTGGCGGCAGTCCTGGGCATGCTGCAGTTTGGATACAACACCGGAGTCATCAACGCGCCTGGCAGGGTGAGACGCTCAATGCATTTTCACTTTTAAAATCATTCATTTGTCAAAGTGAGACCGAAAACAATGTATTACCTACTTGAATAGATTAACTTATTATTACAATCAAAACTCAGTTTAAACAACACAAATAACAACAAACATTATGGGCTTGGCTGCCACCTTAAAATAAACACACGGAAAAGAAATTATTTTGAAAAAAGATTTGAAAAATAATAATATGATTATTGATTATTATTAGGTAGTACCAATAATTTAAAAAAACAGCTTTAATAAGCTTTTAATTGATTTGTATAGCGACATCATCAATTGAACAATCAAAAGTTTCAAAAGGTTGAGACAGATGGCGCTTTGTAAAAAGACGAATCAAAAGTGTTTTTATCATGATTTTAGAAATTTCAAAAATGTATTGATGTATTTTACAATATTTTGCTACCAAAATGATCAATACGACAGTATGCATATGCTTATATAGGTTGAAAACCTACTTTACGTCGAAAAACCTATCGTGGAATGTTTTAGTCTGGAGGAAATATAGTTCATGTCAATGTTCTCACTCTGTCAATCTCATTCGCTCGCATTTCGTGTGGTGTTTGTTGGTGCTGATGCGTTAACGTTTTGTCTGAGTGTTTATTTCTTTTAATTTTTGGTTTTTAACGACGACTTCTGCTATTGAAAATGGACTCCGATAGATCTCAACCCAACATCCACGGCATGTCCTCGGACTTGGATCCTTCTTCAAACAATAACTCTGGCATTTCTTGGCATACTGAATCTTCTTTTCAGGATGACCTGCGCATGAACATGGATTTACCGATTTACAGTGACATATATAAGACATAAATGATTAATCAAAAATAATTTATATTGTTTTATTTAACTAACTTGGTACTAAAACACCTTCAGATATCTGATTTCATTGTTATAAACATCTCAAAACAATAAATACAACTACAATATTTAGTTGTTCATGTCGCAGCCCAAGCACTATACAATATGGTTAAATGACAGTTATACAATTATTGATCATTTACAATTAAGAATGTGCACAAATAAACAAGGGAAAAATAATTAATTTTAAATTGAGTTAATGTTTTGTTAAATAGCTGGAACAGATAATTTGCTGATAGTAAATTCGAATTAACGGTCGATTCGATTTGAAAATAATTCGTTTTATTAAAATATTTCTCGGTTATCGGATTGTATTTAATGAAGGTTCGATAATAGTTTCAAGTATAATGTTAAGTGTCATATATGAACTAAAAATATAGCGTTAAAACATTCTGTCCGTAGCATTGAATGTCCCATGCGAATGGATTGATTTGGATGCGGTTTTTTCTGCCTGAAAGCTTTGGATTAAATTAAAACAGTGGATTAGTGACGTTCTAACAAGACGCACTTTATCACTAGATCTGGTACTCGCACAAACTAAAGTATATATTACAGTTAGGATACCTTATTAAAAAGAAAGAAATAGAGAATGTATCTATGAATATATATTTTCGTATAGAGGCAATCAAATTGCGTCTATAGTTGAGTCATAAAACATTACGACAAACACACAACACTAGAAGAGCGAGCGAGAGTTCCAATATGCCTATAAGAGTGAGCGCGAGATCTGGTAAAAATGATTTATGACTCAGTGCGCACGTTTGTAATGGCTTAATTATAATTTGAGTTTAATAATGAGTATGTCACTTCGTCATTTCGTCATATCTGCCTCTGTTTTTCTTTAATCAAATTCGTTAGCTAGTTTAGTGAAATGAAACGAAAATACACTTTATTGCCAAATCAATCATAAATAAATAAATAAAAATTGAAATACACAAAAAAAGAAATGAAAGAAAGGCCTTATCACTAAAAGAGTGATCTCTTCCAGGTGACCTGAAGTGGTGTAGAGTGTTATAAGTCACGTTTACTGAGAATCACGTTAATCAACGTTTATTAATGCTTATTTCCTGTGAGTCGGAATATTTTAAATCAGCGTTTAAAAAACATGAATCTTTAAAATACTTTTTGCCAATTAGGTCTGTATAAATATAACTACTAATTATACTTACTAATTTATGTAAGGGGCGTTTTTAACAAAAGTACGCCAATAGGTTATTTTTCCACCGGCATTTTCCTCTCGGTCTACCCAAAAATAATCTTTAAAATACCGAAATTGCTAACAACAGTAACTTACATTAAGTATTACCTTATTAAAATAATTAAAAATATTTTAAGTTTTTCAATTTACTCTCCTCGTCTCCGGCAGAACATCGAGAACTTCATGAAGGACGTGTACAAGGACCGCTACGGGAAGGACATCCAAGAGGAGACAGTCAACCGGCTTTACTCCATTGCTGTCAGCATCTTCGCCATCGGAGGAATGCTAGGAGGCTTCTCTGGAGGGATGATTGCTAACCGGTTCGGAAGGTAAGAATCTCAAGAAACATTGTTGGAGTTCTTTTTTGTTGACAATGTTTATAAATGTGTGCGTCCGAACGTAACGCTGGGCATTTCATGATAAGATCGATGATTCGAAAAATCGTACTCTTCGCCGTCTTATATATACGTGGGAAACTAAGAATATTTGAGGATAAAAAAAATAATGTACTGTAGCCTTTTTTTTACATATTTTCAAATAACTTTACCGTTCTGCAACAAGTGTTCCCTTAACGGCCTTCTCGAAGGCAGTGAGCGCATCTTCCGGTTAAATAAATCGCAGGTTATCTTAAATACCAAGTAGGAAAGAAAATATTGGCGATCAACATTTTTCCAGGGCCTCGGTCGTTTCGCTTTCATAGGCGTTGCTTTATTTTTAAACAGCAATACGGTTGACTATGGCGCTTTGTTTCTGGATCATATTGATAATTCCAAGATTCGTCACCGGTTATGATATCGTACCACGGCGGGAAGAACCTGATTTGAGTTGATCAACCATATCATGGCAACATTTCACGCACGCCTACGTCTGAGCATCAGTGAGGTTGTGGGGTACCCAGCGCGAAACAGTGGTCCTCACACAATGGTGGTTGTGTAGAATGTCATGAACACTTCCCGATCCAATTTGCAGATTGTGCTGACTCTCCTCGTATGTGATTCGCCGGTTTTGTTGACTCACCTTTTTCAATTTCAGCACGTTTTTTTCCGTAACAGCAATCAAAGGACGAAAACGTCTTTCTTTATCCTGCAAATTTAAGCGACCGCACTTAAACTCGTTATACCGGCGGTAAACAGTTGGTTTAGACGGCGTCTTGTCCATAGAAGCTAATTGGAATCGATTAAACGATGTATCAGGTTTCAAGTTGGACTTGAAGTCGTAAAGATCATTGCACGAACATGTTCCCAACGCAGATCCTATTTTACCAGACCCACAATAGTTTAGTAATGTTGGTTAAACCATTTAAAGGGAAATTTAAATTTAGAACAAAATTAATTTCACTTTAAAAAAATCTAAATTTCAAAATAAATTATAACTTGGCAGCGTCCCTTACATGAAAACTTTCTCAGTGGCCTGGTCCAGTAACTTGAGTAAGAAAGTAGAATCGAAGAGAAACTAGTTATAAAATGTTACAGCACTTTTCATGACATTAAAAAACATAATTTAAAATAAAATAACCGATGCCTCTTTTTTAATACTTTTTTTAAAATGTTTACTTTATAACTACAATTTTAAGAAAGTTTAGTGATGACGAATTAATCATAAATCCCTCACCTACGAGATTCTTAGCAATCATGCACTGCTCACAAAAATACTCAAAAAATTTAATTACATACTTATTCAAGTAACACGTTTTCCCCTGTTCAAGTTTACGTGAACCAATGAACCGGCAAAACTTGTACATAATAAATAAGCCAAATATCTACTTAATCAATCACTTAAGGCATACATATTTATGAGTTCGTGTTCAATAGACATCAAGGGCAATGTAAATGATAATACTGGGTATTAATACAGAGCCTGTCGCACTGAACAATTTGAACATGAACAATTTCTTGAATATCATTTTATCATAATATTAATATTCACATAATACTCTAAATAAATGTTTGAGGATTGTTTTAAAACGATTTCGACTGTCGGAGTGTGGTAACAAAACGTTGAACTTCTTCATGATAAAAGAGTTTAGTTGTCTTTGGACGGTGTAAATATTCCTCCTCCTGGACCTGGGCTTGGCATCTAAACCTTATCTTTAGATACATAGCCGAATTAACGTGTCTTAAATTCTTCTACATTCAGATGATCGAATAAAATTAGCAGGCTTGAATTAAAATAGCTGTAAACGTTTATATTAAATAATGGTACCGCCATGCTAAATGAATCAAATTTTACAAGAAAATCTAATATTTAGCAACGTTTTAGTATTGCTTTGCTTAATAATCAAAATTAACAAGTAAGTATCTTCATTTTAATAAAAGAGAAATATTGAAATAAAATCCTGAATAAAAGCTCAGAAAAAGCGAAAATCAAAGTTTTTGCAGGCTTTAATTCCAGTAAAGATTTTCAAACTTGTCTTATTATTCCAGTTTACGTAAACATTTGTCTACAATTCCAAATAGGTAATATGTATTTAAAAAAAACGTAGTGTTTTACTGAAATTTTATATCAGATGCCATGAACATCGCAAATATTATAGTTTGTTTTGTGCGGAGAGGCTAGAATCAAATTGGGACTCGCGTATTCAGCCCGCATGCAAGACTTTTACGATGGTTTTGACTCGGTACACCACTGGAGGTCGCTAAGAATATCTTCCTTATTGTCTCCATTGTTTAAAGCACACTCAACAAGAATTTAAATCTAAAACATAGTTTGTAATATTTTTTCGTACTTATTAAATTATAATAGATAAAATAACAAATTAAACTTGATTTTCTCAAGCATAATTTGCAGTTATTTGTTTACATTTTAAATATTTTTTATTTAATGAACGGTGGAGAATGAATGTTACACTGTGGAGGTTTTACAGAAAACAGAAATTTTGCGAACCTAGTAGCGCCACAAAACTAACCAAGCGTTTCAAATTTTAATTTAAAAAAATAATTCACAAGGCACGTACATGTTTTGTGACCAATCTAGACTAAAATACAATTGACCATAATTCTCTGTCAACCATGATCTCTAAACTGATGTAGAAATTCTTTGCCTTCCTTTAAACGCTGTCTGTATTAAATTGCGAACACTTTGCCCCATGAACAAAGTTATTTCTTTATTGTATCTTTAACCTAACCTGTCTATATTAGAGGAATGTTTTCAAAAAAATTCAGATCTATCTAAGACTATTACTACAGACTTATTTTTGTTTTATTCAAACAAAAAATGAGATCCATTATTTTACAAGTAACAAATAATAACATACTATAAAATATAGTGGTATAATTATAAATAACTTAAAACAAGTTGCATAATATTTACCACATTAAAATACATGAAGAATAAATACAATTAAATATTAAAACATTTATAATCAAAATTTTGTGTTTGATACAATAGAATATAATACTAGAGAATTTAAATTAAAAGAAGACAAATACTTAATTTAAGTTTCGAACAGCCCACCCCAAGCCTGACCAGAAGCAAATGTGCCCATCACACTTGCGGCATTGTCCCACCTCGTTGTCGGAGGCCCATTTCTTGATATAAAATCAATGCTTCCGACCTGTAAATTCAACTACGAGCGGCACAAAGAAGTAATTTGCCGCCAACCTCGCGTACTTCTCTTTCGTCTTCTGCTTCGCCGGTTGCCCCAGCAGACAATCTTGTCCGACTCAAATGGCAGGCTGCAAAGGCACTAACCCATATGAGACACTGATCTCTCCGCCATGGCAACAAAGTTACCCTCTGGGTTATACTTTATAAAGATAAATTAATGTTAACTTTTATATGTAGTAAGATTGTAAATGTCATAGATATCACAAACAAAAATGTTTACTATTCTAAAAAAAAGACGACCCCAGAAATATGTCAATAATTTCCGCTTAAAGATACTTTAGCCAATAATATATTCTACAGTAATTCTATATTTCATATAGATATGTTGTCGGTTCATTGCCACAGATTTTAACTCATTATGAAGATCCAACTCATCCAAGTGGGAATGCCATGTTATACTATTCGTAGTAGAGACGGTAAAAATCAATGAAAAATTAAGACGTGATTGATGTTCGATTCGGTAACAGAACCCGAGGTCTTAGGCCCGTAATTATCAATATCATAATGTATAATCTTGAAGACTGAGAAAAAGCAAGACAGGGTTAGTGTATTTGTTTTCGAAAATCAAGAAATGTACCTAAATATACCTAAAAATCTTCAAATTTCGGAAATGTCTTTTTATTCATTGTCATTGTAGGAGACTTAAATATGAATTATTAGATGATTAGTGTTGTTGTTTATTAATGTTGTTGTTTATAGTTTACTCACTACATCTTATATGTATAATTTATTTTATTTAATTTGAGACTACATTAATTAAAGGATTGTTAATATACATATTTATTTTATAGCTCTTTGTATTAATTGAAATTATTAATTGTTACTTATGACTTTTGGTTATTATTTTATAAATTGAACTCGGACACATTTTACGCAAAGACACCCTTCTGATATTCATTTTGTAAAGGGAAGTTCTGCCCAAAGGAAACCTGCAAGTCTTATTTTTTCAAATATCTTATTTTCTGGCTGCTGGAATGCCACTGAAAACCACTGTTTTATATCCGCCTGACATCGCCATAATTATCTTTGCCACTTTCTGAACTATCTTAATAACGATTGCACTGTTTCGGTAGAAAAAAGCGCTATACTTTCTTGAAACGCCGCATGAAGATGTTTTAGCGAGATTTGTTGTTACTACATTCCGCTATTCGATACCTTTTTTGTTATATGTTAAAAACAAATATTTAATAGGTGGAACTGAACTTTTCAATTAGAATTGCATTTTAAACATTGAAGAAAGAAAGCAAAGAAGCTAATTAAACGTTGGTTTAAACCACTTTATCAGCTTCTTACACAACTTTAAATTAAACAAATTTGTTTTATTAACACAACACATACATTTAAATACAGCAATTTACTTATTCTCTGAATTCCCATAAGAATCGAACATATCAAGAGTTTCTAGAGAAATACAAATTGAACATTTCACGATGTAGACATTTCCTCGAACTTCTGAGGAATTACTGAAAAAATAATAACTTCTTGTGGCCATCACGAGGTAACTTATGTTAACGAATCCTGTCAATTACCTTAAGGCACTTATACATTTCACAATTAAGCTCTCCGAGACTTTGTTTTTCTCTGGAACCTCGTTTGATAAATGTGAGTTAAATACGACTTACCGATGTTTGTAAATATGTTATTTGATAACACTTTTACAATTGTTTCTTAGGAAAAGTATATCTACCTGATTTCTAATCACATGTTTTGTAGAATTCAATGAGAGTGAAGAAGGTTTGACGTTGAAACGCTTTTGTTAGAATATTTCAAGGAATTTAATGGGACGGAATTTGGTTTAGATTGTTCATTTCAATTGGTAACAATTAAAAATCACAGACATCTTGTAGATGACACATTAAATACTCGAATAAGGTTGAATAGGAAATTAATTTCTTGCAAATTTACATTTCAGGAGAAGAAAATGCTCGTAGCTTTAAAATCAACTTACTACTTTGGATCTCATTTTGCGTATTGTGACTATTTTATAAACTTTTTTACGGAAATCAAAGTTTATATGTGTTGCCTCGAAATTAATAATCACATTTATTATTCTATGCTGAAGATATAAATAAGATATATGTTGTAATACATCCCTATGAAACTTGCACCAAAATATTGATAATTTAAAGAATATTTAAATAATAATTTAATAATTTAAATACGTAATAGAACACTACGAATTTCATGCAAATTTTTCAAAACATATCGCACGATATATCTTAGGAAATAAACATATAGTAATTTCGTCCACTATAATATGGTCTTCAACAAACCTTTAAAATCTTTCTTAATTTTTAATTATAAATGTGTAGACGTTTGACTTCCATCTCACCAGCTGGAAACAGGTGACGAAAGCGAGGGTGGTACCCTGTATTTATGTGTGGCTGCTCATTAAATTCTAAATTATTCCTCAGGAAAGGCGGGCTTTTACTGAACAATATTCTGGGCATCAGTGGAGCTAGTCTGATGGGCTTCACCAAGATCTCCCACTGCTACGAGATGCTGTTCTTCGGTAGATTCATCATAGGCGTTAATTGCGGTAAGTTCTTTTTGAATAGTGTTACCTTAATAATTAGGCTTAATAATTAGGCACTTTATAATACATTGTACAATCAGGGCAGTTACGTAAAATCTTAGTATATTCCACAAAAACTCAAGATCCTTTTCAATTCTAAATTGTGTAAATGGAATAACAAACGCTCTTTCTTAAACAGTTGGATTACGATTCACTTGCTTAATTTAATCCTTGCTTTTCAATGCAATGACATTTAATATGATTTTATCGTCCTTAATATTAACTGCCATAATTCCTTCGTGCAGATGTGGCAGTTTTCTTTTACTTTAAACAGCTATTTTACTTTCTGGAGCAACAGCCATTCCAACCGAAGTATACAAAAACTATCGGGAGTTTAGTAATCGACTGTATAATTATAAAAAAAAATATGTATTCAACTTTCTTGACCAAAATTTCAAAAGAAATCTTATTAACATATAATTTATTTCGAAATGTTGCTGTTTACGTTGTTTTACAATGAAACATATCCTACATTATATTTTAAAATTCTTTTAATAGGTAAAAACTTTGATGTGTTATAGATCACCATACAGCGAATTGGGGGGATCCCAGAATACACCTACACATGTCAACAACCATGACCCGAGAACAAACATCTACGTTCATCATACAAATGAATGCCCCGGCCAGGACTCGAACCTGGGACATCTGGCGTATCAGACAAGGGTTCCTAACCACTAAGCTACTCGGCCGAACATAAAAATATGATGTTTATACACTGTTGATCTATATTTCAAATAATATGGGCTATAATAAAATACATCCTCGAATCCTAGTCCGAATGTACCCATAAACCCGCTCCCGCTCAACTTGTCGGAGCAGTAGCATGCCAACCCATGCCAGTTCTCGCTTGGCTCGCTGCCACTGCGTGATTCGCTGTAACGTGCTTTGCCAACGAGTAGGTATTTTAAAGCCCCTTTGAAATCCGAAGTCTTTAGGTATCTTCAGTTACCTGACTTGTCCCGGTACACATGATACATCCTACGACAAATAAACGAATTTTTATTATTAAATCTATTTATTTATTTATTTGGGAAACATACAACTATTTAATGTAGTTAAGTTAATTAATAATGGGTAACACAAAAGTCACTAGAGTTTCCACAGTTAAAATATTACACAAATATCCAATAATAAGAATACAACAATAATAAAACTTATATTACAATTCAAATATTTAAAAAAAAAGTAATAGTAGAAGAAAATGTTGTACAAAAGACACCTAATAGACATTCTCTCGTCTAAAAAACGTATACTTTACAAAAACGGTAACTTAACTTCACAATCAGGAAAATAATGTTCCCAACTTCTTTGATCAGTCAATAAAAAGTGCAAACTCAAAACTTTGAGAGGTCAAGAAAATAAAATATCTTGTAACGAGCCGACGGGATGCATTCCCAGTCAATTATGGAACTTAGATACAGCTTAGCTATTTACGCCCACAACAGTGTTACTGAATAAAATATCTAGATTAAACTAGACTCTTCGAGGTGGCTATCATATATCAATAGTTAAAGACAGAACTGTCGTGCATATAATACCTGTTTACACTACAAGCAAATCCACTCTTATTTCGAACACATAAGGACCTTGTTTAACTTATTCTTGTATAAATAGTTTTTATCAAAGTTCGTGATTTCACAAGTTGTTGTCAATACCAGCTTTAAAGTTTAAGCCACTTCACGCGCAGGCGCAAGTTTACTTGGGAAGTGGTTTTCTCCTTCTTGTGGCACGTTCAGTTAGCAAATTTTTATATCAGAGAAATCAAATATTGATTTCTCAACTTGACAATTACTTGTTCTTGTTAAAGTTATATAAAACATGATTCTTATACCGGTTCGAAAAACTTTCGTGCAGAAGAACCGGCAAGAAATTTAACGGGTTTTATTTTGAAAATAAATTTGCAATGGCTTTTAGGTGTATACCAGATAAATCTAATCTGCATCTGTTATACTATTTCCATTTTTTTTATTTTCTCGATGACAGCTCCTGTGTAACTTTGTGCGAGCGTTCTTTTTACATTATGTACCTATGCATTATTTTATTAAAATATGACGTTTACACACGTACAAGGTTATATAATACCAGAGTCGGAGAAACTGATAGGGATGGAGCTATTGGATGGAGCTGGAGAGCATTATATCAAATTAGAACTGTCATCGAGAAAATAAAGAAATGGAAATAGTATAGCTTAGTAACATACCACATACTATCCACACGACGAACGACCTAAGTCCGCGGGATCCAGCCATCGCCCTCCTCAACCATATTAGAAGGAAGCAAGGGAAATTATATTCCTCAAAAATAAATATGAAATTGTTACTGAAGAAACGTCAAAATTTGAACAAAGGTTTTCAAAAGAAACGATAAGTTTAATCACAAAAACACCTTATGTAAATGACATTTGCATTTCAAAGCAGAAAACAAAGACAAGTCGTTTACGAATCACATCAGCAAAACGATAAAGACAATTTGCCTGTGGCATAAATAAAATATAATCACAAAGTTTTAATATCACCTCTATTGTAGACGTTACATATGAACCAGCTACCATGCATGTATAGAAGTATTTCTGTGCCACGTCACGCCATAAATCACTGGCCACTGCTTATCAAATGTAAATTACTCGCATTAAGAGAAATAAAAGGTGGTTTTTATTTCCAGTTAAATTGCACCGTTTTAAATAATGCCTTTTCCCCCGCTTATGTCAACGTAAGCATTGATACCTGACCATGTTAAGAGCGCCAGAAAAAAATTGGATTTACCTCGTTTTAAATTCGAAATGTGAAGGCGAAGCAACGTTTAAGGTTTGTCGTAGAAACTCGAATCTTATTTTCAGTGCTCCAAGAATTTACATGTATATTTGCATTCTAGAGCCTGTGCACAGAAAGTAAACGCGGGCCATTTTTTTCCATGGCCTACGTGAGCAAAGCCCCGCACAGAAGTTTGCAATATACGGTTAAATCCAGCCTTAAGTTTGACTGCGCATAAATTTTATGTGCAATTTGAAATCGGGTTGCTACTCCAGGCTATAATTCAAGTTGGTATATGATATCTTGGTGTGCCCGGTTAGCATATTAGTGAACCAGTTTCGAGGCCGTATTGGCCTACATTCATTGCACACTTTACGCGCGAGCTCGCCGCCAGCCAACTAAATATGTAATGCAACAGACGAACTACCCTCAATAATATTAGGTTTATTACACGCTAGATAGAATTACTGACGAGTTCTAAGAGTCTGTTCACGAAACTCGACCTTTCAGGACCCTTAAACCGGAATAATTAAGTTGATCTAATGCTGTTCTAAGTTGGCGTTTAATTTATTGTTTACTAGACTATCCCTGGGGATTCGGACCATAAAAGATCAGCATTCTCATTTTCTGGGTACTTATTCTTTAAAAACTCTTAAATTTTTTAATAATTATTCGTGTCTTACAAATTTTCGTACTAGTACTTTATAATTTATGCCCCAAACGTGTTTATTGCATAAAATTTTACATTTTTCCAGGAAATGTCCTATTCCACATTGATATTTTCCAGATTAATTTTATTTCCCTTCCTTTCAATCTCTTTCTTTTTGTCTACACCCATTAAATTTTTGATGGAGATAAATAAAGGTTTTAGAATATAAATATTTTTTTTCTTAGATTTTTGTTTGCGTTCGTCAAAGCATTAAAACTCGAAGCCACTTCATACTTGCTTTCAGTCAAACAAAGTTCCTACCTACTCAAACATCTACGAAAGATGCTTAACATACAAATCATACGCAATGAGAGAGCTTATACTTTTTTCATGTCGTAAATAATAGGTGGGCGTTCAAAAGCTTTCTGTACGAAGTTACAACTTTTATATTTTCGTTTTGCATGATAAACATGTTTACACCCGTGGACATATTTATACTTGGAGCATCCACATGCAGGGTTCTTGAAAGCCTCTTCGAATACACTGCATTCGTTTAACGTTCCATAATAACAGTAGAGGCAGTTTAGTAAACTAAAGTCGATGGCCGAGTAGAGTACGTAGAGTACGCCGGAGGTCCCAGGACTCGACGTCCGAATGCCCCGGCCAGGACTCGACGTCCTGGCCGGGGCATTCATTTCTGTGATGGACACAGATGTTTGTTCTCGGATCATGGTTGTTGATATTTATATATGCATGTTTATTCTGGGTTTCACCCCAGTTCGCTGTATGGTCATAGTTAACACAAGCAATGCTTATTTTGGGGCCATACAGTTGGTGTGTTTCCCTAGGGATTTATTTTTTATTATTTTTATATTAAAATAAACTTCACAAGACTTTCACATAATTTCCCGTAGTTTTTGAGGGTTAATTTACCGTAATTGAAACTCCGTTTATGGTGAATTATGGTTCATACTTGTGAATTGTACTTGGTTTGTTGACTGTAGCAGTAAAAATCTTAAAAGGTTTTTTTTAATTATATATAATTGAACTTTAACATGAATGCAGCTTTAAACTAGTGTGCCTTTTTCTGTGCTTTGTACTACATTCCCTAAGGTAAAGTTTTTGAAACGCATGCATATTATCAATATATAATTATTTTTATTGAACTTCGAAAAATTTAATTACTGATCAAGCTAAATTTAAGTTCGAAAATAAGAGCAAACGTGTGTTTGTTATAAGTATACGTATGTGTATTTTGCATTGACGAACAATAATTATAATAAATAATTTCGCATCCCGGCAGCGCAGTGGGTGAACATGTAGGCGGTTGCGGAATAATCCTTCTTGCTGATTGCAAATATTTTACGCTTGGTGTCACGCTCACTTGTACAGTGACAATAAAATATGCAATGTGAGCCATTTCAAAATAACGGGATTTTAAGTAGTGAAACTTGAGTTATTTTATCGGGTAAAAGACCTTAAATATTGCCTGCATTAGACTGTCTATTTTTCTAAAGTCTTCTGGCCTGTACCTCTCTTATCGGAAAATAACAATGTTAAACAAGGAAAATTTATAGTTTACAGACAATCTCCTAACAAAACAAATTCTAATGGCTTTAATATTTTGTTAAACTCTTTTTTTATATACCCTTCTTAATATCTATAGCTGAATTTAAGGTAGTCTAATTAATCGTTTATAAAAGAGCGCAACGTTGTGTTAAGGTAGAATTAGGGATTCTGGAGCCTTCACTACGCTTCGGCACCTTCTTAAATTCTACAAACTTTTCGGTTTCCTTTGCCAACTTGGTTAAAACTGACTTTCTTAATTCAGCAACTTAAATTCTCATCCTCCCACAGGCCTCAACACATCGCTCGTCCCCATGTACATATCGGAGATAGCCCCATTGAACCTCCGCGGCGGGCTGGGCACGGTCAACCAGCTCGCGGTCACCGTGGGCCTGCTGCTCTCTCAGGTGCTGGGCATCGAGCAGATCCTCGGCACAGATGATGGATGGCCTATCTTGCTTGGTGAGCTTTTGAAATCTATAATGTGATAAATACAGGGTGCACAGAGAAAGATGGCGATAATTATTTAGATATCTTAAAAAGATCAAAAATTTAATTGACACGTTCAGTGACAGTTGGGGAAAAATTGACATCAAATATTATAGAATGTACTTATAGAGATGTAATCACGAGTATAGAAAACCTTTTTCTATTTTAATTTAACCGGAAGTTAATTGCAAATAATGTTACAGATAAAAATAGGAAAAATTCTTGTTATTCCTAATTCTATTTGAGAGCTGGCGCAGTGGTTGAGTTCAGAATGATCTTTTCAAAAACTTCATTGTGATTACATTTGAGTTCAATGGGGCCTGATCATGGCATTACACAAGTAGCAGGAGATCATGTAGCAGGAGTGGTACTGTTTGTATCGACTTGTATTTATCCAAAAATGTCATTCTTAATTTACAAATCGCCTTCTTATTTTAAACCCTGGCAAATCTATAGATTAATCAAGCCTTTGATATCCAGGGAATTTATTTCATTAATACCAATAGTCTGTAACTCGAAATCTTGCCATGCCAGGTTTAGCAATCTGTCCTGCGATCCTGCAACTGCTGCTGCTGCCGGCGTGTCCCGAGTCTCCACGATACTTGCTGATCACCCGCCAGTGGGAGGAAGAGGCCCGCCGTGCCTTGAGGCGGCTTCGAGCTAGCAATCAGGTCAGGCATACCTCTTTCCTACAACGAACCGATTGAAATCTAAGGAAAGAAGATACTTGCCCACAATTTTATACCTAAATTTGAGAGCGAAAATCAACGCTCGACGCTTGGGACGCATTGTAGAGTACAATCCTAGGTAATACTTTGCTTCGGATAAAAGAGGTGCAAAGTTTCTTACCCACTCCTTGTAGCATACATGCGAAAATGCTTCATTTTTATGTACTATATACAAACTCAAGTTCGTCTTCATATACAAAGAACCCAAACAAGATTTAGGACACAAAGAAATTTGAAATCCAGTTTCTGTAAAAGATTTACTACTCGCAACAAAGCAGAATTTCCAAGAAACGCTGAAGCACCGAAAACTTTAAATAATGCGGACGCTAAATATACCATCCTATAAATTATACATTGACAAATAATATTAAATAAATCCTAACTTTAAATTTATTCTTGCAAATTGTGTCTTGCAATGAATCCGCCAGATGAAATTCCGCCGCCCTTCATTCGTTGGAATGATTCAGCAGAATTCCGTCACGAATTAAATTCTGATGGAACCGCCACCGCAGCCTGCAACAATTCTTTTCAAAAGCCGCTCTCATAGTTGCTAACCGACAGGAAAATTAACTTTCATCCGCGGAAATATCGTATTTACTGTGAATGAATTTTCTCAATTCATTGTTGATTCTAACGATTTTTAAAAGCTATCCATCAGATAGCCTCATTGGATTTTGAAGTATCATTTGAAGATTCTTACTAGATTCTGTCGAAACATACTGCAGTTAGATAAAATCTATTTTAATAAATAGGTAGTTATTACTATTGAGAAGGTATTGTGGAAAAATTTATTTTGGTCATTCGTATAGGATGGAAAGTAACGGAAGGACAGCTAAATCGCGTTATAAGGTTTTACTTTTTCCTGTGAGCATGTTAGAATTGTACTGGTAAATCACCAAAAAATCTCATATTACGGTTGCTTGATCTTTCATTCAAGATTATCTTAATAACTGATTTAAATTTAATATTTTAGAGAAAATTACTACTGATGGGTTCTCCGCTGGGCTGAAATGAAACTTATCCCTCGAGTTTCGAGTAAACGGGGAATAATTAATTTTACAGTATTTTGTTCCCGATATTTTTAATTCTAATATTGAAAAAGGACAGAAGAACTCAATTCCTTTCCTATTTTACTATATAACGAATCTCATTCAAGATCGTCACTATAACATCATGTTCGGTTTTTTTAATTCCAACTATAGTGAAACTTCTTTTTTAGATTAAATATTTTCAGGTTTTAAATCTTACTTTTTATCTAAATTTCAAAAATACCTTGATCCATACTTGTTGGCCGACAGCTCCAACCACAAAACTGCTAAGACACTGTTTTCAAATTTACTTTAGGATCTTTAAGTCTCTTTTATGTATAATTGTAAAGAATAAGAATTAATTCAAATCTTTTTTTCCGTACTTCCTTATTTTTTAGTTTTACTTTAACCGCTAAAGAAAAACCTTCATATCACAACTCAGGTGGAAGAGGACATAGAAGAGATGCGAGCTGAGGAGCGGGCGCAGCAGGCGGAGGCCTCTATCTCCATGCGAGAGCTGATCTGCTCGCCCACGCTGCGCGCTCCACTTCTCATCGGAGTGGTTATGCAGCTGTCGCAGCAGCTAAGCGGGATAAACGCGGTCGGTTGATTTACTACGATTTACCATTCTAAAAATCTCCAGTGTTTGAAATATTACTCATTCAAACATACGTCGTTTAAACGGTTGAACGGAATTAGATGGAATTTTGTTTAGGCTTGGAATACGACGGAATTTCCACTCGAATTTCATGATTTTTGGACTCTTCTACATCTTTTCTTCTAGGGTGGCATTGTCCCCACTCGGCAATCCTCTTATTCCTCACCCTCATTGAGTATTTATGGACTGACAGGACCTTCGCAGAAAAGAATATCTTATATGCTATCAAAGAAGATCAACTCCTTTTAGATCTTTACAGTTTTGATTTCCTTATGTCTGAGTTGCAGTTAGTCTAATACTGAGTCACAACGGATATTTATTATTATTTTTAGCCAGTATATACTGCATAAGTCATTTTGTTTAAGTATTTGAGCGGCAAAAGACTTGGTAACGTTAAATCAGATCTCTAACCACGTTGGTACAATTTCTCTCTACAAAACAGATATGAGGCAATCTTTCTCTCCATATTTCCAATGTTCATTTTATTTTAACCAATTAAAATAATATATCGTATATAGGTATAACTTATAAAACGATAAAAGCAAAATATAGTTTTTTTATTTATTTCATATTCAACGGCTTCTTCAAAAGTAGTTAAACTCTTTAAATTTGCAAAGGAAATGTCACAACCTAGGCTAGGTCTTTGTACACCATCTAAAAAAATTGACAAATAAATGGTAATTATAGAAAAAATACAAATAATTTGATTTAATTAGTGGTTAGATGGTAAGAAAATAAAAAAGTCAACGTTATTTGTGTTCGTTTTAGCGGGCAACATTGACAATGAGTCTTTCCTATGACGGAAGTTGTCAAGTAAAGTTAGTCCACTAAGCAGAGGGGACAGCCACCTCACTCACAGCACACTTCATTCACATCACATTGATAGTTGTCTGTGTGTTTGATTGTTCGTTGCGCTTGAGTTTGTTTTTCGGTTTCTTTATAACTTTACAACTATTAAATAAGCTAGCAATACACAAAACAATGCAATTCAATTCTTGGGCTTAATGCCATAATCGATACTACTCGATACACAAAACAAAAAGATGTAAGTAAACCTTAGCTGTCAAAATGTCATTTTTTCCGCCATGATGTTTTTTGTCTGTGTTGCACACTAAAAATGAACAATTTCATTTCCTACCAGTAAACAAAGTGTTTTAATAACAATTTATCAATCAAAAAGTGTTCTAAGCATCTTAAACTATTTTTTGATAAAGTGTACAAAGACCTGGCCTAGACTCCTTGCATTTTGGGACATATCTTTTATAAGTATCATAAGTATTTATTTCAAATTGGATACATTTATTGTTAACGAACACAGATTCAATTCTACTGCGATATAAAAACTCTCGATAACTTAACGCTCAAATATGAAATCGTGAAATGGTGTCACTGTTTATTTCAACGAAAATCCACGTCTCATCCATGAAGTGCCTATACAGTATGGAATAATATTTCGGAGAAATTCAAGAAAACTTTGTCTTTTGCATGTAACAATTTAAAAAGCATAGGTTCATGTTAACCTTCTTCTTGATATTATTATATGGCTGCCCGGCTTACATCGGAAAACATCTATATAACTAAAATATACCAGTGGTAGTGGTAGCCTTGCCTTACCTGGGCTAACTATTGGGCTTACAAAATTGGGTCAAAATTTTGAATTTTCATTCCCGGTGACCCCAACCCCCATAAGGCTGGATTACACTATACATACAAATTCTCGTTAGTTATTGTTCAGGTTCTTAGTTTTATGGTAGCAAAAGTATATAAATTATCTTGTTAGTTAACAATCAATGATTTACAAAATGCAAAACCTATGTTTTTTTTATTGTATTATGTGCTAAATGTGACTTAGTGCATACTTTAATTTACATGTCGCTAAATCCGCCTTACAGCCCCGATTTGGCACGTTGTGACTTTCGTCTTGTTCCGTAAAATAAAAAACCAGCTCAGTGGGATACAGTTTTCATCGCCAGAAGATGCGCTCACTGTGTGACGTAAAAAATATTTTATTTCCTCATAACTTTCTGAGTGTCTCACGTACGGACATCAAATTGCATATACCTGAAGTTACGTACTTTTTAAAACCAAACCAAATTTAAATCTTACTAAGATTTTTCATCTGGATTTATCCCTCCTTAACAGTACGAAAATTGTGAACTGAGAGCATAGCTTTATTCCGTTTAGTCAAATTCAAATATTTGTTCTCAATATTGTCAATTACTTGTTCTTATTGACGTCAAATAACATGACTCTGCCACCAGTTCGGAAAAACCTTCGTGAAGAAGAGCTAGCAAGAAACTTCATGGGTATATTTTTCTGAAAATAAACTTACAGTGTCTCTTTATGTCTATACAAAATTATTCTTATCTACATCTGTTAGTTCGGCAAGTCTCCCTCCCCCCAAGTATTCAAACGACGAACACCCGGTCATGAGTTAACGCGGGATCCAGCCATCCGCCCTCTTCAACCATATTAGTATCTAAGTGTGTGCATAAAAGCGAAGTCCTTCTGATTATAACTAACAAATCTACATCTTCCCAGGTGTTCTACTACTCAACATCTCTGTTTACGTCGTCCGGACTGACGGAGGAGTCTGCCAAGTTTGCGACCATGGGCATCGGCGCCATCATGGTTGGCATGACCCTCGTATCCCTGCCCCTCATGGACCGCACTGGGAGGAGAACTCTACACCTCTACGGCCTCGGCGGAATGTTCATCTTCTCCATCTTCATTACCATCTCATTTCTTATAAAGGTGTGTCTGATAAATTTTTATTTTACGCCCAATATTTTGGGATAATCAAATGGTATTTGTTGACAACTGACGTTGAAGATTAAAAGTAAGAAAAATGCTATTAAACTCTTCAAACGATAACGAGGATATGTTATCGCGATACGTGGAGCAATACACGCATTCAAAGAATTACATCAACAAAGCGACAGCGTTCGAGAGTTACAAACAGACTGTAAGGACTAGTTCAAAGCGATGAAAATGACCATGAAGTTATCAATGGCTACAGCTCACAGGACCGGCTGCTACCTTTGTGAGAACCAGTCTATGAACGTATTTACTCTATCGAGAACCTCAAGCCGAAAGACGAGCTCGGCTCTCTAATTAATGTAAACAAAACAAGTGCAAGTGAAAGATATCGATTGGTACCACATGTTCTCAGAATAGAACTGTGGCTTCTAACAAAACATGTGGATTTTAGCTTTAAGTTATACAAGACGTTTAAATATTTGATTCAATGTTACAATTTATTTTGGTTATAATTTTGTTTTGTTGTCTTAATAAAATAGTATAATATTTTCTGGAATGCTCAGCATCGACTTAAAATATTTACTAAGATAATTATTATTTAAACAAACTAGTTGTATTAGATTGTAACACTGAGTCGGAGGTTGATTTCTCGGAAGCCGCATCCCTGGAGACGAGAAAATTTGGTGAATGATCAAGCTTGAGTTCGGTATTCGTTCAAGAAAATTTACTGGGATTAATTTGAGACGAGATATCAGCTTTGATTTAGCTATTAGTTTTACCGCTTGCTCATGCTTTACGCTCAGCTTCCTTCATTTAATCACTACTATAGCAATATTACTTGCCTTTAGAATCTTTGAACTTTTTTGTATTCATAAATCTTTCTAAATCTACTTCATTTTACTTTTGTACTTAAATTTTTTCTTCCCAAACACTTTATCACCGTTTTCTGAGATAAATATTTATGACAAAATACTACCTCTCAGTTATCAAGAAAATCGTGATAGAACAAGAGCATTGTTTATAGTCATAAAATAAAATAAAGTGACATATGCTAAGCTACGAAAGATATTGCTTAAATATATGGACATTTTTATTATTTTACTTGGCGTGGTGTTCAAGCTAGCTACCCGAGCGGGTAATGGACTAGAAATCAATTACAGCTTGAGGCAAGTGCAGGCCACATTCATAAGCTACCAATTTATACTGAAACAATGCTCAAATCGCATTAAGAACTCTTTTTAGTTTTCCTCACTTATCGTCTGTCATCCCGCTTCGCTTCGCTAGAACACCCCCCCCCCTGTTTTACGACTTTCCTGTTTCCGAAACCGGACTCTCGGTAGGAAAGGTTTGTACAAAAGAAACGAACTCTCAAATATAAATGTTAGGTACATCACTCACATAGCACTGAACACTTTTATTTTTTAACAACCACCGACACCGGGACAAAAATTTTAATCGATAAAGTCTCGAGGGGTTTTGGTGCACGCGACTTGACAGCGAAGTTACACAAACACTGCTCAAAAGCAGATAGCACTTTTCACTCTAGCATAAGCAGGCAGCGTGCATAGACCGAGGCGGTACTTCACAGCCGGCACCGGGCGACCTCGAAGCAGTAGACGCAGCGTTGAGAGACAGTGTGTGATGTGCATTTATGTTTGTGTTTGTTTCTACTCCGGTCGGCTACGGGAAAGAGCGTCGTTGCTAGCCCCTGATAGGAGTTCTTTGGCTATGTGCAGGAAATGATAGACTGGATGAGCTACTTGTCGGTGGTGTCGACGCTGAGCTTCGTGGTGTTCTTCGCGGTGGGCCCCGGCTCCATCCCGTGGCTTATCACGGCAGAGCTGTTCTCCCAGGGCCCACGCCCCAGCGCCATGGCCATCGCTGTCTTAGTTAATTGGATGGCTAATTTCGTCGTTGGAATCGGCTTTCCAAGCATGAAGGTCAGTGCGACTAATACATGATATAACATAGTATACACATATAAAATACTAATGGTGTTAATTAAATCTTTGTTGTTTCAGGCACTATTGGAAAACTATACATTCCTGCCTTTTAGCGTATTTCTTGCTATTTTTTGGATATTTACGTATAAAAAGGTTCCTGAAACAAAAAATAAAACTTTTGAGGAGATCTTGGCGCTGTTCCGAAATTCAAACGGAAGGTACGTACAGTCAATTAATTTATTGTTTTGTTCCAAAGTTGTATGCACTACCCGTGTTCTTTATCACCATGGGCATTGAATTCATTTTGTCATAACTCACGCCCAGAGCACGTCGTGAGATGTCCGCAAAGCCTTCATGACAGCGCCACGCAATGCACAGATCAGACCCTGTGAATATTTCGTTTTTATTGTAAATCATTCTTAGGGCTGGCAGTAGTCTAACCGAACGAGAATTCAATTGACGCATGAGTCTGCCTCCTTAATGAAACACTGAGGGGTTTGAAGTAGAATAGTTAGTACTAACTTAAAGCGTCTATATTAACTTTCTTAGCTCTTAATTGTAATGCGATGCAATCAAATTTTCAATTCTGAAAGTAGTCAAACTTTTCGATTTACCAGAAACTGCAAGTAGTTATAATTTGAAGTCTCGAAATTGAATACGCAGATCAAAAAATATTTAAGATTCATTCAGAGATAAAATACGATAAATTAGCTTCAATTGTCATCGTGGACAGTAAACGACTACAAAATAGGTTGTTGATAAATCGGGTCGTGTTAGCTGTAGGCAGTTGTGGCTAGGTTTAGCAGTAAGCAGCTCGTCGCATGATACCACGCACTCCGCAGGGACAGTTTCCGCGACAGCCGGCTTTATGGCAGCATGATGAACTGCGTCAACGCGTTGGAACAGCAGCTGCCGCCGCCGCCGCCACCGGCGCCCCAGGACGACAAACATCATGACTCGCGTAAGTTCACACCCAAATTCAAAGGTGAAGGAAAGGAGAATAGAGCTGTTTAAACGATTGTTGATAATAGACCACACCTACACAACACTTCCTACATACGACTGTACTTACAGGTATTCCAGTTCTCTTCTCCTTTTAACTAAACAAACAAAACGCTATGTTAACTCAACAATCAGTGTTTCGACACCCCAAATCAACTAATTTCCGCAGTTGTGGCATTTAACTCAGTGAAGAAGTTTCCGCAGAAGTTATACCCAGTTGGTGTTTCTTGTGAATATTCAATGTTTACTTAAACATAAGTTGTAATGCATCCTTAAACTAATCTGCGTTAATCTTTTAGAAATGATTGTAATGGAAAATGTGTTAAATCTTAGGGAAATCTTCTCGTTTCCACTAATGCGTCTTGTTATAGTTTTTTGTTAATAGTATAAAAATCAAGTATTTGAGAAATAGAAAAATGACCATAGTAATAATAATAATAATATCTGAACCAAGCTTGTAATCTATATTTTCTTTGTATGGTATTGCTGCATGCTTAATTCCGAATCATAATTATAACATCTGTTCATTCATTTATAAATATCATTCATCAAAAATTCAAACGAACAACTTAACTCGTGTATTTTACTTATATTCATTAGCATCAACCATGTGAGCACTGGAATTTTTATCCTTAGATATTATTACCAAGTAAATTGTTTTGTACTAACGCTTATTGAAATTTATCCGGATATTGCAGGTTTTTCTGGTGAGTAACTTGTGTCCTCAAATTCGATGAGATTTTAGACGCCGGTCTCATTTTTATTGGACGGTTCAATCCGTTTTGGGCATACAGATTTTCGGGAATTAAGTTTAAGAACCTGCATTGCATTGCTCGATTGGTCTGTGTTCGGGTTGCAGGAGATTTTTTTAAAGTAGAGACCCCCGTGCCCAATCGAGTTATCGACTGATGAATTTCTGTATTCGTTACACTCCCCGAAAATACCCTTTATTTGGGCTTTTAACCAAGTTACCGAAGAATTAATCTGAGCGCTTATATTATAGATAAATATAGAGTACATCCAGATATTGGTAAAGAAAGAGTAATCTACACTTACTGAGTTGTGAGTAAAGTAGAGGTGATGTGGTGTTGGTATTGCAGTGTCGGAGGTGTCGTCGGGAGCGGGCGAAGGAGGCCGAGGGCCGCCGCCGCTGCCGCCACCGCGTTTCCCGCCGCCCGGCCACGTCTGACAGCGACAGACCGCTCTGGTGGCGCCCCTCAAGGCCGCTGCCAACTTCTTGTTTCATGGACTCAAGCGCCAAGCCGCGGCACGCGCTCCTATCACAGCCACACAACAAATGTTCTAAATTGATGTGATTAGCTTTACGAAACCTAGATTAAGTCACGGCGTTAACTTAAAGTAAACATTACCTAGCTCCTTAGTCTGTCATTTTATCAACGCATAGGTACCTTGTAAAGTGCCAGGATTCTTGTACCCGTTTCGATTAGGTCTACATGATGTTTTATTTAGAGTATAATGGTGATGATATATTATTATATTGAAGATTTTAGGAGTGTTTAGTTCCGGCACAGTTCGCTCGGGCGGTGATTACATAAAAAGGTCTACTGATGATAGCTTCTGATATTTATATGTATATGTAAAGTATAAGTTGTTTCGAAGATGAAGATATTCATTATAATATAGTAGATTTGCATTGATATAGAGATAGGCGAGCCGAACCGCGTGTGGCGGTGCAGACGATAGCGCCCCGAGCGCTCTCCAGTTAGTTTCATTACATGCTGTGAATTTATTGTTGATTTTTATACATAATTATATCATTTTATGAATGTTTTTATTCCCTTTTTACTCATAATAATAATTATTGTTGTTATATACACATAATAAAATGTCATATCTAAAGTGACCCAAGTAATTATAGGGTATTGTGACTATATACCATATTGAAGAATTTTTAAATTGTATTATTGTTGTCATTAATTGATTAATTATTACCACTCAGAAAAAGTTTAACTGCAGTTGTGGGAATTGAAAAATCCTGTTGTAGTCACATATATAGCGACCTATTTATTTTTTATGTAATGCACCTTCAGGACGCTTCGTTGGATCATTTTATTGATTAATAACCTTGACTTATTTATAAGCTAGAAATAATGTTAAATTTATCTTTTCATAAAGATGAAAGGAATAATATTTGTGAAGTTGAGGAGTTTTGTGAAAACTAGGATGGTAAAGCTTGTAAGAACGATACGGCCGAAGTCGACGAACAATGTTTCATGTTTATTAGATAGGGTTCAGTAGTCCTTACAGGGTTGCAGTCAATTTGTTCGTCCCTGCATCTGAACACTGCTCAATTCTATTTAAGAATATTGGAGAGTTCCTGGGCGATGGGTCGGGGCCGATAAAAGAGTGATTGAAGAACGGTTGAAAAGCGATTGAAGGGCGGTGGTGGAAGCCTCAATCCGCGGACTGAAGCCACACGCGCGCCCGAACAGCGCTCCCCGCGCCCCGCTGCCTGCCACCCGCGGCGCTCACGTCGACGGTCAACGACGATAATATCATTTGTGAAAAAGTTCAAAATGAATTTACTGATAATACTTGATATTCTAAATTATTCATTTTAAGGCAAATAGTAAATTGTACATATTAATCGATGTCGATATTTAATTACTACATGTCAAGTATTGATATAGTTAACATATATTAGGCACTAATATAATGTATGGCAACGTAATTCGGGCTCAGTATCAAAATTTCAAAATTGTTTATTTGTAGTACAAATTGCAATTAATGCTGTTGCGATTTACGGTGATTATTGTTTCGCTCGCCCTATTGATCGGGAGCTGCAGATGCGGCGCGAGCGCAAGCAGAGGTCGCCTCTCTCGCTTCCACGTCCAGTGCAATAGTCATTGTCCCAATTATGTTGCATCGACGCGTTTGCCAGCCACTGCTTCATCTAAATAGACAATAATAATTACAAGATATGTAAGGGTGTCTGTAAAATTTCGTTCTAACTCCTGTAGCTCTCGTTATGACAATGCAACGAAGACTTATAGACTGCTTTCAAGCAATAGGGTCTTTTTAATGTAATTAGTGTCGCATCAAGTGAATTTATCATTTCAACTATTGCATTTCGAAGTTATATATACTTCCGAGTTTAAGGACGAATCACCAAAACTAATACAGTCAAGTGAACGGTCATTAAACGAAATCCGCTAAGATGTCTTGGCATGAAACATTTCAAATTAGAAATTAACAGAAGAATGTGTCTCGATTATGATTAATAATTATGAACTTCATGATTAATAATTCAAGCTTTCGGTATCGAATGGGTAGTCGTCTTTAAAGTCTATAGAGTCGTCGATGTCCATGAGTCGAAGTTCACGTGAGCGATTTAGTTGCAATAATTAGTAAATACGTTTATTGTTATTGAACATTAGCTTTTTTTGTCTTCGAAATTGATTACGGAGCTCAGGCTGTAACGTTGCAACACCAAGTGTAACAATGAGTAAATCAAAGGCGTTTTAATCCTTCTATTCTAGAGTAAGCAATGTAAAAATGAACTTCACTGTCTTGATATGATTTCATCACAACTGAAACTTTGCTGTCGACCGAAGTGCATGAAACGACAATAAAATACTCAATAAATAATGTATGAAGAGACGAAGGTTTATATTTTCTTTCCCACCGTTGAGCTACCTAAAAATGTATATTTAAAGGATACTTTGCGTAGGGTTAAAACGCCTTTGAATAATTAACATAAGAAATTTACCACTTACCGTTAACTAAAACCATTCGCATCACAAAGAGAAACGAAATAACGTATATTTTGTTTATTTAATGTCGGTATGGATACCCGGTTGATCATAAATTGATATACAAGATTGCAGCCGAACCCAGACCGCGCAGAGTGCACTGTTTCGCTGTAAATATTGAGGTTAACGCAAAAATACAAGCAATAATTTTAAAAGAGTATGTGACACAGTGCGATACGAAGAACTAGAACTGACTGATTGAAATGGCAATTAAGATTCTCTTATCATTTAATGTTAGGTTTAGCGACAGAATGTTCCAGAATAAAGAGCATATGCAGTCACTGATAGGTCGGAGTCTTGAATTGTTAAGGATCGATTACATAAGGTAAAAAGACTAAATAGTACGAGGTTTAGCATTTTTTCCGTGGAATAATAACTAGTTGATGATAGATGAAATTATATATATAGTAATATGGTTAATAATTAAATATTTTAGGAAAAACCTGAGAATAACACCTACCTAATTATGTATTTTGTACAAAATGTCGCACAATAATCGCACAGTTATGTTTTTATTAGTTCGCTATGTTGCATATAATGCGAATGGACACCAATATATGGAACATGTGTTCTAAATAGAATATGTCATATAATTATTAAATTTACACAAATGTAATTTAATTTACCTAGTTAAATTCGAATTTAGTTGTAAGATCCAACTTATGGAATAAGTTGAGTAATTAATTTGTTGAACGATTCGCCGAAATATCGAATACTTATCATGTTTATTTTGTGCAGATCGACTTTTCTATTTGACTTGATTTTTTAAGTTTTTGGCCGAATAGCATAATTAAGAGCTTTTGCATATCATTTACGCGTATTAAATTAAAGTATTTTTTTTTTTATATTACAACCAATAATGTTTAGGGTGACTACAAATACGTGCATCATCGTTCGAAGCAAGCGCAATGATAATCTGCCAAAACCCGTTCGGCCAAATGATACTATGAATAGTTAGCATAATTTGTTGTTAGTTATGAAAATTTAAATATTACAGCTACTTGTTTGCATAAACGGCATGAAGAAGTTCGGCAATAAATTCGTGTTTCTATTATTGTTTGTAAAGTCAGTTATGTTTAGCTATTAAGTATATATTATAATTACATTTTAATATAATGTTTATGAGATCATAATGTAAATGCGACGCTTTTAAATACTTTGGAAATGTTTATGATTTTATTGGAGATATTGTGCGAATGTAGAGATAAGTACTAATCTTGTATCTTCTCGGTCACGAGTGGTAAAGCGAAGAGATCTATACCTTTAAGGGCCCCAGCAGACGTAGTTCACCTCACATACCTAATTATCTTGTAGGAAAAAAACATACGTTTAATTGAAAATATGCTAGATAGATGAAAAAATCACCGCTTGTTCTGATTCATGCTAAACACAAACTATACCTGCGAAGGCCTTACATATTGTAAACATATTCAGATTCTAGATCATGTAATTAATGGCAACTAAATCACCTTACATTCTATCCTATAAAACAAAAGCAAAGCCGAGAGGCTTAAATAGTGTACTATATTTTTCAATTGTTAAGTACCTATATAAAGATATATCATTTGCGTTTAGAAATAAATATACGTCAATATAGCCTATTCGTGGCCATTCTTTGTGAGATCATCAATAGTTTTATTTATTCAAAGGTAGCGCGAGCTCACCAGTGTCCTATAGGTCACCGGGCGTTAAGGACAGGCAGAATTATGTCCTTTACTAGTACACTCAAGCACGCAAACAGAAGATCACTACTGTACGTTAATGTCTGGAAAAGTTTTGTTTCAACTCCGCGCCTGTACAAATGAAACTTGTAAAATTTTATTGGAACTACTTGTTATAAAAACGTAAAAAATATTGTGGGTGTTTTCATTTTGTCTCCCTCTCACTAATGTTATCTAAGTTTAGATAGTATCTTATCTAAGCTCTTCGATATGTCTTCAATCATAAGGACACTTCGAGTGAGACGGTTCTTGTCGGACCGCTGCGGGGCTTGTTCTTGTGCGTTGCGGCACTGGCACCGCACCGTTGAGTATCCTCGCGTTTTGTAAGGAAAAGACCGAACATCCGTGCGCTGCACGACCAACGGACCGCTCCGGCCCCGCAGGTGTCAGATAAGAAAAGTCTAAATTGAAAGCGCCCTTAACCAACCAGTAAGATTACATTAACTTTATGCTTTATACCTTTTATAAAGCATATGCTTTATAAAAAGCATAAAGTATAAAGAATCAATCAATCAATTTGCAATCAAATCAAAGGTAAAAGATATCAATATATCAAGACGGCCGAGTAGCGTAGTGGTTAGTAGTTCTGTCTCATACACCGGAGGTCCCAGGTTCGAGACCTGGAGTTTAATTTCAAGAAATTATATAGTGTTATTTCGTGAAATAAATATGCACTATGAGAACAGGATAACCAGACTGATGTATGAAAAGGTTCTTGTATTAGAAACTTACAATCAAAGTTCATTTGTTCATTTTCCTTTTTTACCCTGTTCACCCTGCAATCCTATTCGGCCAGTTTAAAGGTATTTATTTTATCCACGATGCACGTTTTGTTCAAGTATTCAGCAAAATACGTCTAGCGACACCTAGGGAACTTGGTAAATAACTTCTCCTACAGTCCTGGCATAGTGCAAAAGTTGCACATGAGCTTGCAATGTTTCAGAGTTTAACACTTCAGTGTTAGTTCGTGATATGACATCTAGTGCGCGCTACTGCCACCAAGATAGAATTACCTACGCCACTACAGGCACATAGGTAGCGAAATTTTAAACCTCGTTTGGGAATTTATTTCTATTATCAACTGATTTTGAGAATAGGGGAATGGGCGCCAAACACTCCAAGAGAGAGCGGGATTTTCACAGGTGTTTATTGTAAATCTGCATGCCACAGACAGCTCGTGTGTGGTACAACGAACTAAGAAAATTAACCCAATTTAGTTATTCACCTGTTTTAGTTTAGTTAGAGCACCCGACAACAGTGTATTATAACTTTTTGAATGCTACTTAAAGAATACTATATACTATCTTGAATCTGAAGGTCTGCTGGCTGAAAACCAATACGGCTTCAGATCGAAGAAATCCACCGAAGACGTCGTTAATGATCTTGTTAACTTTACCATCGATAAAACTAATAAAAAATATTAGTGTATCGGCGTCTTCTTGGATCTTGCCAAAGCGTTCGATACTGTATCGCGACCTATACTTCAAAAAAGCTAGAAATGCTTGGCATTAGGGGTATTACTCTAGACTGGTTTCGCATCTTTCTGATCGGAAGCAGAGAGTATCAATCAAAATAAAATCAATCAGAGATAATTATAGCGAGTACGCAGATATTAAATTTGGCTTGCCACAAGGAAGTGTTTTAGGCCCAACACTTTTCCTGATATACATTAACGACCTGCGCTCCATGAAAATAGGCAAGGCAAGAATGTTTACCTACGCAGATGACACGGAAATTATATTTCATGGCAGCTCATGGACCCGGGTTTTTGATGTAGCTTAGGAGGGACTAAATGCTGTCAGTGGGTGGCTTCAAAGAAATCTACTTAAAGCAAATGCCAGTAAAACGAAAATTATTTCCTTTACGAGCACGAACAGATCACCCCCCACAGAAGCACTAAAGCTTAGACTCCACTGTTGCCAAAATAAAGATTTTTCTGATTGCCAATGCCAACAACTCGAGAAGGTAGGCAGTTTTAAGTACTTGGGGGTAATTATTGACCAAAACTTCTCATGGTCAGCACAGGTAGACGCGGTTTCAAAACGGCTTAAAAACTTATACATATTTTTAGAAAATTAAGTAACGTTGCTGACCTTATTAAAACCGTTTATCTCTGTTTGTGCCAATCGGTCATAAACTACTGCTTGATAGTATGGGGAGCAACATATAAGAAACACCTACTCAAACTAGAAAAAACCCAGTGAGCTATTCTAAAAGTAGCTTACCGCCGACCGAGAAGATACCCCACCCGTAAACTCTACTCCGAATGCCAGCTTCTCACGGTTCGACAACTATATATATCTGCAGCTATCCTCTACTTTCACAAACATGCTAAACAACAGGCCCGTATTTCACACAGATCACTAAGATGGGACTATCCCGCTTTTAAAGCTTGTTACGCAAGAAGATCTAGCTGTTACATGGGACCTTATGTTTACAAACAAGTGTACTAAATAAATCATGACATCATAAATGAATCTAGAGTAAAATGTAGAATAATTGTTCAGGAATGATTGCAAGATAAAAATTACAATGAGACTCAGGACCTACTTAAAATGAATATTTAAACCAGACAGACAGACACAATTATTTTCCAATTTATAATATAAACTTTATAACTTACGATAGGGAACACAGTACATCACGCGAGAACACACAAACCATCATAATCTCTCTCATACTCGCACATTCACACCCAAACACATACACACATATAAATGGATGCACATGCGAAAATAGATACGTTTAAAATGAAGCACATTGATATTTTGAAATTTCAAACTAAATGTAGGGTAAGGTTGCTTATGTCGTAGTTACTCTACTGTACCGGGTACTGACTGACACACTGCACAACAGATGGCTACCAAATTAGAGAAGCGTCAAATGAAATGTCTAAGACTAACGTACTCCCCGGACCTTGCTCCAGCAGATTCCCGTCCGAATGGTTTTTTTTAAAGGGATCAATTAACTACCTGTGAGTTGGCAAAAGGTCATAGATAGCAATGGTACATACTTTGATTAAATAAATACATTATAATAAAGAAAAGTTGTCTTTAGGTTCCTCCCTTACAAAACGCCAATTTCATAAGTAATGACCTAATGTTATGGCAAAGAAGATATATCTGATAACTAAATCTTGAACGTTCCCAACGATCTAAATCAAAACACTACTCTTTAAACAATTCATGTATCGTACAAAAAGATTAAAATATCGAATGCAATGCACTTACAGTTCGTCAATTATTTATTAAAGTATTATTCTCAATCAACATCAAGAAATCTAATCAACCTAAATTAGTGATTGGTCTCATGAAGTTTAGTATTTAAAGTGCCCTAGTGAAAAACCTCTTTTGCGCAATAATTTTATATTTTTCTATGGCCGCTGTTATACAACTGCAACAAAAAGCAATTTGTAATTAATGACAAAAATAAGTACGATTGCGTAGACACTACAAAAATTTCTTTTCAAATTAGAATATAATAAAACTCCAATTCTTTTACAGTATATTCTAACAATGGTATATTTACTGACCCTTAAGTATTATGCTCCCATTGTGTTACACCCTGTATGTATATTTATTTTATTTTGTATTGTATCTTAATAATATATTTTAATTAAATATAAAAGTACACACATACATATCTGTATTCTATATCATATATGTATTTTTGAAATGAATAAATAAAAAGCCTATATGTAAAAAATTGTTACAATACTATACCTTCTTAAACTGTTACTTGGATTTTAAAATGAAGATAACTTTTTTATTATATTCAAATAAACTAGTAATTATTTACCTAATATAGATAACCCATTGAACTACTATTACTAGCGTATAGAACAGACACCGCGAACCAGCTTTTTGTCCCAGTGTTTTGTTGCCGACTGGCAACAACTCATTCAGTCACTCGCTACCGCTCTTAGCGACCGGGTGCCGACTTAATGTCAAAACAAATATTGAATTTCCGATTTGCGTGTTAAAAACTTGTAAAAACCAATCTACTGTGAATAAAAAAGATAGTGGACTAAGTTATTATTGGAAAGTAAATAAAATTTTTAGTTAAAACCAATAAAAACCATTTTTGTACATTATTTTCTATTGAACCGGGCATTTTGTATGAAAATCATAGATCAACGGTCATAGATTAAGAAAAGTTAACTGCACAGAATGGACACGTAGTGGTGGTGAACTATAATATAGGGATGACTTAGATGTAACTGATCATTACCCCACTGCTTCAGAAGGAGGGTTATGTAATTCGAGTGTTTGTATGTATGTATGTGAACCAAAAAAAGTAGTTCATGAGTTACAGTCATAGAAACTATAACAATAGTATAGAAATAGCTTTGTTTCAATACACTAGCAGTACCACTGACACTTGCAAGTAATGCTCACACGCAAATAACTAGAATTGTTCTCTACATCACCGGCCACGTACGTTTACAAGCTCATTTTATAACCAGAGATAATGAACATTATTACCGTGACATCATCGTAAGAACCGCTGGCCCTAAAATGCACTTCATTTATACCATATTAGTAGTACACAAAAGAAATAAAATTCTCATGTAGGTTAACGCTCGACAAAAACAGTAAGAACATTTGCCTCAGCAAATCTAACGATGCCTTGATCATAAAAATTCACCCAGCCGAGTCTCCAATACGAGGTAAGAAAGAATATTACATACATAGATAGCCGTGAAAAACCCTCTTTGCAGTCGGGTAACAATAGTACAAAGAGAAAATCTAATGTATGGGCAAAAGCTAATTTTATATAATACCAATTTATATATAAATGATATTATTTTAACTTTATTTAAGTTAAAATTATATTTTTAATTAATTACGCCTAAGCTATCGTATATATATCCACTTTAATGTTTATTTACGTATATTACAAAACATATATTCATTTTCCATGCAGTTAGGTAAAATTTTAATATTTTGTCCATTCTGTACCACTCGTATAATCTATTGGTATGACAAATTGCAATTCGTTGATTGGTCGAGAGATATTAAACATTATTGTAGCAATCCAAGCGCTGCATGTTTGAATCATTTGACTAGACAACTTAAATTTTTTGTAGCGCTGCATCTAATAATAAATGATTGAATAGGTAAAAATGGAATGTGACACAAAATTTGTTTTGAATAGCTTCTCTAGTACGTAGTACATAGTAACTCAATGAGATAACCACCTATTATTTTTTTAAAGTATTTCCTTAGGTAACAAATTTGTAAGTGACGCAAGTGTGTCAAACTGTATGATTACTCTACCTCACATATTTTTTTGGTGTCTTATAAATTAAGTGCCTATTTTGCTTTGGTAAGAATGAATAACGTAGATTTATAAGTTCATAGTAAAGTTATATTTGCGTAACTATACAAATGTTCTGTAAGTTTTGTTGTTGAAATAAAGATTATTATTATTAATTCGTTTTGATTCCGAAATCACGTGACCGAAGCAATTGGCAGCTACTCAGAAGTAAATCATAAACAATTTATTTGTACAGTCATTAGAATTGTTTAACATTTCTAGGACATAACTGGATGGACGAAAGTTGCAGCTGGATGTCGGAATAGATGGAATGTATCTGATTGTGCGAGGGCGGAGTGATAAGTATGCTGAAAATTAAACAAGGAGAAATTTATATTTATTTTTCAACATACTTTCCTTCTTACGGCGTATTACACTATAATATATGTATGAGATGTAGGATCCGGTTTCTGATCCCACATATATGACTTTTAGATCATATATAGGTGTCCCAGAACATAACGATCAAACGAAAGGGGGCTGTAGACGATGGAATGACTTTAAAAAAACCCAAATTGCGTGGTTTAAAAGATAAAGGGTGATTTATAAACCAGAAAATCACCCTTTGCATCAACATTTTTGATGCTGCATATGCTATGTGGACCGATTCTATATTTTCTTCTGTTTTGTTTAGTCTAATGCCTAAAGCCTACTAGGCCTCTTACTTAATTTTTCAGTACCTATTAAAGTGTGGTAGAAATAAATACATAAAAAGTTCGTAAAAGTGCAAAAATGTAACATTAAAGTTTTATCGAGCATAATGGTATCGTATTTTCCCAGTTTTCGGCAGTTACTTCCGCACATGCATTTTTTAATAAATCTATCATCTTGTTTGCCGTAAAAGGGATGTGGGTATTGTTTAGAGCGGCGTGTCCTTTGATTTGTGCCCATATTAGTTCTATAGCATTGTACTGGCAATGATACGGCGCAAGTCGAAGAACCCAATGACCACATTCGGCAGCTATTTCGTCGATAACATATCTTCTAGGTAGGCTTTTTTTCGATTTTAAAATATTCACAAATTGTACTTTTAATAAATTACTATCCACATTTTCACCATGACGTTGGACCCAGTTAATTATCTCTTGTTTTTATTAGCCTGCGTCGACATTTTCTATCTACTTGTGGTTTGCGACCACAATTTCGAATTTGATCTCATTCGATTTAAACGGGACAGCCGAGGTTATTTTAAAAGACATACCCGTAACAATTAGTTTAAAAAATAAATGTTACAAATTGTTAGGCTTCACTGAATATGTTCCAGCGTTGCCGCCAGCTAATCTCGGTCACTATAGGGGGCATGGTTTATGAATGGCCGTATGATTTGGTATGATGATTTGATGGTAAAATTTTGTACTTATAAAGAAGAACCCATTTTTTTACATACTTTATCATACGGACTTACTTAAACTTATTTTGAAAATAAATAATAAACCAAAAAGTCTAGTAAGTAATTAAGGTATTTTTTCATTTATTATAATATACTTAAATAAAACACGTTTTCAATATACAGTACGGTTTTTGTATTAAACATTATAAACTGTGGTGCACCTACAATATTCGCTCATAGAAAACATTAAAAATTGATTTTTCTCTAAAAGTATGGCATTTAGAAAAACGAATGATATTTCATATTTAAAAAAAAAATAGTAAAAACTTTATTCCCAATTTGCTTCAATGTATGAAGTTTAGGTTAATCTGTAAAGCCGCATATATATGAGACACTCAGTACAAATGTTTCGAAAAAAAACAACTTTCGTTTATTTTTCAACGATTAACTTTTGAGCCATTATTTTTATTTTACGAATTTGTTAGAGAGTCAAACTACAAGATAAAAGTGTTATATTTATGCAATTCTCTGATCAAACTTATACATTGCAAATCACAGTTCAGACACGTAATGAATTGAGTGACCCATTTAAACCGATGTTAATCTGTAACATCACATCCTAGCAAGTTGTAAATTTCTTAAAAGATTTAAAAAATTCTTTACTAAATTGTAAAATAAAAATTGTTACCACAGAGTTAGTACTTTCTGAAATTTAAATCATGCAAATTTGTTCAAACGTCTGGATGGAGTGTCCCAGTTTCTTGGACATAACAGATTTAACTTAAGTTTTAGAAATTTTTTACTTAATGCTATAAGTTTTTACAATTTTTAACTATATTTTCCAAAAATCTTACGTCTTTAACTAAAACTTGAAAAAAAAGACACTCAATGCAGATGCACACTTATTTTGGATATGACCATAATATAATGAAGTGGTCACCCTAATGATGTATTTACATTAGAAAAATTACAATCGAATATCTTTTAAAACAGACAACGAATATAAAATATTAGATGGCGGATATCTAGTAAAATATTTTACTAAAAGTTGAACTAATTTATGGTTTCTGTGATGCTACAAATATAAAGATATTAACATTTTCAACTTACTTAAACTATGTGGACTGAGTGAGCACTCTCAAAAATTTATTATCCGAAAACCTGCCACGTTAGTGGTTCGTTTTGTATTTTACAAAGTCCCATATTAATTTTACTTAACTATGCAAATATATAGCAGTTTAAATTTTAGTTTCATCAGAAATGGGGTTTTCGAAAGTGTGGGGATTGAGTGAGCATAAGAAATCTTTTTACAAATACAGAGATTATTTTTACAACTGTTTCTGAACTTTTACTAAATGAACATCATTTTTAAATTTTTTTTTCTGAAGGGTGCTCACTCTATCCACACGCACACAAGCTGAGAAGCTACTGTATCAAAATTGGGAAAGTTATGTTTCATACTAAAATTTGGTTAAAATTACTGATATTAGGACTGATGAAATCGGTTTACTCAGCGTGAAAACGAACTATTTTCTTGACATTAATCGAACGGACGAATCTTTTAAAAGATTATAGTTCAATTTAGATAAAGAAATATCTGAATTAAGTAATTCGCAAGAAGTCTACGCTCTGCGATAAAAAAATTATAGCACAAAAAATTTTAATAAAAATACTAAGTATAATACTTAATACTTTTATTTTTTACCATTATGAAATTTACATTAATTGCACCAACTTTTGAATACAGTCGCCAGGTCCATGTGGGTAATTTTTGTACAGGGTGAAGCGTCCAACTTGCTCGATAAAACTTTAATGTTACATTTTTGCACTTTTACGAACTTTTTATGTATTTATTTCTACCACACTTTAATAGGTACTGAAAAATTAAGTAAGAGGCCTAGTAGGCTTTAGGCATTAGGCTAAACAAAACAGAAGAAAATATAGAATCGGTCCACATAGCATGTGCAGCATCAAAAATGTTGATGCAAAGGGTGATTTTCTGGAAAATTTATAAATCACCCTTTATCTTTTAAACCACGCAACTTGGGGTTTTTTTAAAGTCATTCCATCGTCTACAGCCCCCTTTCGTTTGATCGTTATGTTCTGGGACACCTATATATGATCTAAAAGTCATATATGTGGGATCAGAAACCGGATCCTACATCTCATACATATATTATAGTGTAATACGCCGTAAGAAGGAAAGTATGTTGAAAAATAAATATAAATTTCTCCTTGTTTAATTTTCAGCATACTTATCACTCCGCCCTCGCACAATCAGATACATTCCATCTATTCCGACATCCAGCTGCAACTTTCGTCCATCCAGTTATGTCCTAGAAATGTTAAACAATTCTAATGACTGTACAAATAAATTGTTTATGATTTACTTCTGAGTAGCTGCCAATTGCTTCGGTCACGTGATTTCGGAATCAAAACGAATTAATAATAATAATCTTTATTTCAACAACAAAACTTACAGAACATTTGTATAGTTACGCAAATATAACTTTACTATGAACTTATAAATCTACGTTATTCATTCTTACCAAAGCAAAATAGGCACTTAATTTATAAGACACCAAAAAAATATGTGAGGTAGAGTAATCATACAGTTTGACACACTTGCGTCACTTACAAATTTGTTACCTAAGGAAATACTTTAAAAAAATAATAGGTGGTTATCTATATTAGGTAAATAATTACTAGTTTATTTGAATATAATAAAAAAGTTATCTTCATTTTAAAATCCAAGTAACAGTTTAAGAAGGTATAGTATTGTAAAAATTTTTTACATATAGGCTTTTTATTTATTCATTTCAAAAATACATATATGATATAGAATACAGATATGTATGTGTGTACTTTTATATTTAATTAAAATATATTATTAAGATACAATACAAAATAAAATAAATATCCATACAGGGTGTAACACAATGGGAGCATAATACTTAAGGGTCAGTAAATATACCATTGTTTGAATATACTGTAAAAGAATTGGAGTTATAGGGGCTGGTTAAGACTTCCATAATTTTTTATTTAAAATTTTTTACTCTTTTGACAGCCCTATCACAGTGGTTTTCATATCTATCTATGCATGAGGCACGCAGCCGTCGTCACTTACCTACCTGTCGAATAGCACGTGATGCGATGCGACTGGTCACGATTTTAGTTACTTTTCAAAAAATAAAATACTCGTATTTTTTGATTTATTTGCGCTTCGAGCGCCTCATGCGTAGGTAGGTATGAAAACCACTTAGGGCTGTCTCTCTAGCTCTTAACCACTCCCAATAACTCCAATTCTTTGACAGTATGTTCTAACAATGGTATATTTACTGACCTTTCAGTATTATGCTTCCTTTATGTTACACCCTGTATATGGAAGTAAAAAAATAATAAAAAATACTTAAATAATTATTTTATTATTTGAAGTAAATTTTCAGTTTTATTATATTCTAATTTGAAAAGAAATTTTTGTAGTGTCTACGCAATCGTACTTATTTTTGTCATTAATTACAAATTGCTTTTTGTTGCAGTTGTATAACAGCGGCCATAGAAAAATATAAAATTATTGCGCAAAAGAGGTTTTTCACTAGGGCACTTTAAATACTAAACTTCATGAGACCAATCACTAATTTAGGTTGATTAGATTTCTTGATGTTGATTGAGAATAATACTTTAATAAATAATTGACGAACTGTAAGTGCATTGCATTCGATATTTTAATCTTTTTGTACGATACATGAATTGTTTAAAGAGTAGTGTTTTGATTTAGATCGTTGGGAACGTTCAAGATTTAGTTATCAGATATATCTTCTTTGCCATAACATTAGGTCATTACTTATGAAATTGGCGTTTTGTAAGGGAGGAACCTAAAGACAACTTTTCTTTATTATAATGTATTTATTTAATCAAAGTATGTACCATTGCTATCTATGACCTTTTGCCAACTCACAGGTAGTTAATTGATCCCTTTAAAAAAAACCATTCGGACGGGAATCAATAAAATCTTTGAAGTCACTTTGGACTGCCACATCGGTGTTGAATTTTTCCCTTTCAAGAAGTTATCCTAATTTCGATAAAAATGGTAATCTGCTGGTCTTTCTGCTGCAAGGTCCGGGGAGTACGTTAGTCTTAGACATTTCATTTGACGCTTCTCTAATTTGGTAGCCATCTGTTGTGCAGTGTGTGGTCTAGCGTTGTCCTGAAGCAGCAGTGGCCGAGAGCGATGTATCAGCCTCGGTTGTTCGGCAGCTAGCTTTTCCATCATGGTTTGCAGTTGCTGACAATAGACATCTGCCGTAATCGTCTGGCCAGATTTAAGAAAGCTGTAGTGAACGACACCGTTACTAGTCCACCAAACGCTCACAAGTTACTATTTCTGAGTCAATTTTCGCTTGGGGCAGGATTTGGCTGGTTCGCCACGGTTCAACCATTGCGATGAGCGTTTCCGATTGTCGTTCAGGATCCACTTTTCATCACAGGTAATGGATGATCCTATTTAAACTCCGTTCATTATTGTGCCGGTAGAGTAATGTAACGCAGCAGTCGGCGCGCGTTTGTTGGTTTGCTGCACTCAATTCATGAGGTACCCACCCACCTCTTAAGCTTTTTGACCTTCTCAATTTGCTTCAAGTCTATTAAAACAGTTTTGTCACGAACACCGTAGCCTACAGCTAACTCGATGGATCTGCTTTCATAATAGCCTTCTTCATGATCAACTGTAGTCTGCGGCCGTCCATGGGGCTTGTTCTGCAGGTCGAAATTTCCAGAAAGAAAACGTTGGAACCAAAAACGCACTGTTTTCTTTTATGACACCGCCGCCATAGACAGCATTAATACTTCGATATTTCAAGTTTTCCATTTTGTTAACTAAGTGATGCAAAGCAAAACCAAAAGAGGAAAAAACAAATGAATTACGGTTTTCGAAACACATATGCGTGATTAAATAAATAGCTGTATAAATTTGAAATTGGAATCCTTAACAAAAGAGAAGATAAGACATATCAAAGTGGCCAGTACGACAAAACGCCAACTTCATATTATGTAAGGACCTAATATAAGACTACAAAATGCCACATTAGGCTATGGCCTTACCATTTTCTGGGATATAACCCCACCTGATAATACGTCCCTAAAGTGATACAGTCCAGTGACCACCTTAAATAGGTGACAAACAGTAAATAAAACCAACACAAATAATCATAACATTTTAATTCATAGAGTTATCGTGACAATGGGTTACACTCAGTGTTTAGTATACACAATTGGTAGATTTAAATTTGTTTAATTCTAAGATTATGAAATATAAATGTCTCGCACCGCGCCAACACTGTATACAAATTTAGGAAATGTTTCAATTCTTATCTTAAGACACGGCAACCAAAATCTCAGAAAGGCTCAGTTCGTCTCGTTATAACAAAACATATTTCTTAGAGTTCAGACTTGTAGGTTATTAAATTTCAATTATTTTTTTTCATAAAGAAGTCTATTAAAATACTAAACATATTTTGTCAGTAAAGAGACAAACAGAATGTAAAAAAACCAATACTTTTAACAAAGCTATCAGTCTATGTCCGACCAACAGCCAAAGTTAATTAAACGGTATAATGAGTTACACAAATTTCAAATTGCTATTAAAATGAAATCATCTAAATATTAATTCGATACGAAAAAATCGTTTTTATTCGTCTATTTGTATATAAATGCAAAAGTATGAAATTAACATGGAGTTACAAAAATACTTTTTATTTTATTAAAACTAGATTTTATTTTATATTCATAATATATTAAATGCCATAACTGGGA
Organism: Marasmarcha lunaedactyla; assembly: GCA_923062675.1. Classification (NCBI taxonomy): domain Eukaryota; kingdom Metazoa; phylum Arthropoda; class Insecta; order Lepidoptera; family Pterophoridae; genus Marasmarcha; species Marasmarcha lunaedactyla. The sequence continues at coordinate 6,359,405 of OV281339.1, read as the reverse complement.
AAATGTTTTTGTATTCTTCGTTACATGCAAGCAATATATTTATCTCAAACAAGACAATAACGGTCTTTTACAAAAAAAAATAGTGCGTTCCGTTTGCGCGCGCTAAAAGTGTTATTAGTGCTATTGCAATGAGAATATTAGCGCGTAAATATCGCGCTAACATTCTGATTGTTCGTCGCTTAAGTCTAAAGTTACAACTTCATTAAGATATTTGTCCCTGAATGGAACAGGAGTAATTTTTTAACATTATTATAAAAGAAAATTAATTAATAAGCTTTCAAAATCTTTAATCGACTAATAAATACATCAACAAAGTATCGTCATGTGTCAGTTTTGACAGGCCGTTCCCAGCGACCATGCTCCGTAGCTTGGGCACTGTGAGCGGGAAGATGGCGGCGTTTATGACGTCATTGATGACATATCGATATCGCTGTGAGTGCGCTCACAGGCATACGGAACGGTATATGAGCGCTGTGAGCGATATAATCGGCAAACGGAACGCAGCAATATTTTATGTAAAAATAAACATGGTTACTGGAGAAGAAACTGAATAATTTGGATTGTACAATTGTTTTGCAATTCGAAGCCTAACTTCACATCGATTTTCAATACATAAATGTAAGAATAAATTTATAAAAGATTTAGATTCGAAGCCAGTAATTACTAACATAGACTTTCGATACACAAATTTATTTTATATTGAAAGATATAGTGTAAAATAAATAGGATGTAAAATAGCATTAGATAAATCAGTTCCTTCCCATCCAATTATTATCTAAGCCCCAGTTAGGCAAGGTACAAAAATAATATAATGATCATGTAAATAAATATACAATTAAATATAATAAAATACTAAACTAATACTCTATCAAGAATTACATTGAACTATATTCGAATGTATTTCATATATGTACAGGTTACGTCACAGGAAACTAAAATGGGCGAGTGTATCCGACGAGAAAATTAGAAACCCAGTAAAAAGTCATAAATACAAATAAAACTTGTTTCGGCTATTATATTAGTCTTCAGTGCTCAAGTTCTTTAGTGCTTCAAAATTATGTAACAAATGATTTTTCTAAAATCTACATGTTTTATTTTATTTTCTATCTTGCTACATATAGTACAGTTCATTAGAATTAGCAAAAAAAATATATATATATATATCGATTTGAAAATACTATTTAATTAATATATAACATACTTCATTCGCTAATTACATGTTACTTTTCTAACCAATTATTTTTAGATAATCCATATACGTATGTATGTTTAATATATTTAGACTGTAAAATACTAGGTCTACGTATTATGTCGCTAGAATGGTATACATATCCATATCAAATACTAATGTGCACAAATTGTACATACGAGAAAAACAGCGAAAGCTCCCATTGCTAATACGTTGGCAAGAATAATACGTTAAGGGTAGCTCTTTAGAGAAACAACTCATCAAAAGAACAACAGCAAATAATTAAAAAATAGAATAGACAAAGGCGTTCGTTAAGCGTTTACAGGAATATACTCATTATGAATACATTCTGTGCTATACTTTGCTTAGGCGAAATCATATTTAATAATGTAAGATTTGCAATGCGCTTCACTTTTTCAGATGATAATTGCTGTAAGAAACTGTCGTTATAATCCGATTGTGTTATCAGACGATTGACGCTGCACTTGTTCCGATCAAACATACAGAATATACTTCGACGCGCTTATGTAACATCCTACCTTTTTACCAATCACGTCAAAAGAAGCTCTTATAGTTCCATGTCAAGTAAGATATGTGTACTTCGTTATAAATCTATTTTTTTTTTCTATCAATAATTCTTCTAAATTTAGCTAAACTCCTCTGTCTTGCCGTTGTTCAGTTTTAGGAATTCCCTCCTTTTTAAACCTGAAATTAATAAACCCATGTTCAAATTTAGTTTCCACGAAGACCTTTTTTTAATTTAATTTTCTACTATACTATATTTTAGGAAATAAACAACCTACTCTAAGTATAAAATCGAATGCGTTTTAGTAATTCTTCATGGGAACAATACAAACTCTATGTTTCGCGCAACGGTTTTTCAACATTAGTCACGCTTCAATATTTAATCTTCGTATCAATTATGATTCCTTCATAAATCACTTCTTAGATTCTTCTTAGATCAAATGTAATATAATTATATAAAATGTCATAGAAAAATCGGTATAAAATCAGAAAATCTATAGAAGAATAGTCTTTTCTTTGCATTGTTTTAATTCTAGGTAAAAACCACCACCGCAACAGTTAGTTATTGAACCCTTCTCTTTTTTCCAATGGACTCCATTTTTTTTATTAAACATAGAACTAACTAAATTTTTATATAATATACGTTGCGTATAAGAAATACACCGAGCTGCTAATAACGCTGCAGCACGGTATTATAATCAAATACGATCGAAGATACAAATAGTTGTATATAGTAAAGCGTTTGGGGCATTATGAAGAAATTGTATATCCTATTCTACTACAAAGATAAGTATAAAGTATGATCTGTAAGCATAATTTCAAATAAAAGTTTCCTTTAAAGTATAATATTCGTGTTAAGTGATCTTAGATATGCGTAAGCTCGTTCTATAAAATATAATCGCATAATAATTTGTTAAAATGATGTAAAAATAAAAACAAAATTTTTAAATAATTTCATTAAGGTATTATATAAATTACAATTTTTATTATTATTTTACTGGTATATTTATTAATACGACGATGTAGTCTTGTCAACTTTTTTTTTCTAAAATATTTTTTTTTTCAAGGTCACCTAGAACACAAAATAATCGTATTAAAGTCTACCTTAATATTCATAGACCCTTTGTTTACAAGCAATAGTATATTTATAATAGCGCAGTTCATTTTCCCGCCTAATTCTAACGATTTATTACAAAAACTGGCATTACAAATAACCATCGATGACAAGTTAATCAGGTCTTTGAATGCGAATCTTAGTAGGAATGATATTAAATATAAACAAGGCTCCGAGGATTTCTAGACTTCTCAGTAAGTGAAAAGCCACGAAAAATAAATTGTCGACTTAATTTAAGATTTTAATGTTATATAAATAAATGCAATAATTGACTTTACCTACATCAGAAAGAAATTTTGTTTGAATCATGGCGTGTCAGTTGTAGCCTTATCAGGTTTTAATGTGTTCTCGTGCGGTGTATTGAAATCAGTTATCGGTCATCACGTATTAAAATATCGGGATAACAAACACACAAACGCAGACTTCACAAACAGTATGCTTATGAAACAAACATGCTATGAATGATTTAAAATTACATAGAAAAACCGCTTTCAGAAGTTCTTATCACTTTTTGTCCTTTTCTTACAAGTGTAAGGTGGCATAAGTCGCTCTCACTCGTACCTCACTGGAAATGCAAATGAAGATGAAGATGAAGGATGAGGTTTTAATGAGTGCCAGTGACTTTGCTTTATGTAAGAAAAAAACTTATCAAAACATACAAGTTGGTAAACAATTAGCTAGCGTTATTTCTATCTCTTTTTTGTACAATTATACTAAAAGCGGTCTTATATAAAGCCACATATACGTGCTACATGCATTTTTATCCGCAAGCGTAGTTTATTGTCGTCGTAAGTGTTCCGCACTTGGATTGGTTTAAATTCGAAACGATCAGGCATTCACAATAATTAAAGATATAAACAGGGAACCGTTTAGACTACATATTAAGCACGTCACAAAACTGAGTTTTTGATAATATAAGTTCTTGTTCAGCGTCTTTATAACTGCGCTTATTCCTGAATAGTATTTTTTTTACTTTTTCACAGCCGGCAAACGAGCAAGCCAGTATCAATCCAACAGTAAATAGCACCCGTGCGCGCAGACATCGTAATCCTAGATGTTATTGATTAGTTATATTGTAAAATGAAAAACACTACTACTACTTTTAATTTTTAAAGATGGCTGCTCAAGACCAAAATTCACCGATAATTGCACTCAGTTTCATATGACATATGTAGAGCTGCAGGACGTTAAATACTTTTTTGTTAATTCATATCAGTTATCATTCAAAATAACCTAACCGTTAAATGAAAAAATAAATATAATTAAACATTATTATGTTATGTACCGTCGCTAGTCATTTTTTTTTACTATATAATCATCCTCGGCAGAACAAACGGTAAAGTAACACGTGATTTCACACAAGGTAAAGTTCAAAAAAGTTGTATATAAAAATTTTTATCAATCATATATTAAAATGAGAAATCCATTTTGTAATTTCATTGTTAAGAAAAATAATAATTAAAATACTTGGCTTTTTGCGATACTGCATGATGTCAGAATACATGGGAATATTCGCATGATTAAAAACATCAACGAAACGGTAATCACTCCGAATAATAAACCCTCTTAGAAACACTTCCTTTCCGTAAGAAACGCCATTTCCATAAGCGCACTGATACAAAAATCTCAAGTCTATCGCATATCACGGTGAACGTACATATGCAGTAGCATGTATATTGCGTAGAAACGCAATATTCTTAGTAGTTAGTGTTTGACGTATGTGTAGATAAGAATCCCGGCGAGCAGGAAACCGAAGGTGATTGTGATCGGTTTGTAAAGAGACCTCTTGAGGGATTGCCATTTCTCGACATCGCGGGCGCGTCGCTTCATCGCCGACACTCGTTCGGCCAGCTCGTGCGTTCGGCGTCGACGAACCGTCTCGCCGCATTCCTCGCTGTGGAAAATTCGAAAGAGTATTTTAAAAAGGAGGTTTGAGAAATAGGCTCTTGAGTTAACACTGGCCAGCAAGTGTGGCATTGCAGATTCGAAAGCAGTTCTTTTTTTAAACAATGTTGCAAAGAATTCGCGCCCGTATACTGATTTTCCTTTTTGATGAAACAATGAGAAATCAGTTTCTTTCTTAGTAGCGCCATCGAAAAGGTTCAAATTTTTTTTAAAGTTTATTTTGACTAAAATCTTTCTTCTTTTTCTTTCATGAAGATCTTACAGTGAAAATAAGAACACAACATGCTTGTGTTACGGTTTCGCTTTTATATCCTCTTTTAGGTAAAGGAGGTCCTCATTCATATCAAAGAAACAATAATGCAACAAACAATAGCAGTATACAGCAATAAACACCGATAGATTTACACGTGGGCCAGCGGAACGGGAAATGAAAATCCTCTTGACAAGTATTTCTATCATCCCGGCATGACAAAGAATTCGCTTCCAGTCGACTTGGCAGCAAAAATGTGTACATCTCAACTTGTGTATTTGTATTTATATGTATTTTTTATCGAAAATATAACGAAAACAAACAGTTTTCAATTGAAATGATACCAATGGATTATATTGTCGAGCTATAAATAACCTGCTTTGATTATTTCCATTACACAACTATTGTGGAGCTAATTGGATAATTTTCTTGCCCACTTGTAAATATATCACGTAAGTGTCACGCAGGTTGCGTTCATTAATTCCTATTAATTCGCTTAAACAATAAATGCATTCAAATTTTTAAAAAAGGTAAATATCAGCCTGTAATGTTTACCATCCTCGAGAGCTAAAATGGAAAACAGATTAATAATTAAAATTATTATATAAGAAATATAACATAAATTTTTTTTATCTATTATAATTCACCATACAATTTTGACAATATACCATCGCATTGAAATGTATGTTATTATTTTTATTATTTTACATTTTACACTGAGAAATATATATCATATATTTTTTCTTTTCGTATAAATAGGAAAATATATTTTATATTTTTTATGTGTAAATATAACATCTCTAAACATTAACCACATCTATAATAATCTTTAATGTACGTAACATTGTAAAATCTAATAGAATATATACGTGTCTTTTTCTAAATATCATTACGCAAAAATATTATGATTTTGAATCATATTGGTTCTTAATTTGAATAAGATTAGAAACTAACGTTTATAACGTTCTTTAACATTGAAAGTGACAAAATCGAGAGTAAACTTGCTATTTCTACTGGAACTTCATTATAAGTTGTTATTATGGAAACGGTTGTACGTTTACCTTTCATAAAGTGGGCAAACATTTCAATCACCAGTTTCGCCCTAACCGTACGAAGTAATTAAGTGATCATGTTGGCACACGTTTGGAAAGAGAATCAGTTAGTTACAAAATATAAAAACCGGCATTGTTCCAAATTTCAAATTGTTCCAGATAGGCATTAGCATCATTTTCTGCGATCCACGACAGTTCAAAAAAATTAGGCCAAAATATAAGACCACCACATTCGACGCGTTAAGTTCGACCTTACGATTCAAATCTTCTCTATATTAACCTTTCGACTGGTGGGATGAGGAGCTCCTCGGCTTCGTCATCAGCTGATGAACAAGTCGATGTCAGTGAGTCTCCACCCGGCGGCGTCGGCGGGCCCTCGTCAGACGACGATGCTGTTTCCTCGGGCGCGGAGAATTTGAGGTCCCCTGTAAAAACATGTTAGCTGATAGGTTTCAAGGGCAATTCGTGTAATTACACATAAAAGGTAAAGAATTACTCAATAGAGAAATTTCTAAAGACTCTAAACGATAAATAGTCAATAAAAAGTATAACTATGAATTAAATACTGTTTGCGGACTTGCAATAGTTTCTCACAATTCCACTATAACCAGCACCGCAAGCTAAACAATTTTCTTTTTATATAAGTCCTTTAAAGGTAATTTTTATAAGAGCTATGAATATATATAATATAATATATTTCGTCGCTTCATTCTTAAGAAAGTATATAATTAAACAGGTAGTCCTTTTAAGGTACTAGGTAACTTCGCACAGTTTTAGAGTATGCCATTTGACATATTCAAAAAACTTTACGTCTTTTACTTGATCAACCCCGGTCCCGGCAAGTCTTCATTCTTTTAACAAGCACACGTCTTAGACCAACCAGTAACTTAATAGTTTCATATTAAAAATATTGTAAAAGTTGTTCTAAAAGTGTACTAAAATTTTGAAAATAAGTACAAAAATACAGAACAAACAAAAGCGACTCGTTATTTCTTCCGATGAGTTTTATGTTGTAAGCCATTTTATGTTTTTTCATAAGTGATCGCGGGTATCTATAGACTATAATTTCGCTTTGTTGAAAAGATGCAGAAATTCGTGTTATCTAAAATATAGATATATCACGTTGTCCGCATGCATTTCTGGTAGTCATCTACCTGATGTTTTTTATTACAAACTAATATTTCGTTTTATCATAAAGCTGCAGAAATTCGTGTTATCTATAATAGGTATATCACGTTATCCGCATTAATTACTGGTAGTCTTCTACCTGATGTTTTTTATTATAAACTTAAATTTAGCTTTATCGAAAAGATGCAGAAAACACGTGTTATCTTTAATAGATATATATATCACGTTATCCGCGTACATTCCTGGTAGTCTTCTACCTGTTGTTTTGTATTATTAACAAAAATTTCGCTTTGTATAAAAGATGCAAAAATACGTGTAATCTATAATAGTTATATCACGCTATACGTGTAATCTATAATAGATATATCACGCTATCTGCAAACATTCCTGGTAGTCTTTCTACCTGATATTTATTATTATTATAAACTAAAATTTCGTTTTATCATAAAGCTGCAGAAATTCGTGTTATCTATAATAGATTTACCACGTTATCCGCATTAATTACTGGTAGTCTTCTACCTGATGTTTATTATTAAAAACTAAAATTTCGCTTTGTCGAAAAGATGCAGAAAACACATGTAATCTATAATAGAATATCACGGTATCTGCAAAAATTCCTGTTAGTCGTCTACCTATGTTTAATATTATAAACTATAATTTCACTTTGTCGAAAAGATGCAGAAAATACGTGTAATCTTTAACATATATATCACGCTATCTGCAAAAAATTCCTGGTATTCTTCTACCTGATGCTTATTTTAAACTATAATTTCGCTTAGTCGAAAAGATGCAGAAAATATGTGTAATCTATAATAGATATTTAACGTTACACGCATAAAATACTGGTAGTCTTCTACCTGATGTTTTCTATTTCGATTAATGCCGTATAGTACTCGTATTGTTAGTTTTGACTTTTTATTTCAATATTGTTTAAATATTTTAATACGAGTACAGAAAATGCGTGTAGTCTGAAAGAGATTTAACACGATATCTGTATTACGTAATATTCTATTATTTGTATTTTTTTTAAATATGAAAGTCGTCATTAATGTTATTTAAATATAATGATAAACCCAGTGGACGAATCTCTGGCTAGCCATTTCGGCTACCGCAATACCAGAGTCCTCTAAGTAGACGCTCCCTAATCTGGATCCGTCGACCTCTGAGAATAAACCGGGCCAGTCGGGAGAATTATATCCGACATGGATCCAGAGATTCTTTCTAACCTCGGGGCTAGAGGGGCTCCAGTTATGGAATAACCGTTATAAATAGGGTATGAACTTACTTCTTGAAAAAGGAGATAATAAAGTGTTAAAATAAAGTAATCATAGTAATAATAATAAAAAAGTACACCGAAGCTATCTAAGTACTTCCTAAACATCGACAGGCAACCGGTCAACCCAGTCAGGAAACTGGATGGGACCTCCTCGTTACCCGTCAAACAGGGGGGAAGGGTTGACGTCAATGGAAAGGGCCAGTGCCTCCACTTCGGCGTCTTTGAAACGTTTTTGAATTCGGCGTTCAACGCAAAATTTAACCAGTCGGGGACTCATGCACCGAATCAACCATAATTCATGTACACGCAGGTCGAATCCATTACTTTTACGATTATTGGCCTAAAATAACAAATAATGAAACGATTTTTAAATGGATAAATAATAATGATGATAATTTTAATTCCATTTCATGATAAAATTACACCAGTATTTACTCCCGAACATATTTTGTCGCATAGTGAAAAACGAAATATGATAATAGCAATTAATAATTGTTACACTTAGAGGCTATAAAACCTTAAGTGACCAGTTTATATCAAACAAATATAATAAATAAATATTTTTGGCGCCGCAACTCAACGGCGAAAAACGGATCGTACTAAACAAAAAAATTAATAAATAAAATTATACAATTTTGAAGAAAAAGTACACTTTCAGATGGAATCTTATAAAACAGCTTCTAAATTAATTCCCCATAATGCTTTCTTAGCTAACATAGATAAGAAAGATCATACCTACTCGTACCTATATTTGTTAATTACAAAAAATACCTACGTTTTGAATTTCAAGAAAACGATATGTTTTAGCCAATTACTTACGAGTTTTGCGGCCGTATGGATTATCTGTTGTTCCGGAGGTATTTACAAAAAGTATGCGCGAAGTTATTAGTCAACTAGTACCGACAGTCGGTAAAATTTTTGGCTTTATGTTTAAAATCGATCAGTACCTGACCATAAGCGTTATAATAATAAATAATTTATGAAACTTCAAATATGCTCGATAAGAGATTTTGCCAAACATATAGGTGTAAGTACTGGTCGCAGCTTCAAAATAAGTACAACTATGAGGCAAAAATTAAACTCTCTAAATGATTGTTAGAAGATTTAATCTGGTAGAAAAGTATAAGTAAATAGACCATTTCGTGTTCAATTACTTCACAAATTTATAAGATACATACAGATGCATTCAGAACAGGCTGGGTCGTAGTATTCCAAAACAATAAATTTTATTGTGAAAAAGAATACCATATCAATTACCTAGAATTACTACCCGTTTCCTTACGCTTCATAAGTTCAGCCGGAGAAGAAAGACATTGTGCAATTATTACGAATTGACTGATATTTCCACCGCTATTAGTTACGTCAATAGGATGGGTAGTATTCAATTTCCACATTTGAATACTTTAAGTATACACATTTAGCTATGGCATTTGGCAAGGAACGTACTTAAAGGTTTTTGCTTTAATATTAGTTTGCAAGAGAGCAGATACCGTCCTATACATTTCTGCGCTATGGTGTTAACAACTTGAAAATTGTGTTTTCTATAAGAAACATACATTTTTAGTGTTCTCCTAAAATTTGAAAACATTTGTACTTCTAGAAGTTAAGATGTAAGATATTTTAGTAGCGTTATATAATATTTTTCTCTGTGATATCCTTATATTACTTTAACTTTATTAAAATTACCAAAAAGTTAACGTTACATCGTAAGCCGTATGCACCGGACATAGGGTCTAGGACATTAAATTAGAAAATATAGTTTTTACATCCGTACACATAATTATAATAAACATCATTAAAACCACAGCCCCAAATCGTAAACAACCTATGTTATCCTTGCAAATCTTTAAAAAATAACATAATGATATGTCCTGTATCGAATCTCAATGATTATATTTTCGGTGACGAAAAATATTAAAGCTTCGAACTCGGAATTCTTGTTTGTAACATGAAACGCTCATCTAGTCTAGTCAGACGCTAAGTCGGTGGATACAGCAGACGCTTGGTACGAGCGGCGTTGACATGAGTGTGTTCAGCGCACTCAGCACGCGCACGTGCTCAGTGTAGGTTATCCGAGAAACGGCTGGGTGGACCTAAAACTCTCAGGCCTTTACAAAGCTTTACCATAAACCTATTAGGTATATTAGACCCACTAAACGACTTTGCCTTGTCCGTACTCAATAAAGGTAAAACCACTCAATACCTTCCGATAAAGATATTAATTAAAATTAAATTATTCTGTTTATTGATTTGATTGATTTGGCAATCACCAAGTGTATAATAAATGCCTAAAGGTTACTGGACTCTTAAATTATGTACTAAAAAAAGGAGTTTAATGAATAAACGTATAAAAATAAATTATAATTTGTAAAGACAAAAGAAAACAAAACATAATCTCTAAAAATCTACCTGTTTAATTATATACTATCTGAAGAATGAAGCGACGAAATATAATATATGATTAAACGAACTTCCAAGTAAAGTTCTATCGCTATTATATGAGTCGCTTCATTCGAAGATAATAAAGAACCCGTCCCTCCCGCAACTCATACAAAAAAATTTTGTTTTGATCTCTAAAAAATGAAGACTTGCCGGGACCGGGGTTGATCAAGTAAAAGACGTAAAGTTTTTTGAATAAGTCAAATGACATACTCTAAAACTGTGCGAAGTTACCTAGTACCTTAAAAGGACTACCTGTTTAATTATTATCTAATTAATAACAACGACTCGGGAACAAACGTCTATGTTCATCACACAACACGAATAATCACGAACCTGGGACCTCCGGCGTATGAGGCAGGGTTACCAACCACTACGCCATTGGGTTGAAAACTTTTCTTCATATAGTGACTGAATTTGATATGATCATAGGTGAAGAATATTTGTGAACCCAATTCTCACTTAAAACGCTTTAGAAATAACCATACTTAAGTCGAAACCGATTAAAATTTACATTTTCAATTAGAGGCTTTAGATAATCAAGAAATTCTACCGACAGGTCGTAGTGCCTCAGACGTTTAGTATTTATGACCTTATTTCAAAGCTCAATTTGGTTTATTTTAACGATCGTTCAGTCCTTTGATACTTGAAAGCCATTACTCCAGATAACCATCAATTGCAGACTAAATTACTTTTGCGATACATAGAGTAATTATCTGAAGATATTAGTTTTAGGTCAATATTATTTAAAAAATTGCAATTTCCTTTTGCTTTAACTTGGGGTCTCACTAACTTCGTTTATTTACTCTGTTTTTACATGTTAGGATATTGTACAATATTCCATTATCACAATTGACCGCGCATGTGTCATTCAATGTGATTTTCAGAATTCATGCCCATCAGAATCGTTCATCATTTTTGGGAAATTGTTTTACGAGTATATGTAGCTCTTGAACGATATTAATCGTGAGGCGCCGTAAAACAGCTAATGTATATATAGGTACATGAGCAGCTATAGAAACTATAATTTACGATATTCCACAATTAAGTACATTTGTTATAACGTGATGAAATACTTGGCTGAACAGTGTTTTATTTGTACAAAAGAGCTTAGCAACAAGCAAACGAGTCTTTCCATTTCTAAATATGTTCTAAAAAAGTATTACTCCTATATTTTACACGTAAGTGTATGCTTCTTCTCAGAACGGTCACTTTTATATTGGCACAACGAGAAGATACTCAGCAAGGTCGGATTTCTCAAAGACAATATTATGAAAAAGTATTGAAACTCACTTAAAATATAAATTGTATTTTTCATTTTTATATGAGTTTGTGGCGGTCGTGTAAATTTTCAATTTACGTTCATAACGATCATGATCATAATCGAGCTTGATAAGGCCAAAATTTTTTTTCACCTTTTCATGCCTGATTGAATATTAATAAAATCCCGGTCTTAAAGATACCGAAGCTTGTGCTATGGACAACTTCGGGAAAGTCAAAGAACGGGGAGATGACAGGTCCTTACTTTGATACAATAACTATCCCGCACAAGAATCCAACTTGTCCCTTCTGGCGTCGTAGCAAACATCTAGACTCTTGGACAGTTACACTACGCCTATCGATGACTAAAACCGTCTTCAAACAGAAATTACAAAATATTTACCGAGGCTATGTAAATAAAAATCAATTTGGTCCTGAGGCGAAATGGACGAACCAAGTTTTTTTGTTTTCTTTGTACTAGAACCTATAAAATCAATGTTTTGTTATCATAAAAGCTATTTCTTCTGTTTTAATGAAAATAAATAAATCGATAATCCATCTTTTTTTGGTGAGATAGTGAATGCTACGAAAAAGTAGTTTCAGAAAAACTGCCTCATCTGAAACAGCTTTTAGAAGCATTGCATACCAGCATCTCAGTGTCTTATCAACCCCAAATTTTCAAAATTTTACCGACGTTTTATCACAATCTATTTAGGTATATGAACTAGGGATGTTACGGAGGTCCGATTCCGGTTTCGAAAGGTCGGAACTTCTGATTGGTTTTACAAATCCGATTCCGGTTCTGGTTCTGAAACTTTTGAACCGGAGGTATATCGGAGGTCGATATGCAGAGACGGAGACAGCGCGCGGCCGCAGTCAACAGATAAAAACGTATTCATGTCAGTGATGATCCCTTATTATGGTGGAAATTAAATACTTAATTCAAACCCCATGGATTCGAACTGAATTCGATTGCCCGCCACTATTTGTCATGTCCACCAAGCTCAGCAGCGAGCGAACAACTTTTTAGTGGCGCCGGCCTCATCTATGATGCGTTAAGGAATGGACTGGTAGGAGATAAAGCTGCGAATATTTTTTCATTAAATATAATTTGATTCTTTTGTAGTCGCTGATTTCATTTAATTTACTGATTTGATTTTTAACTAACACCTACTGTTTTAGTTGTGTAACAAACTGTATTGTTTTTTTTATCTGATATTAAATAAGTTGATTAAATATTGTTGTAATATTTTACGAAACTTGGGGTCCCACAATGCATTATAACAAAATAATTTTTTTTAGTCCTTTTAAAAGTCTTATTAGTATTTTTTTCGCCTCCGGTTCCGATTCCGGTTCCGGTTCCTATAAAACAAATTTGAAAACTCCGACTCCGGTTCCGATATCATCACTTCCGTTACATCTAAGCTAGTGTTCAAATGTTAACATAATTTTATTAAATCAAGCTATGTAACGTGGGGAGTATCTATCTATTCATTTACAACTTTCATTTAAACATACGCGAGCATACATGTATGTGATAAGAAAAAAGTCACGATATGGCCAATCATAAAACGCTCGTTCATTTCATGAAATGAGCTATGATATGTCCACATCTATATTATTTAACAATTTATTTATTTATATATATTTTATTTTTCGTGATGGAAAGCATCATTCTATATCCAAAAAGGATCGATGTATATCAGCATCGTTAAAGCGATTGACTCATATAGACTCACCAAGAGATGTGCTATTCGGTATAGCCGGCAGAGGGCGCGCAGGAGGCCGCGTCAGGCTCTCAGCGCGTGGCGGCGGCGGTGGCGGAGCCTCCTCCTCGGGCACTGAAGAGTATATGCTCTCGTCACAGCCTGGTTCTTCCTTCTGCAAAGGTGGATACAGTTAGAATATTCCCATCTATGCTCAGGGGTTATTATGCCTGGCATTAGAACTCCTAACCTGATTTCATAATTACTTATTTGTAAGGCTTAGCAGATGCGATCAATATAACATTGTTTAATTTCTTAGATAAGTAAATTTTCCCACGTATGAGTAACTTTACGTACTACGATATCAAACAATAAATTTCGATGAACTCTAAACCTACACAATATTTTACTTTAAGGTAAAACCAATCTATTAATACCCCATGTTTTAAGAATTATTGGATTAAAAGATTAATAATAAAATCCGATTTCAACTTGAACATCAGCTGAAGTCGGACACAAGAAAGTTGCAAAGGGGACTTCAATCCAAAAAACAATATAAATCAAAATAAATTCATCAAACACTTGGAAAACAAACAAACACTGCTCGATTTTAAGGAGCCAACTAATTATACGTATTTCTTAGATTTTTCTTTTTTGAGTGTAGTGTAAAAAGTGGTTTTTCTTTTTTAAATTTTCCTTTTCCTTGTTTTGTAACGTTTGATTTGTTTTGATTTGCCATTATTAAAAGTTTTTGTTCGGCTGCAAAAAGATTTGGTAAAATGACTTAAGTGAAGGATAATGTTGCAACGAATTGGACTTTCTATTCTAAAAAATGAGATACGATACGCGCAATTTCTTAAATTAAAAGTTTCAAGAGGAAACCGGATTATTTATTAGGTCCTTACATATGAAATTGGCGTTTTGTCGTACTGGCCACTTTGATCTGTATTATCTCTTCTTTCGTTAAGAATTCCAATTTTAATTTATATGGCTATTTACTCACGCATTTGTGTTTCCTCTTTTGGTTTTTTCATTGCGTCACTTAGTTCACAAAATAGAAAACTTAGCGTTATTTACGAGTACGAGTTCCACCGTTGCACCAGTGCTGCAGAAACGGCTCGAAGTATTAATGCTGTGTATGGCGGCGGCGTCGCAAAAGAAAACACAATGCATTTATGGTACCAACGTTTGCGTTCTGGAAATTCGATCGTGGACGGCCGGATACCATAAT
This sequence comes from Marasmarcha lunaedactyla, assembly GCA_923062675.1. NCBI lineage: Eukaryota > Metazoa > Arthropoda > Insecta > Lepidoptera > Pterophoridae > Marasmarcha > Marasmarcha lunaedactyla. The sequence continues at coordinate 6,344,330 of OV281339.1, read as the reverse complement.
TGATAATGAAGAATTGAAGACTTTTGTGGAAGCGGATCCATCGCAAACCACGTCCGAGTTAGCTGTAGGCTGTGGTGTTAGTGACAAAACTATTTTAATCCACTTGAAGCAAATTGGGAAGGTGACAAAGTTTGAGAGGTGGGTGTCTTATGAATTGAATGCAGCAAACCGACAAACGCGAGTTTACTGCTGCGTGACATTACTCAACCGGCACAATAATGAAAGGATTTTAAGTCGAATCATTACATGTGATGAAAGGTACATCCTGTACAACAATCGGAAACGCTCATTGGAATGATTGAACCCTGGCGAACCAACCAAATCCTGCCCCAAGAGACAATTACTCAAAAAAGTTACTTGTGAGCTTTTGGTGGACTAGTGCCGGTGTCGTTCACTACAGCTTTCTTAAATCTGGCCGTATGATTACGACAGATGTCTATTGTCAGCAACTGCAAACCATGATGGAAAAGCTAGCTACTAAACAACGCTAAGGACGCTACGGGCAACGCTAGACCAGACACACAACAGACGGCTACCAAATTAAAGGAGCTTCAATTGGAATGTCTAAGACATCCACGGTACTCTTTTAAATATACAAAATTTTAAGGTATTTTGTACCCCTGAAATAACTGAGACCATACGTAAGAAGTAAGTAGTAAAGTTTATTATAATGTTAATTTTAGACTTACCATGAAACGTCCTATAATTTGTCTTTACATATCTGATTCATGATACCGAGTTGTGATTCGGCAGCCCTAATACTATAGTAAAAAAAATATATGCAAAAATATTTTACAAAAGTCAGGTTTGCGTTCGTAACAATAAATAAGTATATTTTATAATATTAATTGTTAGCAACAAACAATATCAAGGCCTATTATTCCATTATTGATATAGATAGGCGGTGTTATCTCAATCTATCTAATAATTATATTTGAACAAAGCGATCGTTTATTTGCTTCGTATTTCGTATGAAAATATGCTTACGTCGCTGATAAATATGTCGAGAGGTTTTTTTCTGCCGTGCCTTTTTCTCCCGTAATACCTTTTCAAAGCAGAAGTTAAGTGGTATTCGCGCAATCTCTAAGAGGATGAAGAAAAATAAGACTATTAACAAGTGTAAAATTTTTACCTATGATAAAAAAATATATATTTTGAAGTTGAATTCATGCTGTATAAGTTACAGATATTTAAAATTATTTACATTTGTGCAGAGTTCCAAGCACATCTTTAGAGTAAAATACTAAAGGTCTGATTTCCTAATAAACTTAAAAACCAATAACTACGCCCAATTAACCTATTATTTGAGTTAATAAATGGCATTGAAATAAAACCCTCGATTATACAAGTACTGAAAACTAAATAAAATAGAAACCAAGCGCTGGAGAAAATCTTCTGACTACGTTGAACGTCTGGAAAGTGAGACAGTGAAAAAAACCGGCATGTCGCGGTCGAAATAAATAGAAGGGTCAAACCACATGAGTAGATAAACGGAACAGAGACAAAGCTTCTTAAGAACGTGAAAAATTGTCACCTATTTTGGGAGGGTTGTCACAATAGGTTAAGACAAATTAAACAAAACATTTGTTAAATAGTTTAATTATTCAGTATGATAGAATACTTTAGAAAATTCTAATAATTTTCTTTTAAAACTATTGTTTTTTAATAATTTATTGTTTCTTTTGATGGTGTGGTCGATTCTGAATTTAACATATAGTTTTTTCAAGTAACCTAACGGGAAACACTCACACGGCATATCAAATTTACAATCTTTAATACGCTTAAGTATTTCATTGCCAATATAGACAATATTAATTTCAAGAAATAAATATTCGCGAAACATTGTTTCGAGCAATTCAATTTTATTTTTTCTAGAATTATTCATACGCACAGTACAATAAACAATCATTATTAATAAAAAAATAAAACGTTTTTACGTTAAAGGAATCAAACTTGCAACTAACAAAATAAACAACGTGCATCGCAATGACCCTGAGATTGTCAACTGGCTGTGCCTTTTGACAAGGTCTTTTGACCCGTCTCGCCGCGTACGTGACAAGCGGCCAGTGGTCACGCACACATGCTTGTAGTAGTACAACCGATTCGTGCGGTTGTACGGAGCTTTGTCTCTGTTCTGTTTATGTGGTACTCATGTGGTTTATGAAACTTCTCTGAACTGGCTACTTGTAAACAATATAATAAAAAAAATTATGTAAATTTTTTCTCTTTAATGTAAAATTGAACTCTTTGCCAATATTTATTGGGTATGTAGTTTATTCATTTGTTATTCGTTTTACGATTTTCCCACAAATTAAAAATTATGTGTGTCACGTCAGCATGACGCAAGGGACATGAGATTTTACGCGAGAAAATTTTCGTGCAATGATTTTTTATGACTTTAGATGTCCTTGAAGAGATTTCGCCTTTGCATCTGGCTTACTGGAGCTTGGCGAAATCTCTCAAGATGGACTCTACCGCGTCATCGATGCCTCCACTCCTTAGGCCTCCGCCCTTGACTCCCGCCTTCGACGACTCCGAAAAAGTAGAAACCCTAGCCGATAGCTTAGCCCAACCATGTACACCGAGTACAGAAAGCATTAACAGTTTCAACATAGAAACTGTCAATAGCACATTCTTAACTAAATGCGTCAACCCACCGACTGGCACCCTCCAACCGGTAACGGTGGAAGACGTACAAAAAATAATTAAAAAACACAAAACCGCGGAAAGCCCCAGGTCCAGACGAAATAACAAAGAGGGTTCTGAAAGCTCTCTCACTCGCACTCATATAACTGTTAGTAGTTATTTTCAACAACTTACTAACAAACTGCTTCTTTCCGCAAATATGGAAGGAAGCGATTGGTATTAGGAAACCCGGAAAACCGCCTAATCTACCTTCAAGCTAACGTCCTATTAGCTTGCTTAGCGCGATAGGTAAATTATACGAAAGAATCATTTTGAACAGGCTCCGAGAGGTCATCCATTCGAAGCACCTGCTCCCGGATGAACAGTTCGGCTTTAAGTTCCGTCACTCCTGCGTCCAACAGGTGCACCGCATCACGGAGCACATCTTGGAGCAAAGGAACGTAGGTCGAAAACCGATAGGCACGGGTGCGCTTTTCTTTGACGTGGCTAAAGCCTTCGACAAGGTCTGGCTGAACGGCTTGTTATTCAAGCTCTTCGAACAATGCGTGCCAGACAGCCTCGTGCACATCATACGAGACTTTTTGCTACAGATTGGAAGGTGCACTTTCCAATCCCCGTCCTGTATTAGCCGGTGTCCCTCAAGGCTCGGTGCTTTCTCCGACTTTGTTTTCACTATACAATAGTGACATGGACGGAGAAAGTAGAACTTGCGCTCTTCGCAGACTACACCGCGCTGTACACATCTGATAGAAATCTACGTAGGTTAACCATAATGCTCCAATCCGCAGCCAACGCATTAGGCGCTTGGTTTAGGAAATGGTGAATAGAAATCAGCCCAGAAAAAAGTGCAGCAGTGTACTCTTCTCTATCAACCTGCTCTAGGACAACCTCTAGGAAACCCTACAAAAGATTAGGTCAGATCACTCTGATTGGTACCCCGATCCCATGGGCTAAAAAAGTCATATATTTAGGAGTCACTTTAGATAGTGGACTCACATTCGCGGATCCCGTAAAACGCGTCCGGGACTGAGCCGCCTTCGTCATGGGTAGGCTGCACCCTCTAATGTGCAAGAAAAGTACAATGTCGTATAGAAATAAGCTTACACTTTACAAAACTTGTGTGGCTTTCGCTCACGCCTTTGCAGATCCAGACGACGCTTACTAGATCACCTTCCGTATAGCCTAGCAGCGAACCTTGCGATTTTCATTTATTCCCGAAAATAAAAGAAAAACTTCGAGGAAAACGTTCTATGCACGCCGCGGGAGCTGTGACTGCGTTTCAAAGCCCATCGAAGAGACCCCTATGGACGAGTGGGCAAAGTGCTTTTCTCAGTGGTTCCATCGGATGCAGCGATGTATTGATGTGAATGGACACTATTTTGAAAAGATATAATAAAACTAACCACTAGCTAGTTTAATCACTTTTTGATTTTCTAAGAACTTTCAGTTTGACCCTCATGTGGATAAAAATTATCCAAACGAAGGGTTTTGCTTGATAAAGTTTAATTATCTATTAAACAATTATTTAAAAACGGTTTTAAGGTATTTCCAAAAGTAGATGCCAATCAAAAAAGGCCTTTCGGGTTTATGTTTTGAAACCATTTTGTAGTTCATATATTAAATCCAATTACGAAAAACGAATTTCATTTCTTAGCGTTTACGAGGTAAAGTGTACAATTATTAACATATTTTTAAAATGCGCATACAAATAAAAAAATCGGCTATAAGATATGGCATTCTAAACTAAAACCTTTTTATCATAGATTTCCACAATAAGCCAGCCTATTTGTCAAATATAAAAATAAACAAATTTAAAAAAGAACCTTGTGTTTAATAAAATATACTCCGTTACGAGTAGCAGCTTTTGCACTGCACTTACGTTTAGCAACTCCAAAGATTGCAGTGCATTTACTTAAACTGATTTCAGGTTTTCACATATATGTGTGGTCACTTATGAAAGACACTGCACAAAATTCAAACTTTAGGGTTAGCTCGGTTTGAAATACACACACTCACACACACACGCACATTTCAAAGTTCCGTTCGAAATACTTTAACTAATTGCTATTAATTATATAGGTTACTTTGAGCTCAAAGAATCGAAACTCAAAGTGCGCTTCCGATAATTAAACGTCAAGTTAACCAATATTTATCGAGAATTGAATTACCGAGACGTTCAAACCTTTTTAAGATTGGAAGATTTAAGAAAAACATATTTTTTTCGATTGCTTTTATTTGGAAAAGTTGAAAAGAAATGCCTTTAAAAACATTCTTATTGGTTCTTAAAGTAGGTACGAAAATGATGAAAAAACCTTTCTTCATAAGATGAAAATACACTCGGCGTCAAAAATATCGCCCCTCCACGAAAAATAGATTCCACCGACTTGAAATGCTATTTGACCAAAGGCAAGGGTATGAGTGAGAGGTATCAATTGAAAGGTAATAAAGCCAATTTTTTAGAAAAAGCAAAAAAAACTTTTTTTTTAGTAAAACAATTTAAGAACAAACATGTTGCTCAGTTTAAAAATGTTTATTGAAACTTATTATACAAACAATAAATGGATAATAAAAATTTACAAAAAGTGCTTAAAAGTAACTTAAAACCTAATGTTACCCCCTCTAGCCCTATCACAGTCTCCAAACGTCCCTTCATCGATCCCATCAACCTAACAATGGTTTCTTGTGAAGGTCTTGTAGAGTGGTAAGGGGGCATCTCGTGATCGAACACGTCGCTTTAGCCATAGGTGTTCAATCGGGTTTAAGTCCGGACTCCTGGCTAGTCACGGCAAAACAGGAATCTCAACTTTCTCCAGATAATCTCGAACAATCAATGCAGTGTGGGAGCGAGCGTTGTCGTGCATTAACATGAATCCAGGGCCAACGTATCCCGCATATGCGACCACATGTTCTTCCAGGATCTCGGCAATGTATCGTCGAGCAGTCAGGGACAGACAAGGTCGGTTTTGCCGTCCATGCAAATACCACCCCAGAATATACACGAGCGGCCTCCGTAGCCAACTGTTTCTTTGATACAGGCTTGAGAAAATCGTTCTCCCGCTCTTCTGTACACTCTGGCACTTCCGTCGTTGAAATGAAGACAGACTCTAGTCTCGTCGGAGAAGAGAACCCGCGTCCATTCCTCAAACGTCCAATCGACGTGGTCACGGGCAAATTGCAAGCGATCTCTGCGATGATGTGCGGTCAACATGGGACCAGTAGCAGGCCTACGAGCCACGATATTCTTCTCCCGTAGAATTATGCTAATCGAGAGAGGCTTACTGCTGTGGTCCTAGCTTCCCTGAGGCGTTGTTGTACCTGAACAGCATTGGAGAAACGGTTGCGTAGAGAAGACGTCACAATGAAGTGATCATCTCTTTCGGATGTGCAGCATCGCCGGTCAGCTCCACGTCTCCTGATGCAGCCCCCAGTCTCCTGGAACCCCTGAAATACTCGGCGGACTGCATAATGGCCTAAATTCAGTTGCCGAGCGACATCACAATGACACACTCCCGCTTGCAGTAGTGCGACGACTTGAGCAGATTCAGCGGCGGTGGTTTCCATCTTTGAAGGTTGAATTCTCACTGGAGCTCTTTAGAGGTGTTCTCTTCGACCTCTAGATAACGAGTGGTTGACATTTGTCCTTATCTGGACCTTTTATACCCAAAGGAACAGGCACAACTCGCGACCCTTTTAGCGAGATTTTTGACACATTTTTTTAAACGCTTTGACCTGGAAACCAGGTGGCTTTTTATTGAAATAAATGAAATGAAATATTTATTTGTCAACATTGACAATTATTACTTGTTCTTATTGATGTCAAATAAAACATGACTCTACCACCAGTTCGAAAAAACTTTCGTGAAAAGAACTGGCAAGAAACTTCACGGGTATATTTTTTTCAAAATAAATTTACAGAGTCTCTTTATATCTACAAAGTTATTCTTATCTGCATCCATTAGCTCGGCAAGTCTCCCTCCCCCCAAGTATCCAAACGACGAACACCCTCAGACGGCACCCGTTCACGAGTTAACGCGGGATCCAGCCATCGCCCTCCTCAACCATATTAGAGGGGAGTGAGCGACCCGTCGTCCGACGCTACCATAAGAAGACGTACCTTAGTGACAACGACGTTTTAGATATTTATCGGGACGAAGAACTCAACGAGCAAACAGACACATTGCACATGTTTGGTTACAAATACTAGTAAAATCCTGTTATTGAGGGGATTATACCCAAGGGGTTTTATCATCCAAATAATCGTTAAGTTTATAATATTTTATATATATATTGTTATATATTGTTATATTCTAAAATATATTGTGAATGGAAAGTAAGAATATTTATTTCCATCAATTTACTTCTAAGTGATACCCTTGGACCGAGCTGATAGATTGCACGAACAGCCCTTTTTGCAGAACAAATATAGTATCGATGTCGGTAGCACTCCCACACAACAAAATGCCATATGTCATGAGGCTGTGGAAGTAAACGAAATAGACTAAACGAGCATTTGTGTCATTTGAAATTTGTGTAATTTTTTAACAGCATACGCGGCAGAGCCAAGCCTTTTCGCTAAACCATCAACATGCGGTCCCCACTGAAGTTTGGCGTCTAGGGTTATGCCCAGAAATACAGTTGAGTTTACAGGAGTCAGTTCCTGGCTCTTAACTATAATGTTTGTGTTTACCTGTTTGACATTTGGCTAAACTTAACACATTTAGGTTTTTTTTTTCATTGAGGAGCAAATCATTAGCTGAGAATCACTTCTCTGTGTTGGAGATGCATTGGTTTAGTGCTCGATGTTCAGTTTCTTGTCTTTTGATTTTAAATCTTATTGAGCGTTGGTAGTATAGATATAGGTCTAAAATTATTAGAGTCAGACATACTATCGGCTTTGAATATTGGGATGGTCTTACTCAATTTCATTAAATCAGGAAATACACCATTAACACAGCTTAGCTTAAATAAGCTAAGTGCGGGGCTATACCATCAATGACAGATTGAATAATTTTTACAGAAATTCCATCTAAATCGGCGGTTTTCTTTAATTTAATGCTTTTAAATGTATTTAAAACTTGTGGAACAGTAACATGTTTAAAGTTGAAATTAATATTGCATGTATTTACATTTTCCATTAGCAGTGACTGTGCAAGAGTGGAACATGAAATAATACTCGAAGTAGTTGACACAGGGATGGCAGTAAAAAAATGTTCAAATGCTTCAGCAACTTCTCTGTCAGTTGACAACAATTTATCATTAATTTTTAAATTATATTTGGTGTGGGGGTCTTTTGCTTTCCCAGTTTACTGATTAATTATATTCCATGCAGTTTTTGAAATTTTAATACTATATTGAACTTTATTATGTAATTAGATTTAGCTACACTGCATAATCTTTTAAATAATTTAGAATACTTTTTAACATATTCATTAAATGTCTTTATGATAAGTTCTTTCACTGTAAAATTCATATAATCTATTTCTACTTCTGCATATTCCCACTGTTGCCCAGTCACTAAACCTAAATAAATTATTATTTACACATATTTTCTTTTTTGTAAAAACAGAGTCATATTCCTTTTTAATTATATTATGAATAGTCATACTGAGCAATAGGATCGCCACAGTAATCTAATTTAAATGTATAAAGGTAATTTTTCTTCTTAGAGTGTAATTTTGCCCAATATAAAAAGTGGCCAACTTCCCGCTATGATCTGATTGTAGTTTACTGACTTTGTATATGGCAATAAATTTGTAAAAATGTTATCAAGGCATGTGTCTGAAGTCGCTGTGATTCGCATAGGCTCTAAAAATAGATTTTTTAGGTTGTAACAATTAAAAAGATTCAAGAATCGTTTACTTTGTGATGTCTCTACTAATAAATCAATATTAAAATCGCCACAAATAATTATTTCTTTGTTTTTGTTATTTACTCTATGTAATACCTCATCCATAGTGTTTCAAACAGTGAGGATGAGGGTATGTACACACTTATTATAACAATATTCCCTATCTCAATACAGGCTATTTCAACAGATTGCTCAACAGACAGACTTACAATAACAGAGCGTTCTTTAAATGCAAGGCTGTTATGAGTGATGATCATTGAGCCAGCACAAGTTGTTTGTTCTCTGCTGAATGAACTAGCAATTACATGATTTTTATATAAAGACATAATTTGACACTGTCTGAGCCAGTGTTCTGTAATACATAGTACATTAATATTTTCACAGTTTATAGAAAGCTCAATCTGTAATTTCTTACCATCAATGCCCTGCATATTTTGATGGACTATGTTCATAATATTATCTTTTACATGTTTATTACTTAAATTACTACTTAGAATACTGGTGCTAGATGTATTATCTGTTGTCACTAACTTATGTTTAAATTATTCCTAATACTATGTTTTGGAATATTACATTCCAGTGGGTCAAAAGTATAAAGTGACTGCTCAATAGAAGCAGCGGTTGTAGTCAACGAATTGACTTTTATGTATAAAATATATGATAGTGAGTATGCTATCTGTCGCAGGTCATAATTGTACAAATTGTACCTATCATTGGTCATGTAAGGCTTAGTTATAAATTTATTTGTATCAATAAATTGAAATTTTTCGCTATGACGACATGTTATATTTTGTATATCTTTATTTAGTCGATGCATCATATTATTTTCTGACGGGTTCTGGGTAAATGGAAATGCAAACAAAATAATTTTACTAAGAATCTGCTTGCAATTCAATTCAGCAAAACAAGCTGTCATGGTTTTCCTACTTAGTTACTTACATCTACCTACTAGTATAGTTAATATTGTATTATGGTTAAATGTACAAGATGTAATGTTATGAACTATGTCATAATATGAAGCACCGGGGTAACAATAATTAGTTTAAATAAAACACTTTTTACCGGATATTATCGCGTATATTTTAGTTAATTTTAAAATTATTTCGACGTTTCGGCATCTTTGCAGTTGCCGTGGTCACGTGGTCAATAATTAGTTATTGGCCCCCCAACACACTGAGTAAGTTGCAATCCCATGTTCGTACCAAGTTCATCGCTATACATAATTATATTTAATTCACTTGTACTTGACTTATTAATTAAGCTACTACCTGATTAAGTAACTATATTCTCAGTGACATATGGGTCCTCAGCTTGGCTGGATCTGCCAATGAAACTGATGTAGTATTCAAATTAACGAACTTTAATTGAAAGGTTATTAAACTTGCTTTTATTTGATATCAGTATTCATATTATTAAGCAATTATTATGAAGCCTATGTAAGCTTAATTCAGATTTTCGACGAGGGTCGATATTTTTGACGCCGAGTGCATATCAGAAAAATATCGAGACAGTTTTGTGTCCTTTTGAAATTTCGAATTTCCGTCGGAATTTTAATAACAGAATTAATTATGTTATCTATATAATTTGTAGGGTATCACATATTAATAATTTATTACAATATTGAATTTAATTGATTTGACGCTGGGGGGATATCTTTTTTCCACTTACTTTATTTATTTTTTTTTTTTTTTTATTAATAATTAGCAGGCGTTTGTCTTCCATCTCACCTGATGGAAAGTGACGATGAAGACGAGGATCGTACACGCCTGTCTAAGAGGTACCTATTCACTCTACACTTGAAAGCTCCAGGGTTATATTTGTCTGGAAAAACAGACGCAGGCAAATCGTTCCACTCTTTGGCAACACGAACCAAAAATGAGCTATCGAACCGTTTAGTTCGGCTCATCGGCACGCTAACCACAAACGGGTGAAACTTCTGTCTGCGCCTGGTTGACCGGTGGAGAAAGGGGGAAGGTTCGATCAACTGAAAAAGAGCATTCGCACACTCTCCAAAGTGCAATCTGTAAAAAACCGATAGACTAGCAACTTTTCGACGATGCTCGAGACTTTGCAGTCTCGAAGAAGTAAGTTTGTCGTCACTTATGAGTCTACGGGCCCTTCGGTCGACAGAATCCAACGCTTCAAGATGGTATTTTGCGGAAATTGAAATTATTTTACTTTATCAATGTTAATTAACATAGTATCAATAAACAAGAATAAAATTGTATTTTCGTTTATATTTTCTTAAAAGATTGTCCTATTCAATATCAAAAATAGCTTTGAAAGCAGATAATAAGCCAAGTTCGAAATTCTGACATCGAACTAAGTATGAGCGCTCAACGTTTCGAGGCTTAAATAGTTTACGTAGTTCTCAACTACCTTGTTGAGTTTTCTCGGGAGAACTCTGATAAAAATCTTCTGTTAGACACATACCTACCTGAACTCCGTAGAGAAACCTGCGCTTATAGCGCGCTTGGGACCAAAGAATTTTGAAAGATTTAGTAGATTGTTAGCAGATAAAGTTTATGTTGAAATCTTTCTAAATCGAACATTGAGCAAAGTAAGATATCCTGCTTTAGAAGGTGAATATTTATTTGGCTTATCTATCCCAAAGGATATCCTTGTCTCTATCACGGTAACATTACCTCACTGTTCCGTGACAGTCGTGATAATCTCCAACTCCAACTTTGAGGGTGGTAACAGGTAATTGGGTATTTGACAAAATAATTCTTACATATTTAAATAGTTTATCAACAATAAAGAAATATTGCAGTACTAATACTAAGTTTACAATCAAAAGTGTTTTAATATACAGCGATATGTTTGAGGCGTCGCTGCGAGTACCGATAAACGGTACCGAGGTGTAACGTCACAACGTGTAAATCATAAGCGTTTGGATCAAATATATAATATTTATTTAGATAACGCGTTTACATCCCGTCATAATAAAAATTGTTATATTAATATCAGTAAGCTTATAATAATAAACAATTTTAGATATTTTATAAGTTTTCTGCTTCTTTTTTAAGTTTTCTAATCTATATAATTTCGATATTAAAATGAAAACTTTATATTTTAAGCATTTTTTTGTCAAGATAACTTAAACTTTCTAAGTAAATAAAAAACACTTGCCTTTTCAAATGTTGCCAATACCCAATTGGTAGTCTCACTGTTGGCAGACTCAACAAACCTTCAATATATAATTTCTTATGTACGTGGGTTTCCTCAAAATGTTTTCTTTTACTATTTAGAACAATTAGAACAACCGCACTTAATGTCATTACTTAAAAATGTCCTTGGTACATTTGGCAGTTAGTGGGCTCGCACGTGAGACTACACAGATCGAGCAGCCAGGGACTCGCTGCGCCGCCACCGGACACCAAAAGCTGGAGGCTGTGAGGTGAGAGCTTCACGCCGCGGTTCTTTATTAGAATGACAGAAGTTTACTTTTTACAAAATTCGCGTATCAGATAAACAATGGATTCTCTCTTAACTTTTGTTTTCTATTTTCAACATGAAAGGCACAAGGAAGCAAGCTGGATAAGACTCTCTCTAACCATCTTTATTTAATAAATACAATTAAATGTGCGCGTTGTAACACATAGCTTTTGATAGTTGAAATATGTCTAGGCTATAACTTGGTATAGAGATTTTGTGCATTTCTTGCCAGCTCGTACTTCCAACTCGTGCCTTATTTGCTTTTTTTAAGTCTGTAGTTTACTGATCATCGGCATATTAGACAGTGTTTATATATTTCAAGAAACCACCAAAATTATGGCTTCTTTATAATAAAAACAATGCCATGGATGTATATAATATTGACCTTTGTCATCATTGGAATTACAAGTTCCTAATGATCATTTAGGTTTTGTAATTTCGACTTCTCTGTATTTACTGTCATCCTTTAGTTAAACTCTAAAAAATCAAACAGAAATTTTGATTCTATCTCTAAACTCTTACGTGCTTACAACAATACTTACAAAGTCCGGATGTAGCCGCTTCGCACCCTCTATGATAGCCTGGTAGGAGAAGCGCAATTGATCTGGAGTCTGGATCAGCCCCATGCGGTCTCTGCGCATCTCCAGCAACACTTCTTGAATGTTCACGCTGCTCAGACCTTCCTTTTGGATCTGCAACAGAGTAAAGCACCGTCAGAATCTGAGGAAAATTAAGAACGCTATTCGAAATATGGGATTTAAGTAATGAATATGGTTTACGAAGTTTTGGTCTAGAAATAGGGTCTAGAAATACTTGTTAGTCATCGAATACATCAAATATAAAGTGGCAGCTAAATCGATAGTGGAATAAACATAGACCGTATTGCTGTGATATGTTTTTTTATTTGTTTATCTATTTGGTTTCTGTACGTACTAATAAAAGATATTTTATTCGAAATGTATATTATGAAGTCTGTGTAACTAGATTTACTGATATGGCGTGAAAACGTTAATAGATAGTTTTGTCAATAAAAAAGCAAAACAAATTATTACCGTATTATTAATAAAATAGAACACTATTCAAGGCGCGTGATACAGCCGTGGACTCAGCGGACCGAACGTTGTAACCCAGAATAGCATGAATACAAATAGAAAACTATCCATGACACGTAAAGCAAAAAAAGAACGTGAAAAAGGAGTGAAAGACGCTGCAGAATTGCTAAAGTTATTTTCTCGTGTAACTTCTGTTCCCAAATCGTATGCCAGCCCAAAGCAAATGACACTCCCACAGCCGAGACGAATCTAATGACACCTCATATGCTGAAATCCGTGAAACGGTTTAGGCTGTAGAGCACGCTGAACAAAAATATATGAAAAGTAAAAACATAATATATATGCAATCGGTGAACTCGCAAATTATAAACATGACAGAGGGGTAAAAAATATCTGTAATAATCACACAAACCCAATTTCGTGATTCGAAACCGGTCCACTTGCTTGTAACGCAGGGTTAAACCCTTCAGGCGTAGGGCCAGCACACGACAGCCCTAATAAACCCACAGTAACAAGTAACAATCCGGTAGTCACTGAGCTCGAACCCGGGACCTCAAATCGAGAAGCCATCATCTTCACCACTGCGCTACCGACGCTCTTAAGGGACCATCGCATCCATTACATTTTCAATGACCAAATTAAAATAATAAATTAATAAAGTAATGTAAAAACATGTGATAAAGCAATAAATAATATATAAGGTACATATGAGGTAGGACATATGAAATTGGCGTTTTGTAAGGCAGGAACATTTATAGGAACAACGTAAATTTAAAAAAATATAATATACTTCCAAATTTCGAAAAAACTGCTAATCTGCTGGTGCAAGGTTCGGGGAGTACGGTGGATGTCTTAGACATTCTAAATGAAGCTCCTCTAATTTGGTAGCCGTCTGTTGTGCAGTGTGTGGTCTAGCGTTGTTCTGAAACAGCAGTGGCCTAGAGCGATTGACCAACCTCGGTTATTTAGCAGCTAGCTTTTCCAGCTAGCTTTTCCAGGGTTTCCGATTTTCGTACAGGATCTACTTTTCATCATAGGTAATGATGAGGTACCCACCTCTCAAGCTTTTTCACCTTCCCAATTTGCTTCAACTGAATTAAAACAGTTTTGTCACTTACACCGCAGCCGTTAACTCCGACGTGATTTGCGACGGATCCGCTTTCACAAAAGTGTCCGCGAACCAAAAACGCACTGTGTTTTCTTTTGCGACACCGCCGCCATACACAGCATTAATATTTCGAGCTCTTTCGGCAGGACTGGTGCCACGGTGGAACTCGTACTCCTAAATAACGCGATACTTCAAGTTTTCCATTTTGTAAACGAAGTGATGCAAAGAAAAATCCAAAAAAAGGAAAAAGCAAATGATTACGATTTTCGAAACACAAATGCGTGAGTAAACAGCTGTATAAATTTGAAATTGGAATTCGTAAACAAAGAGGAGATAATACAGATCTAAGAAGCCAGTACAACAAAATGCCAAATTCATTTGTAACAACCTAATACATAAATGTTTTAATTATGTTATTCGACACTCTTACTACTAATCCAGTCACGGAGTTCTAACCCAGTGTCAAGAGTTTATTAGCTATCTTGTGAAACGCTAGCTAATTTCATAAGATTATCACACGTTCTAAGGCAAAATGAAATTACTTAGTGAATAAGAGTTTCTATAAGACGCATGCAAAGCGATATTTTCCAGGAAAAGCGGTGATGTAACCACGTGTAGTCTAACCTATTTTATTTTATATTATGCGTGAGAGTTTTTAAGTTTTTGAGCCATTAATAAATTCAAATATTAGGTCCTTACATATGCAATTGGCGCTTTGTCGTAATGGCCTCTTTCGATCTGTATTATATCCTCTTTGGTTCTTCTTCTTTAAGTGCCTCTCCATTATTGAAGGTTGGCAGTCAAGCTTCTGAACGTGTCTCTGTCCCTGGCTAGTGTAAAAAGCCTTCCTTCCTCTCTTACCAGCCTTTCTCTTCCCCTCTATTTTACCCATCATGATGGTTCTCAGCAGTTGGGTTCTATCATGACGTAGTAAATTACTTAACTATGCTGCCTTCCGCTGTTTGATGGTCTTAACGAGCTCCACATTTTTGTTCATACGGTTGAGAACCTCCACATTCGTTACTCTATCCCTCCGTTTGTTCCGCAACATACGGCGGTATGTCCACATTTCGAATGCTTTGAGTCGCTTTCGGAGTTCCTCCTTTATGGTCTAGGCTTCACACCCGTAGAGGTAGCACAAAAGTAGCTTTGTACAAGCCGGGTACGGAGTTTAAGAGAGTTGTTGCCTACATAGAACATTCTTCATCTTCATAAAAGACGCCCGAGCTATCTCGATGCGTGTCCTGATTTCAGTGTAGCTATCCCAGGATTCAGTTAGCCACGCGCCGAGACATTTGTATTTAGCAACTCTCTCCAAGTTGTTATTTCCTATCGTTATGCACGTTGAGACAAATCAGTTCTGTCATTTGCAATTACCATGTACTTTGTTTTGGCTACATTCATGTTGAGTCCGGCCCTTTTGCTACTCTCATAAACTCTGCTAACAATGCTTTGAAGACCATCCGGAGAACGGTATCGTCCAAGGTTACTCCGTTGATAGTGATGCCGTCATTAATATTATCTAATGCATCTTCAATGATCGTTTCCAAGTAAAGATTAAAGAGAGTAGGAGATAAAATGCATCCTTGTCTGACGCCTCGTTGGTTGTCTATAGCTTCAGTTTCTTCATCTTTGACTCTTACCGTTGCACTCTGGTTCAGATACAAGTTCTTAATAATCCGCGTAGCCTTAGTGTGTAGCCCGATCTTTTGCAGTTGTTTCATGAGGATTGTATGTTTAACCCGATCAAACGCCTTCTCATAATCTACAAAGCAGAGGAACAGATTTTGCTGCATATCTCTGCACTTCTGAACCAAGACGTTCAACGCGAACCGGGCCTCTCTAGTACCCACGCCTGGTCGGAATCCAAACTGGCTTTCTCCAATCTGCTGCTCTACTTTAGCTCTGATGCGCATGTGTATGATAGATACATGAAACATTTTAAGTAGGTGGCTCATTAGGCTGATTGTGCGAAAGTCTTGGCATCTTCTAGCGTTACTCTTTTTTGGTAACGTGATAAACATAGACTTAAGCCAATCTTCGGGTATCTCCCCAGTATCATATATGTTCTTAAAAAGATCTACCACTACCGATTTGTTCTCTGGTTCAAGCAGCTTTAATATCTGTACTTGTTAGGGCTCAGTGGTTTACCCGATTTCGCATTTTTATGGCACTGAGAACTTCGGATTTCAATATAGCTGGACCGTCGGCGGTTGCATTCTCATTGACTGTCATCGTGAAATAGTTCTTTCACATAATTAGCCCAGTGCTCAATCTGCTTTTGCTGATTAAGGATAACCTTTCCATCACTGTCGGCGATAAACGAATGTTGGATCTTGAAGTGTATGCGTGACATTTCTTTGATTTCTTTATGTAGACCGAACGTGTCGTGTTTCCTCATCAGAGACTCAACATTTATTTTTTTTTTATTAATAATTGGCAGGCGTTTGTCTTCCATCTCACCTGATGGAAAGTGACGATGAAGACGAGGATCATACACGCCTGTCCAAGAGGTACCTATTCACTCTACACTTGAAAGCTCCAGGGTTATATATGTCTGGAAAAACAGACGCAGGCAAATCGTTCCACTCTTTGGCAACACGAACCAAAAATGAGCTATCGAACCGTTTAGTTCGGCTCATCGGCACGCTAACCACAAACGGGTGAAACTTCTGCCTGCGTCTGGTTGACCGGTGGAGAAAGGGGGAAGGTTCGATCAACTGAAAAAGAGCATTCGCACACTCTCCAAAGTGCAATCTGTAAAAAACCGATAGACTAGCAACTTTTCGACGATGCTCGAGACTTTGCAGTCTAGAAGAAGATGTTCACAACGCTTCGTATACCACATGGTCCTGGCTTTTCGCGACGTCGCTGCTTTATCAGAGTTATAATTTCGTCGGTCATCCATACTTGTCGTTTATGATCGTGTGAAGGTTTTAGTACAGTATTGATATATACTACCTTCTGCCTTAAGTTTTCCCAAGGTCGATAAAAACTATCCAAGTTTGACCATTGCCAGTTTTGTGAAATGTCACTTGTAATTAAAGTTTTATTTTCTTTTCAGCTGATTATTGTCTCAAAAAAAGTGTTTTTGTTATAACTATGTTGATTTTAATTATATAATTGGTAATAGATAATTAGAGGTGACTGATCTCACCTCTAGTTATTTTAATTGAAGAGACTAATTTCATGGTAATAGCAAAGTTCCTAATTAAAATTATATTTAAACCAAGCTAAATTATTTTATTTTGTCCTCCACTAAGTTGTGAAACTGTTATTGAATATGAAGGTAAGCTACCATACTTAATTTCTAGACTACAGTCCCTGATACGACAGCGGCTTTTGAGGCCGCTCGTCACCAGTTACGTTACTCAAAAATCATATCACCAGTCAAAGGTTAAATTGAATTATTACCTGTGATGAAAAGGGGATCCTGTACGACCATCAGAAACGCTCATCGCAATGGTTGAACCCTAGCGAACCAGCCAAATCTTGCCCCAAACGACAATTGCCTCAAAAAAGTTACTTGTGAGCGTTTCGTGGACTAGTGCCGGTGTCGTTCACTACAGCTTTCTTAAATCTGGCCAGAAGATTACGGTAGATATCTATTGTCTGCAACTGCAAACCATGATGGAAAAGCTAGCTGCTAAACCACCGAGGCTAGTCAATCGCTCTAGGCCACTGCTGTTTCAAACAACGCTAGACCACACACTGCACAACAGACGGCTACCAAATTAGAGGAGCTTCAATTGGAATGTTTAAGACATTTTATTGATTCCCGTCCGAATGGTATTTTAGTAAAGGGATCAATGAACTACCTATGAGATGGCAAAGGTGCATAGATAGCAATGGTACATACCTTGATTAAATAAATACATTACATTTTTTTTTAATTGACTTTATGGTCCTCCCTTACAAAACGCCAATTTCATATGTAATGGACCTAATATTATTTTGATTTTTCGTATAAAAATACTGTATTGTCGGAAAATGAAATGAATTTACGACGCCTTAAGAGCTGGAACTAAATGTACCTAATTATTCTATAACCCCTAAAAAAACAGTTTGCGAAGTATTGTTCAATTATTTTAATAATGCTTTACTATAAATTTCGACTGTAAATTTAAAAATATTGTAAATTTAAAAATATCGGAATCAAGATCTTGTTTAATTTTTATATTGCTAAAACAAAAATAATGTGTTACCTTTTTCACCGCATCTGTGTCATAATTTTTTTAGAAAAACATCAATTTTATGGCCTATACAGAGCTTGTATAATGGATAACCATAAAGTGAACTAGGGGAGAACACGGAATAAACATACATACACATAAATATAACCATGACCCGAGAACAAATATCAGTGTAAATCACACAAATGAATGTTCCGGACAGGAGTCGAACCTGAGATCTCCGGCGTATAAGCATGGCTTATTATTCACTACGGCTTCGGCCGCCTATTTAATTTATTGTCTCCACATGAAAATTATATGGATACATTTCAACTAAAATTTAGATTTCATGTTAAAAATAACAAAACTTATTTAATTAAACTTCAAAATTTAAAAGTCATTATAGAACCAATCAGCTGACAATTAAATATTTTTCTTAACATTTTATTTTTCCGAGTCACGAAGCTCTCATAAAACTTATTAATATTAAGTAGAAGTGTGATTCACGCTTCATTTGATGTGTATATTAGTTTCTGGCTCTTAGTTACATGGTATAAAGAATATTACATTTTCTAATGCGCGAGCGCACCATGGTCTAGTAGGAAACGATAAGACTAGATCTAACGTGCATGAGTAATAAATTCCCCGCTAATAAGTTAATTCAAATCCGCTCACAGTATGAGAAATATATGTTTGAGATAAATTCTGGAAGATCTTTTGGTAAAAAGAGATGACTTTCTAGACTTCAATTGGGTATTGGAAACCATTTGAAAATGCAAGTTTCCATGATTTATTTTTGGAAATTTTAAATTAAAATTTTGACCTATATTTTATTTAAAAAAATTTTTTTTACTTAATATCGAAATTAAATCGTAATCTAGAAAAAACGTATATGTTAACATTTTAATAGCTTGATTACGTTACGAGACTTTCTTTTAGAAACCCCAATGCACTGCATAAATGTTTATGGTTCTCATGAAACTCAAAACCAAATGAGTAATGAGTGCACATGTTGCAACGTAAAATCTAGTTTTCTTGGTACATAGGCACTTCAATCAAATTCAAACAGATATTTTTATTGTACGCTTATTTTATAAGTGAGTCCATGAAATAGTGAAACACATTCAAAATAACTGCAAAATGGGTATCATTTTGCTAACGACAGACGTTGTCAAATAAATTCCATCCAGTATTCCACGATTTTTCCATTTCAAAGTTTGGTAATAACTCAAATAAATGCAAAACCAGCACACTTTGCTTGCTAATACTAAATTTGTTTGAAAGTTCTACGAAACTGACACAATACTAAGCAGAGTTTCTTCGAATAATAAAAACTTAAGCAAGAGAATTTAAATAACATGGTTCTGTATAAATCTGGAATTTTTAGAAATATTTTGGAAAACAAAAATTGTGAGGAAAATTTGATTGCAAGAACTTATCCTTTAATACGGTACTGCGTTTTGAAACATTGAGGAAAAAAATATTTAAAATTTTTTGCTAGCTGGGAATAAATGGAAACGTAGAAATTTTTGAATCTATGGAAAACAGTGCCGTTGAAAAAAATTATTGTTGGCAACACTTTACGTTAAAGTAGTTTATGTTATCGATGATTGGTGACGCTAGCTGTACGAAAGTCGTTGTATTGACTACCGTTTCCCAGTTTTTATGTAAACTTCCGATTCTAAATTGTTTTGATTAAGTTGAGTGAACCGTCAGGTCGTTTGTAATGTTTGCCTGCATTGATAAATCGTTTAAAATGGGTAATTTTGTGAATTTGTTGTCATTCTTCTAATAGACTTTTAGACGCGAGTAATTTTTCGTTTTATTTCAGAAGTTTCAATTATGTCAATTTGACAATCTTGGCTTGTATGTTTTTCTTCCATATAAAATATAAACCGCTAAAGCTCGTTATCTATTCACTGTTGAACAAACATAAAGCAGTGACGCGGGACAAACGATTATGACGAACGGGCCGAATGCGGAATGCCGCCTCCCCTTTCAATCCTTTACAATTAAACAAAACAAGAGCTGTGAAAAAGTCCTCCTGAATATTTTGGTAATTTAGGGCTGAATTTTCAATGCTCCCATAACTCTTATCAGTGGAATAATTTTGAGAACTTGACATAATTCTCATGGAAAGTCTTGTCAAGTGTCACAGTTATTCTACAGATATAATTTATTGGCGCTATGAAAAATCTGCCCTGATTCAAGTAAATAAATGCTGACAAAAATTACCGGAATAAATAATGGGTTCATTGAGATCCATTTATCTGTTCGGTCAATTGCCGCGCTGCGCTTCATTCGTAAATGACGTTTGACATTTAGGCACATAACAAAGGTGGTAATTTAAACTCGAAACTACCCAATAGAAAAATTGTTTTATTTAATATGATGAATCTTGAAAACGGCAGTACTAAATGCTTTAGTTCCAGCTTTTGCTACTGTATGGTTGGCTGGATGAAAAAAAAGCGATTGATGTCTCGTTTGACAGCTCTCCAGTTGCAAGGTAGACTAAACCATTTCCATTTCTTTATTTTCTCGATGACAGCTCCTATGTAACCTTGTGCGAGGGTTTCTTTTTAAATTATGTATGCATTATTTTATAAAAATATAACGTTTACACACGTACAAGGTTATATGTATAATACCTGGGTCGAAGAAACTGATAGGGATGGAGCTATTGGATGGAGCTAGAGAGCATCAAATCAAATTAGAACCGTCATCGAGAAAATAAAGAAATGGAAATAGTATAGGATAGACCAACTAACTTATCTGCGTCGCTACTATCATTCAAATAAAACTATTTTGTTAAAAAAATTTACAGGTTTCGTAAGAACTTAAAAAGACCAAAGCTTATCAATTATGAAAATGCCAAGCAAAGTTATATTTTACAGATTTCATAACGTTGTCACGGCGCGATCTCGTCTAGTCGCAGACATATTAGACATAAGACATAGAAACCCTACAATTTATTTCATTTTTCAGTCCTCTCTCTCTAATTGCTATTACTGTTTATTAATTACCTTTCAAAAAAACTACCACACAAGTGTAATGAGCCTTTATGCAGTGCCAACGCTATGTTACCCCAGGCTTCGCTCTAAATATCAGTTTTTCATTTCTGTAACTGCTTGATTACACACAGGTGCGGGTCAAGGTAGCCAAACCACGCTTCGCATTCATACTTAGTAAATTTAAAGCAAAGCAGTTTTATCGGGATATTTATACTAAAATACTGCTTGCACGGAACCCTAGTATTTATACGATTTCAGCATCGCAGCCCTCAAACAACTCAAAGCTACTTTGTAACAAAGGTATTGTATTTACATTGTATTGTTACTGATATTGTAACAATAAACAATATCAAACTTTATTTTTCATATTTGAATTACTCATAAAACTAGGCAGCATCACAATTGCAATCTGCAAACGGTTGATCAAATACCGTTTGAACCTTACTGCTGAAGAATGAAGGTTAATATTTGCTAAACGGTATATTGTTACCGTTTAGCGAGTATGCTAAAAGTGACGTAACCAATTGGAGCTGTTATAGCCATCAATTGATTACAGTATTTTGCTCGATTGTGTGTGATCTAATAGCTATTGTTTGAATACCGTGACGAGGCTTCCCAGTCGACCGATATTAGATCCAAATAAAAATTGGAATACTAAGTAAAACTGACTATCAAATACACAATGTGCATATAAACCAAATCAGAAACTTCTTCGCCGAGTTCACAGTATTTATTTAGATATTTCTATAATAATACACACACACACACACATTATAAGTATAGTATAGTATGTATATATATGTGTATATATATATACATATATATATATATATATATATTTGTGTGTATATATATATATATATATATATACAGGGTGTCCCAGATATGACACGTAAGGGTGACACAGGAGGTAGATGGACTTAAGGCCTGCCAGATAACACCAACATGCTTCGAGTAAAAGTTTTCTGGTTTTCGAGATATTGCCACTTTTGTGATTTTTTAATGAAATTTCCACTTTTTGGTCCTTTTTTGCCCACAGCTGCAATAAATATCTTTTAATTCAGGGGTTTTTTTACCATGACTATCGTTATTAGTTGATTGAGACAACCTAGTAATAATTTTGACGGAAACTAGCACACTATGCTAAGAAAAAGAGTTAAATTGTTTTATTTTATTTCATTGCGAAAAACCTGACTCAAATTTTACTGATAGCTGTGAAAAAAAAATGTACGGCGATGATACTGCACATCATCTTAAAAAATTGCTTGTTTAATAGGCTTTTCTAAATTGGGTTGTATTGTAGCAAGTAACGGAGGATCCATCAACTTCGGTACGTTTGACCGAACGACATACTGGCATTTCTAAAACGTCAGCACATCGAATTTTAAAACGATATAAATATCACCCTTAACACGTTCAAAGGGTTCAAACACTGCTGAGTAGTGATTACGCAAAGCATGTTACATTTTGCCAAATAATATTAAAAAAGCATCAAGACAACCGAAATTTTTTCAACCGCATTTTGTGGAGTGATGGGTCCGCCTGCAAAAGAGATGGCTATCTTAACCATCATAATCTACACAGTTGGCAACTAGAAAATCCACATGAAATTAGAGAAGATCGATCCCAGCCCCAATTTAAAGTTAATCTTTGGACTGGGATCTTTGGGACGAACTGACGTGTAAGGGTGAAAAAAATAGATAGTTATGTGCTTTTGCAATTTCATTTATTAATAATTTTGCCACAAAAGACACCTGGACCTGTCATTAAGCATTGTCATGCAGTAGTACTATTTTCCAAGTAGCACGCCTTTCATGAAAAAATTAAATTTGGTTTAAAAAAATGGCTATTGTGATGCTATTTTAAAAAGCCCATTAAACAAGCAATTTTTTAAGATGATGTGCAGTATCATCGACATACATTTTTTTTTCACAGTTATCAGTAAAACTTGAGTCAAGTTTTTCGGATTGAAATAAAATAAAACAATTTGACTCTTTTTCTTAGCGTAGTGTGCTAGTTTCCGTCAAAATTATTACTGGGTTGGCCAACCAACTAATAACAATAGTCGTTGTAAAAAAAACCCTGAATTAAAAGATATTTATTGCAGCTGTGGGCAAAAAAGGACCAAAAAGTGGAAATTTCATAAAAAATCACAAAAGTGGCAATATCTCGAAAACCAGAAAACTTTTACTAGAAGCATGTTGGTGTTATCTGATAGGCCTAAAGTCCATCTACCTCCAGTGTCACCCTTACGTGTCATATCTGGGACACCCTGTATATATATACAAACATAATATATCAACCACTTCATATCACTGAATATGTAACTCGGCTTAGTATTTGCTTACATTAACGTTTAATAGTATACGCAATCAAGCATTTCTGTAGTAAATATATATGAGTAATAATTATAATTTTAATAAATGCTGGCTTTTGCTTGCGGATTCGTTGCTTTAAAGTGGAAATGTGTTAAACTGAGTCATGTTACTGTGCCGTACTCAATTTTATCACAAACTGTACAGCGGTTTCAAAGCCATAAATTTGCTCGAGAATTGGGCCAACAAACAAAACCAAATTTTAAGCAGTGATTTGACATCAGTCAGTTTTTTTATCATGTCGTAATGTATACCGGTTCATTAGAATAGTGTTCAAAGGGCTCAAGCCAATTCTAGGAAATTGAGATTGAATTAAAAGCTCACTATGAAAGCAAATTTACACCTTAATACGTGATTTACAAATATTAAGTAGTTAACTAGTAGCAAGATTTTAAGTAGTAGTAAATAGATTTCAAATGTGTGTGCAAATGCATTAAGTAGTTTATTAAAGACGATCAATTACTAAAGTAATTCTTCAATACTGTACTTAGATTTTTAGCGGGATTTTGGCAGAGATTAGAAAAGAACTAGTTTCGGAAATGAAAAATCTCAAAAAGACTATGTTTATTCCTGTAGTTTTCACTTCGTATATTTCACAAGCATTCTTATTTTAAATTTTCGTCATTACATTTTAGAAGGGTTCAATCTCCACTCCGACATTTTGAAAATGAAAAGAGAAAATGCGATATAATTACGAGCTCTTGTCGACTATTGTAATTAACTTAAAAATCATGTCCAAACGCATTAACTGAGAAACCTTTCTTATTCGAAAAATAGAACAAATTCCTTTTCTACTTAATCACTTGCGTACAAAATTTTTACTTGACAAAATTTAATTTATAAAATTTACTATTTAAACCTAATTTTTTTTTACAGAAAGTTAAGTTTTTTTTATCAACTTAACTACACGGGTAAACCAACCAAGCCAGTAATATATAAATTTAGGAAGCCTTAGGCTGATTTCCAAAAGTTACTTAAGATGCTATTATAATTATACAGTACTTTTTTGTTTGAAACTTCAAACAAAAAAATTGGAAACAGCTCGTCAAACAAATAAAGCATGTAAGTCCAAACTCAAGGAGTTGTTAGAAGCCATTGACAAGTTCATCAACCATCAGATCAGCTCGAGGCAACCAAATTGTATAATCATCAATATTACACGCATTTGGAAAGTTCCCAATCAATAGGTCAAAAGCGTTGTAGAAATTTGTGCCTTAAGCTTGATACGAGTATATGCAGCATTTTCGTATGCCAAAAATGTTCTGCTTGCACGCGTACACCAAACGCGGTTGTACAAGATGGCGACTGCCACAAAAAGTTAAATTGCATTTACAAGATCAAGCACATTTTGGGCCCGCGAGCGAAAATGTGTTGAACAATGTATACCAAGATTTGTTTACAATGTTATATCCGAGTAAAGCTCATATAAGCATGTTAATTGGTAAAAAAGAGGCGTATCAGAGTACTACAAATTGTAGTCTAATTACTATTTTAACCAACACAATTGCATCCCATTTTTATCCCTACTGATCCCTTTTTTTTGTCAGTGTAAAAAATATGTCAACGTAATCAGTAAATTTAATAGATCTAGTAATTTTCAATTAGCTATACGATATTGCACCATAAGCGGGTCCCTAATTAATGTTAGTCACTGTATTGTATAATAATAAATAATAATTCCTTCACTTAATTTTAGTAATTTTTATTAAGTAATCACTCTTGTTTTAAATCATAACTACCATAACAAACGTCTATATATTAATAACATCAATGTCTTCGTCAAGCCCTTATTGTACCCCAATTTTATTTCGTACCATATTATCCTAACCTGGTATTTAAATACCTTACTTTGCAAAACATAACTCAAATAATAAACTATATAAATTTATATTTCTATAAATCAAAAATAAAATATAATAACGTAAAATAAGTCAAACATATTTAAAAAAGTATCAAAACCATTGCGGACGCGCTACTTGACGGCCAGCGACTGTATCATACAGCACTGCAGATGTGTGCGTGTAACGGATACGTGTGTGTGTTGCAGTTTACCGCTTTACCGATTCGGGAAAGCGTTGATTTGTATAAAGGCTCTTAAGCTACGATTTCTTATTATGAAAGTATAAATTATAATATCAATATGAAAGTGCTACTGTTTATTTGTAATGCTAACGCGCTTAAACTACTTAAGCGTAATAATTTTACATTCGAATTCAGAGTAACAGCAAAAGACACAAGTTGGTTTCATCGCAAGCAGCTATTAAATAAATCCATAAAACAAATTCTCAACATCCTACAACTTTATTCCTAGTCTAAAATATAGACTATATACAGGGTGACTTGTAATTCGACGTATTCCTCTTGAGATGTAATAATACAACTAATTTCCAACAAAATTAACTATAATGTCCCTAATACCAAGTAGGCTAGTTATCGAGATATTCAATATTTTTGTTTTGTTCAAAAAATCCCGAATTAACTACAAAAAATGTAATAAATAAAAAACTAGTGTTTCGAATAAAGTTGTTTGAATTTTTATCAGTTACCAATACATCAACAAACACTCTTGCCACTGACAGACAGATGCACTTTGCTACAGATGCTGTTCCTACATGACATATGTAATAATAAAATTGACAACCCTGAGCTAACCTCGCACGTCTTACAACTCAGAACACCAACTAAGCGAACTTTACATTGTACTCTCTTCTATATTCCTACTCATCACTCAAATTATGCCAAAAACTCGGTAATTTGCCAAATGCTTAGGTGCTACAATAAAAAATTCCACTCAATTGATATATTCCATCTCACAAAGCAATCATTTAAAAATTCTGTTATTGCTGAACTCTATGCAGATTAAAAGTGACATCCGAAACTACTTCCGGTGTAATACTCAAACCTAACATACATATATATAATTTTTCACACACACATACACATATTCGCGTACTGTTATTATTACTTGTAAATTCATATACATACATTAGTTTCATTTATCTCAAATTTCTTTTTTGTGTTTCTCTCTGTCATTTGTTTGTTGTTTATAGTGTTCTCAGTCCAAAAATGTAAAAAGTTTTCATAGGTATTCTACTCTATAAGATCATTTAAAA
The DNA here is from genome assembly GCA_923062675.1 of Marasmarcha lunaedactyla. Classification (NCBI taxonomy): domain Eukaryota; kingdom Metazoa; phylum Arthropoda; class Insecta; order Lepidoptera; family Pterophoridae; genus Marasmarcha; species Marasmarcha lunaedactyla. Next base: position 6,317,567 of record OV281339.1, on the reverse strand, counting down.
AATTGTGAGCCTGTTATTGGCGGTCTGTTTAAGCAATTAAATACAAACAAGTGTAAATTAGACCTAAGTGCTGTTGGCTCTGTGAAACAATAAATAAATAAATAATAAATAATTTCTTTAATACTAATACTGGCACAAATATTAAACATTTTAAAATGGCAAGTGAATTCTAATGAGATGTTGTTTTGATTCGCTAATTTGTTCAATAGAAAACTGGGTTTATTTTGAAAAATCAACAGTACATTAACCGCACAAACTACTCGAAAAACTTCCTTGTTCTGTTAACTATCCAAAAACATTAAACTATTTACAAAAAAATTAAAGATTCTCATAAAAAAATCGTGGCAGACGAAGTCGTCGGCAGCGAGTCCGAGTGCAGGCAGTGTAATCTACGGTACATTTGAATAGAGCAGATACGGAGCAAACATTGCGTCAACGATTAGATAGATTACCCTTAATGTCCATGTATCGATAAAAATATATTAAAAAATTTGCTTTAGCTGTGAGCTTTGTAAATCTTACGTATTTTTTTATTACATTGGATTTTATTCACAACAAACAGTTTGTATTTTTGAAATATGTCTGATATCTTTTTTACCTTGCTTTAAATATGATTGTAAATATATAACAGAGTATTAGAACCCGTTCAGTAAAAATTCTAATCATCAAGCGAAATTTTTAAAACATTAAAAATAAACTGTTGCTTTATAAACAAACAAGTTGACACATTCTAAAGCATTCACTAAAAGTGAAACAAAACATTTAATAATTACTTACAATGAGCAAGCACGAATCGACCAAACAGAAAGTGCCCGAGCGACCAATGCCGGCACTGCAATGCACCACGGCTGGGCCGACATCGGCTTCCAAAGTTCCGGAAGCGCGGACTTTACGAAGGAACTCCAGGAACGCCACCGGAGACGACGGCACCCCGAAATCCGGCCAGGTTGTGTAGTGAAATTGGATGACTTCGCGGGTCTCAGCGCTCTCCACGTCGTAGATCCTGAGGGTAAAACACAGTTCATTAACATTAGTTTTAAAAAAACAAGATTTTGGAAATGTTATGAAATGTTATGACGATAAAAGGAAATAAAGAATGTTTGAAAATAGAGTATCTAAACAGTTAAATAAAACTCGACATCATTTCTGAAGTTTACCAACAAAACTGCGAAGTATCTAAATGTAATTATTTATATCGTGATCGAAGTATATATAGTAGTAACAAAATAAATTTGGTCCATAGGTTTCTAGTAGTTTGAAATGATAACTCAAAAATACTTTGCAGTAACCTTGTTTGTACCTTCGTAAAATGTTCATATTCAACTAAAACTATTTATTACAGTGTTATTTGTGGAAACACATTTACACGTAGTAAATTAAAATAATTAAATAAAGTAACAATATTTTCATTATTCCCAATATTTTAATTTAAATTTAAATTTTCGTGGCGGTTTGGTGTATTTCGGCACATTACCTCTATGCCACTTCTCCAGGGGATCTAGCCAAGTTGCAATCTACGTTCGCTAATGCTATAGAAAACGCTTAAACTATGTGAAGCAGATCACGTGATGCTTCGTACAATTTACGCGTTTTCGATATCGTTAGCGATTGTAGATTGCAACTTAGACAGACCTCCAGGCTGTTGATTTACAATCAATGAAAGCAGCTCTGTTTATTTATAAAAATAAAGTCATGTTTTCCTGGAAACCCGAGACACGATAAAAGGATATTGGTAGCATTTATTTTTTTAATTTAAAAAAAAACGACAAGTCAAGTCTTTTTATTACGTTTCAGCGCCTTTTTCTTTAATATATGACAAGCTAGAAACAAAAGCTAAAGCGACAGATTCTCCCAAGGGTCTGATTCAAAGATTAATAACGCGTAATAAATTACCTATTATAAGCTTCTGGGATATGGATTCCTAATCTCATTTTTAATTATATAATAATCGCAATTAATTAACGATTTGTACATTAAACAATTATATAGTTACAGTGAATTACGAGGTGTCTATATTACAATCGATTACTAAACCACTAGTAATATACGAATTTTAAATTTAAATTTAAATTTAAATTTGTACGATAACATGATGCCGTTATCACGGGCGGGTAGTTGGTTGAATGTTTAAGACTATATTTCAAGTCTTCAAATTTCACAATGGTGCTTCGCCGACTGCTAATGCATAACGCTCAACTCGTTTACGCTCAACTCTGAAGCTAGTTTGTAAGCGCAGTCTTCGAAATACATGTGTCTTGTAAAACTCACCGGTGCTTATAAAAGCCACTTACTTGAAAACCCGAGTCGAGTAATAATTGCAGTCCTCCTCCGCCACCTGTTCGACTGTCAGCTTGACATCTGTCAACGTCATCTTGTGCTGCTCTCCGACGCCGTGGGGCCAGTACCAGTGACACTTCATCTCGTTCTTCTCTATGATCTTGTTCAGCATCAGGATGGCGCGGCTGTTCTGCTCCCAAACCATCAGCCAGAAATGGCTCACCGTGAAAGCGAGGGGACCCTGGGTCAAGATGTACTTGCGGTTGGCGCGGTCCATCTAGTAAACAATAAAATAATTAGGCTGGAGCAGTTTCAATGGTAACTGATTTAGTAAAGGCATTTTTTTACGAAGGTTCATCTGACTTTGGTTGCGTTTTGTGTCCATTTCAAAAAGGACTTAAATGGTCTAGTACTGAGGAATTTAGTATTTTTAAAACTGATTATTATTTAAAATACCTACAAAGCGAGCAAAAGTTTGGTTTTGGAATATTTTATCAAAATTAAATGATGATTTTATGAAATAATTTATCAGAACCCACTAAGGTAATAGCTAAAATAAATTGGATTTTTTTATTATTTTACTATACAAATTTTATATGAAAACTGGGTTGGTTCCATATTCTAAATTTAGCATCTAAATAATACTATCCATTTGTATTGTTTCGAAAAGAAAAACAATCAGGTATTTGAGGGCTTAGAATGTATAAAAATTAACGTAACCCGAAGCTTAGTCCAGCTGAGAAACTCAAAATTGTACCAGCAATTTAATTGCAGTTAATTTGTTGCTCCAAAACGGATCAACATCGACATGGTAACGGAGGCTGCATGACTGTAACACTCAATATAACGAACGTAGATTATAAAGCCGTATGCATCCCAACAGAATAATTCTTGTTGTTTCGTAAAACCACAACTTAATGTGGTGGTCATTGTGCTTATTTAAGTCAAACAGAATCTACGAAGACTTGTAACATTCAAAAAATAAAAATAATAATATGATAGAATGATGATTTATGTAATGCAATAGTAATTTTAGTTATATCCAAAGTTTTATATCCCAAAATCAGTATATTTCTATAAGACAGTTAAAAAGTTCTAAGCCACCTTTGACAAGATACAATACACACAAACGAATGACAACTTCACTCATAGCAAGCCCCGTAGGCCAATTCAAGTAATAAAAAACCGCGGCAGTGTCGTAGCGACCCGTCGATTGGACCGATTCTAAAGTCGTTCTGAAGTCGCTCTATGGGAATGTCGTTAAACCGTATTCACATCCTGAATCGACTTTCAATCGTTTCAAAACGATATCACAATGGTAATGACAGTTGGTTCGATCGGATGTCAACGACATAACGTCAAAATAAGCGATCCAAAAGTCGTTGAACAAAAGTTCATTCTGCGAGACGTTTACAAAGAGAGAACCGCTAATTTTGTGTTTTGAAGAGGCTAAAAATGAGCTTAAAGTTAGCGTATTTGTTGCTAGATATGCCGAAAAAAAAGAAGTGTATTGAGGTTCACAAGATGGGACGCATTCACAATGCCGGAGAATGACTTCATCAAAACATTTCGTCTCACAAAAGTGTTGGTGCAGAATCTCATTGATGAAAAGAAGGAAAACGGGATTCTTTGTCAGTAAAAGATAAGGTTAGTAGGTTTCTATTCTGCTAGCCCACATTATTTGTATACCAAATTAAAACGTAAATATATTAGTTTATGATGATATCTACTAAGGTTTACATATTAGATAATAACATTGTAACCTTAGGTAGGTATAACTAATTGAATAAAACACTTTTTAAACCTTTCTTTAGAAACTGTTTTAATTTAAGTTACCTACTCAAATTAAAATAACCTTGCATTAGACATCTTCATTTTTATTGCAATAATGTTAAACATACACTGATGGTCTTATATTACTTTCAGATTTTTACTGGTTGCCTGTAAGCTACACTGCAACCCAGAAGTTTCTGGCCAAGTGGTCCATGCTTGAACAGTTTTTGCTAAAGTTGCAAACAGAGCCTCGAATGCGGTTCCAGTACTTCGTGAGATGGAAAATCAATCTCAATATATTGTGGCAAACGAGAGCTTCACAAATGAAGCAGCTGACATGGAGACTTTTCAAGGACTGCATAGAGTTAATGTAGATCTAGAACAAGGCAGGATGGCCCTACAAGCAGTTATATAGACTATATGGGGTCATAACAAGTTCAATCTTTAAATAGACAGAAACAAAAAATAATTGTGTTATATCAAATCTAATTTGAATAATTATGTGTTGAATAAAGATGTTAAGGATGACTGGATGAAATCATGTTGTGCTTATCTCTTATGAAAGTGTTTATACCTAAGATGTGTCCAATATTATTATTATGATTTATTAAACTTTAACAAATTTTTTATCTTACATAATAGTCAACATTATATGGTTTGAGGTTTTCATGTCAAATTACTGTATAATTGGTGTTATGTTGTAATTATTTGGTTATTATATGTAAACTACTTAGTTATGGTAGGTTAATATTTAAAGAAATAATTACCATGTGTGTGGAGCCTGAGAGCAAAGTGTAATAAGTGTAAGTGTAATAAAAAATTAAAACATAATTGTAAAATATACTATTTGGTTTTATTTAGCTCTTGAAAAATTTATATTTCCTACAGTAACAACACAATAACCGGAACCATAAACGTCTAAACTGCAACTACAGGTGCTTCTTCAAATTGTTATCACTGAAATATTATAATATCAACAAACCAATTAAAAATTACATTCACTACACAATAGCTTGTTAAAGCAACTGACAGATTAGTGAAAACCCTAAAACTTGTCAAGCCCTATAATTTCACAAAGGCGTTCTTCTAAGGCACTTAGTATCGGAACATCTTTGGGGCCACCACGAATCTACAAGCTTCGTGAATTCTTCGGACCGTATTTGAGACCCGACATTTTAAATCGTTGTAAAGCTGCAACCTACACTTTGTTCTATTATTTCGCTGTACCGTGTCTGTCGATGGTTACTCCTGACGATTTTGAGCTCAAGTCTCGTCCCTCCTTAGATCGGACACGACCTAGGGCTAAGTTCTAATGCTTATTATTGATTTATGGAATCAACAAACAGTTCGTACTGTCGTATAGAAACTCGCATTTGATATTTAAATAAATAAGTCTTTGAACAAGAAATTTCTACACAAGTTTCTTGCTTTTGAATAAAAACAAATAATAAACTTATCGCCAATTTGACAACAATAAACTTTGACAAACAATTTGATGTCTGAATCGAAGACAATGACGTTTATCAAGATGCGAATTATTCGATCAATTGAAGTGAAAAATCGCTTTTTTCAGAATTTATTTCTCTTTGGCTAGTTGAAGTTAGTTGGAGTAGTTATTCTTTAAATTTATTTAATTAATTACATGTTAAACACCGTATTCAGAATTTAAAATATGTTATAATTTCTTGGTAGTTCAGTGATAACTTGAATTGGCAACATCTTGTGTCGCTCGATTCAAAAGTCGTTCAGTTTCGATCCTATTGAGTTGAAGTCCTATCAAAGCGTGTCTGAGCAATACGTGAATACCGATTTTGGATAGAAATTTAAACGAAGGTACGTTTTTCAACCTTGCTGTCTTAATTTGCTTAGTTTTATTTGCAGGAACACTGTTATTTGAAACAATGAAAAACTGCACTTTTTTCTGCCAACGTATGATAACTATACGATTTTTCAAACCCCTTCCACACAAAAGTTGAATTGGGAAATATTAACTTTATACTTACGGTCTTGCTCATTGTTTGGTTTTATTTAACACCTTACCCACAGAAAGAACTCATATTCCGGACATCGATAGAATCAATGTACATGTAATATAATACGTTTAAATGTAGAAGAAGGCATTACATGCATTCACTTGCCTTCGCATGCTGCCGAAACTATGCTACGTTATTGAAATGATTTTTATTTTTTGCAGACTACATTAAATCCTTAATTATTTACCTTCTACAAAATAATTCCAAGAAGCATAAATCGTCGAAATAGTGAAATGGAAGAGAGGTTTATCTATTTTATTCCGTGTAAAATGGCTTGAGGGTGGTGTTTAACCGTAATTGAAACACAATAACGTAGGAAATACACAAAAATATAACAGAAAACTGTTTTAAACATTCCTTTTGCTGTTGGCATCCGGCAAAAAATTTATTAACTGAACGGAAAAGTTTAGAAAGAGCGCTTTGCAATTCTTGCAGCGATTATCCTCAAAAATTAGCTTTTTTATTTTTGCAAATCCTGTGGAATATTTCAACTACCTACTGAACTTGAAATACTTTTTTAGGAATGCCTGAGAAACATAATGCTTTGGTCAAATTTTGAATTGAATCTATTACGTAATACGTGCAATGCGCGCATCCTACATGTTCGTGCCGGCACAATCGGGTCTGTAATAATGAACTGCAAATACCGATCGGGTATTCCTTAATGGCTTTATACAAGACGGCTCATTCGGCAATGGCCGGGCAGTATTTTCCCCGAACGTTCCGCCCCACATATTCGACTTTGCTGCCAACTGTGCTGTTTGACTATAAAATCACCTTTTGCAGCTTCGACTACCTTGAGCATTCCAATTTTGAACAGTTTTCACCAAGCAATATGTAATTTAGATGTGTTGTCGGGCGGCTTAGCAAATCTAGACCAGTGTGATAATCACATCATTTTTGTTTTTACATTGCAATTTGCTTGGACGCTATTAAACGCAGACCCGAAGTTAATTTGTTATGTTTTTATAAATATTTTTGTTTTCGCATTAATGTACTTTTAATCCAAAAAAAACACGCCTCCATTGTAAACATGAACCATTTTCTTAAACTAAATTATAAAAATTTGCTTTACTATCTGTACTTGGAATTTTAAGCGCAAGTATTCGATGGTATTATTGAATTAATTATCTCGGCATGTCTCCCTCCCCCCTAAGTATCCAAACGACGAAGACCCTCAAACGGCACCCGTTCACGAGTTAACGCGAGATCCAGCCATCACCCCCCTCAACGCTCAACAGAAAGTTAGGAGCAAGAGATAGTAGTCGCTAACTGGTTCTTGAACACTTCCCCTTAAACTTTACCAAAAGACTAGAACGAGTTTTAGAGGCGTGCATGGAGATTCCAGACGCATTTAGACAGATGCACGACAATTCTAGCAATTCTAACATGTTTTCGATGTGCGCCACGGATTTCCCGTGTTGTTTGTTTGGGACAATCATGAATATCTGATTAAATGATTGAATTAAACAAACTTAAATGATATCCGCGAGATGTTATCTTTGAACTTATTTAAAATTCAAAATAAATTACCCAATTTATGTAGGTACCTTAACATTACACATTACAAGTTAATATTTGCGGATAGTTTTACAAAACGTCGTCATATATCCTGCAAGACTGTTAAAGTAAAGTATTTATTTTAGATTTTTTAAAGTTTTTATTGAAGTAAAGCAATAATTAACGAAACTAATTACCTAATTAATACAATACAATAATTCTTGTATCGTCACAATATCCAAAATAAAAAGAAAAGGAAATTAAAGAAAGTCAACGTACTTGAGCAAATAAAAACTATCGAAACAAAATGACAAAAAACTCTTTGCAATTACAAACACAAGAAATACGACCCACCTGATAAAAACAAATCGACCCTTCAATCAACAATTAAGCGATGCTTTGTCAGCTTATTCAGTTTCAGTCGTAATTGAAACTGTACCTCCAAAGCACGCATGTAGATTTTCACACTCGCAGATCCAGTTTTGCTGTGTACTTTTTTTTCGAATGGACTTTTTATTTATTTAGGCCTTTTAAATTTCATCGGACTTTATTGCGGTGTACTACACGAGAGCCATTATATGCATAATGTAGCATAGCTTATACCCCCTTGAAGCCACTCTCTAGTGAACCTTAGTTTGCAATTCAACAATTACTCGCTAATCGCTAATCGGACCGGATGGCGCGATATCGCTAATTAACACGTAAAGCAAAAGCTCTGTGCAGTGAAATTAATTTATTGCCATGATTTTTAGGAGCTTTAGTTATCGTTTATTGGCTATGTCCTGTACCTACATATATAGGTATGCAGTGCTTAACTTTATTTCAGTCACATATCTTATTATCATGCTATGTGTAAATAAGCACAAGTTTCATTGATCCAGTTTTATTGATGACTATCCTGAACCCACAATAAACATGAAAACTATGCAGTTAAACCGCACGACACTTCTAGTAAAAAAGTGTACTCGTGTGGATTGTTCAAGGCCCTAATGACCCTGAAAACAGATTTACACGGCTGTCGGCGTTGATACTCCGTTTACCCGGGAATAAACAAAACTTAAACAGAGGCTTTACATCTATATTACGGTAAGCCTTTCCACAAAGGCAACGGAGCGTGTCTCGAGTCTAGGAAAATCCGTACACAGAGTAACAAGAACTGTGTTAGAGAAACGAGCATAAGGGCGACCGAATTTAATAGATACCAGGAATTATATAGCCAGATAGAGTAGGAATTCTCTTTGAGAAATGATATACATTACACCCATGATGACATTATGACTATATATCACTTTGTCTTGTCGCTTAATTTGTAACGTTCATTACAAATTTAGTGAGCATCAAATTTTTTTAAATTTGTTTCATCAAAACTGAATCAGTTAGAAATCTTTTATAGTATGTATAAAAAGTATTAAGTATAGATACGCATCCAAATTGATATTTGATGGAGCGGTAAATTGGTAGTTCAGAGACGTCCTTACATTTTTTACAAGTTTAGTGTATAGGTACATACTTGATATAAAAAATTACAAATACAAATGTAAAAAAGCACTGATTTAATATTACAATTCTTGTTTTACTCCAAGTATTATACCTTTTATAAATTTGCAAAAAGAAGGTAAAAGTCACAAGTTTTATCGTATTTCGATATAAGTTTTGTTTAAACAATACGCTTGGCTTTGTAATATTTATTTATGGGTCAAGAAAACATAAATTAAATTTTGGATAAAAAATAGCTATTTATTACCTATAAGCTACCTATGTTGTGAGTTAACTTTGTATAGTCATTTTAATGCGTAACATTTGACGTCCGTCAGTTTTATCTTCATAGTGAGGTGACCTGCTTTAAAACATCGATTATAGTGAATGAATCGATACGGACTACAAACATACGTGAATTTTAGAAATCATTAGGCCAATCTCTGTCCCATTATAATTTTTTCTTATAACAAAAAATTGCAATTATTCAGTTGGACTATCAGAACTGTTATTAGTATTGTTGTCTTCATCACTGCTGTCAGCACTCAGATATTATTAATTCATTTTCAATAATATTGTCTGACATCTCGTTCAAAATCTTGTAAAATTATTTTCTTTGTTTTCTCCGACTTTTTCAGTTTTCTGTAGTGACTTTTGCACACGCATTTTGTAGAGTCATCATTCAGCTGTACTCAAGGGCGGTTCAGTATTGTTCCGCGCTGCATGCCCCTTTATTTATGCCCAAGTAAGCTCGATGGCAATATACTGGCAATGGAAGGGAGGAAATCGAATAACTTCGTGTCCATGCTCTAGGGCTAGTTCATAGAATACTTTTAATAAAGTTGGATTCGCATCCACACCATTTCTTACCAGCCACGAGACAATTTCTTGCTTTTTATTTGCTTGAGTTGGTGGTTTATCAACTTGTATAGAATGATACGGTGCATTGTCCATTATAATTTTCGATGGGTTTTCTAAGCTGACTAGCAGCTTCTCAAACCACTCTTTAAAAACCTCAAAGTTCATTTCCTCATGGTAATCACTAGTAGTTTTAGAGGCGAATGCGAGGAGGCAGTCTGGAATAAAACCTTGAGAAGCGGATCCCGCGTGACATATAATAAGTCAGGCTTCTTTTCCCGATGGAACTTTTGAGGTGGAGGACGCTGAATCATCGGTTCATATCCGCGAAACCGTATGGTTCGCATTCAACCATGTTTTGTCAATAAACACGACATTGTCCCAATCTGTAATTTTCTTTACTTGACATAAGAACGTTACTCTCTTCTAAATAATACCTTAGCGTTTTAGCAGAGATTTCCTGCGCTAACGCTAAGGTATTATAAGGTTTAACGTACTCATTACCTTTTCCCGTGTAGAATATTATTCACTAGAGTAATATCCATAAATGTGGTTGCGAATTGCAGCAGCATCAAAATTATCGACACCAACAATTTTCTTGTCCCTCTTTATTTTTGTCGGTGTACGTAAAGTGTTATCTACTGAGCCTGATGGTCCGTATTTCTCTTTCAGAATTTGAGTTAATGTCCTCTTCCCTATTTCCAATGCTTCGGCAACGCGTTTTCTCGGTTAACTAATTCACGTTCAAATTAATTGTACAATTTCACCACTAGTTCGCAAGATTGACTGTTTAGCGTTTTCCCCCGTTTCGACATGGTAAGACTGTAATGTTGTTCTTACTAATCGTTAAGAAATCGAAGTGCAATTTATAGCCAGGTAAACGTAGTCAGTAAGATCAGTCCAATTAAAAAAGCCGGGTTAGAAGAAAATAACAGAGAGCACACCAAAAACGCACAGTCACTTCGCACAACAACAAAAGACTGCGTCATGTAATGGTGACATGACATCCCACCTAGATTGTACCAAACATCAATTATTTTTCTATTTTTAAATTTTTATAGTTGGTTAAAAGAATAATAAATATTATTATGTTTTATTACAAACACAACGTGGTTATTAATTTATGGTGATATTTCTTCACAAGTAATCATTGCATTCGATTCAACTTATCAGCTTTCGATTTTTAAAGTAACACCCCTAGTGTTTAAAAAGAAAAAGGGTTAACTGACGCAATATTGGAACGACAATCAGTTGTTTAGATCAGAAATTGTTTATTATGTTTAGAATGGTTTATTAGTGAAAGCAAATCGTAAAATTACTCGTATCGGTCATTATTACAATAAATATGTAACCGTAATTGAAAAAAATTAAGCAATTGTGCAGTTCTAACAAAACAAAAATATAAATTATGCCCGCCTCTCCAAGGTAACGTTGTTGAATTTTGATGAATTGTCAAATGTTACCTATTCAAATGGCCTGACTTTAGTAAAAGCGCTGGTGGTGCAGTGGGAAAGGTGCTGGCTTTTCGATCTGATGGTCCTGAGTTCGATCGTTGTCTGCTTAATGTACCTATGAGTTTTGCAACTTACTTACATTAAGCCAACTGCTCTAACGTGAAGAAAAACATCACGAGTAAACCGGCATAATTAAAACTCGAAAATGCTTTGTGGACTATATATTGCCTAAAACTACCCCATAGTTGGTTGTTCTGATGTCCCTGTAGTGAAACAAAAAATGCTGTTGTGGTGGTTAACTTTGTTGGGGCAGCTTACAACATATCACTGGCTGCAATAAAAAATCAATTTCAGCACAAACCTTTTCAGTATTTTATACATGTTTGACTTTTTAAACATGTTGCATCATATCCCCCATATAGATGGTTTTGGTGCAGTTTCTCAGACTGAAAACTGAATATTTGGGCCTTAGCAGTAGAAGTTATTTTGGCTCCAACGATAAAAACACAATGTGTATTATTATAGGGTTTCCCAGGAAAGACAGCTAAAAGCACCCTTTGAGGAATCCGAATCACCCTCACATTACGTTATCCGATTTCGGTATAGACACTGTTAAGCTGAATGATCGTTTTCTTTTTTCTTTATTAGTTAGTTAAAGGTCTTGAAATGAATTGAAATGAAATATTTATTACTCAACATTGACAATTACTTGTTCTTATTGACGTCAAAAAAAACATGACTCTACCACCAGTTCGAAAAAACCTTCGTGAAGAAGAACTGGCAAGAAACTTCACGGGTATATTTTTTTTTTTCAAAATAAATTTACAGAGTCTCTTTACGTCTATACAAAATTATTCTTTTCTGCATCTGTTAGATCAGCAAGTCTCCCACCCCCCAAGTATCCAAACGACGAACACCCTCAAACGGCACCCGTTAACGAGATAACGCGGGATCAGCCATCGCCCTCCTCAACCATAATAGAGGGAAGTGAGCGACCCGTCACCCGACGCTACCATAAGAAGACGTACTTTAGTGACAATGACGCTTTAGATATTCATCTGGACGAAGAACTCATCAAACATACAGACACATTACACATGCTTTGTAACAAATACTAGTACAATCATGTTAATGAGGGGATTATACCCAAGGGCTTTTATCATCTAAATAATCGGATAGTTTATAATATGCTCTAGCACACAACTTCTCCTTTATAGTTTCTTTGAATTTGTCAATAGGAAGACCTTGGATATCCTCAGGAACCTTATTATAAAAGCGTATACATTGACCCATGAATGCTTGCGCACCCACCTCCCTACCCAGGTGGCGCTCCGATGAAGGCTGACAGCATTCCCATGCTACAGCCGTTAAGGTGGTTTTAAGTGGGTAGGTGCCACTCTGGTGAGTTCCACATAACCGTCGCGGAAGTCGGTTGCCTGCGGCGGTATGCATGACGCATCTTCCACCTCCCCCCGCAAGGGTGCTTCGACAGCAAAAAAATAAAATAAAAACCCATGAATGAGTAAGTGACTTTATGAAGCCTACTATTATGAGCTGCCAGCATATTTCTTCCTCTTGTGTTAACATTGTGCAGTTCTATTTTTCTTTTGAACAAGGTTATGTTCTTTTTTACATACATTAAATTTTCTAAAATATATTGTGAATGGAAGGTAAGAATATTTATTTCCTTAAATTTACTTCTAAGTGACACCCTTGGACCGAGATGATAGATTGCGCGAACAGCCCTTTTCTGCAGAATAAATATAGTATCGATGTCGGCAGCACTCCCCCACAACAGAATACCATATGTCATGAGGCTGTGGAAGTTACCAAAATAGACTAATCGAGCAGTTGTTTCATTTGAAATTTGTCAAATATTTTTAACAGCATATGCGGCAGAGCCAAGCCTTTTCACTAAACCATCAACATGCGGTCCCCACTGGAGTTTGGCATCTAAGGATATGCCCAGAAATACAATTGAGTTTACAGGAGTCAGTTCCTGGCTCTTAACTACAATGTTTGTGTTTACCTGTTTGACATTTGGCAATGTAACCTTAACACATTTAGTTTTTTTTTTCATTGAGGAGCAAGTCATTAGCTGAGAATCACTTCTCTGTGTTGGAGATGCATTGGTTTACTGCTCGATATTCATTTTCTTGTCTTTTGATTTTAAATAAGAAGGAAGTATCGTCAGCAAACAATATGACCTCGCATTGATTCTTAACGACCGATGGCAGATCATTGATATATACTAAAAATAGGAAAGGACCAAGAACTGAGCCCTGGGGCACACCCATTTTCACTGCCGATCCTGATGATTTTTCTCCATTTATTGCAACTTTCTGTTTCCTATTAGAAATATACGATTTAATCAAGGCAAGCACTTGGTTTTTTATGCCGTAATGGTGCAGTTTCATGAGTAGAGTAGTATGATCCACACAGTCGAACGCCTTGGACAAGTTACAAAAGACACCAATAGCATCACACGACTCCTCCCAGGCGCTGAATACGTGTTTTATGAGCTCAACACCGGCATCTGTTGTTGAGCGACCCCGCGTGAAACCAAAATGCTTAAAATTCATTAAACCATTGCCGTAAAAATGAGAAAGCAATTGATTTAAAATTAATTTTTCAAAAATCTTACTGAGCATTGGTAGTATTGATATATGTCTAAAATTATTAGGGTCAGACATACTACCTGCTTTCAATATTGGAATGACCTTACTCAATTTTATTAAATCAGGAAAAACACCATTATCAACACAGTCATTAAATATACTGGCTATGTACGGGGCTATACCATCAATGACAGATTCAATAATTTTAACAGAAATCCCATCTAAATCGGCAGTATTTTTTACTTTAATGCTTTTAAATGCATTTAAAACTTGTGGAACAGTAACATGTTTAAAGTTGAAATCAATATTGCATGTATTTTCATTTTCCATTAGCAGTGACTGTGCAAGAGTGGAACATGAATTAATACTTAAAGTAGTTGACACAGGGATGGCAGTAAAAAAATGTTCAAATGCTTCAGCGACTTCTCTGTCAGTTGACAACAATTTATCATTAATTTTTAAATTATATTTGGTGTCTTTTGCTTTCCCAGTTTCCTGACTAATTATATTCCATGCAGTTTTTGAAATTTTAGTACTATATTGAACTTTATTATTAATTTAATTAGATTTAGCTACACTGCATACTCTTTTAAATAACTTAGAATACTTTTTAACCTATTCATTAAATGTCTTTATGATAAGTTCTTTCACTGTACAATTCATATAATCTATTTCTACTTCTGCATATTCCCACTGTTGCCCAGTCACTAAACCTAAATAAATTATTATTTACACATATTTTCTTTTTTTTTAAACAGAGTCATATTCATTTCTAATTATATAATGAATAGAGTTATATTGAGTAATAGGATCTCCACAGTAATCTAATTTAAATGTTTTTTCAAATACATTTTATATAAGTATGTTTATTCTGGGATCCCCCCCAGTTCGCTGTATGGTCATCCATAACACAAGCTCTGCTTACTTTGGGGCCATACAGTTGGTGTGTTTGTCTGGGGATTATTATTATTATTATTATTATTATTATTTTTCCTAAATGTTTCAAGCCGTCTCTCATTCATGGGTATAAAGGTAATTTCTCTTTTTGAGTCTTTTTAGCCCAATATCAAAAGTGGCGAACTGCGCACTATGATCTGAAGTTTATTAATTACTGACTATTTAGCATTAAATTTGTAAAAATGTTATCAAGACATGTGGCTGAGGTCGCTGTGATTCGCGTAGGCTCTAAGAAGAGATTTTTTAGGTTGTAACAATTAAAAAGATTCAAGAATCGTTTACTTTGTGACGTCTCTACTAATAAATCAATATTAAAATCGCCACAAATAATTATTTCTTTGTTTTTGTTATTTACTCTATGTAATACCTCATCCATAGTGCCCTCAAATACTTCAAACGGTGAGGATGGGGGTCTGTATACACTTATTATAACAATATTCCCTATCTCAATACATGCTATTTCAACTGATCGCTCAACAGACAGACTTACAATATCAGTGCGTTCTTTAAATATTAGGCTCTTATGAGTTATGATCATTGAGCCGCCCCAAGTTGTTTGCTCAGACCCATCTTCAAAACTTTATTTCATTCAAAAAATTACTTACTTAAGCCAGTCTTCTTTACGGATAACTGACAGCTCCCTGTAATATTTTCATAAATTCAATATCCAATAGAAAACTACTTTAGCTACGCCCTTGAACCACCAGTTTATTTGCATCCTTGGAATATTATTGTAGAACCGCAGGTAATAACAATAGATATTTGTTTTCAAGTGCCTGCCTACCAAGTAATTAGAATAATTACTTGGTAGGCAGGGCTTGGTAGGCAATATTCAAATTTATTGCACGAAAATAAGCCAATATTTCCAATATATTAAACCGATACTGCCAACGACGAATCTATCAGATTAAATAATTCACTATCTTGGACTTTATTAACTCTATGTTTATCTATTGCAACCTTTTTATGACGAAGTTAGTGCCGTGCCGATTTATTTGCAATTCGGTTTACCAATTGGGCTTTTATGGGAATAGTTTACCAAATAAGTAAACACAATATATGCAGGTATTAATTAAGTTGGCTTAATTAAATACGATGGATTGAGTGACCACATAATCCCACACACAAACTCATTTTAACCACCGGAATAACATTTGTATTTGCACACGTGCAGTGTCAGAACTTAGTGGACATTGTTTTCTGTGAAAGACGTAGATGGAGATCATCAAATTTTACAGGAATCTATAATTCGTTTAAAGGGCGGATAACTAGATTTGCAGCTTGCCCGATAGCCGGGGCTAGCCTTGGGAGCGGCGGTCGCTTGCCGGAACTGATCAATTACGCTCGCCGTCAGACTCACAGCGCTGGTAATAATAAATACATTAACTTTTGGCTCAGAAAATGTCCAGTAAAGCGATTACTGGGAAACTGCGTAGTATCGCGCAGATAGGGTTCAATAGATATATATGCCCCTTTGCAAATATAATTTTAACTTTTTTAACAACTTCTCTTTTCCATTATCATTATATTAATATGTACAAATACAAGATATAATACTGGCCATTTTTGTAATCCAAATATATAGTCATGGTTTCCTGTGTTCATGTATAGTTTATTATTTTAATAACTATAATTACAAGAACATCGGGAACTGGACTTTAAAAATTTATGAATTTCTTAAATTATAGACTTGACTATGAATTATAAAAGTACAACTAGAAATATTTTGTTAGCAGATAAAATATCAGCCCTTATATTTTGAGAAAAGAAATATTATCAGACGCTACCGAAAAGGGTAAAAGACACAATACCACTAATAATTACAATTGTCATGTCCTATATTCCGTTATATTCCCATCCTATATCGTCGTTGATATTGCAATACGTTTTATGTCATTTTTTATATGTTTTTTGTTATCCGTGGAATTCGCCTAAAATATTATTGTTAACGCTTCCGTAAAACGTCAATGTCATCAACCAATCACAGAGCACAATTTTGACAGATGCAATAAGTCATATGTTGCATTGGATTCATTATTGATATTATAGATATAAAAAGTTCAATGTCAGTGCTTGAACTGTAACGATTTTTCGGCTTAACAAAATTTTTGAGTTTTTATGTTATTCTTTCAACAATTCGGTAAGTTTTTAATGTTGAATACACTGTCAAGTTTCAATGAATAGTTTGTTTTTTAAATCCTCAAAGACTTTTATGCTCTAGCATGTTATAACTACGAGTGAAATATTCTAATGTTGGCTGTTAAAACAACTAATTATTTTTTCTGTACCTTGCGTAGTGTGTCTCAGATGTGATGATGTGCGTGTGTGTCAGAAACTTGTACTTTTGATTGTTTATATCTATATATTTTTAAAGATAATTTAGATTGTTATTTTGGACTTTTTTATGTTATACCTAAAATAACTACATAAACCTAAAATAATATAATCATTTTACGAGCATATATATATATATATATGCCCAAAAGCATATCTAGCGTGGTTTAAACAAGCTTTTTATACATCAGACTAAAATTATAAACGCGAAAGTTTGTTTATGTTTTTGTATGTTTGACTGTCTTTCAAGCTTAAACGGCTTAAATAAGTAAATAAAATATCTCTTTTATAACAAAGTTATTGATAAAATTAATAAAATATATAATAAGTAATAACCTAACCGATTTTAATGAGATTTGATACGGTTGTAGATTAGGTTCTGGGTACAAAAGCTACAAGCTTTTATCCCAACATTTCAATGGATCAAGATATATGGGTGTGGAACTGCGAACAGATAGTTTATTATTATAGCATTGCAGGTTTTACGACCATCGTGGTGTAGTGACTTAAGGCGTTAACCAAGCAGATCGAGAGGTCGCCGGTTCGATCCCTATATTGATTACAGTGGTGTGTATTCAAATTCAAATTCAAATATTTATTTCTCAACATTGACAATTACTTGTTCTTATTGACGTCAAATAAAACATGATTCTACCACCAGTTCGAAAAAAAACCTTCGTGAAGAAGAACTGGCAAGAAACTTCACGGGTATATTTTTTTTTTCAAAATAAATTTACAGTCTCTTTATGTCTATACAAAATTATTCTTTTCTGCATCTGTTAGCTCGGCAAGTCTCCCTCCCCCCAAGTATCCAAACGACGAACACCCTCAAACGGCACCCGTTCACGAGTTAACGCGGGATCCAGCCATCGCCCTCCTCAACCATATTAGAGGGAAGTGAACGACCCGTCACCCGACGCTACCATAAGAAGACGTACTTTAGTGACAATGACGCTTTAGATATTCATCGGGACGAAGAACTCATCGCACAAACAGACACATTACACATGCTTTGTTACAAATACTAGTACAATCCTGTTAATGAGGGGATTATACCCAAGGGCTTTTATCATCCAAATAATCGGATAGTTTATAATATGCTCTAGCACACAACTTCTCCTTTATAGTTTCTTTGAATTTGTCAGTAGGAAGACCTTGGATATCCTCAGGAACCTTATTATAAAAGCGTATACATTGACCCATGAATGAGTTAGTGACTTTATGAAGCCTGCTATTATGAGCTGCCAGCATATTTCTTCCTCTTGTGTTAACATTGTGCAGATCTTTTTTTCTTTTGAACAAGGTTATGTTCTTTTTAACATACATTAAATTTTCTAAAATATATTGTGAATGGAAGGTAAGAATATTTATTTCCTTATATTTACTTCTAAGTGACACCCTTGGACCGAGCTGATAGATTGCGCGAACAGCCCTTTTCTGCAGAATAAATATAGCATCGATGTCGGCAGCACTCCATAGATGCATAATATATGCACGGCATACCCAAAGGTTGATAAAGTTAGTCGTCACATAGGTGAACTTGTTTTGTTTGCGTACCCTAATTGAAATCTTGCATACCCTAACTAAAATATCTGTTCACGCCACTGGCTGATTATTTAATTTGGCTTCTATGGCTTGCTTTGGTGAGGTTATGGCATCTACTTATGTTTTTTGCAGAGAGCTATGAATCGATTAACTAGAGGACGCAAGCTAGTAGATTTGGTTACTACACAATATCCAGTCAATGACGATCACGGCGAAATAGTCACATCACAAAGTTTAGCTTATGAAACCAGCAACGTGCTAATCGACAACAACACTTCGGTCGTACTCGATGAAAATACAGGGGAGTTTCTGTCGGCTCTTGCCAGTTCTCGTGATGTACTACAACAACGAAATATAGCAGATTCACCAGGCAACTCATTTAACAACGACTTCGAAGATATTTCAGATCCTGACTATAAGTTTCAACGAACTTCCAGTGATACTTCAGAAACAGACGTTTTAGATGAACGAAGTGGGAGCTTAATAAGAAAATATAAAGTTGAGGCTCGCAAAAGGAAACGGAAACCGAAAAGGGCAAGCAGAAAAATCTACTTGGAAGAGGATAAAAAATGATGAACTCAGACTGAAAGGAGAGCAATATGAAGGGTTTCAGAAAGATGAAAATGGAAAATACCAGCAAACTGTTGTAAGATCGGCCAAAACTCTACAAAATGGATGCAAGGGTAATTAAAAACAACGTCGTGGAGATCCACAGCAAAAGTTTAAGTGTGAATCTATACATTTGAATAACCGACAGTAAATTTTTCAAGAATTCTGGAAAATCAAAACCTGGGAAGCTAGAAAAGTTTACGTTCGAGGCCTTGTCACCATCAATGTACAACAACATCGTCGCTTATCTAGCAACAATGATAGTTGAAAGGAAACCTCTTTTGAATATTATTTGACGACATCGTCAATTAATTGTGTCAGCAACGGCAGCTTCGAGATTGGCTGTTACAAACCCCTTCGACTGGCACAATTTCTATACTTTCATCTTCACCAGAATCAGGGGATAATATCATTAGACAATTTTTTGATAGTTTGCCTTAAGTAGAGTTATTGTCGAAGCTCTAGTACAAAACAATACTTAGAACCCGTGTGGAACAGTATAACAGGAGATTTATACAACGAATACGTGCGATTTTGTTCAACTAATAATAAAAAACAAAGCTGCGTGGCTTCTTTCTCTAGTAAGAAAGAGCGAGACAAGAAAAAACAACTGACAAGGAAAACTCTACAGCTGATACTATTGTGCCTACTATGGATGTGCAGGCGGTTCTACTATGTATAAGGCAGCAAGCTTCAGCAACTTACTACAAGACTAAACTTAAAGTACACAATTACACGCATTACAATTTAAAGACAAAAGAGGTATTTTGCTACCTTTGGCATGAGGATAATGGAGGTTTAGACAGCAACGTTTTTGCTTCTATTTTGACACGACATTTAAGGGCCGAGCTGGACAAATCACGTGCCAGCACGATTATTTTATGGAGTGATGGCTGCTGTTACCAAAATAGGTCGGTCAACATGTCTAATGAATAACTAGAGCTGGCTATTGAAAAAAATATAGTTATAGAGCAAAAGTACTTAGAAGTTGGCCACACACAAATGGAGGTCGACTATGTTCATAGTGCCTTTGAAAAAAAGCTTCCTCCCCATCGCGAAATTTACGTTCCCGCTGACTATATTAATATTGTGAAAAGTGCCAGAAAGGATCCCTTTAACTTTAACTGTATTTCTACATAACACTGCCTTTTTTAAATATAATGTTGGAAAATATTTCAATATACGGCCGGGAAATTAAAAAGGTGATCCAGTAGTTACCGATATTTGTGCTCTTCAATATTTACCAGAAGGTAAAATCAAATATAAATTAAAATTTGAGAACAGTTATCAATATTTACCAAAGCGGGCTTCAAAAACTAACAATTTTAATATAACTCCTTTATATAGATCTGCTCCACCTATTGAGTTGACAAAATGTATACATTGCAAGAAATGAAATCTTTAATTCCTAGTGATTACCATCCATTCTTTGATTTGCTAGAGCACGATTGCTCTAATTCTGTTCCAATTAACCAAGGATCAGGACTTTCTCCACTTGTCAGAAAAATAGGATGTTTATTTTTTGTAATAAACGTTGTTGCAATATATTTTGTATTTTATTAGTTTATCATTTTAGAGCCTCAATGATAGCCTCAATTTAAATAAAATAGAACAAGAAGTATCGTACAAGTCTAACAATTATAAAAATAATTTGTTTTTATTATCTCCTGTGAAGTAGCTCATAATTGACATAGAACATTTTGCAATATCAACGACGATATACCGCCCATCGAAGCCATGCACAAACAAAAAATGTCACTTCGATCATGTGAGATTTCGCTGTAAATAATTAATCACAGCCAGTGATTGTAAACTTACTTTGATTCCAAAGAATATTCCGAGAACGGGAGCTGATTAGATAAGGTGGCAGCGGAGTCCCACGCGCACTCATACAGCCGAGATTCGACTCGGTGACACATAGAGCCGCGCTTGTGTAATTTATGATAATATTACTTAGTAAGGCTGCGCTGATACCTCGGATCTGTATGGACAACGCTTTAATTTTATGTTTTAAAGTTTATGTAAGTGCCAATTACTGGATGTTGCTTAGAATCTGAGTACGAGTACTGTAAAATGTGAAATTGCAAGGCGATATTTGACGTAGGTACGCCCCTTCTTAATATAAGACTGTTGGAAAATTCGACAATATTCTGTATTCAAATTTAAAAAATTTGTAATTATTATTTACAGCAGTGAATACTACTGGTTTCTAAACTATTTTTTTAACGTTACCCAATTTAATATAGATGTAGCACTGATATATGCTTCACATTTATTTCATTATAAATGAGATAAATATTACTATCTGCACACTCAAACCCAATTTTAATTGGCCGTAAGAAGCTTAGAGGTTCCCGAATATTTACATGATAACTAAAGGACCATGGCATAATAGGTAAACACAATTCATTAATTTGGAATGAGAAAGGTTACAACAAGAACTATTGGATAAGTTGATCTACAGCATGTCCAGGAGTATTTTTCAGCAGGAGTTCGAGCCAGGGGAGGAGTTAATTTGTAAATAAAAACGTTTACAAATTAATACAATTGCTTAGATGAATTAAATCTATGCATTTCTTTAAATTAAAATTTTACAGAGATTGAAAAACAATATTTTTTAAGAGGAAAAAAACATGAGAAAATTCATATTAAAAGATTTATTTTTAAAATGTTCAAGGAAAATAATCTATTCATTATTTCTATTTTAACACGAGAAAAATATCTCGACTTTTTTTTATCTGTGTACATATATACATATTATAAACATCCATGACCCGAGAACTAACATCTGTGTTCATCACACGTATGAGGCAGGGCTAGTACCACTTCCAAAATTGATTTCAAAATATAGATTGCTCAAAACAAAAAAGGCGTTGACTTCTTTTGCGACCCTGAACCTGTATTCAAAAGTAAATGCCAAGATCTTCAATAGAAGATCACAACTTATACGAGATAGTCTTATACGAGAAGTAATAACTTGCTCTGCCTGATCACTAATTCAAAGAAAATAAAAATAATGATATACATGTGTTATAATGATTGTTACTTGATTTTTGTTTTTGATTCGGTTCTGTATTGTTTATAATTTTTATTATTGTTTTATACACCTGTAATCACGTATCTGTTATAGTAAAATATATCTTTATTAAATTTTATATTGATATTGTCGTTGGTGTAGCTATTTAAGTAAATAAACAAAAACATTTAAGAAATCTATGTAAACAAGAAAAATTACCTCGAGACACCTAATTCATACTTGACATAAAAAAGCTCTCAAACCTATCAATAGTTTAATCAAATCACATATTACGCATTAAATTCTCCATGACAGTTTTCCACGATAAAACTATTGGAGATTGAAAATAAAAACTCATTACAAAGAGGCAGCGTCGCCCATGCTTGCAAGTTAATTCACTACTACTCGTAGCAGTCAATTAAAACTTGTGAGTCCCTATGAAGCTTACTAGGCGTTTCAACTAACAATAGGACCGACTTAGCGCCATATTGTGACGACATAGCCGTCAATTCGAACCAGTTAGGTAGCGTGAGCAAAAAAAGAAGTTTTTTAAATATATTTTATTTAAGCAATCAATCGCTTCTACCGTCAAACTCTCAATTTGGCTTTCTAACTTTTCGACGTTTTTGTCTGCCACAAGAGATGGGTAGTGGGTTAAAACGCCATTATTCCAATCGAGTTATAACTGGGTGGTTATAACCCATAAACACCCACTTTGCTGGGTGATAATGAAAATTGTATTATAACATAGTTTTTTATAACGCATTAATACGAATCAGCAATAAAAAATGAAAAATAAGGATTAAAATCTAAAACCAATATAATATAAGTTTGAAAGTTTAAAACAGAGCAATATTAATAATGTACTTTGACTCGACACTACTTGTCTCTGTCGCTCATACTATGCTAAAATATGGCGTTTCACTTGCACAGTACGGCGACACAACGAAAAGGTAGCTGTTGCATATGGGTGAGCAAGAGAGACAAGTAGAATTACTTTTTTTTTTCGATTTGACATTTTATAGATCTAAGGACTGTTAACAACTTGTCGGGCTTTTTGGCATAGTTCTTGTAAAAACACATTAAGTAGAGAGAAGGTGACTGGACATAGTACATTTTTGTTGTGCTCTACCCAATGGCTAAAATCACGTTGAATAATTCACAGTTAAAATACAACGTTCATTTGATTAAACAGCAATACAAACTAATAAATAAGATTAAAATCTACATATAAGGTATAATTTTATTTACTTTTTAGTCCGGATTGATATTGAAAGGCTTCTTTTGATTTAATTTATTTTTTATAATTTTGGTCTCGATAAGGTAAACAATTAGGTAATATATTTCATTTTTCTTATTGGTTTAAAACGGGGATTCTACATAAGTAAATATTTATCTTAAAAAACTATTAAATAAAGGGAAAATGAAACACATACGCCACAGAAGTCACATCACCCGTGTACACTAGCAGACGAAGTAAGTTAGAGTGAAGCTCACTAGAGTGCTCGAGTTAGTTACCAATGTGAAGGTGAAGGTGACCGGGTATGAGATTCGTTGGCATCCATCGAGGAGACTGATGCTGCGATCGGTGCCAACCACCTTCGAACTGCTATCAGTGCATCTTCCAGGCAGGTTCCGGATGGATGGACTCTACCGCGTCATCGATGCCTCCGCTCCTTAGGCCACCGCCCATGACTGCCACCTTCATCATTTTAAACAGGCTCCGAGAGGTCATCCATTCGAAGCACCTGTTACTAGATGAACAGTTCGGCTTTAGATCCCGCCACTGCTACGTCCAACAGGTGCACCGCATCACGGAGCATATCTTAAAGGAAAGGAACATAGGTCGAAAACCGATAGGTACGGGTGCGCTTTGACGTGGCGAAAGCCTTCGACAAGGTCTGGCACAACGGCTTGTTATTCAAGCTCTTCGAACTAGGCGTGCCAGACAGGCTCGTGCACATCATACGAGACTTTTTACAGTGTCGAACCTTTCGTTACATATTGGATGGTGCACTCTCTAATACTCGCCCTGTATTAGCCGGTGTCCCTCAAGGCTCGGTGCTTTCTCCGACTTTGTTTTCACTATACACTAGTGACATGCCGAAGACGGAGAAAGTAGAAGTTAACAATAATGCTGCAATCCGCAGCCAACGCATTAGGCGCTTGGTTTCAGAAATGGAGAATAAAAGGAAACTAAAAAGAATAAAAGGCTAAAAAAGTCAAATATTTAGGAGTTATTTTAGATAGTGGACGTACATTCGCGGATCACATTAAACGCGTCCGGGACCGAGCCGCCTTCGTCATGGGTAGGCTGCACCCTCTAATATGCCAGAAGAGTAAAATGAAGCTTCGAAATAAGCTTACACTTTACAAAACTTGCATCATGATATATGCCAGTGTGGCTTTCGCTCAGGCCAGCAAGTCGAACCTCAATCACTTGCGGGTTATTCAAAATAGGTTGTTAAGCAAATGCGTCGGGGCCCCGCCCTATGTCCACAACTTAGATCTGCACAAGGATCTCGAGCTGCCCACCATTGCCGCATTCATGAATTTGGCGTCTAGACACCACTTTGACAATGCTCCCCACCATCCCAAGCCGTTGATCAATAAGTCAGCTGAATACACAGCCAAACCCGACCCGGCGGTTTGTTATAGGCGTCCGCGTAACGTCTTAACAGATCCCGACGACGTTATTACAACAAGGAACGCCGGCATTCCAGTTAGAAATAGGGCAACACGGCATTCGAATCGCCGGTGGGCCAGGCTAAGGCATCGTACGCATTCCTACTGAGTTTCTTGCTGGTTCTTTGGCAGTAGATGACCCTTCCGAACCAGTGGCAGTTACAACATACGACGTCCTAAGCCGAGGTCCATGCAGTATGTAGGATTAGTTGAAGTTCCGGCAAAGCACCGTCAGCGCTAAGCTACAAAGGCCATAAATAAACTGTCAATTTCGAAAAAAAAAGCGTCCTTCGTCTCTCACCCCTCATCCGCGTAACTCAGCCATATCACTCACACCACGTGATTTTGTGAAAAATCAAAATGTGCATGCGTGTTTAAGAGTGTGTGTGTATGTGTGTATGTATGTGTATGGGTGTGTGTGTGTCATTTCTATCTATACTCTTCCTAAAACTACAATGTTTAGTTATCACCCGCTCAAATGAGTTTTAACTGGGTGATGTTGGGTTTTAACCCAGCCCTGGGTTTTAATCCGGGTGATTTACCCATCTCAATCTGCTACTCTATGCTTCGTTAACCTATTCACTGCCGGCACAAAAAAGTGCGAAATTACCCGCACCCGCCATATATTCGAAAACGAGACGCTCATCGGCGGCCCCTGCTATTCGTTATAGTTTTCTTGGCTGCCCATGTGTGTCCTCGGCGTGAGCCTCTAGATTTCGTTAAAAAAGTTTGTTTTTATGCACAAAACAAGCACTTAAATTTTTTTAAATAGTTGATCTGTATTCCCTAAGATTTGGCACACACAATTTAATTGGTTAAATCTGAAACAGAGATCTTTTGCGAAAGTGAGTTATAGGCTTAATTAAAGTGGACCAAATTAATGTTTATATATCCATTTATCCAACTTTAACACGATTCATGTACTTAAATATACAATACACCACAAAAATCGTAATTCTAAACTTTTTTCAAAAAGTCAGAGGTCACCAACCTTTTTTGTAAACTTCGGGTTTTTTTTGTATAGATTCGAAGTATTTCAATGTCACCTTTAATAAAAATCAAATTGTATGGCTAGTAAAGAATCCATAATAATATTATGAATCCGAAAGTACATATGTTTGTTGGTTTGTTTGTCCTTCTATCACGTCACACCAGAGCGATGGCATGATATGATTTGTGTGCGGAGATAGTTAGGAGGCCAAAGTCTATTGTGATAATTCAAATTAGTGCAAAATTAACAACAAAAGCGGAAAACAGGAATAATTACCTAAAACAATCCTGGTTAACCCACTTTGAGGTCAGCTTTATTTTGTTAAAATTCCAAGCACACCAATTTCATGGCACATGCACTTAGCTCGGCGGCTGGGCCTCAAGATATTTTTTATGTTGACGCGTTCATAAATTTTGACGACAATTTATTACCTCAAAAGTAGGCAAGTCGTTATTATACGAAATAAGCCAAAAACAAAAGAAATATGAATAACATTTTACACAATGCTTGTTTGCAATTATCATTTACAATTATCCAAAAACTAATCGTATTACAACAATATATTTATTTATTGATGAAATTAACTCTTGAATAATTATGCAATAACATTTTTGCTAATAAGACAAACAACACAAACATTTGGTAGGCAGCAAATACAAAACCTTAAATTTTGTTTTGAAACATATTACCCATTTTCTTCTGCATGCATAAAAAGTTTGTTAAACTCTGACTTCAAAACGAAGACACCCTTGGGCGGCTTTGGCGTGAGAATTAAGAATTCGCATTTTTAATAACATAAGTCTAATCATTGGATCCCCACGACGCCATTTGGGAGTTGAATAGATTATTATATTAAAGCGTGTTTAAAAAAATCTCAGTGATTGTTACTGTAATTTGGCTGAGAAAATCAGGTTTGAAAACTGAAAAACTGAACTGAAAAACTCCTCGGCGTCTGAGTAGAAATTTTAAGACGCCGAACAGCATCCTTGGCAGTTAATGGGTTAAGTGCCAAATATATTCGATTGGCTTTAAATCAGAATTGTAAGGGCAACCTCAAAATTTCAAAACCATGACTGTTTCAAATACAGTTTTATTTTAAATAATTTCTTTTCGATAAAATACTCTGAAAAATAAAGTAAAATAAATCGTTATTTTTATGCAAAAATTTTCTTTGCAGACTATAGTTTGCAAGTGAAATTTGACAGATATTGACGTTCCTATTATTATTTGAATCGCACAGTACAGCTTTCAACAATACTCGACATTGTTTGAAACAACTAAGGAATTATTAAAACTGGGAAGGTCTAAACTGCAGCAAACGTGACCTCGTAAGTGCCCGAATTTTTATCTAGAATTAAGGTGAATTCTTATGAGAAACCCATTACGCAGATATTTACACGGAAACCAATCCACTACACTTATTTAACAAAATCTCAATCCTTAGAAAACCCCGTTTTTAACTTTTCCGCTTGGAAATGACGAGTATTTTATTTCTCGTGATACCCGCAAGCAATTTTTCCTTCCAGAAATTAAAACCGGCATTTAACTAAAAAGATTGCAGAACGAAACCTTTATAAAGTTTATCTGCAGCTCTAGGTCAATCGCGAGGTGGAAACTCATTAAGTTAATTGTTTCGATGCTGCGTAATATTTGTAACATGAAATACTATTACTTCAAACGCAAATTAGGTTCTTGAAAATATTGCGTTTCTTTTTTAAACTGTAATGAAAAGTTTTTTTAGTTTGTTATTATAATAAGAGAATTATCCAAGGGAATACGGACGATTTTAAAAATATGTTGAAGTTTGTAAATTTCTTTTTATCCACTTAGTTTTTTTATTTTTATTTATGATTGTGTCGATTTATGTCGTGTATATAACAAGGAAACAAACACACCATACGCAAGTTGTGATTGGTCGACATATAATTGGCGTTTTGTCGTACTGGCCACTTTGAGCTGTATTATCCTCTTTGGTTTAGAATTCCAATTTCAAATGTATACAGCTATTTACTTACGCATTTGTGTTTCAAAAACCGTAATTCATTTGCTTTTTCCTCTTTTGGCTTTTTTTTTCGTCATTTAGTTTACAAAATGGAAAACTTGAAATATAGCGTTATTTTCGAGTACGAGTTCGACCGTGGCACCAATGCTGCAGGTACGGCTCGAAGTATTAATGCAGTGTATGGCGGCGGTGTCGCAAAAGCAAACATAGTGCGTTTTTGGTTCCAACGTTTTCGTTCTAATAATTTCGACCTGCAGAACAAGCCTTGTGGACGGCCGGAGACCAAAGTTTATAATGAAGAATTGAAGGCAGTCTGTGGCCAAGCCAATTGTGGAAGCAGATCCATCGCAAACCAGGTCCGAGTTAACTGTAAGCTGCGGTATTAGTGACAATACTGTTTTAATCCTCTTGATGCAAATCGGCAAGGTGACAAAGCTTGAGAGGTGGGTGTCTTATGAATTGAATGCAGCAAACCGACAAACGCGAGTTTACTGCTGCGTGACATTACTCAACCGGCACATTAAATGAATGAAAGGATTTTAAATCGAATCATTACATGTGATGAAAGGTACATCCTGTACAACAATCGGAAACGCTCATTGGAATGATTGAACCCTGGCGAACCAACCAAATCCTGCCCCAAGCGACAATTGACGCAAAAAAGTTACTTGTGAGCGTTTGGTGGGCTAGTGCCGGTGTCATTCACTACAGCTTTATTAAATCTGGCCGTATGATTACGACAGATGTCTATTGTCAGCAACTGCAAACCATGATGGAAAAGCTAGCTACCAAACAACGCTAAGGACGCTACGGACAACGATAGACCAGACACACAACAGACGGCTACCAAATTAGAGGAGCTTCAATTGAAATGTCCAAGACTAAGGTACTCCCCGGACCTTGCTCCAACAGATTACCATTTTTTTTCGAAATTCGGATAACTTCTTGCAAGGGACAAAAATTCAACTACGATGGGTTTGATGGGAAGCACCTTCACAGATTTTATTGATTCCCGTCCGAATGGTTTTTTTTCAGTAAAGGGATCAATGAACTTTCTATGAGATTTATTACTTATTACTTATATCATACTTATATACTAATTGATTAAATAAATATATACTTTTTTAAATTGAATTTATGTTCCTCCCTTACAAAACGCCAATTTCATATGTAATGATCTAATAGTAAACCCACCGTGTTGGGGCTCATTTGGTTTGACAAGTTCGTCATGTTGCACGTAACTGCGAACTTCTGAAGATGAACTTCAAGGGTGGATCTCTTCAAAGGCTACCAGTCAAATCCTTGAATATTTCGGAATCATTCGAATTTGCCGAAGTATGTCGTATACGCAACATATTGTTTTTGAGATAGGCGCCAGCAGCATCATTACAAAAGAAGATAGCACTGGACAGGGAGAAAGAATTTAAACTGTAAGTAATTTTCTTAAGTTTCGATGAACGTAAAAAGAAGCGTTGGGTTATCAAAAACAAAGCAATAAAAAAATATACATCACGCATAATGTTTTAAAAGAAAACCTAAATGTTATACATATGTTTTGTTTCTATTGCAATGGAGTAGCAATATACATCATCATCGTGAATCTTTCACAGGTCGGTGTCATTGCGAGAATTTGCACTGAATTAAAATTTGACAAAGTTGCTAGGTAACTGGCGGCATTGCCCGGTTCCACTTGATAGATTAAGCAGTTCTAGCGATTGTATCGTTATAAATCTTTCTTCGAGAGATATAATCAAGTGCAGATTTTAGACCAAAGTCTTAGAAATAGTGCTTAGACTTGCCTCAGGCTTATTATTATTATTTTGTGTTTTATGGCAATCAGCTGTTGTTGCTACACAATAACTATTCAACTTTTACTATACTGCCAATTTCAAGTATTAGTATAATAAAAGTATCAATAAAATTAAAACTTTGCTTTCAAGACATGTGTCTCTTTCACTTATTATTTTTGTATCGGCTCAGACTTATCTTAACTGAACGGTCTACTTATTGACAATATTTGACAGGGTTGGAGTTTGACAGTATGAACAAAGTCGCTTTTTCTTCGACTTATTCAGCCTAAGTGTTATTTTAAGGTTGTGTATCCAACAAAATGTAATAGGAACTAATACAGCTTGCCTGGAAAAAATCGACAAAAATTTTTGACTTGTGAAACGCCGACGCAAAAGTAGAAGTAAGTTACAAGTTATCGTGTACAGATGTACAGATGTGGCTATCGTATATTTCAAACAAGTAGACCGTATTTAGGATTTTTGATTTTTGGAATGAATCGAAAGTATTCTGAGCCAATTAGGAGTTAAATTTGTCTGTATGCTCGGGTAGAATACCAGAATACCTATGTCCTGTTGCTGTGTGCAACTTGAAAAAAATATATTAGTGCATTGTTCAGATACTTTATTTCTTAAGACTGTCAAAGTTAAAGAAAGTAAATGAAATCGTTATGTGCGTGGCTTTATTTTTGATGCCAATACAGTTTGGAAATTAATCGATATTGATTGGAAATATACCTACTGCGGCGATGCATTGTCATAAAGGCATATTATGAACTACTTTTAGTTTTAACTTTTTCCAGTGCGGTTTCAGCTGCGGGGAATAACTAGATGAAATACAGCCTCGTTACGTATGTCTAGCTTTAATAAAGTTTTAAATATCGGTCCAGTAGTTCAATAGTCTACCGAATACACAAACATCAACCAAAAATATCCACCTTATAATAATGATTATCTATAGTATTATAGAAGGTAGATACAACATAAATATATGTAACTAAATTCGATATTTCACATGTTCCAGCCGTATCGCGACTTTTAAATTTATTTATTGGAAAATATAACTGTTTAAACCATATCTTTAACCAAGTTTAGAAAAATACTAAACTAACTGTTGCGAGTTCATTGCGACAGAGCTGTAATCGAAACAAACACTTATAATTTTTGTATAAACAATATGTAAAAAATTTTGTAAGGTGAGAAATGGCAATGATCGCGAAAATGTATATTTACTGATTCATTTCCTCTATTATTATAAAACTGTGTGAAGTATTGTTGGTATTTTTAGTGATTGTGTGACGCCGTCGGTTAAAAGAGTGCAATCTTGGCGTGAGAACCAATAACTTGATTGATGAACGCTGCCCAATGGCTGGGTGTGTCTTACGTGTTTACTTTTACGAGGAAATATTTTGATAAAATTCTGATTAATATAAGTACTTGATTAGTGGCGAATGAACTGTTTATATAGTTTCAGAGGTTTTCATAGTCCATAAAACTTGAGCTAGAACATTTTTAGATTTATGTTTTTTCAACATATTCACTTATTATTTATTATCTAATTATAAAATCACCCGACTAAGCGACTTGGCGCTGTGGGATTCGTAACTTGTAGCTACTTTTACATGTTTGGGTTACCCGGCGGCGGGCATGAATCCTAATTCAGTTTTGCAAATTCTGCAAACAAGAATCAGCGTTAAAATGTTAAGGATTTGCGTGTACAAGTGTGCCTTGTTAACTATGCCCAATATCCAGTCTATAGAATGTTAGTCGGTAAATATACTTACTGTGTTACTAATATTTTCAGAAGAAATACGCAGTTACACTAACTTGCCATACGATGCCCTCTTTTTTAAATTTCTAACAGTCTTTATTTTAGGTAGAAATAAAAAATATTTGTTATTATTCAAAACACTCAAGTCTTTTTGCATTGGTGGGGTGACGTGGAAAAATAAAATGTGGGGCTTTTTGGCAAGGCTTAACATAACACAAATTTATGCGTGGTATCAAGTGCCTTTAAAATTTGAAATAGAAAGGGAAGTCAACACTAAATATATCTATTTTTCCCATATTTAATAAAAAGTTAAATGTGGGTTTCCAAGAAATACGTCATTAACCTTACCATCAATATTTCAGCCAACACATGGGTTTCACTAATAATTTTGAATCATTCTTTAAATTATTTGGAGTCAATGCAAAATTTTCAAGAATTGGTACAAAAGAGTTGAATGCACTTTTTTACTTATGTAACAGTTTTAGGTACTAATAAGTTGATAATGTATAGTGTGTCAGAGAAATTAAAATTTAATGTGCCTTTGCCTTGTTTTGGAGTTCCATTTTGGAAAACACACACACAACACAGGATTTTCACTAGGCAATTGAAATTACAAAAAGCCTGTTTGATGGATAAGATGGTGGTAAATGATTAGATTGTGAGAGAATATAATTATGCTAATGATTCGATTTATGTAAAATATTTTATATCTGTCTTAAAACATGATGATTCTGCAATGCTGCGAATAAATAAATAAATAAATAAATATATATATTAAATATAATAAATCATATTTGTAACTTACATAGTGGTTAAAATAAAAATATACCAGTAGGAAGGTATACACATTCTTGTTTATTTTAACTTCGGAAATCTTTTTATAGTTCACTTTTTTGGAAATATTATGTGGTTATAAATAGACAGAAAAGGAAATTTATAAGTTATATTAACCTAAGTTGAGATGGTCATGTATACTCAATATCTACCCAAGGTACAATGTTCATATCCTGATTGGAATGACATAATAAACTTTTATATAAAATACAATTCACTGAATAGCTTGGGGACATATTTTTTTGTTTTATTTATTGTTTGAAATGAGTTAGTTCAATTATGTTTTAGGTTAAATTGTTACAATTATTACTTACAATACTAAAAAGTAGTTGGAAAGAGACAACCAGATGATGACGCTGCTGCTATACAGAATTAAGATGAATTACAAAAGTGTGAAAATAAGTTGGAAATACAAGTAAATTATACTTTATAATTTCTTGTAAAGCAATATTGAGGCTAAAGAATTTTGTAGTATTAGGTACTTCATTACCTACAATTTATCAATAAACTTTTGGTGTTGAGGTTTTAGATCTATTTATTTATTTTCAATAAAGTTCTGGAGAAGATTCTAGTCGAATTACTTAGGTAATGAGAGTATTATACCTATGGAAATTTCTTATTTCTAGGTAATTATATAATTTTACTCACAAGGTCAGAACCCAGAATTTACACTACAATATGTGGTTGAAAAGATGAAGAATAGGTCGTACGTACTGGCAAGTTGGAACTTGAAAACAAGTTTGACTTTAAGGTCTAAGAGAAAAGGATTTTGTACATACATGCTATCCAACATTGTTTTGTGCACTGGTGGTAGTATGGGTGCTTATTTAAATTCAAATGTATGATGAAGGATTTGGTTATACAATCGCAGAGCAGGTGTAATATCACAATGATTACCTATTTACTATGGAAGCGCATGGCACTGTCAATGTAAGCTAGACATTTGAGACTTACCTTGACTAAATTTGCATTTATGTAGTCGCTCTCGCATCGTTTCAGGATAATGCGGCTGTGGTCATAGGGGTTGACGTCGCGATACCGGTTCAATGGCTTGTTCTTAGGCTTCTTAGCTTCAGTGCAAGTGTAAGGATAAGACTGGCATTCTCGTCCAATTTTCTGAAATCAAAGCCGACGTCAGTAAATTTCTAAGAACGAAATCGAATGCAGCTGTTTTGTATAATTGTACTACACCTCTACTAGAGCGTGGCGAATCAAACTATTCATAAACGTACTGAAATATAAAAACCAACCTGGTAAACAATCGGCCACGCGTTCCTATTAGCGATGTCGATGTATTCTGCTTCAATGCTATTCACACTCATCTTGTCGTCGCTCATTGCAAAACTATAACATTTCAAAAGCGTCTTCCTGGAGAAGGTATTTGGTTACAATTTAAAAGCCGCAACGAGTGCAAACGACCGTTTATTTTGATAACTTTCTTACTTATATTACCGTATCACAAACTTTTCGGAACATGTAATGTTACAACGAAATTCCGAACAATTCATCAAAGTGGAATGCAACACAAAAGACGGAAAAGAGCCGTTTGCCGTGCAGTGTACAGCGTAGATCGCTTGATTACCGCTCCGTTGATCTTTTTTTTAGTTCAGTGTTGCAAAATTTTACAAACTAAAACTTCCAAAATCTTCTTAAACTATCAACAAATAATCAGTATTTTCATCAATATTTCAGTCAATACACAAAACTTTAAATATTAATTTGAAAGGCTTAAGCGTTTTTGTATCAAGCATTTTGAAATAAAATATATAATTGCCAGTATTTTGTAATTGTTATTATTTATTTGTAAGCCCAAATTAAATCTTTAGTCGCTGGCCAATTAATTAATTAATTCATACACTGACAATAATGTATTAAAAATGTATATAGATACTATAGTATAGAATTTGAAAAATACATGACTTAAATTTTTTTTCATATTTTTCTGATAACTATTGTGACCTAGCCTATCACCTTCGTTTCGGATTGACGTCGACCTTTGGGACACACTGTATAATAAATGTTACCTCCATAGTAAATGCTTTCAAAATGTGGTGATAACGGATTTGTCGAATTGTTCAACTGTGTGGATCATACAAAACTACTCATGAAACTACTGCATAAAAAACCGAGCACTTGACTAGAAAACAGAGTTGCAATAAATGGAGAAAAATCAGGAGTGACAACGTGTGTTTCCCATGGCTCAGTTCTTGGTCCTTCCTTATTTTTAGTATATGTCAATGATTTGGTATTGGTGGTTAAGAATCAATGCGAGGTCATATTGTCTGCTGACTGCTACGATGTGTTAAGTTTACATATTTAGTTTTTTAAACGCAAACATTGCAAGTAAATAAACACAAACATTGTAGTTAGGAGCCAGGAACTGACTCCTGTAAATACAAATGTTTTTCTGTGCATAAACTTAGACACCAAACTCCAGTGGGCACCGCATGTTGATAGTTTAGCGAAAAGGCTTGGCTCTGCCGCATATGCTGTTAAAAAAATGAGACAAATTTCAAATGAAAAAACTGCTCGATTAGTCTATTATGGTTACTTCCACAGCCTCATGACATATGGTATTCTGTTGTGGGGGAGTGCTGGCGACATCGATACTATATTTATTCTGCAGAATATCTATGGGCGCAGTCTATCAGCTCGGTTCGAGGGTGTCACTTAGAAGTAAATTTAAGGAAATAAATATTCTTACTTTCTATTCACAATATATTTTAGAAAATTTAATGTATGTTAACAGAACATAACCTTGTTCAAAAGAAAAAAAGATCTGCTCAATGTTAACACAAGAGGAAGAAATATGCTGGCAGCTCATAATAGTAGGCTTCATAAAGTCACTAACTCATTCACGGCTCAATGTATACGCTTTTATAATAAGGTTCCTGAGGTTATCCAAGGTCTCCCTACTCACAAATTCAAAGAAACTATAAAGCAAAAGTTGTGTACTGAAGCATATTGAAAATTATCTGAATCCCCTCATTAACAGGATTTTACTTTTATTTGTAACAAAACATGTGTAATATTTTTGTTGTTTCGTTGAGTTCTTCGTCCCGATTAATATCTAAAGCGTCATTGTCACCAAAGTACGTCTTCTTATGGTAGCGTCGGTTGACTGGTCGCTAACTTCCCTCTAATATGGTTGAAGAGAGCGATGGCTGGATCTCGCGTTAACTCGCGAACGGGTGCCGTTTGCGGGTGTTCGTCGTTTGGATACTTGGGGGGAGGGAGACTTGCCGAGTTTAAGATGCAGATAAAAATAATTTTGTATAGACATAAAGAGACACTGTAAATTTATTTAAAAAAAATATTCCTGCGAAGATTCCTGCCAGTTTCTTTTCACGAAAGTTTTTTCGAACTGGTGGTAGAGTCATGTTTTATTTGACGTCAATAAGAACAAGTTTAGTAATTGTGAATGTTTAGAAATAAATATTTTAATTTTAATTTTAATCTGTAATATTCGACAATACAGGAGGAGACTCGGTTATGATGTTGAATGATGTGAAAAATGTAAAAAATAATATCTTTATAAATTTTAATATGTTCGAAAATATCGTTTTATATCATTCCTGGTAAAGCTGAAAGTTTATTACACCGAAGGTATGAGTATTAAGAAAATGTTGACAATTCAAAACTGCTCATTGTGAGTTAACTTAATTAAAGCATAATTATTTTGACTTAAGAATTGGGTAGTTTCTTAAAAAAGGGTGAAGAAATTAGGTATAAGTAAAATTTTATAAAAAATTATAAAATAGGTAATAAAATTGTAAAACGAATAATGTATGATCCTCATCAAGATTTAACACAAGCATTACAACCAAAACATATAATCAGCCGTCGATAAAATGTAAATATTGCAGGTAGGTAATGTACTTAAAAATATTTACAAGAATTAATAAGAAACACGTGGCAAAAAGGTTTTTTTTATAGAGTACGACGCCTTAATTCCTTTGTACGTGATTGCATAGAAGAGATCAGAACAAACACAGTTACAAGTTACATGGAATTCGTATACAGGGTATAACATAAAAGAAGCATAATACTTAAGGGTCAGTAAATAAGGGTCTGTTTTATATTGGTGAGGACTTATAATTAACGATATAATAGGCAAATGGATAAATGCTTCTAAAATTCAATGTATTATGTCGTACTTATAAAGTAAAAACACTCCACTAATTCTCTGCGACTTGGGATAGGACGCGCGCAACGACAGTGATTTTTCCTTCCGTACTAGTGTATGCACACTAGGCCAGCATTACAAAAAAGGCTCAAAATGTCCACCTTCTTTTTTAATGCACAAAGCTGTCCTACGAATCAAAGACGCTCTGGTGTTCTGCAACATCTGTGGGGTTATGGATGTGAATGCTGCTCTTATTCTTCCTAGCATTTCTTCCCGCGTATTACACTCTTTTGCATATACGTAACTTTTCCCCACAAGAAAAATTCTAACGGAGTCAGATCTGGGGAGCGTGCTGGCCAAGTTATCAGGCCGCCTCTGCCTATCCATCCCTCGGGATACATCACATCCAATTAAGTATTTACGGACGCGACGATCATAGTGCTCCGTCGTGTTGGTATCTCACACTCACATATTCTGTGACTGGCAGCTCCCCTAATTCTTCTTCCTCTCAATCTTTGAGGAACCGCAAATAGACTTCTCCGTTAAGGCCCGAAGGAAGAAACTTGGGACCAAGAACCCGGTTGCCAACCATGCCAGCGCATGGTTTTATCCTCGTTTATCCTCCATTGGTGTTGAAGATTAGTTTCGCTGGCAGCATGAGGTTTCT
Organism: Marasmarcha lunaedactyla; assembly: GCA_923062675.1. Taxonomy (NCBI): domain Eukaryota; kingdom Metazoa; phylum Arthropoda; class Insecta; order Lepidoptera; family Pterophoridae; genus Marasmarcha; species Marasmarcha lunaedactyla. The sequence continues at coordinate 6,280,254 of OV281339.1, read as the reverse complement.
CGTGTGCCCACACATGATCGTTGTGCAAGATATGCACTCCGCTCCTCGTAAAAGTCGCTTCGTCCGTCCACATCACTTTCTTCGAGAAGTGAAGATCAGCATTTACGCGATCCCTGTACAACCCACAAAAGTCCATTCGAGGATGGAAATCCGCCGGCATTAGTTCTTGGGTCCGACGGAAATGGTAAGGGTGTTGGCTATCATCACGTAGCGTGCGCCATACCACCATGTGATTGACCTTCAAAGGGCTCGTCGTGTGATGGTCCTCGGATTCTCATCGACGTGATGTAGAATCCGTTCCTCTAAGTTGACGGAACGCGCAAATGGACCCCCTCACTGCATTCCGCGTGAAAAGAACCGGTACGCTGTAGCCGAAGACACATATTCCTAAACACGCTATAGTTTGGTAAGTGTCGTCGTTCAGCTGGCGGTCTTCCATCTAATGTATGCAATTATTACGGTGTATTACCATTACCAAAATTGGGCGCCCGCACCCAAGTCTGTCATGAATCAGGGGCCTAATTGTAACATCAACACCCATCGCGATCCCTTTCGAAGGTCAATTTCATTTATTAGTAATTTTGCCACAAAAGACACCTAGACCTGTCATTAAGCATTATCATGCAGTTGTACTTCTCCAAGTAGCACGCATTTCATGAAAAAATTAAATTTTCTCAGATTTGGTTTAAAAAAATGGCTATTGTGATGCTATTTTGAAAAGATCATTAAACAAGCAATTTTTTAAGATGATGTCCAGTATCATCGCCATACATTTTTTTTTCACAGCTATCACTAAAACTTGAGTCAGGTTTTTGGCAATGAAATAAAATAAAACAATTTAACTCTTTTTCTTAGCGTAGTGTGCTAGTTTCCGTCAAAATTATTACTAGGTTTTCTCAACTAACTAATAACGATAGTTTTGGTTAAAAAAGAACCCTGAGTTAAAAGATATTTATTGCAGCTGTAGGCAAAAAGGACCAAAAAGTGGAAATTCCATAAAAAATGACAAAAGTGATAATATCTCGAAAACCAGAAAACTTTTACTGGAAGCATGTTGGTGTTATCTGATAGGCCTTAAGTCCATCTACCACCAGTGTCACCCTTACGTGTCATTTCCGGGAAATTAAAACCAATTCATAATTTTGAACAATATTCAGAATTATTTAATAAAACAAATTTACGACATTTACAAGCGAATCGGTGGGAACACAGATACATAATTTTAGTGACATATTTATGAACACCTTTAACAAACGCCCAAACAATAATTATTTTAAATTAAAAAAATAATCAGCCCATAAAATCCAACTTCAATCAAGGAAATACTACAATATACATTCAGAAATAGCTATGGTTCTTCCAAATAATGGTTACAATTAATATAATGCACCAAGTTGCATGCAGCAGTCAAGCACTCAGAGAATAAATAGTAATCATTTCAAGTTACACAATTCCTACAATAATAATGTACATATTGCAAATCTATCTAAAATTTTGGTTACAGCCTGATAAAAATTCAATTAAAAAGGTTACAATGTTGAAAAAAAAAGACATTGGCAATAAACAATATGGTGTTTTAAATCATAATAAAATAAAATATAATAAGACCTATTATGATAGCTGTTTACAAAATATATGTGGGAATATGTGTCCTTAATAAAAAAATTTGGATCATAAGTTTCTATTGCCCCACTAACTGCTCTTCATTCTTTGATAAACAAAAAGATGCTCTTATCAAGACAATACCTAAGCCAATGTGATTTTAACAATTATCATACATCTTGGGGTCCAACTCTACTAAGAGAGGAAATAGTAGATGATAGCTAATTGGTACTTTTGAATAATGGTATTCAGATTAATTTATTGCTCAATGTATGGTAAAAAATAGTTGTTTACAAAAAAGTTATGCTCCACATACAAAACTGTTATACAGCATGCAATTTTACAATACTATGTTACTTAAAAGCTAAAAAACAACACAATTCACTTCATTCAATTAAAAATAATTTAAAAACAATTACATGTCACAGAATTTAGTTAAAAACAATTACAATAATATTAATAAAGATAATAAAGCTTATATTATTATTATTATTACTATTATTAATTTTTAATTTAGGTACATTCTTTAAGATTTATGAAGTTTGCAATACATTTATCATCATTTCATTATCATGGTATGGCAAATACAGTTGGTTCTCTCTCGTGGTGTCTCAATGCCTTAGATGTATCCTTGGTCTCTCCAAATTTAGCTCTTTCTTGTGATTGGTCTTAAGCTTTAGCTTACAGTATGTCTACTGTTTCTTCTCCTTGTGATACTTCTCTTAACAGTTCTAGTCCTAGAAAGTCCAAAAAAACCTCCACTTCCATGGTGGAATTACAAATGCTTAGAAGCTATTCAAAATAATCCTTCGCAGGAAAAATATCTTGTGTTTAAGATTACAAGCTCTAAAAAACAACTGGGTTGTACTCTGCAACAAATGGAATTACATGTTAAAATTTAATAAGACAAATTCTTACGGTAGCATCAAAGTTGAATGGGTACAAATTGTTTTTAGAGAAAAATATACCAGACTGTGTTAACAATATAACCATTATAATTATTATGATTAAATAAAATTAAATGAACCATTATGATTATCATTGTTAGTACTATATTCTAGCAAGAACAAAGCTTTGGTATTCCTTACATTTTGTTGAAAACCTCTGAAGAATGAGTGCTTGATTTTTGGAAAGTACAATCTTTGGCAGAACAATAATATTCCAACTCTTGGAAGTTGGATAGTTTTCATTTTGAAACCAGATGAAACCAAATTCATATCATCTTATTACATCCTGCATTGAAAAAATTTTGAACAATTGTTAAAGCAACAATTGGAATTATATGAAGAGTAAAATAATATTTTACCTGCTTAACATTTTAAGTGCGTAAGGGAATGTCGGGTCGTAAAAGTATTTGCCAATTACAGCTGGATATTAAAATCAGTTCAAACAATGAGAACTTTTTAATGTCCTTTTACTTTGATGTTCACGAAAAACAAACAATAGGAATAGTACAATTCTGGGGGATAAGGGATGGAATATGAAATTAATAGTACAAATAGTATAATGAATTTTTTTAGTAATTGACTTTAATGCTACACTGTTACATTTGTTAAGTAAATACCGTTAAAATGATCACAGTAATGATTTAGGGTTTAAAATCAAAGTAATACTTTAACATACACACTAAACCATTTCACTTGAACACAACTAAATAAAATGGTTTTAGTAACAAAACTAAGTAAAATTTATAATTATAATAAAAGGTATAATAGTAATATCCGTACCACGAGTGGAATCGTTGTTATAGCTTCGGCTTTTAATAATTGACGGGAATTATAAAAGCAGGAAGGTTCGAGGTGACGACTGCATACGTCAGAGTTTTTTGTAACCTAATCTTAGAAAATTTAATTTTTTCATGAAAGGCGTGCTACTTGGAACATAGTACAACTGCATGATAATGCGTGACAGGTCCAGGTGTCTTTTGTGGCAAAATTATTAATAAATGAAATTGCAAAAGCACATTAGACTTAGACGTTAAGTTTTGGTTGTAACTGTCAGTTGTCAAATTACAATATTGCATGTTAATTTTATTGCCCCCGTTTATTCAAACGTCCTTATCTATTTCTAGTAATTTTCTTAAATTAAGTCAATAACTAACAAAGTAATTATCTGTCATATAAAATAATATTCTAGTACAAAAGGTACCACATTGCTCACTTGTTAGTTTTCAAGGTTTCAAGGCAATCTTAATTAAATTGTTCTCATTATTTTTTGAGTATTCACTTCCTAACAACTTGGAGTACCTAATTATTTGTTTGTTACTAGAGGTGGTCGTTGAATCAATCAACAGTTTTTTTTAACAGCTTTTCATTCGTCAACGAATTAACTGTTATTCATTGATGAAATAACAGGTTGAAAATATTAACTGTTAATTTGCGTCAACGAACATGACATGCATTAAGTTCAATAGACATTAATTTATTCAATTCCAAAAAAGCGGTTGAAAATATTAACTGTTAATTTCTCAACAGTTTCTGCTCAACGGATAATTTCAATACTTCATTAATTTCTGAGAATCAACTGGTTTCTTAAAATAACACTTTCGAACGAAAAAATGCATAGAAAAGTAAACCATAACGCGATATAAATAAGAAACACAATGCTATTTATGAAAAAAATACTTCGATCTTCAACATTTTTTTTTAATACAATTTTGCGCCTTATTTATCGCAGGACAACGTTTGATATGATTCAAAATCCTATGCAAGTATTTTCTCTGGCCACCGCGTCTACGACCAGGTCGTCCGCGTGGCTTAGTTTCTTGGGATGAGACGCCAGTCATAAAATATTTGTGTAGAAAAGCGATCCATATGTCAATATAAATAGGAAACACAATCGTAAAAAAACATTTTCGCTTACAACCTTCAAAACCTGTTATTTAATTAACAGCTTTTTTAACCTGTTGACCATTGAGGATTAACAGTTAAATTTCATTAATCAAAAAATCGTTAATGACCCATGCCTATTTGTTACATACCAAATGTAATATTGCCAGCCATAAAATAATAAGGGAACCCATATTGTACAACACCGTAATGTACAACACGATAAAACGAAGCACCGAATTGCACGGCCTGATAATTGGTGACACCAAATATTTGGTGACATCAATTATCGTGGTGTGCAATACGTGTTGTGTTTTATTATGCCGTGCAATATCGGTACGTGCAGATTATGTACACCACCGTATTGCACGGCCTGATAATTGGTGACACCAAATATTTGGTGACATCAATTATCGTGGTGTGCAATACGTGTTGTGTTTTATTATGCCATGCAATATCGGTACGTGCCGATAATGTACACCACCGTATTGCACGCCCCGATAATTGATGTCACACCATAGACAAGAATAGAGGTTATTTTTCAATCAGTAGCCCCGTTTACATCTACTTGCCTTCTTTTTTTTTTTTGGAAAGGCTGTACGGCAGAATGTGTTTTATATGTATATTGTACTTAATGATATAAATCTTAGCATAACTTTGTTAAGAAACCAAACCTAAACTCTTATTTATCACAAAATAATACAAAAAATAATTCGAAACCAAAAACTAAGAGTATGAATAAAGGCGATGGGCTTCTTGTCCATACGGGTTTAGCGCTGAAAGCTTCAAACATATTCTTTTACCTAGATTCAATATTTTATTTGTTTAAGAATATCAGTGTTGTTGGCTGCTGGACCAGATGGAACACCGGTTCAATTAAAGTGAGTGACTGAAATTGGTGATTAAATGCGAGTCTAAGTTCTTTTCTAATTAGTCTTCTAAAGAGGAATGTTTTTTTTGGTCCAAAAAAAATGAAAGTGTGCCCTCAAGCTTGCCACATGGTTTATTTGAAAGAACATCTCAAATTCAATATTTCCTCCTATGGAATCAAAAAAATATATCCTGCAAAAATTTAGATATAAGCTAATAATTAGTCCTAAGCAAAAGCTTTTATTTCCTTTTTTATCGCAGGTAGTTAAAGATGCACTTTTGTGTAAATGTGTGCACATTTTATCGCACGTAAGTAGCTAGCAAGCGAGTTTGCCAGAGTTACACAGGCTGGCCAGCGATCCTTATTCCTTTGTTAGCACTTGTATGACCGAGAAAGCAACATAATGCATAGTGATGCACTTTTGTGTGAAATGTGTCATCGCACGTAAGTAGCTAGCAAGCTAGTTTTCCACAGTTACTAATGTTGGCCAGCGATCCTTATCCCTTTGTTTAAACCTGTGTGAGTGAGAGAACATTAAGATGTTTATTTATTCGTTTCTTTATAAATAGAATATGAGTGCAAAAGAAAAATGATTTCTTGTAATCGAATGCTTTACACTTACTGGATCTAGGATATTTTTTGCAAACTGCTTGCACCCTGTATAATTGTGTATAAAAATACTTATAATAATGTTACTTTTAATGTAACTTTTTTTTATTAAATCAAGATGCAATTTTAGTAGTGATTGAACTAATCTGAACATAAGCTTAATAAAGACTAGGGTTTAGGTTATTGAAGATATATGTGTGAGACCCTGAATACTTTTGTTTCAGATACTTTCAGATACTTTATTTAATAACGCCGAGTTTGTGTCGTTCCTCTAGTGAGAGAGAGAACGTGAATGAACCACCGGTAAATCCTGTAGAACCGAGAGATCAACACATGGCGCTACCAGTTCGCTTGCTGCATGATTTTAATCACTACGTACCTCCAGCTGCACGTATTCGTGAAGAACATTTGATACTGAATGATTTGGATATTAATAGGTCTTTACCTATGAAACTGCCGTTTTGCCGTACTGGCCATTTCAAATGAAAATATTTTTTTTGACTGATAATTCTAATTTCTAATTAATTTTATTTGACAAACATGGAATTCTTTTTCTAAAATCGTCATTTGTTTAATAGTTAGTGTTTTGTTTTCAACGCATTCGAACATTTTTCGTCATCATGGATAAGTTAAAAATTCGAGTAATTATGGAGTATGAGTACCGTCGTGGCAGCAAAGCGGCACAAGCGGCACGCAACATCAACAACGTTTACGGAGCGAACACTACAAACGAACGCACCACCCGTTATTGGTTTACCCGCTTCTGTTCTGGAAATTTTGACCTGAAAAATAAACCCCGTGGTCGTCCGAAAACTTTGGTCGACAATGACGAATTAAAGGCAATTGTGGAAGCTGATGAAACTCAATCCACGGCTGAATTAGCAGCAGCTTTCGACGTTAGCATCAAAACAATATTGGTCCATTTGCGTCAAATTGGCAAGGTAAAAAAGCTTGATAAATGGGCACCCCACGAACTCAATGACCGCCAGCGCGAAGTACGCGTGGAGACGTGCCTTGCACTGCTCAGCAGGCATACAAATGAAGGAATTCTAAACCGCATTGTTACTTGTGACGAGAAATGGATCCTGTTTGACAATCGTAAGCGCTCAGCAAGTTGGTTGGACCCGGGTTCAGCACCCAAACAATGCCCTAAACGAAAACTTACCCCTAGAAAAGTGATGGTCACTGTTTGGTGGTCTAACGCGGGTGTAATTCATTACAGCTTCTTGCCAAATGGGACAAGCATTACTGATGTGTACTGTGAAGAACTGAACACAATGATGGAGAAGCTCGCACGTCTCCAACCAGCTTTGGTCAATCGTTCGGCTCCACTGCTCCTGCACGACAACGCGCGACCTTATACTGCGCAGCAGACGGTCTCCAAGCTACAAGAGTTGGGGTTGGAAGTTCTCCGTCATCCGCCGTACTCACCAGACCTTGCGCCTACAGACTTCTACTTTTTCCAGAATTTGGATAACTTCTTGGCGGGAAAAAAATTCAATACCCGAGAGGCAGTACAAAATGCCTTTGAAGAATTTGTTGCCTCCCGTCCAGCTGATTTCTTCAAGAAAGGCATCAATAAGCTACCAATGCGTTAGCAAAGATGCATTGATTGCATGGGTGATTATTTTGATTATTAGAAATAAAAAATATATAAAAAAATTACGCTTAATTTATTTCGTGAAAAACGGCAATTTCATAGGTAAAGACCTAATATGTTATCAGCACCAAATATCAGTCATGATTTCGACAAAGCTCAGATCACGGATATGATGAAGATTTTAAAATCTGTACCTGAAGGCGGAAGAGTAGATTTTGAAAATATTGACAGGATGGACCCACATGAACTTTATTTTCTGACTGGTCGAAACGTCGATATTAATAGATAGTTCGACAAAACTCCTTCTCTGCGTGTAAGCAGTAAAAGACCTAAAACCGCTTTGGCGATATATTTGATCAAGTTGAGAAGCAGTGAACCAAATACAAAGTTGGCAGATATGTTTCATGACCACAACTGAAACAGCCGACGAGTTCAATTTGAAAATATGTCTGCTGGATCACCTGGATTAGGAGATTTTCCAGGGTTGTATATACGTATAATAAGTTCGGCTGTGAGTATGTCTACACTGCATTTTACCCCTTAATAGCCAGCAATTATTACTAGCGATGTTGTAATTATTCAAATTAACATTTTCTCTATATAGTTGTATGGTATAAACACCATTACAGACTTGTTCACTGTAATAACTCCTGGCTAATTTTAGCTGGTAAGTCCCTAGCGCATACATAACAAATGAAATATTTATTTCTCAACATTGACAATTACTTGTTCTTATTAACGTCAAATAAAACATGACTCTACCACCAGGTCAAAAAACCTTCGTGAAGAAGAACTGGCGAGAAACTTCACGGGTCTATATATTTTTTTCAAAATAAATTTACAGAGTCTCTTTATGTCTATACAAAGTTATTCTTATCTGCATCTGTTAGTCTCCCTCCCCACAAGTATCCAAACGACGAACACCTTCAAACGGCACCCGTTCACGAGTTAACGCGGGATCCAGCCATCGCTCTCCTCAACCATATTAGAGGGAAGTGAGCGACCCGTCACCCGACGCTACCATAAGAAGAAGTACTTTAGTGACAATGACACTTTAGATATTCACCGGGACGAAGAACTCAACGAACAAACAACACATTTCACATGTTTTGTTACAAATACTAGTAAAATCCTGTTGATGAGGGGATTATTCTCAAGAGCTTTTATCATCCAAATAATCGGATAGTTTATAATATGCTTTAGCACACAACTTCTGCTTATAGTTTCTTTGAATTTGTCAATAGGAAGACCTTGGATATCCTCAGGAACCTTATTATAATACAAGACATACGTCTCAAATGATGTTTGGTTGATAAATTATCATTTTCATCATTGATAATAAGCTACATTTTTGTTATTTAATGCTAGGTCCATTATATTTTTACACATAGCTTTTACTTTATCTTTACTTTGGGCAGTAGCTGTCCCACTTGTGCATCCCAGCCAGGCTAACCATTATCTATACAACTCTTTAAAAAAGTTTCTTTTAACCCTTCCTAGCCAGTGACAGTTTCAATATCTATGCGACGTCCTAAGCCGAAGTCCGTGCTCTTAGACGTATCGGATGTAGGAGTAGTTTATGTTCCACCCTCAGCGCTAGGCTACAAAGTTCGGTGAAATTTAGAAGGCCTATTGGCCTTAACGGTCATAAATAAACAGTTCATTTCGGAAAAAAACGATGAGCAGTACCAGTAGTTCCAACGAGAAGAAAACATGAAGGTAAGAAATAGGAGGATAGCAAACTCTAAAACCAAAATCTTATTAGAAAAGTGTGTGGTCTGGCGGTGTATATATAATTGAAAGTATACAAGAACAGTATGTAGATATCGTGTATATTTTCAAAAACTTTATTTTGTTACACATTCTGAAACCATACAGTGAAAGAATTTATTCATTCTTACTTTCAATTCACAACATATTTTAGAAAATTTAATGTATGTAAAAAAGAACATAACCTTGTTAAAAAAAAATATATGCACAATGTTAACACAAGAGGAAGAAATATGCTGGCAGCTCATAATAGTAGGCTTCTTATAGTCACTAACTCCTTCATGGGTCAATTTTATACGCTTTTATAATGAGGTTCCTGAGGGTTTTTTTTTATTGAAAAAGGTTAAGACGTTTATCTTCTTTCTCACCTGATGGAAAGTGACGATGAAGACGAAGGTGTTACACGTCTATCCACGAGATACCTATTCATTCGACGCTTGAAAGAACTAGGACTATAGTTTTCTGGAAAAACAGACGCAGGCAGTTCATTCCACACCTTGGCGACCCGCATAAAAAAGGAACTATCGAAGCGTTTGGTTCGACTTCTTGGGATATCTACCATGAAAGGATGGAAGGTCTGTCTGCGTCTAGTAGTCCGATGCAATAAGGGTGTGGGTTCAACCTGATCAAAAAGAGCATTCGCGCACTCTCCAAAATGTAATCTGTAGAAGACTGCTAAACTGGCAACTTTCCGACGATGGTCGAGGTTTTGCAGGTTTTTGGTGGTGAGGTCAAAGTTGTTAATAATTTTTCTGGCTCTTCATTCAAATGCATCCACCGCTTCTAGTTGGTGCTTTGCAGAACCATCCCAAAGGTGGCTACAGTACTCCATACAAGATCGAACTTGACCTGTATACAAATTAAGTAGCTGTTCAGGGCTGAAGTACCGTCGGACCTTCGAGATGATTCCCAACTTCTTTGAAGCAGTTTGTTGCCTCCATACACAATTTGTTGCCTGAAGTTTAGTTGGGGCAATATAGTTACGCCCAGAAGCCCTAGGTGGTCGGGTAAGGGAACAGAAAAATTTTGGAAAGTGGGCGTTAGGTCGAAACTGCTCTTTTTCGCGGAGAATAAACACGCCTGTGTTTTCGACGGGTTAAATTTGACCAAGTTGGACTCGCCCCAATCGGACACTTTCTTTAAGGCCAAATCCACCCGCTCAATCATGGACTCTCTCAAAGCCCGGATTCCTTGAGGACTCGCTCGTGCATTGGACATGTATCTCTCTACAACGGTGCTGTCACCAGCGTAACCAATAATGCCCAGGGTTAGCAGGTCATTAATGTGCAGCAAGAATAACGTTGCAGAGAGAACAGATCCCTGAGGTACCCCGGCATTTATTGCTGTTAGGTCAGAAGAGCAGCCGTCTAAGACTACTCGAATTGACCGTTCCCTCAGAACGCGCGGTCAGCACTTCGCGCCTGTAGGCTCTTTGAGGAGGTCGTCTGCCGAGGAGGAACTGAGAAGGTTCCTACATACGGGCAAATATCACGATGAACAACACGAGAGCTCTTGAAAGGGGGGTGATTTCACTCAGAGAGTTCCTTGTATCCATCAGATACATAGATATAGATATAGGTGAGGGGGTGATGTAGAAGATGTACCTGAGGTTGGGGTAGAGGTTGAGGTTGTTGAGGAAGAGGGTGTGCTTGATGTCACAGGGTTTCCAAATCCTTCAGATAAGGAGACCCTTCAGGCAGCGGCACAGCAACCAACCAGGCCATCACTACGACCACCACCGATACCTATTCGTTGTCGTATTTCATAGAGAACGTGCCCACATTGGTTCTGCAACCATGTGGACACGCAGTATGTTTACCGTGCCGACAGCAAATGCAGACATGCCCCTTTTGCCGGGCTTTTATTATGGATACAGTCCGTGTATATTTATTGTAACACTTACTTTTCTCTTTTTGCCTATTTTCCTCCTTCTTATCTCCAACGCATAAAGAGTGGTGTTATAAGTTGGACGTGTGTCTGTCAATATCAAATCGGTTCAGCATGCTTTTTGCCCTCAGGTGTTTTTTAAGATGTGTTCACTAATTTATCTTTATGCAAATGCAGATATTGCCCGTTTTGCCACATATTAGTTGCATATTTTTGTAGTTCGTGTGTCTTTTATTTCATTTCTTAAATAGGAACATTCTCTGTTTGATCCGAAGCATTATTATTTTTATAATTATCCATAGCGAGTGCCATCCACGAAGCGCGCCCTGCAAATTTTTCTATTGCGCGATGGTACATAAGGGCAGCCTTGTGGATGGCAGTCATTATGTACTTCTGTACTATTTATAGATACTTTAGTAATAGACTGCCAAACTTATAGTTTATTTTTTATATTTTATTTTTTTATAATTATTGATTAGGTGCGTACATACTGTTGTTACGCACTAATTATTCATATTGCAGTGTTGCAGTGTAACTCCGCCATTTAATTGTGTGCTTGATGCCGGTCCTAAGCCCGGAAAAAGAGGAAGGCACTGAAATTTTTTATAATGAAATGGAGTGGAAATATTCAGTTAATTTCCTATTCACCAAAGCAGTTGGCCAGTAATGTAGTGATGCCTAGTTGGGAACTCACTTTAACTCTTAATTGATCAGCCTTGTTGTGATATCCATAAGTTATAAATGTATTCATTTCAGGTCAATGAATTCTACCAAAGAAGTGTGAGAAAATGTGACTGGATGAATATATGAAAGTGCAACAAGCTATTAATAATTTAAAAGATTTCAAGATAAAATTATGTTGTTTAAAATGAATTTAATTCAAAAAATGAAAAATATATATCACATTTTAATTACTTTTCTTTAACCCCTATCCAAATGATAGAACTTTTTACTTCCATTAAACTATTGGTTTAAAAGTAAATATTTGTAAATATGAAATATACCTACATATATCTTATGTTTTTATCAAAAATTTTGCTGTACACTGGTTGTGTATGCATTTGTAAAAATACTAAAATTATTGTTTAACGTTTTTAATTACTACCAACTTAATCAAAGATGGACATCCAGGAAGGTTCAATTAGGCACATTCTATGAAAGCATAACATATCTTTAGAAAATCAAAGCATCATGCCCATTTTCAGACATCATTCAACATTTTATTCGAAAGTAATGATGTCTTGAAGTAGCTTGTAAGTAAATAAAGTTATTTTTAAAGTAGATAAGTGCTATAATTGCAGCTCTAGTCAGTACTATCATAATAAGGGGAAGATTTATTTGTTTCTGTGTTTATAGGTAATTTATAAACTGAAAGCTAAATCCAAAGTTCATGATAATTACATACTATAAGTTCAAAGAAAAACTGGACTTAAAGACATAATCCATGAAAAAGTTACCTATATCAAAATGAGGCTCTTCATCTAAACTTTAGGCCCTGATGACCTAGTTCTATTTCTTATCATGTTTGTATTTAACAAGTCTATACTTATAGATATTTAGACTATGTGCAAGAAAAAAGTTTCTATCTCCATGAAAGACAAACTTGTGACAAAAATGACTTAAATTACATTTGTATACTGACCCATTTGGGTTAAGAGTATGACATTCAAATGAAAAAATCTGCATTGCTCCTATTAGCCTCAGTGGAGTGGAAACATTAAAACCTCTGCTTACCAAAGGTCGGCTAGTAATATAGTGTGACCTAGTTGGAACTCATTTGCAAAGTCGCACTGGCAGTTTTAGGTGTGAGGTCTTTAGTCAATGACCTATTATTATATCTCAAATTGTTGTGATACCTATAAATCATAAATGTAACATAAATTGGTATATTCTTTTAAGGTCAATGAATTTGACCAAAGTGTGAGAAAATGTGGATAGAGTAAAAATATTTTACTGTACAATAAGCATGTCACATTCACATATATATCTACATATTAATCATTAAGTTTGGTAATTACCTCCTTTTAGTAGAAAATAAATTTTATGTTATATTCCAGGTGAAGAAATATTAAAATTAAGAGATATATTTATTCTAAGATTCTTAATATGAACTCACTCATTATGCCTCAGCACACCCATGCGTGCAATACTAAAAAAGTAGATTACATAAATTTTAGTTTTTTTTAAAATTAAAAAACAACCTCACACAATTAAGAACATATTACACTATCTATCTGCATGAATCTAAAGAAAGGTGCCAAATAAAACACAATTAGATTAGAAGTGAATAAAGGCTTTAATAATAAGTACTAATAATTATTATTTATTGGCACAAAGAAATATATGTAAGCGTTAATGTAAATATTGTCAGAGTAATGCAGGTACCATCCTGACTTTGTTCCATAAATTACGGAAGTAGACTGATATCTTTGTCGCTTTAATCAAACACATGGATCTTCCAGTAAGAAGACCTACACTGTTTACTGAATTATCCCAGCACCAGCTATCAAACAACCCCACTAGTATTATGTCACCTGTCCTGAGAAAAACAATTAATGTAGGAAAAAAACAATAACATATATACATATACAATAACAAAAACAATAGGAAAGTTCCCAAACATAAATGGTATAATGGGAAATCACCAAAATAACAAATTAATTATTAACTGTGCAGTAAAACTTTACAATAGTTTGCCGCCCACATTAACAATTTACATTTTTAACTTAAAAGAATACAAAGTTGTGGGTTTGCCTTACTTTATACCATAATTTACAAAAAAATATATTAAGACGAAATTCACATCCATACTTAAAAATGCAAGACATACTTAAATAATCTGGAACCCATTATTTGTTTAAATTTTAAATTACAGACCTCGCACTAAGTCTTTTTGTAATATACAGAATATTAGAAATTAAAACCCTTTAAGTAAAATAACAATTATTCCTGAGATAATGGAGATACTCTCAGGGAAGTGGGGGATATGACAAGGAAAGATGAAGTTACATAGAAACACCTACATCTTATTTACTTATTGTAAAAACTGGAAAAATAACTGAGAGTGTACTGTCATAAATGGTCAATTAGAAGAGATCACTCTTCAGCTTATTGTAATTGAAATATCTATATTATTTATTTAGGTAAAAGCTATATTACTATAAAAATTCTATCCCTGTTTAAGCAAATTATCCTAAATACCTATGTTGTTAAACAAAGAGCTCAAGTCACTTAAAGCTGTAGTTTTACTTTACAATGAAGTAAACATAATTTGCGTCATTACAATTAGTCAATGTAAACACCCTGCTTAAAAATTACTGATAATTTAAACCATGGGCTTATAATTATGTAATTTAATCACTTGTTGCTTCTAAATATAAATCATCTGTGTCACTTCACAGTTCTTGTTAATCTCCATTCTAAAGAATCTGCTGGCCCTGCATACTAAGAATCTGAAATAGTTGAATGGTAAAGATGTATCGCTTTTTAAAATTATTGTTATAGTCTGTAATCGCAGGTCTTAAGTAATTGCCAAACAACCATGGCACAACTACCTTCTCAATAAAATTGTAAGTGTAATATGGAAATATATAATACATACACAATAGAAGTCAGATAAATATTTATAGTAAAATCGTTCAATTAATTCGTTAATATTAATTCCAGGTCAAGTACATAATGTTATAAGTACTTTAAAATCTCGGAAAATATCACGTACTTCTGTCTATCACACAGTGCACACGCATGGGTAAATTACACTAAAAGTTACAAGTTATACCTTAGAGCTGGTCGAATAGATTGTAGAAACCAAATGATGAAATTCCTCCTAGATTATCTTTGAAGTCCCATTTGCTTATTAGGTGTTTTCATTGAAAATATATATATTTCAGTGCTTTACTCTTCAGACTCCGACATTTCACTTTAATCCTGACCATAAACAACATAGAAAACGATGAAATTATCAACAATCAAAACACAAACACCATGTAAACGATGCATGGTTTTGACAGAAGGCAAAACCACCAACCAATAAGAACATCGCGCTATCATCCAATAGGAGACGGAGTGCTTCCAATTATCGGGCTGTGCTTTCCGCCCCGTACAAATTAACACACGCTCCGTAATGTACGGCATGATAAAGCACGACCCGTATTTCGCAACACCAAAATTTGTTGTCTAATTTGTGACATGAAATACGGGTTGTACATTATCGTGTTGTGCTTTCCTGTGCTGTGCATTATTGACACGTTCCTATATTGCACAGCCCGTATTGTACGACACGGAAAACGTGACATAGCCAGGTACATGAATTATTGGGCGTACATTCCGGCCCGTGCAATTTGGTGTCATGGATTATCGTGCTGTACATTAACCGGACCCAAATAATAAAACAAATACCTATTTAACCCTTAAATGCGTGATAACCGTTTTTTAGCCGAAAAAAATATATATGTTTAATGAAAGTTTAACATAACTGTAAAAAATATTTAAAAAAAATTAATTTAAACATTTATTTTTGTATAAAAATATATATATGTATCGATTTCGATACACTATGCATTAAGTGCACAAAATAATCGTTATATTATAAAGTTGGAGAGTTATGAAAATGTGTGAAACAATCTTTTGTTTTCTTACAACATAAGTAAATGTTGCACTTAGAACATTTAATTATACTTAATAATAGAGGTGTTATATTAGGCTCAAATATTCGTATTCCTATTATCGAATATAACGCTTTACCAATATTAGGTTATCAAGCCTATTATTTGGTAATAGTCTGGTAATAGTCAAATAATAGGGTTAGTTTTCCGTCCGATGTTGTTCTAATAATACGCTATATTCATTTATTCATGAAATCTTTATTAGTTTGATTGTATATTAGTTATACGAGTGTAAGAGAATCGCATACTTATATTATAATTATATTATAATATGCGAAAGTTTGCTTATTTATTAGTTTTTATGTAGGTACTGTTCAACTGTTTTGCAGGCTCAAACTGCTAAACCGATTTGAATGTTTGGTATGGTACTGGATTTCTTGGATTAGGTCTCAGATTACGAAAAGTACATAGGTACGCTACTTTTCAACCCGAAAAAGTAATGTTTTATTAAAGCTAGCGAGTATATAATATTGATTAAGAGTAGTGATTAAATTTGCCTTCATACTTTAACAGGCATTAACATTAAACACGTCTAACTAAACTAAATGAACATAAAATCTATCTAAAAAATTAGGCGTTATTACTATTACTCAGATTATTATCAAAATATTGCGAATTTTTAACAATTTTTATTTAATCGATGTCGATTACATGCTGTCACTCTGCTTATCCATGAAACTTACATACAAAACGCGAATGTATGCTACGCATAGATAATGTTCGATCGAATACGTCCTTGGTACACTACCGCGTAGCACTGCGCGGCCCGGCGAAGAGTGCGAGCGATGGATAACACGCAAGTTTGGCAACGTCGCATTCTCCTGTGACGCGACGAACGTCACTCACTATTATTTGACTATTATAGAATAACCTAATATCATAACGTTCATATTACCTAATATGTGATTTGGTCCGTGTAGCTATTACGTATAACTATTACGAATATATTAGTCACACCTCTACTTAATAACTTACAAGACGGCATCAAACAACGACCACGTGTTTCTGTTCTAATGATGTTATGATCACTTAGGTCAAGTCTAACTTCAAGAGGCAAACTTTGGCAAGGTTTCCCTTTTCTCATTTTGGGTGGTGGTTGATCTTCCCCTAATGTACTGGTGCTTGGGCGCCCTCTGCTGTTAGTCATGATTTCTTTGTGGGTGCCTTTTCTTTCTGATACTTTTTTATGTAATACCCATGAATTTATTACAGTTAAGTCTAGAAGGTGGTAAAATATTCTAGTAGACCACTTTCTACTCTTCATACGAATTCTATACCTTCCAAAAAACGAATCCATTAAGTCAACGCCACCCATCTGCATGTTATATTCCTTGACTAATTTGGGGCACGCAATAGGAATCCTCTTCTTTTTATTAAATAAATTTAATGTTTAATTATTTACCTAACTTATTGTTTCATTTGTCTATAGTAAAATTATGCAAATAATTATTTTATCAAATAAAAACCGAATGTTCACTTGTTATTTATTTTCTACTTTACATGATCGCTACGTCTCGATTGCTTATTCGCATGTTTTACTTGTAGATGTTTGTCGTAGAAATGTAAAGCTAGCCTTAGAGAGAGATGTCCGCTTTAATTTTTAGTATCTTTTAGCTTGCTTTCCGAGCAGAAGGGAATTTATTGACCTTCCAGTTGTATTTATTAATTCTATGGATAAGCATTATTTGGTGACACAAATTATCAATCTGTACAGTTTGTATCGTGCTTTATTATGCCGCGCAATATTGTGGTATTTACCGGTACCGAATAATATGCAGCACCGTATGGTAGCCTGATGATTGTTGTACCACCATAGACTAATATTTTTTCAATCTGTAGACCCGTTAACATGCCCTTGCTTCCTGGTTTTGTTTTCAAAGAGGACATGTAGCATTTTTACGAAACGCAAAGCCATGTTATCGGGTACTAAGAATTACTTTTTTTGGGGATAATTTATATTTTGGTTCTATTGACTTCTGACTTTCTGAAAAGTGACTTTACGATAAATATATACAGAAAAAGATAATGTAAACAAAGCACGCTTTTGACAGATGGCAAAAGCACCAACCTTAAAAAAATTTATGGCTATTTCCAATAGGAGACAATGTGCTTAAAATTACTGGGCCGTGCTTTCCACCCCTTGCAAAACGACGCATGCTACGTAATATACGACGTGATAAAAGTACAATCATTAGTTCGCAACGCAGTAATTCTTGCCGTATTTTATTACATGAAATACGGGCCGTACGGTATCGTACTGTGCTTTCCTGGGCTGTGCATTATTGAAACGCTCCAATGCTGTGCAACCCGTAGTGTACGACTTATTCTACATTCTTTGCCATTCATTTTTGTAGGCTTGATTATCAAAATGTAAATATAGCCTTTAATAAAAAAATAAGCCTTTTCAGTATTTCGTTAGTGTAGCACAAGCTATGCAGATTTTGTGACATTTCCTGCTGACGTGATATTTAAGGTGAGTGGATGAAGGTGATAGGTCGCTATAAACCACCACAAACTTTAAAGTCATGGTTTGAAAGTACATTCTAAGAATAAAATTTTTATAAATGTGATATATACACAACATTTTATAAATAATAGCGGGTGAAAGTGATATGGAACCATAACTCTTTTTCAAACATAACATAAAGTAAAACTTTTGCTTTTTTGTAGAGGAAGAAGGTATTATGTTTGTACTTATTACCTAATCAATGTCGCTCGACTGAAACTATTATAACTTTTCAGTGAATGAAGGTGTTATGTGATACGAACATATCAACTTCATTCACTCAATACATTCAATTGTTTTGATTTACACAGCGTCCACTTCTCGCGCGCTTTCGAATTTAAGCATACCTAACGGTGGTTTGTTTATATGAGAATATCGATATTTTTATGACTCAATTTTAAACTGAACTTGAATCGTTTCATAAAAATATCTATATTCTGGTCTTAATTATGCATATAATCAATTTTAAAAATACAATTTGCGTTATTATTTGTACAAAAATTAAACAATGTTAACGAAACACCCAGTATATTTGTACCTCGGATTACAGAAAACTATAAAACTGTCAATGGAAGAAGAAGTTATGTACAGCTTTTTTCAAATTAAAATAAAAAACAACCAAAACTGTTTAATTTGTATCATATTCTTGTTACTACAGGTTACACACACAAGCCGTTTAAAAATACTAATACTTTTTAAAAAGCTTTATTTCTTTCTCTTCTATCTTTTTGTGTAAACCATTTTTTATGTGAAACTTATTTGTAAACGACTGTTGCCAAAATATAAATAAATACATTTTTTTTATAGAAAGCTCCGTGTTTTCATTATGTAGTATTGCTGATTAACGGATTTGAAAATGTTTTCCTAGGTCAAAACGAAATGAAATTATGAAATATTGGCATACAAAACTCGTTCTGTTTTTTTTAATGCAATCCTGGAAACAGCCGTACAAAAGCTGGCCAAGTGCCCCTTAAGTATTGAAATGTCTCCTTTTCGTAAATTGAATAATAAAAGATAGCTTGATGTATGTACATTCATTCTTAGAGTTTTATTACATAACTTAGATCGTTTCTTTTTCTTTCGTTTGTTATTTTTATACAAATAATGAATACATGCTTAAAACAGGTTAAAAATTATATATTTTCTTAAATTTTCACGATACATACTTTAAATAAAACACTTTTTTACCGGATATTATCGCGTATATTTTAGTTAATTTTAAAATTATTTCGACGTTTCGGCATCTTTGCAGTTGCCGTGGTCACGATAGACTAAGGTGTTGTTCATCTATTGCCAGTAATAAAAACTACATGATTGTCAATACATATTAACGCCATCTGTTTCTCAGTCTTCTCGCATAACGTCCCGGATTGACACAAAAGGCACTGACTGTGTCCTGAGTTTGCAGTCTAACAGTTTGCTGGTTTTTCATTTTGATGTTTTTAAGTATTGGATCCCATGTTGATGAAAGTTTCCAACCATCTTCTCTATTGAAATTTGGATGTTTTTTAATTTCAATAGTTTCTCTGACCATCCTAGGTATAAAATGTTTCTCTTTTGCTAGGATCTTCACAGTATCAAATCTTAAATAATGGTTGGGCTTGTCTATGGAATGTTCACAAACTGCAGATTTTGAGGTATCTTTGAGTGCTACTACTACTACTACTACTATCTACAAGCACTCAAAGATAAGCCAGCATCTTCGTCCAATAAAATCAAGCATCCCTTTACAAGATCCAGGCGTTTATAAAATCGACTGTGACTGCGGGCTCTCTTATATCGGTCAAACCAAACGAAATGTGTCAACTCGCATTAAAGAACACATCTCTGATGTTAAAAATAAACGAACCTCAAAATCTGCAGTTTGTGAACATTCCATAGACAAGCCCAACCATTATTTAAGATTTGATACTGTGAAGATCCTAGCAAAAGAGAAACATTTTATACCTAGGATGGTCAGAGAAACTATTGAAATTAAAAAACATCCAAATTTCAATAGAGAAGATGGTTGGAAACTTTCATCAACATGGGATCCAATACTTAAAAACATCAAAATGAAAAACCAGCAAACTGTTAGACTGCAAACTCAGGACACAGTCAGTGCCTTTTGTGTCAATCCGGGACGTTATGCGAGAAGACTGAGAAACAGATGGCGTTAATATGTATTGACAATCATGTAGTTTTTATTACTGGCAATAGATGAACAACACCTTAGTCTATCGTGACCACGGCAACTGCAAAGATGCCGAAACGTCGAAATAATTTTAAAATTAACTAAAATATACGCGATAATATCCGGTAAAAAAGTGTTTTATTTAAAGGTTAAAAATTAATTTTACCCTTATTGAAATAAATAATTATTTGAGGTTTGACTCTGTAATGTAATGGAAAAAGAAAAACTGTTCAGCTTGCTGTTGCTAATGAAGAAACAATGGACTTTTCTTACTCTGAATTAGAGGCTGAATTAAGCACACCAGGTGAAAATTATGATACGAAGGATTTAGGATCAAAACATCCTTCCAGTAAGAATTATCTTCCATAAATGTTTAAAAAACTTAAAATATTCCTTCGTCAGAAAGGAAAAAACTGGGAAGCGTTAATTTAAAAAAATTTAACACAATATTAAAGTGGATCAGTGATGTGTTCAAGATGTGATTGCAAAAATACCTATTCTGAACGATCTTATTCTCGTATTTTCTGATAAGGGATAAGTACACTTACAAAATTGTAAACTGTAATATTTTACAGCGGAATGCACTTAGTATAAGTCCCAAACTTCAATCCTTAGATAAACTGCTTATCCAAGAAAAAGTACGTATGGCTGCACTGTGCGAAACTTCGCTGGACAGGGATAAAACATTAAAAGTCAGTAGTTACAACATTATTAGACGCGATAGAGACAATTCTTGTGTAGGAATTGCTATTTTGTGTAATAAGTCTCTACAGGCCCAAATATGTGTAATGTTGACCTGACAAACTCCGCTATAGAATTAATAATAGGTCTTTACCTATGAAACTGCCGTTTTGCCGTACTGGCCATTTCAAACGCAAATATTTTTTTTTGACTGATAATTCTAATTTCAAATTAATTTGATTTGACAAACATGGAATTCTTTTTCTAAAATCGTCATTTGTTTAATAGTTAGTGTTTTGTTTTCAACGCATTCGAACATTTTTTGTCATCATGGATAAGTTAAAAATTCGAGTAATTATGGAGTATGAGTACCGTCGTGGCAGCAAAGCGGCACAAGCGGCTCGCAACATCAACGACGTTTACGGAGCGAACACTACAAACGAACGCACCACCCGTTATTGGTTTACCCGCTTACGTTCTGGAAATTTTGACCTGAAAAATGAACCCCGTGGTCGTCCGAAAACTTTGGTCGACAATGACGAATTAAAGGCAATTGTGGAAGCTGATGAAACTCAATCCACGGCTGAATTAGCAGCAGCTTTCGACGTTAGCATCAAAACAATATTGGTCCATTTGCGTCAAATTGGCAAGGTAAAAAAGCTTGACAAATGGGTACCCCACGAACTCAATGACCGCCAGCGCGAAGTACGCGTGGAGACGTGCCTTGCACTGCTCAGCAGGCATACAAATGAAGGAATTCTGAACCGCATTGTTACTTGTGACGAGAAATGGATCCTGTTTGACAATCGTAAGCGCTCAGCAAGTTGGTTGGACCCTGGTTCAGCACCCAAACAATGCCCTAAACGAAAACTTACCCCTAGAAAAGTGATGGTCACTGTTTGGTGGTCTAACGCGGGTGTAATTCATCACAGCTTCTTGCCAAACGGGACAAGCATTACTGCAGATGTGTACTGTGAACTGAACTGAATGACTCTGAACACAATGATGGAGAAGCTCGCACGTCTCCAACCAGCTTTGGTCAATCGTTCGGCTCCACTGCTCCTGCACGACAACGCGCGACCTCATACTGCACAGCAGACGGTCTCCAAGCTACAAGAGTTGGGGTTGGAAGTTCTCCGTCATATGCCGTACTCACCAGACCTTGCGCCTACAGACTTCTACTTTTTCCAGAATTTGGATAACTTCTTGGCTGGAAAAAAATTCAATACCCGAGAGGCAGTACAAAATGCCTTTGAAGAATTTGTTGCCTCCCGTCCAGCTGATTTCTTCAAGAAAGGCATCAATAAGCTACCAATGCGTTGGCAAAGATGCATTGATTGCATGGGTGATTATTTTGATTAATAGAACTAAAAAATATATAAAAAAATTACGCTTCATTTATTTCGTGAAAAACGGCAATTTCATAGTTAAAGACCTAATACATCTTGGCGCAACTACAACAGTTTGTCTAGAACAATTAAATCTGATCATTTGGTTGTTCTAATATTAATTTATAAACCATCAGTTGATTATTTTTGAGTTCATTACGATGTAAAATAATTGTACTCATAATTGTACGTTAATTATTATTGTCATGATTGTAATCTGGTGGTAAGCTTCGGCCGTGGCCTTTTTTCTGGTGGTAGGCTTCGGCGGTGGCTTGTCACCACCCACTTAACAAAGCCATGCCACCACGTGACATGGTCGCGTCCCGGCATGATGTTTAGTGTAGCCATCGAGGAGGGTAGGTCTGAGTAATCGTGCTGCATCAGAGAACTGTCTTCAGCCCGTAATTTATTGGCTCGCCGGGTAACTGGTTTTGGAGGGCAACGGGATCCGAAGCAACGGTGTACCGCTGGCAGACCGCAGGTAGTAGGGGGCCCAAGTAGTGTGCTAGCCACATGCGAAAGGCTGCCCCGCCACCTCGCGAATATCCCGCGAGGCTTTATCGTGCCAGGTGGCGACTGGTTACAGAGGACCCGGTGACAATCCTTGGGGGGGTTCGGGCGTCCCCGCAGTCACCGAGTTGCGTTGCCTTTTATTGTTTATTAAAGTTTATTGCGAGTTGCTTGGTTCCATTTGCAGCGCTTCACTCAACTTCTGTCCTCTTCCCTATTCACTCACACAATATGAAAAGTGGTCAAAAGAGGAATAAGGTTTTACAGCGGTTCCCCTTCCTCTTTCTTAAAGCGCACTTCTGCAACATCAGAGGAATGCACTCAAATCTCAACGATGTCCACCACCACCTCGAGACAGAGAGGCCTCACTTACTCTTCCTAACGGAGACGCAGATCTGTAATCCGTCAGACTCAGCATACCTATGTTACCCAGGGTACATACTGGAGTCCAATTTCCGCCTAAACGCCGGGGTGTGCATGTATGCCAGTGACGAGATCTGTTGTCAGCGTCTCCGTTTCTTACAAGATCATGACAATTCCGTCATGTGGGTGCACATTGATACCAGCCTTGACCAATTGGTATATGCCAGTATATACCAGTTACATAGCGGAGATCGGGAGACAACGAGGCTCATGGAGTATCTCAGCGATGTATACGCAGATAAGGTTCGGCAACGTTTTTTTTCAGCGCAGGTGGTGTTCCTGGGGGATTTTAACGCTCATCACGGGCAATGGCTATACCCGTATCAAGACACTGACCACGCTGGAAGAGAGGCTTTTAAGTTTTCCGTAACTCAAGGCCTCTCACAGCTTGTGCACGAGCCCACGCGCATCCCTGACGTTGCTGGCCACACTGCATATTGCTTAGACCTTCTGCTGACAACTGATCCTGACTTCCGACCACTGCGTGGTGAAATCTGTGTCGCAGTACTCGCCGCCTGACACCCGCCCAAGAGGCGCTAGGCGAATATGGCGATACAAGTCAGTAGATTGGGATGAGATGCGATTTTTTCACGTCTTATCCTTGGCGGCAGACTTGTTTTACATCAACCGATCCATCGTGATGCGCTGATGCTGTATCAAGTGGGCCAAGCAATGGAGTATTTCATCTCTTACGCTGACCGGTCGCCCGTTGTGTAGTACTGCTTGCCTCACAGCTGAAAAGCTTAAGCAACAGGCGTACAAAGCCTGGGCTAACGCTCGCAGAAGCAAAGCCGTGAATTCGCATGAACTGTAGAAGAGATACAATGCTGCCGCCAATTCTTGCAAAAGGGTGATCAGGAAAGCTCGCTTTGACCACATTGGCCACATCGGAGACAAGATAGCGTCATATCCTTCAGGAAGCAAAGCTTTCTGGTCTCTGGCCAAGTCAGTTGAGTCAAACTTCTGTCGCCCTTCGCTGCCACCTCTGAGGAAGCCTGACGGTTCACTGGCCCACGCCGCAAAAGAGAAAGCAGACCTTATTGCTAATCTTTTTGCACTTGTTCACATCTAACTAGTCAAGGTAAAGTCCCACCCTAGCTACGGACCCAAAATGGGTATCGTTCATATTCGCTAAAAGGAGGTTCTTAAATGCTAGCAGAATTTAGACGTGAATAAGGCCAACGGCCCCGATGACAAACCTGCAGTTGTGTTAAAACACTGCGCAGCCGAGTTGTCTGCCATTCTAACGCGCCTGTATCGACTCTCTCTGGAATCCGGAAAGGTCCCTAAATCCTGGAAGCTGGCTAACGTGCAACCAGTACCAAAGAAGGAGAGCCGTGCGGATCCTATCAACTATCGACCTATTGCAATCACCTCCATACTTTGCAAAATTATGCAGCGTATATTGAACAATCGTCTCCTGGCATACCTTGAATCCAACGAGCTCCTTAGCTCCAATATGGTTTTCGCAGTGGACGCTCGACTGGAGATATTTTTGTGTATGCCACTTTTTTATGGAGCGAAGCCTTTGAGCGTCACGGTGAAGCAATAGCTGTATCCTTAGACATTAGGTCTGGCATTAAGGTCTCTTGAGTAAGCTTCCGGCATACGGAATACCTAATGGGCTCTGCGACTGGATATCTGATTTTCTGACGGAACGATCGAGTCGTCTTAGACGGCTGCTCTTTGACCTAATGGCAATTAATGCCGGGGTACATCAGGGATCTGTTTTCTCTGCAACGTTATTCTTGCTGCACATTAATTTGCCTGCTAACCTGCTAACCCCAGGCATTATTGGTCACGCTGATGACAGCACCGTTGTAGAGAGATACAAGTCCAATGCGCGAGCGAGTCCTCAAGAAATCTGGGTTTGAGAGAGTCCATGATTGAGCGGGTGGATTTGGCCTTAAAGAAAGTGTCCGATTGGGGCGAGTCCGACTTGGTCAAATTTAACCCGTCGAAAACAAAGGCGTGTTTATTCTCCGCGGAAAAGAGCAATTTCGACCTAGCGCCCACTTTCCAAAATGTTTCTGTACCCTTAACCGACCATCTAGGGCTTCTGGGCGTAACTATATCGTCCCAACGGAACTTCGGGCATTTAATTGTGTCATTGGTTCAAACTGCTTCAAAGAATTTGGGAATCATCTCGAAGGTACCGGCGGTACTTCAGCCCTGAAAATCTACTTAATTTGTTCGATCTTGTATGGAGTACTGTAGCCACCTTTGGGACGGTTCTGCAAAGAACCAACTTAAAGCGATGGACGCAGCTGACCGAAGAACCCGAAAAATTATAAACAACTTTGACCTCACCACCAAAAAACTGCAAAGCCTCGACCATCCTCGGAAAGTTGCCAATTTAGCAGTCTTCTACAGATTACACTTTGGAGAGTGCGCGAATGCTCTTTTTGAACAGGTCGAACCCACACCCTTCTTACATCGGACTACTAGACGCAGACAGGCCTTCCATCCCTTTATAGTAGAAATCCCAAGAAATCGAACCAAACATTTCGATAGTACCTTTTTGGTGTGGGTCACCAAGGTGTGGAATGAACTGCCTGCGTCTGATTTTCCAGAAAACTACAGTCCTAGTTCTTTCAAGCGTCGAGTGAATAGGTTTCTCGTGGATAGACGTGTAACACCTTCGTCTTCATCGTCACTTTCCATCAGGTGACATAGAAGACAAACGTCTAATCCTTCTTCAATTAAAAAAAAATTCAATCCTTAGCCTAAAAACTTGTAAGAACCTCTTTAGATATCATTTAAGACTTAAGATATCTTTCATTTACCTCACGAAAAATTAACTTATATCACCCCTTAAAAATTATGTGGTTAATTCGTATGTAAAATGTCGTTCCGTTATACGAAACTTTAAACACATATTTAAAAAAAACTACGCATCTCCTCAGGAGTGGTATTTGAAAGGGGGGACCATCCCCCATAAAAATCAACCCTTACCACTCCAAAATTTAGGATGCGTATTTCAAATGCCCACCCGAATCCATTGGTTCAATAATACAGGATTTAATTTTTTTTTTCATTTCTGTTTAAAGTAAAAGATTTTTGAAAAAAATAAATATGTTGTTATTGTTTTCTTATAAATTGAGGTTATGACTCATTTCACGACTTCTCCCTAACTCTCGTGGTTTCGGACTTGGACATCACTGCCCTTCTCATAAAACCACCCTGTATAATCATATAATCTATGATTCATTTTTTAGTTAACATTATTCGTAGACAGAATGATTCTACCATATTGATACAATTATTTTAAAAGCAATAAGGAAATTGTCTATTCATAGATATGCCAAGTAAGCTTTTTGACATCTTAACAGATGATCTTGTCATCAGTTTCTGTCAGGTTTGTGTCAAGCTGCTCCCGTCACCCGTCCCGTCCCGCATTCGTCCCTCCCCGGGTGTCGGTGGTCGGTTAGAGGGTTGCGCGAGTTGAGCTATTGTTGAATCAATCCTGCGAATAATTTTTCCGCGAGCAGGAGGACGCCAGACCAGCTATGGCGTCCCCGCGTACTAGATGTAAATTAAATAGTATAAGAACATTAAATGAAAACAACGTAAGTACACTACTTATGCCGCATGAAGTTTTCTACCATCCATATGCTGAGTGAATATGTTTTTGTCGCAGAAATGTTTCGAATGTGGAACACTGAACCCTCAGTGGGTATCAGTAACTTATGGCATATGGATATGCCTGGAATGTTCTGGCGTTCACCGCGGCCTCGGAGTTCACCTCTCGTTCGTACGTTCTGTAACTATGGACAAGTGGAAGGACATCGAGCTTGAAAAAATGATGGTGAGTACTCTTCAAAGTTCATGTCAGCTTTATCATATTGTTCCCTGTTTACTGAAACTTTTTGATGTTGTTGTTCCTTTACTACCTATATTTAATATTGCTTGAAGCACTGATCAGTATGATTTAAAATTTTTGAAAACTGACATTATATTTATTTTCTTTTCAATAAATTGATTTCAAAGTACTTATTAGGATAGCTATGCGAATTTAAAAGTACTTAGCAGTCGCGAATGAATTTGATTTAGAAAGGTCTCATTATTTGGCTTTAGCTATTGTATTCGTTAGAATACTCACACTTTCTTGATTTGTCTAAAAAATAAAGTATCCATTTATAATGTGGAAATCAACTTATGTGAAAATAATCAAGGAAACAAAGAAAAGTTTGTTTACCACAAATGATCAATTTCCGTAGGTTAGTAAATAGATTAACTATGTTATAATCAGCTCTTCTGCAAGTTGTTTTTGACTTGCCTATTCCTTAGTTACTTACAATAAATAAATACTTCTAACAATCACGCCACATTATCTAGCCCAAATTAAGTATCATTAAGAACTTGCATTATGGATACTAGATATTGGATAAATAAACTTAAGAAATATATAAACACACAATATTAGAAATAAACTTAAATAAACATACATACACATCCATGACTTGAGACCAAACATGATAAAATATCTGCCCCTACCAGGATTCGAACCTGGGACCTCTTGCATGAAAAGCAAGGCCACTTACCTCCATACCAAACAGAATGTCTTTTAACTATAGAGATTGTCTTCCTTTTTTATTAATCAATATCCAGGTTGGTTGTCTTTTTTAATGGATTAGTTTTTGCATTACTTGAAAGGTACTATTGATATTTGATACTATTTTAACTAATTATAATAATTTCTTGACTGGTATATAATGGTATAATATAGCTGGTGTGACTGGATCCTGCGTTAACTCGTGAACAGGTGCCATATGAGGGTGTTCCTCATTTGGAAACTTGTGGGGAGGGAGACTTGCCGAGCTAACGGATGCAGATAAGAATATCTTGGTATAGACATAAAGAGACTCTGTAAATTTATTTTGAAAAAAATATATGTGTGAAGTTTCTTGCCATTTCTTCTTCACAAAGGTTTTTTCGAACTGGTGGTAGAGTCATGTTTTATTTGACATCAATAAAAACAAGTAATAGTCAATGTTGAGAAATAAATATTTCATTTCATACCAACTATTAAAATTAAACTTGAAATTACTTACTTTGAAGGAACTTTGAATGTAATCTTGAAATATTTATAACATTCTATAAATACTAGGATGGTTCTTGGCAAATTAATTGTATTTGTTATTTTAATTATTATTACTTTAATTTTATATATTATTTAAATCACTAAGCCTAATTTTTGAACAATAGAAAGTGAAATCAAAATTGAATCTTTGTTCTTATACAAGTAACAACAAACATTCAGATTAACAGACACATGATTAGAGTTCAAAGATCTTCAAATGTACAAAGCTACCTCTGTCGAAAAAATATTGGTGCTAACATCAGTTTAAGTTGGCTTAAGTATTTGTTATACTAGAAATTAAGTTGAGTAAGCAGAGCATACTTTGATTTTGTTGCACAAAAATTTTAATTCATTTAATGATTTTTGGTGATAAAAATGTATGATCATATAACAATACAATAAAGTCACATATTTATAGTTTCTATAATTTTATTAACATTGTGCCTTCTGTTACGCATCTTATTTAAATAAAAATCATTGATTCTAGGACTATTCATTCAGGGTAAACATAATGCTTTTCTGGCATTTCATTAATGCAGCATTTCATTAGTGGCATATTGGATCAACTTTAGTCTATTTAGAGTCTAAATTTTAGACACAAAAGGATGTGTTCTTGATAACACACTGTATATCTGTAACACTATATAAATTGTGTTAAAATGAGGGTATTCATTATTATTGTTATTATTCCTATCCCAGGTTTACAAACAAAAGCTATCTTAGCCCAAAAAGAGCCCCACTCATTTAAAATGAATAATCTGAATATTCGTAAAGTAGTTGTACAAACAAGACTTAGGTATGTAACAAGGCTGTCCTTTGTCTGTAAAAAATTAAAAAATCTTTGTACATATTACATTTAAAGTAAAACCTCTATTCCCCTAGATATTTTTCAACAAATTAACCATCAGAGCCTTTGTTCATATATGACCTGTAGATAGTTGTTTATAGCTTCTGGAAAGCTGCAAATCCGGGAGAGGCTGCATTATTGATTCACGTCTGCCGACTGCCCACCCATGCAACGATCACCCGGGCAACGAGACATACGTAAAGCTACAATTATTTTCATTCTCGTAATAATGTACATTTGGCGACATTTCGTTAACGGTGGATTGCCCTTTGAACAGTTGGTGAGACGCATCATATTGAGACTGTTAACTTGGCTCTTACTCTTGCAAAGGTTAAGCGGCACTACCGACATATTTATGCCGATTTGTTTGCGCAGTCGAATATCTGTGTATGACCGTTCGGATTTTGGCCAGACGAGAATGGAATATCCTGTCGGCAAAAAAGCATACGGGTAATAAATGCTTCGGGCCGGCTCTGTAGTAGAATACTGCCGCCCGAATGTGTCGGCCCCAAAATGTGGGGCGCCCCCAAGATTAAAGAGTTCTTATTCAACTCCTATTCATAACTGCAGAAAACTGAAACGTCGATTTTTTTTAAGTTTAGGTCCTACTTATGTGTTGTCGCCCGATGGTTTAAGCCCCTTTATTTTAGCCGGTAGAGTTTTTTTTTGATGAGGTTTTGTCTAGGGTAATATACAGTCCTTAATGCTTTAACCGTCATAACAAACAATTTTGCTGTAGGTAAAGCCTTAGGGCCACTCCAGGCCTGCCAACTACCATGTTTTTAGAATTTTATCGAAAAGATACATATACTTGTAACTAGGGTTGTAACGGAGGCCTTGTTAGCAGAGGTGAAGGCGGATGCGGAGGCGACGAGTTTCAGGCGGAGGCGGATGTGAAAGTAGATATTGAAAAAATTTAAAATTGTGGTTCATTAAAACAAAATATTTATTTTAAATACGTACATTCATAGTAGTACACTTAATAAAAAAACATTACCTTCTAGTAATTAAAATTAAGGAGAGGCAAATTGTATTTGACAAATAATAGTTTTGCTGCTTTGTCACCTTCAAGACGATTTCTGAGGGGCTCATAAATTAAGCCAGCTGAACTAAATAATTTGTATCATTAATTTGACAAATGAAATATGCCCACCTCCACTTAACCGCGTTCCCGCCTCGCACTCGTTGATTCTTGACGCGTCGATGGCGTCGTAGATGGCGTCGACTTTACATAAATTGATTCGGAAACGTAATGCGAGCGGTACTTTTATTTTCGATTAGAAATAACAATCTAGATGGCGTTGAGATGACATAAATTTACACAGAAACGTAGGTAGGTACCTACCTACCTAATACGAATGCTACTTTTAGTTTCGCTTAGAAATAACAATCTAGATGGCGTTGAGATGACATAAATTTACTCAGAAAACGTGGCCAAAAGAATATTGAAAGGGATGGTTTTCTTGATCACTTATTATTTTAGATAAGTTTGCATGATTACTCAATTGCGTGTAAAAATATATCGTATCAATATTAAAAATCCACGTACGGTGTCATTACTCGTTTCGATAGAAGTAATTCTGAGCTCATTGTAAGTTGCTTCGTGCTCATTAGAATTGGTTTTTATTGGATCTTGTGTGTGTTTTGTATTTTCAATATGGGTTTGATTTCTCAAGATAAGCCACGATAAATCCGTTATGTGTCGAATTTCAGTTAACTGATCTACCTGAATATATTGAGTATATTATAATACAATATCATATTAATAGACAGAGACGTAATCCCTCTCTAACATACAGAAAAAGCTAAATCTTATGTATCCTGCGAACTTGAGAACCAATGGTACCGAAACCGTCTACAGAAGTATGTAACGGCAGCAACTTTCTTGAATGATTTCCTTCGGCTGAGAACTGTACCCTTATAGACAATACTGCAACGTTTGCTTGTGCCGTATTTATTAAAAGAGGTTATTGCACAAACAAACTTGCCGACATTTATGACTGGCAACTTATGGGTCTGTCATTATTTGATTTTTATTTGTAAAATGTAAAATATAGAGAATATCGAAGATTGTTCTAGATCATTCCTTGACGGAATTCCTTACGGAATTCTATTGCGGGCTTCGTCCCCAAAATAGTTTAATAATTATTCTTGTATGTTATTTTAAAATAGATTCATTTTAAATAAAAGTGGATTAAGGGATATATGTGTTTCTTTGCTATTAGTTAGGAAGACCTCCCTAGGTTAGATTAGGTCCATCCCGGGTACCGAGACCCGAGATGGTGGAGGCGCCGCGTAAAGTGTAGTGTTGTGTTTTGTGTTTTATTTCAGCTATATACCCCACTGAGTATAGCGGAAAGAAAATTTTAGAAGCCAAGATCCATCTGAATACCAGGAATAAAGTAAAGACTCTAAAAGTGACGACGCTTTACGGCAAATAAAAGTAATTTCAAGTTAAAAAAAAAAAAAAATACAATAAGATCATTTTTGGTGTAATAAGATGTTGTAATTTAAACATGATCAAGTATATATATTCCTGTCGGTAGGGGGCTCATCTGAGAGTAATCCCGATTAATGTATATGGTCCTGATTTAAGTAGGGTCGTTATTTAAGAATGAAATGTATATAGGAATTTATTTAATCAGCTTCACTAATTAAATAAATTAAACAAGAGGGGCGATTGCAACGTTTGCTTGTGCCGTATTTATTAAAAGTGGTTATTGCACAAACAAACTTGCCGACATTTATGACTGGCAACTTATGGGTCTGTCATTATTTGATTTTTATTTGTAAAATGTAAAATATAGAGAATATCGAAGATTGTTCTAGATCATTCCTTGACGGAATTCCTTACGGAATTCTATTGCGGGCATCGTCCCCAAAATAGTTTAATAATTATTCTTGTATGTTATTTTAAAATAGATTCATTTTAAATAAAAGTGGATTAAGGGATATATGTGTTTCTTTCCTATTAGTTAGGAAGACCTCCCTAGGTTAGATTAGGTCCATCCCGGGTACCGAGACCCGAGAATACTTAGCATTCATGTACAGCCTAAAACCTATTTACTTACATCATAATTCAAAATGAATCAGATGGCATTAGTGCTATAAATCAATAATAATTACTGCAACTGTGTAGTTGCCGATGGACTATTGGTTGCTGCGACTGGTTGTGCACAATAATTTAGTATTTAGGCTGGGCTAGACATCCAAACAATATTAAGTTGTTGACCCAGTACTTGGATAATATATAGTAGTTAGGCTCACAAATTCAATAAAGATGCACGTTGATAAAACTCAAGCAATTCGTCAATTATGTACTTAGATTGGTTATTAGCGAGATTTTGGGCAAATTCAAAGAAGAATTGATTTCCGAAATTAAAATCTGTAAAAGACAAAGTTTTTTTTTCAAAAGTTTTTACTTTCTTATATTAAATATTATTTTCAAAGTAGAGTCCATACTGCACTCTGAATGGACATTTGAATACAAGGAAAATTTGCGAAGTAAGCACGAACACTTGCCGCCACCGTTTATTCAACTTACGCACTTAACTAAAAAATGTGTTAAGTACCCACCTACTTATAGGAAAAATAGAACGATTCCTAATCTACTTATCACTTGCGTACTAAATTTTTACTTCCAACTTGTCACCTAAATGACTGTTGACATGTAATTTTTTATAGTCTTAAAACAGTTGGATATTCTTGCCTATTAAATTTTTATGGTTTCGCGTTTGTGTGCATACGTGCATGACGTAGATATACGGATGTGCCCTCTAGAGAATTCTATTACTGTTAGTTTGTGTTGTCGTATAAATAGCTTGGTGCTTAACGGATGTGATACATACGACTGTTACACAGGTTCAATTCAGGTTCCAGATTTCCGACCTAATCAGAGTTACCCTATCCGACCTATCAGAGTTCAGTTATTCTTAGCTTCTTTGAGTACATAGGATGTGGTTTAAATTTCTTTTTACCTTTGATGTAGCTTGCAAACGATCACTTGATCACCTGTTGGTAAGTAGTATGCGTGTCCTTGGAGATAATTTATCGTAGGTGTTGTGAATTAGTTGTTATTCAATTATTCTCGATTAACAATGCTTAGCTGACCGTAGTAATAAATCCCCAGACAATCACACCAACTGCATGGCCCCAAATTAAGCAGATTGTGTGTTGTGGATGACCATACAGCGAACTGGGTTGGAACCCAGAATAAACATACATATATAAATATTAACAACCATGACCCGAAAAGAACCATTTGTGTTTATCAAACAAATGAATGCTCCGGCCAGGGCTCGTACAAAACCACCTAAACGCGGTGGAGGTTATGAATAGGGGGGACTGCAGTACCAACCTTGTCGAGATTAACAAAATCATCTCTTCTAACATTAGTTGATAGATATAATGCGAAACAAAACTTCCGATTTATTAAAATAATGCTTAAATTTAATACTGTGAACAACCCCTCTGGCCATACTAGGCGTTGTATGTCTCTGTACTTTTTTCTATGACCAGATTGTACATATATATGTTTATTGATGTCCCGTAGGTACCTGAGATCCCCGGGAGAGCCTGCGTTATTGATTGCTCTCTGTACCCACCCCTGTAACTATCACCCAGGCAACGAGCCGTACAGTCAGGTCATGCGATCATGAGAAATGCTATTATTCGTACTATTGTACAGTTTGGCAACGGTGAAGTAAGAGGTGCTACCCGCTTCCCACATATATGGCACTGCTGGGGGGCAATATCGAATGTATATAAATGAAGGTTCTGGAACTATGCCGGCCCGACTGCGCACGAGCGGATGGATGTGTGTGGTAATTGCTCCGGGCCGGTGTGGTGTCGTTCACAAATACTGCCGACAGTTTAAAGTTTGACCCCTCTGCCAAAGCAAATTAACGGCACACTCAGTCTGTCATTCAATGAAATTGTGGTCCACTTTTATGTCGGGTAGATTTTTTGGATTCTTATTTTAATATAACACAATTAATAAAGAGACTGAGTTAATTCCCCTTAGGGTGTTACCACACCAATCGATCGATAATAGAATGGAACAGTCGACTTCGATCGACAGTTTCTACCAGACCAATCGACGATCGATCGGTTGGTGTGGTAACACCCTTACAAAAACTGAATGTAAAAACAAGGTAACAGCCTGGCTGAAAAAGCTCGATTATGATCTATATGAGGATCTATTCAAGATTGTATCGTGATTGCTCACAGACACGGGTACACACACGCGCATACATATATACACATATAGCTTAGTTTTAATATAAACCTTATTATAATTTATAATACAATAACATATCACGCAACCTACCATGTTATTCACCCAGTCCAGAGTTGGAGAGGCTGGTAATCTGTCATACGGTCTTCTAGTACAGGCACCAGTCTCTCACATAGATTTATTTTTGCAACGTACTTTCTAAATTTGCAAACATAAATTGTACTTTATTCTGTGTGAGAGAAGAAACAATAAATCATTTATTATTATTAATTATATTCAAAATTATTATGTGTGACAGGCAGCCGTGGACGACTATGAATAACAAAGACGCACCCGCTGTAGTGGGATTATTAAGGGTGTCGTAAAATAATAAACTTCGATGCTTTGCGGATATCATAATTATGATGTTTACATTGGCTTCAAAATCTCTCTAATTTATTTAAATATTGCGTGGTATTGCTTAGCTTTCTTAGGGGATTATTAGACTATCGTATATCTGTGATCATATATAGTCTAGGGTCATACATGCGCATTACATTATTTTTATGAACTATTTTATGAACCTATTCTCATGTGTGGTTGCAATGGAGCACGAATGAGTTATGTATACTGCTTCAGCATTGTGTATTGCGTTATTATTAAGAAAAAAGAATAAATTCAAATTTAATAGAAAAAATAGCAGCTAGCAAATTATATTCGATTATTGATAGCTGTTATTGTTATTAATCACGTGACGCTGCGATGCGACTGTAGCCACCATTTTAGCGATTGCGTGCGATGTTATCACGTTTATTCACAATGCTAAGCTGTCGTTGCGATTGATGCGTTCGCATGGCTTTTGGCTGTGATTGGCGAATGGATAGGTAGAGATGGCGTAATTACTTTAAATTCAGAAACTTTTTATGCGAATCTTAAGAATGTACGTGAATAGGAATGTACGTGAATAGGAATGTACATGAATAGCATTGAAATTATTTTTTTGAATATTTTTATGTTGGTTTAGTAGAAGGTGTTTTGTTTGTCGCGCCATCTTGTTAATTAGCTTTGCCCTATTGTTTGTTTGCTTGCATTGCTCGCTTGTAGTTCAAGCGTTTATTTGCTTGGTTTGTTAAAATATTCCTTTTTTTATTCTAATTGATTGGTGTGGTCAGAGTAGGTTTTAATGCGAATCAGTTTAAGAATACTTTTTATTACATATTATAAGAATAAGTTACAATTAGTTTCGGAATTTTTTTTACCGTTGTGTAGTGAGTTTAGTGTGTATGTATTTGTGTATGTGTATTTGCATATTGTGTGTGTTTGTTAAATAATAAAATGACAATGGTGCGTTCGAAACCTTTTCATGGAAAGCATTTCAAACCTGTTCATAGTATCCTTGCAAATTAATAGATGTAACTGTTTATCTACCTCTAGGCAGGTAGGTAAAATCATCCTACATTAATTTACCTTTGTTACCTACCTTTATACCCAACTTTAGCTATCTAAGTATCTTTCTAGTTACACCTTGTTATATCTCAAAAATATTTATGTTCAGCAGCTACTAGTGCATTAAAATAAAATTCCACTATTACAACCGCATAAAATCATTATAAGCTACCTACCTAACCTATCTTTTCCAAACTACCACGCTCGGATTCTAATAGATGTCATGTTTTCCAAATATGCAAACACAGCCTTTTGCCAATAGATTAGGCAGCTACTTATTTGTTAACTAAACTGTTTTATTGTAAAATAATATATATCTACATTATCGTTAAATAACTAAAAATCAATCATGATTTCTAAATTCTGCGATGCCATCGCCAGTTTTAGAATGCCCTAAATTGGTAGCTTATGATGGGTTATTGAAATAGTCAGGTATTACACAGGGTGTCCCAAAGGTCGACGTCAAGCCGAAACCGGTGGTAGGCTAGGTCATATTAGTTATCAGAAAAATATAAAAAAAAATTAAGTTATGTATTTGTCAAATTATAGCGCATTTTTGTTTTTTCGAAAAAATTTACACCCTGTGTCAGTATTTTTACTGCTGTTGCAACAAATCTTTACTTTTTGACAATTTTTTTCTCTTATAACCTCCTGAATATAGTGCTGCTGTAATCTGTAACATTAAAGGACACATTTCATTTTCTGCTAGCGTGATGTACACCAGTTTGAAATGTATAAAATATTGTGGTAAACACACTAAACATATTAAAAAAATTCTATTCTGCGTTATGTTCTACTTTGAAACAAAAAAGAACGTGGTGTGGCCACACCTAGGCGAAGCTTCCGCATTCCCCCATGGTGAATGAAAATATGAAACAATATGCTTGTACCGTTGAGTCTGTGGAAACAGAATGTTTTAAATGATTATTACAAAGATTATAATCGTTTTGACAACCTGAAATAATCAAAAATAAAGAGTTTTGTAGTTGTTATATTAATTTTTTAATAAATAAATCAAAATGAAAACTTAGTCGAAATAAATAATAAAAGTAACAGCAGAATTAACCTCACAACTTGAAAAAAAATAAAACGTGCATGTCCAATAACGCCATGTTTTCATTATCTAGTGTGACTGTTGTACGGATTAGAAGTTTTCCTAAGACATAACTAAACGAAATATGAAATATTGGCAATTAATACTTGTTGCGTTTGTTTTATAAAATCCTGGGAACACCTAGGGTGCCTGACCCCTTAAATATTGAAATGTCTCCTTTAAGCTCACTGCTCCAGCTTGAAAGTTTTGGCTCCATTTCGGCAAGTAACTTGAAAACTCGCATTTTATAGCGATTTTAAAATAGTGTAACACTTACTACATTATTTCTTAGATTGTGCGCATAAATGCTTTTTCAAGGAAACCCAGCTTCGAACAATGTCCCTTAACTCACTAAAAATGATTCTAGCGTACCCAAAGCGACCGTGAAATGAAATGAAATGAAATATTTACTTCTCAACATTGACAATTACTTGTTCTTATTGACGTCAAATAAAACATGACTACCACCAGTTCGAAAAAACCTGCGTGAAGAAGAACTGGCAATAAACTTCACGGGTATATTTTTTTCAAAATAAATTTACAGTCTCTTTATGTCTATACAAAATACAAAATCTTATCTGCATCTGTTAGCTCGGCAAGTCTCCCTCCCCCCAAGTATCCAAACGACGAACACCCTCAAACGGCACCCGTTCACGAGTTAACGTGGGATCCAGCCATCGCCCTCCTCAACCGTAACTTTCGGATTCTGGTTTGAATGAGACAGCGTGAGTCATTCCAAAAAGTGTGAGCGAGATCAGTAGGGATCCTAAATTACTAAAAAAAAAAGATTTAAAAAAAAATCTTATTGCATATGGTAGTTCTAGAAAATAGATCAATTTAGAGTTTGAATTCGGGCAATTTTCTAAAAAGCACAAAAATGCGTACAACTTGATAAATAATAATTTTCGACCACATGATCCAACTCTATTGGAAATAATCCTTAAAAGGAATGTCTCAAATTTCCTTTAGTTTTATTTGTCTGTTCAGTATAAGTTGCTTCTTGTCCGAATATAAAAATAATATTTATACAAGTGAGAGGACATTGATCCAGAGTATTGACGCTTGAGATACAAGAGTTTATTGGTGACATTGAAGCGTGGGTAGTTATTTATTTTACTTGAACCTTAAAGACGCAATACGCAATAACCAAGACGACTTTAGACCAGGTTTAGGTGTATGGGACAACAAATAAAATTTGAACGAAATAATCATTTTGGAACTTGTTTGAGACGATGTTGCTCACTACTTGCTAATTAACTCAGCCCTTTTCACCCTTGGGCGATCATTAATTCGCGAAGAAAAACATCCAAAATTTTCCATTCCATTAAAACGAATTAATCCGATACTTTCTATTATTAGAATTACTCGGTATTGTCCATTAGCGAATGTTTTTGCTTTTCGGATTTTTTTAATTAGTTACTTTTTCAGTTGTTTTTTTGATTTAATGTTTAACAGTAATGTAAAAATTACATTAAATAAAAATAGTGTTCATGAAGATAGCGAACGGCTGAAGTGACTAAGAGGTAATTTATTGTCCACATCACAACGACCTTAATTATTTCTCTGCAGATATAGTTAGAGACTATAGTCTATCACGGTTGCCTGTTGCGCGTACCTTCCAAAAAACTCCACAGTTATGTGAGTTCACGACGTTCTCTTTCAAACTCAAGACATTTGGCAGTCCTTGGGTTTGAAACTACCGTATATCCGCATGCATAGATGGTCATCTGAAATAAAGTCATCAAAATAAATTGAAAAGATGAGCAATGTTGTGAGAAAATGTTATTGAAAGATAAAATTGCATTCTATGTCGACACTTTTTACTAAAAAACAAAACAAACAAACTTGTTAATATTACGAACATTTAAAAAAAATTAAGTGGGGCGTCTAATTACGAGACGATTTTAAATTTTAATGCATTAGACTTTGTTGTGAACATTACACAATGTGTTCTCAGAAGATACGAAATAAAATGAAGCAATTTATTAGTTGTGTGTACATCAAATGTCCGGGCCGGCGCACTTTGCATCCCCCTCCGAAGGGGTTAAGCTGGGAATATTCCAGGACACCTATTCAGGCCGCCGCTGCATCGATCAGGTTTTCTATAAAACCTACCTGGGATGCTGGGTGTAGGCTACATCGATCTCAGTTTTTGTTCCTACCTCATCCTTCATTCCACCCCGCTATATCCGTCATGCGCGACGAATGCACCCCTGCACCCTTGCACCCCACTAGTTGCGCATGTCAACAAATGACCCGCCCATTATGTATAGTAGAAATGAACTTTATCACTGTAGAAATAAGATCTTAAAAAATGTAATTTATTTCTTGTTGAACCTGTTGAATAAGTGGAACAAATGTTGATTTAGACTTGATTATCCTTCTTGAGAATAAGTCCCGCCGGCTTCTTCAGAGCTTACTGGCTATCTTCTGAATTGAAACAATCATCGCTTTATCAATAGATCTGGGCTAGGGCTGTGAAGGTGATTTGATGGGTATTTATCTAATTTTCGAAAATCTTTTCTGAAATAAGTAGTGTCCATTTTATGATACAGAATTTCTTAATAAAGGAGTTTGTCCCTAGTCTAATTTATAAAATAACCTCTGTTTATTGGGGCCTTGTCTGGGGACCATTTTATATATCACTGTGCATTGACCTAACTTAAAGAAAAATTGCCTGATGATTTCAGTTTCTTATGGTTAGTTATTTATTTGTAGTTAGTTCTTTAGTTGTACAGGTGGTACCAGTAGGGTAAGTTCGTATAGGTACTCAAATCAATTTTCGTTTAGTGGCGCTAGTAAAAGTAGGTCCTATTGTTTTTTAGTTAGTGAATATCGTATAAGAAATACAAAGAAGTAAGCCATAAAGCCTGGTCTGTCGTAGATATTTAATATGTATTATTTTTACATTTGTTTAAGCTCAGCCATATGCTGCTCATTGTGGTATTTTAAAAACTTTCGCCTTCTTGTCTTTTCGTGGCGCCATCTATCGAGATGATTGACACAATTTTTTGATTGAAAGAAATAAATTTTGTGTTTTAGAATAGGACATAGTATGGTCTCTTGAATGTATGATTACTGGGTCTAAGACCACAATGACCTATGCATTTCTCTTAAGTATGTTTCTTTATTTCGGATTCCCCCAGTAATATATGTTCATCCATATGACGACCTTTACTCACTTTAAAACAACTTTCATGTTGTGTTTTATAAATGACAAATTAAGGTGGGAAAATTTCGTGAAGAACAGTATCTTTTTAAATCCCAGACAATCACACCAACTGTGTGGCCCCAAAGTAAGCAGAGCTTGTGTTATGGATGACCATACAGCGAACTGAAGGGGAACCCAAAATAAACATACATTTATAAATTCACCAACTATGAACCGCGAATAAATATTTATGTTCATCACACAAAATGAAGCCCCGGCCAGGACTCGAACCTGGGACCTCCGGCGTATGAGGCAGGGTTACTATCCACTAGGCTACTCGGTCGTTTTGTAATAATATTCACTGCATTCCATGTACTTTGTGCAAAATTTAAGTGAAAGCAAAATAATTATTATGACGTGCTCTCTGTTTTATGTGTAAAAATATTATGAAATTAATGCCTTACAATTTTTTTTAAGCTATTGTCTGTGTAGAAAATCCTTAGCTTCGCTTTGCTCTACGTGGGATGGAGGCCATGATTGAACGGTAACCAATCACAATGCTTCACGTGGGCCGGGTCGCCCGGGTGAAGCTCTACCCATGTAGGTAGCTTTATGCGCAGGTCCCCCGAAGAGACCTAGGTGCCCTTGCATATCCTAGATGGTTTGCATTATTGATTTATATGCCGTTCCTCCCCGCGCCTCAATGTTGTTCCGTTTACACTGTTAACTGTTAGTTTATCTTCATCTCTCGTGTGTGCCGCCCGCGTGCGTACATTTGTCATAAGGTGCGTCCATAAATGACAATGAAGTGTCTGATGGTCAATATCTGCATATTCATTATCGAATACAAGGAAAAAGAAAAAGAATTTTCCTTGTCGATCTTGTGGATCTTCATCAGATTCAGCTCTCGCTATGTTCGCAAAAACTAAAGTTTGTTCTAAAGATACTCGTATTTTCATTCGGTTTATTTACATTCTTGTTCGTAAGTGGTTCTTCATAAAAATACCCCTGCTCAAGAAGTGCCTCCCTAATTCCTCCCGCGCAGGTACCGACTTCTCAAATGTTCATTCATGTTACCGTTGTGTCTGGTGTGGTACTGCTGTGATAATTTTTGATGTTATAATTGATATACATATATATAATTTATATATACATTGTGTTGAATGAGTTTGTGTATTTTGTTTTAATCTTTATTAATTTATTTTATTAAATTTTTTTTTAAGGTAACGATTTTGTACTCTATTGTTGTGAATTGCATTCCCATGCTTGTTATTATTCGTCTTGCATAAAAGCATCTATTTAAATGTTTGTCTTGTGAAATAAAAAAAAAAAAACAATAGACTGTTTTATATTTTCAATTTACATGTTACTTTTTATATCATAATATGTACTAAATATTATAATTTTGTATCTAGAGGTATTTTCGTTTCTGGAGAATTAGCTGCGAGCTAATTTTAGCCTGTTGCTTTGTCTGTGGTGTGAGGTAGGTGCGCCATTGCAGTCAGGAGGCAAAGCCCCCTTCCCCCTCGGGTAATTACATACGCGCATGTATGACGAGTGGGCACCTAGCTCCCGGAACCAGTCCTGGGAATCTGCTTTATTGATGGGTAAATGTCCTCCCCTCCCCCACCCACCGCCCTACTTGAAACCTAGGTCGGCCTGAGCTGCATCCTGGCACAGTGCACCTCCCAGTTCTGAACAGTTCACACGTCTCGCAATCTTTAACATTGAAATTTAAACAATGAATGGACTCTTCTTTAAATAATTGAATATTATACAGTGCTTTTTCTTTGTTTTTAAGAAGAATAATATTCTGAAGACGAAAAGAACTGGTATGTATTTTCTTTTTTTTTTTTTAGTTCATAATCAGCACTTTTTGTTAAGTAGTCATAATTTTATATCTAAGTTCTTTAACATTTTTGCCTAGTTTAAGGACTGAATTTGCAACGGCCCACCTGTTTGAATCTTGTGGTATCATTTATATAGAGGCTGTTGCTTTCCCTTAGGGGCTGCTGGTTCTGCAGCGAATTTATCAATAATTTACCTAGCCAATGGCGGTTTTGAGCTATGTTTTAAAATTATTTCGTAATTTATTGAAGGTACATAATATGTCGTTTCCTAGAAATCCCGAGTGAGGAGACGCTTAGGTGGGACCCGGTGAGACCCGGGCGGGCCCCTTGCATCGGGTTGCATTATTGATTACCCCTCCCCCCTCTGTCCCCGCCCTCCGCCGGTCCAGGCATCTAGGATTCTGTACCTGCGCTCTAGTGCATCTAGCCCAGATTTATTGAGCCCTGGCGGAGGCTGCGTTCATCGACATTAAACTGTCTGCTCCCGCCAAGACGATCGTGCGTTCGTGTTTATAGTTCGATCCATTCTTTTCTTACACATTATTTTACAATTTTGCTAGTGACTCCTTCTAGTCTAGTTTTAGGCTTTAACAACTAAAGAATTTGAAAGTTTTTGTTCGAATCATTTTGCGCAACAAGAAAATGTTAATTGAGTTCCACTTGTTGATTCATAAACGAAAAGTAGTGACGTCATATTTTTTATACTTTACTTATCATGCTTTTTGTAAATCGTAATAAGAACAGAGATTTATTTTCTTTTACATTTTACAATTGGCTTATGCTTTAAATTATGAGAGCTAGCATTGACTCTACTGAATTTTGACTAATGCGAATTATTATACATTGGCGTCAATAAAGTTATATGCCTTGAAATCCAATTTGACATTTTTGAATGTGTCTGTCATTCTGCGAGTGGACATATAACTTTTTACTGGTTTTAGGTTGGAGGAAATGCAAAAGCCAGGGAGTTCTTCGAAAGCCAACCCGACTATAACCCCGCTATGTCAATACAGCAGAAGTATAACACCAGAGCTGCCGCCATGTACAGACAGAGAGTAAGTACATTGTATTTCAAGTTTATATTTTTTGGAAATTGCGATTTTTTTTCAACTTGAAGACCTGTCATATACAGCAATTGAAATTGAACTGATGGTTGACAACTTGAGCCAATAATTTTTTGACTGACCGCCTACCTATTGATGTGACATAATATGTCATATCATATTATGCCATTTTTTATGGTGACAATTTTAAGACAATGTCAATAATGATTATAGTTTGACATTTGTTTGATGCCTTGAACATATGTACAAGCTAACGTGATATTTTTGATTATACGAGTGATGACTCGAATTTAGACTTGAAGGATATCCACTTGAGGATCCGACCTAAATTTTTTGATGAATTACACCTCGTTGACATAATTTGTTGTTTGCATTTTACTCGTTGACGTAAATTTATTTCGCCATGATAAAATGAGGTCGTCGGTGCTGATGACCACTTGACAATTCACTTGCATGGCAATTTGAATGATGACTTGACTGTTTACTGACTAATATGATTTCTATCGCAAAGATTTTTTAATAAATCTTTATTTATTTAAATGGGTCCTTATCTACAATGGATAATATATCGGCGCCATCGTATATACAAAATAACTAAATAGAACAAAAAAAAATACACAGCAAAAGAAAACAAATAATAATAACACTGTAACTAAGTACATTACAGTTGAGAAAGTATAATCATTGCGAAACCCTGGTTCTGAAGGATTGTCTGAATAAGACCTACGTCCATTACATTCCAATTATATATTGAGGTTGTCAACGTTGAAGATAACTTGAC
Source organism: Marasmarcha lunaedactyla (assembly GCA_923062675.1). Classification (NCBI taxonomy): domain Eukaryota; kingdom Metazoa; phylum Arthropoda; class Insecta; order Lepidoptera; family Pterophoridae; genus Marasmarcha; species Marasmarcha lunaedactyla. The sequence continues at coordinate 6,236,212 of OV281339.1, read as the reverse complement.
AAAGCTTCGACAAGAATGACGATAAGCTGATTAGATTTATAATGACTTGAATTGATACTGTCAATGATGACTTCAACTTATGGTTGATTGATATTATCAATAATGACTTAAATTTAGAGCTAGCATCAACCATGATGATGACTTTGATTTGATTGACGATGACTTGAATTGATATTGTCAATGATGACTGCAACTTAGAGCTAGCATCAACCATGATGGTGACATTGATTTGATTGACGATGACTTGAATTGATATTGTCAATGATGACTGCAACTTAGAGCTACCATCAACCATGATGGTGACATTGATTTGGGTTATAATGACTTGAATTGATACTGTCAATGATGACTTCAACTTATGGTTGATTGATATTATCAATAATGACTTAAATTTAGAGCTAGCATCAACCATGATGATGACTTTGATTTGATTGACGATGACTTGAATTGATATAGTCAATGATGACTGCAACTAAGAGCTAGCATCAACCATGATGATGACTTTGATTTGATTGACGATGACTTGAATTGATATAGTCAATGATGACTGCAACTTAGAGAAAGCACCAACCATGATGGTGACATTGATTTGGTTTATAATGACTTGAATTGATACTGTCAATGATGACTTCAACTTATGGTTGATTGATATTATCAATAATGACTTAAATTTAGAGCTAGCATCAACCATGATGATGACTTTGATTTGATTGACGATGACTTGAATTGATATAGTCAATGATGACTGCAACTTAGAGAAAGCACCAACCATGATGGTGACATTGATTTGGTTTATAATGACTTGAATTGATACTGTCAATGATGACTTCAACTTATGGTTGATTGATATTATCAATAATGACTTAAATTTAGGGCTAGCATCAACCATGATGATGACATTGATTTGATTGACGATGACTTGAATTGATATTGTCAATGATGACTGCAACTAAGAGCTAGCATCAACCATGATGATGACTTTGATTTGATTGACGATGACTTGAATTGATATAGTCAATGATGACTGCAACTTAGAGAAAGCACCAACCATGATGGTGACATTGATTTGGTTTATAATGACTTGAATTGATACTGTCAATGATGACTTCAACTTATGGTTGATTGATATTATCAATAATGACTTAAATTTAGAGCTAGCATCAACCATGATGATGACTTTGATTTGATTGACGATGACTTGAATTGATATAGTCAATGATGACTGCAACTTAGAGAAAGCACCAACCATGATGGTGACATTGATTTGGTTTATAATGACTTGAATTGATACTGTCAATGATGACTTCAACTTATGGTTGATTGATATTATCAATAATGACTTAAATTTAGGGCTAGCATCAACCATGATGATGACTTTGATTTGATTGACGATGACTTGAATTGATATAGTCAATGATGACTGCAACTAAGAGCTAGCATCAACCATGATGATGACTTTGATTTGGTTGACGATGACTTGAATTGATATTGTCAATGATGACTGCAACTTAGAGAAAGCACCAACCATGATGATGACTTTGATTTGGTTTATTATGACTTGAATTGATAACATCAATGATGACTTCAACGTAGAGCTAGCATCAACCATGATGATGACTTTGATTTGATTGGTGATGACGAATTGATATTGTCAATGATGACTGCAACTTAGAGCTAGCATCAACCATGATGATGACTTTGATTTGATTGATGATGACTTGAATTGATATTGTCAATGATGACTTCAACTTAGAGCTAGCATCAACCATGATGATGACTTTGATTTGATTGATGATGACTTGAATTGATATTGTCAATGATGACTTCAACTTAGAGCTAGCATCAACCATGATGATGACTTTGATTTGGTTGACGATGACTTGGATTGATATTGTCAATGATGACTGCAACTTAGAGAAAGCACCAACCATGATGATGACTTTGATTTGGTTTATTATGACTTGAATTGATATTGTCAATGATGACTTCAACTTAGAGCTAGCATCAACCATGATGATGACTTTGATTTGATTGGTGATGACGAATTGATATTGTCAATGATGACTGCAACTTAGAGCTAGCATCAACCATGATGATGACTTTGATTTGATTGATGATGACTTGAATTGATATTGTCAATGATGACTTCAACTTAGAGCTAGCATCAACCATGATGATGACTTTGATTTGATTGATGATGACTTGAATTGATATTGTCAATGATGACTTCAACTTAGAGCTAGCATCAACCATGATGATGACTTTGATTTGATTGACGAAGACTTGAATTGATATTGTCAATGATGACTGCAACTTAGAGCTACCATCAACCATGATGGTGACATTGATTTGGTTTATAATGACTTGAATTGATACTGTCAATGATGACTTCAACTTATGGTTGATTGATATTATCAATAATGACTTAAATTTAGAGCTAGCATCAACCATGATGATGACTTTGATTTGGTTGACGATGACTTGGATTGATATTGTCAATGATGACTGCAACTTAGAGCTAGCGTCAACCATGATGATGACTTTGATTTGGTTGACGATGACTTGGATTGATATTGTCAATGATGACTGCAACTTAGAGAAAGCACCAACCATGATGATGACTTTGATTTGGTTTATAATGTCTTGAATTGATACTGTCAATGATGACTTCAACTTATGGTTGATTGATATTATCAATAATGACTTAAATTTAGAGCTAAGAAAGCACCAACCATGATGATGACTTTGATTTGGCTTATAATGACTTGAATTGATATTGTCAATGATGACTGCAACTTAGAGCAGTTTTTTTTCGAACTGGTGGTAGAATCATGTTTTATTTGACGTCAATAAGAACAAGTAATTGTCAATGTTGAGAAATAAATATTTGAATTTGAATTTGAATTTGAGCTAGCATCAACCATGATGATGACTTTGATTTGATTGGTGATGACTTGAATTGATATTGTCAATGACAACTTCAACTAAGAGCTAGCATCAACCATGATGATGACTTTGATTTGATTGATGATGACTTGAATTGATATTGTCAATGATAACTTCAACTTAGAGCTAGCATCAACCATGATGATGACTTTATTTTGGTTGATGATGACTTGAATTGATATTGTCAATGATGACTGTAACTTAGAGCTAGCATCAACCATGATGATGACTTTGATTTGGTTGATGATGACTTGAATTGATAATGTCAAAGATGCCTGCAACTTAGGGCTAGCATCAACCATGATGATGACTTTGATTTGATTAACGATGACTTGAATTGATATTGTCAATGATGACTGCAACTTAGAGCTAGCATCAACCATGATGATGACTTTGATTTGGTTTATTATGACTTGAATTGATAATGTCAAAGATGCCTGCAACTTAGGGCTAGCATCAACCATGATGATGACTTTGATTTGATTAACGATGACTTGAATTGATATTGTCAATGATAACTTCAACTTAGAGCTAGCATCAACCATGATGATGACTTTATTTTGGTTGATGATGACTTGAATTGATATTGTCAATGATGACTGTAACTTAGAGCTAGCATCAACCATGATGATGACTTTGATTTGGTTGATGATGACTTGAATTGATAATGTCAAAGATGCCTGCAACTTAGGGCTAGCATCAACCATGATGATGACTTTGATTTGATTAACGATGACTTGAATTGATATTGTCAATGATGACTGTAACTTAGAGCTAGCATCAACCATGATGATGACTTTGATTTGGTTGATGATGACTTGAATTGATAATGTCAAAGATGCCTGCAACTTAGGGCTAGCATCAACCATGATGATGACTTTGATTTGATTAACGATGACTTGAATTGATATTGTCAATGATGACTGCAACTTAGAGCTAGCATCAACCATGATGATGACTTTGATTTGATTAACGATGACTTGAATTGATATTGTCAATGATGACTGCAACTTAGAGCTAGCATCAACCATGATGATGACTTTGATTTGATTAACGATGACTTGAATTGATATTGTCAATGATGACTGCAACTTAGAGCTAGCATCAACCATGATGATGACTTTGATTTGATTAACGATGACTTGAATTGATATTGTCAATGATGACTGCAACTTAGAGCTAGCATCAACCATGATGATGACTTTGATTTGATTAACGATGACTTGAATTGATATTGTCAATGATGACTGCAACTTAGAGCTAGCATCAACCATGATGATGACTTTGATTTGATTGACGATGACTTGAATTGATATTGTCAATGATGACTGCAACTTAGAGCTAGCATTAACCATGATGATGACTTTGATTTGATTGATGATGACTTGAATTGATATTGTCAATGATGACTGCAACTTAGAGCTAGCATCAACCATGATGATGACTTTGATTTGATTGACGATGACTTGAATTTTTTGTCGATTATTGATGAGTTGAATTGATATTATTAATGATGCCTATAACTTTGATCAATTTATCAAAAATAATATCAGTTTTGAATGAACATTGAATGAACATGAATTTTTAATGATACTTTAATTGGAATTAAATTTTAAGTTGATGAAAATTTTACATGTTTGATAAAGAATTGAATTACTCTTAAACAATGGTCTTTAACTATAATTTAATGAATTTACGGGATTCTTACCACGATTTTCGATTTTTATTTCGCGTCCGATATTTCGATGCTGTTGCAAGCACCATGATTGCGGACTGGCAGATGTAGGTAGGTGGCGATGTCGGTTAGAGGCAGATAAATCGATCTACCCTCCTTCTCGTTGGTTTTGATCTGCTACAACAGGAACTCACATTTTTGTCGTTTTTGCAATACACGCTCACCGTATCACTGGGTTTTTGACCGAACACACCACGATTGTTGTTTTTTCGTTTCATGAATGTCCTAACCACTGGGTTCCACGTACTAGATAATTTAAAAGCGTCTTCTCGATTAAAGTTATTTTCGCACTTTTTTTTTCTAAGGCTTCTTTAACGAGTCGCGGTATGTAGTGTCGTTCCGTAGATAAATCCGAGTATTATAGAACTCAATCCAATGGTTAGGGCCTGATTCTAGCAAATGTTCGGCGATGGTTGACTTGTTTGTGCCTGAGTTTTTTATGGCTTTTATATGTTCCTTAAGACGGCATGAAATGGTTCTTTTCGTCTGGCCAACGTAGGAGCTGCCACAGCTGCAGTCAATTTTATAAACACCCGGTGTCTCAAGAGGTATGTGATCTTTCGGTGAGCGCAGACACTGATTGATTTTCTTATAAGGAGTGAAAATCGTGTCAATAGAATATTTATTTAATATTCTTCCTATTTTATCTGTTACTCCTTTTAAGTATGGCATGAAGGAGGGCTGACGCTTCACCTTGGGTGTATTTGGTATGGTTCTCGTGTTGCGTTTTATAGTTGATACCTTCAGGTTGTAACCATTTTAGCCATTTTATAAAATGGCTACAACGTGAAGGTGTCGATTTATCTGCCTCTAACTGTCATCGCCACCTACCTACATCTGCCAGTCCGCGATCATGGTGCTTGCAACAGCATCGGAATATCGGACGCGCGAAATAAAAATCGAAAATCGTGGTAAGAATCCCGTGAATTCATTAAATTATAGTGAAAATAACCGCGATAGTTTAAAACAGTTATTAATGGTCTTTAACTCTTTATTAACAAAGGATCTCATGAGGACTTTGAGATGGGCTGTAAGAAGTTTACGACATAAAATTTCTATATCCATATTTTCTTTTGCATGGTGACTTTATTGAATTATTTACAATTGCTGTTTAATTTTATCGGTCAGATGCCGCTTCTGAAGAAAGTAATTAACAGCTTCTGCAAACGGGTTAAGTACCGAAACCGTATATCTGTATTTTTAGTAGGAGATGATTTACTTAATATTTGAGGGTATCGCTAAAATTGTCTCTTAATGTGCATGTTTTAAAATTATGGATAAATATCATATCGATAATCACCTAAAGAGCTTTGCTAATACATTGGAAAATTGATCAAAACGCTTTTAAGTATGTTCGTTTATCGTTTACGGTAATTGTGGGGGGCTTCGATGCTAGGTTTTATATTGACAAACCGCAAAAATACGAAATCTCTAAAATGACAATCTTAATCTAGGAATAGGAAGATGTTTTATAATTAACGAAATACTTAGTTCGTTTTTTGATTTTCCAAAACTTTTCCAGCATTGTAACCATAGTAAATTCGAACTGTTTGCAGTTTGTTTATTTATTTGTTACTTTAACGCTTTCACAGATAAACTGCGCGACCGATCATCATATTTGCTTTGATCACGCGCTGTCTGCGGCATAGAGAATCATACAGAGTGCCTTTTGTCCAGATAAAGTTATTTTCCCGAGGGATATGCGTCCGAAACGAAGAGTGTTGCGTAGTATGAAAATAGTTTTAAAGATTTATACATTTTCTGAGCTTTAATGTCCTGGATTTTGCCTTTTTATCTCTCCCACGTATATGTTGCTAAAAATATTTTTGTTGGTTAACAAAATTCTAATTGAGAAAATACACGTATTTTCCTCTGTTGCCTTTTAATTAAAATTATAATTCAGTTTCGTAAAAAAATTCCTTTCTGGTATAGGTTTGACATGAAAACGTTAGAAACATTTTTGTAGGAAATAAATATTCGTGAAGAACCAAAATTGATATATAAAAGAAAAAAAAACAACATTAAAGGCAATTACAAAAACTTAAACAACATACGTTTAGGATGGGATATGAACCGCGGATCCAACCACTCGCAACCAAAACCTACCTAAAGAAACAAACGTTTTAGCTACAATGCCAATAGGCACTGACAGTTGAAGTCGAATAAAGAGTATTTTGGAGAACATTTATTTCAAAAATAACTTTGATTCCCCCTCCCTTTAAACGTTCAGCGAGGGAATTTATTAACATGTCGTTACAGCAGGCAACCCCTGCTTAAAAGGAACTTCTTCTGCGAAATTTCTGGGTCGTAACTCTTGTAGTTTTGAAGATTTTGTGACGATTCAGTGACATTGGATTTGATTATAATAAAATTACTGATGTAAGACTGTGAATTAAGGATTTGGAAGACTGAAAGACTGTGAAGAAAGGCTCAGTAGGCGAGCTATGGGTGACAAACGCAGAACTGAGGCGTTTGCCTACTCGTTCTAATATCAATAACGATTTTAAATTCCATAAAGGCGTATCCAAACTATTACCTAAACCTGTGATAAAACAATGTTATTTAACATGTGTGGATAAACGAAAAAGGTTTAATAATCGCATCGTTAGGCATATAGCTCGAGGTGCGCGTCTTATATAACATTGCGAGAATGTTATATTGCACTGTTGTTGAAGTGTTCACAGCACTGTTACACATAACGATGTTAATAAACAAAGTAATGAATGTGGACACTTTATATAACATGTTTTGTTAATAGTTTCTTATCACTCACAACTTTATGGTCATGAAGAAATGACAAAGATAATGATGTGAAACTAGCAACTTTTTTTACAAAATTTTTGAGGCACTGCGAAGTTTGTGAGATAATAATTTGTTATTTCGATAGAAATAAATTGTTAAAGATGATTTTATTTGCATTAATGTAAAATGTATGAAGTCCTTATGTTGAGGCTTCTCTCTGTGTAGCTTTACGACAGTGCGCCTTCTGTTAATGCTCTTTTCATAGATACTTTCATAACATGTTCTTGGTGTTTGATCGTAATGTTTTTTTCATTGAGTGAAATTTCTATTGTGTTGTTAAGCAAACAACAGGTTGTAAGATTATTTTTGATTGAATCTATATTGTAATTTTTGGGTACCGGTTAAAAAAAAGCATTCTGTAAAAATATAATTTTCCATTTTTATTATTAATATAATTTTCCATATTTATTTTTATAACCGAAGTTTGGCCTGATTATGATAAACGATAATCCTGCCGTCTATTACCGATATTCAAAAATCAAGACGTCAAAAAATCACATACCAACTAAAAAATCTCATTGTGAGTGAAGCCACACTCATCGAGTTTTAAGAGGTGACGCTTAGTCGTCCTCAGTATAAACTAGTTTTCTAAGAAATCCAGGAACATAAAGCAGGATGACAGACGTGGAATCTGCGTTGTGACATACGGGCAACAACGGTCGTGCAGCCTCAGTAATTTTAGAGAGGTCACAACTGGCGCTTCCGGTACGTTGCGACGATTTACTTTCTGTGCTGCGTTGCTCACTCGGAGCTGCAAGTCCGAGTGAAGAAGTAGTGAACTACACCGACCAGCTATGAAGTAAACTCTGCGTGGGCTTATTGGCTGCGTCAATCTGATTTTATTGCGAAAATTATAGCGATGCATCGTTTGACAATGCCAGGTGTAGCCATAGCCTTTCATCTCAACTTCTAATATGTCAAATGTGTTCTAATCTATTTCTCAATCATCAGCCTTTTCACATATCAGACATTCTAACATTCGCTCTATATTAAACAGTCATCTATATACAGGGTGTTAGCGTTAGTACTGACCATCATTTCAGGGTCGGTAGGTGGCACTAAAAATGAATATTAACAAAAATTATTTGGCCAAATTCAGCGTATAAAAACAGTTATGCACTTTTGAATGATTTTTTTTTTCATTTATCCTTGCTTTTATTTAAATATTCCTAAATGTAAGAGTACTCAATGAATTTTTTTTGCGATTAAATTCGGTAAAAGTGTAACATTATTTAAATATAGATTTCATAAAATAGAACAATATCTTGAGAAGAGTTGCGACTGGCAAACAAACGAATTTAAATTGATTCCGATTCGTTTGAGGAACTGCTGTCTTAATCGTCATCTTCACCTTGATGTAATTATATTATTATCAATAATAGTATCAATACTGATATCTCGATCAAAGTTTTCGATAATGAGATTTTTCGTTTTTGAAACGACCATCGACTCATCTTTTGCTACTTTCCCGCAGGCTTCTTTCAAATGGCATCTTTTTTGTGCTGAATGTTGTAGAAGTTTTGTGGCGGGCTGCGAATCCTTTGCAGAACTTTTCTTCTGTATATTTTTATATATTGAAAACCAATATTATTTCGAATTTTGAATAAACTGGTTTTACTTCCTTTAAACAAATAAGCTGCTTTCAAAGATGCCGAAAGCTTGGTCCTATTATGAGTCCTATTATGCGTCGGTGTCGAATCAATATCCGTCACGTAAAACGTTTTCTTACATGCCAGAGGAGCCGAACTTTTTCATTATTAATATTAGTTATTGTTCGTTTGCTAACTCCAAGCGCTTAAGAAACGCAATCTTGTCTCTAAGGAATCTTGAAGCTTCATGATAAGAATTCCACTTTTCAATTTTTGTCGACGTTTCAAGACGGAACAGTCAATTAAACGAAGCCGACTCAAGAAAAACAAAACGAGAAACACAGGAGAACGTAGTCTGTGCGCACGAAATGACAACAGACGAGTGTTTAAGCGTCACAAAATGGTAGCCCAACACACTATTGTACTAAATTCAAATATTTGCTTCACAGCCCATGTAAATTATATAATTAAAAAGAGTGAAAAAATATAACTTTAATGCGCGCACTCTCTGGGGTTCGGTCCCCACCAAACCAGACTATTGTATTATGCATTAGCCTGGAGCATTATGGATTATGGTTTGTTTTGCCTTGTTCCATGTAACAAAACAGTGTTACATCTACTGAACAAGTTGCAAAGTAAGTCCGTTCGGATCATCTTAGGTGCCATGAAATCCTCACCCATTAATGCTATGCAGGTGGAGTGTGCGCAACCCTTTACAGCTTCGAAGGAAATTTCTGGCAGATAGATCCTCGCCAACATCCAACAAGTTCGTTCCCATCCACTTCATACTAAACGTAACTACCTAAAATAATCAGCTTCTTTCCTTACATTCTAGTTAAGAGTGTCTCAAATTTAAACACTTTCCCTATTCCTACATTCTCGATGGATCGTCTAATACACTACACTTTTCCCTATGAATCCCTTATATATTCCCCCAATGTTATATTGAGTCTAGGTTTAGCTAAAAACAATAACAGTAGTAACAACAGCTGATTGCCATAAAACGCAGAATTTCAAATAATTATAAAGGTTTACAGGTTTAAGGTTTAGTTTACATTCTCGCTGCGACCGCCGCCCGGTACGGACGTTCTGAGACCGCTGCGATTGATCGGTTACTTGTGTAGGAATTTTTTGTAACCTCAGATTCAAATTTAAATATTTATTTCTCAAAATTGACAATTACTTGTTTTTATTGACGACCTAGTTACAAGGACCCGAAAATAGCGAACTACAACATCGTACGTCACGATAGGCTTACCGCCTCGCCTACAAAGGTGGTACCCTCATCTGTTACAAAAGGTCTCTACTATCAGCTTACATATTTTGAAATGTGTAAGTTTATTTAGTACAATTATTTGACTTTTACATCTAAAATAAAATGCTTTATGACCTCACTAACCAATATTGTACGTAAAATAAATAAGTCTATGTAGACGATTAAAACTTAAATTTTGTTTTATTTTGTTTTTCATATTTATTTTTAAATATAAGTTTTTAGCTATCCAACAACGTATAACAATCTAGGGTTTTATGAAAAATTTGTAGAAAAACTTAGTTTCATAGGCTATAGGGGAGGCAAATAAGTTAATGAAACAATAGGTGAGTACAAGATACTAAAATACAAAACTTTTAAGTTCCAACAAAACATCTAAATTTCATGTTCAACTTGTCCGCCTCTGTCTTGCACGCATTTTCGCATTCTTTTACGAAGTCCACTTTTTGCTACACCAATAGTTAAAGTCCTTCTCATTTCATTCGCCGCATTAATTACCTGTCTCTCAATACTTCAACTGACGATTTTGCATTTTTTTCGAGGCCCAATAATAAGCGTCGTGATAATTGGTAATCCCATCTTTATCAAATTTCGACTCATCTGTCCACAAGATTTTTTAAAGGAAAATCTTCGACATCAGCATTTAACATAAATCTGGAGAAATCCAATCTTCTCACGAATCTCCCTCTTCGATAGCATGTATCGGCGTATAATGATATGGGTATAAGTCCGCTGTATGAACGGTAAACCATACTTTCCGTTGCCAGAATCCCAGATCACGGGCAACCATATTAGTGGAAGTGGTTGGATCCAATCGAAATCGTTCCACTATCTCATTGTTTTGTTCTTCGTCGTCATCAATCACACCTGGTCTTAAATAAATCGTAAAGTGTGTAGCTCGCAAGCACCGCATTAACGTTAAAGGACGATTGGCTGTTAAAACTGCTACCTGGGGGCTCGCACCTAAGCTTTTTCTATTTTTATTAACAACCTAAATTGTATAGCTGATGAAACGTAGATATTTTTTGGCACATCTGTAAAACAGACACCACAGTATTTTTTTTAGATATCCCTTAAAGAAAAATAAAATAAACTTATTTATTTTTTTACGAACAATATTGGTTATCGAGGTCATAAAGAAACTTATTTTACATGTAAAAATAAAAAAATAGTAATTGAGCTATAAGACTTAAACATTTCTAAATATGTAAGCTGATAGCCGAATATCGGGAAATTTTTATAAAAAATAATTAAATTCAAATATCTCGATAACGGTTGGATTTAGGATAGGGTGTTTCGTAGTCAAATAGTCAGAAACGATGAAAAGTACACGCCCTCAACACGCCCTAGGTTGGCTTAACCTGTAACCCTGTGTAAATAGTTACTCATATTCCGCTGCTTGCATTCGCGCGTTTGTTTTGTGCGCTGTTTTATCTATTATTAACGGAACATAAACAGCATATCCCAAAAAGAAAAAAATAGATTAGCTGTAAAATATTTATTTAATGAACATTTGATGAACTTGAACGAACCAGTTCCAGGACGTTTGAAAGGAGTGCTAAATTATTCAATGTTTAAAACTATTTTGACACTACGAAATACCCGTGGTTTTAACTTTATCTGGATGAAAGGCACTCTTTTTGCTTCACTATAACGCTGACAGCGCGTGTACAAAACAAATATGATGATTAGCTGTGAATGCGTTACAAAGAAAGGAATAAATAAACAATAAGCAAATTTAAGGTCGAATTTACTATTGTTTCGATGCAGGAAAAGTTGTTGAAAATCAAAAACGAACATATTGTTTCGTTAATTTTAAAATGTCTTCCTATTTCTGGATTAAAACTGTAAAGTTAGGGGCATCGTGTTTTTTTGTGGTTTGTCAATATAAAACCTACGACAGAAGCACCCTGCTCATAACATAAACGGTAAACGTGAGTAGATAAAAGTCTTATACAATACAATATTACAATACGTATAGTTAGAAAGGTACTTCATCAGCATACATAACAAATCAAGCCTCCCAATCAATATACATATCCCAATATACCTTCCTACCGACTAAAGTATTAGCAAAGCTACTTCGGTGTTGATCTATATGAATTTTGAAACATGCACATTAAAGACAACTTTAACCATACCATAGTGAGAAAGGCACTGTAAATAATTTCCGTAGATCTAAACTAAAAATTCATATGTACGGTGTAGGGACTTAACCCGTTTGCAAAAGCTGATTTTTACTGTCCTCACAAGCGGCACCTAGTCGGTAAAATTAAACAACAGTTGAAAATCACTCAATAAAGTTACCATGAAGGGTACAACATGAATTAAAAAATATTTTTTTTATATTGCCAAAAATTTATTTAATACAATACATGCACCAAACAGAAAAAGTCTGGAATAGTAACAGACTTCCCTGTGATTATCCCACAGTAATCATCCCACACGTTTAATAGTATTTGAGGGCGTAATAAATCAAACAGATCACAATTTCACAGAAAATAATTATCTTGAAGAGAATCCAGGACGGATTCTTTAAGTTTATTTTGACTACTTTTAGAATAAATAGTAAAAATATTATAAATGAGTATTTAAAGTATGTGTATTTTTTTAATATATATATTTTTTATCAATGGAACAATATTCCTCTACAATTTCATAAAGTAAGACCATGCATTATTCCTTTACTTTTTAAGCTCGTTGGGTTGTTACATTTTGGGATAATTTAATTATCATGCAAGTTCCAAACGAATGAAGGCTTACTCTTGGGTAAAGATTAGTTGGAATTATTTGCAGTAAACAGTACAGCAAGAAGTTAACATTGTTAATAGTATATCAAATAAATATATGGTTTAAAATTTTCTGACCATTTACCATTTGTGGGATAAGCTATTACATTTTTAAGCTTTGTTATTGAGTTAAACACAAGCAAATATATTTACCGCCTAATAGTATAGGCAAGCGAGGCCGCTAGCTAATTGTATAAGGTATAAGGCAACTGATTTGGCTGATTCAGCACCTACTGGTTATAGTAGGTGGTTGATTCTTAGTGTGGCAATAGTATCCGCAAGTTTGACTGTTATTTATAGATGCCAAATTAAATATATAAAAATGTAAATATATATACATATATAAATATATATAAATATCAATTTTTTTTCGAAATATACAGTTTATTTATGGCCCTATTAGCCTTTTAAATTTCACCGGACTTTGATATCAACAACGCAAGTTAACTTTGTGCGTGTTCTATTTAAGGTCACACTCAGCAACATTAACGGTTATTCTCTCTTTTTTCTTCCTATGAACGCAGATTTCAGCCCTTGCCGAAGGGCTTCCTTGGAGCCCGAGTGATTACAAGGCGGAAACTGTCGACAGGCCCGTCGAGTGGAGTCAGTCCCGAGACAACTACTCATCCGGAGACCACACTTTCCAATCAGGCGGATCTGATTGTAATATCAATTATAGGTGAGCACAGGACAAAAGACTAGTAATAGCCCCCAAGCAAGCGTTATGTGTGTCTAAATAAAAATAATAATGATCTTACATGAAAGGAAATAACCATTACTGAAACAAAAAAGGCATCTAGATTCTAATTCGGGAAATGTGGTCAACCTGCGATGCGAAGCTTTGATCATTTTCTACACAAAATGTATGTAAAGATCTAACGTTTGTATGGTCACTTTTACTTATTAATATTAAGTGGCATCCATCCAAGGACTTTAATTAATAAAAGGTGCGGATTTTTTATACTGTCATGGTTGGCGTTGACTTTATCCGTTTTATTTCACTGGTTTTAAAACTCAACCACAAACAAGTGGTTACTAGAATAAAATAAATAAAACTGGTAAAAACAAGGTCTTCCGTACCGCCTTCGTCCTATCGCAACAAACTATAATACCATTAGTTGTATATACGAAGGAAACCTTTCTGTAGTTCCCCCTTAACAGTAGTCTTGTTTCAGCGGTGGAGAATCAGGATCTAACCGGTACACCGGGTTCGGCAGCAGTCCGCGCCAGCCGTCCTCCACCCCCATGTCCCCCATACACAGTGGCAATGAAATCGTCGACAACACGCTGGCTTCGCTCGCGACGGTATGTAGTTGATTAGTTCTCAGTGGTGCTGATTCTGTTACTCTGAACTACGGATATTGGAATTATTGGTCGGTTATCGAAAAGCTGTGTATGGAATTTGGATATGTGATATTATTGGATGAATATTGGAATTTAATTGTCTTAATTTTATGCTGGGGCTTCCTTATACCGCGAGAGTTTATTCGCAATAATGATTGACAATTTTTTGGCCTCACATGTCGCAACAACGCGTATTAATAAATCTCACTCGGGTCCGCACGCCATCTTGAAAGTTTGAAAGAGAAAGACAGTTCTTTTTTTAATAGAAATAATTTGAAAATAATTTCTGTCTCGTTGAGAAATATTTATAAAATAATTATGCGAAGAAGCCACATTTTAATAAAAATATACAAAAAATTGACTCTAAAATAGTTTCTAGCAAGAGAATCAACACCTTAGTATTGTAAAATGGATTATAGGCTTGTTGAAATATGTCGCTAGTGCTATGTTAATTCCATAGTCATTGAGACTGTTGAGAAGATTGGACCTCATATTTGCTGCGATAAGAAAATATACTAGCTACATATTTTAATAAAGAAAATAACTCGAGAATTTCGTAGAGAGGGCGAATCAAAGTAATATGTTGTCGTTTAATATCTCGGAAAATAACATCTTGCATAGCACCATGTAATTTTATTTTGGTCTTTTAAATGATATGTGGTTACTTGTTTGCCCGTCTGTAATATATTTTATGTTTGGTGTCGTTCATATAAGTTTTTGTGCAATGTTTAGCTGGATTAGAATTACAAGTCTAAAGAAATTTGTTTGTCCCGCCAGCAACCGAACAGCATAAGCCGAGCGCCACTTTTCTGGAAGTTAATCCATATATATATTTTTCAACATACGTGGAAAAAATTAAGATTTTGCCGCCGGCATGCCCATTGATGTCGGCACAAACATTTGGGTGGCGACCATTTCATTTCTTATATAAATTTATTTTACCAAATCGCCGTGAGTGTGTTTCCAAAGTTTACATAGGATGTTTACAGGTTATAACTTTATTACAGGTATTGTTAAGGCCGCACTCAGAGACGTTAAATGAATCTTTATACGCTCTTTCTCAGAGTCAGTTAATGGTTCATTAAGGCACCTCAATGATCATTAAACTTAGGTAAAACAGAACCATTACTTAAGTCACAAATCAGAGGTTTATTGTTGTTACTTTGATTTTTAGGTACATTCGTTACCTGCTCGATAGTCAGTTTCTTGTCTTTTAATTTTAAATAGGTGTCGTCAGAAAACAATATGACAAGCATTGATTCTTAACCAAGAATGGCAGATCATTGACATATACAAAAAATAAGAAAGTACCAAGAACCGAGCCTTAGGGTGCACCCATAGTCACTGCCGACTCGAATGATTTTTCTCCGTTTATTTCATTTTTCTATTGTCTATTGGAAATGATTTAATCAAACCAAGCGCGTGGTTTGTTGCGGTGATTAGATCTGTGGCAAAATGTTAATTATAAAACTACAATAAATGCTGTCTATAAGTTAAAATGTGCATTTAAACCGAATAAATAAAAATATTTTTAGTGTAGCTACACCAAAACGGCTTGTCGATAAATTATCGATACGAGTTCTTTGACTTAGTGTCCCCAGCATGACGATTTCATAAATCGATCATAGTTAAGTAAAATTTTCCTTTATCTGTCTTGTAGATGTGGCTTACCTAAACTCCTTAAATTTACGTTAGTTGAGTAATCCTTAAAACTAATTAATCTCTCTGAGTGCGGCTGGTAGTCAGCTAAGGTACACATATTTTACATACAGTTGTGTTCTAATATATGGTCTACGAACTATGTGTTATTTTGTCTCCTAAAAATCCGTAACTCATGCAAAAAGCATGTAAGTAAAATGATATTATTTCTGGATTTCATTAACTCGAGCAATTGGAATATGATTATCAATCGACGGTCTTGGTTATCTGTAACTTTATTGAATCACAAATTCACATACAAAGTTTTTATATTCTTTGTGTTCATCCTCCTAATCAGCTATGTGGATACAAGGATATAAGGTAGTCGAGGTTTTAAATGCTACATTTATGGTTACATTTATATTTATACCAAAGTTTATGGTATAAATGGTTTGTTTTAAGTGACATGCTCCATATTTTGTTCTCGTGGATTAAAAGTCGCCGTATGAACTCATTGTATTGCCTAAACAAATATTCAGGTGTGTGAGACAGCGTCCAATCTATTATTCTAGTATATACGGTCTCTAGAAACTAGGAGCTTCAAAAGTACTAGTTATATTATTTAGTGTGATGTTCGGTTTTTCTCAATCTAAGATGAAAAGCAAATGATGGTCACACTCAGTTCATTCGTGGAAATCAGCAGCGGCTCAGTCAAGCCGCGGTTTTCTCGATTTGAGATCCCGGTAACTGGTACATGTACCAATAACTTTGGTAACGGTTCATGTTACCAATGGGTGTAACTAAATTGGGTGTAACTGAGGTTAAAGGCTGTTGTATACTTCGTTGTACTAAACGTCATTTATTATAATAGTTACGATCTTCCAACTTAGCACACAAAGACCTACCTTGGTATGTTGTCTTGTCGATGATTTGGTAGATTAACTATTCTTTGACGAGCTATTTTGGAAAGATGGTGTCCATAATCCGTGTAGGCGCGGATCAGAATACTCCTACCGCCACGGGCAAGCGTGTCGTAAGAGGCGACTAACCCGACTGCTGTTTAATAAGAGCCGCATTCCTGCAGAGCCACATGGATGCAAGCATTCAGTTACAGTTTGACAAACTGAGGCGGTTTTTCTTTAGTTCCCAAGTGCCAATG
This sequence comes from Marasmarcha lunaedactyla, assembly GCA_923062675.1. Classification (NCBI taxonomy): domain Eukaryota; kingdom Metazoa; phylum Arthropoda; class Insecta; order Lepidoptera; family Pterophoridae; genus Marasmarcha; species Marasmarcha lunaedactyla. The sequence continues at coordinate 6,218,937 of OV281339.1, read as the reverse complement.
CCAAAGACTGGATCGAACGAACCATTACTTTCTATTTCGGGGTTTCTCGAAGGTCTTTCATCTCATGTCTCATTTTAAACGTAAGCTTGAACGCAGGTCGAGTTTGTCTGAGTTTGTAAATTATTTTACATATACATTTCTAGAACCTGATATGCTATGGTTTAATCTCTGATTATGCATACTGTTATCAAGATTTATCATCTTCCAATACTTGAGCTGTTTTCTTGTTAATTGAGATCCATAAGCTGGGTGATTAAAATAATGACAAGCTGAATTGATCTAAATTGTGTGCACCGCACAAAACCTTTTTGTCACACAGTAATTTTGCCAAAACTTCTACACGGTAAATAAATTTACTTAAAATAAAGAAAATTTACTCCAGTTAAAGCAAATTTCATAAGTCCAAGAAAACGATTCACTCATATATGGGGAAAAGAATATTTTCTTAAAATAAAATTAGGGATAATCTTGGCTAATTTTCTTTTAAATAAGATTAATATGCTTATATGATTAAAATGGAATAATGTCACTTCAAATCAATATTTTCTTGTAAATCAAATAAACATTAACTTGACTGACGGTAACATTCTCTTCAATTAAGAAGTTATGTCTTCCATTCAAAACTTTCATTATTTTTAATTTAGGTAATATTCTCTTCAATTGAGAAGTTATGTTTTCCATTCAAAACTTTCATTATTTTTAATTTAAGTAATATTCTCTTCAATTAAGAAGTTATGTCTTTCATTCAAAACTTTCATTATTTTTAATTTAGGTAATATTCTCTTCAATTAAGAAGTTATGTCTTTCATTCAAAACTTTCATTATTTTTAATTTAGGTAATATTCTCTTCAATTAAGAAGTTATGTCTTTCATTCAAAACTTTCATTATTTTTAATTTAGGTAATATTCTCTTCAATTAAGAAGGGATGTGTTTCATTCAAAACTTTCATTATTTCTAATTTAGGTAATATTCTCTTCAATTAAGAAGTTATGTCTTCCATTCAAAACTTTCATTATTTTTAATTTAAGTAATATTCTCTTCAATTAAGAAGTTATGTCTTTCATTCAAAACTTTCATTAGTTTTAATTTAGGTAATATACTCTTCAATTAAGAAGTTATGTCTTTCATTCAAAACTTTCATTATTTTTAATTTCGGTAATATTCTCTTCAATTAAGAAGGGATGTGTTTCATTCAAAACTTTTATTATTTTACATCTACATTGTATTTAGCTATGAATGCATAAACGTGATCAAGCAGCCCCACTGTTGTGCTATTAAATTATTACATAAAATTGTTGTTTGGCGCAGCGCGCGTGCTCAACAGTTTCATGTAGGTATTTGACAACGGAGCAGCCTAGGTATCTTGACCGCGCATATGCATTAGCCTTTTTTTCTTTGACATTGACAAATGACACCGCAATACATGAAAGACATATATATCATCATCATCATCATCATCAGCCCATATTCGTCCACGTCTGGACATAGGCCTCCCCAATTGCACGCCATCAAGGTCTATCCTCGGCTACTCGCATCCAGCTCCTGCCAGCCATCCTGCGCAAATCATCACTCCACCGTGTCTGAGGACGTCCTACACTACGTTTGCCGAGACGCGGTCACCACTCAAGAACTCGTTTACCCCAACGGTTATCGGTTCTGCGGCTAATATGGCCAGCCCACTGCCACTTCAGTTTGCTAATCCGGTGCGCTATGTCGATGACCCTAGTTCGAAATAATACATATAATTAGTAAATATTTTTCTAAAAACTATTTTACATTTATATTAAAAAAGAAGAATGAAAGATGTGTTCTTAAAAGTTAAAATGAATTAAAGTCTCATTAAATTTTAAACAAGTAACATTTATTTATTAACTGTGGATTAAAATTTAATGTTCTGAAACATATTTGTCATACAATCAACATCACACATTATTTATTATTAGCTGCTTGCTTATCAAATTAAACACTTAAATCTAGGATTCAGTTTATATTATTTCATTTTATTTAACTTTTTCCGTAAGATGTTTGCGAAATATACTTAGCTGGAATTATTGTGGTTCATAATGTGACACTCGTTGTTTGGTTAGGAGTATTACAGCTCTACAACTTCCAACTTAGTATTCACTCGTTAAGGTCATAAAGTTTTGGGTCAGATTTAGTACTACCTACGATTGCTCTCCTTCTGCGGCACTGTGTTAGCCGTAATATTTCATTAGCCAACGATTTGTGATATTGGTCGGTTATACAGGGAGTATCTTCGGCTTATTTTGAAGATTAGTTAAAACCGGACCAAAATTTGGGAAGCTATCTGCGGGCCTTTGTTCGCAAATCCCTTGGAAATATTACTATTTCCATAGTAACGGGGCCGCTCGCGTCGAATATTAGAAAAAATTGCGCCCAAAAGCAGTCTTTTTGGCAATCTCCTTTTCAACATATTTCAGAATTAAAATATTTTACACAAAATAAAACAAGAAAAAATGTCCTCCACTTTTGTCTTTCGAAAATCAATAGTTTTGTCGTACTAGCGCCGCAAAGTGTAGTTCAACAAATGTTTTTCCCGTACCGTCAAATGATTTCTTGAGTTAGTAAGGCGTTGCAGTGTAATAAATGAACAATGTCATTTTCGCATTTATAATTATGCTCGGAAAATAAACCGCCATAACCTGGTTCAGCCTTTTTTTATTAAAAAAAAAGATAATGCAGTCTCAACATACTGCAGTTACAACGCTGAAGTTAAGATTTCCTCGTTTCATTTTTTATTTGTACTAAATTATTTCTGTTTCTGGCTAGTTTTGATGTATTAATTTTTTCTTGGTTAATTCTGTTTCCATTCTTCTTTTGTAAACGTGTTGTTAACAGTGTAGTTAGTTTTCTTTTCGAATCAAATTTATAAGTATTTTGGACTTTTTTTGTGTTGAGGGAAAGTTCTTACAGAATGTTTAAACGTCACTGGCTGAAAAAGACATTCGTTATTTTTTTAAATTACATTTAAAATCGATAGATGGATAATAAACTCATTTTTGATCTGTACCCAATGAATTGCTTCCAAACCGTGAGAGAAAAATACTGGTCTACAAAAATTTACGTTTTTGTTTCTAAGCTATGACTTATCACTACTGATGAGTTTCCCATCGTTTGTTCTCTGTCTTGTTAAATTATTAATTAATGCAAAATCTGCATCGTTATTGAGTGCTGGATTACAAAGAAGATTGACACGTCTGTTGTTGCAGATAGGAATTTAAAAAAAATGTATGCCTCGTTAATTTTTAATATACAAAAATTTGTGTTATTTGGAGTGCGTTTTTAACTGAGCAGTGATTGATCAAAATGTTTTTCCTAACGAATATTTTAAGATATACAAGTTTTTTATATTCTCTCTTATTTTTCCTGTATTGGAAACATTATGAAAATTGTTAAAAGCAGAGTCTTTTAGTATACCTGGCTTGTTTACAGAATTCCCCAAGACGAAATGGTCCGCTCCAGTATTTTTTGATCTAAGACATTGTTGTATAAATGAGTATTAAGCAATCTATGTGTATTAGAAAATAATTTTTGTCTCGGCTAGTAGCATTCTGAGAGAGGTCATGTCTCTTGGTATTCAATTGACCGGATTGCATCAGTATGTCAAAGTGAATTCTACTGGTCCATACCAGTCATGGATTACCGGGTAGATTCCACATCGAATACCATATCGTCCTGTATCATCGTTGTGTACCTCTAAAATGTTGAAATGACAATATGCATCTTAGGAAATGATTTGTAATTTGGCGTTGTCCATCTTTTGTGTTTTACCTTCGTGTTGTGTAATTTCGTAAATACCTCTTGGTGCATACCAGATGGAGTGGATCGGTATCGTGGAAAATATTCTGCTGATCTACTTTTAGTGTACAATCACAAATTATCTGGAATGTACATCGAAATATAAAAATGACTCTTTCTGTACTAACTCTAAGTTTTCGTTTTATTTTCCTCTTAGGTTAACTGATTTTACTCTAGCCAAACTGAGCCCGAACTGGCTTCTAATTGTATAAGTCAGTAGATTTTTAAAGTCTTCGATATCTTCGATTAAATTATTTTATATTGTATTTCGACCAGCGAAATTAAGCACATTTATGTTACCAATTCTTCTGGCGTGCTTTATTGACTGGCATGGAAACAGTGTGTATATATGTACATAACTCTCCTGCTCCATACCAATCATTATGTACTAGAAGAACTGCTTCAAGCCTTCCACGACGTTTCATAAACTCAAGCTCGAATTCATTGTGAACATACAAGACGAACGCAAAGATGCATTCAAACCGATATTCAAAAATCTCATCAACGTTGTTGCATTTCTATCGACTTATGTATATGTTGCAAGCAAATAATGTTGTTTGTGATGTAAGTTGCCACAGAATAATAGAAAAACATGCTAATTAACTTCGTTTCAGATTTGTCTTCTACTTCATTTTACTTAAACTATTACGCTGAGGCAATCTACCGTAATGATAAATATATCTTTATACATACACTAGAGTGTTTTATGTACATTGTCACATTTATAAAACAGAATCAAACCTTAACAGGTACTTATTTTAGATTTGAAATAGTTTTTAAGAACTGTCGATAAGTCACTGTGCAAAATATATTTATACTTTTGAAGGTAGACGGTTCATCAACTAATCTCTGCTCTAATAAGCCTATTGGGTACTCCTCCGCTGGTGAAATTCAGAAATTACGTATATTCTCAGGACATTCGTTGTTTGGAATAGGCTCGTATAGTGCATACATTCTCTACTACCTACTCTAAGACGAACCGACTGAGGACACAGGCGCATCATAATCATTTGCAATTGTTATTACTTAGCGTATCACATGTTCTGTACCTCTTTCTAAGTAATTGTTATAAACATTTAACCTTTTGTCATGATTTTTGGTAACAGAATGTATTACTGAAAAGTTCATGTTTTGCCTTACGACCAAATGTGAGATATTCTTTTGAAAAAATATTCCCCATACCACGCACTTCCAACACTTTTGAGTAAACAATCATGACTTCAGTATTACATACAAAAATATTCGTTGGAAAAGTCTTTTGACAAAACTCAACCAGTATTAGGGGTTTTTTTCTTAGTACCGCAAAGATTTAGCTTAGCAATTATGTGCAAGATGTGACAAATACTCTTATGAATGCTCCATCCAGCACAAAAAGATGCGTAGTATTGTATTATTTTTTAAGAAAATATATCCTTTCTTTGGTTTTTTATTTTGTTAACACAATTTAGCTTAGTACCCGCCTGTTTTTTTCTAAATCTTAATATTTGATGGCCTCCGGACCGTAACTGAATGATAACTCATCAATTCATGTTTGATTAAAGTAAAATCTATGTATGGTAGTTCACGTTTTACAATAGTCACAGTTTTTCAATTGTATTAAGAAGATTCTATGAATTTCTTCTCCGTTCAATGCTTAGTCGATAGTTAGAACATATGAAACTTTTGTCTTTCTATGTGGATAAACAATTATGACTTTTGTTGATGTTGCCTAAGTAATGTTTTTATGTTGCGAGAATCTTAAAATATAGTCTAGTCAATCTGGACATTCCAAGGAACATAAATTTACAACAAGCTGAAAATCAGTAAAATCGTGCAAAATATAATTATGAATAAAATTTGAAAGTTAATTTACATCGTATTTATCTTTTCCAGTCTTTGCTTATTTCCGTTATTTGAAAAAGTTTCAAATTAAACAGGATCATAACCGACCTGTAGATCAGGCCTACTGGGGAAACCACGTTAAAAAACGCGCTTCGTACACTACCTCATAGGTGGCGTGGAAACGTGTGCATTTTATGACGATTATAACTTTTACAAATTTTTGAATCGTTGTATCTCGGAAACGGTAGGAAAAAAGCATTCATACGTTTTTAATACATAATTTAATGATCTAAAATTTTTGTCTGAAGTATTTTTATGATAAAACTTAACGTTTTGCTGAAAATCGCGAAAAACTCAATTTTTGACCTTGAATAAAAAAATTTCCATACCGGGGAAAGATGGGGAACTTTCAAATTTTATTCATAATTATATTTTAAACGATTTTACTGATTTTCAGCTTGTTGTATATTAATGTAGCTTCAGTCTTATTTTTTGGTCTAATTTGACCGGACTACTGCATTACTACTACTTAGGACTGTGGGACTACTGATAAGTAATACTGAACAGTAAAGTTGGTATGTTGTCTTGTCGATGATTTGGTAGATTTACTATTCTGTGACAAGTTTTTTGGAAAGATGGTGTCCATAATCCGAGAAGGCGCGGATCAGAATACCCCTACCGCCGCGGGCAAGCGTGTCGTAAGAGGCGACTAACCCGACTGCTGTTTAATAAGAGCCGCATTCCTGCAGAGCCACATGGATGCAAGCATTCAGTTACAGTTTGACAAACTGAGGCGGTTTTTCTTTAGTTCCCAAGTGCCAATGCCAAAGACTGGATCGAACGAACCATTACTTTCTATTTCGGGTTTTCTCGAAGGTCTTTCATCTCATGTCTCATTTTAAACGTAAGCTTGAACGCAGGTCGAGTTTGTCTGAGTTTGTAAATTATTTTACATATACATTTCTAGAACCTGATATGCTATGGTTTAATCTCTGATTATGCATACTGTTATCAAGATTTATCATCTTCCAATACTTGAGCTGTTTTGTTGTCAATTGAGATCCATAAGCTGGGTGATTAAAATAATGACAAGCTGAATTGATCTAAATTGTGTGCACCGCACAAAACTTTTTGTGAAATAATAATTATGCCAAAACTTATATAAAGTTCTGTAATATATTAATAAAAGAAAAAAACTCTGGTACGCACTTGTGTATGACAGTTCCTTACCCGGACGCGTGAAGCTTTACGAGATGTTGCTGTTAAAATGTTATGTTTGTATTGATGTAAACTATCTATCTATAAGTTCGTGCGGTGACGCCATTTTCAACAAAATATATAATGTTACAGGTTGCCTGGGATGCTCTATATACAAAAAAACCTTTTTTCCGTAAACCGCCATCAGCTGGTTCGGCCTTTTTTTTTGCTTAAAAAAAATAGATAATGATAGTCTCAACATACTGCAGTGACAACGCTGAAGTAAAGATTTTCTCGTTACATTTTTTATTTATACTAAATTAGTTCTGTTTCTGGCTAGTTTTGGTTTTTAAATTTTTTCTTGGTTAGTTCTGTTTCAATTCTCCTTTTGTAGACGTGTTGTTAACAGCGTAGTGAGTTTTTTTTCGAATCAAATTTATAAGTATTTTGCACAATTTTTTCTGTTGAGGGAAAGTTCTTACTGAATGTTTCAAACGTCACTGTTCCTAAGCTTTGTGACTTATTCACTATGGGTTTCCCATCGTTTGTTCTCTGTCTTGTTAAATTATTAATTAATGCAAAATCTGCATCGTTATTGAGTGCTGGATTACAAAGAAGATTGACACGTCTGTTGTTGCAGATAGGAATTAAAAGAATGTATGCTATATACATTTTTATTATACAAAAATTTGTGTTATTTTGAATGCGTTTTTAACTGCACAGTGATTGATCGAAATGTTTTTCCTAACGAATATTTTAAGATATCTATTATTATTTTTATCTTTGGAAAGATGCAGGTTCCTATTTAAAATACAAGTTTTTTATTTTCTCTCTTATTTTTCCTCTACTGGAAACCATTTGAAAATTGTTAAAAACAAAGTCTTTTAGTGTACCTGGCTTGTTTAAAGAATTCTCCAAGACGAAATGGTCCGCTCCAATATTTTTTGATTTACGACATTGTTGTGTAAGGGACCACCAATAGGACGACGTCGATCGACGTTGCCTGTTACATGCTACCATCGATCGACGTCGATCGATTGGTTTGGTAACACCCTATATTAGTATTAAGCAGTCCATGTGTATTAGAAAATAACTTTTGTCTCGGCTAGTAGCATTCTGAGAGGGGTCATGTCTCTTGGTATTCAATTGACCGGATTGGATAAGTATGTCAAAGTGAATTCTACTGGTCCATACCAGTCATGGCTTACCGAGAAGATTCAAATACCACATCAAATAACATATCGTCCTGTATCATCGTTGTGTACCTCTAAAATGTTGATAATATGCATCTTAGTGAAGAATTTAAGAATAAGCTTAAAATGCTGTTTTGTTGTTAAAACCAGGTTATTAGATAAAAAAGATGTATTTCTTTTAAGAATGGTGGACTTGACACCATGTCTGGACTGTGTCTGTAAACATTGTGTTATTATTCCTTATATATTTGTTTTATCTGACATCGTTTTTTAGCATGAAATTATTTTCTTGAATTAAAATTAAGGCATATACAACTGCACAAGATCTCCATGTAGTGGTCTCTCCGAGTTATCTTGTTATTGTGCCGAGACCAAGGAAGTCCCCTTTTGGCGGCTTTTGAGTTGTTTGATGAAGTGCTCACTGAAGCTTCAAATCTTATGTATATAACGTATTAGCTGCTTCGTTTTATTTACGATTTTTCATTCAAATTTATGTTTGTCCCTGGGTAGTTTAATTGAGTTCGTTAATTTATATTTTCTTAATTCGTTTAGTTTTGAGGCTTCTTTTATAAACCAATATTTCTGTGTTAATGTTGCTTTGAGTTGTTTCACACTATGGTGCGATTTGTTCCGATGAAGTGGTCACTGACGCATCGAATCTTATTTATGTAAAGTATGAGTTACTGTGTTTTATTTATCATTTTAATTTATATTGGTCTTAAGTTAGTTTGTTTGATTTCGTCTATTTCCATTTTATTGATTCTTCAAGTTTAGATTCTTCGTTTATAAACCGACACTTTTGGACGTGCATATATTCGACGTCACCAGACTTAATTATTTTTTATTGTATTTCGACCAGCGAAATTTAGCGCATTTATGTTACCAATTCTTCTGGCGTGCATTATTGACTGGCATGGAAACAGTGTGTATATATGTGCATAATTCTCCTGCTCCATACCAATCATTATGTACTAGAAGAACTGCTTCAAGCCTTCCACGACGTTTCATAAACTCAAGCTCGAATTCATTGTGAACATACAAGACCAACACAAAGATGCATTCAAACCGATATTCAAAAATCTCATCAACGTTGTTGCATTTCTATCGACTTATGTATATGTTGCAAGCAAATAATGTTGTTTGTGATGTAAGTTGCCACAGAATAATAGAAAAACATGCTAATTAACTTCGTTTCAGATTTGTCTTCTACTTCATTTTACTTAAACTATTACGCTGAGGCAATCTATCGTAATGATAAATATATCTTTATACCTACACTGGAGTGTTTTATGTACATTGTCACATTTATAAAACAGATTCAAACCTTATTAGGTACTTATTTTAGATTTGAAATAGTTTTTAAGAACTGTCGATAAGTCACTGTGCAAAATATATTTATACTTTTGAAGGTAGACGGTTCATCAACTAATCTCTGCTGTAATAAGCCTATTGGGTACTCCTCCGCTGGTGAAATTCACAAATTACGTATATTCTCAGGACATTCGTTGTTTGGAATAGGCTCGTATAGTGCATACATTCTCTACTACCTACTCTAAGACGAAGCGACTGAGGACACAGGCGCATCATAATCATTTGCAATTGTTATTACTTAGCGTATCACATGTTCTGTACCTCTTTCTAAGTAATTGTTATAAACATTTAACCTTTTGTCATGATTTTTGGTAACAGAATGTATTACTGAAAAGTTCATGTTTTGCCTTACGACCAAATGTGAGATATTCTTTTGAAAAAATATTCCTCATACCACGCACTTCCAACACTTTTGAGTAAACAATCATGACTTCAGTATTATATACAAAAATATTCGTTGGTAAAATCTTTTGACAAAACTCAACTAGTATTAGGGGATTTTTCTTAGTACCGCAAAGATTAGCTTAGCAATTATGTGCAAGATGTGTCAAATACTCTTATGAATGCTCTATCCAGCACAAAAAGATGCGTAGTATTGTATTATTTTTTAAGAAAATATATCCTTTCTTTGGTTTTTTATTTTGCTAACACATTTTAGCTTAGTATCCACCTGTTTTTTTCTAAATCATAATATTTGATGGCCTCCGGATCGTAACTGAATGACAACCTCAATTCATGTTTGATTTATAGTAAAATCTATTTATGGTAGTTCACGTTTCACAATAGTAACAGTTTTTCAATTGAATTAAGAAGATTCTATGAATTTCTTCTCCGTTCAATGCTTAGTCGATAGTAAGAACATATGAAACTTTTGTCTTTTTATGTGGATAAACAATTATGACTTTTGTTGATGTTGCCTGAGTAATATTTTTATGTTGCGAGAATCTTAAAATATAGCCTGGTCAATCTAGACATTAGAAGTGACATAAATTTACAACAAGCTGAAAATCAGTAAAATCGTGCAAAATATAATATTGAATAAAATTTGAATAATAATTGTGCCAAAACTGATTTAAAGTTCTGTCATTTATTAATAAAAGAAATAAACTCTGGTGCCACTTGTATGCCATATCACCCACTTGTGTATGACAGTTCCTTAGTCGGACCCGTGCGCTTCACGAGATGTCGCTGTTAAAAATATTATGTTTTGATTGATTTAAACTATCTATCTATAAGTGCGTGCGGTGACGCCATTGTCAACAAAATATCAAATGTTACAGTTTGCCTGGGACGCTCTATATACAAAAAAATCCCTTTTAGACATAATATACTATTTTTATACAGCATTTTGGGTAAATATAGCCATGTTCTTTTTAGTTTCCTCGACGATTCGGATAACACCGACCGTGGTTCCGGTTAGACTGCTCGTGAAGTTGGGGAGAGTATTCGGAACCCTGATTGGCAAATAATATCACTCAATGTTATGAACAGGAAGAGTTTTAACCGACCAAAATAGAAAAATCTTTGGAATCCATTAAGTTCATGCATAAACATATATTGTCCTATGAATTGACGTCAATAACAAATCAAGCTTATGTTTAGTGGTATCAGCCTTGCTGTACGATTTTAAGAAAAGATCATTTTTTCCTGAGGATGGTTGCAAAATATCCTTAGCTGAAATTACTGTGGTTCATAATGTGATACTCGTTGTTTACTTAGCAGTATTAGAGCTCTACAACTTCCAACTTAGTATTCACTCGTTAAGGTCATAAAGTTTTGGGTCAGATTTAGTACTACCTACGATTGCTCTCCTTCTGCGGCACTATGTAAGCCGTAATACTTCATTAGACAACGATTTGTGATATTGGGCTTATTTTGAAGATTAGTTAAAACCGGACCAAAATTTGGGAAGCTATCTGCGGGCCTTCGTTCGCAAATCCCTTGGAAATATTACTATTTCCATAGTAACGGGGCCGCTCGCGTCGAATATTGGAAAAATTGCGCCCAAAAGCAGTCTTTTTGACAATCTCCTTTCCAACGTATTTCAGAATTAAAATATTTTACACAAAATAAAACAAGAAAAAATGTCCTCTATCAATAGTTTTGTCGTACGAGCGGCGCAAAGTGTAGTTCAACAAAAGTTTTGTCTTGTCTGAAGTTAAGATTTCCTCGTAACATTTTTTATTTGCACTAAATTATTTCTGTTTCTGGCTAGTTTTGATTTATTAATTTTTTCTTGGTTAGTTCTGTTTCAATTCTCCTTTTGTAGACGTGTTGTTAACAGTGTAGTTTTTTTTTTCGAATCAAATTTATAAGTATTTAGCACATTTTTTTCTGTTGAAGGAAAGTTCTTACAGAATGTTTCAAACGTCACTGGCTGAAAAATCATCATAATTGGTCTGTTTCCTATGAATTGCTTCCAAACCGTGAGGGAAAAAACTGGTCTACTAAAATTAACGTTTTTGTTTCTAAGCTTTGTGACTTATTTTTCCCATTGTTTGTTCTCTGTCTTCTTAATTTATTAATTAATGCAAAATCTGCATCATTATTGTGTGCTGGATTACAAAGAAGATTGACACGTCTGTTGTTACAGATAGAAATTTAAAAAATATATGCTACATTAATTTTTAATATACAAAAATTTGTGTTATTTTGAGTGCGTTTTTAACTGCACAGTGATTGATCGAAATGTTTTTCCTAACGAATATTTTAAGATATACAAGTTTTTTATTTTCTCTCTTATTTTTGCCTCTACTGGAAACATTTTGAAAATTGTTAAAAGCAGAGTCTTTTAGTATACCTAGCTTGTTTAAAGTATTAAGCAATCTATATGTATTAGAAAATAATTTTTGTCTCGGCTATTAGCATTGTGAGAGGGGTCATGTCTCTTGGTATTCAATTGACCGGATTGGATCAGTATGTCAAAGTGAATTCTACTGGTCCATACCAGTCATGGATTACCGGGTAGATTCCACATCGAATACCATATCGTCCTGTATCATCGTTGTGTACCTCTAAAATGTTGAAATGACAATATGCATCTTAGGAAATGATTTGTAATTTGGCGTTGTCCATCTTTTGTGTTTTACCTTCGTGTTGTGTAATTTCGTAAATACCTCTTGGTGCATACCAGATGGAGTGGATCGGTATCGTGGAAAATATTCTGTTGATCTACATTTAGTGTACAATCACAAATTATCTGGATTGTACATCGAAATATAAAAACGACTCAATCCTCATCCAAGTGTTTGACATATTGATAATTTCCAGATAGCATTAATTGGACAAGTCCTTTGTTCTACAATTTTCGAAGATACTTATATCAAGTGCGAAGAAACAGAATGTCCTTCTATCCGTTAGGCTTTAGGTTTTAAGGGTAGACGATTATTTGTACTCGACCCTGTAACCTCAGCTGTAACGGCACGGCGGACAATCTCAGCAATCATCTTCAGAATTTTACCATCTCACTATAACGATAATTTGAAAATCTTTTTTAAAAATTGTTGTATTTTAGCCGCTAAGAAACAAAAACTTTTAAGTCATTTTGAGTTTCTCGCTCAAAACATACTCCAAGAAGACTTGAAAAGATAAAAATACGACAGCAAGAAATACTTAAATAACCGATTTGTGTATTTATTGGTATTCCTATAGTCTGTCTGTACTGTTTAGAATTCTATGGGAAGTCAATATTGCATGGGTTCATACCAGCATCTCCATGAACAAGAAAACATGATTCTAAACGAAGTAAATTTTTGTAATATTGGCACCTATAGTTTTGTGTGTTTGAAATAGTGTAATCTCTCGAACCATCAATATTGTACAAATAAAAAAAAAATATACTGATAATCAGATTTAAATGAACGGGAGTGGCATATCACGACATACTCATAATATAATTAAAAACGCTGTATTATGTCTAAATTAACCAAAGTCGAAGATATATTTGATTTTTATAACTTTTTCTTGTATTCTTATAAGTGTGCTATAAGTCATATGTTCATCGATTGTTGCATACATTTCGTGATTTTATAATTATCTTTGTTTTTTAATATGATTGTAAGTTTCACAGCAGGCAGATTATGAAGGGTATGTGAAACCATTCCATGGTGTCATCAAGGTCCAGCTCCGATAGGATAGATTTCATAAATTCTACCCTATTGCGCTAGTCTTGCTGGTTCTGTGGACAGTCAGCAACGTTAGGTAGAAAAATGAAAAAAACGGATTCGTTGGAAATAAAACTTTTTTATTGTATATAATTCTTTTTAACATTGTACCAATCAGAATTTGTTAAGCCGTTCCGTGGTATTTTCAGGGCCTTAGGTGGTAGGCTTGACGTTGACATCCGCAACCCTGAACCTTAAGGTTCACCTGATGTTGCCATGGACAGCTAGCGTCATTAAGGAAAGAATGAAAAAAATTAAATTAGAATTCAAAGGGGCATCGTAAAACGACATCTAACGGTTATTATTTTACAAAAAATACAATAGGTTAATAATTATACAATAACATGTTCCTTTTAAATGTCATTGCCTTGAAGATCTATAACAGTGGACGCCAGTTTGTTCCAAAAATGGAGATCGATAAAAAATTATTTATACTTATGTAGTGTTGTGTGTGTGAAATCTTAGAGAGTTCTTTTTCCATATGTTTATAAATGTATGACCTTTAATAGTTACCTCTTAGGTTACTTCCGTATACTGTTTGTAATTTTGATTTTACTGTATTATATTATTATAGGTACGTTATAATTAGTTTACATTTAAATATTTAATCGTTAGGCTATAGATCTGCGGTAGATGAAATCCAGAAATAATAAGCTCAGTCTACTGTACCCTAGGGCCTTAGTCAAAGAGAAGTTTTTTATTATTATGTATTGTAATTTGAGCAATATATAAAAATAAAACTGGGCAATATATAAAAACAAAACTGGGCACTAAGTCCCGACGGTACGTTAGACTTTCACAAATATACCTTGTCCACCAAAGCCGTCACAAATGAAAAATTGTCAGTTGCCGTGTTTTTGGTGTGATGACTTTGTTTTCATTTACAAAATAATTCACCTTACCGGTTTTATGGTTTTTACATGAATTAATTTCTTTTTGTCCCTAGGTGGAAAGTTAATTTCTATATTTTGAAATCAAATGTTAAATCACTTTCTTTTCAAGGCTTTGATGCCTCAATGAATACATTTCTTAAAAGTGACCATTATTACTAATGTAATACACGCCACGATCATGCTCACAGATGTATTTTATTGACGAACTTTGTATGTTACTCTTGCTTGTCATGTACCTCTTAAAATGCAGCATATAAGAAAACAACTAGCCATCCATCTTTTGGGGTTTAGAGTAATCAGGCTTGATGTTCTCAAAGCTCAACCCTGTACTTTACACTCATCAGATGTTGGCAAACCACTTCGACCTTGAGAACTATGAAGAGTGCGGATGTCCAAGTACTGCTTGGGATAGCGTCGATTGTACTTACCCTGTAGCACTTGGCCGCTTCTATGGCGGAAAAATATTTAAATGTCATTTCGTAAATACGAAATGTGTATACTTGAATGTGCAATTTACTTGTGTGTGTGCAACTAAAGTCGATGTATTTTGCAGATGTTTAAAATTTTTAGAAATATCCACATCAATTTGGTTGTACATAGGTATTTTCAGACATATTTTCAGGGCAGAGATATCCCGAGGGCTTCGACTAGGAATGTTTAAGGCTCCTGACTGCTCGTGCCAAGTGAATAGAATGAATGGCGATTTCTACCCTGTTCACTTGGTACTAGTAGTTGGAAGCAAATTCGACTATATTTGAAGAGGATGTTGTCAAGCAACTTTCCTGCTGCCATAGAGGGCGTAAATCGTCAAACGTCTTTTATTTCGTGAGTCTTTCAAAATATAATGGCTGTTTTGATGTTGTTGCATGGCTGTAAATCAGTATTTTAATTTGAAATCGCAAACTCGGCGTCGTTATGTAGGACTTGTTATTGGGTATATTAAGTATAACTTTCACAGTATTCTGTCTCTGTTGTGGTTCCTCTTTTTCGACGCTTCCTATGGTAAAGATTAGGTATAGCTTTCAATGTTTTTGTCTTGGTTATATTTTCAACTTTACTTGTATTATTGACTATAATGATTGTCGTAGCTTTTTATGTTTTATTGTGTAGTACGGTGACTTCTTTGATATACAAAACGTTCTTGATGTGCTTTATATTTTAAAAAAATTTTTATAATCTAAACTTTTTTCAGATCTGCAAGCTAAGAATTAATGAAATTTTACCAAAAAAATTGTTTTGTTATCCATAATTAGTTTTATACCTTAAGATGTTATTTACAAATTATGTGTAATAAATAGAACTGTTTTGTGCGTATAAAATTGTAAACACACTCACTGCTCTTAGGAGATATTAATAAAGTTAAAACATTACTCACGGCATGTAAAATATAAAAAAATATTACGTAAAATTTATGAAACCTACGGCTTTTGTCCTTTTAGAATATTTTTTCAAAGTGGTTTACTTTTTCTCTATAGATTTACCTAACAGAGCTCTGTTCTAATGCAACAGTTTGTTTCCAGGGTTGGTCTATGTTTGCGACCTCGGTGTCGAAAGCTGCGCGCTCTGCGACGGAAAACGCAGTCAAGTACGGCGGAATCGCTACGCAAAAGGTCACGGAAATGGCTTCGACAGTTACAGAGAAGGTAAGAGTAAAAAAGTTAGGGTTTATGGTCCAACCTTCATGTAACTTCTACCTGTGGAATAATTATGGAGTTATTCTAGTCAATGGCGTTATCCTACTTATATGTATAAAGGCACTTTAAAAGTCAAATTTTGTTTCCATATTTTTTATTTCATTCATCTCATTATTTTTTGTCCCATAGAAAATTCCTCCCTGACGTTAAAAAAAATTATAAAATTATGAATTTTGCTTTGCCCGCAGCTTCACTTGCATTAAGTTGTTGGGTTGTCTGGTTATTTTAATTTATTATTTTACAAATAAACTGGGAAATCATTCGCAGGTTAACAACAGAGGAGGGTGGAATTCGCTCGGAGGCACCACTACCGACATGCGAAGGTCGTCGAACTCTTCCACCATGCACCATTCCACGTCTTACGGAGCTATGAAGAGTTCTACTTCTGAACCGTATTCTCAATGGTGAGTATTTTGATCTGCCACCTTATATTTACTAAAAAATTTATTCATGCATTAAAGATTCGGTAACCTACATTTCGATATCAGATAAGTTTATTATTCTTATTGCTATCGCAGGATATACTTCATATATGTGAGGGATTGAACGGTCATTCAAGTCCACGTTTAACTTGCTTAGAAATCAAATGTCCTAATTTTACAACTTACAACTGTTACTGTAATCAACGATTTATACAGCTTCTCGCCTTTCTTTAACTTGACAAAACTAAACTAAAATCGTAATTTCCCAGGAGCGAACAAACACAACCCTGGCCTGAATCTGTGACTACCCGCAACATGGAAGCGCGCGATCTCTCCACCGTGGGCGTTTCCTCGCCGCCGCCCGATATTAAGAGCCTCAACATCAAGAAGAAGAAGGACGACGAGTCCTGGGACTGGCTCAACAATTAGATCTGAATGGTGTCTGGTAAGTTTAAGTGTAGGCTGTACAGACCGATAACTAAGGATAGATAGATACACTCGGCGGAGGCCCAGCTAAAGGACAGAATCGCTTGCACGTTGTTTACTCTTTTGTAGGCGCCCTGCATACTAGGGAACGAGTGCACTGCCGGGGATTTCAATGCGAACCTGAGCCTGAACCAACGCCGCGTGTTGTCTCTGAGAGATTTGTACGAGTTTTGGATGTTTTATTTTAATTTGCGGTCTATCCATACAATGAGGTTAACTTATAAGTTGAAGTAAGCAATCTGATTAATTTTTATATTCGAGCGTCCGAAATGTTCCGCATATACCTATAATAAGCAGACGATGTAAATATCAGCCACTTACTGTAGTGCCAATTGTTTTAGTCTATAAAAGATCTGACCTTGATATTTTGTTTCAGGCATTTCCCCCCCATCATGCAAAGCGAACACGGTCCTTGTCTTAACTACGATTGGATTTTGTCGAATTGCGGAATTACTGTCCTTCAAGAGTTGTATATTGTTGCCTTCCAGCAAATGTATTTGATCCTGGTTATAAAATTTTACTGCAGTATTGTATAGTTTTTGTAGATATTTTTCATATTTAACTGTTTTCTGCGTATTTTAATTTAACTAAAAATACATTTTGTTACACGGTACAATAGTTCAAATTAGTTTTAATCAAAAACATCGAACCGAGTTGTTTAATTTTTTAAGTTTTTTTCTTTGTAGTAGGGTCAAATACAGAGTGTAGGCTTAGAAATGTATGACTCTGTCACTTTTCTTAAAATATTTATTTATACTTAGGTATAGACATGAGAAAATATATTTATTGATGATGTATTTACTTATTTCCGCTTATAAAAACATATTTATACTCACTTATTTTAATTATAAAAATTTATGATTCAATTTTGATCAACGAATATTATTGATAATCACTAATGTAATTTTTCCTACAAACAGTTCAATAGCTAAAAAATAAATAATATAATTTAAAATTATTAAAAATAGTACATAAAACATGTATACATTCCTTAAATTAATGAACGCGGTGATAAGAGATATTTTAAGAAGGCAAAATAAATTTATCAACTCCAAGATATTGGGCAATTTCAAATGAGTGGTGCTAAAAAGTATAGATGGTCATAAGATTCAGTATAATTAAAATTAATTTTGAAAATTTTTGGTAATTTACAGTTTATTTATACTTTTATATACTTAAGCAACCTAATGAGGTCAATCTTTTGATCTGTCCAGTACTATTAATTTCAATATCACAAACCTTTTATGAGCTTAGCAATTAGTGCAAACTTGTAGTTTTACGTGGCTTTTTCATTTTGTTTTAAATTTTAAATCGTAAAAGTTTTGTTAGTAATTTGTGGACATCAAATATAGTGCAAAAAAGGTAAAGAGCCGGGAATTAGGCGCTATAAAAGAAAGGCTTTGGATCGAATTAACAGAACGTATTTATTATTTTTACTAAATTTCAAAAACTCAGAAAACCGAGGCATTCGGGTGGCTCGTTGAACTAGGATATAAAAGAGCACGGTCTAGGTAATACGGAAAATTATGGTTTTTTGACATAGGCAACATTTTGAGCAAGACGCGAGAAGATGGATAGTTCGAAGGAAGCTTGCAAAAAATTAAATATCGAGTCGTCTCAATTTGCAAAGATCGCCCCGCTTTGTCTCTAGCTCTGTGTGAATCGCAAATTTATACTATACTTTATAACTTTGGAATACATGGGAACGTGTCAATTTTCGGTAGTTTTCATTTCAATGGGTAATATAATCTTGATAATGTGTAATTGTCTTGAAAGTATTTTACATAACGACGCATTTATATACGTGTCGCTTTATACATTTCTAGTTGAAGTTTTCAATCATCGAGGGCCTAGTAATGGTTCCATTGCTATACTTTTCTTATCTCTTACTTAAGTTTCATTAGAAGGTAATTTAGCCGTGTGGTGTTTTCAAAGTAAACTTTCCAAAGAGATTACTCACAACAATCAACGAGGGCATTTAGTTATGTGCTGTAGTAAACGTTTTGGAGCGAGTTCAGTTTATTCATTACGTATATTTCATTTGGCTGGATTCATAAATTCTTTATTGCTTTTATTGTTTATTATATTCTTCTTATTATACATAATACATATTAGTATGTAATGAGTAATTTTAAGCTTATTCTAGGGTTTCGTAAGGCTTGGCAAATGATTGCAGATTCTGTGTGAGTCTTTGGTCCGTGGCTTGGCTCGCATATTGATTGACTTCAAATTTAAATTCTTTGTAGTAATAAGGTATGGCTATAGAATTATCAGTATCTTGTAGATTTTACTTATCTTAGTTTTGGTTTCAAGTTATAATTACATTATATATACAAGTCAAAGACGTGCACAGAATTAATCAAATTCTGTCTATGAAGTAATGATATGATATTCACAATGGGTATACACAATTATATCGCAATCCATTTCAAGTCAAAACAAAAAAGAAAAACAATTATTATCTGATTTTGCGATTAATATTTATTTATGTTGAATTTGTTGAGCAAACAACTTTCGATTTATATCTTGAATATAATAGGGCAGACCGAATCTTGTACACGAAACATTTTTAACTTTTTGATTTTAGTTTGTATTTTAAATTAATTCATTTTAAAAACGGGAAGGTAGAACACACTTCTGAATATAGTATTTTGCGCAGACAAGAAACTGAGTTTGCCATCAAGCTAATGTGTTGGAATACTGTGTGGCAATTCTGTAACTAAGAACGTACACTTGCATCAATGTAAAGATTGAATTAAGATTGCTTGCGATAGAGTCGTCTGCAGACTTTTTAATTATTTTTTTCATGTAATAATAATTTAAAGAGATACTGATAATTCGTAAATAACATATTCAACGCTAAGCTGCCTTTACGTTTATTCTACCATCATCTGTATTACGTGTGTATGCGCAAGTTGTTATACAGGTGTTTAAAGGCATTTAATAAACAAAATAAGTTAATTTCTTGCACTTTAAGTTTAAGTAAGTTTTAGTTCAATTATAGCTAATTCTGAATTTAAATTATACGTTAGAACTTTTAATTTTAGCTTCTTTCCTAAAATAAATAAAAGCTGGGGTTGAATATATTATTAATTAACATTCTAGGGTTATAATAGGATATGCCAATCGGTGGTAGTACCCCTCCTCTTTTATTTGGTGGTAAGTCTTATCAGACAGTAGTTTTAGTCAAAGAGTGAGGGCGCCACTGTTACATGTTGTGTTGTATCGATGTGACTGAATGTTGGTTGTATTAACTATCTACTATCCCTTCTGACTATTGTGAGTGTTGCCGAACCTGCATTAATAAAAACTTTTTCTGTTTTAGTTCTGTTTAGTAAACGAAGGACCGTATCTAACAATTGGTGCATGTACCTTTTCAATGTTTACTAAATGTAACTTCCAAAGAGAAACGTTCTTTAAACTTATATAAATGAGTTGTAAAATCATCTTACGAAAAAGATATACTAGCCGGTTTTAATTTCTTTCGAGGTGGCTGTCCAAGGATGTTTGAGTAGTCTGAGGTACACCGATCACGAAGCGGTATTGTTCCATACGGTAATAGCGATTCGCGGTCCTAGGTGAATCACAGCTACTTACCACGGAGATATACGTATTAAGATACGATTTTCTAATCGGCTGTCAGATATGGCAACACTCTTGTGCTCGACACGCCCTAGAATGTGTCAATATATATTATATATATAACCTAATGTATGTAACTTTAATGATAATAACTTTATAACCCCACGGTATTGGAACGATTTATATAGGCAAAGTCCATTTTATTTTAAAGTTTATTTTTCGTGACGTTTTGGCCATTAAAAAGAATGCCATATTATTAATTTTATTTAAGGATTGAGCTATTTATTGTGATTCGAAACGAAAAGATTTCCCCGATCAACTTACGCAACTCCTTTAGTGATATTCTAATATTAGTCTGAGGACCAATAGTCCTCTGTATGTCTGTGTTATTCTAGGAAATTTTACCTTTCACGAATCCTTAACCTTAACCTACAACTTTAATATTTTCGTTCGAATTACAATCTCTGGCCTTTGGGAAAAGCTACAAAAACTTTACTGAACGTTTTATTAAAAAAAAAAAATTATTTAATTTGTTTTGTAAGCTTACGCGTACGATTATATCTATGTATGAATCAAGTTTTCAATGTCCATTACGTTGTAATTTTGTTATTTTTAATATATGATGATAAAAATAAAAAAAATCTTCTTCATTTTTGTTTTATTTTTTACCAACTTCTCGTAAAATCATAATATGGATTCACCCTTGCCACAATCCAAATAAAATTGTGTCAAGGGTGAATCCATATTATATTTTATATTCTAGTACGGGTTAACATCATAGTATCAGATTTAAAAGCCAGTCTAACTGTCTTACAAATAAACGCAGTGTATAGTTATTTCATTTTTCAATCTTAGTCTGAGAATTGGAAATCACTAGTTTTATGTGACACAAAGTGACGGAACTCGAAAAAGCCTCGTTTATTGGTTAGATGGTGAGCGTGTGTGTGGAAGCTCGACGGAAAAACTTGTCTTTCCTTATCAGTAATAAAAAGTAAATACTCTAGTTTTGATTGCCGATTTCATTATTTTCGTTATGTGCGGTGAAATAAGAAATACACAAATACAAAGTAATCGTATCGGTCGATTTTAACAACTCCCGCCGCTGAGCGATCTCTCCCAGCATTGAAAGTCAATTTGTCTTTTGAGTCACTTTGTTTCAACTTGTAAAAACGCATAGTCTGCCTGTATGCATGCAAGAGCATCACGTAAAATCCGCTAAGCGAATCGGAATAAATGTATCCTTTAGCCTTTATTTCAACTAAAATCTGGGGCAAGTTTCATTAACCCTTTACCGCATAGCGTCCCATATTTGCACACTTAAGTTTTTTACGAAAAATTTAAATTCTTTTCAAGTTTAACCGTTGGCGAATTTAAAAACCGTGGACTAAATTTATACTCATCAGTTCCGAGACAGTGAAATATTGTCAGTCTTGATAAAACAACAGTAAATTTAGGTTCAAAGTAAACGTGCTCGACAGGTGAGTTGCTCTGGATTCAAGCTCAAAAATATTGGGGTTGTGTGAATATTTCGGCTTGTGTTAATTTCTTCGAATAATAACATCCTTTGTGAAGCTATAACCTTGGGACCTTTATATGTGGGACCTTATGAAGTAAGCGCTCAATTTTTAATTTTCCTATATGGGACGGTATGCAGTAACATGATTGTAAATTTAATCTCATAGAGATGTATAGTAAACTTTATAATAAATAATAATAATAATAAATATTTCTAACAATCACACCACATTATCCCAAATTAAGCATCATTAAGAACTTGTATTATGGATACTAGATAACGGATAAATAAACTTAAGAAATATATAAACACACATAGATATTTTTTTATATATAAATATTAGAAATAAACTTAAATATACATACACATCCATGACTAGAGAGCAAATATAATATAATATCTGCTCCTACCAGGATTCGAACCCGGGACCTCTGGAATGGAAGGCAAGGCTACTTACCTCCATACTAAATAGGCCTTCAATTTATAGTCAGTTTATACCTTACTGATGTTCTGGTTTTTGCACATGAAATTCGTCAAAAGAAGGTAGGTAAAGATTAAACATTTTTTGACCTTTGCACTCCAAGTAAAAGACCTGACCTTTTGCCAAACCCACTTGTGCACATATTCTGCCTATCCATGTCATAAACTTTCCATTGGATGCATGTCGTACTATATTTGACACAAACTATTTTATTCACTGGTTTGTTTTTCGTAAATTAAATAATAAGTAATAATGTTAGATTTTGTTTCGTATTTTTGATGGCTTCCATATATTCGAGTATAAGGAACAATAAAATACAACATATTTTTCCGCAAGGATATAAAAATCCATCCAACAGGGGTAAAAATGGATTCAGTAGAACATAAATTATAGTGTGATTTGCCTAAATTGCTGAAACCAGAGAGACAACGAGACCAGACGTCGTATGTTTAATTCTCGAAAAGCCCTTTAGATTTATATATTAATATTATATATATTTTTCTTTTACTGTAGTTAGGTACTGCAAAAATTCTACTTTCCAGTAAAGCTTTTCAAAGTTGTTTTGACAATAAAAAATTACTAAAAGACTGTAAATGTTCAATTTGGGACTGTAGAATTTTGTGTTGTTATCTAGGTTCTGATATAGGAAAGTTATGAAATTAATTGATCTTTTCGAAACTAAAGTATTTTCGATATTTTTATATCGACTATTATCAAAGTAAATATTTGCTTGTCACATAAACGACACTTTTTATTCGGACATATTTGACATAAATTTAAGTACGCGTTTCGCCAATGAAAAAAATTATACAACGCGTACATGAATTAACCCAAAACCAGAAAGTAGTTTGCTCAGAATCGTATTGCGAATCGATCGCACCATGTTTTAATATAGGTTATATTTTTCCATATTTATTGGCCCATGTCTAAACTATTTATACTACAACATTTCTTGTGAGCGCCCAGCTGCCCATAACTAGTTAGCATCGAACGAACGACACCGACTGACAAAACAATCCAGCCAATTACCGACCGCCATGCTAAAAATAAACCTTATTGTTATAAAGTTAAAGAACAAGCCGCTCGAGTCCGCGCACTTCACGCCGATCGCCTGTGTTCGCACCTCCGAGAGCGAGGCGCCGCTGGCGCCGGTCAGTCTCCGCGCGAACTTCGTGTTGGAAGGTATCGTCCTTTCGGTTCCGATCGACGCGCGGCTGCAGGCGCCACCGCTTTCACAATTTTCGGTACACAAGTATGCAATACACTGAAATGGTGAGAACGCTCGCGCGATGTAACGACAACGTGAGTTTGGCAGTGCGACAATTTCGTGAGCAATTCGGTGTTTCCGTCTCCAACGAGACAATGTTAGCAGCCACTCAAAGGCTCAGAGACAGTGGAACTTTTTTTCCTCTTACCGGAATGGACAGAGGCGACGACCCCTTTGACGTACGGATTCAAGAAAGGATATTGGAGTATTTCCATGAGAACCCAGAATCCAGTACACGTGAAGCCGCGAGAATTATTGGCTGTAGTCACGCCTACGTTTGGAGAGTTTTACAAGACGACGGACAGCACCCTTACCACTTTCGTCGCTGTCAAGAATTGAACTGTCAGGATCTGGCTCCGCGTGTTGCATTCTGCGAGTGGTATTTAGCGAATGAATATAAGAACATTATATTTACTGATGAGTGCACGTTTACGCGCGCCGGTATGTTCAATCAACATAACAGGCACATATGGAGTCATGTTAACACCTACGCATCAGTAGAGAATTCCCACCAACACAGGTTTTCTCTAAATGTATGGGCAGGTGTTCTGGGACCATACATAGTCGGCCCCGTATTCTTAGAACGATTAAATGGAGAAACGTACTTAAGTTTCCTCAGAGAAACATTGAGTCAGTTACTTGACGACGTGCCTCTGTATCTGTTACGAGACCTGATGTTTCAGCACGACGGAGCTCCAGCGCACTTCCAGTGGACTGTTTGTAGGTACCTCGACGCGGAATACGGGGAAAACTTAATCGGACGTGGTGGACCTGAGCAGTGGCCTGCCAGGTCGCCGGATTTAACTCCACTAGACTATTTTGTGTGGGGTAGAGTCAAAACAATTGTTTAAGGTCAGTGGACATAGTGCCAGAAACGTTAGTGAATTACGCGAGGCCATTGTGAGTGCTTTTGAAAAAGTGAAAATAGACACTTCAGTGCTAAACAAACTAAAAAGACACCAAAGAAAGCGCGCGAGAGAGTGCTTGCAGCAAAGTGGTGGACATTTTGAACAACTTTTAACTAGCCGCCAAAATTGGACTTCTAATAATTAATTGTGTAAGTAAGTAGTTATAACTGTACCGGCGCAGCGGCGGCGGCGGTGGCTATGGCGGCGGTGGCGGTGAGTCTCTGCAACGCGGCATTGCATCGGGTGGTAACACCTTTCTCTTGTTGTTATTGTTATTGGATTTTTTTGAGTTCTTGTTACTATTGTTACATTTAAAGGTTTTCTTCAAACTATTGGATTTTTCAACATTTAACAAAATGGTTTGAAAAATGAGAATTTTAAAGCTTGATATGCAAAATAATACCTGTCAGTTACGAGGTACTTAATAACTACCAATTATGTAACCGATTTAATAATATCACTTTAAACATGCTTTAAACAGTAAAAACTATAATTTTCGTAATTAAAATAAATTAGGTACCTACTAAAAAACTTTTTAGCACACTCAACAAGCGTCATTTGAACCAGGTGTCATGTTTAATATGACCGAGTATGCAGTACCTAATAATTTAAATCGATATTATGTGACATACTATTACAAATAGGTTGCCAGTCCAAAGCCTGGAAAAGTGTGATGCAAAGTTATGAAATTGCTTTTGAAGTTTTTTCGGGCCATAGGTAGGCCAAGGTTTAGTTCTTACAGTTCACTCAAAATAACTTGGCCGGTGTAAAGTGAACGTCTCTTAAACTGCTGAATAGTAGTCAGCTGTACGGGCGCTGCGCTGTGTGACTCAGAGGCCGCGTGCGACGAGACGCGGAGTACCTACGCCGTAGAGCTCGAAACTTCATAGAAAGGTCACAACCATTACTTATTTTTTTAAACGAAGTGTATCAGGTTTTGGGTTAATTCATTTACACATTGTATAAGTATACATTTACATTTGAACTTGAAATAAAATTTTGAAAACAATTATATAAATTCAAAACATAAAATCTTGCAACTTGATACTTTACATACAATTCTTTGAATTTTAGCCCTGTGTTGATAAACTTCAATGGTACACGCGTCATCTGAAGAAAAGAGACAGATATTATAATTTAGTTAATCTAAAATAACAATACTACTCGTAGTCTAACTAAATGACCTAAGTAGATTTCCAGTAATCCTAGAACTCTTAAATGAACAGAGAAGAACACTATGTCCTGTATGGATTAATTTTATTACCTACATCTATCTTACTCTAGGACACGGTAGAATCAGCTGAAGGTATACGAGTACTTCGAAGACTGCTGCAGGTAGAAGAATCTTCGAAGCTAGCTAGCTATGTCCAGTTTGGATTCATTTTATTACATCTGTCTTTCAAAAACTGCCAGTGGCACACCGGACGTGGTAGAGTGACAGAGTTGACATTAATATTGCACTAAATAAAACGTGCCATTAGCTGAGAAAATAAACCAACCCAAAGTTACATCGTCGACTTTGTTGAATGGTGAATTATTTCAAAAACTTCAAGATATCCATTTTGAAGTTTCTTTAATTTTGATACACTATAGATCATAATTTGGGTACCTACGTGTTAGATCACCTAAAATTAAATTATATAAAGTTTAAACCCCGATGTTCAAAACCCCTAAAATTACAATACCTAATGGTTTATTGACCTATATTCAAAATAATGAAAGTTCTAAATGTCGAACGATCCTTATATCGAAGACCATAAACCCTTACTTCCCAATACCTAAACTTGAAATATCTAAAGGTATAATCCCTAATGAAACCATCAACTTGAACTTTAATTGCACCTTTTTGACTTTTAAACACTGATATACGTTTGTTTCCCGTCGTTTTTTAACTGCATTTAGCTATTGTTAAAATACTAAATATAAAACACCTCGTGACGTGATATTTTTTTGAACCAAATTGAACCAAAGCCGCTTTTCGCCAAAGTCGCTTAAATATTTTGAAGCATTAGGTCATTTGGATATTAGAAATTTCAAACTCAGTTGTTTTGTACTTTGGGGTTTCATCATTAGGTTATTAGAACCATTAGGGTCGGGAACCAAACGGGTCACTCACTTCCCTCTAATATGGTTGAGGAGGGCGATGGCTGGATCCCGCGTTAACTCGTGAACGGGTGCCGTTTGAGGGTGTTCGTCGTTTGGATACTTGGGGGGAGGGAAGCTTGCGGAGCTAACGGATGCACTTTAATAACTTATTAGGATGAACAGAATAACTTTGTATGGACATAAAGAGACTGTGTAAACTTATTTTGAAAAAAATATACCCGTGAAGTTTCTTGCCAGTTTTTTTTCTTCTTTTCTTCACGAAGGTTTTTTCGAACTGGTGGTAGAGTCATGTTTTATTTGACATCAATAAGAACAAGAAATTGTCAATGTTAAGAGAGAAATAAATATTTCAATTTCATTTCATTTTAGGTATTGTAGTTTGAGGGATTTTGAACCTCGGGGTTTTAAGTTTAGATATTTTAATTTTAGGTGTTCTAATACAAATAATTTTGGTAAAATAAACTGTTTGAATTACAAGTGTTTTATGAATCCGGTACGAGGGTGGATTGAAAAGTTCGCGGCCTAACGTAGATAGCGTTGTCATATTATTATAAAACTACCCTCATACGAAACCTAGACTCTTTGTCTGTCTCTGTGCAATTTTTCTCTGAGATACATGAATAATTATTTATTTTATTGAACATTAAGTGAGAGTAAGTTTCATTAATTTTGAAAATGGATCGTTTAGAGCACCGTGCCATGATCAAATACCTCCACAAGAAACATTTAACTCCAAAGCAGATTCATGAAGATATAGTGGCTACTTTAGGAACATCTGCTCCGTCGTATACAATGATAAAAAAGTGGGCCGCTGAATTAAAACGTGGACGTGAGAGCATCAAAGATGACCCCCGCTCTGGACAACCTTCTACAGCTACGACTACGACTACGACTACGACGAAAAAATATGTGATCTCATCATGGGAGACAGAAGATTGAAGGTATCTGAGATAGCTGAAGCTGTAGGGATTTCTTATGAACGTACGCAAAACATAATCGTAAACGAATTAGGATTCCACAAGGTGTCTGCAAAATGGGTTCCGCGGCTCCTTTCAGTTGAACAGAAACGAACTCGTCTCACGATTTATAGAGACTGCTTTTTTTATTAGAGCTTTTTCAAGCTGATGAACTAATTTTTGGCAAGGTTTATTACTATGGACGAAATATGGGTTCATCACTATACTCCTGAATCCAAACAACAATCCAAACAATGGAAGAGACCCGGATCTCCGATCCCCAAGAAAGCCAAGGTGTGTTTTTCAGTAAACAAGGTAATGGCATCGGTTTTCTGGGACTCTAAGGCTGTCATCTTGGTTGATTACTTAGAAAGAGGTCAAACTATAAATTCTGCATACTACTGCACACTATTATGTCGTTTACGCGAAGAAATAAAGTCTAAAAGACTAGGATTGTTGACCAAGAAAGTTTTGTTTCATCAGGACAATGCTTGTGTTCACACATCTGCAGAATCGATGGCTCAAATAGTGAATTGTGGTTTCGAATTGCTTCCTCATCCCCCTTATTCACCTGACTTGGCACCTTTTGACTTCCACCTATTTCCAAAAAAAAAAAAAACACTTATGTGGAATGACATTGTCTACACATGAGGAGGTCAAAGTGGCCGTAGATGCCTTCTTTGAAGACCTTGACGAGACCTTCTATTTAGATGCGATCAAGGCTTTGGAGGACCTCTGGACTAAGTGCTGTGACCTAGGAGGAGAGTATGTAGAAAATAAATATAAAAAATTGCATTATTCCTATGTTTTCTTATTTGGGCCGCGAACTTTTCACTCCACCCTCGTATATGATGTTCTATTACTATTGCTGTTTGTCGACTCGCTAGTTGGTATATGCTTATTTGAAGTTGAGGATGTTGAATACATTCATTGTCTTCTTTACATTTAGGTATTTGTTCGAATGAGTTGTTAAGACGTTTTTGTAAGTTTAAACAAACACTTTTATCCAGAACTAATGGTATTAAACTTGGGGTATTTATTGTTTTGAAGATTAGTTTTTTATTCATAATAGGTGAAGATGATGCCTGTATCTTTCATAGAACTCTTATTTAAGCTTTTACTCGGTGAGGGTTTTTATGTAATTTTTTTAGTAATTCTGTTTTTCTAATCCTATCTTCTGACCCATCGGTTATGTAGTGGGATAAGTTTATATTAGAATCTGATAAGGTTCTTATTCTTTTTGTATTGTTATGTTCTGATTCATTTTTATTTCTTAAACAGAAGAAAATAAAAAAATATATATATTAAACAAAAAATGTCCAAATGTCTTAACGGGATTTGGACTCCTGTCTCTTGTGTGTGATCTGCGTTCACTACCGCTCGGCCACCGTTGCTCTCAGATACGAGGTTTAATTTGTGGTTTATATTATACTTTGATGACTTATTCGTTTCGGCTACCGTTACGGTTTCTTTGTTTGTGGTACAGTCAATATTTCACTTCACAATTACTTTTTTCCCACTGTATTATTAGTATTATAGTATAATAAATAAGTTAGGTTATAATTTTGGTTTGTGATCGTTTCACTGCCTAGTATTTTGAATGTTTGATGCTGCGAACACAGTAAATGGAAAATTTTAGATAGAAAATTCTGGACACTTAATATAGTTTTATGTTTTGTTTTACTGGTTCAAATAACTTGCAAACACTTTCACTGCGTTGTTATATGCTAGTTTACGTGAATATAATTTTCATTCACTTTTTCTTTCACTAATTCTATTTTAAATAATTAGTTTAATACGGAGTCGAAGTGAAAGTGCGCCACCTAGCGGGTAGTGTATTGTACCTATTGCTAATGCACATCAATCTGTGACTATACCGCAAGGTCGTGGCTTCTGGATCAGCAGGAAGGTCACTCACTACGAACTGAGTCTTACAGTGTATAACTTGAAGTATTTCGTTTATAAATTATTAATTATACGCCGAGTATTACTATTTATTCATATCGACGAAAATAATCATACAATCTAAATTAAAAACATTCGAGACCCTGAACTCAAGTTTACGTATTTAAATTAAATATTTTTTCGAAAAAATATTTCATAAAATATTGTAAGTTTCATCTTCTAATCGAGCATTAGCATGACGTTTCAATACCGTACTTATGCAGGGCGTACCACGGCTGTGCCAGATGGAGGACAAGTACCTTAAATAGAACAGTTTACTGAAGGAAGACATTATTTTAATTTAAAAACCACTTTAAACTGCGTTCATAGATTTTGCACCGGGAATCGACCCCTGCCTGAGAAAAAAAATTGCCTGTAGTTGTAGTTTTATCATACCGATCGAAAGGCTTAATAATATGGATTATTTTTTGCTAAATAACATAGTGACAGAAATAAAAGGAAGACCATGAATGTTAACATTTTTAATACAAAATTGTGCTATGCTCCATGTGGCATAGCCGTTGGACGCCCTGTAATTACTGTGCTTTCAATGGGCGTTCCTTTTATAGTAACATGTTTAAGAATAACGTTTTCTCAAGCTACCTCATTATTTCTGCAAAAATTTCAAAAGTATACAGTTCAAATACTTTACGTACCAAACTAAAAAGTGACTAAATATGACTAGAGAAGTACCTGAACTCTTTTGAATGGCTCTGTAAAGTGGTATCAGTTAGAGAAATATGCAGCGCAACTATATCAAATCAAGTGGATGTTTAACATTATCTTTTATAATCGGACATTGTGCAAATATGCTATACAGGAATCAAATCCAAGAAAAAAAGCCGACATGTTGTATATTTAATTTATATAATAATATTATCCCAAACGTAACTAATAAATGGCTTGATTATCAAGTTAGAATGTGCATATTTCATCAGTATTTTAATGTACCAGTTTAATGTATACAGATTTTACAGATTTAATTTATACAGACAAAACACAGTATGTATATATAAGAAGGTACCACAAGACAAGCGAACATGATATTTTGACGTCGATGTTATTTCTAACAAGGCTTGAGCGAATGCCTAATTAGGAAAAGTTTGGTGAAGTTGGCTCTTAACATCAGGTAATTACGTTGCACGCTTTTTATCGTTGTCAGTGAGCAGTTTTCCAGTAGGTATATTTTTGGTCAGCAACAGATGGCGCCAGTGTAAATTCCAAAACTAACTTTTTTTAAATTTTCTTTCATGCATTAAAACATGGAATTATTATGAAATTACTGGAAGGTTAACTCTCAATATTTTGTCAAACCAAAGAAAAACTCTATCCTATACGGTGTATAATTTAAAACAAAAAAAGTAAATTATATCTTAAGCTTCTCATTGTCTTATTTTCCCTGTGCCGCCGTGGGTTTAACGCAAAATCCTTTCGTAGATTTAAGATTGAAGACTTATCACCTAAATAACATACTTTCGTGCCAAATTCCAGTCTTTTATTATTACCAAGCAAAGCCATACGTATACAGGGTGTTCAGCGAAGGGATGTAGGCAATTTACGAAGTGAAAGGGTGGTGTAAGTATTTTTGATAGCATTTAGTATTTTTAAGTCTGATGGTTTTTAAGTTCCTTAATTTAAAGATTTTTTAGAAAACCCTTGATTTATACTAAGAAACCTACATAAAACATCATGTGTTAAGAAAAAGACATTTATTTTACGAATATTATTAAGGCAAGTCTCATTGTATATTCAAATAATTATAACAGTTTACATAGAAATAGTTACATAAAATCGGATTTGCACATTGTATAACTTTCAAAGAATTTAATTCGTCAAATGTTTGCTTCGGCGTCTTGTGCAAAATATACTCTTATAAAGACCCTTTTTTTAAGACAAAAAAGCTCTGTCTAGCGGTTGCAGGGCATGGGTTGTGTGGTTCGGTTGACACAAAATATAAAGTCGAGTAGGCGTATTTTGTTGCTGTGTGAGCTATGTCCGTCCAGGAATAAAAATATTTTTACCGTTACACTTGTGGCACAGAAATAGTTCTTCAAACCATTTCATTGATAGTTCTGTAATTGTGTTAGAAGATTTATTCAGTAAAACTTGCGATCCCGGCGAGACTCTTCGACAAAACTATAAGAATAAATGTTATTATCCAGTGTTCTGTGTTAAAGTATTTTCATACTCGTGCTGTTTGGCGAAGCGATGTAAGGAAGGAATCAGGAGGATATAGCTAAGGTGATTACGTGTTTTTGGCAAGGAATATTATTACGCAAAGTTTCGTATGTTCTCAATCATTTTAATATAAGGATTTTGGAGAAAAACACCATTTGTGTTGATAACATTTGTTTTTTTGGATTTGTAATTCATAAAAGTTAGATTATCGACAAATCATAAAAAATACTCAAATAGTATAAAAATAATAAAATAAAATCGTATTTGTGCACCTTATTCTCTTTTAAAGTTTAGTTTTCAAATTTATTCATAATTTAAAGATCTACAGTATTTACATGAGGTATTATTTATGATTAAAACTTCACTCTTATTTTTTGGTCTAATTTGACCGGACTATATGCTTTTCATGTAGAGTAAGCAAGCCGTTTCGAATTGTCTATATTTTCTTAGCATACACAACTTATTTCGGTGTTAGAAACTTTTAGCTTTACCAAAAATGAGATATAATGATATTTACAAATACATTTAAAAATATAATTAATTACTATATTATAGCTTACTATACTATGGTCCCGAGTCTCCTCTTGAACTGTCGAGTTTTACATATGCCAAATACAATTCGACAAATCCATTTTGTCCCATATTTTGAAAGCATTTACTATTTATTTTATTTTATTCAGAAAACAAACAGTGTTCTATAACTAAAAATAATAAACTAAATATATTTCTATTAAGGTAAAGTCTCTATATATTAAAGAACCTTATTGGTAGGTACATTGAAACTTTGAGTATTTAGGCAACCGTTATTTTAAGGTGTAAATAAACTTTTCATAATTCATAGCTTCTCTTGAATTAGTTTTATGAATACCTTAATTATCACCCTAGTGTGCTAAAATAAAATAGCTTGAAACACTCCAAAGTAATGTTACGCGCCCGAGTAGAATTCGCTATTCAACTACAACCTACCTATTAAGCTAGCACGCATTATATAAATTAACTTTTAAATCGCACCATTCGTAAATTTCCTCTAATTAAGTCCTTTAAAATGTTGATCCTTACGACGGTAAATATGCCATTAAATTAAAAACAATGTAATTTTTTATAAGTAACTCGTCACAAAGAAACCTTTCAGGATCTACCTAATACATTTTATATACAGTACGTATTTCATAAATTTTCCCGCGCCCGCTGCACCGAGCCGTTTTTGTAGCGGGCATCACTAGAGCTCACTGGCTTTGTCACTGTCTTAACTTTAAAATACTTTGTTAGAATTACGTAGTTTATCTACATTAAAATCAAAAGCGATAAAAGGATTTTTCCAAAAACAATCAATTTATTACTGCGAAATGTGCAGTTGTGGATGTGGAAATAAAGTATCTTTTGTTCCATTTATGGTTTACTATTTTGGCAATATTGAGTTATACATAAAGCATAGGTACATAGTAATGCGGACTTTTACGTAGAACTATTTAAGATAAACATTTTTATCTTGCATTGTATAAGTTTTACTATTAAGGTTTTTGCAAGGCAAAACCTAGCACTTGTTGTAATTCTTTGGCCTCAAAATATCTTAAAAAAATATAGCCTGGCTGTCTTTCTGATATATATGAGATATTATTCTAAACTGACTCAATATATATAAAAGTATACGTAAAAGAGTAACAAACTTTAAGAGCAAAACATATTTATCATCAACTATACCATCATTATATGATAAAAAAGACACATGTTTATTTACTTTTTAAAATTTTGCAGCTTTTTATACAGCTTTTAGGAAAACTTGTTTGATATCGCTTAGCACTATCTACGGTCACTGCTTTCAAAGAAAACGTTGCAACTCGCAACAACAAATTGCAAGCTCGAACGTTTACATAATATAAAACAAGATCCCTTCCCTTGTGCGACCCTCTGTACGCTTAGACCTTTTAAACTAGGCAACAGGTTTCAATGTGGTTTTCATGAAGAGATAAAGTTATTCAAGAGGACGCTGGAGAGTATAGTAAAATTATTATTTTTTCTTATTATATGACGATAATTGTTCGAGATGTCGAAAGAAATCAAGCCGACTGAGAGCTTTCGAAAATGCTGTCTTATTCTTCTGAAATATAACAAAATAATGAATGATGGATCTGTTCCTTTTCTATAGTTCTACAGAAAAGTCTGCAATGGCTTTTACTATCTTTAACAAGAAGCTTACTATACCCATTTTAATGTTTCATATAAGACAATTTTTTGAAAGTATCAAATATACAATATGGTACTTTGAGTGCTACCCAGACGGGTACTATATTAATCCCAATTCTATTAAAAATGTATTTTCCCTTAAACTTTTTCTTTCCTTAAAAATTTCCCTTTACACCATATACTTTAAATTCATACCTTAAGAGTTATCGCAAAAATAAATGAATTCGTCCACTGTTGCTATACAAACCAAGAGGTTACCAGCCGTAAAGGCTTTTCCACACTTTAATGACTGTATGTTATATTTTTTAATTTTATCTTTGGCAATTAGTGCAATGATTAAAACCTTAATGTGTGATCGAATACTGAGATAGCCAAGTATTCGATTTTCTGGATAATTTTATTTTTAGTGTTTATATGGAAATTACGTTCGTTTTGTTTTACATGGTAATCAGTTTACAATTTAAGGTCGCAATTTTGCTTTGTGTTTTGTCTTTATTTGCTCATTAAAAAAAATCTCATCAAAGGTAATTTTCATCAAATAAGTTATTTGTTTTTACAGTACCTATGTAGCGATTCCTTGCGTTTTCAAATACTTGGTGAATAGGAAGTAAGAAACTTTAAAAATATAACAAGTAAGTTAAATGTACTCTACATTTGAATCTAATTTATTGTTCAATGCAACAATCTGATGCGAAAAGAAATTGAGGGATGGAGGCTTTCTAATCCGTGCGAAGCCGGGTAATAAATACATCTTTCCAGTAGTAGGTAGTTAGTTGTAATAAACTTATGATTCATGTATGATCAGTACAAATATAAACAATGCAAATGATAATATTGCAAGTTCTCCGTGCAGGTTCTCATACTTTTGCCCGTCATAGTTAAAGCTTATTTGAGACAACTAAATCGTGAACTTCATGATTCCCGATACGAATGAGATCTATTGCAACGCCTGTCTAAACAATCCTTCAAAGTAGCCTTTGTAAAAGTTTATTTATTTTACAATTAGATTAGGTATTTTAGATGTGCTTTACCAAGACTTAAATTCTTTATAATGAGTCTATATGTCTTCAAGAGAGAAACCTACTACACGCCCAAGCAAATTAGAAGAGTGGGCGGAATTCGGTTAACTCTTGCAATCATTTACTACTAATAAACAAAACTAACGCGGCGAAAGAACCTTATAAATACTTTAGTAATTTACCCAGGTAAATAAAATACCGACATAAAATACAGAATATATATAATAAATAAGAAATATTTTACCACTAGTGGATGCCTTGGACAGCCACATATCATGTATGGAAGTCAATGTAGGAGTCGTGTGGTTGGTTTTAAAAATATAATTCAGCTGAAGAAGTGAAGATGCCTACCCCGAAAATCTGAATGAGTATGCAGATAAATTATCTAAAATGCCATTTAGGCATATTCTGTTTATCCTGAGGGACTCGCTTACGAATGTGATAGTAGTGAATTTAAAAGGCGCCCTAGCTCCTTATTTGCAATTCACATTTTGAATCACTAAACAGAACAGAACGGAAGAACACTAAATCAAAAACACCTGCAAGATAATAATGGGAAAAGCGATTCACAATACTCTTACAATTAAAAAGTAAGAAAAGGCATTGTTGGCTCGATTGTATCAGGTTTCTATTTACTTTAAACTTTGTTATTGCCAACCCTTTTTTTGGTAAAAAAAAATACGCTTCGTCTGACTCGAGTAATTATTTGTGTCGAAAATTTCATTAGGAGCTAATGATCCAATTTTTGTTTAGATTCAAATGATAGAGCAGCGTTTATTAGATCAGATGTTTGTCCGACAAATAAGTCAGCATTCAATTAAAGAGTTTAGAGTCAGGCAGAGGATTATTTATGTAATTTTAATTCATAGAAAGTTTTTACTGTCAACATACATTTGATCAAAAGGCTTTGCCAAAACGTCACAGGCATGCTATGAAGGTTAAGTCTTAAAAGTAAAACAATACCATAAGTTATATATATTATTCTATATGTATTATTTTATATATGCTATTAGGGTCTGATAGTAAACTTAGATTTAGGATACTCGCGCCGTATATTCGGGTAATTAAGATTTAAAGTAATTAAAATTAAGTATTTGTGAGTACCTAGTTATTCTTAAATTCCTAATTAAAGAGGTGGGCAAAGTTAATCAGGAAAATGTACTCTTTGCCCATTGTAGTATTCAAGCCATTTAAAACATACACAAATAATATGAATAATCTTGGGTTTCGGTCAAAAGAGGCGGGCAATGTGATGTAAACTTTTTCTTAAATTTTCATACAGCAATTTTGTGGCCAGGGCCATCATCTAAAATAAAAAAATATAACTTACACTGAAACTTTTTATGGAGTAAAAATTTTCACTTTTGAGAATTATATAGAATCTCGCCATTAGAACAAAATAATTTAGATACGCAGGAGAAAAAACTGTCTACATAACTATATTTTTACTAATTATCAATATGATCACATAAAATAAAAATTATTAAATATTTATTTTTATAATATGCATGTTTATATATAACAAAGATATCTTCTATAAAGTAGTATATTTATCACTTGTCATAAAACTAAAAATTCTCATGTGTCTAATTATACTATTTAAAATTATTGATATAAGGAAAATAAATCTTTAATTAGCACAAAACCCAAATGTTTATGTGACAACTCCAGTGCTTTTATACCAAAGGGCAATGTTAGGCCGATTCATATGAAGTTTTTGTACCAAATATGGCCCAGCACCATAACTCACAAAATAAACATTTTAAGCTTAATTTTAGATATATATGTATTTTCACTCTTTCTAACCAGTTTCAAAAAGCTTTTATATCAAAACTTTTACACGTCCGACTTCAAAAACACGCTGTGAGAAACAGTTTGACTTTATGGTTAACCCACGTGGTTAGTGCGTATATACAAATAGTGAAATGAGCTGCTTTACATAAACTTCCTTCAGGCTTTTGACACCAGGCACTAATCTGATTTCTTCAACTGTGCTCCAGAACAGTGTGTATTGTTGATTTCTTCAGCAATTTCGTAATAAAATTGATATAAGTAAGCATTTGCAACATTCAGTCGAATTATGTAAATGTTATATAAATTAATTTTCTATTATCGCAAGCTGATTGTTTAGGGGGGCAAACTTTGTAAATTATCAATCTGAACCTATGTCATTCAATTCTTAATTAAGCACTCAAGAAAATGTAAGAAGCATAAAAATACACTGTTACTTACACACACACAAAATTAGTAACAAGTTTTTATAAACATAATAATTTTCATCATGATTTGCAGAGTCTATAATATTATTTCAATCTTTATATACTGACATGGACACCAAAACTTAAAACTAAACTTTAAATTGGAATTTTTCAAAGCTTCCTTAAGCCATCTTTTCTGAATAATGAATTAATGAAGAATTAGTTTAAGAATGTTATAATGAAACTTATGGGAAATCCCAAAAAAATCCCAAAAACTTGTGGGAAATTAAAAATCTCTTTCATCTGAATACTTTTACAACAATACCAGGCAAATTACTAAAGATTTTAGAATGTTTTATACAGGTACCTCAAATAATAGGTACCTTTTTATAAAGCCCTACAAAAATAATATATTTTAAATGCCGTCAATCTAAATAATAATCCTTCAACCCTAATATTTATCAAAACGAATATGATCAATATAATCCCTACTACTCCACTACTACTACTCAATAACGCAAAAACGGCTGACCGGATTTGAATGGTTTTTGGTATATGGATAGAATACCCTCAGGTATAACTCATAGGCTAACTTCAACCCCAAAATTTTAACGGGAACGGAACGGAATTTGTCCTTTATCAAAGGAACTTACAAAGGGAACATATTAAGTCCTTACATATGAAATTGGCGTTTTGTCGTACAGGCCACTTTGATCTGTATTATCTCTTTGGTTAAGAATACCAATTTCAAATTTATACAGCTATTTTTACTAAAACATTTGTGTTTCGAAAACCGTAATTTATTTGTTTTTCCTCTTTTGTTTTTTTTGCGTCACTTACTTTACAAAATGAAAGCCACCGTGGCACCAGTGCTGCAGAAACGGCTCGATATATTAATGCTGTGTATGACGGCGGTTTCGCAAAAGAAACCACAGTGCGTTTTTGGTTCCAATGAAATTTCGATCTGCAGCACAAGCCTCGTGCAGGGCCGTGGACCAACGTTGAGAATGAAGAATTGAAGGCTATTGTGGAAATGGATCCATCGTAAACCGCGTCCGAGTTAGCTGTAGGCTGCAGTGCTAGTGACAAAACTGTAATAATTTACTTGAAGCAAATTGGGAAAGTGATAAAGTTTGAGAGGTGGGTACCTCATGAATTGAGTGCAGCAAACCGACACACGCGGGTCGACTGCTGCGTTACATTACTCAACCGGCATAGTAACGAAAGGATTTTAAATCAAATCATTACCTGTGATGAAAAGTGGATCCTATACGACAATCGGTAACGCTCCATCGTAATGGTTGAACCCTGGCAAATCTTGCCCCAAGCGAAAATTGACTCAAAAAAGTTACTTGCGAGCGTTTAATGGACTAGTGCCGGTGTCGTGCACTACAGTTTTCATAAATCTGGCCAGACGATTACGGCAGATGTCTGTTGTAAGCAACTGCAAATCATGATGGAGAAGCTAGCTGTTAAACAACCGCCTAAGTAAAAAATTCAACTACGATGGGCAGTCCAAAGTGCCTTCAAAGATTTCATTGATTCCCGTACGAAAGGTTTTTTAGTGAAGAGATCAATTAACTACATAGGTGGATGGCAAAATTGCATAAATAGCAATGGTATTATATACGATATAATGGCAGTATATTATATTTAAAAAAAAATTACTTTATGTTCCTCCCTTATAAAACGTCAATTTCATATGTAATGTCCTAATATTGAATGTTTTTTGAAATTGGCTCGTTTCAGTAGATTAGCTAAAATTTCACAAAAATTAAACATGCTGCAGTTTTTAAGTTGAGATATGGCTGTATACTTATCATTGGATTAGCGGATTTGCGTGATGCTCTTACAAACTTACTTATTTATCTTAAAATCCCAAGATTTTATCTTGTTGTTGGTAAAATAAAAAATATAATCATGTAAAACACCAATTTATGGTTCACATGTCACACATATATGTATATTATTTTGTGTATGGCCAAAAATTTCTAAAGTTTAATAATGAAATTGGCACTCGTAATAATAATAAATAAAAATATTTCTAACTTAACACCACATTATCTAGCCCAAATTAAGTATCATTAAGAACTTGTGTTATGGATACTAGATAACGGATAATATATAAAAACACGTAGATTTTATTTTATATAATATATATATGTATATATATATATTAGAAATAAACTTAACTGAACATACATACACATCCATGACTAGAAATCAAATATGATAAAATATCTGCCCCCACCAGGATTCGAATCCGGGATCTCTGGCATGAAGGCAAGGCCACTTAACTCCAGACCAAACAGGCCGTCGCGTCGTAATAGTAACTCGCAAAGAGAACACAATTAGATAAAACATTTAGATTAAATTTAGAACTATTTAGATAAAACATTTCCTTTGCTTCTATTACTAACAATTCATATACTGTGATACAATTAGCTATACACTGTGCTCAATACATACTGTCGTTCTTACAACAATTATGGCCCACATCGAGAATTTTTCATTGACCGACCGCATGATATTTTTTAAATACCGACTGTGAAAATGAGTCCTTAATAAGATGGTAAAAACGGTTAGAAGGTAACGGTTTGGTGTGAATATTTGGGCTTAATTTTCGGTCCTAATTACCAGTACCGTTAAAGGAAACTCTAAATATCACAAATCATTTAGTCACTAGACGCCGAAGTGTTATATATCAGGGATTTACGCAGAAAATCCGGTAGCAATAAAACCTAAAAGAGAGCAACATGAGATCAGACGACATAACTTTAAACATAACAGCAAATAATATTAAATCATTAGAAACAGAAGCAAATGAAGCACTCAACTCAATCACGCAATGTCTGGACAAATGTAATTTAATAATTAATTTGAAGAAAACCAGTTTTATACAACACCAAACCTATCGGAGTACACTTGCTACGATCCAGTTGTACTGTCAGGGCACACAAATAGACAAATTTGGTGAAACAAAACTTTTAGGATTAACATTAGATAAGTATTGTGATTAGAAATCAAATATAAATTATTTATGTACTAAAATTAATAGTTTTGTGTTTTTGATTGGTAGACTGTCAAGAACTGTAAACAAACTAGCTGCTTTGCGCGTCTGTCATGAGTTTGTTGCATCTAACTTACGCTATGGTATAATTCTATGCGGTAATTCTGTCAATATTCAGAAGTTATTTAGATGTCAAAAGAAATGCGTTAGGGCTCTCTGCGGAGCTAATTTTAGGGATTCGTGTAGGCCTCTATTTGCTGAGTTCAAACTGCTCACTCTTCCATGCATTTATTTGTTTGAAATGCTAATATTCGTTAAGAAACATATGGATTATATGAATCTTAGGACAAGAAATAAAGATACTCTTGGTAAGAAACTGAACCACTTAGAAAATTAAGTGTATTTAGTAATAATGTATACTGTATGGCAATTGACATTTTTAATCACCTACCTATTCAATATAAAAATTTACATTTCATGGAATACAGACGGAAATTACTTGACTTGTTTAAAATTAAAGGATATTATTCAATTAATGAATATTTTAAAGACACTGAATTATAAGTTTTAGACATTATGTAATCTTAGTGATAATTTATATTTTGACATTGTGTTGTACTGGATTTATTTGAAACTAATTTGACATATAACTTCACAATTGTTTGACATCAACTTAGAAATATTTTTTGTTTAATTTAATAAAGATTTGCACGCTGACTCTCAGCAGAAAATGTTGATCTGAATGACATGTTAAACCAACTTATGTACACATTTTCACGCAAAAAAATATAATTTGAATTTGAATTTGAACAATATTGAATTCAAGCTTGGATTGTGAGTCTACCTAAACTATGTGAAAAGATCTTTTGAAGCGAAACGGTTGGAGTGGTTTAGTACAGTGTTCAGTTCAGCCGATTTACTTTAATCAGAATGCACTGAAAAGTGCACTTTCAGTACACCGCTGATGCTGAAGAGACAGTCAAATTGCCAGTCAAATTGAGGTTCAATTTGGTGTTTGTGTCATTGGGCTCACCCGTGAGGTTAGCTAAAAAATGCCTTCATTCTATAAAATTTTACCCATAATTGATAACTACTTTGATAATAATAATACTTTTACATAATGATACCTTTTGTTGCAAATTGAACGTAGAACAAGAATAGGTAGTACTGCAAAGATTAACAGTTTTGACGTCATCTTTGTAATTTTCAACTTTAATGTCGGTTCGGAGCAAATACAACATATTTCTGTTAGACATTATTATAAATACTTGGTTCGTTATAAGTTTGTACTCGTTTGTCGAAATCAAGTGTTTTCTTTTTAGTTTTCTTTTCTTAAATATCTTGGTTCCAACTACTTACAAGGCAATTTAGTCGGTTTATTATGTGTTAGTCTAGTTAAGTTTTCTTAAGTATAAGATTTCGAGGAATACGTTTTATTTGTATTCGTAAATATCCCAACTATTCCAAATAATTTGACATTTTAATTTGTTTGATTGCCAACTTGGCATAACAGTGACCATCAATAAATCCTAGGGCCAAACGTTGAACGTAGCGGGAATTAATTTGAGTAGTACCTGCGACTCAAAAGGTAAACTTTGTGTCATTTTGTCAAGAGTATCGATTGCCCAAAATAAACTGTCAGAAAATAATAAAACGTATAATGTTCAGATATTCGCCTCAATAAGAATGAATGCCATTTCGTTTGCAAAAAAATGTTAACTGTCTTATAATTGTATTAGTGACGATAACTGACTGTGATTGTTAATAATCTTGTTGGAATTTATTCAAAAGATTTTCTTCATAGGCAATCTTACAACCAGATTATGCACTGTCCTCAAGGAATGAGCGAGCGAAACATAAATGCTAAGTCACTAGTAGTCTAGTGTAACATAAATAACGGTTTCAAACGATGACATTGAGAGGTGGCGCTCTAGAAATCCAGGAACATGAAGCAGGAAGATGGAAATGGACACTGTGTTGCAAGAAACAGGTAACAATAGTGGTGCAGGTGAAGGGACACCGCTGTTATTATCTGTAAGTTGCGACACTTTTGTACTACGTCTCTCACTTGAAACTGCAAGTCCATGCTGAAGAAGAAGTGCGTGTCACCACCGCCGTCCAGCGATGAAATACACTGTACGTGAGGGCTTTGGATTCGTCAGTATTGTTGTTCATCGAAAGTGTTCGTTATTTTTGTTTAATGCTCAGATAACTTTAAGCTTAACTTTTACTTTTCTCTTGCTTCTAGTGTCAACAATTCATAAAGTTTGATACAATGAGCAATACGCTCATCTTTGCTCTCTAAATACTGTCGTTCTTACAACAATTATACCCCGTCTAGAGGTTTTTCATGGATGTTTGTTTTTCAAAAAATTCAAAATTCAAAATTTCTTTATTAGGTAAAAGCATTTAACATTGTTGCAGAACGCCCCTGTTAAGTACACTGACCGGTATTAGGGGCGAACTCTCTTCCTTTTGGTTAATTGTTACAATTTACCTTAAATAAATTATATTACATAAACACACGTAAGATCTTAAAACTAAAGAGATACATTTTTATAAGTTTTCCGAAATGTACGGTAGTTCACAATTCATTAAAAACAACAACAAAAAAAAAAACAGCAAGAATAGCCAAAAATAGCAAACTATAGAACTACTTTATTTTTTTCGCACAATGTAGGTAGTTGACAATCTGTAGCATAACTGGCCAAAGAATGATTAATTATACAAAGTTTATATGGAAGTCATGAGCTGATAGCGAGTTTCTGTTTATTACTATCTTTACTTTATTATTATTACAATTTATTTCTTCTTCTTCAAAAAACTATTACATCATATTGATAAATATTTTGGTACCATAATATATAAGTTACGATCAATCTAAAAGACTTAGTTTTTTATTTGACAATCTTTAACAAAATTTCTGTTTGTTGGTAGTTTAACGTTTTCAACCATTGAGTTACAGTAATTTTACAGTTTTTTATGTTCGTTGCAGTTTTATGTTCTTAATTTTAAGCTTTCTATTAACGCAATTACAGCTTATAAGGGTCTATCTTCTAAGGGTTGGTTCGCGCCAGTTTGGTACAAAACCTGTTGCCGTCCAATATAACAGGAGCTTCGCGATTGTTCTCTTCACTAAATCTTTGTTTGGTCGACTATTGGAAATAAATACTTATTGACTTGAATACTGAGTTCACTTTTCACTGTGGTTATTTTAGTAAATATTTGAAAAATATTACTAGTTTGTTAAAACACGTCTGAATATCTCAGAGTCCGCAAGGAGAGAGGACAATGTTTTTAAAATACAGCTCAAAATTATTAATCGTATGCAAAAAATGGGACATTAGTAAGAAAGTAAAAACGGTTAGAAGGTAATTGTAGGGTTTGAGGAAACTCTAATTAGCACGAAAGCTTAGTCACTAGGCTCCAAAGTGTTTAACTTCAGAGATTTACGCAGAAAACTATGCGTTGTCGACCTTAGGCTTCAGTTAGAATTTTCTTTGTGGTATTGAAAGATTATATTTAAAAAATCTTAAAGTCGTTGTACCAGCGGTACATAGTTGCTTTAGAAGAAGCCTTGTTTATAAAAACGATTCATCAGGTTTCGAATAGGACTTGAACTCGTAAATAGTCATTGCACGAACATGTTGCCGACGCAGATCCATTTTCTTATGACACACAATAGTTTCATTATACTGGTAAAAAAATTAGAGGGAAATTTTTACTTTTAAATAATCGAATTTTCAAAATAAATTATAACTTTTTAGCGTTCCATACATAAAAACTTTTCTTGTCATGTACCAATACCAGTAAACAGGTTTGACGTTTTAATGCTCAACCCAACACTTCGACGTTGAGAACTTTGAAGGATGCCGATTAATATAGTTGACTTGGTCCAGGTGTCCAGGCTCCTTGCTCTAGGCTCCAGGCAGGTTCCATGGGAGAAAAATA
Organism: Marasmarcha lunaedactyla; assembly: GCA_923062675.1. Lineage (NCBI taxonomy): Eukaryota > Metazoa > Arthropoda > Insecta > Lepidoptera > Pterophoridae > Marasmarcha > Marasmarcha lunaedactyla. The sequence goes on along the minus strand of OV281339.1, from coordinate 6,174,577 downwards.
CCTTCGCGTATCACAGGTAAAGAAGAATAATACTCATTCCGTTAATATGAAGAAAGGCGTCTGGAAAGATCGCAGATGAACAAAATTTTACGAAGTCTCCCAATCATTTTGGTTGCATATTGACAGCATTTTTACATATCTTTTCAAGGCAGGAATATCCCGTGATCTTCGACTAGGAATATTAAGATCGGTGCTCCTGACTGATAAAGCTAAGTAATAGTATAAATAGTGAGAAATACAATTTGTGCTATTCACTCAGTTTTACTAGTTTGCAAGCAAATTCGACTGCATTTGAAGAGGATGTTGTCAAGAAACTTTCCTGCTGCCGTAGAGGACGTAAATCGTCACACTTCGTTTAGTAATTTTGTGAGTGTTTAAAAATAAAATGGCTGTTTTGATGTTGTGGCAGTATGCTTATGTTCAGTATTGTAGGACTCGTCAAGAAGGGCCTGTTATTGGGTTTATCAAGTCTATATTTACGCCATATTCATAGTTTTCAGACTCTTTTGTGGTTCCTATTCTTTGAAATTTCTTATCGAAAATATTTTATTGACATTTTTTCTACTTCGCTTGAATTATTGACCTTAAGGATTGTTGTGGCTTCTTAAGTTTTAATGTGTTGCATAGTGACTTAAATTGATTTTTAGATGTAATTTATTTTTAGTTTTTAAAACCATAATAATTGTACACTTTAAGATTATTTTCACATAAAAAAAGCCAAGTTTGGCTGGTAAATGCAAAATGAGATCGCATTGAATGCCATAAAAAACCGCCCAGCAACTGTTGAATAAATGGATTTTAATTAATAAGAAGATTAACAACGGTTTAAACGGGTTTGAAGGTTTTGGCTTCATTTCCGGTCCTATACAGGGTAGCCAGAAAGTGAAGGATAATCCTTCTCCTGCGGATAGGTCCATTCATTTCCTTCCTCAAAAAAAAAAAAACTTATGGTAAAAGCCTCATCATTTTTGAGTTATCGATATTTCCAGATTAAAAAAAATAATTTTTCTGTTTAATGCATGCCATTTTGACAAATGAAGACATTTTGGGCCCCTTTTTTTCTAAAGTACTCGTGGTTACTTAAGTCATCAAACACAACGCTACATTATTTCCTAAAATGTTGAAGCCACCCGTAAAAACAACAAGTTTTTCAAAAAATACTTGTCGTTCTTTTTCTAACAGGTAACTTTGATAGCCTGTGGTATTAAAAAAATTTACCAAGCTGATCGTGCCAAGAACCTTTAAAATTTTCTTGGTAACTGAGTATTCAGAAATGGTTTAGTAATTTGACATTACATTCAAAACTATTTCTTTATGAAATTACTTATGCGGGCAGGTCGATTTTTGGAATTTACAGTACAGAAATACAATTAACATAAAGTTAATGTGAAAGTCTTTTTCCATTGGTAAACAATAAAAAAATTTTATTTTAGATTTATCTTTTTTCTTAGAATGCTGTAAATATTTGTTCGATTCGAATTGATATTCGGCAGCGTTAGGTAAATGTAACCGGTAAAAATTTAACATCCCTAAAAATGTTCTAAAATGACCATCTCGGGTCTAGGAAAGGAACAAATCGCTTCAACTTTCTCTTTTAAAGGTCGCATACCATCAACTGAGATTTCAAAACCTAAAAATTCGATTTTTGACTTTCCAAACGAGCATTTTTTCAAGTTTTTAGTAAGTCCAAAGTTATTTAATCTTGCAAAAACTCACTTTAAATGTTCTCTATGTGAGTTCATATCACTACTCGCAATTATGACGGCATCAGTATCGGTATATAAGAAATCTAAACCTTCTAGAACCGTGTGGTTCATAAAATGCTGAAAAGTCTGCCCAGCGTTCCTCAAACCGAATGTCATACGAGGAAACTCGAATAATCCAAACGGTGTAGTTGTAGCAGTCTTCTCTACGTCGTCCGGGTTAACCAGAATAAAATGAAGCACGCGATTTATGTCGATTCGAAAAAAAGCGGTTTTCCCTTCTAATAAATAAGTAAAGTCGTGTAACCTCGGAATCGGGTATCTATCGGGCTTTGTTAAGCGCTCTGTAATCACCGCAAGGTCGCAACTGACCGTCTTTTTTCGGGACTACGTGTAACGCACTTGACCACGCACTTTTCGACGACCTACAAATTCCTAACTGCTGCATAACCTTAAATTCCTCCTTGACCTTCGCATAACGATGAGGTGGGAGCGGTCCTGCTTTCGCGTGAACAGGTGGCCCGTTGGTTTCTATAAAATGGTAAACCGAATGCTTAGGGGGTTCCTTGAACGAAACAGGATTGGTGATATCAGGGTACTCTACTAAAATATCGTAAAAAGGATGACATTTACTACCGTTTTCACTGATTGTTTATCGCTGTAACAAAAACGCCTAGTTTTGTCACTTCATCTATTAGCCTGCGTGAGCCTACATCCACTAAAATTTTATAATGCGCTTAAAAATCGGCGCCCAAAATTGGCTAGCGTACGTCAGCGATAATAATGGTCCACTGTAATGCTCTACGTAAACCTAAATTAAAAATTATCGTCTTTGTTCCGTAAGTATTTATGATAGTTGCGTTTGCGGCAAACAGTTTAAAGTCAGAACACTTATCACTTAAGCTGTTAAACTGCACTTTGTCCTTCGGCAAAACGGAAACGTTCCCACCTGTGTCTATCAAAAATCGTAAACCACTACACTTATCCACTACACTCAGACGATGATTGGAAATTCCTGTACAGCTGCCCACCGCAGCTGGCTGCACGGCGTTCAGATTTCCGACCCTCCTTTTTTCCATGCACACGGCTGAATGCACTTGCGTGCCTTATCTTGGTACCGGAAATGGTAAAAACATAACCAGTCTTCACGGGTACGACGAGTTGTAGGATTTCGACGGGCTTGAGATCTGGAACTTGTCCGGCTTTTGTTACGCCCCTGAGACCTGGATCTGTGATGAGACTTCGTTATCATGTCCAAACGCCTAGTTATCTTAGCAATCTCGGCTAACATGGCGTCGTTAGATGCTGAGGACGTTCCAACTTCAGCAACGCTAATTGGTCTCACCATCTCCATAACCTTGTTTGTGACGGTGGCCAAGGTATTCAGGTCCTTTGTATCCGTGACGACGAGGACGGCACGAACTGATGCTGGCAAGTGGTTCTGCCATAGAATATTGAGGGTATTATTCTTAATCTTATCCCTTGCTAATTCACGCATGCGGCGCAAGAGCTGGTACGGATTCTGGTCGCCCAGGTCGTTGCACGACATGTTTACCTAATTTTGCGATTACTAGACGGAACTTCGCCGCGTCCGATAACTTTTGGTTGTACAGCACCACCTCAGCCTGAATGAACCAGGTACGAGGCTGATCTTCCCAAAAATCAGGTATACGCGAGGTAACAGTAATCTGCGCCACCTCCGAGTCACGTACATCCGGTCCCGCCATTTTGATTTCACTTGGTATTACTTTATATTTCAAAATGCATGAACACACGGTACTAAATCATTGTCGGGGTCACCACTGTTGAGTGTATATTTAGTGGGTATATATACCAATGGTTGCTTGAATTAAAAGATCCGACAAACACTGTAGTATTATTTATTATGACTCCAAGTTAATTACATGTTTAGGTGTTAACCGTACCGGCCGAATGTACGTACTGGCGTCGCAACACACTGCACATTGCCTTAGCAACACATTACTTAATCTACTGCGTAAGCATATTTGTGTAGTTACAGACAAAATACTACATAATGCAATTTTTTATTTTTCTACTAAAATATCATTCAATTTTTATCTTTTAGGTTCGTTACATTAAACATACTATTTATGAAAGAGAATATATATTTATTATTATATTTATTTTAAAGTTGATTGATACAGATTAAAATACAGATAGTATTTACCTTGCTATGTAGATTCCAAACGTTTCTTTTAAAGTAAATTTGTCACAATTCTCTTAAAGTAACTCAGCACGTGTATTCTTTAAAACGACGAACGACCCTGCTCTGAATCTTGAATACTGGCTAACGGTCTTTACAGCTGCTACGAAGTAACAGGTATATAGTAAGGCCCAGACCCTCCTAGCTCCTTTTCCACTTCTCTATGAAATACCTTTCCTTTCAATGGGCTCAAATTTTCTGTAGGTCACTCAGGTATATAAATTATCCTAAAACAGCAATAAATAAGCATCTACAAATATTTATAATTTAATGAAGATTTTACAAGTTTCTCAAAATGTTGTAGATAATAGGTCTTTACCTATGAAACTGCCGTTTTGCCGTACTGGCCATTTCAAATGAAAATATTTTTTTTTTTGACTGATAATTCTAATTTCAAATTAATTTTATTTGACAAACATGGAATTCTTTTTCTAAAATCGTCATTTGTTTAATAGTTAGTGTTTTGTTTTCAACGCATTCGAACATTTTTCGTCATCATGGATAAGTTAAAAGTTCGAGTAATTATGGAGTATGAGTATCGTCGTGGCAGCAAAGCGGCACAAGCGGCACGCAACATCAACGACGTTTACGGAGCGAACACTACAAACGAACGCACCACCCGTTATTGGTTTACCCGCTTCCGTTCTGGAAATTTTGACCTGAAAAATGAACCCCGTGGTCGTCCGAAAACTTTGGTCGACAATGACGAATTAAAGGCAATTGTGGAAGCTGATGAAACTCAATCCACGGCTGAATTTGCAGCAGCTTTCGACGTTAGCATCAAAACAATATTGGTCCATTTGCGTCAAATTGGCAAGGTAAAAAAGCTTGACAAATGGGTACCCCACGAACTCAATGACCGCCAGCGCGAAGTACGCGTGGAGACGTGCCTTGCACTGCTCAGCAGGCATACAAATTAAGGAATTCTGAACCGCATTGTTACTTGTGACGAGAAATGGATCCTGTTTGACAATCGTAAGCGCTCAGCAAGTTGGTTGGACCCTGGTTCAGCACCCAAACAATGCCCTAAACGAAAACTTACCCCTAGAAAAGTGATGGTAACTGTTTGGTGGTCTAACGCGGGTGTAATTCATCACAGCTTCTTGCCAAACGGGACAAGCATTACTGCAGATGTCTACTGTGAAGAACTGAACACAATGATGGAGAAGCTCGCACGTCTCCAACCAGCTTTGGTCAATCGTTCGGCTCCACTGCTCCTGCACGACAACGCGCGACCTCCTACTGCACAGCAGACGGTCTCCAAGCTACAAGAGTTGGGGTTGGAAGTTCTCCGTCATCCGCCGTACTCACCAGACCTTGCGCCTACAGACTTCTACTTTTTCCAGAATTTGGATAACTTCTTGGCGGGAAAAAAATTCAATACCCGAGAGGCAGTACAAAATGCCTTTGAAGAATTTGTTGCCTCCCGTCCAGCTGATTTCTTCAAGAAAGGCATCAATAAGCTACCAATGCGTTGGCAAAGATGCATTGATTGCATGGGTGATTATTTTGATTAATAGAAATAAAAAATATATAAAAAAAATTACGCTTCATTTATTTCGTGAAAAACGGCAATTTCATAGGTAAAGACTTAATATCTTATTAAATATTAACTTTATTAACTTATTTGTTTGTTATTTATAGTAGTATATTTCTTGCGAGAATTTTCGATTGAAAATTAGGGTGCTTTTTAGATATTAAGTCAAAATAAGGTGAATAAATAAATACTTCAAATCATATAAATTATAGTATATTTGGGACATAAAAAGGTAAGTTTCCACCAAGTTGAGATAAATTTTTTTTTTGAAAGAGATAAGAATAATAAACCCAAAGCTTGGTTATTTGAATTGTTTACATAAATTTTGAGGATATGTGAAAAAATTGTAAATACAGAAGTTGTAGACCTTTTTATTAGGTTATCGAAAATTCTCGCAAGAAATATACTACTATAAATAACAAACAAATAAGTTAATAAAGTTAATATTTAATAAGATATTAGGTCTTTACCTATGAAATTGCCGTTTTTCACGAAATAAATGAAGTGTAATTTTTTATATATTTTTTTATTTCTATTAATCAAAATAATCACCCATGCAATCAATACATCTTTGCCAACGCATTGGTAGCTTATTGATGCCTTTCTTGAAGAAATCAGCTGGACGGGAGGCAACAAATTCTTCAAAGGCATTTTGTACTGCCTCTCGGGTATTGAATGTTTTTCCCGCCAAGAAGTTATCCAAATTCTGGAAAAAGTAGAAGTCTGTAGGTGCAAGGTCTGGTGAGTACGGCGGATGACGGAGAACTTCCAACCCCAACTCTTGTAGCTTGGAGACCGTCTGCTGTGCAGTATGAGGTCGCGCGTTGTCGTGCAGGAGCAGTGGAGCCGAACGATTGACCAAAGCTGGTTGGAGACGTGCGAGCTTCTCCATCATTGTGTTCAGTTCTTCACAGTACACATCTGCAGTAATGCTTGTCCCGTTTGGCAAGAAGCTGTGATGAATTACACCCGCGTTAGACCACCAAACAGTTACCATCACTTTTCTAGGGGTAAGTTTTCGTTTAGGGCATTGTTTGGATGCTGAACCAGGGTCCAACCAACTTGCTGAGCGCTTACGATTGTCAAACAGGATCCATTTCTCGTCACAAGTAACAATGCGGTTCAGAATTCCTTCATTTGTATGCCTGCTGAGCAGTGCAAGGCACGTCTCCACGCGTACTTCGCGCTGGCGGTCATTGAGTTCGTGGGGTACCCATTTGTCAAGCTTTTTTACCTTGCCAATTTGACGCAAATGGACCAATATTGTTTTGATGCTAACGTCGAAAGCTGGTGCTAATTCAGCCGTGGATTGAGTTTCATCAGCTTCCACAATTGCCTTTAATTCGTCATTGTCGACCAGTTTTCGGACGACCACGGGGTCCATTTTTCAGGTCAAAATTTTCAGAACGGAAGCGGGTAAACCAATAACGGGTGGTGCGTTCGTTTGTAGTGTTCGCTCCGTAAACGTCGTTGATGTTGCGTGCCGCTTGTGCCGCTTTGCTGCCACGACGGTACTCATACTCCATAATTATTCGAATTTTTAACTTATCCTTGATGACGAAAAATGTTCGAATGCGTTGAAAACAAAACACTAACTATTAAACAAATGACGATTTTAGAAAAAGAATTCCATGTTTGTCAAATAAAATTAATTTGAAATTAGAATTATCAGTCAAAAAAAAATATTTTCATTTGAAATGACCAGTACGGCAAAACGGCAGTTTCATAGGTAAAGACCTATTATTACCTACAACTTTGCCGTGTACTTTTTTCCATAGGACCGGAAATCGAGATACTTAAACCACTTTTTTCCATTAACCCCCCCACCTCCCAAACTCAGATCGCCCGTAATTTAGTTTTCCTTTCATTTTTATTATATTCTCCTCCTTTGCCAATGAGTTTCATCCTACTATTATTTTATTTTCACTTTTTACCATTTTTAAAGGCCCAGGTCTAAATAATTATTTTCTTTATTAAAATTGAGGCTTCAGCAACTGCATAAAATCTCCTTGTTGTATCTCTCTGTGTGGATGTTGTTTCTGTGCTGAGGGATAGGAAAACCCGTTTTAGGCGGTTTTGAGATTTTTGTCATGGTGATGCGATTTGTTCCGATGAAGTGATCACTAATGATTCGAATATTATTTCTATAACGTTTTGATTGCTTCGTTCTATTTATCATTTTTCATTTTAATTTATTTTTGTTTTTGTGTTGTTTGAGTATACTTGTCTATCAATTATGCTTTTAATTTCTTAGTATTTCTTAATTAACAGCCGTGTATAAGAATGGGTATACTAAGAGAAAATTCTGTTGGAATTTTTCAAATCTCTTTTGGTATTGACAGGCTGGTGTCATACCACACCTCGGACACTCGCGGCAAAATATATGAAACAAACGCATTCTAATAACCTATTACGCACACAATCATAAGCTCATACAGGTGAACGCGTACCATGTTTGTGTGTGTAGCAACCGCACAAAGCCGAAATAGGTTTGGCTTGTCGCTACTCTGGGTAGACCGGAAGGGTCTCGACTTATACGATTAACAAGTAGGTTCTTTGATCAAGTGCAGCAAGTAACAGTTAATAATACGGAACATACCTTAGACTACCGCTGCCCTTGCGCTGATCTGCCACCTCGATGGTTGTCTCCAGCCGGCTGAGATGATGGCGCCGGAGAACTTAGGTATCCTTGCACGGCACTTTGTTAGAATTTATGTTGAAAAACGAATATGATGTGTGTGTGTGTTGATAGCGCGGGCTTCGAACGTTCTGTCTTATTTGTACGTTCCGTATGACAGTCGAAACGTCAACTGTCACTGTCACTGACATTGATTGAGGTAAGAACAACTTGTTTAATTTGAATTACGTTTAAAAATTACGACAATGAAACATACCGCCCACCAAAATACCTGTGGTATTTTCTGATTATGAAATGTTGATAAAAAAAACAAAAACTGATAGATAATGCTTGCAAATATATAACTAAAACTTTAAACTAATTGATACGATTACTACGATAAAGTGCTAATTGAAGTTAACGATTTAACATGAGTCCTCTGTTGGAAGAGGGCATAACTTAACCAAAGGACGTGTAATTAATTGATTTTTAGCTGTTCGGACGATTGCTATACGGGCCACTCCATCAGCACCACACTTAAGCGACACAACCCTACCAAGTCCCCAATGCAATGGAGCGCGAGTGTCGTCTTTAATTATCACTACAGAACCTACAGGGAGCGGTTTGGAATCTGGTCCATTTGGCTCGTTGCGTTAATGTGTGAAGGTACTCATGCTTCCATCTAGACCAAAAATTCTGTTGAAACGCTTGCAACAACTGCCACCGACTAAGCCGAGAAAGATTAACCTTGCTAAAATCTTCATCAGGAACAGAAGTCAGAGGTTCTAATGTGAGAAAATGGCCCGGAGTTAAAACCGCAAGGTCGTTAGGATCAGAACTTATAGGGCACAATGGCCGCGAATTTAAAACTGATTCAATTTGCGTAAAAAGAGTTGTTAGCTCTTCAAATGTTAATACTTGATCACCAACAATGCGGTATAAGTGAGATTTAGCTGCCTTTATTTGGATCTCCCAAATACCTCCAAAATGTGGAGCTGATGGAGGATTGAATTTAAATTCAATTTGTTGAGAGCTACACGCGTTCTTCATAAGACTAGAAAGTTGATTCCTAGCTCCAACGAAATTGGTTCCACAATCCGCATGAATAACACTACAACGCCCTCGACGTGAGACAAAGCGACGTAAAGCTGCAATGAAACCTTCGGTTGACAACGTCGACACCACTTCGAGATGGACAGCTTTAGTCGTAAGACATACGAAAAGACAAAGGTACGCTTTGTCCATTTTAGCACCGCGATGTGAACCTAATTTAATGCGGAATGGACCACCAAAATCGACGCCCACAACCGAAAAGGGCTTTACTTCGTTAAGGCGGTAGGCTGGAAGATCACTCATAAACGGCTGAAGCGGCTTTGGATTAGTTCGATAACATTTAAGGCATTTCGATAAACGGCGGCGAATTGTACGTTTAGCTGATATAATCCAAAATTGTTGCAATAATAAAAACTGAGTTGTGTTAATACCCGGATGGCAATAGCTACGATGAATATTGTCAATTATTAGGAAGGTAAGTGGATGATCAGACGGTAAGAGAGCAGGATGTTTTTGTTCGAATTCTAATCCTGATCGTGATATTCTGCCGCCCACCCTGAGAATTCCCTGCCCATCAAGGAATGGATTTAGTTTTTGGAACGGTTTCGGTAAAGTTTGATTTGATTTTAGCTTCGATATTTCCTCGTAAAAAGTACGGTTTTGTACAAACTTAACGATTTTCATTAAGGAGTGATGCCGTTCAACATTATTTAAAAATACGGTTTTATTTGCCTTGACTAGGTTTCGAGCATTATTAATAAATCGATACATATACGTGAATATGTTAACAATTTTACTCAATGAAGAAAAACGATTAAGTATGGTATCCCACAGTGAGCCTTCCAAGCTGTTAGTACTAGGCTTAGTAGTCAAGATAACTGATTTACGTGATTCGGCTTGAACAATCAAATTATCGTCAGTTGTTAAATTATGTGGCTGTTATGGCCATGAGTTTTCATCTTGTGCTAACCATCGTGGTCCCGCCCACCATAAGGAGTTGATGATAAGATCTCGAGGAAGTTGCCCTCGAGAACAGATATCTGCCGAATTATCCCCGGAGCATACATGGTTCCAACATTCGATCGGTGTTATGTCTTGTATATGGCTAACTCGGTTAGCTACGAATGTAGCCCAACGAGATGAATGGGATCTAAGCCATGATAAAACTACGGTGGAGTCTGACCACAGATATACTGCTTCTATAGGTATCCGAGACAAGTAAGTGTCACAGAAAAATTTATACAAATCTGCGAGTAAAACGGCAGCACATAATTCTAATCGTGGCAGAGATGTACGTTTTAAAGGCACGACACGTGCTTTAGAGCAGATAAGAAAAGTATGCATTTGTCCGTCCGTTTGCGTTACGCGTAAATAGATAACTGCACCATAAGCTACTTCAGAACTGTCACAAAAGCCATGAATTTGATAGGATTTAACGTTAGTACCCGTTATATTCCGAGTAATTCTGAGTTGCGTAAGGTCCGGTAATTGATCGCGATAATGGTTCCATGCACGAATGACCTCGTCAGGAGGTGTTTCGTCCCAGCCGATTCCAAGTATCCACAGTTTTTGGATTAAGCATTTTGCTAGAATTGTGATCGGAGACAAGAAACCCAACGGGTCGAATATTCGAGCAAGTTCACTTAGAATAGAACGTTTAGTGCATAACCGAGTTGAGGATTTAACCTTAAAAAGAAAAGCATCTGATGTAGGGTCCCATCTTAGGCCTAGCACTTTCAGAGTAGTCGGCTCTGTTGTGTCGAGAGAAACAGAGCCGATAAGACGATCTTCGTTTGGAAGATCTGCTAAGAGTTGAGGATCATTACTTGCCCACTTACGAAGTTTAAAATGTCCAAGCCCGAAAAGACTTATAAGTTGAACCTTGGCCTCCTTAGCGTCCTTTAAAGACTTACAGCCACTGGCCACATCGTCAATATAGATATCCGTCATGATGATTTGCTTAGCAACCGGATAAGCAGCGCCCTCATCTGCGGCAAGCTGTCGCAAAGTGCGACACGCAAGAAACGGGGAGGATGCTACCCCATAGGTGACCGTGTTCAGGCGATATTCCTGAATCGTTTCATTTGGGGTTGCTCGCCAAAGAACACGTTGAAACTCACGATGCGCCGGAACTACTTCAATATTTCGATACATTTGACGAACATCTGCCATAAACACAACGTTGTGTTCCCGAAAACGTAAAAGAATGTCCAAAATATTCGCTTGTAACTTTGGACCGATAAGTTGATAATCATTCAAGGAACGAGAATTAAAATCTTTGGCAGAGGCGTCAAAGACGGCACGCAGACGAGTGGTCGTTGACTCAGGACGTAAGACACAATGATGAGGGATGTAATATCTTCCATCTTTCAGTTGGTCAATATGAACTAACGACATGTGACCGCTTTCTATATAATCTGACATAAACTCTGCGTATTGTACTTGTAATGCTGGATCACGTGATAATCTGCGTTCGATAGCGTGAAACCGACGTAGCGCTACTTCGCGAGAACCCTCAAATACTGGCTCTGAATCATTGTTAAATGGTAAAGCCACAACATATCTACCAGATTCATCCCGGCGATGTTCGGTAACGAACTTGTTTTCGCATAAAATTTCATCTGGCGACATTAAGCTGGCCTTTGCGATAGTGTCAAGCTCCCAAAACTGTTTTACCAATGAGTTCAACGAACTATCAGTCTCTGATATCAAAGAAGTCAGTAACGTATTAGAAGCTAAGCGAGTTTTACCAAGTAATAACCACCCGAAGATAGAATTGAATGCGGTAGGTTGATTAACATTTCCTTTGAGATGTTGACTAAGAATTGATTCAGCAAAGACATCAGCAGCAAACAATAAATCGATAGGGCCCGGAATGTCAAAGCCTGGATCCGCTAAAGGCAATGTTTTTATATGAGACCATCCAGATGTATTTAGTTTAGCGATTGGCTGATCACCGCAGATAGTTTCAATCACGTGCATGTCTAACTCGAAGACCACTTGGTCGTTTGTGCCGACACCACAAGTAACTTTACCGATTATTGAAGCAACGGCTTCACCAAGACCACTTATATTAACTTCGGTTTTAGTAGATTGTAGATTTAACATCTTAAGTACAGATTCGGTTATAAAATTACTTTGACTGCCGGTGTCGAATAGTGCGCGAAACGAAAGCATACGCCCTGTGCTGTCTCTGACCTGTACGATAGCGGTTGCAAGTAATACCGTAGTATTCGTCATTGACCTTGACACCAAAGTAGATACAGACTCAACTTCCTTTTCACGATGGAGTAAGGTATGATGCTTTCGCTTGCAAACGCGACACGAAAAAATTGATTTGCAGTTTTTTAATTGATGTGATGGTTTAAGACAATTAAAACACCAATGTTTTTCACTAGCGATTGCCATACGTTCATCGATTGATTTTTTAGTAAATTCAGAACACGATGTTATCGAATGTGAATTATTACAGAAACTACAATTGAACACCCTTGTAGCCTCCGCGGGAACTTCCGCAACCAATGTGTGTGTAGTGTAAGTGCGTTTAGTTGGTTGTGGTGGCTGCGGCGGAGTGAATTTGGAATTAACTTTATGAATTTTATGCAAATTCGTAAAGTGAGTATCCCGTAGCAAAGCTTCGCATTTCGATTGCAAAAAGGTTTTCAATTGTACGTAAGTAGGTGTTTCGATATCTGAGTAACTTTCTTCAAAACTACGTCGTAAGCCTGGATCCAACTTCGATAAAATATGATAAATTAAAACGAAATCCCACTTTTCGATAGGTAGATCGATGGTCTTTAAAATACACAAGTTTTCTTCAAACATGTCCAGAGATTTTCGGAACATCTGAGGATTTTTACTATCAAAGTTAACATTTAAAATATCCCGCCAACATGTAAAAGCTAACTCACGTTTACTCTTGTATCGAGCGACGAGCGCCCGGTATGCGTCGAGGTAATGCTCGTGGGCCACGGGAAACGTCTTCACTACGGACAGCGCATCACCACTTAGAGAAGACACCAGGTAATGAAACTTCTCAGTATCGGATAGAGAATTAGAGTTATGTATCAAGGCGTTAAACGTATCAAAATATTCAGGCCATTGTTTAATGTTACCAGAGAAAGTCGGAAGCGCAATATTTGGCAAGCGTATGTTCGAAGAAATGCTATCACCCTGTATATGAGTCGATTCGGTTCTACAAATTTGACGCTGAATTGATGAAACTTTAAAATACATTTCGTCAAATTGTTCTTGAATATTTGTTTCCTCATTTTCAGGTTCATTAAGAATTTCTAAAATGGTAAGGTGCGCTTGTTCAAAAGTGACAGCTATTTGTTTAATTTCCTGATGATAGGATAGAAATAAATCCCGTTGTGAATCGTCATTTATAGCTAATAAACCTATATCCAACGCCTTAGCCAACCGTTTATAAGCGATCGTTCGCTTTCGACGAAAAGATGCCAAGTCCTGTGCAGTGTACTCAATGTCCGCAGATTTAGATTTTGTTTTAATGAAAGCACTTCGCTTACGACTTGATTGTCTAGTCAATAATGACATGTTCGTAAATTAATTTAATTTCGAAAAGAAAAGAAATAAAAAAAAAGTATGTACCTACCAATGTACTATAATAGGTACCTAAGTAGTATCACAATATAATCAAAATTGACAAAACAATTTTCACGGTAAGTCGGTATGGATTAACTGAATTATCAAAAGTCCTAACAATTAGTTTCGCTAAACAGTGCCCATATCTTCCGATACTATCAGCATACAACTAGCCCGTACCCTGAACAAATACAGTAAACAGCAATCGGTATTCGTCCCTAGCACCGTTCTACAAAGTTGTACAAGTTAACCTAGTGAACAGTCTATAACACCTTAGAGGTACGCCTTTTATATGTAAATGTATGAAGAACGTTGCGTTTCGAGTGTTGTACACCGAACATAACACGAATATTAAAACGAGCTAAAACTTGATCACTCTGTTGAAGACATTTTTTGATTTTACCCTTAAAATAATTAATAAAATAAATGTTGGTTTTTTCCTGTTATGTATTTACGTATGAATGAAAGTTATTCGTTTAGGTTTAGATATAATGAGATTGATGATGTTGAGATGAATAGGTATGGTTTTCGATATTAAAATAGGCCGAAAGTATAAAATATTCACCTATGATTTGGCGACTTATTTGAGTTCCTACAATAATGATAATACCTAATCCCGATATAGCAAGTTATCTTAAGTTCCTAAGTGATAATTAGCGACTAACACAAGAGACTTGATATTAATACATGCAGCCTTTTCTGGCTCTGATGAGAATTAGATATAACTTAGCGTATAGAATTTTCGATTGATTAAGTTACACCCGTCGATTAACCAGAAAAACCACAAGCATTCGAATAAGATAGGTGGGAGATCCCGGGTTTCGGCACCATAAAGATGTAGCAACCGCACAAAGCCGAAATAGGTTTGGCTTGTCGCTACTCTGGGTAGACCGGAAGGGTCTCGACTTATACGATTAACAAGTAGGTTCTTTGATCAAGTGCAGCAAGTAACAGTTAATAATACGGAACATACCTTAGACTACCGCTGCCCTTGCGCTGATCTGCCACCTCGATGGTTGTCTCCAGCCGGCTGAGATGATGGCGCCGGAGAACTTAGGTATCCTTGCACGGCACTTTGTTAGAATTTATGTTGAAAAACGAATATGATGTGTGTGTGTGTTGATAGCGCGGGCTTCGAACGTTCTGTCTTATTTGTACGTTCCGTATGACAGTCGAAACGTCAACTGTCACTGTCACTGACATTGATTGAGGTAAGAACAACTTGTTTAATTTGAATTACGTTTAAAAATTACGACAATGAAACAGTGTGAGTGAGATAAGACATGCTAGGGTTGGCGCCATTTTGTTTTAATCGTAGTGTGTTCGGGAACGCATGAAGCGGTAATATGAGATAGCCTTCTAATAGCAGCATCGAGTTAATTTTGAGTGCTTATAATTAATCATGAACAAAAACATTTTAAACTCTATTTTCTGACATTATTATTATAATAGTAGTTAGAAAGAAAGAAAAATAAATCAGTTTCAATAACAGAAAGTATTAAGTGTAGGAATAGTAAAACTAAATTTTTGCAATCGCCTCTTATACTAAAAGGAGAATCGAAGACAAATAAAATTTCTTGCTTGTACTTTTATTGTTTATTTTTTACGAACGAAATATACAATAATGTGTGACAAAATGGGAAAGAGCACACTCCCATTACAAAAATGTTTGAAAAATAGTCTCGATGTTATTCACTGCGCGCCGCGTCCTTGGCATTCGGTAACTGTGAGGTAACTGAGCGCGGGTGGGGACGCTTTCATCGAAAGGCAGGGATTGACCATACTGTACGCAGTACTAATTATTTTACTATGGTCATACATTGTTAAGTTTGTTGGCGTGATTGAAAGTGATTCATTATTCGAATAGGTCATATTATATTTTACATCGAGTAAAATTTTATACATAGAGCTTTAATATTATTAAAAATACTATTTCATGCCTTATCTAGACAACTACGTACGTTTACTCCATCTGGCCATAAACCAAGGTTTAATTGCGGGCTGTCGCATCGAGAAAATGACTTAATGGGTGGCAAAGTATGCTTATATGATATGCGGAAGCATGCAAGAGTCACGTTGGAGTATTCACGTCGCCGTGTTTTTGGGTCTATAGCCGCACACTACGGTGCCAAGACCAGAGTGGGCACGACTTCGTGGATAGCACTCAATATAGATAGTAGTCAAAAAGCCCAGGCAATTTATTTCAATTGATTATAACAGCGGTTTACATGCCTTAAGTAGTTAAGTTGGTAACTTAATGTCACAAAATTGTATGTTATAAATTACTTGTAAACAGTCAGTTAAGTGACAGGTGGTAAGTGTTGTCGAATGTGATTAAGTAGATTAGACACTTAACACGTTTGGATATTATTTTTTAAAATATTTTATTTAGTAGAATAAACGAAGTAATAACCACAGAAATAAACATAGTCTTCTAGAGATTTCGATTTCCGTAAGAAATTCTCCTCTGACCTCGTACAAAATCCCGCTAATCGCAAATATAAGCACAGAATTGACGAATACCTACCACAACTTATTGACCGTCCATCTTTATTTAACATATAAGCTTAACTACTTAATACGTTTAGACACACAAGTGAAATATTACTTCTAACTACTTAACACGTTCAACGCCGGCAACTTTTAGAGCAAAATCCTTTTAGAGCTTTTATGGTTATTTGCGAATTTTTTTTTGTATGAAAACTCGTATGCGAATGTTGACCATTATTGACATATTTTGATTTTAGTGTGTTTGAAAAAATCGTAGGTGGTAACTTAAAATCTAAAGAAAAAAATAAAAATTCAAAAGATATTTAATTAATATCTCAATTTAATTTATTTATGCCGATCTAGTTACATATCCAGAGCATAAAATGTACAATAACAACGATTTTTTAAACAAAATGCTCCCAAATTCAAGAACGTTAAGCGCAGATAAGGCCTGCGTGAATACCTCGTCAGAGATTGAGACGCCCGACGCGGCTAGCGCCTGGGCGAACGCTTTCATGAAGTTAATTACGCTTTGCGAATCCATGGGAGGGGTTGGTATGAATACTAAGGAATGTATATTTAAGTATATAAAATATACCTAGAGTTGTCTAAAATAAACCGAGCGAACCCTAGTGGCTAACCTCCCTACCTGCGGTAAAATAACTGGGGGCTGGGGAAAATAACTTAAAACTAACCGTTGTTCGCCGAAGGCCGCTGCCTAGAAACCTAAAAAAAAAAGGGTACGCAGGTAAAGAGTTGATCGCGTTAGGGTCAACCTTTACCGACAGAAAGGACAAATGCACACGAAAATACACAGATATGATAAAAATAAATATGAAAATAGGGGAAAAATAAATTAAAATAAAGAAGAGAAATAAAATAAAAATAAAAGGACTGGTTCAGTACAAATTCGTTGTCACCGTTAAGTATCCTTTGTACTGAAACCAGACTACTTACGCTGGGCACAACACTGCACTCAGCACAAGCACAACACAACTTAGCACAGCACTTTGAAGACTAAGGGGCTTAGTCACAAAGAAAAATCACACTTCGATAGCACTCAGAGGGAGTAGAAAAACCTTGAAAACCGTAGCACGGAACCAACACGCTAAACTGTGACGTCAGTAGACTGAGCGCCACGGAATATCGGGAAGGGACCGATCAAAGGAGAACAGGGTCTTGCACGTCCGTACCGGGCGGCGATCGGAGCGAGAATGCCGTTAACTCGTTTTTTTTTTTGCTACCGAAGCACCCTCTCCGGGAGGGAGGTGGAAGATTCGTCATGAATACCACCGCAGCCGTCTGCGGGGTGATGTGGGACTCACCAAAGTGGCACCTACCCACTAAAAACCACCTAATCGGCTGTAGCATGGGAATGCTGTCAGCCTTCATCGGAGCGTTAACTCTTTTTTTTTTTTTGTTCCCCTCCGCGGGAAGGGCAGGAGGATAAAAATGCCCTGACGCATACTCTGGCGCGATTCCAAAGTTATGTGGGACTCGTCCCGACGCCTACCAGGACCATACCCACTAAAAACCCCCTGTCGGCTCGTGCATTTTTGCCACTCAGCCTTCATCTGAGCGACGGCCAATTGGAGAAAGAGGCCGCGCTAGCGGGGCCCAGAAGGGGTCACCCGCTGGGATTACATAGCACTGAAGGTGCTCAAAGCACTGAAGGTGAATACGTAGCACTGAGGGTGCTCAAAATGAAATCAAAAATTAATACAAAAATTAAAAAATTACAAAATAAAATTGAATTAACTCGCATTTACGTTAGAATTAGGATTTACGTTACAGTTAGAATTTACGTTAGAATTAGAATTTGCGGCCAGAAGGGCTTCGAGATCGCGTGACAGTCTGGTGGATGAGTACGTTTGCGCATTCCAGGGCCTAGCGACTTTGAACTTCGAGTCTAACACAGGAGTAGTATATGAGACTGAATCACGAACTAGAGGATTGGGATGGGTTTCGGAGCGTTTGAAGAACGCTTCAGATAGTGTTTTGAGATGTTGTTGTACTGTAGGCAGTTCAAGATCTCTATGCAAGTCCGCGTTACGCACGTACCACGGTGCGTTTGTGGCCCGGCGGCAAAAGAGGTTTTGAACTACCTGCAGTTTGTGCAGGAGGGAGGGTTTGGCGTGGGCAAAGATTGGCGAGGCATACGTCATGACGGGTCTAACGCAGACCTTGTAAAGTGTACGTTTGTTTCTGAAGGACATTTTACTTTTTCTACCTAACATGCTATTTAGGCGGACTAAATAGTGACGAGCGAGTTTCGAAACTCTTTCGACGTGTGGCTTGAAAGAAAGCGTCGGATCTAATGTGACGCCTAAGTATTTAGTACTGCGCTTCCAGGGGATGGGAATGCCTAACATTCGAACGTGGGGATCGCCATCGGGACGACGGCGTTTGTGGTCGAAGCGCATCGCACAACTCTTTTCAGGGTTCACATCGATGCGCCATTTTTGAAACCATACACCAAGGGCGTTTACGGCCTTTTGGAGTCTGGTTACAAGGTGCCGAACACTGTGGCCTTTGGTATAGAGTGTGGTGTCGTCAGCAAAGAGGGCGAGTTCGACGCCTTTCGGCGGGATGGGAATGTCGTTGGTGTACACGGTGTACAGCAGAGGGGCGAGGACTGAGCCTTGAGGGACTCCAGCCTTTATGGGACGAGGTGCAGAAAGCGTGCCTTCGTGTTTAAATCGAAACGTACGGTCTTTGAGAAACGACGCTATTAACCTGACTAGGCGATCCGGTAAGCCTATCTTGTAGAGTTTATAAACGAGACCGCTGTGCCAGACTTTATCGAAAGCCTTGGCTACGTCAAAGAAAACCGCGACTGTTTTATAACGACGCGGATAGAACCCGTCAAGTATATACTCGACGATTCGGTGGACTTGCTGAGGGCAGGAGTGTTTAGCGCGAAAGCCGAACTGATGGGGAATAATGAGAGGATCGCCATCCGTTGGAAACAGATGGTTCCGCATTCGAGAGAGTATGACTCTCTCGAGAAGTTTAGACATTGCCTTGAGGAGGCTGATGGGTCTGTGATTAGCCGGGACGTTCAGAGGTTTGCCCGGCTTGGGAATGCCTATGACTGTCGCTTCTTTCCAAGCTTTTGGAAAGTAGCTATGGTCGAAGCAGGCATTGAAAATGATAGCTAACAAGGTAAGCATCTGTTGAGGTAGGTGCTTAAGTGCGTGGTTGGAAATTCCATCCACACCCGGAGCCTTTTTGGACTTTTGATTTCTAATGAGAAGCAAGATTTCGTCATTAGAGACTGTGACAGGGTCGGCGGTGATGGGGAGAGAGTCTCTGCGAAGGACTTCGTCCTCCACCGCCTGGATGTGTGAGGGATCAGCAGGTTGCGTGCTGGGCGAGCATTGTGCGGCAATGCTGTCGGCGAAGCATTCGGCTTTCTCTTCGACTTCGAAGGCAGTAGTGCCATCGGGACGAGTGAGAGGAGGAACGTGAGAGACGGTGTCTACGCGTAAGGCTCGGGCCATGCTATAGTACGCTTGGTGGGACGGAGAGATATTCGCCATGAGATCGTTCATCTGAGCGTCTCGGAGTTCCGCGAGGCAAGACCTAACTTTACGTTGAAGCTGATTCGCAGCTGTTCTATAGGCGGGCGTGGGATATTTCTTGGCTCTCCGGAGAGCCGCGTTCTTAGCTTTAATAAGATTGCTAACGGCTAAGGGAAGCGTGGGTTTGCCTTGCTTAGCAACCTTATCGTTGTCACTGATGGCTGAGTTGATAGCGTCAGTGAGAGAATTTACTAATCAATCGATTTTATCCGGGCTATCTAATTGTTCGGGAGAGATCGCGAGTTGAGAGTTCGGAGCCTCTAAGGCTGAAACTAACGTATTTTTAAAACCTTTCCAGTTGGTAAAGATGAGACGTTATCGTTCGGCGGTCCTAGCACGAGGGAGACGGGGCGATGGTCGGAGCCTAGGTCATCGAGCGGTTCGATAGACCTTAGATCAAGATTGATTCGCTTGATAATTGCAAAGTCGAGGATGTCAGGAGAGTAGGACGGGTTGTTGGGATAGTGAGTGGGAGTGATGGGGGATATGACGTCCAGGTCAAGGGAGTTAGTGGTGTCGAGGAGAGCGATACCGCTGGTGTTAGTCGATAGGCACGTCCAGTCAGTATGTTTGGAGTTAAAGTCTCCGAACATAATGACTGAATGGCCGAGGGCGAGAATGGCCTCAAAGTCGCTGCGGATTGGTCTGGTACCACTAGGTATGTAGATTGAAGCTATGATGATGGTCGGATGACCAGTCATAGCCAATCTACACACAGTGGCTTCCATGTTGAGGAGAGGAGGGGTAGGGAGAGGACAGCAGTGGAAGCCTCTTTTGTAATATATAGCGGTGCCGCCGAAACCGTCGGAGTTGGGCCTATCGTTACGAATAAACGCGTACTTAGGTATAGCGAATCCCCTGGAGCGGTTTGGAGTAAGCCATGTCTCCTGAAGAAGGAATAAGTCAGGTTCTTTGTTCTGAAGGAACAGTTTAATCTCGGGAAGGTTGGTGTTAAGGCTACGAGCGTTAAAAGATACTAGGGATAAGCCCTTGGGTTTAATACGACTGGACGCGGGATTCGCGGGTCTAGACATTATAATTTATTATTTACGATTTTATACAAATATAAAGAATTTACAACGAACTTAGGAGCGAGTGATGCTCGGCTAAAGCAAATAAACGCTCTTGAGGAGAGCGGGCGGCTCGCAGTTTGCGTGCGAGCACGGAAATTTCGTTAATATCGACGTTTTGAATAACGTCGAACACGGTCTTCATGTCCTCAGCCAACGACGACTGAGGTGCGGATGACGGAGAAAGACGCGGCCCTACGGAAGCTACGGGAGGTCGGGAAGGTGCAGGCGGAACGGCCGGACGCTGCCTCCAAGACAGAGCCGGAGTTGCGCAGCGGCGGGAAGTTAGCGTGAGTGAGCGGCGGCGCCGGTTTAGGCGCGACCCTCTTGGCGGTGGAACGCGGAGCACGCGGGCAGCCCCTGTAGTTAGCTGTGTGACCAGACTGGCCGCACAGCACACAGGCAGGGGGGGAAGTGGATTCGGGAGTGCGAGTGCACTCCTTCGTAAAATGTGGATCCAGGCACTTAACGCACCTGGGGGGAGCTGAGCAGTTAGCCGCTGCGTGGCCGTAGAGTTGGCAGCGGTGGCACTGCCCAGGGTGACCGCGGGGGTTGGGACGCTCAACAGAGATATTTGAGAGTCCGCAAATTGTGCGAGCCTCTCTAAAGATCTCCCTCGAGTTGGGAGTATTCGACAAGATAACTAAAGCTAACGGAAAGCGCCTACCGCGGTTAGAGTGCATCTTGTGCACTGCTTCGGCCGGGAAACCCTGGGACTTAAGGTCCTCGAGGATTTCTTCATTCGCGAGCTCGAACGGGACGCCCCGTAGTACTGCGCGGATCTTACGCTCCTCCGGGAGGGCGTAGGTGTGGTACGCGATTTGATTTAACCCGAGCAACCTGGTAAAGGCGCGGAAGTCGTCGACGGTCGCTACTTGAATTTTGATTGTATCGCCAGCGTTGGCGGCTTTTAAGTAATTAATTTTGTGCTCTTTGCACAAGTTTGAGACCGCGGTCCAGCGCGTTTTTTCACGCAGGAAGACGGGCGGAGGGAGCTGAGGTTTCGGCGGGACGGGAGCGCAGCGCGTCGCTGGCTTAGACGGGACCGACGGAGACGCGGTCACTTCGAGTGACAAGAGCGGCGCGGGGGCGGGTGTAGAAGACACCGGGGTTGGCTCGGGTGTTGAGGACACCGCGGCTTTTTTCGAACGCTTCTTAGAGCGTTTGGCAACTAATTGGAACTCGGGCTCTGGAGAGCCGGTTAGGGTGGCGGCGACCGATGAAGCTACGGACGCGGCGGAGTCTGAGTCGCTCCCGGGAGCGGTACGCTTCCTACGAGATGAGCGCGAGGATGAGACCGACGCGCAGTCCATATCGGATGGAACGGGAGACGCGGGAGAGCTATAGACCTGAGGGGTCTGGACGTTAGAGGCCTGAGAGGCTGGGGTTGGGGCCTGAGGGGCCGGGGACGCGTTAAGCGCTAGTACAGCTTGCGTAAATATGTCATCAGAAATTGAAACACCCGACGCGGCGAGTGCTTGGGCGAACGCCTTCGCAATGTTAATGACGATTTGCTTATCCATTTGGGAAGGGGTTGGGACAATAATATGTAAAAATATAAGTATAATAAAAGATGCCTAGTTCCTAAAAACCTAGCAAAATCCTAGCGGCAAACCTCCCTACCAGCGGTAGGGGGGCTGGGGAGAATAACTTAAAACTAACCGTAGTACGCCGAAGGCCGCTACCTAGAAACCTAAAAAAAAAGGGTACGCAGGTAAAGAGTTGACCGCGTTAGGGTCAACCTTTACCGACAGAAAGGACAAATACACACGAAAACACACAAATATGATAAAAATAAATATGAAAATAGGAGAAAAATAAATAAAATAGAGAAGAGAAATAAATAAAAATAAAAAGGACTGGTTCAGTACAAATTCGTTGTCACCGTTAAGTATCCTTTGCACTGAAACCAGACTACTTACGCTGGGCACAACACTGCACTCAGCACAAGCACAACACAACTTAGCACAGCACTTTTCAATATTAATTTACTGGATAATAGCGATAGTAAAACTGTTAAGTTCAACCAGTTCCTTCACTGTGTCGATTTACAGCAACTGGTTTCGGAGCCAACACATTTTACTGCGCAATCAGAGACTATGATCGACTTAGTATGTGTTAATTGTCCGGTTCGTGAACTCCAAGTCAATAACATAACAGGTACATACGGGCATTCTATGATCAACCTGACTTTAAACTTAAAAAAAAGTAAAGTCCCTCCTAAAACTATAATCTTTAGACCTTTACATGATATTAAGATGGATGACTTTAATGCCCATCTCAATTCTATAGACTGGGAGACTGTAATTAGGGAGCCATCGGTTGATGGTATGGTTTCTAAATTTAATGTGTTTATGTTGGAACTGTATGATAAACATGCACCTGTTAAGACTACAGTTATCAAACATCATAAGTCTTTACCGTGGATCACTGACACGATAAAATTTATGATAGATTTGCGAAATGAAGCACGTGAAAGGAAAAGACAATCGACTAATGAATCACATCGACAATATTACACAAATATCAAAAAATTAGTTAAATCTAGCATAAGCTTAGAAAAACGAGCCTACTTTAACCATTGTATATGTCGCCGCGGGATTTCCGGAGCAACTTATTATAATTAAAAACCCAAATTCTTAATTTATCATTTTGATTAATTATTGAACTTGCTAAAATCTTATTATAATTTTTGAGAAAGCTTTTATTTCATAAAATAATTTTACCATCAATTTTAGTTTTATAATGAATTGTTTTGATTACAAGTCTTTGCGTAGTACTTGATTTAAATTAAAATTATTGTTTCCTAAGTTTTTCTAACGTTGTGACACAATTGATTTATTTGTGAAATCCTTAAAATAATTAAGATTAATTTTAAGAGCAGTGATTTAATTGTTCAGTGAATTTTGAAAATAAAAATGGCGCCACTTGCCTCCGTTTTGCCGGAACTTGACGTTGGCGGCAAAATGGCGGCAGGCAAGGCTCAACTTGCGTGTGGTGAGTCAGTTTTGTTCGGATTTTTAACGAAATAACATGTGAGTATTAAATCTGTGTCTAATTCCTGAAATAATGACTTTGTGTTCTAGTTATTGTGATTCTAGCTTTAAAATGAAGCGAATGTTAATTGTTTAGTTTTTTGAAAATTCACATGTAACGAAAGCAAGCTTCATTTAAATTGTTTTAGAATATTGTTATTGTAATATTGAAAATAGTGATTTAAAAGAATAAAACCCTATGAGTTTCTTGTCTGTTCTTCTCATAGAGGTTGTCTTTTGCGAACAGACGTAGTTTTAAACAAATCCCCTTTTCCACAATAAATTAATAGTGAACCAATAATCGAAAATAAACTAATTTGAACTCTGGTCGTTATTTTGAATTTTATTACTACCCACTTAGATAATTAATTCATTTTAGTAATCTTATTAGTAGGTAGGAAGAAAATAGTAATAGCGAAACCATAACCTTGTAACAAGGTTAATGGTTTCGCATATTTTTAAAAATCCTTGGTTATCTTTTATTGCGACATCAGAAGTGGGATCGAAATGCGATCCTTTGTAATTATATTTTTCTGTTTCGTGTTTTTAAATGTTTTCAGACGAACGAGACGTATACCAGCACGATGAACGCGGCTGATCCAGACGAATCAGCCTCCACGTGTCCGCCTGCATCGAGTGACCAGGTCCCGAGCATCCCAATGGCGCTCAATACGGTATCACCACAGATCGGTAATGTACCACCTGATTTCTTTCTACGTATGATGGATATGATGCAAAGCATGAGTGAACGCCTTCTACAACCTTCTAATAATAAGGTTAGGATCACAGAGGTATTCCTCCCCTCGTACGATCCTGACGGTAATGTTGGAGTGCGCGAGTGGTGTAATCACATTTCCACTGCAAAAGACACATACAACTTCAGTGACTATGATATTCGAATGAAGGTGACTAGCTTGTTAAAAGGTCGAGCTAAAATATGGGCCGATAATTGGCTCGTAACTACGTCAACGTGGGACGAACTACGTCAAATTATTATTACAACTTTTGAACCTGAAACGCGTTACTCCCGAGACATACTCCGTTTTAGAGAACACGTCTACGACCAGTTTAAAGATATCTCAGAATTTTTGACGCAGTCGTGGATTTTATGGAGACGTGTAACAAAAGATAAGCTCGACGATCTTGATGCGGTAGAAGCGGTGATAGGAACGATTAACGACGAACGCCTCAGAATTGAACTAATGAATGCCAGAGCCAGTTCAGTGCCCGAGTTGATTTCTGTTGCCTCGTCTATTCGCATCCACAAACGTTCTAACCAACATAGCTCTAATTCCAATCCACCGCTGCAAAAACGTTTGCGCCTTTCTGAAAATAGGCCGGAAACTTCTCCTTATTGTAGTCATTGTAAAAGAGCCGGCCACTCCCTTAGTGTTTGTCGTAGCAAAAATATTACTCAACCGAATGTGCAACCAACCGATAAGACTGCTATAATAGCGACTTCGTCTAGACCAACTGATACCAATCGTAGATATTGTTCTTTTTGCTCAAAACCGGGTCATACTTTTGACACTTGTTACCGACGAGAAAATGAGATAGCTTCCAAAGTTAATACTGTATCTCGTAACCAATCTCGTTTGAATACTATGCGTATACGTGTAGGCGATATTATAATAGATAGTGTTTTTGATAGTGGCGCTGAATGCTCCGTAATGCGCGACTCCATCGCAAACAAATTGCCAGGGCGTAGAGAGCAGGTAGTAAGTTACTTACGAGGCTTAGGCCTATTCCCGGTAATATCCACTAGTACATTGACGACCATATGCGGCATAGACAACACTAATGTCGAAATAGTGTTTCATGTTTTGCCCGACTCCGAAATGACATCTGACGTTCTGGTAGGCGTGAATTTACTGCGCGACACTGGTTTAAGTGTTATTGTGACACATGATAGTGCAGTGTTGGTACCTTGCCCACGTGTCATGCACATGCGATCTGTCAGCCCTTTATTCGACGGTATAGATCACGACCTCACTGAGCAATCTGAGATTGACCAGTTACTTTGCTTACTTAACCTGTATTCGGACCTTTTCACGCGAGGCTTTGCAAAATCTCGTGTAAACACAGGTCAATTAGAAATACGATTAAAAGACAAAAACAAATATGTTGAGAGAAGACCTTATAGATTGAGTCCGGTTGAGCGTGAAAAAGTTAAGGATATAGTTGCTGAATTAATTGAGAATGGTATTGTGCGAGAAAGTAATTCTCCATACTCGAGCCCAATTATCTTAGTCAAAAAGAAAAATGGCGACGACCGCATGTGCGTAGACTATCGTGAGTTAAACTCCAACACGGTACGCGATCATTACCCTCTTCCCCTGATTGCCGACCAAATTGATCAGTTGGCCGGTGGTCAGTATTATACAAGCCTAGATATGGCATCCGGGTTCCACCAGATTCCAATTTCACCGGAATCTATCGAGAAAACTGCTTTTGTCACACCCGACGGGCTCTACGAATACCTTACTATGCCTTTTGGCTTGTGCAACGCGCCGTCCGTCTATCAGAGATGTATCAATCGTGCATTAGGTCCCCTTCTCAATTCTGGTAGTGCCAATAATGGACACAACGATAGCATAGCCCAGGTTTACATTGATGACGTCATAAGTAAATGTCGCGATTTTACCTCCGGTCTTGCACATTTGGAGAGGATTTTAATTGCTTTGAGACAATCGGGGTTTTCCATAAACATTGACAAATGTAGCTTTTTCAAAAAGTCTATAGAGTACCTCGGCAATGTAGTTGAGAATGGTAAGGTCCGTCCTAGTCCCAAAAAGGTTGAAGCCTTGCTTAAGGCTCCTGCACCTTCCACGGTAAAGCAAGTTCGCCAATTCAATGGCTTGGCGGGTTATTTCTGTCGTTTTATTCCCGATTTCGCTCGAACGATGATCCCCCTTTATGATTTAACCAAGCAGGGCGCTAAATGGCAATGGAATCACGTTCATGAAGAGGCTCGTCAGAAAATAATTCGTCACCTCGTTTCTGCGCCAGCGCTCACAATATTCCAAGAGGGAGAGCCGATCGAACTATTTACAGACGCCAGTAGTCTCGGATTTGGTGCAATACTCGTTCAGGTCATTAATGGTCGACAGCATATCGTAGCATACTTTAGCATGCGTACAACCGACATAGAAAGCAGATACCATTCATACGAACTGGAGACGCTGGCTGTAGTTAGAGCGATAAAACACTTTCGGCACTTTCTTTATGGACGGAAATTCAAAGTAGTCACTGACTGCAATGCGCTTAAGGCGTCTAAACACAAACAAGACCTACTACCCCGAATCCACAGGTGGTGGGCATATCTCCAAAACTTTGATTTTGACATAGAGTACAGGAAGGGCGAGCGGATGCAGCATGCAGACTTCTTGAGCCGAAATCCAGTGCCACTGTCGGTCAACGTTATGACCAGTAACCTAGATTGGCTTAATATAGAACAGCGTCGCGATCCAGAACTGCGTCCTATCATAGACACCTTAGGCGGTGGCGAGGAAGTTCGCGGTTATCGACTTGAAGATAACGTTCTCAAATATGAACGGAACGATCCCATTTTAGGCACACGAACTCTTGCTGTTGTACCACGAACTTTCCAATGGAGCCTCATAAATACCTTCCACTCTGCATTGAAACACGCAGGATGGGAGAAAACTCTACACAAAATAAAGGACTCTTATTATTTTGACAAAATGAGTACCATTGTCAGAGATTTCGTTGACAACTGCGTAGTATGTAAAACATCAAAGCAAACGTCCGGCGCCACCCAAGTACAATTACACCCCATTCGGAAACCAACAGTGCCGTTTGAGGTCATACATATGGACATAACTGGTAAACTTGGCTCTCCAAATGACCAAGAGTATGTTGTAGTCACAGTAGATGCATTTACTAAATATGTGCTACTCCGTCATACAAATGACAAAAGTCAACACAGTACCCTAGCTGCACTAAAACAGGTTATTCATCTCTTCGGAGCCCCACGACAGATTATTGTAGACGGCGGGCGCGAGTTCCTGGGCGATTATAAAAATTATTGTGAGACGTACGGTATTGAAATTCACGCAATATCACCAGGCACCAGCAGAGCAAACGGACAGGTGGAGAGAGTCATGGCAACGCTGAAGAACGGGCTCGTAATAATTAAAAATTACGAGACACTTGACTGGCATACGGCACTGGAGAGTCTTCAGCTCGCTATGAACTGTACGGTACACAGAACAATAGGTACTGCTCCAATAACACTCTTAACTCGTCGTCAAAATTGCGTTCCTGCAGAGTTGTTGAACCTTGTTGATATAGACCAGGCTTTAGTTAATCCTGAGGCCTTGGAACGACATGTACAGCAGAAAATGATTACGATATCAACGAAGGATAAAGAAAGGTTTGACAAAAAACGTGCCAAAGTCCATAATTTCCAGCGAGGCGACTTTGTGCTTATTAAAAATAACCCTAGAAATCAAACCTCATTAGACTTAAAATTTAGTGTGCCTTACGAAGTCTACAGAGTGCTCGAGAATGACCGCTACCTTGTGAAGAAGGTAGTGGGACACCGAGGTAGAGCACGCAAGGTCGCGCATGATCAACTAAGGCGCGCTCCACATCCAACTGGAGGCCAGGCAGCCGTGTCGCACCCAGACGAGCCTCAAGCAGGACTTTCCGGAGTCGCGCTTGCTGCTACTACTCCTATGACACCCTGACTTCTTAAATTTGTCTTTGGTGAGCACCTTTCATTTTGTTTTACACACACACGAGCACACATTTATTCACACCTATACACTCATCCATACACGTACACACACATACATACACATACACACATACGCATGTACATGTGCATATGCATACTCATATGTTACAAACAAATGTCAACAAATATGAATGAGTCAAATGATGCTATTGGCGTGTGGAGCCGTCCAATAAGCCATCAATCATATTATTACGTTGCTACTTGTACTTATCATTAGCAACTCCTATCCCCCGCTATGTTTTCAGCGGATCCCCTGTGTACCACGGTGTTCAATGAGCCTCAATCGTCCTAGGTTGTTGCTTAGTGAGCACCCAGAGCACAGCATCGGCCTTCCCATAATCCCCTAGGGCCCCTGTCTATGTACAGCAACGACCTATCCTCTTCAATCCTTTCCCTATCTGCACTAAAACGCGCTGATGGTTTCCAGCCGTTGATTATACTCACTTTATTCATACTGCTGTGTTCACGCGGAGTGAACAGTGGTGACACATACAAATATCACACACTACACAATTTAATTAATACATGGCGTATCTAAAAGCCTTACCTATTATTTGCTACTATTATTAACTGCAGTCACGTGGAGTGAGCTGCGGTGCATTCATGCATTACAAATGTCAAGACATATCTCGATAACCGTTCTTTATGCGCAAGTGTACTGTGGAAGTAACTTGGCTTCAAAAAGAAATCATCCCTATCTTTCAGAATGAAGCGATCCAGAGCACGTATCGCCTTGCAGTATGGCCGTGTCGCCGCGGGATTTCCGGAGCAACTTATTATAATTAAAAACCCAAATTCTTAATTTATCATTTTGATTAATTATTGAACTTGCTAAAATCTTATTATAATTTTTGAGAAAGCTTTTATTTCATAAAATAATTTTACCATCAATTTTAGTTTTATAATGAATTGTTTTGATTACAAGTCTTTGCGTAGTACTTGATTTAAATTAAAATTATTGTTTCCTAAGTTTTTCTAACGTTGTGACACAATTGATTTATTTGTGAAATCCTTAAAATAATTAAGATTAATTTTAAGAGCAGTGATTTAATTGTTCAGTGAATTTTGAAAATAAAAATGGCGCCACTTGCCTCCGTTTTGCCGGAACTTGACGTTGGCGGCAAAATGGCGGCAGGCAAGGCTCAACTTGCGTGTGGTGAGTCAGTTTTGTTCGGATTTTTAACGAAATAACATGTGAGTATTAAATCTGTGTCTAATTCCTGAAATAATGACTTTGTGTTCTAGTTATTGTGATTCTAGCTTTAAAATGAAGCGAATGTTAATTGTTTAGTTTTTTGAAAATTCACATGTAACGAAAGCAAGCTTCATTTAAATTGTTTTAGAATATTGTTATTGTAATATTGAAAATAGTGATTTAAAAGAATAAAACCCTATGAGTTTCTTGTCTGTTCTTCTCATAGAGGTTGTCTTTTGCGAACAGACGTAGTTTTAAACAAATCCCCTTTTCCACAATAAATTAATAGTGAACCAATAATCGAAAATAAACTAATTTGAACTCTGGTCGTTATTTTGAATTTTATTACTACCCACTTAGATAATTAATTCATTTTAGTAATCTTATTAGTAGGTAGGAAGAAAATAGTAATAGCGAAACCATAACCTTGTAACAAGGTTAATGGTTTCGCATATTTTTAAAAATCCTTGGTTATCTTTTATTGCGACATATAAATTCTAATATAAAAAATAGTGCAAAATTCTGGAAAAATCTAAAAAATAAAATTCTAATCGATCCAAGTAAACATGAGTCCTTGCCAGATCATCTGTCGGATCCGAATAAGATAAATGATCACTTTTTACGGCTCCCTCCTAATAATGTAATGGCAATAAAGTCAGAAATAAAAAAATTCGATGGCTCTTCCTTTGGTGCGGCTTCATTTACCTTGCAACCTGTATCAGAGGCTCAAATTGCGAAGTACATTTTGTCAGTAAAATCAAATGCCACAGGATCTGACAATATTAGCAAAGACATGATCTTATTAACTCTACCTAGAACATTGTCGATCATTACTGCTATAGTTAATAAATCACTACTTACTTCAACAGTCCCAAAACAATGGAAGGAAGCATTAGTCACTCCTCTGCCTAAGACTGACAACCTTATAGATTTCAATGACTTGAGACCAATTAGCATTTTAACTTTTTTGTCAAAGCTTCTTGAGAAAGCTGTATATGATCAACTAATCAGCCATGCAGAGAAACATAAAATTTTACCATATCGCCAATCAGGCTTCAGAAGAGGACGTGGTACAGTCACTGCTCTCTTAGACGTTGTAGACACTATACTTACGGAACAGGATGTTGGCCGTGGTACTATTCTAGCTTTATTAGATTTTTCCCGCGCGTTCGATAGTATTGATACATCTCTTTTATTGAGTAAGCTCAAATACTATGGACTAGACTCCCAATCTGTGCAGTGGTTTAAAAGCTACCTTAGTGACCGATATCAATCAGTAAAAATCAAAAAGTATGACGGTCACAGCGTTATTTCTGACCCTAACTTGGTGTTGCGTGGAGTTCCTCAGGGTTCCATATTGGGACCCCTTTTATTTATTATATACAGCGCTGACTTAAGCAACGAAATAAAACAAAGCAATTTTCATATATATGCCGATGATGTGCAGATTTATATTTCAGATACGCCTTCTAACATCTTGCAGTCAGTGGAACTTCTTAATAAAGATCTTGATAGGATAGCTGATTGGTCTATTGGGAACGCACTTGTGCTGAACCCAAAGAAGTCAAAGTTTATGGTGTTGGGTTCTAAGACTCAGATCAATAAAATTAACAATAAACATCCATTAGTTAATATTTTAGGACACAACATTGATAGAGTAATTGAAGCTAAAAATTTGGGAGTTTTGTTGGATAGCCAAATGCGTTTTGAATCCCACGTCAAAAACTTAGTTAGGAACTGCTTTTTTAGGTTAAAGGTGCTATATAAAATTAGAAATTTACTGACAGAAAAGGTTAGAATTGCTGTTTGTGAATCATTAGTCTTATCAAGACTTAATTATGCGGACATATTATATGGACCACGGTTATTATATAAAACGAGTCGGTTGATACAAAGAATACAAAATGCGTGTTGCCGTTTTATATTTGATGTTCCACCTAGATCTCACATCACACCATTCCTCAACAATGCATCCATACTTAATATGGAGTCACGTAGACGGTTACATTTGGCTTCCCTGATGTTTGATATTGTTAATTTTAATAATCCTGAGTACTTATTCTCAAAGTTAAAATTTCCGTATATAAATTCATTGCGTGATTACGAACCCAGATCCGCGAGACCTCCTCTTAGTACGCAACACCACCGGACTGCCGCATTTACCGGCAGTTTTCGCTACAACGCAGCAAAGTGTTGGAACAATATTCCACCACCAGTTAGGATGTTAAAATGCAAACATACCTTCAAAACAAAGGTAAAAATGCTGTTGCTAGAAAGACAAATACTAAAATCACATTAAACACTTTGCAGAGTCTTACAACGTGGTTCTGGACTTCGTAATGGTGTAATCAAATTGAACTGACATAC
Organism: Marasmarcha lunaedactyla; assembly: GCA_923062675.1. NCBI lineage: Eukaryota > Metazoa > Arthropoda > Insecta > Lepidoptera > Pterophoridae > Marasmarcha > Marasmarcha lunaedactyla. The sequence goes on along the minus strand of OV281339.1, from coordinate 6,142,335 downwards.
TATTTATTTATCATAAAATCTTATTCAGGTAAAATTCATGGTGACATATTGTATTTGTATTTAAAAAATCTGTTTTTAATAATTTTAAAGTATTTTTTGTTTTCATATTGTTATTTTATCTAGTAATTTAATACGTTTAATATAATATAATGAGTTTGGGTATATATTTATACTTAAACTCTTTTTATATTTGACATGTTTCTAATCCTGTTATGATTCATTTTAATGCAATTTAATCCATTGTAATGTATAATAATATGATCTAATTTAATACAAGACATAATTTAATTTATTTTAATCTTAGTTCAATTTTATAATATTTACATTTAAATTTATTCATTAAGCATCAAGACATTATATATTATATTCAGGTAATTTTATTATGTATATAAATATTAATTAACTTCTGAAATTATGAACTATTTTTTCATTTTTATTATTTTTTATTATTTTATTTAACACCGCGTATACCCTCGGGTTTAGCTGAAAATCAGCGTTTTGCTCCCAGAGCAAAATAAGGGCGCTGAGCTACGACCCTTTGCACTGCTACAGCATACTTGCTTATTTGTCTCTTTGTTTGTGCCGTCTCTTAGCTTAAGATGTATGTTTGCGGTGTCAATAAACTGATTTCTATTCTATTCTTCTATTCTCACTTTGAAGACTAAGGGGCTTAGTCGCAAAGAAAAATACGCACTTCGATAGCACTCAGACGGAGTAGAAAACCTTGAAAACCGTAGCACGGAACCAACACGCTAGACTGTGACGTCAGTAGACTGAGCGCCACGGAATAGCGGGAAAGGACCGATCAACGGAGAACGGGGCTTGCACGTCCGCACCGCGTGGCGATCGGAGCGAGAATAGCGTTAACTCGTTGGCGCAGCCTGTTTTATACTCGTCGAACTGCAGTGCCGTGTGCAAAAGCTGGTAGGGTGGCGTTGAAGAGAGACAGGCTGTGTGTGCGAGCGAGAAAGTATTCGAGCCTGCGCGCATCGCGTTACAGAAATACTTTCACATTTTGTAAGTATATTATAACGACTGTTAATAGTACCTACGTATTAACAGTTGATTCATAAACTTAGAATTTTAAGTATAAAGATTGCCTAAAAATTTACAAAAATAAAAAATACCCAAATAAAAGTGTCGAAAAAAGTTTAGATAATACCAAAATCATACAAATTTATCAATAATTTGTATGAATTATATCGATAACAATATTAACGTTGTTGTAGTAACGTAACTAACTACAGGGGTTGCCCGCGCGCTCCGCGCTCTTCAGCTAAGAGGGCTGCGCCTACACCGGTGCCGCCGCTCACTCCCGCTAACTTCCCGCCGCTGCGCAACCGGGGTCCCCCGGAAGCAAAGCCCGTGCAGCTGACGCCTACTCCGGCTCTGTCCTGGAGACAGCGTCCGGCCGCTCCATCTGCACCTTCCCGTCCTATCCCAGCTCCCGTAGCTCCCGTAGGCCAGCGTCCCGCTCCGTCGTCTCCACCTCAGTCGTCGTTGGCTGAGGACATGAAGACCGTGTTTGACGTCATTCAAAACGTCGACATTAAGGAAATCTCCGTACTCGCACGCAAACTGCGAGCCGCCCGCTCTCCTCAAGAGCGTCTTTTTGCGTTAGCTGAGCATCACTCGCTACTAAGCTCTTTATAATTCCATTTTTCGTATAAACTTAATAAATTATTATAATGTCTAGACCCGCAAATCCCGCGTCCTGTCGTATCAAACCCAAGGGCTTATCCCTAGTTTCCTTTAACGTTCGTAGCCTTAATACTAACCTTCCTGAGCTCAAACTGTTCCTTCAGAACAACGAGCCAGACTTATTGCTTCTTCAAGAGACGTGGCTAACTCCAAACCGCTCCAGAGGATTCGCTATTCCCAAGTACGCGTTTATTCGTAACGACAGGCCCAACGCCGACGGTTTCAGCGGCACTGCTATTTATTACAAAAGAGGATTCCATTGCTGTTCTCTCTCTACCCCTCCTCCCCTCAACATGGAAGCCACTATGTGTAGATTGGCTATGACTGGTCATCCGACCGTCATCATATCTTCAGTCTACATACCTAGTGGCACTAGACCAATCCGCAGCGACTTTGAGGCCATTCTCGCCCCTCGGCCATTCAGTCATTATGTTCGGAGACTTTAACTAAAAACATACTGACTGGACGTGCCTATCAACCAACACCAGCGGTATCCATCTCCTTAATATAACTTACTCACTCGACCTAGACGTCATCTCTCCCATCACTCGCACTCACTATCCCGACAACCCGAACCACTCTCCTGACATCCTCGATTTTGCAATTGTCAAGCGAATCAACCTCGATCTCAGGTCTATCGAACCACTCGATGACCTAGGCTCTGACCACCGCCCCGTCTCCCTCGTGCTAGGACCGCCTAACGATAACGTCACCTCTCCTAAGACCTTTACCAACTGGAGAGGCTTTAAAAATATGTTAGTTTCAGCTTTAGAGGCCCCGAACTCTCTGCTCACGATCTCGCCCGATCAATTAGACAGCCCGGATAAAATAGATTCATTAGTAAATTCTCTCACTGATGCTATCAACTCAGCTATCAGTGACAACGAAAAGGTTGCTAAGCAAGGCAAACCCACGCTTCCCTTAGCCGTTAGCAATCTTATTAAAGCTAAGAACGCGGCTCTCCGGAGAGCCAAGAAATATCCCACGCCCACCGATAGATTAGCTGCGAATCAGTTACAACGTAAAGTCAGGTCTTGCCTCGCGGAATTACGAGACGCTCAGATGAACGATCTCATGGCGAATATCTCCCCGTCCCACCAAGCGTAATATAGTATGGCCCGAGCCTTACGCGTAGACGCCGCCTTTCACTCGTCCCCATGGCTCTATCGCTTCGCTGCCAGCGTTGCGTCTCAATGCTCGCCCAGCACGCAACCAGCGAATCCTTCTCACATCCAGGCGGTGGAGGAAGATGTTCTCCGCAGAGACTCTCTCCCCGTCACCGCTAACCCCGTCACAGTCTAATGATGAAATCTCGCTTCTCATTAAAAGTCAAAAGTCCAAAAAGGCTCCGGGTGCGGATGGTATTTCCAACCACGCACTTAAGCACCTGCCTCAACAGGTGCTTACCTTGTTAGCTATTATTTTCAATGCCTGCTTCGACCATAGCTACTTTCCAAAAGCTTGGAAAGAAGCGACAGTCATAGGCATTCCCAAGCCGGGTAAACCTCTGAATGTCCCGGCTAATCACACACCCATCAGCCTCCTCAAGGCAATGTCTAAACTTCTCGAAAGAGTCATACTCTCTCGAATGCGGAACCATCTGTTTCCAACGGATGGCGATCCTCCCATTATTCCCCATCAGTTCGGCTTTCGCGCTAAGCACTCCTGCCCTCAGCAAGTCCATCGAATCGTCGAGTACATACTCGACGGATTCTACCCGCGGCGTTTCAAAACTGTCGCAGTTTTCTTTGACGTAGCCAAGGCCTTCGATAAAGTCTGGCACAGCGGTCTCGTCTATAAACTCTATAAAATAGCCTTACCGGATCGCCTAGTTTACTAGTAGTTTAGAATAATCGCGTCGTTTCTCAAAAACATGAAGGCACGCTTTTCGCGCCCCGTCTCATAAAGGCTGGAGTCCCTCAAGGCTCAGTCCTCGCCCCTCTATTGTACACCGTGTACACTAACGATATTCCCGTCCCGCCGAAAGGCGTCAAACTCGCCCTCTTTACCGATGACACTGCCCTTTACACCAAAGCCTCAGTGTCCCGGGCCTCACGACCAGACTCCAAAAGGCTGTAAAAGCCCTCGGTGCATGGTTTACAAAATGGCTTATCGATGTGAACCCAGAGAAGAGCTCTGCGGTTTACTTCGACTGCAAACACCGTCGTATCGCCGACAATCTCCACGTTAAAATGCTAGGCACTCCCATCCCCTGGAAGCGCACTACTAAATATTTAGGCGTCACCTTAGACCAGACGCTTTCTTTCAAACCTCACGTCGATAGAGTAACGAAACTCGCACGTTTTTACTTAGGCCGTCTTTATAGTATGTTAGGTAGAAAAAGTAAAATGTCTTTCAGAAATAAACGTACGCTTTATAAGGTCTGCGTTAGACCCGTCATGACATATGCCTCGCCAATCTTTGCCCACGCCAAAACCTCCATTTAAACTACCTGCACAAACTGCAGGTAGTTTAAAATCTCTTCTGCCACAGGTCCACAAATGCACCTTGGTACGTGCGCAACGCGGACCTGCACAGAGATCTTGAACTACCTACAGTGCAACAGCACCTCAAAACACTCTCAGAATCGTCCTTCAAACGCTCCGAAACCCATCCCAATCCTCTAGTTCGAGATTCAGTCTCATATACTACTCCTGTCTTAGATTCGAAGTTCAAAGTCGCTAGACCGAGAAACGCGCACACCGGCGAACCCACGCAATTAACACTAGATCAGTGCTATGTAAATCCCAGCGGGTGACCCCTTCTGGGCCCCGCTAGCGCACCCTCTTTCTCCAATTGGCCGTCGCTCAGATGAAGGCTGAGTGGCAAAAAAATTGCACGAGCCGAAAGGCGGTTTTTTAGTGGGTAGGGTTCTGCTAGGCTCGGAACGAGTCCCACATAACCTGGATCGCGCGCGCCAGTGTATGCGTCAGAGCATTTTTTATCCTGCTGCCCTTCCCGTGGATGGGAACAAAAAAAAAGAAAAAAAACGAGTTAACGTCACTCTTAGCTAGGCAGTGATTCTGAGCGATAGCCACATAAGCAGTCCTCAGATGAACTAGGTTAAGGAGGAGCGATAGCCATATATGCAGTCCTCCCCGAAGCCACGCTAGGCACGCGTAAGAGGTGCGATAACCAACCTTAAGTAGTCCACTCTGACGCTAGTAGTTTTATATACCTAGATAGCTAGGAATATGTATTAATGTATGCACTAAATATTTGCATTAAAGGTTCTTTGTTCCAATAAACTTATTAGAGATTATTGTTATCAGAGACTTTCATTCTGGCACCCTTCACATTACTTATTTTTTAGGGTTCCGTAACTCAAAAGAAAAGTTAGCCTGTCTGCCAAGGACCTTTATCGATTTACAATAAAAATCATAAAAAAAGGTTATAATTACCAAAATTCAAAAATACGTCATATTTTTTGTATCCTAACGTTAGATCTCTAGTCTTTCTTATTATGCTACAAAATCACCATTAGAAACTGATCAACTTCAAATATAACGTGCATAGTGTACCTTTAATACAGTATATTTAATTATTTTCCCTATATAGTAATAAGGTGCAAAATTATTTATTAATTAATATCGTTACTATAATCGGTCGGTAGTAAACATTTATTGTGCCGGCTGGAATTACTATTGGAAAAGTTAACGTACAAAACCTTATGTATACATTAATATATATTTAAAAATACTATCATAGGTAACGTTATTACATTTACCGGTAAAAAATTTGAAAAGTATCGATACCTTTCATAACGTTAATTTACCTATAACGTTACCTTTGGTATTGTTACCTACCTCCCTTAATAACGATACTTCTGTTTGTAAGAGATTACGTTACCAATGTTTAACGTTATTCAAAGCCCTGGTATCAGGATTCAATGGATTCCATGGTTCAACTATAATTATATGGACACAAAATAAAAGGAGTGTGTTCCCAAAACGATGTATTTTAATAGACTGAAATGCTTACCAAATACTCGGATTACAATAACTCCACTTAGCCCAAACACAACAAATGACGTCATCGCTAATAGAAAGTCACCTGATAACCATAAAAACTAATTAAGTGGTTATGTAAACAAGTGACGTCATCGCCATGAAAAGTTACAGTAGATAAATTGCATAACAACAAATATCTATTAATTATATATATAAAAAATCTATTATTAGGTCTTTACCTATGAAATTGCCGTTTTTCACGAAATAAATGAAGCGTAATTTTTTTATATATTTTTTATTTCTATTAATCAAAATAATCACCCATGCAATCAATGCATCTTTGCCAATGCATTGGTAGTTTATTGATGCCTTTCTTGAAGAAATCAGCTGGACGGGAGGCAACAAATTCTTCAAAGGCATTTTTTACTGCCTCTCGGGTATTGAATTTTTTTCCCGCCAAGAAGTTATCCAAATTCTGGAAAAAGTAAAAGTCTGTAGGCGCAAGGTCTGGTGAGTACGGCAGATGACGGAGAACTTCCAACCTCAACCCTTGTAGCTTGGAGACCGTCTGCTGTGCAGTATGAGGTCGCGCGTTGTCGTGCAGGAGCAGTGGAGCCGAACGATTGACCAAAGCTGGTTGGAGACGTGCGAGCTTCTCCGTCATTGTGTTCAGTTCTTCACAGTACACATCTGCAGTAATGCTTGTCCCGTTTGGCAAGAAGCTGTGATGAATTACACCCGCGTTAGACCACCAAACAGTGACCATCAGTTTTCTAGGGGTAAGTTTTCGTTTAGGGCATTGTTTGGGTGCTGAACCAGGGTCCAACCAACTTGCTGAGCGCTTACGATTGTCAAACAGGATCCATTTCTCGTCACAAGTAACAATGCGGGTCAGAATTCCTTCATTTGTATGCCTGCTGAGCAGTGCAAGGCACGTCTCCACGCGTACTTCGCGCTGGCGGTCATTGAGTTCGTGGGGTACCCATTTGTCAAGCTTTGTTACCTTGCCAATTTGACGCAAATGGACCAATATTGTTTTGATGCTAACGTCGAAAGCTGCTGCAAATTCAGCCGTGGATTGAGTTTCATCAGCTTCCACAATTGCCTTTAATTCGTCATTGTCGACCAAAGTTTTCGGACGACCACGGGGTTCATTTTTCAGGTCAAAATTTCCAGAACGGAAGCGGGTAAACCAATAACGGGTGGTGCGTTCGTTTGTAGTGTTCGCTCCGTAAACGTCGTTGATGTTGCGTGCCGCTTGTGCCGCTTTGCTGCCACGACGATACTCATACTCCATAATTACTCGAATTTTTAACTTATCCATGATGACGAAAAATGTTCGAATGCGTTGAAAACAAAACACTAACTATTAAACAAATGACGATTTTAGAAAAAGAATTCCATGTTTGTCAAATAAAATTAATTTGAAATTAGAATTATCAGTCAAAAAAAAAATATTTTCATTTGAAATGGCCAGTACGGCAAAACGGCAGTTTCATAGGTAAAGACCTATTATTTAGTATAGCAATGTCTAACTGTAAGTACGTTCCATTCATTATACAATTTAACCGTAGCGAAACGAAACGAGAAACCAGCAGCAACCTTGAGTATTGCACAAATTAAAAACAATTTCTATCACTTACTTTATTCAAAACAAATGCACGATGTATTTGTAGTATTATAACTATAAATGTATAGAAATTGGATGACTGTGCGCGTGTTACAACGTCTGTTGTCTTTCTCGGATATTGACTATATTAGTCGCAAAGACTCGTGGCAGACGCGGTCACAAAACGTGTGAATAGGACAGCGCACATCATTATCTCGCTCGCACTTACACTGTTTATGGGTGACGTCACAACGATTTACAGATGCTCTTCGTTTGGTTTTGAGTGTATGTCGATAATATTAGGTTTTAAGTGAAGCATTTAATGTAAACAAAATATATGTATTATTTTACGTTTATTCATGTAACAAATTAAAAACAGTATAACAATTATTATTTATGGTCATTAGTTAGTGATTATAAAATTTGTTGACCTGTTTGTGCACCGATGACTCACTCGTTTTTAAATTTATAAACAATTTTGTAAATCTGCGCGTGCGCATCAAGTCTTTGCGACTAGTATAATAATATTCTTCTATACATATCTGTCAAGAAGTCAAGTTATTATTTGAGTTGTCAAATAATAATAATAACTTTACATATAGAAACTACAAGCAAGCTACAGAATACAATATCAACATTTCTAAACTGATCTTTTGAAAACCCGTAGACTATTCGATAGATTTATAAGACTTCGTTATCTCTTCGATAAAATGCTAAGTATCGCTCTCACTAAGTCATTAAATTTTACAACCAAACGTTTACAATTTGTTATCTTTTCTGTTTTGAGTATAAGTAATAAAAAAATACTTTGAACAAAGTTACAGGGTTTTGTACAATTATTGAAATATTGAATACCTATCCAATATAAACATGCACTAAATGTACAAGAAAAGTATAATAGTTGCTCAAATTACAAATTGTATTAGCACTACCACGCCTTTACAGCTACAGCTTTTGCAAAGGTATATCATCAACAAACTTCAAAAATATGTCTTCCGCCAAAAAATTCTTGTGTTTGTGGGAGAACCAGATCCATTGCTTAAGTACGTCACCTATCTCAATTTAAATCGATCAAAGCATATACGGCAAAGCATTTATATTAAACGTGAGTGTCGACACGTTATCTCTGTAAAACTACGACTTTACCGATAATAATTGGCCAAAATTGATCGCATAATTGACTGGTCTTTGGATATTCTATATCCCTTTCGATATCGTTAGCTCTTCGTGATTTACTTATTGTAAGAACTATTTTGACATTTCCTTTTGTTCCATTTGGACACACAAAGGTAAATAAAATCACGGTTAAGTAAAATTTTGTTCAACAATTTGTTACTTATAAAAATCATATTTGATTTCATCGACCATACTTCTACATAAACCATTTATAAAAATGACCAAACCATTTAAATCTGAATTTGGCAACATTAAGAATGAAGAAAATAAGTTTTGCAATCACTTTTTGCAGCAGCTTACTTGTAGCTATACTCTAACGTATAAATTGAACATAATTATTCACTAGAATGAATCTTAAAGGATTTTAATTCCTTATTCGCTAGTACGAGATTTAACTAATCTAGCTTTAGAAAATATATTTCATATACAGGGTGGCCAGAGAAGTGGCGTTCAAAAATTCTTTTTAGGTGCCTCGTGTTGAGCGGTATCTGAAACACCCCTAAGTATGTTATACGATTTTCATAGTTTTCGAGTTACGACTTTTTTTATGAATTTTCGCAAAATCGCGACGAATGAGTTTTAAAAATTTCTAAAAAAAGGTAGAAGATTTCTTATTATATAACAAGAATAAACAACCTCATAAGTTTAATGAAAGTTACTAAAAAAATTACCTAATGAGAATTTATGTTAAGTGAGTTATCATTTAAATTTTTAACTTAAAATTTAAAAACTAAACTGGTAGTTTCTTCGTTTCTAAGTAGCTTCAGAGAATGCGTTAGACTCCACAAGAGGCACCTAAAAAAATTTTTAGTTGTCACTTTTCTTGCCACCCTGTATTTTACTGAAAGTGTTATATAAATATAATGTTTATTATATTTAAAAACATTATATTTTAGTAAACACATATTAGTATATGTGTGCACACAATGTTTATTAATACAATTCATAATTGGCACTCCATGCTTTATGTTTGAGTGGATAATTCGTAAGGTATATTTTACTGCTAATAATTCTAGTAAATGCTTTATCTAAAACACCAACATTGTAATGTTTACAACTTCAATTCCGTAGACTCACTAAATTGTTACGGCGTACTATGATAGCAGCACGGCTTTACTTTATATTCTCTCAAATTTACGTTGATCGAGGCGCACTTGCGCGAGCCTGAGTAAAAGTTTTACTCAGGGTTAGTTAATTGAAAGATGCCTTTTAACCGTCGATGTGGTTCAACGGACTAATTCTGCCAATATCGCGTATTAGACAGACGAAATAGAGAGAAAGGAGTTCGCCAAAAATAAAAAAGTTTTACCAAGAAAAGAAATACGCTAAAACAAAACTCACAAACTAAACTAAGAATCAGTGACTCAAAATATATCCAGAGTTAGACGGACAGTTAAAAATATCCCTCGAACACTGTTAATTGTTATTGGACACAATTTCACTCAGGTCTGAGCAAATAGACCTAAGCGTACATTAAAGTAAAACAGCGGAAGATTGACGTTCTAACTGAAAATCTGAAAAAAGCTGTGGCGCTGGCGCTGCCACAGACAAGTTTACTCACACATACTCAATTATATTTCTTCCCTAAGTAAAAGATATAGGATAATGCAACATAAGTTAAAATACTAAATACTAAAGTACTAAAATACTAAAACTATTTGCGAAAGCAAAGAAGTAAAACAGGACGTTATTCGTTTTTATTACAATAAGCCTGGTCAAATAAATCGGTAACTTTCGTTAAGGAACTCTTTGGGGCTTGTGTTTCAGTAAGTTCTAAATCACTTATGGGCCTATTAAAGTTTAATATGAAGACCCTATAGAAAGGTATATCGAGAAAAAGAAAGGATTATTATTCTAGGTTAGTAGACATTAAGAAGATTGCGAAATACGCGCAACAAAGTGTCTAGGGATCAAGTACGTTTTAGAGATATTCTGCAAATTAGCTTTATTAACTTCACTTTTTAGAATCGCTATTGATTGATTAGAAAATGTCACTATTTAGTTAAAATATTTTGTTTCTTATATCTTCTTATTACATAAAACTGTGAACTGTGTAAAAATTACACAGATATGAAGCAAATACATCATTTAACCCGAAAAGAGTTGAGAGCCATCGGAATGTTGGAAACTGGCTCCAGAAAACGTATTGTGGCTTTTACTTTTGGCACTACACATGGTGTTGTAAGCCGCCTCTGGACAGGTACATCCAAAATACAACTCAACGCAATCGTACCATGGCAGCCATTACGTTTGTAACCAGGCTCCACAGTTCGTCAAGCTTGGCAAATCATTAAACCATCTGAAATCGTTGAGTCCTACCAATAGCACTCTGCAAGCGTACGACACATTTACAAAGGCCCGTGCACACAGATATTGGGCGTAAGGAGACTAGCGTTGTGTCTGCCTTTCCGATAAATCTCCTTTTTGGAATGAGACCGGATTCAAAACGCATTCGAGTTTGGAGAACCTCTGGACGTCATAAACGTTTAAGTTTTTTGACAGGAAGTTCGTTCGTATGGTGGGGGAACAATAATGATATGGGCCGGAATTTGGGTCGGTGAAAGAACCGATCTCATATGGTTGCAACCATTGAGGTTTTGCTCAGATTTACGCACGCGCGTCCAGTCGGGTAATTCGTTTCAAATAATACACGACAATGCACATCCGCACACGGCTAGAGTCGTAACAAGCACTCTTGCCCAAGCGGTATTAACGTCGTGAACGTAGCCTGCCCCAACGCCAGACCTCAATAAAATTGAGCACAAATGGGATATACTCTAAAGTACAGCCCTGCCGAGTATGGATGCCGTGCACACCCCACAACGACTTTTTGACTTGTTAGAGGCAAGCACGTGGGCGGCCATTCATCAAAGTAATTTGAAAAACTGATATCAAGCATGCCAAATCGCTGCGTGTTATTCGTTTTGATGAAAAATTATTTTTGTCCTTTTGATCGACGCCGTAATTTGAGTTCCTTTCAATTGCAAAAACACCAATTTTTCTTATTTATTACAAAGTATAGGGATGTGTTTAAACACAGGAATTAATGTCAAAAATCATACTGGTAGACTAGATTTGGTAAATATTGACAGGTTACATTTTTTTGCTACAAAATTTACTTGATTCCTAGACATTTTTGATGTAAATAACTAGACTTCGAAGATTATTTTAGGGGTACCTAAAAACCTGTTAAAAAAATATAAAAGTCAACATGGGCAACAAGACTACAAACTGTATTAATAACTTTTTAAGAAACGGAACAATGATAACATTAAAAGGAAATATTCTATAAGGCGTTTCTTCAAATTTAACCTTGAAACACACAATATTATGATTTTTTCATTAATATTTAATGTATATTTTGCTTAGTCTATACCTATACTAATTTTACTAAAACTTCTTGCAAAATATTCCAAATTAACATAATGTGTCCGTTGTAGATCCGTTTTATAAAAATATCCGCGACTATTATATTTGCTAGTTGACTTTACAATTGATAACGTATTAATTTTAATTTTGTATTATAAATAACTTAGAACAACATTCGTCAATATATCCACAGCCGCCTTTGTCTAAAATCTTATGATGAGGCTGTTTTAACATTCGGTAAATAAGGTATTATTTTATATTTTATTAAAAATGAGTAACGAGAACTATTCAGGATGAACTTTTGAGACGAGACGGTAAGGGCAGATACCTCTGCTGTCATAGTTACAGGAAAACGTTCCTACGAGACCATTCGTAACTTTGTGAGATATTCTGAACTGCATTTGCACAGATTACTATAACGGTTAAGGTACCTGCCCGGTTAAGGTAAGGTTAAGGTACTAAGGTACCTGGTAAAAAACAGCGCAATACCGCATTTGTATCATAACTGTTTTACTAGCTGCGGTATGAGAATTTTTTTCAGAATGCGAATGTACCAGTATTTGAAGTGTTATATTTTTGTACACAATACGGAACACCTCAAATAAAAATTCGTACAAGTTAAGGGATCAGAGTTAAATTCCAAAAAGGTAACGTATGGTTAAATAAGGTTTTTGTTAAATGTTTTCATTGTCTGTAAATTTTCTTTATGACATTACTGACCAGAATCTGATCCCTGTTATCAACACTGTCTAATGGTAGAATAACACATAAGTGTTTCTATTTTCGTGATATCTATTTTTCAAAAAGCCAATGATGCAGTTTAAAATTTTTATCAAAATCGGTTTCGTATTTCCTTTTAGCATTTTTCACTATTACTTACAGCTTCCGATTTGCCTGCACTTTGACGCCAGTATTATAGTAAAGGGCACCAATTCCTTATTCCACGAAGAATATATTTAAACAATTAATGAAACATAATCCTTGGTAGTTCGCATCCTTAAAAAAATCACACTACAGCTAAACTTAAGTTAAAATTTATGAACATTAATATATTGACTAAAAATATAAACACGCAACATTTCACTAGATATATTTCAGATAAAATGTTTTTGTAATGCTCATTAAATAACATATATTTAACTATTATTCTTAAATTCTATTATTATATCTTATAAGGTTATATAAATTTTGAAATCGTTTGAAAACCGAATACTTACTATTGAGACTGTAAAACTTTTGTATGAATAATCAAATGTTCCTACTGTAAATACTACATCCTTCCTTCTAAGTTACAATATTGATGCTTATATATCTCACTATTCGTTATTCACTTGAACATTTTAAATCAATTCGTAATTATGTAATATATAATACAGCCCTCATATAATTACTCAGCACGTTCAGATTTTTAAATTATAATGTAGCTTATGGTGGACCCAATCTGAGGTGTCTGGGTTTCGACTCTCGGCAAGGAAAGAAGCCACTAATACTTCCTTTTCTTTGAGTTGTTTCACGAGAGGTTCCCAGGACCCGTAGTTAAGTTCTGTCAATTGAACGGCCTTTTTTGTTATCTTGTGAGTTTCCAGACACCAGTCCCTGAAACAGTTAAAATTATAAATTTGAAAATACCATAATAATACGTGCGGCACTCAGAATGTTTTCAGAAAAAAAATATTCTAAAGGTTATATATCTTTTTTATTACATTTTTTCGATGAACTCTCCACCAGTTTCTATACAAAGTTCCATGCGTCTGAACCAATTTTCAAAGCACGTTTTTCAGTTTGCAACCGGTTCTTCTTCTGGCGATGAAAACTGTATCCCATTGAGCTGGTATTTAATTCTAGGGAAGAAGAAATAGTCACACGGTGCCAAATCAGGGCTGTAAGGCTGGTGACCCAAAAGTTTTACCGGTGCGGTGTTTCGGAAGTCCCTCGACATGATCGCGGAGTGCGCGAGCGCTTTGTCGTAGTGGAGCAGAAGGTCTCGGTTTTTCTCTTAACTTTGGTTTCTTAAGGGAATCGATACTAAACAACCGGTTAAGGAGAAAAAACTGGCTATAAAAATTTTTACGCGCTACGCGTTCCCTTTCTGATCATTCCCTTGCGATTACTTTCCTAGGTTTGAGTTGGTTCGTTTTAAAACAGCCATACTTATAACTGCGCTTTGTTTCTGGATCACTTTGATCAATCGAAGCTTCGTCACCTGGTTATAATATCATAAAGACGGCGGGAAGAACTGCTTTGAATTTATCAAGCATATCATGGCACCATTCCACGAACGCTTGCTTCTGAGCGTCGTTGAGGTTGTGGAGTGCCAGCGCGAAACGATCATCTTTACGCAAAGGTGATTGTGTAGAATAAAATGAACACTTTCCGATGCAATCTGCAGATTGTGCTGAATCGCCTCGTATGTTCCAACTTCGTCGTACCGGAGAAAGCAAAGCGGGGAGAAACCAAAAATAAATATATATACATACATCGAGGATCTCAACCAGACATACATTGTGAATTTTACATTCTTACATAACAATTATAAAAGTCTTATATGCGGGTTCGTTTGGATTTAACGAAAAGGAATAGAAATATTTGCTATACAATAGTGATTGAAGCTAATAATAAAATACTATAAAAATGGAGATCTTTTTGAGGAAGGAATGAATCGACCTATCCGCGGGTGAAGGATTATCCTTCACTTTCTGGACACCCTGTATATTTTGTTTAGCGAGTCAATGCATTATGTACACTTTATTGAACTCCGCGAAAACTATAATCTGCATGTTACGTTTTGATTATGTAGCTTTTTAACAGTGAAAGATTTATTAAATTTGTTTTTCCTAGTTACAGAGCTTATTCCCAATGCATACAATAAAATAATATCAGTGACCCGAATGCTGGAATTCATTTGGCACGTTGTCGATAACGATCAACCCGGTTTTTCGCAAAATTATTTTTATTACATATTTAAACATTTTAAAGAGTATCATCAGCAAAGAAACGATGCAGGAATAACAGTATGTATACAATCAATAGTTTTATAGATACAGCGATATGTTTGAGGAGCTCCTGCGAGTTGCCAAAAAACGGTCCATACAAAAAGATACCGAGTTGTGACGTCACAACGTGTAAATCATACTGAACTCGTGTGAGCGTCCAGATAAAATATATAATAGCTACATATATCATGCGTTTGCATGCATACTGCCATAATAAAAGTTGTTATATAAAAAAAATTACATATAAAAAGTTTACTTCTTTTTTAAGTTTTCTAGTCTATATAATTACGAAATTAAATTAAAAACTTAATTTTTCATATCATTTTGGCCCAAAATAACATATTCAAAATATATTTGGGTGTCAAGTACCCAATTCTGACAGCCACTTATTTCCTTTTTGTTATATTTTTATGTCGTAAATATTCTTGTTTGTAACTAAAACGAAAAATTTACTATTTATAAAAATTTTGAGACATAATGTCGAACATAACACATGTTGCTAAAGTATAAAAATACAGCCAAAAAAAAATAACACCACAGAAAATAAAAATTATATACTGACCTATAATCAGAATGCTGTGGCGAATGCACTATCCTTTCTAACATGACATCGGAAAGTTTCCTTAGTTCGTGAGCTACCTCCACACTAAAAGATCCATATTGATATTCAAGGCTTTGGATGTTCTGCTTTATTAATTCTACGCTTTTGCTGAACTCTCCTGCGAAAATCAATTATTAATTATAGCAGCTCTCTTGCAAAAATAAACCGACGAAGGCAAGTGTGGTGTACTGGCAACTCCCTGACATTATCTTGGTAACTTATTTCACTTACCTATTTCAGAATACAATCTAGCTAATCTATCAGCTACTGTTCTAATAGAAATATGGTGCCGATGTAACACCTGCTGTTTTAAACGCAGGCTCATTTGCGTCTTTTCGCAACGCTCTTCCAAAGAGGTGGCACGTTCCGCTGTAATTTAAGTATTATCTTTTTTAGCTGTCGCCGTGAACGTTGTTAGTAAATTGAGACCTAGTTTTACTTTGTATGATGTTGTCAAGTTAAAAACTGCTAATGAACTGGTTATATTAGTTAATATTGTTAAATCTTAAAATATAAGTATAGCGGTGCCGGATAGACTTCTTTACTTAAGAGTAAATCTAGGTGTTTTTCTCGAGAATCCCTCGGGAACAATTGTTATTATCTGTTACATGTCCTATACCCCCGACGATGAGCATAAAAAACTATAATATGATGATTGTTAAATAAACAAAAAGCCTTTTTGCAAATATTAAGTTATAGAGGCAATATATTAAAACACATGCATAAGACTTCTAAAATAAATAAAATACATTTAAAATCAAATTGTATTATTATATATGAACATATTTGCGTTTGTGTTAGTGTACAGAGAGCTAGTTAATTCCGGTTGTATTCGTTGAAGTAGAAATAAAAATTTAAAAAAAGAATTCACAATTTAATTTATGGAGTTAAAAATTTTTTTTACATTCATCATACTGCAGTTTTTTTTTAGAAAAATGTTTTACTTTATGAAACTTCGTTTTTACCTTTTTCCACATTCATACGAAGTTGTGGATTTTTCTGGTCTTATAAAGAAATACGGAATCCATTTCTTTTTAAATCTATGATTCCCACGTATATAGCGAAAATAGTCTTGATACTTTAATAAAAAAAAAGGACTAACATGTACCGTCTTGACACAAGTACGAAAGCTGTACCAACCTTGAGCCATCAAATCGTCAGCCTGGTCGAGATTCGCCAAAGCCTGTTGCAAGTCAACGGGGTTTCGGCAATGTGGGCAGCGCCCCCTACCAGCCGCGACCGGTCCTTTGCACGTACGACATAGGTACGCAGAAAATAGTGTCTGAAATAAATAAATACATTTTTAATAAATAAATCCCCAAACACTCTGACTGTTTGACCATACAGCGAACCAACTATATAAATACATATATAAATACAAACTTTTTATTTTATTTTTTTTTTTTTTTGATGATCCAACATTAAACATATGTGTTTTTTACCGAATGCCAGGACGAAGATTCGAACCTGTAAATTTTATTATTCTTTACATTATAGCTTAAAATAAATCAATTCAAATTGTTCGGGCGCCTCCGTCGGCGCTTGGTTGCGCTCGGTTCGAGAGCTCCGACAAACGTATGGGAGCCGGGTGAGGGGGGTGCGCCACTTCGTCTTACGCGTTGACGAGAGACATTCGGTAGACAAAACGCTTCTTTGTTAGAATCTGATCGCCTTTTGGTTACTAATGATAAGGACGTGTTGAGTCTGTTCCAATTTATTCCTTCTTCCCTTAATTACAAATCGATTTAAGCCTTTGCAATTTCAATTTCATTAAATTTACTTGAATTTACTACAACGAATACTGCCTTTTGAGTTAAATATGTAATTTTTAATTTCATTCGCCGTTTGTTTCACTCTTACGCATAGCAGCATACCTTTCAACCAAGGTGCATTGTGTTAAATAGATAAGAGAAAAACTTCTCATCAAACGCATCAGCTGGCCGTTTGTCGGTTAAAGGCTGTTCATTCTTGTTGTTTGGTGCGTTCTGCTTATTTGCTACGCACTTTTTGCACCTAGCGCCTGAGTTTAATTTTTTTCTAGTTTAGCTGTAAAATATTAACAGACCTTCAACGCAAATTCTTCGCCATGACAAGTTAGCGTTTGCGGTTTAGACACGTGTTTCGACTGTTTATTAGCAATGGTACAGTTTTTCCTCTGATTGTTGTGTTGTTGTACTAGCTGTGTATGTCTTTATGTTTCCTGGTGCTGGTAAGTTTAATACTAACCTTCTTGTAGCTCGAATATTGGGTAACAATGGATAAGGCATCTATCTCACCCGAACCTCCAGCTTCTCCTCCCAACTGCGAGGAAATGCTCAGAGCTGAGGTTATGGATGAATCCCATGACTTATTCACTCAGATGACTTCGACCACAAGTAGGAAACGTCCTACTGCCTATACCACAATCTTCCATGCCCAAAGAAAACAATAATAGAACCCTCCACTTCCAACAATAATAGAACACTGTTACAAATGCAAAATATTACCACTGAGTAAGATAAATAATGATGCAAAAAAGGCTTGCAGGATAGATGGTGCACAGGTATTCGTTTTATTTCGGTAGTACTCGAGTTGAGAAGCATCGTGACTGAGCTAGATCAGGTGACGGGGATTAATTATAAGATCCATGCGTCAGGAGCTTGTCGCCTATATTCCGTTGTTTTACTTTAATTAAAGACTAGACGCTAGTAAGCCTCTATTCAAACTATTTACACCCACCCAACTCTTCTTGAAAACAAAGTATACTCCAATTTAGATATAGGTCCATTTATAGTGCATATATCTAGGGCTGAGTCTTATCCGTCTGCTGGCACAATCTCTCAACCCTCTAAATTTTGGTCGGCTCCTATTTACAGCGTATGTAAAAAGTGTTAAAAAAGATCAGTGGAATTTTATACAGCTGAAGCAGCTAATGAATTTATTATTATTATTACTAGCTTTCCCATAAATAGCTAGCAAACATCCCAACCTACAATGTAACTCGCATGGGCCTCATTAGGGGAATCCCTACTACGTGGCACATGGAGGAGGTAATCCAAACTATTGCACTCACTGAAAGGTGTGGGAAATCATTAACCCGCCATTGGTCCAGTCAATTTGACTTACATATTTATTGACACCGGTATCACAGATTGTTTACCTAAGATTTTGCCAATAATTAATTAATCAGGTAACGTATAGATTGTGGAGTTCTAATCAGGGTGTCCCAGAAATGACACGTTAAATTTTTTTTAATACTTCAATTTTTAAAAAGAACTCTACTCAGAGAAGTACCACATCGCAAGGAGAAAAAACATTCAAAAAAACACTATAAAACAGAGAAAAAGATAGATAGTTATATGCTTCTGCAATTTCATTTATTTGTAATTTTTCCACAAAAGACACCTGGACCTGTTAGTAAGCATTATCATGCAGTTGTACTACTTTCCAAGCACGCCTTTTATGAAAAAATTACATTTCTAAGATATGGTTTTAAAAAATGGCTATTTTGAAAAGGTCATCAAAACAAGCATTTTTTTAAGATGATGTGCGCCATGATCAGCGCCATACATTTTTTTTTTCACAGCAATCAGTTAAACTTTAGTCAGGTTTTTCGCAATGAAATAAAATAAAACTCTTTTTCTTAGTATAGTGTGTTCGTTTCCGTCAAATTATTACTAGGTGATCTCAAGTATCTAATAACGATAGTCTTGGTAAAAAAAACCGTGAGTTGAAAGATATTTATTGCAGCTGTAGGCAAAAAAGGACCAAAAAGTGGAAATTTCATAAAAAATCACAAAAGTGGCAATATTTCGAAAACCAGAAAACTTTTACATGAGGTATGTTGGTGTTATCTGATAGGCCTAAATTCCTTCTTCCAGTGTCACCCTAACGTGTCATTTCTGGGACACCCTGTATATATGGCAATAAAACTTAAGTATTTGGTAAATCACAATCCGTTTATTTTTAATTATATAATCATATTTAGGACAAAAAAGTCAATATGTTTTTTTACATGTTTTATAAAATTAAAAAATAGTAACAAACTTAAACATTTATGACTTAAATCAGCCTTTGTCAGTCCTGTGACACTAGGAACTCTTGAAAAATAAACAAAAATATATATTATCTAAGAAAAAAAAACCTCATTGAAAACTACTATTCTTGTACTGCCAAATAAGTACTGCAACAAGGCACTACGTGCTCAAGGCACATTCTTGCTGCGACTGCCGCCCGGTACGGACGTTCTAAGACCACTCCGATTGTTCGGTTTTGTTCTCGATATTCAGTGGCGCTCATTTTACCGACGTTTTGGCTCCGTGATACGGTTTTTCTGGGTTTTTACTCCCTGCGAAAGCTCTCGAAGTGACTTTTTCTTTGCTACTAAGTCTCTTAGTTTTCAAAGTGCTGTGTTGGGCTTCTGGGCCTCTGGTACAAAGGATACCTAACGGTGACAACCAATTTGTGCTCATTCAGTCCCTCTATTTTTATATATTATTTCCTCTCTACTATTCTATTTATTTACTCTTCTATTTTCATTTATCTTTATCATATTTGTATCTTTTCGTGTACAATTTTCGGTTTTGTCGGTAAAGGTAGGCCCTAACGCGATCGACTCTTTACCTGCGTACCGTTGTTAAGATTCCAGGTAGTGGACTTCGGTGAACTAGGGTTAGGTTTTAAGTTATTTTCAGTTAGTTAAAGAGGCAGATATATCGAAGTCCTTCATGGCTTTCCTTCTTCAGACTTCGGGAGAAATCACCACTTTGGCTCGCAAACTACGAGCCGCAAAGGGTGACTTCCAGGCGACGTGCACTACGCGCTTCTCGTACGTACGTACGCGACCCCGTTCCTCGTACGAAGTCACACATCGATTGGGTCAAACTAACGGAAGCCTTAAGGCTACCGACAGCCCCGGCCTAAACACCATTCCCAATTCGTTGTCATCCATCGAGGAGACCAATGCTGGGATCGGTGCTTTCACCAACCTCACATACTCAGAGTTACCAAACTCGCCCGTATGTACATGGGCCGCCTAAACAGTATGTTAGGCAGGTACAGTAAAATGTCTCTTTTACTGTACCTGCGTA
The DNA here is from genome assembly GCA_923062675.1 of Marasmarcha lunaedactyla. Taxonomy (NCBI): domain Eukaryota; kingdom Metazoa; phylum Arthropoda; class Insecta; order Lepidoptera; family Pterophoridae; genus Marasmarcha; species Marasmarcha lunaedactyla. The sequence goes on along the minus strand of OV281339.1, from coordinate 6,121,867 downwards.
AACAAGAGAACGCTTTTTAAGGTTTGCGTCAGACCAGTCATGACGTATGCCGCCTCAATCTTTGCACATTCCAAACCCTCCTACTTGTATAAGCTGCAGGTAGTCCAGAATCTCATCTGCCGCAGGGCCACGGATGCTCCGTGGTACGTGCACAACGCAGACCTGCACAGAGATCTCGATTTACCTACAGTTCAACAACACCTTAGGACGCTCTCCACCGCTTTTTTCAAGCGATCCGAAGAGCATCCTAACGGGGCATCCTAATGAGGGGTCATTCGCGAGTATCATCTATGCCGTCGAGGTACAAAGTCCGTAGACCGAGAAATGCACTCTCGGATCCCCCCGATCAGCTCCCGGCTAATCTGACCAGCTTAAGGCTGCCCAGGCCGTATAATTATCATGTTACAGTCACTAGCACCTTAAGTGATTACTTTTCTCAGCGGGTGACCCTCTACAGGGTCCCTGCTTGCGCACCCACCTTCGTACCCGGGTGTCGCTCCGATGAAGGCTGACTGCATTCCCATGCTAGAGCCGGCAAGCCGGTATCTTCCACCTCCCTACCGTAAGGGTGTTGCTTAGGCGGCATAAAAAAAAGAAAAAAAAGCGCTGGGCTCAGTCGCTCTCGGATCGCCGTACAGTACGGACCTGACTGTGACATTGTTACGATGCCTGTTGCATAAACGAAGCTTTGAAAAATCCTTATGAAGTTTTCTTTTGAAGACCCAAAATGAGCAATCATCATGAAGACAACACTTTTTAATAACACTCCCCTAAATTCTACTTTCGATAGAATTTGTACTTGTCTTTCAGTAATTTATGAAGGGAGCTGTTGTACTACGGTGGGTAACTTTGGTGTTAAATTCGGGTATCCGAATCAACCCCATGTATCTTCCGCGACTTCTCATAGTTTCGACATTAACAGGACAGTGGACGTCCAGTGCACGTCTATTGACTGTATAAAGATGATTTAATTGTACCTAAATAGAGGGTATATTATACAATTTGTTTCGCTCGCGTTTCAATAAGAACAATTTTATCTAAAATCCTGCATTTAAAATAGTTGTTTTTATAAAGCATAATATGATAAAGCTTAAGTTTCATTTCTGGGTTGCACAGCCGAAAACAAGTAAATTACATACACTAAAAAAATCATATTTAATTAGAGCAAATTAAGATTATATCGTTTGCAATAACAATACAAAATTCTGATACATACAACAGTGGCCAGCTTTGTACGTATGTTTTAATCACAAAAAGTTAAATAAAACGTCCTGTATCTGCTTACTTACCACAAAATCTTGCTGACTATCGGTGCAAGCCTCACAATTGCAATGGAATAAATATTGCGAGCGTAAAGCGTGCCTTCTGGCAGCCGGCGGGTCACGCGAGCGCCGCGGCCCATAGCAGTTGAAGACCTCCCCGTGAGAGGCTATTTCACGACCCGCACAGATCACAAGGCGCAGTTTGTAGAAACTGAAAAGTGTATCACGGAAGACATTTTAAAGGAAACCTAAAAAAATCGTGTGTGCAGATCCGAGTAAATTTTACGCTCGAAGTTAGCTAGCTCTGGTAAAAAGATTTATATAAGTAAATCTAATAAAAATTTACTGTGATAGAGGAAAATAAAAAATTTACTAATTCTGGCATACATTATCGACTTTTATCTAAGTCAGTCGTGTCAAATATATGGCCCGCGAACCGCATGGGTCATGACCCCCTGGGCCGTACCAGTAAGGCCCGCGTTCGATATTATTTTTAACAACCGTATATTATATACTATGTAATTTATTTCATTTTATTTATTTTCAATCTTTCAATTCCTGCAAGATTGAGTTTGACACCTCTGATCTAAGTTGTAGCTTAAAAATGTGTGAATAAATAAATGGATATAGATTCAATAATTATTATTATAATAAATTAGGCCGACAATTTACTATTAATTGTATTACTGTTACTCAACTCCTTATAAGAAATTATCTAAACTCAAAATCTTTTAAACTGAATAAAATTGTAATTACCGTGATATTTACCCCATGAATAGGGGTGAAACCTAAACTGTTTTTTTAACATTACTAAGCTAGAGCTAGATACGAAAAATCTCAGCTTTGAACACTATCTACTTTCTACCACGACTCCGTTCACGTTAATTCCGTTACAGTCAGAACTAATAACTACAGAGATGCCTAATTAATGCCCATATCCACATTTACTCCGTTACAAGAATTAGAAGTAATTACTGAATTTTATTTGAAGATGTAAGTAGACCCGCAATACGTACGTGTTGATAATGTTAGGATCGCAGGAATGGTTCATCATAGCAGCCGATGGGTAGATGGCGGTGGCGCGACGGACTTCTCTTTCCGAAACTGTCCGACCTGCACAAAACAGAATTGTATGAAATATTAGATTTGAGTTAGCCGAGGTCATTGGCGTAAAGAATTGCAGAGAAGTTACAGAATTATGAATAAATTAAATCACTTGAAGTTCATATCGGGTATTTTTACAATACAGCTGATTATTGCTTGCCACAATTTTTCACCTTATGTAGCTGGATGGAAGTGGACATTAAAATCACTCTATGACGCTTCGACTTCCGGTGCGTTCAAATTTGACAGTTTTTACCAAGTAATATGTCATTTTGGTTGTGTTGTCGAGGGGCCGACCAAATCTGGCTGGTTTGCTATTCACACTAATTTTGCATTTTCAATCCATTTTGCCTAGACTCTGAACGCAGACCCGAAGCCTATTTGTTTGCAAGTCAATGGCCAAGCTTAAAGTAAAAAAGAACGTGACAGACTGACAGAATTTGCACACAAGGAAGCCTTTTATGCAAGTTTTCTAAGTTAAAAAATTCTATCTCAATTTTGCAAAAGTTGAAACAAAACTTGTTCTAGAATATAATTTGCAGTTGAAATAAGTACCGGTTATTACAAGTTTAATAAAATAGATCTAGACATGCTGGCCCTTAACTGATTTAGCTTTTTTTATTAAAAAGGAGTCTCGATCAAGATTGTTCACACCTATAATTCCACCTCTTTAAGAATTTTTTAAAATCTTATTTGACTTCAACATCAAACACTTACTCCCGTTTTCATCATCGACCACAGAAAGACTCAAAGCGGCATGTCCATTACACACCAACTGCGCCATACTTCGTAACACGAGGCTCGCGGCGAATATTCGCCAATGATCGCCGCTCAGCGAGTATGGTGCCCGAGTCGGTAGGTACGAGAAAAATGACGTGAAATGCTCGAGGTATAGAGTTAGAAGAGTTGCTGTCTGAAAAATGAAAACAAAGAACATTAAAATTACAAAGTTGAATTAGTTATAAAACCAACATTTTAAGACCATTTAAATTTGGCGACTACTCGCCGCTCAACGAATATGGCGCGCAGTTGGTAGGAACGAGCAAAAATTACCTACGTGATATGCTCGATTTAGAGTTTTAGTTACCCGTTTACTCGTAACGGTTAGATACTTTTATGACTTTTGTAATGTAATTTTTTGCTATGTCAGCGCGTTTCTATTTTCTGGATAAAGTGTATCTTTTCTTTTCAATAGAAATGTAATTTTCAAATTATCAACTAATTTAACTAGCTTTAGAGTTTTCATACAAACAGAAATGACTATGTTAAAGAAACTGCAAGCATGTCCCCGACGCTACCAAGTTTTAAAGATTAAATCAAAGCGTGTCGAACGAACCATTTAATTACGATCTTACTCTAACATCTTCCGTGACGGCTGCAGCGCCATTTTGGAGCAACAAAACCATTTTTGACATAGCGAAGTGTGCGGATATATATGCGAAGATATATTTGTACACCAATTTTATTATTATTAAAAATAAAATATTTCGCGCTAGGTACTCCACAACCTCACCGAAGCTCAGAAGCAGGCGCGCGTGGATGGGTACCATGAAGGTAAAGTTTAATTAGGTTCTTCGATTTATCAATATGAATCCAGAAACAAAGCGCCAGTCAACAATATTGCTGTTTCACAACGAACCAACGCCTACGAAAGTAAACGATCTAGAAGCGCTTGAAAATATTTGATCGCCAGCTTTTTCTCCTTACCGGGGAGTTTTTTTTTTATTGAAAAAGGATTAGACGTTTGCCTTCTACCTCACCTGATGGAAAGTGACGATGAAGACGAAGGTGTTACACGTCTATCCACGAGATACCTATTCACTCGACGCTTGAAAGAACTAGGACTATAGTTTTCTGGAAAAACAGACGCAGGCAGTTCATTCCACACCTTGGCGACCCACACCAAAAAAGGAACTATCGATATCTACCATAAAGGGATGGAAGGTATTTAGTTACAATTCCTTTAAGAAACCAAACTAGCATCAATGCGGAGTGATACGTTACCAAATGATGGCGGGAGTTTTTGTTTCCGCGAGCAACAAGCGACCTAGGACTCAGAGGCCCTTTCCTTCAACGCGCACGCGCACTTCTAAACACCACACCGGTAAAACTTTCGGATAATCTGCCTTACAGCCCTGATTTGGCACCATGTGACTTCTTGTTACCTAAAATTAAAAACCTGCTCAAGGGAATACAGTTTTCATTGCCAGAAGAAGCGCTCACTGCGTGCGAGAAGGCCGTTCAGAAAGTACCTGTTGCAAACTGGAAAATGTACTTTGAAACTTTTTATAGAGCTGGTGGAGATTAAAAACGTATTTACGCCATGATGATGAAGAACAAGAACATTAATTAGGTTTAAAAGATTTTTATCTATGATGTACTAAAATATTTAGATTTTTAAGTTTTGATTCAAATTACTTACCAAACTATATTGTATGTAATCAGTATTATTCATCTTATCAAAGTTGGTGACCAAATTGAACATTCTGTAGAACGGCGGTGTATTTTTGTTGTATATCGCAATATTATCAACTTTTGAATAACTGGCAAATAGGTCTGATGCCGTAGACGGCGTTGTCTTTGTAGGCACTATGGGAAAACCGTTTTCAGCAGTTAATAGAAGAACTCTGTAACAACAAAGCACGAAAATTTATTAACAATTCTTATTTCATTGATTACCAGAGAAACACACATACTAAAAATAACTCTATGAAATAATTTTATCCTATAATGATTTCTCATAGCATCGCAACGCAGAATATAGATTATCTTTGAAATCGGCGGTATGTCCAAATAAGACAAACGAATGCAAGCGCAATCAATAAATGCTTTTCAATTAATGTTTACACTTAAGAAATGTTTACGCTTGCAACGATAGGTATAGTATTTACGCTTAATAATAGTAGTATTAATAATAGTGTTTACAGAAACGTGGTTAAATGGCAATATATCCAGTAACGAGTTATTTGACAGTAGATTTGCTGTTTATCGCAAGGATCGCATGTGTTCTCAAACTACTAAAAAAGACGCTGTCACGTGACAGTGCCTCGTCATTTTGCCACGACTACAGTGAAAACAGATGATATGGATTTGTGAGTAACGATAGATATTACTGTTAATAATACTACAAGAAAATTATCAATCTGTGCTGCATACCTACCTCCACCAGTTACATCGAACCAACATATGTACTTATTAGAAAATATTGACAATGTTATTAGTAATACTACTGATTTTGGCTTTATAAACTGGCTTAGTAAAGATAATTGTACATATATGTCTCCGTCACATTATAACGTTAATTTAGGATAATCTTTCAAAGACTTTATGTCGTCAAACAATCTTTTTCAATTCAATTGTATATGCAACGGCGATGATAGATATTTAGATCTTATTCTAAGTAATAATACCAAAGCATTTGTAACTAAACCACTGAGTAATTTAAGTAAGAAATGTCAATATCATGGTTACAAAATTTTATGCTGAGTTGGGAGAAATAATAAAAAAAACATTAAAAAAGCAACTGTCGTACAGGAAACCGTACAAAAAGTATAAACATCCCCGCATTGAAAAGGAATATCATTTGCTCCGAAATCGATGCCATAAACTTTATTATATTTGTTATAGAATTTATAAAAATACAAATGGATGTAATATTCCTAAGAATCCAAAATCGTTTTGGAGCTTTATTAAAAATAAATGCGGAGAACATTCTACAATACCAGCTAAAATCTACGTCGATAATATTTATTCTGAAACTGATATCGTTAATTGATATCGTTATTGATATCGTTAATTTGTTCGCTAATTATTTGTATTCAACATTCAATAGTAATACCAATATTAGCAATAAACTTCAAAAGTCAAATTCTCATTCTTCGAATAATAAATACATCCCTAAAACAAAATTTTCTGAAACTACTATAGTTAAAGAAATAAAAAAGCTGGATCCAACAAAATGTGCAGGACCAGATTCCATGCCTCCTTTATTTGTCATGTGCTGTGGTACGGCTCTAGCATTACCGTTAGCATTAATTTTCAACAGATCAATGGTTGAAGGTATCTTCTCTGATGAGTGGAATAAGGCTCGAATTGTGCCAATATTCAAAAAAGAAGATCACGCTCATGCTACAAATTATCATGCAATATCCATACTTCCAGGCTTTTCCAAATTATTTGAAATCCGCATTATATCCCACAATTCATAATTTAATCGACAATAGTATTACCGATTATCAACATAGATTTAGATGCGGCCGCTCAATTCTAACAAACTTAGTTTTTTTATCTCCGATACATCTCAAGACGTAGATGCCGTAGATTACAAGTTGACTCAATTTACACCAACTTTAGTAGCACCTTCGATAAAATTAACTATTTTAACACAAAAATTACAAGCTTATGGCATAGGACGGTCTTTGCTGAGGTGGTTTACGTCATACTTACATCAAAGACCCCATAACGTCATTTTTAATAGATTCGATCATCAAACATATTATGCCTTATCTGGAGTACCTCAAGGTTCTCATTTGTGGCCTATATTATTTTTTAATTTTCACAATGATATAGTTTATTCCATTCAACACAGCAAAATACCTCTGTGTGCCGATGATTTGAAAATTTATAGACCAGTAAAAGCCAGTAGTAATTCCAAAAAAATTCAGGAAATTTTATAACGAAATAGTAAATTGCTGCGAAGTCAACAATATGTGTACTTAATTTTCATTTTTCTTGCTGCCAAAATGCTTGGTTTCCTAAAACGAGACACCAATGGTTTTAAATATCCTCAAACAAATATATAATGCTCATACGCATATACAGCAATCTTGGATACGCGAGTGTTGCATGGTCTCCTTTTTATGCTGTCAAATCACATACATCAGATCGAGATCCTACAAGGAGCCTTCACCAGACAATTAGCTTTCTCCAGCAGAGGCTTTTCCCACAAAAACATCTATGACTAACGGTTAGCAAAGTTCAAAATGAATAGTTTACGTGATTGAAGAACGAGTTTAGATCTTCGTTTCCTATTTAAACGAATCAATACTAATGACACATGTAGCCAACTTCTAGACAAAATAGCTATAGCAGTCCCTTATACCTATCCTAGGCAAAAAATAAATAAAATATTCCACACTCCATTCTCCCGGACTAATAGGTCTCCAATCCGCCCTATGTAGAATTCTTAATGCATATAACAAAATAAAAACACGTGATCCGGATATTGACATCTTCCATGACTCGTTTAGCAGCTTCAAACGTAGATTAAAAAATCTTAGTAAAAAAGTCTAAATAACTCATTCTAAACTAAAGTTATATATTGTTAGTATTTAGAGCTGATTTTTAATAATTGTTATGTACACCGTAATTGTCATGTATATTAGAATATTACGTAAGTTTAATTAGTTACCTCGTGAATGTATGTAGGTATATATGTTATGTAGTTGTACTTTTATAATAAATTAAATTAAATTAGGTAGCTAACTATTTCTACCTAGGTAGAGTTAGAAAAGTGTAAATAAGCAAGAAAAGTTCTTAAAAGAGTCTTCCAGGCCACTTTCAAACATTTGGCAACCAGGTTATTTTACACAACCGATGGGCAATTAATTAAAAAAATATGCACATGAAAAAATACCACATAAAATCCTGAAGGCACATATTAATAAACCTCAGTCAAATCAAGAAGCGCGACAGATATTATTTTCGTATCCAAAATAGTATACCTGCCTTTCTTTATCTCACTTTCAAATTAATGCCCGCATTTAAGGGAGATTTACTTTTGATGGCAGAATGTGTAGTAGCCCTGCCTCATACAACGGAGGTCCAAGGTTCGAGTGCTGGTTACGTCATTAATTTGTGTAATGAACACAGCTGTTTGTTTTCGGGTCATGGTTGTTGATATTTATATGTGTGTGTTTAATCTCCCCACCCCCCAATTCGCTGTACGGTCATTCATAAAACAAGTTCTATTTTGGGGCCATAGAGTACAGTGTGGTTTATTTTTATTTACTAACACGTTCTAAAATGGCGTATTAACCTGAGTGCCAAATGTGCGATGCCTATAGTGGGCAATAAATCCATCTGAGCCGCCTCGCATTCCCAGCGGTGGTGGGTGGCTTTCGCTCTACACTCCAACGAACAGTACACAGTTCGGGAACATCGCTCGCAGCTGTCGATAAATAGAAATCTCATTAAGGTATGAAATAATTAAAACACTTTTTTATGCAACATGCTGTTTTTGGCTATGTGAACTTAGCACCCGACTTTTGCAAAATGGTTCTCCTGATGGCTTTTTTGAAAGATATTGGTTAGTAGTAGATAGTAGTGAACGTGTTTTCGTTTGTAGTAGAGCCAAAAAAATTTTACGGAACAAAAATAAAGTCATTTCATGCAAGGAAACGTTAGTTTTGAATTGAACTGCAATGTTTTTCGTTTGTATTAGAATAATAATCACAATTTGAGTAGTAAATTTAGTATTGGAAAGTTTTCAAGTGTAAAATATTTTTTTCTGTGGTTATTATTTTACTACAAACGAAAAACATTGCACTACAATCCACTACTAACCTCTTCACATGCATTTCAGCCATTTCCAGTGTTTGTAGTAAACTAAATTTCTTTGAAATCGAATGTACATGGTAAATTTATTATTGGACAATTTTCAAGTGAAATGTTAATTTTTCTGTGAATATTATTTAACTACAAACGAAAAACATAGCAGTGCACTCCAAAACTAAACTTTTATTGCATGAAACAAAAAAAAAATATAATTTGTTTTCCAGAGCTGAATTTTTATTTGTTCTGTAAAATATTTTTGGCTCTACTACAAATGAAAATAACTTTACTACTATCTACTATTAACCAATATCTTTCAAAAATTCCATCAGGAGAGCCATTTTGCAAAAGTTGGGTTCTAAGTTCACATAGCCGCTGTTTTTGGACATTAAAAATGACAAGTATTTTGTCAATATACATAGTTTGACAGTTTGTTGTACTTATAATTTAATGAGTAATAAACCTGATTGAACTTAAAATATTTCAGGATGAGATAACTTAGCATCATATTGAATTAGTGATGAAAGAGACTGTAGTCATTCTTCTAGATGATAAGGAGTTTTTTATGTTCCAATAATAAAACAAAATATTTTGAATTCATGTAACATGATTAGAGCTTACAATATACAAGCATTAATGACATATGACTAATAAAATAAAGTTTTACTAAGTAACTTATCACAAAAACTTTTCAAAAAGTCCTCAAAGACAACTGTTTGTCATTCATTTTAAAATTATCTGAAAATTTACAATCATTGTACCAACCGATACCAAAACTCTAAGGAAAGCAATAAAAAAGTCAGTATACATAATACATAGCCATTGTGGATGGTCATTATTTAATCACATTGTCTGTAAATACACTAACTAATTTAATAGAAGCTATCAACAATAACTCACGGGACAAGATTAACATCTGTAGTGCAGCAATAGGCACAGACAGTTTCAGGACCAGGCAAAGCCACCCAAGCATATGGCTGCTCTGAGAACAGGATATCCCCTCTTGACACAGTCTCCTTTGTTATCACATGGCGGCCCACTGTGTTGTTTCGTCTGTAGCGTCATGATTATTATTTTATGTGGCTTCTAAATTTCTGAATGGTAATTATATTTTCAACAAATGGATGTAGCTTCCATAGTAGTTACAGAGAAGTATGAACTTCAAACTTTTTATAAGAAAAAGGGCAACATATTGGTTTATTCGACTTGGAGTAAAAACAATTCTTTAAAAAAAATTGCAAAATCAACAGAAATGTAATTAATATAAACAAAGGAATTTTTTTCTTTTTAGTTTCATTAATGAATAAAGAATGTGTTTTCCTACTGTAGAGTAATATTTATTCCAGGGTAATTTAATTCTGTTAACTGAATTGTAAGGGAGTACTTGGGAATGAACTAGCTATGCACAAAATCACAATTTTTTGTTGCGATTCATTTCTAATTGTTTAAAACTGAATCTCAGGCTTGGTTTGTTAGTATAAGAGGTAAATATTCCATATCGCGCCACTAGCGATTTTGAGTCTGATCTTTTTTTATACTCGCGTTATGATCTGTAAACATCATAACTAGTATTGTTATGATTGCGCACGACTTTGGCAAAAAAAAAAAATTACTACCACAAATTTTTCAAGTGCAGATCGTATGTACTTTATTTTGAGTCTAGAAAGTAACAATAAATATTATTAGGTACGACGACGAGCGCAGTGAGTAGGTGCGGGTTAGTCAGTATGTAGGTCATGCCAAAAAGCGACTTGCACACACATGCTCATTGAGTTAAAATGAAATAGCCGTAATGGCGAGTAGATAATAGTTGTTAACTGATCAATTACTAAGTTTAATAACCAGAAAAGATCCAATTAGTTATGAAGTTTACAGATCATTACGTGACTGTAAAAAAAAAAGTCAGACTCAAAATCGCTGGTGGGCCGATACGGAATATTTACCGTATAAGAGTATCACATAAATAAACAAGGAGTGACCATGAGATTCTGACCTTAGCTCCAGAACATTAGATGCAGACACAAAGTCTGGATTCTCCCCTTGGTGGCAGCCGGGTAATTGAATGTCATCAGAAACAACTAACAGTTGAACCATGTCCAGCTTTTTTTCTAATGTTTTAATGTGTCGTTCAAATTCAGCTGCAATACATTATTGTTGAAAATTTGTTTTACTTTATTAAGAGTTACTATTAAGGTTGATCTTATTTCTAACTAATAAAAATTCATTTCTTAAATGCATACTGAATCATTATACTAAATTAAACAATCATGTTTTTCTTGACAAGATAGATATCTGTGAGAAAACCAATAGATCAAAGAAATTACGAAAATATAAACTGGCTGTTAACTGGTATGATATTACTATGGCTTTCAAATGGCTTAAAACAAAAAGACGAGGTATTTTTGAGATATATTTGACAATCATGAAAATGCTTGAACAAAACAGAGAGTAACTCATATTTACTAGCATTGTTTAAAAAAATAACTTTTTTAGCTTACCAATTTGAGAAGGAGTTAATTTAAGGTTTTGAGAATGTTTTAAAGCATTATCTAAAGCTGTGCGAGCATCAATTCCGTGACCAAGCTCAATGTAACAGTCTGCTCTCCGAAGAAGTAACTTATGTCTGAGTTCTACAGGATATCCTGCATTCAAAGCCAGGGAGATATCAGAAAGACAGTCCTAAACAAACAAAAGATTCATAGTTAAATTTGAGGGTAATTTTAATTGATGTGGTCAAATTTGAAGATATTGAGTATACTTACTTTGTATTTTTTTAGTCTGAAAAGTGCTGCTGACCTATTTGCAAGGGCGAGGGGGAACATTTGTCCATTTTGATCAGCATAAATCACACTTTTTGAATAACAATTGTAACTATCTTCTACTGCATTTGCTCGAAATTTATCATTGCCCCTATGCCTCCATAATAAGGACACATTATCACATTTAAGTGCTGTGTCTGATTCAGAACTTTTCCCTGCATATGTTTGTTGCATTTGGTTTAACCATTGTAGTAAAATTTTCCTAAAGTAAAATAAACAATATGTGTTAATGATGTTTAATAAAGGTAAATACATAACATAAAGTACTACATACCTAACACCTTCGTTGTTGTAAAAATAATTCATCGTATCGATTTCTGTTTCAGATGTACGATCAATTTTCTTTTCTTCTGATGACAACAGTAATAGAAGAATCTCCCATTGCTGCGCACAGTCTTCAGGAATTTTTACACTATTCATTTTATACAAAGGCTTAGCAAATAAAAGTTTGAATACGTAATCACACAACACTTAAAAATTCAGAGAAACAAAATATTAGATACAAAACAGTCTAACAACATCAACAGAAAAGCGCAAGTAAAGAACTCAGAGTTGCCAGTTTATTATGTATTATCTATGGTTGCCAGATGCTCTTGGCGACACGTACCCCTAGACTAATTTGATTTCTCTCTCCGTCTCTAGAAATTTCCTAGAATACACTCCTCCCTCACCGAATGGATGGTGGCATGCTGCGATTTTTCAAAGAGGCGGTCATGATGAGAAATGATACGCCTATTAGAAAAAGTATACAGGATGTTTTTTTATTAGAGCATAATCCTTTAAAAGGTTATAGTACCGGTCATTTGCAACATTTTTTTGAATGGACACTCATATGCGAAAGTGAACCATTATTGAGATATTTTAATTTTACTGTTTATTTGAAAAAATCATAGTTGGTAACTTAAAAGCTAAAGAAAAAAAAATTCAAAAGATATTTAATTAATATCTGAATTTTAATTATTTATGACGATCCCACAGCATAATATGGTACACAATAACAATGTTTTTTTAAACACGATGCTCCCAAATTAAGGAACAAAAGAAAAAACACGAATAAGTGTCTCACGCAAATTTGCTCCTTTTACATGCTGTGCACATTGTAAAAAAACTTTTCTTATGAGGTATACAACTTTTACACAAGTGTTCAAACACCAAAGATATCACACAAACAATGGAGCAGGGAGCAGGTAGAAAAACTAAAAGAAATGACATTGGTGTGCCACTCAACAAAAGGGTCAGCTAGCAAAGTAGGTAATTACTATCTGTGATAGTACTCTGGGTTACTATTAATGCATGTAAAGGCAGTGTTTGAGCCATCAGCCGAGGATTTTTCGGCATATAATACCGTCATGATTATTTTTAATAGATTGACTATATGGTCATGAACCATATTTAAAAGGTTATTGAACTAACTTTTTTGTTTTTAGTAGTTTAATTAAATAATGAAGTCAAAGGAAATCTGACGTACAACCCAAGTCACATGTCCAAAATCTTAACTAGAATATAGAAAGAAAACACTTTTCTACAATAGACTAACCGAAAAGCTTTTAAAGGAAGAGGCCTGTACCCGCGACAAGTCGAGGAGGTCTCAAATGCGAGAAACTGACGCTACTGAGCCACATTATCTGTCGACCCGAAGCGAGTGTTTGTCGCGTTTAGACACCTTCTCAGCTAATTATGATAGCCCCGTGCAACTTTAATGGACGCAAACATCTTTAAGTGTATGATCAAGATATATACTAAGATATTCTTGGTCATGCCCGCAACCTTCCGCGCTTCTTATTTTCTTATTTTGTAACACAGGAGAGCTTTTTGAATAATTTAGTTTATTTTATGAAAAAATGCGTTCTAATATAAAGGAAAATCAAAAAAGAAATAACATGGGATGAAAAAAAGTCAAAAAAGGAAAAGAGCACATCGTCTTGTTGCAAAATAACAGAGCGAATATTTGATGGACGTATTTGAATTTTGAAGTTTGGTGATAGGGACCCGAACTAAAAAAAACAAAACTTACAAAAAGTTATAGTTGCATTCGCAAAATGCTTTGCAAGATTATACAATTAACATAACAAAGTTTGTAATATGTTTTTGTTATTATTTATTTAGCTTTAAATGTATACTTTATATGTTTACTTTACTGTTTATGAAAAGCTTTGTTCCTTTTTCTTTAAAATAATCAACCAGCAAAACTTATTTTGCATTGAACCAGTAACCCCAACGTTGCGCAGCTATTGTATGGAGACTCCTCACGTTTAGTTTCTTAATAATTGAGATAATTTTATTTGGAAATATTTTAGTTCTGATACTTTTTTTAATAATGATTTACATAAATAATACGAATTATCGTGCATTCCATTCGTCCATTAAGAGCTGAAACAAAAAGCTACTGACGGCCTAAAATGGACCAAACCCTTTAGTCCGTTCTTGTAATTCGTTGCGTTCGGATGCTACTCGGTTGCTATCTAAAGTTTTGTTTTTCTTCTTACGACGATGCGGCTCGTGACTGTTCTGTGATTGATTGCCCTTCTGACGACTTGGCTATTGAAATGGTTACAGTGTGTGCTCATCCGAAGATTTGGCGTGAATTAAGGGCTATGGCTGGAAGACAACAATGAGATTTCACCAATGAAGAATATGCTGATATTATATAAGTTAAGGTATGGCTTAGCTATTCTGTTTAGCTGCCCAGCGCGAATATCGCTTGCAATACCCCAATCGTCGATTACCCGATGTTGGCGTCTTCTCTCGAGTTTTTCGAAGAGCACATGAGACTGGAAGCTTTCAAAGACGACGAGGTATGTCATCTTTAACTTATTTCAACTGGACGGGTTTTATAAACTGCCGTACTGTTATAATGATACATTATTACCAAAAAGTAATACGCCCAGTAAGGCTTAATAAATCTTTGAATTGATAGCTGAAGCATTTTAAATGATGGTTAAAAAAACTTGTGTAAATTAGAGATTTCCTTTGAATATTGTTTTTGTGTTTGTTAAAGTTCAGTTAGGAATATTCCTTATATCAATAATAATACTTCTGCTCGCTGTTAAAATTTGTTTAAGATAAGATCTTTAATTTTTCTTTAGATGACGTGGGCAGACCGCGTTTGTACCTTGCCAATGCCGAAGAAGAAATCCTCCTTTTTCCAACGCAATCCCACTACCTCTAAAAGAATTGTTGGTTGTTCCCTTGGCGTGTCCCATTTTAAAGTATGGCAGGTTTTACATGAATCTGGACGTCATGCCTACCACTACACTCCAGTCCAAGAACTCGAGGAAGGCGATCCTATGAGATGAGTACGATTTTGCAGATTTCTTCTAAATTGTGACATTGAAGACCCAAATAATTTGGAAAAATATTTTATGGACGGACGACTCCAAATTTGATCAAGATGGAATAACCAACTACCATAATGCTCACTATTAGGAAGAAAAAGTAGTCGGAAACTCAAAATTAAAGCGGCCTAAAGGATCTCAGAGAAGGATATCAGTATATATGTGGATGGGAATCATTAATAATAATTTTATTGGTCCTCATTTCCTGCCCCAGACTTTGAATGGGGAATATTATAAAGATTTTTTACGAAATGTTTTATTTGATGTATTAGAAGACATACCACTGTCGACCTTGCGAGCAATGACATTCCAACACGATGGATGCCCAGCACATTACAGACGCCAAATCAGAAATTGTTTAGATGAAAATTTCCTGAATAACTGGATCGGCCGAGGAGGACCAATACCACGGCCACCAAGAAGCCCAGATTTGACCCCCCTGGATTATTACGCATATGAAATCTTTAGTTTACCAAAACAATCAGCTGTTTTCAGATGTGGAACTATTAAAAAGAAAAATCATTACAGCTGCTGACCAAAATAAACTAAGTTTAAGCTCACAAGTGGTAAAATCGGAATTAAGGAAAAGATTTGAAAGGAAGAAGATTGAAGGAAGAAAAATTGAGTGTGTGTGAGAAACCAATCACACAAACTCACATCCTTTTCCTCAATTCCGTAGTCATTTTGAAAATGAGTTATAATATTTTTTTCTCTAAATTAATATTTACTTTCATTTTCAACATGACTCCATTGACTTTTTATTTTTTCTACCTGCTCCCTGCTCCTTTGTTTGTGTGATATCTTTGGTGTTTGAACACTTGTGTAAAAGTTATGTACCTTATTAGAAAGCTTAGGAAATGAAAATTGATAGAATCCTGGATATTTTTCCGATAATTAGAGCCGAACTTTACGAGCTGTGAGCTGTGAGCCTGTGATGTATAATTTATGTCGAAACTAATCTATTACCAAAATCTTCGCGCTGTAACCAAAAAGTGAATTAAACTCACACCTGTCAATAATTTTTGGTGGTGTTTTTTTATTAGAACATAATCCTTTAAGGGGTTATAGTATCATTTGCAACATTTTTTTGCCATATGCGAAAGGAACCATTATTGAGACATTTTAATTGTAGACATTTTAAAACATCATAGGTGGTAACTTAAAATCTAAAAATAAAAATAAAAATTCAAATAATATTTACTTTAATCTTAATTTGTTTTATTAATTAGGGCCTAGTTACATATCCATAGCATAAAATGTACAATTACAACGTTTTTTTAAACACAATGCTCCCAAATTCAAGAACAAAAGAAAAATTTTATTAGTATTTCCTTTAACATAAAAAGTCACTATGACATTTGTTTTGCACATTGTAAACGTGCAAAACAAATGTCTATTCTTTGGCCGCAATGGCAACCCGGCACCCGGCATCGATATTACGCGAAAGGCTATTACTGCCAATATCACGTGGTGTTATAGACACGGTATTATATTATTTTGAGATAGTAGGTGCGCTACGTAGACCAGTCATTGAGTTATCTAAAATAATAGAACGACACAGTTAGTACCAACACCAACAAACTATACTTATAAACCTAACACAGTGACATAAAGATAGATACACGATTTAACATCGACTATCAACGTATTTACAAAGTTATATTAAACTGCACGATATATTTACAGATAATTTTCAGGATAATAGGCTGTTTAGAGGAGAGAAGGACCTTCATGCTGGTTGGCCTAGGGATCTGGAGGGGTTGAAAAAGATATGATCTACTGTTCCATGCTCTGAACCACAATTGCATAATGAAAAGCCACGAGCGCCAATTCTGTATAGAAATACAGGAGAGCAACAGTGACCCAACCTTAATCTGCTAATAAAAAAAGTTGGTCTTTTTATTAAGTTTCTTGTATCGACAGAACCATGGTTTAACAGTTATAGTGGGCTGGATGTCTCCGTAATGTTTTCCAACAATATTGCGGGAGTTGTCCCAATCTGTGCTCCAGTTATGGTCCAGATGAACTTAGGCCAGGGCACTGAGATCCTGGGCAAAGCACCTGTAATGATTTAAGGAACCGGATTCTACAGAATCCCTGGCAAAACAGTCAGCCGACTCATTATCAGCTACACCTGCATGCCAGGGATCCAGGGCAGTACTATTTTTATGCCCTGAAGGTTACAGGGGAAAAGGTGGTGCTTTATATGGAAGATTGGAGGAAATTTGGGCCCTAATTGAAAGGAGTTACTTTTGAGCGCTATAAGACTACTCAGGGAGTTGGATAGAATTGGGGAGTTGATTAACCTGTTATCCAGCACATATTTAACAGCTTCCAAGAGGCCGATTGATTCCCCAGAGAATACAGTGGTTTGGGGAGGGGACTTGAAAGACAGAAGAACCATTAATTTAGGGATCCACACAGCTAACCCAACACACCCCTCAGTGGAGAGTTTGGAGGCATCCGTGTAGATAAGGGTCCAGTCATGCCATTTACTGTTGATGGTGTTGTTGAACAGGCGGTAAGCATTAGGGTCATTTTTGAGGACATCAAAGTCAGTTAGGATTGGAGGGGGAGAACACTAGGGATTTTGCGGAAAATTGGAGTTGTGGAAGGGACTAAGGAAGAGGGCCTTGACACAAGGCGGGGAGAGTTTTATTATGCCAATATGATGAGTTTGGAAGGGAACTCTGCAGTGAGCCTAGTTTAGGGTGGAGAGGGTGGGAGGAAAGTTGGAGGGTTTTTTGAAATAAACCTATCGGCAAGGTACTGTGTGCAAAGGTGAAAAGGTGGTTCAACACATTCAACCCTCATAGTGGTAGGCGGAGATGACTTCATTACACGTAGGATAATGGGACTTGTTCTGGATTTTAACAAGGGTGAAAAGACCTGCTTTATTATAGGGTTCCAAGAGAAATAGGGCATTGTAGAGGAGTTTTTGAGTGCAAGGGTAGGAGCCCCACCAGGCACCTGACATACTACGAAGAATATTAAAATTAAGCTCGCATTTCCTGGCTACATGGTTAAAATGGGGAGAACTAGTCAGTTTGGTGTCAAAAATAACTCCAAGGAACTTCACTTGTTGGACAATAGGGATTGGATGGTTTTGGAAAGAAATAGAGAACGTCTTTGCCAAGTAAAGACTATTACATTACTCTTGGAGGAGCATAAGGTGAGATAATGAGAGTGGAGCCAGTTGCCTAGGTAGGATAAGCAATGTTTAAAGGACTGGAAGCAGCTTCAATTACCCTTACCCGATGATAAAGCTGGCTGTTACAAAAGGATGTTACAGAAGGGATTAACTGATCTGTCCAGATCCGAAGTGTATATATTATAGAGTAGGGGAGTGAGGACAAAACTTTGTGGAAGACCCTGCCATACAATACGAGCTGGAAAATTAGCATGTTGATGTCGGATCTGGACAAATCTGCCCGAAAGTAGGTTATAGGTGAAGTGTGTCAGTCTCACCGGAATACTCAGCTGGAGCATTTTCTTCCTGAGTAGGGGGAGGTGGACATTGTCTTAGGTCGACGAGACATCCAAGAACACTCCCACCACGGATTAATCTTAAATCCGAGGTGAAAAAACTCAGGCTATCCATCGTACCCTTCCTAAAACCATATTGGGTGGGATTGAGGAGGGAGTGATTTTCAACAAACCATTCCAGACGGAGTTTTACTAAATGTTAAGAAATTTAAAGGAGGGTAGGAGCTATTGCAACTGGACGAAAAGAGTTTGGATCTGTAGGATCTTTACCGGGCTTTAGGATAGGAATAACTAAATGATGTTTCCAAGAGGAGGGGATATCACCAGTGAAAAATATAATGTTGATAATGCTGAGAAAAACCTCTTGGAAATGGGAACCTGATTTAGTAATAAAGGAGTTAGGAATGCCGTCAAGGCCGAGGCTAGAGTCATGGAGGCGGTTAAGAGTAAGTTTGAGTTCTTGCATAGTAAAGGGGCTGTCTAAGGGGTTGGATGAGGAGAGTGAATGAAATGAAGAGAGAGAGAATCGATCTAGCAATGGGACAATAAGAGGGGCAATTTTGTCAAAAAACGGATTAAGCTATAAGGAGGGGTCAGATGACGCAGGAGAAGGAACGACAAAAGCGGCACCATGAAAGTGCTTCAAGGAGCTCCAGACAATTGAGGAAGGGGTGCCTAGGCTTTCACAGAAAATTCGCCAGGAATCCCTTTTCTTTTTTTTGAACAGCCTTCTGGCTTTAGCCGAAACACTTTTATAAAGCATAAATTTTGTGTGGTCATGGATGAACATTGTCTTTTTTTAGCTACTCTCCTTTCTCGAACCATGTCTGAATACTCGGAGTCCCACCATGGGGGAGACCCTCGATATTTTGGGTCAGGAATTTCAAAGGAATGTATGAATTTGCAGCAGAAAGTAGACAGGATACAAGGGAATCAGAAATGGATATTGTCTGGAGTGAGGGTAGGGATTGAGGAGGACATGCGATTTGTGCTCAGGGCGAAATTACCCCAGTCAGCCTTGTCGGTTACGTGTTTAAGGAGAGGAGGGAGTTTTTGTGGGATTGGGGGTGAAATGGGAACCGAAAGAATAATGGGATAGTGATCACTACCATGGAGGGAATTAAGGCGATTCCAGGTTACGGATACACTAAGGCAAGGAGAGCAGATGGAGATGTCTACCGTACCATTACTCTGATGTGGGCCCGCAATGCGCGTAGGGCGGCCATCGTTCAACACACAGAGGCTCCGGTCGTCAAGGACATCCATCAAACACCTACCCGGTGCATCATCCAGCGCAGAGCAATATACCCCATAAGCTATGGTGACAGTTAAGGTCACCTAGGATAATAATTGGATGTGGGATAAGAGAAATAAGGGAATGAAATTAAGGGATCAGCGCAACTGTGGGGTTGGAAATGTAGACAGAAACAAGGGAGAAGTCAAAAATTTCAACTGCTACAATGTTTATAAGAAAGGAATGGGGACGGAGTTGTATTAGGGAGTAAAGGGCCGAGCGTTCCACCAACAAGGCCGCACCTCCATGATGGTCCAACCTGTCATCCCAGAGGCAGGCAAATCCAGACAGCCGAAATCGGCTGCCCGGGGAAAACCAAGTCTCATAGATAGCAACAGCCAGAGGATCATGTCGACGAACCAAATGCGAAAGCTCATGGGTGTTAGGGCGAAGGCTCCTACTGTTCCATTGGAGCAGAGATGGCATGGTTAATCAAATTGTAAAGTGGGATCAGTTTTGTTGCAACGTTGGGCGGTAGGGAACAATCACTAAATCTGGAGAGGATATTCACTAAAATGGTAGCAAGTTGTTCTATGAGATTGTCATTTTGGGGTTCCATCTCTTCATAGGAGATGAAGGATTGTAGTTATTAATGAATTCCAAATAGGCAGTCTTGTCATACCCACGGGAAAGCGGGGACCTAGGTTTTAGTGTAGTAATTACAGTTTTTTTATATGACTTAGATAACGAATAGGGGACTGTGAGACTTGGGGGAGGGGATTCCAAAGTATCAGCAAAGAATTTACGGACATGAGGAAATCGAGATGATGCTTCCTGAAAGGAAATGCCGACTTGGGACACAATTCAGGACAGGACTTGTCAGTGGCCAGGTGATGGCCTGAACACTAAAGACAGGAGGATTTGTTAATGGATACTAAGCAAGAATCGCTTGATTGAGGTTGTGCACAGCGGAAACACCTTGGGGTGGAGCGGTACTGTGCGTGAACAAGCTTAAACCGGCAGCAATTCAGGCATTGTATAGAGGGGAAGATGTATGTCTCGACAGAAAGGGCAGTATGTAATACAAGGACTCTTTGGGGAAGGTCTTAGCCAGAGAAGGTGAGGACAACGGATCCAGTTGGGACCCATGTTGGGCCAGAAGAAAGCATGACTCTACCACCAGTTCGCAAAAACCTTCGTGAAGAAGAATTGGCAAAAATCTTCACGGGTATACTTATTCAAAAGAAATGCTTCATTTCATTCCTGGCTTTCAGCTGTCCAGGTTAGGAATAAAATAATGTTATTCTTAAAATTAATAGTATATTTTTCTTAATCTAATGAAGAGGTATTTCGTATTGGAACAAATTAATAAAATATTATTAACTTTTTTAACGGTCTTTAATTCCAACCGTATTTTGAGATTACAAAATCAAACTTGTTTATTCCACTAAATCATGCTTACTATCACAATTCCAATACCTTGTGTTACCTCGACAATATAAATTTTTATGTGAATGATGGTGGGCACTCTTAAGCCAGACCAATGGAGAGTGAAATGAAGCCTTTACAATGTTTCTTTATGTCTATACAATATTATACTTATCTGCATCTGTTACCTCGGCAAGCAATTCGAGGGCTTTTAAACTCCACTCACGCAGGGCCAGATCTACAGGGGAGGGCAACCGGGGTTGCAGCCCCGGGGCCTTCATAAGATGAGGCCCCCAGAATAGAAATGTATAAGAAAAGAATAAAAATTTCCGACAGAACTACAGAACTTCCGCTTGGAGATAAGAACATTGATAGACCAGAGACCAGCTTAACGAAAATAGTGACTTTGAATTCATAGATAATAGTAAGATTGACGGATGAGTTGAAACCTGTCCTTATGGAATAGGAGGACAGATACCAAATCCGTCAAACTAATTGTACCGCGTACCAATTATATACCATAATATACCTACATTATGTTTAGTCTTCGTTCACTTATTGCCTCTGTATGTTTTGTTCTTAGGTATTAATTTATGTAAAATGCGAAAGTTATGCATATTCTTTTAAAAAATATTCTTTAGCATAAGCCTAATTTTGAATCGCCAAGTAACACAGTCTGAAGGCCTACCATCAACTTTTAGTTTGCCATTCAATTCCGATGCAATCCAGTTTAGGTACCTAAACTGAATCGCTAAGATTCGTACCATGAAGTGCCTTAAGCTAACTGGCGTTTGAATCGCTCACGCTCGCGTGGGAGAAAGAGATGACGCTGTACACTCGTTGCATAAGTCTGTCTCTTTTACTCGAACCATATAAGTTGCGTTTAGAAATCTAGTTGATATGATTTTAGCGGTGTTTTTTGTGTAAAAATAACAACAAGTATATTTTAAAATTGCGCTTTTTAGTGTCAAATTATATACCATAAGCCCGTTTTAGTACTCATTAAATAATAGAAATTTAAATAACTCTTTAAATTACAAATAATTAAAGGTTTCCTTAGTGTTGTCGTAAAAATAAATTGATATATGACGAGGTTAGAACGCACCCAATTTGACTTTTACCTTTGTCTCTACTAATAAATCAGTTGATTTTGTTGGATTTTTCAACAATGGGCTCAGCTCATCACACATTTCTGATACCAATCGTTTAGACAACCGATATCCTTTTTGTATATTCTTCATCTTCCAAATAAAAGGGGTCAGATTGTTTCCGTGTTGTGTTTATTTCATTATCATTTTCCAAGAAAATAAAAAAGACTAATTCGTCAGACATCTACAATAAAAAATAGCTCTAGAAATAACTTTATCACATTAACAAATAAGAAACACTAAATATCCAACTGAAATACCTTAAATTACCTATATTTTCAACCATTTTTTTAAAGAATAACCGAAACGATTCAATTCACGCCAAGAAAGTAGCAACTTTTTTTGAATCGCTTAGTTTGACATTTAAGTCATCCAATATAGGTTGAAATATCACCTCATGGTACGAAAAATGAACGAACTAAAACAGTTTGCGATCCAATTGCCGACTTGATTTGGCGTCAACCTAAACTGGATTGCTTTAATGACGTCGTGGTATGAAATAGCAAAGCAGTTTATTTTAGGTCGTCAATTGAATCGCAATAATAGTTCATAGTAGACGTTCAGTTGTGTTTATTTTAATGGCAGTCTAAAAAAACTATTCAGCGGCACTGGCTGAAGCTTAGAATTTGGCGAATTTATGAACGAAAGAAGGTTGCTATAAATTTGCTTATGTTCCCATTATTATTATTGCTTTTAATAGAATTATTATTGTGCAGCCCAGGTAACCTGAGGAGTAGGTCAACATGACAAGTTATCCCTTTGCTCCTATTAAAAAAATCAATACGAATAGTTACTCATACAATATGTACGTTTAAGAAAACTGCAACAGACCACCTTTATTACGATTGCATAATAAATAAGTTATTTTAAGGCACAAATTAAAAACGTTGAGACAAAAATTCTATAACGTAAGTCCTATTTAAAAAATAACTAGCAGGCGTGCTTCACCGAACTTTCAACTTTGCAATCTTGTTCTAAATGTCATGAACGAGGCATCAACAATTGCTTAACTATCCCCAGGGCAATTTATTCCAAGATGACATAACCACAAAGTAGTTCCCCGTCTTGCAAACGTGCTGTAATTACCCCGCGCTGTGAGTTCTGCTATCACGCCGCTGAAATGTGACGTGACTGATGGAAAAAATCACGCATACCTAACTTTTGAATGGCTGAAACGATCTTCTTCAAAAATGGCTCAAGACACTCTCGACTCACTGTACTTGTCAGCAAAAAACTTCATTAAAATCGGTTCCACCGCTTAGGAGCTATCGTGCCACGGACTGACAAACAAACAAACAGACACGTCAAACTTATAAAACCCCATTTTTGCGTCGGGGGTTAAAGAGGTACATGAGCGATTTAATTTTACCAAAGTGCTGATTTTAGATTTTATTTGGTGAGTGGGTTCACAACTAACTCGAAATAAACAAATTATTTTTATGCCAACCTTTGGCAGATTTTCTATACCTAAAGCTACTTAATAAAATGCTCTGATAATTTATGCCAGCTAGTTTATAAATACAAATAACAAACTTATTAATGCCCCCGCTAGGACTCGGAATTAGGACCTTCGGTGTATGAGCCAGGGCCATTGGCGGATTTACCAGCAGGCTGAGTAGGCTGGAGCCTAGGGCGGCAGATTTCAGGGGGCGGCAAATTTATGCAAAAAAAATTTTTTGTCTTATAGAAATGAAAAAAAAGCATTATTATATACACGGAGGAAATGAGTCGAGAATTTAACAAAAATTACGATATTTTAGTACTGTACAGTAAATTGATTACTCCGTCGTCCGTTTATGAAAAAATACTGAAAGTAGCCAGTAGGGGAACAAAAAATCAGCAGGAGCGGCAAAATCTGAATGGCCTGCTGGCGACAAATGTGTAAATCCGCCACTGGCCAGGGCGACTACCCAATACGCTACTCAGTCGTTATAGCTTATGATGAGGTTAATATTAAAACAAACATTAATCACACAATCTATATATTTAAGATTTTATCGATTATCAATATAAAAGTAAACAGAACGCGAATTGTGTTTTTTTAAACAGACTAATTAGGAAAAAGCTTAGTTCTTATACGCTACTCTAGGGTCGGTACCCGGGATGGACCTAATCTAACCTAGGGAGGTCTTCCTAATCAACAAAGGAAAGATAACATACTTTTACTTTAAGTTGCTTTTATTTAAGATGAATCTATTTTATAGGAAAATACGATGATAATTATTAGACTATTTTGGGGACGAAGCCCGCAATAGAATTCCGTAAAGGAATCCCGTCAAGGAATCCCATCAAGAGATGCCATGGAACAATCTTCCATAATATATATATTTTTCATTTTACAAATAAAATCAAATATTGACAGACTTATAAGTTGCCAGTCATAAATGTCGGCAAGTTTGTTTGTGCAATAACCTCTTTTAATAAATACTGCACAAGCAAACGTTGCAATCGCCCCTCTTGTTTAATTTATTTAATTAGTAAAGCTGATTAAATGAATTCCTACATACATTTCATTCTTAAATAACGACCCTACTTAAATCAGGACCATATACATTAATCGGGATTACTCTCAGATGAGCCCCCTACCGATAGGAATATATATACTTGATCATGTTTAAATTACAACATCTTATTACACCAAAAATGATCTTATTGTATTTATTCTCCATCAATAGAGCCTTAGCCACAAAACCTGATGAAAATCAGCCAAGATCCCGGCTGGTTAATTAATATCTAAATAAAACAGTGTAAATTATTTTAATTTCTCATACAATTCATGAATAATCAACAACCCCATATTAATCATTTACGTTACACAATCATACGCAAATTCAAATAACCAATATTTATTATAAAATTAATCAAAAATTGTTAAAATAACCCATTGAATACAATCAAATTAAATTATAATTAATTGATAAGTAATAAATACATTAATATCCCAATAAAAGTAAATTTAATTAATCCCATTTATATTAAAATTAATACTAAATTAATCAAATTATATTATCAAACATTATCATTCAGTTGGCAAAACAAACGCGTTTGACATGAACTGTCATATTAACTTTAAACTTTTCTGAATGATTAAAAGTTTATTTGAAAGTTTGTAACTTTCGAAAATTTAAACATTACCTACCTTAATATTAAGATTTTACCTGCCTAACTATTACCGGACAAACTTACCTATGAATAGATCATAAAATCGGATCCAAAGTATTTTACTTAACCCAGAATGATATCTATAAATTAAAGGATTTATATTTCACAACGCAATGCAGAGAACTTTTTCAAAATGCACCGAAATACACCTGACAAAATTCTATACCAATACCGTTTAAAATACATTACCTATTCCATCACAACCCTTTTACTATTTAACCCCACTGAGGATCCTATTCTACATCCGCGTGTTGACCCACAGACATCAATATCACAATATTATATATACTCGTAAACTTTGGCCGCATAGCTAAATCGGCTATCACCTTCTCTCTTATGGAGATTTTTAGGCGTGGCTCAAATTAAACGTGCACATTATCTATAGTGTTATTTTAGTCTTTGAAAATTGACTTCTTTAGAGCATTGGCACCACACGTATATTTATGATTCGTAAATAAAATGTAACGCGGTAAATACGTGCCGCGTGTACCTGCCGCCCCTTAGAGGTTTCTCTTCGGGTATCTAAAATTAATTTTTTAAATCATTAAATAAAATATATATATATGTATATAGAGAGACCCTCTTATCTCAATATATAAAAACCTTTTCCTTATTTTTCTTTTATCTGCATCGTCCATCCATTGCATCTCCTTTTTGGTGATGCTGTTTGGATCGGCTTTGCAGGATATATCATCTCGGAACATTGCGTTGTGAAGTGTACATAGAATTTGAAAAAAAGTATTAGTTTCTTATATTATTCTAAAACCCCAACGAAATTCTAACCGTTGTATATCTACAAATGAACGATATACATATTTGTACACCTAAATGTGTACTTTTACTCTATTAATTCTAAGAATAAAGAAATTATAATAATATTATGATATTTCAAGAAATATATGTATATGCAAAAACTTTGTTTTATATATATAAATATAGACATAGTTTTATCATTAGTTTTACTTTATCGAATATTATATGGTTTCAATCTATTCACATGTACAATTAGTTCTTGGTTATTTTGTATTTTTTTTACAAGATAATTGTCACATCCTGTATATCGTAATACTCGAAATAAACCTTTATATGGTCGACTAAGTTTTCGACTTTTACCTGATATTCTTTTTGGACAATGTAACAAAACTAGTTGTCCTACACGAAGTTTAATATTAGAAGCTTTTTTATCATACGATCTTTTTTGTACTAAACGAGCTTTCCTTAAATTTTCTCTGGCTTGATTCACTGCTCTTATATAGGTATCTTTTTTTTGTTGAACGGTTATATTACAGTTAGGATTCAACCTTTCATCAAACGGAACTTCAGGTTCTCTACCAAACATTAAATAATAAGGAGAAAATTTAGTTGAAGCTTGTTTTGAACAGTTATAAGCATATATTATAAAAGGTAAAATTTGGCACCAATCCCTTTGACTTTTGTTTACATATTTAGCTAATGAATATGAAATGGTTTGATTCAATTTTTCTACTAAACCTAATGTTTGATGGTGCATAGTGGTAGCTAAGGAATGTTTTATATTATATTGCCTTAATAAAGACTTAATTAACCTTGACGTAAACATGGAACCTTTATCTGACAATACTTCACATACCGTCCCGAGCTTTGTTAAAATTTCATTAATAAAGAAATTATATACTATTTGAGCTGTCACTCGTGGGACTGCTTTGCAAATAGCATATTTAGAAAAACAATCTATACATGTTATTATATATTTATTACCATCTACTGAACGATTAAAAGGACCTAGTACATCAATCTCTATCTTTTGAAATAAACGATCCGTTACTATAGGGCGTAATGGCACTATCTTATTATATATTTTCTTTTCTTGACAAGGTATACAACTCTTAATATATTTCTCGATTTCATTAGATGCGTTCGGCAAAAAATATTTTGCCCTGAACTTTGCTAAAGTTTTCATCATCCCGAAATGGCCTCCCGTACGTGCGTCATCATGTAATTATCTCATGATTTCACTAAATAACGACTTAGGTAAAACAATTAAATTTTTTATTATATTTCCACTTCTAATACATTTATATAACACATTATTTGATATCATAAAACCTTTATATACACTTCGTCGACTGATCGATACATTTTCGCGCCACCTTCGGCAAAAACTATCTTCCTCTTGATGTCGTGATAAATTCTCCACCTCAATCGAGAACACTTGTAAACCATCCTCTATTTCTTTTCCTGTACTAGTTTCATCTTCTATTAGAGGGTTTCGACTTAAGAAATCCGCTACAACGTTCTGTTTTCCAGAACAATGTACAATCTCAAAGTCATATGCTTGAATAGCCAAGGCCCATCAGCTAGTCTTCCAGACATGTCTCGTCTTGTCCTTAACCAACATAATGCCTTATGTTCCGTTACTAACTGGAATTGTAATCCCCATAAATAATGTTTAAAATAGTTTAATGCCCACACTAAACCCAAACACTCCTTTTCAGTTATTGAATATTTTTTTTCTGCTTCTGTTAATTTTCGTGATGCGAAGCATATCGGTAACAATCTTTCTTGTTGACCTTGCATCAAACATGCTCCCAGAGCTAAATCACTCGCGTCTACATACAATCTTGTACATATTTTTTCGTCATTAACAAAATGTCGTAATAATGGTGGTTCAACCATTAACGATATCATTTTATCGAATACCTTTTGTTGTACTTGTGACCAAATGAATTTCGTATTCTTCTTTAATAGATCTGTTAAAGGAAGAGTTAATGAAGAGAAATTCTTTATAAATTTTCTATAATATGAAAATAAACCCAATACCGATTTCAATTCTATAATATTTCTTGGTATTTTTACTTTTTTTATTTTCTCAATATTTTTTGGGTCTGGTAAAATACCTTCTCCAGAAATAGTGTGTCCTAACACAGTTATTTCTTTAAATCCAAAATTACACTTTGACGGTTTGAGTGTCAAATTTGCCGCACTCAACCGTTCAAACACTTCTAAAGCACTTATAAATTCATTAAACGAATCACCATACACGATCACATTGTCAATAAAAACTATCACATTTTTATACTTAAGACCTGCTAACACTTCATCCATTGTCCTTTGGAAAAAAGCTCCACTAGTTTTTAATCCAAAAGGTAATACGTTAAACTCGTATAATCCAGACGGTGTGATGAATGCTGTTATGTGTTTATCTTTCTCCGCTATCGATAATTGCCAATAGGCAGAGTTTAAATCTAAATCAGCATTTAATTTCGCCCCATTCAGCTGTGTTATCATATCTTCGATGATAGGCAAAGGATACGAATCTGTAATTACTTTCTTATTCAGCTTTCTATAATCCACACAAAATCTCCATGTATTGTCTGGTTTTTTAACTAGTACTACCGGTGATGCATACGCACTTCTAGATTTTCTAATCACATTATTTTCAAGCATATCATCAACTTGCTCACGTATAATTTTATGTTGTTCATTAGATATTTTATAAGGTGCTCTATGTACTGGACTTTCATCTATTGTATCGATTGTGACTTCGACGATATTACACTTTCCTAACTCTTTTTTTTCGAACGCGAACGTCGACCGATATTTTGTTAATATTTTTAATAATTCAATTCGTTCTTTTACCGACAAATTCGAAGATAAATTAAATTCTTTTTCATTTTCTTTAGCTACCACTACTTCCCACAATCTACAATTATTTTTATCTATTAAATCAGAAAAATAAATATATTCATCCTTACTCAATTCACGTGAAACCTGTATTACCTGAAGGGTATTTTGGTTCACATCTTTAACATTAAAATCATTAATTTCATTATTTCTAATAAATTTACAAATATTATTTACAAATTGAACATGACCTTTTTTAAAATCTAATATTGCATCAGACTTCTGAAGAAAGTCTTGTCCGAGAATTAAATTTCTTTCAATTTTATCAACTACATAACAATTCTGTATATACACAACATGTTCAATCTCCAAACATATTTGTATTTTACCAATTATATTCATTCGATTACCATTAACGGCTCGGATTTTTATATCTTCAACCTTATGTTTTGTAATATTTAATTGATTACATAATAGTTGAGATATTACAGACACTAAAGCGCCTGTATCAAGTAAAGCTGAGATAAATCTTCCTCTAATTTTAACTTTAATATTGGGACTACACTTACATATAATATTGTCTTGATTAATCGGCATCAATAATTTATTTATTTTTTTTTTTTTTTTTAAGCTGTCTTACTGACGCCGGTTGAAGTTTGGGAAATTCCTTCCTCGCCCGTTGGATGAATCACCTCGTTCCTGTGTTCTTCTTAAATTATATGGAGATCGATTGTTATTATTTAAAAATTTTCCTCTCGCGTTCCCGTAGTCCATGTTAGTTAACCTTTGAGAATCTTCCTTCTCACTCCTCGGTGGTGTTGTAGAATTTACTGGTATTTCTTGTGACATCTGTACGTTGTCTTGAAGATATAAATTTTCTTCCTGCTTTCCAGTGAACATTTCGTGCATCTGCATGAAAGTTTCTTTTAACATTTTTTTATTTGTATAGATTTGAGACGCTAGTCGGCATTTATACGTGTATTTGCAATTTTTCAAAAAATGATTTATGAAAATACTATCTTTTATTGTACCAGCTTTGTTTGCACACATGTCCAATGCATAATAGTAGTATATTAGCTCTTCATTGGCTTGTTGCTTCCGTGAATAAAAATTAGCCACATGATCTATTTCTCTGCCAAATTCTTCTATAAATCTTTTTCTAATTTCGTCGAACGTTTCGCATGTATCAATTATCGTTTTGTAAAAATACAACGCAGGTCCTTCTAAATATGTTTGTATAATTAGCCTCTTGCTTTCATCGTTGTATTTATGTAATGCCGCAATTACCTCGAACTGGGCTAAAAATTCACTCACCAAAACTGTCGAAATGCCAGAGTACTTATTTAAATTCATGGCTATTTTTATAATCTTCTTATATATATAACTTTCATAATTCTTTTATTTACCGTAAAGCGTCGTCACTTTTTAGACTCTTTCCTTTACTCCTGGTATTCAGATGGCTCTTGCCTTCTAAAATTTTCTTTCCGCTATACTCAGTGGCGTATATAGCTGAAATAAAACACAAAACACTACAACTACCCGGCGCCTCCACCATCTAGGGTCGGTACCCGGGATGGACCTAATCTAACCTAATCTAACAAAGGAAAGATAACATACTTTTACTTTAAGTTGCTTTTATTTAAGATGAATCTATTTTATAGGAAAATACAATGATAATTATTAGACTATTTTGGGGACGAAGCCCGCAATAGAATTCCGTAAAGGAATCCCGTCAAGGAATCCCATCAAGGGATGCCATGGAACAATCTTCCATAATATATATATTTTTCATTTTACAAATAAAATCAAATATTGACAGACTTATAAGTTGCCAGTCATAAATGTCGGCAAGTTTGTTTGTGCAATAACCTCTTTTAATAAATACGGCACAAGCAAACGTTGCACTACCTAGTTTTTTCAAGATATTTTTAAACGCGGGAGCTTTTAATTGGCTCTCCATGGTTAATCGACTGTTCATTCCTGTGTAACAAAGCTGTTGATTCTCCAAATAAATAAATAATTACTAGTTTGAATTTCAATAGAAAAAAATCTTATCAACACATTGGCAACGATTGTTCATTTTATAATTAGGTTGTCAATGTCTCGCTGGGGTATGAGCACATGAGGTCCCACGTTATTTTAAATGTTCGAAAAATGGTTGTACTGTAGTCGAATTGGGCGGAAAATCCCTCAAAACCTTTTGCTACATGTCCCAGGCATTTGAATTTCAGGCAGGCAGTAATTTCGGAATAATGTAACCTTAGGTTCTGTTGAAATGTGTGTAGTTTTCGGTAGGTTTTTGAAAGTTGCAACGCAGTTCCATAAATATTATAAAAGGAGAAATAAAATACAACATACGATATTTTAAATTTTATTGGAATGATAACTTACATACTGGCTGCAAATACAATAGACGCAATAAAACCTTCGGCCAATACCGAGCAAGCATACTATCTCATTCAAATTACATCGAAATACGTGTGGAATGTGAAATTTTATAAAGGGTACTCGTGCCGGCAAATAACTCTATTTTTGACTGGTCATTCTTCTAGAATGCTACCCAACTGAAATCTGTTTTACAGATAAGTTTTTATAAAGAATATTGAGTATAGTTTTATCTTAGTTCTTACGCTTAAGATGCAATCTAGAAGACGATCCTATGTTCTCAAGAATTGAACGGTGTTGACCTTCAGGGTAACATATGACACTACTTTAAAGTTATTTGCCAGAATAGGTACTCGACATTCTACCACAGTTTGCTGTGATAGAACTTGACGTCGAAGTACCCGCGGTCAGTGAGCTGGGTGTCGCGGCGCGCGGGCGAGGCTGCACCGCTGGCGGGTGTACCGACGCTGAGCGTGGCCGGCCGTACGGGCGCCGGCGGCGGTGTTGGCTCACGCGACGGTGCCGGCGTCGGGTCCACTGCCGCCTCCACTGCTGGCCCGGCCTCAACCGCTGGCGGCTCGGGAGACGCCGGCCGAGAGTTTCTACTTATAAGGTAAGGTTAGTTTAGAAATGAAATTCCAAAAACAGTGTTTGGCCTCAAAGTAAGCGAGAACTCGTGTCATGGCGGACCACAGAACTTGGGTAACACAGAGTAAACATGCTCGTATTAAGTAATGATTAGTCAGCTTGACTCACACAAACATAATATGACTTATTCTTACCAAAACTAGAGAGGTCCCGCACTACCATCGACAATGATTTATAATAACTGAATTAAACGAAAAATTCTGTCCAGTATGGAGGAACAAAATTAATGAAAAATAGGCCTTGGCAAATAATGGAGTGTTTCAATTTCGAACACAAGTCAACGTACTCGAACTCACATTGAAAATGTCTCAGAAATTACACGAAAAGAAACCTATTGAGCAACATTTATTATTAAAAGGCATTTACCACCAAAAAACAAGCGTTCAGTTTCATTTTACAAAGCAATACCATTGATTTTTTTTTATTGATTTATACAAAACAACAATAAGTTATACTGTTTTGGTATAGAAAGTAATATTTCTCTTTAGATGACGTAGGATTTGAGTGTGCTTATACAACCATCTGGAAAGGCAACTTAAACGATCAAAACCTCCATGATTCGACTACATATGCATATTTTTCACGGTCGTACTCAGCGGAGGCCCAGGGCGAGAATTGCACGTGCACTGTTTGGTCTTTTACAGGCGTCGACCAACGAACGATTATTATATACGAGTATGAGCGTTGATCGCTACCAGATTGGTACTACCGGTTTCCGAGGCAGGGGAACTAGGACGGTCCTAAGGGAAGTGTGAGGTTAGTCACTTCTTGGTTTTATCAGAGACTAGTAATTAACTATAGACTGACCATCTCCATACAAAAATTCGTGACTCGGAAAAAGCTCAAAATCCAAGCTATTACTAGATGTCGCTCTCAAATAGCTTGGACCAACCTTGTCGTCTTTAATTTTTATATGAATTATTGACGAGAAACGTAATGCAAAATATTTGTTTGTATATTAATACGGACTAAAACTGCTAGATGGCGTTGTCAAATAACCTGAAACCTTAGCAAGTAAATAGTTGAGTTCATTCCAGACCCTCAATAAGCTTTTGATTTCAGTACTTTACGCAAAAAATGACTATACCTTAATTTTTATAACATTTTATAATAATTACTAAAAAGAAAGTCAGAACCAAATTATGTATAAATATAAAAATAATATAAAAATATATAAAAGACATAAAAGCAAATCAAAGAATATGTAACTGCGTGCATCTTTACCGATAGAGACAAGGTTCTCGAACTATAGGTGAATCATTATGGAAAAAGAAATACTTGAGGGAATCTTTATGATTTAAAATAGGTGACATAGATATTCAGTTGTATTAATTACTTTAAAAAGTGTCAAAATCATAAAATATTAAATAATATCACAAAAAATATATTTATGTCAGCTTTATAGTCAAATATTTTATTTTGTGCTTTTTATTTGTTTGGATTTATGTGCGAAATTATTTTCTTTGATCGGCACGAGTCACAGTAGGCGAGCAGAAAAATTGTGAATTCAAAGAAATCCAGGGAAAAGTTCCAAAACAAACACACACCCATAGCAACAACAATAAACGACAAAGAATTCAAATTGTCAAACAAATAAAATGTTGTCATAAAAAGAACAAAAAAAGTTGATTTAAGTTATAAGTGTCTAAATACAATATTTACAAAATATTTCAAAATCCATCCAGCAAGAAAATATTTTTTTAACTACTGCAAAATAGTTATGAGTTATATGCATTATAAATAAAAATTATGCACTTATTAAGACATAATTTTCATCGATATCAAGAAATAAATTAAAATATAAAAAACCTATTAATTAAATGCACTGAAATTCGTTTTATTATGTTAAGGCAGATAAGAACAAACTGTGGAGATGAATGCTATATTTTTGTGGGAAAAATTATATACTGGCAATACAGTAATCCAGTAACACTACAAATAATATCCGGGGTGGTGTAAAGATTTCTGTTACTGAATTGTAAGAGCGGCAACATAGCATCAAATAATATAATGCACTAGCTGGCAACGTCTGTTGTCGCCTGATACCTACGGATAGTACTTGCAATGAAATATCAAATGATTTTGTAAACAGCTCCATCTTAAGTTTTTTTACGCATTATTTTTACTAAATTTAAATAACTTGTAAATCTAATACAACTAACGTCATCTCTCTATCTTAAAAACAACTATTTTTCAAGTCACAAAATTTTGTTAGACATGGTTAGTCTATAGTTATTTACTAGTCTCTGGTTTTATGCAACAAGGTTTTATTAAATTACTTGCACAAAGGAACTAAACAGAGTTCGATTAAGAATTCTACATATTTATTTAAAAAATCAAGATCGTTTTAACCTTGTGCGTCGGTTTTACCACACCGGATACTATGAAATGATTTTCTATCATTTTATGTAATTCAAATTAAAAACTTATGAATGATGAACTCTGCCAAATAAAAAGCTGATAAAAATGCACAAAAAATTTATTGCTTTAAATTACAAATAAAACAAACTATAAAAACTGAGTAAACATTATATTTAACATTTCGCAAGCATCACAATCCTAGAGTGCATAAATAAAAAAGACATACATCGCATACAATGAAATAACTAAAACAAAAATGTAAATAAAACCATTGTCTAATGATAACAGAATATAAGGATTAAAAATGCAAAAAATAATAATTTCATTTCCAGATTAGATTCATTTGCAGTGGTCCCATTTAACAGCTGTAACAGCTATTTTTTTTATAAAATAATAATATTAAAATGTAAATTAAAATAAACAAAAACATCTATACACTATCACAGTACATGTTTTAACATTTAGTGTCTTAACAACTATGTGGTTTAGCGACGAATCGTCGCGGACAGTCGCACACAACCATAACCCTGCCAGAGAAACGTAAATCGAGAGACATAACACTAACATTGAGACAATGTAAATTGCGTGAAAACTTTTATACCACAAACTAATAAAAGCTTAATTTGTCTTAACGGGGTAATCGTTTGTCTTTGGCATAAAGGTGTTTTAAGAGTATTTATAGCTGAAAGCACTATTCTATGCGACTGTCTCATTTTCGTAAAGGATACTAAAGCATCAGTTAATATATTCCTTCTCAGTTTACGTTCCTTTTGTGACAATTTCGAAGCACACTACGGCTTGCGACCACATAATAAATACCATAACAAGATATCATACATTTAATTAAATATTAGATCAATGTGATTATCACTTCGGAACAGCACTTCCTGTAACTGTAGAATATCACGCCGATTTAATTATGATAAGTAAATAATTAACAAGTTACTGGAAAGCTTTGCTCCTGAAACGAAGTAAATTCACGCGAACATTGATTAATTCTAAGTTTTAATTTAATACTTACGCAAAACGTAACTCGTCCCATTCAGACTAATAAAGGAATTCATAAATGGATTGGACGGTATCATTCAGCATTGCAAAGTAAATTTTTTTGTAAAAGATTTTACCTCGTTTGCCCTAAAAGTTGCCATGCACTACATTTAAAAAAAGAAAAATTAATAAGGCAATCCATAAATTTCGCCTCACGTATTTTTCACTATTTTGGTACCCCTCCCGTGTCCGTTAATTTTCACAGTATTTGTATTAAAAAAGACATTGGAAAACGTAAATAAACCTCCTTAAATAAATGACAAAATTTAAGGATAACCCATGAATTGCACAAAATGTTCAAACAAAATAATTAAAGCATTTTTGTAAAAAATTTGTACGAATCATATTATGGGACTGTGAAGTATATTTGGTCGATGTGATGGTTTTTTTTGTAGAGAAATGATAACTAGCAGGCAAGGTCAGTGGTGAAGCAAGCGTCGCCGTGATACACTAGAAATTAAAACGAAATTTAAATTATTAAATAAAATAAATTATTATATCCGACCACTAACAAAGATTCTACTTCAAATTTTGTAGCCATGTCTTGCCTGTGGGTGACTCTAGCAGGATAAAAAGCAGCAAAAATTATAGTTGAAATAAAGATGAAAGACCATGCCTGACCTGTCAACATTTTGACAACTCGTATTATGTGTAGATAAGTAATATAGTACGAAAAATTACTCGTTTTTAGCCCAACCATAAAAGTTATTTCATGTCAAAAAAAACAATCCACAAAAAATTTTATTGGGTCTTCTTTTTAAAGTCATTTATTGACATTTGGTTTGCCACGAATGCGCCCAGTAAATATATGGTCTAAGACACGTTTCATTCCAAATAAAGCTCAAACTTTACAATATTTCGAATTTGCTTATAATTTAATAGAAATATATAACTTTTTGAATTAAATTAATATTCTATTTGTTAATTTATTGAAATTAATGCACATCAAAATGAAATAATCAATATTTTTTCTTAAATGTACGATACAGCTTCACTTCACTGTCATATTCACAATGTCAAAAATTACAACGTCAGTTCAGTTTTGAATTAAACGTTTGCAGTCTTTCGTTTGCATTTGCGGCATTGTGTACTGTGCGATACTACTCTGGATTTTTCTAACTTTTGATCACCTTGGCATTCGTCCCGGTTAACGTTTCTGGCTTCTGCTTCAACGATTACTTGCGGTAAGTTTAATAAATAATAATCCTGTTATTTTATTTTTATCTTCAACTGGAGCAACAATTGGATGGAATGAAAAATGAACACGTCTTTACTGATGTGAATTATTGCTTTTGTTATGCATATTAACTATTTTGAGTTTTTATAAGTAGTTTGCAATACTGCTAATCTCAAGTCAACATTTTAAGTTCATCTTTCCTGTATTGAAAGCACAATCAAGCATACAAGTAGAAATCTACATGGAGGTCACCTGTGTAATTCTGAGAATTTTAAATTAAACGCGGTGACTAAGACGCCAGCTATGTGACTCGTGAGGTTGCAAGATTGATCCCCGCACAGAACAACAAAAAAATGTTCCTGGTCCGGGTTTTGATGTATATTCTAGGATCCTCGTGGTTCGGTACCACCCATAACACAAGCCTTTGCTTACTTTGGGGCCATGTTGTCTGAGGACTTTTCCACACATACCTACTTATCTGTGTAAAAGCCTACAATCTAACTGGATAAAATGAACAGGTGTTTCACTATCTACATTACAATGCGGAGGCTTACTAAACATCAATGAACTCATTTGAAATCGACGTCTTTTATGTTATTTCATTACAGCGATAGAAGATTTGTCTACATTTTAACCAAATATGAGTTTTCATACATTAATTTCAACATATTTATTGAGAATAGTTATTGAGGTTTAGAAAGGCTTTTTATTTTTTTGCTTGAAAAAAATAACATATCCGTGAGAATCTGAAACCAAAATCCTGAAATGAGCTGCACTTTCGTTTGTCCAAGTTAAATATTGCCAAGATGTGCTATAAAAAATTGATTAAATTTGACATATAACCTCAAAATATATTTTTCAATGTAAATTGCATTAAGTTGTTACCTTAAGTTTAGGAATATAACACAATTTTTTCCGCACCGTTTTTATATTTTTACATTAGATCAATAAAAAACAGGTTGACAGGTCATTGCATATATGAAACATTGTTTATCATATTGATTTTTGTTTCATCTATAGTGATCGAATATAATCAAAGCATTGTATAAAGGTTAAACATAATTTCTACATATTTAACATAAAATTTAAATGTGATTCATTACCGAAAACCATAGTTGTCAAATTTTAACAGTTAATTTTATATTTGACATCATTTATAAGTTTTTAATGTGTACGTGC
Organism: Marasmarcha lunaedactyla; assembly: GCA_923062675.1. Lineage (NCBI taxonomy): Eukaryota > Metazoa > Arthropoda > Insecta > Lepidoptera > Pterophoridae > Marasmarcha > Marasmarcha lunaedactyla. The sequence continues at coordinate 6,083,937 of OV281339.1, read as the reverse complement.
AATTTATTGTTCAAACTGGAAGGAGAGATATAAAGGGATTTTTTATAGTTGTATCTAATAAAAATTAATAAATTTAAATTATATTTCAAATTTTAAATAAACCACAAATGTTACTTAACGGAAAAATGAAAAATAATCAGCATTAAGTAGATAAACAGACGTAAACGTGTAAAGCAAAAAAGATCTAGTTTCATTCACAAAATACATACCCATTTGCGAAATCATACGCCGTGTTTTCTGTACCATGGATCACCTACGAACAAACAACACAATACCTATAACAGTTGAATGTTCGTGTCAGCAAGTCGAGAAATTGTTAGTGGAGTTAGAATGTTTACACGATGTTGCTTCTTATTTTGTGCATATTATGTTGCATATTATCAAATTCAAAAATTCAAATTCAAATATTTATTTCTCAACATTGACAATTACTTGTTCTTATTGACGTCAAATAAAACATGATTCTACCACCAGTTCGAAAAAAACCTTCGTGAAGAAGAACTGGCAAGAAACTTCACGGGTATATTTTTTTTCAAAATAAATTTACAGAGTCTCTTTATGTCTATACAAAAATTATTCTGTTCTGCATCTGTTAGCTCGGCAAGTCTCCCTCCCCCCAAGTATCCCAACGACGAACACCCTCAAACGGCACCCGTTCACGAGTTAACGCGGGATCCAGCCATCGCCCTCCTCAACCATATTAGAGGGAAGTGAGCGACCCGTTTGTCGGCTTGGGAAATAAAAAATATTTCACAACCCAATACTTAGCTTGTTACAGTACTAAAGAGCGAATTTGCTCACTGTTTTCTTGAGGAATTAAAAAAGACATTGATTACTGCTGAGCAAGTATTGTTGTCAAAATATTTTAAAGTAAATTAGAAAGTAAGTCTGTTGTATAAATGATGTTTATTTTCCAAAATCTAAATAAAAATCAATTATGACACGTGCTTAAACCACATAGGAACAAAATCTTTCTTAGGGTTTTACCACACCAATCGATCGAACGTCGATCGACGCCATCAAGCGATGGTAGAATGGAACAGTCGACTTCGATCGACAGTTTTACCAGACCAATGTGCATCGTGCGAAGATCTATCGACGTCGATCGAGTGGTGTGGTAACACCCTAAGAGCTCTGATTACAGTGACGTCTACAAACTTTTTCAAGTTACTGTAATATATATATATTCATAAGTAAATATATTAATGATTACCGAGCCAATGGCAGAGGCAGGTTTCGGCGCCGCAAAACGTCCCACAAGCTGCGTGGATCGGAATTCCATGCGCTCTGGCTTGCTGCAATAGCAAAAACCCTTTAATTAGAAAATATATTATAATAATAATATATAGAATACATAAATAAATACATAAAACACACATATTGAAAAACTATAGTCTTACAAACTAATACATCTGGAAAAATAAAACCTAATTAAACATAATTTATCTGGACGGATTTACATGTTTAGTTTAGTCTGATCGCGGCAACTCGGCCAACCTTTTAGCCACTTTTCCCTAAATTATGTTTGTTTATGTGTTTAGTTGTATTCTACCTCTTAATTCTCTTCCTTTACCCTATTGTTATATTTTAATATATTTCTTTATTAATTCTTAAATATGTTTACTGGATGGCAGTTTTTTTCAATAACATGTTGTAAAGCTTGTGTAAAATTTAAAACATTATAATTCTTGTACAGTATTTTACTGGTAACATCTTTCCCAAGTCTCCTCTTGAGCTGTCAAATTTGGGAAATCCATTTTGTCGCCACATTTTGAAAACTTTTTGTAAGAACCTCATTGTTTAAAATAAGATACAGCACAGAAATCAGAAATATTGAAATAGTTTTCCTAAAATAACTAATTGTTTTGGAATAAAATAAAATAAACTATACAGGGTGTTTTTTATTAGAGCATAATCCTTGAAGGGGTTAAAGTACAGGTCATTTGCAAAATTTTTTTGTACGGACACTCATATTTGCAAATAGTTGCAAATGACTTGTACTATAACCCCTTAAAGGATTGTGCTCTAATAAAAAAACACCCTGTATATCTCAAAATTACTTTACGTACCGAATTATGCATAAATGTGCAGTTAAAAAAACATCTACAATAAAGAAGCTCTAAATAATAATGTATCTTTTCGAGCTGAGGACAGTGATATTACGCTTCCTAATATTACGCTCAACATTCTATGTACAGCGTTGTTAGACTGGAAAATACCATTAGTTGTATAAGTTAATTAAGTTAGTTGTATAATGTTACGTATATTCTGACTACTATTTACAATATACAACAAAGATTTATTACATAAAATAAATAATTACTTCATACTCAATGTGACTCATGAATAATCATCAGCATCATGTTAATAACTTAATAAATAAAATAAAACATTCTATCCACACCAGGATTCGGAGGGAGCATACCACTTATTCTGCCAATATATTACGGCAAAGTTCATATTTTATACAGTAATTTTATAAGAAGTTCAATAACGGTCTTTCTGACTTGTCAACTTTTTACATTTTTTTTAAAACCTGTTAAACAAAGAAAGAAAGGCCCCAAACACTTTTAATTAAATACATGCACTAATATGGGCAACATACACTCGGCGTCACAAAATCGCACCTTTATGTTTTTTTCAGTAAATTGCTCCTAGAATCTGGCCCATAAATACCACGCGTGAAAAAGAAATATCATTGTAAAGTGCACTTCAATACCTTTACATTCATTACCTGTATCATTAAAAAATCAATTACCATTTCTAACCAGGGACCAATCAATAAGATATTAGAAAAAATGCTCACTTAAGGAGCGCTAGTTGGGCTACCTTAAAAGGGTATAAAATGTTATGTCCAGGTAAGAAATGGGTCAGTCGCTACTCAGACTTTAGAGTGAACACACTGGAACAACATACGCAAAAGAACTGTACCTGAAGATGGATACAACCCCCGAAGAAGCCGCTCAAATCGTTGCTCTATTGCAAACAGGTTGACGTTGCTCGACAGTTGAACCTTAGCCGATTTGCAGTACGACGAGTATACCAACCTGCTAGAGGCCCAACCGTGCGACATCGGACAGAGCGGTTACAATTCGCTCAGGAGCATGTCAACTGGACGCTTGACCAGTGGAGGGCCGTTCTCTTTACCGATGAGACACGAGTATGTCTTTTCTGCAACGATAGACGCAGAATGGTATACCGAAGAAGAGGGGAACGTTTTACCCAAGCGTGTGCAGAGGAATCCGTCGAATACGGAGGTGGTTCCTGTATGTTCTGGGGTGGCATATCCGTTGAAGGGAAAACGGAACTTCTCTGCGTCTCTCGGACTGGCGGTGGTCGCGGGCAAGGGTCGCTGAATGCTGGGCGGTACATAACAGAAATCTTACAAGACCATGTGGTCCCGTATGCCGGTTTTGTTGGCGATGGTTTCATGTTAATGCACGATAACGCCCGTTGCCACACTGCGTTTTCTGTGCGGGACTACTTGGAAGAGGTTGAGATTCCTGTTATGCAGTGGCCAGCACGAAGCCCAGACCTAAACCCAATCGAGCATCTCTGGGAAGATGTAAAGAGACACGTACGAGCACGTGATCCTGCTCCCACCACTCTCCAAGAGCTTCAGGATGCCGTGATGGAAGAATGGGAGAACATACCCCAAGAGAGAGTGGTGACCCTCGTGAGGTCCATGAAGGATCGGATGGAAACTGTCATCAAAGCAAGGGGAGGAAACACTAGATTTTAAGGACTGATTTGAGATTTTTTTATGTTTTTTTAAATTTAGTTTTTGTAACTTTTTTCCTTTTTAAGATTTTTTTATTAAAAGCTTTAAAACATATACACATGTTTGTAATTTCTAATAGGCAATTAAATAACCTTTCCAATGATATCCTACAATCATACCCTTACTATGGACAAAGTTTGAGTAAAAGTATTTTAAAGTTGCTTTTTCGAAATATACCATTTCTAAGATGCAATTCTTAGGATATAAAAAGTCTACATTCAGACGGTCGGAGCATGCTTTGCAAAAAGTTTTCAACTATAGGGTTTATGGGCGTAAGATAGTCCTCAGTGGTACATTACTAAGAGGGGTACTTAATACATTATCATACTTTCAACTATTTTTGTCATATGTGATTGCGGAGGACGGGTCAGTTGTGCATACTATACTATTGCTTCAGTAGTGTGCAATGTGTTCTTATTATAAATAGGAATAATTAGAGAAAATTAAGAAGAAATCGAAGAAAGGCTTAGGCACAACAGATTGCTTTTTTTTTAATACAGCAATGTTTTGGCAACATTTTAGCACTAAAAGTGAACTTACACATAAAAATTTATTGTACTTACTTATAACCTTCAATAAAACAGTCACAATAATTAATTGACTTATAATTTATACAGTGACAAATTTGGTATCAGAATAAAACGAAAATGAATGTGAAAATGCGTTATAAAATATTCAATATGGCAAAACCTATTTCTGTGACCCTATTTAACAGCAAATAATAAAAATCTTTGATCAAAGACGATATAACTCATATATTTATATCACACTATCAAATATCAAGGATTGTTTTCCTAGATATATTATAATGTAATAACTATCTAAGATATACTGTCTATATACGAGCGTGTTTTCCAAAGTTTTCGTTAGCTTGTCTCTTATAACATAAATCTTACATATAATACCCTGAAAAAGGTTAAAAGAAATGCATGAATTCACGTACAATACAAACACACAGTTATTTTTACGATTAGTGTCGTACCCGTGAGAGTTAGCGAAGAAGTTGGAAGCGACCGCAAAGTTGTTTGCCTGTCTCAGCAGTCTCGTCACCTTGTAGTTACGCGCCAGGAAGGACTCCATTTTACCGGATGGACCGTCGATGGCAAGGCGGTCTACAGTCGTATTCATATCCTGGAATTGTAATCAAAGATTATTTATATGTAGAAAAATGTAAGATATTTTGAAAGTTTCTATGCAAAACTTTTTTCGAAATGGTAGTTTAATTGCATAGCACTGTAGGATACAAAATACTCGTACAGGAGCAAAATGTTTGAAAAAAAATTAGAGAATGAACTTCTACGCACAGCCTTATTAATTAACAGTTTTTTTCTTTGAATTTTTTTTTGTAGCTAGTAATTTAAATAGGGTTTCCAAAAAAAAATGGTTCATGCTAGACAAAGCTGCATATGGAGAAGAACTGTTTTTATAAAAATTTGCAGTAGGTATTGTACATGACACAAGATTCAAATTAAACTTTTTTATAATAACGAGGGGCATTTTTACGACCCTTGTCTGCTATTTATTTCGACACCAAGGCTACTAACGTAAAATTTGATTGAGACAATGAAAAACTTAGGTTGCAAGTCTAGATGCGCGGCAGATCGCAAACTTTTACCAAAATTCTCAGACCGCTAAACAACATTACTACTGGTTTCAATAACAATGCAAGTGTCGTCTGCGGTTGCAATCTGTCAAATTTCTGGAAAAGAAAACTACCAAATAATTAAACAACGGAAATCAATAATTTAAATAGGAGTCTTTCAGATCCAGTAGAAATGACTGACTATGTATAACCCAGCTCCATAGAAACAACAGCCAAAATCACTTTGCTATCAAAGCTGAAATTCCCAGACGCCCAACAAATTACCTCGAGCATGTGATTGAACAGCATAGTTCCAAGGCCAGCCCTCTGCCTGCCCTTTAACACGAAGAAATCCAGGACGCAAAGAGGCTCTGCTTCCTGCACCGTTCCCGACTCATCCCACAGGAACAAGTGCTTGCGCCCCATCTTCAACATGCCAACGACTTCGCCGGCCCCGCTGTTATGGGGAAACATTTTGTTAATTTATAACTAGTAAACATACATGAAAATAATTTCTTCTTATCAGTGAGTTCTCAGATTTACGCTAGGTATGTAGCAATCGATATAAAATATTCAGACTTCTGCATGGCTCCAAAGTGAACCAAGTATTAGCCATCTTCCATTGATGTTTATAAAAAGCGTTGTTGACGTCCAGACTTGTCAACAAACATAACTATACATCAGAATTATGGGTACCCATCAGCATTCCAACCAACGGCACCATTTGCTTCGACAATTGAGAACTTTTTGTTCACAAAAAGGCCGACAGTCACGCAACAAATTTATCCAACGGTAATTTGCATCTGGCCTATGGCAGTTGGCGGATTGAAAGGTCTGATTGTACTAGTAACATTTTATAGAGAAAAACATTGGTTCCTTCTGAAACGCGCATAATACATAGGAAATCATTTTGCCAATAGCATTTAAATTATTAATTTGTATAGCAGTAACTTTTATTATGTACATAAAATGAAAACATGCATAACATCTAAAATGGTACGATTAAATACTGTTTAAACCTTTTATTACGTGAAGTGGTCTCTTGTCCAAAGACTTTTGGGAGAGTACTACCATCCTTGCTCTATGCATAAATTAGATTTTAGATATTAATAAACTAATGTTGTCCATGGGCAAGGGTCAGTTACCATCATATATAAATCAAGAATGTAATTCAAATCACGCGGTAGATTATATGAAGCGATTTCATCTTCACTTGTTCCACGTATTTAACAGTTACGTGAATTATTTATTCTTCATCAATGAAAGTATTACCTAACATAATACAAAAATAAGCCAACATTTCTACAATCATAGATCTTGCCGCAGTTGTCAGTAGACAGCGTTATGCAAGTTCGGCCCACGCAAGCAAAAACTCCGCTATACAGCAGCGCAGCAGCGTGCCACTTTCCCCGGGCATTAACAGAGAAAACGATCGACGGCCATATCTAAGCGAACCCGCCGACCGAAACGAACCGCCAAGCAGAGGCGATTAACTTGGAATAAAAACTTTCCAAAACATTCTACTCGAGTTTTGAAAACAATGTTTTGTATACTTGCGTTAACGACCCGATTTCACCTTTTGTTTTCAACTATGTAGGGATTAGGTATCAAAAATAGCTAAATTATATTACGTTAGGTCGAAAACACACAAATCGAAAACAAGGCTTCCTTAACATAGCTTGTATTTTCAGTTTCAGATCTATTAAAAAATATTGGATGAATATTCAGTTACAAGTGACAGTAAAACTAGTACCCAAAAACAGCATTTGTCGATTGGGTTAAAAAATTACTTAACAAAAACCGACTTAATTAAACCACGTTTGGTGGTCTTTATCAGTCCCAATTCACAAACATACGACTTGCTGCTTGAACGAATGAATGTAACTGGATTTTGATGGAACTAAGCTAGAAATATTTCCTTTACCTAAAACACAAATCGGTAAAACTACGATCGGAAGAAGTCTTACTTAAAAAATATTCACCTAGATATACGAAATTAAAATTATGATGCTCAATGTAATTGCACAGGTTTAAATATTCATATTTATACATATACATATAAGTAGACTTATATATTCAAATACATTCTCCAATATTATATTACGCAGGTTACCTGTAACCAGATTACCTTGTTTATTGAGACGGCCAATCGCTTACATATGGTACTGTAAGTAATTTATTTTGACAAACAATAAAACTATTACTAGGATGTATATTAATAGTTGACGCTATGTTCGGTTTGACAGTAATTAGTTACCCAGTTTGCTACTCGCGGGGTGGCACGGTAGAGGCACGCACTTCCTCATCATTAGTTATTGTGTCATTTAAGACATGAATCATACAACTGCCTAAGGTAAACTTTATCAATGAACCTTTGCGTTAACGGAACAGTAGGTACGTGTACGATTTCGGTTCTATATTTACTCGCATAAAAACTTTTGTCGTAATTTATTCAGGCATAGTGTTTTTAGGAATAATGGTATTATGGCATAATTGTGGTCGCTTTTTTTTTGTAATTTTAATAAGGTATAATCAGATTTGGCATGACGATTACTGAGCATTATATTGTAAGGCCTAAAATGGTTACATATTAATACTGCGCACTAGATAGATTTCCATATTGGTTGATAGTTACAACGTGAAAATAGATTTTTATAGTAACTTTACATCGGCGATGGGAGTGAGATTAAAATATGAAGTAGCGCTTCACCGGGCGCTGCCGCACCACGATCGGCTTGCGCGTATTTTCATCAGACATCAAACCTAACCTAACCCAATATAATGTGGACCCCGCCGAGGAGACCTCAGCAAGTCGGGCCTCCCTAATTTGGGACCAAGCGCAAGCTTACTTAAATACAAAAATGGCTAAAAACTGTAAAGCTTCTCCTCAATTGACAATATTGAATTTAGCCCAACAGATCGTTATGCTTAAAACTCATTATGCCAAAATACGATTATGCCAAAGTTTCACTATGAACGTATAGATTATGCAACATACATTACGCCTAAGAAAATAAGTCCAAAAATTATGCTAGTATGTAACTAACCCATGATTTCACCCGCGTCACTTCTAACGCCTTAAGAGCTTTACTATGTAATATGGCTTCTGTAAGTAATAATGTAATTTCGATTCGATTTTTTGTATTTTCTGAGAAAATTTACTACAGCAATGTATATTATTTTTACACCACCACAAAGTAGTGATTTCAACGAACAAAAAGCATACAGACATTTTGAAAAAAAGCTGATATTTTGACGCGAGAATTTTCGCTTGAAAATTAGGGTGTTTTTTGATATTAAGGCAAAATAAGGTGAAAAAAAAAACATTTCAAATCAAATAAATTACAGTATATTTGGGACATAAACAGTAACTTTTCACCAAATTATGTTGAAAAATTTTTTTTTTTTAAAGAGAAAAACAGACTAATTAAAAAGTTGGTTATTTGAATTTTTCACATAAATGTTGAGGTTAAGTGAAAAATTTGTACATACAAAAGTTGTAATTTTTTTATTACCAAAAAATTTACCATTCATCTTTTTTTCATAGTACTTATAGTTTTGCCGGAAATCGAGATAAACCATTGTTTACCCTGAAAACCTCCCCCCGCCCCACTTCCCGAACTCAGATCACCCGTAATTTATTTTTCCTTTTATTTTTATTATATTCTCCTATTCTGTACAGTTAACATAGACAGATATAGGTCATCCAAGGTCGTTTTTGCATAGTTCAAGCACTAAATTCGGCATGAGAGAATGATGATGTTACACAAATATGAAGATAGAATAAAAAAAATTCTGTTTCATTGAATCATGTTATAGTAAGATAGCTTATTTTTTAGTCTTTTTTATGTTTAAAATAATGCCAGTTGAGTGTAATTAACAGAGTTCATATATAGGTTTATTTTTTCTGATAGCCTGAGGTATTTTGGGAAGGCAAGTAGAATATTTCAGATTTCTGTGCTCTGATTGCGGTGTTTAGAAATGTTTTGTTTATTTATTTACAAGGTATAGCTACAGATACCAAACCATGTTCTTATTCTAATTAAATAATATTGAACATTTTGTATAAGTTTGTATTGAGATAACAGCTACACACAACATTTGCATACACAATTCGGTATGTAAAGAAAAATCAGACTCTAATGCAAAAATCATTTTGAGATATCACTTTTTTAATACCTTATAATAGTAAAAGCTCGCAGATAAAACTGATTAAATTTAACTAAAATGTGTAAAATAATTTAACTCGCAGTCGACCTATTTATGACGTTATCAAGTAGCATCATTTTCTAACTTATTTTTGGTTAAAATGTCACGTCAAGGTTTTTATTCAATATCTGTTATTAAGAATCCATAGACAATTGTATGGTTGTTCGTTCCAGGTTCCAAGAATAAACTTTGTAATTCCATTTTAAAAAGTAAACTACGCGTGAAGTTACGAATTTTCTTTAAAAAATTATTTACAATTACTTACTGCACAGAGATCAGCAACTGAAAAAATGTTCTCAAAAGACCTCATTCCTTCTAAATACATGACGCATTCAGTAAAGGAAAAGGTGAAAATAAAAAAATCCATAAGGTGTGTTGAGATTTGAATCCAGGAACCCTGGTTTCTTTTCAACAATTCAGGTAAAATTTCACAAAAATCAAGCTATAATTTACATACACTGAATCAATTTAAATTCAACTGCAGAAGTTTTTAAATTGAGATGTGTATGGGCAATCGAATACTGTTTACTCTGATTTGCTTAGCGGATTTTACCTGATGTTCTAACAAACATACAGACAAACTATGCTTATTTAAAATTTTGTAATAGTGTAGATATTAACCATCTATATTTGGTGCCAGTGCTTTGTTCAGTGCTGTTATTCTAAAAACATGAATAAAACATACAAGGCAAAGTTAATAAATCTTCGTTACTCTGCGTTGTCACAAACACGTATGTATACAATGCAAGACATTTACCAACAAAAAGCGCATTGCGGTTAATATTTATATTTGTTAAAGCAAAAATATGCATAGGTAGTTTTCTCACAACAATAAGTTAGCATTACGCGGGTTATTAATCAAGTGGTTCAGAACCAAGAACTTAAACTTGGGCTGATTCGCGTGGGTTCCACAGTTCCGCGCAAAAACCCGCGTTCCGGTTCGAGGCCACGCGAATCAACTGCACCAACATATAAGCTACTAGATTTTATATTAACGATTTGTATAAACTACTCTCAAATATACCGGAATTATTTATAATACATAATTATTACCGCATTTACTTGTTTTATATCGTTAAAGCCAGTCCTGTGCTGAGAAGAATAATAATCACCCTCATACAAAAACGCTTTACTTTTACAAATGACTATTCGGCGGACTAGACGAAAACTAACAATAAACATACATTCAAGTCTAACAAATATTTACTACTTGTTCTAATTCAGGATTCGACCCTCAGTTGTAAAAAGCATCGAAGCCACTAGGCCACCAGAAAATAACCTCATTGGATAATTCTACGCCAATCTATCAAATTATATTTAATTTGATTTCATGAACATATTTGGACGATGACTAAGCACGTGTTATAACATAAAAACGCTCAGTAAAATTGCTTTTCTTTAGCATACTTTTTGAACAGCGAACTCTAGATATGGAAACAACTGAAAGCATTGTTGCATTGTCTATATATTTATTTAGATCGTAAAATTGACGAGACAGTATGACGTGAGCAACCACAGCTCCAGCAGAGGTCAATAGAATAAAATTAGACACGATTTTAAAAGTAAATGAACCACGTAAACTTACATAAATAATAAATTGTTCGCATTGCATTAGCAACCAATATACAGCAAGGATACAAATATTTTTGATAATTGTTATTATAATTATCTTATGTTATGATTTATTGGTAAATAAATAACAGCAGCACTTCACAAATATATTCGGCTAGTCATATGCAATTAATATTCCCATATATCTGAAATTTAATTTCACCTCTTTTTAGATTTAGTTTCACCTCTAGCCCTAAACCATTGTGATAAAAATTTGATGTTCTAAGGTTGTAGTCTCTGGAAAAATCTAGTAATACATATAGTCCTTAACCAAATTACCATTTGCACCAGAACAAGCAAAGCTTGTGTATTATGGATACCCATAAAAGAAACTGGGGAATGGAGAAAATATAGACATAAAAATGTAGGTTTGAAGCTTATTTATTTATTAATTAGCTTTAAGATTAAAAACTTTTTTTATCGAAGCTCAAGCAACTTAACTGTATGCTCTGCAATTGAAGACAACATATTAATTTGCTAAAAGAACGCAGTATATCGAAGGCTTAGTAGCACTAAGTCACTGGCTATTTAACCTAACTTAGCAGGTCAGATTTCGAATTTATGTCTAAAAACGAAAACCTTAATAAGCAAATAGACTGGCAAGGTATAAATTGACTGAGAACATCCCATTAATTGGATGCTGGTGTCCCTACAATAGATATATCTATACTGTAGCTAATAATTACATGAAATTCTTTACTTCAATTTGAATATTTCAAATTGAACATCATCACATCATTTTCACAACATTACCTTTTTTTGCCTCTGGCTCAACCTATTGTGTTTCCTATGCAGTTTCTCAGGCCATTGACTACTGCATATCTTCGAGGTTCAGATTTAATAATTCACATAAAAGAAAACAGGTCTAACAAGTACTATGATAAATTGTACATGCAAGTGTTAAATTATTTTCTAAATATAAGCTTTTTAATCAGGAATTTTACTACCTGGTTAGAGTGTTTGCATTTCTGTTACCGTGAAATAATTATGAGCATAAGCAAGCAGAAGTTAGCATATGTGATATTCGGAATCATAGTTAAGTTTTCACACAAATCTGTTCAGTAACTTTAACATGAATGGCTAACAAAATCCAAACCAAAACATAAATAACAGTCATACTTTGTAGGATTCATATTCAGCCATTCAGCAGCCACAGTGCGATCTAGCAAATATAAAGAATAAAAGTATGGGAAAAGCAAATTGTATAGAGACCCACAATTTAAGCAATAATATTTATTTGCAAAATGGTCATTAACTTAGCTAGCAGTAAATAAATATTTTATTTATACATTGTCCACGGTAATAATAAATTTGATGCAGAGATTTAATCAATACAAAATCTGTTTAATAAATACGAAAAATAAATTATTATGACCGCCAAGTGGAGAAGTGAGTATGTTTATTCTGGGTTCTCCCCTCCCCTTTCGTTCGCTTTATGGTTATCCATAACACATTTTGGGGCCATGCAGTTGTCATGTTTGTCTGGGGATTCATTATTATTATTAACATCATAAAATTATGACAAAAATATATAAAAATGTTTGCCTGCAACACTACTCATAAAAACTCCAAACCGAATTTCGAAATTAAAAACAGCCTAAATTTATCCGGACCATCTAAGTCAAACATCAGCTAAATCTGTTCTACGCTACAAAGAAAACATTCATAATGTGGTGAAATTTGTTGGTTTGGATAGTTTAATATTTCTGTTCAAAAAGCTGAAATAACAACTTACTTCTTAGCATTTGCATCTTTCAGTAAGTAAAGGGTGTGGTCCGGGGAGTGACGCAGCTTATCTGCGCTCGTGATCACCTTGTTCAGGCCCTGTGCTGCAGTGGACTGTTCCCCCAGAGCATCTATCACACGAACCAGCCAGTCCTGCACGGACCTGATACGAAAAACATGGTTTTTATTTGAAAGGTAATGGATATATTTATAAAATATGCAGCCTCTTAAGAGAGAGTCCCAAAAGCAATCATTAAAATGAGTTTGAATCCCTAGAAAAAGTGTACCAGCAGCTATAAAGTATTTTATGTTAACATTGTAGAAAGGCAATAACATTTTAAGTATCTTCTGTTAGAATAAAATTACATAATCCAGTCATTAATCTAACTGAGATCTTACAGAGTTTAATTAAAATATGGTCTTTTGTTTTAAAATTTGCACTTTGTATATATTAATTATTTTGAAGTTGTAATTTTTTTAATATTTAACAAATGTGCAACAGATAAAGTACTTTAAACCAAAGTCATTTTCATAGAAAGAAAGCATATAGTGTTTACTAATGGCTATTAGCATTAGAATAAATGAACACATAACAATACCCACAAAGCTCAAAAAGGGTTTTTGATTTGGTTGCCAACCAAAACTCTTTGTTGATAACATTCATTGAATAAAAACATATTTTTAGGCCAACTTTTGTTATTTTCACTTAACATTGTCATCCAGTGGTATTGTTAAAGCAACTTCAGCTGTTTCATATCTGTATGTTAGTAAATTGTGTCAAGGACTTTATTTTGAAATACCAATACAATAATTATTATTGTTATATAAGCAAATATAGGTTTAATATATGGAATTCGCAGGACTTACTTATATATATAAGTGATTATTAATGTCACTTATGATACAAATATTTGATGTGGATGCTTATATCTATATAGTGAATATATCTTTATACTGAATTTATTAATTGCAGTATTACTTAATTTTATTTTCCATTTTAAGAAAACTAGATGTATTTAATTATACTTCCTTTCGATATGTAAAAATTCTCCCAAGGCAATCATGTTATTAAAATCCAGAATAGTCTTAATTACTTGTATGACACTTTTAATATTTGCGAAATGTATGAATATACTCTTGGATGACGGTAGTTAGAGATTATGATGTACCTTAGGCTTCGAACATCTCCACGAAATCCTGGTGGCACCAATGTGTAATCCAACTTCGTGATGGGCTCCCGCAGAACTTGATTCACCGTCCATTCCATTGTTCTAGGCTATGCAGTTAAGTGTATATTATTAAAACAACGAAACCAATCCTTTGAATGGAAAACTCAATATAAGACTCTACCCCACAAAAATGTTAAATCTTGCGTGAGTACCTAAGTGAAATACTGAATAGGAAATGATAGGATAATACGTAAGTAATGTATGACGGTGAAGCGAATGGATGGCGATGGCAGCGAATGATTGATTGAAAGAGAGAATGACAATGACATTTGATGTTTGAAACTACTTAGGATGCGTTCATCAAAAGCTACATTCACACAAACTAGAAGTAAGTGGTTTTTTAAGTTTTAATTTACGAACTTGTTATCACAGTGCGTCTAAAAAGTCATGAGAAGATTGGTGTGGATTCTCATGGCACACCGTAGTAAACGAAAATAAAGTTTTATGGATCAAAAAAAAATTGTGTGTATCAACTATAAACTAAAATGTCAGAAACGTTACTGTTATGGTATCTCGCGGGCAGACACATTCTTATCAGGCATCTAACTGATACTTTGTCGTAATAATTAAGAACTCTCATTCCTTACAATAAAGTAAAATCGTAGTTCGTAAATAACCAACTTTGCAACATTATGAAGTGAATTGTTTTTATTGTAATGCTGGTACATACCATTGACCTCAACTAATGGACAAGCCCTAGCCACGAAAAAAACGTGGATAGCTTAACTTGAAAAAAAACATAAATGTCGTCCATTTTTAGGGTTGCACATATATATAATCTACTATCGATATTTTAGAACTAAATATTGAACTTGAAATATAATATTGTTTAATGAACTGTTGTAAGAGATTGACGTAAATGAAATAAATAATCATAGTTTAAAGTTTATTTACTTTCATTATAATTCTTTTAATATAAAAAATAAAGATCTATACAGTTTATTTTCGTGAGTCCTGATATAGTCCCGTCAAATTTGCCAGAAAAATAGTGGTCAGTTTGCGTTAATTCCCAACATGCTGAATTTTGGTACAGACCAGATTATAAATAAAACACCGAAAGATCCCACGTTTGCTTAAAAAGTTATTCATGGTCAAGCATCAAAGATTTCAGTTCAATCAATCAAAGTCTGGTTTGTCTCCAATCATTACATTTAAAAATAGAAAAAAAACTACCTGCTTATTCAATAACAAATTAACAATTCTAAGCAAACTTAATTCCCTCTTTCTTCACGCCTTTTAGTTTCAAAAATACACGCACTACATTAAGAAAAGCAAATACCGTTTCGATATGATTTACTGCGTAAGCGCCTGTTATCATTTGCATCGAAAGTATGAAAAATAAAAACATATTAATAATGATCATCGATATCTGGTTTAATAAGCAAAGCTCTGGAACATCACCGACAGCTTTTTTTGACAGAAACGTAACAATAAATGGCGATTTGTGGCACCCTAGCCACCTGCTATGACGTCACTACACGATTGATATTTTAGTGACAACATTCAAAAATAGTACAATCTCTTTCTTTTATTAGCATTTTAGTATAAGTAGAGGGAGACAACCAAGTTCTTCCTCTTCTATGATTCGATATACATAACTACTTATATAAATAGGACATTATGAGCCATGTATTTATCACCTCGCTGGCTGGTACTCAGAAAATGTTCGTTTGATTTTCAACGTTGAAAAGTGTCAATCAAATCGCAGAATTTTGTTGGTAAAATAGTGGCCATGTTTTTGTAATATTTACACTTTTTGTACTTTTACAAATAAACATCATTTATTAAAAAGAAAAAGTGTCAGTCTCCCTCTGTGTCTTGATGTGTTGGTGTTTTTATTTTGGTCGTCCATATTTTTGTAAATTTTTGTAAAAAATTGTAAATATTTTTGGAAACGCAGTTAATATCAAGAACAGTAAGTAATATTAGGTCTTTACCTATGAAATTGCCGTTTTTCACGAAATAAATGAAGCGTAATTTTTTTATATATTTTTTATTTCTATTAATCAAAATAATCACCCATGCAATCAATGCATCTTTGCCAACGAATTGGTAGCTTATTGATGCCTTTCTTGAAGAAATCAGCTGGACGGGAGGCAACAAATTCTTCAAAGGCATTTTGTACTGCCTCTCGAGTATTGAATTTTTTTCCCGCCAAGAAGTTATCCAAATTCTGGAAAAAGTAAAAGTCTGTAGGCGCAAGGTCTGGTGAGTACGGCGGATGACGGAGAACTTCCAACCCCAACTCTTGTAGCTTGGAGACCGTCTGCTGTGCAGTATGAGGTCGCGCGTTGTCATGCAGGAGCAGTGGAGCCGAACGATTGACCAAAGCTGGTTGGAGACGTGCGAGCTTCTCCATCATTGTGTTCAGTTCTTCACAGTACACATCTGCAGTAATGCTTGTCCCGTTTGGCAAGAAGCTGTGATGAATTACACCCGCGTTAGACCACCAAACAGTGACCATCACTTTTCTAGGGGTAAGTTTTCGTTTAGGGCATTGTTTGGGTGCTGAACCAGGGTCCAACCAACTTGCTGAGCGCTTACGATTGTCAAACAGGATCCATTTATCGTCACAAGTAACAATGCGGTTCAGAATTCCTTCATTTGTATGCCTGCTGAGCAGTGCAAGGCACGTCTCCACGCGTACTTCGCGCTGGCGGTCATTGAGTTCGTGGGGTACCCATTTGTCAAGCTTTTTTACCTTGCCAATTTGACGCAAATGGACCAATATTGTTTTGATGCTAACGTCGAAAGCTGCTGCTAATTCAGCCGTGGATTGAGTTTCATCAGCTTCCACAATTGCCTTTAATTCGTCATTGTCGACCAAAGTTTTCGGACGACCACGGGGTTCATTTTTCAGGTCAAAATTTCCAGAACGGAAGCGGGTAAACCAATAACGGGTGGTGCGTTCGTTTGTAGTGTTCGCTCCGTAAACGTCGTTGATGTTGCGTGCCGCTTGTGCCGCTTTGCTGCCACGACGGTACTCATACTCCATAATTACTCGAATTTTTAACTTATCCATGATGACCAAAAATGTTCGAATGCGTTGAAAACAAAACACTAACTATTAAACAAATGACGATTTTAGAAAAATAATTCCATGTTTGTCAAATAAAATTAATTTGAAATTAGAATTATCAGTCAAAAAAAAAATATTTTCATTTGAAATGGCCAGTACGGCAAAACGGCAGTTTCATAGGTAAAGACCTATTATTTTCACATACATGTATATTGGCACGCTGAAACGACAGCAGTATATGTCTGGACTTTGAACTTAATTTAAGACCTATATGTAATACCACATACCAGCTAATAAAGAATGTATTATTATTATTACACTTATAGGCATATCGGAACTCTCGCTCGCACTTCTAGTGTTGTGTGTAACCCTTTGACGTAATGTTATATGACTCAGTTCGCACGTTTGTAATGGCTCAACTATAGCTCCATAACTCCCTATTATCTTACAGATCAGAAATCTTCTTTGTGTTTGCGATACTCAATATGGCTTAAATATTGTTTTAGCACGAATACCTTGTCACTCAGGCATGTTGGGTAATAGCCAGATGACAACTTTGCAAAAATTTCGGTTCTCTGGATCACTACCATGGCTATTATGCCCATGGCTTTGATGTCTTAATCGAATTCCACATCCATTCAACATGGGTGGCAGAATGGGATAAAACCCAACTAGGAACGGGCAAATACTATACTCCATACAACTCATAATTCCACTAAAAATAGCCTTTCAGATAAAAAAAAATTACAAAAAGACAACATAAGTCACTGCTGTTCTCCAGTTTTTTTTAAGAATAGGATTCAGAGATACCTTTTTATTGTGGTCTGACTGTGGTCAAGAACCTTGCACAGTTGACAAATTCTCTTTGACTGTCCCCTTCTATCTCTCTCCCTGTATGATATGCTCCCTCACAGATCCCAAAACCTACCACCATCAGATCAATTCTTGCCAATAACAAAGCCTTGATCATTAACATTACTTAGAAATTCATATAATTCGACAATATAGGTCTATAAATTATAACTCTAACGTCCTTAAATGTTTTGTCACATACTAACAGTATGTCTCTGCCCTTTCTTGTTGGTATTTATTGATCACAGCCCAGAGGAAGTCTGAAGATATTTATTTCACCCACATTTAGATCGTGTCTGCTCTTAAACGAACCTCTGACAGTAATAGCCTGTCGCGTATTAGTTACATACACAATTTAATTGCTACGGCTAAAAAATTTAATTGAATTGTGTTTCTGCCCATTGTTAAAGGTATGTAATCTCAGCCCAGAGGAAGTCAGAAGATATTTATTCCAGCCGCTTTAAGACCCTTATTTCTAAGATACCTTAGAAAGATACCTTATTTCTGTTGATAATCTTATTGCTTCCAATCAAAATCGTTTACTAAAAGACAGTGATAACTACCGTTACAACATGTACTAAGTTTGGATTACGGCTTGGGTTTAAACCAAGGTCTTATTTTATAAAATACCATGGGACAATATCCTTTTGATCTGCTACTAGGGTCACCATCTTAATTGTTTGTTTATTCTGATATCGTTCAACCACAAATGTATGGAGATGTGATGACATCTTTACTTAGAATAGTTCGTTAGATCCATCAAAGTATGTTTATGATGCTAATAAAATGAACGTATTTTCACCAGCACATTATATTCCCGTATTGGGCAGAGATTTTGGAGAGGGAAATTACAAAAGGATAATATTTTTACTAAGGAAAGTTACATATCACAGAACGTTAAAAAAATCTCTTTTGACATTTCAGAAATTTATTGTAATATTGCCAAGGAAAACTAGGTAATATTTGTGTATGCTGGACGGACGAGCCAAAGGTTTTTAACGAGGCAGAACATTACACAGATGAATTGGTCATTCAAGAAGGCAATGACGATAGTGATGGCTTTGAGTGACAGCGACCTGTATGACTAATTAGAATTCTCTGATTTAGAATATTTGGGTTTTGTTCCATATTTTTATAAAGTTTGTTATTCTTATGACTCGTCTTAGTTTATTCGTTTACTTAGTTAATAATTATTAACAACAAAAGAAATGTTCTTTCCACAGGTGCAGCTGGTAACTGGCATTCATACCGTTCAATAATATCAAAATATGTTGCAGTAATTTTTCCTCGTGGTGGTTGTTTTGTGTAGATTATTTCATTTTATTACCACTATTTGAAACACGCCGTTTTATAACAGTAAAAACTTGATAATAGTGACATCTACTGAAAACTTTTAAGGTACTTGACATTAAATTCACATTAGAAATGTGGACTGTAACATTATGAGAGGCAAATGACGTGAAACTTTTATCTCCACATTACTACTATAATAATTTGATGAAAGCTAGTATCAAAATCATTTCTGCCAAAATTACAACGAGTGGCACCTCATTTAATGTCATGACTTTTTAGACGCTGTATCTGACATTTATTTTTAATTTACACTGGGGTGAAAATGTGCTATCCTAGTGTTACGCTGTCCAACGAGGTAAGGCGGCCAGTGTGATGGGCACATTTGCGTCTGGTAGGGCACGGGCAAAGAATAGACTACGGCACGGGGTGTGCTTTACTAAACTTAAAATAATTGTATAAGGTTGTATATGATTAATTTTTCTTTTGTCATGTTATAAATTTCAATTATTTTGTACTATTCATTTGAATATTTACTTTTGGAATTACTAAAAATTTGTCATTTTAATTTTAAAAAATTGTAACTGTACCAAGGTTTTTTAATAAAGCATGCATGTATCAAATAATGTTATACATTCATTCACTCATCACTAGCGCCAATTGTGGCAAACACATGTACTTTTTCCACTCCTTCCTCCCTCCCTTCTCGTTCCACCCACGCTTCGACAACATATTTGTCAATCATATCATATATCATTGCTGCGTTCCGTTTGCCGATTACAGCGCTCACAGCGCTCATATACCCGTTCCGTTTGCCCGTAAGCGCGCTCACAGCGATATCGATACGTCATCAATGACGACATAAACGCCGCCATCTTACCGCTCACAGTGCCAACGCTACGGAGCATGGTCGCTGTGAACGGCCTGTCAAAACTGACACATGACGTTACTTTGTTGATGTTTTTATTAGTCGATTAAAGATTTTAAAAGCTTGTTTATGGGACTGTCAATTTTTCGTTTGCGGTGTACATACGGTTTTCGTTATTTGTCGGTTATTTTGGTGATTTTGTTATCATCATTGAGTTATTTTAAGTGTTTCTGTTTTTCTCTTCCTCGCCTGGTAAGTGGTTGTACGAATTATCTAGCTCTTAATGAGCATGGATTGTGTTCCAATCCCTCCTAAGGCCCCAGACCCAATCCCGTTTTCTGATGTCAACAACTCCCCTGACCCTTTCTCTCAACATGTGCAAACAAGAAAACGTCCAAGTATACATCGGGATTCGTCCCCTACTCCTAAAAAATCTGTTTCGAATGATCTTCCATCTCAAACCAATAACCTTATTTACACTCATCCAAGTCTTTTAGAAGAAAAATCTTACCATCCTTCTGACAAAGGTCCTTTCATTTTTCATGTGTCCAGGTCAGAAACTCACCCAAAGTCAGGCAGTACATTTAATCATTTAAATTTTGGAAAAATTTTATTTACATCAAACATTTAAAATATTAAAAATGATGGTATAAAGAGTGTTGGCAGAAATCGGGTCTCTGTGGAATTCTCATCTGCATGTGCAGCAAACGAGTTTCTCAGAAACCCGAGTCTTAAATCTCATAACTATATAGCTTTAATTCCTACATATAATATAACAAGAATGGGGCTGATCCGCGGGATCCCAACTTCATGGTCTATGGAGGAAGTTGTATCAACAATCTCCACAAGCCAAGGTGATATAACAATTTTGAAGGCGCGTCACTTAAACAGAAAGTGTCCATGGAGTCTGGTTCCACTTGGACCCCCACAGGATCTGTAGTGATCACTTTCTCTGGACAATGCTTTACTGATAAAGTGTTTATTTTTAACTCATCATTAACCGTTGATCCATACATTTTGCCTTCCATACAATGCTTAAACTGTTGTAGATTTGGCCATGTGAAAGCCCAATGCCGAATGCCAGTGCTCGTTGCTTCAGATGTGCACAAACTCACTCAGGTGACTCTTGTCCTGCATCCTCTGAAGTTTCCTGCCTGCAATGCTCAGGCCCTCATTTAGAAACTGACAAATCTTGCCCGGAACATTCCCGGCAAAAGAATATTAAAATCACCATGTCCCAAAAGAACATATCATTCAAGGAAGCATCATCCCTCTTCCCTTCAGTAAAAAAATCGTACGCAGATGCTTCTAAAAGTTCTCCTTCACTGAATCTTTCTTACAAAGAAACAATATACAAACCATCAAAACCCAGTCCATCTTTATCTCCAGGCTATGACAAAATTGCCCATAATGCTATTATTGCTAACCCTCCATATACTAAATCTGATAATGCCTTCCCCCCTACTTCTTCCTGCTCCCCTAATGACAATTTTTTAGAACTACTGATTTCCCTAGTTTTGAACATTCTTTCAAAATTTGAAGACATCCCACTACCGTCCTCCGTTGCTAAAAAGTTATCCCCTATTGCTAATCTTCTTCTTAACAATGGCCAGACGCCTTTATAAATTATACTCTTCTATGTTAAAAATATCTGTAAAAACTTATTTCATCCCCCTGTTTTTGTATTGTTCAAGGTAACTCAATGCTCGAGATACTGCAAGTTCTACTCAACTGATCGCTACAAAATTATTAACCTCGTGTAGTACGTGTGTATACTAATACTTGAAATTAGCAGAAATAGTTATTGTGTCGTAACAACAGCTAATTGCCATAAAACAAAATAATAATAATAATGAGCTTGCTTATTAATTTTCTTTCGTAATAATGAAAAAAAATGGCTCCAGCTTCATTCAGGGTCAAAGATCTTAATGAAATTATAACTTTAGACTTAATCGACGAACAATCAGAATGTTAGCGCGCTATTTACCGTTCCGATTGCATTATCACTAATAACACTTTTAGCGCGCTCAAACGAATCGGAACGGTTTTGAGCACTTTTAGCGCTGTGAGCGCTGTAATCGGCAAACGGAACGCAGCACATATGTTGTCATTGTCAATGGATAGGAAAATGAAAATAAGTAAACAAACTATTATGGTTCCCTCTTGTTCAGTAAATGCTTTGTAGTTTACTAAATTTCAATTAAAAACTTATTTCAAGTAAGTTTTTCAGTCACAGTACCTAAGGAAAATTTAACAAAATGAATTTTAAAATAATAACCATCTTGTGTTTGTTTTTATCGTCTGGACTGTCGGTAAGTCGATAATAATGTTATTAATTTTTGTTTAATTTGTTGAGGTTTCTTATATAGCACATAGAAGAGAGTGACGTATTTTAACTAAAAATATAATTTTGCGACTGTATGGTCTTTGGCTCTATTTTTATTCACATTCTTGTTAGTTTGAAAAGGTGTTGTATATGAATGAATATTACCTCATTTGCGGATAAAACCAAGTACAAAATAATTAAATCTAAAATCTATGAAGCATAGCAACATCTTGGTCAAAAAACATCACTAGCACATGATTTAAATCATAAACCTGTAGAATAATAATAAATAACTAAAATAATGAAATTACATTATCATTTCTTTTTCCACTGTACATACTGAATATACCTGTACTAGTAACTAAGTCTCATATTTCTCAAAGTCAACATTTTTCATATCAAAAATAACACAAAAAAATGCTGGCTAAGCTGACAACTACAACTGGCAACTTACAAGTCTGTCATTATTTGTAATTTGATTAACAGATAGAATATGTAAGATTGTTCTATGGCATTCTATAGCGGGCAGCAGCTCCAATATAACAATTGATTGTATTACTTTAAGTCTATCCATATTGAATTGAGTGAAATAGTTGTTCTCTTTGATAGTTAGAAAGCCCTCCTGGTAGTAGGTATAGACCAGCAAGAGTCCTGGTATGCTTGAGTAGTTTCTCTGACTTTGTTTTCACTATACACTCGTGACATGCAAAGAAGTAGAACTTGCGCTCCTCGCTACACACTATATACTACACACTATATACATCTGATAGGAATCTACATAGGTTAACTGAAATACCCCAATTCGCAGTCAACACATTGGGCGCTTAGTTTAGGAAATGGAGAATAGAAGTCAATCCAGAAAAAAATGCAGCATTGTACTTCTCTCTTTGCAGGTTATTAGTACTAGGTACCAATGAATAGATCATAAAATTGGATCCAGAGTATTTTATTTATATATTTTATTTATTCTATAAATTAATGAATTTATATTTCGCAATGCAACACAGAGAACTTTGTTGATGTATCGAGATACTCCTGACAAAAATCCTATATCAATAACATTTAAAATATATTTCCTATTCAATCACAACCCTTTTAATATTTTACCCCACTGAGGATCTACATCCGCATGTTGACCCACAGACAGCAATACCACAATATCACATATACTCGTAAACTTTGGCCGCATAGCTAAATCGGCTATCACCTTCTCTCTTATGGAGATTATTAGGAGTGGCTCAAATTAAACATGCACATTATTAATAGTGTTATTTTAGTCTTTCAAAAATATTATATGGTTTTAATCTATTCACATGTACAATTATTTCTTGGTTATTTTGTATTCTTTTTAAGATAATTGTCACATCCTATATATTGACACACTCGAAACAGACCTTTATATTATGGTTGACTAAGTTTCCGACTTTTACCTTTTAGTTTTATGTTGGAAGTTTTTTTATCCTATGTTCTTTTTTGTACTAAACGAGCTTTCCTTAAATTTCCTCTCGCTTGATTTACTGCACTTATGTATGCGTATTTTTTTTGTAGATTGGTCACATTACAATTTGGATTTAACCTTTCATCAAATGGAACTGCAGGTTCTCTACCAAACATTAAATAATAAGGAGAAAATTTTGTCGAAGCTTGTTTTGAACAATTATAAGCATATATTATAAAAGGTAAAATTCGACACCAATCCCTTTGGCTTGGGCTTACATATTTAGCTATTGAATATGAAATGGTTTGATTTAACTTTTCTACTTAACCTAATGTCTGATGGTGCATAGTGGTAGCTAAGGATTGTTTTATATTATATTATAAAGACTTAATTAATCTGGACGTAAACATGGAACCTTTATCTGACAATATTTCATGTACTGTCCCGAATTTTGTTAAAATTTCATTAATCAAGAAATCATATATTATTTGAGCCGTCACTCGTGGGACTGCTTTGCAAATAGCGTATTTTGAAAAACATTCTATACACGTTATAACATATTTATTCCCATCTACTAGAACGATTTAAAGGGCCTAATATATGGATCTCAACTTTTTCGAATAAACGATCCGTTTCTATTGGGCGTAGTGGCACTATTTTGTTATAAATTTTCTTTTCTTGACATGGTATACAACTCTTGATATATTTTTCAAACTCTTTAGATATGTTAGGTATGATATCTTGCCCTGAACTTTGCTAAAGTCTTCATTATACCGAAATGTCCTCCCGTACGTGTGTCGTCGTGTATTTGTCTCATCACTTCACTAAATAACAACTTAGGTAAAACAATTAATTTTTTTATTACATTTTCACTTCTTATACATTTATATAACACATTATTTGATACCGTAAAACTTTTAACATAAAACGATATCGTAAAACTTTCGACGACCGAGTGGTGTAGTGGTAAGTGGCCTTGCCTCATACGCCGAAGGTCCCAGGTTCGAGTCCTGGCCGGGGCATTCATTTGTGTGATGAACACAGATGTTTGTTCTCCGGTCATGGTTGTTTGTATTTATATATGTATGTTTATTCTGGGTTCCCCTCCAGTTCGCTTAATGGTCATCCATAACACAAGCTCTGCTTACTTTGGGGCCATACAGTTGGTGTGTTTGCTGGTCGATACAGCTTCGCGCCACCTACGGCAAAAATTATCTCCTTCTTGGTGTCGTGATAAATCATCTACCTTGATCGAGCACACTTGTAGACCATCTTCTAGTTCTTTTTCCGGACTAGTTTCGTCTTCTATTAGTGGATTTCGACTCAGAAAATCCGCTACAAAACGTTCTGTTTTCCAGAACAATGTACAATCTCGAATCTCAATCTCTGTGCTTGGATCGCCAGAGCCAATCTGGCTAGTCTTCCAGACATGGTCTCTTCTTGTCCTTAACCAACATAATGCCTCATGAGCAGTTACTAACTGAAATTGTAACCCCCACAAATAATGTTTGAAATAGTTTAATGCTAAACATTCTTTTTCAGTTATCGAGTATTTTTTTCCGCTTCAGTTAGTTTTCGTGATGCGAAGCATATGGGTAACAATTGTTCTTGTTGACCTTGAATTAAACATGCTCCCACTGCTAAATCACTTGCATCTACATATAATCTTGTGCATATTTCTTTGTCAGTATCAAGTTTGAGTATCAAGTTTGCGGCACTCAACCGTTGAAACACTTCATCTAGAGCACTTATAAAATCACTAAACGAATCACCATATACAATCACATTATCAAGAAAAACATTTTTATAATAATCCAGACGGTGTGATGAATGCTGTTTTGTGTTTATCCTTCGCCGCTATGGATAATTGCCAATAGGCGGAGTTTAAATCTTAATCGGCGTAGAATTTCGCCCCATTTAGGTGTGTGATGATATCTTCAATGATAAATAAAGGGTACGAGTCTGTAATAACCTTCTTATTAAGCTTTCTATAATCCACACAAAATCTCCATGTATTTTAAATAAAACACTTTTTACCGGATATTATCGCGTATATTTTAGTTAATTTTAAAATTATTTCGACGTTTCGGCATCTTTGCAGTTGCCGTGGTCACGATAGACTAAGGTGTTGTTCATCTATTGCCAGTAATAAAAACTACATGATTGTCAATACATATTAACGCCATCTGTTTCTCAGTCTTCTCGCATAACGTCCCGGATTGACACAAAAGGCACTGACTGTGTCCTGAGTTTGCAGTCTAACAGTTTGCTGGTTTTTCATTTTGATGTTTTTAAGTATTGGATCCCATGTTGATGAAAGTTTCCAACCATCTTCTCTATTGAAATTTGGATGTTTTTTAATTTGCGAGTTGACACATTTCGTTTGGTTTGACCGATATAAGAGAGCCCGCAGTCACAGTCGATTTTATAAACGCCTGGATCTTGTAAAGGGATGCTTGATTTTATTGGACGAAGATGCTGGCTTATCTTTGAGTGCGGCTTGTAGATAGTTTTGATTGAAGCTCGCCGAAGAATGCCTCCTATCTTGTCAGTAACACCCTTTATATAAGGCAGGAATGCTGGTCTTCGTTCAACTGTGAGTGGCTTTACGCGGTTTCTGCGACGGCGACGCGGTGTTTTTAAATCGTTATCCCGCAGCACTTTAACCAGGTGGTTGAGTTCCTCATTAATGTGTTGGGGATCGCAGATTCCATGTGCTCTCTGAAACAAAGAGTTGCCTACGGCAGATAATTGGCTCGGGTGGTGATGGGATTTCCCATTTAGATATCGGTCAGTGTGGGTGGGTTTCCTATAAACAGTATGGCTAAGTGTACCATCAGGATTTCTTTGTATTAAGACATCTAAGAAAGCTAATTTGTTCTCCTGCTCCAATTCCATAGTGAATTTAATTTTAGAATTAAGGGAATTGAGGTGGTTTAGGAATGCAGTCACTTCATGCTTAGGTAATATAGTGTAGGTGTCGTCAACGTACCTCTTGTATATCTTCGGCACAACAGGTGCCATTCGGAGCGCTTGCTCCTCGAAGTTCTCCATGTAAATGTCAGCTACAACAGGTGACACCGGAGACCCCATGGCAACACCATCAATTTGAATGTAGTAGTTGTTATTCCACATGAAGTAGCCAGATGTTAAACATAGCTCTAATAGTTCTGCATATTCCTCGGGCAAGTTTGACTCACTTAGCTTTCTTTTTACTATATCAATGCAGTCTCTAACAGGTAGTGAGGTGAATAGAGACGACACATCAAAGCTAACCATAGTTTCATTGTTAGTTAACTTGAGATTTTTAAGGTCACTAACAAAATGGTAAGAATCCTTTACATATGCACTTGTCTTTCCTCGCAGTTGTGAGAGCACAATTGCTAAGTGCTGGGCCAGCTTGTAAGTTGGTGTGTCTAGCTGGCTCACAATAGGTCTCAAAGGTACTTTAGCTTTGTGTATTTTTGGTAACCCATACAATTTTGGTGGTTTTACACGGCAACTGCAAAGATGCCGAAACGTCGAAATAATTTTAAAATTAACTAAAAATACGCGATAATATCCGGTAAAAAGTGTTTTATTTAAAGTATGTATCGTGAAAACTTAAGAAAAGATTTAATCTCCATGTATTCTCTGGTTTTTTCACTAATACTACCGGTGATGCATACGCGCTTCTAGATTTTCGAGCATATCATCAATTTGTTCACGTATAATTTAATGTTGTTCATTAGATATTCTATACGGTGCTCTATGTACTGGAGTTTCATCCATTGTATTGATTGTGACTTCGACTATATTACACTTACCTAAATCTTTTTTTTCGAACGCGAATGTCGACTGATATTTTTTTTTAATTTCTAGTAATTCACTCCGTACCTTTATCGATAAATTCGGAGATAAATTAAATTCGTTTTCACTTGGTTTAGCTACCACTACTCCCCACAATCTACAATCATTTTTACCTACTAAATCAGCAAAATAAATATATTCGTCCTTACTTAATTCACGTGAAACCTGTATTACCTGAAGAGTATTTTGGTTTACATCTTTAACATCAAAATTACTAATTTCATTATTTTTAGTAAATTTACAAATCGTATTGTTAAATTAAACATGACCTTTCTTAAAGTTTAATTTGTAGTTAGTAGTTTATTGCGTCAAACTTCTGAAGGAAGACTTGCCCGAGAATTAAATTCCTTTCAATATTATTAATTACGTAACAATCATTCATAATAAGTCGGTATGTTCAATTTGCAAACATAATTGTATTTTACCTTTTATCCGGTTACCATTAACGGCTCGGATTTTTACAGCTCCCACATTATGTATTATTTTATTTAATTGATTACATAATCGTTGGGATATTACAGAGACTGATGCGCCTGTATCAAGTAAAGCTATAAGCTGCGTTGGATGCATCGCCCCGATTCGGTATCCTCCTTCTCAAAACATATGGGGATCGGTTGATTGTGTTATTGGTAAATCTTCCTCTCGTATTCCCGCTGTCCATATTGATTGGTGTTTGGAAATTTTCATTTCCACTCCTTGATGATGTCGCTTGGATATGTATCGGGAGGTTCAAATTTGCTTTTTGTTTATTAGCGAAAATATCCTGCATCTGCATAATTGTTTCTTTTAACGAAGTTTTGCTCTCGTAAAGCTAAGCGGCATTTAGTCGCATAGTTGCAGTTCCTAAGGAAGTGATTATAAAGATTTTTTCCGTTATGACCGCGCCGGCTTTAGTTGCGCATATGTCCAAAGCGTAAAAAAAGAGTGAGTAAAAAATTGCGACTTGATCTACTTCTCTATCAAATTCACAAATTAATTTATTCTTTAGATCTTCATATGTTTCACATGACTCGATGATCTTCTTGTAGAGATACAGCGCCGGCCCGTTCGGATACGCTCCCAATACGATCTTTTTACTTTCTTCGTCATACCGATTGATTGCCGCGACCATTTCAAATTGTGATACAAAGTCACTTACTGCAATAGTTCCGTTTCCCATGTATTTTTGTACATTATGGGCCATCTTGAATCTTTACTATCTTCTATTTTATTTTTGACCTTACGCTTTCTTCTGTATTTGAAGAATCTGAAAAAAGATTATTCTCTACCCGGCGCCTCCAGCATCAAGCGTACCGGGGCGCTTGCGTCCTACCTACTACCAGGAGGGCTTTCTAATTATCAAAGAGAACAACTATTTCACTCAATTCACTTTCTTTATTAAAGATGGATAGACTTAAAGTAATACAATCGATTGTTATATTCGTATTATTGGGGCCGCTGCCCGCGATAGAATGCCATAGAACAATCTTACATATTCTATCTGTTAATCAAATTACAAATAATGAAGACTTGTAAGTTGCCAGTTGTAGTTGTCAGCAAGTTTGTTTGTGCGATAACCTCTTTTATTATATACGGCACAGCAAATGTTGCAGTACCGAGCCTTGAGGGACATCGGCTAATACAGGGCGAGAGCGCACCATCCAATCTGTAACGAAAGGTTCGGCACTGTAAAAGGTCTCGTGTGATGTGCACGAGGCTGTCTGGCACGGCTAGTTCGAAGAACTTGTATAACAAGCCGTTGCGCCAGACCTTGTCAAAAACTTTCGCCGCGACAAAGAAAAGCGCACCCGTGCCTTTCGGTTTTCGACCTACGTTCCTTTGCTCCAAGATGTGCTCCGTGATGCGGTGCTGTTGGACGCAGGAGTGGCGGGACCTAAAGCCGAACTGTTCGTCCGGTATCAGGTGCTTGGAGTGGATGACCTCTCGGAGCCTGATCAAAATGATCCTTTCGTATAATTTGCCTATCGCTCTAAGCAGACGGTAGCTTGTAGGTAAATAGCCGGTTTTCCAGGTTTCCTAATACCGATGACAACCGCTTCTTTCCACGTTTGCGGAAAGAAGCAGTCTTTTAGTAAGTTATTGAATATAACTACTAACATACGAATAAGTGCTTTCAGAACCCTGTTTGGTATTTCGTCTGGACCTAGAGCTTTTCGCGGTTTTATGTTTTTAATTATGGTCTGTTACTACCTCTTCCACCGTTACCGGTTGGAAGGTGTCAGGGTTGCCACATTTAATTTCGACTGTGCTATGCACAGTTTCTATGTGGAGGGAGTTAGTGCTTTCTGTACTCGGTGTACATTGTTGGGCTAAGCTATCGGCTAGGGTTTCAGCTTTTTCGGAGTCATCGAAGGTGGGAGTCATGGGCGGTGGCCTAAGAAGCGGAGGCATCGATGACGCGGTAGACTCAGTGATGCCTCCGCTTCTTAGACTCGAACCTGGAACTTTCGGCGTATGAGGCAGGGTACTTACTTACCACTACACCACTCGGTCGTCAAACAGGGTTCTAAAAGCACCGATCGCAGCATTGGTCTCCTCGATGTATGACGACGAATCGGGAAAGGTCGGGGCTGTTGATTGCCTCAAGGGCTTCTGTTAGTTTGACCCAAAAGATGTGTGACCTCGTTTGTGGAACGCACTATATCACAGTTTAGCGCCTCTAACATGTGATGAAGCCGACGACCGTTTGGGTTGGTAACTACGGAGTACCAACATGAATGTTTTGAGTTGAAGACGCCAGCTAGCATTACGGAGGGACTCATATCGAGTAGCGATTGAAGGTCGCTTTGAAGTAGAGCTTCATCTGGTTGTTGATAGATGGATGCTTGCGTGATGGGCTGATGGCTGCTCATCGCTTTTCTACAACAGGAAACAGTGGTTTTATCCTAGAGGCAGTTATTTAAAAGTTTAATTTATTAAATTTGTGGACGTTGGCGATAAGTGCCTGGTGTTCTAGTGCTACTAAGCACGTCGCCTGAAAGTCGCCTTTTGCGGCTCGTAGTTTGCGTGCCAGAGTTGTTATTTCGCCTAAGTTGAAGCTTGAGGCGAATTCGCTAATCAGCGCGAAGTCCGAAAGTGGCTCCACACTTCCATTGATAGGGGGACATGAAGGCAAGCAAGTAGGTGCCAACCTGACCTGCAGCACCTGAGAAGGCGGAGAAGTGAGGGAAGCGATGGATTTCCTCACCGTGGTAGACGGGGTCACCCATGCGTTCTTGGGTGGCGGGAGAGGATCGCGGGAGTCGGTTAATTGTGCCAGGAGCAGGAGCTAAAAATCTCTGCTTCGCCTTGTGAGCTTTTTGGGGGTTTGGTTTTGGAACCCTAGGGCAACCTAAATAGTTGGCTGTTGGCCGACCGTCTTGCATAATATGCAAGCGGGAGGGTCTGTGGACTGCGGGGTTTTTGCGCACTCCGCAGTGCCATGATCGCCCAGGCACTTAACGCACCTGGGTTTGGCGTGACAGTTTTCTAATGAGTGGTCTAATGTTACTGACACTAGATTGTACGGCAACCTATCTTTGCCATACATGCGCTGGACAGACTGCACAGGGAACCCCTGGGTTTTAAGGTCGCAAAAGATAGGGCTGCCTTGATTAGATGTTTGTTGTCAATATGTTGCACTTTCAAAGTACTCACAATGTTAGCTTTGTTTATGATACGTTTCATTTTCTAAGACAGGACTTTGAACTGCAAAAAATGCCTCAAAAGCCCTACTAGAATTCTGTCTACAACTTGATTTTTGACCCTTGTAGGAGCAATTATATAGTTGATTCCATTCTTCAAAGTTACCCTAAATGTATCTAGTTTTGAACATCATCCGAAACAAATCATTTCTACACCAAATTACAACTCCAAGTTGAAGTATTAGTTGGAAAAAATAATGTATTAGCCACAATATACTTTATAATCTTAAAATATCCTGTTATATTAAGTTTTCTGATAAGGAAAAATTTGGTTTTCTTTTATAATAAATATTCTGACTCTTCACTTTGTTTTTCTAACTTATGTAACGCTCTCTTATATAAAACAATTTAATTAAACCGTAAATTAATAATAAAATAAAATAAACTTACCTAACTAAATAAAACAATGAATAAGATAATCTTACAAATAAATAATTATTCAAAATATAAACTTTACAAAACATAAACCTAGGCAATTTCAAAACACCGCACACTATCCTAGTTTGGCAGTCTAGCTGCGACATCCAGTTTGGCAGTCTAGCTGCAACATTCCGCCAACTCACGCGCCGAGTCCCCGGAACCGCGTTCCACAGCCGGCCGCCGGTCGCTCACTAGCCGAATAACGTTTGCGAAGTGAGGACGACGTCAAATTTTAATCTTCCACTATTTTCGCGTCTAGTTAACTACACATTTAAAATAATAAAATCTACTATAGTATTTAAATAAATTGATAATCAAAACATTTACATCTATCTTGTATTGTGTGTGTTGACCCCATACTACTGGGTAAGTGTTGTAATTAGGTAAGTATTTAGTTTTAATGCTACTAAGATTGTGCCTAGGCTTTTTATATTATGTGCTTAACTGCTGATCAGCTTAATTTCCATCCATCATACTCATCTAGCTAGATATAAAATTCTTTTATAGAAATTATGTAATTACCCTCACAAATTGATATATGTAAAAAATATTATCTAAATTTCTTTATTTTCAATTATTCCACATATTAATAGGCTTGATGTGTAACTATATAACTATGCCTGTACTGCCTCATCTCGACCGCTGCTTTTAATCACTACTATACCTGTCCTTTGCTTTTGATAGCTTCGGTTGGTATGTCGCAGTCAGGTGCTCATCCTGGCAGAACGTAAAATGTCTGGTTTGACATTCCAGGGTTCAAGTAGCTCACAGCTACGTCACTGCACCATCCACTATTTCCTGTTCCGGACACCCACGGCATACCTAGCGGCTACCTTGGACCGTACGGCGGCATTCTCCGACTCGCACTACTCAGCTGCTGCAGTCCACCCTGCGTCTCCTGCATCGCCAGCTACCAGGATAGTAGTGTTTTGATTTGCTAAGCCAAGATAATGCAGTGTGCGAACCCGACTTGTACTTTTACCTATTAAATACTTGTTCATGTGACTGATTTCTTTTATTCACTGGAATAAACCAAAGCGTTACAGAGGCGCCCAACGTGGTGTGACTGATTTCTTATATTCACTGGAATAAAACATAGTGTTACAGAGGCGCCCAACGTGGTGTGACTGATTTCTTTTATTCACTGGAATAAAACAAAGCGTAACAGAGGCGCCCAACGTGGTGTGACTGATTTCTTTTATTCACTGGAATAAAACAAAGCGTAACAGAGGCGCCCAACGTGGTGTGACTGATTGCTTTTATTCACTGGAATAAACCAAAGCGTTACAGAGGCGCCCAACGTGGTGTGACTGATTTCTTATATTCACTGGAATAAAATATAGCGTTACAGAGGCGCCCAACGTGATGTGACTGATTTCTTTTATTCACTGGAATAAAACAAAGCGTAACAGAGGCGCCCAACGTGGTGTGACTGATTGCTTTTATTCACTGGAATAAACCAAAGCGTTACAGAGGCGCCCAACGTGGTGTGACTGATTTCTTATATTCACTGGAATAAAACAAAGCGTAACAGAGGCGCCCAACGTGGTGTGACTGATTTCTTTTATTCACTGGAATAAAACAAAGCGTAACAGAGGCGCCCAACGTGGTGTGACTGATTTCTTTTATTCACTGGAATAAGCCAAAGCGTTACAGAGGCGCCCAACGTGGTGTGACTGATTTCTTTTATTCACTGGAATAAACCAAAGCGTTACAGAGGCGCCCAACGCGGTTTACTGATTTCTTTTATTCACTGGAATAGAACAAAGCGTTACAGAGCCGCCCAACGCGGTTTACTGATTTCTTTTATTCACTGGAATAAAATATAGCGTTACAGAGGCGCCCAACGTGATGTGACTGATTTCTTTTATTCACTGGAATAAAACAAAGCGTAACAGAGGCGCCCAACGTGGTGTGACTGATTGCTTTTATTCACTGGAATAAACCAAAGCGTTACAGAGGCGCCCAACGTGGTGTGACTGATTTCTTATATTCACTGGAATAAAACAAAGCGTAACAGAGGCGCCCAACGTGGTGTGACTGATTTCTTTTATTCACTGGAATAAAACAAAGCGTAACAGAGGCGCCCAACGTGGTGTGACTGATTTCTTTTATTCACTGGAATAAGCCAAAGCGTTACAGAGGCGCCCAACGTGGTGTGACTGATTTCTTTTATTCACTGGAATAAACCAAAGCGTTACAGAGGCGCCCAACGCGGTTTACTGATTTCTTTTATTCACTGGAATAGAACAAAGCGTTACAGAGCCGCCCAACGCGGTTTACTGATTTCTTTTATTCACTGGAATAAACCAAAGCGTTACAGAGGCGCCCAACGTGGTGTGACTGATTTCTTTTATTCACTGGAATAAACCAAAGCGTTACAGAGGCGCCCAACGTGGTGTGACTGATTTCTTTTATTCACTGGAATAAACCAAAGCGTTACAGAGGCGCCCAACGCGGTGTGACTGATTTCTTTTATTCACTGGAATAAACCAAAGCGTTGCAGAGGCACCCAACGCGGTGTGACTGATTTCTTTTATTCACTGGAATAAACCAAAGCGTTACAGAGGCACCCAACGTGGTGTGACTGATTTATTTTATTCACTGGAATAAACCAAAGCGTTACAGAGGCGCCCAACGCGGTGTGACTGATTTATTTTATTCACTGGAATAAACCAAAGCGTTACAGAGGCACCCAACGTGGTGTGACTGATTTCTTTTAATCACTGGAATAAACCAAAGCGTTACAGAGGCGCCCAACGCGGTGTGACTGATTTCTTTTATTCACTGGAATAAACCAAAGCGTTACAGAGGCGCCCAACGCGGTGTGACAGATTTCTTTTATTCACTGGAATAAACCAAAGTGTTACAGAGGCACCCAACGCGGTGTGACTGATTTCTTTTATTCACTGGAATAAACCAAAGCGTTACAGAGGCACCCAACGTGGTGTGACTGATTTCTTTTATTCACTGGAATAAACCAAAGCGTTGCAGAGGCGCCCAACGCGGTGTGACTGATTTCGTTTATTCACTGAAATAAACCAAAGCGTTACACTTAGGACTATGTTTAGGTGTTTCGGTTAACTGTGTTATCGAATTAAAAACAGCTAGTATATTTCAGTTGTGAAATATATAAATAAATCTTTTGCACAACATCATTCAAAGTTATAAAATGATTTAAAGTTACAAGAATTGACTGTATAAGATTTGAATTTAATTTCTATGATTTCTACGTGTTATATTTATATAGTTCTATGACATAAGATATTTAATTGAGTAATTCTTTGTTTCATACAACGATACATGATTCCATGATACATGAAAAAAAAATGTGTCTGCTTATAAATATATGACACTTAATCTGCATAACAAGTCTTAAGACTTGACTTAAAACATGACTGGACTTAATGTTTGTATTATGGACAGATTACTTGTACGACTATGCTCAGAAACCACCCTCCGACAACAGCCGCAGGTGACCTACAGCAAGTAGTTCACGCTTTTGTCAAAGTTACCCTTTTGAAACATTTTAACATATTATTGTTAGATTAAGTTAAACAGCTGTGATTGGCTAGTTTTTATATTACATAAGAACCTATATCAAAAATCTTATTTTTGGAATTTTCATTTTTGTCTATTTGTAAGCATCAGAAATATATTTGAAGTATTTAATTTATATTGCTTAAAGTTGCTTTGTTACGTAGAGTCTAACTCATAGACCTCATCTAGGAATTTCTCAAATGTAAATCGAAGAGATCCAAATCTACTACATACCTAAGATGTTTTGGTCATTATTTCAGGAGCAGAACTATGAAGACAAGCGTTGCCGCTGTGTATGCCCCAGCCTTTCCACGGTTCTAAACCGCACGGTGACCACAGACCAACAATTGTTCACTGCCTATGTGCCACCAAATCAATGGTAATTCTACTTTGTTTCTTTCTAATTCTATCTTTTATTTCTTTGGTTTACACAAAATAAAAAAAAGCTTGCATAGTCAATGCCATTTACTAAAACGCGCTAACCGCTAAAAAAGGTGGCAAAATTTTGTGGTTCTCCTGTTCATGGATGGAGTTCTGACCCCCGTACAGCAAACTGAAAGACCCAGGTACGATTCTTTCAGGGTTGACACTTTTTTCAAATCATGCAGATTGATTCAATGCATTTTGGTTCTAAAGTCAATGGCCAACCATTTAACTTGGAACCAACTCCAATGTAGGAATATTTTTATTTATGTTGCTACTTTTTAGGGTTCCGTAGCCAAATGCCAAAAAGCGGAACCCTTATAGATTCCTCATGTCTGTCTGTCTGTCCGTCCGTATGTCACAGCCACTTTTTTCCGAAATTTCCGAGCTATACTGTAGAAAATTGGTAAGTAGATGTATTCTGTGCATTAAGATTTTACACAAAAATAGAAAAAAAACAATAAATTTGGGGGTTCCCCATACTTAGAACTGAAACTCAATTTTTTTTTGCATCACACCCCTACCTTTGGGGTCATGGATAGGTCTTCAAAAATGATATTTAGGTTTCTAATATAATTTTTTTCTAAACTGAATAGTTTGCGCGAGAGACACTTTCAAAATGGTAAAATGTGTCCCCCCCTCTGTAACTTCTAAAGTAAGAGAATGATAAAGCTAAATAAATAAACTACACTTCCACCGAAAATTGGTTTGAACGAGATCTAGTAAGTAGGTGTTTTGTATACGTCATAAATCGTAAACCGCTATTTACCTTTCATACAATCAACTCAAATATAAAAATAATAAATAAAACAAACATAAACCTAATACATAAACCCTGAACCATTATTTTCTAATGATAAGGCTGTAATAGGTGCCAAAGTAAATAATAATTATAATTCGCGCGAGGCGTGGCTTGGTCGGTAGCGGGTGCGGAGCCCCCGGGGGGTAGGTTCCCGAATGCGCTTACCCGAACGGGCAGACACGTAAGGGTAGACGTCGCTGACAGTCGTGCGTGCAGAGCTAATTATTTTCGAAACATTTGCGATAGCTAAATATTATACGTTTATGATTTGATACTGTTTTCGTTGGATAAAACTAATTTCAATTACTTACATCGAAATTATTCTTTTAAACTCATTTACTGCCTAGAAATTGGTAAGTACTTACTATAAAACGTCAACCTAATAAAGGTTTTAAGATTTTCTGTTCATTTCCTTTTATATTAGCTTGTTTAGCTATCACAAGCCTATATTGGATCGCATATAGTTAGTTCTAAATCCCATCATTGAGGCACCTAATTATAACATTTACTTATCAATAACTTAATTTAAAAAATACACTATTATTACAACATCGATCAAAGTTACAACGAACTTTTATGTTATGTTACTTGCTGCTACGGAACCCTTCATGGGCGAGTCCGACTCGCACTTGGCCACTTTTAATGTTTTGTTTATCGTAACTTCTTTAATTTTTTTAACCATTCATTTGGCAGCAACTGCGATGTGGTTATTCTGCCGAAGCTTGGAGAAGATATCCTCGGTCGAGAAGCGGAGTTCTGCACGCGTTGCGAATGCAAGTACGAGACGAGGAACACTACGATAATCATGGTATGAATATGTCGTATGGAATCGTTCATGGCCGACCGTCGTCGTTATTTAACGTACTACCATTGTACATGGTAGTACGTTAAATTCATACAACCCTGATGGGGTAATTAATGCAGTTTTGTGTTTGTCCTGCTCCTTTATGGCACAATGCCAGTAACCAGAATTCAAATCGAGGTCGGCATAATAATTAGCACCGTTTAAATGAGAAATAATATCATCAATTATTGGCAATGCATCTTTTTTATTAAGTTGTCTAAAGTCAACACAAAATCTCCACGTGTCGTCGGGTTTCTTAACCAACACGACCGGGGATGCATATGGGCTTTTTGATTTACGAATTATGTAATTTTGTAACACGTCTGACACTTGTTCGCGTATGATTCTACGCTGTTCAGCAGAAACCCTATAAGGCGTTTTATGAACAGGGGCTTCGTCCGTGGTCTCTATCGTTACTTCGACAATATTGCACCGAACTAAGCTATTTTTATTGAAAGCAAACGTTGACGTATATTTATTTAACAATAATGACAAAGAATTACGTTCACTATCAGATAATTCCGGCGATAAATCGAAATCATTGTTTTGGCTTGCCACCACCTCACCCCATAAGTTATCTTTAAAATTATCTACAAGATTACTAAAATAAACATATTCACTTTTACACATCTTAGGTAATTGCTGAATCAGCTGTAAAGAATTATAATTATTACATATACTTTTTACACTATCTTTACATAGAAAATTACAAAGACATTTGCCGAATCTTACGTTATTATTCTAAAAGTCTACTATGGCTTCTGCCTTTCGTAGGAAATCCTGTCCGAGGATTAAATCTTGCTCAACATCCTTCAGGACGACGCATTCCTGAATATGTAATTTATTATCTATCGTTATAAATGTCTTCGTGCTTCCCAAGCAATTTAATTTATTGCCATTTACGGCTTTGATGATCAGATCGTCCGCTTTTTGCATTGTTAAGTTGTTTTTTGCAAAGTCGGTCAGACACCACCGACACGGATGCCCCCGTATCTAATAAATCAATAGTGTCACAGCCGCCTATAAGAACGCAAATAAATGGAACGAACTTACTTGAGATAGGGTTTTTTTCTTTCGTCGGCGTCTGTAAAAACCCTATTACTGACGCCGATAGGTGTTTGGGTAATGCTTTTGTAGTGTCATTCCCTGGCTTTGATTGGTTGCACGGTCTCTAAAGTTGTAATGGGGAGTATCTGGTTTTGTAGATGTGTTTTGTTTGGGTATGAATTTTATATGTTGTGTGTTTATGTGACTCGGATCCATATCGCCTGCGTCCCTCGGAGCTGTATGTGTTGACGCCGCCGTCGACGTGACGTGCGTTGGTAAATTCCACTTTATTTCGGGTGCGTCATGAAATATTTCATGCATTTGCATGATTGTTCGTTTCAGCGCTTCCTTGCTATCGAACACTTGTAAAGCTAATCGGTATTTATTAGCGTATGAACAGGTGCGTAAGAATTGTCGTATAAATGTGCTCTCTGAGATTGCTGGACCAGCCTTGGCTGCAAGTGCGTCTAATGCATAATAGCATACTAGAATATCTTCTTCAGTCTTTTGTTTCCTTTCGTAAAACTTCGCTAAGTGATCGACGTCTGTATGAAATTCTTGAAACAATTTGTTTTTCAACAATTGGAGACTAGCGAGAAAAAACTTAGTGCTGGCCCTTCAAGCTAAGCGGCGATAACTACTTTTTTTTCTTCCTCGCTGTAGCGATTCAACGTTGCGACGATGTTAAAACTATTTAGGAACTCTTCTACGTTCCCCTGCAATCCGGTGAACTGCCGGATTGCCATTTTGTTTTTTCTGTTTCTGAAAAAAAAAATCGTTTATAATGCTTTTTTAGGTAGCCTTGGTCCTATTCGACCGTACCCGGCGCCTACACCAAATGGTAATACGTTAAATTCATACAACCCTGATGGGGTAATAAATGCAGTTTTGTGTTTGTCCTGCTCCTTTATGGCACATTGCCAGTAACCAGAATTCAAATCGAGGTCGGCATAATAACTAGTACCGTTTAAATGAGAAATAATATCATCAATTATTGGCAATGGATATGCATCGGTGATAACTTTTTTATTAAGTTGTCTAAAGTCAACACAAAATCTCCACGTGTCGTCGGGTTTCTTTACCAACACGGAATTATTATGAATTAATAATAAAGGATATTTAAATATACTTTTGACAGAACAGAAAGAAATGAAGCGATACATTCTGACTTGCTCCGTCATCGGAGCAAGATGTTCTAATAAATCTTACAACTTAAAATAAATATATGAAAATTATCACATAATTTAATTTCATTGGTATTTATTTAAACCACAAGGGTGGTCACTCGCGTGTGGGCGTAGTGCACCATTGTACCGTTCACGAATTTTTGTGGAAAAAGAGTGTTTCAAGAGTGGATAGAAAAAGGGTATGGGTCATCAAATCCTAAAGTTAGCGAAGCTTCATACAAATTTCACCTGAAAAAATGCTTCAAAAACTTATTACTTGATAATGCGATAGTAAATTTTGCCCTGTCCATAGTTATTCTTTTTAAGGACACTAAAGTTAGTTTTTCAATTGTTTTCAGGTTGTGGTGGTAATGGTTGTGTGGATGGTGGCTATCCTCGTGGTGTATATGGGTTTTTTAACCTGCCTTGACCCGATGACAATGAAGCGTAGAGACCGCATGTACCGGGAGCGAACTACTACTGAGGTTATTGACATTTTTGCGTTTATAGCTGTGTAACACACGTACGGAATTGACCAGTACCCTCGTTGACTTATAAAGAAATGGACCTCGTGTCCGTACCTAAGGGTTGTGAATGCGCAAAAAGGTATGAAAACGAAGTACCGTAAGCTGATTTTAGCGGGCAATGAAAATTGGACCCACCTTTGTCTTC
Source organism: Marasmarcha lunaedactyla (assembly GCA_923062675.1). Classification (NCBI taxonomy): domain Eukaryota; kingdom Metazoa; phylum Arthropoda; class Insecta; order Lepidoptera; family Pterophoridae; genus Marasmarcha; species Marasmarcha lunaedactyla. The sequence continues at coordinate 6,043,561 of OV281339.1, read as the reverse complement.
TATCTTATCTGATGGAAAGTGATGAGAGAGCCTATGGTACAAGATAGGGACAATTACAAAATTTTGTGTTAGACTCGCCGTCCAAATGTTTTTATGCCAATAAGTGCTGGAGCAAAAACGTTTAAAACCTGATTTTGCCGTAAGTTTCTAACTTTTCGCCTGCAACAGCGTTTGCGAAAACTTTATTTAATTTTCTCTTGTTCACGCCTATGGCATAGGAAGCCTTTGTTTCCGCATAATATGCAAGAAATGTTGGTGTTGTAATTAAACTGTTATATCTCCAATTCCATCCGAAACGGGGACAGTGAGATCAGGTTTTCTAACAAATTTATTGGAGTACGCGAGTGTGATATGGCGTCCACATTATGCAGTACATATGTTGCGAATCGAGAGGATCCAGAAGAGGTTTATGTGGCACCTAACCTATTCGCAGGGACTGGTTAAGCAGATGAGGTCGTATAATGAGCGGTTAAGGTATTTCAAAATTGTACCTCTTACTGAAAGGTTTGATTTTATTGATTTCAACTTTAGAGTTCCTCGTAGGTGCCCACGGAAACCCATTTCACCACTCTGCCCCCCACTTCGTCGTACGGTCCTTGGAGCCAACTCGGCTATTCCAAGATTATGTAGAATAGCAAACCACCATAGCACAGTTTTAGATTTGTTTAATACTAAGCGTGAAGCGTACATTTTATGTAACCAAAAAATAGTTGAAAATTTTGTACTTAAATACTGTTATTAGAATATTGTTATTATTATTTTATATACTGCATGCTGTGTTTACCATTAATTAGTTTTTGTATTTAGTTATTAATCTTTGTTTTTTTTTTATGAATGTCATATTACAAAAATTGTTGGTAAGCCTTTTTTTAAAATTAATAAATAACCCACAAAAGTTTTGAAGTATTGATCACATATAAAATTATATTCCAGGCACAGGATCTCCTTCTCCAATGCGAGGAAGTTAGAGAAGAAGAGGACGACTGATCAATCGTTTAAACTAGGCTCGTTTTAGGGTGTTACCCCACCAATCGATCAACGTTGCCTGTTCCATCCTGCCATCGATCGACGTCGATCGATTGGTGTGGTAACACCCTTACGCAGCTTGCATAACTATGACTATGGCATGAATTTTTGCGGACCAAATTAATTAAACTTGCGTACCGAGTACACACCATTTTGTTGTACCACAAGTACAACTAATTTTAAGGAATGTTATGTATTGTTATCTTTTTTATTTTTATAACTCGAAAGACTTATTACCATGGCATTTAAAACCAGTTCATTGTTGAATTTTGTAGTCCTTAGGTGTTAAGTATTTTTATTTTAGATTTCTTTTAAGATCAGAAATTCGATTACGTATTTTACATTGGTCGTTAATAATTTATTTATTTCGATATTATTTTATTTATATTCATTATTACAGTAACAAGAAAGTATTATTGTATTGTATAACGACGTTTTTTACGTTTCATGAATTAATAATAGGTATTATTAAGAAAATGTACTGATGAAACTACTTACTAATTCTATAAATATTGTTTTTATTTCCTATAAGCAAAATGTATTTTATTGAAGCTCTAAATGTACAAGTTGGTTTAAGTCTTAGTACAGAATATGAAGAAATTATTTGTTCATATGAGTTTACTATTAAATACAATAAACATAACTTAGGTCTGAATCAAATAATTAGGTACCTAGTTAGACATAGTTTTATTTTTTGAATATCTTAACTTTGATAAGTCTTTATGCTCAGTTTGCCCAGTGGATGTATGGTGTGATATTTTAGTACATCAACATACTTCATAAGATTAATCTGTATGAAAAAGAAATCGAATCCGTTTTGTGAGATTCTCTTTACTTTTTTAACTAAAACTTTAACCTAAAAAAGCATATTTGTTATAACGCAGTTGGCTGCGGAATAGTAAAAAAAAAAACAAAAAACAACATTGTGACATTGATTTTGAAGTTCCCTGAAAAGATCGATCCATTATTTTATGTAAAAATAAACACCTTTACTTTTTTAATATTTGACAAAAATTTTAAAGTGCAAGCAGCCCGACTTATCTGTCAAGTAAAATGTGGCGCTGTGTTGTACGCGTATGAATTTTGTTATTTAGTCGCGTGACAAATGCAGGGTTTCCAGACTTTGCCGCTGTACAGATAAGTTCGTGGCACTGTACCAGTCATATTTATAAAACGAACACATGACATTTTGTGACATGACAACATGATAATACTTTAGTGGTTTATTCATGGGTAATATGTAAAATCAAACCTAAGACGTATGTATTTATCCCGTGTAATTTCTAACCATATAATAATTATAATCTTCAATATACGAAATTGTATTTAATCAATATGATTATGGTCAAATATATGTATAACCTTTGCTACTATTTTGGTGTTATTATATCGACAATAAATGTTCAATCTGAAATTATTTTTATTTTTACCTTATAGTTAGCTAAGGAATTGACGCCCGCGTTAGGTTTAGTTCCCAAGGTAGCGAAGTATAGATGCTTGACCAATTACAATGGTCTTAGGCCCAGGGAGTTGATACTTTCTATGAAAAATGTATCCTGTCTGCTCTTTCCCGCCCTCACGGATTACATAGATTTATTAATACGGGCATAAGTCTCCTGTCTCTTGTTTCACGTAACTCAGTCTGTCTGGCCCATCTTTCAATATGATCCAGGATTTAATAGGCCTATACTTGTAACACTTACGTATGATGTTTCCTTTTTAATTGTATTTATGCTTTGATAGGATATTTTGGCTATTCCTGCCAGTATCACGTGGTGAAATATTCACGGTATTTAGAGTTCAAATTCACTTTTGACCTTTTTTTTTAGAAGGTACGCGACGAAGACCAAGCATCGAGTTATCTCAAAGAATAAAACAATACAGTTAGTTTCTTCATTTTGCTAAATATATTTTATTGTTGACCTTCGTTGACAACCACTGCTGCGTTCCGCTCACAGCACTAAAAGTGCTCAAAATGGTTCCGATTCGTTTGAGCGCGCTAAAAGTGTTATTAGTGCTATTGCAATCGGAACGGCAAATATCGCGCTAACATTCTGATCGTTCGCCGATTAAGTCTAAAGTTACAATTTCATTAATATCTCTGACCCTGAATGAAGCAGGAGCCATTTTTTAACATTATTACAAAAGAAAATGAATAAGCAAGCTTTTATAATCTTTAATCGACTAATAAAAACATCAACAAAGTAACGTCATGTGTCAGTTTTGACAGGCCGCTCACAGGGACCATGCTCCGTAGCTTGGGCACTGTGAGCGGGAAGATGGCGGGTTTATGACGTCATTGATATTGATGTGAGCGCGCTCACGGGCAATCGGAACGGGTATATGAGCGCTGTAATCGGCAAACGGAACGCAGCACACATCAACTCATTTTTTACTGATAGCCGTAGAAGCTGCCTAACAGACTAAGCCAAGACTAAGCTAACAAGATTCTCTTACTGAAGATTCGGCTGGCAAAGACAATTCTGAAACTTCAAATTGCAGTTCGAATAGAATGAGAGCCCGGCTATATAAGCTGAGGACTGGCCTTATAACGCCAGTCTACTACAGGAGTCGAGTAACAACACCAGTCTACAGTCTACTGCAAAAGAGTCTACAGTCTACTGCAAAAGAGTCTACTGTCTATTGCAAACGAGTCTAGTCTACTGCAAGCGGGTCTACAGTCTACTACAAACAAGTCTTCTGCAAACGTGTCTACCGCAAGTCTGTGATGCTACTGACTACTGTGTTGCAAGTCTGTGATGCTGCCTGCTACTGAAGCTGCATGCGCCTGTAAGCCAGCCGGCGCCGGAGCGCCGTCGCCGTGGGATTTTTCGCGCGACTCGTGAAAGTCCGCAATAAAATCTAATACGTGACATTACTCCATTAAATGTAACTCTTGACATATATTATATCTTGATAGCTTTTGTTTAAATTCAAACACCAAAACGAAACACCGCTTTTCTGTTTTCTTAATCTCCGCAACGCAAATTTTCATGATGTCTTCTATTCTAGCATGTTAATACAACATCGCGTAAGATTGTGACGGATATGAAACAATAATTTTTTCAATATAGATATCGCTTTAGCAACAAAGTAAAAAGAACTGGAGCTCTGTTCAGGCCCAAAATTTTCATTAATTTCTCATAAGCACTTATACGTAGCGCCATAAACTAAACTTTATAACACTCACAACTTCCATCACTCACTACACCTAGGCAGAAGTGTTTGTATCAAAAACGTTTTCTGAGCCAACGACGCTGTGTTGAGAAATTTACTCATGACGGCGTTTGTACCTTAAATCCGCCGTGCATTTTAATGCAAAAGTTAACGCTTAGTTGGAGGTTAATACATCCACGCTAGTGTTGACGCACGTGAAGGAGTACAGTAGCGGAAAATGAGAAGGAGCAGCCAAAATATTTTGCACTATGCTCAAGCTGGCTGGCCCCGTTTTTTTGTATTTTCTTGACGGCGGCGTTACATCCTATTTTGGCCACGTGCCACAAGATCCCTTGTCACACTGTGATACTGACATAACGACGTATGAAATAGTCTCACAACAAAGTTCACATATGATCGATTTTTTTTCTAAATAAAGAAATAGGTCATAGAAAAATAAGAACAAAGGTTATAGAAGTTGCTCGCGGTTTCTATCGATTATAAATCAATAGGATTACCTACTGTATAGTCGTTCGAGTCGTGTGGCGAGTTTGAACTAACCTGTATTAGACCGCAGTATTACAGTAGAATTGCATTGTACCTTACAGCGATTTTAATGTCACACGTGTTTTACTATGCACGAGGGCTTACTGCATCCTTGGCGCCGAAAATTTACCATTTATGATGATAAGATAAGGGCTAAAACCGCGTGCGATATCCACCTGACCTTAAAACCCTCCCTTAACCGAACACTGCTAACGGAATCCAAAACAAAAATATTCTAAATTTGTGACTAAATTGTGTGTAAGTACAGAGCCGGGTGCTAGTATGTAAATACCACAAAAAGTTTCGGGTCACCTAGCAAGGTAAGCTAATTTTTTAGATACCTGATCGACACGAATATTGCTACAGTTTAATTAGCATTACTTTTAGTACGTAAATAAAGTTACTGGCTAACCTGCTGCAAGTATGGCAGATAAGACCCGGACTTGAGTTCAAGTAAATAAAATTTTACTTAACAACATAATAAGGTATTTTAATATAAAATGCATTTTACATATTTCTTTGGTTTTCTCATTTATTCAATAAAAAGCAATGTTTACAAATCTTTGCACACAACAGACAGTACTTATACAAATATATAAAGATATAATTCTCTTTCTTATCTGCCCATTGGTCCGATTTTGTTATGCATAAAACACTAATGAAATGCGTTGCAATTTGAAGAGAAACTAAACACTCATGCTCATAAATCATCTGCTATCTACAAATATAAACAATGTTCTCAAAATAATCTTAAACGCCTAGGGTGACCTAAATATAATATACATAAATTAATAACAGTACGCAACAAAACAAAAACAATCTTAATATCAATAAAAATAAACCTTGGAATCAAAATAACAGTCTAACCATTCAATGTGGGGTTACAACAAGGTTTAAAATAAAAGTGTGAAGTTCATGAAAAAATCAATTTCAGAGATCATCTTATATAGCATGAACAATAAGATGAACGTCGCACTTTTCCCGTCTATAAGAAAGAGATTTGTTGCCGCCACGGAATGTAATAGGGGAAAACTGAAATATTTAGTTGATACGGAAACTTTGGTGCAGTCACGGCTGCTTTGTAGATCTTAATACCCGGGTGAACATTTTATATCTCCCTGTGTAAGCTGTCACCCCTTTAATAATTGTATGTAGTTGCAGTGTAAACAATTAGATTAAATATTACACCGACATAAAATTAAGGGGATGCAAATGATTCAACAATAAGAGAGGACATAGCTGGCTAACCGTAAGACAGTCGCCGTCTGCAGCATAGTCTCTGGAATATGTTATATAAATTTATTGATCCTGTTCTAAATAATTCACATTTATACAAATATCGATATACATTTAAAAATTGTATAAACTTTGTTTAGTATACAATATTTAGTTGGTGTTTCAATTACTAATACTTATCGAATATTTAAATTGATGTAATGTTTCTCTAGTGTTAAGTGACTAAGCTCGCATAAGAGATTAATATGATTATCATTATAGCGAGGTTATTATTGCGTATTTCTAAAACAAAAAATGGCACAGAGCAGCTGCTCAAAGAGCTTGGCTATGAACACAAAAACTATTTGAAAAATCTAAGTAAAACACGAGAATGTCTCTTGTAAGCCAATAATATATTAATTTGTTAGTAATTTTAAGTACCAAAATAGAAAAATATTATTTTTTGAATATAGTTGTACTTGATTTTGTTAATTACATTTTTAGATATGTTACTTTTTTGTCGGAAAATTCCACGCATCCTATGCAGCATAGATGGTGCTCCACGACTTGGGATAAGTTTTCTTCACAGAACTTGAATATAAAAATTAAAAAATTGACCATTATTGATTGTAGTAATAGAGGCCTAGGGGTCTTAAGTCTTTTCGATTACTAGTAATACAGTGATTACGTTTTACTGGTTCGAATTCTACAACATAAAACGTGATTAAGTTACTTTTGATTTATTATTATTTAGGAATTTGTTAACCTGGCTATTTAATTGACCTGATGTAGCTAAACTATTGTCCTTAACCTGTGGTCCGTACTTATGAAATTGGCGATTTGTAATAGTAGTTAAAGTTAATATCAAAATTTTGTTTTATTCCTGAAACTCAAAATATAACTAAAAGTGCATTAACTTTTTCATGATACAATTTTTTTTATAATTTCAAATTACAGAGTTGATATAGTGAAATTTTGAATGGACGTCATGAATATACCAAAAGTTTTAACACACATATTCAAATAAACTATTAACTCATCGAAAAGTAATTCTTTGATTTTCTTATACAAACGAAAAGTTCATAAGCAAGGACCTAAATTTACTGGACGACTTACGATCCAACCAATACACAATACTTAATGGTACACATTTTTCTTTAATATATATATTTTTTTCAATTTTTACGCGTTGCCTACAACGCAAGAGTAATGCAATCTGTTCGTATAATCCATATTGTATAAAAACTCATACTACAACATGTTTGGTGTCTTCTTGAGGTAGTTGTGGTACGGTACACCACAGGAGCTGGTTAGAAAAATTCACTCTAAGGCACTATCTTACTATTTAAGTACTGCGAATGGGCCAAATTGTTTAGGCTCCGATATACAGGCACAATTTCAGATAAGCACGTTATTCAAATATCGTGCAATGGCAAAAACTCTCACTATCATAAAAATAAGTTTCATCTTACATGGACAGATTGCATAACTCTTAATTGGAATGTAAATACAACATCTATGAAAAGGTACATATATCATTAAAAATCATCATAAGTAAATTCCGAAAGACATTTATAAATGTTTTGGAGGGTCGAGTAAGAGATCGAAAATTCTCGGTTTGAAACCGGAATGGTATTTCATCATCCGAGCAACTTATCTTTAGATTTATATTCCGTCTCTTCGTTGGACCACTTCAAAGAGAACTACGCTGGTGTCAATGTCAGTGTCACTCTCGCTTTTGTTTGGCTCTTCTTGGAGCAGAGGTTCGTGGTGATTGGTCTTAAATTGAAGGGCTCTGTTGTGTTTGTAGTTGAACCTTGTTTCGGCGGCGGCCTCGGCGCGCCGGATGACTAGCAACTTGTGTAAGACGTGCCCGGCAATGCCTAGCAGACAGACAACTAGGCCCACTACGTTGATGCCGCTTAACTGGTCCCCGCTCACTTTTACAGCCAATACCAGTATGCACATTTCCTGGAATTTGTAAGGTTCGTTTTTTATTATTATTTAACACACGAAGTTACTCGAACGTTGTGCAGCATAAATCATCTGAATCATCACAGAAAAAAAAAATTTAATAAAGTATTTTGTAAGTATATCTCTTTTATCGGCAAGCTATTTCACATTTCTTGAGTGAGAATAATAAAACAATCTGGCTTAAAAGTAAGGATAGCTTGTCTTGCTACTGATAAGATAGCGAATTGAACCTAGACTAAACATACAATACAATTTATTAGACATCAAGGATTGCCGATGAGGGCCGTCGTTTGTATGTGAAAAACTTTTTAGTCCTACATTTCGTCGGCACTCTTTCTGGCTACCCCATAATTATAAACAATATCAGCGTCCTCTTGGTTTGTTAACGAATGTCTCTTCTGTCTTTTAGCCATAACTAGTAATAACACGCGAAGCGCTGCACAGAACACAGTTTTAAAGCCGGGTCGTCAGAAGAGTGATCATACACCAAAGTCCATTAACAAGCCAAGTCGTATGAAAAAAAAAACACCAAAATTAGAGCAATTGAACACATCCCAACACAATAAATCCCGAGAGCGGACTAAACACGTGGGCGCGGGGTGAGAAACAATCCCGAGTAACGGTACTCTTTGTTCAAGTCTGTGCCTGCGCCTGCGCTAATTATCTTTGTAATTTGTTATCCGATTTAGGATTGTTACCTCTTCCGAAAGCTAGTAAAACACAGATGTTTTTTTAAATAATCTGCACGAACATTTTATGTTTGAGTTTTTGTTTTATAATCACTCTTTTGTGTAAATTACTTAGAAGAAAATGTGAATTTTGAAATGTTTTCGAGCACAGTGCCTAAGTTTATGGCACTAATTATTACTACTATTAATTATGTCGACCTAATTGATATTATGCATTGATGGGAATGTTTTTATTGCAAAACTAATAAAAAATCGTTTCAAACGTATTTAATATTTTTTGAAATAATTTTTTTAAGATGACCCTTATGATTTAAAAAGATCTATAAGATTCGAAATATCTTGGAAACGATTCACTTTTGGACTATACATTATATAGTAAAATCGACTGGAATTTACCTCTTCTATACCCCCTTGTAATATCCGCCACTAATAACCAGTCACCCTGTATATTATCAATACCAAATTTTTAAAAAAACTTTGTAAACAATGAAACGTCAATGACTCTTTGGCATTTAAGTGATGTTACCCATACTGATTATTGAAATATAAACCTAATCGCTTTGGCAAAGCGACAATCAACGTCAAAAAAATCAACAAAATTATTTTGTTATCAAAAATATAATTTCTTCTCATTAATGTAATAGAATTGAAAATCAATCAGTCATCTTTTTATTTAAAATAATAGAATCAGACTAAACAAAAATAAACTAAATGTTATGTTTTCTTTCCAGATTACACAATCAAAACAAAAAAACCAAATTATATGCACTTCTAAAATCAATTTACATTTTTTATTCATATTAAATACGAGTTACTCATTACTCAGTTTTTGTATTACTCAGAATCAGTCACATTTACTACATAATTAGTATGACATTTCTCAAAACACGCAGGGGAAAGACGATTTTTGCAAATCTTATACCTAAACCTCGTTTCCTTGCGCTTTCTCTTTTTGCTGCACAGAAAGCAATTAGGGTATTTAATTTTCCTCTTTGAATTTTCTGTAGTCGGAATGTCTTCAGGCTAGTGACCATTGTAACTCTCTTTGCTGGCTGTTGCCTTTGCCCTGGCCTTTCGATTGTAGCACTATCATTTGTGCGTCTACTGGTATAAATACTTCCCGTTCAGATAACATATTTGCCCTTTAAGATACAATCGACTTTAGTCATCTGCATAATTAGCTTATCCCGATAGCTCTAAGTTTGCCCTTCTGGGTAGTTTGCAATCAGGCAATAAAGCTGATCCCCCCTGCGAATGCGGGGTATGCGTACGCGCTACAGATATGGGTTTGCCATCAGAAACCCAATTTAAAGTTGCCACATAAAAAAATAACATTTAAAACTAATATTAATGTACAATCGGGTTTATTGTACCAAAAAACGACACATTCTAGTGGTACATTATTTCACGGAACTATAAGCAGGACGAATTATGCTCAAAACCCACGTAATAAAAGATTCAGTAACAACCACAATATTTTTCCAACGGCAAAAAGTCTTTGAAAACTATAATTTTACTACATTATACTGGTAGCAGACACTGTGCCGGACGATAAGTATAATAAAGAAACATTCATTATTACATATACATATTTATCAGAGCGATTTAGTCTTATCGGATCTTGTATCGATACATCAAAATGTCGATACGAATCGGGAATCGATATCTGTCAATCATTCATTTTCATACAATGTCGATGGGTATCTCTAATGTTTGCATTAGTAAAAAAAAAGAAATAACCTAGAATTTTTTTATCTAATTGTATTTTATTTAGTTCTTCAAGTTTTAGCTCTAAAGTAAGTAGCTAAAAAGGAGGCAGTGACATTCTTTATGAAATAAACAAATTTATATTCGCAAACGGTTTGTTTACAAAGTTTTTTTTTGTAATTTGGTATAGATTATACATATAAAATAATTATACTAGACAGAAATCATAAAAATTCTAATTGTTTTCTCAAACTTACATAAAAGAGATACGGGTACAAAGACTACAGGCTAAGGATAGACATAAACAGTAACTGTCTAGTCAGTTACTCGCCAGCTACATGAACCATGCCTGAAATGCGTTTCACGGCTTACATGAGTTTTCTGAGCAATCGGCCACCCTTGTAATGTAAGACGTAATATACACATGGTGCCTGAAAATTTATAAATAAACCATAAAAGAGTTACGTCTACCTTAAAAATCCCTGCAATGGACAGTGTAAGACTAGAAGTGTAGGTAACCACGAGGAATTCGCTTAGTTCCATAGCGAAGGCGATGTACGCCCCCACGGACACCTTCAGCACGGTCTTCATGAGCACTTCCGAGCTCATGCTGTTCAGGTGATGGAAGCATCCCAAACCTGGAGAAAAAATATATAAATAAATACTCCTCCAACTGGCTAAATATATTTTGGAACCTTTCTTCAGGTTGCCTTTCAAACAATATTTCCAGAGTTGATTTAGAATCTCAAATCCCCTATCGACACGTGTTTGACATTTTTCTTAGGAGCTACGACTCCGCAAAAACACATACACACCTTAAACAAAAAATTAAAATAACATTTTAAAACAGAAATGTATTGTATTTTAAGCAGGTATGTCTAATAAGTGCCAACTGGCACTCCTCACTTGCGGCAACAAAACTTACATACCACGATTACTTAGCGTTAACAACCAGGTATGAACTTATATTGCGGGGAAACTCAGTGAAGCTCACAAAGTATCTATTGTCAAAAATTATAAAAAAAATGTAAAAATTACAAAAAGTGTATTGGATCAATTTGCGGAGCACATGTTATGCGTAGCTGTAAGCCTCTATTTAAAAAATTTTGAATTTTACCGCGCCCGTCCCTTTATATATATGAATCTGTTGTTTCGTTAAAAATAATTAACATTTCTTTGAATGTAACAGTGACGCGATTGGAAGGCGAAGTAGAAAAAAAAATTGATACGTACCTCATCAGAAACTTACCTTATACGCTAATAATGTTTATTGCCAGGCAATTCGAATTTTTAATAAATTGCCTGTCAAATTAAAAAAAAGCAGCCTCAATACAAGACTAAAAGTGCATTACGTGTCGTTTTATTTGAAGTTACGTCTAGTTCTAAAATTTATTCGACTGCATAAGATATTAAAGCTTTGAAAGATCATCTTTAAAACAAAGTTATTTCAGAGAAAACATTTATCAAGGTTATATGAGGTTATATGCGTAAATTAACTAAATTAAAACGAAGTTCAAAACCACATAAAAAGCACTGATAAGTGTCGGGATGTTGCAACAATTATCAACAATTTCATCAGGTTTTCCAAGCAGAATCTACTAAAGATGACAGCTTACACAAGGTACATTAAAAATAAATATATTCTAAAGACGAATTAATGAGTGCTTTAAAGATAGTCGATAATCGATCAAGACAGGGGCATCCCACAGCCTGTCTAATTCACTCACCCGTGAAGGAGACGTCTTAAGAGCAAAGCGACGACCTTCGGCGTTTTCTTCCTGCGTCGTCATCGTAAATATATTTTCGCGCTCAATTTTATCTCGATGGAGGAACTTATACAATTAACGGCATTACAGGTACTGTTTATTCTTGGCATTGTTTGCGGAATAAACAGTACCTTTTTCGAGATAAGGTATACTTTTTAAATGTAACAAAAAAAATCTAAAAAAATTAAACAACGTTTTGTTCTGTCTTTTTGTTTTGATTTAAGATTTCTTTTAATTCGGTCGACAAAACCATAATCTAATAATAATTATACACAAGTTTCGGGAAATCAAAACATTATTTGACCAAATTATTTAAAAAAAAATACTTAAAAATCGGTAACTTTCAGTATTTTCACTAAATGGCAAATATCTCGAGATCCATACATTTTCGCAGAACTAATTTTATTTGGATAGATCTTTACCTGCTCTAACTCAGTGTGACGTTTAATTCACGACTTTTGGGACACCCTGTATAAAGCACTGGGCGTGCGTGGCAAAATGTGGCTGATTGTACACACACACCAACGCGATCAAAATGTCCGAGGTCAAAGAATCTCATTTATGAAGAAGAATCTCCTAACCTACAGTGACATATTTACAGTCCCACGCACACATTAGTTGAGCCATCTATTATCATAATGAGGAAAGATTGTTTGTTTGTTTACATGTAATCGATCGAAGCGTAGGTGGCGCAGTGAATATTGATTTGATGTCTCCACCCAAATAGCTGGATGTGGCTATTTCCATGCAGTTTCATTATTGAGGCTGTCGTGATGTGATCGAGACTCTGATTTAAAATCGTTTCGTCTATTTCACAGCATTACATATACAAACTCATTATATTATAAAAAAAATTCTAAGATAGTTATTTACGATTATAGAACAAAAAGAGAAAGGGTCAATTTTGAGAATTTTTTTAAATATTATATTAAAGAGAGATAAGGTGTATGTGATATTCAGAAGCAACATCGTTCAAATTTTTTTAAACAAGATTAGATGCTACATTATAAACATAAATATAACCAAATACAAAAAACATAAAACACAAGAGTTTTTATTAAACTGCATAATTCAAATTATATTTATTTCTCATCATTGACAATTAATTGTTCTTATTGACGTCAAATAAATCATGACTACCACCAGTTCGGAAACCTTCGTGAAGAAGAACCGGCAAGAAACTTCAAGGGTCTTTTTTTTCAAAATCAATTTACAGTGTCTCTTTATGTCTATACAAAATTATTCATATCTGCATCTGTTAACTCGGCAAGTCTCCCTCCCCCCAAGTATCCAAACGACAAACACCCTCAAACGGCACCCATTCACGAGTTAAAGCGTTGAGCTCTTCGGGTCGAAGAACTCAACGAACAAACAGACGCATCACTTGACATAAGCTTGTCAAAACTTGTAATATGCTACTTACTATTACTATTTTAGTAAGTTTCTATGAACATAAATAAAAGCAGTATTTCGTATTCAGTAGTAAAATTTAGTTTGGTTACCTATTAGCTTTTTAGGCTCGCTTTAATAAGCGTGTCTTACATACACGCGCCAGCTTAATAGTGGAAAAAATCTATTATACCTACTGTTATCGGACTCGCTTCTAGAGACGGCGAACGGTTTGTGTGAGGTTTATTACTACGTGCCTAAGAAATTCTTCAATTCAAAGAAAAGGATCTCAACAATTAACCTACAAATAAAACAGACTACAGCCACAAGTTCTCAAATGTTGGTTCCGACCAGGGCCTTTCCATATTACAAACGTCACATTTCAATACCATGACTATAATCGCTAACGCTTTAATGTCTGTATATACAGTAGAATTTTCTCTGTATTTATGGTGTTCCATGTTACAGAATAATATTCTGCACAGGACGCGCAAAATGATAATTAATTACTATCACATTCGCTACGAAATGTATGTATTTATTTACAAATTTTAAGAAAACTTACAGCTAGGATGCGTTTAAAACGAGTAATAGACAAAGAGAGCCAATAACAAGTCATCACACATACCAGCTTGAAGTAGTGAAGACGAAAATAGAAAAGAGCAATAAGATAATTATTATTCATATGAAATGCCAGCTACAAAGATGCAGCCTCCTACATTTTTGGTCTGTGGTCGCACACTACCATGAATAGAGCAAAAAAAGTAGTGGATCGCGACATCCTGTTAGTTAAAGATTTTAAGAATTCGTCTTGTTTAAAATGGCTTAAAGCTACAGTCACTGTTTTTAAAACAAACCAAAATCGTCTAGCTAGCGTACTAATTTGTTCACAAGATTGCATGCTCGAACAATAACGACGGCGCTGCCGCGCAGGTTTAGTCTGTTTTGACATCAAAATCGTAAACTTCATGAAATCCTGATATAACCAGAAAGAAAAATTAGATCTAGTGCAGCGCCTGTCTAAACGATGCTTCAAAATAGCCTCTGTAAGAGTTTATTTGTTTTACAACTAGATTATATCGGTACACCGAATCGATTTCCTTTACATCATTTATATTTATATTGCCATTTATATTCATACTATTATGTATTAAATCATTTTTTTTTAAATAAGACTCTCATATATGATTTGCAACACACACAGTTGAACATTATAATCACTATCTTAATTTAATTTTTACTTCATTGGCCCTTTTAAAATGTAGTACTGTTTCACTTTTAAGACTAGTTCTAAAATAACCCCTCTGGAGATCAAACCTACCGTATTCAAATCTTCATAGCCGGTGACGTATTGGCAAAACCTTTTAATTAAACAAATGTATACAGGGTGTATCAAGACCGCTTCCACTAACTTTGGGGGATGAATATACTGCTTTTTCTCATTACGAAAAAGTACTTTTTATTTGTTTAACGCCAAAAATTTGGACATTTTCCAAAAAAATTCTATTTTTTAGCCTTACATAATATGTAAGAACAAACTGATTATCTGCAAATTTTAATTAAATACACAGTTTTTTTTTACAAAAAATAACCCGCAATGTATTGTTAAACGTATTTACAATCATTGCGGTTGCGGTTACTAAGCAACGCGAGTGCTCGCTTATTGCTACTTGTGCTCAGCTGACTCCATCTTCCCTTTTCTATCTCCCATTGTCAAAACCTTAGTAGGAAGGTAAGTGCCCACCTAGAAATCTTTGTTAAAGCACTTATTCTCCCTACCTAATACGTGCATACAACTTTATTAATTTATAAGAACACCTACAACCGGACGATTTTTCTTACCTTGCAGTTTAATGACAATACATTTACCTACTACTCATTTAATTACTACTCATTGATCTGATATCAATCAGCTGATTAAAATAAATAACGGCGAAAATAACTCCTGCAAATCATCTTTACGTGGGTATTACATTTTACGTACCTAATAACTAGCTTTCTGAATTACTGTGTAACAGAGTTGGATTCGAAAGTTTACTTCTTTCTTTAGAAAAATAATTGTAATAATACTTGTAAAACATTAACCTCATTACGAAATGCCGCAGTCGGATAAATTATAGCCTACGAGTCTCTCCGTTAATAAGATTCAAATTACACCTCGTTTGTCGCAATCAATCGAACTATTTGGTCTAACAAGAACAATAAATACAGAACAAAAGGTCCGACTGCCTTGACACTCGTAAAACATTAACCTCATTCCGCAATCGGGTAAATTTTATAGCCTGTGTCACTCCATGTCAAGACTCAAGATGATTCAAATGACACCTTGTTTTTCAATACCCATAGCCCATGAAATAGATTATTCTTTTCTGCATAAATACGGAAAAAAACCCTCCTTCCTTTTAGGCAATCGGGTAAAAAGTGTGTAGGTCCAAACATTAAAAAATTATCATAAAAAATTTAATTTTAAACCTTCACATTTAGTGGGTTTAAAATAACTTACAAGCAAAACATATAAGCTGAAATTGTGTCAAAATACAATAAAATGACATACCTATTAAACAGTTAATGCCTATTAAAAAAAATAAGCTCAAATAATTTAAAATTATTCCGCTCTATTGCAAAATACACTCACTAACCTGGCTAAGCCCTTCATGCTGGAACCACGCTCGGCGGTAGTCAGCCACAGTAAAATCGTCCAAATATCTACTCAGTTGCCTGTTTATAAAATCTAAGTATCACACACCATCTAAACGCCGTGGCAAAAAGACTGGTCCCAGGATTACATTTTTAAAAATACCGGCCCATACGCTGACGGACCATCGGGTCTGGTGACCGGTTTTCTGTGAAGCGTGAGGGTTTCCCTCCCACCACATGTGAGCGTTTCGCCTATTCCACATTCCGTTCCGAGTGAAAGTGGATTCATCCATCCAAATCACGTGCTCGATGAATTCAGGTGAACTCTGCTGCTGATCTAACGGCCACTGGCAGAATTCAGTACGACGATTGCGTAAGGCTGCATTCTGCTGCTTCGTAATATCCTTTGCACAGTTGAATGTGAAGTAACTGGCCTACCGTGCAGACGTCTAAGCTGCTGGGCAGCACTGCGCGTTTACAAGACGAGGGTTTTGGCGCACAACGTCTAAAATGCGCTCTTCTGATGCCCACCTCCAGAAGCTACAGGAGATATCGGCATACGAGTATTTGCCAAAACTCGCTGGTATGCATTGATGATCCAAGGTTGGTACGTAAAATCTAAATACCTAAGATAGATGATTTGCAGGAATTATTTTCGTACCGTTATTTATTTCGATCAGCTGTTGGTTATTTAGTTTGTTTCGTAAAAATTAAATGAGTTGGCACGAGGCAGGTAAATGATTTTTAACTAACTATTAAGTAACAAATACCTATCGTCAGGTTGCTCGTTTTCTTAGAAGCGAACAAAGTTGTTTTAGGTTGGATAAATAAGTGCTTTCACAGATTTCTAGGTACCTAGGTAGGATCATTAGGGACGTGGCTTGTTTCGTCATTTATTGGTCAATGCAGTACAGTAGGTACGCAGTGTTATCGTGAAGTGAGTATAACTAATGGCATAATTTGCTTTGCCTAAAGTAAGAAAAGTTCATTAAAAAAGGTCTAGCCTGGGCTTACGAATGAAATTTTTTGATCAAATGAATTTATCGAACTAATTATTGACAGGAATAATTTTCAGCCATTATTTATTTACTTCCTACTTCGATCAACTGCTTTTAATAGTACTTCTCATCGCCATCATACTTAAACCATTAAAAATGTCTATTACATAACACAAGAAGTCATTCGAACATAGGAAACTACTACATAAAGTTCACTTATGGTATTCATGCGATGCGTGATGGGCACGCTGCGAGTCAGCTGAGCGCAAGTAGCAACAGGTCCGCTGCACTCGCCCCGCGTCGCGTCGCTTAGCAACGGATCGGTCGCGCGGCCTGCCCCACTGCGCAATTATTGTAAATACGTTTATCGCGGTTTTTTTTGTAAAAAAAAACTGTGTATTTAATTGAAATTTGGTGATAATCCGTTTGTTCTTACATATGTTAACCTAAAAATATTGATTTTGGTATTGACATTTTTTTACCGGTCTTGATGCACCCTGCATAGGCAGTTAACACTTTAAAAAAATGACAAACACATAAATAACCCTCTGTCTTTGAATCTAAACTCTGAAATTGAATGCAGATTTATTTGTCGAACTAACAGCTGACCAAATAAACTCCGTTCTATCATTTCACTCTAAACAACAATTGGAACATTAGCTCGTAACAAAGCATTTGACACAAATCAATACTCGAGTCTGCCATCAGACGAAGCGTAAAACTTGAAAAAAAGAAAAAGGTTCCCTTTTGTGTTTTTACCAAGAAAAACTTAGGTTGTAACAAATTTGAAAGTCAATTGAAACCTAATAACATCGTTTAAATAAAACACTTTTTACCGGATATTATCGCGTATATTTTAGTTAATTTTAAAATTGTTTCGACGTTTCGGCATCTTTGCAGTTGCCGTGGTCACGATAGACTAAGGTGTTGTTCATCTATTGCCAGTAATAAAAACTACATGATTGTCAATACATATTAACGCCATCTGTTTCTCAGTCTTCTCGCATAACGTCCCGGATTGACACAAAAGGCACTGACTGTGTCCTGAGTTTGCAGTCTAACAGTTTGCTGGTTTTTCATTTTGATGTTTTTAAGTATTGGATCCCATGTTGATGAAAGTTTCCAACCATCTTCTCTATTGAAATTTGGATGTTTTTTAATTTCAATAGTTTCTCTGATCATCCTAGGTATAAAATGTTTCTCTTTTTTGCTAGGATCTTCACGGTATCAAATCTTAAATAATGGTTGGGCTTGTCTATGGAATGTTCACAAACTGCAGATTTTGAGGTTCGTTTATTTTTAACATCAGAGATGTGTTCTTTAATGCGAGTTGACACATTTAAAATTAACTAAAATATACGCGATAATATCCGGTAAAAAGTGTTTTATTTAAAGTATGTATCGTGAAAACTTAAGAAAAGTTCTAATAACATCGTGTTGCGAAAAAGTTTTACAACAATTTATTTACTCCCGTAGGTGTTTTTCTAGTTGCCAACGTGACAGAACAATCTGGCAACGTGACGTAAAATCGCTACGAAAAATAATTTGAGACTTCTACGAACGATATCTGTTGAATGATTGAAAACTGTGAATTGCAATTGCAATATTAATTAGCTTTTCGTGGTTATCAGGATTATTAATCCTTGATGTAATTTTAGACATTAGATCATTCAGAATTCCAGGGACCGTAGCAGTTTCATTATCTTTATCATACCCGATTGGTTATGGTTGGATTGGGATTGGATATGGATGGATTGGGTACGGTTAGACGAAGCTTCTTCATCTATTCTATCCTAGTGGAGGTTATTTTTAGTTTTTCGAGCCTTCTAAATAATCTCCCAAATCTTTTAAAATATAACTCTGAGATTTGCGGTTAAGACCGGGCATTGTAAGTTTGTATGCCAGAGATCACGATTATTCTCTGCAATTACATACAAAACTTATGAAAGTGATATTTGATGAGCTAATGCTTCACTTTACTGACTTCGTTTTGTCGGTTTCGAAAACACGATTCTTGAACTTTCATAGCACAGAAAAAATTGTCAAAGAAACCTCTTTCAAAATAGAAAATTTTACGGGCGACCCAGACCGATTTCAATTTCAAAATTTTTGTAGTAGATAGATAATAACAAATACTTCAAATTGTCGGTTGGAATTTTTAAAATTCATTGTAAATTTTAATTGAAACGAATAAAACAATTTGGTCGCTTACGACCTTTGATTATGTGCTGGCGCGCGCGCGTATTTGTATGCAATCACTCCCCGCTCAGACCGCAGCCGACCACTGTCAATCGTGCTCCCGTCCGCCATCGTACGCTGTGTTAAATTAATTATTAATACTGTGACATATTAAGTGAAAAAATGGGTAAATACGTGTCAGGTTTTCCAAACGTAAAAGGAAAGCTCTTTTAACTGAGCAATGTAAGAGTATGACTAAGAAAAGGTAAGTAATCGTCATATTTGTATAAATTTGTACCTACCGCAAGTTCTTTCTAACATCTTGAAAAAACGTGCCTCATTTCTCTAGCGTTACGGTTTACAATCGCAATTCACTGTTTCTGATAACAAACGGTCGACTCTATTTTGAAAATATTTTCTTGATTATATTTAAACCAGTTTTACAGCATATTTTTCAGAAAACTGTTGTTAGGACAAAGTTCAGAGAATAAAAACATGGAGTGGTCCCTGGATTTGGGTGAAAATAACACAATAACATGTCAGACCATTTCATAGAAGGGTATGCGTTATATATCATCAAAATATCAGTTATTAGTTAAATTTATAATAATGTATATTTAAAACTTTACAGAAAAGATGACAATAGTTGGCCAATGTATGCAGAGTTACAAAATGTGTTGCTCACGTAAGACTTCATTGGTAATCAGTGACCATGGTATAGCAATTTTTAAGATCAGTTATATATATATTTTTTTTTTAAACTGCAAACAATAAAAATAAGGACATTTTATGTGACATTCAACGTGTCTCAAAAGCAACAGTAGGTGTTCAATATAATTTTTAAATGATTTGGAAAGTCTGTCCATAGAAAAACCTATCATTTAAATATTTATAAATATTTTTTTATTTCAGATAGAAAAACAGTCTCAGGAAAACAGCGCTTCTCCTGAAATAATATTAGAATATGCTCTGATATTGCTGACGTTTCTGTATTTGAAGAAGTTTCCAGCGACGGTGAAGTCGCTAACGTTGATAGCTCAAATTACGTAATGCCATTTATAGAATATTGACAGCCAATACTGAAGTGTGTCTTGCTTGTTTATTTGTTAATTTCATGTTGTATTATGTAAAAAGTAAATACGTTGAAATGGAAATAATATTGTTTAAGCTAAAAATGTGTGAATGTTAAATATAATTTAAAAATATTAGGTCCTTACATATGAATTTGGCGTTTTGTCGTACTGGCCACTTTGATCTATATTATCTCCTCTTTGGTTAAGAATTCCAATTTCAAATTTATCCAGCTATTTACTTACGCATTTGTGTTTCGAAAACCGTAATTAATTTGTTTTTACCTTTTTTGGTTTTTTCTTTGCGTCACTAGGTTTACAAAATGGAAAACTTGAAATATCGCGTTATTGACGAGTACGAGTTCCAACGTGGCACGAGTGTTGCAGAAACGGCTCGAAGTATTAATGCTGTGTATGGCAGCGGTGCCGCCAGAAAAGACAGTGCGCTTTTGATTCCAACGTTTTCGTTCTGAAAATTTCGACCTGCAGAACAAGCCCCGCGGATGGACGGAGACATAACTTCATAATTAAGAATTGAAGGCTATTGTGGAAGCGGATCCATCGCAAACCACGCCCGAGTTAGCTGTAGGCTGCGGTGTTAGTGACAAAACTGTTTTAATCCCCTTGAAGCAAATCGGGAAGGTGAAAAAGCTTGAGAGGTGGAGAAGATACCTCATGAATTGAGTGCAGCAAACCGACAAACGCGCGTCGACTGCTGCGATTTTAAATTGAATCATTCATCAAATCACCTGTGATGAAAAGTGGATCCTGTACGACAATCGGAAACGCTCATTACAACGGCCTGGCGAACCAGCCAAATCCTGCCCAAGCGAAAATTCACTCAAAAAAAGTTACTTGTGAGCGTTTGGTGGACTAGTTCCGGTGTCGTTCACTACAGCTTTCTTAAATTTGGCCAGACGATTACGGCAGAACTCTATTGTCAGCAACTGAAAACCATGATGGAAAAGCTAGCTGCTAAACAACCGACGCTGGTCAATCGCTCTATGCCACTGCTGCTTCAGGACAACGCTAGACCACACACTGCACAACAGACGGCTACCAAATTAGAGGAGCTTCAATTGGAATGTCTAAGACATCCACCGTACTCCCCGGACCTTGCTCCAATAGATAACCATTTTTTTAGAAATTTTTTAAAAATCTTACAAGGGAAAAAATCAACTTCGATGGGTAGTCCAAAGCGCCTTCAAAGATTTTATTGATTCCCGTCCGAATGGTTTTTTTTTTGTAAAAGGTTCATTGAGCTACCTATGAGATGGCAAAAGTGCGTAGACAGCAATGGTACATACTTTGTTAAATAAATATATTATAATTTTAAAAAACTGACTGTATGTTTCTCCCTTACAAAACGCCAATTTCGTATGTAATGACCTGATATTTTACTTACTAAAACTATTAATAAGCAAAATTTAATGTATGTATTATGTAGATATATAAATGAAAATTTGTAAATTATTGTGAGGACTGTAAATAAAATACTATAATGTAAAGATGTAACAATTTATGTTAAAATGTTAATTATTACATGTTGATTTGTTTGTAAAATTAAATGTATATTATTCTGTATATTATCCTCTAAAAACAGTGTGTTTGGATTATTAATTTTCTGCTAGCAGAAGGCAGTATTATAAATCTCATCCTATTATGAACAGAGAAAAGAGAAATGACATAAGAAGTCCGACTATAAAATATATTCTAAACATAAATATACACTAGTATAAAATAGCAAGGATCCGCGCGACTCTCAAGCCGCGTAATGCATCGGGGTGTGGTCGGGTTGAGGGACGCAAAAGTTCTATTTTAGATCAATTGTTTACCGATGCGTCGCCTTAACGGGCGCTACCCACATATTCGGTCGGCAATATGCGTTGAACGGCAATGCCGACCCGAAACAGCTACTACACTTTGGCTAGTGCCGATCGGATAGGCCATTCGGAATTTATAAGGACAGTTCATTAGGATCGTCATGCAAAAACTGGAACTTTCATTTACACATATTTGCCAAAGCCGCCCGGCACTGCCGAATGAAGCCTCCCCAGCCTCCCCAGATACGTGGGTAGAACCCATAAGACGTAGGGTTCTATTTCGCATCTACTAGTGATAGACATTTTTCCGCCATATACCTGAACTTAATTGGTGAGAAAATCAATTTATAATCAACATTATTCCTTACTAACCTTCAAACAATACAACGAACGGCAGCAGCGATATAAACATCCAAGGTTGAACATGGAACACCATGTCCACTGGATTGTGTAGGCCCAGTTTACTCTTCTGCATGAGGTGCTGCGCGAAGGTCCACCTTAGGCCGGCCGCGAACGAGGCGAGCAGCAGAAAGCAGAACCCCTGAGGGTTGAACTGCGTAGCTTTGTATGTGAACATTATTAGGCCGGTTGAGATCGTGCAAACTATCCCCACTAGAGACCATGACTGTAAGAGAAGAAATATTTATTTTGGTTAATTATGAATGTTTATTTGGAATATTTACATGTATCTTACCTATAAATAGACAGGTAATTGCTTAGCTTTTCGAAAATACACGATCGTCGCTGTACTAACCGACCAAGTTACGAGGGTTAAACTGAAAGTTCTTAGAACTGGCCACTTGTAAACAATATAATAAAAAAATTATTTTAAATTTTGAAAATGGAACTCTTTGCCAATATTATTAGGTATGTATATCATTGGTCTTTTAAAATTGTCTGCGTCACATCAGCCTAAATTTAACGCGAGAAAATTTTCATGCAATATTTTTTTATGACTTTCGATGTCATTTAAGTCAACAAGAAAGTTATGATATGCTACGATTGGCATTTCACGATAAAACCCCATCTCGTGCTACTGTTTACAACTGGTTTAATGAATTTAAACGAAGTCGCACTAATCTCACCGATGATCTGCGTGATCGTCAACACAGATAACATCTGTGTTGTGCGGCGTATGATAGAGAGACAAAAGAGTGACCTATCAGCAGATTCGTACAAGCTTAGGCATCGGTATGAACCAAGTGCACAAAGTCCTCTATGAACATTTAGCATTAACAGACCCCTAAGGACGAGTGGGCAAAGTGCTTTTCTCAGTGGTTCAATCGGATGCAGCGATGTATTGACGTGAATGGACGCTATGTTAAAAAGATATAATAAAACTAATATCTAGCTAGTTTAATTAGTTTTCGATTTTCTCAGAACTTTCAGTTTGACCCTCGTATTTAGAAGAACGTAGCTTGGTCGATTGAATAGACATAGAATGAGGCTCTAATCCACCTTTCGTTCCCCTTCATAACTATAGATGGCACTTTCCCATTAAAACCTAACCATTGGGTAAATACCTATTTAAACCTTATATACCTTCCCAAATTTCATTTTCTTGGGTTAAAATTAGAAGAATTTTTTTTAGAAATTCACTAGTTGTGTATGATTCACATTTTCTCCCAGATAAACACACCAAATTATTGGCCCTAAAGTAAACAGAGCTTTTGTTTTGAACGATCATCCAGCGAATCGGGGGGATTTCAGAATAAACAAACAAATATAAATATCAACAACCATGACCTGAGAACAAACATCTGTTTTCATCACACAAATGAATGCGCTGACCAGGACTCGAACCTGGACCTTCGGCGTATGGCACAAGGCTACTTACCACAACACCACTCCGTCATCTTGTTTGATAATGTGACTTTAATGTATGCATATTTAATTTAATTGAACGGTGATTTAAAAAACGTTCCGAATCTAAATAATATAAATTTTTACTACCAGATGATACTTTTATTGACACGATGTTTAACTGGTGTACTTTGGTGGCTCTTTATGGCATAGTATCTCTGTATTAACCAGAGCTTTTTATGTGTTCAAGCTTTACAATAAAAAGCTTTATATGGGCATACTTAAATTTAGGACAGTACCAAAAGTATGTACAACAACATATGAGACAAAGTATCTAGTTTTCCGTGCGGATACTATATTTTAATGAGAAATAATAAGTCAAGCCACTGATTTATTCATTGGCTATAAAATAAAACTTATAATTTTATGACTGAGCCACGAGAAAATAAAATAGCCTCTGACAAACTTACTTGTCTTTTTTACGAGGACAACTTTATATCCAGTAGATCTCTTCAAGTAAAGATCAACAATTATCTTAAGTTGTACTCCATAATTACATGTTGTCATCTTATTTAATAACTCAGCCACTGATTATATATTTCACCACCATTATAATTTTTACTTCCTCAAAAAAATATATTTCAAGCATCTATAGACAACATCACTGATAGCGTAGTAGTTAAATTTGGTTTAGGTAAGGTCAGGCTGTAATTACCGCATGCGCGAGCCGAGCGAGCGAAGCGAGCTTGGTGCGGCAGCACCCGGCGAAGCGCCATAATCGCAATTGGATGATAATTCAAAATTTTGTAGCAAAAACATCATCAGACAACATATTTTCAGTGGCTAAGACAGTATCGTTCAGACGTTCGCAAATTGTAGCTGACTTAGTAATTTTAAAGGCAATGTAGATTTTTAGTGTATACAGATAGTATTATTTACACGCTCGTCGGTTGTGGCCGAGTTATTAATTTAGATGACAACATGTAATTATGGAGGACAACTTAAGATAATTGTTGATCTTTACTTGACGCGATCTACTGGATATAAAGTTGTCGTTGTAGATGGCAATATAGATTTTTTGTAGCGTATAATGCTATTAAAAAGAAGTCTGTTTAATTAGAACTATATTTTAATTCATAAAGTAGTACGTACTTTAAAGAGCGAAACCCACAAAGTCGCGCCTCATTCTTTTGTTGGCCTAAGGTTGCACACTACGACGTTTCGTGTATTGCACCCACTATGCATTTATTTATTCCTTTTAAAATGTATGTTTAAAAAAACTTTTAAAAACAGAATAAAGATTTAATTAATATATAAGAAATGCTTGTACAAATATACTATTGAATTTCATAAGAATTTTCTTCCAGAACACCTGGGCCTGGAGAGTTTGATTCAAACTGCGTTTTGTTAGTGTGTTAATAGTAAACATACCAAGTAACATAAACAAACAAGTAAAACACTTAAAATGTACACATGTGTGTACATACTAGCACACAATATATCAAAATTAAAGACACATAATATGAATAACAACAAAACTAAGCCTAAGAGAGATACTTTACTTGTGTTAGGGAGTTCTACAGCATGACCGCATGTACTGTGAAAGAATAAGAAAAGCAG
Source organism: Marasmarcha lunaedactyla (assembly GCA_923062675.1). Classification (NCBI taxonomy): domain Eukaryota; kingdom Metazoa; phylum Arthropoda; class Insecta; order Lepidoptera; family Pterophoridae; genus Marasmarcha; species Marasmarcha lunaedactyla. The sequence goes on along the minus strand of OV281339.1, from coordinate 6,017,964 downwards.
TCGGTTTTATGAGGAAACCTTGAAAAAAGGAACGTGGACATGGTCTAATTCGTCTTCTTAATGGAGTAAAATTTTTAAATAAACTATATTTATAGCCTGCAATCACACTATATTGTGATATTACATTTCATCAGTTTATATTTTTGCTCGCAAAGAGACAAATTGTTTAAATGTATATCATATAATTATAATACGTATTCAATATTTGTGTGTTAAAAAATGAGTATAAATTAATTATTACCATTTTGTACACTTTCATCTTAATTTAACCCCTTCATATGCTATCTCTTTTTATAACTAATAAACAATACCACTGCCGCTCAATACTTAGGTTAATCAGATAAATTAAAACAGGCAACAAAACTAAATAATTAATACGAGCAATACTTTTCGAATCCAAAACAAATGACTTCACGTTTCGCAGTTGTCTGTATATAATATAGTAGTAGTATACAATATACAAAAAGAAAATGCTGGTAAAACTCATATTACAATGAGTGATATACAGAGTGTCCCAGGAATGACTGTCACTGTATGAGCGCAGCCTGACGGCTCCAATCAGTGTTTGAAATACAGATAGCTTTTATGACACGGGCTATCGCTAATATTTGTAACATATTTAGGGAAATTCAGCAGCCAAGAAGCACACTCAGGCAGTATAATTAATATGAATCTGAGCAAAACTACTTTTTTACTTTTTTATTTTGTTAAACTGGCCTAAACACATCTTATGACAGGCTGACACCTTAACTGAAATAATCTGTAAATGAAATAATCTGTAAATTTTTTTCTCTAATGTGTAGTACATGTAGTACTGTCATAACAATTAAATGTCATAATATTAAACAGACAGAAACTGCAACATACAAATTGGCACATTCAAGATATTAAGCAATACCGAAATCAACGAAGTGCGGAACAAGGTCAATCTTGCATAGCTAAACTAGGAAATGCTGAGTCACTTTTACATTCGCGTAAAAACATAAACTCATTTCCTCCATCAAAAGTTTCAGAACCGAAATGGTATTAATATGCAAAAGTCGTTATTTATATGCAGCATTATTTGTTTCTACAACATTGCATTTTTATCATACAATTTAGTTATTTTCGTCCTGCCCACATTATTGGAGGAGCCGAAGTCTAATCCTTCATGCATGTTGTTAAAAATAAATCACCAATCAGTGTGAATTTTTTTATAGGGTTATATTTTTTATTTTGCTAAACGAAAACAAAATACTGTCAAATCTACCAATAATAAAATAATTATTTTTTCGCAAAAAGCATATAAGGGAATGACGCTGCTGATGAGATTAACATAATGCATTATTTTAAATATAGTGACTGTTGTGTTACAGAAACGATGATACTATCTGCTTAGACGGCAGAGTAGTGTAGTGGTCAGTTGCCCTGTCTCATACGCCAGAGGTCCCAGGTTCGAGATCTGGCCGGGGCATTCATTTGTGTGATGAATGCAGATGTTTGTTCTCGGGTCATGGTTGTTTGTATTTATATATGCATGTTTATTCTGGGTTCCCCCTCAGTTCGCTGTATGGTCATCCATAACACAAGCTCTGCTTACTATGGGGCCATATTCGTGTGTTTGTCTGGGGATTATTATTATTATTTGTAAAAGATTGCATCACTAATTCCAAGTAATGAGAGATTCTTTTGGATATATGTAACTATAAGCATGTAACAACCTTGACTTCAATATTTCCATGAGATTAAGACAGATCTTAGCTAATTGATTCCTACTAAAAAAATGCTACTAATTTTATCAATGTGAAATGTTGTAAGTATAAATGTATGATTTGCTATCATGCAAAAAGACTGCTCTAGAAGAATAATCTAGATGAGAGGGGATTTAACAGTATTTAAATTGCAGACGAAGTTACATGAATATTCTATTGTTATAGTGCAAAAATAAAATATCTTATTAGACATGTCATGACCATAGTCTATTAGAGTACATAAAAATATTTTCTTTGCATCAATTTAAAGGTGTATAACAAAATCAAAAATTTTTTTTTTAATTTGGAACATTATAACAAGTTCAAACATTTCATCTAGGTTTGGGTTGAGGTATATAACAATATCAGTTATTGAAAGCATGTCTCAGAGTTCTTCTTCTTAAAATAATATAATAATAACTGACCTTCTTCTCCAGTCTAAGTAATATGGCAAATATCAGTATAAATATGATGGTAGTGGACTTGGTCATAGTGTACAAGGATATTGTCACCAAAGCAAGGCCCCAATTGGAGAAGCCCACATCTATACCGCTGGCTAGGCCCGTTGGCCCAACAGACTTGAGGCAGGTCATCAATGGCAGCCACAGCTGTGAAGATCCTGTCACTATGTAGATTATGGTGCGAATTATAACTGAGAGTACCCATTTTACAACCAGATGGTACATGACAACTGTCAATGGATAATCCAGGTTCTGAAAAATGGAATTTTGTTGTAGTAAGTTTGTGATTGTATATCCCAAAGATGAGATATCTTTTGTGATGAGAAATATCAAGATAAAAATTAAAAAATTGGCTCGTTTTTATTATTTTGAGAAGAGATTTGAGTAATTGTAACCAAATCTTATTAATACTATGTGCATTATTACAGTTGTTAGGTTTCAAAAACATATTATTTGAAATTGTTAAATAAACAAATGAGCTTATCAGACTAGTAGATAGTTTAGTTATCATAAAAAGATATAATATTCCTGACACACCACTAAGTTAATAATATGTATAATTAAAATTACTAATTAATGTATAAGTATAATTACTATTACTTACTTTGTACTTAACCATACAAAAAGAAAACTTATCAAAAACATAGATATTTTGGAACACTTTGTTCGACACAATCATTAATATAACAATGGTTTGTTTATACCTGTAACAGCCATCGCTGGTAAAATGTAAGCCCAATTGATAATGAGAAATATAGTAGAACCATCATCAGAGACAACACCATCTTGTGCGAAGGATTTTCTTGCCAATTTGCTAGTGGCCTTTTTGCTACAACTTCTTCCTCATCAACATCGTTTTTAGAAGACAGCTGTGCGTATTCTGCGCCCGGCATGGCGATATTTATAATATTGTCTCCTACATCTAACTCATCGGTCTGAAAGAAGCTTACTGTTAATGCACAACATTAAAGTCTTTGATTAATAATCATTAAATATAATAAAACGTTTAATTCTAGTAAGTCAATATGCTTACAAGTTCCAAAATTCACCTGTTCGTTCACTCAAGAGCAAGAACCACGAATACCACGAACTAACTAGTGATGCTACGCATCAGACGAACGTCTTCCTAACCAACACTAGGAACGAACTTTTTCAATTTGACAACTATTTTTTTTAATTTAGATTGTCCTCCGTTTTTTTTAAATGACGGCATTGGAGGAATGTCAGCTTGGCGTTTGTGGTGCAAACACGGTTTAAATTATTTATTTTTGGATAAAAATAATTATTGGAGTCATTGGGATTATTATAGTTATTTCACAATCCAGTTGTGGTAAGTAGTTTAAGTAGGTAGATTTAGCTGTAGTTTGTATTTGTACATTTCTTATTTATTTTCGGATGTATAATGGATGACGTCATTCCCCCAAAACCTCCGGATCCTGACGTCCCACGCGGTTCATCACCTCTGGACATTAGGAACGTCTCACAGGATTTGTTCAGCCATTCTTCCCTCTCTCAGTCCAGGAAGCGGCCGGATGCCCTTTCGAGTGATTTTTCAGATGTTACTCCATTCCCCAAGAAAGCAGTTTTAGATACTCCCAGTTTGTCTCAATCTGTGTACTTCCCCCCAGTCTTACTGAAAGTAAGATTTATTCTGTCAACGATTCATTCAGGGCCGTTTATTGTACATGTCTCCAAGGCTGAGGCTAAACCTTCTGCCGGAACTACTCTGAACCCCCTAACTTTCGGTAAATTTTTATTTAACAACAAAATTAATGGCATTAAATTAGACGGAGTAAAGAGTGTTGGTAGAAACCGGGTCTCGGTTGAGTTCACCTCCGCCGGGGAAGCTAATGATTTTATTAAGAATCAAAGTGTTGCGTCGAACAATTTCATCGTCATTATTCCAACGTACAATGTCACCCGTATGGGTCTTGTGCGTAGCGTGCCCTCCTAATGGTCCATGGAAGAATTTGTGTTGGCAATTTCTCCCTCCCACGGTTGCGGTGTAGTGCTTAAAGCTAGGCGACTCAATCGTAAAGCTGTAAGCTCATCCGGTACAGTTTGGTTACCTACAGGTTGTAATCTCATTTTCTGGCCAAAAATTTCCAAAGAACTTACTTGTTTTTTAATTCTTCAAGTAGAACCGTACATCTTACCTACTATCCAGTGCCTAAACTGCTGCAGGTTTGGGCACATAAAAGCACAGTGTCGTTCTAAGCCACGCTGTTTCCGGTGCTGTCAGCCTCACTCCGGTGATAGATGTGTAGTGCCTCTCGATCAAGTTTCATGTTTACTTTGTTCAGGTTCTCATTTGGCCACAGATAAATGCTGTCCGGAACATTCTAGGCAAAAAACCATAAAAATGGCCATGTCCCAAGACAATATTTCATTTAAAGAGGCCTCCTCCCGATTCCCTGCCGTGCGTAAATCGTACGCGGATGTTACAAAATCTTCTGTACCATTCAACTTACCCCCGTCAACTTCTGCTTCGCCTAATCCATCAGCGATTTCATACAGAAAAACTGTTTTCACTTCAGCTCACCCAAAGCTCCTCGTGCCCCGGGCTTCGATAAAGCTGCACACGAGGCTCTCATTAGGGACTATAATATGCCCCCCTCTAAATCTGGTTGTGCTCTCTCTTACCCTCTACCTTCTCAGCCTAATGACAACATCTTGGGTTTTTTTATCACCCTCCTTATAAATATGCTTTCCAAATATGAAGATCTTAACTTACCGTCCTACGTAGCAGATAAACTCTCCCCTCTCTCTAACCTTTTTTTAAAAAATGATCAAACTTCTACAGTGGAATTGTAGGAGTATCCGTCACAAAACTCACGAGCTTTCTTACCTAGCTCACCATCATAACATTTCGGCTATTGCTATCTCTGAGACTTGGCTAGTCCCGGATAGCCGTTTCCGTCTTACAGGATATGCCTGTCTTAGGGATGATACGTCGGATGGTCATGGCGGTGCGGCGATCTTCGTAAGAAGTGCTGTGCTTATTCTCGTATCGATATACCTCCTCACTCTTTCGAATTAAATGTTGTTGCTGTAAAAATTTTAAACTTTGTTATACTATCTGTATTTATTTCCGACCCTTCGGTAGCTCTTATTAATGAATTTCAATCTTTACTATCGTCACTTCCTCACGCCCCTGTCATTATTCTCGGTGACTTCAATTGCCATCATCATCTCTGGGGTTTCCACTGCTCCCAATCAAACGATGCCTCTGGTCTTCAGTTGGCAGATTTGATTGACGATCAAAATTTTTGTGTGCTCAATGACGGCCGGCCCACTAGGTCTGTTGGTCCGCACCAAAATCCGAGTGCAGTGGATTTTTCCACGTGCTCATCTTCCCTGGGTGCGTCCCTATCCTGGAACAGGCTTAACTGACAGCATGGGAGTGATCACTTTCCTGTTGTAATATCCTTACCATCCTCTACTTTTGTTCCTACCTCCCTTCCTCCTCTTCTGAAATATAAGATCTCCAAGGCAGATTGGCCCAAGTATGCGGCGGATACCAACATGTTATGTTCTTCCATACCTTCTGCTAATCAAGATAACATCATGGAGTGTTATGTCAACCTTATGTCTTGTGTTCTCACAGCAGCTAATAACCATATTCCGCAGAAGCGTTCGGACCCGAAAGGCAGAGCTTCCCCTCCTTGGTGGGATTCTGAATGTACAGATATGATCCGACTAAGACGTTCGGCTGAAAAATCCTACATCGCGAGCATGTCCCTTCATAACTTTTTAGAATATAAGAGGGTGGCAGCACTAGCGAGAAAGTTATTTAAAAAGAAAAAGAAGGTAGCTTGGCGTAGTTTTTGCGAGAGTTTATCTCCTCGCTCACCTTCGTCCAAGGTGTGGGAGGCTCTGAAACGTTTCCGTGGTTCTGTGTCTTATTCTCCATCTCCAAACTCTAATATGCCGTTTCTTTGGCTTGATCAGTTTTTTGATAAAATTGCCCCGCCTTTTGTGCCTTACTCCGATCTTCTTCCTGTCCCCTTTTCATCGTTAGTGCCTTCAAACTGCCCCTTTGACAGTACCTTTTCCATGCAAGAACTGAATCTTGTCCTTAGTGGTCTTCATGATCCGTCCCCCGGCCTGGATGGTATCCCGTAATCCCTTATAGCTAGAGCAGGGACAGTCTTTAAAGAGTCGCTCCTTAGTCCTATTAATATAATTTTTCTTACCGGTCAGATCCCAGATCGTTGGAAAGTATACTTAGTTACTAAATCCCATTATTAAAAAGCGGTAAAGACCCTTTAGATGCAGACTCGTACCGTCCTGTTGCCCTGGCCTCTTGTCTGTTGAAAATTACAGAACACCTTGTCAAAAATAGGCTGGAATGGTATGTAGAATACCATAATATTCTTAGCAACACGCAATTTGGCTTTCGTAAGGGTTTAAGCACGATGGACAGCTTGAGCATTTTCACGGCCGATTTAAGGTTAGCCCTATCTAGCAATGAATCGGTCGTGGGGGTGTTCTTGGACGTTTCTTCTGCTTACGACCATGTCCAGCTTCCATTGCTTAGGCTTAAGATGCTTTCTTTAGGTATTCCTACAAGCCTTTCAACTTTTATTTTTAATCTATTAGTAGAACGCTCTATTAAAATCAGACACTCCCACGCCAACTTTCAGCCCCGAAAAGTTTGGCGAGGTCTCCCACAGGGGTCTGTTTTAAGTCCCCTGTGATATAACATCTATACGTATGATTTGGATAGATCTGTGTCTTCCTTCTGCGACGTCTTACGATATGCGGACGACATTACTTTATATTTGCGCGTTATGAAAATAGAGGAGGCCCCCTCTCGTTTGAATAATGCCCTAAATTATTTAGGCATCTGGCTAGGTAATCACGGTTTGTCCCTATCTACATCTAAAAGTAAGGCTGTAATTTTTACTAGGAAAAGGGTTTATTCTCCCATTTCAATTGTTTTCCAAAGTCAACCAATTCCGTTTTACAATGAGGTAAGGTTTCTTGGTGTAGTTTTTGATTCAAAACTTTCCGGGACACCACACCTTAACTATGTTTCCAAAAAATGCGAGGCCAACATCAACGCCATTCGGGCTCTGCTGGGGTTCTCACCCCTATACCCAGAAGCTAATATACAACGCATTGATACGGAGTCTAATAGACTACGGCTCTTTCTTATTGGAACCCTGCCATAAACCAGGTTTGAAAATGCTCAAGCTGTCCATCGTGCTTAAACCCTTACGAAAGCCGAATTGCGTGTTGCTAAGAATATTATGGTATTCTACATACCATTCCAGCCTATTTTTGACAAGTTGTTCTGTAATTCTCAACAGACAAGAGGCCAGGGCAACAGGACGGTACGAGTCTGCATCTATAGGGTCTTTACCGCTTTTTAATAATGGGATTTAGTAACTAAGTATACTTTCCAACGATCTGGGATCTGACCGGTAAGAAAAATTATATTAATAGGACTAAGGAGCGACTCTTTAAAGACTGTCCCTGCTCTAGCTATAAGGGATTACGGGATACCATCCAGGCCGGGGGACGAATCATGAAGACCACTAAGGACAAGATTCAGTTCTTGCATGGAAAAGGTACTGTCAAAGGGGCAGTTTGAAGGCACTAACGATGAAAAGGGGACAGGAAGAAGATCGGAGTAAGGGACAAAAGGCGGGGCAATTTTATCAAAAAACTGATCAAGCCAAAGAAACGGCATATTAGAGTTTGGAGATGGAGAATAAGACACAGAACCACGGAAACGTTTCAGAGCCCCCCACACCTTGGACGAAGGTGAGCGAGGAGATAAACTCTCGCAAAAACTACGCCAAGCTACCTTCTTTTTCTTTTTAAATAACTTTCTCGCTAGTGCTGCCACCCTCTTATATTCTAAAAAGTTATGAAGGGACATGCTCGCGATGTAGGATTTTTCAGCCGAACGTCTTAGTCGGATCATATCTGTACATTCAGAATCCCACCAAGGAGGGGAAGCTCTGCCTTTCGGGTCCGAACGCTTCTGCGGAATATGGTTATTAGCTGCTGTGAGAACACAAGACATAAGGTTGACATAACACTCCATGATGTTATCTTGATTAGCAGAAGGTATGGAAGAACATAACATGTTGGTATCCGCCGCATACTTGGGCCAATCTGCCTTGGAGATCTTATATTTCAGAAGAGGAGGAAGGGAGGTAGGAACAAAAGTAGAGGATGGTAAGGATATTACAACAGGAAAGTGATCACTCCCATGCTGTCAGTTAAAATGCCTGTTCCAGGATAGGGACGCACCCAGGGAAGATGAGCACATGGAAAAATCCACTGCACTCGGATATAAACGTAAATTAATTACTACATTTGGGAATTGAGTGTGGGAGTGGGAGGAGTGGGAGTTATGTTACGGAAATTGAGCAACGCAAACTATTCACTCGTTAAGCATTGAAACTGGCAGATCTAACTGATTGATTGAAAATTAAATTAAATTTTGCGTTTTATGGCAATCAGCTGTAGTTACTACACAATAACTATTTCTGCCAATTATAAGTATTTATATAATAAAACTTTAATTATGTTAATAATTAAAACATTCAAAGATAACCTAAAACCATACATCATTGATTAAACATAGAGTTATCATTCATCATTCACATTCAAATGACATATGACAATTGTAGGCCCGAAAATTAGCAATAATTCCTAGTTTTTTGGTATGAAGACTACCTGCTATGACGAATACGTACCTACGTAGCGAGATCTTTTCCCTAGTCTGTGAACCAAGGAACTCAATCACTTCAATCACTTTAAAAATAAATAAATAAATATTTCTAACAATCACATCACATCATCTAGCCCAAATTAAGTATCATTAAGAACTTGTGTTATGGATACTAGATAACGGATAAATAGACTTAAGAAATATATAAGCACACATAGATATTTTTTTTCATGTATAAATATTAGAAATAAAGTTAAATAAACATACGTACACATCCATGACTAGCATTATGAATTATGATTCGCCTAAGTAAAGAATTGTGATAGAACCAAGAACCAAATGTACTGATACAAAACACCTTGCTTATATCAACACTCGAATAATAGTTACGTAATAGTAAAAAGAAGTTAGTGTGACAATAAAAGTTGTCATACTCACTTATTAATCACAAATAGTTATATTGTCCTAATGAAGGATTCGTAATATAAAACACTGAACGGAAATAAAAAACGTCTAGGTGCAGGTTTTACAACGATACACAATCACTAACAAACTATCACCTGTTGTCACCACAAATATTCGTGAAAACAATTTGAATATAAACACATTTAGAACATAAAGCACTGCACGGGAATACAACACGTCTAGGTGCAGTATTTAAAACGATAGGAACGTACTAAATAACCCTAAGCACAAATAGTATGAACTTATGAAATAACCTAGAAAACTAATTTATAGGCATAAACACTTTTAACACTTTTACAAACTAAACGTAAACGACAGGTACTCAACTGTTACTCTGGACAGTCAAATACGAGAATAATTATTTTGTTGTAAAGTGTTTGCTTCTATCAACCCACAAAATCTATAACGATAGTTGCGAATAACTAGGCGATTGATAATCGGTTTATACTTGTATAGATACCTACCAAACGAGATTACCGATCGAGACCAGTTCAAAGTGAGAGAAAATAATAAGTACAGAATGTTACGACGACGTAATAGTAAAGAAATGCTCGTAATATCCTACAAGTACCTAAAACGAGTATGCGATACTCACTTATGAACTAATTCAGACCGACAGAATGTGATAAGTACCTATTAGTAATTAAGAATTTCTATAGATTTTGGGGATTATTTTTAATTACGATGAGAACTGCTCCTGTAATTATTATTTATTGAAGAACTCATAGGGATTTGACTAAGTAGGCAAGTAATTACAATTACAAATGAGAATATATGCAACTTAGCATCAACGAAAGGTTTGTATTGCAACTATCTACGTAATAAACGATGTAAAAATAAATTATAAATAAGCAATGAATTTTACGTAAGTATTTCTTCACTTATTTATAAACATTTTTCGGGTTCTTCGGTCAACTGCGTCCATCGTCCTGCGTCCATCTAGTTGGTACTTTGCACAACCATCTCAAAGGTGGCTACAGTACTCCATACAAGATCGAACTTGAGCTGTATACAAATTAAGTATCTGTTCAGAACTGAAGTACCGTCGGACCTTCGAGATGATTCCCAACTTCTTTGAAGCAGTTTGAGCCACGGACACAATTTGTTGCCCAAGGTTTAGTTGGGACGATATAGTTACGCCCAGAAGCCCTAGGTGGTCGGCTAAGAGTACAGAAACATTTTGGAAAGTGGGCGTTAGGTCGAAACTGCTCTTTTTCGCGGAGAATAATCACGCCTGTGTTTTCGACAGGTTAAATTTGACCAAGTTGGACTTGCCCCAATCGGACATTTTCTTTGAGGCCAAATCCAGCCGCTTAATCATGGACTCTCTCAAAGCCCGGATTTCTAGAGGACTCGCTCGCGCATTGGACATTTATCTCTTTACAACGGTGCTGTCATGAGCGTAACCAATAATGCCTGGGGTTAGCAGGTCGTTAATGTGCAGCAAGAATAACGTTGCAGAGAGAACCGATCCCTGAGGTACCCCGGCATTAATTGCCATTAGGTCAGAAGAGCAGCCGTCTAAGACTACTCAAATTGACCGTTCCCTCAGAAAATCAGATATCCAGTCGCAGAGCCCTTTAGGTATCCGTAAGCTGGAAGCTTACTCAAGAGACCATCATGCCAGACCTTATCAAAAGCCTTGGAAATGTCTTAGGATACAGCTATAGCTTCACCGTGACCTTCCAAGGCTTCGCTCCATAAGTGAGTGGCATACACAACAAGATCTCCAGTCGAGCGTCCACGCGAAAACCATATTGGTTATCACTAAAGAGCTCGTTGGACTCAAGGTATGCCAGGAGACGATTGTTCAATACACGCTCCATAACTTTGCAAAGTATGGAGGTGATTGCAATAGGTCGATAGTTGATGGGATCTGCACGGCTTCCCTTCTTTGGTACGGTTGCACGTTAGCCAGCTTCCAGGATTTAGGGACCTTTCCAGATTCCAAAGAGAGTCGATACAGGTGCGTTAGTATGGGAGACAACTCAGCTGCGCAGTGTTCTAACAGAACTGCAGGTATGCCATCGGGGCCACTGGCCTTATTCACGTCTAAATTCTGCAAGCATTTAAGAACCTCCTTTTGGCGAATATGAACGGTACCCATTACCGAGTTATCGGTAGATACCTATGCACTTCGTGACGTAGCTTCGCACTAATTGGTTGCGAGCGTACGTGAAAAAGTACGTAAATTGTCGAAACTCTATAGCGTTGTATCTTTTACTCCCACAAACAAAATCATATTACATCTCGCTCTTCGAGTTTGTTGAAACTATTAGCCATGCAAATTTTAAAACGTCATTTTAAATATCAAAATAAAATAATAAATAAGATAGTTATAAAAAAATTGTACTTACGCATGAAAAGAAACGTTTATTCTATCTTTAACAGTAACAGTGTAATTAGTACACTGTCAGACACACAATAAGGCATTGTACGGTATTAAAACACAGAAAAGGGTATAAGTTTTGTTTGATGTTTAGCCGTGACAATGAGTTGCACAAGACTGAGTCAAATAGCCGGCAACTGCCTTTCATTTGCGTTGCCATTTTTGAGAGCAGATAACCTGTCTATATGTAATATGTCATTGTTAAAACTACTGTTATTATATTAATACTTGAAATTGGCAGACAGATTAGTTATTGTGTAGAAACTACAGTTGATTGCAAAATTTGATTTAATTTTCAATCAATTCCATCATTTTTCAACAAGATCGGACTTAATGAGATCGTACTTAACATTGTTTACAGTGTCTTTGTGCTAATAGTGTTAAAGTACAAGGTTTAAGTGTGGTAGAACTTCGTAAATTGTTTGTAAGCCACAAAAATTTTTAAGAAGAAATGTTTTCTGGGTTACTCAATAAGAATAACGGTACGTCGGCCTAATTATCAGAGCTCGTAACTTTACAAAAATACGAAAATGGACTTTTGATGCCATCTAGGGTGAAATTTCGTAAGCTATCGAATGGAATAGGTCTTATTTCTCTAAAAAAAACACAAACTTTTCTATTGGATAATTATAAAACTACCTATGTCTACGCCGCCATTTTTCGCCACGCAAAGCACGTACCTCCTTAGATAGTGCGGCTTTACCAGCAGTAGGAGGAGGACGCGCACACTTCGCGCCAAACAAGTAAGTGAATCCTTGATAATTGTTCTATTACTAACTTATTTTTATTGTATTAGTAATAAAGAACGATTTTTACGCTTGATAAAATTAGAAAAACCCACTAACATATCATAAATAGGACAAAAAACTTTGGTGGAGTTACGACGTTCTATTTTGTGTTCATTACCTATGTTACGCTCAACGTGTATAAAGTTACGAGGTTTTATTTTACATTATGTGCCTAAATAGGTATTTAATTTTGAATAGCGTTTTTGATTTAGAATTCGGACTACCTCGTTTGTTTATTCCTCATGTTTAAACATTTTCGTGTATTAAAGATACTTCAAAACGTTAATTATGACGAAACAAAAGAGTTCGCGCCGCTCAATTATCAAGAAATCTGAAGAGAAAAAGACTGGTTCTTACATAATACATGACGATTCTTCACTAGTACTTGAGAACGACGAAAATACAAACGTAAATAATGTTAGTGGTACTCCGGCGAATATTATTGTATGCAATTTAGCATACAACAAGATATTATTATAGACCCACAAGAGACATCAATAAACGAGACAATTTTCCAAACAGCTCAGGATGACATTAAAATTTACACCATTGAACAGCCACAAAATATGCGACCATCATCTGTATCTAGCGACGATAGTATAGTACAGGATTATGAAACTATAATCATGAAGACAACATCGTTGATTTACCCTCCAAGAAAAGGCAAAAAACGAGTCAACCAGACAATTGGAGCGTTAATCAAAACAAGAAACAAAGGCGAAGCTTATTTAGGAAAGAAAAAGATCGATAGTTAATGGATATTTATATTGAGCCTAAGACTAAGAGGAAAATGAAGGAAAGGTGCAACTGCAAACTAGGGTCTAAGAGGTAACACAGTACCCAAGACTTTTCAACTCAGCCAGAAGATAGCTGGTAAAAAAAGTTGTCAAAAAAGACTTCATGATTGGCTGGAGTACAGTTCAATTTTGCCAATAAATTTTTGACAACTCTAGAACCCAATGGAGACCCGGCAGAGTTAGCCGCAACCCAGTTTTTATATCCAAAACGGACTGGTTTTTCGCGAATAAACTGTTTTGCAGGACGGTGCCCATAATACTTAACCATGGATTCGTCTACGGAGATACAATAATGGAAAACACCACACTGTAAAAACTTCTGCATAACTTTATCTGCCAAAAGTCGTATCTCGAACATCTTGTCACTCGATGTTGCTGCTTGGTTACTGTTCACAAGATGGAGGTTTCTTTTTATATCTCGAAACTGATGCCTTGATAAAGCCTTTGCGAGTAGTTCCACGCCTACATCCTCATCTAGGGACCAGTGCATGGGTTCTCAGGGTAGCTTGTGATTTCCCGATAAAATCAAAGCACCTAAAAACTTTTTCAGATCGGAGGAGTCCACTTGAAAATCGTGTCTTTTATTTTGATAAGCAGAATGTTTACTATTCGCGTCAATCATATCAATGATTTCTGAATCTAAAATCCTCTCAAACATTTGAACAGGAGTAAGACTCTTTAGTTCTTCAGAAACAGAATTTTTCAGAAGAGTAAGTAGGGATATATTTCCTCCATTTCGGAACTGCATTAGAATAAGGAGTTGCATCTTGACGTCTCTTTTTTGCTGCCAGCGGTTCATCTTCGCAATCATCACCCTCACTTTCGACTTTATCAAAATCATCGTAATTCCTAAACACTTCTATAGTTCCAGGTATATAATATCTTGAGGTATAACACATCTAGCAATTTCTTCCTCTGCACCTCTTCTTCGTCCGTCAATGCATTGAGATGAGATGGTATGATAGCCAAATCACACTGTTCATCATCACTCACTTCACGAAGAACAGCATCAACTGCTTCCTCAAGCCCCTTGTAGCTCATACGAGCAGCAACTTATTGTAACAGATCTAAAAAAAAGGCTATTTTATGTAAGTACTCAATTGGGTACAGTAAAATTGACATGGTCGTAGATCTATATCATTTAGAGTTATTTATAACTTTTTGTTGATTATTATCTTAGATGTGTATTTTGTATAAATTTGACGAAAAAACTAACTTTTGAATCATTATTCAATACCATTCAATACCATTTTATTGTAAATATTCAAATAAATGTTAACTTACCTGTACGTTGTTTTCGTGACACAACTTCAACTGACAATATGTATTAAAAAAAGTACCCGCAAAATATTTGTAAATATCAAAGAACAGTCATTGGTAAACTATAATTACCAAACTACCCTCGTTGAAATTTTGATAATTCACTCATACGTCAAAAATTATGGGTGTACCCAAATGTGCACAGTTACTTCTAATGGGTTAAGTACATTCCTACTTACCCAGCAATTCTAATATCTAAAAAAATTGTCATTGTAAGACTTATTTTATTGATTCCTAATAAATAATGTTTCTATTTTTGCAATATCTTGTTTTATTTGTCTAAATAAAGTAAAAGGTTGGTAGTTTTAATGATTTTTCTACAAAGAAACAGAGCAAATTTCATTATGTAGATATCATAACTCCACTTCAACTACGTGCTGCTCAAAATAGTTACTTAGAAAAAGTCGTAAATCCATTTTCACCAAAATAAATTAATTTTATTTAAAATATAATATTAAAAATAGATTTCCTATTCGATTTTAGATAAATCTTCATTGTTACATTAATAACTTTTTTTAACAAAAATTAAAATAATCAGTTTTTACTTGTTCCTGTAAAGTTTACCCAGATGGAGATACGAATTTTGACTAGGCCGACGCGGTGTCTAATTGGTGTAACATAATTAACAGAAAATTAAAAGGTACTGATGTCTAGCGTCTAGAAAATAAAAATTTGCCTTTCATGCAATACAAACAAAGCATATAAAAATATAAAACAAACTTGAGAAATAAAAAAATTCATCAATATACTAGTCTTTTATTTATTTTACCGTCTTTATCTTTTAGCTTGTTAAAATATCTTGTAGAATTGAAAAGGGGCTTTCGTGCTGCCACAATGGCATTACGCTAAAATCCATTTCAGTAATTTTAAAATTAAAAAAACGAAGGACAATCTAATTTTTTTTTAAAGTTGTCAAATTGAAAAATTGGGTTCCTTCCTTCCACAAACTTATTAGTGACGCTACGCATCAGACGAACGTCTTCCTAACTACAACACTAGGAACTAGGAACCCCCCATTAGATTGTCCTTCGTTTCTTAATTTTAAAATGACTGTTGGATTTTGGCGAATGCCATTGTGGCTGCGCGAAAGCCCCTATCCTTTTCTACAAGATATTTTAACAATCTAAAAGATAAAGAAGGTAAAATAAATAAAAGACTTGTATATTTATGACTTTTTTTTAATTTCTAAATTTTGTTTTATATTTTTGTATGCATTGTTTGTATTGCACGGGAGGCAAATTTTTATTTTCTAGAAGCGAGACATCAGTACCTATTATTCATATTCTGTTAATTATGTTACACCAATTAAACATATTCATACATAGTCATATTGAGTAACCCAGAAAACATTTCTTGTGTGGCTCACAAACAATTTACAAAGTTTTACCACACTTAAACCTTGTAAGCACAAAGCACTGTTTGCACAAAGATATGGTAACCAGTGTTAAGTCCTATCTCAGTTCTTGGAAAGTGATGGAAAATAACTGAGATAACAAGAACTGAGGTTTACTCAATATGAATAACGGTGTTTAATCCGTGTAACATAATTAACAGAATATGAATAAAAGGTACTGATGTCTCGCTTCCAGAAAATAAAAATTTGCCTCCTGTGCAATTCAAACAAAGGATATAAAAATATAAAACAAAATTTCAGAAATTAAAAAAAATCATAAATATACACGTGTTTATTTATTTTACCTTCTTGATCTTTTAGATTGTTAAAATATCTTATAGAAAAGGAGAGGGGCTTTCGCGGGCCACAATGGCATTACGCCAAAATCCATACCGTCATTTTAAAATTAAAAAACGAAGGATAATCTAATTTAAAAAAAAAGTCGTCAAATTGAAAAGTTCCTCCAGTTCCTAGTTCCTAGTGTTGTAGTTAGGAAGACGTTCGTCTGATGCGTAGCATCACTAGTTAGTTGGGTCCTTGTTTGTTTGTGCTAATAATTGATTATATTTCCGTTTGTAACGTATCGATCGTATTGTTGTGGTGACTTCATAAAATAATATTAGTGTTACAAAATGAAATTGGAATGAAAAGGTGCTTATTATGGTACACTCTAGGGAATTGTTCCGAAATATTTTCTAAATACGAAAAAGATTTGTTCGAGTTTTTGTTGTGTAAACAAAGGGAATAAACAAAATGTCTGATTCAAGTTCCTTTTCGTCCTTGATGGCGTTAGTAGAGAGTCATCTTTCTAAAACGAACTTGCAAGAAAGCAGGTCGGATTTCGCTGCGTCTACTAGTAACCCAATTCCTGTGCCATCATTGAACAACAGTACTTTGTCAGAGACACGATTGTTTTCACCTCAAGGACAAAAATTCTCACTTCCTACATTAAACTCAACAAATAGTCCTATAACTAATATACTGGCTGAACAAGTTTCAAACATGTTAAAGGCAAAAGAACTTAAGAGACAAAGAGAACAAGAGCATCAAAGATTGTTGGAAGAAACAGCAAAATTAAAAATTGAGGATGATAATAATGATTGTATTATTGATTTGATGCAAGCTTTGCAAACTCCTGTTGGAAATGTCCTTCAGACTGAAGAAGAAACCTTGAGTAGCTATGACTCCCTAGAGTCTTTGTTTGATCCAAAGTTTTCAGATTTTGATGGACCTGTTGCTGTGTCTAAGACACCTGAACCATTATTGCCAATCCTAACAGATATGTCTTATATACTCAGTAAGAAAATTAAGAAGGGTAAATGTTCTGCATTTGGAAAGGTGTTATGTGCCCGCCAGAAGCCAGTAGCTGCCCCATATTTAAAGGATAAAACTGTCAACCCCAATATCATACGATTTAATTTCGATACACCATCTCCTTGTGACATAATTAAAGCAAAGCAGAGACATATTTATCCAGTCCAGAGATCTGTATAAGACTAAGTATTGATCAACATGACACAACATAAAAGTCACAACATTTAGTGCTACAATAACTCTTTTGGTATAAATTCAACGTATATGTGATGTGCCAGATTGTAAGAATTATAAAGAGACAGTGTATGTGTGTTTTTTTTCTAGATATTATTGTTAGATTTAAATTATTTAAGACTGATTAGTTCACAATAACTTCTTGTCTGTAGAAGTTAATTATGTGAGAAATTGGTTTTAATTACAATACTAAACTTGTCTATCTGTTATTAGAAGTTATCCCTACTAAAAGTTTAAAGTCCTTTGTATAGTTTATTTAAATAAACTAAAATATCATTTTGTTCTGAAATCTATACCTAACAAATGACTTGTATAGATGGATATAAAGTGATGTTGTTGATAAAGATAACTTTGTCCTGTCACATAATAAAAGTTTTTATTCCAAAAACTGTCACGGACATGAATTAGTTAGAGGGTTCGCTGCGAAGGCTTGCATGGTGAAGGTGCTTAGGCGCGTGCAGGGTCAGTGGAGACGCTCGGGCGCCGACTGGCGCACAGTTGCGTGCAGGATCAGTGAGGAGGAGCAGGCTGGATCAGCAGGCAGGATGAGGCGGTATACAGGCTCAGCAGGCAGGATGAGGCGGTATACAGGCTCAGCAGGCAGGAAGAGGTGGTAAGCAGGATCATCAGGATCAGGTTTATAGTCGGTTAGCTTCAACATTAGGCAGCTTTAGCGTCAGGTAGCTTCAAGATGAGGCAGCTTCAGAGTCCGAAAGCTTCAGCATGAGCATGAGTTCGAGGACTTGCAGTAGACTGGAGATGTTATCGGTAGGATGGCCAACAATTGGCTTATATGGCCAGGCTAGCATTCCTTTGGAACCGCAATTAAAATTTGAAATTTTGAATTTAATCTTATCAGCCAGGAATTAAGTATATTTTCTTAGAATAGTTCTTTGAGAGTCCATGTGTAACAGGCTTAGTTTGCTTGGCAGCCTCCATTGCTGTCATAAAAAAATTGAGTTGACATGATTTGTCAAAAAGTCAACAAAAATAAAAACGAAGAAGAATAATTAATAAGAAAATAAAAAGAATATTTAGCAAAGAAATGAAGAAAAAGTAAGAGCAAAACAAAGGATAATATTATGCAAAACGTACGTATATATAAATTATTACAGTCCAGATTATTTTGTTTGTTATTGTAAGGTGGCTGAATGATCCTGTAAAAATTTCGGTATTGATTATTTATCATAAATTTATAGACTGGAGTACATGTTTGAGGAATTAATCTTCCTGTGTTGCATATCTTTAAGAAACAACTTCTTTTTCTTTTAGTACATGCCTATTAACATACATATGTTAATAGGCAATACAAGGCCACTACCTTATATAATGTTCATTAAGATTTGACTAACTTTGTTTTATTTATTAAAAAATACTGCTAGAAATTGGGTTAGTGATTTCCGTAATTACTTTGTAACATTAACACTTGAGGCATTTAAAGCTAATGTAAAGAGTTACTATCTTTCTTTGTGTTATGTATTAGTATAGTTTAAGTATATTTATTACAAAAGTTTAATAATGTGTATTTACATATATATGTATTTGTCTACTATGTTACTAAAATATCTTGCTAAAATGCACTGCCCAACATTAGTTCTAGTTATTATGTGATTTATAAGCACTGGAAGAGATCACTCTTTTAATGATAAGGCTGCCCACATTGTCATGCTCTATTTTTTATTTATTATTTGGAGAACCATTTTTTGTAGTTTTGATCTAAGTTGTTGGAGGTTGTATATGTGAATATTGGCAGGCAACACTTGTCACATATGAAGTGACAGTTTTCTAATATTAAACTGTTCATTTAAATGTCAGTTTTCTGTTATGAATTACTTCTTATCTAGACACGAACGATGTAACATCTGATAGTTATAAAATATAAAATACCTCGTGTATATATGTAATAGTGTTAGTGTGTGTAATAAAATAAATTATAATAACCATAATATCAGAGTTTTAGCTTCATATCTCCAGAGCCCAGTCCCATAAAATAGAACCACTTACATAAGTGTATTTAAATTTTGTAACTGGTTTGGCAATAAGTAAGTAATAATAATATTATGTATTATTATTATTACTTACAGAAACTAAATTTCAGAAAATTGCTGATAACCAATACTAAAATGTGGAAAGCAGCATTTTGAATTTTTTATGAGAGGAAACTCTTAACGAGCGAATGATGAGGGTATCGCCATCCGTTGGAAACAAATGGTTGCGCATTCGAGGGAGTATGATTCTCTCGAGAAGTTTAGCCATAGCCTTGAGGAGGCTGATGTGATTAGCCGGGATATTCAGAGGTTTGGGAATGCCTATGACTGTCGCTTCTTTCCAAGCTTTTGAAAAGTAGCTAAGGTCGAAGCAGGCATTGAAGATGATAGCTAGCAACGTAAGCACGTGCATGGTTGGAAATTCCATCCGCACCCGGAGCCTTTTTGGACTTTTGAATCCTAATGAGAAGAGAGATTTCATTATTAGCCACTGACGGGGTCGGTGGTGATGGGGAGAGAGTCCGCGGGTTGAGTTCTGGGCGAGCATTGTGAGGCAATGCTGTCAGCGAAGCATACGGCTTTCTCTTCGTCTTCGAAGGCGGTGGTGCCGTCGGGACGAGTGTTAGGAGGAACGTGAAAGGCGGCGTGTACGCGTAAGGCTCGGGCAATTCTATAATACGCTTGGTGGGACGGGGAGATATTCTCCATGAGATCGTTCCTCGGAGTTCCGCGAGGCAAGACCTAACTTTACGTTGCAGCTGATTTGCAGCTAATCAGATAAGATTGCTACGGGAAGCGTGGGTTTGCCTTGCTTTACAATCTTTTCGTTACCAATGTATCGACTAACGAATCTATTTTACCCAGGCTATCTAGGAGCGTCGTACGAGATCGCGACGAGTTCGGGGCCTCTAGGGCAGAAACTAACGTATTTTTAAAGCCTTTCCAGTTGGTAAAGGTCTTAAGAGGAGCGGTTCGATAGACCTGAGATCGAGGTTGATTCGCTTGACAATCGCAAAATCGAGGATGTCAGGAGAGTGGTTCGGGTTATCGGGATCAGAGGTGCGCAAACCATGTCCCGGACCGGATCGAACATGGAACGGTTCTTTTTACTGTCGGAACTAGGTCCAGGAAACATGTCCACGGAACTATATATCCATGGAGTTAAATTTTACTTCATGTCCATGTTCTTTCAGAGTTCATACGATTGGATGGAACTAAGAATAATGCTTTATTATTACATTTCTTTCGAGCTCATCGAATGTATCGAATATACCTAGAAAAACAGATTTTAACACTCGGATTTGTTATTTTTTAAATTTATTTGACATTTTTTTAATAACCTACAAATAAGTTTATGAAAATTGTAATTATGGAAAGTAAAGTACATAGCCACAGTTCTTTTCGCTTACACCCAGTTATACTACTAACTAAGTAAAGTTTATCTTTTAACTAAAATAACATACGATAAATAAAACACAAACTCACAAGAAGAACTAACAAACTTATATTCAAAAAATAAAATGCATAAATTATTACGCAGTACTGATATTGGGAACAAACTGAGCAAGCAATGAGTTTTTTTAACTAATGGCTTCGCAATAAACGTCGCTTAAAAAGTTAAAGTTAAAAAGTTTAATAAGATGTGAAAATCTTAAAATTTTTCAATCATTTATCAACCTTAATACCGCAGCACAAGGTTTATTATTTCATAACAAGTAGTTCTTACATATATACCTTTCTTATATACACCTGCTAAACATGATCGCGCGCGCTCGCTTTAGCATTCACTCGTTCCTACTCGGTCTTTCGTTCCATGTGCAACGACTGGACAAGGAATGAAGGAACTATGAACCTATTAATACACGGTGTAACAGGCGGGGTGGATCGACTGAATCTGAGGAGTGGGGGACTTCAATACCTACCAATTTAGCCCCCATGTATGTTCAGCAATATTTAGTAGTTCTTGAGATATTTGGGATTTAGTGATTTTTTCGAAAAAATCAAATTCTCGGAGAAAACTTGAAATTATAACCAAACTTTCAGATCTACGCTCATGAATTTTTGCCTCAAAATAGCTTAATAGTAGCCGATCATCGTTGCTTTTTATAAATGGAAATAAAATTGAAACTATTAATATTTTTTGAAATGTGAAATGTGAACGTCAACTCTCAGGGGTCTAAGATAAAAAAAATCATATAATATTTTGTTCCAAAACCTATCTTAAAAACTACTAGTGTTAATGTAGAATAATGTCTAAAAATTTATTTTGACTAGCAATACGGCAACATGTTCAAAAACACGATTGAGTCCAAAAGCAGCCATTTTTTTTATTACTATGCAGCGTTATCTAACTCCGAGAATTGCATATTTCTAAAGTGTTTTGTTCAGGTAATTAGCTATATTTGCGTTTCTTATTTATGAACAAAGTCGGTTTATGTTTAAAGGAGGGTAATTATTTTATTATGGTTATGTTATTATGTTACATGCAGTAGATTTTTTTATTGCACCACGTAAAAAACGTGGCTATTGTTTCAGGAGTTGACTCAATTTGTACCCTAATGTCTACCCTTCTGTGTCTACAAGTGCTCCCTCTGTCTACTACTGTTTTACTCAATCCTATAAATTTGGCAATTTAATCGGACCTCGATACTAGCTAAGTGATTTGGATTGTGATTATTTCGGAACGAAGACTCTGCGCGATTACCGGACATTGATACTTGATAAGTATCTTGCATAGCTGCCACAGAAACTGTCAAGTTTACGTACCATGCCGTATTCTCCGCGTGATTATGCAGAAATGTATTATTGTTACGGAGCAGCCCAAGGAAACGCCCGAGCTGCTGCTAGAATGTACCGGGAGCAAATAATTAGAAGAGGTGGTCCTCAACCCGATGTCTACCCAGACTACCGTGTCATTTTGCATGTTAGCAACGCGTACATGAAAGGTCACATGCCTGATACCACTCAGCAAGAAAGTGTGCCAAGGATCGATCCAGATCGAGCAGAACAAGTTTCGGAACAAGTGCAAAGAGATCCTTCAACAAGTACGAGAGAAATTGGCGAAATGTTGCGAGCAGACGGCATGCATCCTTACCACGTAAAAAACGTGCAAGATTTGGCACCAGCGGACTATCCACGACGTTTAGCTTTCTGTCAAGAAATGATCAACCGATGTGAAATGGACAAATAATTTTTTGATAATATTATGTGAACAGATGAATCGACTTTTAGCCAGAGTGGAATTTTCAAAATTCATAACTATCACTCTTGGAGTTTCGAAAATGCCCATGCGATCCGCCGCCATAGTTTTCAGCATCAGTTTAGTGTTAATTTGTGGACTGGTGTATTTAACAAACAACTGGTTGGACCTTTTGAGTTGCCAGCAAGATTAAATGGAGAAACATATTTAGCATTCTTACAAAATAATTTATACCAAGTATTGGAAGACATTAATTTTGCAGTTCGCCGCCACATGTTCTTTCAATGTGATGGGGCACCATGTCACTACGCTCGAAATGTAAGAGAATATTTGAATGTTTGTTTTCCGCGGCGTTGGATTGGCCGTGGAGGGCCTGTAGCCTGTCCTCCACGGTCACCAGATCTTAACCCAGTAGATTTTTTTATTTGGGGATATTACAAAGAACTGGTGTACAAAACTGATTACACTACCATTGGCGAATTACGTTCGAAACTGGCCCAGGCTCAAATGAAGATTAGAGAAAAAGAAGATGCATTTAGAAGGCTCAAAGAAAATTTCTTAAAACGATGTAGGTATATGTGCATCTCTAATAATGGAGGTCATTTCGAACATTTGCTGTAAATAAAAAAAATCTAATTTAACCAACTTTTTAATTAATTCTTCCTTAGTTTAAAAATTAGTTCAACACCTACAAAGTAGCTTTGTATAACCTACCACGGTGGTGTACCGCACTACGACATTATTTAGTTTATTACCCTTCTTTAAACATAAACCGACTTTTGTTCAGTTAAAGCAAATATCGCTTATTACCTGAACAAAACACTTTTTGAGTTTGTAATTCTCGGAATCAGATAGACACTTTTCATGTATGCAATTCTCGGATTTCGATAACGCTGCATAGTAATAAGAAATGGCTGCTTTTACACGCAAGTATGTTTTTATACATGTTGCCGTGATGCTAGTCCAACGAAATTTTTAGACATTATTCTACATTAACACTAGTAGTTTTTAACATAGGTTTTGGAAAAAAATGTTATATGATTTTTTTTTATCTTAGACCCCTGAAAGTTGACGTTCACATTTCACATTTCAAAAAAATTTAATAGTTTCAATTTTATTTCCATTTATGCCAGCAACGATGATCGGCGGTTAGATGATTCAAAAGGCCTACTATTAAGCTATTTTGAGGCAAAAATTCATGAGCGTAGATCTGAAAGTTAGACCGAGAATCAGATTTTTCGAAAAAGTCACTAAATTCCAAATATCTCAAGAACTACTAAATATTGCTGAACATACATGGGGGTTAAATTGGTAGGTATTGATGTCCTCCACCCCTCAGAGTCCGTTGATCCACCCCGCCTGTTACAGCCTGTATTGACGTATCAGAGCGGAACGATATCGTTCCATTGTCGGACATAGTTCTTGGAACTAATACGGTCCGGAACGACATATGTCTAGTCAGGTTAGTGAGTGGGAGTGATGGGAGAGATGAAGTCTAAGTGGAATGGCTCAGTGATATTAGAGAGTGCGATAACGCTGATGTTAGTCGATAGGCACGTCCAGTCACTAGGTTTGGAGTTAAAGTCTCCGAACATAATGACTGAATGGCCGAGGGTGAGAATGGCCTCAAAGTCGCTGTGGATTGGTCTAGTGCCGCTAGGTATGTAGATTGAAGCTATGATGATGGTCAGATGACCAGCCATAGCCAATCTACACATAGTGGCTTCCATGTTGAGGAGAGCAGGGATAGGAAAAGGAAAGCAATGGAAACCTCTTTTGTAATAAAAAGCTGTGCCGCCGATACCGTCGGAGTTGGGCCTATCGTTACGTGTGAACGCGTATTTGGAAATAGCGAATCCCCTGGAGTGGTTTGGAGTGAGCCACGTCTCTTGAAGAAGCAGTAAGTCTGGCTCGTTGTTCTGAAGGAACAGTTTGAGCCCAGAAAGGTTAGTACTAAGGCTACGAGCGTTAAATGAAACCAGGGATAAGCCCTTCGGTTTGGTACGACCGGACGCAGTATTTAGAGGTCTAATCATTGTATTAACTATTTAAAGAATTTATACTAAATATAGAATTTATAAGGAACTAAGTAGCGAGTGATGCCTGGCTAACGCGAAGAGAAGCTCTTGAGGAGACCGGGCGGCTCGCAGTTTGCGTACGAATACGGCGATTTCCCTAAAGTCTACGTTTTGTATAACGTCGAACACGGTCTTCATGTCCTCAGCCAACGATGACTGAGGTGAAGGCGACGGAGTGGGGCGCGGGCCTACGTGAGCTGGGATAGGACGGGAAGGTGGAGTGGCCGGACGTTGTATCTAGGAGTTAAATAGAGACGGCTTCGGTTGCTTCCGGGGGAACCCGCAGCGGCGGAAAGTTGGCGGGACTGAGTGGCGGCGCCGGTTTAGGCGCGGCCCTCTTAGCGGAGCAACGCGGCGCGCCCGGACAACTCCTGTAGGTAGCGGTGTGGCCGGACTGGCCGCCCAGCACACATGCAAGGGGGGAAGTAGAGTAAAATCAATTTATTGCAGCAATATGGTAACATTTTGTGGTCTACACAATTTTTGAGCACATATTTTACTGTATTACAGCATGCAATATTAACCTAAAACTATCTAAAATTACTCTACAGTTGATTATTCTATATTTGATACTATTTGATATTAGCATTTATAATTATAATCGCAAGATACTGAATCTTTATTAGAGAGCACAATTATTTAATACTTACTTAATATTATTTTTCATGTCATGTTACTATTGAAAAAATCTGTTATATCATAAATACATTGTTCAATTAGCCATCCGCGTAGAATGTATTTAAATATATTTCGTGGCAAGGCTTTTTATGTTTTCAGGTAATTTATTAAAAATTGTAACACACATAACGAGGCAATTTCTGCTACATATTGCGGTCTTAACATTCGGAAGACATAATTTATTTGGATATCTAGTATTAAAACACAAGATCTCTTTTTTGATAACAAAACATTTAGGATGCATTTTAACAAACAACGCTGTTTCGTAATTATACATTCTTGGAACGGTTAGAAGTTTCATACTTTTAAACAAAGGCTTGCAGGTTATCCACGAATCAACATCAGTTATTGCTCGAATACATTGCTTTTGAGATATGAATGCTTTATTTATTTTAACCGAGTTCCGCCATAGTAGAACCTTAGGATTGAAGCAACATAGCCATGATACGCTTTGAGTGCCGTTTCTTTATTTGGGTTTTTTTAGTTTCCATAGGACATAGGCGAACCTGTTTAATTTGATCAAACATTTTCTACATGCAAGTTCCACGTACAGTGTAGGTCAAAAAGTATACCTAAGAAAGAATAGCTATCTGTTTCTTGTATTATTTGATTTATTATATTTTATGTCAAGTTTATGAATTTTTTATTGTGTTAATGAAGTAACTCATAAATTTTCTTAAACATGAATCTTCAAATTCAGTTTTGTAAGTAAGTACAGCTATTAAACGCACTAAAATACATACAAGTTTGTAACGTAAAAGTTTATCAATGCAAAAGTAATTTATTTTTCCCGTAAAATATCAAACTGACTAGAAGCGTCGATCGAGAGATCACGTGACTACTACTGTTAAAATGTTATCAACGGGCGGCAAATCAATTCTGTTCGAAAGAACTATACTACTTATTGGTTTTTCCGTTTCTTAATATTTCGCACTACCTTCAATTCATATATTAAGGGCCGTAAATTAAGCAAGTAATTTTTGATAAATTATATTATTCCGATCCGAATCTATGGTACAAAATTCACAAAGATAATGGGATACAAATTAATACAAATTACGGGAAAAAGAAATTATTTTTGCATTGATAAACTTTTACGTATACAAACTTGTATTTATTTTAGTGAGTTTAATGGCTGTACTTACTTACAAAATTGAATTTGAAGATTCATATTTAAGAAAATTTATGAGTTACTTCGTTAACACAATAAAAAAATCAAACTTGACATAAAATATAATTTGTTTATTTATTCATGTTTGGAAAACTTACAGCTAACAAAAGAATATAAGTACAAGAATTAGGCTGTGAAGGCCAGTTATTCGTTTTCACTTTTAAATTTTAAAACAAGAAACACAAGAAATTAAAAAAATTACACAACAAACATTATTAAAAAAAATTATTTAAAAGACGGAAAAAGTAAAAACACTTAAGAAAGAAATTAATAACATATTTTTGTACAATGTATTTCTTATGTAAATACAGGGTGAATCTCTATAATGTGCACATATTAAAATGAGGGAAACTAGATCGAATTTTATCAACAGAAAAGATTTAAAAAAAAAGAAAAAAAAATTTTGTAGTAGTTATGTTGGTGTAATTTTTTATTTGGGGAATTTGAAGCTATGTAAATAAATTGCTATAACTTTTGAACTAAATAGCCTATCGTGTTCAAATAAAATGACAACTAAACTAAAATGACAGGAAAGCAACGGCGATACTGATTTATAAACAAAAAGTACCCATAAAATTTATCTTCACATGAAAAATAAAAATTTTTTTGGAATAAAAATGTTTTTTTTTTTTGTGATAATTTTCAGGAAATTGACGATTTTCTCAAAAAGACCTCATATTTTAATTATTTTATTGTTATTTCATCTAATTCTACATCGTATTAGCTTTCGAATACAAAAAAAAATCATTCTTATAGCTCAATTATAACATTTGCTGCAGGCCCTTAAACAAAAACACTCATTACGGGTCTTTCGCGGCCGCATGAGTCAGGTAGAGACCATTTTTTATGTATTGTTCGACTGTGATTTAAAAAAGATTTTATGAAAATCAAATACAAAAGTAAAAATTAATGTAATAAGTTTTCGAAATGGCCGCCCCTTTATTGCAAACACAACGTCGCACGTAATAAAATGTTCTGAGTGGCCCTTCTCACCATTTCGGGGTCTTGCCTTATTTCAGCGGTACAATTATTTACTCTGTCCAGTAGATCAGTCTCAGTATTGATGGGGGAACTGAACACGCGTTGTTTCATCGCCCCCCATAAAAAATAATCTAGTGGCGTCATATCTGGTGAACGCGCCGGCCATGCGACAGGTCATTAGCGGCCAATCCAGCGGTTGGGATACTTTTCATTCAAAAATTCTCTCACCGGGATGGCGTAAATCCATCCATTTGGACTTACATCCTTCGGCGCGTAGCGTAAAAATCCTTTGAAAGTGCCGCCTTAACTTGAAACACTACAGCAAAAGACATCCACATCGCTCATCGACTCGACCGTCTTGTTAACAAATTTACAGGATCTTATCAAAAATGAATTCTGTCTATAGTTGGTACATGCGGGGTCGATATTTAACAATTTTGGGTTTCGCAGTAGCTTAGAATGTCCACAGATACCAACCATAGCCAAGAGTTCGGGAACATCTATGCGATTATTTAGTATTTTTATAATGTTACAAATGTCAGCTATCTGTCTACGCTGGCTTAACGGAAGTATATGATGCCGTCTACATCTTGCCGTATAATCAAGGTCATATGTGCGACCCTTATTTTGAAGGAATCGAAGAAACTTCTTCTGAATTCTATCGATGTATTCATGATACAGAGGGTTCCACACAGACGACGCGTATTCCAGGTGACTACGAACGTATGCGCAGTACGGAATGTTTAAGGTTTTAATATTGTTGAACTCCGAAGACAGTCTTAACACAAAGCCGAGTGCTTTGGATGATTTAACAATATTGTCAGTATGTTGGTCAAATAAAAGTTTACCGTCGAGGATTATTCCGAGGTCAACCTCTATGGTTGCACTCTACTAATTATTTCGTTATTTATATTATAGTCATACATTATAGTACGTGTTTTCCTCGTAAAAGTGCAAACATGGCACTTCGATGTGCTGAGGTCAAGTTTATTATTTGCACAAAAGGTATAAAATTTATTCAGGTCAGATTGTAGATTCGTTGCATCATTCAAGTCATTAATAGTACATAAAATTTTCATGTCGTCAGCGTAGACTAAAATCTTAGAGTAACGTCGTAAATAAAAATTGTGAAAAGTAACGGCCATAGCAAGGAACCGTGGGGCACCCCTGAAGGGTCGTATTTGGTCTGAGATTTGTAACCGTTTAAGACTACTACCTGACTACGATTTTCAACACATGAGACAAACCAGCGATATAAGTTGCTTCTGATTCCGATCCACGATAGCTTACTGAGTAGGATACTGTAATCAATGCGGTCGAAACATTTGGAATAGTCGGTGTATACCACGTCCAACTAAGACGGCGCCGACATATGTTTCGTGAGATGTTCCATTGCAACTAAGAGGTTTGTTTCAGTGGATCTGCCGCGTATGAATCTGTGATGTTCGCTCATAAAGTCATTTTTAAGTGTGGAATATGTTTGTAGGTACACACGTTTTTCTAATATTTTAGAAAATATGCAAAGCTTTGAAATGGGGCGGTAGTTACAAATATCATTTCTAGAGGCTTTTTTATGAATGGGCGTAATAAACGCTGTTTTCCGTGATGACGGTTCATAGCCAAGTGACAAAGACCGTGAGTATAATAGAGTTATGGGGGTCACTAAGCTGATGGCGCATTTATCAGCAAAGATGGGAGGGATGTAGTCAGGACCCACCGACTTATTAAGATCGAGGGAGACAAGCAACTTGTAAACCTCATCTTCGAAAACTTCAATGTTGTTTAGATCAGCCCCTGAGGAAGCTTTGTCATTAAAAGCGCCACCAAGTGAGTTCGATGACGACGATGGATATTGAAAATTATAATAGAAATATTCACCGAACTTATCACATATCTCAGTACCCGAATCTGAAGTTTTGTCAGCGTATTTCATAACGGCGGGACAGTGGGTTGAGTGTCGTTTATTTTTAACGTAAGTCCAAAACTTTCGCGGGTTACGCGCGATGTTATTTTCAATGCGGTTTAAGTAATCTCTATGCATTTCCGTCTCAACCTTTTTAGCACGAGCTCGTAAAGGCGAAAAAGTGTGATAGTCAGATAAATTGTTATATTTTTGTATTAAAAGTGAAATTTATTTTTTTCCTTTAAGATCTTGATTAGTGGAGCCTGAAACCAAGGTGGATATTTATTATTAACATTTTTGACAACCTAGTCCAGATAATACAAGAAACAGATAGCTATTCTTTCTTAGGTATACTTTTTGACCTACACTGTACGTGGAACTTGCACGTAGAAAATGTTTGATCTAAATTAAACAGGTTCGCCTATGTCCTATGGAAACTAAAAAAACCCAAATAAAGAAACGGCACTCAAAGCGTATCATGGCTATGTCGCTTCAATACTAAGGTATTCTACTATGGCGGAACTCGGTTAAAATAAATAAAGCATTCATATCTCAAAAGCAATGTATTCGAGCAATAACTGATGTTGATTCGTGGACGCCCTGCAAGCCTTTGTTTAAAAGTATGAAACTTCTAACCGTTCCAAGTATGTATAATTACGAAACAGCGTTGTTTGTTAAAATGCATCCTAAATGTTTTGTTAACAAAAAAAAAGAGATCTTGTGTTTTAATACTAGATATCCAAATAAATTATGTCTTCCGAATGTTAAGACCGCAATATGTAGCAGAAATTGCCTCGTTATGTGTGTTAAAATTTTAATAAATTACCTAAAAACGTAAAACACCTTGCCACTAAATAAATTTAAATACATTCTACGCGGATGGCTAATTGAACAATGTATTTATGATATTATAAAAGATTTTTTCAATAGTTACATGACATGAAAAATAATACTAAGTATTAAATAATTGTGCTCTCATAAGGAATAAGTATCTTGCGATTATAATTATAAATAGTAATATAATAGTATCAAATATAGAATAATCAACTGTAGAGTAATTTTAGATAGTTTTAGGTTAATATTGCATGCTGTAATACAGTAAAATATGTTCTCAAAAATTATGTAGACCACAAAATGTTACCATATTGCTGCAATAAATTAATTTTGATTTTTCGAAGGCACTTGTTGCAGATCAAACGTAAAGAAAATGATGACTATAGTTACTTACTAGATAGAGTTGATTTTGTTTTAACATCTTGTCCAGAATATATAAAAGAATTTCATAAATTTAATTAGATAATTAAAAATATTGGTAGTAGTTACGGCCGAGTGCCAAGTAGAGTCTCCCTTCATAGGCTGCATTTTGATTGATTTTTACGATTGAATGAACACTTGAAAACTTACAATATATATAGGTTCGTATTATTTTAGTTAGTCTGTGTTTTTTAAAATGTTTGTCTAAAGGAATTGGGCATTTTGTCAATATATAATAGCAGTATGTCTGGATGTGATGCGTGTTTTACGTCTGGGTTCGAAGAGGACAGAGAAACTTAATTCTGGTATTGGACAAATGAATAAATTAATAATTTGATTCCAGGACTATACCGATTTGACAGATTATAAGTGTATTATACGATATATTTTATATTGAGCTATGTACGTGCATATGTTGCGAGTTCCTATAATATAAGATACTTGATTAATTGTGATGATGAATCTTGTCTATCATGAAGGACTTTACTTATATTGCTTAATGTAACTTTAAACGAACAGTGACGAATGTCAACGAATTCGTCAGTTTTGCGCTTAGATATGTAAGAAACGAGATTTTGGACGAATTCAGAGAAGAATTTGTTTCGGAAATGAAAACCTCTTCAAGAATATGATTTTCTGTAATAAGGGTTAAATGTACGTCGTAAAATTTAAATCAAAATGGCGCGGTAGTGTTTAAGTTTAGAATACAAATTCGAATCGCAGACGCATACAAAAAGTTGAAACAACAGAAGTCTTGGCGAAGTAATTTATATCACTACGCCTTTAACAGCGTGAAGACTAAAATAGAAATTGAATCTAGGATTAGAATTCAAGACGAAACGTTTTAGTAAGTAGGTATAATTTAAGTAGTAGGAAGAACTCTGCGGTTTAAAAGTGTTTTTACTTTCTACTAGCCGGTAAACGAGAATGAATACGTAGGTACCGTGCTGATACTCGTAAAAACGCTAAAGGGCACACAGCATTTGGATGAAAAAATAATTATAATGATTTTAAAATAGGCATGTAGGCATCAGCAATCTTATAAACACTAGTAACCATTGAATTATTGCAATGCCAGCGTTAATGCTTGTGCTTTCGGAAAAATAAGGCCCCTTTTGAAATGAAATAATTAACAAGCTCGAAAGGCACCTAAATTCAAACAAAACACACAGTTAAATATTGATATAGCTTCATAATTTTGCATTTTGTTATGTAAGACACACATAGGATAACAAATATGATTGGAACGAAATAAATATAACATAGAAGTCGAACTATTGGTAACAAACATAACCTTGTACTGTAATTCTGCTGATAATCGCACAGAATGGAGAAGATGAACCATCGCAGTAAGACCAGCATCAGCTCAAATACCTTTTGAAATATGTTTTTATAAAATGTAGCAAACAACCTCTAGTAGCTTATTTATACTTCTTACTATCTTATTCTGTGTGGTCCACAAAATGGCTGTCACCAAATTGGGCGCCTGATTCGATAAAAAGGAAAGCTAAGAAAATATATTTAGGCAAGTATAAACTATATGTAAAAATAGTTATGACTTTGGTAGGTGAGATATAATTAATTGAATTCTTCTTTCTTGTTGAAACATAATATGAATAGAGAACAATACTATTATATACCTACTTGGAGACTTGGAGGGTCCTCTGAAGTAGGTATGTTTGTCATTCCGTAGGCTCCGATTCGCGTCCGATCAAACCCAAGAACCCAAGACATTAATTAGCTAGATATCAAAAACTAGAAGTTCAGTTAATTGACCTATTACTAATAAAAAAACCATTTTAAATATTACGGCCAATAAAGGACCAGTGGGATCCTTCTTCTTTAAATTCTTCAATTCAGTTTCTTATTGTAAGTGACTTCTTATCGCTGGTCTTAGATTCGAATTCAGTTTGTACATATAAATATTTGTTTTACAAAAAACAGTTCGATTTTGGGGTTAAAGAGACTTTAGTCTTTTAAGGCCTATTAAAAAGATTAGACAAATTTTTGAAGCCTTACGACTAAATTAGTGTTGTAACCCTTTAGTCTTTACTCATAAGACTACAAACTGAGGACTAATTTTAGTCGTAGTCTATAACCCTATAACGTAAAAGGCTAAATGGGCCTTATCGCCTTGGGCTGGCGTTTCACATAGGAAATCGAACGTTTTGATAACTCATGAGTAAAATAAAATAGGAAGCAGCAACATTGTTCATTGTTTTTTAAATTACGATTGTTGTCTATACTTAAGTTTTATTTTTATTTTCCTATAATATTTTTTTGAAAAATTATTCAATCAAAACATATTTATTATTACCTATTTGTTATTATTACAATACAAAATGTTTGAATAATTAGGAATAGATATTATGTGTTTTTAAGTCTATGTGGTTAGTAGGACACAATTAGATGATGGATGAGTCATGTTCATGTATATTACTCAGGCACGATTTAAAAACAACTTAAGTCGTTTTAGTCTTTTAGTTTTATGAAAACATCTCTTGTCGTTTAAGTACCTTAGTCTGTTAATACAACGACTAAGTCTTATTAATAAGTCGAGTCTTTTAAGATAGAGGATAAGATAGGAGTCTTTTTAAAAGATCTTAAAACACTTATGCCCGATTTCACCAGTAGCCCCTAAAATTTAAGTGTCTCCTATGCCAATTTAAGGAGCTCCTAACGCAAGTTTTGTTTTCACCGACGGTTAAGTGACACCTTAAGCATTAGGGAGCCCTTATAATTTAGGGGATGAATTGACGACCCCGTAACTCTTAGGTGACATAAATTTTTATTTTGCGAGATACCCTTCCAACTTCCGAACAATAATCACTCCTAGTGATACAAATGGGTAGTGACCACGATTTATTTGAAGATTTAGAAGCAATTGAAGATATAGAATTTTTAATTGACCAAAATTTGTTTAGTCGACCTCGTATTTACCGGGGAAGATCGAAGGATTATGAAAAATTTGATGACAAAGACTTTTTCATAAGATACAGTTTATGAAAAGAGAGTGTTTAATTTATATTGCAAAAGATTGAACATTTGTTAGAATTCCACGATGACAGGTAAGTACCTACCTTAAAGTTTTATTACTACTTGCTTCATTTTGTTTTTAATTTTATTTATGTAATTTTGTAACCTACTTGTATCTTATTTACAGAAATAAATCTGAGGCACCGGTTAACCAACTGCTGTGTGCCCTTCGATTTTATGCAACAGGCAATCAATTATTACAGGCAAACCATTATATAGCAGATCTAAACGGCATTAGTATTTCTACTTGCAGTCGAGTTATAAAGAGAGCGTCTGAATCTATTGTGGGTCTGTAAAGGGAGTTTATACGATTTCCAGAGACTGAAGAAGAACAACAAAGAGTAAAACAAGAGTTTTGCAGAATAGCTCGATTTTGCAACATTTTTTAAGTTTATCTAATATTTACAAGCCTCCTTTTTTAAAATAAACTAGAGTTAATAACGTTAATTTAAGTGTTTTATTTGGTTTTTTAGCTAACTATTAATAAAATCGTTAACTTAAATAATTTGTCGATAAACATTTACCTAGTGCCTCCACACTAAACATCACCTAACTAGGAGACGCTTACTTAGGTAGCCTTTAGGATAGTGAAACAGAATTTAAGTTAGGGGATTATCTGAGGGAGCCCCTAAGATAAGGGGATTAGTCTCTTTCATCGCTTGTTCGATTATTCTGGATAATATCACCAGCTTCGCTTACTTTGTAGCCAACAAATTGCTGGGCCATTTTTCGGATTTATTACGTTTTAACGGAATAACACACTGATATATGAATAAATGCTTTATTTTCTTTATCAAAGTTCAAAGACAGCAAAATAAATACAGCCGACACCGTAGGCACCAATTAAACGCTGAAGTACCTACGAGTCAAAACAGAAACCTAATAATTATCACAGTAAAATCTACGATCTCTAATCTAAAAAAGTACAAACAATTTATAAAAATTTTAGTAATCTAAACACGGAGCTCGGAGCCTCGTATAACTAAACAATAATAAGAAAGCATACAGAACACAAACTTACCTACATTAATTAACTACGTGTTGAATGTTGATTTTAAAAAAATAGGCATTCAATTATAAATAAAACGTATTCAAACTAAATATCATAAATAGTATAATCGGATCAGAATAAATCAACAATACATTTTTAAAAGAAAAACAATACACTTTTATTGAAAACCAACACAAAAATCAAAAATACATATTTTTATTAATATGTATTTGAAAAAAATGGCAAAATTTTGAGATTACGCATACTAACAACATGAATATTTTAACATCTCATTTGGCACAACAGAGATATTTAAAGCCCTTAACTACTTTGTATCTACAAAATCTTAAATTATAACAGAGAACAGTTTAAAATAATGTGAATTCTTTATATTAGCTCTCATTTCTATCTCATTTCTATCGTATTATGTGCGTAACTATTGCAATTAATAAAATAAAAATGGGTAGCATAAATCCGTTAGGATTGGGGCCATGGTGCGGATCATTTATACGTCTTAGCAAACATTACAACTTAGCAAGCAAGGAACAGGTAGGTGGGAATTTCAGGCATGTATATTGCTCTCTAAAATAGCGAACTATTCTATTAGTACGGCCTCTCTCATTCTCATCTCTTGTCCAGCTAGATTTAGACCATTATAATACAATAAACACACTGTATTTACATGGATGATTCTTCTTAATATTTTAAATATTTTTATAAGTAAATCATGCATTGGATCCATTAGTAACAGCCAACTTTCAGTTATCGTAAATTTGAATCTTGATCTAACTTTCAATGCTTTTAATTTTAAATTTTATCTTATATCTAAATGTATCAATAGGAAACCTCTTCAATGTAGTATATATAATTAATTAACATACTTAAAATTTTATTTTTCATTCCATATTTACAAAGCTTCAAGTTAACCGAATTTGTTCAACAAAAAGACAAAACATTTAACATTTAAAACTTTACATTTAAAATAGTTTTTACAATTGAATAAACTATCTAAGGAAACTTATCTGTTTTTATAAAGTAGGTTGTAGAAAGTATGGATTGATTTGGACAGTATTCTCGGTGTTTGAAGCAGTACCTAAACCTAATAAGCAACTAAAAATTGCAGTCTCGAGGCGTATCTACGTAGGTACCTACTGCCAAGGTACTTATGTAAGAACACCATCCGACTAATAACATAGCTCGATTGATTTTCGGTACTAAAAGCGAGCACAATAGTGAAAAATCACAACACCTTTACAATTAAACCAAATAAAAATCTGCGCGTTGGCTAAAACGATGAAACCACGGCATAAAATGTACTACGAAAACAAACGTCTTTATCAAATAAAAGTAACACAGTTCTCTTTGAAGAACAATCAAAAATAGTTAACTAGATACACGTAAAATATTTATAGACACCTCGCATTTCACAGCAGATATAATTTGCTTCGCCGAGCTTGGGCAAGTAGATACATGAGAATTCGCATGAAATGCTAGATCACTGAGCAAATTATAGTCAAGACGCTGTTGCAATGTGAGGTGGTTCGTGCTTAACTAAACTAACACTACCAAGAGTAGGTACTATGACTCCAAATAACAGTTTAGTACGAATAAAGAAATTGGAATGACCAAAGTCGTTTTCCACTGTTGAAATGGAATCGCATAAATCAACTTAATCGTATTTACAATAAATTACTAAACAAGATTACACGGTTCACGGAAGCTGTCCATGGTAACTCAAAGTCTGGAGCACGTCACGGCCGGACAGCGTGTGGATGCAGCAGTGGGGTACCTGTCTAGGCAGGCATGGCGCGGCGGGCGTGCGTGCGCATGTGGCGCGTGATCATGTCGCGGCGGCAGGCGGCGTAGGGACACACGGGGCAGCGGTACGGCTTCTCGCCGGTGTGCGTGCGGTGGTGCGTCACCAGGTGGTCGGAGCGCGAGAACACCTGCCCGCATGACGCGCAAGAATACGGCTTCACGCCACTGTGAAGCCGCGCATGCCGGGTCAGCATATCCGAGCGAGCGAAGCGCCGCTTGCAGACTTCGCACTCGTAGGCGCGAACTGCTTCTGGAGTTCTGTTTCTGTGCCGCGACGCTACGTGCTTAGCAAGGCGGTCGTGGAGGTCGAAGGTTTGTCCGCAAGCGCCACATACGAAAGCAGGCTGCGCCGAATCATCGGTTTTTGATATCTTTTCGGGTTTTATGGAGAGATCGAGGGGCGCGTCTTCTTCGGCGGTGGCGTCGAGCCAGGCCGGGTACTGGTTGTTGTTGGTCACGTGCTGCGCGAGGCGCGACAGCAGGCGCGATAGCCGCTGCCGCTTGCTATGCTGGCGCGGGCTGGCGGCGGGCGCCATGCTAGCCTCGCCCGCCGCCAGCGCTTCTTCTAGCCCCAACGCTGCGCTCCAGCCTGCAAAGAACAACTGCCATTAGATATAGACCTCGCGATCTTCAAGTCTTGTTTAGTACGTAGATAATTACATCAGCCTGGATAGTTAATTCGGTGGTACGACTGACATGCACATGTTTTCCGTCTGTATATATATATATATATAGATGGAAAATTTGAAGTAAAATTTATTGGATATATTAATCATCAGATCATAGATCTAATGATAGATACTACGAGTAAAATACAATCCTAAATCTCTTTCGACATATCGTAAGTACCCGAATCACTTGTGGTGAAATTTAAAAGGCTAAAAATATAATAAAATAATAAACAAACTGTCAATTTCGATAAAAAAAACCCGAATAATTGTCTAATACATAAAAGGATGTGGTATTCGCGCTACCTGTGTATTGGTACATATTTTTTGCTTTTAAATCTGTCCGTGTCATTTAAACTCAAAGCCCTCCGTCCGTCTACGTAGGTGGTGTGGTGACATAAGTAAACATTCGGCCTTTGGAACATCTGTCTCGAGGATGAATCTTATCCTGCTCTGCTTATTGGTACGGTATTCAAATAGTTTGGACCAATCAGAGCTCTCCTGTGCAAAAGGGAGCCGCATTTGGGTACATAATAAAGCTTTAGGCCCGACTTTTTCTGTTAAATTCTGTAGTAAATGACAGTAAGAGGCGTGACAATGACAATTGAGACTCAATATTCATAAAAAACGATCCCTACTTAGCACACAGCAGGTACGTCTTTGTTTTTTAATGGAACCAACTTTTGGATTTCTTTTTAGTTTAGTGAAGTTGGATTTTTTAGGTTTAGGTTAGCACTTCTGTGAGATACGGGAACAGATGTTATTGGATGCATTAAAAATAATGAATACTTATATGATATACACTCGTATTCTTATGAAATTCAACATGTCTACTTCCTAAAAAAGATAAGTAATAATAAAGCTTTGACCTATACCTAAGCTGTCACCACACAAGCATTTCACCAGAAAGGACACTGAACCAACACTGAATATGCGTATATGAGTATTCAAGTCACTATCACATATACGTACATTTTCGAGGAATCCTCCTTGTTTCGTATCAGAATCATAATATAAAATCGGAGCAAACCGCGTCATATAGATTCACAAGGTGTTTTTATTGCATTCTCTCGCACAGTAGGCCCGGGAACGGGACGGAAGGTCGTCGGGTCGGGTTGTGTCGACCGGTCCAGCCGCCGCCCCCCCCCCCCCCGCGGAGACATCAGACGGCCGAGCTGCGCTCGCGCAAGTGAAATGCGCTTTTTCTTCGCGCGGAGTTGGCCACACCACCGAGCGCAACCGTGACCAACGCGCAACTAACTTGGGCTTACTTATTTAATGCATATCGATGCTATCTAATATAGACTTTCAATATCGAAGCTGAAATAGTTTCTATTTTAAATATATTATGGTCGTTGGTCTTAGGATCTTACTGTAGATAGTTGTACTTGCAAGAACTTAGGTACCACTTAATAATAACATCTCCTACAAGTTATTAATGAGTGGTAAGTTCTTATGGCCTATAAAATATCATAGGTACCTACTAGTTATAAAATCAGTCATAAAACCTTTATTTATTAATAATATTGTACATTTAAGTTTCTATATGTATATACTTTGGTTCATTTTCTAGTTAGAACTATAGATATCAATCAAATTAATACAAAAAACAATAGAATCACTAAATATTTCTATAACCTTGAAGAACAACTGTTTTGTCCACCCTAGGCGGGTAAAATACGACACACGTGGTGTGGACAACATGGCATGCCAAATTTGAACCAAAAATCAGTAGGTTTCTTAAGTAGGTACTGAAAGAACTTACGGTGGGGAGGCGAATGGAAGAAAATCTTGAATTTATATATATGTATATGTATATAAATATATCTATTTATATAAATGATTCATTTGTCATTTACATCCATCAAACTTTTTTTATAGAAAAATTCCAACTCGCGAATAAGGCTAAGCCGTCACAATCGGCCACCCGCTTATTATATATTCAGCCAAAAAGTTAGGTGTAGGTACTATACATTTTTACAAAAAGAAATGTATAAAGCGGGAATACATAAAGCGACGATCTTCTAAAAGGTTACTTCTACCGTCTAGGTCGCTCCTTCTAGCTAGCGTGAACAATTTAAATCTAACTGTCAATATGCGTACTAATCCATGACCCGGTAAATAGTTCGTAAAAGAGAGATTTGCCAGCCCGGTCGGAGTTTTCGAGGTAAAAACCTGCTGATACGGGTGATTTTATACCGCGCCTTTCATATGTCAAATTCATTTTTAGCATAATGACACAGGCTGGTGTGAAGAGCCTTGGGGGACGCAGGGGACTATGCAGTGGATATCTTATCTATGAACAAATGAACGAAAGGGGTTTAAGATGCGAGGTTCATAACCAGGTATAAAGACATTTTTGATGTTTCACTCCCATCGTTGATGATTTCTCGTCACTGCTCGCCCTAGCAACCGCCCAGAACTTGCCCAGGACGCAAAAAAGTACCCATTTCCAAAGTAAGTATTTGCCTATGAGTCAAAGCTACAGAGATGATTTCAGAAGTCGACGGATATCAGAACATGTGAAATGGCAAAGTTTTCAATTCATCTTTTGAACCCGACTGCTAAGTCAAAAAATAAACAAATATTTTTTTTTTATTTAATTCAAAAATATTCATAAATTATTCCCTTTATTTTTATAGTAGATATAAATTTATGTCATAGATGAGTGATTGAAATAGACATTGAACTGAAAAGCTAACCGTTTTGTTTAATGGATTTGTTTAGTGATGTAGAAAGGTTGATTCTGAAGCAAGATATATACGAATCGTTAATTGTATTCTACAAAACTTGTTGAAACCTGCCAATGAAGATGGAAGACCAGTGGCGGATTTACCAGCAGGCTGAGTAGGCTGGAGATTAGGGCGGCAAATTGAACCAAAAAATTTTTTTGTCTTTAGAAATGAAAAAGAAAAGCATTATTATATACACGGAGGAAATGAGTCGAGAATATAACAAAAATTACAATATTTTAGTACTGTACAGTAAATTGATTACTCCGTCGTCCGTTTATGAAAAAATACTGAAAGTAGCCAGTAGGGGAACAAAAAATCAGCAGGAGCGGCAAAATTTGAATGGCCTACTGGCGACAAATGTGTGAATCCGTCACTGTGGAAGACTATTAAATTATTACAAAACGTTCGACCAAACTTAGCTGTTTAGTCAAATGCCTGATTCAACCATCAACCTGTGACATATATCATTTAAAGACCTAAAAAGTAAATTAATACAAAGCAACTGGACGCCTACACAAATGCACTCATCTATGATCCATCATCTTATTAAAACCTTTAAAGCTACTTAACACCGAATATCCATAGAAGTAATACTTCCATTACAATATAGAATACGTTAAACACAGTGTATAGTGTGTACACATTATACACTGTGTATATATTATACTGTATACCTATTACACTGTGTATATTTTACACTTTACTCGTTTCATCTACGAAAACCGTATGAAAATCCAATAGGAAGTTTTTGAGTATCTCGCATTCAGACAGAAAGGCAGATGCGGTGGGTGACTTTGTTTCATAAAATGTAGGGATACAGTGATAGAGGCCATGAGAACCATAGTGGCCTAATTCAATGGCCAAGTATTTTGAGTACCATAGAAAACAAAAACAGTATTTTTTTAATCAACTAGCACTCTTCAGAATACATTCTTTATACTACTTTTTTAATTTTAATTAACTTAATAATGTTACAAATTATGATTTTAGTAGTTAAAATATAGGTTTATTGCTATTTTTCTATATTTCATTTACAGATAGGCCACTTTGGCAGTATTATTTTATAAATAGATTAGAATAAAAAGGTTATTGGGCCAATGTTTTATTAAACACTTAAATAAAAAAACAACAGAAATAACTGACCCATTATCTATGATACCGGTATAAAAGCTGTGATGCACTGGAGGTATAAAAGGCAAAAGATCTAATAAGTCCTTTTTTTCAGAACTGATGGGTTTTCCATCAGGGTATAAAGGATCCAGCTAATACCAGTCAAATGTGTAGAGCCCCTTTTCTTTAAATCAACATTTTCAAATAAAACATCTTCATTATTAGAATATTTAAAACAAATTGTAAATGGATGCATTTTGTTAAACAAAAGCCACTGTATGCTGAGCCACTGTACCTTTGATTTTTCAGCAGTTGCCTTCCTATTGGTAATGTTTCTCTTCAGTTTTTTTGTTGAAGTAAAGTCATCTTTTGTCATTTTTATGACATCGAATGGGTTCCTGCCCCTAGCTGCCTTAATTACAGTAATCCAGTCATCTGGTAGGTAAATATTTTTGAAAAACTTTTTCTTTTTCGCCACCAATCCAAAATTTTGTTCATCGAACTTATGGACCATGTTATCTACTGCGTAATTTGGACGGGCAACAATATACTCGCAAAGACTTGCCATTTTACTATTTCTATTTAGACCACCACACTGGACTGAGTACATAATTAACTTTTTAGTCTTGACCTTATCTTTGATATAACGCAACAGGCAGGAACCAATCTCCTGAGGACCCCTTGAGGCTATTGTTTTACATGACATGACTGCCAATTCTACAGTTGGATTGATTGTTGGTTGGACTGCAGTAAAAGCAGCTGTAAGAATAAAACTATAAATGGTTTGAGAACAAAAGATAAATCTATTAAATATATGACGGCCGAG
Source organism: Marasmarcha lunaedactyla (assembly GCA_923062675.1). Taxonomy (NCBI): domain Eukaryota; kingdom Metazoa; phylum Arthropoda; class Insecta; order Lepidoptera; family Pterophoridae; genus Marasmarcha; species Marasmarcha lunaedactyla. The sequence continues at coordinate 5,975,946 of OV281339.1, read as the reverse complement.
TAGCGCAGTAGTTGGTGGCCATGCCCCATACGTGAAGGTCCCCGGTTCGAGGCATTCATTTGTGTGATGAACACAGATGTTTGTTCTCGGGTCATGGTTGTTTGTATTTATATATGTATGTTTATTCTGGGTTCCCCCAGTTCGCTGTACGGTCATCCATAACACAAGCTCTGCTTACTTTGGGGCCATACAGTTGGTGTATTAGTCTAGGGATTACTTATTTTTTTAAATAGCAGAATTATTAAAATAAACTGTGGCCAAAAAAATTAAATAGCTTATAATACCGGTTGAAGTTCGATTAGACCAGGGGAGATTAAACGAGTTTTTATTTTATATGGAGTGTCCTAACATAGAGTAGTCAAATAATTTTGGTTACTTTGGGAAATACACTTGGTGTGTTTTGCTTAAGTTTTAAAAAACGCATAACTTTTGAATGGCTGCACCGATTTTCATTAAACAGAAGTAAGAAATCTCTCGATTCATTCAGCATTTAGTAAAAAAACTCAGTTCGCTCGTATGGGGTAAACGAAGACACAGACAGTCATTAAACTAATAACATGGCTCGTTTTGCGTCGAAGGTTAGTATTGTATGTATTCGAGGTCAGTTAGACCCTAGGTTCGAATCTTGATATAAGCAGACATAAGTTGTCTTATTTGTATACAAGTACTGCTTATTACAGAACAATATAAGTGTTGTGAGTAAATTGTAGTATTTTGCTATACCTATGCATGATTGAAATTTTAATGAAATGAAATATTTATTTCTCAACATTGACAATCACTTGTTTGTATTGACGTTAAATAAAGAAGAACTGGCAAGAAACTTATTATAAGCAGGCCATAAGAACCATACCGGCCTAACTATTTTTTTTACAATACTGAGTATATGATTTTTTACAATTAAAAAAAGAACATTTTGATACAACCAGGATGGCCTAAAAGTGATACGACGAATATTCACTAGATGGCAGCATAATCACTGTTATGGTTTAAAGTCTGTGATGATATTAATTTGAGGTGCCATACTGGCCTAAAGGCCTAAAGATGGGCCACTATGGTTCAAGCCCGCTAAAACTATACTGTCATGATGACATTAGTTAGACTACTTTTTGACAAGATTGTCATCATTTTCCCGCCCGCCTTCGATACCATTTCATATGTAATCATACCTTTCGAGGTATGTACTACAATATTCTATTGTTTTTAATTTTTCAGGGTTAGCGTTTGAAATGCGCATCACAAATTAAGCAATGGGGGAGGGGTAGGGGTCACGCGGTTTTTTTCTTTAATGATTTTTTTTAAATCTTGCCTAAAACCCTTAACATGGGACTGAAGGGTTAGTTTAATAATAAGTATGCATGTGAAAACGTTGAAATGAAACTGAATTCCATACTGACATATTTTTATCACACAAAACCTAACCTAATACAACCAATGAGACTTTTTTTTGTTTAAAAAATACTGCGAACAACACTCACCTAATTTAGTAATTTAGGCAAGTCGTCATATTTTTTGTGGAACAATGAAATACCAATTATGAATTTAAAAGTTGTTTGAATATTGTACACGTGTTTAACAACATTCACTTTTGCTATTAAAGGGTTTCTTTTATATTTTATTACATTTCTCCTCTACATGTACTCAACAATTACATCAGCAAAATTTTCAAGTTCGTTATAATTATCTATATAAAAAAATCTTTTGCCACCCGCCACTACGGCTCAATCCTTTGGGTATGTGTACCATCTTCTGTTCACTTTTATGTATAATAATAATAATAATAATAAACCTCCAGACGAACACACCAACTGTATGGCCCCAAAGTAAGCAGAGCTTGTGTTATGGATGAACATACAGCGAACTGTGTTCATCACACAAACCAATTGACGCCAATCTGCCGATAAATGCTTTTTCCGTTATTCGGTTTTTTTATTTGATAACAAATAACTGGGGGTTTATTATTAATATCATTAAGTAAAAAAAGAAATTAATCTACCCGGGGTTTTCCGCGTTTTTTTATGACAATAATTATCCTAGATATTCTATAACAAAAATATTCAAAAATTAACAAAAGAACACGAAAGAAAATTAAGAAAATAGATGCGAGCCTCAATATTTTTAATACTGGGCAAAGTGGCATAATTACCTTTTTAATTACACAAAAAGTGGGTTCCAATAAGTTACAAAATAATATATACTGGTAAGAATATTGCGTTTCAATTTTATTTCTTAATGCTGTATGTGATTAATTTGTTTCTTGATATTTCTTGAGATAGTTCAAAATTTTTTTAAGCATGTTATTTAAGAAATCAGATAACGAATCTGATTTCTTAAATAACATGAAAAAATCATATAGTAGGTACATACGTAATTTAGGTACGCAGGTACCTAAAAACGTATATAGATTGGTAATGATGTAATATAAGACATGTATCTACTGAATACACATGGTATTGAGTCACTGATATTGTGATAATATACCTACCTATTTATTTAAACTACAAATAGGCAAGCCACCTTTTTTCTATTTTTAAAATGTGACGTAAATATTGTATCTACTGGAAAATACGAGTGCAAATAAACCGCAAGATCCCGAAACTTCTGGAGAAGTTCCACGAACTTTATAAAACTGCACAAGTTATAATAAAAAAGTCTTATTTTCGAAGATTTCCTTTCATTAAGATGTTAATGCAGACCAATCACTAAATTACCAATTTAAAAAAAAATTCGCAAAGCCAACAGCTGTTTGAATCTTAAACTAAAAAAAAAGTTTAGGTATGTACTCACTTTTATAATCTAAAACCGGATACTGTATCTGATTTAAGTAAGCTTCCATTGTGAACGATAAAAGAAAATCACACCCACACAAAAAAAACAACACTAACACTGGTTAAAAATAAACTAAAAAAAAGGAGGTTCGTATCCGGAGATTGGATGCGACACGCGCGGAGTTCCGCTCTCAAATGACTATAACGTGTAACGGACACGAAAAATCACTGCACGTAAATACTATTTACCATGGGGTTGAAAAATAATGAATTCTGTTCTTATTGTTATCGAATGGTGGAGGGTAAGACGCCGCGCCGGCAGATGTGGCTTACCGTGAGAAAACGGGGGTGACCCACCTAGGCCGCATCTGTCTTAAGTCTCCATAGGTCACTTGGAACTTTATCTGCTTTCCTAGGAATATTCGAGTAACTCCGAACACAAAAAACATATTCGGCTTTAACATCCCTATGTTTTTGTTGATTAATTCGAGCGCTAGTAACAGGTCGTTTCCTGTTATAGTGTTACAATATTCGCACGTACAAGTCCAAGCAGTTTATAACATACCGATTTAAGATAGTTTTACATAATTCAAAACACTTCAAAACTAGGTACTAGATTATAGATAGAATTAATGATTAAACGAATTCCCCGATGTGAAGTTCGATCATAATTATTAGAGTCGCTTCATTTGCTAGGTAGCTGCGCACATTTTTAAAAGACTAAACGTTTTTTAAAAACTGAACCATTTCCTCCCTACCTCTCACCCAGGCTGTAGCCTACTCGTACTCTCATTCTTTTAGAGAAGCAAACATTTTTTAAATAAAACTTTCTAACGGGGAGCTAGGGTGGGTGGGTGATCATATCTTCATATGAAGCGACTCATGTAATTATGATCGAACTTAACATCGGGGAAGTTCGTGTGATCATTAATTATGTTTCGTCGCTTCATTATTCGATATGATATTTACCAGGTAGATGTTAAGAGAGGAAAATTTTGTTTTATAATGTTTGTTTATATATTACAATAACATACGATTATTAATCATTAAATTAATCACATCAAGTAAGGATTATTAGTTGAACAAAAAAAATTTTTATTTTAATTTCTTATTATTTTTTTTTTATATTTAAGAACGTTGTGAACGTTAATTAATACCAATTTTTTAGGCAAACAAACACTACGGGCGAATTAGCCTCGTTAACAATAGTTCTGTGATAGAAACGGGCGAAAGTATTAGAAGTATCGGTCCAGCCCGCAGTTTTTCGAATAGTTTCGATACTAACTCCCGTCGAGCTTGCGGAAGAAGTGCTAGCATGTCTCGTACTGTGTGCCTCAAACACAGTTAGGTCGATACCGGTTTCTGACAGCACTTGTTTAATCCAACGACTGATAGATTGAAATGTGAAAAAGTGTTAGAATTACTTAAAATTACTGATAGAAATAAAAATTACTTAAAAATGTCATTTGTTTTAAAAAAGAATTGGTTAGTATGTATTTTTATTTTCTTTTTTAAAGTGGAATTAATATTATTTTGCATAATTTTCACAATTACACTTTATAATACAGACTGGCTCTTTCATAACTTTTAGTAGCTCTTTCAATACCGAAATGTTATGAAAGAGCCAAAAAACACATTTTTTTAAAATGAATATTATGTTGATGTTTCCATAGAGTTTAATACTTTAATAAATAAATAATATTTGAAGAAAAATATAATCATCATTTTCATTAAAAGAATGTTTTTTTGCTCCGTTTAGTAAACTGGCTCTTTCATGCCACTTCTCCCATACAGAAACCCCTTCTGGTGAAAGACTGCCACAGAGCCTCACGACACCCAGGGTAAGGTTCTTGTGTAAGGGATGGTGGTCCCTAAAATGAGATTGAAGTAGGATTAAAAAAACAGTATATCGGAAGCAATATTTTTTTTAAATAAAGGGCATCATGGCTGTGATGGTTAATAGGGAAAAAGTAAAATTCCGGTTGCTTTATCATCTATGATTTTTCACAGGCATTTTAGAACCAAAGAAAAATGGAGGAAGGCGTAGAAATAATAATTTTTCCAATCTAAACATGTCGATAGAAAATGCATCAGGGTCTTGTTTCCAAGATACGTATTTCTCACATTTTGCGTTATCGCTGAAGCAAATAAGTCAACTTCTGGCCTACGAAATTTTACAAGAATAGAATGAACAGCTAGATCAATTGTCCATTCCGTATCTGGATTCACGATTCGTGATGCGGCGTCGGCGTGATTATTTCTTGTATTTACTTAAGATGCAAATATAAAAACGCGCTGCTCGCACCACTCACTGCCCTATTTTGCGCGCCAAATCGCTTAGATCGGATATTGTATACCTACCTCCCATCCGATTTACGTAACTAACAGCTGTCGTGCTGTCGAAGCGAAGCAATATTGTTTGCGGAGTTTGTTATGTCGTTTACGAATGACTTCAAACCCAGAAAAACTGCCATTAGTTCTAAGAAATTAATGTGATTAAGTTTTTCTGCGTCTTTCCAACAGGCGTTTATTTTGTAAGAATTGCAAACTACTCCCCAGCCGGTCCTAGATGCGTCTGTATAAATTTCTAATACAAAGTTTTGGAGTGTCATAAAATTCGATGTGGTTTCAATATTTGACAACCACCAAGACAAGTCTTGTAGAGACAATCTTTGGTAAATTAATTTTAGTTTCATAGTTATCGTGAGCTCTGAGTAAAGAGTGAAATTTATGACGCCCCAAGATTTTGGTCTTGTAACCAACCATATTTTACCTCAGGCAGGCTGCAACTAGGACGCTAACTAAGTGAATGCTACGTGTGGGTAATTTTGAAAATTTTGTTAACGCTTATCAGAGGGAAGGCATGTGCTTTGATTTCTTGTATCATAGTTAAATCTAAAAAATGTACATAACTGTTGTAGATTCAAATAGCATTTCTCATAATTAATGACAAATCTGAGACAGTTAAGTAACCGTGACGTTTCGTTGACGTTGCAACGCACTCGTCATACGTTATTTTTTGATAGCAATTACTATTTCATTGTTTTCTACGGGTGAAAAAATATTGGTAGGTATATTAGTTTGGGTAACTGACATTTTAAATGGTAAAGGAAAGCCGTTTTTAATCCAATCTAACACTACCTCGTTTTTAGTTATGTTTAAACAAAAGTTAAATAATTTTTTTAAATAAAAAATAATTTTAAATAAAATAATCTATAATTTATGGATAAGCCGTGAGCATCTTGTCTAGGTTTCGGACAATAACTGGGACAGTGGCAGAAATTTCTGCGTTTAGTTGTACGGGATCTAAAACGGGATCAGTCGACACCAGTTCTTCTGGACCAGGAACTGGTTCAGATCCCAATTCGGGAATGACGTCGGAAACACCAGCTTCCTCTTCCGGAAGCTGAACCTCTGGAGCGGGAACTCTTTCGCTTGCCACGCCCGCAGTATGACTTTCGCTACCTAAAGTACACCATACCATAGTGTCATCAGTGCAAAGAACTTTTCTTGGAAAACGAAAAATTGGCGTACTCAAAACGTCGAGAAAAGTCAGCTAGCTTTAAAGCGTGGACCTTATGGCTCTCGTAATATCCTAGCCAAACCCTGTAAGTAAACGACGACCTTCAAGCGACAACTTGGATCTCCGCATTGTCATAAGAAATATTTATAATTTGAATTTCATGCAAACACTAATTGTTGTTCATCGTCTCTTCCCGTTCAGTTTATAAAAAATATAGTTTGACTACACTGAAAGACTTCTATAAGTATTTCAGAACTATGAAGATAATAGAGTAAAGCAGGTGCGTAATAATCAACTGTTAGCCGGCACCGCTCCATAGAAGAAAGATTTAGAAGACCATGTTTTCAATATAATAAACGTTATATGATTGTAATACATATAACAAAACGGGAGAGTCTACTTTGGTTGAACCTGGTATTATATAAAAATACAGGATTTTTTTTAAACGAAGAACAAAAATAAATTGTGCTTTAATAGATTTTAAGGAAATTATAAAACGGTTGAACCGATTTTACTAAACACCTACTTTGGTGTGCACTAATGCAAAAATGACGAACAAGTGTGCTGTTTTAATCTCAGGAAAATATTATATTCTGACTGAAAAAGTGAGTGAGTACTAAAACTTAACTAGGATTAGGTAGATAGTGCAATTGTTAGGACTTGATATTAAAAAACTACTTGCATTTTTTCAGATTTAATTTTCTAGATATTTGCCTACGTCATTCGTACTTTAAACTTAATAATAACTTGCTTCAGCGTTTACAGTTGAAGTCAAAAAAATTTTTACACCGTACTGACTGTACACCCCCGTAGTTACAATACGCCAAGATACATTCAATCATTTAATCGACTGGCTCTCTCAGTGTCTGCTACGACGTAGTATGAAAGGATTAAACCTTAAAAGATTACGCTATTTTCACGATTTCGATCTATGCTTTAAATCGGACCTTTCCGGCAATAACGCGTGAGTAAAAGCTGTAGTTTTAAATTTTATATGAATACTTATTTGATTATTTCATTATTCCAAGACCGAGGCATTGTTACACGGTAGTGATGTAGGTAAGGAATGTCATTTTTTGAACATTGCGGATGCAGATGCGAATGCGAATATTATTAAGTTTTTGTTCAATATAAGTTATCTAGAAGAATTTGTTTTTGTTTGTTTCTATTGCATTTAATTTTTGTGTTACAAGTTCTAGTGAGAATTTAATTTTAATTTAATTTTAATTTTAATAATTAATTTAATAATAATTTTTTTGTTTGTTTATACTATATTTATAGTTTATTGTAAAAGAGTATAGTTTTATTTTGATTAATAATTATATTTTTTAGTTTTATCCAAGATGATGATTATCTAAACATTAATAAGTTATTTAAAGACTGATACAAGTTATCTGGAAGAATTTGTTTTTGTTTGTTGACTTTGCATTATACATGAATGATAATAGGTCTTTACCTATGAAACTGCCGTTTTGCCGTACTGGCCATTTCAAATGAAAATATTCTTTTTTTTACTGATAATTCTAATTTCAAATTAATTTCATTTGACAAACATGGAATTCTTTTTCTAAAATCGTCATTTGTTTAATAGTTAGTGTTTTGTTTTCAACGCATTCGAACATTTTTCGTCATCATGGATAAGTTAAAAATTCGAGTAATTATGGAGTATGAGTACCGTCGTGGCAGCAAAGCGGCACAAGCGACACGCAACATCAACGACGTTTACGGAGCGAACACTACAAGCGAACGCACCACCCGTTATTGGTTTACCCGCTTCCGTTCTGAAAATTTTGACCTGAAAAATTAACCCCGTGGTCTTCCGAAAACTTTGGTCGACAATGACGAATTAAAGGCAATTGTGGAAGCTGATGAAACTCAATCCATGGCTGAATTAGCAGCAGCTTTCGACGTTAGCATCAAAACAATATTGGTCCATTTGCGTCAAACTGGCAAGGAAAAAAAAGCTTGACAAATGGGTACCCCACGAACTCAATGACCGCCAGCGCGAAGTACGCGTGGAGACGTGCCTTGCACTGCTCAGCAGGCATACAAATGAAGGAATTCTGAACCGCATTGTTACTTGTGACGAGAAATGGATCCTGTTTGACAATCGTAAGCGCTCAGCAAGTTGGTTGGACCCTGGTTCAGCACTCAAACAATGCCCTAAACGAAAACTTACCCCTAAAAAAGTGATGGTCACTGTTTGGTGGTCTAACGCGGGTGTAATTCATCACAGCTTCTTGCCAAACGGGACAAGCATTACTGCAGATGTGTACTGTGAAGAACTGAACACAATGATGGAGAAGCTCGCACGTCTCCAACCAGCTTTGGTCAATCGTTCGGCTCCACTGCGCCTGCACGACAACGCGCGACCTCATACTGCACAGCAGACGGTCTCCAAGCTACAAGAGTTGGGGTTGGAAGTTCTCCGTCATCCGCCATACTCACTAGACCTTGCGCCTACAGACTTCTACTTTTTCCAGAATTTGGATAACTTCTTGGCGGGAAAAAAATTCAATACCTGAGAGGCAGTACAAAATGCCTTTGAAGAATTTGTTGCCTCCCGTCCAGCTGATTTCTTCAAGAAAGGCATCAATAAGCTACCAATGCGTTGGCAAAGATGCATTGATTGCATGGGTGATTACTTTGATTAATAGAAATAAAAAATATATAAAAAAAATTACGCTTCATTTATTTCGTGAAAAACGGCAATTTCATAGGTAAAGACCTAATATGTCTTGTCTTGTAGGTTCTAATGCAAATATTAATGGTAAGGTAAGCTTCCTAAATAAAGAAATAATAGCAGATGATAAAGTGAAGACTGATAATGTGATTAGGTTATTTGTGTTGCATTAAAAAATATAAACAATGAATGGATTTTGATTTTATTACCTTACTATTCTATCTTTAAATGCTTTTTTTCTGATATTCATATTCGCAAAACATTCGCATAAATTTTGCGAATGCGAATATTAAAAAATATGCGAATATTCGCGAATGCGAATGCGGTTTGATTGGACCCCGGAAAAGAAATACTTTGTGAAATACTTCCATGGGTGTTAAGGACTTTGAGTAATCTATATTTTCTATGAATATAGGTATAATAGGGATACGTTCAGCTAATAATAACAAATAATAATAAAAAGTATGAAATAGATCAAAATTGTAAATATACATTTCTGTAGTGTAGGTACTTTTATTTTAAAAGACGCAAGTTTAATACCGGAAATGGTTGCTTCGATACACCGGAAATGGTCGCTTCGATACACCGGAAATGGTTGCTTCGATACGCCGGAAATGGTTGCTTCGATACACCGGAAATGGTTGCTTCGATACACCGGACATGGTTGCTTCGATACACCGGAAATGGTCGCTTCGATATAGGCCATGGTCAAGTGAATCAACCGCTAGATATTTAGGTATTTTTTGTTAACGATGTTTCTGGCTAATATATATTTTTATTTCTTCATTTTCATTTTCGTTTTCATTTATTCACTTTATGTGGAAGCACAGTTTCTCATATCTTGCAGACTAAGGTAGGTACCGTCACGGCTAAGCCTTAGAGAGCACGTAAGAATGCCGCGACATTTAAATAAAGAGGTTAATATGAATTATTATGAATTAAGAATAAAGGATATTTAAATATACTGTTGACAGAACAGAAAGAAATGAAGCGATACATTCCATAAAGCGAACTGGGGGAACCCAAAATAAACATACATATATAAATACAAACAACCATGACCCGAGAACAAACATCTGTGTTCATCCTACGAATTTGTTATAAGGACAATATTTTCGAGCCATGAATTTTTCAGGGAAGTTATTCCACAATCTATCAGCGTGTATTGTGAAGGAGTAGGAGGCAAAATCTGTTCTATGTGGTCTCATTCTTAACATTGTCGACCGATTAGCGTAGTGGTTAGTAGGCCCTGCCTCATACGCTGAAGGTCCCAGGTTTAATTCCCGGCCTGGACAATCATTCGTGTGATGAACACAGATGTTTGTTTTTGGGTCATGGTTGTTGATATTTATATAAGTCGTTTGTTCTGGGTTCCCCCCTCAGTTCGCTGTATGTTCATCCACAACGCTACTTACTTTGGTGCCATACAGTTGGTGTGTTTGTCTGGGGATTTATTATTATTATTATTGTACGATTGTGTACTCTGCAAAGTGCATCTTCATTGTGCATGAATGTAAATCTCTCACTCAAGTAACTTGGTGAGAAATGGTTGAAGACCACGTTGAAAGGAATAAATAGGATGCGAGTGTTCAATCGATACCCTATCGGGAGCCATCGGATTTGCCCACGAGTTCAGAGACGTGATCGAACTTCTCAAGTCCAAAAATAATTCGAATACACAGATTCTGTAAGCGTTCCAGTTGGTTTAGCAAAGCTTCAGTATTCTTATACTTTTGAAAGTTTCAAATTATTACGTCACTTAGAAGTTAATTAAATTTGATTTCCTATTAGATTTCTTTACATTTTTACTTAATAGTAAAGCTGTTAGCGTGTTATCATGACACGTTACCTATTCTAGGAGCACCCACATTATACCCTCAAAAAACTATACGGATATCTGCCTCAGTTAACAGAAAATAAGCTTCCTGATTATTAGTCACCAGGATCGACTTCAGGACCTCAAGGGAAAAGCTAGCGTTTTAATGACAATGCCGCTGACGATCGCACGTCATCGTTTTTATCATATAATGTAAAGAATTTACTTGAAACTTACTGTTTTAGCCAGGTTATCACCGCTTTCACGAGCCACTAATTTCATTTGAATTAACTTAGACAATCACATAGCTTAATTAAATACCTACCTACACAAACATTAAAAATGAACACCAATATTGCAGAGAACTATTATACAAGGGGAGTAATAATAATTGTTTCTAATGTTAGTAATTGTATTGTCCCCCGTCCCCCTACGAATTTTGGTGTGGCGAAGATTTCCCACGCGCTCACCTGGCGTCCCGCGTTCAAATACTGCCCTAATCTGGCGCCTACTTACTCTTTACACGGGGAATGACGCAATCAATTATTACCCCTGAAGATAAATCGATTGTAATCAATAAGACATATAATTTTCAATTCAAACGAAAGGTTTTAATTAACTGTATAGATGGACGCTTTAAATTTTTCTTCTGACTTGAATTACACAATTAACAATTAACACAAAAACTTTGAAATTATAAAAAAAAATTAAATAATTTTGACGAATTAGGTGGATTGAATGCTATAATATTCAAACTGGATATTCTATTACGCAAGAAGGAGTTTTATTTTAAGTAGTCTTTGTTGAGATCAGCTTTATGAAATCGTTCTGAAAACGGTAGTACTCGTACATTTCAGTACGAGTATGCATTTCAGTAATACTTAGAAACTCAACTTCACACTTTTATTGCAAGTAACTTAAATTCACTTACATACTGTGAATTAATAAAATAACCTCTGTAAGTAAAAATTCCCGCGTTTTCGCGATATCGTCGTCGTCGGTTCATTCCTCTTCCCCAAAGCATAGCATTCGAGTTGTAAATCCTAGGCGTAATCGCGTGAGGGGAGAGTTTTCTCACGATTTAAGTCACACCTGCATGGTCCTCCGCCTTAAATACCGGTACGCACAATACATTGACCAAATATCGTAGGGGTACCGTTAGTTTTTAAAATTTGAATTTTGATGACAGCTACCTTTATGTTTTATTGTTAAGATTATTATACTGCATAGTTAGCTGTTTTGTGCAAGAAAAAGTACTGATTTTCAACAAATTATTAGAAAAGAAAGAAGGTTATTAATTCAGAATATGATTTTGACGTTGTACCATCCTAACTCTGTCTTTTGTAAACTACCTTATCAAAATCAGCATTTCCGGGGAATTAAACTTGGGGTACCTGGTTGTTACCTTTTGGCTCACAAAATGACACATTTGTTGAAGATGACCACAAAGAACTTTTATTGCTATTCTTTGTAAGTAGGTACCAACAGTTTCTAAATGAATGTATAAAATTTAGAAATGCTAACTAAATTTTATAAGGTAATTGGTGAAATGGTAAAATGTGAAAGATATTCATCAATCATTTTTACTAATTACTTAGCAACCACATACATATCTACTACGAGTATATCGTAAGTGTCAAATTTGCATTAATACCTTAAGTACTCGTAGGTGTAACTACAGTTATGTAAAGGGTGATTCGCAAACCTAAGTGAAGGGTCGCGCGCGACTAGCAACACACGTGTGTTCCCTCTGAATAGCCCTTTGACTTTTGTTAAACCTTTTTATCTGACCCCTGACCCTTTTTATTTGATGATTAAGTATAGGTACATTATAGTTACAAGTAAGTACTGTTAACAAAACAATATTATTTTTGTAAACAATAATAAAATGTTCTTAGGCTTTTTTGATGTAAATGCATGTCGGAGCTTTGAACTGTTGTTATTATTGAAAATTGAGGTTATCTGTGTTTTCTTCGTGCGTATGTTTTTTGTACATCAGAGTAGGTATATAGATTCAGACCTACCTGATGGTAAGTGGCACTCGAGCTTGAAGACACGTTTAGATGAAGATGATTGTCACAGATTATTTTTTTTATACATTTAAAATGTAATCTAAAAAATTAAGGCTTATGTTAGGTCCCTACCAACCAGAAACTCTAAACATTCAGAAGTGACTGAAAGGTCTTCCACAAACCTGTTCTCTTATTATCCGACTCCAAAAGAGGCGGAGCTAAGGTTATTACCTAAGAGGTTCATATTTGATTTAGGTTCGGTAGGATGATAACCATAAAAAATTATTTAGAAAACAAGGAATGAAAAGGTATGGAATCCTTCTAATATGATTTATATTCAACACACTAAACGAATACAGAGAAGCTTCTTGGGTTCCGTGAAACGAATGTACAGATCGACTATTTCACCCGATGTAGTCGTGTCTATAAACCTATTACTTACCACTGAGAAATGGGTAGCACATATGTGTAAATTATAAATTGATGCCCCGGAGGTTTGGACTGTGATTAGTATTTGCGCGCACATTGAATATTGAGAGAATATTGAAGAACGTATATTGAAATTCGACATTTCTGACTGCATATAACTCACAACGGAACTCATTTATTACACGTGCATGGAACCTTGTGACCATGTTGATTAGGCGCACACTAAACAATTTTGATTTGTTCGAAAGCAGCGTCTGCAGCGGCGTGGCGAATGTTAAGGCAGCCATCACGAGTGACTTCTTTTTAATTCTTAATTTTTCAAGCATTTATAATACTAGTGGTAATTTACTAATATTATTTATACCAACATTAGTTAGTAAGTTAGAATTTTTTACCAGCCTTAAAATAAAGAATTTTTTTATGTACCGATGTACGGGCAAAACCCTTTTTATTCCTTTGTGATTCTGATCCTTTTTTTTGAATTAAGTTTAGCTTAGCGTTAAACTCCATTATTATTTCATGGATACTGGACTCTGCACTTCTGAGATATACCACTGGACTCCTCAAAATCAAACATGATGGTTGGTAATTAATGAATAATATAATAGATGAAAAATAAAAAAATAAACTCAAACTAGAAAAGTAAGTCGTCATGATCAAGGATATCCTGGACTGAACCTGGACTTATACAACGGAACTCCTCCAACGATAAATAGCACATTCATGAGAATTGTTTCGATTGATTTAGTATTATGTACCTAGGGATTCACACCAAGTATTTTGAGTAACAATACTGTGGTCAAAGATATCTTAATCTGGGCCTGGTCAGAAAACGGAACTCCCCAATTTCAAACAGCACATTAATTGCCATATACGGTGATTTATAAATGGCCTCTTGTAAATCTACCATATTTGCCACCGATGGTTGCTGTGGCTATGACTATGCTGTCCGTATTCCAAAAATAAATAAATTAAAAAATTTATACACTGAGCAATTTATGATAACTATTTCAATCGATTATGGAAGAATTTATTGAATTGGTATTAAGAACTTGGAACCAGGTTAATTGAACTCTTTTTCATGAAAAATACACACCTGGATTTTCGACCGGTAAAATTTAATGAGATTGGTTGCGGCCACACTAAGCAGAGTCAAATGAACCCGTTCAATCATTGACTTTTTCTGATACTCGTGGTCATTAATGTGCAGAAAGACTAATGTTGCAGATGGAACTGATCCCTGAGGTACCCTACCATTAATCGCCATTAGGTAAGAAGAGCAGCTATCAACAACAACTCAGATTAACCATCCCTCAGGAAATCTGATATCCAGTCGGAGAGTCCGAATGGTATTCCATTCGCTGTAAGGTTGCTTAAGAGGGCTTTGTGCCATACCGGTCGAACCCATTGTAAATGTCTAGAGGTACGGTTATTGCCTCCCAGTGACCCTCCAAGGCCCGACTCCAAAGATGTATGACGTGCGCTAGAGGGTCACCAGTTGAAACCGGATTGTCGCGGAAACCAAATTGGTTATAATAATAATACATCCCCAGACAAACACACTGTATGGCATACACTCATATTATGGATGACCATACAGTGAGCTTGGGGGGAATCCAGAATAACCATACAAATATAAATATCAACAACCATGACCCGAGAACAAACATCTTTGTTCATCACACAAATGAATGCCCGAGCCAGGTTCGAACATGGGACCTCCCGCGTATGAGACGTCAAACTACGGGTATCGCTAAGTAGCTCATTATTCTCTAGGTACGTCGGAATACTCGTTTTTTGAATTTTACACCAGAATTGTACAAATTGTGGAGGTGATTGCAACAGGTCTATAATTGGCTGGGTTAGAACGGCTGCCTTATTTTGGGTACCCCCCCATTCACTGTATTGTGATCCATAATCATAGCTCTGCTTACGTTTGAGTTGTGTAGGGTTTCATAGTAATAGAAAATCTAGGCTAACCTAGTCTTAACCCTAAATTCAACCTTATTTGGGGGCTTATTTCGGGTAGTCTCAGGAGAAAATATATAAGTGCTTTTCTTGCGTTAAACACTCATGTAACCGATAATTCTTAAAGCTTGAACTGGGCGGCGGGTCTAATAAAAAAGCAAGTTAAAAGTATCCCGAGTTAACTCTGACATGTACAGAATTAAGAATTCATTCAATCACTAGAAAAAACCTGGGTCATTACAGCTGATTATTGCTTCCAACAATTCTTCATATCATCAATCTGCAACTAGAATATTGTCATTAAAACCACCTTACGCAGCTTCGGCAACTTCGAATTTCAATATTGAACAATAAACGAAACCGAATTAATTATTTAAAAATATTTGTATTTTTTAACAATGTTTCGCATCCAAGACAGAAATAGAAAAAAAGCATTGTACATTCAATCAGTCCATTCGTCCGTTCAATCAGTCAACAAAAAAAGTAGTGCTTTTTCTAGTTCTCTGGTAATTCGTTTGGCGGCGAGCGGCCATTTTGGCGTTACAATCGCATGGCGTTACCGTGCTAACTAATGTGAAAAGCTTTGTAGTGAAAATTTTAAGGAATACTGTGCAGTTTAGTATTCAGGTATTTATTGCAGCCTATTTTTATATAATAACTATCAATTAACATAATCATTTTCAAGTCTATCTCATCGATGACGTACTTTTGGTACTTAAAAATCTTGTAATGTAATTTTCTATTCTATTCATTCTTCCAATTTGGTGTCGACGGCAGCGCCGTCTTGCGAACTAATTTAACTACTTGACGATCTATGGCGGTAATTTGTTGTTATTTATTTTACATGGAAATAAATATCTAAGTATTAGTATTTTCTAGGGATCACTGAAATAGTTATCAAGAAGTGCTTTTTTATGAAGGCTTCATAAGATGGCGGACTGATGTTGCTTAGTATAAAGATTTCAGATACTTTGGTGTATTGTAAGCGGATACACGTGTTTATCAGGCTATTTATCGTTATTTTTTAAAGAAAAATATCTAGTGCTAACAGTACTGTATATTGTTCGGTTCCTAAAGGACTACAATTATTTTGTTTCCATGTTCCCTACAAAATGGAGGACTGTACGCGTCGTAATAGAAGTGAATTCTGTTAAAAAAATGTTGAAATTCACAGAGTAATTTTGCTTATATACAGTTAATAGATATTTATTTATTGTCGTTACTCTCTTTCTCTCTCATTTACTTTATGGCAAATTATTATCATGGGATTCCTCAAACAATTCTATAATCGACAATTTTGAACAAACTAAATAATCCTTTTATTGTATGGTAGTCTAATTTCAAAGTGTGTATAGTCAAGTACAGAAATAGTAGGTATGTATCATTTAAAATTATTATCAAATCATTCGTTATTTGTTCTCTATGCAGAACTGAATTCATGTGCTCTGTGACATCAAAAAGAAAATAATTGTTTTTGTGTTTAAAGTGGTTTTTAGGTTTTAGGATCTGCTCTTACAATGTCCCTATAATAAATTTAATAATTATTTAATTGGCACACAGATTTATTTACAGATTGTATTTAATGAGTTTTAAACAAAATATTTATTTTCAGTCATGCCACCGGACAAAAAGGGAGGAAAGGGCAAGGCCCAAGTTCAGACTTACATTAATACCTTCAATCAATCCAACAATGATACATCAGTAATTACAGGTAAGAGATTAAATGTTTTCTTCTGTACTTGTCAGTTTAATATGTGGTTTAGAGCTTGTCAACAGTGTTATTCAATATGCCTATTCCTCCTCCACTGGATCCTTCAAAACACATAATGCTTCTTTCATCTAATTATCCTCCATCATTGAATCACAATGTAAATATTTTCATTGTCATTTTTTTATTTAGGTTTGGTAGTTTACATTAGAGTGAATACTTCTCTATAGCTATAATAAGTAAATTGTGTACATTTTAGTATTTAGATTATATTTCAAGTGAACTTTCAGGTAACTGCATATTTGGTAAATCCATGAACCAGTGTGAATAAATAAAAAAAATCTTATATTATCAGTACTTTGCAGTTTAGCCACAATTTCTTCTTATAATTTTCTGTTAAGCATATTTCTGTGCTTATACAGGGTGTCCAGAAGGTCAACATCCAAATGGAAGGGGTTCACACACCTTGGTCCAAATAATAAAAATTTTTTAAAAATTAGTTTAGTAGATATAAGATGATTTCTAAAATAAGGGAGAAATCACTCCTTATAGCAGCAATTCATATGCTGAATCTGTAAATGTTGACTGATTTTGATTTTTTTTCAGTTATTAATTGGTTACTAAATGTTCTTATGTAATACCTTTAATACAAGCAAATCTATTATGGTACATTAGACAAAAAAGCAATAAAGGAGAAACAAATTTCTCTGCTCCACCATGTAAAAAATAAGTACGGAATGAAGCTAGCATTTACTCTAAAAAGTTGGCACATCTAATGCAGTTTCTAAAAGAGGTATAATACTTGGCACTAAAATTGATATGATTATATTTATGATTTTTAAATTGAGGACCACCTTTTTTGAAAATCATATATTATAAATTGTGCCTGTCTATCTTTACTCATTTGTAAAGATTTTAAATATAGGTGCTTTCTCAATTTAAAGATCATAAATAAAATCTGATGAATTTAAGTTCCAAGTATTATACCTTTTTAGAAACTGCATCAGATGCGCCAACTTTTGAGAGTAAATGCCAGCCTCATTCCATACATGTTTTTTACAAAGCGGAGCAGAGAAAATTAGATATAAAAAATTGCTCCATATTTGTTTTTTCTTTATTGCTTTTTTTCTATATTACCATAAAAAAAATTGCTTGTATCAAAGGTTTCTTACAAAAGAACATTTAGTAACCAATTAATAATGAAAAAAAAAATCTAAATCCATCAACATTTACAGATTTAGCATACATATTATGGCTATAAGGAGTGATTTTTCACTTATTTTAGAAATTGTATATCTACTAAACAAATCCACATAGAATTTTTTTTAACAATTTGGACCAAGGCCCGTGAACTCTTTTTATTTGGATATTTACTTTCTGGACACCCTGTATAAATAGGTAATTGATATTTATTTGACATTTTAGTTAATGCATCAGAAGACAATTCAGAAACTGGAGTGACTTACTTTGTGGATGAAGAGGGGCGTTACTATTATCAACCAGCTGGAGAAAATCAGAGCATTGTAGCATTATCCACAAATGTAAATGATGAAGCAGTAAGTGGGTCCACATCAAGTGGTGAACTTTTACACAATGTAAAATAGAGATATTAATTAATCACATATAGAAACTAAGTACATACACAATCAGGGTCAGAAAAAAGAGAACAAGGATTTAGAATTTTTCAGCTGCTTCTCTTCTGCTGTCACTTTAATGTAATGTAGGACTTGAACTTTAAAAGTAATGAAGTTAACATTACATGTATAATCTGTAGAATGAATTATCCAATGGTGCAATCCGATTCTGATCATTAATGTTCTGTTTTGACTTAGAGCACTAAAAATAATGTTTTTGCTATTTCAATCAGAACAGTAAAGTGTGGGCTAAAATTCTAATTGTTTTTTGCTTCAATCTAAAGTTGTATCTTCATTAAGATCTTGGTTCTGATTGTATCAAGAGTCATTTTTATATTATTACAAAAGAGATGAATAAGCAAGCTTCCAAAATCCTTAATTTGTCTAAATAAAAACATCAACAAAGAAACATCATAAGTCACTGACATTGATCAGAGTGACCATGCTCCATAGCTTGGGCACTGTGAATGGAGGCATTTGTACAATAACCTTTGTGAACACACTCTCAGGCATTCGGAATAAGTATATGAGGACTCAGCTATATAACATAATAGCATATTATCACATATTCAGGAAGTATATTTGGAAATATTTGCACATTATTTATCCTTAATATCTTTAGCTAGGCCTGCTGCAATTGTAGTGGATAAAATGTAGTGGCATCATGTCAACCAGATCATGCTTAGATTCTGTTTATATAGGGACTACTTTTGATTTCTGAATTTAATATCTGCATATTTTCAATATTCTATCATAGGCTTGGCTGTAGAAATTATGCTTGAGGAATTATTCAAAATCAATAAAATTTTAGGAAATAGCTGAGGATACCCAAATTATGGTGCCAGAAGAAAGCTACCAGACAGTAACATTGATGCCTTCTGAAAATAACTCTGGAGAAGTTAGCTATGTGCTAGTTGTAGAAGAAGAGAACAAGCCAGTTGTCAAACTGGACATTAAGGTAAATTTTGTTTTTAAACAATAATCTTGTATATTGCATGCAAAGAAAATTAACAAAATACATTAACAACTTGGGTAGTTTGCTTTTGAGTTACTTGTATGTTTAAAATGGCAATAAACAAAAGAACATATTTATGTTTTATCCTACAGAATGACAAAGCAGAAGATGTTTATAATTTTGAAGATGAAGAAGCTGAGGCGGAACCTGAAGAGGCTGATGCTCCCAATGAGACCAAATCAAAGAAAGGGAAAGGTCAAAGACATAGACGTGATATGTCTTGTTCTTTCTGCTCTTACCGCAGCCATCGCAGGTAAGAGCTCCTTGGTTTATCTGATATAAAATTTTATTTGTTCATACAATTTTTACAATAATTGATCCCTATGTTTTAGATATCTACTTCTGCGTCACATGAAGTCACACTCTGAGGAGCGCCCATTCAAGTGTGCAGTGTGTGAACGTAGCTTCAAAACACTTCCTTCTCTTCAAAACCATGTCAACATGCACAATGGAGTTAAGCCACATGTTTGCAAGGACTGTGGAAATAGATTCACCACCTCTGGTAAAGACAGACTGATTGGTGCTTTGAAATCTTTTCAAATAATTTATTTAGTGCATGAATTACTATTAATAATCATTTTGGAATAACAACTAATTTTAGTCTGTTGCTATGTTATTAGCATGATTTTGATCCATTGTAATATAAAACATATTACAGGGGAGTTGGTGCGTCACGTCCGCTATCGGCATACACATGAGAAGCCTCACAAATGTACCGAATGTGACTATGCCAGTGTGGAGCTTTCGAAACTCCGCCGTCATATTCGCTGCCATACTGGCGAGCGGCCATATCAGGTTGCTATTCAAAACACATAATTTCTATGGAAAAATTACTTTTTATAATGACTTATTAATAATTGGGAGACTGTTAAGAGTGCCTGATTCAAGTACCATTGTAATTCTATGCTTATAACACCACAAGATTCAATTTAAAAAAAATGTATGATTAACATTGTTTAATGCCGTGAATTTAACATCAATTGTCTGATGATTTGTTTTATGTTCTTTACTATGATAAAAAATAAGAAGAATAAACCTAACTCCAACATTTTCCTCCAGTGCCCTCACTGTACGTACGCATCTCCCGACACGTTTAAGCTAAAACGCCATCTTCGCAAACATACTGGAGAAAAACCATACAAATGTGAACTCTGTCATATGCGCTTCACACAGTCCAACTCGTTGAAGTCACACATGCTCATACATAATGGTAAGTTTTACATTTTGGCACTCATAGCTTGTTTGCGTCTTTACATGAAAATCTTGTCTATTTTAATTTGTTTTTACATCTCTCCATCATCATGTTTTAGTTGGTGAGAAACCAGTATACAAATGTGAACTCTGTCCAGCTCAGTGTGGACGTAAAACTGATCTTCGCATTCACATTCAGAAACTGCACACATCTGATAAACCACTGAAGTGTAAGCGTTGTGGAAAGTCATTCCCTGACAGATATTCCTGCAAGGTTCACAATAAGGTATGAAAACCTAATAAAAAAATTTGATAGTGATAGCCCAGTTTTGCAAACTTAGCTAAGAGACCCACCACTATTGAGATTTTTTAGGTTCTGTGACAGATTTTTTACAAGTATTAAATAAATAAATGAAATTATTCACTGTCTAAATTAAGATAGCTTAATTTTATTTAAATATTGTTGTTTTATACACAGACACACGAAGGCGAGAAGTGCTTCAAGTGTGAGGTCTGCCCCTATGCATCTACCACATTACGGCACCTAAAGAGCCACATGCTCAAACATACTGATGAGAAGCCTTTTGCTTGTGACCAATGTGATCAGTGCTTCAGGTAAGTTACAATGAATAGATTTCTGTACATGATATGTATGTAAAGCAATAACTATAGCATATATAAGTATATTTAACGTCTCAATTCTGTTACAGGCAAAAGCAGTTATTACGCCGTCATCAGAATATCTGCCATAATCCAGACTACGTTCCAAAGCAGCCGAAGGAGAAAACTCACAGCTGTCATGAGTGCAACCAGGCATTTGCTCGGAAGGGCAACCTGATCCGCCATCTTGCGTTGCACGACCCAGACTCGGGACACCGGGAGCGAGCCCTCGCATTGCAAATTGGACGCCAGAAGAGAGTCAAGATTGTCAATGGCAAACCTCATGTATGTGCATAAAAAAGTAACATATGCGTTTAAGAGCTCTCCAGCATTGTTTAAAAATGTGTACTCCTCTTTGTGGGGTTGGTGACAGTTATAGGTTTTTTTTCTTTGCTGTTTGGTTTCAATATATAACCTGCATACCAAATTCTGAATGTTCAAAGTTAGGGAAGTGCACTAGTTCAAATTTTATACAAACTTGCCCCTACCTTTAGGTTAGGAGGGTGAAAGTAACAGATTACAGCAAAACGTAACCTGCATGCTAAATTTCAGCTTTCTAGCACTTTTGTAGTACCAGCTTAAGTATTCATAAAAATTAAAGTATATAAGCTAGACGTAAAGTATATAAGCTATACAAATGAAACTTGAAGAGCTATGTAAGCCTACTAATAACATTTCATCCTGAAACATATTGTGAGATTTACATTTCATAGTTCATCTTTATTTAAATATTGGTTAGTTACAAAAAGTAAAACTGGGTGTTTGACACCATTTGAAAATGCAAGTTTTTATAATTTATTTAGAAAATATAAGAATGCATGTAAACATAATATCTACGTAGCTATTATACATTATATCCAAACGCCAATGCAACTTTTTGAATGTTTTACATGTTGTGACATCACAACTTGATACCATTTGTATGGAGTTTTTTCCGGTGATTCGCAGCAGCTCCTGAGACACATTGCTGTATCTAAAAACTATTGATTGTAGAAATACTGTTACTCCTGCAATATTTCATTACTATTGATAACCTATTTAAAAAAACATTAACACAGTTAAAAAACATTTTTTAAATCTAAAGCCAAGCGAATTTATTCTTTAAATTTTTTATATATTCTAAAAAAATTTATGTTTTAGTATCTGGATGGATTCTGAGTGAATGATATTTATGGGGCATCCTTCTTTAATTGGTGATATCATATTGAAATGCTGTTTATTGTAATATCCTTCTGCCTTTTGCGACCTTCTAAGCCTTAGCTTTATTTTGTGTCAAATATTGTCTAGAAAATATATCTTATATTATATAGTAGTATGAACACATAAACAAAATATATTTTCAGGAAAAGTTTGGAAGTTCAGGAAAAATTTATTTACTATTATTAGCTTGATTAAGTGAATGATGAAATGAAATAATTAAAAACTTTAAGCAAATATTGGCCTACCTTTTCTATCTCAAATCAATTTATCAAACGTTATCGGATTAAAATAAAAAGCGTGCTTGAGCGCTTATGTTGAAAAGCATGCTTTTTTAAGTGCTTTTCGTTTAAACGATAACCTCTAGTTGTGACTAGCGGATTTGGTACGCCATACCGTTCCGTGTCGTCGCAATATAGTATTTCGCAGCATCATTAATCTAATTTCCATGGCCGAGTGTACTATTATTCATTGTTACTTTCAAGACTCAACATAAAGTAGGTACATACTATCTGTACTTGATAAATTAGGCACCAAAAGCTTTTTTTTACTTTACATTTAGAAGTTTAGAGGTTATGGATACTTCCATTAAGCTTTTTGTATTTTATGATAATTTATCTTTAGACATATAACAGTTATGTCCTTTACATTTATACTGTATAAAATTATGATAAAGAAAATTAGAGTAAGTGAAACTTATGCCAATGAACCGATTCTGCGTGTATAATATTCTGCTTATATCAATTTATGCAAAAAAACTTTATGCTGAAACTGTTATGCCAAACTACATTATGATAAAAAAAATTATGCGACTGAAAGGGCTCCCAATAAGTATACCATTGTTAGAATATACTGTAAAAGAATTGGAGTTATAGGGGCTGGTTAATAAGACTTCCATAATTTTGTATTTCAATTTTTTTACGCAACATCTTTGACAGCCCTAAGTGGTTTTCATATCTACCTATGCATGAGGCGAGCGCAGCCGTCGTCACTTACCTACCTATCGAGTAGCACGTAACGCGATGCGACTGGACTCGATTTTAGTTACTTTAATGATTTCAAATAAATAAAAACACTCGTATTTTTTATTTATATGTGGTATGAAAACCACCTAGGGCTGTCAAAGATGTTGAAGTAAAAAAATTTTTTTATGAGTGGAAGTCGTAACCAGCCCCAATAACTCCAATTCTTTTACAGTGTATTCTAACAATGGTATATTTACTGACCCTCAAGTATTATGAATCCTTTATGTTACACCCTGTGTGTTCTAATGTCTCGAAGAATAATATGCTATATAGTATATTTAAATTCATGTTTTTTTATGCAGCTAATTTCCCCGCCACCTCTGGCTAAACCCTCGAGTGGTACATCAACAAGATCTGATAAGGAGCTGAAACATGGAGAGGTGGTGACAGTTTCGGACGGTGACGGCCAGCAGTATGTGGTCCTGGAGGTGATCCAGCTGGAAGATGGCACTGAACAGCAGGTGGCTGTCGTCGCTCCCGACTATCTGGATGAAAATGGTGAGGCCCTCTCTGTCCTAATAAAATATTTTCCCAATTCTGTACTACTAAACCTGTCTTCAAAGAAGTGATAGAAATATTAGAAATATTTTGTTGCTATAGCGGGTTACTGTATTGGAAGGAAATACGACAGGAACTAGATGGCGCTTTATTTACAATTAACGGCGACAGGGTCTTCTTACAACGTTGATCTTCACTGCGATGTAACGATGATCACGAGCATCACATTCACTACTCCCACTTCAACTTCGTTTTAACGACGACATTGTACAGATTCTCGTCCGCGCAGACGTAGACTTCCCGCACTGCGTCTTCTTCACCCTTTCTCTGCACCGGCACTTGCACCGTTGCTTCCAAACAGCAGATATTTTTCTAACTAGGCATATTTTATTTTTATAATGTTTATTAGAAATACAAATGTTAAATGTCAAAATCTTATGATAATGATGATATAATAATAATTATAATTATAAAATTGGAAGAACATGTCGCTTGTCAAATTATTGGCAAAATTGATTGAGCCCTTGTTGATGAGTGTTCATAGACTTTTCAACATTTTTAAGTACTTAGGGACTGGATAGTTTTATTTTCGGCCAAGCTGATTATTTATTTAACATATGAAACGGTAGGTTGAGGAGTTGCTCGTACAAGAAACTGTATAACTACTGAAGTAAAACTACTGGTCACATTAAGGAAAAATTCCTAAGTTGGGCCGCACATGGTTGCTGGTTCTTCGATATTGTTCGACGAACTTTATTTAATTAGCAAAACAAGCGGTGCCTCAAGCAACCGTCACGATCATTCAAAACGAAATAGTGAAAGAAATACACATGTATTTGTTTATTGACAAAAAGAAAATGGTTTTGGATACATCCAATGTTAGAGAACGAAGTTTATCCATGTCTAACAGTTGCAATTGCAATAAATGTTCATTTCTATTTATGCTTGGTAGCTTCAAACTATAATTACAGCCACCATATTTGAGATAAAAAAATATCTTAGAAAATTGTATTTATTATATGTATGTTTTATTTTATATGATGAAAAATAATTAACTGCTTGAGATGTATTATAAGGATTTCTAAATTTAAAAAATCCTAAATGAGATTGAGAGAATGAAATCACAAGAATTACAAAATATTAAAATGAATAATCAAAGTTTTTGGACTTGAGATTTAAAACTTACGGAACATTAATAACTAATGGTAAGAGTTTTACTAAAGTAGTCATTCAAATAGAAAGAGATTTACTTTACAAGTCACCTCACGCGCGGCTCTTTTTGGTGACTCTGTGAACCCTCTAAAAACAATAACCACAACTAACAACAAAATGAAACTGGATAACGCAAACCGCGCGCAATACATTTACTGGAGACTAAGAGTCGTCGTCGATCGACGGCTTCTACCACACCAATCGATCGACGTCGACCCGTGTCGACGGACGATCGATTGGTGTGGTAACACCCATAGAACCAATGAGGTAATATATAAAGACGTTACCTTCATAGGAAATGCTTCTAATTCAATTTCATATTTTACGGTAATTGTGTATGCTGAGAAAATATAGACAATTCAAAACTGCTTATTTACTTTTAATTAGGGAGTTTCTTCAAGAAAAGATAAATATAAATGTGGGTATAAGAAAAATGCAGTTACTATACATGTCAGTTATGATCCTTATCAAAATTTAACACAAGCATAAACTTAAAAGCAATTTATATATAAAAACATATTATTAAAACGAAAAATATTAATTACCATTGATTAAATGTATCTACTTAAAAATATTTATAAGAACAATTAAATATTTACAAAAGGAAAATATAATAAAAATAGAATCAGCACTAAACTACTTTGCACATGGGGAAAAGTGGTCAAAAGACTGACAGAATGGCTGGCCATGTTAGATCACTTACAATAAACTTGTGCAAAATATATTCCAGCGTAATAAAAAATGTAAATGTAATCAAATTAATTTATTTTATTTTTGTCGTTAATCTTGTATAGTTTTAATGTTGCCATTTTATCAAACTATATACTAATTTCAGAAAAACTAAGTCAAAAGCTAATAAATTATAAAAATGGCAGACAAATCTTAACATAACAGTCGAGTTTCAAAAATACTTCCTTCGCAGGCCACTTGGTAGGACTATTATATGAAGTTTTCAAAATATTGGTTTAAACAATAAATATACTTGATATACCAACAGAAGAAGAAAATGAAAATGAGAATGATGAAGAAGAAGCAGAGGACGAATCTAGCATGGATGTTGACTGCAAAAAAGTTTTGCTGCAACAAAAAATCAAAACTGAGCAACAGGAACGAAGTATCAAGGTGGAGCAGGATGTTGACACATGTTTTGGATTTGATGTAAGATAATTTTGTAATTTGTATTAGTCAATATTATCTGCGACATTAATTCAACGACAAAAATGAATCAATTTTTTAAAATTACACATACGTAAAAGAAACATACGTTATCTAGAAGAAACATATTTTCATGCTGAAATTCCTAATAAGTGAAAGTCCAGTGGGGAGAATAATAATAATAATAATAGGAGTGGGGAGTAAAAATCCACAGGGTCCTTTAGTGTGTAATTAAAGGCTTAAAAAAATGCTGCATTATTTATGGTTCTTAACTATGCAGTAAGAACTTTATTGAATTCTATATTGTAATTGACTACAATAATGAATATTAGATTTCATGCATTTTTTTTATAAATGATCAATTCTAGTAGGTAAATATATCTTATAAATCACAAAGGCTTGTAAATTCAAATTAGTACCCATATATTATAATAGATTTATGATAAAGGCTTTCTCAGTGTAATTAAACTAATAACTTTACTGATGTTTTAATAATGTATTTTACATTTTTAACTCAAATAACTTTTTTTTGTTATTTAGGAGGAGGAGCTAGAGGAAAGTGAGATTTCCTTCGAAAATGAGAAGTTTGTGGTGCGTCTAGTCTAGTTTCAACAGATTGTGTCTATTGAAGAGATAGTAGATGATCCAGCGGAACCTGACCTGGACATCAGAGACTTAGTGGACTTCTTTAGTGCACTCTCCCTACAAGACTAATCTGCACACAGTGCAGTGATAAGTGTGTAATAGAATCCAAAGCTACAAGGTAGTGTTAATTAGATGATTGCAGTCAAAAATAATGTCAGTTAATTTCAAATCTTATCAATGAATACCTTCTATTTCTAGTATTGTAATAATAATTATTAATGTAAAGATTTGTTTGTTTTGTGTGTTTGTTTTATAGATTAGCAAAGACTAAATTTATAAATTCATGCATGATTAATATTTTTTGTTAATATATCTATTAATGATCCTTATACATTTATGTCTATCAAGAAATTGATGTAAATCTGGCTAGCTGAACTAATTTTGTTCCTAAATGAAGAAGCACAGTTAGTTGTATGTAATCAAATGTTATATATACATACTTACTATACAATTTATTTTTGTTGGTTTTATTTGAACAATGTAATATGTATAGGCTACGATGCTGTACCTAGAGTATCACTCAGACAAGAGATTATGAGGATCATTATTTGATAGTTGAATGAAACACTAATCATATCACTTTTGTTAACAAGAACTAATTATCTTTTTTTCATACATGAATGAAAAAATAGATATTACTGCTCTCTTTTGGGGTATTTTTTTTAAAATCTTGACCACAAAAGTAACCACAAAATTATTAGTGTTTTGTTTTATTATCAAAAAATGCCCAGTTAACTCATACCTTCTGAAAAAGCGAGTGAATAAGTGAGTAAAAGCTAGTTCAAAATAAAAAATCTAATTATGTATTGTATGTTTCTTATGTTAATAGTGTATATCCTTAAAGTGGATCTGTATGTACCTAATTAGTGTTATGAATTAGAAATGTTGGTTGGTATCAAATTTTTGATGAAAAACTGTAATTTTAATAGTTGACTTTTTTAAATATGTTACGTTGACTTATTACTGATGTTAGCTATAAGTTAAGTCTAACCACTTACAATGCTTATCCAGGTAACCTTGTCTGTGTCAGGTAGAAAACTTTCACAGCGACTTTACTGTCAGGTGAGTGTCAACATCTTGTAATCAATTTGTTATTTGCCACTATATGCAATACAAGGTTGATGTTATATGTATATAATTAATGTCTGTTTACAAACTTCTGTCACATCAACATGCAAATTCATTTCAATTCATTAGCAAAATACAATTATCATAAAAATGTACTAAAAGACAGTAAAAAAGAATAATAATTAAATCATAATAGAATGTCAAATAAGGTTATTAAAACTATGTTAGTAACATAATCAAGAAATTTCAAATAATTATGAAATACAATACAAACTAAAACAAATGCCACATTTCAATTACATAATAATTTTATAATATGTTTGCATGAATACAATGTCCCGTAGGTATTATAAACTCCATATCCATTATCCATTTGAATTTGAATTAAAATTCTGTTAAATGTTATGACACATTTTGTTTAATTATTAAGTCAAAGAGACCCGCTTTAAATTCAATATGTAAAGTCATATTGAGGTATATATTTTTAATGCTTTTCTGAAATATTAAGATATTTTGAGAAAACAAGTGCAGTGTAATATTTCAGTGCAGTATTTAATTTAAATAATTTCGTATGAAAATATCACAGAGTATCTTTTTGAAATAACATTACAAAGTTTATTATTATACCTGGAGTAAATAACTACAATTTTCTATGGATTGTTGCGACAGATATTTATTATAATTATTGACATGACAGATTAACCAAACTTTAAACCGTAATTAGAATTTGATGCTACCCCGTGACGTCATATTTGATGCAATAGGTGTATTTCTTAGTAATTCTGATATAATTGTATTTCTTTTTTATTGAAAAAGGATTAGACGTTTGTCTTCTATCTCACCTGATGGAAAGTGACGATGAAGACGAAGGTGTTACATGTCTATCCACGAGATACCTATTATAAATCATATTCACTTTACCTTCATAGTAGTAGTTTCATATAGTTGTTTGTAAATATACTTACTTTAAATCTATAAATGTAATTAAATGGGTTTATGTAATACAAATATATGTTTCGACTAGGTTTAGTTTTATGATGGTATGCTCATGTAAAGCATGATAAAGATTAAACACGGCAAAGTTATGGAATCATGGAAAAAAGAAAACATCGCCTCAGGGACCCATATAATGTTAGTAAGAAAATTGAGTGTTACCACAGTTTTTTCTCTCATGCGTAGATTTAGACAACTAAAAATTAAGGTTTGGTCAGAAATCTGTATGTACTAATATTGGAACATTTAATTGTACGAAATTAGTTTCTTCCGAAGTAGTTATCCTCATTATTGTAAGTGTTTAGTAGCATGAAAGTAAGCTCTATGTATATAAAAATCTTTTATTATTAGCTTGATCTCTGATGTCGCTTAGTTGCAATGAAATATTTTCAAATAATGAATGTTTGATTGTGAAAAAGTATTTTAATGTCAAAATATGTCTAAAATAGTGAATAATATATTCTTGAAACATTAATGTTGTAACTTTTATTTATAATCTATCCCTGAAGGCCTACTATGAACTATTATTGCGATTCAATTGCCGACCTAAAATAAACTGCTTTGCTATTTCATACCACGACGTCATTAAAGCGATCCAGTTTAGGTTGACGCCAAATCAAGTCGGCAATTGGATCACAAACTCAATAGAGCCACAAAGGTACAAAAATACATACTTACGTACATAGACTTATAAACACATTACCTCTCCTTTGCGTTGCGCAGTCGGGTAAAAAGCAAGAAATCGTAAGGAATTCATTGCTAAGCAATTTTAATCCAATTATTAAAATTGTAAATAGTGTCGGCATAAAGCTTATTGAAGAGGCTAAAGATGACCCAAACAAATTGTGGAAGACCATAAAAACAATTAGTCATCAAGAAAAAATCAAATGCTGTAATTCGGAATTATTATAATCTCGCCCATCTGCACAGGAATCAATCGATGACGTCAACAAATACTTTTCAACGGTAGGTAGTCGATTAGCAGGCAATATTCTGTTTCAACTCAAGACAGAACCTTCCCTTGCTAATAAAGCAAAAGTAAATAAATCCCCCAGCACTAATTTCTTCATGTCTCCCACCGACGAAAACGAAGTTGGATTCTTAATTAAACAGCTGAAGAATTCTAATAGTTCAGGAAATGACGGAATAAATAATATATTGTTGAAAAGAATATCTAGTCTCATTCTTGTTCCATTAACGCATATTTTAACTTTATAAAATAAACTTTATAAAATGCGTAACGCGATCAACGATAACAGAGATCTTGAACTACCTACAGTGCAAGTCCTCAAAAAACTCTCTGAAGCTCTTCAAACGCTCCAAAACCCAACCCAATCCTCTAGTTCGAGATTCATTCTCGTATACTACCCCTGTCATAGATTCGAAGTACAAAGTCGCTAGACCGAGAAACGCGCACACGAACGTAGCCACACAACTAACACTAGATCTCGAAGCCCTTCAGGCCGCAACTTCTAATTCTAATGTAAGTTCGAATTAATTCAATTTTTATTTTCATTTTGAGCACCTTCAGTGCTATGTAATCCCAGCGGGTGACCCCTTCTGAGCTCGGCTAGCGCGGCCTCTTTCTCCAATTGGTCGTCGCTCAGATGAAGGCTGAGTGGCAAAAATGCACGAGCCGACAGGGGTTTTTTTAGTGGGTAGTGCTTATTAGGAGCTAGTCCCAGATGCCTTGTAACCTAAACCAAGTCGATAGACCTTACCGTTTGCTTGTACGAGAGGTGAGGATTACAGCTTGACGTTCAAGCCATAATCCTCACCAACCTACAGCTAAAACGCCGAAACATGTATGACTATCACTATTTCATGACTATTTTTTAGCATTGCCAAAATTCGTTTTCATTGAGATTTCAAATATGAGGATTGCAGCTTGAAGGACACGACATAAGACATATTATGACATTTAACCTTGAATAACTTTTTAGGACATTAGAGGATGGACGTTCACTTTTATATTTACTCAGTATTTTATTTGAAACAATGTCCCAAAGTGTAGGACATTTTATATGCCTCAATATTTTGACCGGACTTTCAATACATGCTGGAACGTCAAGGTTTCTCATCCAGTGGCTATAGCGAGATGCGCGGTAGGCGCTGATGGCGAGTCAACACAGCATACAGCCTTTAGATGACCAAAATCAAATCTAATTAGTCGGCTGTTTATCACCTGTCATTTTTAAGTTTTTAATGACTACTATAATTCAGTTTGCCACTGAACAGTGACAACAGAAGGCCTACCATCAACTTTTAGTTTGCCATTCAATTCCGATGCAATTCAGTTTAGGTACCTAAACTGAATTGCTAAGATTCGTACCATGAAGTGCCTTTAGCTAACTGGCGTTAGAATCGCTCACGGAGGAATGAAAGACCGAAATTGGTCTGTGGTCCGCGTGTGAGAAAGAGATGACGCTGTACACTCGTTGCATATGTCTGTCTCTTTTACTCAAACCATATGAGTTGCGCTTCGAAATCTAGTTGATATGATTTTATCGGTTTTTTTTGGTGTAAAAATAACAACAAATATATTTTGAAATTGCGCTTTTTAGTGTCAATTTATATACCATAAGCCCGTTTTAGTACTCATTAAATAATAGAAATTTATATAATTCTTTAAATTACAAATAATGAAAGGTTTCCAACAATGGGCTTAGCTCATCACACATTTCTTATACCAATCGTTTGCAACAACGTTACAACCGATATGCTTTTATATATTCCTCATCTTCCAAATAAAAGAGGTCCGATTGTTTCCGTCTTGTGTTTATTTCATTATCATTTTCCAAGAAAATAAAAAGGACTAATTCGTCAGACATCTACAATAAAAAAAATAGCTCTAGAAATCACTTTTTCACATTAACACATAAGAAACACTAAATATCCAAATGAAATACCTTAAATTACGTATATTTTCAACCATTTTTTTAAAGATAAACCGAAACGATTCACTTCACGCCAAGAAAGTAGCAACTTTTTTTGAATCGCTTACTTTGACATTTAAGTCATCCAATATAGGTTGAAATATCACCTCATGGTACGAAAAATGAACGAACTAAAACAGTTTGCGATCCAGTTTAGGTTGACGCCAAATCAAGTCGGCAACAGTCCTATGACAAAAACTTAATAGTCCAAAACGTAACAATTATAACAAAACAAAGTAAAACAAAAAAAATTGGTGACAAAGATGCGAACCGTACTGACGCGGCAGGACGAACGCGGGGAGGTGAGCGGGGAAGCGGGAGAGGTTTGACATTCCAGCGACGTCCAATCTTTTAGTAAACGAGTTATAGTTAATATATCGGCTTTCTTACGAAAACCGGACTAATATTGGTACTTGCATTAGTCGCGGTACTAAATCTGATAATCAACTATTGTAACAAAGTAAGTCATGTTTCTTAATAAGTAACAAAGTTTATTTAGCATATGAAGTAACCATAAATTAAAAATCGAATTTTAAATATTAATCAACGTTTATTATATAGTATCATAATATATTAAACTCATAACTTTGGTCATAAATTAAATACAAACAAAACAAAAATATTAGTTCCTTCTAACATACAAATAAAAAAAACTCTCTTTGCTTTCCTAGTTTCCTGATTAATTATATTCCATGCAGTTTTTGAAATGTTAGTACTATATTTAATTTTATTATTAATGTAATTAGATTTAGGTACACTGCATACTCCTTTAAATAATTTTGAATACTTTTTAACATATTCATAAAATGTCTTATTATGATAATAAGTTCCTTGACTGTACAATTCATATAATCTATTTCTATGCATGCATATTCCCACTGCCCAGTCACTAAACCTAAATAAATTATTATTTACACATATTTACTTTTTTTTTACAAACAGAGAAAGAAATCCATTTTTAATTATATTATGAATAGAGTTATATTAAGTAATAGGATCTACACAGTAATCTAATTTAAATGTTTTTTCAAATACATTATTCCTATAGTTTCAAGCCGTCTCTCATTCATGGGTATTAAGGTAATTCCTCTTTTTAGAGTCTTTTTTTGCCCAATATCAAAACTGCCCACAATATGAATCTGATTGTAGTTTATTAATTACTGACTTTTTATATGGCATTAAATTTGTAAAAATGTTATCAAGGCATGTGGCTGAGGTCGCTGTGATTCGCGTAGGCTCTGAGAAGAGATTTTTTTAGAAATAAAAAGATTCAAGAATCGTTTAATTTATTACGTAATAAATTTAATTAATTAATTTTAAACTCGCCACAAATAATTATTTCTTGGTTTTTTTTTATTTACTCTATGTAATACCTCATCCATAGTGCTCTCAAACACTACAAACGGTGAGGATGGGCGTCTGTATACACTTATTATAACAATATTCCCTATCTAAATACAGGCTATTTCAACTGATCGCTCAACAGACAGACAACAATATCAGAATAATCAGAGCGTTCTTATGTAATTTTTTCTTTATTAATTTTAGCCTTTTTATAATTACTATTGACCCTTAAATAATATTAATTTCGTATGTAAATTTTTAATTTTAGGAATTTAAGAAGACTGTGTTTTTTTGAAAAATAGGAATTTCCTTGAATTTCCATTGGGATGGGTAATGCAATCCGCCAACATCTTTTTTAGAAATAAAACTATTAAATTTATGTGCAGTTAATGTTTCCAAGCATTCAGGGCATTTTATAATTTTTTTTATACTCAAAGTTATGTACCCGGCAATGTAAATTGTAACGTGTTTGGAGAATTCTGTGATTTCACAATTTCCTATATATAATCATGACCTTCGGGCAAATCAATAATTTGGTCATCAGAATCACAATCATTCATACATAACAATATCTCTCTTCTACTATTGATTTTCCTACAAATAGATGTTACATTGCATTCTAAAATGTTAAGTGATTCCAAAGGAATGCAATTTCCGGTAGAAATATTTTTCAATTCACCATGAATTAAGAGGCGTCGATATGCAGATATGAACTGCAGTGCAGTGGGAATATTATTAAAACCTCCCTTGGACCATATTGCACTAAAAAATATCTCCAGATGATCTTGGTTGCATTTTCAACATTTATATAATTATATAAGGCATCTGGTAGTATAACAATATTTTCGCCGTCAACATTTAATTTTGCCATTGCAAAGTTTGCTGGGCATCCATCAAAAGTTACTGAAACTACCTCTATGCCACATTCCAGCAATAAATGAACGCAACTTTGTAAGAGAGCACTGCATTGCTCACTATTGACTCCATTGGTAAGAAAATATCCTACAGGTATTTTCCAAGATTTATTTATTGAGGTCACCATAAAAACTAAATCATCCAAATTATTACCCACATTAGCATACCCAATAGTCTATTTGCCATACCACTGAAGATGTTGACGGATTGCCATTTCATCGAGACTGAATGAACACAATATTTTTTCTAATGACTTACTTGCTATTAATTTAATGGCCTCAAAAGATTCATTGGTGACACCTGGTTCACAATTAATACTTTAGTACCACCTGTACAATGTTTTGGGATGAGGCAAGCAGGTATTGAATTGCTTTCTGATAAAATCATATGCCTTGGGACTTAAAAAATGCAAACATAATGAAAATTTTCTAAGAGATGCTGAATATTTCTTGCACTGTTTTCTTTGTTGAGAAACCGTTTAAGAAAATCAGCATTTTCCGACTCAATATTGGACAACAAAACTAATTCTTCTGAATTTTATCTCTGCATTATGCATTTCAATTCATGACTAATATTTTCTAAAGAAGCTGTTCTTTTTTTGTAATCGGCGATTAAATTGCCGAACAGCACGTATTTTTTTTTAATCTATTTGCAGATTTCTCTTTCTCTTTTGCTAACTGCAACCTAAGGTACTTTTCGTTTTTAGGAGTTGATAAGTACGAACCCGGCTTTTCTGATACATCCTCTATATATGTGCTGGGTGTCTGAAACAAACAATTGTATTGGAAAATATTGAACTAAATTTCATTTTTTAATATATTCCATATAAGTGACTATATGCTACAAATAAACTAATAAGTTGGTTCAATAGTAAAAGACAGACAGCTATATTTGCACATTTTTTAAATAATAATGAAAGGGATTTATTTTAATTTACATGCAAATGGGCAGGATTGATAAATTGGATTAATCATAGAAATGCTAACCAAACATAGCTTTTTTGATTGAACATTTTGCAATTCTTGTAAGACTAAATCTGTCTCATGTTTTACACCCACAGCTACAGATTTATCAAAGCTCTTCTGAGTCGTTGATGGTTGGGTCAATATAAAATCATCTAACATCGGGTTTGCTGTACTTGCGATCTGTAATATTTTTATATTATTTAAAAAAAAATAAAATGATCAGTGTTTTAACAATTTTAAAATAACTCTTAGCATAGGTGTATGCAAAAATAATTTAATTCATTTAAAGCACCATAGGCGGAATTGTCCCCACCCAAGATTTGAGATAAACTTTTAAAAAATAGTTAAAAATAAATGATATTCAACCAAAATTATTTTTCGATTACATTATAACAAACATATTGATTATAAAAAATGAATAATAGTTTTATTATAAACTATTAAAATAAAAATAATAGTAATTTTGCAATCCTTTTATTATTTAATGATTATGCATTTTTTGTAGACACCCATACCATTTTGGTTTGTTAATGTGTTGAGAAAGTTATTTATGCAATATGTATACATAATCCCATTGTTTTTTGCGAGGCGCAATAAAACAAAATTATGAGTTTTTTTCGTCGCTTCGCATTACGTGCTACTCGATAGGTAGGTAAGTGATGACGGCTGCGCTCGCCTTATGCATAGGTAGATATGAAAACCACTTAGGGCTTTAACAAGGTAAAAAAATTGAAATAACAAAATTATGAAAGTCTTAACCAGCCCCTATAACTCCAATTATTTTACAGTATTTCTAGCCCTAGTATATTTACTGACCCTTAAGTATTATGCTTCCTTTATATAACACCCTGTATATATATATATATATATATATATGTATATGTATATTTCCATTGATTTATCTAAAACAAAGGATTGTCATCAGATAGGAAGCACTTTAGGAAAACATTGGTATCAGTTCTTTGATGACTTTACAAAGACTTTTTGCCGTTGGAACAATATTGTGGTTGTTACTGATTTTTTTATGAGGTGAGTTTTGAGCATAATTCGTTCTGCTTATAGTTCCGTGAATTAATGTACCACCAGAATGTGTCGTTTTTTGGTACAATAAGTCCTATTCGGGAGAAAAAAATATCCTTTTTTGGTAATTATTCGTAAGTGGGGCTCCTGCTAAAATCGGGGTAAAAAAATTATTTCTACATTTTTTATGCATAAATAACATGAGAGGAAGCAAAATTAGGGTGGCGCGTAGTTATGTGGAGTCTTGAAAGTAACAAATAATATTAGGTGCGACGACGAGCGTAGCGAGGAGGAGCAGGTTAGTAGTGTGTAGGTCACGCCGCGCGAGCCGAGCGAGCGTAGCGAGCGTGCCGCGGCAGCGGCCAGTGAGTGCCGGAAGGGGGCTTGCATACAGAAGCTCATTGAGTTACAATAAAATAACCAGAACAGACCCAATTAGACTACAAAAATGTAGAATTTCTACATTTTTTATGCATAAAGAACATGAGAGGAAGCAAAATTATCGCACACATGCACTTTTCGATGCAATAAAATTTTTCCATAATGAAATGTCGCAATGAAATTGCGTTACGGTTAAAATAATATGTGAAACAAAAAATATGTCAAACAAATTTTGTCAAATTTTGTAATTTTTTTGCGGATAAAATTTTTTTTGCTCATGCGCCACCATAATACTATGAATTACAATGTTTTTTTCCTACAGGAATGCATAAAAAAAATTTACACCCCGATTTTAGCAGGAGCCCCGTAAGTGGTAATTATTACCCCTTTTTTAAATTAAATATGTTTACATTTATTTTTTTTATTCTAATTCATAAAACTACATTGTATTATGTGGCAACTATAAACTGGGTTTATAATGGCAAACCCATATCTGTAGCGCGTACGCATACCCCTCATTCACAGGGGAGGTCAGCTTTATTGCCTGATTGCAAACTACCTAGAAGGGCAAACTTTTAGAGCTATCGGAATAAGCTAATTATGCAGATGACTAAAGTCGATTGTAACTTAAAGGGCAAAGATATTATCAGAATAGGAATTTATGAGATGATAGAGCTACAATCGAAAGGCCAGAGCCAAGGCAACAGCCAGCAAAGAGAGTTTACAATGGTCACTGGCCTGAAGACATTCCTACTACAGAAAATTCAAAGAGGAACATTAAATACCCTAATTGCCTTCTGTGCAGCAAAAAGAGAAAGCTCAAGGAAAAGAGGTTTAGGTATAAGATTTGCAAAAATCGTCTTTGCCCTGCTTATTTTGAGGAATGTCATACTAATTATGTAGTAAATGTGACTGATTCTGAGTAATACAAAGACTGATTAAAGAGTAACTCTTGTATAATATGAATAAAAAATATAAATTGATTTTAGAAGAGTATTTAATTGGTTTTTTTTTGTTTTGATTGTGTAATCTGGAAAGAAAACATAACATTTAGTTTATTTTGGTTTAGTCTGATTCTATTATTTTAAAAATATAAAGAAGACTGATTGTTAATTCTATTACATGAATAAAAAGAAATATTTTCAATAAAAAAATAATTTGTTGATTTGTTGATGTCGATTATCGCTTTGCCAAAGCGATTAGATTTAATAATTCAATAATCAGTATGGGTAACATCACTAAAATGCCAAAGGGTCATTGATATTTCATTGTTTACAAAGTTTTTTTCTGAATCTGGTAAAGATAATAGAATCACGAGCCTCTTTAAGTTATAATCACAAATCATTGACAAATCGACAACAACGTCTTAAATTTTGATACAAACACACTGTAACCCAATGACCAATGACCGTAAACATAAGTTATTTTCATTCTCTTTGATTACAACGAATTATAAAACTTTTTCGACTACTTACGACTGAAATGTTATTCTATCAATTTTCCTTTCACTACGGCTTTTGCAGCTTAGAATACTACATCCAACCATTGCACCAACGTTTATAAAACTGATTTCACGGAGTCTCTGTCTCAAAACGCTATTTTATTTTGAAAACCTTTCAAAAACAAAAAATACAGCAAGATGTAAGACATTATTTGTCAAGAAGTCGATCTTGACAAACTAAAATGTCGGCCACAATGACAAAGACAAAAAAATATATGTGGCTCTCTTTTTTCCTTAAGCAGAATTCAATCTCCATCCTGCCCTTACACATTTCATAGCTCCATCTATAGGTACTTTATCTTAGCTTATGTCCCAATAAGAGAGCGTAGGAATAAGCGTATTCCGTCAATGCTTTTCAATCTGATCTCCAACCATTCTCTTCGATACTCGGTGTTCGATACGCTCATGTACAATGAGGGTGATACCACTCCAATCGATCGATCGTCCATTGACGCCATCGATCGATGACTGAGATGCGCATTGCAAAGTACACAAGCGTGCAT
This sequence comes from Marasmarcha lunaedactyla, assembly GCA_923062675.1. Classification (NCBI taxonomy): domain Eukaryota; kingdom Metazoa; phylum Arthropoda; class Insecta; order Lepidoptera; family Pterophoridae; genus Marasmarcha; species Marasmarcha lunaedactyla. Next base: position 5,937,181 of record OV281339.1, on the reverse strand, counting down.
TGAAAATGAGACCACAGAACTGATTTCGTCTCCGACTTCATACATAGGGCTGTCAAGGCCTATTCCTTTTACACCTAGGATCTTCCAACTGTCCTTGGGAATGCCAAGTTCCATCTTCCTGCCGATGACGTCCAGCTACAAATATCCGTTAAACCAAACGAGATACCCATTACGAGACATCAATTTAGTAAATATTGGCATGAGGTTTCAGCTTGATCGACTGAAAACTTTTATTTATAAACCCTAACATAACAAAATGTATGTGCTTTAGGGCTCATAATATTCAATGAAAACTTATTAAAGTTGAGCGTGCGCGTGATCTTGGTGTCGTGACGGACAGTGCGTTGAGGTTTGAGGACCATGGCCGGATGTAGTCTTGGGTAACTCATGAGTTGATGATTCAAATGAGTCGATTCACGGGAACGAGTCGCTTAACTCAGTAACTCATCTGGTTCCTTAACGACTCACGGCTCACTAAACGATTCGCGAAACACTGTATTACATACACGAGTCAAAGGATAATTAGGGTATGTTGGAACGAGACAGACATGGCAACGCACGCGAGAGCAAGAGAGACACATAGCTAACGACTCCCAAAACATTTGATAGCGCAGTACGAGCACATGAGTAGATAAACGGAACAGCGACAAAGATTCTTAAGAATCTTGGTAGGGTTGTCACAATAGGTTAAGACAAACAAAACATTTGTTAAATAGTTTCATTATTCAGTATGAGTCTGAACTTGAATTCAGTCTGAATTCAGTACAAATAATTCTCTTTTATAATTTTTGTTTTTTAATAATTTGTGTTTCTTTTGATGGTGTGGTAAATTCTGAATCTAACATATAGTTTTTTCAAGTAATCTAAAGGGAAACACTCACATGGCATATCAAATTTACAATCTTTAATGCGTTTAGGTATTTCATTGCAAGTATTGACAATATTTATTTCAAGATAGAAAAATTCGCTAAACTTTTGCTCGAGCAATTCAATTTTATTTTTTCTAGTATTATTCATACACACAGTACAGTAAACAATCATTATAAATAATGAAAAACCACGTTTTTACATTAAAATATTTAAACTTCCAACTAACAAAACAAACAACGTGCGTCGCAACGCCAGATTGTCAACTGGCTGTGCCTTTTGACAATCTCTTGTGACATGTCTCGCCGCGTACGTGACTAGCGGCCAGTGGTCACATGCCCCGCGTGCTTGTAGTAGTGAAACTGATTCGTGCGGTTGTATGAAGCTTTGCCTCTGTTCCGTTTATCTACTCATGTGGTACGGGTGAGCGAGTGGTTCGGCATGACTAGGAAAATGAATCGTATGAATATGTTGGGTAACTTTAAATTGTGGATTAGCTTTGGACAAAATTGTGAAAAAAAATTATATTTTTTTTCATGGAAACGTTTTGACATTTCAATATCGGGACTGCGTAAAACGAATCGCTAAAAAGTTTTGTAGATAATGCGAAGTAAAAAAATTAAGTCACAATTATAATTTTAAAAACACCAGCCTTTCCGTATTGAAGTCGTTGGAGGTGTTTCGTGATTTCAAATTAAAATTGTGGGTAATTCTATTGTGTCTTCCGTAAATTCATCATATTATAAAAATAAACCAATTCAAAAGGACATTGTTCAAATTAAAATAAAATTAAGGTGTAATGAATATAAATCAGACTGTAATATCTCAAATACTGTAAAAAATATTCAAGGTTCCCTAATTGACTGTACGTAGGTATCAAATTATAATTTTTGTTGTATTTTTTTGGAATACTTATGAGTAGTTTGTTGTTGTTGTTGACGGCCTGTTTGGTATGGAGGTAAGTAGCCTTGCCTTCCATGCCAGAGGTCCCGGGTTCGAATCCTGGTAGGAGCAGATATTATATTAATAGGTCTTTACCTATGAAACTGCCGTTTTGCCGTACTGTCCATTTCAAATGAAAATATTTTTTTTTTTGGCTGATAATTCTAATTTCAAATTAATTTTATATGACAAACATGGAATTCTTTTTCTAAAAGCGTCATTTGTTTAATAGTTAGTGTTTTGTTTTCAACGCATTCGAACATTTTTCGTCATCATGGATAAGTTAAAAATTCGAGTAATTATGGAGTATGAGTACCGTCGTGGCAGCAAAGCGGCACAAGCGGCACGCAACATCAACGACGTTTACGGAGCGAACACTACAAACGAACGCACCACCCGTTATTGGTTTACCCGCTTCCGTTCTGGAAATATTGACCTGAAAACGACCCCGTGGTCGTCCGAAAACTTTGGTCGACAATGACGAATTAAAGGCAATTGTGGAAGCTGATGAAATTGAGTTTCATCAGCTTCCACGGCTGAATTAGCAGCAGCTTTCGACGTTAGCATCAAAACAATATTGGTCCATTTGCGTCAAATTGGCAAGGTAAAAAAGCTTGACAAATGGGTACCCCACGAACTCAATGACTGCCAGCGCGAAGTACGCGTGGAGACGTGCCTTGCACTGCTCAGCAGGCATACAAATGAAGGAATTCTGAACCGCATTGTTAGTTGTGACGAGAAATGGATCCTTTGACAATCGTAAGCGCTCAGCAAGTTGGTTGGACCCTGGTTCAGCACCCAAACAATGCCCCAAACGAAAACTTACCCCTAGAAAAGTGATGGTCACTGTTTGCTGGTCTAACGCGGGCGTAATTCATCACAGCTTCTTGCCAAACGGGACAAGCATTACTGCAGATGTGTACTGTGAAGAACAGAACACAATGATAGAGAAGCTCGCACGTCTCCAACCAGCTTTGGTCAATCGTTCGGCTCCACTGCTCCTGCACGACAACGCGCGACCTCATACTGCACAGCAGACGGTCTCCAAGCTACAAGAGTTGGTGTTGGAAGTTCTCCGTCATCCGCCGTACTCACCAGACTTTGCGCCTACAGACTTCTACTTTTTCCAGAATTTGGATAACTTCTTGGCGGGAAAAAAATTCAATACCCGAGAGGCAGTACAAAATGCCTTTGAAGAATTTGTTGCCTCCCGTCCAGCTGATTTCTTCAAGAAAGGCATCAATAAGCTACCAATGCGTTGGCAAAGATGCCTTGATTGCATGGGTGATTATTTTGATTAATAGAAATAAAAAAATATATAAAAAAATTACGCTTCATTTATTTCGTGAAAAACGGCAATTTCATAGGTAAAGACCTAATATATTTGCTCTATAGTCATGGAGGTGAATGTATGTTTATTTAAGTTCATTTCTAATATTTATATATTTAAAAAAAAAATTATGTGTGTTTTTATATTTCTTAAGTTGATTTATCCGTTATCTAGTATCCATAACACAAGTTCTTAATGATACTTAATTTGGGCTCGATAATTGGTGTGATTGTTAGAAATATTTATTATTATAATTATTATTTATTATTATTATTTGTTCGTTAGCTTAATGTAACACATAAGTACTTCGTTAACAGTTAGAATTTTGAAATTTCGAATTATTTGGATAAATAACAATTGATTTTCTATTGTAATAAAATGGTGACAGGGAACGTGTTAATATTTGATTAACTAGTATGAACTATTATTTGAATTTTAAAATATTTGATATTATATTAAATTATCAGTCCTAAGCCTGAAAGAAAAGTACGAAGGGACATCAATCACTCGCCGTCCAGAAATCCAATTTTTTATCAATTTTACAGGTCCGCAGTAATGGTCGATCGTACGCACTAACTACATAGTTCATTCTAGATCTCTCGTTACAGTACACTGTTTTTGTCTCAAGACTCGAGAGTCATTCAAGTCAAGTGAGTTGTGCGTCGTGAGCCGATAAGAAGAATCGAATCATGGATATCATCGCGACTCAATGATTCGAATCATATCCGAGAGTCGAGATCACCCATGACTACATCCGACTCGGATGTAGCTGTACATACTTCTATAGACTCAGTTGCAGAGATGTGCTAAATAATTTATAAAATGTATTTAAATACATATGTATAATTGAATATGTATTTCTAAAATACTTTAATCGTTTTAAGCCTTCCTTATTATATAAGCGTGTTACCCCACCAATCGATCGACGTTGCCTGTTCCATTCTACCATCGATCGACGTCGATCGATTGGTGTGGTAAAACCATGAGTTAGCTGGCAATTTAAATAAGCAATAAAAATAAGCGGGTCTCAATAAGCTTAAAAAATATACGGCTGTTTCCGCCGTTTGGGACCAAACATTTGGCCATTTTGGGTAAAACTAAAAAATTTTTTTTTAATGTAACTATATTAATAAGCATCGTTCGTATACTATTTGTTTATGTGTGAAAGGCACATAAATTGTACCGCTACTTTCTTAATTAATTGAAAGAGTGCAATGAGTTGAATAAAAAGCTTTCAAAGCAACACTATGTAAAATACTATCTTATTCAAAGATTACACTTCATAGTTATAATATTAAAATAATGGCTTCATTGAAAACTAAGTCTTTTCATTAACAACAATTATAAAATTAGATAGTTAGATAGATAATGTTTATTTTTTTATCATTGCACTGCTCTTGTTAACACAATGTAGAATAAAATCGGTAAAGTGAAGATTGTTTTAATTTATTTATGTGGGCGAATGTATATGAAAACTTGGCCGTGTGTTAGTCAAGAAAGACAAGGATTTTGTCCAAAATAATATTTTCATACTAAATTAAAGCTGGCTAATTACCCTGTAATTGTTTTTGCATTTTTTTATATAGGTCAATCTACGTCTAGACGATAGTTTTCAGTTCTGCTTGATGGTTAGCTCGTTTGTCCTCCTTATAGACATAAAATTAAAAACCCGAATAGTGGTAATAATTTCAATAAGCAAACAGACAGTTCAATTAACTTCTATGTATATCATATTTAAATCAGTGCTTATGGAATGCGTACAGACTCCATATTTACAAAATTCCGTCTAAGACATTCGATGCTTGCCCGCGTCGTCGCTCCTCACCTCATTATCTGATGATTTTTTACTATCATAATATAAAAGTGATTTTTTAGTAAAAATCTAATACAACATAAGTTAAACACACAACACACTAACCTAAAACTATTTCAAAAGAGTTGTTATCTACGTGAGAACTTTCTTAATCTATGAAAGACAGCAAGTACTTAACAGATTTTTATTTTGAAACTAGTTGCTTACCATGGTTTTTGGAATTTGAATGTATCGAAGTAGCGTGTTGTGATATCGACTGTACCTTACTCAATAAACGGCATATTTCATGCAAGAAAAAATTTTGAAATCGAGCTTGGTAGGTATCGATATTGCTCATATAAAATAGTTTTTTTACTTTACCTGATTACATAAACGGGGTATAAAAAACCCAAAGTGAAGTTTAGAAAAGGTAGTGCATGCCCTTAGTATTTCAATACGTAAGTCTGTTCCTAATTTCAAATTTAAATTTGTAATAATTTTCATTACTTTAAAAACACATAAGATAACAAATTTAAAACTCAAAACATAAAATATCTCTTGAATAGATAGGGTTAATCTGACTGATTTAGATTTTTCTCTTGAATAGACTAAGAATAGTTTTTGAAAAACTCAAAATCTGTCTCTTGAATATAATAACTCATAGAATAGAATCAGAATAGTTTTTGAAAACTTCACATTTACTTTTGAATAGATAGGTAATCTTTCTAATCAAATGAATAGAAATGTTTACTTTCAACATTGACAAATACTTGTTCTTATTGACATCAAATAACCAAGTAACTCTACCACCAGTTCGAAAAACCTTCGCGAAGAATAACTGGCAAGAAACTTCACGGGTATATTTTTTTCAAAATAAATATACAGTGTCTCTTTATGTCTATACAAAATTATTCTTATCTGCATCTATTAGCTCGGCAAGTCTCCCTCCCCTAAGTATCCAAACGATGAACACCCTCAAACAGCACCCGTTCACGAGTTAACGCGGGATCCAGCCATCGCCTCCTCAACCATATTAGAGGGAAGTGAGCGACCCGTCACCCGACGCTACCGTAAGAAGACGTACTTTAGTGACAATGACGCTTTAGATATTCATCGGGAAGAAGAATTCAACGAACAAACAGACACATAACACATGTTTTGAAAAAATCTGTTAATGAAGAGATTATACCCAAGGGCTTTTATCATCCAAATAATCGGAGAGTTTATAATATGCTTTTAGCACACAACTTTTGCTTTATAGTTTCTTTGAATTGGTCAATAGGAAGACCTTGGATATCCTGAGGAGCCTTATTATAAAAGCGTATACATTGCCCCATGAATGAGTTATAAATGACTTTAGGAAGCCTACTATTATGAGCTGCTAGCATATTTCTTCCTCAGGTGTTAACATGGTGCAGATCTTTTTTTCATTTGAACAAGGTTATGTTCTTTTTAAACATATAATACATTTTCTAAAATATGTTGTGAAAAGAAAGTAAGAATATTAATTTCCTTAAATTTACTTCTAAGTGACACCCGTGAACCGAGCTGATAGATTGCGCGAACGGCCCTTTTCTGCAGAATAAATATAGTACCGGTGTCGGTGTCGGCAGCACTCCCACACAACAGAATGCCATATGTCTTGAGGCTAAGCCTTACCTAAATAGACTAATCGAGTGGTTGTTTCATTTGAAATTAATATCATTTTTTTAACAGCATATGCGGCAGAGCCAAGTCTTCACGCTAAACCATGTGGTCCCCACTGGAGTTTGCTAGGTAATACGCAGAAATACAGTTGAGTTTACAGGAGTCAGTTTCTGGCTCTTAACTACAATGTTTGTATTTACCTGTTTGACATTTGGCCATGTAAACAGTTTTGTTTTCATTGAGGAGCAAAGTATTAGCTGAGAACCACTTCTCTGTGTTGGAGATGCATTCGTTTACTGCTCGATAGTCAGGTTCCTGCATTTTGATTTTAAATAACAAGGGAAAATAGATTGAATAGACATATTAATTGATATGATCTAATAATTGGTAAGTTAGAAAAAGTATTTAAGATTTTAAAATATGAATAAACATAATTAACTGAAAAAGCTACCAAAAATATAAACAATAATTTTTTGTCACAATTTGATATCTGAATATAACGCCTACTTTTATTCAAAAACTTGACAGCAAATGAAATAGTTTGCCTATTCTGTTTTTAATAGAACTTAAAATAACTGTTCAAATATAAGGATAAGGTGTTTATTGAAAGACTGCATTAAAAACATCTGAAATTTTAATTGATTGATTATACCTAATTGATTGTTCGTACATAAACCAAATTTCAGTAAAAAAATATTCAAAACTGTACTCATGAATAGATTGAATAAACCAAGTTCAGTTTTCGAAAAGTAAAATTGGGGTAGCAACAGCATTAGAACAAACATGAGATTTATACTCGTATTTATAAGCGCTTGAAAAACTTAAAGGCAATTTTCACATAAATGTTTTTTGCCATGATGATTTGTAATTTGATGTTTGATTATTTTTCTAGATCTTTAATCAAACAATAATGACCTTCATTGTTTTTTCTATATAGAGTAAATTAATGTGATTAACTTTTCTTTTATACTATTTCCATTTCTTTATTTTCTCGATGACAGCTCCTGTGTAACCTTGTGCGAGCGTTTTTTTACATTATGTATGCATTATTTTTATAAAAATATGACGTTTACACACGTACAAGGTTATATAATACCAGAGTCGGAGAAACTGATAGGGATGGAGCTATTGGATGGAGCTAGAGAGCATTATATCAAATTAGAACTGTCATCGAGAAAATAAAGAAATGGAAATAGTATAGTAGGTAGTTAAATATAGAGGTCTCGTGATAAGTTTTTTCTTTTCGTATATCCCATACACATTGATATTTATATCACTACTAGCTGTGCCCGCGATTTCGTTCGCGTGGATTAGTGACTTTGGGCAACATTTTTTGGATATAACTTTTGGTTAACATTGGATCATAAACGCCGTCGTTTTGGGTAGCTAAAAAATATGCTATACAGTAATGCTTCTCTGTACACGATATTAGACGTATGGCCATCGGGGATGAAAGCAAATAGGCTGCTAGAATTGCTAACACGTGACAGAGCCACATATAACTGATCGTGCGAAAAGCAGCTAATGCTTAGATCCACACCCACAACTTTGAGCGTCTGACCTTGGGCTTTCTTAATTGTCATTGCGAAACATAGGCTCACTAGAAACTGGACTCGTTTAAAAGTAAATGGAAAATTGTTTGGAATGAGAGGAATCCGATAAATAAAAACACTTTCGCCTATTCCGCACCCGTTACAATCTCTGCTTCTATCAGTTTTGGTTGTAAATTATTCACTTTTAATCTGGTACCGTTTGGCACGCCGACTTTTAATTTTTTTTGTGAGCTGGTAGTCCAGGAGCACTGAGGGGTTCTAAAAACTCTACTGGGTAGCTGTTAGATTCTTCTCTTCCATAACTCAGTTAACGGAGATATACTTTACATTATCCCCCGGAGCAAAGCTCAAAATTTCAGCGTTTATTGCTGCTGCTTGGTAGAAATAGCTCTTTCGCAAAGCCAGGAATTTTCGCAAGTTGGTATTCGAGTTGCGTTTCCATACAAATATGATATGAGGTCTCGCATTCATGAAACTTTGCAGCATAGGTTTTCATTAAGAACAACTTTTCCTTGTTCCTGTGGATACACACCGTTACGAATCTGAAAACTCTTGAGCATTTTCGTTGCCTCCGATTTGAGCTCGCATATTTAATGTCAAATGCAAATGTGCTCCTTAATTTGAGTGGTCATCATTCGAAAATGATTTGAACTCAAATTTTCGCTGTGTCGAAGTTTCTGCAGCACGAAACCTCGCCTGATGTTCCTGAGATGAAGTGAGTCTTACCTCACGATTTTCTTCAGATTCCTGTGATCGAATGAATCTCATCCTTTTAGCATAGCTGCTGCACTGAGAGAGGTTGGATCTTTTTCGTGGCATTCTTACAATAAATCGTACCTACTACTTTACACAACGTTATTTGGTAAACACGTACTACCATTAACAATTAAATTATAAATAGTTACGGATTATTACAGTTAAGTAATAAGTATTATAATAAACCTAACCTATAAACTATCTAAAACAAAAGAAAGTGTAATTTTTTTAATTGTTTTTTTTTCCTTTACAAAATATCAATTACAAAAATCAGAGTTTGGAGTCTTCTTTTAAGCATGCAATGCCTGTTCCAGAAGACTCCCTTCTTCCATAACAATAGGTTATTTAGATATATACAAAATAAAAACAAAATTATATAATAAAAAAGTACAAAAAAATATTATTAAGTCTAAACGATTATAACTTGAGAATCAACATATTATTAAGTATCTAAGGAAATAATGTTTTTTTGTGTAAGAACAAAAGTGTGAGTGAAAGTGTGTGTGAGAGAGAGAGAGAGTGTGTGTGTCTATGTGTGCGTGCCTGTGTCCGTGAGTGTGTGTTCGTATGTGAGAGAAACAGTGCGAGCTTTTATATATTTTTCATTGTAGTCTTAGCAATAGATTTTCAGTCTCCTCATAATTTAGGGACTTCAGCCAACTACTAACAGTTTGTTTGCAGTCGTGGATATTCTTGTTATAAATATTATTAATTCTATTTACTTTATTGTACAGCTCAGCTGATCGCCTGGTAAACTGTATGCTAGCAAACTGAGTCTTAGTTGGAAGAACATATGCTTCCTTTGTTTTTCTTCTTTTGTCTCGATACGGCAATCATACGGCAGAGATTTGTGCTTTTTTGTTATGACCTGTAGAACATAGAGTTTCCTCACAGAGAGCAGGCTGTTTTCGACATACAGAGTTTCTGTAGGATATCTTTTGTTTTTAAAGTTCATGACCTTTATTAATGCGCGCTGCGCTCGTTCCACCTTAATAAACTTCGATTTGTTGCTCCACCCCATATAGTTATACAGTTTATCAATATCGACTGCACCAAAGCGACGTAAATCTTATTTAGGAGATTTCTTGAATGGTTTTTCCTCGAGGTTATACCACTCGGTACAATGTACCGCAGCGTGCTAAAGAGCCATATTAGCTTCCTAAGTCTGCTGGCAACGTGCTCGAGGTGCGAATACCATGACAGATTACAGTCCAACATAACACCCAAATATTTAATTCTCGATGCTCTATTTAAAATAGGACAGATACAATTAGTGGTATATTATTGTTGCAGCTATGGATTTTTAATTGAAAATTTTCATCTGGCTGGGTTCTTCTGCTAATACTGAAGCAAATGTAGCTGGTTTTTCAAGTATTTAGGGTAAGATAGTTATATTGAAGCCAATTTGCTACCCTCGACATGCCCATCTCTACACGAGAACTGCCAGCCATGAGGGACCTGCGAATACAATAGCTGTATCGTCGGCGTACGAAAAAATGTTGGCGTGTTGTATTTGTAAGTCGCATAGGTCGATGATGTAGATTAGGAATAGTGTGGGGCCTATCACACGTCAGTTTTCAATATATATTACTATTCGACATGTGAACATTCGTTTTTAAATGATTCTTACACAATTTGCTATCAATTTCAATATTGCATTTTTCACATATCAACAAAGAATTGTTCTTTATAAAATCATGTTCAGAATCATTTAAAAAACATCTGTTTTTCCAGTATTATGCTTCTTACTCGACTTAGCTGTTAATTAAACAAAAATAATCAATTTTATACGTAAGTACTTTATTCAAATAATCGACGAGTCTATAAACAAGGATATAAAAATCTGTAAAGTTGGTTGACATTTTAAATATAAAACAAATATATTAATTATATTCAAACAGTTATACGAGTATTTTGTATAATTAGTTAATACATTGTTCCAAAAAATGTGGGATTGCACATTTCTCTTCACGGGTGGTCTTTAAAAATTTGCTAAGATGTCGCCAAGCTTCTGTATCGGTATTTGTAAGAGTTGTATACAGTAAGCATGTAATTGTACTGAAGTAGTTAGATTTAATCTATGTTGTGAATGTTTCTAGAATAACGTGCATTTGTAATAAGAATTATTTTATTTTACAAGTGTAATTTAAAAAAATATTCAAATAATACAATGATAAATACCTGAAAAACAAAACTAATTATACATTGCTAGTAACTTGAGTGAGTACTGATGGCAAGAATAAATAGAAACATTCAATAATTTATAGAAAATAAAAAAATGAAATAAAAATCATTTTAATCCTGTATAATTAAAATTAGGCACTTTATTCTGAACTTCATAATGTTTAATAAAAAAATTTTAATAAAAGGAAGATCTAAAAAGGAAGCTCTTTGAAAGTTTTTTTATACATTTTAAAAATTAGTTTAATAGAGAACACTTCGAAATAATCAGTTTTAAGAAAAGTAAGTATATCTATATCTATATATATATATATATATATATACACAGGAATTACTGTTCTTATTTTAATCATAATGGTTTATTTAAGTTATGTTATAGATTATCTGTAGTGTTGTGTAAGATTTCCGTTGACAAATGGTTACAAGTGGGTACTCATAACATTTTTTTTAATTCGATTATTATTATTATTTTGTTTTATGGCAATCAGCTGTTGTTACGACACAATAACTATTTCTGCCAATTTCAAGTATTAGTATACACACGTACTACACGAGGTTAATAATTTTGTAGCGATCAGTTGAGTAGAACTTGCAGTATCTCGAGCATTGAGTTACCTTGAACAATACAAAAACAGGGGGATGAAATACGTTTTTACAGATATTTTTAACATAGAAGAGCATAATTTATAAAGGCGTCTGGCCATTGTTAAGAAGAAGATTAGCAATAGGGGATAACTTTTTAGCAACGGAGGACGGTAGTGGGATGTCTTCAAATTTTGAAAGAATGTTCAAAACTAGGGAAATCAGGAGTTCTAAAAAATTGTCATTAGGGGAGCAGGAAGAAGTGGGGGGGAAGGCATTATCAGATTTAGTAGATGGAGGGTTAGCAATAATAGCATTATGGGCAATTTTGTCATAGCCTGGAGATAAAGACGGACTGGGTTTTGATGGTTTGTACATTGTTTTTTTGTAAGAAAGATTCAGTGAAGGAGAACTTTTAGAAGCATCTGCGTACGATTTTTTAACTGAAGGGAAGAGGGATGATGCTTCCTTGAATGATATGTTCTTTTGGGACATGGTGATTTTAATATTCTTTTGCCGGGAATGTTCCGGGCAAGATTTGTCAGTTGCTAAATGAGGGCCTGAGCATTGCAGGCAGGAAACTTCAGAGGATGCAGGACAAGAGTCACCTGAGTGAGTTTGTGCACATCTGAAGCAACGAGCACTGGATCGGCATTGGGCTTACACATGGCCAAATCTACAACAGTTTAAGCATTGTATGGAAGGCAAAATGTATGGATCAACGGTTAATGTTGAGTTAAAAATAAACACTTTATCAGGTAAGCATTGTCCAGAGAAAGTGATCACTACAGATCCTGTGGGGGTCCAAGTGGAACCAGACTCCATGGACACTTGTTATATCACCTTAGCTTGTGGAGATTGTTGATACAACTTCCTCCATAGACCATGAAGTTGGGATCCCGCGGATCAGCCCCATTCTTGTTATATTATATGTAGGAATTTTAATTTTTTGCTATATAGCTTTAGCTATATAGTTATGAGATTTAAGACTCGGGTTTCTGAGAAACTCGTTTACTGCACATGCAGATGAGAATTCCACAGAGACCCGATTTCTGCCAACACTCTTTATACCATCATTTTTAATATTTTTAATGTTTGATGTAAATAAAAATTTTCCAAAATTTTAATTATTAAATGTACTGCCTGACTTAGGGTGAGTTTCTGACCTGGACACATGAACAATGAAAGGACCTTTGTCAGAAGGATGGTAAGATTTTTCTTCTAAAAGACTTGGATGAGTATAAATAAGGTTATTGGTTTGAGATGGAAGAGCATTCGAAACAGATTTTTTAAGTAGTAACAGGAGTAGGGGACGAATCCCGATTTATACTTGGACGTTTTCTTGTTTGCACATGTTGAGAGAAAGGGTCAGGGGAGTTGTTGATATCAGAAAACGGGATTGGGTCTGGGGGCTTAGGAGGGATTGGAACACAATCCATGCTCATTAAGAGCTAGATAGTTCGTACAACCACTTACCAGTCGAGGAAGAGAAACACTTAAAATAATTCAATGATGATAACAAAATCACCAAAATAACCGACAAATTACGAAAACCGTGTGTACACCGCAAACGAAAAATTGACAGTCTTTTAATTCGATACTTAAGGGTACTTGAAAATGACGGTTTTTGTTGTCAAATATTGCAATTGTAAACCAGTATTTCTTTGACTTTTGGTGCAAACAGTATGTTAAAGTTTTTTAATTGCATAATGTCAAGTGACAGGAGACACATGGACGCAATTATAGCAATCAGGGTTGTCACTTTAATCCAGGAGGGTCATATTCAGCGCGCTGTCGGTTTAATGGTTGGGTATTCCCGACGAGCGGTCCAAAATGTCTGGAACCGGTACCAGGAGACGGTTAAAGTCACCAGACGTCGTGGGTCAGGAAGAGTGCGAGTTACAACACCTCAACAAGAGAGCGAACATCCACTGCACGTGCCACACAAACTGCATTACGCCGAGCTACAGGGACACGTGTAAGTGACCAGACCATTAGGAATAGACTCCATGAAAACCAGCAATTCTCTAGAACACGTTTCGCCAATTTAGATCGCCTGCAGTTAACTGCAGCTTGTTTGAGTTTTGCAAGGGAGCACCAGAATTGGACGGTTGAAGATTGGGCTGCAGTACTCTTTACTGATGAGGGCAAAATAAAATTTACAAATGACGATCGACGTGTAAGAGTGTGGAGAAGACGTGGAGAGTGGATTTTGGATCCTTGCATCCATGAAAGCGATCGTTTTGGTGGACCCAGCGTTATGGTCTGGGATGGTATATTACTACGACACAAAACTGAGGTGGTAATTCTTACCAGGGATGTGTATCAGCCCAAAGTTATGTCAGAAATGTGATACAAGCCCACATCATTAGCACAGCAAATTGATCCAGGGTTTATCTTGATGCAGGATAATGCACGATCGCATACGGCGCGTCTCACATTGAACAACTTACACGAAGCAAAAATTGAGGTTTTACGGTGGCCAGCCAGGAGTACGGACCTCAAACCAATTGAGCATTTGTGGGATCAGTTAAAAAGAAGTGTTAAGGACACTTCGATAAAGCAGCTGGATCTCATAAATGCTTTGAAAACCAGCTGGGAGAGGATACCTCAAGAAAATGTGCGACGTTTGGTAGAGAGCATGCCTTCTCGAATAAGGGAATGCATAATTAAAAGACGAGGCCACACCCGGTATAAAGTTTAAAATTAATGTCAAGAGCGAGACGTGGTTTGAAAAAAAATCACTTCTTATCGGAGCTTTACATTTCCTAAAATTTTTTGTTTTACCTAAGTTTTTAAAAATAAATATTAGAAATTAATCATTTATTTTGTTTGTAAAATAACCATTAACACAATGTCACGGCGTACATTGATGGCTTTAGGGCGTATACTTTTAATAAAATACCGTCTCTACCTGGATAGATCTTGATAATTCGACCTGGTGATAATAATAATTCGAAACTGGTCTTGTAGGTCGGTAGATACTGGCGCGGTAAGAGGACGACCAACCAGGAAATGGGCAGGACTAAGGGGAATGAGGTCTCGTGAAGCAGTGGGTACGGATGGAATTGGTCGAGTAATGGTTATACTAATGCTGGAAAATATTATTCCAATCTTCACACACACTGAATTTCTCACTTTCCTCTGGCAAGTTTCCTTCATTGTGGAGTAAAGCCCTAATTATTCCTCTTCCTAAAATAAGTAATCCTGCACTTCAATGCCATTTTAGACCAATATCAATTCTACCTTATCTCTCTAAAGTTATCGAGGCTGTGGTGCACAGGCAGTTGTCTGACTTCACAATATCCCGTAATTTGTTGAGTCCATTTCAGTCCGGATTTCAACCGGGACACAGTTCCTGTACAGCACTTGTTAAAATTCTTGACGATATAAGAGAAGGCATGGAGGAAACGAGAGTAACTCTTTTAGTATTAGTTGATTTTTCCAATGCTTTTATCGCTGTTGATCACGACCTTCTTCTTGCCACTCTCAACTTGCTGAACTTTTCTCCTCTTGTTCTTAATTAGGTCTCCTCCTACCTTGCTGATAGTCTTGCCACTTCGGATTGGATATGTCTGGATTCTGGCGGCCCACAAGGTGGTATACTTTCTCCACTGTTGTTTTCAATTTTTATTAATTTAGTAACCTCCAAACTAAGATGTTCATTTCACCTTTACGCGGACGACCTCCAAATATACACACAAGCTCACATTCTAGATATTGGTACTGCTATTGATTCTGTTCATCTGTCAGTGACCTTGGTCTACATACTGTTCTTAAATGGGATAGGCACGTAGAGGAGATGAGTGGAAAAGTGTCAGCTGGATTACGCATGTTGTACTGATTACTTATTATTAATTCTCTGATAGTGCCTATCATCGATTATGCTGGCGTATGTTGTTCGGACCTTAACGAAGTACACCTTAACAAAATAGATCGATTGCTTAATAACTGTATTCGCTTCATCTACGACTTGCGTAAATATGACCATGTGTCTCGTTATCGTAGAAAGTTACGATGGCTGCCGATCCGACAACGTAGATATGTCAGAATACTTTGCATGCTATATTCAATTCTCAATGATCCTTGTGCCCCAGAATATTTAAAATCTAAATTTCAGTACCTTGGTTTCTCGCCCGACAGGTGTTTGCGTTCTACGTACAATCTGAGCCTGCATACTCCTTCACATAACTCTGGATTTATGTCCTATTCTTTTGTGGTTCAGGCCATAAGGCTTTGGGATGGTTTGCCGGTAGAATTAAGGAAAGCTCCTAGTAAAGTTTTATTTAAGGTACGCGTAAAAGCTCATTTTTTGTCAAGGGTTAATGAATTATATTACTTTTACTATTCCTTTACAAATTATTATTCCACTATATTTTTATTATATGTATTTTATGTACATATATTATATATATATATATATATATATATATATATATATGAGTGAGTGAATATATATCTATATATTTTCATTTTTATATTATATGTTTTTATTTTCAATTATCTAGTTATCTTTTTTCATAACTCCGCACTACTGACCTCTCCAATTGATCAACGGTTGACTGGTAGAGAATGCCTTGTGGCATTAAGTTTTGTACATTTCTTTTTTTTTGTGCAATAAAGTTGAAATAAATAAAATGAATAAATAAATGGTGAGAGCGGCCGTGAGTTTAGTATAGCCTCTATTATAAACATTAGAGAGCTTGCCCTACAACACGAAGTAAATGATGTTATAAAAATAAACTGAAATTTAATTGATTGGTTGTGCGCGTACTCCATTACTTCAGACGAATGTGACTGCAATGTTTTCTTAAATTCATTCATAGCTCCTACAAAAGGTGTGAGGAAATTAAGATCGGATGAACCTTATCATATTCGAATATCTCAGAATTAAAATTCTATATATTTAATATCTCAAAAGTCTCAGAATTACGTAACATAGTCTTCTGAAATTAATAAATTTAATTTCAGAAGACTATTTTTCTTTTTTTCAGAATTTTTTTTATTAGACAGCAAATCAAATTCTTCTTTAAAACTTTGTATTTGTGATAACCTAACTAAACCTAATTCAGGCTCCTTTAATTCGTCGACAGTAAGTTCTGAAAGCTGACGATGTGATTTATTTTTCTTATTTTTTTTAAATTTATAAACCGTAGTACGTAAGCAAACGTTCGTTTCATGCGGTTAAACTTAGAAAACCGGTGAAATGGAAAATTTATATCAAGTTGGTCTAAAAATAAAACTTTTTTACTATGTGTTTTAGTCCCTGGCAATGTTATGTTATTTAATTTATAATCTATAGACGTCATTGAAATTTGATCTTTCGTAGTTAGGGTCTTTCAGCACTGTGGGACCTTCCCACCATAGCCTTGAAGAGGCTAGTTCAGAAAGGAAGACTCCATGAGAAACCATGTCAGCAGGGCTGTTTTTACCGCCAATGTGACGCCAAGGCAGGTCGCCGGTCAACTCATGAATCTCAACTACTCTGTTTTGCACAAACGTTTTCAATAGATTGGGCGACATGCGTAGCCACCCTATAACTAGTGTAGAATCTACCCAAAATACTACTTTGTCAATTTTACATCGAAGAGACCTACGCACCTTATCGTATAACCTGGCGCCTAGCAACGCTCCGCATAACTCCAGCCTCGGTACTGTAACGGGTTTTAAAGGCGCGACCTTGCCTTTGGAACACAGCAAGCGCACCATTATCTTGCCAGTTGCTGTGACAGAACGTACATATACGCACGCGCAGTATACTGTTTGCGAAGCGTCCGTAAAAATGTGTAATTGAATATTTGTAGGATGAATAACTATTGCATGACGTGGCACTGTTATGGTTTTCAGGGAGGACAACGAGCTAACAAACTTATACCATTCGTTTGAAACATCACTAGGAAGTATATCTTCCCAGCCTACCTTTGATAACCATAAACGTTGTTACATAACCTTGGCAATCATTATCATGGGAATAAATAAACCCAGAGGATCGAAAATCTGTTGTTGAAAAGCTCGGTGACGAATACCGGCCGGTACATTTTTTCGATGTCACCACAGGCTATGAACCTGTGCTGACGCATTAGCAGTAGATAGCCAGTAAACCTCCTTGTATAGGAGATCCTACAAGTTGCAGGTATTTTAAGGAGGCACCTGAGCTCGAGGGCGCGCTGGCGTCAAATACTACACGCATCTTTGTACTAAGACTATGCTCACGAAAGACACCATGGTGCGGCATAAAGTAATGTGGTGTTCCGTAGGTATTAACGGACGACATATGACCTAGTTCAATAAACGTGTGAATAAACTCATTGTACATATTCTTATATTCTGGTACGCGAGACAATCGTTTTTCTAAAGCTAAAAATCGTTTCAAAGCTAGCGGATACGATTCTCCTAAACTGTGTGGTGATGACTTAAAAGGAATCGTAACACAATACCTTCCGTCACTATTGCAAATTGTACTGTTTATGAAATGATTTTCACATTCGCGTTCCTCATCACTATGCGCGTCACATAGTTTGGGTAATTCCTCGAGCTGCCAGAACATTCGTAATTGGTTATCAATAGTGTCAGTGCACGCTAAGTTGCACTGGATATGCTCCTTGCGCCACGAGTTCAAGTGCACAGGATCTGAAATGACCCAGCCCAAATGAGTATTCTGTATAACAGGGCCATTAGGCAACCGTATGCTGCCTTCAATAAGTAGATCCCAAAACTTATCTGCGCCTATTAATAAATAGACCTGTTGCGAGTCATTAAAAAGTGGATTTGCTAATGGTATATTAGAGGGGATCTTGAACTGCTCGTATTGTTTAGGTATTAAAACTGTTTTAGTTGATGTGTGGAAGCACAAAACACTGAATTTTAGTAACATACGAGCTTATATGGGATTTTATATTGATCTTACAAATTTGTGTCGATTGAGTAATCGAGTTACCTACACCTCGTATCTCCTGAGTGGACTGCATTAGCGGTAGTTTTAGCGCATAAAGATCGCGTGATTAAGCATCGTCCGCTCCTAGAATCTAAAAGCGCAATCGCATCATGATAGGCGCCTTGGTTATCAACAACTTGGACCAGTGCTGTAGATAACAAAACCGGTTGCACACACTGATACTGCGTGCATAACACGCTTGAAGGTGTTTGTATAATGATATGCTCGGACCTGTCGCTTGTCACGGGAGGCGACGAGCGCTTCAATACTGGCTTCGGAACCGGTTCGCTCATAGTTTGCAATGCTAAGGGCTGAATGACGTCGCTATCCCTATGAATTAGTGTAATGTGTTTTAAACTGCATTTTCTACAAGGACCCATACGGCAATCACGTAACAAGTGCCCTGAACGTAAACAATTTGCACATAGATTGTGATCATTTATTAATTTTAGTTTTTCATCAATACCTGGCACGCGTATTGTGATAGATGATTAGAACTACATAATAAACACGATTTCGACTTAAATTGCGCTGGCGCAGGTTTGTTTATGGCTACATTGCAGTACTCGCAAGTTGTTATTATGTGAATTAGACATTTGTTTTCAAATATCGTTGTGATTTGTGCTGCTGTGAGACACAAGCAATGTATCTAACATATCGGCCCTGTATTTCAAAAACGACAATAATGTATCGACTTTTAAGCTTACTTTAGAGTCCGCATTTTGTCTATAAATTGTGTTTTTGTATTGTTTCCACTCTCGTTCGGTGGTTTTATCGAGTTTAGTGACTATTATGTATATAATTAGAGTGTCCCAGCTATCTACGGGCTCACCTAACAACTTCAAAGTACGTAAATTTCGAAGAAGGGTGTCAATTAAGTTTCGCAATAAATCGGGCGATTCCTTGTTGAGTGACCGTTGGTAAATAAGTCTTAGACTTGGTTATGTATTAATAACCTGCTGTTATTATAGAGGTTTAATATAAGCTCCCACGCAACTAAATAATTATCAGCAAAACTCAAGTGAATCTATTACTAATGCTGCACAACCTTTTATAGATGATTTTATATAATGAAACCTTTGAAAGTTACTTATGTGAGTGGAATTATGTACGAGCGATAAAAATTAATCTCGGAATTCAAGCTAGCGCTCACATGAGCCATCAAAGGTAGGCACTGATATAGTAGGCAATTTAATTAATTCAGTTTGGTACCCACCAGAACTCGAATCAACCTCCATAATTTAGGAGGCATTGTCCTTGAGCAAGGATGCTGTAATAACCATCTTCCAACAGATCGCGTTGGTTTAGTTGTTCAGGAAGATCAGTTTCGACGACCGACTCTTCTGACTTCGTTTGAACAAGGTTAAACTCAGCAGACTTGCGGCATCTTGAATTCTCAGCTTTAAATCGGCACGTGTTTAGATGGAAATATTTTCCGGCCTATTTAAGCTATTAATGAACGTGGAATACCTAGTTAATTTACCCTTGATTATGGCGCGGTTTTTCACTAATTCTTTAATTAGTTGGTTTGTAGACTCGTCGTTAGTCACAGTTATTTTTAATGGAGATTTAGTCCAAGTCCTGTCGGTTTCGGTACTCATTCTGGATATTTGTGAAAGGTGGAGCTCTAGCTTTACTTTAAGAGCACTTAACAAGTAATTGTCAGGTCATGGGTTCGATTCCTACTTAACAAGTATCACTTATTTCTTTTTAAATTTGAGGCATTTCAAAACACAAATTAAAATTATAATTTGATGACCTACTTGGCGTAGTGGCTAAAGTGTCTCTCGTACCGAAGGTTGTTGGTTCGAACTTCGAACCCCACACGGAATAAAGAAAAACAAAATGTTCCGGGTCCCGGCTGTGTATATATATGTACATATATTTTAGGAACCCTCCTAGTTCTTCACCATATGGTAACCATAAATCACAGGCTTTATATAAGCTTACCAGTTTCGTCTACTAAGAAATAAATGAATGGAAATGTGACATTAAATTGTAAATATTTAAACATGCAGCTTTTTAATAAGCTGATTATTAACTTTCGTTTTTGCCTTTTTTTCTCTGGGTATATGGAAGACATTACTTAGAGCGATAAACCCAACAATCTCAATAAACTTAGCTTTTTGTAAAAGCTTTAAGAAGGTATTTCAATATAGCATTTAGGTACATTACCAAGCAAATGTAAAACATTTATCGATTTATTATTTAATTGAAATAAAAAAAAGTCTTAGAATGTGCAGAAACAACGCATGGGATGTGTGACACAACCTTATTTAGAGGACGCAATAAGATGCAAACGCGCAGACCGCCCCTTCACCCGCATCATTATATAGTTCTAAATAAACAATGTCATCCTAATTTATGTTGTTACATCGTTATCTGTCGTAATTTACGCAACTGAAACATTATATATTTATGCATCTCTTGATTATTATGCTTCAGGCTTATTTCTAATACTGATAATGAATGCTTTCACATAATTACTCTATCAAATGCTATAGGAAAGTTTTTGAATAGATTAAGTAACCATACTTTAATACTTCCCTATTATTGATTGTTTAAAATAGAAAATATAAAAACGATTTACAAAAAATATTTGAAAATATTTAATAGATGTACAAAAAATCGGTTTTCGAAAAGTTTAATTGAGCTATCTGAAATTGAAAAAAATAAGTTATTAATGAAACGTAAAATGAGACATCGAAAACCCCAAAATTTACTAAGAACAAGTAACTTAGAAGTCGAAATTCGGTTTATGAAAAGTAAAATTATCTATCTGCATTAAAAATTGAAAAGAATTAGTTAAATCGTAAAAGTTTTCGAATAGACCAAAATGAGTATTTGAATAGATGTAATTGGGCGAGCTGGATCTCCTGTGCGCCAGAGAGCCCAATTATAATATTCAGTATGTCTTTTCTTTTGTCTATGTACAATTTATTTATAGAATGTGTTGTTTTAATTTCGTTATGTATTCATTTACGACATATTATTTCATTGTACATAATTAATTTTTTCCGTGTTCCGTTTTCTTTCTTTCTAATAAATGTTTAATATGATTGCAAGGCAGAACTGGTTCTTTCTGTAGGTCCTGTCAGAATAAACAGAGTTGTCGCTAGACTCCAGCATAAAACATTATGCTGAGCCAAGACCTTTTTGCTTGCACAGCTTTTGTTTGTATCATGTCTCTCCTAAACTACAGAAGCGACCGCGATAATTTTCTACCCGTCTTCTTGCACAGACTCACTTCAAAGTTTGTCATATTCGCGAGTATTGCACTTTGCTAGATTTGAAAGAATCGCATCGAGGCTTGCGTGGCCATTCTTTGAAGTCATAGTTGTTAGTGTGAAGTTTATTACGCACAAGTATCTTTTAGCGACGATTTCTATTGATTTATTGATGATTTCGCGTTATAATTTTACACATTAGTAGTTCTGCACAACATTCTCATTAATAGGAATATGCAATCCTTTGCAGTTCTTAAGATCTACTATATTCAGCAGCCCAACTGAGCGAACAAACTGTCTATTTTAAAACAATGAATAACTTTTTCTAGGTGTGCTTGCATATTGTCCTTTTTTTGGTTATGTTAAAACAAGAGATTTCATCCAAAGCTGAATTATGCCCGCTAAGTTTAGGCGTTAGTTTATTCGTACATCAACATATTAGTCATGGAACTGTTCACTATCATTATATTTAGTTTGTGTATTAAAATAAAACGCAACACATAAAATTAAAAAAATTCTTTCTTTATTAATCAAAATTGAGAAAATTGTCAACTCCATAATTCAATATATACCCGTTACATGATTGAAAATCTTTAGGTAAATTTGATTAATACCATAAGTATTTACTGCATCTAACATCAAACACTTATTAATTATAACATCGAGTTGCATAGACATCCACATAATTCAGTAACTATACAGTTATTTCAAACAACCTTTCTAAAATACAACTCAGTCTTGAATGCTATAAGATTTTCTGTTAATCTTTGAAAAAAGAACCACGGAATGTTATGTAAAATATTATGATAACTAATTCTTATATGCTCTAACAGTACATAATATTTTAAGTACAATGCTCAAAGAAGAAATAATTACAATTAAAATGAATTTATAGCAACACTGCTTTTAAAATATAATATTGATCGTATACTAGTGTTAGTAGGGAGCAGAGGTGGGCTAATTATGCTTTTCTTTAGGTTTATCTGTAATTAATGTTTCTTGTAGGACATTTTATGAAACCCTGTATAATCCAAAAAACTAACCAATTGCAGCACACATTAAAAATTATACTAATCGTTAAAATGATTTTACATTTGAAATGCCAATCCAGGAGCAGAAATATGTCCTGTTTCCAGCATGAAAATAACTAATTGATTTTATTAAGAGATTAAAAGCATGCAAACCAACCCGGTTTTCGGGCACATAAAATAGTTAAACTTATTTTTTATAACCTACATAATCATTTATTGTAATAAGATACGATTTTTTTGGGTTTGGTTCCCAAGTGGTATTTAGTTACTTGAAAATCTTTGAAGGCAGTTTTACTAAACTCAAAAGTTGGCGACATGGTTATTAGAACAAACAGGAGGTTAATGTGATAATCTGTAGTTTCAAGCAGCGCGTTGTCTTGACCGCTGCTTACGATGCATTGAGCTCTTGAAGATTTGGTTTGAATTCGTTTTCGATTTTTTTTGAGATGATCATATTAAAGGAACTGTCAAGAGTTATGGGTTCTTTTAAATTAAAATTCTATAAACAATCCAACAACTTCCGACGGCGGATTCAGTTACCATTTAAAAACGTTAGTAAGGGGGAATTATGTAAAAACGTGTCGATGACTACATTTCATGACATTATTTTAACAGTTTTGGTTCATATTTTAAATTAATGCAATGAATCTTATCAATGAAACCCAAAAAACGGTTTTAATTTTGGCCGGTTTTGCATTCCCTACTTTGTACATTATTTGTTCATCATTAACATGTATAATATTTCAAATGCAATACCACTATTTTGCATAATTTCTTATAATTAAATATATTAAAGCAACTCAATCCAAATATTATTTGGAAACCTTTCAAAAATGTAATTATTCCTGGTTTTTATGAAGAAAAGTATTTACTGATTCCTGTTAAATAGTCAAGAAAAGTATGTAAGTAAACTAAAATAACCTAACTTAAAATTACTATTTATGTATTCGATTCAGAAGGTTCCGGGTTACACTTAGTCTTATAATTATACAGATGAAAAATGTGAAATGGTTACACAAAAAGAGGATACTCACTACTGTTGCCAACAGATTAAATCAAATTTCAGAATTCAGAATCAACTGTTTGCAAATCCAGTTTCAAAGCTTATGTTGAATATGTATGAATCTTATGCTGCGTTCCGTTTGCCGATTACAGCGCTCACAGCGCTAAAAGTGCTCGAAACCGTTCCGATTCGTTTGAGCGCGCTAAAAGTGTTATTAGTGCTATTGCAATCGGAACGGTAAATATCGCGCTAACATTCTGATTGTTCGTCGATTAAGTCTTAAGTTATAATTTCATTAAGATCTTTGACCCTGAATGAAGCAGGAGCCATTTTTTTACATTATTACGAAAGAAAATTAATAAGCAAGCTTTTAAAATCTTTAATCGACTAATAAAAACATCAACAAAGTAACGTCATGTGTCAGTTTTGACAGGCCGCTCACAGGGACCATGCTCCGTAGCGTTGGCACTGTGAGCGGGAAGATGGCGGCGTTTATGACGTCATTGATGACGTATCGATATCGCTGTGAGCGCGCTCACAGGCATACGGAACGGTATATGAGCGCTGTGAGCGCTGTAATCGGCAAACGGAACGCAGCATTATATTAACACAATATGTATAGGTGAAGAACAATATCTATGTGTTTCAGTAATAACCTGCTATATTTCACATTGTTTTAAAATTTATTTCGATAAGGAAATAAGTAAACGAATGGGTTTTGAGCAGATACTAACTAATTGTTACTTCATGAAGAACTGTATAATTCCAGCTAGTTTTGTTTTAAGTTGAACTAACCATATATCTTATTGGTCACATAGATAAATTATTCAAGATATACATGTTAATTTCACGAATAGTAGGGAAGTATACTAAAACGATCAGATTGCAAAGTGGACATTCAAGGTTCAAAAGCAGGTACATTGGCCAGTTTGGTCTTGACCTCCTCCGAGGTATCATCACTTAGAATCAGAGTGTGTGAGTAGCCCATAGCCACTTGAGTGATACCCATCCCATCCATCCTCGATACTTCCTTTGGTCTGGTGGTGGACTTGTTTATCTCACCAGTACCCTGTAAATAAGAATATTTTCGTTGTAGCAGTCGTTTTACCTAGACTATAATTATTGTAATCACAACATATTTTTTGAGCCAAATAACATTAGTAACTGGTAGCTTCTGAAATAAATATTTCCTATTTAACCCCAGAAACTATTTTACAACTCAATAGAATTAGCCCTAATACACACTTGGTTTAGGTCCGCGTACTGACTGGTAAATGACGATAATAATAATACAAATTTATTATTATTATTAAATACAAATTTTGTAATCAACTACACACTGACCAGCTCTCCATAAGTGGGTGAGACTCCCCAAGCAATGAGCGAATCATCGGCTGCGATCACGATGGAAGTGTTGCTGGTGCCGACGGAGCGAATGTTCCAGCCTGGGAAAATTTCAAGTCAAGTTAAACAATATGTCAAGCTTACTTGGTTAGCGGACACTTGACACAATAAACAAGCATCAAATGAATTCATCAACTGTTGTACATAACAGCTAACCGTTTAAGCCATTCTAGTACATTTTCAAACAGCTACAGCAAATCTACATTCCACTTATTCATATTCATAAAATGTTATCATGTTTACGTAACTCTACAGGGCTTGATTTGTGAGAAAAGTTTGTTTAAACTAAAAACATATTTTTAAGGTTTCTCTCCCATGCAATCAAAAAAAGTACGAGTTAACAAGGGGGAAATAAATAGATCAAAATTTTTTTTAAGCCTTCACAATGCGAATTTGTTTTCACCCTCTTACTCCGTAAAGGTCAATTTGAGAGAAAAGTTTGTTATATGATTTTGACACAAAATGCATCTTCTTAGCTCTTTTACCAATGCAAAAAAAGAAAGTATGGTTATCTTAATAAGATAATCTAAAAGTAACTTTCTCTCAGTGCCCCGTTTGCAATATGATTATAATAATTATGCTAATGATTTATTAGTGAACAAAAATTAGAATTCCTACCAGTGAGATCTTGCACAGGTTTTGGATACATGTTAGCCTCTCCGGTGCGCTTAGTTTGACCAAACAGGAACAGAGCACCTAAACAAAAAAATAATGAGATTAAATTTATTTGTATGAATCAATAGGAAAAATAAATATGCTGGTCAGTGAATAATATGGTATAACAATGATCAAAGAAAATTTAAGTGGCACAGTAGTAAAGGCACTAGCTTCTCAGTCTGTTGCGTCCGGGTTCATTCTCGTGACAGCCAAACATAGCAATTAGTTTTTACAATTTATGTACATTAAGTGAAGTGTGCGGTAAAGGAAAGCATCTTAACGAAACCCCCAAATTATGTTGCAAGTATGCAGTGGCAAGCTTGCTGGGCCACTGTGTAATTGGGTAAAGCTGAAGTCTCTATAAATGTGCCAAATTATCGAGACTCTTAGTTACCAAGTTCATTAACAGCGAGGCTGTAGGTGGCTCCGCAGTGCACACTCCGGACACCCCGAGACAGGCAGTCAAAGTACTTGATGAGTCTGGGGACACTCTCATCTTTTTGCTCTGCATGGCCAAGACGACCAAATCCACCAAAGCCCCAGGAGAAAGCTCGCTTCTTTGAGTCAATAGCCACCTAAAAAAAAGTTCCAATTATTTTATTTCATCATAGGTTAAAATTTTACACTTGTTGAAAATCTTCCTTTTCTTCATCTTCATAGAGTTTGTACATGAGACAGTGAAATTCAGTCAGTTAGTCATTAGAAGTGTCTGTTGAACTACCCAATTATATTAATAAAGGTATTTTATTTAACTTGGCTGATTTAATGAAGCATATAATAATTATACTTCATTAAATTAGCAAACTTCCTACTAGAAATACAGTTGTTTAAAATTGTTACAAGGAGAGGAGATAATAGTACATAAAATTTATACTGATATATCCCATTGATCAGATGCGTTTTTAGTATCAATTGTCTTAAAAGTTTTAATATTATCCAAGGTGCCTATAGGTTGGAAATTGAAATCCACCTTGCACTCACTTACACAGCTTTTTGGCAATGATTCGGCTGCCACCTTATAATTGCCTTTAAAAATTGCCTTATAAATTACATAAATAATAATTTCACCATTTTTCTAAAAGATGACTATTTTTAGATACAAAACCTACTCTTCGACTTCACTAATTAAAGGTATACAAAAATAGAGGTAGTTTATATATATATTGAAATTGCCGCCTAATAATGCAGACAATTCATATGTGTCTGGATGTAAGTTTTTGGTTGCTGTTAACTACCCAAATTATTTACTTAGGCGAATCATAATTCATAATGCTTGATAAAAATAAAATATATTTACTCAAAGAACAAAATAATGAAAGGACTGTACACCCCAAGGTGTACAAAAGACGAAGACTGAGTCTGTCATCCTTCATGAAGTGGATGTTGTATGAAAATATTATTTCTATTTTATTAATAATATTTTTTCTTTTATATTCTATATATGACTAGGACAAAAAGCACTTACGGTATGGTTATTGCCGCAGGAGAAGTCGACAATATCCACATCCTTAACCGGCATCACGTGACCATCCTTGGACTTCTCGAAGAAGAGAGCGACGTGCTTGGGCACCATCTCAAAGTGGTAAGACAGCTTCGTCGAGGTCACGAAGTACTTGCCGTCCGTGTTATGACCTGGTTGAAATTTACATATCACAATTATATATTTTATTCTATATTTTTATAACCGTTATTATCTATTTGACTATCACACATAATTTTATACTGCACTCAACATCCATTGGTTTCTACGCCGGCTTGATGTCATTAATTTGAAAAGGAATCTAATTTTTTAGTTTATGTTCCTTGCCAATCAATAGCCAAGTCCCAACATTTTAAGTTTTCATCAGTCACAGGTTAGTCACCATAGTGACCACTGCTATAGATAGTAACTTTTCAAGTACATACCTAGCTGGCCATATTCCGGCAACCCGAAGGAGTGTAGAGCTCCGTTGCAGTCCAGGATCATGGAGAACTCAGCACCGCAGCCCACCTTCACTACTGGGGCACCGCTGTTGTAATAAAAATAAAATAATCTTGTAATTATATAGAGATATATACAACCGTTTCTTTGTCTTGTTCACAAGTTAGATAAAAAATATTGAAATGGTAAACATGATATTAAAATGACTTCCTCCTCCAGTGCCTCATTAATGAAGGACGCAGTTTTTGGCCCAGAACTCGCAACGCCTTAGCAGGAGGCGGTCGCAAGCGTATGCAAGGTTTTTTGCATACCACAAAATAACCACGAAACATGTTTCTACTAGTGGCGATACTTTTGACGATGCGCGAGCGGCGCAGTATCCGCATCCGCCGCGGGTAAATACGCGCCGTGAGTTTTGGCAATAACAATATTTTTTGAATATAAAAAAGAACTACATAAGAAAATGCACTAGTGAATACATATACTAACGAGAGGAGATCAACAAGTTCGCGGAATAAAGGGGGTGGGATGCTCATTTAACATGTCACAAATTAAGCTACGAATTAGTATGTATACCAATTTTTCTTACAATCAATTCAGTAACTATTGCGATACCACTTTAGAAATAGTGATTGCAATCCGGAAAACGGTCCATCGGATCCGGTACCAGTACACTGGATCCGATGTTTTTATATTTTAGCAAAATAACATATTTTTAATATTTTTTTTAATTCTTTGGTTAGGCCATTAATGACATAGTGGTGAATTTTTGATCTCAGTTAAGATTAATATTTTTGCTATGTTTAGTTTAATGATGTTGATTATTAATATTGATTTTTTTATTAATCTTTAAAACTTAATAAGGAAGACAGAACTACCACCAACGTTAGGGTGTCACCACACCAATCGATCGACGTCGATGTCCATCGAACGTCGATCAATGCGATGGTAGCATGGAACTGGATTGGTGTGGTGACACCCTTACGTAGGTAATTACGATAATGACATTTTCATTTTTTAAAGATTTTAATTGCCTTAAGTTTTAGTTTAAAGTTTTTGTTTTGACGATGAGAATTTAACATATATTTTACACCTCATTAACGGTCCATGTTGCAATGAAAGCAAGTTATCCTGGGGATATCAATCAATCGATTGATTTATAAAATCCGGCCCGGATCTGGCCGGAATGCAATCCTTATCTAGAAATAACTCAACCAAGAAGAAATCGAGTATATCGAGTTCCGTGTGGTACTTAAGTTCCGTACCAGGGAAGGAAAACCGCCCCAAACCATTTTGGAAGAGATGTCTTCTGTTTATGGGGGATCCTAGGCCTGGAACACCCATGGTCTACTGAAGCATGGCAGGGAGTCAAATGAAGTCAACCGGCGCCCTGACCGCCTTACGTATTGTCGTCTCTCGAAGTTATTGGAAACTGGAAAATTACCTGACCTGGCCCGGCTTTGCAAGGGTGACATAGCGTACATGCCTAAATTCATTATCTGTCGCAGCGTCGCATCAAACTGTTGCGGTGAACAAGTTGATTATAAATTTAACGCTTATTTATCCTACTTGGAGTATTTTCAAAGTATTTATTTTCTTTTCTGCAATTATTTGAAAATGTAAATAACCTAACTGATTTACTGACTGACCTTTGATGAAATTTACCCATTCAAAGGTGTGTTCCGAACTATCAATCATAATTTTGAAATCAGTAAGTACTGTAGCGTCCGACCTCTTTTACGAATCTAAAAACAATATTGTTAAATTGGAATATTTTATATTAAAAATGTTTTTCTATATATCTATCGTCCTTGAGGCGTGTCCCTGTATTGTAATAATATCATTAAAATAAATAAAAATACTTTTATTGAACTACGATTCGCTGTTCCTCTTCTAAGGACCTAAAACAATACTTCCAAATTGGAATAATTTATATTTAAAAAGTTAATTATGTCAGATTGGCATTACTGTTTATCTATCGCCCTCGAAGCGTATTGTAATAATATATTTAAAATAAATAAAATTATTCTGAATCGAGAGTCTGCGCAAGACGCGTGATGAGATTGCTCACGCCGCTTCCGAAATGCGAACGATACGAATGTTCACGTGAGTTTTTGGACCTCTGTGGCACCAACAAGGATGACGTCATAAACCTAATTGTGACTGGAGATGAAACTTGGGTCCATCATTATGAGCGTGAGTCAAAACAGGAGCCCATATAGTGGCACAAAAAGGTTGTAGTCGAAATCGGCGGACAAGTTCATGGCTTCCATCTTTTGGGGACTCAGAAGGTGTATACTTTTGGGTGGATTACAAATACTGGAACGTAAAAATATGCGGAGAATACAATCTAACATTCTGAAAAAAAGACAACATCAAAGAAAAAGAGAAGTGGAAAGCTGCCCGAGGACGTGTTGCTTTTGCATGACGCATAACAACTCTTCGGCGCGTGCACACAAGCCTTATAGCACAGCTGGGATATGGGTTCGAAGTAATTTTATAAATATTATAAATGTGAGTATTTGTACATTGACTGAATGAAATTGATTTGAATGAAATTGGCAAACAGGTTACCTGTTTGTATTCGGGTTAAAACGGTTAACACTTCTAATCCCGGAAAAATCAAAGGTTCTTGTACGACGGGAGTATAAAAGTACCGTTGGGGTGGAAATTAGTACTCGCATTTGGTCAGTGTTATGCTACTAGAATCTTAGTGTACACCAAAAAACCTTACTACAATTTTTTTTATTTATATCACAATATTTTTCTTTAGTCAAAACAGTCAAAAGCCCACAATGAAAGTGAACACTACTTACCTGTAGCGAATCCTGGTGGGCTTTAGCACACTGGGTGTGTTGGCGCCGATGCCGCACTGCCCGCTCTTGTTGTCACCGCAGGCATACACCGTCCCCGTATCTGGGGGACAGGCTCTGGGATTACACATTACCCGTGTATATAGTTTCGTGGGATTTTAGACTCTTGTTCTCAGCAGGTCTAACATGAGAGTTTAGAGATAAGAGGTGGGATTCTACCCGGGAATGTTCCCAAATTGGGAAAACAAACCTGGCAATATTTATTAGACAAAAACTTAGTTTTGAAGCAAATAATATGTCAATTTGTTGTTGGAGCTTAGCATTTTTTATTTAGGCTTGGACAAGTAGTTGTGATATATATGAGTAGGCCGATTACGCATCACATTAATGACACACAGATTTTAAACATCCGTTTCCATCACTGGTCGATATGGAGTTGAAGCCTAGGTAGGATTTTCACGAGAAACTCCCAGGGTCAAGAGACAGGGTCTCCAGAGGATTTCTCCTTTCTCACAAATGTTGTTGTTTTTTTACTTTTTGTGCCTTTTCAGATTTTTATCATATATTTATATATGTTTAATCATAGTTTTACCAGACCAAAAACTTACTAGAATAACTATAAAAACGCCACGAATACAGTATAACTATAGAGAGATGATTGGGAACCACACCCGGTAAATTTTACATACCAGTAACAAACAGTGAGTGGTGTCTCCCTACAGCTGCATGGATGATGTTCATGCCCTTTAGCGCAGGCACCTCCTCGGGAACGTTGCGAGTCACCGTGTCCCCAAACCCGAGCTGCCCCGAAGGATTACGTCCTGGATAAAAAAAATAAATTAGGTATTGACTGGACGCTATAGATGCGTTGGCGTAGTATTTGCTTGTTTTATACATATAGATAGCAAACAGAAATATAAAAGTGATATGCAAATCATACAAATTTGAGATGAATAGGATTAACATCTATTTGACACAATATCCGACATTTAAAGGCAGTCTTCTGACAATTGTTAATTTTGATTTTTTTTGTATAGGCGTGGACGGGATAAAACGCTCTTTCACTCGATGAAACCCATTTTTTTTATCTTATTTGGTTCGCATTATATGTGTAAAAATAATAAAATGCAGTCAAGTGGTTTTGGCGTAAGAACAAAATTCACTTATCTCACAATACTTTACGAAAGTCCCTCGTCTGAAAAATTTCATTAAAGGCAGTATTGTACCAAACTGCTGATTTCGGATTTGGTTCGTGTAATTTATATTGTACATATTAATAATTTATATTATTCCATGTGCTTATAGACTTTCAATGCGCTGGGAGTGTTTACTGTAGATAGAATTCCAGACGGCATAGGTATATTTAAGAGTGACCCTAGTAAGTGTGCTGTGAGCTGTTACGCCTTTTATGCAGATAGCTTATGAAAAATTCTGGCCACTTTATTTACGACGCTTTTATAATGTGCTTTATATGTTAAAGTGCTATCTAGGAGTGCCCCCAAATTTTTGGATGTCAACTTGCCTTATACAAAACATTTTTTCTCATAAGATCATACCATTTATACTACACCAGTCTGAGGTATTGTTCAAGACCGCTCTACACTAGCAGAGTCGTTGCCTAAATGTATTGTCTTGTCTAGTAGACTTTAAGGCATCTGCAAACTGGGAGTTGTAATACTTCACATATTTAATTGATGAAAATCTCTGTTACAGTCTTATTATCTCTCAAAAACACACTGCTACCATCGGTAAAGTCAACTTGTAAGCTTGGGTCCAGGTAAAATGTCAAATCAGAGGCGAATGTAAAAAGAATCGCATTTATAGAATTCGCGAACACGAGCCTTTTTTATTTGCGAGCCAGCTATTGCTACAAAGTCCTGAAATTTTACAAAGTCTGTTCTTAAATATGTAAACATTTTATCTTGCATAAAGCAAACTTGCACCTCATACATAATTCAGTGTCAATGTTTATCCTGAAACTGACTATAAAGAAAAATAAAACCCATTGTTGAAAAAAAAAGGAAAAATGGTAACAGATACAAGTTAGAATTTATTTTGCATAAATTTAAAATACATTGTAAATTTATTTTGAAAAAACTACTCCCGTGAAGTTTCTGGCTAGTTCTACTTTACGAATATCTTTCGAAACTGGTGGTAGAGCCTCTCATTATATTACTTTCAACATTTTTATTAGTTGTCTGATTGACATTTATTTTTATAGAATAAAATGTCGACATTGTTTTTGTTGTATATACTAAGGAGAGAACTGTAATTTAAAATTCCTGGTTATTTTAATACCAGCTAACTATCTGGCTGGAAAGACGGAAATCTGTAACACAGTTATTTGAAGTCAAACCAATCTAAAGTCCATATTGTAATATAGATATAACCTTAAAATAATGAGGCCAGTAGCAAACATGGCAGCTTACATTTTTTGTTAAACATTAAATATATGTAAAGATGCACTGCTTATGTATTTGTTTTGCAAAAAAATATATATTTACAAACCAACAATAGAAAAGAAAGAAAAGGAAAGAAAACTGTAAATAATTAATTAACTGTAAATATAATTTATTTTATGTCTTCATGTTTTTGTGCTGTTGGAAGTCAAGTCATTTTAAAACATCATATTAATCAGCAGACTTTCTTGTATGAGGGCAGTGTTTTATCAACATGGCAAGTTTCAATTTAAGTATCAAGAATGCATAATGTTATTCAGATTAATGGTGACATTATTATACCATCGGTACAAGAACAAGAGTTATACAAAAAACCAAAAAAATGCATAGTAATGCACTTGTTTCTGTTGCCCAGTAAATAAATGAACATTTAAGGAATTCACGTTGAGAAAAAGAAAGATTTGTTGGGAAACACTTCTATAACAGTATACAACAAAATAACAGATTACAGTAGATATCTAATTATAATCAATTTGTAAATAACATACCAAAAGTAAAAGCTTCTCCGGTGTCAGAAATCAGGATAGAGTGACCAGCACTGCAGTGGCTCACAATCAGACGATACTGAAAAGATATATTGAAGTTAACTTTCCCGAAATTTGCTGTGTTCCCTTACAAAAATATAGTATCTTCTTAATTTGCAGTGTTATTAATAGGCAAGGAATTGATTCACAAATAATGCAATAGCTATGTAACTTGCATAAACTTACCCTTCTATCAGTGAATCGATGGAAAGTGTAGAGATTGGGATGGCTGCGTTTGGATGGGTTGTTGTCGCGTTTGGCGGTGAGGTCCCACGACACCATGCCAGCAATCAGCAGCTTGCCCGGCGTCTTGTAGAAAGACTTCAACAGCTCCTGTTATTAATAGAAGCTATATTAAGCTTACATAGAACATAAATAATTTTTTTGTTATTTGTATAAATCACATGCACACTCTTTTTAATTTCTATTTTGTTAAAAACTTAATATTTGTTTAATAGCAAAATTAGGAGATATCAGCCTTAGCTAATACTTTCTTTGTTATATTGTGATGATACTAGTTTAGCCTTTTATACAGGTCAGAAGTTGATATAGTCTCGAAACAGTGAATTAGTTAGTTTTCAATATAGAATGTACCATAATTAAATTATACTTTATTAAAAATATACAACTGACACTTAAAGTTAAATTACCTTTCACTCACAATAAATAACTGGTTTTGTATAATTTTAGTAAAATTTTACCTCTGGCAGTTTCAGAGTGGGTTCATCTCCAATGGGGGAAGGAGTTCTGGGTGTTTCTTGAGTGTCCGAGGTAGTGGAGTCCAAGCTATCTTCATCCTCAGAAGCAGGCTTGCGGGCCTTCTTGCGATTATTCCGACGAGCGGCTGGCGCTGAGCGTTTCTTTCCGTTTGAAGACATGTCTTTAAAAAAAAAAGACAAGTTCAATAAAAATGAAGTATATAAATAACGGGGAAGGAATCCATGATATAATCAATTTCTTAAAGGACGACATACAACTACAAAATATAAGTATCAAAACAAAGAAGATATCTTGTGTTTATGTAGCTTTCACCAATAACACAAACGTTTTCAATCACCTAGCGTAACTAGTTTGCTATAAAGTAGCTACCGTGGGAATAGCTTGCCAACGCCGCCGCCCAAATAAAATTGGTAAGCGTATAGACAATGGATGCAAGACGCTTTACCGTTAATTCATCAAAACTGCGTCTTGTTCAGCGTAAACAAACACATTTCATTAAAACATTTCAAATCTAGATAGTAAACATAAACATGACACAAACATAAGGCCAGAATCAGTACAAACGATGATTTTTTTCACGTCACTGTAGCTGCTTTAGTACAGTTACACGACACGTGCTTACATTAATAGCTGCACTATATTAAACAATTAATGTTTTAAAATTTATAAAATCCGAAACTTTAACCTTAACAAATTGTTCACAATAAAACTCACCGGCAAAAGCTTCACAAATAAACTAGATTTTCAAGGAAATTATAACGTTTGTTCGTTCTCCCGGCCGCCAACAAGGAGGGATGCCGCGAAAAAAAATTATTATGCTATTGCCATCATTCGTTTTTTCTCCTTTCTTTAGAATAACATGTATTCGTTTTATTGCCATGTAATGTATTTCAAAAAGCTATTTTAGTGTCAAGTATTCTCTATTTCTTTCTAACAAGCTTCCACTGTATCAAGTATGACAGAGATAGTATATATAAACGTCACATCTACACTTAGATGATTAAAACATAGGATTAGAATTAACAATACTACTATTATATTTTTTACTTTTAAAAGTTCTTTTTACTTCGTTTTACACAACGTATTTTAAATAAATACAATAATTATGTCGTCTGGTTCAATTCAGATATTATAAGTCGCGTCGCTCGGAAACACATTCAATAACTTACGTTGGTGGCGTCAATGTTATTGACAGTATTCTTTGAGAAAATAATAACAGGGTCGCCTATGCTAAAATGTTGTGTTAGTATTGTAAGTATTTAACTTACAACTGTTTACTAGGACTAATTATGAGGACCACATTTAAGACTAATAACTTATTTATATTTGAACACGGTTATTGATAGAAAATTAGGGAATACCCTTCTTGCATAATGGGTGAGCTTTTCTTAAAAATATTGAATATCAGGTTTTTTGCGCCTAAGCAACATCCTGCTTGTGAAGGGGTACCCCGCAGCCGGTCCAGGGTGATGTGGGACTCACTAGAGCAGCAACTATCCATTAAAACCCACCTTGATGGCTGTACCAAATTTTTTGCTGTTAGCCTTCATCGGCAGCGACAGCCAGATAGGCTGCGCAAGCAGGGATGAAAGGTAGTCTCTGAAAAAGTCCTTGAATTTGGGGACATTGGTGAGAATCACCAACGTGAGAGATAAACTTGCTGTGCAAACCAGATTCGGCCGGGAAGCCCTGGCATTTCGAATCTTCTAAGATGTCCTCGTTTCCTATTTCGAACAGGGCCCCCCGGAGGACTGCACGGATCTTATGATCATCAGCTTAAGTGCGGTAAGCAACAGTGTTAACAGTGAGAAGCCTAGTGAGGGCACGGAAACCAACCGTCGACCGAAACGAGAGATCGTCGATAAACGAGACTATAACCCTAATAGATGCCCCCGTGTTGGATGTTTGGGTATATTCAATCTAGTGCTCTTTGCCCAAGTTTGAGACCTCAGCCTAAGAGGAAACCGGGTGGTGGGCCCTGAGGCTTGGCTGAAGCAGGGTTGTAGCATGGAGCTGAGGTGGAGTGTGGGGTCATTTGAGTGACATGATTGGGACAGGGGCGGGTGTTGAGTCTCCGTGGTGATGGTGGGCGTTGTTTGTTTTGGCCGCAATCAAACTCCATTTCAGTGGAAGTGGGGATGTGGGGATAAGACCAGAGTGTTGACAGAGTGGACCATGTGCGAGTTGAAAGCTGATAAGGCCTGTGCGAAGATATCATCGTTTATAGGGACGCTAGACGCGACGAGCGCCTGGGCGAAGGACTTCGCAAACTTTAGCACAGGAGGGCGTGGGAACTAAAATATTTTTGGGGACTGGAACTGCTCGCGTCCGCAAGGTTTAGCCCTCGATGCCTTGTACGTGGTCCCTGGGTGGTGCTAAACGAGCAGTATCTTCTGGTGGTAGGCTTCGGCCGTAGCTTGTCACCACCCACTAAACAAAGCCATGCCGCCAAATGACATGGTCGCGTTCCGGCATGATGTTTAGTGTAGCCATCGAGGAGGGTAGGTCTGAGTAATCGTGCTGCATCAGAGAACTGTCTTCAGCTCGTAATTTACTGACTCGCCGGGTAACTGGTTTTGGAGTGTAGCGGGATACGAAGAAACGGTTCACCGCTGGCCGACCGCAGCCCGCAGAAGGGGGCCCAAGTAGTGTGCTAGCCACATACGAAAGGTTGCCCCGCCACCTCGCGAAAAATCCCGGGGGGCTTCATCGTGCCAGCTGGCGACTGGTTAGAGAGGACCCGATGACAATCCCGGGGGGGTTTGGGCGTCCCCGCTGTCTCCAAGCCAGTTCCCCATCGGTGCGTTGTTTATTGCGGGCTGCTTGGTACCATTTGCAGCGCTTCACTCAACTTCTGTCCTCCTCCCTATTCACTCACACAACTAAAATGAAAAGTCACAAGAAGAGTAAGGTTCTACAGCGGTTGCACTTTCTCTCTCTTAAAGTGCACTTCTGCAACATCAGAAGAATGCACTCAAATATCAACGATGTCCACCACCATCTTGAGACAGAGAGGCCTCACCTACTCTTCTTAACGGAGACGCAGATCTGTAATCCGTCAGACTCGGCATACCTTTGTTACCCAGGGTAATGAAATGAATGAAATGAAATATTTATTTCTCAACATTGACAATTACTTGTTCTTATTGACGTCAAATAAAACATGATTCTACCACCAGTTCGAAAAAAACCTTCGTGAAGAAGAACTGGCAAGAAACTTCACGGGTATATTTTTTTCAAAATAAATTTACAGAGTCTCTTTATGTCTATACAAAATTATTCTTTTCTGCATCTGTTAGCCCGGCAAGTCTCCCTCCCCCCAAGTATCCAAACGACGAACACCCTCAAACGGCACCCGTTCACGAGTTAACGCGGGATCCTGCCATCGCCCTCCTCAACCATACAACAGTGTAAACATACAACATGGTACAACTTGGAGTCCAATTTCCGCCCGAACGCCGGGGTGTGCATGTATGCCAGTGACGAGATCTGTTGTCAGCGTCTCCGTTAGAAGGAAGATTGGAAGATCTGGACTTTTCCGTTATGTAGGTTCACATTGATACCGGCCTTGACCAATTGGTCTACGCCAGTATATACTGGTCACATAGCGGAGATCGGGAGACAACGAGGCTCATGGAGTATCTCAGCGATGCAGCAGATAAGGTTCGGCAACGTTTTCCCTCAGCGCAGTTGGTGTTCCTGGGGGATTTTATGGCTCATCACGGGCAATGGCTATACCCGTATCAGGACACTGACCACGCTGGAAGAGAGGCTTTTAAGTTTTCCGTGAGTCAAGGCCTCTCACAGCTTGTGCACGAACCCATGCGCATCCCCGACGTTGCCGGCCACACTGCATATTGCTTAGACCTTCTGCTGACAACTGATCCTGACAGGTGCTCGGTGACCGTAACTGCAGCTTTAGGGACATCCGACCACTGCGTGGTGAAATCTGTGTCGCAGTACTCGCCACCTGACACCAGCCCAAAAGGTGCTAGGCGAGTATGGCAATACAAGTTAGCAGATTGGGATGAGATGCGGCACTTTTTCGCGTCTTATCCTTGGCGGCAGACTTGTTTTACATCAACCGATCCATCGTGCTGCGCTGATGCTGTATCAAGTGCGATAGGCCAAGCAATGGAGTATTTCATCCCTTACGCTGACCTATCCCTTGAAACCAAAGGTCGCCCACGGTTTAATCCTGCTTGCCTCACAGCTGAAAAGCTTAAGCAAGAAGCGTACAAAGCCTGGGCTGACGCTCGCAGAAGCAAAGCCGTGGATTCGCATGAACTGAAGAAAAAATACAATGCTGCCGCCAAGTCTTGCAAAAAGGTGATCAGAAAAGCTCGCTTTAACCAAATTGGCCACATCGGAGACAAGATAGCGTCATATCCTTCTGGAAGCAGAGCTTTCTGGTCTTTGGCCAAGTCGGTTGTGTCGAACTTCTGTAGCCCATCGCTGCCACCTCTGAGGAAGCCTGACGGTTCACTGGCCCACACTGCAAAAGAGAAAGCAGACCTTTTTGTTAATCTTTTTGCAGACTATTCACGTCTAAATAGTCAAGGTAAAGTCCCACCCCAGTTACCTCAGTTCATATTCGCCAAAAGGAGGTTCTTAAATGCTTGCAGAATTTAGACGTGAACAAGGCCAGCGGCCCCGATGGCATACTTGCAGTTGTGTTAAAACACTGCGCAGCCGAGTTGTCTCCCATACTAACGCGCCTGTATCGACTGGAAAGGTCCCTAAACCCTGGAAGTTGGCTAACGTGCAACCAGTACCAAAGAAGGGAAGCCGTGCAGATCCCATCAACTATCGACCTATTGCAATCACCTCCATACTTTGCAAAGTTATGGAGCGTGTATTGAACAATCGTCTCCTGGCATACCTTGAGTCCAACGAGCTCCTTAGTGATAACCAATATGGTTTTCGCAGTGGACGCTCGACTGGAGATCTTCTTGTGTATGCCACTCACTTATGGAGCGAAATCTTGGAAAGTCACGGTGACGCTATAGCTGTATCCTTAGACATTTCGAAGGCTTTTGATAGGGTCTGGCATGATGGTCTCTTGAGTAAGCTTCCAGCATACGGAATACCTAAAGGGCTCTGCGACTGGATATCTGGTTTTCTGAGGGAACGGTCAATTCGAGTAGTCTTAGACGGCTACTCTTCTGACCTAGAGGCAATTAATGCCGGGGTACCTCAGGGATCTGTTCTCTCTGCAACGTTATTCTTGCTGCACATTAACGACCTGCTAACTTGCCAAAATGTTTCTGTACCCTTAACCGACCACCTAAGGCTTCTAACTATATCGTCCCAGCTGAACTTCGGGCATCAAATTGTGTCCATGGCTCAAACTGCTTCAAAGAAGTTGGGAATCATCTCGAAAGTCCGGCGGTACTTCAGCTCTGAATAGCTACTTAATTTGTACATAGCTCAAGTTCGATCTTGTATGGAGTACTTGAAGCGATGGACGCAGTTGACCGAAGAGCCCGAAAAATTATAAACGACTTTGACCTCACCAAGAAGACTGCAAAGCCTCGACCATCGTCGGAAAGTTGCCAGTTTAGCAGTCTTCTACAGATTACATTTTGGAGAGTGCGCGAATGCTCTTTTTGATCAGGTTGAACCCACACCCTTCTTGCATCGGACTACTAGACGCAGACAGACCTTCCATCCCTTCATGGTAGACATCCCAAGAAGTCGAAGCAAACGCTTCGATAGTTCCTTTTTGGTGCGGGTCGCCAAGGTGTGGAATGAACTGCCTGCGTCTGTTTTTCCAGAAAACTATAGTCCTAGTTCTTTCAAGCGTCGAGTGAATAGGTATCTCGTGGATAGACGTGTAACACCTTCGTCTTCATCGTCACTTTCCATCAGGTGAGATAGAAGACAAATGTCTAATCCTCTTCAATAAAAAAAAATTTAAAAAGTTTGAAATATATTATTATGATAAGTCAGCTATCGAATCTAGACCCTGAACCTCCACTGTGCTGTAGGCTGGGAACGACATAGAGTGCTGCTCCTAATTCGGGCAGCACTGTACCTACGTTCTCCCCGGTAAAAGCCCAGTGCAATGGGATCGGGTCTGCCGGTCTCTTAAAAGCTTGAAGGGCCTATGAAGCGCACAAAAATAACTTAAGAAACGTCTTTACAACAATATTTTCAGCCAGAAGAATAAAACAGAGTATTATTATACTCGCTATATACTAACGCTTTCAGATTATGAATTTCTTTCTTTGAACTGGAAGGTTAATTCGAATTATTTCGTCGAACTAAAATGATCTCTATCCTAGCGCTCTAGCCTTAACGTCTTGCCTACATTCTG
Source organism: Marasmarcha lunaedactyla (assembly GCA_923062675.1). Lineage (NCBI taxonomy): Eukaryota > Metazoa > Arthropoda > Insecta > Lepidoptera > Pterophoridae > Marasmarcha > Marasmarcha lunaedactyla. The sequence goes on along the minus strand of OV281339.1, from coordinate 5,896,519 downwards.
TTCGACCAGTCTATTTAAAAAAAAACATGTAAAGTGTAAAGTGGTCGCGAATATTCTACTTAAAGTTTTTGAATTTATGCGCATAAAATATTGTTTTTATTGCACCATTACGATACTAAAAATAAAATTATTTTTTTAGCTATATATTTCATATATATATAAGTATTTCTTATATTGACTTTTCTCGTTATAAGGTATGTAATATTGAAAAATTTTCAATTCCGTTTCTGATTTCCGCTATTGCATCTCTACACCGGAATTCCAATATTAATATCGGAATCGCACATTTTTGTCGCAAAGTATTCGTATTGCTTCAGATGCACATTCTCATGTATGTAACGTGGAATTTGATTTCAAAAAATGTTTTGCATGAAACTTATCCGATTTATTACGTTTCATTGGTTAAATCACATTTTTTATTATTATAATTGCTATAAATGAACCTAACCCTAACAACGTCAGTAAAAATTCTATAATATAAAATGTCCATAGGCATTTTGAAACTTCGAAGTCTAATATAGCTAGCTGCATGCTATTCTCATTAAACTACCCTCATTTTGAAGCTACATTATTCTCGAGTGAAATAGTGGGGTTTAAAAAAATTGTGGAAATTGAAAATCGTGCGAGGATTATGAATTTGAATAAGAAAGGTTTGACACCAAAACAGGTTTATAAAGATATATCACCAACTTGAGGAGAATCTTAATTTCGTATGCATCTGTAAAAAAACTGAGGCGTGAAGAATGGTCGAGAAAGTGTCCAAGATGTCCGAAAACTTAAATTTCTTTTTTATTTGTGGTTTATCCGGAGCTTGACATGTGCGCTTGCATTAATAGCCACACTGTATGATTGAAATCACAACTAAACAAACGCACCTGACAATTACCACTCGACTGCCTTTTCAACGGTGTCTGCGCGGAAGATGATTTGGCTGCTTCAGTTGAACAAAACCGCTTGTGTGTGACTCACTGTTTCGTTATATTGTTTGGAACTATTTTAGGGTGTTACCACACCAATCGATCGACGTCGATCGATGGTAGAATGGAACAATCGACGTCGATGGACGTTCAATCGATTGGTGTGGTAACACCCTTAGACATATCCACCGGAATTATTTGGCGGCTTTATAACTAGGGGTGAATTCCGAGAGGCACTATCATACTCCGGAGAAAATTATCATTGTAAACGACGCAAAAGATCAGGCACTCGACCCTGAAAAAGTAAAAGTGGTTTCGTCGGCAGTAGTAGTTTACTAATAGTATCATTTTTTGGGATGCAACGGGTGTAATTTACTTATTTAAGCTTCATATACATTAAATTGCACAAATGGCTTAATGGTATATAGCAGTCTCTACCATTTATCATGTTGAACTATGTACTAAAATATTGAAACAATAAACTCCACCTATAATAGTGGCCCTTATTGGTTTACTGATCACATCTTTGTTACTGTAAATTAAAGATAAAAAGGCTGGCAAAGCTAGGGAAGGCGTTCCTAAGCCACCGAAAAGCACTGGTAAACTGGCTTGATCCCAGGAATGATGATCAAAATTTATGTTCATATATACACAGACATAATAATCAATATATAACATATTACAACATTATAATACCTAAATAAGACATCATTCCACGCAAACTACTTTTTATTTATCTAAAAAATAATTGTGTAACATTCTAACTGTAGCAGATTTCACTGTGAAATACATGAACATACCCAGAACGGGAGTGTTTGTGATTTAAACCCAGGGATTTTAATCGCTCTTAGAGTGTTTGAGGGCCATAGAAGATTTTATAAAGAAGACTGAGATTATGCTCCCCAAGACGTAGTAGTAGACAGCCATTTAAGTTTGCAGCGAAACAAATGAGACATGATCGAACTTGGGAAAGCCGTAAATGAACCTCATGCAGAGGTTCTGAAGGCGGTGGAGTTTACTGAGCAAATCCTCATTGAGAGCAATGAGGCAGACGACAGAAACACAGTTCAGGTTGACTTCAATTAATTTATTTATTACGAGGGTGGATTGAAAAGTTCCTGGCCTAACAAGGATAGCGCGGTCATATTATTATAAAACTACCCTCATATGAAACCTAGACTCTTTGTCCGTCTCTGTGCAATTTTTCTTTGAGATAGATGCGTAATTATTTATTTTATTGAACATTAAGTGGGAGTAAGTTTCATTAATTTTGAAAATGGATAGTTTAGAGCACCGTGCCGCGATCAAATACCCCCACAAGAAACACTTAACTCCAAAGCAGATTCATGAAGATATGGTTGCTCCATTAGGAACATCTGCTCCGTCGTATACAATAATAAAAAAGTGGAGAGCTGAATATTAACGTGGACGAGAGAGCATCAAAGATAAATCCCGCTCTGGACGGCCTTCTGCAGCTACGACTTCGGAAAATATCGAAAAAATATGTGATCTCATCATGGGAGACAGAAGATTGAAGGTATCTGAGATAGCTGAAGCTCTAGGAACTTCATATGAATGTACACAAAACATGACCGTTAACAAATTAGGGTTCCACAAGGTGTCTGCAAGATCCGCGGCTCCTTTCAGTTGAACAGAAACGAACTCGGCTCACGATTTCTAGAGACTCAAGCTGATACAAACCAATTTCTTGACAAGGTTTGTTACTATTGACGAAACATGGGTTCATCACTATACTCCTGAATCCAAACAACAATCCAAACAATGGAAGAGACCCGGATCTCAGACTTCCAAGAAAGCCAAGGTGTGTTTTTCAGTAAACTACGTAATGGCATTGGTTTTCTGGGATTCTAAGGCTGTCATCTTGGTTGTTTACTTAGAAAGAGGTCAAATTATAAACTCTGCATACTACTGCACACTATTACGTCGTTTACGCGAAGAAATAAAGTCCCAAAAAACCAGGATTGTTGACCAAGAAAGTTTTGTTTCATTAGGACAATGCTCGTGTTCACACATCTGCAGAATCGATAGCTCAAATAGTGAATTGTGGTTTCGAATTGCTTCCTCATCCCCCTTATTCACCTGACTTGGCACCTTCTGACTTCTACCTATTTCCAAAACTAAAAAAAACACTTAGGTGAAATGAAATTTTCTACCAATGAGGAGGTCAAAGTGGCCGTAGATGCCTTTTTTGAAGACCTTGACGAGACTTTCTATTTAAATGGGATCAAGGCTTTGGAGGGCCGCTGGACTAAGTGCCTAGGAGGAGAGTATAAAAAAACTAAATATAAAAAATTGCATTACTGCTGTATTTTCTTATTTAGGCCGCGAACTTTTCAGTCTACCCTCGTATATGATATTTATTAAAAGCGTGCTGCCTTTGATATTATTATTATTACGAGGCCGTAGAGTTGTTGTACATTTGTCAGTAGCTGGTTTTTTACCAGGTTATGTACTTTATGTGTGTACTTACAGAAGGCATTGAAAAATTTTCATAAGTAGTTTTCATAATGTATAAATTTAGACTGAGGCTAAAAGTTAACTGGCACAATTTTTGCAAGTTTACTTCTGTAATAATATGGTACAGTCCGATCAAAGTGCAAGTGCAAAGATGACGCGTAAATCTACGCGTAAATGATGATTTGAATGTGCCATAAAAGATTAGTTCCTATTTTTGACAACTGAAGAGATACGTGGCTCTGTAGCTGCAAATTGGCCGTCCAATCTGTCACTGTCCATACTTAATATAACTTCATCCCACACATTTTATCTCTCAGAAAATACGTAAGCTCCTGGGATCTTCCTGACCAAGTTTCTATTTGTTGCCAAGCAAAGCAATAAATTAACGTAAATGTGAACATGGTAACACTAGATAAGGACACATAGAGCGTTTCTACTGATGCGGAGCTGGGCGGAGTGGACCGGAGAGAGCGCTGAAAACTGACAAGCGGAATGGAGTGTATGTGCGGTTGATGATAGTGTATTGTGCAGTGAACACACATAAACATGTGTATTAAAATAGAAAACCCGGAGTGTAGACAGTACCTAGAGTTTCATTTCAAGAAGTTTGTTAGTTCATAGTAAAATCCCACTATTACTTTACTATTTTCTCACCTTCATCGTCTTTCATAATATTCATAATATTATCATCATAATAAAAGAAGAAAAAATATGAAATCAGAATGTCTCATGGGCTAAACACGTATTTTATAATAATATACGCAAAAAAAAGTGAGTCATTAGCTGACAATTCTAGCCTCAGCCGCCGCACCGATACCGCGTTGCTGCCCACCAAACGACCCTACCGCCCTTGACTTGCTCGTCTCCATTCTGTCGGTTTCAGGGCCACGTTTCCATATAATTTTATTTGAAAGTCCAATTAGCTTCGCTCTGCCCCACTTCGTGTCAGCGGAACTGCACCCTAATGAACCTCTCCTTTGGCTTTGTCCGACACAGGACACAAGTGTCCATCGCGTAGCTCCTTCACTACAATGAATCACCTGACACTACGGTGGAATCTTAGTGAAAGAATTGTCATGTTTAGTTTTATAATTCAGTCAAAAGCGAGAGCTAAGTATTATTGTGTTAAGTTACTAGGTTATATCTTTTTGCAAATATACACTTTTTGAATTCACACCTATTTAATTATGAATAATGTACCAACTGAATCGTTTTTAAACTATGAGTAATATTAAAAACCAACAAAATAAAATTACTGGACTAAATTGGGGTGGTTGAATGATAATTTATTTTTACGCATCTTGTTATTTGAAAAAAAAAATCCAATTATCTTTAGAAAAGTTACTTACATTATATAATCCATGCATAAAATTTACAAACTGACGTGGAACAAAACAAAGAGGATTTTAAAATATTCATTTCTTCACTTATTAGACGAGAGGCTTAAGCTTAGCTCCGAAGGGGTCCTGTCACTGAGTTGCCCACTTAGCCTAAAAAGCTTGCCACTAATTGCCGTTGTGGCTTCCATCTTCCGCAAGAAAATGTTCTTGGAAGGCGTATTTAAAGTCCTCTCTGTCAAAGTTTTGTTAGATTCGGAGTCTAGAGAGTTGATTATAGAGTCAGCATCACTGCCAGCGTTGATTATATTTGTCTGTGATTCTTCACGCCACAGCTTTTGCAAATTTAGTGCCATTAGCTCCAGCTGTACTTGCGATAGCTCACGAATCACATCTATTTGAACCGTCATCACATTATCACAGTTTTTAAGCAAAGAGTTCAGCGCTTCAAGCTCGTCAGCCCGCCTCTTCTGCAAACTGTACTGGTTGTCGATGTTGGTCTCGAAGAAGGCTAGATGTTCGTACAGCTCCGCTAGCTGCAAGGAACAAGATATGTATTGTGCCGAATAATGTTCAAAATCATAGTAGTGCTTAGCTCGCATCAACCATTTGTGTGTAAAAACAAACAACTTCCGAGCTCCTTCTACGTTGTTTACTAGGCCAAACGGGACTTTACTTTCTAGGTTCTTTATGTCCAATGTCGTAAAAGTGTAAAGTTTATTTGAAACGTAGTCCCCCTTTCCGGCTTTTTCTGTTGAAAGATCCTTTTCATTTTCTTCTTCATTCTTCTCCGCTTCGACTTGCACTTCATCCATTAAATCTACGGTTCTCCAGAGGTCAGTCCCTGATGCAACAGGTTCAGTGAAGAAGCGATTCAAAACTTTTTTCTTTGACAGTTTGAAAAGAGCAAGTCCATACTTGACCCAGTGGTGGCTCAATTCAAGAAAGTTCATTTCGAAATCTGCTTTTTGTACGACAAATTCTTCTGGCATGAGCTTGCAATTGTCATGGCACGTGCGGAGTACATGATAAGCAGCGCACAAGTGATGGCGGGCGTTGCCAAGCTGGTTCAAGTATGTGAAGAAGTTGCCTAAGCGCGCGGTGCGCATTGCCCAGTCCTGCGGAGTACCTTCTTTCATCTCCAGCTGCCTTCTTAGAGCTGAATGATTATACAGCGTATACTTATGAGGTAAATTAAGTTTATTATACAAAAACGCCTGCATTTGAATATTATTGTTGATAACTTTATCTATTTTTTCGGGTTTTACTGTATTTATCTCACTTAAAGGTTGCGTGGTGAACAAATCTTCAGCATCATAGAATTTAATAGCCTGTACTTTGCTCACCTTGTCATAAATATCTTCCATGTTTTCTAAAATATCACGAGAGAGGGAAATTTGATCCATTTGAATTAGGTAGTGACACAACAGGTTCTGGACTCGAAGAAGTACAAAAAGACATTCATCCTTCAGGGCGTGTTGTTTCAGTTTGTTGAACGCTACCTGCAGCACGTTCCGCTTCTCAAGCAGCGACAGCGGTAGGGCCTTGGCAGAAAGCAGCGCAATGTAGCCTTCCATTGCGAGCGCTCTCAACGCCTGACTTTTATTTTCTTTGGAGAGTAAAGACAGGTCATTGGTAATATTCTGAATATACTTTTTTAGGTTACTTATCTTCTCGTTGACATTATTATTCTTTATTATGCATTTGATATTTTCAAATGTAGTAGTGATACGACTGAGAGTATCAACTTCCATTGCTGCCTGTATCTTGTACTTATTGAGAAAATCTTGTATTGTAGAAACTAAAAATTTATGTTTAAATTTTATTGAAAATGCGGCTGAATAGGGGATAATATTTTTTGACACTAATATTTGATGACATTTCTTTCGAAAATATAACAGTTGTAAAACGAATTCTAGTTAGCCAGTTCTAGAAGTGAACGTACTGTAAAGAGTTAAGGTACTGGCACACATGTTCATAACTACCACAAAATCAAGACATAGATGAGCCGTACGTACCCAGATACTAGCCCAGCTACCTGGTAAATATTTCCACGCACACGGTAAATACAATAAACACTTTATTAACGATCCAGCTGAGTTAAATCTGAGTGTCACTTATAATCAATTATGTTTATAAACCATATTTTAATCTGAAATAATATTAACAATTTAACTTCTTGTTGTTGCTGTTCGCATCAGATAAATCCAACTATAGTCTGTTTCAAAGGCAGGCAGAAAAGACTGACTCGAAGTATTACGAGTATGTTACGAAGTTCGGGTTACGTTCGAGCCAGTCGTGTGTTTCGTCGTAAAATATGTCGCAGTGTCTCCTGCAGTGAGCGCGAAACTGGTTTAGTAGCGAGACTTTGCCAACCACCGTGCCGCATGCCCACCCAAGCACAATGATGAGAGCGATGTTTTTAATGTTAGCATTAACTGAAACAACAATGATGAGAATATTATGGATAATTCAGAAGAAACATATTGTGAGCAAGAAAATAGACAAAATGCACAAAAAAAGAGCTACGAGAATCGCCTTTAGACGATAAAGAGGATGCCATATGAAAACTCATGAAAAATAAAGAAAAACGTTCAAATGTGCAAAATATGAATCAGAAATATACGTTTCTAGCAACGAAAAGCTACCAACGCATTTACTTCCATTAGCAAAATTTATGAAGACCCTTAAGATAACAAACATGACAAATTTAAAGAAACTATAAAGCAAAAGTTGTGTGCTAAAGCATATATTGGCGGTAGACTCATGTTTTATTTGACGTTAATAAGAACAAGTAATTGTCAATGTTGAGAAATAAATATTTGAATTTGAATTTAATACGTATTGAACCAGTGAAAAATTTCGATACATTTATTTTATAAGTTGCGACTGGACTTCGTAAATGAGTACCATGCAGAAAAATTGGAAAATACAGAAATAGGTTGAAAATTGTATATTGAGCAGTGATCAAAAATACTTCAGTGCTTGTAATAAATAATGTAGACTGAAGTATTACCGACGACGATATTTTACAAAGTATCACGTGCCCTGATATTTACAACGCAGCTGCTATTGGTTCAAGCATTACAAAGAAGAAGTTAAGAATGAGATTAATGAATGAACCCAAAGTTAGGCAATTAAACTATGTTTCAAAAGTTCTTCGGTACCTGGATAGTGTCACGGCGACGACTTCACAAAATTCGACAGGCCTGCGTATAGAGCAATAACCAATTACACAAGGAATTGTCAAGTCACTGCGGTTCAAATGGAACGAATTTAAGCTTCAGCCGCGAGACCTACTAGAGGAATTTATATTATATGTAACTTAAAAAGGAGTAGAAACAAATTTAGTAAATTCTTTTCGAAGAACAAGAACGAAAGAACAAATATAAACCCGTCCGGCCGAAGAAGCAAGGTCAATCAGTGAAAATAAGCTGAAGAGTAAGGAGGAACACGAAGAGAGAAGTGAAAGATGTGTGGTAGTAAAGTGCAAAGTGAAGTGCTAATGGTAAGAAAATAGTATCGGTGCAGTGAAGAGGGATATGAAGCCGAATCACGTGAAGTCAACACGTGAAAGTGTAAAAAGAGCTTGTCACCGTTGGTTGAAAATGAAGCATCGTCTACCAGACCTTGTCGTGTTTCCTTCCAATCCCATTAACTACTTCCGTAATATTTGGTGTCAGAAGTAGAATTGGTAGGTTAGAAGATCCTCGTGATGCCAAGAGTGGGACCAACAACTTGCGCCGCTATCGCCACTGTGCAAGAACGAAGTAAACCCAACCTGGTTATAGAAGCCATCAGTGCAGGAACTTTCACAACACAAGGAGGTAGCCACGGTGAAGGAGGCGAAGGGACCACGGGAGGTACAGTCTAGCCGTCCCTTACATAAATTCTGGCTCAGCTGCAAAACCAGCAAGTGGTTCTCTTACAAGACCTGATCTTGCAAGAGAGCCACGAGGACATTAACCGTATTAAATCGACCATCGATGCACATACTTACGTTCTCAGGCAGATGATTCGCTAAACACAGCGGGTCCAAGTACTGGTGACCTATTTAAGTTACCTCCGTTTGACGGAAATCAGTCTTAGGCGGCTTAACGACAGCAAGTTGAAACCGTCATCAAACTGAATGGTTGGAGCATGGAACAAGCTAAGACTGTTCTTATCTTGGCCTTATGGGACAAAGCACTGACGGTTCTGGAAGGACAATGACACCACCTGTGAACAGTTTATTGAGGCCTTGTAATCTAGGTACGGGGAGACTCATCTAGAACATGTATTCCGTGCTCAGCTGCGTGACTGCTGTCAACACGTCTACAATTCTCCACAGCAGTGGTCGATAGAGGTGGAGAAGCTAGTTAGGAAAGCCTAGCAAACTGCCCGGTCAGCACTCGTTGACATCATGGTGGAGATTAGAGCCACTGTCCGCTGGGTCACCATAACAGCATCAAGGAAATAGAAGCAGTTTGCCGGGACATCAGAAGCGGACACGTGAATGTGATTGCAGCACGGGGAGAAGCAACGGCCCACGATCTTTCATTCCAAGGTGCTTCCATTGTGCAGTGAGTGTGGAGGGTTTCGAAGTGCTTGTCCAGTCTAGTCAGGAGAACGAACTACAAAGAGGCACGAAAACGACTCATATCTCGTATCTAATAACCAGGAAAAAGAATTCCTGCCAGGGCTGTGGGGCCAAAAATTTGTATTCGGCAATGCACAGATGGAAACAGCTTGACCATTAAGCGGTTAATGGAGTTACTTTCATGTTAACTTTGGATACCAGAGAATCGTGAATAGTGATAGGGACACATCTTATGGGGAGAAATGGAAGAGTTGAAACTCCGTCAACTCAACCATGACTGACGACAGCTACCGGCTAACAGCCAGTTATAAAAATTGGTGACTGGCTGTATTGTCAGAGGGCGATCATTGCCGACGTCGTGGATGACTGTTTCGTGGAGCTCGATTTCTCAGGTGTGGTTATGTGAACATACCGACGAGAGGTGTAGGAAGAGAAAAGTGCTGTGCCTCAGAAGCAAATCTGAGGTGGAATCTCACACACTACAATTTATAGATCCAAAAAGAAGTTAGGCGCGATTTTGTGGGTGGCGCGACTTATATTCATTTATAAACGTTAAATTGTCCCTTTAATTGTGAATAAATTATTCTTACTCTCATATCGAAAATCCCTCATAGTAAAACTATAAAAAAATCGATTAAAAACCTAGGTACAATTATCTACGGGATACGGAACGAAAATAGTAGTCATAGAGAAGGTATATTGGTTTACAAAAAATCCTCGGAAACGTGAAAACTAGGCGACAGAGCTTGGCTGCGTATTGCTTAAGTTACTTACTAGACATTTAGATCATATCACCAGTGAAGCCAACTTCCATAAAAAGTGGGGAAAAAGTTTGTTTGGAATGCCCGCCGTGGCCTGAGTAAACCACCCATATTGGCTCTAAGTAATTCAGTTCTCTTTTGTTGTATCTATCACCTGCTCGTAAGTGGCATCTGCATTTTTTAAATATATTTCTACCACACTACGTTATCTAGCCCAAATGAGTATCATTAAGAATTTGTGTTATGGATACTAGATAGATAACGGATAAATAAACTTAAGAAATATATAAACACATATTATTTTTTTAAATGTATAAATATTAGAAATAAACTTAAATAAACATACATACAAATCCATGACTAGAAAGCAAATATAATATAATATCTACTCCTATCAATATTTGAACCCGGGACCTCTGGGATGGAAGGCAAGGCTACTTCCACACCAAACAGGCCGTCAAAGTGTTTTAATTATTAATAGTAATTGTGATTATTATATCGGCTAATGGTGCTGCCCACGGTAGGTTTTAGTTGAAATCGCCTTCGTTCCAGTAATTGCATAGGCTATTCGTTCTTACTAACCGGCTCACAACCAGTTAACGCGATTATTGCAGCATTTTAAATAGGAAGGACCAGAGACGATCTCAACAAAGAGAGTACTACTTACTTAGACTACCACTTTTTAAGTGTATTGTACTGTAAGCTTCTTTAAATTCAAATTCAAATATTTATTTCTCAACTTTGACAATTACTTGTTCTTATTGACTCCAAATAAAACATCTACCACCAGTTCGGAAAAACCTTCGTGAAGAAGAACTGGCAAGAAACTTCACGGGTATATTTTATTTCAAAACAAGGTATCTCTTTATGTCTATACAAAATTATTCTTATCATACGTTATCGTGATTTTAGCTAGAGCAAACTAAATATATTTTTTTAAGCTAGCGTATATAATGCCAAAAAAATTTATAAAAGAGAAAGAGAAACAGTAGAATAAGCAAAAGATATCATTAAATTTTAGTTTCTCCGTCGCACAATGTTACGTACGAGTATTAGGCTGTTTATTTACAAATTACCAAGCGTCCAAGACAAACTGTAACACTATATACTTAAAACTTGAACCAACAATAACAACCCTCTTTAGATTCATCTCATTAAATATACTATATCTCTATAAAAACTTACAATAGGTAAGTCTCGCTCAACAAGCATTCCACTGTAACTACGTACAAATGACTTCAACGCAAAGTAAGACTTCTAATCATCATTTGATACCAATATAGACCATTAAGGATACAGTGTCAAACTCTACTTGACCTACTGTGGTGTTATTGTAAAATTCTGAAGCCAAATTTGGTAACCCATCCAATTTTTGTTTAAAAAGAACCAGTTTTTCTTGTCGTGGCTTATTGATGGTCTTGAAGGAACTCGTCAGCTTTCGGCGACTCATTTGTGGCAATCAGGTAACACATGGCGTCAGTGTGGCAAAGCCACGGGCCTTGATTAGGGTCATTTGACCGAGTTCTGGCTGGTTATGCCCAGCTTGGAAATTTTTTGATGGAATTGGTGGTTTTTAAAATCGGATTTACGAACTTGAATTTTAACCTTAATGTGTCATTCGTAGTGCAGAAAAGATGTATTTTTGTTTTTAATTGAAACTTTAAAATAAACGTATATATTTTGTTAAACTTTGATTTTCAACGCAAAAAAATAATATCATTGCAGCAATATTGTAAATTCTGAAAAGTAATTTACATATTCAACACGAGCACCATAAAGTTCTTTGTCCTAAATTGAATGAACCAGGATATTCATGCTGTAAAGTAATTATCGGGAGGTGCGGGAAAGTGCATTACGCGAGCAGGCAACACAGGCAAGGCTGTGCAAGGTGCATCGCGCCATTCTCGTAGCGCTCGGCCACGAGTGCACCGCGTCTGTGTTTCGCCCGATAACGCCGCGCTCGGTAAGTACTACATTAAATCCAGTGCCGCTTTAAAATTTCGGTTTGTTTTGATGTGTTCGAATTTCATAAAATTTTGAAATTCTATTTTGAAAAACTTTTACAAATATTTTAAATGTTGAAAAAAAGTTTTAAATTTACGTTTTTGGGGAAGTTATTTCAAGAACGGTCTAAAAAAGTTAGTTAGCTTATTTTAAAAGTTTGTTAGTTCCTTTTATTGTATTATTATATAGTGTTATTCCTTTTTATTGTATTTTATTGAGGATCTTAAAATAAATGTTAATTTTAAAACTTTTAAGATGATTAAAAAAATGTCTTCTCTTTACAAGAATTGATACATTTTTTGGTTAATTACTGAAAATAAATATGGTTGAAAATAATTGGGCCACAAGATTTGTCTGTTATTATAAATTCGTCCGATTTCTTTTGTTTTCGATAAAGGTAGGAAATTAAAAATGCAGTGACAAGAGCTATACAATATACTAATTGCTATTTTATGCGTTTCATAATATATTGATTATGTCATTTAGAGCAGTTAATTAAGTTAACAGAACAGAAAATAATCTTTTTGTCGTAACTGCGTTTATTAAACTTTGCAAAAAGTAAACTTTTCTTCGTCTGTTTTAAATTTTAAGACAAAAGTTGTAAAATTTCCAATTTTTTTTTATCAGTGAATATAGGTGACCTATATTTTTATGCTTGCGTCATCGATGGGTACCGCCCTATTTTATATGTATATATTTATGATTGAGCACCGCGAAAGTTTAAGTGATTTACTAAACAAATATATTAAAAAACTATTTATTTTATTTTTGTGTTTCTTTCTGGTGCGATGGCGAAAATAAAGAAATACGTTATATACTTACAAATAAATTTATCTTATTTTTTTTATATCATGCCTTGGTTACTAAATTGTGTTTTTGATTTTTCTGTAAAATAGTGAGATTACAAAAATTTTAAGTATTTCTGCCCCTCACACCTCACCATTACATAATAAACATGGCGGCCCATTTTAAGAGGTGGGGTTGTTCATAATGAGCTCGGGGCGTATGTGATGATGAAAACAATCTGATATTGACCTCATTGTAATTATTCTTTTATTATCAATACAATTCTGACAAAGAATCATTATTTGATTTAAAAAAAAGAAGATACTTAAGTTGTGAAGTCTATTTGAAAATGAAGCAAACGATTTTTCTGTATAACGTGAGACAGTGCAAGTGCTTTTGTTTTCGATTATTTAGATAAAAGTCTGAGTTGAACCAAACAACAGCAAAGTTTATATTTTCGCGTCCTTTTGTGCAGTACTTCTTTGTGATCAAAATTTAGGATATAGTTGTCTAGTGTAGTTAATCAATCTAAGTCTACCTAAATGTTTTGAAAATTGAAATGCCTGCATAAAAAAAAGTTTATTTGTTTTTGAGAATTTTCGGGAATCAGAGATCGATTTTGAGCCTGCAGTGAATCTAGGTCAACTACAGCCATTTTGTAAGCTTACGTCACTGGATGACCTGCCCTATATCCAGTATATATCTATACAGTGAAAATTTACGAGTTAAAACTATAAAGTTAAAACTTTAAATATTTAATGCTGTTAAATTTACTGAAGGTTCAAACAAAGAAACACAGAAAAAATTTATTATATCTAAACTTATGTAAAATCATACAATTGATTGAATTGAAACAATTAATTCTTTATTTATTAATTATTAATTACTTATTTATTATTTAAACTTATATTATAATAATTATAATTCAATAATTAATTATTATTGAATTTGATTCAAATGGTTAGGTCCTAGAATAATATTTTTTAAATATTTTGTTTATGAAACAAAGATGGTGGCTCATGGGTTGGGGTAGGACAATTTGTCTGTATGGGCATTTCGTTATGTTTTTTAAACAAAAATATTTCAAATAACATATTTGAAATATAGTTCATTTTCGTAGATTGTTATTTTGTAAAAAAAAAGTACTTTTGACAAAATCTTTTTTTGCACATATGGAACTATCCAGGTCCTTCTTTCATTCACAACACAGAGTTAATAAGAGTGTGGTGTGATTTGAAATTTTTGTTTCGATATTTTTATTTATTATTTTTGGTGGTACACCTATTCTTTGTCTTAAAGTTTAATACTTATTTTTTTTAATTTGCCTAAAATTAAAAAAAATTTCATGTGTTGTAAAATAACTAAAGTTGTGTTGTGTTGTAAAATAATTAAAAAGTGTAATTAAAAAAATCTAATTGAAATCTAGAAACTTTTTTGGGTCACCTGGGTCAACATTTTGCGTTTGCGTCATATGAGGACCGACGCTTTGTCTATATTGTATTGTAAAGACGCAGGAATTTACGTCATTTAACTAGAATACATATACATTTTACATAAAGTTTATATTTTATTCGCATTATTTTTATAAATGTATGTACTGAACGGTCTAGTAAGGGTCTGGGGGAAAACGTAAGAGGGAATTCATCTAAATCGAAGTATTTCTACTTTTTACAATCATATTTACTAATTTCCTCAACATAAAAAAATATATTTTGACTTGGTTAACATGTAATTTATATTAGAAAATGCAAAAATTGGCCCATATCTTATAATACTTCGATAGTGCCGAAAATATTTAAATTGAAGAAGACTTATTTATTACAGAGCAGCGTTTTTACTGTAACTCATGTTCTTTATTATAAGTGATATAAATACAATAATAATAAGATTATGGGCTATATTGAATTTTTATGCTTTATTATTATTATTTATTATAAACTAGTAACGCAATTTAGAGCTTACCCTAGATGACCCAGTTTCAATAACTGGGTCATCTAGAGTAAGCACTAATTTGCGTTTGCGTTACAGATGGGACATTTTGTATATATGTATCTGTGGTTATTTAATAAATCTCTCTTAAATATTGGTTACAATTACATGGTTTGTATTATGTTACATCTATTATCTATAACAATATACATAGTAATAATGGAATATCTTTTTGAAAGTTTGTACATGGTTTAGAAAACAAAGATGGCGGCTAAGGGGTGGGGTCACGTTATGTATTTCTGCATATCTAGGTCACCTGGATTAACTCTTTGCGCTTGCGTCACAGGTGAACCCGCCCTTTTCTCTATGTACCTACTTATGTGAGTGCTCCGCGATTATATACATGAAGAATAAGTTTATTTGACTGGATTCCGATAACCATCTCAAATTATTTTGTGATGTATACGGACCCTATGTTTGACGAACTAGATGTTTACTGGCCTGTGACGTCATTTTTAAAACTTAGCCTTCATGACCGTTTAGTATCTTGTTGTTCCAACTGAAATAAAAGTAAAATTGTTTTTGTTTTTTGGATACACGATTAGTTAGCGTTTATGTTTAGTAATGTGATCTGCCTTTGAAATATACTGTCTAAGCGGTCGGCAATAAATATTTGATAATTTTTTATTGTCAAATAGCGTATTTTTGCAATTGAAATTGAAATTAATACATTTTGTTTTTTGTTGTATTATTATTATCCACTACTTTACGTACTTTGAAAATACATATAACATGCAAGAACGAATGTTTTTCGATGAACGATGGTTTTCTATGGGGAGTTCAGAGAACAGTGATAAAGTATGTATTGTTAAATAGCTAGGGAATGACCTTAGTTATAATTTTACTATTATAAATAAATCATTGTTACTAATAATATCACGAGTGAATATGTTGTGAAAATGATGAACGATGAAAAGATGTGACTATTTTTTTAATTGTTACTTTTCTTGGTGGAGTTTTGTTTTATTTAAAAAAAAAATTTAGGGATCATTTTCTGCATTCCATAAAACTGATATTTGTCAACTTTATTACATACACACATAATTTATCGCAAACTTAATATTTGAAAATTTTTAAATTTGGTCTTTTGTGTTGTTGAATTAAAAAAATAGTTAATTTGACATCAACCTAGTTCACATTTTTATCGTGCCTGCGCCACGTGGTGGACCTCTGTCTTATTTTAAAAAAATTTAAGTAAATCTTCAGTGTTTCATACATTTTATATTTTGAAAAACGATACACACTTTTGTTTCAAAACTGGGATAATGATCATGACAAAGAAAAAAAACATCTTCATAATAAAATACGTGGATTTGAAGTGAAATAGTGAGGCGCGGGAAACATATCTTTTATTTGTATATTCGTATAAGGTCTAGGTAGAAATTTAAGGCAGGATTGGTCACTTTCCTTCAGATTTTAGCTTCAGTTATAATAGTTTAAGTTTTTGATAAAATAAGATATTGTTGTTTAATTTTCATTAAATGTGTAGAACGATATTTGAAGTAAGCCGCGACAGCGGCGGGTGAAGAGGTAAATTTATCAAAACTCCAACTTCACTGTTATAATAGTCATTTTTTCTAGGATAGTTAGGTCTATTTAGTAAAAGAGATTTATTATTTTATTTTAAAAGTTGATAAACTAATAAAAACATATTTGAGTATCAAATAAAATCAAATTAAAATTTTACATAAAAATTTAAATTGAAATCGTGATCATAATTATAATTAAAGATAAAAAAATGCTACAGTACCTATACTTACATTCTTTAAAGGACTAAAATAAGTTTTATCTTTATACTAACTTTCATTACATCAAATTCAAACCTAATATCCAATTAATTTTGTGGTCTTAAAGCTCAACGGTCGCGCTCAGGCGTTCCTGAATATAGATATTGTTTTGCGAATCTGTACCTTATATATACAGGCACAAAGTCTGCATCTGCTAAGGAAAATCTATAATTAGAAGCGCTTTAATTAACAATTTGATATACCTAAAATATTCGCGTCGAAGAACGCTAATATCATATTATATAGTTTTCTTTATAGTTCTGCAACTCTTACTTCTATAGACTTCGTATGATTTTTCAAAATATTATAACTCTGGGTTTAGAGTTGAATTGCGGTCGTTAGTTATACCGTAATTAGTATACCGTAAAAAAATGATTCTCAACTTATGTCGTATACCTCATTTTTATGCTATATGCATGGCCGGCAAACGACATGTCGGAACATGATGGGTAGCGGCATTCGCATCCATGGATATGATTAATTGTAAGTGTCTATTTATTGATATTAATTATGACTATTATGATGCGTTGCCGACCTTAGGTTTATGTTGAGTTTGGCTTTTTTCCAGCCAGTGCTGCTCCTTCCCCTTAACCAGAACGCAACCACGTAAATATGATTATTATCGCGTTCAAAATAGGAACGACTGAAGCACCGCAATAAAACTACCACCACAAAAAAAAAAAAACAGCCCAGGTTGTACCGAACTTTCGCAATAATATGTTAAGATAGTTTAAATATCAACATTTATTTTATTTGAATATACCTTGTTTCAATCTATAAAACTAATTCATAAACGCATGCAGCAATACATACATAAGGCAGATCGATACGTTACACGGGTTACCGCTCAAAGTTGGCAAGTTTCATAAAGCTCAGGACGTTTGAAACAACGTAAATTAGTTAATAACTTGTGCTCTGAATAAATTCTAAATACGAGGCGATTGAAAACCGTTGTGTGGGTGTCTCGAGTTGGACAACCGCAGTTTAGTGAAGTTTAAAAGTTATCTGTTTTTGACAAATATTTATTTTATTTATAAAATAGTATTTCAGCTATTTAGGAATATATCTATTTTAAATGGATGGTTTTCACAGTTTTGTCTCAGTTTTTCGCAGTTTTCAATAATAACTAAATATTTCGAATTTGAAATTTACTCTGTTAGGTTTTGAGGTGATAGATGAACATATAGAATGATCTGCACTGGACAAAGGAAACAAATGAATTTCGCTTTAGGACTAATTAAAAAAATTTCACAGAAATCATAATTCATATTCTTTCAAATAAATTAATACACACGGACAAGCACCAATCAAAAGCACTGGAATCGGTATTTTTCATTGGTATTTCGTTGTAATGTATGTTGTACTTTCAAAATTTCGTTCTCACATAGATGGCGTCCATTCGTAGAAATAAAAGTTTTTAAAGCAGTGGCGATATCATTATAATTTTGTAGTTATTTTTTATTTAATTAATTAATTAATTTACATATAACATATTATATTGACGACCGAATGGTGTAGTGGTAAGCCTTGCCTCACACGCCGAAGGTACAAGATTTGAGTCCTGGCCGGGGCATTCATTTGTGTGATGAACACAGATGTTTTTATCTCGGGTCATGGTTGTTTGTATTTATGTATGTATGTTTATTCTGGGTTCCCCCCCAGTCCGCCGTATGGTCATCCTTAACACAAGCTCTGCTTACTTTGGGGCCATACAGTTGGTGTGTTTGTCTGGGGATTTATTTAATATTATTATTATTATTATTATATTAAATATAAGTATTTCTTGACTTTCCAAAACTTTTTGGTTTGTCTGGAAGTTGGAATTCCTCTAATGTTGAATTATAAGTTGTAGTTGTATAGTATAGTTAAAGCAAACCTGTGGAGTGCCGCCTTTTTACGTGTTGAGCTACAGCATCTGCTTGAGTGTTGCAGGGTTTTGGGTCTTACACTTTGAATTGAAATTGTATGCACCCTAAACTTTTTCGTCTCACGGAAAGCTCTGCAATAGGATCATGAATTGTCTTAGTTTTTATAAAATTAGATAGATTTGTCAGTGGCGCTTAAGCTCTTTAAAAGCTTTTGAAAGTAAATTATATTTGTTTTTTGTATCTGCCTGAAGTAGCACGTAACAATACAAATTTACTTCAATTTAATTTTTTGTTTTGATCCAAAAATCATATCTTTGTGTTTAAGGGTTTTCTGAGGGATTTCTTTGGTTTCCATTTCTTGAGGTTCTAGCTTTATAAAATAGACACGGGTCTGTAAGTGAGCGTAAATCATCTTTAGCTTTT
The DNA here is from genome assembly GCA_923062675.1 of Marasmarcha lunaedactyla. Lineage (NCBI taxonomy): Eukaryota > Metazoa > Arthropoda > Insecta > Lepidoptera > Pterophoridae > Marasmarcha > Marasmarcha lunaedactyla. The sequence continues at coordinate 5,877,590 of OV281339.1, read as the reverse complement.
TCTTAAAAAACCTATTAGAAACATTTTGCTTTAAAATTTGCATAACTATTGAAATTTCCTTGTCACTCGCAGGTCACTAGGTTATTAACAGTGCTTTGAGACGCTAATTATAATTTATAATAGCCATGAAGCCCAAAGAAGATCCACTCGCCTTATTGTAAATGACAGTTCGCTTTGTCTTCTACTTAATAATTATAGACTTGAAAGTTGTAAAAACTGTCGAAAACGTCGAGAACTCTCAGAACCATTTTAATAGTACAGTACTTTCATTATTAAAACAACATTTATTTCTATTTTCGAATTGCTCATTGAATTCATAACTGAAAAATGGAAACTAAACCGTTTGGTGGTAGAGTCTAAAAAAGAGAGAAATAAATATTTGAATTTTCTCTCTGACAAATAAATTTTACGTTTCTCCGGAATATCTGTCGGATATTAATTCCATTTTATTATATAATTTTAAGGATCGTTTGTCCGATAGTCAATTGTTTAGGTACGATTTGAAATTCCTAAATAGACATTGAACTCGAAATTCGGAAAACAATCAGATTTCAGTTTCTCAGTCTACCAATAATAACTTTTCAAAGCCAAAGTTCTAAATAGTTCGTATTCATCTGACGTTCATTGTTTCTACTTTCAACCAATATTGAAATAAAATATTTTGATTTTAGTTTTGGTTATAGGGTCATGCAAGATTATTTTGATAGCTTAAATAAGATTAATCAAATTACTTGTAACACCGAACAAATACGTTCTCTGTAATTATATTGCTTCAAATAAACAGCATAAGCTATACGGCGCGTCAAGTATTTACCTAATCAGTTCACATTAGGTATATTTCAATTATACTGAGAATTCACAAAGGCGAGGCTTTCAAAGCTCAACCAGCTTTAAGAAAATTTCTTTACAAGTATCTCCGGTTTGGCTCCGCGGCGGTTCTAAAGACCTGTTTGGTGTAAGAGTGATTTTTATTAAAAGCTATTTTTATATCGAATTTTACACTGTACGTACAATTTAATTGCATCTCTTAATTTTTGAAGAGTTATCCTTTAAACAAGGTTTCGGAAACGGAGATCAGGAAAGATCAGATATTTACCAAAAAGCAAAGATGCAGGCACATAATGGTTCACAAATTCTGCGTGTACTGAAATTGTTTGTGCAATATGTATACCTCAAAGGGATTTCCAGAGTTTGAAATGTTCACCCATAACGAAGCTTACTAGAAATTGTGCATAGTTACATTGCAGGCTCAGATTTGCTTAGGTGTACAAAGCCATTGTTGAACCAAAATCTGTTCGGCACGTGTACGTTTTGGAAATTAGTTGGAATTACTATTTTGACGAATGACAATTAATGTTTGACAGCAGTTTGCCATTTCACATTCCGGCTAGCCTATTTTTGAATCACAGGCTACAGTCGTTTCACTTTTTATTTACTTAATATAAAATAACTTAGGATTATAGGTACAACTTTTAATTAAGAAACATGTTATTAAAACGATTTTAGATGGTTAAAGTAATAAAGCGTAAGTTTCAATTGCTTATCAAATGGCTTGCATTGAATATATATTAAATAGTAAATATATTTAAAATACTCACTTAATCATGGGTACCTGTATATTGGTTGCTAACTATTTTTTACACACTGATATTATTTTTTCTACAAAGATTGAAAAAAAGTATCAATATATGCAGACTTTAAGAATAATCGATCGTTAGCTTCAATAACTGGCTTGATTCTCATTACTTTTCGAGGATCAGAATCATAATTGATTTCGATTAAGGAAGCACAGGAATTTACTATTTTATTTAATCTGGAGATGGGAGACTAAGGAGGGTTTAAGTTAAATTAAAACATATATCACTCTTCAAAAACTCTGAACTTCCAGGGTTAAAAGATCTTAGAACGAATGTGTTAAGAAATAACAGATTACTTAAATGATTTCGTAAATCTTAAGTGATAATGCCGCTCCCAAACTATATTTTTTTCTTTATTTTGCCTTAGTTCGTTTCGTAATTACATACATTGGTACGTCATATTAACGGCCTGTTTGGTGTGGAGGTAAGTACCCTTGCCTTCCATGCCAGAGGTCCCGGGTTCGAATCCTGGTAGAGGCAGATATTTTATTATATTTGCTTTCTAGTCATGGATGTCTTTTTTTAAGTTCATTTCTAATATTTATACATGAAATAAAAATATACGTGTGCTTATATATTTCTTAAATTTATTTATCCAATATCTATACTGTTTCCATTTCTTTATTTTCTCGATGACAGCCCCTGTGTAACCTTGTGCGAGCGTTTTTTTTACATTATGTATGCATTATTTTATAAAAATATGACGTTTACACACGTACAAGGTTATATAATACCAGAGTCGGAGAAACTGATAGGGATGGAGCTATTGGATGGAGCTAGAGAGCAATATATCAAATTAGAACTGTCATCGAGAAAATAAAGAATTGGAAATAGTATAGTACCCATAACACAAGTTCTTGATGATACTTAATTTGGTCTAGATAATGTGATGTGATTGTTAGAAATATTATTATTATTATTATAATATTACGGTAGAGCAAGAAAAACACATGAACTTAAACTTCAAAAAGCGCAAAAGCTGTTCTAAAAGTGAAATTAGTAAAATTTCGTAGTTCAATATACTACGGACTACGGAATACAAAGAAAGTGATGTCTTGACTGCGAGGCAACTCTGTGAGGGAAACAATATTACTTTGGCATAGAAAACTTATTTTTAAACATGAGTTAATATAACATCGCGGGTTCAGTAAAGAAAACAAACTTCGCAACTATATTTCATAATTTTCTTGGATACCATGTTATGTAACAGATAAAGTTTAAGGCCATTTATCCCCTCAATTTACAAACTATTAAAATTAAACCAATGTCCTGGTTAAAAACAATGAACAACGAAAAAACAGAGATCTTGTCCACTATTTTAAGATAAATAAATTAAACCTAGAATCTTTTGTAAGAAGATGTTAATGAGAAATGAGCCTTATATCCCTTATAATATTGAGTGTTATAAATTTTTTTATTAAAGGTGTTAAAAATATCGTTGAATAAGTAAGCTTTTACTTAAATACGCAAATTCCAAAACATAAGCGATACAATTTAAGTACTTATAGAAATTTAAAAATAACGCACGGGAAGGACTTGTTTCAAAGACACAGGATAATCCGACTTTAGAGACAAGTGATACCTAATAGTATAAAAAAGAGTAATTGTATGTATTTTGATTTGCAATAAACCATTTTTTTTATTATAAATATTTAAATCAAAATAATACTTTTTATACCTACATTGGGCGTGTGCAAAAATCAGCTTTATATTCTTCATTTTGAAAGCGAAAAATAATATCAAAGTCCTGAGTTCTGTATTGATCAGGTTTAATTATATAATGGGCTAACCAAATGTCAGTAAGTTATGCAGTTACAAAGTCAAGCACTTATAAAATTGTACCGTATTATATTGAAAAATAAACCCTCAAGTGTTGAAAAATGATCTTCTAGGTACGACCTAATCTTCTTTGTTGTTAAAAATAAAAATATTAGCTCCGAGTTTTCAACATATGATGTGAGGCTGCCTATATGATAAATGTTTGTGTATAGACTTTAAGAAGGAAGTAAGAACGCAGAGTACTGAAAAAAGGTTGCAAGAATTGTTTTCCTGATACATAAATTATGAATTCATGGGCCAATAATACACGCAATCTTTATTTTATACAGAGTAACTTACTTAAAACGAAAAGTTGAAATTTAATTACTAGTTTATAAAACAGGAGCATAGATCAGGATGGTTTTGAATGAATTTCTTATTATTGATTTCGTCATTTACCCTAAATATTGCCCAATAATGTAGTAATATGTAAATCACGTAAGAACTTAAAGATGTTTTTGAAAATATTGCTTAGGTAGAACTTAATGAATGAGTCTGTTATGGGCTTAACTAAATATTGCTTAGGTAGAACTTAATGAATGAGTCTGTTATGGGCTTAGCTAAATATTGCTTAGGTAGAACTTAATGAATGAGTCTGTTATGGGCTTAACTAAATATTGCTTAGGTAGAACTTAATGAATGAGTCTGTTATGGGCTTAACTAAATATTGCTTAGGTAGAACTTAATGAATGAGTCTGTTATGGGCTTAACTAAATATTGCTTAGGTAGAACTTAATGAATGAGTCTGTTATGGGCTTAACTAAATATTGCTTAGGTAGAACTTAATGAATGAGTCTGTTATGGGCTTAACTAAATATTGCTTAGGTAGAACTTAATGAATGAGTCTGTTATGGGCTTAACTAAATATTGCTTAGGTAGAACTTAATGAATGAGTCTGTTATGGGCTTAACTAAATATTGCTTAGGTAGAACTTAATGAATGAGTCTGTTATGGGCTCAACTAAATATTGCTTAGGTAGAACTTAATGAATGAGTCTGTTATGGGCTTAACTAACAAGTTTCATGATGAAAAATGGCTGAGATTTTCTACGGTGACATGTAGAGAATACTGCTGGAATTAGCTAGATTAAAACGACTATGAAAATATTAGCTATTCATCTTCCCACTAAGATTGTATAATAATGCATAATAAAAAGGAAAACGTAATCGACCGCCTGGACTTTTTATGGGTATGGCCCTTGAGTGGAAATATGACGTAGGTTTCATCTTTTACTGATAGGTGGTAATTACTGTAGGTGGAAACATGTTGTGTTGGCAAATTATCTTAATTGTTTCACCAGAATATTTGAACTCCAACATTAGGGAACGCAATATTCAGTCTTAAAATACTGCCTATTCATAAAAGTGGCGGAGCATTTTTAACAATTTTTGTTATGAGTTTAATTTGAAAAATGAATAAATTATTAATACGTACAATACGTACTACCATGTCTGTACATTGCAGAGATATATCAGTTTATAAGAAATAACAGACATTATTTTATAAGTCACTGTGATATTAACCAGGGAGTTAGGCATACTCGCAAAAAGAAAGTGATTGTTCGTAGATGTAAATTACTTAACACTTCTCCAAAACAATCTATATGTGTATAAAAGTTTATAACAAATACCCGCACAAGTTCAATTTGAACATTGTGTACAATGTATAAATGCTTATCTATAATATTCCCTCAAATTCAAAGAATCAAAATTACGTGTTACCAATAAATAAATCCCCAGACAACCACACCAGCTTTATGGCGCCAAAGTAAGCAGAGCTTGTGTTATGGATAACCATACAGTACGGGGAGGGGAACCCAAAATAAACACATACAAATACAAACAACCATGACTCGAGAACAAACATCTGTGTTCATCACGCAAATATATACCTAGACCAGGACTCGAACCTGGGACCTTCGGCGTATGAGGCAGGGCTACTAACCACTGCACTACTCCGTCGGTAATTTCTGGAACGCCGCTTGGCAATACATTTTGGGGCACGCTATTGAATTTACCAAAACCCACAAGCAGCCCTGATAATGCAATGTGAGTATAAAAAAAGCTGAAACCGGTCGCAAATATTTTATAAGGAAAAGAAAAATTGCAATATGCCAGATATAAACTTTATAACTAATGGAAAGGGTTGCCTTCTCTATTCACGGATAGGAAAATTTCATTGTTACTTCGAACTCAGCGTGTCTATATTTAGTCCGCGTAGGAGTGCAGTAGAAGTAATGAGTTTTGTTTTAAAAATAAAGTACCGGCATTAAAGAATTTATAAATGATCGAGCATTTTTCTCATAAGCCTTGTTACACAACTTTGTTTGGAAAATAAGAGAAGAAGAGAAGCCCGTAGAGAAGAAGTATACAAATACATAAGTTTTCGTTTTATTCAAAAATATGCTATTTTAGGAAATAAAGTACTTACATTTTCGCATGGACGGTTACGTAAGGTTTTATCGGATATTTTAATTTACTTTCAGTCTATTTCTGTATTCAATATTTTTGATTGGAGTTCCAAAACTAAAATTGTGGTTTGCAGTTATTTGCCATCGAAAATTATAATGCTATACTATATTTAATAACATCGCTCGTGTTTTAAAACCTTTTTTGTAAGATAAAGTGTATCCAAAATTTTAAAATGATCAGTGACATATTAAATACTGAAAGAGTATGAAACATTCATACTGATTTTCATATTCATAATCTTAGCTGGGAATATTAACTGTTAAACGCCAACATAAATAAAAAATGTCGCCAGTGTTCTCCGGGATCACTTACATAAAAATTCAAACTGTTGTTTTTTCCTCCTCCTTTGTATTTTAAAAGTGCGTAGTTTTAAAAGTCTTTAAAGCCTTATAAAAGTCAACCTTTCAGCGCTTTGTACTTGTAACTTCAGAACTTTCAATGCCGAGCCAGTTTTTAGAAATGTTTTCTTGAACGTGTCGACATTCTTTTGTTTTTATTTTATTTTTGTTGTTGACAAAGGACAAAGTATTGTTTGTTTCTCTGATTTATATGCGTATCACTTTTATGATATTTTCATGTAAAAGGTGCTTATGGTGCTCGTGGCAGTAACACAGCCTATACGAGTAAAGATCCTTCTTACACGAGATAACGTTACTTGGGGAAGAGTTCAAAACGAACTGACTCTTTTGATCAGTCGGCATTTTTGTCTTACATTTGTTCAAATTTATAAAAAATTGTTGCATTAATTTTAATATTTCGATTATTTTTAAACTTTATGTAATAAATTTATTAATACGTGAGCGAGCTGGTCTGAAATATAATTTATCCACGCGCAAATATACCTTTAAAAGGTTTAATAGTACTTAAATCCGATAAATTCAGGTTTCTTTGAAAAATCACAATGCAGAGGGAAATTCTAAAGGTCCCGCCTTCTCAAAGACATCTGTCAGACTAAAAATAGAAAAGGAAAATAGGCACTTTGTGAAAGCTGAGCACAGTTCAGATGACATACAAATCTAGTTTACTATCTTACCTTTCCTCCAGTTTGTCTCAAAGTCTTCATAGGATGCTATTCAGCAAAAATGATTTGATGTCGATCTAGTTGAAAAAGGTATTCCTTTTTTTAATTAATTCAATGTATTATTACTGTAATGTATTGGACTACTATTTTAGAGGCATGATGGAACGCTTTTGTGAATGTGAATCCTTTTCTCCTTATAAACAAATCAAGCGCTGCGATTCAGGTGCCGCTCAATGCTTTGGCAATTAAGTCAGCGAAATAAATATTGGCTTAAAATACGGAAATAAAAAAAAATAGTGTTGTTGTCTATATTCGAAATACATGGCGTCGCACGTATCGATGACAGACACCATTCTTTTAGCTGGCTTTCTCGAGTGGTCAATGCAACACTCGTATGTATACATAAGTAACGAAAAAATGCATTGCTATATTTCTTTTTGTTCCATCAGCGTTTTTACATTCACTTGACTTTGTTAATACATTGTAGTCGGCAACACTTTTTAATAGACAAAAAGAATTATGCAGTGTTGCTATTACGATATGGCCGCCTAAATAAATATATTTCAATTCAATTTTCCATGGAAGCGGCGGCATGAGTGCACAATAAAGGATCCAATATCTACTTGCTATGTCAAAGAGAATGCAATTTAACCCCAATGTCATAGAGTTAAGTCTCGTTTGTCAGTCACCCCTATTGTCCCGGAGAATAAGTGCTTTGTTAAACATCGATACTTTGAACCCTATACAAGCTTGTGCGGGAGAGGTACCGATATCCTGAAGGATATCAATACTTACTGCAGTACGACGAGCTAATCTGGGCTGTGGGGGCATTATGCCTCACTTAGTTGATTAAACATTTTGTTATTAATTACGTAAATTTAAAAAATAATAGTCCAGTTACGTATTAAACAGCTTTCAAGTATAATACAATTAGTAGTTAAATATTTTTAAATTTAGTTCCAAAGCATTTTAAGGTTTGTATATTTTAAAGACCTCTTTTGAAAATGTCGGTAAACAAACATTTATAAAATATTTTTGTCAGATATTTTCAAACGTTATGCTAGCACAAGGTTCTTATTTTACCTAAAAATAAACATAAAATGTACTACAACTTTTGTGAGATAACAAAATAATACTTATTTTTCGTCGCATCCTATCTAAAATGAATAAATAAACTTTAAAACTTGGAAAACTTTTCAGAGGACAAAGAGGGACTTATAATATTTCGTTATAAATAAGAACTCGCTCAATACAATAATTAAGTACTGAAGAACAAGTGAAGAAAATTCTAAAACTTGCTTTGATGCTTGTATTTCAGGATTTTAGATATTTATCCAAGTAGGTATTCAAAAAATATCTATTTTATGCAAGAAATCGAGTCCTAGATCACTCTGAACTAAGTAAGTGGCGTTTGTGCATATGGAGATCATGAGATCATGATCAATATATGAGTTGTTAATTTATCAAATACGAGTATATTTATATTGCGTTCTAGACCTTAGTTAGAATTGCCTTTGTTCAAATTTGAAAACACATTTTCACACACAAACACACACAAACACACACACAAAAAAAATTTGAAACACAACTACGTCGACGTGGTTAAAATACTGAAGTACCGTCTCGGGGTCTAAATGTTACTCGGTTTTGACTCGCACCTCCCGTAGAATGAAGATATGTTGTGAAGTTCAAACTTTTTTATAACGCTCTTTTCACCCGCGGATTTCTATTAAGAAGAGAAATGAGTTGTCATTTGTATGCAAAGGACGGTGTGGCTCACGAACTTGTTCCGTATACCGTGGCAATTTCTGCACTCTCCAGTAACTAATCACAAATTTGTACACCTCCTATCTCATGTATTAAACATTTGTTTATAAAAGATGGCCAAGAGGTTTTTTTCCTTCGAAATTTTTTTCTCTCATGCTACCTTTAATGCCTTTTTAAACCCAAAGTAAGGGTGTACTTACGTAATCTCAATGATGATGAAGAAAAAGCAAACGTTGAACAATTATAATCATAATGAAGGCAGTCGTAAGGTACACTATTCCTTTCACACATTAAAGTGCCTTCAAAGCTTTTTACTACTTCAAACGAAAATATCCCTTGCGCAAACACTTATTCAACCCATAATTGATGATGCCAACGTCTGTTACTTAGACGCCACCGAGGAGCTTTTGAATAAGCTAGAACGCTTACAAAATATTATTTATTCATTTTTAACCTCAAGAAGTACGACCATGTCTCAGAACATCGCAAAAAACTAAAGTGGCTTCCAATCCGTCTTCATAGAAAAACTCGCATTCTTTGTGTTCTATTTAAATTTCTCCATAACCCAAATTCTCCAAAATACCTGAGCGAGCGTTTTTCCTTTACTCATCCTGAAGATACGCCATGCCGAGCACATAAGCGTACTCTCTCTTACTTAAAACCCCATAGAACCGATTTCTTCTTCTATTCCTTTTCTATACATGCTGTCAGATTGTGGAATTCATTACCTTTCAAAATACGCGAGTGAAAATTCTAACAATATTTAGGAAAAGAGTTAGGGAATATCTTAAATATATGTTATCTTTCATAAAAAATTTTTTTCATGCAAATAAAATGATGTTAATTATAAAGATTTATATATTTATTGTATATATGATATTATATGTATTTTATGTATAAGTATTTAAGTATATTTTGTAATATTATAATAGGAAATAAATTTTAAATTTTTTTGTTAGTAGTACGCACGCACTAACTTTGCATTGTATTATTAGGTCTTTACCTATGAAATTGCCGTTTTTCACGAAATAAATGAAGCGTAATTTTTTTTTATATTTTTTATTTCTATTAATCAAAATAATCACCCATGCAATCAATGCATCTTTGCCAACGCATTGGTAGCTTATTGATGCCTTTCTTGAAGAAATCAGCTGGACGGGAGGCAACAAATTCTTCAAAGGTATTTTGTACTGCCTCTCGGGTATAATATAATTTTTTTCCCGCCAAGAAGTTATCCAAATTCTGGAAAAAGTAGAAGTCTGTAGGCGCAAGGTCTGGTGAGTACGGCGGATGACGGAGAACTTCCAACCCCAACTCTTGTAGCTTGGAGACCGTCTGCTGTGCAGTATGAGGTCGTGCGTTGTCGTGCAGGAGCAGTGGAGCCGAACGATTGACCAAAGCTGGTTGGAGACGTGCGAGCTTCTCCATCATTGTGTTCAGTTCTTCACAGTACACATCTGCAGTAATGCTTGTCCCGTTTGGCAAGAAGCTGTGATGAATTACACCCGCGTTAGACCACCAAACAGTGACCATCACTTTTCTAAGGGTAAATTTTCGTTTAGGGCATTGTTTGGGTGCTGAACCAGGGTCCAACCAACTTGCTGAGCGCTTACGATTGTCAAACAGGATCCATTTCTCGTCACAAGTAACAATGCGGTTCAGAATTTCTTCATTAATTGTATGCCTGCTGAGCAGTGCAAGGCACGTCTCCACGCGTACTTCGCGCTGGCGGTCATTGAGTTCGTGGGGTACCCATTTGTCAAGCTTTTTTACCTTGCCAATTTGGCGCAAATGGACCAATATTGTTTTAATGCTAACGTTGAAAGCTGCTGCTAATTCAGCCGTGGATTGAGTTTCATCAGCTTCCACAATTGCCTTTAATTCGTCATTGTCGACCAAAGTTTTCAGACCACCACGGGGTTCATTTTTCAGGTCAAAATTTCCAGAACGGAAGCGGGTAAACCAATATCGGGTGGTGCGTTCGTTTGTAGTGTTCGCTCCGTAAACGTCGTTGATGTTGCGTGCCGCTTGTGCCGCTTTGCTGCCACGACGGTACTCATACTCCATAATTACTCGAATTTTTAACTTATCCATGATGACGAAAAATGTTCGAATGCGTTGAAAACAAAACACTAACTATTAAACAAATGACGATTTGAGAAAAAGAATTCCATGTTTGTCAAATAAAATTAATTTGAAATTAGAATTATCAGTCAAAAAACAAAGATATTTTCATTTGAAATGGCCAGTACGGCAAAACGGCAGTTTCATAGGTAAAGACCTATTATTTCTCCTGTCTCAGGTCTGCTGGCAGAAATTTCTTTAAGAAATAAGCTGACCTTTGTACATTTTTAAGTCTCTAAGTCTCATTCATTGTATTTTTATTCTTGTGTGTACATAAAATAATAAATAAATAAATAAAATAAATATAATTTTTTTACATACGATTAAACAATATATTTAGATTTTTTTTGCCACGGTATTTGCAGGTGAAGATCGCGTTATGAGATCAAGCTTTAACGAAATATACTCTTCTACTACGAGTATTAATTAGCTAATATTTAATAATGAAAGGTCATGGCAAAACAACTATTTATACAAGCTGTAGACAAATTGCTGGTGAACTCGTATAGTGGCTCTGCATCTCACCAGGAGCTTAAGTCGTGGTAGGAGCTGACATTTTTAAATGAAAACATTTGACTTATCCGTGAGTAGTTCAATCATTATGGCCTAGAAAATAGTGGCTGGTTTGCATAGAGCTAGAACTCCATTTCAACTTTGAGACATTCATACAAAAGAAATACTAAAAGTTTTTCTAAATTCATGGTGAAATGACGAAAATATTAGATTTTTCCAGTTTTCAGATAAATTATAAGCTTCATCGTAAAAATAGACTAGACAAATTTGTTGTTCGTAAACTCTTCACGGTTCAATTTTTTTTGAACCGCCATTCCTGAGTTACTTATTGTATTAATTAAAAGCTCGCAGATCTAAGAAAAAAAAGTATTACAGTGCTTTTAAAATTATAGGGTGTATATGGGACACTAGAATAATAAACTAAGATTTCCATCGGGCGTCCATTATAGTTAATCCAAATATAAATTTGTTAATTTTAACTCCCTTTGCAGTCAACATTGCTATGACCAAAACACTGGTTTTATAAAAAAACTTAAAGATATTTCTTATAGAGAAAGTTTTGCAGTTTACAAAACGAAGCCCTCTCTACTTTGCAACCCTTATTTTCTGAGTTATTGATTGTCAAAAAAGGACTTTTTTTCTTTTATTTGTGGTAATATTCAAACATTGTCTTTACGGTTTCTCCAATTATCGTAAATTTAAAAAGAAAAATTTCTAGAGAAACTTTATATCGAAATTACTGAATTTTAAAGATTCTGTAATATTGCGCCAGCTTCAGGAAACCTTCACAACGCCATCTTTTGTAATTGAATTAAGGGGTGGACTGCAAAACGTGGCAAATGCAGTATATTTTGTTCACAAGTATGCATAATAGCCAAGACCAGTTCCAATGTTGAATTAATGTCAACAGGTTAAGATTTTTAGGATACCAGTGAGGCGACATGGATGCCTCCTTTATAAGATATGCAGACATGTATTCAAAAGTTGTCCTGAATACATCACATCCTTTCCCTACTCTTTCTGGAGTACCCCAAGATTCACATTAGGGGCATCATCAATGATATTGTAACCGGTTTTGCTAAAAGAACCCGCAACTACCACAACGAGGAAGCTTTGTTGCGGAAAGGTAACTTGGTATAGACTAAATCGTATGGCATAAATGCGTTCATATACCTTTCTCAAGACATCGCTATTAATATCATTGACATGACAAATATAAATTGGACAACACAATTATAAAAATTGTAGACACAATAAGGGACTTGGGCGTCTTATGGGACAAAAAAAAATTGCAAATTATTAAACGTAAAGAGAGCGTAACAGCAGCTTGCTATGAGTATAAGATTCTGGGATCAATCGCAATACTAAAGAATTTCGGAATCCATCTACAAAATTTATAATAATAAAATTATTTATTTCACATAATAAATCAATATGTGGTTAGTAAAACATACAAATATTAATATCTATGTTACGTAAAAAAAATGGAATAAAATTAAAATAGAACATTAAAAAGTACAAACAAATTAACAAATAAACGCGTGGGAGATCAGCGCGAGGGGGCCTTATTGCAATGCACGCGTTGCCAGTGCGCCAGCTGTCTGTCTGCTATTGCCTTGATTATTCTGTTAGGGCTGTCGCGAACGCACTCGAGCTTAGAGGCACAGGGTTCTTATAATCGCGTGAGAACCGTCTCGTCTGTGCGCGCTTCTGCAAACATGCCAGATGCACTACGCGTCGCGGCAATCCCAACAGTGCCCTTAAACCATTATTGTACAGAACTCTAATGCTATAATGCTTTACAACTAACTGTTAAGAAGCAGGGTCGAATGCAGTAAGGTATGCAATTCACACTACGATGTTTATGTGAAAAAAACTGAACGGTTCAGAAAATTTTTTTGGTGGCACTTAACTTACATGTATCATTTTAGTGAATAAGTTTTTATCTTAAGAAGATTCCTTAACTCATTTTAAAATCCACCTAACTTAAAAACACCTGTCTTTAAGACTCAAATATCACAAAGGTATGTTTCTATACAAACTAATAAGTGGATCTACGAGCATAGATGTGCGAGCCTTGCACAGGACCGCCTTCACTATACCGCCTAAAGTTTTGCTCCAATATCGAGAATGCGTTAAAATTATAATGAGCCCAGTAATAGAATAGACATATGTATATTTATAAACAATGTTATTAATTGAAATCAGCACTAAATCAGATATTTTTCACATAATACCGCACAAACTGACATTTTCCCACAATTATTAATCACTAGATATTAAATAATTCTTACATGAAATTGGTACTTATTTTTCAGTACTTTTTTATTATAAATATTGTAATTTTATTGTATTTTTGTTGTATTTTAATTGTTGAAAAACTTTAATCGTAAATATTTACTTGAATAATAGTTTATGCATTGTTGGCGAACCAAAATTAAATAAATAAATAGTAACATAGAAATAGGTAGCTTGTTTAAATTTACAGGCATAAAATAAATACTTTTTCACATGGCTTTTAGTTATTAAACTGGTTTACGTTTTATATTCTGTTCTTCACGACCTCTTTATTGAATTAAAAGATGCACCGCTAAATCTGTACCTCTTCACAGAAACCTTTTGAAAATGTACGTTACACTCAGACACTTATAACTTCCACTTATACCTTTGGAAACCCAAATTCTCACATTTATTTATAATCAAATGAAAGCTTCACGAATTCTATATTTACAGCGAGCTTCACAAATTGACTTATATTTCGAAAACCCAGAACACACAAGAACAATAAAATTATCAAGAAACTTACAGTTCAGGCTTAACTTGTCACACAAAATACTCATGTTTATTTAATGCACGCACATACCTTGCAATTAAAAAGCTGTATTACTGAGGTAACTTATTATTGATATAATAAGTGGTAAATTTAAAATACTTTGCGTTCTTTCGATTTCTAGGTCGATGCAATAACTAACCTTGTTTAAGATTTTATTGACACGGGAGCAATACATTTGTGGACAATTTAAATGCATTTATAGAGGAAATTATACAGGTTCGTGTCGTTTACATGTATATACTTTTTTAAATGTAAAATAATTCCGAGTTTAAGTTCTTGTAGGGCCTAATGGTGTATCAAAGCCTAAATAAATATCGGGTTTAAAAGGTGTATACTTTGAGCGTAGAGAGAAAATTAAACTAAATAAACGCGTGTAAGCTTTGATCAAACTAAGGGTTCATAAGATTTCGATTAGTAATATTATACTTAAATTTGTAGGTTCTACAGAAAAAGATTTAAAGGTAATATCGGTAATTACTGCCAAATATTAGCTGACGTTTTCCGATAAGAAGACCGATATATCGGTTTCACATTTTCTAATGAAATCTTAGATAGCGCTGAAGCGATGAAGCTAGCGCCAATAATATCGGTTGATACTTCATAAACAGTAATAAAATCAATGCTAAGTTATATATTATTTCAAAGCATTTAATTGATGTACACAGTAACTACAAGTAGTGTATTAAAAAGTCTTATACAGCGTCCTTCAAGGACAGACTCACAGTTTTTAACATTGAGTGTTATCACTAAACGTTATCAACTTCAAGAATGTAATAATTATGTCTTTAATATTGGACCTTCTCGACAAAGTATTTACAAGTTTGTCCGTTGCTTAATGCCCTAAAAGCTCTTGTGAACATTTAGATTACGAGTAAAGCACAGCTTTTAAAATTAAATAGTTTTAGAGTTCTCCTCAAAAAGTTACCTTTGATAGAATTAACTTTTTAAATGCTTACAGTTTAAATATTAAAAGGTTGTAAAGTTCTTTAAAAATTGGTTTGAGTACAGATGTATTCATGTAATTTTTTAGTTAATTACTTTTCTGATTAATTAAGATGAAGATCGCTCTTATTAATTATTATTATTACAAATCTTTTAGTTTATAATACTGTCCTAAAAAGGGAGGTTAGGAGAGAAACTAGTTATACTACAAGACTTGACTGTTTAGGTAATGCATTCACCTTAAGTTACGTATGTATTAATACAGTTTGCTCTTCTAACTATTGAGATATTCTAATTGTACAGTTATATAATGAATCTATATAACCGCCAGCCCAATTTCGAATGCTATTAATAGCTATGATTTGCAATACTATGAATGTATGGCAGATTGAATATATTGAGCTCCTTAGGGGGTGTTCACTTTGTATTCGGTGCTTACAAGATTCGTATTCTGTGAGCATACAGAACTTCTAATAGGGAGAAATAGAAATGGTATGTAAGTCATACTCGAATCACGCAACAAATCATCGTGAAGCGTACATGATAAAAATGGTGTGATTGGTTGAAATTATTCGCGCGTGTTAGCTATTAGTAAGAAGTAGGGAGTAATTTGGTATCAGTGGCAAGTTAATGCATTCAAATTTCAATTCAAGCAAAGAGTGACGTATTGTGCTAATACCGCTATAACCTAGTACAATCTTATGGCAAGTAATAAGAATAATAAATAATTAATTCCCAGATAACTACACCAGTGTTTAGTTCAATGCATTTCACAGAGGGTTGCATTACATTTGACATCAGTAAGTAGTATAAAATAAACCAATGCTTTTAATGAAACATAATATTTTAAATGAAAATACCGCAAAGGGTAACAAGTATTGTTTGAGTAACAATAGCGAGTGCGTTATGGATGATCAAGTTTTTCACGGATAATAAAATATTAAATTTCCTACATACTCGTATTTTCTTTTGTTAAGAATACTGTGTCACTGTCCAGCCAGTCTATACGTAACTTTTTCGTTATTCCGTCCATGGTTATGTCCGAGTAACTAGGTTTATACAGGGTGTCCAGAAAGTGAAGGATAATCCTTCACCTGCGGATAGGTTTATTATATATTTTCCTATCTGAAATCGAAGGGTCAGCTTCAACTTCATTAAGGACCTCTCCATCCACATCAATTCTAGACCTGCCTTCACGTTGACTTAGTCCTGGCAACCGTCCTTCGGCATACGCCAGATGGGTGTTAATAAACACGCGATATCCTGGATGATGTCTATTGGGATACCTGTAGCAATAAAAAAAATAATGATTCTAGAAAAATAAGAATTTAAGTTTAATTATTTTAGTATTATCTACTATAAAAAAGTGTTCAGCATAAAATTTTACTAAAGATTTAGTATCTTTTATTTGTTTGTAAACTTGAAAATTATTTCTGGTAAGCCTTTAGGTGAAAGTGGGGAAAAAATAAATCAACTTAGCTTTCTGCATAACGTTCAGTGGCTTCGGAACGAATATCTGCGTACTCGCTAGGTGTATCGTATCTGGGCATTGTTTAAGCCTAGCTCGAAGAAATCCGTTGTGAAGCCAAGTTGTCGAGATCACCGATATCAATGTCCACGTCACAAAGCAAAACCAAGTACAATATCAGAGCACAAACGTTAAAAAGCACTTGTTAAAACTCGAGAAAATAGGAGATCATGTCAGAACCGAACAGAGTCAAGCATGACAGTAAAAAGACGGTTTCACGGTGAACTTCATTGTAACGTGCCAGGTAGAGACCTTTTTATTGTTTACCAATGGAAAAAGACTTTCACAGTAACTTTACGTCAATTCCGTAAATTCCGTAAATCGACCTGCCCGCATTAGTACAATCATAAAAAATAGTTTTAAATGTAATGGTAAATAACTATACCGTTTTCGAATACTCAGTAATAAAGCAAATTTTAAAGGTTCTTGGCACGATCATTTTAATAAGTTTTTTAATTCCACAGGCTATCAAAGTTAATTATTAGAAAAAGAACAAAAAGTATTTTTTGAAAAACTTATTTTTCACGGGTTTCTTCAACATTTAAGGAAATAATTTGGCATTGCGTTTTATGAATTAAGTAACCACAAGTACTTAAAAAAATGGGACCTAAAATGTCGTCATTTGTCAAAATGGCATGCATCAAAAAGAAAAAAAAAATTTTTCTGAAAAGAAATACCGATAACTCAAAAATTATGAGACTTTCACCAGAAGTTTTTTTTTGTTTTTGAGGTAGGAAATGAATAGACCTATCCGCAGGTGAAGGATTATCCTTCACTTTCTGGACACCCTGTACATGACTATTATAAATAAATAGGTTCCATAAAAGTTACTTAGTTAAATACGTTTTTGTTACGGATGGCCTGAGATTTGGGGAATACTAAACTCTTGGTGAGAATTAATGAGGAGGGTGATGGCTGGATCCCGCGTTAACTCGTGAACGGGTGCCGTTTGGGGGTGTTCGTCGTTTGGATACTTGGGGGGAGGGAAACTTGCCGAGCTAACGGATGCAGATAAAAATAACCTGTATAGACATAAAGAGACTCTGTAAATTTCTTTTGAAAAAAATATCCCCGTAAAGTTTTTTGCCAGTTATTCTTCACGAAGGATTTTCCGAACTGGTGGTAGCGTCATGTTTTATTTGACGTCAAAAAGAACAAGTAATTGTCAATGTTGAGAAATCAATATTTCATTTCATTTCAACTGCCTTTACGTGGATTTGTTTCGATTAAAGGGAGGGAACAACCAGTGTAATTACCAGAACAAAGGTATTGTTAATTTGGGCCACGCCTCATTAATCAATAACATCTGTGATTAACTAATCTATGGTCCGAGATGCTACCGGTGCATTACATGCTCGTTTGCCGGCTGCTACAAAGTTAAAACAATTAAAATTTTAACTCACAATCCACGGTGTACTCGATGCGTTATTTAAATATCAGATACCTAAACCATTTATTACGGTTGTTCTTAATATTTTAATTTAAGCGTGAACCAAAAAATACAGATTGCCACATACCTAGGAGTCATATAACTTTATTCTTCTTAGTCTCTTATTAGACAGTTTATTTATGGCCCTATGGGCCTTTTAAATTTTACCGGTCTTAATGTTCTTAGTATCTATTATGCAAGATATCAATTTATTTCTACACACAGACAACCCCAATTGTATTAATCTCTAAAAATCTTACGCAAACATTTCCGTTATCTGCGGAATTCAATTTATTTATCACAATCTGGCAACAGAGGTGCGGTTTTAATACATATATTGTATCAAGTCGGTAACAAGAGCTCAGCGCTCACAAGCTTGCCTATTGCCAATTGGATTCAAACAGACAAGGTTTCGCTCCACCTTTAGCCGTTTAATTTCTAAATTATTGTGTTCATGTTGTAGCTGCAATAGTGATTTATTTATTTGTTTATATATGTTTAGAAGATTTACAGCAAAGATCACAAAATATTAGCTAATTGGTTTAAACTAATGCCATTCACAAATTTTCACCAATGAAGTGAAATAAACCCTCTGAGAGAGTTTCAAATAGCAATGAATGGCACTGTTCTTTATATGAAGGCCCGATGACAATCAGGCGCACGGCTGGACAACAAATGCTCATTAATAGCACCCTTAAGGCAAAGCCCTAAAAATTTACTTAGCAACATTTTATTAGTGTTGACATTTGATCGATCCTGGGACTTGCATGCGACCACAATGTAAAAACCCCACATGTTAAATAAACACTAGACGTTAATGTACACAATTTTTCATTCTGAATTGATTGATCGGTTTGGATCGCGTCTCACATAGATAATCGCCAGCAGGGGTAATTTGTTGTGTGTCGAGATTTTATTACAACGTATACGTGTCGCGCGCGTTTTATTTCTGATTTTTATTTTTATTGCATCAAGCGCAACTTTTGAGCGTTGTTAATATTGGGCGGTAGACGCGCTGTTAGGATTATGATTATTTGGATAATTTATTTATTTATTTAAAAATTCATATTTTGTTTCAATCATGAATTTCTGTTATACCAGTGAAAAGTTGACATTTTAATTGTGTTGTGCGATTGATTGCAAGTTAATATTATTTAATTTGATTAAATGTAAGCCATTTAACATTTTTGCCGTTCTTTCCAACTTTATCTTACTTATGAGGGCGGATTGAAAAGTTTGCGGCCTAACATATATCGCGTTGTCATATTATTATAAAACTACCCTCATATGAAACCTAGACTCTTTGTCAGTCTCTGTGCAATTTTTCTCTAAGATAAATACGTAATTATCTATTATATTGAACATTAAGTGAGAGTAAGTTTCTTTAATTTTGAAAATGGATAGTTTAGAGCACCGTGCCGTGATCAAATACCTCCACAAGAAACACTTAACTCCAGAACAGATTCATGAAGATATGGTGGCTACTTTAGGAACATCTGCTCCGTCGTATACAATGATAAAAAAATGGATAGCTGAATTTAAACGTGGACGAGAGAGCATCAAAGATGACCCCCGCTCTGGACGGCCTTCTACAGCTACGACTTCGGAAAACATCGAAAGAATATAATGGGAAATATCATGGGAAACAGAAGATTGAAGGTATCTGAGATAGGTGAAGCTCTAGGGATTTTATATGAACGTACACGTATACTAGGTAATGTAATGTGTCTTTAGTACGTAGGTATTGCTATTGTTGTTCCGTATATGATTTATTACAATGTTTTAAGATAATTTTAATAAAGATTTGTAATTAACTATATAAATATATAATAATATGTAAACTTTGTTTATCATGTGTTACGGTATCACTATGTTCTTCATTATAATTTTTTAATTAAATTCATAGCATGGCACGATGTCAGTAGTCGTTTCAGTGACGAGCTACTTATTTACCTGTAATTTTTGAACTTAAAAAATAAAATAAAGTCGGTCTTTAAGTAAATGCTGCATTTTGCTATGTTCCTAGGTATTCAGTTTTTACTGTATGTTTTAGTGTAAGCATCTGTTGATGGACCAAAATAAATAAATAAAACGTACACAAAACATGATCGTTAACGAATTAGGGTTCCACAAGGTGTCCGCGCGATGGGTTCCGCGGCTCCTTTCAGTTGAACAGAAACGAACTCGGCTCACGATTTCTAGAGACTGTTTAGAGCTCTTTCAAGCTGATCCAAACGAATTTTTGGCAAAATTTGTTACTATGGACAAAACATGGGTTCATCACTATACTCCTGAATCCAAAAAACAATCCAAACAATGGAAGAAACCCGGATCTCCGACCCCCAAGAAAGCCAACGTGTGTTTTTCAGTAAACAAGGTAATGGCATCGGTTTTCTGGGATTCTAAGGGTGTCATCTTGGTTGATTACTTAGAAAGAGGTCAAACTGCACACTATTACGTCGTTAACGCAAATAAATAAAGTCTAAAAGACCAGGATTGTTGACCAAGAAAGTTTTGTTTCATCAGGACAATGCTCGTGTTCATACATCTCCAGAATCGATGGCTCAAATAGTGAATTGTGGTTTCGAATTGCTTCTTCATCCCCCTTATTCACCTGGCTTGGCACCTTCTGACATCCACCTATTTCCAAAACTAAAAAAACTCTTAGGTGGAATGAATTTTCTGCCAATGAGGACGTCAAAGTGGCCGTAGATGCCTTTTTTGAAGACCTTGACGCGACATTCTGTTTAAATGGGATCAAGGCTTTGGAGGACCGCTGGACTAAGTGCCTAGGAGGAGAGTATGTAGAAAAATAAATATAAAAAATTTGCATTCATCCTGTGTTTTCTTATTTAGGTCGTGAACTTTTCAATCCACTCTCGAATCTAACTTATTATATAAAAGCAAGATTTATTGATTGAATAAGTCAAACAGAAACTTGGTAGGAATGTTTTTCAAAACAAAAAACAGTGACTAAACACTTAGATCCTTTTCACTCTATCTCTCCGATTTCCTGCGTCGGTAATGAAAACAAATGGACAAAGAAAAGTACATTTGTTGGTAACAAAAACTGTAAATTACAACTAAAATATCCAACAGCAAAATAAGCGATCCGGCTGCGACGTAAATATATTGTACTAAATTTAAGCCGCAGTTTCAGTGGCGTAGTCTTCAACACCTCACCGGCTTTTAGATTATAGATACACGTTACGCGTTTTTTTTAAACCCCAGACAAACACACCAGCTGTATGGCCCCAAAGTAAGCAGAGTTTATGTTATGAATGACCATCCAGTGATATGGGGGAAGGGGCACAGAATAAACACATATGACCCGAGAACATGACCCGAGAACAAATATTTGTGTTCATAACACAAATGACCAGGACTCGAACCTGTTACCTTCGGCGTATGAGGCAGCGCTACTTATCACTTCACCACTCGGTCGTCATTATGTAACGTACGTCAGGCGATTCAGTGTAATTGATTTTCTGATTATTATTATTTGTGAGATTATTAAGATCCACCCTGGCTGAAACACTACAATTCTGCCCCAAGTTTACAAAGCCGTGTCTGCTCCAATACGTGTCATTGGCAGAAACAGGTCCCCGCAAAGTAACGGCAGTTTTTTTGCTTAAATGTTGACTTTTTAAACGGATATGATAAAAGTTCTTTGATCGTGCACATGTGAAACGGAAATGAAGGTGAAGTAAATATTCGGTTCAAAGCCAATCGCTTTTCAGCATGTACGTTACACTTTAAATTTTAAATTTAAAGTTTTTAACTAACAGTTTATGCTCTTGTGTGTGGTGCACTGTCTGCATGCTAGATGTCTTGTGTTTGGATATTGAGAGGGAAAAATATTTGATCAAGATCACATACGATTTTCAGAAGTCTATTGAACAAATGAAAGATTATCTTTGGACTATTGCCTACGTAGGCAGGTAGCGCAGTAGCTCAAAGCGGGTACTTAGTTTAGTTAGTAAGTATTTGTAGTTTAGTTAGTTATTTATTAGACTGATAGAGGCATAAAGCAATATTTTGTCTAATGCTAGCTAACTTAAATAAGCACAAGTGGGTCTTAAATATTGTAACTGACGGAATACTGTAGCTTCATTATATCATTATTAAGGAACGTCTTTGACAATATCCATGTCATGTAGTAAATTGGTTAACTTGGTAACCTGCCATATATGTAATTAGATATTACGTTGGGTCAGATAAGCATAACAATAGATATTGGGGCTGGGGTAATACTGTCTACAGTGAGGTAAGTTTAGACAAAGATGTTTAGTGAAGTTTTGATTGAATAGACTGCAATGAAAATCCTTCATTATTTACTCTGATACATCTACAATATTGTTATAAAGACGAAAGACTTGTTTATTTTACTTTTATTTGTATAATGATCTAAATAAAAATAACTGTTTAAAACTATCGGGAATTTACGGGATTCTTACCAAGACTTTCGATTTTTATTTCGCGCGTCCGACCAGGTCCACGATCGTGGGGCTTGCAACAGCATCGCAATATCGGACGCGCGAAATAAAAATCGAAAATCGTGGTAAGAAAGATCTAAATAATCCTTTAAAAAAACATTACCGTGGCTAATTATATTTTGTCCTGAAGTTTCCAAGGGAAGGTTTCATACTTTTAAAACATTGTGTTTGATTAAGAACTGTTATTTATACACGTAGCGTAAGTTAACGATAACTCTAGTCTTGTCTAAGACATCAAGTTGGACGTAGGTACTCGCGAAATCACTATTCTTACCTTACACTCCATTTATTAGTAAAGAAGTTAGGCCAAGATGAGGTCGTCGTGTGATTGTTAGATCTGCCTTTTGAAACGACTTCTAGGGACTGACATTTAAAATCACGAATACAGGTTTTGGCCTCGACTCACGAAAACGTATGTTTAAAAAGCTATAGTAATGGTCTGTACTCTAATAAACGCAACGTGGGTCTTGAATTTAAAAAATGACAAAAGCAGATAGTACAAAAATGACCTACTAATAGTCAGTATATGAAATTAAAGGCCAATAAATATAGATTATCATACAATCATTAGTTTAAATATGTAGACCTTCCTACCATTGTGAGATATTTTTCTAAAATGTAACTTTTCCCCGATTTTTTTTAGGTCTCACTCTAGTTAATTCATTCAAAAAAGAACTGACAGAGTTTTGATTGACTGTCAAAACTAATCCGCCAATAACGTCCATTACTTGTGGGTTCATTCGACATCGTTTTGTTACTTTTTTGACATTGACATTGATACATTCAATAGAAAACAACATGGTAACTTATGATTGACTTTGCCTTTTTGCCTTTTAATTAATCAATCCTTCAATGAAGGCGTCTTCCCCGATATGTTGAAAATAGCACTCATCAAACCTATACATAAAAAAAAAACATCAAAACAGACCCCAATAACTTCCGCCCCATAGCCATAATACCAGGACCATCTAAAATCTTTGAGAAAGCAATGTGTAACCGCGTGTATCATTTTTGTGAAAAGTATGACATTTTCGATGACTCTCAAAACGGATTTCGGATAAAACGGTCAACAACACTAGTAGTCTATAAATATATACAAGAAATACTTCACATTATAAACGATAAAAAATACGCAATCGGTATCTTACTTGATATGTCCAAGGCATACGATAAAGTCCTGTTTAATGTATTACTAAATAAACTATACAGCATAGGAATCCGCGGCACTCCGCATAAATGGTTTACATCGTACCTAACAAATAGACAACAATTAGTAGAAATTGAATATTTTAACTCAGCAACTAACGAAATAGAAACAGTTAGATCGGAGTATAGAGCAGTGAATGCATCTATCCCACAAGGCAGTGTAATCGGTTGTCTCCTTTTTTTGATATACATCAATGAGTTGCCAAAAGTCATGAGCGAACCATGTGTCTTATTCGCTGACGATATCTCACTTCTTACCTCTTGCGATAGTAACTCCGGCATAAATGAAAAAATCAACGTCATCCTTCAGAAAACGGTAGATTGGCTTTACAAACACAATTTAAATATTAATTTTAATAAAACAAAAATAATAACATTCCACCCTCATCAAAAACACCCTATAGGCATTAAATTCAAATTTAAAAACACAGAAATTGAAACCGTTAAGAATTTTACACTTCTAGGCATAGATATAGACACACATATAAACTGGAAGGACCATGTCAAAAAAGTTCGTTTGAAACTGGCAAGATTTGTATACGCGCTCCGCGAAGTAAAAAAGACAACCGATCTAAAAACTGCTTTGATCACATACTACGCGTATGCACATTCATGGCTCAGCTACGGTGTCATCCTCTGGGGTGGCAGTGTGGATGCGCCATCTGTGTTCACGGCCCAGAAAAAACTACTACGAATCCTTGTCAGTATCGAACAAACGGACACTTGTAAACCCCACTTCATACACCATAGAATCCTTACACTTCCATGTATATATATATATATTGGAAATCTGTAAATTTGTTAGAAAATATCCAGAATACTACACTAAACGCGAAGACATAACAATAAAATACTCCCTGAGACCGAGTCGAAGAAAGCAACAAGTAGCACCACCGTCTCGACTCACACTACTGTCGTCCGGCCGCTGGAGATGTCAATAAAAATATATAATCATTTACCTGAAAATATAAAAAACCAAGCCAAAGATAAAGAATTTATTAATAAACTAAAACAACTTCTTCTCACAAAATGCTACTATTCAGTTAAAGAATACCTAAAAGAAAATTTTAAATAACTAGCTTAATGTACAGCTGACCCTACAACATTTATATAATTTACCAACTGATTTAAAAACACCCACCAAAATAATACAAATTTAAATAAATACCTACCAGAGAAATGTCACATGATGTCACTATACCCTATAATCAACACATAATGATAGTAATAGTAAGTTGATTTAAATAAAAAAGAAGCTACAGATAAATAATTTATTAAAAAAGAAACATACCTAACTTAATTTAACATATAGTAACTACTCACTACTAAATTTAATTCATCAAACTCAATATTACTTAATTGCCTTTTTAACATACCTACCAATTTAACAACAATACATACTTAAATAATATAAAACCTCGTATAAATAACCAGTAGGATAAACCAATATTTGCTTTTTTGTAACATAGTAGTATTATTAAACACGAAGCGTTACTTACTAATATTATATAATGCTTAAGCTAAGTAACAACAAAAATATATATGTTAAAATATTTAATATAAAATAATGATATAATAATGTAGAAATGGGAAATAAGGTAAAAATAGAAATTATTATCGGGTAAGGTTTAAAAGAAATATGTATAGTATTTGTATTTTGGTAACTAGTAATAAGCTTAATGTAATGTCCCTCACTCATTGCAGTTCCCCTACGGGGTATCACAAGAACTACAACTATACCTAATTAAGATCTTAAATGTTATGTGATAAGCAATAAAGAAATTTGAATTTGAATTTGAATTAGATTTTTCGCAAATTATTTATTATTTTTTTACTAGAATTTTAGATTTAAAATTAGGGAAGTTTAAGGGGGAAAAGGTTACTCATGAGTTACTCTTTCATGCGTACTACTGACCATTAGCAGGTCAAAATCCCATATTGAGTTTGACCATCATCTTTACAATCTCATTATAACGGTACTGCGTATGTATGTTAAATGTACGTATTTACATTTAAACTTGTAATCTGATCGACAGATCTCTAAAAATTCAAAACCTTTTACTACTTAGTCCTAAAACAGTTTCATAAATCTACACATGACTGCAAGTAATTTACCATAAGGCGTGGCAAGGTCGGCGTCGGATTTTGGCGCGAACCGGCGCTCTGACCATACGAGACACATGACTCATGCATGCGCACGCGCAATGCTTTTACTACTCGTACTTACCTATTTGTAAAAGTAGGATTTATACGGCCTTAAGTCCATCCATGGATAAGTGTTCACGTTAAATGGTGTCGAAATTTGTGGGTGGCCACTTTACGCGAATCCCTAATACATACGATTTTCCTAATGGTAATTTTGTTATTTGCTATCCCTCAAGATTGTTTGTTTTCTGTTGATTACATGTTTTTCTGTATATTCCTTGATCAAATATCATTTTTGTAAGTAGGAAGGTATGTACTTATATAAGGTTACGTTTTTTTCTATTGTGTAACTGCCTCCCAGATATCTAGATAGGTGTGTGGCTCCGCACTTTGACTCTAAATGTTTAAAATTTTTTTATGGTAAGACTAAAAATCAAAAAAAAAAAACGGTTCTTTGTAGTCGAATGATGAAGACTCACGCAATCTGGAATATTTTTTTTACAAAATAAATTATTTTATTTTACACCATTTATCATTATTAAACACCCTGTATTATGTACCTATATATTAATGCAGTTTCTTTCAGTTACATGTGGTACTTTCTTACAACAGTCCCAACAGAACCAAGGCTGATTACAAATTTTATTTAATTATTTGTTTGTAAAAGGGAAAACATTCTATTTATGTAGCAGTCATGGAACGAATGTAGAGAACAGTATTAGCAAATACTCCTTGTTCACTTTGTACGTTGGTTCGCACTCATTTTTACAAATTAGATTTACAAGGATTTTTTTATGGACTGTGAAACATATATAATTCTTTTTGAATATTTATAAAAGTTAACAGTTAATTTCATTTCGTTTTTTTCAGTTCCTTTTGGGCCTGGGGTACCGGAACAATGGTGTCCCTATTTGAGTCAGAGGAGGAGAAAAGTAAGTACCTAAAATATATGCACTAGGTATATAACATACATATTTTATATAATATAACCAATTATAACATTCTTATTCAGACATTAGGCACAATAAACGATATCTCAATTCATAAGAACATAAATAATTCAAGTTTACAATTACAATCTCAAATAACCTGTAAGTGCATTCACAATTATAAAAACGTGAACCAATGGAAATTCAAGAAATTATAACAATAATGTCAAGATACAAGGTCGGCGCAGTTGATTTAGTGAGGGAAGGCAGGGTCGCGGGGAAAGGTTGAGGAGGGGGGGAGTCGAAGTTTATGAGACGTCGAGTTTGGCCAGGTGACGGCCGGCGCACGCGCAGATACGGAGTGCGCAGCTGACCGACAGGCACCGACAGCAGAATAAGTTTACTCTGTTTTAAGAAAATTGTAAATGTAAAAATATGTTGGAAATTTATTAAAATAGTAATGTGACGTGATAAAGTTTTACTTTTGCAATGGAAGTCCTTAATAAATTACGTTTACATAGGTTAGTCAAATTGCATTTTCGACTTTTAAGTCAGTCAGACATTGAATATTATTCGTATTAATTTATAGACGCGTCATATACAACCAGCTTAAAAATATTGACTACAAAAATATTTACAACCCCAGAATATAAATATCCGTATATTTAAAAATAATAATAATGAGAAGGATAAAAATAACACTACAATTAACATATACCTTAACTAATCGTAGAGTCAATGAAGTCACGAGTTTCACCCGCCAATCGCTGCGCTAGCTCCGAATAAAAGCGATGAGCCCCTTGTCCCCAGGACCCCATGGTTTCAACGCCAAAACCCTCAAAAATATATCCACTACCCAGATTTTCACATTTTCTAAGATAATGGCTTTCAGCATTGTTGGCAGCGGTACCAGATTAAACACTGGTTACAGGAAGATGAGAAGCCGCGACAGTGTCTACGTAGGTTGCACCCAAACCCACATCTGCGGCCTACGGTATCCAATCATTTGACAAAATACAAATAACAAATTTTAATTTCAAAAACAACGTTTGACAAAATTTATCATATTACAAACAATGGTTTAATAAACTGCTCATTAGACAAAATATTTACTAGCAAAAATTTCATTATGCCAAAACATAATTTCACAAATTGATTATTTTTTAAACTACATGCAAGCATCTGACGCTCTCTCCGTCTGCTTTCTGCTTAGTTTTTCAAACGTTGTTTGTAAAATGATCTTTTGTCGTACGTTTTTTGTCAGCCAGCGAACAGCCTACCCATCAGCCAGGACCAGAGTCACAGCATCAGATCGCTTGCTTATTTTTGGAATAGTCGAAAGTGTTGATTTGATTTTTCGTCGAAGTGTTAAAAGAAGTGAAATATGACGACTGAGTGGTGTAGCGGTTAGTAGCTCTGCCTCATACGCCGGAGGTCCTAGGTTCGAGCCCTGGCTAGGGCAATCAATTGTGCGATGCATGCGGGGCAATAAATTGTCTCGGGTATGGTTGTGTATATTTTTTTATATATGTTTATCTGGGTTCCCTCCAGTTCTAGTGTGTCTGTAAAAAAAATCTCTCTCAAAAAATCTGTATTTGTGGGTGAAGTTGTGGGTAAAGTATTAGGTTAGTAGTAACCCACTACTTGTGTAAAAACAATTTTGCGTAGTTACGTGTTGCACATGTCTAGGTAAGTAGTGTACCGCAAACAATGTTTTTATAATTGCTTATTTATGTCAGTTAACCTTTGCAGATAAAAAAACTGTTGATTTAGTTCATATTAATTAGTCAAACATTTAATATTTTTACCACTTATAATATTACAACTTTACAATATTTTTATTTCATAATTGGGAATACTTTTCTAAAACAATGAAAAGCTAGTGCACACTCGGTAAACAAGAGATATACAATATGCAACACACGTATTTACAAAATGCCTTTATTTTTCGTGAAATTTCATAGGCTTTGTCATATTACAACGATGTCATGTTTCAATAGCATGCAATGGAGTATATTGGCACTTTGAATATCTTACAGAAAGCTCTTAGGGGCAGTATATATTCAGGCTGGCATTAATCGGCCCGGCCCAGCGACAAAATCGAAAATGCTTGCCGGCTTATGGCATTCGGGTTTTGACGAGACGAGCCGACCTCATAAAATCCGAAAGGACTTTATTTTTATATATGTTCTTCATACTGTTTGTATAATTATTGTATAAATAAGTTGCTCTCAATTTGTATTATAAAAGCAAGCTGTATTGATTTATATTTATATTTATTTTTATATTTTTATTTGAATTCCGTTGAAAGAAACAGAAGCTGTTGGGCTACGTTGTTGTGAAAGTACTTAGTTCTCAGGACTTAGTAAGTTTAAAGTACCTACTTAAGTGAAAAATACTTCGTGTAAAAATGTAGGCCATTAGGAGATTAAAACCTCGTCCGTCTAGCTCTAGTTTGTAGTAGTTATGAAGACTTAAATGAAAAATAAGTAACGCATGAAACGATGGCCAAAAGTTAGTTTGAAAAAATTACGCTGAAAGTACAAGTTTGCAATGTTTTTCAAATCACTATTTTGACTTACTTCGTAGCATATATTTGTTTGTTTTGTTTTTGTGACACTTTGGGCAATCATTTGGATATGAATAAAAAAAAAGGCACAATTATTGTCTATGGTGGAATTCAATTAAAATGTTCCCAATTTTATTACGCCTGTTACGCGGGTAGAAGTCTTAAACACAAATTATACGAGCACAGTAATACAAAATGTTGATCTAACGTTTCTTTCATAAGATCTAACGTAGGTAAGTTGCAATATCTGAATAATTCAAACCAAACCCATAAAGTCAAAAAAAGTGCGTGAAGTTCGAAGCGCGAAAAATATGATAATTTTTTAAGCTTCACTGATTTTGCTATCTGTACACAATACAAAGGCAAAATATTACTCCAAAGTACTTGTACAAAATACAGTTTTTCACACCTTTTATGAAATTGCCATGCTATTTCACCTGTACATTCATGTAGAAAATAGTTAAATTAATTAGTTTTTTATGTTAGTGGAGGCTTTTTTTTTGACCAGTACATCCCACCTGTTCAGTATATATATATGTAACTACTTACTGGATGATCACGTAATAGCAAATCTTACCGAGCAAACAGGTTTAAAATCGACATTAAAATATTTGGCAAAGACGGGGTTTGGAGGGGCATATCACTATCATATATGTCTAGAATACTATCTCTGATCCTGAATATATGACCTCCAGAGTCATATATGTTGCAGGTTATAAATACATAATCATGGTTCTACGACCCTATTGTTGTCATGTGTGATTGCAATGGTGTACGAATTGGTTACGTACACCGCTATTGCTTCAGTAGTCTGTATTGTGTTATTTATCTTGTTATTAAAGAAAGAAGAAAAATAAGAGGAAAAGAAGAAAAGGTAAAAATAAAATTCCGGGCAGGCAGCAGCAGATTATTTTTTATAAATTCAGCAGGGTTGCCAATAATAGTTTTAGAATACCGATAAGCATGTTGCGAACTTACGCCAAATTTTTACATTTGCTTTTTATCCATCATTAAAACCGTTACAATAATTAATTGCCTTACAATTTAGATTTGGTGGATTTTATATCTGGTAAGGATGAAAATAAATGTGAAAATTCATATTTAATATTCAACACGGCTAGAACTGTTTCTATTATCCTCTCTAACAGCAAATGTCAAAAATCTTTGATCAAAGACTGTAAGACTCATAGGTGTATATTCTATTAATAATAATAATAAATCCCCAGACAAACACACCAACTGTATGGCCCCAAAGTAAGCAGAGTTTGTGTTATAGATGACCATACATCGAACTAGGGGGGACGCAGAATAAACATACATATATAAATATCAACAACCATGACCCGAGAACAAACATCTGTGTTCATCATACACATGAATGCCTAGGCCAGGACTCGAACCTGGGACCTCCGGCGTATGAGACAGGGTTGCTGACCACTACGCTACTCGGCCGTCAAACTCAAGTATTATCAAACAATTATGACTCATAGATCTATGATTCTAGATATAATAATATAATACTCCTTAAAGACACTCTCGACTCGTCCAGCTTCCAAACAAAAACGGCAACAAGTCGGTATATTCTGGTGGGAGATGGGCTATGAAACGGGTATTTCTCCATATTTTTCCTTTATCGTCAAAAAAAAGTTATAAAACGTACCACTACCGGTAGGTACCTACAAGGATATCCATTATTTCCCGGATACGGTGTATATCTTTTTAATGGCTTGTAAAGTGCATAATCCGCAAGTTTTATACATTATAGAATCAATTTGTACCAGTGTACCAATGAAGTTTCTTAAATATGCATTATTATCAATGGATATAATTAGTGGGTTGAGGAATCACACATAAAGCTGGGGACTTAAATTGTGTTACGTAAATATAAATAAAAAGTTGGATTTAGACTTTAATTTTTTATTGACTTTAATTGACGACCGAGTGGTGTAGTGGTAAGTAGCCTTGCCTCATATGCCATACGCCGAAGGTCCCAGGTTCGAGTCCCGGCCGGGGTATTCATTTGTGTGATGAACACAGATGTTTGTTCTCGGGTCATGGTTGTTTGTGTTTATATATGTATGTTTATTCTGGGTTCCCCCCCAGTTCGCTGTATGGTCATCCATAACACAAGCTCTGCTTACTTTGGGGCCATACAGTCGGTGTGTTTGTCTGGGGATTTATTTATTTATATTTATTATTTATTTAATATGTGGAGGTGAGGTCAACTCTTGCTCTAGTTTATTTCCCAAATTAAGAACATGGTAAAACTGTTTACATTTTATTGACCACCCTACAGTGCGTTAATAAGTGTTTGGTACGAAAGAACTTTTATAAATTTGCCATTTTTAGATTACGAAGTTGCTAATGTTTGAAACGTATTTCAGAACGATTTTATTTCCATTAAAAAGTAA
The DNA here is from genome assembly GCA_923062675.1 of Marasmarcha lunaedactyla. Taxonomy (NCBI): domain Eukaryota; kingdom Metazoa; phylum Arthropoda; class Insecta; order Lepidoptera; family Pterophoridae; genus Marasmarcha; species Marasmarcha lunaedactyla. The sequence continues at coordinate 5,845,751 of OV281339.1, read as the reverse complement.
AAACTTTACGGCTTTTACATTTCTTATTCTTCACATAAGCATTTCGCGGCCATTCCGCCATTCGAAATGCTAAGTCTATTGTTATCTTTGAATCAAGGTTACACAATCTTCTTTTAGAGAAATTATAGATTGCAACTGTATATGTATCTTTGTAATTTCATGTTATATACAGGGTGTCCCAAAGGTCAACGTCAAGCCGAAACCGGGTGATAGGCTAGGTCATAACAGTAATCTATATATATATATGCATATATTTCTGAATTTTTTAAAAGTTGTATGGTTATATGCTTATAGAGCTTGATTTTTTATTTGATTTTTTTTTAATTAGTAAAATATCTTCCGCTCACTTACTAGATTTCCAATTACACAAAGGTTGTCCGGAAGAGATCGCTGCTAGCGATAAGACCGCCTTTGCCCACATTCGATTTAAGTAATTTACTGCTAATCTTTTTATTGTAATGTTTATTTTGTGGGAGCAATAAAGAGGTATTATTATTATTATTATTCGCCGGATGCAATCGCCCTACGCTCAGTCTATCATAAGTTTGTATATCATAATAAAAAGCATTCTATTTTTTCATAATTATGTATAAGTTAGCTGTAAGTTTTCCAAAAAGTTTTAAATAAAATAAAATAAAAATAAAACAAAGGCCAAATACTAGGCAAGTTGTCGACCGATGAATATTCTATGATATGAAGGGTGAATGATGCAAATATCATGAAATGCCCAATTCTTTGATGGGACGACGATATGTTTTTGATGACGACATTTATATAGTAAAAAATATTTAGTAAAAAGATGTAATTTGACCTAACAAACTGCCTAAACTGTTTTTTACTGCTAAAGATAAATTTTAGGCTGTTTATGATAATTAATAAATGAGATAAGCAAGTGAACATTTCTTTTTCAGACGGCCCGCTAAGCATAACTGTACATCCAGATGATAAAAATGTAGATTACAATGAAACAGTATTAATCGAATGCGGCACAAAAGGAAATGTCACCCGTTACGTGTGGTATAAAGACGGGGTGGTCGTCAAAAATACTGACCGGATAATGATGAGCTCTACTAAAATATGGCATACCCTCAAGATCAACTCAGTGACAGTGCACGATAGCGGTATCTATACGTTTACCGCTTTTAATGGCAGTGAAGTTGTAGGTGCCAAGGCATTGCTATTCGTCGGACCACCAGGCGCAACAGGGTATTTTTACTATCTGGCCTCGTTCAGCCAGCACGTTACCATCACCTCGCCGTTTCCCCACGTGCAAGTGCCCGTCGGGGAGGAGATTAAGCTTACTGTCACGCTGGAGCCAGTAGCATTCACATACCATTGGTTTAAATCAAATAGTCCTATAAAAGAGTGTAGTCGGATAAAAATTTATGAGGATCCAAATTGCACTCAATTAGTTATCGAGCACGCTGAGCTCACTGATACCGGTGTTTATTACATAGTGATCAACACCAGCATGGGAGTAGCTTCAGCGGTCACCAGCGTCGTTGTTTCCAACCACGAGAACCTGACTTTCTTAGAGTGCCGTGTGAAGTCGGTAATACAGGAAGCACTGCCTGAGGAGGTGGAGTTTATCGCAGGCGATCAGAGAGCCCTTATGTGCCGAGCCAACATCGACCAAAACACAACTGTCGAATGGCTTAAAGACAACGTAGTAATCAAACCAACAAACAACTTGAGAATCGAATGCATTTTCGCAGGAAATTTAGGACTATCATTCATGGAAGTATCTGAAAAAGACGCCGGTGAATATTCCTTAGTATTAAAGAACAGCAAAGTCGGAATTATTGATAAGTCGAGTTGCTTCGTTAGCGTTTCCAGTGAGTATGTCTTGATTATTATGAATATTCTGCATTATTGAAAAGACAATAAGCTGACATATATTTCCAGAACGAATGGTGCAGGAGTCGTCCGACGAGCCGACGCTGCTGCGGCCGCTGCAGTCGGTGATGGCCTGCGTGGGCGCGCGCGTCTCTTTCGAGTGCAGTTTCGACCTGCGCGCCTTCCACCAGTACTACTATGTCGTGTGGTATGTTGGCAAACGCCGCGTAGAACGAACCAACAACACATTCTGCGTAAGTACATACTCATAACAATAATTTTATGCACATAGGTACAACTGCATGTTTCTCAATATTTATATCCTTGTTTTTTATAAGCTTAGCAGAACGTTTCCATAATTTTACCAATGCTTTCAGGTGGTCACACATAAAGGAAATTTCATCCTGGCTATTAAGTATGTGGATCCATCTATGAACGGGGACATAACGTGCGAGTTGCGTCGCGCGGAGTTGAGACGCAGGTCCTACGTGGTAGGTCGCACGTCTGCACAGCTCGCCATTGTTCCCTTATTGTTCATTGAACTCAACCAAGGTGACAAAGAAGTAACATGTAAGGTATTAAGAGAAACGACGAGAGAGTCCTACCCCTGGCGGACGCAAAGTAGGAGACATGTTGGATGGATCCATGATCCCCATCATCGTCACGTAAGTTTTGTATGGTGTATAATTCTTGTTTCGATGCTCTGCTATATCATGGCTTTTTTATTTTACTAAGTAACATTGTGTGCATAGTATGATATGTTTGCGAATGCTTTAAATTTTGTAATCGAGATAATTATTATGCTATATTTAATTATACTTATTCGTTTTGTTCAATAGTTACGAAATGAGTATCACAGCTCGTGCAAACCGGTGCCGTATACAGAAGTGTTTGAGATGGACGTCAGATACTGCAGGTAAGTTCATGGCAAATAATACAGATCTTCCAATTCAAATTTTATCTTGACTCTGTGCAGCTCTAAGTATATTAACACTCCTTTGTTTAATAAATTTTTTGGTGCTGGAATAGGCAAAGTTCCAAAAATATTAAATTTCCAGACTTACAGACCATCCAATTCAAATTTTGTCTTGAAACTGTGCAGCACTATGTAACCACTACTGTTTCAATTTCTTTTTATGCCTGAATAGGCCAAAGTCACGAAAATATTAAAATTTCAGACTCGACGAAGATGGGTTCTATTTCATGGAAGTGAAGAATTACGGCTCCGAAAACCTTAATCCTAGAGCCGTGGTCGACGATGATGAGGAACTTAGCAATGAAGACGATGAAAAAGTTATTGTGCTAGAGTGGTAAGTTGCAATTTCATTATGCACTTGCAGTTTCGTCCGTGACTAACATCTCATTTAGATTTTCATATTCAACAAACTTTATTTGCCCGTTCCTTGCCCTTTACAGTTGGAATTATTTAGTTTTTATTTGATTTAAAGAAGGCCCTGTCTTAGTAGCTAATACAAAAATATAAAACATTACTTAGAAGAAAATACATTATGAACTACCCACTAATTTGTGTGTGTTTGATTATGAAGTAATGTAAAAGAAGATTCTTAACGTGTTATAACACAATGAATCTCTAGAGAATAAGCATGTCTGTTAACACGAAATATTAAATTAGAATTACGTTATGAGGAAGAAACTAACTTCTGAAAAACAGATCTGCGTTCCAATGTCGTAAGAAAGAAATTTTATTCGCTTGTATTAAAAAAAATTGAAAAATAAAGATTTTATTATTTATTATTAATGTTAAAAACTTCAAACAACCTTATTTAACCTGGTACCTAAAAAAAGTAATAATTCTTAAAATGTTGTTATTACCAGGATTAAAGCTGCTGCCAGCACTATTACCATCTCTAACACAAGTTAGGCTGAGTCCAGAGTTCAATCGAAAGTCGTTCCTTGCTCATTACAACATTTTTATAAGAGACAATGCCCGGGTTTTGGCCGATGCTCGTCCACTGCAGGACAAATCTGATGAACAAGGACCGTCTTGCCAACAGAACCCTTATTCATTACAAAATTTTCTCCAGGGAATCCCATCCAAACATCCATGGGTTCCGAGTCTCCTTGCTGCAGCCGGACGGCATGTTCTACGAGGCGGGAATGGTCACCGAACCGCAGTTCACACTTCGCCACTCCGATATAGAAAAGATGTACACCTTCAGGATTTGTGCTATGAAGATAGATGAGGATGACGATTATGATCTGTCTGTTTGTGAGTGGAGTTTTGTACGTTTTTCTTTGGGGTATTGGGTTGGATATTTTTTGTTTAGTTTCTTTTAAAGTCGAGTACAATTGGGGCAGTCGGTGAAGTGCGTGAATCGGTGTGGCGGTGTGCTGTCTTTTGTAGGCTCCCCGTTTGCTAGGGGATGATGACACTAAAGGGGATTCGAATGCGAATCTGAGCCAGCACTAACGCCTCCAATAATTTACCAATACCTGACATATGTATTCAAATAGCAATTTATTTTCTACGACTTAAATGTGAGTACTGTGTAGGAAAATTGAACGGATGTAAACTATTTTATTGATGTAAATTATGAAAGGAAACAAAATAACAACAAAATACTAAGTATAATTCATATTGATATATTTACTTAGTTTTATTTAAAATAATGAAACCAAAATGTTTTTAATCATTCAAAGTTACAAATATCAAAATGTGTCCATAAATGATTACTAAATACATAGACGAGACATACGCGAGGGTTTTCTTATTAATTCCTTAAGAAACATGTGGCGTAGAATATTACACTGGTACAGCTTTGGCTTTGACTCAACCTTGGTCTTTGCTCCCAGGTCTCATAGACCCCAAGTACCCTGCAGACTTCGGTAACTACGTGACCAGTAAGGCCGTATCCTGCTTCCCAGAGCCCTTCAACGAGTACGTCGAGATCATGGGCGCGGGAGCTTTCGGCCAAGTCCTGTTAGTGCATAATGACCGCAAGGAATACTTCGCTGCTAAGGTTAGTGATTTCAGGAGCGTCTGAAAAGGAAGTCTTGCGGTGCTCACCAAGACACTTGTTCACTTAAGTATGTTATAAAAACAATTTCGTTAGTTAGATCCTTTGGTTAAAGTAAACGAGTGAAAGATACGTGAACAGGTGAAGTTCTTACATAACGTACCTGAAAAATGGGTGCGGTACTTACTGACATTTACTCAATTATATTTTCTCGACAAAAAAGAGATAGAGCGACTTAAAACAAGGGCTAGCGAGCAAGACAAAATACGAGTATTCCGTGTGCGCATAATGCCTTTTATATTCGTGTTCAGTCGTATATTGTAGGTTCAGTTCGCGTAGTGATTAAACCGCTTATTAACTTCGTCACTGCCGCCATACTAAGAGCAAAACATTATAAAAACTCAATTATTTTGCTGTCGTAAAGTAATATTCGTTCCAAAAATACATGTCAATAGACTTAAAGTATTTTTCTTGACAATTATAATCATTATGCTCTGTTTGAGATAATCATGTAATAGTTTGATCCATCATGTTACCTTAATAAATATATAATTGTATGGTACCAAGTTGATCAGAAGGTCGCTGGTAGGAGCTATTTATTATGCATTATGCAATGATTTAAGTTCAGATTTTGGATAAACTTTAAAAATCACAACCTTAAACATAAAAAATTAATTAAGGAGGTTTTTGTAATGTATACAGTCGTTAATTAAATATAAAGAAAGATATTACAATGCTTAAACTATTAAAACGGCATTGAGAAAACGCATTAAAATAGTGGAAAAATACATAATGTGCAACTACAGATAAAATAGACGAGGCAGACACACTCCTGGCACTGTTTTGGTGTATTTACCTTTAAAGCTTTATGTTTTGTATTTTTAACCTATTTTTAACCTGGACGAAAGTCGAAATTTCGACATAGCAAGAAATTTTAAACTGTCATATACTCGTAGATTCTACCTAAAAGAGTGTAAAAGAATAACGACTCTATATTAATTTTATTAAGGGAAGCACAAAATGTACCTATAATAATAAATCAAAAATACTTTTGGCCATGAAGCGTCACGTTGTTTGGATCTATAACTTCGTACCTAAACTTAAAATTGTGATGAAGTTATAAAACATGTTTTCAAATAACGTCGTGGACAATGATTGCCTTTGTTTTATCGTGATTTAAAATTTGAAACATGACGTCATCTCGACATATAACGATGGTAACTGATCGACATGGAGCGAGTGCTAGCAAACCGTAGATATGACAATGTACAGCTAAAGACTTATCTCGTGTCCGAGATACAAAGCCACTGAAAGATAATTGCTCAGACTTGTGTGCATGTTAATTTTTTTCTTACACGATCTTCTAAACTTGCCTTTTACTTCGGCCCGTACAGTTAAGATGCTGCCCAAGGGTAATAAGGAATAATTTATTTCAGGTGATCAGAACCATGTCAGACAAAAGGCGTGCGCAGGCGGCTCGCGAGTTCGAACTGCTGCGCACTTTGCACCACCCTAAGATTGTGTCGCTCAAAGACGCCTTCCACGACGAACGCATCTACGTGCTCGTCATGGAGTAGTTAGTATAATGCAGTATTTTTTATATTCATATAAAAAATTCGAGTTGTTCATCACAATCATACGATAATTGATTAAGAAAATATAAACGATATGCTATTTTGTATTTTTTTTTTACAATAAGTACACTTCTAAATAATACTTTAACTGGATTCCTATGATTAGTGACTCAGTTTCAATAACAATTTATATTTTGTGACAAAACCTGTAGTAATATTTTTTATTTCCAACTAACAATAATGTAGATAAATTTAAACGAGATACATTTACAAATTTTTATGAATCAATGCATTTTGAGTTTAGAGAAACTATAGTTCAGGATCTTTTTGAAATATAACGAAAATGCGAATCGATAGGTACTACAGTTGTACAGGGTGGGCCTTACATTTTTGCAAATTTGAAACATGAATATAAATCAAAACTACAAATGTTATTTTCTTGATCATTTATTTAACGTAATAAATGTTTAGTGAATTTTTTTTTAATGACGTGGTCGAGATGTGCTCCATCTGGTCGTTGGCACTCCTGCAATTGACTACGCAAACTTTGGAAAACTCGCTGACACATGCTGCGAGGGATCGCGGATATCTGCTCGTTGGCGTTTTCTTTTGATCGGGATATGATCTTTGGTTTATTAAGGTACACTCGACCCACAAGAAAAATTGAGAAATCATTTCTTTAATCAACGCTAAAGTCACATTTGACGTATGGCACGTTGCTCCGTCTTGTTGCATCCATGCCATGCTGTTGTACAATTCAAATTCATATAGCTGCGGTGTCAAAAACTCTCGCAACATCTTCACGTATTCCGCTGAGTTCACAGTAACATTAATTTCTTGATTATTTTCAAAGAAATACGGACTGATTATGCCCTTTGCTGATATAATAGCCCATAGTGTTGTTTTATTTGAATGAAGTAACTTTTGGTGTATAAGGCGAGGGTTTCCGCTGCTCCAATATCGACAATTCTGCTTGTTCACGTGCCCATTGATGTGAAAATTGGCCTCGTCCGTAAACAATATATTCTCAGCCAATAACTTACGTTGAATGTAATCGTTTGGTTTCATCTCCTGCACACTTTGTAGCTTATATGGGTGTAGTTAATCGTCCAGTGCAAAATTCGCCGCAGACTAGTCCTAAGTATCAGAGATTGAGAGTTGCTTACGGAAATTTCAACCTCCCGTAAGTGCTCATCACTTCTTGAACGTGGCCTTATTTGTTTTATATTTGTTGTGGATCCCGTTTGCTCGAACTTCTTGAACCTTGATCTTTGATTAAATTAATACTTGGACACTCACTTACACGGCGTAATCCGTATTAAATTGTAAATGGGCGTCGTACAGTACCCGCTACCCGCGCGGCCTCCCTTTAACGGTTTTTGAGAAATCGAGTGTTGATATTGCAAAAATGTTTAGCCTACCTTCTATACTTCATAGAAACCACTTGAACCACATTGAAACTTGACGCGATGAATTTTTGTCATAAAAGTGAATCGTAAATCTTATAGCCGTAAATCTTCAAAACCACTGTTTGAAAAATAGTATCAAAAAACGTGAATCATCGGTCTAGGTTTCAATGCTGGCCCCATAATAAAAGCTTAAAGTAAAGGCTTGCTCAAATGTATCCTCAGGTTTTTCACCCAGCGTTATTACCAAACAGTTTTACCAACACATCCCTTTCCATCCCACAGTCTTTGGGGAGGTGAGCTGTTTGAGCGTGTAGTAGAAGAGGACTACCTAACAGAACATGACGTCATCTACTACGTAAGACAGATTGCCTCTGGTCTAAAGTACATCCACAACCAATCTATAGTACATCTTGACATCAAGCCAGAGAACATTGTGTGTATCTCGCCTAACTCCCGAAGGATCAAGATCATTGATTTCGGATTGGCCCGCGGCTGCCGGAAGCACTCGAAAATACAATGTGTCTACGGCACAAAGGACTACATGGCGCCTGAAATTCTCAACTATGACCATATATCGGTGGCATGTGACATGTGGGGTCTTGGCGTTGTTACTTATTTGCTGTAAGTGCTGGTTGTTGTATTTTGTGAAATATATTAATAATTGGTTTTGAATGTAAATGAAGTATTTTTTGTACATATTAGTAAACTCATAATAACTTTAACTATATATATTATTTTCGTTCAAATTCCAAAGATGACTTAATTGATGGTTGATATATAGGCACATAGAACAAAGGGTCACTTTATAAAAACATAGATCATGGAGGTTGAATCTCGGTATTACTCGGCACTTTTGGATGTAGATCTAGATCTAGATCAAGCCGCTTTCCCTGGTGACGGTGACAGCAAGTGGCAAACAAAGACATTCCCGCTTTCCTGCAAAACGCTCACCTGTGCCAGGTTTTTAAATCTTACAACGCAAACTAACATATATCTCAATCCCCACAGGCTCTCTGGAACAATGCCGTTCCGCGGCAAGTCTTGGGCGGAACGAAGCGTCAACATTACCTTGTGCCGCTACGACTACAAAGATTACGCGTTCGAATTCGTGTCTTACCTCGCGCGGGACTTTGTAAACAACCTCCTCGTGCTGAACGACAGAGCCAGAATGACAGCTAAGCAGGCACTGGCGCACCCTTGGTTGGCAAATGGCCCACCAGACGGAAGGAGCGCGCGAATGACGGTGGCCAGGCATAATATGAAGGATTTTCTTACGAAATGCAAGAATAAGTGGATGGTACGTTTATTTATAACTAGAATATTTTATTTCAGCATTGCAGTATTTGTTTAATGGATCTCAAACTGTTTCTTTGATATTCTTCTATGCGTAGGTTGTACGTATTAGTTAAGAACTTGAGTATATCAGTATAAATGATACTAAAAAATAGGAAATGATCTGTTTGCGCTGTACTATGCGTTCAACTCTTTTTCCTTCAATAAAGTTTAACTTGCGACGGCTCTTAAAGCAAAATACTTATTTCACAATGGTTGCCTTATGAATGTATTAGGTATTATGTTTTACTCTTAAATATGTTTAAATACCTACACTATCCACTAATAATGACGATATTTATCAAAGACATTTATTAATACTTTTGTTAATGTTAATAATTAATATTGTGATGAAACACAATTATTCCTATACATTCCGACTAAAAGAAATTGCGTCAATTACTATATTGCAGACTTTTCCAAAAAGCCTCTCTCAAAAAAGCACTCAAAGGCTCGAGAACTTAAATTTATCAGTTAATTCTAATAAAGTTTATCAACTATGGTTGAGTTTTATATTTAAGTGCAGAAGCGATAGAATTTTTATGTCAGTTCCATTACCGAATCGGTTTACTAAATAATAACAATAATTAATCCCTAGACAAACACACCAACAGTTTGACCCCAAAGTAAGAAGACCTTGTGGTATGGATGATCAAACAGCGGACTGGGGAGGAACCCAGAATAAACAAATTTATAAATGTTTTACTACTCTTGGCTTGTTTTAGAGGAAACCAGAGATTTAAAATTTGTTATTTATCGAGTTTTGTTGTTCTTTTTTATCACCAACATGGTATTGTGTACAGTGCGTCATAAATTTGGGTTTTCCGTAGTGCGCTGGGACGGCGGTGCGCGCCACCTTTCGGTTCCGGCACATGACGACAAAGGACGACGGGCGCTCGCGCCGAACTGTGCCCCCCGCTGAACTCACCTACACCGTCGCAGAGCTGCCCGGTGCCTAAACCTACAGCATGACATCAACACACCATCGAGCCAAGGTCCGACGGTAGATACATTTCCTTTTACCAAAATAAAAAATACGGAGGCTTTCAGATGATTTTTTGGCAAATATTTTTCTTTACTAGAGAGTTGTTACCTTTAATAAAAGAATGTTTCTAATCCTACCAATAACGATGACTCTAGATTATCCTACTGATCGATTCGACCAAGATTTTGTACACTTCCTGTTTCGTGTCCACTATATATTTGGATTGGTAGTTTTTAAATTTACATAATGAGCTTACTTTAGTATGTGTCATTTAAAATTTAAATAAGGTTTATTACCCTTATACTTTACATGAGTCGATATTATACAATTATTATCAACTTAATAAATGATTGTCACTGACAGTCTTAGTGAGATTTAATTGTGAGATCATAACACACGAATAAATACAAACACACTTTTGTGTGTGTGTTTGTGTGTACAGTGAGATCAACTGCCGTTTTAGTATTTAAGAACTGCCATAATAAATTTTATTTATTGTTAGAGTTTTTTTAAATTAACCAAAGGTGTTTTGGGAGTTATCCGAAATACAAAAATATTACATTAACAACTTAAAGAACCAAATCTTCATGACTTGCGCCGTGTCACCTGGTGTTTACACTCGTTTGACAATCTACAAATCACCAAGACTAAATACAAAGAGAGATATTTATGTCAAGACCCAACGAGGTCGAAGAGATTTAAGCACATAAATAAATGATAGTTCCCAAATATCCAGTTACTTTGGAAAAACTCACCTATTATTAAGATAATCCTTAAGTTTCCCTCTCGGACTAATTTGAAAATTTCACTACCAAATACGGAATTGAATTTTACAAAATTGGTGTCTACACCACTTATTAGTATGTTGATATATATATAGCTTTCAGTAATTAATTATACCTAGGTTTTAAGTATACCAATGAATTGTTCAACTTTTGACTTTGGAAATAAAAATAAAACGAATTTATATTATTTAAGCACCAAGTATTAAATTTACAAGTTTCTATTCTATCAAGTACTGCATACAATTTAAGAAATATATGAATTAGCTCTTTTAAAACAACAACTTTAACCGGAACAATGGTTCATTTGGTGCAGATATTATTTAAATAAGTTTTAATTCATAACTAATAATAGTTATAGTTCATTCTTCAGTAAAATGAATGAATCTTTTTTGTGCTATCCAATGAGAAAACGGGAACACAAATTCATCAATAAACAATTACCGAAACGTCAAACTACATATATCTCACTGGGACGTACTTTTAGACAAAGATAAGTTACCGTAGACCAGAGAAATTGATCAAAATACCATACCTGAGTTGATTATTATTGTCAGCGTTAGATTGATTTCTAGTTAGAACTAAATTAAAAAAAAAATACATAGACACGTCAAACTCCTTCTTCACGTCCTTTTATGTTGTTTAAAACATTTGTAAAGATTATTATATACTTTATTTACTCAAATTTCTATTCCTATGTTGTTCAAATTGTATTTGTACATACTGAGCGTTATTTGGTTTGTAACATGTTTCGTCCCTGATGGTGGCACTTCACATCGCTATTCAAGTTCGCGTATTCGTCTTATTTGCCAAAATAAATAACTTCCGCTCCGCTCGTAGTTGGAAACGCAATTTTAGTAATGTAACTAATTCTAACTAAATATTAACCCGTACATTTAAGAATAATGGTTAACTTAGAAAATTAAAAGTCATTCGATGAAAAAGAATGAAATACTGCATTTTAAAAAACCTTCCTTTGCGACTTTATTTTGGTTCTGTGGACCAAATACCTATAAAATGTCTTTATCAAGTGAGCTACATAATGACGCAAATCAAATTAATTTTTAAGTTAATGCAAAAAAAAACTCTCTCACAACAATAAATTGATTTTCCCTAGTAATAATATTCTGACAGTTACCAATGCTCTCTTTGTCGTATACTGGAGTATCATCAATACCTAAAGCGACACGTCATAATTATGCATCTCTTTCATTATTAGAAAGAATCAAACTTACAGCTATTATGGTTTCACAGGACGTCTTGTCTTAATTGGTAGACTACTTTCTTAGGCTACTATACTTACTTATAATATGGGATTGTAAGCACTACTAGTCAATAGATTATGTAAATGATTCTTGTCTGGAAACATATGAGCGTAAGAGCACTTTTTAATAAATGGATAAAAATAAAAAAAATAAATACTGTTTAAAAAGATAGGAGATATTTATTAGATCGTAAATACGTAATATTAAATACTTTTGCGTATACCAAGTTTCCGTACCACTTTAATATTGACATATTTACCATTTGTTATATAAAATCTCAAAAATGTAAAAAAAAGATTCTGAAAAGTTTCTTTTTAATTATTAAGTCCTTAAATACTGTTTAAAAAGATAGGAGATATTTATTAGATCGTAAATACGTAATATTCAATACTTCGGTGTATACCAAGTTTCCGTACCACTTTAATATTGACATATTTACCATTTGTTATATAAAATCTCGAAAAATGTAAAAAAAAGGTTCTGCAAAGTTTCTTGTTAATTATTAAGTCATATTTAGTCATGTACAAACGTCTACCTAGACTATGTGCATAATATATTTCTTAGATCGTCAGTATGTAATATTGACCACTTTTGTGAATACCAAGTTTCCGTACCAGTTTACTATAAACATATATAAAATTTGTTATATAAAATCTTGAAAAGATGTAAAAAAAATATTTTAGAAAGTATATTGTTAATCAGTAAGTCATGTTAAATTGTCTATTAACCGTACTGTTACAACTCGCAGTTACTGGTAGAACTAAGGTACTGTTGGTCAAATTAAAGCTTCAACTTTTGAAACAATAATTCGTTTAGAATCGTAAAAAGAAAAACTTCTCTCCTTACATTTCTTAAATGAAAGCCATTTTGCAAATACCGCTCAGAGTTTTACAAAATTTAAATATACACATGGTGTCAGGTGTGAGTAGTTGTGTTTAACATAAAAAATAGCCTTTTACCGATTGTTCGAATACTAAAACAGTTTGATAAAGTATAACATCGATTCTAAGGAAAGAAAATGTTGAAGTGATTTAGCTCAGAATGGGACATGTTTCAGTTTGGCCAGCAGTGCATAATATATAATAAGAGTCCATAATAATCAAAATATGTGAATGTTAAGAATATGTATAGTATATAGTGGTTTCTATTTTTCAGCCCTCAGTTTATACCTACAGGAATTGTAATAAATCCCAACACAAACACACCAACTGTATGGGCCCACTTTGTTTGACCGTTTAGCTGAGAAGCGTCAGGATTACAGGCGATCAAAAAGTACATTCTTTGTTAAATCTTGAAATATTTGCTCACCACAATATTAGCATGAACTGCTTACAATTAAGATCTTGATTAACAGCAGACAATGATTCTCAAAGGGCCATATTATCGAGCTTAAATAAGGCCACTATGTGGCATTTAGTGTAAGCCATTATTAATATTCTCTTCAAGAACATATTGTGTGGCTGAGAAATAACTTCTACACTCATATACGTTTTAAAATATACCAATTACAGCTTAATGCTTTATTAGTAGAACAGTACGCTGTTGTTGCTGCAGAAAAAATAAATAAAAATCCAAAAAAACGAATGATTGTTGCTTTATTCATATTCCAGCCCCTAATTCTCACATTGCATATTCTAGGAAAAACATCATTTTAAACAATTAATTACATTATACGAGTTAGCTAAGTTGAAAATTATATTCTAGGCTGACATTGGGCACGAGCCGCCGGCGAGGGCTTAATTTTCAACCAACTATGTAACTTTCAATAGCTTGCGAGTGTTATTATACTTTTTCAACACCGTTGTGAGTAATTAAATACAACTTTCTAAGGTAATTAATTCTAAGGTTCTAAGGTAATTAAGGTATTTAATTCATAGAACAGTTAGTGAGTTATTAAAATAGTAAGTAAATACTTGTGCAAATGGCACGCGGAAACTATTTTTAAAATTGCTGTTACTAGTATTGCACTTATTAGGCTAAGGCTAAGCTATACAGCCAATACAGAGATACGTTTTTTTAATAAAATAATTTATTCTGTAGATTTTAATTGAAATGTGTGTTATTTATATGTAAATCATAAATAAGTTGGTAAATTAAAATGTTTTTGACCGCCGAACTCACTTTTTTTAGAAGAAAATTTAAGCAACTTACTAACTTTTTTCTTATAATCAAATCGTGCATTTTGATAACGAAACCGCGGCCTTTTTATTAAAGAATCGTGCTATAGTTGAACATTCGCCACAGGTTGCTTTTTTTGAGAAGGCGAATTATAAAACCAAAACGGTGTTAAAAAAGATAGTTCTTAAAGATCCATTGGTAAGTAACGCTATACACCAAGTGTGGTCAGGAAAAAGGTGACACGCAAATTACATAACACTTAAAGTAACTTTAATACATATCGATATGAAAGCCTAATTTGAATTCTCGCTTGTAAAACCTGTATGGCAACTGGCGACATCAAAAAAATCATATACAATAAGGAAAAAAATACTTTAAAACAAAAACTCAACACAAGTGATCAACAAACAAAGAAATACAAGAAAGGAACTTTAGTATTTGATTCAAAGATCTTTGAAACAGCGGACTCGTTCACTTTATTTAAATGATCACAGTTTTATGACTTCAATATGAAAGAAAATATGTAACATATAACTGCAATGATAAATAAAAATGCAACGAAATTATAAAAAAGAAAAAAATTCTCTCGCGCGCCGTTTCTGAAGCAACATCCTGAAAGAAACATCTTGTATTACTATCTATGCATGTAACATTTAATTTAAACAAACTCGCATTAGCATACAATAAATGGGTACCCATATTCGCATCGCTTGAGATACTCGAATGAGACTTACAAGGGTCAGTTATCAGTCTTGTCGAGACGCAGAGGGGTATCTTCGTCGGGGTAGGGAGCGGCGCGGGGAGGCGCTGTACGCACGTACTCCCGCATAGAACTTCCCTTGCCTCGTGATAACTTCAAGCCTGGCGTACGCTTCAGCTCGTCCATAATCATTCTCCATGCTAATCCTGTATACACCCACATCATCAATGGTGACTTCGTCGATTTGTACGATTCGTAGTTCGTCTTTTTCTTTGATTCTGATTCGAGCGGAGGGCGTGAGTGGGACACCCTCCTTGTCCCAGAAGGCCCATGGTGCGGGCAGGCCCTTCACCGCGCACTGGAAGGTGACGTCATCACCTTCTTCAACCACCTTGTTGTAGGGGTAGGTGTAGAACGAGGGCGCTTGCTGACGTGACGGACTGCGGAGTCGCTCGGGTCCTGGTAACAACCACACATAAAATATTACGAATTGATAATGAACATCGTATTTAAATCGTTTTTAGAAAACCATAATAACAAACCATATTAGCTACTTTAAATTTCATTAATTTATAAATGAACTAGTCTACATTGTATGATGGATCGAGTGCCGAAAATAAACACTCAGATTAGCCGCCGTCATACATCAATATAAGGGTGAGCTCCCTTTGACGCGAGGGACGAACGAAATTGATCTCCCCATTAATACATACCTGTAATCACATATACTATAGAATCAATCTATTTATTTTAAGATATATAGCAACTTAAGAAGCTCAATATCAAACATTTGAATGTCGAAATACAGGGTATCCCATAACTAGGGAATGCAATTCCGATCTCGCGAGATCTCGTGTAATTTTTCGGGATCAATCCCAAAGCATAATATGACGAGATCCCGTTCCAGATCAACATTACTTGAGTGTGGAGGAACAAGGCTGAGGTGTTTGCAATTTGCGTATAATTGCTTAGTTACGCTGTTGCCAACCAGTGTTGAGTCGGAGAGGGAATTCTGCGTTGGGCAGCTACATTCCAACTGTGTAGATTCCAACGGACATTAGATGCCGTTTAGCAGATAGCACCCTTATACACTTTGTTTTTTAAGAAGTTACTTTCAAAATCACCCGTAACTACTTTCTAACCTCCTTGAGATATACTTTTTATTTAGATTATGTTAATTTCCAAAAAAAAACCAGTTGACAATTTAGTTTTTGTTTTCTTTCAAATAATATTTTATTTTAATTAACCTCACTACCACAAAAAAGCAATCCAAATTTTAAATTTTTTTTTAACTAGAAGACAGAAAATTCCGGGATCTCGCGGATTGACATTTCTAATCCCGCGGGATCTCGAATTTGCGATTTCGAGTTGGGATTGCATTCCCTACCCATAACTTGTACGACAAACTGAAATGAAAGAAAGATTGAGGCGTGCCCAACCAGATAAAAAATCACCTTAGTAAAAGTGTCACTGTTTTCGAGATATTCCCGACTTTTGATTTATTTCGAAAAATGCCGCTTTTGGTCAGTTTTTTTGTTGGTGTGTGTACAAACAAGCAGATACTTTTGTATTTCTTTTTTGCAAATATTCTATAATAGTAGATCTACCATATGCAAATATCAATTTTTTTAAATATCATTAGGATTATTGAGAAAAAACATATTGTTCTCATTATTTTTTTCTACAAAAATTATTTCAGCTTTGGCATTCGGTGGTGAAAAAAAAGTTCCTGGACTGTCACTGCACATTTTACAAAATAAATTACGTATTATAATAAAGATTTCATAAATGTATAATACTGGCCATGTTATTCGTTAGTTACGCATTACATTATAAGAGTAGTATTTTTGTCTTTTAAAAAAGGTACAATATGGAAGATTCCAACCAGCGGTTTCCACCAAGTGAGTTAAACCTATCAGAAAACTGGGCTTTAAACTAGGTTCGGAATCAGTCATACGCGATAACAGTACTAAAGAATATCCAGGACGATTACTTTTAAATTGTTTATAACAAACACGAAACACTTTAAAATCTAGATTATTTAACTTTTTTTTTTTACTCAATTATATACCTCTACGAGTAGTCCGTCTAGGCTGTCTGTGAAACGAATTTTTTTTTTACTTGGCTGTTATCATCTATGTTGCCATTTTTTTATTTTATAGCTTTGTTTGGTCTTTATAGTTTTTCTAAAACTAGTTTTCAGTTTTATAAAATGGCAACATTCACAGAAAGCTTTGTCAAACTGTAACAATATATAATATGACATTGTTCTACTTCACGGTTATGCGTTCCATATAATCTATCTATGATATAAATGTGCTATCATCAATTACCCGGAGTCCTCGACATGGAGCGAGCGGGAGTCGAGCGGGGCGTGCAGCGCGGCGTGGAGCGTGGCGTGGACGCGGCGGACAGAAGCATCGGCGGTCGTCGCAGCCGCTGGCTCAGCGTGTTCGGTTCGCCCGGCGCTAGAGACAACATAAATACATTATTATTGTATTATGTCACTCAGAATATTATTGACATAATCTTAAACTAATTTTGAAAACTTTTTCTTAAATATTATGTAATTTCTTGAATTTGTATCCTAACACTAGACTGAAAACACACATTAATTTTGAATACCTGACAGGTGGTGCTTTTTTACAGCGTTTATTAATAAGTAACAAATCCCGCAAAGTTTCTGATTTCTGTTATTTTTTGTTAATTATTACGTTTTTTTAACTTTTTAATACACGTTACGTTCTTACTATGTATTTTAAGTACGTTATACGAATACGAATTTATCTTTAAATAGCTTAGTAGTTAAGTCTCTCGTCTGTGTTTATCCGTTATTAAGACAACAAAAATCAGCCTTACTCGGCCCTCCATCCATTATAACATTACACATTCATACTAGAAGTGTGTAAATTCATAACAGCAATATCAAAGAGAGTCACTTAACCCTTAGACTAGTACTTTGTAATTTGAATTTCTATGCTAAGCAATGGATTGCTTTCATCCATTTTTGTTATAGAAAGTTTTAGAAGTAGAATTCTCGTCAACTTTCTTCGCTGAGACAATGACAACCGACCGCAGTAATAAATAAATAAATAAATGCCCAGACAAACAACAACTTTGTGTGCAGAGCTTGTGTTATGGATGACCATACAACTAACTGGGATACCAGAATAAACAAACACAACCATAAACCGACTCTGTGTTCATTACACAAATGACCAGGACTCGAACCTGGGACCTACAGAATATCAGGCACGGCTACTACCCACTATGCCACTCGTCCGTCAATAACATTCTTAAAATTTGTTGTTCGCCAGCTCTTATAATTAGCCAAAAGCCTCTGAAAATGAACAATAATAAACATTCTATTAAGATCTCTTTTTTGGTGTTTTCGCTTGGTTTAAGATATTGTAGTAAGCGAAGTAGGTCAATAAGAACTACAATTTAAAACAATAGTACCAAGTAAATACAGAGGTAAAATGAAATGGGCCCACAAATTAAATATTTTCCCAATAAAAGATCTATCAGGATTTATTGAAACGGTTGATTGAAAATTAAAAGGCGCGCGATTGCAGAGGAATGCAATAAACATTTGTTAAGCCAGATAAAGGACTGTCGAAAAATTTCCTCATCATATGAGCCCAGTCGGAGCAAAGGCGTTTTCGAGGAATATTGTTGGAGTTTTGCAAATACGACTGCAATAATTTATATTTAGGTACAGGTAAATTACTTTCGAGACGTTTTTGCATTTGTAGAAGTATTTGTTTATTTTCAGGAATTCGTAACTTGAAATTTAAATGTCCTTGTACAGTCAGAAAAAAGATGTTCGTTACATTTTGAAGAAAAATATATTGACAATCAAACGTCAATGGTGAATGTCAAATAAATAATAATTATATTTATAAACATTGCTAATAGTTGTGAGTCTGACTATTTGGTTTTAGTTAATAAATGAATGAATTGACTGTATTTGTGGTTTATTCTTATGATTAATAATATTTATTATTGAATATAGTCGTTAATAAAAAATGGTTCAGATGTTGAAACATGGTCGAAGTAAGCATTTGACTTCCCAAACTAAAGACGTTTTGTATAATTTGTACAATTATTTAGAAAATGAATGCAATCCTAACAGTGCTGTGACTCCCGCTCAATCGAGTTTATATAGCAACTAATTAGTTGCTATATAAACCGGAATATCATTGACTTCCGTCAGAATGGTCCTATTAGAACGCCAATGTCATTCTGCAGAACAGGGTCCGAGCTTTAAATCACCTAAAAAGAAACGAAATCGGAAGCCTACGATTATAATACATATTTCGGTCAACAAGTAATTCTGAGAACGATTCACAATTTTCACATTACAAATAAAGAAAATCCGACGATAACTCCGAAAATACTGCACGCAAAATTTTATTTTTAGCTGAGGAAAAATTTAGAAGCATAACTGTACAGGAATGGAAAAATGTTTGTTTACATGCTATTAAAGAGGAAAAGAAATTTCAATGCACGAATGAGGCTTTAGATATAATATCAGAACAAATTATAACAGTAGTTAACACAAATTATTCATCGGATGAAAATGAGGATGAGTGCAAGTGGAAGAAATTTAGAATTCAAAATTATGTTTGATATTAATATTCACTATTTTAATATCGTTTAATATTATTAGTTCCATAGCTATAATAATTATAAAAAAATATAAAATATTGGTTTATTTATTTATGTGCTGACCGTACACAACTACAAATGCAAATACATCGCGAGTAATTCCAGTTTTTAATTTGTCAGAACGACTGACTTAGGCGATTCACGATTAGGTTAAAAATGAATAACGGTTCGTAATCTTGACCTTTTGTAAGTAATTATAATATGAGTTCAAATATCATTGTTCAATGCCAAGAGTTCAAACATCATTAAAGTCAGGAACCACAACTTTCATCTCCAGCAAAATAAACCACCATGCACTCTTGTATCAGAATTGTTCATTCGACTAAATTAGTAGGTATGGAATTGAATAGGACTACCGTCATAACTCCTAAATAGTACTTTCATATTTAGCACACCACTTCAAATAAACTTTTCGCTATGTAAGAAATATTGAAACTCACGATAAACCACAAGGCAAGCGGAGGAGCGCGCCTTGCCCAGCGTGTTGCCAGCCTCGCAGACGTAGGTGCCCTCGTCGTCAGCCGTCACGGCTCGGATGCGCAGCCGGGCAGTCTCCGCGTCGTAGGTACTCGCGAATTCCTCGCAGTCTCTGATAACCTGGTACAAAATAGGTGTTTACTTGTAATGTAATTGTAATTTCAGTTGTTGGAGTAAGAATAACTTTTCTCTGAGATATCATTTTTGATTGCAAAATAATTTTTTTATTGATTGAGATCTACACCTAAACAAATTTGACAATTTTGTCAGTCAACCCGCCTAAAAAAATTAAAAAAAAAGAACTTGTTTCAAACACTATCAAATTCAAAACGTTTGATCAAGAAGCGCCTCAACCACTGTACCGCCGACGCTCTAAAACATTTCTGAGATAGAATTTCAGATATGGTAAGTATATACACAGAATGCTACAGACAAAAACCCACCTCATTATAATGCAGCCAGCGTATATCAGGCTCGGGGTTGCCTGTAACCTTGCATTCGAACTCTATGGTGTCTCCATCATAGCATAGCAGGTCCGTCAACTCCCGTGAAAACTGTGGACGAACGTCAACACGCCTGGGGGAGAAAAAGAAGTAATTTAAAATTTTATAACTGTCTGTAGACGTATACATAATCGCTAGATGCTATATCTAGCGATTATGCATAATGACTAAACTGTGTAGTGACTAATCAGTTTAGCTAGATATTACACATAATAGCTGCCCAGGAATGGCGAAAGTAATAAATACTGTAGGAAACGAGTGAGACAGGACTGGATCAGTTACCACTGCGTTCGTTGTCGTGCCGAGCAATTTGAGTAGTTTAAAATCCAATATTTTTTAGGATCCCTTTATAATTTCTCTATTATAAATAAGCGGGCGTTGGTCTGGAATCTCCCTGGTGGAAATTGATGAGGGCGAGAATGATACACGTCTAACCAAGAGGTATCTATGATTAAAAGCTCCAGGGTTCCAGACATAGCAAATGTTGATTTAATAACGATTTTGTAATAACACAGTCATTTTTATTAATGAATTATACTACAGCTACATTATTTATTATTATTCTGCTCTACTGGTTACGAACTGAAAAAATGTTTAATGTTTTTAATATTTTTATAATGTTTATCATTTTTGTAGTATTCTTAAGCTTTATATTTGGATTTAATTTTTTTAATTATATTGACGTTTCCTTCTCTCCAATAATGCTAAGTGAGATAGAGAATACACATGATTCTATTCAGTGAACTCAGTTAACTAATAACAACACAATATGCAATCTATTTATTTTTTATACGTCGGTACTTAACTTTTCAATACCAACTGAGTAGATAAAAGTTAAAGTATATAACTATATAATATACTACTAAACCTCAACGTTTTATCTGATATTCTAGTCATTAATTAATTATCCAATAGTCAAAGTTGTTACACGATTGAGAAAACAAAGTATTTTTGCCGTGATGAGTATACTCGTAGTAAGCAGATAAAAAATAATTTATAATGCGATTGGCTAAAAGGCAACGGTATTATATCCCATAATACAAATATAATCTATCTAAATGTAAAAAGAAGCTATAATTGGTTAGATTGTTGTAACTGAAACAAGAGTATCAGTTCCAAATTTGAATAATTCTATGAAAATTATTTGTAAATTTAAAAAATATCTTTACACTAAATTATGGCGACAATTGGGTATATGGGTACAACAGTTAATAAATATTGCAAAAGTAACAGTATGTTTACAATCAATAGTTTTCTAGATACAGCGATGTGTTCGAGGACCCGCTGCGAGTCGCGAAAAACGCTCCATACAAACGGTACTGGGACGTCACGACTTGTGAATCATACTAAAATTGTATGGGCGTTTGGATAAAATATATAATAGCTACGTAGATAATGCGTTTACATGCATACTGTCATAATAAAAATTATTATATTTAATGTCAGTAAGCTAATGATATTTAAAAATTTAACATATACTATAATAAGTTTTTGCTTCTTTTTTTAAGTTTTCAAATCTATATAATTTCGATATTAAATTCAAAACTATATTTTTCAAAACATTGTACCTAATATTTTATAAATAAATTATAAAAACTTGCATTTTTAAATGGTGTCATCTACCCAATTCTGTTATTCTGAGACCCAACACAACTACTTGACAACTGATATTATTTCCAAGAAATCTTCTTTCTAAGCTTCTATACTTCTAAGATTGAGTGCTCGGTGTTTTATTTTAAAACTTAAATTTTAAATATTTTGATTAAACCGTTTTTGAATATTTTGAGTCAAATATTTAATAGTAAAATTAGAGACTATTCGTCTTTACTTCGAGTAACCCAGAATTGAAATCTGAGCCCAAATAACCCGTTTTTTAGAAAGGTAAAAAGTCATCCAAACTATTGTGTTTCCTACTACAGCAAACTGTTCGTAACTTGTCAATTTCCTGAAGTCTCCACAACATGCGGGCTACCAGTGGAAACTGGCTTAGGTGATGTTTAAAATTGTATTAAAAAATATGTAATATATAAGCTGCTTGTTCTCCTTGAAAAAATCAAATTCGAGAATAAGATTATTCGGGGAAGGGTTATATGATTAATTATGCTTTCCTAACCGTACTCTGAAGACAGTGAGGATTTCCGTTACTCCTGTAAGGAACTAGACCCTTGTTCATTTCCTATTCTTTCCCTCTAACGCACAGTCTCGTAACAAGCTTATTTTTGTGGATAAATAGAAATATTTGTGCCATAACCACAAACTAGCTCTAAACAAAATAGCATATAATTTATTTCAAATGATTTCTAAAAGGTATTTTGTATTTTATTCAGGTCAACCCGTGCACTTGACATTTAACCGACCCGATATGATGTTTAATTTCCAAATTGAAACCAAATACCTCTCTGATAGCGCTGCAAATAAGCATTCATTTTGAAATATCTCATATAGAAATAATAATTTTACAATAGTTTCAGCACAATAGCCACAGAATTATTCTTGTAATATTTACTAAAAGTGCTCGCCTAGAGAGCTACTACAGTGATTCTAGTATTTTATTAATTACCTAGAATTTATGGATTAGTTCTGAACAAATTAACACAAATTGTTATTGACTGTGAAAAATAATTCAACCAAGCGTTTACTTAGCAAGGTTCGATTATCACTGTCAGAAAAATCGTTTAAATTTTGTTACATATTTACGTTCACCGGAGATAGCTAAGTTAAATATTATATGAAAAGTGTATCTGCAAACTCACCCGTATTTTACACTGTGAGAGTCTTCTGCTGCATTCGGATCTGAAATAGAAAAAATCGATAGAACTCCTGACATACCATACATATTATATACATATATATGTATATAAATAAATACAATTAAATAAAAACCCACAACCCCACTGCAGCAATACCAGCCTCACCCAACAAGGGGGTGGTTTGAGACAAATTACACTCCACCAGATAGCCTTTCAAAATAAGGTGAACCTCGGTAACTGTTAGAGCAATCGGCTTAATTTACATAAGCTGTAAAATCTCATGCCGACTGCACCACGTTACACAATACGTTTATTTACATGAATAGTAAATGTCAATATCCCTTTTTCGTTTAGAGACAACCGAGAATACGCAATTTGATTAACGGCGTCTATGCCTTTGCCGTCTATCGTGTATTTTATAATTTGAAAATCTTTTTCATATTCGTTTTGATCAGATCGAATATAAATTTGTACGGTCAATATATATAAAATATAGCCCAAAAGATATTCAATGCATTTAGAAATTTCTATTTGTTTAAATTCGAAAACGTATATTAATAAGCACTAATAAAAATGAATTGAAAAATTAAAAGTTAGGTATCTAATCATTTCGAACTATATTCATTTGGAAGATCATCGCCGCACCACCCAGATGTAAAATTAAGAGCAATGATGGATATTGAGCGAGAGTAGCTCGAGGCGCCTGGTTTTATAATCAACGAATGGAATTAAATCCGGTTCCACGAAAAAGCCTCAAAACCGACACGGGTACAGTTTGTTTGAATTCTGGAAATATTGCAGGAAAACTAGGGATATATCCAATCAAAATACACTAGGCATTAAAAAAAGGCCGCATAGCGGATTTTTGTATTTCAGAGTTCCGATGGGTGATTTAGGTTTTGATTTGATGGATTCGAAGCGTGAACGGTGTGATATGTTGGAGGCTTTGGATTTTCGTTGGACATTGCCTATACCAGAATTATGAATATTTAGTTTTTTTTCAATCACCAGGAAAACACGTGTATGGCCCCAAAGTAAGCTGAGCTTGTGTTACGGATGATAATACAGCGAACTGGGCTTAAATATAAACAACCATGACCTGAGAGCAAACACCAACGTTCATCACATAAATGAAAGGCGACTAGGACTCGAACCTGGGACCTCCAGCTTACTGTGCCACTCGCCCGTCGTGGTACTTATACTAAATTAGTACGGATGATCGTACATATCTTTGTTTTTTAGCATCTTCTTTAAGAATCAAGCAAACCACTTATTATTTTTAAATATGAAATCTTCAGACCAAATTTTTTAATTTCTTTTTATTTAATTTTTATATTAATAACAAGATTTTGTATTTGGTTTTGCATTTTTATCACTTACGTACATTGCCAAATTTTGTACAGACAATTTATTCGTGAAAATGAACAAAGTAACAAACATGAGTCCATATAAAAAAAAAAATTCGCTTCCCTTATGATTGCATTATTGGTTGCTTTGATCTTGTATGGAATGTCAAATTTTGTTCCAACTCTCGATTCTTTGAGAGAGTTTTTTTTTTCTTATACTCTAATTACGAGAGGCTTGTGTTAACTAGAACAAGGCAGCCCCATTGTATAACAATGATTAAACTTTATATACATAAATATATTTGTTTCGGGAAAACATATAAACAATTAGCGTAATATACATTTTAGGTATATTTCTATCTAAGTATATTTTTAAGTGGACTTAGTACCGCACGCTGGTTACTAAGTTATAAACTAGGAAGGCTTCAGAAGATGGTGGGATAGATAAGATTGATTGAAATATTTTTACGTCATATTCAGTTTCTTTGGGAAAGTTCTTCGCCAAATTTCGCGTCTGACTCAAAATTTCACCCGTATAATTTTATTTCCGCCTCCCCAAATGTTTAGAGTTGCAGCCTACATCATTCCTGCTGAAAATTTGAATGTTACTGATATTTTGTATGTTAGTGTTCATAACTAAATAATTTAACATTCATTGGTTTCTGAGTTTAGAATAAACAAATTAAAAACACGCAACGTGTGTCGTCAAAGATCCAACGTGCAAATTCTGCCAGACTTTCGGCTATTTTGCCCTATGTACTATGTATCTAAATTAGGCGTTGTATCTTTAATTCTATCTCTTTCCTTTCCCTATTGTTTCTTTGAAAATATTCCAGGTTGTAAATAAAGATTAATAATTAAAAGCATTTCCGCTTTATAGTAGAAGATGGGAATGTATCTCAATATATCTTTTAACAAAATATTTATTTATTTATTAATCAAACTTACATCTATCATTACACGTAATGCCTAGTGCGGTAGTGTAAAACATGTATAAATAACTTTACAGGAACGTGCAATTTCACGTAACAGAGAGCTTACCTCAAAACCGGTTCAAACAGAACTACAAAACTAAATGTGACACGTGTAAAACTTGTTCGTAATTTTAATGTTCATTAACGTATTCATATCTTATGCGCAGGCAAATTAAAATTATTTATAGAAAGTCCAGGTTCCACTTACACGTGTACGTGAAAATGAGTTACGTATTTCATCATTTTCTGATTACAAATAAATTTGTGAAAGCACTCGTTTTAAGCCGATTGTCTGTTGGGAGGCCTCGTTGTTTGAAGTGCTTTGTAAAGCAAAATACAAAAGCGAACTTTAAATTATACATTGGTTTAAAAAAAACCTTTATCAATATATTTTAATATAATTTTGAACACAATTAAGCTTCAACTAAAATTTTTGGCTTATTGATACTAGTTATGATTGTGGCTTCGGTTATTATTTTACTACTTAGCTTTACTGTTAAGTAGTAAAATAATAACCACAGAAAACAATATTTTGCAATTGAAAACTTTCTAATACTAAATTAACTTCTCAAATTCACTTTCAAACAAAATGAGGTTACTACAAACGCTGGCTATGGCTGGAATTCGTGTGTAGAGGTTAGTAGTGGATTGTAGTGCAATATTTTTTGTTTGTAGTAAAATATTGACCACAGAAAACAATATTTTGCAATTGAAAACTTTCTAATACTAAATTAATTTCTCAAATTCACTTTCAAACAAAATGAGTTACTAAAAACGCTGGCTATGGCTGGAATTCGTGTGTAGAGGTTAGTAGTGGATTGTAGCGCAATGTTTTTCGTTTGTAGTAAAATAATAACCGCAGAAAAGAATTTTTTAAAATTAAAAACTTTATAATACTAAATTAATTTCTCAAATCCACTTTCAAACAAAATGAGGTTACTACAAAGGCTGGCTATGGCTGGAATTCGTGTGTAGAGGTTAGTAATGGATTGTAGCGCAATGTTTTTTGTTTGTAGTAAAATAATAACCACAGAAAAGAATATTTTGCAATTAAAAACTTTATAATACTAAATTAATTTCTCAAATCCACTTTCAAACAAAATGCGGTTACTACAAAGGCTGGCCATGGCTGGAATTCGTGTGTAGAGGTTAGTAATGGATTGTAGTGCAATGTTTTTCGTTTGTAATAAAATATTAACCACAGAAAACAATATTTTGCAATTGAAAACTTTCTAATACTAAATTAATTTCTCAAATTCACTTTCAAAGAAAATGAGGTTACTACAAACGCTGGCAATGGCTGGAGTTCATGTGTAGAGGTTAGTAGTGGATTGTAGTGCAAAGTTTTTCGTTTGTAGTAAAATATTAACCATAGAAAACAATATTTTGCAATTGAAAACTTTCTAATACTAAATTAATTTCTCAAATTCACTTTCAAACAAAATGAGGTTACTACAAACGCTGGCTATGGCTGGAATTCGTGTGTAGAGGTTAGTAGTGGATTGTAGCGCAATGTTTTTCGTTTGTAGTAAAATAATAACCATGAAAAGAATATTTTGCAATTAAAAACTTTATAATACTAAATTAATTTCTCAAATCCACTTTCAAACAAAATGAGGTTACTACAAACGCTGGCTATGGCTGGAATTCGTGTGTAGAGGTTAGTAGTTGATTGTAGTGCAATGTTTTTTGTTTGTAGTAAAATAATAACCACAGAAAACAATATTTTGCAATTGAAAACATTCTAATACTAAATTAACTTCTCAAATCCACTTTCAAACAAAATGAGGTTACTACAAACGCTGGCTATGGCTGGAATTCGTGTGTAGAGGTTAGTAGTGGATTGTAGCGCAATGTTTTTCCTTTGTAGTAAAATAATAACCACAGAAAAGAATATTTTGCAATTAAAAACTTTATAATACTAAATTAATTTCTCAAATCCACTTTCAAACAAAATGAGGTTACTACAAACGCTGGCTATGGCTGGAATTCGTGTGTAGAGGTTAGTAGTTGATTGTAGTGCAATGTTTTTTGTTTGTAGTAAAATAATAACCACAGAAAACAATATTTTGCAATTGAAAACATTCTAATACTAAATTAACTTCTCAAATCCACTTTCAAACAAAATGAGGTTACTACAAACGCTGGCTATGGCTGGAATTCGTGTGTAGAGGTTAGTAGTGGATTGTAGCGCAATGTTTTTCGTTTGTAGTAAAATAATAACCACAGAAAACAATATTTTGCAATTGAAAACTTTCTAAGACTAAATTAATTTCTCAAATCCACTTTCAAACAAAATGAGGTTACTACAAAGGCTGGCTATGGCTGGAATTCGTGTGTAGAGGTTAGTAATGGATTGTAGCGCAATGTTTTTTGTTTGTAGTAAAATAATAACCACAGAAAACAATATTTTGCAATTGAAAACATTCTAATACTAAATTTACTTCTCAAATCCACTTTCAACCAAAATGAGGTTACTACAAACGCTGGCTATGGCTGGAATTCGTGTGTAGAGGTTAGTAGTGGATTGTAGTGCAATGTTTTTCGTTTGTAATAAAATATTAACCACAGAAAACAATATTTTGCAATTGAAAACTTTCTAATACTAAATTATTTCTCAAATTCACTTTCAAAGAAAATGAGGTTACTACAAACGCTGGCAATGGCTGGAGTTTATGTGTAGAGGTTAGTAGTGGATTGTAGTGCAATGTTTTTCGTTTGTAGTAAAATATTAACCATAGAAAACAATATTTTGCAATTGAAAACTTTCTAAGACTAAATTAATTTCTCAAATTCACTTTCAAAGAAAATGAGGTTACTACAAACGCTGGCAATGGCTGGAGTTCATGTGTAGAGGTTAGTAGTGGATTGTAGTGCAATGTTTTTCGTTTGTAGTAAAATATTCACCACAGAAAACAATATTTTGCAATTGAAAACTTTCTAATACTAAATTAATTTCTCAAATTCACTTTCAAACAAAATGAGTTACTAAAAACGCTGGCTATGGCTGGAATTCGTGTGTAGAGGTTAGTAGTGGATTGTAGCGCAATGTTTTTCGTTTGTAGTAAAATAATAACCACAGAAAAGAATTTTTTGCAATTAAAAACTTTATAATACTAAATTAATTTCTCAAATCCACTTTCAAACAAAATGAGGTTACTACAAAGGCTGGCTATGGCTGGAATTCGTGTGTAGAGGTTAGTAATGGATTGTAGCGCAATGTTTTTTGTTTGTAGTAAAATAATTACCACAGAAAAGAATATTTTGCAATTAAAAACTTTATAATACTAAATTAATTTCTCAAATCCACTTTCAAACAAAATGAGGTTACTACAAAGGCTGGCTATGGCTGGAATTCGTGTGTAGAGGTTAGTAGTGGATTGTAGTGCAATGTTTTTCGTTTGTAATAAAATATTAACCACAGAAAACAATATTTTGCAATTGAAAACTTTCTAATACTAAATTAATTTCTCAAATTCACTTTCAAACAAAATGAGTTACTAAAAACGCTGGCTATGGCTGGAATTCGTGTGTAGAGGTTAGTAGTGGATTGTAGCGCAATGTTTTTCGTTTGTAGTAAAATAATAACCACAGAAAAGAATTTTTTGCAATTAAAAACTTTATAATACTAAATTAATTTCTCAAATCCACTTTCAAACAAAATGAGGTTACTACAAAGGCTGGCTATGGCTGGAATTCGTGTGTAGAGGTTAGTAATGGATTGTAGCGCAATGTTTTTTGTTTGTAGTAAAATAATTACCACAGAAAAGAATATTTTGCAATTAAAAACTTTATAATACTAAATTAATTTCTCAAATCCACTTTCAAACAAAATGAGGTTACTACAAAGGCTGGCTATGGCTGGAATTCGTGTGTAGAGGTTAGTAGTGGATTGTAGTGCGATGTTTTTCGTTTGTAATAAAATATTAACCACAGAAAACAATATTTTGCAATTGAAAACTTTCTAATACTAAATTAATTTCTTAAATTCACTTTCAAACAAAATGAGTTACCTCAAACGCTGGCTATGGCTGGAATTCGTGTGTAGAGGTTAGTAGTGGATTGTAGCGCAATGTTTTTCGTTTGTAGTAAAATAATAACCACAGAAAAGAATATTTTGCAATTAAAAACTTTATAATACTAAATTAATTTCTCAAATCCACTTTCAAACAAAATGAGGTTACTACAAAGGCTGGCTATGGCTAGAATTCGTGTGTAGAGGTTAGTAATGGATTGTAGCGCAATGTTTTTTGTTTGTAGTAAAATAATTACCACAGAAAAGAATATTTTGCAATTAAAAACTTTATAATACTAAATTAATTTCTCAAATCCACTTTCAAACAAAATGAGGTTACTACAAAGGCTTGCTATGGCTGGAATTCGTGTGTAGAGGTTAGTAGTGGATTGTAGTGCAATGTTTTTCGTTTGTAATAAAATATTAATCACAGAAAACAATATTTTGCAATTGAAAACTTTCTAATACTAAATTAATTTCTCAAATTCACTTTCAAACAAAATGAGTTACTAAAAACGCTGGCTATGGCTGGAATTCGTGTGTAGAGGTTAGTAGTGGATTGTAGTGCAATGTTTTTCGTTTGTAGTAAAATATTAACCATAGAAAACAATATTTTGCAATTGAAAACTTTCTAAGACTAAATTAATTTCTCAAATTCACTTTCAAACAAAATGAGTTACCTCAAATGCTGGCTATGGCTGGAATTCGTGTGTAGAGGTTAGTAGTGGATTGTAGCGTAATGTTTTTCGTTTGTAGTAAAATAATAACCACAGAAAAGAATATTTTGCAATTAAAAACTTTATAATACTAAATTAATTTCTCAAATCCACTTTCAAACAAAATGAGGTTACTACAAAGGCTGGCTGTGGCTGGAATTCATGTGTAGAGGTTAGTAATGGATTGTAGCGCAATGTTTTTCGTTTGTAGTAAAATAAAAACCACAGAAAAGAATATTTTGCAATTAAAAACTTTATAATACTAAATTAATTTCTCAAATCCACTTTCAAACAAAATGAGGTTACTACAAACGCTGGCAATGGCTGGAGTTCATGTGTAGAGGTTAGTAGTGGATTGTAGTGCAATGTTTTTCGTTTGTAGTAAAATATTCACCACAGAAAACAATATTTTGCAATTGAAAACTTTCTAATACTAAATTAATTTCTCAAATTCACTTTCAAACAAAATGAGGTTACTACAAACGCTGGCTATGGCTGGAATTCGTGTGTAGAGGTTAGTAGTGGATTGTAGTGCAATTTTTTTCGTTTGTAGTAGAAGAATTATCACAGAAAAAACGTTTTGAAGTGCCGCCCCGAACTCAAAAAGTATAATGTGTAACCCTCTGTAATACCTTTAGCGAGAATCTGCAGGGATATAATCGCCTTGGCCTCTCCGTGCTCGTTCTTGGCGACGACGGAGTAAGCTCCGGTGTAGTCCAGCTTGGCGTGGGGGATCTCGAAGCGGTACTCCGGCCCATCGCCCACTCGCTTGAAGTGAGTCGCATCGCGGTAGTAATCCGGCTGAAAAGAAGGGCGGGTTGTATGAAATGAAATGAAATATTTATTTATCAACATTGACATTTACTTGTTCTTATTGACGTCAAACAATATATGACTCTGCGACCAGTTCGGAAAAACCTTTGTGAAGAAGAACTGGCAAGAAACTTCACGGGTATATTTTTTCAAAATAAATCTAGTCTCTTTATGTCTTTACAAATTATTCTTATCTGCATCTGTTAGCTCGGCAAGTCTCGCTTTCCCCAACTATCCAAACGACGAACACCCTCAAACGGCACCCGTCCACGAGTTAACGCGGGATCCAGCCATCCTCAGGCCCTCCTCAACCATATTAGAGGGAAGTGCTACAAATATACCCTTGCGATGCCCTTCATTGCCCAACTCTTTTATCATGTCAAAATGTAAATTAAGATTTCATATAATTCATTACATCCTTTTTGAAGTGGATTGATTGACATGATGGTCAGGTGGTAAGCTTGTCTGCTGAAAATGGTAGATTTTCTTTTGTTGAGAGCTCGTACTAAAATTCTTATTCTAAATGCCATAAGTTATTATGACTTTGACTTGGCTGTATTTCCTTTAAAGGAAAGTAACAGCTAGTGATATTACCAGCACAGAGGCAATGCCACCTGAAGGCTACCTCGGCAACCAGTCAATAACAACCAACATACACCACAAGTAATTGTATTCTCTAGTAAAGAAGTTGATTAAGTCATTGTTTCTGATAAGGAAAATGTTTAAAAAAAAAGATTTTTTATTGGAAAAGGCTTAGACGTTTGTCTTCTATCTCACCTCATGGAAAGTGACGATGAAGACGAAGGTGTTACACGTCTATCCACGAGATACCTATTCACTCGAGGCTTGAATGAAAAAGGATATCATATTTTTTGATTCAGGTTCATCAGTGGATAGAGACAGATTGACGAGTTTTTTAGTATATTGTGTTAAGTAGAGCATACAAATTTGAGAAATGTGGGGGTGACCATGCTCTTAATGCGGTACGCATATTTATTACTGATTTTAGGTAGAATTTCCATGTGTCTCAATTTATATTAGAGTTATTTGTTTCACATTATTACGAGGGTGGGTTGAAAAGTTCGCGGCCTAAATAAGAAAAAACACGAATAATGCAATTTTTTGTATTTATTTTTCCACATAATCTCTTCCTAGGTCACAGCACTTAGTCCAGCGGTCCTCCAAAGCCTTGATCCCATTTAAATAGAAGGTTTCGTCAAGGTCTTCAAAAAAGGCCATCTACGGCCACTTTGAATGGCTCATTGGAAGAAAATTTAATTCCACTTTAGTGTTTTTTTAGTTTTGGAAATAGGTGGAAGTCAGATGGTGCCAAGTCAGGTGAATCAGGGGGATGAGGAAGCGATTCGAAACCACAATTCACTAATTGAGCCATCGATTCTGCAGATGTGTGAACACGAGCATTGTCCTGAAGAAACAAAACTTTCTTGGTAAACAATCCTGGTCTTTTAGACTTTATTTCTTCGCGTAAACGACCTAATAGTGTGCAGTAGTATGCAGAGTTTTAATTTGACCTCTTTCTAAGTAAACAACCAAGATGACAGCCTTAGAATCCCAGAAAACCGATGCCATTACGTAGTTTACTGAAAAACACACGTTGGCTTTCTTGGAAGTCTGAGATCCAGGGCTCTTCCATTGTTTGGATCGTTGTTTGGATTCAGGAGTAAAGTAATGAACCCATGTTTCGTCCATAGTAACAAACCGTGCCAAAAATTTTTTTGAATCAGCTTGAAAACGTTCTAAACAGTCTCTTAAAATCGTGAGCCGAGTTCGTTTCTGTTCAACTGAAAGGAGTTGCGGAACCCATCTTGCAGACACCTTGTGGAACCCTAATTCGTTAACGATCATATTTTGTGTACGTTCATATGAAATTCTTAGGGTTTCAGCTGTCTCACATACCTTCAATCTTCTATCTCCCATGATGAAATCACATATTTTTTCGATATTTTCCGAAGTCGTAGCTGTAGAAGGCCGTACAGAGCGGGGGTCATCTTTAATGCTCTCTCGTCCACGTTTATATTCAGCTGTCCACTTTTTTTATTATTGTATACGACAAAGCAGATGTCCCTAATGGAGCCACCATATCTTCATGAATCTGCTTTGGAGTTAAGTGTTTCTTGTGGAGGTATTTGATCACGACACGGTGCTCTAAACTATCCATTTTAAAAATTAATGAAAACTACTCTCTATAATGTTCAATAAAATAAATAATTACGCATGTATCTGAGAAAAATTGTACCGAGACTGTCAAAGAGTCTAGGTTTCATATGAGAGTAGTTTTATAATAATATGACATCGCTATCTATGTTAGGCCGCGAACTTTTCAATCAAAGCGTTTGTTACCTTCAAGAAGTCCCTTAACCAATACACATCAGGTTTGGGATCCCCGGCCACCTCGCACTGGATGATCACGGTGTCACCCTCGAAGGCCTCGCTGGAGCGCGGCTTCCGGATGAAAATCGGCTCTTTAGAGTAGCTGCAAATATGTTTGTTTATTTAATTAATCAGAAAATCAACAGCGTAAATAAAATTGCACTTAAACAATATTTCAAACTTAAACAGAAGTAAGATAGAACCATTTATAGATTTTGCTTAGAAACAACTTACAGCAGCGTCATTGATAGACAACGACACAAGTAAAACTATTTCAAATAATAACAGGTTCAGCGAATTAGTAGTGTTTCAGTTATCTATTATTGCTCATCAATTTTTTTATAAGACAAATATAATACGCTTAATAATATTGTTACAATATATAATTAAAATAAAATTTTAGGTTGGTTTTCAAAGTAGTTTTATAAGCTGCTTGAACCGTGGCTTAGCCATAGCGAAGAGGTCTACATTGTTAGACACTATTATATTCGTGTAGCATTCGGGCAATAAAACAGTTTTGAGAGTAATTTGTGAGACGTTTATTTTCATGAAGTAAGGATGTGTGGCGAGTTCTGTACGGGGTGTCTGTTGTATCACTGACAGTTATTTGGGAGAACAGTTCTGGACAATCTACACTACTGTTCAATTCATCATGTAAAAACATCATTTCCATAAGAGAAATACGCTCTTCTAAAGTGAAGAGGCCGTGGGACCATTATGATAAATAAATCCAAATACATAATATGTGTATTAATTTGTGAGCCATTTTATGGCTTTTACATTTTACGTCATTGCTTATTTGTGCCAAAATTAATTAATTATCTTCGCTGCTCACAATTTTGGAGACACCTCAAATTACTTTCGGTTCTCGATGAAAAAATGAAGTCAACTCTTTTGAATATTCTTAACATACACTTTGATAATAATTCCTTTTTGACAACCGTAGCTTTAGGCTTGCCTATAGTTTACGTTAAGGAATAAAATTGTGTGCTCGACACCGCCACCGCTGTGGCGTGTTGGTCAATAGGCTAGGTCACCATGGCCTTTCATGTTCTCACAGCGGTGGCAGAATATCTCGCCATGCCAGTTTAAATGACATCATCTCATGATCAAGAACTTTTATGCTATGTTACTTGCTGCTTCGGAACCCTTCATGGGCGAGTCCGACTCGCACTTGGCCGCGTTTTTTACTTTATTTGAACTGAACTTTTATTCTTGGCGTTGTGCGATGCGCCTCAATGACATCCTCCGCGAACAAGTAGACTCGGATGTGTTTTGCTATGGCCAGTACAATATCCTGAAGCTTCTCATCCCTGTGCTCCGGCAAACTACTCACTTCCAGTTTAAGCACGCGACCCCTTTGATTATTCGCATTAAATTCTAAGAATAACATTTGATGGTTGTGGGCAAGTGCATAAATCTTCGAAAGAAGCCCGCTGAAATCGTTAGCGTTGCTGTTAAGAGCTTCGATTTGCTTTCGATGCTTCGATTTGCTCGCTGAACTATTAACTGTTACGAAGGTGGATTGAAAAGTTTGCAGCCTAACATAGATAGCGTTGTCATATTATTATAAAACTATCCTCATATGAAACCTTGACTCTTTGTCAGTCTTTGTGCAATTTTTCTCAGATACATGCGTAATTATTTATTTTATTGAACATTAAGTGAGAGTAAAATTCATTAATTTTGAAAATGGATAGTTTAGAGCACCGTGCCATGATCAAATACCTCCACAAGAAACACTTAACTCCAAAGCAGATTTATGAAGATATGGTGGCTCCATTAGGAACGTCTGCTTCGTCGTATATAATAATAAAAAAGTGGACAGCTGAATATAAACGTGGACGAGAGAGCATCAAAGATGAACCCCGCTCTGAACGGCCTTCTACAGCTACGACTTCGGAAAACATCGAAAAAATATGTGATCTCATCATGGGAGACAGAAGATTGAAGGTATCTGAGATAGCTAAAGCTTTAAGGATTTCATATGAACGTACACAAAACATGATCGTTAAAGAATTAGGGTTCCACGAGGTGTCTGCAAGATGGGTTTCACGGCTCCTTTCAGTTTAATAGAAACGAACTCGGCTGACGATTTCTAGAGACTGTTTAGAGCTTTTTCAAGCCGATCCAAACGAATTTTTGGCAAGATTTGTTATTATGGACAAAACATGGGTTCATCACTATACTTCTGAATCCAAACAACAATCCAAACAATGGAAGAGACCCGGATCTCCGATCCCAAAGAAAGCCAAGGTGTGTTTTTCAGTAAACAAGGTAATGGCATCGGTTTTCTAGGATTCTAAGGTAAGAAGAAAGAGGTCAAACTGCACACTATTACGTGGTTTACGCAATTAAATAAAGTCTAAAAGACCAGGATTGTTGACCAAGAAAGTTTTGTTTCATCAGGACAATGCTCGTGTTCACACATCTGCAGTATCGATGGCTCAAATTGTGGTTTCGAATTGCTTCCTCATCCCCCTGATTCATCTGACTTGGCACCTTCTGACTTCCACCTATTTCAAAAACTAAAAAAAACACTTAGTAGGAATGAAATTTTCTTCCAATGAGGCATTCAAAGTGGCCGTAGATGGCCTTTTTTGAAGACCTTGACGAGAACTTCTATTTAAATGGGATCAAGGCTTTGGAGGACCGCTGGATTAAGTGCTGTGATCTAGGAGGAGAATGTGTAGAAAAATAAATATAAAAATTGCATTATTCCTGCGTTTTCTTATTTAGGCCGAGAACTTTTCAATCCACCCTCGTAACATATAGGATTTTAACGTTAGAGCACGGTACCCATAAAGGCGTACGAAGAAATTCCAGCGGCGACTGTACAGTTAATTAAGAGGTGGATTTATTTACTCTAAGTAAGAGCCAAGTTGTTTATCTCTGCTTAAAAAAAATGCGACCACGGCTATAGCATCATGGACTCCAACCGGGGACTCCAAGTAACCCACTCATCTTTTGAACCGTTTGCAATTCCTTCAACATGCTCACTCCACTCTGTACAATGTTTTTCAGTTTAAATACTGGTATTACGATCACAGTTGTACCAGCTTTCAGAAGTTTAATTGGAAGGCTAAAGTTTTTACCAGTAGTAAAAACTTTGAGGTGCTATTTGTAAGGCATCATCTATATACATTTTATCATATAAAAAAGGTTATCATCAAACTTACGGCAGCTCTGAACTGACAACAATAGGCGGAGTTCTCTTCGAAGTGTCGCTAGCATCTCCGATGACTTCGACTTTTCCTGACGTGGTCGCTTTGCCCACCTCATTCGAGGCTGTGCACGAGTAGACGCCGGCGTCTCGTGGGGTCACGAAGGCCAGAGCCAGCTCAATCTGGCCGTCGCGGTCCAGGGTCATGATGGCCCGACGGCTGGGTCTCAGCCGCACGCCGTCGCGGTACCAGGTCACGCCAACCGACGGATATGCTTCCACTACCGCTGATATTCTGAGTTCGTCACCTGGGATGGAGACAGGTTATTGACATAATTTAATGATTTGTGATTGGTGGAGATTTGACGGTAAAGTTATTAAAATAGTGTATAAGTAATAAGAAACTTATCGTGTTCGTAGTGAAGAAAAAGGTAATGTTTATATCAAAGTTGAGAAATTGGTTGAAATAAAAAAGAAAAGTGAGAACACACAGTGTATAGGAGTGTTATTGCCTTCAAAGGCAATACGGTATAGCAGAATTGAAGTTACATATATTTTATATTTAAAAACATAAAGTAGTGCTGCAAAATATGTTTATATCATATTCAATACACTTTTTACTATTCATAAAAAATATTTTTCGTGATCTTTTTCACATCAAATTCAGTCTCAATGTTATGCTGTACTCTCAGACCAACCCTCATGAATCCTATAAAGCGGTTCGAGTCCGCAGCAGAACTCCGGCGCCACGTAGGCCCGGATACCCTTGTCGACCACGAGACTGCACCGACACGACACGGCTGCGCAGGAGTTGCGTGCTGTCACCTCGTACACGCCGCCATCTTCGAGAGTTGTTGGCGCAATCTCTAGCGTGTGGAAGTGCTCGTCTTGTGAGGTTGTGTGGCGTTCTGGGATGAAAAAGTAAAATTTATTTTATAATACTTCGACCAATCGGGCAATAGTCCTCAGTTTTCTAATATTATTGGATTTTGATATGAATTTGCTCGATACGCAGGCTAAAAGTACACTCAATGTAAGAAGAACACATTTTTGAAAAGATTTTGCTTGCATTAACTTTATATTTCAATTCTATAATACCTACGAGGGTAGTATTGGATTTAATCGGCAATTTTTTAAGCTGTTATTCTTTGTCACCCCTACTCTGAATCGGCTTAAAATTCATAAAACTAGCTCCACAAAAAATATTTCTATCTTACTTATACGTATATGTTGGGTAACTTTGAACAAAGTTGTGAAAAAGATTTACTTATAATTTTTTTTTACATGGAAAATGTTATGTAGCTAATGCGAAGTAAAAAAATAAACTCTCAATGTCATAATTTTGTAAAATACCCGACTTTCCGTAGTGAAGTTGTTGGAGGTGTTTAGTGCTTAAAATGGTGATTAAAAATATAAAACTTACTGTAAACAGGTATGTTTTTGTGTAAAATGTAGTTCCGTAAGTATATTATCATTGTGAAATCGTTATCCGTTTCTGATGTCAAATATTGTGTGTAACTGATAAAGTTTTGAGTACGTTCAAAGTCGAAGTTATTTGGATAATATTGAATAGTTCAAAGTTACCTGTATCCTAAAAATACTATGTTGCGTAACTTAAAATATGTTTATATTGCTGCTCAGTTCTCATAACGATATTTTTACCACTAAATTGGTCTACTTCGATTTATATGGGAAGACAAAGCGATCTATCACATTTATACGTCAGTGTAGTAGTAATTTCCATAGATTAGGTTTACCTTAATAAATAAAAAATCATTTAATTATACCCAAACTTTACAATATTCCAATATTAAAAGTTTTACACCTTATATACATATATTCAAAGTTACCCAAAACTCATGGTAATTTTGAATTTGACATTTGGTGAAAATTGTGGGTAATTCTATTGTGTTTTTCGTAAAAAAATAAACCAATTCAAAAGGACATTGTTCATTTAATAAAATTAAGGTGTAATAAATATAAATCAGATTGAAAAATCTCAAATATTGTAAAAATTTTTAAAAGTTACCCAAAGTGACTGCACATAAAAACATCCAATAAAATAATTAATTTAAAAATTTAGAAAAAAATTTAAAAGTACTCTTAAAATATATACTTACTTGGTTGACTACTTGTAAAGTTAAAAATGAAAACAACATATTAAATCAAATATACATTGGTTATTTATTTATACATATTATTTAAAGTAAACTATGTTACAGGTAAACACTACGTACTTTAAAAATAAGGAGTCTTGGAAATCAAATTTCAAACTGTATTTCAACAATGTTTTAACTGAATATTACATGAGAGTTACAAAATTGTGGACTGAGCAATTTTATATTAATAATAAAGTAGTATTAAAATAAAAGTAAATATTATAAATAAATAAATCGCCAGACAAACACACATACTGAACGCCCGCAAAGTACGCACAGCTTATGTTATGGATGACCTTACAGCGAACTGGCCCCTCCAGCCCCTCCCAACCCACAATATGCAAACATGTATAAACACAACAACCATGAACCGAGAAAATCTCCCTCGAAAGAACATATAAGAAAAACTCCACATTGCTTCGTTGTCCTACTGTAAATACTTATAGGGATAATGATTGATGGCGCAGTGACAAATAAAAAAAATCTAATTAAACTACATTCGATACAACTGACCAAAATAAATCTCAGATCGAGTTGGCATCAATCACTAGATTTTATTTTCGTATCTAAACATTTAAATGCGCTATGCAAGTACGTACAACACGTGGTTAGGTTTCGTAACCTTACTAGAGGTAATTCGAGTAAATTTAGGATACAGTACCCACATTTTCAAAAATATGTTTTAATTCGTGGGACATATTCAGCTCAGTGATAAAGGAATACGCAAAAGGCATATCCGCATTTCTGAAGGTTTTATGTGTGTTAATTTACTTAAATGGTATGTCAAGTGGACATGGTACCTAGTGCCGAATAGTTTTATTACGTGTTAAGTCTAAGAAGTAATTTTTAAACGTGTTGCTGAAATCGTAGTCGTCTTTTACTGTGACCTAAATGGGTATTTTTATTTACATATTCAGGTTTCGATGAAAATGGTAAATAATAATTTTATAACGATACTAAAAAAATTTTATATTATATTCATGATGGGCTCCATATTCACCCTAGATCCCAGATTTAAATTGAAGTAATTACAAATATAAGTACGAACACAGAAAATTCGCCATAAGCGATGTTTCCTATATATTATTTACTATTATTTCCAAAAATTTGCTCTACGGCATAACACAAACCTCACTTTAAATTCATACTTCGTATACCACCTTCATCTAGAGATTTGACGAGTAGCGTTGTGGTTAGTACGCCTGCCTCATTCACCAGAGGTCCCAGGTTCGAGTCCGGATCGGGCATCCATTTGTGTGACCAACAGATGTTTGTTCCCAGGTCATGGTTGTTGATATTTATATATGTACGTTTATTCTGGGTCCCCCTTACCTTCACTGTATGGTGGTCCATAACACAAGCTCTGCTGACTCTGGGGCCATACAGTTGGTGTGTTTGTCTGGGGATTTATTATTATTATTAATTTATTTGTTCTTTATAAAATGTTTCTGAGGTCTATTTTGCACTTAGTTTATATGGTAAATTTCTATGCTATTATATTAAATGATAGAATGAAAACTCACTATCATCATTGATTTGCTCGGCGTCCTTGAACCAAGTCACCTGAGGAGCAGGGTTACCGACCACTTGGCAGGTGAGACGCACGGGATACGTGGCTTGTACGCGGCGGTCACGTAGTCGCATCGTAAACTGCGGCGGGTACTCGCCTAAGGACTCCGCTGACCGGTCTCTGTTGGCAAGGAGGTTGGAGGATGAGGGAGGTTCTGGTTTTGATCTTAAGATGAAGTCAAGGACGGTATTCTAGATTTGATTTGAACTTGGACATCAAATACTCGTAGAAAGTTACCTCTTAAGTTTGCAATCTGCTTCCCATATAAGTCTGTCCGTCACCACCGCCATTCTCGCGTAAGTAGAGGTCCGTCCATGCTTATTTGTGGCCTCGCAGCTGTATCGCGCTTCGTCATCGGGCACTACATCTCTGATGGTCAGACAACACTCATATCCGTTAAAGGACATTGATGTGCGTCGGTCCTCTTCGATTTCATGTCCGTTCTTCATCCAAAATACTTCCGGGACCGGCTTTCCCTTGACACTGCAGCTAAGAGTCGCGGTTTCTCCCGCTAAAATCTTCAGCTGTCCCGGAAGAATCTCCACGAATTCAGGTCGGTCGCCGGCGAGCCCGATACCGATTGGCGTCGACGTCGTAAGCGACTCTCCCCAGCCGTGTCTATTTCTAGGTGTGACCCGGAAATGGTATTCTTCACCCTGTTTCAGGTTGAAGGCATCAAAAGTGTTCAAGGGGGTTATTCCTAATTCCACCCAACGAGCACCGCCTTCTTTGCCCAAAAGCCAACTCTCGACCTTGTAGGCCAAAACGGTATAGTTGCCTGACTTGGGCCAGGTAAGGGACACCCAGGTGCTTCCACCGCCGACCACCGTCGGTTCGCCGGAGATGCGATCCGGCACGGCTAAAAAATTTATCAAACTGAATAATATTGACCTTACAATTGATTGTACACTTGCCAAGTGTCACATCGTGCCAATTGTCTGACTGATATTAGACATAAACTAAAAACAGCACATATTAACTGTATTTTAGTACTAATTGTATTTTAGTACTAATTGTATTTTAGTACTAATTGTATTTTAGTAGTATGCAATCAACATTTTGAAATCATCAGCCATGTTTTCACTTACCTGTATTTTTTTTCTCTACTATAGACAGCCCTTCCTCCGTGGGATAGGTCCAGTCAGAAACTAAATTGTCAGAGGAAGCTCTTTGTCTTACCTAAATAGCAAATAAATTATTTTAATTTCAACACCTTAAGGTGAGCATAAAAATTAATAAATATTATTGTTGACATCGTTAATACACTTCTCTTATATTCTAATATATGAAATAATCTATGAAAGCGACAGAGATACTATTGTTACACTTTTGTATAGTTGTTATAAATGTATTCTTGTATTCTAATAGTTTGAATGGCAGTACTGCCTATTTTATCTGGGTCATGCAGGAGAGAACATATTCCTATAACATATCTGTGGTTACACCATTTTACCAATTTATGTGTGGTACATAAATTAGCAAATTATTTCTGAATCGATCAATAAAAAATTAAGTGTAATACGAATAATAACAAATATTAGGAGTGGTACCCGCACCTCGACTGTAACGAAGGCCCTGTCACAGCCGTAGGCATTTCGGACTAAAATGCAATATGTCCCAGCGTCCGAGACAATCGACCTCTTTATTGTAAACTTCACGTAATCATCGGAGGTCATCTTGCAGACTCTATGGTTGCTGGTGATATCACGGATCCCTTTCATTAAGATAGCTGTGGAAAAAAAAGTAAAACTTAAAATTCGTTTTCATTATATGTACAAGCTGCTCGTTAGCACTGTTATACTTTTATTTCCAAATTAGTCAAGCTTTCTGTGTGACTATAAACGTTTTTATTGAATTTTTTTATAGAAAGCTCTATTCCTAGGTTAAAACAATGTTTTCGGGCAGTTTCTTAATGAATATGAGTAATATGAGTGACAAAGTTTTTATACGGAGACGTTTTATTCTAAAAATATAATTCTATATAAAGAATGCTGTTACATAAAGTTCACGTGAGCTAAAATGGCACAAACAGTATTTTATTGCAATTACGTTGTTAAGTACTCTTGTAGCTTAACTTCGTTGGATACATTTCAATTATAACGTAATAAGTTCTTAAAGTTTAATTGTAATCATAGTTTATTTAATTTTCGTTCTATTCTTCTTACAGCCGGCCAAACGCGCTTTTAATTACAGATTTTACTTAATAAATCTAGACTTAGACGGATTATAGATATAGTATACATTCTTAAGTAACCATTCACGTAGAGACGTCAGTTAGTTTGGCTTCGGTTAGGTTGGGATGGAATCGATTGTTTTCATTGCAAATTATTGAATCGAAAATAATCATTGTATGCACAGTGCCTGAAAATCAAATCAAATGAATTTATTTGCGAAAAAATGTGTTCAAATATTTCTTAATTAAAATTGACAGTTCTACATTTTTTACTGGTAAACAGCGTGCAAATATTTATGAGAAGTTAATTATAAAATGATTTACTATCTAAAAACCTATTTGTATAATATCAAAATAGTATTTACAAATATGAATATTTAAATGTTATAAAAATATTACAAAACATTATGATTCCTAAACTTATACATATAAATCCTTGAATCACAGGAAACTGAAAAAACAGTATATTAAATCAAATAAAACAAAAATATAGAACGCCAAGTCCGATGTGGGTCTGGAACCTGGTACTTTTCGGGTCACGTAGTTTTCGAAGGCGACGCGCTCGACCACTCGTCTACTGGGACCTCAGCTCATGAACCGAAATAACAGTTCAGTAGCGATACAGATGACTCATATATTTTTGACGGTTGGTGATTTCTTTGCAGTTCGTACTATCACACAACACTTTGTTAGCACAACACTTATACACTTTTCTACTTTATAGAATATTCCTTTTTACACTTGACTTGGTAAATTAACTGTCTTATTGGTTATAATGAGGTACAAATCACACTAGATATTCTTGTTATAAATGCACAACTATACATAAATAATATTTCTAACAATCACACCACATTATCTCGCCCATATTAAGTATCATTATGAACTTGTGTTATGGATACTAGATAATGGATAAATAAACTTAAGAGATATATAAACACACATTGATATTTTTTTTATGTATAAATATTAGAAATAAACTTAAATAAACATTCATACACATCCATAACTAGAAAGCAAATATGATAAAATATCTGCCTCTACCAGG
Source organism: Marasmarcha lunaedactyla (assembly GCA_923062675.1). NCBI lineage: Eukaryota > Metazoa > Arthropoda > Insecta > Lepidoptera > Pterophoridae > Marasmarcha > Marasmarcha lunaedactyla. The sequence goes on along the minus strand of OV281339.1, from coordinate 5,802,003 downwards.
ATTCGAACCCGGGACCTCTGGCATGGAAGGCAAGGGCACTTACCTCCACACCAAACAGGCCGTCAGTATGGCGTCAGGCCGTATGGCACTGGAACGTATTGACGTACAATGAATGTCTAAATTACTTCACATATAATGCATATATTGAGTTAAAAACAATATCGCTGAATATTTTGAAGATATACTCTAGGATTTTTTTTCTTAGCGCACTTTAAAAACTAAAATTGTAATTTTAGTGAATTTTTAATACAATAATTGGATCCTCTCACATATCAATAATATGTAGTAATGAAATAGGTTAGAGTTTCTTTGTACTGGTACGAGTAATACAGTTTCTTTGTAACGATCTGTTCTGGGCCGGTACCAGAGTCACATACAAATCTACCTACGTGGTTGTGTTCCGGACAAAGGGAAATAAGACAAAGCCAGCGCAATAACTGGAACACAGGTAATGTCATCTGAAATCTGCGGTCGGCAACGCGTCGTTAGTCCAGACAATACACCTACACAATCACTATTAATAAATAAAATACGGTTCACTATTGTTTGACAAAAAACGTATGACTAAAGATCATTTTACAAACAAAGTTTGAAAAACTAATCATTTGACAAACTTTAATTTCGCAAACATATTACTTTAAAAGTAATAATTTGACAAAATACAGGTTTCGCAAATATTTTACTTAAGAAACATTTCAATTGTTAAAATATGAATTATAAAACACCTCGTGTCGTGATGTTTGTTTAAACCAAATTGAACCAAAGTCGCTTTTCGTGAAAAGCTGGAAATGGTATTTCATTACCTCGCACAACGAATTTCTATAAATTTAAATTGGTAGATTTAGTTTTTTATTTTGTAGCATATTTTTTACATGCTAGAATATTAATTTACATGCTAGAATTGTAAATATTTTTAATAGTTTGTAAAAACTAAATAAATAACTCCAATGTATCAGTTTTGCACTAATAGTCGAAGTATTAAGAAGATGTAAATACCAGTTTTATCTATCAAAAAGTGTGGATGACTATCTAGTGGATGGACACAGAATAGTCTGCCATACTAAGGCAGTAACCTGAGAGCCCATTGTGTGTTCATGATGCCGATTCACGCCGTTACACGAATAACTCCTGGAATTATTTATTCTGCATCTGTATGAAGTTAGTATTTCTATACCATATAATATAATAATAAGAAAAGATACTTTGTTTGTGCATAAATAATTGATGAATTCTGAAACTACTAAACTGATTTTAAAAATATTTCCCCATTAGATAGAAGAGATATACTATACTTTATCTAAGAACTAGAGTTGTAGCTGACCGCGCTTAAATTTCCGATGTACTTAACTTAAATCTGAATAGTTTGACTTTAACATTAAAAAAATAATAATTATTACAAAATTTTTTATTTCCGCTAGGTATATACCTTCAGGAATGGAGTGGCACTTTAAGAGGAAGAAATAAGGCGCTTATTTGATTGAATTCCGAACTTCTTACTTTGTACACATTCTCATAGCTGATAAAAAAGACGTGGTTATTCGACACGAATCGTCGTGGTTTACTTGTTTAATTTTATTTATTTTTTATCGATTAATGTATTCTATCAACACTACGTACCTTTAGGTTTGGGCTCACCCTGAGCCCTAAACGAGATATTAATATCTTCTCCCACAGAAATCAAAATATCCTTTTCGGGTCGTCCCACAATACTAGCTGGTTTACCATCCAGTTCGTTAGGTTGTACAACAGTTACAGCAGCATTCATGTCGACATTACCTTGCCGACCCCAAGCCCTACAAGTATACATTCCTGATTCCTTCTCCGTGACATTAGACAGTGCCAACGTGTATAATCCTTGTTCAACATATGTCTTTGCATTTCTGTAGGTATCGACCACAGAATGACCTTCTCTTAACCATTCCACTCTGGTAGGTGAACCTCTTATTTCTACTTGAAGCCCAATCGTTCCCCCATGAGCTACCTGGTAGTCACTTAATACATTTGTAAAGTGAGGTCTACGTGATTCCATGGCATGACGATTAAACCGAGATTTTTCTACTGTCGCTATATTCGGGCTGAGCCTATTCTCTTTTCCTAAAAATAAAATTTAATAATGTTAACTTGCTCATGACAAAAATTTATATAATTGCATACGAAAAGAATCTTAATGTACCTGTAAAGTTAACAACATGATCTATATGATCAGACCATACAGAATTCTCGGCTTTACAAGTATACTTTCCGCTGTCTGCATTGGTGGGTGCACTTATGGCAAGTCGACATACACCATCAGCCAGATAATATGCATTAATTCGTTCATTGGAACCGATAACGTTCCCATCTTTTAGCCATGTTATTGTTGGGAGAGGTTGTCCACGAATACGGCATTCCAATACTAATTCGTTCTCAGCTAAATGGTAAGTATCTGTCAATACATTCAAGAATAGTATTATATATTGTTTAAGAAATTATTTAACAAAAATTAACTCATAACATATATAAATATATACATGTATAACTCACCACGAATTGATCGAGTAAATGTTGGAGGAATCGGAGATGCCTCAAAACTAGGAAAGACTTTAAGATTGGCTGAAGATGATATTTCTCCGTTCTCATTTTCAACTGTACAGCTGTATTCAGCAGAGTCACTTGGCATTGAATTAAGTAGTTCCAGGGTTATAAGGCCATCAACACATTTTGTTTTGTACTTAACTTTATCTTCTAACTTTCTGCCATTTTTATACCAAGTCACTGTAGGATCTGAAGATGATAATACGCTACACGTGAGTTTCACTCGCGACCCTTCAACAGCGGTTCGGTCTGTCAAAAATGTTGAGAATACCGGTTTTCTCTTACTGTCACGAGTGTATCTTTTTTCCGAAGTAGTACTTCTAGCCTCACTAACAGCTTTTGTACGACGCCGCGTCTCTGACCTTCGATCTAAAGTTTCATTATTCTTAATATCCATGGGAGGTGGAACCAATGATCGCAGTTGAGACTCAACAACAAGGGATTGAGTTTTGTAAAACTGTGGACATTTTGTGTCTTGCCTTATAATATCATTACTTTCAAAAGTTTTCATTCGATATGTAGGAGGGCTTTCAAAATCTAGCGTATAATCTTTATTATCGTGGCCTGAAAATTGTGGTCTCGCTTTTGTAAAATATTCTGTTTTAGTTAACTTTTCAGTTTCTGTTGCTCTATCGCCTTTATAAACAGCGTTTGTTTCACCTGTAAGCTTGTTTGTTGTTTCGTTATATTTTTTAGAGCAGTCTTTTTTTTTATTAGCTTCATTGCCTATTCTTCTGGCGTTTTCCATTACAGCGTTTTCACATTCTGGCTTTGATGTTGCATCCTTCTTGAAAGTTAATTTAGTATCTTTCGCTTCCTTGCCTTTCTTTTCAAGTGTATTACATTCGATTTGTGCATCCAAAATATTTTGCTTAAGTCCTTGAGTTTCACTTTCATTTTGTTTAGCCTCTTCCATTTCAGCAGCTAACTTCTTTTTGTTATCTTCATTACTCACTTTTTTTAGTCTCTCTTTTTCTTTCTGTTCAGCTAGAAGTTTCAGTCCAGTATTTTTCTTTTCTTCCTCAATAAGTTCTTTTTCTTGCTTCTTAGCCATTTCTTTATCAGCGACTAATCTTTTTTTCTTAACCTCCTTTCTTTCCTTTTCGAGACTCTGTTTTTCTTCTGGCTCACCTAAAAGCTTCTCTTCTTTTTTTTCTTTCTCAATGCATTCTTTTTGTTTCCGTTTAGCCTCTTCCTTTGCAGTTTCCAATCTTGTTTCCTCATCTTTTTTGCTTTCATTTTCAAGCCTTTCTTTAGTATGTAGTTCATCATCCTGGCGTTCTTTTTCTTTCTTGCAAAACTTAGCTTTCGCATCACCTAACCCCATTACTTTGGCCTCTTCTTTCGCTTTTTCGTTCTGTTCAACAAGAAGTTTCTGTTCAGTTTCTGTATCTTTATGAAGACGCACTATTTCTTTACGTTCAGCCTCTTCTCTTTTCGCAGGTAATGGTTTTTCCCCTGTTCCTGCCTCTTTGTGCTCTTTTTCCAACATTTCTTTTTCTTTTTGATCAGCTTCTTTAATTTCTTCTTTCTTAACAAGCTTTTTCTTCTCCATGTTTAATTTCTTTTCTTCTGCTTCTTTTTCAAGTCTTTGTTTATCTTTCTTTTCAGCTGAATGTTTCTGTTCGTCTTGTTTCCTCTTTTTTTCATCTTTTCGGTCCACTTCTGCTTTTTCAGTGGCCATAATTTTTTTCTCAGCTACCTTGTTTTCGTTTTCGAGCTTCTCATTATCTTTCCATTCAGCCTCTTGCCTTTCTTTTTCAAGACGATCTTTTTCTATTTTTAAAGACTCAGCCTTCTCATTGGCTAGTTTAACTCTTTCTGCCTCTTTTCTCTCCCTTTCAGCTCCTGATCTCTTGTTCTCTTCTTCCTCATTATGTTTATGTTTTTGTTCGGCAGCTTCCCTGTCTTTTTGTATAATTTCTTTTTCTTTTTTTATAGACTTATCCTGCACAGTATGTTCAGCAGCTTTCCTTTCTTTCTCTAGATTTTCCTTCTTTATAGACTTGGCCTTGTCAGCAGCTAATTTTCTTTCTTCGACGTCCTTTATTTCTTTGTCGAGTCTTTGTTCTTCTTGTTTCTCTGGTGAAACCTTCTTTTGAACATCATTTATTTCTTCCTTAAGCAGTTCTTCTTCTTTGTGTTTACCCTTTTCTTTTTCATCAGCAAATGTCTTTTTCTCCTCCTCCTTCTTTATCTGCTGTATTTTATCTCTTTGTTCTTTCTCCAGACGATCATTTTCAACAACTAATTTCTTTTTTTCGTCATCTTGTTTCTCCAATTCTATTTGTTCAGATCGAAGCTTCTGTTCAGAAGCTTTTCCTTCCTTCTCGAGACGTTCCTTTTCTTTCCTTATTGACTCCTGCTTCTCAGACGCTAAATTCCTTTCTTCGATCACCTCCTTATCTTTTTGACTTGGCTTCTCTTCCTGCTCAGCTAAAACTTTCTTTTGAATATTATTTATTTCTTCCTTAAGCAGTTCTTCTTCTTTGTGTTTACCCTCTTCTTTTTCAACAGCAAATATCTTTTTCTCCTCCTCCTTCTTTACCTGGTCCATTTTATAGATTTGTTGAGCATCTCTTTGTTCTTTCTCCAGACGATCATTTTCAACAACTAATTTCTTTTTTTCGTCATCTTGTTTCTCCAATTCTATTTGTTCAGATCGAAGCTTCTGTTCAGAAGCTTTTCCTTCCTTCTCGAGACGTTCCTTTTCTTTCCTTATTGACTCCTGCTTCTCAGACGCTAAATTCCTTTCTTCGATCACCTCCTTATCTTTTTGACTTGGCTCCTCTTCCTGCTCAGCTAAAACTTTCTTTTGAATATTATTTATTTCTTCCTTAAGCAGTTCTTCTTCTTTGTGTTTACCTTCTTCTTTTTCAACAGCAAATATCTTTTTCTCCTCCTCCTTCTTTACCTGGTCCATTTTATCGTTTTGTTGAGCATCTCTTTGTTCTTTCTCCAGACGATGATCTTCGACAGCTAATTTCTTTTTTTCGTCATCTTGTTTCTCCAATTCTATTTGTTCAGATCGAAGCTTCTGTTCAGAAGCTTTTCCTTCCTTCTCGAGACGTTCCTTTTCTTTCCTTATTGACTCCTGCTTCTCAGAAGCTAAATTCCTTTCTTCGATCACCTCCTTATCTTTTTGACTTGGCTTCTCTTCCTGCTCAGCTAAAACTTTCTTTTGAACATTATTTATTTCTTCCTTAAGCAGTTCTTCTTCTTTGTGTTTACCCTCTTCTTTTTCAACAGCAAATATCTTTTTTTCCTCCTCCTTCTTTACCTGGTCCATTTTATCGTTTTGTTGAGCATCTCTTTGTTCTTTCTCCAGACGATGATCTTCGACAGCTAATTTCTTTTTTTCTTCACCTTGTCTCTCCAATTCTATTTGTTCAGATCGAAGCTTCTGTTCAGAAGCTTTTCCTTCCTTCTCGAGACGTTCCTTTTCTTTCCTTATTGACTCCTGCTTCTCAGACGCTAAATTCCTTTCTTCGATCACCTCCTTATCTTTTTGACTTGGCTCCTCTTCCTGCTCAGCTAAAACTTTATTTTGAATATTATTTATTTCTTCCTTAAGCAGTTCTTCTTCTTTGTGTTTACCCTCTTCTTTTTCAACAGCAAATATCTTGTTCTCCTCTTCCTTCTTTACCTGGTTCATTTTATCGTTTTGTTGAGCATCTGTTTGTTCTTTCTCCAGCCGATGATCTTCGACAGCTAATTTCTTTTTTTCTTCATCTTGTCTCTCCAATTCTATTTGTTCAGATCGAAGCTTCTGTTCAGAAGCTTTTCCTTCCTTCTCGAGACGTTCCTTTTCTTTCCTTATTGACTCCTGCTTCTCAGAAGCTAAATTCCTTTCTTCGATCACCTCCTTATCTTTTTGACTTGGCTTCTCTTCCTGCTCAGCTAAAACTTTCTTTTGAATATTATTTATTTCTTCCTTAAGCAGTTCTTCTTCTTTGTGTTTACCCTCTTCTTTTTCAACAGCAAATATCTTTTTTTCCTCCTCCTTCTTTACCTGGTCCATTTTATCGTTTTGTTGAGCATCTCTTTGTTCTTTCTCCAGACGATGATCTTCGACAGCTAATTTCTTTTTTTCTTCATCTTGTCTCTCCAATTCTATTTGTTCAGATCGAAGCTTCTGTTCAGAAGCTTTTCCTTCCTTCTCGAGACGTTCCTTTTCTTTCATTATTGATTCCTGCTTCTCAGACGCTAAATTCCTTTCTTCGATCACCTCCTTATCTTTTTGACTTGGCTTCTGTTCCTGCTCAGCTAAAACTTTCTTTTGAACATTATTTATTTCTTCCTTAAGCAGTTCTTCTTCTTTGTGTTTACCTTCTTCTTTTTCAACAGCAAATATCTTTTTCTCCTCTTCCTTCTTTACCTGGTCTATTTTATCGTTTTGTTGAGCACCTCTTTGTTCTATTTCCAGACGATCATCTTCGACAGCTAATTTCTTTTTTTCGACATCTTGTTTCTCCAATTCTATTTGTTCAGATCGAAGCTTCTGTTCAGAAGCTTTTCCTTCCTTCTCGAGAAGTTCCTTTCCTTTCATTATTGAATCCTGCCTCTCAGAAGCTAAATTCCTTTCTTCGATCACCTCCTTATCTTTTTGACTTGGCTCCTCTTCCTGCTCAGCTAAAACTTTCTTTTGAATATTATTTATTTCTTCCTTAAGCAGTTCTTCTTCTTTGTGTTTACCCTCTTCTTTTTCAACAGCAAATATCTTTTTCTCCTCCTCCTTCTTTACCTGGTCCATTTTATAGTTTTGTTGAGCATCTCTTTGTTCTTTCTCCAGACGATGATCTTCGACAGCTAATTTCTTTTTTTCTTCACCTTGTCTCTCCAATTCTATTTGTTCAGATCGAAGCTTCTGTTCAGAAGCTTTTCCTTCCTTCTCGAGACGTTCCTTTTCTTTCCTTATTGACTCCTGCTTCTCAGAAGCTAAATTCCTTTCTTCGATCACCTCCTTATCTTTTTGACTTGGCTTCTCTTCCTGCTCAGCTAAAACTTTCTTTTGAACATTATTTATTTCTTCCTTAAGCAGTTCTTCTTCTTTGTGTTTACCCTCTTCTTTTTCAACAGCAAATATCTTTTTCTCCTCCTCCTTCTTTACCTGGTCCATTTTATTGTTTTGTTGAGCATCTCTTTGTTCTTTCTCCAGACGATGATCTTCGACAGCTAATTTCTTTTTTTCTTCATCTTGTCTCTCCAATTCTATTTGTTCAGATCGAAGCTTCTGTTCAGAAGCTTTTCCTTCCTTCTCGAGACGTTCCTTTTCTTTCATTATTGACTCCTGCTTCTCAGAAGCTAAATTCCTTTCTTCGATCACCTCCTTATCTTTTTGACTTGGCTCCTCTTCCTGCTCAGCTAAAACTTTCTTTTGAATATTATTTATTTCTTCCTTAAGCAGTTCTTCTTCTTTGTGTTTACCCTCTTCTTTTTCAACAGCAAATATCTTTTTCTCCTCCTCCTTCTTTACCTGGTCCATTTTATCGTTTTGTTGAGCATCTCTTTGTTCTTTCTCCAGCCGATGATCTTCGACAGCTAATTTCTTTTTTTCTTCATCTTGTCTCTCCAATTCTATTTGTTCAGATCGAAGCTTCTGTTCAGAAGCTTTTCCTTCCTTCTCGAGACGTTCCTTTTCTTTCATTATTGACTCCTGCTTCTCAGAAGCCAAATTCCTTTCTTGGATCACCTCCTTATCTTTTTGACTTGGCTCCACTTCCTGCTCAGCTAAAACTTTCTTTTGAACATCTTTTATTTCTTCCTTAAGCAGTTCTTCTTCTTTGTGTTTACCCTCTTCTTTTTCTTCAGCAAATATCTTGTTCTCCTCCTCCTTTATCTGCACTTTTTTATCATTTTGTTGAGCATCTGTTTGTTCTTTCTCTCGACGTTCTTTTTCGACAGCTAATTGCTTATCTTTTCCCTCTTGTCTCTCCAATTCTATTTGTTCAGATTGAAGCTTTTGATTCGCGGTTGTTCTTTCTTTTTCGAGGCGTTCGTTTTCTTTATTCATTGACTCTTCCTTCACAGCAGCTAATTTATTTTCTTCCTGCTCTTGCTTTTTCTGTTTTATAACTTTATCTCTTTGTTCGGTACCTCTGCTTTCTTTCTCCAGAACTTCTTTTGTTTTATCTACGGGCCGTTCCGTTTTAGCTGCTATAACCTTATCCTCAGCCTCTTTGATCTCCTTTTCAAGTGTATCTTCTACTTCCTGCTCAGCTATAACTTTCTGCTCATCGTCAATCTTTTCTCTGTCAAGATTTTGAATTTCTTTTTGGTTTGTATCTTTATTTTCAGCAGATGAACTTTGTGTTTTCGCTTCTTTGCTTTCCTGCCCTAATTCATGTTTATTTTCTATCTCGAGACATTCTTTTTCTTTTGTCACAGCCTTTTCCTTTTCGGAAACTAAGTTCTTTTCCTCGGCCTGCTTGTATTCTGATTCAAGTCTCTGCATTTCTATCTTCTCCACAGAAAGCTTCTGATCAGCATCTTTTTCTTCCTGCTCAAGACTTTTTTCCACTGCCTCCTTGTTTTCCTTTTTAAGTTTATTTATATCTTTTTGTTCCACATCTTTTTTTTCTTTGTTCATAGGCTCTTCCTTATCAATGGTTTTATCGAGATCTTCAATGATTTTAATACTTTCATCCTCATTTCTATCTTCAATGGTTTCTTTATTTTCCAGTTCTATCTTTTCAGACATACGTTTCTGCTCAAAATATTCTCCCAAGCCTAATTTATTCTGTCCCTTACCTCCTATCTGATTTTTTTCCAGGGCATCCTCAATTTTCTTTTCAGTGAACTCTGTTTTACGTGACTCAATTTCTTCAAGCGTTACCGTTTGATCCTTATTTTCAGGCTGTGGTATTTTTTCAAGAATGACAATTTGTTTATCTTCGTTGTCTGTTCCTACTTTTTCGACTATTTGACTTTCGACATGTTCAACGGGAACTTTTTTCTCATCTTCTTCCACTTCTTTTTTAATGAATTTTTCTTGCACCAAGGCTTCTCTTTCATTTGTAATTATTTTTTGCTCCTGATTACCCTTTTCTTCAGTATAATAGTGTATATCTTTCTTTTCTACCACGGTTTCTTCCACTCGATCCGCTTCAGCTACACCCTCCACTTTTTCTTTTCGCTTGTCTGTAGTTTCTTCGTGAACAAGTTTTTTGTAGGTTGGAAACTTTTCACCTCCCACTGTAGTTGATTCTGTCTTTTTAGTGTCTTCATTCCGTTCCAGATTTTTTATTAATTCTTGCTTCTCAACTTTTTCTTCTTTTACTTTACGTACATCATTTGTTACATTTTCCAAATGGTATAAATCATCCATACTTAGAACTTTTGATGTTTCATCTTTTCCTACAAGCTCAGGTTCTTCTTCTTCTGGAACCACTTTAGCTACTTGAAAGTCTTTTTTCTCATTTTGAAGTTTTTCCTGCCTTTCCATTTCTTGAAAAAGTTTACTTTTATGGTCTTCCATTGTATGTCTTATTTCGTGTTCTTCTTGAATCTTAGTTTCAATTAAGTGCCTGTCATCAAAATCAGAAACAAGTTGTGATTTTGTTAACAGCTCAGTTTTTGCAACATCCTGTTTATTAATTATAGTTTGTTTGTCCTTTTGGGGCTTTGGTTCAACATTGTGACATGCTGTTTTGTTCTCTTCATCAAATGGTTTTCGCACTTCTGCGTCAGTTAAAACTGTTGGTATCGGCTCTGTCTCTTCTTTCTCAATTTGCACACTCGAAGTAACCTCAGTTATTACTTCTTTTGATTGATTTGTAGTTAAATCCGTTTGTTGTTCATTTTCAATTAATTGGTTAATTGCGCTTTCTTCTGACAAATTAGTATAAGTAACCTGTTTATCTTGCTCTTTGGTTTCACTTTCCAATATGGATTTAAAGTGGACTTCTGTCGTTTTCATTAAATTTTCCTTATTTGTTGTGTCTTTTTTATTATTTTCAACAGTTTTGTTTACTGCTTCTTCAGTTCTTTCCCGATCATGCAATATTAGATGTGGTTCACATACCTTGTTAGAATTTTCATCAATTTGTTTTTCCAAATGAAATTCAGGTTTACCTGCTTCAACAAGTGCTTGTTGAGGCTGAGTAGATATTTGATCTTCTGTAATTACTTTTGCAGCAGCTGTTGCTACGAAACCTTCGACAACTTCATGAAGTTTTTGTTCCTCTAACACAGACTTAGCATTCTCTTTTTCTTGTACTTTGTTTAAATGTTTAATGCAAACTTCATTTGTTTTCTCTTTTTCGGGAGATAATTCAGATATTTTTGCATTATTTAAAAGCACTGTTTCCTCACTACTCAAGGATTTTTGGATCCCATTGTTGTCCATGTCTACACATTTGGATGTGGTAGCTTTGATCAAACCTTCCGCTTCAGGTGCTTTTGTTATAGCTTGTTTTAAACTGGGTTCTTTATTGTCACATTTTAAAATATTATCGATTTCTTCGTTAATTCTTTCCTCTGATGTATTTTTTTCTAAAAGTTTAATTTCAGAGCTTAGTTGTTGGATTATGGTACCCTCAATATAATTTTTGTCTGACATATAATTGGAGTTTTCGTTTTGGTCTGTTTGGCTGATTAATTCTTCAGCACATTTATATAAGTCCTCAACTAAATTTTGGGATGTTGATGGTATTGGTTCTAATTGTTTCCCTGAAGACTCTATTTCAGCACTAACAGGTGCCAATACTATTCTAGCTTCTTCTTCTAGGTAAGTTACCTGTTCTAATTCATTTGCGTCATGAGATTTACTAGGTAGTAATTTCTTTTCTGTTTCTTTTAAAGAAATAGTAATATTCAAGATTTTTTCAGAAATTTTCGAAAATACTGGAATTTTTTCTTTGACGTCCAGAGTAGTCTGTGATTTTGTGGAATCTAGAAAAACGTCCGTTGTAGAAATCACTTCATTCAAAGCACAAATTATAGACGAATCTTTGGCAAATTCAGTAAGCTTTAATTCAGATAGAGCATTATTAAGATCACTCAAAATAATTTTTGTGAAGGCTGCGTCGTTAGGCAATCTTGCTGTTTTATCAAAGGCAATGTAAAATTTTATGTCCTCGAAATGTTTTAAAAATGTACGTATTGATTTAGAAAACAGATTATACTTTTCTTTGTCATCATTGGGGACTTTAGATAAACAATTAATATTTTTTATAGCATGTAAACAGTTTTCCATGGGTTTCCCGTAGTTAGCATACATATACTGTTTTTGTACACTTGACATAACACTTCTCATATTTGAAATACTCTGATACACAGAATGAAGAGATGTTATAATGTTGTCTTTTAAATCAACTGACATCTTTTCTACTTCATGAACATTTTTTTCTAATTGAAATACTTTTTCTTCTATATGGTTCAAACTTTGTGTCATTGTGATTCCATTTTCAATAATGGTATCTTGAGTTACAAGGAAATTATCCTTTAAAACTTTAATGGAGTTTTTTATTTCGTCGCATACGGACACAATTTCACCCAAAACTGTATCTGTTCCAATATTTGTTTTTGATACAACATCTAACAATGACAGAGTTTCATCAGTTTCGCTAGTTATGTCGTGTAGTTTTTCATTTTCTAATTTTGAAATGGCATTTGTTTCAGAAGCTAATTGACTACCCAAATTTGCAGCAAGTAATTGTAAAGTTGTACACGCCTCATTAAGTAATTCAGAAGGCCCATTCTCATTTATCTGCAGTTGAACACTCCTCACACTGCACTCTAAGTCATCAAGAGTTTCATTGAGAGCGTCATTTGTAGAACCATCGTAATCACTCTTAAGCCTCATTACGACAACTTGTACTTCATCCAAAGAATTTAAGAGGCCTTCAGTATCTTTATCAGTTTCCATAGCAATTTTTTTGTTAACTTCTTCTAGCAATTTTTCTAACTGTTTTATAGAGGTTTCATGATGTCTGAAATCTAAAATATATAGTACGTTATTAAAAGCGGGACTTAACCCAATGATTGACCACACGACTAAAGCAATTAATTTTTTTACCTTATGTGAATCTTTATATCGGTGTTGTTCGGCCATAACAATAAATGGTTTTTGGCGCAATTTTTATGACTTTTTTCGTCGGGTTTAGTTAAGCTTCAAGTAGGGCCTTTTAAAATTTCATAATAAATATATCTAATCGACTCTTGTTAATGTATAAGTAAAACCTTGATAAGATTATTTACAAAGGGTTTTTAAGGGGTTTATTAATATTATAACTATTAAAAATTGTTTAGTTTTTGCTTTTCTCAAAGTGAGCACTTAATTTAGAGGAAAATATCCCTTGTACTTTTGTAACATACAGGAAATAAAAAAATAAGGAAATTGCTTAACTGGATAGAAATTCTCAACTAAGAGATTTTTTAAACAGATTTTTTTCAACGGATTTTTTTCAAGCGGTTTCTTTAAGTACTTGCCTTGTGAAGATGCTGTTACTTTGACATTAGCACAAGATAAATCCTCCCTAAGGTGTGTAATGATGCCTGATATATTCTCCACAATCATAACATCGGATGACAATTCATGGGCCTCTTCAAGTTTATCATTCAATATATTCATAGCAATGTTTAACTTTTCAAATAATTCTGCTTTCTTCGTTTGAACAATTTCTGATTTTATGTTGATGTTTTCTGTCGATAGTAAATCCAAACTAAGTTCTTTTGCGGCCTCTAAAGTTTCTTTCAGCTCAATATCATCATTAACATATTCTGACATCTCGTTGATTATAACATTTTCAACATAATTATTTAATTTTTCTGAAAAATACAAATTTTTGTTACAAAATTAATATTGAACAAGCATTATTAAAAAACAGAATATTTTATGTAACACCACCTGATAGTTCAACATTGGTTACACTTAATACATCAAGATCTTGTATTTGTGTAGATTTGGCGGTGGAAACTTTTTCGGAAAGCAAGGTCTCCTCTATTTCGTTAGTCCGTTCTGAAAATTCTTCCTGTAATATTTCTGATAAAGGTTTTTCGATAACTTGGTTTTCATCTTTTTCTAGATAATCTGTTTGAGACATATCACTTGTTATTTGTATTAAGTCAGTCTGTAGATCAGCTATTATTTCAGCAACTTCATGTAATCTATCAAAATGTTGATTTACTTCTAACTTTTCAGTCCGTTCTATCGTTTGATCATGTAATGATGATAAAGCATTATGTAACTCTTGCGCTAAAACAGCCCTATCACTCCGCAACTTTGGTAGTAATAATTTACCCTCCTCACTTTGCACCACAGTTTCATACGCGGCAATGTTTTGTCTTAATTCAACAGCTATGTTTGCCGACTCTTTGAACTTGTCATTATTTATTAAATCCGATAACTCGTCCTCATACTCATTCAAATGAATATAATTTTCAATATGTTGTAGTAGGGATATATCTTGTTCTAAAACATAAAAATAAATTACTTTAAACATAAACTTAACATATGAAAATGATCATTTTTAGCTGTAGCTTTATGATAACTTTATTTGGTAGGTTTTATGAGGTAAGGCAAGGTGACTGTACACTGTGTAGCTATTTTATGACACATTACCTTTTTCATCAAAACAAGTATAATTTTGTAACTGGGCGTATACTTGATAAATGTTCAAAAACAATCGTTTTAATTTTTCTACTTCTGGAGGACTTCTATGGACTAAGTTCTTTTCAGTATTTAACCAGTAAAATTTTGATAAATTATATCACCAAATTATATGAAAATGATTGTTTCAGTCATCAGATTCTTTATCACTTAGTGATATTATTACTTAATGAAGCTTCTGAGCAAGGCTCACTTCCTCGTTAAAACTAAACGCATTGAGTGATTCAAATAGGAAAATAACATCGCTATAGATATTTAAAAACTATCTAGAGCATCCTACAGTGTATCGATATTGAAATTCATATCTACAATACAATTACAACAATGAATAGGAACCTGAACAATTAAATTTCAGAAAGATTATATTTTAATAAAATGTCATATAATTAAGAAAAATACTTCATCGAAATATGTAGAAACCATACCAGAATACTCAACGTAGTTTTTAGTAAATTACTTTTTCTCACCTTTACATTCATTTTTATTGATCTTTTCTTGTGATTTCAAAACAGAAAGAAGAGTATTATCGATGTCTTCTATTGGGCTCGTAATATTTCTTACAGCGGCAGCTACTTCTTCATTTTCTATTAACTTCACACTACTTTTAATAGCATTGATTTCGTTGTTTACTTCAGATATAAGCGATATGTCTGCTTCATCTATAATTTGCGAATCGGAAGCAATCAGTTGATTGATTTCGGCATTGAAATGTTGAATGAGCTTTATATCAGCAGAAGATGATTCTAGATCGGCTACGGCTACGGCTGATTGCACCCCAGATATAAGCAGATCCTGTATTGCTTCTATTTTGTTTTGAATGGTATGAAGAGGTGAAATCATATTCACCAAAATTGATTTTATAGATGCTATATCTGCAATTTGCTCTGGTTCTGTGCTATTCAATACAATGTCTGAACATTCAGATAATAATTTCAATAGCAACAACAGCTTTCCACAATGCACGGCCTGCTTACATTCTTTGTGTTTCTGAATACAGGAAGATAATTTTGCTATCACATTCTTTGAATCGTCATCCAAAGTAGCATCTTCTAATTTATCTTCAATTGCTAAGATAAAGTTGGCAAGATTCATGTTCAAGGTATTATCTTCAACCTCAGTTGACGTGACCGGCCTCATTATTTGTGATTTAATTGTTAATTCTATATTTTGTACTACAGGCTTAAAATAATTTATTAAAGTTATAAAACTTTCGAAAACTTCTGAGATAGATGCATGTTGTTTTTTAATATTTCGATACAAACTCTCATTAAGAAGTTTATTTTGTGGTTGTTGAAATAAAATATGTGATTGAGCTTCAACAATTTTGAGGATAAAAACTTGAACAGTATCAAGATAAACATTTAAATCAACAAAAAACTGAGAAACACACTGCTTAATTTCATCTGATAAAATCAGCTCCGACTGAGCAGATTTAAATTTATTTACTAATGATTTTATACTTAGATACTCTTGAACAACTCGTATGATTGTTTTGTGACTTGGTTTCTTAGTTATTAAATGTCGTATTATAGTAAATTCATTTTTGCATGTTCTAAAGAAATTGTTGACGGTCATCAAATCAGACAATGTCATTTCTCGTGAAAAGTCTTGCACCAGATTAGCGGTATGATCAATCACATATTCAATTTGTGCGAGTGATTCAATATCAGATTCCGTTGCTAATTGAAGTGAAATGCAAGGAATATCATCAGAAGCCTTTGATAACTCCAAAAAGTCATATTGTTCTAATACCGCTATATTTGCCTCAATCTCATCGACAGCTTGAACCAATTCTGCTTCACGCTGTAAAATATCTGATGAAAGAGGAACAAATAGAATAATTTCTTCTTGAGCTTTTTCTATATTGATAAATAGTTCCTCGGCAACGGTCTTTACATTTTCAATTTTAATACCTTTGGAGACATCAGTTACATCAACGAATTTATTTAGAGTGTGTTCTAAATTCAAAACTTTGTCACTTAAAGTTATTGCATCATGAGCACTTTTTAAAGTGTTTCTTAAATTTGCGCTAGTCTCTCTCAACTGTTCGATTTTTCTGGATATTTCGATAGTTCTCTCTGCAGTTTCAATTGCGGGATATAAAACTTCTAAACAGATATCTAAGCGAGTTTTGAATTCAGTTATATTTTCTACTAGGGAATGTATTTTTTCCTTCGGTAATTCTAAAATATGCTCGTAAACTGGAATGTTTGCGGTATCAATAACTGACAAACTTTTATGAAGTTCATGTAATGGCTCAGCAACATTTGTTATTTTTGATATGGTAGCGAAATCTTTCATTTCAGTAGATTCTTCAATAATAACCGGATGCAAAATTTCTTCCAAGCCATTATGCAGGTCACCAAGACTTATAACTACTGATTTCAAACTAGAGAAATCACTAATTTCTGATAACGTATCTAAAATATCTATAGTTTCTGGATTTTGCAAAACTTCTACGTAGTCATTTAAAGATTGCAGGGCAACAGCTGTTTCTGAAAGAGGACGTTGTTGATTATATGGTTTGATTGTTGAATCAGGAACAACTTCCTCAGTATATGGCAAGACAAATCTGTCAGATGGTATAGCTTCAGCAGTGGTTTTTATTGCTGAAATGTCTTCTAATGTAGACATTTCATCGATTTCTTCTAATCCAGTCTGTTCTCGAACGAACACTATACAATTTTGTAAGTTTTGAACTGCACTAGCCATATTAACACTGACTTCATATGGAGTTATTTCTTCTCCATATTGTGAGATAACATCTTGTTGAAGAATTTCTAATGTGGTATGTAATTCATGAAGGGGTTCCGCTAATGCAATAATATAGTCATTATTTTCTTTTAAATGTGAAATGTTTTCTATTATTGTTTGCTGAAGGACTATTATATTCTGATTTATTTCACTAAGTGGTGTCGCCAAAGTTTTGTTCAATGAAATTTCGGAAATTTCTGAAACGTGTTCTTCTTTTGTACTTAATGTTAATGCACTTGCGATATTGTGTTTTAACTCTTCTAGCAAAGGACATATTCCATGTAATACATTTGTAACTGGCGAATCAAAATCTCTTGTGCTTTCAGCTGTTTTAACTTTGCATACTAATGCTATAGTTTGTACAATATGTTCCAAAACAACATTCGCATTCGTATGTCTATATACTTTGCTAGAGATTTCGTCTAGGTTTTCGGTTTCAACAAACGACGTGGTTTCTTCGGCTTGATTGATGCATTCTTGAATCCCAATAAGGATATCAGTTATGTTATTTAGTATTGAACGATTTATCTCGGCTTCAAAATAATTTTCAATAAATTGGCTTTTCAGTATTTTCAGAGTATTGCTTATGCTAGCTAGAACCATTAACTTATCAGAGTTTATTGTATTTAAAGCCGTTATTATTCTGTTTACCGCGTCACATATTTCCATAAAATTAAAATATTTCCTTGCTTCATTGCTTGATATAACATTTTCTAAAATTTGTGTAAGGTTTTTATGAAATACGATCATATGTGATTGAAGTTTCGGCAAAGATTCAATTTGTGGCAAGCTATTTTCTAAAGCTATAAGAATTTGAGCCATTTTTTGGAGCACCTCCAGTTTATTATCACTCTGCAAAATATCAAATGAGCCAACATTTCGCTCTATGGAATCAATATGACTTGATACAGCTATTAAGTTTTGTTTGATAGAAGTTAATGCTTCTTTCAAAACCACTTTGTCATTCTCATTGATTTGTTCATCTTTAGTATCTGTTGACAGTTTTTCAAAAGAATTGCGTAATTTTAGTATGGAATCCATGACAGCTTCAATTATTTCTGTATTATATTTTTGTAACGAAGAAGTAGCTTCTTTAACCGAGAGACTTTCTATTTGTTCTAAAGCTGCCTGAAGGTCTTGTATTGAAATAGACATATCATTTAATATAACTTCACTATTTTTTACTCTGGCTACATTGGCAATTTGTCCACTTTCTGCACATTCAGCTATAGATAACAGTGAATTTAAAGGGCCCTTCAAATCAAAAACAGCCTTTTGGGTATCCCGCACATGACGAATTTCTAGAGACCCATCTTCTTGCTTTATTTCGCTTGCTTCACTCAATAAATTTTTTGTTTTTATAGTTTCTTCAGAAAATTTAATAACTGCAATAATATCTTTCGAAAGCAAATCGATTTCATGTCGATTCTTTTCATCAATATTTGTATTTTCGTGTGCCATCAAATTTGATGTTTCAGATATCAGTTTTTGCATTTCGTCCCCACACTTTTCTATAAATGCAATACAAGTTTTTCTGACCAATGTCCTATTATCAATTTCAACATCAATGCATTTTTCAACAATTGTTAAAGATTGGTGTAAAACTTTTAATGGATTGCAACATTTTGCAATCAATGTACTAGTTACTTCTGTTGACCCAACTAAAGGTTCTTTAATAGCATCAATTATACTATGGATTTCTGATAAAGGACTGATTATACTGCTAATGATCTCCAAACTTCGCGAAGCTGTCGCAGCTGATGACATAAGCTCTGACTTCAAAATAATATCCCTTTCAATAATTTGGACATTATTTATTATTGTAGATAGAATATCGCTCAAATTGAAAACACTTACTTTTAGTTGTTCTGCTGATTTTAATTGTACTTTTTCTAGTTCAGCAAAAGAAAGTTTCTCGTGTTTCATTTCTTCCTCTTTAAATTTGCTTATTGACTTTTCGCTAGCTGAGCTAGATCTTCTTGAGCTGCGGCTACGTCGTCGTTCTCGTTTTAAATGAGGCATTGGAGAATAAGATTCAAGTCCGATTAGCTCGGAATCTTCTTTCTCTAGAACCGTTTTTACAATTTCCGAAGATTCTTGTCCATCCTCTAGCGACGGTTTCAGAGATTTGGATTTTTGTTTACTTACGCTACGAGCACTAGCATAACTTTGTAAATCACTTTCAGACAAAACTTTAGCATCAATATCTTTTTTTTCTTCAGACAAGGTATCTTCTTGTGACAGACTGAAATAATCATCAGCACTTCTCTGTGACTCAGACTTTCTCCGTGATGGTTTTATCGGCAAACCAGAATTTTCATTAGATAACAGTGCCATTGTTTTTTCCAAGTAATCATCACCCATATCTTCTTCCAAAGATTGTTGATGTGAAAAGATTTCATCCCCGTTAGATATGTCTTCAATATCAGCTTCAGTTCTCAAATCTTCTTCTGGTGATGCAAAATATTCCGGTGACACATCAATGATAACAGCTTCCATTAACAAATTCCCAGATGTTGATGTTTCCTTAACAAATCGCAACGGCGGCAATTCTACGACATTATGTTCTGTTACATTTTCCGATAATTGATCTGCATACATTTCCACTATTTTCAGAGCCTCCTCTTCTGTCAAATCTGGAGTTTCATACAGAGAAACAGAAACTTCTTTTCCGTCAAACGAAAAGGAAATTTCTCCTTGGTTATCTAAAGTAATATCACCAACAGGAGTATCATACATCTGTGATGTCCGCTCTTCATGTATCGTGCTAAGGGATAAATTCCTTTGCAAGGCCTGCTCCTCGTTCTTTTTTTTCTTTGTTTTTAAAGAATCGTCAAATCCTAGAAGTGATGCAGAGCTAGCAGCTATACCCATACAATTTTGAGCTTCACAAGTGTATGTTCCTAAACAACAAGTCCCATCTTGACCGGATATTATTCGATGTATATCTCCAGGTTTGAGCTCTTCACCATCTTTGTACCACTTAAGTATGGGTTGGGGAACGCCAATTACTTTGCACTCTAGATTGACCGCGCCTTCTTCAGATAGAACAGCCTGAAGATTTTCTAAAAAACGTGGTTTCTTGTAATGCCGAGGTATTATTAATTTAAGAAAACAGGACGTAACGCTGTGACCAAAATCATTCATAGCAACACATTTCCATTCAGCTTGATCGAGAAATTCTAAATTTTGTATATCTAAAAAGAAGACGCCACGTTCTTCTTTGCCAAGATGGCAGCGATTTGACTCATCCACAGGTTGATCATCACGGTACCATAACACTGATGGCTCAGGAGGTACGGATACTGAAATCAAATAAACAAAAAAGAAATTATTCAAACAATCAAAGTAATAAAAATAGATTTCAATAAAAGAAATGCTAAATTTCCCATTATAACAAGTAACTATAAAAAAAACTAGGAAAGCAGAAGTGTTTCTGCGTATGAAATTACAAAAACATTTATAAAACGACAGCGTAAGTAAATCTGGCGTCTCTAGGGTTGAGAATATGTTGAATATGTGAGTATAATAAACGTAATAAACGTTTATTTTAAAGGGGTTTGACGATTTTTTATATTGCTTGACATCTACTCCGATCGTCTTTTGTGTTTGTTTTTAAAATCTCGTTGCACTGTTGTACGCACGCTACCTACACCAATATCGCCGACTAAGGATCGACCGATCACAACCTCAATTCTGGGACAAACATCCTGTTATTGCAATTATTGGAATATCAGCATATAATTGTTATTCTCTAAGTTTTCTTTAATTGTAATAAATAAAATACAGATTATTCTATTCACTAAATCGATTAGCGATAGACCTTTTATTGTACATTAGTTTTAATTATTTTAATAAAGTAATTTAAGTATATTTCGGTTTTTTTTGGATCCTCCGGCTCCTAATTCCATAATTGGCGCAGTCGGTAGGATATCCGAAGTTAGTAAAATCTCTGAAAATCAAGATTATTCGGACTAACTAGTCTATCTAGACCTTATCGGATATTCAACTAAGGTGGAACCGGCGGAGGACCCAGGACAGAAAATCCAAACTTTGATAGTCTGATCCAGAGACCGAAATGCTGATTTATATGTAAGTACAGTGAATTTTCTTGCTGTGTTGTTTCCTATAAATTCCTCTATCCCTTTTGTGTTTTATCCTTTTAGATCTTTTATTAAGGGTTTTTTCTTTCCTTGTAGATTTTTGTTAGGAACTTTTAATCCTTAAGATTGTTGTGTCTTAAATTTATAAAGGAATAAACCTTTTACATTTTTATTACAAACCCTATCAGAACTTCGCTTTCTTTTAAAATTTTACTAGAAATTTTTATCCTTTTAGATTTTTATGAGGATTTTTATTACAAATTTATTAGGATTTATTATTAGGAATTTTTATTAGGACTTTTTATTCTTTAGATTTTTGTTTTATCTTTCTATTTAATTTTTTGCGTTTTATCTTTTTTTAAATTTTGTGTTTTATCTTTTTATATTTTTGTGTGTTTTATCTTTTTATATTTTTGTGTTTTTATTTATGTTTTTTGTGTGTTCTCTTTATAATTTTTGTGTAAGCTTTTAATTTTTGTGTGCCTAGCGTTAGGATTTCAAAATTTTTTGTCCGAATAGGAGTAACTCTAATAAAACTGTACCACGGCAGTTACGTAGGCATTTAGTGATTGATTCTAGTAGGAATATTAGTTCGTGTAGTTCTAAAATGTCTTGCGATCCGGACACTATTTTCAAGGCCTTACGCCCAGTTCCCGACTTTGACGGGAACCCTAATGTTCTTATTAGATTTATTCGACTTTGCGATCAAATAGTCTTAAATTACATGATAGATTCCCCTGAAAGTGAACTAAGCAACTTGTGTTTATTAAATGGCATATTAAATAAGATAACAGGGCCGGCAGCCACTAAAATTAATTCGAATGGCATTCCGGATAGCTGGCACGGAATAAGGACCACGCTAATTAATAGTTTCGCGGACCAACGCGACGAAACCACCCTATATAACGACCTTCTTTTAGCGACACAAGGCAATAGCACACCCCAGGAATTTTATGATCGTTGCCAGACGTTATTTAGCACTATTGTGACTTATATAATGTTGCATGAAACGGTTTCAACTACCATAGCATCAAAGCAGGCTTTATATAAAAAAAACCCTTAGGGTCACGCATACGGTGTATGCGACCCGATACAATTGAAAAAGCTCTAGAATTTGTACAAGAGGAGATCAACGTTATGTACCTACAGCAACGTAACGAACCCTCTCTTGATAAAAGATACAATTTTAATAACACAAAATTTAATCATCCATCCATGTCTGTAATGAAACCTTTCATTCAATCATTAGACCCTATGCCTATGATAAAACCTTTAATTCAACCATTGAACCCCAGCTGGCAGCGACCATCATTACCCCAACCCGGTGGTTGGAGACCACATTCACAGCCTAACTTGAATTTACAACCTAACGCGAATTATCGCCCAATAGTGAACATGCCAACGCGGACGCAACAAATGTTCCGTGCGCCGCCACCTAATTACAATCCGCAGAGTAACGTCTTTAAATTACCGCGAAATCAAACCCAGAACCAAGGTTCTCAACCTATGAGCGGAGTTCATAACTTCGTATCTAAGCCGCCACCATTACGTGGACATGACTGGAGTCGACAAGGCAACCCGCCGCCTACCAACTACTTTAAATCGCGAGAAATGCATGTGAATGAATGTGTAGACTTTGACCCGAATTTTTATAACGACTCTTATTATGACAACGACCTTAATAACTATTATCCTGACTATAACCACTACGAGTACGAACCTAACGACTACGAATCACCAAGTAACAACTACGACTCACAGACTTACAACGACCCACAGCCTTCTTGTAGCAATTACGACTCGGATTTTCAAACACGACCCCAATCAAACAAGCCAAAATAGAATTAAATTTACAGACCCAACGCCAACTACCGTACATAAAGATACAAAATCCACCCCTTAAACTTTTGATTGACACCGGCGCCAACCAATCTTTTATTAGTCCCAAAGCTGTCCAACAATATTTTTACGACTTTCCTCTTAGCTATGATCCTTTTGAGGTCACTAATGTTCACGCTACAACCAGAAATGAATATTCAATTTCATTACCCTGTTTTAACGAATTTAAAGACCCGGATTTCATAAAATTATTTGTATATGATTTTCACAAATACTTCGATGGAATAATAGGACTTGACTTGCTGACTAAATGGGAAGCGAAAATCGACTTGAAAGAAAATACTTTACTTACTAAGATGGCTAGTAACCCGATACTTATGTACGATTCGCGAAATGTAAACTTGTACGAGGATATTATCCCAGCTAACTCTACAAAATTACTAAGACTGCCCATCAATGCACCTGATGGCGAAGTGCTTGTTCCTCAACAAATGCTAGGTGGTTGCGTAATTAACGAGTGTCTTACGTCTGTTTGTGATAACCGAGGGATAGTAGAAGTCCAGAATCAAACGTGCAATGACGTCATATTTTCCTTAGACCGTGCGGCAATAGCCGAAACTCATAATGTTGAGTGCATGTATACCGAACAATTACCCGATCGAGTTAATGACGTTTTATCGCGACTACGCACTGATCATCTTAACGACGAAGAGAAAATAAACTTGACTAACTTATGCAAGCAGTACGCTGACGTGTTTTACATTGACGGTGAACCATTAACTTTTACGAATAAAATAAAACATCGGATACGGACTACTGATGAAATCCCAGTTCATACGAAAAGTTACCGCTACCCTTTCGTACACCGGCAGGAAGTTAGGGACCAGATCACAAAAATGCTCGAACAAAACATTATTAGGCCTTCTGACTCTGCCTGGAGCTCACCTATTTGGGTAGTGCCAAAGAAAATTGACGCTTCAGGAAAACAAAAGTGGAGGCTCGTGGTAGACTTTCGGAAAGTGAACGAAAAGACTATTGACGACAAGTATCCCATCCCAATTTTTAGGATTGATAGGTTACTATAGGAAATTTATACCAGATTTTGCTCGGATTACAAAACCTCTGACTAATTGTTTAAAAAAAGGACGACATATTAACCTATCTAAAG
This sequence comes from Marasmarcha lunaedactyla, assembly GCA_923062675.1. NCBI lineage: Eukaryota > Metazoa > Arthropoda > Insecta > Lepidoptera > Pterophoridae > Marasmarcha > Marasmarcha lunaedactyla. Next base: position 5,777,954 of record OV281339.1, on the reverse strand, counting down.
ATTACAATGACTGCTTTGAAAAGTGCAAGACTCTTTTGACAAATGACCCCATACTGCAATACCCTGATTTTAACAGAGAATTCATTTTAACTACTGACGCATCTAATGTAGCTATTGGTGCAATCCTTTCTCAAGGACCAATAGGCTCTGACAAACCTATCTCATACGCATCACGAACTCTGAATGACAGCGAAATTAATTACAGTACAATCGAGAAAGAGTTACTTGCTATCGTGTGGGCTACGAAATACTTTCGTCCCTATCTTTTTGGTCGAAAATTTAAAATCCTGACAGATCACAAACCTTTGCAATGGATTATGAGTCTAAAAGAACCGAACTCACGACTGACAAGATGGAGACTGAAACTAAGTGAATATGACTTTACAGTTGTGTATAAAAAAGGTAAATCTAACACTAACGCCGATGCTCTTTCTCGAGTAGAAATACATAATGACGAAATAGCGACTGTCATTGACGAATTGTGTTCAATTTTACCGGAACCCTCGGAATCACCACCTTCTGAAAATGATTCCACTGTGACAATTCATACTAGCCAAGAAAACCCCATACTCGAAATCCCTATTACTGACGACCCTTTAAATAAATTTCATCGACAAATCCATATTACTGTGGTAGGTGACATAAAAAAACGACCAACCGTTAGTAAACCCTTTGACATACATACCCGGACGGCTATTCAAGTTTCAATGACTGACTTAGAAAATGACATAGTATCTGCTATAAAGGAATACGTCCACCCAAAAGTCAAAACCGGCATATTAATTGACCCTCCTTTAAGCATGTATGACATAATCCCCATTCTACAAGAAAAGTTTCGTAGTTCCGCTATGAATTTAGTGCTCTGTAAAACTGAACTTGAAAACGTTAAACAATACCTTAAACAGCAAGAGATGATTAAACAATATCACGAAGGTAAAACAAACCATCGTGGCACTAACGAATGCTACCTAGCCCTATCTCGCAGATTTTATTGGCCAAAAATGAAAGATCATATCTCCAAGTACATCAATGAATGCACTATATGCGGCCAGGCAAAGTACGATCGTAAACCAACAAAACAACAATTTAACGTAGTGCCGCCCCCTAGCAAGCCTTTTGAAATAGTTCATGCTGACCTTCTCACTATTCAGGCAGAAAAATATCTTACCTTCGTAGATGTATTTTCAAAATATGCCCAAGCCTATCTCATAAGGGATGGTACCGCCATAAGCATCATACAAAGCCTCTTGCAATTCTGTACTCATCATGGGTTTCCTTTGACATTAGTAACTGACAATGGCACTGAATTTACAAACCAACTTTTTTCAGAATTTGTAAAGTTGCATAACATCAATCATCATCGAACTTTGGCTCACTCTCCTAATGATAACGGTAATATTGAACGTTTTCATTCAACATTACTTGAACATTTGCGCATTCTTAAATTACAAAAGAAAGACGAACCAGTCATAAACCTTGTGCCGCTCGCCCTTATTGCTTATAATAGTTCTGTACACAGTTTTACCAAATGCCGACCTTTCGAATTAATAACGGGACATTTTGACCCTAGAGACCCCTTAGATGTTGACTTGACAGCACACCTCCTTCAACAGTATATCCAGACTCATAGAGAACAAATGAAAACGGTCTACCAACTGATCAGTAACTCTACCCTAGAGGAACGCACAAAACTTATAGACTACAGAAATCAAACCCGGGAACCTGAGGTCGAATATCAACCTCAAGATCAAGTTTTTATAAAAAATCCTCTAGCTGCAAGACAAAAGCTTGCTCCAAGATACACCCAGGACAAAGTCCTTGCTGACCTACCCATTCACATGTACACCTCAAAGAAACGAGGCCCCATAGCTAAGTCTCGTCTCAAAAGGAAAACTAAAAATAAAAAATTGTTACAGGACTCTGACGACCCTGACCGTACATCTCGTGCACAGCGAGGAGATAAAACTTGACAAATTAGATGACGGAATTGGACTTCTTCCCTTTAAGCTTGGACAGACCAACATTATAACCCATTATCATTCGTTTTTGCAAAATGTTAACCTTGACGATTTTTCAACCAGTGTAGTAACTTTACGAGACCAACTTTTTGACTTTAAAACTAAACTTCCTAACGACACGTATATGTTGTATGAATATCAAATAGATTACCTTCGAGAGAAGATAGATAAAATAGAGTACCAACTGAAATCCCTGCAGCCGAACCGTCGTAAAAGAGGTCTTTTAGATGGGTTAGGATCCATAATTAAAAGTGTAACTGGTAACCTCGACTATACGGATGCTATTCGATATAATAATGCTTTAGAAAATATCCAAAATAATCAGCATAAAATAATCAACGAATTTAATAGCCATTTATCTCTGAGTAAAGAATGGATGTCTTGCCATACTAACTTATTAGAAAAATTAAGTAAAAATCAAATCAAGATAAATGAAACTCTAAGCTTATTACTAGATGTTCAATCTCAGCGAGGCTACAGTCTCATGAAATTCACTAAATTTAGCCAAATGTTAACCATACTTAGTGAAAACTCGGAAGACATTTTGACAGAACTTTATAGGTTAGAAAATATTTTATCTTTTATCCATAGTTCTAGTGTACACCATAGCATGTTAGGTATAGATATATTAGAGAGCATGTTAGAGAAACTTAAGGTCTTATATGAGTCAGAACAAATTTTAAGGTTAGAATATAGGCAATACTATAATATAATAAAACCAGGTTACTATTACGATAGAAATACAATAGTTATAGTTTTTAAATTTCCTTTAGTAGACGTAAAAAGTTATGATCTTTATAAATTATCTGTATTCCCCAATAAGAATAATCAGTCCCTCTTACCTCCTTATCCTTTTATTGCAACACACGAGGAAGCTTTCCTGTACATAGAGGCTGAATGCCCGAAGTTCACATCTAATCGGTACCTCTGCGAGGAGAAATTTCTTCAACATGTTCACAGACAACCTGACTGCATCTTTACCTATATCACGAGCAAATCACTAGACGAATCCTGTGGGCTCACAACATTGCAACTCTCCAAAGAAGCAGTTGAAGAACTAGATAGCAGACAATACATCGTGACATTCCCGCACTCTACCAAGGTTGAATTTAACTGCGACAATGAAGGCTATGATCAACTACGTGGCAGCTACCTGATCACGATACCTCTTCGTTGCACTCTCCGGACCAAGGAAATTACCATCACGAACACCAACGATGAAGTAAAAGGACAACCAATCAAAATCCTGAAGATGTCCTACGATATCAAAACGCAAGCTACAAATCCAATCCACGCCAGGATAAGTAGTATCAAACTAAATGACCTGCATAAGATCCAGAACAAGATCCTCTTAGAACCCACTATAACAGAAAATATAGAGTCAAGCGTTTTTCACACAACCTTACCGTTCTATTCGTTGGTAATTGGCACCATCCTATTTGTTATCATCTTTGCTGCTCGTCGATACCTGAGGAAGCCGCAAGGAATTCCAGTGGAAAAATCACCCCAATATGCTGTGCCACGGACGATGGAAAGAAAATTAGAGAAAAAGCCGGCAACATTTTCACTAAACGTCCTAAAATAGTTGCCGCTCTAAAGGGGGAGGTGTTACGCACGCTACCTACACCAATATCGCCGACTAAGGATCGACCGATCACAACCTCAATTCTGGGACAAACATCCTGTTATTGCAATTATTGGAATATCAGCATATAATTGTTATTCTCTAAGTTTTCTTTAATTGTAATAAATAAAATACAGATTATTCTATTCACTAAATCGATTAGCGATAGACCTTTTATTGTACATTAGTTTTAATTATTTTAATAAAGTAATTTAAGTATATTTCGGTTTTTTTTGGATCCTCCGGCTCCTAATTCCATAATTCTGTAATACTTATGTATATTGATCAGCAACACTAAAAGGAACACAAACATATAATTGACTAAGCTCTTAATTGTCACAGATGTTCAAATCTTTAATTTAATTATTTTTATATTTTAAGTTTATTTATATTTGGTTATGCTATCATTGTGAGATGATTATTTGTAGGCATATTAAGGAAAAATTCAATTAAACAGACAATTTTTTTACCTTTTATAGTAAATCGGAAAGATTCGTCAATTTTAGCTTCTGTGCTCTTTAACCCTTGTAAAAATTTCGGCGCTTGATTCTTGGAAAACAGCTGCAATTTTTCTTCTTCATTTAACTGATTTTGAATATCTTCAACTGTGAGTTCCGCGGAACTACTGACTTGGCCCATGCAATTACGTGCTATGCAGCAATAGGAGCCGAGCGAGTTTGTGCCTGTGAGCTGGTACACGTCTCCAGGCTTCAGTTCCTGACCGTCTTTAAACCAACTGAGCACTGGCGTTGGGAACCCTACGACTTTACATTCAAAAGACACTAAGCCTTCTTCAGTAAGGACCGCTTGGAGATTCTCCATAAACCGAGGCTTACGGTAATTTTTGGGGACTGAAAATATAAATTATTCTGTTAGAGTTCAAAACACTACTAAAAAGTGATACTATACGAAACTATCGTGAAATAAAGAATGAAAAAACCAGAATTTTTTATTGATTCAAATTGGTACCTGCATTGTACTTTGTTTTTGTATCACAATGCAACGGCTCATACCAAAAATCTCTTTAAAGATAGAAAGTAAAATATAAAACCTTAGTCTGTCAATAAAGTAACACCTAAAAACCTTGCACAAGTTTTTTATCCTTATACCAACCATCCTTATCCTCGTCTACAGTTTTTAGATTATATATAGTTTAAAATAAACAAGAAGATAATAAAGGATCACAAAATTAAGATATACATTTACCCTCCATATTGACGAAGCAGGTGGTGATCCCCAGTCGGCCACCACTGCTAGTAGCCACGCACTTCCACTCGCCTTCGTCCTGCCACTCCGTGGAGGTCACCTCTACGATGTAGCCCCCGGCGCCGTCTTCACTGGTGTGGTATCTGAATTTATGATAAATATACTTGTTATCTTGTTGTGGACATTAAACAATGTAATCGTTTTTATTTAAATTATTATTTTAATGATTTATTTATCATGACCTTATTTTGTATGATTGAGATTTAAAACATATAATTAATAATAATAATAATGTTGATTTATTAACACTTTAAGAATACAAGAAAAAACTCTTACACTAATCACATAACTATACAATAAAAAAAGAAATTACAAGAGTACTTGACGTTGACAGCTGTATTGGTATGATGGTATCAAAGCTGCCAGCGCTCCCGAGTTAGTGCTTTATGTGCAGTTTCAATATCAAATTACAAAATAAAACTTAAATACTCAGTCAATTAAATCAAATGAATCACAATTCTTCTGTATGAATTATTGTTTATATACACATTTAATATTTAATTATAAAATACATTTAATAATATGTGAATCAGTCCTAGAGAATAGCCTGTTTCCATGTAATATAGTTTATGTAGCCAGTCACGAACTATTTGTTTATAACTGAATAAGTGTAGGGTAAAAATATTGTTAGCCTTATTTGCTATGTTTAGAGTTTACAACTAACATAAAACTGACGTCTCGCAAGTTCAGTATGGTGGGGGACTGAAGGACATACCTTTCATACATTACGATTGTTTGAGAGTTTAAATGCCATAGTTTTGTGCTTACATATTTCGGTGTGAAGAATGTTGAGCTGTCTTACTGTGAGTACTGGGCATTCCCTGTACAACAATGTGGTACTATACCTGCGTGGTTTTCCAAGTATTACCTTTAGAATGGTTCTTTGAGCACGCTCAAGTTGAAGAACAGTAGATACTCCAGCACTACCCCAAACTACTATGCAGTGTGTGAGAATGCTCGGAACAAGGCCATAGTAAACACACATTAAGTATCCATGTCAGCGGAGGACCTAAGTTTCCTAAACAGGGGAATCAGTTTTCTCACCCTAGAGGTCAAGTTATTGATGTGTTGAATCCAGTTCAGGGATGAGTCAATTGTCAGTCCCAGATATTTTGGATTGGGGGCACACTCGATGAGCGGACAACTACAGTTTGATATATTCGCAGCTATGCACTCGAAGATTAAAATCTGACGAGAGTAGAACGTTGGTACGATGCGAGAAGGTGACATACTTAGTTTTGGCCACATTAAGGATAAGCAAGTAATCATCCAACCATACACCTACCTCTCTTAAAGCAAACCTAGCACAGCGTCTAGCTTCTTCCCGATTCACACCATCTACAATTAACGCCGCGTCGTCTGCATATGTAATAATTTTGCAATTTGGAAGAGATTTTGTACACAGGCTGTCAATATATAAAAGAAAGAGAATGGGACCCAGTATACTACCCTGCGGCACACCGAAAGTTATACTTATATGACAACTGGAAAAGCCAGACAATTGGATGCCCTATGTCCGATTCTGAAAATAGCTGCAAAAAATGTCGTACACCTATTGAGTCAAGTTTACAAATCGTTTTGGGGATAGAGACCATGTCGAATGCTTTGGCAAGGTCTAAAAAGATTGCTAAGACCTTTTCTTTTTTATCAAGGTGACTAACAATAGTATCGGTTAGTAGAAGTGTAGCATCTTCAGTGGATTTTCCTTTCATAAAGCCGAACTGATTGTTGCTTAAGATATTATTTTTTTACAAAAAGTTGACGAGTCTATTGTTAAGAAGTTTTTCTAATATTTCAGAAAAAACAGCACCGATATAAGCCTGTAGTGGCTGACAAAGTCTATCCCCTCCCTTGGAAATTCGATGTACCTGCGCTTTTTTCAAAATATCAGGAAAAATTCCTCTTTCAAATGATAAATTACACAAATATAGTAGCGGATGTATCAGACTATCTTTAGATGTGTTGTTGATACAAGTGTTGGTATATACTCAATTGCCCGTGCGCAGAGCACCGGAGCACCAGAGAGAGATTGAGATTGAGAATAATAAATAAATAAATATTTTCTAACAATCACACCACATTATCTAGCCCAAATTAAGCATCATTAAGAACTTGTGTTGTGGATACTAGATAACGGATAAATAAACTTAAGAAATATATAAACACACATAGATATTTTTTTATATATAAATATTAGAAATAAACTTAAATAAACATTCATACACATCCATGACTAGAAAGCAAATATGATAAAATATCTGCCCCTACCAGAATTCGAACCCGGGACCTCCGGCATGAAAGGCAAGGCTACTTACCTCCATACCAAACAGGCCGTCCTAATAGATATACACATAAACATAGACATAAACATAATAGATTCAACTTCCTTGTAGTCCGCGTTTAACAAAACCATGGAATCCTTTTCTGATTTAGATTCACAATGGGGGGCAGCACTTCGTCCTACCTGTTTGGAAATAATTGATTCCACCGGTTTTGGCCCAACCTTAGCAAAATAACTGTTTATAATTTGAAGTGATTCAGTGGGAGATGTTGACAAAATTGAGAAGCTCGTTAATATTAGATTATTCTAGAGAGGTTGCATTTGTTTTTCTTTTTCCTATTTTTAATTTGTAAATACTGTTGTTTTTAGGTAAGGAATAGTTTAAATCGAAAAAAGTTTTATATGGCAATATACAATGCGTTTTTGGAAAACTTCTATTATACCTTTTATTTTATGACTAACCTGTCGCTAGGTTCCACTTTTCCTTCCTTGTTGTACCACACGACGCTTCGAGGCCATGGAGGGACTACGATGTGGACGCTGAGGTTCAGAGGCTCACAGATTTTGATGGATGCTCCTTCTAACTCTTTGGTGAATATCGGTGGTGGCTCAGGTATTAATGCACTAAAAATTTATATAAATTGTGAAATTGTCAGCTAAATTAGAAAATAAAATAGTCAAGTTTGCGATGGTTACTCAAATAACATACATAAAATACAAACTATCGAATCAAAACTCAAATTCCAATTACCTGGTAGAAGGTTTGGTCAGATCCTCCCGACTGGAGCGGCCCACGACGTGGACCTTCGAGGAGGAATACGCTCGGCCCATGCAGTTGACGGCCTCACAGGTGTACGTCCCGAGAGATGTGGGGTCTTCGGCATTGGCCGTCAGGGCGAATACGTCGCCAGCTTTGATTTCTCGGCTATCCTATAGAATGAGAGGGAGATTATATGTGAGCAGATGTTAAATTTACTTTTTAATCAGTATGGTGACCCTTCTGTAATGTAAACTATTAATATAAAACTGAAAGATTCGTTTGTGTTTTGATGGTTATTTTTTGATATCAATGTTAAAAAAAATTTACATAGAAAACAAAAAATATTTATTCTTCTTATTTCTGTACACATATTTGCTTATATTTCATACTTGAAATACTTTCTGCTTCTAAAGCACTGCCCGATTAGTGCTCCAGGAGCTGTTAACATTTCAAATATATAAAATTTGTCTACCAAACTAACTAAAACCACCCGAGTGACTGGCAAGGCAACAATTCACTGGTTCTTGGTTCTTTATTACGCTACATAGTTCGCTATGGCAGACTATATAACCCGGTATTTTCCTTGATTTACTACAATTCAACCAATAGTCAACTTCTTTATTCTCAACCGTTCATCGTGGGTACAACTTTGTCGTCAATCTTTGTACATCTAGAGTCCAAAATATGATACAAAGTTTCACCCGGACAAAGGTACTGTTTCCAAGGGAGCTGTCAACACGTATTAAGACATCCAATTGGCATTTTGTTTTGGCCCAATCGACGTTGACTTTACGACCTTGATTTTACGCAAACCCAAAAAGAAATATACAAAAGGTTATAAGAAATTAATTATGTATATTGTTAAAACCAAATATATTTATAATAAAAACGAACATTTGTTTATACCTGGAAATTTAATAATAATTATAACAGTAAAAGCCCATAGAGTGGTCAGTAAAACAATGACTTAAAACTATTTTAGTAAGCAAATGGATTTTTAAGAGATAAATGTAGGCTCTTCCAATGACTCAGCATCGGAAAGTCCCAACGATCAACAAAACCTTCAAGGGAGTATTGTGGCTGAGAGGGAGGCGCACCGTTTCCTCACAATAGCGTAAAAATCATCCGTTTGTACCTCAGCGTGTTTGCTGATACCTAAAGCACTGCAGCGCTGCGACAGCCCCAACAGAATCCTGAACGCATTATTATATTGTACTCGTAGGTCCCTGTATGTCCGCTTAGTATAACTGACCCAGAGACCACAGGTATAAAAAGATAGAAGTTCCACCCAAAATGTGGTGGGAAGTATATTCTATAATTATATAATATGTTATATTTACCTTGAACCAGCGCAGCACTGGCGTGGGTACGCCGACTACCTTGCACTCGAGCGACACGGTCCCTTGCTCGGTGAGTAGCGCACGCAGCTCCTCCACAAACTCCGGCCGCTTGTACGCCTTCGGGACTGCAATGGCGGAGAACTTATGGTTAGACGGCCGAGTAGCGTAGTGGATAGAGCGTCCCAGATTCGTATCCTGGTCGATTCACCAATTTGTTTGTGGAACACAGTTGTTTGTTCTCTGGTCATGGTTGTTTATATTTATATATGTTTGTTTACTCTGGGTTCGGCGCATAACACAAGCTCTGTTTACTTTGGGGCCATACAGTTGGTGTTTTGTCAGGAGATTTATTAATATAAATTTTTATTAGCTCATAACATTCCTAAAATTTTGATGAAAGAAGAGGAAATCGCTTCACTTTTTCGCAGTACTAATACAATAAAATGTTTGGAATTTTTTTTTTTGTTATCAAGGTTCAAGTTCACCTGTATTCACTGAAAGGTCTTCGAAAGGAAGCTTCCCCGTTGAGAAAATCATACAAACAACTTTTATGATCGTTCCCGGTCTTTTGGTTTAAAATGTAACGAAATGGAACGATACCACGAAAATCGATCGATGATCAGAATCGTGTGGGAAAAAACAACAAGTATATAATGGGTATAATTTAGTATTATTAATTATATGGTAATAAAATACCGTGCATTGCGCTGAAATGATTCTAAATATTGACACATCGAAATGGAAAAACGGTCATATCACCAGCGTACAGTGATTTCATCAGAACCACTTGAGATTATATTATTATCAGTAAATATCAAGGAAAAATTAGTAGGAGATTTTTTTGATCCCTTCCTATTTAAACCTAAATAATGACCAGGTGAAAGGTCTTCATGTAGCGCATTAACGTTACATGTAACGTTTAAATTTGTTGGTACTCGTGTCGTGTGGTAAGGGATTAAGCAACGGGGACCTAATTTATGAGGTCCGTGCGTCAAGTTTAATTTAATATACACAATATTACTTTAATACCATACTTACGATAAATGGACACCCTTCTACTATTACTTAGACTAATTGCTCATTTAGGCTTGTCTGAAAATATCAAAACCTCTCACCAAGTACATTAAGATGCGCGGAGCAACTAGCTCTGCCCGCAGCGTTCTCGGCGGTGCAGGTCCAGCGCCCGGCGTCATCCACACTCACTGCCGAGATGTCCACGCACCAGAAGTTGCCGTCCCGCGCTAGAGCGATCCGCTCCGCTTCGAGCAGGCGCCGCTCGTTGCGGTACCATGTTACCTAGATAGAACACGTACTTTAATGTCATGTTTATAGAGCAATAACTTTAAGCCTGACCAATAAAATAAACATCCTGGCCAAAGGGCACCTCAACTTCCTCTTTTATTGCAACTCTGTGCAATGGCCAAGTGTTGTAAAAAGCAATATTGTTTTTTTATAATATAAAAACAAACTTTATGATTCAACAAATATGTTTTATATTTTCCCAAAATGGCGAGGATTGTTTATTTTAATTGATCAGGCTTTTAACTGGTGACTTGCACGATGATTTAAGTAAGGTAAAATAGTTTCATTTTTTTCTCTTTATTTATTTTTAGGGACTTTTATACAATAGTACATGCCATACAAATAGTTATAAATATTTACTTTGATGATATCCGATCAGTCGCAACCCTTATAGGGTTGATTTCAGGCGATTTATTATCCACGCCTACCTACTCCGAGTTAATACACTTATCCTTGGAAATAATTCCTTATGCTTATATGTGCGTTTAATTTTTCTTGTAAACTTTTGTTTATGTGAACTAGTGTTTCTCTTTTCTTATTTCAAGTAGTTAGTTACTGTTATAGTAAAAGAGGAAGCAACATTACTCCTCGAAAAAAGGTTTCACGTTCTATTTTATTATAGAACATAAATAACTAATATACAAATCAACCATAAAGCTCTTGATTTCATTCATTTCTCCTACTTTTATATATTTTTCAGGACCTCTTTATTTCGATACACAAATACCTGCATGTCCCTCAAATAACACATCTTATTCGGTAAAAACATAAAATAAATATTATACAATATTCTAAAACATCAAATTTCTAGCAACAATAAAAGTATAAGATCCAATATTATCGATTTTATTTTATTGTACCGGCTTCCAACTAACTGAAACTAACTTTGATTTCATAGTCAAAACTAACTGATTTCATTGTCAAACTGAAGCGCTTCTCAGTAAGCACATGTTACAGGTTCCCGTGTAAAATTGAAATATCATTTTACATTTTATTTGCAATGCTGGATGCATATTTCTATTTTTATAACCCGAGAAGCCTTGATAACTGCTGCAGGTTTTCGAATCCGCTCAGTCGTATTTAATATCAATCAGTTGTTCAACCAATAAAGCTCCAGTTGAGGAATATATTTACGGAAAATAATCCAAGAAATATAATAAAATAGTTATGAGTTTTCATCCTCTTAGCTCCCAAAAAAAGAAACACGTGAAATCTTTTTCAAATTTTATCAGAATAATGATTTCTTTTCAAAGTGCATACAATAAAGAAAAGGAAGAGACGCAAACATATCTTGTGATTTAATTTGCGGACAACAATGAATTTAGTTTTCTATTTGCGGCAGATTTTTCTTTTCCACGAACAGTTATATTATATGAGGTTTAGTTATTGCATTCTAATTCAGAGGGATTGATTGATATTTGATAAGTTTTATTTTTACGAGATAATGACTTTCTACAGATGGTGAAGCAATTAGATTAATTTTTAATATCAGAAAGAATCGAATTATGAAGTTGAAATAGGTACATTTTAATAAAACGAGGTGTCGCGGTTTCTAGTTAAACATGATGTTAATTTTTGAATTAAAACAAGGGATTAAAATACCTGAAATGATTTAAGAAACTTGTTTAATAAATCACAGTTTTAGCAGTAACCTAAAGAGAACAATTTCTGTCTTAAAGTCTTAAAGACGACATTTGGACAATCCGCATTAAAATTCTAAAAAGCTATAACATTCTTGTTTGACACTAAAAATGAGCAATAAAACTAAAGTGGAGTTACGTCACGGGATTCCTACAAAAACTATAATAAACTAAAAATAGACGCGAGAAAAATATTATGAGATCTTTCAAGAAGAGCCAGCGTTAGTACGTCTTGTCAAAACAAGAAGTGTAAAGATATTTTTGAGATATCGTGGATTTATTTGAGTGCCATATTACAACGGATGTTGTGTTAAAATAGATAATAATGTCAGGGGAGAAACAACACGCGCCGAGGTTTCAGGGTCACGTCCAGCCCAAGGAGAGCCCCGCGCTTCTTCAGCGGCAGCTATCTTTTTTTATTGCACTGAAATTAGGTCAAGATGACAGGACAACTCCGATTTGCACGTCATTTTTGGTGTTAAAAAATTTCGTATTTTCATACTTCCTTCCTGCGTTTTTTATAATTATTTTACTTATTTTGTAACGACGTAAAATTATAAATAGGAAATAGTTTGTCAATGTGTTTGTCCACAATGCGCTGACACCACAGAGAAAATGATCTTTCTTTCTAAAAAGACTGCATTGTTACAAATTCTTAGAACATAAACAAATATAAGTCTGGAAGAGATCGCTGCTAGCGATAAGGCCGCCTTTACCCACCCTAGTCTAATGTTAATTTTTACAATTTTTACATTCAAGTGTGTGGGCAATAAAGTGTTTTTATTATTATTATTATTATAAGTACTTATTTATGCACCACACACTACTTACTTGTAGTTTTCTTCAGGGGATTTTATTAAAACGATTGCCTACATAATACGCTTTTTTGAAGGTACCATGATAACCTCTGTATCCATGTCTGCCTTTTAATGGTAGATAATAGAGACAATGCCTTCGTTAATTACTTTAGGTTTAATTTTATTATAAAATAATATGAAAATACATTTCAGCAGTGTTAAAATGCAGAAGATCGAAATAATCAGAGTCCTAAATTACACAATAGTTTGGCATGGTTCCACGGTATGATAACACAATGCCATCTGCTAGACCTAGTTCGGTTTACATTGTTCTAAAACTTCTAGATGTTAAACAAGACCCTGATTGATATACAGGACTTAAGAATAAATTAATTTCGTAATCTGTGATTGCACTGCGTCCGAACACAAACCTATTCCGGCACTGGCGTAAATATAAAATAAATGCAAATAAAATTGATTGTGGTTCCAATAAAAATGGACGTAACAAGTGTCCCGTTAACACATGCTTGTACTAAATTATGTATAAATCAAACACTTGAAATTAAAATCATGTATTATTCGTACCGTATTGTAATGGTCAATTAGTAGCTTGCTGTCAAATTGTTAACCTATTTTAGCTGAAACATGACAACAAACCTTATGCAGCTTCGACTACTTCGAGCGTTCCAATTTTGAATAGTTTTCAACAAGCAATATGTTGGGTTGATTGATCCCGGTAAATTTTGTATAAACCTCGCTTTGTCTTGCACTTAGATTGAGTCCCTATATTGTGTGGTACCTGGGATGTCGTCAAAAACTATTTACTACACTATTATTTTCAGGTCCACATGCTAGAAATGGTCGAAGTATAAAAACGTGTCAAACTGGATATTATTTACACGAATTTCATCGGAATATTCCACAATATTGAATTGAGCATGTTGCGAAAACTTGCTTTGGTTAGATGTGAAAATTATGCTGAAATACAGAACACGTTATATCGTTAACACTTTTCTGCTTATGCATTGTAAGTAGATTTTGATGAGCTTATTTATGATAGTGAGAATAGAAGATTTCCTGGGCTAAGTTTACCTAATCTTCGAATTAATTTATGCGTAACTGCTAAATTTGACAGTTTTTAGCCTGTAATACGGAAAGATCCTACCTAAGTACTTATACCCAGACAAATTCACAGCGAAAACTTATTTTTGTACTCGTAACTAGCTGACAAACCAGACTACGAACAATCTGAAATCGAGTGTCTGGTAACAGCTTTTCTGATGCCCTTAAATGTAACAATTATGAGGACACTTCAAGCCGGGACTAATGTTTTTACATCCTTTTCTTTGCGGGAATGGTTTGGCCTATCCAAATATAGCGACGCCCACACGAAACTACTGTTAAATTTGGAAGACATTTTGAAATTCATAAAAAATACAGAACACCAATTTCTTGTCACAAGTGAAGTCTCTAAAATTTTATACAGGTATAATAAAGCTCAATTACAGTAAATAAAGCATTTTTTAATGAAAATCACTATCCATAGAAATAAAAAAGGCAAAAAACTTTGTTGGTAATTGATTTGTAAACCGCACAGTTATGAACTCACAGTCTGGGCACTATATGCTACTGTTATTTAAATTATGAGCTGTACATAATGTGAATGTATGCAGAGCGCCTGCCTTCACTAACTTACACATTTCATTGCTAATAGGTCTTTACCTATGAAACTGCCGTTTTGCCGTACTGGCCATTTCAAATGAAAATATTTTTTTTTGACTGATAATTCTAATTTCAAATTAATTTTATTTGACAAACATGGAAGTCTTTTTCTAAAATCGTCATTTGTTTAATAGTTAGTGTTTTGTTTTCAACGCATTCGAACATTTTTTGTCATCATGGATAAGTTAAAAATTCGAGTAATTATGGAGTATGAGTACCGTCGTGGCAGCAAAGCGGCACAAGCGGCACGCAACATCAACGACGTTTACGGAGCAAACACTACAAACGAACGCACCACCCGTTATTGGTTTAACCGCTTCCGTTCTGGAAATTTTGACCTGAAAAATGAACCCCGTGGTCGTCCGAAAACTTTGGTCGACAATGACGAATTAAAGGCAATCGTGGAAGCTGATGAAACTCAATCCACGGCTGAATTAGCAGCAGCTTTCGACGTTAGCATCAAAACAATATTGGTCCATTTGCGTCAAATTGGCAAGGTAAAAAAGCTTGACAAATGGGTACCCCACGAACTCAATGACCGCCAGCGCGAAGTACGCGTGGAGACGTGCCTTGCACTGCTCAGCAGGCATACAAATGAAGGAATTCTGAACCGCATTGTTAGTTGTGACGAGAAATGGATCCTGTTTGACAATCGTAAGCGCTCAGCAAGTTGGTTGGACCCTGGTTCAGCACCCAAACAATGCCCTAAACGAAAACTTACCCCTAGAAAAGTGATGGTCACTGTTTGGTGGTCTAACGCGGGTGTAATTCATCACAGCTTCTTGCCAAACGGGACAAGCATTACTGCAGATGTGTACTGTGAAGAACTGAACACAACGATGGAGAAGCTCGCACGTCTCCAACCAGCTTTGGTCAATCGTTCGGCTCCACTGCTCCTGCACGACAACGCGCGACCTCATACTGCACAGCAGACGGTCTCCAAGCTACAAGAGTTGGGGTTGGAAGTTCTCCGTCATCCACCGTACTCACCAGACCTTGCGCCTACAGACTTCTACTTTTTCCAGAATTTGGATAACTTCTTGGCGGGAAAAAAATTCGATACCCGAGAGGCAGTACAAAATGCCTTTGAAGAATTTGTTGCCTCCCGTCCAGCTGATTTCTTCAAGAAAGGCATCAATAAGCTACCAATGCGTTGGCAAAGATGCATTGATTGCATGGGTGATTATTTTGATTAATAGAAATAAAACATATATAAAAAAATTACGCTTCATTTATTTCGTGAAAAACGGCAATTTCATAGGTAAAGACCTAATATTTCAATGCCTCAACTCAGAAATCAACAAAATTAGAATACGAAACAATATTAGCCATGTGAATTTAAGTTTGAAATTTGGAACTGCTTTTAGTAGAGCCTAAAGTTTAGATATTGCCTCGAAATAAGTGAGAAATTAGTAGATGTTTTTAATACACTATTTTCATGGAGTTACAAGCAAATGGACCTGGGTGCGTTTGAATGCGATTTCGAATGAAAAATCAAAAATTGTGTGAATGTCATACGGGTCTTGATTTGATAGGCCGCCCGACTATATGTCAAATATGACATATTGTTTGGCGAACTGTCAAAGTTTGCTAAAAAAATTTGCTGTAATGCAACGATACACGATTTAAACTTCAAGTGATTGAATTTGTTCATATCTAAACATGTGTGAATAAACTTCTAGGTCAGTTTTTTATTTGACCGACCGGATATTTGTTTTTAAGTCAATGACTATTGTACACTTATAAATAATGTAGTTACTCAATCACGTTTTCATTTTAAGTTTGGCTTGTTAGTAAAATTATATTTTCTTGTTTTTTTTTTGTTAGTCGATTTAGGATTTAGGTTCCAACCGCTTACTTTGAGACTTGTATGTATGTAGGTTAGTTTTGTTTTTCTTTCTTGATTTCTAAAAATACGTTTTATTTGTGTTACTTAAAGTTACTTTTTGTATTTAAATATAATCTTTTTTGCTGTTTTCACTATAAGAGTCTACAATTTCCCCTAAAGTTCTCACATGGTCAGCTTTATGTCGGTTCATCTAAAGCATCGAGTGCCCTTAATTTTTAAAATACTAGCCGAACATAACTTATCGTTCAATTTCGTCTACAAAAGTATACTAACTAAAAATATTCTCGTTAAAACGAAATCTAATCTAATCTGTCTAACATCTTATCAAGCTCTATCAAAATACCTTGCATAATTGTATCGTTCTCATTCTTACTCTTATTTTACACTAGAAAACGTACTGTTCCCAAGAAATAAGCGCAAGCCGTGCGCAAAATCCATACAACATCTTATTACAGACTGTATTTCCTCGACTAAACGACTGTAAACCTCACGCTAAGAGTATAGTTTTATGCAAATGCAGTTTCTATTCAAATACGATACAAATTCCAGGAATGTCTATTTTAAAGTCTGGCTTCCCTGGAATCCTGTGTCACAGAGGTCGCGAGCTGCGCGCCCTTTGCGATTGTGAACAAACTTTTTAATCACCTACATTGTACCGCAGTTTCCCTGTCGAATGCAGATCATGTTGCTGTATTCCAACCAGGCTTTAATTATAGAACAAAGATTAATTTCCGTAAATGACAAGTTTGCCTGTGGCATGCCTTTAATAAAGTGTATGATAGACTTTGGTCGTATGCTCTAGTTCATTTTTCCCCTGTTTTGATACCACCTGACGCTGAAGGTTTTTTATTCTAAGGTTTTCTGTAAAACGCTTGATCAAAAGCTCGTATGCTGCGCTCAACGGAAGCTCTTTGAACGATGTTAGGATTAAAATTGTGCAGTTTTAACTCACTAATCGAAGTTAACCCAGTTTCAAGAAAATGTAGCAGTACTGGTAAAAGTAATTAGTTCTCATGCTGTGGTTACGATGCAGGAATTATAATAATCCAACGAGTAGTTTTCTGCACACCAACTCAGTTTATTAATTGACAATATTTTAACCAAAACTTAAAGATTAAATCTAATTAGGGCGATCAAGATATTTATTTTTATAGTATAGCCTAGTTCTCTTGGGGAGAAATACATCTCATATGACAGTTAAGAGCTGTCAAAAAACAGTCAAGGATGCGTCCACAAAAACAATTCTATTTATAATACCTAAGTTGTTATTGGTTTCTTCACTACAGTTAATCAAAACATTCATGAATATACGTAAATGTTCGTTCTTGAGAACATTAGAATAATTAAAATACTCAGAAAACTTAAAAGCTTACTGGCCCAAACATTTAAATACAGTAAACTTGTGTATCTTGTGGTTTCGGCTATGGTGAAGCCATCAAAAAACTCTTTGAAAATGGAATAACAACATCATCAAATAAAACGGATCCCAAAAGCCGTTTTCAAATTAATATTATATTTTACCAACTCACAAAATTCTGCCTGGTTTTACTGTGAACAAAAAGATTATTCTAATTATAAACATAGTGGCCGGGAACGGTTCAGCATGAGTTCGGATCTATGAAATAAATAAAGCGCTCTTTGATGGAACCTTGGAGCGGGTTACCTCGGGTCACCTCATTATTCAAATATGGCAAAATGCTGCCCACGCGTAATCTCTTTGTTTTCATTGAAACCTTTGATGGTATAATTCAATGAAATATTGATTTTGTAGTTATTTTAACTTTGAATTTATTCTGTTCATTCGCAATACATGTGTAATTAGTTAAATGTAGTTATCGTTCTGTTTGGATATCTTATATGATATTTATTTAATGAGATATTTATTTATTTAATGAGAAATGTATTTATTTAATTAGATATTTATTTATTTCATGTAAAATAAATATGGTGGGAAAATCATTTGGGATGATCTGTGTAAATGTTTTGAGCAGCTTAATATTTACACACATTTAAACATGCGATTCTTATGCAAATATTCATTATACTTTTTTATGGTATTTTATTTACGGAAAACATATTTAGTTCTTTGAAGTTACACGGCGAAAGGTTCGCGGGATTCGGGAAATGTAAATACTTCATTATTTATGCTAAGAAAATAAGCGACCAGGTAATTGACTAATAAAATTTAAATAATCGCAAATATGGATTGGTTTTTAAGAAGGTTTCCATGTACAAAGTAATTTAGGCGTTTTACTCAACTAATTTCTAAAGAGTTTTCCTGTTATAATACTGACATATAAAAAATAAAAATGTATACTTCTTTATTTAAAAATGAAACTTGAACAAAATGCTAACTAAATAATTACACTCGTCCGGCATAATAGGGTTTGGTGTAGCCCGTAAATGTCACGGCGACAGGGTTTCCTCGGCGCCTGTCGTCGGAGACTTACCCCTGAACTGGCGCTTAGTTTGCACATAGTCCATTTTGTGAACACTTGAACATTTATGGAATATAGAGATGGCTAGACTGCATTTTAGCGCTTTATGTTATTGTAAGTAAGTGTGAAATACATATTTAAGTTTATTTAATATATATTGTCGTTTAAGGATAAATATAGTGCAAGTATTAGCCATCGTTGTTTAAAGAGAGGGCTGGGCATTCAGTCAAAATGAATTTATTTAGTACTTAGTTAGGTATTCAGTTTTATGATTTTAGTTATTTATAGTTCTTTTTATAATTTCGTCTTTTATTTTGAAATATTCTTAAGTGAGGATATGTAAATAGTAATTTCTTTACGTTTACTATTATTAATGACACAAGTTCTCAATATAAATAATGTAAGGTAAGCACAAAAAAGGGGTAAAGTTTTCATCAAATAGTAATATTGATTTATTCAGAAATAAATTTCTTTTGATTTTCATCATTGTGATATAGATCGAAACTTCTCAATATGAATAAAAAAAGACGTATGTGACGTGCAATATTTTGATTAATAATACACGTAAAAAAATTACACAGATATTTTAAACTAGAAACAATACGCAATCTAGTGGCCTGCAGGCATGTTAACTATTGTGATTGGTGAATGCAACTGCGAGTGTACACCTATGTACTACAGTAGTTTCTGTCAAACGGCCTTATTAGGCTTTGTGCGCTTTGTAATGTTGCGCGCTGTGCCTGCCGGTTTGATTAAATTTGATCTTAATTCGATTAGTTTTAGTTCAGTCCTTATGTAACTTCAAGTTCTGTGACCTGCTTCAACACGAGCTTCTGTGTTCGAGTCCTGAACTTTGTACACGTCTATACCAGGCAGTCGGAAATCTTTGCTTTTTTATCTATCGTATTTGGTGTTAATAATTTAGGAGTTTTATTTGTATGTTGGTAGATATTACCAAGATACATTTTTAAAAATAACGCTTAAAACCTTCCGATTTTAATTACAAGCAGTGTGTATTTCAAATAGTCTAATTGACCCAATTGCCTGCCTCACCCGCCACGTGCGCTTGTCGGTATTGCTCATTTTAAAGCTTTTAAGCCCCAATATGTGGCGGTACAGATAAAGTTCAAAACTGATTAATATCCTAGAAATCATACTTATGTAGGTAAACGTTGTTTTACGCCCAAATGAGGGTTGTACATTCAGACGAAGGGTCCCATATCTGCTCACTTTTCAGGGGAGACCTAAAAGAAGTATATATGCCTTTTGAGTACGAAAGACTCCAAACTCATTCACCACAACTCAACCCTACAAAAAGACCCAACTGACCTTGCACTCAGTAGCGCTGAGGATCTCCACGAGGAAGCGGGTCCTGGTGCCAACCTTGACGGTGAGGTCCTGCAGGCGGCGCAAGAAGCTCGGGGGTTCTTCGCTACCCGGTGCCTCGTCCGTCACCTCGAGGCGCACCCGTGTCAAGCTAGACCCCGCGGCGTTACTTGCCTGATAATTATAATACAGTTTTATGCGTTTACAATAAAATTAAAATAATAAAAAGGAGACGTTTCAATATTTAATGGGCGCTTGGCTAGCTTTTGTGTGGTTGTTTCCAGGATTTTATAAAATAAATACAACGAGTATTGAATGCCAATATTTCATAATTTTCTTTAGTTTTACCTTAGGAAAACATTTCGAAATTCGTAAAACCGCTATTGAAAAACATGGCGTCATCTGTCATGTTGATGTTTTATTTATATTTCAAGTTTATATTTTGATTGTGATGTAACTATTATTTTTTCATTTTACGAGCTAGAGCGGGAACTTTTAAGTCCTGTGACTACAAATATTGACTTTCCTCAACTGATCGAGTTAGATCTTCAGTGGCCTATTTCTGAAGAGTCATAACGTAGGTTCAATTTTATACTATTATGGATGCTTCCGGAATTGAAAGAGTGATTTTAACCGGATGTAGAGAGTATGTCACTTTGATCTGAATCAGGTCACTCCTGTGTTCCGTAAACGTTTAATCAAAAACGAAGAGGACGCAGTCTGTGCATGGGAATGGGATCATTAAACAGATTATGTAAAGTACCTAAACAATCTCTTAGTTTTCTTGATATTTTAATATTCCGTGCAAGCAAGCTGGATGCTACGGGCGATTTGAAGACTCCAACTTAAGTTATTCATGTCTACGTAAAGCAAAATGAAAGTTTAATGTAGTTAAGTACTACAACTGGAACTCGGTGTTTCTGATACTTAAATTTTTTTCCTTGAGCCATAACTGAATGATTTTCCCGGTCTGCCTTTCCTTGCATAAAGTTCCTTAGAATGTTTCTTTGGAAGTGAATTATGTACTGTTTGAAATAAATTGATGAGCATAACATTTAAAAATCACTTCTGTTTTCACAAGAGTAAAACATGCACGCCATTGTCTGAATTCTGACTAGTTATTTAGGCGATTATTGGTGATTGGTATGAACGAAATCTATTTTGTGAAGAAACTTTTAGCTGTGTCGTAGCCGGAAAACTTTGCCAATAGACATCATTAATCGTAAGTTTTATTGATTAATTATTTTTTTAATATTGATTATCGATTAATTATGCATTGCTGACCGTAAGCTTCATTTGCAATTGTTCCAGTCATTGAACCAGTTTTTTCCACTTTTATCCGGAACACAACCACACACTTGAATTGGTTGGAGAGACTGTTCTATTAGACTTTTATTTAGCCATATTGTTTGAACAAAACCTTATTACGCGAATGAAAAAATAAACCAAAAAATGTGGCATAAATGTTTAAAACCGTCGAATTCCCGTATGAGTAAAGAAAAAAAATCAGTCACGAGAGCGCGCTCCCCTGAGAGGGTCATAACTTCTAAACCGAAACAAAATTGTGTCATTCTCTATTTTTTTGTTGTTGCATGCTTTGAGGGAGGTTGATGCTGTAGTGTTTCTTTCATGTCGTAGTTAAACGGTTCACCCACTATTTCGTGTGTTTAACAATTTTGAAAAAAGAATACCGACATGTTTATTTTGCGCCGGCTTTTTTCCACTCGTTCGAACTTTAATACTTTTCAGAAACCGAAGTTAAAGTTTATTTACACTACGATGATGAAGTTGAAGATGAATGAAAATAAAACATTCATTAAGTGTAAATAATTTTGCCTATGAGGAATTAAAATATTTTCAATTTTGAATTTAGTTGACTAGTTAAGGCGTAACAAATCAAATATTGGCATTTACAGTTATATTTATCAAAAGTTTGAGTTATGATCAATTAGAAGTCCCTGCGGTATTTCGAGCCCTTGGGAATCCTGGATAAAATATAGCGTCTATCCTTTGAAAGATATGTTTTTATATGAAAGAAGGAAAAACAAACAAAGAAAGTTTCTAATTTATAATATCATTTACAGTCGTAACGAAGTATAAACTTACTTGTAAGGTATAAACGCCACTGTCACCCGCTTGCACCTCTGAGACAGTCAGGCGAACCGCTCCGCTGTCCTCGGAGGCTGCGAACCGGTCGTCCAGCGACGCCCCCGCGCGACTCCTGTAACACGCGCCAGGTCAGCCCACGCTCAATTACCGGCTCCACAGTAACAGTACACCCTGTATAGTGGTAGTGCACGTTCGTGGAATAAACAATCTTATTACTTGGCCTTGAAGGACAATGTTAGATGGTCTAGTTTGTGGAAATTTAATTAATATTCATTAACAAGGTTGAGGTATAGTAAATACATTTAAGGCCTTTTAAATATGCGAAAGAAAAGAAGTTTTGAGGACCTGTATGTAGAGACAAGTATGAGTGATGTCACGCCCTGCTTCACTAACCAACGGTCCTGTTTTCAAATGCAGCAAGGGCCTAACTGTTTGTTTTATTGTGTTAAAATATAGACCATATTTTATTTTAAAAAAGGAAACTTAAATCGCCGAGCCCTTTACGTTTATAACCCTGTCTAAGCTATGATACGAGATATCGAAAAACAGATCATAATCTTCTTTTAAACCACATTACATAAACTGTTCGTCTTTATATGTTTATATCATCGTTCTATTTTTATTGTAGTAGTACAAAAAATATATTTCTAGGAAATATATTACATAAAAGCTAGCCATTAACATTAACATCCATTCCCATAGAGATACACGGTTTATTTTATCACGTAACGTTTCTCTAGATTGCTTCACAAATCACAAATACAAGTCCAGTAAAAGTATTTTTAGTTATTGTACTTTCATTTACGAGTATAAGCTTCCCAAATTTACTGTTTAAATATAGTTCCAATAATTATTATGATTATATAATAAAGTACTAATAGCACTTTATTAATAATGAATTGTGGGTGTTGCGCTACCGATGATATGAATACAATTTATATTAGATTGGTTTATCAAACAACAAGACGAAACACAATTTTATTCGACGACCCTTGCTTTCATACGTTTACAAACGGTACATTAATCTGTAAATAAATACTTACGAAGAATACTCGATCGCTACCCGTTATTCGGTTAATTATTCCGTTTATTCAGGCGTATAATGGAAAAGTACTCCTTGAAACCATTTTGAAAGTATGCTCCTGTTTTTGTGCGAGGCAACAAAAAATGGGCCGGACGGCCGAACACTCCTTTGTGAAATTACGATACGATATCGCGACCTCGTTTTTTAAAATGTACCTTATATCTTTCAAAGCACCTAAAAATTTTTACCTTTTTCCATTATTTCCACTTATACGTAAATATTCAGTATCAAATTCTTTTCACAATTTTGTTCCTGAAAATTACATTGACTAAAACGAAAAATAACAGGTACTAACAGGCAGTAGGCAAATTGACTGATCTGAAACACTGCTTTTAGTTCAAACTACAGCTAGGTGTCCTAAGCTTTAACCAGTCAAGCATATTGGATTACTCAAAGATTCAAACAATTCAGAATTCAATTCAATAGTCAATAAAGTGAATCTGGATTTTCATTTACCATGCAATATTCTGCAACAAAATTGCCAAGGAGAACATTCTATTACCGAAACAAGTTCTGTTTGTTAAAAATCTTAAAAGTATCGTTATCAATATAATATGGCCTAGATTTAATGGAATTTTACGTTTATTTCATCATTTTTTGTTTTGTGTGCATGTTGTGTGTGGTCAAAACAAATAATTTTGACAAAAAAAATGTTGTACAGATGTAATGAAGGTTAAGTTACTTTTTAAAACAATATACAATGTTGTGTATCTCAGTTGATGTATTTTTCTATGTACAAGTTCTTGTGGAACGCAACCTAGTCTTAAGTATGTTTAAAGTTTTGTTTTAATTAATTTTATTAAAGCTGTATTCTGTTGTGTGTAATAAATAAATAAATAATTTTATGCCGATCCCGGGAATACAGACATAAGGCAACAGCGATGTTGCTAAATATTAACAATCATTATCATGAATATAAATAGGAAAAGGCTTATTATAATGCGCGTCAAGTATACAAACGCTCAAAGGTCATTTATAAACCTTAATGAGGAGTCAGGTGATATTGTTACTAGTTACAGTACCTATTAACAGTAAGCACGAAATAAAACCCACATTAATTTATTTTAATTATTTAACCATTAATTATGAAACTGCCGAACGTCTTCTGATATCTAAAATTATGCAATAGTTTTTAATCTCTTAATAATATTATTGGTTAATGATTAGTCACTAAATGCATGCATATTTACATATAAATACTTATATTCGTTCACTCTCTCACATACACGCACAATATCCACACAGTTTCATACACACTTAGTTATGTTATGTTATGTTTTTTTTACAGCCGACTTAACCAACCTTGTTGTATGGCTTAATCAAGATATTTTTTTAAACTGAGGTTTTTATCTCTTTTTTTGTTAGTTATGTATTATTTAATGTTAAAATGTAACAATGCCTTTTCACATTTTGCTGTCACGTTTTTAAAATGTAAAACAAGCTAGGAGAACATTGTTTTTGTATCCATTGCTGTTGCAATGAAGATTTCATTTAATTTTCTTATATATTTTCTTATTTCGGTCATTTTATTCCTTTCATTTCATTTTATCCATTTCATTTCATTCATTCATTTCATTTAATTCAGTTCGTTTCAATTATGTCTTCGCAAAAATGTACGAGGTTTTGTAAGTAGGTACTTGTTTGAAGTCTGCTATAGAGAGTCAGCCACCGTATCGACGGCTAAGAAAAGAGGATCAGGTAGCAATGAGGTCACAGGCCAACAGACTGTGACCGATTTGCACTGGATACCGTTTACGCGGCTGTTCAAACTGTTTTATATTTCCTTATAAGAATAAGATTGTGAAACATTTAAATATATATTTATAATATAAAATATAAAATTGCTTCCTTATATTAATAGACACAACACATTAAACGCCTTTAAAAGAACTTTCGCAAAAATGTAAAGATAAAGATTTTTTATATAGCTTGTTTGTAATGTCGTTTTGGATTCGCGTTGGTCTTCCACTTGTCACCTGTCGCCTGATGGACAGTATGATGAAGACTAGGATGTAACACCCCTGTCCAAGGGGATTCTAAAATAGTCCGGGATTGTATTTATCTGGAAGAACAGACGGAGGTGTTCGTTCCATCCGTTCACCGCTTCGTTCTACTTTTTGGCACCTCGACTACAACCGAGTGGAACCGTGTAGTACAAAGGTCTTATGGAGCTGAAACTTTGGTTGACTTAACGACAATCTACATTCGACACAAAGGAGGAGCCTCAATCATGCAAGTTGATAAAAATGAAGTTAAAACGAAAATAACAAAAACCTATTTATTCAGCTACCGGAAAACATAAATGTAATTATAAAAATAATTACTATAAAAATGCATAAACATCCGCAACGGCCAGTAAAACAAAATGCACAAAATATCTACATACAATATATCTATAACAGATGCATCGTTAAAACATGACTGCAGAGACTGTAAAGAAACGAGTAAGTTGCGCACGCGCCGGCTGCTCTACATCCGTCGATTTGTTCTAAACTTCGGACATTACATTACGCAAACTTTTATAGTTCTTTAAATATAGATGATGTAAGTCCGCTGTGATGAATGGACTCTCTTGGCAAACGACGAGCTTGTCTCGCCGCTCGCTCAGCCAAGCATTCGAAACAATGGCAATTTTATTAAAAACCAAGCTAATCCAGAACTACATGATTTTAAACATATTTAGAAATTATTCTTGCAAAAGTCATTGAAAAGTATCATTTTTCGTCTATGTGGTACTGTCTGCATCTATAAACAACAGGTCCCCATCGAGAAACTCAGTTTACTTTTCGCAGGTAATTTTCAGAGAAAATATTGTTCAAATTATGACCGGCTGAACGACGTGGTTGACTCTTCAGTAATGTCACTGTCAATACAGTTTTAAAATCTATTTTCTACAGTTTTCTCTGATATAGGTCAGTCAGTATAAACGTTGTCACCAGTTTGAGATATATTTAGTCAGTTGTGGCCTAGTTCTGACAGGGCCAAAGCCAACTGAGGGTGCCAGCGACCAACAATTTCATCGGCCACGCAGTGTAAACAATGCTAGAGACTCTCGGTTCACCAGCGATGCAAGATGCCTTAAAGATTAAAGTACAGACAAAACTCCCTGGTGCTTAAATCTTTTTTAATAAACATGTTATAGCCAAAACAAGATGTAAAGTACCAAGTTCATTTAAAAAAATCAGCTATGACATTAACGAACGAAAGAACCGCATCAAACGATTATTGTCAAGAATATTTAACAAAGTGAATGTCGAATTACCTTAGTAAAGATAATTGAATATGATCGCGTAACCTTTCAATAACTTATTAAAATCAATTCATCCTTCTATGTTTTACGTACCTTATTAATGAGGATTTAACATACAAATAACAAAAAAACATTTGAGCCAACAGTTTACGTAAATAAGAAACTCTCACTAAAACCATACGTTTATAAACATTTCATTAAATGGGAAACAAAAACCTGAGTAATAAATTATTTATATACATATAAATAATTTATATGTATATAAATTACATAATAAAGGGAAAAAGGAATCAAAATTGCGGTTTCAACTGTTTATTTCACCACAAAATGAGAACTGTTGTGTAAAAGGTCACGTTTATTTAAACTATTATTCGATGAATTCTTTTTACACTTTTACACTTTAATACACCTTAATAAAAAGAAATATAATAAAATAATTTTGGTTATACAAAAAGGTTGAATTTGGCGGTCTTATCGCTACACAGGGCTCTCTATCCAAAAATGTTGTTACAATCAAGATTTTTATCAGATAGATGTATGTAAAATACTTTGAATGTGGTTTAAAAGGCGCGTTATTACTTCACAACCTAGATATGTTGAACTCGCCAACAAAATTTTGAAGTCTTTCATTAGTTATTTGTGAAAACTACTGAACTAGTAACGCCATCTGATTAACTGGAGATTCCCCGATTCCGAACTTTATTAAACAGGACACAAAAAAAATCATGTGAAACATACTTTTATTTAGGAGTTTTTAGCTCGCAACTTATCTCCAGCCAATCTTAGACCAGCTTCGGGAAGTAAGTTTCTAAGTTTAAGTATTTTATGTTGTAATTAGATCATTGTGTACTTATCCTTTATTGTAAAATTATTGATAATATTACAATTAATTGTTTTAATGATAAAAGGGAAAAACATATTTAATCTTCACACAATACTCAGAATTTTGCAACAATACTCATTGTATGTACGGTATGATATTCAACAACAAAAATTTAGTTCAGCTATTAATTAAAATAGAAAATGCTCTAGGTAATTCCACGTAAGATAATGGATGTACAGCGCCGCCGCTTGCCTGCTATGCTCTGTCATAGCAGGCAGAATGCTATGTCATATTAGCATTTAACTGCTTTTCTATTTTATAGCTAAGATTTTCTAGATTTTATTTCAATTTACATAAATTCACTAAGATGGAAAGCTTAAGGTTCAACTGGTCTATTGACTTTTAACCTAACATGAAATGAAATCTACATATTCGAAAATAACAGAAATGTATTAAAATTGAATTATATTCGAAAATTATTCGAATAAATCAAATCTCTTATGTTTAGTTTTGTTCTTTTTTCGTGGTTATGGTTAATTAATTAATATCCGCTTATGCCGACCAGCGCGAATCTGAGTTAAAAATTGAAGCTAACATGGGCTAAAATATCGGTGTATGTCTCCGTCAGTGCTATAGAAATTGACAGTGATGGTGGAACATTTTAATTTAATTGACTAACCAGCTAACTCCGAGTTAAAGTTTTCACTCAGGTTGGCTCAAGTCAGCTTTAGTGTATCGACGAATTAGAATGTAAATTTTGCTTCACCAGTTCTCGGTAACACATTATTTAACCTCGCCTGAAACAGTTGGTGTAACGTGGCGAATCAAGTCAAGATTTAAACGAGTACAAAAGATTATCTAACGATGCGGCCGATATAATGGGTACGACAGCAATCATCCTTTCATTTTTATATCAAGTGAAGACTGCCTAAATCCCAGCAAGGTATTGATTGGCGTGATCCACCCGTGCTACCTCTTAAGACTCAATCCAAGATAGGTCTAGTCGTTTTCTTGTCTTGTAACTTGAGACTAATGTCACGCATGATAATTCAAATTCAAATATTTATTGCTCAACATGACAGTTACTTTTTCTTATAGACGTTAAATAAAGCATGACTACCACCAATTGGAAAAAGCCCTCGTGAACAATAACTGACAAGAAACTTCGCCTGCACCCGCAGTTTCTAATAGTTAGGACAAATTCTTTGTGCAATAATAGCGATATCTACATGCGCTCATTACGTCAAAGTGCCAACCATAAACGTTTAATATAGAGTTTTCTGTTAATGTTATAATTTAATTACAACATTATTACAAAGGGAGTTATAAAAAGAAAACCTAGGACGCATCCTTTCAACGGCTCCGAGAGGTTCACGTTTATGATTTTTCGCTTACCTTTTAAAAAAGCTAATAAATTAAGTAATTTTCTCACAGTGCAGTCAGGGCAGTAAGGGCTGTTCACACGGAACTTTAGTCATAAAAGATATCAACAATTTTAACATTTGTCTGAAGCCAACTATCATAATGTTCTATAATTTTTTTCCGCATCTCGCAATTACTTACCATGGCTACTGCCAACAATAAGAGAATGTTCACTATGACAAATAACAGTTGTATGATTTTTCATTCTATAACAAATAAGAGTTAAGACACCATTATTGATAATAGTTATAAAAAAAATGTGAATCTGGAAACTCGTACACGGCTCACTGCTAATACTAGTATGAAGGTTCAAACATAAGATTTAAACCATAATACGTTAACGAAATTTACGTGAACAAAGTCGTAAACAAAAGCAAAATGACATTTATTCATTTATTGATAAATAAAAAAACAGAAAATAATTTTTAAACTGTAACTCCACTAATGCATAATATTCATGTTATATAAAAACTTAGGTAGGTTCTCATGATGTGCGATTTAATACAGAAACACGAATTTCATTTTCTCCAATAATCTATGAAAGGCCTGTATGAACGCGCTGTTAAGTTAGACAGAGAAAAGTCGGGCTATGACAGACCTAATTATCCTATGGAACTGGATTACACAATATTGCTACATAAAAAGGAGGGCTTGGAAATAGCTGTAAATTTTCGTTTCTTATTATTGGAACGCTTCACGAGGTGCCTTTGCTTTGATAAGTTTTCAATTAATTTGACAGATATAGGAAATGTCAAATAAGTTGAGAATGTCTGGTTCTAATTTCAAATTAATATTTTGTTACACTAAACATATATATTATAAATAAAAAGAAGATGTAGGTATATGACTTGTATATAAATATTTGTGTGATGAATTATAAATTGTTGTCTTTATCAGGATGCAAACGTAGAACCTTTGCTATCAAAGACAGTTCTACTAGCATCTGTAACACCATCAGTTACAATTGTATTAGATAGTGAAAAACATATACAAAACTTTCATTTTTAATATCCTTTACACATCTAGTTAGATTCAAGAGATATAAAAATTATCAAGCAGTCACTCAACCACGAATCTCGATTTCTTTCAGACATTTCACATACAACGGCCGAGGCAGACATGAAGGCCAACTGTACCAAAGTAAATGCGAATATAATCTGAATTTAAAAATATTATTCGTATTTAGAATCACATCGAAATTTATAAAGCGAAAGTTCCGTGAAACAATGTAAAACTCGCCATACTGACTGGATTTAAAAAGTTCAGCGACCACTTCTAAATTTAACTTGAACTGATTCTGACTGACAGCCGCCGATAGGAAACTACTTGACCAAATTTATTGAAAGATTTATTCCAAGTATTCCAGTTTTAGAAAGGTACATAGAATCTCGGGCAGTTCAATTAAGAGTATTTTTCTTGTCGCTTAGAGAATTTTAAGCCGTTAGATTGTTGGGATTGTAGGTTTATTTTTAGTACATGATGTTTTTGGATTATAGTCTCTATGAGCTCATGATGTTTTTCAAAGGCAAGAAAATGTTAAATATCTAAAATAAAAAACGCGGCTTTTAAATATATTTGTTCACAATAAACAAATAGTTTGATAATAAGCATCGTTGACAAGAATTTCTTTTATACTCGGCATTGCAAGATGTTATGCATCTTATAAATTTTTATTCAGTTATAGAATATCTAGAGATGTAGATCTATGAAAACATATATTTATGGTTTATGAAACACATCTTCATTAGTATGATTATATGCGCAGCGTAAAAGTTTGTATTGTGCATTATTATTGATTGCGCAATGTTCTTTGTGAATGTAACGTTCTTGGTCTATTGTCTTGTATGTAACAATTAGTTCGCTAGAAATTCAGTATTTGGTATTAACTGTGTACGCGTCTATGTTAACCTTAATTCCTATAACTATTTTGGTACGAAAAAATTTTGATCCCCGCCTTCTGAAGCGAAAGGGAATGAGCGGGAAAGAACTCGGCGGAAAGGAGATAATGATTTTTGGCTTGGTAGTTTTAATGAATGATGCGTTGATCCGCTGACACCGGTGTAAATAAGTATGAGCTTTTCTGTTTGGTGGTGATTGATCGGACTTCGGATCGGATTTGTAACACTCTCAATTCTTTCAACGAGCTCACTCCTCTCCGTTCATAATTTTTCAGTGCAAGCGCTTGTATTAAAATTATCCAACCAAATTAGCCAGGGTCTTTGCGACAAAAAATAAGATCATAAGCTAACGGAATTAATAATAATAATAATTCCCAGACAAACACGCCCACTGTATGGCCCCAAAGTAAGCACAGATTGAGTTATGGATGACCATACAGCGAACTGGGGGAACCCAGAATAAACATACATGTATAAATATTAACAACCATGAACCAAGAACAAACATCTGTGTTCATCACACAAATAAATACCCCGGCCAGGACTCGAACTTGGGACCTCCGGCGTATGAGACTGATACTGACAGATACGTTAACGTGACGGTTGGGTAAAAAAAATAAGAGGTACAAGAATGTATTTTTGTAGTAACTAAAATAATGATTCAAATTCAAATTCAAATTCAAATATTTATTTCTCAACATTGACAATTACTTGTTCTTATTGACGTCAAATAAAACATGATTCTACCACCAGTTCGAAAAAAACCTTCGTGAAGAAGAACTGGCAAGAAACTTCACGGGTATATTTTTTTTCAAAATAAATTTACAGAGTCTCTATATGTCTACACAAAACTATTCTTTTCTGCATCTGTTAGCTCGGCAAGTCTCCCTCCCCCAAGTATCCAAACGACGAACACCCTCAAACGGCACCCGTTCACGAGTTAACGCGGGATCCAGCCATCGCCCTCCTCAACCATATTAGAGGGAAGTGAGCGACCCGTCACCCGACGCTACCATAAGAAGACGTACTTTAGTGACAATGACGCTTTAGATATTCATCGGGATGAAGAACTCATCGCACATACAGACACATTACACATGCTCTGTTACAAATACTAGTACAATCCTGTTAATGAGGGGATTATACCCAAGGGCTTTTATCATCCAAAGAATCGGACAATTTGTCAATAGGAAGACCTTGGATATCCTCAGGAACCTTATTATAAAAGCGTACACATTGTACCATGAATGAGTTAGTGACTTTATGAAGCCTGCTATTATGAGCTGCCAGCATATTTCTTCCTCTTGTGTTAACATTGTGCAGATCTTTTTTTCTTTTGAACAAGGTTATGTTCTTTTTAACATACATTAAATTTTCTAAAATATATTGTGAATGGAAGGTAAGAATATTTATTTCCTTAAATTTACTTCTAAGTGACACCCTTGGACCGAGCTGATAGATTGCGCGAACAGCCCTTTTCTGCAGAATAAATATAGCATCGATGTCGGCAGCACTCCCCCACAACAGAATACCATATGTCATGAGGCTGTGGAAGTAACCAAAATAGACTAATCGAGCAGTTGTTTCATTTGAAATTTGTCTAATTTTTTTAACAGCATATGCGGCAGAGCCAAGCCTTTTCACTAAACCATGTAAACTATTAATATAAAGAAGGAAGGGGTTTGTTGTTTGTTTGTTTTAATTTATTTGATAATATCCAAAACTGAGTAATCGATAGTAAATATTAATTTAGCATATAATAAGTTACATATTTAATCCTAATATTCCTACTGGGATGATGAAATTTCACCTGTAATATCCACACAATGAATACAAAACTAGCCTATAAAAAATAAACTCAATTCGCCTTAGTAATATCAAAGAAATTTGCGTTTGCCTGCATCGAGAGACAAGAGGCACATTGCCTTTGATGGCCGTAAAGCTTTTAACTACAACGTCACAGACCACATCTTCTGCCATATTGCTCTAGCGTTGTGTGTGATGCATGCCCGCTGCTGCTTGCGCAAGCTGGGCCGAAGCCAACCAGCCCTGCAATGGATTGCGTGTTTCAATCGATTACTACACCATTTACTGGCCAATGTAATCGATTATCTCATTTACGATTACTTTTATTGTACTAATTAGGGCGGTCAAGTACTAATAAATACCTACCTAAATAAAAACCTTTCTTGTTCGGTAATTGGTTTTCACAAAAAGCAAGTGATTTCGTCTTAATATAAAGTCTAAATAATAAAGACTTTACTTAGTAAAACTTAGTTTCATGGGCAGGGCCAAAGTTGGAAACCAGTGTATTTAAGTTCTAAATAAGCCATATCTTACTTTTGTTCTAAATAACATTGAATTAATTTGAGCTTAATCTAGTTTCTTCGCTAAAATAAATTTTATTTTATTTTATTGCTCTTTAATTATTATTTAATTTATTACATCACACCTTTTGTTCATGTATTCATTTAATGACACTGTAAGCAAATTTTTTGTCTCGAATTGATATTCCTTTACTAATATGAAATGAAATCCATTTCTTTATGAAATTTAGAAATATCCAATATTTATTTAGTACATTTGAGTCCCAATCTGGACAGAGACACCGCGAAGCGGTGTGCCAATAACAGGCGTGGTCCTTACTAAACTTAGATGTGTGAAAGTGACTATGTTGTATATACACGCTTTCATTACTTAACTACTCAACTAATTATCTTTAAAACTTTACTTTTACGCTGTTGCAGTCACGTATTTGCTTACTTTCATACATAAAAATACACATACCCGAAAAATGGAGAGTAAGAATGATTACAAAAATAACACCACAATGTTGATTTTCTAAATTTAACGTTCAAAAAGATATCTAGTTAAAACAGAAATCTTCATCCTGAGAACACGTTAGTGATTTCCTTTACATTATTTTAATTGTTTAGTTCCCCGAAGCAGAGGGCGCTGTCATCGGGATTTTACCCACTCCACGTGTAGGTTCCCGCTACAAGCCAATGTTCTCATAAAACCTCTTTGTTTACTCCGACCGGACGCAAATCCTAGCGCTATTAAACAAAATGATTTTCAAAGATAAAAGCTTCTTAAAATACTTTTAAGCTCCACCTGCCAGCTTACGAACTTAATAAAGTAGCTCCCGTCTGAGTCTGAACTTAATCAGCGAAAGCTGACGTAATTAAACATTCTTTTACTTATATTTCGATTGAAGTCAAATCTTTTGTTTTAAGCTTTTGTTTATGTATGAAATATTAAATTACCATTATAATAATTAGAAGAGAATAATAAAAAAAGATTTCTTTTTACGTGAACAGGATTAACACGATTCCAAATAAAAGCGAGATTAGGTACTGTAATATAACAAAAAACTATATCTTGACCTTTAAAGTTAACGAAAACAATTATTAAAAAAATGATAACAGGAAAAGGTAAGCTATGGGAAAAGAGAAGTGTTTTTTTTAAAGGGGTATTAATATCAAATCATTGCATGTGAGTTGCGTCGGTAGCGCGAGTAAACAGACCAACAAGACGAGCGCCCTTGCTTTTATAAAGTGCAATCCACAGAACAAACAAAAACCTTTAACTAGAATCTTGCTTGGAGTTTGTCTCATATTGGAAACTGCGCATTAAATTCATATAAGAGACACCATTTTATTATTTAAGATAAAAACTGTTCTTTGTTTTATTTAACTATGATAATGAAATTCAAAACATAATTCTTCTAAGACAATTCAGGTCACATAGAAAATGTAATTATTACAGATTTCCTATGAAAATATTATAACGTTTTTATGCCCTATGCAAAATTTTGTCAATTCGACCATTCGTGATCAAATTGAATTCTCCGATTGCAATGTAATTACGAATCCTTTGAAAATTATGCCGCTCGAAATGAAATTTCAAAGCAACGAAAATATTCGAAAACCATCTGTATTCTGTAAAATTATAGCAAAATGAATGGAGGAATTGATAAACCTACGCAATTCATTGTAACTATGACAACTACGCCGTAGCAGGGACTGGAAAAACCATCGTAGTTATTTTATTTCTAGTTCGTTTTTTAAATTGAATATTCCTTTTTTTCTCATTGTGTGTCTGCAGTTTTTGAAACTGTTATTTGATAACGAACAAAAAAACATTTGAAAAAAAAGTAAATTCAAACTATTGCAATTACACTGATGAATAAAGTCGGTTTAAAAAAACTAGTATTTTTTCACTATTCAGCATAAATAAACTGACGCAAACCAGTTTATTTTAAACCATACTAGTCCACAACCTAGTTATTAAGGCGAGCGAAGCTGATATTATTAGTTTATCTACAAGCCCACTTAAGTAAGACAACCTATGAAGTTCCAATAGAGAAACTTATGATAAATTTTATTTAAGTTATTCAACTATAACTTCACTACTGGCACAAACATTATTATGTAATGCAAAACCTAGATTTTCATAACTTATTACTTATGTTCTTAGAGAATAATGGCTTAAGTAACGACTTCCAATATTAAACGATAAGATTTCGACCATTAAGTTTTGTTTTAATATCTTTCAATTGTTGACTCTGTCATTATATAATGTTAATTACATTGAATTAAAGGTGTAGTTGAAAAGAATTCAAAATACATAATAAGCTGGTTTTTAAAGTCATTTTCTATTGTTTTTTTTATACTTAATTTACAATTACTGATGTTAGTGGTAGAGACTTCATATTTTTATAACAACGCGAAGAATTGAAATCATACGTAAGATTAAAAAGTTTTCTACCAGATTGTTGTGTAGTAACATACAAACGTTACACAGGTCTTTTGAAATCATTTTGTTTGGTTTCTTGGTGTCTATTTATTACTTTAAAGATTAAATGAAGATTTGCAGCCGCAAGCGTCGCAGTAAGCTGAAGATAAACCTGAAGCGTATCCAGGGTTAATACGATAAATATTCTTTATGTTTGGCCCTTTTTACCTACGCTCCAGACACGTAAGTAATACGTCAGCAGTGACGCAACCAGAACTGCGTGCGCGCCTAATTCTAGTACGAATACATTTCATCTAGCATTTTGTTTGTCACACCGACTGCCCCCGAGACATATTAGCTAATTTTAATGTACGTTAGTCACTTGGATGTCCATCATTCTCGCCTTTGGAACCCGTTCAAACATTTGATCCCAACACTGTAACCACACTTTTATCAAACTATATTTTACAGCACTACCTACATTAATCACGAATACACATAGAAACATTGAAAAGATCACGGTTGTTTTATGAACGGATCGTATGAGTTGGACTCCATCTAGCGAGTGAAGAATGAGGCAAGTCGAGGCAGATGAGGCTAGTCTAGCACATCACTGTTGGACCAAGCCCGAGGCCTACGTACGGAGGGAAGCGACGCGGGCGCAGCACCCACGGCACCTCGCGCAACTCCTGCAGGCTCACCACAAGCAGCCACAAATACCTGGAGTAGATCGACGAGCCAGCCCTGGCGTGGCGACCGGCTGCATCACCCTTACAACAGTTGCTGCCCATGGCGGGAGCGCATTTCGTTTTCGGATAGAGTACGCGATGGCCAACCGCGGACTGCGCGACGAAGAGTATTTTAGTGAGGTCGATGCAAGCGCCAGTCTCTCGGGCCTGCGGTCGCCGGCGGAACTAATGCAGCAAGCAGCGTGCGCGTGCGCCGCTCGTGCGATGGCGCTAGTCAACGATTTTTATATGACTATGCTGGTTTATTACCCACTTAAAAGAGAATTTATCTTTATTGCAGCAAGACTGAGACCGTAATAAGTATTATACTATTTTATATAAATAATAGAAACAAGAACGTCGTTGTAATTAATTGCACCTGAAAATATACTGAAAAGTAAACTAACTTACCTAACTACTTATGAAAGAAGTAGAAACTAATTGTAATAAACTAAAAGGCCTCGAATATTTAGATCTCGAGTCGCTTCTTTGTTCAATAGGGTACAATCTGAAGTCAAACGATCAAGAATACCAACGTTTCGTAAAAATACACCGTAATTCTCATAGATGTCGCTACCAATATAAGAAAACTAGATGCCTTCATTGAATTTATTGTGGATTACTTGTCGGAAATTTATTATCAAACATTTTAGCCGCACAAAACAGTAAAACCATTATTATTTTATGATACATTTGCATATTTTAAGCAAATATAGATACCTATGAACATTAATTAAGTTATTCCGGAGCCAAGATTGGTTACAGCAGATCTTCATCAGGTTACATCAGAACACATTCCTGTCAGTCTCATATTTATTTTTGGGAGTAAAGGTAAACCTTGGCTGACATCATACAAAATTAGATGTTTTATAACTTTTACGCACGGTGCGCTACAGCGAAAGATTTGAGTAACAAGTCTCCCGCTTATTACTCCAGATGTTTTCTATGACAGCATGATCAAATATTTTTGGGTATATATTCAGATCTTCATGTACCAGCGAATTTAGATATCGTAAAGTTATATCACAAATTTGAAATTTTTTGTTCTCTCTTTCATAGGAGATACGGAGTTTAAGAATACGTAAGTATTAAATCGGCAGACTCAAAATTGCCTAGATACTTGCATAATCTAAAAGTAAGTACGTCAATAAAGCAATGAAGGCGTTGTGTTCTATCTTAAATATTGTTGTGTTCTTGTTTATATTTTTTCTTTTGTTAATAAGTAAGCACACTGTCTTCATATAATCCGAATCGCATTAAAATGGCACCCCACGTAAACCTTAACAACAGAAGTATAAGAACTATTCTTTAAATTTTTTTCATTCTGTACAGCTATAAAATGAAACGTACTTAAGGCATTTGAAGGACTTCTAAAAATACCAGCCTATCTAAAAAAAACATATTTAGGTCACAAGATCGGGACAAAGGGTTTCCACGGCATTTTATATTATTTAGGTGACCTATATAACGAAATTATATCAAAGAAAGCTCACACCTTTCTCAAAAGTTCGGCAACCCTCGGTATTGCTGGTGGGCACCAGCAACACCGAGGATCGGTGGACATCATTAAACACCACACACTCATTTCCCAGTTATTCAGTTCATTTAATATAAAAATAAAACTTTCTAATTTACTTCTTATGAAACTTCAGAAAATGTAAAACGACATAACTGCCTGGAATAAATTGGTAATGTATTAATGCTGGCATAACTTCATATTCCTTAAACATTCAAGAACACTTGGTTATTCATATTTGTTTGACACACATAAAGCAAAAAGCTTAGTTAAGAGCTTTCATATCAGACATAGATAGGTACCTAATTAGAAACGTCAAACGGCAAGTCACGAGTATGTTGAGTAAAGCTTTCATACAAGCTACACAATATTTACTTGATATCTTCAGTGTAAATACTTACATGAGTATTCCTAGATTACTTAAGTATGTTTTAGTGGAAGTTGTCAGTTTTCACTATTCTCATTTGCGCCGAGCTTTTTAGGTACTGTCACAATTATTGTAGAGAAACGCCTTTTGAAAAAAAGAATAGGTCGCGCAGGCTTTTCGATTTCATATACCGGATTAATGACACTATAGGGACACAACAACAATAATAATAATAATAATAGTAATAGCTTATTCATAGTCTATCCAAACGTATGCACAGATCTACATTAGTAAATTTATGTTTCGCACGCCCCTTAGAAAAGTCTTTATAGGGCCTACCTAGTACCTAATTCTTTATCTACAACTACTTATACGTATGGCCGCTACGATACAAATGAATGAGGCTTGGGACACGAACAGTCCGTATATTGCTCAAAGGAATCGGTTCCGAATATCTGGAGGCGCCAAACTGATTTCCCTGATTTCCCCCGTCTACTTAGTGTTGTATCTATCCTTATCATGGCGTCACGTTTACATCGGCTCTAAAATATAGAAACATTTCGCTAACAATATTCCTTTAATTGTTTGATATATTATATTGTATATATATATGAAAACCTTACATATGTTGAAATTATGATTAATATTGAAACCGTGGCGAAGGCTTGACCTTACCCGCACAGCTTCTGTGGATCGGAGATCAAAGGTTATATTAATATTAAATCCTTTTTTGTCTATCCAACTGTCTGAAATTATATTTAAGTCTATAAACTTCGAAGTTATACAACTGTGTTAAGCATTGGATTAAGTTAAATTAGCAATCATAAGATTTATACGTCCTATATTTTTCTTAATGGCAATGTGCTACTGCACAATATTCGCTCGGGTCTCATAAATCGCTGGCGATCAACAAGTGTGTTAAGAATTCATGAGCCAGATTTCGATTTCGGAATATAATAATGCAAATTATACCGCGACACATCTGAATACAACGGCGACAAACCTACTTTGTGTATGAAACCATAAGAATTATTTCTAAATCATCAAGTCATAGCGTTATCTCCCATTTTTTAACAAAGAATAAAACTTTTTACTGAGGGTAATGACTGCCAACCTCCGAATGTATTTTTTCCTTATTATTATTTTGTTATAAAGAGAACAGCAGATCTAAGAAACCAACTAGCTTAGCTACGATCACAAGTCCTGTGTGGACTTGATACTTAAATGAGAAAATCTTTCTTTAAAAAATTTCCTGACATTAGAACTAAAAGGGCGAACATTAATCTAAAAATACGTAAAGCTATTCAATGGACAGGTCTGGCAGCGTGGGTGGTGGTATATCAGGTTTGAATCTTTTTCTTAAAAACTTCCAATTAATCCCGACTAGGTAACACTATAGGAGGCTATACCACGTAATACGGTCTACTCAACACAAATTGCAAACACGTCCTCTTATTGACATGGACGTCTCCGTCGTTTAATTTACCGGGCTATTTAACCAAACATTCAGAATGCGTCAACTAGACTGACATTGTCCGACAACATGTCATTGATTTGCCTTACAGGATATTGTGTTTCTCAGTAGCATCACGAAACTTTATGAATTACGATGTAAGTGTAATTAAACATAATTAAAAATTTTTAGGAATGTTCATTGAATCCAAATAACACTTTGTCAAGTGGTGCTGGTCGAAATCTAAGAAATTCTAGATTTTATAATAATAACCTACTGGAGAGTAATTTCCTGGAAATTATCTTACGGTGGTAAAATTTTAAATTTGTCCTTTTTCATTACTCAAAGACGTTCCATACTTTTCGTGAAATGCTTGGTTGATATCCAGAAAACGCTTTTCAACGAAACGAAATTCAATAACTATTTTGTGTTTACTTGTATTCCTATCAACAATTTTATAAAATAAACAATTTTGTTGAAACAAACAATGGACATATAAAGAAATATTTATCAAAATATAATCCAAATATTGTTTAACTATTAGAACTATAGGTTTAGGAACTATTAGGTTTAATAAAGACATCTCATACTTCTTCCAGTTTTGGGAATTTTATAGAAATTTCCTGAAACGACAGAAAGACAATAAAATTTTAATTATTTATTTAAGTATATACGCTTCTGATACGTAAACAAGTTATGTAACACTTGAAAATTATAAAATCATGTTGTTAATTTAATAAAACGACAGATTAAAAAAAACTTTTAAACAAAGCACTAATTTTTAATTATACATTTTGTATATTTAATTTGTTATTTTTATAATTTGTTACATTTTATACATTTGAAACAGTTTCAATTGTTATGTCCACGTCTTGATGTAATGATTTAAATATTTTTGAACAAGCAATCTTCAAATGTATTAAGATCTAGAGGAAATACTAAACGACTGACATTTCTCACCCATCTAAATAAACTATGTTGATTTTAGAGTTATTTGTATTTTTTGTCTTTATAATAATTTCGATTTTAGAGTTAAATTACAAAAAATTTAAAATTACAAAATGGCTATAATTTTTATGTAGGCATTTCTAGATTAAAATTACAGAAATAAAGCTTCAAATATTTACAAAGTAACAATGTTTTTACTGCATATTATGTTATGTATGTACTGAAACTATTTCCTTGTCGTTTTTTACGCGACTAAGATAAAACATTACAACCTTTTTTATTTGTTACAACAATTTTATTTATTGTTAAAAGTAAAAACACGAATGATTTTTAATTGTTGTTTTTCTAATCTAATTTCTATCACATATTACTTTATTTTTAATATTTTTTATTGTAATGAAATGTTGCTTTTTTGTAATACTCTTAGCAAAGTTAAAAGGAATGACTAAGCCATATTAATAGTTTTATTTATTTTTAAAGTTTTGTAGCGGACTGTTAATATAAGGATAAATAAATAATAGATATTATTCATACTTAAATGCGAGACTTAAATAAATATAATATAAATTCATAGCAAAATATGTCGATTCCGTTCGCGGGACCAGAATGAAGCGGACCCAGTTGACTACAGAGCCGTCGTGTACATCTGAAATGTACTACAAATTTGTACAGTATTTGGTAACGTCAATGGTAGTAGCCAGAGGCATCGTAAATAACGAAATACGGTATCGTATTATTACTGAGCTTTCAGGTACACTCGTATATCCTCGAAATATATTCCTATGTATGTGACCACTGAAGACCTACCCTTTGCGTATATATAAGTACAAACCGAGATTGAGGTTTTATGTTACTCCAAATTCTTGTTTTTGTTTAAAATGTGTCTTAAAATTGGTTACATACAGTTACGGAATAACAAAAAAATTGCGTTTGTCGCTTTAAAGAGAGTGTGCCCAAGGAGGAAAAAAAGATATATATGACGTCAATAAGAATAAGAAATTGTCAATTTTGAGAAATAAATATTACATACACAAAAAAACATACATCACATTAAAACATCTGTCTTAATTTCTCAAATATATTTTGGTACCTAATAGGATTCGAACTAACCTCTGTTAGGTAGTCAGTTAGGGCTGCTCTTATTTACTTCATTAGGTACATCGAAAATATAAAAGTACACTAAATATTACATATGAAAGAGCTACTGAAAACCCAAAAAATTCAATTTTTTAAAATTTTTTTTTTGTGCCCGTTAATTGGATTGGGCATAAGCTATTTGACAAGGTTGTATATTCTGTTTGATTTACATATGAGATGGCAATTTCACATAAAAGCTCTTTCAAAATAAAAACAGTTTTCAATCTAAACTCAATGTATGAAACGTTGAAATACAACGAAATACAAACAAACAGTTTTTAATCCGTATCCGGACATATCTATATTAAACATTTTACTGTTACATTTTGACAGGGTTTATGTTATTTTCAAATACAAATAACATTCTTTAATCTCTTATTTTAGCGTCGAGCATTTTAATAAACGTGAAACGTGAGTTATTTGTATGTATTAAAATATACAATGAGTATTCAAATCAACTACAGGCGTAGCATGGGTGAAATCAGACTAGTCACTCAACAAGGAAACGGCCGATCTAGTCTTGGAATGAAATTGTTGACTTAGGCCGATTTCGCGTGAATAAATTGAACGAATGAACGTAATTACATCGACTGTATTTTAGAAATTGTGATACAATGCGTGACATAACTCTTGTTTTGGTGCGCCATGTTACGGCAGCTGATAAAAAAGGGAACTTCAAATAAGTAGTTTTTGTTGTTGCCAAGTCGATTGCGGGAAGTGTAATTTTATGCTTACACTTGACAGTTTCGTAGCACCATCGTCGGTATCCCTGTCAGGTATATTATATTTGATTTGCGTTCTTAATTAGATCGATATATTTTACCAGAGATGCGCTTAGAAGCTAACCTGTACGCGTAACGGATTCTATTGATTTCAACTTCTTGCTTGTCAACGCCTCCCTCGCACCACGAGCTTTTACACATCCTACGCACGCCTGCTGCTAACGTCATTTTAAATGTACAAAAACCTAGGTCTGCTGTGCTCTTTTCGATTAGTCGATTCTCTCATCGTTACCACTTCACACGGTTTAGGTGGTAGCGAAGCTTTAAGCTCTGTGACCAAGTGACGGTTTTCTATGTTACATTTTTATTATGCGAGCTTTGTAAAAAATAATATGTTTCACCTTTATTATGGTAATAAAAGGAAATTTAATATTTCTGTATGACCTAAGTGTAAATACTACACGTAATAAATACTACTTACTCCTTATTTATTTGAGTCGTAATAAATTAAGCTACGTCCTGCAAAAACAGAAAGCGAAAATGAAGCAAATGTATTTACTAACCGTACTTAATCTTGGATCTATTAAAGTGAGAAAAGTCATATAGATAAAATCTTTGGCCATTTTTATTTATTTATTTAACAGTATCTTATTATGTAATGTGTTCCTACATATACCTATAGATGCCACATAAGCTTTTATAATTGGTGATACGTTCTTGTTCAATTAAACTATGATTTGTAAGATTAGAAGTATCGGCTTTAAAATAATATATATATATTTACTTTATCACTGTAGTTTGAGTTATCTTTTTGACATTTTACATGGCATTTTTTTTCAACCCTGAACGCAAGCAGAAGAGTGTCGTATCTGTGTAGTCTTTCTCCTAAACAGATAGCCTAAAATCGTATTTGCTTAAATATACATGACTAGCGACCCGGCCCTGCTTCACACGGGTAACAGTGTTCAGTAACTAAATTTGTTTCTGTCGTAGATT
Source organism: Marasmarcha lunaedactyla (assembly GCA_923062675.1). Lineage (NCBI taxonomy): Eukaryota > Metazoa > Arthropoda > Insecta > Lepidoptera > Pterophoridae > Marasmarcha > Marasmarcha lunaedactyla. Next base: position 5,734,401 of record OV281339.1, on the reverse strand, counting down.
TAAATCTATATAATGTTTATTTCACCTACCTGATATACCTACTTTTGAAGTTCCGTATTTCCTATCCTGCAAGTATTTGGAAACGTAAAAAATCGCTACATATTATAAAAACAAACGAATTTGATGAAAATTACCTTTGGTAAACTTTACTCCATCAAAGGTATAATATATGTTATATGCAAAAATGTGACCTTAAACTTTAAAGTGATTTACTACGTAAAACCAAACCAAAGCGACTGCAACTTTCCATAAAAACACTAAACTATTTCCATTTCTTTATTTTCTAGATGACAGATGACTGGTATTATGTAACCTTGTACGTGTGTAAACGTCATATTTTTATAAAATAATGCAAACTTATTGTAAAAAAAACGACCGCACAAGTTTTCACAGGAGCTGTCATCGAGAAAATAAAGAAATGGAAACAGTTTAAAAATAAAACTTAATTTTTTTTTTACTGTTGGCTACCTCAGTCTTCGATGAAACATCTCTTTTTTAAAACAAGACCTACTTAGGTCAAAGACCTAAGTATCTAACTGTGCACTAATCGCCATTAGGTGACATTCAAAAAGGATTATAAATAGTCATTAAAGTCTGGTAAAGCTCTAATGGCTGGTTTACAAGTAACTAAATCTTAATATTTTTTGTAAACAGTCATTTAGTAACATAAGTTAAAATTTAGTACGCTATTTTTCTGGTTAGTGGGTAGGTGTGCGGGGTTTCTCACTAAAGTTGTCAACTTAAGTTCATAAGTTGACAAAGCGGTTGACGGCAAAAGCTCGAACTTATTTCGCATTTTCTCCTTTATTGTAGTGAAGCCTTAGCTAGACTCTACTTTAAAATTTGTTGAAGAATATTATAAGAATGCTTGTGGAATACACGGAGTTCAAAACTCAGAAATAAAGGCAGTCTTCTAGAGACTTCAATCTCGGTATACTCGTAGCAACAGCGAGTGCATTTATATTGACGCGCGATAGTTTTGTCTTATTAAGCTATGATTTTAAGGTGTATGGTGTAAAGGTATACTATAATGAGTATGAAATGCTTAAGCTAACTAACATAGTTATTTGGATAAGGATTATCCAAATAACGATCTGTCTAGATAGTTCGCTAATTACCACATTGTATGTAAACATTTGTCAAACGTTAAAATAGGTATTGTAAGCTACTCATAAAAGAAAGACCCAAAAAAGAGATAGTTATGGAATATATTCCATCAGAATATTGTTATTTTTCTTAAGAATAAGACAGCATTTTCAATAAAAGCTCTCAGACGGCTTGATTTGTTCCAACATCTTGAACAATTATCATATTTCAATAAATTAACACAAAGCAACATTAAACTACACGTTGAATCTTTCCTCTTGAATCACTCTGTCGATGAAAACCGTATTAAAATATGTTGCGTGGTTTAAACGATCCAAGCGTACAGAGGGATGGACGGCGGAAAGGGACTTTGTTTAATCCTATACAAAGATGGAAATTTAATTTTATGATGTTTGATTTGATTAATGATTTTAAAAACCTATTGCGCCGTTTGTTAAACCTAATAATTCCTCGGTAAATTTCCGATGAAAGATAAAGCTTTATTTAAAAATTATACTTTAGGTCAGCACAGCTTTTTGGATAAACTATGCTTCATTTTTATACATATGAAAATGATTTCACATACAGGTTGTTCCCAGTAACTGGTCTAGCCGAAGCCGGATAATAGGGGTCTGCCGTACCTGTTTATTGTTGAGCCCTCAAGTATGCTCAGCGATTTTAGTAGTTTCCGAGATATAATTTTTTTTAAGGATCACATGACGAAGTGATTTGATTTGTGTGTATAATTTTTTTGAGTAGACAATTTCGGAACACCAACTTAAAATTGATGTTCTTAAATTTAAGTTCTAAAATGTTCTAAAATTGAAAATTTCTTCATCAATCTGGTAACTTAAATTCTTGGTACTTTTCTCCCTGTCGGTTAGTAAACTTTAAGTTTGGATTAGGACGGTTAATTTTATAACATATATAATATTCAATGTGGTGTATTTTACTATGGTCCAACAATGTAAATTTAGGCTTTACAGTTTAAAAAAACGACAATAAAAGGAGCGTATTATGTATTTTCCGCTTCATCAAATTTGAATGTCGATTCTAACAAAAATTGTGTGTGTGGAATTTTTATTGTTGTAAATGTGAGGACTGCTGACCCAAACTGCTGATATCCTTATATATAACCTACATTTAAAGATTTCACTTATTATAATTTCACGGCATTTGTTTATCCCACTGGACGCTCCATAATTAATGAATGGAATGTACTAAAATCTTACCTCGAATTCATTTTACGGGTCGGGCTTTCGATTGTTTCATACGAACCCTGGTCAAATAATTACGCTATTAAGTGTTACAGATTACTAAATCGTACTTTATTATTGTAGTTCGAAACAAATGGCGAATAGAGTGTCTCCGCTTGTCCGGGCACTTCCTCGTTCTGTATTTATACATATGAAAAACAAACAAAGCTTGCCGGCGTTCGGTAGCGCGGGAGTTTCCTATCAATTTCAGCCTTATTGTCTGCAGATACGGTTTAGAATGGTCTAAAGCAGTAGTTTCTTTGGAGTTATTTCAGTAATAATTAGTAATGTGAAGGTTTGGAGGAAAGTGGTGGTTTTCTTACCAGGCGTATGTGAAGGGCGGAGAGCCGGAGGGCGGCAGCAGCGCGAGCACGGCGGTGCGGCCGGCGCGCGCGCACACCGCGGCCGGCTCGGGCGGAAACGCGGGCGCCTGCATCGACTGCTCCCGGCGCTGCCGACGGACCGAGTGCCGATCCTCGCCAGAAATAACGCGCAAATATTCCGCCGTTTCCAACACATTCGCACAACAGCTGATTGCGCCTAAATTTACGCTCCAAAAATGCGAATGGTTTTGGAGCTTTTGGATAGGTATATCAAAAAGTATATGATTGATTTTAGTTCGTAGCGCCACCGCAACGGCGTTTGCGCTATTCATTTCGATCAAGATAAGTAAATAGCTTTTTTTGCATCTTAGCTACATTGGTTTTATATTTTGTGGATCTTTTGATCATTTGGTTTCCCAAAATAACCGGTTTGTAGGTAATGTGTGCCTTTGTATTATTTACTTAGAATGAAGAAAAGCAAAATGAAAACTCATAACTATTATTGGACAAGCATTACTGAGTTAGATTTCCCAATTCATAACTACACTATGTAAATACTAGCACCTAAGCTAGTTGATTCTACGCAAACTGCAGTCTTTTTCGGATTTTAATATCGTTAGAATATCAACACGAATTTAAATATTATATTATGTTATTATTATCACTATTTCTGCCAATTTAAAGTCTTAATTCATAATAAATTATCTATCAGATAACTTTTTATTGACAAATTCAAAATTTAACTTAAATTAACAATTATAAAATAAAATAAAATTATGCTGCAAATAAAAAACTAAATCTAAACTTGCCAGCCTTAGGGTCACGAGTTTCACTCACCAATCGCCTCGCTAGGTCCGAAAAAAGGCGATGAGCGCTGGTCCCCAGGACCCCATGGTTTCAACGCCAAAAGCCTCAAAAATATACCCACTACCCAAATTCTGATATTTTCTAAGATTGAGGCTTTCAGCGTTATTAGCAGCAGAACCAGATTGTGCACTAGTTGTAGGAAGATGGGAAGGTGCGAGAGTGTACGCAGGTTGCATCCCATACCAGCCGCCTACCCATCCTCCACGGGACCAGAGTCATACCATCAGGCCGCTTGCCATCGTCACGCAACAGTCTTGACGGAGGTAACAAGAGTCCGATGGATGATGTAATTTAAACTGGCATGGCGAGATAATCTGCCACCGCTGCGAGAACATGAAAGGCCATGGCGACCGAGCTCATCGAGCACGCAATTTTATTCCTAAACGTAAACTACAGGCAAGTCTAAAGCTATAGTTGTCAAAAAGGGTTCCCAAGTTAGATGACGGAAGCACCTGCAACCATAGCCCTGACTCCCACGAACCCACCGCTAGCAGACGAGCGCGCTCTGTTAAATTAGGCGTATTTAATTGTTTGTTCCGCTCTAAAATACAAAGCACGTCGTCCCACTGACGCTGTGACGCGGGATTTTGTGGAACAGGTGAACTGTTTGATACAATATTCCAGTGCGTTTCGGCATCCGAAAGATGAGAAATCTCGCCCCTAAAAGAAGAGGAGAGAATTTTATTGATAATATCTTTATTACTGTAAATAGAAGATAAGATAAGGCTGGCAAAGCTAGAGAAGAAATTTTTCGAGTTACTAAACCACCGAAGCGCACTGGTAAACTGGCTTGATCCCAGGAATTATTATCAAAATTTATGTTCAGAATATTCAAAAGAGTTGACTTCATTTTTTCATCGAGAACCGAAAGTAATTTGAGGTGTCTCCAAAATTGTGAGCAGTGAAGTTAATAAATTAATTTTGGCACAAATAAGCAATGACGTAAAAAGTAAAAGGCCATATGTTTATTAATTTGTGAAAATTTTATTTTATTTATTTAATTTCTTTAAATTTTGAAATAAAGTCCTGAAAGGAGTCATCGAAAATTGGTGAACCTAGAAGCCGAAGGGAAGATTTCTCTATTACAGTGATGCCAGGAGCGATTGATTGAAAAGCCTGAATAATGCTTTCTTTATTGTTACATAATTCTGTAATAAATAGCTCACATTTACCAAAGTTTAATGTGAGGCCAATTTTGGCGAACTTATAAATCAAAAGCTTCGGGTCATCAAGAACGACACTTGAATCTCCTCCTAAGGTTCCGTCGTCAAGATACCAAACGTTAAATTTAGAATTTAGTTGCTCAATAATAGGATGAATACCTAAACTAAAAATAGCAGGGCCTAGCGGGTCACCCTGTTGACAGCCCGCCTCTGATGATATGTGATGGTCTCCGTACACCAGAAGAGATGGCTCGTCATAACATTGATGAAGGAAATTAAATGCTTTGGGCATGTGATTTCTTACTTCTGTCAACAGGGTTCCTCGCTGTAGAGAATTAAAAGCGTTTATTATTACATCCACCTTCAAAACAACCTCATCTCCTTGACAGTCGAGAAAAGTCCTCAAAGCATGTACGGCCGCTTCACAGCCACCTCTGGTTCCAAAACCTAATTGTTTGGGTTGAAAATACCTCGCCAGGTCTCCAAAGGCAAATCGACAAGTGACTTTAGCGGCAAGGCGGCGCAAAGTACTACCAACTGCTTTTGGCCTGATTCCACCATCTTTTTTCGTAAGGGCAATTAGGTGGGCCCCGAACAATATTGGCCTTATTTCATTGAGAACTTTTCCTGTAATGAGAAGATTTATAAGAGCTGTTAATTCTTGGAAAAGTTTTTGACCGGCATCACCAATAGCACTGGAAAGAAGATCTTTAAGGTGCTGGTTCGTAAGACCGTCGAGGCCTCCAGCAGAGCCACATTTGAAAGAAGTAACGGCCCCTAGGACATCTATAGCAGACGCTTGTAGTGAATCCTCTTCTGACCTGATTAAAATTTTGATCCCAAGAAGGTTTGTTAATAATGGTTAAAAGGGGTCGACTGCAATTTTGTTTAATAGACTTAGTTAAGGAAGTAGATTTTGATTTAACGTGCAAATATGTGTAAGAAAATGTTAAAAGTTGTTCCCAAGATTGTGCAGAATTGTTTGACACCACATCATGGATAACCTCAGTAAGTTTTTCAGCAACGGTTATTCTAGCTCCTCTCGGTATTCTTTTAACTAAGGGAAGATAATTTTTTAAAGAGCTAAAGCGTTTCCAACGTAAAGAGTTGGAATCATTTGTATCGGGAGATGCATTAAAACTTTGAAGACAAGGCTGGAACTGATTGGGTTTTATGTTTTTTACCGCCATGGATTTTTAAGCCTCTTTGGCCTCTGAAAAAGTGAGGCTGAGGACAAAGGGGCATCGTACAAAACTATCTAGTGACGCTGCATTGTGAATAACACAATTGGAGAGTGACATACACGTACCTTATATAATATAATGTATAATCCTTAATTTCTATACTTTGTACAAATGCTTACAAAATAAGAAAGTCTTAAGTTTTCTTTCCGAGCACTGAAATCACCATACAAATTGAATGTACCACTTCACTTTAACAAATAACAAATAAATAGACTTTAAATGCGAACTCAAAAGTGCCCTCGGCGCTCTTTCAGCACCGAGGGCACAGGAGAAAATCTTCAACCCTTCACAAATAGGTCTTAAAAGTCAGTTTGTGGCACCAAAATGTATGTTATTTTCCAGAAACATTTTCAATTTTTTCCAGGAAAAAATGTGTAATTTACTCCATGACAGATATTTTTTTTTATTTTTTTATAAATACAAATATCCAAAATTACATAATAAATAAACAAAAACAAAAATAAACAAATTACAAAAAATTGTGTTCTGGCTGGTCGTTCTCAATTTATATTTAATATCGGTTATAGATTACTTAAAAACAAAATACCTGGACCTACGTACAGTGACCGAATTTTTAATTTTCATAAAGTTTAGTGTATGGCGTTACGTGTAAGTGAGTATGAGACATCAACCATAACTCACAAAAGGGCCATCTGATGGTCTACTGCCTCCGAAAGTAGTTCAACATTTAGTGATGGTGAAGATAAAGATAAACTGGAAATATATGGACGATCCCTTGCAAAATTTCACAAATAAAGACATATTTCTTTTGTTCATACAAAACACTAAGGTTACCCATAAGGTGCACTACAACGAGATGTTAAATCTCTCATACACGAGTTGCGGTCTAACAACTAGGACGCGTTTCTTGAAGAGATTTAGCCTTCTCATCTGGCTTACTGGAGCTTGGCAAAGTCTTTCAGGGTAGACTCTACCGCGTCATTCATGCCTCCGCACCCTAAAACCCTAGCCGATAGCTTAGCCCAATGGTTCTTCTTGCCAGTTCTTCTTCAGGAAGGTTTTTCCAAACTGGTGGTAGAGAATTGTCAATGTTGTCTAATATTGTTTTGTTCCGATTATCCAGCAGGTCTATCACGAAGGCAATCACGAAGGAAATGAAGATATGTTTCTACAATCATGTATCACGTGATGTAAAGACAACCCAAGTAGACAGGCGAATATCAATCTTATCATGTTATTGGGACGTTATTAACTAAATAATAAAGTATTGAGTAAGCACTTCTTCCGCAGCACTTGTTTTGCTTAAACGTAGAAAATTATTGAAACGGAAAGCCGCATACAACCCGTTCCTCTCCCTATATACCTCTTGTCACAGATAGATAGATAAAACATTTATTACACTTTAAACACACACAAAAATACAAAAAGGGGAAAGAAAGAATAATACAGACAAGTTACACAGTTTATCGTGTGTGTTACGCCAGTGCAATGGGTCACAGCTCGGCATCAATATTTGTGATGATGAACATACTAAACTGAAGATGCCTACTGAAAAATCGCTCTTTCTTTTATTGTTCTAAAATCATTACCTAAAATATTAATGGATGTCTGTATGGGAAAAATAAACTCTCTGAAAGTATGGTAAACAGAAAGGCTCTAGATCGATATATATAAACCGAGTCTAGGTAAAATCTTGGCGATCGAGTGGCGTAGTGGTTTGTAGCCTTGCCTCATACGCCGGTTTTGCCAGGTTCGAGTCGAGGCCGGGGCATTCATTTGTGTGATGAACACAGATGTTTGTTTTCAGATCATGGTTGTTTGTTTTTATATATGTGTGTTTATTCTGGGTTCCCTCCCAGTTCGCTGTATGGTCGTCCATAACACAAGCTCTGCTTACTTTGGGACCATACAAGTGAGGGGTTTGGCTGGGGACTTATTATTATTATTATCTCATAAACAATGACAAAAACAAAAAATACGACAACTTCGTGGTACGATGGCAGCAAGAAGCCCTCTAAATATCTACCCCTGGGTTTGATTACGTACACGGCAACATTAGCTTTATGATATACACAGTATATATACACATAATACAGACATTAAAATAGTCAAAAGATTACATAACCTATACTATTTCCATTTCTTTATTTTCTCGACGACAGTTCTAATTTGATATAATGTAGTGTCGTGACCAAATAAGTAATGATATCCATCGCATATATTTATTATATTTTGAACAAAGACAAATACAACAAAAACATTCAAATATATTGTTTTGGGAACACTCAATGGCCCATCGCCATTTTGTGTTTGTTTTAATCTGTCACTCGCAACAAGACGGTCGTGCTAGTCACTACATTTCTGTTCGCTGAATTTTTTCACATTATCCATACGTTACGTTGTGTATTTTGTTATAAAACTTGCATCCGGCATATATGGCATATATCATGACATATGCCAGTGTGGCTTTCGCTCACGCCAGCAAGTCGAACCTCAATCACTTGCAGGTTATTCAAAATAGGTTCTTACGCAAACGCGTCGGGGCCCCGCCCTATGTCCGCAACTTAGATCTGCACAAGGATCTCGAGCTGCCCTCCATTGCCGCATTCATGAAGTTGGCGTCTAGACGCTGATGCGATAATGCACCCCACCATCCCAACCCGCTGGTCAATAAATCATCTGAATACACAGCCAACCCAGACGCGGCGGTTCGTTATAGGCGTCCGCGTAACGTCTTAACAGATCCCGACGACGCTATTACAACAAGGAACGCCGGTGTTCCAGTTAGAAATAGGGCAACACGGCATTCGAATCGCCTTACCCCCCGGTGGGCCAGGCTACCGCGGCGTACGCATTCCTACTGAGTTTCTTGCTGGTTCTTTGGCAGTGGTTCTTACGAACCAGTGGTAGTTTCAATATACGACGTCCTAAACCGAGGTCCGTACCCCCACCCGGTGCCTTAGGCGTATCGTATGTAGGAGTAGTTTAAGTTCCAGCTAAGCGCCGTCAGCGCTAGGCCACAAAGTCCGGTGAAATTTAAAAGGCCCAAATGGCCATAAATAAACTGTCCATTGCGAAAAAAAAAAAGTTGTAAATTTTGTTTTCCTCCATGTTGATTGCTGCAGAAACAGGAACTTATACTTATAATGTATTTGTATAATAATATACTTATAATGTTGGGGAGAGCCCATCGAGTGACAGTGACGATTCATCAGATTTTGATTAAAATAAATAAATTAAGATTACCTGTCATTATAATTATTTCGTTTCATTGTTGAGTACCTACCTATACCTACTTATTTTACAACAGCTTCGAAAATTTTTAAGAAGTTGGCATTATCAATCTAGAATTAATACGTGTAACATCTTGTAATGAGATATAATATTAGTTAATAAATTTATACAAAAGTATCCGGCAATAGTTACATTTTGTAAAAAAATACCGGGTCTGTTATCGTGTTACGTTTATCGATATAGCTCCATCCCTATCAGTTTCTCCGACTCTGGTAATATATAACCTTGTACGTGTGTAAACGTCATAGTTTTATAAAATGTAAAAAAAAACGCTCGCACAAGTTTTCACAGGAGCTGACATCGAGAAAATAAAGAAATGGAAATAGTATAGTAACAGATCAAGTACCAACGATCTTTCATTTGTCTTATTAGAAACTTAGCTATTGACGGTTACATTAGGGATAGCAGAGTTTTTGGTTAAAAGCTCGTTGTTAAACCGTTCATATTTTTATCTATTTAAAAAAAACACGTTAATAAGACTAATTCCCGTAAAAGGAAAGGAAATAGTCGGTGACATTAAAGGGAATTCCAACGAATTCTAACTGAAGCTTCACTTATTAATAATTAAATGGTTTTGAATATATAATTAATCAATGGGTTAATATGACAAATGAAAACAGAAAACGATACAAATCTTGTGCGGTCATTGTTAAAATTTTGACACGACTGTACAATTTCCCTAAACTTGTTTAGTTTTTTAATTTGGGGAAGGCTGCGGCGGCGCCGATTCTACTACTTCGGCTAAGGTGCGTTCGCGTGAAATTATGTTTAAGTAAATGTTTTTGTGAAAGCCTTATGTGCAGTCTGAATTGAACAAATGTCCTTGTTAATTCGAAACGCTCTTTGTAATTCAACGTGCCATAAATAAGGTACTTGTTTCAATAAATGAATAATACAATTATCCAAATATAATTAAAAAAACAGTTTTTTTGCTTCCCTAAACCAGCTTTGAGAGTGACTTTCATACCTAACCAGTAGATTTATTTAAGTTAATGATAAAACCAGATCGTAAACTTAATGTACTTGATATTTTCTCTGTTTTCCTCATATCCCTGCGACATACAGTGTCAAGAGTAGCAGGTTGAAGTTTCATGATGGAATATCAGCGAACAACCGGGGAGTGCACTTACTTTTGGTTTCTAATTATGCATTTCATTAAGTCTTCTTAATTTTAATACATAAAACGTTTTAAAAAGAATTAACCGTTAAATGTAAACCGACGTATCAACATAATAACATTAAGTGTAAAAATCCTTATAAAAACAGATGCACACTTGAGACTGTTCATGAATCATGTGTTTCCTATTCATGTACACATGTTTATAGTAGGGGAGCCCACGATTAGCTCACGGATTTACTCGAGCGTCACAGAGACCTATTGGGTTGCAAAGCTTAGATGATAAGAAGAAAAAAATTGTATTTTTAGAGTATAAGACGTTTTAAAAAAAAAACTCAGGGAACATCTCTCCGCTCATCAGGTATAAAGACCGCTCGATTGTGCGCACCCACCTCCCTACCCGGGTGTCGCTCCGATGAAGGCTGACAGCATTCCCATGCTACAGCCGGCAAGGTGGTTTTTAGTGGGTAGGTGCCGCTTTGGTGAGTCCCACATCACCGTCGTGGAAGTCGGTTGCCTGTGGCGGTATGCATGACGTATCTTCCACCTCCCTCCCGTGAGGGTGCTGCTTAGGCGGCATAAAAAAAAGAGCTCCGGCCTTTTCTGCCTGCTAGACTCAGAACCGAGAGGTTCGTCCCTGTTTGGTGAGCTTGTTCCATTTTCCTACTTTATTATTTGTGCTCAGTGTTTTAGTTGTACACACTTAGCTGTGTGCATCTCGATATTTGTGTGATAACTAGTGTTTCATTTAGTCATAATTATTGTTAAATCAGCTCTTTGTGTTTTGCTGTTGTGATCAAGATGAGTTTAATTTATGATTAAAAGTTATTTATAGGTCAGAATTACGTTGATCTTTGTCTTATTTAAAAATATCTACTTCCGGTTCCTAAAATTATGATTAAAAGTTATTCATAGGTCTTGGTCGTTTTCCTTTGTTAAAAAATTAACTTCCGGTTCCTCCATTATCCCTTTTCATCAGTGGGGGAAGCGGCTATAAATCTTCAAATGTGTAAAAAAAATACAGTTGCATGGACATACTCGAGCGCGTCAGATATTGATAACAGCAATATCCTACATATTTGTAATAATGTACGTATGTTAATCTGATCGTTTGCATGATGTGGTGGTCGTACGTAAGGGTTGAGAATGAGAAAAAAAAAATTTATCGAACGCGTCAGATTTTCTAAGGGGTTGTTAAGTGAACCTAAAATAAAGCTCTTATTCAATAATCTGACAATTTCGATATGACGCAAACACACGGCCATTATTATGAGTGTAATAAAATTCGCCATTTTGAAATACCCAAGCGCGTCAGATTAAGATTTATATGGTTCATCTTTATGTTCTAGATGTGCTGTCTCATAATCTGACGATTTTCGTCGAAACGTCTTCCTCTTCTGGCTCGATTTCATCCTCAGATTGCGTTTATGTAACAAAAAAATCATTAAAATATTTAACAATAATTTTTTTTATGAAAATCGTGTTTTTTTTTATTGGAGAAAAGATATACCTGATCCTGGACTATCCTCGAAAATATCAGGCGTTATGACTACATCTTCATACGTTTTCGACAATTGAACATCTGCAAACTAGAGCATTTAGAACTTTCCATCGACAACTTTCCGACCATAGTCCGTCAGTAAAAGATCAATAATTTTTATGGTCGCCTCACTGATGCGCCGGACCTGCGACAGCTCTACAGTATTCTACTAGTATTCAAGGAAAAGCTAGATAGCTCTCTTATTAAAACATTGGAATAGTTGCCACCTACAATGGAATGTAAACTAAAATAAATAAATAAAAAATTTGCTACTAACTCTTTATATGCATCAAGTGTCCGAAATAAATTATTATTATTATTATTATAACTCCACATGCATGCATTGAATCTTGTGCGTAACACTTGCTGGAGTAACTTCGATTGACAGGAGTTTTACCTTGTACGTCTTATTAAAGATGACAATCCTGGCTTGACTGACATTGTCTAACTTCTTCAATCCATACAAGTGGCAAGTAAAAGACTGTATGATGTTAAAATAATCCTGCACATTATGCTCCTTTGATCCCAAATCCAGAAAAGCTTCTTGGAAAATTTCTGAATTCATCAGAAATTGCAAAGGTTTCTTTTTTCCTCATCGGTACAATGCGGGGTTGAAATCGCAACCAGTGAAGGCATGCAAAACTGGAAGCGCCTTTGAAATTTTTGAGCCAATTTTTTTGTAGAGAGCGGATACGTAGATTTGTTGGCGTGTATTTCCAACTACACAAGTAGTTGGATATACAAGAAAGAGAGCAATAGATAGAGATAGAGTGAGAGGAATAGAACGCGGAGAGGGGAATATTTCAACGAAACTTTTTCAACGAATTTTTGTTATTTCGGCTTGTGGAAATCGTCAGATTATATATATTTTTTGTTATCCTTGAATTATTTCATTCAAAATAAAATAAAATTTTTGTCGTAATTAGAAGAACTAATTAGAACTTATGATAATAGTGAGAAAAAATTTTAACCCACAAAACCCCAAAATGAGATATAGTTCAAAATCCTCATTTCGAACTATCTAATTCTTGTTTATATGTAGGTAGATCGTAAAAGGAACTTTAAGTTTCATTTGTTTTTTTTTTTTGGTGTCTATTTTATGTTACGGATTTTGAATATTTTATACAGCCCAGGTAAGATTGTTGAAAGTCGAGCCTTCCTAAAATAATCTCATAATTAAATAATATCCCCTGAAGAAATTTTACATTGCAAGATAACATACAAATTGGGATTAAAATTAAACCATATTATTTGTGTACAAAACTCAAGAACTGTTTAGGATACTACTGTATCAATAAAAATATAAAAACGTTTACCGTGACGATCCATAATTTCATTTCAAACGCAATTAATCTAATTGATAATCCGCATAGACCTAACCTAACTCCGCTTACTTACCTCGCGCAATTCTATTGTAATTGCAGCCTTATGATGAATACATTGAGCTAGATATTCAAATGTAAGGGCGAAACATAAGATACAATATTTCCTTTTTAGGTAGGTACTTGTCGTACACTATAAGCCATGGACTAGTGGTTGCAATCGATATGGAACATATCAACCAAAAGAAACTGATTGGGCTTGGGTCCTAGCCATGCTAAATAGTAGAGTACTATTGTGTTAAATGGAACACCAGAAATACAAAGAAAATTCTCTACACCTCAAACATTAAAGCGTTAGCGATTATATACATAGAGAACGTGACGTATGACGTGGTTAGATCCTCTTTTTACACTAGCTTGTGGGTTTAAGTTATATTGTAATTTATTTTGTAAATCAGTGTTGCAAAAACCAACAAAAAGTTGCAGTCGTCTAACATCACCCAGTTATTGTGTTGTATATTTTTCAGAATAAATAAACGGATTGATGCACTGTATCTGTAATGGATGGACAATAAAAACTACAAACTTAAAGTTGATTGACTTTATTTATTTAAGGAAATCAAAAACTTTACATAAATCCTTGTTCAAAACGACATATAAATAAACTCGACTAGACATATAATCTATACACCGAACCAGGACCGACTAAACCATACATTATTCATCGCAATACAAATATAATCCAACTAAGTACAACGTTGCCTGAAAGCAAAAACTTAATTTAATTGTTCGTTCAACTTAAAAGATAAAGCGTGAGGCGGCCCTGGACACAAAATTATTAATTACTTACTCCAACTATTAAAAGTCTAGAAAATGGATGCATACCGATACGAAACCAAAACCGTCTTTAATATCTAGAGTGTTTGGCAAAAATACTTCAAGTATGTAAAGGACTAGTTTTAACCCTGTCGCGAGATAAAAAAATCATAAATATCAGTTCAGTATACCAGTACAAACATATAGCAAATTATATAAGTTTTGAGTCCTGTACATGGACTGTAAATTCGGGTAACTTGGGAGTCGGTATACATCCAGGAAATACAGTGAAACTGTGTGTGAATATTATTATAACTCTATCATAAATGTTATACTCGGGCATAGGATACAGACATAAAATTACAAGAAAAAATGTCTAAAAAAGTGTGTAAACCGTCTTTGTGACTGTCTTTTTATCGCACAAATAATTCGTAAATAAATGAATAATTGAATAAACGTTTTGTCAATTAAAAAATTCATGACAAGACAGACTTGTAAAAACATATTTATACGAAATATCATTTAAAATAACTTAACATTAAAAAGATTCTAAATTACCAATATTTTAATTATACTTATCTAAAAAAATACTGCATACATGTGTAAAGAACATACAAGTATTCGAGTAAACAATATCCTATTCTTAGCAATTCATCCTATGCAAAATGAATCAAAACATGATTTTAAGCTCGAGCCACAAAAAATTTAGATCCTGCATTTACTTATTAACGGCTAATTGGATTAGTGGTTAGTGGCCCTGCCTCATGGGCCGGACGTTCCAGGTTCGAGTCCTGATCGGGGATTTATTTCTGTGATGAAAACAGATGTTAGTTCTCGGGTCATGTATGTTTATTCTGGTTTCCCCCCCAGCTCGCTGTATGGTCATCCCTAACACAAGCTCTGCTTACTTTGGCGCCGTACAGTTGTGTTTGTCTGGGGATTTATATTAATGTGAGCAAGAGTGCTTTAAAACAGCACTGATAATCGGTTTCCATATTTAAAGTAATAATCTCTTTTTAAGTATCACACGGTTCTAAAACTACATACATTTCAGACCATAGCACTTCCAGCTTGCAGCAAAAAGTCCTTATAAAAATATCAGTTCTCACTTTGTCTTTTCAAAATGTATAAGTAATTATGTAATTCGCAAGTCGAAAAGTTACTAAATAAAAATTCAATATGATTCAATACAAATTTCAAGACGGATTATTTTCGATTTCGTCAATTTAAATGAATAAAAAATCATTTGGTCACAAGGTACCTGCTTAGTCGCAAAGTTTTGGCTTAATTCAACCTAAATTAAGTTATAGGTGCACGCTAGAAATAATTCAATCATATAATAGGATCTGTGCTACTTTCGTGAAAGTTACAACCGCTTATAAAATAATTTCCATTCAAGTTTTTCCAAAGGTCAACTTTTATTAGTGCGAATTAAGAATTTCACTTTAATGTCATGTACACTTTTTGGAATATCCCTAAAATAATCAGATTATTCAATCTCTGACTTAAATTCTTTAGCTCTCATTAAAAACACGAAAAAATACACCTTTTTTCATTAATAAACTAAATAACACAAGATTGTTTCAGGCCAGCTAAAACAAGCAATATAAAATAATTAAATAAAAGTGGTAGTATAAAATAACATCATAAATTGATTTAAAACAATCTAAAAAAAACGTAATTCAAATAATTATAATACAAGTTATACGTTTGTTCGAACAATTATGGCCTTTATGCCTCGTTAAAGAAAAAATATAGAGAAAAACTAAAGCTCTTTGATATCCAGCTTTGCCAACATCAGAAAAAAAAATAGAAATAATATAACCTATTAAAATACTCACAATAGCAATCCACTTAGAAATGCTTGAAACTTAGAATAATAATAGAATAAAAAATTAAAAAACATGAAACTTATAATAAAACATAAAAACAAGAAAAGACTGCCAGAAGATTTTCAAGTGTTGTATAGAATAGCTTGTATAGAAACAGTTTAGAAAATACATTTTCCTAACACACTTATTATCTATTTAAGATTGTATATTAATAATAATAATATATTCACTAATATAATTTTAGGTACTAAGTTGGTTTACGATTCGGTATTGTGAAATCTAAATGCTTCAAAATGTAAATTTATCTGCTTTTTACACTTCCCAATAGCGTACCGTCTTAGGTCTAAGGAAAGGATCGTTCGGAATGTTTCGGTTACACGTGGAATACATAACATTTAATAGTTAACATCTATTTCAAATAAGTACTACTGTCTTACGACGCATGCTAATTTTCGTGCAATCCAGGAATGTCATATGAATTCTTTGTATTCGAATCACATAAATGCAGAACGCTTATCTTCTACAAACACTGTAACACCGATTGATTAATATATTTGATTATTATTATATTGAAGATTAATTTGAAACGTTTCAAGATGATTGGTCACAACATGTAAGAGATAACTTCATGATTCAAGATAGTAAACTGAGATTCAAGTTTTTTGATGAAGATCCTTCCCTCCTATCTAACCGTACTTGAAAAATAAACTGTATTCCAATAGCATAAAGTCCCCATTCTTTAATAGCATAAAGTCCCCATTCCTTTAACTTTAATTTTGGAAATGAAATTGTAAAATGGTATGTTTTAAGCTCGTCATTAAGAATTTAAGTCCGTCTATAATTCTCGATCCCGCGTTGCTATGACAATTGACATTTCAAGCAATTTTCGTATCCTAGCGTTCTCTTGAAACTGTTTATTTTGCTGCAAAAAAAAATTCAGTACGGATTAAAAAAAAAATTAAATGCGCAGCTTTAATTGAAGAGGGGAAAATAACGTAAAGGGTAAATTGGACCATAAAGGGTAGATTTAGACTTGAGCGAAGTCGAGGAGCATGTTCTCGAGAGCCTTGCACTCAGCGAGCTTGGTGATGGGTTCGGCTAAGTTCCCATTCCTTTCTAGAGCAATCACCGTTTCACGCACCGTTTTAGTGTTGACAGCCTCCATGTTGCTATTGTGGTAGCATTCGCATCCTGACTCCTCTACCTTGACGGTCACAGCTTGAGGAGCTTCGTTCTTGCTGTTGTTCACCATTTTGACCATGACCTGTTTAAATACAATAATGAACCTAATAACGATATCATAAAACGATTAACAGTAAAACATTATGTTGATGAACACATTTTGAAAACAAAATAATTCCTCTAATCCTTGAGCTATTTGCTAATGCAAAAATCAAACATAATAATAAATATTAAATCTAAACTAAACTTTGAATCTATTACTGCAAATAAACCACAACTTTCACTTATGAAAGTCTCACATTTGTCTTAACAAATGATTGTTGATAAGGATGTCAGAGTCTAAAAGGATCAAGAATAAAAGAGAAAAGTATATCTTCTGTATGTTTCTTTTGTAGGTATCGACTATCCAAATTTACAAAATCATTGTAATTACCTGAGCCGGCTCAAGCGACCTCTTGCAACGAGCGTCTTGCAGGCCATCGGAGGACGAGGAAGTCTGGCGCTGGTACTGTTTGAATGTCTTGCGCAAGCCGCAACGACACGCCTTCAGCGCCTTCTCGCGCCTATGTGTAGATAAAGTTGGTATAAATCTAAGTATCCATAGAGACGGGTGGTATCAGGATGACGGGACAAAGGGGAGATGATTCTATCACTACAGTAAGTGAACCCTGAAGCAGAGTGTTGAGTCTATAAGCTGGTCTAGTTGAGAACTCGTTTATTACATAGTTTTAAGGCTAATCATTTTACGGTAGTCTCTTTTTCACAGACCCGTGGTCTTTGTACTTGCGAGTCCCTAGTTTGTCAATTTTAGTGTTTCAAAAAAATCCGTACAAACAGAAGTGGCCAAGAACAGGGCACTTAGATTTCAGAACAGAGGATTGTTAGGTCAGTAAATCTATTTAGTCACCACGAACCAGAAGACGTAGCGCTTGTAGCCACAAGATGGGCCGATGACCTGGTCCAGTGTACCAAATAAAAGTCAATCTATCTATCCAAACAACTTACTCAGCTACAGCTTTTTCACGCTGCTCCAGCTGCAGGCGTGTAGCGCACACCTCCATGTAAAGTTCGTTGGCGCGCGACAGCTGTTGCTCATACACTTGACGAACGTCGCGAGCCTGGCGCAGCTCCTCGCGACGCCGGTGAGACTCCTCTGTCAAGGGCTGCTCGGTCCTGGTGGTAGAGAAGAACAAATATCAACGGATTGAAGAATCTGTGATACAGGTCAGCCTATGTTATGTCAATTCCAACCAACGGGCTTTTTGTGTTTGAGTAATAAAAACCAAAGAAACAAACTAGCATTGTTATCGTATCAGTAGGATGGTGAAAGCCGAGATTACAGAGTAACCAACAAATTATTAACAAGAATGTGATCTAAGTGCTTGTTCACGTTCACTCGCGGGATTGATCGCGAAATATCAATCATATGAACTAATATCCAAGTGTTTGCGTACGAAACGCACGTGCGGTCTAAGTAGCGGGCAAGCTAGCGACGGACGCGCGCGACGCGCTCGCGGCAATGTCAAACGCGTGACATGTTTGTGTGTGTTCACGTCGTACTAGTGGCGAAGCGCGCGATTCACTCGCGACGTCAGGAGGGTTCAACCATTTTGAACTTGTAGCTAGAAACGATAGCACGTTTTTACCAATTCATCATGTCGTTCAATACAGAAGAATTTATTAGTGCTGCAATCAAATAAGTTAACGGTCATCCTGGTATATCCAAAAAATCTTAAAGGATGTTCTCTCAAATTACTATATAAAATACGAAATTCACCATACCGTTCTCTTTCTTTATTAATTTCGCGCACACCAATCCTAATTTTTATCATCTCCCACTTTAAGTATGAATTTTCGGTTAAGAATAAAAGATCGTCGACCGTCTTTCCAACCTCTGACAACACGTCACACTCACGCAAACGCTTGGCGCCCAACGTGAACACGAGCTCGCCTCGTCCACCGCACCCGCGCCCGCGCGTTCCTCCGTGAACAAGCACTAAGCTTCTGATCTGAGACTCGTGCAGACAAAAATACAATTTAAGTAAGTAAAAAAAAATTGCGCACGGTAAATAAATAGTAAAATAAAAACTAGCTTGTTTTGCAATCGCAAATTTTGCTTTTACTAATAATATACGGTTTGATTAATTCATGTCGCGACTGTTTGTTATACAACGCCATGAATAACTTAATATATATCATAAATCAGAGCAACACACCAAACGAATAACGCCCTAGTTAGGCTTGTGTTATGGATGACCATACAGCAAATTGTGAGCACTTAAAATATACTAGTATACGTATATAAACTAGAAATACAGCACGCAAATTCTATCAAGACTTGAAGAACCATGGAAATCGCCGGCTGAGAACCACTACCACCGAAAACACCAGCTATGAAAAAAAAAATTGAAATACAGTAGAATCTGTTTATTACGACTCCGCCTATATTGACATACCGCTTATTATGAAGTAAATACACAGCGAAGTTTGGTTTTCATATAAAATTCTTTATAACTAAGTCGGATATAATGACTTGGCTTATAGTGACATGTCGCTTATTGTGAACCATTTTTAATAAATTGCGTCCAGTTATAGTGACCGACATGACTTCGGCAGTGTTCGGGAGAGTTACTTGATACTTGGCGCGTGCATGGCTTTTTTTTTTTTTGAGTCTCAGTGGGTAATTCATAGTTTAAGGTGACGCATTGTACGTTTATGATTTGTGAAAAAAATACATCTCAACCTCGTCGTAAAGCATTTAAGATTGAAGAGAAAGGTGCAATAATATGCAGATTAGAAAATGCAGAATCCGACTCATCTTTCGCAAAGGTATTTGGGGTTGCCAGTTCTTCTTCACGAAGGTTTTTCCGAACTGGTGGTAGAGTCATGTTTTATTTGACGTCAATAAGAACAAGTAATTGTCAATGTTGAGAAATAAATATTTCATTTCATTTCTCAATGATTTTCAAAAACAAGAACCGGGTTTAGGAATCGTTCAATTCCAATGTTTTGCGTTGCATAAGCGTTAATTCAGTGGTTTAAAATCACAAAAAACAAAGGGGTACCCGTCAGCGGCCCTGTGTTACAGGAAAAGGCAATGTTTTGTAGCGCGTTTTGGTAATTTTGAGTTTAATCGTTCTGCGACCTGGAAAGGTCGTTTCAAAGTTTAACATAACATTGTAGAGGGAAAAATCGGTAAATCTGTATCTGTTGATCAAAATTGAACAACAAACTGGTTGACGTGTGTGTGGCCGAATCTAAGAAGACAATTTTCTATTGATGAGATTTTTAATGCAGATGAAACTGGATTGGGCTAATGCCAGACAAAAATTTAAAATGCAAAGGTGAGAATTGCAGTGGAGGCAACTTGTCGAAAGACCGAATAAGTGTCATGAAAGCAAACAAGCATTACTGATTTCTTATGTAATTAAAAAAAAATATACATAAATATGTAATTATTACGTATAATTTCTATTTTGAATTTTCTTTATTTTGTTTCGCTGTATTAAAATAAATAAATACTAACAAAAACAGGAGATTGTTTATTTTCTACAAAATGCTTAGTATGACGTGTTTGTTATTTCCCTGCGATGTCATTATAAACGGATTCCACGTATTACCATAATATAATACACCATTACAATGCCATCAATTTATATGTTCAGTAGCAAAATCCAAATGTCAAACTTCAAATACTCATTTAACGCAGCGCCACCCTTTACTGAATAGATAAGTCGGTCGAACTGCTGAATACCACGTCAACATGGTAACGCGTTCAATGAGTCGATATAAACCAGTCACTTCGCATTATTACATTTTGCTGAGAAACAAATGACCCCACAACACGAAAACCCACTCGTTTGCTTGTCATTGAAAGAGATTTACGCATTCGAATTTATATTTAAACTTAACTAAATAGAGTAAATCACATTTGATCACAATGACGGCCAAGCAGCACTCTTTTTATGCTACTTTGTATGCTAGAGGTATCATATTTCAGAATTTATGTTATTTTTCATCGCAAAACAATACGTTAGTTATTTGTTAACTGGATTGTCTACTCACCTGGAAAAGATCCTGCACCTAAGGGTCTTTATTGAGTCGCACAAACGATTAAATTCCATACTAACTATGTTAGAAAAATTATTTTTGTTCAAACAATTTTATTATTGCCGAACGATGTAGCAGTTGTCCCGTCTCCTGAATAATGAGCTAAAATCCATATTTTTAATAGTAACTTTCCACGGGCAACAAAACCTTTTGAGATATTTCGACAAATACCGAGAATTTGTCTTCCAAACGTTTTTATTATAATTACTTTATAAATAGATATTTTCAGTAAAGGTATAAGGGCACGTTTCCACTGAAACGGAGACGAGCGGAGCTTAGCTTAGCTGTGCACGAATTGACCAATCACAATGCTCAAAATCTCCGCCCCGCTTCAAAATCCTCATTCTGTAAATATGGCTTAAGTTGAGAATGTAACTCATAAAACTTTTCTTGATACCCTATATGAAGTTTCGAACATTTCATCATCACACGAATGAAAAAAAAGTTGAAAATTCCCCATGCACTTTATGGTATTTTATATGTTCTCGAATCCAGAATCTATTCTTTCTCTATGAATTGAAAAAAGTCGCACCAGTCCATGCTACTTCATCTGATGCGTTATCTTCGTCTTCAAGTCACGTAGGACAACAACCATGCTGTTGTTACTCCATGCTTCAAGTAGATAAAGATATGAAAAGATTGCTGTCTTCTTTTTTAACGACAACATGATGTACGTTCTCTCTGAGAGATTGAGTATAGCTGTGCGGCGCTTCAAATTGCTCCATTTTAAAATTCTTTTCACCGCTCCGCTGACCTGCGCTCCACTCTCTACACTTCAGTGGAAACACTTGCCACTTTTCACCGTTCTTCCCCGCTCCGCTCGTCTCCGCTACAGTGGAAACGCGGTCTTAAGTTATAAGAAATTAAGCTTATTTACTTAATTTTTTTTACATTATGCTAATATCTTAGATTAAAGTAAAATTGTGGAAGATAGTAGCCGTAGATTAGTAGTTATAGATAGTATTAGTAGAATAGGTTAAAAGCTCCTGACACACGGGTCTACTTGATTCTTGTACCCGTCACGCGGTTTAACTTCATCGCTATCCGACTGTTGCTACTCGAAAAGAACCAAGGCAATAGGAGACGACATGAATACGGACAAGCAGTATTCCGACTCTTCCGCAGTTTAATTCTTTTAATAAGTTTCAAAAATGTTAACAAACTGATGTTGTGTGAGTACCAGATCCTCTGCTCACATACGTCATGTAGGAACCTCACCCATCTTCCGCTATTTTGATTTAATCAAAGGCTAAAATACTTAAGGGTTTCTTTTTCGTCAGCGTTTTTTTTTTTTTGAGATGGCAAGCCCGTTACAGAAATTTTTTCAACTATCCGAAGTCCAACGCCAAATAATGACAAGTTTGTACAGTTTGATATTTCCAAATCGTCCACGTAAAACGGCAGCATGATTATTGACACAAACTTGAAGTAGTCCCCCCTGTTCATACCAACTACACAAATTAGCGTGCTTTGACAGAAATAGTAACCTAGGAAAACTATATGCTAGTTTTTTGTTTTTCGAAATGGACTGTTTATTTATGGCCCTATTAGCCTTTTAATTTCACCGGACTTTGTGGCCTAGGCCACAAAAGGGTGGGTTAGGCGATTCGAATGCCGTGTGGCCCTATATCTGACTGGAACGCCGGCGTTCTTGTTGTAATAGCGTCGTCGGGATCTGTTAAGACGTTACGCGGACATAGGGCGGGGCCCCGACGCATCTGCGTAAGGACCTATTTTGAGTAACCTGCAAGTGATTGATAATCGACTTGCTGGCGTGAGCGAAAACCACACTGGCATATGTCATGAATAGTCATGATCGGGCAGATACAAGTTTTGTAAAGTGTAAGCTTATTTCTAAGCGACAGTTTGCTTTCTTGCAGATTAGGGGGTGCAGCCTACCCATGACGAAGGCGGCTCGGTCCCGGACTCGTTTTACTCGTCCCGCGAATGTAAGTCCACTATCTAAAGTGACTCCCAAATATTTGACTTTTTTAACCCAGGGCATTGGAGTTCCAAACAGAGAGATCTAACCTAATCTTTTGGAGGGTTTCCTAGAGGTTGTCCTAGAGCAGGTTGGAAGAGAGAAGTACACTGCTGCACTTTTTTCGGGTTTACTTCTATTCTCCATTTCCTAAACCAAGCGCCTAATGCGTTGGCTGCGGACTGGAGTATTCTAGTTAACCTACGTAGATTCCTATCAGATGTGTATAGCGCAGTGTAGTCTGCGAAGAGAGCAAGTTCTACTTTCTCCGTCTTCGGCATGTCACTAGTGTATAGTGAAAACAAAGTCGGAGAAAGCACCGAGCCTTAAGAGACACGGGCTAATACAGGGCGGGGATTAGAGAGTGCACCATCCAATCTGTAACGAAAGGTTCGACACTGTAAAAAGTCTCGTATGATGTTCATGAGGCGGTCTGGCACGCCAATTTCGAAGAACTTGAATAACAAGCCGTTGTGTCAGACCTTGTCGAAGGCATTCGCCACGTCAAAGAAAAGCGTAACCGTGCTTATCGGTTTTCGACCTACTTTCTTGTGCTCCAAGATGTGCTCCGTGATGCGGTGCACTTGTTGGACGCAGGAGTGACGGAACCTAAAGCCGAACTGTTCGTCCGGTAACAGATGGTTGGAGTGGATGACCTCTCGAAGCCTGTTCAAAATGATCCTTTCATATAATTTGCCTATCGCACTAAGCAGTGTGAGAGTGGGAGAGCTTTCAGAACCCTGTTTGGTATTACGTCTGGACCTGGGGCTTTCCGCGGTTTCGGGTTTTTAATTGTTATCTGTACCTCTTCTACCCTTACCGGTTAGAGGGTATCAGTCGAGGGAAGCGTTGGGTTTCCGCAACATGGTAGGCGGGGTCACCCATGCGTCCTTGGGTGGCGGGAGAGGATCGGTTGATTGTGGCTGCGGTTTTACGGGTGGGCTGGGCTTGGCAGGAGCAGAGGCGAAAGATCTCTGCTTCGCCTTGTAAGCCTTTTGGGGTTTTGGTTTTGGAGCCCTAGGGCAACCTAAATAGTTGGCTGTATGGCCGACCGTCTTGCATATTACGCATGCGGAGGGTCTGTGCACTGCGGAGTTCTCGCGCACTCCGCAGTGCCATGATCGCCCAGGCACTTAACGTACCTAGGTTTGGCGTGACATTTTCTAGCCGTATGGCCATATACTTGGCATCTATGGCATTGGCTCGGAATGCCGCGCTTGAAGGGGACCTCTACTGTGATCCCTGACAGATTGGCAATGGTTTTTAAATTAAAAATCTTATCTTCATGCCTTCTAATGAGTGATCTAGTGTTACTAACACTAGATTGTACGGCAACCTATCTTTGCCATACATGCGGTGGACAGACTGCACAGGGAACCCCTGGATTTTAAGGTCCTGTAATAACAGCTCGGTGTCGAGCTCTTTTGGTACGCCTCTAATGACGACGCGTAAAACGCGCTCTTCCTCGAGTGCGTAGGTATACTCGATGGATTTCTCCATCAAGTACCTTGTGAGGGCGCTGTGCTCGGTGGGCGAGGCGGTTGCCACGCGAATATCGATCGCAGTATTTTTCGCGTGTGCATACGCGATTTTGAAATTGGACATGTGTATGGACAAAGATATCCATGCCGCTTTATCGCGGATGAAAATAGGAGGCGGATGTCGACAGGTTGTCTTGGCCTCGGAACCGCAGAGCGAGGATGCGCGTATGGACTGCGGGGTCCGCTTTTTAGGGGTTTTCGACTCATCGCTAGATGAGTCCGAGGGCTTGGCACTTTTTTGTCGTTTAGCGACGACGGTGAAGCTTTCGTTGGATGCGAGGGCTTGGACGGGAGCCGGGATATCGCAATCCATCGACAATGCATTGCTGGTGGACGAAGCCACGGACGAGCGCGAGCTAGAGCGCTCTCGTGAGAGGCTGGTGTGCCCGTCTCTCCTTTTTAGAAGGAGATTTGATTATGGATTTGAGCCCACATTCGAACTGTGTCCAGATGTCTGGACACAGCGCGCGAACTAAGGCCATGAAGGCCTTCGACATATCTGCTTCCTGAAAATAACTTAAAAATTAACCGTAATTCGCCGAAGGCCGCTACCTAGAATCCTAAAAAGGGTACGCAGGTAAACCGCGTTAGGGTTAACCTTTACCGACAAAAAGGGCAAATGTACACGAAAAGACACAAATATGATAAAAGATAAATAAATAAAATAGTAGAAAGGAAATAATATATAAAATAAAAGGACTGGATCAGTACAAATTAGTTGCCATGTGGGTATCCTTTGTACTAAAACCAGAATACTTTACGCTGGGCACACACAGCACTCAGCATAAGCACAACACAGCACTTTGAAAACTAAGAGACTTAGTTGCAAAGAAAAAAAATCACTTCGAGAGTGCTCGGAGGGAGTAAAAGACCCAGAAAACCCGTATCACGGAACCAACACACTAGACTGTGACGTCAGTAAACTGAGCGCCACTGAATATCGGGAAGGGACTGATCAATCGGAGTGGTCTTGGAACGTCCGTATCGGGCGGCGGTCGCGGCGAGAATGCCTATGTACTAGTCTTACAGGAACTGCCTTCAAACAACAGATGGAATAACTGAATAAAATTTTAATATAAAAGATTTATTATATAGCTTTGATGCTTTTTGATGAACTTACAAGTTTGTGCAGGAAAAGTGTACCAGGTATAAACTAAGTATAGTTTCGACAAGTTAACTATCGTTCGGAAATGTACAACAATATTATTTACAAGCAGGCGGGTAGTGAAGCCATCTTAACAACGTCGTACCTACTCGTTTGAAAGTGCATTGAAGCCTCGTGTGGTGGGGTGGGTGGGCTCAAGTGCTCTGTTTATTTCAAGCACCGTCCTTCACCTTTAAGATTTTTATTTCCGCGTAAATACGAAACTTATTTATTGCACCCAGGTACGGTATTTAAAGCACGAACAGACGAGGGTATTTTAAACGGAATCGTTACACATTGAGTACAGGTGTTATATTAGGACCAAATATTCGTATTCCTATAATCGAATATAACGCTTTACCAAAATTAGGTTATCATGCCTATTATTTGGTAATAGTCAAATAATAGGGTTAGTTTTCCGTCCGATGTTGTTCTAATAATACGCAATATTCATTTAATCTTTCTTAGTTTGCATGTATATTAGTTATACGAGAGTAAGAGAATCGCATACTTACATTAGCATTATATTATAAAATGCGAAAGCTTGCTTATTTATTTGTTTTTATGTAGATACTGTTCAACTGTTTTGCAGGCTCAAACTGCTGAACCGATTTTAATGTTTGGTATGGTACTGCATTTCTTGGATTAGGTCTCAGATTACGAAAAGTACATAGGTACGCTACTTTTAATAGCTACTTCTAATAAAGCTAGCGAGTATACAATATTGATCAAGAGTAGTGATTAAATTTGCCTTCATACTATAACAGGCATTAACATTAAACACGTCTAACTAAACTAAATAAACATTCGAAAAAATTAGGCGTTTTTACTATTACTCAGATTATTATTAAAATATTGAGCATTTTTAACAATTTTTATTTAATCGGTGTCGATTACATGCTGCCACTCTGCTTATCCATGAAACTTCCACACAAAACGCGAAGTGTATGCAACGCATAGATAACGTTCGATCAAATACGTCCTTGGTACACTATCGCGAAGCGCTGCGCGGCCCGGCGAAGGGCGCGAGCGAAGGATAACACGCAAGTTTGGCAACGTCGCGTTCTCGTAAAGTTATTCTCGAAAGTTAAAGGAACTCGCCGGCCAAAGTTAATACGATGATAAATTGGCCTACGGGTTTGTCAGCGTAAAGACACTACTTGAAGGACTTTAATTCAAAATTTACGAGAAAAAGAACGTCTGAACCGGTTTTGTTGAATCATATCTAAATGATTCTCGAATAAGGAACCTTCAAAAGAAAAATAATTTATATAATAATAAAAACCGACCTCTAACAGTTAATTAAAAATTTAAAAACAACTTATTCTAAAAATTATATCGAAAATGAAAATTATAAGCACTGGCCGGAAGGCCAAAGAAGCCTGACTGCCGACGTTGGGAGCCGCCATTTTACGAGAATCCGATTTCAAAGGCAGTGCGCTCGCAGGCCGAAACCATGCAAATGGCTCTTATTTTCAAAATTATTTTCAATTGTGTTTGTTGCAATAAAGATTTATTATTATTATTATTATTATTATTAATTAATAGTAGATATTATACTGGGTCAGTTCAGTATAGTTTTACATGTCCAAACTCCAACGAGTTTCCATCTGCTGTGCGTCCAAACTTTAACCTAAACCCTAAAGTTTTATGGTACTTACTTGACATAAAACTTCTCCATCCCGATCTGAACCTCCTTGCGCCAAGTGGACTGGATGGCATTGAAGCTGTCCGGACGAATTGAACTCAGCTCATCTCCCACCATCTCCAAATGAGCCGCGATTATCTTGAATGATGGCCTATAAACAAGAGTATTAAATTAGTTATTTACGAAACCTAATCGATAACCTGGCTTCAGGTTATCGTTTCTACACTAACACTTCGGTTGTCACTTCCCTATAATATGGTTGAGGAGGGCGATGGCTGGATCCCGCGTTAACTCGTGAACGGGTGCCGTTTGAGGGTGTTCGTCGTTTGGATACTTGGAGACTTGCCGAGCTAACAGATCAGATAAGAATAATTTTGTATAGACATAAAAAGAGACTCTGTAAATTTATTTTGGAAAAAAATTAACCGTGAAGTTTCTTGCCACTTCTTTTTCACGAAGGC
This sequence comes from Marasmarcha lunaedactyla, assembly GCA_923062675.1. Classification (NCBI taxonomy): domain Eukaryota; kingdom Metazoa; phylum Arthropoda; class Insecta; order Lepidoptera; family Pterophoridae; genus Marasmarcha; species Marasmarcha lunaedactyla. The sequence goes on along the minus strand of OV281339.1, from coordinate 5,706,513 downwards.
TTTTTCAAACTGGTGGTACAGACATGTTTTATTTGACATCAATAAGAACAAGTAATTGTCAATGTTGAGAAATAAATATTTCATTTCATTCCATTTCATTAAAGAGTCTACCGAACTAAATCCCAATCAGGACAATTCTGAAATAATTCTTAGAATCGATCAAGTACTTCGACTATGCTCGTATACATAGGGCGCACTGAAAGTTTCCGGGAAAAAGTTTCAGATAGAATTGGCAAACCATTTAGATATATCACTTTTCTATAATACATTTTGTCAGTTACAACACGCAGAATAATGCGATTAAGCAGTGAGTAAATTAAATTGACTTATTACTTCTTAGCTAAACTGTCATGTCAATGTTTACAATAAATATCTGTTACAAGAATGCATACATTGTACAGTTGCTCATTCCAGGTAGAATAATAGTTTTTTTAATACGATTTTAATAAACTATTCCCTGACGTTATCAGACGAAATTCATTAAGAAATTAATTTTAATGAAATACTGCTCAAAGATTGGAAATATTCAAATTGTTTTATGAAAATACCTCGTTCTTTGAGAAATATATGCAGGGGTCGGTACTCGAAGTGTTACAATTAAAAATGCTGTAACTTTGACAATTTTGTTTTTTTTTTCTTATTTAAATACTCCAGTATATAATAAATAAACATTTAAAATTAAAAAGAAAAAGTTATCGCTCCATGTGGCCACCTTTACGGTGGCCACCAGCACCAGAAGCTTCACACGCTGCACGAATGTGGTCTGCTGGTATTTTGTTCCTCTCTCGGCGAAGAGCAATCTGTAAGGTGTCGACCGTCTCGTATTTTTTTACTGACACTTTAGCCTCCAGGATTGGTCATATGGAAAAATCCTTTGGGTTGTTTACTTAAACCGGGGAATATGGTGGCTATTGTTGCGAACAAATGAAGCTCGGAACTTTTTCTTGCAAAAAAATTTGGGTTTCACGGGCTTTGTGGGATAATGCCGAGTCTTGTTGAAACGTCCAATGGTTTCTACCGAACTGCTTACGTGCCCAAGGTAACAAAGCATCGTTTAAAATCTTTTCACGGTAGATTTGCTGGTTTATCTTTGCACCCTGTTCTATGAAAACGAGAGGTGAACGTCCCGTAGCAGTTACCGCGGCCCAGACCAACTTGCTTTCGCAGAACAATTCGTTGGTCTAAATTGTCGTTTGATTTACACTTTAACCATACGCGATCGTTATGTTTGTTGACATATTGCTGAACCGTAAAAATTTTTTCATCGGAAAATACCAAATTTTCAAGCTCGCTACGAACGTGCAAGTGCTTTAACTCCTTAGCTCTTTCTAGGCGAACTGTCTTTTGTGCAAGTGTCAAGTCTTGCACTTTTTGCATTTTGTAGGGTTTCAGTTGTAGTTTATTTTTTAATATACGCCCTATGCTCCGGGCAGATACATTAAGACTTTTCACCAATTTAACTGCGCTTTGTCGTGAATTTCGTTCAATTCTAGCCTTTACCTTTCGAACCATTTCTGATGGTGTTGCTGTTGTAGGATGTCCGCCTCCATGGCGTTTTTTAATGCTTCCCGTATTATTGTAACGCGTGATGGTCCGATACACAAACATTTTGTTTAGACGTAAATGTCGTAGCTCATTAACATTGGCTGGTTGCGATTTTCCAGCCAAATACAAAGCAAGGACACAGTTGCGTTTATTCCATCTGGATAACTTTTTTAACAGCGAAGAAAAACAATAAGCTTCTATAAGTTTTTAATAATACCGTGAAAAAATGGGCGCCATATTTTAAACATTTTGGTTGCTATAGAATCTAAAAGTTGGTAACACTTTGAGTGCCGACCCCTGTATAAAAAAAGATACTTCAAAATTACTTAACATACCGAATCACGGGAACAACTTTTGATATGTAATTACAACATTTGAAATTGAATATTTGGATATTTTGGATGTTGAATACAGTTTGTTTCATCCGAATGTCACTTGTTTTCTTTACGAGTAGATATAAGATTATGGCGTCACTACACCATGAATTTAACGAGTAAAAAATATCGTAGTGTGAGTTTTTTACTGTATAAGTGTATTTTACTCAGCAATGGGTCCGTTCGGCTTCAAACTTTTGGAGACAATGCAAGAGGATTATTTACAACTAACTGTCTTGGAGAATTCAAGCGCGGTAGCCTTAATTTCAATGACGAATTTTGTGATGCTAGCCAACCAAATTGTATCTATTCGCAAAAAAATTAAGCACCGTGGTCAACGATTTTCACCACCAGGAGTAGTAGCATAAATATTTCCGAAGAACCCAAACTGAGAATATATTGTCAAACAATTAATACTTCTTATTAATTCCGAAAATTCTTCGCGTCATTAGTACGGGTATACCGCGAATTCAAAATCAAACGAGGATAATTAAATTGTCTAGAATACGTTGAATGAATAGGTAAAATTCGATAGACCACTCCTCTATGCCTCCCACTGAAAGGGGGATGATTTACAATCTAGTTCAAGTTCAATGTTATATGCAACAGAGCCTTCAATCATTTGGCATTGGATTCCGATAACAGGAATCAATCAAGCAGCTTACTGCGCACCAGGCTTATACATCCCGATATTTCATTGCCAAAGGCTTTACACGTGCCGGTTATAACAGTCGCGAATAGAAGTGTATTAAATCTTTTGGAAAATATAATAAAATATATACATGATATTATTAAAAATTTAATAAAAATCAACAGTAAACTCTCCAACATTAAGAACGCAAACCTTGTATAATCGATGATCATACCGCCGAAGGAGCACAAGGAGTCTTAGCCAAGTTGCAATCGATGAGCACTAACGCTATAGAAAACGCGTTAACTGTATGGTATCATGGGCTTATCATTAATTCCTTTTCATCGGATTATACACTCGGCGTCACAAAAATGGCACCTTTATGTTTTTTTCAGTAAATTGCTCCTAGAATCTGGCCCATAAATACCACGCGTGAAAAAGAAATATCATTGTAAAGTGCACTTCAATACCTTTACATTCATTACCTGTATCATTAAAAAATCAATTACCATTTCTAACCAGGGACCAATCCATAAGATATTGGAAAAAATGCTCACTTAAGGAGCGCTAGTTGGGCTACCTTAAAAGGGTATAAAATGTTATGTCCAGGTAAGAAATGGGTCAGTCGCTACTCAGACTTTAGAGTGAACACACTGGAACAACATACGCAAAAGAACTGTACCTGAAGATAGATACAACCCCTGAAGAAGCCGCTCAAATCGTTGCTCTATTGCAAACAGGACTGCGACAGGTTGACGTTGCTCGACAGTTGAACCTTAGCCGATTTGCAGTACGACGAGTATACCAACGGTTCCGTGAGACTAGTGGCTATACCCGAAGACGTGGATCCGGAAGAAAACGTTGTACATCAGAAAGAGACGACCATTTCATTGTGTCTACGTCGTTGCGCCACTTCATGAAGCTGTCATCAAAGCAAGGGGTGGACTGATTTGAGATTTTTTTATGTTTTTTTTAATTTAGTTTTTGTAACTTTTACCCTTTTTAAGATTTTTTTATTAAAAGCTTTAAAACATATACACATGTTTTTTAATTTCTAATAGGCAATTAAATAACTTTTCCAATGATATCCTACAATCATTCCCTTACTATGGACAAAGTATGAGTAAAAGTATTTTAAAGTTGCTTTTTCGAAAGGTGCGATTTTTGATACGCCGAGTGTAAAATGTTAATTTCATTTTATGTATAGGCATTTCCAAAACCCACATGTGCTTCGTTTTACATACAACCTTTAATTTCATTTCATTTTATTTATTTGCATAATAAGTGTTTTACAGAGATCTTATTGTAACAAAATAAACAAACAAAAACAAATCAATTCTAGTAAAAGCAGTATCAACGAATTATTAAACCGCAAGTAAATAACCCCCAGCCTTTGTGTAGCTTATCCAAGGCCGATTTCAGTAAAAACGCGCTGGCATTTTCGAATAAAAATAACAACAGGTAAAGCGATTAAGCGGCGATTTTCCTCAACCATATTGTGAAGGAAAACCTTTCTTAATAAAATAATGTTTACTTTTATATATTTTTCTCGCACATTTTATGCATTACAAAAATGTTCTGTCTGATTGATTATTTATTTATGCATAAAATACTTAAAAATGATTCTGTAATTTTAGCACTATTAAATCACCCTTCATATCACATCGTCATCACTTTCCACCGTATTAGGATAAAGACAAATATCTAACAATTTATGTAAAAATACATATCAAAATATTACATGCAAACAATACGCATTCGACTCTACCTAGTTTAATAAACTACTGTGATACTGCACTACTGCGAATCAGATTTGCGGTTTCCATTGTAGAGGTAAAATTGAATATCCCGGCGAACTTTTCTGGAGCACGAAGCGGGTCAAAGTCAGCCGGGTCAAAGTCAGCCGGGTCAAAGCCGCTCCGAGCACTGGGCCAAGGTCGCCCGAAGGCTGCGTTTTCAGGGACGCCACGCGTTGCATTTCCCAGGAATTGAAATTAAATGTTAAAGGTTCGCGGTTTGAATTTGAGTTGAACGTTCTAGAACGTAGATGCTGTTTTGTTTTTCTTTTTTTGTTTTGAGTGTTTACTTTTACTTATTGTATCGGTTAATATTAAATTAAATTTAATATTAAAGTTAAATTAGGTTTAAATGAAATGCGTGGTTTCATGACGTGATGAAGAACGTTCCAGAAAGACCATAAACTAAGTTTCTGTGATGAATTAAACTGATTCATAAAATGAAACTCAATGAAAGATACAGTTCGTTTTTAAACCTCGTTACAAACATCAACCCACAGACCTATCCACCAGACCTCAACCTTCAAACAAAAAGAGAGTACGAAAAAGTACAAACGTACCTGTGTCTCGGAACTCTATTCCAGCACTGATTCAACAGCATCTGAATGCTACCGGGGCAAGTCGACGGCACCGGGAGCGAAATAGTATCAGTGCCAACTCCCCACATAATGGCATGAGTCTCCATGTTCTTATAAGGGATCTCTTGAGTGAGGAGTTCCCATAGGACAACGCCATAGGACCAGATGTCGACACGTTCTGAGCAGGGCTCGTGACGGATGACTTCTGGAGCCATCCAAGCGACTGTCCCGGTGAAGCTCATGATAGCGCTGACGTCGTTCCACTCGCGACTGGTTCCGAAGTCGCTCACTTTCACCACGAGGTTGTCGGCTATAAGAATGCTGAAACAAATGGATATGTTTAAGAAGATGTCTATTGCTTTCGCTTGTTTTGAGGGAAAAGACTTTTCAAACCGTTTATAACCCCTTATTTGGGTGTTAGTTTATTCTCGAATACCCCATTTTAAAGAAATAAAACAAAAATTATGTCCTGGGACAGTTATCAAGAAAATTAAATAAAGCTATATTATGTATATATAACCTACTTGCCACTTAGCTGGAAGTTTAATAACAGGCTCTAAATACATAAATTCTGTACACAAAAATATAGCCCCAACACTATTTTTCTATGTTACACAACGTAACTAATATCTACCTAAAATTTGAATAAATCCTCGTTTGGATATCAAACAAATATATTTAATGCACCAAGCTTATTATAAGTTTTGTGTAACGATAAGTTCCTACCCCATCGCCAGTCGGCTGCGGATTAAAATAAGCTGTATTGCGCGTGTAACGTATAATGAGTACCGAGAAATTACCTTGAAATGAAATTCTCTACTTACGTTGTTCAATTTAAGTTGTACACCTACGTTCTCTTATTTTTATTTTTACGTTGCATTAATACATGAATAACACGAAAAGTATAATATATAGCGAAAATGTTTGATGCTTCCAATTTTTCAGGGGCGCGTTCCAAAAATACAATTCCATTTGTTTTTTGTTGATTGGAAAGGCATTATCTTAAAAGCATTCCCACGTCCGCGGCTGCTACATGTGAATCTGTATACCGAGTGCGTCGTACCCTAAACCGTTTACGTGGGCGAGTAAGACCAAAATTCACATTCAAAATACTTTGTTTCGGGAAAAACAATAGATAAAAAAATGCTCTTAATGAAAGTCTTTTTTTTTTCAGCTTTATCGTGATTGCGCGAATACACCTTAAGTTCGGCTTCTGAAAATAAACTAAGAGGAAAATAAGCCGGAGGCAAAAATAATCACTCAGCTCTCTTTTGTCAACATTGTAAAATAAATGAAAAAGGTCATTAGGTAGCTTGACTATAACATGAAAGAAACCAACACAAACAGCTAATAGTGTGTTCAAATTTGAATTCAAACACACGGTTGAAATCAAATTTCTGTTTCAATCTGCGGTCCGACGTAGCCTGTAGGCGGCAGTGACGCGGATCGATAATCGTGCCGGTAGTTCGTGAAATCCGTCGCATCTATTTTGTATTGTTTGCTTATGTAATATTGCACGGGCACTTACTTCGAGCCTTAATTGCGACTTAACTTTCAACTGCGAGCTTGTGAAATGTCAACAGGTCTTTACGGCCCTAACCGTTGAATTGAAGAGTCTTGACTGTTAAAAACCTTTTCTTATTATGACCTGGTTCTTATTATAACCTTTTCTAATGTGCAGCATTCGAATGTTGCACCAGTATATGAATGCAAAATGGCGTCTGGGTCTAAATTTGTTAAAAAGTAAATGCACACTTAAATGTTTGATTAATATTACACTTGTATTGAAGACATTGCAGCAAGTTTTGATATATGTTTTGGAATTGCAATATGTTGCTGTAATTTCCTTTGTGATGAGATTGACCGCCAACAAACTAAGTTACCTGCATATATCATTGGGTAGACATGCAGAAGTGATGGAAATGGGCGATAAGCTTTCTCATTTTCAAGTTATATGTTATTCCGTAGTTTGTCTCGTTGTAAAAGTTGTAAATAAAAGCATTTAATAATTTTTTATTATGTAACGAAAGTTACACCTCCGCATAACAAGCAAGCTGAGTGAACAGATTAAAAACGAAATCAATAATTTCTACGGCTGAACAAAAACAAAAGACCGCATTCCAGTTAAAACTGGATAAGCAAATTGATACCCCAAGTTGAAAATTGTAATAACAACTTTTTTTCTAAATGAATGAATTCATACAACTAGTGTAGGTAGAACAAAATTTTCAGAAACTTGATGTAGACGGATGCGATTCGTTCCGGGCAGTTCCCATAGTTAGAAAAATATTACATACATAGATCCGTTGGTGGATGAATGATAATTTCACCTCACGTAGCTAGCCTCATGTGGGGCCACAACTTGCCCTTCTAAATTTCAATAAAACACCAAAAAGGCACCTATTAAAACGCAGTGTACGAATAACGAATATTTTTCCAGATCAATTTGCCCGAATCTTCCAGGCCCAGAACTTTTACTACGCAACCATTACCGGCCTGCATTAGGTAGATATATTTGTAAAAAAATCGCAGCCGCAGCCTCAGAGGGCGACTAGACAGACCGTGCGTGCCTGTCATCGTCTTCCCTGCCTACAACCGGTTCTCGCTAGCTTTGAGTAGTTAGCCTCAAAAGTAGAGTGAATATGTACCTTTTTGACAGACTTATAACAGTCATATTTACCGTCGCTTTCTACCAAGTGACAATGCACACTACAATTAAAAATTAAATCATAACTCACTTAGGGCTCTTCAGATCTCGGTGTATGATCTTGTGGGTGTGGAGGTACGCCATGCCGTGGGCGATTTCCTTGGACCACTTGAGGATCTGTTTTGGAGCGAAGCAGGCCCCGGAGTGGAGGAAGTCGAACAAAGGACCGTACTGGCAGTACTCCATGATGATGCAGTAGTAGGGATCCTCAGTGCAAACTCCACGGAAGCGCACTGCATACAAAAATAACTCGGTCACCTTTTTAAATCTTAGGGCGGCTTTCCCTACTTACAATAGTTCTAAATGATTTTGTTTTATTATGATTTATAAGCTTTATGTTTGAGTACAGACCAAAGCGTAAATTGGCTGGTTCAATCTTCAGCGCTTCCATGACCCTGCAGTTACGGAGCTGAAATTTTTCACGTAGTTTCTCTTTACGGAGTACACCACGAAGAAGGAAGGTAGTTAATTTTTTTCCTCTAAGAGGGTAATAGGAATAACGATGTTTGTGTAGACGACTTAATGGACAAAAAAGTACCAATCTCTCTAAAACTACCTTTCCTTGTGTATCATACAGTAACGACATAGAATTCGAAAGGAGTTTGAAGATTTTAGCATCAATGATGATCGTCTTGTTTCTTTTTTTTTATAAAATCGCGGCGCAGGGTTTATTAATTAATAAATGTCTGATTAAGCCAAGAACTCTTGCTTGATCCTACCACATTTTTTTAGGGCTATTATATATAAAATATATATAAATTTTTGTAGGGCTACAGTGGTTTTTCTTGGGGTTTCATGGAGACAGCCAAGCCTCGAATGAAAATCTTCAAATCCATTTTCGTAACTGGAATCTTGTTTATTACTTCCAGAATGCAATTCTTGTAATTTTAAGCCAGATATATAAGTTATTAAACATTTATTTACACGACTTATCTTTTTGTATTTTTTTATCTTTTTGTATGTTATCAGGCCCAGATTTAAAGGCGGGCAACCGAAGCTGCAGCCCTGGGCCTCCACAAGAATGGGGCCCCGACAATAGAGATTAATAATAAAATTGATTTCCCAAAACTGTTTCTTAAAAAAAGGGGTTTTGTAACCATTATCACTTCTACAAAGTAAAAACTTACACAAATATGTCCACAAACTATTATTAATGGTTTATTAACGTGTTAATTCTAATAATTTGAGTTTTTTTCGCATTACTTGATTTATTTTTTATTTCATTCGGAAGTTATTATGGGGACTCCACTACTTTATAGCCCCAGGGCCTCCAGACCTCTAAATCCTGCCCTGCATGTTATGCGCAACTTACGTGTCATTAATTTTGTAAATCAAGCTTTCTAAAAACAAAATAAAGCTCAGTACAGGCACAAGCTCAGCACCATAACTATTTACAAGTATGATGCTGGCAACCCTTAAGCTAACATTCCCAAAGAAACCATATGACGAAAATTAAAAAGACAGACTCTTTATAGAAAAATAAATTTGATTAATAACTGTTTCAAAAACCATTCAAGATACAAAAATTAAACTATATTTAACTATTTATATTTACTATTTATATAAAAAAATTAAAATATTGTCATAAAACATGGCTAACAAGTACTTGGACGGTCCTCATAAGCATGGAATGCCTGTAATAAGATTCTCCGCTATTTATATTACATAGGTAGGTACACACATATACAATGTGTTGTATTTAGTTACTAAAAAGAAATATTAATAGAAACATTTAATGATATGATTTATTTATTAATTTTGGTAATAAAATAGCATTAAAAAGGTAATTACCACATAGTGTAAGCACAGGGTAAAAATCAACTTTATAAGTACATTGAATAATACGTGCGGCTCGCTGTTAAACATAAGCGATCTAGCTTAAGTAACTGCTATGTAGTTAAAATATAATGGAAATTATTGTGTTGGATAAACCAATTAAAAGGAGAGTTCTCGCATATCTAGCTTAATCAAGCTGGAAAGTTCAGCTAAAAATATCAGCCTGGTTGAGCCACCATTTCTGACAGTTCTAGATTTCCACGCTGTTGGAACCTACTAGAAGGATCTGTAACGGCGATGAGGAAAATAAAACGAAGTTTGTGACAGCTCTAAATCGGCTGTATTCATTTTGAACTTTGAATATAGAGTTAATTTGCTAATTGTTTTGAAACTGTCGGTCTTGGTTGTTTGCGCAAGTAACAGTCGTTAAGTAACGTTTCAGAAGCCTGTTTAATTTTCAAATACGGCTTGGTTAGCTCTGACACTAAGCCCCATGGGCTAATAGAGTCAAATATTTAGGAGTCACTTTAGATAGTGGACTCACATAAGACGCGTCCGGCATCGAGCCGCCTTCGTCATGGGTAGACTGCACCCTCTAATCTGCAAGAAAAGTAAAATGTCGCTTGGAAATAAGCTTACAGTTTACAAAACTTGCATCCGGCCCATCATGACATATGCTAGTTTGGTTTTCGCTCACGCCAGCAAGTCGATTATCAATCACTTGCAGGTTATTCAAAATAGGTTCTTTTGCAAATGCGTCGGGGCCCGCCCTATGTCCGCAATTTAGATCTGCATAAAGATCTCGAGCTGCCCACTATTCCCACGTTGATGAAGTTGGTGTCTAGACGCTACTTCGACAACGCTCCCCTCCATCCCAACCCGCTGGTCAATAAGTCGGCTGACTACACAGCCAACCCAGACTAACGGGTTCGCTACAGGCCTCCGCGTAACATCTTAGCAGATCCCGACGACGCTATTACAACAAGGAACGCCGGCGTTCCAGTTAGAAATAGGGCCACACGGCATTCGAATCGCCTAATCCACCGGTGGGCCAGGCTAAGCGTCGTACGCATTCCTACTGAGTTTCTTGCTGGTTCCTTGGCAGTAGATGACCCTTCCGAACCAGTGGTACTTTCAATATACGACATCCAAAGCCGAGGTCCGTGCCCTCTCGGGTGCCCTTAGGCGTATCGTATGTAGAGTAGTTTAAAATCTAGCTAAGCGCCGTCAGCGCTAAGCTACAAAGTCCGGTGAAATTTAAAGGCCCATAGGGCCATAAATAAACAGTCCATTTCGAAAAAAGAAAAAAGAATCTGTCACTAAGCTGACACTATGTCACAACGATAAGAAAAAGGACGAATGGAATTCCGAAATAGCCTTTCTGATTCCTTGTGTACGCCATGAAAAAACTTTTAAGCTAGGTTCCAGGGTATAGGGCTGGGTGTTGATTAGTGAGATATCAGTCAACATTTTTGATTTTCCAACTTAAAGCACATAAATTGTAAAATATTGTTTTCCGCAATAAAGACTAACAAACGCTAGCCCAGAGTTAGAACACCCCTGGGGAATCCAAACCACAAAAGAAAGTGTTTTCTGAATTCCAGTGATTTAAATAAATTAGATAAATGCCCATTATCCAAAATTAAAATAGGAAATGAAAATCACACGTGTAAACGTAACAAAAATTTCACAAAAGGAAAATGGTTCACATCTATGTAGGGCTCAGAATTACATTTCAGTAGACTTTGGAATGCATTTTTGTGATAACCTAAACTTTTTCAAACTTGGATACTACCCGCCTAGTCGGCCCCTGTCTCCTGGAGACTACAAACAATGGGTACAAATTAGTTCCGTACGCTACTAAACAAGAACTGTATCTCAAACATGAAGAGACTGCAGAAATAACTGTTCTCAGCCTTTCTATTAAGCGTTTTTTTTAAATGCTGATTTCGGAACTAAAGCTCACTAACACAAAGTGGCACACTATGTTGTTTCCTGTATCCATGTTGTGCTGTTTGACTGATGCATGCTTCATGATATTTTCTTTTTACTATATATTTTATCCCATATTTAGACATTGGTAGAATGATCATCTGACTGAGAGAGCAATGTGCTGAGCGAAATTACCTTTTCTTGCAACGAAAGTGTTAGTATTGTTTTCATGTTTGATGTTGATTTTTTGTTTTATGATATACTGTAATTTCTTTCAAAACAGTGACAAAAAATGCAATTTTCCTCAAGGGGTTTAAAAAACCAAAAATTTTAATCTTGCTGAATATTTTAAAAACGAACATGGCATATCAGCATTTTTTCTGTAAAAATTTCATCGAGCTGTGTTAACTTCATCATAATTTAATTCTAGTTGAAATGAAACCGAACCTAGAAACGTTTCATTTTAAAACGCTCTTTTTAATAAATATTGTCAATCTTGTTACTGGAAGAAAAATTCTAAAAACGGTTGAAAAAGGTGATAACTATAATTCTATACTACGCTTTGCGCTACAGATTTCAGTACTCGACGACCATTTGGCGCACTTATTTACGACATTGTGGCCACAATTAACTCAACAGTTGAAAATACTGAAAATCAGAAAAATATAGTAATTCAAAAACTGGGATTGTATATGTGAGGATGATTCGGATCCCAGGAGGTTCTTTACCTCTGGGCGACTATTGACAGTGTTTTTTGGAACACCCGTGGGACGCCCGTGTCGCACATTTTTCAATTGCCAATAGAAGTTGAAAATCATTATTTGTAAAATTGTCCATTGTAAAGGCTATTCGTGACTCAACATACCTACATATTATTTGATAGATAGATTTATAAACAATCTACTTTATCCAAATAAAATGTATAATCATAAAGCTGGTCAAATCATGTACTCAATTCTTTGCAATCGATCCACAAATGTTGCTTGAAGAATTTAAGTAAACAACGAATAATAGTAGTAACAGTAACTCTAAATGTTAAAAAACGTATTTGGCCGTAAATTGAAGGAACTTCATATCGCGCGAATTCTGCTACGCTATCTACGATACCTACAACACGTAAAAAATTGTGCTATGAATTTAAAATCTAAGGTTTGTCGGTTGTGGGTAAGGTTGCGCGCTAGACTAGGCGAGCTCGTGTTCACGTTGGCCGCCAAGCGTTTGTGCGTGTGTGACGTGTTGTCAGAGGTTGAAAGACGGTCGACGATCTTTTATTTTTAACCGAAAATTAATACCTAAGGTGGAAGATGATAAAAAATAGAATTGGTGTGCACGAAATTAATAAAGAAAGAGAACGGAATGGTGAATTCGTACTTTATATAGCAATTTGAGAGAACATCCTTTAAGAATTTTTGGATATACCAGGATGACCGTCAACTTACGTGTCTTTTGTGACTCATCCAAGGCGTTCGACTGTGTGGATCATACCACTGTACTCATGAAACTGCACCATTACGGCATAAAAACCATTCTTGCACAACAACCAGCGCTTGCCTTGATTAAATCATATATTTCTAATAAAAACAGAAAGTTGCAATAAATGGAGAAAAACCATCAGGATCGTCAGTGACAATGGGTGTGCCCCAGGGCTCAGTTCTTGGTCCTTTCCTATTTTTAGTATATATCAATGATCTGCCATCGGTAGTTAAGAATCAATGCGAGGTCATATTGTTTGTTGACGATACTTCCTTCTTATTTAAAATCAAAAGACAAGAAACTGAATATCGAGCAGTAAACCAATGCATCTCCAACACAGAGAAGTGGTTCTCAGCTAATGATTTGCTCCTCAATGAAAAAAAAACGAAATGTGTTAGGTTTACATTGCCAAATGTCAAACAGGTGTGATTTAGAAGTAAATTTAAGGAAATAAATATTCTTATTTTCCATTCACAATATATTTTATAAAATTTTATGTATGTAAAAAAGAACATTACCTTGTTCAAAAAAAAAGATCTACACAATGTTAATAGAAGAGGAAAAAATATGCTGGCAGGTCATAATAGTAGGCTTCATAAAGTCACTAACTCAAAAGTGCCTAAAATGCAACTGATTTAATTGTTACCTAATATGTATTAATTTCATTAAATGTATAACATTGTAAGCTCGACCTAACCATGCTCTGTCTGGACAAACCTTGGAGGTTTTTAGATAGTAAGCACTTCATATGTAAAATTTATGTGTTTAATTAAATAAATAAAAAAAAAAATTCATGGGTCCATGTATACGCTTTTATAATAAGGTTCCTGAGGATATCCAAGGTCTTCCTATTGACAAATTCAAAGAAACTATAAAGCAGAAGTTGTCTGCTAAAGCATATTATAAACTATACGATTATTTAGATGATAAGAGTCCTTGGGTATGATCCCTCAATAACAGGATTTTACTAGTATTTGTAACAAAACATGTGTAATGTTTATGTTTGCTTGTTGAGTTCTTCGTCCCGATAAATATCTAAAGCGTCATTGTCACTAAAGTTCGTCTTCTTATGGTAGCGTCGGGTGGACGGGTCGATTCTAATTTTTTTCATCTCCCACTTTAGGTATTAATTTTCGGTTAAAAATAAAAGATCGTCCTCCCAACCCCTGACAACACGTCACACACGCAAAAACGCTTGGCGGCCAACGTGAACACGAGCTCGCCAGGTCTACCGCACCCGCACCCGCGCGTGCCCACGTGAACAAGCACTATGAATTGTTGTACTTACCGATATTATCATGATTCAACTTGCGAAGATGTCTAATATTCGTCTCGGACTTTTCACGCAATTTCTTGACGGCCATCATTTCGCCACGCAGATTCCCCCTGAATACCACTCCCTGAGCGCCAGATCCCAAATAAACCAGGTCTGTGATTGTCTCAAAAGGAACTTCCCAATCGTCAGCTGAAAAAAAATGATTGCTCAGGTTTCATGTAATTATGTATCCATACACTAACTATAATTTGAAACGGGAATGTGCATTTCCCATTTACACTTACCACATACCTTTGTTCGATATATCATCAGGAAAAAGCGCAAGCTTTGTTAAGAATACGGAAAATGTCGACGACATTTAGAAAAAAGTACAAATCGCAAATGACACGCAAGCAAAACTACGGGAGTAACGTAATACATATAATATTTTTATGATAATTAATTTAGGTAATTGAATTTTTTTAAATATTAAATGTATTTTATGCAGGACTACTACTACCTAACACTTGACACCACCGAAATGACACTTTCAGCAAAAAACAGAGTTAGATACCAGCATAAAATCATAAGAACCAACTTTTTAACAAACAGGTTACAGGTTCCAGGAGTCTAAGAATCAGAGATTGGTACTTTTTGTTACAAATTCAATATATATATATATATATATATATATATATATATATATATATACATATATTTTTAAATATACACAAAATACAGGCACAAAATATGAACAATATCCAAATAAAAAATTTATTAGTATAGCTTAGTTGTGGACTGAAAGTACTTTTATCCAGAAAAAATTTAAAAAAGAATAGTTCCTTAAAGGATATTTCAAGATTTTAACAACAATTGCAAAACTGCTGAATTACTAGTTCGCAGTACCATGATTCTGTGCATAAATACATAGTTATTACATTATTAAGTAGGTTCATTATTATATTGTAGTGTTCAACTGAATTGTTACTGTTAGTTAAAATAAACATTATATCACTAACATTGTATCAAAAAGAATATTGATTCCATATTCCACTAGTGGTGTCGTTTTTGTGGTGTCAAGTGAAGAACTTCACAAATGTCATTACAGTTTTCGCAGTAAGCCCAAAATATTGAGAATTTTAAGTCATAAAATTGTGCAGGTGCAAGCGTCACAGTATAAAAACTGAACTTGTATAGTAAGTATAACTATGTAAGTAACTTGTTTAGAATAATATAGGAAATATCATATACTGCAGGAGTGTAGATTCAAATAATAGAATTGCAAAATTTTCAAATACAATCTGTACACTTAGTAGATAATAAGTTGCTATTGCTATCTAACTATATTTAGTACATCTACAAGCTATGCTGTAGCCTAAAATCTTATAAACAACTAACAGTGCTAATTGTAAATGCTAATTGAAAAATAGAATGCTTGACCTAAAAAGCCCCAAACTGCAGAATTCCTTGAAATCATTAGAGCAATTTCAAAGATACTAATGACATATAGATATAAAAAGATTGCTACTTTAATAGTACAGGACAAACAAATCAATAATGTTCATAAATTATTGAAAATATCTTTATGTTGATTAACATGGATCAAAGCTAAATTTTTAAACAAAAATGTAAGTTGGTAAGTAATTATTTCTAAATATTACATATAATGCGCAAAATAATCATTTTTAAACATGGTTTATTCGCAAGTGCTGCTGCTGCAGTTAAGTAATTAGCAATAAAGCAAAATAAGTTAATTGTAACTTATTAAACTATTCAAATATAATATAAATATTCAACTCAAACTTTGAACATTTAAAAAAAACATTTTTTTTTTGTGATAAACACATTTAATGCTTTTCTTGATAAAAAGATAATTTTTAAATCAATATACAGGGTGTCCAGAAAGTGAAGGATAATCCTTCACCTGTGGATAGGTCTATTCATTTCCTACATCAAAAACAAAAAACTTTTGGTAAAATTTCATAATTTTTGAGCTATCGGTAATTCAGATTTTTTTTTTTAAACCTTAATTGTAGCGTGCCAGGTAGAGACCTTTTTTATTATTTACCAATGGAAAAAGACTTTCACAGTAAATTTATGTCAGTTGTATTTTTGTACTGTAAATTCTGAAAATTCGACCTGCCCGCATAAGTAGAATCATAAAAAAATAGTTTTAAATGTAACATTGAATAACTATACCATTTTGGAATACTCAGTAACCAAGCAAATTTTTAAGATTCTTGGCACGATCAGCTTAGTTCATTTTTTTAATACCACAGGCTATCAAAGTTAGTTGCTAGAAAAGGAATGAAAAGGTTTTTTTGAAAAACTTGTTTTTTACGGGTTTCTTCAACATTTTAGGAAATAATTTGGCATTGTGTTTGATGACTTAAGTAACCACAAGTAATTTAGAAAAAAAGGGGCCCAAAATGTCTTCATTTGTCAAAATGGCATGCATTAAACAGAAAAATGATTTTTTTAAATCTGGAAATATCGATAACTCAAAAATGATGAGACTTTTACCATAAGTTTTTTTTTGTTTTGAGGTAGGAAATGAATAGGCCTATCCGCAGGAGAAGGATTATCCTTCACTTTCTGGACACCCTGTATAAAGGGAAAAAAGGAAGTAGGAGCAGTCACCCAGTAGAAAAACAAAACATCCTCATCAAATAACACTACATAAAATATGGTATGTAAAAAATCTATTCGAGTTAACCATAAACCTTCTATTAAAGAAGTTATAAAATCAAATTTGTCGCATCAAAAGCAAACGCCGAGAACTTAGTGCAGAAACTTAAAACAAAATTTTGAAACAGTACAAAAATCAATAACAAGACACCTAAAACAAAAACAATTTAATTAATGACTCAATAGTATGTTAAATTCTAGGATAGTACGTAATCAAAAATTTATTAGTGAATCGTCCTTGCAAATATATCGCACGTGAGTCGAGAGACCTTGGATGCAATTTCCAGGAAATCCCTGAGAGCTTATTCCAATTACTTAATGAAAAACTCACCTTTAGATTCCTTAAAATCCGGGTGACCAAATACCGAGAGGACAGTTGAGAAGCAGTCTATTACGCCTCCTGCCCAATAAAGATTACTTTTGTCATGCTCCAGGGTCGCAGGGTTAAGGCCTTGAGTAGTGTCCTTGACAGCAACAACAGCGGCATCAGCCTCATCTTGTCCTTCCATCTTCGAGTTAATTAAAATTACTATCTCCGTAATTCAGTAAAAATTCCAATACTTTGTTTACTTTAATTCGCTCCACTAACGTAGCAACAGTAAGTTGTTCAAGTACAGAATGTCCAAGCATGCACTTCCGAACGGCGTACCTAAGACCCGAGAGAACTCTTTCTATACTAAAGTTGCTTGCTTACTTACGATTTTAACTTTTTATATTTCCAGAGAGGGATGCAACTATACAGCCGTGATGAATGAACGAACAATATGAATGAATGGTGGGTGGATAAGGTATCTTTTAGTTAGCCATTCAATGAGGGCATTTTGTTTCTTTTTTTTTTATATATTTCATTCGTAACTAGATGGCGTTGAACAAAACTCAAGAGTCAATGAGAGTCTTTACTCAAGTGTTTATACTATGATATATATTAGGTCTTTACCTATGAAATTGCCGTTTTTCACGAAATAAATGAAGCGTAATTTTTTAATATATTTTTTATTTCTATTAATCAAAATAATCACCCATGCAATCAATGCATCTTTGCCAACGCATTGGTAGCTTATTGATGCCTTTTTTGAAGAAATCAGCTGGACGGGAGGCAACAAATTCTTCAAAGGCATTTTGTACTGCCTCTCGGGTATTGAATTTTTTTCGCGCCAAGAAGTTATCCAAATTCTGGAAAAGGTAGAAGTCTGTAGGCGCAAGGTCTGGTGAGTACGGCGGACGACGGAGAACTTCCAACCCCAACTCTTGTAGCTTGGAGACCGTCTTCTGTGCAGTATGAGGTCGCGCGTTGTCGTGCAGGAGCAGTGGAGCCGAACGATTGACCAAAGCTGGTTGGAGACGTGCGAGCTTCTCCATCATTGTGTTCTGTTCTTCACAGTACACACCTGCAGTAATGCTTGTCCCGTTTGGCAAGAAGCTGTGATGAATTACACCCACGTTAGACCACCAAACAGTGACCATCACTTTTCTAGGGGTAAGTTTTCGTTTAGGGCATTGTTTGGGTGCTGAACCAGGGTCCAACCAACTTGCTGAGCGCTTACGATTGTCAAACAGGATCCATTTCTCGTCACAAGTAACAATGCGGTTCAGAATTCCTTCATTTGTATGCCTGCTGAGCAGTGCAAGGCACGTCTCCACGCGTACTTTGCGCTGGCGGTCATTGAGTTCGTGGGGTACCCATTTTTCAAGCTTTTTTACCTTGCCAATTTGACGCAAATGGACCAATATTGTTTTGATGCTAACGTCGAAAGCTGCTGCTAATTCAGCCGTGGATTGAGTTTCATCAGCTTCCACAATTGCCTTTAATTCGTCATTGTCGACCAAAGTTTTCGGACGACTACGGGGTTCATTTTTCAGGTCAAAATTTCCAGAACGGAAGCAGGTAAACCAATAACGGGTGGTGCGTTCGTTTGTTGTGTTTGCTCCGTAAACGTCGTTGATGTTGCGTACCGCTTGTGCCGCTTTGCTGCCACGACGGTACTCATACTCCATAATTACTCGAATTTTTAACTTATCCATGATGACGAAAAATGTTCGAATGCGTTGAAAACAAAACACTAACTGTTAAACAAATGACGATTTTAGAAAAAGAATTCCATGTTTGTCAAATAAAATTAATTTGAAATTAGAATTATCAGTCAAAAAAAAAATATTTTCATTTGAAATGGCCAGTACGGCAAAACGGCAGTTTCATAGGTAAAGACCTATTATATTTAAATACCAGTTACATATTTATCATATATTGATTTTCAGTCGCACACACATATCTTATAAAAGCTTAATAATAAAGTGTTTCTTGTGGTAGATAAGGTTATTTTATTTTATTCATTTTTCTTTGCGTAAAGTATACTGAAATTGATATCTATGGCTCTTTCACCTTCCTCCCGTACACATAGCAAGATGGTTCTTGACGAACGATTTATATTAAAAAAAAAGCTCTTTCGGGCGCATATATTTTTTTTTGTCTATCTCTCATCAAGTCAAGCCCTCATTCCGATGCAATCGAATCGCTAAGATTTGTACCATGAAGTGCATTTAGCTTACAGGCGTTTGAATCGCTCACGGAGGAATGAACGATCGAAAGATGAAAGAACATGCCTGACCTGTCAACATTTTGACAACTCGTATTATGTATAGATAAGTAATATAGTACGAAAAATTACGCATTTTTAGCTGAACCATAAAAACTTTTTCATGTCAAAAACTACAATCCACAAAAAATGTATTAGGTTTTCTTTTTATAGTCATTTATTGACATTTGGTTTGCCACGAACGCGCACAGTCAATATATGGTGTATGACATGTTTAGTTCTAAATAAAGCTCGAACTTTACAATATTTCGAATTTGCTTATAAATAAATAGAATATATGACTTTTTAAATTAAATTAATATCCTATTTGTTAACTTATTGAAATTATTGCATATCAAAACGAAATTATCAATTATTTTTCTTAAATGTAAAAAATATCATAACTTCACTGTCATATTGACAATGTCTAAAATTACAACGTCAGTTTAGATTTTAATTAAACGTTTGCAGTCCTTCGTTTGCATTTGCGGCATTGTGTACTGTGCGATACTACTCTGGATTTTTCTAACTTTTGTTCACCTTGGCATTCGTCCCGGTTAACGTTTCTGGCTTCTGCTTCAACGATAACTTGCGCTAAGTTTAATATATATTAAAAATAATCCTGTTATTTTATTTTTATCTTCAACTGGAGCAACAATTGGATGGAATGTAAAATGAACATGTCTTTACTCATATGAATTATTCTTTTGTAATGCATATTGTTTTGAGTTTTTATTAGTAGTTTGAAGAAATAATTATTTTTTGAGTTAAGCACATGCAATGCAGCTAATCCCAAGTTTGCAAGTTCATCTTTCCTGTATTAAAAGCACAATCATGCATACAAGTAAAAATCTACATGGAGGTCGCCTGTGTAATTCTGAGAATTTAAAATTAAATACTGTGACTAAGACGCCAGCTATTTGACTCGTGTGGTCGCAAGATTGATCCCCGCTCAGAACAAAAAAAAGTTCCTGGTCCGGGTTTGTATGTATATTCTAGGATTCTTGTAGTGACGCATAACGCAAGCCTTTGCTTACTTTGGGGCCATGTTGTCTGAGGACTTTTTTTTTAATCCACACATACCTACTTATCTATGTAAAAATCTTTAATCTAACTGGACAAAATTTACAGGTGTTTCACAATCTACATTACAATGCCGAGGATTACTAAACATCAATGAACTCATTGGAAATCGAAGTTCTGATGTCATTTCATTACAGCGATAGAAGGCATGTCTATATTTAAACCAAATATGTGTTTTCATACATGAATTATTTCAACATATTAATTGAGAATACTTAGAAATTTGAGGTTTTGAAAGGCTTTTTATTTCTTTTGCTTGAAAAAAATAACATATCCGTGAGAACCTGAATCCAAAATCCTGAAATGAGCTGCACTTTCGTTTTTCCAAGTTAAATATTGCCAAGATATGCTATAAAAATTGATTGAGTTTGACATATAACCTCAAAATATATTTTTCAATGTAACTTTTTTTCTGAATTGCTAAATTTCATTAAGTTGTTACCTTAAGTTCAGGAATATAATACTATTTTTTCCGTATCGTTTTTATATTTTATACATTAGATCAGTAAAAAACAGGCTCATTGCATATATGAAACATGGGCATTGTTCTTTGACTGTGGTCCGAGTGTGAGATAGAGATGACGCTGTACACTGGTTGCACAAGTCTGTCTCTTTCGTTGCGTTTCGAAATCTAGTTGATATGATTTTAGCGGCTTTTTTGTGTAAAAATAACAAAAAATATATTTTAAAATTGGGTTTTTAATGTCAAATTATATACCATAAGCCTTTTTAGTACTCATTAAATAATAGAAATTTATATAATTCTTTTAATTACAAATAATTACAGGTTTACTTACTGTTGTCGTAAAAATAAAATGATTAGAACGAGTTTAGGACGCACCCAATTTGACTTCTAACTTTGTCTCTACTGATAAATCAGTTGATTTTGATGGATTCTTCCACAATGGTTTCCGTGTTAATCCTCTTTTTCGTCGCAGTGTTTTGTTTATTAGCTTTATAGCTCTAGAAATCACTTTTTCTCATTAGCAAATAAGAAACACTAAATATTGAACTGAATTACCTTAAATTACGTATATTTTCAATATTTTTTAAAGATAAATCAAAACGATTCACTTCACGACAAGAAAGTAACAACTTTTTTTTTAACTTTTTTTTTAGCTTACTTCGACATTTAAGTCGTCCAATATAGGTTGAAATATCACCTCATGGTACGAAAAATGAACAAACTAAAACAGTTTGCGATCCGATTGCCACTTTGAATTGGCGTCAACCTAAACTGGATCGCTTTAATGACGTCGTGGTATGAAGTAGCAAAGCAGTATATTTTAGGTCGCCAATTGAATCGCAATAATGGTTCATAGTAGGCCTTCAGGTCAAAGAAGTACAAAGATTGCATTGCGATATACACGGTGTAACAGGCGAGGTGGATCAACGGAATCTGAGGGGTGGGGGACCTCAATACCTACCAATTTAACCCCCCATGTATGTTCAGCAATATTTAGTAGTTCTTGAGATATTTGGGATTTAAAGATTTTTTTGAAAAAATCAGATTCTCGGAGAACACTTGAAATTATAACCTAACTTTCAGAACTATGCTCATGAATTTTTGCCTCAAAATAGCTTAATTGTAGGCCTTTTGTATCATCTTACCGCCGATAATCATTGATTTTCATAAATGGAAATACAAAGTCGGTTTATGTTTAAAGAAGGGTAATAATTTCACTATGGTTATGATATTATGTTACATGCAGTAGATTTTTTATTACACCACGTAAAAAACGTGGCTATTGTTTCAGGCGTTGACTTAATTTGTAACTTTTGCATAACTCCTTGGTCGTTTATCGTCTACCCTTCTGTGTCTACACGTGTTCGCTCTGTCTACTACTGTTTTACTCAATCCTACTTTGGCAATTTACACGGACCTCGATACTAGCTAAGTGATTTGGATTGTGATTATCTCGGAACGAAGACTCTGCGCGATTACCGGACATTGATACTTGATAAGTATCTTGCATAGCTACCACAGAAACTGTCAAGTTTACGTACCATGCCGTATTCTCCGCGTGATTATGCAGAAATGTATTATTGTTACGGAGTAGCCCAAGGAAACGCCCGAGCTGCTGCTAGAATGTACCGGGAGCAAATAATTAGAAGAGGTGGTCCTCAACCTGAGGTCTAACCAGACTACCGTGTTATTTTGCATGTTAGAAACGCGTACATGGTAGGTCGCATACCTAGTACCACTCAGCAAGAAAGTGTGCCAAGGATCGATCCAGATATAGCAGAACAAGTTTTGGAAGAAGTGCAAAGAGATTCTTCAACAAGTACGAGAGAAATTGGCTATCGCACAGGCCTGTCTCACATGTCTGTGCATAGAATGTTGCGAGCAGAAGGCATGCATCCTTACGACGTAAAAAAGTACAAGATTTGGCACCAGCAGGCTATCCATGACGTTTAGCTTTCTGTCAAGAAATGATCAACCGATGTGAAATGGACGAAGAATTTTTTGATAATATTATGTGGATAGATGAATCAACTTTTAGCCGGAGTGGAATTTTCAATATTCATAACTCTTGGAGTTTCGAAAATCCCCATGCGATCCACCGCCATAGTTTTCAACATCAGTTTAGCTTTAATTTGTGGATTGGTGTATTTAACAAACAACTGGTTGGACCTATTGAGTTGCCAACAAGATTAAATGGAGAAACATATTTAGCATTCTTACAAAATAATTTATACCAAGTATTGGAAAACATTAATTTAGCAGTTCGCCGCCACATGTTCTTTCAATCTGATGGAGCATTATACCACTACGCTCGAAATGTAAGAGAATATTTGAATGTTTATTTTCCGCGGCGTTGGATTGGCCGTTGAGGGCCTTTAGCCTGGCCTCCACGGTCACCAGATCTTAACCCAGTAGATTTTTTTATTTGGAGATATTACAAAGAACTGGTGTACAAAACTGACTACACTACCATTGGCGAATTACATTCGAAACTGGCCCAGGCTCAAATGAAGATTAGAGAAAAAGAAGATGCATTTGGAAGGCTCAAAGAAAATTTCTTAAAATGATGTAGATTGTGTATCTCTAATAATGGAGGTCATTTCGAACATTTGCTGTAAATAAAATAAAATACCGCACTACGACATTATTTAGTTTATTACCCTTCTTTAGACATAAACCGACTTTTGTTCAATTAAAGCAAATATCGCTTATTACCTGAACAAAACACTTTTTGAGTTTGTAATTCTCGGAATCAGATAAAGACACTTTTCATGTATACAATTCTCGGATTTCGATAACGCTGCACAGTAATAAGAAATGGCTGCTTTTACACTCAAGTATGTTTTTGTACATGTTGCCGTAATGCTAGTCTAACGAAATTTTTAGACATTATTCTACATTAACATTAGTAGCTTTTAAGATAGGTTTTGGAAAAAAATATTGTATGATTTTTTTTATCTCAGACCCCTGAAAGTTGACGTTCACATTTGACATTTCAAAAAAAAATTAGTAGTTTCAATTTTATTTCCATTTATAAAAAGCAACTATTATCGGCGGTTAGAGGAAAGAGCTATGCTCGGTGTTTCTCTGCGGGACAAAATCAGAAATGAAGTGATCCGGCAGAGAACCAGGGTCATCGACATAGCCCACCGGATTAGCAAACTGAAGTGGCAGTGGGCTGGCCATATTAGCCGAAGAACCGATAACCGTTGGGGTAAACGAGTTCTTGAGTGGAGACCGCGTCTCGGCAAACGTAGTGTAGGACGTCCTCAGACACGGTGGAGTGATGATTTGCGCGGGATGGCTGGCAGGAGCTGGATGCGAGTAGCCGAGGATAGACCTCGATGGCGTGAAATTGGGGAGGCCTATGTCCAGCAGTGGACGAATATGGGCTGATGATGATGATGATGATGAGATGATACAAAAAGCCTACTATTAAACTATTTTGAGGCAAAAATTCATGAGCGTAGATCTGAAAGTTAGGTTATAATTTCAAGTTTTCTCCGGGAATCTGATTATTTCGAAAAAATCAATAAATCCCAAATATCTCAAGAACTACTAAATATTGCTGAACATACATGGGGATTAAATTGGTAGGTACTGAGGTCCCCCACCCCCAGAGTCCATTGTACCACCCCGCTTGTTACACCTTGTATACATCAAAATAATTTATGGGAGAAGGAAAGAATAGTACGGTTTACATGTTGTAAGAAAGATATCTATGTACTTAGTGACATTAACGTAAATTGTAAATTGATAAATTGACGTAAATTGCCACAGTATATAGCGTTGTCTCTTTTACTCCCACATACAAAATCATATTATATCTTTGCTCTTTGAGTTTGTTGAAAAGTATAGCCATGTCAATTTTAAAACGTCATTTTAAATAGCAATATAAAACAATAAAAAAAGATAGTTATAAAAAAATTTAGTTACACAGGTAAGAAAGGTATTTTCTTTCTTTAACAGTAACATTGTAATTAGGATAATGTCTAAACACACAAGACACACAAGAAGGCATTGTACGGTATTAAAAACGCAGAAAAGGGAATAAGTTTTGTTTGACGTTTAGCCATGACACTGGGTTGCACAAGGCTAAGTGAGCGGGCAATTGCCTTGCATTTGCGTTGCCATTATTGAGAGCGAATAACTTGTCTATATGTAATATGTCATTGGTTACAATAATAAGTACGTTGTTTGAATGCTTTAAAAGCAAAGTACTTTCTTGTACCTACAAACTAATTAGTACCTTGTACCTGTTCTTGTTACCTTAAAGTGTCATGAATGGGCGATAGAAGAGTTTAACGAGTCAAAGGCGGTTAATGCTTAAATAAATTGACCTTCAACTTTTTGTACTAATGTAGGTATTTTCAAAACATTTAATAAAAGTAGGGTAAGAAAAAGTGTACAATGTTTAATTTATAATCATACTTAAAATTTAAAACAAGATTAGCAAAATGTTCTACAAATAAAAAAAAATAAACTTTCATTGATGAATGACTTTCAAAAAAAGTAAATGCCTTTAAAATAAATGTGTCGATGACAGGACGAAGTAGTTAGAGTTGGTGATTTAAAATCATAGCTTGCTCTAAGGAATAGGCAGCCATGGTACGAAAGATACCTGTTAATAATAAAAAGAAATTTAGGTGTTTCATTATTTTAAACTTTGAAAATGTTTTCAGTAGACCGAAGAATATGTATCGCGTAATCATTACATTTAACTATAGAAGTCAAATGAAAAAACAATAAACCCCGGTGTCCTCTCCCTAACATTAACACATTAATATTCTTAAATTACAAACCGCACTAAATCTTAAACTTGCGAGTAAAATGAAAAATCATTTCATTCTTTGGTGGTTGTGGTGTAATTTACTAACTCTTGGGTCATGGCACATACAAACCAGAATTTTTGTAGATGTTATATTTAACTATTGTTAAAAGCTAAGATGTACCATCTTTTTTGCCACTGTAGTCAACTAAGGTAATTACCTGCGTTCCCACAAAACAGAGTTGGTAACGTATTTTCATTTATATAAAATTGTATTTACTGCGCTGCGCGCGTCTTGAACGCGACTGAACTGAACAATCGACTAGTTCGATTGTTTTTAGTAATAATCGCCCATCGCTACTTCAGGAGCTGACAGAAAAGCTATTTCATTCAAGATGTAGATGTGGTGAAAACATTCCTCTGCGCCCCCTGAGGGGGTATTTGCAATTGTGTAGAACAAAGTGAAACCCCCTGACACATCAGGCAGTTCCAAAAAAATTGAACTTTTATTAGATAATAAAGTTATTATTAATAATATATAAAAAGTATTACTACCATTTTTATTAGTATCAATGGAATTCAATTCAATAAATGCTGCGTTCCGTTTGCCGATTATAGCGCTCACAACGCTCATATATCCGTTCCGAATGCCTGTGAGCGCGCTCACAGCGATATCGATACGTCATCAATGACGTCATAAAAACCGCCATCTTCCCGCTCACAGTGCCCAAGCTACGGAGCATGGTCGCTGTGAGCGGCCTGTCAAAACTGACACACGACGTTACTTTGTTGGTGTTTTTATTAGTCGATTAAAGATTTTAAAAGCTTGCTTTTTCATTTTCTTTTGTAATAATGTAAAAAAATGGCTCCTGCTTAATTCAGGGTCAAAGATCTTAATGAAATTGTAACTTTAGATTTAATCGACGAACAAGCAGAATGTTAGCGCGAACTTTACCGTTCCGATTGCAATAGCACTAATAACACTTTTAGCGCGCTCAAACGAATCGGAACGGTTTTGAGCACTTTTATGCTGATAGCGCTGTGAGCGGCAAACGGAACGCACTAAAATTCAAAATTATTGTTCGTCAGTTGGCAGTCTGACCTTTTCTCATTGTTGTCTGTGTTTTAGTCTAGAAAGAAAGACTTGCATAATTGTTTATGGCTAAAATACTTTAAAAAGCTTATTACAAATGTGTACACAAAAACGAAACGATAATTTCTTCGAGGAATGTTGTGGTATGGTTTATACTAGTAGTAGTTCAATTGATTGAGTTTCTGCACTCGTAGCTAGCTAGTAGAATTTTTTAATTTTAATTGTCTTGATCTTGTGAAAGTTTATTTATTTACAAACTCTTACAAATTAGAATATTTACAAATTAAAACCATGAAAAATGTAACCACTTATTTGGTAAACAAAATATTTGTTTCAAATTAAAAACAGACATAATGGATTGTAAACATTTCATTGATACCTATAAAAGTTTAGTGAAAAAATGTATAATGTGTATTTAAACTACATTAATGTCTATATAATACAAAAAAAGGAAACGCTGCAGATAACTTTTGATAATTGGTCTAAAATAACTAATTTTAAAACAAACATTCCTCAAAGTAAACTTTGTTATGTAGATGTTGCATTTGGTCAATTTTTTACTTGTTCTGGGTTTACTAAATGAAAACATACTTAACAAAATGATACTTTGGTATCAGCATTATTTTCCAACCATCAGAAGGTTATTATTTTAACAGATTATAGGAATGAATCTGCCTTTTTTTTATAAAAAATTTCGGGGTTGCATTGGTTATATGAAACTTTAAACACATATTTAAAAAAAAATACTCATCTCCTCAGGAGGGGAGGGGTGGCATTTGAAAGGGGGGACCATCTCCTTTAAAAATCAACCCTTAACAATCCAAAATTTGGGAAGCATATTTCTAATGCTTGCCCAGAAATTCCATTTTCAGTGCTTTTTAAATATTTCTTTGAAGTTTGAAGAAGACTCTTTGTATTATAGATATAAGTTTCTTATTCATCATCTTACACTCAAGCACAGCCAAGTAAAAATAATCTTAATTTTGTCTATAAATTAAACTTTTTGCATATTTACAAAAAAAAATTGATAATTTTTTATTCTTTTCAGGAAAAAGCAGGGTGCTGGTAATTTCCTAGTTATGGAAGAGAATCTCTGATATGTTTTTAAAGTTCAAAAGGTAAAATCTTGTTTTTGTGCCTTCTTTTTCAACTTGAGGTTGATAAATAATATTTTTGTTTTAGTGTTATCAAATTTAATTTATTCTAGTCCTTTGCACTCTCATCTTTATCTCTAACTTTATAGGATTAACCTATTCTGACCTTAGTCTACAATTTGCCTGGTTAGTCAGGTAAAATGTCCCTCTACCATTGTTAAATTCTATTGGACTCACAAAGACATAAATCAATATTTCAGTCTGAGTAAAATTATGACTCAGGTTCGTGAAAGCTAGCCTAAGGGTCATTTACATTCAAGTTTGATATTTTTTAATATCAAGTCAATATCTGTATCTTAAGTTGAAATTAATCTGTTTTATAAAAATTGTCAATACATAACATTTCAGAGATGGAGTCCCTATGAGACTGCAACAATAATGTTTTAAGTAAAACACAAGGATATCCAAAAACTAACAACATGCTGCATTAAAATCAAAATAAGAGGAAGAAAATAAGAGGTAGGATATTTTATTGAAACATATAAATGTAAGAAAAGAGTTTAAGATGCTATGTAACTTTGTTACAGTGATCATAATAAAATCTCCAAATGCACATGCTAATTCCGAAAGCCTTAAGTAAGCTAAAACATGTATGCGTAACCATAAGGCAAACTGTGCAAAGCACAGAACCACTAAGGCAGGAATTCTGTGTGTGCATGTGTGTAAATTGTTGAAGGTTATTCCTGCATATGATCTTAGTGATGTGCTTACGATGGTAATTCTAATTTATATTCATCAATATCACTGTTAACTACTATATAGAGTACAGGACAATATTGCTACTATAGTTAGGCCCTTTAATCAAATTAGTGCTCGACCTACGTTTTGATGAGTGGAATCATGACCATTGACATGGCTGCAAACTTCACTTGAAATGGCTTTCCTCTCCTTCAACTTTTTCTCAATAAAGTATTTAAATTGTTTAGAACCAACCCACATTACCATGCAGTACTTACCCCCTAAGATAAATTCCACTACCACTAAATAATAATCAAGCTAAGTATAGTATATAATAATTTGCAGGATATCCACACCCCTGATTGCCGGACCCACCCAATATGAAAGAAAAAAAACCAAAAATATACTCCGGGTAGATAAACGAGATCATCTGGAGTCAAAAATGCTGCCATGAAAATTCATAGCTACTGTTTTTACCAACTACCTATCTTAAAAATACCACCATGGGGAATATTATGTTGCATTATTAAGGAAGTGGTTATAGAGAAGAGGAAAGGGAAATTTGCAAAGGAAGTCTACAATAATTTCCTGTACCCTAATTAGAACATTTATATGTGACAATAAATTAAAAACAGCCGTAGATGAGTTTTCAAAGACAAAGGTGGGGAATTATTATTCACAGCATTAAAAGACATTTAAGTAAGGTCCCTTCAAGATTGAGAAAACATCTGCAATTTTAAAACCATAGGCTCACAACTTTTTAGCTGTTCTTTCATAGTCAGATAGAAGTATAATAATAAATTGAAAATAGCATAATTTATTCTTAAAAGATATATATTGATTATGGTGGCTGAAACTGTAGATGGCATCATGTATCCAATGAAAACTATGCATTGCTTGCTCCATAAAACTACTATTGTTAGTGTTATTGTTAAATAATTAGTAGTGTTTGAGCTGTTAGTATTTTTATATATTTATATTATTACAGAAAACGTCAAACTATGATCTAGCCCTCTACACTCCGTTTACGCGGCAATATCCATCGCCGAGTCCTCTTAATAGTCCTGTAGAGGCGCACATTAATTTGGTTAAATGGTGATTCAGTATTTCTGTGCAGTCATCTTAAAGAAAATAAATGTATACTGTGGCCATTCCAAGACGAGGGGTGAGATCTTCGGTGTAATGGATGTTTTTATCGAAAAATTAAGTCATTCAACCAGACTCCAGAGAGTGTGAAGTGCTCATATGGAAATGGATGAACATGTTTTTGTCGACGGGAAGAAGTAATAAAATATATAATATTGCTGTTATTGTAGAGCTTTTTTTTATTAGGACCTGTCAAACCTATGTTCTGAAAATGTTCTTTTTTAAAAGTGTTATTATTTTTTCAATAATACCTACCAAATTTCTCTACAATACTTTTGGAGTTCATAGTTTTTAGTACATAACCTTATTTCGTATGGAATAACCTTCCAAAAACTAAAAATACCCAAACATACAATTTTCTAGGAGTTGTTTAAAAAGGTACTTGATGTAGAGCACCCACAAAGCCTTTGTGTAACTGTGCGTAACCAATGTTATGTTTGGGGTTGATAAATGGTACTTCTATTTCTTGGAACATATTTCAATACAGAATAATTGCAAGTTCAAAAAGCTTATAGGTATGTAACCAGGTATTTTTTTGAGAATTTCAGTATTTACTGAATATCTTTGATAACACAATTTCATTTTTATTTTTGTATTAACTAGGAAACTCAAAATTGTTGTGCTCTGTTTTTTTCGGTAAATTGTATTTCGTCGTCCTAGCTTGCTATTTACAATAATTTACGTTTGAGTTTCGAGCGCTTGGTGCAAAAACTAGGATCTTTGTTTACAAAGGGTAGATAGTTTTCAATAAAATCCTCAATTTCTATCAAATAAAACATATTCCCCTTGATAGAAATGTGTATAGTTTCACCCATTTCCATATGCGCACTATAATTTTAATTTTTTTTAAGTGCCTAATTATATACAATCATAAATTATTTGTTATTGGTGCTGATTCTGTTTCCACAAAATAAATTTAACTAGAATTGAACTAAATTAAGTTTATTCTTGTTTGATATACAGAAAACGAAGGACTAGACCAAAATTTAGTTTGACAGGACTATAATTATTTTAGTTACTCAATTTAGTTCAGGCTGCACATTTGGTATTCTGTTGCACCTATTGTACATCAAATTCTAACTAAAAGTAGAATGGTCAGACCAATTTTAATCTACATGAGGAGCAACAGATCAAAGTGTATTAACTCCGTTAATGTAACTTTTGAGATAAAAGCATAATCCATAATATTTTTAAGAGAGGACAAAAACAAACAACTTTGTATTGTAATAGGGTTTATTGGAAGTCAAATCAGCAAATAAAACTGAAATCCACATACATTCTTATTATTAATTATCAATAAAATTTTACATATTTTTTGGATTTAATACATATTGATGCATTAACCATAAAATAATACTGTTTGATGTGGCACATTTGGGATTTAATACAGTTTGACATGGGTGTGAAGACTATTACACACTGAACTAAAATTTACTAATTTCATCCTCCTCTTCCAAACAGTTACACATTTCCTGCTGTTCTTGATCTGAATCGGTAGCACCATCACCATCACTGTTTATAATTTTTTTGTAATATTCTAACTCCCCATTATCTTGCCATTCCTCTCCAAAACGTTTCTTCAGTAACATGTTTACATCATTTTTCTTTGCCTGATTTAGTAAATTATTATTGTTGATGATTGCAGGCTCTGGTATATTTTCAATTTTAAAACCCCTTTTCATAATTGGACCATAGTCTTTTCCAGTATCAGCATTGTAGAAATTTTCCATTTTGACATCTATTCTTGGTTTAAGTTGCCTTGTTGCTTTGTTTCTTACCATTGTCTTTTTTATATAAATCCTTTTAGCATCTCTGATTCCATCCATCTTTTTCATGAATTCTGATAGACTTTTTATATCCAGCGTATTCCATTCCTTTCCCAATTCATGGACTTTTCCTTTTTCAGAGTAAACTTGTGTATATTCTTTTCGTGTGATGATTTCTTCTCTCTTCTTCAATTCTTTTTCTAGCACTCCAAAGACACGATCTGGAGGCATATAAGAATGCCCTCTTACAGGGTAGAACAAAACAACTTCCTCAATATGTACAGGAGCTTTAGTAAAAAGCCACCAACATAAACTATGAACAACATGCATGTTTTTGTTCTGCCCTCCGCAACCGTCACAGAACAGTCTCAATTTGGTCTTGGATTCGGCAAAATTGTATGTTTGTAGATATGATAGTATAGCAGAGGATATTTCCACTGAGCCTTTTCCGGCCTCCGTTTCTGTCCACGTAAAAAATGTGAATCCTGCATATTCAGGTCAACAATACAAAAAGTATAAAAGTTTATTTGCCGAGCATAGTAAGCTTCACTAATATTCAGTTTAGGAAGAGGATGAATTTGTTGAAGATCGAAACAAAGTCTGACACTATCAGAATAGTCTGCTTTTAGTAACTTATGAAATGTCTTGGCACGTAACTTATGAGCTCCCAAATTGTGCATCAAACTGTTTTTCTTTTGTGTATCAGTTTCTGCTCTCATGGTAGACGCCATCCTTTTACAATAACTACAAACATCAACAGCAGGAGTTCCGAAGCCAATATTAAATTTTGTACAAAATATTGTGGCAAAGAAAGTTTTTTTAACTTTAAGATTTTCATTGGCTTGACTGTTGTAAATTTTGAAAAGCTTATTTATTGACAACGTGGATGGCAAATATATGCGCTTGCTTTTAAGGCGATTATAGTGACTTACACTACCCTTAAGTTTAGAAATGAATTCAATAACGGCCTGTTTTTTCTGGGCATACAGATGTGCCTTGTGATTTCCACCTCTCCGTTCATGAACTCCTTCACCACTAAAAACACCCTTTGCAATTGAGTTGATTCTGGTTTGAGAAACATTAAACAACTTTTGAAAAAACTTTGCACAAACAGGCATCATTTTCCCTTGTTTGACAGGAATGTAATACTTAACTGAGAATTTCTTAGCATTTCTGGACTTAGTTTTAGGCTTTGCTACTGGCCTAGATCGTTTAGTGCCTGAGAGGTGTGGAATAAACTAAACTATGTAAAAAAGTGTCGCGACGAACGTGTAATTTGTTGTGAAGATGGCAGAGTTTATAGTTTCTGCATTTATTAGCTTTAAACCAGGTTTCACAGATAAGAGCAATATGTATATCATTCTCATAGATACTAATAATGTATAAATTGACTTTTATTTTTTAAACTCTGCGCATTCCACTGTAAAATTCTTAGCTGATCCATAAATAATAAATGAAGATAGAAAATAATGCTATTTAGATTTTATATTTTCTATGAGAACACCTTTTATTAATTTGGAAGATATAATCTTTTCTTCATCTTTATTTAGGGTTATTAATTTTGTAATAGAATTTAAAATTATATTCATAATATCTTCACTGTTTAATAAAGATCTTAATGTCTCTGTTGGATTCCTTTTTTTAAATTCAGGATGAATATCTAAAGCGTCATTGTCACTAAAGTACGTCTTCTTATGGTAGCGTCGGGAAACGGGTCGCTCACTTCCCTCTAATATGGTTGAGGAGGACCATGGCTGGATCCCGCGTTAACTCGTGAACGGGTGCCATTTAAGGGTGTTCGTCGTTTGGATACTTGGGGGGAGGGAGACTTGCCGAGCTTACAGATGCAGATAAGAATAATTTTGTATAGACATAAAGAGACTCTGTAAATTTATTTTGAAAAAAATATACTCGTGAAGTCTCTTGCCAGTTGTTCTTCACGAAGGTTTTTTCGAACTGGTGGTAGAGTCATGTTTTATTTGACGTCAATAAGAACAAGTAATTGTCAATGTTGAGAAATAAATATTTCAATTCATTTCAGGAAAAGATTCTTTGTTTAGCAAACGAACTTTTTTTATATAATCAGGTTTTCTTTTATTTTTTGCTTTTTAACAGGGCATTGTCCAGAAATACTTATATGGTTTCCTTTGAAGCACAAATGGAACATTAAACTCAGTTTTTACAGTATTTAGCTAAATGGCCATACCTTAAGCAATTATAACATTGATTTACTGGGGGTATATACCGCCTCACCGCGTGGTGCCAGCCATGAAGATAAATGTATTCCGGCAGCACGTTCGAAGCAAAGCGGTAATTACTGTGCGTGTTGGCTGCTCCACGCTTCTTCGGTTGTCTCGCACTCTCTTTGTGATGCGCTTCAAGTAATAAATTATTCTGAAAGTGGAAATCATACCAAACATTTTGGAATTGGAAAATTTCGTATCAACATTATTAATGACGCTAGTTACTTCTGTTCCTGTTGCTGGCGATGTTGCTTTCATCAGATATTCACTTTAAAATGTTGTATTATTTAAAAAAGCATTAGCGAGTTCGGCTTTCAAAATGTAAGAATTTAATCCCTTTATTACTTAAATCTTTTTAAAACTGTAGACATGTAAATTAAATCCCGCGTGACTATTGGTCTCTTTTCATCGCCTGATTCTACAAATACTATCAGGATATCTAGTAGTAGATATCTATCAGAATACATAGTAGGGTTTGTACTTCCTGAAATTGTCAATATCTTCTTCCGTGCTAGTCTCTTCCTCGGTACTAGCTTCACACTCCTCATCATCTCCCAACTTCTTTTTTTTCGTTTTCCCATTATGTACAGTTATTAAAACACGAAAAAGTAGTAAAAATATAGTAAAGGGAAAATAAAATTTAAATATCCGCCTCTCTCTTTCTAGGTTCCCGCGCTTTTTTCCAACGTCAAGCGTGATTTTTTTAATTTGGCAAAATTTATGGAATTTAGTGATCAATCGTTCATTTTTGTCTAATGAACACAATTCTTTACGTGATTTTCGGAAAATGGTGGCCACATCTGAGCTTTTATTTAGAAACGTCAAAATCAATTTAGTCCTGCCATTTCATAAACTAAATTTCACTGTCAATTTTTCGTTTGCGGTGTATGTACACGCGGTTTTCGTTATTTGTCGGTTTTCTCGGCGATTTCGTTATCTACATTGAGTTATTTTAAGTGTTTCTGCTTTTCTCTTCCTCGCCTGGTAAGTAGTTGTAGGAATTATGTTGCTCATTCTAGCCATGCAATTATCATACTACTTCTTCCTGCTCCCCTTATGACAATTTTATAGAACTCCTGATTTCCCTAGTTTTGAACATTCTTTCAAAACTAGGGAAATCCGAAAAGTTATCCCCTATTGCTCATCTTCTTCTTAACAATGGCCAGAGTCTCTGAGACTTGGATATCCCCAGGCAGTCGGTTCAAATTGCCTGGGTTTGTCTGTCTTAGAGATGACAGCACATGGTCATGGTGGTGCACTTCGTAAAGGTTTCTCTTCCATACTCAACTATCCAAATTCCCCCCCCCCCCACCACTCATTTGAAATTAGTATACTCGCTGTCAAAATTCTTCAATTCGTTGTTGTTTCGATCTTTATATCCAACCCCACTATTTCCTATATTATAGATGAATTCCACTCCCTCATTACCCGTTTGCCAAGTAACCCTCTTATGGGTAACTTCAACTGTCACCACGTTCTATAGGGAAGCCAATGTTCACAGGCTTGTGATGGTCCTGGTCAGCGTTTTTCAGACATAATTGATGAGCAAAATTTATATGTCCTGAATTATGGTTGTCCTACTCGTTTTTCTGGCCCTCATCAGAACCCTAGTGCTATGGACATTTCCTAGTGCTCGGCTGCTGATGGTGCGTCTATTGGAGTAGGCTTAATTCCCTACATGGTAGTGACCACTACCCTATAATTATAACCTTCCCTTCTTCTTGTCATATTCCTCCTAAACTACCACCCCTCCTGCAGCATATAATTGATAAGGCTGACTGGTACAACTACAATAAGGCTACTAATGACTTGTCCTCCCACATTCTCTCCCCGTCCTTGAATAACATCCAAGAGTGCTATGAGAGCCTAATCTCTTGCATTCAATCCGCAGCAGACTTACATATTCCAAAGAAGAACCCAGATAAAAGACTTCGATCATCCCCCCATGGTGGGACTCAGATTGCTCTGACATGGTCAGAATGCGTAGGTCTGCTATCCGCAATATGCTGTCACTATGTCAATGTTTAATTACATTCAAGTTAAAAAAGTGTTAGCCCAGGCCAGGAGACTATTTTAAAAAAAGAAGAAAGGCGTGGCGTAAGTTCTGCGAGAATTTTGCTCCTCGTTCCCCCTCTTCCCATGTCTGGAGCGCCATTCGACGCTTCCGCGGCTCCATGTCAAACACTCCACCGGGCTCTCTTACAACCCATGCCTTTGGCTTGATAAATTCCTAGATAAAATTGTTTCCCCTTATGTCCCTATTTCTGTTTTACTGCCTTTCACCTATTCTACTCTCACCTCATCTAGTCCCCTCGATGCTCCCTTCACCATGGACTAATTAAATCTTCTCCTCAATAACCTTCATGACTCGACCCCAGGCCATGATAGTATTCCTTATTCTTTCCTATCCAGGACAGGTATCCTCCTTAGGGAATCCTTACTTAAAATAATCAACATCATTTTCATATCTGGTGAGATACCATTTCTGTGGAAACTATAATTAGTAATCCCCGTCGTAAAACCAGGCAAAGACCTCGATGATCATAATTCCTATCGACCAGTTGCGTTAGCCCCAACTCCTTTAAAAGTCACTGAACACCTTATTAAGAATCGCCTTGAATGGTATGTGGAGAGTCAATACCTGCTAAGTAAAACACATTTTGGTTTTCGGAAAGGCATGAGCAACATGGACAGCCTGAGCATCTTCACCACTGATTTAAGGTTAGCCCTGACTAATAAGGAATTTGAGGTGGCGGTGTTCATGGATGTCTGTTCTGCTTATGACACTGTTAAACTCCCGATACTTAAACCGAAAATGCTGCGATTAGTTTTACCGGTGAGGTTGACCTATTTCATCTACAACCTTCTTGTGTCTAGACCTGTCCAAATCAGACATCAGCACTCTATTCTGTCTCCACGTTTAGTTTGGCAGGGTCTTCCTCAAGGTTCGGTCGTAAGCCCACTGCTGTACAACATCTACACACTGATTTGAACACATCTGTATCTTCCTTTTGTAATATCCTGCAATATGCAGATGATATCACTCTCTACTCGAAGGTAGCCACAGCAGAGATTACTTCGGATCGCCTCAACACTGCTTTCTACTACCTAGGCAACTGGCTGGAATCCCATGGCCTTTCCCTCTAAGAGTAAAGCTCTTATCTTTACGAAGAAGAGACGATTCCCCCCAATAGCTATCTCTTTTTAAGGTGTTCCCATTCCGATGTGCAATGAGGTGAAATTTTTAGCAATTGTACTAAATTCAAGTCTGTCTTTCTCAGCCCACATAAATTATGTAGTTCAAAAGTGTGAAAAAAATATAATGCGTGCTCTCTCTGGGGTTTGGTGGGGCTCCCACCCTTACACTCAGAGACTATTATATAACGCATTAATCAGGAGCATTATGGATTATGGCTCTTTTTGCCTTGTCCCATGTAACAAATCAGTGTTACATTTACTGGTTAAGTTACAAAGTAAGGCCCTTCGGATCATCCTAGGTGCCATGAAATCCTCACCTATTAATGCTATGCAGGTGGAATGTGCAGAACCCCCTTTACATCTTCGAAGACAATTTCTGGCAGATACATTCCTTGCCAACATCCAACAGGTTCATTCTCATCCTCTACACACTAAACTGAACTATCTAAAATTATTAACTTCTTCCTCTACATTCTGGTCCAACGAGGATATTCTTTGTTTAGACACTTCCCCTATTCCCACATTCAGGATGGATCGTCCAATGTTATAATGAGCCTAAGTTTAGCTAAAAACATGCCAAATGCTAATATTGAATTTCTAAGGATTGTCAACGAAAAATGGCGGGATTGGACCTTAATCTTCACTGATGCCTCAAAAATTTCTCCCTCGGGGTGTGTAGGGGTTGCAGTATGAATCTCTAAGTACTCCGTCTTGTTGTCCTATAAATGCCCACTACAAACAACGGTTTTTACTGGTGAAGCCATAGCCGTCCTAGAGGCCATAAAATATGTTTTGGATAATAATTTGTGTAACTCCCTTATTTTGACAGATTGCCTTAACTCCTTGCAGGCCTTAAAGGGTAACCCTTTCAAATTAGGCTCTAGATTCCCAATTATCTTACAAATTAGAAATGTACTGTTCTCCTGCTATCTCAAATCCCTAAACATTACACTAGCTTGGATACCGGCGCATTCTGGTATTTGTACAGTAGATAGTTTTGCTAAAGCATCTATCAATATGGGGTACGCTAGAACACTTTATGTGTTTTGGCCAGGATTTGAAACTTCTGGCGCAGACGCGCTTAAGAATGGCATAGGCCTCTTTATGGTGCAATTCCAGTTTAATAACAGGAAAGTAGTATGGAGACATCAACCATCCATCCCACCTAAACCTTGGTTCTGTAAATTTAAATATATGGATAAGAAAACAACATCTGTCATCTACAGGCTCAGATTGGGTCATTGTTGTACTCCAGTATTTCTTCATAAACTGGGTATAAGAAGGTCTTCAATCTGTGATTGTGGTCTGGGGGATGAAACCACTGACAATCTCCTCTTTAATTGCCCGCTCTCACCAGCTTCCTTATATGACCATCTCCCACTCCAGATCAAAAAACCTGAGTGGCCAGGTATCCAGGGTAATACTGCTTATATTGAAGTTTCGATGCATGCTAGAAAGGAGAAGTTATCGGATCTGAAGAAAGATTGTAAATTTAAAACTAATTTAAAATGGTTGACTTTGAGAGCATGTAAACAACTAAGAGAATCCGAAAGAACAAATGAATCATTCAGTATATAATCTTTTACGTATTTAACGGCTTCCCGCAGGGCTAATGGCAGTAAAGACTGACGATTGTGGAAAGCACTTGAAGGAAAGTATAACTGAGAGAACCCACACAGCAGAGCTTAAGCACCCCATAGAGGAGGGCTTCGAAGCATCCGTGTAAACCTGAGCGCAGTTCTGGCATTTTTCCTCTATAATTTTAAGGAAGACCAAATTGGGTTCGCGGTCACTTTTAGACACACCGAAGTCTATTATAACAGGGAGGTTACAATAGACTTAACCAAAGGTTAAGGCTTTATAAGGGAAGCTAAAAAGAAAAAAATGCTCGTTCAATAATGTTGGGAGGAATGCCATCAAAAACTGAGTGGCTATTGATTAGTCGGGGAATCTCTTTGTTTCTCTATTAAGGAAGTTGGGCGTTGGGTAGAATAGATTTGAGCGATAGTAGATTAGGGTAGGTATATAGGATGCGAGGAAAATCTAAGAGTTTTAGCAAAGAATTTATCAGCAAGGAATGGTGTGCAGAGGTGTAGGGGAGGCTCCGTACACTCAACCTGCATAGCATTCACAGCGGTTGATTTCATCGCACCCAAAATGATTTGTAGGCGTCTACTTCGAAATTTTAGAACACTCAACTGAGAGAATACGCGCTCAGCGCATTTGGAATGTTTTGGTAAAAGAAACAAATGCAGTGAGTAATGAGACTTCAAAATCATAGAGTAGAACAAGTACACCACAAACATAACAATTTTTGCGGTGGCCCGGGTGTAAAGACCATTTTTAAATTTATT
Organism: Marasmarcha lunaedactyla; assembly: GCA_923062675.1. NCBI lineage: Eukaryota > Metazoa > Arthropoda > Insecta > Lepidoptera > Pterophoridae > Marasmarcha > Marasmarcha lunaedactyla. Next base: position 5,667,236 of record OV281339.1, on the reverse strand, counting down.
GAAAAACGGTCCTTCATGTGATGCCATGAACGCGCTGGGCGTGGTTAGCGACATGGTTTCTCAAACTGTAGGTTAGGTACCAACTGGCGCTGGGTCCACAGTTCGGTCAGTAACATTACGTTAATATTGTTATCGATCTAAGTCATAGGTATTCAGAAGGTAGAACAAGATTTGCAAAATGTGTCGCAAAATTGATTAATAAAAGATTTTTTAAATTTCCACTTTTTCTTTACACTTAACCTATCATCATGTTATTCAATTTTTCCTGAGAATCTTTTCTTTGTTTGTAAATAATTTAATGTTTTTGGATAGCTAATAGAACAAGGAAGTTTTTCAAGTAGTTTGTACGGTTAATGTACAATGTGGCTAATGAAAATAAAAATTAGTTGTACTAACACATCCCAAGAGTGATACGTCGAATTACAAGTCACCCTGTATATGTAGATACTTCTGCCCTTAAAAGACATTTTACATCTTTTAGAAAACATCATATTTGTAGAGTCTTTATGTAATATCGATATTTTTACTCAGCCACATCAAAACCATGCACATCTCTATAAAAATAGTTTCAACAATCTGTGACCTCCTCCCAATTGTCACTTACTTAGAGCCTTACAGTTCAACCAAGTTAACCGGGCATTTTTTTTACAACATAGTTGCTGTAGGAATCTTGTAATTCCGCTTTTGCACCCTGAACAGATTTTATTTCACTTTTGTGGGTGGAGGAGGTGGTTAATAAAATACCAAAATCATAATGAAAAAATACTTTATTGTGATATTGTAAACCTTATAACATACTTTAAATAGATGAAACTAAACCAAATATTTTATATACAAAACTGTTGTCAACTTACATATTGAAATAACTGCCTCATGTGGACTGCATTAATGAAATCTAACAACTTTTTCAAGAAAATAGGTAACAGCAATAAATATTACATAGATTATTATCTGTGGCACATTTCATAACATGAATAATGTTTCAGAACATTTTAAAATAAGATTTACAATATCAATATTTATTATCTTAAAAAACCAAAATGATGAGCCCTGAGCCCCCAAACCTTAATAATGACTGTATCCATTACCTCACATATTTGAACCCAATTGTACACACATGATTATTGATCTATATGGCCAAACCAAACATAGCTACACTATAATGTAAGCTTTATATTTTATATATCTATAAATTCACTCAAATTAATGAATGAAATGAAATATAATGCTTGGCACAATCCATGTCAATATTGAAGGATTTATATTTTCATTAATATACATATAATGCCATATAATATTTAGAATTTTTTATTTTCTATTAAAGAATACAGTATAGTACCTTTGAATGATGTTGGAGCTTATTTTAATAATAGTTATTTACATTAAACCATGATATTTGATGCTGTATAAAATTTCCAGAAGACTTAACAATATTATAATATATAAAACAATGTATTTAATTTACAAAATCGAAATGGAATGTTAAACCCTTAAGAAGACCACATGTAGAAGTAAATATCTTGCCAATGGCTAAGGTATTGAATTATTGGACCACTAATGAAGGACATTAATGGGATCTTCTTAGATGCAGATGTCAATACATTTTCTATAACATTCTTTGAATAACCATTGTACATTGGGCTTCTCAAAAAGTAAAGAACAAGTCCTAGCTTTCTTCGACTAACTTCTAATCTTTGTTCATATGATAAATTTTTCATATGATGATTATATAGCCTAATACTTGCAATATCTATCCCTAAAGCAACGAACCACTGTTTCCAAGCTTTGGTACCAAAAACATGCATAGCTGCAAGATGAACAAGAGGCTTCAGAATATGTACAGTTTCAGCTTTCACTAAATCCGAAACTTGTATTCCAGTATAATTGTCATCATTCAATCTTACTGGCTGCCAATCTCTAAATGCGACTGGCGGTGCTCCATCTACACGTCGTATTATTCTTCCAGATCTTTTAAGAGTAAAGAACCCATTGGAATCTTCTTCAGCATCTTTCCCCTCTGTAAACTTCTTTCTCTGTAATGCTGGTACAGGAGGGTGTTGAATAGGTACTTCCTTAAATCTGTGTAACAAAATTAGTGATGATGAACACTTAAATAACTGTATAAGGGTAACTGCACTCCATTTCCCTTTGGAGCCCCATCGCTTTTTCACAACAAGCTCAAAAAATACTTCAGTGTAATGAATGATGGTGAGCCACAATTTTAGCTGTTCTCGCAAACTATAATAGTTACGATCCGCACCATAGGCTTCCCTTATAAGTCTATCATTAAACAGGGAGAGCAATTTTGACAGTGAATACACTAACTCCGAGATAACGGGTGATTTGTTGATTTTTCCGGCTACAAAGTACGATGACCACGTCGCCACGGTTTCGACATCAGTGACCATGTTGGGATTACTGATCACCCATTTCTTATATGCAGCAAACAAATCAACATATATTTTCTTATCCATTTTGACGCTGTGTTAAGAGTGTTACACTTTGAATTCACAACACAAATTACATGCGTTTGCAATTGTTAGATTGTGTATTCCATAATGTATATCTGCACTTTAGGTCGATCTCTACGTATCGCAAAACAAAATAAAATCATCAAAAAATATCGAAGACACTTATGTAGTTAATTACGTATGTTTGTGGTGTGGTTTGTAAGGTAAAGTACATAAAAAGAAAATCCGCCAGGCCAGTAGGCCAGAGACCTTTTTTTAAATATTTATCTTTTAGGAAAGGCTAGGAAATCTGCCTTACAACCTGCTTTGTCGCAATTACTTTTATTATAATTTTGATGATTTTATGGCTATCAGCTGTTACTAATCAACAACTATTTCTGCCAATTTCAAGTATTAGTATAGACACGTGCTGCGCGAGCCTAATAATTTTGTAGCGATCTGCCAAATAGAATTTTCAGTATCTCTACTCTACTATAGGATGAGAACGAACCTGTTTGAGGTTAGCGAGGAATGAATTTACCAGAAATTGCCTTCGAAGATGTAAATTGGGATCTGCACACTCGACTTGCATAGCATTAATGGGCGAGGATTTCTCCATTTTATTGGAGGAATATACCAAGAAGAAATAACTATAGGGTAGCGGTCAGTACCATACAGGGAATTAAGCATTATCTATGTTATAGACACACCATATGAAATTTAGATGGTTGAGTATGGAAGAGGGATTTTCACGATGAGAGCACCACCACAGTGACCATCTGCTCTGTTATCTCTCATAAAGACAAACCCAGTCAATTTGAACCGACTGCCTAAGGACAGCCTAGTCTCAGAGACAGCAACAGCTAGAGGGTCATGCTGATGAGCCAAGTGGGAAATTTCATGTTCTTTATAGCGAAGGCTTCGGCTAATCCATGCAGAAGTCTGGGCATTGTTACGGAGATTTGGCAATTGGGGATAACTTTTGGGCAACGGAGGACGTTAGTGGAATTCAGAAGCTTCTGCATAGGATTTTGTCACTGCTCTCTTCCCAGAGCGATGTTGCTTCCTTAAAGGATAGTTTTTGTTGACATGGTGTCTTTTACATTTTTTGGCGGGAATGTTCCGGATAAGATTTATCAGTTGCCAAATGAAGGCCTGACAAATTCCAGTGGATGCAGGTCAAGAAATATTTAAGTGGGACTGCACATCTGTAGCAGGGAGCACTTTACTGTACATAACACAAGCTCTGCTTACTCTGGGGCCAAACAGTTGTTGTGTTTCGCTGGGGATGTATTATTAAATAATACACCATTCATTACTTGAAAAAAGAAAATATATAAAATCTTTTTATCATTATTTTATGTATGTATAATAAATAAAGTATTTTATTATCATTCAATACTGCATAAACTATATATACAGAAAAATAGTGAAATTATTTAAAAAAATATATAATATTTAGGTCTAAACTACGAAAGCACTTCGGAGTACAGGTTTTAATGTTCTTTATTGGCATCAAAGTAAGGCTTACGAAAATACACAGACAAATTGAGGAGCTCAACCTTACACGAAGTCTGTTAAAAAAGGCATCACTCTGTATATATAAACAGTAGCAAAACAAGAACGGTCTTCTTCATGCGCATAAGCCTGACCACGCGCGAAAACACTTGCGGACTTTTCATGATGCGCATGTTGTGTGGCGTCACAGTACCTACTTATCCAGAGACACTAAAGCTAAATTGTAAATGTGTGAAGGTGCAAGATTTAAATTATCGAGCTATACAGCGCACAATCAGAGGGTTACTCCAATTATTATGTTAAACGAAGTATAATTCAATTAAAAAAAAACAAATGCCTGTTTAAAATCGGGCAAACCTTTTCTTTTATTTACATCTTTATTTCGTTGTACCAGTTTAAGCTACAAAGCTTTTCTCAATTTGACTCATTTTCCTACGCCTTGGGATTTTTGAAAAACTCTTGTATAGTATATATTTTATTACTTAAACTTTTAGATATTTATGCTTAATTCAAATCACTTGTTGTTGCCATGTAAAGCAATAAATAGTATGTTTGTATGAGAGTGGAACATTTATGTTCTAAACAAGGACTCTCAAATTTAAACGAAGCTCCCACTTGGCTCGCTCTGCTTCCCACTGTGCTGGTGCTGATACTTACAGTTAACAGAAAGAAAGGCTTACCAAAATAAAGTTACTACCTGATTTTAACATTTAAAAAAATGAAAATGTGATCATGTCATAAGAAATTGTACGTCTTTTGTGGGAAATTTTTACTGTAATGTTGACAGTATCATAACATACTTCGGAAGTTGTGCTTTTCATTTACTTTTCTTATTTGTGTGCGTAAGCTTTCTTTTGGTGTATAATGGTGGTAATGTATTGTGCAGTGAATACTCATATACATGTGCATGAAAAGAAAACCCAATGAGTAGCACAGACAGTGTCTTTCGTTTTTCTCCAAGAAGTTTCCTCGTTGAAAGTAAAGGCACGATATCACTATACTATTTAATTTCAACTTCATCAACTTCATTATGATACATAACATCATCATCATCATAATAAAAGAAGCAGAATTATTAGATAAACTTTAACAAAAGAATGTATTCTTGGGGCAAACCAAACGCTTTCAATTTTTATTTTAATATTGACGTTTAGTAAATTTTTATTATCTGTGCTAGCAAGTGACAGGATGGAGGGACATACACCAAACTAGAAAAAAAAATGAATGAATGTAGTTAGTTGTTGAATTGAAGTTGTGTTAGTAGGTAGATCACGTAAAATTGTTGAAATAGAAGGGGAGTGTTTTATTTTCTTTATTTGAATAGCAGGTCAGTAATAATCATTTACTTATTGTGTATTGAAATTCAGTAGTTAGTTCACTGATTAACACTAACATGACTAGGCCCAAAGTTGTGATAATTTTTAAAGATTTCTCTAAGTACTTGCTTTGTTTAGTTTTTAAAGATAAAATTGTGATATCCCTGTTTGAGAATTTTATCATTTTTCTGAATATTTAAACATATTATGGTGTGGGTGCGAATTTTAGGTTCGGCAATGCTAGTATGTGAATCGCATTAAAATTTCTAAATTTATACCGCGTACATTCACCTACTAGTGTGTAACACTTTTCGTTTTATATGTGTTATAAGCTTTGCAACGCCGACGAACGTATTCAAAAATCAGTCTGTTAACCCCACTAACACTATGTAAGTAATTGAATAAGGAGTGCTTATCTGTTTGCATTGACTAAGTAGACCATCAATAACATCAGTATGTATGTTTTGCTTTCTAAATACTCATAACCATAACTAGGTTACCAATTCTGTAATTAACTATGCTTGGAAAAACATTGAAACATTGAAAAATTATAAATTTGGTGTTAATTGTTTTAAATTGGTAGAATTTACTGTAGTTTTAACTACACTTCAAATTACAGGTCAAGAAAATTAGAACAGGCTAGCCCTTCTTGTGTAAAGCATGTGTATTGTTCTAATAGTGAATTCAGGTGCAATAGGCACTGTGCCAATGATGACACTTTGTATACTTGTCAACTCAGAGCTTACTTATTTTTGTAGTTTATAGTTTAATTTATATGCATACTGACAAAAAATTGATTAGGTACATAAATAGGTGTTTATTTTTATTTTAGGGCTTATCTCAATGATTTTTTTAAACTTATAAAGAAAGTACATCACAAGACTTTTATGCTCTTAATCATTTTAAGAGTATGTTATGTAAATATTCAGTCTAGAACATGCAATTAATTTTGTGAAGGACACTAGTATTTTTCATAAGAATAAAAATCATATAGACAAAACAGTAGCTTTTTCAGGTACTGGCCTAGTAATTGCTGGAAACTTTACACTTTATAGATTTATGTTGTTGACATCAAACCAAAAAGTAGCACCTATGCTTAATAATATACGACCCACTTTAATACATCCTTTCAACTTGATGTTAGAAAATTAAATAAGGTATAGTTCTCATTGGAACCAAGTAACAAATAAGTTACAGATATGCTCACATTTCAACTCGTTTTATGTTAATTCCATTATAATCCAGCATATTTAAACAAGTTCGAACCATCAACCTAATACTGGTGTGCAATTCTCATATTCATTGATGTTATAGGTATATTTATAAAAACTATGTTCTAATTTTTAAATAATAATAATCCATCCTATTAGCTGGTCCCTTATCTTTAATAAGCAAAAAGAAATAAATGTTTCCTCTTTATAATATTAGAACACATAATATATTTCACACCATAAACACAAACATTTTAAGACTATACAAACATATCAGAGAGCCTAATACAACAGTGAATAGAATGCCAAATGTATGGATTTGACTAGATTTTGTTTGAAAACGAAAATCTTGGCATATCTATGGTTTACTTGTTAAATTTATTATCAACCTATATTTAACTCAGTGAACAGGGAATCTATTTGGTTAAATTATTAAGTACCAAATTAAACTTAACTATTCTTTAGTTCATTATTATGCCTAGTCTTTGCTAGCTTATACTCCATATGATTTTTAAAAGGCTTTCCATAGGCTTCCTTAAAATCAGAATAGTGTTTGTGAAAATATCTGATTATTTATACATTGACCTTGTATGTCATAAAATAATTCTCATATATAATGTATATATATGTATATGGGTGTTTTTTAGTTATCCTTGGTAACAAAAATATTAGAATTTTTGATGTTTCACATATAGTTTCTATACCTTTTATCCTGATTATATTTTGCCTTAATTGACATAAAATTGGACAGCGTTATGTAAGAACAGATTAAGTGACACGGGAGATAATTTGAGGAAATGAGCTTCAAAGATATTAAAGTTAAATTTAAGGCTGTGTGCTCATTATTTATATTACATGTATGATATTTTCACGTTAAGGTGAGATGTGTATGTAGTCTAGATTCATTTAGAATATATTACGGTGCAGAATATACTTTAAAAGATATAGCCATTTTTCCCCTTAATTTGTTTATGTACTTTAGCCATATTCAGATTAATTTGTCAATAACATACAATACGACATTACTGATGTTTGATTTTCTTAAACGATTTGTTTGATGTGAAATAAAGTGCTGTATAAGATTAAATCCAAACATTTTAATGCAAAATTCTCAAATTTAACAAAAATCATACCATTTTCCTAAAATGATCTTGAATGTGATTGCTGATTACGAGACACACCTAAAATTGAATATTTTTTTTAGTCATTACCTCAATAATAACGTCATGATTGCTTGTTCTCGGTTTCAATCGGTTTTTAATCTATTTAAATTTAAACTCATAATATTATGTATCTCGTAATCATCAACTTCATACAAATACCATTCAAAATAAACATCTCGTAATGAACTAAAAACACATCTTCTCAACATAAAAAAACTTCTAAAAACTTAACTTTCAATAATAAAAACATATTATTAATTATTATTTTTCTAATCTTCTTCAATATCAAAAGCCTTCAACATCTTCTTCTAAATCATGAGATCCTGTTAAATTTTCATAATATTGTCTGGCATCAGATGGAATAAGGTGCAGTAAAGATTTTATATAATCCAACTTGGGCTGTGAAATTAGTTTTCCTGGGGCGCTATTTATACCTCTTTTGGATCTTTTGTTAAGTTTTACTTCGTGAGGGATACCATCAGGAGTTGTTGCAAGAAATATTCGACCTAGTTTATCCTTATAAATGCTCATTTCTTTCGTTTTTAACCAGCTCACTGCGGCTCCTTCAATGTCTTTTTTCTGTATTATTGTTTTCATCATTTTAGAAACTCCGACAAAGTAGTTTTTTCCCATTTTAATAGCTGTCATCTTGTTTTTCTTGCGACAACTAGTCATCACATCCATGTAGTATTGTGGAGTATATAGCCGTGTGTGGGTTTTAAAGGCTGATTCCACATCACTAAAATCACTATCATTTTCTAAAAAGCTATGACCAGGAACCATAAATCGTAAAGTGTTTTTCTCAAAATTTTCATTTTCTTCGAGTACTGCAAATAGTTATAAACTCAACTTGATGTTGCGGTTCTGGCCTCCACATGAATCTGACCAAGGATTAGCTCTTTGGATATTCAAGTCTAGATTTAGAGATAAATGTTTGCGCAAAGTGGGCCCGACTTCCTGAGCTCCCCTGCCTGCTGTACCTTCCACCCACACATAACAAAACCCTTTACCAGTTTTGCCTGAATGAACACCGCAATGGTACAGCCACAGTTGGCATTTGTAAAAGACTATATTGGTTGGGATTCTCGGTAACGGTAAGGTATTTCCCATATCGAAAGTAAGGGTATCCAGATAATCACAAATCTTTAGCCAAAGTCATTGTTCGTGCGTCTTCTGCTTCTTTGTGGCGCTGCTCTTTCCTTTTCTAAATTAAATACAATTTCTTGTGAAGCGGTGTCTCTTATTTTTATTGCCAGTAGGTCACACTTATAACATGCATCTTTTTGTGGTTTCTTCCCTTGTAGGTTAAATTTGGTATAAAATATTTGCCATTTTAGCTATAGCGTTTTTAATAAATAAATGAAACGGATTATCTACAACTTTTGTGGATATAATTCGTTTATGCATTTTAAAATCCTGTTTGTGTATTTTGTAACAGTAACTTAGGCGCATAATTCTTTATTACGTAACGAATGTATGCCCACGTTCTTACAAATTTTGACATGCCGCTTGATTCACCCCTTATTATAAGGCAGTAGGAGTGACTTTTGAATACAAAAATACACATCTTTTTTTCTCAATTTTTTCGTTTAATTCGTTCTTACATAACGCAGTCCAATTATGTCTGATACATAATACAGGTACTTTCTTAGGTAGAAAATAAGGTATTTGTATTTTTGAACCATATCAAATAAAAAGAAAATTATAGTTGAAAATTTTACTAATAACACAATAAGAGAGTAGTAATTTATGTGAATGGGCAGTTTCTGTCATATCAGTCCACAGGAAGACTCCTGTTTAACCTTGCCTGGCCCGTGCCCAACACCTCAATTAAATAACTTAATACTAGTGAAAGACTTTCAAAATTTTAAATGTATCTTACATGTTTTAGAGTGTTAGTATCTAAGAATAATAATTCTTTATTTGCAAGTATATGGTAATAATAAGTTCTTAAAAATACGTAAATATAAATGTTCATACATATACTGCTGATTTCTCAGCGTGCAAACTTGTGAAAAAACAAAAGATATTTACTTTTTGATTAACATAAAGACTAGTACTTAAACAATGTATTTTTTAGGAATATAGTATGTCCAAAGTAAGGCATAGTATTGGTATCCAGAATATTTTCTTAAAAATGTATTATTGAAATTAATAAAACCGTGTGGTCGAAATAAACGAAAACATCCCAGTAAGTTTACTGTCTTTACCTTACCTTGCACTGGATGAAGATGACACAAACTTGGCGTAACTTTCTTAGATACAATACAACTTTAAATTAAATTTTCAAGGGAAGGGTATGACACTAAATGAAGTAAGCTTCTTAAGTATTTTTTTTTCTCAACATTGACAATTACCTTGTTGTCAAATAAAACATGACTTTGGAAAAACCTACGTAAAGAAGAACTGGCAAGAAACTTTAAAAAGAAGGTACCTTACCGTCAGAAATTACGAAAGTCTAGAAATTTTGTACCTAACAACCCCAAAATAGCCTAGTGTTATCCGGCTCGTATAATTGAGCCGATTGGCGTCAATGTTGTGTGTGGTCAATGTCCTGCCTCATACGCTGGAGGTTCTAGGTTCGAGTCGTTTTCGGGGCATTCATTTGTGTGATGAACATGGTTGTTTATGTTTATAAATATATGTTTATACTAGGACCCCCAGTTCGCTGCATAGAGATCCATAACACAAACTCTGTGAAACTTCTTATAGTTTATTTACCTTATTTTGGTACAACATTTTAAATCTTTAACTTATTAATGGCTGGTGTTTTATAAATGATCTCAACATCAGTCAGTTTCTGCTAACCAACCCTAAATATATATGAATTACTTTAATTTCTTTATTTATAATTCAGATCACATTATTATGTGGTAATATGTTATGTTCTTTCGGCCGCAGTGTGCAGAACTTACTGCCCACACACGAGGTTCTGCATAACTGGTGGAAGTCAGTTTATGACTCACGGAATTAACATTCGGTTTCTACGTATTTGGTCATCGGAGTAAGCAATATGTTATTGATATATTGTCAAAATTACATTAGTAATTCAGTCTTGCTGAGATCCCAAGCAAAGAGTAAAGACTATTGCGGTCATATAAATGTTGGTATAATATTGTCTCATTTATTTAAAACTTATTACATTGTATTTCGATTGTACTATTAGATAGCTACAGAATACATTGTATATACCTGTTCATTCTTACAATTTCATACAAATCTAGATTTAACTTCTCTCATAGTAAATCGTATTAATTAAAAAAAAGTCTTTTTCTGTCACATTAGCGTGTCGAGATGAGTTTACGATCACTTTCTATAAATAAACGCATCGGGGGGTCGGATTAAGCTATTCTAAAATGTTCATTAAACTCGTCATTACAAAATTTCTACGATAGGTATTAATTTCGCCAGATATCTGTCGTGTTGTAATATTTAGTTCAAAGCTTAGATAGGACTTCGTAAGGAATTCGGTTTTTTTATCTCAATTTTCTTTAAGGTTTTGCATAGTTTAAAAAGATTTTGTGAGTTCCGTTTTAAAGGTTCGTGGAACAGGAGGCATCGGTGTAATAGTCACTGATGGTTTTCATATACATTATTAATCCAAAAACATACACATTAACTTATGGCCCCAAAGAAAAAATTTTTTTACCGATGATTTCTGGTACTTTGCTTGTAGGGTAACAAAACCAATATTTACATAGATATGAAAAAAATGGCTTGTAAACAAAATTCACTACACGAGTTAATACTAGGATTGTAGAGTGATCAAATATGGGTTCGACCATCATTGCGTGGATCATATTAATTATATTTCGTAGTATATATCCGTGAGCCGTTTCACCTTGATAAAGGTTTTTCAAACTTTTGGCTCCACGAACCCATAACTAACTAATTAAATCCTCTCCCCCAAGAAAATAATAAAATGACTTGAAGAAAATAAGGAATTTTATTGCAAAGGAATATAGATGGGTAGGTTTGTTTCCTGTGGCAAATTGAGTCTATTTTAGGAGTAATTTTGGACAATTTTAACCTTAATTCTGACTCGGTATCAAGTCGATTTCTATATGACCTAGATCACCACTAATCCCGCGGAAACCGTTTCTAATAGTGAAAGAGAATACACAAACAAACAAATCTCAATCAAAAACATCAAAAATGTATTGCTATTTTTGTTCTATATACTCAATCATAAGTGGCTGAAATCTTATTCTTTTGTTTCGCCATAGTTAGCCAAGAATTTAATGCCTATTTGAAGTGTTAGTGACTGCTTCCTGAATGGGACAGCGCGTATATGGTAGTCCTTTTGCGTGGTTGTTCGATGACGTAGGCTCGTATTGTTAGTACTTGTGTCTTTATAATTAACAGTTTTATAAAAAAGGTTTATTAATATAAATGTAATGTCATTAAATCTTTTTTTCTAAGATTTTCTGTTTCAAAGCATTGTTCTGTTTGACGTATTTGCATTAACATAATATTTTTGAAAATCAGTAAAAGAAATATTTAATTATTTGAATTATCCGGCCGATTAGCGTCAGTAGTAGAAGCTCTGCCTCATACGCTGGAGGTACCAGGTTCAAATCCTGGCCACAGAACAACATACAGATGTTTGTTCTCAGGTCATGGTTGTTTTCACAACACAAGCTCTGCTTACTTTGGGGCCATACAGTTGGTGTGTTTGTCTGGGGATTTATTATTATTATTATTAGTGTTACGGAAGTGGGCTACGGGATTGGAAGGAAACATTATAGGTTCTAATAGATGATGCTTTAATTTTGACCAACAGTGTCAGGGTATTTGTTTTTTTACTTGTTAATTGTGGTTACTACTGGACAGCCCTGTTCTGACTCAACCCTGTAAATGTCATGCCCTCTTAGAATTTCTGGATAAACTCCTTGCACCTTTACTCCGTAATGCACCTTTTTCATTACGAATACATTTATAAAAATTATGAAGGTTTATCCGAGATTTTCGATCTACTATAAACAATGCAACAAATTTTAGTATTTTATGATAATAATAAATATAAATCGTGGAAATTGAGCGATTTTGCACGTGTCGACTCCGTTCTATGGTTGTGCAATGTTCCCGCCAAGTGAAGCGTTGATCTGCGAGCACTTGATGCTTCCACTGTTGATCTTTGCGCGTACGAACGAACACACAAACTTCGTTAACTGTTATTATTTTATTTTGCACTAGATGTTTCTGCGCGGTTTCACCCGTGTAACTCTTGATCCCGTAGACATTGCGAGATGAACTCCGCCTTTGTTACTCCCGGGCAGTGCAGCTTTTAAATGGTGAAGTTATTTCAAAAATCGGTCTAGGGGTTTCAGAGTTATCGTCATGTAACAATGACAGACAAACAAAGTATTTCTCTTTTCAATAGTGTTGTATATATTTTAAAATTTAATGTATTATCTGGAGCGAGCTATGACAGCAGCTCCGTCACCCGTGTGAGAAACCTTAGTTATCTGCGCCCGCGTGGCTTTTGGCGCGATTGGTCATTTTTTAAAATAAAACAATGAGACTTTCTTTAGACTACGTATTTAAATTTCTAATTCCGAACGAATTATAAAAGAAATATTCTAAGTTTATCGATCTCAGTTAGATATGTTAAAAATGTCTTTCTCATATGCTATGATAAATGACTAAGTGAGGAGTGACTTTAAAAAACGTGATATCTACATCTTATCATTTTTTTCAGAAAATTGAGAAAACCGACAAAGACAAGACACACAGATCTACATAAATCTCTAATCTACTATGTTATTAGATTAATAGAAGGGCATATAAAAAAATATTTGGCTTTCTAATTTAGTGGTACAAAATAAACAAAAAATTAAATATCCCCTTTTGCAATGATAACATGTAGATATCCCCTTCTGTAAAGTCACTCATCAAGTATACATTTTTTAAATACGATCTATTACTTATGCATCTGTATATTAAAGCTATCTTATCTTTGTACAGAAAAGATAAACTAAAGATAATCCGTTCGTTTTAAATTTGCGTACAGGCATGAAGTGCTCGACGGAATCAACTTGTCCACGAAAAGTGCAATTTGTACCAGGCTCAAGGTTAATTCGGCATGGAATGTTACACCCACCGACGAAAAACTTCCCATTACCATTGATTTTTCGCAAAAATGTCTCCTATTACAAGGGAATAAGTGATAATATTAATTGGATAGCTTGAGCCAACGCGTCGATCGGCAGAAGGCGTGCCCTTTAAAATTAAACATGGATTTTTACAGTTTATAAAGTGGAAGGTCGATATGTAAAAGGGCATGTAATTTAGCTGCCCTATTAGGTAGATGATAAGTAGCCGTAACATTGAATTTAAAACTTCGCTTTCAGCCGACTTGACAGTCGGAGGGAGGGTTATGTTTTCGCTCTACAGCCTAAATCGTTCGACGGATTTCAACATATGACGTCATTAGATTCAGGTCAGCTACGGTAGCGACTTAGTTTATATTAAATCCCGGAACTCCCTTTGGGAACGGCAGTTACACGGGAAAACAACTTAGGCGGTCTGGTTTTGGTACTTGTCAAGTGCAGTGTTGTTATAACATGGTTCAGTAAAGAAAGGAATCATAAATGGCGGCTCGTACATCGTATCGTTGACAGATAGTACAGTTAGCATACAAAATTTCAAAAGATTTTTATCTATTCAAAAATAATAAAAACAAGACTGGGTTTTCAAACTAGCTTCTGACATCGGCTTCGTCGGCGTGAAAGTTGAAAGACACGTGGCGCCATCCATTATCATTACGACGTTATTGTAGTTTTCATCGGAAACAGTGCGTTTTTCGGGATAAAAGGACCCTGTGTCCGTTTCTGTACACGTGGCCATTTAAATAAAAAACTTCAGGAGAATCCTTATTACGATGTTGGTTAAAATAAAACACGAATATTATTTAAATCAAGACTAATATTTTTTGTTACTTACCGTACGCGCGAGAGTGAGTGTAGACGGCACTAGTGTGCGCGCGCGAGAACATGATAAGCACCGCCATTTTCAATTCCTTTCTTTAATGAACCATGTTATACATTGCATTAACAATATCTACTACTTAAAATAATACAAGCTGATTTTTTTGCGGATCTTAATCTTGACGAAATTGAAATACGTCAAAACATTATACGAAAGTTGTTACATTATTTGTTTGTTTGTGATCGCTAAACTCGGAAACCATTAAGCCGATTTTGATATTTTTTTTTGCCATTAGACGGTTACAGTATCATCATTATCAGGAATTCTTAGAGGATCTGTCAAAAACTGTTATTTATTTAAATACTTGCTCACAAGAAGTTGCTTTATAAAAGCAGGTGTCAGTAGTTTTTATTTGATAGTACTGCAATTTGAGTATCCGGCACTTTACTACTCGACCCAGCCTCGCTGTATTCACTGCCTGAAGTACCGGTCCACGTTATGTTTCAAACATTATTGAATTAATGTTGTATCTTCCCCAGTTGAAGTACAGAAGTCAGATAAACTTGGTTTTATTTCTGTAGATGTAATCTATACTAATATTATAAAGAGGAAATTCATCATTTCAGAGATACAGTATCCTGGCACATAGGCTAGTCTATAGTTTATGTCGATAATCCTACGGGGCCTGAACTTTGCGCCCGAATCTCTAGACTTTTATATTCGCGATTCGATGTGCGGCTCCTAACACTGCCTAACAATTTTGCCATCTTTACTTAAGAATATTTGAATGTATACAAGAATTGATATCACGCTAATGGAATTACTTTACCTGCCTACTTACTTACCTTCCAATCCACCACGGTACCTTCTTTAGTTATATATTGTACATTTAGTCTTTTTATAAAAAGCAAATACTTTGTTGTTCTTAGGAAATGCTTACTTTTGTTTTAATTTACTTGCCTGGTTGATTGATGACTTTAATTCTGACGACGTCAGGTTCTCTATGTGTAGAGAGTACTTGTTATAATTTTTTTTATTAGCTCTTACTTGCGGCAACTCTTTTGCAATGTCTAATCCTCTTGTAGTCTATAACTGTTCTCAAGAATTGGGCATTTTTAATATAAAAAGAACTTTTTACTTACCATTAGTCATTATTAGTCAGATATATGACATTCCACAAGACAAAAAACCTTCAGCTTTATTAAGTTGGTATTGTAAATGAGATATAATGTATTATAATTTCTTTTTATTGTGTAATAATATTAAGAAGTTTTTTTTTATTACGGTTGGTAACTTATGTGAAAGGAGCGAAATGCGATGTTCAGTATGCATAGGCTATTTAAATGTAAATTTATGCCATCTGCACTCGAGACGGAAATTGTACATAAAATAAATATAGAAATTAAATTAGCTTAATGAATTCATAATTAACACTATCAAACAGAAATTATGAGCTCGTGTTTAGTATTCATATTTTAGAGTCGATTCGTTATAAGAGTTGACCAGTTCAAAATTATTATTTAATTAAAACTTTTTAATATTACATCCAAGGATAAAATGTTTAAACCGAACCTATGTACCTATATCTTAATAGGGCATAGTGTTAGTTTTCGATATATTCTTAATGATACTAAATTATGTGATGAGGTTGACCTAGAATTACAAATGGGTCTGTAATCAAAAATAAATAGTATTTTGGTCATACAATCTTAAAACTCTTTAACCTAGCCCATTTTTTTTTTTCAGAATATTTTTTTTTTCTTATATGTAAAACTGTGTTGTATTTTTCAATAGAGTTATACAGCCGTGTAAGCGAACCTAACGACGACGGACACAAAACGCCGTGTCTATTAATGAAACTAAAATCTGTAAAAGAGGAAGTGGACGTTGCAATACAGCTTAAAAAATTTGATCTGAACAAATTTTAAGACATTGCAAGATTATTGAAACTTGAAATTAAATAATTATTATTTCACCATTAATAAGCTTCTTTAATCAAAAAAATCATAGCCTATATTAAAAAAATACATCATGTGCTAATCAAATGCGCTAACAATTGGTGTACAACAATACTGCTAAAATACAGTTTTGTTGTACACCAATTGTACGCTGTACTTGTAGCTGTGTGTACATTCGAAATGCCAACCAGAGTTTGATGGCCCTAATTACTAGTGCCAATGTATTGCGTGCCCCTTGACACACTCAAGGTTTAATTGCTGTTAATCAAGAATTTGGGATCATCGTGTTGTTGTGCTAATGTTGTTCGCTGTACGCGCTGTTCTCCGCGTAGAGGCCCTTTGTTGGATGACGCTGACGTCATTGTTGTATGCGTGTGTGGAGTTAATTTTTTTTTTTTAGAATATTTTTTTTGATTAACTGACGCTACGCTATATTAAGGGTCATAGTTTTGATTGACTCACGTTTTAAGTGAGGTATTCCGAGTAAACGACGTTTTCTTAGGACACGCAGTTTTTGCAGAAATTGATTTTTGATTTTTTCACAAACTTGATCTTAAGGCTTGATATAGTGTGAACTCAAACTGAAAACCCTACGACTAGCAGGAAAAAGTATACATAACTTGACCCGATTTTCATCAAATCGAATATTCTTGATTGAAGAATATTCTTGATCAGCTTTTATCTCGTTGAAATCAGTCCCTTCGTGTGCGAGGTGTGACACCAGAAGCAGATACTTAGATACACAGGTTATACATTTAACACCCCGCTATTTGTGTCTGGGTTTAAAACAAGGACCCAGTAAAAAACTACCAAGTCACTACTATAATTTTTGCTGTTCATTGCACAAGGAGAGTAACAGCAAACGTTGAACAGAAATACAGTCGGGATGAATAACTAAGGTCATCAGTAAGAAATAACATAAAACCTCACATGCATTAAACTAACAGTTTCAATCGTTATACAAACATCCACATCGTTTCTAACATAACACTCTGGTAAAGTTATGGTGGGCCTGTTTGTAATATCTACATTTTTTATCTCGTATGCTAGTGGAAAGCCACTTAACCTGTCTATGTTGGCACTGCTGCATGCAACGGTTTTAAGCTTGATGAGCAAATCGTGTAGTTAAAGCCAAAATGCGGTACGTTCCGTGACAGCCTGACAACTAATAAGGTTTTTAAATTATTTAATGAAAATATATTTGTCAACATGTTTGCAAAAACTTACTCTTTTGTAGATTGAATGATTTGGTTATTTGATTCTCAACATTTTATAAATAAGATAGGCTGAATCCATTCCCGTAAAAAAGAAAAAGTATATTTTATAGCGATTGATGGTGCTTCTAGTTGAATCAATTATGCGGATTTTGATAATTATATAACGGCCGGGTTAGACTCGCTTTTATCTACAAACAAAACTTGTTCGGGTAGCATATTGGTCTTAACGTGTTACAAATATGATTTTATTATACGACAATATCCAATAATTTGCTATGGGTTTTGACAGTTTCTATTGGTCGATTAGTGGTTTTGCACTAGTGGACATTTTAAATTACTTAATGCATATATAATTAGCAATCATCATGAAATATAATTTCATACGTCAGTTGTAACTTATTCGAATTCGTTTGCCCGCATATAACTTTTTACGCTTTTCTGTTAGTATAAAACTAAATTTTTGTTCGGTTCGCAACATACTATAATTTTTATAATATATGTACCTTGTGATACGCTGTAGGATTCTGTAAATAAATAAATAGAATTACGTAGGTTGTGGGTTTCGGGAGTATTCCTCAGTAAATCCCTTGTTTTGGTAGTGTAAAAACATTTGTGATAAACAATGATTCGTCAGAGTGGACATCATCTTTCTGTTCTAGGGTTCTTCATGACTAATTCGATTATATATGGCGTTGATATTTTTAAACTTTTCAAATCATCTGAATGCAGATGCTATATGATTCAGCTAATAATAATAAATGAAAAAAGATAAATAAAGAAAAGGGTTTTTACATTTTTATAGTAATATTGATTCGTGTTGTACCTACATTATAGTTATTGCAGAGTTTTTGATCTGCTGTACTAGTTATAATAAATGTTAATGACGTCCGAGTGGGGGTAATGGGTAATAGCCTGCCTCATACGCTAGAGTATCTAGGTTCCCGTCCTGGCCAGGGCATTCATTTGTGTGACGAACACAGATTTTTGTTCTCGGATCATGGTTGTTATATGTGAATTTTTATTATGGGTTCGCTGTGTGGTAATCCATAAAATAATTTCTGATTACTTTAGGACCATACAGTTGGTGTGCTTTTTTGGGGATTCATTATTATTATCAGAAGTTTGATCATTTACGACCTAATAACACTGTCTTTAAGAGGCTAAATGTATGAACTTAGTCAAAAAGAAAAGTTTAGAGTTCAGTGTTAAGAATGTTAAACAAATGATTGAAGCCATTAAGGAGTGTTATTTCGAGTTTATTTAAAGTTTACCAAACGTTAATAATAACTTCTTTAATTATTTTAAACTTAGGTATATAACTCTAAACCCAAGATTAGACCGTTGAACTTGAATTGTTACTAAATATAAAGATAAAATAATGTCAGCGACAATTAACTTCGTACGTAATTTTAAATTACAATTATAGGAAAAAAAATCTAAATCTAGATTACACTTTTTATGATGACGTTATATTTGAAAAGGCATATTTAGGGTAGCATTTGTTATCGTCTACGTTTAATTTTAGATCAACGGTATCAATGGCAGTATTTCTTAGCTCCTAGGTTCTTTATGTAACATGGACAAACATTATTACAATATAGATATCAGTCTTCGAGCCTAAAAAATTGACATTAATGTATTGTTCATCCTATTTCCTTCCGATTCCCCTGAGTCAACAACCCATACTAATCTAGACCATTATTAATAGTGCATGAATTGATATATCCATACTTACAGCCCCTCAACATGACGGGTCGGGGCGCGCGGCCAGAGCCGACGCCGCCCGAGAGTGCTCTCGCGGCGGAGATGTTCGACCACTTTTGCGCTGCTGGCACCATGAAGCAGATCCTGGCTCTGCACAGGGAAATATGCAACACCCTTACGCTCAAACCTAACAGGCTTCCAGACTTTTATCCAAAGTTGAAGGTAAGTCATTAGATATTTTCTTTGTATGGTTATAAATTTAGTTACTTACCAATTTACCGGCGGTTCTGCTCCTTACTGCAATCGTGTAGAACTTCATACCAATGTTTTTGCGTCCATTCGTAGGTCAAATAATTTATTTTAAAATTATTTTAAATTGCCTTCTTGCCAGCATTTTCAATCGCGTAGAATTTCATTTAAACTAGGCCGCCGTATTTCAACGACTTGGGGTAGACTAATATCCACAGTGCAAAATTTCAAACCTGTAAACGTTGTATACAAAATTTCAAACCTGTAAACTGTTGTATACAAAATTTCAAACCTGTAACCTGGTGTATACAAAATTAAAAAGAATACAAGTGTTTAAACTTTTTTTTGATAGTTCCTTTATACAAAGACAGGGTAAAATTTGAT
Organism: Marasmarcha lunaedactyla; assembly: GCA_923062675.1. NCBI lineage: Eukaryota > Metazoa > Arthropoda > Insecta > Lepidoptera > Pterophoridae > Marasmarcha > Marasmarcha lunaedactyla. Next base: position 5,647,136 of record OV281339.1, on the reverse strand, counting down.
TTATTGTTAACTAGGTTTATCCTGAATAACTTTAGCATATACTATTAGGGCTTACTGACTAATCATTAAAGCCTTAACCATCCGATATAACTAAAGACAAAATAAGTTAGTTAATCGAATTGACTGCAGGGCAGTAAAAGCTTTTAACGTAGAGGACACAAGGGAAACATCAAATGGTAGGGTTCCATTAAAGTGACCCATTAAAGGCGCGATGGGTTTTCTAAATTTCATTTAGCGTATGTATATTAAATGATCTTTGTTATAATAATAATATATCCTTTTATGAACAAATTCAATGCAGTTGCCATTTACTTCTTTATTATGCACCTTGTCTTATAAAGATACAGGAGCTCCGTTATATGACGCAAGTAGACTGAATGGCGGCAGAATATTTCAATATGATATTGCCTGTATAATCAAATAAATACATGCAGAACACTTTCAAAATTCAAGAGCAGGCAGCCAGCGCTGATTGAAATGCCATAATGCAGTAGTATTTGTTTTTCTTTCCGAGGTGAGCGCTGTATATTGGAGTTCGCAAGCTATAAATAAATCGTTCGATGGAAAATTCAGATATTTTCGTAGTTTGCTTGTTTTTCTAGTTGAAGCCACAAAATCAGTCTGTCTGTGTTCGTATTACATAATATGAATATTAGATTTTTTGCATAATTGAGAGATCTTAACAGAAGTTATAGAACAATCATTTCATTATTTGTCAAGAAACGCCTATTGGTGTCTATGTTCCTTTTCAAAGTATTGTTCCATATTGAGGCTAATAATAACCTTCGAAAATTTGAGGATAAGTGTATTTAACAAAAAAAGGTACTGCTTATGCTCCCGTAGAGCATTTTAACTTCATATATTCGCCGTGTCATTTCCACCCACATTTGGCAAACTCGGATGATTAAGCATCCCAAATTTAGATTTGGTTGTCATTTTGACGCCCTTAAAAGAGAAATGGCAAGAATACCCATTGAGTTGATCAATTAAGTGTTCCCCGGTGGTAAACAGGTGCGACGTACCCGTAATGAATTGCAGGCTATGTTGGCCACACGCCACGTGATGCTCGCTCTGGATATTTAGGAAACGCTTGCGGGATTCCGAGTGTTTTTGAAATAATAATTGTGACCTATTTTTATTTTGTGAACGAGAGAGTAATGTGCTTTGAAAAATTTCTTTTTTAGCCGATGTAAGTTGATCTCCTGTTTAAAAATGTCAAAAAGAGGCAATAATTCTATTTAGCAGATGAATTACCTTAATACAAGAGCTAAACTTATGCATACCACAAGTATTGTACGATAATAAACATTAAAGCGATCGAGAATTTTAGTATTGTGAAACTAGATATATTTGGATATACACCAACTATAATCCTGTGTTATAAAATGGGTTGTTATATAAAGATCTATTCTAATTTTCTATTAATAACAGTTGACATACCTAACGCACGTGTTTGAATAGTCAACGCAATGACAAGTTGCGTTCGAGCTAGGTATATAATTGTTATCGTAACACGACTAGTTCTATCAATTGTAGCTACCGTGGATAATTATTAACGAGATTATTAACAATTAAAAAAATCCATGACCATCGCTTAAGGCAAGGCTAGTGAGTTTCATACATAAATTACGTAGGAGCGTTTTATTCCAATACTTATACGAATATTGTGCCCTGATTTTAGAGCGTGTGGGAGGGTATGGTTTTCTCTCAAACTTGAACTAAACATACACAGAACCTGGTTTGATTTTAATTTAGTTATTGATTTAAAGTTGAAGTTCGAAGCTGTTTTTATTGAATGTATTTGTGAACTATTATAACTTCGTTCATTAAGTTGTGTATCTTATGCGGTGTTTATTAGTATAGAGAAGATTACAATTAAGGGGATGATTAGCTAAAATCAATAGTGTATAAAAAGTAGTTTAGAAGTTGAAAACAAATCACAATCAGATGTAAGAAGCAACCTTATTCTGTTACCAACAAGAAGTCAATTTGCCTTCTAAGAAAGTAATTAAAAATTTGATCTGCTACTGACTTTTATTAGTTAGTCAAGGAAAAAATTTTTTTTATATCCCAAAAGACTGAAATAATAAGACAATGGCAATAAGCACTGTATTAAGGAATTCCACCAAATTTTCCACTGCTTCCATGATGCTCCTTCTCCTGCTCCACTGATACTTCGTCAACTGCAATTAGCCGTATTATCCTAATTAAATTTATTTAATAATGAGTATTTTAGTCCTAGTTATTCTACCGCACAAGCATCCAATACACATACAATATTGTGATAATTCAAAATATTTTTCTGTACTGGTCCAAGATAACATTTCATTTACTTGGTTATTGGTTCCGAGCAATAAAATGTCATCAACTCTTGGCGATAAAACTGAGTGTGAGTGTCAGGACCAATGAACTGTGGTTCCGTACAGACAGAAGGTGCATTTAATGAAGAAATGCGGCTTAAGATGAAAGGTTGCAAGCCTTTCTTTTTGTATCTTTGTAGGTCTGACTTCATTTACTTGTAATTGTACATGTAATTACCTGCGTCGCTGTCTGCTTCTGAACCCTTCATTTATCGTGACAGATCGACAGAATACTTACGGATATGACATTAAAAAAGCCTTCATGCTGTAATTTTTCAGCTAACTATTTAGTGCATGATTTTGCATGTTTATAAAATCAATGAATACTTTTCTATACATAACCTTATATGGCGATAATTAAATAGAAGAAAGTAATTTATAGCCACGAATAATACAGTAATCCCAGGCCCCTATGGTACCTAGAAAGCGTGACTTAATAATTAATTATAAATACATTGTGTTATGTAATTTTAAATGAGTATGTATTATCGTAGCAACAATCGATACTGGATGACGTGCACCTCGAGTTGTATCTGCATATTAGTTAGATGAACGCATCTTTGCACATGCGTGCAGATACTTTGTTTCATCTGTTAGTGATGATTTAATATAGTATATGACCGCTTCATTCTGTGTTACCTGATGAAAAAAAGTTGATGTTTTATCTCTAGTTTCATGCAATGTGGGATTCTAGCTCTAACTACAATATGGAATTCGACCTCCGCTTCGCAGACAACGAGGCAAGGTGTAACTCATATATGATTACAACTGGCTTTAGTTATTAGCAACAATTCGTTCACTATATTGAACTTAAACTTTTTTTTTATAACAAAAATACTACTACAAATTTTGTTTCTAATCATTATGATACTAAATATTCTCAACTAACTCAATATTTTCTTATCCAACCCAAATTAAATACCATTACTAATTAGTATTATTGAAATTGGATAACGACGAAATTAAGGAGTATAATAACAAAGGCGTAGGTAAATCAATGTAATGGAATAATAAACATGTGATGAACCATTATGTAAATGATTGTCCTCTCAGAATCGAACTCAAGTTTTTTTAAAGTGTTTTTAACGGTGGCCTCTGTAATATATAAAATATAATATCCTAAAAATGTTCAAGTACTTAACGATTTGAATAGAAATGAGTGCTATTTATACACCTGTCTTCAAAGACTTCAATATAAAATGAAATTGTAAGCAATTGGGTACATAGAATTTTTTTATATAATATAAAAGCAATAACAGCTTATTTCGTTTTCAATAAGTTAAAAATATACTGAGGAAATTGAATCTATTGAGCTTTACAAGAAGTACCGTCCTCGTTGTCGTGAAGGTGTCCATATTCTATAGCCAATTTGGTAAAAACATATTAAGATTCTTATTTGTTCAGGTATTTATGTTGTTTGTGTCGATAAATGAGCAGGGGACTTAAGACTGTTGACATTTTCTTTAAAAAATTCCTTGATAATATCAAGATGTTTATGATCCTTTAATTTATACATAAAAGTTTGAGCTCTGGTTGTCACAAATTTCACACTTCGCTTGTCGCTCGTTGGAAGAACGTCAATAATTGTATTTTTGATTTTAAATTGAATTGTGCATTGGTATCTTTTTGATAAGTCTTTCCGAAATAATGAGGTTTTTGATAAAACCATTTGAATATATCTGATTTCTATGCCTAATGTAATTTTAAAAGAATGTTAGTATAATGACGTAACGGAGCAGGTAAAATGTTTATTATGAAACCTGGATTGAACAGTTCTTCAATATGGTATCTTGTGACAGATATTTATTGAAAACACTGACGTGACTGTTTATCAAAGAGTAAGTAATTAGAAATGGATGCTACTCGATGTCGTCATGTAGAGGTTGAATGAGATTCAAATATTTGATCATTATCGTTAAAATAACCAAATATTTTAGAAAAGTATACCTTTAAATGGTTTTTGATTTAAAATCTATTCTTTTTCCTTTACATAGGTATCGAATTGTGGTTCGTTGATTACAATGCTACAAAAGAAAATTATAATTTGTCTCCTAAGTGGATACTCTTTTCATTCTTACCGATTAATTATTGGAATTTGAAAAAAAGTTATTTTATTTGTAATATTTATTTATCTAACTAACAAATATCTCTCTGAACACCTTGTTCAGTGATGCCGCGGCATCTTGTTCAAATATGGTCTCTCACGAGATTCGTGTAAGACAGTTTTCTATACGGTGCATATTTGGCAGAGATACATATTAAGCAGAATTTTTAAGATATTAAATAATGAATTCAATGCAGTGGCTTGCGTGACAGTGCCGCATCCATTTTCTTTTAGCGCTGTCAATTCTGTGGGAATATTCTAAGGAAAAACGACCGTACACGCTGCTTTTTTGTCTAATCTTGTCGTTCTGTATAAGTACATCGATGGCTTGTGACATTCTTATCTATATCTGGTATGTGTGTTCGCGATTAATTTTATCCGACACGGCGAAAGTGCAATATTGTTTTTTTAAAGCAGATAAGCATGCGAAATTAGCCTTGCGTTCATATATATTATGTCTGATCATATTTTTTATGCTTTTGTTTGCGTTCTGCATGAAGCGATTGTGTCTGGTGGTTTTATGAGCAACACTGTAAGAATGAATTTAAAGTGTTTCCTGACGAGTTGAGTAATTAACACAAATATTGTTAGACTGTCAAGGTTGTTCCTGAAATTTCAATTAATAAATATATTTCCGTTGTCCGATGACCGTTTAAATTATTTAGCGCAAGCGAATTAAACTAAAGTTTCAGTATCTAAAATAAGTAAACATTTATAATCGCATACATAAATGTGTTTGGTAATGTGACAAAGTGTACTGGTTCGCTACCGTTCTGAGCTCTGAACTCCTTGCAAACCAGCAGACCGTGTTTACTGTTGCATCAACAAAATTATTGTAATCCCTTACTTAACCATTTTCACAGGGAACGCTGTACAGTTATAAACGATTTATAATTTTAAAGCTTTGCCTTGGTTGTTCTATGTCACTGACAGTTTGTGATGTTACGTTTTGACTTGTGAGCTCAGACGGGCAGATTTTGTAACATCCCAGTGACAAAGTGTTTGACAGAGGACTCTTTATGCACAAGATGATCTTAAAACGTGAAGCACTGATGAAGTGATGCCATTTGGCATCTTGATCGTAGAGGTCAATAACCAATGTGACATTAAAAACGGTGGTGTTATCATTTTGCTTCATAATTTCACAGGCGACGAATCGCAGGTGAATAACACCATTATTGATGCGTTGCCTTAGGTTTCAGTAGCAAATGCATTTGTTAATATAATTTCACTTTTTTTCCCCCTAACAGAGTTGTGTTACAACTTTGACCAGCATGTGTTTGTGTATGTGTGTTTGTCGGTGGCATCGTTGCTCCCTAATGTAATGTTAATGCAGTATTTTTTGTTTAATAACTGTGTCAATCTAGAGTATTCTTAGTCATGTTTTAATTTGTGCTTAAAAATAACTTGTATTTACAGCGGTTACATTAAGAAGGCCTGTAAGTACCGCCCCAGAATTAATCTAATCTAAAAAATGAGTCTACTAGCACGGAAATAGTCTGTCCTTTTCTCTCGACTGTAATAAAACTCGAATGCACGCAGATTATATGTCACCGGTAGATATCAAATTATGGACTTATACGACTTTACCACTCAAGAGTATTGCAACAAAGAAACATTAATTAGTAATTGAATTTTGTGAAAGTTCTACCTTATTATTTATTAGAAAGACTTTATTTATATTAGAAAGACTTTGGCTTTGTGATAACAAATATAACTTTCCTTTTATATATCAAGTCATCTAAATTAGTTAAAGCATTTAAGATCAATGACATATTACATATAGACAAGTAATACCCAAATATTACCGCACAATAAAACGGCGTCAACGTAACTATAGATGCCTCCCCGATATATAGAGTAATATAATTTGTGGGAGAAGGAAAGAATAATACGGTTCACTTGTAAGAAAGAGATACCTATGTACTTCGTGACGTTGCTTCGCACTAATTGGTCGCAAGCGTACGTGACGTAGTACGTAAATTGTCGAAACTCTATAGCGTTGTCCCTTTTACTCCCACATACAAAATCATATTATATCTCGCTCTTCGAGTTTGTTGAAACGAATAGCCATTTCAATATTAAAACCTTATTTTAAATACCAAAATAAAATAATAAATAAGATAGTTATACAAAATAGTACTTACACATGAAAAGAAACGTTTATTCTATCTTTAACAGTAACATTGTAATTAGTACACTGTCTAAACACACAAGAAGGCATTGTACGGTATTAAAAACACAGAATAGGGAAAAAGTTTTGTTTGATGTTTAGCCGTGACACTGGGTTGCACAAAACTGAGTCAAATAGCCGGCAACTGCCCTGCATTTGCGCTGCCATTTTGAAGAGCGGATAACCTGTCTGTATGTAATATGTCATTGTGTAAGATGGTCTTTCTTTTTCTACGCTATTACAGCGTAACTGTTATGTTGGGAGCTGTGAATTTTGTAATAAACCAACATGTAGAATATAAATCGGTCGTCCTCTTTTCATCTTTCATAATGTTGAATATTTAATTGTGTGTAGTCAGGACAGTTCCGTTGCATTTTATTTTTATTATTTTCATAAGTTTTATTGTTGTGATAAAGTTTTAATTTATCGTCTTTGTGATTTATTATACGCTCTTAGTAATAGAAAATCCTGCGAGTTCTAAATAATTTTTATTGGCTAAAGTAGACACGCGGTAAGAAGCGAAACAATAATTCAGAACTATTGTTTCGCTTCGTTGCTACTTTCCAAAATGAGTTACATAATTTTATTACTATGAAATAAGTTTAATTTTGCGATGTTTTTTATTATTTGCTAAACGCGCTTAATTTAAGCAGTAAAATGTTATGTAAAAGTGTGGCCTGAGCGAATTTATAACATTCCTAAGATGAAAAATGAACGATTATTAGATTTAATTATGCTGTTCAATCTTGACTTGTGAAGCTTGCAATTATGCTATCGGTTTTCTTTAAATTTTGCATTTATACAAAATGTTCATATCTTATATTTGATGAATCATATATTATAGATGCGAATTATTTTCAATCGACTTATCTGTCATGTTTTGAGTAAATTTATGTAGTTTAAAACAACAAAGGGCCTCATTCTAAACTATCCATATTATTAATATAAAAAGGAAATAGTTGTTCGTTTGTTTATGATTTTCAAAATTCTTTTACCATTACAAAGAAACATTATATTGAAAATGCCTGTTAAATATATGAAAAATCCGGGAGGAGGCCTACGGTTTTTACAAAATTATAAGTTTAGCAAACATTATAATAAATACATTATAGTCGGTTTGTCTTTTATTGAAATCGCCTGTTAATAATTCCCAATCGTAATGTCACGTGACAGAGAAACTTTAGAAAACAAGCGGAGTTTTGAAGTGCGGACAAAACTGTTTTATAATGGATATGCACGTTTAAATAAGATTGATTGCTCATAAAATAGTTGTGCTGTTTATAGGGCCATATAGTTGTCCATGATTTGGCTCTGTCCATTCATTGCTTGATGAAATCATTGTGAGCTGTGAGTTTGAGAAGTGAATTGCAATGTTATCAACTTTAAACTTTTAACCTTTTATATATTGGCATACAAACAAATGAACGACGCGTCCAATACAAAAATTTAAAAATAAGGGTCATGGAGTCATTTATGAAAGTTATAAGTTTGAATTTGAAGCATTATGTTCCGGTCGACTTTTACTTAAAACAGTTTTCACCCCATGCAGTTTCGCACATTAATTTGAACTGAAACTAACTGCAGCTCCGTTTTTTCATATCTTTTATGAGCATTCATAGCGTTTGGGTTAGGACAGTTTTGAGCACGAACGCGAAACATTACTTACAAAGTCAGCTACTAAGGACCTACACGATTTACTAAGCTCAACACTAAATCCATTCTCTAATAATTTACAGGCGAAACTAGTGAACTCCTGGAAAGCGCAGGCATTGTTCAAGAAGTTCGACGCCCGCGCCAATCACAAAGTGTACGCTAAAGGGACTGCCTGCGCAGGGAGCAAGGTGCTCATTATTGGTGGTGGACCCTGTGGCCTAAGAGCTGCTATCGAGTGCCAATTGCTGGGAGCCAAAGTTGTGAGTGCCTTAAAGTTAGTTAGAAGAGAATTTATTGTAAAGAAAGTAAAAATGTGAATTTTACACAGTTTTGGATCCCCGATGTGACAATCTGGGAGGTATTAACGTACATGTAATTGAGTATTTAATTATGACAACTATAGATATCTTTTTTCAAAGTGTTTTTTATGAACGGTGCTTTGGTATAAACAGCTCTTAAATTCGATAAAGCCTTGCTTTGATCATTATTTTACATTTCTAAATCTGGTTACTGTCAGCTAACTTTCACCTGAAAATTGGCAGATTTTGTGCAGAGTTGTAAATTGTCTTCTTATTCTATATTATCTCAAAATACGTGCAACTTTCCAACTACAAACAAATTAATAAACTTACTGCGCATTGTTTACAACATTGTCCTACAATTTTGTAATGGGTGCCAAAAACAAGAAAATAGTTTTCCGTTTTCATTTATATAAAATTCATTCAATTTGTATTTACGAAAACTACGTCACCCGATTCAAGATTTAGGTCTCCTCTTCCAAACTTGCCAGAGGCTATCACACTACACTTGACTTTGGTTTATTATAGAAAAAAAAACATTTGCTTGTTGGAACCTTGTTGGAAACGAATAAATCCAATTTCAACCATTACAAGGCATAATTATCCGTAATTACACAGGCTATCGAAACTCCCACGTTATCGGGAATCATGCGGATGTATCCTCATTGGGACATCTAATATTAAATAACGTCGATGCCACAAACTGACTATACCCTCTCTCCCCTAGGGACAGTAGTATGACCTAAATCATGGGCGGACCCTTAAACCCCTGATTCGATAATAGCTTGCACACGATCATCTATGATTGCAACTACTTTCACACATGGTAGTGAATGACGGATATGCCTCTCCATGCGTGCGACCCACCGCGTGTAAACTGCGGTGACGATTTGATCGTCTCAATTACTTGATGCGAAACTACTGAGTTCCGGGACTTATTGTCTTGTTTGACTCAAGTACCGACTGTAATGCCTCCATCCTTGCTTGCTTGATTCTAGTATTATAAACAAAATAGTGAGTTTCTTCACGTTTGTATTTGTTACTCCTTAGCCCAACATTTGATCATTATTTTATTTTGCATACAGCTCTGGTTTAAAGGACATAAGTGGTCTTTCGCCCAGAGAAATTACGGTCCCGAGAGAAAAACTTTGTCAAAAGCTCCTTCAAGTTATTATCCATTCGTAATGAATTATGTTATAATTCAACTGTGGTTCTTCCGCCTACCTACGAGTTAATTAAAATTGTAAACTAGACGTAATCACCAAATATTTCACGTTACGTATACAATGCGAGTTACGGACTAAAACACTTTGTTACGTAGGACCGTTATACCAAGTAAAGATAAGATATGAAAACTGGTAAAAAAATATCAAATCACATAATGTGAAAGATTACATGAATTGACGTTGGTTTCTTGCTGTAAATGCTAACAATATACGCCGCTCGTATGTTCACAGCCATTTCTGTAGATTCTTTCAGTCCATATAAGTAAAAAAGGTCTATTTATTTTTAAATTGTAAACATTGTATTGTATGCGATGGCTTAATGCCACAAGGCATTCTCTACCAGACAACATTTAGGCAGTAAAACGGGTGTAAACAGTGTGTCAAGTGAGTCATGTCATCGAACATATATTTTGACTTTACGCAGAATACTTAACGTATTTTATTAAAGTTTTAATTTTAGAAAATAATCTTTTAATGTTTTTATGATGATGAGAGATCTCTTTTTTGTTTATCAGTTTCTTACTGAGGGGAGCTATAATCGGCTCACTAATGTTTATATAAGTTATTATGTAATTGCACAGTATTCGTCATACTAAGTCATAGTATCAATTCCCTCTAATATGGTTGAGGAGGGCGCTGGCTGGATCCCGTGTTGACTCGTGAACGGGTGCCGTTTGAGGGTGTTCGTCGTTTGGATACTTGGGGGGAGGGATACTTGCCGCGGAGGAAGACTCTGTAAATTTATTTTGAAAAAAATATACCTGTGAAGTTTCTTGCCAGTTCTTCTTCACGAAGGTTTTTTCGAACTGGTGGTAGATTCATGTTTTATTAGACATCAAAAAGAACAAGTAATTGTCAATGTTGAGAAATAAATATTTCATTTCATTTTATAGGTAAATAAAAATTGGTATTTAGTTTTTATGACATTACGAAGCAAAGTAATCAAACAGAGAACTTAAGATAAATCTCATACATTTTATTTATTTATTCAATGAAACATATAATTCAATAAATGGAAAGAAATTTTATTACTCTTTATGTGTGTAAGGAAGGTATTTTTTATAATTATATTTAATCGTTTTCAAGACAAAAGAGCGTGCTTGAAAATTCCATACCCATTAAAGGGTTAGATGTTAATACGTCTGTTTATTCCAGGTCAAATAAATATATTTATTTACGGAAACTCAATTTTCATTCGCTTTATTAAAACATATTCGCATTTATAATTCTAGTTATATTAATATTAAAATAAATACTGATTATCTTTTATTTTACACACGATAGAATATCTAATTTTTATTTTTTTTATTTCATTACAGGTAGTGGTAGAGAAACGTGATCGCATATCCAGAAACAATGTGCTACATTTGTGGCCTTTCGTGATTCATGACCTACGAGCTTTGGGGGCTAAGAAGTTCTTCGGTAAATTCTGCGCGGGGTCCATTGATCATATCAGTATAAGACAGCTGCAGTGTATACTCTTGAAGGTACATATTACTTTGGATAAACAACAAATTGTGTCATCAGTGACCAAAACGGCATAAATATTTGTTCCTACCAGTATCAGGAACTATAACTTTTGTGGTAGAGCAAGGCTATGACTATCCAAGATATATGCGAGGAATCACGGCGCCAAACGAAGAAAATATTGACCAGTAGCGTTCGTTTTTGTCTTTTTTGGTTGGGAAAATGAAGTTACAAACCTTCCCATTGGTAGTTTCTTTCATAAAAATCCGACGAGCTTCCCTTCCCCGCACAGCTTCCACAAGAAAAAATAACTATACACAGACATATTTGTTAAGCACATGTGTGATATAACTCCTCTTATGAATTAATAAAAATAATGTTCAGGAAAGGAAAGGTGTGATATGTAACTGTAAAGCTAGAATCTATGTAGCATAGTCTCCAAATTATCTCATCAGCTAATGAGCTATGGTTAAATAAAACGCGACCTTGTTGTACATTGGTATAGTGATGACAATATAGTGATGAAAATCACTTTTGTAATTTTTTCTTAAGATAAGTGTCTCACGCTTCCAGAGTATGTATTCTATACAGCATAAAAGAAAGTCGCTATTTATTTGAACATTTAGTTGGGATAAGTGGGGTATTTTTTTTTCGGGAGCACCCCCGCGAGTGTTTATGTGGGACTCCCGTATATGCTAATGAGACCCACGGTATACCCACTAAACCCCCCCCCCCCATCATCCTCCTCGCCGCCTTGTGACGGGGTTACGGGAACGCTTTCGCTCACATCCGCGACCCCGCCGGCGGTTGCCGCCCACAAGCGGCTCCATCGCGAAAGCCCGAAGGCCCTCCACAATGGGCGCTCCAGATGGTAAGGTTCGCCCCCCTCCTCGACCTCCACCAGTACTGTAGCAGACTCCCCCGAGTCTGCTACTAAGAGGCCATGGATACCAGATAACTGGTACCCGTTGGCAGATAAGGTCGGTGGTTCCACGCCTCGGCTGCAGAGGATAGGGCAAGCGGCGCACCGCAAAACCGCCTCTTCCTCTGCGGCCCCACCAGTGCCGTTTTTGACGGAACGGCCTTGCCAGCTCGCAGGAGGTAGGGAGAACGGTGCACCGTAATATCGGCACTCCTCTTCTTCTGCGGTCCCACCTGCACGCGCGTTCGCAGTGGGAGTGCCCTCCTTGGGCCAGCCGGCGGCCCAAACAAGCCGGCCCTGTTTGCCTCTTAGCTTCACCGTGGGTGACCAGTCCACAGTTACTAAGCCCCCCCTCCACGACAAGGCGGGGGGGGGGGAAATGGGATACTAGTCTAAGCCCTATTCATCAGATTTGAGCCTAATTCTATATTAATTATTATTATTATTATTTGGTTATTACTTAGAGCTTAAATTTTTTTTAAACAGGCTTATTTCGAACTAATTTTTTTTTCAGGTCTCCCTGTTGCTAGGAGTTGAATTTCACGAAGGCATCAGTTTTGAAGAACTCCTAGAACCTACAGTATCGGAAAATTCAGAAAGTAAGTGTTTTTATAAATAATAATAATTCAAATTGTAAATAAACACTCCGTGAACAGCAAATGACTCTGTACCCGATGACATTCAAAAGTCCAATATAAAGTATAAGGTTTATTTAGCATTTGCCAAATGCTTAGCTGCTACAATAAACAATTTCACTCAATTGATATATACCATCTCACAAAGCAATCATTTAAAAATTCTGTTATCGTAGAACTCTATGCAGATCAAAAGTGACATCCGAAACTATTACCATTGTAATACTTGAACGTAAACCTAACATACATACATATAATATTTTTATACACACACGCATACACATATTCGCGTACTATTATTATTTATAAATTCATATATATTAGTCAGAATTTATCTCAACTTCCTTTTTTTGTGTTCCTCTCTGTCATTTGTTTTTTGATTAATGTAGTGTTCTCAATCCAAAAAATGTAAAAAGTTCACATGGGTATTCTACTCTATATGACCGTTTTAAAATTGTGAGCCTTTTATTGGCGGTCTGTTTCAGCAATTAAATACAAAAATTGTAAATTAGACCTAAGTGCTGTTGGCTCTGTGAAACAATAAATTTAAAAAAATAAAATTATAACTTCTGACAGTGGTAAATAATTATAAAACATATCCGGTTTGCAATATTACTCATAAGATCTTATTTAATTGATTGTTGGCAATTACCTATTTTTTTTAATCATTATTGTTAGCAGTTACTTTTATCACCCCACTATATTACAAATTCAATTTATGACATAAAAGTTACGCTTTGTAAAAAAAACATTTACGACTCTTTTCTTCGTACAATGCAGGACTTGATGTACGCACTTTTTGTTTTGTTATAATTTAACATATTTAAGCCACTTTGTCGGTGGTTTTCATTTTGAGCCTACTGCATTATATGTAAAGAATATTTTCGTGTGGCTACAAATGAAATTGTTAGTTTTTGCACGTTTTTATTCGTTTTCGCGCGCTCAAATCTTGCGTTTGTTGTAGTCTATTACGTAAATCGGAATAAACCAGTTCGTGAATCATATACCATTAATGCAAACGCAATAATGTTTCCGAGTTCGTTTTGGCTGTACCTACAAGCCAACAAAATCATAATATTAAAACACAATATAAAATCTTTGTACTTCGTTTACCAGCATTAGGTTGGCGAGCCCGAGTATTGCCCGCGGACCACGTGGTCTCTCAATACGAGTTCGACACTCTGATAGGAGCAGACGGCAAACGAAACACCCTCGCGGGGTTCAAGAGGAAGGAGTTCAGAGGAAAACTAGCCATGGCTATTACAGCAAATTTCATCAACAGGCACACGGAGCAGGAAGCTTCGGTGAGGTTTTTCTTACTTTTTGTTTTTATACTCACCCAAACAAGGGATGGTGTCGGGCAATTTATACTCAGTGCGGCCGGCTTGTAGTACTTAAGTTATTAAAACTCATTGATACACTTGCTGTCGCCAGGGATCGAACCCGGAACCGTCAGTTTTTGTATGTTTTCCGCTTTGTGTTTATAAACTTGATATGTTTTATATATTTTTTATTTTTAGCCTTGGCTTTCTCCTGCGTTATTCTCAATCCCTTGTTACTTCGTGATAATGTGACTTTGCAACGGGTACAGATTTTTTAAAGATTTTTCGATTATATATAAACAAACTAAGAAATTCTCTTGATACTTTTGGTAATCGTTTTTTGCCACCGAAACCGAAATTTACCGTTTTATGAAATTGTAGCACTAGAAATATATATTTTTATGTATGTTTTATGTATTTCCTACAGTAGCACAATATACATCACTTTTACCTTGTTCCTTTTTCATTGTTTACAGGTTCCTGAGATCAGTGGAGTGGCGTTTATATTCAATCAAAAATTCTTTAAGGATTTGTACGAGAACACAGGAATTGACCTAGAAAATATAGTTTACTACAAAGATGATACACATTACTTTGTGATGACCGCCAAGAAACACAGTCTGCTTGACAAAGGAGTTCTTTTAAAGGTTAGTTTATAGATAATTATTATTCAGTAATTTTAAAGGAACTTGAAATAAAAAAGCAACTTTACAAAGAGGATAAAAATCGCCATTGCAACAAATAGATGAAGAGATTCTTTTGAATCGTAACCAAGAAATCAAGTCAACTATGAAACAAAATCCCTACCGAGCAAGTTTTCCGAACGATAACAAAAGACATCCGAATTCAAAATAACTTCTTGAATAATATTTCCAGCGATCCGTCCATTGAAGACTAATTATAAGTTGATAATACTTTTCTGCCACAGGATTTCGCAGACGTATCTCGTTTGCTTAGCGTCGAAAACGTGGATCGCGCAGCGTTGATGCGCTACGCACAAGAGGCGGCCCGCTTCTCTACCATGGGCCGACTGCCTTTGAAGCAATTCGCGTTGAACCACTACGGCGAACCAGATGTGGCGTTGTTTGACTTCACTTCGATGTATGCTGCTGAGAATGCGAGTATGGTAAGTTTAAGGCTGAAATACTTTCAAAGTGGTGCAAAAATCCAGTTGTAGTTATTGAAATTTGTGTAATACAAGCGGCGTTCTTTGTGTGTTCTCATGCAGAATTTCAGGGATTCTTACAGTATGAGGCTTTTTGAAACAGGGTTGTTTCTGCGATCCTGAAAATAACAACGTGCTTTACAGTGCAGACTACTATTATTTACTAGTAAAATCGTTTTAACTGTACCTTAATATACCTATTAGTATTTTTAGAAAAAAATCAACTGAAATAATTGCTGTGTTTTCAATGTGTTTTTGGTTATTGATTTCACGAGCGCATGGCTGAAGTGAGCCGTGAGTGCATTCGCAGTAAAGTTGACAATATGAACATTAAATGTCATACTAACAAGAAACTAGCACTCGAAGCTAATTTCAGAAGAGCCTTCGTGAAATGCAATGTCTATGCAATTGTGTTTGATTTAAAATTTGATAAATTAAGCTTTTTTTAGCTGAAGAGGGCTCAGTCAGACAACATCAAAATGTTTCGATAATTTATTGTGTTATAGTACAGTATTTATTTTAAGTCGCGCCACATTTTTCCATTAATATATGTAGGTCAAATAAAAATTAGCTATAAAAAGTTGGTGTGTTAGGTTAATATTGACTTTAATCAATTTTAAACAAAAAATAAAATAAAGAAAATAAAATCCCCAAACACCAAAGTAAGCAGAGCTTTTGCTATGGATGACCATAAACCAAAACTCAGAATACTAACCAGCATTCGAACCTGGGTTCTTTGGTGTATGAGACAGGGCTACTACTGTAATGTGGTAATGAATTTTTTGATTTACATTTTGACTATTTCACGATTTTTACGAAATAATTAATGGCTTCTATTTGACTTAGAGATACATTTTTTAAAATACTTTTAGCAAACCTTCATAGAAGTAATTAATAAATTATCGTAACGGTGGAAACTTTACACATCTAAATCTTATGCATTTTATAACCTGCACATGCACCTTTCAGTAAAATTGAAACCTCATCCAAATAAAGCCCTTTATCACGTACCCCACAGATGTACGAGCGCCTTGGTCGGCGGCTGCTTTGCCAGCTCGTCGGAGACAGCTTACTTGAGCCGTTCTGGCCAACCGGCTCCGGCTGTGCCCGAGGGTTCCTATCGGCTCTGGACGCGGCGTGGGCGGTGCGCGCTAACTCTGCGACTCCCGCGCCGCATCCTTTGGTGGTGCTGGCGCAGAGAGAAGCTGTTTACAGGCTTCTTGGTGAGACTATTTTCAAGACTGGCTATCAGGCTGATAACAAAATAAACTTGTTTTTAAACTTGCTAATATTTTTAGGCCAGGATGCTAAAATACATGTTATCTTACAATAATACAATTAAAATTTATCTGCTACCCATTTATATTTCTCGAATAAGGATCTTATTTTCTAGTATAGTATATTGATCCTTTTCTACTGAATAAAAGGCACTTATGAACTCTGCAGAAACCATTACAGAATAAAAAAAAGTATGTTATGAAATACTTCATGGAATCTGAGGGACTGTAGTTAAAAATATATACTATACTTGAATCTTGAATACTTGAAAAATCAAATCAAATCAAAAGTATCACTTAACCCTTCTGCCCACAGCACAAACGACTCCAGAGAACCTAAACCGTGACTTCGGCGGGTACACACTAGACCCGGGTACGAGATACCCCAATTTAAACAGATCAGCGGTTAGCCCTCATAGGGTCACCCAGTTCTATGACTCAGACGACCCATTGCCTTTGGATGCGGCGCCTAGGAAGCGAAGACGAGGTAATTTTGGATTTGAGAACTAAATAATTTGTGTTTCTTGTGCCAGTTATTGTCGTGTTATGTTAAAACTGACCTTAAATCAGATATAGATCCCACAAAAATGGGTTTCGTAAATAGAGAAATGTTTCTTCTATCTAGTAAGACGAAATAAATATTCGTGTGTAATTTGAGATTATGTTATTTGTGTTTCAATTCGGTAGCATTTTCTGTCAATGTTGAGATGGGAAGCTATGTCTTATTAATATTTGCTTCTCACGACAGCCTTAACCATCCCTCTCAAGGACATAAAGTCTGCCCTACCACCCGACTAAGGGGTGGTATGGGGTATGTGGTAGTTTATAGTCCACCACAGTTATATTTATTTACCTAAGCTATCGTACGATAGTACATATTACTATCACGTTATGGCATAATGCGGTTTTAATTGTTTAATCATCTACATTTTATAAAACTATTAAATCTCTTAAAAATAATTTTCCATACATACGGTATGTGTATTTATGAAGATTTTAGTTTGTTTATTTACTAATGTGAATGTGTTTTTCCTATTGACAACCTTGTAGTGGCTGTGATAGATTCCTCGTACAATGGTTTAAAAAATGTGTGCTTTACTTAGGTTCATATTTTCGAGTTAAAGATGTCACAGTATTTTGACACATTAAGGCAGACTATTAATATGATAAGTTAGATTTTTTAGTATTACCGTACATACAAGTTTCCTTATATCCATTCACAGATGCAGAAGTCCCGGACGATGTGCTTATATCGTGGGTCAGTCAGACCCAAGAAGACGTCAACGACCTGAGGTCAGCCACCTCGGCAAGTGCGTTGACCGCCTTGCTGAAGAGATACCGCCCTGATCTGATGAATGGAGGATCGGTTCATGCTAGTTTACATGTCGCTGGTACAAAAAAATATATATTCGTCTTTACAATATGTCAAGTAAAACCGGTACTAAGAACCGCGATTTTGAAGGCGTGGAATCTTTTCTATTTCAACTTAACATAAGCAGTACAGATAGCAACCCTGCCATGCTTTGGCATGCTATATTTCGTTTTCCAAGTTATGTAATTTTTTTTATTATACCTTTTTTTATATTGCTTCGATCTAATGGCCGGTTTACACGAACTAAGTGGTTAAGTTGGTAACTAAATTTTAAGTTAAAAATCAAATGTAAACAGTCAGATAAGTGACAAGTGGTAACTTAAAATTTAGTATGCAAGTGGTTAAGTAGATTAGGATTCGTTCTATTTTTAGTATAAGTAGGTTTGCGGGGCTTCTCACTTAACTTCTCACTTTTTTAGTTAAGTGCATAAGTTGACAAACCTGGTGGCGGCAAGAGCTCGTATTTATTTCGCATTATCTCTTTTTTTTTTAATGTCGGAGTGTAGTTTAGTTTTAATTTTATTATTTGTCGAAGAATATTTAAAAAAAGGAATGCTTGTGGATTAAACGAAATAAAAATTTGGAAAAAAATTTATTCTTATAGCGATTTTAATTTCCGAAACAAATTCTTCTCTGAATTTGTTCAAAATTTCGTTTACCACATACCTAGGTACAGAATTGACGAATTCCTTGACATTCATCACTGTTCAACTTATGAGCTTAACTACTCAATGCGTTTGGACACAAGTGACATGTGTTTACGTAAAATTTAGTTATCAACTTAATTACTTAATTCGTGTAAATCGGCCACTAGTGACTGTATAAGAAAGCCTCCATATTTTACGTGACATATAGAGTAAATTTTTATGTCTTTCGATGGAATTCGGAATGGTACCAATCCGCTTTTAAAAATAACAATCAAGTTGAATGCATTGTTACAGTATGTATCGCTAATTTTGTTACTAAAGTAAAGTACTTTTCTGTTCACCTAATACGTTTGGTAGTTTCGTTATTGACCTCATTTCATTATTTATGACAGGAATAACCCCTCCTGTTTCTACAAATGGATCAATGCGAGATGTACCTGAAGCGAAACTACGATCGTACCTCACGAAGATATACCACGTCTTCAAGGGAGAAATACCACATGTCGACCACCAATCCGATGTTTTCCATCAGGTCATTATGACTTATATTTTAGAAATTTTATATGGTTGTTAAAATACAAATGGTTTTAATTTGTTGAGTATTTCAGCTCAAACAAACAATGGCAAAGGAGAAACATTCCAGAAATACTACCGATCACGCCGTCTCTGTTTATTCAAGTATGTAGTCATTATCAAATGTTATTATAGCAAATAAATGTTATGATTAATATCTTTATTGCTTTGCAGACGCGGCAGAGGCAGACAAATCGCATTCGAGTTATAAAAAGAAACGGCGTGCCATTCGGTCTCCACAAGTAAGTATGGACTCTGAAGAGTACATCCGCAATAAGATAGGCCGGTTAGATTTGAATGAAATCACGCACCTAGCAAGGCTGATTGAAGGCCATGACAGCATCGCTGATCTAGAGGTCCAAGCTGAAAAGCAGCGAGAGCTTCAAGAACAAATAGTAGCTCTCCTGGATCCCGAAGACGCGCCTGACCCCGCAATGCTACGAGCCTCCGTGGCGCAACTTCTGCAGGGCTCTGTCAACACCAGAGTCAATCCTGGCGACGCAGATCTCTCCAAATACTTTGAGAACTCAACCGTCGAATCCCCCCCTAAACGTCCCCCGAGAAAACTCAAAGGCCTTGATCCTTCAACCATAAAAGTTCCAGATTTCTCCGAGTTTTTCGACGATTCTGACACAGATGCTACTCTTGTAAACATTGACAACAGAAAGAAGGATTCACCTCGTGTGCAAAGTGTCAAACAAAAGGAGTTTGGGAGATCCGCGTCCATGGACGGTCTGCTGCCGCAGAAGGGCAGGCGATTGTCTGAAGTGGTAGATGTTACGACGAAAAGTCATTCGTCAAGCCCGGAAGTTGTCTACAAGCGTTCAAATTCAGTTGGAAACACTGAAATGGCGAACACGAAGCGGATAGCTCAGTTATTTGAGGGTCAAAAGCGGCGGCACACGCCGAGCCCAGAGTCGCGGTCTGTGCGAGCGGGGTCGGTCGCCACGCCCGGCATGGCCCTGCGCATGCAGCGTATGGCCGAGATCATCGAGGGGAAGACCCGAGACGATAGTCCAGAGCCCGCTAAGCGACTCGACTCCATAGGAACCCCGGAAATGGCTGCCCGCCGCCAGCGAGTCTCTGATCTCATCCAAGGCAACAAACCGCACAAAAACACCAACGCCCCTCCGAAAAACAGCTCCAGCGAAATGGCGATGCGCATGCAGCGAGTATCCGACATCATGCAGAAGAAGGGCAATGATATCAAACGACCAAAAAGCGCCACTGGCAGACGAAAAGCTGCCCGCGAAATAATGAAGCAAAGATTCGAAAAAAGTGTTCAATTGCTAGCCACGGAACCGCGTTTAGACGTCGTCGCGACCACCGATCTCAAGAACGACTACGGCCTGCAACAGTACCGAGCAAATGCTGCCCAATTCGGAGAGAGAGTCAAGAAATTGGAGAAAAAGCTTCAACATTACGTGAGAGAGTACAATAGTGTGCTGCATGGGAACACTAAACCAATGTGTGTCACAATGACTTTCCATTCCAAGAATTAAGACGAATGTAAATGTCGTATTACTAAATATTAATACTAATAGGCCTAAAATATACTGTATTTCGATTATATGAGTACTTCAAACCGAAATGAACCCAAAAATGTCCATAGCACGTGTGTTTTACTAAAACTTTGTACCACTGAGGTGCAAGTGTGTGTGCATGATGTGAAAAAAATTATTGTAATTTATTAATATCCACCTAATTTTACTTGTTTTTTGATCACCAATACTAATAGAGTTAGTTTTAAGTGTTTTTGAGTTTGAGTAAAATTATTTACATTTTCCATCAATGAGTCCACATACAATTTTTGGTGTGTATACTATTGTGTAGCTTATTCATTTAAAATACAATTTTTTTCTTCTTTTTTACATAAATATAAACATTTTCACTATAAACAACCATAAAAAAACTTTACTCAAACCCAAATTCACGATCAACTTAACAAACCTCATCTCAAATTGCGATCTCCCAAACAGGAGGAAGGCAGAGCCGTTGGCGCCGGTTCAAGGGCAGCCGGCGGCGGCGCTCGAGTCGCCCGTTTAGCCGCAGAACTTGCTGGAACCACCTCCCAGCAGCCCCAGCTTCAAAACCGAGCGCAGAAACCCAAGGACCTGATGAGATCTGTCGGGAAAATAGAGAGAGACGACTGGAATGTTAGGGAAATAGAAAAGAAAATATTGGAGAATAGACTGGGAAGACCTGAACCTAAAACTGCCGAGAAAGTGCCTAAGTGGGATAAGGAACAGGTTTGTTTTTGTATGTTGTTTTTATTGAGAATAATAAAAAGGAACTGTCATAGATTAAGGAAAATAATATTAAGAAAAATTTTAAGTTGTGACCTAATTTATCCTGATGATCTTGATTTTTTTTTGCATTATTGTATAAATGTTAAATCATAACTGGTATGTCACCGTTATATTTATATTATTTCCTCATTACTTGCTCAAACTAGTAAATCAAATCCTATATATTTATTCATTAACACAACAACAACGAAGTTATTACTGTACATAACAATTAGTATTCAATTACATTTTTAAAAACTTATGCTACTTATATATTAATATACTGTGCGTTTTTTTTCTTAAACATGTAAAGGATTTGTATTTGGTTTTTGGAGAAAATAAACTAATTATTATTATTATAAACACTTGGCCGCGGGGTGAGAAACAGTCCCGAGTTATTTGCCTTAAAAAAATATATATTCATATAATTTATTTTGTTTCAGTTTCTAGTTAGACAGCGTCGTCTAAAGGAAGGCGAAAATGATGAAAAGTGGGTCGAAATCGACGAGAGCATTCACAAATTGGAGCAGAAATTGAGAGACTCCGGACGTCCGGACCATGGGACGAATAAGGTAAAACACTAAATAGTTTCTTTACACGTGTAAAGTTTCTTGACGTTTTATATGTTTCTAACTTTTGAGATTTTAAATTTTATCGCTTCATCCGATTCTTTAATTATATAGTCTAAAACGAAGTATTTTTTACAAATCAAAACAATTCCTGACTATAATCGCCACTAAATAGTGCGATTTGGATCAGTATAATTTCCAATCTGTCTTGACATGTGCAGATACAGCGTTATTATAAGCTAAGTTGTTATTTCTGATTATCTATTTTTAAACAAACTATAACATATCCTTTAAAAATCCATTGAGATGATGAAATCGGTCTGTCTCGTAAACAATCATTATTCTAATTGAATACGATATAAAATACAAATTTTATAAAAAACACTAGGCAAAATGAAGATGATACTCTAATTAATGTACTGGTTGAAAAACAACTCACCTACAAATGTTCAAGAAATAAGGATCACTTACCCTGTCCGCGGCCACAGCTTCTTGCCAGCTGAAAAAGATCTGAAACTCAATCCTGTTATAATCAAACCAGAAGGTTATTTTGATATCATGAAAATATATGGAGCCGTTAATGAACTTGAAAATGATTGGTTTCTGTATGATGTAAAAGCTCTGAGCTCTTATTACAAAAAGCTGGATCATATACAAAGTCTTAAACGAATTCAAATTTTGAAAAAGAAACAAAAATATGAAAGCATACTAAACTTTATGATAACTTTTCTTTTGAATCTGGCCAAGAAAAACTGCTTAATCTAATGAAATCTAACGCTCCAAAGCCCTGCATTTTGCAGCTGAAAGCTTTGGGAAATGTGAAAAAAAATTAAAAGATAAAGGACATACTGACTACTTACTACAAAACCAGTTTGGAGATGATTGGGAAAACATGGACGAGTAACAGTGGACATAAGAGTGCTAAATGATGTGAGTGAAATTGAAGGAGATAATGAAGAGGATTTAGAGGATGAATACGACTGTTTGGAATTTGATTGTGGCCTAAAAATTTGATACATACAATTATTTCATTTTGCTGTGATTATTTTATTTCAGTTTAATCAGTTTCTAATTGAATCTTTTCCAAAAACATTTGTTTCAAACTGAATCATTTCCAACTGTTTCAAACGAAATGCATAATTTTGTTTTGCAATAAAAATTCTTAATATTATACATACCAAGAGCTGGCAAATCATAAGGGACAAATACAAAAATTCAGCAGAAAATCTGTAAGGCCATGCTATGGCTTTTCCCAAATATCTCAAATTAATGAAAAGTGGAAATGATGCGGATTGAAAATAACTTGTATTCTTCTAGTTGCGGACTGTTTTGTAGAAATTCTTTGTAGAAATTTAAATATGTGTATTTCTTTTTGGTCAATTTATTTTCCTTTTATCCCTCAAGAATATATATGAAACACATTTTACTTTTAACATTCGTCATAATATCGTGTGTCTTTGACTTCAGGTAGCAAACTTGGCAAACAAATTTGCCAAAAAAGACGAACCGGAAGCGTCGAAAGTGCAACCAAAGGAAGAGGTAAGATTTTTGTAATTATTATGTATTACAATATAACATATAATATATTTAGTTCCGCTACTCTATTATGTAATAATAATAATAATAAACACCCCAGACAAACACACCGGCTGTCTGGCCCCAAAGTAAGCATAGCTTGTGTTATGGATGACCACACAGCGAACTGGGGGGAACCCAGAATAAACATACATCTATAAATACAAACAACCATGACCCGAGAACAAAAATCTGTGTTCATCACACGAATGTATGCCCCGGCCAGGACTCGAACCTGGGACCTTCGGCGTATGAGGCAAGGCTACTTAGCACTATACCAATCGGTCGTCGAAATGTATTAAATGTATTTATTTAATTGTTTATGCTTATTAAATACTGCATTACCATTTATTTAAGATATTGCAACGTATATGTAAACATGCTAATTCTTGAAAGGTTGGCTTCTTCTATTTATTTAGTGTCGTTGAAGATAGATACTGGAATTTTTAGTATGGTATGGTATCCGAGGTAGTCAGATTTGTTTTAATCCTATGCTAAAAGCGAGTGGCCGTATTTGTTTGAATGTGCCACTTAAGTAGTTTTGACTCCTCGTAAATTTGTGTTCCCATCCTTGATCGTTTAATTAAAGGCATGCATTTTGTCAGTATAACAGACGAAATGTGTCATTAAATATCGCTGTTATCGACAAGGCCGGCCCGAAGCGATTTTCACACATATTCGGCTTTTTTCGCTCGGTAGTCCATTCGGTTCATCTTGCTAAAATCCGAACAGCATAAGTGGAGTATTTTCCCTATATATTCGATTCTGCCGCCCCCTAGTGCCGTTTAACGCCGGCTCTAATATGTGAGGCTAGTAAAAACAAAAAATATACATCGTGTGTTACTTCGCGAGAACGTACCTTTCTTATTTCGAAAGATCTTTAAAATCTTTCGTTCAAAAAGAAAACCTTTCCTCTTTATAATAAAAGTATAGACGTATTGATAACACAAATATTCTTCCGCTTACAGACACAAAAATGGCGTCGCCCAGATTCGGCAGCTCATTGCTTCGTGTGCGGCGGCGTGGTGTTTGCGTGCGAGCGGGTCGACTGCGACGGGCGTGTGCTGCACAGGAGCTGTGGCAAGTGCGCGGTCTGCCAGACCACGCTGTATGCCAGGTACTTTATTGAAGTAATTATTTCTGCTGTCAGCCAAACTACGTCCACTGCAGGGCTACGTTTGCACAGTGATCTATCTTGTGCGGACCTGACAGTAGCCACTTCGGTTTATTGAGAAGCCAACAGGCGTTTAAACAATAATGTACATAATAACGGCAATTTGTGTTCATTTTTTAGTGCATGACCTAAAATGCTTTTTTGCAAAAAGTTATTCCAAAAGTTATTTATGAAGCCTTTTGCGTTCGACTCTCTAGGAAGAATACAACTCGTAACAAAGTGTCGTAAATGTTTTGACTTAAACTAAATTTCGATAGCATATTCCGACTTATTAAAAATAGGTTGACGTGAATTTCAACGATTCGGTAGAAGGGTGGGGCGCGTTTTCGGAGAGCACTATCCTTTATACAGTTACATTCAAAAATTTACAATCTAAAACAAAAGTTTTATCTATGAAAATCTTCAAACGCTGCGCAAAGCAAAACGTTGATTTCACATAAAGCCATTGAAACATTATGATTTTAGTCAAGTTTTACTAAAGACTTATAATAAAAAATATTATTTTATATAAAACTTTTCCAGAAACTACGCAAACGATCGCTACGGCAACCGTTTGGTTTGCTCCCGGCACGCGAATACTGTTCCGGACTCGGGGCCGCCGGCCGCTTCTCCAACTCCGGAACGCATCTCTATCGAGTTGTCCGTGGATGCGGAAATAGACGAAGACGAGTGGACTGACCGCAACTGTCTTCCTTCCGAGACCTCGGCGGCAGGTGGTTTGAGGTAAGTTATAATTACCTAATATGTAATTGTGAATTATGTTACTCCTTCTTTAGTTGAGAAACGGCGACATTATTTCTGCTTTATCAAGGACGTCGCGAAAAAAGGTTTGTATATCTGAGTACGTTTTGTATAAAACTTGATTTGATTGACTTGAAATTATTTTATTCGTGTCTCTATCAAATCAGCAAAGTAAAAAACAAATGACAAAACGTAAGCGACCAATTCTTAATAAATTTAAATATTTCTTCCAAATCAGCAGCGAAGACGAAGACTCGTCCTCGGATGAGGATTACACGTCGGCCGGAGAAAGCGACGCGGAGGCGGAGCGGCTACCGCGCGACCATGCGGCTGACGCTAAGATATCGCATCATTTGTATCTATCTTCAGATAGTTTCGCGTATGATGATGGGTCTGATGATGGTAGGTATTCTTTTAATTCAAATTTAAAAAAAATCTATAATGTATAGTGAAATAATAACTGGGAATTTATATAATAAACATTGTTGAATTTTTCCGATCAACTGTATCCATCAATTTAGATACTATTTGAAGAAATAGGCTTTATTGCCTAAATAAAACAGTTTAAAGTGGATTTTAACGCGTTGAATTATTCTTTGGTAAAATGGCACCGTTACAAAATTCGGTTATAAGTGTTTTATTTAATATATTGAAACATGAAAACTTAAGAAATTATTAGGTGCTTAGGTTCTTAGCCATTTAGGATCGATTGCTACTATTGATTGAATACGCCCGGTGATAAAATAATCTAAATGCACTATTGGTGTCTTTCCTTAATTTACAAGTTGATTCATTGATATGAGTCAGTATTGGAAACTTTGAAGTTATAAGAGATAGATACATTTGTTCCCATAAATTTAGGACATAGTAACATTTATTTTTATATAACGTACACAATCATATTTTGAAATCAAATAAAATAAATATTTTTGAAAATTTTTGAATTTTCTCAAATCAACATTCTTGGAGCATACAATATATTTAAAAATACATACTCTCCAACCCAGGAGGCGACTCCTCAGGCGACTCGTGGTCCCGACTTCACGAGGCCAGGGAAGCCCGACGGCGCGAGGTGCCCCCGGAGCCGCGGCAGCCATCGGATTCCAGCGAGGTACCCCGCTGTCGCGTCGCGTAGCGCCCCATAGCGCCCCGTAGCACGTAGCAGCTGTAGTCGGGAGGTGCGGACTGGGCGGTTTAGGGCATGTTCTGATTTTGAATTCAATTTTTTGTAGAGAGAAATATGTTTTTTTATTAGTAGGTACTATGTGGTCTGAAACTAACTGAAACTTATTTTAATAGATTAGAATATTGTTCGAAAAGAATAATATTTAAATATACGAGAAGATTCAAAGTAATTGAAATAATAAATCATGTTCTCTAATAATTTGTTTTTAAAGTTATTAATAACTTGGGATGTTAATTTCATGTTAATTTATGAACATGCCCTAATAACCAACCCTTGAACAAATTTAATCTCGACTAGGCCGCCCCTCAGCCCTATTTTCTGTTTTGAAAAAACTAAAAAATCATCATTTCATAGATTGGATAAACAAAAATATTTAGACCCTATTACAGAAGTTAAGTTTTGATCGAAAAATAATTATGTAATGTCAAAATGGAACATTTCCAATAATATTGGAATCGTTCACTAAAGCATTACACTGAACGTAATTATTATTCATGGTTAAGTTTTTTCTGATCTTTATTAAGAATTCGTATTTTTTTTCGTAGAACCACAACATAAAGTTCCTTCAACTTTAAGAATTCAACTTGCACCTTGCTGCCATTTTGTATGAAAATCTATGCTCAATCAATCAATCAATTATCAGTCATTAAAAAATAATTGCGTTTGTTTTTTTTTTAAATTTCATCTCATATATTGTTTTAATCAGCATGTTGATTCAAGCTAGAATTAACAAGGGGTGGCCGAAAGAGAGAGAATGAGTGTTAGTTTTGCCCACACTAACTATACCGATTCAATATTTACTATTTTCTTAATTTTTTTTTATAACGACATATCTTAATTTTTTTTAACGGAGAACTTAACAAAGCTATTTTATTATTATCTGATGATTTGAAGGATCTGGGTTTGATCACGATATCGATTTAAAATTTTGTATTTCAAAAATAATCAATATAGTTCACGACAAACATCTTGAACAAACCTCAAGAACGTTGGTTACTTATAAAATAATGTCAAACTGTGTATTCGATTTAAATTGAAACGGAAGTTCATTGGTTCACTGTTTAACGAAGTTTTTTGTCGAAATTAGTATAAATTCTAAAATTTTAATTACAAAGGAGACGTTTCAATATTTAAGGGGCACTTGGCTAGCTTTTGTACGGGTGTTCTTATGATTACATTTAATAAATAGAACGAGTATTATATATGCCAATATTGCATAAGTTCTTTTAGTTTCGTCTTAGGAAAACATTTTCAAATTCTTAGATCAGCCACACTACATAATGAAAACATGGCGCTATCTATCATGTTGATGTTTTATTAATTCTGTCGTTACATTTATTTTGCAATTTATCGCTCATCCAATTTACGCGCTGCTTTGGAGTTTTTTGTTGGATTTAATTATTGTACTATAACCGTGATTACTATTTACCATTGATATAACAGCAGCAGACATTTTAATTTATACTTAATCGAGTAATTGGTAGTGAGTAAAGGGATATTTTGATTATTTCAGGTTGCCAAAACTATTATGATTATTGTAGGCAAACATTTAACACCTACAAAGTCATTCAAATGTTACCAAAGTTTTAAATATTTTTGTAAGTCGTTACTCGCAGTGTATATTGATTATTGAAACCATACAGTCAGCTCTAGTTCGTCAAAAGGACCTGAACAAACCACAGATTAGAAAGACAAGAAGTTGTCACAGACTCAGTGGTACAAGCATGCTGTTTCATATTTCCGTCCAACAATGCGGAGTATGTAAACGTCACCTCGGTGTGGCCATACGATGTTTCGTTTTTTGTTTCAAAGTAGAACATAATGCAGAGTATAATTTTTTAAGTATTTTTAGTATGTGTTTTTTCAAATATTTCGAACTGGTTTACATCCCGCTAGCCAAAAATGAAACGTCTCCTTAAGATAATTAATTACCCATCTGTTCCGTACCGTCATACCGTAAGTTAACTTAACCGTAAAAAACATACACCCTTATGTACCAAGCATATAAAATGCAGCTTTTGGTATTGTTTCATATGTTTTTCGGTATTTATATGCAATAAATACGATATCAGCAAAAAATTATTATGGGATTTTAGTTCAGTATTATCCTTATTTAGAAAATAGTAAGTTGGATCAAATATACCTCGATGGCGCTTTTAATTTTGTTTTTGTCGTTTTATCTTTTATTTAATATAAGTAGCTTTCTAAGTATTTAACCTAAAATATCCATATTGTAAATATGTATTATATTTATTATAAAATATTTGTATATAGTATGTTTGTGATTATCTTATTCACTTTATGTATATATTTCAGCTTTATGCCATCTACACTTGTTGTTATGTAGTTTTTTCTAACTGAAATGGTCAGTTAGTGTGGCAAAAGGTTTCCGCATCTTCTGCGCTGTTACTCATTTCTTACAGCACTTTATTTGATTTTACTATTCCGATCAACCTATTTATGAAAAGAGTAAATTTATTTTTTATAAAAGAATAGTACAATCATGTATTTTGGAGGACTCTTGTGTATATCTCCCCATCTCTCTTTTCCATTTTTTTAAACAAAGAAATGTACGACTACTATATGTACTAAATGTACTATGTAACGACTTAGTAGAGGGATACACTATATACAGAGTACCTATTCCAGAAATTCAATTTATTCAAAAAGTTTTCTTTAAAATGACCAGGCAAATAAAAAATTAAAGAACTTCTTCAAGAATCAGGCCTTTAACACACATAAGATTCCTCAATATTCATTGTGATCTAGCTTTAGCTTTGATTTGTGTTATTATCCTGACAAATTTTATAATGCGTTTTAATCAATTCGATTGTTTTTATTTCTGTGGATAATTAATTGAACAACAGCTGCAAAAACTGGTTAGTTGACACTAAAACGGTTTTTATAATTAACAAAAATCATTTGAAATTAAAATTAGAAATGCAATCCTTGCCAAAAAAGAAAAAATGGAAATAAAGCAATCGTTTTAACTAAAACATATTATAAAAACATAACAAAATAAAACATCTGTCTGGTCGGGGCGACTAAACAGGTGGAGAGCGATTCAGAGTCCTCATCGTCATCATCACACGTATCATCTGCGACTGAAGTGTCAACGGACAGCGAGTTCGCGCGGGACTCGCCGCCGGCGCCGCCCGCTATACTTGTGACACCTGCGGCTCCGTTGGCCCGTGCGCGGTCTGCCGGCGGATTAGCGGTCCAAAGGGCCCTCGAACTCAAGCGCAAGTACCTCCTCGGAGAACCCTCGCCTACCGCCGGCGTCCGCCGCTCCGACTCCGCCTCTACCATCGACGACAAACTTAACACCTTCCGCGACAATATCACTGAGATACAGAAACTACTCAAGCCCACTTTTAAACCCATGCCCGATATTATCACCAACATCTGCTTGCCAGCGCCCGTTGATCTATTGACCAAGATTGAAAACAAAGTCGAACCTATCATAGAAGAAAGTAAAGCAA
This sequence comes from Marasmarcha lunaedactyla, assembly GCA_923062675.1. Classification (NCBI taxonomy): domain Eukaryota; kingdom Metazoa; phylum Arthropoda; class Insecta; order Lepidoptera; family Pterophoridae; genus Marasmarcha; species Marasmarcha lunaedactyla. Next base: position 5,616,926 of record OV281339.1, on the reverse strand, counting down.
AAGAATTAGATTCAGATTCTTTATCCGATTCCTCCCATACTGAAGTACCTCCCAGCCAAACGGTTCCGACCGTTGAAGTGCATGATGAAGGTGGAGAATTAATACAACTCGACAGCCTTACTATTGTCACTAATAACAGCACGGAGAATACAGATGAAAGAGCTTCGAAAACCCAGACTGGACCTACAGTTGTGGCTGTCGAATCTGAGTCTTCAGACTCTTGTCGCGACGGTACAACCTTAGCGCTCACCGAAACTGAATTGTCAGATTGGGCTGCAGAGAGCGCCGTGCTAGACGACTGCGCCTTCGAGGATAAGGAAGACCGCAATCGGAATAAGAATCCTCGAACGTTGAGCGGGCCCAAAACGGTACATGATGCGAAGAATATATCAGCCATTGCGTCCCACGTCTGCGGGAGAACTAGTCCTGAGCGTGTCGTCTACTCTAATGCTTCGGAGCACTTCGAGTTTGCCGACGAAGGAGAACAAGATCCGTCTCTAGATACGCCTACGACTCCTCGCAACGAAGGCTACATGGAGCTAGTGGACAATGATTACGACGCCTACTCCCCCGCCAACGACCGTTCAATGAACTTCATCGAGCGCACCTTCGAGACCGTTGTCAAGCCCCCCGACCCCGTCCCAAATTACAATGACTCCATCGAAATCATTTCCACCCTCCCTCCCGATTTCCTCGAGCAATTACAAAAAGAAAAAGAAGAACGCCTCGTAGCCGAAAAGGTAGAAACGAATGACGAATTAATATCACCCCAACTACTTAAATCAATAGACCCCTCTTCAAGCGAAACAAACGATAGCTTAGATAAAAACAGTTCTGTGATAAACGATGCAAATAGTAGTAGTAGTAAAAGTGACACGACCCTTGGAAGTAAAATGGAAACGTTGAGCATAACAGAAGTTTCGCCTTCTCCAGAGAAGAGTGAAACCACAGAATCAAAGACTGGAGAATCAAAGAGTGAGGTGTCGATAGACGAATCACCGCCGTTAGAATTGATGACGCCGCATGCGTCGATGACTTTAAATATTTCGAGCGTTCCGGGTTTTTCGATGCGATTGTACAGTCCCGCGATATGTCGGTCCGCAAGCGAGACGTTTAATCGTTCGATATCACGCAGTACGGGCTCTCCAGCTAGGAGCGTTGATCTTCCAGCATCATTGACCTTCAGCTCGGGGTCAATGTCGCCCATCAGCCCAACGCCCGATAGGGACACGACAGAAAAAGTGCACGAGATACAGAAGGAGCGGGAAGAGCAGACCGAAGTGGTTCGGCGGTTGGTGTTGGAGCGTTTAGGGGGGAAGCCTTTGGCGCGGAAGAGCGGGCGGCGGGTGAAGGCGGTGGTGCCGCCCCCCGTGCCGCCGCCGCCAGCGCTGCCGTCCCCGCCGCCGCTGCCGGTATTGCCGTGCCCGCCACCACCACCGGTGCCACCGCCGCCGCCGCGCCCTGCGCCGCCCCGGCCTCCTCCCGTGACTCCCTCGCTCTCCGACCCCGAGCTCGCTCGAGACTCCCGCCGCAAGACTCTCATGAAGACCATCTCCAGCTACCTCAACAGACGCCTGGGACCAAGACACAAGGTAAACTACTCTTCATTTCATTGCATTTGTTATTTACAATAAAATAATAAAGCAATCCATTGACTTGTAATTTAAATTCATTTTTACACTTCAATTACTATATATATGCAATAATTAGCTTTTGGTTTTAATTTGCAAACAAAATTAGGGTTTTTGTAAATATAAAATTGAAATTGAAACGGGGATGGTAAATTAATCTTTACCGATGTATGCAGTACTGAACTTTGGAATTATCGCACATATTTTTTTTGGACACCTGTAGACTAACACTAGTTGATTTTTCAGTGGGTCTCGGAGCCGGATCTGACGTCACAAGTAAGCAAAGCATATCAATTGAATTTCGAATGAGTCGTGAGTCGCATGCTAATATTGTTCATCTCGCTCACTCATCACGCTCTATATATGTTTATCTCGCTCAAGCACGACTACGCGTCGCTTGATATGCTTTTCTAGAATGATCTTGTGTAAGCTTTCGAATCAATAAATTGTGATTTGAAGTTGTCATGAGGTCATTTGAATCTATGTGTTATGAAAGTCAGTGAACATACATCCTTATAAAGCACTGATTAAAACAGTTTCAACGAGTTTATTCCCTTCAAACATTAATAAGATCTCGCTATTTCCTTAAGATGTGTGTTCACAGTACAATACAATAAATGTAATGAAAAGTTTATGTTAAATATATGTCTCGTGATTGCATGTTCATTAGCTTGTCAAGTGAACAAATATTTTCTCGATCCTTTCTTATGCACGATGAATCAAATCACACATTGGAGAATGGCACAACAACTGAAAATTTGTTCCAAAAATTTACTATCGACATGTCCATCCTATTGTATCTCATCATCTTCTTCCAAGCGTTTAAAAAGCGACTTTTCAATCAAAGCGCCATCTTTCAATCATAGTGAATTTATTTTTGTTTTTAAAAATACATCGTGACGGAAATACTTGCTGTGTTTTGCATGATAGTGTATCATTGTTTTGTATTTAGTAGTTGTCAATGTGTTCTAAATTATTTTCTAAACAAAAGCTAAGTTTCTGTAGATCAAATGATAACAACTTTAAACTTTTACTTGTTGTCGGTTGTACTCTTATTGGGCAGAATTATCAAATAAGTATAATCGCCGAAGGTTGTTGAGTATTTATATATTAGGCTGAATAATTAATAATAATTTATTTTGGGTATAATATTGAAATATTTCGTTCACAAAGTACTATGTTTGTATTCATAGCAATATGAATAATAACTATTCGAATGAAAACTGCGCGTGGAAAATAAAATACTCTAATTAACTAACTCTACTTAAAAGAGCCGAAAGGAAGTATCTATGTTTGCAGAAATCGTATTTAAACGTGTGTGTTCAAAGTTATTAAACAATTTTAACCGACCTAAATTATTTTTCATAGCCAAACACCCGTGTCCAATCTCTTTTTCTCAAGTCTGATAACAAAATTACTAACGAACTGTCCAATAACGAGTACATCCACACTCCGCGATATGTCTTAAAGCGTTCGTATCGTTCAGGAACCGGCGGCGCCTCGATTGCGCGCGTCGGCCACGCATCAGTCGCTGGGCGCGTTGCCGCCGCCGCCGCGCGTGCCGCCGCGCCCTCTCGTCTACAACCCTCCCGTGAGTCCACCCCTCGGTGAGTTGGACAGCACAACAAACCTTCTTTCATGCTCCGTGCTCGGCGCGTCAAGCTATCGATCTCGGTGGCTGTCGGTAAAGTTCGTGAAGGTCTATGAGATTCCAGGGACTCGATCTGAGCGACCTCACATGCAATATCATAAGCAAAAATAGTAACAAACGTTTTAATGAAGAGCCTCGGTAGTGCGGTAAAGATTCTAACCCATCGATCTTGAGATCCAATCCCCCGGACTACCAAATATAGCAATGGGTTTTTACAACTTAGTCATTTATTATTAAATCATAAGAAACGAGACGGATATTAAGTTTTTGTACCGAAACCGTAAAACTGTCTTGCTCTTTCAAGATTCAAATATTATTGATTGTATCATACATTATTTCACATTGCAAAAGTTCACGGAGATTAACGTTCACCTTTACAGTGCTTATTTAATTTGAATTCTAAATTTTACATATTATTTTACACAAATTCTTAATTTTTGTCTTAACTTTTAGTATTGAGCTCTCTCAAGACACAAAAGGTTGGTATTATGACATACAACCCACGAAGACATCATTAGCAGCATATTGAATGTGTGATGATTGCAAAATACACTGTTCTTAACATTTCCCAATCAACAAAGGATCTTCAAGAGGAATGTGCATGTACGTTAAATTTGTTAATACTGTCTTTTGTCCATTCCAACTAACTGCTCAAACTTTCAAGGACACCCACGTACCCATTTATACTGCGGGGATAACGGTACGTCGAGTGTCCCTTCAGGACTGTTTCCTTACCGACAACAACCGAGATCGACGACTTAGCATGCCCGAAGCACGGAAAGGCTCAAGTATTTTAGTAACTGGCGGTCACCCATCCTAGGTATGCCGCAACGAACGTAACAACGAGCTTAACTTTGACAATTGTACAGCGACGGCGACAGCCGTTAGGTAATAGGCAAGTCTGATGGAATATATACATTCCTTGAAACTTTTCATTTAGTTGGATGACGCTTGTAGCTACGGTCACTGTATTTGGATGATTAAAGTTATTATTATTATTATTATACGGATTATTGTGGCTTCTCCCTGAATGGTAAACATCCTAACGCAGCATACGTAAGAATCAAGGTCACAGAATGCACCGATAATGGTCGAAATCGCCGATACGGAATTGATGCAGGCGTAGGTTCTCCGTCAAAATGTTGTGATAGAAGATAGGTTTTAGGTACCTAGTAAAAGTTAATTAATCGAAATCATTTCAACTATTTATCGATTAGGTATCTTCCACAGGATTTTCTTATCTATGAGTTGGATTACTTCGATTCAAACATTATTTTCATTAATTCCATTTAAGAAATCCTTAAATGCTTAACCAATTTTTTAACATCACTTTAATTTTTGAAGCCATTCATTAATTTGCTGATAGTTTTGGGCAGCTGTCCTTTTCACATAGTATCCGGGTGCATTAGGACGCCCGCTTCCGCCTGAATATTTATTTTTGTACTAATGTAAACCTTTACAACTGGATAATAAAAGCTACATAACTTCTTCCAAATCTATTCAGCCGTTTTGACTAGACTTACAAATGTATTAAATACAATCTCTCACAAATTAATCCCATTTATCAAATCCGTATTCCTAGCTTCATTAATATCAAGTACAGTTGCAGCATCGACGAGTAATCCGTGCGACACGGAGGAACGTGACGCGATGCAGCTCTGGTTCGAGGCGCGATGGGCTCGCCTCGTCAACGCTCGGCGAACGCGTGACGAACGTGGCTCGAGAGTGGCTCGACTTGAACGTCGATTGCAACGCCCGCTTTCCAGTTAGTAAACTATGGATGAACATCTGATACATAGAGTTTAATCTTTAGATATTGCCAAAGGTTCATCCTGAGCCTTGTTAAAGAGTGATTACATTAAAACATCCAATGCATGCATAGGATCTAACATTGAAGCATTATTCATGAAATTAACGTGTTTAATAATTTTCATGTTCATTTCGTTTTGCGTTATGTAACCCTTGCTACGCACTTACTTATAATTTGCAATACTAGGTTAATATTATAAATTACAGTAACGAATGTTGCAGAAAGCCAAAACTTACAATTTCTTTTTTGAAACGTCGTGAAAATATTTACGAGGGAGCGTTTTTAAGTTCTCGGAATGAGAGGGTTAAGGAAGGGGATGATGCTCTTTTGTGTAGTAACGTGTTTAGTAACTCACAATTAGTATAAATACTAAGTTTCAACATAGTTAGACTATTAGTCTTTAAACTGTCGTCGATCAAGCAACATAGGCGGGAGTAAAAAGTGAAATATGAAAAAAATCGAATATCGTGCCGTCATTAAGTTCCTTACCAAGCAAGGAAAATCTTTTCAGACCATACTGAATGAGATGCCTTAGTTAAGGAAAAAAATTATGGTTTACAAGTGGCACAGCTTATTCAACCAAGGCAGAGAATCATTGGAAGACGACCCACAGTCGGGTAGGGCCGTCGAGGTGACCACTCCAGAAATTATCCAAAACGTCGAAAGATTAGTACTTGACGATGCTCGACTAAAAAAGAAACAACTCCCAGAAATGGTTGGAGTATCCGATTTAACCATTTTAAAAATTTTACATGATCATCTCGGCATGACTAAGGTCAGCGCAAGATGGCTGCCGAGAATGCTCACGCCGCCGCAAAAACAAGAACGCGTAGAGTGTTCTCGTACGTTTTTGGACCTCTGCAGTGATGACAAGGAAGGAGTTTTGAATAGGATTGTTACTGGAGATGAAACTTGGGTTCATCACTATGAACCTGAGTCTAAACAAGGCATAAGAAGGGCACACCATCGCCTAAAAAGTTTAAGGTATCACAGTCGGCTGGGAAACTTATGGCGACGGTCTTCTGGGATTCAGAAGGGATTCTTTTAATAGATTATAAAGACAAACACCTTACTATAACCGGAGAATATTACGCTTGAATATAAAAAAAGAAGCTATTCGAGAAAAAAGACGGGAAAGCTGACGAAAGGTGTGCTGCTTTTGAATGACAACGCCCCCGTTCACAAGAGTCGCGTTGCGTTGGCTGCCCTGCATGAAGTGGGCTACGATGTTTTGAATCACCCACCCTACAGTCCAGACCTAGCCCCCAGTGATTATTATCTTTTTCCAAAGATGAAAAAAGAGCGGCGGGGTAAGAAATTTTCCACCGATGAAGGGTCAAGGAGGCAGTTTCGGCGTATTTTTCAGACAAAGAGAATTCATTTTTTTTCGAGGGTATAAATAAAGTTATTGAAAGATCTGAAAAATGAATTCGTCTTGCAGGTGAATATATAGAAATTGAAAAAATAATTAGGTTTTTTTATTTTCGTTCTATATCCCCCATTCCGCGAACTTAAAAACGCTCCTACGTAAGTCAGAATTCTTTTACATTTTACTGATTATTAAAAGTAATAAAAAATCCAACTCATTTTTATTCCTTAAGATTAGCTACGTCGATACCTAGTAAATTTCTATGTTTCGTTTAGATCGCCGAACGAGCGTCTTTAGTGAGTCTTGTAAAATAAATTAGCCAATAATAAATAACTAATAAACGGTGTTTTAGCGGAGCAACAAGCGGCTACGGTCGCGGAGTTGGTCCAGGTGTCCGCGCAACGCGACGCGCACCGAGCTCTCATGGCCGCTGACAGGTTCGTGTTACTACAGAACACTTCACTCCGGACACTTCCGCAACTTAACGTTTACCCTCCATAGTTTCTGTAATCTATTTTTGTACAAATTAAGTATATTAATAATAACATCCACAGACAAATAAACCGTACCATGTGGATACAGCGAACTGGGGGTAACCAAGAATTAACACTCATATTTAAATATAAACAATCATGACCCACTGTGTTGACCAACCAGGACTCGAACCTGGGACTACTAGCATTTGAACCAGACTTGTAATGGTTGCTTACTGGTGTGAGAATGAAAAAGTATAATATATTTTTGATGATATGTCAACTGTTTTTGTATCATCTGTATGAGTTTTTGTGAATATGTACCTTGTTTCAGACGCCGTAGCGCAGCGAGTGGTGCGGGAGACTAAGCAGCGCTTTTCAGAAAATGTATAGTAAAATATTATATGTAAAGGAAAACTCGCGCGACGTCGCTGAGGTCGCTTCAGCTCGTTTCGTCGTTGTTTCGGAGCTTCGGTGATTATTTGATGCTAGAAACTTAGGCGCAGTTAGTAGATTGCTATTTTAAGCTATGTCCTTCTAATAATCAAAAACTGCCTAAATAAATCGGCCATTTGTGTAATATAATACTCAGAATCACGTATCTTGAATTTTTTCGTTTACTCTTTGTGAAATATTTTGAGCGTATTGTGGCGTGATTTGTTGGTAAAAAGCTTGATGAAAATCGATGGTTTTTTTTTACTTTTAATTAGTTAGAAAGAATACGAAGAAAAAATTCATGCGTGGATTATTTCTAGTTACATAACAATACGATTTGAAGCTGTTCTTTTAATGTTGTTTATTTGCGTAAAATGGTTTTTTATGTAAGTGCGTTTTATAACTATTATATGTGAAATGTTTAATCGTTACTACTGAAATGCACTAAAATAAAGTAGTTTTAAGTAACGTTTATAATAATCATGAAATCGGTAAAGGAGTATAATGTATATTTTTAATTTGAATAGCTACACTTTGAACGATGTTGTGACGCCTTAGCGTTCAGGTATTTTTGTATTCCAGGATAGAGCTATGACAATTTAAAAAGCATTGGAAGTTTATACTCGCATATCTCGCTTTTAATACATTTACACCATCAAAAAACTTCAATCTGTTAAGAAAATGTAATAAGAAACTTGTTTTATAATGTAATGTTATAAAATCAAGTGTTTATTAAAAGAATTAGCTCCATTTAGTTTTAATTCAACCTCATATCTTTGCTCACTTTCAAAGGATTGTGTTGTATAGAGCTTATGTAGGTATATTTGAAGAGGGTATATCAAGGTAAGTGGGGGGTGGGCGTTTCAGCTTTATTTAGAAGGAACCCGTAGTTAGAAGGCCAAAGGTCGATCGTATATAAGACTGCATACAGTCCAAGCGAAGAAGGAATTATACAATATTATATTTTGTAACATACATTTATAATTGTATCATAAATATTCTAGCAAATCACTTCCAAACCTGAGGGTGTTACCACACCAATCGATGGACGACGATCGATGGTGTGGTAACACCCTAAGCAATATTTTCGGATCATATAAATAGGCTGCCATATCGTGTAACATAGCGACTCGCGTTCTCCTCCATAGGTAAATGAAAACACAAACATAGGAATAAATACTGTTGTATGTTAGATGTTAAATGTCACAAAATGTTTAATAGATCCTTTCTAAGGACTAATCTAAGTGCTAGATATGCCAAATGAGTATGAAAATTATTAAATTTTAGATAAATAGCGAAGTTATATGTAACATTTTATAGTAGTAGGTGGACTTGTGTGTACTATTGTATTATGTATTGCGATTAGTGTACTGAAGTGCATCCTTCTATGTAGGATTATTTTTCTTTATTCTTGCTTACTCGCGACTTTCATGTGCAGCTAATCAATTGCTTCCCAGACATGTGTCTTGGTGATTTTTCTTTAAGAGTATTTAAGACAAAGCGTAACACGAATTTTAGTGTTTAAATAAAGTATTACCAGTAAATGAGTGCCGGTTCTACTCATATTTTCGAAGTTGACATGATTATACTTTTCAAAGAAAACGCGAACTTACGAATTCACTCGTGTCCCATCCGAGGTGAATATTGAATCAATAATTGACAAGGGAGTAATATGTATATTGTATATTCTTGACTTGTCTTTTTCGCGGCGATGGGTGTGGCTGGTGGGAGTGGAACAATTACTCCTATTATAATAAGATTGTGATAATTTCAAGCCGCCAGTCATTCAGTCTGTAATTATTTCATACAAAAGGAGAATTCCTCAGATAATTTTCCGTTTTTGTTCTCACACAGATTTTCGAAACTCGAATTATTCTAATCAGAATCCGTCTTGTTCGACTCTTATTCCGTCGGTACTTCATCACAAATTATGATTAACTTTTGTAGTTCTTCTTATTTAAACGAAGTCTTTATGTTTTCATTTAATATTGACTTCCAAATAATACTTATAAAGGTTAATTAAACACTCACTAGACATATTTTACTTTAGCATTTTTTATACAAAGATCATTTTTATTTTATATATTTAGTTACGTTTTATATTTACCTACAAATATTTAACTTAAAAACGTTTTTAGAAGTTAAAGCACTTCTGGAAAATATATGTATTTTTGTGAGCAGCTTAATTTGTAATTAATAAAGCTGTATAGATAATTTCAGTGCTGTGCACTGTTATTGGAAATCAAGGGCCTTCAATTACCCCTCTTAAAACTATAGCCTTACTTACTATCTGTAAGAAACATATTAAATTCGATTGTAAGGTACTCCAGACAAATAAGCGAAGGACTGTCTTTGCTGTTCCCTTTAATCGTTACCTTAAAAATGCTGTAGAAAGCTGATAAACGCAATTTTCCTAGAATGTCTTTTTACAGCTTTCTATAGCATTTTTGTACTACTTACTTTATCGAAAACTAAAATGATTCAACTCAGATAGGTAAACCTTATAGTAAGTTATAATTTTTTTTACAATTCAATAGGTCAAAGAATCAAGGTTTTGTTATTACAAATCTTATTGTACCTAGTTAATCTTTTGTAGATATTTGTATCAGAAGTTAGATCCTACACAAAGCAATGTACCTCTTTTTTGTACGCGAAAAATAAATACAAAATACTATATTATCTACGTAGCTTTTTTATTTTCCCTTTCTGACCGATACGCACAAAGCCTGACTTGAGAAATCAACGCTTTTGGACCATTGAGTTTTTATAATAGTAAGCTATCATTGATGTTCATAAATACACTACACGAACCAAAACGTTCACGGTGATGTGGGTATCGGTCATGTTATAATTCTTTTTATTATAAAATAGAAAAACATTTTTTATATTTACACGCCCGGCATACGAACACTCGATCCATTACTTATCATTGCTCGGTGGATTGCGTGGTCGTAGTAAATCAGTGACATCTGCGCCTATTGTTCCTTCTCGAAGGGACAATCTACATGTGTGCATCTAAAAAACGATTTCAATGTGGCTCATATTGTGGTTAAAGCAAGGTAAGGATGGATTCAACTACGTAGCCATGATACAAACAGGGTTGAAGCAGAAGAGGACGATTTTTAAAATGAGTTTTTATTGAACTTATTTTGTGTTAATTAAACCTCATACAGACATAAACAGCATCAACACCAACTGTACAGCCCAAAGTAAGCAGAGCTTTTGTATGCATGACAATACAATTTCAGAGGTCGTTTACACTTTTATAAATTATTTTAAATAGCGGCGGCTTCCCCATACTCATTTTAAAATTTTTCCAACAAATAAATAATGTGATTGAACAGTGCATAAGGAGCCTAAGATTTATCTTTGTCAAATATAAAAAAGTTCGTAATTCATTGTCAAAAAAAGGGAACTAGTTATTTGAATATTCAATTTTAGATTTGGAACTTAAGTTTTGAATTCGAAAATCATTTAGTTCGTTTGGCACATTGCTAAGGGAACCAACTAAGGTATATTATTGTTTTTTACTAATTAATAATAAATAATAAAGTAAAATGCGTGAGTGTATATCAATCCACGGTGGACAAGCCGGTGTTCAGATCGGGAATGCCTGCTGGGAATTGTATTGTTTGGAACATGGAATCCAGCCTGATGGGCAGATGCCCTCGGACAAGACCGTCGGCGGCGGCGATGACTCGTTTAACACGTTCTTCAGCGAAACGGGCGCGGGTAAGCACGTGCCGCGCGCTGTGTTCATCGACCTGGAACCCACGGTAGTTGACGAGGTGCGCACGGGTACGTACCGCCAGCTGTTCCACCCCGAGCAGCTCATCACCGGCAAGGAGGACGCAGCCAACAACTACGCCCGCGGACACTACACCATTGGTAAAGAAATCGTCGATCTCGTCCTAGACAGAGTCCGCAAACTAGCCGACCAGTGTACCGGTCTGCAAGGATTCCTAATCTTCCATTCCTTCGGAGGGGGCACCGGCTCAGGCTTCGCATCTCTTCTTATGGAAAGACTCTCAGTGGACTACGGAAAGAAATCTAAATTAGAATTTGCTATCTACCCTGCTCCTCAAATATCGACTGCAGTAGTAGAACCTTACAACTCTATCCTTACCACCCATACCACCTTGGAGCATTCTGATGCTGCGTTTATGGTCGACAATGAAGCTATCTACGACATCTGCAGAAGAAACTTGGACATCGAAAGACCAACCTACACAAATTTGAACAGATTGATAGGTCAAATTGTGTCTTCGATCACTGCCTCTCTGAGGTTCGACGGTGCTCTAAATGTTGACTTGACAGAATTCCAGACAAACTTGGTGCCGTATCCTCGAATACATTTCCCGCTAGTGACGTATGCACCAGTCATTTCTGCGGAGAAGGCTTACCATGAACAGCTGTCTGTCGCAGAAATTACTAACGCTTGCTTTGAGCCAGCGAACCAGATGGTAAAGTGCGATCCTCGGCACGGAAAATATATGGCCTGTTGCATGCTGTACCGCGGAGACGTGGTACCAAAAGACGTAAACGCCGCTATCGGGACCATCAAAACGAAGCGAACGATCCAGTTCGTGGACTGGTGCCCTACTGGGTTCAAAGTGGGTATTAACTACCAGCCACCTACAGTGGTGCCCGGTGGAGACTTGGCGAAGGTGCAGCGTGCCGTTTGCATGTTGTCAAACACGACCGCCATCGCGGAGGCGTGGTCCCGCCTCAACCATAAATTCGATCTGATGTATGCCAAGCGCGCCTTTGTCCACTGGTACGTCGGTGAGGGCATGGAGGAAGGAGAGTTCTCGGAGGCGCGCGAGGACTTGGCTGCTCTAGAAAAGGACTACGAAGAAGTAGGAATGGATTCCGGAGAAGGCGAAGGTGAAGGAGGCGAGGAATACTAATAACTTTTATAATATTTTACTCGTATTTTTAGGAATTTCCATTTTCACTTAGGTCTAAAATGTATTCTAGTTTTTTTTACTGTTAATCGTCTCATATTGTAACAATTTTTTTGGTCTCTATTTATTAAATGGACAAGTGGCTAAGTATTGTTTATTTCATTATTTTAGTTATCTTTTTCCTATCCTATACGTGAGCATGGGTAAGCCCAGCAGCGTCACGCTACATTTCTGGATGAGATGTCACCACCTTGTAAAAATAGTGTCAAATTAACTAAGTACGAAAGCGAAATAAGCTTGTGACGCTGCCGGACTGACGTTAACGCCACGGCTGGAACTGTGCAGTAAAATCCAAAAGAATTTACTCAATTATTTATCTAGGATAGTGTTGAGAAACCGCAAAAGTATTTGTGTGCCTGTGGATTGAGTGAGAACACTTCAGAAAAATAATTAAAAATGATGTTCATTTAGTAAAAGTTCTAAAACAATTGTAAAAGTAATCTCTGTATTTGTAAAAGGATAAAACAAGATTTAGAAAATAAATTAAATCTGATTTTGAAAATGATAACAAAATAAGTTTCAGTACCTACATAAAATAAGGACATGGGCCTTGGTGTAGCGGGGCTAAGGCATACCTTTTATGCCTCTCTATAACCAAATATGGCTATTATTTTTGTATGTAACCTTTCATTGGACCACGTTCTTCCTTACGTAGTGTTCTTTCTTTTCAAACAAAGGCCAACAAATTTTCAAAAAACAAATAAATGAAACACATATTTATAAAGAAACATTTTATTTCCGTTCAGTACATGGACATCTGCATCTTTGGAGTGTATACTTATAAGATAGATGAGAAGTGTGTCCTCGACCTGGAAGCTACGCAAGTAGACGACTCCCTTTTAAGGACGATCTTGTATACAATTAACATTATTTCCACAACATGTAATTACACAAAATGGTAGCGAAATATATGTTGAAACCTGGAGCTTACAATAGCGAGAAATGTCTAAACTGTTACATGCTATAACAATCCAGAGCAATCCTAGATTTATTAATATTTATTTCACTATACACTTAAAGTGAAAAATTCAAGCTAGTATTGTAATTAAGGCTACCATTTATACTGTATAGTACAAAATTTTATAAAACTAATTATACAATAGTCATTTGGTTTTTACATTGAGTACAAGGTCACTACAGTGACGCATAGATCGCTAGGCGGCCGTGGTCCAGCTCAAATAATTCAATTCACACAAAATCAATCACTTAATAAATTCGATTCCCTCCGATGGCGCGAACATCAACACTTCGATACCATTAATATAATAATTAGACATCAACCCTAAATCTATAATAAATGCATTCGATTGTTACTTGATTTCAATGAAATCTAGGTAAATACAGTTTCAGTAATACTACTTGTTAATAGTAAAGAAATGCTTCCGATAACAGACGACGAGAAACAACTAGTTTATCGGTTGCGGAGGTTCGCGCCGTCCCGCCGCCCGCGTCCGACTACACTACAAGTTTAATAATTTCATCGTGTATTAGACAGTTAATGCAGTTTATTCGTTTACGACTCCATGTAAAATACTTATTTATATTCCTTACAAACTAGACATTTATAATATAAATTACATTTACTGTAATAATAAAGACTAGCATACAATCAGTGTTTAATATAATAATAATAATTAAATAATAAATTTTTATAAAGATTAATTATATAAAAATAATAATACAGCAATTTAATAAAATAGTACCCTAGTAATCGTTTTTATTCATATCGGAATAAAATAAAAAGAGCAATATTGAGCACATAATTTAATAGCGATGTGTATAAGCCTTATCACAGTACGCTAAAGTTCAGTCCGGCGAGGCCGCCGTTTGGCACTCCTCCCACTCCTCCGACTCCCTTACACTCTATTCACTCACTCTCTCACACTCTTCTATAATGGAATGTGTTGGCGCGACCAGCGCAGCGGTCCAACAGTGAGTCGCCTACAATTTATCTGAAATTATTTAATAATGAATATTAGATTACGGGCAAATGCATGGCAAACTGAATCAATTATAAGAGAATTTGCTAAAGTTAATAAAATAGAATAACCAAGTAAGTATTATAAAAAAAACTTAATTATCTGTTTTCAATATTTTGGTAAACTTTATCAGGTTGATGAAAACTTTACAATCATTTTGAACACAAACGTATTTTACTTTGAATTATGTAAGTACATTTGTCCGGGGGAAAACCAGATCCTAAAGTGAAAAAGCTAGAGAACCGGAATTATCGGGCCGAGTCGGAGCAAATAAATGGAAATCGGCTGACAATTTATACAGTAGCAAGTTATATGTAATCGCAAATTAAGCATGACTAAGGGAAAACGTAAGCATAGATTTGATGTATCTAGCTTGCCCGATTTATTTAAACGAATTTAATAAAAATTTCCTTTCATCTCAATCAAACTACGCCAAGATGGGATTCACCAACCGTTTTGAAATTTTAAGGAACAGTCTATGAGCACCGAATGCCGAAAGCATAAAACCATTACCTATTCAAAATGTCCGCCATGTTGATCAAGGTGTGTTCGATGTGGTCGGGACTGGGTGAGTTGGCGCTGGCCAGGTTGCGCGCGTCGGCCTCCAGCGCGGCCGCAGCGGTGCGCAGCTTGACGCGCCGCGCGGGCGGCAGGCCGGGCGCCACATCCCCGGCGAGGGCGCTCACGCGGGAGAGGCGCTCGGCGCATTGCAGCCGCCAGACTGAACCGCGCGTCGTGGAAAGGGTGTTGATGCCGCGGCGGATCTGTGGACACGTGGATTTATGTCGTGAGACCGATTCAAACATCTTTTTCATTACGTAATGTATAACGTATCTATCACAGCGACACGACTGTACAGTATATAATACAACGTACGAATCCTTGATATATAAGGATACGGACTTTGCGTTCGCGTTTAAAGTGTCCAAAACAAAAATGGTATGAACATACAAAAACTAAATTATGAGAACGAAACTGCATCGGGTGGTTTTAGCGGGCGCCATAAGCTGCGAAAGTTGAAATATTGTTTTAAGCTAAATTAACAGCAACGAAATGGCAGATGATTTAAATTCAAATGCCGGCCGAGAGGCTTAGTGGATAAAAGCGCTGCTTCACACGCCGGAGGTCCCAAGTTAAGTCCTGGTCGGGGCATTCATCTGTGTGTTGAACGCATATGTTTGTTCTCTGGTCGTGGTTGTTGATATTCAGTTCGCTGCATGGTCACCCATAATACAAGCTCCGCTTAATTTGGGGCCATATAGTTGTCTGGAGATTATTTATTTGCTTATTTAAATATCTATAATATTTAAATTTACACCCTAACACTTCTTTTGTAATTATTGTATTAAACGCATCGTTCATTTGTTATCCACGCCATTGATTATTTTACAGCGACATGAATATGTTGTTATTGTTAAGGGAAAATGTAGTAAGTAATCTGATGTCCACATGGATGCTGAAAAGGTCATAACTACATTACAAAAACTCGAGCGAAGTCCGTCGGTTCTTTATTTACAAAATACCTTTAATAATTAGACAGTGTGCATTCAAATATTTATTTCTCAACATTGACAATTACTTGTTCTTATTGACGTCAAAAACCTTCGTGAAGCAGAACTGGCAAGAAACTTTACGAATTTTTTGAAAATAAATAAACGACGAACACCCTCAAACGGCACTCGTTCAGACATTATCATAACAAAATATGGAACACTCTCTTTAACTGGAGTCCAACGTGAAATAGGCGCAAGACTAGGTTTAATAATAAATAATTAAAACATAAAAATCGTACTTCACGTTACAGGATAAGTTTCTAGAGTCTGAGTTTTTAGACAAATACATTTAGCCGAAGACCTTTGGAAAATAGAGTAAGTATGTGACTTGACTACGCGTCTCTTTTACTCCAACCGGCGAGATGGTAAAACAATAATATACGTGGTAAAAATATTGTAAGTATAATTCAATGAAGAAACTAATAGAATAAAATTAATTGAAAGATTAGAGATCAAGTAGAAATAAGAAGTGTTCATGTTCTTTTTTAACGGGCTTTCCGCAAGTTTTGCCTACTCCAGATGCCTATCCTTACCTATCCTAACAATATCTCACAAATCCAAAGTTAAAAAAAAAACACGCAAACTTACCTCACTAATGCACTGCTCCAAACTATTCTTCAAATTGACCAACGCCTCATCTTCCTTCGTCTCTTCCTTTTTCACATGCTCACATTTCTTAGCCTCGGCTTTGACGTCCGACGGTTTGACGTCTGTCGGTTTGACGTCCGTCGATTTGACGTCCGTCGATTTGACGTCCGCTGATTTGACGTCCGCTGATTTGAGATCTGTCGATTTGACGTCTTTCTCACCGATTTCTTGCCTCGAGTTGCTCGGAGACGATTTGTTCGAGGTGGGCGTGTTTTGTTTGTTATTGTTAGTTTGTCTGTCGTTGGCGTTGAGGGTGTCGGTGTTGGCGGGGGCCGCGTACACCGCGGAGCGGCCCCGTCCGCGGGAAGGCCTTTGGGGGACGGCGGGACGCTCGCGACGTTCCTCGGGAGATGTTTCTTCGGCTTCGGCTTCCTAGAGTTAGAAAAGATTTAATCGTTATTTTCTAATAAAATCATGATGGCAATTAAAATTACTGGGTTAGTTCTAGTTTATTAGGTTAAACTTCACCCTAATTCTTAAGTACAAGAATAATATTTTTTATTGTTATTACGTTTGTATTGTATTCATGTCTAATTCCATAAAAAATATACGATTTAATGAAAATGGAATCTATTAACTATTAAGTTGCTATTTGTCAACAATGAGAAATATATTAAAACATTTTATCCAATCAAGAAGAAAATCAAGAAGAAAGATTTGTTCGATGGTTTGTTTGTTCATACATATAAACAAAACAAATAAACTCGGAAACTGGTTAATCGAATTTAACCATTATAAAGGTTTGTCTGTTGAGCGATCAGTTGAAATATTGAGCCTGTATTGAGATAGGGAATATTGTTATAATAAGTGTATACAGACCCCCATCCTCACCATTTGAAGTATTTGAGAGCACTATGGATGAGGTATTACATATAGTAAATAACAAAAACAAAGAAATAATTATTTGTGGCGATTTTAATATTGATTTATTAGTAGAGACATCACTAAGTAAACGATTCTTGAATCTTTTTACTTGTTACAACCTAAAAAATCTCTTCTTAGAGCCTACGCGAATCACAGCGACCTCAGCCACATGTCTTGATAACATTTTTACAAATTTAATGCCATGTACAAAGTCAGTAATTAATAAACTACAATCAGATCATAGTGGGCAGTTGACCACTATTGATATTGGGCTAAAAAAGACTTTAAAAAGAGAAATTACCTTTATACCCATGAATGAGAGACGGCTTGAAACATTTAGGAAAAATGTATTTGAAAAAACATTTAAATTAGATTACTGTGCAGATCCTATTACTCAATATAACTCTATTCATAATATAATTAGAAATGAATATGACTCTGTTTTTAAAAAAAAGAAAATATGTATAAATAATAATTTATTTAGGTTTAGTGACTGGGCAACAGTGGGAATATGCAGAAGTAGAAATAGATTATATGAATTGTACAGTGAAAGAACTTATAATCATAATAAGACATTTTATGAATATGTTAAAAAGTATTCAAAATTATTTAAACGAGTTTGCAGTGTAGCTAAATCTAATTACATTAATAATAAAATTAAATATAGTACTAACATTTCAAAAACTGCATGGAATATAATTAATCAGGAAACTGGGAAAGCAAAAGAACCACACACCAAATATAATTTAAAAATTAATGATAAAGTGTTGTCAACTGACAAAGAAGTTGCTGAAGCATTTGAAAATTTTTTTACTGCCATCCCTGTGTCAACTACTTCGAGTATTAATTCATGTTCCACTCTTGCACAGTCACTGCTAACGGAAAATGTAAATTCATGCAATATTGATTTTATTTTTAAACATGTTACTGTTCCACAAGTTTTAAATGCATTTAAAAGCATTAAAGTAAAAAATACTGCCGATTTAGATGGGATTTCTGTTAAAATTATTGAATCTGTCATTGATGGTATAGCCCCGTACTTAGCCAGTATATTTAATGACTGTGTTGATAATGGTGTTTTTCCTGATTTAATGAAATTGAGTAAGGTCATTCCAATATTCAAAGCAGGTAGTATGTCTGACCCTAATAATTTTAGACCTATATCTATACTACCAACGCTCAGTAAGATTTTTGAAAAATTAATTTTAAATCAATTACTTTCTCATTTTTACGGTAATAGTTTAATGAATTTTAAGCAGTTTGGTTTCACGCGGGGTCGCTCAACAACCGATGCCGGTGTTGGGCTCATAAAACACGTATTCAGCGCCTGGGAGGAGTCGTGTGATGCTATTGGTGTCTTTTGTGACTTGTCCAAGGCGTTCGACTGTGTGGATCATACTACTCTACTCATGAAACTGCACCATTACGGCATTAAAAACCGAGCGCTTGCCTTGATTAAATCATATATTTCTAATAGAAAACAGAAAGTTGCAATAAATGGAGAAAAATCATCAGGATCGGCAGTGACAATGGGTGTGCCCCAGGGCTCAGTTCTTGGTCCTTTCCTATTTTTAGTTTATATTAATGATCTGCCATCGGTCGTTAAGAATCAATGCGAGGTCATATTGTTTGCTGACGATACTTCCTTCTTGTTTAAAATCAAAAGACAAGAAATTGACTATCGAGCGGTGAACAAATGCATCTCCAACACAGAGCAGTAGTTCTCAGCTAATAATTTTCTCCTCAATGAAAATAAACGAAATGTGTTAAATTTACATTGCCAAATGTCAAACAGGTAAACACAAACATTGTAGTTAAGAGCCAGGAACTGACTCCTGTAAGCTCAACTGTATTTCTGGGCATAACCTTAGACGCCAAACTGCAGCGGGGACCGCATGTTGATGGTTTAGCGAAAAGGCTTGGCTCTGCCGCATATGCTGTTAAAAAAATTAGACAAATTTCAAATGAAACAACTGCTCGATTAGTCTATTTTGGTTACTTCCACAGCCTCATGACATATGGTATTCTGCTGTGGGGGAGTGCTGCCGACATCGATGCTATATTTATTCTGCAGAAAAGGGCTGTTCGCGCAATCTATCAGCTCGGTCCAAGGGTGTCACTTAGAAGTAAATTTAAGGAAATAAATATTCTTACCTTCCATTCACAATATATTTTAGAAAATTTAATGTATGTTAAAAAGAACATAACCTTGTTCAAAAGAAAAAAAGACCTGCACAATGTTAACACAAGAGGAAGAAATATGCTGGCAGCTCATAATAGCAGGCTTCATAAAGTCACTAACTCATTCATGGGTCAATGTATACGCTTTTATAATAAGGTTCCTGAGGATATCCAAGGTCTTCCTATTGATAAATTCAAAGAAACTATAAAGTAGAAGTTGTGTGCTAGAGCATATTATAAACTATCCGATTATTTGGATGATAAAAGCCCTTGGGTATAATCCCCTCATTAACAGGATTGTACTAGTATTTGTAACAAAGCATGTGTAATGTGTCTGTTTGTGCGATGAGTTCTTCGTCCCGATGAATATCTAAAGCGTCATTGTCACTAAAGTACGTCTTCTTATGGTAGCGTCGGGTGACGGGTCGCTCACTTCCCTCTAATATGGTTGAGGAGGGCGATGGCTGGATCC
The DNA here is from genome assembly GCA_923062675.1 of Marasmarcha lunaedactyla. Taxonomy (NCBI): domain Eukaryota; kingdom Metazoa; phylum Arthropoda; class Insecta; order Lepidoptera; family Pterophoridae; genus Marasmarcha; species Marasmarcha lunaedactyla. The sequence continues at coordinate 5,596,893 of OV281339.1, read as the reverse complement.
CGCGTTAACTCGTGAACGGGTGCCGTTTGAGGGTGTTCGTCGTTTGGATACTTGGGGGGAGGGAGACTTGCCGAGCTAACAGATGCAGAAAAGAATAATTTTGTATAGACATAAAGAGACTCTGTAAATTTATTTTGAAAAAAATATACCCGTGAAGTTTCTTGCCAGTTCTTCTTCACGAAGGTTTTTTTTCGAACTGGTGGTAGAATCATGTTTTATTTGACGTCAATAAGAACAAGTAATTGTCAATGTTGAGAAATAAATATTTGAATTTGAAGGTGATATTTTATCCTGATGTTCCCTCGGGATAAAAAATGACACGAGTGGATTCGCATAGGGACCTGTAGTGAAGTTCTTATTAAACAAATTACCCGCATGTTTGAAAAGTAATCTTAGGGAATAACTCTTATTTCTTAAACCGAATTATTACATTTCATCGCTTCATTGTCATTATGCTTTTAATTAATATCAAATTTATGATAGATTTGTTTTAGGGATATAATTTTTTTATCAAAATGCCTTTTTCATCTTTCTCAGTAGGCTTGACATGCTACATTTGAGCCTAATTGATCTGAATATATTATCTCCGTCAAAACTTTCATAATTAGGCCTCAGTCAGTAATAAGGCCTCTTCATACCTAACTTTCTTTACAGACCGTTACTACCACCGCAATGAACGTCCTTTCGTCAAAGTTCTTATTTAATAAGTCAGTAAAAACCTCGCTTGGGATAGCGGGAACTCTCACTGCGCTGTTCTCGTTTTTAAATCTTTATAATTTGATAGTATCTTCTGTCAAATATACTTTAAATGTGTCTTTCTTTTATTACTATTATTATCTGTGTAATACATATTATGGTTTACAATTATTTTGTACTTCAATATTAATCTATAAATGTAAAATAAAAGTCTATAAATGTTTGCTTTCGTTTTGTTTTTGTAAGCTTATTTCTAAAATAAATATATTTTCTTTTGAAGCAACAAAACAAAACGCCATTAAACATACCTTATTCTCCCATAAGCGCTTCAAACTCGAAATGGACCCCGCAGACCGCCTGCGCTCCTCCTCCGGCGAGGTATTATCCCGACGGACGCCGTTGGAGTTATCTACCTTGCGAAGCCTCGTCTTGAGATCGCCGAGCGGTTCGTCGCGCAGGCGCAGGCTTTCGGACAGCTCGCTCACGAGCCGCGCCGCCGGATCTTGGATCCCGCTAGAATTCGACACCACTGGTGACTCCCGACCACCCTTCTTGCGATCAGCCCGCTCTTTGATCTCGGCGACTAGCTTCAACTCGAGCATTTCTTTCATGGCTTGCTTGGATTTGTCTTCGACTGGCGGCGGAGGAGGGGGCGATTGATCCGCGGGGGGAGGAAGCTCGGGTGGAGGAGGAGGGAACTCTAAGTCGGCGAGACGAGGGCGGGGTTTGGGGCTGCGAGTGACGCCGCCTGATGAGTTGGAGCGCGTCATGTGCCGCGGGGAGAGCGAACGAGCTTCATCGACCGGAGATGGGTTATTAGTTTGTCGCAGGGATTCTAGGTATGCTCCGATGCGGGCTCCCTTGGGGAGGGTGCCGTAGCGGTTGATGGCGCGCTTGACATTGCGCTCCTCGAGCGCGGCGACGGTGAGCCCAGGAGCCGGCGGCACGGCGCGCGCCGGTGCCGGCTCGTCACCGTCTGGCGTTGCCGATGCCAGCGACCCGTCCGACGACGCGTCGCGTCCTCCTGACCCTGCTTTGCCCGCGTTACTGCCACCTAAACACGAAAACTTTATTCAAGACTCTATTCATATTTAGTCTTCAAAAATCTTTATTTATTTTGACATTTTACAGCCTAATAATCTAGAAAGCATAACTCAATTATAACAGGACCAAAACTAAGAAAAATACATTGAAGTCCTTGGAATTCAGCAAAGGGGGCCAGACTTATCCTTTGATCAAATAAAATATAAGTAGTTTGATCACTACTTCCCCAGACACACTGTGTATTACAGACAGATAGCGTTCTAGAATACGAACCTAAATTTTAGAATATTACAATGATTGAGTCTGAAACAGATATTTATTGAACAGTTTAGCATTATTCGTTACAATCTCAAATCATCCTTAGAATACTAAGAGTTATTTCATCTAACTAAAATACCCGTTATGTTCATTTCACAGAACTGTTCTACAAATTTAAAATACCAGACACCCTTCTACTGTATATACTTATGCTTGCAGATACCATTGTTAGTTCATGCATTTCATTAAAATTATTTAATTCACTCCCAACCTACACCACACGCTACATCAATAATTATTCCAAATTTCTAATTTTACAAGTTGTGAAGTCTCCATAACTATATTTCCAAATTAGAACCAATAAAAAAGTTAAAGGCTTTAAGACCACAGTGTTTTAGCATTCCACCAAGGTTTTACTATAAGAAAGCAATGTCATGTTTACAGTTTTATTTTTATATAAAGAATGTTTTCCAGAACTCTAAGAACTAAAAGTGATAAATTTTAAAAGTAATAAACCATACAATTACACAACCACCATGTGAAATTATGGTTTCATTATATGAATATCTTCAGTGAGAATTATCTTCAGCATAAAAAATCATTATTGTGAATATAATCGATCAGTTTCAACACCTGTATTATAATTTAGATTCATATTTGCTAACCTTGAGGATTTTTAATCAATTGGTAAGCTCCTCTCGTTGTCTCTTCAAATTGAATTATTAAAAGTTCATAATATCTATTATAACTATATTCAGGTTCAATAAGTAGTAATAAAAATCATACAGTACTAAAACTACAACCAAGTCTGTGGGTCGGAGTTTACGCTCATGCCTTGGATGTTAAAGTAAAATTATCCACTTGTTTTAATCCGAATTGTAAGACACGCGAGTAGTCGTACTAAAAAACTAATTAAAATTTACGTAAAATAATTTAATAAGGTAAATTGTCACAATATTTTAAGATTATTAGGTTTTCTTTATTCAGTTGGTCTCCGGGTTCCTCAATTATAAAAAAAAACCACTGTTTTACGTTTGTTACAATTCCGATTAAGATTTTTACTTTTCTTATTTTTCTAATAGTCATACAAATGAATATAATCCGTACTATTGACATTTGGACATGAGGGAAAGATCGATGTGCCAGCAAAGATAAGGGGTTAGAGTTGTAAAACGTTTTGAATTTCATAACGGCAAACCCATAGGTACAACGGGTAAGTAATTCAGGTAATGAATATAATACCCAGCCAATTTTACACGAATCCCATGAGCATAAGACTGCGTTTCGTTCTGAGTAGAATTAAATATAACATCAGCTAACTACTGTTCTCTTGTACGTTCACAACTGAAACGCAGCTTTTTTGAACCGTTACAGTTTTTAGACTGACAATCTCGATCGAGAGACCAAAAGTCGTGTTACGTTGCGTTTTCCTAGCGTTATTCGATACTATCCCATCGATGATATCCCATAAATCATAAGCCAATAAATATAAACACTACCTTCGTTGTATAACACGGCTTTAGGTCTTTAAAATCTTAAAAAAATCCTTATATTTCTTTAGATAGAACTCACAATCATTCAGCAACAAATGAATCCATGAAAATCTTTAATATAAATGCAAGCATGCCATCCCGATCGTTTCCCACTTTAGCTAATTAAAATATAGGATCACAGAAGTGGGGGTTATAGGTGAACAGAAGATATAAAATCAGTCATGAAGGGTAGCAAGATCATTCTTTCTAAACCACTCGAATACTTACGAAGTGTATGAAACTTTTGCTATACACCTGAGAGTGCGCGTCACAAAACAAAAATTGCGTCAATTATGTTGTTATTAAAAAATGTTGCATAAAAATTGTCAGCATAAATATGCTGAAAATAACATCAAGGTTTCATTAAACATATGATTGGTGGATGAGTAATGGTGCTAAAATGTTATATGTGCGTTATGCGATATTAAAAATGTATAGGTACCTTAAAAATTTATAGAATTGTAATTAAATTGTATCTGCTGATTAAAAGCGGGTCATCCTAACTGTAAAAACTATTTTTTATTAAAGGAATTAACTACATATGTTACACCAGCGTATTATGTTTTATTTACCCGCAACTGTATTCCCTACCATTCAATATTACACGACTTTGATCCGAAACCAAAAATTGTATTTTATCGGAGTCTAATTCCTATACAAATATATCATTAAATTAATAGTGATCCTAAATTGGACTCAGCAAATGCATGTTTTCTGATTAAGTTCCATTCTCCCAAATCAAAGATAGCAAAATTCAACCACTAAAAAAATTCTTAAATATCGAAGAAAAAAAAAAACATTTATTAGCAGTATTTTCTTTCTTTAATGCCAGTTCATACAATTTTTGGAATATTCGATCTCTAGGTCAGTGAATTATAATTTTTGTTTGTAATTAGCAATGACAATCTCTTATTCTTGGCATTTATAATTGAAACTTTTATGGGCTAATTTGAATGCCTACTTTATAGTTCATAAAACTTTGATAGGGTACTCATTTAAAACATTTGAATAACTGTTGGAAATACCACCAATACCTGCTTCTTTTAACGGCTACAATTTAGTTTACAAAAACGAAGTATATAAATAATACTACGTTTTTGTATGTATACTATTGATGGCACATTTCATTTTTAATATTTCGATTTGAGCGTTAAAAGCCCACATTTATATCATGACACTTTTGTTTCATATTATTGGACACTGTTATGAAAATCTAGAAAGCCAACTGCAATGAAGTTATGGTTTTTATTTAATAGCGCTAATAATAACTTATTAAAATTCAAAACAACTCGCCCTGTGACACCCCTTTCTCGCAAAGTTATTTACTTTTATTCATATCCATATGTAGATTACAATATATTTTCTAGTATCCATAAGACATTATAATATTGTCGCAAATTAAGCCTAAAACGAATATAACACAGCCATCGTCCTTTTCAATAACCTTTGCTTACTGTCCCCCTACACCAGTGGTCGGCAACCTGCGGCTCGCGAGCCACATGCGGCTCTTTGGATGTGAAGCTGCGGCTCTTTACTTCCATACGCAAATGTTATTTATTTTATAAACAAAAAGCATTTTAAAATCGTTGTGAGTCGATGAACGAGGATTAGGCACCATTTCCATCTCTCAGCCACTTGAACTCGTTTTTCACCTCACCCCTTCCCCATGACGCGCGTCGTCACTGTCGTTAGTCGGTAAACGTTTACTTGTTCTAATTTTTAACTTAAATAATAAGTGATTATCGAATAATATACCATATTATATATTATCTAATTTGTTGTAAAAAACACTACTTATATATGAATAAATAAATATTTTTCTTATGAATAAATAGTTAGTTCTTTTTATCAAAAAAACTTTATTTGTGCAAGTACTATTTATTTTTTCAACATACTCTTTAAAAACCTAAAAATTTTGTAAATTGTAATTTTTGACTCTTCTGACTCAAAAGGTTGCCGACCCCTGCCCTACACCATACAACTTGCAAAATCTCAAGTCTTTACTTAGAATACTTTACTCCGCGTTGCTTTTATCCAATCTAATCCTCTTACGTATTGTTATTATAGTTTTTGCACGATTAATAAACTATTCTGTTGGTCTTCCCTAACATAAAATAAAATACATAAATAAATAATACGCCCCACAACACAGCCTGCAAACACAAACTCACCATTAAGAGGCGGCACATCATCACAATGCGAATCTCGAAAGGAGGAGCATGAAGACAGTAAACTCGTACGTTTGGGAGGCGCCGGCGCAGTCTTGCCACGGCGGTTGGTCGAGCGGCGGAGCTGAACCACGGCGCGGCGCGCGCCCAGCGGCGTCGACGAACCCTCGGCTGATTGTTCTTCGCGGAGTTGGGCCTCCACCTGGGTGGGAATGAAATGTTTCAAATAACTTACTTGATCATAAGATAAGTTAGCTAAAAGGTACAGCAACGGAAAATTGGGAGATGTACGAAAAAGTGTGTCGAATAAACATGAATAGCTAAAACAGGGGTCTTTTTTCTTTTTTCTAGTTCATAAAGAAACGAAGAAAATTCATGACACACGACGACAAATACGTAAGAAAAAGACGCTTATGCAAAAAAGACGCTTATACAAAAAAAGACACATTTTTCTAATAATATAACCCAACGATTGTAGGCCTCGCTGCATTTGTAGGGTTTTAAACGACTTTTATCAATCATTTGTCAAAACATCAATCATGACGGCAGAGTAGGGTAGTGATTAGTAGCTCATACGCCGAAGGTCCCAGGTTCGAATCCTGGCCGAGGCATTTATTGTGTGATGAACACAGATGTTTGTTCTCGGGTCATGGTTGTTGACCATACAGTTCGCTGTATGGTCATCCATATCACATGCTCTGCGTACTTTGGGGCCATACAGTTGGTGTGTTTGTCTGGGGATTTATTATTATTATTATTATTTATTTAATAGCCCGAAAACGATCTAATTTCAACATTAGAACCAAATTAGCCACCATAGAATAAATTAAAGGAACGAATCTGCAGACCGAAATAAGCCTACGAATTTTTCCCCATAGAGACTTCAACTACAATTGCGCAACTTTTAACTCAACACATTCAGCAATAATATAAAAACAATACCATGCGTCATCAACTCACTTCCTCGGCAATAGATCGCCCCGCGAACATGTTGTCGAGCGCGTGGTGGATGTCGCGGAAGGAGGGGCGTTCGGCCGGGTTCCATTGCCAGCAGCTTCTCATGAGATCGTAGACCGGAGCCGGGCAGCCGGCGGGGCATTCCATGCGGTAGCCCTGGAATTTACCAAGTTAAGTTAGTTACGTGAAAGTAAAGTAAAAACATAGATTGCTTTGAAGGTTTGACTACTGGATGCTAAAACGAAAGGTAGCAGTCGCTTTGATTCGGAGGTCTTTGGATGGGCACTACAGTTCGTCCTATAATAAAGTACAAACTTAATTAAATTCTGTATCAGGGTGGCAAAAATAGAAATCCGAAGAAACCTTCTCCTTTTTTTTAGACATTTTTAAACTGGTTCTGTCGCAATTTTGCGAAAATTCATAAAAAAAATCGAAACTCGAAAACTATGAAAAATTGTATAACATACATAGGGGTGATTCAGATAACTCTCAACACGAGGCACCTTAAAAAATTTTGGGTGTCACTTTTCTGGCCACCCTGTATAGCGATGGTTGTGCAAACGGGAATATTGATTAACTTTCTGAAGTCAAGCGTCGGCATCACATTTTTAAATAATCATAGGGAGCGCAAATTACTTGTACCATCAGGTAGTTGGCGTTCTTGTTCGCCAGAACGAAAATTTAGAACAGAACTTTAGTTCGTTCGCGTTAAGAGTGCAGTGAGTCATCGATGCAACTATAGATACTAGCCAATGAGATTACCGTATTGGAAAAAGTTTTCTTACTGCCGGTGATGCTATTGGCTATAACCTAATGCTGAGACTATACGTCACTGCATTCTTAACGCGACCGAACTACACTCGGCGTCACAAAAATCGCACCTTTATGTTTTTTTCAGTAAATTGCTCCTAGAATCTGGCCCATAATAAATACCACGCGTGAAAAAGAAATATCATTGTAAAGTGCACTTCAATACCTTTACATTCATTACCTGTATCATTAAAAAATCAATTACCATTTCTAACCAGGGACCAATCAATAAGATATTGGAAAAAATGCTCACTTAAGGAGCGCTTGTTGGGCTACCTTAAAAGTGTATAAAATGTTATGTCCAGGTAAGAAATGGGTCAGTCGCTACTTAGACTTTAGAGTGAACACACTGGAAAAACATACGCAAAAGAACTGTACCTGAAGATGGATACAACCCCTGAAGAAGCCGCTCAAATCGTTGCTCTATTGCAAACAGGACTGCGACAGGTTGACGTTGCTCGACAGTTGAACCTTAGCCGATTTGCAGTACGACGAGTATACCAACGGTTCCGTGAGACTAGTGGCTATACCCGAAGACGTGGATCCGGAAGAAAACGTTGTACATCAGAAAGAGACGACCATTTCATTGTGTCTACGTCGTTGCGCCACCGCTTCAGCAATGCTGTTGAGGTGCAACAAGAGCTCCGGTCAGCTCGTAGAACGTCTGTGAGTGTCTCTACGATTAGAAGAAGTTTGAAAGAAAAGGAATTAAGAGCTCACAGACCTGCTAGAGGCCCAAAATTGACCGTGCGACATCGGAGAGAGCGGTTACAATTTGCTCAGGAGCTGGAACTGGACGCTTGACCAGTGGAGGGCCGTTCTCTTTACCGATGAGACACGAGTATGTCTTTTCTGCAACGATAGACGCAGAATGGTATACCGAAGAAGAGGGGAACGTTTTACCCAAGCGTGTATAGAGGAATACGGAGGTGGCATATCCGTTGAAGGGAAAACGGAACTTGTGTGCGTTTCTCAGACTGGCGGTGGTCGCGGGCAAGGGTCGCTGAATGCTGGGCGGTACATAACAGAAATCTTACAAGACCATGTGGTCCCGTATGCCGGTTTTGTTGGCGATGGTTTCATGTTAATGAACGCCCGTTGCCACACTGGGTTTTCTGTGCGGGACTACTTGGAAGAGGTTGAGATTCCTGTTATGCAGTGGCCAGCACGAAGCCCAGACCTAAACCCGATCGAGCATCTCTGGGACGATGTAAAGAGACACGTACGAGCACGTGATCCTGCTCCCACCACTCTCCAAGAGCTTCAGGATACCGTGAAGGCAGAATGGGAGAACATACCCCAAGAGAGAGTGGTGACCCTCGTGAGGTCCATGAAGGATCGGATGGAAGCTGTCATCAAAGCAAGGGGAGGAAACACTAGATTTTAAGGACTGATTTGAGATTTTTTTATGTTTTTTTAAATTTAGTTTTTGTAACTTTTATCCTATTTAAGATTTTTTTATTAAAAGCTTTAAAACATATACACATGAGTAGTAGGGATTAGCGGATTCCCGCTCACTTATTAGGTATGGTATCAAACGAATTTATTTAATAAGGTCGCGGGTGGTCGAATCAAACCGCGATGCTCGCTAAGTTAGCGAACGTTAATCAAACTAATCCGCGATATTATTTTGATTAAACCGCGGATCACAGTAATTCGCGATATTATTTTGATTAATCCGCGTATCAAATTAATTCGCGCCTAGTAGAACGCGAAGTCCAACTTTCCCAAAAAAAAAAACAAAAATGCCCTGGTAGTAGGGATTGGCGGATTCTAGCTCACTTATTAGGTATGGTATCAAACGCGAATTAATTTCATAAGGTCGCGGTTGATTCATTTCATCAAGGCTATTTCATTTTCCCGTGGTTTTGTTATAACATTAGAAGATTTATCAAGTCACCAACAGACAAATTTGAGTATTCAGTTTTATTAAATAATATTTTATCTTAGTATACCTATTGTGAATTATAATCATTTCACCCGCAAGGTATTGCAAATATGTTACGAAAGGGTGGTTAAGTAGCGTCTTATTGTTCATATTATTTAAACGTCATGCAGTATGTTTTAACTTGTTAGATAAGGCAAAACAAATTCTTGACATAACAATGTAGGCTTGTCATAACAATGTGACGACGGTTACTTTTTGTGTTTCTTGGAAAGTTACAATGGGTTTTATATCGAAAACAAATTCTCGTGGTAACAATAAAGGGGCATAATTTGCTTCGAATCAAACGCGTATCAAAATGATTAGGTCACGGCCGCCAATAGTACGCTGTGAAGTCCAAATTTCTTCAAAAATCTAAAATGTCCTGTTTCTAGGTAGTAGTAAGCACCTGCAATTATATTTAAACAATGCTGGTTTTTATATTAAAACCTTGGACGGTTTGCAGATCAAAGTAGGTATTTCAATCATTTGATACCAACTACCACAGTTAGAGTACCATCAATGTTATTTGATTTTCATGGTTTAAACAACTTTTTCATTCATACTATCACAGTAACAGTACCTTTAATGTAATATTAACGATAATCTTTTTTGCGTTGAAACTGTGGGAGATTTCTCGAAAATTTGATTGCCATAGTTATTATATAAATAAAAATAATAATAATCTTTATTTGTTCTTCACATACAAGGCACATAATAAGATGTTAGATGTATTTACTTTCACAATTTATTCATGTACTAGTGAAGATTGATGCATGAGATTTGTCGAAGCATGTGTTTCAGGAGTTAGAATTTTAAAAAGAGAAAGAGTATGTGTAACTAGAACTGTAGACATTTCAAGATTAAATAATAGGGAAAATTACATCTAAACATCAGGTATGTATTTGTGAAAGAGAGAGGGAGTGGGATTGTTTATATGGGTACGTGAGTGTGTATGTGTGTTTCAGGAGTTAGAATTTTAAAAAGAGAAAAAGTATGTGTAACTAGAACTGTAGACATTTCAAGATTATATAATTGGGAATATTACATCTAAACAACAGGTATGTATTTGTGAAAGAGAGAGGGAGTGGGATTGTTTATACGGGTACGTGAGTGTGTATGTGTGTTTCAGGAGTTAGAATTTTAAAAAGAGAAAAAGTATGTGTAACTAGAACTGTAGACATTTCAAGATTATATTGGGAATATTACATCTAAACATCAGGTATGTATTTGTGAAAGAGAGAGGGAGTGGGATTGTTTATACGGGTGCGTGAGTGTGTATGTGTGTTTCAGGAGTTAGAATTTAAAAAAGAGAAAGAGTATGTGTAACAAGAACTGTAGACATTTCAAGATTAAATAATAGGGAAAATTACATCTAAACATCAGGTATGTATTTGTGAAAGAGAGAGGGAGTGGGATTGTGTATACGGGTGCGTGAGTGTGTGGGAGAGAGTATCTGTTTTGTATGTATATGTATGGTGAGTCTGTGTGAGACTGAGTGGTATAATTAGTGTAATGGTTTTAGCAGGGGTTCGGTGTCGGAGTACGACTTTTCTTTAAGCCATGTAACAACTTTATTTTTGCAGTTAAATGTAATTTAGTGGTATATGTATGGTTCAAGAAAGTAGAAAAATCTTTGGCTAGAAGAGGTTTTCGGAAAGGTGTAGGAGAAAACTAGGTGATTTCTTTTAGATTTAATCTCAAAACAGAAGGGTGTAATTTTATGCTGGAGGAGTGTAGTTTGTAAAATAAACAATGTCCTATATATTTAAGGGTGCTAATTAAAAATCAATGTTGCTTTCTTAATTACTAAGCCAGCCACTATTTGCAGGCGTCTGAACGATACTGTCTTAGCCACTATACATTTGCTGTAGCGGGGTGTTTTTGTTAAAAAATTTTGAATTATCATCCAATTTCGATTATGGCGCTTCGCCGGGTGCTGCCGCACCACGCTCACTGCGTTCGCTCGGCTCACGCATTCGATAATTACAGTCTAACATTAACCTAACCCAAATTTAACTACTACGCTTTCTATAGAGTATTTAGCGGGCGGTGCAAAAAAAAAAGATTAATTAATGTATTAAAGGCTATCTCATTTTCCCGTAGTTTAGTTAAAAAATTAAAAGTTTGATCACGTAACCAATAAAGAAATTTGTGACTTGGCTTTTAATTTCCGTATGTTTATATCTACTTTACACAATTTACATTTCAAACATTATTTCGAATCCACCCATCCGCATATCAAAGCTGTTAATGCCTTCCAACGAACACGGTTTTTAATTACTGCACAGACAAATGTTATTGACATAGTATTCAGTTTTCTTAAATAGTATTTTATGTTAGTGTACATATTGCGATTATAATCATTTCACAAACGTATAGAAATATATGAGTAGTAAAGTTTTTTGTTAGTGTTACCACCTATTGAGAGCTATAATATTTAATCTTCTTTAAGCATGTTAAATTTTTTGTTAACCTTTATATTAGTCATGCGCAAATTATATCTCTGAAAGAAAAGAGTGATATATATCTTTTCAAACAAAGATATATGTATATCTATTATATCTCGTTCTGAGCGAGATTTAGATATTAATGTTAAATTTCGGCCGATTGAAACAACTGAAGCAAGTACACGTACTGACACTGATTATACTTACTGATCTTATACTGCAATAATTATTTTTCTGTAGTGTTATTTCCAAATAACTGTTATCGAAATCTGTTATTGTTGTCGTTGTATTATAACAGTATGAAATAGTTATTGGACTACTGGTCATAGTAAATTAGACCTTACGACTTAAAGGATAAAATCTTATGCAACAGAAATGTGTTCTTTAATAATAAAATATTTAGGTTTCAGTGTCTACAACCGTACTCCGTCGAATTAAAGTTGATTTTCTATTAGCGTGTGAAAGCAGTATCATGATTATCATTGTGAAACGGTAATTCGGATGTTAGTCAAATTAGACTTAACTGCTACGAATAAAGTGTAAATTTGTCTGGTTATCGAAATTAACATCCATAATGTAAATGTTATTTTCACAACACATTTATTTACCATCCACTTTTTAGTATTTACAAAAAAAAATACATGAAACTCGTAATCAGTGCCGTAGCCTAATTATTAAGGTACTCGTACCATTATTGCTGCGTTTAATCGGCACGAGTCAAACCAAGAACGCGCGGGGCATCCAACTGACTTATTTAAAAAAAAGTAATTAAATTACAAAATACCATTTCTTCGAAAATACCTAAAATCTAATAGGTACTGCACTTGTAATGAAACTTGATTTAGTCGTACAATAATATACCTTTTTACAATGCAGTAACGCATGGTTTGCGTGGCAGGTAGCTATGAAAATGAACGAGAAGGCGTTGTACCTTTGTTTCGCTCACGCGGTCACAGCCATACATTCAACTTTATCAAATTTCTTTCAAATGAAAAATCTAAGTTTTTGATAAAAAAATTATTTTAATATGAAAATACAGTCTTGAATAGATTTCTTTCAAATGAAATCGTTACATAAAGTATCCTCAGTAAGCCTTTTTTTTAAATCAAACGTTGGTATTTTGTTAAATCTAAAGTGTACAAACAAAAGACTAGACTTCCACAGACCGAAGTCAGGTAGTTTTACAGAACTGATCCATTAAAAATTAAAACATAAATCAGGCACACAAAATTTTACATAAACAATACAAGTTGTTTGAGCAACGCATAGTGACCACATCAATTTTTCTTTATATTCTTTAGGAATTCTAACTCTCATGAAAATAAAAATGCAAATACTGTTCAGTTTTAATACACAATTTATTTATAATATAAAGATTAACCCTGGACAAGTGGAAATAAAACTAAAACGAATTAAAAAATTTTAAGATGGTTACAAATAAACTAAAACTCAAAACATTTTTTTTTTAATCTTACATAAAAATTTTCACAATTTTCGAGATGGTTACAAAAAAGTAAAACTTAAAACAATTTTTTTTAAATCGTAGATAAAAATTTTCACAATTTTCAAGATATTTACAACAAAAACTAAAACTTAAAACAATTTTTTTTTTAAATCATACATAAAAATTTTCGCAATTTTCAAGATGGTTACAAAAAAAATAAAACTTAAAACAATTTTTTTTAAATCGTAGATAGAAATTTTCACAATTTTCAAGATATTTACAACAAAAAGAAAAACTTAAAACAATTTTTTTTTAAATCGTACATACAAATTTTAACAACTTTCAAGATGATCACAAAAAAAAAAACTAAAACTTAATACAAATGTTTTAAAATTCGTACATAAAAATTTTAACATAAATCAAACATACACAATTTTTCACAAACAATACAAGTTGTACGATCAACACATAGAGATCACATAAATTTTTCTTTTTATTCTTTAGGAATTCTAACTCTCGTGGAAATAAAAACACATCTATTTGCTTTGCAAAAGATTTCTTCCGCAATAATGCATTCCATACGAGAAGCAATTTCATTAAATTTTGTCTAGTTTTCAATTTTTTATAAGCGCCGTGTTATAACTGCTTTCGAAAGACATCAAAAAATACCATTCAGACTGTGGGTATTTGAAAAAATCGCAAGTGTACCTATCTGCTTTCCAAAAGTTTATAATAATAATAATAATAAAATTGCCATTCACTGTTCATATTATTATATAATTAATATTTGCAGTAATTTCTAAAAGACCGTTTAATATTAACTAAATATAAAATGCAACGTATGTAAAAACAAGACAGTGAGGTTATTTTAACATAATATCTAGTACTTTCTGAACTTCTCAGTGACGTGTTTAAACTAAAGTGGTAGTTTATTTTAACATATTTTGTAAAACGACCTTGGAATTGACCAACTAGAATTGAAAACATTTTATAGCATACAAAAAATACGTGTCGCCCTATGATCATTTTTATTTTAAAACAATGATCTACAATCTATGACAATAAGACAAAAAGAAATGAATTTTTTGAACATTGAAATTTTAAATGATACTTATTTGAATTTTGAAAATATCAATATTTATGTCCCAACAAATGGTAGCACAGTTTACAAAAAAAAGAGAGAAAGCAAAATCCCATTTATCTGTGTAGCTATCTTTTTGTAAGAGAGAAACTGACAAAATAAAGGTATTTTTAAAAAAGTTGGAAAAATATTTAAAGTAGATCAACAAAACTTTAACGAGTATACTTTGTAATGTTTGAAATGATAAAATTTAAAATAAAAAGTAAAATAAAAACCATGCGGAAATTCAACATTAGTTATAAAAAGTATGGAAAAAATCATTACCTCTTCAAAATGAAAACAATCAACGTTCAAATACTTAAGAAAATTAAATATTAGAAAAACAGGTTAATCCAAGTATCAAAAAATTATATAAATCAACTTCGAGTATAATCAAATATTTATATAAATCAACTCCATAAATTTAAAACAAAAACCGCGTCAGCGCTCTTATCACATCGATTACTGCATCACACAGACTTCGCATTGAAATTACTAGATTTTGACACAAATCAGATCCTCTAAGCGAGTCCCAAACTTGGTCGCAATGATTTTCATTGAATTGTGAAATTCACGTGCGAACCGTTCTCTAACAGTTTTTTAGGTCTTAGTAAGGACAATTTTCATGGTCAGTCATGATTTTTTCCATACTTTTTATAACTAATGTTGAATTTCCGCATGGTTTTTATTTTACTTTTTATTTTAAATTTTATCATTTCAAACATTACAAAGTATACTCGTTAAAGTTTTGTTGATCTACTTTAAATATTTTTCCAACTTTTTTAAAAATACCTTTATTTTGTCAGTTTCTCTCTTACAAAAAGATAGCTATACAGATAAATGGGATTTTGCTTTCTCTCTTTTTTTTGTAAACTGTGCTACCATTTGTTGGGACATAAATATTGATATTTTCAAAATTCAAATAAGTATCATTTAAAATTTCAATGTTCAAAAAATTCATTTCTTTTTGTCTTATTGTCATCGATTGTAGATCATTGTTTTAAAATAAAAATGATCATAGGGCGACACGTATTTTTTGTATGCTATAAAATGTTTTCAATTCTAGTTGGTCAATTCCAAGGTCGTTTTACAAAATATGTTAAAATAAACTACCACTTTAGTTTAAACACGTCACTGAGAAGTTCAGAAAGTACTAGATATTATGTTAAAATAACCTCACTGTCTTGTTTTTACATACGTTGCATTTTATATTTAGTTAATATTAAACGGTCTTTTAGAAATTACTGCAAATATTAATTATATAATAATATGAACAGTGAATGGCAATTTTATTATTATTATTATTATAAACTTTTGGAAAGCAGATAGGTACACTTGCGATTTTTTCAAATACCCACAGTCTGAATGGTATTTTTTGATGTCTTTCGAAAGCAGTTATAACACGGCGCTTATAAAAAATTGAAAACTAGACAAAATTTAATGAAATTGCTTCTCGTATGGAATGCATTATTGCGGAAGAAATCTTTTGCAAAGCAAATAGATGTGTTTTTATTTCCACGAGAGTTAGAATTCCTAAAGAATAAAAAGAAAAATTTATGTGATCTCTATGTGTTGCTCATACAACTTGTATTGTTTGTGAAAAATTGTGTATGTTTGATTTATGTTAAAATTTTTATGTACGAATTTTAAAACATTTGTTTTAAGTTTTAGTTTTTTTTTTTTGTGATCATCTTGAAAGTTGTTAAAATTTGTATGTACGATTTAAAAAAAAATTGTTTTAAGTTTTTCTTTTTGTTGTAAATATCTTGAAAATTGTGAAAATTTTTATCTACGATTTAAAAAAAATGTTTTAAGTTTTATTTTTTTTGTAACCATCTTGAAAATTGCGAAAATTTTTATGTATGATTTAAAAAAAAAATTGTTTTAAGTTTTAGTTTTTGTTGTAAATATCTTGAAAATTGTGAAAATTTTTATCTACGATTTAAAAAAAATTGTTTTAAGTTTTACTTTTTTGTAACCATCTCGAAAATTGTGAAAATTTTTATGTAAGATTAAAAAAAAATTGTTTTGAGTTTTAGTTTATTTGTAACCATCTTAAATTTTTTTAATTCGTTTTAGTTTTATTTCCACTTGTCCAGGGTTAATCTTTATATTATAAATAAATTGTGTATTAAAACTGAACAGTATTTGCATTTTTATTTTCATGAGAGTTAGAATTCCTAAAGAATATAAAGAAAAATTGATGTGTTCACTATGCGTTGCTCAAACAACTTGTATTGTTTATGTAAAATTTTGTGTGCCTGATTTATGTTTTAATTTTTAATGGATCAGTTCTGTAAAACTACCTGACTTCGGTCTGTGGAAGTCTAGTCTTTTGTTTGTACACTTTAGATTTAACAAAATACCAACGTTTGATTTAAAAAAAAGGCTTACTGAGGATACTTTATGTAACGATTTCATTTGAAAGAAATCTATTCAAGACTGTATTTTCATATTAAAATAATTTTTTTATCAAAAACTTAGATTTTTCATTTGAAAGAAATTTGATAAAGTTGAATGTATGGCTGTGACCGCGTGAGCGAAACAAAGGTACAACGCCTTCTCGTTCATTTTCATAGCTACCTGCCACGCAAACCATGCGTTACTGCATTGTAAAAAGGTATATTATTGTACGACTAAATCAAGTTTCATTACAAGTGCAGTACCTATTAGATTTTAGGTATTTTCGAAGAAATGGTATTTTGTAATTTAATTACTTTTTTTTAAATAAGTCAGTTGGATGCCCCGCGCGTTCTTGGTTTGACTCGTGCCGATTAAACGCAGCAATAATGGTACGAGTACCTTAATAATTAGGCTACGGCACTGATTACGAGTTTCATGTATTTTTTTTTGTAAATACTAAAAAGTGGATGGTAAATAAATGTGTTGTGAAAATAACATTTACATTATGGATGTTAATTTCGATAACCAGACAAATTTACACTTTATTCGTAGCAGTTAAGTCTAATTTGACTAACATCCGAATTACCGTTTCACAATGATAATCATGATACTGCTTTCACACGCTAATAGAAAATCAACTTTAATTCGACGGAGTACGGTTGTAGACACTGAAACCTAAATATTTTATTATTAAAGAACACATTTCTGTTGCATAAGATTTTATCCTTTAAGTCGTAAGGTCTAATTTACTATGACCAGTAGTCCAATAACTATTTCATACTGTTATAATACAACGACAACAATAACAGATTTCGATAACAGTTATTTGGAAATAACACTACAGAAAAATAATTATTGCAGTATAAGATCAGTAAGTATAATCAGTGTCAGTACGTGTACTTGCTTCAGTTGTTTCAATCGGCCGAAATTTAACATTAATATCTAAATCTCGCTCAGAACGAGATATAATAGATATACATATATCTTTGTTTGAAAAGATATATATCACTCTTTTCTTTCAGAGATATAATTTGCGCATGACTAATATAAAGGTTAACAAAAAATTTAACATGCTTAAAGAAGATTAAATATTATAGCTCTCAATAGGTGGTAACACTAACAAAAAACTTTACTACTCATATATTTCTATACGTTTGTGAAATGATTATAATCGCAATATGTACACTAACATAAAATACTATTTAAGAAAACTGAATACTATGTCAATAACATTTGTCTGTGCAGTAATTAAAAACCGTGTTCGTTGGAAGGGATTAACAGCTTTGATATGCGGATGGGTGGATTCGAAATAATGTTTGAAATGTAAATTGTGTAAAGTAGATATAAACATACGGAAATTAAAAGCCAAGTCACAAATTTCTTTATTGGTTACGTGATCAAACTTTTAATTTTATAACTAAACCACGGGAAAATGAGATAGCCTTTAATACATTAATTAATCTTTTTTTTTTGCACCGCCCGCTAAATACTCTATAGAAAGCGTAGTAGTTAAATTTGGGTTAGGTTAATGTTAGACTGTAATTATCGAATGCGTGAGCCGAGCGAACGCAGTGAGCGTGGTGCGGCAGCACCCGGCGAAGCGCCATAATCGAAATTGGATGATAATTCAAAATTTTTTAACAAAAACACCCCGCTACAGCAAATGTATAGTGGCTAAGACAGTATCGTTCAGACGCCTGCAAATAGTGGCTGGCTTAGTAATTAAGAAAGCAATATTGATTTTTAATTAGCACCCTTAAATATATAGGACATTGTTTATTTTACAAACTACACTCCTCCAGCATAAAATTACACCCTTCTGTTTTGAGATTAAATCTAAAAGAAATCACCTAGTTTTCTCCTACACCTTTCCGAAAACCTCTTCTAGCCAAAGATTTTTCTACTTTCTTGAACCATACATATACCACTAAATTACATTTAACTGCAAAAATAAAGTTGTTACATGGCTTAAAGAAAAGTCGTACTCCGACACCGAACCCCTGCTAAAACCATTACACTAATTATACCACTCAGTCTCACACAGACTCACCATACATATACATACAAAACAGATACTCTCTCCCACACACTCACGCACCCGTATACACAATCCCACTCCCTCTCTCTTTCACAAATACATATCTGATGTTTAGATGTAATTTTCCCTATTATTTAATCTTGAAATGTCTACAGTTCTTGTTACACATACTCTTTCTCTTTTTAAAATTCTAACTCCTGAAACACACATACACACTCACGCACCCGTATAAACAATCCCACTCCCTCTCTCTTTCACAAATACATACCTGATGTTTAGATGTAATATTCCCAATATAATCTTGAAATGTCTACAGTTCTAGTTACACATACTTTTTCTCTTTTTAAAATTCTAACTCCTAAAACACACATACACACTCACGTACCCGTATAAACAATCCCACTCCCTCTCTCTTTCACAAATACATACCTGATGTTTAGATGTAATATTCCCAATTATATAATCTTGAAATGTCTACAGTTCTAGTTACACATACTTTTTCTCTTTTTAAAATTCTAACTCCTGAAACACACATACACACTCACGTACCCATATAAACAATCCCACTCCCTCTCTCTTTCACAAATACATACCTGATGTTTAGATGTAATTTTCCCTATTATTTAATCTTGAAATGTCTACAGTTCTAGTTACACATACTCTTTCTCTTTTTAAAATTCTAACTCCTGAAACACATGCTTCGACAAATCTCATGCATCAATCTTCACTAGTACATGAATAAATTGTGAAAGTAAATACATCTAACATCTTATTATGTGCCTTGTATGTGAAGAACAAATAAAGATTATTATTATTTTTATTTATATAATAACTATGGCAATCAAATTTTCGAGAAATCTCCCACAGTTTCAACGCAAAAAAGATTATCGTTAATATTACATTAAAGGTACTGTTACTGTGATAGTATGAATGAAAAAGTTGTTTAAACCATGAAAATCAAATAACATTGATGGTACTCTAACTGTGGTAGTTGGTATCAAATGATTGAAATACCTACTTTGATCTGCAAACCGTCCAAGGTTTTAATATAAAAACCAGCATTGTTTAAATATAATTGCAGGTGCTTACTACTACCTAGAAACAGGACATTTTAGATTTTTGAAGAAATTTGGACTTCACAGCGTACTATTGGCGGCCGTGACCTAATCATTTTGATACGCGTTTGATTCGAAGCAAATTATGCCCCTTTATTGTTACCACGAGAATTTGTTTTCGATATAAAACCCATTGTAACTTTCCAAGAAACACAAAAAGTAACCGTCGTCACATTGTTATGACAAGCCTACATTGTTATGTCAAGAATTTGTTTTGCCTTATCTAACAAGTTAAAACATACTGCATGACGTTTAAATAATATGAACAATAAGACGCTACTTAACCACCCTTTCGTAACATATTTGCAATACCTTGCGGGTGAAATGATTATAATTCACAATAGGTATACTAAGATAAAATATTATTTAATAAAACTGAATACTCAAATTTGTCTGTTGGTGACTTGATAAATCTTCTAATGTTATAACAAAACCACGGGAAAATGAAATAGCCTTGATGAAATGAATCAACCGCGACCTTATGAAATTAATTCGCGTTTGATACCATACCTAATAAGTGAGCTAGAATCCGCCAATCCCTACTACTACCTGAAACCAGGTATTTCTAATAGGCAATTAAATAACCTTTCCAATGATATCCTACAATCATACCCTTACTATGGACAAAGTTTGAGTAAAAGTATTTTAAATTTGCTTTTTCGAAAGGTGCGATTTTTGTGACGCCGAGTGTATAATGTTAAACTGGTTGCCATATCTTCCACAATATCTTAAGTTCGTTAGTGGTGTGTTGACTTCGTTCAAGTAAGTAAGAAGATATATTTTGAAATTTCAAATTGCGAATCGAAATCAAAACCGAGACGCAACATTCGGGGCAAATATGAAAAGTTTGCATGTAGCGCAGGTAATATGTTACAAGCAGGCATATACTCCAAGTTTAGTATTAAAATATGGTCGTAGCTTAATAAATATTAAACCAATATGACATTACAATGTAAAATGTTCGCAAGCCGAGCGGCGGATACAAATAAAACATGGCAGGACTTATTGGATATCTATTGCATTTAGGAACTTATGTATTCAGTATTAAATATTCACGCTGATGTTTTAAACTGTTAAGTTTTATGGATTATTCCGTTTAAAACGTATTTTAGAAAGAACCTCTGTGTGGTTCCAAAGTAATAAAAAATACTTCAAAGTCAAATTATATTAGTCCCTTACCTACCTAGAATAAAATTTAATTTTTTATTTGTAATAACGCAATGAGGTTCTGTAACTTTTAGAGACGTTACTGTCATAGTAAATGCTTTCCAAATGTGGATGTGTGAGCGCCAGTGACGTCTGTAACATTCGCCAGCGCGACACGAGACTGACCGATCTTTGTAAAATTTCTGGTAAACTAATGAGTTGATTACGCCCTTTCTTGTCACAATGAAAAGCTGTTTAATACCCAGTTTGTTTGAAATTAAACAAGTGGATTTAAAGTTTTGGGTGGATAAAATTGGGGCATTGACAATGCACCATTGATGATGCACAATACGTTTATTTTCCGTTTCAATCCGTTTCGTATATGGATTACGTAAATGTGACCATGGCTCGCGAAGTTCACGCAAAACTGAAGTGTATATGGTCTTATTTGTATGCTTAATGATACATTTCATCTAAACGTAACGTCGTTAGGTTAAATTTTGATACTTTTATTTACTGTATTGTACACATTCCATACCTTCCTAAAGCAAGCTTTCAAATTTCAATGTATAAACTTGGTAGTCTAGAAGAGATCGCCCAACCGCCCATTGCATATTCTATCCGTATAACTATGTATAACTAATGTTAATGTATAGCTTAATGGTATGCAATAAAGAAGTAATAAATCAATAATAATCAGTAAATATTTAATTAAAAAAATTATTATCGTACTTCAAATTTAACACAAGAGTCCATAGAAACACATAACACACAGTATTTATTTCCAAGTTGATAAAAAAAAATTAAAAAAGTTCAATCTCCCATCGACTCCGTCCGTCGATGCAAACGAATTTGAAAAAACGCCCTAAAATAAGTTCAGTTTATTTATTACTTCTTTATAAGTACAATGCAGAGCGATTATTGAGAAATATATATATATATATATATATAATAAATAAATACACTGTTCATCCATCTGTTAGCAATCTATCCCTAGAACATATGAAATACGCAGTACGATCATTAAACTAAAATATTAATGTCGTAAGTCCCCAGTTCTCTTTCCTCTCCTCTCTTATTTACATTTTAATATTCTAAAATAACGAATCAAACTAAAAGTTGGCTTTGAGTGAAATGAAATACCTTTTATTAAGTTGGCAATTGCGGTGTAATTTATACGTTTAAGGAATATACAAAACGACATTTTTGTAAAAAAACAATTTATATAAAATAATTTAAAAATCGAAATGCCATGTGTCACCGAAGTCTACTAACGCAATTTTAATTTTGGTTCCCATGAAACAGAGACCGCTTACGTATCTTCCCATACAACCATTTCGGTCGCAGTGTAGAAACAGTCACTTGTTTACTACGTTTCGATACCTCGACAAAAAGTGGGGAATTCTCGACAAACAAAATGGTTGCATTTTAGATATGTTTCGAAAAGTTGTAGAAACTCTGTTACAAGATTGCTACTAGTTTTGATTGAATAACAATGTCAAATGCAATACATTTTAATTCAATATCCTGTCGTCAGCCATTTCAAATTACAATTATTTGCATTACTTACCGAGGCGTTTTTAGGTCTTGTTAGATATTTGCAATTTGGCAAGCAAGTTATTTTTTTTAAAATTACGTAATAACAAAAATGTGTTATTCATAAGGACGTTGAATATTAATACGAAGATCTTATATATTTAGATCTAAATTAACAAGATCAGATCAGATCAATAAAAAAACAGGATACCAACTGTACTAAACTCTTGATATCAGAAATTGGTCAATTATAAATTGATAACACCTAAAACCGAAAAACACCCTAAAGTAAACATCAAGCCATATTCCAACCATAACCGCAAATGTACAAGGGTGGATTGAAAAGTTCACGGCCTAAATAAGAAAACACAGGAATGATGCAATTTTTTATATTTATTTTTCTACATACTCTCCTCCTAGGTTACAGCACTTAGTCCAGCGGTCCTCCAACGCCTTGATCCCATTCAAATAGAAGGTCTCGTCAAAGTCTTCAAAAAAGGCTTCTTCGGCCACTTTGAACTCCTCATTGGTAGAAAATAGTGGAGTTCATTCCAGGCCCTCAATAAGCTTTTGATTTCGGTACTTTACGCAAAAAATGACTATACCTTAATTTTTATAACATTTAATAATAATTACTAAAATGAAAGTCAGAACCAAATTATGTATATAAATATATAAAAGACATAGAAGCAAATCAAGGAATACGTAACTGTGTGCATCTTTACCGATACAGACAAGGTTCTCGAGCCATAGGTTAATCATTATGTAAAAAGAAATACTTGAGGTAATCTTTATGAGTTAAAATAGATGATATAGATATTCAGTTGAATAAATTACTTTAAAAAATGTCAAAATCATAAAATATTAAATAATATCACTTAAATATATTTATGTCAGCTTTATAGTCAATATTTATTTTTGTGCTTTTTATTTGCTTGGGTTTATGTGCGAAACTATTTTCTTTGATCGGCAACCCTCAATAAAAAAAACATTCGCTCTGTTTTTGTGCAACAAGTGAATGCAGCCTGCTTATTAATGAGATTGCAAACTAACACAATAAATAATTAATTAGTAGTTAATTTTTATTTTTCCTATTTTTCCTTACTAAATAAAGTAACAAATATTTTTAGATTAAAGAATTTGTGGTGCAATACAATATAGTTATTATAAGTTTACTCTAATAATGGCTATTTTAACACTAAAAAATAAAAAACGAAATAGTATTTAGCTCAAGTGATTATAAAATATGGCATTAATCGTATTGATTATTATAATAAAAATAATTATATCTGTATATTTTACTGCAACATAAGTGGCCGACGACACGAACATTTTGAACTCAACCCTTTCATTCCACCTAAGTGTTTTTTTAGTTTTGGAAATAGGTGGAAGTCAGGAGGTGCCAAGTCAGGTGAATAAGGGGGATGAGGAAGCCATTAGAAACCACAATTCACTATTTGAGCCATCGATTCTGCAGATGTGTGAACACAAGCATTGTCCTGATGAAACAAAAATTCTTGGTCAACAATCCTGGTCTTTCAGACTTTATTTCTCCGCGTAAACGATGTAATCAACCAAGATGACATCCTTAGAATTTCAGAAAACCGATGCCATTACCTTGTTTACTGAAAAACACACCATGGCTTTCTTGGGGGTAGAGATCCGGGTCTCTTCCACTGTTTGGATTCAGGAGTATAGTGATGAACCCATGTTTCGTCCATAGTAACAAACATTGCCAAAAATTCGTTTGGATCAGCTTGAAAAAGCTCTAAACAGTTTCTAGAAATCGTGAGCCGCGGTCGTTTCTGTTCAACTGAAAGGAGCCGCGGAACCCATCTTGCAGACACCTTGTGGAACTCTAATTCATTAACGATCATGTTTGGTGTACGTTCATATAAAATCCTTAGAGCTTCAGCTATATCAGATACCTTCAATCTTCTGTCTCCCATGATGAGATCACATATTTTTTCGATGTTTTCCGAAGTCGTAGCTGTAGAAGGTTGTCCAGAGCGGGGGTCATCTTTGATGCTCTCTCGTCCACGCTTAAATTCAGCTGTCCACTTTTTTATCATTGTATACTAATTTAGGAACATCTGTTCCGTCGATGTTCCTAAATTAGCCACCATATCTTCATGAATCTGCTTTGGAGTTAAGTGTTTCTTATGAAGGTATTTGATCACGACACGGTGCTCTAAACTATCCATTTTTAAAATTAATGAAACCTACTCTCACTTAATGTTCAAAAAAATAAATAATTAACCTTGAATCTCAGAGAAAAATTGCACAGAGAATGACAAAGAGTCTAGATTTCATATGAGGGTAGTTTTATAATAATATAACAACGCTATCTATGTTAGGATGCGAACATTTCAATCCACCCTCGTATAAGCTACATAATATATGAAGCAAAGCTCACAAAAGCGGTTACCACGTAAGGTTTACAATTTGATTCCCAACGTGTTTTGTTAGTTAACATGCTAATCCGACAGACGCCTGCACTCCAGGGAACATCGCTAGAGAGGATTATTTAGTTTACGTGAACTGGGATGTAGGACAGAAATCATACATTAGTTTTTGAACCAGGTATTTTGCAAACTGTGTAACAAACTGGGTTTGAATAAATACGACATAGCTTACGACATATGGAGTAGTTTATTTTTGGGGACGCGTTTCGGAAATGTATAGATTTCGAGTTCCACCGATTTACATTTTTCACACAAACGTAAATAAAATCACGACATATTTGAAATCTATTAAAACTTGATACTTTTCAATTATTTGAATTTTAGCCTTGTACTAATAAACTTCAATCATTTACGCGTTATTTCAAAACACGAGATAGTTATTATTTTAAATGACCGCGTTAACTCGTAAACGGGTGCCGTTTGAGGGTGTTCGTCGTTTGGATTCTTGGGGGGAGGGAGACTTGCCGAGCTAACAGATGCAGATAAGAATAATTTTGTATAGACATAAAGAGACTATTAATTTATTTTGAAAAAAAATACACCTGTGAAATTTCTTGCCAGTTCTACTTTATTTCTTACTGTACTTTAGAGTTACGCTTTATTTGACGTCAATAAGAACAAGTAATTGTCAATGTTGGGAAATAAATATTTCATTTCATCATTTAATAAAATATTTCATTTCATTTAATATAATATTTCATTTCATGTCATTTGACGAAACAGTATGGTTATGCAGTATAGTTTTGCTGGTAAACGTGCGTTTTTGACGTTGATATCCTTTTAATATTATTGCAGTACTAATAGAGTTTTATAATTTTTCTCAACTAAGCCATGCGCATTACAAGTATGATTTTTGAATTCAGCACTTACTTTTTTGAGATCTGAATTGAAACTTGACCAAACGCTTTAATAAATATGAATTGTGCCTCATTATTTTATTTCAAAATTGTGAGGATGATAAGAAAGATACAATCAATATTTTTTTTATTCAATAATTAATTTTTCGAACATAAAACATATTGAAAAAATATTTATTGAAAGATAATGCCATTAGTTGTTTGGTTATCACGATAATACACTTCGATAAGTATTTCAACATTTAATTTAAGAAGAGGGAAAAGTTGTTAAAATAATAAAAGTAGAATTATTATTTTCATTTCAAAAAATGCGATAAAGGGAAAAGTAACATTTAGCATCATCAAACTATTCGATTTTTCTGGTATCTTCACACCTGGTTCCTGCGCTATCGTTTATATTTGTAGATTTATAAAAAATAAGTACAAAATCTTTTGAATCTTTAACTGGCTACGACTATGTGACTAACTTTGGCGAAAACCCGTCACCATGAAATATGACCTAGAATTAGCGAAAGTATGTTAGATTTTTACATCACTAATTTCTAAATAATTATCCTTAAAAGGTCCAACTAACATTCCGTATTGAGACACTGTTAAAAAAAATAGTTTATTTTTTATTGGAAATTTATATACTTTCATAAATGTAGGTAAAAAAACGTATGAATACAATAATCAAAAGTAGGTTATATAAATAACCAAGCCTATTAAAATATTTAAGGTAGTCAATAAATAGCACGACAAAAGTAGAGAAGATCGGGTCGCTCACTTCCCTCTAATATGGTTGAGGAGGGCGATGGCTGGATCCCGCGTTAACTCGTGAACGGGTGCCGTTTGAGGGTGTTCGTCGTTTGGATACTTGGGGGGAGGGAGACTTGCCGAGCTAACAGATGCAGAAAAGAATAATTTTGTATAGACATAAAGAGACTCTGTAAATTTATTTTGAAAAATAAAAATATACCCGTGAAGTTTCTTGCCAGTTCTTCTTCACGAAGGTTTTTTTTTCAAACTGGTGGTAGAATCATGTTTTATTTGACGTCAATAAGAACAAGTAATTGTCAATGTTGAGAAATAAATATTTGAATTTATTTGAAGATGTACAAAAAATAAAAGTATGTTTATGTATGCTTTCAAAAAATTATTATTTTTCTGTGGAAGAAATCATTAGAAGTTTTTTTTTTAAATCTCTATCCTGTCTAATCGACTCAAATATCGGTCTTTCATTTTAAATATCGCTTTGATATAATATTAAATTATGTAGTTCTACCTTTTACTTAAGAAAAATTAATAACTATTCGTCATAATTAAAAAAACAACACGAGTAAGTCTGTAGAGACGATATGATCTATGAAACAAGTCTTTTCTAAGAAACCATTTCAGAATCTCCCTTTGCTAACCCAGATAAGGTCGATAAAAACATTTAAATATTAGATAGGCTAAAACAGAAATTAACTTAACTTTCCTTGCAACGCCTATAAGGCTTGATTAATCAACTTGAAATTAGACATAAAGACCAGAAAAATAAGCAAAAGATTTTTTATTATTCTATTAGGTCCTTACATATGAAATTAGTGTTTTGTCTAATTGGCCACTTTGATCTGTATTATCTCCCCTTTGGTTAAGAATTCAAATTTCAAATGTATGCAGCTATTTACTCACGCATTTGTGTTCGAAAACCGTATTTCATTTGTTTTTTCCTCTTTTGGTTTTTTCTTTGCGTCACTTAGTTTACAAAATGGAAAACTTGAAATATCGCGTTATTTATTAGTACGAATTCCACCGGCTCGAAGTATTAATACTGTGTATGGCGGCGGTGTCGCAAAAGAAAACACAGTGCTTTTTAATTCCAATGTTTTCGATCTGGAAATTTCGACCTGCAGAACAAACCCCGTGGACAGCCGGAGACCAAAGTTGATAATGAAGAATTAAAAGCTATTGCGGAAGCGGATCCATCGCAAACCACGTCCGAGTTCGCTGTAAGCTGCGGTGTTAGTTTCAAATCTGTTTTTATTCACTTGAAGCAAATTGGAAAAAAACATGAAAAAGCTTGAGAGGTGGGTACCTCATGAAATGAGTGCAGCAAACCGACAAACGCGCGTCGACTGCTGCGTTACATTACTGAAATGTGTTACAAAACTGATGGATAGTGAATCCTGTACGACAACCGGAAACGCTCATCGCAACGGTTGAACCCTGGCGAACCTGCCAAATCTTGCCCCAAGCGAAAATTGACTCACAAAAAGTTACTTGTGAAAGTTTGGTGGACTAGTGCCGGTGTCGTTCACTACAGCTTTCTTAAATCTGGCCAGACGACTACGGCAGGTGTCTATTGTCAGCAACTGCAAACCATGATGGAAAAGCTAGCTGCTAAACAACCGAGGCCGGTCAATCGCTCTAGGCCAATGCTGCTTCAGGATAACACTAGACTACACACTGCACAACAGACGGCTACCAAATTAGAGGAGACTCAATTGGAATGTCTTAGACATACTCCGTACTCCCCGGGCCTTGCTCCAACAGATTACCATTTTTTCGAAATTTGGATAACTTCTTAAAGGGATCTATCTATCCGATGGGGCAGTCGAAAGCGACTTCAAAGATTTTATTGATTCCCGTCCGAATAGTTTTTTTTTAGTAAAGGGACCAATGAACTACCTGGGAGATGGCTAAAGTGCATAGATAGCAATGGTACATACTTTGACTAAATAAATATATTAGATATAAAAAAAATTTACTTAATGTTCCTCCCTTACAAAACGCCAATTTCATATGTAATGACCTAATGTTACCAAAAATTTACTGTTGCTAACTGCTTGCTGGTATTGACAGGTATGTTTTTTGCTGGAAATTAGGTGGGTGGCACACTTTGAGACATATTACGTTTCAAAAATAATAATTCTCCATATCAAAGAGCTGTGGTAGAAACGATAACAGTTGCTGTAGAAGAATAATATTTATTATACTAGTTAGTTTTCTCGGCAAGTTTTTCGCATGATTTTTGAGGAGGCTATATTTGGACAAATTTATTTTAAGCTGCCTTGCCCAATAAAATCATATATAAAGGAAACCAAAACAGTTTCTTTTTCTTTGAAGCAGATTGGAAGCAAGTAACATATTGAAAAAGGTCATACGTGCAAAGCATATACTTTATTAGTAAGAATAAAAAGTTTTTTGCAAAATTGTTGATATGAGACAAAATTGTTGATTATGATATAGCTTGCCAAAGCTTTCCACAGTGTCATGTACAAAATGTATAAAAAATTGCGTGGTATTTTTATGAGTTTTTAGTAATTATAAAGTTATATTTATACCAAACAAGAAAATGCTCGATACCCATTTTTTTCCCTTCCAAGGGGAGGGCAGGAGGATCTAAAAAATGCTCTTAGGCATACCCCGCGCGCGCGTAAGAGGTTATGTGGGACTCGCTCCGAGCCTACCAGAGCCACTACTCACTAAAAATCCCCTTGAATGACTCTGGCAATCTTTTGCCTCACAGCCTCCATCGGAAACGATGGCCAATTGGAGAAAAAGGCCGCGCAAGCGGGGCCCTGAAGGGTCACCCGCTGGGAATGACATAGCACTAAGGTGCTCAAAGCACTGAAGGTGAATTCATAGCACTGAAGGTGCCAAAAATTGCAAAGAGAAATTAAATTCATTCGAATTAAAATTTGAATTTGCAGCCAGAAGGGCTTGGAGATCGTTTGACAGCTGGGTGGCTTCGCACTAGCGACTTTGAACTTCGAGTCAAGGACAGGGGTATACGAGACTGAATTTGAAGAACGCTTCCGAGAGTATTTTGAGGTGCTGTTGCACTGTAGGCAGTTCAAGTTCTCTGTGAAGGTCCGCGTTACGCACGTTCCAGGGTGCGTTTGTGGCCATGCGGCAGAAGAGATTTTGAACCACCTGCAGTTTGTGCAGGAGGGAGGGTTTTGCGTGGGCAAAGATTGGCGAGGGATAAGTCATGACGGGTCTAACGCAGGTCTTCAAGATCATTCGTTTGCTACGAAAGGACATTTTACTATGTCTACCTAACATACTATTTCATAGGCCTAAGTAGATACGGGCGAGTTTCGTTACTCTATGGACGTGTGGCTTGAAAGAAAGCGTCTGGTCTAAAGTAACGCCTAAGTATTTGGTACTGCGCTTCCAGGGGATGAGAATACCTAACATTCGAACGTGGAGATTGTCGGCGATGCGATGGCGTTTGAAGTCGAAGTGAACCGCAGAACTCTTGTTTCCATTTTTCCATTTTTCAAACCATACACCGAGGGCGTTAACGGCCTTATGGAGTCTGGTGATGAAGTGCGAGACACAGCGGCCTTTGGTGTAAAGGATGGTGTCGTTGGCAAAGAGGGCGAGTTCGACAGCTTTTAGCGGAATGGGAATGTCGTTAGTGTACACGGTGTATAACAGAGGGGCGAGATCGATCCGCATTCGATCTAATTATGTGTAAACAGAGATACAGCATTTTTTCGTTGTTCTTTTTTGTTGGTGTTCTTTTAGTGTAAAATTTCGCTATATACAGGGTTACTTACAGGTTAAGTCGACCTATTCCCGATAATAGATCCTTTACATTGTTTCTTACTGATTTGACTATGAAACACCCTATCCTAAATCCAACCGTTTCTGAGATATCTGAATTTAATGTTTTTATAAAAATTTCTCGATTTTCGGCTATCAACTTATATATTTTAAAATGTGTAAGAATCGTGTGTGTGTATGTCTTTAGGCAGCTTCAACGCCTCTACTGTCATTTAAAAAGAGGCCATGAGAAAGTCGGACTCGCCCATGAAGGGTTCTGTAGCAGCAAGTAACATAACTTAAAAGTTCTTGTAGTTTGTTGTTAGTTATATATACTTACAAGATATTGATAAGTAAACATTATAATTAGGTACCTAAATGATGGGATTTAGATCTAACTATATGCGAGCCCATATAGGCTTGTGATGAAACTCCATGAAAGTTTTGTTTGTATATCTGGGCGATTTGTATAATGCAAATATTCTATGATTATTATATTCAAATGAAACTGCTTCAACGGGACTAAAAGTACTGGATTGCTGGAACTTCAAATTCAAATTCAAATATTTATTTCTCAACATTGACAATTACTTGTTCTTATTGACGTCAAATAAAACATGATTCTACCACCAGTTCGAAAAAAACCTTCGTGAAGAAGAACTGGCAAGAAACTTCACGGGTATATTTTTTTTCAAAATAAATTTACAGAGGTTCTTTATGTCTATACAAAAATTATTCTTTTCTGCATCTGTTAGCTCGGCAAGTCTCCCTCCCCCCAAGTATCCAAACGACGAACACCCTCAAACGGCACCCGTTCACGAGTTAACGCGGGATCCAGCCATCGCCCTCCTCAACCATATTAGAGCACACAACTTACTTCTGGGAGACGTGATGTGTAACGACGACATCTTCCAGGACGTTATTTGGGTTTAATATATAGGAGAAAGTATCTTCAGTCAAGGAATTCATACTTAAAATAACACTTAAGTTTATTCTAATATGAGTAGGTATTATCGTAGGTAGGCAGGTGTATAATGTATTAAGATGTAAGGAAATGAACAGAAAATCTCAAAACTTTTATTAGGTTGACGTTTTATAGTAAGTACTTACATATTTCTAGGCAGTAAATGACTTTAAAAGAATAATTTCGCTGTAAGTAATTATAATTAATTTTTATTTTATTTATTTTAAAATTAAATTTCGGATAAAAGTGGCAGTGACATACGGACGGACAGACAGACAGACATGACGAATCTATAAGGGTTCCGTTTTTCCGACTACGGAACCCTAAAAATGGTTTGATATGATTGTCAACGAAGGTGGTAAACGATAAAATATAAACATTTAGCAAAATGTAGAAATATTTAACAAAATATAAATACAATTAAAAAACAAGGATCATGGGAACACCAAAAAGTTCAGATTTTTTTTAATTCCGAATTTTACAATCCCTAAGAGACTAAATTCCGAATATTCAAAAACACGATTCTTATTTTATCGAAATTCATAAATACGAAATTTTAATTTTCCTTTTTTCTTTAGTACGAAGACCCCGCTGTGTTACTAGTCCGAAATATGGTATTCCGAACTTAAATTTTCCGAAAATTCAATGCTAATATTCAGATTTTGTATCTATGTAAAACGGATATATATTAAAAATGATAATCTAAATCTCCTGTGACACAAATTAATAAGCCACATTTTGAAATTATACAAATTAGACGCGACGACGAGCGTATGTAGATAATACAGCGCGAACCGAGCGAGCCCAGCGACCGGCCGCGGCAGCGTCCGGCGAAGCGCCAAAAAGGGATTTATATATTTATTATATTTATATATAAGGATCAGTACATAACCTACATACCCAAGAAATAACTCGGTACAAAAAACTAAATAAACTTTCTCATTACCAGCTGACTACTTGAATGCTCGAACGTGTAAATTGATGTGCTCATGCAGTTTTGCAAGGCGTTTGTGACTGCAACAAAATTTTTTTGGAATTTTGATTTTCGGGATTCGTATTTATGATATTGCGGATTATTAATAATTCGGATATTTTTATAGTTCGGTGTTTTCAAATTTGGCATATTGATTTTCGTTATTATAAACGTGCGGAATTTTAAAGTTTCGAAGAAGAAAAATTAGGAATTATGAAACACGGAATTTTCATTATCGGAATTTTTAACCATTCGGTGTTATAAAATTCGGAATTTTGAAATTCGTGCGGGGTGATGTGGGACTTACCAGAGTGGCACCTACCCACTAAAAACCCTACTAAAACTAAAGCTATACAGCCTTCATCGGAGCGACACCCGGGTAGGGAGGTGCGGCATACGTCATGACTGGTCTGAGGCAAACATTTTGCTGTGCCTTCCTAACATACTATTTAGGCGGGCCATGTATAGGCGGACGAGTTTGGTAACTCTGACTATGTGGGGTGGGACTATGAAAGCGTACGATCGAGCGTTACGCCTAGGTACTTGGTGGGTAATGCCTACGGGATGAGCGTACCTAGCATTGGGATATGGGGACTTTACAGTAAGTCCATAACCTGCAAAGAAAAATAGCCCTTCTAGCATTGTGATTAGATTGACTATAATCACAAAAGTGTAAAAATCAGCTATTTTTTTTGTAGTTATTAGTATTTATTTTGTAAATGTCTGAACACAGTTTTTAGTCAATTATGTTAGCTAACGATCAGTATTGGTATAATAGTAGGGGAATGTGTAATTTACTCTAAAAATGTACCTAAATCGGACCCAAAATCGCCATTTTTTGCGTGACTAGGTATCAGAATATAGATTTTTATAGTAGTAAATATTCTCATATCTAAATATGTTAGCATTGTAAAAGAAGGTCTTATCTATTGGCTTTACCACTTTACTTAATACAGTGTAGTTAGGCCATAAAATGTACCGAAAAACATGCTATATTAGAGATTGACCAGAAAACGTTCTTAAAGAGTAATCGAATTAAAGGAGATATTTCATTTTCGGCTAGTGTGGTGTACACTAATTTGAAATGTATGAAACAATGTGGTAAACATACTAAAATATTTAAAAAAATACATTCTGCATGATGTTCTACTTGGAGAAAAAAAACAAAACATCATGTGGCCACACCGAGGTGACTTTTCGATATTCCGCCATGTTGAACCAAATTATAAATATGCTTGTACCATTGAGTCTGTGGCAACTTGTTGTCTGCCTTGCCTGTGGTTAGTTCAGATCCGCTTGTTGAACTAGAGCAGACTGTTTTACTAGGTTTTAATAATCGATACGCACTACGAGTTGTTATATTAATGGTAAATAATTAAATCAAACGAAAACCTCCAGAGAAGCTCGTAAAAAGGAAAAATAAAAGTTACAGCACAATTATTAACCTCAAATATGAAATACAAATAAAACATAAGCATGTATGATGACAACAGACGACGCCATGTATTCAATATGTACTGTAGTTTTACGTTTTTGAAACTGTTTTCCTAAGACAAAACTAAACGAAATAGTGAAATATTGGTATTCAAAACTAGTTGTACTTATTTTATAAAATCCTGGACTGCAGAAGCTAGCCGAGCGTCCCTTAAATAATGAAACGTCTCCATTTCAGAGCTGTAGAAATTACTTTTACTTATTACTAGAGCCCCGATAAAAAACGAGCTTTAACAAAAGAACGGAAATTCAATATTAATAGCTATTACATCATAGGTACAAAACTGTATGGCTTTGTAACAAATACAACTTCGGTACAACTATAGGTCGAGATAAAAAAATCCAGCGGAAAAAGAAACTTTTGATAAATTATATCTAAACACTGCTATACAGTAAAAGTTCCTTATTCGCGCTTCCTTCATTCGCGTTTTCACTATTCGCGGACTAAAAGAATGCGACCCGATTCCCATATTCGCGGCTAAATATTTCTTTATTCGCGGATCTAATGAGTACTAAGGTTTAAGGTTTTCTTCTAAGGTTTAAGAATGGCCAATGAGCTTTGTGATTTCTTTATGAAAATTGATCCGTCTATGGAACGAAGTCTTATTTTTAAGAGGCAAATTGCTAATGCCACTGCTGAATATCAGTCTGAATTGAAGAAGCTTTTAAAAACTGCCAAGCAAGAAAAAAATACAACATAAAAATACATTCTTCAAACCATTGCCTAAGCCTTTAATTAATCAATATGGACTAAACTTCAATTGAATTGATTTTTTTAATATATTTGTTTTTTTTATTTTGTCACCTAGGAACGTATCCCCTATAAATTACCATTCCGTATTTACGGTTTCTATATTCGCGCTATATTTTGCGGTTAGTAGCAATGCCTCATACGCCGGATGCCCCGGATTCGTGCCTGGCCGGGGCATTCATTTGTGTGATGAACATAAAATGTTTGTTCTCGAGTCATGGTTGTTGATTTTTATAAATGTATGTTTATCCTCGGTTCCCCCCCCCCCAGTTCGCTGTATGGTCATCCATAACATAAGGTCTGCTTACTTTGGGGCCATACAGTTAGTGTGCTTGTCTGGGGATTTATTGTTATTATTATAAAGTCGATTAATCATTAAGGTACTTTATCCAGAAGCAAAAGCAGATTTTATTTTATCCCAAAATTCCCAGAGTTTTCAAATTCCACGCAGGGACCTATTTTATCCAATAATAAATAATAGCTAATGGATTCCAACAAATGTGAACAAAAGCTGTCTTGTTTTGTCGAAGTAACGCAGAATTCTACTTCTCAAGCTATAAATAACTTAATCGATAATGCTTCCAATTACCAGTGACTAAAGTATACGACAAGTAACATAATTATTTTCAACATCAACATGTTTACATTTTGGCAAAAGATGGACTAATAATAAAATTAGGTACATCTGAGCGACACCGTAAGTGATGTTGAAAAAGACCGATAATAAATTTTAATAGGATTGATCTCTTTTATATTAGGTTGTCATTTATACATGTATATTTATTATAATTTCTATTAGAAATAAGCTGTACCTTTGTACTTTATTCGTTTATAAGTCATTTTTATTATTGTGATTTTCTGTGTGTACTAAATCATTAAATAAATAAGTCCCATAAACTAGGAGTCAACGCAAATCTTAGCGACTCAATGGCATTCAAATGGAAATAGCACAAGTACGAGGAACTCTAAAAAAATATACCAACCTCCCTCCTGAATTTAAAACCATATAATGGTAAACTTATTGATGTATGACTGATTCTATTAGATAGACGTCCGACTACCGATACACATCACTGATTTTTAAAAGCAACTTGTTCCATGAATCGTTTAAGCCTACTTTGTATTTCGTGGTATGCTGTGTGAGAGAGTAAAACATCACAACAAATATGGATGTGTGTTTGAAAAAAATAAAATTGTAGTGTATATTTTTAAATCGCACTTATCTTTAATATTCAGGATTTCAAAATGCCAAGCCTATAAACCCTGTAGTTCTGCGAACGACGCAAAAACATCAAAGGTTTACAGATTAAAATTCAATCATGACATGGTCCGAAATTCCAGCAATCGAGCACCGAAATTTAATTTAATTAATTGGTCGTGAAAATTCTGTTTCGCAGTTTACAGTCTTTCATATAAAACATATCAAAAGGCTTGACAGGTTGGTAATTAATAAGTATTAAATTATATGCATTACCACATGATAACTAACTAATATCACTTCTAAATAGTCGACTCAATCGAATTAATAGTAAGCAATGGAAGGTAACTTTATGGATAAATAATATAGTTTATAGAATATAGTTTTTCAATTTACAATTCTCAAGCCTTGCATGATGAAGCCCTCCAGACCCATCGTTGGTTGTAATTAAAGTTTTTGTGCAAGACCGAAACGCAAATCAATTTTTCTAGTTAGAGTTGTCTATCTATTGGTGGTGAACACACATTCTAAAGTCTTAACAGATCCCGACGACGCCATTACAACAAGGAACGCCGGCGTAGAAATAGCATACGAATCGCCTAACCCACCGGTGGGCCAGGCTACCACGGCGTACGCATTCCTACTGAGTTTCTTTCTGGTTCTTTGGCAGTAGATGACCCTTCCGAACCAGCGGTAGTTTCAATTTACAACGACCTAAGCCGAGGTCCGTTCCTTCTCGGGTGCCCTTAGGCGTATCGGTATCGTGTGTAGGAATAGTTTAAGTTCAGACTAAGCGCCCTCAGTGCTAGGCCACCAAGTCCGGTGAAGGCTAATAGAGCCATAAATTAAATGTGCATTTCGAAAAAAAAACACATACTGTGTTTGTAATATGGTTTCTTCCAAACATTAGCTAGGTAACTCAATAGCTATAATAATCTCACTTTAGAGACGTACGCCTCATGAATATCGCCAACTTATCAGGACTGGTGAAATTTGTTAAATCAGGGTCTATAGAAAGAAGTCCCTATAAAGAAAAAAATACTATAAAAGCGACAATACTGGAATGAAATTGCTTCTAGTTAAAACGAAGCATATCACCAGTAGATATGGCTTGAGAATTTTTCGTTTCGTCTTCAAGAGATATTCCTTATACTCGACCAAGAGAGCTAGGCGAACGGGCGAAATGCTGGTTCCCCTTTCAATCTATTACTGCTAATAAACAAAACACAATATTACACTATATATTTGTCATTTAGTTAGGTAAATAAATAATGCCATAAAATACCGAAATTAATAATAAAGTCCGCGTCCAAGATACGTGACGTCATGTTTGACACTCGTCTAGTTGGCTTGGTCAATGCATGTCACTTTACACTTCATTTCGCTATGTCTAGCTAGGGCTTCATGTTGGACCCGAACGAGTAACTAGTATGAGAATGTACATCGAAGCAGAACGGTAATCCAAAGCGTTTAGTCCTGTCATACAACCTTATTGCATTAGGCATCGTGATTCAAGAAATTCATATACAAACGATTATGGTCAACTAATATTATTTACATTATGTAATAAACATGAAATATTGATGACCGTTCGGATCTTTCAAAATATTTTTTTAATAAATCGCAATATTACATAATATTACTTTCCGATGTCCTGAATTACTTACATTACGGAGGACATTATTATTCACTTTGCTCTGTTCCTGCTTCAATTAAACACTTAAGCTGCGTTCCGAAACGTCAGTGCATTTAAGTTACAAGTAACGCGCCGACTCTAGGTCCCTCGGGACCCGCTTTTACTAAAGTACCTTCATGTGGGAAGGGAAGCACCCGAATAAGTAGTTCAAATGTACGCAATATTAGGTTAAATTTAGTATAATCGTAATGATAATAAGTAAATCGCTCAGACATACCATACAGATAATTATACAATTTGTTCATTAAACGTATGAGTAGAAAACTAGCCGACATTTTAGCCACTTCGTTAGTTTTTGAAATTAATAACAGATAGAATGTCCGGCGTTGTTTTTAAATCTTATTAATTTTGGTACCTTGTTTTTCTATTTCCTTTTGTTAATTTTTGAATAAACCTTGTTTATTTTAAGTTGACTACACCGCAGCAAGTTCAAAATAGGTTCTTAACATAGGTGATGACACCTATGTTCATAGAAATGTTTGTCACTATTACCCTAGAACTCGGGACCTAAGCCTCATGACAATACCAGCACTTAAAAATAAAATTGTAATTGTTTTTCAAAATGTACTTATGTTGGACTTATTATTAATATATTATTTTATTGACATATTTGCTTAATATTTTCTGTGGTTCTGTTTCTTTATTTTCTTGACTTTTGACATTATTTGTAATTTTGTGTACACAGAGTTGTTTTGTAAAAGCTAAACATACCTAATTATGACATATGTACCAGCGCTATGACTTAAAATTGTAATTAACTATGGTAAAATCTACATAAATAAACAATATGAGTCCGTCGAGAAGGAATCTTCAAACCGATTTATTCTTCATCATATTTAATCTTATTTTATTCAATATTCTCTGCATCAAACGTCTTATACACAATAAGTTATTTAATATGGTTACGTAACGAACGGAACGCGGCAAAATTTTCCAGGAACGATGGACGGTTGCTACGGGAACCGGGAGACCAGAGGTGGTAAGGGCCATAAATCGATAAAATTAAGCTACGTTGACGCAACACATTTCTGAATATTATGTTGTCGTTGTTAAAGGTATTATGTTTTAAACTGTGACAAAGAGACTAATTTATGGCTGCAGTACTGGCAGCACAAAGTTCTCTTCATTCTATATCAAAGCTTGGAGAAAATACTACAAAACTGACTCGATTGTGCTTTTATAACGAACACCTTATTTACAAGAATTATGTGCTAACGAAATTCTTGGCATTTATTTATTTAATTTTAAAATACAAATACAAGGTACAGATTTACTTTTTACAAATTAGGTTTTTCTAGACATTCGTTCTCGATTACAAACTTAATATGTTATTTATTACTCTTTCTTATCCTAATGAACATAAAAACAACATTTGACACAGTTATACAGAAAGCTCGTTTCCGTATCAGTCAATTAAAAGCTTTAATTTAAGAGGCATATGTGTTCTTTTATGTTGCAGGGTGAAAAATCTAGAACCGATTTTCTATGGCCCCATCCGGAGCGTCGGAACTCGAAACGATTACTTTTGGGGATCGTCTTGGATGATATACTATTCTCTAATTTTGGAGTTGAGTTCAATCTGGTTGTTTAACCAAGCTAGCTTTAACATTTTGTAATACATTAATTGAGTGATCTCAAAAAAGTCCCACAGACGAAAACTTTGATGTCCAAAAAAATATGTATAAAAATCCCTAATTATTGCACAATAACGTTTGAAGTGTGAAGCTGTTTGCGTGGTATTAGGGCGCTCTGAGATCCGGATTTTGTTTCCAAGGCAGCTGCCGACGGAAACATCCACAGACAGAACTTCCTTTCTGTCACCCTTTATCTTGCAACCTGCATTAAAACCCTTTGTTGCTAGGCTACTAAGTGGTAATGAGTTGGCCAAGTGCGATGGTAATGCATTTTGATGGTATCTTTCTGTCATTAGACAAAGCCAGTCTTCAACGGTCAACATAGACCGATGTTAAACAATAACAGCTTTTTAAAAATAGTTTAAATATAAGAAAGATGGATACTTTCAAAATATTGTATATTATTGCGAAGTACTTATCGAAGCATTAAGC
Source organism: Marasmarcha lunaedactyla (assembly GCA_923062675.1). Classification (NCBI taxonomy): domain Eukaryota; kingdom Metazoa; phylum Arthropoda; class Insecta; order Lepidoptera; family Pterophoridae; genus Marasmarcha; species Marasmarcha lunaedactyla. Next base: position 5,557,270 of record OV281339.1, on the reverse strand, counting down.
TGGAATAAGCCGAATTCGATTTTACCAAAATTGAATGCATTTCCAATTCCGAAATATTGAAGCTCACAATATGCCAATCAAAGCTTTATTGCAATTAAAGCGTCGGTGAAATCATTTTCAGAAATGAATTCAAGGAAAGTTGTAGTTGCCAGTTTAGCAGTCTTCTACAGATTACATTTTGGAGAGTGCGCGAATGCTCTTTTTGATCAGGTTGAACCCACACCCTTCTTACAGCGGACTACTAGACGCAGACAGACCTTCCATCCCTTTTTAGTAGATATCCAAAGAAGTCGAAGCAAACGCTTCGATAGTTCCTTTTTGGTGCGGGTCGCCAAGGTGTGTAATGAACTGCCTGCGTCTGTTTTTCCAGAAAACTATAGTCCTAGTTCTTTCAAGCGTCGAGTGAATAGGTATCTCGTGGATAGACGTGTAACACCTTCGTCTTCATCGTCACTTTCCGTCAGGTGAGATAGAAGCAAACGTCTAATCCTTTTTCAATAAAAAAAAAGCCTAAAATCAATACCTGATTCGTAACTAAAGGCGGAACTGATTTTATATTTGATTTAATCCATGTTTTGTTTAAAGTGTAATTAACCGACTGTCAGAGAGCGGGTTATGTTTTTTGAGGTACATAACCTGCAGATTGAGTGTCATCCACGAATTCACGCCCCACTTCTATTTTCCTGTATTAGCACATTACGGTGTATAGAAAAAAGTAGTGATGCCACTGACTATACACAGGGAGAAACATTTTTGTTTCTATAGCAGTATTTTAAGGCAAATTCATTGCATTAACTCTAGAAGCTAACAATTAAACTTTATTGATAATAATTTTAAATAGCAAAAACACCAACCTTATGGTCACCCTATTCGAACACAGTAACATGCTATGGGTCTATGACGATTAAAACACATGAGTAGATAAACAGAACAGATACAAAGCTTCTTAAGAACGTGAAAAATTATTATCTATTTTGGTAGTGTTGTCACAATAGGTGAAGACAAATTTAACAAAACATTTATTAAATACGATAGTTTCATTATTCAGTACGATAGAATACTTTACAAATTACTTACTCTACTAATTTTCTTTCATAATTTTTGCTTTTTAATAATTTATTGTTTCTTTTGATGGTGTGGTAAATTCTAAGTATTTCCCGTTAGATTACTTGAAAAAACTATATGTTAAATAGTTTTTTCAAGTAATCTAAAGGGAAATACTCACATGGCATATCAAATTTACAATCTTTAATACTAATATAACAAAAATATAATAAAAATACAACGTTTTTACATTAAAATAATCAAACTTGCAACTTTTAGATTCGTCTCTGTTGCGAGAGTGACGTAGGATATATTTATTCCGCGGGAACAGGAAAATAATTTTAGAAGTCGGGTTTTTTAGTTTGTCAAATTCAGCAGCTTGTTTAAGATTTACTTGTAATAATTTACAGAATGCGAGTTTCAATTCGTTTTTCAAATAAAGCTAATGTTAGTAATAACTTGATTTAAGCGTAGTTTTTTAGTTTAGAGGAAGCGAGAGAAAAACTCGAGTATTTTGAGTAGGCCACTTACTATAACTATTTCCATTTCTTTATTTTCTCGATGACAGTTCTAATTTGATATAACGTAGTGTTGTGACCAAATAAGTAATGATATCGATCGCATATACACTCGGCGTCACAAAAATCGCACCTTTGTTTTTTTCAGTAAATTGCTCCTAGAATCTGGCCCATAAATACCACGCGTGAAAAAGAAATATCATTGTAAAGTGCACTTCAATACCTTTACATTCATTACCTGTATCATTAAAAAATCAATTACCATTTCTAACCAGGGACCAATCAATAAGATATTGGAAAAAATGCTCACTTAAGGAGCGCTAGTTGGGCTACCTTAAAAGGGTATAAAATGTTATGTCCAGGTAAGAAATGGGTCAGTCGCTACTCAGACTTTAGAGTGAACACACTGGAACAACATACGCAAAAGAACTGTACCTGAAGATAGATACAACCCCTGAAGAAGCCGCTCAAATCGTTGCTCTATTGCAAACAGGACTGCGACAGGTTGACGTTGCTCGACAGTTGAACCTTAGCCGATTTGCAGTACGACGAGTATACCAACGGTTCCGTGAGACTAGTGGCTATACCCGAAGACGTGGATCCGGAAGAAAACGTTGTACATTTATTTATTTATTTATTTGAAAAAGACATGCCAACAACATATATACAAAAAAATCATAATAACATTTAAGGAAACTTATTTCTAGTATATAATGTCAATTATAGGCACATACAGCGTTCCTAAGTCATACGCTCATACTACAAAAATGGACTTAAATAATAAAATGAAAATTACAATTAAAAAAATTAAAAAAATTACATCAGAAAGAGACGACCATTTCATTGTGTCTACGTCGTTGCGCCACCGCTTCAGCAATGCTGTTGAGGTGCAACAAGAGCTCCGGTCAGCTCGTAGAACGTCTGTGAGTGTCTCTACGATTAGAAGAAGATAGAAAGAAAAGGAATTAAGAGCTCACAGACCTGCCAGAGGCCCAAAATTGACCGTGCAACATCGGAGAGAGCGGTTACAATTAGCTCAGGAGCATGTCAACTGGACGCTTGATCAGTGGAGGGCCGTTCTCTTTACCGATGAGACACGAGTATGTCTTTTCTGCAACGATAGACGCAGAATACGGAGGTGGTTCCTGTATGTTCTGGGGTGGCATATCCGTTGAAGGGAAAACGGAACTTGTGTGCGTCTCTCGGACTGGCGGTGGTCGCCGAATGCTGGGCGAAACATAACAGAAATCTTACAAGACCAGGTGGTCCCGTTCTGTTGGCGATGGTTTCATGTTAATGCACGATAACGCCAGTTGCCACACTGCGTTTTCTGTGCGGGACAACTTAACCCGATCGAGCATCTCTGGGACGATGTAAAGAGACACGTACGAGCACGTGATCCTGCTCCCACCACTCTCCAAGAGCTTCAGGATGCCGTGAAGGAAGAATGGGAGAACATACCCCAAGAGAGAGTGGTGACCCTCGTGAGGTCCATGAAGGATCGCATGGAAGCTGTCATCAAAGCAAGGGGAGGAAACACTAGATTTTAAGGACTGATTTGAGATCTTTTTTGTTTTTTTAAATATAGTTTTTGTAACATTTATGCTTTTTAAGATTTTTTTATTTTAAGCTTTAAAACATATACACATGTTTGTAATTTCTAATAGGCAATTAAATAACCTTTCCAATGATATCCTACAATCATACCATTACTATGGACAAAGTTTGAGTAAAAGTATTTTAAAGTTGCTTTTTCGAAAGGTGCGATTTTTGTGACGCCGAGTGTATTGAATTTTATTTTGAACAAAGACAAATACAACAAAAACATTCCAATATATATATATTGGAATATATATTTGAATAGATATATATACTTTTGAAAGAAATTGGATTTTCTTATAAAAAATCGGACAAACGTAAAATATTGATGGAGCGTCACGACGTTGCTATGGATCGCTGCGAATTTTTGAGCGAAGCCAAAAAGATATCAGATTGGTCAAATGTTATTTTCACTGACGAGACTTGGTTAAATGCAAACCACACAGTATCTAAGAACTGGACTGACGACACCGCCGCTTCCACTAGTTCAGTGCCAATGGGAAAAGGTGAACGCCTTATCATATGCCATGCAGGGTCTACGAAAGGATTCGTGTCAGATGCTTTACTGGCCTTTAAATCCAAGAAAACATTGGACTACCACGAAGAAATTAGCGCGGAGATTTACGAAGGATGGTTTAAAGAAATGGTGTAATCTCTGGAAGAACCGTCCATAATTATTATGGACAACGCTACATATCACTCCAGACAAATTGATAAAACGCTGACGCAGGCCAATGAAAACCAAGAGATAATTGACTTTTAACTTTTAAAAATCAAATTTGACTTTTAAAATCGAAAAAAAGCCTCCTTAAGAGATATGTTATCGACTGCTATAATAGCTGCCGAATGTGGTGATTGGGTTCTTCGACTTCCGCCGTATCATTGCCAGTACAATGCTATAGAACCAATATGGGCACAAATCAAAGGACGCGCCGCGCAAAACAATACCCATCCCTTTTACGGCAAACAAGATGTTAGATTTATTAAAAAATCGGCGGAAGTAACTGCCGAAAACTGGGAAAAAATTGTCGGAAGAATCCAAAACATTATAGCGTCGGATTGGGAAATTCATGTGGCATTCGATAATATTAGGTCTTTACCTATGAAATTGCCGTTTTTCACGAAATAAAAGAAGCGTAATTTTTTTATTAATTTTTTATTTCTATTAATCAAAATAATCACCCATGCAATCAATGCATCTTTGCCAACGCATGGTAGCTTATTGATGCCTTTCTTGAAGAAATCAGCTCTCGGATATTGAATTTTTTTCCCGCCAAGAAGTTATCCAAATTCTGGAAAAAGTAGAAGTCTATAGGCGCAAGGTCTGGTGAGTACGGCGGATGACGGAGAACTTCCAACCCCAACTCTTGTAGCTTGGAGACCGTCTGCTGTGCAGTATGAGGTCGCGCGTTGTCGTGCAGGAGCAGTGGAGCCGAACGATTGACCAAAGCTGGTTGGAGACGTGCGAGCTTCTCCATCATTGTGTTCAGTTCTTCACAGTACACATCTGCAGTAATGCTTGTCCCGTTTGGCAAGAAGCTGTGATGAATTACACCCGCGTTAGACCACCAAACAGTGACCATCACTTTTCTAGGGGTAAGTTTTCGTTTAGGGCATTGTTTGGGTGCTGAACCAGGGTCCAACCAACTTGCTGAGCGCTTACGATTGTCAAACAGGATCCATTTCTCATCACAAGTAACAATGCGGTTCAGAATTCCTTCATTTGTATGCCTGCTGAGCAGTGCAAGGCACGTCTCCACGCGTACTTCGCGCTGGCGGTCATTGAGTTCGTGGGGTACCCATTTGTCAAGCTTTTTTACCTTGCCAATTTGACGCAAATGGACCAATATTGTTTTGATGCTAACGTCGAAAGCTGCTGCTAATTCAGCCGTGGATCGAGTTTCATCAGCTTCCACAATTGCCTTTAATTCGTCATTGTCGACCAAAGTTTTCGGACGACCACGGGATTCATTTTTCAGGTCAAAATTTCCAGAACGGAAGCGGGTAAACCAATAACGGGTGGTGCGTTCGTTTGTAGTGTTCGCTCCGTAAACGTCGTTGATGTTGCGTGCCGCTTGTGCCGCTTTGCTGCCACGACGGTACTCATACTCCATAATTACTCGAATTTTTAACTTATCCATGATGACGAAAAATGTTCGAATGCGTTGAAAACAAAACTCTAACTATTAAACAAATGACGATTTTAGAAAAAGAATTCCATGTTTGACAAATAAAATTAATTTGAAATTAGAATTATAAGTCAAAAAAAAAAAAATTTCATTTGAAATGGCCAGGACGGCAAAACGGCAGTTTCATAGGTAAAGACCTATTATAAAAGTACAGGAACTTAAATGTTGGGGAGAGCTCATCGAGTGACAGTGACGATTCATCAGATTTTGATTAAAATAAATAAATAAAGATTACCTGTCGTTATAATTATTTCGTTTCTTCATTATTTTACAACTTCGAAAATTTTAAAGAAGTTGGCATTATCAATCAAGAATTAATACGTGTAACATCTTGTAATGAAATATAATATTAGTTAATAAATTTGTACAAAAGTATCCGGCCGTAGTTTAGTTTCTTACATTTTGTAAAAAAATATCGGGTCTGTTATCGTGTTACGTTTATCGATATAGCTCCATGCCTATCAATTTCTCCGACTCTGGTATAACATATATATATAACATTGTACGTGCGTAAACGACATATTTTTTATAAAATAATGCATACATAATGTGAAAAAAAACACTCGACAATTTTTCACAGGAGCTGTCATCGAGAAAATAAAGAAATGGAAATAGTATAGTTGCATTATTTTGATGTGGGGCAGAATAAGTTACTGGTAAACATTTAAATAATTGAAGCTGTATAACCTTACTACTTACTTGTTATGGGACCAAATATCATAATAAAACAAAACCTTACTTAAATATGGTATACGTTACCACGTTTCGAATGGTAAAGTTTAGAAATTGACACGTTTTTCGGGGTCTGTGTAATTTGGATCGAATGACCGAATTGGACCGAATATTAAAAAATGTTAACTTAGTTTAAAAACATCGTAGCCAAACACTAAAAATATCAATTGTATAACATCATTGGGACAGGTAACTAAAAGTTTAAGTTTAAACCCCAATTGCGTAGACCTGAGTTACGAATTGAACCCGGAGTTAAACATAACCCTCAATTAAAATGCAGAACAATTTCGATTAAACTTCTCGAAGTTAGCTAAGTCCGGGTTAAAGTGTTAAATCTGCAAAACCTGGCGTTATGCGATATTTTATTGAAAATTAACCCAGACTAGAACTTTCTGCAATCAACCGTCGACATACGTGACTTTGTCTCTTGCCATGATTGAAATTTTGATATGCACTAATTGTGTCAGATAAGTATAGAAATCATAAACAAGAAAAAGCTTTACGTATAACCAAAAATTAGCAATAAAATATTTAACCATGAAATTTCTTTCAACATTTACTTTGATTAAATGGCTTCATTATTTTTGTTTCATCTCCGATAAAAGCCCGAACCCATATATTTTCAATCGAAATCATAGAAAATAAACTTTATTTATTATTTATTTACAAAACTATTGACTGTATTGCCAACGAGCCAGTTGCGCTCAAAAGGTGCTTCCTTCGAGCGAGAGTTTGAGTGGCTTCACGTCGCAAATCCGACGAATTTATTATTAGGTTTATATTTGTTCAATGAAATATTACACGTATTGGAACTGTTACGGCTTCTTTTGCTGATATACAGTGTGTAACATTAGACCAATGGCGCATTCAAAACAGCGTAAGTCGTCGCATTAAAATGACATTCAAACAAAACCTTAACTTTGATGACTATTAAAATGCAAATTTATATCTGTCGGCCGATAGGATTATCATTAAATTATTACCTAAGTATGTTTTTCTTTAGCTTATAAAGTCACTAAAATTAAACTAACTTTTCCTCGGAAAAGCAGTTAATACCGAACCAAAACCCTACAGTCAACAACCTCAGTCGGTAATTCAAGGAATCTTTTATCACATTGATTCTCTCAATAAAAATCTATAAGAACATATATTATTTCAACCTCAACTTAATGATAGTAATAATACGTCTACATACAAACACACCAATTGTACAGTGTGGCCCAAAAGTAAGCAGAGCTTGCGTCATGGAAGATCACTCAGCGCCCCGGTTCGGGAACCCAGAAAAAGCATACATATATAAATATAAACAACCAAGACCCGTGAACAAACATCCGCGATCATCACACAAATGAATGCCCCGACCAGGACTCGAACCTGGGACCTCCGGCGAAGGATGCAGGCCTACTACACCTGACGCTACTGAGCCGTCATATGAAACATACATCTCAAAAAGCTTTGCACGTTCATAACTAGCCAATCCTATTAAAAAGTTTCCACAACCACCCAGGACAACTAACAGAAAGGACACTTTGTAAAGTTGGACAATTTCAAAATAGTTCACATTTCAGAGCACCACATTTTCAGAGCAAACAGCATTCGCAAACAAGCCAAAACAAGTTACGACAAAACTAAGTTAGCCTACGCTATTTTCTGGCGACACAGTCAAATCTATGAAAGCTTGCACGCTGGGGAGTTACAAAAAGTTGAAAGCGAGCTATACACAAAAAAACCAATTTGTTACCGTACAAAAAAAAATTACATTATTTTTTTTAACGATAACTATCAATATGGGAACAGCTAATGGAACATGGAACAGCTAATGGAAAAAAATGACATCTCAACTTTGACTTCAGGCCCCATGTCTTCTTATTCTCAGAACTACTCTGCGTTGTCATAAACAAGGTTGGTTTTTTTTTTCAAATATATTTTTACGTGGCAAGATACCTAATGAGGATTTATCAAATCTTTTCTATAAGAGATTAAGCAAAGGATTCAAGAAAAAATACCGGCTCTAGTCGAAAATCCTTAAAAACGATTACTAGGAAAATATACAGAAATAACCGCTTATACACAATATTTTTAGCGTTATAAGAAATTATTATCAGACTTAGAAAAAATATCTTCTTAACAGTTGAAGAAAGCGAAGACACAAAAATTTTATACATGTTTTAAATGTTTTTAAATGACAGGCATAGCCCAGTGGATACAGCAGACAAATAAGAAAGATGCTCACACTCGAGCAATAAATACTTATATTCACTATAGACTGAAAATCCTACCGTTTTTTTTTCCAGTAAAACCCGACGCAGACAGACCTGAGACACCTTGTTTATAACCTTGCCGAACCAGTTCTACAATACGTTTGGCTCAACTTAATTTTGCGTTATAATATGACCTAAGTCCTAGGGAGATAACGCAATAGTTCTATTGTTTATAGCATAAATACGCTCCCCAAAATGCAAAGTAAAAAAAACATATCCTTACAGTATAGTACCAGAAAAATATGTTTCACAATTTTTTTTTGAAAACAGCAGAAAACTTACAAAAAAGATTCAAATAGATAGGTTTTTTTTAATCGAGCCAAGATTAGAATCTGATATTTTATTCACTGAATGAATTTGTAATTGTGTATAAGAATTAATGGCATAATGGCGATTTACTACCAACATCAATCATCATGTATCATAATGCTGTCATAACAATTACAAAACATGTTTTGATGAGCATATAAACATTCTTAATAAAACGACTAAACAAAATTAAATTAAACTTGTCAGTGTGATACAAATAATAGACACTGTATTTTTTCATAGGAATAACATTAACAAAAGTTACGCAGGCGTAATATAATGCTTAATATCAAATCTTGGCAACGCAGCAGAACAATTTTTTCCACAAATAGTGTGGGTTTAAAAGATTTTAAGTACAAACTAGATAGATAGTCAACTAATGTGCAAAAGGAGTCTGAATTACATGAGTCATGAAAATATAACATAATCCGAAATGCTATTAGCGAAGCTGTTTTTGTTTCTTAAAATATAATATAACTAAACGCAAACAGAGCTCCACTTACAAAACAAATGAAGTCTTGATTAACATACCAATTTAAAAAAACAAAAGATAAGAATCCAGACTAACCTTTTCCAACATGTGGTAGACATCAGCCAAATCAACTCCGGGGTAAGGTGACATGCCGTAGGTCGCAATCTCCCACAGTAGGACCCCGAAGGCCCATACATCGCTCTTGGTGGAAAACGTGTTGTATGCCAGGCCTTCCGGGGCCGTCCATTTAATGGGGAACTTGGCCCCGGCGTGGGCCGTATATGTGTCGTCACGCATGAGACGGGCGAGGCCGAAATCAGCCACCTGGAGTGTTGAATTATTAGTTATTTTCTACAGTTGGTAGGTAAATTAAGATTTGGGTGGTAATGGGTCGGTAATCCCTATTGTTGAATATATTTTATGTATTTGAGAATCTGGTGTTGTTGTTATGAATGTTTCTGTTCGTATTGCAGTTCCAGATAATGCAATATGCAAAACATAAATCCAAAATTATAATCTCACCTTTACAACATGATGATCCCCAACAAGACAGTTCCTAGCCGCCAAGTCTCTATGGATAAACTGCCTGGCCTCAAGGTAGCGCATAGCAGCAGCTACCTGCGTCGCCATATGGAGAAGCACCGGTGCTGCCAGTTCGCCGCGAGACGCCCGCAGGAATTCCAGTAAATTCCCACGCGACATAAACTCTGTCACGATATAAAATGGCGGCTCTCGCGTGCAAACCCCCAACAGACGCACCAGATTCGGATGACGCATCTCTTTCATTATCGCCGCTTCTTCCAGGAAGTCCTTCAACGCCATCGTGTCGTCTTTCAGCGTTTTGACCGCAACCGTCACGTCCGCTCGTCGCCAGGTCGCTTCGTAGACGTCTCCATATTGACCACCTCCTAGACGGTGTCTCATGACGATGTCTGCGCGGTCTATCTCCCAGTGGTCTGGGGGTGCCAAGGGACAAGCGGCAGGGGCGGCGCGTCTAGGTGCTGGGTAAACCAGCGGGGTCACTAGGCCATCTCCAGCCAAGGCGTGATGATGCACTAACTCGGCTAAAGTGCCGAAGCGAGCCTCCGCCGTCACGAACACTTGGCCGTCATTATCCTCGTTTATGCGATAGTGGTACACGCGACCTTCATACCTGTTGGGCAAAAGAAAGACGTTTTTAGGATTTTTACTCTGAAACCTGGGACAGCACAAAAGTTGCAATATCTTAATCTCTCTAATTTTCATATAGATCGTTCAACTCATCTTTGCTATATGCGCGTGTGCTTATTTGGAACTTAGTTTTGTAGGCCAGTGACGAGGTAGCCATCTTGTCAACACGAGTTCATATCTCTTTGGTGGACGTGTACAATCAATACTTATATTTTGTCACGCACAAAGTCACTGTACATATTTAATAACGCACGCTGACGCATACCTAGTTCCCTTTTAAATTATCGCTTTAACGCAACAAAATTTTTGTAAACAAAGCTCGGACAAAAAACCATAGTTCCATTCTATATAATGCTATTTGCAACTAAATATCTTTGCCAGAAAACCCATTTATTTACCATCAACTTGCCTTGTTCTCTTTTCATTTTTTCAGATACATCACAAAAAATTAACTCACCGTAAAGAAATGCTTCTCTGTCCAGGACTAGATTCAGACTCTCGCACGAGGAAGGAGCCATTGATGCCCGATGAGAGGAGGCACTCAGCAGCGTTCCTGGATATCGGGCCGTGGTACCACGAGTGCTTCTCCAGGGAGTTGACAGGCGTCACATAGTTGCTGGGCACCCATCCCACGCCGCCGCCTGAGGTATGAGCCTCGCACCATTCACCGCTTTTGTTGTAGCTCGTTATACGAACCTGCTCGCCTGTGACAAAAGCTTTGTTGTTAAGTAACGCCAGAGGATAGTTTATGTACTTCTATAGAATTGAAGTTGCTGGTAGGACAGATTAAACGTTGCAACATGATGTTTAGTGTGCTATAAGAGTACATGTTTCTAAAATGTGCTTCAAAAGAAACAAGAGAAATCCAATTAAATTAAAATTAATTGAAATATAGTCCTGAAGGATTATTTAATTAATGAAAAAAAATTATTTTTTTAATGGGAAATCGACGGTTTGTAGGGTTTCATACTCCTTGTTTAATTTATTTTCACAAGTTTACTGGAATAAGCATTATCAATGACACATAAATAACCCTGTATACAATCATCTTCAATCTAAATATTTACAAAAATATCGTTACAGACTAATGTCGATTTCTAGTATCTATATTTAAAATTAATACGGCTTAATAAGACTTTCATATGCTGGACATTGTGTAGCGAATAAACATTAGATGGTTTTTATTTTTACTTTATTTTATACTTACATTATTTCATAGGCATCATTTTGATTAAAAATAACTTAGCAATTTAGTTTAGGAAAGATTAAGATCGTTGTTAGACTTTTATTTTATTCACGGTTTATTTTGTCCCAGCTAAAGAGTAGAAAATAGTGGCAGTAACGTATCATTTGTTAAGATCTTGTCCGGGGCGGTACTACAGTCATCCTTCTTTGATCGACATAATAATCACGTTTAGGTGGTTGCCTTAAGGGAACGAACAATCAGTGCAATTACTGTAGTTCGTTCGCGTTAAGAATACAGTGAATCATTGATGCAACCAATTACATATTACATATAGATAGGTTATCCAATCTCAAAAATGGCAACGCAAATGCAAGGCAAATGCCGGCTATTTGACTCAGTCTTGAGCTAACCCAGTGTCACGGCTAAACATCAAACAAAACTTATTCTGTGTTTTTAATACCGTACAATGCCATCTTGTGTGTTTAGACAGTGTTCTAATTACAATGTTACTGTTAAAGGTAGAATAAACGTTTCTTTTCATGCGTAAGTACTATTTTTTATAATTATTTTATTTATTACTTTATTTTGCTATTTAAAATGACGTTTTATAATTGACATGGCTATTCGTTTCAACAAACTCGAAGAGCGAGATGTAATATGATTTTGTATGTGGGAGTAAAAGAGACAACGCTATAGAGTTTCAACAATTTACGTACGCTCGCGACCAATTAGTGCGAAGCAACATCACGAAGTGCGTAGGTATCTCTTTCTTACAAGTGGACCGTGTTATTCTTTCCTTCTCTCACAAATTATATTACTCTATATATCGGGTAGGTATATATAGTTACGTTGACGCCGTTTTTTGTGCGGTAATGTTTAGGTATGACTTATCTATATGTAATATGTCATCGGATGCAACTACAAATATTAGCCAATGCCGGCACAGTATTAATAAAAGTTTTCTTATTGTCGGTGATGCTATTGGCTAAAACCTATTCCAAGGCGATACGTCACTGTATTCTTAACGCGAATGAAGTATAGAACGAAGAAAACTTCAAATTAAGCCTACGGTCGTTACTACATTCGATAATCCTGTTCAATGTACGACTAATGCTGTTCATGGTTTCGGATACCACTTACCATCATAAAAATAGCTTAAACATTTTAACAAACGCCTAAAAATTGATAACAATTTTAATAGAAGACACCACACGGTCGATCAAATGCCCGTATCCTAGCTAACAAAATATCAACACCTTCAAAGTATTGACTTACCTTTAGTCAAAGATAGCTGGTTATCAGCGGCGGCCCTGAAGTCGTAAAGGGCTACGAAAAGCTGCGGGTCATCTTCAGCTCTTGCGAGGAGGTTCTCCCGTGACGTCCACCGCGCCGGCGCAGCCTCCGCGTCCGGCACGTGAGGCAGCGGCCGGCTTTGCAGCAGGGCTTCTGTTGGAACATAGCATTCATGTCACACCCTGTATATGCAATACGGTATTTATTATCGTGGACCATAAATTCACTCAAATCTAGTCTGATGAGGCTTAGGGTGTTACCACACCAATCGATCGACGTTGATCAATTGGTGTGGTAAAACCCTAGCGTGAGATTTTCAGTTTTTAAAAGGTTCGGTCTTCACCATTGCTTGCCACCAAACAAAGCTGAGCCAGAGCAAAATTATTTATTATGCGTTCTGACTCAGTAAATGATTGCGACGTTACCTGTATATCAATAAAAAAAATTTTTGCTGTTGTTCAAAGAAAACTAAATCGTATTGTATATTACCGATGTCATATAAGCCGATAAGAAATCAAAAGATTAATGTTTAACAAATTTAATATTGAACTGTTTACACGGCAAATCGTATTTCCGTTCTTTCTTTTACGTTTCTTATCATTTGCTTTTCGCAGGGCCTTAATTTTTGTTTTCTTTAGCTCAATGATTTTAAATGTTTTGTTACTGTCCGATGATGAGTTTGAACCGCATGGTACTGCGAAGCTTGTCTGCCTCACACTTTTGGGAAGTTGATTGGCGTCAAAGCAGCGTGTTATTTGGTGCAAAGAATGCCAGGACCTCATAGCTGTTAGATCCATCGACAATTGAAAATGAAAATGATGAAAATTTTGACAACTTCGGGGGTACAAATGTTACCCCATCTTTCTTAAAGGCCAGATTTAGCACGGTCACCATACTTTATTTCTCACAGTAAACAATACTTCCCGGGCGAAAGTTTACACTTGCTGAAAGTCTTCTTTTTCTTCAGCTTTATCGAGATTGGGTAAATACAACTTTACTTCGGTTTTTAAAAAGCATTATGGGTACACTGAGAGGGTAAGAATCCGGCGGAAAAAAATCCTCTCGGCATTCTATTATATAAAAAAAACTTGTATAAAATACTTGGGGTAGAAGGTATACAATTTGACGACGACATGAAAGAAAACACATGACAGCTAATTGTGCGTGCTAATGAAATGCCGCAGCCAAGCTGTTTACATTGTATGTATATTATTTTTCAGAAACAGAAATAGCCTGTGGGGACTTCAATCCCACGCCCTTTTGTCTTTCAAACAATCTTTGATCGACTTGTAGTAAGCTTTTTGCCATAGCGTTTAGTTAATCATTTTCCTGAACTTAGCTCAAAAAGTAACTTTTGGGTCAGGGACTAAACTGATTTCGATATTTTATTGTATCAAATAATTGTTTGCTGCTTTTTGGAAACCATCCTAAATTTTGGAAACGCTAACTTACATACAGTCGTTCCTAGTTCTTATAAAAGTATCATTGTCATGGTTATTTTTTTTAGTTTTAAATTTATGAATATTCTTGGGAATGTACAAAACACATTGATTTCTAATCGTTTTATGTGTATTAATTTTAAATAATAATGATGTGTCACCAGCAAACACAATATCGTGATTCTTGCCTACCATATAGGGTAGACCGTTTATACAGAATAGGAAAAGAAATGGGCCCAGAATTGAAATTTGGGGTACTCCCATTTCCACAACTGACCCAGACGACTTTTTTAAGGTTAACCTCAACCTGAGTTATTATACTCAGAATGAATGTAAAAGCTTGAGATAAGAGCCCTTTATGCCGTAGTGTTGGAGTTTCCTGTTTAAAGTAACATGCTGAACGCAATCAAAAGCCTTAGACAAGTCAAAAAATATAGCAAAAGCATGTTGTGACTTTTCCCAGCCACTTGCGATGTTGTTATCTAGTAAATAGTATTACCTAGTAAATCCAAATTGTTTATCATGAAGTAAGTTATTTTTTCTGAAATGATCCAAAAGTTGATTTAAAACAAATTTTCAAAGATTTTACTGTACGTTTCTCTGTAAGCTAAAATTAAAGGGTCTGCAGGACTTCCCAATTTAAATGAAGGTTATTACTTTACTATGCTTCATTAAATCCGGAAACTCCCCACTAGCAATGCAGTTGTTAAATTTTGTTCCAAGGAGCTAGAAAATAAATTCAAAGGGTCCACCGGAATAATTTAAAAATCTGAAAATAGAATATTTCATAATCTAACTGCTTTTCTTTTTTGCTCTTTGGTACAGCCTCAGTAAAACACGGATCGAAATAAGTTTGATTCAGATAGTTATATTTTAACAAAGAACATGACATCAGTCATTCGTTCATTAAAAATCGAATGAAAAGAAAAACATGACGTTATTCTTTTGTTGTTAAATTGGTAGCTGCTCCAATTAATTTTTATTTCTAAGTTTTTTTTATGAAAACCAACAGCCATTTTACAGAACCGATAAATACATTACAGTTATTATTTCAACATTATTGAAAAATATAAGCAGAAAAAACAGATAATAGTTAAGAGCTAAAATCATCAGTCAAGGTATTTAATTCATTATAATTAGGGGTTTTTATCAATCAAATTAAGATAACAAATTAGTTCAATTTTTTTTTATTGAAAAAGGATTAGACGTTTGTTTTCTATCTCTCCTGATGGAAAGTGACGATGAAGACGAAGGTGTTACACGTCTATCCACGATACCAAATACCTCAAATATTTCAAAAAAATAAAAATATATCAAATTACCTCGATAGATGGCGCTAAGAAATGCTGATAAGAATATATACTAAATAGGTAAGGCTACCTATCGTGGAGTTTATTTAATATTCTTCAGAGCTGTCAGAAAATCCCTCATTGTTACGATTTGTGACATGTATAAAACATAATTTATATTAGGTCATTACATATGAAATTGGCGTTCTGCAAGGGAGAAACATAAAGTCAATTTAAAAATAATATACTTAAAATAATATATTTATTTCATCAATGTATGTACCATTGCTATCTATGCACTTTTGCCATCTCATAGGTAGTTCATTGATCACTTCACTAAAAAAACCATTCGGACGGGAATCAATGAAGGCGCTTTGGACTGCCCCATCGGAGTTGAATTTTTTCCCTTGCAGAAGTTATCCAAATTTCGAAAAAAACGGTAATCTGTTGGAGCAATTATAAATAAATTAATATTCCAATTGAAGCTCCTCTAATTTGGTAGCCATCTGTTGTGCAGTGTGTGGTTTAGCGTTGTCCTGAAGCAGCAGTGGCCTAGAGCTATTGACCAGCCTCTATTGTTTAGCAGCTAGCTATTCCATCATGGTTTGCAGTTGCTGACAATAGACATCTGCCTTAATCGTCAGGCCAGATTTAAAAAAGCTGTAGTGAACGACACCGGCACTAGTCCACCAAATGCGCACAAGTATTTTTTTTTTTGAGTATATTTCGATTGTCGTACCGGATCCACTTTTCATCACAGGTAATGATTCAAGCTTTTTCACCTTCCCAATTTGCTTCAAGTGAATTAAAACAGTTTTGTCACTAACACCGCAGCCTACAGCTAACTCGGACGTGGTTTGCGATGGATATGAAGCGCTTCCACAATAACCTTCAATTATTAATTATCAACTTTGGTCTCCGGCCGTCCACGGGGCTTGTTCTGCAGGTCGATATTTACAGAACAAAAATGTTGGAACCAAAATCGCACTGTGTTTTCTTTTGCGACACCGCTGCCATACACAGCATTAATACTTCGAGCCGTTTCTGCAGCACTGGTGCCACGGTGGAACACGTACTCGTAAATAATGCGATATTTCAAGTTTTCTATTTTGTAAACTAAGTGACACAAAGAAAAACAAAAGAGGAAAAAACAAATGAATTACGGTATTCAAAACACAAATGCCTAAGTAAATAGCTGTGTTAATTTGAAATTGGAATTCTTAACCAAAGAGGAGATAATAGTAGTAATCTAATAGTTACTGAATATACTTGATACTTCTTAAATTATACTACTTTTAAATCATGTTTTATAATTTTTCTTGCGATACGGCTCCAAGTCGAATAATATAATGTACTACAACCAAAGTTTACTATGTTATATACCTAGTATGTTATATAGAAGTGTTATATAGTAATAAGTGAGAATGGACACATATTCGTTGTTTCGGAAACGAATTGAATGGAACGATTGATACTAATAATTCAATATAATACAGCAACACAATACACTATACACATAAGATATCAAAGCGGCTCTTGCCTCATTCAATATATGTACGAACACCTGCCAAAACATTTCCTTTTTAAATGGAACCTAAGACTTTAACTATGTATTTTCAGGCCAGTATTATTATTATTATTGTAAACCATCGAACATAACAACGGGGTAATTCTTGCCTATTCACTTTTGGATACCACAGCTTTTTTATAGGAATTAAATATATATTTAAATATAATAACAATATATAATATAAATATAGAAATAAATTATATAAAAACGTGTTCATTTGTTCAAAGAGTGTTCAAAGATTGTAAAGATCAAAACAATAATAATTAATAATAAATCCTCACACAAGCACCCCAACTGTATGCCCTGTATGCTTACCAAGGTAAGCGGAGGTTCTGTCATGTATGACCGTACGGGGAAATGGGGGGAACCCAGAGTAATCAATAGTGTTTATAGATATATCAAACAACACCTGTGTTCATCACACAAACCGTAAAGCGCATAAGGCAGAGCTACTAACTGCTACGCCACTCGACCGTCACTACATAATAACTGTCAGCTACTAAATTAATAAAATCACTTTACCAACACCACCGAGGTTCATGACGGGAGCACTTCGTTCCACCTAACTATTGTTGACGATTTTAGATACGAGTTTTTTAATAAATTAGCTCAGATCACACCGAGAGTAAATGTGACATTTTTAGATTCCTTCATCGAGGAATCGCGCGGTGCGCTAACTCCGTGGGGGATATGCCACATCCAAAAGAGAATCAGAGCGATGACGGAAAACCAGCGTGTTGCGTATTTAGTTGGCCTAGGCCTAAGTTAATGCCTTTAATTTCTTCATTCTAGTGTTATTTTATTTTTCTATTCCTTCATTTTATATTTGCACCTGGTATAGAAATGTCGATTGCCTACCTGAAGTCGTTTTGAGATCAAGTAGAGGGAATTTGTTTAACTCGTTTTGTCAATCCGTTGCCTTTGACGCGATATATAAGCATGGTGCTTTGTTATATATGACCCATATTCCTACAACGAGTGCTCAAGCTGGCTCGGCTACCATAGAGGCAATATTTGTAAAGCATCGGAAATATCAACATTAAAGCATTGTTTATATTTTTGAGGCTTTTGATATTCATACTGGGTTCTTGGGTGGAATACTCTTCTGTGGAATTTCAAAACGCTTGGTGAAATTTGTGATCCTAATGCTAGTTAGTATTTATTTTGCACAACGTTTATCGTTAACGCTACAACGTGGCAATTCTGTCAGTCTAAGGCGTTGTATCTTTTTTAGTTCTTATATCTCCTTATTTTTTTTCATTCCTTGTTTTTCTTTATCCTGTCGTTACTGTGTCAATATTATTATTAATTCAATTTGAATATAGAATAAGAAGCGGGCCTCGCTTGCGCAAGCTGCGACAACTCTTTAACTCGGAGTTAGTTAACCCGTGTTAAAGTATTCCTGTACGTCAGTACATTAGAAATTGAAGGTGAAAGAAAGAAAGAAAAATTTGATTCGCTGAACATGGTCAAAATATACAATGATCTTAAATAATTTGGAAGTACAATCATGTTCAACCTTAACAGGCGTGCAAATATTTATAATAATTTTCTAGTAATGTAACATTTATTATTATTATATACTAGGTTATTCGAATTCAAAAAATAAAAAAAGGATGTCCTTATTATTGAGTATTAAATGTTCCAAAAATAAATAAATGTCATAAACAATAAAATTAGTAAAATTAAAATTGTCAACATAAATAAAGCTTAATTACAACATTGAATTCATTCAATTACATTAAATTCAGTCTGGATACATAAAAATAACAATTCAATTTCATAATATACTTAAATGTCGGTATAGAATAAAATTATACAATGTCAATAACATTATTACGTGATTCTTAAAAATTCATTTACGCCATAGTAATTTTTTTCTAGTAGAAAACTATGCAATCTTTTTTTTAAATATATTCAATGGCAATGTTTTCACGTAGTTTGGTAATTTATTAAAAATACAGATTAGCCTGTAAATTAATTATATGTACTTTCCAGTTGCACCACTTGTCGATTTCTAAACCTAAAAACTTTGCTGATAGAGAAATATCCAACTATCCGGCTAACTCCGGTTTAAATTTTTATTCGCGTCGGCGCAAACTGAACAAAAATAAAAATAAAATAAAACTAAAAATATTATGAATAAGAAATTATTCAATAAAAACAAAACACTTTCGATTCTAAGTTCCTTCTTAGCTTATTGCTAATACTGACTGGCTCTTTCCTATATAAGTAATTTAAACAATACAAAAATTCTCTAGGGCACAGAGGGGAGCGATGGCCGAATTGCGCGTTATAATTGCCAGGTGCTGTTTGCGGGGGTCCTGTCTCCCAAACTATTTTAGATAATCATTGAATCAATAAGACGTTTCTTTCATGTCGTCGTCAAATTGTATACCTTCTACCCCAAATATTTTATAAGGACATTTGTTTATAAAAGTGCCGGGATTTTTTTTTCGCCGGGTTTTTTCCTCTCAGTCAGCTAATAATAATAATACCTTTTAAAAGCCGAAATTGAGTTGTATTTACGCAATCGCGATGAAGATAAAGAAGAAGTAGACTTTTAAAAATGTTTACCTAAGATGAAATAAAATATTTTTAATTTTTAATTTCAAAACCACACATAATGTAAAACGTCACAGTTTCCTGCCAGGAGGTTAAGCCAAACTGTAATCGAAAACCGCTAACGCTATCGAAATCGCAAAATCTGTTTGGAGCACCATATGATGTTACGATAGTCTCATGATAAAATAATAATAAAAATATTTTCGCAAGTCATGGAAATTATTTTATAATTATATCATCACGAATTTGTATGGTATAGTATTTTGAAACTAAATATAATCCAAAAAAATTTATATGGATAAAATAATAATACAGTACCCAATTATTTTTACTTCTAACATATCTATCAATTTTACAGTTGCAATTTGTCATTGCTATTTTCTATTCTCAATACTTTATATCAAACCATATCATGAGAAAATAAAACATTATATTGGTGACATAACATCTTTAAATTGTTAAATAAACTAAATACAACATAATCTTTGTATTTATCTACATGGTAATTCACAATAATAATTTGGAATGTAAAGTAATTATGAGGAACATGTTCTTTATTTTTTCTTTAATGGTTGAAGTATTTTGTAAAACAATTCGTGATTTTCAAATTTCTGTCCAGTATTCAATTTTGAATCAATTGTTAAATGTCGAAGAACAAAATCACATTATAACATTTATAATATTTCCTGGAATGAGCAACTACAATTTTCTATGGATTCTTAATGAAATTATACAAAGGTGTAATGTGAGTCAATTTATTGTACACTTTTTTGCTAACATAAGCTTAATGCGAAATTTCTTTTAGCTGTAATTAACAAAATATTATTATATAAAAGTGATATCTCAAGATGATTTTTGAATTATACACTGATTGTTTTCTTTACGTACGGAAGTAAACAAAAATTTGATTTTATTTGTAAATATTTCCCGATTTTAGGAGTTTAATGTTCACTTGAATTACCTCAAGTTATGTATGCCTGTTTGGGTTAGATAATATCCCTATTTTAGTGATGTAGGTACATTAATTCAGAATTAATGAAAACCTTTTAATGGTATCAGGTAACATAATGTAAGTTATAAAACTTACTGTTCATTGGCTTATGAAAATAAAATTAAACAGAACAAATTATGGTATACAAAAACTTCCACCACAAAAAGTTTGCAAAAGAATTTGCACAAAACATCAAAGCTCAGACTTAGATGACTAACTGTAATAGTTATTATTAGACCAACAAAGTTTTCTGTGATTCTAAGTTGTATGATAAATCAGAAATACTTTTGTAGCTGAAGTTACATTTAGATGCAAAAATAAAGCTTTCATAAGAGTGTAAGTCTCCCACATCAGAATTAGGATTATTTTTAGAGTTAACCATAAAAAGTGGTTAAAATAAAAGAACATAACATATCTAGGTTTTCCAATGCTGTTTTATGGAATGAATATGGAATGGAAAAATGAATATGGAATTGTAATTGAATAATGAAAATATGTGTTCATAAAACAAAGCTAATTTAATCAAAGCAAACAAAATTTTGGTTTGATGATGTAAAATTGTAACCGACTAAAAGAGTGTGTTGTGCTTATCTATCAACAAAATATCTAGAGGCTCATAATGAAATTACTTCAAAATGTCAAAAACTATTTTTTAAGCATCTTTTGTTGAATTACTTTTTAGTATATCATCTACCTCTCTCCATATAAACTTTATTAGACCTCCCAAGTGAAATAAAGTGAATAAATATTTGACAACAAATTATTATTATTTCATATATTTAGTCCACTGCTTCTTACACATACCTAACATGAAATTAATATCACTTTTTGAATTAACATAACAATGGTCCTGCTGGCTCTTATGGAACAATGCCTGAAGCCTTATAAGTAACAACAATTACAGAATTAATTTGTAATTCCGTATGTTGACTATTACAGGCTGGTTTTAACAGACTGATAGATAACAAAATCTTTTTGATCCATCTGTGGAACCTTAAGTTTATCATTTAAGAACCAATAAACTAGATCTGTTTTGTTTGTCAATGGAGAAAAAAGCCAATATACTAAGCAACAAAAACCTAGATTTACTGATAATTTCAATTCGCTGAACGATAGGAAGTATTTGGAATACCAGCACCCAGGAAGCTACAGAAGATAGTTATAAAATTTTTATTTTGAATTACGAATAATATAAGAAAACCGTAACAAACACGGAACCAACAAAGTATTTATCGAAAATATTAAAAAGCTTAGTTAAAATAACGAAAGAATAAAAACGAAAGAAACAAAAGTGACTCACCACTGTGTTCTGTAAAGATATTGGAGCCCAGCAGGCGCGGGTCCTTGGGCGCCCGGGGTTTGGCTCGCGCCGAGCGGATGGAGGCTCCGGCCGCGCCTCCGCGTTCCTTACCCTGCTGAGCGCCCATGCCGTTGCCTGCTCTAAATCACGGCCGCCGCGGCACCTAACATTCTAAAGAAATCCATACTCTATCCCACACGCGAACTACGGTAGTTAAACTGTCTAATCTATACAACTCCACACAAGAAACTACTTGAGAACTATTTTACCCGTTTATAGATCGAACTATACTAGTAATACCGGATTTAACTACAGAAAACAACACGATCTCCGCCATTATGTGTATATGACATGACATAGGGTCGTTCCGCTCACAGTCACCTTCGGTTGGTTTGGTTGGATGGGTGGTGGACTCGATCGTTGTCGTTGATTATTCGTACAGTTCCGTCGCCCGTCGGATAACTATACAGGTAGTAACGTCAAAGTCAGATTTTTTTTTAATATTTTCTGGCAATGGTTACTAGTCCTTAAGCCTATTTAATATTTCGTACTCTTTTATAATGATGATGATCATATGATGTACAATAATCGAGATGATGAAGGTTAAAGTGTAGTAAAGTTATAGCGTGGCTTTACTATCAATGAGTGGATTTCTTGAAGCAAAACGAAAAACCTTATTGACCCTCCACGATGCACACGTTTATGAGTATTCACTCCACAATACACTATCACATATATACACTTAATTAATTAAAAAATAAAAATCAATGGGGAGCACAACATGCTCGATCAAATTGCCGGCAAAAAGTTTCAAGTTTCAGTTTGACAAATGTTTGACGTCTTTGCGTTGATTATTATTTTTATAAGAAATGCATTACCTACAAGTACACATCAGGAATAAATAAACAGTCTAGTGATTTTTAATATAAAAGAAATTATTAACTAAAATATTGCAACTAAAACAAAAAGCATGGTATGGAATAAACTGTAAAACTGAAAACAGATGCATTTTTTCCATATAAATACAATTCCAGTGTTTGCAAAAGTAGACTATAAAGACTTCTCTTGGACAAGCATTCTTGTAACATCCTTGTCTTCATCTTCACTTTCTATCAAGATGGAAGACAAACGCCTGCCAATAGTAATAGTAAGTAATAATCAAAAAATCAAAGAATACTAAGCTTCGTCTATACAAATAAATTAAATTAAAGTGTCTATTTCTAATGCCTACAATTCACATCGGTATTCGTGTTCACGTTTTCGTCTTATTCGAGCAAATACGACGATATGCATCTGTATTCGTCTATTATTCGCATATTCCCAACACGCTTACCCTTCCGAACCAGTGGTAATTTCATATAGAGCTCCATGCTCTCCTTGTGTATGAGTGCCCTTAGGCGAATCGTATCGATTAAGTTCCGGCTAAAAGTTCACAAAGACCGGTGAATTTTAATACATAAATAGTTTTAAAAAAAAGACCAATTCACAAATATATAAACGCGCGTATCCACTTGCGTGTTGGTTTTTTTGGAACAGATTGTTGCTTGTTTTGTCACGCCCTTTTTACCTGATGTACCGTAGTGCGTGTTTCTTTATGGTTATTTATGTTATTTTTTATTTATTTATTTATTACACACAACAGAATACAACCTTAATAAAATTAATTAAAACAATACTTTAAACGCGTCTGGGCTGCATTCCACAAGAACGTGGACATAGAAAAATACATGTATCATAGGCGTGTATGATCCTCGTCTTCCTTCATCGTCACTTTCCATCAGGTGAGATGGAAGACAAACGCCTGCCAATTTAAATAAAAAAAGAACGTCAATTAACACTGAGATAGACAACAAACAAAAAATTGTGAAATAAACGTAAAATTCCGTTTTATCAATTCCCTAAAATCAAGGCCATATTATTCTGATAAACTATATTTTTAAGAGTTTTAACAAACAGAACTTGTTTGTTGCACAGACTAACCATCCCCACCAAGGGATAGTAAAAGAAGGTATTGTTTAGAAAAATATAACTATTGTAAATCCTACTTCGTTCAGATTACATTGTGGAACAAAATATACAGATCAACCCGCATAAACAACTAGAAGAGAGGCAGTGACACCTATATGACCACAATAACAAATCTAATACTAGACTTTCGAGAGTTGAAATGTTTGAACACATCATTCAGTCAATAAGAATTAATTCGATAGACCTGAGCTCGTGTGGTTTATTGTGGTGGCATTGATTTATTATGCGTACGAATTGATATTTTACTAAATAATTTATTTTAAAACATACTTTATAGTGATATTGCATTAGCGTGATTACTGTGAAGGTGCCAGGTTAAAAAAACTGACTTGCCTCTGAGAAAAGAAACATACTGTACTTATTACGAAATAATAACCACATAATCTTTCTAGGTTTCATCTAATTTTATGGGGGAAACCTTCATAATTCATTATATTTTTTCATACTTTTGTGTTATGTCTATCATAATTTTGAATTTTACTCTGATCTTCATTAATTCAAATGACTGTTTTATAACTTATTTTTTAATACTAGCAATTCGCAGCACTAGCTCGGTGCTGCGCGAGTGCGCGTCCATGTCAAGTGTTTTTCATCTGTGCTGTGCTGTATATTACGGGATCAATATAAGTTATAAATGCAAGATTCTTGCTTGAAAGAGCTTAATATCTGTCTTAACAACTATTGCCTAAAACATTTGATAAAAGTGATTTATAATACTTTGAAATTTACACAGAAGAATCTTGTTTTCGTGTCGACCTTTCCCGTACATTGCAAAGAGAAATGACGGGGCCGTCCTTTATGTGCAACATAGTGCATCGCTGCAATTTGTGAAGTTTGCAAGTGAATCGTATACATTATGTAGTTAAAATTGGTGAGAAAGATAATTATATAGATGTATAAATTTGGTATTATGAAAAGTGACGAGTGATTATGCGGTCGATATGATGTGTATTGTGGCTGCAGTGGGCCTGGTCTTTGTGGCAGGCGTGTGTGGTGACCAAGTATTATTGCTGGACACCACTACAGAGGACACTTTGTCTTGGACGCGTTTTCCATACGGGCCGCAGGCAAGTACGTCCGGTTGGGTTGAAGAGTCCTACACCAATTTCGAGAAGAACATTAATTGGCGATCTTACGTTGTTTGTGATGTTGCACACCATAACGTCAACAATTGGCTTTGGACACCTTTTATTGAGCGACGAAATGCAAATCGTATTTATATTGAGATAAAATTCACAATCAGAGATTGTTCACTGTTCCCTGGTAATGCCCTCAGTTGCAAGGAAACTTTCAGTTTACTTTACTATGAATTTGATGTAGCCACTCGTGAGCAACCTCCTTGGGAGCCAGAAAGTTACAAGTTGGTTGCTAGAATAGCAGCTGGTGAGGGTAGATTTAACACAAACTCGGAAGTTGATATTAACTCTGAAGTCAAAAGCATTGCTGTCACCAAAAGGGGTGTATATTTTGCTTTTAGAGATCAGGGAGCATGTATATCAATATTGGCTGTGAAAGTATATTACATCACTTGTCCTGAGACTACAGTGAATTTTGCAAGATTCCCAGCTACACCTACTGGACGTGAAGTAACTGTGATAGAACAGGCTAATGGAACATGTGTGGAGAATGCAGAGATAGCTCCTGGAGAGGCAGCACCTGTTTATTTGTGCAAGGGAGATGGAAAGTGGATTCCCACACTTGGCAATGGTTCATGCAAATGTAGAGCTGGCTATGAACCTGATCACAAAAATCAAGTCTGTAACAAATGTTCACCTGGTACATTTAAATCTCACACTGGGGATGATTCCTGTGCCTCCTGCCCTGATTACTCAGAGTCAACAGTTGAAGCATCTGTGGAATGCAAGTGTGTCCCAGGTTTTTATCGAGCCATAAAAGATCCCAAAAATGTACCTTGTACTCAACCTCCATCTGCACCAGATAATTTAACTGTTACTTTTGCTGACCAATTTTCGATATCACTCGCTTGGCAACCACCTCATAAAACTGGTGGTCGTGATGACATCACATACAAAGTACAGTGCTCCAACTGTGGCTCAAGTGTCGAGTTCAAACCTGCAGCTACTGGACTGAACACAACTAAAGTTACAATTATTGGATTAGATCCTTTGAGTGAATATAAATTCCAAATTTTTGCTGAAAATGGAGTAAGTACCTTAACTGGTGAACCACCTAAAAAAATTGAAATAACAGCAGTTACTGAAGCGTCTGTTGTCAGTGTGGTCTCTAAGCTTAGAGTCTTGAGTGCTGAGAGTGATAGGATATCTATTGCTTGGAACCCTCCACTGGTGGACTTAAATGATCCAGATGATGCCATTGAAAGTTATGAGGTGAAATGTTTTCCTAAAGATAATATAGACAAAGGTGCCAATGTCACTTTAAAAGTAACTAAAGACCCACATGTTACTATAACTGGTCTTGTTAGAGATACTGAATATGCTATTAGGGTGAGAGCAAAATTGAAGCGTGGCTGGGGAGAATTTAGCAGTATTGTGTATGCACGAACTGGGTCCGTACTTGAAACATCTTATGTTGGTGAAGAGGAAGGAGCCCAGGTACCTTTAGTTGCCGGCGTCATGGTTGCTGTAGTAGTCTTGTCTGTGGTAGCCATAATAGCAACAGTGTTATTCCTCAGATCACGTGCTGATGATGATTGTGACAAGAAACAGCCTAATGACTGTAACACTCTTAATTATCGCAATGGTGAAGTTTATACTGGTCCTGAACGTCCCACAAAGACAAGTAGTAATGCTACAACGCCATTATTTGCCGGAACTGGCTCTCGAACTTATATTGATCCCCATACCTATGAAGATCCCAACCAAGCTGTTCGAGAATTTGCTAGAGAAATTGATGCATCATGCATAACCATCGAGGCCATCATCGGTGGTGGAGAATTCGGAGATGTTTGCCGTGGAAAGCTGAAGTTGCCAAGCTGTGGTCAAGAAATAGATGTTGCTATCAAAACACTGAAGCCAGGGTCCACAGAAAGGTCGCGTCGAGACTTTCTCGCAGAAGCTTCTATTATGGGACAATTTGAACATCCAAATGTTATATTTTTACAAGGTGTGGTCACAAAGTGTAATCCAATAATGATAATTACGGAATTTATGGAAAATGGATCATTGGACACGTTTTTGCGAGCAAATGATGGAAAATTTAGAGTACTTCAGTTAGTTGGCATGTTACGAGGCATTGCTACTGGAATGCAATATTTGTCAGAAATGAACTATATCCATAGGGACTTGGCTGCAAGAAACGTACTTGTCAACTCACAATTAGTGTGTAAAATCGCCGATTTCGGTCTTTCTCGTGAAATTGAATCAACGGCTGATGGTGCGTATACTACTCGTGGTGGAAAAATTCCAGTGCGATGGACAGCCCCGGAAGCAATAGCTTTTAGAAAATTCACATCGGCGAGTGACGTGTGGTCGATGGGTATAGTCTGTTGGGAGGTAATGAGTTTTGGTGAGCGCCCATATTGGAATTGGAGCAATCAAGATGTGATCAAATCAATTGAAAAAGGTTACCGATTACCAGCGCCAATGGATTGCCCTGAAGCAGTTTACCAACTCATGCTAGATTGCTGGCAGAAAGAGCGCATGCATCGACCAAATTTTGCAAGCATAGTGAAAACGTTAGACAAATTGATTCGTAACCCAGACACTTTGCGCAAGATAGCACAGAACCGCTCAGTAGATCCTTTAGCAGGTGACACTCCCGATCTAATTCAGTTCACATCTGTAGAAGAGTGGTTAGAGTGTATCAAAATGTCACGATATGTAGAGAAATTCCGAGCAGCTGGAATAACAAATATGGAGGCAGTGGTAGAGTTGACTGTTCATCAACTAGCAGCATTAGGTGTGACTCTAGTAGGTCACCAGAAGAAAATTATGAATAGTGTGCAGAGTATGCGTGCTCAAATGCGCGTTAGTGGGCCGTACGGCTTCTTGGTATGAGCTGCACAACTGCTCAGATTGATCTCGCCGCATTTGTACACATGGTATTCAAATACAGTGATTTATATGCATTTTTGTATATTTTTCTAAAAATTAAGAACTGTCTTAAAAGTTAGATATTATAATTATTGGAATAGCATTTCGCTGTAAGAAGAAATTATCAATTTAATCATAAATTGTTGTTTATATTTTTCTATTATTACATTTTATGATCTTCTTATTTACATTCTAAATTAATCAGAATATTAAGATGTGTAAGGCAGCCATATTTTATTGAAACACACAAATCTGTGATGGGCCTAATGAAGCAAATGTCATGTTTTAGTTTCAATGTCTAGAATAAATATGTAACACTGTAGTACCGTCTTTTTACAACGAATTTCAGAGCCATGATTTATTTTAATACTCAAATCTAAATGTTAACTTTTAATTCATCTTCTTAAGCGCATGATTAGACTAAAGTAGCTTTGTATTATACACATAAAATTACTATTTATGTTAGACTGATGATTATCTCTTTATGGTTTTTATTTCTTCATTTATTATAGAAATGAAGTAATGTTTTGGACTAAGAGTGAAAAGTATAAAGGTTAGAAATTACAATAGTAAATATATATTTTGTTTACGATAAAACAGGTACAAGGATATAAATGGCAAAATAAAAAGTAATAAATAATTTCTATGTAATAACATAAGTAATCGATGAAGTAGTTAGCCAATTCATTGTATTCATTTTTTGATTGTGAGAAATATTAAATGTGTTTTGATGTAATAGATTGCTCTCTTGTAGCTGTAACAACAACTGTATTACAACTATTTTTCATCCACTGCCGATTAACGACATATCTAATCAAAATACTGCCTTCGTGATTTTTTGAGTACTTAATTATATTAATGGACTTGCCACAATAAATGCATTTATTTTCTTTTTACAATATAATCAATGTAAATAAGTCTGATTGTATTAAATTTTGTGAAATCAATGCTTTAAATTTTTATAGAAATTTTGTACAAATATTTTGATTTTTTTCTTGAACTTTATCTATTGGTCACAATTTTCAATAATTATATACCCATGCTAAGTGATTTAATATTTAAGTTTATAGATAAATTTTAACTACAATTTTTTAAGTTTCCATAAAACTTGATCAAATTTTGACATTTATTTAATATGTTTTACTTAAGAACAATTTAGTGATAGAAGAATATAAAATATTGCCAATATAGGATTAAGAGCTTTGCTTAACATTTTCCGGCTTTGTGTATGTGGTTTTATATGTAGTACCTACATTATATTTACATATTTAACTTTGTTTAATTGCTGAGCGATTCTAGTTAATCAAACATCTATATGTACACACATTGTGTAGGTACTTGCTGTGCGAACATCAATCACATAACTTTAAGGGTGACTTTGCTTTTTGCGAATATCTAAAACGGATGTTTATAATTATGAGCACTATGATCTTTTTTCAACTGTTTTGAGTGCATATTATGTATCTTGAAAGGGAACTGTGTCACCAATCAAATACTTAATTTTTTTACAGACTTTAAATTGTGCCATAAACATGTATTTGTTAACTGATGTTGCCAAATTTTGATGCCAGCAACATAGTCTCATTTTGTAACATTATAAACGACATGATTTTCAGCATGTAGTGCTATATATTTTTTGCTATGTTCATAATGACATTTCAATGCTCTGTAAGAATGGAGCAAGAACTACTTCATTTACCACATAAACACTATGTATACTATGCACACAATACAATTTAAATTTAACACAGTGAATATTTTTTACATACAATTGAAGATAAATAATACTTAAAATAATCTTATTTTGGGTTTAATACTTAATTATATATTAATAGTACTAATTGTTATAGCTTAATTAAAAATATATGGCCTACTTTCACAGACCAACTTGTATTATTTGTTGACATAATTTGAAAATTTCTTGATGGTACTTTTGTGACCATACCATGACAACATGCCAAATTTAAAAGGCTACCCGGATAGTGTATGTTTTTGGAAACAAAAGGACATATAATTTTCTAGAGCAGCTTAAGTTTCTAAAGGTGCCAAACTTCATGAATGTTTGTATATATATTTGCCAAACAATTATCATAAACTTGTTTGGTGATGATTCTTATTTGTAATTGTTTGAATTTGATTCAAACTTGTGGCCTATAGTTTTGTTTTTCGACAAAAATGTATAGTGTTTAATCCAAAAGCTTTAATCTTGTGTCAGTGATACCTAACAAAACATATGTATATATTTATCGGATTTGAGTAAAGGCTTTATAATTATTACTGAATAATTATAATTCGCAGTAATAATACAGGTTGGTCTGCGAACTGATTGTCTTAACATTACATTTTTGTTCCAAATCTGAAATACATTAATTTTGTCTTCCATTATTTCTTTGACCATTGAATACTTTTGTTCATTTTATTTTCATGAAAACCACCATATATTTGAACATAGATATCAAAATTTTATCATTTTATTTGTTAGTAACTTCGAAAGTAAACGATGTCTTGAAACTTTCATTTTGTTATTCGTGAAAGCAAATTGGGTAATTATAATTTATTTTAATGTAATAATTATTAATCTCAATATATAACATAGATTTAACAATTAAATCATATGAATTTACTTTGTTATTCATAATTAATGTCACAATTTTAGTACCTTCACTATCTACACTGAAACACCAATGTCATATCCACAATCCAATAGTAAATGTTATAAAGTAATTGAGAGGTTCATAAACCATTATTTATAAACACAATATTTGTAAAAGATTAGCTAGAATAAATTTGATGAAAGTATATGGTACTTAAATAACACTTTTTGATACATTGGACGATATGTTAATTTAAAATTTATATGTCCAGTATTTCGATGTACTTTTTATATTAGATTAATATAAAAGGAAATATTGAACGGTTTTGTAACAAAAAAAAATATGTCGGCGGCATTAAAAATACAGCAGTGTTCTATGGGACTTTGGCTTGTCTTCTAAGATATGAAAAGTGTCTATGACGTAGCTGTATTTTTGAGTGGATCGCGTCCATGAGATTGTTAATTATTTCCTTGATAATAATATACGCCTAAAGCAATAATTATGCCTCACTTTAGACAGAATTAAGGAACACCAAGATAGTCGATATTCCGTTGTAAACTACACCTTACTTACAGTAATATTGCGCGCGAGTCTCGTCCTTGTTGCGAACTCTTTTAGATTATTTATGAATTGTATTTGTATGGTTAAGATGTTTTATCAGTTTTCATATTGAAGTTTTAGCATATCTGTTTCAACTTATAGAATTGTTGGTTTTCTCTAAAATTAATATTAAAACAATCGTTTATTCATCTTACATTCAGACAGAAGATATCAGATGCTTAACCATAAGGTTCTGGATACAGCTGAAACAACTTGACCAAAAATAATTGTCGAGTAATGAGCATACCTAATGGTACTTAACTTCTTAAATTCGTTGTTCAAAGGTGTAAGGAAGTTTTTAGTGGCTACTTTTTTGAATTCTTTGCATGACATCTAACTCCTTACAACACTGAGAATACCAAAAGCCACGGGCCTAAATGGAAAAACTTCAATATAAAAAACTTAACATCTTAAATAATACATAGTTGAGAACAATTCTAAATTAAAATCGAATTGTTTTAATTGCTTTTAGTTTAACATTGTCTGTTTATTTGCTTTACATTCGAGGTAGTAACTTTATGTGTACAGATGATATCGAATATCATATGTTGTGATGAAATCTTTCCAAAATAGTTTCGTAAAAGGACGAGAAATCGCACTAAGGTGTTACTTGTGATACTCTTAACTTAAAGAGCCATATTTGATACTTGAGAATAGATTGTAAAGTTGCTTACGCGTCTTAGAGTAATTTACCCTTTATATTGACAACATTGGATTAGTAACCGTAGTAACACCAATCATAGTCTAATTAGTTGTAATTGTTAGAGTGAAGTTAGATTTATTTAAAAGATTTTTTTATATAGAAAATTTCAGGGGCACGTCATGTTCGTAATCCTTGGCGCCAACGGTTCGGTTCTCTGGCAGCTCGTCCCTGTTTTGTATACAGATGGTTATAGGATAAAACTTAGGCAGTTTTATTTCTTTACTACGAATCAGATAGTTAAATCGACAAAAGTGTAAGCTTGGCTATAATTTATGTAATAAACTATTGATACGTAATGTTGATTTTATTTTACTCCCTCAGTTTTGTTTATTCAAGATGGTTTAGTATAGTGCATCTGGTTACTTTTTCGTATTCTAGCCAATTAGAACACCATACTACAAAAGCATTATATATGCCGATGATCTTATTGGTTAAAATCAGAATTAGAGAATTGCTCAATTTATTTTTTATGCTAATGACCTATGAGGTCTTTTTGTATTAATTATACGTGCTTGTTTACCAGAGGCTTATTAAACATTGAGCGGAGTCAGACCTGTGTGACGAATGCGAGTTGTCTGTCACTCTCACTTTACGCCGTGGGCGCATTTGATTTTCGAATAAAACAATTTTTGTTACCTTGTTTTTTTTTTACACTAAAACCACCTGTATGATTGCCACGCAGTCTTCATCTGATGTTGAAGCTAGTCATCGGCCAGTTGGAGCCTAATATCTTTAGATGTCGCTGTTCTTGTACACAAAATGCACTCGCGGCGTAAGGTGGGGGTGGAAACGCAGCATTTGTCATTTAGATCGCGTAATCCATTCTTATTTATTGATAATATTAGACAAATATTTAGGAAAAAAATTGTCAAAACATATTGTGATTGGTTAAAAATTTGCAAAACTTATTGCCAGTAATTCACGAACGTTTTTCGAACTGGTGGTAGAGCCATGCTTATTTAACGATAAGAACAAGTAACTGTCGATGTTGAGGAATAAATATTTGAATTGAATACTCGGCTGACCATTTGCTGGCGTCCCACCAGGATAGCCTGAAGGTTCTGAGGATTAACCGTAATGTTATAATTTGGATATTGTTAGACATCTGTTAGTATTCAATTGCACCAGTAAACGAGCGATCAAATTTAACATCCGATTACGAAAGTTTGATATTTATAAGAGTTAAGAGCATGGCCGAATGAAAACTGCCTTAAATGCCTTGTTATACTAAGCTTAGTCTTAGCTTTGTAAAACACGTCTCAATTTTAGGTAAAAACTTCCAGAGAGTAATCTCTAGAGGCGCTTCAAATTGTTAATTTACCTCTCCTACTCACATTCTAAAGTCTTTGAGAAACTTTCAAAATCATGTATGACTATCATTTAAGGTGTTATCTAAATCAAGTATCTAAGTAGTCAAAGTCAGCTATGTCCTCGTTTACCAATTACGAAAACATAAAATAATGTTTACCTGCCTATTAATATTTGACCATAAGTTTCGAAATGTTTTAGCAGACACAAACTTAGAACCTAGAGTACCTACGCTTCGAAGAATATTTTTGTCGTCAATGAGATGAAAATGAGACAGTGTAAAAGTTCGCTAATTTAAAGAAAACTTTGCTCAGTTCATTTAATACGGCATATTATAATAGGTCTTTACCTATGAAACTGCCGTTTTGCCGTACTGGCCATTTCAAATGAAAATATTTTTGTTTTTTGACTGATAATTCTAATTTCAAATTAATTTTATTTGACAAACATGGAATTCTTTTTCTCAAATCGTCATTTGTTTAATAGTTAGTGTTTTGTTTTCAACGCATTCGAACATTTTTCGTCATCATGGATAAGTTAAAAATTTGAGTAATTATGGAGTATGAGTACCGTCGTGGCAGCAAAGCGGCACAAGCGGCACGCAACATCAACGACGTTTACGGAGCGAACACTACAAACGAACGCACCACCCGTTATTGGTTTACCCGCTTCCGTTCTGGAAATTTTGACCTGAAAAATGAACCCCGTGGTCGTCCGAAAACTTTGGTCGACAATGACGAATTAAAGGCAATTGTGGAAGCTGATGAAACTCAATCCACGGCTGAATTAGCAGCAGCTTTCGACGTTAGCATCAAAACAATATTGGTCCATTTGCGTCAAATTGGCAAGGTAAAAAAGCTTGACAAATGGGTACCCCACGAACTCAATGACCGCCAGCGCGAAGTACGCGTGGAGACGTGCCTTGCACTGCTCAGCAGGCATACAAATGAAGGAATTCTGTGCCGCATTGTTACTTGTGACGAGAAATGGATCCTGTTTGACAATCGTAAGCGCTCAGCAAGTTGGTTGGACCCTGGTTCAGCACCCAAACAATGCCCTAAACGAAAACTTACCCCTAGAAAAGTGATGGTCACTGTTTGGTGGTCTAACGCGGGTGTAATTCATCACAGCTTCTTGCCAAACGGGACAAGCATTACTGCAGATGTGTACTGTGAAGAACTGAACACAATGATGGAGAAGCTCGCACGTCTCCAACCAGCTTTGGTCAATCGTTCGGCTCCACTGCTCCTGCACGACAACGCGCGACCTCATACTGCACAGCAGACGGTCTCCAAGCTACAAGAGTTGGGGTTGGAAGTTCTCCGTCATCCGCCGTACTCACCAGACCTTGCGCCTACAGATTTCTACTTTTTCCAGAATTTGGATAACTTCTTGGCGGGAAAAAAATTCAATACCCGAGAGGCAGTACAAAATGCCTTTGAAGAATTTGTTGCCTCCCGTCCAGCTGATTTCTTCAAGAAAGGCATCAATAAGCTACCAATGCGTTGGCAAAGATGCATTGATTGCATGAGTGATTATTTTGATTAATAGAAATAAAAATTATATAAAAAAATTACGCTTCATTTATTTCGTGAAAAACGGCAATTTCATAGGTAAAGACCTAATAACTTGTGACCATGTTTCAGTGTATTAAAGTTTTTTTTAAAGTTTAATTGTCCTTATATTGATTCTCTTACGTGTGAAATTTTAATAAATTCTCAATTAAATATACCTACCCATATTTGGCAGTCACAAGGATCGAACCTGGTACCTGAGATCGAGAAGCTAGCCCGATATTAAAATGACCGCTTTGATTTATTTTTCTACTTATCCATCTTAAGACCAATTATGATAACTAACGAATAAAAAGGCAATGTTTTTTACAGAGGTTATAAAACGAAAGAACTTTTAATTAATAGACTTTATCGTCATTATACAAACCTTCATTAATTTCGCATAAAAGCAAAAAAATATTGCTTTGCTGATTTTTTTTATGTATCAAAAAGTATTTAGAAATCAACAACACGAAAATAATTATAGTGCGATATATGTATAATAAAACTATTTGTGAATCAAGTTCCACACAGAGTCGGGCAGTTAACTCCTATTCACCAACAATTACGAAATTTGAGAGCATATACGAGCAACCCAGCATGCTAACCCGCTGCTTCTGATGGCTAAAGAGAGGAGTAGTATCTTCTTCTTTTAGACTCACTTGCGCGAGCCTGAGTTACAAAAACTTGGACTTAGCGGTTATTTACTTAAAATAGCCATCCGCCTCCCAACATCTATTGGACTGAGAGTTACAATGTACACAATATTTTAACTCGAGTTAGCTAACTGTATGTACATCGGGTCTGCGTCAGTGGACGTTAAAGTGCATAATCTAGTTTAAGAGCGCAACATACATACCTACTACGACATAAAGACTGGAGTTTGGAAACTTTATCATTTAGTTTGCAAAAGAGTTTTACTTACTTTGGCGTAGAGCGTGCATGTTACCTAGTGCGCAGTGTAGCCAGGTTATCTAATTAGAAATGTTTGATAAATAGGTTTGGGCACTCGTTATCGATAAAAATAATCCTCGTAATACCTATAGTATGGACGCAGACGGCCGCGTGGCGTACTGGTTAGTAGCCCTGTCTCATACGCCGGAGGTCCCAGGTTCGAGTCCTGGCCAGGGCATTCATTTGTGTGATGAACACAGATGTTTGTCAGCGGGTCATGCTTGTTCATATTTATATATGTATGTTTATTCTGGGACCCCCCAGTTCGCTGTATGGTCATCTATAACACAAGCGCTGCTTACTTTGTGGCCATACTGTTGGAGTGTTGGAGTGTATGTATATTACTACGTAATATAGCCTGTTTATTATGTGTACTAAGTTACTTAATCCGATTTGTCAACTTCTACAGTTTAAAAAAAATCTCTTGATTTTTAGAAGTAAAGTATTTAGAAGACAATAGTTAGACTTTTTTAGTAAATAAAAAAAACTTCTCTCTACAAATAATATAATAAATAAAGTTTGCAAAACTATGATATTTTCTTTAGCATCAGAACCAGTGCTAGTTTTATGGACAAATGTAGTACTAATAATAATAAATAAAACCCCAGACAAACACACCAACTGTATGTTTGTCTAAAGTCCTATCGGCCCTAGCCCTACCATATAAATGTGAAATACATAAACATGTGCGGGATATCTGTGCCGTGAGACCTAAGGCAACAGACGGATGGGGGGAAGGATGTAAGGGGTGTGTACGTCGTGCAATGTATACAGGATAGGGCTTTCTCACTGCCGTTCAAGCAGACTCACAAGACCGATCAACTGATGGCTAAAGGTGTCTTGGCCACAATGAGAGGATGCCACAGCAGGAGATAAGTAAGACTCGACTGCAAGTGGAAGACAAATTTATTTACAAATTTCATCATTATTTATAATGAACTAATTACACTCACACTATAACGATATTTACACATTCTCGCTGCGACCGACGCCCGGTACGGACGTTCTAAGACCACTCCGATTGATCGGTCCCTTCCCGATATTCAGTGGCGCTCAGTTTACTGACGTCACAGACTAGCGTGTTGGCTCCGTGATACGGTTTTTCTGGGTGTTTTACTCCCTCCAAGCGCTCTCAAAGTGATTTTTTCTTTGCGACTAAGTTTCTTAGTTTTCAAAGTGCTGTGTTGTGCTTGTGCTGAGTGCTGTGTGTGCCTAGCGTAAAGTATTCTGGTTTTAGTACAGAGGATACCTTACGGTAACAACCAATTTGTACTGATCCAGTCCTTTATTTTATATATTATTTATTTCTACTATTTATTTATTTACTCTTCTATTTTCATATTTATCTTTATCATATTAGTGTCGTTTCGTGCACAATTCGTGCTCTTTTGTCGGTAAAGGTCGGCACTAACGCGGTCGCCTCTTTACCTGCGTACCCTTTCTAGGATTCCAGGTAGCGGACTTCGGCGAACTACGGTTAGTTTGTAAGTTATTTTCAGGCCACGGTAGCCATAGCTATATAGAGGCAGATTTATCGAAGGCCTTCATGGCCCTCGTTCGCTCGCAGTGTCCAGACATCTGGACAAAATTCGAAAGTGGGTGCAAACCCACAACCAAAACTCCGACAAAAAAAGGAGAGACGGGCGCGTCAACCTCGCGCTCGCGCTCATCCGTGGCTACGTCCACTCGTAGTTCATTGTCGATGGATTGCGATAGCCTGGCTCCCGCCCAAGCCATCGAATCCAACGAGGGATTCACCGTCGTAGCAAAACGACAAGAAAGGGCCAAGCCCTCGGACTCATCCGGCGATGAGTCCAAAACTCCGAAAAAGCGGGCACCGCAGTCCATGCCCGCATCAAATTCAAATTATAATCTCTCCTACCCCGAGACCAAGCCATCCGGTCGGCATCCGCCTCCTATTTTCATCCGCGATAAAGCGGCGTGGACATCTGTGTCCACACATATGTCAAATTTAAAAATCGCATATACACACGCGAAAAATACAGCGAGCGGCATCCACGTAGCGACCGTCACACACGCCGATCACCGCGCCCTCACCAAGTACTTGAATGAGAAATCCACTGAGTATCACACTTACGCGCTCGAGAAGGAGCGCGTTTTACGCGTCGTCCTTAGAGACGTACCGAAGGAGATTGAGTCAGAGCTCCTCCTTAAAACTATAGCATGACTTTCGGGGATCACCGTTGAGATCCCTTTCAAACGTGATATACCCAGCCAATGCCATAGATGCCAAGTCTATGGCCATACGGCCAGAAATTGCCACGCCAAGCCAAGGTGCGTCAAGTGCCTAGGTGATCATGGCACTGCGGATTGCGCGTGAACCCCGCAATCTGTCGAACCGCCTGCATGCGTCTTATGTTAGTCGGTTGGCCACACTGCCAATAACCTAGGATGCCCCAGGGCCCCAAAGCCCATCCTCAAAAAGGCGCAGAATCAAAGCAAACCACCCTCTGCTCCTACTGCAAAGCCCGGCCCACCCAATAAACCGCAGCCTCGCTATGTGACCCTCACGGTCCTCCACCGCCTCCCAAGAACGCATGGGTGACCCCACCTACCATGGTGAGGAAACCCATGGCAGCCCTCACCCTCCCGTCTTCTCAGGTACAGCAGGTCAGGATGGCACCTGCTTGCATGCCTTCTCCTCCCACGGCCAGGTCCCATGGAGAGCCACTTTCAGACTTCGCGCTTGTAAGCGAATTCGCCTCAATATTCGACGGGAGAAATCACCACTTTGGCTCGCAAACTACGAGCCGCAAAGGATGACTTCCAGGCGACGTGCTTCGTCAACGTCCAAAATATCAATAAATCAAATTTTTAAATGGCGTCCTCTAGATTAAAACCTCGGTCCCTCACTATCGGCTACTTCAACGCCGATGGTCTTAAACATCAACACAATGAAATTCATGAACTCCTTCGAGAATTCCAAATCGTCATCTTACCTCTGCAGGAAATCTTTTTGAACACAAGGACCCGAAAATAGCGAACTACAACGTCGTTCGTAACGATAGGCTTACCGCTAATAAAGCGGTACCCTCATCTATTACAAAAGGTCACTACACTGTATACCTGTCGATCCCCCACAGCTCGAGAATATCGAAGTTTCCTGTTGTAGAATAGCGATGAGCGGCCATCAGTGAATCACGCTGGTCTTCATTTACCAACCACCAGATAAAGCTATACTTCAAAGCGACTTCAAGTCTTTACTCGATATCAGTCCCTCCGTAATACTAGCTGGTGACTTTAACTCAAAATATTCAGGTTGGTACGTAGTTACCAACCCAAACGGCCGTCGTTTTCATCACATGCTAGATCCGCTAAGCTGTGATGTAGTGGGTACTCGGGAACCGACTCACTATCCCTACAACACAAATCATCGCCCCGATATTCTCGATATAGCAATCCTACAAAGTGTTAACGGTACACTCAGTAGAAGTCATCCACCAACTTACTTCGGATCACCGACCGGTAGTCAAGCAGCTAGGTATCCCAAGTGACCCCGTTCCGCAAACGAGGGCACACATTGATTGGGCCAAACTAACGGAAGCCCTTAAGGCAACCGACAGCCCGACCTGAACACCATTCCCGATTCATTGTCATCCATCGAGGAGACCAATGCAGCGATCGGTGCTTTCACCAACCACCTTCGAACTGCTATCAGTGCATCTTCCAGGGGGGTCCGGTGGCGAATGATCGCCGCTGAATCCTGCCTGAGGATGTGAGGGAGTTGTTGAGAGCAAAGAACGCAGCTATCCGGGCGTACGATTACGCTCCGACCGAGACAAACCGCATCCGTATGAGGGCCCTACAGCGAGATGTTAAATCTCGCATACGCGAACTGCGGTCTAACAACTGGGACGCGCTTCTTGAAGAGATTTCGCCTTCACATCTGGCTTCCTGAAGCTTGGCGAAGTCTCTTAAGATAGACTCTACCTGGTCATCGATGTCTCCGCTCCTTAGGCTTCCGCACATGACTCCCGCCCTCGATGACTCCGAAATAGTTGAAACCCTAGCCGATGTCTTTGCCCAACAATGTACACCGAGTACAGAAAACACCAACGCCCTCCACATAGAAACTGTGAATAGCACAGTCGAAACTAAATGCGGCAACCCACCGACAGACACCCTCCAACCGGTAACGGTGGAAGAGGTACAGACAATAATTAAAAACTTAAAACAGCGGAAAGCTCCAGGTTCAGACGAAATACCAAACAGGGTTCTGAAAGCTTTCCCACTCGCACTCATACAACTGTATGTGCTCCTTTCCGCAAACGTGGAAGGAAGCGATTGTCATAGGTATTAGGAAACCCGGAAAACTGGCTAATCTACCTACAAGCTACCGTCCTACTAGCTTGCTTAGCGCGATAGCCAAATTATACGAAAGGATCATTTTGAACAGGCTCCGAGAGGTAGTTCGGCTTTAGGTCCCGTCACTCCTGCGTCCAACAGGTGCACCGCATCACGGAGCAAATCTTGGAGCAAAGGAACGTAGGTCGAAAACCGATAGGCACGGGTGCGCTTTTCTTTGACGTGGCTTAAGCCTTCGACAAGGTCTGGCACAACGGCTTATTATATAAGCTCCTTGAACTAGGCGTGCCAGACAGCCTCGTGCACATCATACGAGACTTTCTCCACTGTCGAACCTTTCGCTACAGATTGGAAGGTGCACTCTCCAATGCCCGTCCTGTATTAGGCAGTGTCCCACAAGGCTCGGTGCTTTCTCCAACTTTGTTTTCACTATACACTAGTGACATACCAAGGACGGAGAAAGTAGACCTAGCGCTCTTTGCAGACGACACCGCATTATACACATCTGATAGGAATCTACGTAGGTTAACTAGAATACTTCAATCCGCAGCCAACGCATTAAGCGCTTGGTTTAGGAAATGGAGAATAGAACACAACCCAGAAAAAAATGCAGTAGTGTACTTCTCTCTCTTAACCTGCTCTAGGACAACATCTAAGAAACCCTCCAAAAGATTAGGTCAGATCACCCAGTTTGGTACTCCGATCCCATGGGCTAAAAAAGTCAAATATTTAGGAGTCACTTTAGACAATGGGATAACATTCGCAGATCACATGACGCTCGTCCGGGACCGAGCCACCTTCGTCATGGATAGGCTGCACCCTCTAATTTGCAAGCAGAGTAAAATGTCGGTTATAAATAAGCTTACACTTTACAAAACTTGCATCCGCCCCATCATGAGATATGCCAGTGTGGCTTTCACTCACGCCAGCAAGTCGAACCTCAATCACTTGCAGGTTATTCAAAATAGGTTCTTAGCAAATGCGTCGGGGCCCCGCCCTATGTCCGCAACTTAGATCTGCACAAGGATCTCGAGCTGCCCACCATTGCCGCATTCATGAAGTTGGCGTCTAGACGTCACTTCGATAATGCTCCCCACCATCACAACCCGCTGGTCAATAAGTCATCTGAATACACAGCCAACCCAGACGCGGTGGTTCGTTATTTATGTCGGCGTAACAGATTAACAGATCCCGACGATGATATTACAACAAGGAACGCCTACCCTAACCCACCGGTGGGCCAGGCTAACGCGTCATATACGCATTCTTCTCTATTCTTTCCTTCCTTTATCTTTGGCAGTAGATGACCCTTCCGAACGAGTGGTAGTTTCAATATACGACGTACTAAGCCGAGATCCGTTCTCGGGTGCCCTTAGGCATATCGTATGTAGGAGTAGTTAGAGTTCCAGCAAAGCGCCGTCAGCGCTAAGCTACAAAGTCCGGTGAAATTTAAAAAGCCCATAGGGCCATAAATAAACTGGCCATTACGAAAGAAAAAAAAAACAATATTTACAAGAAAAATCTTCGTATTACGTCCGTGTATTAAGCATCGTTGCACTATCTTGCGTTCTCAGTTTACAATATTTTTAAATAAATCTTTTGAGTTTTTTATATTTTGTTCTTTTGAAATATCTTGAATGTTGCTAAAGACTGTTTCAGTAGGCAAGAAAAAATTTATTTGTTTAGAGAATGATGCTAGGACTGTTATTGTTCCAGATCTCTTAGGAGAAAGTAAGTTGTGTTTTGTTTTGATGATGCAGGTTTCAGAAATGTGAATAACACCAATATAATCAATGTTAACTTCCTCTCGTTGACCATTACATATTATTGATATAAGAATAGGTTTAATTGGAACAAATAACCAGGTGTTTGGTATGTATAACTGTATCCATAAGATGTCTGAGATGATTTTGTATGTACAAAGGGCGCGAACAGCCCTTTTCTGCAGAATAAATATAGTATCAATGTCGGCAGCACTCCCCCACAACAGAATGCTCTATGTCATGAGGTTGTGGAAGTAACCGAAATAGACTAAACAAGCAGTTGTTTAATTTAAAATTTGTCTAATTTAACAGCATATGCGGCAGAGCCAAGCCTTTTCGCTAAACCATCAACATGCGGTCCCCACTGGAGTTTGGCGTCTAAGGTGGCAGGAGTCACTTCCTGGCTCTCAACTACAACTGTTTGTGTTTACCTGTTTGACATTTGGCAACGTAAACTTAACACTTTTCGTTTTGTTTGCATTGAGGAGCAAATTATTAGCTGAGAACCACTTCTCTGTGTTGGAGATGCATTTGTTTACTGCTCGATAGTCAGTTTCTTGTCTTTTGATTTTAAATAA
Organism: Marasmarcha lunaedactyla; assembly: GCA_923062675.1. Lineage (NCBI taxonomy): Eukaryota > Metazoa > Arthropoda > Insecta > Lepidoptera > Pterophoridae > Marasmarcha > Marasmarcha lunaedactyla. The sequence goes on along the minus strand of OV281339.1, from coordinate 5,514,923 downwards.
AAACGAATATCGTCAGCAAACAATATGACCTCGCATTGATTCTTAACGACCGATGGCAGATCATTGACATATACTAAAAATAGGAAAAGACCAAGAACTGAGCCCTGGGGCACACCCATTATCATTGCCGATCCTGATGATTTTCTCCATTTATTCCATTTATTTACTGCAACTTTCAATGATTACGTTTCATGATGTACGTTTATCTTGTGAACGTTACAAGAGTCGATAATATTTAACAGCGGAACTATTCACTACAAATATTCAGCTTCACTACTAGTTAGGCGACGATATTACTACTAGAGGAAAACAGAAAGTAAGAAGCACATAATATGTCATCATAACTCCTGGTTTTTCGTTAAAATAGCCCTGTCTCCAACGCGAACCGGAATACATGTAGCATTTTGGATTTATCCGAGTCCTACTGTCTAGGAAATGGGGATTTTTCACGAGTCCCCATAAATTTATCTACATACTTACCTAAGAATAAGAAAATAATAAAAAGGTGTGAATTACCCGTTGTCTTTTATTACAGCACTGCGGAAATTATATACTTAAAAATGAGGTAAAACCAAGTCGTAACCTAAATAGATTTATCTTATTTATTTAGATAACGTTAGGTAGAAGAGGTAAGAACATGTACAATTGCAGGCACGACCGCGTTACCTTAAAAGAGCTATTTTCATTTAACTTGCTTCCGACACTTCCGTCGTCGAACACTTACGTCTAGTTTCCATTTTTAAATAAATCTAGTCAAATGAAAGTTTGACTTATTAATAAATAAAGATGAAGTGCACCTCACTTCATCTTTAGTTGAAATAAAGTAAAATCAACTGAACTTCGACAATCCTACTCATATGAATGCAAAGAATGGCTATTGTTTTATTTATGGTTTGCTACATCTATTTAGTGATTTATTTTAATATGAGGGGTAGCAAATTAAAAAATGAGTAAACATCAATGAATTCTTGCTGCTTCGAGACTACCTGTCTTAACGTTATTGATTTTAGACTTGGTCGCAGGTGTGATTTTTTTATAAATCTAGTGAAAAAGGCGCGTGGGTCTGAAATTATACCACGAGCGACCCCGTGCAAGCGATATCGTTTTTAAACTGGTTAGGCTAAGTTGGACTTGACTGTACATGCGTACAAATAACTTGCGGTTGCTCATGCAAATATTTGCTCAGACTTCGAACTTACAGATGTTACGTAACATACGGGTTTTATATAAAAGTATACGCTGGATAAAATAAAGACTTACCTACTGACTAATCTAGACCTAATGAATTCGTTTAGACAGTTAGAAGTACTGAAATAGGTCTCAAAATGTTGAGGTATTGTTAGCACCTTATTTTCAGCACCGTCACCGCCACACATGCGTCTCAGTGGTCGAAACTATTGAAGGGCATTAATATGGGTTTATTCGTTTCAGATATAATCGAGTAGCAAGAAATAAAAAGCAAAGAATTACGTACAGTCAGGGAACTTGATGGATGTCGGTTGGTTGGCTTGATATGATTTGTATTTCGCCCCTTGGCGTTGCAAGACCGAACAACGCGCAAGCGATTCTCGCCTGAGCCTCCACCGACTTCCCCGAGTAATGAGTTAACATCAATATTTTGATGTCTTTATTTTTCAGGACCTAGGCAGGCGAAACGTGCAGATGTTAGTAGGTATGTGATAAAATCTATACAGGGTGTTACAAAAAGAGCCTTTAAAGAAAATCATGACTCTCTAGGAAAGAAGAAAAAAGGAACTTCTGAGGCACCTTATACTTCTTTAATAAACATAAAAAAACAAAATTTATTAAAAATTTTTATTTAATTGCAACACAGACACCATTTTCAGTCAAAAAAGTCGGAAATATTTAAACAATATTACTTAGAAATGTATAGCACAAATTATTCACAAATATTATCCTATTAGTATCCAAATATCAATATTAGTATAGGCAACATTGGAATAGTAATAAATACATTCTTAACGCTTATTTTACTGGTACCTATGATCTGACTAATCATGGAATAAATAAGTTTGAATCACGTACGTACTAGAGCGTTCGAGGAGAAATTGCCAAGATTAGTTTAAGCCTCTAGATAACATAATTTATAGTCTAACTTTTAAATAAATTACTTTACTTATAAAAACCATACATGAAAAATCCTTACGAAATATTTATTTTTTGTCAATGAATAATTTATTTAATAAGAAATTTTTTCTCCTAGTTGTATCTCAAACATCAATGCCATTGTGCGCACATATTTTCAAGTACAGATTAATGTTTAATCAGAAACCTTAGGAAATAAAACTTGTTTATGTACCTACATATTTTTTCCATTATGCAGCGAGAAGGCTATTTCAAAAAATTCGTGATCGACCTTACAAAGTCGTTACGTGAGTGTAAAGACGCTTATCTTAAAATAAATTCGTAATAGACACCCATTACATCAACATTTCATGAAAATGATTAAGAGTATTATAAAACTAATCAGTGACCTCGAGCAACTACCATTGTTGCGCTTATCGTCAACCTTAGCGTGACGAATTATATAACAATGATATGGAATTTTCATGGAATGACTTAGTACAGTTCTCTGACAGTTCGTTCATATTAAAATTTGTAGAAAGTTTGCTCGGACAATATCTATTAAACATAATAAAGAAAACAGTTCAGATTAAGCAACACTTAAGGAAAAATTCAATGAAAAAGAGTTTCGTTTTCCGGTTGTACTAATGGTTGGAGGCGATCCAAGCGTCATAATGTCAAGAAATTGTTATAGCATCTTCTAACGGTTTTATTATTCGACATTGTTGCACTAGATCTTATCATGTCGCATTCGTGACCGCCCAGGAAACACCCCGTTTTCGATAATCCAATAGCCGAAAGCAATCTTTTTATTTCATTTATGCCAATAATAAGGTTTGCTTAGGTACATAGCAATTTTTTTTAGCTAAAAACAAATCTGAATGCAAGTCGTGTATTGCTCCGTGTTATAATTCATTATTGTTAAAGTTAACAGAGATACATGTTTTAACATAGTCTATATTTTGCCAGGTAACTTGACCAATACTATAGCATAAACCGGTAAAAATCTAGCGATTTTGGCGAGTGTTGCTTATGACGTCATTGCTAAAATGGTACAATCCATATTTGACTTAACCGGAGATGTCACGGCTATTTGACTGTCTTGTTTGAACATCCACCCAAAGTTATTCCCTATTCTGTGTTTTTAATACTGTACAATGCCTTCTTGTGTGCTTAGACAGTGTACTAATTACACAGTTACTGTTAAAGATAGAATAAACGTTTCTTTTCATGCCTAAGTACTATTTTTTATAACTATCTTATTTATTATTGTATTTTGCTATTTAAAATGACGTTTTAAAATTTACACGGCTATTCGTTTTAACAAACTCGAAGAGCGAGACGTAATATGATTTTGTATGTGGCAGTAAAAGTGACAACGCTATAGAGTTTCTACAACTTACAACGTCACGTACGCTCGCGACCAATTAGTGCGAAGCAACGTCACGAAGTACATAGGTATCTCTTATGTGCGGTTTACATGTATTAAGTAGTTAAGTTGGTAACTAAATTTTAACTAAACTTTAAGTTACTGCATGTCACTTGTGTGTCCAAACGGATTAAGTAGTTAAGTTCATAAGTTCAATAACGATCTGCAGTGATGAATCTCAAGGAATTCGTCAATTCTGTACTTAGATATATGGTAAATGTGATTTTGGACAACTTCAGAGAATAATTTTATTCGGAAATTAAAATCTTTACAAGAATATGCTTTTTTCTAAATTTTTATTCTACAAGCATATCTATTTTAAATATTCTTCAACAAATTTTAAAGTTGAAAATAAGCTCCTCTTCGACATTTAAAAAAGAAAGAGTAAATGCGAAATAAATACGAGCTCTTGCCGCCACCAGGTTTGTCAACTTATGCACTTAACTAAATAATCACGTCCAAACGTGTTAAGTGAGAAGCCCCGCCCACCCACTTATACGAAAAATAGAACGACTCCTAATCTACTTAATCACTTGCGTACTAAATTTTAAGTTACCACTTGTCACTTAACTGACTGTTTACACGCAACTTTTAACTTAAAATTTAGTTACCAACTTAACCACTTAACTCGTGTAAACCGGCCATTACAACAAGTGAACCGTATTATTCTTTCCTTCTACCCCAAATTATATTACTCTATATATCGGGTAGGTATCTACAGTTACGTTGAAGCCGTTTTTTTGTGCGGTAATGTTTGGGTATGACTTGTCTATATGTAATATGTCATTGATTAAGGGCACTAGGGCTGTTTGTTCAATGCTCATATAACTTTTATGTTAAGAATAACTTTGACATATGATGAGACTTCACAGAAATTATGTCACATTCTAAAAATTATAAATAAATTAATAGCTACTAGACTTTCAAAGTCCCTAAGAGATTTGTAAATGTCGATTATAATTATTGTTGTTTTTTTCCATAGAGGAACAAGACCAAATGTTATGAAATAAATAAATTTTACATTTATAGATATTTATCCATAAATCTACCTAATGCACCTGAAACCAGAAAAATACTCTTATTTTAAAAAGAACCTAGTAGCCAATTTCATAAGAAATAAGTTACATAAAATTTTATTTTGAATAAACTAATGTAGCTCACGTTCGGTGTGTGATTTTAAAAATGTATGAAAAAAGATCCAAAAAAGAGTCAGGTCAATTAATATGATGGTTGATTAGAAGCAGCATTGAAGCTTAAACAATATTTTACTAACTACACAGCAAAATATAAACATTAAATTGTTCTCTTAATTTTAAATACATATAATGAGTGAATTGTTTTAGCCAGTATCATGGAAAGCAATTTGTCGCTGTTGGTGTTAATTTATGGTTTTCTGCATAATTTATATATAAAATTTGAAATTCCTATTATATTCAGCCAATTAATTCATAATAGGATTAAGTTTAATTTAATTAGAATAAGAACCATTATTTAATATGGCACTGTGATATTGCTTTTATGACTTTCTGACAATGATATTCTCTTTTAAATTATTCTTTCTATATCTTGACCGATTACCAACAAATAAGTACAGCATTACAATTCTGTCACGTAATAGCTTGACTAGGCTATAACTAATTATATATTAAAATGATTAAAACACAGGCATCATTTTTAAAATGATAAGTGTGTTAATTTAAAGTTTTCAATAAATTTATTTTGTATTATTCACATGTATTATCACATAATTATAATGTTCACTATAGTTAAAAGATAACATATATTTTACCAAAGTATGATAACAGTGATAACCAACATTCATATTGTTTGTTAACTAGAAATATATATATGTTTTATCTACTTGGCATATTCATTAAATAGTTTCAAAAACATACACAATTGTTGAATTATTAAAAGCCTTGTTCTAAATCATTTCTTTAACACATTTCTACCTAAAAACTAACATCGATTACATTTTATGTATTTATGATTGATCTAAAATATTAAGAATTACTTAAATTTTACTTAAATGTATAATTTACTGTGGTGTTTAACATTGATAGTTAAGATTAAAGTCCCTTATTTATAAAAAAAATAAGTCTTACAAGGTCAAGTGTACTTTCAAAATTTTTTGCCAATGACCTTCTAAACAATGTAAACATTCAAAACTTGCTTATATCTATAAATATATAAAATCCTTATACTAGTCACTGTTTTGTTATAACTTATGATAAAAACTTTATGGCATTCTGATCATGTTCACTTTTACAGCACTCACAACATATTGTCTAAATATATCTTTGGTGCAACCAGTAATACTCATACCAAGCAGTTGGAGCACTTGTTTGGCATCGGCTTGAACTTATGCTATACAGTGTCTACTCTAGCAGCAGTTTGATTTAGTAAAACATAAGATGGACTTGGCTTACGCTTAAATGTCACATAAGTGTATAAAAGACTCGCAAATACACTAATGTTAAGTCCAATAAAGTTCAAAAGAGAAAATATATAGTCTCCTCCAATTACCATACCCAAATAAGTTACCATGATATTCTTTAAGCAACCAATTATAGTAGTAGTTAAGGCACTATTATACTGTGTACACAACATCACACTGTAGGAGAGTATGAAGCCCATTACACAAGACAACAAAAACTGTATTAAAAACAGTGTATCATTCCAGTGAGGATATTGCACTGAGCGGTTCAAGTCACCCATAAACCATGCTACCAGAAGAGCTGGCAAGATCATGAAGAAGGCATTGTAATACATAAGTCCATATTTACCAAGCTCTTTGGAGTCAAGCTTTTTCTTCATAAAGACTCCATTGGCAGCTGTAAATCCATCATTGAGCAGGACCAGTGTGTAGCCACTCCAGGAAAATGTGACATCATCAGCAGCTGCCAGCAGAGCACCTCCTACCATGGCCATGACACTCACTTGTACTGGCCAACTAGCTTGCACACCAAGTACTACCCTCTCTAGAATCATTGTCATCAAGATGCTGAAACGCCGCAGCGCTGTGAACATAGGCAAGCTTAGTTCTTTGGTGCCACCCAATCCAGTGGCCATGTTGCCCAAGTATATGACAGGCAATGGCCATATACGCCTAGCTACATCTTGATCCAAAGGGGGAAACTGCACCATCTGCAGCTTTCGTCCTAACCATAGAACTAGAATTGTAGCAACCATTTGCCCTAGTCCCAACACTTGATATGATGGAAAAGCATAGGTGGTCAGAACAGTTTTGTTTACAACAGTAATCATAAATGATGCTAGGGCATAAAATGCAGCACTCAGCATTTTTTTGATCATCAGAGCTCTGTCAGCATCAACCTCATTCTGTGCACTGTGACTGTACATTGTAAAGATTACATAGGTTGCAATTTATTTAACTCAAATTAACTTAATGCAAACTTTATGCATGATTTTACCATCCTCATCAATATTATTGAACTGTTACTATTGCAGTAATTAAATGCTGCGCTTTTTCATAGTCATAAGACTAATTACTTTTTGTAAACTGTTACTGTACTGTTACTCAAATATTACTTTTTCAACAGAACACCTCCACAAACCGAATAAAGACGAATATTATAAATTCTTATAATAATATATTGCAATCAGGCCTCGTTACATCGCGACAAACTAGTGTCAGGTATTGGAAGAGTCACGGTTTTAGAATAATGTTGACTTCCTCAGAGCAGAACACACCACACCACCTAAAACAAAAAACAAAACCTCTGAGTATAATTAAAAATTATTTATACAAATTACTTATGATAAGTGGAATCTACAAAATGTACAGGGGCAGTAGGAAAAGATACGGTCTATTGTACCAATTTCTAGGCCACAATCACAAAGCAGGCAGTCCCGGACACCCATCCTATTTAAAAACTCAGGACTACGGCAATGACCCATACTGAGTCTATCAATTGTTGAATTTTTTATCCAGGTTTATATATTTAGAGAACCAAGGTTTGTTGGCAGCTGCGGGTTGGATATCCCCATAGTGTTTACCTACCAGTTTTCTGGTCCGATCCCAATCAGAATTCCATGTCTCATTCGGGCCTTCTTTATCCAGAGTACCAAGGTCTTCAGCAAAACACTTGCTGGTTCAACATACCAATTTGAAAACCGGACGTCGACACATGAAATGTCCCACTGAAATTGACATCGACAGTGACAATAGATGAATAATGCTTGACTGCGTTCTTTATAAATTGCCAGATTGAAAAATGATGGCAGAATTATTTTCTATTTTTAAGGCTACTTGTTTGTATTGCGTTGAAAAAAAAAAACTTAACAAGCAAAGCAAGCAAGCAAGCGACATTTTGATAATTTTTTTACCGTGTATTGACATGCCAATTAACAGTATTTGATCCACAAAATAATTTATTTATGTAAATACGGCATACAGTCGTCATAATATGCTTTAAACGTAGTAAAATGTGCATTTAGTTTGTACAAAGTTTTTGTTAGTGTAGTTTGGTGACGATACGTTGGCGTTAGGACGGTCGAGAGAGTTTTCAGGTACTGCGATCTTTCATTGTGCATACGCGTAGCTATTCTGAAAGTCAGCGTATAATTACACGATAGTGATATAAATGGCTTACCGTGTCTTTTCAGGTGAGGAATCAAGAGGAAATGGCGATGTCGGAGCAGTTTTCCCTGCGATGGAATGATTTCCATTCGAACCTGTCCTCTTCATTTCACGCTCTGCTCGAGGGCGAAGACCTGGTGGATGTTACGCTTGCAGCCGGAGGACAATATCTTCATGCCCACAAACTAATTCTGTCAGTTTGCAGTCCTTATTTCAAGGAACTCTTTAAGGTATGACTCATGCAAACACTTGTTTTGCAGCACTACAATTTTCCTTTATATGTTTTCATATATCTGTGTCCTATAAAAATGCGATTGGCAGAATGTAAAATATGTTACTTTTATACTGTACTTCTTGAAACATTATTGTTGGTTTTTAAAGTGGTCTTTTCATTATATTTGTTTTCAAACTACCCTGAAAAGTGGCCTTTGTCATGTTTGTCAATAAAATGCTAATGAGATGTTTTATAAGTATTCATGTTATAGATATAAGTTGATTACTTGGTGTAACAGTAGTTTTATGATGAAAAACTTGGTCATTACTGACAAGATAGAACAATAAATATTTGTTTATGTGTGATAAGGTGTTTGTGGTCACTGAAATATCAGTTATAAATAAATCTTTTGTTAACATGTCAAGTCCTATCTTGTAATTAATTAAAGTTTGAGTGAGAGTTACTGTGATATGTTAAACAATAATACGCAAATCAAGTTATGCAAATCAGAATAATGGTCAAAAGATTTGAATTGTGTAGTACAACTTTGCTGGGTACTTTGATTTGCTTTACATTTTTTTTAGTTAAATGTAATCCTGTGGTATATATGATTAGCTGTATTAATTTTAATATCATAATTTATTTTGTGGGTTAGATGAGCTGCTTGCTACAACTGGCATTAATAAGAATGCTTTAGTTTTTTTAGAGGCTTTTATTAAATTACTTAGTATGATGTCATGTAGTTACATGACGTTATGTAGTAATTAGTATGATTGTAATTGAAGGGGTCATGTTTATAAAATGTTGATGGTGTAGGAATATCAGACGTACATTAATTGTTAGTTAAACTGTGTATTTGCTATTTCAATGTCCTGATTTCATTGTCTCTAACTGTACGAATTATCATTGTTACTAATTTCAAAAACTAGAAGAAGTTAAAATTGTGAAAAATAGTTATTACAAAGTATGATTAGTTGTTTCCTTTTTACTTTTATTATATTAAAGCACATACACAGGTAACCCAAAGAATGATGATAACATAATTGAATTCATAATAAAAAAAAAAAATTATTTATTTTTTTAGAGTAAAACCTAAAAGCTTTTCATTTGATTGTTTGATTGTATTCTTAGTTTACTTTACATTGGTTTATGAAAATACTACCATTGATACTGATGCTGTAATACTTTTTTCAAAATATGTGACTTTGATTTTGACTTCCTCAAAGCAGAACATACCAGACCATCTAAAACAAAACTCAAAACCTCTCAGTATACTTAAAAATTATTTATACAGGGTGTCCCGTAACTTGCATGACAAACTGAAATGAAAGAAAGATTGAGGTGTGCCCTACTAGATAAAAAAAAATTACCTCAGTAAAACTGTCACTGTTTTCGACATATTCCCGACTTAATTTTTTTTGAAAAATGCCCCCATTGGTCAGTTTTTTTGTTGCTGTATGTATTTGTAACGTATTTTGTATATTTATTTTGTAAATATTCTAGAATAGTAGATGTACCATATTCAAATATCATTTTGTTAAATATCATTTTGATATCTTTGAGAAAAAACATATTATTGTCATTATTGTTTTCTACAAAAATTATTTACCTCAGCTTTGGCATTCGGTGGTGAAAAAACAATGTACTGGACTGTTACTGCACATTTTAAAAATAAATTACTTATTTAATTAAGATTTCAGAAAGGTATAATACTGGCCATGTTATTGTAGAATGTATGTAATGTATGTAATTTTTCTTATTTGGTAGGGCACACTTCAATCTTTCTTTCATTTCAGTTTGTAGTGCAAGTTATTGGACACCCTGTACAAATTACCTACTTAGGATGATGATAAGTGGAATCTACAACATGTGCAGGGACCGTTGAAAAAGATATGGTCTATTGTACTAAATTTTTTTTTGATAATACACCACCATTGATACTGATACTGTAATACTTTTTTCCAAATACTTCTCGGTGATTACTTCTCTGTTATGGTCAAAACAATTGTTAAATTCTTTGCATAATTCTGAAATGTATAAACATTTGCACTTTATAATATTACTATAGATATAAAACAATTGATGCTCAAATAAAAAGCTTTATGATAGATTCAAATTCTTAGTATTTAGATTATAGATCGATTTTCTATACTTTCTTGTTGAAAATATTATGAAATTTGTATATACAATGTGCTCAAAAGTTAATTGAGGTAAAGTAATTTAGAAAAAAAGAATTTGTATATTAACACAGTAGGAAAGAATCATCCAAACTTTCTTATTACCGTAAGAACCTTTGTGGTGTATATTTTTTGAATTTATTTATTAACAAATTGTTTAATTATTAATCAAACTTACATCTACCATTACAGGCAATGCCTAATGCAATAGTGTAGAACATATTTGCGAAAAACAAACAGATAACACCTTACATCAGTTTAATTATTATAACAAAGATAGCAACATGCTGTATATATATTGTAAACTCACAAAAAATTTTTACAAATTTTTTTTACAAATTTTTTATACATTTTTGATATAAATATATATTAGGTGGATAGAAATTCTTGTGTATTGTGTATAGCTTCTGTTTGATGGCTGAAATGTAAGTAAACATTCAGTCAGATTAATTATGATAAATGTAAACTACATATTTAATATGTTTGAATAGTTTAGTATTTAGATGGCCTTGATGAAAACGTGTTCATCCCATAGTATACAAAAAATATTAAATCTTTGTATTTCAGGAAGGGACAGATATTGGTTTAGTAGTTTCAGAAATTATCATATTTGCGTAATAAACAAATCTTTTGTCTTTCTAATAAAATAATAGGAAAATTAAAAACTCAACGAAAATTCCTTTTACAGACAAACCCATGCGAGCATCCCATAGTGATTCTCAAGGATGTTGCTCATCAGCAACTTCGACAGCTGCTGCAGTTTATGTACCGAGGTGAAGTCCATGTGCGTCAGCAGGAACTTCAGGGCTTCCTGAACACTGCTGAGCTGTTGCAAGTTAAGGGACTAACTTCACCCGGCAGAGAGGCGAGTGGTTATTTAAAATTACGTTCTAAAACTCAAAATTTGCTCTAAACACTGATTTTGGAAATTTTGGTATGCAAAATAACAGGAAAACTGTTAGGACTATAATTTTACTAAGTCATTCTAACTGCAATTTTTCCTCTTTTATAAGATCACATAAGAGTTACACAGATACTTATATCTTTACTTATATGTCTCTATACTACTACTGCCATATTTTTTTTTATGCAAAAAAATGCCAATGTAAGGCTGTGCATTTAAGAGTTTTACAGCCATATAATTTGAGTGAGCTCTGCTATGAGAAATTATCCAGTTGCAGATTAATTTTTTAAATGCTGTGCTTAATCTAAATAAAATGGTGGGGCTTGCCTAGTCAGACTGTTGTCTGATATTTGACTGATTGATAAAAACAATCAGACAAAGTTGACAATGTAGTAAACTCAAGATAGCAATTTTCAACAAACACATTCTTATTACAGAAGAGTGAATCACCCCCACCTGTCATTGATGAGCCAAAACCCAAGCAGACACCTTCAGAGTCGGACAGCCAACCAGAGTGGGTGCCTGAAGACCCCATCCTTGCAGAAGTATCCAACGATGTCACACCAGCCCCTTCGGTCAAAGAAGAGGCTGCAAGAAGCCCACTGAAACGGTAATGGCCTTATCGCACGTAAGAGTTACTTATTTTAAGTAGGACAAGGTCATGTACCGCTATTAAAAATAATTCAACTTCCTATATGTGAGGAGTATCAGACAAAATATGACATTGTTATGAACTATTTGTGCAATTAACATCAGTGCGTTACGAATATAAACCTGTATTTCTAATTTATAATATAAAAGTACTTCAATTTTTCTCACCATAGGCTAAGGTTGCTCAGGTGTGCAGAAAGATCAGTCATAGCACCCATTAGATGTTTACTTACATGAACTACATGAAACTCTTTATCTTTCCGGCAGATTGCTCAAGACGTCAAACAAAAACAGCATGAACGTAAAAAAGAAGTCCAGTCCCGCCAACGATAATCCCGCCTACACTGAGAACTCCGGTTACAACTCAGACAAGTGAGTAATCAATCAATTAAGAGTTAATATTTTCCAAAGATTTTGTAAGTTACTTAATTCATTAAAATTATGTCATGTTCCTCTTACGTAGCATTTTTGCATCACAAGTCCTAAGTGAAATTGTATTGAATTACGTTACAAAATGTAATAAATCGTTTCGGCTGTTGTGGCCTCGAGTAAATAAATAATTAAATGTTATAAACTGCCTGTTGATAACTACCAAAAGCTGGTATTCCCAAACAAGATTTAGCCTCATATATTTTCCTTCTTACATTTTAGAAATGTTTGCATATTCGCAAAATTAATTTATAAATTAATTTTTACAGCCATAGTTAGAATACTGTGTTTACATATTATGTCTGTTTTTATGTTTGGAAGGCAAAGTCTATCAGGGAACCTTTTATTTATTTATTTATTTAAATAGCTACACCAACGACAATATCAATATACAATTTCACAAAGATAAACAGTATAGTATAGTATAACAGATACGTCTTTACAAACGATTAAATATACGGTAGTGTCAATAGTCTGTAGTCTGTAAAAAAAAGAGTGTTTTTTATAAATGTAGCTTTTATTTTTAACTTATAATTATAGCCTTTTTTATGGAAATTTGAATATAAGAAACAAATAAGATATACATCTATCAAACTTCTCTTAGGGCTTGCTGGTCAATTATCATTAGAATAATTTTCTGAATTTGACATAAAATCTGTGGAAAGTCTTGTGTCACTAGACAAAAGCTATCTGGCGATATAAAAGTCGGCCCTTACACAATAAAATACAGAACAAAAACATTTTCTTCTGTTAAAGTTTTATCAGTCTACATTTTTTTCAGTCTAGCCATGCTATACATAGCCATGATAAATGGCGCCTATTCGGTATTTGCACCCGCATATTGTATTTAACATAAAAAAATAATAATAATAAAAATATGTTTACAAATAAGTTGCCGGGGATTCCCAGAAAGTAATCGGAAGATACTTGTGTTGGGATAGCCTCGCTCTTCCTACATATACTTAAAAATTTTGATTTACTTAATTTAGTTAAGTTTAAATATAACAATATAAGTTAAAAAAGAAAAAACAGAAAACAAAATAAGATCTTAAATTAAATTTAAAGCAGTTTTAAGGAGAAAAAGTATACCCAAGTGGTTGTATGTGCGTAAGCGTGTGTGTGTGTGAGTGTGTGTGTGTGTGTGTGCGCAGGTGTGTGTACGTGTGTGTGTGTTGTGTGTGTACGTGTGTGAGTGTTGTGTGTGTACCTATGTGTATGTGTAATAATATACAATATAAACTTGTTTTTCAAATGTGTCAAGCCATTCTTACCAGGTGACGATCTTACACTCATAGACTTGCATCGGGAAAATTTTAAGGATACGATTTATTTTATTGTAAGCGTAAGGGGCTTGAGCTAAGTATTGCCTAGTAGCAAAAACAGTTCGTGCAGCATATGTAGGAGCTACAACATCGCACCGTCTTCTACTAAGTTTGGCTTGATCTAGAGGTAATCTTTTGTGATATCTTAGTATCATGTGTAAAATGTATAGCTTTCTAACGGAGAGCAGTTTGGTACTGTTGTATATGGTTTTGGTAGAAAACCTAAAGGGCCTACAGTGCATAACCTTGATTAGAGATCTTTGTGCCCGCTCTAGATCTAAGAAGTGAGATGTAGCTGCTCCGCCCCAAACTGAGATGTTTGTTCAGGTGCTCATAACATGTCTCAGGGATTTGAAAACCCATATGAGCTTCCTTAATTGTCTATGGTCATTGTATATGCCTATAGTCAATTCTAGGTGCGGATACCAACTTAATCTCTGATCCACAATTACTCCGAGATATTTGACTTGACTGACTTTCTGGATTGTAGTTACAGGGATTAAGGGTAGGTGAACAGCAGGTGTGAATTTTTACTTCAAAACCCGATGAGGGTATCGGATTTATTTATGGGGAAAAGCATATATAATTCGTTTTTTGGGTGTTAAGAGTGAGGAGATTCTCCCTTATCCAACAACTAATTCTAGACCACACTCCTCGGCCACAAGCCTAACTTTGTCCCAAGTCTTGGCTGTAAAGACAATGGCAGTATCATCCGCATAGGACAGTATCCTACCCCCAGTATTACAAAGATTATTTATATAAATTAAAAAGAGCGTAGGGTCTAGAACACTGCCTTCCGGGACACCATACGTGACATTTTCTTCGTCACTAAGAAAATTATCAATTTTTACAGCCTGCCTGCCTTCCGTTCTGAAGGTAACTGCTTAGAAACTGCCACAAGACACTTGTTGCCTTTGTCTATTTCTTTCGTGATTACGGATGTAAGATCCACGATCGCATCTTGCGTTGACATTCCCTTCCTAAAACCGTACTGGGAGGTGGATAAAATTTTATACTTGGTCAAATAATTTACTATTCGAGAGTGTAGAAATGGAGGTCAACACAGAAATAGGTTGAAAATTGTTGACGTCCTCGCTATCCCCACTGTTATACACGGGAGTGACAAGAGATCGCTTAAGAAGGTATGGGAAGACTCCTGTTTTAAAACACATGTTCACAAGGTCAGTGATTAAAGGGACTAAGATTTTCCTAGTTTCTTTTAGAAAAAGGGTAGGAATTCCCTCCCATCCTGGTGCACTCTGAGAATCCAACGACATTAAATATTTTCTACTTGCTCGTGGCAGGTGTCAGTCAAAACAAAAGAGGACAAATGGTTAAGTTTCCTGTCTTAATTGGTCCCGAAGTTATTTGAGAAAGCTTCCGCTAGTGATGATCCAATGTTAATAAAATATTAATTTACGTAGTTGATGGACGCTTGAGGACAGGATTTTATATTGAGCAAGTCACCATTGCGGCTTTTGGGTGGCTTATAATGGGTAATTTCATTAATAGTTGACCAAAGAGCTCGGGGGTTGTGTGCCGATGCTTTAATTTTGTGTTTATTATATTTTATTCTTAGTTTTTTTATAAGATTCCCACAGAAGGTACGGTAGCGTCTATATGTTATTATCAAGATTTGATTGTGGGGTTAGATTTAAGTTTTAGGTAAATATTATTTCTCAATCTTATACACCTGAAGTGAACCAGGGTTTTATGGCCCTTTTGCCGTTCGAAACAACCACGTTTCTAGTGTTTGTCAGGATCGCTGACTTTACCATTTCTATTAGTGCAAAGGCGTACGTATCAGGGTCTTTGCAGATGTTAAAGAAAGAGACGTCAGTATTCATTAAACTTTTGTAAGCATTTTCAAAATTAACTACGGTTTTATACCTTTGACACGCGTTATGTTGACACTTGTTTGCAATAGATAAAATAACCAGGCAATGGTTTGTTATTGTCTTGTTCAAGACCGCAGTAAAAGCTGTTTCATTTTTTGTGTCAAGTCTCAGGGCTACCTGGTCAAGGCAGCTATTACCCTTCGTAGGTAGGTAATGAGACGGCAAAAGTCCGTGAAGTGATAACATGTTAAGGTAATTTAGTCTGTTTGTCCTTTCTTGATTTGTTTCAATAGGGGAAACAATTAAATCTATGTTAATGTCCCCCAATATCGTAACATTTTTACAACGGACAGTGTGCTCAAGGTGGTTGAAGTTACAAGCATTTAAAAATGATGGGGCCGATCCAATAAATACCCAGTATTGTAAAATTAGAAATTTGTAATTCAATTCCAGTCGCATTTTTAAGCTTTAGTTCTTAAAATTTTACTGAGAGTTTATTTTTGGCGTAAACAACTACCCCGTCGCACTGGTTAATATGATGCTTTGTTTTAAGGGCTGAGTGAGTAATTTGCTAATTAAGGTATATTTTTGTTTGGGTTTAGCCAGCATTCTGTAAGAATCAGTTTATCTATTTCACATTTTAACTGAGCCAGAGTTAGTTGTAAGTCATCAAAGTTTTTGTGTATAATTCTAATGTTTTGAGTTAAAATAATTAAATTACGAGTGGAATTATCTGTCTTTAATTTTAGTTCCTGAATGTTAGACTTAATCGATTCTGAGAGTTTAATTTGATCAATTTCTTTTAGCTTGTTTACACTATCCATAAAAAATTATATACGAGCCTGTTAGGGTTGCGGTTAGGGTAGAAAATTGAGCATTTAGGTGTCGGTCATGTCGTGGTAAATATAAATGAAAACATAAATTTTATGTTTCAGTTGAGCACTTATGTCGTTAACCACTCTGATTGTTACCTTCGTTTAGTTTACCTAAAGTTGAGATAATTCTGGGAGTAACTTTAATCCCGTAATTCTTAAGGAAAACCTTTCTTGCCAGTTCTTCTTCTCGAAGGTTTCTCCGAACTGGTGGTACTTTGATGCTTTATTTGACGTCAATAGGAACAAGTAAGAAAACGAATATTTGCTCACAGTCGCTTACAATAGGGAAGTATTATAAGAAGAGCACGTTTGTTAAAAAGAATAATGCAAATAACCAGCTCGTTTTCTCCGAATTCTTATACAATTATGGGAGATACTAGTTCGCTGGATTCCAAAATAACACCGATTGTATTAAAAACGATTATTATCTTTGTTTGCAGTGAGCCACTTGTGGACTTCGATAACGAATTGTTTCACAGCGTGATGACAATACCGGAAACCGGAAAAGATTCCAGTAAGTAAAGACACGACATTAAGTCTGTCAAGATTAAAAAATCTGGAGTTAAATTGCATGATTCCGGTCCCTATCTCACCTTCGTTTCTTGATGTCGTTTAATATGTATGATTCCACAGCCCATCAAACCCTACCTTTACACCATGTATGCATTTTCAAAATCAAATATTATAATAATAAATTTCCAGACGAGCACACTAACTTAATGGCCCCAAGGTAAGCAGAGCTTGTGTTATGGATGACTATACAGCGAACTGGGAGGGGGAACCCAGAATAAACGTAAATTAAACGTAAATAAAATTAACAACCATGACCCGACAGCAAAAATTTGTGTTCACCACACAAATAAACGTCGCGACAAGGACTCGAACCTGGGCCCTTCGTCAAATACAAATCGTATATTAAAATCCATCAAAACGAATAACCGACCAAACAATTTAAATGTACGACCGGAGTGACAGCTCCCCATTTTGAACCATACGTCCTATAAACAAAAAGAAAGTGCCACTAAATGTTTTGGTGTCAAAAAAAGTAGCCAGTTAAAAAAATATCGGCATTAAATGCGAGTTAAGTTATAGTTGTGCTATCGAGTCTCGGCCGACTTGTAACACGATCTGTTTTATCCAGATTGGAACTGCAAAACCGGTCCAGTAATAAAATGTCCTTCCTGCCACCGATTCTTCAAGAACCGCTACAACCTGAAGGTGCACATTCGAGACAAACACGACACGAGAGAGGGGACTCTGCAATGCGATATCTGCCACAAGCATATGCGCAATCCGTCTTGTCTTCGCGTGCATATGTATCACCACAGGAAGCAGGCGGCGTATCTCGCTCAGAGTGGGACGCAGGGAGAGCCGATTAATCAACTGTAAGTGCGACGGTTTTTTTTTAAATGAAATAACTCTATTTGCGAGGAAGTCAGTAAATAACATGGTCGTTAAATAATATTAAGTTCCACAACATCCACCCAAAGAGGTGTCGGTGTGCAAAAATTTTGTGATGTATAAAGATAATATTATTTTAGACTATTCAATTTTCACAATTAATATTCAATAAAGTCATGAACAAAAATATAGAATTACAATTGGAATCCTAATAATAATTAAACGGTCTCAATAGATTTGTTATTTATCGAACGAGTTAAGAAGTTAAGACAAAATAATACATAGTATTCTTACGAATATAAATTGGACATAGGAGGTTTTGCCCTAAAAACTTTAAGTTTCCATTTCATCTCCGTTGTAAGGGTTGAACTTCGAAATATTTTTGCGAGTTCCTGGTGTAAGCCATAAAAATAAATTACACGTGACGTTCTTGTGCTTTTAGGTGTCTATAGGCGAATAAGTCAGTCAATAAGTCGGCCCTTAAAATTTTTATATTGTCAATAAGATTCTCTCAGGTTCGTTCTGTGTTACTTGAGGATAACGTTGCTTGCCGATGAATAGAAATAAAATAAACGAGTCTTACTGCTTTGAACTATTATGATGTAGAGTGGACAAATAATAATTTATTAAGGTTTTACTAGATTGCAGTTAAACAGACTGAAAAATCTGACGCAGGCATTTCACCCCATAGTTTTAGAAACCTAGATTAAGTGAGATGGAAGACAAACTCCTCCCAAAAAGAATTAAAAAAAAAAACAATTATGATCAATTTCAACTCGATCTGTGCATAGATTCGAGTAGTTAGTCACCTCCTTTCTTCTTCCTTCTTCGTGGTGTATTAGTATATTGCCTTTTTTCGGTTTCAGTGTACAAAACATGGTGTCAGGAAAATGGCGCAATGATGCTCTTTTGTCTAGCCTCGACTTTAAAGAAAAGGAAAGGTAATAACAGTATTCTATGCCCGTCTGCCCTAAACTCTACAAAGCATAGACTTAGTTAGGTAACGCCTAAACTAAGTCACACATAAGCATCGACTTACTCTGCGTTGCTCTGCACTAACCAGTTTACGTTAAGTGACTCCTAGAAACGATCGTTGCCTAACAAAGCGAACGAAAGAGTCTATTTTGTCTTTGATTTTGATCTATATGACTTTTCTTGTGACTTGTCCTGCTTGACGATTTATATATATATATCTGAATATCCCTACAGAAAGTTGAAACAAAAAGTAAATATTATTTATTTTGAAATAGATATATTGTATTATATCAATACATAATGCAGCTGCTAGTTATAGTGCATAATGCGAGGTTCTTTATTTCAATCTTAAATCAAAGAACGAATATGTTAATATTTACAACGTACAATTTTGGGTGGTTCGAAAACTAATGAGAATAGTATAAAGTATTGTGGGAGCTTGTGTAGCTCAGGTTTCTTCAATATACCAACGAACACTGAAGGAGACAGGAATTTTCGCGTTGGAGATATGATGGTACTCCTTTTATAAATATTAATATCCTAAAGTTAGGAATGTCTTAAGCATTTAGGCATTGACTTAAGTTTAGTGCAACGCAATTCTCGTTGCTAAGCACGTCGTAGAGACTTAAGTATCAACATAGTCAAAGTTTAGTGCAGACGGGCATTAGTCAGCAATTCAATGGCTGCTATATTGGATTTTTCGAATGTGATTCATTTTTAATGTAACAATGTTTTTTATCAGCTTTTCTTATTAGGATTATTTTGTAAGTTGATAATACCTATACGGACCTATATTAAAGTAGATGCCGCAAGTTGATCAGTATGCCTCGTCGTTGGGTAGAACCAGGTTTGTGTCCAGTCTGTTTTCGACTGTTGCTGTAGCAACACAAGTCACGTGTCAAACATGAAGGGTTCAAAGATTGAGGGTTAAAATCATGCAAACCGATTGTGATTCGATTTAAAATCATATCATCTCGTTTCGATAAAAAAAAATCGTAAATTACCATTACGAGATTAGGCAGTTACGTCACTGTGGGCATAAAAAAGCTGAGTCGCTTGGTTTTTATATAGTTTGAACGAGGTTGCGACATCTACTTCAATATCTCTCTTTTCTAGTCTGTGGTTGGGTACTTTCAGATTGTATTTGATACATGATGGAAGTTCCGAACAGAAACTTTCACTGTGATGCCATTTTTTTTTATCTTATTATAAATAAGTTACATAGACTATATTCTTTTAAAATCGCTTGCACTTTCTAGTGATAAATAAATAAGTTAAAACTAGCACTTGATAGTAAATGTCATGAAGATCACTGGATGTCTTTCGTTAAACGTAGGTTACTACTGTGAGTTGGCAAAAGTTACCCTCGAAACCTATTCTCATATTTGATTCTTGTTTTTGATTCAGATATTCTCATATTTGATTCAGATGGTTGTTGTCACATTATTCTCAGGTTTTGTAATAGGTGCTGTATCCTTGCTGTGACCTTATCCCTTTTTTCAAATGATTCACTTGGAACCATCCATATAAAATAACTGAAGGCATATCTTAAACTTAGCAGCATGTTTTAATATTATTGAAATTACTTCAAAATGGACTTAAATTGGGCCAACGCACAATTTACGTCTGAATTTTACAAAAATTTATCAAAGCTGTGTGAGGGATGCGTGCGAGGGATCTATCCGAACCCGCGTAGTGAGATTAGAAATTGTCATGTGTTGTCCATACTTAGCATATCTCGGTTGATACGCAGCCATTGACTTACAAATAAATGGACATCGGATTTTCGTTCATGAGCGCCGAGCAAACATTTAATGAAAATGCAATAATGGTATGAATATCATACCAGTCTTGATTTGCTCGGCCGCCCGACAACACGTCCATAATGATTATAATGCTTGGTGTTCAAAATTTGAAGGCTCAAAGTAGTCGCAGCTACATAAAGTGAAGCATTGTTGGAAGCAATAATCAGCTGTAATGTAATGTAAGATTTAAGTTTCAAGTGATTTTTACGTCAATTTTATGTTAGACCCACCGTCCATTTTGTTTTTGAGCCAATGTA
This sequence comes from Marasmarcha lunaedactyla, assembly GCA_923062675.1. Lineage (NCBI taxonomy): Eukaryota > Metazoa > Arthropoda > Insecta > Lepidoptera > Pterophoridae > Marasmarcha > Marasmarcha lunaedactyla. The sequence continues at coordinate 5,493,958 of OV281339.1, read as the reverse complement.
CGCAAAACTTAAAAATACATATAACCCAAAGCTTTTATAATATTAGTGTTTAATACTTTGCATGCGAATTTCTTCGGTTGCCTGCGCCATTGCCAATTAGCGTTTGTTATAGTATACTATGATGTTGATATCTGCAGTTATCGATCTATCTCCGTGCCTGAAACATTCTGCTCACTTCTGGTTCCTATTACTGCCGAAGCTTAATAATCTCATTGGGTTGCAAAGCGATCTTATGCTTGCAGCATATTGCGTTATAAATTATGTATCTCATCAAAGTCTTAATTTCGTTCTTGGATGGAATAGTCGATGCTTGTAATTTGAAATAAGAATGATTCTGCACAGTATCTGCGTATAACTTTAAATTGAATAGAAAAATATTCTAATTTAATTCACATCTTGTTAGTAATGAAGTCTTTCTTCAGTTACAAGTCAATAAATAATTATTATGTTTATGGTTTAATAGCACAAAAAGAGTCAAAACACCTCAACTGATTTAATTGTAAACTATACTTATTGAAACATTATGTAAATGCATTGGCTGTAGAAGCTTCTAGGAAAATAAAATTTATTTCTAGAAAAAAATTAAGAATTTTGGGTTTATTTTATGTATTAGATGTGAAATTAAAAGCAGTGATTTACACCGTCCTGTCCTTTACCTTAAGATTGGCTCTTGCGTTTTTGTCCAATAAAATTATAACCTACGGTGATCTGTAGGGCATTTTCATAATTCCAATGTTTCAGACATGGTTCCATAATCTTTGTTTTTGATGTTGCAGTTTATCAACATCTGCTCAATCTTTGGATTCTTCTAAGCTGGACGGTGGCGACGCCGCCGTGATCGCTTGTACTTCTGAACCGGATCCAGACCAAGTCTAATAAAGTATATACAATAAAACAGCGCACTTACACGAAAACGCGCTCATCCGTATATCACATGAAAGAAATAAAAAGAAAATGAAATCATTCGTCACCCAGATCAATTTAGAAAGAAACAAGGTGAGGCACTACTTTAAAAATTGTAATTTTATAATACGGCCCATTTAAAAAATGTAAGGGTTCATTATATCATTTCAAGATATGATATCGTTTTTCGAAGTAGCAGACCTGTGTAAGATATGACTTAGGTAGGGTATACTCAGAGAGCTAAGCTAATGATTAGGTATTTTTAGCTCTGTCCTTGAATGATCGACAACGATGCAATTTCAAAACGCCTCTATATTGCTTGAATTATACATGACTAATTATGGTTTATTTAATTTATTTTATTTTATTGCTGTGAATCGAAGTATAATTTTTATTTATTTTGATATACTTATCAGTTTTGCTAAAATATTTTCCGCAAAATGTCTTTCTTCTCTAGGCTTTTTTTCTGTAGCAAATTCATGGTTTCATTTCATTTTTGGAATTGCGCCGTTGTGTCATGTCGAATATAATTAATATGCACATTCCACCACACAAATTCCAAAGACTGAAGTATCTTTATGTAATACATGCAGAAACTTTATCAACAGTTGTCATTAAATAATAAGCAGGGTGCATTGAAAACGATCAGTTATTTTTAAGTAATTTACATAATAATATACATATATACTTAAGTTATGGAAATATTTCCGCCTTTATACAGTTTTTTGTATCGTATATGTAAAAATTATACAAAATTATTGTAATATTAAGATGTAAGAACTTTGATCCGAGACTTCATTTTTGTCTTATAAAAGCTCTCTTATCAATACTCAGATGAAGAGTTGAGGACCAAAAGTTTTCAAAAACCAATTAAAGTACAATTATAGATTAATATTAACGTAGACAGCTAGTTTCAGTGTTAGTTCCAAATAAATAAACAAATTGAGTTGCCATTCTATCAAACAATGTACAAACGTATCAGGTATCAATAAATATGGTATATAAAAAAATATTTTTGCACAAATAAGTGCATATTATAAGAAAAGGTTTGTGTGAAAAATATGACAGGTGTAGAAACATAACCTTACAGTACAAAATATGATATTATCATGTATAAAATAAACATTTATAAATGCATATGCTTTACTTAGGATAAGGTAATTTAAGAATATTTTGTAGGTTTATAATTAACGAACAAATATTTTTATACGTACTTTTTGAAACATCATATCCATTATTATTATAATTCATTTTTATTTGTTATAATAATAATCGATATATAATTAGATTTATAAGTATATTAAGAAGGTTAAGGATTATACCTCAATTTGGAAACATTTTTGTAAGATAACTTTGATAAACTTATTTTTTTTAAGTAACCAGTTTATTTGAAAGGTTACTGTAACATATTTGCATTTGAAAAAAATTAAATTATGTTTAGGTGGTTTTTTTAATCATGTTAATCACAATGAATAACGTTTTATATGTTGTATATATCATTTTAATCAGTTTCGTCATTAATACAATTAAAATAAATACAACACTAGGTACATGAACGTTTCACAAATTTCTGTTTATGTATATAATGTTTCAATAAAATAATTTATCAGATTTACATTTTCTCGATTATGTACGTGCATGAATGTCAGCCGCAGCTCTCTACGACGAAGCGTGGTAATTTCCTTCATATCATTTAGTAATTTTTTTTCTGAGGAAAACGATCAAGTTTGATCAATCCAAATTATTGAGGATATGAAGGTCTAGTGTTAAAATCAGCACAAAAGCTTTAATATAAGAAAGACTCGTCCCACATTACGTTTTAGTCATTGTTAGCTCTCTGCTTGGAAATTTTATATTTAGATATTTGTTAGAGTTGTGATGTACAAATTCGCAGAGAAAACAAGATATTACAGTAGAAACTTTAGTTTGGTTATTGAATGAGAAAGTGACGATGAGCTACAACGCTCGACATAGGTAAATAAGTTCAAAACCAACGAGGTAGTATAAGGGTTGGTGTATTTTTCGATTATATACAAGAATTAATATTTTTAAACGTCCATTATTCGATGTATTTTTTACAAAGGTTTGGGTATTTCTAACCATTAATTATAAGAGAAGTAGAACTAACATATATATTTTTTCGAAAAATAAGTTTTTTACATTCCACTAGTTGTAAGAATGCATAATCAAACCTGAATTTATATTAAAAATAAAAAAAATATTTTGTTTTCCGTTGCTCTGTAGGAGCGACGTTTAGAAATACTTAGAAGTAACATTATCTTAAGTGATTGAAACACAAGGAGATTATTTCGTCATTCCATTTCGTATATCTGTATAGATTTAGCATTTACAACATTAATTTACCAAATTAATTTTATACCAATGTTCTTATGTAGTTCAGAAAATAAGTGGTAGTAACTTGGGCTGATTACAGTGTGTTAGGTGAAACAGCCCGGAGTTGCTCTCAGTGTCATCATATGTATTCTCTTTACTTATAAATACTCACTATATGTGGCCAAATAGTTCTAACATTGTTTATCTAGTTATTCTTAACTCTAAGCATTTCACAGCTTTTCATATTTATTTCGTATTATGTCTGGTCATCTAATGTTTAAAAGTTTTGAAGATAATCCTGTATGATAAGGTATTTCTATATTTTTTGTTTTAAAAATATATAAAAAAAATCAGGTTGTTATCAACATTCCAATATGATTAAGGTACACCTCAAGAAATTGAGATAGAATCTCATGTAACTAAGGCTGCTATATACACTTTATACTTTATATATTAAATTATATAAGATTGTTGAATCAAATTTTAATATTTGTAAATTATACAGAATTAATTGAAAAATGCTGAATTCTTAGGGCTAAATCACACAGTCACAAACAATAACTGCAGTCATTACGAAGCCGGTCTAAATCTATATCTCCAAAAAGTATAAAGTTTGGTTTTCCATGGTCTTAACAGTTCATTAAAATAATTAATAAGCATGTTTCAAACGAGCATCATACACCATGTTGCTATGTAACAGTATTATCTATTGTTGTATAAACTTGGTGTCTGTATTCGCTGTATGTTAACTTAACCCTATGTTAGAATACTTGAATTATCATTATTGAAAAAATCTATAAAATCTTATAGACGTTTTGGTTATGATTGAATTCAGAATTTTGAAATTATCTCTGTATGAGCTGGTTGTGAAGTTTGAATTGTTCACATATTTTTGTAAAAAGACTTATGTAAAACAATCTTATATTTTTGATCCTCTCTTATAAGTGTGTTTTGCTCAAAGGAATAATAAATGAGTTAAACGGAAGTGACCAGAAGTTAAGGAAATGCTAATTTTAAATCACTTTTTATTATTTATTATTTCTTCGTAATCATCAATGATACCCATTACAAAATAATAAAAAAATTATTTTGATGTCATAAGAAAGAAATACTGATGTACAAAACATTTTCATTGATTAGAAATTATTTTTATATAAATCGATTTTATATAATGAATTTTTAATTATTTATAAATCAAATGGCTGATCTAAGGCCCTTTTCACACTGCCGCTGCGTCCCGCCTCGGTATACAGGGCAATGAACTTCGGATTTGGCTGCGGGAGCACATAACTGCACTACTGTAGAGTCGGTCCGTCCGGAGCTGCGTTGCACGACGCCCAGCACTCAATCCATGTATCAAGGTCTAGATGCAGTATGCTTACGCATTCTATACACAAAAGTTCGTACGATACAAAATCCGAGAGGACATGCAGTGATAGCGAGTTCTACGACTTACACCCTTAGGATTTTGTTTGCAAACTAAGGTTCTACAAAGTTAAAACATATGCTACGCACAACGGATCAGTGTGAAAACCGCCTTAGGATATTTGTTGATTCTCAATTGTGCTCTCTTTCATACTCATACTCAATATACATTATAATATGTTATTATAGTATCTTTACACAAATTAATAAAGTATAATTTCGTACTAATAGTGTTTTATTTCGAAATCTAACAATTTACAGCTTCTCGCTAATTTATTTGTCAAATGTATTGCTGCGTTAATAAGCCTAATTATCCTCATTTAAATTTTCTATTGTTTTTAAAAACACAGCTGAGCGAAATTTTGTTGGAACAGTAGTGTTTATGTAAACTGCAAAATTGCGAATTATTCGAAACGTAAACGCTCTGCGAATCAAAGTTTCTTGTACAGTTTCGTAAGGGGTGCTAGTGTCTTATGTCAAGAACTCGCCTGTGGTGGTACTAAATTCTTTCAAATTTTGACCGCCGTTGTAATTACGTGGTTGTGTTCTAGTTGAAGGGAAGGAACTGCCAGTGCAATAACTGGAACAAAGGCCATTCCAACTGAAGGCTGCGTTCAGCAACGCATCATTAGCCGATACAATATTCGCATACAGTATTGAAAAATAAAACATCTTCGACCAATGATATCCATGGTTGCGGATGCCACTAACCATCAGGTGCCACAACCAACTTAGGAGCGCCGGCGTTTTTTTTGGCAGAATTCGCATAAATTGCTGCGTTAAATAACGGTAAATATCGCGCTATCATTCTGATTGTTCGTTGCTTAAAACTAAAAGTTTTTTTTAAATTTCATTAAGCTCTTTGAAATCCCTGAATGAAACAGGAGCCTATTTTCAACATTATCAACAGTTCGGCGAGCGTTTGTGTCGTTGGCTGCTCTCTCGTTTAACCTATTATTTCCAAAGTAATACAAACAATTATATTTCGTCGCTTCATTACTTAGATAGTACATAACTAAACAGGTAGCCCTTTTAAGGTACTGGGTAACTGCGCACAGTTTTGAGTATGTTATTTGACTTATACAAAAAACTTTACGTCAATTTAACTGATCAACCCTGGAATTGCCGGGCAAGTCTACATTCATTTTTCGTGCGTCGTAACAAGCACACGTCTTATACCAACGAGTTACTTAACAGTTTGATATTAAATATGCTGTAGAATAAACGGAAGCGACTCGTTATTACTTCCGATGAGGAAAGCCGTTTTTTGTTTTTTTCATAAGTGATCGCGGGTATCTATAAACTAGAATTTCGCTTCATCGGAAAGATGCAGAAAACACGTGTTATCTATAATAGATATATCACGTTTTCCGCATAAATTCCTGATAGTCTTCTACCTGATGTTTTTTTATTATAAACTATAATTTCGCTTTATCGAAAAGAAGCAGAAAATAGGTGTTGTCTATAATAGATATATCACGCTATCTGCGAAAATTCCTGGTAGTGTTCTACCTGATGTTTATTAATATAAACTATAATTTCGCTTTCTGGAAAAGATGCAGAAAATACGTGTAATCTATAATAGATATATCAAGCTATCTGCGAAAATTCCTGGTAGTCCTTTGTCCTGATGTTTATTATTATAAACTATAATTTCACTTGGACGAAAAGATGCAGAAAATACGTGTAATCTATAATATATATATCACGTTATCCGCATGAGTTACTGGTAGTCTTCTACCTGATGTTTCTTATTCTGATTAATGCTGTATAGTACTCGTATTGTTATTTTTGACTATTTTTCAATAATGTTTTAAAATTTTAATACGAATACAGAAAATGCGTGTAGTTTGAAAGGAATTGTAACACGATATCTGTATTACGTAGTATTCTATGATTTCTATTTGTTTTAAATCTGAAATGATGAACCCAGTGGACGAATCTCCAGCTAGGCATTTCGGTTACCGCAATACCTGAGCCCTCTAGACGCTCCCTTATCTGGAACCGTCAATCTTCCATAATGAACCGGGCCAGTCGGGAGAATTATTTCTGACATGGATCCAGAGATTCTTTCTATCCTCGGGCTTAAGGGGCTCCAGTTGTGGAATAACCGCTATATAAAAAAAAGTCATAATAATAATAATAATAAAGTACACCGAAGCTATCTCTCCCCAAACATCGACAGGCAACCGGTCAACCCAGTCGACAAACTGGATGGGACCTCCTCGTTACCCGTCAAACAGGGGCGGGGAGGGGGGTGACGTCAATGGAAAGTGCCAGTAGCTCCACTTCGGCGTCCACATTTGAATTCGGCGTTCAACGCAAAATTCAACCAGTCCGGGACTTGTGCACCGAACCAACCATAATTCAGGTACACGCAGGTCGAATATATTACTTTTACGATTATTGGCCTAAAATAACAAATAATGAAACGATTTTAAAATGGATGAAATTCTGTTTCTCAGTCCATTTCATGATAAAATTACAGCAGTATTACTCCCAAACATATTTTATCCCATAGTGAAAAACGAAATATGATTATGCAATTAATAAATTGTTAGACTTAGAGGCTATAAAACTTTGTGATACCTCAAGTGACCAGTTTATATCAAACAAATATAATAAATAATATTTTTAGGGCCGAAACGGCGAAAAACGGTTCGTACCTACTAAACAAAACAAAAAAATTAAATAAAATTATACAATTTTGTAGAAAAAGTACACTTTAAAATAGAAGCTTATAAAACAGCTTCTAAATTAATTCCCCATAATGCTTTCTTAGCTAACATAGATAAGAAAGATCATACCTACTCGTACCTATATTTGTTTATTACAAAAAATACCTTCGTTTAGAATTTCAAGAAAACGATATGTTTGAGCCAATCACATAAGAGTTTACGGCCATGCCGTATGGAATATCCGTGGCTCCGGGGGTATTAACAATAATTATGCGCGAATTTATGAGTCAATTGTTGTGAATTTGGACAAAAATCGACTAGTACTGACAAAGTCAGTAATATTTTTAGGCTTTATGTTTAACATCGAACAATGTCTATTCCTTTACCTGACGATAAGCGTTATAATAATAATTAAATTTATGAAAATTCTAATATGCTCGATACGAGATTTTGCCAAACTTATAGGTGTACTGGTCGCAGCCTGTCTAGCTTGAAAATAAGTACAACTAAATTAGTACGTAGTAAGTACCCTAAATTACTGTTAGAAGATTTAATCTGATAGAAAAGTGTAAGTAAATGCACCATTTCCTGTTCAATTACTTCACTTTATATGATATATACAGACGCATTCAGAACAGGCTGGGGCGCAGTATTCCAAAACAATAAATTTTATGGTTCTTGGAAACATAGTAAAAAAAGAATACCATATCAATTACCTAGAATTACTAGCTGTTTCGTTAGGCTTCCAAAGTTCAGCCGGGGATGAAAGAAATTGTGCAATATAGGTATTGAAAATTTCCACATTTAAATATTCTAACTAGACACATTTGGCTATGGCATTTGGCGAGGAACGTAATTTGTAGATTTTTGCTTTAATGTTTGTTTGCAAATGCGACTCATTTGTAACTAGGTATCCTAAACCAGATGAAGTCGCAGTCGATGCGTTTACGATTAATTGGGCCTCTGCGTATTTTTAACCATTTCCTCCATTTTCCCTTGTCTTAAAATGTGTAAGAAAAATAATTGATTTGAATTAAATTCTACTGTGTTTTGTCACACTGTATAGAAACGTTCAGTGTGGTAGTCACCAGCTTTAATAAAGATAATTAAAGTCTAAAGCGAAAAACTCCTTGGAAACAATCTTTCGGATTATGAGGAATTTTCACTTTTGCGTTTTAGACAGCGTCGCGTTCAAAAGACCTGCTACCAAACTTACGTAACTAACTGCGAAAATAATATAAAATCCCATCCGAAAATGTTACGGTCTTATGTAAAATCTTTAAAGGAAGGTTCCAATTACCCTAGAAACCTCACGTTAGGAGACCAGATTATGTCCAATGGTAAGCATATTTGCGATGGTTTTAATATCTATTTTATGAAGGCCTTTGGAACTTAAATCACGGGTATGTTCTGGTTCATGAAGATGACAGCATGTGCTCGGATATGATAAGTAGCATTCAGACTTCGCCTGCGAAAGTACTGAAATTACTTCAACAGTTACGTAAAGATAAAAGGGGTAGGATGTGATGGGATTCCTCCATTGTTTTGGTTGAGTTGCGCCGTATCCTTAGCAGTTCCAATCGCAGTTATATTTAACCGATCCCTGAAAGAAGGTATATTTCCGCATAGATGGTAATCTACGCACATTCCCGTTCATAAGAAGGGTTCGAAATCTACAATAGAAAATTATAGAGCAATATCTATGTTAAATACAGTGGCCAAAATATTTGAATGTGTCGTTTACGATGAAATTTATCCTGTAATTGTAAAATCTATACCGGAAAAACAACATGGTTTTTTAAAGAGACGGTCGACCGTCACTACCTTAGCATGCTTTTCGACGTTTGTTCTACCTAACATGGAGTGTGGCGGTAAGGCTGACGTGGTCTACACTGATTTTGAAAATGCTTTCGATCGTGTGGACCGCGTTATACTTATGAACAAGCTTCACAGCCTGGGTATTCGCGGTGAACTTATGACGTTGGGTAAAATCTTATTTGTCAAAAGTTCTCAGGTGGTGGTGGTTGAAGGTTATAAATCTGTTTATATTAATATACCTACTGTGGTCCCTCAGGGTTGGCATTTAGGTCCTCTTTTATACAACACATATTTGTACGATATTGGTTCATGCTTCAAAAATACTTAGTATCTTTTGTACGCACACGATAAAAAAATCTTTTATAAAATATAGTCAAGGCAGGATAGCATTTTCCTGCAAAATGATCTTGATGCACTATTCAACTATTATTCAGAAAACCGCATTGCTGTTAACATCAATAAATGCCAGTGTATCTCGTTCACACGTAAAACCAAACCTTTCTTATATACATATTACTTTAATGGTACTGTGATACGAAGGACTTCAACTGTACGTGATCTGGGAGTAAATTTTGATAGCAACATGCTACTATCTGACCATGTGAACGATGTCGTTGATTCGTCTTTCGATTATGCAAACCATTTGAAAACTCAGAGACTATTAAAATAGGTTATTTTGCCTACGTACGAAGTGTTTTGGAATTCGCATGTCCAATCTGGTCACCTCAATACGTCACGTACAGACATCGCATTGAAAAAGTCCAAAAAGTGTTGATAAAACATCTCAACCACCGCACGCGCAAGGTTCCCGGCACTTATGAGCAGAGTTGAAATGAAATAAAATGAAATGAATATTTATTTCTCAACACTGACAATTACTTGTTCTTATTGAAGTCAAATAAAACATGACCAGTTTGAAAAAACCTTCGTGGAGAAGAACTGGCAAGAAACTTCACGGGTATATTTTTTGAAAATAAATTTACAGAGTCTCTTTATGTCTATAAAAAATTATTCTTATCTGCATCTATTAGCTCGGCAAGTCTCCCTCCCCCCAAGTAGCCAAACAACGAACACCCTCAAACGGCACCCGTTCACGAGTTAACGCGGGATCCAGCCATCGCCCTCCTCAATTATATTAGAGGTTGTGCGCTAGGGAGTTGCCAATTCCACGGCCTTTTAACTTTAGAAGAGCGTCACTCTCTTATGGACATGATGTTTTTGCATAGTGAACAGTAGTGTAGATTAACCAGAACTGGTCTCACAAATAACTGTCCGGGTTCTGACTTACAGAACGCGCCACTCATCCTTACTTTTCGAAAAATACGTCGCACAAATTACTGACAAAACTGTGTTATTGCCCGATTGGTTCACGAATATAATAATGTTTTTGACAATGTAGACCTCTTCGCCAACGCTAGGCCACGGTTCAAGCAGCTTATAACAACTCCTTTGAAATCCACCTCAAGAGATAGAACTATGACCTAAGTATTTACCAAAATTACATTATAGTTGTATTTTGTAACAATAGTATTAATGTAAGTATTACATTTGTTTTATAAAGAAATAAAAGATAGAATATTCCGAGTAGTATATGTAATTATGAAGTTTCAGTTGAATCACTACTCATTCTTATAGCCTTACTTTCAGTTTAAATGTTGTTTTAGTACAATTTTCTGATAAAATAAAAATAAATAAATTATTACAAAAGAAATTTAATCTACTAATAAAAACATCAACAAATAACGTCATATGTCAGTTTTGACAGGCCGCTCAGAGCGACCATGCTCCGTAGCTTGGGCACTGTGAGCGGGAAGATGGTGGCGTTTATGACGTCATTGATGACGTATCGATATCGCTGTGAGCGCGCTCACAGGCAATCGGAACGGGTATATGAGCGCTGTGAGCGATATAATCGGCAATCGGAACGCAGCATATGAATGTTCCAGAAAAAGACCGCCCAGCTAAGCCGAATAGTGTAGTCGGGCGGTAGCATCAACTAAACTTACAAATAACCCCGAATAAAGTCCAACATGTGCAGTAGTCGCGTCGGGGAGGCCACGTCTTTCAAGTTCGACCAAGCGCTTGCATCGTGTTGCTCTCCTAACTGTTGAATTATGAATTTGAATGACAAGGTTTTATTTGTATGGTATTTAAAGAAAGTGGGGGCTCCTTAATGCATACCGATGGACATAAAAGAATATAGTAAAATTTTATTTTTTTATTACGTGTTTTATGGTAAGCAATTGTTACCACACAATAACTATTTCTGCCAATTTCAAGTATAATAAAAGTATTAATTAAATTAAAACATTGCTTTTTATTTTTGATGTGTAAAATATTATATGGTTGTGATTTGTGTCAGATGACAGTATGACAGAATGTACTATTTTAAATTAACGGATGCAGATAAGAATAACTTTGTATAGACATAAAGAGACTCTGTAAATGAATTTTGAAAAAAATATACCCGTGAAGTTTCTTGCCACTTCTTCTTTACGAAGGTTTTTCCGAACTGGTGGGAGAGTCATGTTTTATTTGACATTAATAAGAACAAGTAATTGTCAATGTTGAGAAATAAATATTTCATTTACTTCATATGTCGCAGGTGGATGGTGGAATTAGACATTCGACGGAACAGCCGCTATCACTTACAATTCGTTGATATCCTGCAACTTGTACGCAAGCCGAGCGAACGCAGTGACTGAGGGATTTTGTTGGAGTTTGTACTCTATCAAATTACAAAAAATACAATATTTAGGGTGGGATTTTTCAAAGGAGATAGTATGTTTTAAGGAAATATTCCTTTATTTCCTAAAAAAAAGAATAACTGCGAAATGTTTACCTTATACATAGGTACCAACAAGGGTGCATCGGATTACTTCTTTTAATAATTAACTACTTATTGTCTTTGTCGTAATTTATTTATTAAAATTACGAAAACCTACTTAGGTATCAAAATTACAATATCTTAACATGTGTTTGTGATGCAGACTGTTTATTAGAAGCAGCATAACTTCGTGAGACATGAGTATTTTAAATACGAAGTCACATTTGAAAAGACGCTCGTAACAGCCGAATCTTTACAGCCTATGTTACGTATCGGTACAAATGCCACAAAGCCTCTAATATGAAAAATCTGAACTGTTTGATAATCTACCTAGTAAGAAAACACACAAAATGTTTCACAGTTCAAAAATAATTCTAATTTTAAATTTTGATGCACCAGGTGTACATTTTTTTTATTAATTAACATACTATTAATGGGCTCTGAAATAAAGCCAAAGGCTCTAGACTCATTTCCTGATCATTTTATTTAAACAATTTGGTACAATATCCAAATCTGTCAACGCACTATTTAAAGTCAATGTAGGTATTAGTTGACTGCTCAATAGTACTTACCAAACACCTCATCCATAAATTTCATACCCAGGTTCTAGGTACAGAAAAATAATATTTTCTGCGCTGTTAAAAAATTGTATGTCCATATTTTTATCAATTATTGTTCAACATTTTCACAACAAATTAGAATTATTATTTGATACTACATATCCAACCATTTCAACTGCTCGTGAGGATATTTATGTACTTAAGTTGTACAAACTCTGTAACTGGGATAGAACCGGCGACCTTAAGATTGAGAAGCTGGCGCAGAAAAAGGATTGACAAAATCCTGCAAATTTTGACGATACCATGACATGACGAATATGCAAACGTAAGGAATATGTACACCGTCAAACATTATAGTTCCATGTTATGAAGGTAAATTTAAGCATTTCTACTACCAAACAGGAGTACTTTTTTTAGAATTAGGCTCACTCAAATGACGACTGATCCTCGTTGATAGCCAACTGCCTCATAAATATCACTGAAACTACCTTTATATTTGAAGTAGTACTAAGTTTTTCTGAAATACGTTTCTTTCATACCGTTTTTGTTTAGATATCTAGATTGATCCAAATTTTATTTTTGGTTCGGAACTCGTGTTCTCGAATACATGACACTGGCAGGAATAGTTGTCAGTCCTCAGTGCTGATTGGCAGCAAGCAGAGTGTGCGTTACCAGCTGGAAAGTTGCTTTTACAGCGTTATGAGTGGGAGGCACAATTAGATCGTCACCTGCTGTAAATGTGCGCCGTATCAAAAATTTGTGCGTATTGTCGTTTTGGAAAAAAATAAAAAAAACGATTTCTGCTAGGGTAATGCTGTTCCAGCAGGAAAATACTAAACGAATGATCGCAGAGAGATATATTGTACACTTGCAGAAAGCTTACATTTGTGGGAATTTGTGCGCTGAAAAAATAAGTTGTGGGTCTTCAGGTTTTCGAGATATTCAACTTCCTGCTGCGGTAACGTTTTGCAGAATCTTGTATCTCGGAACCATTGAATGTGCGGCTGTGAAATAAACATGCACGACTAGCTCTTGATTTGTGCGAATTTGTGTCGGAGTTAGATTTTAGAAAATGTTTATAGTTACTAAGTAAACTGACTTTTTTCAAAAAACGAAAAATAATCACAGTGCCTACACGAGACAACATGTAGCTTACTGAAAACTGTTTTCAGTCCTACTTTATTAATAACTATAAAAAGTTTCAAAAGTGTACACCCATGCGTTATTGAATAATACTCCTAACAGTCCAAACGACGTCATAACTTTGACGTCAATTTACAAGATACCAGCTCAACTAGGGTTATTTCGGTGAGAACCAAATATTAGTGCACTTATCAAATAATATATAGTAACAATATCAGCTTGGGATATTTCGTATGTATTTAGATATCGAGAAAAATCAAAAGCAATAAACAATGGCTGATTATCCCACCAAATTCGAATGTCTACAAAAAAGCGATCGTTTCATACATATCGATGACCTTCTTACCTTACCGGTACAAACGTGTTGTGTCTGAGTACACTGAAATAGAAAAGGCAGTAAAAATATATAATAATTACATTCTGCTTGTTTTTTTTGCACTTATTTTAATCATAATTAATTACGTTGCAGTCCTGGATATATCTTGCTTTTTATATACGACAATACGCACACATTTTTAATTTGGCGCACATTTACAGCAGGTGATCTGTGTGCGTCCCACTCATAAAACTCTAAAAGCAACTTTCCAGCTGGGGTAACGCACACGCAAGCAGATACTACATTATAAATAAACATTAAAAATCAACTTGTGTTAGTTTTGATTACAAAGTACCAGAGCGTAATAAAACAGCAGGCGGTAGGTATACTAGAGCTAAAGTTGAATGCGTAGTTATTACCCGTCGAAAATATCTGCGTACCTGGCTTAATGACTTCATGCAAACTGGAGAGATAGCAAAAACATTTTGAGATGTAAAATAAAAAAAAGATATTTATTTGTGTGCATAAATTTTTTTACACTTTTATACAAATTTTAGATCATTCCGTATTTTATAGGGTAAAAAAACAAACAATACTCATTTTACAACACTAAATAGGAAGTTTATTAATATTTCACCAGCAGAGAAACAATAAAAAATAATGCGACTACGCAAGCAAGAATAATACACGTGCGTCGGCGATTGCGTTGGCTACGGTACTGGATACTGGATAGGCGAAAACGGGGCGAGGGGCGGGGAAGCGCATTCCAGCGAGGTTCGCAGATATTTCCGACGGGTAGTAACACTGTAAATTTGTCACGAACTGTACTTATCTACGAGTATCTATAGTATACTAGCCTTAATTCCTGCTTATGACTTCCCTAACATGAGTTTTCATACATTATAATAATAAATAATAAATAATATTAATATTCTTATATACACAAAACAGTATGCTGCTAGATTATTTCCACCTGTCAAAAAGTAATTAACTTATTGGACACAGTATAGGCAATATATAGTTGTGGGATGGTATATGGATTGTTGGTAAAAACATGCATGCATCCTACCTCAGAAAAAACTTTAAAAGTTATGATCAATTCAAAAGCTTCGGAGCTTTCTTTAAGCGATCTTGATCTACGAGATTCACGATTCAGAAAAACTAAGTTTATTCGTTTATGGTATTGTTGAAGTGTCGTTATGCCTGAGTATAAATTAGAAATTTTGCAAAGGTTATCAACTTATTTTATGCATACAAGTTTCTCCTGTAAGTACTTGTTGTTTATTTATTTAACAGTTTTTGTATACACATATGAAAACAATATAAAATACCTTAAACACTAAATATGTATAAAGGTACGGTTTATTTCTAAAAGAAATCTATCTCTTCCAGCCGACCTGTGAGAGGAGAGATTAGTTAATAACAAAGTAGTGTGTACCTACTATAAACATACACAAATCATATACTTAACACCGTCAATAAACTTACAATACTCATATACTTACATAAATAAAATAAAATACAATAAAATATATACAATCTAAAGTTGTTTAAAAGGAAAACTTATAAATGCCAAAACAATAAAAAACTTACTTAATAAGGGAAAAGTAGTGGTCTTTAACTCTATTTTTAAAGATAAGTAGTGTTTCTGACTCGCGGATATTATAAGGGAGTGAATTTCACAATCTGACTGCATGCACGGTAACTGAATAGGAGAAAAAGTCTGTTTTATGTGGATGTATGTGAGGGAGAGTACGCTTATGTGCTCTGCATGGCGCCTCTTTCGAATGGGTAAAAGAAAATCGTTCGCGAAGATATTGCGGGGAGCTAGGATTATGGAGAACATTAAGAAGGAGGCAGAGGATTCGCATGTTTCTACGAAGTCGGATAGGAAGCCATAAAAGTTGGTTACGGAACTCCGATACATGATCATGCTTTTTAAGTCCGAATATGAAACGTATGCAGAGATTTTGTAAACGTTCCAGTTTATTTAGAAGCTCCTCAGAGACATCTAAGTAGCAGACGTCTGCATAATCAATGATGGGTTGGAGCAAGGGAGATTTTAGTCGATAAGGGAAGGAAGGTTTAGAGGATTTTTAAGGTATGTATTGTATGATGAACTCTACGACTGATTTCACTAACATTAGGTCGCCAAGTGAGATAAGAATCAAAAATTACACCCAAGTTTTTGGCTGTGTCAGTGAAATCAATCGGAGTGCCATCAAACACAATAGGAGGAAGATCGGATAAACTAATGCAACCGCGCATGTATCGACTACCTAGGATCAAGGTTTGAGACTTGCTAGGATTTACACGTAATCCAAAAGACTTAGCCCAGTCACTTACGCGGCTGAGATCGTCATTAATAGCGGAAATGGCTGAGCCAACATCGCAAACAGGAAAATGACGCTAAATCTGCAAGTCGTCAGCGTAAAGATGAAAGTTACATGAAAGGACAGAAGTTAGAAAGTTAATAAACTACTAGTCATAATCCTCGCAAAAAGTACAATAATTAAATTAATGGAATCTTTAATTTAAGTTGAATACATTTCTCGCAATAGCTTATGAAATAAAAATCTACGTTCGTAGCCAGTACATGTAGCTTCGGATGCGGTTGTAGTCAGGCAGGCCCTCGACGGCACCGACGGCGGCCACGACGGGGTCGCGGTCGTAGAGGTACTTGTCGCAGACGGTGCGCACGTCTTCCGCGGTGACATCGTCGATGACGCTCACTTGCTCGTGCAGAGCTGGTGGCTGCGGCTGCGGCGAGTAAAGTAGCAGGCGCCCGTGCCGTAAGCACGCGCCCGTCACGCCGTACGTCCGCGTCAGTAGCTTCGTTTTAAGCGCGCGCCGCGCGCGCTGTACGTCGCCCTCACTCGCCATCGTCGCCATCATCATCCACTCGTACTGTACCATCTCCGTCATATCTTGCGCCTTAATAGAATCTGAAACAAAATGCACACCCCACAGTCCACAGTCCTTGTAAGTTATCACGAAAGATTTATATCCTTCACAAAGTCTCGCCGCAGCTCCTCCGCACGCTACTCGGGTTCCGTCGTGAGCATTACCAGCCTGTGCACTGTCCCAGGCACCAACTAATTGCGCTGCCACTTGCATTACTATATTGTCCTCGGAACCGAAGGATGGTCCTTCTACAGCAATGGCGACGGTGGCCTGGGGACGTGTGTCGTCGCGGAAGCGGATGTCGGAACCGGTATAGCGGTAATCGATGTCGTCGATGCAGGGTATGGTGTCGCGGCTGGCCACGTAGGTGCTGGCCAGCGTCACCATCAGGTCGTGCTGCACGCCACCCACCGTTACCATGACGGCACGGCCCGGGTTGAAGCGCCGTTCGATGTAGCGTTGAATGTAGTCGGGCGTGAACGTCACGAGGTTGGTGCTTGGACCCATCACGGTCCGCCCCAGCATCGTACCCTGGAAAGCGGCCTGATGCAGATAATCGAACACAACGGCATTGTCGTCACTATCTCTTTGGATCATTTCTTCGTATATTAAAGATTGTAGAAGTTCCATATTGTTGAACGCGTTGTTGTATATGCAATCAGTGAGGATATCTAATGCTTGGGCTAAATTCTCTTGTAAGCACTCGACGTAGTAAACGATCATTTCACGCGTAGTAATACATTTAAACCGAGCACCAATCTTCACCATTTGGCTCTCGAGAGTGGCTCTGTTTCGTTTAAAGGTACCTTTAAACAAGATATGTTCAAAAAAGTGTGCTATACCGTTTTCGAAATCGTTTTCGTACCGTGACCCGGCATCAAAAAAGAGACCGAGACAGGCGTGGGGGCAGTCCCTGGTCTCAGTGCCAACGACGAGGCCGCTGCAGAGCTGCTCCACCTCTAGCTGCGGCTGGTTGCGCAACCCGTACACGTATTGCGCTGGGTACGACATGCGCCGCCGACAGCACCGCACCGGGGCCCATGCCGGCTTCAGCAAACTTGACGCTCTTACCAGTTTCGAAAACATATCTTCGAACTATAGTATATTATAGTAACAATAAATATTATTTAGATTTGCAAATATCAGGATAAAACATGTCAAAGATACAAATATTATTCAAATGCTGTCAATGTTAAAAATAGTCAAACAATAAATTAGTCAGGAAATGTCATATGTCAAATCAAGGGTTGTGACATGAAGCCAAAGCTTAACGATGCATGAAGCTAATATGTACTACGACAACCGAAGGAATCACTCCAATTAATATGTCAAACCAAAGTTAACTTTATCTTAAAGGGCATAAAAAAACGATAGGTTAAATGGACTACTTTTTAGGGCTAACAGCTACTCAAAAAATCCAATAGAATAAGAGATTTATAAATATTTGTAACAATTGGAGGGACAAAAGTTAAGGATCCGTATGAAAAGGAGAACATGTACTGTGAACCGTGGTTGTAATAGGACAAAATTTTGGCGAAAAATCGGTCCAAAGTTAATTGTCTCTGAAGGTGAAGAGGAGGGTCCACACATTATACCTGCATGGCATGTATATCGTTGCTTTTAAATTGCCTAAGATAATGCGTAAACACTTGGTTGGCAGACTGTATATGACGTCCATACCACGTTTATTACACGGCTCCAGTAAGAATGAAGCGTAATCGAATAAGCTTCTTACCAAAGCATTGTACAAGAGTTTTTGTAAGTTCGGATGGGTACCTCATCATACTTCACAGAAAGAGCATGCGTAAAATTTATACATACTCACTTTTTTTAGAAATATAAGCAAGATGGTTATCGTCTGTCAATTTTGTGTCTTTAAAAGCAAGCCTATAAATTTTACCTTGTTACAAATAAGGAAATTATATGCTTGGAAAAATATTGAAAAACCGGTGATCTTTCTATTGAATATAACAACATAACAATTCGACAAAGAAAGAGTAAGGCCACGTAGCTCTAGTCTCTTACCTGGGTAACATAGTACATTATTAACAGCAGGTTTGTAAAGCGTGATATCATAAGGATACTGGAGAGTATCGCAAAAAGTGTAGATTTTGTTCATAATGGGACTTAGCACAGAACTTTGAGGAAGGCCCTGCCAAACGGGACGTCGGGGGAAATTAGCATGCTGATGTCTGAGTTGGATATGTCTACCCACCAGAAGGTTGTATCGTTTATTTTGTAAAATTATACCATAATAATTGCTATTTTACAATTCATTAATCGTAAGCTATGAAAGACAGAAGAGGTAGGTAGAAAGGTAGACCTTAGTTGGCTCCGAACCAAAATCACCTACTGTCAAAAGATAATGCTTGCCAACATTTTTATTTTTATTAATCAATTTTAAGTTCAATACAGTTACCCAACGACAACAATATGTAAACCGATCTGTAAATTAATAAACAAAACCAATAACATTTTACCCGACCGTAAAAAAAGAAGTTTGCTAGATAATGGATGGTGGTTAAACGGTGGGTTCCAAGTTATAGTCCATTACAGTCGCTTCCTGGATGCGAAGGGGTACTGGAGCGTGAACCATGAAGGGACACTTTACATCTTACGATTCGATTGCAAAGAGGAAATGGATCTTGGACTTACAGTAATCGTTCATAACAGTTCACTGGGAACAAATGTTTAACCTTGCTAATTAAGTTATATTCATGAACATAACGATCGTATAGCATTGTAGCTAATTTTCCAGGGTAATTTGATTTACCTTTCCCTAGTATTTATTTGCAGTGTGTAATATGACAAAAATAAGACTGAGGCAAAACACAACATTATTTTACCAACCGCACACCACGTTTATTACGAGAATACGGATGTTGAACTCTAACACACACATAACCAACATGTATGTGTGTGTATGTATGTATGTGAAAAAATATTCACTGTGAGCACCTATAAGTGCCCCTATGTAGACGGATAACGTGTCAAGCCAATGCCAGATAATAAGGGATTAGAAACCAGCAGAGCGCGCGAGGGAGAAGAATCTAGTATCTACGTAGTTTAGAATATATATTTTTTATCTATATATACATAATACCTTACAACTATCATTAGAGGTCAAAACTATTGTGATAGTGTACCTAAATTTTAACTTCGGTGGTAATAGCTCTGACTGATACACTGGAGTTCCCAGGTTCGAGACCCGGTCTGCATTCATTTGCGTGATGAACACAGATGTTTGTTCTCGGGTCGTGGTTGTTTATATTTATATATGTTTAATTATTCTGGGTTCCCCCAGAACGTTGTATGGTCATCTTCAACACAAGCTCTGCTTAGTTTGGGGCCATACAGTTGGTGTGTTTGTCTGGAGATTTATTATTATTAATCATAATGTCAAAAAATTCAAAATAAAATGATAAAATGTCATAATCAAAGCTTATAAGACCAACACACTATTGCTTTAGAAGATGTTTTATTTATAAAAGCTAATTTAAGTCGATTCAAACGATTCATCAAGCTTCAAGTTGGATTTGAAGTCATAAAAAATGATTGCGCGAAAATGTTCCCGACGCCTAATAGGTTCATACTGCTGGTAAAAAAATTTAAAGCGGAATTTAAATTAAAATGTATTTCAAATTTTTTAATAATTGAACTTTCAATATAAATTTTACTCGAATTTTCAAAATAAATTATAGTCTATATCGTATAACACAATTATAAAATACTATAAGAAGGGTAATTCAATTGAAACATGTTAAGTAAAGCAAAATAACTGCTACAATGTAGTATGTCCAAAACTAATAAAAATTTTGTATTATTTTATAATAATTTTATTCATTGTAAGAGATACGATCAACAAAAATAATTTTGCATATTTGTCCAGTGAACAGCAAAACAAGAATATTGCACAATATGATTTACCTAAGAAGGTATGTTACGGAGTATTTAAAAGGATATTTGATTCTTATAATAGAGCTTATTGCGCATTTTTTTTTTTTTTTTTTTTTTGGTTCCCCTCCACGGGAAGGGCAGGAGGACATAAAAAATGCTCTGAGGCATACTCCGCGCGCGCGATCGGAGTTATGTGGGACTCGTCCCGACGCCTACCAGAACCATACCCACTAAAAAACCCCCTGTCGGCTCGTGCATTTTTGCCACTCAGCCTTCATCTGAGCGACGGCCAATTGGAGAAAGAGGCCGCGCCAGCGGTTAAGGGGTCACCCGCTGAGATTCACATAGCACTGAAGGTGCTCAAAAATGAAAAGTAAAAATAAAAACATTAAAAATGAAAAATAAAAATTGCATTAATTCGGATTTACGTTAGAATTAGAATTTACGTTAGAATTAGGATTTGCGGCCTGAAGGGCCTCGAGAGCTAAAGTTAACTGCGTAGGTTCGCCCGTGTGCGCGTTTCTCGGCCTAGCGACTTTGAATTTCGAATCTAACACAGGAGCAGTATATGAGACTGAATCTCGAACAAGATGATTGGGATGGGACTCGGCGCGTTTGAAGAACGATTCTGAGAGTGTTTTGAGGTGCTGTTGCACTGTAGGTAGTTCAAGATCTCTGTGCAGGTCCGCGTTGCGCACATACCAAGGTGCGTCTGTGGCCCTGCGGCAGAAGAGATTTTGAACCACCTGCAGCTTATACAGGACTGAGGGATTGGCGTGGGCAAAGACTGGCGAAGCATATGACATGACGGGTCTAACGCAGACCTTGTAAAGCGTACGTTTATTTCTAAAAGACATTTTACTTTTTCTACCTATCATACTATTTAAGCGGCTTAAGTAGAAACGCGCGAGTTTCGTTACTCTATCGACGTGTGGCTTGAAAGAAAGCGTCTGATCTAAGGTGACGCCTAAGTATTTGATACTGCGCTTCCAGGGGATGGGAATACCTAACATTAGAATGTGGGGATCGTTGCGGCGATTACGACGTTTGTGGTCGAATAGAATGGCAGAACTCTTTTCTGGGTTGACATCGATACGCCATTTTTGAAACCAAACACCGAGGGCGTTTACGGCCTTTTGGAGTCTGGTGATGTTATACGGGATCCTTTTACCTTTAGTGTAAAGGGCGGTATAGTCTGCAAAGAGGGCGAGTTCAATGCCTTTCGGCGGGATGGGCATGTCATTAGTGTACACGGTGTACAGCAGAGGGGCGAGGACTGAGCCTTGCGGGACTCCAGCCTTTATGGGACGAGGCGCGGAGAGCGTGCCTTCATGTTTGAATCGAAACGTACGGTCTTTAAGAAACGACGCGCTTAATCTGACTAGGCGAACCGGTAAGCCTATTTTATAGAGTTTAAAAACGAGACCGCTGTGCCAGACTTTGTCGAATGCCTTTGCTACGTCAAAGAGAACCGCGATTGATTTTTTACGATGCGGATAGAATCCTTCGAGAATGTACTCGACGGTTCGATGGACTTGCTGAGGGCAGGAGTGCTTAGCGCGAAAGCCGAACTGGTGGGGAATAATGAGAGGGTCGCCATCCGTTGGAAACAGATGGTTCCGCATTCGAGAGAGTATGACTCTTTCGAGAAGTTTAGACATTGCCTTGAGGAGGCTGATGGGTCTGTGATTAGCCGGGATGTTCAGAGGTTTACCCGGCTTGGGAATGCCTATGACTGTCGCTTCTTTCCAGGCTTTTGGAAAGTAGCTATGGTCGAAGCAGGCATTGAAGATGATAGCTAACAAGGTAAGCACCTGCTGTGGCAGGTGCTTAAGTGCGTGGTTGGAAATTCCATCCGCACCCGGAGCCTTTTTGGACTTTTGCTTTCTAATGAGAAGCAAGATTTCATCATTAGAGACTGTGACGGGGTCGTCGGTGATAGGGAGAGATTCTCTGCGGAGAACTTCGTCCTCCACCGCCTGGATGTGGGAGGGATCCGTGGGTTGCGTGCTGGGCGAGCATTGTGCCGCTATGCTGTCGGCGAAGCATTCGGCTTTCTCTTCGACTTCGAAGGCAATGGTGCCGTCGGGACGAGTGAGAGGAGGAACGTGAGAGGCGGTGTCTACGCGTAAAGCTCGGGCCATTCGATAATACGCTTGGTGGGACGGGGAGATATTCTCCATGAGATCGCTAAACTGAGTGTCACGGAGTTCCGCGAGGCGAGACCTAACTTTACGTTGAAGCTGATTCGCAGCTGTTCTATATGCGGGCGTGGGATATTTTTTGGCTCTCCGGAGAGCCGCGTTCTTAGCTTTAATGAGATTGCTAACGGCTAAGGGTAGCGCGGGTTTGCCTTGCTTAGCAATGATTACGTTGTCGCTGATGGCTGAGTTGATAGCATCAGTGAGATTATCGACTATCGAATCTACTTTAATCGGGCTGTCTAATTGGTCGGGCGAAATCGCGAGCGGAGAATTCGGTGCCTCTAAGGCTGAAACTAACGTATTTTTAAAGCCTTTCCAGTTGGTAAAGGTCTTAGGAGATGTGACATTATCGTTAGGCGCGCCTAGCACGAGGGAGACGGGGCGATGGTCAGAGCCTAGGTCATCGAGCGGTTCGATAGACCTGAGATCAAGATTGATTCGCTTGACAATTGCAAAGTCGAGGATGTCAGGAGAATAGGTCGGGTTGTTGGGATAGTGAGTGGGAGTGATGGGGGATATGACGTCTAAGTCAAGGGAGTTAGTGATGTCGAGGAGAGCGATACCGCTGGTGTTGGTCGATAGGCACGTCCAGTCAGTATGTTTGGAGTTAAAGTCTCCGAACATAATGACTGAATGGCCGAGGGCGAGAATGGCCTCAAAGTCGCTGCGGATTGGTCTAGTACCACTAGGTATGTAGATTGAAGCTATGATGATGGTCGGATGACCAGTCATAGCCAATCTACACACAGTGGCCTCCATGTTGAGGAGAGGAGGGGTAGGGAGAGGACAGCAATGGAAGCCTCTTTTGTAATATATAGCGGTGCCGCCGTAACCGTCGGAGCTGGGCCTATCGTTGCGAGTAAACGCGTACTTAGGAATAGCGTATCCCCTGGAGCGGTTTGGAGTAAGCCATGTCTCCTGGAGAAGGAATAAGTCAGGTTCTTTGTTCTGAAGGAACAGTTTAATCTCGGGAAGGTTAGTGCTAAGGCTACGAGCGTTAAAAGATACTAGGGATAAGCCCTTGGGTTTAATACGACTGGACGCGGGATTCGCGGGTCTAGACATTAAAATTTATTTATTTACGAATTTATACAAAAATAAAGAATTTACAACGAACTTAGGAGCGAGTGATGCTCGGCTAACGCGAATAAACGCTCTTGAGGAGAGCGGGCGGCTCGCAGTTTGCGTGCGAGTACGGAAATTTCGTTAATGTCGACGTTTTGGATGACGTCGAACACGGTCTTCATGTCCTCAGCCAACGACGACTGAGGTGAAGATGACAAAGTGGGACGCGGCCCTACGGAAGCTACGGGAGCTGGGGTGGGTCGGGAAGGTGCAGGCGGGACGGCCGGACGCTGCCTCCAAGACAGAGCCGGAGTAGGCGTCGGCTGAACGGGCTTTGCTTCCGGGGGACCCCGGTTGCGCAGCGGCGGGAAGTTAGCGGAGGTGAGCGGTGGCGCCGGTTTAGGCGCGACCCTCTTGACGGTGGAGCGCGGAGCGCGCGGGCAACCCCTGTAGTTTGCTGTGTGGCCGGACTGGCCGCACAGCACACAGGCAGGGGGGGAAGTGGATTCAGGAGTGCGAGTGCACTCCTTTGTGAAATGTGGATCCAGGCACTTAACGCACCTGGGGGGAGCTGAGCAGTTAGCCGCTGCGTGGCCATAGAGCTGGCAGCGGTGGCACTGCCCAGGATGACCGCGGGGGTTGGGACGCTCGACGGAGATGTTCGAGAGTCCGCAGATTGTGCGAGCCTCTCTGAAAATCTCCTTCGAGTTGGGAGTATTTGACAGGATTACTAATGCTAAAGGAAAACGCCTACCGCGGTTGGAGTGCATCTTGTGCACTGCTGTGACCGGGAAACCCTGAGACTTAAGGTCCTCGAGGATTTCTTCGTTCTCGAGCTCGAACGGGACGCCCCGTAGTACTGCGCGGATCTTACGCTCCTCCGGGAGGGCGTAGGTGTGATAAGCTATTTGATTTACCGAGAGTAACCTGGTAAACGCGCGGAAGTCGTCGACGGTCGCTACTTGAATTTTGATTGTATCGCCAGCGTTGGCGGCTTTTAAGTAATTAATTTTGTGCTCTTTGCACAAGTTTGAAACCGCGGTCCAGCGCGCTTTTTCACGCAGGAATACGGGCGGAGGGAGCTGAGGCTTCGGCGGGACGGGAGCGCAGCGCGTCGCTGGCTTCGATGTGACCGACGGAGACGCGGTTACTACGAGCGATTCTAACGGCGCGGGGGCTGGTGTTGAAGACACCGGGGAGGGCTCGGGTATTGAAGATACCGAAGCTTTCTTAGAGCGCTTCTTGGAGCGCTTGGCGACAAGTTGAAAGGCGGGCTCAGGAGAGCCGGTTAAGGTGACGGCATCTGACGACGTGTCAGACGCAGGTTCGGAGTCGCTCCCGGGAGCGGTACACTTACGACGCGACGCGTGAGAGGATGCGACCGATTCGCAGTCCATCTCGGACGAGGCGGGAGACGAGGAAGAGCTGTAGACCTGAGGGGACGTTGGAGGCCTGAGGGGCCGGGTTTGAGGCCTGAGGGGCCGGGGTTGAGGCCTGAGGGGCCGGGGTTGAGGCCTGAGGGGCCGGGGACGCGATTGATGCCTGCAAGGCCTGCGTTATGATGTCATTCGGGATGTAGACGCCTATCGCAGCAAGCGCCTGGGTGAACGCGTTAATAGCGCTTAGCGGATCCATTAGGGAGGGTTGGGCACTAATATTAATAAATAAATGTATAATAAAAGATGCCTAGTTCCTAAAAACCTAGCAAAATCCTAGCGGCTAACCTCCCTACCAGCGGTAGGGGGGCTGGGGAGGAAAAACTTAAAACTAACAGTAGTACGCCGAAGGCCGCTACCTAGAAACCTAAAAAGGGTACGCAGGTAAAGAGTTGACCGCGTTAGGGTCAACCTTTACCGACAGAAAGGACAGATACACACGAAAACACACAGATATGATAAAAATAAATATGAAAAATAGAAGAAAAATAAATAAAATAGAGAAGAGAAATAAAATAAAAATAAAAAGGACTGGTTCAGTACAAATTCGTTGTCACCGTTAAGTATCCTTTGCACTGAAACCAGACTACTTACGCTGGGCACAACACTGCACTCAGCACAAGCACAACACTACTTAGCACAGCACTTTGAAGACTAAGGGGCTTAGTCGCAAAGAAAAATCGCACTTCGAAAGCACTCAGACGGAGTAGAAAAACCTTGAAAACCGTAGCACGGAACCAACACGCTAAACTGTGACGTCAGTAGACTGAGCGCCACGGAATATCGGGAAGGGACCAAACAACGGAGAACGGGGTCTTGCACGTCCGCACTGGGCGGCGGTCGGAGCGAGAATGTGTGATTGCGCATTAAAAGAGGATGTTTAAATAATTAGACAGATGTCAGAACATGTCAAGGCAACTATTCGGTATGTATGTATGGATATTATGATTGGAAGGTCCACTTCGGCTTGAAACGCAAGCCGAAAGAGAAGTTGATTAGCTGCGTGTGTCCTTTTCTAAATTTATCAGGTTCATATGCACATACTTTATATTATTGCTTTATCAAAAGTTTATGAACAATGTTATTTCCACGTGATGATATTACTATGGTTAGGTATTTAATAACAATCTGGATATACGGAGGATTAATGAGAGTACCAAATTTTTTATAGAATTTACTATTTACTTCAGAGAAGTGAAATATAGATCTTACATGCATAAAACTCTTATACACACGTAAAATGTATAATTTATAACTAAATATATCAATATACATATACGTAGAAACATCCATATTGATTAAACAGACGAGGAGTGTCAATGACGAACCAACAAAAGTTTCCTCTAAAATATTAACTCTTGACTACAGCTGTACAATCTCCGCAAGTCTTATAAATTTGTTTACTACTAAATAATATAGTAAATTAATATTAAGTAATAACTTTGTACGTTTTCTTGAACAAACAAACAAAAAAATAATCCTAATATATACAATATTATAAATCTACTAATAATTAATGTTACATTTGATTTGGCAATCGGTTTGAAAGAGTCAGAATATGTCACTCTATCTCGAGACCGTTTCTAGGCTGACATTATAATTTTTTTTAAATTGAATCTTACGATGTTTGAAATAGAATTGACTTTATTTAGACATAACATTTGGAGTGATCACTCAAGTTGTATATAGTACATTTAATTTTTAGCTACATGGTATACACAGAAAAAAATCAACTTCTAATTTAAAAACGATTTCGTGATTACACTTTTATATAAAAAAAATTATTACACACGCTTCACAGAAAATTCGATTGCGCTTATTTCAATGCAAACTAATTGGACACACGATCAAGCTCTTTAAGATGTCATCAAGTATTAAGAATCCATACAAAATTTTAGAGTTGTTTATAAAATTTGTAATGCGATTATAAAAAGATAACTACTCAGTGACGTCATTGTAGGATTAGCTTAAACTAAAATTAAAATTAAATACCGCACTACCGAAATCAGAAATATTGAAACTGTTTTCTACAACTGCCACATTCTTTCAGATAAAAAGAAATTTTTACCTCACACTATTATAATAAATAACCTATACTTTACTATTTATAAACTTATTGTCTATAAGATCCTGTAAATCGCACTATGTAAAGAGACTTTCGTGCGCAACTTACAAATACGCCTGAATGGCGGACGCTCTTACCCTAACTTACTGTAAAACGTTGGCTATTTTGTATAATTTCGCCTAATCTTGATAGAAAACTTGTAAAGCTTCCTTAAATTACTACGAATAATAACAGTCTTATGTCTAATGTAAGTCTAATGTGATTCGCAGTGGGGGCTCGCCCGTGCAACTTCCAAGAGCTGGTGTCACATTTAGACTACTCATGTATCTATATAGCTTAAAAATTACCGTTTGTGATGAATATTTTGTTAGTTGTACAGGGAATGGTTATTCTAGCTTGCATTCACGGATGGAACTACTTCACTCAGCTTCTTCTCAATATAAAGATAAGGGTAAATAAATGTGTTATTATTTACCCAGCAATAGAAACAAACATTGTTTATTATCATTAAAATACTTAATATTTCATTTACCACAATCATATTATTTTTTAAAGGCTGATTGTTTAATAGATTGGAAAAGGAAAACCTGTTTCTTGGATGACAGCTCTAAAAATTATGTACAAATATTACCAATATTTAAAAGCAATAAATAGATTTTGGATTGATCCACGTACGAGAGACAGCGTCGGTTCCGGTACGCTGCATTCTCATTGACTTCGAGCGGTTCCGAAGATTGATGGTAGTATTTGGAAGGCAGAAGGGAATATTTTCGAGTATTTAAATAAAAAAAAAATTAAAAACGTAATTATTTAGTTACGAGTACCTAGGTTCTAGTTTTATATTTAATACAATCGACTTATTTTAATTCTAAGTCATATCAGGCTTGGTATTTTCGTAAGAAAAAAATATTAATATCCTCATTTCTCGAAAATTGTCTAAATTGACAAAACAAAGTTTAATGTAACAAAAGCAGAGTTGACTTACTGCGTTTTTTTTGCCTATGACTACACCGTCGTATTTTTTTAAAATTGACATTTGACGGGTCTTTTATTTACGTTTACGAACCTTTACATGGGTAAATAAAATGAATTTTATAAAAATGAACTTAGGAAAATCGGCTGCCAGTTTGGTTTCAAGAAGATGGTTACGCCTGAGTAGTAGCAGCAGGACGACTTCGTGTGTGCCGGAGCTGCCAACGCCTCGGATGAAGGTCACGATACTGACGAACGGCATGCGCGTGGTGACGCACCCCTGCCCCAGCTACACCAACTGCGTCGCGCTCTTCGTCGCCGCCGGGCCCCGCTTCGAGGAGCCCCATCTCAATGGCATCACCCACTACATAGAACACATGGCATACAAAGGGTTCCGATCGATGCCTCGTAAAAAGCTGGAAGAATTTGTTGACGAAACTGGAGTCCGATTCGAAGTAAAAACCAGACGCGACATGCAAGTTTTTCGAGCTCATTATGTAGATCCTCGCGATGCCGCTGTTATAGTCGACATTTTCGCAAAGGTTATTACAGATTTAGAATTATCTGTAGAAGAAATTGAGTTTGAAAAGTATACTATGTGTCTTAAATTGCTCGAGAAAGATAATAATCCACATTCACTGGTAATGGACTTTTTATATCAAACAGCTTTTCAAGGTACGCCACTCGCCCAAAGTATTATAGGAAATACAAACAATATTCGATGCTTTGACGCAGATACTGCATTATGTTACATGAGCCAAAAGTATGATCCATCGTCGATGGTGCTGGTGGCAGGGGGGCGGGTAGACCACGAGGACATGGTGCGGTTCGCAGAGACGCGGCTCGGCACGCTGCTGCCGTTGGACTGCGAGCTGGAGAACCCTTGCGGTCCCAGCCGCTACACTGGCTCCGAGAAGACTTACCGCGATGACTCCATGTACTACGCTCATGTCGCCTTCGCAGTCGAAGCACCGGGCTTAAACAGCCCAGATTATTTGCCAATGCTTATTGCGAAAAATTCGCTGGGTCGCTATAATCCGGGCATTGCAGCATCAGATAATAACGGCTTTACTTTGGCCAAGAAAATCTCACAACCGAGAGTCTGCTTCTCCTACAAGCCCTTTTATACTGTACATTGTGACGTTGGCTTATGGGGTATGTATTTTATAGGAAGAAAAACGTTAGACAACATGATGATACATATCACCGAGGAATGGATGCGAATGGTTCATTTGTCGTTGGAATCTGATTTGCAGCAGGCAAAGCAATGGACAAAACACAAGCTAGCAAAGCGCGTGTTCTCGGTGCCAGGCCTCGTAAACGACGTTGGCACTCAGATCTTGCAGACTGGTAAGAGAGTGTCATTTCACGAATACTGTAAAATGATAGATGAAGTAAAATTGGCTCATTACAAGCAAGTTCTTTCAACATACTTGGAAGACAAATGTCCTGTGGTTGCGGCTGTAGGACCCATTGAAGATTTGCCAGAATACAACAGAAACCGATCAGGAATGTATTGGCTTAGAGTATGATATAATAAACTTAAAATGTATTTATGGTTTCATGTTTATGGAAAAATGGTGTGGCTAACTTTGTGGGTCATGTCGAAGTAATTTCGTGGCTCCATGCTCCGAGAAATTTGCGGATTAAAATTATTGTGAAGTTTTATATTCCCACCCGTTTGTTTAAAATTATTTCTCTCAGAATTATTTAGAATATTGAATTTGTTTAAAAACTTAGATCTTATATAATTGTTAATAAAATATTGGTATATTGTACTTTTATTTGTACTAATCTTACTTTTACAATTCAAGCCCGACTATTTTGTCCTTAGTTTATTTTACTTACTTAAAATATTATAGTAATGTATATTTATATGTACTTAAAGATGACACATAAACTTTTACAAGTTTTACCGGACACCAGTGACGTCAGGTTCGCTACATTTTACAATAGTTATTGTGTTATATTTTACAATTACACAAATACCTAATGCTTTATTTTTATAACCTATAAGACGGCCTGTTTGGTGTGGCGGTAATAACCCTTGCCTTTCATGCCAGAGGTCCCGGGTTCGAATCCTGGTAGAGGCGGATATTTTATCATATTTCCTTTCTAGTCATGGATGTGTATGTATGTTAATCTAAGTTATATATGAAAAAAAAAAATCTATGTGTGTTTATATATTTCTTAAGTTTATTTATCCGTTATTTAGTATCCATAACACAAGTTCTTAATGGTACTTAATTTGGGCTAGATAATGTGATGTGATTGTTAGAAATATTTATTATTATTATTATAAGATCAATAGATACAACATTTCCACATTATTCTAAACAAAACATTATTTGACAAACAATAAACGCGGGTAATCGTAAATATAGTGTGTGCCACTCGGCCTTAATCTGAATCAGATTAAGAAAAACAACAAGGAACTGGTTCTTCGTAGGTTACATTGGAAAGCGTTGATATACAGTATGATGCAGATTATAACAAATCTTTCTTATTCAAAACCTTTCAAATAATTATTTCGAGGCCAATAGAGCCCAGATAGGCTATGGCTGTGGAGACGTTCACATTAGTCAAAAAATGTACAAAATAGCGTTCAGAGACTGCAATAGGTTATTAAAAACTCTCTTAATTATAGATTTTGCCAAGCAAATATATGCTTAGATGAAGTATTTATAAAGTATAAATTCGCTTAGCAATATACTTACTTAGGTGCCCTTAAAGTAACTATTCGACGAAGTATGGCTCTAAGTAATCAAATTGACTCGGTTAACATATGTGTAAGCTATGTACCTATACTATGTATTATTTTTTACACAATTTTTAAAGACTCTAACACTCTAATTGTAAAGATGAATAAAATCAACATTTCGAAGTCGTTAGAAACCGATTAGGCACATAAGTTATGAGGAGACCTGTATACAATATAATACAAGAACTATTAAACTTTCCCTAAAATCTCACCCTGCAAACCTGTCGAATATGAAGCTATACATGTTAAATGCTATATAAGCACATCATGTAATAAGATGTCTCCGTTACTGTCATATGACGAGGGGCGAGCTAGAGGGTCAGCGAGATATATCTCAGTAATTTGCTACAGTTTTTCTTCGAGATGTGTCGCTTTCATATTCCCATGTCAGGTTCGACAAAATTAGATAAAGATTAATTTTGTAAAAATACGTTAAAACGATCTTTAAATTGTATTTGACAAATGCGAAAATACTAGAACAACCTTCCTCAGTTTATCACTTAAACTACTAAATGTTTGAAAGCTGCAAAAGATCACGTGTGCATGGTGATATTTTTATTTAAATAGCAACACGTTTTTATATTTAACGTAAATTTTTTTCAACATCTTTATAAGCTATGGCTTAATAGACTGGATAAACTTATTTGCCTGGATGGATTAACGTAAATACTTAAGTTTGACCGACAGTTTGTTGCTAAAGCGCATCGAGAAATTTCTTCATTTATAAAGCAACAATAATAATATGGTCTGGCCGTATTGAAAATAACGCCTTGTTCTACGAAATGATCCTTTATCTGGCACCGTATCGCGGTAACAATAAAGCCCCAATAAAGATTCAAACTTGGCTCGTTATTACGCAAAATATCCGGTTAATGTGCGGAGAACCGGGCGGCGGATTTGAGCTGCTTTTATCGCGGCCGTAGGATCGCTGGGAATCCAACAACTTTGACTCATTTTTGCTAACATTTTCGAGTATTAACCGAGATTTAGAGTACCGTTAATGTGTCTGGAATGTTTTCAAGCTTAAAGTTTTGTTTTTAATACGTGCCTGTTTACGGATATTCATTGAGATTGTGATTACCTATATGTACCGTCACGGCAAAGCCTTAGAGAGCACGTCAGAATGCCGCGACATTTGAGTAAAGAGGTTAATATGAATTATCGCGTGTGGGCGAAGAACGCCAGTGTACTAAGAAATGGTTCAGGCGAAAGTTTGTTCAGTGACAGGTGAGTTTTTCATGTTAAAAACCATATTAATCTGAAAGTGTCCCGAGTAAAGTTAAGGAAACTTCTGTGAAAGTACAGTAACAGAGGCAATTCCCACCGCCCACGGTAACAAAACGTCATGAATCAATATTCAAATACTATAATTATAAATAACAATATAATTAGAGATGTGTAAATTATTTCATAAAATGTATGAAAAAGTTTTTAAAATACAAAATACGTGTATTCAAAACACATTATTAAAATAAAATACAAATTAATAACATTTATAGTTCTTTACTAAAAGTTTATTAGTAAGCTGCCTTCGATAAGCGGGTATCGATAAGCTATGAAAACTACCTCCAATATATAACGTAAATTACAACTTGTTCTATTTTATTTCTTATTATTTTTTTTTAAATAAAAGTGAAGGTTAATTCGTTTCCTTTACGGAAAAGGTCGGCAAAACGAGGTCGAAATGGCTTTTGTTTTGAAAAAGTAACCTTTAATACAATACTCGATGACTGAATAGCGCAGTGGTCATTAGCCGTACATCGTACGCTGGAGAACCTAAGGCCGAGCCTTGGTCGTATCGTATGTAGGACTAGTTTAAGTTCCGACTAAGCGCCCTCAGCACTAGGCCACAAAGTCCGGTGAAATTAAAAAGGCTAATAGGGCCATAAATAAACTGTCCATTTCGAAAAAAAAGCCTTGGTCGGGGCATTCATTTGTGAGATGTTAGTTCTCTGGTCATTGTTGTTATTTATATGTGTGTCTAAACTGGGTAGTGGTAAGATACCCAGTTCGCTGTATGGTCATCCATAACACAAGCTCTGCTTACTTTGGGGACATACCGTTGGTGTGTTTGTATGGGGATTTATTTGTTATAATATTGAGTTTTTAGGCATCAGTGCATTTTTTTGGCCGTATTTTATATTAATTGATGCAGACATCAGTTCATCTTCAGAAAGAAAGACTATAAATAAATCACTATGATGAAAATGCTCTCGTATTAAACTAAAGCTTCTTTATTGAACATATTTTGACATCAAAAATTATTAGCGCACATTACCGTAATTGTTTTAATAACAATTAATTATATTTTCATTAGTTACAAGACCCAATCTAATTTACAAATATTGTTTAAAATTGTTTTCTGAGTCAACTTTGTTATATTATTTACACTTTACTTAACAGGTTTTTGTTATTGTTTGAAAACATTGTCAGCCATCTTCCTTCTGTGTGGTGTCAAAATCATGCCACAGTGAGAAAAGGCCTCTCGGACGGTGCAGCAATGGCAAATTTATGCATTTTGCCATCAAAACCGAAAATAAATTAATTTATGCGCGAGACTGGTGTCCGTACTAGGAGGTCCTGTATGACATATCACCTGTCTGGAAAGAATACAATTTTATTCAAGGACAAAAGGCATTGTTTTACGAATGTTTCAATACAATCAATATAATCAAAACAATCAGATTTTCTTACAAAAATAGATTAAAAGATTTAAAACAGAATAAAAGGTATAGTGTATTTAAAGTTACAACGATAATAGAGTTACAGAAAACGACGTTATAAGTTTGTGTAGGTGAGTTTGTGTGTGTGTGTGTGTATGTTTAGGTAAAATAACACACAAAAGATTTTCCGTCTCCTCATACTTAAGAGTTTTTAACTAAGATGTTACTATATTTTTACAATGTTTTTTTTTGTAGGGTGGTGTTATGGCAACTTTTGGTTAATTCCATTGTATAAGAAATTACCAAGGAAGCTGTAGAATTTGTTGGAAAATGCCGTATTCCACAGAGTCGGTATAGGACATTTACGACCGAATAATAGGCTTGGTTTTTTATCCCCCTCTATGAGAAAATTACAATAAAATACAAATTAACGTTGGATCTCTTTGGTTGCGATAAAATTATGATCATATTTTTCTCTCTAAAAGTATCTTAAGGAAAAGATTTACTTTGATCCCACTTGCAGAGGAACCGATCGTCGCTTTTCGAATTGATGGGATGAAAAGCAAACAACA
This sequence comes from Marasmarcha lunaedactyla, assembly GCA_923062675.1. Classification (NCBI taxonomy): domain Eukaryota; kingdom Metazoa; phylum Arthropoda; class Insecta; order Lepidoptera; family Pterophoridae; genus Marasmarcha; species Marasmarcha lunaedactyla. The sequence continues at coordinate 5,459,415 of OV281339.1, read as the reverse complement.
TTCTTGGCCCATCCAGCTTTACAGACACACACATGTATTCAAACACACGTGTAAACTTTTTGCGTCGGGGATTAAACAGAGATCTATCAATAAGAACTTGGCTGGAATGCAATAATGTTTTTGAATATACTTTTTTGGTTGTATATTTTCAAACAGAATATTACATTTAGTTTTGGCAATATTTTGTTGTTGTCAGAAATATGTTTTTTGTTTCAATACATTCACGAGTGTATGAATGGAGGCGCCATAGTATATTCAGGGGTTTAACTTATAAATTAGTTAAAATTGCATCATGATTTAATCAAATTACGTGACAGGTATTTTGAAACTCAGTTTTGCAATTACTTATAAACTTATATTCAATGTCTTGAACGTAACATCCGAACTTACCCCTCAGTAATCACTTGCCGAATCTGATTGTCCAGAAGACCGTTAGCGGGGTTTTGTCAATTGCTGGTTATGTTTTATTCCCGTTTCATTGGCTGTCCTTCTGGCACAACAGACACAGAAACCCGCAAACGTGGTTCTAAGTGGAGCTCCTAAAAAAATAAACTCCTTTACTAAGATAATAAAAAAATCGTAAATGAAATCGCATAATGATCGACCAACCCCTTTAAGAAATTCTATTTAGTTTACTTACGGTTTTTTAATGAAAAGATTAACTGTAAGTATCAAAAATCAAAAGGTTAATGACCTACATTATTTAACTAACTATAACTATTATATTTTCCACCAATGTAGTATAACATACACAGTGTATAAACATGGTAACTTTTCACATCAGTTGCGTTCAACCTTGTTCAGTTGGTCCGGGAATACGCCCGACTACAACAGCTACGACCGGCTACGTTTGGCTACGTCTGGCTACAAATAGCTACAACAATGGCACATGTTTATGCGAAGTTACTTGCGACCAAAGACATGTCATGCCGCCAGAGCCTTCCCTAGCTTGTTTGTGAAACAAGCTTACGCAATGAAATATGTTGTGGCATAAGTTTTGAGGTTAGTTACGTAAAATTGATATAGAACTGATGTTTGAAACTGTTGAGAACTTTAGCGAAGTTGTTCAGCGAACTTAATACTTCGTTATTCGAGATAACCAGGAACCTATTCTAACTAATAAAATTGTAAAGTACTCATAATATGTTGAATCACAGGAATATGGTATTGATCGTTCCAGAAAGTATCAAAATTAGTGTCAAATCTCTCTTTAAATTATTTCTAGAGCACAAAATAGCAACTATGCATGTTTTCAAAAATCATAAGAATTCTGTTATGGGTATAAACGGCGGCTTTTCTGTAATATCTTTTAATATTGGAAGAACTTGGATTTTATGACTAATACGATGATATAAATTTATTTTATATGTAACCGCTTGTTAAAATGTATTATTTGCTTAAGCCCTAAGAAAACACAGTTTTAAGCTAAACCTCCGGAATAAACACAAATACAAATATATTTTTATGAAACACCTCGCCAACACTAGCTAAAAGTAGTGCCACATATTTTTCACTACATCAACGGCCATAGAAATCTCATATAATAATAAACTCAACATGCAGTGGTAAAAACAGTGAAAAGAATTATCCTTTTCTCGCACCTTCCGCAGCCGGACAGGGTTGAAGTGCGTTAACTGACGAAAAGCAGTGCTTCACCGCAAACACCTACTTTCATAGTTAACCTTAAATGAATTCCACAATTTCTGACCAAAACTCTAGTAACCGCCGCCATTTTAGGTTTTCTAACTGGAACGTTGAATCTAAGCACTTTACTTTTTCTTTCTGTTTTCACGCAATTTGGTTAAAGTTAGACTATAGATGGTATGCATGTTTACAAACATAAATGGAATGCCCGGTTCGGAGGGACGATGTGCTGTTCCAGGTTTGGTTACATTTTATAATATTCCTTTTTTTAAAGCTTGACAAAGATTTTTATTTCTACAATTTCATGATTTTGTATTTATGAGGGGTTTCCGGAGTCTAATATAAGAGCATAAAATGAAAGATATAAAGAAAGGCAAGTAAACATTAGACACCACTTTTTAATATAATTACATATAAAGTTGCCAGTTTTTGAAGAATCACAGAGCAACGAAAATGAATTACCATCTTAGGAAAGAGATATAAATATACGATCATCCATATAAAAAATAAGTACCAATAACTAGGATTCATATAGATGATCTTTTTTTCTCTATAAAATAGCCACTTAGAATAATACACACACCATTTACCCAATATTCTTTATTTACAACACGTTTATTCTATTTCATTTATTTACAATACAGTATAAGTACCTAACACACAACACAAACAGTCAAGTTCGAGATCAGAGTTCACATAGTAATTGTGGTAAGTGTTAGTCCTTTTCTTTCAAACATTTAGAGTGCGCCCGCGCAAGCTTCGAAAATACTCGCAAAGAAAAATGTTAAGCCATATTTCGCTGATTTTATAAAATATACTTAGTTCGTGCAGCATTAAACGGTACCCAATACAATAAAGCGTTTTGATTAAAATTACCATACATGTTAGTTGGGAAAAAATATTTATATTTAGTATTTAAACTGTACTCTTCGCTGTCATATGGTATAAAGGTGACATTATTATAATTAGGTTGCGTATCCACCAAGACTGTGCGTATAACAAATGAGGTTTTATGTCAAACGGTAATCAACCCAAAAGAATGTCGTGACGTATTTCCTGTCAGTTTAGCTTAATGGTAGGGATTCTATTCATAGTTAATACACGTAAAAGATGTATTCGTACGCACCGCCAAATTACGGAATGAGCTGCTGGCGTCTGTTTTTCATTTAACTATTTTCGATTAGAAGCGACTCTTGTCATCACTTTTCATTACCTTTAAGACAAAAGCTTATACAAAAACGAAGTCCACAGTCTCTCAACGGGACGAATAAACAGGTCCTGGAAACAATATCCTGGAAACAGCTGAATAGCGGCTGGATTTTTTTTGCTTTGGCCGTTGGTTGATTGCTGATCCCTTAATGCTTAGAAAATATTGGTGAAGCAGGTACACATAAGCTGGGTTTTTGTTGTAGTGCTGCAGGTAGGTAGGTTAGTAACGAGTTTTTAATTTGTACTAATGTCATAATACATTTGTACATAAATATAAACACTTATGTTCCGCAAAGTACGGATAATTGGAAACGCTCTTATTCATTCACCAAGACAATTTTACGATAAATTTAATCAATTTGTGAAAAGTTCTGCATTGTTTTTTTAAAACAATCTAGTTAACAATATGTTATTATACTGGTTATAATATTTTACTTTTCAATACACTTCAAATTTAAGTTTCAAATACGCGTTGAATCTTTTCATTCCACTGATACTCGCCGATCATTGAACCCAACCCAACATCATTTAAACGAAGAAAATCCTTTTACCTTTTCCTTAACCAAAACAAAAAGCACAGTAAAATGACTTCATATTTCTGTCATAACAGATTACTAATAACTCGAGTACACAATATACTCTTACGCCACCAGAAATTTACTGACCAACGGAAAAAATACGTGACATGAAAAAAATATACAAAGGTCAGTTTGTTTATTTCCAGGGTCCGGAGAAAATGAGCTTATTAGGTACAAGAGGTAAGACGTGGCCTGCATCACAGTACAAGTAGCTCGCTTATAGACGAAGTGTGCTGTTGTTAAATCAACGAAGTTTGATTACTTATAATTTAAGTTCTCGCGAGTTCTCCGTGGAGCCCGAAAACTAAAAAGACTTAAACACTTATTAACCTAATTTTACAGAAAAATTTACAGCCAGGAAAATTGATAACAAATACCATGAAAAACCTGGAATAATACCAAATGAAAATTCAACATTTGGTAGGATTAATAAAGTGGTTGGAAATGTTTAGAGTCGTATCTGCTATCAATTTTCCTGGCTGTAAGATTAGGTTAATGAGTGTTTATGTCTTTTTAGTTTTCGGGCTCCACAGCCATATTTATCAACTGAACCTCTTATTAATTTTAGTTCAAAAGTCTATCACCAGTTCCTCTTTCAATTACAGACTTAATGGTGTCTAAACTTATTACTGTATTAGTCGTTCAACTCAATTAAAACCATTAGAAATATCCTGTAAAAATGTAACGTAAAGTTCCAACAAAAAGCACTCGGTTTTATAAAACGTAGTGATATATTATGTCATGTTTCCTCCCACACTGTAGGAAAATTAAACTGTATTCCCAAATAACTAAAGTAGGAAATTCTTTGAACAATAAATCTGCAGAAGAAACGTGTCTCGCCTGGATGTAATTGACTTCATGCATATTATTGGAAAGTTAAATGGCGTTTTACTTATTGAAAGTCGTGTACATTAAGTGGCTTAATCTACTTACTTTACTAGATCTCTCAGTATCTAAGTTATTCAGGTAACATAGTCATCGGTTATATAGTTATTATTCTTTAAAAATATGCTTGTATATTTAAACATTTGGCGACTTCGAAGTTTTATCTGCTCAATCTTGTTTATTTAATACAAATTAGATTTGTTTACCAATTTTAGATACGCATTGATTATCTCAAACGTCAGTGTTATTATAGTATTACAGAGTACAAAAATAATCAAAACAGCATTTAGACTAGGTAAATGCAGTACTTTGTTTATATTCTTGTACATCTGTAAATTCGTAGTTAAGTTAGGTGTCTTTTGGTTTATTAAACTTTAATTTAGGACATCTACGTCATTCTTAACACGATTTTAATCAAGAAGAACGAGAAAGCAGGTAGGCCAATTCTTCTGCCTCGCACTGTCATCGCCAACTGCTTACCGATGTGAAATCGTGGTTAGAATCCCGTTTATGGAGTTTTAAACACATTTATATATTAATGTTTCCGTATTCGTGCTAATAAGTCGTTTGATTTGACTTATCAATTATAAAAGAAAAATTTCTAATGGAATATGTAGGCTTATTTCGTGACTTCAGATAGCAAACTATTCAATTGCTAACTGTCAAAAACACCGTATGACGTAATAGCGATAGTAAACAGCATACGTTATACCGCAGCCGATCTTATTCTAAATATTAGCTACATGAAATTTCTGGTTAATTTTGAAACTCTAACAGATTGTGTTAGCGATGATTTTGCAGCAAATCCTTTTCGTTTGAAATTAATTAAAACAACTTACCATTTATTTTGTCACATTCGATATTAACCATTAACATACAGTTAAAGCGTTTTTAAGTGACCTTAGAGAGCGTTCGCTTATCCCTAAGATAAATTTTACAGTGTTTACTTAACATAATGTTTAGGCGACCTAGGTGAAGACGGGCAAGTTAGACTCTTTGAAGACACGCTTGAAAGTAAGCGTTTAATCCAAGGCGTCGTGTAAGTATTTAGTATTGCTTTGAGTTTAGTTAGTTTCTAGCTATTGGTTTGAGCCATGTCTCTTGGAGGAGCAGTAAGTCCGGCTCATTGTTTTGAAGGTGACCCTGCAATCGTCGAAGGACGGGCCATGAATGAGGATGGATTCACTGGCGTTGGAAGCGCGGGCGTTATGAATTTTTTGCTCTTTGCACACATAAAAGACCTCAGGCTATCTCCTTTGCCTGGAGAAAGATGGGGACCAGGGTGCAGCGCAATGCTGGCTTGGTGGATGCCGAGGCGACGCGGTCACCGAGTTGCCGAGGTGGGTCAGCCAGGGGCGGACTGAGAAAGCGTACGTGCGTCGTGAAAACGGGTGCTCTCAATACGTACGGGAACGAAGAAAGGGCGGAATGACCACGGTACGTCCGATCGGGATCGAGCGGAAAGCAGGCTGAAGAGACACATACATATGCTCACATTATACTTATAACATCAGTCTTTTTGCGTGGGGGTTGCAGTTCCATCTCTTTTACTCCGAAAAACAAAGAAACATAAGAGACATGTGTTGAAATGAATGTAAATAAATATATCCTACTCAATGTTCACAGCTAGATACCACTTCATACTACGATGCATCAGGGTGAGTGGATCAAGTTCAAATTAGGTCCAAAAAGGTATATTCAGTGACAGACCGCCGGCTCGGTAAATGTATTCAGTTATTTGCAAAAAATATGTTTTAATCGATCTTTGTTTGACCCAGAAAATTAAAAGAATATCTCTGGCTTTCATCACAAACATTTCTTTAAACCACAAATAAATACTACCCGTGTCTACCCTGGTCAACAATCCATCATACAGCGTTCGTATTTCAAAATTCCACGTGTCTGCCATCCCACCCGAATCCTGAAAGCTCAATGGCGGTGAGTCCCCTGCGGTTCAAATTCAATCCAACTCTGTTCATGCCTGCATCCCGGTCTGATTTGATAGCCACGGTGATTCCCCGCTCCGGCCGTATCAATATTTTTACAAAGCTGCCTCGATATTGCCCACATTTTACCAAAGAACTTAGCCTTGTAGTTTATTTGGATGGGTATTGGTAGTATTGATGTCATTATAATTGTTATTTGTAAGTCTGTGTTACTTGAGTGTGTTGTGGAAAGAAATGTATAAGGAATAAACTAGTACATCATATTTAATTGATATTTAGTCTATAAAGATAGGTATAGTAAAAAGTAAAAGACCCTGGAAAAACAATTCATGAAAGTCTAAAATAAAACAGGCTATACATAATATTGACTCCTTGATACATTACTTAAAATTTAACCTATCATTAAAGCTTTTCTCTAAGTACAACTATTTATAAAACCAGAAATATACTATATATAAAACACAAAACAAAAGCAAATGGTGGTTCAAATACAAGGCGTTACATTTCTGACATATTTTCAGAAGCATAACATTTGTTCCTTTGTCAAACACGACAAACACAGAATCTGAATGTTTCGCAATAATGCTTTAGGTTTCGTCAAAGCGAGGATTCTTTACTAAGAAGGTCCCTCTCTAGCCTCGACTGGGATGCTTGAGAAAGTCAGGTAGGGGAAATTTTATGATAAAACAATTCGTCACATCGCTTTTGGTACCGACAATTAGGTTTGTAAAACAATGCAGCGATGTTTACCTTTGCAGAATATTATAACTCTATTTTGAAGTTTGTATACTATTACTTATATTTTATGATCAAATGGTAATACTTATTATTGATAATTGCTAAGAATTTTTCAAAAGATTTATAAAGTGTGTGCCTGTGACGTAGATATTAGTTGTCAAAGCGTCTTATAACTGTGAAAATTTTACGAGCATACCATTCCACAAACTTTAACATATATATTAAGCGCAACAGTCGATTATATTTCGGCTAGATTTTCTCTGATTATGCCGAATACGTAGCATATTATATGGACGCCACGAAATCCACATAGTTTTTATGTTATGTCGAAGGTAGATAAATCAAAAGACAAGAAACTGACTATCGAGCAGTGAACAAATGCATCTCCAACACTGAGCTAAATAATTTATTAAATAATTTATAAGAAACAGATTATTTTGACGACCGATTGGTGTAGTGGTAAGGATGAACACAGATGTTTGTTCTCGGGTCATGGTTGTTTGTATTTATATATGTATGTTTATTCTGGGTTCCCCCCCAGTCCGCCGTATGGCCATCCATAACACAAGCTCTGCTTACTTTGGTGCCATACAGTTGGTGTGTTTGTCTGGGGATTTATTATTATTATTATTATTAGAGCAGTGGTTCTCAGCTAATAATTTGCTCCTCAATGAAAAAAAAACGAAATGTGTTAAATTTACATTGCCAAATGTCAAACAGGTAAACACAAACATTGTAGCTAAGAGCCAGGAACTGACTCCTGTAAACTCAACTGTATTTCTGGGCATAACCTTAGACGCCAAACTCCAGTGGGGACCGCATGTTGATGGTTTAGCGAAAAGGCTTGGCTCTGCCGCATATGCTGTTAAAAAGATTAGACAAATTTCAAATGAAACAACTGCTCGATTAGTCTATTTTGGTTACTTCCACAGCCTCATGACATATGGTATTCTGTTGTGGGGGAGTGCTGCCGACATCGATACTATATTTATTCTGCAGAAAAGGGCTGTTCGCGCAATCTATCAGCTCGGTCCAAGGGTGTTACTTAGAAGTAAATTTAAGGAAATAAATATTCTTACCTTCCATTCACAATATATTTTAGAAAATTTAATGTATGTTAAAAAGAACATAACCTTGTTCAAAAGAAAAAAAGATCTGCACAATGTTAACACAAGAGGAAGAAATATGCTGGCAGCTCATAATAGCAGGCTTCATAAAGTCACTAACTCATTCATGGGTCAATGTATACGCTTTTATAATAAGGTTCCTGAGGATATCCAAGGTCTTCCTATTGACAAATTCAAAGAAACCATAAAGGAGAAGTTGTGTGCTAGAGCATATTATAAACTATCCGATTATTTGGATGATAAAAGCCCTTGGGTATAATCCCCTCATTAACAGGATTGTACTAGTATTTGTAACAAAGCATGTGTAATGTGTCTGTATGTTCGATGAGTTCTTCGTCCCGATGAATATCTAAAGCGTCATTGTCACTAAAGTACGTCTTCTTATGGTAGCGTCGGGTGACGGGTCGCTCACTTCCCTCTAATATGGTTGAGGAGGGCGATGGCTGGATCCCGCGTTAACTCGTGAACGGGTGCCGTTTGAGGGTGTTCGTCGTTTGGATACTTGGGGGGAGGGAGACTTGCCGAGCTAACAGATGCAGAAAAGAATAATTTTGTATAGACATAAAGAGACTCTGTAAATTTATTTTGAAAAAAACATACCCGTGAAGTTTCTTGCCAGTTCTTCTTCACGAAGGTTTTTTCGAACTGGTGGTAGAATGATGTTTTATTTGACGTCAATAAGAACAAGTAATTGTCTATGTTGAGAAATAAATATTTCATTTCATTTCATTTCATTAGATGTTAAGTCTGTCATCCTGCATAAGGCCAACGTGGTGGACTATAACTACACTGAAACTAACTCCCTAGTTGAGTAGAGGCTTAAGTCCTTCCAGTGGAATTATGAAGGCTGTCGTAGTATAAGTCAAAAATCTGTAAGGCGATGATACTGTGAGAAATGCTATATCATAAGATTGCACTTTTTCAGAGGCTTATCAGAAGGGAATAGTGCAGTGAAAACTGGCGAGAGTTTTCTCCGGAGCGAAGTACAGATTTTATGCATTGTTTTTATTCAATTACACATCAGTAGAAATGCACCCAAAACTACGTGCTGTTTCTTGTGTACTTTCTTGCCTCTGTTGAGCTTGAACTGGATACCTCTTGTTCTGTTATCCTATCTATGTGCATCAGGCATTAAAAACGCTAAACAGTATATTCTTATTAATATCCTACTAACATATTTCTCCTGTGTTGTTTAATTTCTATAATTTTTTGTTCTTAATTTTTGGACACAGTAAGTGTTTTAGTTCCTCTACGACTGGTGACAGAATAACATCTTGAAATATCATTAGCGGCGATTTTAGAGAGATTTTTCTATTAGACAAAAAAGTAACTCCAGCCTTCGCTAGGCACGTTAAAAGCACTAACTTAGGATATAAGTTTTCGGTACTAATTTCTCTTAATGAATACTATGAAAGCAAAACTGTGTACACTGAATGAATTTACGGGATTCATTAAATTATAGTGAAAATAACCGCGATAGTTTAAAATAGTTGAAACTTATCGTTTGTTTATAATTTAGCCTTTCTCGATGTCAATATTCAACCAATCACCATGGAACTCTGCATTCTCCTTGTCAGGGGTACAGAAATAAGTAAACGCCTGCAAACTTGCGGGACAAGGTAATAAGTTTAATAAAAGACTAAAATAATTCATCTTGATATGCAGCTTAATCAAAAGACATAATACCATATGATAATACTAAAATCTAAACTGAATGGAACGTTACCCTGGATAAGGGCGGCCCGCAGTTTCAAGGCCGCGTACTACGACTAAATAGTCACTTTAAAATGCATGCTTTTACATTTGATATATCCGTTATGGGAACCGAACGAAAGCCGGTCATACATCACTGAAAATATCCGGATTTCTGCAAACAGGCTTTATCGACTTTGATGTTTGATGGATAGACAGACGGCTTTACAACCATTTTTGTTTGGCAAAACCGAATTTGGTATCTTTTTTACGGTACGAAAAGTCTGTGTTTTGATGAAATTTGAAATTTGGAATTATTTTTATTTTTTTGTTTTTTTATTTAGCACATTAGTTTTACGATCCCACTACTTGTCACTTATTTCACTGGACATAAAAGATTAGCGCCTATTATATTGAAAAGTCCACGAAAAAAAAACGACACAATAATTTTTATTTGGAAAATTACATTGTATGCTCAAAAAGCATGAAATTTTTGTGTTTGTACGATTTGTGGTATTAAAATGTACACGTATCAAAACATTTCTGCTTTCTAGTTTTAATAAAGAAATGATTTTTAATTTAAATATATGAAATACTGATTGCATTTTTTCCGTCTACCAAAATGTATTTTATTTGCGAATACTAAATTGGTCTGACAAAAAAGGAAAGCTTGTACAATTACGTCTAGTATGAAGACGATGGTAGAAAACAAAAAACGTACATATAGATGAATATAATTTAAATTTTAATTGTACAGCAACTTCCTGAGTAACAGTGAATACCTAAGTAAAGCAACTAGACGACTCAAACGTTAGGTCATTTACTTCGGACACGAAAAGCAATACTATGTATTATTATTTATTAGGGTATTTATTTACGGAATAATATTATTTGATCCTCTAAAAAACTAATTGATCTATTGTACATGAGCACTTAGGTTAGGTTTGTATGTAGTTAATACACGCGCGAGTCGAGCGAGCGAAGCGAGCGTAGTGCGGCAGCACTAATTAAGTACCATTTCCAGCTTTTCACGAAAAGCGGGTTTGGTTTTATTTGGTTCAAACAAACAACGACACGAAAAATGATCAATTATTTAAATAGATGACCATTTCGATTGTTTTCTTTGCCTTTTTTGCTAAATTATAACGATAATTTAAATACATACCTTTATTTACCTGCCCTAATGAAAAACATATTGTAAGAATCGTCTTTAGCGGCGCTTCGTACACTAGTAGGGATTGAAAGAAGAAGCCACGTTCCACCTTTTTTTTTAGGTAGTTCCATTTATTTATTGAGTTCTCAGGTTTAAAATCATATTTCATTGTGGTGTCACCCTCGTCCTAGATTTGTGACGCAAAAGGGTGTCACGGCACACCGCTGCCGGTTTAATTAACATTGATAAATGCTCTCCTCGGATTGGGATGAAACGACGTGGCCAGTGGGGGGTTGACAAATAGTAACTACCTAACCGAGATTAAAAGATTGCTAATTGTAATTCTAAAAGTGAGAAGAATAATGATATTTTGTTTCTTGTTTTTTTTTGTTGTTTGGATATTTTTGCTTGCAGATCTTTTCATTATACTGTACGATTATTGTGTATATAACTTTGTTTAAATAGTGTTTTTTTTTCTGAAGGTGATAAATCTTTTCAGGTATCCGAATCCGAAGGTTGCCATCGTTTACATATTAACCAGCAATTTCGAGTTTTCAACTGTTTAATATTAAAATGTTTTTTAATTTAGAATCTCAACATATTTGAAAGTACAGTGTTAGGATTGAAGGTGTTGTTTGGTTACAGCGTCGTATTGAATCTGTCACGAATGTTGCTAAGAAAATTGTCGGTGCAGTAATTTTCTATAACTTTCTATAAATACGTTTAACACGATTTTAGTGTTTCGAAATGCAAACGTCTGAGTTCCACGATGAAGTCCCATTTGTTTTGAACTAGTTTTTGTTTTTATTCAAAACAGAAACCATTTTTTCAGATTCCATTTAGCAGAAATTAGCCTTTTCAAATCGATTTATTTGATTCAGAGTTTAACCAATTTCAAAGAAAAACCAACAAAGCTTTGTTTTTAACTATAATGACTAAATTTAAATGAACGAAATTAGGGTTGTCTATTTTGTCTCATAAAGTTTATTCTCATAATTTTAAATAAGGTACCAATATGTCACAATATGTGGTAAATGGTTGAAACATAATACAAAAAAGTATGTCTACAAATTGAATTGTCTAATCCTTAAAATTCCTGATTCCGTTGATATTTATGAAAATATCTCTATTCATACAAAAAAAAAACCCATAAAATTCATTTCTTAACTTCATCATAGCAATTTACCGGAAATTTAACTGTAATATAAGCGTTTGTTACCTAACTGCATAATCAAGCATGCTAGCTTGCATACTGGCATTTGTTCAGTAATGCATATGAGCAGCCATCCATCAATCCTGCGTGCGCGCAAGCATACAAGCGTGCATTTATGCAAGCAAGCAAATAATTCTGAGCGTGCTTCGCCAAAATAATCGCTTCCTCAGTCCTCCGCTTCATTCGATTTCGACCGACTCATCGCTCAGAAAGTTGTACCTGCTGGTAACCATCAGGACTTCCTTGATGAGCTCCTGGAGCTTTTCTGGCCTCCGCACTTTTGAATTTCAGTTCAGACCACGACAAAGTTAGGTGGTCCAATTCAGATACATGGTCGTGAATAGTGGCGTTTTTAGTAACGTTTGAAGTGAAGCGACTGGTACATTTAAAGATCGGCTGCTTCTGTTAATTCAAGTTAGTTTATTTATTCTTGCCTCTTAAACGCATGAACAGGTGATTATTTATAAACGTAGAACGTATTCAAACTCTAAGAGTGTGATCTATAGTTTTATCGATGGACAAGGGCGGGGCAGAGCCCTGACTTGAGTTATCTCCATCGACAAAATTATACATAAATCACACATATTGTAAATTTATTATTAAACCTTAATGTCTTTCGAACTTAGATATTATTTTGTAGCAATAAAACAATGAAGGATGGGAACTCACGTAAGTTAAGTAGCCTTTACGAAATTATGAGTAGGGCTTGCAACCCGATTAACCGAATAACCGAAAAATCCGAATAACCGACAGAATTAAAACTAGATTTTTTCTACAAATCAACCGGCTATTTCGTGTTTTTGTATCATGCATGTCCAATCAACTCAAATCATTTATTTGTTTGCACGAATATAGGGAAATACATAAGATGTTTTATAATGTTAACATTAATTGAGCTCGTGCCATATTCTACCATTGTGGCATACATATACATAAGTAGTATTACACAGTCATTTTTAGTATATCTAGAAGCATGCCATTTTACACAGATTTATTTTACTTTATGTATTTACAGAGAGTTATTTTTACACACAGTCATTTAACAATTTATTAATTGGTCCAAACATGATAAATAGTCATAATACAATTGAATTTGTTTTTACCTACATTCTTTGTCATTGATATAATCGAGTACAGTGTAATGACTTTTATCTAGTAAAAACCATTTCTTAGTTCTTTCTTCTTCTGTTCTTAGTTATTATAATTATTAATTTCTTTAATGGATTTTGGTAATATATATTTGGGGCCATCCCGAAGAAACTTTCAGCAAACAATGCGGTACTCCGAGGTGGAGCGCAAAAAGTATCCTTGTGTCTTCTAATATTTAGTTTTTCTTCTTTTTTACGAATAGGGCTGTTTCAAGTATATAAAGGCATAGGAAAGTCAGAATTCTTAACGTTTTGAAGTAGGGTTTACAGGATTCTATGCTTTTAAGGTTATATATAGAACGAATACAACGCTTTTGGTTTTTAAAGATTTTTCCTTTATCTGTCGAATACCCCCAAAATATTATTCCATATTGCAGCACCGATTCGACGTATGCATAATATGCCGATAGTACGGACGTCTCGCTGACTACTTTCGACAACTAACGTAGTGCGTATGAAAATTTATTTATTCTGCTGCACGCACTCTGTATGCTCTTTCCATTCCAGATTAGAGTCAATATTAATCCTAAAAATTTTGTACATTTAAATTCTTTTATTTCTTGTCTGCAAAAGTCAATATTAAATGATGTTGAGTTATTAGGTCTATTTGTGAAATTCATTATATGGGTTTTATTCAAATTAATTGTTAGATTATGTGTCATTAGCCAGTTCATTACTGAAGTCAATGTATTTTGGATGTAATTTTTGAGTTTATTTATGTCCTTATTGTAGAAAATTAATGTACTGTCATCTGCAAATAATACCATGGAATGTGTAGTTATACTGGGGAAGTCATTTATATAAATAAAAAATAATAACGGCCCTAAATTACTACCTCGAGGGACGCCGTGCTTGACATCTCTATATTTGGAGAAAAAGGTCAGTTTCTGTGAGGGAATATGGGCACACTCTGGTTATTTGGGTAGCTTGCATTCTATTATGTATTTCAGTTACACAAAAAAAACATTTTTGTACATTAGTACAATAAAAATAAATTAACAAACTGAAATATGAGTCGTGTAACACGTATACTCTAATCATTTTATTATTCTCAAAAGTAAATTTTTATTATTATTTTTCTTCAATTTTTTAAAACGAACATTTTTACATGTAAATCTCAATGATTATGATTGTTTTTAATGTAAATATGTTTTATGTTTACGTAAAGAACGTTAAATTTAGTTCGTTAAATTAATAATAAATATTTCTTTAGTTGGTCTCATTTTGAAGACTCAATATAATTATTTTTCATTTAAAATTTTTATAGAAAATTTTTGCTACAGTGTGTTACTTTATTTTTTAAATTTATTAAAACGTTATTATGAGCATAAGCATTATTGAAAATACAAAAAAAAAATAATTATCAATGTTTTTCGCTTTCCCCGGTTTATCAATATAAAAACCGAGTAATTCGGTTTTCTGAAAAAGTCGGTATTTTGCAAGCCCTAATTATGAGTGCAATAACAATATTTTATCCATTTACTTATTATAGGGACGACGTAGCTCATTAAAAACTTAAGAATTCCCAAGTGATTTAGTTGCCACAGAACAGGTGTAATTTCCTGTCTCCGAGAGAAAAAGGAGACAAAGTAAGTCCATTTGTCAAGTAACTTTGTAAAAAGGTGCAGGTTGGTCACCTAACTACCTTAATCTACATTAAATAAAAACAAAACACTAGCTACGGTAGCTTTAGCTGGGTATTTATGTTTTAAGATTTTGGAAAACTGATTGTTCAATAGTATTTGGTATACCTTCACATATAAGACTATAATAGTTTTTAATTAGCGAATCAATAAACGAATAAAAGATTTTGAAGAAAGTAATGAAACACCATAATAATGTTTAGAAATAGTTTTGCACCCACTCTGCGTTTTCCGTAAGGTATTAAAAACAAAAATTAATTTATTCACAACGATCCTCGTAATATATTTGTTAATTGCTTGGTCGGAATTCATTTTGATATAAAATTACGTAACAGCTACACACGTCCTGAACGTGTTCTAGGATGGGTAGCTACGGTTTTTATCCAGTGGCCAAATTAGTTCCAAAAACGAATTAATATTTAATCAAACGACACGCGCACGCGAACTGCAAACAACGACCACAGCGAGCGAACACCGTGTGAGGAGATAGTTGTGTATCACAGTGACATCACCGTGTTGGTATGTGATATCAGTGATATCACAGTAATGGGAATGCATCGGGAAATGTTATAACATTTAAATGTTTTTACTGTTAATAATGTTTAATTGTAATAAATCACTTTGGAACTTGATTCCTATAAGGATGAATTCTGCGACAACTATACATTATTTTTAGAGCAAATCAAAAACGACTATGTCTTACGTTATCCGAGAGGTTTTTTTTCTTCTGCTCATGTTTTTTAGTTGAAAATTCAAATTCAAATATTTATTTCTCAACATTAACAATTACTTGTTCTTATTGACGTCAAATAAAACATGACCCTACCACCAGTTCAGAAAAACCTTCGTGAAGAAGAACTGGCAAGAAACTTCACGGGTATATTTTTTCAAAATAAATTTACCGTGTCTCTTTATGTCTTTAAAAAAATATTCGTCTCTGCATCTGTTAGCTCGGCAAGTATACAAACGACGAACACCCTCAAACGACACCCGTTCACGAGTTAACGCGGGATCCAGCCATCGCCCTCCTCAACGAACAAACAGACACCATGTTTTATTACAAACACTAGTAAAACCTGTTAATGGAAGATTATACCCAAGGGCTTTTATCATCCTAATAATCGGATAGTTTATAATTCGCTTTGGCACACAACTTTTGCTTTATAGTTTCTTTGAATTTGCCAATAGGTAGATCTTGGTTACCCTCAGGAACCGTGTTATAAAAGCTAAAACCCGAATGGCTTTGCCAGGGTGGTTCGCGCTTTCCGGTTGATGCCGACCAGAATATGTTGGTAGTGCGCCTTACATAAAAGAAGTAACTAGGTGCGCTCAGCTAGAGAGTACATTTATTTAATAAACCCGGTACTGGTATTAGGTGGTGTTATGTTATAGTACACTGGCCTTCGTACAACCGTAAATTTTCTTTGTAATTTGTACAGTTCATTGGCAGTTACTGCGTCATTCTAAACTTGGACGTAGAACGTTAGAGTCAAAAAGATGTGGAGATGTGGCTGGATATCATTTGTTTTGTTAATGTGAACTGTTTTAATAATTGTATTTTTTTTTCTAAAAAACATGTTTTAAATTTAACCAGTTATACCTTAATTCTGTAAATAATTAAAGACATCGTCAGCGCTACGCTGTCAATCCTTTCTGTTTGTTTTAATATCAGTTACTGTGTTTATTAGTAATTAGATATGTTACTTCGGAAATATTTTCTTGCACCGTATATAGTCTTTTCTAGTGTCAAAGCGCAAGTGTCCGCAGCAAGTGGGCTATAAATGTTGGTGATACATTACTCTAACAACGTAATGTGATATCATAATTCTTCGTCCTACACGATCCACCCTCAGTTCTCATCGGCTCAACCCCCGGACCCCTCAATGAATAAATGAAGCCTTCGTTGATTGATTCACCTCCACGTACCTCTTATTTATTATCCTTTTCATTATTTCCGGAGCACAAAATACATATTTGAGGATGTTTATTCATAGAATTTTCTAGTAAGAGAGATTTTTAATATGTTTTTTTCGTGTTGAATAATATTGTCGCTGCTTATAAGTACCTAAATATTTCATCTCAGTTGTATTTATTTATAGGTTTTTTTTATTTTGATTTGGCAGGTGTTTATGGTCCACCTCACCTGATGGAAAGTGATGATGAAGACAATGACACACGACTGTCCCAGAGGTACCTTTTCACTGTATGCCTGACAACTCCGGGTTATATTTATTTCTAAATACAAACACGTAGTTTAATTATGTTAACTGTGACAAGTAACTTGGAGGAGTTCTTGTGGTTAATTATGTATCTTTCTGCATAGCTGCTGTCCTTCCTCAGCTTGCGCAGTTATTAAACACCAAATTTTTCATATAGTAACCGTTGCGTCAAAAGTTTGTAAATTAATTTAAATGCAGTACGACCTTGCAGGTTGATGAAATTATTAGCATTAACTAAATGGAAATGTTGAACACGAATAAGGCGATCCCGTTCATTAAATATCAAGAAACTTCCCGTACCACATATGTGTTAGTTAAGTCGATTATTTTTGTAAGATTCGCTTTTGACTCTTACTATTTGGAGGGGCTACATTTGACTTTTTATACTAAACAAACTTAAGGCCACTCGCGAAGCGCTAAATTAGTTAGCACCTGGCTAAATATTGCTTTATAATTCTATTCGTTCAATAGAAATGGACAGTATCGGAGGCACATTTTAACTAACTAACCGGCTCAGATCTGCACAAGATATAAGAAAGTTATAAACAAGAATGTACCGAAAATACGGTTAATATTCTGGTTTAAACTCATTTCACAGAGCCCGTATCCATATTTTATTTTTTAACCTACAGTCTTAATTGGTTGAACATTGCGACCGCAGTTTTTACACTTGTATCGGTATCAAAAGCAACTGAAATCTTTGAATATGTCAGAAACACGAAAACCATATGTTTTATTTGGCTCTCAATGGATATGGAAAATCATTTCGCTACCGAGCGTGGCATTTCGCCTGAATTATTTTAACGAGCTCACTCCCACAAACTTTCCTGTGTATATTTCAGTACATTTTGCTACTTAATAAACAATACTTTGTACCTTATTGATACAATAAATATTTTGAATATGAATCAGTCTTTGTGTTTTAATTTCAGTTTGGCTTTTAATTATAATGGCAAATTTAAACTACTTTTGAATACATATATAGTCTATTCATTTTAGAAGGTGACCTTTACCAAAAGTAGTACAAAAAAGGCGCTCTCCATGCACAGCATCATCATGCAAGCTTAGAGTGGTACTGGGAAGTAGTATGAGGTTTTAAAATGTTACGAGTAATTTGGTTGATCTGTCTATGATATGGAACAAACAAGAACTTCAATAGAAGTAGTTAATATCTTGCTCCCTGTTGCGCCGTTGCAGCTCTGTGTGTAAAGAGTTACGAAAAAGTGTTTCAATCTTATATTTAATATTAGAATATCTCAAATATTTAGCTTTTTTCAAAGGAGTTAAGCTTGAAAGCTGTGATTTAGATTGGTGAATTGAAACAGAATTGGATTATCAGACATTTTGTAATTATCATAAAACAGATTTATATAGGAATACCTAATGGTATAGGAATACGTCGACCGGTCGACGTCGATCGACGGGCGATCGATTGGTGTGGTAACACCCTTAGATCGCCGGTTGACACCGGGTCCACATTTTCTGCACAAAAAAGTTTCGATATTTAACATCAGATTTTTTATAATTTTTTTTTATACAACTGTCTATTCGTGGCTTCTTTCTACATATGTTCTAGGAAACAAATTAAAACAGAGGTTTAATTAGACTTGGAGGGTTGTAAAATGCCGTGGAACGGTAAAATGTAATCAATCAGATTAGTTATCAATCAAATTATTTTCGTGTCCTACGATCTAGGGTTTTTATTATATAATTGATTTATTTGGTATATTTTTCGTCATTGGATACATAATCAGTTCTAGATGAACTCATGGCCCGGTACCTACCCCGATCGTCGAGGTTCCCGTCGCAGCTTCTGTAGGTCTCAGATATGAGTCTAAAAATGTATGCTAATTTTAAGAAGTTTCTACATCTATTGTATTATTTTAGTATTTATATACAAACGCGTGACTTTCAGATTTAACCAAGAAAGATTTGTGGATTTCGTTTACAACATTTAACGACCTCAATTTGTAATGAGGTCTCAACAAAATTGAGAATAAACAAAATAATTTTAACCCCTCCACAGCTCCTGCGGCCCGGTAACATAACTCCATAATCAACATTTTTGATCAAATCAACTTGTCTCACGCCGTGTGACAGCGGGTCACCCCCGAAGTGGTTCGGCGTAAATATGCTAGTGCATGACTAGGTTACAAGGTATTAGACAAAGGTAGTAGTGCAGACAACGAACTCCGAGCGCGGCGTATGCAGGGATAAGTCTTCTATGATTTAGCGTACGCCTAGCGCCATATTTCTGTGTTGGAAGCAGATGTGATTGACTGGACTGGTTGATCGATTGAATGATGACTGCAAAGAGCTGTGATTGGTGTGTTGTGAATGTAGGGAAAAGATGGTGCTGTTTTGTGTAGCTTATTGTGTAAATAAATAATCTGAAAAGTTAAGGATGTAATAAATGGATAAGAATTTTTTGGGTTCATAGATTTTTTATAGTATAAGGATTGTCTTCGCTTTGACGACGAAGTGATGATCAGACTACGAAAAAGAAGACATTGATTAAATAATTATAAAATAAAATGTAATTTTTTTTAATACGTATTTTGGCTTTTTGCTTTTGATTTTGGCAAGTCAGTTTTTGATCAGATACTTATTTTGTTTGTGTGTGTGTTGTGGGATTTCGTCGTAGGTATATGCCCATTGATATCAGAATCTACGTATTTAAAGCGCAAACCCTTTAAAAAAATAACTTTTCAATTAAGCAACTAGCTTGGACTTTAACTAATTATTTATTTAATGGAAGTAACACTATTTAAGGATTAACACAAACATTTTTATTGTTCAGGTAACTACAAAAATAAACTTTTTTTCCAGAAACTTTGGAATTTTCCAAATGAGTACGGTTATAAATAACAGGCTTTTCTTGCTTTGGAGCTGTACAGTTGCTGTGACTGTTAAAGCTCTTAAGCCTTTACTTTAGGGTTTTTTTTATTAGATAAATATGTAATAGAAGCCTACATAAACTCTTCTTGTGACGGTTGTCTATTTCGACCTCTTTTTGTCAGTAAATTTTATTTTTTTGTCGTTCCCGACGTAATTTTAAACTACGAATTACGTAGTGTCGGAGAACGGCAATGTTTTGATTTGACAAGCCAGTCACGAAAAATTATCCATCATAACAACTAGAATCTATTTATTTATTATTGTTTCCGAGTTTATTATTCAAAATTACATGTTTATCAATTTTTTATTATCTACAATCAAAGTTTTCATGAAATCAATAATTTATTTTTACGTACACGAGTGTGCGTAGCCAAAATTTTTGGCATTTTTGTATATTTTTAATTTTACTGCAAAATAAACATAGAAGAGAGCTTTGGTATTTCCTTTCTGGACCCTCAATTACCACTCCGCAAACAACGCGTTACATTCTTAACAGTCGAAACCCGGCACCTACTGCTTATATGTAGCAACATCCAATTACACCCCGCGGCAGTTGAACCAAACAAATATCCTATTTATTTGTAATGTAGTTCTCCATTTCAAACTTCCTTCACGTGATTTAGACAGATTTTAGTCCCGAAAGTTTCCTGAGCGATTTAATTAGCATTGCATGTCCAATAATGCTCGGGGACAGATAACATTCTCGCAAAAATAAAAATAGAAATACGAAGAAAATAAAAATTTAATATATTTTGTATTTGAGATAATATTATCACTAAAAATGTATGTATGAAAAAAGTGGTATTTCTTGTTACCATAAAATAAATATAATTACATCCGACGTTAAGCGTCCGTGTATATATATATATAAGAATCCTCAAATTGAATATGTGGGTTTGACTTGTTTGAATGATGGATAATAGAATTATAATCTAATCTCAAAAAACACGTGACAAAGACGTGTAAGCGTTGTTTACTTAATAGGACCAATAAGGTTCGTGGGTTAATACGTTCATAGGATGATCAGATGAAGCTATTGAAATTAAAAAACACCCTAATTTCAATTATTGTAGATACAGCAGCCAAAAGACAATTGACATAAGGGCTCATTGAAATGGCGGCTCAATATCTTTGAAGTTTGACAGATTGACAGTTAATAATTTTTCTAGATGTCAATGAAAAAATAAATGGCGTTGTTACGGGAATAATTGGATTTTATAATATTTCTTAGTATCCCCAACAACTATCTCAATATTTGAGCTTGGTAAATACGTCTCTAATATTGACCTATAAACTAAATATAGCCCGGTTTTGCTATGATTACAATTTATAAATATTACAGGGTACCCAGTCTGCCATTCTCTTTTCCTGCTGTTAATGTTGCGTTATCAACTTCAATTGAACCTCCAATCTGAACTTAAATTTTACGTTTCCCTCGGTACTTTGATCAAACTTTTCAACTACTAACACATAGAAAAATAGATGATAAATTTTGCATTTCGATTCGATATAGTTTCAGCACAAAAAAGTTTCAGTGACAAACTTTAGAGATGCCATATGAATATTACGAGTGTTCGTTATGGAAACAGTTTTAAAAATAGTTTGCAAGTTGGAATGCTTAGTAAACTTGGGCTGGCTTCGGATTTTGTTTTGAAAGCAAACACTGTGGAGTTGGCATTTTTTGGTATGTATCCAAGATTTGCAGTGTGCTCGAAAAAGAAGCGTTGTAGTGAGAGAGGCGGGTGTCTGGGGGTTGGGTCCTCGTCGCACATGTCGTTTCAGAGTCAACCTGGGGTGGTGAATCAATCAGCGTGGACTAGCCGGTCTTCAGCACGCTTCACTACGCATGCGTCTTCTTAGGGTTGACCTTGCAGACGGTCCCCTTGATATTTTGCCCAAATCGTGCCCTAATACGGTGTTATCGTTTTACTTGTTAGACTTGAGTTTCTGGTAAGGATTTTAAATCATGCATATTTATTTATTTACTCATGTTAAAGTGTCAATAATTCTCATATTTCTTAAATCTGTATTGACAAATTTCGAGATTTTAATAGTAGGAGTGACGTTTCGATACCGGATCTGCAAGACGCATAATTGTGCATGATATTTCACGCTTGGTTCTCTCACGAGCGTCAGCGTTTCGGCTAGGGTCGTTCCAGCGGAGAGTAACCATACAGCGGCAAGCAGCGACAGTTCCCGCGAGAGAGCGGAGCAAGTCGCACGCTCCCGCCCATATGCCGCCCGCCGTGCCGCGCGTCCCATCGCACGAACCAGGTATGACGCTAAAAAACTTGTAAAAAATACAATTCTTCAAATAAACTTCATCAAAATTTGATCAAAAATATATCCTCCGTAGTCATATTTATATATACTGAACCAATTTTAAGTAAACATTGATCTCTTGACATTGTTTACGTTTAAGATATTCGCCAGTTTTCTTAACGTTCTTGTCCTACGTCTGCTTAAGGTGTTGTTTTTTTAATTGAAAAATTTATGAAATCGATCATGGGTACGGTTTGAATTATTAATTGATTTATAAGGCTTGTTGTGATATGATTGGTGATCTCAGGTAATCAATTAGTTTTGAGATGATGGTGAAATTTTAAATGATGTTGTTTAGTTAAAATTGTGATGTTTTGGTGAAATAATATTTTGTATGATCTAACACGATGTGTGCGTGAAGTCTGCGAACGGCCGCGTGCGGGTGACACTTGTTAGACGCCGGTAACGCGGTATTATTCACAAGTTAGATAAGGATAAATTTCATGAAACTTTACACAGGATATTAAAAAATAATATAACAATAGAACATGACAAATCTGGGAGACAAACAAGCGCAATATTTCATAATTATAATTGATTGTCAGAATGCTCTATTTCTATATAAACTACCTGTTGTTCTTTTGACCCTTGGTAAATTTATTGTATAATGTTTTTTAAATAATTTTAAAGAGTTTGGGACCTTTTTCTGTAAATTTTTTTCGCGCTAGTGAGCCAGGCAACGACAGGCTATTTTACAAACATCTAGCGATCACTTGGAGAGTAGTACAAAATTCGTGTGAAATTAAAAAAAAATTTGTTCTCTCAATTTTTCAAATTATATTATAAATATATTTTCGGTTTCGTCACGGCTTGCCTCTTTTTATTTTCGTTTCATTTCACGTTTCTTTTGTTAATTCAACGCAACAAATAATATAAAAAGTACTCTAGCATTAGTTTAATAAGATTCTTTGTAAGATCTATGGAAATCTTCCTCTTTAGTAAATAATGAGATACTTAATTCAAAAATCTTTTTATGAAGTTCCTAGACTAATGACCGAACAGATTTGAGTAAAAATTTATTTTAGGTACCTTTTACTAGTCTACTAAAATCAAAACTTACAAAAATATTATTTAATTTATTGTTTCTTTAATATCTGTTAAGTGGTGGAACTCCACGTAAATCAATTTCAAACTCATAACGTTTTGTTATAATTTTAATCACAATATTTTATTTTATTTTAGTTTGAACTTGGTGCCATTGTGGTCTCAATACATAAATTATTTCGAAAGCAATTTGTTTTATTAGAATCCTAAAGCAGCGTCTTACTGCTGGCCTTAATATGTAATTAACTGACAAAGCAATATGAGCCCGTCGTAGCGACGGAGTTTAGGTTTACGGAAAATTGCTGGCACTCAAGTTGTAAACCATAAGGCTTAAGCGGATCAATGCTTTTGAAAATTGAAGAAAATTAATTCTTCAATATTAATGAAAACAAACGATTTAAATTATTTATAGATATAAACGTTGAACGAACGGCGGTGTGCTCGCTAGCACAGGCTTTACGAGTTGAAATATGAAAATATTATTTGGATGTTTTGAAGTAAGCAGGACTTTTATACGACTTTGAACAAATAAGAAAGAATTTTTTGTGACTACTGTACGGCGTGATCTGAATGCAGTTGAAACATGAGTTGTGGGACGGGAGCCTTACTGCCTAAATTTATATGGACACAGACATGCATATAGTATGTTAGAATATCTGTTAAAAATAAAATGTATAAATTAGTAAAAGTCTTTAAAATTTATAGTTAAATTTTTAAGCACAAAATAGGACTCGTATTTCCGATTAAAATTTTTAAGATAGTTTTTATACAGGCACTATGAAACTCTGTATACAGCATTGAAGTACAAGGAAAACAAATACATTTAATTAATAAAATTATTTGATACTATTTTATATTTTCAATAATTACATACAAATAGAAATCCGTTTTTCTAAGCGAGTCATGTCAACAAGTTATATTTCTAGAACCTAACGGATTCCGTTTTTAAAATTGATTCCGATTGTGTTAGCTTTTGTAGCATCTATTATAACAAGTCCCTATTAAATACTAAATGCATGTAGTTGATGGTATTTATAAAACAATTTAGTCACATTTTTTAATAAACAATCGTTCGATTTTAACTTTCTGTACTTGTTTATAAATATCATTCAAAATATCATTCATACAATGTTATTGTTCTTTTATACCTGTTTGATTAATTTGAATATCATGTTGTATTTAAAACTTGAATATGTATTTGTAGTAGTTGTATAATATGTAACAAATTTAGATCTGGTTTCATCATCAAACCTTCATCGTAAGTGAAAATGGCGGGTCTCTATGGGATTATTGCTTTAAACGGAAACTGGAGATTACCGCAAAAATGACCTGAAATAGCTTATAAATACTTCTCTCCAATAGATCCGCTGTTGCCCCTAAATATAACGAAATCCGTAATTTTTTTAATAAAAAAGCAGATACGATTATATTTGAGAAATTAATTTGTAAGACTTAGTTACCTGATGCCTGGATCTTGCCTGGATTACACAATTTCTTTGACAAATTATCAAAAGAGTCGTATATTTTTGAATCTTTTTAAAGTTTAATAATAAGAAATATCTTAGTTGTTTACAACGACTTTCGTAACGACTAATAAATTAAATGGTAAATTATATATTTGAAATCATATTATGAGACTGAAACTTGTATGCAAACGAATCACAGATATGTTTGATATTATTTAAAGACTTATTTGCTGCCAGTACAACCCTATATTAAATGACAGTCAAGTTCAATTATTATTACAAAAAAAATCAATTATTATAAAACGTGATAAAACAAAAAAAAATCCTGTATACAACGGTCATTGTTTGAAATTTAAGATTCCAAATTGAATTGTAATAAATGTATTATTATTATTATATTTATGTTAATATTTATAAAATGATACCAAAATTTTTTTGTTTTACGCTATTAGCTCGTTGACAGGATATTATAAATTCTAGATTAGTTACAATTTCTTCCATTGGCGTTATGTGGCTGAAGATCAATCATCTTTAAAACGATGTGTTGTGGACTATACTTTTATTATAGAGATTGATATTGATTGATTGTTAACCCCGATAAAACTATAAAACATAAAAAAATTAATTCTTTGGTCACTTTCAATTTTATTTACTCTTTTTATTTAATAAAACTATGTTCTATATTCAATTTTACAACGTTGGGATACCCATTTGATTATAGATGTTTACTGAATTATTCAAACACAATTTTTGCCGTAAGTAATTGGTTTCAACCATATTAAGGTCGAGACGATTATATTGATTTTTAATTGATTAATTTCATACAGAAGCTGTTATCATGTTAACAACGGGTGTGAAATTTGATCTCACTGTACAATTTAGACGAGACTAATTTCATTTATCAGCGCGGTAACTTGGTATATTTATAAGCTAGGATAACAGGTATGCTAGTCTACGGTGTTCTTGATTTCATTAGTCAAACATGGTTCGAAAACAAACTTTATCCCGCAAACTATCGTGTGCACGTAAATTTTATTTCAGATGAAAAACCAAATTCCAAATTTAAGACAACACTTAAGTATGTTTACATTGTAAAATTAAAAACTCATTAAATGTTGAATCGTCGACACGTTTGTTTATAATAATTCTAACTTAAGTTCACTCTTCTGTCGGACAAGTGACTGGGAACAAGATAACCCCACACGTTGCCTCGACGACTTTTACGATTAGACTTTGGTCTGAATCAGTATTATCTATTTCACTCAAACAATGTTGCATTTTGTTGGTATGACAGTAAATACTTTATAAATGCTGAACTCCGCTTCACTGAATGGAGACAGTTGTATGAAGCGTGCTATTGCTAGTCGAGCGGACTGCGTTCGGAGTTTCATTGTAACCCATAGTTCCGACCTCATTTGTATCTCTTTTGACTCATTTACTCTGCTTGATATATTATTTTTAGAGAAAGCACTCGTTTTTGAATTTACCCGTTATCTTATTAGCGTTATTCTTTAGCGCCACTATAAAGCGCAGCCAAGGTCGTGGTGTATTATATATATCGTGGTATATTGTATATTACATAGCGATACAACGTGGTGATTGTGCCAGCCTTTTGACCACTTTGGCCTATGTACAAAGTAATTTAGGTATTCTATCTTTTTCCTTTATATTTCATTATTTTATTTTTTTCAATTGTTGTTTTGTAAATATTCCTGATCGAATGAATGATTACAACAATTATCTTTAGAGTTAAATTTCCAGTAAACCCTTTAAGGATAAAAATACCCAAAGAGCTTAGCAATCTTACAAAGACATATTGTACGTAAAATATTACAAAATATATGACTGGTCGAGTGAGATTCAAATTTCAAAAGATTACAGATCGTTTATTTTGACTACGTACCAAAAAACACAAGATCCCTATTTAGATAAGTATTTAGATTCACTAATACATTTTTAATAAAATTTTTGATAACATTTTTATCTGTACATGTACATATTCATGCTTGCTGACCCCACGGCTACTTTAACGAGTTTTTAATTTTAATTCAAATTTATCTAATGTAATTCCACCCAGGGGTGGTATTTGTCGTCAGCAAAACTACATTGTCGATTCTAACTAACACTCTTGTCAATTTTTTTAATTCCCTTTCTTTAATCCTCCATTGTGCGCAACTAAGAATAAACATAGTTTTAAAGGCTGTTGAGCGGGAAGCTTTAAGTTACCTATAAGTCCCTGAAAAAATAGGAAGTACTATAATTAAAAACGTTTTCTAAAGAAAGTCTCGTAACAGTAATGGCTGTCCAAGCTAGTGCTGGGAAACTTATTTATTTTATAACCAATTAGTGCTGCCTAGAGGTTGCAATGCACTGGAGATTCTTGTTGATAGGTTTTTGGGATGAGCATGTGAAAATATACGTTCCTTTTCGAGCTGTGGCGGTTATCTACTTACAAATGTATGCGCGTATTTGTTCTTTGAGTTCGGTGCGTGGCCATTCACACCATACGCTTTGCTAACCTCAGGCCCAAATATTCGATGAGTTTTTATTATTTTTATTTTTTACTGGCAATTTCAAATGAATCCTACCGGCAACGTAACATTAGTCAATATAATAATCTCAGTTATTATTTAAAAAAGACTCATATTATTATTATTATTATACACTCATATTAAAAAACTTTTATTCATTCATTCAGTAATGATGTCTATTTTTGAGGAAGTCACTCGTTTTACGCATTAGTAACCGTGCATTCGTAAGATCCTTCATGATTTTTATTAATTATCAGTACTTTGAAAGTAATTTAATCAATTTACGGGACTCTTACTACGATTTTAGATTTTTATTTAGCGTAATAAATACATTAAATTATAGTGCAAATAACCGCGATAGTATAAAAAAATTACTATATAAGTACCTTCAATCTCATGTTTGTTGAAAGTTGGTAAATATGGTAGAACGGGTCATTGTCATCGCCTCCGTTTCTTGAAGATAATGCGTTAGCCTGACTAAAACACCATTGTGTCGGAACTGCGAGATTGTATACTGTGACACAGAAAAATATAACATCTTGGAACTGCTTATGTAGTTTTATTTTGTGTTTGTGATGCTGTATATACCATTGAAATTACGTCTTAAGACTCATCGATGACCATCGGTGAGAAAGAGAGGGCTAAATAAATACTTATTACAAAATTTAAAAAAGTATTCATAGCACAAATACACTGGGTGACTTTTTTTAAAATCGCACATGTGTTCCGTCCACTACTAAGAACATCTTTTTCAAAAACATTGTATAGCGGAAATGAAAAAAGAATTATTCTTCAAACAAAATTAGCAGCTGATGTATGAATCTAGTGACGGTTTAACATTAGTAACATTTTGGAATAACTAACAAATAGCGAAAAGTCAGTCTTTAGTCTTCCCTCTAAATATTTGTTTGAGGGTGTTGGTCGTTTGGATAGTTGGGGGAGCGAGACTTGCCGAGCTAACAGATGCAGATGAGAATAATTTTGTATAGACATAAAGCGACATTCCAAATTTATTTCGAAAAAATTATACCCGTGAAGTTTCTTGCCAGTTCGTCTTTACGAAGGTTTTTCCGAACTGGTGGTAGAGTCATGCTTTATTTGAGGTCAATAAGAACAAGTAAAAAATTGTCAATGTTAAGATATAAATATTCGAGCTTGAATTTGAACTTTATTTTTTATCAGTTCCATCATTGATAAGACTTTGACATCAAACATATTTGTAATAATATCCAAAAGCGTAGTTCACTTCTATCCATCGCTTGGATTACAATCAGACAAGGATGTTAAGTTGCGTTTCCAAGAACCCGCCGCAGCTTAGTGTCACTCGGCATCTGAACACCACACCACATTCCTCGTTCGCAGAGTCAATAAAGGAGTTAACACATTTCACATGAACTACGAGCAAAATGCTACGAGCAAAACGCTACGAACAAAATTGTAACTGTTCATAGAGTATCTCTCATTCTTCACTTACTTTAATATGAGTTATTTCGTTTAATTAGCAGCATTGTTTATTCAACAGTTGTTAATGGGAATCCAAGGAGGTGATATTTAGTTTTTACGGAATATATATTTATTTTAATAGTACAACTTTAGCTTTGCGGGAAAATAATCTTCGAAAACTAAATTAATAATGCCGAATATTGTTTTTTATATTTCGAGAGAAATGGTTTTTTTTATTTTAGTAAAATATAATGGGTGTTAAGGCTTTCGAGGTGTTTTAAACCAAGGTGATGTATGATTTGTATGTAACATTCCTTAAATACGAATCCCGGGTACAACGTTATGTTGGGTCCGGCGGCAATTGAAAATCAGCGCATTATCATATATAGCATAATAATGCATTGCCGAGTTGTCAAGCATTTATTGTCATAGTACTTATTACTTTCAGTATATTTAAGTAGGTGGTTTGAATGTATAGAATATACAATTTGACGGCCTGTTTGGTGTGGAGGTAAGTAGCCTTGCCTTCCATGCCAGAGGTCCCGGGTTCGAATCCTGGTAGGACCAGATATTATATAATATTTGCTCTCTAGTCATGGATGTGAATGTATAATTATTTAAGTTTATTTCTAATACTTATATATTTAAAAAAAATATATGTGTGTTTATATATTTCTTAAGTTTATTTATCCGTTATCTAGTATCCATAACACAAGTTCTTATGATTCTTAATTTGGGCTAGATAATGTGATGTGATTGTTAGAAATATTTATTATTATTATTATAGAATAAAGAATACAGTTTGAATGTGTAAGATGTACAAGTTATTTTTTAGAGGATTTATTAATTTCTATTATTGCCCCTACTTGTCCATTTTTATTTTGTACCTGGTGTTGGCAGCAGCTTATGCTGAGATGTGTCCTATTTGACAAACGCACCACAGCGTTACATAATTTAATCTGTACATTAATTTAATCTATTATTCTTATATACTTTTCCCCTTTCTTATTGTTGTTGTTTTTAATTTTTTTGTAAATTGCAAATGTTATTTTTATGTATCTGCGTTGTAGTTGTTTTGTTTAATAAATGTCAGAATTTGAATTTGATGTGGTGATAATAAAGCTTATATTATTATTCATGGTTTTTAAGGTTGCTATTCCTAAAATTGATTCCTATGAATATAAAGTAAGTATCACAGAATGTATTATAACAGTACCTGAACATTAAATAAGATGTCTAATAAAAACGTTTGAAAGCCACCCAATATATTTATTTTAATTATAGCT
The DNA here is from genome assembly GCA_923062675.1 of Marasmarcha lunaedactyla. Taxonomy (NCBI): domain Eukaryota; kingdom Metazoa; phylum Arthropoda; class Insecta; order Lepidoptera; family Pterophoridae; genus Marasmarcha; species Marasmarcha lunaedactyla. The sequence goes on along the minus strand of OV281339.1, from coordinate 5,429,230 downwards.
TTATTTGAAGCGACATGAAGACGAGCCATAAGATCCCAATTGTGGCGAACCCTGACTATGGTGCAGGATTCTGGCGATATTCCAGGGGTTCTATTTTTGAATTTTCGGGTTTCCTAGCGAAAAATGAATTCTATTAATTTTTGTGTAACACGATAACATTTTACAACAGCGTGTAACTTACGCTACAACATGTCAAGAAATGTTATATGTTATAAACACTCCCACATTGGTTGAACTTGGTGTATAACATCGTATAACATTATGTTACAATCAGTTTGGGCTTTGGCAGTTTCAACTAACGTCCCGTTGAGGCTTTGATGATGTTTTACAAAAAAAGTTATATTTTGTTATATCATGTTGTAATCAGTTGTAAAATATTTTGTTAAATTAAGTTGTATAACATCATTAACAATTCATAACTTATGTTATAATTTGTTAAAAAAGTTAGACAACAAATGTTACGCAACAGTCTCTAACGTTATATAACTGCTGTGTGGGAGCACCTTTAATAGCCTGTAGTTAATTACATTTTATCATTTAAAAAATGTGTCAACACAACATCTAAAAGGGACTAAAAATATTTATTCTTCAATCCATAACCTTGGGCATATTCTTAGCCGATTTGTTTGGATGTCAATAATATTTCTTTATTTGACTTTTTTAGTTCCCGTATTTCTATGTTCTCATTTTATTTAACTATTTTGGGGTCTCCATCTGGAGAAAATTGAGATAAATTATTTCAAAGGATCCTTTTACTTGTCATGCCTTAAGTGCAATGGGTGAATATTGAACATAATTATGTACAGAAAAATTTGTTGACAAATTTTTATTCAAACTCTCTATTTGCATACAAATTTACACATAAGGTGAAGAAATAACGTTTCTTCGGACTAGTTCTTTTAGTTTAGTTTACGATGGTAAATACGATACGGCAAAAAAGTAATCTCCCCAAACATATTAACTGAGGACCCCAAAGTAAGGTAAGCTTATGATGACCAATCTACTGGAAGAAACATCCAAACATAGTTTACAAAAAGATCTGCGCATGTACATCACTCTGGATACAATGATGGACGCCGACAACTGGGTTCATTTTATTTAAATAGAATACGAAAATCTGTAATCGAGCGACTCGGGAATAGAGTCCTAAAACCGTTTCAACTTCCTTTCAGCAATTCGGGATATCTGTGTATGTGTGAGTCTGTGTACGCCGTGTACGCGAGACTCACACTGATGTTTGTAACTTTGTTGTCTATGGTTAACGCTGTAAAAGAATAATTTATGCAAGTTACTGCGGTTGGCAGGCTTAGGTTGGTATTTATGCCTTTGTTTAGGCACTTAGTTGGCACTGCGAGTTTGTGCTTAGAATATTATAATATAGGTATGTTTAATACTAGATTATGAGGAACGATTTCTATGTTTGTTGATTTATGACAGACGGCCGAGTGACGTAGTGGCTAGTAGCCCTGCCTCATAAGCCGGAGGTCCCAGGTTCTACTCTGGTCGGGGCACCAATTTGTGTGATGAAAACAGATGTTTGTTCTTGGGTCATGAATAAATATACATATTTATTCTGGCTTGCTTACTTTGGGGCCATAAAGTTGTGTGTTGTCTAGGGATTTATTACTATTACTATTATATCAAAATGTTTGATCGATTAACTCTGAAACTTTGAACCAATGTTAAAAAAAAATCATGCTATTTATACCTGCGTCATCAAAAAATATCTCGCGATATATATTATATCTTTCGTGAAAGAAATAAATTAAATATCAAATAATATTGAGTTATTTCCAACTTCGAATGTAATGCTTCAAAGAGATTTGAAATATAAAAAGGATCTACAGACGAAAAAAGTCAAGTTTAATACAAGACAAGTTTAATGTTGCCTTTTACGTTCTTTCATCTCTTGTACGTCTATTAGGTTATCTGAAAGCTTCAATATTTCAAAATTATTTCTCTGGACTGTGCTCTTAAGAAGTTCTTTTCTTTTTTATTTTCCACTTGTAAACGGGGCAGAATTTTGCGTTCAATTTTTTCCTTGTGAAGAAACCTGAGATAGCCATTTTTATGGCTTCGGTGGCCTGGGTGTACTTCCTCATAATAAAATAAGGAGTCTTAAAATACTCGAAGACGATACTCTTGCTAGGGTGTTGCCTCTTGGACGAGACTTGCGGTTTTTAATTTAATTAATTTAATCGCTAATAAAGTGCCTTCTGCGCCTGAGCCAGTACAGTACAGTATACCATGTTGGGCCAGTTTGAGTCAATAATATCTACTAATTAAAATTCAGGAAGAACGTGGTTCAGTTTCTAGTCAGCAGACTTACATTCGGTATTTCAAATTAAAATCAATTTTCTTACAAGTAATTTAAGAAAACATGCTTATTGCTTCCATTTTATTTGAATTAACTTTATATTTATTCTTCTACCTCAGTGAGTCTTATTCCCCTAACATAGAGTTTAAATTTGAAATTCGGTTAAAGTTATCAGTACCTACGAGTTTGCTGAAAATTCAGCTGGAGAAGACTTGGTTTATTTGGTTTAATTAACTATTATAATGTCGGGATGGTGATAAAAACCGCTTTGAGTGTAAAGTGTTTGCCGTAAGTCTTGAAGACTTACGGCAAACACTCATTAATATAAGTAGTGTGTAGAAATCTTTGCTCTCAGAATTATCTACTGAGCTCATTATTTAATACTGTAATATTATTAATACTGTAAGTATACATACTTATATACAATTATTGTGGGCCTACATGTAATGTAGGCTCATGGTCTTCGTGTTACCGATATTCAAGCCGAGTACATTTTGTACACATGGTGAATAAAAAAAAATATTTGTTTAAAAATGTATGTTTATTTTTAGCACAGTATGCAATCATTTTTCAGCGAAATACTGAGTTCATCCAATTACCACCAACAAAAGATAAAGCATTCAATAAAATTTTATTGTTAACAAAATCAGCGAGTGCACCTATTCAAAGCTAAGATAATTAAAAAAAAAGACCGGTCGATCGATTGGTGTGGTAACCCCTTAGCGCGATTTTGACTTTTTTGTGGGTTGGATTCTTATTGCTAAACTACGTCCAATTTAAAAAAAAATATTTTTGAATGAAGTGATTTTGCTAATGTAGAATTCTTTAACTTTCGGAAGCCTCATTAGTTATTGATGGAATTATTGAACCGTGTTCGGGTTACGTTTTACCGATAACTCTCTCTGGAGTATGCCAAGGGAGAACTTTTGTTCTAGTAAAACTGATATTTTCCTTTAACTTTTGCAGGCTGTAGAAAGAAATACGGAAGATTGTAAAGTATTTTTATGTTAAATTGTTAAAAATAGTGACTAATGAGTAAAACTGATGATTAGGAATTTGTACTGAGTACTTAAACTAGGCTTAACTTAAGTTTAGATTAGTCAAACGCTCCGTATTCTCGAAATTGTGAAAAGACTTCAAGTTATCAAATTAATACTTATATATGCATGTTCTTCGTATATTTTTTGTATTTATTATTATAAATCAATGTCATAAGTAAAGATTGATATTGAAAACAAAATCGGCAGAAATAGCCCGCCGCGGCAGATCGACGGCTGATTGCTATTTTTCAGTTAACTAACTAAATACAAAATAACTATTAATGTTTATTTATTAATGTAATTTATTTTGAGTCCACCAGCATCTAAATAAAGATTTAGTTTTATTTTAAGCTCTGTAGCACTTAGCTCAATATCTGAAGGTTAACTTTTATCCTGAAATCGCCGCGTTTTAATTCGTTTGTAACTTTGGTGCGAAGATAAGAAGTTTTCTTATTAATTACTTTGGTTTAACAGTAATTTATGAGACACATAGAGAACGCGATGATAACAGAAATTCCCCATTCCATTTAAGTTCTTATAAATTAACGTGTAATTGTAAATATTGAGAAGCTTTCGCTATATTTTCAACTAGTTTTATAAACATTGATGAAATCAGAAAGCGAATTGCGAAAAATGGTATTAAATTATTTACTTCATTGTACAGAAGGGACTTTCTAAGGGTTTACAAATGTTCTTATTAACAGTTTCGCAAGGCTAAAATCTGTAATGTACTTACACTTACTTCAGACTTATCCCAGCTAAAAGGTCAAACAAAAAGCAACTTTGTCCCATACAGGATAGGATAGCAATTGAAAAACCACTCTTGTCAAATATTTTTACTGACGTTCTCATCACTATCAAGGATAAAACAAATAGCTTTTTATTTGAGATAAATCTTAAATAATTTCTAAGTATGCTTTTTAGATTTCAGGGTTTTAGACCCTGCTTAAAATTTGTGTCACCGTGTACGAGATAATATGTAAAACGGCCTCTCCTATTTAGAAAGAGGTTTTCCGTTTAATTTCGATGTTGACCCAGTAGTGAGAATAAGAAATAGAAAATGGGTGCTAATTAAACATACATCTTTTTAATAGTATTATTCGCCTCTAAAAATCTATATTGCCTTCCAAATTACTAACTCAGCCACAATTTACGAGCGTCTGAACGATACTATCTTCGTCACTAAAAATATGTTGTTATATGTTTTGGCTATAAAATTTTAAATTATCATCCAATTTCGATTATGGCGCTTTGCCGGGTGCTCCCGCACCACGCTCGCTTCGCTCGCTCGGCTGCGCATGCGATAAACGCAGCCTAACCCAAATTTAACAACTACGATTTCTATAGAATATTTAGTAGGCGTTGCAAAAAAGACGAATTAGTGTATTAAAGGCTACCTCATTTTCCCATAGGTTTAGTTATAAAATTAGAAGTTTGATCACGTAGCTTGAAATTTGTGGCTAGACTTATGATTTCCCACAGAAAATTGGACAAATGAATGTGATATCAAGATATAATTATAGCGCGTTTCATTCATGAAGTCGCGCCGCACAACGTTTTTGGCTATCGGTACATCGTAGTGTGCGACCGTAGAACAAAAGAGTAAAGGGACTTTGCGATTGAAATCCACTATATACTTCAATATTTTTTTTTTCGGGAGGAAAATGCATTACGCATACTACCCGGGCGCAGGGGGCCCCCGAGTGGTTATGTGGGACACCCGTATAGGCTAATGAGAGCCATGATATACCCACTAAAAATACCCCAATCATCCGTCTCGTCGCCTTGTGACGGGGTTACGGGAACGCTTTCGCACACATCCGCGACCCCGCCGGCGGCAGCCGCCCATAAGCGGCTGCATCGCGAAAGCCCGAAGGCCCTCCACGATGGGCGCACCAGATGGTAATTTGCGCCTCCCTCCTCGGCCTCCACCAGTACTGTAGCAGACTCCCCCCGCGTCTCCTACTAGGAGGCAATGGATACCAGATAACTAGTACCTGGTGGCAGATCAGGTCTGTGGTTCTGCCACCGACCTCACCTCGGCCGCAGAGGATAGGGCAAGCGGCGCACCACAATAGCAACATGCCTCTTCCTCTGCGGCCCCACCAGTGCCGTTTCGACGGAACGGCCCCGCCAGCCAGCAGGGGGTAGGGAGAGTGGCGCACCGTAATACCAACACGCGTCTCCCCCTGCGATCCCTCCACGGCCGCAGAAGATAGGGAGAACGGCGCACCGTAATACCGGCACTCCTCTTCTTCTCCGGTCCCACCTCCAAGCGCGTCCTCAGCGGACTTGTTCAGCCCACTGGGAGCGCCCTCCTCAGGCCAGCCGGCGGCCCAAACAGGCCAGCCCTGGTTGCCTCTTAGTTCACCGTGGGTGAGCAGTCCTCGGATACTAAGGCCCCCCGCCACGACAAGGCGGGCAACCATCGGGGGGGGATATGCTTCAATACTACTTTAACTAACGCTAATTGGCCATTATTTTTTTAAGTGAACATAATAATTATTGTTTTTAATCATCATAAATAGTATACATGACAGTTTCCTTACATTACATTTTTCGATATTATTTGTTGTTTTAATTTAATTCTGTTAAGGTTTTCTATGGCTTTCATTTGAATTTTTTACTGAGAAAGGTTTTGTATAAGGTTTTAGTGTCTGAGTTTCGCGTTAAATATAAAACTCAAATAAAACTTTGAGGGTTCTGCTAAAAGATTTTTTACTAGGGTTTCTGTAGAGGAACTTAGCACCCAAAATATATTTATTTAGATTAATAATGGATGACCTAAGTTAGAATGATAGGCAATTGAAATAGCAAAATATATTACGACCAGTATGGTATGTATATAAAAGAGAAAATATAGTCTGGATTTACCACAATATGTTGTTCTTTTGTTTAGTTTAGACTAAATTTATATTGATATACTTATAATGTGATCTATCTAATACGCAAAAATAATTATAATTAATTATATTAATGATTTCAAAATTATGTTAATATTATATATATTGGGACATATCTATAAATTTCATTAATTTAAACTTTATTGACTATATAATCTTTATTAACGAACAGGAATTTTTACAAATTAACAATAGGAATCAGAAATAGGAAGCAAAAATAATAGTTAAAGATAGAATACAACACCTAAGTTATTAAGTAAGTCATGTCGCATTGGATCGCAAACGGTAACCGTTGCGCCCGCGCAACCATCCCGATAACTCCCAGTCTTAGGGACACGAGTTTCAGTCACCAATCGTCAAGTCTTTACACTGAAGATTCGATGCACACCTCACGGTGTCTACGCCAAAAGCTTCAAACATTTATATTTAATAGGATATGTACCTAATAAAGTGTATTTGTTGAGTCTCATATTCATTGGCAAGCTTACGTTTCAGGCAGCCACATAATTCGTTGCACCACCACAGGTTATTTAATACTTGTACAATTATTTGGCAGTTCTCCTCTGTAAATGATGTCAGTTTACAGATTAATTATATCTGTACCCTCGACGCAAAAAGAGGAATGCTAAACTATAATGATAATAACGATAGTGATTGCTGCGATAACCTTTGTTACAATACAGACCACTCAGATATAGATAAATTGTTCTCTTCGGTAATTGATTCACTTAGTAATGCATCTGCAAGTTACCTCTGTCTTACCAAAAGACAGAGCTACAAGAAAAAATATGTAACTGGGTAGAATCAACACGTTAAATCAGGGAGGCTACTCCCTGTGAGCTGCTTAAAGGGTTAAGTCCATTTTAGGCCGTCAGTAAGCTTTATGTTTCAGCACTTAATGGACGAATGGAATGCACGATAATTCGTATCATATATGTAAATGATTATTTAAAAAAGTATCAGAACTAAAATATTTTCCAATAAAATTATCTCAATTAATAAGAAACAAAACCTGAGGAGTCTCCATACAATAGCTGCGCAACGTTGGGGTTACCGATTCAATGCAAAAGAAGTTTTGCTGGTGGCCTATTATTCTAAAGACAAAGTAAAGTATGTTTCATAAACAGTAAAGTAAACATAAAGTATACATTTAAAACTAAATAAATAAAATCAAAAAAATATTACAAAATTAATTATGTTAATTGTATAATCTTGCAAAGCATTATTTCGATTGCAACTATAACTTTTTGTGAGTTTTATTTTTTTTTAGTTCGGGATCCCTATCACCAAACTTCAAAATTCAAATACGTCAATCCAATATAATATATTCGCTCTGTTATTTTGCAACAAGTGGATGTGCTCTTTCGGTTTTCCTTTTTTTTTAGTTTTTTACTTCCCATGTTATTTCCTTTTTGATTTTCCTTGTGTGAAGTTTAAGCGCGACAAACACTCGCTGCGGGTCGAGAGATAATGTGGCTCAGTAGCGTCAGTTTCTCGCATTTTGAGACCTCCTCGAATTGTCGCGGGTACAGACCTCTTCCTTTAAAAGCCTTTAGGTTAGTCTTATGTATAAATGTGTCTTCTTTCTATATTCTAATTAAGATTTTGGACACGTGACTCTAGTGTTGTACGTAAGATTTCCTTTGACTTCATTATTTAATTTAAATACCAAAAACAAAAAAGTTAATTCAATAACCTTTTAAATATGGTTTATGACTATATAGTCAATCTATTAAAAATAATCATGACGGTATTATATGCTGAAATATCATCGGCCGACAGCTCAAACACTATGGACTTAAGCCTTTAATTTATGGGTATGCCTAGGCATGAAGATTTATTTGAAAGTATGTGTACTAGGAGGATTTTTAAAAATAAACTAAAATATTGCCAACGTAATGAAGAACAAATACAAATGAATGTTATTGCATCATAACTTAAAGAAAAGAAATTTAAAGATTTTTGGAAAGCGCCAATAAGTTAAATGCTAGGACTAGCCTTCCAACTGCTATTGCAGGCAAGAGTGACTGTAAAGACATTGCCAACATGTTTCGGAGGACCAGCATTAGCTCTTAAGGAAGTGGTGCAGGAGTCCGACTCTGAGGTCAGTTGTAATGAGACACCGGTCGGTTTTACAGCAAAACAGGTTTCCGCTTTTATTAACAGCATGACTAAAGGAAAATCACCTGGCCACAACGGCCTCAGCATCGAGCACCTGCAGCACGCTGGTAAGCACATAGGTAGAGTACATGCTATGTTATTTACATTCTGTGATTGACATTGTTACCTACCAGAGGCTATGATGAGAACAGTTGTAGTGCCTTTTGTTAAGAATTCGACTGGGGATAAAGGTATGTGTAAAAATATTAGATGGACTGCTTGAACGGGTAAATTGCTAAGTTCACACATCAGCTGAGAGATTACCAGTTCGGTTTCCGGGCCAGTCTGTCAACCGAAAATGCTATTTACACCTTAAAGCAAACAGTTATCTATTATACAGACCGAAAGACGCCATTATATGCAGCGTACTTTGATCTATCCAAGGCGTTTGATAGAGTTCATTATACCATACTTTTTAAAAAGCTTACCTCTCTTGGCTTACCCAATGAGCTCATAAATGTACTCAGGTATTGGTTTAATAATCAAACAAATTGGGTTAGATGAGGAGACGCTGCATCTGATGAATATCGGCTAGAGTGTGGTGTAAGACAAGGAGGCTTAACATCACCTTTCTTATTCAATTTATATGTTGATCAGCTGATCGTTGAACTCAGCAATACTATGGTTGGCTGTTCAATTGATGGAAAAATAATAAATAACATAAGTTACGCCGATGACATGGTGTTGCTGAGCCCGTCGATCCACGCTTTGAGAAAGTTGTTGAAGGTATGTGAGAATTATGCTGACAGGCATGGACTTATGTATAATGTCAAAAAGTGTGAACTTATGGTATTTAGCGCGGGTAAAAAGTTATCCACTAACATTCCTGGGCTCACACTCAATAACATTGAATTCAAGCGGACCTTCAAATGTAAATATCTTGGGCACGTTATAAATTCCAACTTAACGGATGACGATGACATCGAAAGAGAACGTAGCGCTCTCGCTGTACGTACCAATATGCTGGCTCGAAGGATTGCACGTTGTACACCACAAGTTAAATAAACATTTAGAGCCCATTGTCAATCTTTTTACCCGTGCAGCCTTTGGGTTAGTTATAAGAAAGATTACTCAGCTCTACGTGTACAATATAACAACGGTTTTAGAATACTGTTGGGGCGCCGCGGTACTGCAGCGCGTCAGGCATGTTCACGGAGGCAGGAGTAGACAACGCATTGTTCGCGATTACAAGAAAAATGGTCGCCTCACTAATGCGCCGGAACTGCGACAGCTCTAAGAGTATTCTACTAGTATTAAAGGATATATCTACCTATATATTAAAGATAGTATCTACCTAACATAGCTCTATATTAAAACATTGAATTGTTGCCACCTACAATGTAATGTAAAATAAAATTTAAAAAAATCAATAAATTGTAATTACTAACATTAAAATATAATTTTTAAATTGTGGATTAAGTGTCCCAAATAAGTTATTCTTATTATAACGAATCGATGATGAATGGTTTGTTGATAGCTTACTATTATATTATATTACATTTGTTGACCTTTTTTTTCTTTGATTAAAGTAATATAGCGGAAAAGAGTTGAAAAGCTCCTGTGGCGTGGACCTCAAAAATCTTGCTACTGGTCGCCTGATTTTACTTGTGGAATGGTATAGTCACTACGTGAACCGAGCCGACAGTATACAACACAACACAAAAAACAAACGAAAATATACTGATACGAAATATTTTGTCTTGCTCGCACCCCCATGTTTTGCATCGTTCTATCTCTTTCATGACGGGGAGTTATATAACTAAGTTTCTGTGACTGTACCAGAGCAATTTTTTAGGTAAGTAATGTCACTTATGCTCCGCCATTTTTAAATCAAAGTCTTTATTACAAAACTTTTTATATATTCGTTCGCAGTAATATTTTACGAGGTGTCGTAGTACTGTAATTTAGTCAGGTTTTTTGACAAAGTTGCCCTCTTATATATTTGGTATAGGCGTAGCATTTTATTAGTGACATTATTTCTTTATTATTATTATATAAATAAACATTTTATGTAATAAATTACATAATGTAATTTTCTTTATTTTAAAATTATTAACGCTCTTATAACTGTTTTTGTAATCACTTATTTTAACGAAGGTTAAAAAGATATTTAAAGATTAAGTTCTTCTAAATAAATTCAACGAAAATTCCCCTTCAAAGTATTCAAATAGAGAACAAGGTTCTTGCACGTCTCACCCGTTCCCAGTGCCAGTCTTTGCAATGTGAGCATCTCTTCCCGTGGCCTAATGGCCTGTGCCGAGGCTAAGTTAGGTCAAACAATGAACAATACCAGTGAAAAATAACTCTTATGCACGGTTTACATGTATCAAGTAGTTAAGTTGGTAACTAAATTTTAAGTTACTACATGTCACTTGTGTGTCATAGAACGAATCCTAATCTACTTAATCACTTGCGTGCTAAATTTTAAGTTACCAATTGTCACTTAACTGACAGTTTACACGCAATTTTTAACTTAAAATTTTGTTAAAATTTAGTTAACTACTTAACGCTTGTAAACCAGCCATTAAACTCATCAGATTTGATAATAATAATATTTATTCATGCCAAAATAGTACAACGTTGCTCGTAAATAAAAGTTATCTTAGAATAAAGGTAATAATAATAATAATAATCTTTAATCCACTGCAAAAATACATTTGCAGGGCAACACCTTGACTATTGTAATAAATATAACATATCTGTGAGACAAAAGCCAGTGTCCTTTTGCCGGTAAAATTAAATACATTTCTTTGTGAATAAAATAAACAAAACGAATAAAAAATAGGTTAAATGAAAAAAAATAGTGCATAGTCTTTTTACATTTCAGACTGATTTACTTCTACAAAAATAACAATTCACTGCTACCCAGAGGGAGTGTAAGAGGATGTGTATTAATATGTTGTGTGATGGTATGTAGCTGTGTATGGTGTATGTAGGAGTAGGTGTGTATAAATGGGATGTATGTGTGCACGAAAGACGACATTATTTTATTAAGTGTATCAAATTAACAAATAATACAAAATTACATCAAGTACCGAATAAAAAATAGATCGGCATAGATTTTAAAAAGGGCGATATAATAATAAAGACTCTGTTTGTTCATAGTCTAATGTCATGAACCCCATTATTAGCACAATCTTAGCTTCACGATTGGAAAGGGGATATATATTTAATAGTTTATTTATTTTATTATACTTATAGCATTATAGACATTGCTGTCGCTTTGTATGAGCCGTACGATATTTTAATGGTCGGCCTACGTTGGTGATTGTCCTTTTTTTATTGTTCGAGCTCTTATCGAGCTAAGGTGTACAAACGATACTTATTTATTTTTAGGCATTAATCTTAAACAATACATTTATTGGCTACAATTCTTATTATAGAAAGTACCACTACGCCACAACTAGACTACGGCCGTAGTCTGTAATAAAGGCTACATCGCCGTTCCCAGTAACATTATAGGAGTTTATTTTGCCTTTATTTAGAATACGTTACTAGCTGAAAAGTACAATAACTGCATTCTTAAACATTTATATCATGCAAAATTAAACAAAAAAAGATGTTAATACATATTGGAATAACCTATATTCAGACATTTAATTTTAAAGTTATCAATCGAACAAAAACATGTGAGATAACAATGCATCAGCCTTAAAACAAGCTAAAATTATTATTATTAGCATATACGTACAAATAGATACAAATATAACATCATCAGATTTGTACCATATTTTTAATATTTCAAACTCTCACACCACATTATCTAGCCCAAATTAAGTATCATTAAAGAACTTGTGTTATGGAAACTAGATAACGGATAAATAAACTTAAGAAATATATAAACACACATAGATATTTTTTAAATATATAAATAATAGAATTAAACTTAAATAAACGAAAATCGTCACACACGTCAAACACGTCCATGACTAGAAAGCAAATATAATAATATATCTGCCGTTACCAGGATTCGAACCCGGGACCTCTGGCATGGAAGGCAAGGCTACTTACCTCCACACCAAATAGGCCGTCAATGCGTCATTCACCATAAATGCTGTTAGGAAGGTGCTTTGGTTTTCTTAATTGAAAGCAAGTTCATATTCATTATCGTTGTTCTATAAAAAAGGCGTTGTTACCGAACCACTTTTGCTGTATTTATTTCGGCAGCTTTCTTGGGCCTAATCTTGAGGGGACGATGTTTATTTTAGAATATTTTGTTCAGCTTTAAGTTTTTCTTACATTTCGTTACACTAAGATTCCATAATCTCTGCATCCCTTCACTAAATTCAAGATAAAATTATCATAGAAACTTTTTGTCACACAGGTAATTATAAATTCAAAGATTATTTGGATGACAAAAGGGCGTGGGATTGATCTATTCGCTGTGTTTTCTGCCGGCTTTTCTCTTCTACCTGTAACACCTATCAAAAGCCGAATTTAAGACATAAGGTATTGTTTTGAACTTCAATGAGTGGATTGGATTTTAAATTTCTAAATTATTTGCTTTTTACTCCATATAAGATTGACCAGAACATAGTTGTATTTAAAAAATTAATATATCATCACAGATGATGTAACAACATTCTTATATCGAGTTTTTATCAAAAACACTTACAGTAATCGTAAAATGAAAGTACTTACCAAACAAGTTACTCAGTAAGAAACAGAAAATTTAAATTTAAAGCACTTTTGAGTAGAAAATGGTTAAATTTTCATGTGGCACTTTGTTTCATTTAATTATTGTCCCGAAATGGCGTCAGATTTAACGAAATAATTTAAATTTTAACACGTGCACCGGATGTTTCCTTAAAGTGAAAAGGCAGGCCTTGTCCTCATTTTGGTGCATGTTTTAATAGTAGGATAACATTTATTTTAACAAAAGCTTCACGCGTGCCACGAAAATATATTGGATTTTGCATTTGCGAAGAAAAACTATTTAAAAAAAGCTTTTCGCGCTGTAGCATGGTGTACACCGTACAAATACAGTTGATGTAGAAACACTGAATAGCCGACCAAAGTGGAATTAGTCGCGTGTGAATGTGTTTAATGTCCTAGTCCAAACACAGACATGTTTCAACATTCATAGAAATGTATCAACCGCCAAGGACCTAGGTATTATTATATAAATGAGTTCAGTGCGCCTTTGGTTATTAAACCCGCGAAAGGGATGCTCGTGTTTATTATATACAGATTTTTAAAATGAGAATTATTTGTATTTTTGTGAAAGTAGCCAAAAAAAGTTACGATCCTCCGTTTCAGTACACGATCTATTTTAATATATTTTACCTGATAGGATGAGGTTACTTCTTCTAGAAAATACTATACCTGATAGGGAGAGATTAATTCTTTCAGACAAGGTATAAAAAAACAATCTTACGCTTTTACTACAATTTTTGTTGTTCTACATTGCACTGCTGTTTGTTTGTTGTCTTTTACAACTTTTACGACTCTGCCTCTTTTTCAAATGGTAAATAAACAAGTTGTTATTTTCTTGTTGAGACAACATCCACTTATACTGTTTCCTTCCCGCTTAAAAAAGGCTCAAGAAACTTTCAGCGGAAGAGAAAAATCTGATAGGAACAGTGAAATGAAATGCTCAGATCGATATTTGCTGTAAAACAGGTAGTACGATAACATTTTCAATTTATAACAAGGGTTTATAGAGGTAAATGTGTAGTGTTAAGGTGATTAAACACAAAATGAGGCTGGGCCCACCCTAATGTCTAGGGGCAGGATATAACGGGCCTTTACTATTTGATTTCGACAGCAGCTCGAACTTGTTTCTGTTGGGCTTCTAATTACAGTAAGTTTAATTAAACCCGAATCTTTTATATTCGTTATCTAACAAACACTTTTGCAATTTTTTATCAATGTACCGAACACCTGTGAATACCTTAGCTAAGTCAAACAATTTTGTATTACGAAAAGTTTTACTTCACGATCAAAGTAATATACCTTTTTTAGTCCTTCATTAAAAATCTACTTTTTTTTCAAAGAAAAAAAAAGAAAACCTTATTTCCTGGTATCAAACGAAACTTAATAAAGATATATAATGTTTATTCATATTTCCGGACGCAAACATCGTTTTCGTTCGAGTTTTAAAGAAGATGAAAACATGGCTTTCCTCGTTTTCCTTTTTGCCTCGTAGTGTTGACGTTGCTAACTGGATCTGCAGTTTCTGATGTTCGAAAAACATAAACGAAATCATTCTTTTGATTTTTATGATTTATCCGCTTTGGAAATATTTTCAAAGTTCCCCGAGGCGCCGTGAAAGGTGGTGATTTGAATGATATGGATTAAATCGGAGGGTATAGAGTTTTATATAAAATAGGTTGAACTAGCTGTGCCTGATTTAGAACGCTAAAAAAAATTACACGAATTTTGTATCAAATTATGTGTGATTAGCAAATGGAAGTCCTTACTGATTGTGGGTACTTTGTTGGAACTTTGTACTTGATTATTAAATTATTTTTCATTTTATGTATGTCTCACAAGAGACCAGACTGCACCGTTGTCACTTTTCCTATGCCACCAGTCATTGTCTGTTCTGAATTGAACCGAGAACTTATTTAAAAAAATTGTTTATAATCGTATCGAGCAGTCACTGAATTATTAAATATATTAGGTCTTTACCTATGAAATTGCCGTTTTTCACGAAATAAATGAAGCGTAATTTTTTTATATATTTTTTATTTCTATTAATCAAAATAATCACCCATGCAATCAATGCATCTTTGCCAACGCATTGGTAGCTTATTGATGCCTTTTTTGAAGAAATCAGCTGGACGGGAGGCAACAAATTCTTCAAAGGCATTTTGTACTGCCTCTCGGGTATTGAATTTTTTTCGCGCCAAGAAGTTATCCAAATTCTGGAAAAAGGAGAAGTCTGTAGGCGCAAGGTCTGGTGAGTACGGCGGACGACGGAGAACTTCCAACCCCAACTCTTGTAGCTTGGAGACCGTCTGCTGTGCAGTATGAGGTCGCGCGTTGTCGTGCAGGAGCAGTGGAGCCGAACGATTGACCAAAGCTGGTTGGAGACGTGCGAGCTTCTCCATCATTGTGTTCAGTTCTTCACAGTACACATCTGCAGTAATGCTTGTCCCGTTTGGCAAGAAGCTGTGATGAATTACACCCGCGTTAGACCACCAAACAGTGACCATCACTTTTCTAGGGGTAAGTTTTCGTTTAGGCCCTAAACGTTTAGGGCATTGTTTGGGTGCTGAACCAGGGTCCAACCAACTTGCAAAGCGCTTACGATTGTCAAACAGGATCCATTTCTCGTCACAAGTAACAATGCGGTTCAGAATTCCTTCATTTGTATGTCTGCTGAGCAGAGCAAGGCACGTCTCCACGCGTACTTCCCGCTGGCGGTCATTGAGCTCGTGGGATACCCATTTGTCAAGCTTTTTTACCTTGCCAATTTGACGCAATCATGGACCAATATTGTTTTGATGCTAACGTCGAAAGCTGCTGCTAATTCAGCCGTGGATTGAGTTTCATGAGCTTCCACAATTGCCTTTAATTCGTCATTGTCGACCAAAGTTTTCGGACGAGCACGGGGTTCATTTTTCAGGTCAAAATTTCCAGAACGGAAGCGGCTAAACCAATAACGGGTGGTGCGTTCGTTTGTAGTGTTCGCTCCGTAAACGTCGTTGATGTTGCGTGCCGCTTGTGCCGCTTTGCTGCCACGACGGTACTCATACTCCATAATTACGCGAATTTTTAACTTATCCATGATGATGAAAACTGTTCGAATGCGTTGAAAACAAAACACTAACTATTAAACAAATGACGATTTTAGAAAAAGAATTCCATTTTTGTCAAATAAAATTAATTTGAAATTAGAATTATCAGTAAAAAAAAATATTTTCATTTGAAATAGCCAGTACGGCAAAACGGCAGTTTCATAGGTAAAGACCTATTATAATTATAGACATTCTGACATATAAAATGTCATCTGTTATGGACAAAAGTGTTGTAGTTATGTGGTAGTGGCTCGGCCTTACGCTCGTATTTCGGGCCCGGTTTGAGTAGTAACAGACGTTTGTGTAATAAACACAGATGCAAGTCGACCTGGCGTGGATATTCGTTCTCTATTCTCTCTCTACAACGTCTTGAACTTTTTGGCCATACAGAAGAGAAGGTCTAATTTTGGACCCTTTTATTTGTGCTTCAAGTCCATTTCATCACTCGTTTTGTGTTACAGATAACTTCGTTACTTTAAAGTCTAAAAAACGATTCGTTGAACTCGTATTTCATCTCGAAAGGCAACACCGGTGAGGTTCGAGATGGTATCGATCGTTCGGTAGCTCTGGACTCCCTTGGCTTCGCACGGCTGGGACTTAATCATGAATTATTCACCTCATTATAAGAGACACAGGTAATGAGCATGATCTGCTCAGATATTCAATTCAAGCATGTCACAACTGCTTTAAATCATATTACATCTTTTATTATATTTGATACTTAGGTTTTTAAAATTTTGGTTTTTAATTACACATTTATTTTTTTATCTAGAAAATGTTTCTTTTTATATTTACACAGTTAATCAGTTTTTTTCCAATTTTTATTAAGACAAACGCCTATTTGCTTAAGTCAGCTGTAAAGAGAACATAAATATATAAACTCAAAATAACTGAATGTAGCATGTAAATTGTAAGCTTACAATTTACAATATTTTGTCTTGTAAAAAACACATTACATTTAAAACACCGTCATCACATTGGAAAATCAGATCCAAATATATTATGCAATAAAAATAATAGCTCCATTTGGGACAGTTGGTATCGTGACAAAAAAAATCGATATTCAAAATATTTTATTTCATCACAAATAATTTTAAACTTGTTGAAAGTTTTCTTTTTCTTTATCTTCGAGATGCGAGATTGCGTAAAATCAACTTTACTTCATCTTTGAAGAGGTTAGACTATTTATTTTGGGTAGACTGAGAGAAACAAGTGCCGGGGAAAAAAACCTCTCGACAAACTCGATTAAAAAATTATAAAGTCCTGGGGGAGAAGGTATGCAATTTGAAAATCTATTTTGAAAGCATTCCTCACACGAGTCGGGGTACAGATCCTCTTTACCACCGCGGCACGAATCACACTTGGGACTGTCTTGGGGGCCCATAAGAAATCTAAATGCACCCAATGGAACATGTCCTGACCGAACTCTCATACTAAGGACCAGCTCTCTACGTAATCAGTTTTAAATGTTAAATAATATTTTAGTTAATTAACCGTGAACAGATTTATATTTAAACATTCCCCGTGTTTTATGAGTAAGATTTTCTCTAGGTGTCCCCGGATAAGTTCTAGATGTAAGAATTTGTTCTGTGTTCCTCCTGCTAAATCCAATTATACTGCGAATATGTTTTTAAAATTTAATTCTGTAGGTATATTTACGTTTGTGTATTAAAGGAAAATTAGGGAGGAGCTCATTATCCAATAATCTCTATCTTATATATTTGTATTTATTTCGATTAAATTGTAATAATGTAATGTTTATGTATTAATAATGATTTAACTTGCAAAAATTTTATTGCTGTAACTACCTTAATTGAGTTAGTCAATGGTGGAAACTTTATTGATTCGTTATATTATTTATATTAATTTTATATAACTTTATTAAAACATTGTATGTTTCCCAAATAAATAAATAAACCCTGAACAAGAACCTATCGAAGAAAATTCCCAAAGTATTATTAACTGTCAAGTAGTTACAGGCGGCAGTTCTGTTAACGTATTCATAAAACTTTT
The DNA here is from genome assembly GCA_923062675.1 of Marasmarcha lunaedactyla. NCBI lineage: Eukaryota > Metazoa > Arthropoda > Insecta > Lepidoptera > Pterophoridae > Marasmarcha > Marasmarcha lunaedactyla. Next base: position 5,411,052 of record OV281339.1, on the reverse strand, counting down.
TTATTTCTAAAAAACTCATTATTCATAAAACCCAAACCAATGTTTTTACTATAAATTTTTGCAAACACGTTATCACACTACCATATCAGCTTGTGAGTTTACAGAACAAAGGCACTTGAAGTCTACGGTCGGTACCGAATCAAGAATCAACAACGTGCCTGAGTTATTATTATGTATTTATTTTGAAATGACAGGAAACCTAGCAGTTAAAGTAAATACATTTTTTAAAACAAAAATAGCCAAATAAAGTTTTCACGGATACGATTCAGAATAATATTTAACAGTCACAAAGTAAGGATAGAAAAAATATATGCATATATAAGAGATGTGCAAATAGGATACAACAAAGTTATAAGCACAATATGTAAATGCTTGTTATAAACAAGCGTTTATATAATTTGAGGTATTTTATTATCAAATTTTAAACTTATAAGATATCATGCGTCTACAATTTTTTATTTTTTTTGCGTAACAAAAGCTGAAGCCCTTGGGATGCTGGAGTGAAATACGTCGAAGTCATTTAATTATGAATAAACACTTAATATGAACGAAGTCCAAGGCATGGACGCCACCTACCATAAGGTCGGTTGCTAAAACTTGTAAATGTCGTAAATAATTATAATAAAAAAATGCTCGCATATTTTGTTAAAAACGCCTAATTTTACCTTCAATTTGAAATTGCTATGTTGAATTGCCACATTCATAAAATAAACTTAAGTATGACATAAAGTAGCTATATAGCAACATTACCAAGATATATTTCAGACAATTTATTGACTTTCTTAACAATTTTCTACTGGAGAAAGCTGCATTATTTTATTCTCTTTTATCAAAACACAGTTGGTTGAGCAAAAGCTATTTTTGCCACGATGCGACGGCCGAGTAGCCCTGTCTCATACGCCGGAAGTCCCAGGTTCGAGTCCTGGCCGGGGCATTCATTTGTGTGATGAATACAAATGTTTGTTCTCGGGTCATGGTTGTTGATATTTATATATGTATGTTTATTCTGGGTCCCCCCCAGTTCGCCCCCCTCCTTCCCTTTACTTTGGGATGGCCCCAACAGTTGGTGTCTTTGTCTGGGGATTGATTATTATTATTTATTATTTAATATTCCTATGCTATTATTACATAACTGATTAGTTGATTCTATGTATGTTATCCACAATCAGTTGCTGAAGTTGCAGACGCAAAGACGTAGTTTCAACTAAAGCACCAGTTAACTATTTCCATGGCCGGCAAACTAGCATCCGACCCATCTGATGGAAACTGGCCAACACACCCTTAGACAACATTCATCTTAGGTGCTTAATTTAAATATCGACTAATAATGCTAATAAACTATAGTCCCAGTTCTTTCAAGCGTCGAGTGAATAGGTATCTCGTGGATAGACGTGTAACACCTTCGTCTTCATCGTCACTTTCCATCAGGTGAGATAGAAGACAAACGACTAATCCTTTTTCAGTAAAAAAAATGGGTGGATATTGCAATTGTTCCAATAATTGTACTGGTTGTTCCGGATCCGAAACACAACCAGGCGGTAAAAATAGGGAGGACTGTAGTTCCACCTCAGACCAGATCTTAACAAAGAAACTCTAGACATTTATTGATATTTTAATTGACTTATCAAATGAATCATCTGGACACCTACGATTTAATGATGTCTACGCAAGCACGATGCTACATACCGTCCGGCGGATTGCGTAGCGGTTTCTGGCTACGAAAATAGTGAAAAAATTTACTAAGTACTTCGAGTGGAACCGTTATTGTATGTTTTTTCTCTCTTATATCACTTCCCTCTAATATGATTGAAGAGGGCAATGGCCGCATCCTGTGTTAGCTCGTGCACGGGTGCCGTTTGAGGGTGTTTGTCGTTTGAATACTTGGGGGGAGGGAGACTTGCCGAGCTTACAGATGCAGATAAGAATAATTTTGTAGACATAAAGAAGCTCTGTAAATTTATTTAAATTTATTTATTTAATAAAAAAATATTCTCGTTTCTTGCCAGTTCTTCTTCACGAAGGTTTCTCCGAACTGGTGGTGGAGTAATGGTCAATGTTGAGAAATAAATATTTAATTTGTATAGAAGTAATATGGAATGGATAATATTATGAGAAGAAGATATAGGCTTCTTCTTTCATTAGATTTTTCGCTGCCACCGAACGAAAATTTGTGTTTCCTTTTTAATGAAATATGTAGGTACATATTTATGTTTTTATAAATTACCTAAACTTTTATGCAACTTTATTTAAACTGCATGAAAATTTTCTCTGTACAGTCGACCAAGAAAGCCGCAAGAAAACCCTTTCTGACAAAACTGGTAACCAAAATAGCTGTAAGCTTGAATCAGTAACTGTCCAAATATTTTTAGTGATACACCACATTTTTATCCGATTGTACTATATACTAGCATAATATAAAAACGATGAATTAGCGTTATTCGTTTGTTTTCTGGTTTAATGTGAGCTCAAAAACTACTTATCTAATTTGAATAATAATAATAATAATATTTCTAACAATCACACCACATTATCTAGCCCAAATTAAGTATCATTAAGAACTTGTGTTATGGATACTAGATAACGGATAAATAAACTTAAGAAATATATAAGCACACATAGATATTTTTTTTTTCATGTATAAATATTAGAAATAAACTTAAATAAACATATATACACATCCATGACTAGAAAGCAAATATAATAAAACATCTGCCCCTACCAGGATTCGAACCCGGGACCTCTGGCATGGAAGGCAAGGGTACTTACCTCCACACCAAACAGGTAAAAGCCATGGTATCATGAAGAAACATAGGTTTTCATTTTTGATTTAAGTTAAATGGCGGAAAATAGGTGACGTAATTACATAATGTACTCCAAAATTTTTTTCTGGAACTTAACAGATACGGTATACATAATTATGGTATCATACAAATTCAATTAAAATATCTCTCCGAAAGAATGATGCAAAACATGGGCTTGCGAGCGAGATAAAACATTTCCCATCCGTGTATCTTCGTTTGTATTCATGTTGTGTCGTTAATTGTGTATGTCAGTTCAGTTCGCGTAGTGAGTAAACCATTTGACAATTAAATCCGGCGACTGTCACCAAGCATCCGGATCCGGAACTACGTCTATCCGGTTTTCTGTAAAAGTAAAAAATACGTTCTGCGATTTGCTTCAAGATAAGACGCAAAATTGTGTTTAAAAAATCCGAATATTAAAACGAAAAAGGTCGTCACATCTTATGCACTATCTATATACCAACGTTGGCTTTATACACATTTCCTTTTCCTCTTATAAGAGCCGATGCCTTACACATGCTGATTAGCTCTCAAGAGAAATTCCACGAATGGAAGAACCTCCACATCATTCTCGATCATTAATAATTAACTGGCGATATTCCCCCCCCTGGGGAGATAACAGGCAGGTGAATAATCAATCGATTTGCTACCGCCTTTGTGATATAGAAACTTGGGCATCGATTCTTGTTGTTGGGACACTAGCGTTGGAATTTTAACTTTTCATTTTTTCTTTCAATATTTCCTGGTAGCGCTCCTCGTTATGTAGTTTATATTGGAATTATAAGTAACAATTGCTATTAAGGACATAATTATTAATAATAATAATTAAAAAACTTTATTTCAATAATATTCAACTATTATTAAAAAAAATGTTTTAATATTTTTAAGAATCAAATAAGCGTGTCCTTCCCTTCTTGCAAGAAAGGGTAAGCCAATTAGAGGATGTCAAAGGCGATGACAACTGTTTTGGACACGGAAGGCAGAATTCAATTGTTTTAGATTATTATTGTTATTACTATTATAAGTTATAAAGGATTGAAAGGGAATCCAGTATTCCGCCCGGTAGTGTAAATCAATTGGTTGGTTAGACCCATTTGCGCAGCTAGCTAACACTGGGCTAAATATTGCTTTATGTCTCTATCAGTTCAATAGAAATAAAAAGTGGCGGAGGGATATTTTAACTAACTGTAGTATTATTAGGTATATGTAGGCTGTAGTATTATTATTCGAGAAGTCCTAAATAGGTCCCTGCTACTGTTTACTATGCTCAGCGTGTACGCCGGACGAACTAACCAAATACAGGGTGTTTCAAACCGTGCGGAGCACTAAATAAGTGATTGGAATAGCATTAAGCATGTTCCCAGATGTATAACTGCCAACTGTACACGTGTACAGTACGACCAATGCATCTGTTTAGAAAAAGGATGCGGCTTGTTATATGCGAAAATAAAAAATTACATTTAGCCACGTTACACATGCTTTATTTCCAGTTTTTGCTACCGATCGATAAATAGGTCAGATTGTAAGTGTGCTGTTTATACAACTCGTCACATCAGGTATTAACAGGAAGACGTGAGTTTCGTCGTTATATACTAAATGTATATTTAACTTAAGTTGATATTGAGGTATGTAAATTATTAGTCCAATTATTTGCTCAGGTCCAAAAATTAAGTTTAAATTCGTAGGTGAACAAATGTACAAACTATGACAACTGAACCAGGCTTAACAAACAGTTTTGTTAATAATTTATTGTTATATAACGTTATTGTTATGTTACGAATTAATTCAGTTACTAGTTAGTATTGATAATTTCATGTACGCTACGAGTACTTGTTCCGAAATAAAACCCCATGTACTTTCTTTCATACATGAAAAAGTAATATAAAAGCTCATGAATCGTGAAATCTTCAAAACCCAACCTTAGAATGATAAGTTCTTTTGTCAACAGCCACCCAGCTTAAGGGAGTTCCTGAACAAACGACCAAAGGGACATAAAGCCCTTGGACTCGCCACGAACACTTCTCGAGATGTGAATCAAAGGCATTCGATTAAAGAATTCGCCTCCGCCCTAGGATTACTTTTACGAAAGGGGCTGAGTTCTGTAAGAGTCCCAGTTTTTAAAACCTCGAAAACCTGAGAAGCTTTCCATATATTAGACTCGAGGTGAAAACTTGGAAACAAGTGAAAATTAATGCCGTAAATGTGACTTTTTATGTTCGGAAGTTAAAGTACAAGTACAGCGATTTATCACATGGATTTCTCAAATGTGCGCGTAAGTTGCAATGATCAAGCAGGTACTTTTCTGATTTTGCTTAAATATGAAGCAATTACTATATCTGATTAAACTTAGTAACCAAAAGACGATGCTAGCGTAATGGTTAGTAGCCGTGCCTCATACGCCGAAGGACCCAGGTTCGAGTCCTGGCCGGGGAATTCATTTAACTGATGAACATAGATGTTTGTTCCCGGGCCATGGTCGTTGATATTTATATATGTATATTTATTCTGGTAATCCATAACACAAGCTCTGCTGAGGGGCATTACTTTGCGGCCATACGGTCGGTCGGTGTCTCCCAAAAGGAGAAACCCACCTTCCTATACATGCCTTGGCCTAGGGCATTAAATTTCATGAGTTAACATTATGAAATTTAAAGCTACAGATAGATATAATATCAATAACATAATAATGAAACTTACAGAACATTATGCAATATGAAAACAAAGTAATAAATACTTGAAATGTGGTAAGAAAAATGTACAGTTGAGGTTAGAGGGCTACATGTTTTTTTTTTGAGAGATATAATTAATACTAGCACAGTTCTTTAACATATTTGTTAGTTTAAATCAAGAAAATTAATGATTCTTAAGAAAATATAAGCTTGGTACACCTCCTGTTAACTGATATTGCATAGTGGAGACCCAATTGAAACACTTGTTTCACTTCTTTATACAGAGCACTCGTGACGCATGAAAAGAAACTAAACGAATGACTGTTGGAGATTTGACATATGCTATATGACATACTGCTGTGATGCCAAAATAAAAATGAAATATCCAACACATTTTTCAAATGTTTTTTTATTGATAACTTTATAAGATATTCAATATTCGTGTGAAATAATAAAAACAGCATTAAGCATATTTTTTTTTGATGAATTCTTGATATTTCCAAAACAAAAATCATAAAAATGTGAAGACGTCGTAATCATAGTACATTAATTTCAATTTATTTTGTTTCACAGATCTAATATTTTGGTAGCTTTTTTATGCAAATACAGAATACTTTTATGCATTTCTTAACATACATTTCGTTTTGTTAACCGCCAAACCCACAACTTTCTTCCTCCTTTTTGCTGTAATCACGTCTGGGGGAACTCGATGTGTATTCAAGAGCTTTTTTGATCTTCGTTTTTATATTTTAATGAATTTTATTGCTGCTCCGATATCATCATAACATATGCCAGTGTGGCTTTCGCTCACGCCAGCAAGTCGAACCTCAATCACTTGCAGGTTATTCAAAATAGGTTCTTGCAAATGCGTCGGGGCACCGCCCTATGTCCGCAACTTAGATCTGCACAAGGATCTCGAGCTGCCCACCATTGCTACATTCATGAAGTTGGCGTCTAGACGTTACTTCGATAATGCTCCCCACCATCCCAACCCGCTGGTCAATAAGTCATCTGAATACACAGCCAACTCAGACTTGGCGGACAACTCGGACTTCCTTATAGGCGTCCGCGTAACGTCTTAACAGATCCCGACGATGATATTACAACAAGGAACGCCGGTGTTCCAGTTAGAAATAGGGCAACACGGCATTCGAATCGCCTTACCCACCGGTGGGCCAGGCTAACGCGTCGTACGCATTCCTACTGAGTTTCTTGCTGGTTCTTTGGCAGTAGATGATCCTTCCGAACCAGTGGTAGTTTCAATATACGACGTCCTAAACCGAGGTCCGTGCCCTCTCGGGTGCCCTTAGGCATATCGTATGTAGGAGTAGTTTAAGTTCCAGCTAAGCGCCCTCAGCGCTAGGCCACAAAGTTCGGTGAAATTTAAAAGGCCCATAGGGGCATAAATAAACTGTCCATTTCAAAAAATAAAAGCTGCTTAAACCTAACCCCTCAATCTTTCTTCATCTTTATATTACAATCTAAGTGAAACATCTAGTGCCGCTTTTCTATCTTTTTCTATGTTAATCACTTTGACCGATAATGTTATCGGTCAAAGTAGTGAAGATTTTGAGTAACTTTGTACTTTGAATTCGTATTTTGTCATATTAATTTTAACATGTTTGTAACGTTTTTAAATATGTTATTTTAAAATTTTCTACTTTGTAATTGTGCGATCGACTGCGACCGCGCCTCTTTGCGTTTTAAACCAATGTTTTATCGCGATATTTTTTTGAAAATAAAAGTAAACCATCGCGTAACAGTGCAAAAGCCGTCTCGTGTTGTTTAAAAACAGAGATAACAATCTTCAATGCATATAATTATATTAACAGATCAGCTATTTAATAGGACCGTTACATTTATGCTTTTTACGCTACCCTCGATCTTAAACCAGACTAATTTTATTATTAACAAAGACGCGTAACTTGTCAGTCTTAGCAAATAACTGTGCCTTGTTGTAAACTGTGCATTTTGCAAGTATATTGTTACTCTTGTCGTTTAATAAATCAAATAATAATAAATGAAATTGAGGTCCATAACTATGATTAAATCTGTTTCAGCTTTAAACTTTATCAATACACTGTCTAAGTTTCTGCCTCTCCAAATATCCACTCTAACAGATTGGCTTGCGACTCGTGCCTCGAGAACTTATTTACTTCGATTCCAATAAGGCAATGTCTGGTAAATTTACGAAAAGCAAATAATTTTGCAAGAAGCGTTGCTTGAATTGTTATTGTCAGCATAACGCGAAACGGAGTGCACAGTTGCTATTAGGTGACACATTCAAATACTCATGCTTTGAGAATACTGCCATGAAGGAGGCAAAGCTCTTGCGTTTTGAAAACGTTTCTAAACGTATGACATTGTCATGAGCGTAGCGCTATATGCGATTCGAAACGGTTCTTATTAACAATGTAAGCCCTAAGGAATACATGTTTTGTTTCATTCATAATACATACATGTTTGCAAATCGACAATATAAAAAAAGGAAAGAGAATTGTGTAGAATAATAAAACTAATCAAATAAATTATTAACATATAATTTACGTATGTATTTATGTATATACATAAATACATAATATTCTGCGTAAGAATTATGTATGTATTTGTTTATCAAAGTTTATTATAACAAATGTATAATAAGTTGCAATGCCCAGCGTCTCTTCCTTGTAATGACTTTTCTTTCTTTTAATTAGTTAGGTTGCCGGGTGAAATTTGTCTTTAGTAATAAAACCGCCGAAATTGTCATTATTTTTATCTATAATCACATCTTTAATCAATGTTGTTTTGTGAATTGTAATGCTGTCAATAAAGTGTTTATATCTTCATACATACCGCTAGTACGTTACGAGACTTTGTAGTAACAGAACATACTGTGCAATTTACCGCCAGATTATTAAACAACTTTTGAAAGTCGCCTCAAATCATTTTAGGGCGGGGGTTCAAAATCAACAAAAAATACCAAAAAAATAAGCATTGAAAGTTTAAAGGGATAACGAAACTTAAGTTGGAGAATAATATTTAAAAAAAAACTCAGCATCTAACTTGTGGTCACGAAGTCTTCCACAGAACGTAAAGAACAATTTTCTTTCTATTAGCATACCTTTATCTTTGATCCTTCCAGGGCGCCTCAGCACAGAGGATCAGGCACTCAATGGCGCACAGGCTCCTTTGAATTGAGGCTGCATTATTCCACAGTTCTTGAGGTAGATGCTTCGGCTCCGCTACTGGGTAGTCATTTCGCATGCAACAGAAGTTAGGGCTGGCAGCTTACTACTCAATCTAATGTCTATACATGATATATAAAATAATTTTGAGTTAATATGGTTATTTCGAAAGTTAATATTAAGAAAAAAGGTTAAGTTTGTTGTTAAAACATGTCAAAAGGAAATAAGTAATTTGCGAATAAATACATTGTTTTACAAACCAATTTTGTGTAAGAATGTTTGTATTTATTGAATTAAATGATTAAATCTTATTTGTCATATTTAAAGATTGTTTCAACCCTATGCAAAAGCTAACTTTCAAATGCATTTATAGTCTCAGCTATTGTAGACTTTTGCGTTTTTACGTTAAGTCGATTTTTGGTTATGTTGCTGTACCCTCCTTGTAGGTGTCCTAGTAAATTAGGAATATATTTGAAGTGTTTGTGATGTCCTCAGACCAAATCTATACATTATGAAAACGATTCTTCTGCTTTTTACTTTTGTTGTTCAGTGAGTTTGTCATAAGGATTTAATATTCCTTCTCATATCTTTTTCAGATCGTTTCTTAGATCAGACCATATATTCTTCTCACCTTATTCCTATGTGGTTCGTAGAGGCGGTTTGATCAAATCTGACAATGGAGATTGCCACTCCCTCATGCGATGAGAAGAAGTAAAACGGGTCAGTAGGGATAACGTTTACACATCGTACATTGGCATTGTGTTGAACTTGATATTGCTAACCTCAAATATTCTCTTAACCACAAAAACCCGAATTTTATAACAAATTTTAACTCTAACATTTATTCCATCTCAAAACGTTAATAGTATGTAAACAGTTAACTCCAACAGAAATTTTTTATTGATATGCCATTTATAAATCTCATAAATTTGTGAGTTGCACTTTGAAAGCCTTTAAACATTGTTTTAAACTAAAATCACTATTTTTTATGCCCTTGGCATAAGAAGCAACCTCAATTTAAATGAAGTGTCATACCTATTTGTTCCAATCCACTGTTTCCAAAAGATTTTGATCCTTAATTTAATTGCAGTTATTGCACAATGTTACAAATTGACAATACAAAAAAAAATACTCACAAGCCAATTCAAGTATTATTCCCATCTAGCGTTGGCAGGCGTCCGGATAAAGCCGGACATAGCTAGGCTTTTTGATTGCGTGTCCGGCCAAAATAAACAGTGTCCGGCTCGTCCGGCTTTTGTTAGGCTTTTTAAATATCGCTTTGACTTTATAATGGCATTCGATTTTATTTATTATTTCACTAGAATTTAACAAGATTTATGATAATAATCAAAAAAGCTTGATTTTACATACAATTTTTTTGCCGTACCTATTAATACTGAGACAAAATCCTCAATAATGTAGGGTGTCCGGCCTTTCTACCCAAATGTCCGGCCAAACCGGCTGGTCTGTCCGGCTATTAGGTTTGGCGACCTGGCAACCCCATTCCCATCTATTTTAATCTCTGATAACAGATTGTCAACGTATACAACCTAACGTGTACACGATATGATAACATCCACATGATTTTACTTCATAGTAACAAAGCAAAACATATAAAAATAAAGCTAATTCTTTTTAGGATCCGTTGTGACAGCTATTGATAACATTCAAATAGAAACAGGAGCTTTGCAAAAGCTCGTGCAGCGCGTACAGATTTACTTCCTGACAATATAAATGTATAGCGCACGAGAGTCCCGTCACGTTGGCCGTCTAACACGGGACTCTGGGACGCAAACTGAGTCGGAATGGTACAAATATTCTGACGGAATAATCGAGTGAGAAAGAGAATTTTATATCTGTTTAAAGATGTATTGTATTTCAGATATACAATACAAAGGTTTCCGGTTTTATAGCCTACAAAAAAAAAAATTTAATTATTGTAATAATAAATCACAGTTTCGTTTAAAAAAAGTATGCGATACAAAAATGTTGTGTGATTTTTGGAAATGATTTCCCTTCCAATCCAACCTTTAAAGTGTATAGTTATTTATTTTAATTTTATTTCTTATTTTACTTTATCCTGGAATAACACAGTTTATTATATGTACCTATTCATACCTAACATACGTTTTATAGTTTCTAACCAAAAATTACTTTAACGGAAACGAGAATTACGAGTAGAAGCTATTAACAAAAATATTTGTTGTTTTATTTAAAGTCAAATATTTATTGCTCAGCATTGACAATTAATTGTTCTTATTGACCTCAAATAAAACATGACTCTACCACCAGTTCGAAAACACCTTTGTGAAATACAAACTGGCACAAAACTTCACGGGTACATTTTTTGCAAAATAAACATACAAAAGCTCTTTATGTCTGTACAAAGTTATTATTATCTGCACCTTTTAGGTCGGCAACTCCCCCCAACTATCTTAACGACGAACACCCTCAAACGGCACCTGTTCACGAGGTTAACGCGGGATCCAGCTATCACCCTTCTCAACCATATTAGAGGGAAGTGAGCGAATAAAATTTTATACTATTTACACCACTCATACTTTAAATTGATACACACCACGTAGGTATACTTTTTAAATACTCTTTTGGCGTAAATTGAAGGGATGTAATATTTCATTCGATAAAACTTTTATTCCTTGCAAACTATTTAAAAGTTATGTTAAAGTTTCTCTGGAATGTTCCAGCTGAGTTGATACCTTAGAGCGCTATTTCCAACTTCAGATTGAAGGCTGATTGGTTATCGTTTTAACAACACTTTTGAGGAAGTTTAAAAATGTTACTGAAATAACAAGGATCTGTGAGCGGCTTCACTCGCTTTTTTTTTTGAGAATCGATCGAATAACTGCGGATTGATACTTTATTACTCATTTTATAAAAGTTTTAGCATCACGTATTACTAAATCTGTTTTGAAAACAGTTCTCTAAGAAATTCATCTGTATAAATGAATCATCTACATAAATAAGTGAGGTCCTAGGGGGAAACCAGCTCCAAATATTGTAGTGCCAAACGAAATCTAAGTTATTTTTTATCAATTTCAGACAGCTACCAACATCAAGTGGTACTCGCCATTGAATTGAATTTAGTTCACAAGATCTTGAGTTCTTAAACTTTTTTGGATCATCTTTACCTCTTACTCACAGAAGAAGTAGCCCGATTTGCTTCTGTAAAAGTTATCGGTCCAGCCAATTGAGAGAATAGCGAGAACACGCAGAAAGAAAAGCAGATGTTTATCATCATTCAAATCCAATTCGGTGTGCAAAGAAAAAAAGTCTAATTTTAATTAAAAAACCATTTCAAGATAAAAAATTGTAATAATTTATTTCATTAGTAAAACTTGCAGGCACAAGTGATTTTTTTTACACAATTATTTGTAAAATAATAAATTATTTGATATATGTCTGTCATGTCATGGTTTTAATAAATATCATTAAGAACTAATAGAAAATTGTTGAGTTGTTCATCAGCATACGAATTTCTTTAAATATTTATCTAAAATTAAGCAACTTTTTTTCGGAAAAAGATATTGACCTCAAAATTACTCTCCGTACCGAATTTAGAACTTAAAAAAGAACGCTTTATTTCCTGTGCGAAAATATTAACGAATAATTTTTCAAGTTTTTCTTATTTACAAGATTTCCATTCCCTATTTCACCCTCTTCAGGTTCTATTTTCGTAAGAAATAGTATCCTTCTCCTTCTCATGGTCATGTGTATTCTTATTCCAAATATTACATCAAATCGTCCTTGCCCGGCCTAACATAAGCTTGTACTTTCCGATTTATAATAGATTTGACTTGTAGCAGAAATGTGATCGATAACAAAAATATTCATTCATATTATATTAGAAACAAATGAATAATAATTTTAGTTTTTCTAAACTTATCTAAGGCAAGCAACGAGTAATGAGACAAATTTAAGAGTGAATTTCTAAGTTTATCGGTTGCTAGCGTAACCTTATCTATTAGTATAAGCTAAGTTTAAGCTTATTTTAAGCTTTTCGGATTTTATGAATAATATTCAACCAAATAGCTACTGGTTGGCATTTATGTTTCTCGTAATACTCAAATTGTTTAAACAAAAGAAATAATGGCAATGAAGAATCAATGAGTTTGAGCATTCATTGTTCATCCACTCGCTAAGTAAAGCAGTATAGTCTCACTATTATTTTATTTAGTGTTTTGTCAGATCTTAAAATATTATTATTATAGTAGTGTGCGTACGAAAAAAGTGGTGGGGCGTGACGACACTCACTATACATGTAATATGTTTACTGAGTACTCGGTAGAAAGTTTTGTTTGTGTTTGTACTTCAACACGAATCTACTCGTCAGCTCTCACCTTAGAAAAGTAAAACGTAGATTGTTTTCTTGAGTCCAAAGCTACAAATTAGTTAATTAGCTACAAAAAGTTCCGAAACCGGGGGTGCAATGACAATCATAAGAAATGCCGTTTAGTAGCAGCAACAGTAGGTATGTAAGAACAATTTATTATATATTTCTGAAATATGAATAAATTACCAGAAAGACACCAACTGTATGGCCCCACAGTAATAATAATAATAATAATATTTCTAACAATCACACCACATTATCTAGCCCAAATTAAGTATCATTAAGAACTTGTGTTATGGATACTAGATAACGGATAAATAAACTTAAGAAATATATAAGCACACATAGATATTTTTTTTTTCATGTATAAATATTAGAAATAAACTTAAATAAACATACTTACACATCCATGACTAGAAAGTAAGCAGAGCTTGTGTTATGGACCATACAGCGAACTGGGGAGGGAACCCAGAATAAACGTCTATGATCATCACACAAATGAATCCCCCGGCCAGGACTCGAACCTGGGACCTCCGGCATACGAGGCAGATCTACTAACCACTACGCCACTCGGTCACATAATATATTAATCTTATTAATGATACAACCCACTGGGTCTTGTGCGGTGCTAATAATTTTAATTAATAAGCATCATAGGGTTAAAGTATAATGTTTCCGTTTGCTTTGTTTACTACATATATAAAAATTCTCTCAGACTATCAACATTCATAAAAAAAGTATTGGATAAGATGAGGTTTCAGCCCGAGAGTCATAATCTTTGTCCGGGTCGAAGTAAGTTGAACAATATCCGGGACGCCTTCCCGAGAAGCGTCTAAGCAATTTGACAGTTTAAGTTTCCGCGGCAAAAGAGGACACTAGCAGGGCAGTGAAAAATGTTATTCCTACCATGCCAATATGACGGATTCTTGCTCGGCTTGTACAAAGGAAATAAATGTAGCGGAGAAGAATTATTTTAGTCTGAATCAGTATCGGTTTTAGGCTTAGAAAAGAATACGCCATCTTTCGGAATGTTCTTTCGACAGTAATATGCTACGCTGTCTACACAGAGACAAACCTCATTTTGCTCTAAACCTAAATCATTTTTATAAATAACAAGTGAAAACACTTGTTTAAAAATACGCTTGTACTATTCAATCTACGGAAGAATCTATCCAGGGTTTTAAAGAGACAAATATAATTATAACCGTTTTAATCAACCCCCTGAGCATGGGATAACATTTATAAATATATCTCACGATGAACAGTTATAGAAAGAAAGAAAGAAAGAAAGAAGGACATTTATTTCATTGCCACGGAACAAGAATAATACAAAATTATTCAACACAATAATTTAAATTTAAAAAAATAGGAAAAAAAAAATTACAATAAAAAAATAAAAACAAGAAAATATCGGTTGTGCTACAGTAGGTAGGTATCTCCGCAGCCATGAAATAGGTGCTGCCTCAGCAATCGCTGTAGATCTGGTAGATCTACAACACTGATTTTCAGTCAGCACCTGTGCTCAAATTATATTTACTGAAAATCGCAAGCCTTACTCGGTTTAAAATCACACAAATAGGTAGGCTTTTGTAAATAAAAATTTAATAAATAAATACCTAAACAAAACAAATAAAATGTAAAAAAAAAAAAAATAATAATAATAATAATATCACGAAGTAAAATAAAATAGAAAACAATACTTACAATAGGTTCTCCTTATAATGAAACAATAGACATATACATAAAAAAAAAAAAAAATAAAAAAAAAAATATATATATATATATATATATATATATATATATTTTTATTTTTTTTTATTTTTTTTATATTTTTTATATAGACTTTAAGGTAAAAATTATGGGTACTTAAAATATACAGTAACAATTTGTAATATTATAATAAAAATAATAAATTCGCCAGCAAAAACAACTACACATGGATAAAGGAAGATAACTAGGATGTTGTTGCGGAAGAGTTCTGTAGGCTCAATAGGTGCATTTTAAGCTTACGCTTAAACGTGAACCTACCTGCCACATTACGGATGGGGGGAGGGAGGTCATTCCAACACTTGGACGCCGCAAACTTGAAACTCCCCCGAAATGCTGATGTACGATGTGGAGGTAATATCGCTCTCCCTCTACTCTGTGTTGACCAAACAAGTTTTTCGTGCAGATATTTAGGTATTTCAGTCCTCACAACACCAAATAGTAGACACGCAAAATGTAGTTTCCTACGCATCTGCATATTTAATAATTTTGCACCGTTCAAGTATGGAGTGACATGGGAACGGGGAGGGATACGGAAACAGAAACGTGCACATGCGTTTTGAACCCGCTGTAACATCCTTTGGGTACGACCCAGGATACAGCTATTATAAACAACATCGCAATAATTCAACCTTGACAGTATAAGAGTCTCGCATAGGTTGACTCGGAGATCAACGCTAAGGTAGTCACGCACGCTGTAAAGAATTTTTAGTCGATAAAAGCAGTTACTGACTACTTCAAGGATATGCTTTTCAAAACGTAATTCTCCGTCCAACAGTATCCCTAAGTTCCTGGATTCGATCACTCGCTCAATTTGTTTGGTTTTAATGACAATGTTATCCGTAGTGCGAGCATTTAAGGTATTTTGTATTTGATACTTAGAACCCAGTATCATGTACTTGGATTTATTTGGGTTCAATATGAGGCAATTCCTCTCCGACCAGTTCGCAATACGTTCCAGGTCTGCGTTTAAGCAGCGTATACAGTCCGTCATATTCTCTGGTGTAGTAGATGTATAAAGTTGCAAATCGTCAGCGTAAATATGATATTTGCTGCTTTTGACACACGTAGTAATATCCGCACTGTACAATATAAAAAGCAGTGGTCCGAGAATCGAACCCTGTGGGACTCCTCGGGGTACTAGGGTCATAGATGAAAAGCGCGTCAATCCATTATTCCCCTGTAGTCCAACGACTTGCTTCCTATCAGAGAGGTAACTGTCAAACCATTGCACTGTCGCAGCGTTAAACCCGTAATATGACATCTTAGACAACAGCAAGGGAATGCTCAAGCAGTCGAAAGCCCTGGAGAAATCTAGAAGCACTAAAAAGGTGCATTTACCAGCATCCTGCGCATGCAGAATATTGTCGACAACATCAAGCAAAGCAGTCCCGGTCGAGCGACCCTTGCGAAAGCCTGATTGTCGATCTGGCAATATGCAGTTTTGCTCCAAGTATTTCGTCACCTGATTACTCACTACCCTTTCCATTATCTTCGATGTGCAAGGAAGGATACTGACGGGACGAAGGTGAGACATTTGGGTGGGAATAGTTATTTTTGGCAATGGTGTCACCTTGACCGTCTTCCAGTCAGTTGGGTAAGTTTTTATGTCAATGCTCTTGTTGATAATCGCAGTCAAAGTGTCTAAAGTGGTTGGCATAGTCAGGACTAACATGTCGATGTCAATTTTGTCCATGCCCTTAGCTTTGGTTCGAATAGTCCTAAGGACTCGCAAAACCTGATCTGAACTGACCGTACTGAGTTCAAACGTCGCTGGTCCATGTCGATGCATTTCGAAGTAGGTCAAGTCTGAAATTGTCACGTTGGCGCTACCGGGTAGGTCTAGAAAATGTCTGTTAATTATGTCTGGGTCAGAAAAGTGCTCTGGCATCGCCGAACTTCGGTGATCAGGAAGGATGTGACGCTTTAAATTTTTCCAAAGAGTCTTCGAGTCATTAAAGTTATTATTGATGTGGTGCTCAAAAAAAGCCTTCTTTTCATGTATGATGGCCTCAATGACCATGTGCTTTAACTGTTTATAGTAATGCTTATGAGATTCGTCTTTAGTCTTTTTAAATCTTTTGTAAGCGTCATTTCGTAGTTTCATCATAAGCAGTATATTGTCAGTAAGCCACGGCTTAGGTCTCTCTTTAAACAACACAGTTCTCTCAGGTGCGTGTCTGTCAAAAAGTCTAGTCATGTTATCATTGAACTGTGTAATCATGTCGTCAACGCTGTCAAGGTACGTAATTTTCTTCCAATCTATCGCATTTAGGTCTTTGTTGAACAGTTATCTGAAGCATCTTCCACCCGTTCGGCGACCGCTGCAGATTTAACCTCACTTAGTATTGGGAAGCCATCGGGACAATGATTTACTGCCCGCGATTACTGTCGACTAGTTAATAAGGGGATATAATAATATTATTTAAACTGTTATTGGTCTCTATCTGGAATAGTCCAGAAGCTTTGTGTATTATAATAACTGGCTTTTGGGATTTATTGTTTTGTATAATCGTTTGAATAATTAATATTGTATAATTAAATATGGATTCGCTATTTTGTTAATTCAATTTTTGACAACAGAGTTGTCTTGTTTGTGTCTATTTATAAATTAATACTCAATTATTGTGTTTTCAATAAGCTTGATAATAAACATCATTTCGTTTTGTAGATCGAAAGCTCATTTAAAAAAATATGTCTATTGTTCGTTTCATAAGGCTTGATATACTTACGAACGAAAAAGAAAATTTACTAACATATAAATTTTATATTACAAATAAGGGTCCGAAGAAATATTAAATAACGCTTATTTATCCATTACTGTACAAAGAAAAACGTTCGCTAAAAAATTATCAAAGTCAAAAGCTTCAAAGAATAAAAAATGATGTCTACCTCTGGCGGCGCAATTCGAGTTTTAGGTAAATGCTTATGTTATTTGTTAATAAGAAAGTGTGTATGTTAGTATGCCTTTTCGTGTTTCAAGCTGCTCCAGATTCATATGATTTTGATGATTTTAACTTTTGGGCATAGTTTTCGTCAGTGAAGTCAGGGGCAAACGCTTGTAATTATCATAATACTATATAGTATTATAATAAGTTATATGATACATACATTCAAAGCTCAAAGAAAGATGGTATATTTAATAACAAAATGAGCATGTCAATGACTCTTCAATTACTGTAACATAAAATAAAAAGGTTACTCTGCCAGAAAGAAGAAAAATACTTGAGTATTTTATAATTTAAGAATTTTTTGGTCTCTTTTGTGTGTTCATGCACTTTGGTTGCTGTTATAGTAAGAATTTATTAAAACCTGTCTATTAAAATTTGCTATGATATCATATTTTGTAAATAAAATATTTTTAATAAAAAGTAAATCAGTAGGTTATAAGGTATTTTGTGCAAACTATTTACTTCGTGGTATATAAGGGCCACCGCAGAACTGTGTCGGCATCGGCTTGTAGGTTTATTTTTTTTTTAATTCTAGAACATACACGACATTTGTATTCCTTTTCATTTTGTCCTAGCTAGCAGCCAAGCACGGGATCCATATATTTTTTTCTTGATTAGAAATTTTTCTTGTAACAGTACTGTAAACGTCATTATGACGCACGGTAAAAACGACTTTAGTACACAGACGAGATCTTCGAAAAGAATCTCTATTCCCACTGTTTAAGAAATCTATGTTTAACCTAGTATCCTGTGGACTTGCTCGCTTCTGGAAGAGTCTTTTCACTTTATGTTGCATTTACATACGTATACTTTACACGGACCATTTATACCTACATATCAGAACTCCCCCCCTTTCCACAAACAGAACAGACGCTGTCACCTACTGCGGTTTTCTAGTAGCATTACTTATTTTGTTGTCAGTTATAAATGACATCCACCAGCCAATCCATTATAGCGCATACAGCTCTCAGATTAAAGTCCATAATCAAATGCCAGGAAGTTAAGCGTACGTTTCATGTACTTATAATTTAACCTTATGGCTCTCAAGCGTGGTGCCATTTATTATAATTTGTAAAGCATTCCCTGGGTTAGAGAGCATACAAAGTAGAAACCGAGGATGTAGGTTTACGTCAAAAGTGCTGTAGTTAAAAAAAAGCTGCGGGGGAAAAATTGTAGCCGCATAAAGAGCAGCGCATTAATGTTATAGTAATGTTGCTTTCTTACCGTCGTAAATAAATCTTCTAATTGAAATTGTTGAAAAGTTAATATAAATAATAAAAATAGTAATTTTGTTTTAGTTTGTTTTTGTTACCATAGCAGAAGTTGAATTGAAATGAAATATGAAATATTTATTTGTCAACATTGACAATTACTTCTTTTTATTGACTACAAAGAAAACATGACTTTATCACCAGTTCGGAAAAACCTTCGTGAAGAAGAACTGGCAAGAAACCTCATGGGTATATTTTTTTCAAAATAAATTTACAGAGTCATAAAGATGTCTATACAAAATTATTCTTATCTGCATCTGTTAGCTCGGCAAGTCCCCCCAAGTATTCAAACGACAAACACCCTCAAACGGCACCCGTTCACGAGTTAACGCGGGATATATAAGTTATACAATATTGGAAGTACATATACCGTTCTTTAAATGAAGTGCTCCGATGGTATAATCAAATAATCTAGGTTCAGTTTTTTTTACCGTATGAATAGCCGGCTGACAAGTACGCCAACCTTATGGTAAGCGACATTCGCAACCTTCTATTAATAGTGATGGTGATTATTATCTCGACTAATGATGCGTTGCCGAAAGTAAACTTTTGTCGCAATTGCCTTTGTTCCAGTTATTGCACTGGCTGTTCCTTGCCTTTGTTCCTTGCCTTTGTTCCTTGCCTTTGCCCGGAACGCAACCACGTAAACTTGCATTTTGTTTGCTTTTTCTCACTTCTGCTGACGATATTATGAATTTTAATGAAGACCGTGTCAGTAGTAAAATGATAGCGGGGTTTTACAATCAACAAACGGACTTCTTGGAAATCTAAAAAATATCACAGTCTACACTCCACAATATGATAGCATTACACCACATGTTGCTTAGCTCACCTCCACTGCGCTACGCTTCAGTATAAATACTTGCCACTTTTCGGCGCAGTGGTCCGCTCTGCTCCGCCCTGCTCCACTCCAGTGGAAACGCACCCTAAGAGTGCTTGAAAAGTCCCTGGCGTGAAAATTTCTGTTTCTTTGTGTTAAAACGAAAAGGTCGTTTGTCACATTTGTTTTTAATGAAAGCGTACAGTGTATAATTCTCCAGAAGAACTCAGTTTAATGTATTTCCGTTGTGAAACTGAAATCACGTTTTGGAAATTCATTTTGCTCATATGTTCTGTATGTAAGGGGTGTAATATACGAGATAACTGACACTGTCAGTCCTCTATATAAGTGCGCAATATTCGGTCCTCTAGCGTACCGGGTACGTAATCCTACTACTGGGAGGACTTTCTAATTATTAAAGAATAATCACTGTGTACGTAATTAATTTTAATACTTTAGATAAACACAATTTTAGAATACAATTCGATATTATATTAGTGCTATTGAGGCCGCTGCCCACAATAGAATGCTCTAGAAAATTCTTTCATATTCTATCTTTTAATCAAATTACAAATTATGACAGATTTGTAAGCTGCTAGCAAGTTTGTTAGTGCGATAACCTCTTTTATTATAAAGGTACAGAACATTGTAAAATGAGAGTATTTTCTGCACAAATAATTTTTTTTTCTTATCTAATAATGGTAGCTTTTTATTGCGAATTAATAAGGTTTTTATTTGTTAGTAATATATATTTAAATATTTAAATTGTATATTGTAATATTTGGTAATTGGTTGTCGCCGATTAAAATAGGAGAGTAAATGGTGGAGTACATTTATCGACAGTAAACTATATTTTCTTTGTTACAAAACCCAGTTTTTTTATTTCAAATTTTAACGACGGAACTTTGATTTTCTTATTTGTGTGTATTGAAAATGTAAATAAAATAATTATATTCATGCAATTTTCAAATATTATTTTAATTATTTAAGCAATACCTGTACACACCAAGCTTTCACAGACTAAGTAAACCAGTTGTAAATAAATAAATAAATACCGTTCCTTTCAGCTCAAATATGGTAATGTTAAAATTGGAATTGACAAGGCTACGTAGGCGGGCCTAACACGGCTCCCGGCGGGACACCCGTCCGTTCTTCTAAAGGGTTCGGCAAATAAGAATGTTTTCTTTGCTTTCGCTGGTAAGTATCGGTCTATTTGGTAGAAGATAGGTCGGATTTTGAAGTATCAAGGTTTTATTTTTCGGAATTGCGTTGCCATTCTTCTTTGCATTATCATTGTTTTTGACATTTGTTTTTTTTTTTGTACTTTAATTGACCAAGGCTAGGTGTAAACTAGTCATAGACAAAAATTGAGAAATTATACAACTTCAGACATTTCTCTCGTTTCTATAATATTATATAAAAGCAGCTTAATTATATTCCTGCTGATTGATTGCGCACGACAGCCTCGACGCACGAGCGTTTCATCTCAACACAATTCAGCCCATTAGTTGAAACAATACTCCAACCTTTTTTCTCAGTATTGATATAAATATAAAACAATTTCTGAACCTGCTTGTCTTGAAATGGTTCATGAGGTTCCAATAATCCAATCTTCTTTACGTTAGCTGAAACGCTTCGCTCGAATACAATTACAATATTTGAGATAAATTTATTCCTACCTTCAAATGTTATAGACGGGCCAAATTTTCTAAGATATGATTCTGAGTAAGCACTCCCGGAAATTTGTTTGCTTAAAATTCTAAATCTTCTACTTCTGGGGCTATAATAAATTATGAGTGGGTTTAAGGAAGATGAGGTGATCGTTTAATTTATATTTAGCGATACATATGCGAGATGTTGAATACCTAGACAGTTCTTAAATACCAGATACATTTTAGCCGTGTATCAGAACAATCTTTTCTAAAATGACTGCATAAGACTAATGCGGAGTAAATAGTATATTATGCAACTAGTGAATAAAGGACGGATTTAAAGCGAGGGCCATAGATGAGTCACGAGCAAGTGAAGGATTCTAACGATTGAATCACGAGCGGAGCGAGTGATGTAAGATGATTGAATCACGAGCGCAGCGAGTGATTCAACTGTTAGAATCCTGAGCGACGCGAGTGATTCATGGTCCTCGATATAAATTCGTACTTTATTCAGGAGTTGCATACTATACTTTATACCATGACTACGAGAAAAAGACATAATTTAAGCGAAAATAGAAATTTAATCAAGAAATAATAAATGTTACATTAATTGAAATGGACATTAAAATTAGAGCAATGACTGAAAATAAGCGTAATTTTCTTATTATTATCATTAGGGTGGTCAACTTGTGAAACAATATTTATTAATCTAATGCCAAACTCCTTGTCGCAAATATCGACCAATCAAATCTCGAGAATTTATTTGCACCAAAGAGTATGAATTTCGTATCTTAGCGCAAGGAGTTTGTGTAAGCATTGAAATGGAGATCGGATATATTTTGTGTTCCAAATTCAAATACCAAAACAGTGAATAAAAGGCCTTTTTATTCACTGTTTTGCGTGAATAAAATAAGCTTTTTAGAGTAGGTATGGTATAAAAAAATAAATAGTTGTACCTATAGGTTTTTTTAAATTCCTTATATTCTATAATAAATCCTTAATTATTAAAGATTGATAATCCTTATTTGCTTCATTTCATTCTTGGCTTTCAGCTGCCCAGGTTAGGAAAAAAATAATGTTATTTTTACAATAAATAGTATTTTTTTCTTAATTTAATGATTAGGTAATCGTAGTGCAACAAATCAATAAAATATTACTAACTTTTTTAATAGTTTTCAATTCCAAACGTATTTTGAGCTTACAAAATCAAACTTGATTATTCCACTAAATAATGCTTAATATCATAATTCCTGTACCTTGTTTTACCTAGACAATATAAAGTTTTATGTGAAAGATGTTGGGCACTCTTAAGCCAGACCATGTATGGACAGTGAAATGAAGCCTTTCAGAATTTGAATTAAAAAGGCTTTGAGGAAAATTAATAACAATAATCGTTGATATCAACTTGTTATTCGCGATTGCGAGGGCTTGATATAAGTTCAGGTTACTAGAAAATTGGTATATTTCGAACAAAAAAGCTATGAAAACAAATATGTATAAAGTAACATTAAGTAATGTTTTACTTTACGTACGCTTTGCATGAACGGAGCGGCACCTTAGCATACCAACGTCAGCGGTTAATTTGTTTCACGTGCTCGGCAACAAATCACAGAACTATGCGTGGTGCAGTTCTAAATTAATTTAACCGATCCGTGATACAAAACTTCAACTAAGAAACAGTTTCTCATAGTTATGGCAGTTAGACATTTTAGTGAGATATTTTGTAGTGACATACTTGTAAGGTCACATAGATCACAGACAGAGTCTTAATGCTCACATATTTATGTTTTTAAAACTGGAATTCACTGTTTTTTCGCAGCAACTTCGTTTTACTCGTCGCGTAAAACCAATCTTGCCAAATCGCAGTTTAACCACAAGTAACCATTAGTATTGAAAAACGAAATGAAGGAAATTATTTGCCGGCACTAATTACGACAGAAATCGAATCATGGGCTCCATCGAAAACTGCCACAACAAAGTTACTGCTGAGAGTTCAGCTCGCTAGAATTGTTGCACTGCTAATTATATTCCTCTATTAAACTTTTCCAATAAGGAACCTAGCTAACCTGTCTCACTGTTACCAGAAATAGGTTATTCATGTGGCGAATTGATATTTCATTGAGGCTATCCATGACTTACTAAAATTTGTTCATCACTACCATTTTCTCGCAACTTCATTTGTTTTAATTGTCAATCTCGTAAAAATTTCGGCGCCAAAATTGGTCGTGGTACAAGTGTGTATATTAACATAGTTTCAGCTACTTAGAACGAATGGTAAATATACATCTCTCATTTCACAAATAACCCAAAATATTCTTCCTTGTCATATGTTACTCTATACGAAAAAAATGAAGCTTTGATTATAGTGTAATCCAAAACAGCCTTCCACTGCAATGCTTAAATTATTTTGTATCAGGAACTGAAAGGTAGTTTTAACCCGATTTATCTAGATCTGATTAAACAGAAGATAGATACAGTAGGTTCAGAAGATTTTGAGACGCTCTCAGATGGAATTTAACTCGAGATTTTATCTCGCTTCGGATAAAATGTTACGTGTTTAGTGCGTTTCGTAGGATTAGGATTTCACGTGAAATAGAAGGGTAGCGACGAAGATTTATCTCTGTGCATGCTTCCAGATAACCTAACCTACTTGGCAACGCAGAAATTAATTGTAAATGTTTTTCACAAGCTCGTATAGTTTTGATCACATACAGGAAAACCATGTTTTAAATTGGGTTTATTAATTCGATTTGAAATTGACATATTGTGTTTATTGATACCATATTGAAATCAGATTTAAACATCATGATAATTAGGTAAGGACGACAAAACGTCATATGTAAGGACATATGACGTTTTGTCGTACTGGCCACTTTGATCTGTAGTATCTCCTCTTTGGTTAAGATTTCGAATTTTAAATTTATACAGCTGTTTACTCACGCGTTTATGTTTCTAAAACAGTAATTCTTTGCTTTTTCCTCTTTTGGTTTTTTTCTTTGCGTCACTTAGTTTACGAAATGGAAAACTTGAAATATCGCGTTATTTACGAGTACGAGTTCCACCGTTGCACCAGTGCTGCAGTATCGGCTCGAAGTATTAATGCTGTGTATGGCAGCGGTGTCGCAAAAGAAAACACAGTACGTTTTTGGTGCCAACGATTTCGTTCTGGAAATTTCGACCTGCAGAACAAGCCCCGTGGACGGCCGGAGACCAAAGTTGATAATGAAGAAGTGAAGGCTATTGTGGAAGCGCTTCATATCCATCGCAAACTGAGTTAGCTGTAGGCTGCGGTGTTAGTGACAAAACTGTTTTAATCCTTTTAAAGCAAATTGGGAAGGTGAAAAATGTTGAGAGGTGGGTACCTCATGAATGGAGTACAGCAAACCGACAAACGCGCGTCGACTGCTGCGTTACATTATTCAACCGACACAATATTTACTCAAAAATAGTTACTTGTGAGCTAGTTGACTGGTGCCGCTTTCGTCAACCACAGCTTTCTTAAATCTCGCCAGACGACTACGGCAGATGTCTATTGTCAGCAACTGCAAACCATGATGGAAAAGCTAGCTGCTAAACGACCGAGGCAGACTCAATCGCTCTAGGCCACTGCTGCTTCAGGACAACGCTAGACCACACACTGCACAACAGACAGGTTTTTGATATTAAAGGAGCTTCAATTGGAATAGCTAAGATATCCACCGCACTCCCCGGACCTTGCTTCAACAGATTACCATTCTTTTCGAAATTTGGATAACTTCTTGCGAGTAAAAAAAGTCAACTATACTATACGCCTACAAAGATTTTATTGATTCCCGTCTGAATGGTTTTTTTAGTAAAGGGATCAATGAACTACGTATGGGATGGCAAAAGGGTTAACATAGCAATGGTATACATACTTTGATGAAATAAATGTATTATATATTTTTTTAAATTGACTTTATGTTCCTCCCTTACGAAACGCCAATTTCATAGGTAATGTACCTAATACATCAAACCTCAATTTGAATCTTTAGGAAAAAAATTTTTATTTAAAATTCTAGTGTCTCTGTCAACTTTTTATCATGTTTATCAATCTTTTACAATTTTCCGATCAATATAGACCATTGCTCCTTTACCAGCGTTTTTTACTCATAAAACTTTCCAAACACTCACTAACCCTTAATGACACTATCTCTTTCTTTGAAATATTTCCGTGTAAAAATTCTCATATTAAATTTGGCTATAAACTTGTAAATCCTTTTCAAAAAATGAACTACGTATGGGATGGCAAAAGGGCTAAGATAGCATTGGTACATACTTTGATGAAATAAATGTATTACTTATATTTAAAAAAATTTACTTTATGTTCCTCCCTTACAAAACGCCAATTTCATATGTAATGGCCTAATATAAAATTCCTCATACAATACAGCCATTTCCACAGTTTCCATATAAAATAAGCATTATTGTAAAAATACTTTTGGCAATTGTCCTGGGTGCGATTTACAAAATGTATACCTACCTACTTAGTAATATAACCTGTTGATTTCTTGACAGCTTAATTTATTTTTAAAAAAATAATTTAAAAAACCTTAAAAAAAGAATTGTGTCTTTTATTGAAATACTATTAAATTTATACAGGGTGGAATTTTGGAACCACACCTGGAAGAAAATAACTTTCAATACGGGAAATAGCTAGTTTTATTCTAAGGATTACCATTGGAGTCTCGTGTTTCCGTCATTTAAATTTATGATGCTTGTTAGAGAAGCTTGCTTTTTATTTGATTTAAAAACATATAGGATGTTATTTTTTGAATGAAACTTATTCGATTCCTCGGTGTGGCAAGAACATTCACAAGTTTAGATTATTTTTAAAATTAAGGAATGTTTCCTCAGAGTAAGACTTGCCAGCTACAGTATTTTCCATTTAGGTGCCGTTCAAAAATTTAAGCCTGTATTTTTGATACAAAAAGGATTAATAAAACCCATATTGATTTCCAAATCTGTAAAAGTTTTGAGTAAAAGCTAATCTTTTTGTAAGCCCGCTTAAAAGAAGATGCTCGTTAGTAAATCAATTAGTTAAATTAAATTACTCCCCATTCCAATATTTATCAACCAATTATGTTTCACGGCGCAAATTTGATCGACTGATGTAACTAATCGCTTTGAAATAAGAGTTAGCAGGACCCGGTCTTTGTAAGCGAAATTTAAGAAGGGCAATTTAGAGTTCAAATTTAATTTTATAATTTAGTATTTTTTACAATTTCAAGCTCAAAAGGAAAGCGTTTAAAAGATAATTAATTTAGTAGTTCTGTAAGTCGTTGAAGAGAGATGTGCTATTGTAAAATGTACATTATTGTGTGCACATAGGATACATTGAGTAAGTTTTGTTCAAATTGACATGCTCGAGGGAATAAATGTTCCAAACATGGCTTACCTGCGCGTAATTCATTTGACAAACATTTTCTTTGAATTCGCAGTGCGCTGCAAATTGGGTAGCATGATTTTTCACAGTTGTATTTTCATAATTTCAGTTGTACTTAATTTATTCGAATATTTTCTTATAAATTCCATGTCAAAATAATTAAACTATTATTAAGACAGACGCTATAGATAGCTCAAATGCATCTTTTTTGTCTGAGAAATAATATTTTTAAAAGCTATTAATCTTAAATAATTAAAAAAAATTTAATCTTTATCAGCATGAAATTGCATCTTTTGCCTTTCGGGCAACTGGTCACCTTGAACTTTTTCTGCTGTCAAAAGTTATACCGGTAGATAATAATAATAAATAATATATAAAAACACATAGGTATAATATATCTCTAGAGTATACATTAAAGCGAAAATGTATGAATAGAGTTCAGTTCCTTTCTATTTATGCGGTATGTTTTGGCGGGATCTATCAGCTAACATGATATTAAGTTTTTTTCCTGGAAAAAACATATCATAAGTTATTAGTTTACATACCATTTACACAGAAAAAGGGATCGTAGTCGTATTTCATTTTATACAGGTGTATGTGTTAATGTGACAAACAACCCTATTTTTATTGCCCTAACCGTAGTGCTTAACATATCGACCACGAGCACACATAAGAAATCAATTGAAATACACGATTAAAACTTTATCTCTGAGAAACATTCATTATGCGGATGAACGTATAAATTTTTAGTGTAATATGTAATTATCTGAGCGTGGGCTATTTTTACCATTACTATCCTCGTGTTCACCCCTCTCCTTAGGTAAACAAAAGACTACCAAGTGAGAAAATTAAAAAATAAATATTTCGATCGCCCTTGCAATCGTTGATTCCCACCTAGGCAGTTCGGTACTCTCAGCAACCACCCACCAATTAATAAAACTTATGCTTGAGACAGTCGAAAATTCCTTCTTTTCACTCGCTTGTCTGGTATTTGCCGTTATAATGTGTGCTTTAGATTGTCAAATGTTTGATTTAGAAGTATATGATATCAAACTTCTTTCCAGTAAACAAGAAAAAGACTTGCAGAAATAATCACGACTCATAACCCTAAAGCTTTTAAAATTATCACATCGTAATCTAAGAATGAAACTCACTTATAACTTTTACACTGAAATAAAAAAGTTTGGCATAAAAACGTTCGCTTTGGAATCCATTCAGTTAATCCTCCCGGGTCAGAATACTTTTACTCAGAATCTCAAACCCAAACGAGGATGGAATTATAATAAAAAAAATAAAAACAGCCATAAAACTGAAAACTTTGCCCATTTGCATTTATGGAAAAATACATGTTTATCTAACGGAAGCATATTTTTGGGAAATTTAAATTTTTTTGGCTACTACTCTGGATACTCTCCGTTAGGCTTTTATGAATTTAGAGGCACCCTTAGAGTTCATACACTAGACAACTTTTAGTAGAGTTCATGTTCCTAAAAGTGGGTTCGGCGGATCGTTCACTCAGGTCGTCTACCTAATCAAGTGCAATATGTTCAAAACATGCTCGAAAATACGGTAAATAATATAAGTTGAGAAAATCATAAGAAGAAAAAAATTTAATTTATCGCAGAAATTAAAGAAATTATCGTTTTATAAGGTTTAGTGGATTTCTACTTTTTCATTTTCAGCTCACAACGTTAAATTATTTGATCCCCTAAGGTAGACTGAAGTAACTTCTTCTGTAACAACACAATCGAAATCTCTAATACTAATCTTTTCCATTCTCTTCAGACTACTTACATTACAATAGTCTAAAAAGGCAAAGACCAACAGAACGAAACCTTCTTTCTCAGTACCCAAGCTAAAAAGAAAACGAATGCTGGGGTCGCATTCACTCATTCGAATAACTCTGCAATAGGGTCGTTTAGGTCTCGCAAAGGGTTTTCCTTATTAACTGTATTTACGTATTTAGAAAAAACTAACCTTTTTCATTAATGGGTATTATGCTTATTAGGGTGCGTCCAATTAAGTTAACATTATCGCTAAGTAGGTACTTCAATGTTTTTAGAAGGAAAACGCAATAATTACCAAAAATTGGCAAACCAAACAACGTTTGTGTATAGCTGAGGTGGAGCTTCGTGGATTTAGTTAACCTATGTTGGTAAAACAAGATATCTTTAATGCTGTGTAGGGATCAATGTACACATGGCAACAGAATCATGTTGACCATCTTCTAATGTCGCACGCACACGCGCGTTCATTGATACTCACACGACGAAATATCTAAACCACCTGAGCACTACGGCAATCTGCTTACGCACACAAGCACACAGTGTAAATCCCTCACTTATTATCGGTTAAACTGGTTCTAGCTGCTCTCAAGGACGACGTGCGCATCTAATATTGTATATTCGTGTTGCCGGATTGTTTGCTGTTTTGTACTCGTTCGTTACACTTATTATAGTCCTATCATATTTCTGTGCTCAAGTGAGCCGAAAATGAATAATCATTTAACAACTCTGCAGAAAGCTGAAATCGTTGTTTTGTTTAATCAAAATGTTTCCATTAGGGAAATTGCACGTCGATTGGTGATATCTGTAAGTAAATTTACGTTAAGTACTATCCTGTGACTAGAATTGAACGAAATTTTTATTTCTAAGTTGATAATTTTATTGACAGTGAAAGACTATGGGTTCGTCGTTGTGAGGAATCTGGGGATATAGAACCTTGTAGGCCTGGACGGAATCCTATAACCTATACTGATGCATCGGAGAGACACCGCGATATTGTGGCCAGATAATTTAGAGGAATTAGTTTTTTCAACTTGGGAGATGATGAGAGGATCTGACTTGTGCTGGAATCTAGTTGACAGTATCAGATCTCGGTTGCAGCAGGTCATAGATACCGAAGGCGCACAAATTAGTTTATAATAAAAAAAGTTTCGTAATAGTTGTGTTTTAAAAAGAAAGTAATCCATGAGTGAATGATGTTATTGTCATTTAGCTTAGAAACAAATAATATTTATAGTTTCTGGCTAATTACATGTTGATTCATGTCTACAATGGATTTACTACTTCAATGATATAATAAGGTCATACGCCAAGTGACAGACAAATTATAATGAAAACTGTCATTCAAATCTTTCAATAAAAACTAAATAACTAAACTATAATTGTTTTTAAATGTTCTCAGCGTCTAGTCGCCTAGTTCAAATAAGTAATGTTATATTTTTATTTGTTTTCTAGTCAGAAGCAACATGTTGTAATATGCACAAAATAAATAATTATCTGAAAAAGTTGTGTTGTTTTTACTTATAGATCTTAGCTACACCTTATTATATGATTTTAAAATACTAAAATTAATTTATTGATAAATTGGAATATAAAATTAAAATTATATAATATTTCTTTAATTTAATGAACATTATTAGGTTTATTAATGAATAAATCTAATAATATCTACTTACAATTTTATAAAAAATATAATAAAAAAGATATATTATAGAAATAGAAGATCAACTACCTGATTAATCTCTAAATTAATCAAATTTTCCCGTATTAAATTTATTAATTCTTTATTAATAAATTCTTCGACTATCTACGAAAATAGAAAAAATTAAAAAACGGGCACAACTTTCGAGATTCGAACTCAGGCCGCCTGAAGCAAGGGTAGCGTGCAAGTGAATCTGCACATTATACGGCTGAGCTACGCTCGTCTCCATAGGCTATGTTGAAATTAACAATCTATATTCCCGTATAGTAGCATTATCTTTTGTTCTGAACAGATTCGATCGCCGATAGTTAGAATTTATTTAGCAAACAACATAGTCACTCTAAACCGGTTGTGTTAATTGTTCGAGTCTTTAGTAGTGTGAGTTCGGGCGAGAGTGCTGTGCGTGCGGGTATTCGGCCGACGACTGGGTGATATAGATGTAACTGGCACCGACTGTACATGCACTTTTAAGATACATTGTTGCTTTATTTGTTTAGGAAATTCGTAGCGAGTATGCGTGTAACTCGAAAATTTTGTTAATAGTACCCAATTTTTTTTACCATTTTGCTGAATGCTTCGCGGTTAGCATTGCCTCACAATGATCTTCCAGGACCCAGTCCACCCACCCTCTACACTTCCAGGTGCTGGAGGTATCCTCCGCAGGGAGTCTCTCCCCATCACTGCCGACCCCATCTCAGTGTCCAATGATGAAATCTCTCGTCTTATCAGAAGACAAAAATCCAACTCCTCCAGCTCGGGGTGTCTTTCATCCATACACCTAAGTACCTGCTCCAGCAACTGCAGCAAACATCTTCAAATTTTGAAGCTTCTTGGCAAACAAAAATTCATATCTAGACTTAGATTGACGTTACCGTTCACTGTATAATGAAATTTTAGCTCGTGATTGACTATGATTTGTGCTTGATTTTATCTAATTTATTTTCAGTGAATCATTATCAAAATGTTGTTTCCTTGTGAAGAAGGGTCTTATTACAATGCCTACAAGTGTTTTTGTGAAACACAATTATCTTGCACAAAGTGGTCGATGTGTAAGATTACGATAAGTGAAGGTTTATAATTTTTACGCTAAAAACGTTATTGACATTGACAAGTGGATTGATGTCACGGAAAAGAAACTCCGAAATGGCGGCATTATAATCACTCGATGCTATGTTGCCGCTAACATAATTAATATAATTCAGTAACAGAAAACTTTACACCACCCCGGATATTATTTGTAGTGTTACTGGGTTACTGTATTGCCAGTATATAATTTTTCCCACAAAATATAGCATTCATCTACACAGTTTGTTCTTATCGGCCTTAACAGAATAAAATAAATTTCAGTGCATTTAATTTAGTCGGTATATAATATTTTACTTAATTTCTTGATATCGATAAAAATTATGTCCTAATAAGAGCATAATTTTTATTTATAATGCATATAACTTATAACTATTTTGCAGTATTAAAAAAAATATTTTCTTGCTGGATTATTATTTAAAAAATGTTCTTTATCCATCAACTTATTTTGTTCTTTTTATGACAACATTTTATTTGTTTGACAATTTGAATTCTTTGTCGTTTATTGTTGTTGCTATGGGTGTGTGTTTATTTTGGAACTTTCCCTGCATTTCTTTGAATTCACAATATTTCTGCTCGCCTACTGTGTCTCTTACAAATTTATGGACCTTGATTAAGTTTAAGTTTTGGCTGCTACATAATAATATGTCGTAAAACATGTGCGTTTATCACAACTGTGATAATGAAAGCTTTTAAAAATAGCTTATTATGGCAATTAAAATAAGGTGGATGTTAGTGCCCAGGCGTTTCTGAACAAAATAAACTTATACCAGTATGTTTATGGTCTTTTGTACTTGTTATTTTATCATCTATAAAGTAAGAATAAATTACTATCTACCTATTCTTATGGAGTAAAATTATCAAAATCAATGATATAAAATGATGACATTTTCCAATTTCAGGAAAGGAATAAATCCTACTTGCTAAGGTTTCAGGTTATTTGACAACGCCATCTAGCAGTACAAATATTTTGCATTACGTTTCTTGTCAATAATTCATATAAAAATTAAAGAGGACAAGGTTGGTCCAAGCTATTTGAGAGTGACATCTAGTAATAGCTTGGATTTTGAGCTTTTTCCGAGTCACGAATTTTTGTATGGAGATGGTCAGTCTATAGTTATTTACAAGTCTCTGATTATATAAAGTAAAATTCATATTGTGTGTTTTGACTATACCTAGTATTAACTTATAAAGCCATGTTAAAACTTTTTGTCGTAAAAAAAAACTTTAAAGATTGCTAGTTTTGATTTAAAACAGTTTCATTTACCGTCAATAGTTACTTGTTAACGGATATGTAAGGGTCGGCGGATTATTTTTTTGCCGCCGAAGCAACACCCTCACGGGAGGAAGATGCGTCATGCATACCGCCGCAGGAAAATACCGACCTCTGCGGGGTGATGTGGAACTCACCAGAATGGCACCTACCCACTGAAAACCACCTTGTTGGCTGTGGAAATATTTTACCGTTAGCCTTCATCGGAAGCGACACCCATTGGGAAGTGAGTGCGCTGGCGGAGACCCGCCAGCGGGTCGTCCACCGGATGTGAAAATTGCACTGAAGGTGCTCAAAGGGACATGAGTTGGTGGGCGTTCTGGGCAGCCTCCGGTGAAGCCGGCGCTGCGCAGAGGTCGGCCAAAGCTTGACTTAGGGATCAATTCATTTAAATGAGCCTATAATGCATTGAGAAGGGAACTTTGCTCCGCCAGAGCTAGCAGTCACTCTGTAGGAGAACGTGAAGCCTTCAGTTTACGGGCTAAAACTGAAATTTCCCTAACATCGACGTGTTCGATCGCTTCGAAAACGATACGCATATCTTCTGCTAGCGAGGATTAGGATGCAGGTTTGCATGGGTGAGGAGCCGGGATGGGATTCGGGTTAGCAGCGGGGCGCTGCCTCCAGTTTTCTGGAGCAATCTTGGGCTGTGTAGGCTTTGCAGCCCGAGGAACCCGGATACGCAGGGACGGAAAGTTTATCTGAGAAAGGAGCGGGGCCTGTTTGGGTGCCGCCCTCTTAGTATTGAAACGCTTACAACGGGGTGCACGAGGGCAGCCCCTGTAATTTGTGGTGTGGCCGGACTTGCTACAAAGCACGCAATCGGGAGGAGAGAGAGTTTCAGGAGTGCGATTGCACTCTTAGTGAAATGTGGCACCAGGCACTTAACGCACCTGGGCGGGGCGGCGCTGTTGGCCGCCCCATGCCCGTACAACTGGCACCGGTGGCACTGGTCGGGATGACCGCGGCGATGAGGCGCCTCGATCAAGATGCCAGAGAGGCCGCATATAGTGCTAACCCCTTTGAGATCTCCTTGGATTTGGGGACGTTGGCGAGAACCACCAAAGCGAGAGGGTGACGCCTTCCGTACTTGCTGTGCATTTTATGCACCGCGAGAGCCGGGAAGCCTTGGGATAGCGGATCCTCAAGGATAGCCTCGTTCGATAATTCGAACGGCACTCCCCTGAGTACCGCTCTGAACTTACGCTCTTCCGGGAGAGCGTAAGTGTGGTAAGCATATTGCTTACCAGTGAGGAGCTTAGTTAGGGTTTAGAAATCGTCTGACGACGAGACAGTGATTTTAATTTGGTTGGATTTAAATGGAGTTGGTTGCTCGGGTGTAGAGGATTTTGTGCTCTCTGCACAAGTTCGAGACCTCGGTCTATTTTTCCTTATTCCGAAGGAATACGGATGGTGGGACCTGAGGCTTAACAGAAGTTGGGGGTGGAGTCACTTAGAGTGACATCAGGGGGGCCGGGGTGGTGCTGTGGGCACCGGGACAGGCGCGGGCTTTGAAGGCGCTGCGGAGGGTGTTTTTTTATTTATTTATTTATTTTTATTTTGGCAACAAACAGTCATGCTTAAACTACAGTTTTACAAAAATAATAATAAAAAAGGTTCACAATAAAAGACCAACAGTGCCCAAAAATAATCAAAGAATTGAGTTCAAAAGTGGTCAACAAATTAATAAGAAAAGTAATGAAAAATACAGAAAGAGAGAGATCAAGAAAAAACGGGTCATTTAACAAACGAAAAATACAATAATTCATATTTTATAACTAAGGTTTAGAGTAACGTCAGTTTCAACTTTTCCTTAAAATATATAAGAGATGTACAGAAAAGATCAATTTCTGAGAATTCCCTATTGTAAGTATTGGTGGAACGATAAAAATAGGAATTACGAGTATAATTCTTATTACGTCGAGGAGGTACAAACAGTGGTAGACAACGTGAGGGGCGCACAGGGAGACGAGCACGGCCGGAGAACTGAAGCCGGCCGAGTAGTTCTGATGAATCTATACCTGAATTAAGTATTTTGAACAAGAGGGTAATATCAAACATTTTTCGCCGGTTTTCAAGAGTGAGGAATTTTAATCTATTTAGTGTTTCATTATAATCTTCATTAACAGTGTTACAGCGATAATTAAGTGACTTTATAAACTTCTTTTGGATTTTTTCAATTCTGTTGATGTGTTTATTGTAATTGGGGTTCCAGACGGAACTACAAAAGTCTAAGATGGAGCGTACAAATGTAAAATAAAGTACTTTTAAGGTTTTTTCATTTTTGAACGGTTTGCTAATTCTAAGAATGAATCCTAATCTACGAAAAGCTGAGGATACTATATGATCTATATGGTTAATAAATGACAGCTTTGAGTCCATAATAACTCCTAAATCCCTAATTTGTGTTACTTTTTTCAGAGGTCTATCATTGATGTGATAATCGAAACTTATTGGTTTTTTTTTGCGAGTATATGATATAGAGTAACATTTATCAGTGTTGATAATCAATTGGTTGGTAACACAGTAAGTGCTAAGCGCATCTAGATCATTCTGAAGTTTAACACAATCAGCCCGCGAATTAATAATTCTGTACAGTTTTGTATCGTCAGCGTACTGTAAGTGCTGACTGTGTAGAAAGATATTGCCTATGTCATTGATGTAAAACGAAAACAGAAGGGGTCCGAGGTGTTGAAGACACCGTGACGGGCGTTGAGGACGCCGGGGCTTGTTTCGAGCGCTTCTTAGAGCGCTTCTTAACGAGGGTGAATGAGGGTGGCTCAGAGCCCGATGGGGTGGCGTCCGAGGATGACTCGGTCGCGTCTACTTCGCACTCCATATCGTTGGAGGAGGGAGACGCGGGAGGGCCTAGGGCCAGAGAGGTCTGAGGGACGGAGGTGGCCTGAGAAATCAGTGGGCCCAGTTTGGGGAAATGAGTCAGAGTTTAGAAGTCCTGGAACGCAGAGCTTGCCGGAGCGGCGATGGCGACGCAGATTGGCGACGACGGGCTCCTGGTGACGATGTCAAAGATGCGTCGTGAAAATGACGGTCCTATGAAATTTAGGAAGATACGGTACGAAAACCTGAGTCGTGAAAACAACCAGTAAAATTTGGGGTGCTCAACCAGTGCGGGGACTAGAGAGCGAAAAAGCGTCTGCGATCGACGTACGAACGAATCCGCACGCAAACCGAGACTGATTCGATCGGCGGATTTGGGACGGCAATATTTGTTGATCGGCAATTTCCGCGCCCGACAACTACTACCCATATTCAGTGCCGATCGGGTAGTCGATTCATACAGCTCGGCTAATTTAATAATAATAATAATTTATTTTGGACACTTGATCCATATAAAGAGTAAGTAACAATTTTTTTAAATTTATTTTACATTACATTGTAGGTGGCAACTATTCCAATGTTTTAATATAGAGCTATCTACCTTTTCCTTTAATACTAGTAGAATACTGTTAGAGCTGTCGCAGGTCCGGCGCATCAGTGAGGCGACCATTTTCCTTGTGAAATCGAAAAAATCGTCTACTCCTGCCTCCGTGAACATGCCTGACGCGCTGCAGTACCGCGGCCGCCCCAACAGTATTCTAAAACCGTTGTTATATTGTACACGTAGAGCTGAGTAATCTCTCTTATAACTAACCCAAAGGCTGCACGGGTAAAAAGATTGACAATGGGCTCTAAATGAAGTTAATTTAACTTGTGGTGTACAACGTGCAATCCTTCGAGCCAGCATATTGGTACGTACAGCGAGAGCGCTACGTGCTCTTTCGATGTCATCGTCATCCGTTAAGTTGGAATTAATAACGTGCCCAAGATATTTACATGAAAAGGTCCGCTTGAATTCAATGTTATTGAGTGTGAGCCCAGGAATGTTAGTGGGTAACTTTTTACCCGCGCTAAACACCATAAGTTCACACTTTTGGACATTATACATAAGTCCATGCCTGTCAGCATAATTCTCACATACCTTCAACAACTTTCTCAAAGCGTGGATCGACGGGCTCTGCAACACCATGTCATCGGCGTAATTTATGTTATTTATTATTTTTCCATCAATTGAACAGCCAACCATAGTATTGCTGAGTTCAACGATCAGCTGATCAACATATAAATTGAATAAGAAAGGTGATGTTAAGCCTCCTTGTCTTACACCACACTCTAGCCGATATTCATCAGATGCAGCGTCTCCCCATCTAACCCAATTTGTTTGATTATCAAACCAATACCTGAGTACATTTATGAGCTCATTGGGTAAGCCAAGAGAGGTAAGCTTTTTAAAAAGTATGGTATAATGAACTCTATCAAACGCCTTGGATAGATCAAGGTACGCTGCATACATTGGCGTCTTTCGGTCTGTATAATAGATAACTGTTTGCTTTAAGGTGTAAATAGCATTTTCGGTTGACAGACCGGCCCGGAAACCGAACTGGCAATCACTCAGCTGATGTGTGAACTTAAAAATTTTCCGTTCAAGCAGTCCATCTAATATTTTTGCACATACCGTTGTGAGTGATATTGAGCGGTAGTTATTTAAGTCTGAGCAATCCCCAGTCGAATTCTTAACAATAGGCACTACAACTGTTCTCATGATAGCCTCTGGTTGGTAACAATGTCGAACACAGGATGCAAATAACTAATGAATTGATTTTCTCCTTTTCATTCTATTCCTTTACTCGACAATGAAACGAAATAATTATAACGACAGGTAATCTTTATTTATTTATTTTAATCAAAATCTGATGAATCGTCACTGTCACTCCATGAGCTCTCCCCAACATTTATTATAAGTTCCTGTACTTGTATATTATCGAATGCCATATGATTTTCCAAATCCAACGCTGTAATGTTTTGGGGTCTTCTCACAATTTTTTCCCAGTTTTCAGCAGTTACTTCCGCACTTACTTGTTACTATGCACGATATGCCATGCAGGCAAGGCATATGATGAGGCGTTCACCTTTTTCCATTGGCACTGAACTAGTGGAAGCGGCGGTGTCGTCACTCCAGTTCTTAGATACTGTGTGGTTTGCATTTAACGAAGTCTCTCGCTTCGCTCAAAAATTCGCAGCGAGCCATAGCAACGTCGTGACGCTCCATTAATATTTTACGTTTGTCCGATTTTTCGTAAGAAAATCCAATTTCTTTCAAAACTAAGCTTAATGACGATTTTTGGCCATAGAACAAACCACATTCAAGTAAAGAAACAACAAGTTTTTTAAGTGTTTGAATTTCTTTGCGCAACTAAAAGTCATATATATGACGACGAATAGCATCAGCGTTGAAGTTGTCAGCCGATGTCACACCATGTGATTGGCGTTTTTTCTTCGGCGTACAAAGATTATTTTCCTGCATGCCGCTTATACCGTAAGCTTCGGTAGTAATTTTTTAAACAGTAGGTCCACTAATTCCTAATGCAGCCGCAATACGCTCTCGGACTTGCGACAGTGGTAATAGCGAGCCGTCATTTTGATATTCTGCTTCAAAGTAATTACGAACCTTGATCACCAGTTCTCTCGCCTGCCTTTTCAGGACAGATCCTTTCGGCATTTTGATATTTCACAGCTGGGGACACGGAGGAACACAAAGTACGCAACGTAACATGTGGATAATGTGAAAAAACTCAGCGAACAGAAATGTAGTGTCTAGCACGAGCGTCTTGTTGCGAGTGACATATTAAAACACAAAATGGCAGTGGGCCATTGAGAAAATATATTTGAATGTTTTTGTTGTATTTAATGTCTTTGTTCAAAATATAATAAATATATGCGATCGATATTATTACTTATTTGGTCACCACACTACATTATATAAAATTAGAACTGTCATCGAGAAAATAAAGAAATGGAAATAGTATAATGGCAGTTTTTCTGGGTTTGAAGTCATTCGTAAACGACATAACAAACTCCGCAAACAATATTCGACAACACTCCAACTATAAGTTACGTAAATCGGATAGGAGGTAGGTATATCTCCATCTAAACGATTTGGCTCGTAAAACATGGCAGTGGTGCGAGCAGCGTGGCGTTTTTATATTTGTATCTTACGTAAATACAAGAGATAATCACGCCGATGCCGCATCACGAATCGTGAATCCAGATACAGAATGGACAATTTCCGATTTGGCTTTTCATTCTATTCTTGTAAAATACCGTAGGCCCGAAGTTGACTTATTTGCTTCACGCGATAACGCAAAATCTGAGAAATACGTATCTTGGAAACAAGACCCTGACGCATTTTCTATCGACGTGTTTACATTAAATTGGAAAAATTATTATTTCTACGCCTGCCCCCATTTTTCTTTGGTTCTAAAATGCCTGCGAAAAATCATTGATGATAAAGCAACCGGAATTTTAGTTTTTCCCTATTGGCCATCACAGCCATTGTGACGGTTGTCTATTTCGACCTCTTTTTGTCAGTAAATTTTATTTTTTTGTCGTTCCCGACGTAATTTTAAACTACGAATTACGTAGTGTCGGAGAACGGCAATGTTTTGATTTGACAAGCCAGTCACGAAAAATTATCCATCATAACAACTAGAATCTATTTATTTAATATTGTTTCCGAGTTTATTATTTAAAATTACATGTTTATCAATTTTGTATTATCTACAATCAAAGTTTTCACGAAATCAATAATTTATTTTTACGTACACGAGTGTGCGTAGCCAAAATTTTTGGCATTTTTGTATATTTTTAATTTTACTGCAAAATAAACATAGAAGAGAGCTTTGGTATTTCCTTTCTGGACCCTCAATTACCACTCCGCAAACAACGTGTTACACACTGGCGCCGACCATTCAAACGCAGTTTATGGAGAAGAGAGGAGGAACAATATCAACAGAGGAATAGCAACATTAAAAATATTTTTTATAATTATTATTGAGGTCAGGCATAAAACTTTATTTGTTACCATTTTCAACCATTAACATTCACTAGTTAGGTTATATATCTACTATAATATATCAAATTACTGCTAAATTATTCAGACATTTAAGTTTCTTTAGTTTCTTTCGTTATAATATCTTTGAAGAAATTTACTGAAGGCACAACATTTATTCTATAACCCAGTAATTTCACTATTTAAATAACATTTTCTATTCATTTTCATCACTTGAAAATACGTATATTTTTAAGGCTCTTTTCTGCATAACGACTATTAACAAATTTATTTCACTTTAACATTTTTTTTTTTGGATTTTGCAATGAATTTTTCACAACTTAATAAACCTGAAATAATTTATGAATTAAAAATCAGAAATATAAATTTTTCTTCGACGCAATCTGTAGACGAACTACGATCATTATTATTAAATATTAATGTAGATTCTGAAACAGAAATTTTACAAAATAGCCCTGAAGAATTTTCAGAGGATATTAATGCCATTAAAAAAAATTTAAAACTTGTTGAAGCTTGTATAAACTCTTATCCTATTAGGAAACAAAAAATTTCATCTTATTTAACTCATATAAGAACAAGATTAGGCCTTATTGACATTACATCAGATTTATCTTCAGAACAGTTAGATTTAATAAATTCATGTTGGAATGATTTAACTCAATTAGACTCACGTTTTAAAAATTTGGAAAAATCACCAACACATTCCACATATCATTCCGCAGAATCCACACAAAATATTAATTTACAACCCCTTTCTTTTTTCGAAGCATTAACTGATAAGGTCAGTAAAATTACAGAAAATCGAACTAACAATGATTTAAAAAGATTTATTTATAAAGGTGAAGGTTGTCCAAAGGATTTTATTCAAAAACTTGAAGAATTTTCACAAATAAAAAATATTTCTGAAAAATCTTTATTCTCACATATTTATGATATTTTATCTGGATCTGCTCTTGATTGGTTTAGAGCTAGAAAGTCGACTATTAATGACTGGTCATCTTTCCGATCGGCATTGTTGAATGATTTTGCAATTACCGATTACGATTATAAACTAAAAAAAGTAATCGATGCTCGTAAACAAAAACATAATGAGAGAATTATCATTTACTTTGCTACAATGGAATCTCTTTTTTCAAAACTCTTGGAACCAATGTCCGAAAAAGAAAAAATTAATACTCTTGTTAGAAATCTTAAACCTGAATTCACATTACGTCTTTCACCTACTGATTTACATACTGTAAATTCCCTCTTGGAATCATGCAAATTTACAGAAAGCATTCTCCAAGTTTCTAATAATACATCTTACTACTCTTCATCATCACCACCAGATCATTATCATTCTTTTCCTATTCCTTCTACATCGAATTCTAATAACAAATCGTATAATAATACTCTATTTTCACATAATCAACCATATATTCCTGAATTTCCTTTTAAAGCTTGTACATATAATTCCATAGCAGCTGTAGCTAATCCATTGCCTAATACTGTAGCTGCAATTAATAAAAATCAGAATTTTTATAAATTCACTTGCCCACGTTGTAGATCTAATACACATCTATTAAAAGACTGTACTAACACTAATATAGTGTGTTTTCGTTGTGGAAAAAAAGACTTTATTACTAGTAAATGTCCTAATTGTAATAAGTCGATTCCAAAAAACTAAATTACGAGGAGTGTACAAATAAAAATAATAGTGTTAAATCATCAAATTTTGACAAAAAAGATTGGGATACATGGTTAAAAACTTTAACAATTTTTTTTAAATCTTATAACACTTGTGCTCTCCTCTTTAATAAAACATCAGATTTTGAACGTCCTTATTTACATATAAAAGTAAACGATTTAACTTTAAATGGTCTTTTAGATAGTGGTAGTGCTATCACTATATTGGGTAATAATTCTCATAAAATTTTATCACAACATGGTCTTTTTATGCAAAAAAGCTGTTTAATAAAAGGTAATGTTGCAAACGGACAAACTATTTCTTCTATCGGCATTATTACTCTTCCTACTTTTTATAACAATAAATTTGCGTTAATTACAGCTCATGTGATCCCAGAAATCACTGAATCACTTATTTTGGGTATTGATTTTTGGAAAACTTTTAATCTTGCTCCGGATATTCTTAGTAATATCACATTACAACCTTCAAATTTAAACTCATCTTTTCTCATTAATACAGATCCTAACTTTCATTTACATGAATACCATTCTTTAACAGATACACAAAAAATTATTGCAGATGCAATTATGGAAAAGTTTAGGTTGATTTCAACTGAATGTAAACCTTTAGGTCGTACTCATTTAGTCGAACATTTCATCGACACTGGAGACCATCCACCTATTCGTCAACGCTGTTACAGACTTTCTCCTGAGAAACAAAAAGCTCTTTGTAAAGAAGTTGATGATATGTTACAATTAGATGTCATTGAACCCAGTGACAGCCCATGGCTGAACCCAGTTATTATTACACCTAAAAAGATGGTACTTGGCGATTTTGTATTGATAGTCGTAAATTAAACGATATCACAAAAAAAGATGCTTACAAACTTCCTTTCATTTCTGATATATTAGATAACCTTAAAGATGCTAAATTTATATCATCTATTGACATTGCTAAAGCGTTTTGGAATATTCCCTTAAAAAAAGAGGATAAACTCAAAACTGCATTCCATGTTCCAGGCCGAGGAATGTTTCAATTTAAAGTTATGCCATTTGGTTTAACTAATGCACCTGCTACCCAACAAAGATTCATTGAAAATCTACTAAATGACCTTACAAATGATAATAATGTTTTCTATTTTATCGACGATATAGTCTGTATCTCTCAAACCTTTGAACAACATGTCGATATACTTACTAAAATTCTTAAAAAACTTTCAGATGCCAATCTCACAGTCAATTTTCCAAAATGTTCATTTTTCCGGAAAGAATTAAAGTACTTAGGCTATGTAGTTAATGAAAATGGTTTAAAAACGGATCCTAAAAAAGTTCAAGCTATTCTTGATATACAAACTCCAAAATCTGCTAAGGAGGTCAAACGTTTTTTGGGTACTGCCAGCTGGTACAGACGTTTTGTACCTAATTTAAGCACTCTTGCAGCACCGTTAACTAAATTAACTTCTACAAGCAAAAAATCACCTCCATTTAAGTGGTCTGATGAAGCTGAAATTGCTTTCAAGGCTATTAAGCAAGCTTTAATTAGTACACCAGTTCTGGCATGTCCAGATTTCTCTAAACCATTTGCTGTTCATTGTGATGCCTCTTCCTATGGCATTGGCGCAATGTTAACTCAGGAAGTCGATAATATTGATAAACCTATTGCTTATATGAGTAAATCACTTACAGGCGCTCAAAAGAATTATTCAGTCACTGAACGTGAACTTTTAAGTGTTATTACGGCACTAGAGCATATGCGTTGTTATTTAGATAATGGATTACAATTTACAATTTATACTGATCACGCAGCCCTTCAGTGGTTTATGCATTTAAATAATCCTACTGGCAGATTAGCTCGATGGAGTATTCGTTTATCTATGTTTAATTTCGTAATTAAACACAAAAAAGGCTCAGATCATGTCGTACCAGATACTTTATCACGTATAAAACCAATTGATTTAATTAATTTTTCTACTTCTCAAACTAAAGACACTTGGTATTTAGCAATTTATAATAAATGTTTATCATTTCCTTCTAGTACTCCGGATTACATGATTCATAATAATAAATTGTTTAGATTTTGTAGATCTAACACATTATTTAACTCTGAATTTAATTGGAAACAAGTAATACCATTAGAATTTAGGGAATCTGTTATTACACAAAATCATTCTACTCCCCAAACGGCACATTTTGGTACTTTTAAAACATACCATAGAATTAAAAATCTCTATTTTTGGCCTGGCATGTATAAAGACGTAGCCATGTTTATTGCTAAGTGCGAGACTTGTTTAGCTACCAAGCACCAAAATCAAAACTTAATTGGTTTAATGGGCAAACCCAAACATTGTTCACGCCCTTTCCAATGTTTATCCATAGATTTGATAGGTCCACTTCCTACTTCACGTAAGCAGAATAGATTTCTATTTGTAGTTACTTGTTGTTTTTCCAAATATTGTTTGTTATTTCCAATAAAACATGCAACCGCTTCTATTATTCGCCATATA
The DNA here is from genome assembly GCA_923062675.1 of Marasmarcha lunaedactyla. NCBI lineage: Eukaryota > Metazoa > Arthropoda > Insecta > Lepidoptera > Pterophoridae > Marasmarcha > Marasmarcha lunaedactyla. Next base: position 5,367,281 of record OV281339.1, on the reverse strand, counting down.
TTGGACAATTTAGTTTTTATGGTTTATGGAGTTCCAGAAACTATTATATTAGATAATGGTCCTCAAATGATAAGTACAGAATTATCTGAATTATTTAAATTTTACAACATACCAAAAATACATTACACCCCACGTTACTGTCCACAGGTTAACACCGTTGAGCGTTACAATAAAACTATTGTAACGGCGATTGCAGCTTTTATAGATAAAGATCACAGAACTTGGGATACCTATATAAACAAAATACAATTTGCTATTAATACTGCGGTTAATGAAACCACAAAATTCACTCCATCATTTTTAGTATTTGGTAGAGAAGCTGTTACATGTGGATCTATCTACAAAAATAAAGATTCCAGAGATGAACTAATTTTCAGTCCTAGGGATGTATATGCTGAAAACATAGGACAATTAATACATATCTTTTCCGAAGTACAGAAACGGTTATTTAATGCACATCAATATAATGCAACTTATTATAACAAACATCATCAGAATTTAGAATTTAATAACGGTGATATTGTTTGGAGGCGAAACCATGTAATAAGTTCCTCTAAAAAACATTTTTGTGCTAAGTTTGCACCCAAATTTATTAAATGTAAAGTTTCAAATAAAGTTTCACCATTAATTTACGATTTAGTGGATATGAATAATAACCCATTAGGTCGTTGGCATATCAGAGACATTAAACCTCTACCGCGTTTAACTTCTTCTTTGAGTGACTAGATTGGTTGTTACCAATTACTTTATATGAATTCATATATAATTATTGCTAATTATCTCACGGCGAGCATAAGCCAATTCTTTTTGTCTTATTTTTTTTCTATGCACCTCATTATCGTTTGGCTATACCATTAACATTGACGTTGGTCAAAACTTATAATTAATTATCATCATCGTAGTATTAGGTTAACTTATTGTGTAATTTATTTAATATTTGCAATTCTAGGAGTGTAAACTCTTATTTTCAATATCTGTATTATACTTTATAGTATAATTTGTTAAATGTTATCAATTTTTTTTTCTCAATTTTTTTTCAAGCGGTTTGCAACTTGTAAAATTAAGCCTTCTGCACGAGCGTTTATTAAGGTAACTCGTTAAACTAAACCATACCTATGTGTATTATTTATACGCTTGAATCACTTTCCCGTGAGAATTATTTTCATATGTTTATTACATAAGTATTTTAATTACTTCACAAAAGACCCTTGGATTTTATTTAAAAGTCAATGTTTCACGACTGGCTATGATTTTCTTTTTTTTCCGGCATATTTATTTCAGTCTTTAACTGAAACTTGTTTATAGTAATCACCGTGCGGGAGTTAGCGACACGTTAAAGAAGCCATAAGCTATTAATATTTTCAGCGGATGGCAACTATTAAAGCCTTTTGCCGTTGCGTCCAACTCTGTTGAGTTGACTTATTTAGGATACGATTCCTCATAAGCAACTCTAACTGCATGATGTTTTATTTCCAGTAGTTGGAATAAGACTAGTATGAAAGAGAATGTATGTTGTAATTATAATGTACGTTGATGGAGTTGAACGATGTATATTAACATTGTATATTCCAGGAACATGTTTAAAATTTTATCATTCATGAACCATGTAATTTAAGATAATTATTTAGGATCTTTTTTTTCTCTCTCTCGTCTGTTTTGTTTTCTTTTTCTATTAAATAACTTGTTGATATGCAATATATCAGTATTATTTTTTTTTTCATATATACAGGATGTTTTTTCAGAAAAATTCTTCTATAGGATGTTAATATTAATTTTCATTTTGCTTTTAATTATTATTTTTTTTTTGATCGTTCTTTCATTTGGCAGATTAAATATTAAAATTCGATATGTATATGCGGTTTATTTTGATTTGGTTTGAATTTTTTTTTTTTTTAAAAACTATACTGAAAAAATCTTTCAGATTTTTTTTCCCGGCCCCCGGGGTATTGTGACGGTTGTCTATTTCGACCTCTTTTTGTCAGTAAATTTTATTTTTTTGTCGTTCCCGACGTAATTTTAAACTACGAATTACGTAGTGTCGGAGAACGGCAATGTTTTGATTTGACAAGCCAGTCACGAAAAATTATCCATCATAACAACTAGAATCTATTTATTTAATATTGTTTCCGAGTTTATTATTTAAAATTACATGTTTATCAATTTTGTATTATCTACAATCAAAGTTTTCACGAAATCAATAATTTATTTTTACGTACACGAGTGTGCGTAGCCAAAATTTTTGGCATTTTTGTATATTTTTAATTTTACTGCAAAATAAACATAGAAGAGAGCTTTGGTATTTCCTTTCTGGACCCTCAATTACCACTCCGCAAACAACGTGTTAAACCATAGTGCCCCTTATTAAAAAAAAACCCTAGGTGTCGCGAGGCTCTGCGGCCGTCTTTCACCAGAAGGGGTTTCTGTACAAACTCTACGAAGCTAATGCATCCTTTTCCGACAGCACTATAAAGCAGTATAATTCTTCTTTAAGATTATGGTGACAATTTTCTATAGTCAACAAAGTTAATATTTTCGAACCCTCGGTTAATTCTGTCCGTTCATTTCATACAAATCAATAAAATGATGGTTGCTCTTATATTACCTTAAATTCCCATCGTTCTGCATTGTCAGCTATCACTGGAAGGGCGTGAAAGGGCGCTTTTAAATTAAGACCCTGTTGACCCTAATACATAAGTACTTGGGACCCACAGATAGTACTAAATCATATTTTAAGTTGGTTTCCTCATAATGATTTAACGTTAGACAAAATAACAAAGAAACTGATCATTTTACTAGCATTATGTACCGCCCACCGAGTTCAAACTTTCTCCCTTATTAAAATCGATAACATGGCATTTTTAGATAATGGCATAAAAATAAACATTACTGACATCATTAAAACAGCATTAGGGATCAGCCTGTGTTGTTTCTACCCTATTTGCGGGATAACGAACGTATGTGCCCAGCCACAGTGTTATCGGAGTATCTATTCAAAACACAAGATATCAGATCAGATAATAATAATCTTTTGTTGCCATACAAAAAGCCATACAGAGCCGCCACAACTCAATCTATCAGTCGTTGGATTAAACAAGTGCTGTCAGAAAGCGGTATCGACCTAACCGTGTTTGAGGCACACAGTACGAGACATGCTAGCACTTCTTCCGCAAGCTCGACAGGAGTTAGTATCGAAACTATTCGAAAAACTGCGGGCTGGACCGATACTTCTAATACTTTCGCCCGTTTCTATCACAGAACTATTGTTAACGAGGCTGATTTCACCCGTAGTGTTTTTTTGCCTAAAAATAGGTATTAATTAACGTTTACACGTGTTATTCTTAAATATTATCAAAAAAAATTATATCTTTTCCCCTATTTTTTATGATTAACTCTAGAAAACTAAACATGTGAAAAAATGAACCAACAGATTGTTCATTGACTGTCAAAACTAATTCGTCAATAACGTCAATTTCTTGTCAGTTCATTCATCGTTTTTTCGACTTAATTAATGTATAATTTTTATATAGTTTTTTTTGACATTGACATTGATACATTCAAAAGGAAACAAAATGGTAACTTATGATTGATTTTTTCGCAAATTATTCGTTATTTTTTTACAAGATTTTTAGATTTGAAGTTAGGGAAGTTTAAGGGGGAAAAGTTTACTCATGAGTTAATCTTTCATGTGTACTACTGACCATTAGCAAGTCAAAATCCCATATTGAGTTTGACGATCACCTTTCAAATAATCAAATGTTTATTATTTAATGTTTTTTTATTTATCTCTACGTTAATATAACTCTATATTTTACAAGCGTATTGATAGGTACATGCCAGTGGTGCCATGGTACCACCTCGTCGTCAATTTTACTTTCCAAATGTATATAAAATACCTATGTTGTAATAACATGACTAAAACCTCATATAATTGTGAAACGTTTTACCCTACGTTTTTATTTGTTCTAATATCTTCCATTCCATTATTAATTAACTTCGTGACCGAAGCGCTAGCTTTAATTTCATTTCATACCAACAATAAAAATGAATGCAAGCCGAGCGCCGTGGCCGGCTCACAATACGAGAAATATTCCTAGAAAACTTCAGTGCTAAAAATCTCGGGATTGATTTTCAGTCCTCAATATGCTGTCATAAAAAAAAAGGAGGGATTCGTTTGTGTCTGTTACCTGCGGGCCGTCGACGGTGGTGAGGGAGCCTCTTGGCGAGCTTAATAACTGCGTAAAGTTGGCGCCAGAGATTTTTATTGTTTTGCTTTGAAGGAAGTTTTATATTTAATAAAAGGATTTAACCCTGCTATGTTTACGAGATCCGTGGTTTTGTCGCTCCTGGTAAAGACAGATTCAATTTGTTCCTGCTTTGTACGGCAGATGGTGGTGAAGCAGAAAATCAGATTAGAATGTCGTATTGTCTTGCCATTGCGGTTCTCTAAAAATAAATAATGGTTTCAGTTTGAGAAGTAAATTGGAACTGGCGGGATTGCAGAATTTGTAGCGGATTTCAATTAGGTTAAGAGATGGCAAAGCTAGATAATTTTTTGTTCAATAAGCAACTTTAAAATAACAACAATGACATTTAAGCAGGTTTGGTTTAAGAAACAAAGATATCCCGTAGTCAGTAAATGTTTATGGTACGTGATTTCCATAAAATTAAAAAAACAAAAATGTTATACCCTTAGTAATTTTCCACATCTTTACTGCAACGAAACATATATGTATAGGTATAAAATTCTTCAAGTCAAAACCGAATAAGTTGTCAAAAGTTAAAAAGTTAAACTCTGCAGGGTTACATGTTTACAATAAATTGCTTTAAATTTCCCGCCACGCCGGTTCCTCAACTCCGTATTGAATTATTTATGTGAAATTTCATTTGAGGCGGCCTCGTCGTACCGCCGTAAAAAACCTTGATATGTGCGAAACATTTCTTTTGCCCTTTCGCCGACAAGCTGACAGATCACGCCCCGAAGTATGCATAGTGTCAGATATTTGATTTCATGAAAACGAAAATATGTGGTAAACGTTCTTATCGTGCTACTGAACCGAAACGGCGGTTGGAATATGGAAATGTTTACGTTTAATTGTTGGTTGCTTTATAATAAAATGTCTGCTATTAGTATAAGCAATAACTGGGCTCGTGATTTTACTTCGAATTCCATGGCGGCGTAAAACTTGCGTTTTTACATTACAGTTTGTCAAAACTACCTTCACAGCCAGAAAATCCTTCTAGAAAAAGCGTCCTTAGGTTCATAATATTAATAAGATTTAAGTTGGGGTCATTACATTTTACTCAAGATTTAAATAATAAATATAACATTTTTAAACCGGATGGCAAGACGTCAAACTCAAGAAACAGTTAGCAATTTCTGTGTAAATCCTGAACGCGCCGCTCGCAGACTGAGAAAAAGTTGGAGATGATCGAATGTTTTCATAACTGTCAAGTTACATTGGTCACGTCGGTGACCTCGGTGTCTGTAAAGGCACCGAACGTCCAGTCAAAATATAAAAATACAAAGAAACGCCATAGAATCAGATTAAAAGATTTTATTTATCAAATATTTTTACAGATATGACGTACAGTTTACGCGTATTAGTACTCCTCTTTTTGTAACAAAAAACTTGATTATTACTTACTATGCCTTTGATGGATATGTACACGTTTGTAGCTTCTTTTCATTTACGAATTTCTTAATTTATTTTAATATACAAGTATAATAAATTACTCACTCCACAACAATGACATTTAATATTAAATATTGTCTCATTTATTAGACCTGATCGAACACAATATGGGTGTTGTTATGAAGCCATACATATATAATAAATCTCCTTAAATAGATAAAGTCTACACGTGGAACGGTCGGGCTCTGTAAACAGGGTGTACTAGAAGTCGTTGTCAGGCCAGCGCCGGGCAATAAGCCATGTCTTAGATAAACAAGCTATATTTATGAGTAACCCTTTTTTATTTAATTTCCTAGTAAATTGAGGAAACGTGGTGACATTTATGGGCGGGTTTTGTTTGTTTTTAATGTTATTAAATATATAGCTGCGGCCGCGGCTTCTCTCGTGTTAATTTTCCTTTTATCTTAGTTATTTATGAGATAAAGCATTTCAGTGTAAGCCTGATCTGGGAGATATTGTACAGAGTCTGGTTCGTCTCAGTTTAGAGTAGGTTAAAATATCTGTAAGTTAGGAAAATATTTTGTAAGATTTCGTATTGAAAATTGTATGCTGCTGGCATTAATAATGTAATTTTTAAACTATATGATTCACGAACAAACAGTTTTTAACAGTTTAACACTAAAACTGTATGCCTTTTGTATACATTTCATTTAATTTATTGATATAAATGGTGTATAGTAACAACCTAAATAAAAGCTACGGTAGTACGGGATTCAAACGTATCTGTTATAATACTGAGATGTATCCGTTGAATACTCAAAAAGATTATTCGAGTTATCTTCGTTTACCCGTATCCCTTCAGGCGAAAAATATAAGCGTTGCAAAGCCTTACTATATAAATCAATGATGACTTATATACGGAGATTCCGGATACGATTTCGGCGCCTTAAATCTCGTCCACATAAACTTTTTGTTGTGAAATAAGCCTATGTGTCATAATATTTAACGACGTGATGAACACGGATGTTTAATAATTTCTTAAGTTTCACGACTCATCATACTAAATAAAACATACTTTAACTATTACCGGTACCGGTATATCTAAAGGCACCGAAACGTCCAGTTAAAATGTAAGTATTATTAAACGGGATAATATAAAGCGTTCATTTAACTCAGACATTTATTCTATGGTCATGGTTCTGTATATTTATGTATGCATGATTACTCTAGGGTCCCCCCGAGTTCGCCGTATATCAGATCTATAACATCTATCATTATCATCGGTCATCTATAACAGAAACTCTGCTTACTTTGGGGTCATACAGTTGGTGATTTTATTATTTTATATTATTACTATTAAATCTTTATAAACCAAAGTTTATTTAATGTCTTCGTAATGTAATCAATAATGAATCACATACAAAATTTCATTATTACGTTAGTAACACAGCTTTTAACTGCTCCTAATCCTCAAAATACATTTTTAATTTCAAAGTTACAAGACAGGCACAATTTAATATCAAAACCTTTACAAAGAGACCGTTGGTATGTGTTTGATGGTCGGTTCTGATTCCACAGTATACAACAATAAAAACTCCAGCAACAAAGACCGTTAATGACTGGTCGCGTTTTCACAAAATCCAAAATGGCTGACGAAATAAGGAGTCATCTCGTAAAATAGCGACTTGTTATACAGCCATTCATGGTGTAAACACGATTCAGGAGAAATGAGGTTCAATCTTTTAAAAATAAGTTAGTTTTTTTTTTTAATGAAAACTGGGATGTTAAGTGATAATGATGGATTATTGTTTGGGTGTTGCTATTCAGTAGTGGTACGCAATGCTCATAGAGAGACTTTCTTTGAGCGTCTTTTGTAAGGAGATCATCTGAGGTGGGTCTCAGGTCCTTTATATTAATGTCATTGTGTTCAAGGAAGGAAAAGCAAGTGAAATTGTAGAAAATGTGTATAGTAGCAATAAGTCTAATAGGGTCAAACACATCTGAAGCATGCGCTTGGATGCGCACCATTATAATTGTATTGTGGGATAAAATCTCTTTTTTTTTAATTTATTTTATTATGTATGAAAAACGAAATCGTTACAGTTTGATAATATTTTTCGCGCGTTTATTATTGGACTGCCTACGATAGTAAGATATACTAGGTAGTACTTGTGGTTTAAAATTAAATTTCAAACATCGAACGACTGAGAAACGTAGTAGTTAGTAGCCGTGCCTCATAAGCCGGAGGTCCCAGGTTCGATCCTGGCCGGGGCATTCATTTGTGTGATGAACATAAATGTTTGTTCTCGGGTCATCGGCTAAGTTCGCTGTATGGTCATCCATAACACAAGCTCTGCTTACTTTGGGGCCATACAGTTGGTGTGTTTATCCGGGGAGTAATTATTATTGTTATTATCATTTATTATCAAAGGGGGTTATTTCAATTTTACGAGCTTTCATTCTACAGGCACTATTTACCATTTAATTATACATGCATACCCATTTTATCCTAAGGTATTTTTTTTATATTTTACCCTATTATATAAAATAAATATCTAATATAAAATTGAAATATATACCTACGCAAGTTAAAATTTAAGCGTCTTTAAAAGGCGCTTTGGTCATTAAAGCTAATCAAAGTCGATGAAATGATTCATCCGTTTTCAACTTGGACTCGAAGTAGTAAAAAATCATCACAAACTGAATGTATGAAAGCTGGAAACGTAATTTTTGGATAGATTCCGTTTATTTTATAACCATTGTTGATATTATTCGATAGAGCTCATGAAGCACGTTCAGGATCAGTAAGTTTGGAAATGATAAGATGACGAAACCAAATAAAGAGAAAGTTTCATTTAAATAATGGTGGCTTTGGCAAAAACAATATTTTGAGAATGAGTCAGCAATAAGAAATCTTTAAAAAAATTTTGACAAAACTGAGGAGCTTTGACAAATGTTTATGTCCTAAAGTCCTAACCATGTTTTAATCTTACGCACTATGTTTTTTTTAAATTAAATGGCTTACGAAACGCTTTTATTAGCCACAAACTTCACCATAATTAGTAAAATATTTTCAATCAACATAAAACAGATATTGTTATAATATTTTCAAGTTCCTTACGAAGTCTCGTTCAGGTCAAAAGAAAATGTTGAATGTATTTTTCTATCAAGAAAATTATAGCCCGACACCCTGTACATATTATGTATAAATAGATCGTGGTCCATTGTATGGGGTAGGAAAAAGTTTTTGCTATTTAACTTTCTCGAAGTTGTCAGCCACTTAATAATAGCTTATAGTCACTTAAGGAAGTGTAACTTGTTTACTTGTCTTGTTTTTGTTATAGTTACAGTTATCAGAAGTGGAGGTTCTGCATTTATATAGATATTTTTCATGGCATTTATAAAATTTATTTTGAAGATATTAATATATTCTCGCATAACAAATTTTTATTCCGATCCAGTATTTTGGTAATTCTGCCTGGCTTTTAGTTACGTTGCTATTGGTAAATTCTAGTTTTACTGTATTTTTATAATCGCAGCGTGATTTTATTTAATAATTATTTATTTAATACACTCATTTGTATATTCTGGAATTGGAAATTAGATATTGTTGAATTCTTAAAATTTATAAAAAGACAAAAGTTTAGAAAGATATTTATTAAATGAAGGAAGTTTTTTTTAACTATGAATGAGATAATTTGTTTTGTTATAAATATTCCAATTATATAGAATGTTAGATTAGATTTATACCAACAGTAACTACATGGAGTCTATATATTAGTCGACTGGATAGTCAACAAAAAAATTATTTATCTTCAACTTCGTAACGAAATTAAAATAAATCCAAAGCAAAAAAAGCGAATTGATTTCTACATTCAACTTTATTTCCCGAAGCGATGGTCTTTAAATAGCTTAGTTTCCCCCGGCGTGAGGTCCGCACATTTCTCCAACTGAAAAAACGTTCCCCTGATCCGAGTTCGAAATGAGAAGTCGTCGAGCGACTTTAGCCATCGCCCTAGGTTCATTATCGGCCGACGTTCTCGTTAAATGGAGCGACCATTGATAACTTATACACCGGAGACTAATCGTTCAGCAGAACTTGTCCTCACTTAATATTAAACATTTTCTGATCATTTATAGGTAAAAAGTTTTTTGCTCAAAATGTTGAGATTTGTTAGAAATGGTTTTTTAAACTGTTTTCTGTTCTTTTTTGTTCGTTTAAATAGTACGAAAACTTATAGGTGCTTCGGTTATTCCCACTGATGTAGAATATCTTATTTTCTCGTATTTGAATCTATTACTGATAATCAATTCAAATTAAATACGTACATTGTTCTATGTTACATATATTATATATAAACAACTTAAATAAATAAATATCTAAACCTAATATCTATCTTAGTTTTTTTGTTTTTGAGGTAGGAAATGAATAGACCTATCCGCAGGTGATTATCAGGATTATCGTTCACTGTCTGGACACCCTGTATATAAAATAATTTATATAAATAAATCGTTGTAAACATTTTTATTTTCGTAAAACTATTGAAAACAATTTTTGAAATATACCATGACATGGTAATATAAATAAATACTTAGATTATTTGCGCATTTACGTAAAAAGTAGCCTATTATATCTCTTAATTAAACCCATTAATGTTGATATGTTTTTCTAGTAATTGAATGTCTAGTTGAAAATATTCCAATTGCTGTTGTCATGATTCAATCAGAAACCAGACTGTATACTTCAGTTGACATTTTTTTTTCAAGGAAGATCCGAAAAAATCAAAAGTATCTATCAAAAAGCGACGGCTAAATAAACTTCATTGTTTCGATAAAGGGGAAGAAAATATAGTGTTACGAGCAGAGGATTCCATCGTCGGCGACGAAATATTGGCTGTATAAATATAAAGCAGGGATTTTTCCAATCTATCAATTGGGCTCCGTATGTCGCCCCTTTCTGGGTAGGTTGTGGATAGATATTACAAGAAAGGACTTTCTCCCAGAGGGGATGTGTTCAATAATATTTATGGTGACAAAATAAAAATGGTGGAATCACTGAAAATAATACTGAATAGTTTCTTAGGTATTGCTATAGAATTATAGATTCAAATAAATAACTATTAGCTTTGATAATGGGTTGATAATGCTCATAAATTATTGGAAATGTGTAAATAAGGTGTATCTTTGTCTGTACGAGTTAACTAAATTACTCATTGGTACACGCATTAACCAAAACTAAATAAAGAAATATGCTCAAGGCAAACATAATCATAAAAAAACAAGGTTTTATAATAGATACAGCATAATTCGGGCTACCTTTTAAATATTTTGTATACACATAGAATAAAAATTGTACAATGTAATATTTTAAAAAATGGATTCCATTCATAACCTATGATTAAAAATAATCGTTAGGTGTTTGGAGCCCGAAGATTCGTGAATCGAGGGTCAAGAGTAGGCACGGATCTCGAGAGCGAGTGGATCACAGGACCTGTCATCGACATCTCCCAGGATTCAATCGTTCAGCTCCTTGGATTAGGCTGGTCGGATGAAAGATGCTATACTGCCCTTATAGGTACACAAGCATTTTCTATTTCCTGATAGACATAACAGCTTAAGTTTGTTACACAAGCTTTTGGTTTTTAACAGTTACAAATTGATTTTGAATAGAGAATGAAGTAAACTTAATTCAGTTTTGATAAAACGACAAGACTTTAAATGCATACTGTATAATAAAATACATTGCGTCAGTATCAATAAAACAAATTTCATTGCCAACCTTTAATTACTAAACATCATAAATTGTGAAATATCCTTGGTTCGTAATCCAAACCATTAAATCGTTTAAAATACTGTCCGAACGTAATTCAAATACGTTTTTTCAGAGCTTTTTATAATAATAAGTTAAGTTATTTTAATAAAATTAATTCTTTGGTTTTATTATGAAACTATGTTCTTGATAAAGTCAAACAAGAATCTCAAACTGCATCGTGGATCGTACGATAAATGTCACTGTCTTCCACGGATGCTTTTGTACACCTCCGAAGTGAGCCACGTCGCTTTTCACCAGTGTTAATTCCAAATGCTTATTCCTATTCTAAAACACCCCCAAAACTAGACTCTACCCCTTTAACTTACGGTTTAAAGTTACTTTTTTAAGGTACACTCCAACATGATACAAAACAAATAGCTAGATAATCGTAGTAAACATGAAGCTCTGTGAGAAATTTCATTTTGAGTTTAATGCCAAGTTTATCATAAAAGCAAAACTGTTGCATTCTGCCAAACTAGAAAAGTTGTATTCAGATGAGGAGTCGGCATTCATTCGACTGATATGGGTATTAATTTTCTAAATGAGAAAGTTTGTAAAGGTGCTTTGTGAAGCTGCAGGTTCTGTTTCTATTTGAACTTTATAAAATGGGTAGATTAAATAGCGTTTTACGTTATTTGTAAGTTCAAAAAGGTAGGTAGGTACTGCGCCGATTTAATGTTAATTTACTTGATATATAAAATCAAAACCCTAATTGAAAGCTAGTGAACAATATTTTCATTTACAACAGTTATTATTCTGGAAAACAATAAAACTACCTGTTGCCCTAATTGTCCCATTTTTTGTATCTGGAAAAAAGAGAACCATGCTCCATTTCAGAGTTATCCTAACAAAAGCCAACGGAAACAATATTTTTCCAGTTTTCAAACTTATAGCTATCTCAAATAAAATTCAAAATGCACACTTCTTTAAGTGCAAGCCTTAGAAGGACTTTTACTTACCTGTCGATACTTGCGAAGAAAGCTTCGCTCTGTGGCGAGCTTTCGATGGAAGCTTTCAATTGCAACGAACAGTGAGCCGTCGAAAGATGTTTACCGTGGTGGATTATGCACGCTATGTAGAACAAGCAAAAGAGCAAAGTTGGTTCTGAATAGTATAGAAAAATTAAGTATGAAACATAAATATGTTGAATCAATAACGAAAACACAAAAATCTAAGTCGTTTTTAATATGCAAACTTTTTATAATAGAAGGTCAATGTATATTGGAATAATTGTGTAGGTCATGTTTGTTTTATGATTCTTATATAATCATGAAAATTATCGTTATTACATTTACTTGCCCTGTATACAAATTTATGATGTATCCCATCACATTGTTATCATTATTTAGTACAGATACATTCAGCTATAACTCGTTATACGCATGTATGGCGTAAAAACCTAACAGTTTGGAGAGAAAGGTGAAAAAAGAACGTACTTACAACGTGTTGTGAGTGAAATGGCACGCGTTCCATAGCTGTTGACGTATAGTAATAGACAAGTTACCACGAAATATTTTTTTGCTAAATGAACTTTAAGCGTTAAGATTGTTTACGTGACCTAGATACAAGCAGTTCCGGCTTTAAACCGCAAAATTCACACCCACCTATCAGAACCATTACCCGACAGATATGGGTAAACCACAAGGAAAATAAATTACAGTGAGAAGTTTCTAAAATATCGCTGACTCATAAAATTCTGAAGGCGTTCTCATTAATATTGCGGACCGGGTTGTAGCCAAATTATACGTTACCATAAGAACTCGATTCTCTGTGTACTGTCACGTACAAGGAAAAAGGTTCCAAATTTTTAGAAGCTATTTAGTTTAATGATGTATGGTAAATTAACAGTGTAATTCAGATATATTTACTTACCTTCTGTTGATAACTTATTATTGTTTTATTTGTTTATTTATACATGACAAATGAGCATCATAATTTAATTTCATACTTTATAACTATGACAGGTCTAGATTTAGACAATCTTGGGTCCAAGAAATGTCTGTGGTACTCCGTAGATAATAAGTGTGTGACTAAATCTAGACATGAAATACCCTCACACGCAGTAGCTTTTAAATTACAATAAGAATCACTTGTAGCCACCACGCTTACCTAGCTAGCTTACCTCATATACCATATTAAAATAAAAATAATACAGTAACCAATGTATTATAATGTGGCATTAAACTTGAAACACTTGAAATTCCATTAATAATACTTATATTTAAAACATATTTTTGTTAAAAAGAAAATACCCCCTCCGGAGCAAATACTAGCAATACACTCTGATCGGAGGGCAGTTTTAACCCCTTTCTAGTCGAGGTTGCCCGATCACCGGAACGTAGTCGATACTTGCTTTAGAATCTCGGAACCTCTTTCGAAGAGGCTTGAATTCTAATCTCTATAAGAAGTAGAATTCAAGCCTCAAATTGCATTCGGTTAAGTAGGTTTGTAGACTTAATGATATGGCATTTATAATAATATATAAATATGATTATATTTTTGTATGACATTTTATGTGACGCATCTGGGAATAAAGGTACTTAAGCTTTCTTTCGTTAGCAACTACAATTGTAAAATCACGGGAATTGGCTTTTCGTCTTTAGAATGTAAGAATCTATCAATTTTAATTTAGGACACTATCATTAATTGCATGACGTCACTTAAACCAGAATGCAATTTTTTTTAATCTGATGGCAGCGTTTGTATGTCAATTAGTTAATTTTAGTCGGTTTATTAAATCGTCTGCATCCACAGTCGTGTACTATACGATTAATCCAGTAGGGTACTATATCAATAATCTTAATCACTTTACGCACTATTGGGAATTCGGCCTACGTTAACTAAGCGGTAGGTGTGTGAGGGACTTTCTGCAAGTTATATTCGTGCAAATTAGAGTTTCATAAAACTTGAGGCCCGCTTCAACTAAATCCATTGGCAACGTTCTAAATGAGTGTGTGCGTGTGTTTGTGGAAATATTTCAAAACAATCATTTTGGGCGTATTTAAAGTAGTATGAAACCCAGTGTTTAATTATAATTATAATAATATATTTTTGAGAGTTTTATGGACATTTGTGTAAAATATGTATTTTACATTAGCTCTTGTCAAAAACTGACATTGATAAACTAAAAACATGTATTACTGTAATCCTCAAAAATTTAACTAGTTCACATATTCTACTCTACCAGATAATTTAAAAAGTTCAAATATTCTACTCTACCAGATAATTTAAAAAGTTCACATATTCTACTCTACCAGATAATTTAAAAAGTTCACATATTCTACTCTACCAGATAATTTAAAAAGTTCACATATTCTACTCTACCAGATAATTTAAAAAGTTCACATATTCTACTCTACCAGATAATTTAAAAAGTTCACATATTCTACTCTACCAGATAATTTAAAAAGTTCACATATTCTACTCTACCAGATAATTTAAAAAGTTCACATATTCTACTCTACCAAATAATTTAAAATGTTCACATAATCTACTCTACCAGATAATTTAAAAAGTTCACATATTCTACTCTACCAGATAATTTAAAAAGTTCACATATTCTACTCTACCAGATAATTTAAAAAGTTCACATATTCTACTCTACCAAATAATTTCAAATGTTCACATAATCTACTCTACCAGATAATTTAAAAAGTTCACATATTCTACTCTACCAGATAATTTAAAAAGTTCACATATTCTACTCTACCAGATAATTTAACAAGTTCACATATTCTACTCTACCAGATAATTTAAAAAGTTCACATATTCTACTCTTCCAGATAATTTCACAAGTTCACATATTCTACTCTACCAGATAATTTAACAAGTACACATATTCTACTCTACCACTACCAGATAATTTAAAAGTTCACATATTCTACTCTACCAGATAAACTTAAATGTTCACATATTCTACTCTACCAGATAATTTAAAAAGTTCACATATTCTACTCTACCAGATAATTTAAAAAGTTCACATATTCTACTCTACCAGATAATTTAAAAAGTTCACATATTCTACTCTACCAGATAATTTAAAAAGTTCACATATTCTACTCTACCAGATAATTTAAAAAGTTCACATATTCTACTCTACCAAATAATTTAAAATGTTCACATAATCTACTCTACCAGATAATTTAAAAAGTTCACATATTCTACTCTACCAGATAATTTAAAAAGTTCACATATTCTACTCTACCAGATAATTTAAAAAGTTCACATATTCTACTCTACCAAATAATTTCAAATGTTCACATAATCTACTCTACCAGATAATTTAAAAAGTTCACATATTCTACTCTACCAGATAATTTAAAAAGTTCACATATTCTACTCTACCAGATAATTTAACAAGTTCACATATTCTACTCTACCAGATAATTTAAAAAGTTCACATATTCTACTCTTCCAGATAATTTCACAAGTTCACATATTCTACTCTACCAGATAATTTAACAAGTACACATATTCTACTCTACCACTACCAGATAATTTAAAAGTTCACATATTCTACTCTACCAGATAAACTTAAATGTTCACATATTCTACTCTACCAGATAATTTAACAAGTACACATATTCTACTCTACCAGATAATTTAAAAAGTTCACATATTCTACTCTACCCGATAAACTTAAATGTTCACATATTCTACTCTACCAGATAAACTAAAATGTTCACATATTCTACTCTACCAGATAATTTAAAATGTTCACATATTCTACTCTACCAGATAATTTAAAAAGTTCACATATTCTACTCTACCAGATAATTTAACAAGTACACATATTCTACTCTACCAGATAATTTAAAAAGTTGACATATTCTACTCTACCAGATAATTTAAAAAGTTCACATATTCTACTCTACCAGATAATTTAACAAGTACACATATTCTACTCTACCAGATAATTTAAAAAGTTCACATATTCTACTCTACCAGATAATTTAAAAAGTTCACATATTCTACTCTACCAGATAATTTAAAAAGTTCACATATTCTACTCTACCTGATAATTTAAAAAGTTCACATATTCTACTCTACCAGATAATTTAACAAGTTCACATATTCTACTCTACCAGATAATTTAACAAGTGCACATATTCTACTCTACCACTACCAGATAATTTAAAAGTTCACATATTCTACTCTACCAGATAAACTAAAATGTTCACATATTCTACTCTACCAGATAATTTAACAAGTTGACATATTCTACTCTACCAGATAATTTAAAAGTTCACATATTCTACTCTACCAGATAAACTAAAATGTTCACATATTCTACTCTACCAGATAATTTAAAATGTTCACATATTCTACTCTACCAGATAATTTAAAAAGTTCACATATTCTACTCTACCAGATAAACTAAAATGTTCACATATTCTACTCTACCAGATAATTTAAAATGTTCACATATTCTACTCTACCAGATAATTTAAAAAGTTGACATATTCTACTCTACCAGATAATTTAAAAAGTTCACATATTCTACTCTACCAGATAATTTAAAAAGTTCACATATTCAACTCTACCAGATAATTTAACAAGTTCACATATTCTACTCTACCAGATAATTTAACAAGTGCACATATTCTTCTCTACCACTACCAGATAATTTAAAAGTTCACATATTCTACTCTACCAGATAAACTAAAATGTTCACATATTCTACTCTACCAGATAATTTAAAAAGTTCACATATTCTACTCTACCAGATAAACTAAAATGTTCACATATTCTACTCTACCAGATAATTTAAAATGTTCACATATTCTACTCTACCAGATAATTTAAAAAGTTCACATATTCTACTCTACCAGATAATTTAAAATGTTCACATATTCTACTCTACCAGATAATTTAAAAAGTTCACATATTCTACTCTACCAGATAATTTAACAAGTACACATATTCTACTCTACCAGATAATTTAAAAAGTTCACATATTCTACTCTACCAGATAATTTAAAAAGTTCACATATTCTACTCTACCAGATAATTAAAAAAGTTCACATATTCTACTCTACCAGATAATTTAACAAGTACACATATTCTACTCTACCACTACCAGATAATTTAAAAGTTCACATATTCTACTCTACTAGATAAACTAAAATGTTCACATATTCTACTCTACCAGATAATTTAAAAAGTTCACATATTCTACTCTACCAGATAATTTAAAAAGTTCACATATTCTACTCTACCAGATAATTTAACAAGTTCACATATTCTACTCTACCAGATAATTTAAAAAGTTCACATATTCTACTCTACCAGATAATTTAACAAGTACACATATTCTACTCTACCACTACCAGATAATTTAAAAGTTCACATATTCTACTCTACTAGATAAACTAAAATGTTCACATATTCTACTCTACCAGATAATTTAAAATGTTCACATATTCTACTCTACCAGATAATTTAAAAAGTTCACATATTCTACTCTACCAGATAATTTAAAAAGTTCACATATTCTACTCTACCAGATAATTTAAAAAGTTCACATATTCTACTCTACCAGATAATTTAAAAAGTTCACATATTCTACTCTACCAGATAATTTAAAAAGTTCACATATTCTACTCTACCAGATAATTTAAAAAGTTCACATATTCTACTCTACCAGATAATTTAACAAGTACACATATTCTACTCTACCACTACCAGATAATTTAAAAGTTCACATATTCTACTCTACTAGATAAACTAAAAAGTTCACATATTCTACTCTACCAGATAATTTAAAAAGTTCACATATTCTACTCTACCAGATAATTTAAAAAGTTCACATATTCTACTCTACCAGATAATTTAAAAAGTTCACATATTCTACTCTACCAGATAATTTAAAAAGTTCACATATTCTACTCTACCAGATAATTTAAAAAGTTCACATATTCTACTCTACCAGATAATTTAACAAGTTCACATATTCTACTCTACCTGATAATTTAAAAAGTTCACATATTCTACTCTACCAGATAATTTAAAATGTTCACATATTCTACTCTACCAGATAATTTAACAAGTTCACATATTCTACTCTACCAGATAATTTAACAAGTTCACATATTCTACTCTACCAGATAATTTAACAAGTTCACATATTCTACTCAACCAGAAAATTTAACAAGTTCACATATTCTACTCTACCAGATAATCTAAAATGTTCACATATTCTACTCTACCAGATAATTAAAAAATTGTAATAATAATGTTCTTTAATGCTATTTTCGACAATCCTTAGTACTTACTGTGAGAATGATATCGCTTATTTATGATTTCCGGAGCCTAAGTTTAACGACGCTCTACCAACATTATAAAGAAAACATATTATTTCAATATGGTTTATAAATTATCGCTTGGTGTATTGAAATAACTGCGACTAATTATACACTTGAAATAGCTTAAAGTTTCTACGATACATTCAGTGATTGATTCTTGGTACAGGCCTTTGTTCTGCAGCTGTTTTGGCTGACATGGTTAATGTACAATTGGCTCTTTGTGGATTGTAAAATAGTAATAGCCCAAGTATAAGCTACAAAATATTTGGCCCATTTTTACAATCACATACTATTTTTATAACGAGCTTAAAAGGAACTAACTCATTACACAACAAAACATGCCAATTAATTGTAACAAATAAATATAAATCTTCTCATTTTCACTAAAATCTCATTTTTAAATCAAACTTCGTTGTTTCCGATCGCAAGATTAAACACCACAATCTTTCACCTATCTTAAAATCACCTAATCTTTACAGAAGGCATCCTGGAAATTAAACTGGCGGCGTCCCAAGGAGAAAGTACCTAACTAGTTCGAGACACGCAACCCTCTGCTACAGCCTGCCTTCCTGATACATTATACTTGTAGTGCAAAATATCAAATTAGTAAGAAAGATAGATTCGGCAAGGTTTCTTCTTATCTTCGGAACATTTTGGGGAAACACGCAATCAAAGAGAATTATTAAATACTTGAGATCAATATCGCGTAAGGGTCTCTCTGTTTGTGAATATTTTGAACTGCCGGTTGGACTAGGAACTAGGAACAAGTTCAGTAATTCTGATGAATTCAAACACGTTTTCTCAAACAAATTCTCGTTAAGATTCTTATACTTAAATTGAAAAGTCGGCAAAATTCATAAACTCTGTACTTAAGCTAATATTATACCAAAATATACTAATAATTTTACTCCATAAATACTATTTTTGTAGTAGGTAACAGAAAAGGTAGGTAAAAGAAATAAATAGGATAAAATTGTTGCGATGCCACCATATTGAAAACTTTATTTGCACATGGAACGTAACTACCCATTCACTGTACAATAGCTGGTAGCACTGTAAGCCTTTGCATGTGCTGTTAGCTTCTCACTGTTTTCTAAACCGTGACGATTTTGTTTTTATGGAAAAAAAAGAAAATTATTTGTTAATGTCTCAATGTGTTATCAATGATTTTATTCCACTTTTTTGAATTGATTTTGTATTTCATCTAAACATCTACCCTTACCCAAACTGTATACATTTTCATTGTTGAAAATTTATGATAAAGAAACGATGAGAGAGACCGAATTATGCAACGATGTGGCGCCCAAGTACAACAGATGTCATGTTACATCGCATCCGTTTTATTTGTGAGATTACACTCGGATTGTGACTAAGTTAAAACCAGTGACGTGGACATAATTTATGAGGTCCGTGCTTGTCAAATATCTTTTGCTATTTTACTTTAATCAAAGCACGGTAGATGAAATAGGTTTCTAATGGTGAAAGAATCCCCTCGTATGTTTAACAATACAACAACTAAATATACAATTATTTGTTTTCTCGGCCATTCTCCGATTAGCCAGCTTTGTCGTGTCCGGGCTTGTATATCGGTAAGTATTGTCTAATTCAATAAGTGCAATTTTTTAAAGTTAGTACGCATTCTTATTTATAATATATTATTACTTATATATATTACTATTTACATAACATAAATTTAGGCCTCAGTTAAGTCAAAATATTTGGTTAAATTAAATTTTGAACCCCTGTTCTCCAATTGCCGTGACTTGTCCGCTCGCTAACCTAATGTTAAAACTTGCCTGTAGTTTTTACAAGGTACGGATTTAATTTGTTTAATTTAAAGTTTAAAATAGTATTGCGTAGTGTGTATCTTATAACAAAATATCCACTTAACAGAACCAGTATGTAAACAATTATCATTAAAGTCCGGTCTAAAGTTATAATTACCGTAGCGCTTTTTGTTCAGGCGTGTTCATCCCAAAATAACGGTATTTAGCACATCACTACTAGACGCATCGCGAGCCCTCAGTTTGGGCTACTACTCGCAAGCAGGCGGATGTTTCTTGTGTGTCGGTGTCTCGCCACAAAACAGGTAGGAGTCTAATTAACGTACCCTTGGTTTGAAAAAATTCTAATTACCGTGCACTTATTTATATACTAGATTGTTAAGATTAGACCCTCGTTGCTTATTTAAATAAAGACAGTTCTTTGGCCTCCGTATGTTGTAGTAGGCCAGTAATTTAAAACTGTATAAATTTTCGGAATTTCTAAGAAAACCTTCCATTTTCTAATTACCGTATACTAATTACAGTGTATTTTCTAATTACTATTGTACGAAAATATTAAGTAGTAGGTAAAGACTATTTGGTTACTGTCACTAAAAAACGTCTTCTTATGGTAGCGTCGGGTAAAGGGTCGCTAATTTCCCTTTAATATGGTTGAGGAGGGCGTTAACTCGTCAACGGGTGCCGTGAGGAGGAGAGTCGTGCGGGAGAGCCGAGCTAACAGATGCAGATACAAATAATTAGTTTGGACATAAAGAGACATTAAAAATTTATTTTGAAAAAATGTACCCGTGAAGTTTCTTGCCAGTTCTTCTTCACGAAGGTTTTTCCAAACTGGTGGTAGAGTCATATTTTATTTGACGTCAATAATAACAAGTAATTGTCAATGTTGAGAAATAAATATTTAAATTTCAATATGATTCAAAATAGTTAAATTCAAAATTTAAAAGAAAATGTACCTGAGAATGACTGTTCTCGTTGATTTTAGCGAGAACTATAACACAAAATACATTGATGAAATCTAGTCATTCTACTTTCGTGGCAGGCGAAAGCAACTGCATAAATCTGTCATTCCTTACAAGAAAAATGGAAAATTTCTGTTTCAGTCATTTTGCACCTTGAGTAATTCACTTAGACATGGGGCAAGAGTCATCTCATGCCTAACCATTTAATTGCCATTAATTTTATATCAGATCCTCCGACTGGACAATATTGTCACAAAAAATGTTTTATGTCATCTCAAAACTTCATTGGCACTTACCGAAATTTAAAGTGGTTGGCTGGAATAAAACAGAGAGCGGCTAGGCAAAAGCTCATCAGATGGCGTGGGAGTAACGGTAAAGAGGACTGCAGATAGAATCGTGGCTCAGGGCTGCGATATTGTCGATATTGAAACTCTTTGTGAAAAATTTAGAGCCAATATTAGAGGAGTCATTACGGAAATAGTTAATAAAGCAGATATCCTCCAAAAAGATCTCCTTATCGATAAGGAGTTACAGGACTGTTGAGGGCACAATGAAAGTCCATCAAGTCGTTTGGATTCATCAAAACCGAACTTATTTGCCATTCGAAAGTTAAGCTGTGGTACACAAGAGTGTATGCAGCAATCAATCAAATGTGAACATGGTAAACACCATGGATTTTATGCTTTGAATCCAGAAACGACAAAAGAAAAAGAAACTTGCCCAAATCCCAGATTCATACTATCTGCACCTTCCAAAACAGTTTTTGGGTTCCTGTCTCTCCTCTTAATTTAAATCTTACAATGCCATCCTTCACAACAAAGACAAACATCCCTAATAATATTTGTTTTCGATATGGAAAATATAGATTGATGAAAAAAAAATTTAAAATGACTTTATGCAGACTGATTTATATTAAAATGCACGGTTGTGTTCATTTGAGTAAACTCGCCCACGACACTAGTTTATATAATACGTTATTTCATTCTGAAGTATTGATTTACCATACATAATGTAAGTACACAGCGATATAAGCAAATCTTAGAGGATACATATGAATAGCTTTTAGCTGGACCTATTTTCATTATCTAAGAATGTTTCGGATACTAGCTACATAAGTTTTGATTTATATGAAAGCATACAGTTATAATTATAAAAGTATTCCTTTAAATAAACAGCTGTGGCTAAGCAATTTTAATTATAAGATTCTTTAGTTTATATTTCGAACAATTGCAATGATAAAGTGAACTTTCTTTATTTCCTGATACGTGTGAAACACAGTTTTTAAGAATCATATTAGATTTTTTTAGTTTTACGTATATTTAATAGTCTTTTCTAATTACCGTTACATTAAGTTTTAGACTTATCTAATTACCGCACACAAAAAGAAATTATGTGTCTTTAGCTCAAAAAGTACTAATATAGCCTGATGCCTTTTTAGTGCTAATTTATATCTTTATTTATAATTTATATTCTAGCGTTTTCAAGTCAAATAAGTGAAAAATTAAATAGGCTACGGCAATTAGACGAAGAATGCCTAATGTCGAGAATGACCGTTATATAAAATATACTAAAGATGTGACTTACATACTCAGAGTCTTAAATAAACAAAATAAAGGTCATGCGTAGGTGTTACTGCTAAAAAAAGGAATAAAACGGAACTCCCACTGGTTCGCCGAATACTTATTCGATGAACCATAAAATAATTGATAAATTGATCTTGGCAATCTGATAATAATTTGTTGTGGCGGCAAAGTTTGAACCGAATAATTTACCTCTACTAAGACGGCTATTATTAAGATTATTTAAAGATATGTACGTAAAAACAAATAGACGGTGGGTCTAATACAAAATTGACATAAAAAGTGTCCCGAGTTATACTATTTCCATTTCTTTATTTTCTCGATGACAGTTCTAATTTGATATAATGCTCTCTAGCTCCATCCAATAGCTCCATCCCTATCAGTTGCTCCGACTCTGGTATTATATAACCTTGTACGTGTGTAAACGTCATATTTTTATAAAATAATGCAAACTTATTGTAAAAAAGACGCTCGCACAAGGTTACAAAGGAGCTGTCATCGAGAAAATAAAGAAATGGAAATATTATAATCAACATATTTACAAAATTATGAATAAACGAAATCACTAGAAATTTCAAGAGTGTATCATTGCATTACAGTTGATTATTGCACGCTACATGTTTTTAATTTATATAGATGCGACCATGTAGCTTTGACCGCTTAGTGCGTTCAAGTTTTGACAATTTTCACCTAGCAATATGTCATTTTAGACGTGTTGTGTTGGGTGGCCGAGCATATTAAGACTGATATAACATTAATTCCATATTTGCATTTGATTTTCGCTCAGATGCAGGCCCGCAGTCTATTTGTTTGTTAGTCAATATATAATGACAAAAGATTTGACACATTCATAGGTAATCGATAGACTGTAAAATTACTTAACTGGATTCAGTAAATTATTTTATGTTTAGAAAGTTTCGGTTCATGTCATCCCAGAATTCCATTGGAATCAGTTACACTACACGGATAAAAACTCTAGTTACGGATAAAACAAAATCTATTATATAATCATCGCTGTAAATAGTAGCCAGTGAATAATTACTGATCGCGGATGTTCTTTGTTTGGCTAGATTCTGAGGAAAGAGACTGCGTTTACAGCTAAGAATTATATTGTATATGCATAAGAGCCATTGTAAACTTATTTTGAAAAAATGACTCCCGTGCAGTTTCTGCCAGTTCTTCTTCACGAAGATCTATACGAACCGGTGGTAGAGTCATGCTTTGTACAATGTTAACAAGAACAAGCTATTGACGATAATGCAAAATAAATATTTGAATTTAACGTCAAAAGTATTAGGTTATTAATATTTTCTATCAAACCTGAAAAACCACGTGTAACTGGTGGGAATACCCAAAAATTCCGAATTATTTATTTCGATTTTTTAAATTCCGAATTTCACAATCCCGAAGATTCTTAATTCCGACTATTCAAAAACACGATTCTTATTTTACCGAAATTCATAAAATATTAGGATTCCAAAATTTATAAAAAATATAAGAATTAAAAATCCACTGTGTTAC
The DNA here is from genome assembly GCA_923062675.1 of Marasmarcha lunaedactyla. NCBI lineage: Eukaryota > Metazoa > Arthropoda > Insecta > Lepidoptera > Pterophoridae > Marasmarcha > Marasmarcha lunaedactyla. Next base: position 5,342,685 of record OV281339.1, on the reverse strand, counting down.
TAGTGCGAAATATGGTATTCCGAATTAAAATTTTCCGAAAATCCAATACTAACATTCAGATTTTGTATCTAACACGGGTATATATTAAAAATTATAATCTAAATCTCCTGTGACACGAATTCAAATTAATATGGCACATTTTGAAATAATACAAATTAGGCGCGACGACGAGCGAAGCGAGGAGGAGCAGTTAGTCTGTATAAAGATAATGCAGCGCGAGACGAGCGAGCGCAGCGAGCGCCAAAAAGGGATTTGCATTTCAGTACATAAACTACATACTCAATGTTCACGCCGCATTCTCGCTCCGATCGCCGCCCGGTACGGACGTGCAAGACCCCGTTCTCCGTTGATCGGTCCCTTCCCGGTATTCCGTGGCGCTCAGTCTACTGACGTCACAGTTTAGCGTGTAGGTTCCGTGCTACGGTTTTCAAGGTTTTTCTACGCCCTCTGAGTGCTATCGAAGTGTGATTTTTCTTTGTGACTAAGCCCCTTAGTCTTCAAAGTGCTGTGCTAAGTTGTGTTGTGCTTGTGCTGAGTGCTGTGTAGTGCCCAGCGTTAGTAGTCTGGTTTCAGTACAAGTACAGTTCTGGTTCGCTAGGTTTATTTTAGGGAACTCTAGGCATATTTTATATACTTATTTATTCATATAATTCCCTCCCTAATGGATTCGCAAAACATTATTAACTTCGCGAAAGCGTTCGCGCAGGCGCTCGCTTTTTCCGGCATCCCCATTCCAGACGAGATCGTCACGCAGGCCTTATTAGCAATTAACGTGACCCCGGCCCCTGAGGCTAACAACTCCCAGACCTCTCAGGTCTTTACCAGCTCTCCCGCGTCTCCCGTTCCATCCGATATGGACTGCGGTGCGGACTGAGTCGCGGCGTAAGCGTACCGCTCCCGGGAGCGACTCCGATTCCGATTCCACGTCCGAACCATCGTCGGGCGCCGCTACTTTAACCGGCTCTCCTGAGCCCCCATTCACATTGGTCTCTAAACGCTCCAAGAAGCGCTCAAAGAAAATCGCGGTGTCTTCAACACCCGATACCACCCCGGTGCCTTCAGCACCCGTCCCCGCGCCACTTATGTTACTCGAAGTGACCGCGTCTCCGTCAAAGCCAGCGACGCGCTGCGCTCCCGTCCCACCGAAGCCTCAGCTCTCTCCGCCCGTCTTCCTCTGCGAAAAAGCGCGCTGGACCGTAGTTTCTAACTTGTGCAAAGAGCACAAAATTAATTACTTAAAAGCCGCCAACGCTGGCGAATCAATTAAAATTCAGGTCGCGACCATCGACGACTTCCGGTCTTTTACTAGGCTTCTATCGATCAAACAAATCGCGTATCACACCTACGCCCTCCCGGAGGAGCATAAGATCCGCGCAGTACTACGGGGCGTCCAGTTTGAACTCAGTAATGACGACATTCTCGAGGACCTTAAGTCTCAGGGCTTCCCGGCTGAAGCAGTGCACAAGATGCATTCTAACCGCGGTAGGCGTTTTCTACTAGCTTTAGTTATCCTCACCAACACTACCAACTCGAGGGAGATCTTCAGAGAGGCTCGCACAATCCACGGACTTTCGAATATCTCCGTCGAGCGTCCCAACCCACTCTATGGCCACGCAGCGGCTAACTGCTCAGCTCCCCCCAGGTGCGTTAAGTGCCTGGACCCACACATCACAAAAGAGTGCACTCGCACTCCCGAATCTACTTCCCCCCCTGCCTGTGTGCTGTGCGGCCAGTCTATCCACACAGCTTACTACAGGGGATGCCCGCGCGCTCCGCGCTCTTCAGCTAAGAGGGCTGCGCCTAAACCGGCGCCGCCACTCACTCCCAATCACTTCCCGCCGCTGCACAACAAAGCCCGTGCAGCCGACGCCTACTCCGGCTCTGTCCTGGAGACAGCGTCCGGCCGCTCCACCTGCATCTTCCCGTCCTATCCCAGCTCCCGTAGGCCCGCGTCCCGCTCCGTCGTTTACACCTCAGTCGTCGTTGGCTGAGGACATGAAGACCGTGTTCGACGTCATTCAAAACGTCGACATTAAGGAAATTTCCGTACTCGCACGCAAACTGCGAGCCGCCCGCTCTCCTCAAGAGCGTTTATTTGCGTTAGCCGAGCATCACTCGCTTCTAAGTTCATTATAAATTTTATTTCTTGTATTAATTCGTAAATAAGCAATATAATGCCTAGACCCGCAAATCCCGCGTCCGGTCGTACCAAACCCAAGGGCCTATCCCTAGTTTCTTTTAACGTTCGTAGCCCTAATACTAACCTTCCTGAGCTCAAACTGTTCCTTCAGAACAACGAACCAGACTTATTGCTTCTTCAAGAGACGTAGCTAACTCCAAAACGCGGATTCGCTGTACCCAAGTACGCGTTTATTTTAACGACAGGCCCAATTCCGACGGTTTCGGCGGCACTGCTATTTATTACAAAAGAGGATTCCATTGCTGTCCTCTCCCTACCCCTCCTCTCCTCAACATGGAAGCCACTGTGTGTAGATTGGCTATGACTGGTCATCCGACCATCATCATAGCTTCAATCTACATACCTAGTGGCACCGTACCAATCCGTAGCGACTTTGAGGCCATTCTCACCCTCGGCCATTCAGTCATTATGTGCGGAGACTTTAACTCCAAACATACTGACTGGACGTGCCTATCAACCAACACCAGCGGTATCGCTCTCCTCGACATCATAAACTCACTTGACTTAGATGTCATCTCTCCCATCACTCCCACTCACTATCCCGACAACCCGAACCACTCTCCTGATATCCTCGATTTTGCAATAGTCAAGCGAATCAACCTCGATCTCAGGTCTATCGAACCGCTCGATGACCTAGGCTCTGACCACCGCCCCGTCTCCCTCGTGCTAGGACCGCCTAACGATAACGTCACCTCTCCTAAGACCTTTTCCAATTGGAAAGGCTTTAAAAATATATTAGTTTCAGCCTTAGAGGCCCCGAACTCTCCGCTCGCGATCTCGCCCGATCAAATAGATAGTCCGGATAAAATAGATTCATTAGTCAATTCTCTCACTGATGCTATCAATTCAGCCATCAGTGTTAACGAAAAGGTTGCTAAGCAAGGCACACCCACGCTTCCCTTAGCCGTTAGCAATCTTATTAAAGCCAAGAACGCGGCTCTCCGGAGAGCCAAGAAATATACCACGCCCGCCTATAGCCTGCGCCCTTCGAATCAGCTACAATATAAAGTTAGGTCTTGCCTCGCAGAACTCCGAGACGCTCAGATGAACGATCTCATGGCGAATATCTCTCCGTCCCACCAAGCGTACTATAGCATGACCCGAGCCTTACGAGTAGACGACGCCTCTCACGTTCCTCCTCTCACTATGGCACTACTGCCTTCGAAGACGAAGAGAAAGCCGAATGCTTCGCTGACAGCATTGCCGCACAATGCTCGCCCTGCTGATCGCTCACACATCCAGGCGGTGGAGGACGAAGTCCTTCGCACAGACTCTCCCCCCATCACCGCCGACCCCGTCTCAGTCTCTAATGATGAAATCTCGCTTCTCATTAAAAATCAAAAATCCAAAAAGGCTCCGGGTGCGGATGGAATGCCTCAGCAGGTGCTTACCTTGTTAGCTATCATTTTTAATGCCTGCTTCGACCATTGCTACTTTCCAAAAGCTTGGAAAGAAGCAACAGTCACAGGCATTCCCAAGCCGGGTAAACCTCTGAATATCCCGGCTAATCACAGACCCACCAGCCTCCTCAAGGCCATGTCTAAACTTCTCGAGAGAGTCATACTCTCTCGAATGCGGAACCATCTGTTTCCAACGGATGGCGATCCTCTCATTATTCCCCACCAGGTCGGCTTTCGCGCTAAGCACTGCTGCCCTCAGCAAGTCCATCGAATCGTCGAGTACATACTTGACGTTTTCTATCCGCGTCGTTATAAAACAGTCGCAAATACAAAGTCTGGCACAGCGGTCTCGTTTATAAACTCTACAAAATAGGCTTACCGGACCGCCTAGTCAGGTTAATAGCGTCGTTTCTCAAAGACCGTACGTTTCGATTTAAACATGAAGGCACGCTTTCCGCGCCTCGTCTCTTAAAGGCTGGAGTCCCTCAAGGCTCAGTCCTCGCCCCTCTGTTGTACACCGTGTACACCAACGACATGCCCATCCCGCCGAAAGGCGTCGAACTCGCCCTCTTTGCCGACGACACCGCACTCTATACCAAAGGCCACAGTGTTCCGCACCTTGTAACCAGACTCCAAAAGGCCGTAAACGCCCTTGGTGTATGGTTTCAAAAATGGCGCATCGATGTGAACCCTGGAAAGAGTTTTGCGATGCACTTCGACCACAAACGCCCCCATCCCCCCAATCCCCACGTTCGAATTTAGGCGTTCTCATCCGGTGGAAGCGCAGTACTAAATACTTAGGCGTCACATTAGATCCGACGCTTTCTTTCAAGCCACACGTCGAAAGAGTTTTGAAACTCGCTCGTCACTACTTAGGCTGCCTAAATAGCATGTTAGGTAGAAAAAGTAAAATGTCTTTCAGAAACAAACGTACACTTTACAAGGTCTGCGTTAGACCCGTCATGACATATGCCTCGCCAATCTTTGCCTACAGTACAATAACACCTCAAAACACTCTCTGAAGCGTTCTTCAAACGCTCCGAAACCCATCCCAATCGTCTAGTTCGTGATTCAGTCTCATATACTACTCCTGTCTTAGATTTGAAGTTCAAAGTCGCTAGGCCTAGGAATGCGCAAGCGTACTCTTCCACCAGACTGTCAGCCGATCTCGAAGCCCTTCTGGCCGCAAATTCTAATTCTAACGTAAATTCTAATTCCAACGTAAATCCTAATTCTAACGTAAATGCAAATTAATTCAATTTTATTTTGCAATTTTAATTTTTTTTTTTAAATTATATACTTTTCATTTTGAGCACCTTCAGTGCTATGTATTCACCTTCAGTGCTTTGAGCACCTTCAGTGCTATGTAATCCCAGCGGGTGACCCCTTCTGGGCCCCGCTAGCGCGGCCTCTTTCTCCAGTTGGCCGTCGCTCAGATGAAGGCTGAGTGGCAAAAAATTACACGAGCCGACAGGGGGTTTTTTTAGCGGGTAGTGCTCATTAGGAGCTAGTCCCGGATGCCTTGTAACGCGCGCGAGAGGGGGAAGGGCACGGAGAACAGTGAATGAAATCGCGCGCCCGCTGCCAAACGCGCCATGCGACGGCAGCTTGCCCGCGCGCCGGATGAGTGCGCACTCGTACCGCGCCAACATAGCTCAGCGCCCGACCGCAGGGCAGTTTGTAATGTCACCTATCAGTAAACCTATCAATGTAATTAATTATGTGTAATACCATCAAGAGAAGTCAACCATTAAACAACGTGTCCAGCAGCTTTAAGGGTTTTATTTCATTTGCCAGGCCTGGACACTCAAGAAATAACTCGGTACAAAAAAATTAAATAAACTTTCTCATTTCCAGCTGACTACTTGAATGCTCGAACGTATAAATTGATGTGCTCATGCAGTTTTACAAGGCGTTTGTTTGTTTTATGAAGTTACTGCATTATTAATAGTATTGAACGCAAATTTTAAATGGTAGTAAGGGATGATACTAAGTAATTCCTAAAAAAAACAGGAGACTGCTTAGGTGTAAGACCTGGGCATTAAATTGTTATTATCAGAGTCTAAGGTATAATTAGTATAATATTGAATGATTGGTGGTCTACGTACTAAATGCACATAATTTAGTTTCAAAAAGAACAGACACAAGTTATTGACTGTACGTTTAAGAATTTCGAGCAACAAAACTAAGCAAAATAAAATTTTGTCAACTTTCCGAACCAAATGTCATTCAAAAGATATCGTGTCACGCCGGTATTAAACCTTTTCTCTCCTTTATTATCATAATTTTGATCTTAATCCGAATTCGGGTGCCTTTGGCGATCTCATAATGGTGCTACGAAGCTATTATCTTGAATAGAAGTATTGTGTCCGACGTTCGAAGTGTCCGAAACATGGACGGTTGACCGTTTACCCTAGATTGAATGTTTGATCGAAAACGATCCAAAGTTTAGTTACATTTTGAATTTTGTTTGTTGTAAGTAAGAGCTGTTTTGTTTTGAAACTTTGCACTACATTATGTGATATAGGAAAGTAGGAGATATTTGAATAAAAATTAATTGTAGATTAATTTAAAATAAATTTAGATTGGATACCTTTTTCTTTAAAACACTTGTCAACCAATGGAGACTTCTTTATAGACCTACAAAATAGAAACATTTCCACCATGCATTGTTAGAAATTTGATAAAGAAAAATGAAGAAGGGATTAAGCAGCTTCTACATTGAAAGCCCCCAGTCCCAAAATTTTCTCCGATATCTATTTTACACAAAACATAAATAATTATAAACAACTTTCCTCTTGAATCACTCTGTCTATTAGTGAAAACTATATGAAAATACGTTTAAGTTATCTTTAAGTTCATCGCCGACAGATAGACGCGGTCGGAGGAAATTATTTTATAATCCTCGTATATATTGATGATAGCACGTTTTGCAGATATTATCGCCATTTTTTTATTGGATCGCACCTACACCTTAAGTTAATTAACAAAATTCCTTTTTTTATCTTCTGTAAAGCTTTTATAAAACAAATTAGGAGTAATAAAATAGGTATTTATTTTTATCTATTATTGTAGGAAATCTTTTTCTGCTCGGCTCGACAATAATATTCACAAACAAATTTGTCAAATCATGTCTAATATTTGACCACATTTTCTGCTTTCTTTTATGTATAATAATATTACTATCTGCCTACTGGTGTATGTAGTTACTGATATATGTAGTCAGTAAGAGTCGACTCATTATGTACAGTACACATCTTTGGAAATCACATCATGACGCAGTGATAGGACATCGGTTAATTAAATGGAGTGATCAATCAAATTGCTGATGATCAACGATTGTTTATTGATACAAGGCTTGTTCTACACAAGTTTATGTGATTTTATAGTATAAGTGTGTTTTGAAGCTGTTTAGTGAAGGGAATGATAAGTAAAAGAGACACAGGCTGAGTTCAATAAAGTTCGATTCGGTAATTGTTTTACCAAGTATTTTGTCCCGTGGTTCAGAATACTTGCTGATTTCTCACGTTGTTATTGAAGTCAACGCCCTATACAAATTTCATCTTTTTAATTGTGATAAAGTTTTAATAGTAATCAAGCTATATTAATATGTACAATACTTGCAAAACTTTTCACGATTCATTATACGATGTAAAACACTTTTTTGTCCAGATTTTTTCGCTTTCACTACAGTTTGACTCTATGTTTCGGTTCCATTGCAGATACCGTGGTCGCGAGTGACTAAATTGACAGTAGTCTTGACAGTTATGAAAGCATTCAATCCATACATTAGATAGGTACGATACTTAACGCAATCCAAATATTAGGTCTTTACCTATGAAATTGCCGTTTTTCACGAAATAAATGAAGCGTAATTTTTTTATATAATTTTTATTTCTATTAATCAAAATATCATATAATCACCCATGCAATCAATGCATCTTTGCCAACGCATTGGTAGCTTATTGATGCCTTTCTTGAAGAAATCAGCTGGACGGGAGGCAACAAATTCTTCAAAGGCATTTTGTACTGCCTCTCGGGTATTGAATTTTCTTCCCGCCATGAAGTTATCCAAATTCTGGAAAAAGTAGAAGTCTGTAGGCGCAAGGTCTGGTGAGTACGGCGGATGACGGAGAACTTCCAACCCCAACTCTTGTAGCTTGGAGACCGTCTGCTGTGCAGTATGAGGTCGCGCGTTGTCGTGCAGGAGCAGTGGAGCCGAACGATTGACCAAAGCTGGTTGGAGACGTGCGAGCTTCTCCATCATTGTGTTCAGTTCTTCACAGTACACATCTGCAGTAATGCTTGTCCCGTTTGGCAAGAAGCTGTGATCTACACCCGCGTTAGACCACCAAACAGTGACCATCACTTTTCTAGGGGTAAGTTTTCGTTTAGGGCATTGTTTGGGTGCTGAACCAGGGTCCAACCAACTTGCTGAGCGCTTACGATTGTCAAATAGGATCCATTTCTCGTCACAAGAAACAATGCGGTTCAAAATTCCTTCATTTGTATGCCTGCTGAGCAGTGCAAGGCACGTTTCCACGCGTACTTCGCGCTGGCGGTCATTGAGTTCGTGGGGTACCCATTTGTCAAGCTTTTTTACCTTGCCAATTTGACGCAAATGGACCAATATTGTTTTGATGCTAACGTCGAAAGCTGCTGCTAATTCAGCCGTGGATTGAGTTTCATCAGCTTCCACAATTGCCTTTAATTCGTCATTGTCGACCAAAGTTTTCGGACGACCACGGGGTTCATTTTCAGGTCAAAATTTTCAGAACGGAAGCGGGTAAACCAATAATGGGTGGTGCGTTCGTTTGTAGTGTTCGCTCCGCAAACGTCGTTGATGTTGCGTGCCGCTTGTGCCGCTTTGCTGCCACGACGGTACTCATACTCCATAATTACTAGAATTTTTAACTTATCCATGATGACGAAAAATGTTCGAATGCGTTGAAAACAAAACACTAACTATTAAACAAATGACGATTTTAGAAAAAGAATTCCATGTTTGTCAAATAAAATTAATTTGAAATTAGAATTATCAGTCAAAAAAAAATATTTTCATTTGAAATGGCCAGTACGGCAAAACGGCAGTTTCATAGGTAAAGACCTATTATTTGGCGGCCGAGTGGCGTAGTGGGTAGGCCTGCCTCATACGCTAGAGGTCCCAAGTTCAAATCCTGGTTGTTTCATTAATTTGTGTGTTGAACACAGATGTTGGTTTTCGGGTCGTGGTTGTTAGTATTTATATGTGTATGTTAAATTTTGGGCTTCCCCAAGTTTGCCGTGTAACACAAGGTCTGGTCACTTTGGGGCCATACAGTAGGCTATTTGTCTTGGGACTTAATATTATTATAATCCTGGGGCTCTATCCATATTACAAACTTTTGCGCAGCTTTTATATTAGCATTAGGGTAAATATTGCTTTACGTCTCTATCACTTCAACAAAAATAGAAAGTGAGGGACGGAAATTTTAGCTAACCAGCCGGCTAGCCCGCAATCCCGTGGGGATGTGGCCCTTACTTTTCTATACATATCATCGCTAAAGCTTTAAAATCTGAGGTATAGAGTAGAATTTTCTTTGTATTTATGGTTTCCTATGTTAAATATATGCTATTCTTATATTCAGAATTTGTTTATTTTTGTATGTATCAAATGAACCGCAACCGGTCCTCAAGGTCACTTTATACTTTCACTGGTAGTTTTGCATATACTTTCGAAACTATGACAATTGGTATATCTTATCAAAAATTCACAAAACTCTGTAAATAAAGATCGCAATGTATACCAAAATAAATCTACCAGTCTATCGTACAAGAAGTCAAAAAATAAATGAACAAAATCCTCGAAAGCACGAGTAGGATATATGAAGCATAAATCCAATATTGTCACATGTATGTTAAATGGCCGCACAATAGTGGACGATCGGAGCTTGGGAAAAGTTTCCAACTTCTGTAAAGTGAACTCGGGGGTTGAGTCTAAATGAGCAAAGAACCCTGGGATATTTACTCACAGGACTTATTTATTTGCTCGATGAGATGAATTAAGCCTAAAGGGGGTTCCCCGATATTGTTTGGTTCTGTGAGCGATGAAAACAGTTTTAAATTAACACAGATTTAAGTTGTTCTTGGTAAGCATACGAGACTTTATGATTTAGTATTTCTAAATAACCTCCTTCTAAATGAACTATTTGCGAATAAACTGATAGATGATAAAATATTTGCAAATAATTTGAAGAACTGTAAATATATCGCAAAAGTGTATTTTATTGATGCTTAATTTATATGGAGGCTAATTAATTGAAACAAAAGGATTGCGATCAGACTTATATTGTTGTTGAACACTGAGATACAATGGGCAGAATGAACTAGCAAATTCGATTTCTAGACAGTCGCAACATTGACTTAAATTTTATAAGAACAATTGGGACGCGCGAACGATTTGCTTCCTTTTTTGCGTAGGCGCGTCGACAAAAAGTAACGTTGAGAAATACTTTGTGAACTGCTTTCGTTGTTCCGTAGAGACAATCACGAAATTAACTTTATACATATTTCATTTTTACTAAGTTACCTTAGGTAGCGTCTGGTGGCGGGTAGCTCACTTCCCTCTAATATGGTTGAGGAGGGCGATGGCTGTATCCTACAGTAATTCGTAAACGGGTGCCGTTTGATGGTGTTCGTAGTTTGGGTACTTGGGGGGAGGGAGACTTTCCGAGCTAACAGATGCACATAAGAATAGTTTTGTATAAACATAAAGAGGCACTTTTAATTTATTTTGAAAAAATTATACCCGTGCAGTTCTTGCCAGTTCTTCTTCACGAGGGTTTTGCCGAACTGGTAGTGGAGTAATGTTTTATTTGACATCAATAAAAACAAGTAATTGTCAATGTTGAGAAATCAATATTTGAATTTGAATTTAGGATATGTGAAATCCACTTCAATTGAATGCAGATGCATCCCTTGCTTGACTTACAAGACTTGCTGAAGTTACAGATGTGTAACCATAACAGCGTTGTGCGAATGACAAATAAGTAATTTATGTTTTCTACTTTGCTTAGATGGAAGTACATCGGCGTAATCGGAACGCACCAATCGAACTAATTATTCAGATTAGACTAATATTTTACTAACTTGCAACCATCATCTGCAAACCGCACTTGTTTTGCACTGCACTTGCATTCAACCAAAATGTGAAATGAAATATTTATTTCTCAACATTGACAATTACTTGTTTTTATTGACTTCAAATAAAACATGATTCTACCACCAGTTCGAAAAACCTTCGTGAAGAAGAACTGGCAAGAAACTTCACGGGTATATTTTTTTCAAAATAAATTTACCGAGTCTCTTTATGTCTATACGAAATTATTATTTTCTGCATCTGTTAGCTCGGCAAGTCTCCCTCCCCCCAAGTATCCAAACGACGAACACCCTCAAACGGCTTGTCACTGTCAATGTCAGTCAATAAGGCATTTGACAATTCGTTATAGGACACTCAGTTAGTCATTCAAATTAAAATACTTTTCGTCACGCAACACGAAATTCAAATTTGCTCAAATTAGTAATAAACCTTAACTTTATTTGTCTCCATTTTAATTCTCGGTGTAATTTAATTCTCTGAAACTTAGCTTTATTGTCACCAAGCTTTTAAGGCCTCTCTAAATGTGGTGCTTACTTCGGTTCTTCATTTTATTGACCCTAAAACTAAGTGAAGGCTTACTACGGGGAATGAAAGGAGGTTAAATCAACTGCAACTGCTAAAATGGTGAAACTCCTGAGAAAGTATACAGTCTTTACTAGCTCTTTACTTTATTCTGTACTTTCTTGAAACACCCAGCTACTGAGTAAACAAATATTATTGACGGATACCAGCAGCTTGTAGAAGTGTTGTAAATAAGGTTTTTATTTCAAGGGGCTAAGACTCTGTTTTCACACTATTTCTACTATGGTGTTATATTTTGTGCTAAAACTGTAAATTTTTTTAAATTTATTTACACAAAATAATTTTTTTTGTTAAGTGCAGACAGAACATAGTTAGTTCGAGCTAAAGGTAGCTGATTGTTTATATGTTTGGATACCTTAGTTACTTCTTAGTAAAGTGAAAACTTGAAAATATTGAATATTTTAGCAAGAGTGTTTGTTATCTTCCGGAATAAATAAAAAATAAATAAACTTGCTAAGTTTATTACATTTCTATAATTTTTTTGCAAATAATTAAAGTATACAATTTCACACAAATTAAAAGAGACAAGCCTTGTGCGTAACTAGCTGGCATAAAAAGCTCGAACCTTAAAAATAGAAATCGGTTTCAAAAAAATTTAAGGGACAACCCTAAAGCTCTTTAAGAGCGAATGTTCTTTGGTCCGAAAATTGGCCAAGTTTCAGTACTGCTTACGTAGCTTTAATATTTATTTTATATTACTCGTGTTTATTAAGCTTTCATGGCAAACATACATTTGTATGGACTAAGACAGAATATATTATTATTAATAATTTAGCTAACAATTAATTTTCCGCTAATAATATTTACACATTTCAAGTGAACACCAAGTAGCACTGTTGTCTAATCTTTCGCGGTCCCACAAAACAGAGACCGATAACGTATCAACACTTTTGTTATTTATTAACTTTGCTCCATAACAGTTAAAGTGTAAATAATCAAATTGATACGCAAATGGTAAGTTGCTTTAGAAGCGTATGTATTTATTGTGACTGCGAGGGCTGCTTAGGGCTGTTACCGAAGCTTTTATCTGAAACACTATAACACAGTAAGCACAAAAGCTTAATCGATTTGTTTAAAGTTGCAATATAGCTCCTATATATTTACTGTGGCTCAGTCTAAAAACCACTTGGCTAGAACTCGAGGATCGTGAATTCGAACCTTATCAGAAATCTTGTATTAAGTAACCAGTTTATAACATAAGGTTTGAACCTTAGCACACGTAGAATCTATTCCTATAAAGGTTGTTTCTTTTGATTGTTTTCTACCAAGCCATCTGCAGAGCAAGAAATCAAAAATAAAGACCGTAAATGGTTACTCCGTTTGTGTTGTTTTTTCTACGGTATTTTTATGGACTCAATAAAACCATTTTGGAGAAGACACAGGATCACCCTCTCTGATATGTCAAGTTGAATCGTCTGTAATAAATTTTAAATCTCATTAGCAATGGAGGATCGTAAATCTTATGACTTGCTATTTTAGTGACCAGGCCCCTTAAAGGAAAAATTGATTATTTTTCTTGCTTGTGGGTTCTAGAAATTGTTCTTCAATTTCATAGGCAAGGAGGAGATAGGATAGCTAAGGAGGATTTACAGTAGTAAAAAATTTAAGTTATAGTCCTGTAAATGTGACAGTAGTAATACAACTTAAAAACTTAATCATGATTTTTACAAATGCAAATACTAGTTAACTTTCCGACTAAGTTTGATTTATATTTATAGATTTGTCTACGAAACACATTTATTAAATGAAACCATTATAAGAATTTTACACAAAAAATTTAAAACGAAATTTCTAAATTAGTTTTATATCACTTTTATGTACATGTCAATTTAGATTTTTATACTAAGAATTAAGAGAATTCCCGGTAAATATAAAGTAGGTCACACAAGCACGCGAGCTTGATCGTATTAAGTAAAAACAGGCACGGAGTTGATTAAAGAAATTGGATTGGAATTACGCACTAAAATATTTAAATATTTCAAACAGTGATCATCTTGACACCTAAAGTATATGGACATGTCTGTGACTAAATCTTGAACCACAGAACTTCTAATAGAAAGAAATGGTATGCGAGGTACGCGATGCGCTGCGTACTCATTTACGTGGCTCAACCCGTGACGAATCATCGTCCACCGTTCATCATAGTGCACGTGTTAAAAATGGCGTGTGATTGGTTGACATTATGTGCGCGTGTTTGCTATTGGCAAGAAGTGGGGAACAATGGTTGAGGAGAGCGATGGTTGGATCCCGCGTTCATCCCGTGAACGGGTGCTGTCTGAGGATGGTCATCGTTTGGATAAGTTGTTGGTCGGCGACTTGCCGAGCAAACAGATGCAGATTAGAATTATTTTGTAAAATAATAATAATAATAATAAATCCCCAGACAAACACACCAACTGTATGGCCCCAAAGTAAGCAGAGCTTGTGTTATGGATGACCATACACGAACTGGGGGGGATCCCAGAATAAACATACATATATAAATACAAACAACCATGACCCGAGAACAAACATCTGTGTTCATCACACAAATGCATGCCCCAGCCAGGACTCGAACCTGGGACCTTCGGTTGCCAGTTCTTATTCACGAAGGTTTTTCCGAACTGATCGTAGTTGATAAATAAATATTTTAATTTAAATTCATGGCATTTGTGGCACTGCACGTAAATTGAAACAAAAGTATTTCTCTCTCGCGTCTTGTATTTATGGGAATTGAAATACTAATAAACGCTAATAAAATAAAACTTCTTATATTGTTTGTGAATAAGTGAATTTTATTTGTATTACAATTTTATTTTAAATAACTTTCTATAATCCTTTTTGTTTAGACTAAACAATACAAAATTTTCAAAACTGCTGAAATATAATTGTAGTTGGAAAGCTTTACGCGATTGCTAAAATCGTTCTCACTTAACTTGTATGTAAGTTCAAAACGTCATCGATACATACTCTATACATCGTGAATCCTAGTCGTATTTCACTAACTGCATAGTACATTCCCATTAGTATTAAGCGTTTAAGTAACTCAGACATTAGCGGATCATGTATATCGCTGATACAGAACCACTTTATTAGTATATAATTAATTTGTGACTCGAACCATTTGAGGAAATTTCGATATAAGAGATGAAATATATAATGACTCATTAGTAATTGTCAATACCATAGAAATAATTTCATATTGCGTCTAAGAATTGATTATATTCAATAAATGTAGAAAGTTTTTTATTATAGGTTTAAAAAGTCCTCTTATACCGTCGATCAAACTAAAACACAAATTTTTCGTATAGATTCTGTCTTGGACATGTTTCTTTATAGTTTTTGGACTGATTTATTAGAATATAGATTAGTTTAGGTAGAATATATTATGTACATAAGAGATTTAATAGTACGCTGCTATAAATTTAAACGATTTTCTAAAAAGTAACACCTACAGGAAACTTCGAATATCCTCCTCCATCAGTCTCAAAACTCTTGCTGACGAAATACATTTGTATTTTAATCAACAAGAAAATTTTTGCAGGCATTAAAGTACGTTTCCCTTTTTTGGTTTCAGATCCTAACAACCCGAAGCCAAGAAGAAGGTTTCCGAATTTTTTCTCTAGAGGTGGGTTCATTCATTTTAGTATATCAGTTAAAGGTCTAGTTACAAATGGCATCCAATTTCATTGAAATATATCAGAAAATACACGTTAACTACTTGTTTTTTATACGTCTAACCAGTATAGTCATTCAATAAAATCGGGTTCAGAAAATATCGACGCTATCTGTCAGCTTTGACGCACAGAATACAAATGAAAAATAAACCGATGTTTGAACAGTGATTTGTTAGTCCCTTTATTACCAAAACGGTCTTGTCTTGATTATTCATTTAATTTCTGTCAAATTAGTCAAGTTGAAAACTTTTGTTGGTACATTTCGCAAGAGAATAAATGATTGTTGAGATAAAGGGAAGTCCTTAATAGCCACTAATTTCACCCCGTGTTGGGTTTTCGAGCAGTTTGGTGGCAAAAACTGGCAGCAGTTACATGATGTTACCATAATGAATGTAGTATTATATTTTGCTATTTAAACCTAAAGCTCTGACCACATCGAAAATTAACACGTTTTAAGTACTTATATGGTGTTTGACGCTAGGGAAGCCGTGCAAAATTATTTAAAATTTGTGATGTAATTTTCACACTAAAAAATTGCAAGGCTTAAAAAGTTTGAAAATTTGTTTTTGTTTATTTATATTTTTATATATATCTCACATTAAAACGAAAAACAATTGTCCACAATTATCAAGTCTCCTTTGTGAATTAACAAAGTGTACTGTCATACTGTTAAGTCAATGACAGTTCTAACTTTCTAGACCAATTTAAAATGTGACAACTGTGGATACGGCCTTAGGACATTAGATACGACTTTTTACGTTGCACAATGGTTTTGCGTTCTGCGCTGTCTTTTGCTACAATTTCGGCAAGAAAAGGAAACATTCAACAAAAAGTATGTGGACATGTCTTCAGGGAATAATAGCTTTTTGTTTCATACAGCTTGTAGTAGAATGTTCTTCTTTATGTAAGAAAATATGAACTTGGGAGTTAATATGGAGTTACATGGAAGTTTATTTTTTGTGCGATGTAATTTATTATTTTCATACGCCGTTTGTTGAGTTGATATGAGCGAAGCGATTTATTCTTTGTTCTACCATTAGATGCCGTTTTCGTAAAAGTGTTTGTGTGTGGAAATACCACCTACGCGCACTTTCAACGTAAAAACGCTTTGGTGTTTCTGATGATTTGCGAAGTATTCAATAAATTTTACATGTTATTATTCGCTTTCAGTAAAGTGATTATAAATTGACCATAGTGCGCCTTTGCTTGCTTTCAGAGTACAGTTTAACTTTACAATTTGAAAAATCGTTTAGTAAAAAAAAAGTCGCAAATTCGCACTTTCTTTTTATTATAACGGACTATTGTAACGTGTATAAGGAACAACGTGGTACTTTCATATGTCCATCAAAATAAAAACGATTTGGTTGTAATGTCAAACTTTTGTGTACAAACAATAACCAAAAAAATATCCGATATTATGACGATATAAATTCTGTGTATTTATAAATGAATTGTGATATGTCAAGTGATGGATTTTATGTCCCTCGATTGTCTGAAGTTTATTACCTTGTTTTATATTATGTTCGTGAGCCCTTTTCTGCTCAGTGAGTTTATATTTCTTTATATTTACTGTTGAGGAATTCCCTCTAAAGAAAGCTGGTTCAGATAATCTCAAGACGTAGTACCGTTGTGAAACAGGCATTATGCGTTGGATAGTATTATTCAAAATATAATATATGACCGAGAACACTGTTTTTTCTAAATTTTACTTCTGTCGAAACATTAACATTGTTACAATTATTTCTTTCGGGATAATTGTAAAGCAGAAAACATATCTGTTCACCTTTTGTTAGAGCGCTTATTCTGAGTGCAGGAGTGTTAATAAATAAATATATACAGGGTGACTTGTAATTACAAGTGACCCTGTATATCAATAACTACAGACAAATTAATATTAAAGCTAGGAGTAGACCAACCACTTAAAAGTCTTAATACAGGTTTTGATGAAAAAAGGATACCGGGATTAGGATTCAGGCTCAACAAATTTTTTACCCCAGCCAAATTAATATTGAAGCTAGGAGTGACTTATGCGATACGCAAATGAGACTAATCCTAAGAATGCCTATAAACTATAAGTCGTACTTATGTTTTTGAAACATCTGCTCCAAATTCTCATTCTCTGGGGTAAAAAATGTGTTGAGCCTGAATCCTAATCCCGGTATCCTTTTTCATAAAAACTTGTATTAAGACTTTTAAGTGGTTGGTCTACTTAAAAGTCTTAATACCGGTTATTTAGAATTTCAAGTCAAGGTTAAGATCAAGTCTGGACAAAGGTTATTCCAACTGGTAGAGTCATCTTTTTGAAACCTGGTATGTACAGCAACCACGTAATGAAAGTGCGACCTTTACGCATTTGGTTACGCACCTAATTAGTGGTAAGTGGTAAGGTCGATCGAATATAATTTGTTTACTGGTTTTATTCTTTTTTAAAACAGGTGTTTTCGTAGTATTAAGTTGCATCAACTAGTTTTGGTTTTGATGATAATCTTTCTTTAAATATTACCATGCCAGTCATATAGATTTAAATCTATAAAGAGAATAAAATTATTATTTAACTTAATACAGTTTGTATTACATATCAGCCATAATAGTTCTTACCAGTTACGACGATGCGCCTCATTAAATGTTTACTATGCTACCCACAATGCAAAAGAGTTCGTCCAGTCACATATAAAAAACTAGTGTAGGGTAAAATTCTCCATCTTATTGTTGTTAATCAGACACTTTTAAAGGAAAACTTCAAAAAAATGTATAGGCTCTTTAATTAGCTACGACTAACTTAAAATAGTTCGTCTGGTTTTAACTGGTGCAAAAGAGTTTGTCCATGTCTCAGTTCTACCTGTTTTAATTGAAAAATTAGTAAAATGCAATTGGAAAATAGAAATAATCTGTCACATGATGTCATTTCCAAACATAACAAAGCCATAATTTTTATTTCATTAATCATTATTTTCAAACAAAATGGCTCACGGGTAACCTTTCGCCGACGCAGTACAAAAAATAATTATTCGTAGCCACAATAAAGCCAAGTCTGCTTTCCAAATAACCAAGGACTTACCAAGATCGACAGTTCAGACCACCGTAGAACATCACAGAAAAAATAACTCAGTTGAATGTTTGAAGAAACCTGGTCGGCCACGAATCACAAGCGAAGCTGAAAATTGAGTTTTAAGGAAAATCATTTAAAACAATCGTCGTGCCCGCGGAGAAGAACTTACTTTGAAGTAAAGAGAGACACAAAATATATCTGTCGATACCTGCAAGAGGGTCGTAACACGATTGGGCTATGGATTTTATACTGCTAAAGAGAAAGTAAAAGAAAAGGCCGAACTTCGCTAATGATCATGAAAATTGGACTGCGGTAGTGAGGTATTGACTGTGCGACATCTGTTTATACTTAGGATAATTCTTAAGCAGCATTATTTGTTAAAATATTCCCCAAATATGGTCAAAAAGCGTCGATGGTATGCTGTGTGTGATCGTAGTTTTGCTGCGAAAACGACTGCTGTCCAGAGATTCTTTTCCTTTTTAGGCCCGATCATCTACAATAAGACGAATAAACTATTAGATGTGTATTCGATGCATAAATCCACAGTCAAAAAAGTCGTAACAACTTTTGATGAAACTGAAAAATACATTGGTATTTGTTCATAAATAATAATAACAATCCATTTGAATGTAAATAATTTCTTACACTACACGTTTAATCCCCCTCTCCCATACATTCACTCATGCACATTACACACACTCACACATACACTACACACACACCGAGAGGACCGACATATTAAGTGTAAGTTATAATTGTTTATATAAATTATTAGTTATAGTTTTTACGTTATAATTGGGAAAACATTGTACTTTGTGACCTAAAATGTATCCAACTTGGTCTGAGGATAGAGGCGGTGTATGCTGAAGTACGGGCTATACCCAGTTCGGCAATTGTACCTATAATTGTTGTAATTGTAATTGTAACCTAAAATAATTGTACATAGGATTAAGTATAGGCTTAAGTACCCTATGTAAATCTTTTTGGAAAATAAAAATTATTATTATTATTTATTACAAGTCTCGTGCCCTCGATTCCAACGTTGAAACGTCGTAATGCCTACACCTTTCAACAAAATGGTGCTTCCTGTCACACTGCGAGGACAACCAAGGCTTGGTTTAACCGGAATCAGATCACTACAATGGAGCCAAGTCGTCCAGATTTGGCACCGATTGAGACCCTATGGTGGAAAGTGAAGAAAATGCTGCGCAAGTATTCAGAAAGGTCTAAAAGCTATCTAAAGGGAAAAAGTCAAATCTGTCTGAGACTCAATGGGAAGAATTGGTAACAACGATGCCACGAGGAATAAAGGCCGTGATCGATGCTAAAGGTGACGCCACTGAGTGGTAGACAAACTATTTTGGCCCATTGAATGCGATGGACAAAGTTTATTGCGTGGATGGTTCCCCAAGAAATTATTATATTTTATTTAAATAGGGAAATATTTTGTTACTTTTTTCAATTGAAAATAAACTTCATTAAGTGTTCAAAACCACTGTGTATTTACTAATATAGTTAAATTTATTTATCTAAATTTTACTTCGAATATTAGACACTTGTAATATTCGGCACTAGACGAACTCGTTTGTTTTGGGCCTCGTATTTAAAATCACCACATTTGATAAAATCGCATCTAAATGAAAACTTCGACCTTTCTTCGGAATCCCTATCAACTTTTGACATTAAAGCTTTCAAAATAATGTAAAAAAAGATTAAAGAGTAAAAGATTCTCTGCATTTAAGCTATTTTGATACCTCAGACCAAAGGAATCGGAGATCCCGCATCCTTTTTCTCATTTCGGTAGTGTCGACTTTCTGATCCCCGCTGATAAATTTGTTTATTGGGTCGATGCTAGCAACAGGTAGGTAAAAGTGTAAGGAAATTCTTAAACTCAATTCACGGCTCTTTTGAATATTACTGTGAAGCTTTCACCGAAAGATGTTATTTTAAGAAGCTTTGATGTAGGTAAATTGGAAGTGTACAAATGTATATAAAAATGTACGCACTGTATAAGACATTCTCTTAATTTGTTTGAGTAAAATTGTCCGTAAAGATTGCTTAAACAGTTCTATTTTAATTTTTAAAGTAACTTTGAGAATTATGGACAAACAAATCTCAAAATACTTTCTACCAAAGTAAGTAAGCTTTTAAACTACAAAGCAAAAATACATTTTATTTTAATTAAGATATAACAAACAACATTTAACCGTATAACATATATTTATTTCGATGAAAATGTGAACGAAGAACAAAAAACGTAAGTAGAATGTGTCTAAATTGTGTCACACCATCCTTATTTTTTAATACGAAAAATCCAACAATTTTCATGTTAGAATTATCAAGCTACTAGTATGTCAATCTTCGATACATTGTATAGACAAATTAAAATAAAAAGCCTAAGTTTTGCTACTTTTAATCTCTCTACTCTCTTAACATTTGTTTTCATCCAAATAAAAGCTAGACATCATTGGTTGGTATATTTTTCTCGTTCCCTGGAGATTTTAAGCTTTATGAAAATACTAGACACCCTAACAAGTGAGTACGTCGGATTCTCACTCGCTACTCTGTAGAAGCGTAAGTAATTACGTCAGGGCCGATGTTTTATTTATTCAACAGCTTTTGATATACGCTAAAGCTTTGTTTGTGTCGGAGTTCCAGGTGAATGTGCCGAAAGCTTTACGTTATAAAAAACGTGCTCTAGAACATATGTTGTTGGCTTGATTGCTTTTTGTAAAACACTTTTAGAAATGTTAATGCGAGTGTAGAATGTAACATATTATACTCACATTTATTTTCTTTTGTCAAAGTCATAGGGAAATATTTCTTTTTTACAGACGCTTACGCTTACAAGTTTTAAAAATTTGAGGACGAAAATTATTTATTTTTACTATTAAACTGATACGGAAAGAATTTATTTATTGTTTAGGTAACATATTAATATCGTTTTAATATCGTATAGTCTTTAAGCTTTGCCTTTTAGGGTGTAAAATAAAAATAGTTTAAAGATTGCAGCACTCGGGGTGCGTAAGTAAAACGAAAGATCCGTGTTCGACCATGAATAACCATGTTTTGTTTCTATTGTGTTCATTTTACGTGATTATTTCTAATTGACTCGGCAACTAATCGGCTACAACCTTCTTATTTTTATAAATGTAAAAAAATTTATGATCATTTCGTAAACAAGATATCTTTCTACATTCATGTTTAAGGTCAAAATAATTGACACTATCTTAAATCAATCAGGTACCAGCAAAGAAGTGCAAGGAAGCTTGGTGGAGTGCGAAAAAGAATCCACCACTTTAATTTTATATTTGCCAAAAAAGTGACACTAAAAAAATTTATCCAGTTTGCACCATTGAACTACTATTACTAGCGTATAGAATGGACACCGCGAACCAGGTTTTTGTCCCAGTGTTTTGTTGCCGACCGGCAACAACTCATTCAGTCACTCGCTGGTGCTCTTAGCGACCGGGTGCCGACTTAATGTCAAAACAAATATACAAAAATGCCGTCTTGCGTGTTAAAATCTACTGTGAATAAAAAAGATAGTGGAGTGAGTTAATATCGGAAAGTAAACAAAGTATTTAGTTAACAACTATTTTTGTACATTATTTTCTATTGAGCCCGGCATTTTGTATGAAAATCATAGATCAACAGTCATAGATTAAGAAAAGTTAACTGCACAGAATGGACAGGTAGAACTAACGGTGGTGAACTATAATATAGGGATGACTTAGATGTTACTGATCATTACCCGACTGCTTCAGAAGGAGGGTTATGTAATTCGAGCGTTTGTATGTATGTATGGGAACCAAAAAAAACCGTTTATGAGTTACAGTCATAGAATTTAAAACAATAGTATAGAAATAGCTTTGTTTGAATTCACTAGCAGTACCACTGACACCGCATTTATCCCTACTCCTTGCAAGTAATTCACACACGCAAATAAATAGAATTGTTCTCCACATCACCCCACCCGTACGTTTACAAGCTCATTTTATAACAAGAGATAATGAACACCGTGAAATCGTAAGAACCGCCGGCCCTAAAATGCACTTATACCATATTAGTAGTACACAAAAGAAATAAAATTCTCATGTAGGTTAACGCTTGACAAAACAAACTTGATCCTACAAATTCATCCAGCCGATTCTCCAATACGAGGTAATAAAGAATATTAAATACATAGATAGGCGTGAAAAACCCTCTTTGCAGTCGGGTAAAAATAGTACAAAGAGTGACGGAGGCCTGCTTTTATCTCAAAAATCTAATGTATGGACAAAAGCTAATTGTATATAATACCAATTTATATATAAATGAGGTAAATAAATTTAAAATTATATTTTTTATTAATTACGCCTAAGCTATCGCATATAAAGTGGACATATATCCACTTTAATGTTCATTTACCTATATAACAAAATATATCCTCATTTTCTATGCAGTTAGGTAAAATTTAAATATTTTGTCCATTCTGTGCCACTCGTATAATCTATTGGTATGACAAATTGCAATTCGTTGATTGGTCGTGAGATATTACACATTATTGTAGCAATCCAAGCGCTGCATGTTTGAATCGTTTGACTAGACAACTTAAAACTTTTGTAGCGCTGCATCTAATAATAAATGATTGAATAAGAAAAAATGGAATGTGACACAAAATTTGTTTTGAATAGCGTCTCTAGTACGTAGTACATAGTAGCTCAAGGGTTTGCATCAAAAATTTTTTTATTAGATTGTACACCTAAAGCGACGATGTAGAAAACGAACAGAATGGGCTTATTTATGCATATACCTACCAAAAAAGATTGATGCTCTCATCAGATATGAACTATTCACATGTAAGCCCGACGCTCGTTTTTCATGTTTTGTTGGTAAAAAGATAGTCGAAGCGTAGTTTTCTCTTTTCTATAGAATATGGCGTTCATGTAAAAACTGGCCAACTCTTTGGAAACCGGATTCTCGAATCAACAGCCACCTGATCCTTTGTGATACCGTAGAATATATTTTTTACTCTTTGTTTAATTCCTTTAAAAGTCGGTTAGTTTTGAGTACGTTTTTGCTGTGTCCATGTTTAGGAGTTATTTTTATGTATCTCTGTATAATCTAATACTTCCTGCAAGTCATTCTTTAAGTCAATGAAACTGCTTACACTACCATTTAGTTTTGTAAAAATGAATCCTTGCTTCAAAACAAAATACAGGGTGTCCCATAAGGAATGGACCAACGGAATTATCAGACGGTGTTGGTTGTGTATTCGAGCTAGAGGAAGACATTTTGAACATTTATTGTAATAAAATACCAATAATAAAAAAATAAAAATTTTTTGTCTCTTTTATTTTATTTGTTGTCCCAAAAATATATCATCCATGTAAGTTCTATAATGAAAATCGTAATCTAAAATTAGGGTGGGGATAGTTGGACGTCGGCGGAGAACAAATACAAATGAGGGAAAGATTATCGAAACAATGCTGTAAACCGCACTAATACATTGTAATCATTTCTAAGAAATTCAGATATTAGTCCAATAAAGTATGTTTTTGGAGGTGCCATTATTTTAAATGTAACAATATTGTACCTTTTTGGAATTTGCGTGAGTTGAGGATGTTTTTAAAATAAAGTTCCACAACTTTGTCATACATTTTTTTTACACCAGCTCAGTTCAAATATGACATTGCATATTTTGTAACAAAAAAATAACTGAGCTTTAAGCTTGTAATTATTAAGTGACCAATAATTTCTTAGGAAAAAATTGCTTTTAATGAAGACAAATATCTACTTAACAATTTTAAACAATAAAATGTACAAATAACAATAGCAATAATAAAATAACAATAACCTTTGTGTTCTTGGTAACAAAAATTCAAAATAACATTTAAAAAATCTTATCTCCCTAAACTATTTGGCCAAGAGCAATAAAATTCATTGTTTCGGATACATAACAACCCCCTCTATCCCTTACGGGACACCCTGTATATTTTTTAAATTTAAATATAAGAATTCCCGACAGTCTATGTTTACCATCAATCAGATCAGTTGCAAGTAACAGAAATAGTCCAAGTATCTCAATAAGACTATATAAATTGCTTACCGAACTAAAACCGCAGTCATTAAATAGGTTTTAGTTGATTCTAAAGAAAAGGTTAATCGGAGAATGTTTCTACTCTATTAATGAATACTTACATTTCAAAAGAGTGAATTTGTGATTGAATATATAAAGTTGACTAATAAATTAATGATTTGATTATATCTGTAATAATTAACAATACCAATTTTAATTTGACATTGCATGGAGTTACACGGTAAAATATGAGAACCAATAATTATGTATAACCACTAAAAACTTTTAGCAATAAATATGATTTTGATTTTAGAATTCAATTTTTTTGCAATAGAAATTCATCAATCAAAATTCAGGCTGCATTAATTTGTTTTTGATAAATTAAAGCATTGTGGTCTTTTTTATTAAAATAATAAAAGTAGAAATAATTCGTTTTGATATGTCGCTATATGTATAATATAAATATTAATATTCGTATTATAAGATCGGCCCGCAGCCGATCTTAAATTTAAGGCTTTTAAATAGTTTTTGTAATGTCTATACTTTGCGAAAAATAATAAATAATTAAATTATACTGAAACCCTGTGAAGATTTACTCTGTGCGATACTGTACTGTACACCTGAAGTAATATTGAATACACTTAACATTCCGGAAAACTCGCCGACACAGAGGGTTAAAATTGTTTAAATTTTGAATCGTGATTTTAATTTTACATGAAAAGGGAAAGCTGGTCTCCGGGAAACAGGGAATCGTGGTATGGGGTAGCTAGAGTGAGCTTTTTGCATTCATATTATATTCAACGCACACAAAAGTGACATTGAACCAAAATAAAATATTTATTGAGTCAGATGCGGTTATTTAAAAAGCCTAATTTAAGGAGAATTCACAATAACTCACAAATGTATTTATGTTCGTAACTTTTTACGACGATATTTCTTAACGATATTTCGATTATAGCTTATTGCCGCCGCATCAATCGCGTCATCCTCGGACGCAAAATTTATTTTTTAAATGTTAAGGACAATATTTAACCACTATCGGCTGCGTGCTGTGGAAGGGATGGCGTAAACGAACAAACACGCAAACGAACTTTCGCTTTTTTTGTAAGAGTAAGAAAATTTTAATGTTATGTTGATTTTATTTCGTCAACAGTAAGAATGGTGAACCGTAGTGAGCGGCGGCTGGTGGCCTGCTTCCTGTTGGCTGTGACGGCGGTGGTCGCAGCCGCATCCTACGACCGGGAGCGCCTGGAGATCGCCAAACAGATTCTGGAGGAGGTGCCCCTGGCCGACGGGTAGGTTGCTGGTATTTATGCCCTGGTAGACGGCTAGCAGACGTTGTTTTTGTAATTTTAGAACAAGTTATTTTTATATGACTCTTCGTCCAACACACAGCAAACTTTCAATAAGTATTCATGTATAAAGAGAAAAGACTCGCAACGGCAAACATCTAAGATAAATCACATAAATCTTGAGGTTCACGAGGTTTTAAAAGGTTTTGAATTCATATCCCCCGGTGAATCGGGCCGAGCTACTATCAATTCCAGGCTGTCTAACCAGGTTGGCACTACATGTTAGTTTCTTGGTACTTGGGAGAGATTTTGATTTTACATTTTTAATTGTATCTTACCATTAGTTGAAGGGTAAGTAATGACAAAGTTCATACTTAGTGATAGTATGGTAATTAAGTGGTTATAGTTAATACGTCAGGCTGATATCAAGAAGGTTATTAAACTCGTTTCAGAATTAGCTCTGCTAAATAGTCAAATAAGCAGCGAGTTTGTTGAAAACCGCTCTTGGAAAATTTTGACAAGATTGCTGTCACATGATTGTCAAATATGTATTCTATATTATATAAAACAAAGTCGCCTTTTATTTGACCATTTAACTTAGATAAGTTTAGATTAGACCAAGTAGGTTTATAGATTTCAGCTTTAGCTAATATATAATATATTTTTCTAACTAGCAGTTTATATTTGAGATGATCACTTTCTTCTTACAACTTTGTGTTTTAGTAATATCGAGTGAAATAGAGGTATATTTACATATATATATATATAAACATATAAATGTGTGTGTATATATATATATATATGTATATATATATATATACATATATATACCAAACTCCCAAGATCTCCAACATATGCCATCAGCTAAAGATCTCTCCTTTTCCCAGCCACAATGACCTGCCCTGGAACATCCGCAAGTTCCTGCGCAACCAGATCAACGAGTTCGAGCTGGACACGGACCTGTCGCTAGTGGAACCCTGGTCCATCTCCAAGTACTCCCATACGGACCTTCCACGGCTGAGGCAGGGCATGGTTGGCGCTCAGGTATGTTAGAATCGTTTTTTTGTGTCGTGGTGAAGCGAAACTTATATAAGTCAGTTAGTTAAAACCGGCTCGTTCCGTTAGCAGTCTTATTAAAATTAAGAACGCGGCTCTCCAGAGAGCCAAGAAATATCCCACGCCCGCCTATAGATTAGCTGCGAATCAGTTACAACGTAAAGTCAGGTCTTGCCTCGCGGAATTATGAGACGCTCAGATGAACGATCTCATGGCGAATATCTCCCCGTGCCACCAAGCGTATATAGTATGGCCCGAGCCTTACGCGTAGACGCCGCCTCTCACGTCCTTCCTCTCACTCGTCCATGATGGCTCCATCGCTTTCGAAGTCGAAGAGATAGGCGAATGCTTCGCTGACAGCGTTGCGTCTCAATGCTCGCCCA
Organism: Marasmarcha lunaedactyla; assembly: GCA_923062675.1. Classification (NCBI taxonomy): domain Eukaryota; kingdom Metazoa; phylum Arthropoda; class Insecta; order Lepidoptera; family Pterophoridae; genus Marasmarcha; species Marasmarcha lunaedactyla. Next base: position 5,315,868 of record OV281339.1, on the reverse strand, counting down.
GCACGCAACCCGCGAATCCCTCTCACATCCAGGCGGTGGAGGACGAAGTTCTCCGCAGATACTCTCTCTCCCCATCACCGCCGACCCCGTCACAGTCTCTAAAGATGAAATTTCGATTCTCATTAAAAATCTAAAGTCTAAAAAGGCTCCGGATGCGGATGGTATTTCTAACCACGCACTTAAGCACCTGCCTCAACAGGTGCTTACCTTGTTAGCTATCATTTTCAATGCCTGCTTCGACCATAGCTACTTTTCAAAAGCTTGGAAAGAAGCGACAGCCATAGGCATTCCCAAGCCGGGTAAACCTCTGAATGTCCTGGCTAATCACAGACCCATCAGCCTCCTCAAGGTAATGTCTAAACTTCTCGATAGAGTCATACTCTCTCGAATGCGGAACCATCTGTTTCCAACGGATGGCGATCCTCTCATTATTCCCCATCAGTTCGGCTTTCGCGCTAAACACTCCTGCCTTAAGCAAGTCCATCGAATCGTCGAATACATACTCGACGGATTCTATCCGCGGCGTTTTAAAACGGTCGCAGTTTTCTTTGACGTAGCCAAGGCTTTCGATAAAGTCTGGCACAGCGGTCTCGTCTATAAACTTTACAAAATAGGCTTACCGGATCGCCTAGCTAGAATAATCGCGTCGTTTCTCAAAAACCGTACGTTCCGATTTAAACATGAAGGCACGCTTTCCAAGCCCCGTCTAATAAAGGCTGGAGTCCCTCAAGGCTCAGTCCTCGTCCCTCTATTGTACACCGTGTACACTAACGAAATTCCCGTCCCGCCGAAAGGCGTCAAACTCGCCCTCTTTGCCGGTGACACTGCCCTTTACACCAAAGGCCTCAGTGTCCTGGGCCTCACGACCAGACTCCAAAAGGCTGTAAAAGCCCTCGGTGCATGGTTTCAAAAATGGCATAACGATGTGAACCCAGAGAAGAGCTCTGCGGTTTACTTTGACTACAAACGCCATCGTATCGCCGACAATCTCCACGTTAAAATGCTAGGCACTCCCATCCCCTGGAAGCGCACTACGAAATATTTAGGCGTCACCTTAGACCAAACGATTTCTTTCAAACCTCACGTCAATAGAGTAACGAAACTCGCACGTTTTTACTTAGGCCGTCTTTATAGTATGTTAGGTAGTAAAAGTAAAATGTCCTTCAGAAATAAACGTACGCTTATAAGGTCTGCGTTAGACCCGTCATGACATATGCCTCGCCAATCTTTGCCCACGCCAAACCCTCCGTCCTGCACAAACTGCAGGTAGTTCAAAATCTCTTCTGCCGCAGGGCCACAAACGCACCTTGGTACGTGCGCAACGCGGACCTGCACAGAGATCTTGAACTACCTACAGTGCAACAGCACCTAAAAACACTCTCAGAATCGTTCTTCAAACGCGCCGAATCCCATCCCAATTCTCTAGTTCGAGATTCAGTCTCATATACTGCTCCTGTCTTAGATTCGAAATTCAAAGTCGCTAGACCGAGAAACGTGCACACTGGCGAACCCACGCAATTTACCTTAGATCTCGAAGCCTTTCAGGCCGGAACTCCTAATTGTAACGTAAATTCGAATTAATTCAATTTTTCTTTTTTTTCTTTTTGAGCACCTTCAGTGCTATGTAAATCCCAGCGGGTGACCCCTTCTGGGCCCCGCTACCCCTTCTGGGCCCCGCTAGCGCGGCCTCTTTCTCCAATTGGCCGTCGCTCAGATGAAGGCTGAAAGGCACAAGTGCACGAGCCGACAGGGGGTTTTTTAGTGGGTAGTGGTTCTGGTAGGCGTCGGAACGAGTCCTGGTAACCTGGAACGCGCGCGCCAGTGTATGCGTCAGAGCATTTTTTATCCTCCTGCCCTTCCCTAGGAGGGTAACAAAAAAAACCGGCTTGTTCATAGTACTCACACTAATGCAATTTCATTATACAGTATGTTTAAAAATCAATGATGTTTATTGAAAATGCAATAATCCTAAATTATGTGACTAGTTAGTCTTTATTGGTTATAGTCTTGAACTTGACAAAACAAATAAACGCTAGTAGATAATCAAAAGTTTCATGTTCAGCTCTTGGCTTCATCATCAGACTTTCTACATCACATAGAACATAATATGAGCCCAAGTCTGTTGAAATACTTTTAATATACGAGTTAGTTTTCATAAACATGCTGTTCGTTAGTGAATAGGTAATTTCCCTTTTAAGACTGTGTTAATAAATCGCGCTCAATAACGCTCAATAACGCTCCCATTTCTGACAATTTTATCCCTAACTTAAAATCTCAAGACGATCAAATCCAATTTCTTTATTTAACATTCACTACAAACAATACATTACAAAATAAAACAATTAGTCCAGGGAATTACTCGAATTCAGATTAAAGGCACAAGGCTCTACTTCGTCAAGTATTTTGGCGGTCCTGTTTTGATCAGCCCGAAAAAGCAGCTAGTCAGTTATCTAATGCTCTCTGCGTAACATCATTTTCAAAACCCCGTGGGTGTTAGGGAAGGGAGTAATAATAAAGGGTGAGCGAGGAGGTGCCGTAAAGCAAAAGAAAGCAAAAATCTTCGCCCTAACTGTCACCGTCCGTTAACAAATCTTCTATAACTCAGTTTTGACAAGATCAGTGCATCGCGGTCAACCGAATGTTATTATATCAAATTATTCTCCTATTAATTCGTATAAATCCGTGTTTGAATACTTTCTTTATTTGGCACGCCAAATGTTTTATACAACTTGTGACTGCAAACTACCTAAAGGAAGCAATGATGTTGAAAACTATTTAGGTTACCGCCACTTTAAGTTTGTATACCGGATAACAGCCACAAGCGTCGGTTAAAAACTTACGGGCTACTTTAACTGCTAAATATCTCTGAAATTATTTAGTTAGTTAGTTAAGTGAAAAATGGCAATCAGCCGCGATTGGTGTGGCGGGCTGTTTCTGCCAGTGTCGCGTATTGGTGGAACACGGTACAAAAAATAAAATAAAAAGTTGCCAATAGATAAATTCCGTTGGGCATTGAAATATATTATAGGCTAAAACAAAATATAAACCGTAATTTATAATTTGGTTGGTATATATCTGCCAAATAGGCTGTCAGGCGCTTTATCAGCACACGTTGAAACAGGCCCTTAGTAAATTTAGTAGTAATTGTTACTTGCAATGTTAAGAGTCATGTGGGTAGTTATGAGTGTTGCCCTCCCTCATGGACATCACAATCCGCGCCGTCAGCGGTGCGACAAACAGTACGGCTAGAGTATCCGAACACATAAGACAGGCGCCACCTTGGGTCTTTGAATATATTACTGACAAATACATCCATAAAATTGATGAGTGGAGTAAAACTTAATTGTACCACATCTGCAGCGGGTCAAGATTGCTCGCCATCAGAGCTACCCTGTGTTGTCGGAGTCGCGTATGAAGGTATGTGGGTTTTACGTTACTACTCACATGACAATATTATTAAAAGTCCAATTCTATACACTAAAGTATTGGTCCAACATCGAAAGAAAAAGCTGCATATTTTCTATCCTGTGTGCTAGGTATATTAAACCTTTTGATAATTAGGTCTATACCGCACAGTAATAACATACATAATAGAAATTATCATAAAATTTCAAAAAGATAATATGTTTTCATCAAAAAAGAACGCATGGCATAATATAGATGAGAGACAGAAGAATAATTAAGGAGGTTGACGGAAAATTTCCTACTATCCTTAATTGCTATTTTAAATTTGTAAATGTATGAAGGTGCCAGCTTTATTCAACCGAGGTAATAGATTTATGTTTTAATGAAGTCGTGAAAAGACAGCTCTTCAACAAGGTTTTTGATCATTCATTAATGTCAATAGCAATCATGTAATTTTGATGTTTAAGATCTCTAGGGAGGATACACATCTACTGTTATGTTAATTCGGAGTGACCATTACTCGGCTAGGCGTTGCGTGATAAGCGTTTTGAATTACAGAGAATATATTAATCAGGGTTGATATTGTGTTTAAACTGCAAGTAAAATTGTTTTAGATAGCGAGAAGGTCTGAAAAATATATTAATTCATAAAAGGAACTACTTACTTAAACCAAAAAAAACTACACAATCAAACACTCATTTCACTTGTTTTTAGTAAATGTTAACCAATAATGGTTAACTATTACTAAAAACAAGTTACTATGTATGATTTATTACGTACACAATACAGTCATATTAAATACTTAATCAAATCCCCAAAAAACAGATTATGTCGTAAAACAAAAAAATATTATACTTTGACAAAGGTACACTGAAAGACCGAATAGTTCATTACAACAAACCAGATATTATTCTCGTAGATAAAATAAACGAAATCGGATTTCTTACAGATATTGCCACCACTACTAACTTGCAAACTATAATAACCACAAAAGTCTTTAAGGTAAGCGGCTTTGATAGGCGAGATCATCCGAATATTATTACGAATAATAAATTATATATAATAATAATATTATTACGAATATTATTATATATTATTACGAATCCGAATATTAAAACAATCGCAATAGTTCCCATTGGTATATAGAAAACTGCAGTGATTCCGAAACGGCTACATCAACCTATGAGGAGTGCTCTCCCCGGAAACCTCTAAAAGTTTAACAAAAAGCAGTTATTCTGCGCACACGCAGATGAGTCAAAAACTATTTTCAAACTTAACTGACACAGAAATAGAGACCTCCTATGATTCAGATATTGACATAAAAACAAAGGGACGGTGAGTCTATTTAATAAAAACACGTAAAAAGTGTCCCGAATTAACCCATACATTTCTAAATTATGAATAAATTAAATCACTTTAATTTTAAAATTCAAAATTCAATTTAAATCTTGTATCGTTCCATTATAGCTGATTATTGCGTGCCAGAATTTTTCACCTTATGTAACTTTACATTAAATAGCCTTACGCAGCATCTAGCATTAATATGTTGTAGCAATAAATAAATATGTCATTAAAGATGTGTTGTCGATCAAATTAAGACTGGTATACGATATTCACACCATTTTTGCATTTTTATTCTATTCTCGCCGGACGCCTTTGAACTCCCCGATGTCCATTTATATGTAAGTCAATGGATTCAGAACACCTTCTCCCTGAGAATTTCCGTTAATGTACTCTTGGCTTAGGCCCGTGTTTATTAAAAAACTGGCAAATTTGGGGAACATAAAAGATACAGTTATGTTATTATTTATTACTTAACTACATAGCCATTTCCTGATGTAAATATTAAACTCTCATTTTTGCAAATTTAAATAGGTACATACCAGGTCGTTGTGACGTGTTCGTGATAGAGGGTAGAGCATGAAAAAAAAACTTCAATTAAATTTATAGTTGTGTCTCCGAACAAGTTGTAACATTACTATGATGGCGTATATTTTATGGAGATATCACTCAAAAGCTCACACAGAAAATCTCATGACAGACGAAAGCAGTTTGTTATTCAAATCCGCGCAGGCTTGTTGGTTGACATTACCGACCTCTTATAGAAATGTTTGTGGAGGTTTTACTCTCTACTTTTACTACTACCCTTGTGTCCGGTAAGGTTAGGTTAGATTGATGGTAACACAAAAAGGAGGCGTATGGATTCCATGCTAGATCGAGATCTGTACTATGTAATCTAGCCATATTTCATGCGATCTTAATTTCACATTACAACCCGCGTTGTATGGGATAAATACATACTTAATTTTATAATCGAGGTTCGACAAAAGTTGGACAGATAAAATGGAAATAAATTGTTGTTCGAAACAAATAGGACTAAGATTAGAAGAGGATGAGAATGGTATTTAATTATATAAAGTTGCGGATATTAATCAAAATCGTTTAATGTTTTAAATTTGCTCGCTGTAAAATAGGAATAAAAAGACTTAAGGACAAGTTTCACTGTACTCATGTATAAAATACCGTAAAAAATAGGGTTTCTGAAGAAGAACCGAAAAACCTAAAACCTGTACAGTAAGTACAAGTAAGCTCTGAAGGACTAAACGATGGATCATTCGTTTTATTTTGATACAATACTCACCCTTTTATCACCCATAATAATGAATACTTCTGTGCGATAGTACACTTTAAGAAGCTAAACTATCGTAGGTATTTAGTTTGTACAAATTTTGATAGGAAACTCTTAAATTCTGATCAATTTTGTCGTACATGTAACTGATTAAAAAAAATTAAATGCATGCTAGCAAATGTGTTCTGCGCCGATCTGCAAGGCTTTTTGTCTTCAACAATATTTCACGGCAGGTGCCACGTATAGCACAAGTCTGTATTTTCGTAGTACTGTCTGATAAATAAACAAATGCAAAAAGCGAAAACACAACAGTCGAAAAATTTGTCACTTGGGCAAAAAGCAGCTCGTTGTGCCCTTTCCAGCTGAAGCATGCAAGTTGTATCCGTTCCACTCTAAGCTAAAAGAAAAACATAACTCGTATATTACTAATAGGCAATCTAAGCTCAAACAGTTATCTTGGTAACATAAAAGCTGTCTCATCCAGGGCTCAATTCCACAACATCAAACCGGAAGCACTGCTAATACCACACATACCAGGAAGTTTGTTAAAATGAATTAATTGAATCTCCAATTCTAGTTGTTTTAACGTAGGTACTATTTAAAGAATGAAATTCAAAAAATCCTTTATGTAAATGGGTCATTCTTTTAGAGGTAAGGAAACATTAATAATGTCACTTCTGTATGCCAAAATTAGGACATATTTTACAATAATAAACCCTTATTATTGTAAAATATCCCGAAATACGGACCTCTATAAGTATTTATATTTTCGTAAATAATTTTATAAGTATAATATGTCCTAATTTTGGCATACAGAAGTGACATTATTAGTGTTTCATTTAACTCTAAAAGAATGACCCAAATATTCAAGTAAACAAAAACATGAAAGTTAAGTGTCAGAAGTTAGAACATTTATTTCTAAAGTAAAAACCAGATCTTTTTATCACAGCTTTGTAATGGTAGAACAACAGCGAACTAGCTCGACTTGGTGCGGCAAAAAGTACGAACACTAAGACGCAACGATTGCAAACAAACAGAAAAATAAACATTTTAGAGGAACAGCCGGTTGCGACTGGTTTCTATTAGTTTAAAATAAGAGTTCTTTCCGTGGCCGTTTTCTGGAGCTGTTTTAATCGACCTCGGGTATTTTTAAGTTGTAACTTTGTACATAAAATAAAACAGAGGGAACCATTTGTGCAATTTACACACGTCAAAAGTGTTTAAACATTGTGGAAAATTAGTTAACAGTGACAATCAAATGGCAAATGAGGGTGAAAATTATGATTTTTATAAACCTTAATTGTATATAATTAAGAAATGTATAGTCTGTGCTTTCACCATAAACACGAATAACACAGTGGCAGTAATTTCGCATGCATTAAACACGAATAACACAGTGGCAGTAATTTCGCATGCATTAAACACGAATAACACAGTGGCAGTAATTTCGCATGCATTAAACACGAATAACACAGTGGCAGTAATTTCGCATGCATTAAACACGAATAACACAGTGGCAGTAATTTCGCATGCATTAAACACGAATAACACAGTGGCAGTAATTTCGCATGCATTAAACACAAATAACACAGTGGCAGTAATTTCGCATGCATTAAACACGAATAACACAGTGGCAGTAATTTCGCATGCATTAAACACGAATAACACAGTGGCAGTAATTTCGCATGCATTAAACACGAATAACACAGTGGCAGTAATTTCGCATGCATTAAACACGAATAACACAGTGGCAGTAATTTCGCATGCATTAAGCAGTTGCATGCATTAGTTCATCAAAATCACTTGAGGAAAGGCCATTCACTTCCTTTCTAACAAGTTCAAAAGTTCTAGCCGTGTGGACGTGCATTGTCATGCATTACTTGAAACGAATTACCCAACCGGCCTTGCAAAGCGATGATTACGTCTAAAAACTATCTTCTTCACGTAAATCTGAGCCACTGATCAGAATGAGATCGGTTCTTCCAGATAAAATTATTGTTCCTCCACTACCATCTTCTTGACAAAATCTTTAACGTCCAGAGCATTTCTAAACTTGAATGCGCCTTGTATCCAGCCTCATTGCGAAACGAGATTCATCGGAAAAGCACAAGCAACGCCAGTCTACTTCCTCCCAATCTTTGTGCGCACGAGCCCATTGTAAACGGGCCCTACGTTTGCGCATTGCTATAGGTAGAACTCTTAACGGCCTTCGGGAACGCAGACCCACTTTAACGATTTCGGATGGTTCGAATGTTTATTAACAAGCTTGAAGAGCTGTGGAGCCTCGTAGCCAACACCATGGCGGGCATGGCACGATTTCGACGAGCAGTCTTTTGGATGAACAGGTTCTGTCTGCGAGTGGTAATGCGAGATTGTCCTTCATGTCGCTCGGGCACGCTGCCTGTGATGCGATAGCGTGTCCAGAGGCGGCTAACGACGCTCTGTGTAGTGCCAGGAGCAATAGCACAGTACGTTGCCTGGAGCCAGTTTCCAACATTCCAATGGGACTCATGATCTTTTCTCGGGTTAAATAATGTCGTCGCTCGAATTTTTTACAGTTTTACAATCTAGTTTTATAAAAATGCTAATTGTCAATTGATATCTCTTTATAATCGAAATTTAAACAAAATCTGAAATTGAAATAGTGAAATTAACTAAATAGAATCCAAAAAAGTCAGCTGAATGAACCTCATTTGCAAAAATACTCTACAACGCAATCAATCTCTAGACAATTTTGATGTATGTATTACTACTTCAGTATACTACAGTGTAGATGTGAGTTTTGTTAAATTCTGCTATCTTCGGAGGTTTTCACATTATAATTTTATTAGTTTGTAATCGATTCGAAATGAGTTCGATCTTTGTAACTTACTTACAAGGAGACGGCAAGGGTGTGGGGTCCTCAAATCAAGCGGAGGTTCCGCGTGTAGTTAGCACTCAGTGTATTCTTATACTCAAACCCTAGAGCGCACTACTTAGCCATTGCCGGAAAAAAAATTCCTAAAGTTTGAAAAAAAAATTTTTTTTTCTTGTATAAAAATTTTAATAAATTGTTCATCATCAGCTCTCTTCTCCAATTTTTTCAAAAATGATTAAATATGCCTGGTATGCGTCAAAATTATCTGAACATCGAGAAATATATATGAACGTAAACGAAGTTTGTTTTTCAGAAGAAATTCTAAAAACACTGTGCTCCTGTAAAAAAGCTGCATTTATTTGTTGTGCAAGTTGTCGACAAAATTTGTGTTTTTCTTGTTTTTATGATAAATACCATCCAGGTTTGTGAATTCCTAAAGATGAATGATTGAAAAAATTGCTAATGCTATAAACATTTTATCATAAATATTCATTGTATTTAATAATATATTATTTTATAAAAAAATTTTAAAGGAACTGTGACTTTTGTATTTATTATATTTACAAATTTTTTTTTTTTCAAACTTTAGGAATTTTCTCGGCAATGGCTGAGTAGTGCGCTTTAGGGTTTGAGCATATAAATACACTCAATGAGTGCTAACTACACGCGGAACCTCCGTTTGATTGGAGGACCCCACACCCTTGCCGTCACCTTGTTAGTATTAAAAATAAATAGATGAACCTGCGAGATCAAAAAGCGAACTAAAGGTAAGGAACTTATAGCTTACAAAATAAACATGTCGTAAAAAACATATTTTCATTAAAAAAAAACAAACAATCATAACATTGTATTTGTCGCAAATGAAATCAAACTCGGTACCGCTGGTGTAGGAAAAATGAGGCTTTTTATTTCTAATTTGAATTGCTAATCAAATGACATATATAACTCTGGAAAATAAATAAATAAATTCCTTATAGAGGTATTATAAATACCTCTAAGGGTGTAAAAAGTAGGCCTTGCAAAACATAGGCTGCACCTTAAAAACTAAAGTTTACTAAAGTTTTACTTACCGAATATCTCCTAGGCCCCTTACCGATGCCACAAAAGTTGTAGTTGTTTCTTGTATGTAAAACTACAAAACACTTGTATGGAAATTGCTTAAAAGTGCAAAATTTCCGAGAACTATTTTTGGGTACCCTAAACTACAAATTTTCCTCTTTAATAAATTGAATTACCAACATTAATTCAAATTTTTGCCATTTAAGTTCTTGTTTTCATTTTCACACACTGCTCATGGAAGGGAACTCGAGGGAAAAACTCAAAAAACTCAAACTCAAGGGCGTGAAAACCTCATATTCTGTAGCGCTCTCAATATAATTTCACTTACATAAAACTGTGGGATAATTTACGTAGTAGAACTTTGGTAGCAGGTCGTCCAAAAGTGATAATGCTGAAAGAGCATTTTAAAATACCTAAGTGAAAATATTTGTAATCCACAATATTTGTAACCATAAAATGCATTACTAGCTTAACCTGTATTTATTTATATTTTTTCTATTTCAATAAGTATGTGAAGTTTACCTGTAATTGAACAATTACTGTATTTCATGTTATAGTTTTAAGTGAATGTTTTGTTGTATCAGTTGTTGGTAAACCTTTAATAAATAAATAAAGATGATTTGATTCTTAAATGGGATTAAAATTCTTTGAAAGTATAGCTTTACACGTAACAACGTTTATTATATGTTTTGTTTTGAAGAATCTACTTATGAAACATTCAAGAGAATGGTAAAAGAAATGCGACTTTCGACGTCGTCTGTGTAGTTAAGCTTTTTCTCTTAATATTACTTTTCTTAAAGTTATTTTTAATAGCAATTTTTTTATAACAGTCAGAACGAATCAGATATTTGTGTAGGCAAACCAAAGTCATAGATGTTGTCTGAAAGTACTGAAACGGCAGTAGGTAGAGCTCTTAGAAACAGTAAGGAATAATATGATTATATATGTCGGATTTTTCGCCAGCAGAACATCGAAGACAATGGACGAGGCGAAGCTGGTTCTAGCCGTTTGATGAGTTAAAAAAAAGCTTTGTGAGTGCTAAAATATTAATCCAAACCATCTAGTGGTTTAAGCTGTGTGTTATTACAGCTGCCTGCTGTCAGACCTCCCAATCAATCTAATCTATCTTCATCATTAATACAAATCTGCCCAAAAATCTCAATTTAGTAAAACAAACCACATAAACCATTAAATGCTCACCACAAGGCCCTGTCCATCACGGTTAAGGGCCTCGAAGGACCGCCCCCAAATCCTTTGAATGAAATATTTTTGTCGAAAACCAATATACTGAGAGCTGAAGCGCGTTTAAACACGTTGTTTTAAGTAGGTTCGGTTTGTGTATTCACGAAATTCACGAAACGTAACTTAATCAATGTGGTATTAGACGAGTGCTGTTTTCTTTTTTATGAAAATCGGAATATTAATACAGTGCCAAGCACAGGCACTTATTAGATTTTCAGTTTGGAAGTATAACTTCCACTCATTTAACTTTCATTAATCCATTTAAGTTTCGTTCATTCATCTAACTTTAATGCCGCTGAGTTTTTGCTCAGCTAAAATTTCTTTGTAAATGTATTTTTCTTGGACGAAGTGAAATAAAATCAAAATTTATTTCATCACAGGTAAATGGGTTACAAGTTAATTAATTTCTTATTTTACTTCATCCTAATCTCCATCGCTAATACAAGAACACCCTAACTTCTGCTTTTAAAAAGTTTTAAAGGTAGACCAATAGGAAAAGAACCCGGCCGAAACTCTAAGCACTCTTCTGTCAAAATTGCTAAATAAATGAAATAGTAGGTATTCGATTTAACTACGATATGAAAAAACAAACTTAAGTGTTGAGCAATACTTCGAAATGAATCAATCATATAAAAGGCGAGTAAAATTTAAATTATAATGTAATTACCATATTCGGTATTTACCATTTTGGATTACTTTCAACTACTTATTGTAATTATATCAAATCAGTCTGTATACAGGGTAGAATTTTCATATGTTTGGCTATCAATTTAAATAATGTTGAATTTTATGGTTTTTCTTTCTTTCAAATCAACATGTCCGATATAGAGATTTAATCCTACTAATTAACGCCATAAGAATACAAATTGTTATTTTTTCAGATTTAAGTCGTTTTGATTCCCGGGCGTGGCAAGTTAATTTTCAAATATTTTTCAATGCAGTTTTTCTTCCTTTTTGTTAATAAAGGTATGTATTCCAAGAGTAAATTTGTACGACTTACTAGTAAAAACTTGCTATCCTCTGTATTTACAGTACTTTCGCTCCAGAAGACATCGCAAAATTTCACCCTGTATATGTGCATTTCATCTGTTTTAATAAAGCTCGTTTGAGTTTAGTTAATGATGATTTTGGATTAGTAATTACACTCAACATGTTCCTGAAATTTCAAACATAAATGCCTTTGACAGGAAATTCGAACCAAACGTTAAATGTAAAACTACATTTATAGGAACATTTCATGGATATTACGGCGAACAGAAATCGACAACGTTTTATTATTAACAATATGCCTTAAAATGTATCTCTCTTACTTGTCTGTGATATCTGATACCATTGTTTACGTATTCTGTATTCGTAAATTTATCATACATCTTCGTTGCTAAACAAAGGTAACTTTATATGGGGTAGAAAATAGCATCTTGCAACGTGTCCGCGCAAAGCGTTGTACCCACTCAGCTCCCCCCTCCTTCGTCTAAGTTATTCCCCCAGGCTTCTGATTATGTTCCTCGTCAAACCGTTACTTCAAAAGTATAAAATATTATAAAATAAATTGAGCTCTGGCAACATTATGTATCTACCTGCTAGAGGTTCATTTTATGAAATTGGACTTACAAGATAAACTTTTTTGGCTAGAAAACTTGTTTGGATTCAGGATGATCACTCATTTATTTCAGCTATTTAACTTGCTTATTCGAAAGTACTGTAAGTATTGTATTTACTTACTTTGACGGAAAATTAGTGACAGTAAAATATAACACTATTACAGTAATATCTCGGAAAATTTATTTTCCAAGGAGAATTCTATCCAAATGTTGGAATGAAAACAAAATAGAATAATTTTTTTTAAAATTGCAAACAAAATTTTTAGATAACTCGTTTATAATTTAATATATATAAATAAAAATCGTTAGAAGAAAATCGTGTATATTTTTAAATTATTAAAAAATAAAGTATTAGTCTGGCTATGACGGCGTGAGTGGTGCTATTCACATGGTATATTCGGGTCAGAAGCTTCCATTCGGGCTTTGTACAGGTAAGAGATGGGGTCGCTTAAAGGCCAACCTCCATTTAAGCCAACCGATTCCTGGGCGCGGCAAGCTTATTTTCAAATAAATTTGAACGCAGCTATTCTATTTAAAAAAAATAAAGGAATGTTTCCTTCCCAGAACACTTTTTCGCCAGGTGGCCTTGCAGACTTCCATCCTGCAGGTAAATTCGGCTCGGTTTTGAAAAAAATTCAATGCGCTTATTTTAATAGGTATCATATACCTTATATTAGCAAAAAAATCTTTTTATCTATTCTTATTGATATTTTAGTTCATGTAATTGATATGTTAGATCAGCTAGGCTAATAAATGTAGAATAAACATTTCTTAACACAGGCATGCCATTTCTGCTGATTAAATTCTACAAACAACCGAGCCCTAGGTCAATAGAATAAATTAATTTCCTAGCGACTATCCTAATTTAGTTTTTTATAAGAAAGCGAGTTCTGTTTCATATTTCTTTTTGAACTATTAACTTTCTTGGCTTAACTTTCTCCTGGGAGAACCTTTCGTTCGTTCAGTTAATATAAAAGGTGAATAATTAAACACAATTTTTTTATAATTAAATTTTACATTAAGTTATGCGCGCGGTGTCAAAGGGCCTGAGAAAGCAGTTCAAACGTTTTTTGTTGAGCCATTCATGAAGCTGGTTGAATTGTGTGTTTGTGACTTCGAATTTTGTAACGTATTTTGGACTTTGTGATCTCTAAAAATTGTTAGTATATTAATTAGAAACTCAATAGCTGCTCGAATCAGGCTTTTAAGAAATTACTCTTATGATTATGTTTTTCTTCTCTAAGATTTATGAGAATTATCTACGATACCTTTCTAACAGGCCGTGGTCTCAATAACTCCGAAACTGACATCAGTTTGAAAAATACATATGTTTTGAAAGCTTAACTTATGCCTGATATTTGTGAGATAATTGTTGCTTAAATTAACTTGCGTGCGATTATAAATTAGATCGTTGAGGAGTATTTACTCCTCTACTACACGAGGTATTTTTATATGAGTTGGCCGTAGCGGTCTACACAATAACATTGGTTCAGATAATTGCTCAATGGATCTAAATGGAAAATTACAATTTATTTGATAATAATTTCATTCGTTTTTATACAGAAGAACTATTTGAAGGTAAATAACATTTTATCTGTAGTAAGATTTTGGAGGATGCAGATAAGAATGACATGCTGATTAATAAACTTGTCGCCAGTTGAAATTAAATATCAAGTATTTTTACTCGAAACAAAATATATTCCTGAATAATTGTAAGTTTTAAAAATAGTTTAAAACTTACAATTTCCTCGAACTCCCAGGTAGAAGTTATTGCTCTATTCCGTGTAATACGGATTCAAATTTTGGACCAACTACAAGTCGCATTTGTTACGCTTTGCGGAGTTTCTTGCAAACGCACCAGTATCACGACGAAAGTTTCTCAATTTTTGACTGGCGACACTGCATTTTGTAAAGTATATTTCGAAGAGTGGGATATTGGATTTCTCCGAACGATACTTTTGGTTTAACTTAGTTTGCTTGCTTGAAAATTTCGCGTGGATACGGCGTTTTGGTCTGGGTATAAATTCTTTAACTTTAACTTAAGAGATGGACTCCTCACTCCGAAATGTATCTACGTAATATAAATATACATGAAACACAAGCATGTTACTGCTTTTACAATATTATCACTTTCTTTATAGTTATTAAATTCAAGAACATCGACGACTGAAAATTGCTTAAAAGCTCAAAGATCTGATGGTGAATAAATCAACTTAAAACTTTGGTACCACTCTTCATTGTCGTGTCATGCAATTTTTAATGACACGTAAGCTTTTTTTTTGAACATAATTTGTCATAAACTATGATATATTAAAAAAAAAACTATCACAATACCTACATCTCTAGGTTACCTATTTTAATTTTAACGTTTTTGTAGAATCTACATGTTACCATATAAGTGGTGATACACATCGTTCGACCGGCATCAATCGGCAGTAATGGACGGCAACGTCGATTGTAGATGAACATTTTGGGAAAATGCCTTTCGTGTTTTGGCAAAACGAGTCAAATGAGCAAAACCGTAAAAACCCGGGATGGATTACCAGTTCAGCATTTGCCGAATATGTGTAGTAGTTAGTTCGAGCTGACATTGACGGGCGAATGTACCTGTAGGTGTATAATCTGTAACCATATAGCGTCCCTTAGTAATGGTTACTTTAACACGAAGAAGGCAAAGACCTAATGAACAGAGATGAGGAAAAGTAACCACATATCAACAAGAGAAACTGTAACCAACAGTTAAGTAGCCAAACGATATTATTTACTTATAATGCAGGAAAACGTTCACCATTGTATCGTCTCACTGACTCATATAACAAATATTTTTATGATATTGATGTTTTTGCAACCAAGCCTGGTAAATTTAAGTCAACTGTTGTTAAAAAGATTACTACACTTAATACCTTACTCACTCAAAATTCTACTTAGTAATATTCTTAAACATTAAAAGTACATAAACTTTTCATGGCGTAAAGACACTTATGCCCACTATATACAGTTATATACAGTTATATACAGTTATATACAGTTAAATCCCAAAAGAGTAGTATTGTATTGCAATTGCAAATAGTAATATTGTAACTTCAAAATAGTAATATTGTCATTTTTATAGCGAATCTGTAAATGTATCCGCTCTCTTCTTACTCACACTGTTATAAATCTTTGTGTTGTATATAATCTGTGGTTGACGGTATTGTTGTCACGATTATGCCTATGCATTATTTTTAGTATTAAGTAATGTACATTGTGATACTGTTTGTTGACCCCAATAAATAAAAATAAATATAAAGTCTTAACAGATCCCGACGAGGCTATTACAGTAAGGAACGCCGGGGTTCCAGTTAGAAATAGGGCAACATGGCATTCGAATCACCTAACCCACCGGTGGGCCAGGCTAACGCAGCGTACGCATTCCTACTGAGTTCTTGCTGGTTCTTTGGCAGTAGATGACCCTTCCGAACCAGTGGTAGTTTCAATATACGACGTCCTAAGCCGAGGTTCATGCCCTTTCGGATGCCCTTAGGTGTGTCGTATGTAGGAGTGGTATAAGTTTCGGCTAAGCGTCCTCAGCTCTAGGCCACAAAGTCCAGTGAAATTTAAAAGGCCCATACGGCCATAACGGTCCATCTCGAAAAAATTGATATTATTTACGAGTCCTTTGGCTAACAGTGGATAATATAATTTAATTACTGTGAATAATATGCAAAAAAAACAACGTGTAACATTGATTACTTAAAACTTGAGTAAATTGAAGAACAAATTTTATTTACACCAAGTAATTAAAATAAATACGCATTGAAATATCTGAACTGCCCGTTAATGATTCAAATTATTTTTTAGATGTGGCTTTTGTGCACGAGGATTACTTTTTCCTCTGTTTTATCGAAACAAATTGTAAAATCAGTATGTACTCGTTAAGTTATATGAAATGAAGTATGAATATTGCAATTACTTTATGTTAATATTAAAGCTCTTTTCACTAGAAAACGATTATTAAAAATACCAGTTTTTACACGTGTTTTCACTTGCTTCAGTCTCGGTTGAAGTAACTTTTGAGTTTCTCTTGATAAAGGTTATCTGCGTTTTTCTGTAACTCTGACAACGTGTATACAAAATTCGTGATGTTCGGTTGAACACTTGAGGTGAAAAAGCGTTACAAACTCATTTACCATGTGCCTTATTCAAACTTAAAAAAAAAGGCCAAGAAAGGAGGTACAAAAATAAGTACACATAAATTCGATCTAACCAAACCTAAACGTAACGAACAACCCTAAACAGTAATACGGGATAAACATCATGTATTATTTATCTATGTAGTACCTGCGTTTTGTTAACCTTTCGATCTTGCATACCTGTCAATGTCATTTGGGTATCGCATTAATCTTTTACGCGGGAAAACGCGGTAAAAAATTTATTACGAACATAAATTCAAAATAGACCCTTACGCGAAAAGTTGCCGTTGAGCTTGTAACTTATAGAGAAAGTCTTAGTGTAATTTGTCATCGGTTTTTGAAATCTAAAACTGATTTTGCATACTAAATATAAGTATGGTAAGACTTTGTAACTTAATCTTGCTACCGTATTTGCTAAAAGGAATACACGAAACCGGCTGGCATTCATTGAAATAACATTAAGTTGTGTAAGTAGAAAATCTAATAAAGTGTTGGTTACCAGGTACCTAGAGAGTATTTAGTATTAGTGTCATTGAAGCTGGAACCCATATCGACGCCCAACTTAAGATTACATATGTAAAAGTAGTTTTTATGGCATAAAGTGTAAAAAATCCAGATCACAATCCAAAAATAATTAATGTAGCGAAACTTTACTATAAAGCATGTGCCGTGGGAGTGGAAAGCGGAGTACCTTTTCGTTCATTCAAGTTTATTTAAACATTGCCTCGAGCATAGGCCAAAAGAGTCTAATGCTTGGCAGCAGTATTCAGATCACTACTGTAGATGACATTAGCTCGCTAACAACGATGTACGAACGTACCACGCACGGATGAGTTGCTGCTTTTTGGTTTGTCGTCACGCTGCTTTTATTGCCGTAACGTTGCTTATAAATTGAGTTAAAGAATCTGCTTAAATTATTTCCTATTTCTTATAGTATTATTGTAATTTCTCATAAGTGCCTAAATATTTATCATATAATAAATAACACGTTCGACTTTTATAATAAAAAAAATATTAAAGCCTTTTTTTGAAACGATTTTACCGTATTGAGGCTTAACACTTTTTAAAATTCTTTTGTAAATAAAGTTCACATTGTAAATTCCCATAAAACGTGTCTACGAGTATTTTACAAAGGGTTTTTGTAAGCTTTTAAAAACGAATGGGTACAGCTTATCCATCCATTGTATATTTGAGCTGTTTCAACGAGAAATACGTATAAAAATACTACAGACAATCTGCCTGATCGGTTATTGCTTAAAAAATTACAAAAATTTACAATGTACCATAGAGTTAACGAAAAACAACTATTTTTGTGTTGACGGCCGAGTAGCGTAGTGGTTAGCAGCCCTGTCTAATACGCCGGAGGTCCCAGGATCGAGTCCTGGCCGGGGCTTTCGTTTGTGCTACAAATGTTTGTTCTCGGGTAATGGTTGTTGATACTTATATGTGGATGTTTATTCTGGGTTCCCCCCAGTTTGCTGCATGGTCTTCCATAAAACAAGCTCTGCTTACTTTGGGGCCATTTAGTTTGTGTGTTTGTCTAGGGATTTATTATTGTATGTGGCACATACACATTCCATGTGTATAGTGTAAATAAACGATTTTAAAGTTACCGAAGCCATTCTGAAATATTTTTGTTAATATTTCAACGCTTACTTTAGGATTTGACACTAACACCGAAAACTGTAAAACGGTTACCCTGTATATGGTATGAGATTTACACTGTTGCATCTTCCTATGTTAAATACCTACATTAAATAAAAAGCATTGGATTTAGTAGATGAAAACCTTAAGAAATATTTCTCCCTAAATGTAAGTCGTTCGATATTGGACTTAGCTCTAGCGCACTCTACCTCCAACTGAAATATAAATACACGTTGATTTTTTTAAATCATCCCATTCAAAATAATTAATGTAATTTAAATTAATCACTAGAATTATCCGTTATAAATCAATAAACTTTCTGGTTTAGTCTGGACTTACGAAGCACAGTTAAAAGAAACTATAAATTAAATGTACAAAATTTTTTTTTTCCTATTATTGTTTCAAATCAGTCTTGTAACAAAGGGGCGTACAGCGTACTTTGCTCTAAAATTGCATGACATATAGTTCAAAGCTTGCGAAGTCGATGGCAAAACGCCCTACATAGAATTCTAGATAAGCGTATTGCGGTCTCGTTCCATAAAACATAGATATTTTATAGACTTGGTTACCGAATAAATTCAGAGGCTTTAGAAGTGTGTCGTTTGATACTAAAATAAGTCATGCTTGGCGGAATATGGCTACACATTCTTCATATTTTTGTAGATTTGACGTTAACCTTTAGTTACAAGAATTTATAGGTAAAAATTACTTAACATTTTCAGAATTGAAATAGATTTGGAATAATTGGCATCCAGGTTTTCACAATTGGAATTGCATTTATCCACAACACGAAAATTTTATTTTTATTCGTGCTGGTATGTTTTTCGTGGCAAACCAACAATCATTACTGTATTCAAATGTATTTTTTCTTTATTATTATTATTCTTTACATTTTGATGTTTGTAGACAGAACTTAAAAACAGCTTATAGTTTTATTTAGAGTTTTACTATATTTATAGTTAACCTAAAAAATTAACTGGCACCTTTCCTTTTCAATTAAATAAAAACTAACATCGAGCAATTGAGAAGATGCTCCAAGTAATTAAGTGCGTGAGTATTACATATAGACGTTACAAGTAAATTGTGTGTCAGACCCTATGTGTGTTATTGAAATGAAATGAAATGAAAATACACTTTATTGCCAAACCAGTTACAATTAAAATACACAAAAAACAATTGAGATTAACCAACAAATGGAGAATGACAATATAGGCGGTCTTATCACTAATAGAGTGATCTCTTCCTAGAAATACATAATTTGAAAATAGTGACTCGGAACTACTGTAGGGAAGTGCATTTTATACAAATATATTCCCCAATATAGATACATATATAAAAATATATACACATACATACATAAATACATAAATGAATACATAACATATTTAGATCTTTGTAGTAAAATATATTCAAAAAGTACCTATATCAATGCATTATCATAGAGAGAGATAATAATTCCTTAAATTAGTTTTAGATGTATCCAGCGTTTTTGCAGCATGTAAAGAGGCAGGAAGCGAATTGCGTAGAGACGTGGCTTTCACTGTAAACGACTGATGATAAAAACGGGATGTGTCACTAGGAGTAGCCAGCAGAAAGTTACTGGCTGGTAATAGTTTGATATTCAAAGGCAAGAACATCATGACAACAATATCTTTCAATTATTTGCTTGTTTAAAAATTATGACACCGAGACGCCGACGATAAGACGCCGAGATTTCACAATTCTGATTCGAAACCTGCCTTGAGCGAACTGATATCGAATGATGAGATACTCAAAAGGGATACTCAAACTATCTGCAGCATTGCGAGAATGAGGCTGTTTACGAGAAACTCTATTCGCAAGATTTTAATCTAGTTTAATATCAAAGATGAAATTGTAGGAGTAGGCGCCGCGCGTGGGTTCATATTGTATTCCGGCTGAAGGAAAATATAAATGAAAACTTCAATATCTTGTTTATTGGATATTTATAGAAACTTGAGTCGATTGTATTTTTTGTTGTTGTGTATTAGTAGAAACTTATTGCTTTATTTTAATGATATATTTAGAGTCGCATAAACCTAATATAATTAACAATATACACTGATGTGTTTGATTAATTTAGCAGATAAATAGCATATTGAATTCACTCCATTCTCTTGTATCAGAAGCAACGATAACAGAAATTAATAAAATATACCTTACATATACCTACTTTTCTTATTTACCTACTTTATTATATGTAGAATACGCAAGCGAATGGTTGAATACGACATACAAGCTGTCTCGTTGAAAAGTGAATGATTTAGCAAGGAATATTTGTTTTGTTACTTATTTCCTTATGAACTGCACTATTAGTGCTAAAGCATGGTGCGGGTGACAGTTTCAGTAACGTTTCGTTTCGCTCTTGAAAGTTGCCGCGATTTACAAATTATGACTTAGTGTTTCAGCTGTACCACATTCGTAATTTATTAAATCATTAATAACTAAATTAAACCCAACCAGAACGTTCTAGTCTACAAATAAAATCTAACTGAAAGAAAAATTAAGCAGAGTTTTATGCGTATAACGTAACGCCATAGACGTATCATGTGGTACTGACAGATGTCAACGACATACAGGCAACTGTCACCCGCACCATGCTACAGCGGTGACCGTAGTGCGGTAGCACCCGGCGAAGCGCCATTATGAAAATTGAAAACTACAAATAAAGCATAAAACGTTCAATCAATCGGCTAGTTGTTTAGTTGAATGTCTGATTCAACCAGCCGCCTGCGACATGTAGATAATATTTTAAAACGCGAACACAACTAGTCTCGTTAAAATCATGTTTAATCTTAATTTAAATACACTATCGTTTAATTCACAGTCTAAGTATACTAGAACTTAAAGTATTGCTCAAAATATTCCAAAACTAAGTTATAAGATTTTAAGACCATGTTACAAAGAAGAGGGAATCAATACGAGAATAAGTTATGCCTAGAAGATGTTGAAAATGATAATTGATGTAAGTACTTCGAATACCCAAGTACTACAAAATTTAAGTGTGGTTACAATCAAAAAAGTTTATTGCACCCTTGGAGATTGTTCCATCACATCCAGCCGCACTAAAACCTTTTCAACGGTTATTTGGGACAAAAAGGTTATTCCAAAATTATGTCTCGGGACCTTTTTACAAAATCTATTAATATTTTATGATCGAAATTGAGAAACCACAGAATTTTCACAAAACCTGTTTCAAAATTATTTTTGGAGGCGTACCCACAAAAAAAGTATTCTATGAACAGTATTGTATTAGGTCATTACATATGAAATTGGCGTTTTGTAAGGGAGAAACATAAAGTAATTTTTTTTTAAATATAATATATTTATTTAATCAAAGTATGTACCATTGCTATTATGATGCCCTTTTGCCATCGCATAGGTAGTTCATTGATCCCTTTACTAAAAAAACCCATTCGGACGGGAATCAATAAAATCTTTGAAGGCGCTTTGGACTGCCCCATCGTAGTTGAATTTTTTCCCTTGCAAGAAGTTATCAAATTTCGAAAAAAATGTTGGAGCAAGGTCCGGGGAGTACGGTGGATGTCTTAGACATTCCAATTAATTGAAGCTCCTCTAATTTGGTACCCGTCAGTTGTGCAATGTGTGTCTAGCGTTTTCTTGATGCAGCAGTGGCCTAGAGCGATTGACCAGCCTCGGTTGTTTAGCAGCTAGCTTTTCCATCATGGTTAGCAGTTGCTGACAATAGACATCTGCCGTAATCGTATGGCCAGATTTATGAAAGCTGTAGTGAACGAAATCGGCACTAGTCCACCAAACTCTCCCAAGTAACTTTTTTTTTGAGTCAATATTCGCTTGGGGCGTGATTTGGCTGGTTCACCGGGGTTCAACCATTGCGATGAGCATTTCCGGTTGTCGTACAGGTTCCACTTTTCATCACAGGTAATGGTTCGATTTAAAATCCTTTCATTATTGGGCCGCTTGAGTAATGTAACGCAGCAGTCGACGCGCGTTTGTCAGTTTGCTGCACTCAATCCACGAGGTACCCACCTCTCAAGCTTTTTCACCTTCCCAATTTGCTTCAAGTGGATTAAAACAGTTTTGTCACTAACACCGCAGCCTACAGCTAACTCGGACGTGGTTTGCGATGGATCCGCTTCCACAATAGCCTTCACTTCTTCATTATCAACTTTGGTCTCCGGCCGTCCACGAGGCTTGTTCTGCAGGTCGAAATTTCTAGAACGAAAACGTTGGAACCAAAATCGCACCGTGTTTTCTTTTGCGACACCGCGGCCATACACAGCATTAGTACTTCGAGCCATTTCTACAGCACTGGTACCACGGTGGAGAAGATAATATAGATGAAAGTGGCAGTATGAAAGAAAGGCCAATTTCATATGTAAGGACCTAATATAATGTAAAACTGATTGTTAATGTGTTTTACTGTAAATATTCGAAACATAATTTCATTCCGATCGATGTTTTACCTATTTAAATTTCATACAATTCATCTGCTTTACAGACAGTCATCATTTATCAGTTACATTTTTCCTTATCGCTATTCCAATTTATTTCCGTTTGCAATATGGCGGAAGGTGCGCGCTTGATTACCCCCTCTAATGACGGAGCACTCGTATTCGCCCCTTTTGCAATTTGTAGCTGAACTCTGCGTAAATTGATCTTCCAAATTCAGAGAACATCGATACAACAAAATAACCTTCATAATGCTTAATTGAACAGTTCCTGAGATAGCATGAAAGTGTGATGCATTGATTCGGTTTTAGTTTAGTTATTAATTAATTATTATAAATAAATATTAATTAGTTCTCATGCCGGGTAATTTACGAGGTGATTTTTTTCAGTCCAGCACTTTTGCTTAAATGGTTTAGGGAAGCATTAAGTACACGCAAAAAGCACTCAACGCTGAGTCTTATTACGTTAAGTTCAAAGTTTCGAGTGCAATTGTTAAATATTCCCTTTAAATGTTGATAATGCGTGCCTAAATTTGTTTGAAAAGTTTGTGAGCTTGTGTAGGGACTGTTTGCCAAACATATTTCGGTTTAAGTTTGGAGTCCTAAGCTACCACTATTAACTGTTGGATTTGAAACGTATCGAGTGAAATAGTTACCGACACATCGTTACCGTAGTTGCTGTGTCCAATGGCAGCAACCAGATAATGTCTGTGTCCAATGGCAGCAACCAGATAATGTCTGTGTCCAATGTCAGCAACCAGATACTGTCGCCGGTTACCTGTTGCCGACACGGATTACAAAAATAGTGTCTCCTTTCGGGAGGGGAGCGATTAATTCCATATTTACTATATGAAAACAAAGTATTTGATGGTGCTGTGTCTGACACAAGATATAAAAGTATCCACGTTGGTGCAGCAGTTTTTGGAAACTTGATAAGTATTTTCGATAAAGATTTAGCCGCTGAAAGGAAAAGGTTTTATAACTTTATGTTAAGGAATTTCAACTTACGTATAAATGACTAGGTCATTTGGATTATTTCTTAAACTTGATCAAATGCTTTAAAAATAACTACTTAATACAAATTTACTTTTGATTATTAGGTAACAAAATAAAATACATAATGTTAATTGTAATTTGTTTATTTAAGCCGTGTTAGAATCATTTTTTTCCCAAAAATCCCGCATATAATGATAAAATGCCTAAATTTAACCTTCATCCGAAAATTTCAAAACTAACGAAAAACCCAAACAATGCCGTTCCGCTTCGAACTAGACCCTTCCTTAATTAAACCCCAACGTTTTGGGTAATCGATTCGAGAGCTGGCTGTATTTTTCCCTCGTCAGCGCGGCGCAGGAATAACGAAGGTATACACGTTTTTGTATTCCCATGGAAAAAATGCCAACAACGCATTTCCATTGTTATCGAAATTTTTCTGAATCGAGGACAAATGGCCGCTGATTGCGGCGCTTGTCCGACCTACCTCCACGGATTGGACGCCATTTTAATTTATTCCACGGTAGAGTTTCAAACTATGGTAACAACTTTCCGCATGAAAATTTATTTCCATTGTGATTTCGATTTTATGGTGAATCAATAGAGATGCTTTTTATTATTTTTTGAGTCCCGTAAAATTGCAAGAATGTCCTGAGAGATGACGGCGCCACATAGAGGGAGATACATGAATAAACGCATATACTGTTTAAAGTCTAAAACGTTATTGTTGTTGAAATACCCTTCTTATGGTCATTTAATAGAATTGAGGAAAGCGATGGGTGGCTTCGCGTTGTACTATAAATCTTGCGTTTTATTGGGAAGGAGTTCTGCCGAACGAGTATAATTAAGAATTTATTTTGTGGCATCCTGTGAAGTTTGTTGCCAGTTTTCACGAACGGCTTTCAGAACTGGTGATAGGTATTATATCACATTGACATCAGCGTCATCACATAAGAAAACATTATCAATGATGAATCATTTTATTTCATTTCATTGTCGTAGTGAAAGCATGGTCACAAAACTATTTAGGTATATTTCTTGGCATTTAAATATTGGTTAAATCTTTAACCTAATCATAACTTTTTTCTCGGGCGAAAAACCTAGTATATAAAGAAATGAGGTCCTTAACTTATTTACTTTTATATAAATATTTTAATCAGTATGCACAAATTAAGCAATTAATTTCAGTTAAGTATCGAAGCGACCTGCGGCCTATCGATCCTTAAATTTCATACCATAACATTTTAAACCAAAAACTTTTGCCGTTCCGCCACCCGTTTCCACAGAACCCTTTAAGAAAACTTTTTGTTACTTTCGTCGAAAATACTTTAGAGAAAGCTTTTTCGGGTATTATTATTGGCAGCTTAATCAAATGTACGATTCATGGAGTGCTTCTAATGGAAGAGTAAATAACGTAGATGGATATTTTAGATACAAAATTTTATGAATGAAAATTATATTTTGGTTTATAACAATGGAAGTACTAGCACTAGTACTACTTCATTATTTAATTTTATACTATTTACGTCCAAATAATATAAAATATTTCGCTATGTTAATAAGTAACGTAATATCACACATATAACATTCACTTATGTTAAGTGCCAAAACTGTTCAAAACTATGTAAAATTTATTTGGTTCAATTATTCAATAATACTAATTTGTTTTACAAATATCACGTTCCAGTACCATGAAATACTTTTTACAAAACTTTTCTGTCAATTTATCACTGAATTGTTGAGCAAAAATAAAAGAAATATATCGCAGGCACTTCTCCTAGCAATAAAGATTAATCATAATGTCGATTGATTGATGATCGCTTGTAAAGCAATCTTGGAGTATTTATAGAGTTTGTCCGGTTTCAAGACAATAACTTAATACTCATAATGTCCTTCTACGTCATAACTTTAATAACTTAAAAACACAACTTTAATGTTACTGAATACATTCGAACCACGTTTTTATCAGATGAACAGGTTCCTTACGATCCTTTCACCGTGCTCTTCAAAAAGTTTCTTTGAGAGGAAGACTTTGCTGGCGTCCGGAAGGTTTGCGAAGATGGCGCCACCCATCCACTGCACGCAGTAGGGCTCGGTGGACTTGACAAGGTTAATGGGGTGCTTCAGGACGTTTTCGATCTCCTTCTGCAGGCGGCTGGCGAGCCCCGGCACCCCGGCCATTCCTCCGCACAGCACCACCGTCTTCCACAGCTCGGGCTGCAACTCCACGTCGCACTTCTCTACTGATACCATAACACCCTCCGGCAAAGGCATCGGGTTGACACTCTTCAACGAGCTATCACGCACAAAATTCGGGTTGAAAAACAACTCGCCGGCTAGAAGTGCCTCGTTGCGCACCAAAAATTTCTTCCCGTTGGGCATTTTGAAGGTCAACTGGTACTTATCTTTGGGCATTGCAAAGTTTGGAGTGACGTAGAGGTAGTCTTTTTTTATTTCCTCGACGATTTGAGATTCGATGTGGCGTTCGTATTGGATGTCTCGTCGCTGGAGGCTGATTCTGATAAAGTCGTTGATCTGAGCGCCGGCGACACCGGTGGACATGTGTGCGTAGCGCATCAGACCGCCCTCGTAGATGGGACTGATTTCGGAGCAGTCGTGGCCGAGATCCACCACAATGCCCGTCGTGGCACCGGAGCCGTACATCGCCAGCACCGACGTTGGCTGGATGCTCACCGACGGCGAGTTCAACGTCTCAAAGAACACTTCGCAACATTTAGTTCTGCAAATAAATAACGCGAATATTTAATCACGTTAAAGCAGCATATAAAAACGGCAAGGTTTCGTTTTAACGTATTAAGATATTTAAATATCTATTTGTTTAATTAATATTGATATAAATATAAAATATTGCCCCTGTGCTTTTAATTATAATATGTCCAATATTTATATCGAACCCTATCGCAACTCCTTTAATCCATCCGGCTCGTGTAATTTTGCAAATTAGCCGTATTAGTATGTCAGTACAGCTCAAAGTGCCAATATCTCACGACGTAACTGTTGCGCACCGTTTGCAAAACTAAGCATTTTCAGCGTTTTTCTTGTTAACATTATGTAAGATTTGTTCAGATCGGGGTGAACAAAGATTAAAAGTACATTAAAAATATTTTATAAACAAGGATTTGCTGATAACTGAGCGAAACAAAATCATTGATTATCAATATATTTTTTTAAGGAAGACAATAAAGTGGTTTTGTCAATAAAGATTAGCGCGTAATGTTTTGATTCATAAACTTTATAATTTTCTTACCATACATTTTGTTCAAAGAAAATTCCTTTACCATTCGTTGCCATATCATAGCAAGTTAGCCAAATATGTGAACAGAAACGTAGTCGCGCTGCCGACTGTACAAGGATCAATGGTGCGGACCGCTAACATTTTGTGAATACGAGCGCAGAAATTTATTGCCCGGCCCTTTCAAAGGGGATATTTACTTGGCTCCTTCGTCCCACTGTTTGCTTCCTTGAAGTCTCAGTTGTGTGCTCCAATAGCTAGTCTCCGATGCCAAACGACCGCCCTTGTTTATGTTTCGGCTATTGAGAAAACACAAAACAATTCATAGTTTACCATCCCATACGATACGACAGAGATTTGAATTTCTAAGTCCTTTAGATAACATGGACCCATAGATAGGTACCTGACAATGGAATATGGCATATTGTTGTAAAAGAAACTTCATCAGAGTTCATGCATCGAGTGGGATTCTAAATTGACATTTGGTTAGTTAAGTCATGGGGGAGTTGAACTGAACGTTTGATATTTGCTAGTCAAAGACTAAACTGGAAGAGATCTTAAATTTATTTTTTAGGTGCTTAACTAGGTATTATCGATTTTTTTTAAATCAGGTTGAAATCTTTCTACTTTTAAACCACCAGGTATCAGATCACTATAGATAATAAACTATTAGCAATATTGTTTAAGATTCCATTCCTCTACCTATACACCCGGCATAATAAATATGCGCATAGATATATTCCGGATAAATGAGCAGCGAGTGAAGCTGCGCGAAAATGAAGCGAATAACTATGCATCATTTACCTTAAAGTATTTGATGTTCGTGAGAAATAATATATAAAGGTAATGCCTCCATATACGTGCCTAATAAAATGAAATACATTATGCATTACTTCTAAGCAAAACATACATTATTGTTACAGGAACTTCTGCCTTTCCATAATATTAGCATAAGAACTTTACCCTCACATAATCATTACGTGTATTCGCCTTGTGATGTAGCTGATGCAAAACAAAATAATTAATTGATGCCGACATTAAGAAATCAAGGATGGGTATCTTTTTCCTTTCATGTAAACCTAAAATTCTATGGCGTCTTTTTGATTTGATGCTGCATAGAAATTATACAAAATTAAGGATAATATCTTATCTATGGAAATCTTCAGCTGTGTCCTTGTGTTTGTCCGCAAAACTTCAAAATTAATCTTAAGATTTATTTGAAAACGTTCCACATCAGTGTGTTTTTATGGAAGAAGACTGAATTCACTTTTCATTCCGTAAAAAGACTGAACCGTTATCAGATTTTTAAATAGAAAGATTGCAGAGAGAGTCCCGACTGGTGACAAGCATCATATAACAAGAATACTCAAAAATCATGTTTAGCATTTTAATTAAAGTAATGTATGTAGCTTTTCATAACCAAGATGAGTATTGCTTGCTATCGGACTTTTTTGTGTCGCCTCAGTATAACTGTTTTCAACTCATTCGTGGATAAAATACAAGTCTAGTTTGCCACATTGTAAAATATTCAAGATGCCAAGATTTTTTTACGATTTCTACAATAACCGACTACGAATAAATTCAGTTTTAATTAAGACTGGTTGTGTATCCTTAATCCTCTATAGCAGTTGAAAATCCAATTTTCATAACGGAAATGCATATCGTTTTGTGTGCCTCCTATGTTTAAAAAGAGAGGTTTTTATTATCTTAAAATTCAGATTGTGTAATGTCTAGATCATTGATCTTTGTCTGTTCCAATTTGCCAGCCAAATGACGAATGCACACTGGTTTGATATTCTGTGGATGCGATTTCAATTTGTCCCTAAAACGGGCATGTCATCTCCACCGGCCCCAATCCTCGAGATACCCTAATTAAGTTTCTAGCACAAATCTTGCGATAGAAATTTAATGGGTAGTTTAAACGGTCAACTATATGTTTTGAAAGATGAATGTTCATCGTTGAATTATGAATTACTTTTAACTAAAACGCAAATAATTTATTTGCCATGAAACAAAGAGCAAAATGTGATGTTAAATTTAAATAGCTTGACAGATATTACCTTTTTCTTAGTACGATTTTGGACAAATCAATGCAGTCAGAATTGTATGCGTAGTTGTATGCGTAGTTTGTGAACAAAAGACAACTTTTTTTTAAATCAAAACCTGCGTCTTTATTTTCAATTTATGATATTGTTTATTTTTAGCAATTGTTGTAATTTTATTTACCTTTAATAAATATCAAAGAAAAAAAGAAAAACCACATTACCAGAAAAATATATTCGGACAAAACGTTTGGTTGAGTTGGTGCTACAATAGCTCAAACTCCCATTTCTTCTAATATCATATTTATTTAGTGTTAGATAACCTCTCTAACGTTCCCTCCATAAGCTGTATAAACCTTATTTCCAGAGGGATTAGATTTATTTTGGACGATCATGGATGATATATAATTCTGTAATAGAATTGCGTTGAGTACCTACGTGACGTTGGGTCATTTTTGTTAACGTAACTTATAATTTATAGCCCTTAATGGACAGATCGCGTGTTTCCCGTTTTTCTCGTTTCAGCTGTAGCGAATGAGAGGAAACTGCTCGAAGAATCTTGCTATAAACACCGCCGCAGTTGAAATTTTTCAGGCTTTTGTTGGCTTTCAAAATAAGTATTATCCAAATACTGGCACATGCAAACAGAAACTTTTAATATTTGGAATGGCCTTTAAAAAAATACTTTCGAATGTCAGTGTGTATATTTATACGCCACTTAGAAAGTTTTGCAACAAAAAGTTTTTATGTATGGAATGCTGGCGAGTATAATTTACTTATTAAAAAAATTTTATAATGCAAAATTAAAAACATATTTGTTCCAAAATTAAAATTCCCTATAAATTTTTTTACCAGCATTATAAAACTATTGTGTATCCAGATAATGGGTGCGAACATTTTCGTGCAATGATTTTTTACGATTTCAAGTCCAACTTGAAAAACCTGCGGATCAGATACGAGGAGATTGTTCTGCTCTATACAAATTGGATCGGGAAGTCTTCATGATATTCTACACAACCACCTTTGTGAAAGGAGGACTGTTTCGCGCTGGTTATCAATATGATCCAGAAACAAAGCGTCGGTCAACAGAACGGCTATTTCAAAACGAACTAACGCCTTAAGAAACCAAGTGCAGAAATCGACGCAGAGTGGTACACTACCAAATGTTAGCCAGAAGTTTTTGCTGCTGCAAGCAACAAGCGACCGACCTACGAGGCCTTTCGCTCCATCGTGACAACGCCCCTGCGCTTTCCGCGATCAAGACGAGAGACTTCCTAAATACACACGCCTTGGTTTTTGAAATCTCCTTGTTCCCTAAAATTAAAATAAAAAACCAGCTCGAGGGCATACAGTTTTCTTCGCCGGAAGATGCGCGTACTGCGTTCGAGAAGGTCGTTGGGGAACTTGTTGCAGACTGGAAAATGTGCTTTGGAAATTGGTTTGTATAGGCGCTGGTGGAAAGTTCTTAGAAAAGATGTTACAAAAATAATATAATCTATAGAAAATTTAAAAAAAAATTCTCAAATCCTTTTGGGTGTTTCGCGTATAGTTGTTCAACACTGTTCTAATTTTTTGTGGTAAATTTAACTGTCAAAAAATTCAGATATTAGAAATTTACATGAAACATAACTTCATTTATATTTATGTTTTATAGATATAAAAATGCGTTTTCTTGTGCATGAAAAACAGATTTACTATTTTTGACTATTGCGATATTTAAATTAAACACACTGGAATTACTGAGAACGCTCAAGCGACAGAAAGTGGTACCTACTTTTATTTAAATATTGCACGAGCGAGTAAATGAATTTAACTTGGGTTATCTTTCATTAGCTGCAAACCATTGTTGAGTAATTTCTGTCGGTAATTGTTCGCTTTACACGGTTCGGTATGCAATTTTGTTGTTGCAATTGCTTTCATCGACTCAATTGAATGTAATTCCAACTGAATACTGTATTGTTACAATTTATGTTACTGCGTATGGTGTGAGGGTGTGACAACCTCTAGTATCAGAGTTGATCAAGCCGCCTCTGGAAAACCTACAGGCCTCAGATGTGGCTTTACGCCTGTTAATCTTCCGGACATCAAGCCATCAAGTGCCTTCCGAAACACGGAGATTTTTAGGCACTGTCGGTCACCCTCGTCGAACATCGCTTAACTCTGACGATCGTCGTTCAGCCACGAGCGCTTCATGAGGCCATATATACGTATATACATTTAGTAAACTAAGTGACGCAAAGAAAAAACCAAAAGAGGAAAAGACAAATGAACTACGGTTTTCGAAACACAAATGCGTGAGTAAATAGCTATATAAATTTTAAATTGAAATTCTTACCCAAAGAGGAGATATTACAGAACAAAGTGGCCAGTACGACAAAACGCCAATTTCATATGTAAGGACCTAATAAATAAACAGATACCTATAGTATCTGGGGATTATTGTTATTACAGTGTTTAATTATCAATGAAACTATTGCGTGTAGTCTTTGAATTTGATATTAGATTATCATAACTATCTTACTCAGCTTTGAAATGCAAAAGCGAATTTGTGTGTTTCTTTCTTTGAATTGACTCATCTTAACATCACACCTTATCTACTTAACTACTTAAAATCAAAATCAAAATCCTTTATTGCAAAAAATACGCTACAGGTCAAGTTCTTAATATACAATAGGATCTCATATTTTACTGTCGTGCAGCATGCAATCTTAATAGTTTATATATTTTTACACTTTACAGAGTTCCAATTAGTATTCAAATATTCATCAATACTATAAAAACATTTATCGATTAGAAAGTGGCTCAAGGCGGATTAAAATTGTTTAATAGTCAAACATTTAAAATTATTTGATAAATTATTATAAATATTTACAGCCATGGAGAGAACACTGCGTTTACATATGTCTGTTTTTATTTTTGGAAGGTATAATAGTCTATCAGGGAACCTTGTATTAAAATTAACATAATTTTTTTTCCTTTGAAAACAATTAGGCTTTGTTTTTACAAATTACCAAGTTCCATGTAAATACAGACTAGGTAGTGTCAATAGTCCCATAGATTTGAATAAAGGCCTACATGATTCCCAAGAGTTAATAATTGCAATAGCTCTGATACATTGTTTTTGTGCTATGAAGGCCCTATTCAATTTTACAGAGTTTCCCCACAAAAGAATACCATATCTCAATACTGAGGCTACATAACCGTGATATGTTTTCAGAGCAGTGTCTGGATTAGTTGTTGTTTATTTTTGAGGACACTTTTTCTAAGTGGTCATTCCAGGTGAAATGTTTGTCCAATATGCCAAGGAATGTATGAAATTCGGTTTCTTGAATCTCTTTATTATCATATGTAACGTTTAAGTCGAAAAGCTAATAAAAATAGTTTAATCGAATAGCAAACCATTTTGCATATATGTTGTTAAGAAAACGTTGTAACATAGCGTTTGCAAATACGCACAATTTACGTACGTATTGTTCCTAATGTGGTTACTTTAATCAATCTACCATAAACTCAATTATTAAAGTAAACTCTCTTGTACTATCATAACTAAACGTATGTTAATCACGAGCTTTATTTAGAGTTCTCGTTGTATCTTGTTCAATATCGTATCGTGACGATGCCGTTGCCATATCGTAGAATTGCCCACATTATGCCAATATAGTTGCTCGACATTTCATGAAATAGTTGCAGTTTCATGATGAGGCCAACTATTTTTTTTTTTGTTTTTAAATCCCCAGACAAACACACCAACTGTATGGCCCCAAAGTAAGCAGAGCTTGTGTTATGGATGACCACACAGTGAACTGGGGGGAACCCAGAATAAACATGCATATATAAATACAAACAACCATGACCCGAGAACAAACATCTGTGTTCATCACACAAATGAATTCCCCGGCCAGGACTTGAACCTGGGACCTTCGGACTATTATATTTAAAATGCAAGTTGAATCAACTCTCTTAATTTGGCAAAGTTGCAATTACGAATTTTGGCAATGGTAACACGTTACCAAAATAACATCAGCTTATCAGATGTCTAACAAAAAGCTTTCCACTTAGTATCGTCGTACTTGCGCGAATAAGACGAATACGCGAGCACGTATAACGATGTGAAGTGCGGGCATTAGAGGGAAAGTTATGTTCCGAGTAATGTCTTCATATTATATACACGCCGAGTAGCCTCAGTGGTTGAAGCCCTGTCTGATACGTCGGAGGTCCCAAATTCGAGCCTGGTCGCAGCCTTTATTTGTGTAATGAACCTAGATGTTAATTAATGTCTTTCTTTTTTTTATTGTGTCAACTTTTAATCCGTTTATCTGTAAACTATCTGTCTTTTTATTCTTGTTTAATTTTTTTTTGTATTTGTCTCTCTTGTTTGTATTGTGCGTTAAACAAATGTGTGAATTTGTTTTTGAATTTGTTCTCGGGTCATGGTTGTTTAAATAAATGCGTCAAGCCTTTCTATTATTAGTATACGTGAAGTACTAACTTATCCTGTATGGTAGTGATAGGGCTACAAGCGAGCAGCACGGCTCGATCTTCCGGAGCGACGCGGAGTTCCCTGTAGAACACGTGGTGCCAGATCCTCTCGATGTTCTCCCATTGAACTATCTTACCGTCCGCCTTAAATTAAATATATTGCTTAGTACTATGAACTTCATGCAAAGCGTCTTAGTGTCTCTTTTGTGATGTGTAGGGACTACCAACTGAATAAAGTACCTAAGGCTATAAACTGCCTGAACTACTCTCTTATTGGAATGGGGTTGATGTCCGCGCAGTAAGATAGTTAAGGCCGTTGTGTACTTGCCACTGGGAAACTGGGGAAAACATTTATGGGACGATCATGTTTCCTGGATCATGGATTTTTTCAATTTACATTTAAATCTAATATAGTTTCTGTTATTTATTTAGTTACTGTTAGTTATTTATTTATATGTATTCCATGATATCCCTAAGACATCTATCGATTCTAGTATTTGTTGTATGTGTTTTGTGTGTGTAATGATAAAACTATGTTTTATTTATCAGAAGAATTTGTAGTAATATGTTTATATGTATCTATAATAATTTAATATCTATATTAAATACTGTATGTATTGTTTATATATAGGTTCGAAACTTTGTGTAAAATTTAATAACAATGTTTTTGTACCGCGTCATAACTTCTTTTAAGTATAGTCTTTAAGGAAAACTTGTAATAAGACTTTAAAACCTGTTAAAACCTTAATTTTGTAAAATTTTATACGTTGTTGGTTTTCTAATAAATAACATTAAATATACTTATGTGAAAAACGGTTTTCTAGGTTCCACCCATTTTTATTTATTTTATATTATTTATTATTTAGGATAAAAACAGTCATCTTAATCTACACAGTAAACATATAAAATGGTAAAAAGACCCACTGGTCTTTCTACCAGTTTCCATTAATTAAACTTACGGTATACAATTCAGAAAAAAATATAAAAAACAATGACATATTACATATAGACAAGTCATACCCAAAGATTACCGCAAAAAAACGGCATCAACTTAACTATAGATACCAACCCGATATACATAGTAATATAATTTGTCGGAGCAGGAAAGAATAATACGGTTCACTTGTTGTAAGAAAGAGATATCTTGTGCTTCGTGACGTTGCTTCGCACTAATTGTTCGCGAGCGTACTTGACGTAGTACGTAAATTTTCGCAACTCCATAGCGTTGTCTCTTTTACTCCCACATACAAAATCATATTACATCTCGCTCTTCGAGTTTCTTGAAATGAATAGTCATGTCAATTTTAAATTTTATTTTAAAATAAAATAATAACAAATAAGTCTAATGGTGGGCAATTGCCTTGCATTTACAATGCCATTATTGAGAGCCGATAACGTGTCTATATGTAATGTGTCATTGATAAAAAAACAAATTGAGAAGAGAAGCTAATTGTAAATTAAAATATAGGTCAACTAAAATTGTCCTCGTGCAATAATAATTTCAATTTAGGGAGAGGGAGATGAAAGATTTCGATGATATTTAGTTTGTTAAATTCCTTACATGATCTATCAATAAAAGAATTAGTGGCATAATTAGTCCGAGAAAATGATAAATGAAAAGTAGGCGTGTAATGAGCATTTACGCGAACACAAGCAAAACCAATTTTACCAAGTAAATATATTTTTTATTGATACAATAAAAACAATTTGAGAATACGTGACGTTTTTGTACATGACTTAAGCTATGAAAACAAACTCGTGTATATTACATTTATGAAACTTTACTTAAACGAAACATAGAGGGAAACAGAATGACGCAATGATGTGGCGTGCGAGCAAGATGAATGTCGAATCGCGTCGTATGAATCGCCTTGCGAATTCTTTTCGCGTAATGTCAGTTAATTGCAATTAATGTGTAATTATTATGGGTGACTTCAACACCTGTTTGTTGAAGAATAATTCCCGCTCCAAAAAAACTTGAATCCATTGTGTCTTCTTATAATCTCCATATCCTACCCCTTTCTCCTACCCATCACTTTCCCGACTGTGCTCCTTCTTTGCTCGATCTTATGTTCGTCACATCCCCCTGTAAGGTTTCTGTTCATGGGCAGCTTACTGCACCGTTCTCTTACCATGATCTTGTGTTTTTGTCATATCGTATCCTTGCCCCTAAACGTAGACCACAAACTGTTTTGCTTCGTGGCTTCAAAAACATCAATCTTGGGGCTTTGAAACACGATGCCGAGTTAATTGATTGGTCTCCAGTCATGAACAGTTCTAACACTAAAGAAAAAGTGGATAACTTTAACACCATACTTTTAAAGTTATACGATCATCACGCTTCATTAAAAAAAGTTAAATTAAAACATAATCCAGCCCGTTGGCTGACAGACTCTATCAAAGATGCTATGGCTAAGAGAGACAAGGCCAAGAGATCACTGAAACGTTGCCCATCTACAAAAAACTTTACAATTTATAAGAACCTTCGTAACATTTGCACCCGCATGTGCCGAGATGCTAAAAAATGCCATTATTACAATTCCCTCGTAAACTAAAAGTCTGCAGAAGTATGGAAATTCCTCAATTCGTAGGCATTGGTAAATTCTCTGTCAGTTCTCCCATCAACTTTGATTTAGGTGCTCTAAACCAATATTTTTCTGATCCTCCTGTCACTTTAAACCCTAACATCAAAGCTGATACATTGAATTACCTAACAAACCTTCCTGTCACCCATTCCTCTTTCGACTTCTCTGATACTTCAGAGGATAAAGTCAAAAAGTCAATCCTATCAATCTCCTCAACGGAAGTAGGCAATGACAAACTATGCTCACGAATGATTAATCTTCCCACAATAGCTATCCGTCCTTACCCACATTTTCAACCACTCTTTATCCAATTCTACTTTCCCGTCATCCTGGAAACTCGCACAAATTATTGCCTTACCCAAAATCCAAAATCCCTCTTCTTTATCCCATTTCCGTCCCATTTCCATATTACCTTTCCTTTTGAAAGTTCTGGAACACATCGTTCATAGGCAACTTTCTTTTTTCCTTCACAACAACAACCTCCTTAGCGACTATCAGTCTGGTTTCCGCTCAGGTCATAGTACTGTATCTGCTATAATTAATTTAACTGATGACATCCGATGGGTTATGGAGAATAAGTCTATAACAATCCTTATACTCCTCGACTTCACTAATGCCTTCAATTCCATAGATTTTGACATCCTCCTTGGTATCCTTAAATCCCTTAACATTTCCTCTTCTGCAGTGAAGTGGTTTGATTCTTATCTTCGTGGGCGTTCGCAGCGGGTTCGCCTTAATGAGGCTTACTCTGATTGGCGTGACCTTGTTGCGGGCGTCCCTCAGGGTGGCGTTCTATCTCCATTGCTTTTCTGAGTTTTTATAAATTCTGTCACAAGATTAATTTCCTCCAAATTTATTTTATATGCAGACGATCTACAAATCTACACTCACTGCTTACCATCTCATATTCATATTGCGATTTCATCGATTAATGATGATCTCTGCCGTATAAGTAAATGCACCAAGTCCTTTGGTCTGCGTATAAACCCTACAAAACCTCAGGCCATACTAATAGGAAGTCGACCAATGCGTAGTTTCCTGGATTTGCTCAACCTTCCTCCTGTGCTTCTTAACGACATCCCGATTGCCTTTACTGATACATCTACAAATCTAGGCATTATTTTAGACTCAAATCTGTCATGGAATGCTCATATCAGTGAAATCAGTCGGAAAGTACATTTTTCTTTTCACTATTTAAAACAACTACATAATTTCTTACCTTTGTCAACTAAAATTATTCTTGCACAATCTCTTATCCAACCCATTATCGATTACGCAGACGCGTGCTATTTGGATGCCCCAGAGGATTTATTAAATAAACTGGAGCGCTTACAAAATGTATCTATCCGTTTCATATTCGGTCTTAAGAAGTTTGACCATGTCTCCCAATTTCGAAAGCAGCTTCAGTGGCTCCCAATTCGCCTTCGCAGGAACACTAGGATACTCTGCCTCCTTTTTAATGTCTTGCATTCCTCGGCTTCTCCTTCTTATCTACGTGAGCGCTTTACATTTGTTCGTTCTGTGAACGATTCGGTAAGGCCAAGTAAACGATT
The DNA here is from genome assembly GCA_923062675.1 of Marasmarcha lunaedactyla. Classification (NCBI taxonomy): domain Eukaryota; kingdom Metazoa; phylum Arthropoda; class Insecta; order Lepidoptera; family Pterophoridae; genus Marasmarcha; species Marasmarcha lunaedactyla. The sequence goes on along the minus strand of OV281339.1, from coordinate 5,277,903 downwards.
TCTTTTACGAATGCCTCCACACAAAACCGATTTCTACGTATACTCCTTCACAGTACACGCAGTTAGGCTATGGAACTCCTTACCACATAGAATTGGAGAATCGAAATCTATGCCGTTTTAAAAAAAAAGGTGAAAGTGCATTGTCTTTCTCAGACATGCGTTTAGTTGTCATCCCATAAGTATTATTTATGTAATTATATGTTGTATTCTTATATGTATTCATGTCTGCATATGTATTTAAGTATGTATATAAAGTATTTTTGTGTATGTATGTTATCTGTACGTATATTTATATAGTTATGTATATATTTCTTCTTTTTAATGAATTTAGAATTAGTAGTTACAAAAAGCACACTAATTTTGCAGCTTTTGACCAAACTCTCCAGTCCCAGGTCTACTGGTAGAATTTTCTTATGAAATAAGTAGTAAGTACCTTTGTACAAGCATTTTATCCCATTTATGATAAGTTATATTTTGTGTTTACATAAATTGTAAAATAAATAAATAAATAAGTTGTATCAGGTCACGGGAACAATATTAGTGAGATGCGTCAAGAACTAGTCGCCTGTCTACCAATGTTTTACTCAAATCCGAGACTCCACCTTAGTTTATTGCATGGTCCTCAATAATGTATAGCTTTGCTTACCTTGCGGCACTAAATCTTATAGTATATTTTATTATTTCTTTAATAAGGGGGGCAGCGCTTTTATCCCTCTTTATTTTAAGTCAATCAATAGTTTTACAAACAACAGTTAAATTTAATTGCGAATACATTGTAAGGGACAACGCAATTGCCTTGTGATAGCTTCGTACGGCTACGACCTACCTCAATTTGTATGTAAATAATTGTTTAGCAGTGTTGCACAATGAACTGCATAAGTACTTTAATGGAGAACATTTTCTTAAGACGGTTAAAATGTATAGTTAGTTAATAATTTGAAAGAAACAGTATCAATAATAATAATAAATACCCAGACAAACACACCAATTGTATAGCAAAGTAAGCAGAGCTTGTGTTAATGATGACTTTACAGCGAATAAACATATATATATACAAATATAAACAATCATGTCCCGAGAACAAACATCTTTGATTGTCACACAAAAGACTTATTTTATATTGACATAAAGAGATATATCTCTAGATACCATATATGGTAAAAGTAATGTCCCAAAATGCAAGGAGTCTGGGCCAGGTCTTTGTGCAGTTTATCAAGAAATAGTTTAAGATGCTTAAAATACTTTTCGATTGTTTAATTGTTATTAAAACACTGTATTTATTGGTAGGAAATGAAATTGTGCATTATTAGTGTGCAACACAAACAAAAAACATCATGGCGGAAAAAATGTCATTTTGACAGTTAAGGTTTACTTGCATCTTTTTTTTGTGCTTCGAGTAGTATCGATGGCTGGTTGCCATTACGTCCACAGAATTGAATTGAATTGTTTTGTGTATTTTTAGCTTATTTAACAGTTGTAAAATTAAAAAAAAAGCCGAAAGAAAGAACTCAAGCGCAACGAACAATCAAACACACAGACAGACAACTATCAATGTGATGTGAGTGAAGTGTGCCGTGAGTGAGGTGGCTGTACCCTCTGCTTAGTGAACTAACATCACTTGACAGCTTCCGCCATAAAAAAGAGTCATTGTCAATGTTGCCCGCTAAAACGAATACAAATAATGTTGACTTTTTTATTTTCTTACCATCTAGCTACTGATTAAATCAATCAGTTTCCTACCAGTTCACGAAGGTTTTTTCGGACTGGTGGTAGAGTCATGCTTTATATAACGTCAACAAGAACAAGTATTTGTCAAAGTTAAGAATAAATATTTGAATTTGAGGCAGGGCTACTTCTAATTCTATGAAAATAATTTATTCGAATACCATGTGTACCTAATTATGAACTTAAAATTTCTAGTATAGTTCAAATGTTATGTTATTGGACGCCGTCATAAGGAAAAATGCAAACTGTGTGTACCTGCCCAAAAATTGTCAATTTATAGCAAAAATGTATAAAAATCTATAATAAATTACCATTTCATTTTAAAAGTTTGCCTTACAATAAACTTATAACTAAATTGTTTAATTTTTCTAATAGAAAATTTGTATTATAACATTGATGACTATATGACGGATAAAGACATGCAATGTGAAATAATAATGACTTAGATATGACATATTGTAATAAATTATGAGGATTTTATTTATTTACTGTGTATTAAATTTTAATTCACTTCAGTTCATTAACTTGACTATAATATTTGCACGCTGCCTTGCAGCAGTACATGTACCGCCACAAAAAATAATACTTTCCACCTATTGTATGTAAGCATGTATTGGCAAATAAAGATTATTATTATTATTAAAGGTATTCAAATTCCAAGTTCTAGCCGAGTCGTTAGTATTTATCAAAATGTATGCGCAAGAGAGAGGTGACGTAAGATACACACAAAACAAGTTGACGTACTGACTGACTGATTTTCGGTACCTGACACGGGGATGGGTGATAAGAGAGGGGAGCGACTACCTGAGCAAGTGTCCCATTCATGTAATCTTTTAGTAGTATTTTACATCTCTTTACTCATTTTTAATAATTTTCAAAATAGGTGCTTCCTCAATTTAAAGATCATAAATAAAATCAGATCAATTTCAGTGCCAAGTATTATACCTTTTTAGAAACTGCATTAGATGCGCCAACTTTTGAAAGTAAATGCCAGCCTCACTTCGTTCATGTTTTTTACACGGTGGAGCTGCAAATTAGGTATAAAAAACTGCGACAAATTTGTTTTTATTTATGTTTTTTTTTCTATCGTACCATAATAGATTTGCTTGTATCAATGGTTTATTACATAAGAACATTTAGTAACCAATTAATAACCGATAAAAAATCTAAATCGGTCAACATTTACAGATTTAGCATACGAATTATAAGGAGTGGTTTTTCACTTATTTAGAAATCATCCTATATCTACTGAACTAATCCACATAGACTTTTTTGATAATTTTTTTAACTATTTGGACCATGGTACGGAGTCCCTTCCATTTGGACGTTGACCTTCTGGACATATGAATTATTTATGAATTACAATTTAAAATAACGGATCATTTGGTGTAGCGAGGGTGTTAAAAATAAATTTTCTAGATTTAACGTTTCATTATTCTATGAAAATATTTATTTCAAAATGAAGACTCGACTTACAAAAAATTGTCCATAAAATAATTATTACATTTCTCAATGTATATTTATATAAATATTTTAATATAGCTCATACTTAATTGTTTGTAATTATAATATTTTTTTAATTAATACTGTGTATACGCATATTATTAATTGGTATTGTGAAGGATATTCGATATTACACATTTGATAACTTTGCCAATTTCAGCGAATCCAGAGTTTCTGTTAAAATTTATTGATTGGTAATAAACTTTATTGAAGACACAAAAATAAACAATTTTGTCTCTACCAAATTAAAAATTGGATGGCAGGAACCACTTACTGAAATAAATTTTCTTCGTATCGCGGCATTTAAAGTTCTTGACTACTTACCACTGGATAGAAATGATCATAGTCTAAATGTCTATCCACGACTTCATCTCCAACAAGGACCTCGTAAGGCTCTCGACCATAACGCCCCTTCAGGTAGCTGGGCCTCCCAACAACGCTTCTGAACATCGACACCGGATGGTTGTCGCTCGAAAACCCCGCTTTTGTAATATGCCGGCCATTGTCTATAATAACCACCGGCTTCTCGAAAATCATAATGAATTTTAACAAGTAACTGTGAATTTATTTCAATTTTTTTATATTTATTTTGTAATGTGTATTGACCTTAAATAGAGACAGCCACAACACGTGTGAGTGTTGTGTTATTTCGTGACATTTGTTTATAAAGATGACGTTTTGTGATGTTTGATGGATAGTTCAAAAAGTGATTTTAATTTTCCCAGGCCTAATTAAGGTCTGAAAGTTCTTGTGGGATTTAAACATAGAAACATGATTATATGGTTTGATTAATTTTAGTATTATTTGAAGTAAATTTTTTTTTAATTTGTCTAACTAATTACCTGTTATGAGACGTAAAGTGGACAAATGATTCAAAAACTTTTAATTTGTCTAAAAACGTATCCAACAAAAGTTTGAAATTTTGAAAAAGTTTCTTTTAAAAGCAATAAATCTGAGGATAATCTTTCTCATAAAAATTAAAGCGAACTGTCATAACTTAGTTTGACTAGTATAAATTTAACTCGGATAGGAATAGAAAATAATTATTGAGAACTAATGGCGTTGGCAAGTATCATGAAGAGTTAAATATTTATACAAACTATCACGGATAAAGTGTTAACATTTGACCGTTTATTTTCTGCCCATTCATTTCACTCCTATGATGTTTGACAATTTAGTGGTTTCACAAGTTATGGTAACAAATATATTAAGTTATTTCATAAAGAAATTTATGAACCTATATATGTGTGGCCAAATCATAGAATCATGAAATGGTCGCATTTAATAACTTGGCCAATCATATTTAGCCACATCGTTGAATAGCAATAGTTTTACGATTTAGTAATCATCGGTGGGCCATAACATGAAATTACTTACATACAACCTGGTTGATATCCTGAGATTAAATGTGTCATTATGAAAATTTTAAATATAAATAATAGGTCTTTACCTATGAAACTGCCGTTTTGCCGTACTGGCCATTTCAAATGAAAATATTTTATTTTTTTGACTGATAATTCTAATTTCAAATTAATTTTATTTGACAAACATGGAATTCTTTTTCTAAAGTCGTCATTTGTTTTGTTTTCAACGCATTCGAACATTTTTCGTCATCATGGATAAGTTAAAAATTCGAGTAATTATGGAGTATGAGCACCGTCGTGGCAGCAAAGCGGCACAAGCGGCACGCAACATCAACGACGTTTACGGAGCGAACACTACAAAGGAACGCACCACCCGTTATTGGTATACCCGCTTCCGTTCTGGAAATTTTGACCTGAGAAATGAACCCCGTGGTCGTCCGAAAACTTTGGTCGACAATGACGAATTAAAAGCAATTGTGGAAGCTGATGAAACTCAATCCACGGCTGAATTAGCAGCAGCTTTCGACGTTAGCATCAAAATAATATTGGTCCATTTGCGTCAAATTGGCAAGGTAAAAAAGCTTGACAAATGGGTACCCCACGAACTCAATGACCGCCAGCGCGAAGTACGCGTGGAGACGTGCCTTGCACTGCTCAGCAGGCATACAAATGAAGGAATTCTGAACCGCATTGTTACTTGTGCCGAGAAATGGATCCTGTTTGACAATCGTAAGCGCTCAGCAAGTTGGTTGGACCCTGGTTCAGCACCCAAACAATGCCCTAAACGAAAACTTACCCCTAGAAAAGTGATGGTCACTGTTTGGTGGTCTAACGCGGGTGTAATTCATCACAGCTTCTTGCCAAACGGGACAAGCATTACTGCAGATGTGTACTGTGAAGAACTGAACACAATGATGGAGAAGCTCGCACGTCTCCAACCAGCTTTGGTCAATCGTTCGGCTCCACTGCTCCTGCACGACAACGCGCGACCTCATACTGCACAGCAGACGGTCTCCAAGCTACAAGAGTTGGGGTTGGAAGTTTCCGTCATCCGCCGTACTCACCAGACCTTGCGCCTACAGACTTCTACTTTTTCCAGAATTTGGATAACTTCTTGGCGGGAAAAAAATTCAATACCCGAGAGGCAGTACAAAATGCCTTTGAAGAATTTGTTGCCTCCCGTCCAGCTGATTTCTTCAAGAAAGGCATCAATAAGCTACCAATGCGTTGGCAAAGATGCATTGATTGCATGGGTGATTATTTTGATTAATAGAAATAAAAAATATATAAAAAAATTACGCTTAATTTATTTCGTGAAAAACGGCAATTTCATAGGTAAAGACCTAATATATATAAAGACGTGTGGCGTAGTGGGTTGTAGCCCGGAGTCCTGGTCAGGGTATTCATTTGTGTGACGAACGTAGATGCTTGTTCTCAGGTCATGGCTGTTTTTTTCACATTCACGTATGTATAGAATATAACCTATAACTATATAGGAACCGTTTTACGTTATGATTAAATAAACTTGGTAATTTCATGAAATAGCCGCGCGTTTAGTTGATCACATCGACAAACAGATTTGGTCCTTCGACTGTCAATTATTTCACGATGTAGCAAATCCACTTGTTTTTTTCAAAATGGATAATTTAAATTTCACCGGACTTTGTACCTTAGCGGCACTTAGCTAGAACTTAAACTACTCCTACATACGATACGCCTAAGGGCACCCGAGAGGGCACGGACCTCGGCTTAGGACGTCGTATATTGAAACTACCACTGGTTCGGAAGGGTCATCTACTGCCAAAGAACCAGTTAGCCTGGCCCACCACTGGGATAAGCGATTCGAATGCCGTGTTGCCCTATTTCTATTCGAATCGCTTATAGCAAATCAATATGGCAACGACGTATACATGTACGTATACATTTATTGAACTTTAATAATAATAACCCTTTTGTAAAATCAACAACTGTATGTCTTATTTAAAAGAATTTCTGGTTAACAATATCTGTACCAATGTCGTCATATTCTCTTGGAGTGACCCAAAATCCTTTCAAGGAGTCCAGAGAAGCGACTATAGAGCCCCCAGTCCAGGCCGCGCAGTTCCTCATTGGAAGGGCGTCGACGTTCCCCTGGATCCCTGGAAGACCCATCACCTTTAAGGAAATCTCTAACTGTAAGCGTTCTTCTAGCCCTTTCAACTGGCTTGCACCACCCGCCAATACAATATTGCCGAAATACACAGACCTGAAGTCTATGTCAGTAGAATTTATCGTGGTCGTGATCGTGTCAACGATGTTTGGGCAGTCGAATCCTTGTAGTGCCGGCTGGAACAGCATCTCCGGGGTGTCGAAAATTTCTCTGCCGATTAACACATGCTGCTCATCGGGAAGAACGTATTTTACTTTGAAGTCGCCACCACCTTTGTATTTGTCTGTTGCTTTTTCATAGTCTCTTGCCACGTAGCAAAGCTTAGCCTGGAATTAAATTTGTTTATCACTTTCATGATATGGTCCAATGAATATTTTGTTAAATCGCTGGTTAATTTAAATAAGTATCTACCTTCATTTCATCAACTATATCCCTTTCAGCTGGAGTGGTGAAATTATATCCAAGTTCTGACAGTCGCATTATCAATACATCCGTCATGGCATTTCCCGTTAATGGAGAGATGCTGGTTGTGTTCTTAATGGGGAAACCCTCGTACACTGCAATACTGAAGGAGCATTCAGCACCACTCTCCCACGTGACTCCCGAGGTCCTGCCACTGGAGTGTAGCGCCATCACTGGCGATTGGGCTAAATATATTCCATTCACAGTAAATACTTCAAAGAGGATCTCTGCCATTTTTTCTCTGAAATAGAAATGATAAACTCTTACCACTAATTCGAAACTTAATTCGAGCAAATAATTCACCAAACAGTTTTAATTTGAATTAGAAAATATATTTGAGCGGTTTGAGCTTTTTAAACGTTTTAAATTATCTAGTACGTGCAAACCAGTGGTTAGGACATTCATGAAACGAAAAAACAACAACAATCGTGGTGTGTTCGGTCAAAAACCCTGTGATACGGTGAGCGTGTATTGCAAAAACGACAAAAATGTGAGTTCCAGTAGTAGCAGATCAAAACGAACGAGAAGGAGGGTTGATCGATTTATCTGCCTCTAATTGTCATCGCCACCTACCTACATCTGCCAGTCCGCGATCATGGTGCTTGCAACAGCATCGAAATATCGGACGCGCGAAATAAAAATCGAAAATCGTGGTAAGAATCCCGTAAATTCATTAAATTATTGTGAAAATAACCGCAATAGTCTGAAGCAGTTAAATAATTATTGTCCAACGTTTCTATTTCTTATGTAATTTTTAGATTAAATCTTGGTTAAGACTTGGTTTGGGATTTTCCTTACTTGTCTTTCTTGGGTATAAGAGGATGCACAATATGCATGAGTTTAACTTCCTCTGGAGGAATCAATAGTTCTTTATAGAAGGTGTGATGCCATAGTTTTTCCATTACATCCCAATCTCGGATGAATCCCTCCTGCACCGGGTATGACAATTTGGAGAAACCTCGGTTCCTGATAGCCTCGCGACCGCAGTATACTGATGGGTATCCATCCTCGAGGCCACCTTGACGAAGTCTGTGAAGGAAAAATGACGTGGTAATCTATTAAACCATCAAAAAAAAGTCTGAATGGATAAACAAATGCTCGTACTCACATACCGTCCAACAGCAGTAGGAAACTGGGCTCTGGGAAGTGTTTCTCCGGCAAAACCAACTTTCATGTTCTGCGAACCAGCATCAATAACTACAGCCAAACTACTACAAAAATTAGACATATTTTCCGCCAGCGACACCCAAAACTCACGGCCAACGAGAATGTACAATGTTCCTTACAATCAAATTCTCTATTTGATTTGTTTCAGCCACAATTCACTAGTTTGTCGTGAATTTTAAAAACACAACTGACGTGGGCAAAGATATTTTAACGAGAGTAGGTTAATGTAAATAGCTATGGGCGACTACATATTTTATAAAGAATATATTGTAATAAAGCCGGCATTGTATAATAGATTAGCATGATTTCGCCCGCATCACAGTCTCGTTGAATATTTAGAGGGAAGCCATATTTTTCTTTTAAACTGATATAGCTAGGACTATGCTTAGACATTATTAATGGGCTTCCGTTCGTTTCTTTGTCCTGCTCCTGTTGGAATAATAAAGAGATATTTTGTATTTCAATTTCAAGAAATAATTTCAAATAGCTTTTGTATATTTACCAAAACATTTTTGGCATATTAATATTTATGTAATCAATAATTAGGATTTATTTAGTTGATTCGTTCAAGTTCAGTTTTAAATGGGTATTATTGTATACACTGTGGCATCCGGTTACGAACATAAAAAATGGATTGTAATTTCCCGCTGCATAACATAACCCTTTAGCTCAGTGGTAAAGCATTAGTCCCGTAATCCAAGGGTTGTGAGTTCACACCTCACAGGAGGCACTTTGAATTGTCCTTTTGTAAAAATAATTTATTAATTAATAAATGTGTGATTTTGCTTGGTACGAAATTTACAAAATATTGATAGTTTTTCTTAACATGATTATGTCACTGCTTTAAAAATTATAAATAAACATTACATACATACAATTTTTATAATTAAAATCCACAACTCGCAGCTAGAGCTACTTTTTCTTAAAACGTAAAAGAATAAAGACATTCGACTGTAAAAATGTTTAGAAAATATACATAAGACTTCAAATCATATTTGATTGTCAAGAAATTTTGTAAAAAGCTCGTTCAACAAAAACAAAACATCACTAAAATAACATTTGAAAATATGCTTTCAATATTCAACAAAATGAAACATTATTGTTCAAGGCAAGTGCGGAATACGAAAGCAAACAGACAAAGCTACTCAGCGAACTCCCCAGCCCAGATGGATTGCGAATTGAATTTTTCAAAAGTTCCCATAAGAATAACTATTTGAAAATTTTTGAGATTTGTATGCGCTCCTAAATTACCTTCCGAACAGAGTACTTTAAGTGAATTTATTTTTGATATCTTGAACTCTGGAGAATCCAATTTCGTTAAAGTTTATGTAGGACCTGTAAAGTGGAATAGGAGAAATGAATCGCAACATTAATGGCGTAGTGAAGTGGCGATAATGATATTTATTATGTCTTAGCTGCTTGTGTTTATTATGTGTTTTTAGTATATAATGTATTTGATTTTATTAAATAATAAAAAATATTATGTTAATTATGCTTTACGGTAATTGAGTGTCCTATGGGAATAAAAAAAAATTTTAACAGTTAGCCGAACGATTAGCACCCCTACACAAGTGACATTCGACGATGGAATCAAAAAGTGAGTAGAATGCGGAATGTACGGAATTGACATAAGCGTACGAAACCTTAATGGAACAGTCAATGACATATGTCATTTTCATACATTTGCCATTCTATTAACTTTTCTATGCCATCGTGGAATGTCAGTTGTGTTGGCCCTCTGAAAGACTACAAGGATGCAACTTTTTAATGTATGATGCACATCAAGCTATTAAGCATTGTCCAAGTTTGTACTTCAAAAAAAAGGAACGTTGGAAAGATGATATAAATTTGCGCCTATTATATTTGTATTATTATATTAATTTTGTAGTATCTTGTTGAGCCGACAGACTGCTTGGCTGTTCCGTCTAATTTACTTTCAGTTGATTTGTGATAATAATTGTCAATTAATACACTTGGGCTTGCATGTGAATTTCTTGGTTGTTTTTTTTTTCTACGCACAGTAGAAATTTATTGTTCGTTACTTATAACATTAAATTCTTCTTGCAATGTTTTTGTCTTTTTATTTATTTTTCTGGTGTTCCTCATGAAAGTTTTCTCATTTGCTTCACAATTGGGTAGATGACACCATTTAAAAATGCCAGTTTTAATAATTTATTTATAAAATATTAGTTATTTTGACAGGTACAATGTTTTGAAAAATATAGTTTTGAATTTAATATCGAAATTATATAGATTTGAAAACTTTAAAAAAGAAGCAAAAACTTATTATAGTAGGTATATGTTAAATTTTTAAATATCATTAGCTTACTGACATTAAATATAACAATTTTCACTATGACAGTATGCATGTAAACGCATTATCTACGTAGCTATTATATATTTTATCCAAACGCCCATACAATTTTAGAATGATTCACATGTCGTGACGTCACAGCTCAGTACCGTTTTGTATGGAGCGTTTTTCGGCGACTTGCAGCGGCTCCTCGAACACATCGCTGTGTCTAGAAAACTATTGATTGTAAACGTACTGTTACATTTGCAATATTGATTTACTGTTGATAAACTATTTAAATATAAAATAATAAAAAAATTGTCATGTACCCGATTGTATATAACGTTGATAAGCGCAATAACAATACATAACACTAAAGCCAACAAGTTCTATTGTAAAACATTGGTCAAATATCTGCAACTCAAATGTTTGCAGTTGAAAAAGGCACTTTTTCAAATATTCAAATTCAAAATTCAAAATTCAAATTCAAAAACATTTATTCGTGACAATTGAGAATATATAAAAAGGGAAAGTTCTTACAATAAATATAAGGAGTAACATTTTTTTAATAAAATTGTCACGAATAAATGTTTTTGAATTTGAATTTTGAATTTGATAACCTTCACGAGGGTTTTTGTATACGTAGAAAATTGAAAACCTCCAGTCGTAACCCCTATCAGAATAAATTTAAAAATCAAAAGCTGACAGCGATATTATACATACCTAGGCATGACCTTCATAAAGAAAATTAAAATTGACAAATTTGTGGAATATCAAACGGTTTTATGACGACAGATAACATACCGAGTCTTTTATTAGCTCACTGAATTCTACCACCATGGATGCAATTCTAGTAGGTTAAGCACACCGTTTCACACTCTTTTGAAGGATAAGAACCCGTCCGTTATTCTTAGACATATTGAACAGAAGATTGAAAATATTACAAGAAGTATTAATAAGCGGAGTCCGATCACTCCATAATTAGGCTTTTAGCTGTATTATCTGTAACAAAACATGCTCCGAATGCTCTTATTTAATTGGCTAATTATTATTTAATTTGTACAAAATATGAATACATTTACATGTGCTCAATATCTTTTAAAATCTATATTTGATAGGAAATTTATTGTACCCTGGTATTTTTTCAGTTTCTTTGTAATTGTTCCGACTCTTTGCCGTTATTATTCAGCTTGATGGATTCTAAACACAAACTTTGTTTTTATAGTACTGCAGCGAAGTATAAACGACTAATCCACAAAACGGTTTTTACTCATACTAAATGTCCTTAAGTACCTACATAAGTAGAGATGAGAAAGAGTTTTCTAAAAAAAATTAATAATAGAAAATAATAGAAGACCAAATAAACCGATTTATATTCTTTTAACAGATTTACATTCAGTAAAGAAACCAATTTAATTCAAATAGTCCTGTACACAATTCAAGCTAATAATTTAAAAGCCATTTTTTGAATACAACACTTTTTAATCGGATTTTATCGTGTTTCATTAAATTTTCCATTTTAACTCGAAGCGTTGGTACTTTTGCAAATAGCGCGGCCACGAAAGTGTTATTTAGTATAAATCGTGAAAACCTAACCAAATATTATGTGCCAGTTTTACTAAGAAAAAGGGTTCATATATTAAGTTGAAACAAGGTGCTGCTTTTTGAAATCTATCAAATGATATGTATTTTTTTATTATATTCATATTGGCATTTCAGAATTTTGTTCAGGAATTTAGATTAACAGCAATGCTAATAAAAAAAAAAACAATAAACCCCTGAACCAAAACAGTATGGCCCCAAATTGAGCAGAGATCGTTATGGATGAGCTGGGGGAGCCCAGAATAAACATACATATATAAGTATCAACAACCATGACTCGAAAACAAACATCTCACACACCAGGACTCGAACTTGGGACTACTAACCACTCCGCCACTGGGAATCACCAAAGAATTACGAATAAGTTTACAGAAATAATTTCATGCGACCACAGCACTGCGAAGAATAAAGCACACTGGGATAAAACGCTGAAGTCTATGGACAATGCCTTTGAAAGTATCTAATGATTCTTAGTATTCCTAAACACGATTTGTAATAGATTGCTGTTTCACATTATCTTTCGGAATCTTATCAGTGAGTAACCGTGGGCAACCATTTTTACCTCATTTTCGCCCACATCATTACAACATATTCGACACTAACTTATGTTTACCGATTCAATGAATAATAATAATAAATCCCCAGACAAACACACCAACTGTATGGCCCCAAAGTAAGCAGAGCTTGTGTTATGGGTGACCATACAGCGAACTGAGGGGTAACCCAGAATATACATACATATATAAATACAAACAACCATGACCCGAGAACAAACATCTGTGTTCATCACACAAATGAAGGCCCGGCCAGGACTCGAACCTGGGACCTTCAGCGTATGAGGCAAGGCTACTTACCACTACACAACAACGGCTCAGTCGGCACAGCTAGTTTATACAGAAATAAACAAAATTATTTATTATGTTGGTTTTTTTTGCTATTATTAAGTCGCACATTTCCGGAATCTCCCCAACTAATCTGGATCCGTGTATTGTTCCAGTTCTGGTCAGCCTTCGTTCCCTGTGCGGCTCAGAGTAAGGATGCGGTTCAGCTGACCCTGGAGCAGATCGATGTGATCAAGCGCATAGTCGACAAGTACCCGAACAGCTTTAAACTGGCCACTTCTGTCACAGGTTGGTGAGGCAACATAAGAGCGTTACGTTAAATCTATGGATTAAACAGGAATGGGAGAATGATAGAAAGAAGTTTGTTCCAACTGTTAAAATTCTAAAAATAAAAAATTTTGGAATGTGTCTGAGAGCAGACTAAGCTCAATTTAGCAATTATGTACTTATTTGGATTGAATGGCCTTTTGTTTTAGATCTGATTTCATATAAAAGATGAATTCCGAATAAATAATGAACCTTAGAAGATCCAGTTACTAATTTTGGTGCCATCTGCAAAACTCAGTTCTCAAATAGACCTGCCTCAATCATTCCAAACCAGAGATAAGTAATAATAACTAATCCGAACAAGGATAAAGAATTCATTGGCAGTTAAATATAATTTGTTGCATACCTCCAAAACTCAAGGAACTTTCAAGCGAAGGAAAATATATCATGAACTTTGATGCACGGTGTTCGTAGAAGCTTTGTTGTCAACGCATTAACTATTTTAGGGCCTAAAATTCCCAAAATTTGGGAAAACATTTCACAAAATTTAAATTACACTGATTTCAACAATTCAGTTAAAATAAAAAATTTGGTTGAAAATTGAAATCTAGAATATTTCAATTATTTCTGGTTTCATTTACAAAATCCTGTCTTCTCTAATACTTGATCTTGACTTATATAGTTCGCTGCAAAATAACCACGGCTGACTGTCATTACTTACAAAATTTTATTGAAGTACAAATAAAATGTCTTAAAGAAGTTGTCTTAAAGAAATATTTAAATTACGTGTAAAATGTCTTAAAGATCTTAATTTTACGTAAAGCACACTTTAAGAACCCATCCTATAACTCCATTCCAGAGTCTAATAGGGGTTAATTACAAAACTTTGACGTTATTCAAATACGTTTAAATCAAGGAAATAAACCAAAGCAAGCGCACCTGAGCTTTAATGTTCACAGACGGTATTAAGCGTTAATTTCGCCTGATGCTATTGTAAAAGTTTAACAGCTTTAAGCTGCAAAGTTGCGGCTTGCTCGACAAACTTAGGGCTCAAGCTGCAGCGGCGACGCTGGTAATCCGGCGAGTGCCCGCAGCGCAGAATGCCCTGATATGCACACTCAGTTTGTGATTGCTTTCCTGTACTTCTTACAGGAGATAACGGGATGGTTTATTTGGTGGAGACAAATGGAAATTATAAATATTTTTTTGCAAGATTTTTATTTCGTTTAGAATATAACGACGTCAAACGTGATTATAATAACACAGGTAAAAAATCACTCTTATGGTCTAAGGTTCAAAACAGAATCTGAATTCCCTTTGATGATCGATTATAAGGCTAGTATTCTAACAACGAAGTCACCAAGACAATTAACAATTATGGCAAAAGTATACGACTTCTTTCTATTTTTGACTTTCCTACGTTCCAAAGAAACATTAATATTTTATTTTCTACCTGTAAGTAGTGTAATCTTTTTACGAAAGATATAGAAAAATATTTATTCCTAAGAACATATTTTCAAAATTTGACACGTGTAACAGTAATCAATCTACATGACAACGGCATCACTGTAAAGGAAGGTTCTGGAAACTCACAGTCATTGTACTGTCGGCATATACCTACGGGAGTGCGTACACCGTATTGTAATCAACTCAACGTGTTTTGCTGTGACAATGATTAATGGTTTAATGTAAGAAATTAATACGTAGGTATATTAAAATAAGCGCGATTCATGCTGACGAGATATGACGGAAAATGTTGGAGCATACGATGGAGGCTTAATCTTATAAATCGTTTTAGATACTAACTA
Source organism: Marasmarcha lunaedactyla (assembly GCA_923062675.1). Lineage (NCBI taxonomy): Eukaryota > Metazoa > Arthropoda > Insecta > Lepidoptera > Pterophoridae > Marasmarcha > Marasmarcha lunaedactyla. The sequence continues at coordinate 5,262,721 of OV281339.1, read as the reverse complement.
ATTTTGTATACGAGAGACTTTAGGTACAACAAATGAAGAAACTGCAATAAAAATTCAACCGTTAGTATGTCTTTAATTCTGTGAAGGCCGGGCTATTTAAAACTTATTCCAATACGAAACTGATGAACTAACTGCCGCGCTCGGAGCCATCAAACTAATGCTAGAAACGATCTCAGATATATATTTTGCTTAGCAAATCGGAGATAAGATAAAGGAAAACTTCGCTAGGCAAAATCTATACTTAGAAGCGCCTTAAGTGACCATTTGGCGTTTGAATCAAGTTTAACAGGATTAAGTATGTTTACGGTAGGTTGTGGTAAGAATATGTGAAGCAGTTCAGTTTTGGATCTAAATCGCATCAAAAGGTTATTTGTGTTATTTTATAGCATAGCTAGAACAGTTAGCTAGGTCAGGCTAAAATTTGCCACCAATATAACGAAAACATAACCCTTCAAAACGTAATCCATGTTCAGATAATATACGATTCCAGAGTCACGGATGTATTAGAGAAAAATATTTAGGAATCTCTGTAATAAAAAATATCTTGATTCATGTTATTCCATCTGGTGATACAGAAGACAAACCTTTAATCAAAGTTAAATAAAATTTGTTGGGTGGATCGGGAATTCGGACTTCGGACGGGAATCAATAAAATCTTTGAAGGCGCTTTGGACTGCCTCATCGGAGTTGAATTTTTTCCCTTGCAAGAAATTTTCCAAATTTTGAAAAAAATTGTAATCTGTTGGAGCAAGGTCTTTAGACATTCCAATTGAAGCTCTTCTAATTTGGTAGCCGTCTGTTGGGCAGTGTGTGGTCTAGCGTTGTCCTGAAGCAGCAGTGGCCTAGAGCTATTGACCAGCTTCGGTTGTTTAGCAGCTAGCTTTTCCATCATGGTTTGCAATTGCTGACAAAAGACATCTGCCGTAATCGTCTGGCCAGATTTAAGAAAGCTGTAGTGAACGACACCGGCACTAGTCCACGAAACGCTCACAAGTACCTTTTTTGAGTCAATTTTCGCTTGGGGCAGGATTTGGTTCACCAGGGTTCAACCATTGCGATGAGCGTTTCCGATTGTACAGGATCCACTTTTCAAGATAATAATTCGATTTAAAATCCTGTCATTATTGTGCCGGTTGAGTAATGTAACGCAGCGGTCGACGCGCGTTTGTCGGTTTGCTGCACTCAATTCATGAGGTACTCTCTCTCGAGCTTTTTCACCTTCCCAATTTGCTTCAAGTGGATTAAAACAGTTTTGTCACTAACACCGCAGCCTACAGCTAACTCGGACGTGGTTTGCGATGGATCCGCTTCCACAATAGCTTTCAATTCATCATTATCAAGTTTGGCCTCCGGCCGTCCACGGGGCTTGTTCTGCAGGTCGAAGTTTCCAGAACGAAAACGTTGGAACCAAAAATGCATTGTGTTTCTGCAGCACTGGTGCCACGGTGGAACTCGTACTCGTAAATAACGCGATATTTCAAGATTTACATTTTGTAATCTAAGTTTCGCAAAGAAAAAACCAAAAGAGGAAAAAACAATGAATTAGCGTTTTCGAAACATAAACGCGTGAGTAGATAGCTTTCCTTTCAAATAGTATAAATAAAATATATAATAAATAGTAATCTCCTTTCAAATAATAACGTGTTAATAATTGCACAACTACCTGATAAAATAGTTGGTCTGCCAAAGTCACTGTCGCAAAGTCCAGGGTTAATTGCCAGAATAAATTCCGGAGTTGCCAGTTTTTGAGTTATAAATCTGATTCGCCAGCTGTTATAAGAACTAGACAAACTGTGTCAGAGACAAAACATAGGTATAAATAATTAAAGAGAGTAAAAGGAGACAAGGAAATTTTATTTCATTATGTGTATTACTTGTAAAAGCCTCCTTTCCAAAGCCGATTACAGATATGTTTGATGTATTACAGCCTTTTACCATTTAGCCTCACCTTCCAATCAAAATATTCGTTTAGATACTTAGGTTGAAAGTTTTTTCTGAATGTTGAAAAAATCCATTGAGTCCATATTTTGTTTGGGTGTATTGGATAAAACGGCGTTCTAGTTTTATGCATTTTCTTTTGAAGATCCGTTTTGTTTATAAAAATATGATACATGTATTCAAAAGGTAAATAAATCTCGGTTGGTGGCCTTTTTCTTGTGTCTCATATTGCTCTTGTAATATCGGCCTGTGCAATGTTTTGTTGGTGGCAGTTTTAGATGTGTACAATGCAAATCTAAACATCAACGCAGAGAGAGATCATATATCTTTGAAAGTATGTTCTAATTGTACTAAGGTGTTGCACACTATGACAGAAAATGCAATAATTAAAATCTTTCTATTTAACAAAAATGTAATATTTTTCTATAAGTATACTATCGACGATACCAAATTTTTTAGGTATCGTTGAGCGTTTCCAAGTCGTGATTGAGTAAAACTCAAACTTTCCATATTACAACGACTTGGTAAAATCAGTTTATTTCAAAAAGTAACCTTAATTGAAACTAACTTAATTTCCCAATAAGCACACCATATTCCTGTAGGCTTTTGTTTGCAACTCTTGAAACATCTATTAACTACTCCTACACCTTGTTAAACATATTTTTTTACTGACAGAAAAAATTCGAAACATTAGGAAAAACAAGATAAGTACATATAACGTAAGCAAAGAGATCTGTAAAATTTAATCGGAGTCTTCAGCCAAGTCATTCTCTACGATGTGGACGCGTTTAATATAGATACGTAGGGTGCGCATGCTTCGTGAGGAACTGGGATATTGGGGATTTAAATATTTTGTTGGCAAATGTATTCAAAACAATCTGTGGACATAATTTGATTCTATGGCATTAGGACAAAGGACTTCGCCGCAACAACAACATTCCTTACGTTAACCCTCTTGTTTGAATTGCCCGACTGTACAATGAATTGTTTAAGACAAACAGGAATTCGGATACATTTTCCTCCAGTCCAAGACCCGAAGTTTATGCCATTGAGAATATGTTTTATTCTACGTCATAATTTATATATCTATTACTTTCTTTCTTAATTTTACACATGTTTTCAAATGTATTTTTTTAGGTTTCAATTGAATAATTCCATGTTGATTATAATCTCATATATTTAAAGCTTTAAGTAGGCGTTTCAAAGTTTATAATGTATAATTTTTAATACATCTCCATCTCCACCTAGAATCCAGTTACATATTTTTAAGCAAGTGTTTTTGCTATCTTGATTTCTTTTAGGCATTCAATAATCCTGTGAACTGAGTCCAACACCCGTATTCTTACACGTGTACTCAAAATTTCCTTCACTCAATATTATATTTATAGAAGATGATAACTTCTTAAATCTGAATTGGTATACAAAACAGTTGTCTCAACCTTTCGTCCAGTGAGGTTGAGTTTCCATTCCTAGTGACTTAATTTTTTTATTGTTATGTTGGCCGCACTTTATGTTATCTTGGTTATATTCGACTTAATACGTCAAATAAACCCTTAGTTTGGTCAAGAAATTAAAAATGGCTAGCAGGTTAAAGGCCTAAAAACGAACTTTGATTCGAAAAGCACTAAGAAAACCTTAGCGGTACGTCATTAGGAAACTCAACTTGACGTTTGGTTCCTCAACTTCAGCGAGAAAAGTTCTCAAGTTGAGAATGAAAATGTCAACTAAAAATACCAAAACCTTCAACTGAGTTTGAGTCGAGTGAAGGAACTTTGTAAGAATACGGTCTCATTCTCGAAGCAGCCTGCTCTTGATTTGTTTTTGACAGGCTTTGTAATTTTTCTTTGTATAGAGAAAGCAAGGATGAAAACCTTTAAACAAACAGAACTCATTCGTCACATTATACACACGATGCATACATAACCCGCCTATCTGAAAGTACGTAATCGTATGTGTAATATTTGAATGTGTTATTTTAATTCATTTTGCTTGTGTTTAAATTTGAACGACATGAAAAAAGATGTAAATAATGTTTGTCTGTACCACGATTCAAAGTCCTACTCTAATGTACGCGGTACTGTCATTTTCATTATACAAATAAAAAGAGATAAATTCAATATTAATGCAAAACATCAATGTGTAACAATCGGTAATTAACATTACTACAACATTGAACATTACTTGTTCTTATTGACGTCAAATAAAACATGACTCTACCACCAGTTCGCAAAAACCTTCGTGAAGAAAAACTGGCAAGAAACTTCACGGGTATATTTTTCCAAAATAAATTTACAGAGTTTCTTTATGTCTATACAAAATTATTCTTATCTGCGTCTGTTAGCTCGGCAAGCCTGCCTCCCCCAATTATCCAAACGACGAACACCCTCAAACGGCACCAGCCACGGAACCAGCCATCACCCTCCTCAACCATATTGGAGGGAAGTGAGTGACCCATCACCCGACAGTACCAAAAGAAGATGGGATGGATTGGAGCTCGGACGCCTTTGATCCAGTACCAAGGTCTATGACAGCTAATTTATGCAAGACAGTTGTTATCTATGGAATCAGACCATTCAGGATAAATTAAGGTAAAAATTTCGTGCAAGTTATCGATAATGCGCCGGCACATAAAGCTCAAGGAGTGAACGCTGCTATCCGGGAGTACGACATCACGCGCTTATACTAGCCTGCCGGCTTTCCGGTGTAAGCCCAATCGAGCATTCAAGGGACGCTCCCAAGCGAGCTGTTTGGAGTTGTCAGCCACCTCCAAGAACTCTGTCAGAGATCAAGGAAGCCGCGATTCAAGAATGGTACAGGTTACCACAAAAACTATTGGACAACTTGATCTAAAGCCCAGGGGGGTTTCTGAACTAGTTGGAGCCAGGGGATGAGATTTTTTGTATTAAATTTGTAAATAAAATGCATAAAATCATTCACTTTCATGAAATCCTTGCGTTTAAGAAAAGTAAAAAGAATATCGAGATTTTGCATATTTAAATTATGTGTTTTAAATGTAAATAATCCATTAATTAATTCTATTCTAGCATGAGAAAAGATAGCTCAACTTTTCAAAGTGAACACGGACTTTTTGTCATATTTATTTTATCTAGAAAGGAAAGTTATTTTATAAGTCAATCGAGTAAATTTTTTTCGTAGCAAGCATTCAGGGCGGGATGTTTCGTCGGAAAAACTGGTTGAAAACAAAAATATAAACAAAAGGTACACAGCAAAGTAATGAACAAAATTCTTTAGATAAGTTAATTTTTTTTTTCTTTACTCGTGTTAAAAGATAATTGCAGATAAAACCTACACTGGAACCCTACTTTTCACAAATCACCGTACCTTAGGTTTCAAGACAGAAGTGGTGTCACAGTGCGTCTCAACTTGAAATTTATTTTATTTTGTAAGGTAATATGGTCATACTCGTATATTGACTCTGCAACATGAAACATCAAAGAAGGTCATGACATTTTTATAAATACGGAAAAGTTTTTTCTTTGAAATATTATCTCAAAAACAATATTATAATATAGTGTCAACAATATTTGAGAAGTTCAAATTACTGTTATGTTCTAGCAACAAGGTGTGGAATGAACTGCCTGCGTCTGTTTTTCCAGAAAACTATAGTCCTAGTTCTTTCAAGCGTCGAGTGACTAGGTATCTCGTGGAGACGTGTAACACCTCTGTCTTCATCGTCACTTTCCATCAGGTGAGATAAAAAACAAACGTCTTATCCTTTTTCAATAAAAAAAAAACAAAAGATTTAGGTAATTCAAGCATCCTGTGACCGTCTGCATCAATACGCATTATCTGAGTCAGATAAGTTCTAACATAAATTAACTTAAGTTCCCTTAGTTTTTAAAAGCTCCAAAGTTTAATTTATCTAAATGAGATCCAGAGATCTAAATTCACGGAGCTGTCTAAATTAGCTAAGTTTATTGCTTAAGCTCTAGTGTATCTTGTTGTTGGAGGACAAAGGGACCTTTGACGAAGTTAAAGTTAAGAAAGCTGATTATTTACCGATAAAACTTTCCGAGAGCTATGTCGACTAAGGAGGTGGAACAGTTCTTTTTTTGAATTATCAAATTAAGTATCAATTGTCATAAAGAAGAACCTCATAAGACCGAGATCTTTTCCCACTTCTTTACTGTTATTCCTTATGAAATACGCGAATAAAATCGTTTCGATTTTTAAAAATAAAGTAAAACAACACTATCTTTTTCAATCATAAAATGTTGCGTCGATGTCCAAAATGTATGTTTATTATGTAGAATATTAATATTGGAACTCATATTGGTATTAAAATGTATGCATCTAAAATAAGTATTTGAATTATGTTTATGTGTTTAAGTTAATTTATATGTTTATTTTATGATTATTTATTGTATTTTATTGTTTATTATTTGAATATAGCTGTACACACTAAATTTGTTCGGTACTACATTCTCCAGTAATAGCTCTGCTGGTAGAAATTTCTTTTAGAAATAAGCTGTACCTTTGTACTTTATCAGTTAATAAGTTATGTTTGTTATTGTGATTATCGGTGTGTACATAAATATTAAGTAAATAAGAATATTTATTTTGTTGACCTGGGTTCGTTCGCCACAGTATCCTTTGAAATGAGTTTTTTTTCTCGGTGAAAGTTGTGTATATCCTTTTCTGTACAGGTAACAACCTTTTTTTTATACTTTTCACAACTGGCATATGACACGCGACCCGCGACCCAGCTGCTGGTGGTATCATTGATCATAGGAGTTTTATTTATTGATAGCAATTGAGATTATTATATCGACTGGAATGAAATGGAATATTTATTTCTCAACATTGACAATTACTTGTTCTTATTGATGTCAAATAAAACATGACTCTACCACCAGTTCGGAAAAACCTTCGTGAAGAAGAACTCGCAAGAAACTTCACGGGTATATTTTTTTCAAAATAAATTTACAGAGTCTCTTTATGTCTATACAAAGCTATTCTTATCTGCATCCGTTAGCTCGACAAGTCTCCCTCCCCCCAAGTATCCAAACGACGAACACCCTCAAACGGCGCCCGTTCACGAGTTACGTGGGTTCCATCTATCGCCCTCCTCAACCATACTTTAGGGTTAGGTAGGTTTCAGTATTTGAACTGGCTTGTCCTACCCATTCCCTTGTAAACCTACAAGTTATGCCCGGTTACATAGGAAGGATTTTAGAACTGCCCCAGACCAGATCTTAACTTAAACTCTTAGCTAGGAAATATGCAAGAAAATATTTTTTTGTATCTGCAATATGTATACATACATACATTATAAAAGTTACTAATAAACGTACCAGCAAATCTCTTTTCCCCTCCTTGTTCATTAGTTTCTCATAAGCCGTCGTCCAAGTTTACTGGTTGTTAGAGGAAGAAAAGCCTCATTTTATTTTAATGACTGGCTCAAGAATGTAGGGCAAGTGGCTCGCAGGCCCCATGAAGCCTTTGTACCAGTTAGTAGTTATTTCTATTATTTCACTCAGTGGTTTTATGGTCCTTAAGGCTTTTCAATCAAGATGTTTTTGCTGTTGTTGCAAATAGATAATTATTCGTTCATCTTTGCATCACTGATTTAGGTTAAAATTCGTGGTTAGTTATCGTTTATCATATTTACAAAGTATAAAATAAAGTCGCTTTTCGTTGTCTATCCTCTTTACGCTTACAGCTTTTAAACTACGCAACGGAATTTTAGGTTCCCTCAATAAATAGAGTGATTCAAGAGGAAGGTGTGAACGTATGGTTAAATATTGCTTTGTGTTTATTTGTTTAAACATGACGATAATTGTTCGGAGGAATTCAACATGACTGAAAGCTTTCTTCGAAATGTCTTATTCTTTTGTAATATAACGTAATAATAGGTAAATAAATAATAAACAAATAAATATTTCTAACAATCACACCACATTATCTAGCCCAAATTAAGTATCATTAAGAACTTGTGTTATGGAAACTAGATAACGGATAAATAAACTTAAGAAATATATAAGCACACATAGATTTTTTTTTCATGTATAATATTAGAAATAAACTCAAATAAACATACATGCACGTCCATGACTAGAAAGCAAAAATAATAAAATATCTGCGTCTACCAGGATTCGAACCCGGGACCTCTGGCATGGAAGGCAAGGCTACTTATCTCCACATCAAACAGGCCGTCATCAACATATATTACTAAGGTGTTCATCATACTTTATATAGATTTATATACTTTACTAGACCGCATACTAACCGTATCCTGTCTTTTTCGCAATCTTTTCAATTCAAAGGTGATGGAATTGTTCCTATTTTATAGGTATACTGAAAAGTCTGCACTACGGGTAACAGGCGGAGGAATCCTATGTTATTTTCATTAATGAAATTGATTGTTGGAAACCGAACTGATAATGCTCCAATGTAATTTATTCTAATTAGGTATCTTCTTAATTAATTATCAACTTTTAAACGCGTGCTTTAGCTGCTGCTGGTTTCGGGTGGAAAATTAGTACTCTGTTTTAATATGAAATACTCTGACCGCATATTAATTGTAGATAAATGATTGATGAAAATCATATGTAATACCCATTTAATTTACGTTACAAAATCATAATTGAATGGCTATTCATATGTCTGAAACAAAATATATTACAATTTCTCTACATGCCTATTGGAAAAGACGAGAGCAGGTCTCGCATGAATACAGAATAAAGCCATGACCATTAATGATTTTTCGAAAAGTTATCATATCAATATGATAGTTATCATTTCAGTAAGAGTGATTATTTTGTCATAGCAAGTTAAGAAAATCAATTATAATAATGCAAGTAATTATTTAACCATCATTCACATAGTGTACCAATGCATATAAATGTCTAAAAGATAAGGTAAATTGTTAAAATTCCAAATGTTAGTATATATTCAATTTAAAAGTTAATAACATAGCTATGATGTCTTATTTTGACATCAGCTATTCTGAATGCAAGCACGGAACAAGGACTACGAGCGCTTTAGAACTTCGTCTTTGAGAATGTATCACATCTGGTTTAATCAGGTCAACTTATTAGTTCCATGTCGACAAATATGAATTTAAAAAAAGTATACGAAGATACAATACATTTATAAAGTGGTACTGTTCATTTTTTATGATTATATATAATATATTTAAGTAAATAACAACAAAACACCTGATACTGAACATACCCTGCTAGATATTTAAGGTATATGTTTTAATAACATTATTAATTACAATAATAATTAAAAGCTACTCATTTTGTTAAATAACTCGCTTTGTATATTTGTATATATACGTATATTCTTCATATAGTTATTAACTGTATTTCCATAATGTAGTCCCATATAGAGTAAGAGAAGTGAGTTTATTTTTAATCTTAAATAGACCAAGACATGATTCAATTAATTCCGCCTTATTGTATATGTCTACATTTTACGAGTAGATTACTACACCCATTTTATTGTTTAAAAAAATGGTCATATACAATGTGATGATTAGAGAGCTATTTAGATGGATACGGTATTAACTCTTGTCCAATACGTTAGTTACCTTAAGCCTTTCGTACATAGCATAATTGCCCTTAACACCATACACTTTAAAACCATATCTCAGTAGTTATCGTAGAACTATCTCTTGTCGGTATAAATTCGTCCACTGTTACTACGCAAGCTTTTACAGACTTTAATAACTGTATTTGTTATATTTTTAATGTCATCTATTGCGATTGGAACTTAATTGGATACTTAGGTATGTATAAAAACGTGATGTGTGATCGAAGACTGAGCTAGCCAAATATAAAAAAAATAGATTCAGATTCAACATTTCTTTATTTCTAAGTATTTACGAGTTGATTATTCCTGTGTTACGGGTGAACACTCTTCCACTCGTTAATTTTATATTTATACAAATTTTTTTTTTGAAATGATGACAATTTGTTATTTTACAAACGTAATACATAAAGTAATACAAAATTTTACATTCGTACTTATTTTATGATAAGTATAATTTTTTTGTTTTATATCTTTGACGTCCTATAAATGGTTTTTTGGAAGGTTGTTGGTGGGTTGTTTGTTTCACGCGGTGAATCACTTTAAAGTTATAGCTGCTTTTTGGTTTCTGTATATCTTTACTTGCTGATTTCAATATTAAAACTGCTATTAATTATGCAGATGAATATACCTTTGATGGAGTACCTAATTTTCATCAATGAAAATTTACTTCAAATTAGTTTTTTGTTTTTGTAATGTGTAGCGTTTTTTTTTTACGTTTTCAAATATTAGGTCTTTACCTATGAAATTGCCGTTTTTCACGAAATAAATGAAGCGTAATTTTTTTATATATTTTTTATTTCTATTAATCAAAATAATCACCCATGCAATCAATGCATCTTTGCCAACGCATTGGTAGCTTATTGATGCCTTTCTTGAAGATATCAGCTGGACGGGAGGCAACAAATTCTTCAAAGGCATTTTGTACTGCCTCTCGGGTATTGAATTTTTTTCCCGCCAAGAAGTTATCCAAATTCTGGAAAAAGTAGAAGTCTGTAGGCGCAAGGTCTGGTGAGTACGGCGGATGACGGAAACTTCCAACTCCAACTCTTGTAGCTTGGAGACCGTCTGCTGTGCAGTATGAGGTCGCGCGTTGTCGTGCAGGAGCAGTGGAGCCGAACGATTGACCAAAGCTGGTTGGAGACGTGCGAGCTTCTCCATCATTGTGTTCAGTTCTTCACAGTACACATCTGCAGTAATGCTTGTCCCGTTTGGCAAGAAGCTGTGATGAATTACACCCGCGTTAGACCACCAAACAGTGACCATCACTTTTCTAGGGGTAAGTTTTCGTTTAGGGCATTGTTTGGGTGCTGAACCAGGGTCTTGCTGAGCGCTTACGATTGTCAAACAGGATCCATTTCTCGTCACAAGTAACAATGCGGTTCAGAATTCCTTCATTTGTATGCCTGCTGAGCAGTGCAAGGCACGTCTCCACGCGTCCTTCGCGCTGGCGGTCATTGAGTTCGTGGGGTACCCATTTGTCAAGCTTTTTTACCTTGCCAATTTGACGCAAATGGACCAATATTGTTTTGATGCTAACGTCGAAAGCTGCTGCTAATTCAGCCGTGGATTGAGTTTCATCAGCTTCCACAATTGCCTTTAATTCGTCATTGTCGACCAAAGTTTTCGGACGACCACGGGGTTCACTTTTCAGGTCAAAATTTCCAGAACGGAAGCGGGTAAACCAATAACGGGTGGTGCGTTCGTTTGTAGTGTTCGCTCCGTAAACGTCGTTGATGTTGCGTGCCGCTTGTGCCGCTTTGCTGCCACGACGGTACTCATACTCCATAATTACTCGAATTTTTAACTTATCCATGATGACGAAAAATGTTCGAATGCGTTGAAAACAAAACACTAACTATTAAACAAATGACGATTTTAGAAAAAGAATTCCATGTTTGTCAAATAAAATTAATTTGAAATTAGAATTATCAGTCAAAAAAAAAATATTTTCATTTGAAATGGCTAGTACGGCAAAACGGCAGTTTTATAGGTAAAATACCTATTACTTGCAGGATAGGAAATAAGAAAATTATTTAAAAATATTTTTTTTGGTAAATATTTACTATATCCTTAGACATTTTTGATGTTTGTACATTATCAAGTTAATAACGCCGGCACAAAAAAGTTGTACCCAAGCAAACGGCGCACAAATCCTCAAAATTACAGAGCGCAAAGCCTGAAGCGAAAACCAAGTAATTTAATTAAAACACCCAATGTGACGTAACGGTACTAACCCGAGGCTTAATAACTTCTTTCACGAGAAACATAGTACTCGCATCAAAGCCAGGGCCATGTCTTGATGTTAATGAAATTTTATAATCCCAGCCTCCTAGCGCCCAAGTCACAATAACGCAAATGGCAGATAACATAATAAACTTGGAACACTTATCATTTGTTTGTGCTGCTATAAATTCGTGTTCTTTTCTCTCTTGGCACGAACGCAGGGTTGTACAACCCTGCGCCGCCTCCATCGGGGAATATTTGTATGTACGCCTTCTTTTTTAATTTGGGGAATTGGTTTTTTGATTGTTTTTTGTTTGATGATCCCAATATCAATAACAAGCTTTGCGAATGGATATTAAAATGTAGCAGCAAAAGACTGCGATGAAAGTAAAACCTAAGATCACCTCGGGCAACTTTAATGTTTGTTTTCACAAGAAAAACTCAAGGTTGATGAATTAACAAAATTTTTGAAGACCGCCGCAGCTCATAAAATATTCATTTACAATATTTGTATTCATGCATAGCTAAAGATTAATTTGCTTTCCGTTACCTTTCACAAAGGCGCTCAGGATCATTTTTACATTAATGAAACTTGAAATATTTTTTACGGTAGCAGTGATCGGCCAAATTCAAAAAAGTTATTGCCGTGTTTTAGATTGTATTATCATATTTATATACATCTACAATACATCTTACTTCAAAAAAAATTTTATTAATCTTTTGTGGAATGTTGAACCGGTCAGTTTCGAATTTTACTTACCTACTCGTACCTTAATTAAAAATCAAACGAATGAACATTTAACCGCTATTGTAATTCACAAAGAATGCTTAACCCCCAAATAATTTCACCGAGCTTTATTCCTGTTTCCGTGGCATGACGTATTATGCTGGTATAAAAAAGCCTACCGGTGTATACATCTATAAATCGTCTGTTGTTTTTTTTTATAAATATATTCGGCAAATTGGCACAAAATGAAGTCTGGCTGTAAGTTTTCCAAATGAGTAAACTGAAGTCAAATTTGTGAATGGTTATTTAAAATTAACCATTTATACAGAAATTGTATGACGGAAATTTCTCGGAGATTTTGTTTTGGCTTATTTTGAGCTGACTTAATACCAATGATAGAAAAAGGAATGATGAATGGAAATGGAATGGAAGGAGTAATTAATGATTGCCCTAGCAACCCTTATAAGTCACAATCAAAGCAAACGTATCACCCCTTATATGGTAAATTCATTCAATTACATTTTCAGCATTAATCAGCATTAAATTACAAGCTGTAGAATAAAAAAAAACGCAACATGAAAACTATTTCCAGAAATCCTAATACAGAAAATATCGGATTTTTATCGACGTCACCTAAAAAAAATTTTCCGTTCATTTTTCAGTAATGAAATGGCCGAAAATATGTTTTAGTTCCCGGTTTATAGTTTATATGAAACTTTCATGGCCCGTTTACAAGGCTATTCACGTATTCAAAACGTGAGGTGAGAGTGATCTACGTTTGTTTACGTAGATATTTTGCGCGCCACGCGCCGTAGCTGTTGGAATAAAACCGTTTGATTTTTTTGGTAAAAAATACTGGCCCCTAGAGGCTTATGTTCGTATTTAACTTTGTAAATATACAAAAGTTCAAAATTTAATAAACAAATGCAGGACTAATAGTATTTAAGTGTTAACACCAAATTTTGCGTGCTAATTCAGTTTAATGAAGAGATTGTATTGTGTAAACGCATACAGTTACAGATTATATATTTTTAATTAATTTGTTTTATAAAGTTATGTACAAATCAACGATAAATAAGAAAATAGAAGCAAACAGTCAGTGCTTATTCACATTAAGCAAGGTGTTCAAGAGACTTTGAGAAATGCCTTCACAGATAGTAATCAAATCCAGCTGTTTCATAAAATTACAAAAAAGATTGTGACCCCCTGAACCCGATATTAAATCAGACTTAACCAGGTTACCGCAAATTTATATTAACAATGGTTGAGACTCTCTTTAGGAGTAAAATAACCGAACCGTTCATTCGAATCAGTGTTGTGAATGACGGCGATCACCTGTCGATACTTCACGACGATTTTCTTATTTATGCGATTGTCGCCTGAAGAGTATACGTCGGTAAATTCCTCCGGTGTACGTCGGTACCTCCCTCAGGTATACTTCGATACATTTTGCCGGTATACTTCGGTACATTTCTCCGGCATACGTTGGTAAATTCCTCCGGTATATATCAGTATATGGTGTATCAGTATATCAGTATGTATATATATATATATATATATATATACATATCAGTATCAGTATATCAGTATTATGGTATACGTCGGTACCTACCTCCGATATAAGTCGGTACATTCCTAATGAGATTTGAAGTATGGAACTCTGACCCTGACTTCTTCGTTATAATCTATACGTTGTCAATAAATCATATATTCATGTAATTATAGCAAATTGATGCTTGAAAATCAGCCCACGTTCAAGACGATTCTTCTGTTTGTATAGTCCGTTCATATTTACTTGAAAGCCCCAAAGGAAGCAGAGCTTGTGTTATGGACGACCATACCGTGAACTGGGGGAGGGACCCAGAATTATAATACATATATAAACATCAACAACTATTTCCGAGAACAAACACTTTTGTTCACACACAAATCTCAAACTCGAACCGGGGACTTTGCTACTCGTCGTCTAAATTATGACATAAAGTGTACCACATTCCATACTCATCTTAGATCAGTAAACTCAGGTTCATCAAATCAGGTCAAATCAATAGTCATCAACTTAATAAATATAATTTCCAACAGATATCCTGCAAGCGCACAGCGGCCGTCCTCGCAAGATTGCTTCTCTTATTGGCATTGAAGGGGGGCACTCCATCGGGAACTCTCTGGGAGTTCTCCGGAGCTACTACCTCCTGGGCGTGCGGTATATGACTCTAACCCACACTTGCCACACGCCATGGTAAGAAAATTTGAAGAAAATATGTTTTAATCCACCTAAAGGAATTTTAATTCCAGCAGCGGGTGGCGAAAGGCCGATTAAAAGCCAGGTCCCGTTTGTTTGCGTGTTCCTTGTTATAAGTTCAGATTTATGGTTATCAATTATTAAGGATTTCATTTATGTATTAGTTTTATTGTTTAAATTCAAAGTACCTATGTATCATTAAATTTCTGTGCTTTTTTGTCAGCTGCTTAGTTCATAACTTTATTATTCTTATAACTGGTTCACAACACATCATTTTATGTTCGTTATAATTAGAGAAGCATCCAGGTAGAAAATTCCAAGTATTCGAAAATGTTGTTAAAAAACACCCTGATCCAACAATTTAGTAAAGTGATACGTGTTGTGTAGTACAGCATTTGAATTTTTCAATGAATCCACTATGACATTAGACTATAAAAAGATATTTATATTTTTAGATAGCCCGAGAGGACTTCTTCTATTCTATTTAATTCTAAGTTTTGCCTTGTTATATGTAAAAGGCATCCGTGTTAATTTTAGTTTCAAATTCAAATTATTATTGACATTGTTTCTCAAATTTTACAGTTAGTTATTCTAATTGACGTTAAATAAAGCATGCAACTAGCGCCAGTTCGACAAAATCTTCGTGATGGCGAGAAACTTCACGGGTATCGCTTTATTAAAAATATATTTTTTTACAATACATTGGTGCTTATGTCTAAGAAAAATTATTCTTATCTGCATCAGTTAGCTCGGCAAGGCCCCCAAAACTATCCAAACAACTAACACCCTCAAATGGCACCCGTTCACGAGTTAAGACATTCATATTGGACGGTTGTTTCTAAAACAAGGGGTTTAAGCAGTTGGTTCATTTTTACAAATATATCATCACATGATCATCACCTTATTATTACTTTAGGTCATACACGTAATTTGAATTAAAGTTATCATTAAAAAATTAAGTCGAACTGATTTCAAATAGAAAACGGCACACAAATTCTGCCCGGAATACGGATCAAACCGATCATGAGAACGAATCAATAGATCGTAAAGTTAGTCCGCTTACATAAATTGAGCCAGTTCTATTTTAAGTAACTCAAAACTCAGTAATAAGTATAAGTACATAATTTTGTTCAGCGAGTATCTGGGAAATTTTGACTTATTTAAAAAAGCTCTAGAATAACTTTACTCATATAACATTTCGCACATGTTTCATTTCATTTTACTATCAGTACTTTGGTCGCTGTATCTCTTTAAAGCTTTATTCGAGTATAAAAGGACTCTAGTTTTTAAGATGTGTAGATTGAACTAGCTACGCCTGATAGTTGCAGCTCAACATTACTGTTCTTAAAAGGCTTTATGGATTTGGCAATGACGATTGGACGAGGCATGGGCATATTGAGCTAGGATTCCTTTTGGGTGGAGAGGAGTAGGTTTGGTGTAAAGTCCAGTACACTTCGCTAGAGTCGAGATCCGTGATAATAAAAGAATACTTATGGCTATATCCACACGCCTGTTCCGCGATAATTGCTATACGTGGGACCGTTTTCAGTGGGGAAGTTCATAAAAATCTTTTATAGTTTATGTATTTTTTTTTACATTTTTTCAAAAAACTCTCTACCAGTGTATATACAAAGCTTCATTCGTCTGAACCTATTTTTAAAGCACATTTCCTAGTCAAAAAGCGACCGAACTGGTGTACCACTCCGCATTGATTCTAGTTTGGTTTCTTCAGGGAATTGATTCTAAATACCGTTAAGGAAAAAAAAGTGACGATCAAAATTATTCCAGCGCTTCTCAATTGTTTCGCTTACGCAGGCGATTGTTTGTTTTGAAACAGCCATTCTGCTGCCTGGCGTGAGTGAGTTCCTCTTACTGCTTCGAAAACAATTTATTTTTTAATTACCTAAATAAAACATCTTTCTTTATTTGTTCAAATGGAGTTTCTTTTTCCTTATTTGAATCGCGAAAATGAATTTGTAATACCCATTGTTAAGTGTCATATTGCTAGGGATACAAGAATCTAAGTGGCTCTATTTTTAATAAGTTATTTTAGATCGTAGATTTCCTGAATTGTTCAGCAAACATACATTTGTTTAAAAAACGTACGATTGCCAAACCGATATTGGTACAAAATTTTCAGTTAAAACATGTTTTGTACAAGCCTTTTTAATGGCATTTATATTTAAAAATTAAATCTATTGCATTTGGAAAATGATATTTTTAACTTTAACTTTACACTGGAGTTAAAAAGTAATTTGATTAATAAAGGCATATGTAATTTTACTCAAGTCAATATCGAAATCACTATTAAAGTCCGAAACCTAATAGGTTCAAGTTATTACAAAAATATATTATTTTAAATGTATTATATAAAATAAAATGATAATATCAAAAAAGGTTTCAAAAATGTCCACATCACAGTTCAAACATAATTTTGGATAAGTCTCGTAAATAATTTAAGAGGGGGTTGACTTTAGCTTAGAACCATTCAAGTTGAAATATCTATGTCTCAACTGTGACAATTACTTGTTCTTTTTGACGAAAATATAAATCATGACTCTAGCACCAGTTCGGCCAAATCTTCGTGAAAAAGAACTGTCGAGTAACTTCATGGGTATCATTTTTTCAAAATAAATTGTACAACAGCTTTTATCTGTATAGAAAATACTTTGCTATAGAAAGCTAACTGCATCTGTTAGTTTGCAAACCTAAACTATCCAAACGACGAACATCCTCAAATACCACCCGTTCACGAGTCAACGCGGGATCCAGCCATCGCCCTCCTCAACCATATTAGAGGGAAGTGAGCGACCCGTCACCCGACGCTACCGTAAGAAGACGTACTTTAGTGATAATAACGCTTTAGACATTGACACGGGCAACATGTCTTAAAACTCTTATATATTGAATATCTTCTTGATTTAACAGCCCCGTTATTTTATAACGAAACCTTATTACTTTTTACCAAGTGACAGTTATGAAATTTTGTAATACGCGGACTATATGTAAGAAGTTTTGAGAATTAGCTTCGCTCTCTATTATTGTATAAATACTTTAAAAATCTTAATTAATTGTTATCTTCCTTAAACTTGAACCTTATGATGTGGGATTTTAGCCAGTGCACAGTGGCATAAAAATGGCATAAAACAAAATTAAATGACGCTCAATAACATTTTCATAAATTCAGAGATGGAGATAATTCCTCGCATGTTTTGTAAGCAACAAGTAGCCGGACTCCACCCTTCTGTGGTTGTAAAATGAAAATCTAAGTTACAAATTATGTAAACTAAGTTAGATTTTATGTTTCGTACCGCGAATGTTTTTCTACTCTTTGCTTTGTTTCAAAAACGTGTGATGCGTGTAGGATTTATGGCGAGGTGGCGGAGTTAATGGCGAGCTTGGTTTTGTCGTTGTCAAGGATAGTAAACTACTAGAAGTGCGGACTGGTGAAATATTCCAATGCTGCATTTTGGATCTGAGGTTTTATAATTCATTTCAGCGGTTTGGTTTTGATATTCGATTTATTTATGATTGAGCTTGCTTACAAATGATAGTCTTATTTGAGACGCAAATAAGACTATCAGATACAAATATCAACAAATAACTAACGCAGACGCAATATAATACGTACATAGCTTCCGTGACTTGTCCTAAGCTCTCCGACATACCTTGTAACATTACTGCAATGTTGTAAAGTTATATGTATAAGCTACGACATTCAACTTTGTCATCTGTTGTTATCAGGTTTATATCCATTTTTCTAAAACAACTCAATGTACAAGACAAGTACTTTCTCATATAAAACTATACAAACAAAAACTCCATTCCCCACCCCGCTATTCTCGGACGGTGTTCAAACGACACGAAACGATCCGTGCGTGAATTTCGAGACTTCCATTACACTTCACAAAGTACCAGCATTGTGAGAATCCTATAATTAATTGTCTAGTAAGTCGTAGAAAAATAGAGGTGAGTGAAGTCGGGCATCCGTCATCCGCGCCGCAGCTAGGTGGATGTAGACTTAGTACAGGGGCGTGCGTCATAAGCGGCGCGGGGTTAGGGTACAAATGAATTGAATACAAATAATGCTGAGGCGGTTCTTTTTTGACATGCGCACTACAGCGCGATTAGTTATATGACTTCATATTTTTATTTCATTCTCTGAATTGTTATAATTGTTAAAATTTTGTTGATTATAGTTCAAGTTATATGCATTGTTATTCAACTGTTACTCATTTTTAGTGAAGTGTTAAATCAACAATTGTAAATATATTTTATAACTATTTTTCTGCAACATTTTGCTCCTTTTGTTATTTTTAATTCGTGTTGTAGTGCATTATGTTGAATAAATCTGTGAGTTTGAATTTGAAATGGAATATTTTTTAGAGCCGTGGACATCTACCTAACTTTGGAGGCTGTAATTTAGTGCTTCTTTTATTTTTGAGTAGGTAGGTATATATTTACAGCCGCTACCCTGAACTTTACACGCGCGCATTGAAAAGTGAGGTTATTAGCAAATTTACATATTTTTATAAACAAAAATATCGTAGCATGGCGGATATACTACAGGTAATATCAATATGGCGTAGAGTTATTATATTTATATATTACGCGAAGAAGAACACTGACGAACCATACATTGATTCAATAGCGTTATGCTTCCGCCCACAAAAAGCTGTGATTGGTTAGTAAAAAGTACACGTTTATAGTGTTTTTTTTAAACAGTTCAAATATTGATAAACACGACTTAAAATAGCTATTTAAGAAAAATTATTTATTTAAATTAAGCGAAATGTAATTTTTTGAAAGGCGCCTTACATTCTTATCAACCAATTCACACACAATATACCGCAACTCTACGCTCATTACAAAATGGCGACCCGAAACATTGCATTCAACCACCCTCTTGAAGACTTTACCGGCACAAAGAAAGAACATTTGCGCAGCGCTTTGATGCAACGAGCCGAGTCTTTAGCACACGCCACACGGGTCTGTTGTTCCCACTCGAGTTGGAAACTCCGGGGAATAGCTCAGCTCATTTACTAAATAATTAACCTGTATCGTAGTCCGGGATTTTTGTTCTGTTTGTGTATTGTGATGTTTTCAGTTTAAATTTCGAATTTAGTGTATATGAGAGAGTGCCATCCACGCAGAAGTTTAGTCTAAACATCGCAGTGCTTTACCATAGGCTAAAAGCCTAGTTGGGTGCATCCCTAATAAACATTCAGGATTGGTGGATCATTGAAAATACAAATTCTCTTTATTTATTATCTGTTAAAGTCTAAAAGTAACTGAACCTTTTCACTATTGTTGGAATCTATTGAAATGTATTCAATTGATATTGATGCGCAGAACTCTGCATGGCGAAATTTTAGGCTTTTGCGATTTCAATGAAATGTATAATGTTTTATTGGCAAACCGCGAATCCCCTTTTCTATGAATAAAAGAATTATTTTTTTAATTTGTCATTTATTCGCGG
Organism: Marasmarcha lunaedactyla; assembly: GCA_923062675.1. Classification (NCBI taxonomy): domain Eukaryota; kingdom Metazoa; phylum Arthropoda; class Insecta; order Lepidoptera; family Pterophoridae; genus Marasmarcha; species Marasmarcha lunaedactyla. Next base: position 5,242,552 of record OV281339.1, on the reverse strand, counting down.
GAAAAGAAAAAATATTGTATACATTTTTAAACTTAGGTATATAGGCTTTGAGCTTGGACAGTTTATGTATCATACGTAAAGTTGACCCAATATTGGATATTTATTACAAAAAACTTAATATTAACATGTTTACAGACTAGGCACATAAGCTACCCTTGAAGATAAGCATGAAAAATCATACTTAAGAATAATTTTTATCTAGATATAAAGCCCTTTAATTACTTTTCACAACCCTGAGTACTGATGTGATGTCATAATTGATTGTTTTTGATAAGTATTTGTAACTTATGTTTGCTTATGACTAATTTTGATTATTCCTAGGGCCGATTCTTCAAACGAAGCACCAGTCGTCCACGGCCTTACGGAGTTTGGACAGGTAAGGATAATATCTATTTTTGCTGTGCGTTAAGCTGAAGCGATTTCGTATATTTATTAATTTAACAATGCGATTGTTCATGTCTAAAAACATAACATAGATCACAGTTAAGTATGTAAGTTTAGATCAATAAATATTGTAATAAATTGAAAAGTTTTTTTATACATATTTATAGCATTTCGTTTTTAAAATGCTACATAATATTAAATAATCCTTTCTGTATAATAATCCTTTTTGTTTTTACTATTGAATTATACAAAAAGCCAAATTATATTTTGAATTCACGGGTTACAATTTTTCACAGAATGTTCATTTAAAACCGCAATGATATTGGGTTAGCTCAGTAACAAGTTTTGCATCTGCAATTCCGTCCAGACCCGGGGATATTAAAATACGGTTGATATGATTTCCAATAAGCTGGGTAAATTAAACAATAATAAATTAAACAAAACTTACTGTACAATAATTAGTAACCTACATAAATTCATGATAGGCAATTTTGAAATTTATATATCTTACATAGATTGCCGTAAAAGGTATTTTTCTACAAAATTCAAATGTTTATTTTTCAACATTGACAATTGCTTGTTCTTGTAGGCGTTATATAGAGTATGACTCTAACTTTAGTTCGGAAGGACCTATGGAAAGAACTGGCACGAAACTTCACATCTTGGTATCTTTCATTATTTCCATAAAGATACACATCGCAAAATTCGGCTCGATTTCTAGTCGCATATTTAGGGACTGTTAAACTATTTTGCTGTGAAAAATAATGTTTGTCGGCCAAGTAGCGTAGTGGTAAGTAGCCCAGGCCCCAGGTTTGAGTCTTGGCCTGGGCATCACATAGGCATATGTGTGATGAACACAAATGTTTGTTCTCAGGTCATAGTTGTTGATATTTATTTATGTATGTTTATTCTCGGTAAACATACATATATATATGCGCTGTCTGGTCATCCAAAGCACAACTGCTTACTTTGGGGTCATACAGTTGGGGTCCGTATTGGAATGCATAAATTTAATTGGCATATTATAAGGCCGCATAACGTTTTTTGGCATACTGTTTGTTTCGCATAACGTTCATACAGAATAAATCATAAGGCATGCTTTATTTCCCCATAACTACATTTATAATAATAATATATTAACATAAAATGTTCATGCATAAATGGTTTTACAATAACGATTACTAATCATAACGTTTATTGGCATCTCACACTATGGCATAAAGTTTACAAGTCATACATACAGAATACCATAATTTGCCAAATATAAATGGACTATAAAATTAATAACCAATAAATTAATAATTTTCGGCATTACCTACATACTGACTAACCTGCCTCTCATCTCATAATGCCAACTTTGCAAAGATCCAACCGCTCGCAAAATGTCAACTTCTCAGAATGCCAACTTCTCAGAAAGCCAATTTCTCACAATTCTAACTTCTTACAATGACAACTTCTGAAGGGACTGACGTGCTGTTTGTTTGAACTAAATTGAACCGAAGTTGTTTTTCGCCAAAGTCGCTTTTCGTGAAAGGCTTGCAATGGTACATAATTAGGTCCTGGCGCTTCACCGGGTGCTGCCGCACTACGCTCGCTTCGCTCGCTCGGCTCGCGCGTGTATTAACTACATACAAACCTAACCTAACCCAATTGAACGGGTGCGTCTCATTTCGTAGTCTGTCCCTTCAGAAGTGTCATTTTGCGAAATCGGCATAATGCGAAGTTGGCATTCTGAGAAGTTGGCATTTCGAGAAGTTGGCATTCTGAGAAGTTGTAATTTTGCGAGTGGTTGGCAGTTTGCGAAGTTGGCATTATGAGATGAGACTCTAACCTGCTCCTCCTCGCTGCGCTCGACATCGCACCTGATATTATTTATTGTTACTTTCAAAACTCAAAATAAAGTTTACATAAACATAAAGGCACCAAAAGTTTTTTTATTACTTTACATTTATGACTTTAGAGGTTATGAATACTTCCATTATGCGTTTTGTATTTTATGATAATTTTTCTTTAATCGTAAAACAGTTATGTCCTCTACATTTATGCTGTGTACAATAATGATAAAGAAAATTAAGTGAGTGAAACTTATGGCAATGAAACCATTCTGCGTGTATAATATTCCGCTTATCTCAATTTATGCGAAAAAACTTTATGCTTAAATAGTTAAGCCAAACTACGTTATGATAAAAAAAATTATGCGACCGAAAGGGCTCCCATACAGTTAGTGTGTTTGTCTGGGGATTATTATTGTTACTATCTCACTTCTAAGGACTCAGTTCTTACGACGATGCCTCATTTAAGTGAGAATTATTAACCCTAGACTGCCAGACAATAGTGGCAATGGGATGTGGAGTAGTATAAAATCAAAACCGCAGAATAGTTCTGGCCAATATCTTGATGTTTCAAAAAATCTTTGTCTCAAGTATCTTTTAAACTTGTCTTTTATCGTAATCATGTGATATTCTTTTATAAGCGAAAAAAATATACACATATTAAAAATATAAGTAAAGTTATCGCAATCTAGAAACTTATGGACACAACTGTATGGGGCGGTAACCACAAATTTGGGGCGGCTCGTTCCGTTCGGCATTGTCATTCAATTACTTGTTGAATGACAAATGCCGACTCAAAGCATACTATCACACATATTCGGGTTGTGCCGATGGGGAACTATAATTAAGCTTAATAAAGTCAGCATTTAGAACCCCATAATGTTTTTATTAAAACGATTACTATTTGTATCGTATACACGAACTAAAGTTTATTTGACAAAATTATTAAAAATAAGTCTCTTCTCTTTGTTGGCGTTGATAACATTTCGATACAATTAACTTGCACAAATGGACACTGTACATAGTTTGACCACACACTGAATCATCACATCCGCTGTGCTTTTTTGCTATACAGTAGACTTTAGCATTGAAACCTAATTTAGACATTTTTTGAATTAATAATATGAATTTTTTATCGAGTTAACTGTACTGTTTTTTGTACAACCCAAAAACATATGTACAGGCTGTCCCAAAAATCATCAGAAAAATCATTTAAAAAAATCCATCCCATGTTCTTCAGAAATTATGGGCATTAATAAAAAAAGCAGAATTTCTAAAATTTTTAACCATTTTAGCTATTACTACCACCTCTTGCTTAGTGTAGTAAAAGTTAATACTTAATTTATATTCCACCAAGCTTGCCAATTATGGTTTGGCACAATTTTTGCATAGTAAGTTAGATTGTGTCTTCGAAGAAATATTACTTGAACTAACAGAACCTTCGAATTAACTAATGTCAGTTGTCTGACTTTCACAATTAGACGAGGTAATCGAGTTATCTAAGTGCTACATTTAACATCTATCAGTTCTTTTAACATTGCAAAACTAAATTATGCGAAAACATTACTATACCTAAAAATACATCAAATGACGTAAGTATAGTGCTTTTCTAAGATAATTAACGCGCAGTCCCATTAAGCTCTTCATTAGCTGCTAATTTCTGAATAAAATCAAGAAACACACATGCAAAAAGCATTATGCGAGCAGCAAACTTTAGAACGGGTTTATCTAACGTTGATAATCAAGGGTTCGGCTAACGCCAAAGTTCTCGTAATGAAAATGTTACCGTACCTCAAAAGCGCTAAACTCTGTCAGCTAAGTTGAGCTCACCGAGCTTATTCCTATAGAGTATTCACTTTAAAAGTTTGGGTTCGCAATATACGCGGCTCAAGTCAGGGAAATAAGATATTGTAAGTAGACAAAATATTAATATTTTAATGTCTCGCTCACAATTAATTTAGAACGGTTTTCTAATCGACCGACTCATGCTGGTGATATGAGTAGCATAGGTAACCTCTTTTATGAATCACGTCAAATTAGTGACTCACTGCATGCGCGTCTATATTCCATAGGGGTAAAAAGATATTAATGAGACATTGAGTAGCTTATGACTCTGCAGTATTTTCAACTAGAACAGTACAGAACCACTTCAAAAATTGATTGAATCAATCGAACGAACGATTATTTTCAATTAATGAAGAAGCTAATCCATTATAGGTGGCGTGGCCAGAAGGAATGTTCAGTTTTTGACTATTCAAAGGGAAAATACAAACTATTTGCTCCATGATTTCAGTCCGATCCACTCCATATCTCAAAATCTACAACAACGTTTGAAAATCTAACGGAGAACCGTGCTACCCAAATACATTTAAGTCCCACTTTCTCTAGCACAAAAGGCATGTTTTATCAATAAATCGGGGGCCGGGGTCAAATTTTTAGGGAACGAAACCCAAATATCATTTAAATCTATTTCAGCCCTGTCCTTTGAGCCGCTTATATCTTTTCGAAAAGCTCCCTAATCTGTGCTACATGCTCTACTCATGGGCTACTGAAATTTACTGTGTTGTATGAAACTCAGCACGTCCCAGTACTTGCGTCGCGCCTAACATCAGACCCAAAAGCGTTTCAGCACGTCACGCTCTGCCTCTATGCATGTTAAACTTCATCGCGAGCTCTGCGAAGACTTTAAAGTAATACCTAAGGGATGCTATAAGTTTCTTTGGAGCGCTCTAATAGAATTATATTTTGAGGTGTTCAACCTATTTACTTGAGGTAAATTACATTCAACTACTAAAATGAATAGCAAGAATGTCTCAAAATTATAAGAATGTGAGACGATGTCAGTTATAACATAACTTTGTTTATCATTCATAAAACTAACAAACTTTTTTTTCCCTTTAATATACGGGGTAGAATTCTGTTATGCAACCTACAAAGAAACACCTCAACAAAATAATGAAGGTAGCAAATTACACTCGAAGGAAATCCTTTATTTTGATATAGTTTAAGTTAAACATATGTATTTGAATGCAGAGAAACTGAATGAAAAATAATGTACTTATGTATTCTGTACAGGTATTTCTAATATGGTATATATGTTTGTATATATATGTATATGTGTAGATTCATGTATGTACATTCATAAATATTTATTGAACCGTAATATTTAAAATTAAATTATTTTAAATTTAGTATTTTAGTATATTAAGTCGTAGTACACACTATCATTGCATTTTGACCAAACTCTCCAGTCTTGGGTCTGCTGGAAGAAATTTCTTTAGAAATAAGCTGTACCGTTGTACTTGCATATTTTGTATTGTTTCTATAAATTATCTGTTAACCTCTGTGTACGTAAAATTATAAATCATTATATTTTTAAATACGCCTGCCACACCCGGGTATCTCGCATTGATATAATTGGCCATTGTAATCACATTTGGTTGTGTTGCGGTCAAAAGGACCGAACAGCCATTACAATTAGTGACACAATGACCATTCCAACTAAAGCCAACTTAAGCTTACTGATATAACAAACGCATCCGATAATGAGAATTGAAACAACCATGACTAGTGATGTACATGGATGTCAATAAAAAATTGGTTGGTCGAGTACGCGTTTGCCGGGTATGAAAAGAGCAGTATTTTTGTTAATGAAATTAAACATATTTTATTTTAAAAAGACTTTAAAGCAAATATGCTGAAAGTCGATTATTCAAAAATGGCTACTCTATGATAAATTCATGAATAATGATATAACATTAACAAATTATATGTTATGATAACAACTTTGCCTGCAGCTTTCCTCAAAACACGGAGTGAATATATCTATCTCTATAAATATTATTCTCTCTTATGTCTACGGCAAAGTTACTCAATAGTAAATTCATCAAAATTTGTGTATACGTGAAATCATAACAAGCAGTCATTAGATTTTACAAGGTAAATAAATCTCCCACTTTATTAGATATTTTAATAAAATTATGTTCAGGAATTAATATAGGTGTTACGTATTTTAGCAATCAGCCGAAAATTTCTATTCTCCGTGTTAGACCACAAGCCATCAGAAGCAGGTGTTGGCTGTGAATAGTTTCAAGCTAGCTAGCTCTCTTTAATACACCAAAGATAAATTATATCGAAGCTGAAACGTAACAAAAGTTGTAAAGTTACGGGATTGAAAAAATAAATCTTAAAACAAACGGCTCTGATTTATATTTCTTTGTCATTTAAATCGTTACCGTCAACAAGGAAAATTTCTAAAAAAGTTTTGTTCAATATTTTGGTAAAATCGAGTCAAAAGTCTACTTATTTTCGACTTTTATCCGACAACTTTATTTTCCTTTGTCATAGCCGGCTATCGACCAATTGATCACCTGGTGGAATCTGCGTCCGCATCCGCGATGGCGTTGCTGACGGTAGGCGTCAGTTGGAATTGCCTTTGTTTCGCTCGCTCGGGTCGCTCACTTCCCTTTAATATGGTTGAGGAGGGCGATGGCTGGATACCGCGTTAACTCGTGAACGGGTGCCGTTTGAGAGTGTTAGTCCTTTGGATACTTGAAGTTTCTTGCCAGTTGTTCATCACGAAGGTTTTTCCGAACTGGTGGTAGAGTCATGCTTTATTTGACGTCAATAAGAATAAGTAATTGTCGATGTTGAGAAATAAATATTTCATTTCATTTCAGTAATTGCACTGGCTGTTCTTTCTTATTTATTCATTCCCCCCCCCCCCCCAGACGAGATAATAATAATAAATCCCCAGACAAACACACCAACTGTATGGCACCAAAGTGAGCAGAACTTGTGTCATGGATGACCATACAGCGAAATGGGGAAGAAACCCATATTAAACACATATATATATATAAGTATCAACAACCATAGCCCGAGAATAGACATCGGTGTTTGCACACAAATGAATGCCCCGGCCAGGATTCGAACCCGGGACGTCTGGCATGGAAGGCAAGGCTACTTACCTCCATACCATACAGGCCGTCATAACAACATTATAATATATAACAACCTTATAATAAATAACTTCCTTATAATAAATAACAACCTTATAATAAATAACTTCCTTATAATAAATAACAACCTTCTAATAAATAACAACCTTATAATAAATAACAACCTTCTAATAAATAACAACCCTATAATAAATAACTTCCTTATAATAAATAACAACCTTATAATAAATAACAACCTTATAATAAATAACAACCTTATAATAAATAACAATTAATAAATAACTTCCTTATAATAACTAACAACCTTATAATAAATAACAACCTTATAATAAATAAAAACCTTGTAATAAATAACAACCTTATAATAAATAACAACCTTATAATAAATAACAACCTTATAATAAATAACAACCTTATAATAAATAACAACCTTATAATAAATAACAACATTATAATAAATAACAACCTTATAATAAGAACCTTATAATAAATCATATTTGCTTTCTAGTCATGGATGTGTATGTATGTTTATTTAAGTTTATTTCTAATATTTATATTTAAAAAAATGTATATCTGTGTTTATTTATATATTTCTTAAGATAATTTATCCGTTATCTAGTATCCATAACACAGGTTCTTAATGATACTTAACTTGGGCTAGATAATGTGGTGTGATTGTTAGAAATATTTATTTATTTATTAATTATTTCATATATAGATATCAGCATCACCCAACTTAGGGTTGGTTCCAGGCACATTATAGTCCACCACGGTTGGCCACCGGAGGTTCGCACACTTTTCCATATTATTATATTATTTTCTCTCGAAGTTTTCCGTTCCGTTAGAGGTGTCGGTTTAATGTATTTACGTTGTAAAAGCTCATTGGTACATTTGCCAGTCACCGGGGTTCGAACCCGGGACCTCCAGCGCTTTAACCACTGCTCTACCAACTCCCTACAAATTGAATGTCAAAGTAAAATAAAATTCGAACACCTTATGCTTACATTGCATATATTAAAATGAAAAGAAATATTTATTTCTCAACATTGACAATTACTTGTTCTTACTGACGTCAAATAAACCGTACCCTACCACCAGTTCGACAAAACCTTCGTGAAGAAGAACTGGCAAGAAACTTCACTTCATATTTTTTTCAAAATAAATGTACATATTCTCTTTATGTCTTTACAAAATTATTCTTATCTGCATCTGTTAGCTCGGCAAGTCTCCCCCCCCCCCAAGTATCCAAACGACGAACACCCTCAAATGGTGTCAAGAATATCTAAATTAATATTAGGTCATTACATATGAAATTGGCATTTTCTAAGGGAGGAACATAAAGTCAATTTTTTTGAAATATAATATATTTATTTAATCCAAGTATGTACCATTGCTATTATGATGCCCTTTTGTCATCGCATAGGTAGCTCATTGATCCCTTTACTAAAAAAACATTCGGACGGGAATCAATAAAATCTTTGAAGGCGCTTTGGAGTTGGCCCCATCGGAGTTGAATTTTTTTCCCTTGCAAGAAGTTATCCAAATTTCGAAAAATATGGTAATCTGTTGGAGCAAGGTCCGGGGAGTACGGTGAATGTCTTAGACATTCCAATTGAAGCTCCTCTAACTTGGTAGCCGTCTGTTGTGCAGTGTGTGGTCTAGCGTTGTCCTGAAGCAGCAGTGGCATAGAGCGATTGACCAGCGTCGGTTGTTTAGCAGCTAGCTTTTCCATCATCGTGGCCAGATTTATTAAAACTGTAGTGAACTATACCGGTACTAGTCCACCAAACGCTCACTAGTAACCTTTTTTGGGTCAACTTTCGCTTGGGGCAGGATTTGGCTGGTTCGCCAGGGTTCAACCATTGCGATGAGCGTTTCCGATCGTCGTACAGGATCCAATTTTCCTCACAGGTGATGATTCGATTTAAAATCTTTTCATTATTGTGCCGCTTGAGTAATGTAACGCGACAGTCGACGCATGTTTGTCAGTTTGCTGCACTCAATCCACGAGGTACCCACCTCTCAAGCTTTTTCACCTTCCCAATTTGCTTCAAGTGGATTAAAACAGTTTTGTCACTAACAACGCAGCCCACAGCTAACTCGGACGTGGTTTGCGATGGATCCGGTTCCACAATAGCCTTCAATTCTTCATTATCAGTTTTGGTCTCCGGCCGTCCACGGGGCTTGTTCTGCAGGTCGAAATTTCCAGAATGAAAACGTTGGAACCAAAATAGCACTGTCTTTTCTTTTGCCATACACAGCATTAATACTTCGAGCCATTTCTGCAGCACCGGTGCCACAGTGGAACTCGTACTCGTAAATAACGCGATATTTCAAGTTTTTTATTTTGTCAACTAAGTGACACTAAGAAAAACAAAAGAATTTCGGTTTTCGTATACATTTGAAATTGGAATTCTCAACCAAAGAGGAGATAATACAGATCAAAGTGGCTAATACGACAAAACGCCAATTTCATATGTAAGGACCTAATATCCATCCATAATATCCAATAACATAATATACAACAATATCACCATAATATCCAATAGTAAATAAAATATACTAGTAATCTTATATTTCTATAATGTACGACGTAAGTCTGTCAGATACATTATGCGAGAGTTCACAAAAGTCAGGAGGCAGTTCTCGAGCGTCGTGCCAAGTTTCCGTTCCCTCTGTTTATTGAATCTATAAAATGAAACTTCGCTCACGATTTCTCGTAAAATTTTAAATATCTTTATTATTCAATGTTGTGCAGGCAATATTGTCATAAAAAATTGATAATCATATCCGAGACATTTGTCCCAGTCCATTTTTTTTACTTTTTATAGATATAATTCAAATCGATTGAATCAAAAATTCAATCAATTGCCTATTAATAAATGTGATTGTTTGTATATATGCAATTATTTGCAATCTTCATGTTAACTAAAGAATATCATAAAGGCTTTCATGTACTGTGACTAAATCGTTTTTTACCGACTTTTGTTGTGCTCCTGAATGATATTTACATAATTGCAGGTTGATATTAAATAAAATAACAAAATGAATTCGCTCTGAGCGTAATTTCATCTCAGGTTTAAGGACCAAAATAAAGTTTACCATTAAACTCCGTATAAAAGAATAAAATCAAAGAAATAGTTGTTTTTGGTTCCTGAAAGTAATTATTTATGAAACCTGTCGAATGAGGAAGCGAAGGTGGCAAGGTAATTAAATTGTAAAACGATGATTAATTGGAGTTAAAATTACCTTTAACGCGAACCGAACCATTTGCTAAACAATTTGCCAATGTAACCTGAACCTGAGGATTTAATTTATCATAAATATACAACTTCAATCATCGTGTAATCATAGTAGAAAGATATTTGTGCAGAACCAAACTTTTGAATTTTAACATAACTTTCATAGGGATAAATAAAAAATTGTTTATTGCAGTGTAAAGACAGACGTTAATACATTTAAAAAAAACAGGTATTTTTACTCTAACTCTTGTTCAGCAAACCTTCAGTTTTATTTAAATTCTATATCTGAAATACTTATCGAAGGTTAAAGATAAAATTGTAAGATTTGGAAATGTTTTTTAACTTGTTGAAAATTATGAGACGATAAATAAGAACGATTCGTGCAAGAGAACTTGGTCTAAAACTTTTGAAAACAGCGGGTCAGTGTTACTGCTTTTAAAACAAGGTTTTTTCAAATTAGGTAGGTAGGGTTATAATTAGGTAGGTTATAATAATAGTAATTTAAAGATCTTTGTTCTCGGAAAGAGATGATTCTCCGATCGTCTTTTGCTTTTGTTCAAAATCGCCGCGCAGTATAACAGTAATGTATATATTGATTCGGGACATTCTAAGAACCCAAAATACGAAGTCGAGTCCTGGCCGGGGCATTCATTTGTGTGATGAACACAGATATTTGTTCTCGGGTCACGGCTGTTTGTATTTATATATGTATGTTTATTCTGGTTTCCCCCCCAGTTCGATGTATGGTCATCCATAACACAAGCCCTGCTTACTTTGGGCCTTGGTGTGTTTGTCTGGGGATTTATTTATAAATCACTATGCTCTAAAAGTGTCACATTTGAGAGTTATGCGATGAAAAATATTGAAACAGAAAACCAATATAGCGCTATAAAAAGTATATACAGCCTTTTTATGCACAGTATAAATATCAACAAACAATTCTTGACTTTGTCAGACATTTAACTATTACATTATTATATTTTACCATATTTTAAACTGAGCTGTAATACAAGACACCATTAACCTGAATAAAAATCAATTTTAAATATTTTTACGTAATATGTTAAATTTAAAAAACAATTCGTGTCTTGTCCCACCTATGAGTATAAACTTGTATCATTCTGAATAAACTTAAATGATTAAGTGTCCATGCTCGAGAACTTTTTCTGTTGCTAGAGTTATGCCCAAAAAAGTTTGATCCAACTAAGAATTGTGGTTTGAACCTGTAGTAAATAGCTAGTGTAAATAAAGTCTTTAAAGTGATTTATGTGGGGCTTTCTTGGCTTGTCTACAACAATCTTTCTCTGTCTGAAATGTGACACTTTAAAGCATAGTGGCCCATATTTGTGCATTTGTTATACGTGTTATATTTGATTTTTACAAATTTATCTTACGCGGTCAGTCTTAATCTTCATAAATTTTAAAAATGTACCACGTAGGTACTTAGTAAAGTTAGTTAGTTTTTAAATGCCGGACTAAGAACCAAGAACTGCTATTTGGACCTACTTTAGTGCGTAGTAAGGCCATATTAAGGTCCTTTTAGTAGGGTCCTTTTATGTTCTTGTATTACAATATGTTTACGCGTATAACTCTGTTTTGTGACACTTAAGAGCATAATGGCTGCTACTTTCATAATCCTTAGTGTCCCCAATCGTTTAACACAGGTTTTACAGTGCGCCGCAATTCCGATTCTTTGTCAAACTACATAACATACTGTCTGCATATTACACTTGCTATGGGGTCTTTTATATTGAGATTACGTTAAAAGTATGTTTTTTTAATAGTAAAATGTTCGATAAGCTGCTACAGCATGTAAAAAAGCTTCAAATAATTATTTTAATTCTGTATAACTTTTTCTGTTAGGACTTCGTGATAATAAATTACTTAAAAATGTTGTTTTATATAGTAATAAAAAGCATGTTATCCCTCACTGTCATTAAAATACATTAATGTCTGTTTTCTGAAGAATATTTGATGTTTAAATTCATTTCTTTGAAAAAATAACGACGAAGCTGAAATTGTAACTAGAAAACTTGACGTAGCTTAAAAGAATACGACGAACAATTAATTTCATATCCATGCCCACAGAAGCTTCTACCGGGTCAATCATCAATCTGTCCACGTTTTTTTTAGGTTTTATGTCTTGGATTCCAAAGTCCAGCCTCGTGTTGGCGATAACATTTTTTTAAATTTAATTTTAGTAAATAAAGAGATACGTCAACATATAAGATTTTTGAATGGATTTTTTTGTATCTCTATTGTTAGTTTATTTTATCAATATTTTAAGAATCTCTGTACATTTTTTGGTATTTTTACTTCTTATATAATGGGACGAATGTAATTTGAAATCAAAAATATGTCTGTATAAATAAAAATAACAATTTAATGTGATCTCACCATTCATTTGTCTGCGAAAATAAAAGTTTGGAAGAACTAGATTGCTTATATAGGCTAAACTATCGATATAAGTTTAAACGTGTTTCTACAGCAATGATAATTTTATTTTTTATTTTTAATAAACTTTAATTAAAAAGTGGATTAATTTTAAAGAAGAGATTGTGGCATTAATCATTATATTACGTAACATATTTTAGGTGATACAGTTAATGCATTGTGTTAAAAATATATTGTTTTTCGTGGCGTAGCATCGCCGTAAACTCAATTGCTTTGTACGTGGAGCAAACGCTGTACAACAACAAAAATCTGAAAATAGAAACACTACTTCATAGAAACTTTTCTAACATTTGGCAAAATAAATTCTTCCTCAGATTTTAACTCGGGTCAAACTTTTTGAATATCTTCGTAATTCTGGCTCTTATTATTCAAACTGCGACGGTCAAAACGTTTGAAAACGGAACAATGATAAATCGCAGGTGCCAACAAAACCTGGAGCAACTTTACAAAGGAACCCATTATTATCATTATGATGAAAAATGATGATTCCTTGCTCTAGAATAAAAGTTAGGGATAAGGAAAATGAAAACTCTCTCCGTCTCAAAGGATATGCAAAAGGTTATTTTGTTTTATTTGTGTAATATTGTTTGACTTTTTAAAAGACGAGATAAGTTGCTACGGTTGGTAATTTAAAATTGTAAGGAAAGCGTTAATATTTTCCTAAGTTTTTGACATTAATACATGTTAACTTTGATTTGTTATTTGACGCTTTCCATTTACTTATAATTTACTCAGGTAGAAATTAAAATTATTTTTTCACTTAATAAGTTTCAGATTTCGAGCAAGTTAGGGTGATTTTTTTTTACTCATATCTATTTACGAAAATGAATGTTTTGCTTTTTGAGCGCAAATCATAAAGGATACTCAACATGGTCGGATATGAACACGAATAGATATTTTTTTGAATGCATTTGCGACTGGACCTTTATTATATTTAGTGCAAATATTACTTTTAAATATGCTTTGATAGCAAAATATTCTCATATTGTTAATGAGTTATTTATTGTAAATGATAAATTTACTACTACTAGGTTTTAAAAATGTTTTATAAGAACATTGAGGCAATCATTATTATGAGCTTTTAAAGCAGGGTCAAACTTAATTCCTTCATTTCAATCAAAGGCTGCGTAACCAATCCTATCCACGCACTTCAACTGCAATTTCTCCCCAACAGAAAGTGGTTCGCGAGATGAACCGGCTGGGGATGATCGTGGACCTGTCCCACGTGGGGGAGAACACCACTCGAGCAGCCATCAAACTGTCGAAGGCGCCGGTGATCTTCAGCCACTCGTCTGCCTACAGCCTCTGCAAGCACAAGAGGAACGTTCCTGATGATATCATGATGGATTTGGTGAGTTTTGGTTTCTAGGTAAAATTGTCGATTGAGTTTTTAGTCGTTTAAATGAGACCACATTTTCACGTTAAAATCTAATTAATTTAAATAAGGAAAAAGGTAAATGTACTTACATTCAAAATATATTTAAGCTCGTGCCACTGAACGCGCAACTCGAACTCGAACTCTTTAAATAAAAAAATATTTCTTAAAATTCTTATTGATTGAACACCAACAAAAACGAATGAAACATTCTACTGGACTTCCCTTCCTTTCTTTATTTTTGTTATTCAGTTTCTAAACAAAATGTATTTTTATTTATGTTTTCGTTTCAGAAACAAAATGGCGGTATTATCATGGTAAACTTTTTCCCGGACTTTGTGAAGTGCTCTCCCAACGCAACCATCTCGGACGTCGCCGGTAAGTAGGTACAAGGACTTAGAGCCTATATTGCTTGTGGGGTAATTTAAAATTGAAAATTCAAAGTATAATCATATATTAGCGAAAGTCATAGATTGATAATGTTATTATAAACCTGTAAAGGACATACGTAGATTTTTTGTCGACTTAAAGCAACAAAGTATTCGCAAAGGACAACAACAGATATAAACATGATTGAATGTCGAATACTGTTGTGCAAAAACTAAAATAATCGAATGATAGCAGGGCTGTTTTTTTAAATCGAATTATATTTGGCCAATAACAGCAGACTTTAACATTTTTAGATCTGTTATTAATTATTCAAATTTAAAAAAAAAACATCTCGACTTCGTTCTACGTTTCTTAAATTAATTAAAACTACACTATTTCCATTTCTTTATTTTCTCGATGACAGCTCCTGTGTAACCTTGTGCGAGCGTTTTTTTTACATTATGTATGTATTATTTTATAAAAATATGACGTATACACACGTACAAGGTTATATAATACTAGAGTCGGAGAAACTGATAGGGATGGAGCTATTGGATGGAGCTAGAGAGCATTATATCAAATTAGAACTGTCATCGAGAAAATAAAGAAAGGGAAATAGTATAGCATAACAATCTGACGTCCATTTTACACTCAACACTAATAGGAAAGCACATGTCATTACAGTTTATCTCGTGACCTCGATCTTGTTAGAGACGGTAATACGTATGCTTCTAAACTAAAGAACATTGAGAGCCTTTACATTATTCAATGGATTAGTTTGTCAAAGCTGCCCGTTGTCAAATTTGAGGAAAGGTTCGGTCTCAGTGAAGGCGTAGCAGTCTGGTTATCTTGTGCAGGATAACTCCTAGTATATTATTTCTTTTTCAAAAGCTTTATATTTGAAAAATTCCAAATTCATCCTGAACAACTAATAAATATTTATGATGTACGCTGAGTTACGTTAAATAATTGTTTATATTATGACCTATGATTTTTTTGGTAATTTAGAGAAAAAGCTACTTTCATCTAAACTCGTTTGGCGGAATAAAATTTTTATTGCCAAAGTGAATATGATATAAAACTCTTGATTGGAATTCTTCAGCGATATAACGATTTCGCAGTTGGTGACATCAACGTTTGAATTAGCGATTTTTTTTTTCGCGCAAATGTCAATAGAGTAAAACTTGCTATTTCCAGTATTTAGAGTTTTTTTCCTCTAGATGGCATTGCAAAATTCCACCCTGTATAACACGATTCCAGGTAATCTCTCTGTTGATGTTCAATGACTCTTGTACCCATATTTTTAAGATTTTTTGTTGAGGAAAAGGATGAAAAATAGGAAGCATTCTTTCAAATATTTTTGACTATCCGTCAGTGATATCATATATTGTAATATACAATTATTATAATATACCAATTGTGACTCGGTACTTACAAAATATTTACTATAACCCCCAAATATTGGTCTACTATTTAGCAGAAAAGCCAGTACCTAAATTTATAGAGGCCCTCTGCACTATTATATGGCTGTGACGTAGAAGGACTCAGATAGTTTCATTACATGTTACATGAAATTTTACTCAATTTCGTTTTAATTTGGCATTTTGTTACTCAATTTGACATACTAAGCTGAAGTACTCAGCCCACAAGCTGAGAAGTAAGCAATACACAGTACGCTACGTGTTAACTTGCAAATAACTTATCGTATACTTGGTTTTATATTTACTAATATACCTGTAATAATCAGTACAGGCATAATTCAAGTGAAAAATACTTTACAGTTTATTTTAATGTTCGTACAAGTCCTCTACTTAATTATTTCTTTCATCGTAAGCGAACTAAAATCTTTAAATATAATTTTATGAAGTGAGCAAGTTAAGGAACTAGGCGAAGTGTAAGGTAGCTTTCACCTTCCTACGGAGACCTTCTCAGCGGATCATTGCAAAGTTGTAAAATTATTTTAACAGGGCACATTACACCAACTTTTTAGATTCATCGACTTTAAGCTATTAAACTGTTTTTTGGATATGTTGAAGTTGGTTATTTGTTTTAAGATTCTGGAAGTCGAAAAAAATCGCGAAAAGTACTTGTTTTATTCATGTTTTATCATTAATATATCTGAGTTCTAATGGCATTTCAAATTAATGTTTATACGGAAAGATTGTTATTTTATTGTTCAGCAGTTCCTCAAAACACTGTTTTGGACGCTTCGACAGTTTTCTTTTAAATTAGGAAATATTCAAGTTGTTTGTTTAAACGCGATTGGCAACTATCGCTATCCTCTTCACTCTCGTGTTAAAAACAATTGTTGATTTATTTCGTTTCGCAAAGTTTGTGAATGAACTAATAATTTATCGGTATCCTAAGATTCTTAACCTTCTAAACTTAGTTATTTCGTCAGGTCAATCTGTAGCAGTAAAGACATACGACAAGAAAGCAACAAAAATTAATTTAAATTTAAATTAAAAATACATTTATTGTCTACATTAAAATAAATTACATGTTACTAGTAGATAATTATTAATGAGACTCTCGTTCCTGCAGTCAAACTGTTTAACAGTTTTGCGGGACTGTAATTTAGTTATAAGATTGTTTTGTATACTTAATAAATAAATAAATAAAATAAAAAAAAAATATTCTGTATATTACAGGTCTGTTTATAATATTTGCGTATCGTAGCATGTGAATAAGCGTAATTACTTACTTCTACTGCAAACTTACGTGATTTTGAGAAAAAGAACAAAAAATTTGTATTGGTTATATTTTTTATTACATCTTTTCAAATAACTCTCCACCAAAAACAAAGTTTCATGCGTCTGAACCAATTTTCAAAGCACATTTTTCAGTCTGCAACACTCACTTCCTCAACGCCCTTCTCGAATGCAGTGAGCGCATCTTCCGGGTAAAAACTGTACACCTTGAGCTGATTTTCAATTTAACGGAACAAGAAAGAGTCACGCGGTGCCAGATCAGGGCTGTAAGGCAGGTGACCCAAAAGTTTTTCCGGTGTGGTGTTTAGGAAGTCCCTCGCGTTGTCGTGGAAGAGTAAAGAGCCTGGGAGTCCCGTGTTCCGTCGCCTGTTGCTCCAGCAGCAAAAACTTCTGGCAAGCATTTGGTAGTGTACCACTCTGCATTGATGCTACTTAAGCGGGTTGATATTTAATATCCCATTAAGGAGAAAAAACCGGTAACCAAAATTTTTCACTTTCGTAGGCGTTGGTTCGTTTTCAAACAGCCGCTAAAATATTGATAAACCAAGATTTGGCACCTGTTATGATTTCGTAAACACGGTAGAAAGAACCTTATTATGAATGCATTAATGATATTATGGCACTATTCCACGCGCGCCTGCTTCTGAACATTGGTTAGGCTGAGGGGTACCCAACGCGGAACAATCCTCCTCACGTAAAGATGGTGGTGTAGAATATTATAAAAAAACTTCCTGATCCAATCTGCAGATTATGTTGATTCTCCTCGTATGCAATGCGCCGGTTTTGTTGAATCAAATGTTTCACTTGGAGCACGTTTTCATCCGTAACAGCAAATATTCATTTTAAATAATCGAATTTTCAAAATAAGTAATTCGCCAGCGTTCCATACATAAGATCTTTTTTTTGCCTAATTTTCTAAGTGGCCTGGTAGTTCGTTTCGGTAAATCTCAGGATTAAACAAATCTAAACTCCAAAAAATTTTTTTAGATTTTTAATGTTAGTCTAAAAACCCAGTAATTAATACAAAAGAGTGCGGCAGATACTTCCACTCGTTTGCCGGCGAAATTAAAAAAAAATACACAGTGTTCCATAAAAAGTAACTTTACAATTGAATCCAATGAAGGATAGAAAAAGAATAAAATCAAACTTTTCTTTGTATTGTATTCCATAGACAAACAGTCTGAGGAAAGTCAAATGTTTTCCCTCAAAAGGCCTGTTAGTATCTTTCGTATCTGATAGGAATCTACGTTTTATTTGTGTTTACCAATAATTGACTCTTTAAGCAATTACCCCAGGCGTCGTCTTTATTGTATTATTTTAATTTCTTCCTTTTCCCGTTGTTATTTTGTGTACTTAAGTCACTTGATATGATTAGTTGTGTCTTTCTAATTCGCCGTCGCTATTTATGTTGTTCAAAACTAAGTATACAATTTTAGAAATTGTTAGGTAACTTGATAAGATGAAACAGACAGACACAAAAGTCAAATTAATAACACACCTCTGTTTGCGTGGGGTTTAAAAATAATTTATAAATAAAACAAAACAAGTAAATGAGTAACATTAATTTGTATCACGTTACAAGGTGATTGTACAAGCTATTTACACACATTACCTCGCGCTAGTTAGTCAACTAGGCAACGGCCCTGCAGGCGGTGATGAAGGCGTCTGGTAATGTAAGATAATTAACGCTGTACACTCTGGTATTACCCCTGGGTAACGTTGTGCGTTATGGCTGTTAGAGCATGAAGCTTATATGTGAAATCCGATATTTAAAAAGAATTACTTCCTAAAAGTTTATTTTGTAATTATAAAGTGTTGAAAAACATCAACTTCTCGTCGAAGGTTATGGTTTTTATTTACATTATAAATTTTTTTATAATTTCGATATAAAATTTTATAATAATGATTATAGGTGACTTTTCCTCAGTAGTTTTTTGTGCAAACATTATTTAAAGTTAAAACAATGAGGGTAGAACTGTTTAGTTATTCCTCAGGGACAGATAAGTACCGACCTACTTTAATTTCACACATGAAGCGTCTAACGACGCATACTTAAAAATTATTCTAATTTCTTAATACCAAATCCGAAACTATAACCGTTTTTACCATTATAAAATACGTTACTTACAAACAACGAATCAATAAGTACATAAAACCGGCTTTAGATACTATTACATCAATTACAAATTCGAATACTCGTTTACAGTCTGATAACATGTAAATTGGGTTTCCGAAATCCCATCGTGGCGCTATTGTGCCATAATAAGCGATATCTAAGGCCAAAAGTTCGGATATCTGAGCGTAGTTCCGCAACTTTATGGAATTCAGGACTTAGTTTTGTCGTGCGGCGACGGTGTCATCAAGTTCGAGATTTTGGTTCAGTTCCAATGGGGTAAGTTTGTTCTGAAACGTACGTCCAACTTCACTGTTCAAATTATTCTGTGTTGTACGTCTTAAGTGGCATCAACAAAGCCTTTATTATTGGATTACTAATAACTTCTTGGATTATTTTTACCGGAGTTTACTATGGTTTTGATTGAAAACTTTGACTTTTTTTTAAAATTTATAACCTATCTGTCAACAGAAACGTTATTTGACAAATTGTAGGCTACTGAACGGTCATATTGACTAGCTTTTTAGGAGTCCTCATAGATTCCATGAAAAATTTAATATCACCTGATTTGCATTGGCAGTTATCCCTCCTGTATTATACTTTTTAGTAAATTGTTCAATCAGCTACATCCAACTTGATCTATCATTGAATTTTCGAATCGAGCACATCGGAATTTAGACCTCGACTCGGTTAGGAGGATGAACAGGCGTGTATGATCCTTGTTTTCATCGTCACTTTCCATCAGGTGAGATGGAAGACAAACGCCTGCTAATTATTAATAAAAAAAATAATTCCCAGGTTTATTTCAAAGCGTCCTCAATTGTACGTTCCTAAACAAGTCAAGAGAACGCTTGTTAATTGAAGCAAAGTATTTCCTGTTCCTAGAAACGTTAAAAGACTTTCGTCGTTGGTTTCAATTAAAGCAGACAAAAGTTTCTTCGACATAGGCCTAAATCGAAGTATCTTTCACCCACGCTACCCGTAAATTCTGAACAAAAGGAACAATTTAACTTTGTACAGAATCTAGAACACGGTACTGTTGTTTTCAATGTATAAACTAGGTACGCCTTGTAAATCCGGGCAAACAAACGAATTTATAGGTTTCTCTTATCTACATGCTGGCATTAAACCAATCGCGTTTTGAAATAGCCCGGCCATTAGTAGGTATTAGCTGTGCCAAAGAGATTAGTTAAAGCGTGTTGCGTTACTGGGTATATTTATCAGGCGGACGTATGTGTGCGGCATTTAAAGGAATTTGCGGATACGCAAGGCTGTTTGATTGAGTTCGGTTTCGGGATAAATTGTTACGGTTTTTGAGTGGAACGAGTAATAGCTTTAAAATCGGCGTTTTAAAAAATACCTTGATATTTTTAACAGCTAAACGAAAAATAACTAATCCTACATCTTTATCTTCTTTAGATCTATTTAGAAGATCGTTAGCTTTTGAAAGTAATATTAATAAAATTTTCCCTATTGTCTCAAAGACTAAAGATAGTTTATAAACAAAGAGAAGAAACGAAAAATAGAGGCTGTATTGTAATATGAAACGTTAGGCCACTCCGCGACTCTCCACTTCACTAGCTTGAAACACGTTGCAATTAATTAGCCAGAGCTTGAGCAGAATAAGCTATTTGATTTGAAAAAACATTAAATATTTGATGCCATCCGCATAGATTATATGCACAATAAAAACCCGAAAAAAACTTATCTATTTTAAGTTTGAACATCTAGACACTAAACGGTTTTGATTGGCTAACTTTTAAATGACGTCGCAGCTAAGGAAATATCTTGTGTCAAATGCAAATTCTAATACAAGACACTTACTTGTTCTTATTGACGTCAAATATCGTTTGTTCAAGCATGCCGTATCTTTACGTCACCGTGTGACGTCACAGGCCAGTCTCGACGCCATGTTGCTGAGACAAGCGTACTTACTTACTACGTACTTAGTTACTTATACGTACTTTGTAATGAGTTTTTGTTATTGAAATACATAAAATAAATAAAAATCTACATTTTTCCCTTGGCTTTGCTGGCGTATAACTTAGAAACAACGCATTTTAAATATGATTTGAGAATACCTCAGTCGTCATCAGAAGCATACTTCAGCTATACTTATAAATAAACAATAATATACCTGCTTATAATAAACTCACTTTTGCTTCTATAGTTTTGTTAAGGATATTGCAATTCGTAACCGCTTACATATATTTACTAATCATATGTTTACATAAAAAAGTATCAATCATATACAAATAAATTCATTTATTTTGTCCATTCGGTTTATACGTTGTATGCATCCAACAAACGGCTTGCTACGTCTTGCTACTAGAACTTTAGCTATAAATACTTTTTAACTTAATAAATCAGAAAGGGGTAAATATAAAGTATTATACTTTTATACTTTTCGAACAAAGGAGTTATTTAATTACCTTTAAGTCGAGAATACTTAAACTGTCAGACTGGTTTAAAGTGGTTCGTAATTAAATTTGGAATAAACAATTCTTACGCGAAATTCTTAGTAATCAAAGCTTGTAATTGTCTTACTGTAATTCTACGTACTGTAATTCTTCTAATCTGGATATGTTCTATTTCTTCATTGTTTCAAATGAATAAAACGTCTTAGACATATTTCAGTGATTAAAATGTTTCAATCCTTTATTTGTGTACGTAAGTAAACGGATAGCGTTTTTATTCCTTTATAAGTAAAATTCAAATATTTATTTCTCAATATTGACAATTATTTGCTCTTATTGGGGTCAAAGAAAGCCAGTTCGAAAAAAAATTATAAAATTATAAAGTAATGGCATTTAATTCTATTAGTTGTGTCCACCTAGTTCTAGGTGTAGTTTTTCGATCCTAGCCAAACCTTGTTTCTAAGAATTTCAAAATTGATAAAAATGATATTTCAACAAGTTGAGCTGTTTTGCAAATTCAATAATTATAAAATATTTTTCACCTTGCTAAAACAGGTGGCTCTTTCTGATTAAAGTTGAAACGCTCCTTTTAAAAAGATAAACTAAACAGTACAGTCATAACTTCAGTTAACACCTAAATTCAATTATAACTTTACTGCGTCAGGTCAAAAGAGTATATATAAAACTTTTTACTTAAACAAAGACCTCTTAAATGTTGAAATGAACGAAAATGGAATGGCTGTCGGTGAGAATAATTATTTTATGCGACAGCTAAATTAATACAACCATTTTTTTGGAGACAATGGTCATTGATGGATGTTAGAGCTTTGATTACATATTGATCTCTCATTCAAGAGGAACAGCAGTCAAGTAGGTGATACTCCAACACAATTCAGTTTCCGTTTAGTCTGTATAAGACTAGACCACATGTTGTATCGGTAATGAAATTCAGGTTTAAGGGAAATTTAAGGAGAATTTATGCAGTTATAAAATCAACTATGAAACACATACATACGGTTGATTGTGTAAATATCAAAAGTTACCTGTAATACGACCTATAGTAGCTGAACTAAACCTCATAGACATACTGCATCATCTTACAAAGCGAGAAATACTTTTTGTGTACTTATAACCTGTCTCGCTTTTTCTTACACTCAAAATGGCGTGTGCACTGAGATAGGTTCTTGGTCTCGATTTTGCTGACATCTTCAAAATAATGAACTTGTTACAGAACATTTCCACTACATCAAGCGGCTGATTGGGTCCGACCACATCGGTATCGGAGGGGATTTCGATGGAGTTAACAGGTAACCTCACATTATCAAATAAATTTTTATGTATATAATATCGTATATACTAATTATTTTATGAAAAAGAGGATCTCTTCATTAATTTGTGTAATATATAATCTGTTAACCTGGTGAACCGTTTAATGCCACTTTTACCGTTTTAGAGATGAAAAAGTGAAACAGGCAATTCTTTGTCAAAAATCTCAAAACCCAAAAAACGCGATGAATATGCCCAAAACTGCATTGGTCTTTTGTAAATTAAGTTTCACTAAAATATTAATTAGAAAGATTTAATTTATTTCTTCTTCGTGCGGTTCCTCTCCAACTAGTGAAGGTAGGATAGCAGCTTCTGACATTCGTCTTGATTTTAGCAAGAAAATCGATGTAGATGTGATATCTTCTAAATACTATTTATTTATTTGTCAAAAGGTCTGCCAACAAGGCTTACATCATTTCATTATAAGGACGATTCATCAATTAAAAGATACAATTCAAATGAAGCCTCTTTTGTAGGCAAACACAGCATGCACATTGTTATATTGGTTTACAATGCCGGTTACCTAAAATTATATAAATTACAAAAATTATAGATCTAAATTAGAAAATAGGTATCAATAAGATTTATTACAAAGAAACAAATTTAAATTAATACAACAAACAAAAACTAAAAAGTGTCAAATAAAATTAAATTTAATTTACAATACAATTACAATTAAGGTCAAAAAAAAATTAATTGTCAATAGAACATGTCCATGGCGTAAGATAATCATAATTAAAGAAAATAAAAAATTATATATAGAATTAGATTTAATGGAAGTGGATTACATCGTTTAGCTTGAACAAATAATAATGAATAAAAATACTATATACAATAATATTATTATTGTTACGATAACAAGTGTATATTTTTCCCTTCTTATTTGCTTGTAATATTTAATTTTGACTATTTTTTTTTGTTTTTCCTTCTTTCCCCCTTTTTGTATACGTATACAATAAACCCTGCCTAACGTGTTTTGCACGCGTTGTTATGAAAGAATATAAAAAATGTACCTAGCTATAAGTTTCCTTAAAAGTCATTAAATAAATAAATATTACGTTATATTTCCGTTGACTGCCTTTATTACTGAGTGAAAGGTAATACGAATAATAATAATAATATCCAGACAAACACGCCAACTGTATGGACCCCGAAGTACGCAGAGCTTGTGTTATGGATGACCATACAATGGGGCGGGATCCCAGAATAAACATACCTATAGCAATCTCAACAACCATAACCCCAGAATTAACATATGTGTGCATTACACAAATTAAGGCCTCGACCAAGACTCGAACCTGGGACCTGCGTATCAGGCTGTACTACCACGGGTGCCATTCAGTCGTAACTAAATAAACGGATTTTCTACGAGATTCGAGTCCTGGCCGGGGCATTCATTTGTGTGATGAACACAGATGTTTGTTCTCGGGTCATGGTTGTTTGTATTTATATACGTATGTTTATTTATTCTGGGTCCCCCCCAGTTCGCTGTATGGTCATCCCTAACACAAGCTCTGCTTACTTTGGGGCCATAGAGTTGGTGTGTTTGTCTGGGGATTTATTTATTTATTATTTATTTCTCTTAACACTTAACTCTAATTTAATCTATACCAATGTGGTGAATTATATCGGACGGATTCTACAAAATCAGATCACTTATTATTATTAATAACAACTACATATCAAAGAAATGATTATTTAAGTTTCTAACCAAGAGATAAGAGTAGGTTTGTATGTTGTTTTTGTCGTGTATGGTTTAATAAGTTTGTACTTTTTTATGGATATAAAGCTTGCCATAACAGAACATAATATTGTAGGTTAGAAACTTTTTTTGTTCTATTTTTAAGAGCGACGTGATCCCAATAGGATCTAGCTCTTTAAATAAATAAAAAAGTTTCTAACCTACAAGATTTTTTTCCGTTAAGGAATTGAAATTCAAATTCAAACATTTATTTCTCAACATTGACAATTACTTGTTCTTATTGACGTCAAATAAAACATGACTCTACCACCAGTTCGGGAAAATCTTCGTGAAGAAGAACTGACAAGAAACTTCGCGGGTACCCCAAGTATCCAAACGACGAACACCCTCAAACGGCACCCATTAGGCGTGATCCAGCCATCGCCCTCCTTTATATCCATAAAGAAGCACAAACTTATTGAAACATACACACAGAGGGAGCACGAGTTGGCGTTTATTATGAAGTACTTGCAAATCGGTCAGTTACTGTCATGGATACTTAATGAGTGGAAACGCGGTGTGACCCTTAAACATGCCACTTCACACGCGCCCAGGGTTCACCGGAAGGGCGTTGAACTGTAAGGGCTAAATGGCTATGGAAGCCAGAGAGAATGTGCGACGAAAATTTGTTACTAGCTTCTTTCTACCAGAGGCTTTGCACGCATATCCTTCAGGGTGAAAATAATACGGTTTTAAAAATAAACAAATAGGTACGAAAATGCGATCGTCTGTAGTAGACCGTCAGTTTTTTTAATTATTGTTTAAAAAAATATGCTTATTTCTTTTGCTAATAATTTTATTTAGGGTTATTCTATTTTAAAACCCATATTTTATCCACCAAAGGGAACCAGCGTAAATAGAAGTAAGTACGTGACATTTGTAAAATATAAAAACTTGAAACTTACAAGGTTGAGAAACACATCTCGTAATGCAAAATCGAATCAAACTATCACTAATCTATTAACATCTCATAATACTCCAAACAAAAATAGAGTACGTCAAATTTGACATCTCACCCAATTCCACAGAGTACCTCGTGGCCTCGAAGACGTCTCCAGATACCCTGAACTTTTTGCTGAGCTGCTACGGAGTGGACAATGGAGCGTACAGGAACTGAAGAACCTGGCTGGATTGAACTTGTTACGTGTCATGAGACAGGTGGAAAAGGTAAGACTTATCTAAAGCTGCACCGCAAAGGTCCGTCGAAGCCGAAGTGTGCGAGCAAAATACTGACCAGCGGGGAAACTTCATTAGCTTTTGTATTTGGAAAATGAAAAAAAACTGCCATATCATTGGATTTCATCATACTAGTTAGTTACAATGTCCCTCTGTCACTTTCTATTTCTATTGAACCGATAAAGACACAAAGCAATGTTTAGCCTAAGGCAGTTGTCCTACCGCCGGCGAGAAAACGACTAACTATCGGCTATTTTCTCGCTCAAGAAACGTACAAAAGATATACATTCCGTGTAAACAAAAGAGATGCATATACAAATAGTTGATCGCTGACTGTTCACACTGCCGGCGAGGACTCGCTTCAATAGTTTGACGCTGAGCGACAAGAGCTATGAAAGATAATACTAGCTCAGCGATACTCGATCAGAGCTCACGCCGAGAGAGCAACCAGCGGTCATTTCTCTACAGTGCGAATCTGAAAGTACACGTATTTTTATTTATAATGAATATCGAACAATCGTTTGAATTATCATTGTTATCCAGTTCAGACGACGATGATGATGTATTATATGATAGGCTTGTGTAGTGGCAGCGGCAATTGTGAAAAAACGAAAGAAAATAACCTTAACTCGACGTCACAGTCACACGCTTACACAAGGGAAAAACCTTCAATAATATTTAAATTACCGAAATAGCGAAAAATACCGGTCTCAAACCAACAAGAGTCACATAGTGCTGCCTTATAAAAAAAAATTAATTATTAATCGATGTCACCATTTCTAAAAATCATAGCGTCTGTGATTGGTCAGTTTTACTCACATAGGTATTTAACATCGTCTTAGAACAGTCGACCCCCTCCTTCCGTGCAGGACTGTACGCTTGGCTGCCGCGAGCGAGTGTAAGAGTAATCGCTCGTCTCACTTGCACACTCGCTTATAGCCGAGCTACACAACTATCGGAACTACGCAATCGCTTCCCGCGGCTCTCCAACTCGTTTCTACATTCTAGCTCTACTCGCTACTCGTTCATCGTTGCCGGTGGGACAAACTGCCATTCCATTTATCAGACATCGATGTTTTGTCTTTTGAAACTTTGATATAAATCTGCTACTTACAAACACATCTAAATGTTTTTCGAAGCATATCAATGTACAAGTGTGCGCTTCGAGAGGCCACACTGAAAAGCATAAGTACCGTAGACATAAACATTCACCAGGAGCTTTTAAATATTTGTAGACAGAAAAGTGTTGAAGGAGTTACATGCTGAAAGCTAGATCTGACCGAATGTGGTCCCCCACACGAACAGTGTGACTTGTTCTATTTCAAAATTTTGCCCTGAATGATAATATTTAGAAAGTAATTTGTAGAAAATCATACATAAATAACAGCTTTTATTGGTTGATGCAAAGAGAGTAATACTTAGTTCTTCTGGTCTCAGAATTCACTTTATTGCTACGAATAAATACTCAGATTTCATCTACATTTAAGTATTTTAAACTGGCATTTATTCATTAGCATTATGTCAAATTGTAGCACATGTTCTCATAATGCTACACCATGAGTATAAGATTTATATTTTGTACCGCTGTAAAATAACAGCTTTTAATCAGCCTCTCATACCACACGCTTCATAAAAATGAAATAAAGTACATAGACATGGTGGCTGGTGTACTGATAAATACAGGGTGTCCCAAAATTGAACGTTAATCCGAAACGGCACGATAGGTTGCATGGTAAGCATCTTCAGAAAAATCAGGAAAAAATTCATCCTATGTTCTTTAGGGTTCATTAAACAATCAAAGCAGAATATCTCAATTTTTTAACAATTTTTTAACAATTTTTTGGTTATTGTGGTTACTGTTGGTTAATTTGTCCATTTAATACGTGTCACCATTACTATCATATTTTTAATCACAATAAAAAACAATAACACAATATCCCCGAAGTTTCTTAGAAATAACTCTTTTTGCCGAACTATGAATTCAACATATTCAAAAGTCTCGACATTGACAGATCCTCCTGAAAAAAAAAATGTACTAGAGTTCCTTGGCAGGTGCCATCAAAAGTTGGGCGCTATTAATCAGAATTCTAAAATGGTATAAAACTAGGTGGGGTGGGTACTAAAAGATATGGATAAAAAATTAACAAAACTTGAAGTGATCTGATTTTATGCGAATCCGGTTCACTGAGCTAAAATGATTTTGATTACTTCTGTTACATGATGAAAATGTTACATGATTATTATTCTGTGTTTACATAAAACACAAAATAATAATAGTAATAATCTGTTTCATTAGCCAGATTCAGTAATACGACAATGGTACACATTCGGTGAATTCTAGATTTCATCTTGACTGTTATAATTATGTAGTTTTCTTGAAGGGAAACATAGTTAATTCTCCCGTTTACAATTATTTCAATGCTGCTGCTAAATTTTAATGTGTACGGAACAAAAGGTTATCATTGTGACCTCTCGAAGTGCATACACGTTTTCAATAGTAATGGTAGTTGATTCTCTGTGTTGGGAACTCGTCTGGGATGGTACTATATTCCTTCCGTGATTAGGAAATATTAATCAAGTTTACGTGTTTCGGTTAAAGGAAAGGAACTGGAACAAAGGCAATTTCAACTGTATGCTAGGGTCGGGAACGCAACATAAGTCGATACAATAATCACAATTACTACTAATAAATAAAGGGAAATTATAAGTCAAGCCACAGATTTCTTTATTGGAGACTTGATCAAACTTCTGATTTTATAACTAATCCACGGAAAATGAGATAGCCTCTGATACACTAATTTTTTTTTAATTGAAAAAGGTTTAGACATTTGTCTTCTATCTCACCTGATGGAAAGTGACGATGAAGACGAAGGTGTTACACGTCTATCCACGAGATACCTATTCACTCGACGCTTGAAAGAACTAGGACTATAGTTTTCTGGAAAAACAGACGCAGGCAGTTCATTCCACACATTGGCGACCCGCACCAAAAAGGAACTATCGAAGCGTATGGTTCGACTTCTTGGGATATCTACCATAAAGGGATGGAAGGCCTGTCTGCGTCTAGTAGTCCGATGTAAGAAGGGTGTGGGTTCAACCTGATCAAAAAGAGCATTCGCGCACTCTCCAAAATGTAATCTGTAGAAGACTGCTAAACTGGCAACTTTCCGACGATGGTCGAGGCTTTGCAGTTTTTTGGTGGTGAGGTCAAAGTTGTTAATAATTTTTCGGGCTCTTCGGTCATCTGCGTCCATCGCTTCTAGTTGGTACTAATCCATCTTTATTGCAACGCCTACTAAATATTCTATAGAAAGCGCAGGTAAATTCCTCTGCGGGGGGTTATGTGGGACTCACCAGAATGGCACCTACCCACTAAAAACCACCTGTTGGCTGTAGTAAACGTATACTATTAGCCTTCATCGGAAGCGACACCCGTCGGGAAGTTGGGCGCGCTGGCGGAGACCCGCTAGTGGGTCTTCCACCTGTAGTGAAAGTTGCACTGAAGGTGCTCAAAGGGACATGAGTTGGTGGCCGTTCGGGGCAGCCTCCGGTGAAGCCGGGGCTGCGCGGAGGTCGGCCGAAGCATGATTTAGGGATCAATTCATTTAAATGAACCTATAATGAATTGAGAAGGGAACTATGTTCCGCCAGAGCTAACAAACGCTCTGTCGGAGTACGTGAAGCTCTAAGTGTACGGGCTAAAACTGCAATCTCCCTAACATCAACACTTTTGATAGCGTCGCAGACGATACGCATATCGTCTGCTACGGAGGGTTGAGGAGTGATATTGGATGGGCGAGGAGCCGGGATGGGATTCGCTAGTGCAGCGGGGCGGTGCCTCCAGTTCTCTGGAGCAGGCTTGGGCTGGGTAGGCTTTGCAGCCGGAGGAACCCGGCTACGCAGCGGCGGAAAGTTTTCCTGAGAAAGGGGCGGGGCCTGTTTGGGTGCCGCCCTCTTAGAATTAGTACGCATACAACGGGGTGCACGGGGGCAGCCCCTGTAGTTTGCGGTGTGGCCGGACTGGCCACAAAGCACGCAATCGGGAGGAGAGGGAGTTTCAGGAGTGCCATTGCACTCCTTTGTGAAATGAGGGACCAGGCACTTGACGCACCTGGGCGGAGGGGCGCAGTTGGCCGCCGCGTGCCCGTACAACTGGCACCGGTGGCACTGGCCGGGATGACCGCGGTGATGAGGCGCCTCGATCGAGATCCCAGAGAGGCCGCATATGGTGCTAACCCCTTTGAGGATCTCCCTGGACTTAGGGACATTGGTGAGTACCACCAAAGCGAGAGGGTGACGCCTCCCGTACTTGCTGTGCATTTTATGCACGGCGAGTGCCGGGAAGCCTTGGGACTGCAGATCCTCCAGGATAGCCTCCTTCGATGATTCGAACGGGACTCCCCTGAGTACCGCTCTGAACTTACGCTCTTCTGACAGAGCATAAGTGTGATAAGCATATTGCTTATCAGTGAGGAGCTTTATCAAAGCACGGAAATCGTCTATCGACGAGACGGTGATTTTAATAGATTCACCCGAGTTGGTCGCTCGGGTGTAGTGGATCTTGTGCTCTTTGCACAAAGTCGAGACCTCGGACCATTTACCCTTTTCCCGAAGGAACACGGGCGGTGGGTTCTTGGCCTTGACAGAAGAGGCCGGGGCGGGTGTTGTATGCACCGGGGTAGCTGGCGTTGAAGTCGCCGCGGTGGGTGTTGAAGACACCGGGACGGGCGTTGAGGACGCCGGGGCTTGTTTTGAGCGCTTCTTAGAGCGCTTCTTAACTAGGGTGAAAGAGGGTGGCTCAGGGCCTGATGGGGTGGCGTCCGAGGATGACTCGGTCGCGGGTGCGCGCTTGCGGCGCGGAGGGGCGTCTACTTCACACTCCATGTCACTGGAGGAAGGGGTCGCGGGAGGGCCTAAGACCAGAGTGGTCTGAGTAGCCTGAGGGACGGAGGTGGCCTGAGGGGCCATTGTGGACATTATCGTCATGAAATAAGGGATAAGAGTGTCTACGAAACGATACTTATCGGCATTTGCATAAAAGCCTTCAGCACGGAAAATTGCAAATAACTGATCCCTAATCTCATCAAAGCTCAGGGAAGCCATTGCGGAGGGGTTGGGGAGGGACAACAATATATAAATATATATTTTATGAGCCTACCAACGAAGACTAACTTCCTAAAACCACCCTACACGCAGTAGGGCGGTTGGGAACGACGCGGATAACTTACTCGAACACGAAGACTCGAAGTCCTGGAACGCAGATCTTGCCGGAGCGGCGACGGCGACGCAGTCGGCGACGTCGGGCAGCAGGCGGCGAACGAAGATTAGTCGTGAAAACGACTGTTCTATGAAATTTAGGAAATACGGTACGAATGCCTGAGTCGTGAAAACGACCCGTGAAATTTGGGGTGCTCAACTAGTGCGGGGACTAGAGAGCGGAAAAAGCGTCTGCGATCGACGTGCGAATGAATCCGCACGCAAACCGAGGTTGGGTTAGGTTATTGTTAGGCTGCATTTATCGTATGCGCGAGCCGAGCGTGCGAAGCGAGCGTGGTGCGGGAGCACCCAGCAAAGCGCCATAATTGAAATTGGATGATAATTCAAAATTTTATAGCAAAAACATCATGTCTTTTGTCTTTCTTTCTTGAATTATTATAAAAACAATACTTTTGCTTTAAACAACTTATTTTCTTGTTTCTATGTAACAACATATTTTTAGTGGCTAAGATAGTATCGTTCAGACGCTCGTAAATTGTGGCTGAGTTAGTAATTTAGAAGGCAATGTAGATTTTTTGTGGCGTATAATGCTATTAACAAGAAGTCTGTTACTAGGACCCAAACAATAATCACCTATGACTAATTATGTCCATGGGTGTGGATGCTACTTACCATCAGGCGGATAGTAAATAAATGTATAAATGGTTATACGTCATTCAATTACTCGCATGAGTAAATAAGTAAAACAGTACACGTATATAAAGGACAAGACACTACACACATTCCAGTAAGTAAATTAATTAGTGTGTTTCTTTGAGACCGTGTACCTGGCTTTCACGTCACAGACCTAGTTCCGTAGAAACCTGAGAACATCGCTCCCTTTGACAAACTGAAATAAGCGCTAATTCTTTTGATGACTTGGCGTTTTCAGCCGCCTAGTTTACTGCTCCTGTATGTAATTTTTAATTGGACACAAATGTAACTATAAAAATAAAATAAATTAAAATAATTTATTTCTCTTACAAACTATAGTTACAAGATTGGTGGCAAGAATCTCTTTTTAGACTTTAAGAAGTCTGTGCCAGGGAGTCTGCTCTTCCGTGGGTCTTTACATACTAAGAGAGAAACTAAAATTATATTAACATTATTGGCAACTTAAGATTCAATTATTAAGAATACAACTAAAAACTGTATAATATCATTAAATAATTATTGTACTAATAATGAATCTCCATCCTTATTGTCGTATTGTATTAAGCGAAATTCATTTTGAATCATTAAAATATTTCAGTTATAATAATGACAATATTATGATAATATTATGATAATAGATAATATTTGTGGGTATTCTACTGCACATTTCAATCTTAAGTATATCCAACTCTTTTATTTTTGAGGAGGAATTCTTTTGTTGAATACAAAATATAAGTTTAAATTCATTAAATACTAGTTTATCTCGTGGTAAACGCTAGTTTAGGTATGAACAGGTAACAGGTCAATTGTTCTTTACTTATTTAGATTATTGTATATTTTAAAGTTATATATTCGCAATACCATGATATCATTATACGTGATAGAAAAGTAAACGAAGAAATAAATATATTTAAAACATGGTTTGCGCGGTATTGAAGTCGTATTCAAAAAAAAAGCTAATATTAAAGTAAAATATCTCTAATCGATTTTGTTATTGTAGTAAATTTATAACACAAAAAAATCTTTTGTATGTATCATTATGTTAGGAGCATTACATTTCGTAACCTGTTAATGTTTTTCTTTTCATTTAATGGAAACTTTTTTGACAGGTGCGTGATGAAATGCGTACTAATGGAGTAGAACCCGAGGAGCACCTGGATTCCCCTGACGACAACGGCTCCTGCACCAGCAACGCCTTTTACATTGAGTAGACGCCTCACCACCGCGCCCGGCTTCCGAAGATATAGACAAGGCTCATGGAATCAGACCAGGATAAACAACTCTTAGCCCATGACCGTTAACGTCAAAAAACAACCTGCAATAGCACTAAAAACTGATTTGTGATTTAATTAGATTGTGATGTTGTATTAGTATAATTTCAAACAACTTTATATTGTACCCTAAAAATGTTTACACCCTCATGATCTATGCAATGTAACCTCACCGCACACAAGGCACAATCACTGACCATTTAAAATGAAAAGCTTTCCATCAACGGCTTAATTTGGCTGAATACCTCCTATGAATACCAAATTAGGAATTCATAAAAATATCCCCCATTTATCAGATTCACTCTGGATGTTGCCAGGTGTGAAATCCCTCAACAAACGACGGAACATGTCAAATGGCCTGGAATTTATTTATCCCTGTGATTCCCCTGTGGAAATTATACTGCAATACATATTTGGGAAATTTTAAATCCTCGCAGGATCGGAATATTTAAATTAATTCTTAAACTGATTCTGCCAATGACGGATCGTTCCAATCGAGAGCCCTTGATAACTTTTCCGATTTCGCTCATTATTTCCACCCTTGAAATATTCCGGTCATTCGTTTACTGTCAAATATATCCCAAGCACAAGCTTTCCTCATCAGTGATTGTGGCGTATATATATCGTAATTAAATGTTGCATTAAAGTAGATTTTAAATAAATGTTTACTCGGTGTTGTAGCTAATAGATATTGTGATACCGCACCCTCTCTTCCAACGTCTTTTTAGCTAAAACTCAGCGATTTTCCTTATTTCCATTAGAAAAAAAAACATGACTATAAAACTAATAGACGGCTTTTTTCATAGCACGAAACGTATTCAAACGTTGTATTGTGAAAACAAAGGTATCAAATATTTATGTGTAATAAAGCAAAGACAGCGAAAGCCTAAATTCTGTAAAAGATAATTTTCGTTTTTACCTACGTACTTAGTAACTAAATCCTTTTTTTTGTATTAGTTATGCTAAGTTCAATGCATTGCTTTGGCTCAGTAAAGTTAAATAAGAAACCAGAAGATTATTTATAAATATACACAGAATTAAATTTATTGTAAACTAATGACTCGTGAACATTAAAACATATTTTGGTAGATAATTACAATAGTGAACGAAACAAAATTTAACAAAAATTAGGGTAAAAGTGTAGAGTTAAATACCGAAGTAGATAGACACAAAATAAAATAAATATTAATTAAAGAAAATGAATTTAAATAAACAAATATAACTTGAGGTAATTCAAGTTTTTAAGAGAGAAGTAATATAATTATAAAAATGAGTAATGTAGTGGTCAGTCTCATATTTTGAGTGCCAAAAAAAAATTTTACTTTTGCGAATTCAAAAAGTGTACCAGTGAGTTATCATTTTAAAAGAAATATGTCGATTTGTTTTTATTCATCAAACGCAATAATTTAAATATTTTAATGACGTTTGATTGGTAAAATAATGTTATATTGTTATTATTTTAGACACCTTTATTATACATTACAAACACTTAATGTGAATCTAGCTCGTACCGTTTTACCATCTCTGATGTCCCCCGATAACTATATATGGTTTAAAAAAAATAACATATTTTTATAATAAGAAAAAAATTTATTTTAAATAAGCGGTACCCAGAAATTCAAAAATTTATATTATTATTTATTACCTACGCTTCGTCCACTGGTATACTTATTTGTAAGCGTGAAAGTTGTAACAAAATTGGAAATAAGTATTTTACAATAATTGAAGCCATTTGTTTTAATTTGAGCCCCTAACCAGTTAAGGAATTGCCAAATCAATGGATTTGAATATCTAAATTCTTTCCATTTTGTATCTCCTTTTTACTTGGATTATGATCACTAATTTTACTATTTATATGTTAGTATCGTCTCACTTGATAGGATTTAATAAATTAAGTTATATCTAGCAATACTCTCATGACAAACAATTTTATATCTTTATTACTTTTCGTAGATTTTTATATTTTATAACCTTTTTGTATTTTAAGGAGTTTTGAATAACCTCTTTAAGTTTCCTATGAAGAGCAACGCAATTAATTGGTCCAATCAAATTTGATTTTAAATCAAAACATGGTAACTGATTGGTCAAACCGCGCACACTTTTTTACCAAGATCTTATTTTAAATTTTACGATCATACGATATTTGTAAAGTTTTTTATGAAATGACTTCCCCTATAATAGAAACTTATGAAACTTGTGATGAATTTTCAAAACAAAAATTTAATTTCTCTATGATACTATACCTAATATCTTATACACGTAAGAATGTGTCATTGAAAAGTGTCTAAGATAAAGCACTAAGTTTAAAAATAAACAAACATAATAAATTAAGACACAAAAAATTCTTGAAATTGTTTTTTTCTATTGTAAATTTTTTTATGTAAATGTTTTATTAACATTTTTCATTCCTGTTTCACGGACTGGATTCTCTGAAATTTATTTCAAATTAGTTTTAAAAAAGTTAATTTAAATCTCTTTAACGTCAAGCTGTGACTGTAATATGATAAATTATATTTATATTAATCTAGATCTTAATAGGAAATTACGACTGAAAGTTTTTGAAAATTTTTCTTGTAGATTAATACTTAACATCTTGTCTGGAATCTGGCTGTTATTTTGCTATTCTTTTTCACACTAAGGATAAAATATATGTTAGAAAGAACGCCATATTCAATGATGTTTATAGTGAAATATAAAAAGTATTTATTTTACATTTGGTATTTATTTGGTATTTATTTACATGATTCAATCCAGGGAAGTTTCAAGCTAATTGGAAACTGTTATTTGTATCACTATTTGCGAACATTTTTATGTATCGTATGTAGTTCCAGGATTCGTATGGCGTTCTTTTATTGTAATAAATAATAAATAAAACTAAACCTTAATTTTCAATGGAAATAAACTTGATTGATGTACATTTTGATTTCATTTTCTGCCCAAACGAAATTTATTGAAAACATGTGTGCGTAGAAAGAAATGGACTAGGTCCAAATTTCAAACATACTTTTAAAATAGTATCCCGAACCAAATTTATAATTAATAAATTAAATTTTTTCATGTGCAATTTATACCCCAAATTTTTAACTTAAAACAGTATTTGTACAGTTCGACTAGAAAGTGCGCACTAAAATCACCTTACGTCTCTTTGGTTTGTACACTTTTAAGTAACCCCAGACGCCCAGTCCATTTCTTTAAGGTAAATGGAAAAGCATTAGAAATTACCAAAATCACCACCCGTATCAGGTTTCATTCATTCAAGACCTGTAAGATTGTTATGGTGAATATTCCAGAGTCAGATATATCTATACGCCGCAGACGATATTTGACGGCCGAGAAGCGAAGTGTGTTGTAGCCCTGCCTCATACCCTGGCGGTCTTAGGTTGGAGTCCTGGCCAGCGCATTCATTTGTGTGAATAACACTGATGTTTGCTCTCGGGCCATAGTTGTTGATATTTATACATGTTTGATTATTCTGGTTTCCCCCTTGTCCGCTGTAGGATTATCCATGACGCAAGCTCTGCTTACTTTGGGGCGATACAGTTGGTGTTTTTGTCTGGGGATTATTATTCTTTTTGTTATCAAATTAAATAGTAAAACTATTGAAAAATAGAGTGTTGTGAACAAGGAATGACTACAAACGTATGTGGCGTGGGTTTGGATTTATCTTTAGATGCATTATACAACATACCAAATCTTGAGCAACTTCCAAGTGTGACGTTGCTAAAGTACATCTTTTAATATTTGTGGGTCTGGAGCTCGTTAAATGACAGCCAATGGCTCATATCTTTCTCCCATATTCATACTCTAGGTATACTGTACGCATTCTGGTAAAAATGTTTGCTTAAAAAATTATTTGTGTAAAACAGAATAATTGTTACAAATCGATCATATTTAAGTGTGACTTATGTGTAGAGAAGAGATGTTAAATTTCGTCATCACAAAAGCAATAGTCACGATTCATTTGCAGACATTTTTTTTATTTCTATACAAATCATCCTTCAGCAAACGGCCAAATAATCGCAAAGTACCATTTCTCTCCAAATATCTTCAAGAAGTTTTTCTTTGCCAGTTCAAATTGCCAACGAGACTTTTTATATTTCCTTCTTTCATAAGCACTTGACCCTTTAAGTATTTCGAGTATGTGAAAAACGAAAATGTAAAAAAGCCATAATCCAATCAGAACTGCCACACAGCAAAACAACATCCAATATTCTGAGAATGCTAATAACCAAAACATCAGCATTTGACCATTAACTGGAAGAGAGTCACCAAAGGTTTCATGGAGCATTTTGTCCACCATCTGTGGGTTTTCTGAGATTTTTTTGGTTTTACATACAGCGTAGTAGAAGTTGTAGTAGGTGGAAAAGACGAGTGAAAAGTATCCGTAGGTGGTGGCGAGGAGGAAGTACCGCTGGTTGCGTATCCCCACGCAATGGGACAGGTACCGGCAGTGATGGTCCCGGCCGAGGACGCACACGCCGCACTTGGTGCAGTGCCAACTGTCTAAGGGGCGCGTGCGCCTGCACACGCTGCAGTGCTCCCCGCCAGATCCATTCCATTTTCGTGGCACCCGACTATCCACCATCACAAACATAAGTAAGTTACCAAACACATTTATAAAGCAGAACGTCGACAGTACAATGTGCCACAATTGCTTAGCGTAACCAATTTGGTATTCCTTTACCAACACTGGACTTATCACGGAATGTTCTACAGCATACACTATGGGAGCAGTCGCTAGCAACAGCAGGCTTATAATATTTTTCGATACATATTGTAACAACTTAACGCAAAGCTTGTACATTATTTATTTTTATTAGAATACAAACTCAATTGTACGCGATTGTGGTTGAATAATAATAAATCATGAAAGACGTCATTTTGACATTTATGAAGTATAGTAATTAATGCATACTACTGGAAGGTCCACTTTTGCTTGGAACGCAAGCCGAAAGACGCGGAGATCTCTTTCTTCTAGCTTACATTCAAGGCAAACTTCGACTATACTATTTCCATTTCTTTATTTTCTCGATGACAGTTCTAATTTGATATAATGTAGTGTTGTGACCAAATAAGTAATGATATCGATTGCATATATTTATTATATTTTGAACAAAGACAAATACAACAAAAACATTTAAATATATTTTTTCAAGGTGGGAATATTCAATGGCCCACCGCCATTTTGTGTTTGTTTTAATCTGTCACTCGCAACAAGACGGTCGTGCTAGTCACTACATTTCTGTTCGCTGAGTTTTTCACATTATCCATACGTTACGTTGCGTATTTTATGTTCCTCCGTGTTGATTGCTGCCCAGCAAGTCAGTCAAATATCAAAATGCCGAAAGGATCTGTTCTGAAAAGGCAGGTGAGAGAACTGGTGATCAAGGTCACTGGTGATCACCATCAAAATGGTGGCCCGCTATTACCACTGTCGCAAGTGCGAGAGCGTGTTGCGGCCGCATTAGGAATTAGTGGACCTACTGTTTTAAAAATTACTGCCAAAGCTTACGGTACAAGCGGCATGCAGGAAAATAAGCTTCGTACGCCGAAGTAAAAACACCAACCGCGTCGTGTGACATCGGTTGATCACTTCAACGCTGAGACTATTCGCCGTCATATATATGACTATTACGTGCGCAAAGAAATTCCAACACTTAAAAAACTTGTTGTTTCTTTACGTGAATGTGGTTTGTTCTATGGCCAAAAATCGTCATTAAGCTTAGTTTTGAAAGAAATTGGATTTTTTTATAAAAAAATTGGACAAACGTAAAATATTGACGGAGCGTCACGACGTTGCTATGGCTCGCTGCGAATTTTTAAGCGAAGCCAAAAATATATCAGATTGGTCAAATGTTATTTTCACCGACGAGACTTGTTTGAATGCAAACCACACAGTATCTAAGAACTGGACTGACGACACCGCCGCTTCCACTAGTTCAGTGCCAATGGGAAAAAGTGAACGCCTTATCATATGCCATGCAGGGTCTACGAAAGGATTCGTGTCAGATGCTTTACTGGCCTTTAAATCCAAGAAAACAGTGAACTACTATGAAGAAATGAACGCGAAGATTTACAAAGGATGGTTTAAAGAAATGGTGCAATCTCTGAAAGAACCGTCCATAATTATTATGGACAACGCTACATATCACTCCAGACAAATTGATAAAATGCCGACGCAGGCCAATAAAAAACAAGAGATAATTGACTGGCGCCAACGTCATGGCGAAAATGTGGATAGTTCTTTATTAAAAATACAATTAGTGAATATTATATTATATTATTTTATAATATTATAGAATATTAATATCGAAAAAAAGCCTCCCTAATAGATATGTTATCAACGAAATAGCTGCAGAATGTGGTCATTGTGTTCTTCGACTTCCGAACTAATATGGGCACAAATCAAAGGACACGCCGTTCAAAACAATACCCATCCCCCTTTTACGGCAAACAAGATGTTAAATTTATTAAAAAATGCATGTGCGGAAGTAACTGCCGAAAACTGGAAAAAAAATGGTCAGAAGAACCCAAAACATTATAGCGTTAGATTGGGAAATTCATGTGGCATTCGATAATATACAAGTACAGGAACTTATAATAAATGTTGGGGAGAGCTCATCGAGTGACAGAGACGAACCATCAAACATAAATAAATAAAGATTACCTGTCGTTATAATTATTTCGTTTCATTGTCGAGTACCTACCTATACCAACTTATTTTACAACAGCTTTGAAAATGTTAAAGAAGTTGGCATTATCAATCAAGAATTAATACGTGTAACATCTTGTAATGAAATATAATATTTGTTAATAAATTTGTACAAAAGTATCCGGCAGTAGTTTAGTTTATTACATTTTGTAAAAAAAAATAGCAGGGCCTGTTATTGTGTTACGTTTATCGATATAGCTCCATCCCTATCAGTTTCTCCGATTCTGGTATTATATAACCTTGTACGTGTGTAAACGTCATATTTTTATAAAATAAAGCATACATAATGTAAAAAAAAAGTATAGTTATCTCAAACTCAGACATGTGCCAAGATCTAATAATTATATTTTTAAATACACAAAGCACAATCTATTGTTGGCTATTGTAAATATATGTGTATTGAAAGCTGCTTGTCAAACTCATTATATTCGCTACATGAACAGTGCCAATCGTTGACAGTAATTTTTAAGACAGGGTCACCAAAAAGTTTCAACGG
Source organism: Marasmarcha lunaedactyla (assembly GCA_923062675.1). Classification (NCBI taxonomy): domain Eukaryota; kingdom Metazoa; phylum Arthropoda; class Insecta; order Lepidoptera; family Pterophoridae; genus Marasmarcha; species Marasmarcha lunaedactyla. The sequence continues at coordinate 5,202,062 of OV281339.1, read as the reverse complement.
GGCAGAACATCTACCATGGCCAACGGTTTACAATTCTTCACGCTTTTGAGCTCTCGTTTTTACGGTACAGATCAAAAAAATTCTACATCATTGAAATGGAGCCTACCACCCAGTATTCATTTAATATTTTCTTAACCATTTAAATATATAGGAGTGGTTTACTGTTATTTGTTATTACTGTGTTTGTTTTAAGGACTATTGAAGTAACTATTCTAACTCTACAGAACCTTTATGGTGAATTTGATAATCATAGATCCTTCACAGCCATTATTATACTGCCATTGCATCTTCCTGAAGTTCATATTCTATGATGCTAGCAGCTGTTAGGAATGCCTTAATTCTATGTCAATCAAAAGACCGTTTTTCTCTTAGATTCAAATTAAATAGAAATTAGACTAAATAAGGTCAAAAATTATTTTTGTGTTTAAAGCGAGTGTAACTTCCGGTTACCTGTAAAGGTGTAAAATTTCCTTGATATCATAGAACCTCATTGTCTGGGAAAGATAAATGACATACTTTCAAAACACGCTGATTGGTTTAAGAAAAACATTAGTGCAGAGATTTGTTGAGTATTTTAGCAAGCCTTTTTATTTATGGTAACATTATGTTAAGCCTTAGAATGACAAGTATTCATTAAACCAGTCAAAATAATGAAGATTTTTGTTTAGCTGTCAACAAATAAGTCATAAAATATTGAAACATGTAGGAAAAAGTATTAAGAGAAATAAGTAGGCCTACAAAGTTTTTATAGTATTAAATACGTCTACTGTTTAATATAACGTTTGCATAATTTACTTAAATTTTGACCAAAATTCGAATAAGGAAAAGAATCCACTAAAATAATGTGGAAAATGGGAGCCCGCATAATATTTTATATAAAAATACTTTACGACAATTTCATGGGACTATTCCTGTTGTTCTCTGTGCCCCTAGTGTACAGCTTTCAGTGTGGTGTTATGAAGTCAGTTCTAACAAGAGAATTCCGAGCTAGCTTTTCCACGAAGATCTTTTACTATTTTCTGTCTACTTTCTTGTTCACAAATGTGTTTGGAAACTTGCTGATGTTTATAATGACTGACTCTTCCTTGAAGGATTCAGTGAAGGAAGACGGGAGCACGTACTGCTCGCGCTGCAAGATCCATCGGCCGGCGGACTGCCTGCACTGCACCAGGTGCCGCGCCTGCGTCCTCGGCAAAGACCACCACTGCCTCTCTTTCTCCATGTGCGTCGGTTTGAAGAACCAGCGCTACTTCATCCTAGGACTTGCTTACAGCAATATCTCTTGCTTGTATAACTTCTGTTTTAACTATTATTACGCAGTGCACATGTTGCGGCATCTCCCGGATTTGTCCGCTTTATACATGCGGTTCCTTGCTACTTTCTCGCATTATCTTCCTTCTTGGTTCTTTTCTGAGCAAGTGGTACATTGGTTAGTAATCCTCGGCGATCTACGTACCATATTGTGTATTCTCAACGCTGCAGCTGCATTTTGGGTGTTCTACATAGCACAACACCATGTTTTGAAGATTGCTAGAGGAACCAGCGCTATAGAACGAAGTATGAATCTACCTCTTAGTTTTTCTAGAACTCGAAAGAACATAGTTAAGATTTTTGGAAAACGATGGTACTTTGCAATTTTTTGGCCATTTGTTGTTTCGCCTTTTAGCGTTGTTTACTGAGTAGAAATATGAGTTGCACCTGAATAACTCATTCCAAGGCCTGAATTTTGTTGAAGATACTACTACGTCTTATTTTATATACTATTTGACATGTATTTCTGTATCCTTTAGTTTATGTTTACACAGAGATTTAAAAAGAAATAGCCACTTGGCAAAGAAATTCAACATAAATATTTTCTAAGTTTTATTTTATTATTTTGTTTACTTAAGTGTCTCGTTTCGTTTTCTTTTAGTCACAAGTAGTTATTTTGTTTTTACCTAGATCTATGTATTATTTATGCACGCAAGTTTGATATTATTAAGTTTGTTCAACAATAAACATTTGAAACATAAGTTGTTTTCATTATTAATTTACTTCGAAGTGGACACATTCATATTAAATGGAATAATTGTGGTGGACTGATTTCCCTCGTACAGCACCATACTACTACACATATTTAGCAAGTTCCGATCGGGCAGTCGGGGTAGACTCATTCGGTTCGCCTCGGAAAAACCGGCTGGCATTTGTCCCGAATGATATTTACACATTATCAACAGTGCTGGCTGATGCCGGTCCAAAAATGCGGATAGAGCACCGGACAATCTTCATCGTGTAGACTTACGGGAAACAAAATTTAACAAGAAACGTAACTGGGCTGTGACCCACGGCCCAACGTCGGATGATTATATTATTACATTTCCAATTAAATTGTTGATAGAGTGGACAGTGGGGTAAACCTGGCGTGATTTATGATGCAACTGTTTAACCTTAATAGATAGGAAAAGTTGTTCTGGCTGTAATACAGATTTACTACATGTATTATACATTGATTTGAACAGATTGGTTAACGGTGAGGTAATTTGATAAGTATGCATTAATGCTAAGTTACCCTAAATTTACTATTTTTAATTACTTTTGCATACCAAGTGGTGTAAGAGAAAGTTTGATCCTTAATAATAATAATAATTTATTTACCAGAATGTGGGTACAAAGTGTTGTTAACCAAAGCAAAATAATTGCAATTCACAGCCTGCCAGCTCAAAGGCGTGCAAAGGTTTGTTTAATTTTTTTATATCATTACAGCTACAATTTCCAATAAATATTAGGTCTTTACCTATGAAATTGCCGTTTTTCACGAAATAAATGAAGCGTAATTTTTTTATATATTTTTTATTTCTATTAATCAAAATAATCACCCATGCTATCAATGCATCTTTGCCAACGCATTGGTAGCTTATTAATGCCTTTCTTGAAGGAATCAGCTGGACGGGAGGCAACAAATTCTTCAAAGGCATTTTGTACTGCCTCTCGGGTATTGAATTTTTTTCCCGCCAAGAAGTTATCCAAATTCTGGAAAAAGTAGAAGTCTGTAGGCGCAAGGACTGGTGAGTACGGCGGATGACGGAGAACTTCCGACCCCAACTCTTGTAGCTTGGAGACCGTCTGCTGTGCAGTATGAGGTCGCGCGTTGTCGTGCAGGAGCAGTGGAGCCGAACGATTGACCAAAGCTGGTTGGAGACGTGCGAGCTTCTCCATCATTGTGTTCAGTTCTTCACAGTACACATCTGCAGTAATGCTTGTCCCGTTTGGCAAGAAGCTGTGATGAATTACACCCGCGTTAGACCACCAAACAGTGACCATCACTTTTCTAGGGGTAAGTTTTCGTTTAGGGCATTGTTTGGGTGCTGAACCAGGGTCCAACCAACTTGCTGAGCGCTTACGATTGTCAAACAAGATCCATTTCTCGTCACAAGTAACAATGCGGTTCAGAATTCCTTCATTTGTATGCCTGCTGAGCAGTGCAAGGCACGTCTCCACGCGTACTTCGCGCTGGCGGTCATTGAGTTCGTGGGGTACCCATTTGTCAAGCTTTTTTACCTTGCCAATTTGACGCAAATGGACCAATATTGTTTTGATGCTTACGTCGAAAGCTGCTGCTAATTCAGCCGTGGATTGAGTTTCATCAGCTTCCACAATTGCCTTTAATTCGTCATTGTCGACCAAAGTTTTCGGACGACCACGGGGTTCATTTTTCAGGTCAAAATTTCCAGAATGGAAGCGGGTAAACCAATAACGGGTGGTGCGTTCGTTTGTAGTGTTCGCTCCGTAAACGTCGTTGATGTTGCGTGCCGCTTGTGCCGCTTTGCTGCCACGACGGTACTCATACTCCATAATTACTCGAATTTTTAACTTATCCATGATGACGAAAAATGTTCGAATGCGTTGAAAACAAAACACTAACTTTTAAACAAATGACGATTTTAGAAAAAGAATTCCATGTTTGTCAAATAAAATTAATTTGAAATTAGAATTATCAGTCAAAAAAAAAATATTTTCATTTGAAATGGCCAGTACGGCAAAACGGCAGTTTCATAGGTAAAGACCTATTATATCTTCTTTGTGTCAAAAAAAATTATCAATTTTTATACTCGATAATGAAAATATAATTATAAAATAAGTTTATAAATCTATTCTAAATCATTTAAGTATTCGTCTAATTTAAAATAACATTAATCCATCAATATGTGTATACCTCATAAATATTAACTGTTTATAAGTCAGGAAGGTGATTTGGATTGCCATACAATATGTATTTCTGCTGAAAATCTGAAAGCGACGTTGTGGTATTTTTAATTTTTGCCAAACTTTGTATTATTACTATTCCTGATGTTTATTCGCAAATAATAAAATTTCTAACATGTAGAGACTAGGTAGGCCCTGTAATCCTTCAAACGCGCCGAATCCCATCCCAATCATCTTGTTCGAGATTCAGTCTCATATACTGCTCCTGTGTTAGATTCGAAACTCAAAGTCGCTAGGCCGAGAAACGCGCACACGGGCGAACCTACGCAGTTAACTTTAGCTCTCGAGGCCCTTCAGGCCGCAAAAAATGCAATTTTTATTTGTCAATTTTAAATTTTTTAATTTTTACTTTTCATTTTTGAGCACCTTCAGTGCTATGTGAATCTCAGCGGGTGACCCCTTAAGGGCCCCGCTGGCGCGGCCTCTTTCTCCAATTGGCCGTCGCTCAGATGAAGGCTGTGGCAAAAATGCACGAGCCGACAGGGGGTTTTTTAGTGGGTATGGTTCTGGTAGGCGTCTGGACGAGTCCCACATAACTCCGATCGCGCGCGCGGAGTATGCGTCAGAGCATTTTTTTATGTCCTCCTGCCCTTCCCGTGGAGGGGAACCAACAAAAAAAAAAAACATATAAAAAGTCAACTTATGTGACAATTGTGAGCCAGTGCTCCATCCTGTTGAAAATACACTCATTCTCTTTCTTCTATCGACATTTCTCCCAAAACTTCGGAAAGATCTTCTAAAATTTCAAGGTAATTGAATATATCCAAACGTCCATCATACATTTTAAATAACGGAACATATTATGAAGTAGGCCGCAGTAGTTAAATAAACTGGTATCTCGATGGCGTCCTTCGTGCGCTTATAAGGGATTTTGTCGACACCAATAGACGTAGTTGGAAAATTGAGTTACATCAGAAAATATTACGTACTGAAAAATTTATCTGTGTCTAAATATATATTTTCTTTTAACTAGTTTCATAATCACGATTCTTATAGCCCTTGTATTTGTGTTTTTTAGGGTTCGTTGAATAGTCGTGCGTGATATTTCAGCTATGTCACGACTTGCTTCACGGGTTGTGGCATCTGGTGAAGCTAAATATGCAAAATACGTTAAAACGTTAATTTGCATGATTTTATCACATTTCGTTGTTTTATTTTTGTACTGGTTTTTGAAACTTCCATAGGAATTCAAATTGTAAATATTTTTTTTTTTTTGCGAGTAAGTAAATTACGTATCGGATATTTAAAATGGTACCAATGTAGTGCACGGGAGCAATTTCTGTAATTTTTATTGTAACCTGCTCACCGTTTGTAATACGCATTTTCAGAACAACACAGCAAAACATACCTAAATAAAAATATACCTAAATAAAATATTGAGATCCTGCAAATGCTTTTTTTTTCTTATTTTTTTATCCATATTCAGCCAGTCAAACCAAAGCGTTCCATTTTCAAATGATTTTTAACAAGTTTTTTTATTGGCTTCTTCTTTTTAGTGATTGTTGGTGAATGATTAATTGTTATATACAATCATAGATAATAGTACCGTAGAAAATAAAACGAGCAATTGTGGTAGATGCGACAGGCCTAGACAGAGTCAGTCTCTGGAGACCACTTTCAAAACAAGCAATTTGTTTCTCAAAAATATATGAATAAAATATACGGTGCTATATATTTACCCTAAATCTTTAGGATAAAGATTACTTTGGTCCGACAATACGAGTATAATTTGAATTAACTTTCCAGTTGAACGTAGCTATAATAATTAAATAATATAGCAAGGATAAAGCGTAACGAAACCCTATTTTTTATTTGTCACCAGTCCAAAAATATACTCTAATAGATAAATATAATAAATTGGTTTTAAACGTACATAACCACTTATTTTTCGCAACTCCTTTTTTCGCTTTTGCAATTTGGGATTTGCCTTAACTTCTAAGAATTCGTGTTATAAGGTTATACAACGAGCAGTTAGAGACGATACAAAAATATATTAGAAGCATTTCATCTTCCGTAGCCTGTCGGGTGACGGTCACTCACTTCTTTCTAATATGGCTGAAGAGAGCGATCGCTGGGTCCCGCGTTAACTCGTGAAGGGGTGCCGTTTGAGAGTGTTCGTCGTTTGGATACTTGGGGGGAGGGAGACTTGCCAAGCTAACAGATGCAGATAAGAATAATTTTGTATAGACATAAAGAGACTCTGTCAATTATTTTGAAAAAAATTATAGTTACCCGTAAAGTTTCTTGCCAGTTCTTCTTCACGAAGGTTTTTCCAAACTGGTGGTAGAGTCATGTTTTATTTGACGTCAATAAGAACAAGTAATTGTCAATTTTGAGAAATAAATATTTCATTTCATTTCATTTCAACTATGAGGTGGTGTCAGGCAATTTATATTCCACCACGTTTTCCTGCTGCGGACTGACAGAATTTACACATACCTTCAAAATAATTTCTAATGTCTCTTGGTTTCGTCACAATGTTTTGCTTCACTGTTTGAGTAGTCATTTGATTCTACTGCCTAAGACATTATTGTCACCAGAAAGCTAAAGACTTATAAAGGACTTAATATATTAGGTCTTTACCTATGAAATTGCCGTTTTTCACGAAATAAATGAAGCGTAATTTTTTTATATATTTTTATTTCTATTAATCAAAATAATCACCCATGCAATCAATGCACCTTTGCCAACGCATTGGTAGCTTATTGATGCCTTTCTTGAAGAAATCAGCTGGACGGGAGGCAACAAATTCTTCAAAGGCATTTTGTACTGCCTCTCGGGTATTGAATTTTTTTCCCGCCAAGAAGTTATCCAAATTCTGGAAAAAGTAGAAGTCTGTAGGCGCAAGGTCTGGTGAGTACGGCGGATGACGGAGAACTTCCAACCCCAACTCTTGTAGCTTGGAGACCGTCTGCTGTGCAGTATGAGGTCGCGCGTTGTCGTGCAGGAGCAGTGGAGCCGAACGATTGACCAAAGCTGGTTGGAGACGTGCGAGCTTCTCCATCATTGTGTTCAGTTCTTCACAGTACTCATCTGCAGTAATGCTTGTCCCGTTTGGCAAGAAGCTGTGATGAATTACACCCGCGTTAGACCACCAAACAGTGACCATCACTTTTCTAGGGGTAAGTTTTCGTTTAGGGCATTGTTTGGGTGCTGAACCAGGGTCCAACCAACTTGCTGAGCGCTTACGATTGTCAAACAGGATCCATTTCTCGTCACAAGTAACAATGCGGTTCAGAATTCCTTAATTTGTATGCCTGCTGAGCAGTGCAAGGCACGTCTCCACGCGTACTTCGCGCTGGCGGTCATTGAGTTCGTGGGGGTACCCATTTGTCAAGTTTTTTACCTTGCCAATTTGACGCAAATGGACCAATATTGTTTTGATGCTAACGTCGAAAGCTGCTGCTAATTCAGCCGTGGATTGAGTTTCATCAGCTTCCACAATTGCCTTTAATTCGTCATTGTCGACCAAAGTTTTCGGACGACCACGGGGTTCATTTTTCAGGTCAAAATTTCCAGAACGGAAGCGGGTAAACCAATAACGGGTGGTGCGTTCGTTTGTAGTGTTCGCTCCGTAAACGTCGTTGATGTTGCGTGCCGCTTGTGCCGCTTTGCTGCCACGACGGTACTCATACTGCATAATTACTCGAATTTTTAACTTATCCATGATGACGAAAAATGTTCGAATGCGTTGAAAACAAAACACTAACTATTAAACAAATGACGATTTTAGAAAAAGAATTCCATGTTTATCGAATAAAATTAATTTGAAATTAGAATTATCAGTAAAAAAAAAAATGTTTTCATTTGAAATGGCCAGTACGGCAAAACGGCAGTTTCATAGGTAAAGACCTATTATCATTCAGTGACATCGTTCTTCCGTACGAAAAAAAAAATTATTTCAACAAACAACAGCAAAAACTAATTATGCTTCAAATAACCTAATTCGCAGATCAAGTAATAAAAATAACGCTCTCTTCTACAACATAGATTTTTATTTTTATTTTCGAATATGTATTGATCCTTTCTGTACACAACTGTTCATATTTAAAGAGCAGTATAAATTAATTGTTAAGTTTTGTACGAGTAAATACTTTTTAGAAATCTTCTTTGTTTATTTTCTGATACAAATTAGTTGAATTATGTAATACTTATACGTGTTTCAATTGGTTATATTAAATGTATGTTTCCCAAATAAACGTATAGAAACAAAATGTTTGATGATTTAATAAAGAGGTCAATCAAACTAAAATTAAAATAATCTTTGAATATTCACGATTGCAAGTTGTTGTTTGACACTCACTTAGACAGCGTTTTAACCAAAGCTTGTAGGGCTCTTGGATTTCTGATGCGTAGTTCTAAAAACTTTACAAAAGCAAAAACTCTTAAAAAATTATACTTTTCACTCGTAAGAAGTCACTTGGATTACGCGTCACAAATCTGGAATACATAACGCATGTTGCCCGTCTTGAATCGTTGCAAAAAAAGTTCGTAAGGTATCTTGCCTTTCGCACGAAAGATCATAATTATTCCTCGACGACTACATAGATTATTGCAGAAAGCACCACCTTCTCCCTCTTGCTAAGAGACGGGAAATTGCAGACCTTATTTTCCTGCTGAAGATAGCCTCTGGTTATATTGATAGCCCTGAACTTCTCAGCCAACTTCACCTTAGTTGTCCTGCCAAACCTCTTAGAAATAATTCACTTTTGTATTTACCCTTAGTATCTACGAATTATAGACAAAACACCTTTATTTGGCAAGCGAACAATAATTTTAATAAATTGAGTTTAAAGTTTGATTTTGATAAAAAAAAGAACCGCAACGTTGGTATTAAATAAAGATGAAAGACCATTCCTGACCTGTCAACATTTTGACAACTCGTATTATGTATAGATAAGTAATATAGTACGAAAAATTACTAACTTTTAGCTGAACCATAAAACCTAATTTATGTCAAAAACTACAATCCACAAAAAAATGTATTGGGTGTTCTTTTTATAGTCATTTATTGACATTTGGTTTGCCACGAACGCGCCCAGTATATCGCTTCCAAATATATGGTCTATGACACGTTTCGTTCCAAATAAAGCTCGAACTTTACAATATTTTGAATTTGCTTATAAATTAATAGAAATATATGACTTTTTAAATTAAATTAATGTTCTATTTGTTAATTTATTGAAATTAATGCACATCAAAATGAAATAATCAATTATTTTTCTTAAATGCAGATTCAATACAGCTTAACTGTCATATTGACAATGCCAAAAATTACAACGTCAGTTCAGATTTGAATTAAACGTTTGCTTTGCTTTGCAGTCCTTCGTTTGCATTTGCGGCTTTGTGTACTGTGCGATACTACTCTGGATTTTTCTAACTTTTGATCACCTTGGCATTCCTCCCGGTTAACGTTTCTGGCTTCAACGATTACTTGCGCTAGTTTTACACGGATCTCTGATTTTGCTGAACTATTGGATTTACGTAGTGTGTTGCTGTTCGTTAAAATGTCGGCTACATCTACTAGACTAGGGATGGCGCAACGTATACTGTGTATTAACTGTAACATATGTGTTAATACCTGTAACACAGTTCGTCATCACCTTGTTATCGAGCTTGACCACAGAGTTATATCTCTTATCTGCACTTGGATATCTCCAGTTATAGTAAGTTTCCTTGTTACTTTTTTACCTCACCTAGGGTATATAACCCAATTATATGATTTATTTCTTAACTCAATTGTTCCAATATATATATTCAGTACCTACGACTTGTATATTAATAATTTATACAACCGATGATTATTGACTTTTATGTTTTACTAAGCTTTGGGAGAAAGGCTATTTTGAGTAAAAATTATAGTAATTTTTTTCATTTACAAAGCAATCTTTGCGTGCGATCCATTCGATGTTGACCTCACTTCATAGTTTAATGCTTATCTTTTTATTTTTGTAGGTAACTGAAGAAGATTATATATGTGAGCCATGTTACCACCTAGCATTACAATTTGTGAATGCTCAACTTAATGTAGCTGATGCACATGGTGAATCAGCACAGCAATCAGGCTCTTCTTGTCGAGGTCACACCCAAGTTTGCCTTGTATGTGGGCGATCATTAGTTGGTAGACAGAAGCATCTTATTTTGAGTCGAAACTCATCTGAACATTTGCAGAGAGTGATTCAGATCATTCAAAACCAAACACCTTGTCAGGTAATTTTCATCATATAATCTACATACTCCATGAATCACTATATTTTAAAATGAATATTTACTACTGAGACAATTCTATTTTATTTATTTGACAATAAAACATGTATAGTCGAGTGATTCAACTCCTGCTCTATGTGATGATATGTTTGCTTTTATATTATTATATAAATAAATAAAATTGTAGTAAAAATTATGGTGACTTTCTGGACTGAACCTTAATTATACTAGAAAATAAAACTTAATTTTAATTTTTTGTATAGGTAACATAATTTATTTTAGTATGAAAAATCTTTTTTTTTTTTCTAAATTGTTCATAAGTTCTAATACTTTAAATTATTATATGTCATATTTATCTTCTTTATTTAATAAAGATTAACTGTTTAACTAATTTAGTGTATGTTTGCAGATAGCTCCCAATGATCACACATGCCATGCCTGCTGGATGAGAGCTTCAAGAGATGCTATACGTATTCATGAAGTCGACCAGAGAAGATGTGTGGAAGCCAATCAAGTCTCTACAAATCTAGATGATAGTTCATTTATTCAAGATACTATAAGTAGTATTTCTAGGAGTCCAGAACCTACTGCTCCTCAGACACTGACAGCAAGTAATAGTGATGCCATAATACTGCCAAATTATCGTCGCAGTGCAAATACTGCATCACACTGTGTTTTTGTGGGATGTGATAGAGTTTCGGAACTACATATTATTTCAGACCCACTTCGTGTCACTATTCTGAAATGTTACCATTTTTATATCCCAAGCCTTGCTCGTGTATGTACAGAGCACTTGGAACAAAATTCTTGGGATTCACTATATGACACAGAAAATAGCACATCAAGCTTTACAGCCCAACAAATAGAGCACATATTTTCATTTGTGCAACCAATAACACATTATTTAAACTTTTCAAGTATGGAAACTGTACAACAAATGGATGAACATTTATTTAAGTACTGGATAGGGTTAACAAAAGAGAACTTTATGAGAATGTTGGATAATTTACCACGAATTGTAGAATTGAAACGAGGATTACTGGGATTGGGAGCTTTGTTGATTAAAATGCGAACGGGAGAATCTAATGACAGATTATCAACTTTATTAGGTGTACCACGTTCGACACTTGAAAGACTTCTAGCCCAAGCCAGGGAAATAACACTTCAAGATTTTGTTCCCAATAATTTGGGTTTAACCCACCTAAGAAGGGAGGAAATATATGAACACAATTTAACAATACCTAATGGATTATATAATCAAAATAATAACCAAGCTATTGTAATATGTGATGGAACATATGTGTATTCAAATAAAAGCAGCAATTATATGTTCCAAAAGGACTGTTATTCCTTACACAAATATAGGAATTTGTTAAAACCTTTTCTGATTGTTTTAACTGATGGGTACATATTAGATTGTTTCGGTCCATGCAAGGCAACTACATCAGATGCTGAAATAATGAATTCCCTCTTTCATGATGAAAATGCACCTATCAGAAGATATTTTCAAGAAAATGATATATTTATTCTAGTCAGAGGTTTCAGGGACAGTATTAGCCTCTTAGAAAGATGCAATTATAAAGCTTATATGCCAGAATCACTTTTACAAGGTGAACACCAATTAACTTCTGCCCAAGCTATCAGAAGTAGATGTGTAACAGCATGCAGATGGGTTATAGAAGTTGTAAATGGCTATTTTAAAAGGGATTTTAGGTTGTTAAGATTTAATCAATGTAATAAATCCATCCCTAATATGATGGTTTATTTCCAGATAGCTGCGGCATTAATTAACAAGTTTGGTGTTCGCCTTCGTGATAGAAGGGAGGCAAATGAAATATTCAATATAATGAGAGAAAGGATGTCTTTAGAAAATAATTTGTCCATAACAGTGACTCACCTTAATCTTAATAGACGGACATCCTTTTTCAGAAGCATTACTGCAAACAATAATAATATACTGTTCCCTCATTTTGAATACAATAATTTTATTTTATTTGCTGTGGGAACGTACCAAATACGCCAAGCACGCTCTTATTATGGTGAGCATGTACGGTTCCATGGCGGATACATAATCGAAGTGTGTAGTGAAAATAACTTAAATGAATTTAATCTGATGGGTAGAGGAGATTCGTTAATTCGAGGCAAAATTAAATCTAGATATGTAAGCAGACGCCAGTATTATGTCTACATTTTAATAAATAATAATATAAATGGACGAGAAGCCATTGTGGAGTATTGCTGCAGTTGCCTTGTAGGACGACGAACAGTTGGGTGTTGTGCTCATACCATGACGCTGGTATGGTTTCTGGGATGGGCCAGGCACCAGCCTAGCATAACTCCTCCAGCAGCCTTTTTAGATGATGTTGTAGTTAGAGAAGTTTAATAAATAATAAAAAATAATCCTGTTATTTTATTTTTATCTTCAATTGGAGCAACAGTTAGATGGAATGAAAGATTAACATGTCTTTATTGATGTAAATTATAGCTTTTGTTATGCACATTATTTTGGGTTTTTAAATTAGTTTGAAGAAATAATTATGTTTTGAGTTAAGTAAATGCAATATTGCTAATCCCAAGTTTGTATTTTAAGTACATTTTTCCTGTATTGAAAGCACAATCATGCATACAAGTAGAAATCTACATAGAGGCCTGTGTAATTCTGAGAATTTAAAATTAAACGCGGTGACAGACGCCAGCTATGTGACTCGTGAGGTTGCAAGATTGATCCTACTAATACAGCACAGAACAGAACAAAAAAATGTTCCAGGTCCGGATTTGTATGTATATTCTAGGATCGTCTTAGTTCGCTACATGGTAAGCCATAACACAAGCCTTTACTTACTTTGGGGCCATGTTGTCTGAGGACCTTTATTTTAAAATCCACACATACCTACCTATCTGTGTAAAAATCTATAATCTAACTGGATAAAATGAACAGGTGTTCAACTATCTACATTACAATGCCAAGGCTTACTAAACATCAATGAACTCATTTGAAATCGACGTCTTTCATGTCATTTCATTACAGCGATAGAAGGTATGTCTACATTTTAACCAAATATGAGTTTTCATACATGAATTTCAACATAATTATTGAGAATACTCAGTAATTTGAGGTTTTGAAAGGCTTTTTTCTTTTGCTTGAAAAAAATAACATATCCGTGATAATCTGAAACCAAAATCCTGAAATGAGCCTGCACTTACGTTTTTCCAAGTTAAAAATGGTCAAGATGTGCTATGAAAATTGATTGAATTTGACATATAACCTCAAAATATATTTTTCAATGTAACTTTTTTTCTGGATTGCTAAATTGCATTAAATTGTTACCTTAAGTTTAGGAGTATAACACTATTTTTTCCGCATCGTTTTTATATTTATACATTCGATCAATAAAAAACAGGCTGACAGGTCATTGCATATATGAAACATGGGCATGATTGTTTAATAACAACGTTGCATCAGCGATTCGTGTAATGAGCAATGTTTTTTTTTTCTTATAATAAAGAGGTTTATATAGTGACGGAAACGTTAGGTTATCGTAGTTATTGTAAATAGTTTTTAAGGAGTAGATTTAAGTGTGATTTAAAGAACGTGTGGTAAATTTGGACTATTTTATATTGGTGAGGACTTATAATTGGCCCACTATTGTTATCATAGATATGTATTATTGTAATTTTGGCTGTTAGTCTTCCTTTAATAAATAAATAAATAAAATAAGTTTATCCTTCAGAGTGAAATTTAAGATTTCCTCGTTAGTTTGCCAAATGAGCTTTTTTTGCTGAGTCCTTGATGTAAGATATGTGTATCTCTGTAATTAAGGCCTGCTAAGTTCGAGTAGAAACTTCCGCGACGCTTCTCAGTAAGTAAGAAATGTGCATGTATAATGTTAGAAATATTTGCTTGTTTAAATTTTCTGATACGAGTATGTAGCTTTATGTGGTAATATTTATAAGTAGATTTTATCTAGGCTCATATTTTAATTCAAATTCAAATATTTATTTCTCTACAGTTACTTGTTTTTATTGACGTCAAATAAAACATGACTCTACCACCAGTTCGGAAAAACCTTCGTGAAGAAGAGCTGGGAAGAAACTTCACGGGTATAATTTTTTAAACATAAATTTACAATGATTCTTTATTATTTTTATCTGAAAATTATTCTTATCTGCATCTGTTAGCTCGGCAAGTTTCCCTCCCCCCAAGTATCCAAACGCGAACACTCTGAAACGGCACCCGTTTACGAGTTAACGCGGGATCCAGCCATCGCCCTCCTCAACCATATTACAGGGTAGTGAATACATTTTAGGAAACATAATAAAGATAAATAAGTAGATTATTTTTGCAATATGGATACTAGAAAAATATCTTCCTTCCTATACTATTTCCATTTCTTTATTTTCTCGATGACAATTTATAATTTGATATAATGTAGTGTTGTGACCAAATCAGTAATGATATCGATCGCATATATTTATTATATTTTGAACAAAGACAAATACAACAAAAACATTCAAATATATTTTTTTAAGGTGGGAACATTCAATGGCCCACCGCCATTTTGTGTTTGTTTTAATCTGTCACTCGCAACAAGACGGTCGTGCTAGTCACTACATTTCTGTTCGCTGAGTTTTTTCACATTATCCATACGTTACGTTGTGTATTTTGTGTTCCTCCGTGTTGATTGCTGCCCAGCTGTCAAATATCAAAATGCCGAAAGGATCTGTTCTGAAAAGGCAGGTGAGAGAACTGGTGATCAAGGTTCGCAATTACTTTGAAGCAGAGTATCAAAATGGTGGCCCGCTATTACCACTGTCGCAAGTGCGAGAGCGTGTTGCGGCCGCACTAGGAATTAGTGGACCTACTGTTTCAAAAATTACTGCCAAAGCTTACGGTACAAGCGACATGCAGGAAAATAAGCTTCGTACGCCGAAGAAAAAACGCCAACCACGTCGTGTGACATCGGTTGACAACTTCAACGCTGATGCTATTCGCCGTCATATATATGACTATTACTTGCTCAAAGAAATTGCAACACTTAAAAAACTTGTTGTTTCTTTACGTGAATGTGGTTTGTTCCATGGCCAAAAATCGTCATTAAGCTTAGTTTTGAAAGAAATTGGATTGTCTTATAAAAAATCGGACAAACGTAAAATATTGATGGAGCTTCACGACGTTGCTAGGGCTCGCTGCGATTTTGGAGCGAATCCAAAAAGATATCAGATTGGTCAAATGTTATTTTCACTGCCCAGACTTGGTTAAATGCAAACCACACAGTATCTAAGAACTGGACTGACGACACCGCCGCTTCCACTAGTTCAGTGCCAATGGGAAAAAGTGAACGCCTTATCATATGCCATGCAGGGTCTACGAAAGGATTCGTGTCAGATGCTTTACTGGCCTTTAAATCCAAGAAAACAGTGGACTACCACGAAGAAATGAACGCGGAGATTTACGAAGGATGGCTTAAAGAAATGGTGCAATCTCTGGAAGAACCGTCCATAATTATTATGGACAACGCTACATATCACTCCAGACAAATTGATAAAATGCCGAGGCAGGCCAATAAAAAACAAGAGATAATTGACTGGCTCCAACGTCGTGGCGAAAATGTGGATAGTTCTTCATTAAATGTACAATTAGTGAATATTTTAAAATCGAAAAAAAGCCTCCCTAAAAGATATGTTATCGACGAAATAGCTGCCGAATGTGGTCATTGGGTTCTTCGACTTCCGCCGTATCATTGCCAGTACAATGCTATAGAACCAATATGGACACAAATCAAAGGACGCGCCGCTCGAAACAATACCCATCCCCCTTTTATGGCAAACAAGATGTTAGATTTATTAAAAAATGCATGTGTGGAAGTAACTGCCGAAAACTGGGAAAAAATTGTGAGAAGAACCCAAAACATTATAGCGTCGGATTGGGAAATTCATGTGGCATTCGATAATATACAAGTACAGGAACTTATAATAAATGTTGGGGAAAGCTCATCGAGTGACAGTGACGATTCATCAGATTTTGATTAAAATAAATAAATAAAGATTACCTGTCGTTATAATTATTTCATTTCATCGTCGAGTACCTACGACCTACTTATTTTACAACAACTTCGAAAATTTTAAAGAAGTTGGCATTATCAATCAAATATTAATACGTGTAACATCTTGCAATGAAATATAATATTAGTTACTAAATTTGTACAAAAGTATCCGGCAGTAGCTTAGTTTCTTACATTTAAAAAAAAATATTGGGTCTGTTACCGTGTTACGTTTATCGATATAGCTCCATCCCTATCAGTTTCTCCGACTCTGGTATTATATAACCTTGTACGTGTGTAAACGTCATATTTTTATAAAATAATGCATACATAATGTAAAAAAAAAACGCTCGCACAAGTTTTCACAGGAACTGTCATCGAGAAAATAAAGAAATGGAAATAGTATAATACAGGCTACCTCCACATCTACCCGAAATAAATCTAGACCAAACTTTTATTTCACAGCCTTTAAAGAGCGGTCACTAGGAGTGTAAATTAAAAACCGGGAAAAATAAATGTAGAGACTCTAGCAAATAGAGAATAAAATAATGGACAACTTTAGAATAGCCGAGATATTGTGGAAAACAGTCTTAAAATCGAGATGGTGGCTAACACACCGGTCGAACTCGCATAATGACCTTTGTAATTAACCTTTTCTAAAACGAAGAGAAAAAGTATATAATGTCTGGGTGTTCAAATGCGCAAAGGTTGCCATAGGCGTAGAACCCTTAAAAATGGGCCAACTAAAATAAGTGGAGATCAAAGTTGTAGGAATTTTAATTGCAAACAACTGGTCCTTGAATTTCAGCCTTAATGTCAATAATAACTGAGATACTTGAATAATTACATTTCTCGCCTTTTTTCCACTTCAACTTGCAATACTCAGAGGAAGTAAACGACGTTGTATGCAGTGGAATAAGTAATCTATGTATATCCCTTAATCGATATTTATATTGTTAAAAAATTTATGATATTTCTTTGTATTATTTCATTTGCCTCAATATATACATCACATTAAAAGTTCCATACAGATGATGCGTATTCCAGATGACATAATTCAGGAAAAACCTCAAGCTTTTTTTATGACGTTGTCAATGTGCTTACCGAAATTAGTCTTAGATTCAAATGTGACTCCCGGATCTATAATACAGTCTATTCTAGCTATTGCAATGTTGTTAATTTTGTTTTAAATAATTTCTGGTCAAAGAACTTATATAAAAAGTTACTAAGGTCATATTAGAGAACGAATGACTCACTGAAGCTATACAATGCACATAGAATTTCATGTCATCGGCATATAATAATATATTAGAATGAACATTTTATTGGATTAAGTGTTCTTAAGTTCATTAATACATTTAACAGTCTCCGAAATCAAATATATATTATAAAAATGGTGCTTTTGAACCTTGGCCATCCACAGCAAGCAACAGTGGTTTTAAACCTGCTTGCTTGGGAAACTGGGAAAATGAAATGCCTAGTAGATAACTAAAGTGGAAGTAAAAATTCTTCTAGATGAAGGTGATGCAGCGGAATCTTTTCGCAAAACGTATATCATGATATTGTATTCTTTATTGTTGATTAAGAAATGAACAGTTAATGTGTTTTAAGACAAATTTATTACTACGCAAAGTATACTTGCTCAAGTCTTCGCGAAAGGAAAGTCCTTGAATAAGAACATTTTTGAATAAGAAATCCAGTCATTCTCATGTTGTTTTAAGAATGAAAAAAAAATACAAAAACTTTCAAGATTGTTTTAAAAACCACCTTCGTTGATGTTATCTCACTTCGGTATGTTAAGTAATTTATCTTTTTTATGCTTTTCTGAAGGTATTTTGAGAAAACAATTTAAAACTTTCTGATTTCAATGCATTATTTATTTTTAAATCAATTTTTAAAGTATGTTATCTTTTTTTTAATTGCAATACACATTTTTTTATGTTCATGGAATTAATATATACTACTGGAAGGAACAAGAAAATAAAACTTTTTCGAGACTCCTTTTTGAACTGTATCTGTATGAGTTGTACTTTTATGCATAATATATCAGCATCGCAAAATTTACGTTTAAGTAAGTTTAAGTAAGCTTAACGTTCAACTTTATATAAAAAATCTAAACAGGCGACTCTGCATACTATAAGCGACTGAAGAGTCTTGAGAGACTAAGTGCTAAGGCGGACCTCTCTCTCTCTAATGTAGCTATCTATACAAACTCAACTACACTCTCGCCAAACTTCGACAAACTCAAACATATGCCAAGAATCAACAATCATGTAATCTTAGCATGGTACATCGCTCTAAGAGTAAGACATAGGAGAAAAATAATTTTAAAAATACCTTGTGACGTTTTAAGCGCATTTCTTTAAGATTGGTTTAAATTAAATACTTATCGAAGTACCTACCTAAAATGTCACTTTTTCGCGTATACCTGTGAAACGCACTCCAAACGAAACAATTATTATTCTTTTAAGGAATGTCGTATGTGATATACTTTTTAAGATACGTCAGATCCAAAACTGAAAACTTTCTTTTACAGTTTTTACTTTTTCGACCTTTGACTTGACCTTTGACAATTTGACCTTACTTTGTTGCATATGGAAGTTGGCTTTTATATTGTAATTGTTAGAATATTGCCTTATTAAACACAAGAACAGGCGGCAAAATAATTTATTTGCCATCGTGGTGATTGTTTACATAGGTTTTTTAATAAATCATTAATATTGTATATTTAAAAAATATCAACCAACCAACATTTGTAACAAAAAATCCCACAGGCACGCCGCAGCAGAATAACAGTTTGAATAACGAGATTCGGTGGCCACTAATGGAATTGAATATTTCATGAACGATAATAAATCATATTAGAATAAAAATACATAAGAAAAAATGCAATAGTTCAGCTAATGTAGTATCTTCGGGGTTTAAATAAGGAGATCACGCCAGGCAATTTATTTGCACAGGGTTACATGCTATTTATTTACGACAAGGTATTTCGAAACAGCTAGAATCGTCTGATTTATTATAATATTCTGAAGACAGCTTCTAATATTTTTATATTAAGTATAGCACTAAAACACTGGAATACACTTAGATGGATCAAGTTGGTTAATTGTATTGTGGTAGTTATGATTGTGAGCGGTCATAGACATGTGCGTGCGCATAGAAAAACTTTTATGGCAAAGTCTACTGCCCACTGATAGGGATAACCGGGCGCGGTGTGTCCCATGGTCACGTCTACAACCAGTTGGTTGATTTGTGTTCAAAACGTATATTAAGATAGCTAGGTAATCAAACAACATGTCTATATTAAGGCAAACTTATTATGTCATGCGTGCTTGTAGTCCGTGAAACAACGCTTAATAAAACCATGTAAAATTAACAACTTAAATACAAATAGAACAACATAATATTAAGCTGTGCACAAAAATAATTTGAAAGAAAAATTGTAAGTATTCTTTTATTTTTATTTTAAATCGAAATTATTTTATCGAACGGAAAAACAATTGAAAGATGAGTAAAATATAATTTTCTTTTTAAGTGCCTTTTACGTACAAAGAAAATCAGCGGGAAACAAATATTGCAAGCAAATAGATATAATTACAAAATATTAAATTACGAAAAGACGTTTTTCTTGAAATATTGATCAATACCACTTCGGTTTTACAAATAATCCGAATTACCCTTCCAGTTGCACGTGTTGCATAATAATATAGTTATCTAGAATTGGCAATGCATAAAAAAGCCTGATTTATTAATTCTCATAGAATCGGTGTTTTTACTAATTAACAGTTTTCAAAATACCTGTTTTACTCAGTACTTTACCAGTAAATTATTTTAAACTGTGTAACCAACTGAAATTAATGAAATTTTTTGAGTAATTCATTTGAGTCTGCCAGGCGCAAAACCGGATTTGTCCTGTAGAACACGACAAATGATGTTTCAGTTTTGTGTCAAAAACTTCCAGAGATAACTCGTTAGAGGCTCTTCAAATTGGAACATAAAATTTGCTGTCATTTGTATGACAAAGCCTCTGTTTCAGTCAGAGTATTTAGTCTAGAACCATCGTAGTGGTTATAACCTCTTTGATATACAAATAAGTTTTTAAGTAATATTGCTACCCGTTAATGTCTAATTTATTATACCTAATCTTGCATCATTAGTTCTTCCTTCATTGGTAAATAAAATTAGATTACAAATATTTTGTTCTCACTTCTGAAAGCGTTAATTATTTGTTATTAAAGTTAAAGTAAAAATCTTTGCTATCTGTGTGTAAAATTTGTTAGGCTCTCTGAATCTAATTCGTGTTTTGTTTTCACTTTAATACTCGTTTTAGTTCCTGTATTTAGATGTGACGACGGCAAAGACGCTGAGCAAATGCCATAAAAAAAAATTAAAAAAAAAAAACATTTATTTTGGAACATAAAGATCTGACATAAAAACAATAGTTTATTGAAAATATATTAAAACGTTTCGCCGCTTTAAATTCTCCTGGATTTCGGATCAGTGTAAAGAGAATCTTCGCTGGGTCACGTATGCAGAGACATAGTCCAGTTTATTTGTAGCGATATGGGCCAGTCAAAGTCTACACACAAAGTCCAGTCGAGTTGGAATGTACTAGGCAGGTCCACGTGGCAGGATACAGCGCAGACCGCCTGGACCATTAGAGGCCACTCGTTCTCGAGGTGCGATGTCCAGTCGATTTGCAGGGTCAAAGGAAATTCGTAGCACAGTGAAAAGAACCAGCCTAGCTCCAGCACCACGGGCCAGCGTACCGGCACTGAGATCGACCACTCAAACTCCAGTGACATATCCCACTCCACAACAGCATCATAATCGTAGATGGGCATGCAGCTGTACCGCTTCTTGCGCACGGTTTTATTCAGCGGAAAATAACCTTGTTGTTGGCAACGCCGTTTTTGACAGATACATATTTCTCAATGTACAAAGTATAAAGTTGACAGAAACTGACCAGTAACCCCCTCCTGCAGCAGAGATAGCTGCGAAGAATAAATTATCATTACTGTTTTCCTACGACCCTAGACCAAAAACGAATAATTAAATTCATCGTGTCTAAATCATTTAATTCTGAACATATTTTTTAACCGTATTAAATGTATTCAACAATTAAGCGGTTTAATATTTGCCAATAAATTGGAGAGTAATTTTATATATCTATTTTACGAAATACGAAATTATTTGACTATTTGTAATAATCAACTTAATAAGCTTTTAATAATAGCTTTTGCTTGAGTTTTTGAGGAGACCAGATTGTCGCTTTTTCGTTCTTTCGACTGGATAATAATTAGAACAGGCATTGTAATGAAATGCTGAGATGTAAAGCACGTTCGCGCCGATTCCGAAATAGTTCCGAATTCCATACATATCTTTCTTTTTCAAATTGCTATTGGACTCTCAAAAACCTCTGTAAAAATTATTTTTTTAACTTGGTATAAGTGTAGTACGGCTGTGTCCGGTATCTTTAAAATTAATGATAATAATTTTATGAAATTTGCCTATCATCGATTATCTAGATCTAACGGCTCGCCTAATTACACTTATGGTCTTATAATAGACATGTTTTCTTATATTGAATTATCCTGTTACAATCTTTGTGTGTCAATAATAATTATTTTTAAAGTCTTTAAGAGTCCAAACGTTTGATGACAGGTTCGAACTTGATTACTGTTAATTTTTCACTTTTCGATGGTCTAAGGTCTTGTTAAAATTTTAACTTGTATAATTTAATTTACTTGTATTTTTTAATTTTAACTTACATCAGTATACATGATAAGTGAAATGAAGCACTCGAGACGTATTCACATTGACGCATATATTGATGGCGTAAAATTTGTTATAAAAAAATTTATACCATGCAACAAAGTAATAATTTTGCTATAACTGTGTTTTATTCGATTTCATTTAAAAACGTATTATGTAAATTATAGCAATTTATGATACATTTGCTATTAAAAATTTATCGACTAGCGTCCCAAAAAAGTTTAGTTAGCGAAAGTTATGATTGCAAAAAGTTACATGTTAAAAATTTGTTTGAAAACCCAACACATTTTAAGGTTCCACTGTTGTTTCCATACCTAGCCAAATAATAATAATGCCAAAAAATATAAAAGCTTCTTTGCTTGCTTATTTGCGCTCATACTGTTCAAACAGACTTTATTGAAAATAATACTCTCGCTTCTAGAAAATTTAAGATTTTAGATAAGGTTTATTACCTACACCTTTTTGCATGTCCGTATGCATTAAGGGATCCAGGTTCGTAAATGATAATTGTCTTCGACGATGTGTTATACGCACGGGAGGAGACGTGCAGGAGGAATTTGACGTCACAGCGGCATCAACGCACGGAACACCACAGCGCTGCGCAGGGTCACTCAGTCGCCATGCACGCCTAGCTACGCTCGGACCCTTCGCTGAGACGCCACCGACCGCGACCGTGATCCTGTGTTACTAGCGAAAAAACTAGCCCATTATATTTACAGTCCGCTTTTAATTTATTATCGTAAGAACCCCAACAATAATCATACCACAATTAGTAGTAACTTAACTTGTATTTATGGAGGTCAAATTCTGTAATTTGTTGTAATAAGTTGCATAAGTTATATAGGATTGAGCCACAAACACAAATATACATTATAGTTTCTGCAGTTATATTTTTTATTTGTCACATTGCCACATTGTAGTATGTTGAAGTGGCTAATATATATATACTTTATATATATATATATAAAGTATCTATAAAGTATATATAAAGTATCAAAACATACTACAATGTGGCTCCCCAATTGTAGTATGTTTTGTAACAAAGAAATAAAAAATATAACTGCAGTAACTATAATGTATATTTGTGTTTGTGGCTCAATCCTGACTTTTTGCATCTATTTATTATTTGTAGCTTACACGATTACACTGAGATACAAGACTCTGCGAAACGTTACCGCAGCAGGAAATTGAATATCTCGAAAACCTGAAGACCCACAACTTATTTTTTCAGCGCACAAATTCCCACAAATATAAGCTTTCTGCAATTGTACAATATATCTCTCTGCGATCATTCGTTTAGAATTTTCCTGCTGGAACAGCATTACCCTAGTAGAAATAAATTTTTTTTCAGTTATTTTCCAAAACGACAATACGCACAAACTTTTAATTTGGCGCACATTTACAGATACACGGATTTTTGTTTCGAAAACCGTAATTCATTTGTTTTTTCCTCTTTTGCCCGTCTGCACTAAACTCTACAAAGTATAGACTTAGTTAGGTCATGCCTAAACTAAGTCACACATAAGCATCGACTTACTCTGCGTCGCTCTTTTTTTTTTTAAGCAAGAAAATCCTCATGGATACCGGACCCCAGCGGGGGCCTAAGTCGGGTTATGCCGGACTCGTACCGGCTAAAAACCAGTGGCTTCCATCTGGACGCACGGAGTCGAGTCGCAAGAAGCTTGGGCATTCGTTCGCGGCCCGACAGCGTTGGCCAGCGCTCTGTACAGCGCCGGCGTCGTCCCGAGAAGGTTCCTCTCTAGTCGTCCCTCATGAGATGGTGCGCAGGAAGCGCACGCGCCATCTCGAGCCCTGGATTGGAGGCGGGTTCCCCAGATCCCGCCACCGAAGGCTCGTTGCGTCTGCGTCTCTCTGCACTAACCAGTTTACGTTAAGTAACTCCTAGAACGATCGTTGCCTAACAAAGCGAACGAAAGAACGAAAAAGTCTATTATTTCTTTTGTCTTTGATTTTGATCTATGATTTGATTTTTCTTGTCACTTGTCCTGCCTGACGGTTTATTTGACCCTCCCATACCCGCGCGTTGGTCTGTGAGACCAAAGAAGTAAATTTACGTATTTATTTTTTCTTTCGTATATGCTAGAGGTTTGCACTGTTTGTTAGCTGCATGATTTGTTGCCGCGATCGTATACGGCGCCAATTAGTCAAAACGACAGCGAGGTGGAGGATTTTAAGAAGAAGAGCTGTCAATTCCTCTTTACCAAGACTGATAAAGTCTTCTGAAATACGTATATAAGATGGTTGGTCGTTGTGCATACTGCCCATCAAAAAAGAACCGTAAGACGCTGTACATCTGCGCTAAATGCAAAATTTACTTTTGTATGGAACATGCTATTATGGTATGCTCTGCTTGATTTAGTGAGACTTGTGCCCAAGATTATATATTATTTTATTCTTTGCCAATTAATAGTCTATAAGATTTGACAGTTTATTTTGGTTTATTAGTAGAAAAAAGAAGAAAAAATTAGAAGAAACATTTTCGTAGCACGTATGAAATAGTTCCTATATTTCAGAGGCTGTATTATAAAGACTGTTAGGTAGTTATTCAATAAAACATATATTTTTGATATGCTGTGCTTATTTCAGTTATGATATCCCCTATTTTGTAGGTTTTCTTGAAAAAAAACAAAGAGATTGTGACCTGAATTTTCGGTCTTTAAGTCCATGCGTGGTTATAGGTGTTACACAATTTGACGCGGGTATAGGAAGGTTAACTGAATATCCCTTCAATTAAAAGTTCAAACAAAACGTAAATATTGTTTATTTTGAAATAGATATATTATAATATATCAATACATAATGCAGCTGCTAGTTATAGTGCATAATGCGAGGTTCTTTATTTCAATCTTAAATCAAAGAACGAATATGTTAATATTTACAACGTACAATTTTGGGTCGTTCAAAAACTAATGAGAATAGTATAAAGTATTGTGTAACGAACACTGAAGGACAAAGGAATTTTCGCGTTTGAGATATGATGTTTCATGTTTTTTTCTAAAAGGTGACTCCTTGGATTAATATAATAAATGTAAAATTTTTCAAACTAGTGTATTCGCATAACTTTTTGAACGACGTGGTACCTATACTTAATTTCTTGGTTAATGTTATGACATGGGAAATCGGTGTCCTAAAGTTAGGAATGTCTTAAGCATTTAGGCATTGACTTAAGTTTAGTGCAACGCAATTCTCGTTGCTAAGCACGTCGTAGAGACTTAAGTATCAACATAGTCAAAGTTTAGTGCAGACGGGCATTAGTTTAGGCATGACCTAACTAAGTCTATGCTTTGTAGACATTAGTTCACACAAGGAAAAACTTGATATTTATAAATATTGCGTTCTTTACGAGTACGAGTGTCACCGTGGCACCATTGCTGCCGTGCAAAACAAACCCCGTGGACGGCCGGTGACCAAAGTTCATAATGAAGAATTAAAGCTATTGTGGAAGCAGATCCATCGCAAAACACGTCCAAGTTAGGTGTAGGCTGCGGTGTTAATGATAAAACTGTTTTAATCCACTTGAAGCAAATTGGGAAGGTGAAAAAGCTTGAGAGGTGGGTAACTCATGAATAGAGAGCAACAAACCGACTAACTCGCGTCGACTGCTGCGTTACATTACACAACCGGCATGAAAACATGAAAAGTGGATCCTGTACGACAATCGGAAACGCTCATCGGAATGGTTGAACCCTGGCGAACCAGCCAAATCGTGCCCGAAGTGAAAATTGACTCAAAAAAAGATACTTGTAAGGGTTTGGTGGACTAGTGCCGGTGTCGATCACATCAGCTTTCTTAAATCTGGCTAGACAATTCGGGCAGATGTCTATTGTCAGAAACTGCAAACATGATGGAAAAACTAGTTGCTAAACAACCGAGGCTGGTCAACCACTCTAGGCCACTGCTGCTTCAGAATAACACTAGACCACATACTGCACAACACACGGCTACCAAATTAGAGGAGCTTCAATTGCAATGTTTAAGAATTCCACTGTACCCCTCGGAACTTCTTGCAAGGGAAAAATTCAACTCCGATGGGGCAGTCCAAAGCGCCTTCAAAGATTTATTGATTCCGGTACGAATGTTTTTTTTTTTAGTAAAGGGATCAATGATCTACCTATTAGTTGTCAAAAGTGCATAGATAGCAATGGTACATACTTTGATTAAATAAATATACTACTTTTTTTTTAATTGACTTAACGTTCTAATATTTAATTCTGTATGTAAAGAAAAAAACCTAATTATAATTCAGAAACCATTTTGAATTATCACTTTTTTATAATGGATTGTGTTAATAAAAGCTAATCATTAGACTTATATTAACGAAAGTGCGTAAGACTTACAGAGAATCTGTATATGACGTCATAAACTAGCATTATTATTTATCTTCTTTTTGGCTTGACTCTCATGTCAATATTTTCAATAAATATCTGTCATCAAGAACCCGTAGAGCATTGTGGAGTTATTAATTCCAGGTAACAACAAACTTTGCAATGCGATGAATAAATTAAAAAGGTAAATACTCCATGACGTCGCCATATCTATCTATCTTGAAAATTTTATTTAAAATTAAATATTGTACAGAAATCTGAAATATTCAAATAGTATTCCCAAAATAATCTTTCAGAAAAAGTTAAAAAAATTTCATTGTTAAATTACTTATATACCGAATTCCTAACCAAAAATATAAGCCGTTAATAGGCTATTTGACATTCTAAAAAATCTTTTCAACATTTATTGCCATCCGCATAGATAATGTTTTTTAAAATCAATTCGCATAAACGATATTTAATATTTTCTCCAAAAAAAACAAAAATAAACTTATGCATTTTGAGTTGGAACGAAAAGACATTAAACTAAAAATAAAATAAAGCAAGTAAAAATCTTCTTTTTGTTAATGCACGCCGTGTCTTGACGTCACCGTGTGACGCCACATGCCAGCCTCGACGTCATATTGCTGGAGTAAGCATATTAACAGCTTAAATAATCAATGTATCTGTAATTAGTTTTCTGACTGAAATACTTAAAATAAATAAAAATCCATATTATTTCTAGGGTCTTTATACACCAAATAATAATGTGAGATGGTTTCCAAAAACAAGTCACGTAGCCTATTCAGCGTTAACTAGCGCTTCTGGAATCATCTTCTGTAACATATATCTTATATGCCATATCTTATATTCTCAAAAATATTTTAGAAAAAATGCCATGTCAATGTTGTGTCTTCGCCGTGGCAGAAGGCTTATAAAACAGGCTAAAGTACGTCTCACATTTGTATTTGAATGTTATAATAAAAATATATTTACAACGATGGTCTCCTATTCAATTCTCAAAACAACATAATAATAAGATGTAAATTGATTGCTGTTCAACATTTCCACAATAAATTATCATCATTTTATAACGCTTCGCATCCAATCACTGCAAGTGTTTGAGAGTATATACATAATGTTGGGCTTGTCAAATATTTAACTGTCAGAATGACAACCAACCAAGACTTAAGCGTAAAGGAGACTCGGGCAACGTTCTACTCACAATTATATTTTAATATTCTTTTCATAGAGTACTGTTTTTAGATGAATTATATTATTGCTTTATTTACCTCTAAAATAATATTATGCAAATATTTGTTTAATCTAATGCTATATATTGTAGAGTCGTTTTGCTTTACATTCTTGCTACGTCTGTGCAAGCGGCCTATTCCCATTTTGTTTCTAGGTATGACGAGAATGTAGAGCTAGTTGTAGAGAAGCCTTTAGTATTTAGTCTCTTAGCTGAAGTGGATCTTCCAATAGTATGTATTCATTCTATGTTTATGCGTAAATCTTATACAAATATCTATTTCTTTTTTATTTAATAATAATAATAAAACCCCAGACAAATACACCAACAGTATGGCCCAAAGTAAGTAGAACTTGTGTTGTGAAGGACCGTACAGCGAATACAACCACCATGACCCGAGAACAAACATCTACGTTCATCACACAAATGAGACCTATGGCGCACGACACAGACATTATATTATTCCACAATACTTATAATTTTAGGTCATCTACGTATCACTAAACCTAATTAGGTTTGTTTTAATATCTTATTATATTATATCAAACTCACAAGTAAGACTCATGTAAATTGATTTCTAAAATGCATAAAGATAAAAATTATATTCGTTAAACAAAGTGTTTTTTTATCTCATTTGTCTTCGTTATTCGATAAATATATTCATTTCTACAAAGGTTATTGTGTGCAACTCACAGCAAAATTGCAAAATTGTTAAACAAAACAGCCAGCTTGTTTGTAAAACAGCCAATATACAATCCGCCTACAACATAAACATAATTCAGACCAAATTAGAAGATATTCCTACAGATCGACTGTCTAAGGAAGATGTATGTAAGATTAAAGATACGTTATAAAATTCAAAAAAAGTCGGTATGGTACGTCGTTTGTAATACTTTGTTTGATAAAAAAATAGACAGGGTGAACCATAAGTCGTAAACAGAATGTGTTTCTATGTGGTACAATATGTGTTTCTTACTGTTTACTAAACAGTAAGAAACACATATTTTCTTACTAAACTCAAGTAGTTTAAACATGTGGACGCGACAACAGGTAAACATATGCAAAGGTTGTTTGATGATTCGTTAATTTAAAAAATGTTTTAAATTTACTGAGTCTCATGGTCACCCTAATTGCTACGTTAAACTGTCATAAGCCCATAGCACGTTACTGTATTCGAATAGGATGACCATAAGGTTTCTGTTTTTCCTATTTAAAATATTATCAATAAAGTTTAATTGTTTGCTTCTAGAGTTAATGCAATGATTTTGCCTTAAAATACTGCTCTAGAAACAAACATTTCTGTTTACGTATTACGTTTCACCCTGTATACTTTAATGAATATTTCCTTGCAACACGTGTCATCTGTACGAGGTCTGTCAATTTGATTCCTTTGATTCAATTGAAATCACGGCAAGTAAGTGACGTTCTTAGATGACGTTCGCGAGCAATGGTCGTAGAGTTTCGTATATTAATCTCATCTGGGGCGGTAATACAGTTCTTCCTATTTTGACTGCCATAATAACTACGTAACGTATTAACGTAGTTCAATACGTTAACACGGTTGTACTCCGGTAAAGACAAAGGAACGACCACTGTAATTACTGAAACGAAGGCAAATCCACCAAGATACGGTGCCGACGACAAGCCTCACTCCACCACGACGGCCGAGGAGATTGTGGGTTGTGCCTGCGTCATGACCTACTAGACTTTGAGGGCCAAATGTTTTGGTTCTCTTTACAATAAATTCAGATCCTTACTGTTCCGGTTATTTCGTGGACGCCGCATGGCATATCTCGCCGACAGTTTGTGTGAAATAATTATAATTGTAATGTCTTTGAAAATAAATAAAGACCATAGCAAAAGTTATTATCTGCTGGCTATTAATATATCTGTGAAAACTTGCTAAATATTCCAAACAGAAATGTGTGAAATTCTCGTAAGAATACTAAAACTGAATAAAGTATTCTATGTACTTATTGAACTAGAAAAATGAACATTTATTACAGATATAGATTAATGTATCAAGTTAAATTAGCAATATTTCTTATTACCTTGCAACCTGTACAACATTTGTAGACATTCTGATGAGTATGTAGCGCCTGGAAGTAATAATAAATCACCTGCGTATTTATCATATTAAGTAGAAGTTATGATTCCACTTAAAAAGTCGTGACATCCAGCGCATGCTACGTAAACGCCGTTGTCAAATATGTATATTATTTAGAAGAAAAAAAAATGACACTTTGTATATTCATACACGTCATCACACACAGAGACGTAGAAAACAAAATTTTCCAAAATCATTTCGAAGAACAAAACACTATCAACGTTTTCTATTGGCTGTGTACGATTATAATTTTGGCCGTCATAGGTGATTCAGCAGTCATTCTTGTTCGTCACCGTTGCCAATGGCTACGAAGAAAAACGTAACCGCTCAGAATTTTCTCTTTACAATATAATTTTTATATGAGTTTTCCTTTTAAGTAGGATTTCGTGAAAAATGCGTTGCGCAGTCAAATGGTGTGTCAGCAACCGTGATGGCAGAGATGAGGGGTTATCTTTTCACAGGTATGTTATTTTTTGTATGGACAAATTTTACTAGACAATAAATCAATAAAACTTACTTTTTCTATGCGAATTTCTTTTAAATCAGCGTTTAAAACAAAGATGTGGGTTATTACTTATATAACTATAAAGGTAATAAAATAAGCAAGAATTTTACCCAGGGTGCGAGAAAATGCAATTCGATTCTTGTGTTTAAAATTTCTAGTTTCTGTTCCTTGTTGTAAGTTTTTTATGAATTTGTAAATAAAAAAATATTTCACTAATTTAAGTACGCGTCGCTATCTGTAACTTAAATGTAGATATGTTAAGGTCCGCTTTTAGAATCTAATTTATTGTTTTACATAGGGATGGGTTAATAGTATAATTCAAATGTTAACGTTAAATTGTAAATATCGTTGTAATTTCAAATTTTTCAAAGTAGTCTAGATGGTCACTTTACTAAGAACTTTTTAATCACCATAACCCTATATAGAAAATGGTGTTTCAGCAATATTATAAGAACAGACGGCTTTTACAACTTAAGCGTTGGATTAACACAAGTCCAAATACCACATACTCGCATTTACGGTTCTAAAAAACCGAAGAATTAATAATAATAAAAGTTTATTCAGACAAACATTTTCACGATTTCCAATAATATGACTACATACACAACATACACAGAAAAGACACCAAAAACAATCTTTTAGTAAACCTGTGAAAGCGGGTGTTCACATTTTATACTTTTGCCACCGAACAGGCTAATGACTGGCAAAACAAACAGGTATAATAGACAGTTTTTCACTCTTTTAATTATTTCGCAGGTTCCCGAAAAATCCCTATCAGAGGGAGCTGTGGACGGAGGCAGTCCGGCTAGAAAGACACGATCCAGATTGGAAGCCAACCAACTACACCGTCATCTGCTCCATGCATTTCCGAGAAGAACAAATAGTTTTCACGAAGTGTAAAACCCGTTTGCTTACGAAAGACGCAATTCCTATCTGTACGGTGAGAGAACCTTCGTCTAGTTCCTTTAACCACATTTTAACAATTTATACTAGGTGAATTTCATACAGATGAGATTATTTTGAGAGTATTATGAATCTGTCAACTTTTTGTGTATTTGTTAAAATCGTTAGTACTTCATAAATGGCATGGCATGTTTGTACATACAGCTAAGCTTGATAAGCATTAACCTGCAGTAAACTAGCAGTACCCCAGAATCCACATTTGAAATAAAGCTAAATGGGACCTAGTAATTCCATCAAATCATCAAGACAGTATCACCGAAGATGTGTCGGAAATGGAAAGGAAATGTCACTGGCACGCTACCTCATTGAAATCTAAAATCAGTCGATATATTTATTGTTCTATAAAAACCAACAGCATTTCAATTAAATCTTATAAAATATTATTTACAGCAAGTACGGCCAATTACAGATATTTTATTTTATAAACGATTATAATGCAAATGATTATAAATCAAGCTTAGATCGGACTTGAAAACCATGATAAATATAACAATATAGTAATATCAAAATAATTACTAAGCTTGAATAGATTGTATGAGACTTATTAGATATTTGGGAAAAGTTAAGGCATAACTCGTAATTAAGTTGGACTATTTTAATTATTAATTATGTAATGCAAAACACCCTAGTTACAATTTGTTTTATCTATCCCTACACCTGATTTAAATCGAAGGCATAGTTACCTATATTTCTTTATATTTTTCTGATTTTCTGAGACCATTTATCTTGTCGTACTATCAAAGTAACAAAATGCAAATGAAAATGTTTCATTAACACGAAAAAAAGGTTCTGCGAACGTAAAAATTACGAGGCATTTAATCTTGAACTGTTTTCCTTTGGACTTTATTTTTAATATTGTGTTTACCTTACATATTTATTTTTATTTTAAGATGGTGTTTTCTACAGAAAATAAGGAATACGAAGTTAAAGAAGACGATGAATACATATTGCCGCACGAAATTAACTTTATATCAGTTGATGCCGATTGTCCGAAGAACAGTTCACTACTGCCCTGTAAACGCATGCAAGAAGAAACTGGTTTATCAAATTGGAAACGCCGTAAAAACAATACTCCTTCCACAGGATATATGTGGAGTGATAATAATTGTGTTTTTATCAAGAAGGAAAAAGAAAACAGTCCACATGAGGATGAAGTATATTTATTTGAAGATGAATTATCTACTGGAAGCTATAATAGTCGAGAGAATAAAAGTGAAATACATGCCAATATAGGCTTAAAACTTCCAATAACAGAGCCATCTACAAACTGGATTCAAAGATTTGATGGAGAAACACGCACAAAGAAACAATTGAAAACGAAGCGAAAAAATATTCCTGCGAATAAAACTTCAAAAAATGATCATACCATCTGCACAGTTAAAAGTATTCATGACAAACTAATTGAGCAAAATTATTCGAAGACCTTAACTAGTAGTTTCATAGGTAAACTATCTAAATCACATGTGAAAGGAACCTTTAAGAAGAATAAACTATTAAAAGACAAAGAGGGTGTTGCGGATGATGCAGCAATCACCTCTGAACTAGCTAGAACGACCTCTCAAGTACAAAGTCCGAACTCGGCCACGAACTGTCCTTCACCGAATGAAAACCTTTTTAGTGCTTTGCAGAAACAACAGATTACTGATAATTCCGTTGTTGGGAGTGATCCTGTCGATATCAATGACCAAAAGGTAAAGCGCTTGCGTTTTAAAAAAATCTTAAGTGAGGTTTCTTCTCCGTTCTTGAAGAGTGTTAAAATCCTTTTTGTTTAATTGTTTAGTGTGAACACTACTACAAATCCGAAACCATGGTAACTGCGAAACGAACACGAAACCGATTTTAGTTTGGTTACCTAAGAAAATAATTAAGATTAGAAATGTTTATATGATTTCAATCGCTGATTGGAACATTCTTCCAATAATTTTTCTAGAACCACATTTAAAAAACTAAATTCTTCGCAGTTATGCAGTACTGTTACTTAGATAAAACTATTAATGATTTGTACTTGATATCTTTCAGACCATTTGTCCAAATTGTGGATATGATTTGTTGGAGCCTGAAAATAGCAAAAATAATTCGTCTTTGAAGGTATTGAAGAAAATGAAACCAACTCTATCTATGCCCGAAACAATTAGAGTTAAGCCAGTCGATGTGAATAATGAAACTGAAGAGGATTTGTCTACGCTTACAATAGTTTCGATTAATTATTTGGAAGATTAAATTTAAAGGAAATAAAATAAGGAATAAATAAATTAGATTAACTGTCGAATTGTTTGATTTTGTACCAATAAATAATAGTCCAAACGCAGTAATTTTTACTATCTAATTGCCTGGTCTGAAGAATTGCCATTATATTGCCAGATTAATCAAACATTATATTGATTTAAAAAATTATTAATTTAAAAAATATCTTATAACTAACATTTTTGAACTAACATTTATTTTAATTTAATATTAACAGAAATTAGGTATTCCCATCGTATTTATGACGTCACTTACGAGGCCTGACAGATTTTTACCTAACGCCTTTAATAAATAAGAACATTGCATTTTTGTTTTGTAATGTTATTAGAGATGAACAAAAATATAAATAGTATTTATTTTATATACTCGTGACATATACTCAACCAAATACAAATAATAACTGATTAAAAATGCGGAGGGTCAAATGTATGTACGTACATGGTAGTAGTTTCTTTAAGATCTTGTCTGAAAGTGTCACAAATAAAATACTAACTTAAAGATCATAAGATATCGCGAGTTTTATTTGTGCACCTTTGAACATAATTTGTCTTTGAAGTAGAAAATTGTATATTTTGATTTTATCACAATAAACATAAACAGTATTTTTTATTTTTAACCAGATTAGGAGAAAATATCTTACAGTTTCGAGTACAGAAATCATTTCAAAAAACATTACTATGCTTGATTGACCGGAATAGCTGTTAAGTATCCATTTAAGATAATTTAATAGAAAAATTATTAATTCGAAGTTTATGTGTATAAAAATTCAGGTTAAAGTTGAAAATATAAAGAAAACCTAAAAAAATCTGTTTATTTTGTTTATTATTGTCAGAACAGGCCTTGCCGTCGTTCTAGCTCTGGGGAATAAATCACGCTCGTACATTAGTTCAAGATGGAACTACGCCCAATTATATCAATTGTGCTCAAAGCAAATGTGCGATATACCTCGTATTATGGTGTTTGCGGAATTGATTCTAAAAATAAAACTGTCTAATGTTTCATCTAAAAATGTGAGGCCTCTAAAACAACCTCAGTTTGGTGAGTGCGATTATTTCTGGAATGGATTGCGGGTCTGATTCTTAAACCAGATTTCAAATAAAAAATCAGCTGGACTACGCAAACTTGAAATCCATATGCGACTCGAATATACAGCTGGCTTTGCTTGATGTTTTGATTGATATTTACTATATTAACCGATTCGTTGCGATGTCTAATTTCGCTAACTACTAACTGTGGCGTCGAGCAAAAAAATAACGTGACACTGTTCAGTGCCCAGTGCCATGCGATTATATGACACGCTTCTGTGTCTTCAGCCATGCATAAAAAAAACATTTTGACAAATTTTTACATGTTAATAGCTGGAATACTTCTAGTTTACATTTGAAATCTTACGTTAACGGCCAGGCACATTGTTTTAAGTGAATAGAAGTCGCAAAATAAGTGTATTTCTTGAAATGGAGGGTATGTGACTTTTTTAATACAACTTATTTTGCATTTCATAATGATTTGATTGATTATGAGGTATTAAATTAAGTCTTAAAATATTTTTTTGGTATTCCTCATGACAAAATTCAACGGTTTGGACTATGCAAATGAAAAACTGCCAATTTTGATTTAATAGATAATAGATATTCTCAAAAAATGTCAAAATTATTATTGTCAGTAAAAAATAACATTTTGCTAAATACTGCCATTATATTATGGTTATTTATTGTCTATTTATTGTTTAAGAATTACGGCGAAAAAGAAAGTACATTCCCGAGACAGAAATTGTAACGCAATGCGACGATGACGAAGTGATAGAACAGAGTTTATATAGAGTTTCACTTTAATACATTTATAATTATTTTATCATATGATGGTTTAATATCAAAAAATAACATTCAAAAAGGTTGGTGACCCTTATTTAAAAAAAAATCTTACAATATTCAGAAACGAAGGCTTAATATACGTGAAAAATTAAGATAGTTTGGTTCTGGGTAAAAACTTCCCTACAACTGATTACAAAATGAACACAAATACAACATGACACATTGATTTTAAAATGACATATACAAAATCATGCGTTTTCCGGGTTAAAAGTTTTAAAGTCTATTTCTGTACGATATAATACCTGTACAATTTTATAGTTTTGCTAGAATAAAGTTGTGAATAATGAAAACACATTTTCTATAATAGGCTAAACAGTCAAACGGATCAGAATGGGGGAATTCCCCTTGCAAGACCCAGGTTTTCTGGTTGTCTGTTGGCTCCCTCGTTTTCTTTATTCCGTAATTCTGGATATACATTTTGAATATCGCAGATTAAAATATGATCATGTTTCGTAATATTGCGCTGATCTAAAAAGCGAATCGGTAGTAAAACTGAAGTTAAACGGTGAGAAAGAATTAATCATTTTATATGATTGAACGTTGAAGATTCGTGTCGTATGATCAGACCGAATATAAACAATTTAATTGCCTTACCCATATCTTACCGTGTGCACGTTATAACTTAGTACACGGTACCAGAAAATTTGCATGAATCCTATACCTAAATGAAATACGACAATGTTCCTACTAACGAAAGGTTTTTATGTTCATAACACTAGCTATATACCACAGACCCACATTGTGGGGTTTCCCCAGCGCAGATAAATATAATACGGACCCCGCTAGCGGACTCACTAGTATAATGCGGGATGGCATATGAAGTGCGTAAAAGTTTATAAGGATGCGAAGGTGTTTAAGAGCTTTCCCTTTCGTCACTATTCCCATACGCACTTATGCATACTCATGCGTTGTCATTATGAAATAAACATTTTACTGAGACCATGAGAACTGAGAGCCCACTAACGGATACGAGTTACTCTATTTGTCAGATTCAGTAACCCATCACACTGTTCGTCTGTGGGACCACATTTGCTGAGTACGCGCTTACAACACGAGCGTCTGACCTGGGTGGTCTTTTTTTGAAACTTTGCGAAACAAATGGAGAACTCCGGGATATTTAGTAAGAATAAAAGTAAAAACTTAAATAACATCTGCTGTGGACAAAAGACTGGACAGTTCATTCGCTTGAATAAACGAACCCATCCGAAATCTCGGAAAGTACTACGAGCCCCAATGCAATAGAGTTCGTCCAGTTATATATTGCAAAGGTTGCCTGTTTTCAACTTAACTACAATTTCATAAAACAAGCCTTTGAAAAAAAATTGTATAGGGTAAAATTCTCACTCTCACTTTTAAAAAAACCCTTCTGTTACTAAAATATGTATTTATGGCCACTTTTATTTACTACGACTATCTCAAAATAGTTCGTCTAGTTCTTAATCGATGCAAAAGAGTTCGCCCATTTTCCAATTCTATCTATTTTAATTAAAAAAATGAGTAAAATTCGATTTGAAAATAGAAATAATCTTTCACATGATGCGTCACTGTCATTTTCGTACATAAAAAATCATAATTTTATGCAATATTCATCATTATTTTCAAACAAAATCGCCGAGGAAGTACTAAAAATAATTTGAATGTTTGAAGAAAACTGGTAAGCCGCGAATCACAAGTGAAGCTGAGAAAATCGAGTTTTAAGGAAAATCATTAAAAGGAATGGTCGTGCCCGCGCGGTAGAACTTACTTTGATGTGCAGAGAGATGATTCACAAAGATGTATCTGCCGATACCTGCAAGAGGGTCGTTATGGGCTATGGATTTTATACTGTTAAAGAGAAACCTTCGCTCACTTGTCGAAAAAAGAAAAGGCTGAAATTCACTAAAGATCATGAAAATGGGACTGCAGACCAGTGGCGTGGAAAAATATGGAATGATGAACCTAATTTTAGGTGACGATCGATGATGTACGGAAAAAGTTATCAGAAATAAAAATGAAGCATTCCATGCCAATTGTATCAAAAGAAAAGTGAAGTTTCCTAGATCGGTAATTGTATGGGGCTGCATGTCAGCACAGAGTCTGGGTCGCTCACATTTTATAGAAGGAACTGTAGAGTACCAAATCATTCTGGACACAAGTCTCATGCCCTCGATTCCAGCGTTGAAACGTCGTAATGCCTACACCTTTCAACAAGATGGTGCTTCCTGTCACATTGCGAGGACAACCAAGGCTTGGTTTAACCGGATTCAGATCCCTACAATGGAGTGGCCGTCAATAATTCAGATTTGTCACCGATTGATACCCTATGGTGGAAAATTAAGGGATTATAAGGGAAATATTTTGTTAATTAAAAATAAACTTAATTAAGTGTTCAAAACCACTGTGTATTTATTGAACTACTAAAGTTAAATTTACTTATCTCAATTAGTCTTCGAATATTAGACACTTGTAATATTTGGCACTTGATGAACTCTTTTGTATTGGGACTCGTATACTTGTGGTTTGCTTTTGTTTTTGAATTTAGCAAAGTTTTTCCAAAATCTTTTAAGAAATTTTCGACCCTTTCGACTTTGATGTTGCAGGGTAATGGCCGTTTTACTGGGTCACTCAATTCATTCAAATTTGACCTGAATGATCTTTAAAATATAATAATAATAATAATTGCCTGAAACACACCAACTGTATGGCTTCAAAGTAAGCAGAGCTTTGTCATAGATTACCATACAGCGACCTGTGGGGAATCCAGAATAAACATGCATTTATAAATATAAACAACCATGACTGAGAACAAACATCCGTGTTCATCGCACAAATGAATACCTCGTCCAGCACTTGAACCTGGGACCTCCGGCGTATGAAGCAGAATTACTAACCACTATGCCACTCGGTCATCAATTGTGTAGAAACACCATAATTGATTATGGCATTGCCCATAGCATATTGACCAAAAAAAATGATGCTACATTATGACTAGGTAAAATAACTGTCAATCAGCACTTACAATTTTACCTTTTCGACCCTTACTGAAATATTTAAGTGGTATGGAAAACTTGATTTAAAGTTAGATGACCTCTACAGAGTCCCAGTGAGTAGGCCTTAGGCAGTTGTCCCACCGGCAACGATGAACAAGTAGCGAGTAGAGCTAGAATGTAGAAACGAGTTGGCGAGCCGCGGGGAGCGATTGCGTAGTACCGATAGTTGTGCAGCTCGGCTATAAGCGAGTGTGCGACCCTATACTACACAAAGGCTGCTCTCTCGGCGTGAGATGTGATCGAGTATCGCTGAGCGAGTATTATCTTTCATAGCTCTTGTAGCTCGGCGTCAAACTATTGAAGCGAGTCCTCGCCGGCAGTGTGAACAGTCAGCGATCAACTATTTGTGAATGCATCTCTTTTGTTTACACGGAATGTATATCTTTTGTACGTTTCTTGAGCGAGAAAATACCCGATAATTAGTCGTTTTCTCACCGACGGTGGGACAACTGCCTACTTGATCATACCACTGCCCATAGCATATAGACCAAAAAAAATGACGCTGCATTATGACTAAGTAAAATAACAGTCAATCAACACAAGTTCAATCAAGTCAGTACAAGTTGTAATCGATATAAAAAAGTCGTAGAGGGAGTATTAAATAGAGAAGACATAAAAATGACAGCTTGAGCGAAAAAGAGACGCGTTTATATCAAAGAAAACAAGAGTGAGCGAGAAGATGATTCTATCTTTTGTCCTTATTTGCGTATACGTTTTTTTTGTTTGCCAATCGTGCACGATTGGCAAACAAAGCTCAAGCTGTCTTGTGCGCTCCGGTAAATTTTGAATTTTTGTGTAAATAGTGAACTGTGCGAATTAAAACATTTGTTAGTAGTGTGGTGGATACTTCACAGAATTAGCCAAAATGGTGAGCTGCTGTGTTTTAGGGTGTAAAAATAGAAGCGAGCACAAAAATGAAAACATAACTTTTCACAGGTAAGTGGTCTAATTATCACTGAATCGTTCACGTTTTTGTTTTCCTATGAATAGAGAAAGTAGTTTTAGCATGATTTTAACGTAAACTATCAATAAATTCATTGAATGCATTGTATTTCTTCGAAAATATTAATCGGCTTTTTTGCTTCCAAAATAATATAATGCGTCAAAATAGTAAACATTTTCAAACGTCAAGTGAGTGAGATGTGTGTATACAAGTCGCGTGTGAGAGAAAGAGATATCGAATAAACGATGCGCTTCTGCATTTAGTAGGTTAACTTACTAGTTAGGGTTGCTAGATTATTAAAAAAAAAATCCCCGATATTAAATAAAAAATGTTGAATGAATACCTACATAATTTTAATTAGTTAGTCGTTATGGAGTTTGTGAACGTGATTAGACTATTACACTAATAAAATAAAGGCTAAAGTTTGTATGTATGTTCGTTATTCTTTCACGTTAAAGCGGTTGAACTGATTTTGATAAAAGTTGCCATGAACATAATTTACACACTAGATAACCATGCGCTACTTTTTGTACTGGGAATGTAGGAATGTATATATAGCTTAAGTTAAAAATCTTTTAAATTATCGAGTAACACTGTGGGGCACTGCTAGTATAAAATTAAAGCTAACTTGTTTCACATTTCTGGTTTAAGCTTCCCTAAAGATCCTATTATGAGAAGTATATGGATTAATGTTACTGGTCGTCAAAATTGGACCGCTACGAAGTACACTAAGATGTGCTGTATACATTTCGATGCTAATTGTTTCCGAAGAACTGGAAAATTTAAAATTATTCAACCTGGTTCAACTCCAAAATATTTTGTTCATGTGAGTGTTTCGATATTTTATACCTACTCAGTGTAATTTCGAAAAGTGTAACAACCAATGCCTTTTTTAAATTACCCACATGTAAAATGAAAGTTATAATATTAAGTAGCATTTCAGTAAACAGGAACTTATTATATTATTGCAGGAACCATCGATTGACTTGGGAAGAACTAGCAATATTGGCACATCTAATAACATTTCCCGACGAGAAGACATTTTAATGGTAAAAATCATTTTAATTATAATTTTAATTATTGTGTTAAAATATTATTTAAGTAAAAAGTATTTTAAATGTTTTATTGTTACAGGAATCCATAAATAATAATAGAGAAACTAATATACCATGTAACATTTCCCAAGCGGAAGTAAATACTATTAAGGTAAAATTCTGATCATTCTTTATTTTGATTCTAGGGTTTTAACTATAAGTGCAAACTTGAATGGTTATTATAATTTCAGGAGACATTAAATGACATGGAGGAAGCAAGCACCTCAAGTAGAATCCTAAAATCGCAAGTTGTTTTTGAGGTAAATGCTTGTTATTTCTAATATTTAGGTATAATCACATGAAAAGGGGTTTTTAAAAAAATAACTACAAGTTGTTAATAGAGCTAAATGGCTCTTAAGAGTTCATATTGTGATGTAGACAGCATTTTTTTAAAGTTTTTACATCTTGGTTATATTCTTATTTTTAGATTATCAAATCATTTACGCGTGAGTATACATATGTATATCTGAATATATCGGTTTTCTTTGCAGTCTCCCAGAAAAAGGAAGCTCGCATTACAACTGCGTCAAAAATCCACACTTGCCGAAAAAAGAAAAAAGCAGATCGCTACGCTTAGATCGAGGAATTGGCGGCTTGCTAAGAAAAATGTTGAACTTTCACACGTTTTAGAAGTACTTAAGTCCAAATCTCTTATAAATCAAGAAAATGCAGATGCTTTGACGTCAATAGATCCTATGAAAAAAGATTTATTCAAACGTATAGTTGGAGCTTCTTCGGAAAAAAAATATTCACCAGAATTGCGTAAATTTGCACTGACGTTACATTTTATTAGTCCTCGTGCTTATAATTTTGTACGTAAAAGTTTTGATACCTGTTTACCTCACCCAAGCAGTTTAACTCGCTGGTACCAAAGTGTTAATGGTGAGCCAGGTTTTACTAAGGAATCACTTGAAGCCATTAAAATGCTTTCGAAAAATTCTGAAAAACCACTTATAGGTGCATTATGTTTTGACGAAATGGCTATTCGGAAATGCGTTGAATTTGATAGGAGTAATTATGTGGGATTTGTTAATTGCGGCAATGACCTTGATAACGCCGAACAAGCAATAGCAAAGGAGGCGTTAGTGTTTATGCTCACTTGCGTAAACGGATCATGGAAAATTCCAATAGGCTATTTCTTAATTGATGGGATCACGGCTGATCAAAAAGCCACATTAGTAAAGCAGGCCCTAGAATTAATTGAGACCTCTGGTGTGAGAGTTATCTCATTGACATTTGATGGATGTCCTGCAAATTTCTCCATGTGTAAGCTGTTAGGGTGTTCATTCGAAATAGAGCATTTTAAAACTACATTTATATACAATAATCATCAAATAGCTGTTTTCCCTGATCCATCACATATGCTCAAATTAATTAGAAACACATTAGGTGAAAAACTAAACCTAAGAGACCACGATAACAATATTATATCTTGGACTTTCATACAAAAATTAATAGAGCTGCAGGAGTTGGAAGGGTTTCATTTAGGTAATCGTGCAAGAAAAGCTCATTTATATTTTAAAAAACAAATAATGAAGGTGAAGCTTGCAGCACAAACATTCAGCACATCGGTAGCAGATGCAATCGAACACTGCAATCAGAATCTTGATTTACAAGATTTTAAACAATCTGAAGCTACGGTAAAATTCATTCGCCTAATTAATGATTTATTTGATATTATGAACTCCAAAAACTTGAATTCATACGGTTATAAACAGCCTCTTTCAAAAAATAATTTTGAGAATCATCAAATATTTCTAGAAGGTATTTTCAAATATATAAAATCTTTAAAAATTGAAAATATTCCTATCATAAATTCCAATAGGAAGACAGGATTTTTAGGTTTCATGATATGCATCAAAAGTTTAATACATTTGTACAATGAAAATATTAAAAATAATGAACATATGAACTTCTTATGTTCATACAAATTGAGCCAAGGCCACATCGAATACTTTTTTAGCTCGATAAGGGCTAAAGGTGGATTTAATAATAATCCTTCAACGAGACAGTTTAAATCCGCTTATAAAAGATTGATTGTTCATGGTGAACTTAAACACCTTACCTCAGGGAACACAGTTCCACTCACAGATATTAATATACTTACATACACAAAGCCAGAAATATCTATAAACAATTCGTTAGATCGAAATAGGTTGATCAACAATAAAGAACCTGTTGAACATAGATCCGTGGTCATCGACAATGACCACGATTATTTATCCGACCCCTGTAGACTCACCGAGTTTAGTAAAAGTGTGATAACATATATAGCTGGTTTCGTGTGCAGAGGGGTGAAAAATGAAATCATATGCCCACATTGTGTATCTGTCTTGTGTCGTGATCGTTTTGAAAGTCTACAGTTAAAGAAAGATAGAGGCGGTCTATTATATCCATCAGCAGACATAATTAAACTTTGTGAACTTGCTGAAAAAGTTTTTAGAAGAAATAAAATTTTCAATGAAAAATATCCACTGCATCGCCTTTTAGACCAATGTCTGAAGGAATGCATAAATATAAAATTATTTTCTCAAATATCAGCTCATTTTTATGAACAAGGTTTTATAGACAATCATTATAGTTTGCTCATAAAATCTGTTTGTAATAAATATCTCAAAACCAGAATTCATTATACGACCAAAAATATGATTGATCAAAAAGAAAAGGTTCGAAATATGTA
Organism: Marasmarcha lunaedactyla; assembly: GCA_923062675.1. Classification (NCBI taxonomy): domain Eukaryota; kingdom Metazoa; phylum Arthropoda; class Insecta; order Lepidoptera; family Pterophoridae; genus Marasmarcha; species Marasmarcha lunaedactyla. The sequence continues at coordinate 5,158,781 of OV281339.1, read as the reverse complement.
CACTAAATTGATACTTTTTAAAGGACAATAAATATTGATTAACCCAGTAATTTGGTTTGGAATATTTCTATTCTAATGAATCTCGACCTCCGCTGAGTCGCGTTGGAATAGATCTATTCAAGGTAGTAACCGACTCAAAAATATGGTTACAACTGTTTTGTGTCTCTATGAATGAATTCGTTGCCTGTGATTGATAGAAATTGTATAAATTGTCTGTATGTTGGTACCATTCAATCAAAGTTTCACTTGCGTAGTTTGTAAGTTCGCGCACGTGACGTCATAATAGTTGTATTTTTTTGGATTTTAGGCATAAATAAGGCCCGTTTTCTACGATGTTTCTTTCAAATCTATTTCTATTTATTATCCATCTGTTTTTACTGATAATAATAACATTTTTAGGTATTTTTTTACGTGTTTCATTTACTTTGTACGTGGCGGACATGTTATAACTGATATAAATCTTGGTCTCATGAAATTTGAACAATTTTGTTATTTTCGCATATTTTATGTCATAAAACAATGTAAAACAATGTTACAATAAATATTTACAACCATTTTCTATGTTTTTAATTTAAAATAAACTAATAGAAGCCAAAAATATGGTTACAAAATTCAGACTTGGAAAACTCTGAAAAACTTGGAAAGTCCGTCCAGTTTATTTCGTGATTACTTGGAAACTGTATGGGCTGTAAAAAATAAAACAAATGAATTATAAAAACCATTAATAGAGACATATTTTTACTTATGTTTGTAGAAATAAGTCAACTTTTCATAATTTATATACATTTTAATAAAAACAAGAGAGTTTTTTGCGTGCTGTGATTTTAAGTGAGTTTTTTTTGTAATAAATGTATAAGGCAAACAACTACAAATAATAATAATAGATACCTAATATATTCAATAACATCCTCACAAAATTTCATCAAATTTCACAAAGGTTTACAAAAAAAGTAATGCGAAAGTATTTTACAAAATTGCAAATTTTCGCGAATTTTCCGCCAAGTTAAAGGTAGGTTAGAAGTTACGTCAGCGCTGGACCCAGAAGGAGGACTATCTATGTTCGTTCATTTAATAAAATTAAGTATAGGTATGTAAAATAAAAATCATCTCATCATCGTAGGTCTGTAAAAGGAAGCCAAAAAAGTACCAAAATTTGGGAAATTATGCACAAGATGGTAACCCTGGAATTTTACGTAATTTATATCTGTCTCCTTTTAGTATACGGGAACAGGTTGTCTATTCTATTCTCTGTCTACGAAAAAAGTATTATATGCACAGAGAATGTGAAAGGGCACTGACTCAGCCTTGCGTGTTGCAAGAATCGCAACGCTGATCTTCCGTCAGCGCACCGGACGCCACGTGTTGCGCACAAATTCGTGGTGTGAAAGCATGTGTTTTGTGTAATACAACTTGTTATTAATTTTGCTAAATTTAAATACATAGATAATTATATAATAGATAAGAAAGGAAGGGATAGACCAGGGTCGATAATTTTTGATAGCAAAAAAATAACAGTAGGATGAAACCCTTTGAAAAAGGAGGAGAATATAATAAAAATGGAAGGAAAAATAAATTACGGATGATCTGAGTTCGGGAAGTGGGGGTGGGGGGGGGGGGTTTAAGAGTAAAAAATGGTTTATCTAGATTTCCGGCGAAACTACAAGCCCTATGAAAAAAAGCTAAATGGCAAAGTTGTAGGTAATAAAAAGGTTTGCTTTTACAATTTTTTCACATAACCTCAAAATTTATGTGAAAAATTCAAATAACCAGTTTTTAAACCTGTACCCAAAATTCAATTCATTCAATTCAATCAATTTTTAGTTTTTTATTTTTATCTCGTTCAAAAAAAAATAATTTTTCACAAAATTTGGTAAAATCTTACCTTTTTATGTCTCAAATATACTGTAATTTATTTGATTTGGAATATTTATTTTTTTACGTTATTTTGACTTAATATCAAAAAAGCACCCTAATTTTCAATCGAATCAATCAAAAAAAAATATAAGCACATTACTATACTTAGTAAATTTTCTCAGAACTTTAAAGTTGCGGCAGCATAGATCGTGAATTATTCCCAAAAACAGCACCAATATAAACATGTACTCAAATAAATTAAACGTAGAGTGGTAAAGGCGTAATACTCTTAAGCTGTATGTTCCCGGTGAATGCGCCAGTGACTTCCAAATGTAGGCACCAAGGAGTTTTTACATCTTATGTTTACGAAGACAACTGCTCTGAAGGTGACAAACTAATATACCTAAGAAATTATTACGACATTACATGTAAGGTCTGCAAACTGTTGGCAATTGTGGTGAACTAAAGATTGGCTGATTTGGTAAGGCAACCGTTTCCGTAGTACAGAATTCAGGCTGTTTTGGAATGACATTCTAGATTTGTTTCGTATTACGTGCACAATAATTTATTGTAATAAAATAACATTCGATTCTTTTTAATATAAGTATATTCGATTCATAAACGAGTTCTTTTGAAAATCTTTGAATGCAGGTTCACTTATCTTTATAATCGAGGACATGGTTCCTAAGAACCAGACTTTGTCATACTGACCAATCTCGATGAATCATACAATACATACCTAGGACGAACAACTGGATTGTATTACGTAGGTCAATCGTCGTCGAATCCAATACAGTGGTGCGGAGACCCTTGGTGCAGGTCTTTGTCCTGCAGTGGACGTCTTTCGGCTGAACGAACGAACCGATATATCACCTAAAAAACATCCTTGTGTTGTCACCAATGTTTCGGTTTTTGTTGTACACTAAAAACAAAACAAGAATACCAAAAGTTGAGTGGTAGTAAAATTGGAAAAATTCTAACTGCCATTAGAATCACGTTATTGTGTTCCGGATATACGGACTGACAGCCGGTGCGATTACTCGACAAAGGATAAAGTAATTTATTTTGGTAAGCAATATAACTGGGTTTGAGTATGTAAATGTATTTATAATATTAGTAGAACCATTTTTGGGTACGTTATGTGAGAAGATCAACTACCTTCCGCAATTCGTTCATTGAAAGATTTGTGAGTCATTTTCAATTATAAAACAAGTATTACAGCACATTTTTTTTTGATGATCAACGGTATACATTATACATACATAACACTTAAAGCAAAGGACAAAAGGACAAAATTTAAATAATAAAATTGTTCTATCTTGCTAAAATCTACGTAATCTATGTAATCTACTGCATCAGTATCTAAACGCGTAAATATGAAACACGTTCAATATTTTAAGAACTTCTTTTTTAGAAAGTCTAAAGAAATAGATGTTGAGTCATCGTTTATAATTTATTAGTTCACAAAGGCGCTAAACTACAAGATACAAAAGGCATATCTATGATTTTCTTCAATTAAACTCACATTTTGCTCATTCATATTTCGATTTCAGAGTCAGATCATTCAGGTGTGAATTCAGTGATCCACTTAACCTGCCATTTCTTCGCAGCGGCAAAGTAATTAGGGTCCAACATTTCTTAAAGGGTTTTAGAAAAACTTCACTAAAATCTAAAATACAAAATGTAACACAGTGTGTCAATTTATTCAATCTGAGTGTTCCAGTCTCTTGGACAAATCAGATTTTACTCAACTTTTTGAAATTTATAAACTTTTGATTAAAATGTTTACCATTTTACTACATTTCTTATAATTCCCATTTGTTTTAATCAATTACGAAACAAGATATTTTTCCGCTGTTTCGTAACCAATTACCAGAGAAGAAAATTGTTCCACATCCATCAGCATAGTTTGGTAGCTGGTTACGAAGGGAGACATTCGTCACACAGTTCTATGACTAACTATTAAAGAAGTTTTCTTGTGATACGACGAGTTACACGACGTTATTCGACGGCCGAGTCACGTATTGGTTACCTAGTAGTCCTGTCTCATATGCCAGAGGTCCCAGATTCGAGTACTGGCCGGGGTATTCATTGGTGTGATGAACACGGGAACTCAGGTCATGGTTGTTATTTATATATGTAATATATATTCTGGGTTCACCCAGTTCGCTGTATGGTCAACTATAACACAAGCTCTGCTTACGTGGGGGCCATACAATTGGTGTGTTTGTCTGGGGATTTATTATTATTATTGTAACTGCGATTGTGTCCGGGTCATACCGTGTCCGGGTAACATATGTTGAGCGAGACCCTGAAGACGGTACCTACATCAATATGGCTGCGGTTCCACTGAGGCGGAGCGGAGCAGAGCGGAGACGACCTGTGCCGCGATTCAGCAATCACATGGCTTGAAATCCACATCTCTTCTCCACTCCGCTTCAAAGGAAACAGCATTGGTGGAAAGGAGCGGAATTGTTTAAAATATCGGGAAAACAGGCTAGATTAGGCTAGCGGAGCGGGGTGGTTCACTCACGAGCATTTCATTTTAGTTATAGTTAGGGAGGCGAATAGGGGAATTTTTGGTAATACTCGAGCGTGGCAGTTTAAGATATGAGAGATACCTTAGACCTAATAGAACAACCTTGTAAAGTATTTAGCTCTATATGTAGTGACGCGCACCTAGGATAAACGATCAGATTAGTAAAAAAAAATTAATAGTCTGAAATACTCGAGCGCGTCAGATTAAGATATTGGGGGTTGATTTTAGTGTTTTAAGACTAAATTTAACTAATCTGACGATAAGTCCTTGACGCCGCCGAGTTATAGGGTCGCGAAAAAAAAAACGTTAATCCGGCATTCTCGAGCGCGATTTTTATTTTTTTTATTTTGAAGAATATAATCTAAAACTTACTAAAAATACAAAATCTGCCGGTTTCCGCATGACCGGAAGTGTGGAGGAGACATTTCGTCTTCCGAAAAACGCGTTGCGGCATATAAGTCGCGAACGATACATTTTACAAAAAAAAAGTTTAAATAAATAAAAAAGGTAATTTTATTTTACACAAAAAAGATCTCTTTACATTTTTGTCCAAAGTTCAAACTTTTTGACTTGAAGCATCATAAAAACTCAAACTTTTTTGAGTATATCTCGAAAACTGAGGGTGTAACTGTATACAAAAGTATTATTAACATGTACAGTTTCATGTATGTATATTATTCAATAGCCTGTTGATCCTCAAATTGTTCTTTGGACGTACCGTAAGCAAAACGAAGTGAAGAATTGAAGCAAAAAAGAGGAATTTGCCATAAACATGTAATACAGACTGAGCACTTCGCGGAAATATGCCGTCCAGCAATGACGAGACGCTTGATTCAGGTAAATTTTTGTACTTCTATAATATTCTCTCAACAAAATTACTAAATAGAAATAATTGTTACGGATGTTGCAGGCACTCAGCAGGAAAGAATTGTGGATGAGGAGCCACAATATGAAAGTTTCAGTGAAGAAGAAGAAGATGAATTGTATTGAGCAATGTATAACAATACAATTATAAAACAATTTTTATATCATTTCATTTTTTTTATACAATAAATAATACAATTCGTACTACATTTCATCTACTATATATCTTGTACATTTCTCTACTATGTATCTATCGCTTTATTGTCATTCTTAAATTCCCCGTTTTATCAAGGAGAACGAAAGGAAAAAAATGAAACCAAAAAACCTTTTTCGGTCAGATTAAGAGAACCCACCAACATTTTTGTCAGATTAAGAAAATATGCTTTCAGGATACCGAGATAAACCTCCCCTATGAAAATCTGACGCGCTCGAGTATTTCAAAAAAACTTTTTTTTTTTTTGCATTTTCAAAAATTCGTCGTAACTTATCGTCACGCCGAAATCGTCAGTTTTTATAAAGGGAGCTTCCTTGGGGCCTACTTAACACCCCTTCCGAAAATCTGACGCGCTCGAGTAAATTTTTTTTTGCATTTTTGATTACTTTATATGCCTACCCCCACCACGCAAACCGGCAGATTAGTATACCGTTGTTATCAAGAGGCACTTGGGGCATACGCAGTATGAATATCTGACGCGCTCGAGAATGCCCAAGTACCATTCTCGCTCCGATCGCCACGCGGTGCGGACGTGCAAGACCCAGCTCTCCGTTGATCGGTCCCTTCCCGCCATTCCGCGGCGCTCAGTTTACTGACGTCACAGTCTAGCGTGTTGGCTCCGTGCTACGGTTTCCTAAGTCTTTCTACTCCGTCTGAGTGCTTTCGAAGTGCGATTTTTCTTTGCGACTAAGCCTCTTAGTCTTCAAAGTGCTGTGCTAAGTTGTGTTGTGCTTGTGCTGAGTGCAGTGTTGTGCCCGGCGTAAGTAGTCTGGTTTCAGTGCAAAGGATACTTAACGGTGACAACGAATTTGTACTGAACCAGTCCTTTTTATTTTTATTTATTTCTCTTCTCTATTTTATTTATTTTTCTCCTATTTTCATATTTATTTCTATCATATTTGTGTGTTTTCGTGTGTATTTGTCCTTTCTGTCGGTAAAGGTTGACCCTAACGCGGTCAACTCTTTACCTGCGCACCCTTTTTCAGGTTTCTAGGTAGCGGCCTTCGGCGTACTATTGTTAGTTTTAATTTATTCTCCCCAGCCCCCCTACCGCTGGTAGGGAGGTTAGCCGCTAGGATTTGCTAGGTTTTTAGGAACTAGGCATCTTTTATTATACTTATTTTTATTAATATTACTGTCCCAACTTTCCCTTATGGATCCGCTAAGCGTTATTAACGCGTTCACCCAGGCGCTTGCTGCGGTAGGCGTCTACATCCCGAATGACATCATAACGCAGGCCTTGCAGGCATCAATCGCGTCCCCGGCCCCTCAGGCCTCAACCCCGGCCCCTCAGGCCTCAAACCCGGCCCCTCAGGCCTCCGACGTCGAGACCCCTCAGGTCTTAAGCTCTCCCGCGTCTCCCGCCTCGTCCGAGATGGACTGCGAATCGGTCGCATCCTCTCACGCGTCGCGTCGTAAGCGTACCGCTCCCGGGAGCGACTCCGAACCCGCGTCTGATACGTCGTCAGATGCCGTCACCTTGACCGGCTCTCCTGAGCCCGCGTTTCAACTCGTCGCCAAGCGCTCCAAGAAGCGCTCTAAGAAAGCTTCGGTATCTTCAATACCCGAGCCCTCCCCGGTGTCTTCAACACCAGCCCCCGCGCCGTTAAAATCGCTCGTAGTAACCGCGTCTCCGTCGGTCACATCGAAGCCAGCGACGCGCTGCGCTCCCGTCCCGCCGAAGCCTCAGCTCCCGCCGCCCGTATTCCTGCGTGAAAAAGCGCGCTGGACCGCGGTTTCAAACTTGTGCAAAGTGCACAAAATTAATTACTTAAAAGCCGCCAACGCTGGCGATACAATCAAAATCCAATTAGCGACCGTCGTCGACTTCCGCGAGTTTACCAGGTTACTCGGATTAAACCAAATCGCGTATCACACCTACGCCCTCCCGGAGGAGCGTAAGATCCGCGCAGTACTACGGGGCGTCCCGTTCGAACTCAGCAACGATGACATTCTCGATGACCTTAAGTCTCAGGGTTTCCCGGTCACAGCAGTGCACAAGATGCACTCCAACCGCGGTAGGCGTTTTCCGTTAGCGCTAGTAATACTGTCCAATACTCCCAACTCGAAGGAGATTTTCAAAGAGGCTCGCACAATCTGCGGACTCTCGAACATCTCCGTCGAGCGTCCCAACCCCCGTGGTCACCCTGGGCAGTGCCACCGCTGCCAGCTATATGGCCACGCAGCGGCCAACTGTTCAGCTCCCCCCAGGTGCGTTAAGTGCCTGGATCCCCACTTCACTAAGGAGTGCACTCGCACTCCCGAATCCACTTCCCCCCCTGCCTGTGTGCTGTGCGGCCAGTCCGGCCACACAGCAAACTACAGGGGTTGCCCGCGCGCTCCGCGCTCCACCGTCAAGAGGGTCGCGCCTAAACCGGCGCCGCCGCTCACCTCCGCTAACTTCCCGCCGCTGCGCAACCGGGGTCCCCCGGAAGCAAAGCCCGTTCAGCCGACGCCTACTCCGGCTCTGTCTTGGAGGCAGCGTCCGGCCGTCCCGCCTGCACCTTCCCGACCCACCCCAGCTCCCGTAGCTTCCGTAGGGCCGCGTCCCCCTTTGTCATCTTCACCTCAGTCGTCGTTGGCTGAGGACATGAAGACCGTGTTCGACGTCATCCAAAACGTCGACATTAACGAAATTTCCGTACTCGCACGCAAACTGCGAGCCGCCCGCTCTCCTCAAGAGCGTTTATTCGCGTTAGCCGAGCATCACTCGCTCCTAAGTTCGTTGTAAATTCTTTATTTTTGTATAAATTCGTAAATAAATAAATTTTAATGTCTAGACCCGCGAATCCCGCGTCCAGTCGTATTAAACCCAAGGGCTTATCCCTAGTATCTTTTAACGCTCGTAGCCTTAGCACTAACCTTCCCGAGATTAAACTGTTCCTTCAGAACAAAGAACCTGACTTATTCCTTCTCCAGGAGACATGGCTTACTCCAAACCGCTCCAGGGGATACGCTATTCCTAAGTACGCGTTTACTCGCAACGATAGGCCCAGCTCCGACGGTTACGGCGGCACCGCTATATATTACAAAAGAGGCTTCCATTGCTGTCCTCTCCCTACCCCTCCTCTCCTCAACATGGAGGCCACTGTGTGTAGATTGGCTATGACTGGTCATCCGACCATCATCATAGCTTCAGTCTACATACCTAGTGGTACCAGACCAATCCGCAGCGACTTTGAGGCCATTCTCGCCCTCGGCCATTCAGTCATTATGTTCGGAGACTTTAACTCCAAACATACTGACTGGACGTGCCTATCGACCAACACCAGCGGTATCGCTCTCCTCGACATCACCAACTCCCTTGACTTAGACGTCATATCCCCCATCACTCCCACTCACTATCCCAACAACCCGACCTATTCTCCTGACATCCTCGACTTTGCAATTATCAAGCGAATCAATCTTGATCTCAGGTCCATCGAACCGCTCGATGACCTAGGCTCCGACCATCGCCCCGTCTCCCTCGTGCTAGGCGCGCCTAACGTTAACGTCACACCGCCAAAGACCTTTACCAACTGGAAAAGCTTTAAAAATACGTTAGTTTCAGCCTTAGAGGCACCGAACTCTCCGCTCGCGATTTCGCCCGACCAATTAGACAGCCCGATTAAAATAGATTCGATAGTCGATAATCTCACTGATGCTATCAACTCAGCCATCAGCGACAACGTAATCATTGCTAAGCAAGGCAAACCCGCGCTTCCCTTAGCCGTTAGCAATCTCATTAAAGCTAAGAACGCGGCTCTCCGGAGAGCCAAGAAATATCCCACGCCCGCATATAGAACAGCTGCGAATCAGCTTCAACGAAAAGTTAGGTCTCGCCTCGCGGAACTCCGTGACACTCAGTTTAACGATCTCATGGAGAATATCTCCCCGTCCCACCAAGCGTATTATCGAATGGCCCGAGCTTTACGCGTAGACACCGCCTCTCACGTTCCTCCTCTCACTCGCCCCGACGGCACCATTGCCTTCGAAGTCGAAGAGAAAGCCGAATGCTTCGCCGACAGCATAGCGGCACAATGTTCGCCCAGCACGCAACCCGCGGATCCCTCCCACATCCAGGCGGTGGAGGACGAAGTTCTCCGCAGAGAATCTCTCCCTATCACCGACGACCCCGTCACAGTCTCTAATGATGAAATCTTGCTTCTCATTAGAAAACAAAAGTCCAAAAAGGCTCCGGGTGCGGATGGAATTTCCAACCACGCACTCAAGCACCTGCCACAGCAGGTGCTTACCTTGTTAGCTATCATCTTCAATGCCTGCTTCGACCATAGCTACTTTCCAAAAGCCTGGAAAGAAGCGACAGTCATAGGCATTCCCAAGCCGGGTAAACCTCTGAACATCCCGGCTAATCACAGACCCATCAGCCTCCTCAAGGCAATGTCTAAACTTCTCGAAAGAGTCATACTCTCTCGAATGCGGAACCATCTGTTTCCAACGGATGGCGACCCTGTCATTATTCCCCACCAGTTCGGCTTTCGCGCTAAGCACTCCTGCCCTCAGCAAGTCCATCGAATCGTCGAGTACATTCTCGAAGGATTCTATCCGCATCGTAAAAAATCAATCGCGGTTCTCTTTGACGTAGCCAAGGCTTTCGACAAAGTCTGGCACAGCGGTCTCGTTTTTAAACTCTATAAAATAGGCTTACCGGTTCGCCTAGTCAGATTAATCGCGTCGTTTCTTAAAGACCGTACGTTTCGATTCAAACATGAAGGCACGCTCTCCGCGCCTCGTCCCATAAAGGCTGGAGTCCCGCAAGGCTCAGTCCTCGCCCCTCTGCTGTACACCGTGTACACTAATGACATGCCCATCCCGCCGAAAGGCGTCGAACTCGCCCTCTTTGCAGACGATACCGCCCTTTACACTAAAGGTAAAATAATCCCGTATAACATCACCAGACTCCAAAAGGCCGTAAACGCCCTCGGTGTTTGGTTTCAAAAATGGCGTATCGATGTCAACCCAGAAAAGAGTTCTGCCATTCTATTCGACCACAAACGTCGTAATCGCCGTAACGATCCTCACATTCGAATGTTAGGTATTCCCATCCCCTGGAAGCGCAGTATCAAATACTTAGGCGTCACCTTAGATCAGACGCTTTCTTTTAAGCCACACGTCGATAGAGTAACGAAACTCGCGCGTTTCTACTTAAGCCGCTTAAATAGTATGATAGGTAGAAAAAGTAAAATGTCTTTTAGAAATAAACGTACGCTTTATAAGGTCTGCGTTAGACCCGTCATGTCATATGCTTCGCCAGTCTTTGCCCACGCCAATCCCTCCGTCCTGTATAAGCTGCAGGTAGTTCAAAATCTCTTCTGCCGCAGGGCCACAGACGCACCTTGGTATGTGCGCAACGCGGACCTGCACAGAGATCTTGAACTGCCTACAGTGCAACAGCACTTCAAAACACTCTCAGAATCGTTCTTCAAACGCGCCGAATCCCATCCCAATCATCTTGTTCGAGATTCAGTCTCATATACTGCTCCTGTGTTAGATTCGAAATTCAAAGTCGCTAGGCCGAGAAACGCCCACACGGGCGAACCTACGCAGTTAACTTTAGCTCTCGAGGCCCTTCAGGCCGCAAATCCTAATTCTAACGTAAATTCTAATTCTAACGTAAATCCGAATTAATACAATTTTTATTTTTCATTTTTAATGTTTTTATTTTTACTTTTCATTTTTGAGCACCTTCAGTGCTATGTGAATCTCAGCGGGTGACCCCTTAAGGGCCCCGCTGGCGCGGCCTCTTTCTCCAATTGGCCGTCGTTCAGATGAAGGCTGAGTGGCAAAAATGCACGAGCCGACAGGGGGTTTTTTAGTGGGTATGGTTCTGGTAGGCGTCGGGACGAGTCCCACATAACTCCGATCGCGCGCGCGGAGTATGCGTCAGAGCATTTTTTATGTCCTCCTGCCCTTCCCGTGGAGGGGAACCAAAAAAAAAAAAAAAAAAAATGCCCAAGTAACTGGTTTTTTTTACATTTTTGAAAAATCGTACACGCCAAACCCACCGCTAAAACGGTTTTTACCATACGAGACTTCTTTTTGAAATTAATTTATCTTTCGATTTTGATAGGTCTCGACGGCGCCGTTGAATTACGCCATTTAGCTACCTCGCCTCCCTAACTATTAGCGTCTTGACGTCAACAACAGTGCACGCGGTTACAGTAAAAAATGGATGAAAAATTTATTGAATGTGTTAAGAAATTTCCATGTTTGTGGGATACAAAATTATCTACCTACAAATGCCACCAGGCGATGCCAATAGGCAAAGCAGCTCCGCTCTACCTCCGCTCACCTCTACCCCGCTCCGCTCCACCCCGCCACCTCCGCTTCAGTGGAAACACCCAGCTCTTTTCACAGCTCAGCCCCTCTCCGCACCGCTCCACTCCGCATCAGTGGAACCGAAAAACAGAAAGCTCTATCAAAACTATTAAAAGTGAAAATGTAAAAATAGACTAAGTGCAACTATAATTAGGTAAAATTCTTTCATTCTCGTATAATTTTCAATCGCATATAAAATAAAAAATGTAACCTAACCTATATTATGTATAATAAAATCCACTTATTTTGGACCAGCTTTTTCTTTATCGTAATTTGCTCAATAATTTTGCACTTGCAGGCGATATTCATATGGAAGAATGCAAAATCAAGACTTCACCGATGAATATTTGAACAGAAATCATTTTGTAATCAAAGTGTGTGTTACCCCAACTAAAAAGTTGCTTTTAGAGTGTTATGAGTAGGACGCACAATTAGATCACCTGCTGTAAATGTGCGCTAAATAAAAAATTTGTGCGTACTGTCGTTTTGGAAAAAAATAGAAAAAACGATTTCTGTTAGGGTAATGCTGTTCCAGCAGGAAAATTCTATACGAATGATCGCAGAGAGATAAATTTTGCACGTGCAGAGAGCTTATATTTGTGGGAATTTGTGCGCTGAAAAAATAATTTGTGGGTCTTCAGGATTTCGACATATTCCATTTCCTGCTGCGGTAATGTTTTGCAGAATCGTGTATCTCGGAAACCATTGAATGTGCGGCTGTAAAATAAACTGCACGAGTAGCTCTTGATTTCTGTTGGAATTAGATTTTAGAAAATGTATAAAATGTATAAATAGTTTAAAACTTTTTTCAAAAAACGAAAAATAATTACAGTGCCTACACGAGACAACATGTAGCTTGCTGTAAACCGTTCTGCACGTGCACAATATATCTGCTGAAAATTCCTGCTTCAACAGCAATACCCTAGTAAGTTTTTTTCTATTTTTCTCCAAAACTACAGTACCCACAAATTATTAGTTTGGCGCATATTTACAGCAGGTGACGATCTGTGCGTCCCACACATAATGCTATAAAAGCAACTTTCCAGCCGGGGGGTAACGCACACGAAATCAAAAGGGAGCACTCGGCTAGGTACAGCCTGGTTGTGAATAATAATTTTAATTGTGTGCTTCAACACGAGATTCAAGTGACGTTGCGATTACATCGTAGATGAGAAAACTGGCCATAAACTTATGCGGTAACAGAAAATTGCCTAATACAATGAGATTCAATATTTATATTTTAGTTAAAGAATAACGAGAAATTATATTCACAGTGCCTGATAAGAGCAAACAACGAACGGAGTCATTGCCGGATATGAAATGCAAACCGCAAACATATACATATCCATATCCAAAATGCTTGCGGTTGATGAACTTGACCGTGAAAGCCGTGGCGCTGCCGCACTAACTTCAGCCCGGCAGCGCCAAACTCATTCAACTTTTTACACGAATTGGCTATTTCGTGACGAAGCAGGAAACTCTGCCAAAATTCTGCACAGGCACGTGAATTCTCATCCATGTAAAAATAGTGAAAAATGTGTAAACAGCCGAAAAGTTCTAAAGATGAGTTTCTCCCGCTGCAGAATAACGTAGGGCCGGCAGCGCCACAACTATCTCAAACGGATCTAGGTAGCCGAGCTGACCGGGAAAGGCATTGTACAGCCGGCTTCCAGAAGCTTTCGCCTTATGATTTGGGAAACACAATGAAACCACCTTTTTCAGGTACCCTTAAAAATAACTTTAATACCATTATTTAACCACAAAACGACACAAAAAGACAGTATCAAAAATCTTTGCACCGAGATCCTCCGCCAGCATTGTTTAGCTGCAGCTTGAGCGCTTTAGAACAAAATTGTAGCCAATGCGTCAGCTGCGCGTATGGACAGTGGCTAGGAGATCAGCAGATCTTCGTGCAGCACGTGTAGATGGTGATGTTTGGGCAGCAACAACCACAGCTAGGGCCGCAGCAGCAGCCACCGCAGCATCCTCCACATCCGCCTCCGCACCTGGAAAAGAAAAATGTGGTCTGAAAACTGCCCGTTATAAAGATCTAGCAAGGGACAGGGAAAATAAGACTGGCCGAACGAGCGTGCCCACAAAGGCATAAAAAAGTTACTTACATGTTGAAGTATTAATAGCAAGATTTCTTTCCGAAGACAAGCGTAACTCTCGGGGAGTACTTGAAATTTTAGAGAGATTATTCAGGTTTTTTTACTATTTTTGTTGATATTTGAAATAGTTTTTTTTAGGAATTTAGAGGTGTGAATCACTTGGAGAATTTTTCTATACTAAATCTATTCCAAAAGCCTCTATAAAGTCGACTCGGTTGCTTGATTTTGAATTTCAAGAGATGGAAATAAGGGTTCGATTTACGAAATTCGGTTGCCAGTATTGTATCAAAGAGGTTGTATCCAACTTCAACGTTTCAGGAAAGTTATACACATTCGGATGATAAATTTTTAGAAGTATGAAATCTGTAAACAAGATTATGAAATTTTTTTACAAGAACCTGCACCACCTAAATATTATAGTAAATAATATAACCAAATCATCCTAAGTGTTCAATTAATGTTAAATAAACTATTCTCAAGTGGAGAGTAATATTTGTGTGAAGTCTTCTAATTCTCTCTTCCAGGCTAGGAGAGTAGGGTGACTATGATTAGAAAAAATTTTTTTGAAATCCCCTAAAAAAGCACTTTTTACCATTTTCAGAAACTTGACTCTTGTCTTTTTAATTTTACAGTCCCTTGATAAAAGACAAATAAAATGGGAAAATATATGTGTCTAGAAATAATATAAATATACACTAAACTTATTATTCTACATTTCATGAAATAATTTAACGTGGTCTTCCTAGCATTTCGTTCTGTAGGCATCTCGGAAGGGCGCTGGCCTCCGATTGGGCAATGTAAGATTAATAGACAAAACTTAGTGAAACAGAAACCAGCTCAAGCCAATTTATCTAACAGAAGAATATTTAGCTTCAAGTAATGAACGGAGCTTGTAATAGGGTAGTTTTTGCTCCGGTCGCTGCTATTAATTACAGGAAGAAGATTGGTTCTCGTTACAGAGCGATACAAACCTTCTATAGTGAAAGAAATTTAATTCTTATACGTACACTTTTAATGGTTATCTAATATACTTTTATGAAACAGTGGTAAAATTGAAACAGCGTTATTTAAAGTTGTTGGTCTTATTGGACTTATTGGTCACTTACCTTACTGAAGGTACGGATTTGAAAATGCTTTTATATATATATGCAACTCACAAACTTATTTTAAAGATTAAAAACATACCTCATAACACATTATGAAATTAATTTATTTGCACAAATGTTTGTCTGATATATGAATGAATATGAATGTCTGATATAAGAAGCGTGTTGAATTGTTGAATGATATCACGGAGTTAATACCGTTTAAGTGGACCCGATTACTATTTCGGAGTTCAAGCAAATTCAGTTTTAAAGAGAATTGTAGGTATTGCTTTTTTTAAATTAAAAGTTTACACATAAGAAAAGGTTAAGAAGCTATTAAAGCATCCGTTTCAATATGTTTGTAAATATGGCTGTGCCCTAAGCGTATGTTTTTATGCTCGGATATATTAAAAAGAGTGACGTTTCTCAATCTTTGCAATATAAGTTGAACATAATATACGCAAGCCACTATATTATACTAGTTAACCACGTATTTTTTTATTGTTTTCATAGTCACACGGGACTACACACGCCTATTACACACAGAAACACACACACACTCTAATGTATAATGTATGAATTAATTTATTGTAGTAAAAATAACTAAGCTTACTATTTTAATAAGTTTTTCTCGTTTGCAACAATTCATTAACAACTGTAGAAACTGTCGTTAAAAGTAAACAATATAATAAGTGATTGTAAAAAATAATAATAATACATGTCCTTTAAAGTCCTTAAATAAAAATAAATAAAAAAATAAAAATAAAAAATAAAAGTTTATCTGCATTATCCAATTCATGTAAATGTATTATGAATGTAGAGCTGTCTCCTGTAAAACGGGTTTTCCTAGCTCAGGAGACAAGAGCAATTGAAACTATGTTTATTTATACATTATTTGGTGAATAAAGATTATTATTATTAGAGCCGGATACGAGCATCTGATGATAAGTGGAATCCGCAGTGGAGTGTATTATTTATTAATAGTGAGTGTGATTATTATGGCGCGTTTTGACTGCAGGCTTGTTTGAATAATTCCACTGGCTGTGTCGTTCCTTTGACTGGAACACAACCAGTCTACGTTACTTAACCTATATCAATCTCTATAAATGGAGGTTCAATAACTTAAGCGCCAGCGTTCGTTGGGACTTCGCACCAGCATAAGTTCACATCGTCAAACTTTATCGATATTGCCAAGTCGATCAATATATTCACAGCTATAAATACTAACTACACAAAGCTGTCGAACTCAACGATACGATTATAGGTTAAATGGTTATTCGATCCAAATGTCCGGCGTTCCCCAAGGTTAAGATGCCAATCAGCCTTGATAGGCACTGCTTGGAGCGTTCACTATTATATCAGCTTGTAACCAAGCTACTATTATATCACCGAGTAAACAGCTTGATATAAATAATATAAATATAAATAAATATAAATATTTCTAACAATCACACCACATTATCTAGCCCAAATAAGGTATCATTAAGAACTTGTGTTATGGATACGAGATAACGGATAAATAAACTTAAGAAACATATAAACACACATAGATAATTTTTTTATATAGAAATATTAGAAATAAACACACATATACATTCATGACTAGAAAGCAAATATGATAAAATGTCTGCCCCTACCAGGATACGAACCCGGGACCTCTGGCATGGATGGCAAGGCTACTTACCTGAACACCAAACAGGCGGTCTTCGATATGATATTGCTCCCGCTTGTGTTTATTAACAATCTTTTCTGATACTGTATGAATGTTTGTTACTTTTCAGGTTATTTTGCCTGCTTTTAGTTCTTGCATAGGGATAGTAAAATTTTTCTAAAGAGGAAATAATTATTAATATTTTATACCATACCTACTCTAAAAAGCTTATTTTATTCACGCAAAACAGTGAATAAAAAGGCCTTTTATTCACTGTTTTGTTTTTATTCACTGTTTTGGTGTTTGAATTTGGAACACAAAATATATGCGATCTCCATTTCAATGCTTACACAAACTCCTTGCGCTAAGATTCGAAATTCAAACTCTTTGGTGCAAATAAATACTCGAGATTTGATTGGTCGATATTTGCGACAAGGAGTTTGGCATTAAATTAAAAACTGTTTTGTGTTCTTTGCTGCCATTATAGAAAATAAATATTGTTTCACAATTTGACCACCCTAATGATAATAATAAGAAAATTACGCTTAATTTCAGTCATTGCTCTAATTTTAATGTCCATTTCAATTAATGTAACATTTATTATTTCTTTTTTCGCTTAAATTATGTCTTCTTCTCGTAGTCATGGTATAAAGTATAGTATGCAACTCCTGAATAAAGTACGAATTTATATCGAGGGCCATGAATCATTCGCGTCGCTCAGGATTCTAACAGTTGAATCACTCGCTGCGCTCGTGATTCAATCATCTTATATCACTCGCTACGCTCGTGATTCAATCGTTAGAATCCTTCACTTGCTCGTGACTCATCTACGGCCCTCGCTTTAAATCCGTCCTTTATTCACTAGTTGCATAATATACTATTTTACTATTCTCATATCTCGCAAAAGAAAACCCCGCCACCCTTCCGATGGTTAGTTAGTATCCGCACCCATTAACAAATTAAAGTATTTGTGATTATTATATCAACTAATGCTTTTCCGACCGTAGATTTCAGTTGAAATTGCCTATGTTCCACTAGGTGGAGTAGTTGTTTCTTCCTTTTTGGCTGGAACAATACTCGTAAACGTGCTTAATATGCGGTTAGGATAGGGAAGACTGAAGTACCGCCTCAGGGGATATCTTAAAACGAATCTGCTGTCACAAATACTATGTTGTACCAATAGCCTGTACAGTTTGACATATACTTAAACATCCCTCTCTGAATGACATTGCCGCATTTTATTATTTTTATGTTTTTGTTTCTGTGTAATTTTTTTTTACGAAATCTGAATATTATTAGATATTTATTATTGAAGTGTACTACGATAATATAGTAACATTGTTTTAAGACAATTTTGAACCCTTTACGGGCTTAGAAGTATATTTATCCGTAATGTAACTTGCTATCCTTGCTATCCTCAGTAAATATTATCAGGGTGCCACTGAAAACCAGCGTCAGCCAGATGTTTTGGCTACAAAGCTGAGTGGCGACCAATTTGTGGCATAGATTAGAAAATCAACATTAAATTCTAACAAAATATTGTATTTTTCGTCAAATGAAACCTCTGTCTATGCTCCAATAAATGACATTCATTTCATTTCATTACTAATAAAAGGTTACTTTAAATCATTAAACTTCAGTCTCTAGGTTTAATGATTTGAAGTAACCATTTTTACCATAAAAAAAGGATTTTATGTGTTTTTTAATATATCCCATGAAATATATACTCGATATGCTTCGGAAGCTGCCAATCAAGGTACCTTCCTGTAGGTTCATAAAGTCCTTGACGCCAAACTGTCAAACATTCTGTCATTTTACTGTCAAAAGTGTCATCCAAGATCAATATTCTTGGTTTTACTATTTTTCGTTATTTTATTTGATATTATTTCAATAAAACTCTTCCAAAGTTACAATGTGTCGAGCAGATTTTATATACGATCATTTTTTAAGCACTGTAAGACATGGACAATGATACAAGGTAAACCCATGATCGTGTCAGGGCTCACTAACATTTGGCTTTTAAAGGAAAATTTATTGAGTGGAGATTGAGCTTCTACGTCGATCATCATTTGAGCTTTACTGAGACAATGAGACCTATCGGCACTACGCATCGTGGGTATCCATGCTACTCTTTTTACTTTAGAAGCTTTAACAAAAGAAAAACGAAGTAAGTAATCAAAGTTTTTTATTTTTACATCAAATCGGGTCTTTTACGTACGAGCTATTGGGTTCGAATCCTGGTAGGCTGTTTGTGACACGACAATAGGTTTTTGAATGATATATTATAATGATATTGTCTAAGAAGTTTTTTAGGTTTCTGCTCCTGAAGTTGACGGTCGGTCCCAGGTTCGAGTCCTGGTAGAGGCTGTCATTTGTGTGAACACAGATGTTGGTTTTTAGGTCATGGTTGTCATATTTTTGTATAAGTTTATTCTAGGGGCCCCTAGTTCGCTTAATGGTCATCCATAGTACATGTTCTGCTTACTTTGAAGTCATACATTCCGTGTGTTTGTCCGGGGATTTATTACTTTAATTAAAATTTGACTCCGGCGTCATCATAAGATTTGCTTACTACGTAATTTAATGTCAATACGTTTGCATACCACCCTAATTGGGATTTCAATGAATGTACAATCCAAATCCTAAATTTGTATTAATAAAGCTGTTTATTGGCAACGAAACAAAAAGGGTTTACTTATTTTGGACGAAAAGGGTATTCAGCGTATTGCTGAAAGTTCAGCTCTGCGCTGAGTAAAATCCCCTTGAGCAGTAACTCGTAAAGCGTTACACTACGGCTGGTAATTACATCAACTCGGCAGATATAAAATAATAGGTTATCCCATAACATTTGAACGGTTGAACCGATAGTCATGTCATTCGATTCACTCGATACTTTCAGTTTTCAAACAAATCACATTAAAATCGATCCGTTTGCATTAAAGATTAGATGCCGTAGGCACACAAGAAAACAGATATACGTGTTTAACCTATAACAGCTCCGAGTGTTAAAAATTCCTTCATCTGTATTGCTGCTTTCAAATCGACTTATGGTATTAAGGATTTATATTTTTACCTTAAATTAATGAATATTTTTATATCGTGTGTATTGTAAACAATGGCTAGATTTTGCCCTTTATAATAAACAACTTACCGTACCCTTTACCTATAATAAATAACATCTAGGTATTCAAACATAACTGTTTGTCTTAACAGACAGAAGAATAAAAAACAAATTTATTTATTTATTCAATATAATATAAAAATAATACATAGATTATTTAAAAAAAAATAGGTTTGTATAGAAAAATATCGGACTCTAATTCAGAAATCATTTTGACATAACACTTTTATCCAATGTATTTTGTTAGCGATTAAGCTTATTTTTACTCAGGTCTAGATTGTTCAATGCTCAGATAAAAACTACAACAATAACATTTAGCATTTTGATACTAGAGACTAGACTTTTTTTTTAATTAAAAATTAGCAGGCGTTTGTCTTCCATCTCACCTGATGGAAAGTGACAATGAAGACGAGGATCATACACGCCTGTCCAAGAGGTACCTATTCACTCTACACTTGAAAGCTCCAGGGTTATATTTGTCTGGAAAAACAGACGCAGGCAAATCGTTCCACTCTTTGGCAACACGAACCAAAAATGAGCTATCGAACCGTTTGGTTCGGCTCATTGCACGCTGACCACAAACGGGTGAAACTTCTGTCTGCGTCTGGTTGACCGGTGGAGAAAGGGGGAAGGTTAGGTTTCCATAGGCCTGTTTGGTATGGAGGTAAGTAGCCTTGCCTTTCATGCCATATTTTATCATATTTGCTTTCTAGTCATGGATGTGTATGTATGTTTATTTAAGATTATTTCTAGTATTTATATATTTAAAAAAAAATATCTATGTGATATATCTAAGATAAATTAACCTCAGAAATATCTATATATTCCTTAATTTTATTTATCTTTTATTTACCCATAACACAAGTTCTTAATCATACTTAACTAGGGCTAGATAATGTGGTGTGATTGTTAGAAATATTAATTTATTATTTATTTATTTAAAAATATTTCACCGACAGTCGACCTGTATAATAGCGTCATAAAGTAACATCATTTTATAGCTTATTTTTGGTTCAACTGTCATTTTCATGTTTTTAATGTCATCAAGAATCCATAGAAAATTGTAGAGTCGCTCATTCCAGGTAGGATACTAAAATTTGCAATGCCATTTTAAAAAGATAACTACTCCAAGACGTCACCACCCGGATCTGTTTAAAAATGTATTTAAAATTATAACGACACGGAAGTAAAAAATATCCAAATAATTATCCCAAAGTATCTTGTCATTGTCACACAGCCCACCCAGTATTCGAGTCTACAACAGCCTTGTTCTACACAAAGCCAAACTGTGGCTCGTTCTCTTAAAACAGCCTTTACAGACCCTAAAGCCCCTCGAGATATCGTACTTGTGTAGGTATATCCCATACATTTGTTATAAAACCTATGTATGAATGGTTCAGTCCAAGTGAGCTTGATAAACTAACATAAAATGGAACAAAAGGTTATAAATCGCACACATGTTGCGTAGGAACGAACCTTACCCGATATGGAATAGGACAGAATATTACTTTAACGTAATGAAGTGACAGTGCCTTTGCCTTGGAATGTCAATGAATAGATAATGATAGCCAAAGTCTTTCATTCCATACTATTCGATTTGGAATAGGAAACTCAAATAATTCATTTATCATTTCAAAGTGTAAAAAGTGCTACTTAAGAGTGAAAGAGTAAAAGGATAAATAAATAAAAGTTCGGTTAAAGATATATACTGTAGATGCCTAGCACATATATTCTAATGTATTAGGACTAAATTTTTTTGTAGATATATTTTTCTTCATTGAAATCCTTGCTGTTTTCTGGCGTTTTAAACAGCCTTTAGGGTTGCGAGTATTTACTTACTTACTTTTACTTAGGTAAAAGGTTAATATTTATCTTTGTATTTTTGACTGTATAGTACATAAATATATTTATAAAAATACAATACGTATAACATGATTCTTCTTTTAGTGGCAAACTGGCAGACAATAACCTATAACATAAAAAAATTAAATTATACTATACTATACTATATGTGCTCATTAAATGTTGATAAATCTAAATTGGATGGAAGGATAAGTGATCCTGAAAAATTACTAATTTGGTTCAATTAACAAAAGGAAGTATGTTTATTCATTCATAAAGCAGTCTTAAGATAATTAAATATGAGATTTTTTTCTTTTGGACATTCAATCCTGCAATTCAAATTCGTTGTTCAAACCTGGAAATGCTTTTACGTAAAGTTCGCTGAGCTTCTTGCAAAGCTTCATCCGAGAAGTGAATTTTGTCTGAACCACCTGCTCCAACATTATGTATGGAATTCAAAAACACAACAATTTCACTTTCTTAAAATCAGTACAAAGTGAAATTCAGAAGTATTCTGTTCATTGTGTTTTAGGACTATAAAATATAATCAAACGGGCACTGATTTTATCATAAACTAAAGGGAATGGGCCTTCTGATCCCAGAAATGTAACTTCCATGCAATATACCTTTCTAACGACCAAGTAAATCTTTAAATCAGTAATTTCCGATGTATCGAAAGCATAACAAAAAATAGAAATCTTTCCTTTTAGAAAAAAAAAGCTTTATTTTCTGAGTAATCTTTAATTTTGTTTCATAATGCTTTTGATTGTATCAATAGCTAAATTAGTTGTAAAATAATACTGCTTTTGGTGAAAACGGTTTTTCTAATACTCACAATGTTACTCTAATAACTGAAATAAAAACAAAGGAACCCCGTCGATTAACAGAATCTAATTTGTAAAGCTTATAATGTTGGACTTCTATAGATAAATCCTTATTGTTCATCGACCGCTGAACGATTCCACTCTGGCTAACTACGATGGCCCAGTAAATAAATTTATGGCGAATTTCCTTTGCGATACCGCTGTATTTTGGTTAGAGTCGATCTTCAAATGTTTGCGAACCGGCGCTCGGCTAGATAATCCGTCGAATCCAAACTATCAAATCTCAGTTACCGGAGCTGTTACAGGATACCTAAATTTACTGATTTTAAACAAATAACTGATTTAGAATCAACTCCAAGTAAGCACAGCTAGTCAGTGTGGTAAAGGAAATACAAATTAAACATAGATGAATAAATAGAAAACATCCATCCGCCTATCTGCACCATGACTCAAGCCTACCTAAGAGTTTGACTACCTCGCTACCTACACAACCGATAATATGAAAACACGCGTTATTTTACATTGACCTAGAAACTTCCGTGATGGATGCATAGATAAGGAATGCTTTTTAATATCGTGGCGTGTTAATAAGGACCTAAGTTGGTTATTACTAGAAGACTGTTGATATGTTCTGATTTAAATGGTCATCTAATTAAGCAATCAATTTTAAATTTTAGTTTCAGATCCTCAAGTGGACATACAGTCGAGGCTTTACAAAATAAGTTGAATGGAGTATTTTTGTGACCAAACGAATAAACAATTCTTGAAAAATATATTAAATCATTTCTTTATATTCCTTTCCTATCAGATTACGTAAGTTTGCATGCACTAGTAACTCCGTCAGCTAGATTCTAGGATTGCAGGAAAAGTTCTATACATAAATTTTCATGTATGAATAAGTGTTGGCGTGTTGGGTCGCCCCAGATACGGAAGTGAAGGATAGTCGGTATAGCCAGGTGCCAGCTTCAGTTCGAATGGATATGCTATGTTAAGAACGAGAAATGTATTTCTTTCACTGTCATTGCGTCTATTGCGGATATACAGGGTGAAACATAAGTCGTTTCTTACTGTTTAACTTTAGTTTAAACATGTGGACGTGACAACAGGCAAACATATGCAAACGTTGTTTGATGATCGGTTAATTAAAAAAAAGGGTTTTTTTAAATTACTCAGTAAATTAAAAATTTTATGAGTCTCATGGTCACCCTAATTGCTACGTGAAACTGTCAAAGACCCATAGCATGTTACTAAGATTAGGTTATAGGAAGATAGGGTAACCATAAGGTTGGTGTTTTTGTTATTTAAAATTATTATCTATAAAGTTTAATTGTTTGCTTCTAGAGTTGATGCAATGAATTTAACTAAAAATACTGCTATAGAAACAAATATTTCTGTTTACGACTTGTGTTTCACCCTGTATTTATATATAAATAATTAACCCAAAACTGAAGACTGTAATTTTATGTAACGTCAAAAAAAATTCACCCATATTTTTATTCGTTCTGTTTCCCTAGATTTAATACAATTTTTTATACTAGATTTACAAAATCCTATGATGCTTTCTGGCCCCGAAAAAACCCCACCCAATAAATCTACAAGAAACTACAGTTGAAGACATGACGCGTTCAGTTTTCTCGACACAAAAGTTAGCTGAACTTTGATGTTTAAAAGTTTCATTTGGAATTAGCATAATACTTTAATTATTCTAAATTTTGATTTGCTGAATCACACGTGTTTTTTTAAATTAATTTATATTTTTTTAAATAAGTGTGTAAAACAGGCGTTTAAGGGACGCGTGACGGAGACGCGCGTCTTATAAGATATTTGCCCTAGTCTGTTGGAAATAATAATATTTACATTCCATCGTAACGACCGAGTGGTGTAGTGGTTAATAGCCCTGCCTCATATGCCGAAGGTCCCAGGTTGGAGCCTGGCCGGGGCATTCATTTGTGTGATGAACAAAGATGTTTGTTCTCGGGTCATGGCTGTTTGTATTTATATATGTATGTTTATTCTGGGTTCCCAGTTCTCTGTATGGTCATCCTTAACAAGCTCTACTTACTTAGGGCCATACAGTTGGTGTGTTTGTCTGAGTATTTATTGTTATTATTATAATGTGAACGTTGAACGCTTGTCAACTCCAATTCTTTCTCGGTTCGGGTAGGCGCTGGTGTGGGATTCAAGCTGCGCAGACACTCTCGCGGCCTCCCATTTTTCTACTATGTGTTTACAGGCTGACTAACCTGCCAACGGGCAGAAAATGTGAAGCATAGAAAATATCAACATTTTATTAATGGTTATATTTTTGAGGCTTTTGCGTTGAGCCCCTAGGGTCCTAGGGTCATAGACTCTTTCGTGAAATTTCTAAAAGATTGGTGAGTGAATCTCGTTACCTCGGGACTATTATTATATTGCGCAACGCTAGCTAGCGATCCCACATAGCAATTCTGCCGCCTTATAACACCATTTACAGAGTAATTTAGGCGAAATTTTCTATCTTTATTTATTTTTCTTTTTCCTCTTTTAACTTGTAAATATTCTTATTTTTTAATAAATGACAATATAAATGTACTGATTTTAGTACAGATACTAATTTAAGGAACATATTTATAATGGTGAAAAAAAGTATCCATTACAATAAAAAAACAAAGAAATATCTTTTTTTATATCAACTACTTATCTAAGGCTTACGTGTAATTAAATCTCTGATTTTGAAATAAATAACAATCCTTAATAAGAACGGAACATTCAAAAAAGGAATGAATATCTGAATAATGAATATATGAAAGCAACGTATGTTTAATAAATTTAATATATTATATATTATGTAGCAAAGATACAACAAAATAATACCTAACACCCAAGTAGGGTCGGACTCGGTCGCGCCATCTTTTAATTGTAATTTACCATAAGTATTTATCTATTTTACTATCGCTTGCAAAGGCGGTTACAGAAAAATACATTCAAACTATCAACCTTTTACGATACATTGGATATTTCCCGTTGAAAGCGTAACGTGAGTTGGCAGTGCGGGAGCAAAAGCTTAGGCAATAAGCCTGGGCAAGGCAAATACATACAAACATATAAAAATATAAAATAAAATGGCGCAATAAAAATTTTATTTGCTCAAACTTTTGTTCACTCAATGCACAATCTTCAATACTAACCCTAAACGGTCAAAAACATTGCACATTACAAATTTTGTGCAATTGAATTGATCGTTAAGGGCCGACCTTAGTCCTGATTAATACTTATGATCTAAAACAACAAAAGTCTTACAAATAACAATCAAATTGATTTCCAACGTAATACAAACATGCAGTACGACCAGCATCAACCATCAAGTATTTATGTGAAATTAATTCACTATTCGTGTAGTTCCATCGACTAGACTTGGCGACGCCGGCGTTTCCCTCGGATTTTCCTCAAGATCATATCTTGAGCGAAAATGACCTGATTGCCAAGCAATCTCTGGCAGAAAATATTATATTGTCAACACAAGCTATTGTTCACAGAATATATTTTGTTTTACAGCTTTTTCGTCGGCATATAAAAAATGAATGGGGTTTTTTGTAGCAATATTTTTTATCGCTTGTAAAGTATCGGTTAAACAAAAGGCGTGTATAATTCCTAAAATCCTAAATGAACGTGTAACGACACTCAGGTCAGCTGTACTGTTCAAAATTAAATCTTTTTGATCATTTTTTTCGAGAAATCATCTATTTTTATTAACAGCGTAAGTATTATTATTTGCTAATAATAGAGGTTGTACTTACCAAGATATCATTCGCATTTTCACCTGCATAATCATCCCGTTTACGTAATTACCGGATCAATGGGAATTTCAATTGAAACCTACGGGCAGAAAAGCATCATTAGTTGATCAAATAATCACATTCATCATTAATAAATAAAATACCGATGAGAACTGATGTTCATGGATGTGGGTGCCACGTATCACCAGTTGGATCAGCTGTTCATCCGCCGGCTATGTGATTAGTAAAAAAACTGTTCACGGTTAATAATAATAAATTTTTCAACAATAATCACTTGACAAGGTAGACCTTATACACATAAATCTACGACTATCTACGCTTCATCTACGACTTGCGTAAGTATGACCATGCGTCTCGTTATCGTAGAAAGTTACGATGGCTGCCGATCCGACAACGTAGATATGTCAGAATACTTTGCATGCTATATTCAATTCTCAATGATCCTTGTGCCCCAGAATATTTAAAATCTAAATTTCAGTATCTTGGTTTCTCGCACGACAGGTGTTTGCGTTCTACGTACAATCTGAGCCTGCATACTCCTTCACATAACCCTGGATTTATGTCCTATTCTTTTGTGGTTCAGGCCATACGGCTTTGGGATGGTTTGCCGGTAGAATTAAGGAAAGCTCCTAGTAAACTTTTATTTAAGCTACGCGTAAAAGCTCATTTTTTGTCAAGGGTTAATGAATTATATTAATTTTACTATTCCTTTACAAATTATTATTCCACTATATTTTTATTACATATATGTATCTTATATACGTATATTTTATATAAATATATTTATATATCTGAGTGAGTGAATATATATCTATATATTTTCATTTTTATATTATATGTTTTTATTTTCAATTATCTAGTTATCTTTTTTTTCATAACTCCGCGCTACTCACCTGTCCAATTGATCAATGGTTGACTGGTACAGAATGCCTTGTGGCATTAAGTCCGCCCTTTGTACATTTCTTTTTTTGTGCAATAAAGTTGAAATAAATAATAAATAAATAAAGCATAAAGTTTTGTTCCAAATTGACGTTTTAAGTATTTCAAAAGCGACAGAATAAAACAAACCGAATGTATCTTAATGTGAGCTATTTTTGGGAGCGTTTCAATTCCTATTAGGCTAAAAGGTCGAGGCTCAATATTCGGCATTTTTAGGCTCTGTCCCCCGGGAGTCGAACCCGGGTACTGTCTACTGGTTACCGTTTGGAGCGAAATTTATTGGCCTAAATAACTTTCTCGGACCTGCAATTACTTTCAATTTCGTTGATGGCGGGAAAATCCTTCGAAGAAAATACGCCTTGTTGAGAGAATGGGTAGGAAAACTTGAGGAGTTTGTAAAATACTGTATTTAAATTGAGTATCTGGTATAAGGTTTGTAGTTAACTAAAGTTTCACTGAGTTAACGAAGTATAACGTATAACGTAAAAGTATAACAATCATGGCTGAGGAGCGTAGTGATTAGTAGCCCTGTCTCATACGTTGGAGGTCCCAGGTTTGTTCTCGGGTCACGGTTTTTGATATTTATATATGAATGCTTACTTTGGGTTCCCCAGTTCTCTGTATGGTCATCCGCGACATCAGCTCTGCTTACTCAGGGACCGTACAGCTGGTGTGTTAATCTGGGGATTATTATTTTTTTTTATTATTATTCTTATAAATACCATAAGATTTTACTTGCGAACTTAATAACATGGATACTAGTCGCTGATGCTACTTGAGTTTGCGTCATTTACGTATTTTTTACTCGCCGTCACATGACATTTGACATTTACAACCCTCAAACGTTCACCTGTTGTTCTTATACCCCCTTCTTAATTACTCACGCTGATATTTATACATATGATGCTGTGAACTGAAAGTTCAAAAAACATATGCAATAAAGTATGTAAATAATACAACTTATCTTTACTTTGATTACTTACTTTAATGTATCCAACTTATTTTTAAGACATTAAAATTTGTAATGGTTTGTGTTGTAACTAATTTGTAGAAGGATAGTTATAATCAGATATTTACTAATAAGCTGATTGTTTAATGTTCAGGTCACTTTTGTCACACATAATTTCTATGAAAAGTCTTGTCAGGGCGAAGACGAAGAGCTAACTTTGTAATGCTCAGATAAATAATATTAGAAGAGTATATTTGACGCTTGACAATACCAATTGACCATAAAAATGTTGTCGAATTCTCAAAATTATTCTACTGATAAATGTTATCTTATCATTAAAAAATCAGCCGTTAGTTTGTTTCACAAGGAAAACTTTATCAGTGATCGATGGGCCATGTCTTTTTAATCCTTTCAAATAGCCTTAGTTTAATGGAAATGTACCGAGAAAATCCAGGTGAGTATCAAAAGTAAACCCGGCACATGTCACTTGGGAAATGGGCTGGTACAATTTTATAATCTGACGCAGTAATCCTGTGCGATTGCAAACGTGACGCGCGTACCAAATTCCATGTTTGAAACTACGATATTGCGACGGATTCACGAAAGTACGGATTTGACTAGGATTGTAACGGTTTTGACGAAATAATTTTAGATGCAACTGTAATATTGCCTGTACCTGTTGTTAATTACGAATAGCTAAATAGCACTAATAACTAAATAGAATTTTAATTCAATTTTATATGAGCCCTTGTGTCGGAGGCAAGGTTAAGATGTTGTTGACACGTTCTTAACCAAGCATTCCAAGTCATAGATCAAATTAATACGAGTAAATGTGTGGGTCCGGTACAACAAGTACATATTGGCAGTGAACGGCTCACTTTCGGTTGATGCTACATCGGGTATAAAAGACCTGTACTATATATATCCTGCCCCTCAGGCTTCATGGGTAGAAAGACCCTACCCGAGTTTTCTTTGTTAATTTAAAAACAACTGATACCGTACGACATGACAAAACTTGTTCGCCCGTAAATCAAACCAATTTTACGAGGGTGGATTGAAAAGTTTGCGGCCTTAATAAGAAAACACAGGAATAATGCAATTTTTTCGTCACAGCACTTAGTCCAGCGGTCCTCCAAAGCCTTGATCCCATTTAAATAGGTCTCGTCAAGGTCTTCAAAAAAGGCATCTACGGCAACTTTGACCTCCTCATTGGTAGAAAATTTAATCCCACCTTAGTGTTTTTTAGTTTTGGAAATAGGTGGAAGTCAGACGGTGCCAAGTCAGGTGAATAAGGGGGATGAGGAAGCAATACGAAACCACAATTCACTATTTGTGCCATCGATTCTGCAGATGTGTGAACACGAGCATTGTCTTGATGAAACAAAACTTTCTTGGTCAACAATCCTGGTCTTTTAGACTTTATTTCTCCGCGCAAACGACGTAATAGTGTGCAGTAGTATGCAGAATTTATAGTTTGACCTCTTTCTAAGTAATCAACCAAGATGACACCCTTAGAATCCAAGAAAACCGATGCCATTACCTTGTTTACTGAAAAATACACCTTGGCTTTTTTGGGGGTTGGGGGGACCTGAGTCTCTTTCATTGTTTGGATTGTTGTTTGGGTTCAGGAGTATAGTAATGAACCCATGTTTTGTCCATAGTAACAACTTTGCCAAAAATTCGTTTGGATCAGCTTGAAAAAGATCTAAACTGTCTCTAAAAATCGTAAGCCGAGTTCGTTTATGTTCAACTGAAAGGAACCGTGGAACCCTCCTTGCAGACACCTCGTGGAACCCTAATTAGCGATCATGTTTTGTGTACGTTCATATGAAATTCCTAGAGCTTCACCTATCTCAGATACCTTCAATCTTCTGTCTACCTTGATGAGATCACATATTTTTTCGATGTTTTCCGAAGTCGTAGCTGTAGAAGGCCGTCCAGAGCGGGGGTCATCTCTAATGCTCTCTCGTCCACGTTTAAATTCAGCTGTCCACTTTTTTATCATTTTATATGAGGAGCAGATGTTCCTAAAGTAGCCACCATATCTTCATGAATCTGCTTTGGAGTTAGGTGTTTCTTGTGGAGGTATTTGATCACGGCACGGTGCTCTAAACTAACCATTTTCAAAATTAATGAAACTTACTCTCAATTAATGTTCAATAAAATAAATAATAACGCTTGTATCTCAGAGAAAAATTGCACAGAGACCTACAAGAGTCTAGGTTTCATATAAGGATAGTTTTTCCAGACAAATATTAGGTCTAGACCTATGAAATTGCCGTTTTTCACGAAATAAATGAAGCGTAATTTTTTTATATATTTTTTATTTCTATTAATCAAAATAATCACCCATGCAATCAATGCATCTTTGCCAACGCATTGGTAGCTTATTGATGCCTTTCTTGAAGAAATCAGCTGGACGGGAGGCAACAAATTCTTCAAAGGCATTTTGTACTGCCTCTCGGGTATTGAATTTTTTTCCCGCCAAGAAGTTATCCAAATTCTGGAAAAAGTAGAAGTCTGTAGGCGCAAGGTCTGGTGAGTACGGCGGATGACGGAGAACTTCCAACCCCAACTCTTGTAGCTTGGAGACCGTCTGCTGTGCAGTATGAGGTCGCGCGTTGTCTTGCAGGAGCAGTGGAGCCGAACGATTGACCAAAGCTGCTTGGAGATGTGCGAGCTTCTCCATCATTGTGTTCAGTTCTTCACAGTACACATCTGCAGTAATGCTTGTCCCGTTTGGCAAGAAGCTGTTATGAATTATACCCGCGTTAGACCACCAAACAGTGACCATCACTTTTCTAGGGGTAAGTTTTCGTTTAGGGCATTGTTTGGGTGCTGAACCAGGGTCCAACCAACTTGCTGAGCGCTTACGATTGTCAAACAGGATCCATTTCTCGTCACAAGTAACAATGCGGTTCAGAATTCCTTCATTTGTATGCCTGCTGAGCAGTGCAAGGCACGTCTCCACGCGTACTTCGCGCTGGCGGTCATTGAGTTCGTGGGGTACCCATTTGTCAAGCTTTTTTACCTTGCCAATTTGACGCAAATGGACCAATATTGTTTTGATGCTAACGTCGAAAGCTGCTGCTAATTCAGCCGTGGATTGAGTTTCATCAGCTTCCACAATTGCCTTTAATTCGTCATTGTCGACCAAAGTTTTCGGACGACCACGGGGTTCATTTTTCAGGTCAAAATTTGCAGAACGGAAGCGGGTAAACCAATAACGGGTGGTGAGTTCGTTTGTAGTGTTCGCTCCGTAAACGTCGTTGATGTTGCGTGCCGCTTGTGCCGCTTTGCTGCCACGACGGTACTCATACTCCATAATTACTCGAATTTTTAACTTATCCATGATGACGAAAAATGTTCGAATGCGTTGAAAACAAAACACTAACTATTAAACAAATGACGATTTTAGAAAAAGAATTCCATGTTTGTCAAATAAAATTAATTTGAAATTAGAATTATCAGTCAAAAAAAAAATTTTTTCATTTGAAATGGCCAGTACGGCAAAACGTCAGTTTCATAGGTAAAGACCTATTATAACCCTGGAGCTTTCAAGTTTAGAGTGAATAGGTTTCCATCAGGTGAGATGGAAGACAAACGCCTGCTAATTGTTAATAAAAAAAATATATATATAGTTTGTCTACTATGCATAATATTCCTACTGTGTTTTTTGCTGGTTCTTTGGCAGTAGATGACCCAGGTCCGAAACTATGGTCGCTTCAATATACGACGTCCTAAGGGTTTTGATCGACGCCATTGATCGACGTCGATCGATTGGTGTGGTAACACTCTAAGTATCCTAAGTCCCGAGTTCCATGCCCTCTCGTGTAGGAGTAGTTTAAGTTCCGGCTAAGCGCTGCCGTCAGCGCTAAGCTACAAAGTCCAATGACATTAATAAACAGTCCATTTCGAAAAAAATGCTACTAAGCTTAATATTTTTTAACAGTTTAGTTCGCTTTCATTTAGTATTTAGAATCCAAAAAAAAAGAAGCTTTCGTGTTAATATAGTTTCCGAGAACGAATATTGTCGTAAAACAAATCGCCACCACATAAATTTCTAAGCATTTAAGGTCCCGTAGCAAGCGTCCGCCTCTTGCAGTAATATATGTTTAACAGTATTAACTGGAAAACGAACAGGCAATTTATCCAACAGCCAGATCTATTTCTGTTGCCCTCAAACTGTTATTCTTTTTTTACTGACGGTGATGCAATAAAGCTGATCTAAATTCAGTACTGTCTAGTATCTTAAAGTCGAATTCAGCTTTGAGTAATATTCAAAGATTAATAGACAATCAAATAGTATAGCAAGAGTAGGGCAAATTTCTCTTTCACACTGCTGGAAAAATTGCTAAGGTATCTTATAGGTAGAGGTAATATTTTATTTAACCGAGTTGCGTTAAAGGTTTTTCCTTATTTGAAAATACTTTTAGGATAATACCTTCGTTTAATTATAATTTCTTAGAAATGTATTGCTATCTCTTGGCTACATGGAAATGTCATATAAGAAATTGTAGACTTATTATTTTATCATTTTTAATTTTTTGTTTAAATTTTGGCACTATTGCTAGCCATGATTTCGGTAACTGCGAAAGAATAAACAAATTAAGTTCCTATTTAAAATTTTAATCAAGAAGTTTTCACAAGGACAAATAATAGTACCAACTATTACAAAAGAAGGCTGCGCCTGAAACTAATATACCTATCTATTAATGTCACTGAATGGTACTATGGCCCATGTAGGGTATGGAACTAAACCATAATACTTGAAATAATCAAATAAAGATTCATCAATAGTATATAAATTACAAACTCTTGCTTTTTATTTAAAAATCTAAGGATTCAGTGAGTGACGGTTATAATTCACGTGACATTGACATATGAGTTTATTACCTGTTCAGTACAAGGCCCACTGTTCAAATAAATTCGTAACTTTTTTTTACTGAAAACTTCTCATTAGTTGGTATTAATGTAACCTCAGATAGTGTATAGCGTGTTAGCCTATCTATACGTACCTAAGGCGATCTTTGCACTGCACCGGACGCTTTACACGGCAACGACATACGTGGCGCCATGGTTTTCAACTTTTAGCTGTATGCGAGGTTTACACGTATTAAGTAGTTAAGTTGGTAACTACATTTTAATTAATTACATGTCACTTGCGCGTCCAAACGGATTAAGTAATTAAGCTCATAAGTTCAATGAAGATGAACAGTGATGAATGTCAAGGAATTCGTCAATTCTGTACTTAGATATTTAAGAAACGAGATTTTGGACAAATTCAGAGAAGAATTTGTTTCGGGAATTAAAATCTCTTCAAGAATATGTTTATTTTCAAAACTTTTTACTTCGTAGGTATATTCCACAAGTATTTTAAATATTGTTCAACAAAATTTTAACTTGAAATTAAACTACACTTCGATATTTTGAAAAAAAAAGAAAATGCGATATAATTATAAGCTCTTGCCGCCAACCGCTTTGTGAAAATAGAACAAATCCTAATCTACTTAATCACTTGCGTACTAAATTTTAACTTACCACTTGTGACTAAACTGACTGTTTACACGTACTTTTTAAGCTAAAACATAGTTACCAACTTAACTAATTAGCGCGTGTAAACCAGCCATTAGACTGTGGCACACTGAGCTCTGTAGTGTCACACGGATCTTTGTGCAGAAAGGACCTAAGTACGCTTTAAGGATCTTGACCTAGACAAAAATATTTTTTAAATCATTCACCATCCTGCAAAATTGGACCAAATAATGTTAGGCATAATGTGATGTTAATATTTTGGTTTACCTCGACGGATCTTCGTGCCCCTCAGCGCCTTCATACCTGCATGCGGACTCCTTAGTTCTGGACACAGCAACGACGTACTGCAGCAGGGTGCAAAGGTTAATAACAAACTTAGAAACTTTCACTTTTATAGCATTGGGAGAATATTGTACCTAATGCATTTATAAGTATGCACGGTCTCACAGCAAAACACCGTAGGTTCTTGAAACAGCGGTTGCCATTCATGACGTAAATATATATTTAGGACGTAGGTTGTCTGTTGGGTAGTGGTTGAAAGCTGAAATGCTCTAAATGGAGACAATCAGACGTATCGTGACGGTGATAATTCCTTGACTCGTTTGGATTGTTGCGCTTGTTTGCTCTTACATTGCGCTTGGTGTGCAATGCAAAAAGATTTCAACCCGTCATAGTATGTAACATTATGACGGCCGAGTAGCATAGTGGCTAGTAGCCTTGCCTTATACGCTGGAGGTTCCAGGTTCCAGTCATTGTCGTGGCATTGATTATCGGGTCATGGTTGTTTAAATTTATATATATATTTGTTTATTCTGAGTTCCCCTCAGTTCGCTCTATGGTCATCCATAACACAAGCTCTGCTTACTTACTTTGGGGTCATACAGTCGGTGTTTGGTGTCTGGGATTTATTATTATTATTTATTATGTAGGTACCTACATTTTAGGAATAATTTGACTTTTAAATTTGAGTGGAAGGTGTAGTCTGCGTTTCTACGAAGTCACATACTGCAAATCCTAAATGTTTTGCAAAATTGCAAGACCTACATTTGAGATAGGTACAAATATAAATTATTGTGAATTTGTCTAGAGCGCCACCTGTGATATTTAACCGAAACTATTATAACATTTCGTCTTCTGTAGCAAGTTATAAGCATTACCTAGCGTAAACTGAGCATTTCTAAGGTGGCTCTATTTATAAATACTGTAAAACAGGGTGAACAGGGACAAAACCCAAAATGGATTTTGGTAGCGTTCTGATTATTTTTATTACATGTACAGTTACTCGTTTTAATATGAAGTATTTATTTAGCGGAATGGCACACTATAAAAGCGTGCTATTTGTCTCAAATAGGTATATAAAACATTAAATTTAAAAAGGTCTCACCAAAAGTAACTGTAGTATGCTTTGAACAAATTATTAAAAAAAAATTTAATAGCTTTCATGAAATATTTTTTGCTTACTTCAAAATTATAAACAGAATCGGGATGCCGATGATCTCATAATACAATTTAACCAAATCGTCTTCCTTACCATCGGAAAATAGTATATAACAAATCGAAATCGCTATAACAAAGTTCTACTAATATAATGAAAGCCAGGAAATCACACCTTTTAAACTAAGGAAGAACTTTTAAAGAAGTAAATACAAAATATGTGTACGGAGTACATACTTAAGTAGGTCGCAACGCAGCATTTTACTTCATCAAGCACGTTTTCATGTATAGTTCTAAAGACTCGTTCAGTTCGTAATTAGCAATCACCCATATAGCGCGTTCCACTCATTTAGTATAATATAATAAGTTGGGCAATAATAAATTAGTTATTTAACGTAATTCAGCTGTTTTATCTAATTAGTCACGGTGTAAGGTACGCCCCATACATCGTTGTGGTCCTTCGAGCAAAGGGACCTCGCGATTGTCGGTTACGTCGTTCCTCGCGTGAGGTTCCACCAGCGAATTTGGATTGCAGTGATAAGCATATCAGTGATCAATTATCAGTGCACATATCTAGCAAAAGTACTATATTTACCGCGTCATATCAAGCAAGCAGCATTAGCCCTCCACAAGCTATCGGCGGGTGAATATATCGTATCCAGCAGCAACAACCCGTGAGCCACGCTCACGATCAGCAAGAGCAGCGCGTTCAGACCGCGCTCGCAGCAACAACCACCGCGCCCCGGGCGGCACCCACCCAGCGGGCACCAGAGCACTCAGCAGTAGTGGATAAACCGCGCCCTCACTTAGCGTCTACAGCACCAACCAGCCAGCTCAAGTAAGATCTTTCCATTTATCTTTTTCCATAATGGACATCAACGAACTGTATCTTAGTCAGGTGGAAATTTCGGAAGCAATTAAAAAACTATTGTCGAACTTTAAAAAAGATAGCGTTGAACGTAAGACCAATGATTATTTTAAAAAGCGTTTGCAAACTTTAGAAGGTTATTGGGTAGAATATCAGGGCAACCATGATAGGCTTAGCATGGAAGCGAGCAGAACTCATATGTATTTCACTAATAGAGAGTACGAGCAAACTTCTCAACTGTACAAGTCAGTAAAAGACTACATTAGCCAGCAACATCAGGTTTCATTTACACAAAGGAGTCCAGCGCCAGCAGGTTCTAGCAGACAGCCGCAGCAGGACGTCGAAGGTGAGATGGAAAGCGCGACGGAAAATCCAGGCGTATCGGTACCAACCTTGGTTAACCAAGGGTCAACCAGTAAACTCGACGATATGATAAAAAAACAAACAGCAAACTTTAAAGCATTTATAAGGACCGTTTCAAACATTGACGTGGATACACTTTCGGATAAGTGGGAGTTTGACGATGCCTTGAAGGTCCTCCATAGCAGGTGGGGTGCGATCGATTGCCTCCACTGGGAAATCGACAGCGAATTGAACGGAGAAGACGAAAGCTATGAGAGGATCTATAGCAAGCATGAGCGTAAGTTTAACGAGTTGAAGAGAGATATCAACAAGAAACAAGGGAAAAGTCCACCCCTGTTTTGGATATTCCTACCTTTTATGGGCAGTATAATCAATGGGTATCATTCAAAGACCTTTTTCAGGAGTCTCCATAAAAATCCATCTCTCTCATGTGCACAAAAAATGCAATTTTTAAAATGCAAGCTTAAGGGCGAAGCAGAAAAATTAGTACAACATCTGCCAATTAGCACGGAGAACTACCAAGTATGTTGGGATATCTTAAATAATAGATTTAATAATAAGAAACTCATATTTACATCATATGTTAACACTCTACTAGGCCTACCAACTATTAATCAGCAATCGTTTGTCCAAATCAAGAAAATGCACGACGTTACTACGGAGTGCCTACATGCCATCAAAAATCTGGGGGTCGATATAGCAACGTGGGACCCACTACTAGTACATATTTTAACGCAAAAATTAGATCCCGTGAGCCATAACGAATATTTAGAATTTGTCACAAATCCAAGAGAATTACCAATTCTTCAAGAATTTTTAAGCTACCTAGAATCAAAATTTACAACGTTAGAGTCAGCCCGAAGAAAACCGGGTATTAGACCTCAATCATCATCGCATAACTATATTTCATCATCATTTAAAAAACCGCAATTCTCTTGCAATAATTATAATGCAAAACCAAAGCCGGGGCAATATCCTAACCAAAAGGCCGTCCACGTGCCCAGTAAATCCTGTCCAATGTGCAAGGAAAACCATGCCTTATATTCTTGCGATAAGTTCATAAATATGAATAGTGAACATAAATTAAAAACTGTCCAAAACATGCATATTTGTCAAAACTGTTTATTCAATCATAATGGAAATAAATGCAGATCAGCAAAACGTTGCCGCTACTGTACTCGAAGTCATCATTCTTTATTACACGACTGTTTCGCAAATTTGAAATCTAACACCGGACGTAATTACCCAATTCAAGCAAAACCTACAACTTCGCAAGACAACGTGACTTTAGGAACTATGTCACACGTGTCACAAAATAATGGGGTTTATGGCTACTCTGAAATTATCATGGGCGGAATCATCAAGGGTGAAGATACAGCACAACCTATCGCTCAGCAAACCCAGTTAGGGTGGTTACTTTGTGGGAATGTGAAAACCTACAATTGTAACGTGGTTATAAATAACATCGAAGATATTAAGCAATTTTGGGAATTGGAAGATATTACATCAGAAAAAACCTCAACATCGGAAGATGACCAGAGGTGTATAGAGTTTTATAAAAATACAACGAAACGTTTGCCAAATGGGCGTTACGAAGTTATGTATCCCTTTAAGGAACAGTTGCGTGAAAAGCTGGGAACATCCAAACAAATAGCTGTAGCACAGCAATTAACCTGATTTAGCAATAGGTTATAAGTTATTTTTAGAAGAGTATGAAACCTTAAATCACATGAAAACGTGCTTGATGAAGTAAAATGCTGCGTTGCGACCTACTTAAGTATGTACTCCGTACATGTTCACACAAGTAAATGGAAAGCACCGCAAAGAAATATTCAGTTAAATGACGTAGTAATTATACACGACGCAAACTTACCGGCAGGAAAGTGGGCCCTAGGTAGAGTTATTCAGCTTCACCCTGGCGCAGACGGCTATGTGAGAGTCGTCACGCTTAAAACTAAAAACGGCGAAATGAAAAGGCCTATCGTCAAACTATCCATATTACCCATAAATAATCAAATAGCGAGCAAACGTGGCTGCAATACACAAGAAAGCCAAAAGGGTTTCAACATTTTGGCTTCAGCTCGATGTACGCCGTTTATAGGGATAGGGTATGTGGAAAATCCTAATGGCCTGCGCAGACGACGGACTTTTGTCCGAGGACCTTTTTGTCCGCTAAAATAGATCGCTTACAACTGTATCCAGTAACGCAAACGAGGGATTAAAAGTACCGCGTACAAAAAGTCCCCCGAAAAACCGAGGACATGCAGAGAGCGGATCGGACAAAAATACGGGGGAGTCCCCGAAAAAATTAGAACTCGTGTGACTAGACGAAGCAACGCACATGGCGTAGTTTAGTCCGCGTTAATTTCTACATTTCGCGGTAAATTCGCGGCGGACTTAGTATTCGCGGAGCGTACTTTTTTCTCCGCCGCGGAGAAGTCTGTCTTCTGTGCAGGCGCTAAGGAACACAACGTATAAGCCACTATCCAATAAAGTCATATTTCAGAGTTCGGCCCAGAAATAGGTCTAAAAACTTAACATTTTCTTCAAACAAACTCTTATATCTCGAAATAGTTTTAGAATTAGATACGCCCGTTATATGTATACGGACATCCATAAGAATTATGAAACGGGTAAATTTCCAATTACCAATCAACGCATGAATAGGTACTTTACTAAATTCTAGACCTCAGGAACGCTATAAAAAGAATACAATATGAATTCTAGATTTTGCAGTTTCGACTGTGCGAGTATCTCCAAGTCAGCACCTTGGAGTTGGTGCCAAACTAGCGGTTTAGCACTCTTGTACATTAGTCACGCAAGTGTATTAAGGGGAATAAATGTAAAATGAGGAGTTTTCAATTTCACAGTAGTAACCTATTGTAATATCTAAGCTTATTAAAGATGGTGCTTTCAACTCGTAATAAAATAAAACCTTTCTTGAAGTATCAACTTGGAAATATTTCATCAGTAAATAAAACATCGTCATTCACATATAAGAAAAAAATTTATTAATATAAAATGCAATAATTCTAAATATCGCACTTCCTTTAGTAGAGTTCACAACAACTTACTATCAATTCATTTCGGGAGACAAAATTATAAGGGTGCTCAATGAATAGTCGACCTTGATGCTTAGGATTTAAGTTACACTTTTGGCCAAAAAAGGCTTTCTACAAGAATTTCTAAACGTAAGGCAGCGTGCGCCTTGAGCATCGAGCACCCTCTCACGGAGACAAAGAAGTCAATAAAATGGCGGATGTACAAACATCAAAAATATGGAACATAAAATTACCAGCCACAACCGAACAATCATTGCTAATTTATTTTAGAAAACACTAAGTACATTTCTTTGATTAGTTTTTGTACGAACGGGTTTTGTGTGTATGGGTTCTTCAAAAAAACTATATTTACTATTCAATTATCGTTAAAAATTGAGCCAGCTTTGAGGATTTCAAAGTTTGTAAATGCAACAAAGTGTTTTCTAATTCGCCATTTCTTATTTAATTCTTAGTCTACGTATTTCAAAACTCATGGGTTCACCGTACGACTATTTTTTTAAATATTATATACAGTTGGCTTTTTGAGATAGCCAAAAAAAATCTATATGTTCTCCTTAAATACAAAATAAAGCTCTAAAGACTATTCTAAATACCTATGTTTTCCCGTTATATCCCATTACAACACGATTCGAATTGGGTATAACGCAGATATCAGATAGATGGCGCTTAAAACACATTTTTATCAATCAAATCTAGAATGAAAACCTTCATGAAACAAATAGGTACCAGGCTAGGTTGTTCCATTGTATAAAGTAGATACCGAAACCACATACAATTGCGGAAAATATGAAGGTTTTCTATCTAGTGTTGTTGCCACCTCCAGTGATATTTTAAATAAATAAGATACGAATTTGTAATATGAAAGAATATTAATAAAGGGACATCATAAATGTATAATGGTCTAAATAACCTAGTAGTATTGTGCACATAAAGAGTTCAATACGGACACAACATTTTACAAGTTTTTTTGCATATGCTCCGAGTTAATTACCCAAAATACAAAGTCCTGTGTCAGGACTCCTGACTGAAAATAAAAAGGATACTCCTTTGAACTATAACACGAATCAATTACATATCTTACTCATTAGAATATCATTGTTTCTGACAAGACAACTTCTAATTAGTTTATATCCATCAATTTCATACATTGCATAAGAGGCCTGTATTTTACAGCGCATATGATAGCTGTATAAACAATGAAAGGCCTAAGCAGTTCAACAACTGAACATCATATAACTACTCTAATTTAATTTCAGTATTAAACGACGAATACAACAATAACCTGTAAGTATAATAAACTGTATCTCAAATAACCTATTCAGATTTCCTCTTAACTTTTCAAATATTAAGCAGAATTAATTGGCTTCAAAAAAGCGTCAGGTTACACGAGTACGAAAAGTTCACTGTTTCACTTTTTTAAGCTGGCAATGTACAAATATAAAGAAAATGCGAAAAAATACGCGTAGAAGAGGTCTTACATAACACGGCCCTGCATTTAAGTATATTCGGTTTAATTTAATGCAGATAGAAAATCACTTTATTAAACGAATAACCAAGAAAATTGTAAGGGACGCGAATTCTAAGATCGCTTTTACTGTACCATGGCTTAATTCGATGTTTCGAAACATTTTCTCTATTAACCTTTTTTGTTAATAGCAATGTGCTATCTGTATTAATCATGGACATATACAATAATAATGCAATTTGGAAGATAACTACAGTTTAGTTCATATTTCAACTATGAATAAATCAGTTCAATTATATAACTTTATTTAGTTAAATAAAATTACGTCCCGATTTTTTGGGAATATGATGAACAGATTATTAAATGCAATTTTTGTGTCAAAATCATTATATGTTTAACACAACAGTATAGCAGATTCACACGAACATTGTATTCTTGAAATATAATTATTTTATATATAATATATATTAAATGAGTTTGGTGTAAATTTGGCAGCTTAAGTTGGGCCCTTCAATTTATTTGTTTGTCGGGAACTGAATTTAAAGAAATTGGCGGACTAACAGAATCTCTAGGAGTTGGCGAATCAACAGTGAAACTTTAGCTCACGATAGTAATA
This sequence comes from Marasmarcha lunaedactyla, assembly GCA_923062675.1. Lineage (NCBI taxonomy): Eukaryota > Metazoa > Arthropoda > Insecta > Lepidoptera > Pterophoridae > Marasmarcha > Marasmarcha lunaedactyla. The sequence goes on along the minus strand of OV281339.1, from coordinate 5,117,351 downwards.
ACTTCAGCAGAGACCAACCTAACCAGGCTGACATCAATGCTTTGGTTACTGAGAATACAAACAGAGAGATAAATCTTAAGAGTATAAACAGCTATAAATCAAAAATAAATTAATCTTTCTCTAAAAATATATGGCAACCGAATTATAAACGCTGTGGAATGTAGCAAAAGTAGAGTAGATAGTAATACAATCAAAATATAAAGTCAAGTATGAATATTGAATAATTACTAAATATACAAAACAATCTTCAGATTAATCAAAAAAAGGAGTATATAATGATTTACTTATTTCTATCTTCATAAGAATGTAAAGAAACTCTCAACTTAGGCTAGTACTCATTATTTGTAAGACAAAATATTTGCAACAATATCTTACAAGAAATCTTATTGATTTAGATGGATATTCAACACAATTATGAATAATTGAACTGTCATTGAATTGTAGACCGTGTACTTTAGCGCTTCAAAGTACACAACTCATTGACATTGTCACAAATAGCTGTAACTACCTGAAAACTTTTTCAATAAAACTTCAAAAGTCCTACGAAATTAGGAAATACCGGCACCTTAATGTCGTGGGACTTTGGTTTTCTTAGTACTTTACTGCTTTTAATACGAACACAAAAGATTTTGTACTAAATCATTAAAAAGAAAATATATTTCGGTCTAACCTCTAAACCACCCACTTATAGGCACAAAATATTTAAAGCAATAAAGAATATCAGTCGTAAAGAAATGTGATGCTTTATAATACGTAAAGTAATATTTTTATGATAACATCAGTTATAAAATATCCCTTTCAATATTTCACCTCTAGAGAGAGGGAAAGAAATGAACTATGCATAGCTTCACGTAACCTCTTTCGTAATAATTATTTTCCAAGAGATGGCGCGCTAGTTGTACACATTCAGATCTATCTTATTTTGAATCTTGAGGTGACGTATTAAGAGTTACTGCATTTTACAGTCTTATAAAACATAAATTCAACAAAAAGCCAAAGCGTTATGATTTCCAGTTAAAAGAGTTTATAAGTGTTGTTTTAATATATACCCATGTTAACTTATGAAGTTTAATCAGACCATTGTTATAAGAAGACTTTGTTTTTGTGACGGTGTTTGCGGAGAACACTCAAAATATCTAAAATAATAGACACAGTTAACCAGTCAATGCATATCCTACAGACCGACAATTTTATGAGGCTTTGATAACAATTTTTAAACGTATCACGGCTATACCACACTAGTTTAAATAGCGTCTATAGAAATTTTACTGAATCAAAACTTTAATAGGAAAAACGGTGTTCAATGTTTTTAAAATCGCCTGCGAATACCAAAGGCTAAATGGTAAGGAATTGTCCATCGAAATAATGTATAATTTAAAAAGTTAAGTCCTTCTTTCAGTAAAATTTTCTATCTTCAGTATTAAAGGTACACTCTCTCCATATGGTAAAGCCATATATGAAAATTACGGTTGCATTTTGAATTAAATGAATAAGGTTAATAATTGGTGTCTTCACTTGATGACTGTCATAAATTACGCAGTCTGTGAAATCGAAAAGAAACAAATAGATTTGCAAAAAATCCCTGCGTCAAACGTTTGGTTCATGGCTCTGCACTCAAGAAACACTTTATCCGCCCTACACTTGTATTAGAAACGTTGGAAAATCTATAGGATATGCTTCGCTGCGATGGACCTATCTACTGGTTGATTCTTTAATACACAGCCGAGACATCTATGTGTAAATTTTACTATAATTAAATGTATAATTTCATTAATTATACCTAGCCAGTTACACATCCAATAACTCACATGTTACATAATGTTCACAATCTACTCGACTATTTCATATGCATTTACCAGCCATTGTGCATATTATAAATATTCAATAATATTTAGTTTGCTAAAATTCTACCGTTTGCTTTAACAGCACGACAAATTTTGTTTTACACAGACATACGTACATACTCACACAATGAAATATTTTACTATCAATTAATAGCTATTTATTATTTATGTCACTATTAGGTTGATTACATGAATCACATTTTTTTTCATTACTTATAATTAGTATTTTTTTATAATATTTTCATACATCCATACAACAGCTACACATTGCTTGAACATTGAAAGTGATAAAGTTATTTAAAAAAAAGCGCTATTCTTTTAATTAAATATATAATTATATTTATTAAATTATAACTTTTAAAGAACTGGTTAGACATATATTCTTCTATATTAACTGACTACTAACATAACGAAGTTTTCAAACTGGTAGCTATAGAACATTTTCCCTAATCTCATCTCAAAAATAGACTGTACTGAAGTAACTATGCAGATATTCCAAATAATATGTCATCTGAGTCCTAATAATCGCAATGTAGGTTTCTGAAAATATTTAGAGTTTGAAAAGGATAGATAGGAACAATCTTTGGTGTTAACTTGAAGAGTGAATATTGTAAGAGTAGATATCGATTACTTTTGAAAATAAACTACATTTTTAAACTAATCTTATTCATTGTAGGAAGATTTATAAGTATCACAGCCGGACTGTTATTACCAGTTCTCTACGCGATCAATATTAAACTTTATATAAAAACATTATCATAGCAAAGTTTTAAAAATAATCATACTTCTTCATATTGATCGGATAATAAATATACAACTTATATTATTAGTAAATGTTATTAAATATTGACTTTTTCAGAACTTGAACTTGACTAAATTAAAAAACCTCTTAATTTATGTTTTGAAAGAACATGCAATATGAATAAAACCAAAACATTACATTAAGTTCGTACCTGTGTTCAATACATTTATAATACTATATTTTCTTTGTATTCATATTAATTTTTAATAAATGAATGAATGGTTTCATCCTAAGTTTAATATTATAGAAAACTGCAACCTACAATGAATTATATATGTAAACGTATATTAAACTGGAAATTACTTATCAAATGTTTTGTGCTCTTTTGGCAGTGTAGTATAGCTAACAATACTTAATATACAAAAAAGTATATATGTATGGATGTAAGGTAAATGTTCCTCGGGAATAGTGATAGTAATGGTTGAGTACAAGTTGGTAATAAGTACTAGAATAGACATGTCAATCAAAATTTATGTGCTGGTGATTTTCATTTCTTAGTAAAATCAAGAATGCTTTATTTAAAATTTGTTTTTTAAATATGTTTCATCCTTTACTGTCTACCAAATAAAGGCTGCCAAAACATTCTCAATTTTTTTTTATACTAGCCGTTCTAAATGTGTGTGATCAAAGCCATACAGAATTTTCTATTTCTATTTATTTAGTGAATTTTGAGTAAGAGTTATACCATTTAATGAATGTATTTTCACAAAATTTTCTATTCAGAACACCACACAACACATAAACCTAGTAGAATATGTCTGTTCTAATACAAAACGACTTTAATAAGTATAAACTTAAAAAGAATATCCTATATTCATGAAATACATTATAAGTTTGTCCTCCACAGGCTCAGATACTGTTCATCTAACTTAGGAAGACTCGTAACACTATGTCGAGATTTTAATTTTCAATTAGAAACAGAGTTGTCTGTTATTTCAATTCAATATTGTCTTTAAAATTATTTCTTTTGTAGCATATTTATGAATAAGTGAGAAATGAGGCGTTTTCTTAAAGTAAATGGTTTGTCATTTATATACTTATATAATTTTTATATGTCAAAATAAAAAGGCCATTACTATTGTAACTCTGCAAATAATGAATGTTAATATTATAATAATTACTAGTTATTATTATTTAGACTATTGAATGTTACATACACTGATTTATTTATTGTCAGATTATACGATAAGTTTATTTATTGGAAATAATATGCATGACAAAGCATAGTTCGTATTTTTATAAGACGACGCCTCATTACTTTTCAAAAAACATTAACAAAAATTAACCTACAATGAAAATAAAATTTTCCGTTACAATGTTACATTGCAGTTAATACTACAACATATAATTTCAATGTTTTTATAGACATACCCATAATGTCCAGTACATTTATTAGTACAGTATTATTTGTGCATTAGTATAACTGCTCGTTTATCAATATTTCATAATTGGGTTAGTTCATAATAAACAATGTGTTAGGTATATTAAATATTCTATATAGATACTTTAAACAGACAGGTACGCTTATGGTGTTATATTAAAAAAATACTAAACAAAACTGGCACTTTCTTTTAAACAAAAAATCTTACACTTCTAAATCAGTGGGTTTATAAATTGATATTAATTAACACCTTCATATATAAACGTAGATATATAAAATCAAAAGCGTTATAACATTTCTGAAAACCAGGTGTTCCGCACTGTAACATCTGGTTTCCAGGATGACGACTGTGTTCAGTCAGAATCAACTAATATGATCAAATCTTTGCACAATCTGCCTGAATCAAACGAAAAATAACTTATATTACTTAAATTTATATATTTCACCTCCCTGTAGGCTAGATATCTGATAAATATTTCAAGTGTAGATCTAAAAGCTTATGTGCAAAAACATGATTTTATATTCATCAAGTAAAACAACAAAACATTGCATATACAATGAAAAAATAAAGAAAGAAATGGTTCCAATCGATAAACCTTTCAATTATAATATGAAAGAGACCAACATAGGAATGAAATAGTAAAAGTACCTACGCAAAAAGGTATAATTATAAAGTATAGTAATTTCAAAATAGCTTAAACCTAACATAAACACTGTAAATGTAAATATAAAATCTAAAAATCGAGGCGTCACACGCAAAACAAAACTTAAATAATTTCGATCTCTCAATATTACCAATCTCGTAAAAGAGTTTTCACAAAAGAGTGTGCCTAACACATAAATGCAAATAGACGTTTGTGGTGTGACCGCGACGGGGGGGAGTGACTTAACTCAGGTAACAGTACGCACGACGCACGGAAAGTAAAGTTCAAAGGACTGTTGGGTATCTTTGGCTTGTAAGAGATGGCGCTATTGTCGGCGTTTTGGAGGGCAGAGCGCTGCTGGCTACGCGTGCCTCTTGGCGTGCAAGGCGAGGTGGTCGGAGCGCGAGAAGCAGCGGTCGCAGTGTCGGCAACGGAACGGCTTAGCACCGGTGTGCTTGCGGTAGTGCCGCGTCAGCTCGTCAGACCGAGCGAAGCGCCATTCGCAGCCTTCCCAGGAGCACTTGTATGGCTTTTCGCCTGAAATATTAAAGATTTTTGGTGAATAAGTAGAATTATTGGGGTGTAAAGTGGCAGTGGCAAGACCTTGCGCGTTCAAATCGGTAGATACATTCGTGTTATAGGTGATCAACTACATGTTTATAGAATACTTTAACTCTTTTCTTTCCAGTTATCTCTATTAATGATTTCTAGATACTTAACAAGCAACGGATTGAAATTTAGAGCGATATCATTTAAATATGAATGCACAGTAAATTTAAACACAAAACCTAGCTTAATCAAATAGGATGCATGTGGTGTAGTGCACAGGGAATTAATGTATATTCATGTTGATGACGTCAACTAATTTAATATTCCGCTGGACTCGTGCTATGGAGACCAAACAGACGATAATTATTCACCCTCTATTTAAGTTTCAGGGTAGCTACTAGGAATGAATAGTTATTAACAGTTGGAGGTAGGTTCTTAGTGGAACAGAAAATCTAAGAGTTAAAATCAGTTTAGCATACATTATTAAAGACTAATGTAAGCCGAGAAGAAAAATAATATGTTTGAAAATGGTTTATATTAAATATGAAAGTTGATGGTTTAGTTGGTTAATCTCGATTCAAATTCGAATTAATCGCTAAATAATCCCTTCGGCAACTAAGGTCGGCCATAAACCTAAGATATGTGATATTTCTGAAACAAAAAGTAAGTTTAAAAAAAGGAAGAGCACTGTCTTGTATGTGTAAAGGATAATTGAGAGCACTTGTCGTACGTTACCTGTTGTAACTTTCATGTACATGTGTGCGTCCTTTTATGTGCCTTTAGTGCGAGCTTTTGGGAGCTCTTACCGAGCGTCACCTGTGGGTCTCCTTTTGTGTGCCTTGAGGTGGAAGCTCTTAGTGTAGAGCTTGTTGTACGTCACTTTAAGGTACTCTCCAGTGGATCATTAACTGCGTGTAAAAAGGTAGAATCTTTTGGGTGCCCTTGTCATACGTCACCTGTATGTGTCCTTTTGTGTGCCTTTAGGGCGAGCTTTTGTGAGCTCTTACCGAGCGTCACCTGTGGGTCTCCTTTTGTGTGCCTTGAGGTGGAAGCTTTTAGTGTATACCTTGTCGTACGTCACTTTAAGGTACTTTCCAGTGGATCATTAACTGCGTGTAAAAAGGTAGAATCTTTTGGGTGCCCTTGTCATACGTCACCTGTATGTGTCCTTTTGTGTGCCTTTAGGGCGAGCTTTTGGGAGCTCTTACCGAGCGTCACCTGTGGGTCTCCTTTTGTGTGCCTTGAGGTGGAAGCTCTTAGTGTAGACCTTGTCGTACGTCACTTTATGGTACTTTCCAGTGGATCATTAACTGCGTGTAAAAATGTAGAATCTTTTGGGAGCCCTTGTCATACGTCACCTGTATGTGTCCTTTTGTGTGCCTTTAGTGCGAGCTTTTGAGAGCTTTTACCGAGCGTCACCTGTGGGTTTCCTTTTGTGTGCCTTGAGGTGGAAGCTCTTAGTGTAGACCTTGTCGTACGTCACTTTATGGTACTTTCCAGTGGATCATTAACTGCGTGCAAAAAGGTAGAATCTTTTGGGAGCCCTTGTCATACGTCACCTGTATGTGTCCTTTTGTGTGCCTTTAGGTGGGAGCTCTTCGTGTAGACCTTGTCGCAGGCGGGGAACTCGCAGCGATGCACGCGGCGCCGCGGGTCTGTGACGTGCGAGTGTGTGTGAATACGCGTGTGCTGCCGGCGAACCGGTGCTGGGCTGGGCGGCTCGTCTGGAAGACATGTGGATGAGTTAGGAAGAGTATGTTGGTGGAAATTTTAATGGGTTTAGAGTGAACGTTGATAAAATAACGATATATCACACACATCATTGTAGTTAAATAAAATTAAGGAGCCTTTTGCTTGCGGCTTTGCATGCTATTCAAGGTAACATTTTGTATTATATTACCTTTATCATAACAGATATTTACCAAATATAATACTTAATTACTTAACAGATCAAAAAACAAATATATTGCATTAAAAGAATAGCAAATACTAAGCAAAAATTAGCATCGCCCGACCATCTTAATCCTTTCATCATCTTAATCTCTAGTCCTCTAACGACATGGGGACAACCATACATTTTATAACAGGCTTATAATCTCGTTAAAAGTAAACAATACCGACAAATCATTTATTTTATTGATTACTCGGCTAACTGGTTTCAATCATCTTTCCCCTCAAACTTGTACTAACAATATATTTTCTTAAATTTTCACGATACATACTTTAAATAAAACACTTTTTACCGGATATTATCGCGTATATTTTAGTTAATTTTGACCACTATCGTGACCACGGCAACTGCAAAGATGCCGAAACGTCGAAATAATTTTAAAATTAACTAAAATATACGCGATAATATCCGGTAAAAAGTGTTTTATTTTGTACTAACAATATAACTAACAATATCTTATCATTCGAAAAACATGGAAAATTATCGGCATTAGGTGCGGCGTTTCAGTTGTACTTGCAGTAATGTAGAAACGCAAAGAAAAATCAAAGAACCGCCGGCACACGCGGCGTGTAATGTAAACTAACCGCCTCGAGGACTGGGTAAATATAGTCAGCGTTTACAGGCACATGTATGTTTACAAATTGTTGGAGTAGAGTTTCGCTTTTCCTATTTTTGAGTGCCTATTTCGATTTATACAGCACTTAGACGACGGAAGACAATTCGTTACTTGCGCATCATTTTTGTGAAATAACAGTTTCAAGAACAGTGTTTATTAAAAAATGTACAGTATTTATACAACAAAAATATTGCCACCATCGTGAAGATAATTTTATTCAAACAAAATATCCGTATGACATGATATCCATGGACATAATTATCAACTTTAGTACATTTTTAAATCCTCACGCAAAAAAGTGTGTACGTTTGACATGTCTGAACTGTGTGTTTGTCTGTGTGTCTGTCCGTGGCGCCACAGCTGCCCAATGGCGGAACCGAGTTTGGTGTCTTTTTGTTTACAAGTTGGATGAGTCAAGAGTATCCTGAGCCATGTTTGTAGAAGATCGGTTCAGCCATTCAAAAGTTATGCGTGATCGTTTCCGTATGTCGGAGTTTTTAAATATAAACAACTTGTGTAAACACGATTTTCGGATAAAAATCAATCTGTTTTTTAATTGGCTACAAGCGCATCTAAGGAACAGCTTAACAAACTCTTCACGTGATCCGTTCGAGAGCTTATTAGAAACTAACAAGTCGGTACAATCTTAAACTGGAACGTACCCAAAAGCGCAACTTTCAGCACTTTTGTAAACTTCAAGCTCTCATACTGATGAGTTCTAGGTGGTCCAGCTCTACTAAAGGCCACTCAAAGAGATCCAGCTGGGAAACCCTTTGACGAATTTAGTTTCTTTGAGACTGGCAGCAAATTGCAGATAGTATTACCTATCTTAAAGTTTGCGCAGCGAACTTGGGCTATCTTAAGACGAGCTCCAGACGAGGAACAATAAAATAACATTATAAGTCTTTGATTGAAAGACGGCTTTTAATTCAATATTCGAATCTGGGAGGAGATAAATAAACGAAAGTACGGTGGCAAGTAAAGTTTCGTAAAACGCGATCTCTCAGCCATACCACCTTGAAGACCCAGCTGGCCATAAATATAGTTATATTTTCGTGAAAAACTCCACGCTGTACGAAAATCACAACACTACAATTATTCCTAAGGGTGGCATTTTCCTTCCATGGCCAATAGAAATAACAAGACAATTTAAGAATGAAGGGCAACAAAAAGATATTCGAACAACCACTTAAACCTGGTGTTTATAGTCACGTAAATGTTAGAGGAAAGTGGGGAGGTACGGTAACTATGAGCCCTAACTAAATAATAAAGTTCACGGGAATCCTAATTCCTGATGAGTTTCCATGTTTTATGCAAATTGGTTGTCGCCTGCAATCTGCATAGAGACGCACCTAGCATTCATGATACGTGATTGTAATTCTGTAGTCTATACTATACCTACAAAAAGGATAAACTTGTTGAAACCTTCATAAATCGGGCCGGAAGTTTTAGGGTTTATTGATGACATATAAACAAACAAACACACAAACCTTTCTTTTTTATAGTAGTATAGTGAGAATCATCCACGAAGACGATCCCCTCTAAAAAAGTAGCGGTAAGTAGAACTTCGAAGATAAGACAGTGTACTGCTTACCGCGGAGCTCATCCTCGTCACTCGGCGGTTCGCTCTTCACCGCGGTGATGGTGAACAGCGGCGGTGACGGCGGTGACGGTGGCGGTGGTGGGGACGGCGGTGATGACGTCATTGACCTCGCCCACTCCTCCTCGTGGGAATCCCGCCGGCGGCTGCGCGGCTCTTCGCGCAGGTAACGTTCCATTTCGTAACATGACTGGAAAGATGGAGATAAGATGGGTTAGATGAATTAAAAATACGGTTCATTTGTTTGTTCATATAAAAGTCAATCGATAAATCAATGTCTAAACCGAAAAGATGTTGAACTTGCAAAGGTTTACTAGATTTCGAAGAGCACTGCACATATTCAAGAATTAATCTTTTATATGAAATAATGTTTGAATTCTCTGTACCTAAAAATAAACCGAATATTATTAACTTTATACAAAGTACTTGACTTGCAATATTTGTAAAGCAATGTCAAATAAAATATGTATACCTATTAATTTTTTTTTTTTTTTAAGGGAAACACACCAACTGTTTGTTTCCAAAGTAAGCAGAGCTCGTGTTATAAGAGCAAATTGTAATTTTATGAAACTGTAAAACTTTAAATCTGTATTTTTATTATTATTCCGGTTTTTATTTTTTCTCAAATTTTTTATGGGTTTAATTTAAACTTATTAATTTAAGGTAAGCAGAGCTTTTGTCATGACACTGTGACATGACGAATTTGAGGAGGAGATATAAAACTAGAGTTAAAAAAACAAATTGAAAAAGATTACTAGACACAAAACTGTAACTATAGTTTATTGGCGTTCACCGAACCGGCCCGAAAAATGACCAAGGACCAAATATTATTAACTAAATCAATCTTTACTACGTTTCAAAGAGTTGACTTTATAAATTTACGGAGATTACCTACAGTTGCGAGCTTTAAATTGGAATCAGTTCATCGCGGGTGGCTCAAGACAAAGTTTTACCATTTAAATGCAATGAACTATAGCTTGCGTTACATCGTTTGAAAGGGAATTTTGTCAGCTTTCCAAAGATATTAAATGATTTAATATTGGTGTCATTTTCAATGAGACTGTCTTTTGTTTTTACGTTTATGACATAGAATTAACTTTTTTCTTATCTATTATATTAAAAAAGTTTGAAAGCTGTCAAAATATTCTTTCAAATTATGTAACACAAGCTATAGTTCATTGCATTTAAATGGTAAAACTTTGTTTTGCGCAACCCGCGATGAACTGATTCCAAGTGTAGTAGATCAGGTTGTTTGGCTTAAAAGGCGAACTCTGAAGTTTAGACATGCATTCAAGAAAAAAACAAACAAACAATGACGAAATATAAAAAAATAAATGAGAAATATTATTTGGCAACCGACAAGAGTTTCAGAGGCTTTTGAAATTCTCAAAGGATTCGTCAAATATCGGAGAACCTAGGAGACGAATATCTTTCTCAGTAATAGAAATGTCTGCATCAATAAAATGAAAATACTTTTTGGACTTTATTCATAACCTGGTGGTAAGTGGGATCCGTGCCCATGGACACGTTTCATTTATTAATAGTGAATCTGATTATTATCGGGAAATTATAGATCAAGCCACAAATTTCTTTATTGGCCATATGATCGAACTTCTAATTTAATAACTAAGTTACGGGAAAATGTGATAGCCTCTGATACACTGATTCGTCTCTTTGCAACGCCTACTAAACATTCTATAGAAAGCGTAGTAGTTAAATTTGGGTTAGGTTAATGTTAGGCTGCATTTATGGCATGCGCGAGCCGGGCCAGCGAAGCGAGCGTGGTGCGGTAGCACCTGGCGAAGCGCCATAATCAAAATTGGATAATAATTCAAAATTTTACAGCAAAAACATCGAGCGACAACATGTTTTTAGTGGCTAAGATAGTATTATTTAGACGCTCGTCGGTTGTGGTTGAGTTATTAATTTAGATGGCAATATAGAGCTTTTGTGGCGTATAATGCTATTAAAAATAAGTCCGTTTAATTTGCACCCATTATTATCTGGACGAATGACGCGTTGTCGGCCGTAGGCTTCAGTTGAAACTGCCTTTGTCAGAAGAATCTATTCATAGTTGCTTGAATTTAAATTGTACGGGAATAAAGCTTTTCGATGATTAGCTTTAAGTTTTCAAGGACAACCCTATCGTCTCTTAGTTGAAACCTAATTCCATATACCACGATCTTTTTAATTTCATTATGTTTTGTTTATCTAGGGCGATACGAAAAGGTGTAGCGTACACTAAATATTAAACTTAATTTCAGCGTGACCTACGAACAAAGAGCACTTCTCTAAAGAAACGCACTAAAACATAATTAATATTAACAACTGACTCAATAGTTAGCATGTTTCACACTGAAATAACAGCCCTGTAGTAAAAACAAAGAGGACAGTACTTCCTCTTTTTATAAAACAAAACCTCTGCATTACTTTTAAAACCCAACCCACCTGTATTGTAATTAACCTCCTTATTGTCCTGAGCAACATTTCAAACAAAACAATACAAAACTAAGCATTGAAGAAGTTCATTCAGCAAAAAAGAAAGCCAACATTTAAAAAAAAATAAGAACCCTGAACAATAGAAACTTTTTTCCCGGAACCTTGCGTAGGCGCGTTTTTTATTTTGTTCTAAAGTTCAACGACCCTTTCAAGGTTACTACGCTCCTTGCTACTATAAGCTTGTAGTAAAAGTTTGTTTTGCGACTTTCAACTCTATTTAAAGTGACACGACGACGTTGTTATTCAAGTTTTTGAACGCTGAGTCATAGTGTAAATTTAAAACGTTGGTACAGTCCGACCAAATGAACAATTCAGTAAAATGTGGCTCTGCATTCAATGCGTAAACTAAGTTTCATATTTAGTCGCGTTACTAATGCTTTAGTTAAAATTTTTGCTACTGAGCAGATAAGTTTGTGGTGCTGTACAAGGCTCAACTGTATGACATAATAAAAAGCTTTTTGATTTTACATTTATACGTAAGTGAGCATTTTTTATCAGGTTTAGTTGAGGCAAGTAATTTTTTATTCTGCAGTTGAAATACTTGATACAATAATCGTATAGATTTATAAGACTGATTAGAAAAATAGTAATATCACTATAGTATTGGTAAGTATAGTTAGGCATATATTTCCTTTGTCGGTTTTCGTGCATCAATAGATATACATTATTTTGTTGTGCTTTTATAGATAGACCAAGTGACGTAGTGGTTAGTAGACCTGCCTCATACACCGGAGGTCCCAACTTCGAGACCTAGCCGGGGCATTCGTTTGTTTGATGTTTGTTCTCGGGTCATGGTTGTTGATATTTATAAATGTATATGTTTATTCTGGGTTCCCTCCCCCCCAGTTCGCTGTATGGTCATCCATAACACAAGCTCTGCTAACTTTGGGGCCATACAGTTGGTGTGTTTGTCTGGAGACTTATTTATTTATTTATTAAAGTACCTTATGAAGTTTTGATTGCTATACTATTTCCATTTCCTTATTATCTCGATGACAGCTCCTGTGTAACCTTGTGCGAGCGTTTTTTCTCATTATGTATGCATTATTTTAGAAAAATATGACGTTGACACACGTACAAGGTTATATAATACCAGAGTCCTCCTATTCTTATTCCTTATTCCTCCTATTCTATTAAATCCTATTCTTATTCGAGGGAAAATTATACGAAAAAAGGCCATTTTTGATGATTATAGTCGGAGCAATTTATTTGTTCAGTCATGAGTGGCGTTCATTCTATGCGTAAGTGAAGTTTGACATTTACTCACGTAAAAAATGCTTTAGCTCCAGATTTTGCTACGGACAGAAAAAGATGGTGGCCCTGCATTATTGTATAACCAAGATAATTTAAAGGTATTTAATATTTGTTGACAAATAGTTTACGATTAGTCTGCCCAACTATGTTCCGTAAAGGGTGGCCGCTGCGTTCTACGCGTTAACTAAGTTTGATATTTGGTTCCAGTTTTTGCTACCAATCAGATAACTTTGTGGCAGTGTACGCTACACCTATCTGTTATCGCTCTAGATAAACAAAACTTAATGAAATGAAATCATGGAACAGCGAATTGAAGACCTGTTTTCCAATATAACCGACATAAGCCAAGAAGCAAGTAAGTGAAGTTTCTTGCCAGTTCTTCTTCACGAAGGTTTTTCCGAACTGGTGGTAGAGTCATGTTTTATTGGACATCAATAAGAACAAGTAATTGTCAATGTTGAGAAATAAATACTTCATTTCATTTCATGCAAGCGAGCAATGAAACAAATAGATGTCGCTACACACTTATACGTATAAACGCATGCAACGTGCATTCACATTATTCGGTAGGGTGGCCACGATTTATCATTACTATCAATTGACAACTTGGTAATTACTTTGGTGGTCAGTGGCATTCGAGAAATATAATATATTTTTAAATAGTTATAAAAAATACAAAGTAATATTTTGGAGTATTTTGTTACAGCGTTAATAGAAAAGCAACCAAATTTGTCTTTGCAACTTCACTGACGTAAAGGCTTGCATGGTCGTGGCTGTATAATTTTACTAAATTATGTTTTCACTGGTGCAAAAGTAGACTAGACTATTATTTTACAAGAGAAAAAAATTTTTTTTGTTGCTTATTGTAATTATAATAATCTAATTGTAATCGAAAGGAAGACACTGTTTCGCTTTTAAAATCTTAAATAACACAATTTCGATCAATTCGCAAACAAGCAGCAAATTACGGTACAAACATACATTTACAATTCGCAACCCTCAATAGCGTGTTAATTAAATTCGCATTCAGTCAATTAAAACTTCATATTGGTGATTATCAAATTCTAAGAATTTTAATACATGACGTAGCACTGGGACAGTGGTATAAATGTAATCAGAGATACACAAATGTTGTACCTTCAAGGGCCGAAAAAACTTGAATTTTTTTGTAAGCAGGGCGCTTCGCAAGGAGCTTCCGTCACTTTGAAAAAAGTAAGAACCGGAAAAAACCGGTTAGTCGGAAGCTTCTTAATTAGTGTTCAAAAATGTCATGTTTCAATTTTTTGTTTGTTTAGCAACAACACGCGTTACCAGAACCGCTATGGCCACCCTCCACGGTGCTTACTCGACCTGGCTTTCACGAAAGATATCCAGAAAAACTGGTAATTGTACTTGACTCTTGGTAATTAAGTAGAAATTCGATTAACACTTCGAATGAGAGGAGAATGCAGGGCAGGGCTTGCGGTTTCTCGATATACAGTACGCTTTATTTTTCTCTTCTGTTTTATTAGTCTCAATTAATTTCAGAGTTAGATAATAGTTAGATGTTTCTAAATCAACACAATACCATGTATTATCCTATAGTAGTAAATAAATAACCGAATAACATATTTAGTTTTCCTTCGGGCTACAAGCAACAAACATGAATGGACGGAGAATGGAACTAGTTAGTAGGTCGCAAATAATATATAATTCGTAAACGTCTTATAATAAATTCTCCTAATCGTAATAATCATCACTATAATCTCTTTTCAGCACATTTTTCTAACATGTTTTTTAAAAAGTAATAAGTCTTCCAATGCCGAGAAAGGGGGATATGGTATAAAGTCATACAAAATAGGACATAATTATGTCACAGCAGCACACAGATCACATTCAGGTCATTTTCCATCTAAAAAATTTGCAGTTTTAATGAAAAATATTGATGTTCCCTACTTACTAGACGATGTACGACACATAATCATGGAGTGTGTTAAATATAAAACGGAAAGAGAATCAATCATTGATGAATCAATTCAACATAGACATAATATACTATGTGGGTGCATTTTTCTCGATATTAGCAAATCCTGTGTCAGATGCAGCAAAATCACTATTTACTAACATGGTAATACACCATCAATGATTATCTTTTTGTTTTTTAGGTATGGTGGGGCTGACATATCCAAAAGGATAATGAAAAAGAAAAAAAAGTCTTCCAATATTTTTTCATATAATTCCGGGTCTTCAATATTGCACCTTCACATATTTGAGATATCGAAACATTATATTTTAAATGTCACAAAGCATCAGAAACAATAAAACAACCCAAGTAATGCAAGGCCATAAGGCCAATGTCACCCCTAAAACGGGCCCCGTTACTCTGTGGTCTACTGCCCCAATTGAATTGGTGCGCGTCTTCGTATTCTATAATAGCTCTCACTACAAGTATACTCGGTTAACAAAGAGTATAAAAACGCAAGTGACAACAAGTGACTAATCGATTTCTCGATTGTCTTAACTTTAAAGAATAGAAACTTATTCTTCCGTGCACAGACTACGGACGAGGGCAGAACTTGTTATCTAGAAACAATGGTAGGGGAGTGTTGGCTTTTTAATGGAAAATGAGTAGAAAACAGTTTTAAAGAACACTATACGCCTGCAAGTTCTAATAAATAATTTATACATGCGCAGTACATCAACTATTTTGCAAGGTTTTCAAAACGTGGTGCGACTAATATTTCGTAGTTATAATTTCCACCGAAACTACAGTTAGGCCGAAAAATTTAAAGATTTGGTGGTTTTAAAGTGCCGCCTCCGACTTTCTGATTCTGCACCAAAAGTAAAATATAAGAAAAAATTCACTGAATTAGTATTCTGTTCTCGGCTGTACGTAGTTTGCATTTAAATAAGTATTTTATCCTAGTTTTCTCTTGGTTCATTTTCTATGAGCCTTTTGCAAAAGATTTTAATTAAGTCTTATATTTGTAATTTGACGACCGAGTGGTGTTGTGGTAAGTAGCCTTGCCTCATACGCCGAAGGTCCCGGGTTCGAGTCCTGGCCGGGGCATTCGTTTGCGTGATGAACACAGATGTTTGTTCTCGGGTCATGGTTGTATGTATTTATATATGTATGTTTATTCTGGGTTCCCCCCCAGTTCGCTGTATGGTCCTCCATAACACAAGCTCTGCTTACTTTGGGGCCATACAGTTGGTGTGTTTGTCTGAGGATTTATTATTTATTATTATTATTTGCTTATTAATAAAAAATATCAAGATTCCATATGGTAATTAGTCAATTTTCCAAAAAGAAATCCTTATAAATGGTTTTATGAATCGTATTATAGCGAGATCCAGCTATAATATTAAGTAAAGATTACATACTGTTTTATTTGTATTATGATTTAGGATAGGCGGTGCCCCCTAATCAAGGCTTAGGCTTAAAAGGGGGCTCCATTATTTAATTAAAATAAAGATTTGTTATTAATATTATAACCACCAACCAATTTTAAAAATTCTTTTTCCGTTCCTAAGTTAGATTATTGAGGAGTAACACAGGTTTTTCATCCTACAATTCCGTCGGGATCTGCGGGTGAAAGCACAAAGAAATCTTTAATTATAAATAAACAAAGAAACAAGAATATTTATTTTCTATCTTTTTGAAAAAAAAAACACTCAACTTATTGATTATTTCAATTTAGAAAGCACATATCAGTAGTTTAAGCGCCATCAGCGTGTAATGGTAAGTACATTAAGAAGGCAATGATGGGCATTAACCGGTATTAACTGGCACTGCCGGTCGGCACACTCGAATATATGTAGATTAATGTCCAGGAAAGAAGTCGTCCGTTTGGGTTTTAGCAAGACGAGCCGAAAGCCAGAATTTAGCCGAGTAGATTACAATATATTTAGTTCAGACCAACTTTATCGTACAACAAACGGTGCCGAACCGAACGTGACGGCCTGAACAAGACGGTAGCACTCCTACCAACTGCTTTAATCCCAGTTTTTGCTACTAAACTTAATGTTGACATGTAGGGCTAAAAGAACGTTGAGCGAACGTCCGGCTAAGCGCCCTCAGCGCTAGGCCACAAAGTCAGGCGAAATTTAAAAGGCACTTCGAAAAAAAAATTGAGAGAACGTACGAGCCCCAGGGGGTCTAGCCAAGTTGCAATCTACAATCGCTAACGCTATCGAAAACTATAAAACGTGAAAATCGTTACATCACTTGATGCTCCATACTGTTTACGCGTAACAAGCCCGCCCAGAACGAGCCGCTCTGACCTAAAACAGCTCATATTAACTACTAATTTCGAAACGCTAGCTCTAATTAGCCGATAATTTGACTGTTCATTGATCTGAAGGAATTAGTGGGATCATGTTGCAGGCTGTTGGGTCTCTTATTGTTTGATATACGAGCTTGCAAGTCACAATGAAATGTTTTGCAAGGTTGTATGTGCGGATAATGTTGAAATTCTGGGAAATCTAGCTATATATAGCATCATTATATCTAATTATATAACGTGGGTATCTAAGATTGAAGGAATATATAAACTAAGTAGGTTCAAAAAATATATTAATTATATTACATTAATTATATATATATTAATGAATACCTAATGGAAATAAATCAAGTTGAAGCAGATTAATTTAACTAACTGGAATATTATTTGAACACCAAATGTATCTTAAAATTAACACCTGTGGATATCCTAATGCAAATTTTAAAAAAAAGTATTTCGTCAAAGGAATGGCACTGAATGAAAATCTTCTTTATCATCATCATCTCGATCTTCATCATCCAAGCGAAAATTCACCTTAAACTTAGGCTTTAGGTGTTGTAGAAAAAAACCGGCGGGAGAAAACATCCCAGCACCCTTTTGTCAAAATTGTTAAATATATAAGTTTCACTACGACATGAAAGACGTTGCCTCACGCAATATTAGTTATTACTATTAAATATATAATAATCTTGATAACAGCTTTTAACAACCTGTCCTTACGTCGTAAGTCTTTTCGTTTTACATCTGGTACATTCGCCTCAAACGCACGTATAATAAACAATCTTAAGTGGCCGTTAACTCACAATCAATAAATAAAATTTTACGTCTCGAATAAAAAAATACTATAACTCTATTTATGAATAATCAATTTTGTTACACTCAACTTTACCCCCGACTGGGCTCAGTTAATACATCAACAGGTAAAGAAACACTTTTACAAACACAAACGAAAATGAACTATCTCGATACGATATAAGGTTTAAAATCGATCGCAAAAATACCCCTCACATTTCGTGCTTGATAGCATTACGCGTTGCACCCCCTATAACAGGTTTTCAATTTTAGATTTTATATCTCCCTTTCTAACTTACCAATTTAGAAATGGATAGAGAGAGACAGGGTTAGTTTCGTTTTTTACTGGAAACAGGAAGGGAATGTA
This sequence comes from Marasmarcha lunaedactyla, assembly GCA_923062675.1. Taxonomy (NCBI): domain Eukaryota; kingdom Metazoa; phylum Arthropoda; class Insecta; order Lepidoptera; family Pterophoridae; genus Marasmarcha; species Marasmarcha lunaedactyla. The sequence goes on along the minus strand of OV281339.1, from coordinate 5,098,790 downwards.
ACCTTTTTGGAAGCGAATCTCCATTACATTCTTAGGTGAAAGTTATATTCAAATAGAAGTTTTCAGTTTTATGTAGGTTATTGAATATTGAAAGTTAAATATGTGATAATAAAGTAGTAATTGAGCGAACACGAATACGTCTATTCTCTTATGAAAGTTACTAAATGCTTGACACGAGCATAGGCCAGCTGCGAGAGCGTGGCTCCTACCTGCAGGTTGACACTTAAAACTAACTTTAATTCTAATTCAATCCAAGTCCCACGATAATTTAAATATCACATGATTTCCGACTCTTGAAATCAAGATGTTAACATGAGACTAAAATAAATACTGATTTCCGATTGCATCAACAAACATAACACACTCAGAATTACTACAAATGACAGCTGTTAAAAAAACTCAAATGATGCGATATGGCTTCCTTTGGTTGGCGAATGAAATTTTAAAATAGTTACACCAAATGGTCGTGCAATAAATGAAACAACCGGCGCTAGTGTCGCATACAAGTGTACTAAATACCAAAATTGGATTGCCGATCCATCGTAGTTTTCAAGAGAAGGCCGTCTGATCTAGTACAAAGTTTTTGTCAATAAATAATGTTGGCTTTCTACTGACGAAAGAGTAATTAAATTAGGTTCACAACAAAGAAAATGTTTAAAATAAAATGTATCCTTGAATTCGTTAATGCCACGGTCTTGGTGTCTTAGTTCTGCCTAATGCTTAATACAATAGAAGTCCTGGATTGTGAAAATGGCTAACTTACTCAGTACTATGCGATTCAAATGAGAATAGGAACGTCGATGACCTCTATCTGTCAAATTTCACTTGAAAATTATGGTCTGCACAGAAAATTTTTATGCATAAAAATAATGATTTATTTTACTTTATCGAAAAGAAATTTTTCAAAATAAAACTGTATTCAAAAAAGAACTATTATGAGTTAATAAAAAGGCACAAACAGCCAAAAACCTATGTAAAAATAACATTTCCGCTCACGGTTTTGAAATTTTGTGGTTGCCACCTTACAATTCTAATGTAAATTCAATGGCATGACAAAAACGTCAAAGTTAGAAAGCCAAATTGAGAGTTTGACGCTAGAAGCAATTGCTTGTTTAAATGAATTATTTTTAAAAAAAATCTTTTTTTGCCTACCCTACCTAACCTTTTCGAATTGACAGCTATGACGTCACAATATGGCGCTAAGTCGGTCCTATTGTTATTTGAAACGCATAGTACTAAGATATTTGTCATACGTTATCTTACAGAGTTAATACAGTATCCAATAGATAACCAGACCACTAACTATCAAACTTTATTCGCATTTGGTTGAATGTAGCCACTTTGTTATAATACAATTTGCGAGGGCTTACTACCACAGACTAATAATCTGAATGTCAGAGTAATGGAAGTCATCCGACTCGTTCTCACCCATAGGTGCATCCCTTTCTGGCGAAGTAAATAAATTAGATGGCCCCTGAGTGGTTTCAACCAAGTTTAAACTTACGTCGCACGCGAGGGTCACTTTTTAGACTTGTCAATTTGTTACTTATGAAAATGTAGGTAAGTAAGCGAAAGTGTCAATCACGAGTTTCTAACGAGTTTGTATTTTAAGTGTAGTATAATAAAGTTGAGAACAGGTTTTACGAGGACCTAGACAATGTACTATGTTACTTTAAAAGGGTATTATTTATTCTGGGTTCCCCCCCAGTTCGCTGTATGGTCATCCATAACACAAGCTCTGCTTACTTTGGGGTCATACAGTTGGTGTGTTTGTCTGGGGATTTATTTATTATTTATTTTATTTATTAGGCCTATGGCCTCTATAGCCTCTGAGCAATCAGTGTGTAAACTAGGAGAGTGTACCTGTTGTATAGTATACTGTTTTTTACCTTGTTACTGCCAGAACACAAACCTGTATTCAAAAGCACGTTACAACTACACCGTTAAGGGATATACACCGTAATCTGCCGTAATAAACCATACAAAAAATAATCCATATTTATATACCTAAACTCGTATGTTTGTCTGTATAAATGTAATCGAAAAACTCTGATTGATAAATTCAAAGCAGGTTCTTCCCGCCGTGTTAACGATATTATAACAGGTGACGAAACTTGGATTTATCTGGCTGTTTCAAAACTAACCGACGGCTAAGAAGGTGAAACAATCGAGAAGCGCTGGAAAAATATTGATCGCCAGTTTTTTCTCCTTAACGGTGGATGTAGTTTCAATTCCCTTAAGAAATCAAAGTAGCATCAATGCAAAGTGGTACACTACCAAATGCTTGCCAGAAGTTTTTGCTGCTGCGACAAATATGTGACCGAACACGGGCCTTTTGCTGAGGTCTGAGGCCGTTGGCTCCACCGCGACTACGCGCCTACGCACTCTGCGATCAGGTCGAAGGAGTTCCTAAACATCACACCTGTAAAACTTTTGGGTTATCCGACTTTCAGTCTTGATTTGGCACCGTGTGACTTCTTCTTAAAATTAAAAACCAGCACAAGGGGATACAGTTTTCATCACCAGAAAACTGTATCCTGAAAACTGCTTTCGAGAAGGCCGATCAGGCAATACCTGTTGCAGACTGGAAAATGAGCTTTGAAAAAAATTGGTTCAGACGCATGTTACTTTGTATAGACGTTGGTGGAGAGTTCTTTGAAAAGTTGTTATAATAAAATATAACCTATATAACATTTTTGTTTTCTCAAAACTTTCTTAGTGACCCACGTATCTCATCCCCAAACCACGGGTTTAGTAGACCACGGGTCAACCCATGCAATAAATACAAAAGAAACATTTTCAACCCACATATTGTGTACGCACTGAATTGTAATATAATCTTCCTATTATTCCCGTGCAACAAAAGACAAAGATACGAAGATATTTATCCATTATTAACTTTAGACTCGTTTCTGAAAGCAATCTTTTATAACGTCAGGTTTAAGAAAAACTTAAATTCATATAGAATTTAATTACTAAGGCCAAGAATAGACTGCCCAAGTCTTTTTAGAACGTAGTTGCCGAATCTTTTATTTCAAATTTGTGGAAATACTTATACAACATAAGTACTGCACAACTTGCAGGTATTTTTAAAATTCCAATGAGCAAAATGTCTATAGGCAGACACGAATTATGCAAAGTTGCGACATTAATAAACGAACCGCGGGTAACTTATAAAACCTATTTTCTGTTCAATAAAATGAGCAGTCTAATAATAAAACAATTTATTTGTAAGCACAATTTAAAAAAAAAAACCTCAAAGCTCCCATAATTATTGAAAGGGTCAACCGGTATTCTTCAAACAGACAGAACATCAAACCTACAACCCCTTCGTTTTGCGCCGGTCATATTTAACATAACTGGGACATAGTGTTATTAATGGATTGCCCCCAAACTAAAACTGAATTATAGACTGCAAAATTAACAAGTTTTATACAGTATCTCTCGTTATCGACTGCTCCGTAATAGTATGATTGCGTCCAATTTGGAGGCGAAAATAACAAGCTTTATGGCGAGGAGCTGGAATGTACAGAGGAATAATGGTCATCGACCATTTCTTTAATGTTCTCCAGTTAGATACGTTGCATATTTATAATTTTAAAATAAAATACTTAAATGGGCCCTAATTATAGACTTAACTGCAAATAGATAAAGAATTAATACTTAGGTGCGCCATTTGGCATCGCCAAGTGCGGTTGTGAGAGCACTGCATTTATTTGCTATAGTTAAAAGAGCCTCGAATAATAAATCTTTTATTACAAGTAATTTGTTAACGCAAATCATGAAAACCCCTGACCGTCAAGAAGTATTTATCTAAATAATTGAAATTACACGTATATTTTGTGAAACTTTAACACGATTAGAAGAAAAACTTTTCAACTGAAAATATCTCAACAGTTTAAATGGTGACATGTCACAGTCAATAGGATAATACGACTAAAACAGATAAAGAGGAGAAAAAAACAAAGTTTGAAACTACCCTCGTGTTAAGGGCGAAGGTTTTAAAACCAATCCGATCATATGGGATTACATTAATATGGAGTTGAAAACCCACTGGAATTGGTATATATACAAAGAGCAATTTTGGCGGGCTTTCGACGGCGTCGATGTACAAATTAATAGTTGCAATCATTGGGAATTAACAAGTGATGACTTTGAAAAATTTTGTAGGACTTTTACACTTTTCTTTTTTTTCTAAATGGACAGCTTATTTATGGCCATATAAATTTAAATAAAATGGGCCTTTTAAATTTCACCGGACTTTGTAGCTTAGCGCTGACGACGCGACGCTTAGCCGGATACACTTCACCTACATACGATATACTAACTACCCGAGAGGGCACGGACCTCGGCTTAGGACGTCGTATATTGAAACTACCACTGGTTCGGAAGAGTCATCTTCCAAAACGTTACAGTTGTACTAAAAGTATAATAAGAAGGAAACATGTTGTTCCATGTTGGTGTTATTTTATTGAAATAGCTGTGTTTAATCAAATCCAGGATGAAGGTTAAGTATAACTAGTTAAATAAGAATTATCTCCAAATTTATTCAAAGATTTGTCCAAGGTTTTGGGATTCTTGTATTCTTGGATGCTACACTAACCTGGTAACCAACACATAGGATGAGAATTTTCACTTCATACACAACATTGAAAAATAAATTAAAAATAGCCTCCTAAAACAAACCTTTAAAAAAAGTTTATTCGGAATTGCTTGTTTCCAACGAATTCAGAAAGAAATTTAATTACAGCACGAAACTAACTTTTTCAAAAGCATTCTACATTATACACGGTATCTTAGTTTTATAACGCAAATATTACACGTATACAAATATTCGAGAAGCAAGGGAAGCGTTTGTATTAACAGTTAATGAAAGCTGAAAGTGCAGGCTGGCCGTTGTATTTGCTCCTACGGCGGAACTCCGTACTTGGGCGCTAATTACGAGTACAAAGTGAACAATTCTAGCCCTCTCATAGCTCCCTAGTACTTTGATTGGAATTTTTTGCATTTCTTCTTGTTGAGGGAAATAGTTTGATTCATTTATCATTTAATAAGCGAACAGACATTGATTATAAATATTAACATATTAAAAAATTAAGATTAGATTAGTTGCCAAATAATGAACCAATTTAGCCATTCACTATTTAGAATTTTCTAGAAAAATAGGTTAAATACCTTTAAATGCAATAAAATTGAAGGGACGTCTCTAGAAACCCACGCACACAAAGGCAGGGTGTACAAAACTCAAAGTTTGCAAACAGGACATAAATTTACTAAAGCCTCAATTTATTAGGGTTGTCAGAGATTACGGAACTAAGGAATGTATAAGAGTAAAAGTTTTTACTCGGGGATTTGACCGCAGGTACTATTTAACATTAGAGCTACTAACTCAAAATCAGATCGACTCTAAGACGATCTAAGAAGTTTTAGAGTAACCGACCTTTTGGTAGTTATTTTTAGAAGGCCAATATGAAAAATCCAAATCATATATTTGGTCAACTTTGCAAAGAACTTGTCACAACTTTGTGGCCGATAATCTATGTAGATGCAATAAAACTTTAGTTATCGAAGAAAAACAGTTTCAGACCGCTTAATATGAATGCGTTAGGAGAGGCTCCAAACTTTAGTAATAATATTATTGAAGGATAAAACTTTGCCGAAAAAACCTTCCCGCCGGAGTCTCGAGAAGTTTCTTTTGCAAGATAAATAAAATACGAAGACTTGGAAAATGGAGGATAAGATGAAATATTTTGAATAATAATTATAAAACATAGGACGATTTTAATAATCCTTGCTTTAATTAAATCAAAAAAAAATTTTTCTTTAAATCCAGCTTAATATCCATTTTTTGTATGGCAAAGAAATGTGAAATGAACTCTGTAATTACAATTGATGGCATTGTGGCTTGTTTATTTAATCCCAGTTTAGGTATTAATACTTATTACCAGGTAAAAAAGTACCTAATTAGTAAAATACTTCTAGATCTGATTGTCCGAATATCTTATTTACGCAGCAAAAAGAAAAAAAAATAGGTTATTTAGTAAAAAACTTGCCATATTAATCTAATACGGAACACGGGAAAATTTGAAAATACCGGATATACCGTAGGTTACGGAAGTCGGTAAAAGAGCTCACATCTTGTAAAATGGCGTCGAAGGTAGGCTATTACCGGTTAATTTTAAAGTCATTGCATTCTACAGTCATAAGCAACATCAAAAGGATAATTATAACCAGGATGTTATAAGCGAATGCTCATATTGGGGTTTCATATCTTCGTAATGTATCAAAATTGAAAATCATCAAACTTGGTTATACTTTTTGCAAGGGTGACATATAAATACATCTTTCTGCAAAAATTACAGTTGGATCAGACAGCGCGATATTTGAAAATCAAATTTTAAATAAATCGAGTTTTGAATAGTTTCTACAGTTTAGCCTTACACGCACTAACTAAAGTAATGGCAGGGGCATTTTGTTTTCTTGTTCCTTGCAAGATGTAAATTTGAAATCGTCAAGCTAGCCCCGACTAGGTCCTCTCGGCGGAGGCCCTGGCAAGGATTAGATTGGTTAGGATTAGACTGCGAATCTGAGCTGGCAGTAAGTCACTCGTCTGTACCTTTGCCTCTTCGATCGAATTCGGAGCTCTTGTCGAAAAGACAGAGACGCAAACATTCGACGAGCGAGTGGTGTAGCCCTGCCTCATACGCCGAAGGCCTCAGGTTCGAGTACTGGTCGGGGCATTGAAATGAAATGAAATGAAATATTTACTTCTCAACATTGACAATCTTGTTCTTATTAATGTCAAATAAAACATGAATCTACCACCAGTTAGGAAAAACCTTCGTGAAGAAGAACTGGCAAGAAACTTCAGGGGTATTTTTTTCAAAATAAATTTACAGAGTCTCCGTATGTCTATACAAAGTTTTTCTTATCTGCATCCGTTAGCTCGGCAAGTCTCCCGGCACCATTTCATTTGCGTGGTGAACATAAATGTTTGTTCTCGGGTCATGGTTGTTTGTATTTATATATATATATATATTTTTTTTTATGTATATATATGTGTAGTTGTGTAGTCTGGATTCCCCCCCAGTTCGCTGTATGGACATCCCTAACACAAGCTCTGCTTACTTTGGGGCCATACAGTTGGTGTGTTTGTCTAGGGATTTATTATCATTATTAACTTGATCGACCTTAACAAAGAGACTGTGACCTTCAGTGAAGTGACATTATGCAAGATTCTTCGTACGATAAAATGGAGATACCGTCAATCAGTATTCAGTACACTTCGAGACAGTCGCACCCCTCTCTTTTTAACGCAAGTGATATTAATAACGAACTAACTCTGTCCTTGTCAGCTTCGAGTACTCACGCACTCTATATAGAATTCTGCTAATCAATTTGTCTTTTCGTCAGGTTTGTATGTGGTATTTAGGTATTTTCTATACCTATAAATGTAATGTTCATGAAAGTATCTGTGTTATATTAATGCAAACAGAAGTTAGTTATGTATTGAATTTACCTACCAGAAGTAAATTACGCATAAATTGTTGACTGTTATGAAAAATTTGTTTAACATGACTAAGTCCATTTATGCTTGTCAGTAATAAATAATCTTGTTTAAAGCTACAACTGCAATTACTCAAAAGCACAATTCAAGTTTGAAAATTATTAATACAGTAGCTGTATACTTTAACCTATTTCATGTATTTTGCAATGTTGACAAAAATTGTGCTGAAATATTTTTTTTTCCCTGCTTTTTTTCTTACTAATACATTTTAAAAATCGAAACTAAGGTGAATTTACGCAATCACGATGAAGAAAAATGACATTAACGCTTAATTTTTTACCTTTCAAATAAAAATTATTTTGATTTTATTTGATTTTTTGCTAAGGATAATATTTAAAAAAACAAGACAGTTCACCACAAAATTACCTTACCATTACTTCTGATGATCCACACACTAACGACACGGCGTATCAAGGGATACTCAGGAACATTCTTAAATTACGTCATTGAAGTCAAAATGGTCTCTTACATAAACCGGGAATCACCGAGCTTTGTCTAATAGTATGTTTAAAATCGGTTCGAAACCTGTGTTTGTTTTGTTATTATATTTTGATATAAATGTAATGCGTCTTTATTAATCAGGTTGCTAGGATAGCGTGATTTTTGAAAATTTTGTGACAAGATTTGAAAATTTTCCGTCATAATTCACTTTTTCAGTTGCTTCGGCTACCTACTGGCAATATAGGTTGAGAAGATACACGATAGCATTTCGTGTGACAACGCTAATCTAGTGTTCCATTGAAACAGTTCTAATTTTGAATAACTATTTCGAATTTTACTTTTTTCTAAATTAAGTAGACGACATATGCACGCAAAGCATGGTTATTTTAATATTGCGCCCTCAGATTGTATTAACGGAACAATACGGCCATTAGTAATTCGAATCGTCACATTATCTCACTTCACTTGTGCAATCAAAGGCGTTAATTAGCCAGTTTCAAGTTTAATACTGCTTGTGTGTACAGCGTGTGTGAGCAATTTAGCGGGGGCATGTGATATTGCGCACTCAGTCATTAAGCTAAGCTAGTCTTAATGGTCTTGAGGCTTCCACATTCCGTACCGTCAAAACTGATGTACAGTCGGTACCTTAATGCAAGCTCAGTTTTGAGAAGCAGAATTGTAAGGGTGTTACCACACCAATCGATCGATGGTAGCATGGAACAGGCAACGTCGATCGACGTCGATCGATTGGTGTGGTGGTAACACCCTAAGGCGTCCCCAAGTCCGTACAAATTCGGTCAATAAGGCGATTTAGCATGGGTCTCCGTCGAGTTAGCTGAGTATACTAAACAAATGAATAAATTAGTTTAATAGTATATTGATTTCCAACAAATTATTAGTATAGACCAAATCATACACAAATACTAATAATTAAAATACAACCCGTGTTTGTAGAACTTATCAATCAAATCAATGATAACCGCCAAATCGTATCTGGCATTCTAAATTAGGATTATGCCAATTATGCAAACAACGTGTTTGATAAATAATGTTTTAAATCTATTATCAAATCTACAATACATTAACTCATCAAAAGCACTAATACATTATTCACGATAAATTAATTAATTTATGTTAATTGTTTTAACAATTTTATGTTAATTGTTTTAACAATTTTATGTTAATTGTTTTAACAAATTTCACGTAATGAATTCATATGATAATGATGTTTATTTCGTGTCTCAATTTCATACTTTCTTTTTACAGTTTAATTTCTAAATTTCAATATCATATTCAAAGAATTATTTAATAGTCTTGACAACATCTTGCTGAAAGAGTTTCGTCAAGAAGTCTTTTTTTTTTTAATTAACGAGACATTACAATTTTCTCCCTTATAAACAGCTGGGTTAGTGAAAGTTATAGTCGATAAAGCTCATAAAATATAATCATTTCAAGTAAACATTTAAAATCCAAAGCTAGCAATTGCCTTTGCCAAAAGCATTGCCTATGTCAAAATAACCTGTCAACGTGACGTTGACAGATGCGTTCGAATGCGAAAACTATAACAAAACACTGCGTTGTGACTGAGCTCACTTCAAAATAATGAGATATTCTTATCTTAGAAACATCCAAATAATAACTGGTTAACAAATAAATAATAAAAACCTTTAACAACCTAAAAAACCACCGTGTGTGATAAAAAGATATCGGTATTGCCGTAACTCTAACATGAACGAGTGAATGAATGAACTAACATGAATAATGATGAAAATAATTTTTTGTCAACTGATATGATCTCTGTCTTATATATTCTTTCGAATTTCCGTCTATACACATAATTACTAAATGATCAACTTCGTTTGAAATAAACTTAGTATTTGTTTGTAGGTAGCTACTGTACATTCGTAATTATAAAATTAGCGTTGGTGTAAGAACAAATGGACGGTGGATCTAATACAACGTAATGTACAGAATTAAGAACAAAATAAATGTCCTGAAATTTAAATCGTGTATCGTTGCTTTACAGCCGATTATTGCTTGCCACAATTATTCACCTTATGTAACTGCAACTAGGAAGTTGACTTTAAATTCACTACTTCGAGCGCTGGTTTTTTACTGAGCAGCATGTCATTTTGGACGTGTTGTCGGGCGGCCGTGCAAACCAAGACTGGTATGAAATTCATTCCATTTTCATTCGTTTTTGCTCGTGAGCTATTTATTGAACACAGAAGCGAAGTTTAATTGTTTGTAAGTCAACGAAAATTAGTCACAGATAACTAATGTTGCGCTTTGGTCTTTTCATTGCTGATTAGGTGACAATGTCATTTTAGTCGGAATTCTAACCTAATGATAACGCCAAAGAGGATCGTTCTTTTTAAACAGTTTAAAACAAAAGAATTACAAAAGATTTGTCCCTTTAAACATGAAGCCATTAAAGTCTGTTTATAGCAAGTTCATTTTACACCCTTAGGGAAAAGTTTTCAGAAATTGCGCTTCCCTTTCTCTATAGGAACCCAGACATAGTTTCATGTTTTGGTCTACTGGCCAGCGTTTTGATAAGTAGATATCTAGTATCAAAAATGTAATTAAAAATTATAGATTTTTATTTATATCAAACCCTGTATACGAACAGGAACTTTTTTGTAAATAATCAGATGTAAACGAAAATCTCCAAATTAAAACTCGAAAATTACTTTAGATTTCGTGACATTGGAACTCAAGTTCAAAAAAGTTACTTAAGTAATTTGTAAATACAAATAAAAAAAAACTCGCATACACTTTGAAAGGGCGAACCAATTTCTTCTAAACACGGCAAGAAAGGATATCAATTCGTTCAGCTTCCAAAAAAAAATCGGAAAATTCGTGTGTTTAGCAATGATGCTACAGACACACACACGTATAGGGGGGGCGGGGGTAAAAGCAGCTAACATAGCCGTAAGTAAACCTCGTGCTTTTCAAACGAATATGCACGCACCGTTTTCTTAAAAAATATACTTTTAGTTCACTGGCAAACCTGAAAAGAGCGTGATTGAACAGACTTCTAGAAAGAGCAATTTATAGTATTTTCTATTAAAACTCTCAATAGCTACCTCGTTAGTGGAGTTCTTTAAAAATGATACATCGAAATGCGCTGGATACGGTATCAATAGAAACTAACAATAGAGTAAATAAATTTAAAATGGATTCTGTATCTGCCACCATTGTCGGGAATATTTTATTGAATAGCAACTTCGATATTCAGATTTGAATTAATGTGCCGTAGCATTGAACATTAGTATTCAAAATGTTTCAGTGAAAATATTTATTAAACAAGAATAGCGAGCTTTTTTAGAGTAAAACAAATAATAATATGTTAAAAGGTGTTAAAAGTCAGGTTTGTATATATTAAATTCTTGTCATTAGCATATGCCTTCAATAACTAAAAAATAAACATATATCGCCTTTTATAACAAATTTTTAACAAAGGCACTTTACACACAAATTAATCAACAATGCAAACCCCTTAAAAATATTTTTTTTAAAAACGTTTTTTTTTTTAAATCTCATTTCGACACTTCCGCGACGCATATTTATTTTTATACATTTCTTGTGAAGGGTTTGTTCGGGCCAAGCCAATTCATTACCTCTACTCGGGAATTCACGTAAATTAAGGTCGTTATTATTGCGTTAAATTTATAATGAAAATTAACGATTATTTAAATTAATAAGTATAAAAAGGAAGTATTAAAAAAAACTAAATCTAAACTTATATCCTTATACTTAATCTATACCACGCTGGATCGCAACAGAAATTCGTTGTGCGAGGTAGGTGCCAGCCTTAGGGTCACAAGTTTCACTCACCAATCGCCTCGCTAGGTCCGAAATCAGGCGATGAACCCCTGGTCCCCAGGACCCCATGGTTTCAACGCCAAAAGCAACAAAAATATACTTACTACCCAAATTCTGATATTTTCTACGTTTGAGGCTTTCAGCATTATTAGCAGCAGAACCAGATTGTGCACTAGTGTAGGAAGATGGGAAGGTGCGAGAGTGTACGCAGGTTGCATCCCACACCAGCGGCCTACCCATCCTCCACGGGACCAGAGTCATAACATTAGGTCGCTATTATTTGTTTCAAAAGTGATACATTAGATTAAACCAAAGAAAAAAAAATAGTTTCGTCTATGCAACAGTATTAGATTATTTTCAAACTAATACTTATATTTTTTATTTCGGGATAAATTATAGATAACTGAAAACTGTAATCGAACATAGTACTAAAAATATGGTAACTGTCACCGTCATGATTACGCTTGTGACTTTGACATTTGGATTTCTATTTTCTGAAGAATGCGATTTCGATTTTGTAATTCGTTTCTTTGGGCAAGCACTCACTACTGAAATTTTTTATAGAATACTTTATAGATTCTTAAAATTATTTGAACTTAACTTGAATTTGAACTTAACTTATCAACGGCGATGGTATCATTATTGCGTCAATCATGAGTATGTCAACTTTAACTTTCTTGGATTTGGAATCGAAGGTCCATCTTCATGTTAGGATACAATTTTTTGAATATTTCATTTTGAAATAACTTCGTTAATATGTAAAATTACAAGATCTTTTTTTGTGTCTTTATTATTAGCTGTATCTTAAAAATATTATGAGAATCATATATTTTTTGGTCATTTTACTGTGAGCTCTGACGAAAGTCATTTGACACCGAAATTGTCCTCTATCTTATCTGATGAAATTGATAATGCAAGCGATGATGATAGGTATGCAATTAAATATTCTTTGTATGTAATTTTTCAAAATAAAATCTGGATAGGTATACCTATTTGGTAATGGTGTCCAACAATTATTTAAAGTAAAGTGTAATTTGACACTAAGATATTTGGATTAAAAAAAAAGGTAAATATAATTGTGAAAAGGTGTTGTTTTACTGGAGGGTCATTTTACCAAGAAAACAATAATACAAATAAGAAAAGGCTTGCTTTCAGGGTGAGGAAGGCAACTGCAAAATACTCAAGAAATTTCAAAGTAACCCGATCTCCATAGACATTTAATTACCGCAGTTGCTATTATTTTAAATGAAACATTTTATTTCAAAAAGATCCGGTACAAAATTACCGTTGTTCTAAAATGGAAACGTTCTTAATTTAAAAACATTTCAACAACGGAAGCTCTGGGTGTCCACAAAGGCTTTAAAACTGTTGTACACGAAACTAAACGCTTTAAACACGCTTTTAATATTATTAAACAGTACTGCAATAATTCATAATAGAACCGAATTCAAATAGAACTCTCAAAAGCTTAATTCCCGAAATTTTCGGTAATTTTCTTTTGTTGCACGTGAAATTAAGTAAAACTGCGCATTGTTTCCCAAAAAAGTAGATTCCGGGGACTTTTCGTTTGATTTAAAACAGCATTGTCAGTTTGTAATTCCCGTTTCGAGTTTCGATTCAGTTTTGACATTTCCTGAAGCGTTTGGGCATTCATATATTTTGCCTTGTGGATTTTATCGACGCAACTCTTTTAAAACTGGCGAAGCAAACATTTTGAAGATAAAAGTATTTTAAAAACGATTTGAAAACGGGTATTTCTATAGTATGGCAACGCACGCTGGGTTATTGTTTTTCAACATAACACCTTAGTTGCGGGTTGAAGAGATGGAAGTTTTTTAAAACTTCCATAGCTTCCGACGGAGTCATACATTCAACAAAAGAAATAATCGATGATAACAAAAAAAAAGTTAGCTATATTTTTAAGTTAGTTTAATTCCCTAACTTTTATATTTCAGGCACGCGTACATACAGCCAAGTATCGCACTGAAGGGTTAAATTAAAGGTTAAATCAAGGAATAAGCATTTGCTATCTCCCAAATACCTTTAGCGTGGCCCCTTAAGCCCCTTCCTTACTGCGACGTCTGACACCTAGGATTCCCATTAATTTAAATCAAATCGCAATCCATTAGGACCTGCTTGTCAAATATTTTTCGGTACGGTGCTAACTAATTTTGGATTATCTTAATCGCTTTTCATCAACAAGTTTTAGCGCGATGTAAAATTAATTCAAACAAACAAATTAATCTTAATATTTGATGTTTTTGACTACTGTACGAGTAAATGTAAAATTATATGTATAAATAAATGAATACTTATAGATAAATACAGATAACAAAATCACAGATTCATAGGAGTTAATCTATTTTGTAAACACATTTGAAGGTTTTCTCTTCTTAAACCTTTTTCCCATTACAAAATATTACAAAAACCGAATCGAATACATTCCATAAACTGAACCCATATGAATCGGCATTTAAATTGTCAAAAATGACAAATCCATGTTCCACCAACTTATCTATTCAGTATCAAAAACTAGAACTAAAGCATTTCACACGTGAATCAATATTAAACTTCGTTTATGCGCAGAACGTAGTGCCACCCTTTACTGGCGGGATAAGTTGGTCGGTCTGTAGTGAGCATTCCAAACAAATCATTCATTGATAGCAATTTGTCTTTACATTTTCAACCGTATTTCTACAGTCATAAAGGCGCGGATGTAAAGCGTTAGTTCTATGATGGCGTAATCGTGCGCATGGAATGTAGTGATATTATAGTCTGCATGCATAAGCGGCAGCTAAAAATACAATAATGTTGCCGAGCTTATTTGAACGGGTAATTGTAAGGTAGCAACTATTTGATTTATACACGTTTTTTACAGATCTGGAATTGCGTAAATGTTTATCACTAGACATTGTTTAGAGTAGAATAGAATAGAGTTAACAGCTTATTGAGATGTAAACATAATAATAAAGTAACTTTCAGAGACCAATTGATAAAAAATTGTGTTTTAACTAGGGATGACAGTATCAAAATGTATACATAGATACTTTGTATGTTTGGCTGTAATATAAAATTTTGCTGAAATACTTTTAGGGAGTATTTAAAAGTAACTAAATGTATGAGAAATTGGTTTTGAACCAATTTTTGAAACATGCTATATTTTCTCATAAAAAAATTAAACACGTGTGAAGAAAACGCACGAAATTT
Organism: Marasmarcha lunaedactyla; assembly: GCA_923062675.1. Classification (NCBI taxonomy): domain Eukaryota; kingdom Metazoa; phylum Arthropoda; class Insecta; order Lepidoptera; family Pterophoridae; genus Marasmarcha; species Marasmarcha lunaedactyla. Next base: position 5,083,747 of record OV281339.1, on the reverse strand, counting down.
TTAGCTATCAACTAATCTAATGCATTTCTAAATAAAAGAGGGCTAATGAAATCCAAAAGCACTTCTTCAAAACAAATAACTCGCGATCAAGATATAACCGCAGTCGTATCTTAATAAAAAATCTTATCTTAAACAGAACTTAACAAGAAACAATATGTTTACTATAACAGAATTCTAAACTCTGAAACTAATTCGATACGACACTTTCTCATTATAATCTGAAAACATATTGAGTAAGATCAGTTAATATGTTCAACGAGAAACCTCGTTGGAACATAATGAATAAGACTAATCAAGCTTACAATGTAATTAAACGTGAGCACACGACGAACATTTTGTATGAAATTGATACAAAAACAAGATTTTGGATGCTACTTTCTTCACCTAAATATAATGTGAAAACCTTGAAGTAAAATGTCGAGATAAAGCAATTGGTATGAAATGATTTTGAACGTGCTTGAGAAACAAATGACAAACGAATTTGTCGACGACATTTGTAATATTATTGGGATAGTAGAAAAAACACGCGATTTCGCAAATGTAGGACTTTTTCATGCCCGAGTGATATTGGCAAAAAATTTATTTTATTTTAAGGTACATTCGATGATGTTTACTTTCAGCCATGTGGCCAGCGCGGCTTCACCGAAGATTTCTTGGTGGACCAATATTGGACATTTTCTCGTAAATGGGGCTCAATGTCAGGAGTTCTGTAGTCCTTTCACTCGGAAATTACATCAGGGCTGTCTGAGATTTGAGATTTTACCTTCCCCCACTGGGATAAGTGGAGCAGTGAATTCACAGGATCTCGGCGGCTCGTTGATTTCAACACAGCGCGAGATGACGAACGATCTCGCGTTTCTTTGACGTACCGGCAGTGCTTTATCGACCACGGGCCTGGTTCTTAAGTCATTTACGCATTAACGTGATTGTGTACTTTTCAGGGTGTCTATAAATGCCGTAAAATTAGTTGCATCGCTCGGAACCTTTCGAAGTCATTACGCGAATAGAGCACTATGAAACGTACCTTGACACTGTGAAATGTCAAGACTGACAGCAATTCGCTGTCAAGTTTGAGAGTCCCTACTGTAAAACCCTTTACAACATGTCTTAATAATAAGTTTCGATTTCAGATCCAGCGATTTTCGGAACTTACAAGTAGCATTCTTCAAGCCGAAAACTGGCAGCCCTAACAAAATTTAGGAACCCTGATATTAGGAATATTTTCTGCGTCTATTGACTTAGTTGTTAACTGCAAATGGGGCTGTCATTATTTGTGATTCGAAAACTAAAAATACTAAATTTGAAATTTCGTTTTTCATTATTCTATAATTAAGATGTCAAATGATCAAAGATAAAAATGATCGCGTAAATTGTGATAAAATCTTTTATTGCTGGCAACGATAATTTTTTGTGACAGCAAATGGTGTTGCTTTGTGGTATGTCTTTGTATGTTTGTAAATAAATACTGTCTGCCAGCGCCATCTACCAGAGAATGTGCAAATGAATGCCTACAAAGACTGTAAATTTATACAAACACAATTCACTACAGGTACATTCGTTTTCCAAGCATTAATGAACTTTATGAGCACATTATACATAAATATGTTTATACTATACACTAAACGCCTTCGAAAGGTTGAGCATTATATTTCATGAAGCCTATGAACTGATTATCTTCATTACACTATATCAATAAAAACGTTACCAAATCAAATACTGTTGTCCCTGTCACAACTAAAATATATTCAGAAACGTCAAATGAATATAATACATATTCCAGTGGAGTAGAGTGTATTTCCGTATGGAAAGATGATTTATGCCGGTCACGTATTGGTGTACAATGAGTACTGATTGTGGATAGGCCAGCCGGAGGAATGTTTTCGCGTCACGGCAGTTCAGTTTTAATGCATTGTTTGTTTAGAAAAATGATTGACTAGAAGCCTGCGACGGTAGCTACTGCAACAATGCCGCAGTAATGAAGTGGTTCTGCTCGGAATACCATCGCTCGAATCCTGCTACCCTGGCAGCAGAAAGCAAAAACCTAGGGAAAATTTGAAGCAAAACTATTGTTATTAAAATATATAAAACGATGATTATATTTAATGTAAATTTGTTTTAGTTGTGGAACAATTTCTACAAGTTGTTAAAGCAATATTTTTCCACGAGGCTTCAATCTGGCGTCTTACTTCAAACGGGAAAATAATGAAATTGGCGACCATGTTGTTGATAATCGACTCTAATATGGGCGCCGGGTTGATGTTTCCACCAGCATTCATCCATTGCTCCATCTTCTTAGATATATCAGATAGTTGTTTAGAATTTTCTGGATTCATGCTATAATTCTCATCTATAAGCGTCATCATAGTCTTAAAATAATAAGCGCCCTTGTACAGTTCGTTAACCGGCTCGTTATCTTCGAAGAAGTCTTCCCTCATGACCTCGTCGAGGTAGTCGATGACGTCTCTCTGGTCGTTCACGTCATCGATCACCAACACCGAGATAAAATACCGGAACGGAACGTTGGTCTTCAAAGTGTGCCTGAACTTCTCCACACAAGAAGGGAACAGACTGAATAGCTTCTGGACACTTTCATCGGCAGCATTTAATATGTAACGGAACCATTTTGACACGCACTGAGTGTATTTCTGAGGCTCCTGAGAACAGACATGTAATGTTTCACAAATCCTATTCTCCATGATAATTCTGCCTATCTTCCCTTGTTGTCTATGGATCTTCTCGATGTAAATGGTGTCGGTCCAAGCTTGGGATATATTTTTCGACGTCCTGATGGTTTCTATATTCAAAGCTAACATCTCCGTCATGAGAGTGGCTGCGAGGTCCATCACGTGGAGCATGAAGCCGTGAGTCGAGTAGAAAGCGTCGTTTTCCCTCTCAGTTATCGTCATGAGGCTGTACTTAAGAATTGTTTTATAATCTTTTGATTTCGATCTGAAAACTCTGTCGATAACCCCTTTGTCTGGGCGAATTTCTTTGTAGTGGCGCTTCATGTTATACTTCATGGCTTCGAGCTGGTCCATGCACACTTTTACAAGGAATTGGACAAAGGGTTCCAGGGTGTCATTGATCAGCTTCTCTTCAGGCCCCAGGCCCTCATCCACCAAGGTCATTATCCGCTGGTCCTTGACGATAAATTTCTTGCCGCCGAGAACAAACGCGATGAATGTGCTAACAACTACAATAACACGCATTTCACAAACGTCTTGAGCATCGAAGCTGTTCAAGGAAAACTGGCAAACATTATTGCAACCGTTAAAAATAAATTGGATTATTTTTATGGCTGAAATTTTTTTTTAAGATCTATTTTCCTTGAAGTATTTTGCAACCACGATCAGTGTTATTCTATTGATATTACGTTCAGAGACATATCCGAAAAAGAACGATATTAAACATAGCTATTAGGAATCTACGATCTTTTGGCATCCTTGAGGTATGCGTAACGCGTCATAAAATATACCTAGCGCATAGAGACACTTTTTCTAAGGACCGAATAAGACACTACTATACGAATAAGATATTATATCATTAGACGCGAAAGGACACTCGGGTGTAATACAATGAATAAGTAATGATGTATGTATAATTATATAATAAAAGATAAAATAATACGTCTGCTACTGGCTATCAATTTAAAATGTACATTCCTCTGTTTGTTTCTAGACACAAAATCAAGCAATGTCGGTTGCTTTATAAGAAAATTTTAGGTAGGTAATTCATGTTCGATTTGGAAACATTCTAAACAAACGTAGTATAGTTCAATCTACATCGAAAGGTGAGCGTTCATGTGGTGGTTATTTAAAGAGCTTCCGACCTCAATCCGTTTGCAGACGCTAGTATTAATCTCAGACGCTGCCCGTTTTGATCAATTTTTCTAGCGCTTTTTAAATTTAATAATAATTACATCTATATTTCTTTTTTGTGATTAGAACAAGCTTATTTGCTTTTGCGATAGAAATTAGTCCATAAAGATAACCTAGGATACTTAAAATACAAAAACCACACCTTGGGCTTCATGAATAGACACTTATTCAAATTTAGTCCTATCATAAATCTCAAATTTTTTTTTTAAATTTATCCTCAATGTTTTCGGTGATACTTATTATAACGATTTCAAACATCATACAAAATATTATATTCACCATCAACATCACATCTTCCTACACTTGTAACCCAAACGTTGTTGAATGACAACAACAAAAAAAGGAAACAAAACATCGTTACAAAAACGGAGACCCAGATTTAAAAATTGAAATAGAACCAAATTAAAAATACGTTCTAAATTTTCACGAGCCACAGTTACCAAAACAGTCCCGAGGACCTGAACGAGCGGGAAAAATCGATACTGTGACGTCACGCAAACGGATCCGTGGAATGACTACACACAGGCCACAGTGTGCAGACAACAGCAGCTGTAGCGAGGCGGGCCATGACACATCACAAAAAGGCTAAATATTGCTTTATGTCTCTATCAGTTCAATAGAAATAGAAAGTGACATTAGATGGGACATTTTAGCTAACCAGCCGGGTGGTCCGTGGCTAAGTGGAGGTGCGGAAGTGGCTTTAAGGGAAGTTTTGAAATAAAACCTTTATTTAAACATATTATTATTGTTAACAACTATGTAAGTTTTAAAGCAAAGATCCATATAGGCTACAACATACAATGTGTAATCAAGGAATTGCAATGACCATGAAGATGCGAGAGAAACGTTTTAGAAGTGATCCTGAGATGATATTTTTTCAAGCGAAATTTGAACTTTCTCACGAACGCTTAATATTGCAGATAGTCTGAGTTATTAAACTTAAAGCGAGAAGCTCTTAAAACGATTTTGAAAGTAAATTGATTATAAAGTTAAAAATTCAGTTTTTTCATCTTGAAAGCAGCTTCTTGCGTTCAGTTTGTACGTTAATAAATCAAACGATTAAAATATAAACTGTGTTTGGATTGTAAGCGAATCAACATACTTAATTTTAGCACAAAACAAACTTACAGTTATTAAACCGGTAGAAATTCCAAATCCACTAAAATAAAATAAATACCCGTCATAACCCTGAATACAGCTACTCTGTGTCCCAGCAAACAGTTAGCGTAGCCCCGGCGTTCAGGCGAGGCGAGCCTGAGAGCTGTGTCACGAATTACGAACGCATTCTCGCAATTATTCAGTTCGGGAGTACGAAGTACACTCCGACCAAATTGTACGGATGGCGCTGCGAACTACGCGCTAATGCTTACAAATGATTTAGTTTAAGTTTTCGCTACTGATCACATAACTGGTTGTAACTGTACAACTGGGTTTACTTTTGTCCTCGCGTTAAATCTATACTATTCTATTAATCGGTTATAAAAGTAATAATATTATTTTACCGAGAAATCAGTAGACGTGACTTTTGTCAGCGGAACGCTCACAGGCAATAAACATTCAGTTTATAGCATGGTATTTAGAACTGATGACGAATCCTATACCTAAGGACTTTTCTTATTTATTTAAATGGGTTAAAATTGCAATATTTAAGTGTCAAACATAGTATTGGGATCACTTATTTGTTTTCAGGTCCAAAGTTAACTCCTAGTCTAGACTTAACGACCACCAATTAAGGGGTAGCCAAGTTGACATCTACAATGATTAACGCTATCGAAAACGCGTAAACTACATGGAGCGTCACGTGATATGCTTCTTACATTTTAAGCGTTTTCTATAGCGTTAGCGAATGTAGTTTGTAATATGGCTAGACCCCAGGGGTAATATCGTCAAACGCGTTACCGAAATAAAAACCTTTTAAGTGCAGAAACAACACATTTTAAATAAACCTCTGCAAGTTTCGGTTCTAAAGATAGGTCAAAGCTTGTTTGCATTGTCACTGTCATATATTGACACAAACAGAGAAAACACTCGTTCACTCCGATCAACATATATATTCAGTTAAGAGTGGCGCTGCGTTCTACGCGTAAACGAATTTGATATTTATTTACGTAATTTGTTCCGGGTTTCGCTATTAAACTGAAAAATTTGTGGCAGCGTAATTGCGTTTACTTAACCTAGTGAGGGGAAAGTATGAAGTATGTAGATTTTTTGCCCCTAAGTCAATGAAATATTAAGATTTAAACGGGACCATTTTCATAGCCTTATATTTTATTTGTCAGGTTATACAATATTGGCTCACCGGAGAACGTTACAAAGGCGACAATCAAAAAAATTTGTAAAGGTGAGGAGATGAATATTAATTTACAGTTAAGTAATACATAATAAATAAATAACTTCGTATCTGCAACGTGTTATGTGCTTTGTAACATAGGGGAAGTACTTGTCAAATTGTCAAGTCGTATTATACGGACACAAAATATTTTGTCTCGCTCGCATTCCCATTGTTTTTATCACTCTTTCTCATTTATACGGAGGGCTATATAATATGAAGAACTGCAAAATTAACTTGTCTACATCCTGATTGCTTAGTATTTGTTCAACTACAAGTTTTAAAAACTACAGTCCTCTCCTCCGGAATTCAATATTTTAGCATCATCTGTTTCATATAAAAAAAGATGAAAAAGAAAAATATACGTTTCTTTGACGTATTAAAATAAGAGGCTTTGTGATATTTTTGTATTCAAAAACCTTTTTTCTTTTGTTATTCTCTTTTTTTTCCTATAACAAGACAGGGTAGCTTATAGTGCCTTTGAAAAAAATATCGAGTTGTATACAGTACAGTGCCGCCATGTTATCTTTTCAGTAGCAAAAGCTGGAACTAAAGCATTTCTTAGGTGACGTGATTCAAGCTTCATTTACGCGTAAAACGCAGCGCCACCCTCTACTGAGCACACTAGATGGTCGGGCTGTACTCATGTAGGTGCTACAAAGACTTGTCAAACTGAAACTATTGAAACAAGACCGTCAGTTTCAAAATTAGAACGTCGATATTTTCTGTAAAAACACACCAACTGCATGGCCCCAAAGTAAGCAGAGCTTGAGTTATGGATGGCCATACAGCGAACGCGGGGGAACAGAATAAACATACATGTATAAATACAAACAACCATGACCCGAGAACAAACATCTGTGTTCATCACACAAACGAATGCCCCGGCCAGGACTCGAACCTGGGACCTTCAGCGTATGAGGCAAGGCTACTTACCACTACACCACTCGGTCGTCAAATTAAAAAAAATTATACTATAACGAAGTGCCGTGTGTCCAAAAGAAAACAACATATAGATACATTAGACAAATAAAATCCAAAATAAGTTACATTCTTCTGTGACGCATGCAAGCCTTATTTGCCGGATATCTTATCTGACAGATTGCGGAGGGCACGAATTTTATCGCTGAGCGTAATCATACATTGCGTTGATAAATAAACAGTACCTTTTTTAAATGTTATGTTTTATTCTTTGTTCCAAACGTTTTAGACGAGAACAAATCTGCGAAACAAATGGCTGACCTTAGCGGATTAAAGAAAGTGTTATAAACTATAATAACAAAGTATTATTTGTTGAAAATTCTATTTTATGTATATCCTATATATTGCTTAGTAATTAAGAAATATTTTCTTAATATAAAAAATATTTTCGAATGTTCTAAAGGTTTGCAGAAATACCTTTAAAAAATGAACGCTAGTTAATTATTAGGAAATGTGCAGAAAATATTTTTGAATGTTCTAAAGGCTTCGCAGAAACACCATACTGTAAAAATGAACGTACAAATCACTAGAAAATCTTAAATTTCTTTTATTTATTAAGTGTCGCATATGTCGATCTTGCAGCTTGTTGGATTTTAAGTTTTTTAGTTTAGGAACCCATGATAGAGAAAGCTTCCAACCATCTTCTCGATCGAAATTGAGGTGTCTCTTAATTTCATGGTATCTCTCAATAATTCTTCCTTCCATGAAATTTTTAGGGTCAAACCTTAAATAATGCAACCTTCACAGACTGCAGATTTAATTGCTTTTCTTTTAATAGCAGCTTTTTATATGGTAGTGTTCTTGAACGCGGGTTAACGCGTTCCGTTTAGTTTTCCTTTGTACGAAAGTTGCAATCAGTTTTTTAAAAACCATAAACCAAACGATTTAAAAAAAAGCCAGGCCGTACGATTTATATGAAGCGCCACACATTTTTATTTTTTTTTATTAAGTTATGTGCTTTCTTTGGGAATGTTACTTAGAAATGTGATATGAGCCCATTTAAGATTTTCTAGTGAATTGAACGTTAATTTTTACAGTAGGTACCTACGGTGTTTCTGCGAAGCCTTTGGAACTTAGCGAAATAATAAAATTTTCAACAAATAAGTCTTCGTTAGTTTATTTTATTATAAAGTAATAATGCATCTTTTAATATTCCATAAATTACGCCTTCGTATCAAAGCAATATTCTCTTTAACAAGGAAGGGAATCCGTTTCTGTTATAATTTTCTTATTTTACTATCATATATTAAAAAGCCGTTCAGGGAAATTGTAGAACATTTTAATATTAAATCTTAACCCTACTATAGCCTTGTAATAAGTATTTTATTCGAACTGGCATTAGAAGTAGTGAATAAGGTTCAAATTCCGAAAAAATTCAGTCACCCGTGACCAAGATAAAAGTTTAATTAAACGCGATGAAATCCGGTTAAAAAGTGTTTCATTTAATATTTATAATAATTGTACGGAACAATAATACAAGACGTTTAAGGAGAACGGGGTTGTACGTGACCGCCCGTAAACTGAACATTCTATAATTGGAATCGCCGCCGCCGTACAAGCTAACTGAAGTTAATACCAACATAGCTCCTTTGATATGAACAATTATTTAACAGGAAATCATTCTTAGTATTTTATATTACACACTTATATCCTACATACTTTTAAGAAATTAAAATGGGAGAGAGCGCTGGTCCTTAAAATACAAACTTTGTCTCTAGTTTAGGGGTCAAAGACTTCACATAAGCTTGTAACACTTTTCTAAGTTAATAAAAAAGTTATTATATTAATATATTATTATATTACTAAATACAGAAATATATTACATTATCTTTGGATATGTTGGCGTAGTTTTTGTTTAGACCAGGTTCTGTTTTCTGTGTTAGATTATTTAAAATATTTCGTAAGGCTGGTTACTTTCACCCGAATATATATACAGGGTGTCCCAGAAGTGACACGTAAGGGTGACACTGGAGGTAGACGGACTTTAGGCCTATCAGATAACACCAACATGCTTCTAGTAAAAGATTTCTGGCTTTCGAAATATTGCCACTTTTGTGATTTTTTATGAAATTTCCACTTTTCGGTCCTTTTTTGACTACAGCTGCAATAAATATCTTTTAACTCACGGGTTTTTCTTACCAAGACTATCGTTATTTGTTATTTGAGACAACCTAGTAATGATTTTGACGGAAACTAGCACACTATGCTGAGAAAAAGAGTTGAATTGTTTTATGTTATTTCATTGCGAAAACTTGATCAAAGTTTAACTGATTACTGTGAAAAAAAATGTATGGCGATGATACTGCACATCATCTTAAAAAATTGCTTGTTTAATGGCCTTTTCAAAATAGCATCACAATAGCCATTTTTTTAAAACCAAATCTTAGAAAATTTAGTTTTTTCATGAAAGGCGTGCTACTTGGAAAATAGTAGAACTGCATGATAATGCGTAATAACAGGTCAAGGTGTCTTTTGTGGCAAAATTACTAATAAATGAAATTGCAGAAGCACATAACTATCTATCTTTTTCTCTCTTTTATTTCAAAATAAAACAATTCAACTTTTTTTCTCAGCATAGTGTGCTAGTTTCCGTCAAAATTATTACTAGGTTGTCTCAAATAACAAATAACGATAGTCTTGGTAAGAAAAACCCGTGAGTTAAAAGATATTTATTGCAGCTGTAGTCAAAAAAGGACCGAAAAGTGGAAATTTCATAAAAAATCACAAAAGTGGCAATATTTCGAAAACCAGAAAACTTTTACTAAGAGCATGTTGGTGTTATCTGATAGGCCTAAAGTCCATCTACCTCCAGTGTCACCCTTACGTGTCAATTCTGGGACACACTCAAATAAGCGCACAAAGGCGTTATGATAAAAGTATTTTGTTTCCTGCAGTAAAGTTATGTTTCTGTTCCTGCATTTTACAACATTACCTAAAGGTTACACACATTTCAACCGCATACCCATTGAGTCTTGCTTTAAATACCCTCAGACTGACAAAGACTTACAACCCACGGCACCTGCATCTGTCCTCCAGCAAGGTGCTACCAATCACCAGGAGTCAGAGTGTCAATTCGTCAGAGCCACCGGTCTCAATTCCGGCTAGGTCACGACCTGACAGCAACGCATGCGTCACCCGAACAACTGAGCAACTGATCCAAATTGGACTGTTAACCTCGAAGTTTAGTCGGACCAATTTATCTGTGAAGTTAACGGTGGCGCTGCGTTCCACGCGTAAATCTCGTTCGATTTTCATTATGTAACAAATTGTTTAGTTCCAGTTTTTGCTACTGAACAGAATGTTTGTGGCACTGTATATAATATGTACATTTGTACGACACGCGATTGATAATTGTTATGTTTTTGGATATTTCTGAACAAATGGGGATTTGGTTAAAAATGAAGTCTGTGTTAAATTGCATTTTTTGATTGAATAGGATAAAGATATTTTTACGTACATAAATTACTCACAATTTTAGCACGTTTGAATTAGTATTGTTTTAAATTAATATACCTATTGCGAACTATTTGGAAGACAATAGTTGGTTTGGCTCTCCATTGTCAATCGATTGTACATTCCTTTGTAACAAAGCTGCTGGTTCTCCAAATAATAAATAAATAAATGTGACCAGTCTTTTTTTACTTAATTTGATTTAAACAAAAAGAAATACGAGAAGCTAGCAGCCAGCCTTCACCACTTGGAGAGGGACCCTAAGAATCACTTATAGGTTAGAGCCAATCCTATGTTATACCGATCCGCCGTATCTGCTTACACAACCAATGAAATATACACGATAACGTGACCAACCAATCAGCGACCGTACATTTCGTCCTTACAAAGTTATAAAATTCTCAAAAGAAACATAAAAAGCAACATTTTATCAAATGACGAAACGATAAAATGTTACAGTCAATGTAGCCAGAAAACCATCGACATACGGCTCCCCCAAGGAACCTCCTTAAGCGCTTAGGTATGTACATGTTGAATGTACATGTTCGTATGTACTCGTAACATATTCTACAATGTATACGCTGGTATATAACGTCCCTGTTTACGCGAAATCTATGGGGTATACTAATAAATAGAGCGTGGGGAAACTTGGCTTTACAATATGATATTCTTTTACGAGACTTTGGAAATTTTGATGATCCTAATTGAACTTATCTTTATTACCAAAATGTTTGTAGTTTTAAACATCAAATAACGTATCATATACATTTAGAAATCTATACAATTTGTACTGTCCTAAACCTGCTAAGTTGTATAACCTAACGGTTTTCTTTTTTTCAAATTATACCATCCATACAAAGTTTCATTTTATCCTAAGAACCAAAGTCAGTTACAAACCAGTTACTAATAAATGTGTTCTCTTTTAAGAGCTTTTACTGTGTATAAAAAACCATACAATGTATAAAAAAGGCCAATATTTTTCTGTCAACAACCACACCTTTAATTAACTAATGCACCGCAACTCAATATCGGAAAATACATTTTCTTAACACTTAGGTCTCTAAGAGCAAATAAACATGGCAGACCGACTTATATTGCAACCTGTCATAAGACCTTATTACCAGGGACTAAAGTGCATTTTACTTATCAATAACAAGGTGGAAAGGCGCCCCAGAGTACTGGAAAGCTATGAGGATTCCAAGATAGGATTGCGCGAGTTCGCGAACTATGCGTAAGAACTTCGAGAAAGATATTTGTAGAATAATAAACTTTGATGTGAAGTTATGAAGGATGGTATTACCAGGTAATTAGTTTATAACTTACATTCTTTCTCATCTCTTCATTCTTAGATTGTGAAGATGTTTTGATAAGGTGTTTTGATATCGGGAAACCTCTGATTTAATTATTCTCGAAAACATATTCAGTATTGTTTATTCCCTCGTAGCAACTCAGTCCTAGTTTTCATACAAAATGGTCAAACGAAAGTATAGTTTTGAATAAGAAATAAAGACCTGAAACTAGTTTGTATAGTAAGAAAGCAATTAGAAATCAACCTTTTGAAAAAGCTACAATGATAGCCGGCCCGACACGAAATACACTATTCGCCTTGTACAGATTGGGAAGTCCATTCGGGCTGTATACAGGTCGGCACGTTCGGCTCGACTCCCCAACAGCTGAACCGCTTTGGCTGGGCATCATTTTTCCCGAATTTAACATTTGCCACCCGGCGTTGCAGATAAATGGTCCCTAACCAAACCCAGGGATATTTAGCCACCCACACGACACGCCCCGGTCACAATTGTTATTAGTAACAATTGCAATTAGTGCAAGAAGAGGCGAATGTTTTAAATTCTAGGAGTGATTTTGAGAAGCAGCCAAAAAGGCAGTCTGTAATTATGTCAAAAAGTTAGAGCGAGAAAATTTATATTCATGGTTTCTCTTCTTATTTACCCCAAATCTTATGTCAAAATATTAACTAGATTAATTTATACGGCGATAGTTTTGAAAATACACGCACATTAAAACTTATAGTTTTAGAATATTTATACATGAATGCATTTTGCTGTCTAATATGCCACCACAGCAACGGTGCAAAAAGCGAAAAACCTAGCGTAAAAACATCATTCTAACGACATTGACTACATTCAATTAATGAGGGTAGTTTTAAAAACTCTTTCACACTTTAGTCTTTTATGTTAACCCTCCACGACCCTTGCTACAGGGTACGTTTGACCACCCACAACTTAATTGGTGAAATAGGGCGAGTAACTTCCGCCGGAAATGAGATGTTAACCGAGCACATTGATATGGACAGACGGAATATGTGAAGCCATGTAAAAAGTGGTCCAGTGTACATGAGTTAGTTTAGGTAACGAATGAAAATTTATTTTAAAAAGCGGTTAAAAAAGCGATCTCACGAAATACATTTTTTTAAATCCCCAGACAAACACACCAACTGAATGGCCCCAGGCCCCAGAGCATATCACAAGCTCTGGAACCTGGGCTTACTTTAATGACCATACAGCGAACTGTGGAGGAAATCCAGAACAAACATAAATATAAATACAACCAACCATGACCCGAGAACAAACATCTTTGTTCATCACACAAATGAATGCTCCGGCCAGGACTCGACCCTGGGATCTTCGGCGTATGAGGCCAGGCTACTTACCACTACACTACACGGTCTTCAACAACTTTGGTCGTTCTACGACAGACAGATGTATTTGTCATAAATAGCCGGAACTTACGCTAATTCTGTACTACATATATGTACATTATATTCCGTTTATCTCACAAAGCGAAGTTCGCTTTGCTTGCAGTAACAAAATGACCAGTGAACATGCAAGGTGAACATGTGTGCGCGACCATAGGATATTTCACTAGTTTTCGAAAACTATCTCACATTATTTTGTGGTGTATAAGGACCCTAAAAATAAAATTTATTTTTATTTATTTTAAGTATTTAAATCAAAAAAACTCATTACAAAGTACACTGATTATTTAAGCTGTCAAAACGCTTGTTGACTCAGCAACATGGCGTGGACACTGGCCTGTGACGTTACACGGTGGCGTCAAGACACGGCAAGCTTTAACAGAAACCAAATTTTTTCTTGTCTGTGACGTCATTTAAAACTTAGCTAATCGAAACCGTTTCATGTCTTGATGTTCTACCTGTTTTCTTTGGAGTACATATAATTTATTGTTTATGTATAGTAATGCAAATTGCTTTTGTAATACATTATCCATGCAGACGGCAACTAATAATAATAATATTTTTTTTTATATTGTCAAATAGCCTATCACTCGATCAGCCCTGACATGCACACATTCGTAGCGTCTTTGGACACTTACAACTACAAGTAAAAGCGAACGTCGCTTCGTGAAATAATAGAACCATTCCACTGGAAATATTAAAATAATAAAATAAAAAAATAATAATCGAACTTAAATGAAAAACAACCACACAGCACATAAATCCCGTATCCTCTAAATGCTGCATTTACTGATTGCTAGCGAAATCCAAAGCCTCTATAGTGATGATCATTACAGAATAATCCCTGCTTTTGCATACACAAAAGGCAGATTATTCTCTCCATTGGAATCAGAATCCAGTCAATCAGATAATTCTTCAATATTGTTAATAGCACGGCGACGTTCGGTAATCAATCAATTATTTGAACTGACCAAACGACGCAGCACAATAAAACGAAAATCTTTTGCTAAATGCCTGTTCAATACCAGCGTCCAACAAAGCGAAATCCACAATATATTGTAAATTATGTCGTGGTCAACTGCGGTTAGTTAAATGTTTAAAGGCAACGAAATTCTGATACATAATTACGGTCAAGTAAAAAGGCAAATTTTCTCAATATATTTTCAACCTACTATGCACCAACAAAGAGTCCAAAATCAATTAAATTGGTCTGGCTTAAGAGTGCCCAACATCTTTGACATGAAATTTTTATATTGTCTAGGACCTAGACTCTAGGTAAAACAAGACTTTAGTGGAGTAATCAAACAATTTAGTGAAATAATCAAAATTTTCATTTTGTAAGCTCAAAATACGTTTGGAATTGAAGAATATTAAAAAGTTGGAAAATAAATAAAAGACATAGTTTTTTTATGTATTTATTCTGATTAATATATGAGAAGTACATTATCTAATGACTAGGATGGTGTTACAACATTATTTTCAAACCTTGCCCAGCCAAGGTACCAAATAATTGTGGCAACGTGTGCGCAGCAAATCACTGTCCTCCGGCCTAATAATATATTATTGCTTATCATAGCATCTGTATATTATTAATATGTTGCACTGCGATTATCTAATCATTAAATTAAGAAAAAAATATTATTAATTTTAATAACAATAACATAATTTTATTCCTCACCTGGGCAGCCGAAAGCCAGGACTGAAATGAAGCATTTGAAATTATGTGCTGTTATACAGGCCGATGCGCTGTTGGCTGTAGGCATTATACAATTTCTATGTATTAGGCCGCAGATTTTATGTTAAAAATCTGACCGGGTTTTCGAACCAAGGAATTGATATCGAATCAATATTTTCCTGATTTTCACGTTCCAAACGTGTTCTACCAGATACAGTTTCGATATAAGTGACACTTTATCAATCGCTCATCCTAAATACATCAATAAAAATTAATAACATTAAAAAAATACAACTGCTATAAGGTTCAAAATCGCAGTTTTCTAACCATATAAAAGGATCTCGTTTGCCATAGATTCTCTACTCTCGGGGCCGGACGGGGTTTCTTCTCCGTGCTCGGGGCTGTATCGATTAGGCACTTTTCGAAGGAACGTATTATTGAATGGACGCACTCGTACCTATTACGTATACCAAGTATACCATAATGACGTATCGGTATTCAGGTTCGAGCGGGTTGTCCAAGTACTCGGGTCGAAGGGCTATTTAAATCGAAATTTAGGTCAGTTAGGGCAAGCTTTATTTATTTATCGAAACATACGAAAGGGTAAGACTATTTAAACCGGAAGTAACATCATTGATATTTAAATTTTTTGAAAGATACAAAATTGTTGAGTTTTTTTTTTTTGTAATTGAGGTAAGATCATAATAACAAAAAGGTTCTACTAATTTTAATTTTCGTCTTGATCTACGAAATAAAAACACTGTTTTCGAACCTTCATTAATGTTGATGTCAGATTTTAGTGATAAGGACTTAATCTGCAACCTGGTCCCTTCAAAATATTTATTGAAATGTAAGTTTGCACATAAGACATCTAAATAAGGGTGTTACCACACCAATCGACCGACGTCGACCGGTCGACACCGCAGTAGGCGTGATGGCCTATAATTGTCTGACACCACCCCTGAGTTGGTAATTTAGTAGTAAAATAATCCCATGCACCTATAAATTTATATGAAGGTATCTGTACTCTGCCAACCCGCAGTAGACGTAATGGCCTACAATTGTCTGACACCGCCCCTGAGTTGGGAGAGCTGGTATCCCTCTATAATAAAGGATCTCCTGGCATGGTTTCAACGCCAAAAGCCTCAAAAATATATCCATTATCCAAATTCTCATATTTTCTTCATTCACGGCTTTATCCCAAATAAGCAGCCATACTTTTATGTTTTTACATGAAGTGCCTTTCAAAAAGCACTTTAAAAGGTTTTTAGCAGAAAAATTGGAACTAACCGGAGAAAGCACGGATTCGGCGAAGGCTCTCATACTAAACACAATAAAGTTTTCTATGAAGCGTTGATCAATAAATATCCTCAATATTATATAAAACTGACAAGAACTTCAATATTTTACGGTTGAACTTAGAACAAAATTGTTATTCTTCCGAGCATTTTAATATCAGTAAAAACGAACGGTTTCTTTTGTCTAGTTAAATGAAAATTCTACTTCACTTTATGGACCCATGCCCTTGTTATAAAAGAATGTAATTACCTTTGCCGTAACATTATAAAATTATACTTTTAAATATTGAAGCAGCCTTTAGAGATTCCATTTTACAATGAAGTTGTGCCGTGTTTCCGTCGATCGCACCATGACAACTTAAGTCTAGATTTCGTTGGTTGATTGGTCAGATCATGTGGAGATTTTGACAATCTACTTACTTAATAAATTCTGACCTGTCAATGCGTGTGTCATCGCTGTCTGTGGCATCGTAACAACTGTCAAGAGATGTAATGTTTGTTGAGAGCGCTCGAACTAAACGTATTTTATATTGTCACGTGGCCCTAGCTGTTAGGATTAAAAAGTCGTCGTATTGACTTCCGTTTTCTAGTTTATGTTTATTTGAAAAACTTGCATGTAGATTTCCGATCCTAGATTGTTTTAGGTAAGGTTGGTTACGCTGACAAGTCGTTTCTCAAGGCTGCCTGCAATAAATATCTCAAACAATTACACTACTAAACTAAGGTACTGATTCGTAGCACATTTTTAGTTTCCTTTGAATGCTGAGTTAATTGAGAGTTTTAGCCATGTTTGAAGAAAATCGTTGGACCCGTTGAAGAGATGTGCGAGGTTTGGCCGTCTGTCGAAATTTTTCAATTTGTTCTCTCAAATAATTATGTTCGTTAACTTTACATTTTAACGTCTTAAGCTGAATTTTAAAATAACCTTAAATTTAACTATTGGGTCAATAATAACAACAAGATACCTTTGTATGTACGTTCTAAGTTACCCTGTCGCAAGTTAAGTGTGCCAAGTAAACTTGGTAAACGGAACAATGCAAAGTTGATACATCTAACGTGATGTTAAACTTAGAAGTTATCATGACTCTCGAACTAAAAGCCAAAGAAGTTCTTCCAGTTCTACGCCGTACTCTAACAGAAACTAAGAGAAATGTAACGTTAAGATATTATTGACATTCTTTTTTTCGTGGGGGAAAATTCATTACGCCTACCACCCGGGCGCAGGGGGCATCCGAGTAGTTATGTGGGACTCCCGTATAGGCTAATGAGACCCACGGTGTACCCACTAAACAACCCCACCCCCATTTTCCGCCTCGCCGCCTTGTGACGGGATTACGGGAACGCTTTCGCACACATCCGCGACCCCGCCGGCGGCTCCATCGCGAAAGCCCGATGGGCGCACCAGATGGTGTTATTATTTGACATGCAGCAAGTACTTGTAACATTGCATGCTTAAAAATGTATTCCCGAGTCTGATAATTGTAAATCATTTGTGGAAAGCAAAATAAATAAAATAATAATGAATCCCCAAAAAAACACACCAACTGTGTGGCCCCAAAGTAAGCAGAGCTTGTGTTATGGATGACCATACAGCGAACTGAGGGGGAACCCAGAATAAACATACATATAAAATATAAACAACTACGACAGGGGAACAAACATCTTTGTCCATCACGCAAATAAATGTCCCGAGCAGGGCTCGAACCTAGGGCCTCCAGCGTATCAAGCAGGGCTACTGCCCACTACGCCACAATAATTATTACATTTTATTTAATTTGTAGAAGGTGTTGAAGTAAAATTAATGACGTAATTGTTAGGTGACATTGACATCACGCAACAAACTGACAATCATGCAGTGTGTCGTACTAATACTATAAAAAAGATAGGATTGATTGTTCGTTTGTTTTAATTGTAATGTTTTGATTCTGGAACTATTGACTGAATTTTTATTGTATTTTTCACCATTCGTAGGTTGATCAATACTTGTATACTTACTTATATTTACTATAAATCTTTTTTGTAAATCTTTGACTGGACGAAATAACTTCTAAAACTTCAAAATTTATTTTAATCACGATTATATCGAAAATAATTTATTTTTAAAAGCGTTTCGTGTTTAGTCTCAAGCGGCGATGCTCGTCCGTTGGATCTATTAATAGACGATAATTTAGTTAACACGGACCAGCCCTATTCATTATCATACGGTAGAGCTCGAAGCATAGACATAGGAAATTACTGCTAAGGAATTGATTTAGAAACGAAGATAGTAGGATCAGTGTGACCGAAATAACTTCAAATATTTACCATCCGGTGAGATGGAAAACAAACGCCTGCTGATTAGCAAGAAAAAGAGACACTCGGTTACACCATCTTAAGGCTTAAAATCCA
The DNA here is from genome assembly GCA_923062675.1 of Marasmarcha lunaedactyla. NCBI lineage: Eukaryota > Metazoa > Arthropoda > Insecta > Lepidoptera > Pterophoridae > Marasmarcha > Marasmarcha lunaedactyla. Next base: position 5,065,032 of record OV281339.1, on the reverse strand, counting down.
CCAACGTTAAGATTAAGAAGAGAAGTAAGATTGGTTAGTGTGGAAAAGTACCCCACAAATAGCGTAATTTGATTCCAAATTCGAATTATACATCTGTCCATTAAAAAAAAAAGCACGCGACTATGTTTGAAGAACACTATCAAGCAACAATTAAATTCAAAGCTGATTTTTAATGCTCAGATAACTTTTGTCAATAGAATAATTTTGAGACTGATTAAATTTCTATGAAATGTGTTGTAAAGTGTTAAAATTATTCTCAAGATAATAGTTATCCGACGATAACGGCTCAAGGTAAGTTAACATTTGAATATATTCACCTTCATACTCGATAGTAGGTCTGCCTAATACGCAGGAAGTCTTAGATTCGAGTCCTGGCCGAGGCATTCATTAGTATGATGAACACGGATGTTTGTTCTCGGGTCATCGTTGTTTATTTTTATATATGTATGTTTATTCTGGGTCCCAATTCGCTCCAGTCATCTATAACACAAGCTCTGTTTACTGCGGTGCCATGCAGTTGGTGTGTTTGCATGGGGATTCATTATTATCATGTTATCAATAAATATAGATAATAAATACTTGAATATCTATAGTTTATTTGTTATTAAATAAGCAGAAACCGTACAAGACACTATAATAATAACAGATCTAACAGTCGTAACAGTAATTGCAAACTAAAATACAGTAAACAAAATATCAGCGTAGTTTATTACCATACTGCAACACTACAACACAAAACTGAAACCCAGTTTGCGTAATGCCCTCTATTATTTATATTTACCCTTTGAAACGAACTAGTTAATTCAATGGACCGTTCATAATACTGTCTTGGAACTTTATTTACTTTAATAAAAGAAAGACTGTTTATAAATATTCAAATGCACTTAGTTTACGGCAGACGACGTCGCGGGCCGAAGTATATATATTGCATCACTCCATTTACAGAGTAAACATGGTAGTATTGGGAATATTGAAACTAGCCAATACGGCACCTGGGTAACCGGATTGCACCGGATCCGAGGATTCCGGTTAAAATTAACCGGATCAAACGGGGTCGATGCGATCTCGCCCGTTTCGCTTTGTTTCGAGATATTTCGGTGCGGCGTCAAAATGTATTAGGAATTATTGCACATTTTGGTTTTCCCATTTTGCCAATTTTAGACGCTCTGGTTACTAACTTCGTGTATATCAATTATTAACAAAAATATGTTTTATTATTTTTAAAGTAAAAGTATTTATAACATAACTAACTTTTAAAATATAAGTAAGCATGCTTTCGTAGCCAATAGGGTATTTGCATATATTTTTTATTACATATTTAAACAGTTTATCAACAGTAAAGAAATATTGCAGAAGTAAAAGAATGTTTACAATCAAGAGTTTTCTAGATACAGCGATGTGTTTGAGGAGCTGATGCGAGTCACCGAAAAACGCTCCATACAAAACGGTATTGAGTTGTGACGTCACAACGTGTAATCGTGCTAAAAATTGTTTGGGCATTTCGATAAAAAATATTATAGCTACGTAAATAATACGTTGACATGCATATTGTCATAATAAAAATTGTTATATGGTAATGACAGTAACCTAATAATATAAAAAAAATTTAACAATTTTATGATAATTTCTATGCTTTTTTTTTAAGTTTTCTAATCTGTATTATTTCGATATTCAATTCAAAACCTCATTTTTCAAAACATATTTTCGATCAAAATAACCTACATTTTCTAAATAAATGATAAAAAAATGCATCTTCAATTTTGTCAAATATCCAATCGAACTCCGGTGTGGAAGCAAGCTGAACGCAACCAACCAATGAAATTCCGCGCCGAAGACTCGGTACACAGTGATTGATCGAATTTACTCTGCGACTACCCTCGGTTGTCGGCGTTCCAAAATCAAACTTCGTGCCCGTATTTACAAAAGAGAGTGTGACGTTACAGTTTTATCGGATTGTTGAATCAGAATTTGAGATAGGCGAATAGTGTTGAAAAATCTCGTTTCTGAAGGGTGGCGCTGCGCTCTTTACGTAACCAAGTTCCAGGTTTTGCTATTGAACAGAAGCTGGTATCATTATAGAAGCAGGATCATCAAAACAAGTGAGACATATAAAACAGAAAGAACGGTTTTGATGATTTTTTATTTGTTACATTATTTATTTGTTACATAGGAGTTGGTTTTGTTTGTTTTGTTTGGGGCGCTTACCGAAACATATAAAAGGTATTTTAGTTGTACAGTTAAGCGAGGAAGATAAGCATTAGATTGCTTTGACTTCAGCTTCGGCTCAACGTCGTGGATTGGCTGATTTTTCGCGCCACTTAATCCCAGCACATAAATGAGACAAAAGCAAATTTAGATCATTAAAAATCTATCTCCATAAAAGCTGATATTCTAATGACATTGACAACTTAGGGTTTGATCCCTTACTGGAAATGTGGAAAAGTTAGCCAATTACGGACAAGCTTATCCAGTTAAAAATCTGTATCCTGATCACATTAAACTGGGTACGAGATTCACGAGTTCACTAAACCGGGAATTAATTGTGGATTCAAGTAAAAATCAATCAAATCCGGGATAACATGGTAGAAATTAAACTTTGAAAAAAGGTGCGACTTGTAGGTAATAATATTCGTTTCGACTTTTTACAACTTTAGTAATTTATACTATACAGGATGTTAACCGAACAGCGCGCTCAGGGAAGGGTGGGAGTTTAAGGAACGATCATATAAAAAAATTAAAAATATAATAAAAAAAAAACATACAAATGTAATGCAAATAGTAGTTAGCAACAAAATGGGTATGTGTCGTATTTTCCTCGATGAGCATTGAAAAAAATTTTAAAAATGGATTTTAGAAATGAGGATTTTTTTGGTACCTTACAAACTCTGAAACCACAAAACAGAAAAAATACCTGTAAAAAAGATTTACCATTGAAGAGGAACATTATTTAGAAGTAAAAAAATATTTACCATTGGAGTGAAACATTATTTAGAAGTAAAAAAAATCTTTACCACTGGAGAGGAACATTATTTAAAAGTAAAAAGAAATCTTTACCACTGGAGAGAAACATTATTTAGAAGTAAAAAAACTTTACCATTGGAGAGGAACATTATTTAGAAGTAAAAAAATCTTTACCACTGGAGAGAAACATTATTTAGAAGTAAAAAAATCTTTACCACTGGAGAGGAACATTATTTAAAAGTAAAAAAATCTTTACCACTGGAGAGAAACATTCTTTAGAAGTAAAAAAAACTTTACCATTGGAGAGGAACATTATTTAGAATAAAAAAATACTTTACCATTGGAAAGAAACCTAAGAAGAATAAATCCCCAGACAAATACAACAACTGCATGGCACCAAAGTAAGCAGAGCTTGTGTCATGGGTGACCATACAGCGAACTGGGAGAAACCCAGAATAAACATACATATATAAATACAAACAACCATGACCCGAGAACGAACGTCTGTGTTCATAATACAAATGAGTGCCCCGGCCAGGACTCGAACCTGGAACCTTCGGCAGATGGGGCAGGGTTACTTACCACTACACCACTCGGTCGTTCCTGTAATAATATATATGTAATAATAACTGTCTTAATCTTTTCCAAACTCAAAATGGCGCGTGCGCTGAAGTAATGTTTGTTAATATTGCCCTTAATATTTGAGAAGCCATCTTAAACCAGAATGTTTGAAATGCAACGGTCACTATTCCTTGGGTATGCATTGAACGCGCGAAATGCGCGGAATTCCACACGGGGATAGAATACTCTGTACACGTTTGAAAGTACGAACTCGGCGGCGGCCAACGCTAAGAGCGCGAATCGCGTGCGTGGAGTTCGGTCTTCTGTAGGCGCCTCGCTCAGTAAAAGACGACGACACTGCAGGGGATTATGAACCTGTTCCAAATTCCCGTTTGAACCACGAGTGAAGTAAATAGCATGATATACTGCTATTATTTATACGAGTTTAAAGGTCATTAGAATATGAGTTGAATATACTTCGTGCGAAGTTATTGTGGAATTTGAAATATAAATTTTAACGTATAAAACCTTTAAAAAGGCGAAGTTAAGTTGTATTAACACAATCACACAAGATTTATGAGGTGTATTATTTTAACTATGATAAAATAAAATCATTTAAATTTTAAAGACTTTAATTGGTACCAGACCAGGGCTTTGGAACCCTTGCGAAATCGACCTCTTTAATCATAGATAAGAAAGATTTTATATATCTCTAATACTTGTTTAAAAGTTATGTATTTATGTAATTTTGTTTAGTATTTAAGGTTTTTGAAGAACCTTTCGAAAATATCTTGTTATGTAATTTTGAGTGCAGATTTAAATTAAAGAATTTACTTATAAAAAAACATTATATAAAGCTACAAAACACAATATTACGGCGAAAAGAGGTTTTCTTTTAAGATTCTACACAATTCTAAGATACCATAACTTTATTAATTTTGAACATTTTAAAAATCAACTTAAAAATTTTGAAGAATCTAAGCTACCGCGTTGTTTTTTTTAGACTCGTGTATCAAAAACGCGAAAAAACGTTACTTAGAATTCCAAGTTCAAAAATCAAAACCTGACAGAGTTTGTTCTTGCTGTTGGCGAAAATTGATGAGAATTGACGTCATCACCGGCTGCGTACTGATATTGTTGGCATAGCTTAGCTTTAAATCGTTATGAATATTAGTTTTTAGTATTAAATTTTATTGCGTCATTACATTGCTTTTTTGCTTTTTAACTGGCTTATTGAATGTGGTAAAAGCAATCAAATTATAGCTTTTTACGTACATAGTTTGAAAATAGATTATAACTTAGAGCAGTCATAACGTACCTTCACATAAACGAACGAAACCGCGTCCAAAAGCTAGTCACAGACAATAAAGGACGCAAAATGTAATGTAAATCTATTAATATTTATCATTAATCTATAATAATAATAATAAATGAATTTAAGTAAGTTTTTAGAATATTCTAGAATGAGGCTGATGATTCCTGACAAGCGAAGATGACACAGATGACATACAAGCCCCCAACAAGCGGCTTTCGACAATAGAATAAGAAGTGAATTGAGATTAATAGGTAAGTGACATTTGACACAAGTTGACATTAAAACGGCCCTCAAACAAGCTGTGAGTAATTCACAGCCGCAGATTGCATTTTTTATAGATTTTTTTTATGACATTTCTGCAAAAAACCTAAACGAAATTACAATTTAAATGCAATACAAGGAACGCTTGAATGCATGCTAAGGTCACATACCACAGTCATTCTGCTTCAACATTACAAGGAAATTCGTCTTTGTAAACAAGACTTAAGGTCAATTTTACTATAAACTTGAATATGACTAAGATATCTGTGAGTCAACACATTTATTTATATTACTATTAGATAATTATCTAGTGAATTATTGTGCATAAATCAATATGCACTACGTACGACAGAATAAAATATTATGAATGAAAACAAGTTACGAATTAATTGTGAACGACCGTTGGTTATTCAAAATTCGAAACAAGTAAACTTTTAAACGGCTTTTCTCAAAGGTCGATTACTTCACCGAATATTTGATCATCATGAGATCACGTTCGAGTTTATTTTATATGTAAATAATATTCGTGTTGCCATTCGCAATTTTATATTTTGTGAGAAGTATTCATTTTCTAAGTAATTTTTTCTAATATAGCCAATATCTAGCGTCTCTTTAAGTCTTATGATCGAAATATTAATAGTGCGATCGATATTAAAGAGAAAATGTTGAATGGAGAAACAGTTTAGTGATGAAATGTTGTTGGAAGTTTGAATTATGCGAACAACCTATCTAAATAAGTGCCAAAATATCTCAGAGATCTATCTCAAGGGTTCAGAGAAAATATGTATAATATGGTTGAGGCGGGCGATGGCTGGATCCCGCGTTAACTCGTAAACGGGTGCCTTTTGAGTGCTGTAAATTTATTTTGAAAAAAAATATACCCGTGAAGTTTCTTGCCAGTTCTTCTTCACGAAGGCTTTTCCGAACTGGTGGTAGAGTCATGTTTTATGTGCATCAACAAGAACAAGTAATTGTCAATGTTGAGAAATTAATATTTGAATTTGAATGTATTTGTATTTGAATCCGATTGCTTCATGTTTTATAACAAACATTTGTAAGTTTAACACGAACAAATCCTGTATAATGTATGTGTCGGCGAAGTCCCTATTTTTTGTCGATTTAAACTACGACGATAAACTTGAACGCACGGGTCCTAAGATTGCCGTCTATTGCTAAGCTAAAACATCGGAATGATCTTACCGCAAGAAGTGTTTCGAGAGGTTTCTTTTGATCAACATCTCTGAGCCGCGTCGCATCGCATCGTTTCTTAGTTGCGAGTTAATTGCCTGCACGTTCTCGCCACGATACTCTTTACGAATAGTCTTTCTAGAGTGAAGCCTCCACAGAGACACCAGTTTATCATTAACAAAAACTGGAACTAAAGTTGTTACGTGACTAAATGTCAATTCCATTAACGCATAGAACGCAGCGCCGAACTTACCTGAATGTCGTAGGACTTTCAAGACAAAAACCTGTGTCTAATAGTTAATACCTGTCAAAATGTGACTAAGACACTATAATAGCCATTGCTGTTTGTCGCAAGCGATCGTGCGGTTTTAATGTTTCAAAAGGCCCTTAGATCAATATTTATAGTAATTTCCTCTGAGGACCTGTTTTAATTGTTTTCATCCACAAAACCATCTCGGGATAACCAAGCTATTATCATCCCATTAAGAACAGCGGAGACGTTAACAGTGTTTCAACTAAAAAAGTGTGATGTAAATATATGCGTTGAAAGGTCACATGTATATTTTCTCTTCAAAACTTAACGAAAATATGCAGTAAACTGAAAAATAGCGGTTAAATAATGTACGAACTGAATGTGCTCAGACAGAAAGACATTCGCAATTCACAAGTTGCATACAAGGCCACAATAAGATAACGAGTTTAGTACAGAATTCGTTACTCGCTTGTCTGCGAATAGAAACATCGAGACATATTTTACGATATGAATAAAACTTAGCATTGTATTAAGAAATTTACAATAAATAATAAATTGCCATATTATATTAAAAACATTAATAGTATAAGAAGACTTAAAAAAAAAAATTACAATATTTTTAAAAGTGTTATTATACTGTACAAGAGTATTTTTGACAAATAACAACACATGTAAAATAAAATATAAAATTATTAAATCAGCTCAAAATGTGTGATGTAAATGTATTGTGCACACCCAAAATCTTAAATATGAATTAAACTATAATTTTATCTGTTCTGACCCCACATCTGTACTTGCCCGTATTTGTACAAATAAAATGATTTGATATGAAAATAAATTTTTAATGGTTGTATACAACAAATTTCAACAAAAATCCTTTTAGTTTGCTAAGATCAGAGTCCGCATGCTTTGATTGTCTAAATAAGCAATGAAGACCAATAGAATCCAATTTGAATTTTTTTAAAACTGTAAGTAGTGATGCAAAGGAAACGTGTTGTGATCACCATCAGAAATAAATAAATATAAATAAATAAATATTTCTAACAATCACACCACATTATCTAGCCCAAATTAAGTATCATTAAAGAACTTGTGTTATGGATACTAGATAACGGATAAATAAACTTAAGAAATATATAAACACACGTAAATATTTTTTTTTATATATAAATATTAGAAATAAACTTAAATAAACGTAAATACACATCCATGACTAGAAAGCAAATATATCTGCCCCTACCAGGATTCGAACCCGGGACCTCTGGCATGGAAGGCAAGGCTACTTACCAACATACCAAACAGGCCGTCATTACCAAAATACTAAAATACCAAATATCAAACGGCAGAAAACAAAGAATATGTCTTTGAACTTACAATACACTATCAGAGTCTTCGTCTGGGGCGGTACTAGAATCCTTCCCATTTTGACCGCCAAAATAACGGTATATGTGGTTGTGTTCCGGTCAAAGGGATGGAACAGCCGGTGCAATAACTGGTACAAAGGCAACGCTTGATAAATCAACAAAAAACAAGATAACCAATCAAAACCACTACGACTAACAATGTTCATGGGCGGCCACTTACCATCAGATGGATTCAGAAGAAGTTGAAAAAGAAATATGCCTGTCGCCGTTAAGCAAGCGCAACTGCTAATAACGTGAGGATTTCGGAACTAAATGTAACCTGGTTTTCCTGGATAACGCAAGTCCCAAATGGAGAAAGGATTCTAGAAATCGATGCAAAAGTTTCAGATTTAATCAATTACAAAGAAACAATCGTTTTTTTAATAACAACACCAGTTACTAATTTTATTTTTCTGTGGTATGTTGCCTATCCGACCTTTTTACTAAAGACCTCTGTGGCTTACTTGTTACACTACTCGAACGCCATTCAAAGTAACAAAACAATAAAACATTCTTACTCCTAAAACATTTGAAAAAAGAACTTGTAGTCTTAAGATGGTATTTGCAGAAAATATCGAAGGTAAAAGTTAAAACTTGCCTCCAAACTTGACGGTTAAGTTCAAGCTAAAGTTTGACTCAAAGCTGTCTTTTGTCAAAACTTAGTGCATCGAAGCCAAAGAAACTTTACTTGAGTAATTTTTTATACTGATTTACTTTTGTGAAAACTTGGAAGGTAAGAAGATTATTAGATTCAAACGAAACAGGGAACAAAGTGGGAGTTTGTCTATTATCATTATTATAAAGAAAAAGTATTTGTTCGTTTCTGGGTAATCGATAAACTCTGGCAGTAATAAGAAACAATCGGGTCATATGGTGCTGGCTCAAGTTCGCTTTCGGATCCGGTGTGATCCGGATTGTGAGAGGACCCAAAAGAACGAACAGGCAAGCGATGCTCGCTTAGTCTCCCTTCCGAACCAGTGGTAGTTTCAATATATGACGTCCGGGGTCCGTGCCCATTATCGGGGGTATCGTATGTAGGAGTAGTTTAAATTCCGGCTAAGCCCCCTCAGATGCAGCACAAAGTCAGGTAAAATTTAAAAGGCTAATAGGGTTATAAATATTCCATTTCGAAAAAAAAAATCTCGCTTTGTCCAGGCCTCCGAGGTTCATTATCGTGAAGTATTTGTTAGCCTGTAGTGTATGGTAGCGTCGGGTCGCTCACGTCCCTCTAATATGGTTGAGGAGGGCGATGGCTGTGTCCCGCGTTAACTCGTAAACAGGTGCCGTTTGAGGGTGTTCGTCGGGCAACTCCCTCCAAGTATCCAAAGATACTTGGGGGGAGGGAGAGTTGCCGTCCTAACAGATGCAGATAAGAATAATTTTGTATAAACATAAAGACACACTGTAAATTTATTTTCAAAATAATATTCTCGTGAAGTTTTTTGCCGGTTCTTCTTCACGAACGTTTTTCCGAACTGGTGGTAGAGTCATTATTTTTTTGACGTCAATAAAAACAAGTAATTGTCAAAGTTGAGAAATAAATATTTGTATTTGAGTCTTTTGCATTTGGCGACAATTCTTTTCCCCCCATTTCTAAACTCGATGTAATAATCACATTTGTTTTCCAACACCTTGGTTATACATTTCACAGATTCAGTTCAGTAAAATTTGAATCCACATGGCAAACTTTTCTTACTGTGTTATAGCTTCTATGTCATGTGAACTCTCTTTAAATAAACATATATTTTACCACCTCGTATATTCCAATAAAAATCCTTTAATTTTCAAGTGCCATTTAGATTTGACAATGGATAATAATGGCAGCATCGCCAATTGCGAGTACTCGTATCTACAGACGGGTGTCATAAGAATGTAGTATGCAATGACGTCACAGTGTAATCATATCATCCTCATATCGAGCTATGCGATTCAATGATAATCAGGTGCTGGTGTCGCGTTGAAAATTTAATGGAATTGTTTAAGTTTCAAGAGGCAAGCGGTGAGAGATGGCCGGATTTGTTTTAGGCCTTTTGGCTGGCTCAACACTGGCAACTTGCATGATTTGCTTATAAATGTCAATGGTGTATTTTATGCCTTTTTTCTTTTGTGTAGTTTTTAACCTGTGTTGTACGTTAATTGTGTTTTTTGATTTCATGTACACTCATTGTTATGTGTTGTGCCTGTTAATAAATGTATTTCTATTCTATTCTTTTATGGCAAGTTCTTGGTAACGTCATCGTTCGCTTGAATTCTTTTCTCGCTTTTTGAGTTTCTTTTCGCGACAAGGGATAGTATAGGATAAGAATAGTTTGTGTTATATTTTTGTATCTATAAGTCCGGAAACTAGTACACCAAATTTAATACTTTTTTTATCTATTTAATGTTTATACGTACATTTAGTAGCAACATTGAGATATTCAAGTAATTCTAACGACCCCTTTCTAAGCGTATGAAACTGCGCGAAAATACTCCCAAAATTAAGAGATCTGTTATTCATATAATTAAGAACCTTCGCAAAGATATAACTTTTCTTTTTAACTCCATCATATCCGACAAACGAGCAAGCGCTCTACGTAAGGGTATGTATTCTCCGCATCCATGATCATCATTAATCTTAAGTGTTTTGATTGGGTATCTTATCATTTATTGGTTTATCGACTAATGACGCGTACCCGACTGTGGGCTTAACTTGGAATTAAATGACTTTGTGACCGGAACACCACAACGTGGATATTACGGCGGTCCAAATAGGAACGACTGTAACCTATAGGAACTTAGCACCGAGTTTTGCAAAATGGCTTTCCTGGTTGATTTTTTGAAAGATATGGGTTAGTAGTACATAGAAGTGAAATTATATTCGTTTGTAGTTGAGCCACAAAAAATTCACAGAACAAAAATGAATTCAGCTCACGAAAACCAAAAGCAAATTTTTGTTGTTGTTTCCTGCAAGGAAACGTTAGTATTGGATTATATTGTAATGTTTTTCGTTTGTAGTAAAATCATAATAACAGAAAATAATATTTTTACATTTTAAAACTTTCCAATACTAAATTTATTACGTAAATTCGATTTCAAAGAAAATTAGGTTACTAGAGGTTAGTAGTGGATCGTAGCGAAAAGGTTTCCGTTTGTAGAAAAAAAACACATTTTGATCCTTGAAAGTTTTCAAATAATAAAGTATCTACATTTTTTTGGCTCTACTACAAACGTAAATAACTTCACTACTATCTACCACTAACCCATATCTTTAAAAAAATCCATCAGGAGAGCCATTTTGCAAAAGTCAAGTGCTAAGTTCACATAGCCAGGTCTGTAGCACCGCTCCAGACTAGATCTTAACACAAGTAAGCTTTTAATCGAAACTTACATCGAACCCGCTACAGCTCCTAACTTGGGCCATGTTTGCCGTGGACACCTCAGGCTATTGTGCCTTGATAGGCTTCGACAAACCAGTACACATGTACTAACCGGTACTATCACGTGTATTACCTGGTATTAGTATTAGGAACCCAAACTCTAACCGTATCATAACACGTTGGCTTGAATATAACACTTCGTGACAGTTTTATTTTATTTTTTCGGCAATATATATATAATAATAATAACACAAACAAACAAAAAAAAGATTACAAGGCAGCGAAACCACAAGAGATTTGCTAAGAAGCTGTGCGAAGACTAGTAGCAGATCCTATTTTTGATTACTATATGCTTGGCTAGTTCTGCATCCGCGGCCCTCGCGGCCCTCGCACACCTCCCACTAACGTCATTTTGTACAAAAACCTCGCTCGGCTAAGATCTTTACAACCAGAGATGAGCTAGCGAGGCTAGGAATATGTAATTATCTTATTCATGGCTTTTTTTTAACACAATTTTGATGGAAACGCATATTTATAGGAAAACTTCATGGTTCCCAGACTTTCTTAACTTGGAGAAATAAAAATGCATTTGTTTGAATTTACTTGTATTACCACCGATGCCACATGGTACCCCTCTTTGCTCACACTCGCAAATACATTTAAACTGCACTACATATAACCCACACACTTACATATCTCCAAACAAGGAAATCGTACAATCATACTCGGCCGCCCTGCGTACTTTTGCACATACTGGGTGAAACATAAGTCGTAACCAGAAATATGTGTTTCTTACTGTTTAACTTAAGTTTAAACATGTGGACGTGACAACAGGCAAAATATGCAAACGTTGTTTGATGATTCGTTAATTTAAAAAATTGTTTTAAATTTACTGAGTCTCATGGTCACCCTAATTGCTACGTTAAACTGTCATAGACCCATTGCTATGTTACTGTATTCGAATAGGGTGACCATAAGATTAGTGTTTTTGCTATTTAAAATTATTATCAATAAAATTTAATTGTTTGCTTCTAGAGCTAATGCAATGAATTTGCCTTAAAATAATGCTATAAAAACAAACATTTCTGTTTACGAGTTGTGTTTCACCCTGTATACATTGCTTGCTATTTATTGAAGTCCAACAAGCAATGAAAACCAAAATTGTATTTATTTGTTATGTCATAAAACAGTCATACAATGATTTAAAAAAATTTAACAAAGAGTATTCCATAAAGATATTAAGTTAATGTTGTTGTTACACTTATTATGCATAATGTAATGATTTTACTTCTTGTACTTAATGCTAGTATACTAATTACAAATCACGTCTTTTCGTCAAATAGTGTAAGTTTTCCAAGAAGAGTACCAAGAAACTATATTTCACCGTTTGTTTCACCCCTGTGTACCACTGAACTAGGATCTAACTCTCCTGTTCCAAGAATAAACTAATAAACCATCATGGCCATGAAACAGATATGTTTTGTAATAGTTTATTTAAATTTCGTAACTCACTTATCCACAATCGCAAATTAAACAAATACACTTTTGTATTATAAGTTGTAATAAATAAATAATTATAATGCTTAAAGAGCACTTTGAATACCTAAGTGAAAATGTTTGAATCCACAATTATTGTAATCATAAAATGCATTACAAGCTTAACTTTATTTATGTATATTTTTTCTATTTCAATAAGTATGTGGAGTTTACCTGTAATTGAACAATTACTGTATTCCATGTAATAGTTTTAAGTGAATGTTTTGTTGTATCAGTTGTTGGTAAACCTTAAAAAAAAAATGTTTTTATCAAACAATTTATCAAAAACTATTTTCTTAACTAATTAACGAAATATATGGCTTTAAAGCCTTGAAACCTGGCACACAATACCGACTTGCATACCATTTATATATTTTTAAATTAGAATTTCTGTGATGGTTCATAAATAAATGAAAATAATAATCTGTGTTTGTCAAACAAATGCATGGGGACGATTATAGAAATTCGCAAAGCGTATAGGTAACAAGCAGTCAAGGAGTCAATATTAGCTTTATCTATTTCACTAATCTTCAATGTTAATACAAACTTTCATCTCAACAAGTTAATAAATACTGGGCACGGCAATTATCAAAACATTTCCAAGCAGGACTACCTACTTACTGCTTTAAGTACGGGAACAAACTACTCGAGTCGATTACGACAAAAAGCTTAATCAATCTACTAAGTCTTTATTTATTCAGTATTTATCGAAACTCCTTGAAACTTAACTTAAACGTCCAAAATTCATAATTTTGTAATTAAGATGAAATATTCATACAATACATGTTTGTTTCTGGTTGAACTCATGACGTCCTATAGTTATTTGTCTTGAAAATAAGTGAATCAGAATTTGCAGCACTCAGAATGGTAATTAAACGGTTACTGTGGGCGCTCTTATTTTTAGATTTTGCTTTGGTAATTATACTTTATTTGTAATTCATCTAAGTCTATATTTGCTAAGCGAAATCTATGATTAAGAGCACCGTCAGTAATGTTTGAGGTCTGTGAGTACAGCCATTCGAAATACGCAATTGGAACAATCTTTTAGTTACATATCGAATTGGACGAAAACGTTTTTTTTTTTAACAGTTGTTATGTCGGTTAGTACATTGGCTCAAGGAGTTCTTGAAAATTAGCATGTTAAACACAAGATAAGCATTGAAATTAAAAAAAAGAAGAAAAAGATAGCTAATTCTAAGCAATAATAATAAGCTAATATCTAATTAGTAATTTTCAAAAGCTTCCAAGCGTCCTTACACAGTTTGTTATAATCTGTATAAATACCTTTATTTTTCTTTAATTTCTTAAAACGGCTCTTGTAGTGAGCGGTTATCTGGCGTATAAGTAACATTATAGTTCTTACAGCGTAGGTAATAAAGTCGGTGCAAAGAAGATAATGACTGTTCTTGACAGGTTGTCCCTTGTACTCGGTATTCCCACTTTGCACCCGTGTCCGTAGCTTAACAACAATGTAAAGTCGGGAAAAGAGATTTTTAATAGGATTTTCTTTCACTAAACATTTTTTGGTCGCTTGCGGAGATTAAATAATTCCTTTTTCGCCGTAAGCTGCTCAAGGTCCTTTTGGCAATCTCATTGTCAAAGGCAGATTTGATTGTGAAATAGATTTCGTGCATCGGAACGTAGGCAATAGGTTGGTAAAATTGTTTTACGGAAATATATATAGTATTTATTTATTTATTGTAACAAAAAAATAATACAGTGAGGGTACAAACTCTGACTGCTGAACTAGCGTAAGCTGTTTGTCGGCAGTCAGTTAATTCACAAAGCAAGAGAAACTTATCACTTATACTAAGTTTAAACATATATAGAAAATCAATACATTATTTTACAAATAAATATGATTTAACAATATGCGCATTTGTGTGTACGAATGCATGTGTATTTGTAAAAAGAATATAAAAGGGTATGTGTAACGTATGTATGGTGTGTATGTGTGTGTGTGTGTGTGTGTATGTGTATGTGTGCGTGTGTGTTTCTAATGTTTGTATTTTAAAAACATTGAATGTTGGAGGTTTTCAATTCAGAATTAGCAACAGGTTTTCTGTTTCTTCATATTTTAGGTCCTTTAGCCAAAGTTTTATTGTATGCTTGATTTCAAAATTTGTTAAATTTCTAGTTTTATATGTAGTGTTAAGTTTGTTGTATAATCTAGGTGCTACATTACTATAGTGTTGTTGGGCAATTTTACCATGAACTCTGGGAACTGGATATTTATTTATTCTTTTACCTGAGTTTTGTGCAAAGGGTATTGCATTTTTGTGGTATTACCGGACGCATTGGTAAATAAATAACTTTCTCACCGAGAGAACATTAGCTTTGTCATAAACCAGATGTGTGGGATGTCTAAATGGTAAGTTAAGGAGAACCTTTAGCACACAGCGCTGCGCTTTCTCTAGTTCAAGTATGTATGTTTTAGCTGCTGATCCCCATGAACAAATGCAGTAGGTGATAATACATTCTACCAATGCTTTGTATGTTTGTACCAAAAGTGCAAAGTCTGATATAATTCGTAGGTTTTTAAATATATAGATAAACTTTCTCAATCTATTGCTAACTGTTGATAGGTGCTTCTTCCATTTTAGTTTGTCATCTATTACGATACCTAGAAATTTGACATCTGATGATTGTGACAAAATAGGACAACTGCAGTTTGTTGTGAGAGCATTATAGGATCGGTTACAGGGATAGGAATGCATACGTAGACAAAAGTCATTTGGCGATGATGCCTTTGTTTTGCTAAAGCAGAGAAATGTTGTTTTGTTGGTGTTAAGTGATAATAAGCTGTCTTCAAGCCATGCAGTCACAGAGGACATGCTTTTTTGAGTTAGTTTTTGTAAACTTTCCCAGGTGTTACTGTGGAAAAGTATAACTGTGTCATCAGCAAACATTTGTATCTCAGCACCTTCAATTTGGTATTAGCATAATTCGTTTATATATATTAAAAACAATGTGGGGCCGAGTGTGCTGCCCTGGGGCACCCCATACCTCCCCGAACTGAAGCTACTAACCTGATCATCAACCTTGACACATTGTTTTCTATCAGTCAGGTAATCCTGGAACCACAAAAGTGCATTTCCCCTCATTCCGATGTTTTCTAAACGAGTTAGTAAGATTGGGATAGAAACTGTATCGAACGCCTTTTGCAGATCCAGGAACACTCCGACACATTTGTGGTTTCCGTCCAGGTGTGCGGTTATCTTAGAAGTCAGTTGCAACACTGCATCTTCGGTGGAGCGGTTAACCCGAAAGCCATATTGGTTCTCACCTAGAATTTTATTCTTTTCCAAATATTTGACTAACCTTTTATTCATAAGCTTTTCGACTACTTTAGAAATAATGCTTAGGAGAGATATTGGTCTATAATTTGTTGGAAGAGTCTTATCGCCGGATTTGTAAATGGGACAAACAATTGCGCTTTTGAATATGTTAGGAAATATTCCCTGTTCAAAGCTTAGGTTAGCTAAGTAGCATATTGGTTCTGCAAGGTAATAACGACATGTTTTTAGAATAGACGATGTTATTTTGTCTATACCAGGAGCGCTATGGGTCTTTAGGCTACTAATGGTACTAAGGACCTCCAAAGGGTCGGTCAGATACAGAGCCATGGAATTCACTGGCAGGTTCGTTGTTCTAGCTTTTTTAGCTAGGGTAGCTTCATCGATATTGAGCTTTTTAAGAGTTTCTTTTGCAAGATTTGACCCGATCGAAGTAAAATTCTATTCTATATCTCAACTTATCTCAAAAAGCGCTGATCAAATTCAAATATTTATTTCTTAACATTGACTTCTTAACATTGAATAACTTGTTCTTATTGACGTTAAATAAAGTTCACGGGTACAATTTTTTCAAAATAAATTTACATTGTCTCTACAGGGTGTCCCAAAGGTCGACGTCAAGCCGAAGCCGGGTAATAGGCTAAGACATAATCGTCATCAGAAAAATACGAGAAAAAAGATTTTAGTCATGTATTTTTCAAATTATAGTGCATTATTGTTTTTTCGAGAAAATATACACCTTGTGTCAGTCTTTTAACTGCTGTTGCTACAAATCTTTACTTTTTGCCAATTTTTCTTTTCTTACGACCTCCTGAATAGTGCTTCTGTAATTTGTAACATTAAATTTTAAGCCAACTGCTCTAGTTTGAAAGATTATGTCATTTTATACCGAACCAAGTATTCAAAATTAATTTTTCACCCTACTTTAACTGCCTGTACTGAAAAAACATGTACTACGCCATTTTGGCAAGTAACTTGTAAAAGTAGCACATTTAATAACAATTTTAAAATGGTGTAACAATTACTACATTATTTCGTAGATTGGACGCAAAAAAATGTTTATTCAAAGAAACGCAGTTTCGAACAATTTCTCTTGACTTACTAAAAATTATTCTAGTGTACCCAAAGCGACCAGAGCATTCAGATTCTGGTTAGAATGAGACAGTGTGAGTCATTCCATAAAGTGGGAGTGAAAGTGGGAGTAAGGATCCTATATTATATTTAAAAAAGATTTTTGAAAGATCAAAGAGATAAGAAGGAAAGTCAGTTTCGTTTTAATTATAACATTTAATTATATCTTCGAGCATTTACAAAAGATGTTGAAATTGTCTTCCTTCAGCCTGAACACATGGACGATCTTAAAAAAATATCTACATATAAGACGGGCAAATCGTCCGTTATTAATGGAA
Source organism: Marasmarcha lunaedactyla (assembly GCA_923062675.1). Taxonomy (NCBI): domain Eukaryota; kingdom Metazoa; phylum Arthropoda; class Insecta; order Lepidoptera; family Pterophoridae; genus Marasmarcha; species Marasmarcha lunaedactyla. The sequence continues at coordinate 5,047,493 of OV281339.1, read as the reverse complement.
TCCACTGCTTACATTAATCTCTCTCGAAGCTCAGGTAATTTTTAATGGGTTTTGAAAAAGTCGTTTTCTTTCACTGCTTCCCAGTAAAAAAAAATCCAAGGGATTTAAATCAGGTGACCGAGCTGGCCATGTGATCATACCACCCCGCCCTATCCATCTGCCCGGACAATCTTCATTTAAATGTTCTCTAACCGAGCGGTTATAGTGCGCTGGGCAGCCATCTTGTTGAAATCACATCTCCCTGAACCCACTCAGTGGCATGTCTTCCAGTAAATGAAATAAATGGTTTTGCAAAAAAATTTAATAAATTTCACAATTTAAGACCTCTGGCTACTCAAAAGGTTCTATGACCGTTCCGTTCAAAATTCCAGTCCAAATATTGACTTTAAAACGATATTGAGATCAGTCTTCTCGGTTCATGTAGCCATCTTTTTTAAATGTGGAATCATCCTAACACAAATTTTTGTCAGTGAATCGTGGGTATTCCCGATGTTTTTGTATCATGATGTCACAAAACGCAACCCGAGGTTCATAATCCTGAGGTACTGGAGTTTGTACTCTCTGTGCATTATATGGGTGGAGCTCATTTTTTTAAATATTCTGTAAGCTGTACTTTTGGGTACGCCTGTGCTTGCCTCAATTGCACGTACCGGAGTACTTGGGTTTTCGTCAACTACTTGAATCACAGGATCCTCATAAGGCAACGAATTTCCAACTTTGCCGTGCACTTAGCTGGTTAGCACTTAGCAGGAAGTCAACCGTCTAAAAAGAGAAGAACCTGGATAACGATCAGCATTAGGGTATCTCTCGCGATATAGTCTAGAGGCAGCATTAGCTTTACATCTGCATTCCCCATAAATGAGGTGCATGTTGGCGTATACTTGTGGCGTATACATGTTGGCGTAGCCATGGTGCCAAAACATAATCACACGTTAGTCCAGGAAAAGGGAAAGGTTGTCGTAAAGAGATCAAAACTGTCCAAATCCAAATTACAAGCAAGCCAGTACGATAAACAAAGCGAAGGGTTCTAAGTACACAAAATAATAAGAACAAATACGAAAAGATGAATGTTGCGGTCGCTGTGGGTACACTAGTATTAATTTTTAGTAAGTTAAAAGAAATTGTTCGAGACTGCGTTTCTTTGAATAAACATTTTTTGCACCCTTTATGCACATTTATGTAGATATGAGCTGCACATTTTTATTTAGAGATCAAATGCTAGACGTATGAAAAAGAGCAAAATTTCTAGTGTTCGAATTTTGAAAAGAATCTCATTATAAACTCAACAAAACAAAATCTCTGCGAAATGTTTTTTTTTTAAGTTTTATAATCTTATAAACACGTTATATATATATATATATATACATTTGTACTTGACATAAATTTTAGGCAATAACTTCAGATAGGCCTCACTCATACGCTTTAAGAGATTTTAATTTTGATTTTTCTTTGTCTTGTCTAATTCCTGCGAAAATAATACTGTTGTTATGAGCCTACGTTAGTTACATGTGAATTACTGAACTCCTTCGATTGTTGCATTTTGATCGAAGTTATTCGAAGTGTGTTATATGAAATATTTTGCGAGACGGTACATCATAAGATTCCCAGCTTAAACGCATGTTTACCAAGTCACATTCCGAAAGCGTAGCGGTCGGATTCCTTAGCCGGTTCAAAGGTAAGTACCAGCTCGAGACTTGGCATTCTTTGCACCTCCTTCCTTACCTTCATAGCAAATACCTTACTTTTATCACCACAAAAGAAATTTAACAATTTACACTATTTTACTCCCCAAGAACACAAGTAACTCGTGCATAAGTAAGCAATATGTTTTAATAACAACAGCGATTTCTTCCGGAATATCAAGAAAACATTACACTGTGCGAGTCATAACGTGAATCAAACCAAACGTAACCGATGTCCGATTCTTGGTGCACAAGTTCACTTTACAGTCGAAACAACTTACCTATCAGTGCAGTAAAAGGTGGCGCTCGTTGTATGCGTAACTGCAGTTTTACGTTTAGCTACGTTACAAAAAGGTTTAGTTCAAGTTTTTGCCACCACACACACAAATCGGTACCCCTTTACGTCAAACAGGTAAAACTTTAGAACTGTCACAACTTGAAATTGTTGTTTGCGCCGGACAAACGAAAACCCGCATGACGTAGTCATGACAGCAACCTATCAAAAAAACATTCAATATGGCCGGAAAATCAAATTTTTTTAGCGAATTTTTTTGAAAAGCCTTTTAAAATTCATATTCGAGTGCGTAAAAACGAATAACGGTTCGCGGTGGCTCGGTAGTGTTCGCGGCTTGGGTTGAATCGGGAAGGAAACATCGCAATTTTACTTTTGGCGCCAATTCGTCTGAGTAAGGCTGCGTTCAGACGCGATGATCACGACCGCGGGATCAATGGGATCGATTGATGCGAGGTCAGCGTGATCGATGGCACGGCGGCTCGTGTCGATAAAGGGGGACGGGAACTGCATGTTTCGTTCGGTGTCCTACTGCATTTACGGCACACAGGAGCGTCACAGGGAGATTCGGATGCGGGTGGTCGAGGTGATTGTGTCTAATTGGAATTGGTACAGGGACTTTATAATTGGGGACTTGTCGTACGGGCGGATCACGACGTCGGAGGAGTACCGGGCGCTGATGTCTCAGGACGGGGAGTACGCGGGTCACGTGGAGCTGCACGTAGTGTCGGAGATCTTCCCGACGTATACGTTCAAGGTGCACCGGGACGGGTACGGAAAGACCATCGACTATGGCCGCGGCAGCACCATCAAGCACCTACTATTTTCGGGCTACTGGGACGCCGGACATTACAGTGTTTTAGAGTACTGATTATCCATTTATTATTCTTGTTTGTGTTGTTCTTATTTATACAAAGCAGTTATGTTTCATTGTTGAAAGGTTTTTATTACTAGTTCCGAAGATATCGTACTTTCATCGTTTTTAAGTAAAAAATAATTCATTTAATATATTTTACTCGCTTTGATCACTTTTTAAAACTTTAACAGTCACAATTAAAAGTTTATTCCCTTTACTTTGGATACGGGTGTTTTATTAAGTTCGATGCGAGTGCCCTTCCCGATTGGAACTAATTCGAAACACATTGTACGGTTTAAGTACAACGGGCCCTTATTTATCCTTAATTAAGTTAAGAAAGCTTTTACAGATCGCTTTGAAAACTTCCACTGTTGTAAGGGACTTATAATTGACGTTGAAATGCAAAAGTTATAAGATCATTTTTGTTTTTTTGGACTTGTTCGGGGCTTATAATATGATTTGTATTGAAGGTGGGCGAGACAACAGCTTGTCTCGGGTTTGGTCCCAGATCCCCATTGGGCATACCTACGCAAGTTATGGGTACAATGACGCTTGCGTAGGAGTTTTCGTTCAACTCATAAAATATGCTTATAGTTATTGTCTAGCCCTAAACGAAAAGTACAAACCGAATGTCTGAAATCTAGGAAGAGGTACTTAATAATAGTCACGAACATAACAACCGCATTTTATATTTTGGTACCAATAGCTCCAGTAATTAAGCAAAAGTTGTAATTTTCAAAGCGAACGGGGGGGGGGGGGATTTTGAATAAACGTTAATAATACATAAATAGAACGCCAAGTTACAAGAAAAAAAAGCTTTTATTGGAATACGAATATCGAGCACGAAACAGCAAGTGCGGTAGGAAGAAATACCTTAGAAATTAATTTATAATTATAATTGATAGATGATTCTAGTTTGTGGTGCCCAAATTGATTCCTTGGGATTATTTCCACAAAGACATGTTCAGTTAAATGCTTTACATTATCCACTTTACAAAGATTTATTATGAAAACTTTATTTAAAAGCACATACTTCAACAGATTTAAAAAGAGCATAGCTCACACGGCATATGCGCAATCGCATGTTTCAGCATCGAGCAATGAGATCATCTTTACAAAGTGTAACACCATTTTTACAAATAGACCTAAAGCTGAACCCTACTGCCTACGTGATACAGTCCAAGCGGGATACGGCCGATCGACTTGACGTGTACGGCGCTGTATGGCGAGCACGCGAGATAAACGCGCCTTTTCCTATTGACGAACCAATTTGCTACGTTCTCATTTTGAATGATTTTAAAATAGGAATGGATTATAAAATCAGTTATGGGTGTACAAATAGCTAGAGTCATAGTTGATTTCGAAAGCAAAGCTACTGGTTGCGTACAACTTCGAGATAAAAAATAGCCTATTATATTTCTGGATAGTATAGCTTCAAAATATTGAAAGAATTATAAATACCAGTTTCTTAGTTTCAAAGTATATCGACTAAAAACCAAACACATCTTTTGTTTATACATATATTATTTGAAGACATTCATACAGTTATTAGTTTCAGTAATTAACTTAAGACAAGATTGGATCATAAACTAACACCAATGTTAACAGTTTTTACACGAACTTTAAACAATCGCCATATTAACAGATAGTCGGTATTTAAATACAGTTCGGATCCGGTGTTCGTCGGACCGCGTCTCCGTGGACAGCTCGGTCAGACAACCAAAAAATTCAGATCTTTTTGACAAACAAAATTTAACTTTATTGCGTGCAGGACTGTGTTCAAAATCAGTAGGCGGTTTTTAGATTTTACGCTGAAAAACCGTTATTCAAAGCTTATTTGCGAAAACGATTTTGCTACCAGCCTTTTATTATATTGTACCATAGACCTATTGTATACAAAAACATTAAAAACCTACTGTATTTTCAAATGCAAATATCTAGTAAATACTTACAAAAAATAGATCGAATGATATATATTATATATATTAATAACTGATTTGCCTTTTCATAACTAACCAAAATAGTTAAGTATAACTAGTTTTCAAATCTAAAAATTATTTACCATATACAGTCTAGGTTAGATTCTAAGAATAGCTGCAAAGTGTCTGACAATTGTGAACAGTAGCTATAAATAGATTTAAAGGCCTAGCCTTAAACCATGACCTAAAATCCGAGATGACTCAAAACCAACACACTCGAGTTATCTTACGACACAGATAACCCAGGTTTACGCGCGCCGTCACTTATACTAAACATAGTAGAGATCACCGCAACATGGTAGAACCTGAACGCAATATACCTGCTACATAATAATAATAAATCCCCAGACAAACATACCAACTGTATGGCACCAAAGTAAGCAGAGTTTGTGTCATGGATGACCATACAGCGAACTGGGGGGAACCTAGAATAAACACACATAGATTAATACAAATAACCATGACCCAAGAACAAACATCTTTGTTCATCACACAAACGAATGCCAGAACTCCAAATTATCGGGCCAGTAGCAAAAACTGGAACATAACCATTGAATGCTCGTTTGTTAACCGACTCGAACGTCATTTGCGCGTAGAGCCCATCGCCGATTACTGAATAGTAAAGTTGGTCGGACTGTACTGTATTTTATAAATATTACGTCATTTAGGTCGACGAAGCATTCAGTAGCAACTAGGAATAAAAACTCTTTTCAGGTAAAAATCTACGCAATCCTTTACTGGCCTATTTTAATTATAATCTCTTTCAAAACAACACGACGCATTGATGACATTATTTGACATTATAAGAATCTAAAGCGCTGCAAATTACGTGTCAATGTCAATGCCACGAATATGACCAATATGCGTTAGTCACGGAGTTATGTGACTAATTTGTTTCACTATCTCGAAACGGAATTTATGCTAAATGTTGGTTATTTTAACACCGCTCTCAAATATAAATAACCTTGACGGTAGTTCGAAATACGTGTATAGGGTGTTAAACCAGACTGGTCGGTTGCAATAATATTTAGGTCAACATTTTACCCAGTTAAGTTCATTATTTTGGATATATCACTAAATAAGATATTTAATTTATCGTAAGTAAAACAGATTTTAAAATTTTCAATTTCAAAAGGTAATTTATTCAAATAATTGTAATTAAATTCAAAAACATTTTGATTTAACAGTCACACAAAGAACCCATTTAAACTTGTTACGGTATGCATATTCGATTGTAATAAAGAATCGAATTCCAAAACCAAATTTGTATACAGCCTTATTCTTAAAAGGATGTAATTCAAAATGACACAGGTTGTCATGCAAAAATGTTTGCACTGTCAGTATTTTCAGCCAGTATCCACCCAGCCCGAATGCGAAAAAAGTTGCATTAAAAGTTTGTAGTAAACATTAAAGTACTTAATCAAAAAATGTTAATACAAACTTCGCATATACATTCCAATAAATATTTAAACATTTACGTAAATGAAAAACTGCAGAAGAAAAAAATTCCAATCAAAAGGTAAATATGGCTTTTGTAGCTAAGTTTCCACACTTAATCTGGATAAAATTAATGGACCATACAAGTAGGTAGTACTAAGGATTTAGGTCAGCTAGCTTTTTATCACGAGCTTGCCGTGGTTTCGCTGTAGATAACAAGATTTAAATCAAATCAAAGTATTATTAAACTTACGCGAAATCAAGTTTGCAGGTACTTGACGCATATATAGGCAGTTCCCAAATGCTGACAAATCTTGAATTTATATTAATATATTATTCTATTAAGTATTTTTTATTAGGTAGTATACATATGTATAAAAATATTATTATACCATAAAATAGTATGCTATTATGGTCATCCATGTAACTAAATAAATAGTATGTTTACAAGTCATCAAATCCAATACCTTAAAAAATTAATAAGAACAAAGAAATTAATATTTTGAATTGAAGAAGTTGTAAAGAACTATCTTCAACAAAGTATATTAAAAGAAACAGTCCTAACATGAAAATAAAATGCAAAAATAAAGATTTTGAGTTTGCAATAGTCATAACCTAGGATGCAAATCCGAAAAATGCCGAAGAACAACTGGTTGAGCAAACTGGTTTTGGAAAAAACTCCCAGTGGTCAACCATATCCATACCTGAAATTCCGTTGTATAAAGTAATATTACAACATAAACATCAAACATAACAATCACAAAAAGAAAAGTTAGGAACAAACTACTGAGTGTACAGAAAAATATATTTACTTTGGCAAACTTATCTCATTTAACATTTTTAGACATTGCAATGAACTAAACGGACCTAAATACCGTACATGGGAACAAGCTGGAGTAACAAAGAAATATTAAAACCGAAACTAAGAAGAAATTACTAGATTCCATATCTTTTGTTTACCTTCCAAAACCTATAGTATTTTTGCGAAATATATTTAAACAAAAATTAAAACGTATCAAAGATCAACACAAAAGGGTAAACCGCTTAATTTATTAGTAAAAGACAAAAAAAAAGTAGTGTGGCTATAAGAAAAACAACAAATGTTAATGACTAGCAACACTGAACAAAACTAAAATGGCAATGCAAATGCTACCTATGAGTAGTAAAAAGGTATAAAATTTGATCAGACCACTTGGGAAAAAATGGAATACAATATTATAAAATAATTGTATAATATAAAACCTGGACAGAGAACATGAAGAACACACAGACTACAAATGAAAAATGGTGGTATGGAATGGTATGTTTCAATGAATTTATTTTTATTATTATTTGTATTTAATTTCCTGATAATGTGATAAATTGATTTTCAATTGAAATCACGTTTAAAAAGGAAATTATTCAGTTCAGTGCTGTTAAATAATACTACCATAATTGTAATTCTGCGAAAACATGCCGTAATGTTATTAGGGAGTTAAATAATGGCATATTATTAATAAAATGTCGTAAATGTTTCCTGTTTAGATGACAATAAAGATAATAAGGTTATACATATTGATGTTTATTTAGCACATAAAATATGCATTATTCACTAGTTAGGTGAAAAGGTGAAGCGAAACTAGTATGGTAAATGATTAACTTTGCACTATAATCTCGACTTCATTTATAAACATAAACAAAAGATAGGAACTAAGTTAGATACCTGCTTCAGCCTTAGATACGCAAGTACCTACTTTTGATAATAAATAAGATTTCGTAACAATACGTCTGCTTCACTTAAGCGTTTATTGGATTAGTCAATGTTTACCTACCTAATAAGAATTTGTACGAGTATCAGTGTTATCATAACAAATTTGGCAAGAACATAATATCAAGAAACGATTCGCTCATGTGTATATCAGAATCACTTCTGGAAATTCGGTCTGATGTGCTTTTAAAACAAGCGTTCAAATCGTGAGCGACGAAAGATAGACGTACGCGCCGGTTCCTCCCGATATTACACATTTGCGGGTAGCACATACAACTGACATCAGCAGTAGACTTGATATACACAAGAACCTCTCAAGACCCAGAGTATTTTTGGACGTGGCGTAAGATTGTTAACGGTGGTTGAAAAGTGAAACAGAAATCGCAAAGCGAGGGCGACTGGCACAAGGCGCTGCCGCCGCGTAAACATTGCAATGATAAGCATTAAACCGCAAGGCATTCTGATTCTTGGTTAGCTTAGGGAATCGACCGCGGCGGCACTCACGCAAGCGCGTCCCGCCATTACTGCCTATCACCCTCAAGTAACCGCCAGTTCGCTAGCTTACGACTATCGCTTTGCATGATTCACTAACCTGTTGCCACTTGTCTTCCAAGGACACCTTCCACTCGAAGTAGCCGGTGTCCGTGACGTCTTGAAGCTCCCTAAATAAATTCCCACTCGGTAACACGTCCATGATTTACGTCGTGATCGAACTAGGATTGCTACCAACCGAGCGTAACAACGACACAACGACTCGCACACGACTGACTGAGTGAGTAACTCCTCCGCAGCCCGCGCCGCAGGCCCCCGCCCGCGGTGCCCCTCCGCATCCTTCAGTCACAGACTAATAAAATAACAGAAGCGTCGTATTCCTTTCTCACTTGTTCGTCCTTAGAGAGAGCCCGGGACCAGATAAGGGACTTCGACTTAGGACACGTACACGAGATTTATTGTTATGATTTGTCAATGTCGATGCTCGAAAAGACAATGATTTATTGTGGTGAAACATAAACCTTCTAAGGGTCTTTAAATGTCGATATTTTAATGTTTATTTTTATATGTTTAAAATAAGCGAAAGAAAAGTCCTTTAACAAACAGAGTAAAAGTAACAAAGTAAAACAAACGTACTTAATTTTAAAAACAATGAGTATGAGTATGAGGTACTTACTAAAGAAAGGAATAACTTTCGACTTTTCTCAAACAATACAAAAAGTTATTTTGTTCATGGCATGGATTTAAACTGAGCCGTATTCAAAAGTTTCTTCGAAATTTATGACTTAATATTACCGAATCAAGAAAAATGAAGTAAGAAAATATCAAACCCGCCATTTATTTTAAAGAAAATGGCGATAATTTAGTGCTCGAAACAGAGCAGCGTAGTGGGAAATCATATGTGACGTTTTCTATGAATTTTGCTGATATTACGGTGATCCAAAAGTAATGATAATAGGATATTTGTGGAGAACATAAAAATATGAAAAATAATTGTTTGCTTCCTCAGATATCCGCTAGGTCTGCAGAAAAAATCATACAAATAGGTCACGATTACCGGGAGGTACAAACATCAGACTCGATCTAAGCGCGGATTCGTTCGCACGTATGTCAATATTTGCTTTCCCGCCGTCTGCTTACTCCCCGTACTAGTTGAGCGCCCCCAATTTCATACCGTCGTTTTCACGACGTTTAGTGTTCGTACAGTAACTTCCTTGAAATGAAATGAAATGAAGTATTTATTTCTCAACATTGACAATTATTTGTTCTTATTGACGTCAAATAAAACATGACTCTACCACTAGTTCGGTAAAACCTTCATGAAGAATAATTTAATATATAATTAATAATACGGGTATAATTTTTTCTAAATCAATTTACATTGTCTCTTTATGTCTATACAAAATTATTCGTATCTGCATCTGTTAGCTCGGCAAGTCACCCCAAGTATCCAAACGACGAACACCCTCAAACGGCACCCGTTCACGAGTTAACGCGAGATCCAGCCATCGCCCTCCTCAACCATATTAGAGGGAAGTGAGCGACCCGTCATTATATTATTTCATTTCAGATGTTTACACGACGCAACTTCAACACCGTCGCTTGCAGCTCGTCGTCGCCGAGCTTTATCGTCGTCGCAACTCCAGCAAGCTCTTCGTTCCAGCACTACGAGTCGTCGTAAGTTCTCCGTGAACATGTGGATACCTAACGGTGATAATTAAGCCTGTTAGCGTTGCCCCGGTGCGCTTCATAGGCCCTTCAGGCCTTTAAGAAACCGTAATACCCAATCCACCGCACCCAATTGCACTGGGCCTTTCCCAGGATGAAGGTACAGTTCTGCCCGAAATAGGGGCATGTCTGCTCACTGCGTGTCCTGCCGTGGGTAGGGAGGTTTAGGAAGTTAGTCCTCGTTGATGGGTTCGGTTCATACATTATATATTTATATTTTTGTTGTCCCTCCTACAACCCTCTCTCCAACTCCCGCGACATGGGGTGTGATTTTGACGCCCCTTCGAGCTGAAAGCGCACCGCTCCCACGAGCGCAGCCGCGACCCAGTCTTCCTTGGACGCAACCTAAGCTGGCTCGGAGCTAGCATCTTTCACTCTTGTTAAGAAGCGTTCTAAGAAACGCTCGAAACAACCCCGGCGTCTTCAACGCCCGCGTCCTCCCCGGTGTCTTCAACACCCTCTTATGTCACGCGAAGTGACATAAGAGGCACCCTCCACCTCAGCGAAGCCTCAGGTTCTACCACCCGTCTTCCTTCGGGAAAAGGGCCGTTGGTCTGAGGTTTCGAACTTGTGCATAGAGCACAAGAATCAATACACCCGAGCTTCCAACTTGGGTGAATCAATTAAAATCATTGATCCATCTATTGACGATTTTAGAACTTTAACTAAGCTTCTCACCGGTAAGCAAATTGTTTACCACACTTATGCTCTCCTAGAAGAGCGTAAAATAAGAGCGGTACTTCGACGGGTCCCGTTCGAATTAGAGAACGAGGACATCCTTAAAGACCTGCAGTCCCAAGGCTTCCTGGCATCCGCTGTGCATAAAATGCGTCACCCTCTTGCCTCGGTGGTTCTCGCCAACGTCCCCAAATCCACGGAGATTTTCAGAGGGGCTGCCACTATCTGGCAGCTAGGCTGGCTTCTCTGGAATCTCGATCGAGGCACCTCATCGCTGCAGTCACCCCGGGCAGTGCCACCGCTGCCAGTTATACTGGCATGCGGCGGTCAACTGTGCTGCCCCTCCCAGGTGCGAAAAGTGCCTGGTGCCTCACTACACCAAGGAGTGCAATCGCACTCCTGAAACTCTCACAAACTACAGGGGCTGCCCTCGCGCACCCCGGTCGCGTTATTATATATTGTTAGCATCACTCTAAGTTAACGTATTTTATGTTGTCACTGATGGCTGGTGCTAACTTTTAGGATTAAAAAGTCATTGTATTGCCTTCTGTTTCCTTGTTTATGTGTATCTAAACATCCGATTCTAGAATGATTTGAGTAATGTTGGGTAAACTGACGTGTCGTTTCTCAAGGTTGCCAGCATTGACAGATCCTTTAAAAAGGATGGCTTTAATGAAATTGGAATCATTCTTCTAGATATTTGTAGGTGCAGATTCTTATTCATTTTATTTCAGAAGTGGGGTAAGTTCCACAATCTCGGCTGTAGATTTTTTTCTTTTCTATTGTTTTCTGATTTTTTAACAGTTCTGACAAGAAACCTATTTAGCACGTGTATTTAATATTATTTTGTAAGTGTGGTGATAATATTTATTATATATTTTGCAGCGAACACGTGGTCAGAGCTACTCCCTGATAATTACATTGAAAGTTTTGTAAGATAGCACTTGGCGGGAACTACTCTCCTGTAGTCATGTTTTACAGGACGAATTTGCAGTTACCTACGGTCTCACAAGGTTTGTGAATTTACGATTATAGGCAACTCCCCGATAGTGTTGAATTTGCATTTAAAGTTTTGTAAGATAGGACTTGACGGCAGATACTCTCATATAGTGGTGTTTTACAGGACGAATTTGCAGGTAATTGTTTTACAGAATAATTTTTGATTAATACTTGGTCGTAGTATCTCGCCGAAAACGTGGAGTCACTATTATTATTATTATTATACTACACTATACTATTATATTATTTATAATTTTGTAAAACAAGTATTGGTAGCTGATTTTAAAGACATTGTTGGTGAAAAAGTGTATATAGAATATTAATACCATTGTGGAGAGTTTGTGGAAAATTTGACAGCAGCCCACGATTTTGTTTTTCTCAGTCAAATGTTGCTAAATGTTCTAAACAAAGTGTAATTATTCAATGTTATTTTCGGTGGAATTTCAACGGTTTATTACGTCAACCTGAATGATTTAAAAAAAAGGGGTGAATTCACCCATATATCGTTTTCAAAGATTACTAATAGGATAATCAATGCAATATCCAGACTTTCAATATCCGAATATGTATGACACAACAAAACATTGCTATTACCCGTGATTTGTTAAGTTAAAATTTGTACCTCAGCGGTGTAACCAGTTCAGTAAGAGCATTTTGCCTGTTGGAATTTTAAAGTAGAATCAATCTTAATAAAAATATATTTGTAACGAACCTAAATTAAAAATGTATTTCATACATTCACTCACTCTTGATTTAGGCGTCAAATATAAAGAATTAAATTGTGAAAAAATAAGTAATTTTCGAAAAGTACGTTGAGAATTCTAAATTAAATCTATGTCAGTTTGTTTGAGATTCCGGATAATATCTGGTTCTGTGAGGGCTTAAAGAAGATCTGTTAATTTATGAGATTTGTGCGTCTGTAGCCTCACGCTGTTAGATGGCCGAATGTCACGATTTGAGATATTAATTGTTGGCTACACTCTGAGTTAATGTATTTTATGTTGTCACTGATGGGTGGCGGTAGCTGTTAGAATTGAAAAGTCGTTGTATTGACTTGCGTTTCCTAATATTCGTTTATTTGAATAACTAATATAACTTGTAGATGTAACTGTAGGTGAAAACTTTATTTGGCTATCGTATATGCAAAAATGTATTCACAATGATTCATAGCTGTAAGTTTTCCTGTGAAATAAAAATAAATAAATTGTGTCTCCCAATTCTAGATTATTTTGAGTAATGTTGGCTAAACTGACATGTCAATTCTCAAGTTTGCCAGCATTGATCCTCAAAACAGGATGGATTTCATGAAATTCTGATCATTCTATTAATTTGTAGGTGTGATTTCAGTTTATTACATAAACCATCAAAATCAGAAACAAATACCAAGTAAAAATACATACAATTTTTAAAATGTTATTCGTCATACATACATATCAAAAATAATGATGAACAAAACAGATTGTATTCAAAGGATTCAAATATGCTTTTATGCATTGTTGCAAATGAGTCTTTAATTTATGCGAGTTAATCCGCGCGAAAACGTACTATGTCACTTCGCTTTTATTATTTATTAACTTTATGATAATTTGAATCTCATCAACATTGTTCAGTAACCAAATTTAAAGCTACTGTTAAGTAAACATTTTTTTCAAAACTCAAAGTTAATTACGTATGTCTACCGTAGAGTGTTTAGTACTACTAACCTTTTATCTTTACGTTATTTAATTATTTTAAAGAAAACTATTACTTTAGTTAATTAAGGCTTTAATTATTAGTTAAAATATATGAAATGATGATTTCCTGTTGAAGTATGCTTATTCCTCTTTTATAATAAAATCTAAGACTATTATTAATATAATAAAATAAGTAATTAGGTACATCAATGTTATTTAATAATGAATTGTTAATTCTCATTAATTGATGATTTAAAAAAATACTTCTGCATTTTTTCCGCCGTTACAAATCATATTTTAATAAATGTTTTCTGAGAACGTCCCCTTCATAGCAGTTTACACGGAAATATTTGAACTATTTATAATATCTGTAAAGTTTGAACTTCTGCAATTTTTTAACGTCAAGTTTTATAAAATATAATTCAACCTTTCATTCATCATTTTAATAATTGAATAAAAAAACGAATTTATCGTTTCGCAAATGAAATGCTGACTAAACCAACTCAAACGGTTTCTTTTTCGAGTTCGCAGTTTGTCTAAACATTTTTGTTTCTTATATGGTTCAACTTCTCTTGAAACTGTCAATCCTCCTTTGAAAAGAAAACAGTTACTCTAAGAAAGAACATAGATATTTTTCACTGCAATAAATATAAATAATAATAAACAGAATATCAAAAATATCAGATAAAAAAATGGTATCAGTTGTTACATTGAATAAGGGTTTGTTTTCGTTGGTAATAGATATGAAAAACTTAATTCACATTCAATGAGGTATAATTTGAAAGTACTTTTAAAACTCAACTTTTACTACAGTAAATAAATAAAAGGGAATCCTGTGGACACCCCGACTAACCAATATCGAGAAAAAGGGTTACATCATTTACATTGGCATTATCCAACATTATTGTTGCATACGCAGTCTTTCAGTAATAAAACATACAAATAGAACACATTAAATTAAAGTAACCGGCTGCGTTCATCTTAAAAATGTTGGTACGCACCCGGGACATACCTATGCTATTGAAATAAGGACTACTCTATAAGTCCCACAGACCCTAGTGATATTATTTTCTCTTATTAGAATCCTGTAAGAACTTTTTGTGAAAGAATATAACGAAGGGGATTCTATTTTTGTAATTGGAATTGATATGATTCGATATATTTATCTTAGGTCCGGAATGTTTCTACTCAACGAAAGGGTATTTATCTTGAAGGGTTGTCATAATTTAGATGCGTGAAATGATGATTATTGTATGATAGCTTTACAATTGCATCGTCATAGCAACTTGAAGGTTTTAGGTTTAAGATTCAGCAAATGTTGAGATTTTTACAGTTGCGAACAGTTTTAGAATACTGAGGTGCCAGCTTTTTTGAGTTATTATTTTGAGTTAGTTAGAAATGAAATAAGTAACTTATAAACTTTGACTTAAACATCTGTTAAACATATTTTATATAGTTTTTTAGGTTTTCAAATGGGCATACGCGTATACAATTAGTTTAGTAGTAAAAGCCTTATATTTCTGTAAAAAGGCCTCCTATTTGACGGCTGAGCACAGTGGGTTGTATCCCTGCCTACAAGCCGAAGGTCCCAGGCACTTGGCATTGTGTGATGTACAAAAAGTTCTTGTCGGGTCATGGCTATTTATATTTATACATGTATGTTTATTTTGGGTTCCCGCCCAGTTAGCTGTAACGGTGCACTGGTTATCCTTGGTGGGTTTGTCCAGGGATTATTATCATTTATTATTATCATAATAATACATGATGAATAAGACCTTGTTAATATCCTTAGTCTGCCTTACCGGAACTATTCTCACAAATTCTATCATTGTAGCATTGCTAGGGGAGGTTGGATAGTCATTTTTGTAAAAACTACTGATGCATATTAACGAGTTTACAACCGAAGATTTACCTTCAAGTTATTAGTTTGTTTGTGTAGATGTTCTGGCTTTTGTCCTAGTCCAAAGTCATAACTTTGAGAATTTTATGAAATAACCTGCTAAGTTTATTTACGATGCAACAGTGTCCTGTTGTCGTGTACTTGTATCACAAAACCAATATATCTTATATGAAAAAGACTTCCATAAGACAGACCCATTTGGACGTTTATTCGTAGTGTGCTACCTCGACCAAATAGATACTGGACGCAACTTCGTGTATGGCATTCGGCCTTCCAATCTCATCTGCGTAGGTAGTCTCCACGAAAAGTTCCAATCTGCGGTTATTGTTCTTTGACAAAATTACTACGAGCAAGCATGGCGCGACCGTTATTGCGCTCTGCGCGCGCGTCGCTCAACCGGCCATGTCCACTTCATTCATAGAATACCCGCGCACTTTACTGTAACTATTGTACTACCTACCTTCACTTCACAAAAAAACTATAGTTCAGCTCAGTGCACATAAATTACATAGATCCTACAGTGTTGGATACAAGGTCGTATTTACTGCAGCAGCTTCGTTGTTTGCATGTTTGTTTTGACGTGGTCACTTATTCAGGTTTCTTTGCTGTGGGTTACGATTGTGTATATATATTTTATTTGGGTGTCTAGCGACCACATAATAATAACCATACATTTATAAACACATTGGCGGGTCTTATAGACTCCACGTATTGTAAACAAGCTATACCCCGTATAGAACTCGCTCTTTATTTGAATTACTTTAGTAAGAGAGCGAATAGTCTTTTATTGTGCTACTTTAGTCTTTTATAGGCCACTTAGTTAGTATTTTAATTAACTCTAGTTATATTACCTACTCAAAAGACACACAGTCTTACCGAACCTACATTTGCATCTTATTATGATATATAAGTACCTATAGTAACATAATCGCATGGCCCTATTATGAATTATTATAATTATATGGCTACAATAATAAAAAAAATAATAACATCTTTATTATCCAAAATTTTAGAACACTAGCGAATACAACTTGTGTCTTCCAAAATCGGCGCGCAGACCAATTTATCTGTCCCTCATTAGGTAATTTTAATTAAATATATCGTGTTAACAGACACTGACACTACATCTATATTGTGTTATAATATCTTAATAATATTTCTTGAAATGAATATACATACAGACCTAAACGAATTGACGGGTATTTCATTTCTTAAATTGTAAATAACGACTGGTTGAACAAGTAAACTCACTAAGACTTAAGTCAATTACCTACAGACAAGTTAAGTAGAGACAATCCACTTTTAGTAAAAGTTTGTCGCGTGCTTCAAGTAAAAGCAGATTACTTATACATATTATTATTTACATAACTTACGATGTTAAACAAAAAATATTCAAAAGTGCTTTATTTAGATATACTTACCAAGAACACTTTAAGTATTTAATTTACTTACCAGATTTCAAAGACTTAATAAAAAAAGTTTTTGCAATATTATGTTATAAATACGTTTATGAATATGTTAAATAACAAACATTTGAAACTGCATTATTTAGAAAAACAATTTTTTTAGAAAAATACTTTATACATTTTATTTTCGCATAACTATTTAAAAAGTCGTTTTTGTTTTATATTCTGCTAAAGGTTAATAAACTAATTATTAATATGTGGCTAGCAACAATTCTCAAATTTTTAAAAAGGTATATTAGTTTTCTTAAACAGGGTCCTAAACTTACTATTTGTGGAGTCCATGTAATTTGTGCAGCCATTACTGTTCTCAGATATTTTATTACCTCAACATTAACCATTGGCTGGCCGTCACAAGGTGTGTTTCTAGTATTGCAGTTGAAAGCAGGAATTTTTATTCCGTAGTTTCTAGAAGGATGGAGACTAAACTTATGTTGAAACATAAATATTTTTAGTAATCCTTTCCTAAACAAACTAAAAACTATGTTAAAACGTTTTACGCCGTTTGTAAAAGGAGCGAAGCGTTTAATTTTTTTTTGCTCCTACAATTTCCTCTTAACGTAGTACATACTACTTTCAATACGTAGTTTTTTTTTGGGCTTTTTTCAAACGTTCACGTTTCTGTACCAACCCTCCTGGCGGTGGACCCACTTGGATATCGTACATCATAGTAAATTTTTTATAAATCTAATATTTATTGCGATCATCTACGAATAATGCGTTGCGGACTGCCTCAGTTGGAACTGCCTATGTTCATTCCCTTTGACCGGAACACGTGGTTATTATGGTGGTCATAATGGCGGAAGGACTGTGGTACCGCCCCAGACTTAACAAAAGAAACTCTGCTGCCTCTAAAGAGTCCAGTAGTTTATTTATAGGTGTTTTTGACTTGACTGACATAGAACTAATTAATAGAATTTTAATTCACATTTATACTTATTGAAAAACTTATATAGCTGCCGTAGTTTACTATAAAATAGACTTTAAACTAGACGATGGCATGGGGCGCTTGACGCGACGGCGACCTAACGCGAGCGCGGACAGATGGTGCGTCATTACAATCTGTACCTGGACGTTTCAGTGGTTAACTTTAACTTTTTTTGATGAATTTATTATAAGAACCTACTCATCAGCCGTGAACTTCGTTGTAATTAATACTTTATGAAGAACCTCATATTTGTGGGAACGACATCGAACACCCGACACCCGACACCAGGGCAAGATGCTCCACCAACGCGCCATGGCGAACGAGAATGAGTTCATCTGCAGAATATTATTAAGGATATCCCTGAATAGTAAAACAGTTGATAAACAGTTTAAATGTTTTCGGAAAGAAAAAGGTTGGAGAGAGTATTTGTGTGTGACGTCATTGGCCGTACCATCGACGAATAAAGTCTAATTATAAGTTACTAATTTTATTTGTGTATAAACAAGAGTGTCTAAAAATATACAAGAGGGAAAAGGAAAAAAGGAAATGAAAATAATTATAGATAAAAAAGCAACGCCTTCATTACTTTGTAGGCATGTACCTACAAAGTAATGGGCCAAATAGCCTAAAGGCTTACTTTGTTTTTCGAAGTGGACTGTTTATTTATGGCTCTATGGGCGTTTTAAATTTCATTGGACTTTGTAACTTAGCGCTGACGTAGCTTAGCCTGAACTTAAACTACTCCTACAAACGAAACGCCTAAGGGCACCCGAAAGGCACCTCGGCTTAGGACGTCATATATTGAAACTACCAATATAACAGTTCGGAAGGGTCATCTTCTGCCAAAGAACCAGCAAGAAACTCAGTAGGAATGCGTACGACGCGTTAGCCCGGCCCAACGGTGAGTAAGGCGATTCGAATGGCGTGTAGAATAAACATACATATATAAATATAAACAATCATGACCCGAGAACAAACATATACGTGTTCATCACACAAATGAATGCCCCGGCCAGGACTCGAACCTGGGACCTTCGGCGTATGAGGCATGGCTACTTACCACTCGGCCGTCAACATCAAAACTTGACAACACTATTCTGGAAACGATTTAGGTATTTATTTCAATATTTAATAATTTTTTTACCTGAAAAAGTTACCAATGTATTGCGGGGTACTTTTTCGCAGCGGTCTTTTGTTCATCAGTATTAAAAAATCGAAATAGGAAGCCGCATCCTTCGTCTAAGCCGTTTAGTCGGTACGTATACGTTGGCAAATATATTAAAATTGTCATATCTGGCAGAGGATAATGCCATCCACTTGATTTTGGGTACTCTATGACTAACCAAGGAAGTTTCGCTGACCTCCTTTGCGTAGTGCGCGTAAAATTAATGACATCTGCGAATTCGTATGTATTATTTTCTTTGCAATGTATTGTTTGTTTTATCTACATTTTACAAAAAGTGGATACCTTTATGGGATCGGTTGTCCACTGAGCGGGGACAATATCGAGATCTGCTCACTTTAAAAACTCACCTAAGTCACGACACGGCTAGGCCTTATAAGCGCGTCAGAATGCCGCGATATTTTAGTAAAAATGAAGAAGAAAACAATTTGAATTTGAAACGATAGATTCTGACTTGCTCCATGTCCGGAGTAAGATGTTGACACGTACAGATCTAGACACGTATTAAACAAAATTTTTTTCAAAAAAATACAATATGGAGCTAAACAAATATTAGGTCTTTACCTATGAAATTGCCGTTTTTCACGAAATAAATGAAGCGTAATTTTTTTATATATTTTTTATTTCTATTAATCAAAATAATCACCCATGCAATCAATGCATCTTTGCCAACGCATTGGTAGCTTATTGATGCCTTTCTTGAAGAAATCAGCTGGACGGGAGGCAACAAATTCTTCAAAGGCATTTTGTACTGCCTCTCGGGTATTGAATTTTTTTCCCGCCAAGAAGTTATCCAAATTCTGGAAAAAGTAGAAGTCTGTAGGCGCAAGGTCTGGTGAGTACGGCGGATCACGGAGAACTTCCAACCCCAACTCTTGTAGCTTGGAGACCGTCTGCTGTGCAGTATGAGGTCGCGCGTTGTCGTGCAGGAGCAGTGGAGCCGAACGATTGACCAAAGCTGGTTGGAGACGTGCGAGCTTCTCCATCATTGTGTTCAGTTCTTCACAGTACACAACTGCAGTAATGCTTGTCCCGTTTGGCAAGAAGCTGTGATGAATTACACCCGCGTTAGACCACCAAACAGTGACCATCACTTTTCTAGGGGTAAGTTTTCGTTTAGGGCATTGTTTGGGTGCTGAACCAGGGTCCAACCAACTTGCTGAGCGCTTACGATTGTCAAACAGGATCCATTTCTCGTCACAAGTAACAATGCGGTTCAGAATTCCTTCATTTGTATGCCTGCTGAGCAGTGCAAGGCACGTCTCCACGCGTACTTCGCGCTGGCGGTCATTGAGTTCATGGGGTACCCATTTGTGAAGCTTTTTTACCTTGCCAATTTGACGCAAATGGACCAATATTGTTTTGATGCTAACGTCGAAAGCTGCTGCTAATTCAGCCGTGGATTGAGTTTCATCAGCTTCCACAATTGCCTTTAATTCGTCATTGTCGACCAAAGTTTTCGGACGACCACGGGGTTCATTTTTCAGGTCAAAATTTCCAGAACGGAAGCCGGTAAACCAATAACGGGTGGTGCGTTCGTTTGTAGTGTTCGCTCCGTAAACGTCGTTGATGTTGCGTGCCGCTTGTGCCGCTTTGCTGCCACGACGGTACTCATACTCCATAATTACTCGAATTTTTAACTTATCCATGATGACGAATAATGTTCGAATGCGTTGAAAACAAAACACTAACTATTAAACAAATGACGATTTTAGAAAAAGAATTCCATGTTTGTCAAATAAAATTAATTTGAAATTAGAATTATCAGTCAAAAAAAAAATATTTTCATTTGAAATGGCCAGTACGGCAAAACGGCAGTTTCATAGGTAAAGACCTATTATAATGGACTGCGTGGTGACATACAAGATTTTTTTAATAGTTTTAATATCTTCGCCACGCTAAATCGCTGCAGCGAGGAAGAAAAAAAGGTGATTATCGCCGCTTATCTTGTAAGATGTAGCCGTGACAGCAACTAGCCAGTTCTTGTTTTTTAAAGCAGATATAGTGTTTGTTACAAAACCTTATATTTAAAAATATTATAAATCTTTACTGATTTTGATTAAATTTCGATTATTATCCTTCAATTCGTATTAATGATGGTTCGACTCATTTGTACAAGCGGTCCATTGTGTACGTTATATGTATATATATACATATATTTCTAGACTTCTTTGACGTATACTCTTACGGCAGCAGGGACCTTTAGTTGCAAAGAAACAAAGAAACGATGCACCTTCTAACATTTATATAAATATATTATTTACTTACACTTGATTAGAGAGAACGGAATATTGGCAAACGTACCATGTGTAATTGTAGCTGAGATTGTTAACAGAATTATAATCTGACTCGGTACGTTCCGGTAATTGAGCTTGATATTCCACGTCGGAATTCCCCACGATATATCGGGAGAAAATTTGAATTTGGATTTCCAAAGCACAAGAGCGGATATTTGAGTTCAAACTTTCGTGTTCAGTATTCAGTTTTGGTAATTTCATTCGTAGGGTACGCACGAAGTACAGTGCACCGTTATGTTTAGTGAATAAACCTCCTTGAACGTATCTATATATGAACAGGTGTATGATATATCAGTGCTTGGCAATGTACAAGCACTTTGCTGATTCGAATAAATCTGTCTTAAAGAGATTTTCTGTATGAGCTTTGGAGTTGACGCAGTTGAACTTCAACTTTGAGATGAGTGATATCTTCTTGTAATATTGTAAAAAAAAACCAGATAATATAATTAAAGATGAAATTTTTCCTTACTCTGCCGGCTGTCACGAGCACGTCTCAAGATTTCGTGACTGTACCTTTTATGCATCAATATATTCTGAAAT
Source organism: Marasmarcha lunaedactyla (assembly GCA_923062675.1). NCBI lineage: Eukaryota > Metazoa > Arthropoda > Insecta > Lepidoptera > Pterophoridae > Marasmarcha > Marasmarcha lunaedactyla. Next base: position 5,025,619 of record OV281339.1, on the reverse strand, counting down.
TGGGTAGATGACTAACAATGTATTTGTAAACGTATGCGAATATGCACATTATTATTAAAAACCAAAAATATTTTATGTTTACCACACAGGTATACCATACCTGATGTATTATGCTACCTACATGTGCGGGCATCGAGTTATAATGTAGTGACGTACAATTATCTCAGAGGTACTAAGTATCACGAATACACAGCAGAAACTTTTTGAGCTGTAAGGGGAGTCGCCTACTACCAAAACTGCCCAAATGCCAACTAGCGAGGCTCTGGCGAATGCTGGTATAACCATTTACAGGTAGGTTTCGACCGCAGCTTGCAACCACCCTCTAGTCAAAGCCATGCCACAAAGTGATCTAGTCACGTTCCGGCATTATGTCTGGAGTTGCCATTGGAGGGGATTGTTCTCGGTAATTGCCCAACGTTAGAGAACCACTTGAACTCGCTTAGTCGTGGCGCACTGGGTGGCTCTTTTTGGAGGACAGGGGGTTCCATATCCACGGTGTTCTACTGGCAGATAGTACCGATCCAGCGACTTGTGAAAGGCTGTCCCACCGGCTGTGCAAAGCAGCCTGTCCTGGGATTGTGGATTTTCTCCTGTTCTGACACGCTAATATCGGCTCTCGTTAAAGACTAGAAAAGTTCTAAAGTCCTGGAAGCTTACTAACGTATAACCCGTACCTAAAAGGGGTAGTCGTGCAGACCCAGCCAATTACAGACCTATTGCAATAAGGGTTGACGTACCTGTAGTCCAATGAGCCCCTCAGCGACAGCTAGTATGGTTTCCGCGGTCACGGTGTACGTCACTCAGTTATGGAGCATGGCTTTGGATGGGCACGACGAGGCTTTAGCCGTATTCTTGGATATATCCAATTCTGGCATGAAGCTCATTTAAGCAAGCTACCCGCGTATGGCTTATTATCTGGATATCAGATCTTTTGAGGGATCGACAATTAATGGTGATAAACGCCTTGGTACTGGATCCGTGGTCTTTGCAACACCATTCTTGCTGCACATTAATGAAATTCTATCAGAGGACATTATTGATTACGCTGCTGACAGCACTGTTATAGAGAGATATATATCCAATGCGAGAACGAGTCAAAACGATTTGACACTAAGTAGTGTTTCCGACTGGGGTGATCTTGTGAAATTCAACCGTACCAAAACTCATCTCTATTCTCCGCTAAAAAGAGGTCACTTACCTTAACACCGCCTTTCCAAAGTTTATCTGTGCCTATTACAAACTATGTAGGGCTTCTGGGCATGACCGTGACGAAAGCATGACACACGCAGCTTCTAAAAAATTAGGCATCAAAAGGTCCGGTAGGACTTCAACTTTGAACAGCTGTTAAACCTTTATACAGCACAAGTTCAATCCTGTACGGAGTACTGCAGTCATCTCTGTAATGATTCTGAGAACTACCAGCTTGAAGCTTATAAAGGACGACCAACTCTCATTTTCAAGGATACACAGTGTCGAGGATCGTCGCAAAGTCGCTAGTCTATTGGGTTTTTACATATTACACTTTAGCAAGTATGCGAAAGCTCTTTTTCAGCTGATCGAACCATACCCTTTTCTCCACCGGTAAAAGAGGCGCAGACAGAAATTCCATCCGTTTATAGTAGCCTAAGCGTTTAAACAGCTCCTTTTTGGCCAGTGTTGCCAAAGAGTGTAACATTCAAGCGTGGAGTGAAATGGTACCTCTTGGACAGGCGTGTACCATACTAGTTTTCATCATCACTTACCATCAGGTGAGATAGAAGACAAACGACAGCTAATTCGCAATATAAAGAAAATAACTTGAATAGGCCATTACAACGTCCCTCACGTGGTACAAGGGCCCATCTGAACATTGCATTATGTCGGGCATCAACGGAAGCCTAGCAGCACTGAACGATTGTCTTAAGAAATTGCTCCGAGAACTCCCATTTTACTCCTGTATAGAAACTTAGGTATCATTATTGAAAATAACAACAACTCAAAACTATTATTAAATAAATTTTTATTCATCGGCAATCAAAGAAAGGAACGTTTTTTTAGTACATTTTGTATAGAAATGAAATATACTGGACTGGTTTCCTGTGTGTATTGCTGTGGCAAGATTTACCAAAGCAATTTTAGGTTACTAAAAATGAAATAGCAATTTCGTACATTCCACAGGCTATATTGGTATATATTACTTCATTAAAGACGGCCCAAGAGTGAATCGTACGAAGAGAAACATCAAAGTAAGAAACCGTTCCGTGGCATCGTAGTTTACCTGATGTCCAAGGCCACTTACCATCAGGGTGTCGACGATGATAATACTAGAAGCGGAATTGATCACTGAACAAAAGTAATTAGTCTGTCACCTACAGCAGCTTTCATTTCCTGTGTCTACATTGACATATCGTTGTCGTTAAAGAATTTATTTTGGCGGTAAACCCAGAAGGCGAGTTTTAGGTTAAATAGTAATCATAACACCCCATTAGTAGTGTACTATAGGGATTTGTCGTTATAGTACCTATTACTTATACTTAAAAACTGTGAAGTAAAATTACCAGTATGTGCACTACACACACACGCACACAGCAACATAACTTGCCCACTAGGATTCACAGAACACAAAAGGATTTGGGATGTTATTGTTAACCATTGTCCGCCAGGAAACCACAAAATTATCATAGCAGTTCGTAGTTCCGTTGTCTGTAAAGCATTCGTTTGAAGCAAAGTTAACTCGAAACCCACTTGTCATACATTGCTTGTTAGCGTAACGAACGTACATTGTTCAGCGGCAACGAACGGTCAATGTACACTAGACCTTTATTGTTACTTTATTGAATTTGATATCTCTTTGGTTTGCTAATTACATAGCCCTTGGCTGTGTGTTCGATTTTGTGTGTTTAATTGCGAGACCTGATTAAGAGCCACATATTTGCTATTTTAAAATATTTACTTCAACGTTTTAATTTTTTATACAAAATATCGAATGAAGTCTGCCAGTGTGCGGCGTGGGTTTCGTACCGCGACCTAAGGTTGTGTATCTTAATTTCTTAAAGACTGGTCCAGGTCTTCAGTGACCATTGGACTGGCACGAACCTCGCGCAAATCATTAAGTTTAGCCATACAACTAGGTAAGTCTTCCAGCATTATTGGTTCAGTGTCGGGGAGCAAACATCTGCGGCAGGTATTCTCTTTAGGATTTTCTTGTTTGCTTATTTGTTTCGGTTTAATTTAAAATAATTTTTTTTTATTTGTGTTAAATAAGTAATTTTTTATTTTGGTTACACTTCTGTATACAGGGTGTAAAATAAAGGAAGCATAACACTTAAGGGTCAGTCAGCTTCCTTTATGTTACACCCTGTATATATTAAATTAAAGCCAAAAAATATATTGTTCTTACACTGGTTCGAAAGCTCACTCCAGAACCTGTTGACATCTCGGTCTTACACACACCTACACTCGCACATACAAGTACTTGCCCCACGTCTTAGTCAAGTAAACCAAAAGTCGGAGGGCTTAGAACTATAAGGGAAATCGGATCTAAATTTCCAGAAGAACTAAATTTCTAGGCCAAGTTAAAAATTAAACCATAGACTGAAATCAAAGCATAAAGCATACTTAGACTAAGGCTTATCTCAGCTAAATAGTCAAATAAAAAGCGACTTTGTTTCATGCGCTTTAGAATACATATCCAGGACACATGTGACACCAATCTTTTCAAAATGTGTCGCAATTTTCGTCTGTATTCTGTATATTACAAAGCTTACGTACAAATTTAGCTAAGTCAGAGTCAAGCAACCAGCATTCTATAGATTCATCCCTTGCTGATACCTCCTTGTATTCATATTTAGTCTCGTACCGATGACTCTTAATCGGACATAAAACCAGTTATTTAATTGTGCGGTGCAAGAAAATACATATTTGGGCTACCTTAGGACAAAACGGGTAAACAATGTAAGCATTTATACTGTACCAACTGCATGAAAAGTGTAACATAACTTTAGAGGAGTGCTGAGAAACTGAACTGTGCGAGAGTATACTGTGTAACCCGTTCGACTCTTCTTTTTTCTAGTACTAATTTGTAACTATCCTTTTTTTAACCAACAACCTAGTTATTTCAAGTTCTAACGCACGCATCAATAGCTTCTTTGCACCACTAACCTAACCGAAGGATCATTCATCAACTTGCGATGGCAAAATTCACGCGATATTTGCTCTTCAGGCGCTAATAGTCGAAAACATCGTAGGAAGTACCAGCGATAACAATGCGATAGCAGTTCGACAACAGTGCGATAATCGCCGATAGCTTTTCCTACATAATACCTCAGCCGCTGTTTCTCGTAAACTTCAGTCACTTTCTTTACCTTTGAAAGATGTGCAAAATTATGCGTTTTTTACTTTTAGTCTAGGATACACACATAACAATATTTGCTTACTTCGAGGACATGTCTACTTGTAGTTCCCGACATACTTAAAAACACGTTGATCTCGGGAAGAAAACAACTGAAGAATATGTTGATATGATGAACATTACAATAATGGGCTAGCAGTTTTGTGCGGAACCACACAAACTACTAACTGGTAAACCGTTACACATTTATGAATAAAATACGGCCTGCTCTACGTCGGAATTTTCGAACAGTTTAAGAATCAAATCATTTTATTTGTACAAATATGAGCAAGTACATATGGTGGCTCAGAACAGATAAAATTATAGTTTAATTCATATTTAACCTTTTTGAGTGTGCACAATTCAGTAAAAATATTAATATTCAAAACCAGTAGTTTACATTACACATTTTATTGAGATTATATCATTTAATTATAAGTATTCTGTTGTCATTAAAATGTTTGATGATAATATTTAACGATGCAACATTAACGAACTTTATTCGGAAAGTGGCTTACCGACGACTGCTCTGATTAAGTACTGAGTATTTAAAATCACACTTCTTGGTTTTACTCACTCGTATGGAAGCCGAAAAGCGCTTTGAACCAAAAGTTCGTTATTTTTACAAAAACCAAGGCCAATGAAAACCAGTCTCGCGAGTTATGCAATCACCGATCATTTTTTCTCTCTTTAAAACAAGCTATTCGTGGATCGATTTTTTATAGAAAATATAAAATTTTTATCAATATAAAACATTTTACATACTTATAATATAATTAATTATTTTTATTCGAATACTAAATATTATTGTAAATGTGAAAGTGAGATTGTTGGATTAGTAATTTGCTTGTTTGCTTTCACGTCTGTACGATGCGTCCGATCATCAAGAAATTCAGCGTTCAATGCATGTCCCGGGTTATATGCCATTGCTTTTCGTTAAAAAAAGTATTGATCCCATAAAACCTAGCCTAGAATAAATATAAATAAATTAAGGAATTTTTAGTAATTCTTCTATTATTGTATAAAGTTTGTTCTAGTCGTTCAAAGTTTAATTGCGCGTAAATCTTTTTTTCCATCATTTCTCCAAAAGACGTCACAAAGGACAAATTTAGGACGGAAATACTACCAATATTGTTCTTTTTACCTGGGGTTATGCTTTTCCAGTGTATTATTTTTTTCATGGTGAAAATCGTTTTAATTTAATTTACTCCCAAACCAAATTTCGAATCATATAATAGCCTGGAAAGCGCTTTCTCATATTTAATACCAAACAAGTACTTACAAAATGCTTTGTTTGTTCAGTTTTTTGTTTGCTTATACAGAAATATTAGTCAATACAGTTCTTCGATAATAGAAGAGATACGAACTGTTAAATTTGAGCGAGCAAAATATGACAGTTTCGAAAACAAGTGCTGCCAAATATACCACCTACAGTTAAGTTAATTTCTCAGTTATTTATACAGTATTTTAAATTTTGGCATGACAGATGAACTTGCGAATTATGCGATATTGAAGTATCTAATAGTTCCAAGTAAGCACTTTGCAGAAGTAAAATATTACAAATAACATATTCGTAACTAAGACATAATTGCTGGTACATACTGTTAAACTATGGAGGGTAAATAAATAATACTACGACTTACCAGTATCCCTTATCTGGCCACTTATGCTCCAACCTCTAAGGGTGTGGCTTATCTGTATATATTTCGGGCTTAGTACTATTCTGTACACGATGCGCATTATGCGTCATATACTAGACGTTTGGAAAATATTTACCATTGAATACTTAATATACTATCCAGCTTATCCTACTACATAATATTATTAATGTGAAGGTTTTTCTAATAATAATATAACATAATAAATCCCCAGACAAACACGCCAACTGTATGACCCCAGAATAAACATACATATATAAACACAAACAACCATGACCCGAGAACAAACGTCTGAGTTCATCACACATGGTTTAACTGGTCGAAACCAGGTGCCGCGTAATAGTCCACGGTGAGTCGGGATTAAGGCGGTGTATGTCCGACGATCCTCGGTGTGGGTCCGGGTCCCGTGGAGTTCGGAACAAGTTGCTCCAGTGAGTCGGAGGCTGCCCCAAGATGCCGAGGTGCAGGACTTCCCCAGTGCGTCGGGGTGGTGCAGTGTCGGTGCGTAGTGGCTGGCGGCTGCGTCGGCCAGGAGAGAAGTGCTCTGCTTGTTGACCGGCCAAAGGTTGCAGCGCTGCGTGTCGAACAGGAGAGAGGTGCTCTGCTAAGTACCGGTCGAAAGTGCTGGTGCTGTGCCAAGTCGCAGGTGGAGGAAGAGGGGTGACGACCAGTCTTGCAAGGCGCTGCAAGGTCGTGGTCGCTTATGCCCGTGTTGTCCTCTGGAAGCTGGTTCTGGCGTGGAGTCTTCGCTGTTGGTGTGGAGAGTGATGATGACGATGATGATAATGATGAAGGCTGCTCATGTGCTCTGCTCGGGGTCACCACTTTAGGGAACTTAACCACGCGTTCCCACCGATAGAAAAGGGTGAGCAGGCCGCGGCCCACGGCCCGACAATCGTTGTCGGAAAGTCATATATATTCTAATCGCTTAAGTAAAGTTGATATTGCGATGTAGAACACGCGTTGTGATTGGTCGGTTGAGTAGCGCGTCACCGCTACAGACCTATGGCGTATGAGGCAGGGTTACTAACCACTACACCACTCGGTCATCAATGTTGTCGTATGTTTGGGTGTTTGTTACTACATTTTGGTGAAATGCGGTATATAGATGAAACATGACCTGGAATAACATAATATAAGCTAACTTTCATCACAGAAGTGTACTACTTCTCGCTCAGGTTTCGAGGAATACGCAAGCGAAGGCAAATTCCACCGAGTCAATATTTTAAATAAATAATAAAGATTTTAGTGAAATCTTCCTTTCCACTTTATATCGAACGGCACTTTGAAACGATATTAGTAGCATTTTTGAACCCAAAATGCAGGCTGAGATCATATAAAAAATTGTCAGTGATTTATTTATTTATTTATTTTCTAATTCTTGGAAAACTTACAGCTAAGTAACAATTGATTAAGTTAAAAATTATAATTATAAAGAAGGCCATTTACAAAGTTCTCACATGTAGTGTAAATCACGTTATAATATAAATAAGTCGCTAGTATAAGTAGATATATGCATAAATACAAACATAATATTTTATTTGATACAGACACAAGAAGAAGATTTAAATTGAATATAAATACTAACAATAAATGTTTTTAAGAAAAGAATGCTTTGGCCATGGCTGACTTGACACTTGAAATGCTGGTACAAAATGTCAGTGATAAAGAACACAATTTTTTTTACTATTTTTATAACCGTTAAATGAGCACGTACCCACCTGATGGCGCATGGGCATAATTAGTCATGGTGTTCTATGTTTTTGTATAGATTGTGATACATGTACCAACTAATAAAGCGTTTCTGACCGTGGGATTCAGTTGGGATTACTTGTGTTCCAGTAATTTCACTATAATCTCCTTCCCTTTAACCGGAACACAACCATGTAAGTGAGATAATTTTGGCGGTAAAAAAGGAAGGATTGTAATACCACTCCAGGCGATATCTAAACGAGAGAACCACTGAATTCATAATATATATTAATTAACAATTTATTTTAATAGCCATATGTGCACCGCAGGGGGTTAATGGGAGTTAATATAGAATGCAGGAGTGGCTAACTCAGACATTGAGAAGTCAGAAACAACAGTCTATGTATGTAAATATTGAGCTATTTACTTACATAAAACTGGAACGGTAACTAAGTTCTTGAACGCACTAGGTATACTACGTTTGACCAAAGTTTTCAATTTTGTGGATCTGCGTGTGAAGCTACGTTAGGTACATAAACTATACGTACATGTTTGATCCTTTATTTTATGTTTGTTACTGCTAAGATCAATGAGCATCGGGCCCACGTAATGTTTTTTATTGGTCTATAGTAATTAAAATAAATAATAAATAAATAAATAAATCCCCAGACAAACACACCAACTGTATGACCCCAAAGTAAGCAGAGCTTGTGTTATGGATGGCCATACAGCGAACTGGGGGGGAACCCAGAATAAACATACATATATAAATACAAACAACCATGACCCGAGAACAAATATCTGTGTTCATCACACAAATGAATGCCCCGGCCAGGACTCGAACCTGGGACCTGCGGCGTATGAGGCAAGGCAACTTACCACTACACCACTCGGTCGTTATTTATTTTATTGAAATATCTATTAATTATGATTTATTCTGTTGTTTCCTTCTTTTAGCAGAACACTAATTGGATATTTTGCCAGTTTTGTAACTAGGAATGACCTTCGTATTTATCTAAGGAACGTAAACGCTGAAGTCTTGAGTATTGCCTCATTTTGCAAAAAATACCTGTTTTAGCTAGCATAGTATAGTATATTATGGAATGAATTCTGAATAATATGTATACTAAAACCGTCTTGGAATATACTGAAGTGGTAAAAAATTGTAGAAATTACCAGGTTTCTCTCTTATAAACGAAAACTTGCAGATTTTCACTATAAATGAAATATTAATATTTTCAGATATTTTTGATGTCTTTATGAATAGAACGGCCAATTCAAGATTTTGCAGCCAATTTGACATTGGTTAGTGGTTATTCAACTCTGGTTGGTAGGAATAGAAATAAATTTTATGACAATTGGAAACGAAATGCGGTAGGTGTATAGAAATAAGTTGTTTATAGCTAATTATAATTTGAAACTAGACTACAAGGAAATTACAGCCCCTAATTATAGGCCTTAGAATAGCTACAGCCAGCTAGTTTCTAATATTTATAATCTCTTTGTGGTGAGCCCAGTCCTGTGTTTAATTATAATCTTTGTTTTAATAATAGGTCTTTACCTATGAAACTGCCGTTTTGCCGTACTGGCCATTTCAAATGAAAATATTTTTTTTTGACTGATAATTCTAATTTCAAATTAATTTTATTTGACAAACATGGAATTCTTTTTCTAAAATCGTCATTTGTTTAATAGTTAGTGTTTTGTTTTCAACGCATTCGAACATTTTTCGTCATCATGGATAAGTTAAAAATTCGAGTAATTATAGAGTATGAGTACCGTCGTGGCAGCAAAGCGGCACAAGCGGCACGCAACATCAACGACGTTTACGGAGCGAACACTACAAACGAACGCACCACCCGTTATTGGCTTACCCGCTTCCGTTCTGGAAATTTTGACCTGAAAAATGAACCCCGTGGTCGTCCGAAAACTTTGGTCGACAATGACGAATTAAAGGCAATTGTGGAAGCTGATGAAACTCAATCCACGGCTGAATTAGCAGCAGCTTTCGACGTTAGCATCAAAACAATATTGGTCCATTTGCGTCAAATTGGCAAGGTAAAAAAGCTTGACAAATGGGTACCCCACGAACTCAATGACCGCCAGCGCGAAGTACGCGTGGAGACGTGCCTTGCACTGCTCAGCAGGCATACAAATGAAGGAATTCTGAACCGCATTGTTACTTCTGACGAGAAATGGATCCTGTTTGACAATCGTAAGCGCTCAGCAAGTTGGTTGGACCCTGGTTCAGCACCCAAACAATGCCCTAAACGAAAACTTACCCCTAGAAAAGTGATGGTCACTGTTTGGTGGTCTAACGCGGGTGTAATTCATCACAGCTTCTTGCCAAACGGGACAAGCATTACTGCAGATGTGTACTGCGAAGAACTGAACATAATGATGGAGAAGCTCGCACGTCTCCAACCAGCTTTGGTCAATCGTTCGGCTCCACTGCTCCTGCACGACAACGCGCGACCTCATACTGCACAGCAGACGGTCTCCAAGCTACAAGAGTTGGGGTTGGAAGTTCTCCGTCATCCGCCGTACTCACCAGACCTTGCGCCTACAGACTTCTACTTTTTCCAGAATTTGGATAACTTCTTGGCGGGAAAAAAATTCAATACCCGAGAGGCAGTACAAAATGCCTTTGAAGAATTTGTTGCCTCCCGTCCAGCTGATTTCTCCAAGAAAGGCATCAATAAGCTACCAATGCGTTGGCAAAGATGCATTGATTGCATGGGTGATTATTTTGATTAATAGAAATAAAAAATATATAAAAAAATTACGCTTCATTTATTTCGTGAAAAACGGCAATTTCATAGGTAAAGACCCAATATATTTGATAAGTTACTATAACGTACCCGTCATAATAGATGTTCGGGCGTAAACATTATCCAATTCAAGATAATAAGCGTCCTTGGTATTCCTCAAAACACTGCTTTAACACTTTAAAAATAACTTCCCGAGTTCCATTACAAATTGTCGTTATTGTAATCTTCTTATCCATGATAGAAATTTCGCAAATAATATACTTAAACGTACTGAGAAATAAGGAGAATTGGGGACTATTCAATCAAAGAGACCTTATGGTCACTGTAGCGTTTCAGATATCTCAAATTTAGAGTTGCTAAAGACACAAACTCTTTTGTTCCAAAAACATTCATTTCGTGATTCTTTTGACGCACTATAAATGAGTTCATTTGTTTATTTGTTTCGCGTCCTCGCCTGCTTTTTTTTCAAAATGGACTGTTTATTTGTTGTCCTATTGGCCTTTTCAATTTCACAGGACTTTGTGGTCTAACGCTAAGGGTGCTTAACCGGAAGTGGCCTTCTCGCCTGAACTACTCCACCGATTAATGAAATTAGATTAATATACGTATTCACATTGCCAGGGATCATATAGCAAAACCTAGTATATTTATAGAACTAATCAAAGAAGTGATAATCAAGAAAGCGTGGAATAGCTACGCAGGGATAAGCAAAGAATTGTCGCTCCGCGAGAAGCCACCTACAGACCACCTTGAGGTCATAAGACCAAAGTCAATTATTTGAGCACCTTTTCTGGCAACTGGTTTCTTTTTGTTTTCTGAACATATAATCGCCTTGTAGACGTTGTAGTCTCAAAGAACTAAAATTGAACCCATGCGCCTGTTGATTACTTTTATCTAAGATATCCTGTAGTAAATAAATACCACTCTTCATAAATCTACGCGTACTGATTATTTCTTTAAGTTTTCAATGAGTTAAGAATTTTAAATACTATACGTCATGTTTTACTTAACATTCATACAAGGTTTCCTACTACAATTCGGGGGATTGTAGTTTGAAATTGAAAATCTTTTTTGCAGGAAATAGATACGAATTTGGTGGTTTACAAAATGCATCTGACTATAATTTTTTGGCAGTGGTTGATGTTTTGTTACATACGATAACAGAATAATAGATTAGCCCAAACAGGTAGTACCTACGCGAATTATTCAACAGCTCAAGCGACCTATACAAACGTACCTAATTGCAACATCCAACTACTAGATGTTCACATGCGTACATGTCATTCAGCATGCGATGTCCATGTTAATGTCGAATACATAATTTCATGCACAAATTAACCGTAATCCTTAACCCAGAGCAGAAAGCTAGTAATTGGTCGACGGCGATAATTGCGAGCCATAGAAAACATGCAGCTAGTTCCAACAGCGTCGCTGTAAGGTTTGTAATAGAAATCAAGGTTGTGACGTTTTATTTTATTAAGTACCCTCAATTTTTGGTTTATTGAATCATGACTGATTCAAAGGAGACGTTTCAATATTTAAGGGGCGCTCGGCTAGCTTTTCTACGGTTGTTTCCAGGGTTTTAGAAAATAAGTACAACGAGTATTGAATGCCAATATTTCACAATATCGTTAATTTTGTCTAAGGAAAACAGTTTCAAATACGTAAAACTACAGTACATATTGAATACATGGCGTCGTCTGTTGTCATCATACATGCTTATGTTTTATTTGTATTTCATATTTGAGGTTAATAATTGTGCTGTAACTTTTATTTTTCCTTTTTACGAGCTTCTCTGGAGGTTTTCGTTTGATTTAATTATTTATCATTAATATAACAACTCGTAGTGCGTATCGATTATTAAAACCTAGTAATACAGTCTGCTCTAGTTCGACAAGCGGACCTGAACTTACCACAGGCAAGGCAGACAACAAGTTGCCACAGACTCAATGGTACAAGCATATTTATAATTTGGTTCAACATGGCGGAATATCGAAACGTCACCTCGGTGTGGCCACATGATGTTTTGCTTTTTGTCTCAAAGTAGAGCATAATGCAGCATGTAATTTTTGAAATATTTTTAGTGTGGTTACCAATTTTTTCATACATTCCAAATTGGTGTACATCACGCTAGCCGAAAATGAAAAATCTCCTTTGATTCACTGATCAACGCCACCTATTGGGCAGTTTTATATACTGGCAGCGTTGAAAACACATGCCAGGTGCCTGTTGAAAGAATCTTTTCTTAAGTTTTCACGATACATACTTTAAATAAAACACTTTTTACCGGATATTATCGCGTATATTTTAGTTAATTTTAAAATTATTTCGACGTTAATAATTTTAAAATTAACTAAAATATACGCGATAATATCCGGTAAAAAGTGTTTTATTTAAAGCCTGTTGAAAGAGTCTAATTTAAAAACGGTAAACGGTAGGTGTAAATGTTCGCGAGCTTTTATGAATCTTCGCAGATGGAATAGTGGCAAAAATCTAGTTTTAAGTTTGATTTGTAGACAGTAGTAGATATTTTTTATATTAAATAGTTACAAAACCACATATGTACCTATTTTCAAACAATTAATAATTATTAAAACAATTGGGAGTTTTATACTACGAGTATAAGTTTGTTTTGTCATACCTACGGCATGTATTACATGTATATTAAATGTACCACGTGTAAGCTAGTACATTTAGTGAGAGAAACGCCTACCTCTCTCGCTTTAGTGTCGTATAAGGGTCATCTATCACTGAATTGAAAAAACTTTCCGAAGCACTGATTCGTTACCTGTGTCAGTTAGCTCTAAGTTTATTACGAACAATTATTACAGATCATTCTACAGGTGCTCATTAATTTATCGATACAATAAAATTGAGCAAGATGGATGAAAATATTTTTAGTTCAGTTAACCTGAATTAACTCACTCTACTTGTTAGTTGACTCTAACTGTTAGAGTGAGTTAGTTCAAGTCTTGGTTTATTCAATAGTACCCGTTTTTAACTTGTAGATAAGTCATAAACAGGTAGACTAGCTAAGGCAAAAACCTTCTTTCGTTTCGGTGTAAAAACATTATATACAAGCAATAATAGGTAAATGGATTAATCAAGCAAACATAGTTAAATGGATTGATCGAACAATAAAGGTTTGCGAATAATGGGCCAAGTGATCATAAATAATTGAATGATATTGATGATAGTATGTAGTCAATTCAGCACTGAATGCCTTCAATACTCGACGACTTGAAACTAACAGAACTAATTGGGTTATAATTTATATTTATTTGTATTCTTCGATAACCCAGCTTTTGCGATATTCCCAACGGATTTTACTCAATTACTTGGATATAACCAGCCACTCTCTATAACTAGACTTGTTTCATATCATATGACTTGTGTCATTATGTAGGTACCAGTTTAAAATTTATAGTTTATTTATTTATTTATTGTTTGGGACAAATAACAATCGTGCACTTAATATTGCAATATTGTTTTTCTTAAAGATAAACACTTGTTGCAGATCAACAGCATTATCCACGGCATACTAGTATCGATACTTGGTTTTATGAGACAACATGGAAGAGTATGTAAAAAATATATATAATATATAAAAAATAATAATAATGAAGCATTCAAAAACTAAACCTTAGAATTTTGATTGTCAATTCTCTCTTACATTTGTGTTTGGTGCAAGCATGATAATATGCTCATTTTGAATAAATTTGGTGATAAATGGAATAAGCCTACGTGTTCAAAAAACTCATTGTATGTTTGAAGCAAGCGGTGCAGAGGCGCGCGTGCGCCGGCGTTGGTACGACAAGGAGCCGTCGCGAATAACCGCCACGCGCGCGCTCTGCGCCGGTTACATGTCCGTGGTACAACAATACATATTTTATTGGTTAGGGTTCTACAGTCTATAGTTAATAACTCATACTATTATTATGTACAATATTAGTTGCTCTTAAAAATTAACAAAGACTGAGTTTGTAAATTCGATTACATGATAAAAAATTTTAGAATACAATCGATTGCAAGTGACAAGTTGAAAAGTAAGAATCTGCCTACTTAAAAGAACTAACTGAGAAAGTATACGCTCATTGTGAAAGAAACAGTCAAATTTATTCAAAAACAAAAGCAAGTTACTTGCAGACTTAAAATATTGTTACGTTTATGTAACTTTGCTTCTAAAAAACTTAAGGGGTCTCACGTTCTCTCTACAACACAAATTACTTTTTTGGTTTGATTCTCTTGATAAAATCTATTGGTTATATACACACGCACACACACACACACATTATTTTATGTTTAAAACGACGCAAAAAAGTTGAGCTTGTGGCAGCGTACGTCGGCCTGTTGTTCTATTGAAAGTTTAAGATGAATCGGTTTGGCGGTTCAAAAGTTATGAATGCTTTTCCTATCAGTCAAGTGGTTTATTAATGTGCTTACAAACGACTTGTTACCTGTACCTAGAAATATACACAATATATTTTTGTATTTTAACTCAATGTGACCAAGTATTAAGAGAAAATGTTTTATTTGTACTCGTGAAGTTGTTTGTCGAAAATATAATACTAATTTAAAACATTATATTGCATAATTATTTAGCATCATGAGTTTGAATGTACCTTACTAGTTAATGCTACTACACGAAAAAAGCTTCCTGAACAAAATGCCTGAAGCAATATAACTATTTCAATTTTTACCTTTCACTTGCAGGAGTGGGTTTACAATAGTCTGGAAAAATACCGGCGCATGTTAAAATGTTATAATCCGTTTGTTTTAACCCGAGGCATGTGTCAGTAGCAACAAAAACAAAGTTGTATTTGAAATTGCAAAGTTAAGCGCCTTAATTGAGTTTTGAAGCAAATTTAATTAAGTCTCAAGTTTTCTATGTACCTTGTTTTTGCTAGCTTGTTAGCTTCTTCTCATTCAGGAACATTCTTATATTTATTTATTTACTTCTATTTAAAGGTTAACAGCCGTTTACACATAATAAACTAACAATTTAATCGCTTAAGGCTAATAACAAACCTCCACTATTTGTTAAAAGAGTCACTAAGACTTATAGTGACACCGATTTAATGCCACTGTGTTGATTCATTCATTCACGAGAAAGTTATGTTCTAAGTGCCGCTAATGAATGATATTGAACGAAATGTGATGCATCAGTACGAATTAATTATTAATTCTGTAAATATTTGAAATTTTGTTTTAAGACCAGAAAACACTCGGTGCTAAATTCAGGACCGACTGGTATCAATTTGTAGAATGAAGTTTTTTGAATTATCTGCGATTTTAGTAGACTTTCTATAATGGGCCTCAAATGAAAGTGATAAATCAATATTTAATTTGCTAAATACTTAGAGCTAAGTCGCTGTACGCAAATATATTCACAATAATACGAAATCGGACAAGATCTCTAGTAAATTATGTTTTCCGTAATATCAAGCAAGTTTAAATTAATCATCACTACATAGTATAAAACAAACTCGCTTCCTGCTGTCCGTCTGTCTCTATGTATGCTTAGATCTTTAAAACTACGCATTGCAATTAATGCGGTTTTTTAAATAGGTATAGAGATTCAAGAGGAAGGTTTATATGTATAATACATGCATGATATAGCAGATTTTTTTTTTCAAAATGTACAGTTTATTTATGGCCATATGGGCCTTTTAAATTTCACCGGACTTTGTAGCTTAGCGCTGACGGCGCTTAGCCGGAACTTAAACTACTCCTACGTACGATATGCCTAAGGGCACCCGAGAGGGTATGGACCTCGGCTTAGGACGTCGTATATTGAAACTACCACTGGTTCGGAAGGATCATCTACTGCCAAAGTAAAAGTAAAATATAGTAGAGAAACACTGATAATCTTAGAGGTTTTTAATGTGATATCGTAAATAAACACACTTTTTTGCGCTTATATTACAAACGCTGGCTGAACCCTACGATACAGATCAAAATAATGTACAACAGTATCGTACACCTTAAAAAAGTCTACAAAATAGTCCGCGATGGTATTAAGTATAACCCACAACAAACTATCCTAAACCACTACTTCTTACGAGAAATAATATCATACTTACCAAGCGATTTTAAGCAATAGAGCATTAATCCTTATCCAATTAAGTACCTTAAATACATTGTGCATGTAATATATCAATATGACCCTTTACAGCGTGTAATTTAAATGAATATTTTCGAAGATATTACAGATTTAAAATGCAGGGACATAGACCCGTGCGAAGCCGGGGCGGGTCGCTAGTGTTATTATATGTATAATGCCCTATTGTTTACATAGTGAAAGCGTAGTTTGTATTGTTATGGGTTCGTACTATACATCCTTCATATTTTGATGGGTAACAGCCACGTCCTAAGTTTGTATTGTTATGGGTTCATACTATACATTCTTCATATTTTCTTGGGTAACAGCCACGTCCTAAGTTTGTATTGTTATGAGTTCATACTATACATCCTTCATATTTTGATGGGTAACAGCCACGTCCTAAGTTTGTATTGTTATGGGTTCATACTATACATTCTTCATATTTTCTTGGGTAACAGCCACGTCCTAAGTTTGTATTGTTATGGGTTCATACTATACATCCTTCATATTTTAATGGGTAACAGCCACGTCCTAAGTTTGTATTGTTATGGGTTCATACTATACATCCTTCATATTTTGATGGGTAACAGCCACGTCCTGTTAAACTGTTTGAACTCTGCTTTAAAAGGGAATTACAACGAGGCAGTGCAATTGAAGAAGAACAGAAGCCAACAGGTGTATAATCGATATAACTTAACCAATTATAATAGCTTCAAATAGTAACACATCCTTGATTTAATTTACCGTCAGAAAGATTGACTGCATTTTAGGGCTATGGTTATGAAAGATTACAACAGTAAAATATAATACAACAAGAAACATACCCCATTTGACTAGAAATCTCTCAAATATTATTTAATAACTAAAGCATTAAATTAGTTTCAAGAAAAGGTCTCGAAAACTGAGATTCCATTTTTAAAAGTATCTTAGTTAGGGCTCATACCATTTGCACACAGGCTTAATTTACAATAATTGCAAGATATATCGTAATTATTTAATATCGCTGAAGTGTCTAACACAATTATAGGATACAGTTTTAAATATTAAATTTATTTAAAGACAGCTTCATTGCAACTATCTTTTCAAGTAAAAAGATCATGAAGAACCAAAACTAGTTAAAACCAGTCCACAGTCCATTCGGTATCAAACTGAGGAGCCCTCAGGGCAGCACGTTAAACAAGAAACAAAGTCATTAGCAAACAAAAGAATGTGCGCCGCAGTTCGAAAGCAATTAGTATTGTCTAGCCCAAGATCGCGCTATCAACTTTTTTATTCCTAGTAACTCATATAGAAATATGGGTTTCGTGAAGTCGAGGCACGAGTATACTCAGGCATACAGTTCGGGACCATTTGGGAAGTAGCAATACGCTCTGCTCACGCCCACGTTTCATACCCCATCAAGTAACTGTATAACGTGTTGAGAGTGCATGTTCTTGTCAATATATATACACGTCTATGTGGTGATGTAGACTACCCAACTGCAGTATATACCTTGGCCTCGAAAACAAACTTTTGGTTGACGCGGGTATTTCTATATAACTAGGTTGTTTTGCTATTCGCGTATTGCCTACCAATAACGTTTAAATTTATTTTACATACTAAATCTAGTTTAATGTAAAAAACGTCTAAAACAGTATCCCAAAATGTTTTTTTCTATTATAGATACGTATAGTGATGTTTTATGACCAATAACTTGCGTTCTTGTTGTGTTTTAAGGGTATTTCATGAAATCGACAAAGCGCCCATATTTACCGAAATTTTATGACTTTATTTATAGTTAATTTTAATCCATAAAAAGCAGATGAACGTAGAAAAAATCTTTTAGACAATATGTTTTTGCCGCGGCTACGCTCGAGTATCCCTCGGATGAAAGTAAGCCTATATGTTATTCCAGATCACATCGTATCAGTATGCCGAATTTCATCACAATTTCTTCAGCACTTGTTGCATGATTAAGAACATACCGAACATATAAAACTTTCATATTTATAAGTGGGATCTCCCACTTTGCAACCTTTAGGTTCATTTTATAAAATTCAAAAATTACAAGTCTTTTATTACATTCATATGCCATCAAGGCGAATCATGGCTGTACAAATAATAACGTCTCACCACCTGTAACATCTTCCTGTGATTATGAATTAATTATTTGAATTTGAATTTGAAAATTTTACACTCAGTGAAAGTGCTTTGTTTCTTCATCTTCATCAAAATTGCGTAAATACAACTTCACTTCGGCTTGTAAAAGGTATTATTATTATTAATAGCTGACTGAGAGGAAAAATAGCAGGGCTCAAACATCTGTCGGCACTCCTTTATTAAAAATAATATTTTATAGAACTCTTGAGGAGAAGGTATACCATTTGACGACGATATGAAAGAAACACACACATATAAGCAATGTGGCCACAAAAAAGATTCTTAGATTGCCCAGAAAGAACATCAATATAGAACTGTTCAGTACGGTACTAAAAAAAGGAAATAGGGAAAACAATAAATACTCTTTTGTATTATGTCTCGTTTGAAACCAAATAAAAGTGAAACAAAACAATACACCTAGAGAAGAAGAAGAAGAACGAGAAAGCCAATAGAAGGATACGGTTGCTTCTAACTGTCATCGCCATGTAATCACATTTACCAGTCTCCGTGGACAACAGAGCCGACTAATCGGAAACTCGATATTTAAAAAGGCATTTTTATTTTTTAAACATAGAACTTTACCGCAGCTATTTAGTATCCAAGTATTGAACCCTCAGGTTCTAAATTTAAACCGTAATAGGTCCTAAATGGATATTAATGATATGATAAACAGAAACCTGACATGATTTTCTCCTACATTTTTAGTCATACCCCACTTAACGTAGTTCGTCGATTTTCATTTTTTCCTTTTCCACATTGCAACAGCTTTATTAGAATTTTTATGACGAGCAAATCTATCGACCTAATGATCATCATAATCGACACACGTGAATTTTTTACATAAAACATTACCGCATTACCACTCCTTTGCTTCAAAGACAATGTGACAATGTGGCCAGTGCAGGTGACGTTTGCGGCCTTACCGCTCTTCTGAGCAACCCTCTATTCACTAATGATAACATGTAATTCATCGACCTTAATAAGCTAATAATGGGCAGAACGTGGCATTGGATGAAAACAAAACGTATTTGTCACAATTTTCAATGACAATTGTAGATCTCGTCTGTGGAGGTATTACAGTCGCTCCTGTTATGACCTCGATAATTACCAAGTTTACGTGATGGGTCCGGTCAAAGGGAAGCTACAATTAGTGCAATAACTGGAACAAACACATCATTAGTCGATACAATGAAATGAAATGAAATGAAATATTTATTTCTCAACATTGACAATTACTCGTTCTTATTGACGTCAAATAAAACATGACTCTACCACCAGTTCGGAAAAACCTTCGTGAAGAAAAACTAGCAAGAAACTTCACAGGTATATTTTTTTCAAAATAAATTTAGAGAGTCTTTGTATGTTATTCTTACCTGTTAAATTAAATTACCTGTTACCTCTTACCTGTTACCTCTTAAATTTAGAGAGTCTTTGTATGTTATTCTTACCTGTTAGCTCGGCAAGTCTCCCCAAGTATCCAAACGACGAACACCCTCAAACGGCACCCGTTCACGAGTTAACGCGGAATCCAGCCATCGCCCTCCTCAACCGTATTAGAGGGAAGTGAGCGACCCGTCACCCAACGCTGCCATAGTCCATACTATAATAATCACATGCAATACTAATAATGATGTTCAAGGGTGGGGATGTCAGTTACCGTCGAGTGAACAATTTTTGAGACCGAACATAATCTTTCTTCCTTTCCAAGTTCAACTGCGCCGAATTCCCACTACTTCACTATCTTTGTTGCAGCCTAACGTTTCAGTGAAAGCCCCGTGCGCAGACGCTGGCAGAACTCGCGCCACTCGGACACTGCGCACTAACTGGCAAAAAAAAGAAATAGTGAAAGGATATGAGAATAGTTTGAACTAAATAAGGTCAGTAATGTTATATTTAGTGGCATAGCGAATTTTTCTTGCTTGTATATTTGTGGTGTTTGATACAATTTTCTGGGGCCGTAGTTAAAATTATTGTGAAATTATAATTTATCCTACTTTAAGTTTAATAATTTTCTTGACGTTTTCACCTGTTTGATATTTGCATTAATAGTTTTGGCTTGCGAATAGCTTACTTAATTAATTATTATTTAATTAAAAAATACATAGAGATAATGTTCGGAGTAAATTACAAGCATGGTCAAGACAAAGGCTTACGGTAGTACATTCTATAGAATGGCCAGATAACATGAGCTTTGTAACTTAATTTTAAAAAATTATTACGCACATAAAACAATTACATATTTTTTAACTAGGCTAATCTCAGCTAACTTTCGCAATATTCTGAATATCAACAAACCGTATTCTTATGTAAGACAGTTATGGGCGACTGTTTGCGCGTAACTCCAAAACAGGTTTGTACGGACAGCGCAAACGACACATAACATAAATAGTAACCATAATCGTTTACTTGTTTGGCCAAGACTGTGATTGTGGAATTACTTGCGCAACTAGGAAGTTTCAGACACGAGATGTTTTAAGGATTTTGAATATTATTTTAAATGTTACAAGTATCAAATATACATAAAATTACATATAAATATGAATAATGTTAATATATTATTTTATTAATGTTATCTTGCTCTTGCGAATGCATGTTGACTCTTATTTTAATTGACTCCAGTCAACATTTTGATAGAAATTTCGCTTCTCGATGAGTGGAGCGGAAGTGGAAAAGCGGAAGTAGTTACATTAGTTCACAGGGTGTCAGCTATTTATACACATTTAAAACTAGAGGCCCGGTGCGTAGGTTTCACTCCTAATGATGTGAGATGCAGTTTTCTAATTTTAAGCATTATGAAATGAGGCATTTTATTTAAGGTTAGGTATTTTATTTTCGACATTCTTAAAAGCAAATTTTTTGAACTTCTAATTTGCTTGTTAATTTTATTTGGGTTGATGGCTCTGTACCTGATAAAGTTTGAGATATGTCCAAAAGCCATGCGATGATATTAGTAACAAGGTTTATAAACACAACTAATCGATATATGGAGCAACAGGTCTTGGGATTGAAAATAAATAGCTACTAAATATATAGTAAATAATATTTGCAAAATAAAAAAATTAAGATTTTATTGTAAACCTTACTTCGTATTTAAAAGATTATGAAAGAATTGCGCCGGCATGCAATGCCTGTCGGTCCATGACCGTTTGATGATACAATATTGAAACTCCTATAAACTGGTAACTTTGACATGCAACTCCTATTTATTAATAATGATAAACACTTTCATTAATTATGTATTTTTCTCAGAATTTTAAAAGTTATATGCAAAATTTCTCTTTATGTTTTATATCAAACTTTATGACAAGGAAGCAAAATTAAAACCTGTCCTTAAGGATTGCTCTTTCAGTCGTAAATTCTTTTTTAAATAAGATATAAAATAACTGTGTTCTTGGAAGACAGGTAGTACTTTGTATAAGTGGTAATTTTGCGTAGAAATAGACAAGTAACTAAAATAAAAGTACAAATAGAACTACTTTTTTTAAATAGTTTGAATAGTGAATAAAAGGAACCGTTAAGTCTGTTCGTATCAGTGTCAACTCAGCGGCTCAGAACGTTTCATCTGATTTCACAAACGCGGCGAAGTGCAGGAAACGTTTCTAGGAAACTGCCTTTGATGCGATGCAAAGTGCACACGTTACATCTAATCTGTAAGAAGCAGGAGAAAAAAATTTCATATTTTCTTGTAGTTTATAAAATATAGCTTTCAATTTTATTGCTTTCCGATTGAGCTTACTAGGTTAGGTTAGGTTATGTTAGGCAATTTAACGAATATTCAATAATAATTTTCATATGCATAGTTTTAAGGTTTAAGCTCTGTTCAAAAAAGAGGCAAATTGATACTTCAATATCAAACTCAAAATGTTAAGTTTAAGTAAATCCATTGTTTCGGTTTTTCAGATGTGGTGGGCAATACTAGCGGGAGTGTTAGTTATCTGTCTGTTCCTCTATTTGGACACGGTAAAGCCACGACGATTCCCTCCCGGTCCAAGATGGTATCCCATCGTCGGCTGCGCTTCAGAAGTTATGAAACTTAGAGAGAAAACCGGCTATCTTTACAAAGCTGTCAAGGAACTTACAAGTTACTACTGTGAAAATGGACCAGCTCTGGGCATGAAGATCGGAAAGGACCGTATCGTCATGGTGAACTCGTTGGAGGCTAATAAAGAAATGCTTTTTAATGAAGACATCGATGGGAGGCCGAAGGGAATATTCTATCAAACTAGAACATGGGGAGAGAGACGCGGCGTTTTACTCACTGATGGAGAACTCTGGAAAGAACAACGAAAGTTTCTAATTAAACATTTAAAAGAATTCGGTTTCGGTAGGAAAGGTATGGGACAAATCGCAAAAATAGAAGCTGCGTACATGATCAAGGACGTACTTGAAATGACTGACGGAAACAACGGTAACGGTGGAGCTATATATATGCATAATTTCTTCAACACGTACATTCTGAACACTTTATGGACAATGATGGCTGGTATTCGGTACAAGCAGAGCGATCCGATGATGAAGCACCTGCAGCAGCTGTTGTTTGATTTGTTCGCGGCCGTCGATATGGTGGGGACATCCTTCAGCCACTTCCCGATCCTCAGCATCATAGCGCCGACATTGTCTGGGTACAGGGATTTCATCAAAACGCATAAACGTATTTGGAAGTTTTTACGTGACGAGATAGGAAGGCACAAGCAGAAGTTCCAACCTGATCAAGAAGACAGGGACTTCATGGACGTCTACATCAGAATTTTGAGAGATCAGGGAGAAGTGAACACTTATTCTGAAGGTCAGCTCGTAGCCATGTGCATGGACATGTTTATGGCAGGCACGGAAACCACCAGTAAGAGTATGAGCTTCGGGTTCAGTTATTTGGTGAGAGAACAGGACGTGCAGAAGAAAGCTCAGGAAGAAATTGATAGAGTGATTGGAAAAGACAGACGACCTAATTTAGAAGATAGACCAAAGTAAGTTTTATTTTAAACAACTTTTTATATTATACATATTACACAGATCTATCAACTTACGCATTAAAATACATAAATAAACTATTATTATTGTACACATATAAATGGCGCCTCTCATCTCATAATGCCAACTTCGCAAAATGCCAACCGTTCGCAAAATGATAACATCTCAGAATGCCAACTTCTCGAAATGCCAACTACGAAATGAGAAGCACCCGTTCAATTGGGTTAGATTAGGTTTGTATGCGGTTAATACACGAGCGAGCTGAGCGAGCGTCGTGCGGCAGCACCCGTCGTAGCGCCAGGACCAAATTAAGTACCATTTCCAGCTTTTCACGAAAAGCGACTTTGGCTAAAAGCAACTTTGGTTCAATTTGGTCCAAACAAACATAAGACTGTCCCTTCAGAAGTTGTCATTTTGAGAAATTGGCATTATGCGATGTTGGCATTGTGAGAAATTGGCTTTCTGAGAAGTTGGCATTCTGAGAAGTTGTCATTTGGCGAGCGGTTGGTATTTTGCGAAGTTGCATTATGAGATGAAACTTAAATGGCGTACATACATACACTCCTCGTGAATAACATAATGAGTCAATGCACAAATGCTTATTCAAACTGAGTCGCGATCACTTACAATAAAAGTGATCGTGTGACTTTACCTAACTTACCTATACTTGATTTGATCCGAAGTTCAATCCCTATCATTACAGCTACTTATACTCCAAATTATTTATTACGATTGCACCTTGAAACTGAACATGAAACCTCTGACGTATGAGGCAAGGCCTTTACCATACTCCACGCTTATGAAATTAACATTTATTAATTAATTAAACTTTATTTCTTCCAGTATGCCGTACTGCGAAGCGGTAGTCCACGAATCTGTGAGACACTTCATGGGTAGAACCTTCGGGGTGCCGCACCGAGCTCTTAAAGACACTACTCTAGCTGGATATTACATACCTGAGGTAAATTCAAACCTTTTTGAGAAATGCTAAGTCTTAACTTTTTATTGTATTTCTTCACTCGCATTTCCAGTTGGAGTGAGATGATTTATCTTGGCGTTGTTCTATGTAACTAGTGGATTTTTATGGCGGGGCCTTAAACATTATAGTTTCTAGGAGACCATCCAAAAGTTTTTGAGACATTCCATTCGATCCTATTTCATGTAGGGATCAAAAGACTCTATGGAACCATTAAAGCTATGTGTACTAGAAATTACAGAAATCGTTAAAAACTTCTCCCATACATTTCGGTAAGACAGTCAAACTTCTACATTGGCCAAACTTTTTGTTCTAAGTAGATTATCCATTATAAAGAAAAAAAGTAAGCAAAAAAATTTACTTCCGAACTTCGAATTCGAATATCTTCAGGTCCTTCTTGCTTTTGCGCTGAGAATAATCTAGATCGTTCGTTGCAATTTTTGAACAAATTATTTAAAAAAATTCTTCAAATAAGGGTAGATTACGGAAAAGTAAGGTGAGATCTGTCGAAACTAATTTTTCATATAACGGCATATACAACCTACGAAGAGAAAATCCTGTCATGGTGGAATTTTATGAATTGGAATGTGTTTGGAATTTAATTGTGCCGTGTATAATAACGTCATTTTAGAGAATCTCCAAAACCAATTGGATGTAAGTAAAAATGTTACTAATTTAAGTTTGTGTTAAAAAAGTCATGTTAAAGTAATCTTATTTATTTTTATCTGCTTTTGTTCTAATGTTATAGATATGTAACAAGATTTTTTGTATTAAAGCATTTTTTCGCTGACTGTAAATTTTTTCCAAAATCTTTGAATGCAGTTCATACACATATCTTAAAAAGCTATGGATCCTAGCAGCAAAAAGCAAAATGTTCGAATATAATAATAATATTAGGTCTTTACCTATGAAATTGCCGTTTTTCACGAAATAAATGAAGCGTAATTTTTTTATATATTTTTTATTTCTATTAATCAAAATAATCACCCATGCAATCAATGCATCTTTGCCAACGCATTGGTAGCTTATTGATGCCTTTCTTGAAGAAATCAGCTGGACGGGAGGCAACAAATTCTTCAAAGGCATTTTGTACTGCCTCTCGGGTATTGAATTTTTTTCCCGCCAAGAAGTTATCCAAATTCTGGAAAAAGTAGAAGTCTGTAGGCGCAAGGTCTGGTGAGTACGGCGGATGATGGAGAACTTCCAACCCCAACTCTTGTAGCTTGGAGACCGTCTGCTGTGCAGTATGAGGTCGCGCGTTGTCGTGCAGGAGCAGTGGAGCCGAACGATTGACCAAAGCTGGTTGGAGACGTGCGAGCTTCTCCATCATTGTGTTCAGTTCTTCACAGTACACATCTGTAGTAATGCTTGTCCCGTTTGGCAAGAAGCTGTGATGAATTACACCCGCGTTAGACCACCAAACAGTGACCATCACTTTTCTAGGGGTAAGTTTTCGTTTAGGGCATTGTTTGGGTGCTGAACCAGGGTCCAACCAACTTGCTGAGCGCTTACGATTGTCAAACAGGATCCATTTCTCGTCACAAGTAACAATGCGGTTCAGAATTCCTTCATTTGTATGCCTGCTGAGCAGTGCAAGGCACGTCTCCACGCGTATTTCGCGCTGGCGGTCATTGAGGTCGTGGGGTACCCATTTGTCAAGCTTTTTTACCTTGCCAATTTGACGCAAATGGACCAATATTGTTTTGATGCTAACGTCGAAAGCTGCTGCTAATTCAGCCGTGGATTGAGTTTCATCAGCTTCCACAATTGCCTTTAATTCGTCATTGTCGACCAAATTTTTTGGACGACCACGGGGTTCATTTTTCAGGTCAAAATTTCCAGAACGGAAGCGGGTAAACCAATAACGGGTGGTGCGTTCGTTTGTAGTGTTCGCTCCGTAAACGTCGTTGATGTTGCGTGCCGCTTGTGCCGCTTTGCTGCCACGACGGTACTCATACTCCATAATTACTCGAATTTTTAACTTATCCATGATGACGAAAAATGTTCGAATGCGTTGAAAACAAAACACTAACTATTAAACAAATGACGATTTTAGAAAAAGAATTCCATGTTTGTCAAATAAAATAAATTTGAAATTAGAATTATCAGTCAAAAAAAAAATATTTTCATTTGAAATGGCCAGTACGGCAAAACGGCAGTTTCATAGGTAAAGACCTATTATATCTTGTGACAATTATGTCATTTATAATTGTAAAGTGGAATACGTGGAATTAACACTCTGTAATATTTATACAAGTGTAAATTTAAATCAAATAACATTCTCGGAAAGGTTCAGAACCAATTTAATGGGAAACAACATAAAGTCACAAAGCACAAACAATTTAATTCGTAGAAACATTCAAAAGCTTTCAGCGAAAGCTAGCGAAAGCTACGAGCATATTCATTTACGTGCGCTAATGGGGGTGACTTTGTGTAGAAAATTATATTTGTTAATGGGAATATAGTGCAAAGTGTTAGTATTAAAATAGATAAATTTCACCACGAATTTAAGTAGATTTATTTATAATTCACATTTGTGGTGTGTTTCATGACATGTGTCTTCCCAGTTCTTCTTCACGAAGGTTTTTCCGAACTGGTGGTAGAGTCAAGTTTTATTTCACGTCAATAAGAAAAAGTAATTGTCAATGTTGAGAAATAAATATCTGAATTTTCTTTAAACTTAAAACATAGAAACGTCTTATGTTAGGAAAGTATTACGTCTTAAACGACTTCTGCTTAAACTTAAGACGTCAGATGGCACATGTAGCATAACTATAACCAAAACTACCTATGCATTGATTAAATCAACATTGCTTGGATGCTAAGCGATATTTTGATATCAACAACAATTATTGTTTTTGCCTGGGATGATGGAAGCGTTATCAAACTATCTAAGTTGAGCACATTTAGCAGCCTTTAATTTCCTTCGGCCAGGACAAAACCTCGCCCTCCTAAATTTTGTATCAGAAATTTTATACTCAACATACTTCCCAACTGCGGGTCGGCACAGACTTTACATAAATCCTTTGCCGTTAGAGCAGTCGTGTCCACATGAAGGTCGTTTTGTTTCATTTGGAAGCCATTGAATTTGAAGCCATTTTCTGGCCTAAATCTTATTATTTTTGTTCCTAACCACTTTTTTTTTTATTCATAATATTTTTTCCAATTTCCAGGACACAATGGTAGTGAGCAATTTCACCAACATCCTCATGGATGACAAGTTATATCCAGATCCCTATTCCTTCAAACCAGAGAGGTTTTTGACCGAAGATGGAAAGATAGCCATGCCCGACCACTACTTCCCTTTCGGCCTGTCGAAGCACCGCTGCATGGGAGATGTGCTAGCCAAGTGTAACATTTTCGTGTTCACGACTACAATGCTCCAGAAGTTTTCCCTGCTACCAGTACCAGGTGAACCGCTTCCATCGTTGGATCACGTCGATGGAGCGACGCCATCAGCTGCACCGTTCAAAGCTCTGATTATACCTAGAATGTGATATTTACTTAGGAATTCCTTTTTGCAATCGACAATTTGTTTACGGAGGTCAAAACGGGGCTTTGAAGATTGCTGTTTGCAGGTTGGAATACTGACTGAGCTTCGTTTTGAAAAAATCAAGATTTCGGCGCATTACAACACTTAAAGTGTGGGATGCTACAAGAATAAAAAAAAATTAAGGATGTCTATATCCTATGATTTAAGTTACACGCAAAAGAAGATCAAACACAGATTGGCTACATATTCGCAAGGTTTATTTTTAGAACAATGGCGGTCTTACAAATGTCGACTATGTAGAGTGTCTTATAATAATAAGCTCCTCTGAATACTGTGAACTAGGTACTTGCGAAATCTAACCTGTGATATCCATATTGATTTGCTTAATTTGTGGGTACCTACTGTGTTTTATCAAGTTACGCTGTGTCATTATGTGTAGATGTTACCATGGTTATACTATTAATTAAATCTTTGATTTCTAAATTGACATATTTTGATTTCTATAATCATTTATTTATATGTACAAGTGAAGTAAGATACCAAAATAATGAAGCAGTTCCGAAAATTAAACAAAAAACATTTTGTTCTAATTGCATGCCCATATTTTTTGAATTGTTTTTACCTACTAGTTAGCTAAGTTGATACGAAGACGTAGCTAACTCCCTTTATTTATTAATACCTCTAGGTATAATAAATAAACTTAATAAAATAACCTACCTGTCAAAAATTTCCGGATCGGGTTTGTAAACAGTCTGCAGCTACCATTGTTTTGAAAGTAATGCCATCTATTA
Source organism: Marasmarcha lunaedactyla (assembly GCA_923062675.1). Classification (NCBI taxonomy): domain Eukaryota; kingdom Metazoa; phylum Arthropoda; class Insecta; order Lepidoptera; family Pterophoridae; genus Marasmarcha; species Marasmarcha lunaedactyla. The sequence continues at coordinate 4,996,659 of OV281339.1, read as the reverse complement.
GGTACAGTCCGACCAACGTATCTGTGGACTGACACGCGTCGCTGGTATCTTTTGAGTGTTGCCGTTTTAATAAAATGTATACTAATTTCAGAAAAGCTAAATGGATTAAAGCTAGTAAATTATAAAAATGGCAAACAAATATCAAGATGACAGGTGAATTTTTCGAAAAATTCGTTTTTCTGACTGCTTGGTCGCACTATACAAGCCGACCAACATATCTGTGAACTGACAAATATAAGGAATTATAAAAATGGCAAACAAATATCAAGATGACAGCAGAGTTTCAAAAAAACGCCATTCATTTGATTCATTACAGACACACACACAAATAGCTTGGTATATTGAGTTTCATAAATATATAGTGTGAGAGTGAATTTAAAAATTTATAGTTTTTATGTTTTGTACCATTTGAACCAAAATTTAGGTAGAGTCTGTCAAGCGAGTCTAGTCCACAATCATTTTGCTGATTTCTTATAATGGCAACACTATTATGTGTCAAACAAATTGTCACAAATTCTGTTGTGCTGCGTTCCGTTTGCCGATTACAGCGCTCACAGCGCTCATATACCCGTTCCGTTTGCCCGTGAGCGCGCTCACAGCGATATCGATACGTCATCAATGACGTCATAAACGCCGCCATCTTACCGCTCACAGTGCCAACGGTACGGAGCATGGTCGCTGTGAATGGCCTGTCAAAACTGATACATGACGTTACTTTGTTGATGTTTTTATTAGTCGATTAAAGATTTTAAAAGCTTGCTTATTAATTTTCTTTCGTAATAATGTAAAAAAATGGCTCCTGCTTCATTCAGGGTCAAAGATCTTAATGAAATTATAACTTTAGACTTAATCGACGAACAATCAGAATGTTAGCGCGCTATTTACCGTTCCGATTGCAATATCACTAATAACACTTTTAGCGCGCTCAAACGAATCGGAACGGTTTTGAGCACTTTTAGCGCTGTGAGCTAGAGGTGTTATATTAGGCTCAAATATTCGTATTCCTATTATCGAATATAACGCTTTACCAATATTAGGTTATCAAGCCTATTATTTGGTAATAGTCTGGTAATAGTCAAATAATAGGGTTAGTTTTCCGTCCGATGTTGTTCTAATAATACGCTATATTCATTTAACCATATTTGTTTGCGTGTATATTAGTTATACGAGAGATAGTTATATATGAAAATCGCATATTTTAGACTTATATTATAAATTCGAAAGTTTGCTTATTTATTCGTTTTTTGAACTGTTTGGCAGATTTGATTTTAATGTTTGGTATGGTATTGGATTTCTTGGATTAGGCCTCGGATTAACACATACGCTACTTTTTAACCCGACAAAATAATGTGTTAATATAGCTAGCTACTCTTAATATTGATTAAGAGTAGTGATTAAATTTGCCTTCATACTTTAACAGGCATCAACATTAAACACGTCTAACTAAACTAAATGAACATAAAATCTATCTAAAAAATTAGGCGTTATTACTATTACTCAGATTATTATCAAAATATTGCGCATTTTTAACAATTTTTATTTAATCGATGTCGATTACATACTGTCACTCTGCTTATCCATGAAACTTCCATACAAAACGCGAAGTGTATGCTACGCATAGATAATGTTCGATCGAATACGTCCTTGGTACACTACCGCGTAGCACTGCGCGGCCCGGCGAAGAGTGCGAGCGATGGATAACACGCAAGTTTGGCAACGTCGCATTCTCTTGTGACGCGACGAACGTCACTCACTATTATTTGACTATTATAGAATAAACTAATATCATAACGTTCATATTACCTAATATGTGATTTGGTCCGTGTAACTATTTCGTATAACTATTACGAATATATTAGTCACACCTCTGCTGCGTTCCGTTTGCCGATTACAGCGCTCACAGCGCTCATATACCCGTTCCGTTTGCCCGTGAGCACGCTCACAGCGATATCCATACGTCATCAATGACGTCATAAACGCCGCCATCTTACCGCTCACAGTGCCAACGCTACGGAGCATGGTCGCTGTGAACGGCCTGTCAAAACTGACACATGACGTTACTTTGTTGATGTTTTTATTAGTCGATTAAAGATTTTAAAAGCTTGCTTATTAATTTTCTTTCGTAATAATGTAAAAAAATGGCTCCTGCTTCATTCAGGGTCAAAGATCTTAATGAAATTATAACTTTAGACTTAATCGACGAACAATCAGAATGTTAGCGCGCTATTTACCGTTCCGATTGCAATATCACTAATAACACTTTTAGCGCGCTCAAACGAATCGGAACGGTTTTGAGCACTTTTAGCGCTGTGAGCGCTGTAATTGGCAAACGGAACGCAGCACTCTACTGTGAGCGCTGTAATCGGCAAACGGAACGCAGCATTGTTAACCTCGAAATATTCCTGCTTTTGTTGAATTTTTAATTTTATAATGCCGAAACCTATTAAAAGTAGTATCAGGAGCCCATTATTTACAATGATTAATAAATATTATCATGTAAAGAATGAAATTGACAACGAGTTATTGGAAAAACGACGACTTTTGGATGAAATCGTTTCAACATCAGGTAGGTTGGCTACAACATGTTGATACTTGTAGCACAATTGTATAATTTTATGTATTTAAAAAGTGATGTGATCAGCATTTCGGTTTTGGTTTAGATTCAGACGTATTCATGATGTTGAAATTTACTGGAAAACTATAAGTGAAAACAACTATGAGATTGTTGTCATTTTTTTCAGCCACCTTGGAGGATGAATTAACTAAAAGCTCAATTGTTAATTTATTTAAGCAAGTCATAGCCATAGAAGACAGTAAAAAAATGAAATCTGAAACGGACTATCTGACAAAAATTGCTGCTATGACAGGTTAGTAGGTACAGATTTATTTGTTTACACTTCATTTTCAACATATGTTATCATAAAATTTGTGCCGTTGTTTGAACTGATATATTGAACTTTCAGATTTAAGTGTGAAAACATTGGGAATAATAAAAAAGGAAGGTGCTATTAACCAGGGTGAGTGGAATACACCGGGGAAAAAGCGTCCACGACAACCAACTGTTGCCAACCTGGATAGTTTTGACTTATCAGCCATACGGAATAAAATTAATGAATTTTACTGTGTGAAAAAGCAAGTTCCAACTTTAAGAAATTTGCTTGCAGATTTAAGAGAATCTATTGGATTTACTGGATGTCATGAAACATTGAGACAATTATTAATCAAAAATGGATTTGAATTTAAAAAAAATAAAAATGAGAGATCTCTTCTTATTGAAAAATATGAACTTGCTGCATGGCAAAATAGGTATCTCAGAGCTATTGATGAAAAGCGGAAACAAGGAAAATTAATAGTTTACCTTGACGAAACCTATGTCCACCAAAATTATAAAGTAAAAAAATCATGGCAAGGGCCATCCACAAGCGGTGTAATTGACAAAATATCAACAGGCAAAAGACATATTGTTGTTCCTTGAACCTGAACACAATTGAACTGATATGGAGTTTGGCTAAAAGAAAAATAGCCAGCAAAAATTTAGGAATTCCTGGTAAAGAAATGGAGAATCTTATAAAGGAATGTTTTAATAGTGTCACAGCCAGTGATTGGAAAAAATGCACAGATCACACTATTAGTGTCGAAAATAAGTACAAAGTAAGAGACAGGATATCAGAAACAGAGTTGAAACCCTTCATAATTTCTGTACGTAATGATGATACTGACAGTGATTTTTCATATGAAGGCATTGAATTTCTTGATTCTGATCTAAGTTCTGATAGTGACAAATAAATACCTACATTAAAATGATTTTTCTTTTATTTATCCTTAACAATTTTTTTTTATTAGAATTTCAAGTATCAAGAATTTTCAGCGTGTTACATCAGTGTTGACACCTGAAAGATTTTTGAATTTACCGCCGTTTTCATGGGACTAGACTCACTCGACAGACTCTATGACGCAATTAAAGGAGCTCAATAAAAATGTGTGGTGAAAAAATTTTTTACTGAGCACATTTTATTAATATTTTGGTTCAAAGGTTTTAGGGTCATAACCTTGTAAAAGCAGCTAGTTCCATCTGTTGACGCTCAATCGAATCAATCAATACCCTCCATCACCGATCGTACTAATAATTCTAATATTAAATTACCGGAAATTCCGTTGCCGACTTTCTCAGGTAAAACAAAAGCGTGGCCGGAATTTTATGATAATTCATAAGAACGGAGCTTTGTCGGATACAGAGCGCATGCACTACCTCGTTTCAAGTCTCAGTGGGGATGCTTTGAGTCTCCTACCATCGTATCCCGTGCAAGGTGCCTTTTATCAAGAAGCTTTCGAAACTTTGATCGCAAGATATCGTGACAAACGTGAGTTAGCATATACATGCTGGAAGGAAATACTTAACGCAAACTTTAAAATTATATCGCCGCTTGAATTTCGCCGCGTTTTGGGTCTTTTCAATGAGAATTTAAATATTTTAAGGAGCTTAAATTTGCCAACAGATGACTAGAATTTTGTACTTTGTTATTTAGTGTTATCAAAATTAGATTCAAAGACTCGCTGTGAAGCATTATGCCCGTCCAATGCGGCACTATTTAGACCAAGAGTATGCGGGACGGTGGATTGGCCGTCTTGGCCCAATTTTATGGCCGCCCCGCTCTCTTGATTTAAATCCGTTGTATTTTTTTTACTGGGGATGCCTAAAAGAAAAGGTTTATTCTAAACCAATAGCAACAATAGGGGAGCTCCGACAAAGAACCATGGAGGCTGCAGAAAACATAACCACACGAGAATATGCGCGTCTGATTAAAAGATCATTTTTAAGGCGTTGTCGCGCATGTATTAATACTGGTGGTAAACAACTTGAACATTTGATTTATTAAATACAAAAAACATTTTGATATCAACTCCCTGTTTAATTTAAACAACTACATATTCTACTCTTGCAAACTAATGGCGTAATAACATTGATACAGTTTTCAAGGATTAATTACTAAATATTTCTGTTTGGTCCTTGTTCACAAAAAATAGGCAAAATTTTTGTTTATGCTCAATGTGATTAAAGTATTTTACCATTTTAGAATCTTGATTAGTTGCGCCAACTTTTAGAAGAACTTGTCAATGTAGTGTTGATACATTTTTTTACACCATGCCATATCAAAGTTGGTTAAAAGTTTAAATTTTCTAAAATTGACAGAAATAAATGAAGTTAATTTTATTTTTGTATTAAAACTGCAGAAAATTTTGTTTAATTTGGCATAGTGATTAACAGCTATGCTATTCAGGTCCCTAATACAAAAGAAATAACAGTATTATTGTTGGAAGTTTAGTCATAGTACCTAAACATAGTGTACAGGGTATCGAAATTCAAAGTTTTTTACAAAGTTGTTATAACTTTAAAAATGGAAGAGACCGTTTTTTTTTCTTATTTTTCCCTGGGTAGACGTCGCCGTATGCACTACCTGGTACCGGGTTATCGTTGAATTTTGGGACACCTTGTATATGTTAGTCGTCACGCTAACGTCACATTTGCGTCACTAAAAAATGACCCAGGTGTGAATCTCGTAACACGATCCATAATCGAGATATAATTGGGCCATAGGTCCATAATTATGCCCCAAACTTACGAGAATTCTTATTTCAAGACCTTTCACCAAGTCAGAAAGATTTTATCTTAAGAAGAAACGATACCTCCATGGAGGTATCACTAGCATTGACAAAATGAAAAAAAGCTTTTGCTACAAATGTGCTACAACTAAAAATGAGCAAAGCCCGTATCGTATGTAACTAGAGATTTTGTATTAATGTCCAAAATTAATAAAAAGTAGGATTACCGAATAATTTGCTTAGAGAGTTTGCGTTTAAAATTGTTGAAACGTGTTTGATTCAATGCTGCAGCCTGCTTTGGCCGTGCTTCAACTTGATTCAATTATGATTCAACTATGATTCAAAAGCTCACTAGAGTGACGCAATTTAATGACGCAATGATATTATAATTTAGTATCAAAATAAACTATTACCTTTTCAATTGAAGTTATCTGGTTTCTTTTTGATTCAAAATTATATGATGTAATGAGCATTGGTTATATATATGATTACTTAGGATCTATTATTCGAGGCTAAGAAAGCCTAAAAATGCATTACTTCTTAAATCACATTTTATATTACATCTGTATATAATCTATAATTTGTGACTAAGCCGATTTGAGTAATTTATTTGGCTTTGTTTATAATTTCCATATGTCGATTATAAAGTCGAAAGAGCGCATGTTTCCAAGACAAGTCGACTGTGAGCTAGAAATGTATCTCTAAGACAGTGTGCCGAATGCGGGTTTTTACCTTCACCTTATGCCGTTTGATTTTTTTATGAAATCAAGTTGGTTTATTCACTATCTTTAGTTGTCGCTGTTCAAATGGGAAAGTTAATTGAAGGTGAAAATTTGTACTCGGCACACAGACCTATACGAAATATCTATACAGGTGGGTAATACAAAATCCTACACGATTCATATATAGCACTTTAGCATATTTCTGGTAGTAATTCTGAAGAAAATAAGACACATTTTTATACATTCATAATGACTTTATTGAAGAACTCATTGTTAACAGCTACACATTCAGTGAATACAGTTATTTATGATTTCATCCATTATAATTGGTATTAAATACCATTTATATTAAGCCTTCCAAAGACAAGTTCGTAAAATTTTTAGGAATATGTACATGTTGTGTAAGTTTGAAATCTAAATATAAAACCAATTTAAGTATATGAAACGGCTAAAACTGCAGCGAAAATTCTTGATTTGCCTTTTCTGAAGCCATCTAAAGTACTGTTCAGGTTTTTTGTTTTTTTTTAAAAGTTTATTAAACAACAGAACAATTCCATCCAGAGACTGAAAAAAAGCCATAAAATCGAAATAGTCTGCCTAAATAAAAAAGAGTAGAATTTTGCAGTCTTTCGAATCTTTGTAGTCTTTAAAGAACAAGGACTGAATAAGGAATCTTGGCTTTGTCATACTTAAATATTACATCTTATAAACAAAACTTAATAAATACAAAATTACAGCCGGATTTAAAACATTTTACTATCCTATAATAAACGTATTAAGAATGTCACAAAAAATTGAAATAAATAGAGGTACGTCAAAACGCTAAACAATCATTCGTAAAAATATAAATGCATATAAGTTTATTTGCATACATTCTTTGAATCATCCTTGAACATCAACAAGTGATTTAGTTTTACAGAACTATTAAGAAATAATATTTAGTTTTTATAAAGTAGGTAGATACTATTGTTATACCTAGAAATGCTCATCTTCCGCTGTCACTGAGCGGAGCCACTGCGAACTCCATTCAAGTCACAACACATTTATATAAGTGCTCCCAAATGAGCTAGTTACAACAGCGATGGGAGTCCACTCGATTATAGTCCGTGTCATCCTTGTCACTAACCAGTGCCTATGGTCTATGGTCGCACACTACGATTAATTTGCGACCATAGACCACGAAAAGAAGCAACATAACATACAAGTAGGTTGTTCCATAACAAAAATTATGTCTCTTTTCCTACAAGACCCGGCCCGCATTTCTTCGTGTCAGCGAAACGCTAAAACACCTTGCTGGAATATATCTCTTATTGGAAGGCAAAAACAGTTCCGCAGAGGAAGGTGAGCATAAACCACGCCACCCCCAAAGCTTCATTTACACTGAAATGGCTCAGATTAAAATTGCCACAGACTATTGAAAATATGAACAACTTTTATTTTGGGAGACAGTTTATAACTCGCCTACGGGCCCGCCTTTTCAACATCTGTTTGCTGAAATGAACCTTATAAATATAACATTATCAAATGCAATCCTAATATTTTAAATGTACGCTTGTACAATATCACTTCTTAGCTGATCCTAATTAAACATCTTCATGCGCGTTCCCAGAGATACACACAAGGATACAGGGAACCTATTCACTCGTGCGCAATCTACTTCGGTAAGGGCCGGCGACCCAGCCACTAGTACTTCGAGAGGCCTGCCTATGCCTTCAAATCAGATTAGATGCAATTACACAGTGTTCCTAAATGTTAGTGATCACACTCAATTACTCCTAAGTTACAAGTTACAATCATAGAAAATTCTCTAGTAAAAAAATAAATCAAATCAATCAAATATCCAATATTGATAAGTTCCACACAAAATACCTATAACAAAATAATTTAAATAAATCTTCTTAATTAGGTTTCTGTAATTTTGCTGTTTGTTGTCCTAACTGTTTTTCTGTTAAAACAATATTAACAAGTCAATATCAAAAAATTTCTGTACAGAAAAATCGCATAATATCTGTCAATCCTCCTTTACATCTTAGTTGGTAATTATATGTTCTATAATTATTGAGTAAGATCTTAACAATAATAATAATACACTTTCTTGCCAAAACAGTTGCAAAATTGGAATAAACTTAGATTAAAAACTAAGACTACAAAAAAAAATGACTAAAAGAGTGATTTTTTTTAGGCAACCCTGTACTCTAGTGTGTTTTTTTAGCTCAGAGAACTCTCGCAGACCCGCTCTAGCACAAACAGATAACCTCCAAAGATACATTTGTTTCTATCCTACTTTTTATTTTCAAGTTGTTACAGAAACTTACGATACAATAATACTAATATCATGGTTTTCCTGTCGCGTCACTATACATGACTTAGTTCACAAAATTGAAAAAACTAACTAAAAAAATAATTTAAAAAAGGAATCTTAAAATAAAATCAATAATAACAAAAATCCGGTAAAAAAATTATTAAAGTGATTAATTAAAGGGTAATTTAAAAAAATATATGGCCACTGATGCAATTGGTCAACACTTGACTTTTTAGCAATATCTTTGGACACTTTTAGCTATCTACAAATAATAAGCCAAAATCAAAATGTTATCTCAGTCGAGTAAAGTGAACTAAAGCACTCTACAATTTAATTATTCGGACATAAAAAAGCAATTTGATTGTGACTTTCTAGTTTAACAGTCAACTTTCATGGATAGTGAACAAGACTGTATGTAATTTCTTACACCTCACAAAGACATATGTTTTGAGAAATAAGAGGTCTGTGACATCTATAAAAGATATGTAAAGACAAATTCTAAAAACTATTAGTATTAACAGACTTCAAATATAATCAAATACATATGTATTTTTTTTTGACATAAGGTATCCGGCGCGAAAATTGTTGACTCCGACTCATATTTTTCATAGTATGATAGAGGGTATAAAGTTGTAATGCTACAGAGATCATATCTTTTACACCAAACCAGTTTCTACTATACCCAATTGCATTAAAATATTTGTTAACAAAATGTTAAAACTATATGTAATATTTTAAAAATCACTAATCAAAAAAATATTCGTTTAAGATCTTATAGAGAAGAAAGAAGTAAATTGTTTTTTTTGGTTTAATTTTAGTCCTCCGTTTGTTATTCTTTTAAAATTTTATACATTACTTTTGGCACCAACTATTTATGGCGAAATTCTAACTACCAAACAATACATTATTTATTTGATTTTTTTGCTTATAACTTTGACAGCCATCTTTAATTTATGATATGAATAAAGAATCTGAAATATTTTACAACATGGCAAACTTTTTATCATAGGAATTTTTATACATATTCTTAAACTGATGGTTCTAAAAGAGAATTAAGTACCTACGTATTTTGCTTTCACTAATCTGAAACATCGCCTATTAGGCACCAATTTAAGTACATTAAATTCAGTTCTTTTTCTTGCAAGTGCTAACTAGAATATAATGTCAATAGCTAAAATAACTTCTTATTAACATATTTATGTCCATCAACATATCGTTAAGTACTTTAGGACGAGAGCTAAAATAATCCTAGTTTTGGTACCCTATTTTACAATAATAACCCACGAACGGACATTCTTCTTTCCATTTACGACTCATTTAAAACTCCTTATTTCTTATAAAACAGTTGGTAAAAGGCATATCGGTATGCAAAGAACAAAAATCAGATTCTAATTCAAAAGCTTTTTTTGAGATTTCACTTTTTTATATTTTAGTAAGTTAGTTACAGCTCGCAGATAAAAGCTTTAAAGCTCATTTTAAAGAAGATGCCAAAATATTATTTAAATCGCATTTAAGCTTTATATGACGTCATAGCATCATTTTCTAACCTCTTTTTGGTTTAGCTGTCATGTCATTGTTATAACATTATTAATTATAAATATTATAACAGTAAATAGAACATTGCAGAGTTGTTAATTTTAGGAAGAATAATAAACTTCGTAATGCAACTTTAAAAAAATGACGTCACGTCATTTTACAAATTTATTTAAAACTAAATCAGAAATATACAAACTACTTTCTCAAATACCTCATTCATTCTAAAAAAAATCAAGAAGTTTATGCTTCACAATGACTTTACCGACTTTTTTGACACAATGACCGAATCCACTTTCTTGTATAATATAGCTCGTATAGGTCGTACATCGTACGAGAAAACTTTTTATCTTCTAGAAACATTGGTTCAGTTGAAACCGTTTTCAGACCGTCTCTGAAGTTCTGAACTTGTTTTAAACATAAAAGCAACTAAACAATAAAACATAAAAACTAGATTATTAAAATTGTAAATAAATGAAAGCTGTACATATGTGTGATGTGTACCTTGACTAAGTTTCTAAGACCTGTGTAGGACAAATGCATAGAGTAACATACCATTTCAAAACTTGCACCCAGTAAGCAGCAAATTATATTAACTGCCGAATTTAATAACTAACTTTGGCGCCCATACATTAATATCTAATCAGCTGTTTGTATTTTATAAGTACAATGCCGAAAATCCTACATGACTGTAGTCACACTTACATAATAAAAAAACGAATACTTACAAAATTGTTTAACTTTCAACAGGATCCATTAATCATGAAAGCAAATACCGCTGACTTTTAAAAATTTCTTTTAAGGAGGTATATTGAAAATGGAAAGCTTTTTTGTAAACGCAATTAACACTTACTTTCTAAAGATACTATATTCTGTATACCATATTCATTGCATCTTAAAAACAGTTAAGTTTCGATTATATGTTTATAATAACTATATAAGATATTATCGTTTTTGACGTATACATATGTAAGTGGAAATAGGCAAACATCGACAAATTAGTTTGATTACTTGACTCATGAACTCCATCGAAAACTGATTATACAATATAATACTGAGAATACTACAAAGTACATGATTAATATAAATGACAACATATACATAAAATATTTTGGTCTTGAATAAATGCAATAAAGTAGTAAGTACAATAGATAAGGTTTCATTGAAACTCTTTAAATACACTGAATTCAATCCACATAAAGCTATCTTTGTCACATAGCAAAAACACAAATACAGGTAAGTATTTTTAATACTCACATATATAGGTGCGGTATTCAACGACATACAGTCTATTTATGGGATTTTGGAGGTCTCAATACTTTCTGGCTTCATAGTCACGATTTCAATCTGAAATATATAAAAAAAAATGTACATATATTAGTAACGATGCGGTTTTTAAGTTAAAAATTTCTTTGGTCTCAACCCAACTTGCAAAATAGTATCTTAACAATTGAGAAACTAAGATTGAAGTTCAAAATCAGTTGAATTTGAACTTTCCAATACTGTAAATGCTGTGTTAAAGCGGTTGTCTCAAATAATTAGCAATTTTTACTCAATTGCGCAATAACTGGAGTAAACCTCGACAGCACAAGTGACTAAATCGCTTAACCTAACAATTTTTGCCGGGACTATATGCTGCTGGGGAATATATGTTGGGACTAAACTATTAGCCCTGTTATTATATTCTATTAAGCAGAGAATCTAATGCAGGTAAACCCAGGATATTTACAAAAGGATTTTTATTTTTGTTTACTTATGAAAAGCTCATGATCAACTGACAATAATATTTATAAAAACAAATACAAAGTAAGGTGAAATGGTTTTTGTTATGTCCAGTCTTGCTTAGCAGTCTGAATATCACATTAAATATGTAGGTATATTAAATATTATAATAGGGCACGGCGCAGCCAATTATTGAATAAGAGGTTTTCCTTCAATCATTACTCAGTTATGTTTAAATAAATGATTAGTTGTTTATAAGTTTTATCGAAGAAATAATGTAATACGGACTTTTTTTTAAATTGTAAATCATAAATTTTGGTGTTATTAATTGTTGTTGTTTGTGTTATAAATAAGTGTAATTTTGACGATAAAATAATTGTTATTCCCTTAAATGAACAAATGGTTACACTAAACGCCATTATTCAAGCTATAAGCGAATAAAGGTGTAGTTGGAAGCAAATAACTAGAGTAAGACATATAATATTTTAACACACAATTAAACATGACTACTATAATGTTTGAATTGTTTATTATCTATATATATTTTTGCGATTGTTAGCGGTAAAAAGTCATTTGTAGGACATTAATGAAGTGAATTTTTCATTAATTAAATTTCTCAATATTTATATTTATTTTTTGGCAGCTGAATGTTTTATTGTTATATGTAATGTAGCTTCCGCTAACTTATTTATATGCAAAAAAGACCTCGCCCTAATGTAGGACTGTACCATTTGCTGTACAATAGAAAAATAAACATTTTTGTATATTTTTTATTCTCTTAAAATAAAACCCACATATTTACGTGCTACTAAAATGTAATTTCGAGTTTAAATGATATTTCTCGCAAACGCTACGAAAAGATGGATCGCGCTTCACTTACAATGTTTACAAAAGACATCAAGGCATACCTCATTCACCAGGAGCCACCTTCTGCTATTCTTCAGCACCAGGAGTCGAAATCCATTAATGGGGTTCAGGTGCTTCGGTACCTCTCCATCTGCTAAGCCGAACTCGTCAAATAATGCTATTTGTGTGTAAGTTCCGTTCTTCAGGAGTACTTCTACTGCGGCGTCATAGAATTTATCACCCAAGTGTTGCACGTTGCCTGATCTGATTAGGTATCTGAAAAATTAAACATTCACAATAATGAAACATATTATTCGTGTTATATTTAAATACTCTTTATTAAAACAATCGGTTTGAAAAATGTGTTGCTGATATTATTGATAACATATTCTCTAGTTATAACTTAATCCAAATTTAAAATGTCTGAATGTTTTACTATTGGTGCGTTCCGATTGCCACTCACAGCGCTATCAGCGCTAAGTGCTCCTAACCGTTACGAAGCACTTGAGCGTGATATTTGTGCTATTGTAATCGGAACGGTAAATTTCGCACTAACATTCTGATTGTTCCTCGCCTAAATCTAAAGTCATAATTTCATTAAGATCTTTGACAAGTAGGCCCATTCTCGTAATAAAAACCGCGGCGAGGTCGTAGCGACTCAGTCGTTGAAGTCACTTTCGTATTCTCATCCGTCGATTTGACCGATTCTAAAGTCGTTCTGAAGTCGTTCTATCGGAATGTCGCTGAACCGTATTCACATCCTAAATCGACTTTCAATCGTTTCAAAACGATATCACGATGGTATTATCACGATATCCTACAAATGACAGCTACTTCGATCGGATGTCAACGACTTAACGTCAAAAGTCGTTGAACAAAAGTTCATTCTACGGGACGTTTACAAAGAGAGAACCGCTGTTTTTGTGTTTTGAAGAGGCTAAAAAAGAGTTAGCGTATTTGTTGCTAGATATGCCAGAATTACAAAATTGACGCGAAAAAGAAGAAGTGTATAGAGGTTTACAAGATGGGACGCATTCGCCAGAGAAAGACTTCATCAAAACATTTCGTCTCACAAAAGTGTTGGTGCAGAATCTCATTGACGAAAAGAAGGAAAACGGGATTCTTTGTCAGTAAAAGATAAGGTTTGTAAGTTTCTATTCTGCTAGACCACATTATTTGAATACCAAATTAAAACGTAAATATATTAGTTTATGATTATATCTACTAAGGTTTATACATTAGATAATAATATTGCAACCTTTGGTAGGTATAACTTATTGATTAGAACACTTTTTATACCTTTATTTACAAACTGTTTTAATTTGGGTTACTAAAATAAAAATAACCAAACAACGAAAATGCATTAAGACAACTTCATTTTTATTGGAATAATGTTAAACGTACACTGATGGTCTTATATTACTTACAGATTTTTACTTGTTGCCTGTAAGCTACACTGCAGCCCACAAGTTTCTGGCAAAATGGTCAATGCTCGTACAACTTTGGCTCACGTTGCAAACAGAGCCTAGGTTGCGGTTCCAGTACTTCGTCAGAGGGAAAATCAGTCTCAATATATTGTGGCAAAGGAGAGCTTCACAAATGGAGTAGCTAACATGGAGACTTTTCAAGGACTGCATAGAGTTAATGTTGATCTAAAGCAAGCCCAACAAGCACTTATATAAAGACTATAAATGGGGTTGAATAATCATAATAAGTACAATCTTTTAATAAAAATATATGTTTTTTTAAATTAAAACTAATTTAAATAATTATGTGTTGAATAAAGATCTTAAGGACGACTGGATGATATCATGCTGTGCTTATCTCTTGTAACAGTGCTAGTACCTAAGACGTGTCCAATAGTCAACATTATGTGGTTAGAGGTTTTCATGTCAAATTACTGAATAATTATAAGGTGTTATGTTGTGATTCTTTGGTTATTATGTGTCAACTACTTAGTTATGGTAGGTAAATATTTGAAGAAATAATTACCATGTGTATGGAGCTTGAAAGCTAAGAGTCATAAGTGTAAGTGTAATAAAAATTAAAACACAATTGTAAAATATTCTATTTGGTTTTATTTAGCTCTTAAAAATTCATATATTAACAAAACAATAACTCGAACCATAAACATTGGTCTAAATTTCAACTACAGTTTGATCTTAAAAATTGTTATCACTGAAATATTATAATATCAACAAACCAATTAAAATTACGTTCACTACACAATAGCTTGTAAGCAACTAATAGCTTAGTGAAATTTGCACTTAAATCCCTAAAACTTGTCAAGCCCTATGTCACAAAGGCGGTCTTCTAAGGGACTAAGTATCGGAACATCTTTGGGCCACCACCAATCTGCGAGCTTCGTTAATTCTTCGGACCGTATTTGAGACCCGACATTTTAAATGGTTGTAAAGCTGCAACCTACACTCAGTCCCGTGTCCGTCGATGGTTTGAGAAAAAGTAAGTACTCCTGACAATCTTGAGCTCCAGTCTCGTCCCTCCTTAGATCGGACGGGTCCTAAGGCTAAGTAGTATAGAAACCTGCGTTTGATATTTAAATAAATAAAAATCTTTAAACAAGAAATTTCTAGACAAGTTTCGTGCTTTTGAATAAAAACAAATAATAAACTTATTGCCAATTTGACAACAATAAACTTTGACAAACAATTTGATGGCTGAATCGAAGACAATGACCTTTGTCAAGATGCGAATCATTCGATCAATTGAAGCGAAAACTCGCTTTTTTCAGCATTTATTACTCTTTGGCTAGTTGAAGTTAGTTGTAGTAGTTATTCTTTAAATTTATCTAACCAATTACATGGTAAACACCGTATTCAGAATTTAAAATATGTTTTAATTTCTTGGCAGTTCAGTGATAACTTGAATTGGCAACATCTTGTGTCGTTCGATTCAAAAGTCGTTCAGTTTCGATCCTATTGAGTTGAAGTCCTATCGAAGCGCGTCTGAGCAATACGTGAATACCGATTTTGGATAGAACTTCGATCGAACGACTTCTGCACTACAGCGATCTTTCAATTGTCTGTTTTTACGAGAATTGGGCTACATGATTGAAACAGGAGCCATTTTTAATATTATTACAAAAGAAAATTAACAAACAAGCTTCTAAAATCTTTAATCTTTAATTGGTCTATGACGTCATTCATAACATATCGATATAGATTTTGAGCACTGTGAACGATATAACGGTAATCGGAACGCACCACATATAGAATACATATTTTGGAAACATGTAACACCAATCATTGTCCAAAGCGGTTCCCATCGCTATACCGTACAAAACAAAGTCGCTATTTATTCGACCATTTAGCTAAGATAAGTCTTTATATATTTCAGCCCTAAACTTAACAATGCTTATTAACTTTTAAATTTTAATTTGCTATGAAAAATAAAAAAATGACTTCAGAAGAAAGAAAATCTTTTATTAACATGAAGCTTGTCGTAGACCAAATTATCCTCATACGTACCTGTGTAAAATAGACTAGCATTATGATTTATATAAGTATTATGTAATACTTATGATAGTTTGAATCAAACAATTTTTTAGCAGCTAAACCTGCTATTAAAATCGTTGTTATGGGACAGAAATATCCAATACAATCTGAACTCTGAGTAGACAGTTAGTTAACTAATCTATTGTCATTTATAAACTTGTGGTATGTTTACCACAAGTTTATAATGATTGAAATAGAAATTTGTCAAGTGGGGATGTTTCCCCACTTATACTTATTTGTGTGGACAAACAGTGAACTAGAGAACTTACCTACGGAGTGACGTACCTAATTCGAGGATGGCGACACCGCTGCGCGCACTTTAAGTCGGGGGCAATATACAACATGTCTTTGCTTAGAGATTATAATTATATTTTAGTTAACCAACCTTGAAACATTCAGTGGTTCTTGGAAAACAAACTCGATGTAATCGCCGGCGGTTGGTTTGTGGCCCCAAAAGAAATCCGTTCCTTTGTATAAATTTTCCAAAGTTTTTTCTGGTTCCATGACCATACTTGTCTCCAATTTTGCCAACGGCGGATTGGAGTGGGGGAAAAACAGGGGATCTTGCGTCTTGCCCTGGAATTCACAAATTTTATAAGGTTATTTTGAGCAGTACGTACATTTCCTTTCCTCTGTAACTTCTTTGACCAATACTGAATATGTAAAATTAAGCTGTAAACTAACCAATGGGATCAAGATAACGCCCAGTTGTATAATAATGTTTATAATACAAATAATTTCGCTTGGGAGTAAAACGAAAGAAATAATTTTTCAATCATTAGACCAACAGATGGAGCACCACAAAAAGCATATATCTGCCAGTATATCGCAGAGCTTATCAGACGCGTATTATTAATTAAATAAAAAATACCATACTAAAATTACTAAAATTTTAAACGTAACTTACTACCATAAAATCTTGTAAAGATTTGTCTTGGGTATTATCTAAAATGTATTTACTACAAACAATTATTATACTCTTATAAATGTACATACAGTTAATACTAAAAAGGTTAAGGTTATATTGTTTTCTATTTCAATCATTAGGTAAAGCTACATATGACTTTAAACGGTGGTAGAGTATTTTGTTCATATCTCGTTTGGGGCGTCCTACCACAGTCCTTCCGCTTAATGAACAGATAAGAAGTTGGTCGTACTGTATTTAGAAAACCTGTTATATCGAGTTGTACACAGGGGGAAAAATTGAGGGGTCGAAATTTTTTTCTCAATTTTAAGTGATATTTAAAAGGATGGTATCTTTGTTAAAAGTGGTCGTATCGTAGTATACAAAGATATCTTAAGCCTGGCTTTATTTTTAAAATGTCTAGACCAAAAGACGCGTTCCTGATAAAGAAGATCCATTCTTCAGCTCATACCACAATTTATTATGTAAAGAAAACAATCTGATTGTTATTCAAAAACTATTTTAAGATGGCACTTTTTTATAAGCCTGCTGTTAGTAAGCGCTTGCAGATAAAATCCATTAAGCTTATTTTGACGAAAATTCGTAAAGTAATTTGACTCATACTTAATCTCCATATGACGTCATAATGTAGCATCATTTTCTAGCCTCTTTTTGGTTCAACTGTCAGGTCAAAGATAAATAATTATTTAAATATTCAGAATTAAATACCGCACACATATCAGAAATATTCAAATTGTCTTCCCAAAATACGTACAAAATATTACATAAGTTTTTTAAATTTCAAAAAACCGGGGGCAAACCTCGCATGTTTTTGATAATTCGTTAATTTAAAAAATTTATTTAAATCATGGTTACCCCAATTGGTACGTTAAACTGTCACAGACTGCATGTTACTGTATTCGAATAGGGTGACCATAAGGTTGGTGTTTTTGTTATTTAAAATTATTATCAATAAAGTTTAATTGTTTGCTTCTAGAGTTAATGCAATGAATTTGCCTTAAAATACTGCTATACAAACAAATATTTCTATTAACGATTTATGTTTCATCCTATGTATGTATTACTTTACATACTGATTTCTGAGCAACTGTGAGAACAAAACTGGGCCACAACAAAAAATTTACTTTTCATACTCTACATCCAATCCAGTTGTCAATTTTGTATAAGAATCGTTTTTCATTTTCGGTTTCTTTGGGAGAATTGCTTAGAATTATGGTAGGCCCGTAAGAATGCGCTTATGTCCCGAACGAAATCATCCGGTATTTGGATACGGCTATATTCAAGATAATTAATTACCACGACTTGGTGCAGTTTCCCCTTGAGAGATGAAAAAGTTCCTTTATGCACGAACAGCGGCCTTGGATATTTAGGACAGATTGCAGAAATCAGGGCGGCACATTTCTGAAAATATTTACATAAAACTTAATATTTTTGGAATGCATAAATAAATAGTTGTACAACATTACCTTTTTATATCTTCACGTACGTTTGTTTCGAGTTTTATTACCAAGATTTATTGAACAACATCGAATAGCATATCTATTACCAAGGTTAAAGTTAATTATAAACAAATTTTCACGTTTTCGTTGAATAGTGATTAGTTAAATGATAATTACTTAAGTTGTGTTTACACAGTTGATGTTTCTTCTCAAAAAGCATTCACCTTTTGTCGTTGTTAATACAGTATATAAAATAGGGGAATCTACGTAAATAAAATATTTGTACTTGGCCAAATAAAAATACATTTATTATATTATTATACCATAAATAACTTTAAAATGTCAACCGCGCCAAACTTGACATACACGAGGGGCAGATAATTTCCGTGTGGGCGATTTTAATTCATCCTTGATTTTTTTTGTCCCGTAAAAATAACTGGTGAAGGATGTACCTTGTTTTAAACGTGTATTAATAAGGTATACGCAGTACACGAAAGACTACGGTTAGAGTGCTCCAAAAGATTTTTTTGGTTAAAACCTTGTTTTATCCCCAACGCGAAAAAGAAGGTGTTATAACGTAAACATGTAACTACCTGCGGCGTATAAAGATATAAGACCACTATGAAGGTCCTTTTTTTGTTTAAGAGCTGTACAAATCGAGAGTGTTTGATGAAAAGGTTAAGTGTTTCCAAATGATTGTATACATTATTTGACTTAAACGACAACTGAAGACGAAGATTGAACAAATTAAATAAAATAAGTAACAGAATTTCACAAAAATATTTCGCCTGTAATTGTATTTAACGTACTATGTTTCGTCAAATCAGGGATAGACGGCGAAAATTGATTCCACTTTTCGCCAAGCACAGCTATCAGCAAGCTGTTAAGGGTTAACAAGAGCTTGCTTATAGCTGTGTGTCTAAATAAACAAGAATCCTGGATTACGTGATTACGTAACTTTACGTAGGCAGAACACTTGAGAGCAGGCTCAGGTTGATCTTAGACGTATCTCGGGCGAATCGCCAAATAATCGTCTTGATTTTTTATATATAGTGATGAAAATTCAGTAAAAATAATGGCTCCCATTTTGATGAGATTGTGTCACACGTTTTCAGAATATGTACTCAATTTCGTAAAAAAACATAGTGGCTTTTTATTTGACGCATTATAGATGTACGTCGTTGTTGTGACAAAGCCAACTTAAGTCTCACGTTTGGCTTCAACTCGAATTTTTGTTATGATACATGAATTTGCATTTCTGACCATTACTTGACTTTCTTCACCATCTTCCTCAGAGCTTGCGTTTTCTGTATCCGAATCTTCATCAGGTATCCCTTCAAACGCCTCAGAAACTTTTTCATTCTCAGAAGATTCCATTTCAATTTCAGGGACAAGTTCAACTAGAGCCGCCTAAAAAAAACAAATGGCCGTCACCAGCAGCAAAAAGCAAAGCTACCAACACAAATAACAGTTGGTATTAAGACCGTTACGCAAATAAAATAAAACATCTTGGTAAACATATAAGATTTCCTAGACTTACTTGGTACAGGGAAACAATGATTCAAGCACCCATACTACTGACACAAAAACAACTCTAACCCGACTAAAGAGGTGGTAAAATGGAAAACACCGCGAAACCAATCAAACTACACTCCGGTAAATTCCAGTAGGAAACGTGTGTTAATTAATATTAACACTTTAACTCAACATATAACGGCAGCTTAATATTCGAAGAAGTCACAAGGTTTTAAATGAAACATTGCATTTATAGTAACAAGCACTGAGATTCATAGAGGAATCTTCATATTCATCCCGTTGTAAATAAAACACAAGTTTTACACAAACGATCTTTAAGGTGATTAAAACCGGCAGCACTTACTTAAACCACGACGGTATGAATTCATCTGAATTCTTTCTGTTCAAATAACAGTTGAAATTAAATTAAAACCAGGTTTCAAATAAACCGGGATTTAAGTAGAAGCCGCATGTTTATCTTCGTCTCAAAATGAGAGTTGAGTAAACAATTTCAAAACGCAACGAATTATTCTACAGGCAACTTTAGAATAGTCGTGCTACATTGTCGATAATTTAAAAGGTATTTGTGTATAAAGCATGCTAACTAAAACCTTAGTCAAAAACACTAGTATCGAAACTAATTTGGGGAACGGTTATATTTTTGGGCTTTTGGTGTCAAGATTATGAGGGCCCTGGGGGTCGCGGTGCTTACGGACTATTCCCCGAAATTTCAAAACCACTGGTGCACGAAACTCATTACCGTAAGTCTAGCATCTCACATGTGCATTGACGACAACCCAAGTTATGAACAAATATATATAGCGAGATAACTCGTTCTTCATTGCAACATTATTTATGCGTTGCAACCTGGACTATTTTTCATATTTTGTTAATTTCTTTATTTACTACGATAAAGAGGAAATAATTTTATGAATTCAATCAATTCTGCAACGTCTGGACTATTTCAAAAACAAATTTATTACATCATTGGTACTTGAAATATACATACAAATATATCTAGTTATTATTTCACCAATAAAATGCGTAAAAACCGAAACACAGCATTACGTGCTCAACCTTACAATACTGAATGGTATTCTTTCTTTTGAATAGTTTCTTTGAAATGAAAGTTATATTTACTTTAGAAAATGCTTCTATACTGTTCATGACTTCTTGACCGATAAACATTTTAATGATTACCAGACATAGTAAAATAATAATAACACTTGATGACGTTTTGATAATTTCCACTATATTTGTACTAACCTTGTAGATATTTTTTCTTTTTTCGAAATGGACTGTTTATTTATGGCCCTATGGGCCTTTAAATTTCACCGGACTTTGTAGCTTAGCGCTGACGACGCTTAGCCGGAACTTAAACTACTCCTACATACGATATGTCTAAGGGCACCCGAGAGGGCACGGACCTCGGCTTAGAACGTTGTATATTGAAACTACCAAACAAGGCTAGCTCTTAAAAAAATGGTAACCTCTATTATAATTGTTCTTATTTTTTGTATCTATTTTTTAGTATCTACAATAGTAATACGCTTAATTTCATCATCCCCAAGAATATATTCGTCACAAGAACATATACGAAACATTCACACCCCATTTAGTTTTTTTTTTGAAATTTGTACAGAAGCAACTGGATAATAAATTAATCAAATATATAAAATGACGTAATGCAAACGTAAATATCACAAATACTTTTATAACATTTATTATTAATTCTTAAAGTATACTGCTGTACGTCACGACATTCGACAAATAATTATAAAAAGCTTGGTGAAGTCTTAAACTACACTAACCCGCACTGTTAGAACCAAATAAGTATCTACAAGTAGTTGTATTATATCAAATATAATTACTACAATTATTCTCCTTCTTTTACATTTTGAGCGTGTAAATGTATAAAAAGCGGAAAACTCTAACGGCCACACTTTGGGTGTTACCATACCAATCGATCGACCGTCGATCAATGGTAGCATGGAACAGGCAACGACGATCGGTCGACATCGATCGACGGTCGATCGATTGGTGTGGTAATACCCTTAGACACATCAAATATATACCATATAGCGAACTGGGGCCTAGGAGCTTCAGCGCGTGATTACTAACCACTACGCCACTCAGCCTGTGCTCAATGTTATTTAAGCCTTTAGGTAATTCTAGGTAAATCTAACTATAGATGTCGCTTAGCGACTTTGATACCTTATAGATCAAAGTCGCTAAACGACATCATAAGCAAAATCTTTATTTAAGCAATACGTCGAATATGGAGGTCGTTCACGCAAAGGACATTTTGAGTTTTACTACGTATAGTTACCGTATTCTTGACTGGCGGGCAGGCTTTCGTGTCGATGTAGCTCTGAAGAAGCCAGTCTATCGGCATATTGTGGTAGAACAGTTGCATAAACGTGATGAAGTGTAGCAAGTCCGTGGATCTAAATAGCTTGCCGATGGTGCCGTCGCGGCAGAAGTCCATCATGAACCATTTCGAATTTTCCTTCTCCTTTTGGTTTATAAACTGACGCATTTTCTGAAAAGCAAATATTTTATTGTTGTTTACCGTTTGCATAACACGTATTGTTAGTATTGTTTAAAAATATGTATGTAATGATTGGTACATTCCAAATGATTAATGTTAAAATCTAATTGAAGTCGTCGAATAACATATAATATTATTTTGTATATTGAGCGCATATTGAGAGCATAATACATTGTGTCGCTAATTAATTCGTAGACAAACTGTATATTCAGTATTTACTTTATTTTTTAAAAATTTATTACAAAAAACAAATACTTATTTCTATGCTTAAAACAATGCAACATAAACTTAATAAAGTTTTACCGTACATCGCTTAGAAACTGACATTCAATAGACATAGTTCACTCTTTTAAAACAGACAAATGTATAAGAGTCAGGTCAACCTAAGTTACTAGTTTAAGTCGAAGTTAAGGGGAGGGGCACCTCCATCACTGTCAAAGGCATACAGCAATACATTAACCCGAGCTATCTTAAATTTTTTACTGAGGCCAGCCAACAAGTCGATTTACCTACAAAAAATGTATTGAAGTTACTTTGAAATCTTTAAATTATTATAGAAGGGCAAGTTATTCGGAATTGAAATGATTGCACAACGTTCGGAGATGTACCTAAGCTAATTTTAAAACGGAACTTTTCTTGTAAATTTTTCGTTTACCTTTATAGAAAAGTGGCAAGACGGTTCTTGAAAAACTTTCAAATCAAATAGACAAATTTTTATATACGTTATGAAAACCATCAACAACACACACAATACGACAATCGCCTGAATGTATGCTCTTACGTATTAAATATTCTTCCTTTTTAGACAAACTTTGATACAGAAAAAATGGTGGTTCATTTATTTCTAATCAACTATTTAACTATTGCACCGATTATAATTAGAATTTCATAATTGCAGTGCTCAAGTAACAAATGTTATATTTTGTTTAGACAGGTCTTACGGGATCAGTACGAGGTGAAAACTCGGAAACCTTTTAGTAAGTACGCTTATACTCGTATTATAAGTTCCTCGTGTCATAAAGTTCGGGACATTTACAAGTAAAGTTTCGCGCTTGAATCCTAGCTGGAACAAACAGTGCTATGAAAAAAATTAAAGTTATTGAATCTTGGAAGTTAAATATCTATTTATTCAGGGTTGGCAACCATTAGTGGTGATAGCAGTTTCTGTGTTTAGATCTCGCGGTACTACAATCCTATCTATTTTAATCACTGTAATATATGCACATATATACTCGTACATGTAATTACATTGATGAACTTCTAATCACATTTATGTATATACATTATATACATAAATGTGATTATTTACATGGTTGTGTTCCGGTTTTAATGTTTTAACTGAAGACTATGGTCGGCAACGCGTCGTTAGTCGATATAATATTTGATTACAATTACAATTGATAAATAAAGCACCTGTGATCAATGATGTCCATGGGCCCACTTACCATCAGATCGCGAGCTTATTTGTACGTTATGAAAACGATAAAGACAATGTTAAATGGTATCTTGCGTTTATATGGATAACTATGACAAAATGCGAGTCCCATCTCATAATGCCAACTTCGCAAAATGACAACTTCTCAGAATGTTAACCTCTCAGAAAGCCAATTTGTCACAATGCCAACCTCTGAAGGGACAGACTACGAAATGAGACGCACCCGTTCGATTGGGTTAGGTTAGGTTTGTATATAGCGAGGCGACCAGGACCAAATTAAGTACCATTTCCAGCTTTTCACGAAAGGTACTTTGGCGAAAAATGACTTTATTTCAATTTGGTTCAAAAAAACATCACGTCTGTCCCTTCAGAAGTTGTCATTGTGAGAAATTGGCTTATTGAGAAATTGCCATTCTGAGAAGTTGGCATTTCGAAAAGTTGGCATTCTGTGAAGTTGTCATTTTGCGAGCGGTTGACATTTTGCGAAGTTGGCATTATGAGATGAGAGGAAAATGCGGCTTGTTCTACGGCGGAATGATCAAATATTAACTATAAAGCGTAAGCTACTTACCTGTATATATCCCGGCTTAGTTTCTACGTCATCTTCCATCATAAGATAATAAATGCCTTTTGATTGAGCGTAGCCCATCAGGTAAATAGCATCCAAGTTCTGCTTCGTCCTCCATTTGAATCTCTTGTTGGAGTCGCCCAGGGTTTCTGGCAACGCGTCAAGGTCAGGGTAGTAGGAAACCGCTGGGGAGATCACTTCAATCAGAGTTCCGAGAAGATCGGGAAACCTGAAAGGCGGAATGGTGCCACTGGTGAGAAAAATCTGGATCACTGAAACGACGAATTCTCGTCTATAAACTATTCAATGTTTATCCTATAAATACATAGTGATGTTTTGCGGATAACAGTAGCTGTATTTGTACAGTTGCCAGCATTGAAATGTAAACGTGACAGTTGCAAATACATGTGTATTACAAAATAATTGTATATTGTCTAAAATTATGTTACTTTCAAACTGGGTCAATATAAAGTATAAACTTTATTTATGACGAGGTAAATTCGTTTGTTTAAATCCTTCAAATTCGACGCCCATTCTCAGTGCCAGCTAGCGATGTTGCGCCCTCAGGATTTTTCATGCAGTTTTAGAGCCAGGTGTTGATGTAAAAACAAATTGACTTCGAGTCAGATTTCAAAAACGACCAAAACAGTATGATATGAAATTTTAGAATATGGTATGAATTGCATACCAGCCATCAGTCGGCCGTCCGTCCGACAACATGTCCCATATAACATGTAGTTTGGTGTTAACTTGCAAAAACTACTCAACTAAAATGAGATACAGTGGTGTCACATATTTCAAGTAGCCACCTACCATCGTAAAAAAATATAAAACCAAACGCTTTCCTAATTGATATACCACGCAACGACATGATAAGTCGAATGAAAATCGCTTTTGTCAAAATATACACCTTCAGAAACACTCGAAAGGCCTAAGGCTTCCATACATGGTCTGGCTTAAGAGTGCCCAACATCTTTCACATAAAACTTTATATTGTCTAGGTAAAACAAGGTACTAGAATTATGATATTAAGCATTATTTAGTGGAATAATCAAGTTTGATTTTGTGAGCTCAAAATACTAGACTATTAAAAAAGTTTATAATATTTTATTAGTTTGTTGCACTACGATTACCTAATCATTAAATTAAGAAAAAAAATACTTTTAATTTTAACAATAAAATTATTTTATTCCTAACCTGGGCAGCTGGAATGAAATGAAACATTTATCGAAAATATAATACATTACTGCGACGCACTCCGACTGCTACTTAATATTCATGGTTTTCGTGCTCACTTGTTTATGAAATTCTAATACATGCCGTTGCTCATGACTGTTGCACATAAAGCTGTCCTTCGGTTTACATTGAGTTTTTTCCGTATACGCAAATTTGTATCACCTTAGAACAATGACGTAACTAAATCCAGGTCTTTGAGTGAGTACCAGATCCTCAAGTTCGTCAAGTGAGAACGTCACCTGCATTCCACTATTTAATTTAATCAAAGAAACAAAACTAGACCAGCGCAGTTGCCGTGAAGATAGGAAGGGTTGTGGTTCCATTAGGAACTTAATATTTCGTGGTAACTGTCGAGCGTCGACCATTAGCAGTTAATTAGTTTGCCGACGCCAAGAGTAAATAGACGGCTGGTACACTTATTTGTTAACTGGTCTAGACGTTAGATTCTATTTTTTAGTTTATATTTTACTTGTCAACTTTTAATATGTTTAATCTGAAAAATATGCTATTCCGATTTAGGGACAAGGGTTCATAATATTTGTATTGATTTTAATTTGTATATTTTACGAGGTCCTGATTAGAGATATCTCAGACCAATTCCACCAACGTCTTCATAACCCGTAAACCAACTTAGGGTATACAAAATGGTGTTTCTGTTTTTCACCAATGTCTATAGGACACATGGTCTTACAGATAACTTAAAGTTAGAGATCCGATTTTCCATCGCGTAAATCCACAGTTGTTTATACTTCTATTATTTTTTTACAAACAGCTGACACAATATTTTTTTAGTCAAAGAATTATGTTGTGCGACCGAAAAAAATATTTATGATATTTTTAACGTATTACTTTTTAATGAATTATTTTATCGGAAAAGTAAGGTTTATGGTGATGGTCTAGACACGTTACCTACCTAAGAAGCAGTGTAAATAAGTTAGGCATGGTGTTAAGAAATTTAGGATAGGAGATGGCTCGGGGTATCACATGGCTTAGGTTAAACATAGTAATGGGGTAATATAGGGATAGTTGGTGAAAATGGGCATAAATATTCTAAGCGGGGTCTAAGGTTATTCCGTGTGTTGTCACTTTCTTACAATTAGTGAGTTTCATTATCATTACTGAGATAAACAACAGAATACCATTTTACGTTGAGGCAACGTTATTGAGTTCTCTCAATCTTTAAAGTTTTGACGTTGATTGTAATAGAATGCAAGACTATTTTGAGATAAATATAGCAAGAAAATATGTAGGTATAATGCAATAACTAAAAACGTCTAGTTAACGTTAGTTGTCATATAAATGAATAATAATAACAATAATACATCCCAGACAATAAAACCAACTGTATGGCCCCAAAGTAAGCAGAGCTTGTGTTATGGATTACCATACAGCGAACTGGGGGCGGGGCTCAGTGTAAACGTACAAATATAAATATCAACAACCATGACCCGAGAAAAACATTTGTGTTCATTACACATACGAATGCCCCGGCCAGGACTCGAACCTGGCAGGGCTACTAATCACTACGTTACTCGGTTGTCGTGAATATATTAAAATATTCATTATATTTCGCTGTTTTAACGCTCGCTTCTAAAAACTGATACTCATTTAACAATAATGTATAGTAAAACGTAATACTAAATGTGGATTTACGACATTAAAAGTTAGGTCAGACCTTGACAGCATATGGCTATGAATTTAGGTGCACCAGTACCGCTTGACGCTTGAAAGAAATAGGACTATAGTTTTCTGGAACAACAGACGCAGGCAGTTCATTCCACACCTTGGCGACCCGCACCAAAAAGGAACTATCGAAGCGTTTGGTTCGACTTCTTGGGATATCTACCATTTAGGCCTGTCTGCGTCTAGTAGTCCGATAAGAAGAAAATACTTTTTTGTGTCCTTATCATATGGCAATCGTTGATGCCAACCAACTATATTTGGCCACATCGCTGAATCACAAACGTTTCACAATTTATTAAAGGACAATTGGCTTCGATTAGTTTCTATTAGCCTATCTCGCCATTTAGGATATACAATCAAAAGAGGCATAACAAGCGCTGGTTAACGAACCATTTTATGATATATGATGATCAAATAATCTTGGCCATTTAATGAAGTAGTCGCACGTTTAGTTTACCATATCAAAAACGTTTTTTTTTAGTGATAAATGGACAAGCAACCATTCCATGAAATGCGACCATTAGCGACAGTGTACAAAAATAAATCAATCCACATATTGTATTGATAAAAAAAGCATCGATCATGTTTTTGTGTTAGTCAACGAACAGATATGAAATTATCTAAGGAATATATTGCTGGCGACACAAATATACCCTCAAGTGACGTCACTGCGATTGATAACCTAAAATCTTAAAAACCTGCTGTTGCTGAAATGTAGAGACAACCCATGGACAAGAACCCTTTCTTTTTTTCAGAATTACGCAAATCGTTAGCAAGCGTTAAATATAATTCATTTTTGAAAATTTACTTACTAAATAGGCAAACAAGTAATCATTGACAGACATTACAAAAACTGTGGTTATAAACTATAAAAATAATAACTCAGCGTACTCGACAAATTTTATAAATTATTATGTATTTAAATAAACATCGAAACAGAATTTAGTAATCATAGAAATTATTCTTTGTTCCAAAGAATAAACGGCTCTACCAACCACGGAGGCAATAGGACAGAGCAGTTGAACATAAGTAGCAATGGAGGCGGCAAACATAGCCAATCATTGGACAACTTTTTTCGATTGTGAAATCACAATACTTTACTAAGATATAGCTTGAGCACGCAATGATCGAAATTTTATTGCAACTCTAGAACGGAAACAAGTGTTATGGAGATAATTTGTCTTTGTACATTGTTAAAGACTGGTTTGAATTATAACAAAATAAATCTACAAAAACCTATCCTACACAGCTTTGAAATTGTGCTGCTGAGGAACTGAAGCCTTTAGCCGCGGTATATATTTCAATATTTTTAGCCATGTCAAAGCATTCGATCGAGTTTCACATAAAATACCATTTATAAAATTAGAATACGTACGTGTGTAAAAGGAACAGCTTTACACTGGATAAAAATGACACATTTTACTCCCCAATCTCCCCAATCAAATTCAAAATATATGTATATTATTTGCGGATGACACAACCACAACAATCAATTATTAATTGTTTAAAAATATTGACACTGAAAAAGAATCAAACAAATCCTTAAATAACATTATAAATAGGTTAGATGGTAATTTATTTGATAATCAACGTAGATAAGACGTAAATGATTAAGACATAGAATAGTAATTTACCGAAGCTGAACATGAAATATAATGTACAAAATTAGAAATATCAGAATCAACTAAATTTCTTGGTGGAAAGCCTATGCGAACAAGTTAAGGTAAAAAAAGTAGACAGATTTATATACTCCTTAAAACGCATAGCTCAAGTTGTTCGATAGAAGCAGCAATAAGCTTATCAAGGATATGTATCAGCTAATATTAGATACGGTTTAATTTTAAGGGGTAACTCGATAGCGGTCGTCAGAGTGTTAGTGACCCAAAAGAAATATCTGAGATCTAACTGTTACATAACGAAATGCTTGATTATTTCCAAATAAATTATAACTCGCCAACGTTCCATATACAAAATTTTTTTCGCAAACTTTCTGTATTTTAACGACAAAACATTATCAATGACTTAACACTTCATTACATTCTATTATTAATTTGACTGCGTGAGTTGTACTTACGAGGCAAATATTTACATTGAATATTTTTGTTTTATTAAAATAATGTGATTTTTGTTTTATTAAATAATTTTATTGTTTATTTGAATGTTTTTTTATAGTTTTCACGCTGACATTGTAGCAGTACATGTACGGATTTTGATATAAAAATGAAAATCTACTGAAACGGTTATACCAGCAAATAAACAAGAAAACAAATAATAATTAAGATCAACCCATGACGAGCATATGCGAAAAAAGACACTATGCTCTAAAGTGTCACATTTCAGAGTAAATCGCAGAAAAAGATCGTAACAGAGAAACTTTATACAGAGCTAACAAACTTATTGAAAGCTTTTCAACATGTTGTAGTCGGTCTAAATGGCCGACTTTTTATCGTATCTTACATTAATCTATAAAATAAGCATACTTTTAACTTAGTTTTGTACAAAAGGCTTCATAGCAGTTGAGTTGACCAAGAATCAAAAAGCACAATAAAATCTACGTATGTATATCGATTGGTGACACTTTTAGAAACACGAGTAAAGTAGCATAGTATATATTTTTGAAATCCACAAACTGTTATGGAACGTACTGTACCAGTTCCGTAGTATAAAAAGCTTGCTAGATACTTCAAAGCTAGCTTTTGATATTATCGCTTTTACAGTCGCAGAGCCACACCCAACTTCTCATACAGCGGCTCAGCGTGAGTGTTACCTTTACAAAGCGTGTAGTATAAGTAATATTAAAGCGAACATATTCTAGCTTTATTCAAATTGCACCAAGCCACCTGTGAAGTTACAAAGTCCAGCATTAATTGCATGCAGGGGCGTCGCTGTTTATTAAATTGTTGCCTTTGTCTACCAACTTTAATTTGATGTGCAACGTTTAGGACATGTTAACGGTTTGGTTTTGATATTAAAACTGGAAAAAAGCAATTTTGTTCAGAGACAATCGGAGTTACAGTTGGGAAGTTCCAAATAAAAAAAAATCGGAATGTATTATGTAATTAAATTTTAATTTTGTTAAAAAATGCAGTTTTGTAGTCACAGACTTATTTTTATAAACGTTTCAAAATGTTTTGAAATTCGCGTTACGGAAATTGGAGATGCACCATGTATTTTACTTTGGAGTTTTTAAATCAAAACATTTTCTTTTACGTTAATTTTGAAAAATATTAGTAATTTCGATGACCTGATTTTGTCAATAGCGGCCTAAAACCGCTTGAATTTCACTGGGTATAATTATATTACGTCAAGAGCAACTTCAACACAAAGAGGCCTTAGTTCCCTATGGGTTGCGAAGCTCGACTTAAGTTGTGGCATTCTGATTGGTGCATTACCAGATACTTTAGATTCGCTTTAAGAATACAGTGAATCATCGAGGCAACTACAAATACTAGCCAATGAGATTGCCGTATTAGAAAAAGTTTTCTTTTTGTCGATTGGCTATAACCTAATGCTAAGACGATATGTCACTGTATTCTAAACGCGAACGTCTATAGTCTCAATGGCTACTTTACATTTTTTCCGTACGTTTTACTTGATTGGAATTTTACCGAGGAATTTTACTTGATATGAAACATAACATTCGTTGCCCGCTATCATGACATGTGTGGGGGAAATTAGTAAGACAGATTACTATTTTCACGATATACAATAAACGTGAAACAACCATCGATATTGTTTCAAAATTAAACGTAATTTGTCATTGAAGTATTCATGAACTTTGCTTTACTATAAAGCATTTCTTTATAGTCGAATTTGAGAAAGCGAAGCGTTTGTATGATATGGGCGGAAATGATTATAAACATTATAAATACGAGGTTATTAACTCTTCAAGTCCCGCTTACAATTTACTTGATTTGAGTAAATTAGCGGATGGTAGGTGGCGCTGCATTACTTCCACGGGTACATTTACTTAATTTAAAAACTCATTTACGTGGCTTCCCGAAATAAAATCGATCTATATGAAATGTTTCGTAAGATGTAATTATCGAGTGTGTTACTGTCATGAATTAAAGGGCGGTTCTCGTAGTGACAAAGCCGTTTGCTTTTTGTTTCATTCATTCCATTGTTCTTCGGGAACAAGGTGCCGCAGGAGCTTCATCAATTCTCCACATTCTCCAATAATTTAACCTAAGGATCAAGGGATCGAATCCTGATAAAGAAAATATAAGTTAGAAGTTATAATGTTCGTTTGTTTATTAATTGGCCGCCCCAGTTAGCTGTATAGTCGAGCTTTAGGCGATTTTTTCTTACCTTGAAGCCCTTGAATTGCCTTGCCATGGTTCATTTGCCTAGAATAATTATTATTATACTTACACAACTTCAATTCGTTCGGCGACTTCAGCCACGTACTTCACGTCAGTCTCCCCAACAAAGATCACGATCAGGGTGTTGTTTATTTCACGGGGACGCATTTGCTGAACCAAGCTCTGGAAAATTAATCGAAAACATGATATTTTGCCCTGGAGTACACACATGTTGTTGCGGGATCGAGAGCAACACGAGTGTAACAGCGATACATAATTGAGTACCCTTGTTTTCATAAATACATATATCCACAAAGTATACGAAGAAACAAAAAGCTCTCATTCATATTCAAGCCCTAGATATTTTATTATACATCGACAGAACTTCCGAACTGCCCTAATGGAGTTTTTGCGTCGTACAAATTCATTACACCGGAATTAAAAAACAAATTTTGACAACATTTATACACGGAACTAATTTGTTTTATGTTTGCATCGAGTTCGACAAGCTCTATAAAGTATGTATAGCTAACTATTTCATTTCAGTAAACAAAGCACTAAAGCGGACGCATTTTCGTTATACGCGATGTTACGTCATTGTTCTATTGGCAGAGTTTTATTTGCAGAAGTAATTGATTAATGTTTGAGCATCACCTTTAAAATATTTAATTTGAATGAGAGTTAGAATTCAAGAGTGATTTTAATTTATATGTTTCTTCACGGAAGAAGATAAAACAAATTTCACTCCCACTTGGAAAGGCCGTCCAAAGAATTTGCACGATTCTCTTCTCTTAAAGATTAAAAAAAACTACATTAAAAACTTTCCTTATTAACGAGCCTTTAGGAGCCTATGGTCGTTAAAGAAACAAATCTTTTGGGAATCTCTAAGGATCAACACATATTATCTCATATTATGGACCATAGACAGAACAAGCACAACTGTTTGCCTAATTTAATAGAAAACAATAAAAAGTGTAATATCATAAAAATCTATTTCCATACATATTTTTATCGCATTATGTAAATATTCTTTCAGTACAAGTCAGCAATTGCGTAACACAGACGTTACAGCAGTTCCGCAGTTTTCGAGCAAACCCCTTCGGGAATCGACTACGTATCCCTGCATTACGGCTGTTGTGGCTTGTAAAATATCAAACAAGATGTTCGTCTTAGGCTTTCGAAGTAATACTCAGCCAATTAAAAGTGTTATTTATTATTGAACCATTTTGAAAATGTATAAATATTCCGTTGATAACCGTAGAAATAGACGGAAAAGCCAAAAATGATAAAATTTAAATGTAAATTATATGGAAACAAAATCGGTTTTCTTCAATTCAACTGTAAATAAATAATTCATGAATTCATGTGAACGGAACAGCGGAATCCCGGGATATAACTGTGAAATTGGCTTTCAAGTAAACTTAAAACCATATTCTCTGCTTTTTGCATCGCAACAAATTTATTAATACATCTTTTTATTGCTGAACGGTGGAATTAAAAAACAAATTTTTAATTTTTAATGACATTAGTTATTTACGGAAATAATTTTGTTTCGAGGATATAAGTCATATCAATATATATAGTCGTAAAAGCAAAACTGATAGAGGATTCTGTAAAACAGGGGTGTAACCACGTGCAATTGCTAGCAAATTAAAGAAATTACTATAGTTGAGCCATTACAAACGTGCAAACGCAGTCACAAAACATTACGACAAATCCCTTCTTTATTGTTACATACAACACTACAATTGCGAGCGAGAGTTCCGATATGCCTATAGGTGTCAGCTAGAGATCTGATAAAAATGGTTTATGACTCAGTTCGCACGTTTGTAATGGCTCAACTTTAAAGGTATTGTTAGTAATAGGCACAGTCAGTACAGGAAACTTACATACATACATGCTCAGATTTTCATTCAAATCCAATAGCGTGTTGTCGCCCCTTAGTATGCGGAGTGCCTACAAAAGACTCGCAAACGCGCAAGCCATTCCTGCCTTGGCCTGACCCTCCACCGAGTTCGCAATTAGTCCGCCCTGTTAGTCCGACTATAGTTCGTTCGCGTTAAAAATGCAGTGACGTACCGTATCAGCATTAGGTTATAGCCAATAGCATCACCGCCAGTAAGAAAAGTTTTTCCAATACGGTAATCTCATTGGCTAGTATTTATAGTTGCATCGATGACTCACTGCATCCTTAACTCGAACGAACTGTAGTCCTGTTTTGTTTCTTATATTTGGCTTTATTTATTTGGCTTGTTGTAAGTCTTAGGTATGAATATATATCGATATCTTGAAAAATGTTATTATGTTACGTTTCTGAAGCCATGAACTAATAATATCTTTGTTGTTTCTATAATAGGTAAGTATGTTTACAAAAGAGGGCATATTATTTTTTTAAATCTTATTGCCTTTACCCACCGAAACCTCAATTCATAAATATTTATAAAGTTCAAAATGTGTACTATAAGTAAAATTATTATCATATTTTAAGATATATAAAAAAAAACTAGTGAAATAAAATTAAGTTTACCGATTTATTATAGTTCCGATTTTTCGATTTAAATTTTAAGCCACGAATATAAACTATAAGTAAATAAAAATGATGGAATAAAAAATGTCTATAAAAATACTTGATAAAATTAAAAGAAGCCTAGACTGATAATCCGACATGTCTAATAATAACAATGTTGAGTCTCTTTGTTTACTTACGTAAGTAATAGTTTAGATTGCGTAAAAATACTGTATAACCTACATTTATACGACTATCACAGTTTCCAACAAAGAAAGTAAACTTGTTCCGCGGAATGTCCTACCAAACTAGCTCGTTAGTAACTTATTTTTTTATAGCCGTTAGGAAATTTTTCTTTGTGCCTTTGTCATGATAAAATCACTGGGATTTAGTGCAACAAAGACGTAACTCCAATTAAATCTGTTATATTTCAGTAATAAACTGCATCATGAATATACGTTTAATCTATAGTTTTGTAATCAATGTGTGTATGATCGAGTATTGACAAGTTACTACTTACTACTATAATATGGGTAGCATTAAACTATCAGATAAACTACATAATAGGTCTTTACCTATGAAACTGCCGTTTTGCCGTACTGGCCATTTCAAATGAAAATATTTTTTTTTTGACTGATAATTCTAATTTCAAATTAATTTTATTTGACAAACATGGAATTCTTTTTCTAAAATCGTCATTTGTTTAATAGTTAGTGTTTTGTTTTCAACGCATTCGAACATTTTTCGTCATCATGGATAAGTTAAAAATTCGAGTAATTATGGAGTATGAGTACCGTCGTGGCAGCAAAGCGGTACAAGCGGCACGCAACATCAACGACGTTTACGGAGCGAACACTACAAACGAACGCACCACCCGTTATTGGTTTACCCGCTTCCGTTCTGGAAATTTTGACCTGAAAAATGAACCCCGTGGTCGTCCGAAAACTTTGGTCGACAATGACGAATTAAAGGCAATTGTGGAAGCTGATGAAACTCAATCCACGGCTGAATTAGCAGCAGCTTTCGACGTTAGCATCAAAACAATATTGGTCCATTTGCGTCAAATTGGCAAGGTAAAAAAGCTTGCCAAATGGGTACCCCACGAACTCAATGACCGCCAGCGCGAAGTACGCGTGGAGACGTGCCTTGCACTGCTCAGCAGGCATACAAATGAAGGAATTCTGAACCGCATTGTTACTTGTGACGAGAAATGGATCCTGTTTGACAATCGTAAGCGCTCAGCAAGTTGGTTGGACCCTGGTTCAGCACCCAAACAATGCCCTAAACGAAAACTTACCCCTAGAAAAGTGATGGTCACTGTTTGGTGGTCTAACGCGGGTGTAATTCATCACAGCTTCTTGCCAAACGGGACAAGCATTACTGCAGATGTGTACTGTGAAGAACTGAACACAATGATGGAGAAGCTCGCACGTCTCCAACCAGCTTTGGTCAATCGTTCGGCTCCACTGCTCCTGCACGACAACGCGCGACCTCATACTGCACAGCAGACGGTCTCCAAGCTACAAGAGTTGGGGTTGGAAGTTCTCCGTCATCCGCCGTACTCACCAGACCTTGCGCCTACAGACTTTTACTTTTTCCAGAATTTGGATAACTTCTTAGCGGGAAAAAAATTCAATACCCGAGAGGCAGTCCAGCTGATTTCTTCAAGAAAGATATGAATAAGCTACCAATGCGTTGGCAAAGATGCATTGATTGCATGGGTGATTATTTTGATTAATAGAAATAAAAAATATATAAACAAATTACGCTTCATTTATTTCATGAAAAACGGCAATTTCATAGGTAAAGACCTAATATATATTTTGTTATCATCCAAAATAATTTTGATGTTTGACATGATTTTCGATGTTCAATTCTGATTGTATCTACAAAATAACCATTTTGTGACCTGACGACGGGTTAAAATTCTGCCTATTTTATTGAAAATGAAGAATAATAATTGTCCATCAAATATTGAGCGTTTTAATAATCAGGACATAATGATCCATGTTATCAACGTAACTCTTGTGATTATGAATTGCAAAATATGCCTTATATTTGGTAGACTACTCTATCGATACACAAAAACAAACAACTAGAAAAACAATTTCTTCCCTAATTATATTAATAGTATAGATCAGGGGTGGCCAATACGAATGGCGACCTGTCGATCGCGGCTATTAGTTCCGGCAGAGTGTGTAATATAATTACCAATTGCTGCTTGTTAGTGTATCATTTTTTATGCCGATATATTACGTTATTTAACGTCGTTTCCACGCAGGAGCTCTCTTTGGCACGCGATGGAATTCATCAGTTATCCGTTTAATGAATCCAATTGATCTCAGAAATATTAATAAAATCGCAAATAAAATTGCAGATACTATTGGCCCACAAGATATTGCAAATCGGGGTTATTCTGCGCTGCAACTTATTCTTCAAGCAAGGTCATCCTCAGGTCTAGATTTCTGGATATTACTTTCCAACAAGAGAATTCCGTGTATATATATATATATATATATATATATATATATATACACGGAATTCTATATATATATATATATAGGATTCTTTAAAATTGGCAATAAATTTTAAATTTTAAAATTTGGCATAAATTTGGTAATAGAGCGAAAAATGACCAGACGCAGTGCTCATACAGATATAAAAATAAGTCAAACTAATAAACGTTTACAGTTTTAGTTTTTCCCTCTGAATAAAATAAAAAATACTAAATAATTGTACTGAACACTGTTTTGTCAGAAAGCATCTTGGGTCTAATTAAGTTGGTCACCCTGGGTACAGATAATACTTTCAAACGGTTTCACTCGCTTAGCTTCAGATCCGAATGGATTTCTAAGTAAAAACTATTCTGTAATCTTTTTCGTAAATAATAATTTATTTTATTAGTCTAGTAACTGGCGAGATTAATATATCCAAGTAAAAATAACCTGCACCTTTCTGAGATTCTCTATTCTCTAGATTCTCCATTAAAGAATCTATCTTACCTCCAAAGTATGCAGCCAATACGATTCTACATCTCTTCTAACTGTAGGTATGCCAATAACAAACTCGACGAAACTCCTGTCACTGGGCAGTTTGAAAGATGGTCGGAGGCTGTTCGGATCCTTAACGGTTTGAGGCATCAGATACGGCAGGATCGGCATCTGCAACCGTTGGCGGTTCTTTGGTTCAAATCCCTGCAATACTTTGGTACCTGGAAAAGTATGCTAAAGGTTTAGGTGAATATGGTCACTTGTGAAAAAAGCAAACGAAAATTCGCAATGCCTTTTTAAAGTACATACAAAATAAAACATTCACTTCTAGTCTTGATAAAAGGAAAATTAAAAGTAAACATGACTAGAAATTCAAAACGAAAATGCTCTTTAAACGAATGGTATACTTAATATAGCGATAATAATGATGTTTGAGAACGATTTGGTTTTTATCGATATTCTTGTTTTTTTCTTATATTTCAACACTATTATTATTATTTCTTACCACAATAAACATCTTTATACATTGTCTTAATTTAACCCTAATGTATAATAAATGTATGAATTACTTGAGTAAATTTGTCGACAGCTCAAGCTACTTTGTTACTACTTGTAGATTGTGTTTACTTTTTTGTGGCAAGACCGTTCGTTTTTACGCGCCTTGATTAAGTGATTCTATCGCCATGTAATTAAGCCCCGTATTATATTCTTTGATAACGGAAGAAATTTAAATTAACCAGTGATGTATAGAATCAGCGTCGATTCATCGTTGGTCTTTCATTGGAGCAGCAAGTGCCTTCAGCATAGATTGGATACAAATTACCAACTTCACATTAGGGATGCCACAATGTTTGCTTATATCGATAAGCTATTTATCGACTTTATATTTAGTTGACAACATGATCTAAGAGAACAGAAATTTGATGAGTGAATAGGTTCTCTGAAAACAAATTAATAATTTTATTAATTATACATCGGCCTAAACGTAATTAAGAACAATTTTTTAATTTGTTTTGTAACTACACTCTACCTGCAATGTAGTCATTACATTCACACATACAAAGGACCTCAACACGTTGGCCAGCTTTGCGGACAAGGTCATGGAGACCGTGAGACCTGTCGGCAGCGCTGGAATCCAGGCTTCATCGGCTAGCAACGCTATTATTGCCGCAATAACCAGGTTACATAAGCGTCTGAATAGAATGAATGGCATTGCAGTCGCGATCTCGATCCAGACCTGGCGGAAGGAGAGAGGAGCGTTCTACCTCACGAGGACGTCGGAAGTGAGTACTGGTTGTGTTTTTATCATGTTAAGTACAAAGAATGACCTCATCACTGTATCCATGTTTGTGGAAGAAGGTTAAACCGTTAGCAGCGTATGCAGTAGGCAGCGATGGGCTGCTGCATTGAAATATCTGACTATCGGCGTTTTTTTTTCGGGTCTTACCTACACGTAAAGTAAATTTGAAAAATATAATTATATAAATAAATCCGCAGACAAACACACCAACTGTATGGCCCCAAAGTAAGCGAAGCTTGTGTTATGGATGACCATACAGCAAACTGGGTTGGAACCCAGAATAAAGATACATATATAAATATTAACAACCATGACCCGAGAAGAAATATCTGTGTTCATCACACAAATGCATGCCCTTCGGCGTAGACAGGGCTTCTAACCACTGCTCTAGTCAGTCGTCCATTAAGTGCTAGGTGTTCAGACTAAAACTTGTATGCCGCTATTGGAACTCTTATTGAAACTCATGGGAGAAGACATTCATTTTAAATTTGGGGCTATGTAGAGCTTTTAAGTGGACTTTTATAATCACCAGCGTTCGGCAACCGACGTTTATGATCGTCAGACTGGTTATCCAGAAGCTTTTTCCGGTGAGAGATATAAGGTTATTTTTGAAGATTGGATAGCTGCCCTGTTCAGCGTACGAGTTGACCATGGCAGACAAGTCGAAAGCAAGGTTTATCGAGAACTAACGAAAATGCTAGGGATCTATTAAACTCGTACTACACTCCTACCATTTACTTCAATAGATAGGTTAAAAACCGCTTTTATAGAAAGTAGTAAAGAAAAATCTCCTGATATAAATTTCATTTATTTATTAACAAGGAAAACTTACAGCTAGTTACAGAATTATAATAAGTGGAATGAAATAAACAGGGCCACAGAGAAGTTTTCACACATAGATTTTGGTGTGGTATATAAAGTTAAGTACGCAATAAAATAAACAACATATAAAATAATAATAATAAAAAGATGTAGCTATATGATATTTGAAAAATAATCTTTCATTGACGCTCTTTGCTCCAAAAGAAGTGCCCGGTAAGAGCGGCTCTGACACCTGAAACACTATCGTGCAATAAATCGAAATTTTTCAGTTCCCGGTTTGCTTTGTCCACAGAGTTGCACGCTCGTATAGAGAATGTGTTCTGCCTATAGTTAGTATTAGCGAATGGGATTTGTTAAAAGCTAGGGTTCCTGTATTGTTTATTATGAGCACAAATACTAATCACAGACAAGAGCTCAGAAACATCTAATAAACTATTCGCAATTTTGTAATGTTACAAATATCCGCGATCTCCCTACGAATATACAGCGGAAGAATATGGTGACGCCTGCAGCGTGAAACATAATCAGTATCGTATTTCCGACCTTTGTACTGTATAAATCTCAGAAATTTCTTTTGAATAGCTTCAATTCGATCTATATGCATTTTGTAGGCCGGATTCCACACTGATGAAGCATATTCTAGGTGACTTCGCACGAAGGCGCAGTAGAGTACTTTAAAGGTTTTAATATTGCTGAACTCAGACGACATTCTTAAAACAAACCCCAAAGCTTTAGATGCCTTTTTAATGATTGCTTCGACGTGCTTGTCAAATATTAATTTAGAATCATACGTCACTCCTAGATCGATCATTGACTCAACTCTCGTCAATAGTGTAGTCATAAATAATAATAGATTTTTTTCTTGAAAATGAACAAATATAGGATTCGGAAATATTGAGGTCAAGATTATTTAAAAAACAGTAGTCAAGTAGACTATCAAGGTCACGTTGCAGTTTCAAGTTGTCAGTAGGGTTATTAATTGTGCACAGAATTTTCGTGTCATCGGCATATAATAAGATTTTTGAATAATTAAAATAATTATGGATGTCGTTAATAATAAGTGGAGAATAAGAGCAGTCCTAGCAGGGATCCTTGGGGGACACCTGAAGAAACGTGTTGGATGTGTGAGGTGTATCCATTTAAAACAACAACCTGGCATCGACCATCCACATAAGAGGCAAACCAACGCAACAAGTTACCCCTGATACCCACTTTTCGAAGCTTGCGAAGCAGGATTTCGTGATTAATACGGTCAAAGCACTTGGGAAAGTACGTGTAGACTATGTCCACCTGCGCTGGTTTAAACATCTGCTCCGTCAAGTACTCCACACATACGAGCAAGTTTGTTTCAGTTGATCTGCCCCTCGTAAATCCGTGTTGTTGACCAATCAGAGTTTGTTTTAGCGAAGCGTTAACTTGTTCATATATAATTTTTTCAAGAGCTTTGGAAAAAATGCTTGATGAAGAAGATACATAAATAAAGAAGATACACTGCCTAACAAAAGCGTAGCGGATAATTTTTTCGGGTATTCCTTATGGCTTTGTATTTTGTTAGTGTTTACGTCATCCCACACCACAAGAACGTATAGTAACTATAACCGTTTTTGTTGAAATCTTACTCTCATGTTTATATATATTTTTTGGTGTAAATATATATATGAGTCATATTTTTTTAAATTAAGTGTTCATTGTTACTTATCACAAGTTAAAAGTAAATGAACAAACATTTCTTTGTAATTTTGTTATGATGTATTTTAATTATAGGAATTAATTGTAAGCGGTTATAACTTATTAGGCTTCAACAGATCATGTTTCAAAGAACAATTTACATTCTTAATCAGTGAATTGTTCGTTGTTTTGCTTGAATGCTGTACTTCAAACGAATGTTGTAACATTATAGTTTTAAAGATGCATGTAAGGTCAAATCCACGGTACATCTATTTATTTTTTAAGGTTCATTTTCATATCAAAATGTCAATGCCGAATCATTTCTGTTTGCATTTTAAATTTCTAATGTCATTTTGTATAATAATTTACAATTTTTATAATGTTAATACGCAATTTGATAGTTGTGGCCGAGTACAAGTTCACAGAACGCTACTGAAACGTCCAAAGTTAATTACGAATATTTCCATAACGACATCGGAGACAGTGGGATTAAAAAAAAAAAAGTTTTTGAACATCATTTTAGTTCGATTTCGACAACTTCCGGTCCGAATAACGCGGAATTGAATGAGGTTTTAATTCTCAAATATTTCTTTCAAATCATCGGCCTTTTTCTATTTTTTCAATCGATACTGCGTGATTTACTCTATCATATATTGCAAATTTATGGCAAGTTAGACAAGTAGATATATTTCACATGCATTTTTAAGCTTTATGTATCCATGTGCAATTTTTTTTTTGTTTTGGGGGAAGAATGATGTAACTATACTGTAGTCATAACATTTTATGTCGATCCGCAGTATTATAGTCCGTATAAACGGCCGGTACACTACGGACACATATAACGGTATCTAATGGAGTCAGAATATTCTGATCAGAATGGTTCTGAATGCACTGTACGAATATGTTTGTTCGACGCGGGGTTATTTAAGTTCCAAGGAAGTTACCCATGGTGTCCCATCGCGTTGACAAGCCCAACTTGCGTTTGCAAGTGGGCTGCGCTGGGCTGAGGTGCAGTTTAGGAATATGCTATGTTTCAGAAGACAAAAAGTTTTAAAATATGGTATGATAGTATCAGTTTGTCAACATACGACATTGCCTTTATTTACGGCTTTCGACCAGAAAATACTTAAAGTGGTTGTATTATGAGCACTGCGGTGAAAACATGAGGGTAAGGGCGCTCTTTTCTAGGGACGTCGTTGGGCTTTCTAGACAACAAATATGTAGCAATATCATTGGCTACAAAGTAATATACGTATTCGATATAGATATAACTAGAATCAAACATAACTGTAATATGTATAATTGTGTAAATAGGTAATATGAGTTCCAGGTTTTTCATTTATTATTTATCCAGCCTTTCACACGTCTGCTAATGTAACTTCTAAAGGACAATTAGCAAAATTATACGACCTTTGTTTAGTATCATTTTGCAATTTTGCGTGATATTATGGTGAGTGTACAAGCACTGAAATCGAATTCTACAAGTAATAATAATATTAATTCTTTCTACATTCGGATTCACTAAGATTATTCAGGGTTTTTATTTATACGATAACCATAATGTATGTATGCCTTAATTATAAAATGAAATGAAAATTTACTTTATTGCCACACCAGCTACAAAAAATCAAATATACAAAAAAATTAACCTATAAAAAGAATGACATTATAGGCGGCCTTATCAATAAAAGATTGATCTCTTTCGGGCAACCTTGAAATTCAAAATATAAAAATAGTGACTCGGATTTACTGTAGAGTAGCTTTAGATTGAAATTTTAAAGAGTGAATACTATATCGTGTACCCCTTCGTCTTTAAATTAATGTCGATATCGTTGCATATATCGGGCGCATCCCTATAAACCTACATAGCCGCCGGGAAGCTAAATGGAAATAAAAGTGTGAACACATTGCACATTTTACATTCGCTTTCGTATGAAATAGGACTATTGAGAGAGTGGTTGCAGAGAAATTTTAACCATGTACGTGAACTGTTATAAACGTATAATATTAAATCATCTTTTCTCTGGAGCAGTCGAAATATCAAAGCTAGTTTTGCCTGAAAAAAGGTATATCATTTCGCATGTAATAATAACGTAAACCTATTAAGCTAAATAAAACAAGCACGCATCGGTGGACTCTTTGACATCACTACATCACTTC
The DNA here is from genome assembly GCA_923062675.1 of Marasmarcha lunaedactyla. NCBI lineage: Eukaryota > Metazoa > Arthropoda > Insecta > Lepidoptera > Pterophoridae > Marasmarcha > Marasmarcha lunaedactyla. Next base: position 4,953,316 of record OV281339.1, on the reverse strand, counting down.
ACCGATTTGTTTATTCAATTAGTTTTGGATCAGTGAGCAAGCACGCTTAGCAAAGCGCCACCGGGAGTAAATTCAATCGCTGCTTCTTTACACCTTATCTCAGTGCATTAAGGCACAAATTATCTTTAAAAATACTGCCTAAGCGACAGTTGGAAGTAGTAGTGAATATGTAATTTATTTCGCAAGCATGATTTCGGAAATGAATTTCGTGACATGATTAAACTGGAGTTTAGGTAGCGAAATATTCAAAATCTGCAAGGTCCAGTGGAGGCATAATTCTTTGATCGTTTATAATGCAAGGTTTCAAGTAAACGCGAGATGTTGAACGGGTATGGATGAATTCAAAAATACAGTTTGAATTTAACCAAACCTCCACTGGCTGGCCGGTTAAAAATATATTTGAATTATATCGTCAAGAAATAATAAAAACAAAGTGTCTGGTTAGCGCAAATGATATTCGCAATGCATGAATCGCTTGACAATAAAAATACGCAGTAAATAAAATGCTTACTTAATAAAAATAAATTTTATTGTATTTGAATAAGTTATTAGTAACAAACAAACGCAAGGCAAGTATTTCTATATTACTTTGTTGAGTTTTTAGAAAAGGAGTGAGAAGTTTAGTAACTTACAACTGCTGTAAAATGGTTCACAAACATGAATAATTAAATCAAATATGATAAATTTATTTATTATTTATTTATGTTATTGTAATTGAAATGTAGATAATCTTCCGATATATACATTTTGTGTCTCTTTCGTTATGCTTTGAGACCAACTGACCTAGGCCTTTATCAGAAAAGAATACCTATTTGCGCGCGCCATGATGAAAAAAAAGCGTAACTGTTTCGGTAAATAAAATAAAATTTGTCTCGCTTCTAGTAATGACACATGATTCAGTGAGTTTTATTAAAACAGGCCTTGAACAATCCTATTACACAGTTTGCTATTTATGATTTGTTTAAAACGTAAGTTAATTTGATTTATTGTTATTGATCGGATTTTGTAACAATAAGAAAAGAATTTAAAATTTAATTAATAATATATTAATTTTATTTAAAGCATTTTACTCATGTACGTAACAACATGTTGTACCTCAAACTCCAAAATTTATTTGTCACTTACTTCTCTTTGCTAGGGCTTTTGTTGAATCATGTCATTCTGTAGTGATCTTTTAGTATATGCACACGCATCGCATTCTCGCAGGTACGTAGAGTAGTCATAAGAAATAAAGGATATTTAAACGAGTCCACGTGTTTGGTGATTTTCAACAATCCGTAACTCCTTCGAAGTTTATTGTTCAGAAAGGTCTAAAATAAGACTATGGCTTTTAAAAATATATTCGGTTCCGCAGTAATCCTAAGAATAGCAATGGCAAGAAAAAACAAAATATTTGCTATTCTTTAAAGCGGACCACGGAATTTGGACAAGACTTTTTTCAACAAGAAGTTTAATTTTTTAGAGAAGCGTAGTGGTTAGTAGCCCTGCCTCATACGCCGCAGGCCCCAGGTTCGAGCCTGGCCGGGGCATTCATTTGTGTGATGAACATAATAACACGTTCAATCTCGGGTCATGGTTGTTGATATTTATATATGTTTGTTTATTATGGGTTCCCCCCTAGTTCGCTGTATGGTCATCCATAACCCAAGCTTACTTACTTTGGGGCATACAGTTGGTATGTTTGACTGGGGATTTATAAATAAAATAAAATAAAAAATTACCGACATCCCATGATATTAATGCAATAACGAAAAATAACTTTTGAAGTCCGTTGGACGGAGTTGAATTTTTTAAAGTAAAACAAAAATAAAATATAAAATCATTTTTGTTTTTTTTAGGATTATTGTGAAACTAAGCTTGGTTACTATTATTTTAAACTAGACGTTTACAGTTATAATTTGCTGTATTCATTTGTTTCTCAACAATAACTATTTAAAAATAAACGGCCTGTTAAAAAGCACTTAAAAATTTGGACTCTTTTAAACATCCTTTAATTTTTGCGACTAGTGAATATAAAAAATGCAATCAACAAGACGAGCGAAGCAATGGAATAAACTTTTTGTTTGTATATTCAACGTATGTATATATTTATGTTTATATTATTTCTTAATTCACTGACCTTGATACTTTTTCCTTAATTCGTCTACTACGTGGTCTTCAGGCGGAATGTTCAGGTTGGTAGTCTTGTACTGCGAAAAGAAAACTACAATAGTAACTAATTCAAATTCAAAATAGAATATTTATTTCTCAACATTGACAATTACTTGTCATTAACTTCAAATAAAACATGCCTCTGCCACCAGTTCGGAAAAACCTTCGTGAAGAAAAACTATATATTTGTTTTCCAAAATAAATTTACAGAGTCTTTTTATGTCTATACAAAGTTATTCTTTTATCTGCATCTGGTAGGTGGGCAAGTCTCCCTCCCCCCAAGTATCCAAACGACGAACACCCTCAAACGGCACCCGTTCACGAGTAACAGAGTGCCTGCTTGTTTCCACGCGCATTGTTCCCTGAACCCATGAGAAGTTCTGGATAAAGTTATGTTACTAAGCTTATGTTAGCTGTCTTCACTCCGGGATAACGTAGCTTATAATGGTGAAAGAATTTGTTAAATCGGTGCTGTCGTTTCTAGTTTATTGGTTATAATAAAAAAAAAAAATAACCTCTTTAAATTCTATATCTTTACATATAATTTTGATGTACATGTGAACAAGAAAATTTAAATGATTCGACCGATCTTGATGACATTTTTTGTGTGTTTTGGATCCGGTAGGTGGCGTTGCAGTGAAGTTTTTAGGAGCAAGCAAGAAATCGTGCAAGTCGCGCTGGTGCAAATTTTAAATTTACTTACATTAAATATGCTGAAGTCCAGGTTTGCCTAAGACATTGTAAATTAATAATACTTCAGTTAAAATTATAATATAATTATTTCAGTTGGAACTGAAATCCCATGGGATTTCTGGGAATAAATCATGTCATAAACTATCTAATGTCATTCTCACAAACTAAAACGAATCCAAAGACACCTCATAAGTTGAATCCTGTCGCCTGTTAAGGCGGTAGAATGTCCCAAAGAAATATACATACATACATACATACATATATACTAGAATGTCCCAAAGAAATATAAATCGTTAAACATAACCCTTTTGAAGGAGGTCTGGCAGTGGGGTTAAAAATGAGCCACTAACGAAATAAACTTTTTGCCCACACGAGCTTATTTTCTCGTCGGTACTTATTCTATATAAAATAGTATGTACTAAACAGGACCTGTAAATCCTACGAGTGTATGCAAAAACAATACGAGGCTGTGATAATTTTATTAAGTTAAATAATTAATTTAACATCATGATAACATTTAACTGAAATTATTTATGGTTATTTAAACTGCCATCTTGATTACCTGTGAAGATCGAAAACGTGAAAAAGATCGTGTGCATGCAGATAGAGTATTTTAAAAACACGTAAAACAGTTTTCTACATTATTATAGTCATCTTCTTGTATTTGAGCAAATTTGGGGATATATTATATTTGAAATTGCCACATTTCTGCGGAACGTTGTTGCTGCCAACTACTTAGGCTGCCCCAATGAAATGAAATGAAAATTTTCTCAACATTGACAATTACTTGTTCTTATCGACGTCAAATAAAACATGACTCTATAAATTTACAGAGTCTCTTCATGTCTATAAAAAATTATTCTTATCTGGATCTGTTAGCTCGGCAAGTCTCCCTCCCCCAAGTATTCAAACGACGAACACCCTCAAACGGCACCCGTTCCGAGTTAACGCGGGTTCCAGCCATAGCCCTCCTTAACCCCATATTAGAGGGAAGTGAGCGACCCGTCACCCGACGCTACCGTAAGACGACGTAGACCCAAGGCACCAAAACCGAACCAAACGGCAACAACCTAAGCTGCTTTTAGGGTATACATTATACTTTGATAACCGATTACTAACTTCTGCTACTACTAGCAGAACTCAACTCCATTACAAATTATTTCCGAATGCAGCCTAAAAGCGAACCTCAATTTCCGTCGAGTGCACAAACTAATCGACTGGGCGGGTTAAAAAACAAAAATACCTTCTATTTACATAAATAGTCTGAAATAGGTATTTGCGTTGAGTCCTTAGCGCGAAGTGTTGAAACAAAATTTTAACTAATACAAACATGAGATAAAATTTTGTGTACGCAGACGAGATTAGCCTTCAGGAATCATTCACTCACCGCAATAAATACAAAGCTTCTCACGTTGCAATATGGGAATATACCGAATTCAAATTGAATCGAGCTTATGCATAATATAATTTTACCGCGACCATTCAGTATTATATAGTAAAGTCATGTTTAAATCTGTAAGATAAATTTGTGGTATTAGATTTGAAGAGTACGCATGTGTGTTTTTCTTTCGGTAGAAGGGCTTTCCATATAAAGATGCAATGGAGAGACCAAATTCTTGTAATAACATATACTTAGGCTTAAACAAATGTAGCAAATTTCTCACGAAAACGGGTATATTTGTACAAAATCGCCAACAAAAAGTTTGTCAACTCATTTAAGGAATTATACATTAGCTGGAAAGTGGAAACGCGAAGTGTGTCGAATCTATCGTATAGTCAATTAACAATTCAATGTCTATACATTATCTCTTGTAAAATTATAACGACATGTGTATTGGAATATCTAACATTTTTTCATTATGTCTGCAATAACATTAACACCGAGAACAGAATGGACTGTGATCTCGCAAATGTAAACATCTTTTTTTGGAAAGGTTATTTATGGCCTTTTAAATTTCACCGGACTTTGTAGCTTAGCGCTGACGGCGCGTAGCGGGATTTTCAACTACTCCTGGATAGGATATGCCTAAGGGCACCCGAGAGGGCACGGACCTCGGCCTAGGGCGTCGTATATTGAAACTACCACTCGTTCGGAAGGGTCATCTACTGCCAAAGAACCAGTAAGAACTCAGTAGGAATGCGTACGCCGCGTTAGCCTGGCCCACCGGTGGTTTAAGCGATTCGAATGCCGTGTTGCCTTATTTCTAACTGGAACACGGGCGTTCCTTGTTGTAATAGCGTCGTCGGGATCTGTTAAGACGTTACGCGGACGCCTATAACGAACCGCCGCGTCTGGGTTGGCTATGTAGTCAGCTGACTTATTGACCAGCGGGTTGGGATGCCCCACCATCCCATTGTCGAAGCAACAACCTATTCTGTATTTCCACGTGAAAGCCCCAAAATGGCTTCACCTGTGTGCCATTGCCGCGCTAGATTAGGTAAAAATCGGATGACAGAACCACACGAAACGGTACAATCATGCGTACTACCTAACCAACAATGAAAGATAAGATATTAGATGCGCTACTAACACAGATATACATATAAGTTTTATCAAAGCAAAAGTACTGAACAATGCCTTCAGCGTTCCGGCAGAGATCTGTGTAGTTAGATATGATTGTACTAAATTGGTACGCGTGGGCCTATGAGTGCGTGTAATTGTACGTACCTAACTCACAAATAGGGTCAACACAATGTCTTGAAAATCAATTATATTCATGTATAAAAACAACAGGAGGCGAGCGGATCGGTTTCAGTGAAAATTTATTGAGCATTATTTAATACGAAGCTTGCTTGATACTTGAATTAAATCTGTGAAGATATAATGCTAATGCACGACAACACATGATCGGATTCGCAGGGATTAGATAGATAATACTTTTACCTAGGATAACTGATTTTCGTCCGAAATTAACAGATCGACGAGGAAAGAGAATGAAGAGAACTGGATGGCCCTTGTGTTTAAAATATATAAATGTTGTATCTTCTTGGATCCTAAGGTTAGTTATTATTATTTGTCCTTTTTTATTTACTAGTAAAATTAGAAAAAATGCACATGAGTTAGGCAATTTTTCCAAAGACATGATATCGTTGGTGATGCTACAATTAGTAGCAATACTCGGGGCCATAATTGACACATTGATTGCATCGTTTGAGCATCACATCAAAAACTAAACCATCAAACCTGACGTAGGTGGATTTTAAATAAAATTATGGCGAAGTTTTATGGATTACTGTAAAGTGTCACTTTCACTAACGCTGTTTTGCAAGAGAAAGATCAGCGGTTTTGCAGTATCACCGACGAAATCGGTAACGGTTTGTACAAAGAATTGAGTTGATTTTTATTTTCGCTTCTTTAGAAAAGTTTTTAAAACTGTTATTTAAACCCCTTTTTATGGCCAGTATTGCCAGATGTTATTAAAATACACCACGTATTGAGAGATAGTTTCTAAGTTCACGGCCAAAAATGAATGTTAGCATTTATTTTTAGAAATAAAAAAATATGTTGGTCGGTAAAAGCAATGGAGGTTATACCGCGTATAGAGGTCATTCAGAAGAAATTTGTCAACAGAATGTCCTTTATCTATGGGACTTACAGCAGCGTCAAGAGTTATTTTGATAGTTGAAGCCAATTAAAGATGCTTTCTCTCGGCAACGCAAGGAGTAGCTCTCCATGATGTTTCTGTATAAATTATTGAACCGTGAAGTTGAGTGTCCGTCTCTTCTAACACAATATATCGGTCCCTAGAGTTACTGCTCGATTGCATAGTTACAAACCTTTCTCTATTATTTTAAGAAAAAATTGTTAACGCTATGCAAAAAAAAACTTTAATACTGTATTTAAAACGTGCTATTTGGATATTTTTTGTGAAAAATATAAACATTTTTGATAAATCCGTCTTTTAATTCTGTGAAGAATATTATAAGCATTTCCATTTTACTACTTATCTTTTAATTACTTTTTAGTTTTTCCTTTTTATTACTTTTTTATCAAGGATTTTCAATAAAATAGTGTTGTACCTAATTTTTTTACCTGTAAAAAATTTGGTGCATGTATTATGACACTACAAATTTAAAATGTTCTGTTAACAGTTATTTTTATTATGTACTTAGTTGGTAAGCCTTATTAAATAAATAAATAAAACTTATCCAACACAAGAGTCACTCTTTTGGTCACATCAGCCCAAATATATATAAATATACACATTATCGATGAGGAGTTTACTACCCACTTCCAGATGTACATCTTGTAATTTAAATAGTTTCCTTATACAGAACTCTGTTCTAGTTCTCGCTGTAATTTCCTGAGAAAATGATCACGATTTTCTTAAATATTGCATGTACCTTAAATGGTCCAGCCGCAAAATATTAAATAATCGTAAAATATGTACGTAGCAGAGACGTACTCATAGGTAACCTGAATCCCCTGCAGTGTTGTCGCCACTTAGTATGCAGAGGGCCTACAAAAGAGCGAACAACGGGCAAGCGATTTTCGCTTTAGTCTGAACCTCTCCTGAGTTCTCCGATTATACCTACAAAGCTTTTTTCATGGATTTATCAATGAGTGGTTCGATAAACGCAGGATAAGGATTACATTGCATTACAGTGAAAATAGCTTCTAGCTATCCAAGCATTATCTATGTATCAAGGTGTAACTTTGAATTATGATAGCACTGTATTGATCGTCATGATAATAAATTAAATATATACCAATATAATACTGTCTGTTCAAGGTTATTAGGTACAGGTCTACTATAATTACCTTTGAAAAGGCGTAGTTCAAGGTGCATTTTCGCATGGACGATGAAGTTGATGATCAAGATGAAAAAACAGAAGACAGACGTTGTTTTATCCTTTTTACGTATCTATGTCAAATAAAATATTTTAGATTTTTGATGTAGTTACAAGATATAAGTAATGACGAGTACTGCAAGATAATCAGAAGGAAAAATATAAGTATGTTATCTTTTGATAAGTTTGCACCAGATTCGTGAGATAAAAAAATAATCATTTAAGAAAAGTTACCGCATGTTTTTACTATAGATCTTAATCATTGCTCATTCGTATAGATGTTTAACAAAGCAAGAATTATTAACATAAATACCTCTATTCTGAATGTAAAAATAAAAGAGTTATACAGCGTCATGTTTCTGAGGGTTCCGTAGCAGAACCATTAATAATAAATATTAGTAAATGCTTGTACTATCCCCCCAGAAAAAATCCCCAGACAAACACACCAACTGTATGGCCCCAAAGTAAGCAGAGCTTGTGTTATGGATGACCATACAGCGAACTGGGGGGGGGGAACCCAGAATAAACATACATATATAAATATCAACAACCATGACCCGAGAACAAACATCTGTGTTCATCGCACAAATGAATGCCCCGACCAGGACTCGAACCTGGGACCTCCGGCATATGAGACAGGGCTACTGACCACTAAGCTACTCGGCCGTCTGAATAACAATAGCTTATGTCGTTAACGCAATCCCGTGTACATGGCATCTAACACCGAAAATACTTAGCTGATCAATCAGCTTATTTATATAAAAACTGAACTGGCGAGGAGAGCTGAGTCCACGCTGTGTTACACCACACTTTAACTCATTTGAATAAGAACCAGCCCATATAATACCATTTCTCTGGTTACCATACCAACATTTCATTATATTGACTACATTGGTTTAATTTTTCAGTTTATCCCACGATGCATTGTAATTTACTGGGTCAAAGGCTTTTGACAAATCCAAATTATTATAACCCTGAAAAATTCATGCTGCTCAATGAAGTGGTATTCTAAATGCATAATATGACAAAGGACAATAGGTTTTAAACCAACACTACTGAAGCTTCCCCACAAGTAACCAAAAGAAAAAAAAATACAAATACATCTACATTATTTATAACACAAAACACAAAAACACGTGTGTCCTTAAAATGTAACTAGCACATAATATGATGGGTTATGAACCATAAAAATGCGTTACTTAGTTCTATTTGGTTTTGGACAAATAGCTATGAGCGCATTATTGAAAGAGCTATCCGAAGGCTGTTCGTTTAGTTTTTTAGGCAAATATGCGATGGCGTTACCACAATACATGTTTGTAAAAATTATTATGATATAAATATTAGAGTGATATAAAAGCAGAAACTGTATTTAGGTATATAGTAATATTGAAAAGTCAAGTATAGAAACGAATAATAATAATAATAATATATAAACAATCACACTACATTATCTAGCCCAAATTAAGTATCATTAAGAACTTGTGTTATGGATACTAGATCACGGATAAATAAACTTAAGAAAACACACATAGATATATATTTTTTTCATTTATAAATATTAGAAATAATCTTAAATAAACACACATACACATCCATGACTAGAAAGCAAATATCATAAAACATCTGCCCCTACCAGAATTCATACCCGGGAGCTCTGGCATGGAACGCAAGGGTACTTACCTCCACACCAAACAGGCCGTCAATTTTGTCCGTCAAATTGACAGTTTATTAATGTTCCTACGGCAAAGTCGACACGTCACACGAATGAAAAATAATTTTTCATTTAGAAGAAGTAGCTATTTCATACAAGGTATTGAATTTCCAGAATGTTTTATTAATCCTTAAATTGCAATCCTATTGTGTGAAGTGAATAAAATTTAACTAAAATTTAAAAAAAAAACGGAATCTCGTACAGGCCACTCACGCGGACCTGAGTTAAGAATTTAAGCTAACTCTTGTTAAAGTATTGCTATACGTCACTGTCAAAAAGAAATTGACAGTAATGGAGGGACATTTTAACTGACTAACCGGATATTGTCCAGTTAAATCAATGACATATTACATATAGACAAGTCATACCCAAAAATACCGCACGAAAAAACGGCGTCAAAGTAACTATAGATACCTACCCGATATATACAGTAATATAATTTGTGGGAGAAGGAAAGAGTAATACGGTTCACTTGTTGTAAGAAAGAGATATCTATGTACTTTGTGACATTGCTTCGCAATAATTGGTCGCGAGCGTACGTGACTTAGAACGAAAACTGTCACAACTCTATAGAGTTGTCTCTTTTACTCTCACATACAAAATCATATTACATCTCGCTCTTCGAGTTTGTTGAAACGAATAGCCATGTCAATTTTAAAACTTTTAAAATATCTTTTATTATTCTATCTTTAACAGTAACAGTGTAATTAGTACACTGTCTAAACACACAAGAAGGCATTGTACGGTATTAAACACAGAATAGGGAATAAGTTTTGTTTAGCCGTGACACTGGGTTGCACAAGACTGAGTCAAATAGCCGGCAACTGCCTTGCATTTGCGTTGCCATTTTTGAGAGCGGACTACCTGTTATATGTTTTTGAGTTAAATAGTTTACAAAGTAAACATATATGACAAAAGTCAAATGGAACTCTCAGAAGTTTAATTATACAGGATAATTTAAACTTGTTAACGTACTATAATAGCGGAGGGTTGTTCCTAAATGTAACAAAGGGTTCCTGTTATAGGAAAGCAATAAGAAAGGATTTTTGGAAATACGTTCGCTAAAGGAGTAAAGTATCACGTAAGCAACGGTTGCATCATGGATGAACACAAATCCTGAAAATACATAAATATAATGTAAATAAGACCACAAACATTGATTGAGGACCCTGGCGTACGAGGGCCTGAAGACTTTTGCATCATAGGTAACCATTTTAATTTTACTACAATATGTACAACAAGCTTTTAAATAATTTTTATACAGAAAATTACTGTCTTATGCATAACTTGGAAATATGACTTTATAAAGAAACTTTGTTTTCGTTTTAGTGCCCCAATCTACTTCTGAGTTAGAACGCGAAAGATTTTTCTTTCAAAAAGGCGATCGGTGAGGATTACAAAAATCGAACAAACAATTTGAACCCCTTTTAAACAAAAAGCCAGCAAAATGTTAAATCACACACTTCGACAACGGTTTAAATATTTGCGAATTTATTTAAACGTACATTAAAACTCCAAGTAATTAAAATCAAAATATTCAATTAATTAAATAACCGACATAAACGATGACCATAAACAATCCAATCTACTTAAGGGCTGACATAAGAGAATTTATAATCCTCTGAGCTTGATCACTTTAAAAGCCACAATAAAATTGAAACTACACTTTCAGCATAATAGCAGACCTCGTTGCCTTGTGAAACTGCCCGAAGCCATGAAAGTAAAAGAATTAAAAATGATCTTAAACAATTTAATTCCCTGTTTCGTAACGTAAAATTACCCAAAATTAAACTTAGTATTACAATTTGTTTTAATTTACATAAATCACATATTACTATTTTTGTTTTCAAAATTATTTCGGTTTTCATCTCTCAATTACAGCTGTTGTGTGTAGTAAATATTTCAATCTTCCTCAAAATTGGTGTTCATTATAATTTTTATTTTATTTATTTTCACTCAGTAGAAACTTAGCAAGTATGTAGTAAACATAAAGATATAAAAGGTCTTAAAGTCTTAGTGTCACTTGTATCTAAGCTCGGCTGAGCCTGTGTCTTAGATACAAGTCCCTACCCGTGGTTACCATTGCATTTATTTTCATGCGTTACTTACTGCTTAAAGATAAAAATTAAAAATTACATTGGTCTTAAACAAGTTTTAAAGGTTACACATTTTTATAATATTTGCCAAACTATCTTATTATGGTAAACAAATCCTCAGTTTGTACATAATCTCACGTTTTAAGCCAAGAATTTAAGAGTTTTTTTACATGCATTGGTATTTGAACTGTACAGATTTAATATCTTATTTAAATATAATATTATATTCATTATATTACGTTACTCAATCTGAACACATTTTTTATCCACATTTACGTAAAATTTTAAAATAGAGGCTCCATTTTGTTGTTATTTTAGGAGCAAAAGCAAGCCACAATTTTACAATTGCTACAACCTTGACCTTTAATAAGTCGACTTAATAATGGAAGCTAAATTATACAGCTTCGTATGCTACCTTATTTAGCATATTTAATATCTCCGTCAACCTAGAGGACATCAATTAGCTACAACTAACGTTTAATATTAACACGAAGCTGAAGTGTTTCATTTCTTCAGAGATAGGGATTGCAATCCGGAAACCCGGATCCGGTACCAGTACACCGGATCCGCAAACCGGATCCAGTGTTTTTATATTTTGGAAAAATTACTTATTTTTTTTTATAATTTATATTTTTGCTATGTTTTTGAATTAAGTATAAATAATGATGAAAATTGTAAATAAATTTGTCTTCCACTTGCAGTCAAGTTTTACTCTCACTGTGGCCAAGACACCTTTAGCCAACAGTCGATCGGTCTTGTGAGTCTGCTTGACCGGCAGTGAGAAAACCCTATCCTGTGTACATTGCACGACGTACACAACCTTTACATCCTTCCCCCCATCCGTCTGTTGCCTTAGGTCTCACGGCGCAGATATCTCGCACTTATTTATGTATTTCACATTTATATGGTAGGGCTAGGGTCGATAGGACTTTAGGGACTTAGGCTCCGTAGGGTTTAGGTCTTTCCCCTGTCACATAAATTATCCTGTGCAGTTTGCCCATCAGGAGGACTGTACACAAGTCATTATTTATTTCTATTAAACGCAGCAAGCTTAAAGTTCTTGTTACAGCCGCGCGAAAGTTTAACCGCTTCAGTTTAATAGTTTTGCCGTTTGCGGTTACAGTTAAAGTATTTTAACATCATGCAGTTGATCGAGTCACCCGTAGTTAGTTTACATACCTGTTTTAGCACCGGTTAAAACTGTTGATCGAGTGTTTGAGAAGGTCCAGTCTGCAGTTTATACGGAAATTAGCTCTTGTTAGTACTCAACTGTAAATATCATTACATGTTAGCAGTTTTATAGCTAGGCCTTTACTTACGGTACATTTGAATGCATTAGTTACGTTAAGGCTGGGCGCGAATATTGTTATATTTTATAACGAGCTTTGTTTGCAAGAATTGTACGATTTTGTAAATCTTCGCTTGAATAAAAATACGTGACCTTCCGATTGAGGTTGCTAGTCTTCAATTACATAATTCGACCGAGTACTTGAAAGTTACCGCAAATTGAAAGCAGTAAGGTCTATTTTTGTACGTAACATGCGTATACAAAATAATTTATGAAAGGTTGGGACGAGTATTAATTACGCACCACCGTATTTTTCTGTATCTCTCAACGATCAAAGGGTAGCCAGTACTAGGATGAAGTAACAATATTTTTTAAATAATTATATGCATAAAACATACTGCAAAATGATTTAACAGAACAATTGAGCGAAATCAGAGTAAAATTAATTAGTTTCTTTTCAATAATCTACCTATAAAATGAAAGCACGCAGTAATTGGAATATGAGTGAAGGCATTTCATAAATAAGAGCTATCATCATATTGAGTGGTACGTAATATTCGCTGAAGTAATTGAGCCCAGGTTCAATCATCATACAACCGCCAGTTCGATGAACAAAATTTAATTATTCATGAATTTAAGTTAATAAATACTATATTTTACGTCAGTATTAGTTTTGAAAAGATATTTAGTGCCTTTCAGAAAATATTTCCTGGAATTCGGAATGTGTTATCAATATCTTAGAAAATACTTATGCAGCATATTCTAAGGGGATTCCTTTTATGTATTCGGCTTAAAATCACCAATCATTATAACATTTAAAAAAAAACGAAGATGTTCCATATTCGAATGTATGAATGTTCACGTATTTCACAGTAAAATGCGGACTGATTTAGAATATTATTTTATAGTTGAAAGTGTGGTCTCATTGGATCTGATGACGGAAATCTGGAGAAATCGAGAACACCATTCCAATGACCCAGACACAACCTTGATTTGTGTACCCTTTTCTTGTATAAAGCAACATTTGGTGAATTCGAGCTGATGAAGACAAACAAAGAAGGGATAGCCAATGGAGCTAATCAATAATAAGTTTTTCACCGGTTGTGCTATAATTACTAACGTCATAGGCAGAATTACTTAGAAACCTGCTCAGCAATGCTGCGGATGACCATAAGAGACCTAGTTTATACTAATTCAAATAAATTCAAAAGCCAGCCAATCAAAATGCAAGAAGTAAAATAATTTTTAATTAACTTCGTATCGGTGCTAATCACAATATAACGCAAAACACAGAAAACCTAAATAAATCAAATTTATAAACGATGAATGCAATTTAGTTTCTGGATAATCATAGCATTTTTTTCAATACAGACGATACAGTTCGCTCTTCTGACCAATCAAGGTACCCCAAAGATTTGATATTATAAAAAAAGTAGTCCACTCATTGTGGTGCGGTAATGACAGATTTGTTACAAAAACACCAATAAATAAATGCCAAAAACAAACGCTTTGAGTCAATCAAAATCCCTATCAAGCCACAGATCAAAACTGAAACCATAGTTAGAATAAATTCATTATCTAAAACCAGACATAATTTGCACCAAGCGTGTAATTCCAGCCGTCACATGTGGTCTCAAAACAAGTGAATGTCAGCCACTAGAACACAACAATTGTTTGTGTTTCACTCGTAATAAAAATAATAATATAAATTTATTCTTAAAACAAGTAAGACAACAAGAAAGACAAAGTGTTTATAAATTGGCATCTGTTGCTGCACTAAGCTTGTGGCCTGTATTTCAGCAGACAGCGCCTCCAACCACCGGGATTAACCGATTTACATATATACGATTTATGATAAAACCTATGTTTAAAATGATTGCATTATTCTTAAAATAGGGGAAAAAGTACAATCATGATACAATACATGTTTCGTTTGTTTTGTGTCCTCTCTGTGTGTAAAATAAAACTGTGAGTGTGTGTTTGAGAGAGGATGTGTGGGTGAAGTAAAGTAAGGTTATTTTTGTAATTTATGGCGTAAAGTGATTCTTAAATAAATATCTATACTATGTATTATTTAGAATATTATATAACTATATTAGTAAGTAACCATTAATAGATGTTCCGTTTCATCATATGACAGGGAGTTTAACCAGTGGGTTAAACATTTCTTTGCGTCATATCGATTATATGCATTAATTCTAATAATTTTATTAATTCTATTATAAAGGCAGACGCCAAGAAATAATAAATAAAATAATACTGCAACTGGGAAATAAAGGTATAATTTAGTAATGATGTACAAATAAATAGTGGAATTTCAGTAAATAACCGCAGGTGTGCATAACTGGTCGGAATATGAACAGGTGTCCGTCAATCGATTCTCTCCTCAGTGCGAACTGGTGATGGCAACTAATTAGCATTGCGACATGCGGCAGCGTTCGAAGAGACGTGGAAACGCGCCCTGCGTTTTATAATTATCGCGAATGCCAGTGAAACCATCGATAGTTTCACCTGCAGCTGTGATATTTAACAAGATTGACAATCATGTAACGTAACTTGGGATTTTTGTTTTCTTAAGAGAAATTGGGACAGGTCGATCGGACGAACAAGTCCAATCTTGCCCAACTTGAGTCATTCACTCAATTCCTATTGATTTTCTCGCTGAATCTCCTTACAACTAAAGGTTTAACATTACCATATTTGTCATTCTGTTCACTGCAATGTTTTTATTTTTGTTTGTTTTTGTGAACACTTTTTGTACATAAAAAGATATTGTAAACCTGGTTGACTTCACTTTGCAATGTGTATTAGTGGAAACTGTATGTTTACCGAAACATATTTCTAGTCAAAGCTGCTGCACCGCTAGGTGATTGTAGTTGTTAGCAGAATTGAGGATCTCGAGCGCACAGCTGCCAGCTCCAGTAAAATTTAAAAGGCGATATGAATAAGAAAGAAAAAGTATTAAAATAAGACAAAATATAAAAATGATCTCGGCCATTAGAGGACGAGTGCAAGTATATTTAATATCTACTGTATGCTTCTACTATTAAATTTCTTCTACTAATTGGTTTCCGGAGCCATTTTGAATATAATTAAGGTTAGTACCTATTCTGTAAACAGATTACGATGGCTATTTAAAATTCCTTTATACAATTGTAATTGCGAAATAACTTTATTTTTTTGCTTTCTCATTTTGTATCATGACGTGTAAGATGCTTCTTCAACTTTTTACATCTACGTCATATTGTAACTCATGTACAATTTGACGTTTTGTTTAATTTTTTAAATAAAATTAAAACGATGGGTTTTTCAACCACTGCTTTCTTTTATTTTTTGAGGTAGCTATCGTATGATACATTTGTTGAATAAAGTTTACTAATTAGACTTGTAAAACATGAATATGTTTTGTTCGAGTTGAATATAAACGCATCATTTTATAGGCGGTGGGTATAGAAAGTAAGTACCTACCATTAACAACGGAACTCAACCAATCATTCTGGAATTGTACAAACACGTTGCAAAGTTATACATAGGACGTAGGGTAAATTTCATCCTGTTTGAAAAGCTATCTACGGGAACGACGTAGTTGTTTAATTAACGGGAAGGCTTCGACTCGTGCCAATCGGGAAGTCCATTCCAGCTTTATGCATTCGGCTCGTCTCTCCAAAAGCCAAAAAACTTTGCCCGCCCGGCATTTTTATTTCACAGGAAAACTAAACAGCTAGGATTTATTTTGAATGCATTTTTGCATATACGATAGCCAAATAAAGTTTTCACCTATAGATATTTACACGATCACATAAATAAAACGAGAAGAAACAGTCACAGAAACCAATCGTATAAAATAAAATATTAATAATAATAAGATATCAACACAGAAATCTCCTACAAGAGTTGTGTGGTTGTAAGATTTTTTTTTAAATTTTTAATTTATTTACAAAAGACAATCTTTTTTTTATTGATAAAGGATTAGACGTTTGTCTTCTATCTCACCTGATGGAAAGTGACGATGAAGACGAAGGAGTTAGACGTCTATCCACGCGATACCTCGTCACTCGACGGTTGAAAAAACTAGGACTATAGTTTTCTGGAAAAACAGACGCAGGCAGTTCCTTCCACGCCTTGGCGACCCGCACCAAAAAGGAACTATCGAAGCGTTTGGTTCGACTTCTTGGGACATCCACCATAAAGGATCCAATCTAGCCATCGCCGCTCCATATGATTTTCTACACATATTCGATTTACCGTCCAGCAGTGCCAATTAAAGCCGGCTCTAGTATATACGTTCCTAATTATCCTAACCATGACCAAATCTGATAAATTTGTTACGAATTACCATATAATGAATAATATAATTAAGGCTTTAATTGGGTTGAACTCAATTATAGCTATTTATTGCATCCTAAGCTGCTTAATTTTAAAAGGCATTTACTGCGTAACCGCTGCTGGGGTAAACTACAGATCCGTTATAAGCGTTATATCCCTAGCTCGGTATGTAGGGTGTCCCAAATCTGTGATTACTGATTAATTACATTACCTATACACATACTGTACTAATCTTCATTGCGTAATAATAAATAATAAATCCCCAGACAAACACACAGCTTGTGTTATGGATGACCATACAGCGAACTGGGGGAACCCAGAATAAACATACATGTATCAATATTAACAAGCACCACCCGAGACAAACAGCTTTGTTCATCACATAAATGAATGCCCCGGCCAGGACTCGAACTTGGGACCTCCGGCGTATGAGGCACGGCTACTAACCACTACGCTACTCGATGGTCATGTTCAGTTATTGAATCGCTGTTTGTAAAACTCTCACTCGAAAATTTAAATAATCACTGAATTTTGATCCTCCGATTATAATCGAATTCATTTATTTATTTACATTTGGCCGAATGTGTTTGGTTGCTGCAAACCACAGAACTAATAATAGAAAGAAATATAAATGCCTTTTTTTTATATTCTTGCAATGCCACTGATGCCACATTGCTCTCAACCTCTTGGCAATAGCCAACACGCACAATAATTTCAACCAATCAAACCATTTCAACACGTGCACATCTCGATGTACGCTCGACGCCGATTCGTTGCGTAAATCGAATGATTCCTGTAGGACTTGTGTTTGGCTCTCATACCTATTTACCTTACATACATACCATATTCTATTTCTCTCAATTGTATTGTAAACATTTATGCAAATGCAGTTGAACTCACAGTTGCTTTTAATATTTTTTCAAATTTAAAATTATGTGTGTGTTCTTTTATATTAAACATGATGATGAAGTTTTTCAACACAACGATTTTTAACAGCATCAATTCTAGATAGTATTTTTTTTTATTGAAAAAGGATGAGGTGTTTTCTTCTATGCACCTGATGGAAAGTGATGATGAAGACGAAGGTGTTACACGTCTATCCAAGAGATCCAATTCACTCGACGCTTGAAAGAACTGGGACTATGGTTTTCTGGAAAACAGACGCAGGCAGTTCGTTCCACACCTTGGCGACCCGCACCAAAAAGGAACTACCTAAGCGTTTGGTTCGACTTCTTGGGATATCTACTATAAAGGGTTGGAAGGCCTGTCTGCGTCTAGTAGTCCGATGTAAGAAGGGTGTGGGATCATAAAGAGCATTCGCGCACTCTCCAAAATGAATTCTGTAGAAGACTGCTAAACAAGCAACTTTCCGACGATGGCGAGCCTTTGCGGTTTTTGGTGGTGAGGTCAAAGTTGTTGATAATTTTTCGGGCTCTTCGGTCAACTGCGTCCATCGCTTCTAGTTGGTACTTTGCAGAACCAAACCAAAGGTGGCTACAGTACTCCATACATTACAAATTAAGTAGCTGTTCAGGGCTGAAGTACCGTCGGACCTTCGAGATGATTCCCAACTTCTTTGAAGCAGTTTGAGCCATGGACACAATTTGTTGCCCGAAGTTCAGTTGGGACGATATAGTTACGCCCAGAAGCCCTAGGTGGTCGGTTAAGGGAACAGAAACATTTTGGAAAGTGCGCGTTAGGTCGAAACTGCTCTTTTTCGCGGAGAATAAACACGCCTGTGTAATAATTAAATAATTTTTAGTGCTCTTCGGTCAAATGCGTACATCGCTTCTAGCTAATAATTCGGCTTTTTTATCTTGTTTTCATGTCACGATAGTTAGAACATCTCTTGTACGCCAACTATGCCAAAGTAATTTGATTTTTATTGAACATGACATGTTTTTATAAAAGCATGATAATGTAATCAATTTACCAGAAATGTATATAAGTTGCGGTAATTGCTAATTTGTTTCAATGAAATAAAAATCGATGTCAATGGTTGTTACCACACCTATCGATCGACCTCGATCTATGGCGTCGATCGATGGTAGCATGGAACAGGCAACGTCGATCGATTGGTCTGGTAACACCCAAAGGCTTTTTGATGCTAGATTCTGAGAAGCTTAAGCACAGTTGGAATACTGAGTTTTGGCTCAGCGCTACGATACTCTTTCGACAAGGGTGGTACTAAGAATATAGAAGGTGGTGGAGGATTGAAACTTAAGTTTAATGATGAATGAGCATGTTAACGCGGCAGGTGAATTTCACGGTACTTTTCACCATGGGAACTACGTATTTGTGAGTTCACAAAAGTTTAAAAAATTTTCATATTTTAAAACAATTATTATTAATCTGTCTATAGCTTTTGGAGCATCTTATTTTGTACATAGACCTTCAAAAACTTCGACTGATCATATTTCCTGCGATCCCACCCATTTTTACAATGAAAACATGTGCACACGCTAAGAAAACTAAGTTCAAAAATAATAATTGCACAGATGTTCTATAAAAATAGATTCTATAAATACAGGTCAGCACAGTTTTAGACTGCCTCACGCCATAATTTTACAGTGAGGTGCGATTTTGACTCTTACGACTAGGAAAATAAGGTTGTTCTAAAGTCATGAAGTAACCGTATACTTGTTGGCTACACCAGATAAGGTAGGCATATGGAATCAATTTGAAATTAACGCAACTAGTTATGTGTCATTGTTGAGAGCTTCTTTACAAACAGAAATTGCTAAGTTTAGATGTACGAGTTTTGATTTCTGATTAGTATCTATATCAGTGTTAGGGGGCAGTTTGATGGTTTAAGGGGGGAAATGGTCAAAACGACCCGCACGAATTTCCTACGGGCTTATGTTTAAAAATTATGTGAATTAATCACTATATTAATGTTTATAATATTGTATGGGTGACATTTATCCATTTTTAAAATTTAATGTGGGGCATGGCACAAAAAGGGTTGGGAAACACTGATCTATATCTTATTAAGACGAAAACGTCAGCTGTTAAGCATTGCATGATTTTTTTATGTGAAATTACTATGATAATTAAAAATTATTCAGTTTCATTGATTATATTTGGTGTTTTTAAATTTATGATCTTCAATAATTAGGGTTAAGTTAATTATTGTATTTAATTTAGTTATATCGTACTTGATTAAATACGATACCAAAATAAGTGTTGCAGAAGAAGGTGACCCATAAGTGCTGCAAGAACCTGGATAGCCTTATGCCAAACCTATCACTCTAGTTTTATCAGAACCAGATAAAAATGTTCTATGCAATTTTACTCGATTTCGATTGCGTTAAAATATTAGGACAAAAACAAAATACAACACCCACTAAACATTTTACCGTGACCGTGTGCACGAGAAGTAAAACGCTTATAGTGTGTACAACTTCAGTAAACATGAAAATCAAACCATAAGTCTTATATGTAAGAATCATTTTAGTATTGACACTGCTTTGTTTGAACCTACACTATAAATGCGCTAATTAGAATCGTACGCAATAACTTTTATGTTCATTTGTAAACAAATAACTGAAGGACAGGCTTTAGTCACTGAAGCTGAAATATAAATCGTGCATAGACCAATCCCAAATAAAAAGCGACTTTACTTTGTACTGCATAGTGATGAGAATTAAGTAAACAATAATGGCTGTCACTTTGACAAGGTTCGGCCTTACATGTCTTGAGGATACCAGGCCACTGAGAAAGTTTATAGCAAAAAAGTTTATGCATTTTGAAAATTAGATTCTTTAAATGTTCCAAATTTAAATTTTCCTCAAAATTTTTTTACTAGCTTTATGCAACTATTGTGTGTCAGAAAAAATTATCTGCATCGGTAACATTTTCGTGAGATTATTTTTTACGAATGCAGGGCCAACTTGAAATCTGATGAATCGTTTTCATATATAATATAACGAGGTAAAGTGCAGTCGCTTAAATTTGAAGGATGAAGAAAGAAGTGGTCGCCCATTCTTGCAGGGAGAATGTTATACAGCCCAAATATTTAATTACTGTTTAGTATTATACTTCCTTAAGTGTAAAATTTAAACCCATATTTAAAAGACCTCCGTCATGATCTTAATCGAATCGAAGCCCTAAAGACCGACTTGATTGAAATGAAATTCGTTCACCATTGGAAAGGTCGTTATCCATGAATTAATTAGGCTATAATTGATCCGAAAATCCCCTCGGCTTCTGGAGTAAATCGGGTGTTACAGCGACTTTTCAGAGTTTTCAGATTCAACGTCAACTGGTCTGTAAAAACCAACGCTTGTCACATAATCATTTTGGGCGGTAACGCAGTCCCTGCTATTGTAACCGCCATGCTAGATAGAGTGACGTTTCGGTAAACGTCCACGTGAATTACAGAAACAAACCTATTTTTAACTTAAGCCTTCAATTGGCCACACAGTATTAAACAATAATACTTACGATCGTTGCTTTCCATGGGTTCGGACCTGAGGAACGCATGTTTGGTTGCCGGCAATTAAATGACAAAAACTTACCTGCATATCTAAAAGTTGTTCGTTCCGGATGTTATACAGCGACTGGAGGTACTCCAATCGCCCCTTCATTTCGGTAAATTTGACCTCTATGAATTCTTCTCTAGGCATGTTTGCTGTGAACAAACATACTTATAAATAAATATGCACATCTAATGACAGCACTTCACATCGAATGCTCTTTTTGATCAGGTTGAACCCACACCCTTCTTAGATCGGACTACTAGACGCAGACAGGTCTTCCATCCCTTTATAGTAGATATCCCAAAAAGTCGAAGCAAAGGCTTCGATAGTTCCTTTTTGGTGCGGGTCGCCAAGGTGTGGAATGAACTGCCTGCGTCTGTTTCTTCAGAAAACTATAGTCCTCGTTCTTTCAAGCGTCGAGTGTATAGGTATCTCGTGGATAGACGTGTAACACCTTCGTCTTCATCGTCACTTTCCATCAGGTGAGAAACGTCTAATCCTTTTTCAATAAAAAAAAAATAAAAAGACATCGCTATTCGTGTTTAAGTATTCGTCTTATTCGCCCAAATACGACAATATGAATGTCTATTCGTCTATATTCGCCTTTCTACGACGAAAACGCAAATGCACGAACACCCATTTCTGACTGAAATGTGTAAACGATGTGTTCGTGTTATTGTAACTTCAACACGAATATAAGCAAACAAATGCAACAAAAAAGCGGATACTAAATAGAGATGTGAAGTGCTCCATAATGGTGTTCCCGGCATTTGTAAAACGTTAATGTTAATGTAATTATTTATTTATTTATTTAAAGGCTCATAAGAATCCATTTACAACAGCTTTTTGTACTAAGCTTAGCTCGTGAAACCCGAATTCATTTGGGTAAATTACACAATAACTCACTGTTTAACTGTTTGTCAAAATGTTCGCGTAATATTTTTGTTTGAATTATGCACGACGTCAGGCCGGGACCAGTTTATCTTATTTAATGTTACAAAAGTTGTACGAAATATGCAATCTCTAATATGTTGTATCAAACTATTATATTCACAAAAATAGAAAAAAGTTACCCATATTAAATATTTTATAAAGTCAAGTTATTATTTTAATTTAATAAAAGCAATGCAACCAATCAATGCTTCTGACTGCTACGGCCATTGACATCAGTAGCAGTGGGTCCGGGATCTCATCCTTGAAATGAAATGAAATGTTATTTCTCAACATTGACAATTACTTGTTCTTATTGATGTCAAAAAAAACATGATTTTACCACCAGTTCGGAAAAAACATTCGTGAAGAAGAACTGGCAAGAAACTTCACGGGTCTAATTTTTTTATAATATTTTTACAGTCTCTTTATGTCTATACAAAGTTATTCTTATCTGCATCCGTTAGCTCTCAAACGGCACCCGTCCACGAGTTAACGCGGGATCCAGCCATCGCCCTCCTCAACCATATTAGAGGGAAGTGAGCGGGCCGTCACCCGACGCTACCATAAGAAGACGTACATTCTTTGTACGACGTACGTTTCTTGGAATGGTAGACAATTGGCCGATGAACATAGTTGGTTCGGGCCGGCTTTGGCGTTTAAATACTGTGAGTACGGTACTCAGTTCCAGGCTCCGTTTGGTGATTTTACTCCTAGAATTATTTTCCAATGACATTAAAATAACCTATGTAAGACGCCGAATCTATATAAACCTGGTTTGAAGTCTCAACAATTTTACTGCCTATTTTGCTACTAAAATTTTAGGAAACTGATAATACTACAAGTATCAATCATAAAAGATAACATCACCAGACTAAAAGGATATAAATATTTTCTTTTAGTTGAATCCCATTTGACTTTTCCATAAATCGTAAAGCAGGCTACCAACGACTTCTGTGTTGTAACCTCTATGTTGCTTGTACCTGAAATGTACTATTTATCACAACTATCAATAAAATACATGTGCATAATTAAGAAATTCACCATAATTAACCCTTACAACGCAATGGTCAAGGTTGGATGTATACTTTATACAGCAATTGTACAAATCTACCAAAATACCTGTTCTGTAGCGAATACTAGAACCAAAGCGTTTAGTACATGACTTTATGTTAAACTCAGTTTTGCTCGTAGAACGCAGCGCCACCCTTCACTGAACTGATAAGTAAGGTGAAAAGCGGTATTTACGACTACGACTGCTGCTCAGATTTCGACTGGACGATACTACGAAACGGTAACAAAAATCGATATTATTTACGAAATTATCGATAAGTTTTGTCATTCGAATTGATAATATAAAAAAACCGTTAATTTAGTGAGATGAACTGCTTTACTGGTAACTATTAGATTTGTTATAAGTTCAAACTAAGTATTAGGGCACCATGTATTCGTATCAATAAAATTCCGGAAAGATTCTCGCTTTTTTACATACACTGTCATTTTTATTCAGTGGTTTTGGAAACTTTCAACATGTAAGTAACGGATTTTGTTCAATGGTCTGTAATTTTCCAAGAAAATAGTTAAACGTTTTTTCAAATGCAATACTCGTATAAGACAAAGAGATTATAAAACAGTGCGATATAAAGGAGAGAATATGCTCATAAAAAAAAAACTTTCTTGTAGGTACTTTGGAACTCTCATTTCTACTTTTATCACTTTAAGATTCAATAATTCAATGCCAAAGAAACAAAAGCTGTTTCTGATAAGTAGCACGAGCTAAAATCTAGTAACGGAGAGTATGCGCGATGTTACATTTTCAAAAGTGAAAGACGCTTAGAAAACTGATTGAGCCAAAAATAGTTTGTTCACTAGATATCATATACGATTTAGAATAACTTTTGAGAAAAAACATAAGTATATTCGGCAAAAACTGAAAAACATTTCGCTGGATGAATTTTCTCTCTGGACTGCAATCGACATGTTGTGCGTAATGATATTTTTGCTTATGGCATTAAAAACATACAAGACTATAAAGCTTTCAAGTGTAGAGTGAATAGGTACCTCTTAGACAGGCGTGTATGATCCTCGTCTTTCCATCAGGTGAGATGGAAGACAAACGCCTGCTAATTATTAATAAAAAAATAAAAAAATGCTCTTTTTAACAGTATTCAATCCAAACGTTATTGTTATTATGTTACATACTTCCACAAATTAGGTTCGTTCTTATGGCAGCGTCGGGTGATGCGTCACTCACTTCCCTCTAATATGGTTGAGGAGGGCGATGGCTGGATCCCGCGTTAACTCGTGAACGGGTGCCGTTTGAGGGTGTTCGGCGTTTGGATACTTGGGGGGAGGGAGACTTGCCGAACTAACAGATGCAGATAAGAACAATTTTGTATAGACAAAGAGACACTATAAATTTATTTTAAAAAAAATACCCGTGAAGTTTCTTACTAGTACTTCTTCACAAAGGTTTTTCCAAACTGGTAGTGGAGTCATGTTCTATTTGACGTTACTAAGAAGTCATTGTCAATGTTGAGAAATACATATTTGAATTTGAAAAAACCAAAACACCAAAATTTTAGGATGACCCAGGGCAAAAAGGTTTGTTATTTTTTCAGAGCATTTCACAGGCACGCGACTTACGTCGTAGCGAATATAAATGCTTTGCCGACTGTAGCCTTAAGTGGAATACCTTTGTTTCTTAAATTTTGAGAGTTATTACTTCCTTTTAACCAGAATACTATTGGTAGGACAATGGCCTCAGGCATGGCCTCAAATGAGCTCTTAAACGGTACTACCAGTAAAAATAATGATTGACCGGCAAGTTAATTAGATGAATATTTTACATGTATCTCTCCAAAGAAACACCTAAACCTATTAATTATATTATCTTTTCGTTCAGTGCTGAGTAGAATGAAGGTAGTGCCTTTCAGTTCCCATTATCTTTTTCTTAGATAAACTGAAAAATTCGTTGTCTAGAGGTAGGTGTGGTCGTTGCGACGAGCACACTTGTTTCTAAACTAGGTTAGGTAAAGTAACCTTGAGCATATGCAGCTAATGAATAAGTTTTTTGCAAAGGTAAAACTTCTGGGAAGCAGCGAGAAGATACGTGATCAGTAAATTTATTTTGAAAAAAATATACCCGTGAAGTTTCTTGCCAGTTCTTCTTCACGAAGGAGTCGTGCTTTATTTAACAAGTAATTGTCAATGTTGAGAAAATAAATATTTCATTTCATTTCATCTCATGTGAAAAAGAGATCTTGATTAAATTGTAATAAGTATAATTGTTGCGTTTCTGTTACAATAAAAGTTTGTTGCTAAATGCAAAATGTTTGTTATATTGATGTTGTTCTTTTTTGCCCTAATCAATTTGTAGGCCCAGGTTACTTAGTAGGCCTGTAGTGAGTTTTTAAGACTAAGTTTCTACGACGACTTTCACTAAGCGTTCGCATTAAATAATAATGAAATGGAATACTTTAAATTCAACTTGGTTGTAGCTGAAAACCGTGGCAAGTTAACTGGCAGAATTTACATTATGGAAAAGCACAATCCGTACTAAAAGCCTAGTTTGAGAATCTTTATTTTTTCTATATTACCTAGGCCAGGGGTCGGCAACATGCGGCTCGCGAGCCACATGCGGCTCTTTGGATGTGAAGCTGCGGCTCTTTAGTTCCATACGCAAATATTATTTATTTTATAATAAAAAAACATTTTAAATCGTTGTGAATCGATTAACGAGGATTCGGCACCTTTTCTATCTCTCTGGCACTTTAACTCGTTTTTCACCGCACCCCTCCCCCATGACACGCGTCGTCACTGTCGTTAGTCCGTAAATGTTTATTTGTTCTAATTTTTTCTTAAAAAATAAGTGATTATCTAATACCATATATATTTTATCTAATCTAATAATATTTTATCTTTCTCTAGATTCGAGAAAGTAAATTTTCTTTCTATCAAGCTCAGTCATTTTATTACGCACAAGGGTTTAAAACCAAATTATCATCTCAGCATTCAAAGCATTGCATCAGTTACGAATTCGTTATCAAGAAGAAAAGTTATATTAATTTGGATGATAAAAGCTCTTGGGTATAATCCCCTCATTAACAGGTTTTTACTAGTATTTGTAACAAAACATGTGTAATGTGATTGTTTGTTCGTTGAGTTCTTCGTCCCGATGAATATCTAAAGCGTCATTGTCACTAAAGTACGTCTTCACAAGGTAGTGTCGGGTGACGGGTCGCTCACTTCCCTCTAATATGGTTGAGGAGGGCGATGGCTGGAACCCGCGTTCACTCGTGAACGGGTGCCGTTTGAGTACTTGGAGAGAGGGTGACTTGCCGAGCTAACAGATGCAGATAACAATAACTTTGTATAGACATAAAGACACGTGTACATTGTTTAAGAAAAAATTATACCCGTTAAGTTTCTTGCCAGTTCTTGTTCACGAAGGTTTTTTCTGAAATGGTGGTAAAAAGTCATGATTTATTTGACGTCAATAAGAACAAGTCATTGTCGGTGAAGGAAAACACCGCAAAATATCTAAGAAGTTAATTCGATCGTATGTGCCAAGTCTGCTCACCTGCAGACCTCAAGTCGAGAAGCCAAAGATTGACACAGTGCGTCCCTGACACCCTGTATAATATTGAGTCCTGATAATAATAAATCATATTTTGATAAAGCGTTATTGCGCCATCTCAAAACAGTGATTTAAGATACGCGGGATAATAAAGCTTCGATCAGGACTTTGGTTAACAGAGCTTCCGGCGGCGTAAGCGTTGTAAGTCACGCTTTTTCTATAGGTACTTTTTTTTCTATCCATTTTTATATCCCGCCAACTTATCCCCAGTCAAAGCAAAAAAAAAGGTTAATTAATAATAATAAAAAATTTACTGTACGTAATAGAAATTTATTTATGGACAAGTTGGTATGATACCAACGGCCGAATCATTTCAAACAGTATTTTACTTTGAATCCAAAGATAAATATTTTTAACTATTAATTTCAATCCTATTAATCTGTATTATTTATATGAAAATGTACAATATGTTTGGTACATAATTTGACAAATTATTGCTTTTTTAGATATTCTAGAACTAGGCCTAGAACCTAGTGTAACCCCTAAGAGTACGCTGGATCCGATTTCAAACTGTTTTGTTTACAACTTATTGATGTCCATACACCATTATTACACGTCACATTTTGAATTCATAAAGCTTTATTTTAAATGAATAGTTTACCCTTACTGTTTCCCTCTCCTATTTTTCAATATTCCATTTTTTTTTCTATTGATGTATATTGAATAACAATCAACCCGACATTTCGGGCCACTATTATACCATGGTAAGAAAAATCTTATTGATGCACCAAATACTTTAGGAAAAAAAAAGACAGTGTTACATAAAGTGACAGGAAAATAAAAACAAGTGTGGTGTTTTTTGACATAAGCAAAGCGTTCGAATTTATCTCTCATCGGAAACTTGAAAAAATGCAAAGATTACGGTATTCGGTGTATGTATGGGTTAAAAGTTACTTAGAAGACGGAACACAATTCGTTCAAATAAAAAATACACTCTATGTCTATGGAAAATGTTTCGTAATCGTCTACAGTTTCAAACAGGACAGGCGTGCCTCGAGGTGACTTATTAGGTCCTACTCTTCCTTCTACATATATGCCAGACTTTGTCGAAAGCCTTGGCTACGTCAAACAAGACCGCGACTGTTGTAAGCCGTCTAGGGTAGAAGCCGTCGAGTATGTACTCGACGATTCGGTGGACTTGCTGAGGGCATGAGTGTTTGGCTCGAAAGCCGAATTGGTGGGGGATAATGAGGGGGTCAACGTTCGCTGGGAACAGGTGGTTCTTCATTCGAGCGAGTATGACTCTCTCAAGAAGTTTAGCCATAGCTTTGAGTAGGCTGATGGGTCTGTGATTAGCCGGTATATTCAAAGGTTTACCCGGCTTGGGAATGCCTATGACTGAAGCTACCTTCCAAGCTTTTGGAAAGTAGCTTAGGTTGAAGCAAGCATTGAAAATAATCGCAAGTAAGGTAAGCACCTGCCGAGGCAGCTGCTTAAGTGCATGGTTGGAAATTCCATCCGCACCCGGGGCCTTCTTGGATTTCTGTCTCCTGATGAGGAAGAGAATCTCATCATTAGACACTGTAATGGGGTCAGCGGTGACTGAACGGGAGTCTTTCCGAACGACTTAATCTTCCACCGCCTGGATGTGCGCTGGGTCTGTGGTTTGGGTACTCGGGGAGCATTGTGAAGCAATGCTATCGGCGAAGCATTCCGCTTCCTCGTCGTCCTCGAAGAGCTTTCGCCTTCCTATAGTACGCCGTGTGGGACGGGGAAATATTAATCATAAGATCGTTCCTTTGAACGTCTCTGTATTGCGCGTCGGTACGTTTGACTTTACGTTGAAGCCGATTTGCGGCTAGCCTGTAGGCGGGTGTGGGGTAACGCCTGGCTTTGCGGAGAGCAGCGTTTTTAGCTTTGATTAGGTTGCTAATGTCCAAGGGAAGCTTGGGCTTGCCATGCTTAGCAACCTTTACATTCTCACTAATAGCAGAGTCGATGGCGGTAGTGAGCGAATCGACTATCGAGTCGATTTTATCCGTGCTATCGAGATAGTCGGATGAAATCGCGAGTGGGCAGTCTAGGGCTTCCAAGGCCGAAGACAGGGTGTGCTTGAAACCTTCCCGATTGGTAT
The DNA here is from genome assembly GCA_923062675.1 of Marasmarcha lunaedactyla. NCBI lineage: Eukaryota > Metazoa > Arthropoda > Insecta > Lepidoptera > Pterophoridae > Marasmarcha > Marasmarcha lunaedactyla. Next base: position 4,924,136 of record OV281339.1, on the reverse strand, counting down.
AGGTTTTCGGTGCAGGAGGGTCGTTTTGGGGTCCTAATATTAGAGACACCGGACGTTGCTCTTAGCCTAAGTCGTCTAGCGGCTGTATGGTCTTAAGGTCGAGATTGATTCCTTTGACTATGGCAAAGTCAAGGATATCGGGGGAGTGCAGCGGGTTATCCGGATAGTGAGTCGGTGTGACCGGAGAAATGACGTCAAGGTCGAGTGACTTCGTGATGTCAAGTAGTTTAACACCACTGGTGTTGGTCGACAGGCACGTCCAGTCAGTATGTTTGCAATTAAAATCGCCGAACATAATGACGGATTGCCCTAGTTGGAGTAAGGCCTCGAAGTCACTACGAATATAGATTCCACAAGGTATATAGATTGAGGCCAAGATTATGGTCCTGTGACCTGTCATAGCCAGCCTACATACTGTGGCCTCCATGTTGGTGAGTGGAGGCGTGGCAATCGGAGAACAGTGAATACTTCTCTTGTAGTATATGGCAGTGCCGCGTCGTTGGACCGATGCGGGCCTGTCATCACGCACAAGAGAGTATTTAGGAATGGTGAGACCCCTGGTGTGCTGGGGTTTTAAGAATGTCTCTTGAACAAGTATTAACTCGGTCTGTATGTTCTTAATGAACAGTTTGAGCTCCGGAAGTTGGTCGATTAGACCTCGGGTGTTAAATGAGATCAGGGATAAGCCCTGGGTTTTGTGCTACCAGTCGTGGCGCTAAGTGGTGTAATCATTATAAGATTATTTATAATATTTTTAATAGAGATTCTTACTGGATGATTACCATCAGACGGTCTCTAGGAGTGCAAGCAGCGCGCAGTTTGCCAGGGCACTGTGATATTTGCGACATATGTACCCCTTGCATTGTGTCGAATATCAATTGTAGGTCCTCAGCCATTGAAGGCTGAGAAGTCTGTGGGCCTGCTGATGGAGCAGGGTGGGTGGGTGCAGCCGGACGCTGTCTCCAAGCGAAGACTGGAGTGGGCGTGGGCTGGGCGGGCTTTACTGCCGGGGAATCCCGGTGGCGCAGCGGCAGGAAACTCGAACTACTAATAAGGGGCGGGGCCTGTCTGGGTGCCGCCCTCCTATTAGTATGTCGGATTGTTCGGGGTGCGCGGGGGCAGCCCCTGTAGTTGGCGGTGTGGCCGGACTGGCCACACAGCTCACAAGATGGAGGAGAGGTCCACTTCGGAGTGCGACTGCACTCTTTAGTGAAATGCGGCTCCAGGCACTTTACGCACCTGGGGCTGGCAGTACAATTGAATGCCGCATGCCCGTACAATTGGCAGCGGTGACAATGCCCGGGATAGCCACGGCGATGTGGCATCTCAACGGAGATTTCGGAGAGGCCACAGATAGTGCGGGCCTCGCGAAGAACTCTCGTGACTTAGGCGAGTTGGTCAGTATGACCAAGGCCAAGGGAAAACGGCGGCCGTTTTTGCTGTGCATCTTGTGCACAGCCTCGGCGGGAAAGCCTTGGGATTTGATATCCTCTAGGATGATCTCGTTCGAGAACTCCAACGGGACTCCCGTAGTATGGCTTTTGTTTTACGCTCTTCTGGTAGAGCGTACGTATGATAGGCGAAATGCCTTTGGGTGAGTAGGCGTACCAGCACTCTGAAATCGTCTACTGTGGGGACAGTGATTTTGACGGCCTCAGTCATGTTAGTGGCCTGCATGTAGTTAATATTTGCTCACGGCAAAGGTTTGAAACTTGAGGACAGTTGGCCTTTTCCCGTAGGAACACGGGGGGAGGGGCTTTGCCTTAGCAAGGACCGGCGAGCATCGTAATGCTGGCTTGGTGGGGGCGGCGGTTGAGCCGGCGGGGAGAGTCACGTTGAGTGACATTAGGAAGTCGGGGGGGGGGGGGGGGGGGGGGCGACTGTGTCGCCGGGCAGGCGGTTGATGTCGGAGACACCGGCCTGGAGGTGGGTGTCGGAGACACCGGGGACTTCTTTGTCCGCTTGGAGCGGCGCTCTACTAGGGTGAAGGTGATGGTGGGCTCAGGGGAGCCGGTGAGAGTGTCCGTGGACACGGAGTCGGCGCTGCTGCTTGACGCAGTGCGCTTGGAGGGACGAGTGGCGGAAGAGGCCGAGGTAGAGATTGCTTTCGAGGCGGCGTCCGTATTATCTACCTCCATGGAGGAGGCAGTGGAAGAGGGAGCGCTGTGAGGCAGCGATGGGGCCTGAAAAGCCTGGGCCTGAGGGGCCTGTGGAGCTATATTGGCGAGTAGGGGGAGAAAACTGCCAAGTAATTGGACTATTACATTGGCGTCGGGGGGGGGGGGGGAGCCTGAAGCGGCGAGGCCATCTGCTAATTGCTTCGCAATATATAGGAGGGATTGCGGGGCCATTGTGTCTGGCGGGGGAGGGAACGGGGAGCTATCAATTATATTATTATAATAAATATATAAATTATGAGCGACCTAACAGTCAACCCTATCTAAGCCTCCCTACCGGCGGTAGGGGGGATCGGGACGGCCGCAGTGGTGCCCCTAGCTCGGACAGCACTGATTCCTACACCCTGGATAAGGCCCAGTGCACTGGGATCGGGACTTCCGGTTTATTGTTTGCCTGAAGGGCTAACTATGCGCACCGGGGCAACGCCGACTGGTTTCGTTGGCACCGTTATGCGTATCCACCAGTCCACGAAGTCTTGAACACGACGAACTTACTGCACGAAGTAACACCTGGAACGTCGAAGTGCGTCGACGTAGCTCACGTTCGACGAAATACGGTTACGAACCAACCAATCGCCGTGAAAACGGCGTTTGTGAAAAATAAAAGGCGGGAAAAAGCGTCTGCGATAGACGTGCGCTCGAAAACGCACGCAAACCGAGACTGTAATATTTCTCTTATAATTCCATGTTTATACATACTTCAAACTGGCATTTTTGTATAAATGCACCCAGAAAGATTTATCTTCAGCTAAGATTAAGATGTCCAAATAAGTTATGTTTACCTAATATTAAAACGGAAATAGCCTATCTATGTGTATTAGAATTTTTTTTTAATTACGGAACAATATGATTGAAATGAGAACAATATAAAGTAAAAAAAATAATTGTATGTTGACCGTAATACAATTTCAAGTAAACAAAACTTAAGTAATAAAATGTACAAATTAATTTGTCTGTATTTAAAATCAAAACATGGTTAACTTTATGCTTGAATCTGTAATTTGAAATGTAAACATAGCATGTATAAATAAATAAGTAACTATTGCAGGCTGTTATACAGTTAAATATGTGTTCTGAGAAGTCTATGTACTAAGACCTAGAAATGATTAAATTTATTTTATATTATTAGCATTATCGAAAACGAAGATGAAAGAATTAGCGGGCGCGTATTTGTTGACTGGCACTCGCTATATTATACAGGGTGTCCGGTAATGAATGGATAACCTTGAAACGTCTAATAGTACAACTTATGGCCGTTCTGAAAAAAGTACGAAAAATAATTTATCATAAGTAGTACCTCTGATATTTCTTTTTTAAAGAAAAGCCTTTTTTTTCAATATTATTTCACTGTCTTAAAAACTATGACCAGAAATGAATTATTTCTATTAGTTTTTTGTTGTTTTAATATTATATACTAATTATGCTGATAGATTAAAAGTAAATAGTATGAATAATAAGTAAAAGAATAGTATGAATAGTACTAACGCAGTTTTTTTTAAATACGCAAAATAATTTATATTTGAAAAATATGCAAAAAATATTTTTAAGCAAAGTTCAAACCTCTTGAGTATGAAAATAATTTATGAATACATGGGTGGCCAATAATTTTAAAATAATGTCTGTTTCAGGTAGATTTTAATGTGGTACAATTCATAAATGTATCTTTCATAAATAGTGACTTATTTCCATTAATGTAGAAAAGGAGAAAATTTGACTAAATAACCAAATTTGTAATATGGGAATGTTTTTTGATGCCAATACAGTTTGAAACGGCCATCTCAAACTCTCACGTAGGTACTTCACAAAGGAGAGAATGGTTAACAGTTACTAATGAGGAAAAGAAAAGTCAACACATACAATTATTGACATTTACTTGGCTTGCGTGCCGCTTAGGACCTTTTTTTACTATCACTGTGGCCCGTCTTCAGCCACCCATTATTTGATTGCATTACGACGACGGTTCCAGAAGAATGCGATATTTAATTTTTAACTATGAAAGTAAGACCTTTCGCACAGCGACCTCAGATTGTTATATGAAATATTTTTTACCATTACATCACTACTCTGCATAAAATTTCTACAAAATATTAAATACAACTAATAGTCAATAAGGGTTGTCTGGAAGAAATGGCTTAACGCGACAAGGCCACCAAAAGTGTCTTGTTCAGCGTTATAAAGTGAATTGTATGGTACTTTATTGCCAGGAAAGAGAATTTATTATAATCATATATTTTTTGTAGTTCACACCAATTCAGCGGTGATTAAATTGGTGATAATTTAAAACGGTACGTGTCATTGCTAACAACATCATAGAACATTAAGTATTTAAGTAGCTATTTGACAAGCTACTTATATACTTTAATTAGATCATGAACTTATTTACTTGATTAATAATTTCAATAAGTAGCACAACTCTGTAAGCTACATTTCTGTAGCATCGAGATATTTCGAGGATCACTCTCTCTCAAACCCTAAACTCATAGAATGTTGCTATTATAGCATTAAGCTCCTTCAAAGAGCTTCTATTAAGCTCTGAATATCACAAGCCGTCTACAGAGTATGTTCCTAGAAATTTGTATACAGTTATAAGGGGTATAAAGATGAATAATGCGATTGCAACCGTTCTTGAACGGTTGTATAACCTTCCAGAATGTTGCATATAGGGGCAAATTTGCCTCCAGGTAAAGTAATACATATAACTTCGTTTAACAAATTGTCTAATTTCCTATTATTTTGTTAATAGTAGTAACACAATACTAAGTGATTTTATAAAGACCTGAAAAGTTTTTACCTATATAGGCGCCTTTGAGATATCCCTAATGCATTTAGCAAAAGCAACATGAAATCTACTACTCAATTAATAGATGTATGTATAGTTATACATTTTTTTACTGTTCCATGTAATCTGGATTCTATAAAGAAAGAATGAATCCATTTTTAAATATGTCAATGTTTAATAAACCACTTCGCAAAGGACGCACAAAATGAGTAATAAGTAATCATGATTTTGGTCAAACATCTCATCTTAAGGCCCTCTTATCCTCATGCAGTAGGTATTTAGAGCCTCCCCAGCGCGCCTAACATCAAATACGCCCCAAGAGAGTAATCTCGCCGGACTCCACCACCCCAGTATAACCCAGTTTTGAAATTGTACATAATTATTTATAAAAAACGAAGTACAGCAGAATTGCATAGATTTTTAATCCTACTCAAAATAAATTTACTATAAAAGAAAAGGAATAATTCCATCTTTCGTGGTCCCGTATACTTTGAAACTGAATTGATTTCAAGGACACGAAGTATAACGTCACAAACATGATCGAGCACACCATAAGACAGGAAACACAGGAAACCATACTTTATCCGGAGCTCCGCAATATCTAATTCCTTTTCTATCTGAATATCTAAAGCGTCATTGTAACTAAAGTATGTCTTCTTATGGTAGCGTTCGGTCACGGTTTGCTCACTTAACCATATTAGAGGGATCTAATATGGTTGAGGAGGGCGATGGCTGGAACCCGCGTTTACTCGTGAACGGGTGCCGTTTGAGGGTGTTCGTCGTTTGGATACTTGGGGTAGGGAGACTTGCCGAGCTAACAGATGCAGATAAGAATTCGAATGTTCCTTCGGATATTCATCAGCTGTATTCTTTTTATTCTTAAAAAAAAGTTGTAACATACCATATAATTCCTCACACTGAGAATAGCCTACGCCTTATACTGAGCAATACGCGATAATGTCACAGTCGGCTCAAATTATAAACATTGCATCAATTCTATTTTAGGGTGTCTAGTCCCTATTTTAGTGTGTAATTTGATTTCAAACTTGTAAATCGCGGATAACCAAGCTTTTATGAAATGCTATTTAAAAAAATTTTTATGTGTTTAGTAATGTTTGCTATAATTCACAGTCTCCAGTCTCAGATCTGTTGGAAGAGATTTCTTTTAGAAACAAGCAGTACCTTTATATATTATTTAGTAACTACTTTTAATACTTTCATTAAAACCTGTGTGTACATTAATTGTTAAATATAATAAATATAAATTTTTTTTTTAAATCAATGCTTGTTTACTAAAGTCGTAGAGCGCGGTCAGTATGGAGCGATTGCTCAAGGTATCGCATTAGGGGGCGCTTCCATCATGTTCGGGACGACACATTCGGCAAATGCAATCGGCACGCCATTCAGGCTTTGTGCAGTTCGGCTCAGCTCGTCTCGCCAAAACCCGAACAGCATTGGCTGGGTGGTATTTTTCCCGTACGTTAATCTAATCGTTTTTGCCGCCCGCTAGTGCCGAAAATGTGTGTAAAGCTCATTATTTAAGTTCCGGCTAAGTCACCCCCAGCGCTAGGTCACCAAGTCCGGTGAAATTTAAAAGGCTAATAGAGCCATAAATAAACTGTCGACTTCGAACAAAAAAATAGTTTCAATAATCGCATGACCTTTCTAGTTAATTATAGGTAGAGAAAAGGTAATAGTTACAGTGTTATTATTATCATAACAAAGTCTTTATTTTAGCGTAGAACACTACTTTACTAACAAAAATACGCCAGATAGCTAGAAGCTTTTCAATTTGAAATTACGTTTATTCTAATGAACTGCTAACTGAATTTGGAGCTAAAAAAGGTACAAAACTGCTTTGCCAAATTATGACTCGCCAACTTGAGAAGCAATAATCAAGAACAGCCCAACGGACACACTTGGCTGCGCCTGACCATCAAGGCGACACAGTTCAAGACCCTGCCTGAGATTTCTATTTTCTGCAAAAAAAAAAAAACTATAGAATACACTTGATACTAACATTCCCACGTTGTACGTGGATAGCTATCTAGGCCAAAGAAACAGGACGTGTAATTTTGTTTAGCGAAAAAATTATTATCGCCTTTAGTGGTAAGATAATACGAGTTAAACTGTGCGGTATATTTAAAATGACCGGGACAGAGGTTTTTTTTTTCTAGACCGCTAGGGGAGCGAACGAGCTGGTCGTTCTTAGTTCAGTGAAATTCAAATTGTATACAGGGTGGCCACAAAAGTTACGTCCAAAAATTCCACCTCTGTCTTTGATGGCTGATTTCAGCGATTAACAGCCTTTGAAGTACTACTTTATTATTATTGTTATGAAAGCTTAGAGTCTAACGCATTCTCTGAAGCTACTTAGAAACGAAGAAGCTACCAGATTAGATTTCAAATTTTAAGTTGAAAATTTAAATGATAACTCATTTAACATAAGTTCTCAACTTTTTTTAGTAACTTTCATTAAAGTTATGGGACTGTTTATTTTATGCATAAACACACAGTTCATAGAGATTTAGTAGCAAAAATAGAAATCCAAAGAAACCTTCTACTCTTTTTTTTTTGAAATTTTTGGATCTGATTCGCTCGCAATTTTGCGAAAATCATAAAAAAATCGTAACGCGAAATCTATGAAAAATCCTATAATGTACATAGGGGTGATTCAGATACCTCTCAATACGAGGCACCTAAAAAATTTTTTGACGTCACTTTTCTGGTCACCCTGTAGGGACTGATTCTTTCTACTTATTAGCACCTGCGGATAAGGCCTTTATTGCGGTTAACTTAATTAAGCCTTAGTTAACCTATAGTGTAAATTTTGTCACAGAGTCAACTAGAGTATTGTTCAACGGGCTTTGAAAATAATTCTCAGTACGAGTGTGCCGAATACAGCACACTTGGATTTGATTGGTTTGGATTATTTTTAAATCTAAACAAAACACTTTGAGATTGACATTTCTTTTGTTGAAATTCAGTTCATGTTTGAAGAATATAGGCTCACTTGTACGGTTTCTGCAATACCAAAAAGTCAAGTACGTGAATGCAAAAAGAAGATGTTAATTTTTTCTTTATTTTGCGAAGGAAATATCCTCTGTTTTTAATTAAATCATTATTTTATCTTTATATAAAACTTGGAATCAGTTTAACATACAAAAAACAACACTATAACTTAATTCTGAATATAATACGTTATTATGTAGTGGATAGAGTTAAGTCTAAGAAAGGACGCGAAGTTGGCTACTACTCGTCTTACAGGCCTGTTCATCGTATATTCAACTGTCCTTACCAATATCGAAAGTGAATTACAGAATCCGGCACCTAGGGAAATAGACTTCAATATTTATTACACACAGTTTCCTTGAAAATTACATGAGATATATAAAATCACGGACTAAGCAGTTTTTAGTACAAGGGATATTAATATGATTTTTACTTCAGAACTATTAGAATCGCTTCAATAATCGCTTGGCAGTAGATGACCCTTCCGAACCAGTGGTAGTTTCAACTTCGTCCCAAGTCGAGGTCCGTGCCCTCTCGGGTGCCCTTGCGCGTGTCGTATGTAGGAGTAGTACTGAGCACCGCCAGCGCTAGACCACAAAGTCCGGTGAAATTTAAAAGGCTAATAGAGCAATAAATATACTGTCCACTTCGAAAAAGAAAGAGTTTCAATAATCGCATGACCTTTCTAGTTAATTATAGGTAGATAAAAGGTAATAGTTACAGTGTTATTATTATCATTACAAAGTCTTTATTTTAACGTAGAACACTACTTTACTAACAAAAATACACCAGATAGCTGGAAGCTTTTCAATTTGAAATTACGTTTATGCAATTCCAAATTCCAACTTTTGTAGTAAATGCGTAATTTTTAAAGTATCTTTCAAAGGCAGCGTGGTGTGAAGGTCCGTTCTTCCGTTTGCTGACAACAAGCGCGAAAACAATGTTTTAACGAGAACAGCCGAATGTGCTGACTTGTAGACATCGGATACCCGATCGGCACTTAAAAGATTGAAATGAAATTGAATGAAATATTTATTTCTCAACATTGACAATTACTTGTTATTATTGACGTCAAATAAAACATGATTCTACCACCAGTTCGAAAAAACCTTCGTGAAGAAGAACTGGCAAGAAACTTCACGGGTATATTTTTTTCAAAATAAATTTACAGTCTCTTTATGTCTATAAAAAATTATTCTTTTCTGCATCTGTTAGCTCGGACACCCTCAAACGGCACCCGTTCACGAGTTAACGCGGGATCCAGCCATCGCCCTCCTCAATCATATAAAAGAATAAAAATTATTTCATTGAGCTTTTTTCTTAATATTACGCGCAATTTTTCTTCACTGCCTGTTACTACTTATTTTTGCACTTCTACGGACTCGTTTAGCTGCATGTTTTTGCGCTATTATAACTCATGTTATCATTCGCATTCATCGCGACGGCGGCATAGGTATACTGAGAAATCAGTACAAAGAGATACGAGTAATTTGAAATGTTTATTAGATTTTACACACATTTATGAACAAGCTTCTACGCGTTGTTTTCTGGGTAGAGGAATCAATTCGCAGCAAGGGACATACATTTTTCTTAATGGTGAGAGATCATGAACGTTTTCTATACAGGGTGGCCAGAAAAACTTTTTTAGGTGCCTCGCGTTGCAAGATTTTTCATAGTTTTCGAATTACGATTTCTTTTACGAATTTTCGCAAAATTGCGACTGAATCAGTTTCAAATATTTCTAAAAAAAAGTAGAAGGTTTCTTCGGATTTCTATTTTTGCTGCTAAATCTCTATGAAGGTGTTTATGCATAAAATAAACAGCCTCATAACTTTAATGAAAGTTACTAAAACAATTACCCAATGGTGAGAATTTATGTTAAGTTAGTTATCATTCGTCACTTTTTTGGCCACCCTGTATACATATTAACTATAAAAGTTTTATTTACTTTGTGGTCTATTAGGTTTTTTTAATACTAGCTTCTGCCCGCGGCTTAGTACTAGTTTCCTTGATGAATATCCTTAGTCCATTACCACTGTCCTATAACTACCACTAACAATATGAAAGTAAGATTTTCTTGATGAACGGTACCCTATGTCCTTCACCCCTACCCTGTAGCTACCCCTGACGGTGTGTTAGCAAAACTGGGTCGCTTGTTTTGTAGGATTTGAGAGCGTAATAGCTAGCATGATTCACTTCTGCAATATTACATACACTCCTTCTACACTCTACGTGTGTATTTACGAATTTTTAATATGACGTCATGGTTTAAAATACGGACATTATTATTTTGCCATTTTATGCCAGTGGTTATTAACCTAACTAAACAACCAAGCTATGTGTACTTCTTTCGCAGCGCATTTTTGTTTATCAGTAGTAAGGGATTGAATAAAAAGCCGCCTACCACCCATTCGTGTTGGATATCTCCTGAAGAAATGACATAGCGAAGAATTCTCTAGGCCCACTGTTAGGATATTCACACTAGTTACTCTCTCAACGAACTCGACTCTCTCTCTCTCTCTCTCTCGCTTTGTTCTGTCATAATGCCATACGTTTTAAGCTTAAATTCACAGAAGGCACGAGGCGCATTTTGAAGTAAACTTAGCAAACTGTGAAGTCTGTTTCAACAAAGTTCAGAAAGACCAGATATTACAGAGATCTTTGTGATAAGTATTAAAGTTATTAATTGTAAGATTCTCAGAATCACAAATATATTGCAAAGAATTTTACCGTTATTGTTCTATTTTCAATAATACTTATATAAAATGCAATTAACGAGCACGCAAGTAGAAATTGCAGTTAGATATTCAAATGTGTTTCAAAATTGGTGAAAAACTGATTTTATTATCTGATTACAGGGGAATCTCTAGTTCACTGAAAACGAGGTACTTATACATATACTTTTTTCCTTGTATCACGTATAAAACTTGCGCACCGAATAAATAATATGAAATAATAATAACTGAGAACAACATTTCTATAGAATTTTAAGTTTATTATTTTAAAACGCGAAGCGTCTAGTTCAAGAGCAAAAATATAATTAAAAGCGATTGAATAGTATAGTGAATAGTGTATTACGTTGTAAGTTTAAAATGAAATATAAGCTTATTATCTACAATTGGGTAGATGACACCGTTTAAAAATGCAAGTTTTTATAATTTATTGATAAAATATTAGTTATTTTGACAGGTAAAAATATAGTTTTGAATTTAATATCGAAATTATATAGATTTGAAAACTTAAAAAAAGAAGCAAAATCTTATTATAGTATATGTTAAATTTTTAAATATCATTAGCTTACTGACATTAAATATAACAATGTTTACTATGACAGTATGCACGTAAACGCATTATCTACGTAGCTATTATATATTTTATCCAAACGCCCATACAATTTTAGTATGATTCACAAGTCGTGACGTCACAGCTCAGTACCGTTTTGTATGGAGCGTTTTTCGGCGACTCGCAGCGGCTCCTCGAACACATCGCTGTATCTAGAAAACTATTGATTGTAAACATACTGTTACTTTTGCAATATTTATTTACTGTTGATAAACTATTTAATACAATACAATAAACTTTAATAAAGATAATATCAGGAAATTTAAAGATTGTATTAAAGTTCTTCAATTCACAGAAACCTATTCCACTGTAAATCCTAATGAAGCATTCAACCATTTCTTTGGTTTATTTAAACTTTTTTATGAGTTGTGTTTTCCATTAGTTCGGGTAAAAATTAACAATAACCAACGACCAAAATGGATATCAAAAGGTATCATGCAATGCTCTAAAAATAAAAGAGATTTATTATGGAAATTTAGAAAAACACCAACTCTAGAGAATAAAAGTAAGTTGAAAATGTACTCCAGACGCCTAAAAAATGTAATTAAACTAACTCAAAGAGCTCAAAATAATTATTTTATCAAAACATCTAATAATAAAATGAAAGCAACTTGGAAACTAATCAATGACTATAAAAATAATCGACCAAAACATTATATTGACCAAATAATAAACAACGGCGTTAAATTGACAGATCCTTTAGATATTGCAGACTCATTCAATAATTTTTTTATTGATCAAGAACAAGATAATGATAGTTGCAAATTTAAAAATAATAATATTTCCAGTAATTTAAAATCATTATTTATGAAGCCCACTACATCCAATCAAATTTTGACCATAATTAAGCACCTCAAAAATACAAACAGTACTGGTTATGACGACATTGCTACAAAAATTATAAAAGAAGTAGATATTTATATTTCACCGGTATTGAGTTACATTATTAACCTTTGTATTGAATACGGTATTTTTCCAGAAAAATTAAAAGTTACGATTATAAAACCAATATATAAGAAATTAAACCGAGAATACATGGCTTCATACAGACCCGTGGCTATGATTCCTGTTTTCTCAAAAATTTTCGAAAGAGTGATTTACAATGCCCTTAATGATTTTTTTGAAAAGAATGCGTTATTATCAGATGAACAGGTAGGCTTTAGAAAAAATAAAGGGATTAACTTGGCCTTGTACAATTTCTTAAAAAATGTAACATCTAATGTTGACAAAAAAATACCAACATGTGCTTTATTTATGGACCTCACGAAAGCATTCGATTACGTTAATCATGAAATTTTAATTAAAAAACTCAATGCATATGGAGTTAGAGGAGTAACATTGGAACTCTTAAAATCTTATCTCGAGAACAGAAGGCAAGCCACTCAAATATACAGTATATGCTTGAAATCTCTTACAGAAATAAGTTACGTCTCAAAATATAAGAAGGTTAAACAGGGTGTCCCACAGGGCAGTATATTGGGGCCGTTATTATTTATAATATATATAAATGACTTTCCAAAAATTTCTTCACATCCGATGGTATTATTTGCAGATGACAGTACTTTGATATGTAGTAATAAAGACACAGATTCACTAAAACATGACATTGAAAGCAATTTACAAAATATTATGAAATGGTTAGAAACTAATAATTTAAAAATTAATTTAAGTAAGACAAATATTATAAGTTTTAAAAATAGAAATAACAACTTGACATCGTTTGACTTCGAAAATAACGGACATGAAATTAAGGAGGTAAAGTTTGCTAGGTTTTTGGGGATAAGCGTGGATTCCAGCTTGAACTGGAAGAGCCATTTAGAGGGTGTGTGCAATAGATTAAATACATTTTCATACGCTTTACGGAAATTGGCAGGAATAGTCAATGAATCGGCAGTTTTATCGGCTTATTATGCATACGTAGAGTCGTTACTTCGATATGGCATAGTTTTTTGGGGAAACTCGGCTGATAAGGAAAATATATTTAAAGCGCAAAAGCGGTGTATCAGATCAATTAATAATCTAAAAGTTGTAGATTCCTGCAAACCCTATTTCAAAAAGTTAAGAATTTTGACTTTTCCATGCCTCTATATACTCGAAACTGCCTTGTTCGTTAGAAAAAATTACAATATGTTTGAAAAATTACAAAGTAACCGGAAGGATATTCTTAAAGCTCAACCGCATGGAACCACTTTGTTTACAGAAAGCTTCTTTGGGATGGCCCCTAGAATATATAATAAATTACCTACAACTATTAAAAATGTAACTAATTATGATGAATTCAAATATAATTTAAAATCATTTCTATTAAATAAATGCTATTATAGGACATATGAATACTTAAATGACAAATGTATAAATTGAGTAAATTGTAATTTTAAACGTAAACCTTGTACACGCCGCAATGGCAGAATATGGCTGTGCTATTATTTGTATGACATCTTTTTTTACCTATATTCGTGCAATAAATGATTTGATTTGATTTGATTTGATTTATTTAAATATGAAATAAAAAAAAATTGTCATATACCCAATTATAGTAAAATATCGACTATTTTACCTGTGTTCTTTAAAATATCCTTCATTATGTTAAATCTTTAAACAAATAAAAAAGCTTATTTTATATGTTACTATTATTTAAAAAGTTTTATTTTATTTTTTCAGGAACTGTAATGATAGTAAAGTTTAAAGGTATATTAATTAATGTTGCCTATGAAATAACGTGAGCGTATAGAAAGAGCGTAAAAGTATTAAACTTAAAACATCTCTCGCGGGAGACAGAAGATTCCGTAGTCTTGATCTTTTAATTTAAACCATAATTACTTTAAAGACGAGGGAACCGTAGGCTAAATTATTCGAATTTTTTTTCATGTAGATTATGCTAATGATGTGAATAATTGGAAATCTTTTAAATCTTGAGCAGCAGTTAAAAAGTTAGTTTGACTCGCTGCCGAAGGTTCAGACAAAGGGCGAGAATCGCTTGCACTTCGTTCGGTCTTTGTAGATGGCCAAAATACTGGGACAACAAAACTACATGGATTTAGCATGCATATGTAAAAATGCACCAGCGGGTCGCGTGCTCGATCATACCAACAAAACAAAATATTAAAACGAATAAACACACAGCGGACTAGGCGGTAGCAGAGTGTATAAACATACCAAAAATACTCCATGGTAAAAAAATTCCCAAGACCCCACCTCACAACACTGCTGCTGTTAAGAAGTTATCAGATCTTATGAAAGCCAAGCTCCTAGGTTATGACAAACGTACATCTTCGTCAAAAAGCATGGCCTAGCCTTTTGGCTGAAGTGGCGTCGCGGTTAGAAGCCCTGTCTCATACGCCGGAGGTCCCAGGTTCGAGTCCAGGCCAGGGCATTCATTTGTGTTATGAAGACAAACGTTTGTTCTCGAGTTATGGTCGTTTATATGATAACAAACACACCAACTGTTTGGCCCTGTATATCTATTTATAAATAAAAATCTTGACTTCAAGAAGGGAAACAAACAATTTAATAATGTACAGTGGTTCTAGTTATTAGAACCTAGTACGAAGTTGTACAGATAGCCAAGCAGATACCTGACCTTTTGACTTTTTTCAAAAACGTAAATAACTGCTTCTAAACTTTTCCCGCGAAACTTGTAGTTTTCTCACTGGCAAATTTTGGATTTCTTTTTCTAATTTTTCCTATATTTTGACATAGACTATCAAATTAAATCAACTGTAATAAAGAAGAAACAAATCTAAAAACCATGCTAGTGCTCGAACCCTGCATCCGCGGCCTGCACGGGAAGCAGGCGCTCATCGAGTGTGCCAACTAACCAGCTGCGCGTTGAGTGGAAATTAGGTATCTAATAATTTTTTATTGCTTAGACGCATCTATGACATCATCGTCATCCACCACACACAAATAAAGGACAATTTACAAAAATTTTAAAAAACTCTAATCAGTAGCGGCAAGATAGCAATTCTCTTCACTTGATGGATACTTTCGAGTTATTGTAATTTCATAATTACGCACTAGTTATTATGACGGATAATTTATGATTAAACGAACTTACCCATAAGTGAAGTTCTATCATAATTATACGAAACGCTTCGTACGAAGAGATTAGTACCTGTAATAAAACATGTAGTACCGCTTAGATGTCACCAATTTTTGTCACCAATGTCACCAAAGCTTTAGTTGAGATTTTGTTCCTTTTTTTTGTGAGTTTGAAGTACCGTAATACTGTTGGTGCTACCACCACGTTTTGTCTTCAGTTAGATTAAACTCAGTGTTATTTATTATTGAAATATTTTCACATGGGTTTTACTTAGGGTTGGGTGGGGAATCAGTACTAATCTCTTTGTAAGAAGCGCTTCGTATAATTAGGATAGTACTTATAGATAAGTTCGTTTAATCATAAATTACACTCGTAGTTCGTACACGAGATAAGTACCCGTAATAAAAACTATTACCAAACGTAGATTTTGAGATTATTGAGGAAATGTTTTTAGATAAATGAGTTTTATCAACAACTCCAGAACATTAGCATGTAGAGTTAATTTAATAGTTATTTTGAAAATGTAATAAAAACCTAAATTATGCAGCACCGGTACTATTATCAATTACCACCCCTTGCAAAACAATCTATGCGCAAAGTGATGTGCTTGTACAGTTATTTAGTGTACTCTTTACCCAGCGGCTAAGAGTTTGGCTACTTACAGGTTTATGCGGCTTGGTAAACCTAATAAATTATCACAATTTATTATCGATCTACTTATTTTCGATGAGTCATTCAGAGTAGTAGCTGGGCAAATACGTAGCTTCTCCAAGAAAAATGGCAAAACAAGAGTCGGCTATTTATGGCGCAAATCCGGTATTTTTATAATCAGGCGTTCAGTTGAGTGTTCAATATTACTAACTACTAATTTTAATATTAGACAAAGCTTGTATTCGGTGAACAACTCTGAGTGCGAACAAGGTAATAGTTTTCTTTGTCAACTATGAAATAGTTAAGTTCTTGTTTAAATACCAAAGGCTGAAACAATCGAACACTACATTAGTATTCCAGGTTACGTTGTATTTGGGTTAAGAAGGTCGATGACGGAACATTCCTTTGAAAAATCTCTGAAGTATATCATCTTTACTAATAGATTTTTATTTTTTAAAAGTTTAAGTGGGAAACACACCGATTAAATACAAGGATATTTCCTTACAAATACTTGTTTCTAGCATGGCACGGGAACCCTGAAGTGGTTTAAAAATGATATTTACTACTCGGTTCAAGTTACGATAGCTGATAATTCACATGAAATGTAATTTTTATAGCCCCATGCTTATTTTGCAATATCAGTTGGAAATATGATTATTTTCTCATAAAATGATTTTCCTTGTTTTTAATAGATTCATTACAGTTTGAGTAGCTCAAACGTGTAATTTAATTTTCGTGTATTTTGCAGATTATTTCATGACGTACTCGCAACTTCATCCGATTTCGATTATCCCTGTGTCACAAACAAAGGGAATCAGGTGAAATCGACGCGCAGGTAGTGGGAGGATGTTCTGCGATGTCATTGCTACTCCGGCCACCTAGACAAGTGTCTTTCGACGTTGGAATACAAAAGTTAATATAATGCGAAATGTATGAAATTGACTTATGTCAATTACAGACATTTGCCAATGTATTCAATTATCTATTCTGTCGTCGATTGCCACTTATCTAGGGGAGGGGGTCTGAAGTGGCTTAAAATATAACCTTTTGATTGAACCTTGTGAGCATCAAACATTTTGTTATTTACAAAGACGTATTGTCTTCCATTAATTTAATTTTGACATGAAATAATGCAACGCATTTTTGTACTATGAAATAAATTGAAAAGAAATTTCAATAAAGATGTTCTTATTGCACGCCACCAAACTGTAAGCGGCATAGACGCCAGCGCCCCCAGCGAGGACAGACTTGAACTATAGAATGTGCCACGATAGTCTTCATCAAGAAAGACTGCTACAATACTTAGAACATATTATCTTCTTCACATTTCTTTACGTTATCTATCCAAAAGTAACGAAAGCATTATACCAGAAACATTATACCAGATTTTCTCCTTAAATTCCAACTTTCATCCTTTGGTGCCTTGTAAATTTCATTTCTATATTCAATTTCAATATCTATGAATGCATTGTGTGAAATATCTTAAAAGTCAATATAATATCAACGGTTAGACATACCCAACACAAAGTATGTTTTTTTAAGGATCGTTTTTAGCGGGTCATCATAGCGGGTATTCATACCACATATTAATACTATTGTTTCAGATAACTCGCTTACATAACTACCATCCAAGGTATGCCTTCGATAAAACGGATCTGTAAAGCGGAGGGTGCGGACGTACCTTAATTTTTGTATTTTAAAAAGACGCGATTGATTATTGTACATTACTTTGGTTATGAGGAAACAATGTACATATTTTTAATTACTTTCTTCGATAGCAAAGATATCAATAAGAATACGCCTCATGCAAAGAATATAAGAGAACACATCCACTATCTTCTTATAACAGGTTCAATGACCCATTCTCCCTTGAAGAGTTAGATGCTGTCCTGAGTCATCTAGAAGACTCATGGCCTGGAATTGATGGAATTCCTTATTCATTCATTACTCATCTATCCATTTCCTCAATTGTCCTTCTCCAAATTTTTTATAAAATATTTGAAACTGGTGTTCCTCCAGAGGACTGGAAAACTTAGATAATCTCAATTAGACCTCCATTAGAAAACTCCATTAGACCCATCTTCCTATCGTCTTACAGCCCTTTCGTCAGCACTAGCAAAGATCATGGAACACCTTATAAAAAATAGATTAGAATGGTTTTTAGAAAGTAGAAACTTGTTGGCTACTTCTCAATTTGGGTTTCGCAGAGGTTTGGGTACCTTGGACAATTTAAGCATCTTTGTCACGGAAACAAGAATACCCTTTTCCAAAATGAATCCATGGTTGCAGCCTTTTTAGACATCTCCGCTGCATATGATAATGTAATGCTTCCTTTACTCAGGCAGAAAGTGCTACAGCTGAGTATTCCTGCGTATATGCTATGAGTATAAGCTTACTAATCTCATTTCCAGTTTATTTCTGGAGCGATCCATCCAAATTTGACTTGATGGTAAGCTACATCCTCCTAGAACTGTCTGGAAAGGCCTTCCCCAGGGATCAGTTCTTAGTCCAATACTTTACAACCTATACACTACTGACTTACAAAAATCTATTGAACCATTCTGCAACATCTTACAATATGCCGATGATATTTGCCTATTGGCTGCCAATAAGTCAGCCTTGGAGGCACCCCATTCAAATTAAATTATTTCGAAATGTAAAAAAAGCATTAATGCTTTGCGCTGTGTATCAGGAGTTTGGTGGGGATCTCACCCTCTAACCCAAAAACTTCTTTACAATGCCATAGTCAGAAGCCATTTCGACTATGCTTGTTTTCTTCTTGAACCATGCAATAAACTTGGTCTCGCTAAACATGATAAAATTCAATCCAAATGTCTCCAATCCAAATTCAAAAATTTTAATCTTATAATGTATAAATCCCCTCAAGCTATTATTTTCAATTCAAATTTTCAAGAATTATTTCCATTGGTATTGACAAATGTGACCCTTCAGCAAATAAGAATCTAAATGCTTTATTAGCCAGAGATTTTGTTGGTTGGACAATAATTTTCACAGATGCTTCCAAAATTTCCCCTGATGGTAATGTTGGTTCTTGTGTTTGGATTCCTAAATTTAACAACATACTTAATTTTAAGCTTCCCTATCTTTCCTCTGTGTTTCTGGTGAGGCCATCTTGAAGGCTGTTTCTTTCATAGAATCACAAAAACTTGATAAATCAATTATTCTTAATGATTGTAAAAGCTGCATCCAGGATATTCAGAGGTTCCCACTAAGGTCTAAATCAAATTTCTTTACATTAGAGATCAGGAAGTCACTCTACAATTGTTTTTCTATAGGATTGAAAGTTGCCCTGGGATGGATCCCAGGACACTCTGGTATTTGTGGAAATGAGACGGTTGACAGGCTTGCTAAGGAGGCTATTATCATGGGCTGTAACAAATACTTAAATATTCCTCTCCAGTCCTGTCTGAACATGACAACAACATGTCTAACATGAACTGTCTACTAACACTCTATAGTTCGACCCTAACTAATCTTTTGTGTAATTATATGCAGTTTAACAAAATTCAACTATAATTAAGTTAATTTTGTGTTCGTTTTTGTTTGTCTATATCTGTGTTTGTAATTTATTTTCAGACTGGTTGTATCAAATACTTTACAACCTTTTTCACTGACCATCCTCCATTCAACATTTTGTTTACTCTTCAACGTGACATTGGCAGAATTATCAACAGATAGAAGCCATTCAATCAAGAATCAATCAATCAATCAGTTGCATTTGAGTCATGAAAGTGTAACAAACAAAGAAACAAAACAATAAACAAAACTGTTTTTCTCGTTTATATGATTAGTGAAGACGACGTAATCGTTAGATGGAGTAGTTTTTCTGAATCCTAGTTCTAGATTGGATTTCATTTGCAATTTCATCAAAACTAAAATATGCATAATACATTAGAAAATGGTTTACACTGAATTTTTTTCACAACAGTTTCATCGTATGTACTTGATAGTACAATGGTTGTTGTTTCTACGATGTATTTATGTTTGGTAGTCTTAAACGGATAAACGGTTTTGGATGCAATCAAACATTCACTTACAATCTTTTCAACAATTGACGGCCGAGTAGCGTAGTGATTTGTAGCTCTGCCTCATAAGCCGGAGGCCCCAGGTTCGAGTCCTGGTAGGGGCATTAATTTGTGTGATGAACAAAGACGTTTGTTATTACGCCATGGTTGTTAATACTTTTATGCACGTATGTTAATTCTAAGTTCCCCCCATTTCGCTGTGTGGTTATCCATAACACAAGTTCTGCTTGCTTTGGGGCCATACAGTTCGCGTTTTTGGGGATTTATTATTTAAAAAAAGAATCTTACAAAAGATAACGTTTTATTCGATTTTTTCACGGCTAATGGTAATTAAGACTTAGCAAAATATCGAGCTAGTAGATAGAAATAAATCAATAAAACAGGTGGTTTTGAAGATGCATTTTGTATGGAGGGATTTCAAAACTACATGGAGTTCATTTTCTCGTCTATTTCACGTAACAACTAAGTAGTGCTCTCGACTTCAACGATGACTTTGACAATTTTTTACTGGTTCTCACAGAACCGTTCATTCACAGTGCAATTTCTATGGCCATTATCACATACCCCAGATTATCACTATAATCAACAACAAAAAAGAAGAATTCCAAATTTAAATTGAAAACAAAAGCATATATGTATAAAAAGAGCGCATGCAAGATCCCAAACTTCGAAAATGTCTTTCATAGCACATATGTTAGACCCTGCCCTGACGGGATTTCACCCTGATACTTTTGTGACCTTGAAATTCAATAAAAAGACGTTCCAAATGAATCTTTATCAATGTATCATTAGCACCTGGAGCTTTAAAATTGGTATGAAATATGGATTTATTGCTACATCCCAAAACAAAGGAGCAATCGAGCCTATATCAAGATGCCTATATCACGATGAGCCGAAACCTACCAAAGTGGCTCCCGAGTAAAGTATTTCCAAGCGGATTCTTGCTTCTTTCTTTAATAATAATAATATAATAATAAATTCCCAGAGACCAGAGTAACCAGAGCTTGTGTTATGGATGACCATACAGCGAACTGGGTGGGAACCACGAATAAACATACTTATGTAAATATACATAACCATGACCCGTTATGTTGATCACACAAAAGTCAGGGCCGGTCGTCATTTAAGAAACATGGACATGTAATGTTACTTGAACGCCGTATCATCGAGCTTCACGAAAATGCCAGTACCGACCCGGCCAGAAAGACAAACGAAGATGAATAACGAAGAACTGATTCGGGAATCTAAAACTCTATCCTCATTCAAGAAACGAGTAATAGAACATTACTTGTCGAATATTTAAGTTTCTGTCACTATTTCACTAGTTTATTTACAAGTTATCGATTATATTTATGTATGTATGTTTATTGTATTTTATATGGATTTATTTCTTACGTGTATGTATTTATTGTTTTTGTTTTACATGTGTACTACTAGTACACTAAATTTGCTCTTTTTACACACTCTCCAGTCTCAGGTCTGCAGGAAGAGATTTCTGTTAGAAATAAGGTGTACCTTTGTACAATATCTATAAGTTTTATTATGTATTTTATATTGTAGTTACAAAAACGATAAAATAAATAAACTGATGAGCCATCTTACACACAACCCCGACCTGGCATCTTCTGCTCTATTCTGCTTAAAAATTAAGAACCAACGTGGGCAACGATTTTGCATACCAGAAGAGACGGTGGCAGAGTATGAAAAACATGTTTCCACGGAGAATTGGGTATATGACAATTTTTTTTAATTTCATATTTAAATAGTTTATCAACAGTAAATAAATATTGCAAAAGTAACAGTATGTCACGACTTGTGAATCATACTAAAATTGTATGGGCGTTTGGATAAAATATATAATAGCTACGTAGATAAAGCGTTTACATGCATACTGTCATAGTAAAAATTATTATATTTAATGTCAGTAAGCTAATGATATGTAAAAATTTTACATATTCTATAATAAGTTTTTGCTTCTTTTTTTAAGTTTTCAAATCTATATAATTTCGATATTAAATTCAAAACTTATTACCTGTCAAAATAACTAATATTTTATCAATAAATTATAAAAACTTGCATTTTTAAATGGTGTCATCTACCCAATTGTAATCAAAATTGATGTATTCGAATGAAAAAGTGCATTTACGCAAAAGAGATTTAATTTAAGAGAAACAATCAATTCATTTTTGACCATTCGTAGAATCTTATTAATTCCGGAAATTTTTAGTACACCGTGAACATGCTTTACAATTTATATTTATTTATAAGTATTTTTTTCTTAAATTACTTTTTTTGCTCTAGCATAAACGGCTGTACGCACAACG
Organism: Marasmarcha lunaedactyla; assembly: GCA_923062675.1. NCBI lineage: Eukaryota > Metazoa > Arthropoda > Insecta > Lepidoptera > Pterophoridae > Marasmarcha > Marasmarcha lunaedactyla. Next base: position 4,901,763 of record OV281339.1, on the reverse strand, counting down.
CGCCGTAAGGAACATTTAACAAAATGACTTGCTTGACAAACCGTTTAATTACCCCATCCATGTGCGATATTGACAAATTAATAAAACGTTTCCAGCGCTTTTGATAGTAAAGGAACCGTTTTATTATAGGAGTATGATCAAAGAACCTCATTTCATTCAGTAGAGTTTAGTTGACCACGCGACAAACAATTTCTTATAATTGATCGGGCCACGGGCGTTGAGCCACAGCATAATGTGGCTGATGGACAATCGATATCTTGATCAATTCATAAGATGTGACCATTTCGAACATGGTCCAACATTTGATGTTGTGGGCGACATGGTAAAGACGTACACATGGGAGAAGGGAAAAAAATTGGCCCACATTTTTACGTCTGACCAACAAGTTAGATTTTGTTTTGAAATTTCAAACATGTAATTCGTTTATGAGAGTTCATTTACAATTTTATAGTAGAAAGGCGATAACATTACAGGTGGTAAGCGTGTCGAATGCCAGAAAATCAATTAAAACTGCCCCAGCGACGCTTACAGACTAAAACATAATGTTCGAAAACAAATTTTGAGGTATTTGATAAAAGAGACAAAAAGTTACCCTTTCATGTTAGGGTCCATAAAAGTATATCCGATCATGGCATGCTGATGGAGGGAGAACTATTGAATATTCAGTCCTTAACCTCGCAGATTAGGGACTTACTAAAACTTTATTAACTCCTTTATATAAAAGTGGACTCACCAGACCCGATGCTGAACATAAACAATGTGAAGAGGAATCCACCTGCCAACATGGCCCAGGCCAGGCGCTTGCGACCCCCGCACACCTGGGGCGCGCACATTATCACTCGGGCTGGAAACAAGCTGAAATGAAAGTAAACTCTATTACTTCATGGTTAGAGATTCTAATCGAACTTACAATTGTAAATCAAGCTCAATTTTACATAGAAAGCATACAATTATTTGTATAAAATACCTATACATATAATAGGTCTTTACCTATGAAACTGCCGTTTTGCCGTACTGGCCATTTCAAATGAAAATATTTTTTTTTGACTGATAATTCTAATTTCAAATTAATTTTATTTGACAAACATGGAATTCTTTTTCTAAAATCGTCATTTGTTTAATAGTTAGTGTTTTGTTTTCAACGCATTCGAACATTTTTCGTCATCATGGATAAGTTAAAAATTCGAGTAATTATGGAGTATGAGTACCGTCGTGGCAGCAAAGCGGCACAAGCGGCACGCAACATCAACGACGTTTACGGAGCGAACACTACAAACGAACGCACCACCCGTTATTGGTTTACCCGCTTCCGTTCTGGAAATTTTGACCTGAAAAATGAACCCCGTGGTCGTCCGAAAACTTTGGTCGACAATGACGAATTAAAGGCAATTGTGGAAGCTGATGAAACTCAATCCACGGCTGAATTAGCAGCAGCTTTCGACGTTAGCATCAAAACAATATTGGTCCATTTGCGTCAAATTGGCAAGGTCAAAAAGCTTGACAAATGGGTACCCCACGAACTCAATGACCGCCAGCGCGAAGTACGCGTGGAGACGTGCCTTGCACTGCTCAGCAGGCATACAAATGAAGGAATTCTGAACCGCATTGTTACTTGTGACGAGAAATGGATCCTGTTTGACAATCGTAAGCGCTCAGCAAGTTGGTTGGACCCTGGTTCAGCACCCAAACAATGCCCTAAACGAAAACTTACCCCTAGAAAAGTGATGGTCACTGTTTGGTGGTCTAACGCGGGTGTAATTCATCACAGCTTCTTGCCAAACGGGACAAGCATTACTGCAGATGTGTACTGTGAAGAACTGAACACAATGATGGAGAAGCTCGCACGTCTCCAACCAGCTTTGGTCAATCGTTCGGCTGCACTGCTCCTGCACGACAACGCGCGACCTCATACTGCACAGCAGACGGTCTCCAAGCTACAAGAGTTGGGGTTGGAAGTTCTCCGTCATCCGCCGTACTCACCAGACCTTGCGCCTACAGACTTCTACTTTTTCCAGAATTTGGATAACTTCTTGGCGGGAAAAAAATTAAATACCCGAGAGGCAGTACAAAATGCCTTTGAAGAATTTGTTGTCTCCCGTCCAGCTGATTTCTTCAAGAAAGGCATCAATAAGCTACCAATGCGTTGGCAAAGATGCATTGATTGCATGGGTGATTATTTTGATTAATAGAAATAAAAAATTTATAAAAAAATTACGCTTCATTTATTTCGTGAAAAACGGCAATTTCATAGGTAAAGACCTAATATATTTGAAAAAATAATAACTCGGTAATGTCAAAAAAAAAAAACGATGTATACGATGTAGCCATTTAAACCTCTTTTCATAAAACTTGGCTAAGAACACGCATAATTGGGTATTTAAATAATTTTCAGTAATTGAATGTTTATAATCAAGAGTTTTCTAGATACAGCGATGTGTTTGAGGAGCTGATGCGAGTCACCGAAAAACGCTCCATACAAAACGGTAGTTGTGACGTCACAACCTGTAAATCGTACTAAAAATTGTATGGGCCTTTGGATAATATATATAATAGCTACGCATATAATGCGTTTACATGCATACTGTTATAATAAAAATTGTTATATTTAATGTCAGCAACAAAATTTTTAACATATAATATGTAATACAAAGTATTTTGCTTCTTTTTAAATTTACTATCAATCAGATTTAGATTATACTTAATATCGATATTAAATTCAAATTTTTATTTTTAAAACGTATTTTTGGTCAAAATTACATTTATTTTCTATAAATATAAATTATAAAACTTGTATTTTCAAATGATGACAGATACCCGATTCAATCACCTATCAGACATAGAAAATGAAACAAATTCGGTTAATTCCTACGCGACATACGACACCAATGACAAGTAAACAGATACACACTTTAAACCTTTTCGGTATAAACATAATGTCGACCACATATCATGTAGGGACTGCTTAAAGCTTTTCATTAAAGCAATTTATAACTTTGAGTAACAAGTACAATTGTCTAGCAGGTCAATGAAAGTTCTATTGAATGCTTTTGGTTAGTCATAATAAATCCCCAGACAAACACACCAACTGTATGGCCCCAAAGTAAGCAGAGCTTGTGTTACGGATGACAACACAGCAAACCCGGGAGGAACCCAAAATGAACAAACACAATCAACGACCATGACCCGAGAACAAATATTTATGATCATCACAAATATGCCGCGGCCAGGACTCGAACCTGGGCCCTCCGGCGCATGAGGCAGGGCTACAAACCAACGCTACTCTATCGTCCATAATATACTGTTTTACCAGACTGGAGTTCTGAAGTTGGCTGCAAGCGTCAATACATAAATATTGACAATAAAAATGCCCAGGCAACCACAACTACTGATTCATCCTCAAGTATAAAATAGTGCATTATGTGTATTTATGAGCTCTACAGAGAGAATGAAACATAATAATAAACAAAAGATCATCAAATAATTCTTTGAAAATATTTATATTTTTCGAATTCAACTGTTAAATGGCTCTTTTAAATTTCACTGGACTTTATGTGTAGCGACTCTAATTTGCATAATGTATCATAAATCATAAATTAATTCTTCACAGCGATAAACAATACGGATACATTCTAAATTTAAATTTGTTCTAACTTGTATTTAACCGTTATAAATCGAGATCAATGTATTTATCTTTACAGATTTTTAAATTCCTTGGACTATTCTTGGATTACTTTTTACTTATGATACTTGGTTTACTTACAGAACACGGTATCGTTAATTGACTTTTACCGGTAACTATTGTGCCAAATAATAAATATTCAGTATTTTTTTTTGAAGATAACGCGATTGCAAATAATAATAATAAATCCCCAGACAAACACGCCAACTGCATGGCCCCAAAGTAAGCAGAGCTTGTGTTATGGATGACCATACAGCGAACTGGGGGGGGGGAGAACCCAGAATACATATACCATACATATGCATCTAATATTTCTGTATCAAGGTGCTTTTTTTCGTAATCGCAAAATAACGAGAACTTATAATTTATTTAGAACAGCATAAATCCCATTATTTACTGCTTTTACTAAAATGTTACTTATCTCTCCTTGAAGCTTGCGCAACTATTTTTCTCGGCTACTCGTTTTATTCTATAGATAAAAGATTCGTTTTCTTCGTTTGTTTACATGTAATCGATAATCTCTACAGCTACAGAACCGATTGAAACATTTTTCCATATCCAGAAAAATAGCTATGTTATCCAGAATTCAATAAGCAATATTTTAAACCAAAAATTCTACGAGATCAGGACACTTACATAGTGGGAACTAGAATACGCAGTACATTCGCAAATCTAATTACTGGCACCACTTTAACTAGGAATTATAAATAACCAAATGTGATCCATGGAAGCCCATCTTAGTCATCACTCTCCATGCTCCGACCTTAAGAATTTGGGAACCGTGGATTTATGGACAAATAAAACATGTGCCCGAATATGCGCTTAGTCTCGGACGCAAAGATTCTTGATACAGGCTATTGTTAAAATCTTCATTAACTTTACTTCGGTTATTATGACAGCGATTTTTTCATATGCATATGCAGGGATGCATTTGTAATATTCAAAAAATCATCACAAATTCCATTTAATTTTGTAGCAAGCTAAAAAAAATAAACACGACTGGCGCGCACCGCACTCTCATGAGCGAGCATGTGTGGGCAGATATATACACTTCACATCGTCGTATTTGCGCGAATAAGACGAATACGCAAACATGAATAGCGATGTGAAGAGCGGGCATCAGTATGAGCTGTTACCAACTGTACTAGCCGCAAAGGTCAGTTCAATATTGCTCTTATATTTATTTTAAGTTTAGAACTAGTCTCCTCGGAGAATTGTATTTCTTTTTCTTGATGAATTGTATCCTAGAACGGTTTGTCCAATCCTCAGTTGGAAAGTTATTGTTGTCACGGAGACTTGCCTAGCTAACCGATGCAGATAATAATAATTTTGTATAGTTAGACATAAAAACATTATAAATTTATTTAAAAATATATACATCCGTGAAGTTTCTTGCCAGTTCTAGTTCACGAAGGTTTTTCCGAACTAGTGGGTTTTTTTACGTCAATAAGAACAAGTAATTGTCAATGGTGAGAAAGAAATATTTGAATTTGAATTTGTTGATCGGTAACAAATAAATAAACAAACACATTTCCGTTTTTTTGATGTAAGCAAGGTAGGGTGTCGCGAAGAGTAGTTATGCCTTGAAATGTTATTAAGATCAAGCAGGATCGATCTTTGCTAGAAATATTGCAGACGCAAAGATTTCACAAATATTGAAAATTTCATGAATAATTAGAGTGTTTATTGAGTTTATAAGGTGGAATGTAAGTATTCATCGCACATCGTAAAATTTTAATTGCCTACGACAAGCTTGGGATCGGTGTTATCTTTATATGTATGTATATCCTCGATTGATGATTCATTGTATGTAATATTAAATAATGTGAATTCTGTTTGGTATATTATTATTATCATTTTATGTTTTATGGCAATCAGCTGTTGTTACTACACAATAACTATTTCTGCGAATTATAAGTATTAGAGTAACAAAAGTAAGTATTAATAATTAAAATATTGCTTTGAAGATATGGGTCCAAAAAAGAGCATGGTATTGTTGTCGTTTGGTATATTGTTTATTTGATTTTTAGACACGTCAGCAATACATAGAGGTAATAAGTCGCCTCTATCAGTCGATGTAGGTACTTGCGCGCGCTAAATACAGAGCTACCAACTTAACTAGATTTAATTATAAAAACCTTCTTACTTTTCTTTAACTTAACTTTAACCCAACCTCTGACGCCAATTTTTTGGTTAGTTTCCCGAATTCTCTATCATTAATTAACCTTAGAAAAGATAAAACGGCCACAATTATTTTTTTAATAATAATTTGATGAAGGCTCAAATCTTAAAGTACTGAATGGGGTAGTTTGGCTCAAATCGGCCTCGCCTTCGAAGGCCGATTTGAGCCAAACTATCCCATCAAGTACTACTTCCTACTGTAGAGGCCTACTTAAGAGCCATGAAGTCACCTGTTTTTATTTCAAAGGTGCAAATCTAAGTCACAATTCACAGAATAATAAAATAAATAAATATTTCACTTAAAACCAAAGTTTTAATAACTTTTACAAAAGTTACGAAGCTGATATTTTTTTCGGCGTCGTTGTCCGAGCACCCTGTTTCTTCTATGAGAACTGGACAGGCTTTGTCCTGTGAAAAAGAAATACTAGCTTCTTTGTTTCCTCATTGGCTTTGTCATACAAATGACTCTATCATTTTGTTCTGATTTGAAGCGAATATTCTCATAAATTCATAAATTAAATGCGACATAAAAATTTAACTGCTGTAGTCATGTTTTAAAGGATATACAGGTTTTGGGCCTGGCCTACATAAATATAATCTACAAAAACAATCGTAATGTAAAATAGCTAACCCATTGAAAAATGATGGCATTGGCTAATTACAGAAAAGAAACGATTGTTTAAAACTGTTCATACCTTCTGAGCGCGGAATATTTTATTAAAATAATAAATTTTTACTATTTTATTGAAATAAATTATAATTTTTTGGAAGGAAGACATTTAATACAATTCAACATCACCTAAGGTAGACACTAAAATGAAATTAGGCAAGGGTTTACAAGCATGCTGTCAGTCCGGAGACAAGTAACTAAATAGGTTCTCGTTACTCGTTTCCCTAGCAATGTTATAAAATAATGATGCACTCGGTTCAACTGGAAGGTTAATTCGAATACAAATGATCTCTATCCTAACACTTATCGTCACGTTATATAAAATTGCAAACAGACGATTTAAAAAATTGCTTGCTTCGCAGGTCCGTACAGTTTTTGAATCTATGCGCTTTAAACATAGTTCTGACGAAACCGTTAAAAAAAATCACCCAATGAACAAGATTTTTACTTATCTAATGAAAAGTAGCTTAGATAAGTAACCTTTTTAAAGACATTCAAAAAGAAATTTTATGTAAAATACTTTTGCTTTGTATTTCTTTTATAAGGTCTACTTTTCATTAGATTAGTAAAAAAGCATGTTAATAGAGTTGTATATAGACCAAATTTCACCACAAAATTCGGTTTCTTATTGTTAAATTTGAAAGTGGAAAACTCATGCAAAATTTTTGGCACATACTTGTATGTAACACTTCAACAATGCCTTCTATATTAAGACAACACTTCTGTTTAAAAAAATATCTCCTCTGTTTAAAAGTACCTCGATTTAAAAACTAAGAATGTCTGTCATATGGAGAGAGTTTGGTCGGGACCCCACATGTCGTCGCCCAAACACCCCGAATACAGGCTAAACGTACACACAGGTCCCCAAGCAGGAATGGCTCGAGGTATATGTTACTCTGTATTGTGCAAGCATTCGGGGAACCTGGTGCAGATTCGCACCCGAAATCCTCTGCAGTGTTGTCGCCCCTTTGCATGCTCCGCAACGGGTGTCGTTTGAGGGTGTTCGTCGTTTGGATACTTGGTGGGAAGGAGACTTGCCGAGCTAACAGATGCAGATTAGAATAAGTTGGTATAGACATAAGGAGACACTGAAAATTTATTTTGAAAAAAAAAATACCCTTGAAGTTTCTTGCCAGTTTTCCTTCACGAAGGTTTTTCCGAACTGTGCCGGTGGTAGAGTCGTGTTTTATTTGACGTCAATAAGAACAAGTCATTGTCAATGTTGAGAAACAAAAATTGAAATTGAATTTAGAACTTAAAACCAGTACTCGCAAACACTGTAAAAAGAAGTTATATTTAAAAGGGACATTTTTTAAATGAAAATGGGCTTTTTTAGGTTTCACCGGACTTGGCCGTGTCGCTAAAAGACTTTGTGAATTATGTGTTCCAAAATTATACTTCCAAAACTAGCTCAAACGATGCTTCAGCAAAAGTCTGGATCTGAGGTAGATAGAGTAATTCCAGTCTGAAAATTTAATTTTTTTAAATTTTCCGCTAAAACGATATCAAAATAACACTTTTTAATAATACCTATATATTTTGATAGTAACAGCCTTTAAACAGTCAAGTCAATGTTTTCGATAAATATCGGTCATCAAGAATTCACGGGGAATTATAGCGTTGTTCATTCCAAGTGATATAACAAACTTCGCAATTCGATTTTTAAAAGATAACAAAACAGTGACGTCACGCTATGAATTTATTTAACATTAAGTACTGCACCGAACTCAGAAATATTCAAATAAAATATATTCCTCAAAATTACTATTTACCGAATTTCACAATATTCTATTTTTACTAAACACTTAATAAGACATATTATCTAACAATTCATATGATGCTTTAGTTGAATAGCAAGTTTGCCTAATCCCCACAGCCTTTGTAACTGACACAGATAACAATTAGAGGTGTTTCTGCTATACGTTACAATAATTGTCCTTTAGTATGATTTGGAATTATAGTTACATTTACACTTAAAAATCCTCATTTTCCACAAAAAATTTAATCACAACATTATTTGTTTTAGTAATTTAAAAAGGTAATCTTTATTCATTTAAACAAAGTCTAACTTTACTGCTATGTTGAATAGTACCTAAGTAAGTATTTGTAAGTTGAGCAAATTTTTGGACAATGACCCAACTACAGGAACAATTTTCAATAATTTGTTATTCAAGTGATGACTTATGAGTAATTATTTTTATTTTTTAAACAATTATTTGGAGAGAAAAGTTATTATTTTTCTATGTTAAACAATTTATTTTCAAATGTCATGCATCAAATTTGGAATGCTTCTTTTAATTGTAAAATGATATATGCAAAGTACCCTTTATACCATCTTAGTGCAAAATCCTAGAGTCAAAACCTCTGTCATGGTTATGTTCTTGTATATCTTTTAAGATACACATTTGCTCCTGATTTTCTGTAAAAGTAGTGATCAGTCGTGAATTACACTTGTAACTTTGATTTCTTCTTAGTTCACACAGCCAGTAAGTTTTGTTTTCAAGTTCACGTTTTTTCTCCTATATAAAACTATTCAGATTTAATTTAAGACCAACTCTATTACTTTTAATCGATTGCAATATACTATTTTTAATTTTTTTCTACTAGTAATTAACAATGCAAGTAAATAACAAGGAAACTACAATGCAACGATAACAAGTTATCTACCGCCAACATTTTAATATTTTTATTTCATAACCCTTACACATTCATTCATAGCAAAGTTAGTATCCAATTATTTGACAAAATCAAATAACAAATTTTCGTTTGAAAAACAATGTTTGGAAAAATTATACTTGATAAATTTATCATTTTACAAACTATTGTTTAATAAACTACTCATTGGACAAAATATTAACTAGAACAAAATTTCATTATGCCAAAACATCATTTCACAAATTGATTATTTTTTTATACTGCATGCATGCGTTTTACGCTCGCTCTGCTTGCGTTCTACCTGGTCACAATACAGGTTCAATTGGGTTAGGTTAGGTTTGTATATAGTTAATTCACGCGCGAGCCGCGCGAGCCGAACGAGCGAAGCGAGTGTGGTGCGAAAGCACCTGGCAAAGCGCCAGGACCAAATTAAGTACCATTTTCAGCTTTTACGAAAAGCCACTTTGGTTCAACACGAAGAGTTTGATAATTAATATTTTAACTTGAAATATTTCTTAAGTTTGCTAAACTTGTATTTTGTCAAATGATTCTTTTAAAGTTTTATGTTTGCGTAATGAAAGTTTGTCGAATGATTAGTTTTTCAATTGTTGTTTGTCGTTCGAGAGTGTTGCTAGAGTGAAGCAAAGGGCTGATGTAGAAAAACCTTGCTTACTATGAATGCATCTGCTTAAATGCTTGTAGTTTTAGTTATTATATTATGAAAAAAATTAAATAGCAACAAAAAATAACTCCTCACAAATGTAAACTGTGTATTAAGTAAAGCAATACCTACTTATATTCTCAATTCAATTGAAGACAATAATCAATATTTATACAATAATACATTTTTGTCTACTGTGAAATCTACATAACCAATACAAATATTATAGCAATCATGATTTAACTTCTAATAATTTGCTAAGAGGATATTCATTAGTAATCTTTATAGATCTTCTTTATAATATAGCTTTCAAGACAAAAGAACTTATAATTTTCAACATTTATTACTTAAAAATTTTAGGACATAAGAAATATCTCATTAGTGGGTTAACATATTATGGCAAGTATTATTTTGGACAATCGATAGTTATGTTGAACAATCATATGACATACTAAATTATGAGTAAAAAGTTTATGAGACAAAATAGACAACCCCCTTAAAAATGGTGCATTGCGCTTTATGAGGTTTTATGTTGAATTACTAGAATATAATACATACAGCAATAAGAAACTTTGATTATCACCATTATGTCCAAACGAAAAAGTGAATTAAAAAAGTTTCATATCTTCTAAAACTTTAGTAAACAAATCAAACTTTCTCATAAACTTACCAAAGTTTTCGAAGAGTTGGCATAGTTGATTTCGTATTAAAACAGCATTTTTATTGGTTCATATTGTTTTTAAAATGTCAATAATCAAATTGTTTTACAGCACAATATTTAATTTATCACAACATATGTTATTAAATATCGCGAAAAACGATTCGAAACTTGCACGACTCCCTGTAGCTCCTCCCCCGTACTCACAGCGCCGCCGGCCGGTAGATAGACTGACTGATTACTTTACTACCAGTATATGCATGAAACAGAGTTGCCAGATGGCCTCGGCGACATACCCCTAGACTAATTTGATTTCTCCCCTAGAAATCCCCTAGAATACCCTCACCAAGTGGATGGTGTGACTAGATTAGCTGTGGCGCTCAGATAATTTAAAGATGGTAAAAAGACATTGATAACAAAACCTCAGGAACTTGATATTTGGTAAAAAAAAACTGTATTTGATGTTTATTAAATTGCCCCGAACTCGGTCAAAAAACCCCTAAATCTAGGGAGAAATCCCCTGATCTGGCAACACAGGCATGAAAAATACACCTTATTCGTATGTATTTATTGTGTATTGTACAGTAACCATCACCATAATCATAATTTAAAGTTATATAACACTGAGATCAGTATGTCTAACCATTCTTGTCTAGTATACTAAGTAGCTACGTGTGTGGGTGTGCGTTGGCGGTGTGAATATTGTCAATGTCAATTTTATGCTACTTTATCTGGCGAGCTACAACTTACCAGTCTTAATATTAGGGAAAGCTTTATTATTTACAAAAATAAAATAATTTTTAAAAATATCATGAAATATAACAAAAAATAATTGTAACTGAAATTGAAAATATGAGCCTTGATTAAAAATATATATTATTTACTGAAAATAAGTTAAAAGAGCCATCTATTGAACTTATTTAATTACAAAACATAAAGTAGGTTGAAACAGCTTACTCTCCAAACTCAAATAAGTTCTTAATATTTGTAGCAGATGGCACTAATATAATAATTGAAATGCTTCGCTGTGTAGGTATATGTAGGTATTGTTTTGCTTTCAATTACCACATTGTTTACTATTTTAATTTCACCCGGAACACTTCCACCTCTCCTGTGGGATCTTCCTGCTGTTGCCTGCGGCAGTAAAGGGTTAATGGATTTAATTATTGTAAAGCATTTTTGTCATTCTCTTGATATTAAATTATGAACAGGTAATAAATAACAAATGAAACTAAAATTAGATAAATATCTGCTCAAGCTGTAATTAAATAAACTACAACTTTGATCCCGTCAAAAAAAGTGTTACTTATTATACTTAAGTCCCTAGATTAATTTTGAAACTATATTTATTTATTTTCTGAAATCTTGGCCGTTTTGGCGCCGTACCTTCAATTTTAACACTGCGAAGAGGAGTCCAAAGTTTTTTCCGAAATTAATGAAATTACTGAATCTGTATTTTTTTCACATAACGGTACCTAATTATTTTTCTAGTTTTAGTTTAAATCAACAGCACCATTTCTTTTGCACAACTTGAAAATAAAAGAGAAAAATATGTCCTAATTTATATACCAGACTACTTAGAAAGAGTTTTTCTCGAAAAAAAAAGTTTTTATGTTTGGTTGTTTTTATGGGTTTGTGTGTTATACAAAAATGGATCTGCGTCGGAAACATTTACGTGCAATGATTTTTTTTGACTTCGATTCCAACTTGAAACCTGATGAATTGTATAATCGACTTTAATAAGCTTTGAAGCAACTGGGTACCGCTGGTATTAAGAGTTTAAGTGCGGTCGCTTTTTATGAAAGAAATGGTATTTTAACTGCTGTTACGGAAGAAAACGTGCTACAAGTGAAAAATTTGATTCAATAAAACCACGAATCACATATCTACTTACGAGGAGATTCCGCACAATGTGCAGATTGGATTAGTAATACTTTTGGGTCATCCGCCTTCATCCTTGATTTGGCTCCGTGTGACTCCTTGTTGTTTTCATCGCCAGAAAATGCGCTTACTGCATTCGAGAAGTACTTTGAGGAGGTACCTGTTGCAGAATGGAAAATGTGCTGGTGATGTGATAATTGGTTCAGACGCATGAAACTTTGTATAGACGCTGGTTGGAGTTCCTTGAAAAGATTTAATAAAAAAAATATAACATAATTTTTTTCTTTTCTCAACATTTTTTCTGAGTGTTCGACTTATTGTAGGTATATGTCCGTAATAAAGCTAAGGAGATGTACGTGTTTTTTTTGTCATTTTGCATTTCGCTGTATGCTTTATGTGGCCATACAGGACCATATTTGTCAGGAGCTGTTAGTAGCCAAATCGCATCAAATTAATAATACAAATAAATGTATTTATATGTCATCTATGGTTTTTAACAATGTCTCAATATAATGACGTCAGCGTTTCTTTGTAATTGTATCTCTTGTAAGACATACCTAGATACAAGTTGTAACTAATGAAAAAAACCTGTGAATAAAACGCGCTTCAGCAATACAGCAATAAATTCCCTGCCTACTAAATTCAAAATTCAAATATTTATTTCTCAACTTTGACAATTACTTGTTCTTATTGATGTCAAATAAAGCATGACTCTACCGCCACTATGGAAAAACCTTCGTAAAGACGAACTGGCAAGAAACTTTAAATCGGTTTTTGTTTTTACAGATTCGGTTTATAAACCCTACATGAAGAAAAACCCTTATTTACGGCTTAGTCAGCTTTATAACTAAGCAGTTGGCACCCAAGGTTCGTTTTTGTTTAAAAAAACTATGAAAAACAATGACAGTCGGCGTTTTGTGTCGCGACATGCTTGCAGCTCTCCGGTTCGCCTATATGCAATTTACAACGTTATTTTTTTGGGAAAATGTTGGTATTTGTACTTGCATACAAAAACAAATCTTTAATCTGAGTCTAAATGGCAAGTAAATTGTTCTAATCTGCATTCATGGCAAGCTAAAAACTCATTCATTGTTGAATGGTCTCTAAAATTAAAACGAAATCAGTTGCTTTGCCACATTTGACTTTAACCACAACAAAATTGATCAGTCAGGTAAATCATTAAGACATCCAAAACCTCATAAGTTTTACCATTAGGTAAACTAGACACTCAGTGTAATCGTACGCACGCAGACGCAATGTTATTTTTCAATAAGACATTTTTTTAAATTACTGTTGCGTGGAATGGAATGCGAGTAGGGTTGCCAGTAATAGCCGGACAGACCAGCCGGTTTGGCCGGACATTTGGGTAGAAAGGCCGGACACCCTACATTATCGAAGATTTTGTCTCAGCATTAATAGGTACGACAAAAAATTTTATGTTAAATCAAGCTTTTTTGATTATTATTATAAATTTGTTAAATTCTAGTGAAATAATCAATAAAATCGAATGCCAAATCAGTCTTTGGTAAGAACTTTATTATTAATCAGTCAAAGCGAAATGTAAAAAGCCGGACGAGCCGGACACTGTTTACTTTGGCCGGACCCGCGATCTAAAAGCCTACCTATGTCCGGCTTTATCCGGACGCCTGGCAACGCTAAATGCGAGACATAATAATGTATAAAAACGGATCCATCGACATTCGGTGCTAACTTCAAAACTGCCTTTGTGTGTTCGAACATGTTTAATGAGAATCGATCGGTGTGATAAAAACATTTCCACGTAAAGGCAGCCACATGATCGCGGAGATGTTCTAAAAGAGGCGCTTACATTTCTCGGTCGTTACGTCACCGTGTTAGGTCAGTTCCACTTTGCGCTTGTTTTATATTGTCCCGTCTGAAACGCGAGCTTAAGGTCAACCTGAAGTTAAACGGCATTTGCGCTCACATCGTTATTTTGTTCATTGATATTGCTTGTATCGTCATACAGATATGTTCAATTATTTTGAATAAAAAAAAAAACATTATTTTTAACCAAAACTCAACCATGTCATGTTTTTATGACGATAAAAATAGTAAAAACTCCACCCCAGATTAAATACCGCAACAAATAAATTCCAAATCATAAAAATATTGATATTAACACATCGGGGATATTAACATAACAACATTTATCATATAGTTGGCACTAAATCATGATTGTTAAAAAGTTTCAGAATTATTTAGAATTCATTCGAAACATTTGATAGCGAATGAACGTATGAAGATGGATTACCGAAAATTAAGATCCAAATAAAGTAGTGAGTTTCTACAATAACTTTCTATATTGATCATCAACTAAATAAAATAAAACACTCACTAGTTTCAAATATTATGTAAAAAAGGAGAGCCTAGTGGCGGAGTCCTGGTCTAGGCATTAACTTATGCAATATCACTCGGTTCATGGTTGTTGATATTTATATCTATAACTAAGCTCTTTAAAGTAATACATCTGTTATAGGTGAGATAACAGCAAAACGGAGGAGCATCTGTCTGCACCAGCCAATGTCCTGAACCCGCTCGGAAAGCTCAAAATCGGAAACTACCATCACTACCTATACTATTTCCATTTCTTTATTTTCTCGATGACAGCTCCTGTCAAAACATGTGCGAGCGTTTTTTTACATTACGTATGCATTATTTTATAAAAATATGACGTTTACACACGTACAAGGTTATATTATACCAGATTATATATATATATTATATAATACCAGAGTCGGAGAAACTGATAGGGATGGAGCTATATCGATAAACGAGATAGACAGAACTGTCATCGAGAAAATAAAGAAATGGAAATAGTGTAGTTACTAGAAGCTTATTTTTTATTTTTAACATCCCCAGACAATCACACCAACTGTAAGGCCCCAAAATAAGCAGAGCTCGTGTATGTTTATCCATAACACAAGCTATGTTTACTTTAGGGCCATACATTTGGTGTATTTGACTAGGGCTTTTTATTATTATAATTTAAAAACACCTTGAAGTAACAAGAGGAACATACTTATACACGACGGGTGCGAACCGCAATTGCGTGGGGTCATAGGTGAGCGCGGATCTTCGACCAGTGAAAGTGCAGGCTTCGTATAATGCAATCTAAGCAATTACATAACATTATCAGATCGTACTTCGTACTTAGGAACTCTGTACCTCCTCCAACGTACCTCTATCCCGAAAAATAACTGTACAAAAAAGAATTGACAAAGAATATTGGCAAACTCACATACATTGTCAGTACCGCTTTGATTTCCGCAGAGCATTCACGTATCTCGAATTGAATATGTAAGTTTGACTGTTTGAATGATGGATAATCGAAATGCAATGATAAGATTTATATAGAAGTTGGGAATAAAAAGTCGAAATTATAATCTAACCCCAAAAAACACGTGAAAAAGACGTGAAAACGTCGTTTACTCAATAGGACGAATACGGTTAGAGGGTTAATAAGTTCATAGGATGATCAGATGAAGCTATTGAAATTAAAAAACACTCTAATTTCAATTATTGTTCATACATTAGCGGACCGTGACAAGGGCTCATTGAAATGGCGGCTCAATGTCTTTGAGGTTTGACAGATTGACAGTATATACAATTTTTCTAGATGCAGATTAGATCATTGCAATAACAGAATAACTGTTAGTTACGCATATTATTCTTTAAATAAATTAATACTTCGCAATAGTCATGTTTTATTTTATTAACAAAATTGATGTTGTTAATGTAATTTGTGTTTTTTTTATTTATTTATTTTGTTAGCTTGAGGACCTGTTACTTAAACTCACTGTTTGTAGATATTTTTGTTATTTATCGCATTATTAAGAAATGGCCTTATTTCTAACGTGTACACACACACACACACACACACTCATAGCAACATTCAACGACTATTTAATGTATGAAAGCACTTGTTGTAGTAAAAATAACTCAGCTTACAATTTTTAATAAGTTTTTACGTTTATGATACTGTTGTTAATAGTAAAAAATGAATGACAACTGTAAAGAAAATAATAATAACTTGTACATGTCTTATATTTTTTATCTGCATTACCGAGTACATGTATTATGAATATAGAGCTGTCTCCTGTAATGAAGGTTTTCCTAGCTCAGGAGACAAGAGCAATTGAAACTATGTTTTATAAAAGATTTTTGGTGAATAAAGATTATTATTATTACTATCTAAAGACGGGAAGGAATGAACAGATATAATTTTATTTTGGCACCCAGTCTTTTTAAATGACTTAGAACTAAGTACTTCATTGACATCTAAATAACCGGGACACAAAAAAATGTAAGCATGCAATTACTTATTTTAACTTATCTGTAGGTTTATTAAATTTACAGTTTTATTCATTTTTGATTTGTGAGTGATTCTTATTCCTAATAAAAAACTTCACCGTTAATTTACGTAACGTAGAACATAACAAATGGCTCGTTAATTAGCTATCATAAGATGTACCTACCCATAGTATAGTCGGAATGCTGATGGTGTGCCTTCAGCGCAAAGCAAAGACTTAGAGCAGAAGGAAGACGACGAAGATATGAGTTGTATCTTTTTTTTTTTTAATCCCCAGACAAACACACCAACTGTATGGTCCCAAAGTAAGCAGAGCTTGTGTTATGGATGACCATACAGTGAACTGGGGGGGAACCCAGAATAAACATACATATATAAATACAAACAACCATGACCCGAGAACAAACATCTGTGTTCATCACAAAAATAACGCCCCGGCCGGGACTCAAACCTGGGACCTTCGGCGTATGAGGCAAGGCTACTAACCACTACACCACTCGGTCGTCTAGAATCAGGTTCAATGAATTATTATATTTGGACAAAGTTCTTGCTCAAAACGTGGGCATACGATTTGACCGAAACTTACGCATAACGACACACATAATTATACACAACAAACCGGGCCATGGGTCGTAAAATGTTGTCATTTTGTAATACTATAATATCATTGTTGTATAACACAAAAATGTAATTTAAGTTATGCATTGCGATATTCCAAGATTTCGCCGAAACGACTGACCGGAAAAGTAATTTGAATATAATTAAAATGAAAGGATGAATCGTCCATATTGAATACTGGAATCAATTAAAATCTCACTTTCTGTTCTTTATATATACTTCTATAATAACGCATAATAGTTTGTTTGTTTCAAACGAGTTCGTGTAGTTATGAAAGTCTAACATTAGTTTCGTATGATAACTTAAGTTCTCGAGGAAGCTAAATTCGTTTTAGCTTTAAAATCAATTAAGCTGATTTACTTAAGCGTAATTTGGAATATTCCGAGAACTATATTGATTATATATTTATGTAAGTCATTTAATTCCTACTCGGAACGCGAGTGCAGCCACGACCAAAAAATTGTTCAATATTAATTACCTGTATTTACGAAGTCGTTTACAATACAACTCACTGGAGTTATGCTGCATTGTCCATTAAAATTACATTTAATTTTCGATTAAAGTTAAAATTAGTATTAATACTCATTTTTAAACAAGCTGCGAAATTTGACAAATTAAAAAAACCCGACAGCAAAAGTTAGTTCCATGTCATCCTTGTTACCATAGGGATACCGGGAAATAATATGCCACTCCCACACCTGAGGCGCATCTAAGGGCACCACATGTTGAAATCCGTGTAACGCAGGGGTTCTTAAACTTATGGCTCCACGTACCCTTGTTTAAGTTTTGATATGACAGCGAACCTTATTCCTTAATATAATAATAAACTTGGCTATTGAAGAAAATAAAGTTTTTTATTCCAATAAAAGGTAACAAATACAATATCTACCAAAAAGAAATAGGTTTTTGAGTTAATGTGATGGGTGGGCTGGTATCTTTGCGCAAACTGAGTCGATTTTAGGAGTAATTTAAACTTAAGACGTCTAGCCACCCTTACATAAGTCATGTCGCGAACCCCCTACCGTTGAATGGAGAACCCCTAGGGGTTCACGTACCCCAGTTTGAGAAACCCTGGTGTAACGGTTTAGGCCGTACAGCGAGCCAAAGAAAAACATAACCCTCCTTCTTACAGTTTGTGGTAATTGCAAGTTTTGTCAGTAAGATAGGTATTCTAAGGAAATCTTACATAAGGTAATTCAAATTCAAATATTTATTTCTCAACATTGACAATTACTTGTTCTTTGGACGTCAAATAAAACATGAAACTACCACTAGTTCGGAAAGACTTTCGTGAAAAAGAACTGGCAAGAAACTTCACGTGTATATTGTTTTCAAAATGCGTCTCTTTATATCTACACAAAATTATTCTTATCTGCATCTGTTAGCTCGGCAAGTCTGCCTCCGCCCAAGTATCCAAATGACGAACACGCTCAAACCGCACCCGTTCACGAGTTAACGGATCCAGCCATCGTCCTCCTCAACCATATTAGTAGTCTACTGCACCGCTACCTCATCACTGCTTATCTCTATTAGACTGACACACGCATATTGAAATATTTAACCCAAGTTAGCTAACTCACCTAAATTAGTGAAAGTGCTCTAAGTTAATCTCTATCTCTCTCTGCCTCATTTAGGGACGTTTTTTTTAACAGATTACCTTTGTCCTTTGCTGTACCTTTCACGAAGCGAGTGGGGAATTATATTATCGTTAGCTACAGCGTGAAAGCATGCATCATACAAACCAACTCACTTTCGCATTAAGATTATTAGGATTGTATGTTAATGTGTCAAAGCATCTTCAAAGTTATTGAAGGTAGAACAACAATGAACGGCCGCCGAATCGGAATCCATTAGTGAAATATATAAATAGTTCCTAAATTACTTCAATTGAAGCAAATCTTAAAACTGTTACGTTAATACAGCTTCCCACGTTATTATTCAACAATAATACAGTAAATTTTTGGTTGTGTTACTTCTTTTTGTTGATTAGACTTAAGACGAGCACTTTACGCTAGTACGTCGGCAGTAGTCTTTCTATTGTTACGACGTCTCTTTATTCTTTGGTGAAAGTTTTTGTTTTTCATAATGTTTCGATCGATAACAAGTTATTCTAATTTACTTAACAGTTATTTTACTCTGCACATTGCCACATCGACTTCCGAAGATGGTACACCCGGCGCATTCGCCGGAGGCCCAGTCAGAATCGCTTGCACGTTGCTTGGTCTTTCGTAGGTGCCGGGCACACTAAGGGTGTTACCACATCAATCGATCGATTGTCGATCGACGTCCATCGATGAAAGGTCTGAGAAACATCGAAAACAAACTATTAAAAAGATAAAACTTAAAATAGGAATCAATGTCCATGGACCATGATCTTTGATCACAAGTTCCATTTATGTAAAAAAATAACAAATATGTTTTAAAAGAAATAAAAATAGTACTAAAAAACATTATTATTCTCTTATTTTTTATTTTTATTTTTATATGTCAAAAAAAAAGAAAAAAATGGTCGTAGTCCACAGACAATGTCTTTTTTAACTGGTTTGTCGTTTTTTTCTATGCAATTTTTCGGAGACAATGCTCTTTATTTTAAGTTTCTGTTTTCACTAAGCCATAGAGTTCCGGATTTAAAAAAATATGGCGTTACGTCAAAAAATGTGACCTTGATCTTTCTTTCCCCTTACCCATTGTTATACTGTTAAATATTATATTTTGAAGGCAATACATTCGTAATTATATTAAAGGAAGGTAGTTCGCGATATTTGTAATTATATTCAAGGTAGCAATAGCTTAGTCTAATAGGTTACACTTTGATGAAGCGTAATTTTTAATTAATGTTTTACATTAAATGCCTCACATAAAACTTAATACTATCGACATACACTCAAAACCAAACGAAGCGCATATCTAAATCTTTGTGACGTCACCCATAAACAGTGTAAGTGCGAGCGAGATAATGATGTGCGCTGTCCTATTCACACGTTTTGTGACCGCGTCTGCCACGAGTCTTTGCGGCTAGTATAGTGTAGTTTAAGTTAAATATTAAATTATGATTTTAAAAGTGTTCTATTCAATTATTATTATTTTGGAGCATTTAAACTAAAGAGAGCAGGTTTACGTACGAACCTGTACTTATAAAATTTTCTTTATAAGCATAATTTAGCTTTTGAGGCCCAAAGAAAAGTATGGAAATGTACGTATATGTGAATGGGTCACAGAGAGCCTTTTCTGGTGGAGACAAAAAGGAGCACCCTCTGAGATATTTTACATATTTTAATTAGATAATTTTTCAAAACAATAAACCTTCTTTAACTTTTAAATTTATGTTAATGGCTACAAATACTATTATGAATTCATACAATAACGCGTAGCGGTGATATAATCATTAGCATAAGCGAAGAATTATTCAAATCGACGTCGGTTAAATGTCGATAATGAGTGTCATTTTATATATTTGAGCGGTCGACGAGTCATTTTCTTTTGATTCTACATTAATAGATGAGCACCAGGGCGACAATGGACGTGGAGACGACATTAGAAAAGGAGCGTCAGAAAGACATAGACATTAGTTATTGTATTTGTTTTTAAAACTTATCGTAAGTGTGGAACGGTCGCCCGTTAGGCGGCAAGGCTTCTTAGTTCTAACTTAGGTTCTATCTAAAGAAAGCCACTATTGTCCGATAAAATCGTAACCAAACATAATCCACAGTACAGTAATACCCCAACCTACGCTACCCCGGTTTACGAGAATTCAGAGATGCGCGGTTTTTCACACGTTGCTGGATTCACACAATCCAGAGTTAACAATTGACGAGATTATAGAAATGAGTGAGCATGATCAAGACATTGAACACACTGATTCGTTAGACCCAGTTGAACGGGAAAATCGAAATATGATGAAACTTAACAGAAGGCCTCAGTATAATTGACAAGGAATTACAAATTTTAGAAAAAATAGATTCCAATGAGCGCGTGTTTACTACGAAACGGGAAATTATGAAGTTACTGGCATGCTGCGAGGAAATTGTACGTGAGAAGAAGAAAAGCTTAACTCGTCAGGCGACATCGTTAGAATACATGAAGCCTTCGACATCAAAACAACTTTGGTTTACCTTGTTTTATTCATAGCAAAGTAAATTGTTTTCATTATCTAACATTTTATGAAACATATATGTATTTATATGCAAAGTTGAACCCCGACTTACGCGAATTCGACTTACGCGGCTCTCTCTTGTTCTCACCTACCGCGTATGACTGTATACTTAAATGACGTGTACAATCTAAAGGTTAACCCTTCCAAGTTCTAAAGACGTTCTATGACATTTTCACGAGAACGGGAACACGGAACTCCCATCGGCTATACTGTCTGGGTGGCCCTCTAGGCGTTCTAACAACATACCCACTATCCGAAAACACCCTTTCAAAATACCACGTGTCTATCTGTGAACGGTGTACCTATACTTGTAGTAAGTACAGTAAACATGCTTGCTTAGTACTAAGGTGATAATTTTTTATTTACTATGCTCTAGGTGCTAAAGTTCAAAGTAACGAGTTTTTTTTTCGTAGCATAAGATTTAGGGCAAGTCATGGGTTTTGAGAAAAAAGTCTGTAAGGAGCGTCAGTTTTATTGGAATCGGTCTGTTGTGGTCTTGGATTCTGTTTAGTATGGATAGGTGAGTGAATTGCAGGTCACTCAAAGCGCAATCCTGGGTAAATCAATGGCGTGTAAGAACCTTTTTTAACTTCAAATCTTTGCTGTTATCTTTGGACAAGTCAAAGGTACGTTATGCATAAACCTGGCTTTACCACTTTAAACAAGTCAGGACAGACCTTTTTGGGGCTTATGAGTCATAAAAATTATCGGTCATAGCCTAACAGTAGCTATAGTATAAACGATAAAATAACGATTATGACAATTATAACCTAAAAAAGTATTATTGATTCACCCGTGGCTTAATTCATTTTAAAATAATTTTGGTAAATTAATAATTTTATTGTCTAGTGATACATGATCAAATTATAAGTTTAAGTTCTTGACATTCATTATTTTCTCCCCGTATTTGGAGAAATCATTCCAAACTTAAGCGGCTAATAAAATAAAAATAAAAGAATTGCAGCGCACAAATTAAAAATCACCCACTCAAAAATTTTTAAATACAGTTAAATACTAATACAAATACAAAACTAAACTGAACTTCTGTAAGTAAACATCCTAAAAAAGACATGGATTAAGTTAATAGTTGCCACGGTAACCACAAGGTTCCAATCTGTCATGTGGTCAGTCAACTTTCCAAGGAAAGAAACACTTCCTTCAGAACTCACATAAGAGTATTTTCTAGAATTTTCTTCATACAATTAAGTAGCGGAACTTTAAATTTGATCAAGAATAAATTCATGTAATTTACGCTATTTATTTATTAACACTTTATTCTACATCAAAATAAATATACAAGAAAACGTTTGCCTTTTTTAAAGTATAACAGTTTTTTTAGGGTTACATATAAAAAAATGGTTGAGGTTGTCGATCCACCAATGGTGTACGAGATAAGAATCGACCATAAGGTTACTTCATTGAATTTAGGTAAAATTATATTTTATATCATGTATGTAGGGTAGAATTTTCATTAACATAGGTTGTTAGTCACCAATGGTCATTTCTTGATAAACGTCTAAACCAGTGGTTCTCAAACTTTTTAAATGACGGAACCCTTTTGGGAAGCAAAATACTTGATGGAACCCTACAATAAAACAATTGTTTTTATAAGTGTATTTTTTATTAATCAGCATAATAAAAGTACAATGTAACAGTTACTAATTATTATTTACTTCACCACTTGGCTAGGACAATAATAGAAAACATTAAAAAAGAAAAAATCTAACTAGTGGGAGGTATGAAACTGTTTTTTATTTTTCATCAATTGGTTGATATCAGGTTTGATGGAAGAAAGTTGGAGTCTCATATCAGCTTCGGCGTCCAGTCTATTGCGATATTTTGTTTTCGTGGCTGCGTAGGTAGAGAATTGTAAGCTTTGTTGTCACGTGGGGGAGGTTACGCGCATTCCACAGACCGGCAAACTTAGAGCGAACGGGTTGTACAAGTATAAAATTGTTGATACCAGACTTATAAGATATTGTACCAGCTATTGTAACACATGTTTCTACAAATACAAATAAATAATTAAATAACGCTCCGAGTCCGCGCAGCCGCGGAGCGACCAGAGAGAGGTGTTTTGATTTTTTTTTTCTAAATTCTTGCGGAACCCCGACAGAGGTACCACGGAACCCTAGGGTTCCGCGGAACACACTTAGAGTATAGCTGGTCTAAACCATTGACGACAGTTTACTGTGTCTTATTTGTATGAAATTGTGTATCTAGTTTTAATTTGTGATGGAAGTTACAAATAAAATCATCTGATTGGTGGGTTTCTCTTAGCACTCTGTCGACCTTTTTAAGATGGGACCATCTGCGTGGGACTTGTACGATAACTAATTTTAATAAACATAATAAAATAATACAGTATTTTACAAAGTGAATCCTGTATCTATTTATAATGATTTTTACTGTATGAATTGCAAGTTTTACAATAGTCAAGCTGTACACCTAATTACCTACCTCAGGTATTCTGCAATGATGACAAAAGAGTGCCGATAGGGCTTTTCACACTCGCTTTATCTATAACACATTTTAAAAGCCGAATTTAAGGTGTACTTACGCAATCTCGATGAAGATGAAGATAAAGAAGACGTTCATCACGTGTAGTATGATGACATAAAATATTTTGATGAATATTGATGAAGCGCTAAATGTTCGTCTGTATTCCGGTAGGTGACACTTTAAAAAGTTTGTCGTTTACATCAGTAGAATTTCTGTCCAGACAAATAGTTATTTCGACGATAGCATTCAGCATAGGTAAGTTTTACTCTTTCAGTGGCAAATATAGGTATGTGTCCGACGAGGACTCGTAAGTTACGTCGCCATCGACACTTTTAAAAGCATTCCCCGGCTTTTTGTCGCAGGATACTACAATTAGCCATGTTTGTCAATAAATGTATGTTATGGCCTTCCATGGTACGCAAAGGCTAGTTATTTTGCACCGATAATAAAAACTAATATGGAACAATAAAAAATCGTAATTACCCAGATAACCCCTTGATAAACCTGATTAAGCAAAATCAGAAGAAAATCGAGGCTGTACATTGTGTATTCAAGTACAAATTTATTTGATGTAGGTACCTAGAGGTGTAGCATATGCTTTTAATAATATTATTAATATTTATTAAAAGGGACGGGTTAAGTTAAATTACCTGACCCCTTAGGAATCGTAGGTCAAAAAATGGCCCATATGTTTATCAATGGTGATATAATTTTCAAAATCTTTGCAGAAGTATTATAATTTGTCTAAAATACGTACAAACAAATAAGAATCTCTTTTCGTTATAATAATAGATTGTATATTTTCATGTTTACAATACACATTAACACGGATTCTCTCACTGTTATTCTATGAATGTATGCTGTTGTATTTACACACATTAGCAGCAGTACGGCAAGGCAAGCGATCACTGCCAATATTGTCAAAACGTTTTAGACAAACATCTAATCTTCACGGCTGTTTGTATATTTCATTGTTTTATGGTATTAAGGAACGAATGAACTTAGGTTTACCATTATTTCATTCCGCCTGCTGCGTTGATGAGTTAGGCGTTTTTTCGATTAATAATTTCTTGTAAAACAACTGGCGTTTGGAAAAAAGTGCTTAGTGATTAATTATGAAATTTATTTAATTTGCATATTTATAATAAATTAATAAAATTTAATAAATATTGTATAGTTTCTTGTGAAAGGTCGAAGGCTGTAATTTTCAGGGGCACAGTGGAGAGATGAACGAAGCGAATTGCGATAAAATAATTACTGGTAACCAACTGAGCGGGAAAAAAAATTATAAGAACCTTTTTGGCAGAAAAGCTTCTCATGTTGTGACTGTGGCACAAATCTACAAATACAGTTGCAGTTGAAGAGGCCAACATTACATAAAAGACAAAGACAAGCTTTTTTTGTTTAGCGCCTTAGCAGGCACCTCCGCGGGGAGGGAGGTGGTAAATGCGTCATGCATACCTCGCAGCCGGTCTGCAGTGTGACGTGGGACTCACCACAGTGGCACATACCTACCTACTAAAAACCACCTTGATGGGTGTCTCAACATTTTGCCGTTAGCCTTCATCGGAAGCGACACCCGATAGGGAAAGGGGAGCTTGAGTTTAGTTTTTATGCTGGAAAAACCACAAGTGTCTTTTGAATTACATACGTTTTTGAGCACGGTATCATGAAAGCGTGAACAAGTAAAAAAGCTCAGATGGAATCTATAATTATTAAATTTTTATAAAGTAACGTTATTCATTAGACTTGATCGGCAAGATCTGTCAGTACATCAAAATTTTACGCAACTATTAGATAACTCAAAGCTATGAGAGCTTAAGAATTTAATTAACCTTTACTTTAGAATCGCTAATTATAGTTTTGACGTTCTTTAATTTATAATATAACTGATATAAAAAAGATATTATTATGCAATGAATTTTTTCTCTTACATAGTTTTAAGGCGGGAAAACCCCGGCGATGGATCAAGACAAACGATACGAAAACCGGCGAAAAATTGTTTTTTTTTAACCATTCGGGATTGTCACGATGGCGTGATTTTCGCGGACATAACTTGGCATAGCTGGATGTAAGAATTATAACAACACTCCACACATTAAGGCTTAAATCAATGTAATTTGCTAATACTTATCTCAGACTCACTCAGCTAAATGATCAAACAAAAAGCTACATTGTTTTATACTCCATATTGATGAAATTTCAGTAAAAAATAATAGCTCCTTTTGAGACAAGATTGGTGTCACATTTTTTTCAGATTTTGAATACTATGCAGTGAACAAAAAAGTCACGAGACTAATCTCAGATTTATCTCGCAAGAAAGTCAAAGAAAAAGTGACCTTGTTTCATATTGCGTAGAATACATGTGACACTAATCCTGTAAAAAATTGTCGAATGCGATTTTTATCACTATATACTATACATCAAAGTCGCTTTTTATTTGACAATTTAGCTAGGACAAGTTTGAGGCAAGTCTTAGCATTCTTCATTCATTCATTCATTCTTTTCTTTCTTTTTCTTTCATTCTAAGTTTCAAACGTCCTAAATAATAACATACGTAATTGCAATTATTGTACAGAGGGGTTCCGTACAATAAGGTTTTCTTACTTGTACCTACTTTATCTAAGGGGCGCTACCACAGAAATTATGACGGAGAGAAATAAAAATGCCTTTGTTTGAATTTACTTGCAATGCCACTGATGTCACATTGCTCCTAACTTCTTGCCAATAGATAACACGCAAAAATAATTTCAACCAACCACACCAGATTTAATACGTGCACCACGGTGAACGCTTGACCACCATTCGCTGCGTAAATCAAGTATGAGGCCTAGTTGACCTGTGGTAGACTCGCGCTGCCAGGGCGGCCTTATCTTTCAACATAATACTGCTAATTGTATGAGGGATAAAATAACCTTAAGGGATAAAATAACATTGCAAAAGTTTAAAAGGATTGCTGTTAATGTTATTGCTCACGCATCCATTATTATTTAATTGTCTATTTATGATCTTAAATGGCTTGCCCAAATTGACTGTACGTGTCTAATAAAAGAATATGAATTAAAATTAGCTTGTCTAGTTGCATCGTACTGCTATAAAAACCGTTTTTAAAATGCAAATATCTTGTTTGAGTAGAATGGTGTTGTGTTTTGTTTTACGCCACACGACGAGGGAGGTTAAACACATACTTCACATCCAGTAGCCTCAACAAATGTTTACAACCACATATAGTGTGAGTATTGCAAACAAAACATTGATTTTACTTCTTTGAATTTATTAGCTACCTTATTTTTGAAGAGTTAGAGTTCAGTATCACAAAAATGACCCGAGGAAACATTTTAATGTGCGAGTCTTATATTTACCCAACCTTGACCCGCTTGATTCTTTCTAATTTTCTTATTTACTTTTAATACCATATAACAGATTTTTTTTCCTTTGTTTATATTATCAGTTCAAACCAGATTTATGGGTACATGTGTATTGTGATGAAAAACACGTTGTTGCGTGAATTACAATGAAAATAAAACAAAAAGAAAATCAATATTATAGCAGTTAAAAAGGACACTAAGGTCTGGTAAAATTACATATTTTTAGACTTAGAAATTTTTTTAACTTATGAACATCCGCAAGTCTCTTATCATGTCGTTTTTTCATTATCTATTTAAGATATCTAAATAATATGTTTTTTATGATGTTAACAGGCCTTTATATATAACAAATAGTTTAAGTCATATTTAATTTGCAGCAGTACAAATAATTAATACGCAACGGCCGTTTGAGTTATACCTTGCGAATTTATATTTACCAACACAAACATACCAACCAAGGATGGTATCGGCGACATCGATTAAGTTTGGTGTTCAAATGATGCAATGTCCTTTTATTTTCCTTAAAGCATGTTTAGTTTTTCAGCCTTTATAGATTTTAAGCATGTTTTGTTGTAATGCTAGGCCGAGTACCATCGTATTAGCCCTGCCTCAAACGCCGGAGTTCTCAGTTTCGAGCTTGGTCGGGGCTTTCATTGGCTGGATCCCGCGATAACTCGTGAGCGGGTGCCGTTTGAGGGTTTTCGTGTTCGTACGAATATCTCAAATATCTAAATGAAGTGTTCGTCGTTTGGATATTTGAGGGGAGGGAGACTTTCCACGCTAACAGATACAGATAGGAATAATTTTGTATAGACATAAAGAGACAGTATAAATTTATTTTGAAAAAATATACTCTTGAAGTTGCGAACTGGTTTGCTCTCGGATCATGGTCGTTGATAATTTGTTTATTCTGGGTTCCTCTAACGCTAGCTCTGCCTAGTTTGGCGCCATTCAGTTGGTGTGTTGTCTGCGGATTTATTATTATTATGTCGTCCAAGTAGACAGGATTTGTATAGTTTGCCGACAATTTCAAGTGTCTCCTCCTCGGGCAAACACATCCATTTACAGCCGTATACGTATTCACCTTGCAACATACATCGGTAAAAACATGGCTGACTTGCAACAAAAATCAACGTCCATATCTTTGTCAACCCAGGACAATTTGACATTATCTACATAAATATCAAAATATATTAGTTTGCTTCCACTTATCTTGCATCTTTCTGAAAGTTTTGGCTGTTCAATATCCAGTTATAAAAATGCTAATTCCAATCATTATGTTGTAACACACTCGCAAGTCACGAGGCTAATAATTTAGTCTTAGTCTAGTCTCCTGTCAGCGTACAATGCACTCATATGAGAATACGGTCAACGCACTTATAATAACTATTACGTATTTAACATGACATTTTCGAAGAGGTTCTTTTATTATTTACTGAGCCGGCAAATACGCGTACCCCCTTCCCTAATCGGGTTCCGCTCTTATGAAGGCTGCTTAGCAATCTCTTGCCACAGCCGTGGTAGGTGCCTCTCTGGTGAGTCCCACATCACCCTGCAGACCGGCTGCGGGGTATGCATGACGTATTTACTACCCCCCTCCCCGCGTCTGATGGCATGTGGCGTCCGGGTCCACGGTCATAAGTATTGGTGAAGTTTCTTGTCAGTTCTTCTTCACGCAGCTTTCAGTAGACTACTAATATGGTTGAGGAGGGCGATGGCTGGATCCGTTAACTCGTGAACGGGTGCTGTTTGAGGGTGTTCGTCGTCTGGATACTTGGGGGGAGGGGAACTTGTCGCGCTAACAGATCCGATAAGAATAATTTTCTATAGTCATAAAGAGAGAGAATAATTTTGTTCACTTTCTTGCCAGTTCTTCTTCACGAAGGTTTTTCCGAACTGGTGGTAGAGTCATGCTTTATGTGACGTCAATAAGAACAAGTGATTGTCAATGTTGAGATAAAAATATTTGAATTTGAATTTGGTATTACATTGCAATACAGCTATCGTCGTCTGCATTCGGGATTCTCTTTGTTCCTGTATTATGGCTATGTACTTATTCTTTTTAACATGAACACGACCTTTAGACTATATAATATGGTATTAAGACAAACCTAGTTAGGTTTAGTGATACCCATCGACCTAAAATTATGTGTAATATTGTATAATAAAAAAATAAAATAAAACCACGTTAAGATGATTATTATGGGGGTAAAAATAAGGACTGTAGCACCACTCCAAACCAGATCTTAGCATAAGAAACTCTACTAAAACTATTCTTACATAACGGTATATATAACTAAATAGTATAACAAGGCGGTAGGTGACAAGGGTAGAAACGGAATCTTTTTAATTTTGTTACTTCCTTTTTGCAATCCCCTTAATTTCTCATGAATCTCATTTGGAAAATGAAATGAATGAATGAAAATAAATGAAAATTTGAATAATATCACAGGGGTTTCAAATCAGTTTGAGCAATAGAAGTCTAAGGTAAAAAAACTTAAATAAATAGACCCACAATCAGAACGTCATCATTTTTGTGAAAATTTCCATCTAACGTTGAAGTTGAGTAGTTCCAAAGTATTGATTATGGCTGCTTATTAAACAGACATCTTTTTAATAGCATTAGTCGCCTCTAAAAATCTACATTGCCTCCTAAATTACTAACTCAGCCACAATTTACGAGCGTCTGAACGATACTATCTTCGCCACTAAAAATATGTTGTTACATGATGTTTTTGCTATAAAATTTTGAATTATCATCCAATTTCGATTATCGCGCTTCGCCAGGTGCTACCGCACCACGCTCGCTTCGCTCGCCCGGCTCGCGCATGCCATAAATGCAGCCTAACATTAATATGACCCAAATTTAACTACTACGCTTTCTATATAATATTTAGTAGGCGTTGCAAAAAAGACGAATTAGTGTATTAGAGGCTATCTCATTTTCCCGTGGCTTAGTTATAAAATTAGAATTTGATCACGTGGCCAATATAATAATTGTGCTTCGTTTTTTGATATTTGTATCAAGACAAAATTTCAATCAAGATAGTATTTTTTTAAAAGGTAAAACATAAATCATTAACTGAACTAGTTATTGCGGTTCAAATAGAAAACTCCATGTCCATAATGAATACGTAACACCCAGTTTGGAGAAATTACTTAATTTACAAAATTAGTCCTGAGCATATTAGCTCAAAGTAAGCAAACATGAGTGTATTGCGATTCCCTGAGACCGGAGCTGAGCGTGTTTGACTTACACTTAAGAAGTCACTACTTGGATTTACTAACCGCCCGCTCACTCAGATTCAATTCACCAACTTTTGAGACGAGCCTTATTCTTGATATGCAGCATTTTTTATAATTCTAAATTGCAAAGCATATGTTTTCATTTATTCAAAGTAAGGATAGAAGGAAGACACAGATGGTACACGCCTCTTCAAGGGTTACCTAGGTCTTCACTTTACCTTTTATATTATGATTTTCAACAGACAATGTCTGTACTATCCTTTTTGACATCTTGGGGATTCGAACCACAAAAGAGCCATCAAATCGTTAACTTGGCTGTAAGACATTTGCAAAGTTTTACTATTAAGCTTTTTCGTAAAGAAAAAGCCAGAGCAAGTCATTCTTAATCAAGCAAAATTTAATAATACAAATATATGTATGTTTATTCTGGGTTCCCCAGTTCGCTATATGGTCGTCCATAACACAAGCTGTGCTTACTTGGGGGCCATACAGTTGGTGTGTTTGTCTGGGGATGATGAAAATAAAAATGCTTCTAGTGACTAGGTAGTTATGGTAAATTCCAATTTTGAGGTTTCCGAGCGGTTCAGGACATTGGCTGGTGCAGACTTTACTTGTAGTAACCAAATGATTTGCTCAATTCGCCCGGTCACGCACACAAACGTAGCGTGTTTGGACACTAACAAGTACAAGTTAAGCGTATAAAAAAACTTGAACTTTTTGATGAAATTATACTTAGCTCAAGTAGGTTACGAGTAACACAAGATATTGTATAATTTTCAAACAGTTCAAAGTTAGTTGTCTTGAATAATGAATTCAAATATATTTTCTCAGTTATTGAAAACATTTGAATTCAGAATACCACCGCTATTGACCAATACAGTTTAAGTGCCATCGAACGCATACGCAACGTTTAAATCGATGTTACCGCCATCTTCGACATTTTGTCGCAATTGAGCGCCTGCGCAATGGATGCTCACATGATAATCTAAACGATCGTTTTCTATCAAATATTTAAATTAAATGGCGGTTCGTAGTGTTTGATTAGAAATAGATGCTTTAAATTTTATGTATTAATTAAGTAAATGTAATATATATAAATTGTATTTGGCAATTAAATGGCAAGAATTTGTTAATGTTTTTTATATGACGATGGTAGCCATCTTTACATGGTATAAAACAAATTCGCTTCTGCCCCTCCGTAGGCTTTACTTTTAAACCACGCTACGAATTTTAATGTGGTTTACATCGATAGATAGTGATTCAAGAGGACGGTTTCATACATATAGTTTAATATTGCTTTGTGTTAATTTGTTGAAATAGGATAATTGTTCAAGATGTTGAAACAAATCAAGTCGACTAAGAGCTTTCATTGAAAGTGCTATCTTATTCTTTTGAAATATAACAAAATAATGTATGATGGAATTGTTTTATAGGTCCACAGAAAAGTCAGCGATGGCATATGTCTACATTTTACGAGTAGATTACTACACCCATTTTATTGTTTAAAAGAATGGTCATATACAATGTGATGATTAGAGAGCTATTTAGATGGATACGGTATTAACCCTTATCTAATACGTTAGTTACCTTAAGCCTTTCGTACATAGCATAATTGCCCATAACACCATACACTTTAAAACCATATCTCAGTAGTTATCGTAGAACTATCTCTTGTCGGTATAAATTCGTCCACTGTTGCTACGCAAGCCGAGCGGTTACCTGCCGTAAAGGCTTTACTAGACTTTAATGACTGTATTTGTTATATTTTTAATGTCACCTTTGGCGGAAAGTGACTAATTAGATACTTAGGTCTTCGATTATTGTATAAAAACGTGATGTGTGATCGAAGATTTATACATTGTATAATCGTAGCCAAATATAAAAATGTATTGATAAGTTTTATATTTATTGTTTCTATCAAAGTTTAAGGTCGCGTTTTTGCTTTGTGTTTTGCTTTTACTTGCTCTTGATAGTTAATTGATAACTTAATATAACTATAGATAGTCGGGTCTATAGTTGTTCATATTTGTGAAATGATATCGATTGTTGCATTTTGTTTCTATAGAGAAACGGTATAGCCTGCGCAAATACCGTCTACAAAAAAGAAAGCACCTAAAATATTTTATACTGATAAGATTGAATAACGAAAATTAATAAATTATTATCATATAGACTTTTCCAGCCCTTAAAATACATTTATGCACAAACTCACTCTCATATTAAGAATATCTTTGCCTTTTAAACTTCAAAACATAGTATAACTTAGTCTTAAGTAAGTCTAATAAAATAATATGAAATAAAAAATTGCTTTATTTCACTTAATGTCATGTTTAAGTCATAAGGTTGACTCATAAGTAAACCAAAGTTATAAATGTTACTAGTTATGTACAACTACAGTGATGCCAACCGCAAGAAGCGGCATTGCGGTGATCTTACACACAGTTTGAAATATTTATATTTGAAGAAATAAGTTTAAGACTGAGATAATGACAATGCAGAGGGCGAGGTCATCTCCGTGGTTTGTTTCAGAATGAAATATGTTGGTCCTAATAAAATCAGTCTTGTTGGTAATATTCATAAGGAACTTAGGGTATTTAAAACTAATGTGCACGTGGTCTTAATGATCCCACTGCTGGGACGTCCACTGCCTGGTTTCAGGCAGTTACCATCGTCCACCGCGCTTGTTTACGTCGATTTCTTCACGACACGTTCTTTCCCTGTTTCAAAACTTCTTATTATGGTCAGACGAGGCATCAGTCCATCTTGCCCCACAAGATGGACTGACGACTGGCCTGCCTACAAGCGGCTACTGGGTCCCGGGCACCACTTTAGAACCTTGCTGCCCCAACGACCATCTGTTCTGCAAGCTATTTACCCATTACCAATTCAGAGCAATCCTCCGGGATATGGCTCCGGTGATCTTGGTTTGCGTGCAAATCTCCTCGTTTCTGATTTGATCTCGCAAGGAAACTCCGAGCATAGTCTTTTCTATTGCCCTCTGAGTGATTTTAAGGTTCCTTATGGGGCCCATAGTTAGCCGCAACGACTCAATTCCATTTGTCATCACTGGCAACACTCATTGGTCTTAAATCTTCGTATTTAGACACTGCGGTTCGATATATAAATATATTGCGTAAACTCCCAGACTGGAGAGAGAAAAACAGATGTGGGGCTTAGAAGATAATGCAAAATTGAAAAACAAAATCAGAATTATTTATTTCATCGTAGGTAACAATGAATACATTAAGTGAAAGTCTTCTTCACCTTCCCGGCGAAAATTCACCTTAAGACAAATACACCAACTGTAAGGCCCCAAAATAAGCAGAGCTTTTGTTATGGATGACCATACAGAATAAACATACATACATATATAAATAACAACAACCATAACCAGAACACAAACATGTATGTTTATCACACAAATGAATGCCCCGCCAGGACTCGAACCTGGGACCTCCGGCGTATGATGCAGGGCCACCAACCACTACTCGGTCGTCAAAATAGAGACTAAGGGTAACTGTCTTAATTCGTTGTGGAAAAAAAGTAAATATTTGAAAGTGAGTGCCAGTAGTTTGTTGGTATATGGTCGCAGACTATGGTGTATAGAACAAAAAGAAGTGGGGCGCATTTTCATGCATTGCATAACTATAAAACTTAATAGTCAACATGGATGTATGGGCTAATGAAGTTAAGTTAACTTAATAAGTCCGGAGCAAACCTTAGAACTGGGGGGGGACCCAGAATAAACATACGTATATAAACATAAACAACCATGACCCGAGAACAAACAGCTGTGCTCATCACACAAATGAATGCCCTTGGACAGGACTCCAACCTGGGACCTCCGGCGTATAACGCAGGGCTATCCACTACGCCACTTGGCCGTCTTTCGTTATATAGAGCATACACTTAGTAATTGTGTAATGTATTATGAAACTGTTGGGCATGTGCGACGTGCAGGAAATACGTTGATCCCAAAATGTCTACGCGAGAGTCGACGTCATGAATGCGATGTCATGCGCGTGACATTTGCCTGGCATATTGCGGTAGTTACTTCATAAGTTACGAACCTTAACTTTATAAATCAATCCAGTTTTAACCCTTCGAACGCGGGTAATTTGGGGATCATAATGGATTGCGGTTTAAAATTCGAAAAGCATGTTCAGGAAGTAGTAAGATCCGGATTTTTTTGATTTAAGCTCCTTTATGGCATCAGAGAATTAATTTCTACAGATCTTAGGGTTCTGTTATGCGAAGCTCTTGTGTTATCAAAATTAAATTACGGGGGTGTGGTGTTTGGGCCCATGATGTCATCAACTTCTAACAGGCTTATGCAAAGGGTTCAAAATGCCTGTTACCGATTTTGTTACAAAACACCACCTCGAGCTCATATAATGCCTTATTTGAACAACAAAAGGGTGCTCAATATTGCTTCGCGTATTGATCTTCATTTTGCTACTATCGCACATCAGGTTGTAACTAAAGAATTACCTAAGTATCTCCATGATAAGTTGTACTGGTCGGGTAATGACATTAAGTATAACACCAGAGCTTCTGCTTATTTGCTAAAACATCAGTAGCACAGAACTTCCGCGTTTAGAGGTAGTTTCCGCTACCTGGCCACAGAATGCTGGAACAACCTTCCTCCACCACTGCGGCGTCCATTGTCAAAGGAAATGTTTAAAATAAAATATAAAATTATTTTGTTTAATAAACAATTCGAACTTTGTGGTCAGGTTTGACGCCAGTTCATGGTTGGGTTTGGGTGGGTACTTAAAGTCATATGTATTTCAAATATCGATTTTTTATTTTTTATTTTATTTAGTATATTTACGGGGTTTTGTTTATTTGTTCATTTATTTATATTCAAACACACACACCACACACATATACACACACACACACTGTTTACGTTCCAAAGTTGAATTTAGGCTACACTGAAAACCAGTGTCTTGATGCCTGGAGTCATCAGGACCTTTACCGAGCTGTGGCCTTTTGCTTGCTGCAGTGCATGCAAGATTGATATTGAAGTATTTTTAGAAATATTGTTAATTTATGTTCGTAATGTGTTTTTTTTTGTTTGTTCTTCCAAATTTCTGTTTTTGGTTTTTATGAATTTTTTTTGTGTTCATGTTTTGCACTGTATGTAAATAATAAACTTTTATTATTATTATTATTTATTATTATAATTATTATATAATAGTACTCATTTGGAGTTAGGTTCGATGAAGGCTGCTTAGCGATCCCTTGCCACAGCCGTGAAAGTGGTTTTTAGTGGGTAGGTGCCACTAGGTCCCACGTCACCCTGCAGACCGGCTGCGGGGTATGCATGATGCATTTACCTCCCTGCAGAAGGTGCCTGCTTAGGTTCAAAGCACACAAAATTACGTTGAGAGTTAGACTTACACATACATAAATAATTATCATAGATCCATGACTCTTGAACAAACATTACCTCTAATACAATTCTCAGTTTATGCAAGGAGTCCAGCGTGGTGTAGAAGACTTGGCCACTGACAAAAACATATATATAAATACTATCTCTAAAACTTAATAATAATAATTTTAAACATAAATCAGTAAGCTTTATAAGATGATTATCACCGAATCTAATAAAAGACGAAATTACACCAATGTAAGAAAATCTGCTCAGAAAAATTTACTACTTTACCATGGGATGTAATCATAATTTGAGATTAATTTACTGTTTTTGTTACACACCAATAGGAATGACATTCCAATATGTATAAAAGCAGTGATATACCATAATTAAGGTTCTCGTAAATAGTTACCCGTATAAGGACACGTCACAGGTACATGGACGTAATATACTCACAGATACTTTACTAATTCAACTCATGTTCAACCCTAGACCAAGGTCAGAACTTTTCGGCCAACGTTTCATTGGCTAAATAGGGCTGTTACAAAATCTTTATGGCTTTGAATAAATTTATTCCAATATACTGTATTCACAGCGGGCACCACTGTTGCACTTGACCTACAATTATCACGTCGCGTTTTGAATATTTTTTAAAGAAAGTTTAAAAAGTGATTAGATGTGCAATTGTTTCAAAACGATTTATTGTGTTACCAGTGAATTCCTTTACTAACATTAAATTTTTTTTTAACATTGTTGAAGAATTCAAATTTCCTTTCATACACAATAGCGTTCGTATTTATATAAAGACTCGAGTTTATTTTGTTTTAAATTGAGGTATCTTTATTTATCATTAAAACAGGTTAATTTGCAATTTTCACGAGGCTTATAATTCAAAAACATAAAGGCATTTGGTAAATATTCCGTATCGCGCCACCAGCGATTTTTAGGCTGATTTTTTTTTATGACTTCGTCATGAGTTTTTAGTACCATAACTAGTGTTGTTATGATGGCGCTCGACCTTTTTTGCCAAAAAAAAAAAAATCTCAAATCTCGAAAAAAATTTCAAACCTTTGCTTCACTCTGCATTGCTTTCATGATATTTAGTGACGGCATTGGCGAGAACATGCATGCGCGTGGTGTGTGAGGGATGTGCCCGGCGAAAAAGAAGGTAATTATTCGTAAGTGGGGCTCCTGCTAAAATTGGGGTAAATAAATTATTTCTTCATTTTTTATGCATAAAGAACAAGAGAGGAAGCAAAATTAAGGTGGCGCGTAGTTATGTTGAGTCTTGAAAGTAACAAATAATATTAGGTGCGACGACGAGCGTAGCGAGGAGGAGCAGGTTAGTAGTGTGTAGGTCACGCCAGAAGAGGGCTTGCATACAGAAGCTCATTGAGTTACAATAAAATAACCAGAACAGACCCAATTAGACTACAAAAATGTAGACATTTTTTATGCATAATTAACGTGAGAGGAAGCAAAATTAAGGTGGCGCGTGATCTTTTTGGTATAAAATTTTTCCATAATAAAACGTCGCAATGAAAAGAGTTTGAGATTTTTTTTTCTTGGCAAAAAAGGTCGAGCGCCATCATAACAACACTAGTTATGGTGCTAAGAACTCATGACGAAGTCATAAAAAAAAATCAGCCTCAAAATCGCTGGTAGCGCGATACGGAATATTTACCAGGCATTTTTTTAATTATTAGGATATTAACTACAGGAGGTATCTCCATTCCAAAAACGTTTAAGTTTCAACTTAAAAAAAAATCTTACTCTCAGCATAAAAATAAATTTTGTATCCATATTGGTATATATAATACATAATTATTTTATTCAGAGCTCATATTTAAGCCGCTTTTAAAGAACAAAAGTAAATTTAAGATAAACTAAGAACTTCAAAAACGTAAAATGATGCATGACGTGCAGCCAATAAAGATTTGCGAGATTGCGGCGAACTTGACATTTGCACAGTGCGTTGACGTTAACTGCGTCACAACGTCCCTGAATGTCAAAAAAGCTATTGAAGAAAGCATCCTCCTTAAAGATGATAATATATTTTGTCTTTACAACATAATTGGAAAGACACTTCCTTGATTCAACAAGTAGTGCATAATTCATTGTGGACATGACGTTATGACCATAGTTGCAAGCGATTTATCAATTTTAATGATAAACGTGGACGCCAAGGGCTTGTTTAAAAATAACCGTAGGGACTTAAATATGCATAACGGAAGTTAAAATCAATTAATATGCATTTAATTTGTAGATTTAATTAATACTTTGTTTAGAAGGCTGGTTCCCGCGTTAACTCGTGAACGGGTGCCGTTTGAGGGTGTTCGTCGTTTGGATACATGGGGGGACTTGCCAAGCTAACGGATGCAGACAATAATACTTTTGTATAGACATAAAGGAACTCTGTAAATTTATTTTGAAAAAATATACCCGTGAAGTTTCTTGCCAGTTCTTCATCACGAAGGTTTTTCCGAACTGGTGGTAGAGTCATGTTTTAAATGATGAACCATTAATGGAGTTTTTAACTTAAGATACTTATATTTTGAACTTGGAGTTCAAATGAACTTAGCTTAGGTATCCCAGCTAGATCCTGAAGGAATTTCCTACGATGTACGAAACCGATCTAACATTTTTACAATTTATTATTTCCTTTATATTGGTTCAAAGAATTTATTCATCCAAAATATATATATTAGGTCTTTACCTATGAAATTGCCGTTTTTCACGAAATAAATGAAGCGTAATTTTTTTATATATTTTTTATTTCTATTAATCAAAATAATCACCCATGCAATCAATGCATCTTTGCCAACGCATTGGTAGCTTATTGATGCCTTTCTTGAAGAAATCAGCTGGACGGGAGGCAACAAATTCTTCAAAGGCATTTTGTACTGCCTCTCGGGTATTGAATTTTTTTCCCGCCAAGAAGTTATCCAAATTCTGGAAAAAGTAGAAGTCTGTAGGCGCAAGGTCTGGTGAGTACGGCGGATGACGGACAACTTCCAACCTCAACTCTTGTAGCTTGGAGACCGTCTGCTGTGCAGTATGAGGTCGCGCGTTGTCGTGCAGGAGCAGTGGAGCCGAACGATTGACCAAAGCTGGTTGGAGACGTGCGAGCTTCTCCATCATTGTGTTCAGTTCTTCACAGTACACATCAGCAGTAATGCTTGTCCCGTTTGGCAAGAAGCTGTGATGAATTACACCCGCGTTAGACCACCAAACAGTTACCATCACTTTTCTAGGAGTAAGTTTTCGTTTAGGGCATTGTTTGGGTGCTGAACCAGGGTCCAACCAACTTGCTGAGCGCTTACGATTGTCAAACAGGATCCATTTCTCGTCACAAGTAACAATGCGGTTCAGAATTCCTTCATTTGTATGCCTGCTGAGCAGTGCAAGGCACGTCTCCCCGCGTACTTCGCGCTGGCGGTCATTGAGTTCGTGGGGTACCCATTTGTCAAGCTTTTTTACCTTGCCAATTTGACGCAAATGGACCAATATTGTTTTGATGCTAACGTCAAAAGCTGCTGCTAATTCAGCCGTGGATTGAGTTTCATCAGCTTCCACAATTGCCTTTAATTCGTCATTGTCGACCAAAGTTTTCGGACGACACAGTTTCGGTTTAAACAGGTCAAAATTTCCAGAACGGAAGCGGGTAAACCAATAACGGGTGGTGCGTTCGTTTGTAGTGTTCGCTCCGTAAACGTCGTTGATGTTGCGTGCCGCTTGTGCCGCTTTGCTGCCACGACGGTACTCATACTCCATAATTACTCGAATTTTTAACTTATCCATGATGACGAAAAATGTTCGAATGCGTTGAAAACAAAACACTAACTATTAAACAAACGACGATTTTAGAAAAAGAATTCCATGTTTGTCAAATAAAATTAATTTGAAATTAGAATTATCAGTCAAAAAAAAAAATATTTTCATTTGAAATGGCCAGTACGGCAAAACGGCAGTTTCATAGGTAAAGACCTATTATATAAATGAAAACTTTGCTGTTCTCACGGAGATACTTGATATTTAGATCTTTCGAAAACATGTTATAATAGTGATATCGGTCCAAAGTCCAACAACATTGTAACCGGTGACCCGGTGACCTGGTGACCTCTTAGGGCCGCGCTGCTCTGAGTGAGCTAGCACTAGGCTAAATGTTGCTTGACATCTCTATCAGAATAGAAATAGAAAGTGACGGAGGGATATTTTACTTAACCACCTAGCTCGGATCTTTCCTATTGGGCTGTAGTTTGTCAGTTGTCAGACACATTGCTGAGGCTTTAGTTTGACAGTTGTCGGACATATTGGTGAGGCTTTAGTTTGACAGTTGTCGGACATATTGGTGAGGCTTTAGTTTGACAGTTGTCGGACATATTGGTGAGGCTTTAGTTTGACAGTTGTCGGACATATTGGTGAGGCTTTAGTTTGACAGTTGTCGGACATATTGGTGAGGCTTTAGTTTGACAGTTGTCGGACATATTGGTGAGGCTTTAGTTTGACAGTTGTCGGACACATTCACAGTCAGGCTGTCCTATGTGCTTGGATTGTTCTAGGATTTATAGGTTATCACTAAACTACTGGAGTGATACAGGGAAATGAACACGCCGTACAGAGGTGAGACCATCCTAAAGGGTGTGAATCGGTTTAATCTGTTCAAAAGGGAACACCGTTTATCTGAAATGATTGATTTCGCTTGAGAATGAGAATTTCTCGATAATACTTCACTGATGTTACTGAAGATAACCTTGCTTTTTAAAAGTGAAGAATTTTTATAGGTTTAGTTCAAGGAATAACAAAGACTCATAACAGAAAAAAAACGTGTATTCTGGTTATTATATTAAAACAATTATCATAAGAAATGTAAATCATAATCAGGAAAATGGCAGATTTTGACGAATGTCAAAATGTCAAAGTTAATCTTGATTCTCTTAAGTCGGTTAGTTTAAACTGTAAGTTGGAATGCATACCGTACTGAATCAGCTTTTAGAGCAATCAAAATATTTCTATTCCAAACTATTAAGTTCATAAGCTTTAAAACTATATAGAACTTAAGCTTATATGACAAAAAAAACAGAGAGCTTTAAACAAATAACATACAATGCCAAGAGCACAAAATCCTATTCAGCCGAAGTTTTCTAATCATACTTATAACCTTTATACCGGTAACCTTCATGAACCAAGTCACGGCTTCATCTAATATTGCGTATGTTAGAAACTCCTTTCATGTAATTCTTTTACAATTTCAAACGCTTGGTTGTAACCTTTAATTACTGAGCAATGTTCAAGGTTCAAACATTAAAATCGGCAATCTGCCGCAGAGGTAAACAGATTATTTGGTTTTCACATAGGTACGAGAAACAAACGGATATTGTTGTTACTACGTTGATTACAATCAAACAGACAGACACAACCTAACATTTTTTTCATCTCACTCTTGCTGAAATTTACTTTCAACTACTGTAACCAAATGCTAAGAACGTGCATGTCATGCAAAACGAAAGCAAATCATTTTTTCAAATATCCTCAAGCTTATACGCGTCACAATGATGTCCACCTCAAAAAAAGTGCATATTTCGTAATTAAAAGAGACAGTAAAGAAAGGAATAAAGATTCATGTTGCTATCCTAAATCCTATATCTAAGAAGTTACAGAAAACATGCAAAACTTTGTTCGCACATTGCTGTCATCTGTAGCTGTCATCTGTATGTATCGAAGCCCTCGCTAACGAATGAGGAATCAGCTCTGTGACGTCATCGTTACATCACGCACGTGACACGGACTCGTGATATGCAAAAGTTATATTGGCATTACTGGTAAGGGTGTGGGAGATGTACAGCGGGTCTTTAAATGATGTTTCTTCTGTAGGAGGCTAGCTTGTGCGTTTTTATGAGTAAAGTTAATAACAATAAATAAATTTAAATTCTTAAGTTATAAGGTC
The DNA here is from genome assembly GCA_923062675.1 of Marasmarcha lunaedactyla. NCBI lineage: Eukaryota > Metazoa > Arthropoda > Insecta > Lepidoptera > Pterophoridae > Marasmarcha > Marasmarcha lunaedactyla. The sequence goes on along the minus strand of OV281339.1, from coordinate 4,859,834 downwards.
TGCTTGAGATGATTTGTTGGGGAAATGTGTAGGGTAATGGAGTGAACTTGGGTTGTGGTAAAATTTTCAAATTATTTTGACAAAACTGAGTACTTAACACTTTTTATGGGAGGTACATTTTCATCACGCTTACTGTCGTTTCTATATGAGTTAGTTCATGAGAGACAAGTTTCTTGAGAGAAAGGATAAAAAAAGTAACATATTTATTCTTTGACTCGTGAAATTATAATCCTGCTCGATGCTTGTTCAATAGTATAGGACAGGGGTCGGCAACCTTTTAAGTCAGAACAGTCAAAAATTACAATTTACAAAATTTTTATGTTTTAAAGAGCCACAAATATGTTTCAAAAATAAATAGTACTTGCATAAATAAAGTTTTTTGATAAAAAAAACTTATCTATTTATTCATGAGAAAAATATTTATTTATTCATATATAAGAGTGTTTTTTCACAGTAAATTAGATAATATATATATATATATATATATATATATATATGGTATTATTCGATAAATTATTTAAGCAAAAAATTAGAACTGTTTACTTGTTCTAGTTTTACGGCCTAACGACAGTGACGAGGCGAGTCATGGGGAAGGAGTGAGGTGAAAAACGAGTTCAAGTGGCTGAGAGATGGAAATGGTGCCTAATCCTCGTTAATCGATTCACAACAATTTTCAAACGATTTTTGTTTATAAAATAAATAATATTTGCGTATGGAACTAAAGACCCGCAGCTTCACATTGGCCGCATGTGGCTCGCGAGCCACAGGTTGCCGACCCCTGGTATAGCATGTACTTTTGTGGCCCAAAAACTGTGCGTACCTAGAGTCGTTATAAAGTTCGTGTTTAACCATTCATCTGTGCCACTTATATTTTCTTGACATTTTGATCATATCAACGTTTATAGTAATTAAAAAAGGCTTTATTTCAATTAAATCGCACAACAATTCGTACATTCAAATGGCTTACAATCCGGCCACAGCTCCTTTACATGAGCAGACCGGCGCTCGCAGAGAAATGCACTCATTATCCACTAACCGCTCTCAGGTATTCAGAGTTATTGCTATACTGCCAACAAGTACACTACATAATCAGCACATACGACCACGCCGGGAAGTTATAGCTTCCGTACATCGGAACCGCTTACAAAAATATATGTGATGTGAATTATGCCACGTATCACACGTGGCGTTTTTTATGTTTGGTAAAATTGAAATGAAATATTCAAGGAGGTATGAGTATGAAACAAGAAACTGACCTATCTAATTGTAACATCTGTTAAATCAGCAATGGAGGCAAATGCAATAAGTAGAGGTAAGAGAATTCAACGTAATTGATAACCACCTGTCTTAAAAATTACACCTATTGAGAAATTAAATTCGATTTTCCATTATTGTGCATGTCTAACAAACGTCATCAGTCGTTTTCATGGCTAATGGTTAACTGATTCTAATTAAATAAGAGTTCAATTAAAATTCGTTGTGCTTTCTGTTTGTTTTTCTAACTTATATTTGCCACAAGTGAGCTTATAATTTTCACGGGAAATATCTCAAAACAAATACTCTCTTGTTTAATTTAAAATTAAGGTAAGGTAGTGAAAAGTAAAAATTACTGACGTGGAGTGATTTGCTCCGACCTGACGTAACAGTTCTACTCGGACTTAGCCCGTTAGCCAGTCGAAATGCCCCTCCATTACGGAGAATTTCTATTAAACAGACAGAGGATACCTACACGAACATTTGAACCCGAGCTCGCTTAAATTTTTAACCTGGTACCGCGCAAGAGTCCTTCATACTAATTTTGTTTCAATATTATAACGGAGAAATAATTGTTGGTTTGTTGTTCATAAAAGTTGGTAATTCTAAGTAACAATTTCTATACACGGAGATGAAACCAAAATAAATAAAACCTTTTAGCCAATATTTTATGAATAAAGCAGCATACCATAGAGAGTATTGGAGGAACTCCACTCACAGGCCTCTCCTGCTTACGTACTAGGCAGTAAATTGAACTATTGAAACAACGTACAAACGTTTACGTAACACTAAAGTGTAAGGCGTTGGGCATAAATTATTTTTGACTTTGACAAATGACGTATTATTTCTAGTTAGTGGGTATTCAGATCGGTTTTGTAATAGCTACACTTGACCAAAATATCAAGATTATTCCGAATGTAACTCTATGTACCGTACCGACTGTGACTTGTTATTTTATATGTTACGTATTACTTGTAAATAAGCATCTTGATTTATGCGGGTCAAGTCAATCTTTTTTGATACTTGAGGTACTATTATATTACATACTATTACTTAAGATGCGTCTAATTAATATAATTTGGCCAATAGTAATCACAGTGTTGAAATTATATTGAAGTTTAGAGGCATTTCATAAGTGTAGTTTTGGCTTGATAACGTAATAGGCCTTTAGGGCTTTTTTATTAATTGCAATTACCTTTCCGTGTGATCGATGTATGGACAATATTTATTATAAAAATTGCACAAAAAGCTTTTTCAAAAAAACAGTGACATAATCATATGAAATTCAGATATTATATATAAGCAGCAACCTGGAATACATATGAATTTAACATTAAAATATAGGGATCTTTTCTTGGACATGTCATTTAAAGTTTTGAAGTACTGTAATAATACTCCGGAATTACGCGATAGGTGGTACAAGAGAGAGCCGCGTAAGTCGAATTCGCGTAAGTCGGGGTTCAACTTTGCATATAAATACATATATGTTTCATAAAATGTTAGATAATGAAAACAATTTACTTTGCTATGAATAAAACAAGGTAAACCAAAGTTGTTTTGATGTCGAAGGCTTCATGTATTCTAACGATGTCGCCTGACGAGTTAAGCTTTTCTTCTTCTCACGTACAATTTCCTCGCAGCATGCCAGTAACTTCATAATTTCCCGTTTCGTAGTAAACATGCGCTCATTGGAATTTATTTTTTCTAAAATTTGTAACCTCTTATCAATTGTACTGAAGCCTTCTGTTAAGTTTCATCATAATTAGATTTTCCCGTTCAACTGGGTCTAACGAATCAGTGTGTTCTATGTCTTGATCATGCTCTCTCATTCTATAATCTCGTCAATTGTTAGCTCTGGATTGTATAAATCCAGCAACGTGTGTAAAACCGCGTATCTCCGAATTCGCGTACGTTTTATACCTATCTCAAGAATTAACATTTTTATTGCTCAAATTTGGTTTGTTATTTATTTTTTTACAACTGTTAGGAATTTTTCTCAGCTGGTTAAAGTTTTGTTATGTCAACTTATGTTCTTTTTTGATGGTAGGGATTAATATTATCTCCCTTTTTATACCAGGATTGGACTTAGTAATTAGAGCAGAGCAACTTTAAGGGTACAAAAAGACATAGGTTCAAAACAACAAAACAACAATTTTGAAAAAGGATTATAATACAGAACTGATACTTCAAGTTTGATTGACGACGTTAAAGTATTTTTAATATGTTAGCAATGAAAAATATACAGTCAATTCAAATCACCAAATGAAAAAAAATTTACAAATATCGTTGCAAAAACCTTTGTTCACTACGTTTTTTTTACGACTCTTATTTACCATTTGGATACCACAATTCTGAGCAATTTGAAAGAAAAAAAATGAAAAAATATCCAATTCTTCAAACAAACCTATAATAATATGGATAAACATATAATATGGAGTGTAAAATAGCGAAATAAAGCTTATCCAAAAGGTGCCTGTTGACTCTACTTTACAAATAGATCAGGACAACACGATTACGGAAAAATAGACGCCTTCAGCTTATTCCACATTTTGGCAGTGCAAATCAAAAAAGAGCTGCCGTATCGTTCAGTTCGACTTTTAGGAATGAGTGGATTCCCCGTCGGCGTCTAGTAGTCTTATGTTCTAGTGGTAAAGGAACAATAAGTTCAAAGACAGTGAGAGAGAGAGTATTGGCACACTCACCTACAAACAAGAAACTGAGCCACAATGCTTACGTTTCTGTAATATTTTGTTCGTCAGCAGGGTAGTTGATAATTTTACTGGCTCTTCGGTCAATTGAGACCAGCGCTTCAAGTTTGCAGAAATTCACGCGATCGGACGGAGACTCGTTTATATTTACCCTAAGGCTGGTCTTACCCTACATTCTCGTTCAACTTTACAAATACGAATTGGAGCGATAAAAGTTGAAGCAAAAATAAACTGGTTTCACTACAAGTTCCTACAGAATTATTACCAGGTGTTATATAATCATGGGTTGTACTGTAATATGTAAGTTTTTTTTGCAGTGAGATGCATTAATGAAACGAAGCGGTTCAGAAGTTTTGGGATAAAAATCTTGTATTTGGTGAAATTCTGCGTCATTTGTGCGATTACGTTCGTAGTATCGTAAAGGACATTGGCAGATCGCCATACATGGTTTTAGTTGGAGTTAAAGTGGAACGTTTATAAGTCAAAAATATCTAAAAGTATAGGACATAAAAGCTGGATCCATTTAAAAAAATATATATATATATATTATGGAGTATGTCTAGGAACAATAATGAATGCATTTTCATTAGGTACTAATTTTGAGGTTATGATTTCAAATTACCTACATTTACATAGGTAATGACTACTATCACTAACCTACCATGATAATAATGACACGTAAATGTTCATCAATATCTTTAACTAATCGACTAGTCCAAAAATCACAGCAATAAGTCGTCGTAAGCGCAATCTATCAGTATCCGTAAGCACAAAGGCTTATAAAGTCAGGTTATATAAAATAACTTAAAGAATCGCAAATCGTCAGAACAAAACACTCACGACAAGGCACTCACACACACACAAGTGACAAGTCCAAAAGTAACGAAACGGTTTCATTTTCAAGTTATGTTTTTTATCTCAAACTCGCTAGTGCAAAAGCTATACAGCCAAGGATAAGGACTCCAGGGAGTAATAAATCATTTTCACTATGAGGAATATAAAAAATATATATATTCTTTCATAAAAATGAGTCCTTACATTCTGAAGTGACTATAATTTCCTATTAAAATCTATATTACTAAATCAAATACTTGTGCTTGGTCACAATCAATCTTATGTATCGTAATAAAAAATGACAGAGCTAAAACAAACTGATCAAGCCAAATCAAGCTTTATAAATCAACTATTTTTTGGAGACTTCTACACATGAAGCTAATATTATGGAAATTCACAAAAAAAAAACAAAATAAACAAACGAACTAGTTAATTTTCTAAACGCTCACTGTTTATTTAAATAAGGATTCGCTAAAATTCTTTACCTAACGGTTTCAATTAGGCCCAATTGCGAAAATGTGAGTTAGCTAGCAATAGGCTTAATATTGATTTTTGTCTCTATCAGTTCGATAGAAAGTGACCGCGGAACGTTTTAAATCAGATCGTTTTAAGCCGGCTAAGTCAGGTCTGTGCTTAAATCAATCAATCAATCAACAGTCTGCCGCCGTCCATTTGCTTTCAGTTGGTTGAATGCAAAATGGCGTGCAAAAGATATGAAGGATGGTAAAAGTTCTAGTATTGCAATGACAGAAATGTATATAAAACTATTTCCGTGGCATCTTTTTAATATTCGAATAAAACTTTAAAAAAAAGACATTTTAATCTAAGTTTAAGTTACCAGTGCAGAGCTTAACTTATGTCGCTAGTTGTGTCGCTAGGTGTTTACTAACCATGAAGATACCCATGCTGAACTTATGTCGTCGCTAGTTGTGTCGCTAGGTGTTTACTAACCATGAAGACCAATATACATAGCCTCTTTCTTATTTCAAGTCAAAACACCGTCTGCCGTACGGACATAGTTCTGTTGTAATTTTATTGTGAGGGTTCAATGTGTGCCATTATGCGGACCATAAAAATACTTATACTTAGTCTCTGTATTTTGGTAGATTTTTCTAAGAGAGTCGCATTCAGGCAGAGGCTTGGCTAATGATTTTTGTAAATTACGTAACCATATATTAAGCTTTACTTAGCCTGACGCCGTACTGATGGCAAGCCAAGTTTGTTTAGATTCAAGGTATTGCTTTTATTCTTTAAGTATTAAATTTTCATGTGTCGTTTAAAAGGTCCAATTGTGTTTTATTTTCACTTTTGTTTTATTTAAAGCCTATTCACAATGAATAGGCTTTAAATAGATTCCCATCAAATGAATCTTAAATTTGAATTTAGGTCATCTGTGCCAAACATGGTTTAAGTATAAATTTATAAAACACCTCTATTTAATATTTTGCATGTGACATAAATGAAATTGTTACCAAGATACAGATTACTGGCGTTATTTATCTAATATACTTTTAAGTAGTTATTTAATAGTTTTATAAATTACATCTATATTTTTTATCTGATTTACGTCTACGATTATTGATTCTTAGTAACAGTCAATGGTTTGCCACTTCCTGCAAAATTCTGTTGATATCTGCAGTAACTATCTTTAAGGCGTATTATTCCGTACAAGCTTTCGTTTACCAATTTAAGAAGCATAGGAAAAATAATAGAAAGAAATACACTAACTAGGTAACTAACAAACAATAAAGCAATGCTTTTATTCTTTTCAGTAACTTAAACTCACTCTTTCTCTTTCGTACATCCATAAATTTCTCCTGCGGCATTGCAGTCCTTCTTAATACATGCCAATTGGTAAATGTAAACAAATGTACAATACATTTGTAACGAGAAGATACAACAGAAATTCAACATTGGATTCAATTTAAAGCTACGTTATTTATAAAAATAATTAAAATTGGTTTACATTTAACCCGTCAGCATACTATCTACGATAATTTAAATGCAAAACAGATTAAAGTTAATTTATGACTTAATAATGTTCTCTACAGCTTTATAAATCTTTGGGTTAAATCTTTTTAATAAAATGGCTGACTCTAACGATGTTAACTTAATAGTTAAACAATTTACGTAACTATCTCAACAAACTATGCAATTTATCAATCAGAAATTTAACTACATGACATATACGTTAACTTAATTCTGATTTTCATTATTTTTAATGGCTTCCCCGGATATTAATCTTTTGAACTTTATTCTCCGTCAAAAGTTCTTAACTTATTAAAATTTGTAAATGCTTTCCATAACTTGTAACGTGCCTTTTCATGTTTGATGATCTATGATAAGAAATGCAAGTTCTGATTGCAAGATCGGACTCTTGATTTAAACTCAAAACTAATGAGTTTTGAACCATTCGTGAAGTTATAAGTTGCAGCTACCGTGAAAAACTAGTACTGTTAAAAAACTAGTGTAAATCAGTAATTATTCACTAACTAGACTATCCACAATAAAAATTAATGAATGACTTTGAATAAATCAGAATAACTTCTAATTTTTTTACATAACAATGTTGTAACATGGGTTTTTTTTTGTACGCACTTTCCTGAACTTGGCTCTTTCCTAATAACCGTTTAGTGTACCAGAAATGAAATTCGATCGTTTTGAAATTCGATTGTATCGATCGAGTTAGGTTCGATACTAATCTAAGAAATAAAGTATAAGCTTCATTTCACTTTCGATACATCAGAGTCTGGCTGGCAGGTCTGGCAGGTCTGGCTTCAGAGTGCCCAACACCTTTCACATAACATTTTATATTTATTATTTTAAAATTAATTTATTATGTCTACTCTAGGTAAAACAAGGTACTGGAATTATGACATTAAGAATTATTTAGTGGAACAATCAAAAGTTTGATTTTGTAAGCTTAAAATACGTTTGGTATTAAAGAATATTAAAAAGTTAGAAAATAAATTAAAGACATAGTTTTTGACATAGTATTTATTCTGATTCATATATGAGAAGTATCTAATCTTATGACTGGGCAGTTGTAACATTATTTTCTAACCTTGCCCAGCCAAAATACCAAGTGATGATTGTGGCAATGTGTGCGCAGCAACGCACTGCCCTCCGGCCTACCTTGCAGTTTCAATAATATTGCTTATTCTAGCATCTGTTATGTATTACTTTGTTGCACTCCGATTACCTAATCAGTAAATAAAAAAAATACTCTTAATTTTAACAATTACATTATTTTATTCCTAACCTGGGCAGCCGAAAGCTAGGACTGAAATGAAGCATTTGTTGGGCATTATTATCGGGGCATTGTTATGCTAAAAATCATATTTCGTTTACGACGTAATAGCGCTGTTGGTAGTAGTCCTGCTTCATTCGACGGAGGTCCCAGGTTCGAACCTTGTTTATACTATAAAACAACAGTTTATAACAGCTCACATTGATTGATAGAGTAGCCACTTTTAAATAATTAACTTAGAATATTTAACTTATATTTTTTTGTAATGAATATTTTCTTTATTTAATGTACATAAGTAAATATTGACGGCCTGTTTGGTGTGGAGGTAAGTAGCCTTGCCTTCCATGCCAGAGGTCCCGGGTTCGGATCCTGATAGCGGCAGATATTTAATTATATTTGCTTTCTAGTCATGTATGTGTATGTATGTTTATTTAAGTTTATTTCTAATATTTATATATATATATAAAAAATATGTATGTGTGTTTATATATTTCTGAAGTTTATTTATCCGTTATGTAGTAACCATATCACAAGTTCTTAATGATACTTAATTTAGGCTAGATAATGTGGTGTGATAGTTAGAAATATTTATTTTTTTATTTGTATACATCAGTTCGAGGGCCATTTTTTCAGTGCTCAAATAGCTTTTATCAGAAAGGATAATTTCGGAACTTTGAATTTCTATGGAAAGACTCAAGTGTGGAAATTCTTCTACTGATGAAATTTATCTGAGCATTAAAAACGGCCCTTAAAAGTATAATTAACTTAAGTAGTATTGTTTGTACGAGCTATTTATTTGCAACACATATACAACGAATTTAAAAGATTTATATATGGAAAAATATTTACATTTCCAGAATATATAAATAAGTCGACGTTAGTTAGTCGACGACCGAGTAGCGAAGTACGCCTGCCTCGTACTCCGAAGGTCCCAGGTTCGGGTCCTGGCCGGGGCATTCATTTGTGTAATGATTATAAATGTTGGTTCTCGGGTCATGGCTGTTGACATTTATGTATGTATGTTTATTCTGGGTTCCCCCCAGTTCGCTGTATGGTCATCCATAACACAAGCTCTGCTTACTTTGGGGCCATACAGTTGGTGTGATTGTCTGGGGATTTATTATTATTATTATTATAAGTATTTAAAAAATATCATGAAAATGATAAAAATACACAACAAATAAAAACTGCCCCTAAAACTGCTACTGAAGGCAACGTTGCCAAAACGCTGGCCGAATTACCCCGCTGGATCGCAATGGGAATTCGTTGTGCGAGGTAATAAGTAATGGAATTTAAATCATCAGTTTGTAATAGATCCATCAAATAATATTGTTTTTAATCGAATATTTATTTATTGTATTTAGCGTGAGCTGTATTTCAGATGCTAGTTCCTTCCCAATCTGTATACATATGTTTATTTTACTCTCATATGGTACATTATATAAAAATAAACGAGAAAAAACACAATAACCATGTTAATGTGATCGAGCATGATAATCATCAAAACCTTAAAGCATTTGTATGTTCCTAATACTAGGTTTAAGGATTATTTTAATGATTTTATGTATCAATTTGATTATACATAATAAAAACGCAAAACTCCCTGAATCATGCAGCCATTCAATGTAATATTGCTAATAAATTCTCTGTTTCATCGTAAGTTAAACTGTGTAACCATATTATAAGTTTTTGTTTAGTTACGTTAGTTTTTGATAGATTACGAACTTTGTGGATGGCATTAAACTCACAATACAATTTAGGGGCTTGAAAACTGTAACAGTTGCTGGCAAAATAACTTTTAATAGCAGGTGTTTTTCAACACTTCTATGTGCCGTATATAAAAGAGGTTATCGCACAAACAAACTTGCTGACAACTATAACTGGCCACTTACAAGTCTGTCATTATTTGTAATTTGATTAACAGATAGAATATGTAAGATTGTTCTATGGCATTCTATCGCGGGCAGCGGCCCCGTTAATACCAAAATAATAATAATAATAACTAAATGTATTACTTTAAGTCTCTCTATTCTAAATATATAAAGTTAATCAAGTAAAGTGGTTGTTCTTATTGATCTTATTCTTGTATCAGGAAGCCCTCCTAGTAGTAGGAATAAACCATTTTTGTACCCGGTACATTAGAGTAGCGTCTTATGCACTGATATATAAATAATTGGCGCACTCTCATAACACTAGCTTTTTCATATAAAAGTGTTGTAGGATATAGGAAGGGTTAGCAGGGCGCGTTGAGCTCGTTCGGCTTCGATTATAAGTGTCTTAGCTGCAGCTCCCCATGACCTTATGCAGTAAGTCATTACACATTCTGCGAGTGCTTTGTAGTAGAGTGTTTGGAGTAGTAATGCCAAATCCGAGACAATCCTAAGCTCTTTGAAAATGTAAATTAGTTTCCTAAGTCTATTAGCCACGTAAGGGATGTGCTTATTCCATTTCAGCTTGTCGTCAATAAATATCCCTAGGTACTTTATATTGTCTTCTCGCTGTAGTAGCGGGCAGCCACAGTTTCCTACTTTGCTAGCGTCTTGGCGATTGCATGGATGAATATGATTTTTTAGCAGGTGAAAACTTGGTGAAGACGCAGCAGTTTTCGAGAAACATAAGAACTTCGTTTTATAAGTATTAAGCGTCAATAGACAGTTCTCCAGCCACGCAGTTACTTTTCTCATTCCAGTTTCGGCTATATGTCGTATTTGATCCCACATGTCGCCATAAAATAATATGACTGTGTCGTCTGCAAACAACTGGATCTCGGAATTTTGAATATCCAGTTGTGATAACTCGTTAACATATATCAAAAATAGATAACTTCCTTGAATTATGCCACATTTGTGACGAAGGCTGAAGAAATTCTCTATTTTCAACACCTGATCTCGGTGTCTTAGGTAATCCTGGAACCACACAAGAGCGCCAACCCTTATCCCAATACTCTCGAGCTGCGAAAGCAGGGTGGGTATTGAGACAGTATCAAACGCCTTCTGTAGGTCCAGGAAAACCACCACGCATTTTTTGCCTTTATCCAAGTGGGCAATTATTCTGGAAGTTAAGGTTAAGACGGCGTCACCTGTAGATTTTGATGTAGAGGGAACCGTTGATGATCAATTAAAAAATTTGTTTACTTCTGTGTAATTCATAAGCCTTTTGTTAGTTACTTTCTCTAATACTTTTGATACAGAACTTAGTAGGGAAATGGTCCTATAGTTAGTAGGTTGAATCGCCTGATTTAAATACACGGCATATTAATGCAGTTTTAAAGCTTTTGTGAAATATGCCATTTTCATAACTAAGATTAAAAATGAAGGACAAGGGTGTCGACAAAAGCTGACGGCAATCCTTGAGTAAATAATAATTTATTTCGTCATGTCCCGGCGCACTACTGTGTGATACCTCCAGGGAATATAGCCGACCTTCGTTAATACGAAGATATACCCATATACATGCATGGCAAATATATCGATGTGTGGGTACCCACATAACACGCTTTAGTAGCTAGCATTTCCAACTTAAAGCGCAGACTTGCATAGTCACCGAGAGACGGAATGAATAAAACAGACCCTTACGGGCTCTTAATAATATAAATTGCTTAGCAAATGTAAATTTTGATGAAGTCAATATATAAAGTATAAATTCGCAAAACAAAATCTATATTTAAGAGGGCCTTAATAAATTTTATCCGTTTGTCGTTTCTGAGTGCCAATGTTAGGTAACTAATCACCCAGTCGCAAGCCCTTAGGGCCAAGTAAAAAGGGACTGTAATCAAATAACGCATATGTATCCATCTAAGCTCTTAGGTCGATATAAATCAACTCTAGGTTATAAAAGAGCCTACGCTCGTTGATGTCTTCTATTCGTAAGTTAATCGATCCAAATTATTGATCTTCCAGGAAGATCGGTGATTTATTTTTTAAAATAATGAAGTTCATGAGGAGTAATGAATTTATCTTACAGCTTATTTATCTACATTTACTTTTAAAGATGCGTTTGTTTAACAGTTGAGTTTTTGTGTTTAATTGACGTTGAGTCTTTATTTATTACATTATTAATCTAAGAAATGACAACCAACAATTATATTGAGGACGGGTTGATGCCGAAATGGAATAACACAAGCTGTGTGTGAAAAATTAAAGAAATTATTTTTTTATTTGAAAGACCCATTTATGCCATTGTGTTTTGAATATGACATCATTCAAATGTCCGCCGTGTCCTCGAACGGTTGCACGGATCCGAGAGGTCCAATTTTCAATGACTCTGCTGCATAAATCCTGCTGAATCTGAGTGTTGGCCTGGGTTATGTTGACTTTCAGTGCATCAGTCGATTGCGGTTTATTGGTATAGACCTATCACTTCAGAAACCCCTACAAGAAAAAGTCTAGCGGGGTCAAATCGCACAATCTTGGTGGCCAATTCACGTCACCTCTGCGAGAGATAACCCTACCCTCAAATCATTCCTGCAGAATGTCCATTGTGTCGTTTGCTGTGGCACGTAGCGCCGTCTTGCTGGAACCACATGTCATACAGTTCCATATCGCTCAATTGGGGCCAAACATTTTTTTATCTTGGATGTGTAACGCTCGCCGTTGACGGTGATGGCCTCACCAACGTCGTTTTGAAAGAAGTACGCACCAAAGACGCCGCTGGCCCAAAATCCGCACCAAACAGTAACTTTTTGTGCATGCATTGCCACGTGGTACACTTTATGTGGGTTGTGGTCGTCCCATATACGGCAATTTTGTTTGTTGTCGTAGCCATTCATCCAATAATGCGCCTCGTCGCTAAAGATGATTTTTCGACCAAAATTGGGGTCCTATGCCAAACGTTCCGAAGCCCAGTCAGCGAACAAACGGCGTTCTCTATGGTCATTAGCTTTGAGTTTCTGGGTCAGTTGGATCTTGTATGGGTGCAGGCCTAAGTCCCGACGCAAAATTCTCCAAGTTAAAGGCCGAGTTCTTGTGCATGGCGAAAAATCGACTGCCTCGGATTCGCCTGCACACTTTCACGGACAGCGGCAATATTCTCAGCCGATCTGACGTTCCGTTGACGTAAGGGTATAGTTTGATCATTTACCTAACCAGTCGTCTCAAATTTGGCCAGCAAACGTTGAAGAGTCGACTTTGAAGGGCCAACGCGTCTGCCGTAAATTGGACGTAATGCGCGCAATGTTTTCACTAATGAACAATCATTTTGATAATAAAGTGGACAAAGTGGATAAGTTAATGAATAATCATTTGGACGGACTCAATAAAAATTAACAGATTTGACAGTTCCCGTCAAAACAACATGGCGGCCACAAACTGTCCAAATCGACCCGCCTTATTTGAAAGGCCCTTTAGTTTTTGGCACTTAATTTTCAAAGAAAGAAAATACATTCATTAACAGAAAAACAATTCTGGTTTTTATTGACGCCATATATAAGAAACAAACGTGTATAGGACGTAGGTATTTCTCGAAGTTAGTGCTCCATTCCAATTTTGTTAATTAATAAATCATCAAAGTTTGACATATATTTATAACCCGTTTTATTATATATTTTATCAGCTAGAAAAATATATCACATTAAGAAAAAAAATAATTCGCCTTGGCTTAGTACTAACTACTAGTAGTAATAACTACGCAGAGCAATTACAAAAATTGTGACAAAACTGAAATAAAAATCTCAAGTGAACAAAGACAAAACAATAATTTTAATGTTGGGAAGAAAAAACTCGCCAAGCAAATTATTCAAATTTAACGATATATGAAAAATGTACTCATTGTAATCCATAAATTTTTTACAACTATCTATTTGTAAGTCACTTATAAAAACTTATTTTATTATATTTTGTATAAATCTTTTCACAAACAGCAACAAAGATACTAAGTACATGAATTTTCTTTTTACAACCCCATAGTTCGGATGTGTCGTTCATATAACGAATTATTAGTGGACACGATGGGCTGGATATATTCATATATAAACATATTATGTTTAGATATATAGTGAAAAATATCCTCAGCTGAACTTACCCACTTAATTTTATGTTTTGTAGTATTTAAGGTAATTTAAGACATTGTTTATTATCTATTCTTGATTTTCAGTCTACTTATTAGCGCGATAACTTTTAATCATGCTGTGTGTACACGCTTTTGGGTTTATATCTAGTTTTAATAATAATAATCTAGTTTTTATTAAGTTTAAGATATGATAGTAAGATGTTGTGTATGCCATAATAATAAATAAATAAATAAATTACCTTAAAGAATTCAATATTTCACTTTTACTTACCTAGAACCACTTCGAAATTCACAGAATAATTACCTATAAAATATAGCTTCGATACATTGCGTAAAAAATATTTCATTTCAGATTACTCTGCTCATTTCTATTTATTTACTCCACCAATAAGAGCGGAGTATTTGAATTAAGAAAACGAATTCAATTTATAACCGTAATCATTTTGATAATTAGTATTATTGTAGGTAATAGATAAAAAAATTTAACGTATGTATAATTATTATTAATATAAATATTGCTTTGAATCTTAATATAATAAATTAACTTACAGACGTATACATTCATAACTTCATATATTATCGTACAATATTAAAACATAGCTACTTTTGTTTCTATACGTTTCAATCCTAATATTGATTTTATAAACAAGTTTTACCATTTATAGTTTACTGGCTAAATAATTATTCTTCGTCGTTTGAATACAGTTCTAAAAAACTGAACATATCGTGAAAAAAATTAAACGATATGCGATCTACACTCAAAATCAACTTCAGCCCGTTTACTCTCGACTCTCGCTCCGCGCAAGATCCTTAGGGCGGTAGAAGGGGCCGGTTAATATAACGCGCCGAATGCTCAAGAGTCGGCAGTCGCAACCTGCGTCAGACCGGAGACATGAGGGCGCTGACATTCACGGTGGGTGCTGTGCAGTGTTGTGCCGTGTTGTGATTTTATCGATAGTTTTTATTTTGGATTTTTTTATCGATAGATTTAAGGATTTTCTGGTTGATTTTGTGTGGATATTTTTGTCTTTTTTTAGGGGCTCAAAAATGGTGTTGTTCCTGGATTTTTGTGTGACTATTTATTATCGGGTTTATTTTATGAAGTTATTTTTTTTACCTCATTTAATTTATAAAAATTAAAAAAGATGGTGAAAAAGTGAAAAGCAGACTTCTAAAACTTTATTTAAAATATAATTTATTTGTTAATACAAACCTCAACCAGGAACAAATTGTCGTTAATATTTTGTGCTATATTAAATTAATAATGTTATCCCACAAAAGAGAGCTTTATAAAGTGAAACTTAAAACTAATGACGCAAAATTAATTAAGTTTAAACTATCTATTGTTAATAATAGTTTTAAAATCCTTCTCACTTTTGAACACACAACCCATCAATCACATCGCGGGCGTACATGAGAACCGCATGACACTAATCAGAAAGCATCGGAAATAATCCACAAAAACTATCTAATGATCTTACAGTCATACTATTGTTCGCTTTTTCATGCAATTACCCAGGCGTATTAGGTTTAATATTTCTATATTTCTAAATGAAATGAAATGAAATATTTATTTCTCAACATTGACAATTACTTGTTCTTATTGACGTCAAATAAAACATGATTCTACCACCAGTTCGAAAAAACCTTCGTGAAGAAGAACTGGCAAGAAACTTCACGGGTATCTTTTTTTCAAAATAAATTTACAGAGTCTCTTTATGTCTATACAAAATTATTCTTTTCTGCATCTGTTAGCTCGGCAAGTCTCCCTCCCCCCAAGTATCCAAGTAAAAGGTTGGTAATTACTCTATTATGTCGAATTTAAGTTTAATTTGTAATTGTTCGCAGTTATGGCTGTCGCTGGCCTGCGCGGCGAGCCTCGCGGTGCCCGTGCCCGAGGACACAGCGGCCGCCGTCCGCGACAAGCGCTCCCCCGGCGGCTGGCACTCGCCGCCTCCTGAAGGAGTCTGGAAAAAGAAACTCGTTTGGAAGGAGGAGTGGAAACAAATCTGGAAAACGGAGAAGAAACTAGCCTGGAAAACCGAGTGGAAAACTGAAAAAGTACCCGCCTGGAAAACCGAACAAGTCCAACAATGGAAGGAAGAAAAAGTACCCGCCTGGAAAATCGTACAAAAGCCTATCTGGAAAGAAGTCCAAGTCCCCATTTGGAAGGAAGTCCAAGTGCCTGACTGGAAGAAGGTCTGGAAACCAGTATGGAAGGAAATTCAAGTCCCTGTAACAAAGACTATTCAAGTGCCCGAGTGGAAGCAGAACTACGTTCCTGAATGGGTTAAGGAAGGAGTTCCTGGTGAGAAATATTTAGGTAAAGATGACCATGGGTGGGAATACACGAGCCACGACCTCTGGAGGAAAAAGCTCATCTGGAAACCTGTATGGAAGAAAGTGTGGAGAACCGAGCACAAACAAGAATGGGTCACAGAAAAGAAACTGGAATGGAAAGAGGAATGGAAGCAAATCTGGAGAACGGAAAAGAAACAAGCTTGGGCAACAGAGAAGAAGCAAGCGTGGGTAGATGAGAAGGTCCAGATATGGAAAATAGTAAAGAAGGAAATATGGGTGCCTGTGCAGAAGAAGATCTGGGTAGAGAAGCAAAAAGAGGTCCAGGTTCCAGTGTGGAAAACCGTGGAAGTGCCCGCATGGAAGAAAGTCTGGAAGCCGGTGTGGGAGAAAGTGTGGGTACCCATCCACCATGAGCACCACGAACACCACGAACACCACGGATGGGATTAATCCGCAGTAGGTACGGTAATTTTGTACATATCCATAGTAAGTAAGTTATAGTCATTGTTACCCCTTGTTACCGAATGATACCAATTTTGTAAATATGTGCCTGTGTAGTATCCATGTGATGTCCAGACGTCTGGAGGGTAGGTTGGCGTACGCGAAGGCGAATGATTGGCTAGAAGCGAATGCTCAAAAACATTTTTTTAATTTTCTTTAATCGGCTAGCGAATTTTTGACTTTGCGTGCGCCCGTTAGGAAGTGAACGCGTCAATTTATATACGATAATATTCACAGTGTATTAGATTTTGTTACCTTAAAAATATTTTAGTTCACTTCCTAAAGGATTTTAAAAGTACACATTTTCAGGAAATTTTTTTCAGAAGAAATATTGTAAGTATAGGTGTGAAGCAGTATTAAATTGCAGTTTTGTTTTCATTTTTTTTTAAATTTCGTATTTGCTGATTTGAAAGTACAAGATATTCAAACATACACATAGATGATGTAAAATATAATATTCCAAACTGCTCCTTAAACTGCCAGAAAGAGGCTATTGAGATATTCCAGTAAAGTATTCGGATACGTACATCTGTTATCAAAAACAGATTTGTACGCATTCATTAAATTCGCAAAATGTTTCTTTGCTAATAAGACAACTGTTTATTTTATGAATCAAAATAAAATAAAATAAAACATTATCAGTAAAGAGACAGCAATCTTTAAATATTGCCAAAATAAAAAAAAAGCTTTAAATTTTTTACCGGTTTTACTGTAAAAAAATACCACTGAGTGATTATAATATTTTTGGCAATATGTAGTTTGCTATTCAAGGTACAAATAACTTTAAACAGGCTCCTTAATTTTAAGTACAATAACTCTTTGTTATTTTTATAAGTTTTAAAATAAATAATTTGATGGTTATTTTGTGTATTATTTATTGTCATTGTTTCAAACATGGATTTTCAAATACAAGTAACTACAAAGCAAACATTTTTCTCGTTCAATTATTTTAATTCCTCTTTATTAAACGACTATTTAAATTCTTATTTAATAAATCAAATATGGTATTTTTTCTTCATGATGAGTTTTGAATACTTTCGATTAATTTATTTGAGTGTTATTACGACTAATCCCCCAAGCTTAGCTTTTCACCAGTACCGCACACAAATCTAAAATGTAATTTTATTTGTATTCTTAATTTGACGTATTTCTTCCCTATTTTTTTTAATACGAACTCCATAAAGGCTGAGACCATAAAATTATAACTAAAAATGAAAAACTTCTTCAAAAAGTCATAATTGTAGTTATAAAGTCTTGTCATGTAGTTGTAGAATGACTAAAGTGTAACGAGGAGCGTAACACGATGCCGGGTAAAACGATCAATGATTTATTTTATTTAGTGGCTGGTTGTGAATGATCCTACTGCGCCTGAGACGGAAAAACAGAAATCTGCGGAAGCCCTTTGTAAGTAATAGTGAGAATCTAATTTTAGTACCTGATCCTTTAAAAAAAAGTTGCAAATTTAAGAATAAATTTTTTTTACTTCCTGTAATTTCTCCAAAACATTAACTTATGTTGTAGGCTATAAATTATTCCGTTTCGCAACTAGATGTAGGTATACTACGGGAAGAGAGATTACAGGAGATTCGAATGCAAATCCGAACCACAAAAATCTATTTCACTCAAGTACTTGTAAAATTATTTAGACTACCTAAGCCCAAAAAGTAGTTTTAAACTTTGCTACTGAATCTCTCTCTCACACACTCTCTCCAAGTGATAGTTTCCGATGGTGGAGATTGCCTTCCTTGTCTTCCTCTAGTCGTGTAGCTTGCCACTAAATACATAATCCAAGTTGCCCTGATACGGTCAAATAATATTAAACTCGAGAATCGTTAACCCCAGAATAGAATTTTAATTCCTCTTCCGGATAGCATGTTACGAAGGCTCGATTAAGATCAATTAACTCAATACCATCGCAAGAAAGTCTCAATATTCTGTAACAAAAGCAATTTCCGCATTTCTTTTCAAATTTTCCCTCGGTTTCACCCGTATGACCTCTCGTTAAGTCTCACATTGCCCGTATTCATTACCACTGCGCAGAAATCTCGACAACATTCGATATGAGCCCACTAATGACATATTTTATTACAGTTTCTCTTTGGAAAATGTTGTTAAATTCACGTGTCGACACGCAGCTACGTCAAAGTAATCCAATCATGATTGGATGAAATCACCTTATTATTTATTCACCTTATAGGCAATGGCGAACCGAAATGTTTTATCCAAAAAATTCTTTAAAAAAAAGAAAACGTCAATGCCCAGGGCATGGTCCTTTATTCATATTTCGTTGCACGTCTGTTTTTTTCTCTTTCAAGCACGTCTAATAATTACTGCGGGCAATGCCTAGTTGAGTTTGGAACTCCGAAAACGCTTATCGTTGCTATCCATTTAAGGCGCTTTATTTCATCTGTAATTGTTATTAAAAATATATATTGTTATTAAAATAATAATGCTGTTTAGAACAGGAATTACACAAAGCTTTTTAAAGAATATTGGCAAAATCACATACATTGTCAGTAACGCTTTTATTTTCGCAGAGCATTCACGTATCTCAAATTGAATATGTGAATGTTTGAATGATGGATAATTAAAATGCAATGATAAGATTTATATAGAAGTTTGAAATAAAAAGTAGAAATTATAATCTAACCTCAAAAAACATGTGAAAACGTTGTTTACTTAATAGGAATTCGATTAGAGGGTTAATACGTTCATATAATGATCAGATGAAACTATTGAAATAAAAAAAAAAACACCCTAATTTCAATCGTGAAGATGGCTGGAAGCTTTCTTCAACATGGGATCTAAAGATTATTTTAAACCGTGACAAAACAATTGACATAAGGGCTTATTGAAATGGCGGCTCAATGTCTTTGAAGTTTGACAGATTGACAGAATATAATTTTTCTAGATGTCTATGAAAAAATAAATGGCGTTGTTACGGGAATAATTGGATTTTATTATATTTCTAAGTATCCCCAACAACTATCTCAATATTTGAGCTTGGTAAATACGTGTCTAATATTGACCTATAAAATAAATATAGCCCGGTTTTGATATGATTACAATTTATAAATATTACAAGGTACCCCAGTCTGCCATTTTGAGCAGTTTGCCTGAGCGGGCGTAGACCCTGGAATCAAAGATTTTTTTATTGATAGTTATAAAAGCTGCATTTACTCATTTGTTTTAAAAAGTTTTTAATTATGGCCAGCGTGAGTGTTATATTAAAATTTATGTTCATTTTCTTGCTTTTATTTTAGGTTTTAGTGATAGTAGAGTGATAGCAGTAGAGTTTGTTAAGATCTCGATTGCTACTACAGTCCGTCATATTGTGACGGCCATAACAATCAAGCTTACGTGGTTGTGTTCCAGTCAAAGGAAAGAACAGCCAGTGGTAATAGCCTGCTATTGGCAATGAACCATTAATCGGTAATCACAACAATCAGAAACCCAACGAATAATGATGTGTCGCGGATGCCACTTCACCATCGGAAATCATGTTTATATTATAAAATTATTATTAAATCATGTTTATAAAATATTCATAGTAAATATTACAATAATACTGATCAACAAGTATAATGGTAACTCCATAGGATTGTTTCAACTGGCCAGTATCCACCTTAACCATGAAGAATTATAATAATCATTTAACCTTAAAATAAAAACTTTAAGGAAAATGAAATCAATCAATACTATAAGACAGCCTTAATAATTGCCGCCCACATTGTCGTATTCATTAATTAATTGTTTTTGTATTTTGTTTTTTTTTTTTCAAGGCAATAAAGAGTTCTCATTATTTTTATTATAATCCCACTCCAGCAATTTATCAGCCTTACCCAATTAAGGGGTGTTGTCAGGCACTTTGTAGTCTAACACGATTGCCTACTGGGGGTAGCCTGACTTAATAGTGCATACCTTCGAAATCATTTCTTAGATATTATTATGTGTTTTCCTTAATATCCTTATCCTTAATATATATTTCTTATATCCTTATTACTCTTTGGTGAATTTGACCCGCACAACGAGAAAGCAACGCTTGACGACCGAGTGGTGTAGTGGTAAGTAGCCCTGCCTCATACGCCGAAGGTCCCAGGTACCAGTACCAGGTACCAGGTGGCCAAGGCATTCATTTGTGTAATGATCATAAATGTTGGTTCTCGGGTCATGGCTTTTTACATTTACCCCCCAGTTCGCTGTATGGTCTCATCCATAACACAAGCTCTGTTTACTTTGGGGCCATACAGTTGGTGTGTTTGTCTGGGGATTTATTTATTTATTTAACTACTGCACCACAGACGCTCCTATCATATCAACATCAAGTTAGAATTCAATAGAATACATAATTTGACAACCGCAGGTTGACTAATCCGGAACTGCGAGTAGAATGACAATTCACTACTTATTGCCAGCGACTATTGCTAACACGGCTAGTCCATGTTTGATATTCACCAAATCAGCCTTTTTGCAATCGCATAGGCTAAGCATTATGTAAACAATATTTGCAATGGAGCCTAGTCTAAGACGCGTACTTAGGTATATCTCAGAAGGAGAAACGTGCACTTTACACGTAACTCACTTTCACCAACAAGTCCTAGTTTTTTTCTTGAAATTAAAATATGTTTCGTGCTTTTTGACATTTCAATTTGGTATGCAAACATTTGGAAGTGTCTGCGTCAATTGACAATTTGAGCTATTGCTAAATTCTGTTTTGCTCGAGTGCATTACTAATATTAGTTTGATTTTGTGCAGTTACTCTTTAAAAAACCTCTGATGAAGGCTCTATCAGACAGTAAACGTGATGTCAAGTAGTTGCAATCGAACCTTACATCTTGAATTTGGCATAAGGCTTCAGCCGTCTGGTTTTATACCAGACACAGAAACGATTGCATTTTACACGGCCAATTAGAATTCAATTTTTATGCTACTTACTAACTCCACATAGCTAAAACTAATGCTCATCCAGTGAAACCTCTAAACCGCCTTCATCCAGAATCCTTTGCCAGAGTTTTGTGGAGCAACTAGGCAGCCGCTGAATGCCTGCTTCGTGTTAACTATGTAACAACACCAGGAAACTTGTACAATTATCTTAGAGCTCACGCACCAGTAATTTTTATCAAGTTTTTATCCCGGTGGAGAAAGTTGCATTAAACTTGTCATGAGAACATCAAGTAATCAGGCATCAGAGTCGACGGCCTGTTTGGTATGGAGGTAAGTAGCCTTGCTTTCCGTGCCAGAGGTCCCGGGTTCAAATCCTGGTAGGAGCAGATATTATATTATATTAGCTCTCTAGTCATGGATGTATATGTACGTTTATTTAAGCTTATTTCTAATACTAATATATTTAAAAAAAAATCTATGTGTGTTTATATATTTCTTAAGTTTATTTATACGTTATCTAGTATCCATAACACAAGTTCTTAATGATGCTTAATTTGGGCTAGATAATGTGGTGTGATTGTTAGAAATATTATTTATTTATTTTATTATTTATTTACTATGTTACGGTTTCTTCTCACTTAGCCAGAAACGTAGATACTCCGTACATATAATATCTACTGCATTGAGGTTCTCCGTTCTCCTTAATGCGCCTAAATTTAGATTTTTTCGAAACATAGGTAGCTAGGTGATAACGGTTTCTTGAGTAGCAATTCAAGTACCAACTTATAAAAAACATATTTTTATTATACACGTGGTTTCTTTGGATAGATGCACTGTAAATACATACGCAATGTTAGTTGAATTTAGACATAATTCGTCTACCTTTAGATTTATCCTAGATAATGACGGAAGTGGTAGCAGCAAATTAAAGTTGTGGGTTCAAATGTTAAAACGGACTGTAGTTTAATTGCTAGATGAACAACTAAAGTTTATGTTAATAAAATTACTTCACATCTATGACTGGTTACAAGAAGGGGTCAAGTACCTACTTATATAAAACATGTTTCATTATAAACAAAGCTTATTCTACACTTTAAGATAGTACTTCATGAATTAAGAGTGAGTTTTGGGATACGATCTCATAAGTGTTATAATATATATGCATGTACGAGTTTGTAATAGACAAGTTTATCTTTTTCGGAGACCTCTGTGGCCACCAAAGGCAGCCACTGAAGGTGACAATCTGTCTGATTTCGACCGCACTGAGGGCCTTGAAAAGTGCTACTCGACGATGGAATATAAATGTCAGTAAATGTATGAAATTGACACACCTTTGATTGAACACTTCGCATGCTTATGTTAATTACATACATTTAGCCTTCTATTCACTTTTTATTCTACATTATTTACTTGAGGCATTTAAAACGAATGTAAAGAATTACTATCTTTCTTTGTGATATGTATTGGTATACTTTAAGAATATTTATTACAAAAGTTTAATAATGGTATTTATGGATATATGTATTTGTCTACTATATTACATAAATATTTTGCTAAAATGCACTACCCTACAGCAGTTCTAATTAAAATATATTTTATAAATTTCAAGTTTGCCTGGAAGAGATCTCTCTTTGTGATAAGGCCGCCCACATTGTCATTATCTTTTTTTGTAGTCTTAATCTTAGTGTATTTTAATTTTGTAACAGGTTTGGCAATAATGTATATTATTATTTCACAAAGTGAAGTAGTAAAATAACGTTTTTAAAGAGTCATGGAGAGTTTCCATGTGTGATTTTGATGGATAAATTACCAAAAATACCTAAACTATATACAACAGTTTTCAAGTATATCATATAAGAAGAGACAATATGTTTTAATCAAAATAAAAACATATTGTAGCTTAATTGTGTTTATTAACATCAAAATATAACTAGTCATAAATATTTACAATTCTAGAACGTACATATAAGTGTATTAAATTAATAATTATAAGATAAAATTATGCTACTAATAAAAAACTAAATCTAACTTGAATTGAAGGCAACATAGCCAAAAGGGTGGCCGAATTACCACGCTGGATCGCAACAGAAATTCAATGTGCTAGGTAGGTGCCAGCCTGAGGATTATATTATATTGTAGCTTAAATTTTCAGTGTCTCTTCTGGTTGATATTTAAGGGTACTTGAGCTTAGGAAATAAATGCATAACTTCGATCAGAACTTTATACGAATACTGTAATGAAAATTTCTATAAAGTTATTTAATTTAGATTACCTTCGATCTGATTTTTGTAAATAATAATAATGCTAAAACTTTTTACGCTCGATTTAATTACGATCGGTACCTAAACCCACTTGCTATGTCAAGTGATTTCATTTATAACAAACACACAAAATCACTTAAAAACAATAAAAATGAAAGTTATAGCAAAGTTTAAAAATAACATTTTAGAAAGCTTTATTTGAATAAACAAAGAGAATATTATGTTAATTATGAAAACCAAGAATTATAAAACGAAAGTAAATTGTAAGCAGATTCTGTGCTGAACGGTTACTCTACTGTTATCAAGATGGCGTTACGTCACTAATTAGTTACATATATTTGAATAAATTTCTTAAGAAAATGTACAATGTATTAAGGTGAAAAAACGTGTAACTTTAAAAATTTACAACTTATTAACTTATAAATTAACTACAAATTTCTAGTAAATAGAGATCCTTCGAAAGTTCATGAGGGTTTTGCAAACTATGGTCCTTCGCGTAACAATAGCACAATCACAGAAAATCAAACGTATGTGTTTCCAAGCAGGAATATTAACAAACTTACAAAAGACCAACACAAAAAGAGTAATATTTATAGATAAAATACCATGCCTGATTAACATTGTAATTATTAAAAAGTGGCGAGCAGCCTGGCTGGCTCCTTTTTTCTCATTGGACAGTTTAATAATGGACTTAAATTAGACCGGACTTTGTCCGCTAGGCCTAGCAGAGGGCGCTTAGCCGGAACTTAAACTACTCCAACACACGATAAGGGCACCCGAGAGGGCACGGAGCTCGGATTAGGACGTCGTATATTGAAACTACCACTGGTTCGGAAGGGTCATCTACTGCCAAAGAACCAGCAAGAAACTCAGTAGGAATGCGTACGCCGCGTTAACCTGGCCCACCGGTGGGTTAGGCGACTCGAGTTTTAAGCTGGCAGGAGTACCTCGTATTACATTCTGTAACTATACTTTCAAACTATAACCATAACTCAAATGTTTATATTTTGTAAATTTGACACTTTCGGCGTGGTTGACAATGTAACCTACTTACACGCTCATCGAATGAAGATGGGAGCCCGCGAGAATGTCTACGCAGGTTGTCTACCCATTTTCCGGTACCAGTTTTACCATCAAGCACGTTAGAAAAAGTTATTTTATATCTCTACACTCATAACCAAGTTAGGAAAGATTTACTGAATAAAACGAATTCCAAACCCAAATAAAGTCAAAATGTTTTACGTAACCGACAAAAAAAGCAACAATTATCAGATGAAAATTTGCGTTTGTTGCCTCTACCCAAATCCACGAGTGTTATCTCTCAAAGTAATCAAGGCATTCTAATAAATTGATAGTCATTAATTTCAACTTAAGTTCAATGACGAATCCGGCATCAATAAAAGGAGAGTTAATAAATACACACGCCAGCTCTTGCGCCAGTATCTGGCGACGACGGCACTACTGCTTTGTTCTTTGTATCTACTAAAGAGCTTAAACAAATTTATAGCTACTGTAATTAATTTAACTTTTTCGTCTAATTCTTGCATATTGCCTTTAATTTATGCGACGTCGGCATTGTATTTGATCCTTAGCTATTTGATTTTCTATGATTGTTTTCCATATGGCTCACTCGATTTCACAAACTCTACTTCTGAATTACAGTTATATATTAGGAAATAATGTTATTCTACTTACAAATTATGCAATTTGACCATTGTGTAGGAAAAAAACAAAATTAACATGATTATTTCATAACTACGGAGAAGAGGTCATCCACGTATATGACTATCAGCTGCAAATGTTTAGCATTGAAAGAAAGAGTACGATTATGATTAAATCTGTAGTGATGTTATTCCATATAGGTAAGTTTAGGTGTGGTACAGACAAGGGAAATAGACAATAATTGATTGGTTCATTCATGGGGTTTTCACTGGGCTACGGCACGACAAAAATACGGCTCGACCAACAAAATAGTATGCAAATTTTATTATGATAAATGTTAGTATTTTTATTAAGTTGTCGGCCAAGGCATTTATAATGGTTGTGCACTATTGTTTCGTTATCTCGTGTATATGTAAATTTCCAGAAGCATTGTTCAAAGGTAAATTTATTATGAGTGATGTCGATAATATTCTACGTGCACGGAAATGGGAAAAACGGGCAAGGCTGTATGTGGTCTGCAAAGATTTGGAATCTACCCACATTTTTGAGACGCGAATAAGTTTTATTGCATACCTGTGTGATGTGAGTTTATTATTTGCGATGTAGTGTGCAATCTAAGTTATCCGTGTTGTAAGGGTTCATAGTCCGCTACGTGAATCTCATTTAATTTTGGATGAGTAATTGAAAATTGGTCGTTTAATCGTGGCTCGGTAAGGTGTGTAATGTATGGCTTTGACCCACTGGGTCTCAGAGTAATAAATTTTACTCACGTGTGTTTACATTTCGTAATTTGTTTATTATTATTGTTGTTCAAATTTTAATTACAATTCAATGGGATTTTTTGATGGTTGCAATGATTTTGCGTTATTTATGAAATCGGGTTGTAAGTGGAGCTTTTGCAACTCATATAAAATGGGTACTTATTTAACCTGAACTCCCATCTTTTTGTTTTACCATCAAAAATTGTTTGTCTGCAGTAATTTTACGATAAAACTTACCGTTTTGCTGAAAATCGCAATCGCAAAAACTCATTTTTTTGGCCTTTGACCTTGAATATATTTTTTCCATACAGGGGAAAGACGGGGAACTTTCAAATTTTATTTATAATTTATTTTGAACGATTTTACTGATTTTCAGCTTGTTGTAAATTTATGTACCTTCGAATGTCTAGATTGACCAGACAAAGCCTTTCTAAACAAGATACAAGTTCTTGCTATCTGCTGAGCTATCTGTACTTGTAGAAATAGCTCAGTTGCTTTAATTTTGGTTTACCGTGGACTAATGTTCGCTGGCCACGATAAGTAAAATGTGATCTAGGCCGATCAAATGATACCTAAAAATTACCACTTTTTATAAACTCAAAACTAAATTTGTATATTTATATCAAAAGTTTTTATTTAAGATTGACGATGAATTTAAAAACGATTTTTGAATAAAACTCGTAACACTATATATACATTTATATATTTTTGATGATATGAAAAAGGATTAGACGTTTGTCTTCTATCTTACCTGATGGAAAGTGACAATGAAAAAAAACTAAAAAATTAAAATTAACATTGAAATTATTTTTCTATTATTAGAGTGTAAATATTGTTGTTTCTACCATTATGATAACTACCGTTTCATCATATGATTTAGAAATATGATGAGTTATAAATTTCTATTCGGTACATTTCCGTAGCAACTTTATAGGAAGCATGATCAGAACTCATAACTCAGTCCTAAGGTTTGCTCCGGACTTATTAAGTTAACTTAACTTCATTAGCCCATACATCCATGTTGACTATTAAGTGTTATAGTTATGCAATGCATGAAAATGCGCCCCACTTCTTTTTGTTCTATACACCATAGTCTGCGACCATATACCAACAAACTACTGGCACTCACTTTCCAATATTTACTTTTTTTCCACAACGAATTAAGACAGTTACCCTTAGTCTCTATTTTGACGACCGAGTAGTGGTTGGTGGCCCTGCATCATACGCCGGAGGTCCCAGGTTCGAGTCCTGGCCGGGGCATTCATTTGTGTGATAAACATACATGGTTGTGCTTTGGTTATGGTTGTTGTTATTTATATATGTATTCTGTATGGTCATCCATAACACAAGCTCTATACAAATAATAATAATTTTTATTTTATAGTTCCGCATCTGTTGCCGAACTGGGTATAGCCCGTACTTCAGCATACAGCGCCTCTATCCTCAGACCAAGTTGGATACATTATAGGTCACAAAGTACAATGTTTTCCCAATAATAAAGTAAAAACTATAACTAATAATTTGTATAATTCTCTGCTTTCTTTGGGGCCATACAGTTTGTGTGTTTCTATTTATTTATTCCAGAAAATTGCCCCAAAACGAGTAGAGTCGGCAATTATGTCAATACTTACACTCTCTACATGGCATGTAAGTTTTCTTCATCTAATACGGCTATAAAAAATCAGCTCTCGTTCCTCGCTGCTTATCTTAACACATTTATACTAAAACGTGAGTTGTAAAATGTATGGCATTCAGAAGCTTTTTATAATTTTGAAATCTTCTTTACACGTAGTTTTACATCGCGGTTAGTTAATGTTTCGTTTTTATATTAAATAAAGAATATATTAATATATATTCTTTATTTAATAAAAAGAATATAGATTTGGCATCTGTTAGAAAAGGCTCACCAATAATTTAGTCCAAACTCAATTCACATTTTCTTAGATTAAAAATGGCTGGGTTTTGATCCGTCTATTTTGGTATCCGCAAATTAAAATGGAGATTAATATAGATGATTGTTAAGTTTTCTGAAAGGTAAGTACGTACAGTTATTATGTATGAAGGAATACAAATAGGTTTTAGGCCAGAGAGCAGTTCAGTAGTTCATTTCAAAGTCGCAGCTGCATTCTGTGTTTATCATGTTTTGCAAAACAATCTCGTTACCATCCTTACCTACATTTCTTATTTTTTTGCAATTCGGCATCAACCGTTGAAGTGCAAGTAAAAAAAAATATTTAATGTGAAAACGATTTTTTATACAGTGCGCAATCTTAACTATTCTGACTTCGGTGTTTTATTACCACAATCACGGTAATTGGTAATTGCCGTTATTTTTTAGTTATTAGGAGTAAATTATGAAGATGAACTTCGGAACTACGGAACGGTAGAAATATCTCATAATTTGAAGTTCGCGAGCGAATTAAACTGTTGGTGATTTTCATTGAATTGCATCGCCCAAGTAAATATGCAAACAATACTTTCGTCTATCGAGTATCTCATTTTGAGCACGGAAATTCACAAGCAAAATGCCAAATTATCGGTTACCTACATTTCAGATCTAACACAAAGATTTTTGATTGCTGCTCTTTCAAAATGTCTATCGCCAAATTTTGCACTTCTTACTGGTGAAAACCGCAAATCCTGACCTTATTCATCGATGTTATATGAAATATCATCGCTTTAGCGATGGTCCCAGATAAATTCAAATTGTGCTTTGTTCAGTAACTGTATAGGCTTCTTACATCAAAAAGCTTGGAAAGTTAGAAAAATAAATGCAGAAAAAACGAAACTCAAATAGTTAATAAGTAATTATGTTTAATAATTGTTTTGGGTTTTAAACCGGCTGGCTATGTCCGTGCGATACAAACGGTTACATGATGTTTTTACCTCTCACCTAAAAAGCGAAACCGTAAACGTTGTTTGAGCGTGTATCTCGGAGTTCATCTTGGAATATTATGTTGTAATATTTGTGTTTACGCGTCATTAGGAATACTTCAATTACTGTAGAAAGGTCCGGCTTCGAGGACTAGGCCACAGCGATGATACAATACTATTGACATGTTTTTTTATCATCACAGAAATGCAGAATGACTTTTTGTTATGACACATGGTTCGTTAGGCCCAAGGTCAAATTGATGTATAAAACAAATGTGCTGCAGTCATATAGACTCACAAATAAGTTTGCTGACAGCTTTTATGAATAAATAATAACATAAAAATAAAACGGTACATTTCTTTATTTTAATTAGTAAGTTCCTTACATAACCTAAGAATTAATGAGAGATTGAGATTTTAAAGATATAATTGCCTTTGACATTTCTCTACATCGAAGACAAAAATGAAATTAACACACGTCATTGTTAATAATAAATAATAAGTTACTATCGTTGCGAGAAAATGGTGAACGCAAAAAATTATCGATTTAACTCAAATTCGAGTCAATAAAGTTTATGACTGTTGTAAATTTTTATATTGCCTGTTTTTGTAAGAGAGACTTCGTTCTATAGAAATTCGAATAATTTAAAAATTATGATTCTAATTATATTTCCTGGCAAATAACAGCTTTCGCTTTATTGAAATTGAAAATATTGAGACATACTTTAGATACTTAGGACACGGTTCTTTTTTTGAATGGACACGCCTAAGGGACTGTTCTCCTACCTATTTAAATCGCTATTAAACAATGTAAACGTAGGGTATGTACCCAATACGGGTAAGGGGAAGGGTCACCCAGTGCGAACAAACCGAATTCCAATTGAAGCCCTGCCGAATTTCGTTTGATGTTGTGTATTGTTACTATCAAGCAAGAAGGATACTATCAGGCGTGTGATCGTAAAACTTTGAATATAAATGTAATAAAAATGTATCAATTTTTTCTTACAAAAAATATCGGGGTCGTGTGAAATGATCCTAACATAACATCAGAAAACATCGAATAATATGGTTCTCTAACTGATTGCTTTCAACGTTTCAATCGTGTTTTGAAATTGTTTAAATCTTAAGAATTAGCAAAAGGAAGTGTTGTAATACGTGGCTAGCCTTTGTTCGGCGCGCCATTGTTTTTCGGTATAGGATGGAAGGTCCAAGTTTGCGCGGGTGGGGCTCTCTCGTGGGAGGCCAAGATTGACCCAGCCCAGTTATATAACTTCACATCACTAATGGCCTTAAACATTTAAACAAATTTATGCCATAGAGAACTTGCTCACATTGTATTGTTCTGCTTCGAAGCAAATGTTAAGATTACGGTCAAATGTCTGAAGTGATGTTTATTACGCCTACGGATCTTTTGATGACTTGCGTTTAACGTTGGATGAGGCAAGTGTGTTTTTGGGTGTATGGTATGGGAAACTGAGGCGATGTAGAAACATGTTGGTACTACGTCGTGGTACGACAATAGTCTGTGAGTGAATCTTTAGAATCTTTTGCATGTCCTTGAGATATTTTATCAATAGCAAATCGGTTGCATTGCTATGCAGATTTATTATTATTTTTTGTTTGCATTTTGAAGTGAGATATAAAATCCTTCTATGATAATGTATTTTATATATATTTCTGTTGTTTTAATAACGTAAAATGTTCCAGTGTTTAAAATACAATTAATAGGATCCAATTATGGGATCGTTAACTTGAATCTATGACACTAAGATGCTATGTGCTCCATAGAACAAAGCGTCTTCAACACGAATAAGTATTTTAACATTCGCAGCGAAGGAAACTAACTGGTCACTAACTAGCTAGCCCCATCTCCAACTCTTCGTCTTCGCAAGTTCTTAAGTTTTCTTCCGAGTTAACCTCAGGTGTCTAAGATTTATTTACCATAACCCGTACTCACTTTGAAGAGTTGACTTTTTAGAGGTAAATAATTACTGTATTCTACTGGTTCATATAAAGATTAAAACAGGTTCAACGTTTTTGTTACAGTTAATTATAAACATTACGTTTATATTATTATATCAAACAAAAGAACGTAGAATACACAAACAGACTATTGAAGCCTTAATTCCAACAGAAACTGCGAGTTACTAAAGAACTGCTTTCTACTACAGATATTTGATCAAAGTTTATTCTTGAGGTTGACCCGACGCAAGACAATGCCACTCGTTCTCAAGATGAAATCAAAATATCATCAGGTCTTATGTAATGTGGAAACAATTCTGCTACAATTTTCTATGTTCTAGAATCAAATGCTCTTTGCGCGGCAAAAGTGACAAACGACGGGCGCGTGCGCACCTCGAATAGTTTCCTTATTATTGGAATATAAAGTTTGTAGTCACTGTTATTTCCACCTCAACTCCTATTGAAAACAAAATTTTGTGTAATATTCGTTAACATATAGAGGTTTTTAATTTTATTATTTACGCTTTATTAAAAGAAAACCATAAATACAAAGATCAAAATAAAAGGTAAGCCTTTGATACACAAATAAAAATTTATACAAAACCCTGGGTTTACTTATATTTATAATATATATTGAAATGAAATTTACCAAAGCGTATATAATTTTCTTTTCAAACATCACAACCGACATGTTGGGTATCACATACATTCCACTTCGACTGAATTGCAAAACTGTTGTTTGCAATTGTTCTGTTCACATCTTTAGCATGATATCCTGGTGACCAGATTTCCGTGACTCGTGTGCCATCAAACGACAAGCTACTTCCATCTCCTCGTGCATGTCAAATAGGTAGTGGCAAAAGTGGGGGTAAAGAATTGTGCACAATGCTGTTTTTTGTTAAACTAACTTTAAACCCTTAGTTTGATCGTATTGTAAGGGTTGATTTTAAGATACACGGCCGAATGACGTCAGGTGTAGTAGCTCCGCCTCTTATGCCGGAGGTCCCAGCTTCATGAGCACAGATTATTTTCTCGTGTAATGGTTGTTTATATTTATATATATATGTATTATTTATATATGTATTCTTATGCTGCCCCCCCATTTCTCTGTATGTTCATCCATACCACACAAGCTGTGCTTACTTAGGGGCCACACAGTTGATGTGTTTGTCTTAGGGTTTCATTCTTTATTTATTTAATGTTTAACTATGAGTTCAGTTCGGAGCTGCATTGAAGTCACATTTAGTTTGTATTTATATATATTCAATAGAAACGAGAAAAAAACAGAATACTGTCTTCAGGGTAGTAGAGGATAAATTAGCAATCGAAATCGCAAATTGTTTGCCGAGGTTAAGTTATAACCTTAACAAAGTTTTACACATCGAACCTACTACAAATAGACCAAAAATCCTGCAATTTCAATGCTGTATGCCCTTAAATCATAATACAATTGATATTTTGCATATTCAGAAGAAAAAAAAACACTATAACTGTGTGTTTAACTGTCTGAACTACTAGAATGTACCCAGAGCCTTACACCAGAGGTTCTCAAACTTATGGCTCCACGTACCCTTGTTAAAGTTTCAATATGACAGCGAACCTTATCCCTTAATATAATAAGAAACTTGGCTGTTGAAGAATGAAGTTTTTTAATTGAATAAAAGGTAACAAATACAGCACCAAAAATAAATAGGTTTTTGAGTTAATGCAATGGCTGGGCTACTTTCTTTGCGCTTATCGAGTCGATTTAAGGAGTAATTTTAACCTCAAGTCGTCTAGCCACCTTTACGTAAATCATGCCGCGAACATCTAGGATATTATCGAATGGCGAACCATTAGGGGTTCGCGTACCCGAGTTTGAGAAACCCTGCCTTACAACATGATCACTGCAACAATAACAAGGGCCTTCCCATGAGTAAGTGGTTATATAATGGACGTTATGCAAGGGGTCAGTGGTTCAAACCCGCTGACATTACCTATCTACTTTGATATTATGAGACCTAATGCTCGAAACCCGAAGCGTCCATTACGTTATAACGTGCTTTAAATATGGACGACAAATGATGGATTAACAATGTTAATATAATAAGATTGCGTGAAAATCCTCGTCGTTTGTTAGCACTAGGCACTTGAAAAGTTATTTTCGAGTTTGGAGTATTATTTTTGCATTAGACCGACTAGGTTAAGTTCTGCCCAAAGAAAGGTTTAATATGTACAATGAGCGATCCGCCCCGGCTTCGTACGGGTAAATAGATGGAAAGCTAAATTAGTGCTTCAACACACAATATTTTTTTAAGAGCAGTCACCAAATTTGTAGCTTTCGGCTTTTAATGACTTTGAGTTACGTTACTGTTATTTTCGTAAGGATCTCTAGTTTTTTTTTGAATACAGTACAGTTACTTGCGTACGCTAATTGCTGATAATGGCGCTTTCTAAAGGTGAAAGAATGTTTAGAATCAGCTAAGTAGCTTTTGAGTTTATTAGTTACAAACGTACAAAAATAATATATTTCTTCTTATAAGGAAGTAACATGGAAATAGCAGCACCTTATCGGACACATTGTATAAAGACTAGACTAAAGTAACGAGATTTCACAAAATAAACTCGAACTGTATCATCTGTTTAATCTTAAAAAAAAAACTAATTACAAGCATGCTCAGATTTTACGTTAGGAAGCCGTTACACAACCCAGGGTGTGTGACAAACACACGTTTACCTTACTGCAATAGTAATAAAGGCTTCTTACGATGATTCTTGACTCCTTTATGAGCATAAGCACTGACCTGTAAGCTGGTTCGAGTCTGATACCGGTAGTATCGGTTAGGAACGACTATTAACGACCCATACCTGTTGGGACCTGGAAATCACAAGCAAGAGTATACGCACTGTGTGCAACTGTAAATTGCGATTTGAAAAACTTAATATATTTGTAATTTTATTTAATTAAAACTTTTATTTGTAGCTTTAATTAAATTTACTACTTACCCACATTTATGTAATCACTCAAATAATTATTCTATACTTATTTACGACATTGATTTAGGTTATTTTAATCTAGGTCCAGTAATTAAACAAAATGGCGATAGAGTTTCGTCAATGTTTTATGATGGTCTTAATAAACTTCTTCAGCTACCGCGTTGGTTGTACTATTTTTCGACGGAGGTTTCTTAGAAATGAGAATGGTCTTAGTTAGAACAGCATTTTTTTTTGTTTAAGATTTGATTATAGTATAGATTACATGATAATAAAACTAGCACCAATTATGAATTCAGATTGACACCTGCTACTCATTATAAGACCGCGCGGTACGGATTGTCCTTTGGTCCTGCAGTGGACGTCTTTCGTGTTAACAAATTACTGTTTTAAAAAAACGTGATAAAAATACATGCACAGTATTAATATCATAAGTCCCAATTAAAAGACAATATTAGACAAAATTTTGTCTCAACACACAAGTGTAAATAGTTAACCGCGGTGATTACGGACCGAGTGCGTGCGCGCAGGAATGGCATCCATTACGTAACACCATGACATGTAACATACATTCCCCTCGAGGTAATTATTTTTGCTGTATTAGAAAATCTTTCCATATAAAACGGCTGACCGCGATATTTCCGACTGTGTATGAAACGAAACTAAGTTTATTTGAAATCTGTTGTATAATTTATTTTGTAGTGAAACGTTGAAAAGCTTTTGAATCTTTTATAAGTGTTATGTACTTGATGGTATCTTCTATGCAAATATAATAAATGTCTAATAGTGTTGGTAAAGTAAGGTATAGTAAATGTAAGTGGCATCGAGGCCAAGCAACTATCATAATAAGAAATAAATGCGATGTAGGTACATGATCCGTGTGATGCCGATCTTAGTTTAAAAATATATACTTTTTTTTACGATGGAAGGTAATTTATTAATTAAGAACACAATATTTATGAAACACATCTAAAATTAACTAAAACAACAACAAGAATAAACTACGCTACACGTCAGCCTGGCAGATCAGTTATCAACCTATCAACCCCTCGTAACAAAGAACAATAGATTTTATTCAACTCATTATACAATACGGATTACCATAAAGCACATTCACAATATATGTATTTCTTTAAAAGTTATCTCAAATTACAAACATGTTTTTTTCTGACCAGACGCAATAATTTATGGGTTAAGCAATATAATACAAACATACATTGGCGTAAACATTTCTCTTGGTTTAAAAATATGTATTGTAGGCGGTAGTTTATACCGATCATAATGCAAAGCTTGTTTGTTTGTCACGATTTTTTTGGAGAACTTTTATTGTGTATTTAGATTATGAATTTTTTGAACTTAAAAAGATTTTTTGGCTCCTCGAATTAAGACAAACACAATTAAAATCAAACAGTGAATGTGCCCCACCTATATGAAAATTCAATTGCATCCTGATAATTCCGATGATCAAGCATGGCTATGCCGTCTAGCTATCAAGGGTACCCGAAACAAGGAGATGGCGCGGTTCTGGCGGAATCTGAAAATCTTCTTTTACTTATAAATCCATCAAAATAAACATAGGTGCATAAAAATGCTTGAATAATAGAAAATGCTAGAAGATCTCTTGTTGGAAGACCGCAAACCATCACATGAGGTCATCCCTATGCCGATATCACGGTATAATACTGAAATAAGTAACACAAGCGCCCTAGAATTGTAATTGAGCAAATATGTAGCAATAGAACTATTTATTTATTTTTTATTTCTCAACATTGACAATTACTTGTTCTTATTGACGTCAAATAAAACATGACTCTACCACCAGTTCGCAAAAATCTTCGTGAAGAAGAACTGGCAAGAAACTTCACGGGTATATTTTTTTCAAAATAAATTAACAGAGTTTCTTTATGTCTATACAAAATTATTCTTATCTGCATCTGTTAGCTCGGCAAGTCTCCCTCCCCCCAAGTATCCAAACGACGAACACCCTCAAACGGCACCCGTTCACGAGTTAACGCGGGCCATCGCCATCGCCCTCCTCAACCATATTAGATTTTAAAATAAAGGTATGGTTATTTTATACATTCGTAATTATATATTTTTTAATAATAATGGATTGAAAATTCTGAATAAAGTTTCACGCCGATAAACCGCTTGAGTTCTAATACCGTGGGAATTTACGTCGAAAATATACATTTTTTTGTAGATTGGCAGGCATTTGTTTTCCGTCTCACCTGGGGGAAAGTGATGATGAAAGCTAGGATGGTACGCGATTGTGCAAGAGGTTCAGTTTAAGGCAAGAAACGCTTGTGCGTGACTAAAATGCAGGGTATTCTGGAGCCGAGGTCTGTTCAAAGTTTCCAGATGGTACCTACATATTAGCTTTACGCTTTAAAGCTATATTTTGCGTCATATCATGTTACTTTTGCAAATTGTAGCTTTCTGAAGATCGAAAAGACATTAATTCTTTCTATTTTATAAAGTTTAGGCGCCTTCAGTAATACATGTGATGAAACATACTCTCAAA
This sequence comes from Marasmarcha lunaedactyla, assembly GCA_923062675.1. NCBI lineage: Eukaryota > Metazoa > Arthropoda > Insecta > Lepidoptera > Pterophoridae > Marasmarcha > Marasmarcha lunaedactyla. The sequence continues at coordinate 4,823,079 of OV281339.1, read as the reverse complement.
AACTTTGTTAAGGAGATAAACTTCGTGAATGCGAAATATTGAATGTAATCTAACTGCTACAATCTACTCAACTTTAATTAAAGATCAAACTCTTAATCTTCCATTACGAACGTTCAAGATAATTAAGATTTACCCTGAATAAATCGGTTATGCCATACAAACTGATATTAGAGCTGGCAAATTAACAAAACGACGTTTCGTAGATGACAAATTATTTGCGAATATCAAATAATAAGCGGTAATATTACAGCAAAAAGCTTTTCGTTTCGTAATCGTACTAAAAATTATTTATTTCACAAGAAAATCCACGTGTGTCACCTAACTCCTGGCCGAGATTCGATTGGGTGACCTCTTCGGTCATTGGTCTACGCCTTCTATTGTGTCTCGCTATTATACCAACTTATTACACATTTTATTATCTTGACAGAATACATTATATACAAGAAAATAACTTTAATAGCTATTAGTATATTATTATGAAAGTTCTTATTACAAAAGAGCTTGGAAACGAATAATACCTGCGACGAGTGATGAAGAAATAAAAATTCTTAAGTAGTTATATGTTAGTTAGCTGGATATTAACAAAACATTATTATTCTCTACTAGATACCAACGAAGTTTTACCATTGCAACTGATCTTCGTAATTCTGATATACATTCCAATAATTCCAGGTTTTGAAATATAAACAATCAAACCGACTTACAAATCCTCTTTAAAATAACTTATTTATTTATCTATTTAAGGACAACCAACAAGGCAATCACTTATATTAGAACACACTTCTACAAACGCAAACAAGTATAAAGAACGCCTTTACTAAAGGTTGCCATGGCGTGCGACACTTAGTACGGTTTACAGGGCTAGGGTAGTCAATAACATAGAGTAATAAAGAATAAAAGAGAGGAGATACGAAGCAAGATATTAAAGATGTCAGTTTCAACTATTATGGATAAAGTACAAAAACTTATAAAACAATTCTTCCTGGTGTCAGTGGCTCTAACTCACACATCAAACGTATTCGAGTTCTAATATTGACATTTGACTGATTATCACACATATGTTGGTTGTATTACACATATGTAAGCATGTATTTAGCAATTTTCCTAATTGGTTTGTATGTTTGTTATGAATAGTTATTATTGTGTGCAGTTTAATGACGTTATACATTTAAAATTCATTCTATGATTGATATTAGTTCTGTTTATTATTATTATTAATGTTTAATTCCGTTTGCCTGTGTCAAATTTAGAATGTCCACAATTATATCTAGTTATAATCATTTAATTTAAGTATTGTTTATATACATATGTATGTTTATTCTGGGTTTCCCCCCAGTTTGCTGTATGGTCATCCATATCACAAGCTCTGCTTACTTTGGGGCTATACAGTTGGTGGGTTTGTCTGGGGATTTATTATTATTATATTATTATATATTGTTTAAGTCTGCTTAATGTTAGGAAAAGAGAATGTAATTCCATAAATGGCTGCGGTTTCATATATTTTATAGTCATATTAGCATTACTAAGAGCTGTAGATTTTGGGGTGAAAAATATAAAATTGCGATTGTCTCAAAACTTCGTTCAAACACGTCTCACGTATTACAGTCAATAGGTTTGTATAATTGATTTAGTATTCGTTTGTCTGAGTTCTTGTTACGTGCGCTACCCACATGCTTATGTCAGCACATTTAGGTCGGCAGTATTTGTTGGTCAGTGCTGATCGTGTAGTCTATTCAGACTTTACACAGGTCAGCTCATTGGGCTTGTCACACCAAAACCCGAACGGGTTTGACTGGAATACGTTTTTCCCGAACGTTAATTTACAAATTTTCGACTTTGTTGCCCGGTAGAGCCGTATGGCGCCGTTAACTGTCTCAATAGATAACTACATTACCTACCCACAGAATTGATTATTATTTTCTTTTGAAATCTTTCCCATAACACCATACTTAGAAACCTTGCACAATCTTTACATTGGTACAATGCGTCTGCCGACGGTCAGTACCGTTATTTATTGTCGTACGTTCAGTTACCTATTGCACAACGCACACTTTCGACCCCGAGGCGGACACACTACCTGGACTACTCGATACTTGAACAGGTCCAAATTTTCTGTGTCAAACGTTTGAGAATAATCAAATTTGCCCATATATGTGCGCACTTAACCTGATTTTATATTTTATTAAGTGTCTACGCATAACTCGGTTTACCTAGATATTAAATCGTTTTAATGAAGACCCTAATGTTCGTTCGCGGTAAGAATACAGTCACGTATCGTCGCAGCATTAGGTTTTAGCCAATAGCATCATCGTCAATAAGAAAACTTTTGCTAATACGGTGTCCTCATTGGCTAGTATTTGTAGTTGCATCGATGATTCACTGTTTTTTTATATCGCGGATAGATTATAGATCTAGTCAGGACAGACGTCTTTCATCTCCACATTTTCAAAGAAACAAGGAAAATACTCGTGTATACATTCAGACTAATAAAACATCGGGGTAGTAAAAAGTGTCCCATTTTTATACGTACAATGTTAGACAGTAACATATGCGAAGGTCACATCTTGCAACTGTATTTTTATCCTACGCACGATCCAAAATCGCACAAAAACCAAGCTCTGGCGGTCCGAGCGCAGTTTTTGTTTTGGCGCAATTTTTCCCGTTCGGTCGTTTAACTATGACCCTATATTTTCTTTGCAAGCTATATACTATCATTGGTATTTTAACTATGGTTAGTGTCATTTGGCCCGCAAGTTTCTAAGTCAAGGAACTTCTATGAATGAAAACAATAATGTCTTGGCTATTGATCAACAGATTTTCAGTCTAAAAGGAGTTTTGTTTGGTTATTTAACTCGCAATATTAAACAACAAATTCTAGGCTTCTGTCGTTGAAGCTTCCTTATACCTAAGTAAAAATGTAGGTACGCTCAACCCGTTAAAAACAAAACAACGAGATCCAAGGCAGTTCAACGCACTTTTATTTGATGTAAGATTAAGGTCATGATTCCATTATCTCACAAATGAATCAGTTAGTTTAATATAATATTTAATTATTCACTATTGTTGCATTACAATTAGGGAAAAGTTATAGAAAGTGACGTCTTTCTAAGTGAAACTTAACAGTGAGAAAAATTCATTTACATTAGTTCTTAATAATTGATTTCTTTTGTTTGGTATCATATTATTGTTCGAGATAAGCGCTGATTTTTTTTTTTTGTGAATTTTTAAACTTAATTAACCAAGCTATTCAAAATAGGTCTTGGTGCCTTGGCCCACGCAGTTTCATCCGCGTATCGTCTGATCTCGGGATTATTCCGGGATAAAATGTAGCCTATGTTAGTCCTGGATAAAGTATCTTTCTAATACCTGTAATATGGTTGAGGAGGGCGATGGCTGGTTCCCACGTTTTCTCGTAAACGGGTGCCGTTTGAGGGTGTTCCTCGTTTGGATACTTGGAGAGCTAACAGATGCAGATAAGAATAATTTTGTATTGACATAAAGAGACACTGTAAATTTATTTTAAAAAAATATACACGTGGAGTTTCTTGCAAGTTCTTCTTCACGAAGGTTTCTCCGACTGTGCCGGTGGTAGTCATGTTTTATTTGACGTCAATAAGAACAAGTAATTGTCAATGTTGAGAAATACATATTTGAATTCGAAAGGCGATACACTTTTTTTTGGGTTCCATAGTTTTAGAGATTATCGATTACATACAAACAAACATATACATTAGTAGGATTTAACATGATAAAATTATTTAAATGGTAGCCACTTGCAAAGCCTTTGAAGAACTCCAATTGTTACTACAAAAATGAAATCAAAAACGAACCGGTTTTGTAATATTTATAATGCATATATACTAACCTTTTTTTACGAATTTAAAAAATAAATACAATTTTGAGATTAATTCAAAACAATTGAATGAAAAAAAAAATTCAAAATTATGAAGTACCTACGTTCGCAATTGTATAAAACGTTTAACCAAAATTTGCATATTTTTAAATAATAAATCCATCTAGAAATTAATTTTATAATTTATGTACACAAAACGAGTAAGAAACTTTGATTTGAGTCAGAACATACAATCTTATCAAGAGACATGAAGTTTTTTACATGAAGTGATTAAAATGGTGAAGCTTCGATGGCATCCGCGCTCCCGTGCTCCCACAATTGTTGTGATGAAGAGCATTAAGTTCAAGAACATTTCAGATTGGTGCAAAGAATAACTAGACTTTCAGATGGGTGCACTGAGTAACGGTGACAAGGTATTTTACTCTCGGTTCTGAACAATTCCTGCTGTAAGATTCTGTGTGATTTTCAGCTCATGTGAGGGGATAAATCTCAAAACGTTACGAAACAATTGCTACGAGTAGTTTGCTATTTTTTTGATCGGCCCTGGACTAAAATGGTATACGCCAAGTGATGCCGTCTCACTTTGCTTTTGACAGCTATTCATTTATAACTATTATTTCAAATCAATACATGGAAATCTAACAATTCTGACCAGAATTTTTTTTCAAAATTATTAATTAATTTCCTCCTCTTATTTTTGTGTATCCACAACAAATATATGGAATATTTTTTAGTCTAGTAACTGTTATAATTAAACATTGTACGAGTACAACTAATATGTACTTTTCAATACTAAGAAGTCGTATCTGCCCCCAACTTATTCTTTACCCACTGCGAGCGTGGGAGTCGATCCAGGAAGCAATTCTGTCAAAGAGAATGCGCCTGCGCCTGCTATTCGACTGCACTCTGATGAATCTGTTGACCGTAGCAGTTCCTGCTTCATGCAAAAACAATATAGATTATCTCTAGTCAAGATACTTTTCCGCAGGCGTTTAGTTTTTCTTCATGAAATATAACAATGCTTAATGTTGTCTCAGACATGCGCCGTGATCTTTGCAGATGAGATAATATAATTTAAATGAATTTACTTTTATATTATTAATTAATGTTTGTGGAAAATAGGTCTTAAGTGGTAATTCTCAAATTGCTTTATTCTTATATAATTCGATTTGGTGATGTTTTAAACAGGTTGTATATTTTTTTCTCGGTAACAAGATATTACGTTTCTTAGTTCTATCTTTTGTTGCCAAAATTCCTACAATTAAACAGAAACATAAATAAATGAATCAAAATTATTTTATTTTATTTAATAAAAAACGACCCCTTTAAGAACTAATTTTGCTTGCTTTTAGTACATAACAAAAGTGACATGACGTTAAATTTATGGTCTTAGTTTAGGTTTATTACATGTCTACCAGAAAAGTATTTAAAACATTTTAAATAGGTACATCTGTATAACATCCATTATAGTCTGGGATCGTAGTAACGCAATTAAACTAAACAATGTGAAATATAACCGTGATGTTATTACGTTAATTATGAGATTTTTCATTTTGTACAGTCCTTGTAAAGTTATTAGTTTACTAAAATAATTCTTATCAAAGGTCTGCATTGTTAAGTCGGTTTTATGTATGACGTGAGATGCGCTCAACTTTGTTTAAATTTGAATACTGTTTTGATTCTAAATTGAGAAAGTTAGTTATTATTAAAAATTTAGAAAAAAAATTTTTTTTCTTATTTCAAAATATTCACACAGTATGTTTAAGAATCGTAGCAATAATTTATACAATAACATTTAAGTAAAATGAATAAAAAATCTGAGCTACTTAAATTATGAGCTACTTATATTCCATCAAATACAATAACCATATAATATTTATTAAATCTAACTAAAATTCAATGAAATCGAATTCCACCAAGTAAAATCCAAAATTCCTTCAAAACTAGATTCGAGGATAAATAAAATTATCGCTTACTGACCAAAATATATCATATTGTGTGTTTACCGCATTAAATAATACATATAATTTGTACCTCTAGGGAATATATAAATACGAGTATACCTTTTTGGGTACGTAGATACCACAAGTTGGTGTCACATTCTTATTGTAATCTTTATCTGTTTTTGGTAGTCAACTTCCATGAAAGATATTTTTGTAGTATATGCGGTGAGGAAGATAAATTCTGAATTAACAAATACGTATAAAGCTGAGTTTACACTATTTTTAAATTACCTTGTTCTTTTCCGTCTTAAAATAATGTTTCTTATATTGTTATTTCTAAAAAAACCACACAAAACTTAAGTACATTTATATTTTCTTTTTATAAATACTAAAGAATATCGTCTCATTACATTTTTATAACTTCTCTTAGGAGTCCACTCTAGCAATTACAGTTTCTGTATCATTTGCTATAGTGAAATATTAGTATTTATTTTGTCAATGCTTGTTGCTTCATACGCAAATTATTTATTCCTTCGGGAAAGTACTTTTTCTGATTGCAAGAACTACCTAAATGAGGTCTTACTGTTTTCAACATTTGGCCTTGGGTCATGTTGATGGTAATTATAAAGGCCAACTTTATGCGAATTGTCTCTTAAATTGAAATGGTCAATTATTGGCAATAGTCTCTTTCAGCTGCTCCAGTAAAATATTGGCTTTTCCTTCCTAGTTCTGTGCTTAGAAAATATAAAATAACCCGGGCAATAAAAAATAGGTCTTTACCTCTTTACGAGAAATGAATAAAAAAAAATCAAAAATAGAAACCGAGTTCATCGTTAATAATAAATAAATCGTTAATAAATCGTTAATAAATAAACCCGGTTATCAAAGTAAAATACAAAATCAATGTAAATTCAGCATCGAACACAAACTCATTATAAATCAAACTTAAAATGAACATAACTAAATGTAAATTCACTGGCAAATCGTATTTCTCATGATCGTTAAAAGAAGAGACATAAAAACCACTTTTTAAACCGAATTTGATCGCGTTAATATATTTTAGTCCACGTTTCGGTGCCTTTACAGATAACGTGGTCACGAGTGTTAAACAGGATAAAATACGGTTAAAAATATATTTTATTTAATATAATTAATCGTCGAAACTTAAGGGGCACAAAGATGAATGAAACCAACTAATACTTCGAAAGTGCAGATTCAGCTAGCACGTGGTTCCAGGTAACCAAACGCGTTTCTATTCTTCCTTTGGGGTCTCTGCAAGGTTTCACGCTAGTCACTCCGGATGCTGAATTTGAACAATCTGAACAACGACCTAGAAGTTTATCTGTCACATATGTATATGTATAAATAACAAAATCAAATCTTTCCTTTTTATACAAAAATAGTAGCATATAGCAATCAATTAATAAATTGTAATAATATATTCTATAATAGAAATAAATTATTTAAAAAATATATTTTAACTGATAAATTTTCTTTGTTACGAGTACTTTTATCATGTGTCCTATCGGAGATATTCAACGATCATATCACATATTTTCAAGATAACCACAGACAGCTTACGGTTTAGGTAAATTGTGCTCGCGGCCCAATGTAATGAAATGAAATGAAATATTTATTTATTCAGTACATACACAAATAATACACAATCAACTGATAAACGGTATAGATAACAATGTATACATTTTCACAGATGGCATTAATTCAGCGGTACGCTGGACTCCACACTTGGGTTCCCTGTGTTTTGGAGACAGTGTCTTTTCCTATGAAGGTTCGTTTACCTGTTTACACTTTGAGTGCGTAGCGTATTTAACTGTGTGTGTATGTGTGTGTATGTCTTTGGGTGTGAATGTGTAAGTGTGAGGGAGATTATGATAGTTTGTGTTTTCTCGTGTAATGTACTGTGTTCCAATGTGTGTGTTGTAGGTATACACCAATGTAGGAAACATACTGATTATACACGCACACCACTGTGACGAAGCCACGGTTTCACGAGATGGCGACTGCCACACAAAACTAAGTTGTATATTCACAAGTACACGCAAACATAGGGCCGCGTTAGGTTAAATAACTTATGCCTTTGTAGTAATTTTAATTTTACTACTTTCCTTAAATTTTAATTCAACTATTATTGATAATTTTGTTAAGGAAAACAAACAGTTATCAAGTACAAATTTAATGGTTTGTTCAGATAGGCAAAGTGAGCTCAATTTAATAATATTAAATTTTTTCGAACTTTTATTCTATCGTTCAGAGACAGAACATTTTAGCATTGAGCCAGGATATTTGCTTAAGTTAATGATGTTTCATTTTAAAATGTTATCAAGAATTCAAATTAAATAACAACTATGGAGCGTTGCTCGGTGTAAACATATCTCAAACTTACTGATAAGGTAATCAAAACATGAGTTACATTTAGTCAATTATTTATTTTCGTTACGCGTCCACGTAGAAAGATTATAAAAAACTCATCATGCCGATTATTCGATTGTTCACAAATTTGCCAAAATCCAAAATCCCAGTGGATTTTATCAGCAAGATGGTACCCGTGCTAGTTGAGTGTGTAAAGAAACCTCCCGAGGTAAGCTTTATTTTTCGTATTAACTGGTATTGCATTTGTTATGGCTCCAGTGCATTGTAAAAGTAACCAATCAGTGAAAACCTGTGTCAATGACTCCACAATAGCTGTCCATGCCGCAGCTGCTCCAATTCTACCATAAGGTCAAGATTTTTTGCATGGACAACTTCAAATAATTACGTTTCATTGTAGAGCAATCTGTTAAAAATTGGCATCGGTTAAAAGTTTCAGTTTTCTGATTGTTTTAAATAAGTGCCTTGTTCTTTTTCATCTTAAAGTAATGTTTATTATATTGTTATTAAAAAAAACGCACATTTATATATATTTTTTTTATAAATACCAAAGAATATCGTCACATTACATTTTAATAACTTCTCTTAGGAATCCACTCTAGCAATTACAGTTTGTGTATCATTTGCTATAGTGAAATATTAGTAATTTTTGTTGTCAATGCTTGTTGGTTCATACGCTATATTAGCAGTGTTTTTTTTTATTCTTGCGGGTACTTCAACAGAATTTGACTTTATTTTATTAATTTTCGAGCTGAGTAGCAAGTTACAAGGGTATCAATAAAATTAAAAGTTAATAAACCAGCACTTGATAGATAATACTTCAGTGGTAGGTATCGGTACTAAAAGATTTAAGCCATGTCAACCATGATGAAAAAACGCTTTCAAATTCAAATTCAAAATTCAAATTCAAAAGTTATCACCATTTTAATAAAATATTAATCACGATCTTATTGACAATGTACTTAACTATACTTAACTTGTATACAATAAGGTCTTTGCTAAGATACGGTTTCACATTATTTCCTCCTAATATTTCATAAATTTTATTGGGTAACGAAACAAATGTGTGCTTGAAAATTTATACGGTTTTGAAAGTTTTTTCTCGCAAGATAAAGCATGAAGTTTTCATTTCTAGGAAAATTTGATTATATATAATAAATAAAATATCAAAATCCCCAGACAAACTCACCAACTGTGCATTGCCCCAATGCAATGTAAGCAGAGCTTGCTTTTGTTGACCATACCCATAAAAAAAGCATTTTCTTATTTTTGACATTTACAGCCTCTTGTAATGGTATTATTTTTGCTGGATTGCACATAGAACAAAGTACCAACCTATAGAGACAACATAAAGTTCTTCATAAGTATATTTGTCGCCGTAATATTGTAAAATCTGTAATATTACAATTTAGCTACAAATGTTTTGAGGTAATGATAATCAAACGTTCGTTAGATTACTATCTAGGCGGACCCAGCAAAGTACCGTATATTTAAGATCAATTACGATTTTAACTATGTTGCGGTGACTTTTGTTTCTTTCAACTGCTGGAGCTCATGCGATCCTGGTCTGCTTTGCTGCTCTGACTGACCGTACATAGAATAAGTACAATCTAAATGTGCATCGTCGTACACCCAACGTCATACAACCAATTAACTTTGATTAAAGCAAGATAGGAGACGAGCTTCTCAAAAAACGGACCTCGAAAATGTTGTTCCCTGTCGCCTGATTTTAGTTGTCAAATGGTTTAGTCACTACGCGAACCGAACCGACGATATACGACACGGCATGAATTCAAACGAAACTATACGTATATCTTGCTCGCGAGCCAAAATTTGCATGATTCTGTCTCGTCTACGCCGGGAAGCCTTATGTTTGTGAGTAAATGTATTAGTGTAGAATTTTCTCGTATGTTATCTAAGAACTCCACCTATTTTCCGATTTTTTACTTTAATCAAAGCTAATAAAACGACATTTACAAAAGCAACTCCAATAAAAGAAGAGACTGTTGATCCTGGAGGCTCCTGGACTTCGAAAAAGTTTTAAAGGAAATCTTCTTTTATCTGTATGTGTAAAAAGTTTGCTCAATAAAGATTTATTATTATTATTATTAAGTATAAGCATCAGTTATTAGTATAAATAAGTAATTATTGATATCCATAGACGGAATCCTCACTATTAGTAACGTAGCATTGCGTACTCATTTACTGGCTGCGATTACATGTCAATCATCCACAGAACTCATAATATATAGGAATGATCATTAATAACGATTTATTTTAATTGGTTGGGTTATGTAACAAAGAAAATGCAGGATGCTCGATGATTATCTAAAGCGTCATTGTCACTAAAGTAGGTACGTCTTCTTATGGTAGCGTCGGTTGACGGGTCGCTCACTTCCCTCTATTATGGTTGAGGAGGGGGAAGGCTTGAACCCGCGTTAACTCGCGAACGGGTGCCGTTTGAGGGTGTTCGTCGTTTGGATACTTGGGTAGGGAGACTTTCCGAGCTAACAGATGCAGATAAGAATAATTTTGTATAGACATAAAGAGACTCTGTAAATTTATTTTGATAAAATTATCAAAAATTATTTTGATAAGTTTCTTGGCAGTTCTATTTCACGAAGGTTTTTCCGAACTGGTGGTAGTTTCATGTTTTATTTGACGTCAATAAGAACAAGTTATTGTCAATGTTGAGAAATAAATATTTGAATTTATATTTTATTTGAATGCATTTGAAGCATTAACGTCTTTTTATCTGTCTTCCTTCGCAGAGGTTCGTCTGTATGGTGTCATCTGACTGCCAACTGTCTATGATTGGAGATGAAACGAGCCCCGCGATGTTGGGGACCCTGGAGAGCGTCGGTAATCTCGGCAAGACGGAGAACCAGTACATAGCTGAGAAACTGAGCGCTTTCATTGAGAAGGAACTTGGTATCCCTCCGAAACGGTAATTTTGAAAATTTATTTATTTTATAATATAACCCTTTTATTACTTCTGTATTGAAGAGATGAATTCACTAATTTAATGCACAGATTCATGGAATACCACTGAGAGCCAAAAAGTATATACCTACAGGAATATATCAACATAAGCTCAACTTCAGTTAAGAATGCACCATCAGTCTGTGTTATTGATAATTTCAGAGCAATTATTCTTTAAACCTATGATAAATGATGTATCCGGTCCTGATGACTTGTCATAATAATTTGGCAGAGGGGTTTGATTTGCTGGCTAATATGTATAGGAACAAATTCATTACGTTCAATAAGTGAAAGCTAGGTGTTAATTAATATGCGCTGACAACCATAATTTTCTTTTTCAGATTCTTACTTACCTTCTACGATTTAAAGACAATCGATGTTGCTCGCAATGGATTACTGCTTGCTAACACAGCTTAGGTCAAGAACAACAAATTGAAACCAACACCTTCACGCAAATCCGCTTTATACAAGTGGATGTATTATAAGATAACTTTACGACAATCAAGGAAAACCTTGTTTAATTTTAACATTGACTACTTAGTATACTATTTTTATTATTTCCTTAGGTCAGGGGTCGGCAACCTTTTGAGTAAGAAGAGTCAAAAATAAAAAAATTACAAAATTTTTAAGTTTTTATAGAGCCATAAATGTGTTTCAAAAATTAATATTACTTTTATTTATTTATATATATATATATATATATATATATGTATATATAATATATGGTATTATTCGATAATCACTTATTATTTAAGTAAAAAATAAACAACATTGAACAAGTAAACATTTACGGCCTCACATCGATTTTCAAATGTTTTATGTTTATAAAATAAATAATAGTTGCGTATGGAAGCCGAAGCTTCACATCCAAACGGCCGCATGGGGCTCGCGAGCAGCAGGTTGCCGACCCCTGCCTTAGGTTAAAGTTTTAACGCAAAATCAATTGAATACTACAATAACCATCAATCAATCATTTTTACAAAACGTTTTCTCTCTACATCATTTAAAACTCTGAAAGAATCTCTTCATGTTATTTTTATTACTACATACCTTCAGAACTTTACCAATATTATATCTATTCATATTAATACTTATCACAACTTCATTTTAAATGTTTTGCTTTAGTAACTACATAGTTTATAAACTAGCCGTATTACATTTTTAAACCACCAACACGCAGGAACGTTCAGTCCTTACTCTTTTGGTCATGACTGCAGAAGCACTCTAAAACAAATTTTTACGTGACATGCATAAAAATAATCCCTTTTCATGTACATATATAGGTTCATGCAAGATTATATCTCTATGTAAAGTTAAATAAAACATTATTATGCAACGAACAATCAAACTTTAATCATATCTATAAAGTTTTAAAACATGCATGTTATTTCTATTTATTTGTCAACGTATTCTTTGCGCATTTCTTTTCCGCAACAACCAAGCCTTCTTCGTCGGTCCACTGTGCTGTATCTATTTCTTCCCAAATCTTAGTTTCATGGCTCGTTCTAGCTTTATCTTCCTCCCAAGAAGGAGAGCTTTTTGTCATTACCTGCTGTTCAACTACTTCTTTTATTAAATCTTCTTCTTCTTCAAAGTCTACATCAAGAGGCAATTCATCGTCAGTAATTACAGTTTCTTCTGACGTTTCAGAACCATGATCCGTAATTTGTCCTTCAAAATTATTAAGGTCATCTTCGATATCTTCCATTGAAGGTAGTTCATCATGCGGAATATCCAAACCCTCATCTTGCTTTCTTTGCAGAATTCTCTCTGCCTTAAATTTCCACTTGTTGAGGTTTTTTATAGCCATTGCATACATTGGCTTAGTTTGAGGTAGAATCCGAAATAGCATTTGATAGCAGGGTATGCAAATTTGACTTAGAAAACCAACCTGGGGAATTTAGTTACAATAAATATAAAATTAAAAATAAATTTTAGGTATATTATAAACTAAATTAATTATGCAAACCTGACTGGCAGGTTGTTCATCAGGCTGATTCCTGTCCATCATAGGAATTGGAGTTTTTCCTGCAGCTCTTTCTTTATCACCTTGATCGTAAAATTCTTCAAAGATAACTTTCACAGTTTTAATTTGAACTTCCCAGGGTTTTGCAGATGCTGAAAGATCTGCTGCCGTCATGGATATTGCCATTGCTAAATCCCTAAAAGAGTTGAGAAAATATTATTAAAATTATTATAATTAAAAAAAATTATAAATAGAGCATAAAACCCTTCTGGAAATATACTTTCAAATAAAAGTTATATATGTATAAAGTATAAGATAAGTGCATAAGTGTATTATCAATAATATTATTCTACTTCTACCCTTTAATATTGAAAATAATGAAGTTCTTTTGAAGTAAATTCAGCGAAAATGATATACCGATGAGATGAAATGCTCCAATTGAATTTATTATCAATGTCCTCATGGAGTTCTTTCATCTTGGCCAGATTTGGAAAAAATGCAGCTAAATCCGTGGCTAGAATGGAATGGCGGATAAATCCAAGAATGTCTTTATATTCGTCACTGTTCATGTGTGAAAAAATGTTGTGGCCATCCTGAAAGAAAAAAGTAAAGTAAATGAAATGGTGATCCGTGCTTTAAATAGGTTCGGAGGCAGTATTATCAAATGGGATAGTATTTTTTTAGATAATAAACATTAACAAATGTACGATAGAATTCGAAAGAAATGATATTCAGACACTTTTGGCCTTGCAGTTACCAAAAGTAAGTCTTTTATTTTTTTTTTATTTATAATGACATTTGTGGTTATATAGTTTTGTATTCCGTTGTACTGAAAATAAATGAAGGGGTATAACTACATTTAGAATATGGATACAATTCATGTAAAGCAAAGTGTACCGATAGGGTAGCTGTAAAAATTTCTTTAGACTATTTCAATAGATTTTCATAGCATCAACATTCTGGCGACTAAGCCTCAAATATTTGAAAATATATCTTTGCTAAATAACCTACCTGTTGTAATATAGTAACAGTGATATTAAAGTGGTGGTGCTCCAATGTTGACGTTGTGTACATAGCCGCAAGGGGCGACGCAGTTTCGCTCATATACTTATTAGTATAGCCTCTGTGGTCGAGATCATGGCATAAACAAGACACAAACAAGGCTAATCTCTGTAAAAATCATTTCGATATAAACATTAAGTAGATAAATATCGGTGAGATAGATTTTAATCTTTATAGCCTGAGTGAACAGCGTCTACGGAACTATAACTTCACACTACATAAAAATTATGTCATTTCCACCAAGGCAAGATGTAACGTGATTTCTTCTACGATAAGATTCTTATGAAGTAACTTAAGAACATTTAGATTTACGATTGTTTAGATGATTATCATAAACAGAGAAAACCAGGTAGCATGGGCCAACTTTGAATTGTTTTATAGCCCGGAGTCTTTTTTTTTTGTGACGGCCTGTGAGGTGTTCGTTCGTAGTAGATTCCGGGTTTGAATTATGCTCTTGCCAAACCGTAGAATTGCTCACATCATGATCACTTCCAATTTATGAAATGAGCGACTGTTGTTTGGTTATGATGTGGCTTGGCCAGTTTACTGATAAGAAATCGTTTCTGGATGTGTTCAACTGAATGCGTGACTTTTACATGAAATGGACAAGTTTATTCTATCATATAGTAAAATGATTCCTTCAACTACCGAAAAATCTTTGTTCACGGGGCAATATCACACATATAGAATATAATTAGCTGAACTATTCAACAACATGTCGTTTTGTAGCCAGCTTTTTTGCCTGTTTTGTACACTTTATTAATTTAACTTTTATATTGCGTCGCTGGACGCTGCCCCACCACGCTCAGTTCGTAAGCTCGTTCGTTAGCACCACAATTCGCAGGATATCAACAGCCAAATATAGTTATAAATTTAAATATAGTTATGAATATAGAAATACAACCATTTCGTGAATTGAGCAATTCTATGATTTGGGTAAGACAGAGACAAATATTACTGTGATGGATGTTTCCTGTTTGTTAAATGAGCACGTATGATTTCCCGCATATTCACTGCATGCAAATACGTGCTTTGATTGCTTTGCGTCTATACAGTTGGTGAAACACTTTTGTACTCGTATAAATTTATTAAAAAAATGAAAGCATCAATCAAAAATTATTTGAGCTTCTTACCATTTTTGAATTGAAACGTTTCTTAGCGTCATTCTTTAAAATAACATACATTGCATGAGCTACAGACCATCCGTGGTCAAAGTTGTGGTAAGGGACTGTTCTGTAGTTTTTCTTTACAGTCAGCACAAATCTGGTCAAAGTTATAACGTCAAACTTAGAGACATCAAACAGGTCATTAAACATTGTGATTACAGCTTTACACTTTTCAAATTCATTGAATGAATATGGATCTAATAGGAAATCACTCAGATTAATGGATATCTCTCCTTTATTCTCCAACATTGCCTGCACTTCCTTTTCTTTGCAAGTATTGTGATAGCTCAGCACTTCTAAAGCGACTCTGTACTTTTGCTCTTTACGCATTATTCTATCATAAAGCCTAGCATGATGCAGCGCCAAACCAAAAAACGAGGAAAATATTTCAAATGCTGTTTCATCTTCGTGGTCGAAATTGTCCTCATTTCGTTTATTTACCATTTGCACAACTCCAATAACTTTTCCTTGAACTTTTATTGGCATACAAAGGATGCTTATCGTTTTATATCCTGTGGCTTCGTCAACTTCCCTGAAAAATATAACTCAAGTAAAGAAATTCTTTATTTATTTAAGTAGTATTTACTCATTTAAATTCGTTATTACCTATTAAATCTGTAATCCGAATAAGCATCGGGTATGTTCATAGTCTCACCGGACAAAGCGACGTGTCCTGCGATACCTCGGTTGATAGGCATCCTGATTTCTTTCTTTTCAACATCCATACTTTGTCCGGGCTCAAATTTTAGATCAAAAACAGTTGAAACCAGCTCGAAATTTCGATAATCCACTAAGAACAGAGATGCGCGGTCAGCATTAACGAGTCGTTGAGCAAATTCTAAAATTCTCTTTATGAGTTGATCAAGCGACACCATTTCTTCGAATATTGCTCTAAAAAAATAAAATGAAATAAGTATAAACCATAGAAAGCTTTGGCATGTTTTTAAAACACAAGTATTAAAATGAAATAAAGTTAAGGCACTCAATAGATTTAATAAATAACTTTATACCATCTGTACAGTTCTTTTCTAATGCCTTATCTCTTAGACTAGAATGATCTTTATGTAAAAAGACAGTGATAATATACGTAATTTCTTTGAACACGTTAATCTTTGAAAGTACCAACGGCATTTTAAAATATCTTTAGTATTCTAATTATATGTTATGTACATATTATGTACTATAAGCTAAATTGACTATTGGATATTTGACAACAGAAAATTAGCCTGCTGCAAACAATGCCCTCGAGCGTCGATCGCTGAGTTATTAAGACAGTTGTTTCTCAAACTTAGGGTCCCCATTTACTACCAAATGTTCCAACGTGTTTTTCAACTTATATACATTAAACGAACTGCTCTATGATGGAAACATAGAGCAGTTGATCATTGATGATGGAAAACATCGTGAAAAAGCCCACATCCCTAAGAAGCAATTTTGAAGTTATGGGTAAAGTCTGGCTATGCGCATTGCCTGTTCTTGAGGATGATACGTTTCCTGAAGGTGAGACAGGTGTCCGTGCGGTGGAATTGTTAAGACGATGAAAAATGATGCCGCGAACAAAAGCTATGTTGTTGTATAAAATATTTGTACCTAACAACTTCCAATAAGAAATCGGACATATTTCTTTCGCTCTTCTTGTCCAGATATAAATTGCAGAAATGCAATGTTAAATTGCCCCAAATCAGATTGTTGGAGCTTATCTCGACGTCATTCTCTGTAAACATTTGATTTTTTCTCGATATCTGCAGAACGTAAATTGTTCTCCCATTTGCACAGTAAATTGGTTGATATAGTGCAAATTGGTTCTGCAAAAGAACATCATATTATTTTATAGTAGAGCAAAATTAAATCAAGATAAATTAGAATAACAAAGTTATGAATTTAAGTCAAGTGGAAAAAGATCTGGTCCTTTATATCATAGTTCGTTCTGGACACGTTCCATTGGGCGCATTTAGATTTCAAATGGGCCTAAATGACAGCCTCAACTATGGCTATATGGACTGAAGTCATGAATAGTTTATTTTAGTTAAGTACTTTGGTTCCTAAATCCTGTGTCAAGTCTTCGCACTTTCCTGGTATAGTCAGGGGTTTTCCATTTTTGGCGACTTCCAGAACCAGCCCAATGTCATCAAGATCTGCTCTGGCCAGTGACAACATCAATGGTAAACCATTCTGCAAATATAAAAAAAATAAGTATGTAAAAATTTTTGTTTACTGTTACATAAGGTCCAAAGTTTAAATTTTCTTATCAAATATTTTGCTAATTATTAACCAGTTTATAAAAATAGAAAATACTTAGTTTTTTCGCGATAATCTATTTTATTTATTTATAAACCCTTCATTGCATACCATAAACAAAAACAGATCAGGGGCTAAACAGTGACTAAATCTCTTTCAGACAACCAAGGCTATACAGAGAACGTGTAACGTAACAGAAGGAAGGTATGGCTTACACAAACAAAATTCTAAACTTTAATTAGTTACTTTCAAAGTTATTTTAATTATTACCTAAATATATATTATACAAATAAAACTAACACACATATAAAAACAAACAAAAAAAGCAATGATACATACAAGTACATAAACAATATATTACATTTTTGAATATTTTTATGCCCGACATAAAAGTTTCTTTAAGTTATTTTTAAAACTGTCGAAAGTTTTGCATTTCTTTTTTTTCAAATGGTAATCTGTTCCAAAGTGACACTGCTCGCACTCCGAATAATTAGCAGATAAGTGACAATCTAACCACGAATCGATTTTTTTTTTCAATTTACTACAGCAGTGCTTATTTGAGTATTTCGTGGGGAGGACTTTGTCCTCTAGTGGACGCTATAGTAAACGCCTTTTATCAGATTGGCAATAACAAATAATCCATCATTTTACTTATAGAAATACTTACAGAAACGTCCTTTACAAAGTATTGCACAAAGTTGGGATGGTCTGGGAATAATTTGTATACTTTGTAATCGTCCGCTTTGAGTGTTGTAGCCACGAATTTTGCCATTTCATTGACGACTGCGTGTTCAGATGTGCCGCGGAAACATTTAGTTAAATCCTGATGAGGGTGAACACGTTATTCATTATAACAATTTAGCCACTAGTTTATGAAGACTTCGGAAATATAATATAACCAATTCAGTTTGCGGTAATTCTGTCAACCTTTTGGCCACAATGTGTACAATGTAATTAGGCCTTCTATTTTATTCACTCGGTTTTAATTTTTTCTATTGGTAATTTCTAAATATTCCTGTTTGTATTTAAAATAAATTGAAAACCAGTCTTATCCTGTAAGGACATCGCTTGGATCGAACACCAAGCAACTAAGGCAGTGCCTATAAAACTGCTCGAACGCAGTCAATAATGTAGATATGATTAATCAAACCATGACTTACATATGCAACATTATAATACTTTTTATAAACTACTATGCTAATATGAATGGTGCTCATTGCGCGCATAGCATACATTATGTCAATCTATATTGTTTTGTCTGCATCCTACATTATTATAATGAATGATTTTTATGAGTTGGTATGATTCAACCAGTCCCAACTATTTTATTTCTTTAAAATAGTAATCACTCCAAAATGTACGAGTAAAAAACTAAAGAATAGCTTAAACGTATCACTATTAGGGCTGTTTGCTGCATTAGATTTTTTTTATATTCCGAAATATACTTCTAACGGTTGATATTTCTATTGATGAAATGAACACTCACCAGAAAAATTTTTTGCTTTGTGTGTGTATGCAAATCTCCGAGTTTATCAATTTCGAAATTTTTAACATCAGTAGTTTGGGTCTGTAAGAAAACAAAGGATGAGCAAGATCAATCATAATCAATCGTTACCGAATAATATTTTTGAACAAAACTTAAATAACAAAAATTGAATAAAACTTAGGGTGTTTGTCTTACCTCAGAGTTTTGATTGTATTTCTTCACTAGCCACTTCTCCAGCTCTTCTGTTGATACATTATCCAGGATGTAAGACTCTAAATATTCCTTATTCTCTGACAGATAGTTTGAAAGATCTTCATTGCCTAAAATAAAATTTTCCACTTAGGCGCTATAAGCTCAACTAAGTTGATACATAGTATTGACACAATGGACCTTTGATTGTAAAAAAATATCAAACACCGTGATGATTGACTAATCTCAAAACCTAATGTTGAAACTAATCCGAACAAAAGTAGCCACAGTACAATTTAAAATAACTTTCTACTGTTGAGTTACGCAGGTAGATTACTAAACACTCTATTTACCAGTAGGTATAATCCATGTCCATGCGTCTGGAAGTGATTGACCAAGTCAGGCCGACAAAATAACAAAACACAAATTAGTAAATTAAGTATAGTGCCTATTGGACGATTTCTTCCTCGTAAATATTTTCTCGAAATCTATAAATAGAGCTTAGACTTGTCATTTCAGCTAAACGGTAAAACAAAAAGCGACTTGGATTCAATTCCATTCAATTCAATTTTACGTTTTATGCCAACCAGCTGTTTGTTACAACACAATAATTATTTCTGCCAATTTCAAGTTTTAGTTATGTAAAAGCATTAATAAAATTAAAACATTGAAAGATAACCTAAAAAACATCAACTTTGATGTACACCAGCTATACTCTAAGTGTGTTCTGCGGAACCCTAGGGTTCCGTGATATTTCTGTCGGGGTTCCGCAAGAATTTAGAAAAAAAAAAATCAAAACACCTCTCTCTGGTCGCTCCGCGGCTGCGCGGACTCGGCGGCCGCGCGGAGACAAAACGCTATGAACGTTATTTAATTATTAACTGATATCAACCAATTGATGAAAAATAAAAAACAGTTTCATACCTCCCACTAGTTAGATTTTTTCTTTTTTAATGTTTTCTATTATTGTCCTAGCCAAGTGGTGAAGTAAATAATAATTAGTAACTGTTACATTGTACATTTATTATGCTAATTAATAAAAAATAACACTTATAAAAACAATTGTTTTATTGTAGGGTTCCATCAAGTATTTTGCTTCCCAAAAGGGTTCCGTCATTTAAAAAGTTTGAGAACCACTGATGTACAGACTGTACCTACAGCGATGAAAATTGCATTTGACAAAATTTGACAACATTGTGTCACGTGTTTCCTGAATATGTATTCTACATCGAATACAACAAGGTTGCCTTTTATTTGACCATTTAGTTTGAGATAAGTCTTGTACTGCTTATAAATTAAAGCTACCTAAATGTGTTAAAGAAATTGAACCTGCGCCTTTACCTGCCTAACATTAGAGTACCAAAAAAATTACGTATTTTTTTCTATGTTTCATGATGGACGTAATTTTTTACTGTTAACTGTAAATTCGCAGACCAAAAGATACAAGTATATGTTTCCTTCAACTTTACCACATTTGTTTATGATTCAAAGCAAAACTGAAAATGAAAATTATCTTTTATAATAGGTCTTTACCTATGAAACTGCCGTTTTGCCGTACTGGCCATTTCAAATGAAAATATTTTTATTTTGACTGATAATTCTAATTTCAAATTAATTTTATTTGACAAACATGGAATTCTTTTTCTAAAATCGTCATTTGTTTAATAGTTAGTGTTTTGTTTTCAACGCATTCGAACATTTTTCGTCATCATGGATGAGTTAAAAATTCGAGTAATTATGAAGTATGAGTACCGTCGTGGCAGCAAAGCGGCACAAGCGGCACGCAACATCAACGACGTTTACGGAGCGAACACTACAAACGAACGCACCACCCATTATTGGTTTACCCGCTTCCGCTCTGGAAATTTTGACCTGAAAAATGAACCCCGTGGTCGTCCGAAAACTTTGGTCGACAATGACGAATTAAAGGCAATTGTGGAAGCTGATGAAACTCAATCCACGGCTGAATTAGCAGCAGCTTTCGACGTTAGCATCAAAACAATATTGGTCCATTTGCGTCAAATTGGCAAGGTAAAAAAGCTTGACAAATGGGTACCCCACGAACTCAATGACCGCCAGCGCGAAGTACGCGTGGAGACGTGCCTTGCACTGCTCAGCAGGCATACAAATGAAGGAATTCTGAACCGCATTGTTACTTGTGACGAGAAATGGATCCTGTTTGACAATCGTAAGCGCTCAGCAAGTTGGTTAGACCCTGGTTCAGCACCCAAACAATGCCCTAAACGAAAACTTACCCCTAGAAAAGTGATGGTCACTATTTGGTGGTCTAACGCGGGTGTAATTCATCACAGCTTCTTGCCAAACGGGACAAGCATTACTGCAGATGTGTACTGTGAAGAACTGAACACAATGATGGAGAAGCTCGCACGTCTCCAACCAGCTTTGGTCAATCGTTCGGCCCCACTGCTCCTGCACGACAACGCGCGACCTCATACTGCACAGCAGACGGTCTCCAAGCTACAAGAGTTGGGGTTGGAAGTTCTCCGTCATCCGCCGTACTCACCAGACCTTGCGCCTACAGACTTCTACTTTTTCCAGAATTTGGATAACTTCTTGGCGGGAAAAAAATTCAATAACCGAGAGGCAGTACAAAATGCCTTTGAAGAATTTGTTGCCTCCCGTCCAGCTGATTTCTTCAAGAAAGGCGTCAATAAGCTACCAATGCGTTGGCAAAGATGCATTGATTGCATGGGTGATTATTTTGATTAATAGAAATAAAAAATATATAAAAAAATTACGCTTCATTTATTTCGTGAAAAACGGCAATTTCATAGGTAAAGACCTAATATTAGTCCCTTTAGACAGGCCAACATTACATGACGTCACAACTTTAGTTAGTTATAAACTCAGTCTGTTCGTGTAGGTCAGCAGATTAAGCTCTCACCAATGGTTGCGAAGAATAATATCCAAGATGATTTTTACGAACTTTACATACCTTTTATTGAAGAATTAATTCGAACTTTCAAGTACTGTTGCTTTTTATCTGCCAACAATAAATTGACAATAATTTAATGAAGATGCCAACTAAAACATTATCTACTAATGGATTATTATACTATAGGACTATATATATATATATACTTACTATCCCTTATTATACCTAGTTGTATAGTATAGTATCCCCTTATAGTTACAGAATTGAGTTTAGCAAATTAGTAGACTAACTATATTGGCTTTAATACTAAACACATCGACAATTCTAATTAGATATAGATTACCTTATTTCATAAAGTTTCAAGTTTGAAAACGCTTTCATTAAATAGTAAATACCTATCTCTAGGTATACAATAACATACAATCAAATATAGACAATATGTTTAATACAAGAGGAAACATAGTTCATTATTAAAGATACATTATTTATTTACACAATAAAAGTACGATACAGCTTTCATGTCGGCTTAAATTACTGACGCCTTATTTAAATAAAGAGCAAAATCATCTACGAGCAGATGTAACTGTTAATTTATTAAACAACCAACTAGCTATCCCCCCGAAACTTATTACAGTTCCGATGCAGAAACTGTACGATTTTGGGAAAAAATGCCATGACACAGTTTTATAGAAATGCTGATTGACAGTTGATTTTCTCTTTATAATCGAAATTGAATTAAAATAGTTTATTGTAAATAGTGAAATAAAAAGTGAAGTTCACTAAATAGAATCAAGAGATATCCAAAACAGTCAGTACAGTAAACCTCATTTGCAGAATTACTCTAAAACGTACTTGATCCCTAGACGCTTTTGATGTGAGTAATACATTTAACCTGACGATTTTATGTGAATAATGATGAATACATTATTTTATGAATCATTAATATTTTTCGCAACGCACGCCAAATAATGACTTTTATATGCAAATTTTTGGATATCTTGTGTTACATTATTGAAATTTTCTATGAAAATGTCTAATTTTTTTAAAATTAAAAACATCCTGTTTTACTTGCTGATCATGTAGCCCTCTATATGTGAAATAATACTTTACTTTAGTAGCTTATATGTGTTTAGCCGTTACAAACAAACATACGAAAACCTCCTCCTTCCTCTTCAATTGTATGCATGAGAAGTAACAAATGAATAGACTACGCTCCTATATAAAAAAATATGCACAAGTATTTTATTATTTCTCTACACTTCAATAAAATTCGCAATCTTGATTGGCAAACACATTCATCAACGCCTAATCTTAATTCAAAATTTATAGGTATTGCTTAGACTTTCTTGATGTGTGCAATTTGCTTTTGACATCGATGATGTTCGTTTTGGAATAAAAGCATTTAGCAACTTATGAAACAGTTGTGTTATGCTCATTATGAACGTTTGTAAGTGAAGTTTATTTTGCGCCCTTGGCACGACACAAGCTTATGATTCGTTGGGCGTTCAGTTGTTTTGCACTTTGAGATTCTGTTAAGCGACTTTTGCGGCCGACTGTACACATTGATAGTTATCAATAGTGTTGCGGAGATAAACTTGTACCGGTCCATTCAGAAATTTTTTTGAAAAAAAAAGGTTTTGTATAGTAGTTATATAGGAACGCTGGCTATTAATATTTATTTTGAAGATTCGATAATTTAAATTTATTTAAAAAGTATAAATATACTTGTTCCACATTTAAATTTTCCTGTAATTTTGTTTACGAGCATCATGAAACTATGGTCTAAAAAAATGGATCTGCATCGGAAACATTTTCGGGCAATGATTATTTACGATTTCAAGTCCAATTTGAAACCTTATGAATGAAAAAACACCAATAAGCTTTTATGAACAAGGTGCCTTCTAAATCAACTGTATAACGCTGGTATTACTTATTTAAGTGTGGTCACTTTAATCTGAAGGTTAAGCAAAGCAGTGGTCGTCCTTTGACTGCTGTTACGGAAGAAAACGTGCTACAAGTGAAATATTTGATTCAACAAAACGGGAACAAAAAAAAACGGGACTCGGAGTCCTTTTTCCACAACGAAAACGCGTCTGCGCACTCTGCGATCAAGACTTCCAAGACAAGACCAAGACAAGAGACTTCCTAATCACCACACCGATAAAACTTTTGGGTCATCCACCTTACAGCCCTGATTTGACCCCGTGTGTCTTGTTGTTCCCTAAAATTTAAAACCAGCTCAAGGGTATACAGTTTTCATCGCCCGAAGATGCACTTACTGCGTTCGAGAAGACCGTTCAGGAAGTACTTGTTGCGGACTGGAAAATGTAGTTTGAAAATTTGTTCAGACGCATAGAACTTTGTATAGACGATAGTGGAGAGTTTTTTTAACATTATTATTTATTTTCTCAGTCAGCTAGTTATTGACGGTTTTGTAAAGAAAGGACTTCTTCGCCAAAAGTTCAAGGTCCAAAACCAAGTACCTAAGCATACTTGACATCGATGTTATTTAATTATCATGAATGCTACCACTTTAGCACAGATTACTTAAGTTACTTCATAATAGATAAATCGCGCGCTGACAATAGATACGACAATCTGCTTTGGTAGGGGCCGCCGGCGACCCAGCGGCCAATGTACTTTTTTTCGGAGATTCTCTGTGGGGTCTATGACACAAGCTTCCTTTGTAGCACGATCCTATAGGTCTGTTGTGAGCTACTGCATTTTATTATTATTATTAAAAAACATTACCTTTCGCGGCCCTTTTATCTCGTCTCATGATAGACCAGTCCAAGAAAAAGGAGTCGCTCTTCGTGCATCCACTGTGATAGCGTGACCATGGTCTCGCTTCGGAAGACGACTGCTCAGGGACTAGTGATGTCTGTCCTGCAAAAAATACCTTAGGTTTTAGGTCAGTTCTTGAAATAAGTTAAGATTTTTGCAGATAGAATTAATACAGTAACAGCGTATAATATGAGTAAACAAATTAAAATATGTTTTGATCACTATTTTCCGCCGATTGCGTCATCTTTCTAAATATTCTGTTTACGTTTGGGTCTATTACTGACAATGAGCCAATAATATGCAGCAACGCTTGAGCGGCAACCTCTTTGGCAGCTGGAAAAGCCAGCGCGGCAGTGACCAGTTCTAAATCAAAAGCAGTCCTTACATAAGAAGCTGCAACTGAAAGCACCGAGCCATCCAGATGGTGCATATTGGCAAACCAGTTACAAAAATTGAAATACACAAAAAAATATTGAAATTAACCGACCACCTAGGACTTCTGGGCGTAACTATATCGTCCCAACTAAACTTCGGGCAACAAATTGTGTCCATGTCTCAAACTGCTTCAAAGAAGTTGGGAATCATCTCGAAGGTCCGACGGTACTTCAGCCCTGTACGGCTACTTAATTTTTACACAGCTCAAGTTCGATCTTGTATGGAGTACTGTAGCCACTAGAAGCGATGGACGCAGTTGACCGAAGAGCCCGAAAAATTATTAAAAACTTTGACCTCACCACCAAAAAACTGCAAAGCCTCGACCGTCGTCGGAAAGTTGCCAGTTTAGCAGTCTCCTACAGATAACATTTTGGAGAGTGCGCGTATGCTCTTTTTGATCAGACCCTTGTTGAACCCACACCCTTCTTACATCGGACTACTAGTCGCAGACAGGCCTTCCATCCTTTTATAGTATATATCCCAAGAAGTCGAACCATACCCTTCGATAGTTCCTTTTTGGTGCGGGTCGCCAAGGTGTGGAATGATCTGCCTGCGTCTGTTTTTCCAGAAAAATATAGTCGTAGTTCTTTCAAGCGTCGAGTGAATAGGTAACTTGTGGATAGACGTGTAACACCTTCGTCTTCATCGTCAGTTTCCATCAGGTGAGATAGAAGACAAACATCTCTTTCTTTTTCAATAAAAAAAAATATCCTATAAAAAGAGGATGACAATATAGACGGCCTCGTCACTTAATCTCTTCCATAGGATCTCCGGATCATTCAATTTGTGTGTAGAATTATTAACAGTGTTTTACACATGTTGGTCCTATTTTATTTAGTTCCTAATTATTCACGACATAAACATCAAAAACACCTTAAAATAAAATTAATTAAATTGAACTAGACTAAACTTTTTAATGTTCCGGTTTTTGGAGGTACTTTAGTTTGTGTTATTCCTTACATAAAAATACAAAATTATATGTTCGTATTCAAAGTTATTTGGGTATTCCGATGAGTTACCTACCATGTATTGGCGGTAAGAGGGTCGGCGAGCGATCCGCGGGCACTCGAATCTGATTGTGAGGCAACTCGAACTGCTGGCTCTGTGGCCGCTGTAAAACAAAATAAATTGTTAAAGGTGCATTTATGATTTTGTCTGACATTTTAACATATACTATTTCCATTTCTTTATTTTCTCTTATAGTTAAAAATTTTCAGTTGCGCGCACAATTATATTGCACTAATGAAAGAAAAGCTTGTCTTTACGATAATAATATAGCGGATGAATTAGAACTAACGCACATACAAGTATTTAAATAAAAAGGTACGTGAATATATGACAGCCGAGTTGGTAGATGCCTGGCTCATACGCCGGATGTCCAAGGTTCGAGTCCTTGTCGGGGCATTCATTTATGTGATGAGCACAGATGTTGGTTGTCAGGTCGAGGTTGTTTATATTTGTATATGTATGTTTATTTTGGGTTCCCCCAGATCGCTGTATGTTCATCCGTAACAAAAGCTATGCTTGTTTTGAAAAAGAATATTTAAAAACTATTAGCAAACAAACAAACAACACGTAAACTCTGTTGACCCCACAGTTGTCTATTGGCAATTGAAACAACCCCTAAGGTCTAAAACGCAAAGCGACTACTCAATAAATATTAAAATACATACATTTATTAAGCGTAATATTCTAGGACAGGTAATTCTCGTTTTACTTTTGATGTCATTCAGTACAAACAGTGGTACTATACCACGATAAAAATATGAAATTGATAGACATTTATTTAGAAAAATAAATTATTTAGAAGTTAAATAGTTTTTTCTACCATTCGTAGTAACGTAAATTTTTGTAAATAGAATCTCTAAAACAGAGATACATTTGTTTACATTCGAACTTTAATCAACGTATCCTGCAATTAATAAAACAAATTTAAATCTTAGTCGCACTTTATTAATGTATTAACACGATTAGATATTTCATACACTTCGATAAACATTTCACGCTGTATATTTTCAAATATTTTCAAAGGCAGTATATCCCATCTTTATGTCCTATTCTAATCTAAATCCTACGCCACGCAAAAACAGCAAAGCCGCCGCCAGACTGAATTCGTTTTCATGCGACTTACCCTAAACTTAAAATGGCTAACAAGCCTCTCGACCCGACTCTTCTGTTTTCCATTCTTCTGCATTGTCACAATTGCCAACCAAGCGACCGTCTAGCGAGGCAATCTCAACAATAAGCAGTTGGACGTTCAATTCGGGAACCGCGCCATAACTCAAATAGAAGCATAATTGATTATCCGTTCGTGCTTATGGAATACACAATAATATTCGTGACAATAACGGCTGTAGTAGATATTGAGCAGATGTGAATGCGGCAGAAATGTGCCTATTTTTGTAAAGACGTCTTTTTCTTAATATTAAAATAGATAGATTCATTTATTTGTGACCACAAAAATACACAATACGTGCATCAAGAAAATAAAGAAACATAAAAAAGCTTAATGTTGATCAACAGAATAGTGTTATTAAGATTTGGATACTTATTCGTTAACATAAAAGGAATTTCAATCCGCACTTTTGAAATAAATTATGAAATTGTGTCGTTTAACTTAACACTCACACCAGCACACTCATCTGAACATATAATCAAATGTAACGAATCCATACCTCAAATTTATTTTTAAATGTTTGAGAGGGCTGTGTTAGAATCGTTACTCCTTACAATCTCTTCTTACCAACCTTCGAATAACCCTAATAATTTAAGAATATAAAATAAATTCTTAATTTTAATAGCACGTTCAATCATAGGACAAGTGTGAATGTGTAAGTTATGCATTATACATGATTAACAAATACAATAAACTAATGACATATTGCTAAATTTAACTTCCCAATATGTCCTATCTGATGCCACATATTCTTATGCTAATATGGTCAGTTTGTTTGGATGATAAAG
Organism: Marasmarcha lunaedactyla; assembly: GCA_923062675.1. NCBI lineage: Eukaryota > Metazoa > Arthropoda > Insecta > Lepidoptera > Pterophoridae > Marasmarcha > Marasmarcha lunaedactyla. The sequence continues at coordinate 4,794,727 of OV281339.1, read as the reverse complement.
CCATTAAATTAATCTTTTTAGGGCGCTCATACATTCCGGCCAATATTTCGCAGTTATCTATTTCGAGTTAATTAAAGTTGGTGTGTACTCTAGCTTAATTGATATCGATCATGCACTTTGTTGACAAAGGGCTGGATAATGGATAAGTAGCTATTACGTTTGGATCGTTTTATTATTGCTATAAGCCTGGTTGCAAAATTTCCTTCCACACCGGACCTGATCATGTTAAAGACAGATTTTTTATTCGAACAACTGGCAGGCGTTTGCCTTCCATTTTACCTGATGGAAAGACAGATCTTTGTTTACGAGAGAGAGATTTTATTACCTGTACATTATACTAGGTTCTCGTCCAGTTGTTATATGACCAATCATACTTATCATGTAGTCCTAAGTTCCGGTATAACAAAGACAAGATAGGTGATAAACCGTTGTAATTTTGTAATGAGCTGCATTAAAAAGAATCACTTCGTTTGCTTGCTACCGCTTCCATGGTTTTCCCGTCTTCAAAATCCATACCACCTTACAAACTATCAAAAGGTAAACTGGTTAACAATTAATAAACGTTGAAAGTGGGGTCGTACATAAGAGATAATAAGACAGTTAAGCATACGTAGTTCAAGTCATTTGTCCGTGCGGGCGGTCGTAAGTGTGCGATACACTTAGGGGATACACTATCAATGCATTTTGGTTACGCAACTGTGTGTGCGTAACCAAAATGCATTGATTGCACTCGCATACCAAAACATGATTTGACAATATAACAACTGCAATACAATATTAAGTTACATATTTACACGCACACGCACACATAGAGATGCGCGCTTTCTGATCTACTAGATATTTGCAGAACTTCTTTTGCGACCCATTTGCCTGTGTGATGTATAAGGCTTTAAAGCCATATATCCCATTTGATCAGGATTAGTTTGAATGGTAGATTTTCTTGCTAGTCGGACAAAGCAAGCACTGAGATTAAACCCGCAAACAAGCAGTAAGATTAAACAAAGTATCGCAGGGTGGTCTGAATGTGTGTTCTTATTGGAACACGTGTGAATATAGTTCATGGCGATTTTCAACGCCAAGGTAGGTAACAGTTTTCATTGATGTTCTTGTTTAAAAATGTGTGGTTGATGTATGGTGACATGTGTGTAGATTAGAATCAAAATCGGTCAAATCCAAAATATAAGATTTTTTATGTAGCAACACCATTAAGTTCCTTATTAATTTTACTCTCTTTTCATATTTTCAATTTTGGTCTAATCCGTGTATAGCCTGTACAAAATAAGGTACAAAATTGATGGTTTGTATCAAAAATGGGCACATCCGAGAGCGGTAAAAATCAAAATCGGTCAAATCCATGTCAACCAATCACAGCTCTCCATTTACTATGGACGAACCGCCATCTTAATTTATTGTTTTCTGGAATCGAAACGTGATTGAGAGACATCGAAGCATTTTAAATAAAATTTCTTTATTAAAAATGGAAACTGAATTGAATAATATAGTGGAAACAACACCTCATACATCAAGGAAGAGGTTATTACAAAAAGATAATTGGAAAATTAGCAAAGAAAAAGAATTGAGGTTTGTTTAAAGTTTTGTTTGTTGATTTCGGCTTGATATATTGCTGTATTGTCGGGTGTCCTCAATCTTTTCACAAGTGTTCAAACTTATATTACATATGAAGCTCAGTTTACAGTCTAATGTTTTTTTATGTATATTTAGGATCGATTAAGTACTTATAGATTTTATTTATTTCTTTATTTTCATCTATTTTCAATATTACGTTTTCTGATGGTGATTATTATAGTTTGAAATTGTTGTACCATTTCAAGTTTTAATATATTATTATGATATAAATAGTATTAAAAAATTTGAAAACCTACTTTTTAGGGTTCCGTACCCAAAGGGTAAAAACGGGACCCTATTACTAAGACTCCGCTGTCCGTCTGTCTGTCTGTCACCAGGCTGTATCTCATGAACCGTGATAGTAAGACAGTTGAAATTTTCACAGATGATGTATTTCTGTTGCCGCTATAACAGCAAATACTAAAAAATAGAATAAAATTAATATTTAAGGGGCTCCCATACAACAAGTTAGTTTACAACAGTTAGTTTTGTTAGATTTAGTTGCTCGGTATTGATAACGGCAAGAGTAAGAGGCTTGAAATATTCACAGAATATTTAATTATATCTTCGCTTTAAAAATAAATAATTAAATTAAAATAAAACAAATATTTAAGGGGGGCTCCCATACAATAGACATGATTTTTTGTCGTTTTTAAATATAATGGTATGGAACCCTTCGTGCGCGAGTCCGACTCGCACTTAGCCGGGTTTTTTTCAATACTATTTATATAATAATTTAGGTACCTCGAAGTATTTCATAAATTTAGGCTGAATTAAAAATTAAGCTTATACCTAAATCTAATTTGATTCGAAGTTTCATACCAAGTTATCAAAAATTAATTTATGTGTAAATTATTCCAGGTATGCACCCAAAGCACCACCTAATTTGAAATTACCTTGCAATCATTACTCTAAAGCTTATAGATGTTCATCCTTGTCCTCCAAAGATATAATTAAATTTCATAGAGCTTTCTATAAAAAATGTAATAAGATATACCAGGATAATTTTATTTTAAAATATACAAAAGTTTCTAATATACAAAGACGTCGTATTTCGAATGGTCAAGGTAATGCAAAAACAATGATTCCAACTTATTATGCATTACGAAATCATAGCTTGGTACCAATCTGTAAAAAAACTTTCTTATGTGTTTTGGGCTTAAAAAAAGGCAGAGTAACTGGTGTTATCTCAAGACACTACAAAACGAATGGTGAATTAGCTATGGAGACAAGAGGAGGCAATCGTAAAGAAAAACAATACGCGCAAAAGAAAAGTGCAATCAAAGAATTCATAAAAACTTTTATTCCGTTAGAAGTTCACTATTGCAGGAGTAAAATTAAATGTCGACAATATCTTTCATCTGAATTAAACATAAGTAAATTGTATAAAATGTTTATATCCCAAACTAGTGACGAACATAAGTCCATTAAAGCGTCATATTTCAGACACGTTTTCAGAACTTCATTTAATATTGGGTTTGGCTCTCCGAGAACCGATATGTGCTCAGAATGCATTCTATTAGACGAAAAAATTAAACGTTCAACAAATTCAGAAGATAAAAGTAATTTGATTATTAAAAAACGCATTCATAAGTTGAGAGCTAAAAGTTTTTTTAATTTACTTCGAGATGAGACGGAGGATTTACTTATACTGTCATATGATTGTCAGAAAAATGAACCATGTCCTAAAGTTCAGGACCAAATAGCTTATTATTCACGACAGTTATATGTTTATAACTTTACAATTGTCGTAGGAACTTCAAAATCGCAATTATGTCGTGACAAAGTGTTCATTTATACATGGACTGAAGATTTGCTTCCAAAAGCATCTAACGAGATTGCGAGTGCCGTTTTTCATTGCTTATGTACGTTATTTGATAATCCAGAATATGCCAAATATAAAAAAATTCGTCTAGTGGCGGATGGATGTAGCGGCCAAAACAAAAATACCACCGTACTTGGTATGGCATGTAAGTGGTTACAAGATCATGCACCACAAACTATAAAAATGGTGGAGTTACTTTTTCCCGTTGTGGGTCATTCATACATACCACCAGATCGTGTCTTTGCGAAGATAGAAAAACAAATTAAAAAACGAGAAGTAATCGATAATCCTGAACAATATTATAATATTTTCAAAGATAACGGCACCGTTTATAAATTAGGAGTAGACGTTGAAGTGTTTAAATGGAAAGAAGCATCAACAGGTGTGTTGAAAACGACTAGCAGTATGCACTTTCCATTTAAATTATCTAAAAGATTTTTTATTAAAAAAAACAACAGTGGAAATAATGTTGGTGTACGAGCAGAAGAATCATATACAAATATTATAGGTAATTACAGAAGCATTTGTAAAGTTAATAAATCTGTATCTCAAATTAATCCAGATAGAGAAGAACTGTTTGTACAAGTAAACAAAAATAAAATTGACGACGTTAGAAGACTGCTTACTACGCACTATGGAGAACTTTGGCATGAAATACCAGAGATGGACTATTATAAAGGGGTTATATCAAGGCACGAAGCTCTAGTGGGTAGATCTGCAAATATGGAACACTGTCAAAAACCAGACGAAATACCAGAAGTTTTAATTTAGTTTTGATTACTAAATACTGTAACGAATTATCTGTGTTTTGTGTTGTCGTATTTTTATAATAAATATTTGAAAATTTTCAATATGGTTTTGATTTCAGTCAGCAATGTTAACTACCCCTGACCACATACTTGTTTATTATCAAAATTAGTTAAATCCATACATGTCACTGTCATAAAGAGTCAAATCCATAGATGCAAGTATCATAATGAGACAAATCCACGTATTGGTATTAATAATGGTCAAATCCATTTTTTAACTCGAAATTTCTCTAATTTTTACTACTATAATGATAGCATATTGTTTATTCGCAACATTTTATTAACTTTACTCTTCTCATTTCATTAAAACAATTTTTAGTAATATACAATGAATATTCCAGACAAAAAAGTATTATTACTAGCAAAGTACTTGAAATGGATTTGGCCAGTATTGATTTTAATCTACACATGTAGTAGTGACTAGCAAACTAAATTGCAAAGAGTGGGGAACAATGCGGCATCAGTGGTAATGCAAGAAAATTCAAGCATTTTGAATAGACATAAAGAGACTCTGTAAATTTATTTTGAAAAAAATATACCCGTGAAGTTTCTGGCCAGTTCTTCTTCACGCAGATTTTTGCGAACTGGTGGTAGAGTCATGTTTTATTTGACGTCAATAAGAAGAAGTAATTGTCAATGTTGAGAAAGAAATATTTGAATTTAAATTTGAAGCAAGCATTTCTATTTTTAATGTGAGAAGATCTGGGGTGTTATTAAAAGTTTTTGAGGGCGCCATAATGTTCGTGTGCAATTCTTTGCATCCGACAACGAAGCTGAGTTCGAGTGTCATTTGTGTGACAGAATACCAATTAAGATGTGTATGTAATATATAACCACCATAACCATAACACAGCGTTGATTTGTCAATTGCATTATAATATAAAATATACTAGTTTTTGCCCGCGGCTTCGCTTAAGTAAAGTAAGAAGCAGCTGATTTATGTAATCGGTATCGCTTATAATAAAACTTATAAAAATGTTATGTGTAATGTAAAGTTTTAGAGATAGCAAAGTTTTTATTTTTGAAATGGTTGTCAATTCGGTTGAACTTGCCCTAACGAACGAAAAATCAAGTCAATCAATTGATATTTTTCATGTTGATTAAGATTTAGAACGGACCTGTCAACGTCACATTTACAGTAGGTTATGACGCCGCGACTGTTGGTAAATATGTATATTATACCCCTAAGGGTAAAGAATTTAAAAAAAATGTATATTATATTAAGTAATATTTTTCGATTGTTGGGGTAGGTTCATTGTATGTTTATACTTATAAACTATGTATGTCAAAACTGGTTGTCAGTGTCATACCGACAGTCTTGGCGTCATATAACACTGAATATGTTTGTCTTTTCGTGTCAACCTTATTTATTAATGTTGATTTTTTGCATAATTTTACTGGCTGCTATAATATATTAAAGAAATAAACAGCTTGTGCAAATGATCTGTCGTAAATATTCTTTTATTATGATGATAAAATGATGATGATGATAGAATTATGAATGAAGCCGGTGAAAGTGAAAGTCAATATAAAAGTGATATCGTGCTTTACTACCAACAAACGGACTTTTTAGAACAAAACAAAATGCACTGTCTGTACACTGCTCATTGTGTTTTCTATTTTATGTTAACGTTAATGAGTATAAACTGCACAATACACCATCTTTATTATACACTAAACTCTAACTTGGCCATACAAAAAAGAAAATCAATGAAGAGCACAACTTGCTTCGTGTATTCCGCCAAGAAGTCCGTTTTGTAGATAAAGTATGAGCAAACTTAATTGTCTTTAACCGTTAGCAAAAGATTAGGTCAGAGTTGCCAATTAATTGTTTGTTATTACTGCTAAATATGTTGGTTGTCTTTGTTGTATATGCCATGTTAGATATAAGATAGTATAATAAATGGAATAATATCACATCAAGAACATTGATTTATGTATGGGTTTAAGTTGTTGATTTAATAATTATTTTATTATGTTTGTTTCCTAATATACAATGTAAAAATCTACTTCACTGTTTCTTTATACTGACAACACATGTGATACCGTTCTGTTAAATAATTAGTGATTAAACGAACTAACCTGTAAGTGAAGTACTATCGTAATTATACGAAGGCTTCGTCCTCGAGATTAGCAAAAGTTACAATACTTGTAGATATTTAGAGCATCCATCGTGAAATATTTGTTAATTTTGCTACAAAGAAAGAAAACCAAAGTCATTAACATAATTAATTAATTTTTATTATAATTTTTTTTCTAAGCTGTTCACAATGGTACGAGCAAATGATTCATTTTCATTTAAAATCAGTGGTCTATTATAGTATCTAAAAAAGGTATTACAAGTGGTACTCCAGCCAGCCGTATTTCTTATAACGTCCAGACTCACGCCGAGTCTGTGCGCGCAAGAGGCTGGGGCGTGTCGAGTGCTGCGCGCTCCGAACGTCTCCACCGGCACGCCGGCTGCGCTGAGCGTACTTCGTATCTAACGACATAATGTCTGGCTGGAGACTCCAATGTAAGGCCTCTTTAGACTAATGAATAAATGATCAACATTACCACGTAAAGCTGCGGTGACTTTTAAATAATCTTGTAATACTTTCCCAGGGCATATTTATGGTTTTTAAAAAAAGGGTATAATTAAATTTGGTTGTGGATATCCGACGCGTGAAGTTCTTATTAATTCTGTTATCTTAATTGATATCTGAGTACAAGTAATTGAAACATTCTTAATATTAATTTTTGACAACGTTTGAACTCTATGCGCGGTAATTAAACTTAGCAAGGCTATTAACTTATTAGATATCACTTGAAGCGACAAGGTTTCATGTGGGTATAGGCTTTCTAAATATTTTAAAACTAAAGATGGGTCCCATGTGAGCTTGTATTTCGGCATTGGGGGACGTAATCGAAATATGCCCTTAAAGAGACGTTTTAAATTTTGATTTGATCCTATATGGTCTCCGATAATCAGCGACAGAGCCGAGCGACAAGTATTTAAGCTACTATATTGAGCACCATCATTGTACAAATCACATAGAAAGTTTTGTATTTCAGCTATTTCAGCATTATATAAATCAACATTATTTTCATTACAGTAATTAAACCACTTTTTCAAATAAACATCATATTGTTTGATCGAATTAGGACATAAAGATGCCATCATTAACTCTAACGACTTTTGTGGTGCGTTCCTTTTTACGAACGCCGACCGGATAATATGGCTGCAACCAGGGTAATCTGGCTGTGTATGCTGGGACGGCTGGAATGAGAAGAAATCAAGAAAGAATTTCATCTGGTTTAAAAATTACTAGTTCAGAGACCGCTAGGTTTTTGAATATAGGGTACCAGGGCTGCGTAGGCCATAAAGGCACGACAACAATCCCTTTAGCCATATCTGAAATTATTTTACGCAAACTTTTAAGAATAATGGAGAATGGAGGGAAAGCATAGAAATAAGATGATTTCCAAGTAACCGTAAAGGCATATATATACCTTGTAGGCATCAGGGTCAGGGTGCCAAGATATATAAGTTTCAAATTTTTTATTCAATCTACTTGCAAAGAGATCAATTTCCGGATTGCCAAAATGAGTAACAATTTTTTTTAAAGCTTTATCTGATAATTCCCATTCGATATCTGGGTGTATGCGTCTAGACTCTGCATCAGCTTCATAATTTTGTACAGAACTAATATAAGAAGCATAAACAAATAATGCTTTACTCTCGCACCACTGCCAAAGTTTTCTCGTTACCTCCGTAAGATGTGGGAACTGAATGCCTCCCATATAGTTTACATACGAGATGGCGGTTGTATTGTCTATCCTTAATAGGATTTGCCGGTTCTTTATATCCTTAGCGAATACTTTTAAGCCGAAAAAAGTGGCTAAGGTTTCCAAATAATTTATATGCATAGCGCTTTCTGCTTCACTCCACTGACCACTAGCCCTACCGTCACCACACACTGCCCCCCACCCCGTAGTTGAGGCATCTGAAAAAATCTCCAAGTCATAATAGTCGTATTTTATTTTGCATACAGAATGTTTGATTGCTTGCTTCCACCACTGAAGGTCTGGTGCAAGTGATTTTGGTATATTCATTAGCTTATCATAGCTATTTTCATTATTCTTTAGGTTTAGAAATTTTGTTCTTTCAAATGACTTTGTATAAAGCCATCCATATTCGATGGCTGGGCAGGCTGAAACAAGCAATCCAACAAGTCGAGCAAATTCTCGAATTTTACAACTCTTTTTTGATAATATTTTTTGAATCTTTGTTAAAATAAGGCTCCTTTTTTCTGGGGGTAAGCTGACTTGGAAATTTTTTGAGTCTATATTATATCCTAAAAATAAACAGGATGTATTTGGAATTAGTATGCTTTTGTCTTCATTTATAACAAAACCAAAGGAAACTAGAAGTAATTTAGTCCGTTTCACATTTTCTAAGCATTGCTCGAAAGAATAACCTATCAAACACCAATTGTCCAAAAACAGGGTAGATATGTATCCGGCGGAACGTAGGAGCTTTGCTACTGGCTTCATAATTTTCGTGAAAACGAATGGTGCTCTGCTAAGACCGAACGGTAAAACATTAAATTCATACAAATCATTTTTCCATAGGAATCGAAGGTATTTCTTAAACTTATGAGGTCTCAGGTCCCTAATACAAAAGAAATAACAGTATTATTGTTGGAAGTTTAGTCATAGTACACAAACATAGTGTACAGGGTATCGAAATTCAAAGTTTTTAAAAAGTTATATAACTTTAAAAATGGAAGAGACCGATTTTTTTCCTTATTTTTCCCTGGGTAGTCGTCGCCGTATGCACTACCTGGTTACTACCGGCTTATCGTTCAATTTTGGGACACCTTGCATACTTAATTATTATTTGTGTATTATACAAATACACAAATAATAACTTCCTTATAGTCATTTTCAAATTCATGATGTGGAACGATTACCGGAACATTGTCAAGCGCCAGTTTTTCGAACATATTCGAGTATCTAACAAAAATAACTTAAAACCAAAACTATCAAAATCACATCGCATCACTTTAAACAAAACAAAATTCAAATAGTTATTACGCATACGGTATTTGAATGAAACTAATATTGTAAAACAATTTTAACGTAAATAACAATACTATACATTAATAAACGCGTTTAATTTATAAAATCTTTACGAATCAAAAAACAAAAACGTGCTTATTATATTTGTTTCTACCAGGCTTCCAGTGTTACCAAACATAATGTTGAATTTACTAATATAATTTTATAAAGCTACCGTTCATAACGTTAGTGTTTGTTTTTATTGGGTCAGGAATAAACTTACAGAAAATTAGTCAAGCAAAATTTTAATTTAAGTTACTGAATTTTGTATGGCTTGAGGCTTCTTTCCAAACAGAAGATAATTTTGCAAGGAGATAATGATCTAAGTTTTATAATATTGGTCATCAGAAATAAAAGGGTTATTTAAAGAATTTGTCAAATTATACACGGATTATAAGTTTCCGTCTGCTGGTGTAGAGCAGCCATGAGAAACAAAATCATTGCACAACACGAGGACAATTATTTTCCAATAATAACATAAAAATATTTTTAATTTAAATTGTTTACAGACGTGTCCACGCGTTGAATTTGGTTTAACGCAACAACACTAAATTACCGCAGACGCGACTTATTTCTTACGCATACCAACCCGGTCAAAAGAGACATTTTAATTTACAAAAATTCGCATAGAGTTTAAAGATGATACAGACCTTTAGAATATTATCACAAACAAAAAAAATCGATTAGCAGACCATAATATTTATCTAATACTAAATCTTGTAACGTATTTACAATGAACTGCTGTATGGAATAATTTTAATTCGAAAAACTCAAACTGTATAGTGCGACCAGAAAGTCTTGACAAAAATTGAGGGAGCCACTTCAAATACATGTAGGGAATATGGTAACACCGTTTAGAATGCCTAAAATGGTCTTAATATTTATGTCATTATTAAGAAAGCTAAATTAAAAAAAAAATTGTCTGAGGGCTTAAATATTTTTAATTTGTGGAAGATCTTTCTTATCATGGTTCTAAATATATTTTTCTCAAAATAATTTTTTTTTAAATCGCTTTAAATTGAACTAACTGAATGAATGTGTATTGGTTACTCCAACAGCTTTATTGAATGATATTCGTTTGTCAAAATGGCGTCTACAATAAGAGGCAGGAGTATTGTAGTTTGTACTAGCTTTTGCACGCGGAAACCTTTAGCTCTAAAGAGTTAAGAGTACGCATGTTATTAAAATAGCAAATGTGATTACACACGTACTGCTTACTTAATTTATCAAAGAACTGACGAATGTTATCAAGAACATCTTATATAATTAAGTTATATCCAGCGGGAAGTGTGAATGGATGAAAAGTAACCTCTGTAATATTATACAGTATGTATAGCCGAAACTAAAATATAGTACCTATACAATGAACTACTCTATAAAACTTGTTTCCGTGAACAATAACTTGTTGCAAAAAAAGACTCAACAACAAGATCATCGTACATACAACACTCATGCAAAGATCATTTTAATTCAGCCAGAGTGCAATAGAATAGTTTTAAATAAAACAACTAAAGTATTTTTTTACATATGTATTTTTTCATCACATCCACAAGGGCGTACCCAGGTAGGGGCAGAGGGGCGCTGCCCCCCCCCTAGAAGATAAAATAAACATCAATTTTCCTGGCAAGTGGGAATTAAAAAGGTGTTACCTACTTTGCGCAAAATGAAGTGTTGGAAACAAAATATCTTTCAGTCAGATAGAATATTTTTTATCTATAATTAAATATTCTACAACATTCGATATAGTATACTGTTAGCGACGCAATATAATTTAAATCGCCCGCGAAACCGTCGCATCTCGTAGTTTCCGCTCCCGACGAGACAATTAGAGCCATCTAGAATTAAAGCCGAATATAATTTGGAGAAAATTACATCTAGCGCTATCTAGTTACGGACGACAGTACTTTTTCCAGTAAAGAGAAATAGCATCAATTTATACGGTCAATAGCGACATCTTGTATTGAATAGCAATACCACGAAGAACGTTTTAGCAATGACTATTCTGGAAAGGAAAGACGGTGATAGCAAGGATGAAGTGAGACAAGGATGGAAATACAGTCGAGTATTTTCTACGTGTTTCGGGAGCTCTTCTAATATTTGAATATATAAGCGGGATCATGAGGCAGAGCAAGGCAATTTAGTTCGTATACAATTCAGTTCAGTTCGGAGTTTAATACGAGCGAATACTTCATGCGCCATAGTGTCTAATAGTTTAGTTGCGGCGACACGAGATTTACGTTTACTGTGCAACAACTGGAAATATTACTCCGTCAAATGGATATCAGGAAATTCTTTGAAAGAAGTGAGTCAAAACAAAACACATATGTGCCTAATATGATTACTCGTCGTATTATTATTATGACGTCAACGCCGATCCTGAAATTATAGTGGACGATGGCTATCATGAAAATGATTTGGGTCGTTATGTTGGGTTGGCTACCCAGCTATCGACGGAAAAGAAGAGGGAGTTGTTACAAAATCCTTGGATCCCGCCCAGAAATTACGATTTTGAAAGTGATGCAAGCCATTTGAAAAGAAAATTTAATCATGCTTGGTCCCCATTTATGGTCAGGCCATGTATAAAGTTCAAAAATATTCATGAAGACTGCCAAAAGCATGCAACGACCAACCTTCACCTAACAGCGACAAATGCTGCAAAAACATTTCTTGAAAATGTTCCTGTAGACATCCAACTGCAAAGTGGACACCAAAAAGCAATCGATGAAAACAGACAAATATTATCATCAATTATTTATTGTATAGTATTTCGCGGTACACATGATATGCCTCTTAGGGGAGAACAAGCAGATGAGGGTGTTTTATTAGATTTATTGAAGTTGAGAATAAATTCAGGGGACGACAAATTAAAGATTCACCTGGAAAAGTGACGTCGCAATGCAGTTTACACATCGCCAAAAATACAAAACGAATTAATAAATTTATGTGGTGAAGTTATTAAGGAGAATATAATAAATGAAGTTCAGAAGATCATGGCTTACGCAGTCTTAGCTGATAAAACAGCAGACGTAGCTGGGAAAGAACAGCTGTCAATAGGCGTGCGGTTCTACGACGAAAGCAAAAGGAAAATCAGAGAAGAATTTGTAGGGTTCGTTGAACTAAAAGCACAAAATGCTGCAGAAATTGCCGAAGCTATTGACAATTTCTTGATGAGTTCTAACCTACCAACCGAAGATTGCGTAGGGTTTGGATTCGATGGCTGTTCTACAATGGCAGGGAAAGAAGGTGGCGTACAAGCCATATTGAGAAAAAATATCCTCGTTCTTTATATTTTCATTGCTCAAGTCACAAACTTAACCTTGTTGTGAACGATACGAACGCAGTGCCAGAAATTAGAAAGACTGTCGCCACTGTAAAGGATTTTATAACGTTTTTCAGAGAATCGACTACACGTCGAAACTACGCTCCAAACCTATCACGATTGTGTGAGACGAGATGGTCCGAAAAATATAAATTAATCAGAAAGTTTTCACAAAATTTCCCAGAGCTTGTGAAATCTCTAGAAACGTTATCCGTAGAGGGAAATTATGCCACCAGAAAATCTGCATATCAGTTGCATTCAGCCGTTACAAAACCAGTGTTTATTTTTGCTCTACAAACAATAGCCAAATATTCAGCAGTTTTAGAACCAGTAGTTAACGCACTGCAAGCTAAATCGATCGACATGATCTCGGTGGGGGAACACATCAAAAATATCAAGGACATTCTCAGAAATGACCGCGAGTTTCCTGATAGAATAAGTAATGAAATGCTTCAAAAAGCGCGAGCTGTTGAATGGATTTGAACATAGAAATTTCGGTTCCACGTCTTGCTCACAAGCAAACATATAGAAGTAATCCGCCATCAGACAATGATAACGAATATTGGCGGCGTTCCCTGATAATACCATACATTGATTCACTCATTTCATTGTTGACTATTCGATTCTCCCAAGAAAATACTCCGGCGTTTGCTTTAAGTAAGCTACATCCCTTGTATATGACCAAAACCAGCATTACAGACTTACACAAGAACGCAGAATCATTCCAAGAATTTTATAACCTGGATATCACCGGAGAACTGAACCTTTGGCATAATTTATGGGTGAAGAAGGCTTTATCAGATGATCAATTAAGGGACATAGAAGTAGTTGACCTGTTCAACGAAGCCAACATTTTTTACCCTGCTGTCAGAAAGGCATTGATTATTTTAAGCACTATCCCTTACACCACGGCGACCGTAGAACGGTCCTTCAGTACGCTGCGAATAGTTAAAACGTGGCTTAGAAGCACCATGGGTGAAGAAAGGCTCACAGGTGTATGTCTGATGAGCGTACATCGCAATTATTGAAAGAAAACAGTGAGTTTATTGAAAAGACTGTCATAGACAAATTTTCGGCAAATCCGACAAGATTACTCTTAAATTAATGTATATGTATATAATATTTTGTTTTGTGTCATAATCTAACTAATTAATAAAAGTCAATTTTCATGATTTTTTGTATCAATATACCCGACCGACCATCTTCTCGAAACAGGTAGGAGCTGCCCCCCCCCCCTAGCTGAAATCCTGGGTACGCCCTTGCACATCCATCTAGATATTCAACACCCGAGTCGCTATTGCTGCTACTATCACTTTCCACTTGAATAACCAAATCAGCAACATCATTATATAATGTTCTTCCTCTCTCAAAATATTCTTTTTCTATTTTAATAACATGTGTACGGTCAGCTAACTACATTCACGTGTCTATTGTATTGTGTTATGTGTATGTCGGGTAATCAATAAAACTGTATAAATTATTAACTTTAGTGTGACTGTATAGAACTGTAATGTCTGTAATAGTTAGCCGACTGTACAAGAAAGGGTGAGGTTAAATCTGTAACCTACAAATAACCCTAATTTCCTACCTAACCACCTAACCTATCCATACACTACGTATATATAAATATATAAATAGATGCGGGATACCTATTGCCGTGAGACCTAAGGCAATAGGCGGAGGAGAAAGGGATGAAAGGTTTGGAAAGGTTTTCTCACTGCCGGTCAAGCAGACTCACAAGACCGATCGTTGGATGGCTAAAGGTGTCTTGGCCACAGTGAGAGGAAGCTGCAAGTCATAGACGGAACGGCGTCGTCCAGGTCTCGTCCAGTAGTCGTCCGGTAAGTCCAGTCACGTAGTAGTTTTCCTTCCGGGCGTCGTCGTGGCTAGCTCAGCTTGGTGGTCGTCTTGTCAAGGGGTGCCCAATTGAAACAGCGTTGAGTCCAAATCCAAAGAGACTTTATTTACAAAATTTACAGCTATTTATATCAAAGTTTACTACATTAGTGTAAGTTTACTACATGTAACATACGTCAATTTTAGAAATTTACAAGTTCTGCACAAAAACTGCTAAGTTTTTGGTAGGTCAACGTGCTGCTGACTAAGACGCCTGTTCACTCGCGTGAACATCTTGGCGCCTCTCGACAACAGGAGTCTTCAGTTCGTAGAGTTGGATGTCGTGTGGCCGGGGCGGAGCACCCTTCGTCGGCGAAGCGTAGAGGGCGTGCGCGGGCCGAGGAAGTGCGCGGGAAGCCTGGCGCTCGCTGCCGCCCTGCCGCGGCGAGGCTGGCACAGCAGCCTCCTCTGCTGGAGTCCATCTTGCTGCAATTCTTCCAATTCTCAGCTGTTACTATTACAGCTGTACTGTTTAAAGCTTCTTCTGTCAAACTTTTAGCATTGCGAGTTCCTACATTGTGTTCAGAAACCTTTTTGTTGGCGAGACCCCAAAGGAGCTAAATAGTCGATTACTATATTTATCATATTGGATCTGGTTTATTATTTTTAACTACTTTGAGAAAACTTGTCTCTCGGACGTCCACTTCTATGTTTATCAGGACTTCTAAATTCTCCATTATTTTAAAAGCCTTCATCTACAATTCGTCTCATGGTGCTTTCTGATTTTCCTGAAAATAACATTAATACGTTTAGTAACAAAATAATGTACCTTTATGAATAAAAAATTGGTATTTAAATTAACAACAATATATTTGCACAAAAATAACTACTCAACTAAATTAATATGAAACGGAAAAGTATCAAATTGTGTCGGCCGATCTACAAATAACTCCTTGTCAATTCTTACATAACCTCGAAATAGAGCAATGTAAACAGTAAATAAGAAATTGAAAAAAAACGTAATCCTACCATGTATTATAAACCTTTTCGTTTTAAATATTCACCATATTCCTGTTACATACCTTTAATTAATGCTGTACGGGCATAAACATCCTCCAAATCTGATAATAAGCGTCCAGCTTGGTATTCCGCAAAACACGTTTAAAACACGTTATAAATCACTTCGCTAGCTCCACTGCGTATCGGTTTATTCGATTTCTTCTTATTCATGATGATAATGATGACAATCAACGATTATTAATCAAAAAAATTAGAAAAACAATACGAAAACCGAGTTTCATGCACCATTCAGTTAAAGATTGATATCTTCAGTTCTATCTATCAGTGACGTCAATGACATTTCAATTGATAGTTTCCATAATCAGATTTATTTAAGTTCCTCAAACATTCTTTTCAAGATTTTTTGGTCGGACTGTAATTGGTTTTAGGAAGACTTAATTTGACTGATATTCTTTTAAAGCCAGAATTACACAAGATGTATCAGTTATCGCCTCATTGAAGTCAAAAATATTAATCTGTTGAAGTTAATTCAATAATTCATACCAGTGAACAAAATAATGTACCTGAAATTTATAGACACATTTTGCCAATAAATTTCAGTCAGTATAAATGTCTTAGTGGATATTTAATATAGTTTAATATTCTTACTCAGGCGTGTAATACAAATTTTATGTAACACTTAATTTCGCATGTTTCAAGAAGATACGTTATTTTTAATTGTCACACCATCTAAAGTGATAATTATTGTCAAAATCGAATTCAAGAGAACAAGTGGATATATTATAATTTTTTTTTATAAAATTTTTAGTCTAGGCCTAAAAATAACGGTTGCTTTTATTATTAAAGTTTAAATGTGGGCAAGCTGGCATTACAGAAGTGAACCTTCCAGCAGTACTCATAATTCACTCCATGACTATGACAGCAACGCGAAATACCTACCTTAGTTCTAAGCCCTTCTGTAGACCGTTGTTTCCTTAGTTTTTAATTTAATAGGCAGTAGACTTTATGCAGTTATCACAGGGTTTAAAGTTATTTTAATCTTATAATTTATAAATTATATAATACACAAGCAAATGTAACCAGTTAAACAAGGAGTTTCATGTCCAGTAACACAATGTAAGGCCGGACCTAGACTTACAATAACTTTGCACAATATTTTTATGGCACAATATAAACGAACTAGCCCTTGAGATCAAACGATCAATATTATCACGCAATAAACCTGTGCAGGGCAAAAATATACACACAAATAAAAATATAAAATAAAATGGTGCAATAAAAATTAAACTTGGTCAAACTTTTGTTCAATCCCTGAGCAATCTTCAATACTAACCCTAAACGGTCAAAAACATTGCACAATTCGTAATTTTGTGCAATGTAATTGATCGGTTAGGGCCAACCTTACGATTTAAACGGTATTTTTTACGTAATATTAATAAATATTAACTATTTTACTCACAAATATAAAAAAATAATCATTTTACAATAATATATTTATTTTAATCTCTTGTGGGCAAATTAACGTATAAGGGACCAGCCCTTATTTCCGGACAACCTTTAAATGACGTGGAAAATTATGTGCCAAAATAAAATATTTTACTTGGTTTATTCAAAAGTAATCTACATAAATTCTAGAGAAAACAATTAGACGTGTATTAACTACGCCCTTATCGTTGTTACCATGACACAAACTACAACTGTCAAGTGATGGAAATGACACAATGTGTGTCATTGCTGTGTCTAGCTCTCAATGGTCGTTGCTAGCAAGGAACATAATACTCGTGTGCCAATAAGCAAGCAAATACAATACAATAACACTTTTAAAATTAAATAACTAGTGTTTTTAAAACAATTAATTCACAAATTACCCTAACATCCATGCCCAAACCATAAAATTCCTCTCATGGGACAAAAGCATCAAATATGTAATAAAATATGTTAGATTTACACTAAACACGTATTAATTAATGGGTACATTGGTTGATTTTCATTATTACTTATGGACTGCCCCAATAGGAGTAAAGATGTGTAACTTATACAATGGTAGGATATCAAAAACACGATACATTGACGGCAAACCAGAAGTTCATCGCAGCAGTGGCCTCTGGCGTGATAACTCGAGGATGTACCCAGCCGCTAGACGTCATCAAAGTGAGGACTCAACTAGTGAAGGATTCAAAAAACCGCAAATATAGCTCGCTTACAGTAGCAATGCGAATATTCAGGGAAGAAGGACTGCGCGCTTTCTGGGCAGGCCACAGCTTGGGACAGGTGGGTGCGTACTTTTTGTGATAATGAAACGTTTATGTATTGAGTTGTTTATCAAAGCAGATTTAGAGTTGCATTAGAATTTCTGGGAATCACAGGGGGATTGGTGCAACCTCATTTTACCACTCCAAGCGGGGAATCAAGTAGATCCTACAACTTTTGATTTTCGATGTGTTTTCCAAAACGAATTGGCTCTTGCTCGGTTCGCGCACACAATAACTACATACAAACCTAACCTAACCTATTAATAACATCTTTATATTACAGTGATAACCTCAAAAAAGTGTCAACATATATTGTCTATCTTGATTTAATATAACAAGCATAAATGAGTCCTAAGTCCTGTTGTCTTAGTAACCTATATTCAATGTCGATTTTCTCGCAAACTGTGACCATAACCGAAAATTTTTTTTTTTCAAATGTGTTATTGTAAATGATATTTGACAAAAAACTCTTTATCTTTGTTTGATGTAAAAAAAAACAAGCATAAAAACACGACATCGACAAAAAACCCCAGACATAACGCCGACAGAAAACAATCCTTGCCGACCCATTAATTCGAGATGCATTTTTCTAAAGCCATCTAGAAATATGCATCTGGAATTTTGGGCTGATGAGGATTATGTTACAAGAACGAGGATATTTTTCGGATTACCTCGTGTAATGAATAGTCACCGTCTCGATTTAACGATGGTGGATATTAGAATCAATGATTATATAAATTCAAAATTTACCTATTCAATAGAACATTTAGGGGCTAGATACCTTGCTACGTGACTGTAATATAAACAAAACAGCTAAAAAGGGACACCTTGAGAGAATCGATTCAGTATTTGTAATTTATAAACGCTGATAAAACCGGTGTAATGCTACTTTGCTCGCAACAAATATTGTAAAGAGTTTCTACGCTAGTAGGAGCGTGCGAGATATCTTGTACACTTTCACACTTGTGCAAATGGCGTCAAAGTGCATAATGGCGTCTATTTAAGATTAGTAGAAACCCTATCTTCCATGATCATCCTTGACCCAAGCTTACTTACTTTAGGACCATGCAGTCAATGTGATTATGTTTGTTTTTGTTTTATATGTCACATACATATATGCATTTCTTGTTTCAGGTTTACTCCATCACTGCCACGGCGTCTTCCTTTTACTTTTATGAATTGATTACGATGTACATAGGTCAATCCGATATTTCTAAATCATCCAAGTAAGTCAAACACAATGTTTGTTGGAAAATGTATAAGAACTATGTTATGAGGAGTTGTGAGTAGCAGTGCATGAATAGATAATTATTGTAACCTACGATAGGTTGCCCATTTGAACCTACGAGGGTGGATCGAAAAGTTCGCGGCCTAACATAGCGTTGTCATATTATAATAAAACTATCCTCATATGGAAACTAGACTCTTTGTCAGTCTCTGTGCAATTTTTCTCTGAGATACATGCGTAATTATTTATTTTGAACATTAAGTGAGAGTAGGTTTCATTAATTTTGAAAATGGATAGTTTAGAGCACCGTGCCGTGATCAAATACCTCCACAAGAAACACTTAACTCCAAAGCAGATTCATGAAGATATGGTGGCTACTTTAGGAACATCTGCTCCTCATATACAATGATAAAAAAGTGGACAGCTGAATTTAAACGTGGACGAGAGAGCATCAAAGATGACCCCCGCTCTGCACAACCTTCTACAAAAAATATGTGATCTCATAATGGGAGACAGAAGATTGAAGGTATCTGAGATAGCTAAAGCTCTAGGGATTTCATATGAACGTACACAAAACATGATCGTTAAGGAATTAAGGTTCCACAAGGTGTCTGCAAGATGGGTTCCGCGGCTTCTTTCAGTGGAACAGAAACGAACTCGGCTCACGATTTCTAGAGACTGTTTAGAGCTTTTTCAAGCTGATCCAAACGAATTTTTGGCAAGGTTTGTTGCTATGGACGAAACATGGGTTCGTCACTATTCTCCTGAATCAAAACAACAATCCAAACAATGGAATAGACCCGGATCTCCGACCCCCAAGAAAGCCAAGTTGCGTTTTTCAGTAAACAAGATAGTGGCATCGGTTTTCTGGGGTTCTAAGGGTGTCATCTTGGTTGATTGAGAGGTCAAACTATTAATTCTGCATACTGCTGCACACTATAACGTCGTTTTTGCGAAGATATAAAGTCCAGGACCAGACCAAATGACTAGGATTTGTTTGTTGGATTTGAAAGTTTTGTTTCATCAGGACAATGCTCGTGCTCACACATCTGTAGAATCGATGGCTCAAATAGTGAATTGTGGTTTCGAATTGCTTCCTTATCCCCCTATTAACCTGACTTGGCACCTGACTTCCACTTATTTCCAAAACTAAAAAACACTTAGATGGAATGAAATTTTCTACCAATGAGGAGGTCAAAGTAGCCGTAGATGCCTTTTTTGAAGACCTTGACGAGATCTTCTATTTAAATGGGATCAAGGCTTTGGAGGACCGCTGGACTAAGTGCCTAGGAGGAGAGTATGTAGAAAAATAAATATAAAAATTGCATTATTCCTGTGTTTTCTTATTTAGGCCGCGAACTTTTCCATCCACCCTCGTACATAGTTGCTTACCAAAATTTTGTAAGTTCGCTCGTGAGCAAGACACGCAAGTCAGGGCAATTGCTTCTTACTAAAATAACATGTGTAAACACTTCTAGTCGCCCATGAATAATTATATAATTACTCCTTTCTCTTCGTTCTTCTCTTTTTCTCACAGACGTTTCGCGACCGCCATGAGTGGAGTTATCGCTGGCTGCGCCTCTGCGACCCTCGTCATCCCTTTAGATGTAATTAGAGTAAGACAGATGGTAATCAATAAACAGTACAAAGGATTTATAAAGGGTGCCCGGAGTGTATATAGACATGGAGGTTTCTTCGCGTTTTATGAAGGATGGTTAGCTTCGATGCTCCAGGTAATTTATTTATCATGTAAACGTTGAATACTGGGGATATGCATTATGATTACTTGGAGATGTTATTATTTATAACTGAAGAACCTGATATTTTATTAGCTGGTGCGTGAACATTATATTCACTTAATAGTAAGTGACACTAATCGAAGGTTTATATCACGGAATTGTTCAATTGTGAAAAAATCAAAAGGTATCATTGTTCCTGAAACACCTTTTGCTGCATATGTCATTAATTGAAACCCATATACGTTATTTGAGTTTATTAAGCTGGTAAAACAGGAAGGACTTCAGAGACCCTCAAACTAAATTAAGAGACAAAGTTAGAAAAGTTAACAAATGCTTATAAATTTGTTGAGTTATGCACTGGCTGGTTCTAACATTTTATTCGTCAAACACTCACAACCCACCTTCTTTTCAGATAGGTCCAGCTGTTGGTATTTCCTTCTATGTGTTCAGGAAGTTACAGCAGTATTTATTACAAAAGATTCACTCTTACGATGATGTGATGCGTAAGCGCGCTCCGGGAAACTACAGCAACAACCCACAGTACTTGGCTTTGGCGTCCGCAATCGCTGGTGCCGGCGCTGGCATCGTCAGCAAAACCGTCACCTACCCTTTCGACTTGGCTAAGCGAAGATTACAAATTGGTGTAACTATGATGATATACTATTGATGTTTTTATGAAGCTAAGTTATGGCCGGGCGTTGCTTTCAAAACTGCATATTGAGTTTAGGAAGTAGACTGTATTTATCTGCTTAAAGCATTAATGATCTACAACAATCAAACTCCAGAATGCGAACTCAGAGCTAAGTCAGGGGAACATTCTGTGATTTCTATTTAACTATCTTTTATAAGAGTTTAAATTAGTTTGTTTTATTCATTACGAACTATTGAAACTACTAAATCAAATTTGATAATTCTTTCACCGTTGTAAAGCAACATTATCTAAAATGATGAGCAAATTTTATAAAACGTAGTAACGTCTGTATGTTAATCTAAACGGCAAACTGTACAGGAAAATTTAAGAGCTAGGATGAGAAGACCTAAGTCCTATAGTGTGCCTTAGCTCTATGAAGCCTAAGTAACTAAAGTCATATTCGGCCCTACCCTTAAACATAAAAGTATAATACATAAATAACTGCGGGATATCTACAGGGTGTGTGGACTTCGTGCAATTTACACAGGCAAGGACAATGTACTCACTACTGGTCAGGCAGATTCACAATAAACCGTCACTTTCTGTAATTGTTACAACAGAGATTTCGAATTTCACAATAAATTCACATATATCATATAGTTACGTAGACCATTAAATCCATCACCAATACTTTATACTTAGTTTAAGTGCACCTGAATAGTGGGGGTGAACCATACATCAGTCAGTTAGGTATTTTAATTTTTTTTTTATCCTTTCGGATTTTAGAGGATGACGGGTTTTAAGAAGTACACTCGTTCTATTTTGACAACAAGAATGTCTTAGCTCTAACATGACGTATCATGTCATTGTGTTTATGCTGTGGGTTGGTAAAAATATAAATAAACGTCTCCAAAATAATACACAGTGCACTTCATGATTTTGAGGTTGCTCACCTTATTCTTCTTTCTTTGATTCTGATCCTGAAAAATCTCACCACAGGGTTGTCAAACATGTAATTTAAAAAACGCAAAAATTTTTCTAAATGTATTTTTTTTTAAACAATTTGTTCGTAGTTTGTTCATCAAATGATTTGGGTTAAAATAAACGTTGAGGACATATTATCCATAAATTCGAAATCAAAGTATTTTATTTCACCATTTCCTTTTTTTTTATTCAACTGGTAATTTACTTAGACAAGGTGTGGATTTTAGTAGGAAATCATCATTAGCTATTCACTTTTGTGAGCTTTTTATTCATATCCGATGTAATTAGCATATCGCGCTACTCACACTTACTTCACCTTATAGCCGGTTTACACGCGTTAAGTGGTTAAGTTGGTAACTAAATTTTAAGTTAAAAGTTGCGTGTAAACAGTCAGTTAAGTGACAATTGGTAACTTAAAATTTAGTACGCAAGTGATTAAGTAGATTAGGATTTGTTCTATTTTTCGAATAAGTGGGTGGGCGGGGCTTCTCACTTAACACGTTTGGACGTGATTTTTTAGTTAAGTGCATAAGTTGACAAAGCGGGTGGCGGCAAGAGCTCGTATTTATTTCGCATTTACTCTTTTTTTTTTAATGTTGGAGTGGAGTTTAGTTTCAACTTTAAAATTTGTTGAAGAATATTTAAAATAGATACGCTTGTAGAATAAAAATTTAGAAAAAAGCATATTCTTGTAAAGATTTTAATTTCCGAATAAAATTCTTGTCTGAATTTGTCCAAAATCACATTTACCATATATCTAAGTACAGAATTGACGAATTCCTTGAGATTCATCACTGCTCATCTTCACTGAACTTATTAACTTAACTACTTAATCCGTTTGGACACACAAGTGACATGCAGTAACTTAAAATTTAGTTTAAATTTAGTTACCAACTTAATTACTTAATACATGTAAACCGCGCATTATAGCCGGTTTACACGCGTTAAGTGGTTAAGTTGGTAACTAAATTTTAACTAAATTTTAAGTTAAAAGTTGCGTGTAAACAGATAGTTAAGTGACAAGTGGTAACTTAAAATTTAGTACGCAAGTGATTAAGCAGATTAGGATTTGTTCTATTTTTCGTATAAGTAGGTGGGCGGGGCTTCTCAGTTAACACGTTTGGACGTGATTTTTTAGTTAAGTGCATAAGTTGACAAAGCTGGTGGCGGCAAGAGCTCCTATTTATTTCGCATTTACTCTGTTTTTTTAAATGTCGGAGTGCAGTTTAGTTTCGACTTTAAAATTTGTTGAAGAATATATAAAATAGATATGCTTGTAGAATAAACATTTAAAAAAAAAATATTCTTGTAAAGATTTTAATTTCCGAATAAAATTCTTCTCTGAATTTGTCCAAAATCTCATTTACCATATATCTAAGTACAGAATTGACGAATTTTTGAGATTCATCTCTGCTCATCTTCATTGAACTTATGAACTTAACTACTTAATCCGTTTGGACACACAAGTGACATGCAGTAACTTAAAATTTAGCTAAAATTTAGTTACCAACTTAACTACTTAATGCATGTAAACCGCGCATTAGGGATCACAGAATGTTTTTTATCACACAATGCGCCAATTTTATTACCATACCTAATAAGTGAGCCAAACCGGAAATCTGTTGAAATTGTTGAAAAAGTTGAATTTGTCTGTTATTTTTTTTCTTGTTAGTCGTTTCTGGATTTTTGTTTTTAATAAACTTATTAACTTGTTTCTTTTATTTGTTTTGCAATATTTTATTGTAATTTATTATGTCGAGATTGAGTTGAAGTCTAAGCAAGAAACCGAGGCGTCTCCCAAGGATTTCTTCTCCTTCACATATTGTCCTGTTTTTCCTTCTGTCGCATATTGAGATGCAATTTAGCTTGTGATAAACGTTTTGGAACCGTTATCCATTATAATGACAGTGACAGTTCTTTGTTTACATTTTTGATATGAAATAATGGAATCGATTTTAATTTTGACCTGACACTCAGTTTTTTTAGAGTATGATTGTTTTTTGAGTGTACGTATGTATGTCCATTAAAGTTCTTTTCCATGCGCTACAGCGTTAGCAGTTACTAGGTTTTGAACTTATGAGGTGTCACTAGAATCCTCTCAGTTTTGGGAGTGGCATAGGACATATTTTTCCCGGGATTCTCATGGGAGCATGGATTACACGGGAAAATCTTATTATATATTTAGCAGTAGGTTTTTTAATTTTTTTAATTCAGCATCATTTATATTTATAATATTCTGTTGTGCTCTAACAGCGTAATGTTTTTCAGACGCACCGGTATACTTCGCAATCTGACACCTCGAGCACGTCGAAGCGCCTGATAAAATGCAAGCAGCTGGGACGCTGTCTGCATAAGGCCTACTTGGAAGACGGCTTCCTTGGACTGTACCGAGGATGGAACGTTACTATAACCAAAGCCCAGCTGACAAGTGTCGTTACCTATACGTCCTACGAAATTCTTTGTTACTCCTTTAGAGAACTTAACGTTTCGAAGACTTAATAATTGAAATAGTCCGTTGTCATTTCAACAGTGGTTTGTGTAAAGTTTGAAACGCTTATGTTCTTAAATATGTTTGTGAGAGATGTTAAAGTTGACGTTTTAGTTTTGTATAAATAAATAATACTATACAATAATATAACCTTAAACTTTTTCCAAGTGATTTATTAATGATATGTACATGTATAGAGAAATAAAATCACTAGGTTTAAAAAAATACAAGAACACGTTTATTTTGATCTTTGGTTCTTACACATATAAATCAACAATTGTATGGTAACTGATGATGGATGACTTCTCGTATTCTTGGGATGATGGTGATGATTTTATGATGAACTGGATATCTTAATACTTATGAGTACTTAACCTGTGGACAAAATAAACATGGGTTAGGAACCATTTAAAAATTATAAGAATAATAAAATAGCTACAGCAAAAATCTTAAATAGTGAAGTTCATTCCAGGCCCTCAATAAGCTTTTGATTTCAGTACTTTACGCAAAAAATGACTATTCGTTAATTTTTATAACATTTTATAATAATTACTAAAATGAAAGTCAGAACCAAATTATGTATATAAAAATATAAAAGACATAAAAGCAAACCAAGGAATACGTAATACAGACAGGGTTCTCAAACAATAGGTTAATCAATATGCAAAAAGAAATACTTGAGGTAATCTTTATGATTTAAAATAGATGACATAGATATTCAGTTGAATAAATTACTTAAAAAAATGTCGAAATCATAACATATTAAATAATATCACTAAAATATATTTATGTCAGCTTTATAGTCAGTATTTTAGTTTTGTGCTTTTTATTTGCTTGGGTTTATGTACGAAAATATTTTCTTTGATCGGCAACCCTCAATAAAAAAGAACATTCGCTCTGTTTTTGTGCAACAAGGAAATGCAGCCTGCTTACTAATGACATAGCAAACTAACAAAATATATATAATTAATTAGTAGTTAATTGTCTATTTTTCCTATTTTTCCCTATTAAATGAAGTAACAAATATTTTTAGATTAAAGAATTTGTGGTGCAATTGATTATAGTTATTATAAGTTTACTCTAATGATGGCTATTTTAACACAAAATAATAAAAAAACTAATTAGTATTTAGCTCATGTGTCTATAAAATATGGTATTAACCTTATTGATTGTTATAATAAAAATAATTATAACTGTATATTTTACTGAAACATAAGTGGCCGACGACACGAACATTTTGAACTCAACCCTTTGGTGGAATTTAAAATCAGATGAAATATTTTGTTCGGTATTTGCCAGGTACTTTAATGGTTATCAAATTTTTGAGGGAGAAACTTAGATGGTCATAATTATCGCATTACATACGAAATGTCAGATTAAAGAAAAATGTCAGATAACGCAAATATGCATAACACTAAGTACCGCATGCGCATCTTGACCAAATCTCCTAGTGCATAACAGTTCCTTTCACCGAAAGTCAGGTTAAGCCTTTTACAATTGCCTGGTCGGACTTTACACTGTGCCAGTTCTAAGTTGCTGAGAGATCCACCTGTCATACGTTGACCGGAGTTGGAAAGTAATTAAAACACTCTAGCGAATCTTCGAGCAATTTCCTGTATTAAACTTCAAGTTCTATTTGAACATTTCGGTTCTATATCATTTGTTACTCAATCTTATAATTGTTTCGCATTGTTGATTATATCTTTGTTTATTTGCTAAGCAGTAAAACGCATAAGTATTGCATGGTATCATTAATTTGCTTTCGTGAATGTAACATTAATATCGAATTGGAATGTTGTATTACTACGATTTCGTGCTCTGGAAGTTAAAAGAAGTTTGAACGAATTTCCGATCGAATCTGGCTGTTACAACGACCGTATCGTAATTAACCACCTTATATGAAGTGATCAATTTTAAAGGTGAGGTCATTTATTTTAACTATAGTTGTACAACACATTAGAAAACAGTCAATACTACTCAAATTGAGACACAGCCTTGATTTCTTTACTCGCACATTAAAGTTCTACTTAAACTCTGATTTCTACTGCTTTGATAAGTTTACTAAGCACTAGGTTTAACTTGCTACCACTCCAGTTCTCTAGTTTGAAAACGCACCTTATATAACTTTACACTCCACCGTGGAATCAGTTCCAGCCGTGCGACAGCGACTCGCTCTCCCAGCCCCCGTGGTGCTCCTCAACGTGGTGAGTCTCGTGATGCACCGGGACGATAACTTGCTTCTCCACGATCTCCTTCTTGATGACAGGGTAAGGTATGTGCTTGACTACGGGCACTGGGACGTGCTTGTAGATCGGCACCTCCTTGACAACGGGGACCTCCTTCACCACGGGGATGTGAACAGGGTAAGGCACCTTCTCCACGTGGTGGTGATGGATAGTCTTGACCTTGTAAGGGACGTGGATGGTAACGTGCTTGTGGCTGGGGAAGAAAAAGGCAAGTTCATTGTAAGTCATAGTTTAGTAAATAATTATTGTTGAAGTCAGTTAGAACTCTTATATGAAGCATAATGCAGCAAAAAATAACGAACAAACTCACGATATGAATATACTTGCGTGCAAAAATGCATGTTTGAAAGAATAGACGGTGTGGCATCAAGATAATGCAGAAGACGTTAAAGCGGTTTATTAAGCTTTATTTAAGATACTAGTCAAATAAAACCATCTTGTTCAAACCTTTCAAATAAAATAAAATTTGTACGTGAAATTTAAAAGATTCTTTTTAAGTTTTCCATTTGTAAGTAACTTTCATTTATTCGCAAACGTAAAAATGGTGCAATCACTGAATATTTAAATAGTGATGCAATGACGACTTTTCTGCGTCATTTTATAGTCTAACGACACAAAGATGTTCTTTACTCTAGAGTTTATATAAACGACTGCGTTCGGTCTTTTTTTATAAAACTTTTTATTGAAAAGTACTTGGATATTTAAAGCTAAAGCTTTGGTACTTTGTTATTAATAATATATACAGATAAATAAATACAATACAACTTGTCATCATAAAATGTTGAGTGTAATAAGTAATTACGAGAGGCTTATGTCACAAAAGCCTTGTGTGTCAGCTTGTGTGGATGGGAATGACCCTATTGTTTTGTCTGATGTTACAACTCGGAACACGGAATTGCGCAAATTCCCTTTTCTAATTAACTGTTCTGAAAAGCCATCTTAGGTTTGGAACTAACATGATTGTCATTCTAAACATTAGCGTCGATGTCCTTTCGACAGAAAGACACACAAAAAACTACACAAAATCCAACGGCTAAACTCGCAAACTTTTTTAAATCAATCATCAAAATTATTTCAAATTCGCGTTTAACCACAAATTACATTAGTGTTGTCCGCAAGCAAAGTTTCATTATCGAAACCTGGTCTTAAGTAGGTTACTTCCTTACTTATAAAATACGATGTTTCTGATATACAGTTACGCAGTAATTGAGGTTCTGTCAAGCTAGTGTTGCGAAGATATCGATAAACGGCCACGGTGACTGTGTACTCCAGTTTTTGCCGTTGTTTACGCATTATGATGATCTTTACGTAACGCGTTATGGTGTAGTTTAAAAATAATTGTCTTTTTTGTACATACGATGTTATTACGTAGATCTTTATCGCAACGTACGCGATCATTACGATGTCTTGTTATTATTTCTGGCAAAGTTTAGTGGATCAAATCTAGTACGCGTATCAATGTCTGACTGAAGATTTCTTAACCGGAACGTTATTATAGTATTACAATGTCGTTAAAATTAGTATTATGTCTCATTCAGAGAGCGAAAACTATTTTTCTCACAATTATTGTGGTTTGTCTTTCTTACTTTTTATTTCAACTAAGTATTAAAAACAACTTAACCAAAGCGACCGCTATAGTGAAACTTAATCTATCATTACAAAATATTTAAAATCGATAATTCGATACTAAGTATTTCAATATCGATGAATCAGATAAGTAATAAAAATCTAAATATGATCACAATCTTATAATAAATTAGGGACGTTTAATCTTTCGTTATTAATTGTATCGTCCCATTTACTACCTTTCAAATTATGAAACGCGTTATTTTATTATGAAATGAGATTAAGTATGCATTTTTACTGAATCATTGCTTATGCAAGAAATAAATAAGTTATACATCCACTCATAAGCTGCAGTAAACATGATTGCCGGATCAAGCCAATTTTACTTTTACTTTTTATTCTTCGATTACGTTATCGATGATCTTAAGTTATTGATATATATTAATCTATAAAAATGGTTTGTTTATAGTTTATATATTGTTTAAGCATAAATCCATTACTCTATTGTCTAATTTCTGTCTTCGAGTTTATGTTTCCTTACCGTAAAACCGACAGATATTTAAGTTACTTTAAAATAATGTATTCAGATGAGAAGCTTACCTTCCTCCCCAACCACCAGGGGTAGGCGTGGCGACGGCCACGGCAACCAGGAGGGCGGCGAGCTGTAACATAATATACATTTAAGTAAAATCCATTGAATACCACTTCCATTTAAACAATAATTAAACTTTTTGATAAGTTTAATAGTATCAACAGCACATCACTTAACATTCGAAATTTAAAAATTTTATAAGTATTGCACTTGAACTTGAAACTTTTTTTAGCGGCAACATTTGCTACACTTACAGCGAGTTTTGCGTACATCTTGCTTGGGTTGGCTGAACTGATTGATTGTGCTTACACTTGGTCGGATACGACTGTGTGTTGGTTTGTGCTTCACCACACGCACCACGAGCCTTATATACTCCGCTGTTCTCGTACTCCCAACATTGCATAATTAAGCCCCTTTGCTTCATCCCTACTAGCCTGTATAACCCGAGCGGTTTAGAAAGGTGCAGCGGTTCCTTGTTCGTACCGAAGAAAGGCTGCGTTTTAAATTGGTGGGGTTATCTCAGGTGGGGTGAAGGTAGAGCGGGGCTTCTGCGCATTTTAACTTTTTAATTTCTAGAGCAAGAGTTGCGACGGTTCTGTCAAGTTTAGGGTTACAATCTTATTATTTTGGAAAGGACTGGAATCGTAGTGTAGTTTGAGTGAATTTTATAATAATACAAGTGTACCTAGTAGGTTTAAATGTGTCCTTATTTTATCGGAACACTAAATCACAGTACACAGTAAGTAAATAAACTAAATTTATTGTTATTGAAAAAGAATACGAAGATCTTAAGCGATTCCTTTCCTTAAAATTTTCATAACAAGGTTCTGATTACTATTGTAAAAAATTATAAGTAGCCTATGAGATGAACATGACAAGGTTTCATTTCATACGAATGGTAACATCTAAAAATTAATTTGTGATATAGCTACATCAAGGTGTAAGTTAATCGTTTTCCCTAGTGTCCGGTTTTCTGTCTTCTGTGAGCACACTAGGATTCATTATTAATTGTACTCAATTTCGTATACCTATTAAATAAATAAGTGATAAACGATAATACACAAAAGTTACTAGGTTTATAAGTCAAAGATACATATGACAGTGATATGAAAAAGATGGTTTGCTCATTCAGTAAAATAAAACACAGTGGTGTAGCTCTTAAAATAGTTAATAGCCGAAATAATATTAGATCCCGTAATGTATAACTTGCTTTTGTTTTACTATTAGGAACAACATTTTTAAACGACCAACAGTTCGTCGCTATTGGTTTTCCAATATAATGTAAAGTGTGGAAATCAATTACTGAGTAAATTAGACCATGATGTGCTTAAGAGACTTAACATTTGGACGTATGCGCCGAAATAACTGAGCCAGCTGAAAAGCGCGAGTGTCATCTCTAGGAGTCAATGAATAGTGAATTATATGAAAGTATTATTTTAAGTTCTTATTTATACTGTGTTTTCTTACAAACTAGAAATATTTGGCATTGTCTGTAAGTTGTTCTAAATATTTATTGATCAAATTTCTACAGATCCATTTCTGCGAAGGAATAATAATTCCTATAATACTTAGTAGTATAAGTAGATTATATATTTAGTTTAATTGTAAGTTATTATTATAATTTCGTCCAGGAAAAGGATTAATAATTTATAAGTAACGTAATTTTATTAAAGGCAAAAACTCAGTACTTGTTAGGTTTTCAAATAGTTCAATAAGATTACTGAAGCCGAAAATAAAATTAAACTGGATACTATAACTAGGACTAATAAGACATATAACGTAACGTACAGCGCAGACGATAGATGTAAATAATTTTTCGGGTTTTCGGTACTTTAACAGCAGGATTTGGTTAATAATTTTTTAGGTTACTGTTTTTGGGTACTTCATTTAAATCTATTCTGTAAATTACATTTTTTTTAATAATAAAGGGGTTGTGTTTAGTAATCCTTATAAGTATGCACAAAACGAAAAATTTTTTCAATATTTATTTTAAAACAATTGTATGTCATTTATAAAATAGACCTCTTTTCTCAGATAACCCAGTCGAGACAAAAAAAGTAAATTAAAATGAAATTATTTTTTTTGTAGTATTTGAAGGTAAATCTGGTCTAATAATAAGTACATTTTGTTTATAATCTTAAATTTATTTTATCACCGTGCTGATTTTTCGATGCCCAGATAGTTTTTATCTGGAGAATAACTTTAACATTTGACAAATAACTTCCCGTAGAAATTATGTCGAGTTCTAAAGATTACTCTGCAGATAGAAGTTATGTGGTTGTTGCACAATCAGCCCTTTATATTTACCAAAAAATACTTTACCGCTTTTATTCTTTTATTCACTCGATCAGTCAGAAGCAAATGTCAAGTGGGTAAACCACGTTTTTACTACAAAAGTGATCTGTTTTATTTATCTTAAATATTTTGTTTAATTATGCCCTTCACCCGTCACTGGTTCTTAGGCATTTAGGTACATTACCTTAACTTTTACTAACCACGATCGATAAATATCGATTTGATATCTCTATCGATAATTCATTTGTGTGATGAACACCGATGTTTGTTGTTGATATTTATATATGTCTGTTTATTCTGGGTTCCTCCCCCAGTTCGCTGTTCCATCCATAACACAAGCTCCGCTTACTTTGGGGCCATACAGTTGGTGTGTTTGTCTAGCTAGGGATTTATTATTATTATTTATAATATGCAGGTGAAAGGATGGCGAGCTGAAAACCGTTTCGTTCTTTTTATGTATTTTTCAGGGTTAAAATATGAACACTCGATATTGTCGATTATCTTTATTCTTTACATTTTTTACGCTACGCTTTTACTTTTTAACCACCTCATAATAATCACGACACTATTATAAATATGAACCATTGTTAATT
This sequence comes from Marasmarcha lunaedactyla, assembly GCA_923062675.1. NCBI lineage: Eukaryota > Metazoa > Arthropoda > Insecta > Lepidoptera > Pterophoridae > Marasmarcha > Marasmarcha lunaedactyla. The sequence goes on along the minus strand of OV281339.1, from coordinate 4,762,575 downwards.
TTGAATATGTATACATGAATTGTGGTCTTCTATATGTAGATGTAAGGAAAATAAAGTTTTAATAACTTTTTTGTGTTGTATAAAATTTGTGAGGACATAACACGTTAGCTTTAATTATTTATATCAATTAAATAATGTGAAAGTAAAATTAAAACAGAGGCAGAGTTGTTAAAAGGGTTGCGACCTACATTTAAGATACGGGACCAAGACGTGGTGGCGCCTTCAGACGAACCCAAACGAAGGTGGTTGCCATTTGTAACAAGTGCTTTGTAAAAACATCCCTACAAAGCTACAACCGTCGCATCATGAACAAAAACCTATAATATACCATTATAATATTTATAACAGATATTTAATAAATATAAATTCCAGATTTTCTCGCGTTTAATTCTATTTTTACGTAAAATTGACGTTTCGGTATCTTGAAATGCTGAGTGAGGTTATTCCAGTATTCTAAACGGACCCCGCTGGGTCGGGTATCCATTAGGATTTTCCTGCGACAAAAACATAGTTTTCTAAACGAAGCCCTGCTGCAAGAGATCAAATTCAAATTCAAATATTTATTTCTCAACATTCACGATTACTTGTTCTTATTGACGTCAAATAAAACATCACTCTTCCACCAGTTCGGAAAAACCTTCCTGAAGACGAACCGGCAAGAAGCTTCACGGATATGTTTTTTTCAAAATTTATTTACAGAGTCTCTTTATGTCTATACAAAGTTATTCTTATCTGCATCCGTTAGCTCGGCAAGTCTCCATCCCTCAAGTATTCAAACGACGAACACTCTCAAATGGCACCCGTTCACTAGTTAACGCGGGATCCAGCCATCGCCCTCCTCAACCATGAAGATTATATGTTACATATTTATCAATCCAAACAAAAGGTTCCTAATGAAATATCCCATCCCGCGGCTGATACTTTGCCACGGAAATCTGCAAAATACCTGTTTTATTTACAGAACGAAGGAAATTAAGGATAAACTTTGTTTTTATTTTTCTAAAGCGATGCGAAATAATGACTTGTTTTTTTCACTGCCTATTGCGAATATTTTATGTCGTTGCGAAATTAACGAAACAATTTGGACTTATGTCTCGTTTCTACATACTTGCATTCTTAATCCAGTTTATTGCATTATATTTATAAGAAAATTAAAAAGGAAAAGTGGGTTTTTGTTTTTGACACGTCATGGATGTGTAATTTATGAAATATTAAACCGGTCTGTTTCATACGTACAAGAAGTTCCATTTAATAGAAACATACTTTTACTAAGTTCTATAAGAAATTCGGAAAGGATTCTTATCCTTCTTTTACGAAATGTTGTTATCACTGCCATTGTAACAGTGATTTCTGACAGTTATTGCATTGAGAAAGTTTTACTTACGATTTCTGAATAAATTAAACTTACTTTTGAAAGGAAAAAGAAACTAAGTCATATATGCCTGGGCCCAGGTTTTTGCAAAGTTAACAAGATGAAAGCGTGTCTACAGAGTGATATGATATTAATAACTCATTACTGAAAGATTCACAACAGTTGGCAATCTCAAAGTAGAGTTATAAAAACTTACAGCTAGGAGTTAAAGTAAAAACATTTGTAAAACAAAGATAGCCAAATACAGCTTTCACAGATAGGATTCAGAATAATTATAAACAGTCACAAATTAAGGATAGAAAAATTATATGTATATACAAGAGATATATTAATAGGATACAACATTGAAGTTACAAGCACAATACATAAATGCTTATTTATAATTTGAGGTATTTTATTACAAATTTTAAACTTATAAAATATTATGCGTTTACGATAGCTTTTGTTTCACTTTGTAACACTTGTGATGCTGGAGTGAAATATGTCGTAGTCATTCAATTCACGATTTACCCCATTCAGAAGATTTTGCAAGATCGAATGATGAATGAGTTCTGTCTATAGTTGGTACTAACAGTAGGGACGTGAAGTAAGGTTGGATTTCTGTACAGTTTGGTGTGTGCGCAGATACCAACCATAGACATACCTCGGAAACCCAAAGCTCTACGGAATGAAGCTGTTAACAATTCGGAATACGGCTTACCGTCAGATGGTAAAAGTTTATTTGCCAAACCACATAAAAGGTAAAGTAAAAAAAATATATACTTGTCTGTCAGTAAATTATGAAATCCCAGATAAATCGAATCCATGTACATGTTTGTTTGGATTATTTGACATATCTCATTGTGTATTATAACTTAGTTGACTTATAAAAACTGTGATACCTTAATTAAAGCAAGAAAACCTTATTTTTATATGTTTTTGTAAACTAATGAAAACGTATTGATTTCTCGTGTGTAAAAGTATCAATTATCAGTAAAAGGCATATTTTTTTAATGTTTATAATATTTTTCAAAAATGAAATTCGTTAAAATTAGGAACCTATGTACAAGCTACAAAAACTAATGTACATTGGCATCATGACCAAGGAGCCATAAACTTAACTTTTTAAATAACAGTTCTTTGTTTCGAATTTAAATTATGAATTTTACCCATTTATTAAAATTATTTAGTAATAAGGCGTGTTGCAATAAACGCAATAGCAACTTATATGCTTTTGTGTGTCCAGCAAATCTGAGTTTCATATTTTTTGCGACAAATACATGGTTATAATTAATAAATATTTCTAACAATCACACATTATCTAGACCAAATAAAGTATCATTAAGAACTTGTGTGATAGATAACGGAATAATATACTTAAGAAATATATAAACAAACATAGATATTTTTTATATATGTAAATACTGGAAATAAACTACATACATACACATCCATGTCTAGAAAACAAATATAATAAAATATCTGCCTCTACCAGGATTCGAACCCGGAACCTCTGGCATGGAAGGCAAAGCTACTTACCTCCACACTAAACAGGCCGTCAATTCAATGAATTTACGGGACCACGATTTTGGATTTTTATCGAAAAATTATCATGATCGCGGTCATGTTGCTTGCAACAGCATCGAAATGTCGGACGCGCGAAACAAAAATCGAGAATCGGTGCAAGAATCCCGTAAATTCATAAAATTATAGTGAAAATAACCGCGCTAGGTTAAAACAGTTATTTAATAGTTGGTTTATTTAACTATTGACTGTCAATAACTTACTAAAATAAAATAAAATGAAAATACACTGTATTGCCAAACCATTACAAAAATTAAAAAACCGCAAAAAAAATTAACCTATAAAGAGATAATGAAAATATACTGTTTGTTTCACTTTTATTGGATTTGTTTAAGATACAATTGAGGGCCTTATATTTTAATTGGTTTTAATTATATTCATTTTAAAATTACGTTCAAAACTTTACTCATGAAACTTGTATTCATCTTAACTTGATACACCCTATATCAATGAAATCTGCAACACATAAGTGATGCTTTAAAGCAACAGCTAGCATGTATAACTTAGTATTAGCTGACGTTACTTAACTTAAACCTGTCCAAGTGAACTTACTCGACTCCTTTAAGAATTAAGCAATACTACTACAGCTAAGAAAATAACTATATAAGTTGTGAGAGCTGATCTTATGGTGCTTCCACATCGCAGATAGTTTTGTTAAGCATTATTATTTAACATGATTAGATGAAATCCCAGAACTTTTATTATAATTAGTTGACATTAATTAAATAAAGTGAGTGCTCACTTGGTGCGTTCCGATTATATCGAGTATGACATCATAAACGCCGCCATCTTCCCGCTCACAGTGCCCAAGCTACTCTTAACCATCTGTCAAAACTGACATGACGTTTCTTTGTTGATGTTTTTATTATAATATATTTTTACTTTTAAATTTTGGATTTTCAAAATAAATTAAAACTCGCCAGCGTTCCATAAATAAAAACTCTTTTCGCAAAACTTTCTGACTGGCCTGGTATTGAAATTGCAATTTATGACGTCCTTTTCAAACATAGATACAGAACAGAATTTTTATTCGATGACTGCTCAAAGCTCGAGCACCTTGTCGTACGTTACGAAGACATATGCTTTTTGCCGTCAAGTGATACCTGCATTCGTAAAAGGTGATTGCAATATGGACGCTCTAATAAGAAATACTTTCAATGAAGATTGTTACGTAACGATATTTTGGTTTCTATATTTTCGCTTGTGACAATTTCGTGAACCACAAAGTACTAAGTCGCATATGCTTTTTATTCATACAGTGACAGAATATACCTAGTTTATAACGCCTTATTTAAAGTCGAATTGAAATAAAATTCGATACGTACTCTCAGCTGAAACCTATTTATGTGCTTATTATCAATTTGTGAATTCCCACATTATGAATAAAATATACAGATGCTACTTTACTTTATTTAATCGCACATTAAGTCGCACTCGGGGACATCAAATGTTTGGTGTGGAGGTAAGTAGCCTTGCCTTCCATGCCAGAGGTCCCGGATTCGAATCCTGGTAGGAGCAGATACTAAAATATAATTGCTCTCTAGTCATGGATGTGTATGTATGTTTATTTAAGTTTATTTCTAATATTTATATATTTAAAAAAAATCTATGTGTGTTTATATGTTTCTTAAGTTTATTTATCCGTTATCTAGTATCCATAACACAAGTTCTTAATGATACTTAGTTCAGGCTAGATAATGTGGTGTGATTGTTGGAAATATTAAAAAAAAATAATTATAATTATAATAAATCACCAGACGAACACACCAACTGTATGGCCCCGAAGTAGGCACAGTTTGTGTTTGGATGACCATACAGCGAACTGGCGGGGAACACAGAATAAACATACATTTATAAGCATCGACAGCCGTGACCCGAGAACAAACATTTATTTTCATCTCACAAATGAATATCCTGGCCAGGAGTCGAACCTGGGACCTACGGCGTACTCGGCAGGGTTACTAAACATAACGTAACTCAGTATATTCCGCGCTTAGACAGCGTATCGATAAATTTGCTAAACAACATTTATACTTACGCGTCTTGACTCTTGACCAACTGTTTGACGTCTCTCAGAGACAATCCGTCTATATAATTTATTTATTTATGAAAAGGGTCTAAATTCGAGGGCGTATACGATATAAAAATTAGTGTAGTATGAATTTCGGGTAAAAAAAACTCTGGTTATCACAAAAATCAGAGATTATTACATCAGCCTTATACAAAAAAAAACCTTAAAAAACAATTTTAGAAATAACACGCAGCAGTAATAGTCATGTTAAAAATAACTTTAAAGTTTAGTGAAATTGTAAGTGAATTGTACCATCTCGCAATTCGCTAGGTTATCAGAGCTCGACGGATTCATATATTTTCATTGAACAATAAATAATGTGCTATGGAATCACTTCCTGGTCTTACCGTGAGTATTTGTGAAGTAAGCGATGCGTGCGCAACGCTGTATAGTTCAGGATCTATAGTGATGTCAATTAGTTTAAATTTAAAATGAATACTAAGTAACTCGTGACCTTAAATGTGGAACTTATTTGGCACAACGTTTGTCGATGGCTTGGCCATCTAACGCGGGAATCCGCCAGCCTTTTTTCCATTCCACCAGGACTACTTTGTCGAATATCCAAAATAATTTGGCGTTGCATACTATTTGAAATTTTCTTCTTGTTTCTATTGTTATATAGTAAATATCCCTGTTTGTAAATGAATGATAAACATGAAACTTATAAAAATTGAAACTGCGATTCCGCAATTAAAAGTAAATACCTATCGAGCGGTAAAACAGGCACATATACACATACGAAAACATTTTGATGCACGCAGCTTTGTTCCACATCAAAGCCAGAATGTTCTTAGCTAGTTTTATGAAAATCATATCCACCTTTTAAGGAAGAGCAATATAGAATTTTCATTCATTCATTCATTCATTCTTTAAAAAAATATGGCCGGATTTTCCTGTGAGTCGATTAAAAAAAAATTTGTTGCGTGTAGTGCCGATCGTAAAAAATTATGTTGTGATGTGCTGTGGGAATATAAAAGCCTGTATTGCCGAACTAATCTTTACAGAGGGAATAGACACAGACATAATAGACGAATGTATTTTTATAAGTAGGTAGCGTAGGGTGACGGGTCGCTCACTTCTCTCCAATAGGGTTGAGGAGGGCGTTGGCTGGATCCTGCGTTAACTCGTGAACGGGTGCCGTGGGAGGGTGTTCGTCGTTTGGATACTTGGGGGAAGGAGACTTGCCGAGCTAACAGATGCAGATAAGAATAATTTTGTATAGACATAAAGAGACATTGCAAATTTTGAAAAACAATATACCCTTGAGGTTTCGTGCCAGTTTTTCTTCACGAAGGTTTTTCCGAACTGGTGGTAGAGTCATGTTTTATTTGACGTCAATAAAAACCAGAAACTCTTTAGGATGAGAAATAAATAATTGAATATGAATTTGGCAACTGGCGGGTTTTGTAGAAACAAATTACAAAGTACGATGTCAAGCACTTTGGACTGTTTACATCGACTTGAATTGATATGCATACGACTGATTGAGTAACAAGTAAATTCGAGCGCAAATACCAAACTTTCCATGTATATTAATGGGTTACGTAATAAACATTCTCTTTATACAGATCACATTCTGGCTAATTAGTTAGTGAATGGAAAATAATTAGTTTAATTAGTCGATTAATCTTTATTATTGAAATAAATAAAGTAAATTTTTAATATAGAATTTTTATAAAATATAAGATTACAATCACAAATTAAACATGAAATAATTACTGATATATTTTTTTATTATGAAAGATAATTATATGATTCAATAGAAATAGTAAATGGAGAGATAGGAAATATGGAAACATCTATTCACTGCGTTTGTAAATTCCAGGGATTTTAATTTTCTGTAAGACGGTCTATAAGATAAGGTGAAGCATTCCAATAAACAATACGTGTCAAATTATTAAGCCAAAGAAATCTTTAGTTTAATATGCTTTATGGCTGACTTTTCAATGGTCAGATAACTATCTGTAGAATACTTTTGAGAATTTGACATAATTTCTATAGAAAGTCTTGTCAAAGTAATTCTCCATGTAACGATTTTCTGACGTTTACATCAGTCCTTTATCAAAAGAACAATTTTACAACGCCATCTTTTCTAGATATTCTAGTAAGCAACAATTTAACTAAGGGCTGATTATTCAATGGACACAAACTTTTTTTCAGTAGTTCAATAAAAATCAATAATTTTTAAATCTTGACATAATTTATTTTGAGAATCTTGTCAAATGTCAAAATTATACTACTGATAAAAGTTAGCTAGGCATTGAACAATCAGACCTAAGTATGTCAAAGCTAGGAACTACTACAAAAGTATTTTGTACTTTGTATTCGACCGAAAGTTTTATTTTTATTCGCGAATGTAGATATTACTGCCAGGGCCATTACAGCCAAATGGTCTTGGCACCGAGGCCGTGGAAAGAACCCGGTCAAAGTACAAAATAACGAATCATTATGGATATATACCAAACTATTTTACGTATTCCTTCCGGTCTCCATTACTGAGAAAGGCGAGTAAATCTAAAATTGATCTATGGTGATATGTCAGTTTATATAACTCTTTGATGTTGGGAAGTAGGTTCTGCTTAGCTGGTACGGTTAGCAAGTAACATAACTCGACAGGATTATAACATTACTCTCACGTTCATAGAGATTTGTACGGTGAACCAAGAAAGTGCACCACCGGTTTTAATGACATGTCGCAGTGAAAAAAATCTTAAATAAGACATGTTATTGATTTATTGTATTGATTGTCATTCACAGTTGTCAACATTTCATCTGTAAACTGACAAATGTCGTTCATATCGGATATTTGCAATCCTAATAAAGGATGGATTACATATTATTATACTACTAATACTACTCGTTATAGTTGCCGTTTTATTTAAATATATTTAAGAATTTCGGAAAAAACTATAAAGATCAGAGCTTGTAAATTATAAAAATGGCAAGCAAATTTAAAGATGACAGCTGAGGTTTCAAAATACTGCCACGTCACAGATAGTTTGGTAGGTCTATAAGTCCATTTTTTTTCTACACCTGATGGTAACTGGCTTCCGCACCCATGGACATAATTGGTCGTAGGTTCATTTATGAATAGTGATTGTGATTTTTATCTCGACTGCGTTGCCGACCGTACACTTCAGTTGAATTGCCTTTGTTACAGTAATTGCACTGCTTTTGATTACCAGCTCAAAGTTCAAACTAGAAACACATTATCGACATAGATATAAAAAGGTAAGCAAAAATAGACCTTATTATTGTATATGTAAATAACTTAAAAATTTTGGGAATTTTTTGGTTAATGATACATGGGAACTATGAACTTATGTGACCATATTTAATTAAACCAATTACGAACGAGTCATTATCCTTTTGTATGTAAAGTAAATGGTAATGCCTAGAAACCTATTTCGCATTGGTTATATGTAGTCCAAACATACTTTAGTGTATTAAATATAGTTGTACATACATATTATACGGTACAAATTTTTTTTGGCCGCCTAAGCAGCACCCTCTGCCGCGAGGGAGGTGGTAGATGCGTCCTTAATGTCCGCCTTGATGGCTGTAGCAATATTTTGCCGTTAGCATTCATCGGAAGCGACACCCGATTAGGAAAGAGGGTGTGCATATACTAATGAATATACATACCAGTTAATAATAACCCTCGTTTTAGATTCACCTCTCAACTGAATTTCTTTTAACAAAAATTATATTTTTATAACAGCAACTACTGTTACAGCGCCACATACCTTTCAAATTTTACTTCATCACTTAGTAAAAATTTAAGATAATAGTCCTAATAATAAATCCCCAGACTAAGACCCCAACTGTACGGCGCTAAAGAAGATCATGGTTTCGTTCCGAAATCACAGTATCACAAGATATTACTGTACCAAGTTAGTAATAAAAGTATTATATATTAATTACAAAAACATCTAATATTCTGCATTTTTGAACTTTTTATTTTTTTCTAAAAGATCTTCAATTCGTAACTAGTTTTCATGCGATCAACATTAATAACATTACATGCTAGGTACAACAACAGAAAATTTATAAGTATATATTTTTTTTTTATTGAAAAAGGATAAGACGTTTGTCTTCTATCTCACCTGATGGAACGTGACGATGACGAAGGTGTTACACGTCTATCCACGAGATACCTATTTACTCGACGCTTGAAAGAACTAGGACTATAATTTTTTGGAAACATAGACGCAGGCAGTTCATTCAACACCTTGGCGACCCGCACCAAAAAGGAACTATCGAAGCGTTTGGTTCGACTGCTTGGGATATCTACCATGAAGGGATGGAAGGTCTGTCTGCGTCTATTGCTGAGATTAAGAAAAAAACGTGGTTGAATTTAAAAAAAACTAATACAACTCTTAATTTAGGTTCCACAACCAACAGCCTGCAAGCGTCATTGAAGTATATAGTATCCACGGAATTCTTCAATCCGCAATACAATGAAGGTATCACATAATCGAAAGCAGGCGTGCGCAACTAACATTCACTACTAGTAACATTCATTATGTCGACTACCACTTATGCTGACAGTAAATACTTCCGGTGTATGTGTAAGCCTTAATATAGGTTTTAGTATCTGCTTCTCTTACTGAGGGCCATTGGACAATTCGTTATAGTTCGCAAAGTTCTTGTAAATATAAGTAAAAGGGACAAACCATGGGGTCTTGGGGACAAGGGGCTCATCGCCTTTTTTCGGACCTAGCGAGGCGACTAGTGAGTGAAACTCGTGACCCTAAGGCTGGCACCTACCTCGCACAACGAATTTCTATTGCGATCTAGCGTGGTAATTCAGCCAGCCTTTTGGATACGTTGCCTTCAATAGATTCACGTTTAGATTTAGTTTTTTATTTGTAGCATATTTTTATCTTATAATCATCAATTTCATACTATTAGTCTCTAAATGCAAACTCTTCTCATGTCTTTCACCTTAACTATGAGTAGAAAGTATGGAATTAGGTATCAAGTTTTAAACTATTGTCCCCTATACAGGTCGAATATCATTTTATTAAAACTATTGTTACCATAGCACCTAAACTGTGTACTTATGCATAGCTACGTTTTTAAGTAGATTACTTATAGAAACACACAGGCTGAGAAAATTTTGTGTGACCGTAAACTTGAAGGTGAGTCCTTTCAGAACTCTGGACCGTACAGCAGGCTACCATCATAATACGAATTCATCAACATTACTTAAAAAATCCTGGAGCAATACGTTTACACACGACAGCCTTAAGAATCCCACAACAGGGGTTTCAGGCTTCACCCGACTAAGGGGGTCAGGCAACTTACTGTCTATCACCCTTGTCTTTTAAGGGTTGACAGACTAACACTTTATACAAACCCTCGCAATTTCTAAGATACGACGGTTTCCTCGCAATGTTTTCATTTACCGTTAAACCAGTCAGCTTAATGTACTTAAGTTGTAAAAACTACCCAAAAAATAAAAAGGGATCAAAAATAAAAATGCGACCATAGCGATACCGTGCAGTATGAATCACATATAGAAATATATTTCATTCAAATCGTTTTAAAAAATAATGTGAATCCATTCAGTATATAGAAAGGTAAGATAGATGCTCGTGAGCAAAGATCATTAAGCAAATAGTTTTGTATGTAAAAATTAGGTAATATATATAAAACACCGCGACCGTCAACTATTTTCGACACACGAACCATGACATGTTCACTTTCACTATCAAAAAAACCTCGAAGGCGTTTTGTTTTAAAAAGGACCAGTCACAAACAAAACGCTGCTTTGTTTCATCGCAACACTATCCCGAGACCATGAACTAGAAAAACATCGAAGAAATCATCGGGTATTTTACAATTTAAATCACACATTTTAAAGTCTCGATTGTAGGACGTCTGTGGCAAATAGATTTCATAAATCGGATTGCGTTCGATTGGCTTCGAAAGTGTTTATCTGATATGTAGGTATTTGGATCATTTTATTCATTCTAAACAGACTATTAAAAGAAATATAAACAACAAACTTGTTACATATTCAAATAAATCAATTCACTGACTTAATAAAATAAAAAGTTTCACTAGGAATTGTTTGAAAGATAGTACTGTGTATATACTGCCGATGCATTAAAGAAAGGAATCATAAATGGCGGCTTGTACTTGCGTTGATAGATAGTACAGTTAGCATACAAATTTTTAAAAGATTTTTTTCAATTCAAAAGTAATAAAAACAAGACCGGGTTTTCAAACTAGCGTCTGACAGCGGCTTCGTCAGCGTGAAAGTTGAAAGTTTGAAAGACACGTTTGAAAGACAATGGCGCCATCCATTTTCATTAGAACGTTATTGTTGTTTTCATCGGGAACAGAGCTTTTTTCCCGATGTCCGTTTCTGTACACCTGACAAAGTAAATAACAAAATTTCAGGAGAATCCTTATTATGATGTAGGTTAAAATAAAACACGAATATTTTTTAAATATCAAGACTAATATTTTTTTCTACTTACCGTACGCACGAGAGTGTGAGAGTGTGCGAGCGAGAGAACATGATAAGAACCGCCATTTTCAATTCGTTTCTTTAATGAACCATGTTATAACAAAATTAATAAGTGTTGCGGAAGAGTCTTAAACTATTGTTAGAGTTTATTTTCTTTAGAGCTCGTCTGGGGCATTACTACAGACAGTCGTTCCAGATAAAGTTGCTAAAATTCACGTGTTTGTCTTTCAGACTGAGGGAAAAAATAGCTAGTATTATGTGAATTCACAGTGTTGTTAAGTATTAAAACAACCACAATTTTTTTATGGAATATAAATTAATTAATACATATTTCGATAAAAAATACCTAATAATTAAGAATTTGCAATTCTTTGTACTTAAGGGTTCTTCCATAAGAATGATCTGTTGTCGTTTTACTAAATATTATATAGTAATTATGAATGACAAATTTTTGTTGATGTTGGCAATCTTTTCATCCTTATGTATGTTATCTTTCGGGGACAATGTCATGTTTCCGTAGTTTTATTTTAAGCCTCAAAAAATTAAATTGTTCATAATATTTTTAACGACGATGAATAGGCATTTTAGCAAATACAGCAAAGGAAGCAAATGGACCTAAGATCCAGGCAGTATTTATGACGTCGCTTGTTTACTATAACGTGTAGAAAACAAAGATTTTTTTTTTCTCCCAGACAAACACACAAACTGTATGACCTCAAAGTAAGCAGAGCTTGTGTTATGGATGACCATACAGCGAACTGGGTGGGAACCCAGAATAAACATTCATATATAAATGCAAACAACCATGACCCGAGAACAAACATCTGTGTTCATCACACAAACGTATGCCCCGGCCAGGACTCGAACCTGGCGTATGAGGCAAGGCTACTTACCACTACACCACTCAGTCTTCATTTTGTATCCAATTACGCAGAGGAACAGCAATATTCCCGTTTGTCATACCGGCACGATGTCTGAATTGATAGAGTACTAGTTCAACATACTTGCTAATTACTCATGTGCCATTACTTAACAACATTATTTATAATATTTATTGCATTATACGTCCTCGACGGACGCTTGGGCCGCGCCTGTTACTGTCGGTATCAGGTTCTAATCCAGTGTGATACAATAACGTAGATCATATAAACAAAATATTCTGTTGTAATTTGTGTAGTTTCGTAAACTGCTCCGGTTGTTTACAGCTCGGTGTAGGATGTCTGATTACATCAGACATTTTTTTTAGATTTTGCCGGCTTTTACCACCGATTGTGAGACAGACTCAGTGCACAGATAACCAGACCGAAACTTGGCTATCGAGGACACAAAACCTTTTTCTCATCTTCTTTCGTAAGTGTTCATCCTATTTCCTGATAAATATCTGAAGAGTTTCATCGGCAGCGGTTCAGAATTGCAATCTGTCATAACTTTTCCGTTATTTTGCCGATCCGATCTATAGATGTAATTATTAGCATATTACGAGTAATTATCAATAAGTCGAGACGATTGGTGAGTGAAACTCGTGACCCTAGGGCTGTTTTGATACAGCAGTAGATCTAACTAGAGAATTCTTCTCTATGTCTTTTCTTCCAAAGAGGTACTAAACGAGCAAGCAAACTAGACAAACGGGTTTTTTTTCACTGAAGGTGCTCAAAATGAAAAGAATTTAATTAATTTTTATATTAGGAAGGGCTTCGAGATCTAGTGACAGTTGTGTGGCTACGTCTAGCGACTTTGAACTTCGAATCTAAGTCAGGGGTAGTATACGAGACGGCCTCTCGAACCAAAGGATTGGGGTGGGTTTCGGAGCGTTTGAAGAACGCTTCCGAGAGTGTTTTGAGGTGCTGTTGCACTGTAGGTAGTTCAAGATCTCTGTGAATATCCGCGTTACGCACGTACCAAGGGTGCGCTTGTGGCCCTGCGGCAGAAGATATTTTGAACTAGCTGTGCTTTGTGCAGGATGGAGGCAAGAGGAGGTCATGACGGGTCTAACGCAGGTCTTAAAGAGCGTACGTTTATTTTTAAATATTTTGCTATGTCTACCTAACATACTATTTAGGCAGCCTAAGTAAAGACGGGCGAGTTTCGTCACTCTATCGACGTGAAACGGGCTTATCCTTCCAATCCACAAATACACAACAAAAAAAGCGGCGCGAAATAACTACATAGGTACTCAAAATTTTGGTAATTTAGTCAGGTTAATAAATGCTAGCTTTAAATACCGAAATACATGAGCTTATAATTATTATTATTATATTCTTGGTATATTGATTAATGATGCAGACATTTTCCTTGTACTTTGACTATCTGCTTCTTCCCTTTAACGGCAACAAAAAACCGGAAACGTGGTTGTCAGAAGTTCAAATGATAAGATGTGTACCATCCTAGAGTGATTTTAAAACCAAAGTGATTGTACGATTAGATATTTTCAAGATATAAGAGTTTGTGTTAAACGGCGATGTGAAACTAGCTTCTAGATCAAAGATTCCAACCTCATCTGTCCCATAAGTTTTTCCAACTGCTGTCGTCAATCAACTTTTTTTTATATACAATAGATAAGTTATACTTAGTTATTGATATCTGATCCCTGGAAATATATATTCTGTCACATTTTGAGCAACTATAAATAAAATATAATTTGTTGCTAAATCTTAAAATTATTGCAGATTAGTGACATCACGATTATGCGTTTAAATGTAATTTCAATCACTTTGTTTTTGCGATTTTAGCTGCAATTATTTTTACTATTAATATGAACTATCCACAAAACACCACACCAGCATTAATTATTCCACTGCTGGGAAATCAACTTCAACAAAGGGGTAGTGTCAAGCCACCACGCTACCACCCCGCAGAGCAGTCGGCTTTACGTACTTAAAATGTAAACACTAATTTATTTATTTATTTACAAACATTCAACTTTGATTCACTTGTATATTTTAAATCAATCTTTGCAAAAATATTGCAAAGATTTCTCATTTCATCATCTTTGGTACAGTCAGCCAAAAATGTGGTCTATTTTCCCTATTTTTGTGGTTGATTTTCCCTTGTACATTGTGACAGTTACTGATACTCAACCTTACAGCTACTTTGGTGACGGGTCACTTCTGTCAAAAGTGACCATCCCATCGTGACCCATCATCCCAGACCATCGTGGGCATCCACCAGGATCGGACCAAGGACCGTTGGAGCGAGAAGATTGCAATCAATATAGTTCTCATATGCAATTGACAAAACTTGAACATACTAAACTAAATAAAAAAACGTCTTCACAATTAGAAGGGTTCTGTATACTACTGATATTATAGATACTGTACGAAGCATGCGGCTTAAAAGATCATTGATTTTTTTTTATTTAATCCTAATTATGACATGTATTTAATTTAGATCCTCACTTACATATTATTCAAATTCTGACTCTGAAGTTGAACGTAATTTAAATTCCAATTTTGATTTGAATGTTTCATTCGTGTGTATGACTGGGGTTTATGTATATATTTATTCTCTTCACTTTTAACTTATATTACTTTATCTTAATTAAACATTTATTCATTAATAATTAATGCAGAATTAAAATAATTATTAGGAGTCTTATTTATTCACAAACTATTAAAATTTTTTACAATTCTGGAATGTTTATATAGGTGTAATAAATAAGTGATTATAAGATAAAAATTCACTATAAATAAAAAAAATGCAGCAAACTAGAAAGACCGGGGGAATAACCACGCTGGATCGTAATAGAAGTTCATTGTGCGAGGTAGGTGCCAGCCTTAGGGTTTGAGTTTCACTCTACAATCGCCTCGCTAGGTTCGAATAAACGAGATGAGCATGGTTGCAACGAAAAAAGCCTCAAAAATATATCCATTATCCAAATTCTCATATTTTCTACGTTTAATGCTTTCAGTGTTGTTGGCAGCCGAACCAAATTGTACACTAGTTGTAGGAAGATGGTAAGCTGCAAGTCTCTACGTAGGTTTCATCCCATACCAGTAGCCTACCCTCATCATCCACGAGACCAGAGCCATACCATCAAGCCGCTTGCCATCGTCACGTAACACTCCTCACTGTTCAAGAACAGAGGGAATGTTGGAGGTAACAAGAGCCCGATGGATTTAGCCCATTTAAACTGGAATGGCGGGATATTCTGCCACTCGGAGTGAGCGGAGTGGAGCACACAATTTTATTCCTATATGCACACTACTTGAAGCTTTGGTTGTCAAAAAGGGTCCTCAAGTTAGATAACGGAAACGCATGACGTAACCCTTTGACCTCAGCGCTAGCAGACGAGCGCGCTCTGATAAATGAGGAGTATCTAATTGTTGGTTCCGCTCTAAAATACAAAGCACGTCGTCCCACTGACGCTGTGACGCGGGATTTTGTGGAACGGCTGAACTGTTTCACAGAATATTCCAGTGCATTTCGGCTTCAGAAAGATAAGAAATATTGAGAAGAATGAATTCTATTGATAATATCTTTGTAGCTGTAAACTGAAGAAAAAATGCTGGAAAAGCTAGAGAAATTTTTCGAGTTCCACCAGTACCAGCGAAACGCACTGGTAAACTGGCTTGATCCCAGGAATGATGATCAAAGTTTATGTTCAAAATAATCGAAAGAGTTGACTTTAAAATTGTGTCTTTGCAAAATTGTGAGCAGCGAAGACAATAAATGCACAAATAAACAATGACGTAAAATGAAAAAGGCCATATGTCTATTAATTTTTGATAGACAGGAAGAAATTTTTGGTGATTTTTAAATTGTTAATTATAAATCAATAGGAGTCATCGAAAACTGGTGAACTTAGGAGCATAAAGTGAATTAATTTTAATGTTAAGTTTGCACATATAATAAAATAAATCTTCGATAGTTTCGTATATTGAATCGAATTAAAATTCAATACGTAATTATGTTAATATCAAATATCCGTATTACGTATCATCAAAATACAAATAATCACTAGGGACTTCAAAACACGCTCTTGAATTCTTCAGAACACAAAGAGTTTCCAGAAGCATACATAGTAGTGTCCTCGTCCACTAGTCGAACCCCTAGTAGCAGAAACCCTACAAAAAGTTTCTCACCCTTAGCGCCCTCCGCCGAGTATGTATTACTAACACTTAAGTTCAGTTCATTAGACGAATAGTTTTGAAATAGCACCGTGTCCGGATCACAAGTTTCGTTCATTTTACGTAGCCTACGTTTAACCGATCAAATTATGTTTATCATATAATACAACGTACAAGGCCAATATATCGTAAATATTTTCACACATCTTAATTATTAATATAATTGCATAAATTATACCACAGATCTGGTTTAAAAGTGAAGGGAATGCACACAAGTATGCCTCCTGTCACATCGCATAATCTACATTTGGGTAAACTGGTACCATTAGACGTAAGTGAAAGTACCTGCAATTTTGTTGTACCAGGACAGTGGAATTCCAACTGGTGACAATTGGTGCATCAAAATTCTTGACTCGGTAAAGAAAAAAATTCAGATTAATCGAAAACCATTTGGAGATACTTGTCAGTTTTTTATATATTTTGATTATAGCTTATTTTATCAATAATGACGAAGTTACATCGACTCTCATTCAATCTCTATTTGACGTCATTGAGTAGCAACAAATTCTTATTATAAAATTAAATACTGCACTTTATCAGAAATATTCAAATACTTTTTTCAAAATACCACGTTCTTTCGGAAAAAAGTAAACAAAATTATGTATGTACTTCAAAATTACAACATACCGAATTAAAAATAAATATTTCTAATACTAACCTAATCCTTTAGGTTTATTGGACACAGGTACCAACATTTGACCTTTACCTATGAAGTAGGTATATGTTGTATTGTTTGCTCGGCTTTCTTCAGTCACCGCCCTCACCGTTCTCCGACAATGGACGATAATTTAGGGTTTACGTAATAACAATAGTAATATGGAATTGATTTGTGTTTCCATCTCACCAAGATGTTTTAAGTTATTTATGGCCACACCTAACAAATAAGTAAATTACGAGAAAACAGCTTGTAGTATGACAACTAACTATAGCTACCTAAAAAAATCGTTGCGCTTCATTTAAATGCGGCGCAAATTTAAATGAAGATGTTTTAGCACCTGATAACAGAAACTATGTATTGTTTTTTTATTTCTTATTCGAAACACGTACTTGTCGTGCATACTTGTATAAACATAATAATCGGACCAGCCTACATAGTATCTTTACTGGCAGATTTTAAGGCTGGCGGAATATAAAAATGTAGAAAAGTAAACGTACGTAATTGTGCAATTTAAAATGTCAAGATTTTGATGAATTAAGCTTGTTGATTTGACCTGGATGCTTTAGTCCAAAGATCTGGTGCTTCATACTGTGTTCCATATCGTTTGGGACTCATTAAAATGGTAATAAATCCTCCATCCTCTTCTTTTCTCAGCCAAAAGAAACACGCAGAAGACCTAAGAAACTCGCACTGTGCGGCCCTACACAATATGCAATGCTAAGCGAAGGTTTAGAGTAGGGCTTCATCAAAGGACCTTCAACAAGGAGAAGACTCATCAGGGCCGATTGGTACAGAAACCTCAATGACGTCACAGAGTTGTGCACGGCTGGCGGCATCGTCATGCAAACTGCGTGCTCACAAGTTTCAACAAAACAGGAGAACGCGTGCGCGTAATGCTAGTTACAAAACTGTTTCTCTATTTACTTATTTATTTTGTGTTATACTGTGTTATAGATTCAAAAATGTCTGTGTAGGCAGTTTATAAAAAATATGCTGCTTTGACTGCCACTTATGTACGTAAAGTGTACTTATTGCTGAGCCTTAAAATATACGTAAAATAAAAAATCTGAATTGTCAATTTTTGTAGCACTGACTCTGACCCTGGACATTAAGGGTCGAATACATAGGTTATTTGCAATATTTGTGGAACAAGTTTAAGTCATTTATGTTTTATATTTGTGGTTATTTGTGTATATAAGTATTGAGATTCCCCTATTAGCTGTCCCTCATATTATATCTGAGTACTGTACTCAAAACGGTCTGTAAACTTTCGTGCCTAGCAACTGGTGCGTTCGTTAGCAATTTGCAATATTGTTTTAAATACCTATTAATTAAAAAAAGGGAATATTTGTTATATTTATTAACTAATAACCTAGGCGCAGTTGATATTTTTTCGATTTTGTTCCTAGATAGTCTACGAAGTTGAACAACACTTTTATCACCGCTGTTACAAGACAAGTGGTTATTTTCTCCCGCCGCTATGACATAACAATCAACCTGCGGAATCACAATGGAATCCGAGCAAAAAACTACTTAGAATTCTTCCCATATGTACAAACTGACCGAAGAATTCAAGAAAACTGGGTTTACGACACCTAACGTAGTTTTCAATTGAACATAAAACGGATGCGCTTGCGTCTATTGCAACCCATGTGACGTCACCGTAGACATGAAATGTTGCTCGGCATTTTTAATTTAAGTTTTATACTTTGGTTGGCATATATCATGTTCTGATTTATCTGCAAGCGGACTAAAATGTGTAATGAAAAGTAGGCAATTGCTTAGGTAGACACTTAACTTAAAAACTTATTAGCGTTTTCTCGAAGCTGTCTCTGTTTTTCCTGATAAATGAAATTTACTTAGGTACGTCTACAAAATATATAATTTTAATTAGGAAAATAAATAGACTGACTACTTTAAATTGTTTTGAAGTTTGACTCGGTACTCCTGTCAGTAGAGTAACTTGCGCCTTGAGTAATAATTTGACGTATCTGAGTGCGGTCTTGAAAATTTGTAGGTAGCTTAGTCTTGTTTCACGTAGGTCACATTGCTAGAAAGAGATGTGACGCTTTCAAAAGCTTTTATTAACGGGCGGAACGCGACCCCGAAGCAGATCCCGATCCGATCCACCCTTTACACCGCAGAATGTGATGCCATCCACGCCGTCGAAGACAGAGCAAAATGGCTGGAGATAAACAAAATCAATAGGCGAGGTCATGAGGCAAGGAGGAGGAGGAAGCTTAAGCAGTAGTGTCAAAGACACGAACCGAATGACATAATTACGATTAATAATGTCCATAGGTGAGGCCCCTTACCATCAGGTTTTATCTACCAGCAATAAAGCAATCTCACGTGGAAGGTGGTGATGAAGGCGAAGAAGGTACGTGCATATCAAGAAGTATAATTAAAATTTAATTATTATTAAAATTTAATAATTAAAATTTATAGTACAGAATTTAACCTTCTTCGGGCACCAACTCCTCTCATGTCCTAGACTCTAAGCTATATCTACTAAAAATAGCCATATTTGTATTGCTTATAAATTGATTTAGGTTTATAATTTTAGGTTTTATTTAGATTTTAATTGATTGACTAATATTAAGTATAGAAATAAATGAACTTATTATTATATTATATTAATATTGTCTTAGTTATAACTTTTTCGTGAAGCTATAAGCGGAAAGTCTTACTTATTAAAAAAAAGTACTGTGAGTCCTGTGGTATGAACTTACTGTCGTTTAAATTTTCAATAATTTTTGAGGAATCGAATTTGAATGTATGATAGTAGTAATAGTATTAGTAGTAAAGGTAGTATTCCAATAGTAATAGTAGTTACGAAGAATGTTATATTAGCAAATATAACTACAGTAGTAGTGTTCTAAATAATTTTATTTTATTCATTAAATGTCTAATTTTAGTCAATAATTGACTTGAACTTAAACTCGCAATCCTGTTTATAATCCAAGGCCTAAAGTAGACAAAAACACCTAATCCTCTCTGCAGAGGATTATAGAAAGGTTTCTATAGAAAGATTTTATGTGCCTCTTTTTCAAATAAGCACGATTCAAATCATAGCTATGATTGTCACTAGATCACAATATATTTGCATTGAACCGAATATTACGATTATTCATTTTAATAATTTCAGAATGATAATGTGTCCGACATGGTAAATATGGTTTCCTTCCATAAGTGGTCCAAATTCAGTTCTAAACTGGTAATATGGAACAAGCTTCTTAAAATTGAATCGCAAATCAATCGGATGCTCCAGTAATCCAGTTTTCTCCAGATGACGTCAATTCCACTGAAACGTACAAGTTGTAATGACGCGCTATTTGTCCGCGCTCGCGGCAAGTTGACTTCATCTAGTTTCAAGTCTATTTTATAGTAAACTACTGTAGCTTTTGCAAATAAAAAAATACTTTAGAAAAGCTGACACTATACAGAAACAACTTATGAGTAAACTAATAAACGATGCTAAATTTTCAAAGTATAAAAAAATATTGAACTTGATAGTATGGTTTAAATTTGACAAAATTATTTGTTTAAACAAAATTTTAAGGAACATTTTGTAATATATATCAAATTTTACCTACGCATCAGTAAACTAGATTACCTAAATAATCTTTTTTTTGATACCAAAATATCATTTCTTGGTATGTTATGTAAATGTGGCACAGTAAACGAAAACAAACCACCCATTCCCGCATCAGTTTCATATCGGCTGCAGTGGATAAAATAGCGAAAAGATGGCCGACCATATTAGGGTTTTGACACACTGGGCGACTTTAGTTGATATTTAAAAAATAAAGACAAATATTATGTTTTGTAATCACGTAAAGTACATACATACATTACATGTGTGTTTAATGATGTATTATGTTTTTGTTTTATGTATTATGATAAATACTTTATCATTTATACTGTGCACGCGGCTTCACTCTTTTTTTTTATTGAAAAATGATTAGACGTTTGTCTTCTAACTCACCTGATGGAAAGTGACGATGAAGACGAAGGTGTTACGCGTCTTTCCACGAGATACCTATTCACTCGACGCTTGAAAGAACTAGTACTATATTTTTCTGGAAAAACAGACGCAGACAGTTAATTCCACACCGTGGCAACCCGCACCAAAAAGGAACTATCGAAGCGTTTGGTTCGACTTCTTGGGATATCTACCATGAAGGGATGGAAGGTCTGTCTGCGTCTAGTAGTCCAATGCAAGAAGGGTGTGGGTTCAACCTGATCAAAAAGAGCATTCGCGCACTCTCCAAAATGTAATCTGTAGAAGACTGCTAAACTGGCAACTTTCCGACGATGGTCGAGGTTTTGCAGTTTTTTGGTGGTGAGGTCAAAGTTGTTAATAATTTTTTGGGCTCTTCTGTCAACTGCGTCCATCGCTTCTAGTTGGTACTTTGTAGAAGGTGGCTACAGTACTCCATACAAGATCGAACTTGAGCTGTATACAAATTAAGTAGCTGTTCAGGGCTGAAGTACCGTCGGACCTTCGAGATGATTCCCACTTCTTTGAAGCTGTTTGAGCCATGGACACAATTTGTTGCCCGAAGTTTAATTGGGACGATATAGTTACGCCCAGAAGCCCTAGGTGGTCGGTTAAGGGTACAGAAACATTTTGGAAAGCGGGCTCGAAATTGCTCTTTTTCGCGGAGAATAAACACGCCCGTGTTTTCGACGGGTTAAATTTGACCAAGTTGGACTCGCCCCGATCGGATACTTTCTTTAAGGCCAAATCCACCCGCTTAATCATGGACTCTCTCAAAGCCCGAATTTCTTGAGGACTCGCTCGCGCATTGGACATGTATCTCTCTACAACGGTGCTGTCATCAGCGTAACCAATAATGCCTGGGGTTAGCAGGTCGTTAATGTGCAGCAAGAATAACGTTGCAGAGAGAACAGATCCCTGAGGTACCCCGGCATTCATTGCCATTAGGTCAGAAGAGCAGCCGTCTAAGACTACTCGAATTGACCGTTCCCTCAGAAAATCAGATATCCAGTCACAGACCCCTTTAGGCATTCCGTATGCTGGAAGCTTACTCAAGAGACCATCATGCCAGACCCTATCAAAAGCCTTGGAAATGTCTAAGGATACAGCTATAGCTTCACCGTGACCTTCCAATGCTTCGCTCCATAAGTGAGTGGCATACACAAGAAGATCTCCAGTCGAGCGTCCACTGCGAAAACGATATTGGTTATCACTAAGGAGCTCGTTGGACTCAAGGTATGCCAGGAGACGATTGTTCAATACACGCTCCATGACTTTGCAAAGTATGGAGGTGATTGCAATAGGTCGATAGTTGATGGGATCTGCACGCGAAAAATGTCATGTTTGATAATCCTGTAATTTTTTTCGGATAAATAGAATTCTGTGTATCAATCAGGGTACCTAGCTTACTTTCATATTCCACCAAAATCAATTTAGTCATTTTAGCGTCTTTTTCAATAAATCAATATTTACATTAAAAAATCTATTAAAAAAATGGTTTGCTTGGTAAAAAAACGTATTTATTACTTTTCTTTCCATTTTAAACCTCTAGTATCTTCTAATATGTTCACTTTATTTGTACACCGAAAAGGATAATTTCAATGACATGCACAACGTAATTATCGTTTTTAATTAATACCGTTCCATTTAAAGTAACTCTAATATAGCATTTATTTTTGTAATACACTCGGCGTCACAAAAATCGCACCTTTCGAAAAAGCAACTTAAAGTACTTTTACTCAAACTTTGTCCATAGTAAGGGTATGATTGTAGGATATCATTGGAAAGGTTATTTAATTGCCTATTAGAAATTACAAACATGTGTATATGTTTTAATGCTTTTAATTAAAAAATCTTAAAAAGGATAAAAGTTACAAAAACTAAATTTAAAAAAACATAAAAAAATCTCAAATCACTCCTTAAAATCTAGTGTTTCCTCCCCTTGCTTTGATGACAGCTTCCATCCGATCCTTCATGGACCTCACGAGGGTCACCACTCTCTCTTGGGGTATGTTCTCCCATTCTTCCTTCACGGCATCCTGAAGCTCTTGGAGAGTGGTGGGAGCAGGATCACGTGCTCGTACGTGTCTCTTTACATCGTCCCAGAGATGCTCGATCGGGTTTAGGTCTGGGCTTCGTGCTGGCCACTGCATAACAGGAATCTCAACCTCTTCTAAGTAGTCCCGCACAGAAAACGCAGTGTGGCAACGGGCGTTATCGTGCATTAACATGAAACCATCGCCAACAAAACCGGCATACGGGACCACATGGTCTTGTAAGATTTCTGTTATGTACCGTCCAGCATTCAGCGACCCTTGCCCGCGACCACCGCCAGTCCGAGAGACGAACACAAGTTCCGTTTTCCCTTCAACGGATATGCCACCCCAGAACATACAGGAACCACCTCCGTATTCGACGGATTCCTCTATACACGCTTGGGTAAAACGTTCCCCTCTTCTTCGGTAAACCATTCTGCGTCTATCGTTGCAGAAAAGACATACTCGTGTCTCATCGGTAAAGAGAACGGCCCTCCACTGGTCAAGCGTCCAGTTGACATGCTCCTGAGCAAATTGTAACCGCTCTCTCCGATGTTGCACGGTCAATTTTGGGCCTCTAGCAGGTCTGTGAGCTCTTAATTCCTTTTCTTTCAATCTTCTTCTAATCGTAGAGACACTCACAGACGTTCTACGAGCTGACCGGAGCTCTTGTTGCACCTCAACAGCATTGCTGAAGCGGTGGCGCAACGACGTAGACACAATGAAATGGTCGTCTCTGATGTACAACGTTTTCTTCCGGATCCACGTCTTCGGGTATAGCCACTAGTCTCACGGAACCGTTGGTATACTCGTCGTACTGCAAATCGGCTAAGGTTCAACTGTCGAGCAACGTCAACCTGTCGCAGTCCTGTTTGCAATAGAGCAACGATTTGAGTGGCTTCTTCAGGAGTTGTATCCATCTTCAGGTACAGTTCTTTTGCGTATGTTGTTCCAGTGTGTTCACTCTAAAGTCTGAGTAGCGACTGACCCATTTCTTGTGTTGTTCCCCTCCGCAGGAAGGGCAGGAGGATAAAAATGCCCTGACGCATACTCTGGCGCGATTCCAGAGTTATGTGGGACACGTCCCGACGCCTACCAGGACCATACCCACTAAAAAACCCCTGTCGGCTCGTGCATTTTTGCCACTCAGCCTTCATCTGAGCGACGGGACCCATTTCTTACCTGGACATAACATTTTATACCCTTTTAAGGTAGCCCAACTAGCGCTCCTTAAGTGAGCATTTTTTCCAATATCTTATTGATTGGTCCCTGGTTAGAAATGGTAATTGATTTTTTAATGATACAGGTAATGTGTTAGCGACGCATCATGAAATGGATTCGGCATAATAGGGACATAGCCATTCAAATAGTTTTGTAAATAACGCTAGTCCACGCCCTCACTACTTGCGCCCGTCCTCGGATAGGTGGTTATTTTCGAGTGTGACGTAAGCAAGTACTAATAAGATTCTTATAGGAAATTATGATGTTATAGGAACCTAGGTATAGGTATATTTTGAATTCTATTTTGATAACATTGATTTATGGTTGAATTGATGATGTTTGTGTTTAATAAAGTTCTTAGAGATTTCATTGGTATAATATAAGCATAATATGAGAAGCTTATGTATGTTTTGGATAGAATTTAGACCTAGGTTATTTGTAAAATACTGATTTGTTCAGATTTGTCATAATTGTGGTAAATTTATGGTTATTTCTTATCAGATTAGGTAAATAATGGTAGATATAACGTTATTGTATATAGGTTCATATAATAAAGTACGCATTTGAAGTAATAAATGACGTATTATGGTTAGATATTTTCTCGTTGAATAACTACGTAATTATAGGGTTTATTGTTATGGTTTATTGATAATAATGTGTAAATTGCTTTCTTTTATTGAAATGTAATAATTATTTTCATGGTGTTTTACGTATTTGAAGAGAAATAACGAGAAAACCTTTGTTGTTGTATATGTTCCTAATTGGTAGTTATATCTTGTTTGATTATGTTAAAATCTAATTGTAATTAGAATGTTTGCATATTTTAATAATGTAAAATGATAAAATTATGTTTGTAACCGTTTCGCCTTAGGTACAATGTTAGGCTAAGTAAACAGTCTGCCGGCGCAAACGGTGTTTTGAGATAGTCTTTGTTCTAGAAAGTTTTTTGTATTTAATTTTATCAAATTGGTATTTATGTAAACATGTAGGAATCGTTTCGCTCTATTATTTGAATATAATATTGTAATAGTTTTGCTTAATAGTTTGAAAGATAATTCGATGTAAAGTTTAGAATCCAAGTAAAACTTAAGTGTAATTAGGTGCCAATTGCACAAACGCGCCAGCCAATCAGAGCGCTGGAATTATTTAGGGCGAAATTTGTATAAAAGGCGCACGCCGAGCTTTGGAAGTCAGTTCGGTGCCCACAAGCAAGAAAACAACATCTAATAAGAAGAAAGAAAAGTTCGGTGCCTGCAGCGAAGAAAACAACAACTAATAAGAAGAAAGAAAAAGTCTAATAAGAAGAAAGAAAAAGTCTAAGAAGAAAAGTTCAGAAGCTTCCAGTTAGAAGAAAGAAAGTGCTGTTCGGTGAATCCGGAGGCCAGTGAAGACCCAAGAACACATAAGCGCTGTTCGGTGTATCCGGAGGCCAGTGAAGAGGTCTGAAGAAAGAAGCTGAACTACAGGAACGATTGCGGTTCATAGGCTTATTTAAACTTAAGGTTTAATTGTATACGCAATAAACGTTCCTACTTTGAAGATTTGTGTTGTTTTCACTGCGCTCCAACCTGCACTCGATCAAGTCGGGTGTCACTCCGTGGTTAGTCAGGTCGTGGTGTCTTCGGGGCCAAAGGGTACATACGGCGGCATCTTCTCCAGCCGGCGCAACAAAACTACGCGCAACAGTTTTCCTGGTCCTTCGAGCCGGATCCTGGATCAAGAAGATGCCAACCACACGGTCGACTGGAAGAACGAAGCCCACCACCGCCACGGAGTCTTCGAGGGACTGGAGCGCAGCCACGCCGACAGAGACGACAGACACGATGGGGTCGTCTACGGGGTCGACGTTGACACCAGGGGCACCAACGCACCCCGCCGGAGGAGCGCCTGAAGCACGCCACGCCGAAGGTTGCACCGTACCGCCAGCAATGGATGGGGTTGCGTCGAGGGGCGCTGCGGACGAAGAGGCACGGTTCGCGGTACCAGCGCCCGTGGAACCCAGGAGGGTTGGTTCCACCACCAGGTCGAGGGCTTCCAGAAGAAGAGAAGCCGAATTGAAAATGGAAATAGCCCAGAGGAAGCTGGATCTCGCCGAGGCCGAACTGGAGCTCGTGCGGGTCGAGTCCGGCAGCGAAGAAGACTTCGCAGACGAGGAGCGGCAGCACCACGTGGAGGAGTGGCTACAGAAGACTGAGAGGAGAGCGAGGGTAATGCCACCCTTGGTGCCGCCGTCGCGACCACCGTCACCACCACCACCACCGCGGCTACCACAGCCGCCGCCTGCATCGAGGAAGACCGACATCCAGGAGTTGGCTGAAGCATTGGGGAAGCTACCTAGAGGCCGGTCGGAAGCTGTACACATCGAGCTTCCCAACTTCGACGGCGCCGCAGAAGAATGGCTGGCGTTCAAGAGGACGTTCGAAGACACGGCACCCAGCTTCAGTCACGTGCAGAACCTGGCCAGATTACGGAAGGCGCTGCAAGGGAGGGCGCGAGAGGCAGTGAAGAGCCTCTTGTTTACGGCGGAGCATCCCAGCGAAGTCATGAGGGGGCTACAATTGAGGTTCGGAAGACCCGAAGCTCTGGCAACTGCGGAGCTGGAGAAGCTGGAGAACCTGCCACGGGTCACAGAGGATCCGAACGACGTGAGCACGTTCTACAGCCACGTGAGGAACGCCGTGGCCACGATCAAGGCAATGGGGGCAAGCAAGTACCTAGATTCCCTTAGAACCACGAGGGCCCTCATTGCGAAGATGCCGACTACGATGAAACACAGGTGGATCGCATACAAGAGGACGAATCCTGACGAAGAACTTCGGGACCTGGAAGTCATGAACGCATTCCTGGAGGCTGAAAGCGAATGGTACGCGGAAATAGCCGACCCTGAAGTATCCTGGAAGAAAGAAGACCGTCAGCGATCTGCACCACCGAAGACATCATGGGGCCACGAGCGAAGACCAGTGAAGAAGGTTCACTACGTGCAGGGAATGAAGAGCACCCCCGCAAGAATCGGTGTCCAGTGTGTAACGGCGAACACTGGATTTACGAATGCAAGAAGTTCAAAGAAGCAAACCTTAGTCGAAAGTACGAAATGGCTAAGAAGGCAATTTTATGCTTCAGGTGTCTACGAGGAAGACATTCAAGGAAGACCTGCAGGGCAGCAGATTGCAAGAAGTGCGGAAGATGGCACCACACCAGTCTTCATGATGAAAGCCGTCCACCAGCAGCTTTTGGGGATAGAGAAGAATCCCGCTGCAATGTCTCCAGTCGCAGAGAAGAGCCCAAAGAAGTCGTCACCTCCGTGCACACTGCCAGTGATGGGCAGGTGTATCTGAAGATGATCCCAGTGGACCTGTATGGACCGAAGGGCGCAGCACGCGTACTGGCCCTTCTGGATGAGGGGTCAACAGTCACGTTATTGGATGCTGGGGTGGCGCAGATGATTGGGGCTGAAGGCAAGGCGAGTCCGATAACCATCGAGACAATTGGAGAACATGGAATCAAGAGGTGCGACTCGCAGAAGACAAGCGTCAAGATCAAGGGAGCTCATCGTAAGAAGAAGGAAACGATTGAAGTTCGAACAATCGACAGTTTGAAGCTCTCAAGACAAGGTGTGGATCGAGGTGTCATCCAAGGATGCTCGCACCTGCAAGGCATTCAAGGTCAACTACTATATGAAGATGAAGAACCAAAACTTCTCATCGGGCAAGACAACTGGGGTCTCATCGTCACGAGAAGACTGAAGAAAGGGAAAAGGTCCGATCCAGTTGCATCACTAACGAGCTTGGGATGGGTCCTCCATGGGCGTCGCAACGGGAAGACGTCACCAGTACAGTTCGTCAACCACAGCAGACTCATCGAAGAAGATGAGACAGAAGCCTTGGTGCGGCGACACTTCGACATCGAATCAATCGGAGTGCAGCCTCGCCGCCCGAGCAACGACGCAGACCAACGAGCGCTTGAGGTCCTGCAGTCAACGACGAAGCGCCTTCCAGAGGGGAGGTTTGAATCCGGGCTGCTGTGGAAGAGTGAAGACGAAACCCTCCCAAACAACTACGTGCAAGCTCATCGACGTCTTATTGGGATTGAAAGGAAATTGGACAAGGATGCAACCCTGAAGACGTCATATGAAGACCAGATGAAGAAGCTGATAGAAAATGGTTATGCAGAGAAGGCTCCAGTATCAACGACCGCTGGAAGAACATTTTATTTGCCGCATTTTGCGGTAATGCATCCCGTGAAGAAGAAGCCAAGGATAGTCCTGGATGCTGCTGCAAAATTTGACGGGAAGTGCCTGAACGACGCACTCCTGCCGGGACCAGATCTTCTGCAATCGCTATTTGGGGTGCTTGTGAGATTCAGAGAGAAGCCGGTCGCCGTCGTCGCCGACATTCAAGATATGTTCCTGAGGGTACAGATGCGTGAAGAGGACCGCGACAGCCTGAGGTTCTTGTGGCGCGGCTACAGAAGAAATGGGACACCAGACGAATACCGAATGTGCTCAGTGGTGTTTGGTGCGGCTTCATCACCGTCTACGGCGATTTTTGTAATGAACAAGAACGCAGAAGATTTCAGAGAAGATTACCCGGCGGCAGTGGAAGCTATCGAGAAGAATCACTATATGGATGATTATTTGCAGAGCTTTGCCACAGAGGAAGATGCAAGAAAGATCGCGCATCAGGTGCAGAGCATCCATGCAAAGGCAGGCTTCCACTTGAGGGGATGGAGCAGCAACAGGCCGAAGATCCTCGACGGGATAGGAGATCAGCTCAAAGAAGACAGCACAGAACTGGTTGCTGAAGAGAAGACCCTTGGGCTGAGATGGCTGATGGCAGAAGACTTGCTGGCCTTCAACGTCGGGTTCCGGAATACCAGCCCGGACATACTCGAAGGCAAGAAGACGCCAACGAAGAGAGAAGTCACCAGCGCCGTTATGTCCACCTTCGACCCCCTGGGCCTTGCTATCCCAGTTTTAATTCAGGGGCATAAGCTGATTCGGGACATATGGCGCGGGGAGATCGGCTGGGACGACGAGATTCCCGAAGACCAGCGAGCAGCCTGGGCCAAATACGTAAAGGAAGTGTCCGTATTGAGAGACCTTCGAATAGTCAGATGCATCTCACCGAAGTTGTTAAAGGCAGCGAGTCAAGAGGGAACCCGGTGGAAGTTCATACCACCTGGCTGTCCAAACATGGGCGGCGCTTGGGAAAGGCTCGTACGATCGGTGAAGACGGCTCTGACGACAGTGCTGCAGTCCAGGACACCACAAGAGGAAGTCCTACACACGCTGATGACTGAAGTCGAACACGTGGTGAACTCGAGGCCACTCACCCACGTTAGCGTAGACCCTGACGATGAGGAAGCTCTAACGCCGAACCACTTTTTACTTGGCAGATCTTGTGGAGCACCGGCGCCTGGGGAGTTTGCAGACATCGAGCTCGTCGGGAGGGCAACGTGGAAGACGGCACAACGGCTGACGGATCACTTCTGGAACAGGTGGATCAAGGAGTATCTGCCTACCCTGCTGCCGAAGAAGGTCAACGGAGCAGCAACGCAGGATCCGCGCGTTGGCGACATTGTCATGGTCGTCGACGCAACACTGCCGAGGAACACCTGGCCGAGAGGAAGAGTTCACCGAGTCTACCCTGGACCTGATGGGAGAGTTCGAGTTCTGGACGTGCAGACACCATGGGGGATCCTGAGGCGACCAACGAGACGGGTCGTCATCCTGGTTCCAGCTGCAGCGTCGCAACCGCAGGATGGAGTGCTACGCACTGCGGGGGAGACTGTTAGCGACGCATCATGAAATGGATTCGGCATAATAGGGACATAGCCATTCAAATAGTTTTGTAAATAACGCTAGTCCACGCCCTCACTACTTGCGCCCGTCCTCGGATAGGTGGTTATTTTCGAGTGTGACGTAAGCAAGTACTAATAAGATTCTTATAGGAAATTATGATGTTATAGGAACCTAGGTATAGGTATATTTTGAATTCTATTTTGATAACATTGATTTATGGTTGAATTGATGATGTTTGTGTTTAATAAAGTTCTTAGAGATTTCATTGGTATAATATAAGCATAATATGAGAAGCTTATGTATGTTTTGGATAGAATTTAGACCTAGGTTATTTGTAAAATACTGATTTGTTCAGATTTGTCATAATTGTGGTAAATTTATGGTTATTTCTTATCAGATTAGGTAAATAATGGTAGATATAACGTTATTGTATATAGGTTCATATAATAAAGTACGCATTTGAAGTAATAAATGACGTATTATGGTTAGATATTTTCTCGTTGAATAACTACGTAATTATAGGGTTTATTGTTATGGTTTATTGATAATAATGTGTAAATTGCTTTCTTTTATTGAAATGTAATAATTATTTTCATGGTGTTTTACGTATTTGAAGAGAAATAACGAGAAAACCTTTGTTGTTGTATATGTTCCTAATTGGTAGTTATATCTTGTTTGATTATGTTAAAATCTAATTGTAATTAGAATGTTTGCATATTTTAATAATGTAAAATGATAAAATTATGTTTGTAACCGTTTCGCCTTAGGTACAATGTTAGGCTAAGTAAACAGTCTGCCGGCGCAAACGGTGTTTTGAGATAGTCTTTGTTCTAGAAAGTTTTTTGTATTTAATTTTATCAAATTGGTATTTATGTAAACATGTAGGAATCGTTTCGCTCTATTATTTGAATATAATATTGTAATAGTTTTGCTTAATAGTTTGAAAGATAATTCGATGTAAAGTTTAGAATCCAAGTAAAACTTAAGTGTAATTAGGTGCCAATTGCACAAACGCGCCAGCCAATCAGAGCGCTGGAATTATTTAGGGCGAAATTTGTATAAAAGGCGCACGCCGAGCTTTGGAAGTCAGTTCGGTGCCCACAAGCAAGAAAACAACATCTAATAAGAAGAAAGAAAAGTTCGGTGCCTGCAGCGAAGAAAACAACAACTAATAAGAAGAAAGAAAAAGTCTAATAAGAAGAAAGAAAAAGTCTAAGAAGAAAAGTTCAGAAGCTTCCAGTTAGAAGAAAGAAAGTGCTGTTCGGTGAATCCGGAGGCCAGTGAAGACCCAAGAACACATAAGCGCTGTTCGGTGTATCCGGAGGCCAGTGAAGAGGTCTGAAGAAAGAAGCTGAACTACAGGAACGATTGCGGTTCATAGGCTTATTTAAACTTAAGGTTTAATTGTATACGCAATAAACGTTCCTACTTTGAAGATTTGTGTTGTTTTCACTGCGCTCCAACCTGCACTCGATCAAGTCGGGTGTCACTCCGTGGTTAGTCAGGTCGTGGTGTCTTCGGGGCCAAAGGGTACATACGGCGGCATCTTCTCCAGCCGGCGCAACAAAACTACGCGCAACATAATGAATGTAAAGGTATTGAAGTGCACTTTACAATGATATTTCTTTTTCACGCGTGGTATATTTATGGGCCAGATTCTAGGAGCAATTTACTGAAAAAAACATAAAGGTGCGATTTTTGTGACGCCGAGTGTATGTTAAGGATAAAAATATTATTAAATCTTGAGGTTTATTTAAACATATAAAACTAATAATGTAACATAATACATAAATGATTACTGACATTTTAATCACAGGTTTTACGCTTATTTATAAATTCACAAGCACTCGAAAATTAACGTCCTAAATTAAAATTTAAAAGAGAAATAATTTTTACAATGTCAGCCTTCCAAATCTGTGCTTCTTTACCATCAAAAGATGCGTAATTCAATAAAGTACCATCTAGTATACTTTACTAAAAGCTTTACGAAACCTTTCATTGATAAAAATGCGTTCAAAACGAAAAAGTTGGCCGGACAGTTGACGCATATAATTTTTAGGCCTCTCTAGATGCCTGGACAGTTTAGTACAGTAGGTAGGCGTATTTGAAGTTATTCCAATGGTGATGGCTTTTTAAAATATTATACTAGGAAATAAACAAAAGCAAAAATGTCTATGACTGCAACTTTTTGGCGGCAAGAATTCGAAGAAATAATTGGTGCCTTCCATTAATATTTCTTTATTGTTAATTAACTTTGAGTTTTTGTGTACAAAAAAGGAAATGTATTGTGAAAACTCCTATAAATGTGCATTAAATAGAATACCCAATGAGGAGAGTAGGCAGAGCTTTTCGTTTCGTTCCAGGAAGTCCTTTTGTTGATAGTAGAGTCAAGAAATGACTTTACCTTGGCCTTCATCTTCATCGTCTTCATTATCAATAATTACATCATCATCACAATAAAAAAAGAAGAAATATTTACGACACACCTTGCTGTATGGCTTAGTTCCTCTCTTCTTATAAGATTAACGGAAGCAAATTTTTTTATCTATGACTACGTTCATAAAAGCTATAAAATAAGTGCTTGAGGTTGATACAGAATTAGATAGCTTACTTAAGTCCATATTCACATTGTTACAAAGCGCTTTTCGCCTAGCGCTTTTGACTTATGTTTTACTTGAACTCTTTGAACGTAATATTAGGACCGACGACGGAATGAATGAACGAACGAGCTACACAGAACCTCGCTTCGTGATTGATTTGATGCAATGTTTTATTTCTGATTACAAATTATAAATAAAGTTACTAAAATGCCGAAAAATATAACAAGTGAGGTGCGGGATATAATACTCAAAGTTAAGGAATTCATGGATGAGGAAAAACGCATGCAAGTGCCAATTATTCCACTTAGTAAAGTTTATGTTAGAGTGGCGGCTGCTACAGGTTTGTGTACAAATAGTTCTTGAAATTAGTGCTGTTAGGACGTGATTATTTCTATTAGGGCTTAGTGGTAATTTGCAGAATTGTCATAAAGTACATTTGCAATGGATATTGTATTAATGTCGTTTGCACAGTTTTAAGCACTTTTGGATTATTTGCACCAAAACATTTACAACATTTAAAAGGCTGTATAAACTGTTTTTTTTGTAATTGTAATAATTTCTAAACCCGTTTCCAAATAAATCTGTTATGTAATCCTTAAAATTATTTAGTAAACATTCTTTCATCACATTACTAGGATTTATTGTTGTGTACTTCTCTTATCTATCATAATTATAAGTAAATAATTAATAATTAAATACAATGTAAATAATTTCCCTTGTTAACTTTCAGGTGTTTCTGAACGTACAGTTCTCAATATTGTGAAGGAGGCCCGGCTTGTAGAACAAGGGCTCCTAGATCCAGAAACACTTAAGCGCTCCCCCAAGAAAAGGGTCAGAACCAAAGGCAAAATTGAAGTGGATGAATATGATTTGCAAGTAATTCGACGAAAAATACATGAATTTTATGCTTATAAGAAAGAAGTGCCCACTATTAACAAGCTACTACAAATTTTAAAGGAAGAAATTAATTTCAAAGGCTCCAGAGAGACATTACGTAAAATACTGCGTAAAAATGGTTTTCAATTCAGAAAAACAAAAAATAATAAAGAAAAGGAACCAGTAGCTCCTGAAACAAGCTCTACAGTGCCTCCAATGGTACCTCCATACATACATAGCATGTTTGTACATAAAAATGTTCAATAATAGACTGTTTAAGCTTAGTTATATTCTTAGTGCTTTGTTACTACTTTTAAGATTTGTAAGGATTACTTATTTTAAAAATCTGGTGGTAATAAAGCTAGTATGATTAGAGTTAATATACTTTATAATAAATAACATTTTACAATTTCAATATAAATCCAAGGATCTGATCTAATTAAAACCTTCACTTGATCCACATAATGGGAAAATATATTATAGCCCTAATAAGATGATTAAATTAAGAAGAGACTATGAATATAATTAAGTTGTTCAGAGTTTTGTCTTAGTAATTTGGCTATATTATGAACAAACTTTCTCTTTTATTTTGATATTTGTGACATAGTTTTATTGACATATGTTATAGCTTTGCATTTTGCATAAATCTGTTGTATTTTGTAAGCTGTTGCGAATTTTGTTTGCCAAGCACCTATCATTTGAATTTAAATAGGGTGAATCATTTGTATCTCATTAAAACACACATTTTTATAACACAAATAAAAGCTCCATCCTTGTTGTGTCGGAACTTGTGTTTGTGATTTACTTTTTGGAAATTAAAATCACAATTGAACCAAAAAGTTAATTGTAAGCTAAGACAATTCAATTATTTTAACACCAGTAGATCTAGCATGAGAACTCTTTGCTATATCTTTTCTTCAAGGGGTACTCAAAGCAAAGCTCGGTCAAGCAAAGTAGATGAATTAATATAATGTGGCTTTCCCTTTATAAAAGAAGTGCTATGAAACAAGTACATACTCTTTCAATACTTAGGTAAATAAATTCTGGCAAGAAATAGTCAAATTGGCTATGCCTTCACTATGTCTTGGGCTTTACGTTAGACCCACAGGAAGGACTTACTTAATCCTACATGTACCAGCCAATATGGTAAAGATTGGTGTGGATTATTTGCAACAGAACGTAGTTTACATTGAATATTAAAAAGAGTATTATTATAAATCCTCATACAAGCACACCAACTGTATGGCCTCAAAACAAGCAAAGCTTGTGTTATGAAACCCAAAATAAACATATACATATAAATATACTACGACCCAAGAACAAACAACTGTGTTCACCACACAAATGAATGCCCTCACTAGGACTCCAACCTGGAACATCGGCATATGTAGCAGAGCTATTAACCACTATGCCACTCAGCAATCTTATTATAAAATTGTATCTTTAACATAGTAAATGTGCAATAATAAGAAAATTTGTGCCATGTCTTTCAGACTATTGCATCATAGATTATGTGAAATACACTAAAAACCAATATAATGTGTTTGCTTTTTAACTCAAATTATAACAAAAATGATCTGCTTGATAATAATGGAATTTTTAATTAAAAGTGATCAGTTCTGATTGTGATTTAATCCAAACTAAAATATGTAGTATTAAATTATGTTTACCTATGATGATTTAATTTTAATTTCTAAAAAAAACATTACATGTATGATTTTTCTATCAGACCAACATTTTTTGGTCTTGCGATTGATACCATTGTCATGTCATTTTAGTTGGTCCTTAATTATTTTTCATAATAGTTTATATTAATGAACAGACTTTTATTGTGTGTGAAATGGCTGAGATGGTCTGTTAAATGATTAAGGAACATAATATAGCCATCTTATTCTTATAGTTTACTCTTGCTGCAGGCAGAATGTAAACCGTAAATACTCCTCCAGGAGGTGTAGATTTAGTAGCTTATCTAGTTTAATAAATGTACAATAAATTAAGACCTTTTTTCAATCAAAAATAATTTTGTTATCCAACCATTTATCATTATTTATTTGTAATTAGTCTCAGAGTTTGCTGAAATTGTTCAAACAAGTATAACTATCGTTTAAGGGAAATATTGTAAATTTTATACAATTTGAAGGTTTTTCAATGTTTGTCGTAAAGAATTACTTTATTTTCGTTCGTAAATCTACAATAGCCTTTTACATGAGCTGTATATTTTATTATATTATCATTAATTTTCAGAATAAACTTAGTGTTATATTACTGTATCTTGGCTTACAGAATTATAGTTTAAAAACATCTTTTACAGTACCTATATTAAGGTGAAATATATTATTTTATTTGTAATTAAGTGAATCAAGGGCTTTTTGACCTAAATAAATGAAGTTCTTAATTTAAATATTTTTATTATATAGATATTAAAGGCAATATACCAAGAAATCATTTAAATATCATTGTGAAAATGTTGACATTTTTATTCATAGTGGTATTCTATATACATTGGAATTATACATTTTATTATCTCTTATGACTGATAAGTTAGTTTCAAGTCTTCGAAATCTTTAAAGAATGGTTATAGTTATCTCAGATTTTGCCTATGAACTAAATAATGTGTGGTGATAAAATGCAATTGCCGTTCTGCAGTTCTGGCCATATCAGATATAAATTATTTGTTTGGCTGTGAACTCTAAAGCCTGACCAATAAAATAAGCAATGTTTCCACGCTGCGAAAAACGTTTGGAACTAAATTACTGTATATATGTATATCACAAATTATATTATTAGATGGAACAGTAAGTATTTTTTTTTTGCTAGCATAAAAATATAATCAGTCACGGAAACTGCTAGTTGGCAAGCAGTCCATAGCTAGCAAACACTTCTTAATTACATACTGAAATGTATTATTATTATAGTAACTCTCTGAATGGGTATGTTTTTAGTAATGTTGTGAAAATGTGAAATAATATTTAACAATGGCTTGCAAAAGTTTAGGTGCTTCAATATAGCTAAGTGATTTTTGTAAAACAGTTATAAACAATTGGATCATTAGCCTTTAAGGGAAGGCCACGATTCCCTTTTCTGCTGTGGGAATACTTTAAGCTTCATTCAGACGAAGGCTTCGCACTTTAAGTAATCGTTAAACCATATCTAACTATATCGCCATCACATACTTGCATATTTAAAAAAAAGCTCAGCAGTTACACTTTTCCTTTTTCCATTAATGTCTGCCGATTTTTAACGAAAGCACAATACAGTTATTTACTATAATTGACCACATTTTAAATATGCATATCGAGCAAATAAGCTACGTAGACTCGTCTTATCTGCTGTCAAATTGTAAATCTTGCTGACCGAGTAATTATTTTGTGGCTTGACCTTTGCAGATTAAACAGAATCTGTTTGTCTTCTGTCTCACCTAATGGATAGTGTTGATGAAGGCGAAGATGTGATACGCCTGTTCAAGAAGTGCCTACTCGTGAAGGTTCCAGGACTATGTAGTTTAAGAAGAATAGACTCAGCAGATTTCACATTTTAAAAAAGAAATCATTTATTAGAATACGCAATAGCAAAACAAAACACAAATATTACAAAAATGGGCAAAAAATAAATATCTAATAGAGAATAGCTTAAATCAAAAACATATTCACAAATTGCGCGAAACACAATCGTATTGTGTGTAGCGCGAACCAAAAAGGAGCCGTCAAAAGATCGTCGTTGTAAGATCGGACGTGATGTCTTTTCAGACGTCTGCCTTTTAGATGGATTAAATTGGACAAGATGGTCGTCGCCCCAACCCACCACTGGCCACCCTTCGCAGTCAAATTATCCCTATCATGGACTTCCACAGATGCTGGATTTCTTATTGATTGGCCCGCGCATGTAACAGCCGATAATTCCAGCTGCCAAGAAATGTTTATACGCGGCAGGAATAATGTTGCTGAGGGAACAGATCCCTGAGGCACCCCGGCATAAATTACCGTTAAGTTGGAAGAGTAGTCATCAAGGACAATTTGAATCGACCCTTCACTCTGTGGAAATTTCAGGAAATCGCACCGGCAGCCTGGTAGCCGGCACGTTGTTGGCTTACTTAAAATAGCTTCGTGCCAAACCCGGTCAAAATCCTTGGAAATGTCAAGAAATACGGCAATTGCTTCTACGTGTTCATAAGCGATGTTTTATTGATGAGTGATTTTTTTCCCCTTTGACCCGGTTGTCGCATATGAGTTGTTTGATTTCTAGATATGTCACGAATCCTTTGTTCAAAAAGCTTCATAAATATTTAAACAGTTGTTTAAAAAGGATATAAGTAAATAACGTATTTCTTCATTTAGAAAAAAGACTATCAGCATTATTCCAAAATGCGGACTAAATATTGAACTAGGATTAATCCTGGTTTATCCCATAGACTAAATAAAACCTTATTATAAAATGAAGTTTATCTCTAAAGCTCTGCTAAGTATGGTACCAAACATAAGGCTGCGATTCCAATGAGGCGGAGCGGAGCAGAGCGGGGACGAGCTGTGCCGCGATTTACCAACCACATGGCTTGAAATCCACATCTCTTCTCCACTCCGCTTCAAAGGAAACAGCATTGGCGGAGAGGAGCGGAATTGTTTAAAATATCGGGAAAACAGGCTAGATTAGGCTAGCGCCGAGAGAGGAGCGGGGCGGGGCAGTGCGGAGCGGGGCGGCTCACTCACGCGCATTTCATTTTAGTTAGCATCTTGACGTCATCAACAGTGCACGCGATTACAGTAAAAAATGGATGAAAAATTTATTGAATGTGTTAAGAAATTTCCATGTTTGTGGGATACAAAATATCTACCTATACTTATACAATAATATACAAGATATCTACCTACAAATGCCACCAGGCTATGCGAATAGGCAAAGCAGCTCCGCTTGACCCCGCTCCACCCTGCCCCGCTCCGCTTCAGTGGAAACACCACCTCTTTTCACAGCTCAGCCCCTCTCCGCACCGCTCCACTCCGCCTCAGTGGAACCGCAGCCTAAACCCGCGATAGACCTAGTTTAAGTCGAGACCAAATTTAGAACTACTGTCAAACAAAACTGACAATAATTGCTTTGTTGTTGAGTTGAGGTTAGTTCGTTTATTGAAAATACAAATACAAATGGATATTGACATGATGGACATCATGGATTTAGAAGATTTGGAATTACCAGAGTTCTCGACGATTTCAAGTACAAGTATGGGTTCACAAAACGTTTCGGTAAAAAAATTGTTGATCTTGTACGTGATGACTTGGCTCATGACCCTCGAGGATGCCCGTTGAGCCCTGAGCTTCAAGTAGCCTGTGCATTACGCAACTGGGCTCGCCATGAGGTAAGTGCCATAGATAATTGTTATTTACAAGTGCTTGGGCAAAGCTTCGTAATGCTCGACCACAAGTTACAAGTATTAAAAATATTGATTTTTTTTCTTGTAGATTCAAGACGATACTGCTGTTTTACATGGTGTTTCAGCCTATCATCAGTAAAACATGCAAAAAGGTAGCAGACAGTTTGTGTAAAATATCAAAAGTTTCTTAAGAATGGCTTGTTCTCTAAGTGAACAAGAGGAAACTATAAGAAAATTCCGTAATATCGCAAATAAGCCAACTGTTATTGATCTGATTGACTGTACTCATATAAGAGTAAAGAAAATTAATGCTGATGGGGGCCAATTATATATTAATAGGAAAGGATATTCATCAGTTAATGTGCAGGTAACATTCATTCAAATAAGTTGTATTTTCACATTTTTATTTTAGTACATAAATCATATTAAAAGTTTAAATTTATAGATTTTTTTATAAGTGTTTATTATACTCATACCCAAAACTTCACTTAAAAAGTACCAAGAAATTCTAATAGTTTGTAATTTTGCAGGTTGTTTGCAATGCTGACTTACAGATCATGGATGTTGTTACTAAGTGGCGGGGCAGTGTCCATGCTTCGAGGATTTTTAGAGAATGTAGAATGTAGACCACCAATGTTACCATATTTCTGCAATAAATTGATTTTGATTTTGAATGTTTAAAGCAATGGTTTGAGGCAGGTGTATTTTCTGGGATATTGCTTGGTGATAGTGGCTATCCCTGCACTCCATATTTATTTACACCAGTGCTGAACCCATCATCATCACTAGAGGAAATTTATAATAGGTGTCACATCCGTACTCAGAATACAATTGAAAGATGTTTTGGTTTGTGGAAACAAGGGTTTCGCTATCTATTGAGGGGAATGTTTGGAGATATAGAAACAGCAAAGAAAACAATTGTAGCAGTTGCTGTCCTCCACAACATTGCCACTGATATGAGGGAAGACCTGATTCCTAATGCTGAAGGTAATGTCCATCAATTTGATTCTAAGAAACCTCTAGAAGTACAACTTTACTACCTAATTTATCTGTAAGGGGAGATATCAGAAGAAGACAATTTATTGAAACTCACGTTAGTGATCAATTTTAATGATATACAATACCTTACATACAATAATATACAATAATATGCTTCTTTCTTCAACAATATTTTCAATTTACAAAATGTTTAAGTTTAATAAAATCTGGTTAAAATGTATTTTATTTATTTCATTTATTATAGAAAACACCTGTACCTGAAAAGAAATGCATGTATTATTAGTTCAGCATATTTACTCAGCTCAACACTTACATGGTAAATTTAAAGTTTTGGCTAGTAAACTTATTTTCTAAAAGTGCTATTTCTAAATGTAACTTTTTAATTTTCAATTCAGCTATTTTATTATTGTTTTTATGTTCCACCTCTATGATGTCAAGTTGTCTTTTTTATATTCCTCGGAACGCACAATGGATAAGCGCATTTCCTTTCTGCTAAGTTCTGTAAAGTCATATAGCTTCTGTAAAGTCATATAATTTTAAATTTGTAATATTAATAAGGATTATGCTGGAGTAATGAAAAATTAAAGATTTTTCTGGGTGTGTATGGTAGTATTTCTGTCTCATATACCAAGTGTTCCAGGTTTGAGTCCTTATTAGGATAAACATTTGTTCGTTCACAGGTCATGGATGTCTCCTTTAAGACATAACTTGTAATGTACTTATTATAGGAATGACCTCAGTTTGCTACAGTTTGTGTACAGGTTTATTTTATTATTGTTCCTTGCAATGTATTTACATGTTTCTCTTCTTCTGCACAGTCTTTTTTCTTTTTAGTGGAATTCTTGTTGCTTCTGTTCTTCCGAAGGGATCATTTGATGTCACTGAAAAAATTATAAATTATTATAGTAACAAAATTAAACATTTGAAGTGTTTTAGTTAATGTACCTATGTGTTGGATTGTAATTAATGAGTTAAATAACCGCTATTTACCTTGTACCACTGCATATGTACCATAGTTTCTTGCCTCAATATTTTCATACCTTGGCCCAGGTTTAGGATCTTATGCTATAGTCATAGCCATAGTTACTGGAGCCTAAAATGTAACTAAATAAATTCACTTACATACTATAAATTTCTATGCAAATTATTTCTAAGTGGTCTAGTTTCTAGTAGTTAGTAGTAGTAGTTTCTAGGTCTATTTCTAAGTGGTATAACTAAGAAAGAATCAAAAATTTTATGGTTTAAAAAACACTGTTTAATACAAGTAATTTTATTTACCACTGCATCACTATCATAATTGTTTAGTTCGAAAGCAAAGTCATGAGGAGCAATGGCCATGATTTGTTGTGTCCTCTGTAGACGGAGATGGTGGTTTTTCACCTCCCCCAGTATTCATCTGCTCTCTCCTATACTCTGATAAGATAGCTTTGACAGACAACTTCATCCTCTTCAGTTCAGTCTCTGACCTATGTTTTCCTATTAGTTCATTAAATGTAGAAAAAAGTATATATTGTACTGCTATATCTTAGGTGATGAAGTTGGTATATAAGTCAAAGCAACTGGTAAGTAATTACTTGTTTGATATAATCTTCCAGTCTATTGCTTTCCTAATATTTACATATGTTTTCGTTGATTTGTCTTCTATGATACGTGCTGATTCAGCAATAAGGTGACGTATTATTTCCTATAATAACATAAAAATTATATAAAATAAAATAAAAACTCAATATTATTACATACACAATACAGACAGAATACATAACAAAGAAATGAATTTAAATGTTGGCTCACTTATAGGCACAAACAGCATGCAAACACTTACAATAA
This sequence comes from Marasmarcha lunaedactyla, assembly GCA_923062675.1. Lineage (NCBI taxonomy): Eukaryota > Metazoa > Arthropoda > Insecta > Lepidoptera > Pterophoridae > Marasmarcha > Marasmarcha lunaedactyla. The sequence continues at coordinate 4,720,580 of OV281339.1, read as the reverse complement.
CATTGGTAGAATAAAAAGTAAAATACAAATGATAAAATAAAACAAATATTAACCCGAAATATTAAAATTGAATAAAAAACTAATCAAAAAATATCAAAATTAATTTAAAATCATATTAAAATTACATTAAACCAAAACAATAATAATAATATCAATTCAATAAATCAAAATATATTGTATCAAATAAAAACAAAATTAAATTGAACCAAAATGAAATTAGAATCAACATTAAGATTGATAACCAAAATTGAAAATTAAAATCTGAATTTACAGAATTTACGGGTGAACAGAGTGTCAGCCCAATAACGATCCTAAAACTGTGAAGCCTATTTGAGAAAATATCAATTTCGTAGTGTTGTCCGGAACCACCCTTGTGATCAATTAGTACTCTTATTATGAACTGCATTATGGCTATTAAACATTCTGTTTAACGGGGAATTTTTACCCAGATTTGAACAAGCAAAACTTTTCACGAACGGAGTAAATTGGTTCTTTCTAGGTAGCCTCCTGGGAACTTGAATGACTACTTGGGATAGAAAGTAAGGGGTGTCTGTCATTCCGTTCTCCAGCTTAAACAGAAACAAGCTGTCCAGGACTGTTCTGCGTTCAAAAAGAGAATCGATGCCGAAGTATGTAAGGCGATCACTATATCTGGGTGACTTTTTTGCTCTATTATGGCTACATGATAAGTGCCAAAGGAAACGTTTATGCACACTCTCCAAACGTTTTTTATAAATATCGTAGTGTGGGTTCCATACTACACTGCAGTATTCAAGAAAGCTGCGCACGAGTGAATTGTAAAGAGTTATCTTAGTGGAGGCCTTTTTGAATTCTTTGCAATTGCGTAAAACAAACCCAAGCATTTTAAAACCCTTTTTTACAATGGAGTCTATATTGAGGGTGAGCCGCAACTTGCTATCGAGTATAACTCCTAGGTCACAAATGTGATCGACTTCCGTCAGTGGTTAGCTATCTGCGTAGTAAGTTCTAAAGCTTGAAGTTTTTTTTCTTGAAAAGCGGACCACATAACATTTTTCAGTGTTTAAAGTCATACCATTCGAACCACACCATGAAACAAGATTGTTTAGATCAGCCTGCAGTAGCAAGGCATCCTCAGGTGAGTTAACAGGACCAAAAATCTTGAGATCGTCAGCAAACATGTAAAATTTTGAATTGACGAAATGACCCTATGTCATTTACAAACAAGTTAAAGAATAGTGGGCCCAAATGGGATCCCTGAGGATCACCAGAATGAGCAACAAACGGCCCACATGAGTGACCACCAATCACAACTCTTGATATCTGCATGTAAGATCTGCCAATATAGGTAATGAAAATAAAAATAACCATGATAATGGAAATAAAAATAATAACATGTTTGAAATTCATCTAATATTTTTTGCAATATTTCACAAACCTTCTCTTCCGAACTCCAATTTTCTTACCTTCTTTTATTGTTCCATTTTTAATAGGTAGGTATTAGGTATCCCATTTATCTCACAGAAGTTTTCACTGTTTCATATAGTAGGGGAGCCCAAGCGGGGATTTCGGGATTTAAGTACTAAAGCGCGGCAGATTAATATGCAGGAGGATACCTTGTCCCCGGTTAAGTACCTCCACCAAACATGAGCCTCATATATAAGGCCGCGCGTCCAGGATAAAGAATCAGGATAGTAAAAAAAATTGATTATCAGAAATTCTCGAGCGCGTCAGATTAAGTTAGGGTGAATTAATTACATGCTAAAAATGTATATTCCACTAATCTGACGATTTGAGAGTGACGTAAAGGAAGGGGAGTGCTACATAGTTGTAAAAAAAATGTCATCTTGACATTCTCGAGCGTGGCTAAATTTTTTTTTATTTTGAGTAAAATAATTCAAGCATAACGAAAAAAATATAATCTGACGATTTCCACAAGCCGAAATAACAAAAATTCGTCGATAAAGTTTAATGCGCGCAGTCGCGTGATGCCTATATTCCCCTCTCCACGTTTCTATTACTCTCTCACTCTTTCTCTATCTATTACTCTCACTCAAATTCAAATTCAAATTCAAATATTTATTTCTCAACATTGACAATTACTTGTTCTTATTGACGTCAAATAAAACATGATTCTACCACCAGTTCGAAAAAAAACCTTCGTGAAGAAGAACTGGCAAGAAACTTCACGGGTATATTTTTTTTTTTCAAAATAAATTTACAGAGTCTCTTTATGTCTATACAAAATTATTCTTTTCTGCATCTGTTAGCTCGGCAAGTCTCCCTCCCCCCAAGTATCCAAACGACGAACACCCTCAAACGGCACCCGTTCACGAGTTAACGCGGGATCCAGCCATCGCCCTCCTCAACCATATTAGAGGGAAGTGAACGACCCGTCACCCGACGCTACCATAAGAAGACGTACTTTAGTGACAATGACGCTTTAGATATTCATCGGGACGAAGAACTCATCGCACAAACAGACACATTACACATGCTTTGTTACAAATACTAGTACAATCCTGTTAATGGAGGGATTATACCCAAGGGCTTTTATCATCCAAATAATCGGATAGTTTATAATATGCTCTAGCACACAACTTCTCCTTTATAGTTTCTTTGAATTTGTCAGTAGGAAGACCTTGGATATCCTCAGGAACCTTATTATAAAAGCGTATACATTGACCCATGAATGAGTTAGTGACTTTATGAAGCCTGCTATTATGAGCTGCCAGCATATTTCTTCCTCTTGGTTTAACATTGTGCAGATCTTTTTTTCTTTTGAACAAGGTTATGTTCTTTTTAACATACATTAAATTTTCTAAAATATATTGTGAATGGAAGGTAAGAATATTTATTTCCTTAAATTTACTTCTAAGTGACACCCTTGGACCGAGCTGATAGATTGCGCGAACAGCATTTACTCCGTCCCCATTCTGGTTTCTGTTGCCATGACGTTCGTTTTAGCTTATTTTGTTATTTTAATACAAGTAATGTGAATTATAGTTTTATAGAATATATAATATGAGTGATATTAATTTAAAGTGTGTGTTTTGCGGTAAAACTACTTTACAAAAAACAATTAAATTACATTACAAACATTTAAAAAAATGTATAAATATTTTAGAATATCGTCGGAGCAAGCCGGTTTTCCGAAAATCCCGAACAACATACGATCTCGAACTGTCGATAGAATCTTCATTAAATGAAGTATATCACGCACAGTGCTATAAATTATTTACAGCAATAAAAATACCGCGAGACGTTCAGTATTTACAAAAGCAAATTGTAGTGGAACGTGACAATGTATCGGAATTTTCTTGAAATAGCTCCGAATCACATGCTCCTGTTTCTGGAGAGTGCTCCGAATCGCATGCTATTTTGCTATTTGCATGCTATTTTCTGAGCTTTTCAATAGTAGTATTTACAATTCATCCTTTATTAGGATAGGCAAAGTCTGAGCTTTTCAATTAATTAAGTTCCATGATTTTAAAATATATTTTTTTTTTGTCAGATAAGTGAATTCCTCTAGATAACCGTCAGATTATGAGACAGCACGTCTAGGACATTAAGATGAACCATATTACTCAAGCGCGTCAGATTAAGATATATTATATCTTAATCTGACGCGCTTGAGTATTTCAAAATGGCGATTTTTTTGCACATTATAATAATGGCCGCGAGTTTGCGTTACATCGAAATCGTCAGATTATTGAATGTAAGCTTTTTTTTAGGTTCACTTAACATACCATTAAAAAATCTGAAGCGCTCGATAAAAAAAATTTTTTTTCTCATTTTGAACCCTTACCTACAACCACCCGCATCATGCAAACGATCAGATTAACATACGTACATTCTTACAAATACGTAGCACACTGATGCCATCAATATCTGACGCGCTCGAGTATGTCCATGCAACAGTATTTTTTTACATATTTGAAAATCTATAGCTGCTGCCCTCATCGATGAAAAAGTATACATTATATAACATTTTAACATTGTTTTTCTTCTTATCGTCTAAGCTTTGCAACCCAATAGGTCTCTATGACGCTCGAGTAAATCCCCATTTAGAATCGTGGGCTCCCCTACTAATACAAGCATATGAAAAATTATCAAATTTCGCGCCGCACACAAGTAATGAAATGAAATGAAATGAAATGAAATGAAATGAAATGAAATGAAATGAAATGAAATATTTATTTCTCAACATTGACAATTACTTGTTCTTATTGACGTCAAATAAAACATGATTCTACCACCAGTTCGAAAAAAACCTTCGTGAAGAAGAACTGGCAAGAAACTTCACGGGTATATTTTTTTTTCAAAATAAATTTACAGAGTCTCTTTATGTCTATACAAAATTATTCTTTTCTGCATCTGTTAGCTCGGCAAGTCTCCCTCCCCCCAAGTATCCAAACGACGAACACCCTCAAACGGCACCCGTTCACGAGTTAACGCAGGATCCAGCCATCGCCCTCCTCAACCATATTAGAGGGAAGTGAGCGACCCGTCACCCGACGCTACCATAAGAAGACGTACTTTAGTGACAATGACGCTTTAGATATTCATCGGGACGAAGAACTCATCGCACAAACAGACACATTACACATGCTTTGTTACAAATACTAGTACAATCCTGTTAATGAGGGGATTATACCCAAGGGCTTTTATCATCCAAATAATCGGATAGTTTATAATATGCTCTAGCACACAACTTCTCCTTTATAGTTTCTTTGAATTTGTCAGTAGGAAGACCTTGGATATCCTCAGGAACCTTATTATAAAAGCGTATACATTGACCCATGAATGAGTTAGTGACTTTATGAAGCCTGCTATTATGAGCTGCCAGCATATTTCTTCCTCTTGTGTTAACATTGTGCAGATCTTTTTTTCTTTTGAACAAGGTTATGTTCTTTTTAACATACATTAAATTTTCTAAAATATATTGTGAATGGAAGGTAAGAATATTTATTTCCTTAAATTTACTTCTAAGTGACACCCTTGGACCGAGCTGATAGATTGATTACGTTCCGTTTCATGTAGTTGATAAATAAACAAATAGCGCAACTTAAAAAAAACACCCTGTTAAGGGTTAATGTTTTTGCTCGATGGACTAGATTGAAAGAAATGCCCATTATGATATTTAGTATAAAATTTATAATAATTATTCATGCATTTTAAGGATGAAGTTAATATCAACGTTTGAAGAAACGGAACGTTCCGTTGAATGAAGCAAGCATTAAAGAATGAATGGTTGCCAACATTTATTTATTATCTGTGAAACACATTTAATTAAACCATGGACTATCTCTGGTTTGACTGGTCCCTCGTAAGTCTTGGTTTTTTAATAAAAACGCATTTTAAACCCAGCTAGATCTTTAGTACGGTAACAATCCAAGATCTGTTAGTCTAGGTTTAAACCAGGACTAAAGCAAACTTTTGTTATAAGATTATATATGTCCAGTTACTATATTATCTTCCCAAGAGCAGTAACCTTTCAAAATGCTCAGTTCATCATTTGAGGCTAAAATTAGGCTCAATTTGATCCTTGATGACAATGAACAACGAACATTTTTCAAAAATAACAGAAATCTCACCACCTGGCATTGTCTGCAGTAGTGTTGCCGATCGATAGTCGACTATCTAATCGATAGTAAACCAATCGTAAGACTGTCGATAGTATTGTAGTTCGTTAATAACAAACTATCGATAGTACAGAACAAGGCAATACTATCGAATGAGAGCAATACTATCGATAGTATTGTAGTTCGTTAATAACAAACTATCGATAGTATTGGTACTATGGATTTTATTAACAACGATAGTATCGACTGTTTTGGACTATCGATAGTTTAACTATTTGCAATAGTATTGTTTATAATTTTCAGGTTTTAATAGTCGATCACAATCAACTATAAGGATATAATGGTCCTCAACTTTATTACTGTTATAACATACCTAATGCTATTGCAAATTGTTAAACTATCGACAGTCCAAAACAGTCGATAGTATCGTTGTAAATAAAACCAACAGTATCGATACTATCGATAATTTGTTATTAACAAACTACGATAGTATTGATAGTATTGCACTCATTCGATAGTACTGCTTTGTTCTGTGCTATCGATAGGCCTGTCGATAGGGTACATGATTTTCGATGTAAACTGTCGATAGTTTTAATATCGATAGTTCGGCAACACTAGCTGCAGGGTCGGATGCCCGTATATGGGGACCGAGACAATACGGTCTGTTAAAAGTATTTTCACAATTTGGAGTAACTGCTGATTCTTGAACTAGACTCGTTTTCTGACTTACCCCTACTCACCTTATAGTTTTAAAATTACCATGTTCGGATACTAGTAATATTATATTGATTCGATTATGGTCGATTTACATCACTAAATTATCTACTAGCTGCTACATTGTTTCCATGCGTCTCTTTTGGCGCTCGTTAGAATTTTCAAAAGAGATGTGTAGGAAATTCACATTCAGTCGAAGAGAACCAGCAAAGTTGTATAAATTAACTAATATGTTATGCATACTAAAACTAATTAGCAATCAGAGCGTTTCAGATAAAAAAAAGTTACGAATTAATCGCAACAGCGGCAACAGCGCCCACTGTTGAGGTTACTGTTCTAAGCCAGTAGTAAACTAATATGGCGGTGTCACGTGAATGATAACCGTCACTCACTGTACCCTCAGCATTTTAATAAAACCTAAGAGTTTTAAATTATATTTTTGTAGATTCTTTACATGCTTATTTCAAGTATTTTGATTTAGTTCCACACCCTACAAGATATTAGTTTCAGGCAGAGCCATTGTGAGAGCCATTTTTGACACTCTGAAAACCTCTCATTACTTAACTTTTTACAATATGCGATTGGTGTCAAAACAATGGGATGACTCTCAACGTTTCGAAGTGCTTTCAGTTACGGTATTCTCGCAAAAAGAAAAATGATTCTTTCATATACAACATTAAGGGTACTTTGACACATTGACTGGTCACAGTAATATTCGCGACCTGGTTGTAATCGTGGACCAAAAACTGCAGTTTAAGTATCACATTGAACGAGGTACCTGCGGGTAAGAAGGGCCGGCGTTTTATAAGAGCCACTACTATAAAAATATACTTCCAAACTATTCCTTAGGTTTCGCGCATGCACATATCTAAAAGGACCAATAGAAAAGCTTGATTCGGTGGCCGCGTGTTCGTGCGATCCGTAATCTTGGTAGTCGGCATGAATCCGTGTAGGCGAATGGTCTGCGTCAAGCGATAGTTAAAAACCGCTCCGTAAAAGTCTTTTAAATGTGCGTAAAATAGCTTTCTGTTTGTAATAGTTGTGGTTTTATAGTAAACTATAGTGATTTGTGTTAACTAATAAAGGTAAGTTTAATCACTTCATTGATATTTAACAATTTTATTTTCAAAAGTTTAAGCTCAGTGTCAGAGTCTAATAAGGGCTGCTTAAAAGGTTGGTTAATAGGGGCCGACCCTCATTAAACTTACGGAATGTCAAGTTTAACAGACATATATGTATATATATGTCAGTTAAACTTGACAAATTTCAAATATTTTGCATTTTGCAGTTTTTTATTTGTAATATTATGAGTGAATATCCTGTTGTATTTTCTTTTCAGCAATTACGGTTTGGCCGCATTGGCTGTTGTTCATGGAGGACTTATGTCACAACGTGCTGCGGCTGTGCAATATTCTATTCCCAAAAGAACTTTGGAAAATCATTTGAAGTCTGGTAAAGTGGAAAAGCAAATAGGACGTCGTACAGTTTTAAATAAAGAGCAAGAAAATGATTTGGCGGAGAGACTCAAAAGGCTTATCTCCATAGAATTTCCTTTGGCACCAAAAGTTATTCGTCGTCAAGCTTATGTGTTTTGTGAACAGCAGAATATTTCGAACAATTTAAGTTCAAGGTAGAGTTCTGGTAAAGGCTGGTTTAAGTTATTTTTGAAACCATATCCCGATATATCAAAACGCAAGGTTCAAATCTCAATCCCAGGAAGGGCACAAAAGCTGAACAAACCTATTGTAATGCAGCATTTTTCTGAATACAAGAAAATATACGAAGAGCTAGAGATTGGACAACATCCACAGCGTTTATACAACATGGATGAAAAAGGTTGCCGTCTCACTATTCATAATCAACCAATAGTATTGGCACAAATAGGTGCTCAAAGAATCGTATGGTTGCTCCAGAGCACGCAGAGAATGTTACTGTAGCTTGTTGTGTGAATGCATTAGCTAATCCAATTCCCCCAATGATATTATTCAAGGGGGAAAGGATGAAGCCAGAATTCACGTATAATTTGCCTGCAGGATCCCTCGTGAAAAAGGCAAAGAAAGGCAGCATGACTTCGGCACAGTTTGTAGATTTCATACATCAGTTGGGAAATTATAAAGCGACAGGCAAGTGTCTTCTAGTTTTGATGGCGCTGCATGTCATTTAGATTATAACGTTGTTGATGCAGCAGAGGGACACAATATTGTTTTATACTGCTTGCTATCAAATACTACGCGTGAGCTGCAGCCTCTGGATAAAAGCGTAAACAAATCTTTTGAACACCACTAGGATGAAGAAGCTTTACGATATTTATATCAAAACCTTGAGAAAAAACTAACCAAAGCGCGGTTCAACTAAACTGTCAGTAATGTTTGGTCAAAATGTATGACCCTTCAAAATATATCCCTATAATCCTAGTGCAATACCAGAAGAAGGATACGCACCATCTATATTAACTGAAAGACGTTAAGTTCCTGCAAGACCCGCTACCGATAGCTTAGATCCAGGTAAGACATTTTATCAAGAGCAAGAATATGATAAGTTTTGCAAAATTCACCAACTCCTGGTCCTAGCGGTAAACATTGACATCATGCTGTGCGGAGGCCTGGTGTTAATGGTTCAGATTCTGAAGAAACCCTGTTTGAAAACCATAATTCATGTTCACCATCTGTGCTACACCAAAATTACTTATTGTCGCCTGATTTAACTAGAGCAGAACTAAAACGTCGCTTGGTTCATTATAGCTCAACGGATTCTGAACCTTCAAACATACCCACAGGACGAAGCAAGTCTGATCCAACAATAAAACGGCCGATAATTTATAGCTCTGAAGCTGATACCTCTGCATATCTCTCTGACACTGAAGCATTGCAGAAGTACTTGTTCCTCGACAAAACCTTATACCTCAGTATATCCGTGATGTATACAGTTCTTCAGATGAAGAAAAAGTGGACCCAAATCAAGAGAAGAACATACTCCCAAAAAACAGAGAACGTGTAGTGACTTATACAACACAAGAATAGTAAGTGAGGGCTCTGCAACAACAAGCGACTCAGAACACAACTTACCATTATCGAGTTTGAAAGCAAAGAAATTTCCCCCTGAGTCCCCTTTTCAACAATTAATACCAACACCAAATTTTAATGAGGTGAAACAAAGACGTAGACAGTCAACTATAAAGCCTGTATTGTGACAAAGATTTGTTTGTAGATAGACTAACTAAAAAAGATGCCAATACGAAGCAACAAAATAAGAAGAAAACAGAGAACAAACAGCCACATACAAAAATAAATAGAAAAGAACAGCAATTAAAGAAGGAGATTGAAAAATCAGGTCGAATCAAGAAAAAATATGATAAGAAGAAAAATAAGGAACAGGACTTAAGGCACAAAAGACCGGACCAGAAGAATGAGAATCGTAGCATGAAACCAAAAACAATAGTGACAACCGAATAGGTGCGGCTGATAAATAGTACTGTCATGCTTGTAACACAGAGAGTTTTGAAGACATGCGCGAATGTCTGGAATGCCAAAGATGGTTTCATGAAGACTGCTTAGGCCTGACAAAAGAAGATATTGATTTTTAATGTCCTATGTAAAATTAGATGGCCAAAGCTGAGAAAATAACTTTTATTTAGTTACTATACTTTCTGTTAAGACTGTTATGCCATTTTATTACACTTAATAATTAGTTTATTTTAATACGACTGTATCGTACAAGTCGGGAATCGGTACACCGCGACACAAGCCCACCAAGTTGATAATGATCACTCACTCCTTATAGCTAATTAACCAATAATTATTTACTGACCTTCTGAATTTCCTGTAGGTATTTCCTCTAAGTACATAGGTGTTAGTCCGTCAGTTAATGTAAGGGCGAGGGGATTGGAGGACAAAAATCTTACTATTTTAACTACAATCGATGGTTATTACGAAATTAGAAAATATGGTCCACGTTACACCTAGCTTCCAGAAGCTTCTCACACACAATGTCAAAACACAAATGTTTTTCACCTTCGTTTAACTATAACTCGCGTTTAAAACACTTAAAAACCAGCGCGGGCGCTATAGCTATTTAACTGTATGAAATTATAACAAGGCGTACTACCACGCGGCGATCCGAGCTCAGTCTCTTGAACTATTTAAACATTATTTTATGGAAATTCCCCACGGCAGCGAAGCAGGCGAGAGCCCGGCCGTTCCAACATTTCGCGACAAGTGCGGGTAGGTCCTAACATTTTTGTTTCAATTTAAAATTACCTACACAAATCTATGGATGCGGTCTATTCCGAACAACGACCTTATAATGTTAGATCTGATTAGTCTATCAAGGGCCACAATTTTTTAATAAAAAAAATCTATTTTATATGTTTTTTTAAAAGATTTAAGTAGTGTTAAGGTGCTCCCATACAGCAGTTATATAACGTTCTACAACATTGTGTAACACGATAACATTTTACAACAGCGTGTAACTTACGCTACAACGTGTCAAGAAATGTTATATGTTATAAACACTCCCACATTGGTTGAACTTGGTGTATAACATCGTATAACATTATGTTACAATCAGTTTGGGCTTTGGCAGTTTCCGCTAATCTCAAATCTAAAGTACAAAATCTTATGCCCACCCTGTACTTTCACTTCGACGTCGCATGTTCTTTTTTGCAGTAAACAGGAAAGTTTATGTTGCATAAGGACGTCTAAGATGGTTAAGAAATATGGAGATCATGATCAAACATGTGCAATATATAAGTATCTTTTTTGGAGCTCAGTGTGCTGAATGCAAGTTTTTGCCTTCTGCATATAGCATGTGCAGACAATGAAGCAGCTACATATAGAAATAAATCAAGTATCTAAACTTTTTTTTTTTTAATCCCCAGACAAACACACCAACAGTATGGCCCCAAAGTAAGCAGTGCTTGTGTTATGGACGACCATACAGCGAACTGGGGGGGAACCCAGAATAAACATACATATATAAATACAAACAACCATGACCCGACAACAAACATCAGTGTTCATCACACAAATGAATGCCCCGGCCAGGACTCGAACCTGGGACCTTCAGCGTATGAGGCAAGGCCACTTACCACTACACCACTCGGTCGTCGTTTCCTTGTTTCATACAAAAATCAAACAAGCTCACCACGTAAAGTGGATGTGAATGCTCGCAATTAGCACACAGTTTATTGGATCTTTACGTCCAGTATTTCGGTTGTGGGATATTTCTGTAATGCATACTGAGAGTAGCTCCATTATACCACCCTGCCACTACAGAAACTCCGTACGAGAGTTAGCTGCCGCCTTTTCAAACACTTAAAATTGCTGTTCTTTAAAATCTTTGAAGTTTTATACCTTCATCGTAGTAAAGTAAAAATATGTTTATTGTACATGCACACGAGCTTTCGTTACAAACTGGAGCTTTACAGAATCACAGTATCCACAGTTTCTACTTGAACTTGATATCACAACATACGGGTCTCCTATTTGAACAATACGCTTAACTTCACAATAGTCTAATGCTGAATTAACCCTCGCTTGCACTTCTGATGACCAATTCTTGAGTGATTCAGCAAAGTAATGTATGGTTCGAATTCCTTTCCAGAAACGTAACTGACGTGCTGCAAAGCCGGCGCGGGTTACTGCGATTACCGGGCATGACGGTCTAATGTGAGATAATATTTTTGCTGTACGCCCTGAAGTTGTCAAGCAAATAATTACTACAGCTAAAGATCGCAACGATAGTTCAACTGCGCTTATACAAATAGCAACGGAAGGATCACTAGCGTTCGTTTGTACTTGCTTAACGTCACTATAATAGCGTGGCTGCCATAATATTCTTTCGGTATGCCTGGCCACCATAGAAATAGCTGACATGTATTGTTCCGTTTCTAAAATAGCTTCATCATTATTTACGGTTTTCTTATTAATTGGATCGTATTGGACGTGGACCGAAAGTACGTCTGCTCCGTCCATTATCATGTTCGAAACATCTGAAGCACATACTGATGGAAGTTTTTCATTCATTACAACACGACAAATACAAGGTTTGCCATGGTACTTACATTTTGCCATTACCATCTTTTGAGCAATGAATATCTTTTCCAAAGAAAAATTCTTACTTAATGAAATGCGATCTAAATATATTCCATCGGCTTTCGAAAGTATTTCATCGAAATTTCGAAGAGACATTTCAGTATCTATTGATGCAATAACTAGAATATGTCTTCCTCTCTGACCCAGGTAATCTTTTACCAATGAAATATCTGAAACAGATTGAGTTCTAGACATCAATATAGCATCTACGTCGGAGTCGATGGCCCAAGCTATTTGCTGGGATATATGTTCTAGTATCTCGATGCTTGCGGAACTTGTCGATGATTTTAGCCTTGACGATGTGCTTTGTTCTTCTAATTTCTGAGGTACATTCATTATATGCACTCCCATGTTTGATCCAATTAAACCTCCAACAGCTATATCACACTTGATATAATCAAAGCTAACATCTTGCACTATTAATTTTATTTTTTCAGAATTTAAGCTGTCGACATAAATAACATCTTCCTTTACTAAATCAGTCAGTTTATTATATTTAATGTATACACGTTCTTCGATTCCACAGCTTCTCCAAATTGGATTGGTAGTTAACTTCAGAATATTACCTTTTATTAATTCGATTGGTTGGTCGTTCTTCAAAGCGCCGAGCAGAATTTCAGGTCCTTGCACATCAACCATAATAGCCAACGGAAATACAAATAAAAATTTGGTACTGTAGTTGAAGACGGCTTTTCGAATACTCTGAATTATTAAAGAAAAAATATCTGCATCTATATTGCTCATTTTCACTCTCGTTACAGTCATGCCAGTTGCTATGAGTCTTTGGATCACTGGTACGCCTCTATTTTCCATGCCTATGTCGCACATAAAACCTGTTTGCACTTCCTCACAAGGTAACTCATCTAAGGAGATTTGTGCAAAATGCTCCACCAAAGATTCATTTATACTAAGCTTTCTTTTCTGGCGTGATGTTGTTTCTGTTGGAAATGGGAACCAACAGCTGTTATCATCCATTTTAACTTAAAAACTGAAAACAAATGTTTTTTATTTCACTAAATTATACTTGCTAAATATAATTACTTATTATGACGTATGAAAACAATTAAATTGAATATTTGCAAAGATAATATAATTAGTACGTTTGTTAACGACGCTGGATAAACGGACAGAATTACATCACCCACCAGTAAATCAAGACACTATTGCTACTGGTCAGGATTGGTCAGGATTTAATAAAACGCTATCTAGTGAGGACCCCGAGTAGGTAAAGGACAAGGAAATTATACCTACCAGTAACTGGAAGGATCACTATTTATTTAATGCGAACCGAATGAGACTGGTTATGGACTGGATATTATAGCGTGTAGCTGGATATTATTCTTTATTTGTTAGAACGTATGTAGCTTAGGTAATTGGTATTTTATGGAACACCAAGATTTTTATGAACACGAAACGCTTAAAGGGAGGAGGATCTTTTATTTTCAGAGTTGTTAAAACCGCCTCTAGAAAGCCCCGTAGGTCTCTGACGTTGCCTTGGTTATTCTTCGACAATAACGTGCCCTCTGGAGCATGGACACGCTCATGGCTTTAAACCACTTGCGGTTCCACATCCTAATTCCCGCCTCCTTGCCACACCGAACATTACTTCACGGTGACGAAGTGCTACAAGTAAATTCTAGAAAGTGATCAATTTGAAGCCCTGCATCGCTGCCCAAATCTGTAGTACAAGGGCACCAAACTGTAGGTAAAACACCGAGGTTTTAGGATAAACATCTATTTTTATTCTTTATTCTACCTATATATTTGGGTAACATTTTTTTTTAATTCGTGATTGTATCTTCAGATTAGGACTTGCATCTCATAAAAGTTAGGATGTAAGGACTTTTATTCAAACACCATTTATCCATGATTTAAAAACGTAAATTGGGTGCGTTCAGTCTTAATAATAAGATTTTTTGCCTAAAAATTTTACTTTTTAATGAGAATTAAAAAATCATATTTATCAAAATTAATAGTAAATTATGTAATATGTTATTAATTATTTCTTCATAGCTACAAAACATTGACGCTCGAGGAAAGTGGGTATCTTGCTTCATCTTCATTTCAATCATCATAGCGTAAATGCATTAATAACCTCAGCACAACTTTAAAAATACATGCAATACTCAGTAAGTTTGCCAATAATAATAATATTTTATCTTTTCGACCACTACTTGCAATTACATGAATATCCTTGTGTACGCAAGACAATAGAGCTCATTTCGAGCAAACAATTAGTATAGTTAGTGTATTGATTGATGCCTCAATTTATTGATGCCAAAGAAGCACAAGGTGTAATTTTTTCCGATTTTTGTCCGTTCAATTACCTGGCGCGGCTAGCTTATTTTCAAATAAAATTGAATGCAATTTTTCTTCTTTTGAAAGATAAAGGAATATTCCCTTAGAGTAAAACTTGCTATTTCCAATATTTAAGGGACTTTGTAGCAATATTCCACCCTGTAAATTATGTTATTGTGTAGATAAATATTTTTACAACTTGATAACTACATAATAATATGTAGAATGTAAATAAAGAACACATTATTTTACTTATAGTCAAATTATTGTGTATTATTATTTATTAGTTTCAATTCTTCTGTTCTACCTTCTGAATGACTTGTGTACGAGCAAATCTTGTAGGATGCAGTTGGATCAACTTATATAAATATTATTAGGTACCTACTTGACAATTTATAGCTCATTGCCAGTTTAATAATAAGTTACCTCGATGGTAACGATATGTCGTAAGAAGAATTCTTCGGTCCTCGTTCTTGACGTCAATAAGAACAAGTAATTGTCAATATTGAGTAATAAATATTTGAATTTGGGTTTGCCTCGGCGGCGGCTCGTTTCACCGATGTGTCGTTATCTCGAAACTTAGTAATTACTGGAAGGTGTGAAAAGACTCATCAAAAATACAGATTTTATAATGAAATAGAGCTAAAATAGGTGGTTTTCTTCAGTGTGGATTATCATTTCACATTACAATAACAAAATATTATCGCTTGTTTTAATTTCAAATGGAAAAAAAATCAACTGGTTATTTGTAATCACAAATTAAAGAAACCCTGAGTACGGCAAAAAGCGTGCACTTTGAAGGGCTGAACCGATGTTCTTTAAATATGGCAAAGAACACTCTCGAGCTTTAAACTGCATTAGAATCAGCTTATTCTTTCAAGAAATACGATGCCACGGACACATAATAGGCAACACTCAAAGTGCCCGTATTTTATGTAGTCACTGGTTGGTGGCGCTAGCTGTTACAGCCGGTTTACACGCGTTAAGTGGTTAAGTTGGTAACTAAATTTTAAGTTAAAGTTGCGTGTAAACAGATAGTTAAATGACAAGTGGTAACTTAAAATTTAGTACGCAAGTGATTAAGTATATTAGGATTCGTTCTATTTTTCGTATAAGTGGGTGGGCGGGGCTTCTCACTTAACACGTTTAAACGTGATTTGTTAGTGCATAAGTTGACAAAGCTGGTGGCGGCAAGCGCTCGTGTTTATTTCGCATTTACTCTTTTTTTTTTAATGTCGGAGTGGAGTTTAGTTTCAACTTTAAAATTTGTTGAAGAATATTTAAAATAGATAGGTATGCTTGTAGAATAAAAATTTAGAAAAAAACATATTCTTGAAATGAATTTAATATCCAAAACAAATTCTTCTCTGAATTTGTCTAAAATCACGTTTACCACATACCTAAGTACAGAATTGACGAATTCCTCGAGATTCATCACTGCTCATCTTCATTGAACTTATGAACTTAACAACTTAATCCGTTTGGACACACAAGTGACATGTAGTAACTTAAAATTTAGTTACCAACTTAACTACTTAATACATGTAAACCGCGGATTAGGATAAAAAGTCGTCGTATTGACTTCCGTTTCCTAGTTTATGTTTATTTGAATAACCTGTATGTAGACTTGTATGTTCTAGATTGTTTTAAGTAATGTTGGCTAAACTGACAAATCGTTTCTTAAGCTTGCCTGCAATGACAGATCCTTTAAAAAGGGTGGATTTATTGAAATAAATGGCATTCTTCTAAGATATTTGTAGCCGCGAGGTCTTGTTCATTTTAGATAGACACGTCAAACTTATAATACTTCTCTTTTTGTGTGAACTCAAGACAAGTCTGTTATTCAATATTCTGATCCACCTATGCCATCCTTTATTATGTTTTGAGTTCACGGTAAACCTTATTTTTATTACTGCAGTGGAGTGAACAACAGTGGGTTGGAAAATGGGAGTGGAGACCTGGTGATAAGGATGATGGTTTCTATTAAATTAAATTTTATTGCATTACAAAGTCAGTCTTATTGATGAGGATTTGTACACCTTTCATTAATTTGTTAGTTTCGCGGTAACAAACGACACATCTAAAGACTAATTTCATAAAAAACGTTTTTTTATGAAATCTACATATTTTCGATTTCAAAAAAAGTCGACATAATGGTCCCGACTTGTTTACCGCAAGGTCTGGATGGCCTGCAAGCGTTGCGCCGCCGCCGCCGCCGCCAGCGCCCGCTGCGCCGCCCTACTGCGCGAACGCATTATGCGGCTAAAGCGCCAACCAACCGCGCCACGCGACTTATCGGTAACATCATGGCCCAGCACTATGATAATGACTTATTTGCAGATACTTTTGGAATATTTTCAAAGTCGCCTATTTTATGCTTAATAACTTACTTAAGTAGCAATACCATTTTCTTTTATTGTTATAAAAATTATAATTTTATTGACATAAATATCTAGAACTTTATTTTTGTCAATTTAAACTGTGTACGTGAGCGTTGAGTGAGCACCCTCCAGAAAAAAATAAAAAATGGTGTTCATTTAGTAAAAATTCTAAAACAATTGTAAAAGTAATCTCTGTATTTGTAAAAAGATAAAACAAGAAATACATTATTTAACGTGCGCTCACTCAGTTCTCACAAACTACCAACGAAATCAGTGAAAGTATTAAACATTATAATAATTATATACTAGTCTTTAGTAAAACCTACAAATTATAAGGGCAAGTTAGCATAAACTTGCCTTTATAATTTGTAGATCACCTAATAACGTATTTAAGGTTATAAAAATAATTTCTTATGCTCACTCAATCTGCACACTTTTGAAAACTCGATTTCTGATGAAGAAACTGAAAATGTAAACTGGTGTATTTGTGTATAGTAGAGTAAAATTAATATGGGACTTAAATGTGAAACACAAAACGAACCACTAACGTGGCCGGTTTTTGGATAATACATTTTTGTGTGTGCTCACTTAGTCCACATATTATAAGTAAGTAAAAAATGTTAATATCTTGAGATTTGTAGTATCACAGAAACTACAAATTACTTCAACTTTTAGTAAAATATTTTACTACATATCCACCGCCTAATATTTTATATTCGTTGTCAGTTTTGAAAGATATTCGATTGTAATTTTTCTAATTTAAATACATAATTTTGGTGACCAAGGTTCGAGAACTAAGTGAGCGCACGTTAAATAATTTATATCTTGTTTAATCTTTTTACAAACACAGAGATTACTTTTACACTAAAATTGTTTTAGAACTTTTACTAGATGAACACCATTTTTTTTTCGGAAGTGTGCTCGCTCAATCCACACTTGTAATATTATTGTAACCTTTGGACATGGTTATTTTAATTCAACTGTTTTCCTGCCTATATTTTCCTTTACATTATTGAATTATTTTGTTTTTGTTCTATTTTCATATTGACTTTTTGGATTTAGTCTGAAAGTTGACATTAAATTGATTTGATAAAAAAATAAATATAGCAGTATCTAAGCTGTCTTCAATTAACTAACTAACTATCTAAGCTGTCATAATAAAAGTATTTTTTCTCGTTGAAAGTAGAGCTTAAAATAAAACTATGAATGTGGTATTATTCAATTGAATGTGGGTTATTATAACCCACAGCGTGTGCATTTCAGCGTGTAACTTTGATAAATAAGCCGATGATTGGGTGTAAGTTATACGGTTAGATAAGATCTATAAAAATGTATGTATACCCAATGATATTATATAATAAATGAAGCAGATATATTAATAGCGCACGGGGGAAGCTGATTGCTGGTTTACAATTTAGACGTGAACAAGGCCAGCGGCCCCGATGGCATACCTGCAGTTGTGTTAAAACACTGCGCAGCCGAGTTGTCACCCATACTAACGCGCCTGTATCGACTCTCTTTGGAATCTGGAAAAGTCCCTAAATCCTGGAAGCTGGCTAACGTGCAACCAGTACCAAAGAAGGGAAGCCGTGCAGATCCCATCAACTATCGACCTATTGCAATCACCTCCATACTTTGCAAAGTCATGGAGCGTGTATTGAACAATCGTCTCCTGGCATACCTTAAGTCCGACGAGCTCCTTAGTGATAACCAATATGGTTTTCGCAGTGGACGCTCGACTGTAGATCTTCTTGTGTATGCCACTCACTTATGGAGCGAAGCCTTGGAATGTCACGGTGAAGCTATAGCTGTATCCTTAGACATTTCCTAGACTTTAGATAGGGTCTGGCATGATAGTCTCTTGAGTAAGCTTCCAGCATACGGAATACCTAAAGGGGTCTGCGACTGGATATCTGATTTTCTGAGGGAACGGTCAATTCGAGTAGTCTTAGACGGCTGCTCTTCTGACTTAATGGCAATTTAGGTACCTCAGGGATCTGTTCTCTCTGCAACGTTATTCTTGCTGCACATTAACGACCTGCTAACCCCAGGCATTATTGGTTACGCTGATGACAGCACCGTTGTAGAGAGATACATGTCCAATGCGCGAGCGAGTCCTCAAGAAATTCGGGCTTTGAGAGAGTCCATGATTAAGCGGGTGGATTTGGCTTTAAAGAAAGTATCCGATTGGGGCGAGTCCAACTTGGTCAAATTTAACCCGTCGAAAACACAGGCGTGTTTATTCTCCGTGAAAAAGAGCAATTTCGATCTAACGCCCACTTTCCAAAATGTTTCTGTACCCTTAACCGACCACCTAGGGCTTCTGGGCGTAACTATATCGTCCCAACTAAACTTCGGGCAACAAATTGTGTCCATGGCTCAAACTGCTTCAAAGAAGTTGGGAATCATCTCGAAGGTCCGACGGTACTTCAGCCCTGAACAGCTACCTTATTTGTATACAGCTCAAGTTCGATCTTGTATGGAGTACTGTAGCCACCTTTGGGATGGTTCTGCAAAGTACCAACTAGAAGCGATGGACGCAGTTGACCGAAGAGCCCGAAAAATTATTAACAACTTTGACCTCACCACCAAAAAACTGCAAAGCCTCGACCATCGTCGGAAAGTTGCCAGTTTAGCAGTCTTCTTCAGATTACATTTTTTATTTTATTTTTTTACATTTACAACCCACACCCTTCTTGCATCGGACTACTAGACGCAGACAGACCTTCCATCCCTTCATGGTAGATATCCCAAGAAGTCGAACCAAACGCTTCGATAGTTCCTTTTTGGTGCGGGTCGCCAAGGTGTGGAATGAACTGCCTGCGTCTGTTTTTAGAAAACTATAGTCCTAGTTCTTTCAAGCTTCGAGTGAATAGGTATCTCGTGGATAGACGTGTAACACCTTCGTCTTCATCGTCACTTTCCATCAGGTGAGATAGAAGACAAACGTCTAATCCTTTTTCAATAAAAAAAACGCGTTGATTGGCTAAATAAGTAACTAAATTTTTAGTTAAAAATCACGAGTAAACAGTCAGTTAAGTGACAAGTGGTAAGTTAAAATTTAGTACGCAATTGATTAAGTAGATAAGGATTCGTTCTATTTTTCGTTTAGGTAAGTGTGGGCGGGGCTTCTCACTTAACATGTTTGGACATGATTTTTTAGTTAAGTGCATACGTTGAAAAAGCGATACTTATATCGCATTTTTTTGCAAAATTGCAGAGTGGAGTTTTGACTCTGCTTTAAAATTTGTTAAAGAATATTTAAACTAAGAAAGAGTGCTTGTTGAATATACTAAATAAAAACTTCAAAAAAAAAAACAAAGTCCTTTTGAGATTTTCATTTCGGAAATCAATTCTTCTCTGAATTTTTCCTAGATCTCGCTAATTACAAATCTAGGTACAGAACTGACAAATCCCTTGAGTATCATCACAGTTCATCTTCATTGCTTTTGTGAAGTTAACTACTTCATGCATTTGGACACATAAGTGTAATTTAGTTACTTAAAATTTAGTTAAAATGTAGTTATCAACTTAACTACTTAATACGTATAATCCGCGCAAAATTCTCAAAAACGACCCACTTCGAACTTTTTGACTTTAGTCCGCATTAAGCGAGGCGACCAGCAAGACACTGTGACAAAAAAATAACAATCATAAAAATGCCAGTTTATTTAACCGTACGTAGAGTTTATTGACGCGTACCAAAAGTTTTCTTAAACGTTTTATTCTGTTTGATAACATTATCATGGAATATTTATTTCAAGTTAGGTTTCACAATTTATAGATTGATGTGGATGTGTGGATTGATCCTTGAAAAGAAAATCTAATTTATAACAAAAATAGAATCTTAACCTTTCTTTTTTTCTGTATATGGTTCTTGGAAACCGAATTATGATGTATGAAATAAAAAGATACAGTTTATATTATTATATTACGAATGTAGTTGTGCTCAATATTAAAACATTAATTGCTTATTGTACAAAGCTTGTGTAAAAAAATTGTGAAAAGCTTTCAATGATCTTATATATTATTTTTGAGCATTCCTAACAAACAAACAGATCTGTTTGATTTATAATTAATTCTAGATCTATTATGACTATTGATAATATATTTCGAGACCATTTTTAAGTAGGTTTTGGTTTTTGAAAATACTTTTATATGAAACTCAGTATAGAGTTTACTTTTGTTTGACAAAATAGTTTCAATGAAATTTCCAATTGTACGTAGAGTATACTAATTTCATAGCGCTAGTATAGATGTAACTAATTTGTTACCATGCCAAGTAATAACTAAACATAGTGATTACATCCTCTTTGGCATTTATATTGATAACAAAATAAACACAAATTTCTCGTTTCCTAAGTTTCAAGTTGTATAAAACATAACATTACATTTCATTGCGATGTTATTTTAACTGAAATGGTTTCCATTTTAACAAAATACAAATTGTTATGCCTACAATATTGCATATATCGGTATTACACCAAAACATATCCTTTTTGCAATGCATCCTATAAACGATCAAGTTCAGGATACAATGGGAAGTACAGGGAGGTATCAGCTCTACATTGGAACGATTACGTACCTGGCGCATTTTCTGAGGCATGCGTTAGAATACGCCGATGACCGTCAAATTATAGTTGGCGAGACTTTACCATATTTCTGCAATGAATCTGGATTAAACAACAGTTGCCCATGTAAAACACCTATATTCTATGATACAGCAGTTAGAACCCCTACTACTGAGTGGAACCTTATATGTGAAAGGTTAATAATGAATACAAATAGACGAGTCGTGGTAGCTTTCGGCTCAGCTGTCGGTACGACGCTTCTTGGAATCGTGACTGACAGGTAAAGAATGAATACAATTGCCAAAACCTATGGACCACAGTGAGTAAAGCGTGAGTTGTGTATGTAACAATACAGCCAACCGGGGTAGTACTAATTTTGAACAGAATATGAACAACTAATAACCAAAATAAAATAGGATATCAATTATGTTAGCGTCGGGTGACGGGTCGCTCGCTTCCGTCTAATATAGTTGAGGAGGGCGATAGCTGAATCCCGCGTTAACTCGTGAACGGGTGCCGTTTGAGGGTGTTCGTCATTTGGGGACTTGGGGGGAGGGAGACTTGCAGAGCTCACAGATGCAGATAAGAATAATTTTGTATAGATAGACATAAAGAGACACTGTAAATTTATTTTGAAAAAAAATATATCCGTGAAGTTTCGTGCCAGTTCTTCTTCACGAAGGTTTTTCCGAACTGGTGGTAGAGTTATGTTTTATTTGTCGACACTATAAAAAAAACCAGTCGGCAAATCTTAACAGATTTATTTCACCGTCACGCTTTTTCAGAATGATGAATTGCGAATTAAAAAAAAAGAAAGTAATATCAAGGTTTAAGCCTACCCCAACGAAAACTATGAAAAACGCGGTTGGATGAATGCACAAAGCCGCCACCAACATAGTTCCTTTGAAAACATTAACCCAGCTAAACTCTGCTATTTCCTTAAAAATATGGGTACTACAAACAAAGTAATTCCTCCAATTTCTTCTAATGTTGATGTCAAAAACACTTTTCTAATTTAGACGAAATGGATGGTTCTCTCAACAACCATACCCCAGTACTCTGTCATTCCTGTCAATTTAACATCTGTGATGTTGAGCACATTATTTTAAAAATCTCTTTTAAAAGTCGAGAGGAAGTGACATCATTCGCCGCAACATGATTATCCATATTCTTGACAATACTTTATCAATTATCTCTCAAATACATGTTTTACACCACGAAGACAGTTTTGAAGTTGGCCTTTCGTTGAATTATTTCGATTTTAAATATTTGCAGCTTTGTCATACAAGTTCATTAAAATGAGATGCATCAACCTTCGAAGCTAATTTCAAAACTGTCTTCGTGAAAATCAACAGCTCACTAAGCTACTAACTCTTTATCTTGGAAAATCGCGCGTATAACCCAAAAATGTCTCTCCCTCAAGCTTTTTCTGATTATAACTCTATCTTTATCTACATATTTCCTGTTCAAAATGTATCAAGACTTCGACTCGGCCAAAACTCTATCTATTAGATCACTAGTGATAATTACTGAGTTTTTTTGAGAGATTACTAGACTTCAGCAGCAGGGTAAAGACTAGTGATTCAGATGTTTCACTTCAATAATATATGTTTTAGTTGTAGATTTATTACAATTCTAAAAGCAGGTTAACTTTAAATGCCTCTGTTGCACTTTTACTTTTCTCAAACAAATTGTATTTACTACTTTTCGAAACCATTATACGAAATTTATCCTCCTCGCCCCTCTTTGATTATAGTATTGGTTGCAGGTTCGGAAGACAAGTGGGACTGATATTAACCCTTGTCTTGACGACTATCACAAGTATAGGCTGCTCGTTCGTCTTAGATTACCACGTTTACTACACGTCATTTCTTTTGCTGCACATGTCACTGCGGTCAACTGCTTTACTCAGCTACGTGCTCCAGATGGAGATCACAGGAAGCAGGGACAGATACATAATGGGGGTCTTCAACGCTTGCTCCGATGCGGTCGCCAGAACTTGCATGAACGTAACACAAATGGAGATTAAGAACTTTTTTAAATTTGCCATGTATTTAGCAATCCCGACACCATTTACTTTGTATTATGTCCTTATTCTGATGGAATCTCCTCGATGGTTGATATTAAAGCGGCAAACTATACGTGCTGCACTAGTCATAGAGAGGATGGCCGAAACGTAAGTAAAAAAATATTTTGATACCTAGACTTCAGAAAGTGAGAGTAACCATCTTCAATGAACAAGTAGTTGGAATTTAAATTTTTGCACAGGTTTCGGAACCGGTTGTTTTATTTAACCAAAGAAATCTGTTAGTATTAATCCGTTTGAAAGTAAGCTCATAAATTAATAAAATAAATTATTTTACTGTAAAGAAAATGCAACCGACGCAAAAACAAGGACTTTCGTACTGAATTACCGAAATTTGACCTAAGTTACCGTTTTAAACTACCATTTTTTTGGTCTAAAGGTTTTCCGGATGTTTTTTACTACGTGGTTTCCGGCCGGATTGAGTCTGGATCTCCATTTCATCTCTTAAAGTTGCTTTATAAGTATACGTTTCTACGCAGTGGTAAAAGCACTGGCATGGGTCCGGTCCCGTAGGCCTACTACGTAACTTGCGATTGTAAAAATTTCGTGATATAAGCTCTTCAATTGCTAGTTGTCAAACAACCGTATGACGTTGTAGCGATAGCAAATACATTGTATTTAATTATGAAGTTTTTTGACGCTGATCGCGAGATAACTGCGCTGTATTCACTGATACCTTCTCTTATGTCATACCGCAGCCCGTGACTGTAATGTAATTGTTATCAAGGCTGGTCGGAACTATCGTTGTTTTTTTTATTGGAAAAGGATTAGACGTTTGTCTTCCATCTCACCTGATTACACGTCTATCCACGAGATACCTATTCACTCGAAAGATCTAGGACTATAGTTTTGTGGAAAAACAGACGCAGGCAGTCCATTGCATGTCCTTATTTCCAAACGGCCCGTTTATTTATGGCTGTTGGCCTTTGTGGCCTAGCGCTGAGGGTGCTTTGCCGGAACTTAAACTACTCCTACATACGATATGCCTAAGGGCACCCGGCAGGGCACGGACCTCGGCTTAGGAATTGGTAGTGGTGTTGAGCGACTGGTCTTCTTATAGCTACATCACGTGTAGCATTACAATGGAGCACATACAAAGAGGGGTGCTGAATGTGTCTTTCTTGTTCCCACAACTTGAACTTTTGCTGGATAACTAAAAGTTGTGAAATGGTTAGTAGCCCTGTCTCGTGTTCGAGTCCTGGCCAGGGCATTCATTTGTATGATTAACAAAGGTGTTTGTTCTCGGGTCATGGTTGTTGATATATGTATGTTTATTCTGGGTTCTCCCCAGCTCGCTGAATGGTCATCCATAACACAAGCTCTGCTTACTTTGGGATCATCCACTTGGTGTTTGTCTGGGGATTTTTTATTATTATTGTTAATTTACTATTTACTACTGTTGTGTTGTTTTTCTTATTTATAAAGAAAAAGAACACTGTGTTTTCCTTTTATTTAATTTTGATATTTCGACAATGTAACGTATGTAATGTATTTTTGCTCTGAAAAACAACGAAATCACAATAAGGACAGTTCCTAGTGCACGCCACCAAACCATTGAACGTGTGACATTCAGTTTCTAGAGTACCTCAAAAGTTCTGCGATATTGTTAGTGCCCTTGAGTACAATAATTTTAGTCATACATTTGACCTATTGCAATTATGGTACAAACTGTATAATTCATTTTATTGTTACAGAAATAAGCTACCGAGGGCAGGGATTTTGAAAACTGTCCTAGCTTACCGAAAGACGCTGGACGGCTATGAAATCAACGACATATCATTTAGCAACATGTATTTAGCTTTCAAAGATTTTTATATTCTTAAATTATTTTCCTTATTGTCGTGTCTAAAAATCTTTAACGAAGGCTATAGTTGTCTACTCGAACACTATGTGGCAGAAGAAAGAAAGAACGTTGCTGGAACTTGGGCTTATTACGAACATATATTAATCGTAAGGAGTATTATTACAATTCTTGGAATATTAATAACACTGCCATTTTCCTCGTTTAGATATATTATCTCTACAGTAATCGCAGTGACGTTTACAGTCTCTTTAACGGTGCTGTCCTTGTGGAGTCGCAATAAAGATCAGTACACACACGAGACTTTCCTCCATTTGGCCGCTGTATTTAACTATTGTAATAGTTACTTAATAAGGGTCATGACAATTCAATTTGTGCCTACCATACTAAGAGCTAGTTTTATGTCCTGGCTTGAATTTTTTTCCATCACCATGGAAGTATTGTACTGGATTTTCGTTCGAAATACTTCTGAAACGATATTAGACATTTACACTTTATTTTTTGTGATCGGAGGGGTTATATTAATCGTTATGTTACAATTCTTACCGTCTGTTTATCAGCATCCATTAACATCGACCGTGGGCGAGGAACAGTTATATGAGAAAAGGATGCGGTTCAACCTTCAGCCGAGTGTTGATACTATGTCTCATTTAGGCTGATCTTAAATCACTAAACTTTGAACGACTGTGTTTTGTTTAAATTACACAATGTAACTACAGTACATTACGATACGCGTGACCTAAGTAGCCTGTTACTGTTACATTCATAGACAACTTAGGTCCCAAGTATCGTATACTGTTTTATAGCAACTGTGACATAAACCCGCCCAGAACACTATTTTGGTTCAGACTACTATTTTGAAAGGGTATTTTAAAAGAAAAAATCAAATATAATTACAACAGAATAAAATTTCAAAGTATCCATGAATGTTTATTTCTTGATTGGCATAACAATAGATTAGACAACGGGAATGAGCGTTATTTTTTACACTCACATAATTGAAACAAGCAGCAATTCAACAATTCAGCAATCGCTTTGCACACTTTTATTTTCGGTGGTGGACGTTTGGGTGTCGGTGCAATTATTATAGACAATATTGCCGCAAGGGCCATTCAAGCTTCACATGACATTTGAATATGTTTTCTTTTATTTGTTCTACATGAGTGAAGTTGGTCAATTCATTTACGCACCGTGCATAAATAGGCAACGAAGGTCACGGAAAAGCGTGCGTAAATTGCGGGTTTAAGTCACACTGTGCTATAAATTGTTTTTAAAGGTACTCACTCCTAGCGATGTTTTCAGTTTAATAGATCACAAGTGCAACGATATCGCTTCTTACAGGAGAAGCGAATTATTATAAGTACTCTACGCAAGTACCAAGATTTTTTCTATTTTATCATTATTGTAAACAGTGAATAAATCCGGTACCGAGCATTTTTAAAACTAAATAAAAATAAGCAAAACGTAACAGTCTTTTTTATTTGATTCAAGTCGAATAAAGTACATTTAAACTACACATCCAAAGTGTCTAGGGATCAAGTACCTACATTTTAGAGTATTTCTTCAAATGAAGATTATTATACTGACTTTTTTGGATCGCTATTGATTGTACATAGTGAATTTCACTATTTAATTTAAAAAATTATAAATAAATGTTGATTATAAAGAGAAAATCAACTGTCAATAAGCATTTCTATTAAACTGCGTCATGAAATTTTTACGAAATTATTACGATAAAAGTCATAGTGATATTGAGCTACGACGTCAATTAACCCTAGAAGAGTTGATGAGAGCTATCGGGATGTTAGAAGCTGGATCCAATCAGCGTACTGTGGCTATTGCTCTTGGCACTACACAATGCCGCCTCTAGATTCGCCATCAATATGGAAGATGCTCTCACATTACTTCTCGCAGATAGGACCAGTACATCCAAAATACTGCTCGACAGTGCTTGACGGAACCGTACCATAACCGCCATGATGTTGGTTACGAGGCTTCAGAGCTCTTCAGGCTTGTTAATAAGCGATCAAACCCTCTGAAATCGTTTACATGAAATGGGTTCCCGAAGGCCGCTCCTACCTATAGCAATCGTATGGTCCATTTCATGATGTATAGTTGAAAAACCGATCTCATTTGGATCAGGGGCAATCTCAATGCTCAGATTTACGTGTATAGGTTTGTTTCAGATGTAATCCTCTCTTTGCGAGGCCGGTTAGGTAATACTTTTTAAAAATGCACGATAACGCACGTCTACACACGGCTACAGTCGTAACACGCACTCTTACCGAACCTGGTATTAACGTTCTACCGTGGCTTGCTCAATCGCCAGACCTAAGCCCAATTGAGCACGCATGGGATTTGCTCCATAAGAGAGCCCTGCAGAGTATGGATGCCAGGGACGCCCCGTAACAAATTTTTGACATGCAGAAAGCTTGTGGACGGCCATTACTCAAAGTGCTTTTAAAGAACTGATATTAAATACGCCAAACCACTGCAATTGTGTAAGTCGTGTTAATGGTGGAAACAAATACAAATATTTTATACATGCAATAAAAAAAAATAGAATCCTATTTTATGTCCTTTTTTCGCCATTTGATTGGACATATTCATCTGGGTAAATTTCCCACAATTTGCTGAAACAGCAATTTTTCTTAGGTTTTATAAAATAAGGATAATATTATTTGATGCTCTAAAAAATTTATCTATTGTACTTTTAAAATTAAATAAATCAACTACATTTAATAAACCTACGCTTAACTCAACTGAAATTAATTTACCTACGCTTAACAACTACAGGTTCAATTGGGTTAGGTTAGGTTTGTATGTAGTTCCCCCCCGATGGTTGCCCGCCTTGTCGTGGCGGGGGGGCTTAGTAACCGTGGACTGGTCACCCACGGTGAACTAAGAGGCAACCAGAGCCGGCCTGTTTGGGCCGTCGGCTGGCCCGAGGAGGGCGCTCCCAGCGGGCTGAACAAGTCCGCTGAGGACGCGCTTGGAGGTGGGACCGCAGAAGAAGAGGAGTGCCGGTATTACGGTGCGCCGTTCTTCCTATCTTCTGCGGCCGTGGAGGGATCGCAGAGGGAGAGGCGTGTTGGTATTACGGTGCGCCACTCTCCCTACCCCTTGCGAGCTGGCGGGGCCGTTCCGTCCAAACGGCACTGGTGGAGCCGCAGAGAAAGAGGCATGTCGGTATTGCGGTGCGCCGCTTGCCCTATCCTTTGCGGCCGAGGTGTGGTCAGTGGCAGAATCACAGAGCTGATCTGCCACCGGGTACCAGTTATCTGGTATCCATGGCCTCCTAGTAGCAGGCTCGGGGGGAGTCTGCTACAGTACTGGTGGAGGCCGAGGAGGGAAGCGCACCTTACCATCTGGTGCACCCATCGTGGAGGGCCTTCGGGCTTTCGCGATGGAGCCGCTTGCGGGCGGCTGCCACCGGCGGGGTTGCGGATGTCTGCGAAAGCGTTCCCGTAACCCCGTCACAAGGCGGCGAGACGGAAGATGGGGGGGTTTTAGTGGGTATACCGTGGGTCTCATTAGCCTATACGGGAGTCCCACATAACCACTCGGGTGCCCCTGCGCCCGGGTGGTAAGTGTAATGCATTTCCCCCCCGAAAAAAGAAAAAAAAAAGGTTTTTATGTAGTTAAAGCGGACAATGACCAGCTGCGAACGGAGTTGGCGGAGCTACGCCACGAGTTGGCCGCATTACGGGCCGGCATGCGGCGTGCCCCAAACAGGGTGGCAGAGGGGCTGCCACCTGTCAATGTTGGGGGATCGTGCCCAACGCCGACCCCGTCCTCCGACAAGGCGCAGGAACTCGAGCGGAGCATCTGGCTCAGCGTGGGCAAGATGCTCGAAGCTCGGTTCGAGGGCTTGCAGCAGAGGCTGCTGCCCGAACCGCGCCTCCGCCCACCGCTGGCTGCCGACAAGGCCAAGGCTACCCCCCAGCCTAAGCCCATGGCAGCACCCTGGTCCCACCCCGAAATCCCAAAAGGGAACGAAGAGAGCGACCAAGGGCCTGAAGCCTGCACCGCCCCCACCCCAACGGGAGCCCCGGCCCCTGCCACCTATTCCTGCGTCTATGGACGAGGGGTGGAATTCGGTTGCGAGGCGGCGTCCTAAGGCGGCACCCACGAGTGCTGCCCTGCCGTCTCAACCACGGAGGGCCCAGTCTGCGGTACCTGTCTCCCAACAGGCTCTGCAGACAAAGAAGGGACGAGAGCGGAGGCGGAAGCCGCGCCCTCCCCGGTCCTTGGCTGTAGTCTTAAAACTGCAGCCAGAGGCAGTACAAAAGGGCGACACCTACGCCGCAACTCTCGCCGAGGCCAAGAAGAAGGTCGATCTTCTCTGTCTCTGTCAATTTCAGAGTGTCCGCCACAGGTGCCAGAATCCTGGAAATTCCCGGGGTCTCAAACACCGAAAAGGCGGACGCTCTGGCAGAGAAGTTGCGGGCCACTCTTGGGGAGAGCGCGGCCGTGTCCAGGCCCACAACTACTTCGTCCCCCCCGGTGAGAACTGGGTTCGGGACACTGACGGCTCCGTTGCGATCGTACGATGGGGCGCGACGACCTCCCCACCCTTCGAAAAGGTAGCGAAGGGTCCGGGATACGTTTTTGTGTGCTTTTTTTATTTTTTTTTATTAATAATTAGCAGGCGTTTGTCTTCCATCTTCCATCCATACGCATTTACAGCGTTCCAAAGTTGACCGGGTTCTTCAATACTCATGAGAATCCAGTCTAAACAAAATGTTTACCTTTTATGTTATTTTTTTTACACCTACTTTCAAACATTTTTTTGTTACATCCTAAAGATATTCCTCAAAAGACCACCTACAAGATTGGTCTGAAGTAATTTTCTTGTAAAATAAAAGTTATAAAGCAAAAAATAAAAAATTTTGAGAAATTTTTGCACATTTTTGCTTATAACTTCTTTGTTTTTGATTTTACGGTAAAAAATTATATAAATAAAATTGTAGATGAATTGATTTGCTACAAATTATGTGTTAACAAGTTTTTTGTACGATTAATACTTTAGCAGATATAGCGAAAAAAGCGTTCTGACCCCTTTCTCCAAGATGGCGGCCGCGGGACAAGGGTGGCAACCCCACAAACTTGAGATTAAGCTTCTACTAATCCCCCCTACATGTCCTAAAAATAAAATTGCGTCCTTAAAGAAATGTAAATTTTATGTAATATTTCAACTAACATATTCGTACTGGCCATTTCAAATGAAAATATTTTTTTTTGACTGATAATTCTAATTTCAAATTAATTTTATTTGACAAACATGGAATTCTTTTTCTAAAATCGTCATTTGTTTAATAGTTAGTGTTTTTTTTCAACGCATTCGAACATTTTTCGTCATCATGGATAAGTTAAAAATTCGAGTAATTATGGAGTATGAGTACCGTCGTGGCAGCAAAGCGGCACGCAACATCAACGACGTTTACGGAGCGAACACTACAAACGAACGCACCACCCGTTATTGGTTTACCCGCTTCCGTCCTGGAAATTTTAACCTGAAAAATGAACCCCGTGGTCGTCCGAAAACTTTGGTCGACAATGACGAATTATAAAGGCAATTGTGGAAGCTGATGAAACTCAATCCACGGCTGAATTAGCAGCAGCTTTCGACGTTAGCATCAAATCAATATTGGTCCATTTGCGTCAAATTGGTAAGGTAAAAAAGCTTGACAAATGGGTACCCCACGAACTCAATGACCGCCAGCGCGAAGTACGCGTGGAGACGTGCCTTGCACTGCTCAGCAGGCATACAAATGAAGGAATTCTGAACCGCATTGTTACTTGTGACGAGAAATGGATCCCGTTTGACAATCGTAAGCGCTCAGCAAGTTGGTTGGACCCTGGTTCAGCACCCAAACAATGCCCTAAACGAAAACTTACCCCTAGAAAAGTGATGGTCACTGTTTGGTGGTCTAACGCGGGTGTAATTCATCACAGCTTCTTGCCAAACGGGACAAGCATTACTGCAGATGTGTACTGTGAAGAACTGAACACAATGATGGAGAAGCTCGCACGTCTCCAACCAGCTTTGGTCAATCGTTCGGCTCCACTGCTCCTGCACGACAACGCGCGACCTCATACTGCACAGCAGACGGTCTCCAAGCTACAAGAGTTGGGGTTGGAAGTTCTCCGTCATCCGCCGTACTCACCAGACCTTGCGCCTACAGACTTCTACTTTTTCCAGAATTTGGATAACTTCTTGGCGGGAAAAAAATTCAATACCCGAGAGGCAGTACAAAATGCCTTTGAAGAATTTGTTGCCTCCCGTCCAGCTGATTTCTTCAAGAAAGGCATCAATAAGCTACCAATGCGTTGGCAAAGATGCATTGATTGCATGGGTGATTATTTTGATTAATAGAAATAAAAAATATATAAAAAAATTACGCTTCATTTATTTCGTGAAATACGGCAATTTCATAGGTAAAGACCTAATAGTAATAAAAAATGGCTGATTTTAGACTCAAGTTTGTTTTTGTACATGTTGCCGTGTTGCTAGTCAAACGAAAACTTTATACATTATTCTACATTAACACTTGTAATTTTTGAGATAAGTTTTGGAAAAAAATATGTGATTTTCTTTTTCTAAGACCCCTGAAGCTAGACGTTCACATTTCACATTTAAAAAAAATTTAATAATTTCAATTTTATTTCCTTTATAAAAAGCAACGATTATCGGTGGTTAGATGATACAAAAGGCCTACTATTAAGCTATTTTGAGGCAAAAATTCATGAGCGTAGACCTGAAAGTTGGGTTGTTATTTTAAGTTTTCTTCGAGAATCTGATTTTTTAGAAAAAATCACTAAATCCCAAATATCACAAAAACCACTAAATTTAGCTGATAAAATTGGTAGGTATTGAGGTCCCCCACCCCTCAGAGTCCGTTGATCCACCCCGCCTGTTACACCGTGTATATTATATAGTCTAAATTGTTTTTTAAATTAAAAAAATGTCTTCTTTCATTCCATCTACAATATTCAAAGTACTTGCCCTCCACGTGGCATAGCCGTGGGACGCCCAGTATATTGTAATTAATTAATGACTAAAGCAACCATTACCGCATGCTGTTCCACAGTTAAATATGTTTTCAAATAATAAATACAATGTGACACGTATTATTATGACAACGTACTATCAGAAAATTTCCATAATTATAAGTATTAAAATATTCAGATGCAATTATTTGGGTTCATTTTTTATCGCTATAAAGAACATAAAAAGAGCCATGTCATTGTTGTAAGATATGATTTGCTTGGATTAGTTGTATACGACGTGGTAGAAAAGAACCAAAGTTGATTCGAACTCTGAACTCCCATGACCTGGCAATTCTATGACTTATTTTTACTACTTATTTAACAAAAAGGGATTTCTGTAACATCATTGTTGGAAACACAATTAATACACACATCAAAAGTACCTAGGAATCAAGTAAAAATCCCACGCCGGGCATACCTCCAGCGTGTGCTGGGCCATCTCCTCGAGGCAATCGTCGCAGTGGTGGCACCTGGCAGTCGGTTACCGACCGATCCGAAACATGTAACTCCCGAAACAACCATGTCCCGAGAGCACCTGAGTCAGACTGTAGGTCAGGAAACCATGTCGCCTACCCAACCACTGCTGGAAGACCGGACAAATTGCCTCGATAGTCCAGAGTCTGGCGCTCGGAAATGACAGCCTGGACTCCCACGCTTCGGTAGCCCGTCGGCTCAGTTCCACGCGCCACTCGTAGAGCGATGCGAGGGCTCTCGCTTCCAGGTCCCAGGGAATAGTACCCGCCAGCACGCAAGATGCCTCATCCGAGATTGTGCGATAACCCCGTACCACCCTGATCGCCATCACCCGCTGGACTCGCGTCAAGCGGGCGACATTGCTGTGAGTCAGGGCGCTGCCAGCCCACACAGGGGCACCATACAGGGCCATCGATCTCACGATTACCGCGTAGAGACGTCGACACGACATCTCAGGTCCACTGAGATTGGGCAGCAGCCTTTCCAAGGCCGCAGCCGTCCTCAGCAGCCGAGGCGCAAGGCACTCGAAGTGGGGGCCGAAGTTCCAACGGCTATCCAGGAAGAGCCCCAGATAGCGCATCGACGGCCTCACGTCGATGCGGACTCCGGATAGGACGATATGGGCGCCCCGGGGCGGCGTGGTCGGCGCGTCATGGCAAACCACGGCCTCGAACTTTTCGAGCGCCACCCGCAAACCCAATCGCCGTATGCGGCCCACCACGAATACCGCGCCGGCGGTGGCGCGGAAGGAAGCATCCCTGTGGCTTTTGCCTCGGGCAGTAACCAAGGTGTCGTCCGCGTAACAAACTACGCCATCACCCGGCACTGTGGCTCCTCGCAGCACCCAGTCGTTGCCGATGTTCCAGAGGATTGGGCCTAGTACCGACCCCTTAAGAACGCCGCACGACATCTCCCGCCGACACCACCGGTCTCGACCGGGGTATTCCACCGCTCGCCCAGACAGGTAGTCCCTGACGACCCGGCGCAGGTACGGAGGAACTCCGTGGTATCGGAGCCCCTCCCTGATGCAGCTCCAGGGAAGGGAGTGAAATGCGTTAGCGATGTCCAGAGACACCGGCAACACGACCTCACCCCGGGCGATCGCGTCCTGCACCAAGAACTTGACTTGGCAAGGATCCGCTGAATCGCGTCAACGGCGGACCTACCCCTGCGGAATCCAAACTGGCAGTCTGCCAGATCCGGTCCGACATCCTCTAGGTGGTCGACGATCCGGGCGGCCACAACTCTCTCAAAAAGTTTGGCGTCCTCGTCGAGTATCACTATCGGGCGGTACGCAGATGAGAATTCCGCCGGACGCCCTTCTTTTCTGAGGAGAACGAGACGGCGTGTCTGCTACCGCTGTGGAACCTGGCCTAGGGCCAGACAGGCGTCGAAAAGTCTCCTCAGACGAGGCTCGAGGGCATCCATGGCCAAGACCAACACCCGGCCGGGTACGCCGTCAGGACCGGGGGCGGTGTTTTTGGCTCGCAGCCGCAACACCGCAGCTCCCAGCTCTCCCGGGGTCACGTACGGCCCCACATCCGAGCCGGGCTCCGCGGTAACCGAAGGCATCATGGGGGGACTGGGATGGTCCCCCGTCCGCGGAAACAGGGCCGCAACGACTCTGTCCAGGATTTGCGGCTGGAGACTTTGCGTGAGTGGGGGTGCCCAGGGGCGAAGTTTGCACATCGCCAACCTGTACGGCCTCCCCCACGGGTCGCGGTTTAACGTCCCCAGCAACTCCTCCCTCGCAAGAGTAAGGCTTCTGCCCTGCCGATCGCTGCCTTCAGCTGCCGCCGCGACTCCTTGAAGGAAGCATGCAGGAGTGCAATCACATTCTCCTCCGGCATCCGCCGCCGCCTGTAATTGGTGTACTGGCGTCGTGCGACCACACAAGCTGCACGCAGTTGCGTGAGCTCGCTGGACCACCAGTACACCTGGGGTTTCGGGGGAAGACGCTTGGCTCGGGGCTTTGACGCATCGCAAAACTGCGACAACGCGCCACGCAACTATTCCGGTTCGTCCTCCACCACCACGGGGCCCACAGGCGCGGACACCCACGATTGCACAATTGCAGCTTCCTTCGCGAGGTCCCTGTCGAGGTGCCTCAACTGCCACCTCGGGCCGTTGTCAACTGGGGGCCGGTAGGGACCGGCTGGATCTGACGGGGATACGGCTGCGAGATCGAACCGAATGACTCGCGAACGTGATGTCGCCTGGGGTCGCAATCACGTGCTCATCGATCTCCGGTTGAGAAGCGCCAACCCTTGTCCGAGGGCAAACTCCTCCAGTGCCTCGCCAAATACCCCAAGCCGTATTCCAGGCATTGCAGTCGCCAGCGAGGAGCACTTGGCGAGGGTAGCATTGGCCGATTAAGGCGCCCACCCATCCGAGATAAATCTCGAACTCGGCGAGTGTGCAGTTCGGGGAAAAGTAGCCACCGATGACTACCAAATCTCCAAACCATCTGGTGAGATGGAAGACAAACGCACACAGCGACGTATCCCGGACCCTTCGCTACCTTTTCGAAGGGTGGGGAGTTCGTCGCGCCCCATCGTACGATCGCAACGGAGCCGTCAGTGTCCCGAACCCAGTTCTCACCGGGGGGGACGAAGTAGTTGTGGGCCTGGACACGGCCGCGCTCTCCCCAAGAGCAGCCCGCAACTTCTCTGCCAGAGCGTCCGCCTTTTCGGTGTTCGAGACCCCGGGAATTTCCAGGATTCTCGCACCTGTGGCGGACACTCTGAAATTGACAGAGTCAATGCCGAGGCTTCGAAGATAGACCTTCTTCTTGGCCTCGGCTTGAGTTGCGGCGTAGGTGTCGCCCTTTTGTACTGCCTCTGGCTGCAGTTTTAAGACTACAGCCAAGGACCGGGGAGGGCGTGGCATGCGCCTCCGCTCTCGTCCCTTCTTTGCCTGCAGAGCCTGTTGGGAGACAGGTACCGCAGACTGGGCCCTCCGTGCTTGAGACGGCAGGGCAGCACTCGTGGGTGCCGCCTTAGGACGCCGCCTCGCAACCAAATTCCACCCCTCGTCCATAGACGCAGGAGCCGGTGGCAGTGGCCGGGGCTCCCGTTCGGGTGGGGCGGGGCAGGCTTCAGGCCCTTGGTCGCTACCTTCGTTCCCTTTTGGGATTTCGGGGTGGGACCAGGGCCAGGCCTGCCCTGGGACTTCGACATTGCTGTTGCCATGGGCTTAGGCTGGGGGGTAGCCTTGGCCTTGTCGGCAGCCAGCGGTGGGTGGAGGCGCGGTTCGGGCAGCAGCCTCTGCTGCAAGCCCTCGAACCGAGCTTCGAGCATCTTGCCCACGCTGAGCCAGATGCTCCGCTCGAGTTCCTGCGCCTTGTCGGAGGACGGGGTCAGCGTTGGGCACGACCCCCCGACATTGACAGGTGGCAGCCCCTCTGCCATCCTGTTTGGGGCACGCCGCATGTCGGCCCGTAATGCGGCCAACTCGCGGCGTAGCTCCGCCAACTCCGTTCGCAGCTGGTCATTGTCCGCTTTAACTACATAAAAACCTGGCCCCTGCCTTGCCTTGGCCCTGGCCTTTCGATTGTAACATTTAATATATGCGGATGATAAGAATTTTTTTATGAAAGTTAAATCGACTTCATACTGCCTTCTTATTTAGCGTGACTTAAATGCACTATTTGATTATTATCTTAATAATAACATAACAGTAAATATAAACAAATGTCAGTGTATAAGTTTTAGTCATAAAAATCAGATCTTAACTTTCCCGACGAACTCCGAGATTTGGGTATTATTTTGGATTCGAAAATGCAATTTACTAAGCACATTGATTATATAGTTAATAAATCAACCCGCAACCTTGGTTTCATTATTCGAACTGAAAGTCCTATACTATGCTTATTGTCGTAGCATCCTTGAATATTACTGTCCTATCTGGAGTCCTAGTTATAACATATATATTTCTATGTTGGAGCGGATACAGAAAAAGTTTGTTAGACATTTAAATTTTAATTCTCATAGAAGACATAATTTATATGAAGAAGACTGCCGTCACCATCGAATATTGCCACTTATCTCTCGATGTGATCTCTTAGATATGTCCCTCCTTCATGACATCTTACACGGTAATCTAAACTGTCCTGATATTCTAGCTAACTTAATGTTTTGTACTCCTAAACGTCGCACAAGACAGACACCAGTATTTGCAGTACCAGTGTATCGTACGAACTATAGTAACAATACATTAACCCGTATAGTTAGAACATATAATAGAAAATTTGATAATTGTTGACATATTTCACGTATCTAAACATAACTTCAAACAACAAATCACTAAAATACTGTAACTAAATTGCACATAAATATTAAAAATTTTTTTAAGTATTTATGCATACGTCGGTTTATTTACACAATATATTACGACTACATTTACCTATAACTTAACTTATAAAACCCTGACGGCCTGCTTGGTGCGGAGGTAAGTAGCCTTGCCTTCCATGCCAGAGGTCCCAGGTTCGAATCCTGGTAGGGGCAGATATATTATTATATTTGCTTTCTAGTCATAGATGTGTATTTGCGTTTATTTAAGTTTATTTCTAATATTTATATTTATAAGACATTGGAAACACATAATGTATTGTACAATATAAAACAGACAATACTGTAACATTAACCAGAAAATAGGTGTGTGAGTTACTACTGTTTTATTAATTTAGTTATTTTTTACCTCATACTTTGTCTTTTCAATTACTTGTCCCCATTAGCATACACTTTTATGTATCGTTGATCATGTTGTGAAACTCTGTAATTGGCTTAAGTTTTGCTTTGTAAGATTTAATTATTATGCACCTTTTAAATAAGCTGTTGAGTTTCCAAATAAATAAATAAATAAAGAAATAAACTTGTGTCAGTATTATGAGACTCCCCCCCCCCGGTCTGGTGTGCGCTGCGTCTGTCCCGCATCGGGCAGCAGTCGCGCTTCGTCAGTGTCGGTAAGAACACCAACTAGGCGTACGCGACACTGCTCTTTATTTGAAGTCCATTTAGTCACTGTAACTATGCTAAAAACTCTGTAATTTGTCGAATACTGTGTTGTTATAATAAACAATTCCAGGCTCTCGATTTGTTTCAATTAACAAAACAATCATTAAAAAAGCAAATCACAATTATACTATCACCTGATAACAGATAAATAAAAATATGGTATACTTGCAATGTAATATTTGCATCACATTCCTGACTTCTCCCACTCTCACACACACTCATAGAAAATCACGCATACACAAACACATGCACTTTATCCACACACTAGATTGCGTACTATAGTTTCATTTTATATATAACTTTAAAATAGGTTTCATTTCCTCATAAATATTGTTAAAATTATAAAAACTTTATTAATTTTGTTTAATTATTCTGCTCGTTACTGTTTGATTAAAAAATTGTGAACCTATTATTGGCTGTATGTATATTTAAATTTATTATCATTGTAATATGTTTTAATTGCTGTTGGTTCTGTGAAAATATATATAAATACTCTCTTATAAGTAATGA
The DNA here is from genome assembly GCA_923062675.1 of Marasmarcha lunaedactyla. Classification (NCBI taxonomy): domain Eukaryota; kingdom Metazoa; phylum Arthropoda; class Insecta; order Lepidoptera; family Pterophoridae; genus Marasmarcha; species Marasmarcha lunaedactyla. Next base: position 4,682,021 of record OV281339.1, on the reverse strand, counting down.
CTGGCATGCCTCCTCTCTAGGTGGTGGCACTACCATCTACTATGAGAAGAATCCACTGCTCTCCTCTCCTCACGCCTCCTCTTATCAACATGGAAGCCACTTTAGCCAGTTCACACAGTGTGTCATCAGACCTTCATCATAGCTTCAGTCTACATACCCAGTGGCACCATACCTATTCAAAATGACTTTGAAACCATTCTCGGCCTTGGGCAATTGGATATTATGTTCGAAGACTACAACTCCAAACATACTGACTGGTCATACCTTTCCACCAACCCACGTGGAATAATACTCCTTAACATTACAGAGTCACTTAATTTAGACGTCATATTCATGTCACACCCACTCATTATCCAGGAAACCAGAACCACTCTCCTGGCATCCTCAACTTTGCCCTAGTCAAGGTAATCACCCTCGATCTCAGGTCTATTGACCGCTCGATGACCTAGGCTCGGATCACCACCCATTCTCACTTGTACTAGGCCCCCCAAACAACACCACACCCTGTCCTAAAACCTATAATACCAACTGGAAAGGTTTTAAGAAGCTCCAAACTTACTACTCGTGATCTTATCCGATTATCTCGATAGCACGGACAAAATAGACTCGATAGTCAACGAAAAGCTTGCAACGCAAGACAAACCTACGCTTCCCTCAGCAACCTTACCAAAGCAAAGAACACGGCTCTCCGTAGAGTTAAGCTCTACTCTACTGATTAGCTGCAAATCAGCTACAATGCAATGCTTGAAATCAAATTTATATTCGGGTAAATCGCCCTGCTTTCGAACATTCTTTAAGTGCGGAGATGTTTCTACAGCATTGATACCGTGACTGAAATGTCCGTGAAAGCATGATCATACAGACACGATCTTGGAAGTTGAGGCATCCTATCATTTAAACTACTTGTCAGGTTAGGCATGATGTTACCTACGCCTGTAAAATGTTTTTTGAATATGCATTTAATCAGCAGAATGTCGACCTACGGAATATTTTAAACATAACAGGTCTTTGCAGTTTTTATATGTTTCAAAGGTAGGACAAGAAACTTGCTCTAAGTGCCATGCGTCGCTAATGTCAACCCCGGTAATTACCTTCCTTTTGTGTTCCCACAAAACAAAGGCTGGTAACGTACCTGCACTTTTTTTATATTATATCTATGATTCAGTTTCTTTCGGCTCGCGATTCTCGCTCCGATCGCCGCCCGGTACGGACGCTCCAAGACCACTCCGATTGATCGGCCTCTTCCCGTTATTCAGTGGCGCTCAATTTACTGACGTCACAGTATAGCGTGTGGTTCCGTGATACGGTTTTTCTGGGTTTTCTTACTCCCTCCGAGCGCTGTCGAAGTGATTATTTTTTATGCGACTAAGTCTCTTAGTTTTCAAAGTGTTGTGCTTGTACTGAGTGCTGTGTGTGCCCAGCGTATTCTGGTTTTAGTACAAAGGATACCTAACGGTGACAACTGAACTTGTACTGATCCAGTCCTTTTATTTATATATTTTTCCTTTCTACTATTTTATTTATTCTATTTTCATAATTATCTTTATCATATTTGTGTTTCTCCGTGTACATTTGCCCTTTTTGTCAGTAAAGGGTGACCCTAACGCGGTCTACTCTTTACCTGCGTACCCTTTTTAGGATTCTAGGTAGCGGCCTTCGGCGAACTACGGTTATTTTTAAGTAATTTTCCCCAGCCCCCCGCTGGTATTAGGAATTCTAGGCATCATTTATATATATATATATATATAATATATATATATATATATATATATATATATATATTTGATATGCTTTACTATTGCAAAATCGAGGATGTCGGGAGAATGGTTCGGGTTGTCGGGATAATGAGTGGGAGTGACGGGAGAGATGGCGTCTAAGGCGAGTTGCTCAGTGATGTCGAGGAGAGCGATAACTCTGGTGTTGGTCGATAAGCACGTCCAGTCAGTATGTCTAGAGTTAAAGTCTCCGAACATAATGCCTGAACGGCCGAGGGCGAGAATGGCCTCAAAGTCGCTGCGGATAGGTCTGGTGCCACTAGGTATGTAGATTGAAGCTATGATGACGGTCGGATAACCAGTCATAGCAAATCTGCACACAGTGGCCTCCATGTTGAGGAGAGGAGGGGTAGGGAGAGGAGAGCAATGGAAACCTCTTTTACAGTAAATAGCTGTGCCGCCGTGACCGTCGGCGTTGGGCCTATCGTTACGAGTGAGCGCATATTTTGGAATAGCGAATCCCCTGGAGTGGTTTGGAGTGAGCCACGTCTCTTGAAGAAGCAGTAAGTCTGGTTTATTGTTCTAAACGAATAGTTTGAGCTCAGGAAGGTTAGAACTAAGGCTACGAGCGTTAAATGAAACTAGGGCCTAGATAAGCCCTTGGGTTTGATGTTTAAAATATTCCGTAGGGCGTCATTCTGGTGATTAAATATATATTCAAAAAAACATTTTACAGGCGTAGGTAACATCATGCCTACCCTGACAAGTAGTTTAACCCCTTACTGCATGGAATTTTATATCCTTGCGGAAAAAAATTATGTTGTGTTTTCGAGTATAAGGAACTCATAAAAAATACCAAAAAAATCTAGCATTATTATTTACTATTTTATTTACGAAAAACATACTGTACCATATATGGTACGGTATGCATTGCAGTGAATAAAATAGTTTGTGTCAAATATGGTACGACATGCATCCAATGGAAAGTTTATGACATGGGTAGACAGAATATATGCACAAGCTGGGTTCGGCAAAACGTCAGGTCTTTTACTTGGGGTGCAAAGGTGAATCAATTCTTACTCTTTACCTAACTTCTATTGACGAATTTCATATGTAAAAAACAAAATATCAGTAACGTATGAAGTTTACTATAAATCTCTATGAGATTAAATTTACACTCGTGTTACTGCATACCGTCCCATATATGAAAATTAAAAATTGAGCGCTTACTTCATAAGGTCCCACATATGAACATTACAATTATGTACACACTGCATGAGGTCCCAGATATGCACACAAGTATATCATCGAACAAATTTTAAATCCATGGAGTTATTGAGTATATCTTTCTGTTATAGCTTCACAAAGGATGGTTTTATTCGAAGAAACTTATACAAGCCGAAATATTCACACAATTCCAATATATTTGAGTTTGAATACAGAGCAACTCACCTGTTGAGCACTTTTACTTTCAAACTAAATTTACTGTTGTTTTATCAACAACTGACAATATTTCACCGTCTCGGAACTGCTGAGTATATATTTAGTCTATGGTTTATAATTTTGCCAATTGTCAAACTTGAAAAGAATTTAAATTTTTTCACAAAAAACTTAAGTGTGCAAAAGAAATGTCACAACCTGGGCTAGGTCTTTGTACACCAACTAAAAAAATTGACAAATAAATGGTAATTATAGGAAAAATACAAATAATTTGATTTAATTAGTAGTAAGATGGTAAGAAAATAAAAAAGTCAACATTATTTGTGTTCGTTTTAGCGGGCAACATTGACAATGAGTCTTTTCTATGACGGAAGTTGTAAAGTAAAGTTAGTTCACTAAGCAGAGGGGACAGCCACCTTACTCACAGCACACTTCAGTCACATCACATTGATATGCTGCATTCCGTTTGCCGATTAATACCTGTTCCGATTGCCCGTGAGCGCGCTCACAGCGATATCGATACGTCATCAATGATGTCATAAGTGCCGCCATCTTCCCGCTCACAGTGCCCAAGCTATATTCGCATGGTCGCTGTGAGCGGCCTGTCAAAACTGACACACGACGTTACTTTGTTGATGTTTTTATTAGTCGATTAAAGATTTTAAAAGCTTGCTTATTAATTTTCTTTTGTAATAAAATAAAAAAATGGCTCCTGCTTCATTCAGGGTCAAAGATCTTAATGAAATTGTAACTTTAGACTTAAGCGTCGAACAATCAGAATGTTGGCGCGATATTTACCGTTCCGATTGCACTAATAACACTTTTAGCGCGCTCAAACGAATCGGAACGGTTTTGAGCACTTTTAGAGCTGTAATCCGCAAACAGAACGCAGCAATAGTTGTCTGTGTGTTTGATTGTTTGTTGCGCTTGAGTTTGTTTTTCAGTTTCTTTATAACTTTACAACTATTAAATAAGCTAAAAATACACAAAACAATGCAATTCAATTCTTTGGACTTAATGCCAGCCATCGATACTACTCGATACACAAAACAAAAGTAAACCTTTGCTGTCAAAATTACATTTTTTCCGCCATGATGTTTTTTGTTTGTGTTGCACACTAAAAATGAATAATTTCATTTCCTACCAGTAAACAAAGTGTTTTAATAACAATTTAACAATCAAAAACCGCGTTATTATAAAAGTTTGCTTCAGTCCTGGTTTAAACCTGCGGCCTAATTGTCTAACTTCAACACCTATCATGATCCCTTTCGAAGGTAAAGTGGTTGCGATAGTGATCAACGGAATTGTCTAATTTCTACGATCGCAATCGCTGTTGGATTTATGGTGTATTGAATGATATTGAATGCCATAGAGCGGTGTGAAGTTAGCGTGGGAACCGTCGCAGTAGTCATATTTTAGATCTCATTGGTGGTATGAAGAGCGGGGGAAGGGAATGAATTTACCAGAATGTTGCTACTTTATCGGATTACCCGGAATGTCGGGTAAGAATTACCCGTAATATTTAGCTAAAAATATTTTAACTGTGAATTCTTTGCTTTTCGTTTATGGTAACATTTTGGAAATCCTTTTTTTGTAATAAAACACTGCGAAATGTTTTATTTCGTTGAAAATTGAGTCAAAATAAAGCAAAAGGTTTTATAAACACTACCCAGACTACAGACATGGGAAATATTAGATGTGACAACACTGAGTGAATGAGTGATTGATTCAGTACTTATTTTTAGTAGTAGTACTTCTCTTTTGTTCTTGTCGCTATCTCTCTTGCTCGTACTTACGGTTGGAAAATTGTTATTGCATTGTTTAGTTGTTGATTTCATTGTCAAGTTTCGTTGTTGTTATAATTTAAAGATTTTTCTTATTGTTCGGATTAATCATGCTGAAGCATCACCCGGCGTCGCATCGGCGGGCCCGAAAAAGTCGAAAATTTATCCAAAATAAAAGTTGCACGAAACTATTTTGTAATTGCTTGTACGTGCGCACACACCCGGAGAAGCTCACTTCACACCGGTCAAGTTATTTTGCGCTAGCTGCGTTTTGTTGCTTTGGTTTTTTCCAAATTGTTGGTTTATTTTCAATAAATTCAAACCACTGTTTTACTTGTATTAAATCATTATAATTACGATATATGTTTATAAAACAATATCAAAATGTGAAATATTTCTAGATTTATGTTAAAATAACATTGTTTTTAGATGACTGAAGGTATCAATCATCACTGTAATTTAAATAGCAAAACGCAAGATAATAATAATGATTGTCACTGACATTAGAGATGGGTAGGTCCGCCGTAAATTGGGAATGGAATCCGGATGTGCATCCAGCTCAGGTGATGTACATCCAGATCCCGTGTCCGACGGACCCATATGGATCCGGTTGGCGGTCACTGTAATTCGGGTTGTAGGACTAAAAGGCACAGAACATGATTCAGTTGGAAGATCCAGATCCCGTGTCCGACGGACCCATATGAATCTGGTTGGCGGTTACCGTAACTGGGGTTGTAGGACGGAGAGGCACAAAACGTGATTCAGTAGGAAGGTGTACTGGACGCAGACGTAGGTGTGCGAGTAGTTAATTTTTAAAAAGGATTTGAGCGATTTCATTGCTTGAATGAATGGATGGAATAATTATACAACTTTTACTTAAATACAATGTACTAAAAAAAATTATAATCAATCAGTCTCATGTTTAAAATAAGCAATTACAAATAAAATAAAATCTTAACTGTCAGTTATATAAAAAATACCCCTTTTGGTATAAATAGAGAAAAAAAAATTGTAACACTGTCTCATCAAATGAAATTAACAAAACTATAAAAACAAAATTTCTTTGAACGATTTGAAATAATTACAAAAACCAATACGCCGCCCGTCAATCGGATTCGGATCGCGCCGACCAGTCCAGTCCGCCAATCCGATGCGCCGTGTCACCACTCCGAGGAACCGTATCCAATTGGCCGTTGGACACGCATCCATCTCTAACGCGTGTGATGCGTGTCCGAGGATTTACATCCAACCGGACCTACCCATCTCTAACTGACATAACGTTTCATAAAACATCAACAACATGTTTTGCGATATTTGATTAACAAAGTATACAGAAAAGCAAATAACTTAGGATTATTTGTTATAATAATTGGTATTCTTAGTAATACTCTATTAGTTTCAACAAGAATCGGGCTACAGACGATCTTCCTCCGATTTCGTGTGCGTTGTTTTGTTGTGCTAACTCCTGATCGACCGAAATAGCGCGGTTATAGGTGCTGCTATTTACCCTAGTCAGGTATAATTGTATCCAATCTAATAAACATTGCATATAACTAAATAGATTATGATTATTTTGATTTATTTATAATTTTTACAGATTCCTAGGAAGGCCCAAGCTAGCAATGCTTGCTGGAGCAGAGCTCACGCCAGTGAGTTAAATTCTCAAGAAAGAAATATCATTCAAGAAGCTCCAGAATTATTTAAGGAAGTTGAAGAAGCTGTAGTTCCAGACCCGGGTGATCTTCAAGGTGTTGATGCAAGCGCGCTAATAAATCTTTCTCAGTTCAGTCATACACCTGACACCCCAAATCATTACTTTGTGTAAAGTGTAAGGTTACACAAATATTGAGACTATGTGTTCGTCAATATTTAAAAATCACATTTTAGTGAATTACAAATTGTGTGTGACAAAAAATTTATGTCTGTGTTAGGAACATTGTTCTTTCTGTAACTGGCAATAATTGAATATTATGAATTATTTAAATGAATTTAATTCAACACAATTGGAGGAGATGTTGATTCTTTCGAGCAGTAAGAGTGTGAATTGGATTTTGAAAACACTAAAGAAATGAATAACACTTTATAATTACTCAACAGGACTTTCAGTACAAAACTTTTTAAGTGTATTTAATATGATTGAAAATGATTTAAATCATTGCAAAAAGAAAAAACTTGTTTTAGGACTCTTAGTAGTAAAATTAAGAACTATGTTTCATATATTGTGTTATATATATAGTGTTTTTTTAGCTGTAAGCTTCCCAAACATTTGTAAAATAAAATAAAATATCCAGCGTTTTTAATATTAGCACTTATGTTGTTCAGAAATTATGTAACAATTGTAAGACATTGCTTGATGACAAATTATGGAAAAATTAATTGCTTACTGTTGTAATTGTTTGATAGGGACAGTCAGTCAGTTTTGACAGTACAGTTGATGCCGAAACGTCGAAATAATTTTAAAATTAACTAAAATATACGCGATAATATCCGGTAAAAAGTGTTTTATTTAAACTAGTTTGGTACTTTGGTTGGGCTCAGCATCAAACTAATAACGCTCCCCAGATGGTTGGTAGATGAAATATTACTAAGAGATGGTGTTGAATAAATAAATAACAGTATCTAAAAGGTAGTTTTATTTATTATTCAAATCTTACCTTTACTTTTATCTAATAGCTAATACACATTTGTTATACATGTAGTGCCATGGGATAGTAGGACATTTTATCTTATTAAGTATACATATACATTGTTTATTTTTCAGCCCATAATTCAACTTCAATCAAGGAATACAATATACATTCAGAAATAGCAATAAGAGTTTCATGTTACACAATTCCTACAACAATAACATTCATATTGCAATTATATCCAAAATATGGATACAGCCTGATAAAAAATTAAATAAAAATAAAAATTTTATAATATATATAATTTTAATAAAAAGGTTACAATATTGAAAGAAAAGATATTAGCAATATACAGTATGGAGTTGCTATTTTAATTCATAATAAGATTATTACAGCTGTTTACAAAAAAATGTGCTAATTTAGTGTCAGAAATTAGCATCATAAGTTTCTATTGCCACATTAACTGCTGTCTGTTCTTTGATAAACATAACTTTGATGCTCTTATCAAGTCAATACCTAAGTTAATGTGATTTTAATGCTCATTATACATCTTGGGGAAGCAATACTACTAATTCTAGAGTAGAGCTATATATATAGCTAATAGGAAATAGATAATAGTGAATTGGTCCTTTTTAATAATGGTATGGTGCGTTAAGTTGTTTCTCTCTTGTGGTGTCTCAATGGTCCCTCCAACTGACTTCAAACAAATCTTTCTTTTGGATGGTCTGTCTATGATGATCCACTTAAGTTAAGTAAGTTAAGCATATGATAAATAGCATACACTAAATTTAAATTGGAAAATATAGGTTAAAAATGTACATTCAGAATGGCTTAGTATTCGGTATCAGGATTCTTCATTAGAAGGCTTGTAATCTAGGTTTAAAGAACTTCTTGCTTGCTTGTGATGCTTGTCTCAATAGTTCTTGTCATAGAAAGTCCAAAAAAACTTCACTTCTTCGGTGGAATGACAAATGCTCAGAAGCTATTCAGAACTCTAAACTGCATAATTTAATTTTAAAAATAATCCTTCCGGGAAAGATATCTTGAATTTCTGTCCTGGATTTCAGCTGCCCAAGTTAGGAATAAAATAATGTTATTGTTGAAATTAATAGGATTGTTTCTTAATTTGATGATTAGATAATCATAGTGCAACAAATTAATAAAATACAGATGCTATAAAGCAATATTAATGTAACTGCAAGGTAGGCCGGAAGACATTGGGTTGCTGAGCACACATTGCCACAATCATTTGGTACCTTGGTAGGGCAAGGTATGAAAATAATGTTGTAACACCTGCCCAGTCATTAGATAATGTACTTCTCATATATGAATAAGAATAAATGCATAAAACTATGTCTTTTATTTATTTTTAAGATTAGAGATTTCATTTCATTTCAAATAATTCTTAATATCATAATTCCAGTACCTTGTTTTACCTAGACCATATAAAAAATTTGGGAAAGATGTTGGGCACTTTTAAGCCAGACCATGTATGGCAATTGTACACATTCACACAAAAAAAATACTCCAGACTATTAACAATTATCCTAATTCTCCTGTTAGTGAACAAAATCAGCATTATGATAATCATTGTTAGTTTTATATTAAAGCAAGAACAATGCTTTGGTATTCCTTACATTTTGTTGAAAAACTCTGAAAAAGGAGTGTTTGATTTTTGGAAAGTACAATCTATGGCTGAACAATGATATTCCACATCTTACATCCTGCATTGGAAAAGTCTGAACAGTTGTTAAAGCAACAATTGGAATTATAAGAAGAGTAAAATAATATTTTACCTGCTTATCAATTTAGGTTTCGTAAGGAAATGTCGGCTCGTAATAGTATTTGCCAATTACAGATGGATATTAAAAACACTTCAAACATAGAGAACTTTTTAATGTCCGTTTACTTTGATGTTGCTGGAGCTTTAAATAGTGTTAATATTGATGTTCTCTGTTCTGAATTGCAGTTTATAGCTGTTCCAAACGAGATTGTTCTTAGGGCACATGATTTCTTGATTAATAGAGAAGTCTAATTATATGGACCCAAGCTTGCTTGTGTCGGGCTTTTCAAGGTCTTTCTCCGCTAATTTGTATTCTATAAACTTTCGTCGTTCACATTAAATCTTTGTTTTTCTTCAAATAGGTTGTATATGAATAATACTCCTCAAAAAACATTGGAAGGGCTGCAAAATAGCTATTGCCATGTTGGAGGTAAAATAATCAAACATGATGCACATATTTAAATAGACGACTCTTTGACGTGTGGAACATATACATATGTTCTTTATTTTAAAGAAAAAATTGAAAAATAAACTCGTAATTGCTGATAGATTGTAGAAATTATTTGCCAATAACGTTCAAAAGAATTTCAGACCATCATATAAGATACACAATTCCAATTTTATGTCAAAAAGATGAAATCATTCATTCAAAAAGCGTCTTTTTCGCTTTCGCCATCATGTGTGAAATATCTGTAGCGTGAAGGAAGTTTATATGCTTCAACTGTCAAATTCAAAGGGATCCTGATAGGTGTTGAAGTTACACAATTAGGCCGCTGGACTAACAGATCTTGGATTGTTACCGTACTAAGGATCTAGCTGGGTTTAAAATGCGTTCTTATTACAAAACCAAGACTAACGGGGGACCAGTCAAACCAGAGATAGTCCATGGTTTAAATGATTTTCACAGATAATAAATAAAAGTTAGCAATCATTCATTCTTTAATGCTTGTTTCATTCAACGGAACGTTCCGTTTCTTCAAACGTTGATATTAATTCTTCCTTTAAACGCATGATTAATTATTATAAATTTTATACTAAATATCAGAATGTGCATTTCTTTCAATCTAGTCCATCGAGCAAAAACAATTGACCCATTACCCAGGATGTTTTTTTAAGTTGCGCAACTTAATTTGTTTATGTATCTACTACATGAAACGGAACGTTCTTGTGTGTGCGGCGCGAAATTTGATAATTTTTCATATGCTTGTATGAAACAGTGAAAATTTCTGTGAAATAAATTAGATACCTATTAAAAATGGAACAACAAAAGAAGATGAGAGGAGAAAATTGGAGTTCGGAAGAGAAGGTTTGTGAAATATTGCAAAAAATATTAGATGAATTTCAATCATGTCATTATTTTTAATTTTTATTTCCATTATGATGATTGTTCTGATTATTATAGGAAATATTACGTCAGCTTATTGCTGAATCAGCAAGTATCATAGAAGATAAATCAACGAAGATATATGTAAATATTAAGAAAGCAAAAGAGTGGAAGATTATATCAAACAAGTAATTACTTACCTATTGCTTTTACTTAATTATGAACTTTATCACCTATGATATAACAGAACAATATATCCTTTTTTGTAGATTTAATGAACTAATAGGAAAACATAGGTCAGAGACTGAACTTAAATTAGCTTGGAAGAGGATGAAGTTGTCTGCCAAAGCTAACTTATCAGAGCATAGGAGCAGATGAATACTGGGGGAGGTGAAAAACCACCATCACCGTCTACTGAGGACCAACAAATCATAGCCATTGCTCCTCATGACTTTGCTTTCGAACTAAATGATTATGATAGTGATGCAGTGGTAAATAAAATTTCTTGTATTTGCTTGTCATATATTTTATTTTAACTTCTGATTACATTATGGAATTATTAATAAACAGTGTTTTTCAGACCATACAATTTTAGATTCTTTCTTATGTATAAATACTAGAAGACCACTTAGAAGTAATTTGCATAGAAATTTATAATTTTATAATTTATAATTTATTTAGTTACATTTTAGGCTCCAGTAACTATGGCTATGAGTATTGCACAAGACCCTAAACCTGGGCCAAGTTATGAAAATATTGAGGCAAAAACCTGTGGTACAGATGCAGTGGTACAAGGTAAATACTTAAAGCATTAATTATGATCCAACACATACATTAACTATAACATTTCACATGTTTGATTTTGTTACTACAAGCATTTATAATGTTTTCAGTGACATCAAATTATCCCTTCAGAAGAACAGAAGCAACAAGAAGTCCACAAAGAAGAAAAAAGACTGTGCAGAAGAGAAACATGTAAGTACATTGCAAGGAACAATGATAAAATAAACCCAGACATGTACACAAACTGTAGCAAACTGAGATTGTTCCTATAATGAGTTCATTACAAGTTATGTATACATTTAAGGAGACATCCATGACCTGCAAACAAACAAATGTTTATCCTAATCCTCGGTATATGAGACGGAAATATTACCAACACAAAAAAAATCTTTGATTTTTCATTAATCTGGCATAATCTGTACTAATATTACAAATGTGAAATTATATGACTTTACAGGAGCGAGGAAATGCGCCTATCCATTGTGCGTTCCAATGAGGAATATAAAAAAAGACAACTTGAAATCATGGAGGTGGAACATAAAAACAATAATAAAATAGCTGAATTGAAAATTAAAAAGTTACATTTAGAAATATCACTTTTAGAAAATAAGCTAGCCAACAAACAAGAATAAAATGTAAGTAGACTATATAGCATAACCTAAATATTTAAAAACTGGGTCCAAGGTTCACCAGCAAGGTTAATGTAAATAAGTTATAAAAATTGTATTTGTAATAGTTCCATATAATCCATAAAATTGTATTTAAATAATCAATGGTTTAGTTACATTCTATCAGTATCAGTATTAAATAAAGATAATAAATCCCCAGACAATCAGACTAACTGTAAGGCCCAACAAATGCAGAGCTCGTGTTAAGGATGACCACACAATGAATGGGGGGGACCGCGAATAAATATACATTTCTATCTATAAGTGTTGTGCTGAGTGCTGAACAATGCTGAACTAATACATGCATTTCTTTTCAGGTACAGTAGTTTTCTATAGTAAATGAAATAAATAAAACACATTTTAACCAGATTTTATTATACTTAAACATTTTGTAAATTGAAAATATTGTTGAAGAAAGAAGAATATGATTAGTATATTGAACAATATATGATAGTATATTGTGAATTGTAAATAATTAAAATTGATCATTAAAGTGAGTTTCAATAAATTGTCTTCTTCGAATATTTCCCCTTACAGATAAATTTGGTAGTAAATTTTGTACTTCTGTAGGTTCCAAAGAATCAAATTGATGGACATTACCTTCAGCATGAGGAAACAGGTCTTCCCTCATATCAATGGCAATGTTGTGGAGAACAGCACATGCTACAATTGTTTTCTTTGCTGTTTCTATATCTCCAAACATTCCCCTCAATAGACAGCGAAACCTTTGTTTCCACAAACCAAAACATCTTTCAATCGTATTCCGAGTATGGATGTGACACCTGTTATAGATTTCCTCTTGTGATGATGATGGGTTCCGCACTGGTGTAAATAAATATGGTGTGCAGGGATAGCCATTATCACCAAGCAATATTCCAGAAAATGCACCTGCCTCGAACCGTTGCTTTAAACGACATTCTCTAAAAATCCTTGAATCATGGACGCTCCCCCGCCACCTAGTAACAACATCCATTATCTTTAAGTCAGCATCACAAACAACCTGCAAAAATACAAACTATTAGAATTTCTTGGTACTCTTTAAGTGAAGTTTTAGGATATGAGTGTAATAAATACTTTTAAAAAATCTATAAATTTCCACTTTTTATCATGATTTACTAAAATAAAAATGTGGAAATACAACTTATTTTAATTAATGTTACCTGCACATTAACTGATGAATATCCTTTCCTATTAATATATAATTGGCCCCCATTTGCATTAATCTTCTTTTTTCTTATATGTGTACAGTCAATCACACCAATGACAGTTGGAAAATTTGCGATGTTACGGAATTTTCTTATAGTTTCCTCTTGTTCACTTAGAGAACAAGGCATTCTTATGAATCTTTTCGATATTTTACACAAACTGTCTGCTACCTTTTTGCATGTTTTACTGATGATAGGCTGAGACACACCATGTAAATCAGCTGTGTCGTCTTGAATCTACAAGGAACAAAATAAATATTTTTAATACTTGTAACTTGTAGTCGAGCATTACGAAGCATTGCCCAAGCACTTGTAAATAGCGATTATCTTTGGCACTTACCTCATGGCGAGCCCAGTTGCGTAATGCACAGGCTACTTGAAGCTCAGGGCTCAACGGGCATCCTCGAGGGTCTTGAGCCAAGTCATCACGTACAAGATCCACAATTTTTTGACCGAAACGTTTTGTGAACCTATACTTGTACTTGAAGTCGTCGTCGTTCAGTCCGAATGGATTAACACGACGGCGATCTCTCTCACATCGTCGAGACCTCTCTAGGAATTCCAAATCTTCTAAATCCATGATGTCCATCATGTCGATATCCATTTTTAACAATTTAAATTATAAATAAACGAATTAACCTCAACAACAAAGCAATTATTGACAGTTTTGACAGTAGTTCTAAAGTTAGTCTCGACTTAAACCAGGTCTATCGCGGGTTTATCTTTGGTACCATACTTATCAGAGGTTTAGCGATAAACTTCGTTTTATAATAAGGTTTTATTTAGTCCATGGTTTAATCCAGGATTAATCCTAGTTCAATATTTAGTCCGCGTTTTGGAATAAGGCTGAAAGTGTTCTAAGCATCTTAAACTATTTTTTGATAAAGTGTACAAAGACCTGGCCCAGACTCCTTGCATTTTGGGACATATCTTTTGGGACGCTATGCGGTAAGGGGTTAAATGATAGGATGCTTAAACTTCCAATAATGTTGAAACTGATTGTTAATAAATGAGAATCAGAAAAATCTCGGAAAAATGAGCAAAAAACTTATTATTATAGCGTCTACGTCCTTGTGTGTCTTTCCTCACTTCCCGCTCGTACGATACCCCGCACCCCGCCGTCGCCTGCGCCGCTCCGTGCGACAGGCTTTAGCCGCCCGTGTCCCTCGCGGTCCACGGCCGGTCAGTCGGATGGATGTCTTGACGCGGAGCTTACGTCGCTCTGTGCTCCGAACGTATGTCACGCGAGCCCTAACTTTACGTTATTTCTTTCATTCGTTGATGTTATATGATTACTATAGACTAATGCGCGGTTTACATGTATTAAGTAGTTAAGTTGGTAACTAAATTTTAACTAAATTTTAAGTTACTGCATGTCACTTGTGTGTCCAAATGGATTAAGTAGTTAAGTTCATAAGTTCAATGAAGATGAGCAGTGATGAATCTCAAGGAATTCGTCAATTCTGTACTTAGATATATGGTAAATGTGATTTTGGACAAATTCAGAAAAGAATTTTATTCGGAAATTGATAGCTTTACAAGAATATGTTTTTTTCTAAATTTTTATTCTACAAGCATATCTATTTTAAATATTCTTCAACAAATTGTAAAATTGAAACTAAACTCCACTCCGATATTTAAAAAAAAGAGTAAATGCGAAATATATACGAGCTTTTGCCGCCACCAGCTTTGTCAACCTATGCACTTAACTAAATAAATCACGTCCAAACGTGTTAAGTGAGAAGCCCCGCCCACCCACTTATACGAAAAATAGAACGAATCCTAATCTACTTAATCACTTGCGTACTAAATTTTAAGTTACCACTTGTCACTTAACTGACTGTTTACACGCAACTTTTAACTTAAAATTTAGTTAAAATTTAGTTACCAACTTAACCACTTAACGCGTGTAAACCGGCTATAAGTCGTTAAGTTAAGACAGTTTGTATTGTGACTTTGAACGATAGCCGTGTTTGGTGCTATAATTAAACGGTGGAACTTTAAACGTGTTGTTTTCATTAACTTTCTAGAACATAACGAAGTTTCACAACGTTAAACTGGCGTCCCAACGTTTAGCCGCGAATCCTGTGTTAGTTCGACTTAGTGCTAAAGAGTATAACGTGTTAGAACAATGCCGCCAAAGAAAGTTCGGAACAACAAAGACGATGAGTCGAGTTCAGGAGACGAATCGGTGATCACAGCTACACCAGCACCTACAGCACCTGTGTTAATGTCTGGGGACCAGCTTTCTTCGCTTTTTGCCGCCTTTTCGAAAGCGCAGGCAGAGGCCAATCAGAAGCTCGTCGAGTCCCTCCTGTCATCACACTTAGGAGCGCCGCTGCCTGCTGGAGACCCCGCTGCCGCTGTTTTACCGCCGCCGTCGCCGCTGTTATTCACTATGGGCAATCTATCAAAGTGTTCGGCGAGATTTGATGGTTCATCGGAACATCCAGAAGCTGTCGAAGCATTCATAGATTCCGTGGAAATATACAAAGAGTGTGCGTCAGTTAGCGATGATATGGCTTTACGAGGGCTACCTATGCTACTCCATGGAGACGCAGCTGTATGGTGGCGTGGTATCCGAAGTGATAAGATGACATGGAAGGAAGCCGTGAAGCGTCTACGTTCAATGTACGGTGTGCCACGCCCCGCATACAAACTTTTTCGTGATATTTTCGCTAAAGAGCAAGGAGTGGAACGCGCCGACATATTTATTGTTCGGATTAGAGCTTTGATTGCAAAACTACCCTATAGCTTGCCAGAAGAGGCAAAGTTGGATGTGATTTATGGGCTCTTGCACAAGCGGATCCGGAAACGTTTACCGAGGGACTTGGTGGAGAGTATCGAGTCGCTGATCGACGTCGCTCGTGGGATTGAGGAATCCCTTACGGAGAATTCGTCGTTGCCGTCACAGGCCATGGGGCCTGTCATGCCGCCGCAGTCGCCGAGGTCCACCGAGGCTAGATGCGCCGCGCCGCAGCCGCCGTGTACACCGGGGAGGTCATCGCCTGGTGCGCCAACTGCTCGCGCCTGCTCGTCATCGTTGCCACGTGTCGATAAGTTATTTTGTGTTTATTGTAAATCAAGGGGTCATGTTAGAGACAATTGTGATAAACTTAGTAAAAAGCCTATTATGAGTACACATACTTATTGTTATGGATGTGGTGAGAAAGGCCACATTAGAATTAATTGTACTAAAGATAAACAAACCCCAGTAGACAATGTTAAAGCAGAAAATACCTTTTCTTGTGTTGATATTAGTGTTAATAAGTCTAGTTTTCATTCTGTAACTTGTAAGCAACATGGTCGGCCAATCGTACGGGTGTGTATTGAGGGATATACTGGCACCGCGTTATTAGATACCGCCGCACGCCGCAGTATTGCGAGTAGTTCAC
Organism: Marasmarcha lunaedactyla; assembly: GCA_923062675.1. Classification (NCBI taxonomy): domain Eukaryota; kingdom Metazoa; phylum Arthropoda; class Insecta; order Lepidoptera; family Pterophoridae; genus Marasmarcha; species Marasmarcha lunaedactyla. Next base: position 4,665,297 of record OV281339.1, on the reverse strand, counting down.
TTTATGCGTTGTTAAAGAGAAATGGTTTGAACTTCCGCGCGGACACCATGTCAATTAAACTTGCTGATGGACAGGTTAGGAATACTAGGGTATTATTGACCAACGTTAACGTTCGACTTGAAACGATATCTTTACCGGTTGAGTTTATTATTTTACCGGATGCGGTTAATAATGACACACTTTTGGGTATAGATTTTATAGTTAACGCGAAGTTAATTTTAGATTTTTCTAATCTTGGTATACAGCCGACCGGCCCCGGATTTCTCACCCCTTTCTGTGGGAAAAACCACATGGTCCAGTTCAGTGCGCTTCGCTGAGTGTCTTACGTGAGGATGAGGGTACCACGCTGTCACAGTCGGAGAGATCGCGCCTCGAGAGTCTATTAGGTGAGTATTCTGATATTTTTAATGTTGCCGGGGAACCAACACCATTTGCTGAGCACCACATAGACACGGGCGATCACCCACCTGTTGCTGTAACCCCGTATCGCGTCACACCTGCTAAGAAGGAGATTATGCGCGCCGAGTTAGATCGGATGTTGGCAGAGGATATAATCGAGGAATGTGAGTCCGCATGGGCAGCGCCGTGTGTTTTGGTACCTAAATCTAATAATACCTACAGGTTTTGTGTAGATTACCGGAAGCTAAACTCCATCACCAGGACTGATGCATATCCTATGCCGCGCATTGACGAACTATTACAGTCGACAAAAAAGGGTTGTGTAATGAGTTCCTTGGACCTCCGCAGTGGGTATTGGCAGGTTTCCACATTTGATCGTGACAAAACTGCTTTTGTCACTCCATTTGGGATGTATCGCTTTAGACGTATGCCTTTCGGCCTTAAGAATGCGCCGGCTACGTTTCAGCGTTTAATTGATCGTTTTAGATCAGGCCCTTCTCTAGCTGATAAGACTATTCTAGGTTACCTTGATGATCTTTTAGTGATATCAGGGAGTTTTGAAGACCATCTTTCAGACTTACGTGCGGTATTCGAGCGCCTTCGCGTTTTCAAACTACGAGCGAACAGGGAGAAATGTTCTTTTACTCGTGAGCGGCTCAAATACCTCGGTCACGTAATATCTCAAGAAGGTATATCACCTGATCAGGATAAGGTAAGTGCAGTTCTGGAGATGAGAGAACCGACTTGTCTTCCACAACTTCGTACTTTTCTTCAAACTTGTTCGTGGTTCCGAAAGTTCATACCACAGTTTTCTAAGGTAGCTGAACCTCTTACGCGCCTTACAAAGAAGTCACAGGCTTGGAAGTGGGGAGAAGAGCAATCTAGTGCTTTCGTGCAGCTGAAGACTCTGCTAGCTTCTCCTCCCATTCTAACTCAACCTGACTATTCGAAGCCATTCATACTTAGGACCGACGCAAGTGATTTCGCTCTAGGTGCAGCTTTACTCCAGGGGGAGTCACCTCAAGATGAGCATCCTCTTGAGTATGCCAGCCGTCTTCTTACCCCAGCTGAGCGCAACTACTCCACTACAGAAAAGGAGGCGTTGGCCGTCGTCTGGGCAGTTGAAAGGTTCCGTGGATATATAGATGGTCATCAGGTGTGGGTCAGAAGTGATCACCAACCTCTGAAGTGGCTGTTTTCACTGAAGTCGCCGAGTGGCAGACTTGTTCGATGGGCGCTGAAGTTACAGTCTTTTGACTTGCAAATCGAGTATACTCCAGGTAAGGCTAACGTTCTAGCTGATACTCTTAGCCGTCCAGTCACGGACTCTACTGAGTTGCCTGAGTGTGGACTTTGTCCTGTCTCTGTGGACTTGCCACGATGGGACGCTACTTCGACCCGGGAAGCCCAATTGGCTGACCCGGAAGTAGCCAAAATTCTTAAGGATCTCGAAAGTTCTAATGAACTCTCCGTTCATCGATGGACGGACAGAGGTTATCTGCTCAGTCAAGGAGTTTTGTATAGATTTCTAGAGGATTCAGACTCGGAGGAACCTCAGTTGGTCGTGCCAGAGAGCTTGCGGGGCAAAGTTATGTACGAGTGTCATGATTCGCCCACCGCCGCTCATGGGGGTATTCAGCGTACAATTCATCGCATATCTCAACGGTTCTATTTTCCTGGCATGAGGCGTTATATCACTGAGTATCTTAAGACGTGCACCGAGTGTCAACGGTATAAATCATCTAATACTAAACCACCGGGTTTGCTTCAGACTCCAGTTCCAGCTCAGCGTTTTGAGATAATCGCTGTTGATCTCTTTGGACCTTTACCTAAGGGACCCCTAGGTGAAAGGTGGGTCTTAATAGTGGAGGACACAGCTAGTAAATGGGTCGAGCTCTTTGCTCTTTCTGAAGCTACAGCTGAAGTCTGCGCTAAAACCCTCGTAGGTGAAATTTTTATGAGATTTGGGTTACCAAGGCGTATGATATCGGATAATGGTGTACAGTTTGTAGCTGATGTCATGCAGAAGGCAATGTTTGTCTTAGGTGTGAAGCAGAATTTAGTTCCACTCTACCATCCAGAGGCCAATCCTGTGGAAAGGAAGAATCGGGACCTCAAGGCGCAGCTCGCTATTCTTGTCGAAGGAGATCATAGACAATGGCCGGAGATGCTACCTTTCGTCCGATTTGCTCTTAATTGTTCTCTTACCGTTTCTACAGGATTCACCCCAGCTTTTCTTACTTTTGGTAGGGAACTTCGTTCTCCTATTTCTGTTCAAGCTGACTTTCGAGCTGTCATAGAAGCTGAGAATTATGTGCCTCAGATTACACCTTATCTTCTTAAACTCGCCGAATCTCTCTCCAGTGCTAAGGAATCCATCGAACATCACCAGGATATTCGAAAGACTAGGGCGGATGCAGGTCGCTGCAACCCAGACCCTTTTGTGGAAGGTGATCTTGTTCTGATGAAGTCCCATGTACTGAGTAATTCTAGCAAAGGTGTCACATCTAAGTTCATACCTAAACAGGATGGACCGTATGTCATTTTGAAAAAGGTTAGTCCTACTACTTATCTATTAAGTTCGCCGAAGTCTGGTGAAATCGTGGGTAAGTACCACAGGTCGGATTTACGCAGGTACCACGATCGAGAGGTCGGGTGTCCGGATCCGGTCGCTCCTAAGCGTCGTAGGGGCCGTCCGCGAAAGGATGTTTGTTAGTGTTTTACTTTTATTGTTTGACCATTCGGAGGGTCCCTTCTTGGTCAAAAGGGGGAGTGTATAGCGTCTACGTCCTTGTGTGTCTTTCCTCACTTCCCGCTCGTACGATACCCCGCACCCCGCCGTCGCCTGCGCCGCTCCGTGCGACAGGCTTTAGCCGCCCGTGTCCCTCGCGGTCCACGGCCGGTCAGTCGGATGGATGTCTTGACGCGGAGCTCACGTCGTTCTGTGCTCCGAACGTATGTCACGCGAGCCCTAACTTTACGTTATTTCTTTCATTCGTTGATGTTATATGATTACTATAGACTAAGTCGTTAAGTTAAGACAGTTTGTATTGTGACTTTGAACGATAGCCGTGTTTGGTGCTATAATTAAACGGTGGAACTTTAAACGTGTTGTTTTCATTAACTTTCTAGAACATAACGAAGTTTCACAACGTTAAATTATTTATTTATTTATTTTATTTTATTCGGAAAACAAACAATGGTGCCGGTTCTGTTTCCACGAAATAAACTTAACTAGACTAAACTTGGACTAAATTAAGTTTATTCTTGTTTGCTATTCAGAAAACGGAGGACTAGACCAAAATTTAGTTTGACAGTACTATAATTATTTTAGTTACTCAATTTAGTTCAGGCTGTACATTTGGTATTCTGTTGCGCCTATTTTACGTCAAATTCTGACTAAAATTAGAATTGTCAGACCAATTTTAATCTACATGTCGAGAGGTGTGGAATAAACTAAACTATGTAAAAAAGTTGGTGCCGATTCTGTTTCCACAAAATAAACTTAACTAGACTAAACTTGGACTAAATTAAGTTTATTCTTGTTTGCTATTCAGAAAACGGAGGACTAGACCAACATTTAGTTTGAAAGTACTATAATTATTTTAGTTACTCAATTTAGTTCAGGCTGCACATTTGGTATTCTGTTGCGCCTATTTTACGTCAAATTCTGACTAAAATTAGAATTGTCAGACCAATTTTAATCTACATGTCGAGAGGTGTGGAATAAACTAAACTATGTAAAAAAGTGTCGCGACGAACGTGTAGTTTGTTGTAAAGATGGAAGAGTGTATAGTTTCGGCATTTATTAGCTTTAAACCGATGAGAGCAATGTGTATATCATTCTCACAGATACAATGTATGAATTGACTTTTATTTTATAAACTCTGCGCATTCTACTGTAAATAAAGATTTACAGTGTAATGCGCAAGAAAATAATGCTACTTAGATTTTATATGGTCTATGAGAACATCTTTTATTAATTTGGAAGATATAATTTTTTCTTTAGATTTATTTAGGGTTATTAATTTTGTAATAGAATTTAAAATTATATTTAAAATATCTTCACTGTTTAATAAAGTTTTTAATGTCTCTGTTGGATTCTTTTTTTTTTATTTAGGAAAAGATTATTTGTCAAGTATGTTAGCAAACGAACTGTTTTGATACTTAATGAGGTTTTCTTTTATATTTGACTTTTTAACAGGGCATTGTCCAGAAAACTTATATGGTTTCCTTTGCAGTGGACATATACTGCATTTTCTGATGCTATTTTACATTCTTTGAAGTGATGATTTTCAGCACAAATGGAACATAAAACTGAGTTTTGACAGTATCAAGCTAAGTGGCCATATCTTAAGCAATTGTAACATAGTTTTAACATTCACGGCGCCAGCCGTGAAGATCAATGTATTCCGGCAGCACGTTCGAAGCAAAAGTGATAATAACTGTGCGTTTTGGCTGCTCCACGCTTCTTCCATTGTCTTCTACTCTCTTTGTGATGCGCTTCACGCAAATAATTTTTCTAAAAGTGGAAGTCATACCAAAGATTTTGGAATTGAAAAATTTCGTATCAACATTATTAATGACGCCAGTTACTTCTGTTCCTGTTGCTGGTATTGTTGCTTTCATCAGATATTCACTTAAAAATGTTGTATTATTTAAAAAAGCATTAGCTAGTTGGCTTTTCAAAATGTACACCTATTTTAAAATTATTTATAGATTGTCAGAATTTAATCCCTTTATTAAATCTCTTCAAAACTGTAGGCATGGAAATTAAATCCCGCGTGCCTATTGGTCTCTTTTCATCGCCTGATTCTACAATTACTACAAAATATTTAAGAGGAGAATCCTCAGGATATCTTCTGCTATAATCAAATACATAGTAAGTAGGGTTTGTACTTCCTGAAATTGTCAGTATCTTCTTCCGTGCTGGTCTTTTCCTCGGTACTAGCTTCACACTCCTCATCATCTTTCAACTTCTTCCTTTTTCGTATTCCCATTATGTACAGTTATTAAAACACGAAAAAGTAGCAAAAATATATTAATTTGGAAAGTAAAATTTAAATTGCCGCCTCTCTCTTTCGAGGTTCCCGCGCTTTTTTCCAACGTCAACCGTAATTTTATTTTTAAAATTGGCAATATTAATGGACTTTAGTGATTATTCGTTCATTTTTGACTAATGAACGTGCGGGCTAGGCAAGTTGGTGTCGGAGGCGGATTGCAAATCCTACGCGTGTAACACTTATTTGGAGCTCTTCAAATAAGTACGCAATTTTGAATTTTTCACACCGTTTGTGTGAATTTTGAACTTCCCAACTCAACTCTGAAACTTAAAACACCTAACAAAAGAACTAGACACATTAACATATTTAGAACTGAACACACCAAAATTAAATATGCTTAGAACTCGGAAATAAACCGAATTCAACAAACCTACAACACAATGTTTGCCCCTGATACAGACTTGTTTCATTACACAAAAAAGAGATGTGATCTCAAAGTTACTACTGCCCTAAACCATTAAATGCCTTATCATATATTACACACCTACCTATACATATACTCACCCACCCAGACACTGTACACACCCACTTTATCACAAACAAACACACAAAATCTTAATTTCATCTAATTCTTTTTAAATTCTTGACCTGCTATTACTATTATAATAAGGTTAATTATATAGACAATATTATTATTATTTTAAAATTTAATTGAATACTAAACCGGGGCTAAAATATATGTATATATTTTATGTCTTTAATTTTTAAAACTTTTGATTACTATTATTTCTTGTAAAGTTCCTTTTTTTATTATTTTATTATTATTAAGTATGACTATTTTGACATCAATCTGAATATTATTGCGAAGCGTACAATTTTAAACACATTTATTCTTATAAAAGTAGTTATGTGCATAAATAGTAAATTCAAAATTTTTAGTTATATCATCAATTTTTTTTTTTGATAAGAATTATTAACTTATTCTTAGTTAAATTTTGATAATGCTAACCGAAAAGTATGTCAAACAAAAATAATGTAAATCCGTTAATGGCTATAAGTTTTGTTTTTTGTGTGTGTTATATTTATTTTAATGTAAATTTTAAGTGCTGTTGATTTTGTAAATAATAAATAAATAAGCAAATTAAAAATGCTCCGAAACAAAAATTTTCTAATGATGTTCGCTATTTTGTTTACATAAGTAGAAATTATAACCTGTCATAATTTGATTGCAATTATAATCACAATTCCTGCTCACGTGGAAACTGATGAAAACTCAACTCTTTATTATTATAGGAGGAGGTTGAACCACATTTTACTGCACAAGAGGTATGTATGTATCATTCGCCGGACAGCATGCAAATGGCTCTTTACGGAGATCTTAGCAGTTTGGGTGCGAACCTCCCGCGTCTCACCCGAACCGCACCTCACGACTGCTCTGTCAGTCTAAACGCCTTAGTTGGCTGGCTGACTGTATGTAGCTAGATTGTGCCCAAACCTTACGTTTTCTCAAATATGGTATTTTTAATGTGCATGCCTTTAAAATGTCAGGCTGGCATAACCAAAGTAAACCTTCCAGTAATACACGTTTTAATTCCATGACGTTGGAAGCTGCGTGTGCGTGAAAGGGCCACTTCGTCTTGGTCGTAGGTCTTCTGTAGGTCATATTTTCCTTAGTTTAACATTTAATGAAAAGTAGATTTTATACGCACATCATAAGATTTAAAGTTATTTCTACGATAAAAACGAGTAGAACTTCTTGTTATCAAAGGTAAATTCATTCTTTGGGCAAAGTTCATTCATAGAAGTTGATGTTATAACGCTTACAATGTTACACACATGAAATATTGTCAATACTTCAAAACAGTGATCGCAATCTCAACAGTGAGTTAAACCAACAGCACTATGCTCTATGCATAAAAATACTCAATTTCGTTCGTTTCCATTCCCGCTCGACAACACTCGACTCTGACCGACTTAGCTAGCTCGAACCACCCACACGTAGTATCTGCTTAGTAGTCTGTGCGACCGCTCGCTTCACTTGCTTGTTGTGAGTTGCATTCGTTAGAGGAGTATAGTATTCGTTGGTTGCATTTGTGTGCGTGCACCTATTTGTCTTCGTGTCCCTCTTGTGTTTTCTTTGAATTTTTTGATTATTCAGCCATAAGTTATGAATATTTAATTAATTATTTGATTTTAGTGCGTGTCCCTGTTGATGAGCACAAAATAGTTCCGATATTTATATAAGGCTTAGTAAAGTCCTATCCGAGAGTTGGAAAGGGGAATACAAAGATGACCGTGTCTTCCGTTACTTTCTGTAGTTGTTTCGTTTTGTAAGAAATAAATATCGGTATGATTATGAAACATTAAAGATTTGGTTATGAGGTGAATACAAGCTTTGTTGCAGTATGTTATCTTTGTTTTAAAACTTAGTTTATGATGTTAACTGATTTGTGTTTTATTGATGTTGCATCTCAGCTGGCAGTTTCGTAAGGTAGACGATATGGACCCGTCTATATTTTCGCAATATTCGCCGCCGAGTGGGCTACCCCAGGAGTCGAAGTTGGCAACATACATGGTACAGTAGCAGCAGATGATGTGTGCACGGTTGCTATGACGCGGAGGACCAACACTGACGTTATGAATGTTTCAGAACCGCACCACATCCACTCCTACAAGGTCCATGACTCAGGCGCTAGGTAAGCTCAGCCTGGACTCATCTCCTACTGCGGGCAAAAAGGTAAGAACTTAACTTAATATTTCACACATAACCAGTATGACTAAATAATTTTATTATTTACAAGATGTTATTTGATCCATATGAGTGACTTTTGATCAAACACAAAACAAACATTTGATACAGCAAAATTCTTAATTTTATATAATGTTTCAGAAGATGCAATCTCATTTTCAGATGTTTTGTAATACTTAAAATATTAAAATGTAAGTAAAAATTGTTAAATATTTATAATGTAACACTGACCAGTTTCATTTCTATTGTGTTAGTTGAATTATCACACACCATATAATCAGGTGTTGATGGGAGAGTTTGTTCCTGTCAACTACTTTAATGCCAGTAGCATTTTGCCTGAGTCCCCGGAAAGCTCTCCCCCATCCACACTGCCTGTGGTGCCTCCCAACGCCCAGGTGCATCAGGTAATGAACAATACTTAGCCTGTTTGTAGGTTTCTAAATTACTCATTAGATAACAAATACAGGATTTCTTTACTTTGCAGGAAAATGTAGGTGGAACTACTTATTTTTACACAAACCCAGAGGGCCTCAACACAAGCAGAGGTCTTAACTCATCTGGTTCCTTAGGTGAATTGCAGTAATTTCATACAAATAATGTGAAAATTATAGTTATAAAAATATGACTCATGTGGTGTGTTTCCAGGTTCTGAGCTGGGCGGTGGTGTGGTGCACCCAGCAGCTGCCTCACCTTATGCATCCCAGATTTACTCTGCTACTCCCACACACCTGATGCCACCACCAGCCAAGACCGGTAAGTACTATATAATTCAGCTGTTTATTAAACATAATTAAACAATCAGTTTTCATTAAAAGCAAAATTGAAATATATCTTAGTCTGAAATGCAGCAAGCAATTGGTAAACTAACCAGAAATGTTATATAAAACCATGAAATTCTGATATATCTGAAGAGAGATAATCTTTAAAAAAAAATTATAGCTATTACATATTATTGGTTTTGCCTGTCAATTTATTGTAAAGAAGTAATTTCATGAATATTTAAATAACATGTAAATTAAATTCAGATCTAAAATCTTTTTGATGTATTAAAATTTAAGCAGAAAATATTAATGGTAAAACTTAATTAAGTTTATGTTGCATTGTTTTAAGCATAGAAATAAGTATTTGTTTCTTGTAATAAATTGATTAATTGATGATTGATTGATTGATATAAAACTTTCTCCTACCTTTTAAAAAATGACTTCGAGTAGATAATTCCCTCAAACATTAGAATTGTTGGCCAAAAATAGTCTACCTACATGCAAGATTTATTACCTTACATCTCTATTCTACTTCTCTATTATTGCTTCTCTACTCCTTGCTTGTTGCTGATTGCTATGTACAGGGGAGCACTACAAGCTTTATTACAATACTCTGAAAGCGGAGGTACCATTTATTTTATCACTAGTTTGTTACAGTATATTTCATGGCTTTTTGGTAAAAGAGAGAAAAAACATGATTGTGGTACGATTTTTAAGTGAAAATCCCAAATAAAAATCTATGTAAAAAGATTTTGTATTCCGACTATGTGTACTAAAATGTTATCATTAAAAGTTCAAGGCTGGGAGCAGCAGTGTGCTAGGCCGGTTCAGTATGTTTTTGGGACAGTACACCAGGTGCCTTGTACCATCGAACATTATTTGCGAGCGAGTTAGTTTTACATAGGAATACCATTCTTTTTCCTTTTCTGTATTGGCAGTGCTTTTCTCCCATTGTATCTAGCATTATGCGAATTTACTTACTAGAAGCCAAGCGACTGTCGTAAAATTCACAGCAGTCAGAAGCTGATTGACCTCTAAGATCGAAATTATAAAGAGTGCTTCAGCAAACCTATCTCAGCCGAATGAACAAATAGAAAGCGACTTTCCTACAAACTGTGTAGTGATTGAAATCGCTTTAAAAAAATTTTATATGATTGGTTTCACATATTTTTGGAATATTTATTTTACGTAGGAGAAAACAAAGTCGCTTTTTGTTTGACCATTTAGCCAAGACATGAGAGAAAAATCTAGCTTTTATAGTCCTTTTATCCTATCATATCTACCGTGCTGATAGCATCCGTAATATTTGTGCCAGTAGGTTTGCACTTAGCACTTTTTCCATTGGCGGTGGCATGGCACATGGGCTGCCGAGTTGTGTCAAGCTGGGGAATATCCATTCTTCTAGATGATTTTGTCAGACATTTTACGGCTGAAACTGAACTAAAATAGCTGGGAGCATTTCATTGAAAGGACTTAAAACATGTCTTGTTAGCTAATTTAAATGGCTTGTCACGATGAAGCGGCAATTGTAAGCACTCGTCCCCTCTATCAATTGCTATGCTTTGTTGCTTCGTGCCGAGTTTGGCTCTTATTCGCTGTGCGCGTCTTGGCAACAACTCGCCTTGTTATATATGAGACAAAAGAATCAATTTTATTTACACAAATTTGAGGACGCAATCGGTCTATGATATGCAACCAATTAAACTTTCTGTTGACATCGCTAAACATTCTGTGATAAAAATAAGCCTGAAACTCTTGCAATAATAAAGTTTCCGTTCCTTAACACTAGTTGACCTAAGATCAAAAAATAATGGTGCTTGTGTATTCCACGCAAAGTCCCGTTTTTGTTCGTGTATTATAAAACGTGACTTTAAAATAATCCCGTTACGAATATATTTTTCATCAGAATATTTTTACATGACAAAGTTGCACTATAACAAAGTAAATGATAAAAGGTCAAACCCGTATTTATTTAATCTGGTTTGATTGCGGGCACTTCTGCTCGTTAGGATTGCAGTTTATCAGTCATTGTGAGTAGAATACGGCCGAGAGGCCACAATGCAGTTGTCAGGGACAACGTGATCAGCCGTCTAGCTATCACGAGCTGTAGGTACCGCGGCGGTGCATTGTGGGATGGCGCGACCCCAACGCAATGGCGACGCGTCGCGCCGAAACCCGCTCCAGGGCCTCCCTCGAATTTAATTTCAACGGTGCAATACGTATATGTGGTATGGGGTGCGCTTACCCCCGCTACCTGCCCCCGTCCGCCTGTCGACGGGTTTTAATCAGAAATTTAATACGCAGCCTCGCCGAATGAAATATCTTTTTAAATTTTGTTTTTATTCAGCATGGATATTACTAATAATTGATGATTGTATGATGTAAATAATTATCGTTAATGGCTGTGGGATACTTTAGCGATACGAGTCATTAAAGCCATTAAACCCTGTGATAAGGTGATTCATTTGTTTTCATAATATCTCATTCGCTTGCAAAATGCACGTTCACAAAATAACTCAAGACTTGAGGGATAAGCTTGTTTGCAAGTTTGCGTTGCGAGGCGCGGTGGAGTCTGCGTTGACTATATCGGATTATCTGTCGCCGGCGCGTGTTCATACATCGTTTTAATGCAGTTTACCGCTACTAATTGATTGAATTAGCCTTTGAGCCCTAGGCTTTATGAATCTTCTGTAATAATAATATTCAAACTCATTTAGCATCCTACGTTGTACTATTCAATATAAGTAAAATTATTGAATTTTGCTCTCGATGCTTGGAATTTTCCTTTGTTTACTGTCTACTTTCTGCGTAGGTTGTTAGTACCCGCCCGTGGGCGGAGTCAATTATATAAAAACAAATACAAAGATGGCTGCTATATACGATTTTGCCTGTACATCTTTGGTACCTTCTCACGTATTTCCATATTTTCTTTACGTTAAAAAAGTCCTTTATGCATAATTTACACGTTTAATGTGGGTCCAAACGCAATAATTACTTAAGCTCGTAAGTTCATTGAAGGTAGAAGGTTAATGTCTAAAGGAATTCGTCAATTTTGTACATAGCTTTGTGACTAGCGGAAATTTGGATAAGGTCTAAGAAGAATTGGTTTCGGAAATCGAAATTTCTAGGAGACTTTTATTTCTGTGTCGGAGAAATGGCGAAATAAGTACGAACTTATTAACACTTAACTAAAAAGTCGTGTCCAAATATATTAAGTGAGAAGCCCCGGCCACCTACTTATCCGAAAAATAGAACAAATCGCAAGCTACTTAATCACTTGCGTACTAAAGTTTAACTTACACTTGTCACTTAATTGACTGTTTTCACATATTTTATAAATATAAAATTTAGTTACCAGCTTGACTACTTGATACGTGTAAACCAGGCATTAGTTACAGACTCGCGTGGGATTACATTTTCCTCAAAGAAAAGAAATACCTTATTTATTTTTATTTATAAATCTCGGAATAAAAACGATGCCGCAATGAATATTACTGACGTGCATCCGGTATGTTTACTATTCAGTCCGTTTTATTTAAACCTAATATGTTTCAGAACCTGTCTACGCTGGTTCAATATGGCCGCTCAATATTGGCTCAGTAGGATTGAAATCTTCGTTTAAGATTATTAGATATACCATGTAGAAAAAATTTTTCAACAACCTGCTAACGAGTTATCGTTACAGAAAAACGCCTTTGCTTTGTTAGCGACGAACTTGTCACCAGAATGTTTAACAAAATGAGTAACTTGAGCGTAGAGTTGCCATTACTTAAAAACCAAGTTGAAGAAGAAAACGTAAGTGTATCCGAAGGAACAAGACTCGTTGTTCTAAAGCCCGTAGATGTAGCGGTTATTATGTAATAAAAAATAAGCTTGTTTAAATAATTTCACTCCGAAAGTTTTCTATTTTAACCTCACTCTAATTTTCTCTAATTTTATATATATTATCTAATGTGATATAAACTTTTACGTCAAAATTGAACGTATCTTGTGATAATTTTATATACCGTAACATCTTCGCGGAGGACTATAGATACTCACGCCGTCATTCAGCAAGCTGACATTAGTTCTACCATCATCCGCATTAAGATCACACTCAGGGCGTTAACGAGTTATCTTGCCCTGCATTTTAATTCAAATAAAGTTTATTGATCGCAATAATCGGAACGCTGTACAGCTTACGCCTGTGTGTGTGTGTGTGTTGGAAAAATTCCTGTGAAAGTTATTTAAGCTGGGATGAGCATTGCGCGGCGCGATGGACAACTCATTCCGATTCCCTTTGATGTTATGTCTGCGGTTACATATTGAAATTAGCTCTGGGAATTTGTCTTTTTTATGGAAACTCTTTCGCTCTTTTTTATTAAATCTGTTAATTTGTTAAAACATATTCTATTATTACTAGTATTTAGTAAGCGTCTTCTTGTTTATTTATTCGTTCGTACAATACCTAGTTGTTCTTTAGTTATATTAACTTAAGGTGTGCTAAAACACGTTCGTGAGCAACAAAAAGTAACCAAAACGTACTCCTTTTCACCGACTGCTATACTCTAAATTTCTGCCAACTTACGATCACATTCAGACAAACATTTAATTTGGTTGGACTTTCTAACGTGCGGTTCTTCTTCTGCTTAACATCAATATCAATTTTATGCAGCATTTTAAAAGTTAGCAAAAGACAACACCCTGGCCACGTGGTGTGTACGGAAGCTCTGCATAATACACCAGTGGTTCCACGATTAATGAGAGCAGGTTAATGATTTCCATATGTCCCCATGGTACGATTGTAAACTTGTTCACCAAAGTCAATATTTGACAAACAACTTTAAACACAATTAATGAGCCGTTTTGAAACCTAACTAACGACTGAATCAGCTCGCTTTGATAGTTGTTACTCGGCGGTGATGCATTCCCAACTAGTACAAATGGTTGCGTATAAGCTTTAGACAAGGTCTATATCCTGCTCTAGACCCCTAATGCAACCGATATTGCCCTAAGTGGGCCCATCGCATAGCAGGTCTAGAGCGTATTATATTGTGCCTAAAGGTGCGAATTGCAGCGCCTGTACCCCTGATTTGCCACTTTGATTGAACGGCTGAGTGAACGATTAGATTTTGTTCATTCATACGTACGTTTCGTTTCTGCAGTAGCATTGTTGAGAATATTAATGGCGTGTGACAGTTTTTAAGTGACATCTACAAAATATAATATAATTGTAAGTACCAAATACTTTTATTTAACTATTTGCTATATCTGTACTGGAAAATCAAGTGGGATCTTAACTTTACTGCAAAATGCGTATATGTTTATTTAGTAAATTAACACGCCATATTGATTTCATGAGAATTTCAACAAAAAACAGTGTAAATAAAATATGGTTATAGTAGTTTTAATAAAACTGACCAAGAATATAATTGATGTAAAATCACTTCTTTTGTTATAACAAAACATGTTTAGTAAAAATAATGTAAATTAGACGTTAGGTTTTCATAAAAACATTCATTAAAGATGGCGAATCGTTTTGTTACTATAGATGGCTGGATCCCGCGTTAACTCGTGAACGGGTGCCGTTTGAGGGTGTTCGTCGTTTGGATACTTGGGGGGAGGGAGACTTGCCGGGCTAACAGATGCAGAAAAGAATAATTTTGTATAGACATAAAGAGACTCTGTAAATTTATTTTGAAAAAAATATACCCGTGAAGTTTCTTGCCAGTTCTTCTTCACGAAGGTTTTTTTCGAACTGGTGGTAGAATCATGTTTTATTTGACGTCAATAAGAACAAGTAATTGTCAATGTTGAGAAATAAATATTTCATTTCATTTCATTTCATTTCATTTCATTTCATTTCATTTCAGGTAATAATTTTCACCGGCTTACTTAATTTTTTGCTGTTCTAAGTGCTAAAAATCCAGAGAAGGGCCTATGAGTGAATTTTATATACATTATTTATGGTTCTCTTGTTTCAGTAGGGAAAACAGTTAAGGGATCAATTGACAATACAAAAAACCTTTGTTTGGATAAAAATATCATACTCATAGTTTAATATTGTATTTTTTAATTACAATTATAATTTTATTTCAGCTATTGACCGGAACTACAGATGCAGCATACAATACTTTGCCATGAAAACCAAACACTGCCACAGAGCCAAGCACCGAGAATTATATAATGATTCGTTTAAATCCAAAAGGCACAAAAACTACAGAAGCACATTTCTTATAAGAATTTAATAAGTGAAATATTGTTTTAGATCAAAGTTATACAAATATAGTTCTTACCTTGTAACAGTAATCGCCTCATTATTAAATTTTAAATAAAAGTCAGATAGCTGTTAAAAATGTATTTTATTTCCCTTTGCCGGTAATCAGAACGCAATTTATATTTTTATTTTTTATTTTTATTTATTTGGAAAACTTTACAGTATTTATATATATATATATATATATATATATATATATGAATCTAATGATTCTGAGTTCTGATGAGTTTTATTTTCATATTGATTCCAAAAGTTGAATACGCATTGTATTGCAATAGACATTGATTTTGCCTAAGTGTCATAAGGTTACACGCATATAAAGTTAAAAAAAGCAAATTGTGTTTTTAATGTTGATAATCTGATGAAAACTAATTTAGGATAATTTAAGTGAGTTGATTTAATGTACCGCGTAGTAATAACATCTGTTTTTATAACAAAGGGAGCTAATTAAGACATCGTAAACTTTTATAAGTTATACCTTGGGTAAATTTCACAATAACAAATATTGAACTTTCTACGGAACCTTCCTCTAAAACTTAAGAAGAAAATAATAATAACCCATAATGCCATAAAGGTTCATTTTATCATCCTTCTAGATATTCTAGTGGTTTAAGAGTTAATTTTGCTTCCTTTCGGAAATATTGGGCGTCATGGTGATTATTGCTTCTCATTCGAAGCTATAAGACGCACTACAGGTATAAACTACCACTTAAAGTAGCAATTCACACTCACACTGTAGTGGTACAACAGTGGTAAGGTGCTCAACTGTAACCCCCCTGTAGGTGGTATTAATTGAAAATATTAAACCCATTGTTCATTTTGTAGACTTTATGTATAATTATCACTCCTAAACAGTATAGACACTGACAGATGTACAACACTGAGTCATAAACCTTGCTGCAATTATCACTATAGTCAGGCCATTTTAATAGGTAACATTTGACAATTCCTTAAAATTCAAACATCAAATTGTAACGGTGGGCATAAAATAATATATTTTTCCGTTTGTTAGACAATTCTAACAGTTCACAATTGCTTAACTTTTTTCAATTACGATTACATATTTTTTGTAATAATGACCGATACGAGTAATTTTACGATTTGCTTTCACTAATAAACCATTCTAAACATAATGAACAATTTTTGATCTAAAGAACTGAACGTTGTTACAATGTTGCGTCAGTTAACCCTTTTTCTTTTTAAACACAAGGGATGTCTCTAAAAATCGAAAGCTGATAAGTTCAATCGAATGCAATGATTACTTGTAAAGAAATATCACCATAAATTAATAACCACGTTGTGATTATAATAAAACATAATTACAGTCAAAACCTGATATAACGACATTGAAGGGACCGTACAGTTTACGACCTTATGTCCGATAGTTATAAGCAACACATAGACACAAGTAGTTATATTATCACCGGCCTGTTTGGTATGTTGGTAAGTAGCCTTGCCTTCCATGCCAGAGGTCCCGGGTTCGAATCCTGGTAGGGGCAGATATATTATTATATTTGCTTTCTAGTCATGGATGTGTATTTACGTTTATTTAAGTTTATTTCTAATATTTATATATAAAAAAAAAAAAAAATATTTACGTGTGTTTATATATTTCTTAAGTTTATTTATCCGTTATCTAGTATCCATAACACAAGTTCTTTAATGATACTTAATTTGGGCTAGATAATGTGGTGTGATTGTTAGAAATATTTATTTATTATTTATTTATTTATCATAGGTATCTATATAGTATAGGTATAGGTTGTGTGTGTGAACTTGTTTTCAAATGAAGTGTCAAAAAAGCAATAAAAATGTTTATTAAGAAATTATTGGACTACAAAATGTATGTACTTCGCTGCCTACAGTACAGATTATAAGACTACAATAGTTTTTAAAGTAATCTGTCATTTTAGTCGGTTTTTTTTAAGCCCAATCTCAAATATGTTTTGCATTTTACGTTTCATACTCCTCAAGGTATGAGTATCATCAGTATTAAACTGGTCGTTAAAGGCAACACATTTTTGCAAAAATTGTTATACCGCTAAGAGCCTCGGAAATAGTTGCTGGCTGAAACGGTTCTTCAGGGTCTTGCTCGTTTTCGTCGTCAGTGTTACGATTGTTACTTCCCGATTCTGCAAGAATTTCTTCCTCAGAAGTTAAGGCACACACGGCGACACTGTCATAAATTCCTCTATCTCAAATTTAGTAGCTGTAGATCTTTGCAACTGAACGACCAATTGAGAGAGTGGTACGTTGTCATCTTCATCTGTAGGAGATCTTATTATTCTCGCTAGCGGAATATCATCGTCGTCCTCCGCTTGTGATGGAGAGAGATCTTTGAAACCTACATGGCGAAAGCAGTTGGCTATAGTGGTCTGTGGGACCTTTTCCCAAGCTTCCGATGTCATTAGAATTGCATCCAGAACACTTGAGTTTTCTGTATTGTGTTTTTAAAGCTTTTATCACTCCTTGGTCCATGGGCTGTAAAACAGAGGTGACATTGGGCGGTAAAAACACGAGCTTTATGCATTTCATTGGAGACTACAGGGTGAGCGGGACAGTTGTCTACAAGGAGAAGAATTTGTTTTCCTCCAGACTTCAATTCTGCATTCCAGCTACGCAGCCATTTTTCAAAAATGTGCGATGTCATCCAGGACCTAGTGTTGTTTTCATAAGTTAAAGGCAAAGAGTGAATGTTTGTAAAGCAATGCGGCTTTTTACCTTTTCCTATCACAAAGTTTTCTTTTACATGAACCAGTCATGTTTGCCGCAACCAATACTGTAATTCTTGTTTTGGACAACTTTCCGCCCTTGCATTCCTCGCCTTTGAATTTAAGTGTTTTGTCAGGGGTTAAATTGTAAAACAATCCAGTTTCATGAGCATTAAAGATTTCCTCTGGTGTGTATCCTTCGCACAGCGCAGGCCATTTATGAGAGAGCCACTCTTCTGTCACTCCTTCAGGAACGCCAGCCGCTTCACCGCAAACTTTTCCTGCCACGATATTATGAAGAGCATGAAAACGTTGTACCCAAGACGACGAACACTCAAAATTTTCCTTACCCATAAGACGAGCATAGTCGTTCGCTTTTATTGCAGAATCGGACCACTTATTGGGACGTTGTTTGCCCTCTGATGTCTAAACCATGTTAATAAAGCATCTTCCATAACGGTATGTTCACTTGTCCTCGATCGTTAAGTTTTAAAGAGTTGTTTTTGAAAAGAGCTTTTATTTTATCTCTGTTCTTCCAAATCGTTGATATCGTAGAGTGCGAAACTCCACATTCCTCTGCAATTTAATTATTTGACTCGCCATTTTCTAACCTCCATATGATATTATGAGTTTTTCCTTCAATAGTAAATATTTTCCCCTTTTTTGCGACATAGTAACGCATAAATACACGGTCTTATCATAGCCAAAACTTATAAATCAAGCTGTCACTCACGCAGTCAATAAGCGCACAAACCAATAAGTATGAAATATGCAAGATCAAATGACCTGGAAGAGGTTCGGATGGGGTGGGAGAGAGTGCGTAGGTAATAATACGCCTAAATATTCCTTCAATACTAAGTGATAAGATGTAAAATCGTTCGTATTGTTTTGTTTAGTCGATATGTCGCTGTATCCGATGTTTTTATAGGCGGTATGTTTACTGAATAGTTTACTAGAGATTCGGCCGGGATCTTACGATCTGGTCGTAATAACCGATCGGTCGTAAACGATGTCTTTATAATCGGTTTTGACTGTATATTTATTATTCTTTTAACTAACTATAAACATACAAAAAATCACGAAGTAGAAAAATCATTGATGTTAAGTACAATTAAGTTAATAATATCTCTGAGTGCTAACAGCAGTGATGAAGATAAAGACACTATTAACGGGTTTGATAGTTCAACTGAACAAATGCAATTCTTTTGTTATATTATGTACTTGTCTTATTTTGCTCCTTAAATTTACGAAAGAAAAAGTAATAATGAGACAGGGATTCGCCTGATGATTTTTAGAATTCACATATGTTTCAAGTCCGTATCGATTCATTCACTTTAATCGATGTTTTTAAGTAGGTCACCTCACTATGAAGATAAAACTGACAGACGTCAAATGTTACCTATTAAAATGGCCTGACTCTAATGTGCTAGTTGGGTTGTTTTGTCCATTAGTATAAATTTGTTCAACAATACCTAGATATGCTTAGGCCCAGATATAAGAAATACTGTTAAAATGTTGTGAAAATTGCTTATATTAGCGGTATCGAATATTCTATACACACATAAATAATTAATTTCAATAGTTAGTACTTTTAGGTAAAAATAAAATAACCTAAGCACCCCTCTTTTTGCGCCGGAGGTTAGCAAGATAGGAAAGAACTAAAAATAGCAACTCACTTATTTCTTCTGTCAAGTTTGATTGTAAAATCAAGTTTTAAATAACCACATAAATATTGATTAATTCTTACTCGATCTATGCCAGTTCGGTGTGTAAGGAAGGAAATCTGATTCTAATTCAAAAACCATTTCGATATACCGCTTTTTTCAAATATGTTTTGTTAGTAAAAGCTCGCAAGTAAAAGTGATTAAGCTTATTTTAATAAAAACGCGTAAAATAACTTAACTTACAGTCAACCTCTATTTGAGGTCGTAAAGTGTCATCATTTGCTAACTTATTTTTGTTTAAGCTGACATGTTGTTTTCAATAAATATTGTCATCAAGAATCCAGAGAGTTGTGTATTCCGGATAATATAACAAACTTTGCAATGCGATTTTAAAATAACAACTATTCCGCGACGTCACCCAGCAAGTTTCTTTAATCATTATTGCAAATGTACTTCTGCACAGAAATCAAAAATGTTTAAATCGTTTTACCAAAATGCAGAATAAAATCCATCCAAACGAACTAGATATACAAAACTCTTTAGCTACCAGTTTGCACAGAGTAATTCTGAAATTCTGTTATTGTGATGACAAATTTTCTTCGCAGGACCTATTCTGTTCCAGATCGGCTCGATCTCTGTTAAAAATGACATTGGCTATTTACTTTCTACTTCTACTTCTTTTTAAAAATTAATTAAATTAATAAGTTATGTGTATTAGTTTTTATTATGTATTTAACATATATGTATGTATTTAACGTATATTTATCCATAAGTATTTGTGTATTTCTATCAACTTTTATGTTTCCTTATACTCTACTTATAAGGTTGAAAAATGTGTATCTCCCCGTACCTACATATTCTAAAAGCTTATGTAAAATCCGTTATTTGCTGTATGTCTTTTGAATACGAGTTTGTTAATCTAGATGTGAATATAAGTTTGTTAATCTGTGGATTTTGAATAAATAAAAATAAAAAATAAATTTTCTAAATAAAAACTATACCTCAAATTTACTTTACGTACCGAATTGCTGATCCCTGCGTATATGTCTATTTATAAATACAATTTTTTAAACTAAACTTAACTGGCTAATGCATTATTTTGGAGTACTTGATAAACCAAGTAAATTATTTGAACCCGACGCATTTATAGTACAAAATTTCAACCCGACAATCAAGAGACATGCCTTTATACAAATGGCGGAGGGTGGCCCCGTTCATTACACATTTCAATCACATGCTGGTACTCTTTTTCCACAACATGAGAACCTGGATATTCACCGCATAAATTGTTAATGTAACAAAATGCAGTGACTGTTAGTACTAGTGAGTACTGGTAACTGCGCAGTTATTATAAATAATTATAGTTGTTCCAGGCAGTTTGAGGGTTAATACAAAAGTTGAAACTGGGGGCGCTCGGTCTTTTGTTACGCGCAAGGCTGACTTTACAATGCCCAGATAAGTTTTATCAGTAGAATAATTTTGAGAATTTAACATAACTCAATGGAAAATAGAAACTTTGCAAAGTGTCAAAATTATTGTCCAGATGGTAATTATCTGACAATTGAAAAATCAGCCTTAAGTTGAAAGATAATTATAACTTTATATATATAAATATAAAGTTTAAAATATTTTGTTTTTATATTGGTCTTCATTGATTTACTGATTGATTACTTATGAAATTGAGTGAGCATGAACCTCTATGACCTAAGTCTTGTTAAGGCTTAAATAAAGTTTTTGCAAATACAAAAATAGAAGGCCCCTCTTCTAGGCAGGATAACATGCGTTATGAGTTATAACTTTGACGTCTTCCGGTCGTGTGGTATTTTTCCAAAATTTTTGAACAGATTTCAAATGAGAAACGGAATTGTTTATTTTTGAAAATGGGTACTAAAATATGGATATTATTAGATATGTATGATCTTTTGCGGTTTGCGTAAAAGGGTTTTGGTCATGAAGTATCTTTTTTCTGCATTTACTCCTAAGCTCATACTGTACAACACATGCATAGCAACGCTTGCGTTCCCGCGCCGGCAAACTATTAACCATTATGTTAAATATTATGTTGGTGAATTTTGTTTGTGTTTTTCTTTAATACGTACGTTTTATATTTTCAACGAGTAATACTTTAAACTTTTTGCATTACGAGATTATTGCAATAATGTGATTCGAACTTTATAGATTGGTATAGTAAGAGAAGCAAATATTGCGTCATTTCTGATAAGTACTGAGTAAGCGTTGTTACAATTGAATGTAAGTAATGACTAAAATAATATTGGCAAACTCACATACATTGTCAGTACCGCTTTTATATTCGTACAGCATTCACGTATCTCAAATTGAATATGTGGGTTTGACTGTTTGAATGATGGATAAACGAAATGCAATCATAAGATTTATATAGAAGTTGGGAATAAAAAGTCGAAATAAAATCTAACCTCAAAAAACACGTGAAAAAGACGTGAAAACGTTGTTTACTCAATAGGACGAATACGGTTAGAGGGTTAATATGTTCATAGGATGATCAGATGAAGCTATTGAAATTAAAACACCCTAATTTCAATCGTGAAGATGGCTGGAACATGGGTTCTCATACTTAAAAACATAAAATCCAACATCTACCAAGCTGCAAGACCAAAAACTCGAGACACTTTCAGCTCATTCTGTGTTAATCCTGAACTCATAAGGGCTCATTGAAATGGCGGCTCAATGTCTTTGAAGTTGGACAGATTGACAGTGTATAATTTTTCTAGATGTCGATGAAAAAATAAATGGCGTTGTTACGAGAATAATTGGATTTTATTATATTTCTAAGTATCCCCAACAACTATCTCAATATTTGAGCTTGGTAAATACGTGTCTAATATTGACCTATAAACTAAATATAGCCCGGTTTTGATATGATTACAACTTATAAATATTACAGGGTACCCAGCCTGTCATCCTTTTTTACAATTAAGTTCGTGGTGCTATTGAAACATTATACCAATACGTATTAATGTAAAACAACAATTTAGCGATATATGTTTTCATATATATATAAATATTTACCAAAATTGTTCAGTCAATTACAAGTAAACTCCACATACTAATTAATATAGAAAAAATATACATAAATAAAGTTAAGCTTGTAATGCATTTTATGATTGCAAAAATTGTGGATTCAAACATTTTCACTTAGGTATTCAAAGTGCTCTTTAAGCATTATAATTATTTATTTATTACAACTTATAATACAAAAGTGTATTTGTTTAATTTGCGATTGTGGATAAGTGAGTTACGAAATTTAAATAAACTATTACAAAACATATCTGTTTCATGGCCATGATGGTTTATTAGTTTATTCTTGGAACAGGAGAGTTAGATCCTAGTTCAGTGGCACACAGGGGTGAAACAAACGGTGAAATATAGTTTCTTGGTACTCTTCTTGGAACTCTAAAGTTTTTAACAATTGTGGACAATCTATGTTATTGTGGATTAATTTGAAAAGGAATATTAGGTTAATAATTTTTCTACGTTTTTCTAGCGATGATGTTTTAAAATACTTAAGCCTTGAGTTAGTTATGTTATGGATATTTATTTCTTACTTTATGAGAAGTTGCTTAGTGCCATATACATCGCTTTTGGATTCTTTCAAGTCTAAGAATGTGGCAGGCATATTTATTTATTTATGTCAGTCTAATGTCTGCGTAGCAATCAATGCTTGATGAATATATTTGTCTGTGCAGGCCTGGGCCCTACATTCTACATGCCGGAGACCATCCGCTCGGAGATATACCAGCGCAACGAGCACATCTACATGCAGCCCGATCCGCGCCAATATCCAGGTAATACACATATGTTTGTAAGTACTTTTAACAGCTGGGTGGCGTAGTCGCCAGCACCTCTGCCTCATACGCCTTAGGTCCCAGGTTCGAGTCCTGCTCCTGGCATTCATTTGTGTGATGAGTACAAAAGTCTGTTTTCGGTTCGTAGTTGTTATATTTATTTGTTTATTCTGGGTTCCCTCTAGTTCTGTGTTCCCCCTCCCCAGCTCGCTGAATGGTCACTCATGACACAAGCTCTGCTTACTTTGGGGCCCTACAGTTGGTGTGTTTGTCTGAGGATTTATTATTAATTATGTAATTTAGTCAAAAGCATTATAATAACCCCGTCGTAGTAGAGAACAGTCCCTGAGAGGATAACTTCAAAGGAATTGTTCGGCATAAAATGTGCTGTTTATAAAAACTAGGTCTTAATTATTTATTGGCTTTGTCAGTTTTTATGTTGAATTTACTGAAGTATGGCTGATATCGGTAATTGGCTAAATTGCTCATCGAATCAGTCCATACGGCGTTCGGATGAAGTTGAATCTTGAGGGGCACCAGGCCTACTGGATTACGAACTTTGGTAGCTCTGAATAATTTGGCGTGTGTTTCTCTGGGGTTTCTAATACAGTAAATAATTAAAAGAATAACATATACAAATTAAAAGTCTAATAGGTTTTTGTAATTAGTATTATAGATGTAAATGGACTGTGAGTGTGTTAAAAAAAGACACTGTTTCTATTGTTTTTTTTTTTAAAGTAAATAAGACCCAAGTAAGGCGCAGCGTCTATATAATAAATTTAGTGCATTCCTTTAATTAATTATCATATTAAGATACCTTTATCATGTATTCAACTGAAAAACACATTTATACCGGGTGAAACATAAGTCGTAAACAGAAATATGTGCTTCTTACTGTTTAACTTTAGCAACAGGCAAAAATATGCAAACGTTGTTTGATGATTCGTTAATTTAAAAAAATGTTTTAAATTTACTGAGTCTCATGGTCTACTAAATTATTGTTACTAAAATTAATCAATATCAAGGTTCGTGTTTTTGCTATTTAAAATTATTATCAATGTGTAGTTTAATTGTTTGCTTTTAAGGTTAATGCAATGAATTCGTCTTTAAATACAGCTAAAGAAACAAAATTTTCTGTTTACGACTTATGTTTCACCCTGTATATTAATTGCTGGAGTAACTACGTAAAATTGAACTCTTCCAAACTGTGTTTGAATACCATTATCATCTGACATCTTCCAGAGCTCCCCGAGAACGTGGAGCTGTACTCCGACCTGATCCCGCTGGAACCGATCCGCTCGCACGCGGCGACAGCCACGTTCCGCGCCGCTCACCGCCAGAGCGGTGACTACTACGTGCTGCGGCGTCTGCCCGCCACCGCCGCTCCGCCGCACAAGCGTCTGGAACTCTGGAAGCAGATTGACCATCCCAATGTTGTCAAACTACATGATTACTTCACGACTAAGGCATTTGGGGATCATTGTGAGTATCTATTATTAGTGCCAAAATGTCAAGTGCGTCTAGCGGTTATATAGTCTTTTTTTTGGATGCGAAGTACAAGTTTAGAGATGAAGAAAGATAGATTTGGTTATAGTGATGTCATCAGTACTGCAATTTTTTTATTTGTTTGTATTTACAGTAAATATATACCAAAAAACACTTACTAAAACATGGATTAATATGCTAATGAAGCTTATTCAAAATGAAACTCGTGATTTTGAATACAAGCTTTCAAACTACTGTATGGGCTGAGACGTACGGAACCCGGATAGAATTATGGTAGAAAATGACAGAAAAAAATAGCACCCGTAAAATTATATTAATAATGAGTAACACAGTTTAGAATGCTATATCTACAAATGATGAAAAAATTATTGAATTAAATGATAGATGTTATAAGTAGTAAAGATACGATGTATATTATTTCTATTGCCCTCGTATTGCTCCAACAATCTGCTGATCTAGTAGTAATTTGTAATGTAGTAGTTCCGAGTAGTGTTGTTTGATACATGACACCGTTGCTTTGCGATACGTCTTTTATTTCCGAACTTACTGTTTCTAAGAAGTTGCTATATTTATTAGACGCTGCCATGCATTCCCAGAATGGCCATGCACTCGTGTCGTGATGGGCAGCCGCAAGAACAACAGCCGCCAATCGTCTCTTATTATTTGCATGCCTGCAATTTTGTCGAAAAATAATCCTGTACTCTTTTGTAATGGAGTGATATAATTAAAGCTGTAGGTATTTTGTATGATCGCCATAAGAAACAAATAATACGGCTGTTGCGAACGTAGCTATGTAAAATTTTCTTCTGATAGTATTACATCTTGTCTGAATTTTATCTTATAGAATATTGTCTTGTGATGGGTCTTCTATATTTTCAATGATAGGTAGCAAGGATGATTTCACTATGGGTCTTTCCATATAACCACTCGGACAAAGCCGTCGCTGCCGGGGTATGACTCGACCACACGCCCCAGTGCCCTCGTTCCTGCTGGAAGATTCCCGTCATTTATAATCACGACATCATCAAGTTTTATGTTGTTTTGGGACTGTCGCCACTTAGTTCTTGCATTCAGGGTAAAACAGACTTGCTGCCATTTTTTCCAAATGTCTTGGAATATCTTTGGCGCTAGGTATATGGCCATACCTAGCGCCAAAGGTATGGCCAAATATAATGGGTAATAATGGCCTACTAGAAAGCAAATGTGATGCAGTTAAATAGTTTAGCATGCTTCAAAATGTGCCAGTAGGGTGCTTTACTCCTCGTAAGTGGGTTTTGATTCACCAACTACCCTCTTGAGATGAAGCTTGAGGCTTTTTCGGCTGCATCGCAAAGACCGTTCGCCGGTGGCCAAGACGGTGCGTTAAAATGCCAATTAATGCCCATATCTGTCATGTCGGAGTGAAATTCAATGTCAAAGCCTTGTTGGCCCCAACAAAGTTCGTCCCGATCCTCTGTAGATGTGTCCCGGCTCGCCACGACGAGTCGCGGGGTATGATGATTGGATTTTTTTTTACAGGATCTAGACTTGCTTGGCGCAGCATCCGGCCTACTTTTAAATAATTATTTTCATGAATAAAAGGATTTATTTCGCACATTTTACTGTTCTTGCTTATTTTATTTTTGTCGTTAAATCTGATGGTCAAGTTGAAACGCTGACTGTAGTGCATATTTTGTAATAGGTAATGTTGATTGTTTTAGTCTATTTAACTTGTTAGTGATAGGTATTTAGTTTTGTTACGTTTCTTAGTTAATAATTAATTTATAAATTGTTGTATCAAGGCTACGAGTGCAATTATTTTGTTAAGATAGGTATCTTTTGATAGAATTGATCGAATGTATCAAAAATATATATAAATAGTTTTCTTTGTTGAGTATTCAATTTTACTATTTAGATTATTATTTTCATAGTTGTAAGTAGGTTGGACCTTGCCACCACCAGCTAAGACCTTTAAGTTGCGTTGCTGTTAATCCACAGTTTGCACAGTAGGATTTTCTTCTGACTTGACGTACTAACAGCATTCGGGGGCATGATTTGAGTAATCTGGTGGGGTCACTGTTCAGCCAGCCCAGTATTTACGTTGAGTCTACCCAGCTCATAAAAAATTGTTAGAGTGACTTTGGACATTGTTGACCTTAAGCATGCATTTTGAAAGTAATAGGGCTCCACAGAGTTTATAGAGTGGTCTAGGAAGTGCTACAAGCAAGTCAGTCACACTTCCCACAGAGTACTCTGAGGAGTAATCTATAGAGGAGTTCGTGTGTTGAGGCGGCATAAAGTGACATGCGTAAGCTTTCACGAAAACACCGCTCCATTATCAGAGTTAGCATCCTTCGTGGTAATTTGGTGTTTTCAATGTTGAAAATATCATCTGTGACCTCCGAGTTGATGCTGTCAACCCAAGTTGTCAGCTACTTGATATTTGCAGCCCGAACTTGTTGGAAAATATTTTTTAGATTAGTAAATAGTGGCGACAGCCAATCACGGGGTACAAATATTTACGGAATGTCTGATAGAAAGGCTTTTCTTAACCTTACTTTTTACCCCCGCTGGGTCTTACTGTGATTTGAACGGTTTAGTATTTTCTGGTAGCCTAAATTTAAATCATCACTCTGTAAGGACGTTGTTTCAGTGAAAACCATTAATTATTTATAGCTAGACTTCCATTTTCAAGGACTAAAACCTCTAGATTTTAGTTAATTGGTAAGATTGTAGCATCCATAACTGAGGTCTTCCATGTAAAATGAATTCTCGAGTACTTCGGTAGCTCGACTGTATGAAAATGTAGTTATATACCATACAGGTAGTTATAACCTTCGTCATGAGCAAGTTGTGTAAGTGCCATCATCGCCAGAATCGGAGCAGCTTGTGTCTCATACGTTGCTGTAGTAATTGAAGATTCCATGATAGGTTGTGAAGGAGAGTCGCGCGAAATGTATGTATGTAGTGTTTGATCTTCCGGGTTAATTCATATCTGTAAAAACATTTTTTTTAATGTCAGCAGTTAAAGCATATTGATAGTCTCCATTCGATGGTCAGGGACTGCAGATCCTGTTGAAGATTCGGGCTGCGCTCCATGACGTCATTTACACTGATTCCAGATGACGCTTTATTTTAAGGCTTAAAAACTACTCTAAATTTAGAACTAATTGCGTCATCCGATTGTATACAATACTGCGTATTATAGTATGCCGCCTTAAAGTTACTACGTGAGGGCATCATACGACCAAGCGAGCGGTATAGATTGATAAATAATTTATATTGTTTGTTAATACAGTTGGATTTCTCCTAAATTAATAATTATAACAATGCATTAACCCGTTGCCACGTATGTTCTGCGCGATAGGTACACATTATCTCCAAGTTTGCAAATTCGTTCAAGCAAAATATCAGCTCCCAAAATAATATCGATGCAGCAGCTTATCTTAAATTCAGGATCGGCTACTGAAATGTTGTCTAAATACGACCAAGATAGCTTTAAAAAACTAAAGATTGGCAAATTCTTAATAATTTGTTTCATTCACAACCTAGATCTCAACACGTAATTGCTTTTATAGGCTCTACATCTGATAGATATGACACGTTTACATTTGCTTGGCACCTACACCTGACCACCTCGCCACCGAAACCGGGAATGGCCTAATATTTGGGCGGCATTTTGTGTTATAGCACATTTTGTTTTTAGCAATAAAAACATTGACATATTAAAATCTGACATTAAATCAACATTAAATAATATTACGGACTGGCTGACAAATAATAAGCTAAAAATAAATTTTGAAAAAACTAACATTATGAATTTTAGGAATAGATATAAGGGCTTGACTTTAGGTAATATTGATTATAATGGACATGAAATTGAGTTTGAATTTGAATTAACTGGAAGGAACACATACAAGTACAATATAACATAAAGTACACAAGTGAAATAAGAAAATTTTCATAGGCCTTACGCATGATATCGTCTATATATATAGTCAACGAATCAGCAGTACTATAAGCTTATTATGCCTACATCGAGTCATCGCGAAGCTACGGTATAGTGTCATATTTTGGGGGACTCTACTGACAGATTAAACATTTTCAAAGCACAGAAGCGCTGCGATAGATCGATTTGTAACCTTAAAAGCAGACAATCTTGTAAGGCCTTTTTCAAAAAGTTAAGGACTCTGACTTTCCCTGTTTATACATTCTAGAAACAGCATTGTTTGTCAAAAACAACGTTTGAAGCCTTCAAACATATTGTTTGAAGGCTTAAGCAGCCAAAGGCTTAAATGCAAAATTACGGTCTCAACCTCGTAAAACTGCTGTATATTCTGAGAGTTTCTTTGGTATGGCTCCCAAAATTTTCCGTAAATTTGCTGAATTGTATTAAAAATAATAATAATGTTACTGAGTTTAAAAATAAACTTTTATTTTAATTAACTTTTATAAATTTCAATGACAAGTTGGTACCCGTGTAATTATAATTGTATAACTTTAAGATGGAAATGTTATTGTAAAATGTGATATACTATAATATTTTAATGACGTTAAATTGGTAAAATGATATTTTAATTTTGGTATATTATGTGTAACATTTTCTACAAGTATTGTACATACCTTCTAGGTTAGATATGGATTTCACTGTTCCTATTATAATCCAACATTTGTAAAAACCCATATTTGTACAAATAGATTTATTTTGATTTTGTTATAAGGGATGTTTGAGAGCCTTGTGCCCGTTTTCACCAACAGCCTCTAAACAGTAACCTAACTAAGGTTCTCTTATATTAGGGGCTCCGTCAAATCATCCTCTAACCTAAATTCTGTTTCACCATCCTAAGGGCTACCTAAGTAAGCGTCCCCTAGTTAGGTGACGTTCAGTGCGGAGGTACTACGTCAACGTTTATCGATAAATTATTTGAGTTAACAATTTTATTGATATTTAGCTGCAAAAACCAAATAAAACACTTAAATTAACATTATTAACTCCAGTTTATTTTTAAAAAGGAGGGTCTACGGCTTGTAAATATGAGATAAATTAAAAGAAGTAAAAAAAAACCTTTTTTGGCTGTATGGCGAATTTCGTCAGTACCTAATAAATCGCTGTGACATTTTAATCTGTGGTCTCGTCTTGTCGTTTATATTACAATATAATTGGTCTGTTGTTGGTTGTTGCATGTGCATAAAATTAAAATTAATAATGTCAGAGAAGAGGAAACGTGGACAATATTTTTCGCTAGAAGAGCACAAAGAAACCATTTTAGAGACAGATGGGGCTACAAATAAGGCGAAAAACAGTGCTTGGATAGCCATTACAAATTCTTATAATTCAACGTACTTACCGGTCATCGTGGAATTCTAACAAACGTTTAATCTTTTGCAATATAAATAAAACACTCTCTTTTGATAACCTGTATCTTATGTAAAAATATTTGTCGTCAAATTTTTCAAAATCCTTCGTTCTTTCCCGGTGAATACGAGGTCGTCTAGACAAATTTTGGTCAACTAAAAATTATATATCTTCAATTGCTTCTAAATCTTCAAATAAATCGTGGTCACTATCCTTTTTATCACTAGGAGTAGTTATTGTTTGGATGTCGGAAGGATATCTCGCAAAATAACCTAACAATATACGTCACCTAAGTGTTACGGGGTCATCAATTCATCCCCTTAATTAAAAGGGCTCTCTAATGCTTAAGGTCTCACTTAACCGTCGGTGAAAACAAAACTTGCGTTAGGTGCCCCTTAAATTGGCATAGGAGACACTTAAATTTTAGGGGCTACCGGTGAAATCGGGCATTGGTCTATTAGGTAGCAAGGTTTTATCATGAGTCTCAACTTTCAACATGGCCGTTGCCAAAAGTATTTCGGACAGCTCACCTTGTAACGACACGTGCGAGTTGTTACGTAAATGTCCGGAACGTTGTCCGTTTCAGGTTTCTGCCTACTTCCATTGTTTGTTACCTTTGAAGTACTTGGGTTGTTTGTCAATTGACCTGGTTGCGAAATAAATGTTGCGTGTCTAATTTTGTTATGTTTTGTTATTCATAGCACTCGAAAAATTTAAATGAAATTCGAAATAGTGTACATTTTAAATTAAAAAGATATTCGAAATTCAAATTCAATTAAAGTTTTGTGGTCAGCATTCTAAATTCAAAAGTTTTGATTACCTATGTGACAGAACTTATGACCTTAGTAAGTGTGTTTACGACTCTGCCTTAACATTTAAATTGTTTTTCTGACACTTATGCAGGCGTTTTAAGATCCAAGTAATTCTGAAATATAAAATAAATTTATACTTAGAGCACAAACACAGACTTCTGTTTATTTATATTTATTATAGTTGTTACTAATACACCAGAAACTTCAAATTTGTTAAAACCAAATTTTAAAAAAATTATAAAATTACAATATTTTGTAATCAGTGAAACTTTAAAGTCTGTTTTAAAATCGTTCTAGGCGTATCGCATCTGGTTCATGAGCCCTACTAATCCTATGAATTCGAAAACAATTCTAGTTTACGTAAATGAAATTAATTGAATACTGAATTTGCTTTTGGTAATATACGCTTTTCATCTGCACTTAAAAGAATCGTTCCCATTTTATCACTGCTGCTATTAACTATAATTATAAATTGAGTATTTCCCTTTTTATATATCTGACGGCCAAGTAGCGAGTGGTCAGGAGCCCTGTCTCATACGCCGGATGCCCCAGGTTCGAGTCCTGTTCATTTGTGGCATTCATTTGTGTGATGAACATAAATGCTTGTTCTCGGGTCATGGTTGTTGATATACGTAGGTCAAACTGTTTTTAGAACTGGCCACTTGTAAACAATATAATAAAAAAATAATTTTTAATTTTGAAAATGGACCTCTTTGCCAATATTATTGAATATGTATTTCATTCATTTGTCATTTGTTTTACGATTTGGCGGCAAATTGAAAATTGTCTGTGTCACATCAGCATGGATTTAACGCGAGAAAATTTTCGTGCAATGATTTTTTATGACTTTCGATGTCATTTAAGTCAACAAGAGAGTTATAATAGACTACGATTGGCATTTCACGATAAAGCCTTATTTTACAACTGATTTAATAAGAATAGACGAGGTCGCACTAATCTCACCGATGATCTGCGTGAGGGACGGCCTTTTACGGCGACGACTGAAGATAACGTCAGTGTTGTGCGGCGTATGTTAGAGATTGACAAAATAGTCACCTATCAGCAGATTCGTACAAGCTTAGGCATCGGTACGAGTCAAGTGCACAAAATCCTCCATGAACATTTAGCGGTCAGGAAGCTATGTGCCCGGTGGATACCTCATAATTTGACCGAGGTGAAACGGTTGAGATTTAACGGAGGTGACTCAAAAGCTGTGTTCGACATACTTACGGGTGACGAAAGCTGGATTTACTGTTACGATCCCGAAACCAAAAGACAGTCTGCTCAGTGGGTGTTTCCATCCAAGGAGTTGCCAACTAAAGTGCAGAGAGGTCGAAGCGTGGGAAAAAAGATGTTGGCCTCGTTCTTCCGAACGGCGGTCATTTCACGACAATTGTTTTAGAGGAACGAAAAGCAGTTTCTGAGGTACACTAACAATTGTTTGCCACTTGTCTTGGAAAAAGTTCGGGAGAAACGACCTCGCAGTAGGATCCTCCTTCACCACGACAACGCCTCGTCGCACACTGCCTTGCGATTTTAATTTATTCACGAAAATAAAAGAAAATCTTCGAGGAAAACGTTTTATGGACGCCGCGGAAGCTGTGGCTGCGTTTCAATAGGCCGTCGAAGACTGGTGTCTCAGTGAAGTGTCTCAGTGGTTCCATCAGATGCAGCGATGTGTTGACGTGAATGGACAATATTTTGAAAAGATATAATAAAACTAATAACTAGCTAGTTTAATCAGTTTTTGATTTTCTAATAACTTTCAGTTTGACCCTCGTATTGTGTATGTTTATTTTGGGTTCCCCCCTAGTTCGCTGTATGGTCATCCATAACAAAGGCTCTGTTTACTTTGGGGCCATACAGTCGGTGTGTGTGTCCGGGGAATTATTATTATTATTATTTATGAAAAATACAATAATCGAACAAAAATAACTCTTAGCTAAACATATTTATCCCTGTTATTTACGAGGTGTCCTTGTATGGAAAATAATAAAAATTTATTAAAAAACACAACGAGGAAGCTATTTTCAGTTGTTTTCATTGTTCTCTGATGCTACCCTCATAATCCGGCCGGCACCAATCGGCACATCCAGGCGGCAAAATCGACTATAAATGCCGCCCAGGCAATGCCATATCAGGTTTGCGAAGACTGCGTTTGTTCCAATAATAGTACGGGCTGTTCTTTTCCTTTCATCAGAACACAACTACATAAAAGTTTGAGCGTTCAAAAGAGGAAGGACCTTAGTACCATTTAGACTCTAGAACATCTCAGCTCATGAGTTTGTTAGTTTTCACTGCTCATTCTTTCACTATAGTATTCTCATAAAATTTTCATCTTTATGATGATAAACACTGATGCCTGGATCCCGCGTTAACTCGTGAACTGCTGTTTGAGGGTGTTCGTCTTCTGGATACTTGGGGGGAGGGGAACTTGTCGAGCTAACTGATGCGATAAGAATAATGTTCTATAGTCATAAAGAGAGAGAATAATTTTGTATACTTTCTGGCCAGTTCTTTTTCATGAAGGTTTTTCCGAACTGGTGGTAGAGTCTTTGTTTTATGTGACGTCAATAAGAACAAGTAATTTTCAATGTTGAGAAATAATTATTTCATTTCAGCATTTCAGTTGTCGTAACATTTCTTATCCTGTCTCTCCATCTTCAGCCTTGGTGCTGGTATACGAGTACCACCCTGGGTGCGTGACTATGATGGCGAAGTACCTGAACGGCACTGGCGTGGCGCCGGAGGCCGGGGGCTTCCACGATCCCTTCTCCAATGACCCGGATGCTCCCAGACCGTATACCCATCAGGTAACTCTTTGTTTTTGAGACTGATCGAATTACAATTTAAAATTTTTAAAACATTATTACTTTTGAATATAAAAATTTAATATTTTTATGAAGCTGTGTGCATGCGTTTGTGTGATCTTTTATTTCGTCGGCTGCGCACGGCGTACAAATGTTTTCGTCATACAATTTATTCGATATAATGTCAAATTATATTAAACTTAGAGAAAAAAAACTGATTTTTGGTTGATTCGATCATGTTATTTCGACGCAGTTTATTCTGGAATATATTTGTTTTGTATTTGCGACAATTTTGTTCATAGCTAAGAACATATCTCATTTCATGTACCTTTTATCACAATTCACTTAATTTTAATTTGCTTATGGGTATTCGTTCTAATCTAAGCTCTCTCTATGTAATTTGCAGAAGAACACTATGCTGCGCGCAGTGGCGTCCGGGCAGCTGCTGCCAGAGGCGGTGTTGTGGAGTCTCTTGGTGCAGCTCACTGCGGCGCTGAGGGCCATCCATACTACCGGCCTGGCTTGCAGGTATGTTGGCAACTGAGAAACTTACAGATCCGGTGAAAATGTAGCTGATAGACCATTTCTTACGGTACTATCGGTTCGCTCTCTTCCCTCTAAAATTGTTGTGGAGGGTTATGG
This sequence comes from Marasmarcha lunaedactyla, assembly GCA_923062675.1. Taxonomy (NCBI): domain Eukaryota; kingdom Metazoa; phylum Arthropoda; class Insecta; order Lepidoptera; family Pterophoridae; genus Marasmarcha; species Marasmarcha lunaedactyla. The sequence goes on along the minus strand of OV281339.1, from coordinate 4,630,825 downwards.
CTCGCTCTCGCGTTATGAAGTCGTGAAAGTCCGTCCTACACACAGTTTGTGGAAGAAGAGTTTTGCCGAACTAACAGATGCAGATAAGGAAATGTTCGTATAACACACAAAAATTTTCTTTTAAAATCCCCAATTCAGGTTTATTAATTGATTGAGTTCTTTTTCAGCAAGTCCTTTTATGAACTGCTTGTTTGGAGACTTGCAATGTATAATGTCAACAAAAATAATGATAAAGAGTTCTTTCATTATTTGCGTTAAATGCATAATTTTGCATTGCACACACTGTGTGTGACGCCCTGTCACAATACCCAACAACGGCACGCAAAAAGATTTATTACGACAAGCGCTTTGCTGGTTGCAACCTGCCAGTTATCAAGATTTGACCACATAACCCACATTTCTAAAATCCAAGAAGAACATAACATTTAGTAACTGGTGCGTCAATATGTAAAGAAAAAAAAATGTGTTTTATATTCAAATATATAAGAATTTTATTTAATTTTTAAACAATTAACCTTATTTATGTAATTTGATTGATTCTAACTAGATAAATAAGGTACTGTATCAAAAAATATAAAACCGATTAAAAGCGTTTACTAATTGCATAATCATCAGAAACCAAAAAAGTAACCTAATTAGGAATGTTAGGTAAAAATAATCGGATTCTAGTTCAGAAAACATTTCGAGATATTTCGGTATTCATTATATTTTGTTATATTTGAATATTTCGGTATTCATGCAGCATTTTCGAACTTATTTTTGGTTAAACAGAGCGCTCGCAATAAATTAATGTCATCAAGAATCCATAGAAAAGTAGAGTGGTTTAGTCCAGGAAATATAATTTATTTAATTATTTTATTTACAGAAACCGTAACGCTATGTATATATAATTATATACGATGTTTAAGCGTAAGGCCAAATACAGATTCCCAAATGAAATTGTAGTAGTATTTTGCGGTACAGACAAAAGATTTAGTTTTGAACTAATGCAATATAGTAAAAATGTATTTCCGGACAAACGAATTCTCTTAAAGTAACTTCTGAAGGATGAAATAATGTTTCAAATTATTGACAAGTGTGTACGCATTAAGCAAATAATCAAAGCAAGCAGGGGTCGGGGTAATGTTTTAATAAAAAAACGAAGAAAGCACCAGGATAGACTAGAGCGGGTATTAGATCACTTTATAGTAGATATAAAACTTTGTAACGTGATTTTTAAAATTAGTTACTTCATGAAGTCAGAAATATTCAAATTGTTTTCTCAAATCTCCACAATCTTTCAGAAAAAAATATACATATACATATACATACACCTCAAAATAACTTAAGCAATAAAATTGAAAAGCAGAATTTGAAACATGTGTCCGAAGTCATATTTTTTTAATATAATAGTATAAATGAATATAACTAATTGATCTTATCCATTATAAATCCAAAATACAGTTTCTTTTTTGTGATTGCATAAGGTCGTATGTGAAATATTTATTTTTACCTTTAATTTATATAAATATTTTAAACATCAGATTTGCTTTCAATAATAAATACCTATTAAAATTAGATGGTATTTATCTACATCTGTTTTCTGTCTTCATCTACAAGGACGACCGTGGTGGTGGACGACTAGCGGTTAGTAGCCCCGCTTCATACGCCGGAGGCCCCAGGTGCGAGTCCTGGCCGGGGCATTAATTTGTGAGATGAACATAGATGTTTGTTTTCGGGTCATGGTTGTATATGTATGTTAATTCTGGGTTCCCCCCAGTCCGCCGTATGGTCATCCATAACACAAGCTCAGCTTACTTTGGTGCCATACAGTTGGTGTGTTTGTCTGGGGACTTATTATTATTTATGATTTATAATTTACGTATTATTTCATTTTTTATTTGATCTCTTACTTTTTTAACCATGAAATAATTTGTATCATTCGTTCAGTAGATTCAGCTTTTATTGGTTAGGATTAAATGGTTTAAGAATTCAATGACAGATTGTTGTTGAAATTGTCAAACAAACGAGTATTTTCTATTTCTAATATAAGAATAGATCACGCATTGCTATTTATCCAACCACTGAACACTAAGACCGTGTCCTCCCGTGGCAGGAACCTCGAGGCCACGAAAGTGATAATGTCCGGGTGCCGCGTGCGCGTGGCGTGGCCCGGCGCGCCCGACGCGGTCACCCACCCGCCCGCTGACGTCACGCAGGTATGACGTCATTGATGCACAGACAACTGTTGTTATGGGTCATGCGTGCGTAGTTAAAGCAAACCTTTACTAACGTCTTTTGGGGGGAAGTGAGGATATAATTTTTCATTTATGATAAAAACATAGTTAAAACAAGGGAGCACTTATTAAATCGATGTATTTTACAATATTAAACGTATGATAAAATATATCTCTTGATTTCTCTGCACAGAAGTGATCGTATTGGTATTTTATTGAATTCTTAAAGAAGCTTTATTTAATTATATGTGGTTTATATGCAAGGTTCATTTTATAACCAGTAATATAAATTTATACAGTTTAATTGGACATGGAAGTTAAAACATAAACAAAAGATGCATTGTCGCTGAAACTTGCAATATCCCAAAACATTATCTCAAACTCAAGCACCGTAATCCCCCTACTTTGCCACCGCAGGCGCAGCAAGAGGACCTCTTGGCGCTGGGGCGGCTGGCTCTGGCGCTGGCGTGCCGCACGGCGCACTGGGGGCACACCCCGGCCTCCATGGACCTTGTCGCCAAGACCTACTCCGCGGACGTCAAGCATCTTATACTGTGAGCATGGAAATTTGAAAAAAAAATCAAGTTTTGCCATAAAGTACCGTCGAAGACGTTGACGCTCTTAATAGGAAAATCGTTGCAAGGCGCGTCCTGGCCGTTCATAGTTACGCGTCACTCGCATTTCATGATATTCGCAACGGTCCTTTGCTGAGATTGTACACTCCTTCGTCCAGTGTGAGGCACATTTTTATATGAAGTTACGATATAGCCTCATATTCATCTCTGTCTTTGAAGTTTTCATACAGAGCCGTTTTTAATCTTTAGTGTTTTGCCCCTTTTGTCCATCGTGTTAAAAAAGGTTTAATTTTATAATGGCAATGTCAAAATATCTGAATGGCATGGAAAAATAACTATGTCTTTATGCTTGATGAGATGTGTGTAATATGATATCAACGACATTTAGATAAACTATTTCAAATATGGCTAATGAATGTACAGTCCCTGGCTTTGGCACTGTAGTTTTGTTATAACAGTTTTGCCATTGCTTCAGTTGCGGACGAATTTCTGTAGGTTCTGTGCGCTGTTTATTAATTTAACTGTTTATTGCTACTACATTATTTATTTTAATTTTATTTAGAGTGTTTAAATATTCCGTTGGAACTTTTTCATAACGGGTAAAAAAGGTGATCTTTCACCACTCAAGAAAGCTGAAGTGAAGGCCCTCGTAAACACCAAATCATTTTCGAATCGTGAAATTTCATGAAGATTGAAGGTATCTGAAGATAGCGTACGACGCATAAAGAAGAAGATTGAGTCAGGGTACGAATTGAGCCTAAAGCGAAAGAACAGATTCGGCAGAAAGCCTATTTTCACCCCAAGATCAGAGAGGTGTTTAAAGAAAATTTGCCTAGAAAACAGATTTGCCACGACTAAAATAATAAAATTTCAAATCCAAGATGCTAGTGTGAATTCTTCTGAGCGCGCTGTTCGCAGAAAATTAAAAGTGCTAGATTGTAAGGCCTGCCGCCCCGCCAGGAAGCCCAAGTTAACACCTGCAATTGGGCAAAACAGTGGCGTGATAAAGACGCGGACTTCTGGCGATCGGTAAGTTATTATAATTTCATCACAATTGATATATTTAATAACATTGAGTACTTATCATATTTAATATATCGAGTTAGTTAATAAATTAGGCAAGACCAGCAAAGATTTTTATACTTTTTCTCTTTTTTACTGGTCGCAGGTTCACACCGCTCGCGTTGTGAGGGATGCCGTAAAAGCCAATGCGTTCGCAGAAATGGATGATCCACCCCACAGTCCGGACCTAGTTTCCAGTGACTATTTCCTTTTTTAAATCTGAAAAAGGAGTAGCGGGGGCGAAGATTTTCGGATGATAATGAAATGATAATGAATCCGCCATAGAGAGCCATTTTGAAGACCATTTTCAGAATATTTTTTAAGTGGTTTAAAGGCCTTGTATTCACCATGTGAAAACTGTATTTCACTTGAGGATGATTACATTGAAACATAAAAATAAAAAAAAATATCATTTTTTTTCATTAAGTACCCTAGGCCGCGAACTTATCAGCCGCCCCTCGTACATTCATGCATTGATAACATGCCGCGTAGAATTATAGCTCTAATAGAGGCTAAAATTGGCTAAACGAAATATAAAAATGGCAATCGATTATTTTAAAACGATGTTTTATTCGTGATAAAAATAGGTAATTAAGCGGGTAATAAAATAAATATATATTGCATATATTAAAGACAATAAAACTGTACAATATTACCTGATAATTAAAATTTAACATTTAATTCTAAAGTGCGTCTAATAAATTGGCCAGGGACTTTACAGTAAATAATTACATATATATATATATATATATATATATATATATATATATGTATATATATGTATATGTATATATATATATGTATATATGTGTATGTATATATATAATACAGTAAATATAGCAGTGTAAAATTATTTAGTTATTATAACTATGTTAATGGACGACATCTCCTGTTGCCTTTTTGTTAAACCAGTTAAAGTCAATTTACTTCGAATGTATATAAAATATTTCAAAAGAAAACAATTTCGTTACGTAATTTCAACCTTTGATGAGAACTATTTTCACAATATAACTAACAAATTAACAGGAAAATTAAAAAAAAAACTATTATTTTTGGCACTCGAACCCTAAATATAATTCTCTTTATAAAAATCACTTTTAGTATTTATTTGCAGTAATATTCAACTGGTCTGTACCACAGAACTTATAATAGAGAGAAATAGAATGCGTTTGTTTGAATTTACTTGCAGTGCCACTGATGCTACATTGCTCCCAACTTCTTGCTAATAGCCAACACGCACAAATAATTTCAACCAATCACACCATTTCAACACGTGCACCTCTCGATGTACGTATGGCGCAGATTCGTTGCGTAAATCGAGTATGAGTCCTATAAGACCTATGCTTGGTTCACGCTTCCGGCTCGCGTTCCTTTCTATTTCCCTATATTAGAAGCTCTGTCAGTATTTTGCCGTATTGGAAAATAAATTTCGTCGTGTTGAGCAATAATTTTGTGTCACGGCGGCATCTTTCAAAGTTTAATTTATATTTATATATTATAAACAGACATTTATATTTTATGCCCTAGCGCCATAGTTGAATAAGTGCGTTACGGACTGTTCTATTCTGTTCTTCCCGCTGTTGGTGGATAATACTGTTGGTGATCATTTTATTATACAGCACAAAATTCGTATAGAACAAAAGAGCATAATGCGTACAATAGGATTTCTTAGGAGATGAGGTTTCAATAGATTGATTTCATTCATTCCTCCAAAATAAACACTGATTGTCTTATAATTTTTTAGCATTTGAGGTTTTTAAAATTGTATTTTATCTTCTACAGGCTTGTTAAGTATATTTTCTATACCATAGGCACTTTAACATTTTTCTTGATGAACATTTCCAATAAATGTGTTACGAATGTTAACTATGAGTATTATCAAGTTTCGTAAGACGGGTATTACATTATCATATATCTATGATCATATATAGGATCGTTTCTCTGGTCCTATATACAGTATGGATACCACTTATGGGCAATAAATGAAACCTCATACTTGTTATCGCCTTTTCTAACAGTATACAAAAAATGAAAGAAATCGGTCCAGTAATTAGGTCAAAAACCAGAGTTTTAATTTTGAGCAAATTCGTAGAGACACACTCTGTAGATTTGCTACACTAGGTCAATGAGTCAATGAACTTGAATTAACATTATTTAGTACTTAGTTGGAGAAATGCGACGTTGCCACGTAGTGCGTTATTTGCCGAGCGCGGGAATTCCCGTGAGTGGGGCGCGTGCAGGGTGGACACACCAGCTGTTTTGCCGCCCTACCGTAAAAGGATGCTAAGTCCAAAATCATATTTTTGAGAAAAATGACAAAAACCCGCCAAACTTGTTTTCTAAAGTTGTATGTAAGATAGCATGTTATAATCAGTTAGTTACCACTGTTTTGTAAAGGGAATAATAATCGGTTAATAAATAAGTTGAAAGAGAAAATGATCCGAGATTATGTTTATAATGTTTTTGCTTTAATCACTTAGTACATAGTGTTTTAAAATTATCATAACGGTACTTAAAAGCGTTCTTATTAAAAATTATTAAGTGTAGTTAGAGATAAAATAAATAAAGAAGTAGACAGTGAAATCTTATGAATTGTTTTTACGTGTTACGCCTAGACGGGACGAGTCGAATCGCTCCTGTTAAAATTCATAAATTCAATCGTAAAAACAAAAAATAAACATTTATTATAATAGGTACATAGTCCATTCCTTGAAATAATTTGTTAATTATTAATAACAATAATAATAAAAACTCTAATAATGCAAAAATACGCTTATTTTAGTGCATTGATGATTATCATAGTTCCTTTTCTTGTAAATAAGTATTCAATACCGACATTGCACCTTTTGCACTATTTATGACTTATGTTTTTTGCCAACTGGGAAGTTATGTTTCGTCACTCGTCAGTTCACCGCTAGACTTCCGGGCCGCTGCGCATGTATGTGCCTACTGCAGAGATTTTTGATACTCGCGCTCGCGCATTGTGCAGTGATTATTGTAAACTGTGGTTAGGTTAGGTAGTTTAATTTATTCAGTATTTATTTGTTATGGTGACATTGACACTAGGTACTTGACTTTTGTGTGTGTGTGTTTTTTTTAACAAAATACCGCGACAACAACAGCATTTTTACAGTGCTGCAAAGTATACATACATGATTTTAATGTATGTTGAATGTCGCCAGAATGCAGTGTTAACTTTACGTATGTATCGGGAGAGATTTGGCGCAACTTGCACCTGTCCTACAATATAGGATAGTGCGCCATGATTGGGTTTATTTTCAGTTCAGTTAAATCGTGACGAAATAAAAAAGCACGGTTAAAAAATGAAAGTAAGTGATTTTTTCTCATTACGTCGCAAACCGTAAAACAACAATCGAAGATGGCGGCGCCGTGCTGCCTATCGCGCCATGCGTGTGCATCGTTGCCACTCTTCTGCTGAGGCTAAGGTGCGTCGTCAAACAGAGTGTTATACTGATACTGCATTTATTTTGCTATTTATTTTGTTTGAAAATGAAAGTTGTTTAATTTGCGGTTTTTCGTGTAATATTCGATTGAGTTATACTTCTGTGGACTATTATTACTTGTGGTTTCATTTTTTGCCCATGAGTGGTATCCACACTGTATATGACCTCTAGTCATATCTGTGTATTACATTATCATAGTTCTATGACCCTATTGTTGTCGTATGTCCTTGCAATGCAGCACGAATTGGTTATGTATACTGCTGTTACTTCGGCAGTGTGTATTTCACATTTGTTTTTTTTTTCATAACCTGATACATTATTGACCTCTCTCGCTAGGTGGCGCATGGTTTACATCGGCTCCGTAATAAATAATTGTTTACAAATGTTATAGTTAATCAAATAGCAAACAAATGGTGATTTCTTTAAGTACATTCAATAGTTACAAAGTGTTTGCACTCTTTTAGACTCAATATATAAGAAATCAATTGACGGCCTGTTTGGTGTCGAGGTAAGTAGTCTTGCCTTCCATGCCAGAGGTCCCGGGTTGGAATCCTGGTAGGGGCAGATATATTATTATATTTGCTTTCTAGTCATGGATGTGTATTTAAGTTTATTTCATATATTTATATACATATAAAAAAATATCTATTTGTGTTTATATATTTCTTAAGTTTATTTATCCGTTATCCATATAGTATCCATAACACAAGTTCTTTAATGATACTTAATTTGGGCTAGCTAATGTGGTGTGATTGTTATAAATATTTATTTATTTATTTATAAATCAAGGAATATAAAAACCTCTATTATTTTCTGAATAAATTGACGTTACCAGTGCCTTTTGTCCCATACATAGTAAAATAAACAATTATCAATCATAACTGAACAGTTTCCAACAAAGTGAAGTGCAAAAGAGTGAATTTTTATTTTGACAAAAATTAGAAAACTTTAATAATCTTATTATAAAACATAATGGTTTACTTAATTAAAACGGAAAGAAATTGTGCGGGTGTAAACAAAGTACAAAGGATAAACAATAGTTAAAATGCACAAATTGTGGAGATAACTATGACTTACCTTGTGCCAATATCACCAAAAAGCAAACGGCAGAAATATCTACATCAACACTCTAAACCTAGAAATGTCAACTGTGTAAGAGTAAGATGCGCAAAACAGATAACGAACACTTCTGTGAGGACCTCCCCTATGGAACAAACAGCACCTGACAATGTAAACCGTCGCGTGAAGAGTAACCCACTGAAGAGGCAGGACACTAAGGATCATAGTAATTATATTCAACGAGACAAACTTAGAGACATAATTTCAGCAGAAATACAAAAAGCAATCAGTCTTATGGTTGAGGATACAATCACAAAAAAGTTAGGTAATGAACTCAGGGCAATCCGAAACGAAAATTGCTGAATACAATGTTTCGATAAAATTTTTAAGCGATAAATTCGATGAAATGCTAACAGCCTTTACTACGATGACTCAAAAATTTGTCACAGTCGCAAAAGAAAATATTGAAATCAAGGAAGCGTTACACAAGTTAACTCACAGAATTAACCAAGTGGAGCAGTACTCGCGCTCAAACAATGTTAAGATACAATGTGTTCCTGAGAGTAAGTCAGAAAATCTAGTTTCAATAGCGCAACAATTGGCGAAGACTGTTAAGATCGATTTAAAGGAGACAGAAATTCTGAAATGCACTCGCACAGCCAAGCTCAATCCAAACAATACAAGATCTAGATCGATAATAGTGAATCTAAGTAGTTCAAGACTTAGAGACGCTCTCTTAGCCGCATGCATCAAACATAATAAAGTCAACCCTGATCAAAAGTTAAACACACGAAAACTTGGAATGGGAGTAAACACCAAAACCCCAATCTATGTAAGCGAACACATGCAGCTACAAGAAAAAGGCGAAAGAATTGGGTTAGAGACGGCAAAATATTTGTACGAAAACAGGAAAATTGAAGCTACGTGTACATTAGAAATAAGGACGTACTAGACAGTCTTGCATAGAGTGTAACTCCTAACCTTTAGATAGTGAACGTTTCAGTATAACATGTTATCACATTCACGCCTTTAAAAATTTATTAACAAAACACGCGTGGTACTTAACCAAAATAAATGAATTATTTCAAAACGTCTTGTTAAATGTTTGCGATATCATTGTTTTATCCGAAACATGGCTAAATGATATTGTTTGATTGCCTGTTTACAGGCGAGATCGTTGTACATCGGGTTTTCACGCTAGGAAATCGGGTGGAGGTATTTTAATAGCCATAAAAACATCAATTGCCTCGGAAAGAATAATAGAATTGGAAAGCGATTGTGACGACTTGTGGATTAATATTCTTTAAGTAGTAGTAACAAACTTTATAAACTGGAGCATTTCATTACGAAATGCAATAAAGATTTAAATGACATAGATCAAGTTACGATTGTCGGTGATTTAAACTTGAGTAGTATTCAATGGACAAAACAATTAAACTACCTATATTGTTTACCCGACGCTAAAAACAATTCCCTTGGTTGCACTTTAATTGACTTTGCAATTAAGCGGCCGTTTTTCGAAAGTCGTAATAAACAGATACGAATCTGATACATGCCCAATACTGTCTGGAGTTCCAGAGGGTTCACATTTAGGACCTCTTCTATTTAATATTTTTATTAATGACATTGTATCGTGTTTTCAAAATTCGAATTATTTTTTATTTGCTGACTACCTTACATATCCGGCGCCATAGGCTGCAACAACGACGAAGCATTATTGCAGAAAGACCTTGACAGACTAGTAAATTGGTGTGAAACAAATAATATGACGCTTCATATTGACAAATGTTACCACGTACGTTATTCACGTAGCCGTAGCCTAAATACATCGAATATTTACACACTGAAATGGCAAATAATACGGGTAAATTATATTAAAGACTAAGGAGTTTTCCTTGACGCCAAACTGCAGTTAAACAAGTACATCGAAGAAATCTCAACAAAATCTTTGAAAATGCTCGGGTTCATAAATCGCAATACGAAAGACTTTTCTCCAAATCCAGCTACAAAAATATTGCTTTTCAACACTTTGGTTCGTAGTAGGCTGGAGTACTGTAGTCCAGTATGGAACCCGTTTTACGCTGTGTACATCAGAAGGCTCAAAAGAGTTCAGAAGTAATTTGTGTAGCATCTATGTTTTAAAATGAAATTGGAAAAACAGTATGAAGAACGCTTGTCATTTTAAAATACAACGCTTATCAGCTCTGCGAAAATTACACGATTGCTTATTCCTGTACAAGCTAATTAACGGATTCATAGACTGCCCCAGTTTATTGCAAAAAATTGCTCTAGATGTCCCTCCAAAGGTCCGACTCACAAAACGCAGAAACATTTTTTTTACTGTGACACGCAGACAAAGGTTAATCCTTGGACATTTTGCTCCACTTGTTAGAATTTTTCGAACATATAACGAACTCAGTCATCAAAATCAAAATGCTACTTGTATATTGTATAATGTCTACATTACGCCAGATACTGTTTTGCTAATAGATGGTTATGATTGTTTAAGACCTAATGCTTTCTATTCATCTCAATGGACATGTTTTATTGACAATTAATTTTTATTTTTTTATTGTAATTGTAACTGTATTGTACATTAAATTTAATTTTATTTGACACTTTTTACTTTTTGTTTGTTGTATTTAATTTAAATTTGTTTCTTTGTAATAAATCTTATTGATACCTATTTTTTAATTTAGTTCTATAATTTTTGTAATTTTAATTTATATAATTTTAGGTAACCGGTGTTGTAAACCAACATAACAATGTGCATGCTGTGTTTGCCTACAAAAGAGGCTTCATTTGAATTGTATCTTTTAATTGATGAATCGTCCTTATAATGTAATGACGTAAGCCTTGTTGGCAGACCTTTTAACAAATAAATAAATAAATACAAAATCCACCATATTCTAAATTGTAAGGCAGTTAAGTATTATAATTGTTTTATAGATGGAGAAAAAGTAAGTACAACAAAATTTTTGGCGTATGTTCCATATGCTTTGTGTTATTTTAAAATTATTGTTGGCAAAAATGGTTGCTGCCTGTCCGGCAGATACTAATCTTAGCCGTTATCGACGTTTTATTATTTTCCTCTTATTATTCTTTCTCAGTAATAACACAATACACACTGCTGCGGCAATAGCATTATACATTACCAATTCGTGCTGCATTCAATCCACTATGATAATGTTATATACGTATGTGATTCTAGAGGGCATATCGTTAGGATCAGAGACAGAATATATGATATATATGCATATATGATAGCGTAATACCTCCCTAAGAAAGGAATACCTACTTGACACGGTAGTACCTCAACAAAGACTTATTTCATATTTTTCATATTTAACGTTTTTGTGTGTAGTTACCTGATCACGGCGACTCCGGCGCGCCGCTCCGTCACCGACCTCATGCCGATGATTGGTGCCCGATTCTATACCCAGGTAAAAATATGAATGAATGAATGATGTATACGAATGAATGAGTGATGTATAAATTTGACGACCGAGTAGCGTACCGGCCAGGTTTGAGTCCTGGCCGGGGTATTCATTGAAGATAAATGTTTGTTCTCGGATCATGTTTGTTGATATTTATGTATGTTTATTCTGGGTTCCCCCCAGTTCACTGTTTGGTCCATAACACAAGCTCTGCTTACTTTGGGGCCATACAGTTGGTGTGATTGTCTGGGGATTTATTATTTATTATAAAGATCTACCTCCTGGCCGACATTTCACTTCACAACACCCCCCAACCATTACCTCTGGGCTTCGAAAGCCGACGTTTACTGTCACTGATATTTAACACACACTCACTCACACAGACTCATAGTTGAGTTTATTAAGTTTCTAAATCTTTATTAAGGCACATAAGCTGGTTGTTAAATTCATTAAATAGGAATAGCACTGTATGCTGAAATACAAGTCCGAAGATTTAGTTCGGCAGCAACGACGTTTGTTTGTATGGTAATCTTTTGAGGCCTAAAGAGTTTTACTAAAATTTTTACAATCAAATACAATAAAGATTATTATTATTATTAGCATGTGATTTTATTTAACGATGTTCACGATGAAGTTATGTTTCTTTAAATTTTGAAAATAGGTAATAAACAAGTTTTCCTTAAACTTGTTTTTTTACCTCCACGGTATGGTGTGACAGAAACTTTGCTGGGTCAACTAAATAATATGTATATTTATGAATGCAATGTGTTACTCATATTGAATAATGCTTGTGTAATTTAGTGTTTAGTTGACGTATCGCATTCTGACAACTTCGAGGTTCCTAGCATTTCTGTTTTCTTTTTGTGATTTTTCTGTTTTAATTGTAATACAACATTTTTGTGTATATTTACAGGTGAAATCGTAGGGTAAGGTGTCAAATAAATATCCGTAAAATCATCGTAATATAATTAAATGTGTTATCGTTCCTCCACACCAAACGGCCTGTTTGGTGTGGAGGTAAGTACCCTTGCCTTCCATGCCAGAGGTCCCGGGTTCGAATCCTGGTAGGGGCAGATGTTTTATTATATTTGCTTTCTAGTCATGGATGTGTATGTATGTTTATTTCTAATATATTTTTACATGAAAAAAAATTACTTTGTGTGCTTATATATTTCTTAAGTTTATTTATCCGTTATCTAGTATCCATAACACAAGTTCTTAATGATACTTTATTTGGGCTATATATTGTGGTGTTATTGTTAAAAAAAATGCGAAAATGCGATCGTTCGCTTACTTGGAAATTCATATTTTAAAAAGATAACCTTGTGTGTTCTCTTAAACTGCCTGTTCGAAATAATTATACTTTATTTAAAAAATCCAATATTATTGATCGACGTGAGCGAACTAAAAATTGCGAGCATAACATAGTAGCGGGGTTTATTTCCCTATTTCATCTCAACGCCTTCACAAATGATAAGTGATACAAATCAGCATTATCAACTTTTAAACCCCGCGGCTCATTGGCGCAGGTGGAAGCGTTGGAAAGACGCTCGGACGCGTTCGAGACCCAGCTGGCGCGCGAGATCGACAACGGACGCCTGCTGCGGATCCTCATCAAACTTGGCGTGGTCAACGAGAGGCCAGAGTCAGTATATACAGGATAAACACAATTTTTCGATGTTACGATGTTGCTAAATACAGCATATCAACAGAACTAAACCCTCACTGATTTTTGTCACCTTACGTAAACTTACAATATACAGGGTGTTTCCCATAACTTGTTAAGCCAATGCCAGATGATAGAGAACTACCATACATAGTTTGAACTTCCATGTATGTTTGTTTCGAGAACATAGCATATTTTATTTTTTTGAGGATCCTACAACGAAATGACTTAAGTGTTCTGTACCTTTTTGTATGGGTCGACATTTTTCTGCAGCTTTTTTCTTTAACTGAGTTGCAATGAATTGTAGTTTCACGAGTAAAACAATCAACTCCCTCTTACGCACGAAACTTTCAATAAATTGGTGAAATCAGGTCTAAATGTGATTTTGTGGTAGTATGTAGGTATTTTAAACAAGATGCAAAAGAAAAGGGTCAAGTTAAATTAGATCTTGTTTGAATAATTTTTAAGTATTTTATTGAATGCAATACTCAAAAAGCGTTCCTAATCAAAGTTACATTTGAGTCTCCAAAACAAGAACTTTAAATACATTGAAATGGCTTGAACAAGTGCCATAATTTTTATGACTATCAAGATATTTTTGATTCGATGCCACTATATATATTTTTTGTGCTATATACTATTTCAAAAATAATGATCTATCCCTTCTCCACCAATCAGGCTGAACATGGACGCCTCCTGGGCGGAAACGGGCGAGCGTTACATACTGAAGTTGTTCCGCGACTACGTGTTCCACGGTGTCACTGCCGACGGGCGCCCGTACCTTGACAACGCCCATCTTACGCAGTGTCTCAATTTGTTGGATGCGGGCTCGTCACACAGGGTACTTTTAGCGACAAAATGAAGGGTTTTTCTGTCTGGCCTTTCATTTATTTATTAGCCTCGACACATAGATAAAGAGATAAGAACAATTATTTTTTTCTCCATGTCCATACATTTTTTACTTTCTTTAGCCTAATAGACCTTGTTACTCATTTTTATGACTGAGTTAGGATAGAAATACAAATCACGCATACTGTCAAAGTATTCCAACCGTATCTAAGACTATTCATTATTTTAGTAGCTGAATTAAGGAAATATGCAAGAAAATAGTTAACCCCCATTTGACAGCAAGTTGAATAAACGTAAGTTTTGTTTTGGAAATTTAAATTATGTTCCCCATATTTTTTAAATCAAACAGTAAAATAGTTTCTCGTAAATTAGTCCGAGATATAGCGTTGCAAATACAAAAGTCATAGTAAGCCGGCTGATATTAACAGCGATAGTTGATCTTATGTGACTAGTAAGTGAACCGATCGTCAGCTGCTCAGGTCGCGGTGGGTGTGGAATTGGGAGGTTGCGAAAGTGGTAGAAAATAAAAATAAATTAAGTGATAGTACGCCGGTCGAAACTTTTTCCATAAATAGTTGTTATCATAATGAGCTGAAAAATAATCGTCAGCTGCATAGTGGAGCGATGGAATGTCCGTTCTCAATTATTTCCATATTTCGACTTTTTTTTAATTAGCTTCATTTTAGTATATGTTCATTTCATTTAACACGCGATATCATTTCATATTATGAATTTTGTTCAAAATAAAGAAAGACAAAAATATGATGTGAACGATTCTGTGCATTCACTGCGTCAGCTGACGGACTTTCCACCGCTATACACGCAGCTGCTTGTTGTTTTCGTACTATTAATTATTTAAAGAATCACGTTGTTAAATTTCATTCGGCGTAATATAACTTTATTTTACGTTTCTTTTTACAAGTTCATGCGAGCAGCTGACGCATAATCCCCCCTCCACTATGCAGCTGACGATTTTTTTTCAGCTCAGTACGATAACAACTATTTATGAAAAAAGTTTCAGCCGGCGCACTATCACTTACTTTATTTTTATTTTTTAGCACATTCGCAACCTTTTAATTCCACACCCATTGCGGGTGCGCCAGCTGACACTTGATTCAGTTGTAAGTCATTCGAGATCTATTGAAAAAGATGTCAAGCAATCCGTGTAAAATCACTGCCCAAAATGCAACGCTACCTCCCGGACTAAATGGAGTCCAATTCGGACTTAAGCTTTTATCCCTAATAAAATAAGTTATTCTCTAATAAGGAGTAATTATTTGTTAGATTGTGTAATTTATCCGAAAAACTTGTGAATTATAATTATTGTTTATGACTGGGCTTTATAATATTCCCCCTGCATTTTGATATTTTTCTGATTTAAATATTTCGGTCGAATCACAAGAAGTATTTTCCGTATAAATTAGTTACTTATGTCTTTTCTTAATTTTACGCACTTTACAAATTATTATATTTAATTTTCTATGCTCAAAACGCTGACCATCTCTTCCAGGTGGAGCTAATGTCTCGCGACGAGCAGAGCGTGCTTGTGGTGTCGTATGCTGAGCTTAAGCATTCGCTGGAGACCGCGTTCGAGGAAGTGATGCAGGCCGCGACGCCCCAGTGACCCTTGCCCAGCCACCACGTGCCGCCGCTGGACTGCCTGCCGCCGCCGCTCGTGATGCCGCCCCCGCAGACCCTGCAGGCCCCGCCGCCGTACGTCTACATGCACTATCTACCCTACTGAACCGCCGGCTGGGATAGCTCAGTTTGAATTTAGAAGACTTATAATTGTGTGTAAGTTGTGTTAGCGATACGACTAATGGGACGTAGTTCGGTGTAAAGAAATTGATGTATGGTGTCTACGAGATGTAGTTATTTTTAATTAATTTACGAAGTCCGGTACAAACGTGCGGCTCAAGACTCAATCTCGTTGGATTTCTTGTTTATTTTTATCTTTGAAAATTTTAATAGATGACAATAAAATGTATACCAAATCCAACGAGATAATGTAACATTTCGAATTTTTACGACTTGGAGCACAAAACCCGATGATAATTAATCAATTCGTTTTTCTGGTGCATGTGAGAAAAATTGTTTTCGATTGGATTAACAGGAATTTTGTGCCCCGAATATGTCCGATGTGTGTTGTTGATCTATCTTGCGATGCAAGCAACGAATTGATGAGTAGGGTTTAGTAAGGAAGTGCAGAGACAAATGTCATTGTCAAGATTGCCAGAACCTGTGTGTGTAGGCGGAGTTTGTTTTAATATAGTATATAACTAAATATATATGAATAGAAATAAATAAAATGTATACTTGCATAGAATCATTGTATAATATCCAGTAACAGTGCGTGTTTTACGATGACTCACCTGAATTTTAACCGATTCTTGGTCATTATAGAATAGGTTAGACCGTTGCCTCTATGATAGCAAACCACGAGGGAATTCTCCGATGCAGCTTTCATTCGGTTGATTTGTCACTTGAAAAAAAAACATTGTCCACTCCATTACGATTTAAAATATATATTTTAGTAATGAAGTAGTGAAATGCTCTTCCTGTACGTATTGATTTGCCGCCTTCCTACCGCTGTTGCTATTGTTTATATTGAATTTATATTGTTTATATTGAGTCGATAAATATGGATGTACATTTATGATGAATAAAATAAAATAAATAATCAGTGAACATGCCAAGGTGTCTCGCTTGCCAGTATTGCAGCCGTCCGTTTCTATTCCGGACGATGTGCGATTTTGAAATAATTAATCCTGAAATAGTTAATAATTACAGTGTTCGGTATTGACATCAATGCAATAAGCTGGACAAATATCGTTTTATAATATGTTATTGGATTATATTAAGGATGTTGTCATTAATAAATAAATATTGTAAGAAGCTCGATATACTGACTCAACACTAGAGCAATCTCGAGATCTACTTATTATAGTTATATATCTATGTTGTAACTTGTGAAATAGTGATTGACACTTGTTATTTATTTCTGATCAAGTGTCGTGTTTGTAACGGTCGATGGGAACCTTGCTCGGTGGTGTTTCTTTGGGTTCGCAAGGATTTTAATACGACGTATCGCCCCATCAAAGCCACAAACATTCCATGCTAGCGGCGGTCCGGCACTGGTCCCCTCTAGTTAGGATACGGTTAACGGACGCGAGGAACGACGAGCCGTGTAGATCTGATAGAATCTGATTGAACGGTAGCGAATACAGTAGCTTCCTTTGATGTGTCCGTAATTATTACGTAATATAGTTGACTTGTTCGGGGTAAAAATAAATGTGTAAAACTGTATTTTTCTAGTAAGGTGTACCATATACGCTGAGTTGGCGTTATGCTTTCCAATGATGAGGTATTGGTAATGAGTAATCGTGGTCTCCTGCGTGCGGGCAGTGGCGAGTACGAACCCTGCCGGTGACAAGGCAGCTCATCAGAGTAATTAGTTTTAACTATAAATTATTTGAATAGTAGTCGCTCTATTGTAGAAAATTATAAATTTCGATCTATGTAGATGTATTCATCCTTACGTTCAATGGAATTTAAAATTAAAATATTTTGAGATAACTGTAAGTGTATATTTTTTTTAAATAAAGAATATAAAAAAATTGTGATGGTCTTATTTCTGAACATAAAATAAAACAAGGATAAGATAGTTTCTAACGTCTAATAATAACATAGAAACTATCTTATCCTTGTTTATTTGCACTACAGTATTTGTTGAGTGCTTCACGTCGGGTTAGATTAACGAAAGTTGATTTAAAAAAAGTAAACTTAAAACTTGACGGAGTTGATGATTTTACTGAAAGTCACAGAAAGGCTGGTTCCAATAGTCACTAGAGCTGAGCAGGATCTCCGTAGAGTTAATTAGAATGTATATTCTTTAATGAATTTTAGTAGTTCCCCTTTCAGTATTGTATTGTTAAATCTAAGTTAAACACCTCACGGGGTAAGCGGACACTAACTAACCTTCACTCTGGATCAAAATACAGTAAAAAACGATGAATACTCTTTAAATTTCAATTTAAAGCCGACGTGGGTGTTCATGGCCAGCTAGCACTATAGGGAAGAATTCCAGCTTTTTCGTGTAGGATTTAGGATCAGGGGCACAGATCCTGTCTCTAGATGGCCTCCTTCCTCTTGTCTCCACGCCACTCGGTCTTGTGCAGCCCGCATCCAGTGCCTTCCTAAAAACTTCGCCAGATCATGAAATGAGAATGAGAACAAATATAAAATGACAATATAGGCGGCCTTATCACGAAAAGAGTGATCTCTTCCAGGCAACCTTGAAATTCATAATTTGGAAATAGTGACTCGGAACTACTGTAGGGAAGTGCATTTTGTATAAATACATTTATCAATATAGATACACATATACATAAATGAATACATAATACAACATATTTAGATCTTTGTAATAAAATATATTCAAAAAGTACCTATATCAATGCATTATCATAGAGAGATAATAATTCTTTAAATTAGTTTTAGATGTATCCAGCGTTTTTGCAGCATGTAAAGAGGCAGGAAGCGAGTTCCATAGACACGTACGTGGCTTTCACTGTGAACGACTGATGATAAAAACGGGATGTGTGACCAGGAGTAGCCAGCAGCAAGTTACTGGCTGATCGCAAGTTACGTTCATGGTGCTGATGCAGAAAACTAAATCGTCCTTTTAAATAGTGGGGCAGGATAGGGTTGAACAGTACTCCGAATAACAGATTAAGTATCTGAGCATTCCTTGATCATATTTACGCAAGCCAAATATGAATCTTATGCAAGAATTTTGGAGGCGCTCAAGCTTATTTAATTGCTCTTCCGTGAGATAGCTAATGTCGGCGTAATCCAGTATAGGAAGTATAAGTGATTGCGCTAGAGCAATTCTGGTAGGTACGGGCAGAAAATTCCGAAGTCTTCTAAGAGAGCCTTCCGCAGAAAAGACCTTTCTTATTACTGCTTCTAATTGTGGCTTCCATGACAGTGTAGAATCTATTAGAATACCTAGATTTTTAACAACGGAACTATAAGGAATATTTATACTATGAAAAATAATAGCCCTTATAATAATAATTATTATTTATTTCGGACACTTGATCAATATAAAGAGTTAGTAACAATTTTTATTTTATTTTACATTACATTGTAGGTGGCAACTATTCCAATGTTTTAATATAGAGCTATCTACCTTTTCCTTGAATACTAGTAGAATACTGTTAGAGCTGTCGCAGGTCCGACGCATCAGTGAGGCGACCATTTTCCTTGTAATCGCGAACAACGCGTTGTCTACTCCTGTCTCCGCGAACATGCCTGACGCGCTGTAGTACCGCGGTGCCGCAACAGTATTCTAAAACCGTTGTTATATTGTACACGTAGAGCTGAGTAATCTTTCTTTTTATAACTAACCCAAAGGCTGCACGTGTAAAAAGATTGACAATAGGCTCTAAATTAAGTTAATTTAACTTGTGGTGTACAACGTGCAAACCTTCGAGCCAGCATATTGGTACGTACAGCGAGAGCTCTATGTTACAGATGTCAATTTTAGCCAGTAATTTAGTAGGTACTACCAATAAGGATAACTTGCGTTTTACTAGGATTCAGTTTTAGGCCATGCTTATAGCTCCACTCAAGAACGGACGAAAGATCCTTATTCATAGTACCAACAGCCTCATCAATGTCATCAAAACCAGCTTGCGTGTATATTTGAAGATCATCAGCATAAAGGTGGCAGGTAGAAGAAAGGGAATGCGTTATACTGTTAATGAAAATAGAAAATTATAGAGGAGAAAGCACACCGCCTTGTGGCGCGCCGGCCGTAGTATTGCACCATGTGGACACTTTGTCCTCTACACAAATACGATCCCGACGCTCATGCAGATTACTACGAAACCAATCAATCACTGTCGGAGATATGTTAACGGAGTATGAAATGCCTAATAGTATGTCAAAATCAACGGTGTTAAATGCGTTGCTGAAATCCAGCAGTGTCAGTAATGTCAGTTGTTGATTTTCCATACCATGTCTCCCACCATCTGTAATCTTGACAAGAGCAGTGACCGTACTATGACCGGATCGAAAGCCAGATTGAAAGGGATTGAGATGGTTTTTATTCAGGAAGCTATAAAGTTGCTGATGGACATGACGCTCGAGGACTTTTGATATGAAAGGCAGAATAGATATAAGACGGTAGTCACATAAATCATAAGCATTGGATTTTTTAGGTAAGGGAATAAGATTGGCGTCTTTCCAGGACTTCGGAAATGTATATGATGTTAAGGAGTTAACAAGGATCTTGGTTCTCACTGGTATAAGGATGTCAAGGATAGGATTGATCATTTTACCGCTTATTTTATCACAGCCTACTGCATTGGATGTGACACTTAGTATACTCTGTCTAACATGAATGTCTGAAATGTAAAAGGAGGGATGTTAGGTTTTGGCAACCTAGAAAGTTATCGCAAGGTATGGTCTTTTAGCTGTCCATCCATATTGCTTTTACAAGAAAAATGCCCATTGAGGGTGTCAATATTAACATCAGAAGATAAACAGCAATTCGATTTGCCAATCTCTAGAGACTTAAGAAACTTCCAGACTTTGACTGGGTTACCGTTTTCTACGGAGGAATGAATATGGCGTCGCTGCGCGTCCTAAACACCTTATTGCAGCGATTTCTAATGCTGCAATAAGGTGCAATAATCTGTAATGCGCTTTATTCAGATCTGTCGGGAATCTTCTCATTTTGGATCTCGCAGTGTTTTTCTGATGCAACAGTTTTTTAATTCCTTCAGTTAGCCACGAGGCCGGAAGATGTTTAAATTTTATTGAACGAACTGGAGCGAGGCGATTGTAAAGTTCAGTGAGCAATTTGTTTAGGAGTACAACTTATAAATGAAGACCGAGTGGTGTAGTGGTAAGTAGCCTTGCCTCATACGCCGAAGGTCTAAGGTTCGAGTCCTGGCCGGGGCATACGTTTGTGTGATGAACAAAGATGTTTGTTCTCGGGTCATGGTTGTTTGTATTCATATATGTATGTTTAATCTGGGTTCCCTCCAGTTCGCTGTATGGTCATCCATAACACAAGCTCTACTTACTTTGGGGTCATACAGTTGGTGTGATTGTCTTAGGATTTAAAAAAAAACAAACTCCTTCAACGTCATTCGCTTCATTAACGCGGTTACAATTCATATTAGCTGCATCCGAGCTCTACATCCATACCACCAAAATTACGACGCAGAAGAATTTTGGCTTTGCTTTTGGTGGACGTACCTTGTACGATAGAAATATGAGATCGTGATACAAAAATGCTTCTGCACTGCACTGGCCATGGTTATCAATATAATTTTGCGATGAGACAAACATGAGGTCTAACAGAGAAGGGGCACAGTTTGGAAAGAAACGCGTGGCATTTAGTTTAGGTACGTGCAAATTACAGGATTCAACGATTGATGTGAGTTTTTTTTTTGCTCGGTGATCAACGTTCTAACTTGTGGGGGCCTGCCTACACTCCTTCTTCCGGGTCGTGGTTTCTGCCCCAGCGAGCTATGTGTCCTGCCCATTGCCACTTTACAGTTGCTATGCTCCGGGCTTTGTCGGTGACCGTGGTCGCCTGTGTATGTCCTCATTTCTGATTTGACTTCGCAGGGATACTC
This sequence comes from Marasmarcha lunaedactyla, assembly GCA_923062675.1. Lineage (NCBI taxonomy): Eukaryota > Metazoa > Arthropoda > Insecta > Lepidoptera > Pterophoridae > Marasmarcha > Marasmarcha lunaedactyla. Next base: position 4,608,842 of record OV281339.1, on the reverse strand, counting down.
CGATAATAGCCATCTCCATTGCTGTCTGACTAACTTTGAGCTTTGAGCACAGTTGATACCAGTTGATATTGGTCGTAAACCTTCGTCTTTAGACCCTGCGGTTTTTGGGACGAGAAGATACGGCGGCAAGGTAGCTTCCCGAACGGGGTACAGCCGAGATGGATTGAAAGAAAAAATATTTATTTACTCACAAAACATACACATGTGCAAACAGAAACAAATAACACATGTGGATTCGATGACTGACCTCTTTCTCCAAGGTATACCTACCTTACTGGATGGTATATAGGTGGTATAGGATGGTTATATCTCCTAGGTATATACATAATACACTACTACTTTCGAAAATAGAGCCACCAACTTTGGAGTAAGTATCACATGTCCGGCTTACTCACAAACAATCTCAAGATTACATATTGGTAAAAGATGATACTGTCCTTTTGAGCGTTTTAATATTTTTTTATTGTAGGTCAATTCGGCAATCAGAAAAATTATTTGAGATTTTGCTCAAACCAATATTAATTACATACTCAAGAGAATTTTAATTTAATACTAAAGTCATTGTTTTTTTAATTATTTACGGCAGTAGATGTAAGTTATAAAACGTATCTTATTTAATATTTAGTCTTCTTTTATTATGATGATGGAGAATGTTAATGAAGACGAAGTTGGCAGTAAAATGACTTTACTACAAAAACGGACTTCTTGGAATGAAACAATGAGCACTGTCTACACTCTTAATTGGGTCTTCCATGTAATGCACATGTACATATTAGAATCCGGATTAAGAGGTCTTGCGATGTTTAGAGGCCCTTGGGCAACAAAGCAGTGGACGCCCCTAAAGATTTTACGTATCAACTTAAAATTATTTAAGTAAACAATTGTTTACATGTAACGACTAATTTATACTTACATAAAAATCCCATCACGTGACGAAGAATTGAGAAGAATTGAACACTGATTATTTTAGGCTTCGCACAAGTAAGTATTTGACCCATTGTGCCACCGAGATATTCTTTTAAAATGTATACCTATCTGCGGGCTGTTTGATATATTGATGTTTCACCCCCACATACAGATCCGATCCGTAAGGAATAAGGAAAAATTGATTTGAACAATAAAAACGAATATGAGGTCATACTTCTATGAGTTTGTGAACGTGTTAAAAGGCAAAAACGGGAACAATTTTTTTTTAAATACAATAATGGAAAAGTTGTTGCTCTGTCGGAAATTTTAATGTATTTTTTTTCTTTAATACCTATTGTGGGCCCCATTCTTGTTGAGGTCCGCTCGCCTCTCCTAAATCTGACTTTGACAATACCCTGTCGTCACTGAGCATACAATGCGTTTCAAATAACACTAGGACCGACTTAGCGCCATATTGTGACGTCAAATCTGTCAATTCGAACCATTAGGTAGCGTGACCAAAAAAAGATTTTTTTAAAATAGAATTTTATCTTAAAATAGATATTTTACCGTCAAACTCTCAATTTGGCTTTCTAACTTTTGACGTTTTTGTAACGCTATTGGACTTAAATTAAAATTTTAAGGTTTTAAAAAAAATTTAAAATTTTAAAAATTTTAACCTCAAAATTTCAAAACCGTGATTATAGAAAATGTTATTTTTGACATAGTTTTTTGGTGGTTTGTGCCTTTTTATTAACTCATAACAGTTCTTTTTCGAATACAGTTATAATAATTTCTTTTTGATATAATACTTTAATAAATAAAGTAAAATAAATCATTATTTTTATGCAAAAAACTTTCTTTGCCGACTATAATTTTCAAGTGAAATTTGACAGATAGAGGTCATAGACGTTCCTATTCTCATTTGAAACGCATAGTACACTTAAGACGAACTTAGGGCACTTTCAATTTAGACGTTTCGTATTGAACCTCTGCCGCACGGTTCTGTGCCGCTTACTATATTACGGCAGCAGTCCGGAATCAACCCTCTAAATTGAAAGCGTATCAGACTGCAGTGCTTTCGTATGTCACTAATTCCTATATTAAGTATATGTGTGCCTAATGTACCGACACATGCCTAATGCCCACGTGGCATTCGCGACGCTGTCCAAAGCTAATGCGACATACCAACAACCATCATCAACAATGATAAAACCAAACGCCTTCCTAAGTGCGGTACGCACGAATTTCAGCTCGTGTTAGTACCTACTGGAAGCAAACTGCTCTCACTGTGAAGGAAAACATCCTAAGACCCTATATCGAGAAGTATGCGTAAACTGCCAACTCATGCTGTGTGTTTAGTGGACCATAAGTTGCCTTAGTGGGACGCTGATGAGATCACTTCGACAAAAGCTGGACTCCATTATCCAAAGCTTGAGGTGGTATTAGTTAAACGTGCCCATAGCTATCTATGTATCTATTTATGTTTATTATAGCTGCTAAGCAGTTGAAGCGACTTATTTTAGTTTTTTATGAGTACACTAGTGTGTTCCCTGTCTAATAAAACTCTCTGTTAGTAATAATAAATCTCCACACAAACACACCAACTGCATGGCCCCACAGTAAGCAGAGCTTGTGTTAGATATGGATGACCATACAGCGCACTGGGAGGAACCCATAATAAACATATGATATAGATATAAACAACCATGTCCCAAGAGCAAACATATATTTCATGAATACCCCGGCCAGGACTCCAATTTACAAAGGCTGATACTATTTGAGTCACGAGTCTGACTCCAATAGATGAGCTTTTGTTAATATTACCCTACAATACCTAATCTATCTGAGTAATAATATTTACTCAAATGGATTAGCTTTTTGCCTTGATATTTAGAAAGAAAATGCACGGACAAAACCTAGTATACAGTGCTAGGTTTGGTCCGTGCATACATTTTCAAACAAAGCTAACATCGAAGGTTCTAAATATAGAAGTATTGAATAGTCAATAGTCAATATTTATACACAAATTACGAAAGTTTTTAAAAAGCAAACACAAAAATAACTTTTAATCATGAAATTACAAGAGATCATTGGGACCGATATTGAGCCGTATGCAGATCCCTTTTTGGCGCTTCGCCAGCCGCAGCCGCGGCACACTCGCTTCTCACGCTCGGCTCGCGCTGCATAGCCTACATACAGACTAACCACTCCTCCTCACTGCTCATATTTTTTGTTGTCTTACGATATTGAATTATAAGCAAGTCCATATTTGGTGTGTGCAAATCATTACCTGCTCATGGTATTTATTAGAATCTTAAAACGTTCCTTACTGCTGATTTAAAGGCTTCGCGGTTTCGGTAAACTGTACTATAATAGATAAGGGTTTCGTCAAGATTTTGTCAAACAAAAGCTAAGCCAGTTCAGTTTGCACTTTCATTCTAATAGTATAGCCTTTGTAAATTCGCGGCCAGGACTCGAACCTGGGACCTGCGGCATATGACGCAGGACTAACAACTACGTTACTCAGTCGTCATAGGTACATAAAAGGTGTGTTCAAAAAAGTGTTTTACAAACAAATATTCCGGATTGAGTAAGTCTCCACCATTCGACTACAAAAAACCGTTTTTCATTTGGACTTATAGTCTTTCCATAAAAAAAATGCTAAACATTTAGTTACAGCGTGCGGCCACGCACCTATCCAGATAACGCGTAGATCTTGCCATCAGCTGGGAGGTCGTTGCACAATAGAAAAAACGTAAACATAGATAATTAGATACCTTCCTACTCACTTGCATACACAGTTTTTCCACCCAATTTGCAATCAAGCACTGTGCGATCAACAGACCCTGTATATAACATAGCATAACTTGTCAAGCCAATGCCAGATCATAGGGGACTATCATTACTTGTTCAGCAGTTTTTTGGAGTTTCTGATTCGAAGTGGAAGTCTTATTTATGGGCCTCTTGGTATTAGCCGGTTTCTGTGATATAAGTAGCTTATTTGATTATTTTTCAAGATAGTAATGACGAAGATCGTAAGATATAGGTTGACATTTCTGTGCACTACATAGATATTCTCTTGTTTCTGTAACTGAGTAGCTATGAAATGCAGTTTCATGAGTAAAATAACCATCTCCCTCGTACAAGGCACAAAAGAAGTGTCCCAAATAATTTGGGTTTGAATAGAACTAAATGGAATTTTTATAAAAATGCATGTTATTTTAATTATTTTATTTATAAGCCATGCATTTATTATGAAATTATTTTTTTATTTATGTTATTTTAATATTTTATGCTGCGTTCCGTTTGCCGATTACAGCGCTCACAGCGCTCATATACCCGTTCCGTTTGCCCGTGAGAGCGCTCACAGCGATATCGATACGTCATCAATGACGTCATAAACGCCGCCATCTTACCGCTCACAGTGCCAACGCTACGGAGCATGGTCGCTGTGAACGGTCTGTCAAAACTGACACATGACGTTACTTTGTTGATGTTTTTATTAGTCTATTAAAGATTTTAAAAGCTTGTTTATTAATTTTCTTTGGTAATAATGTTAAAAAATGGCTAATGCTTCATTCAGGGTCAAAGATCTTAATGAAATTATAACTTTAGACTTAATCGACGAACAATCAGAATGTTAGCGCGCTATTTACCGTTCCGATTGCAATATCACTAATAACACTTTTAGCGCGCTCAAACGAATCGGAACGGTTTTGAGCACTTTTAGCGCTGTGAGCGCTGTAATCGGCAAACGGAACGCAGCATTTGTTTTTTTTTTTTTTTTTTTTTTATTTGTTTTATTTAAGGTCGCTTTTTAACATCAAGGGTCATCAGCGACCACAGTATTTTACAATTGTTTATATACATCTATTATTTTCAAAAATTTAAGGGTTCGTGTACATCCTTCTTCAGTTAAACAATCTTTCAAGTTATTAGGGAGATTACAATAAATTTTTACACTATCATACGAATTACAATCAACTAAGAGGTGAGGCACAGTTAAGTCCAGCCCGCATTTGTTACATTTGTTTCTTTCAGACTTCGTTATTAAATGAATATGAGTTAAATTTGTGTGCCCGATACGAAGTCTAGTGATTGCGACTTGGTCTTTTCTGTTTGAAAGGGTAGTTGGTGGTTTTTCAAAAATAGATTTTCTTATATTAAATAGACTACTTGTGTTTTCTGTTTTCCAATGTTTATCCCATAATTTCCTAACTTCTAACTTGAACATTTTTTTAATTTCGGTATGACTTGCTTTAACTGATGTATCAACATGAATAATACTAGTTGCAATTTTGGCTTCGCTATCAGCTTTCTCGTTTCCAACTATTCCTTGGTGACTAGGAATCCAGATTAGTTCAAGTTGAAAGTTATTTTTTAAAAGATTTAGTATTTTTTGCTTGATTTCTGCGATAAGGGGTTCTATGTTTTTTATATTTTGTAATGCTATCAAACATGATTTGGAGTCGGAATAGATTACTGCTTTCTTTAATTTTGGTTCATTTTGGATTAATTCTAAGGATTTAAGTATAGCAATAGCTTCACAACTAAAAATCGAGTGGCAATCCAAAAGTCTGTATCGGTGCTTTTCACCTCCAGACACAATGGCACATCCTGATTTACCATTCATGATTGATCCATCTGTATAGTAACTCTTATAATTTTTATATTTATCATTTATTTCGTGGAATAAGTTTTTGTAGATATATTGAGGTGTATCGTCTTTGGTATTTTCTGCTAATTTTAAATTAATGGGAAGATCTATCTTTTCCCAAGGTGGTAAGGTAAATATTGTTTTGTGAAAAACAGGAGGAATAACCAGATCTACTTCATTTAAATATTTTGCTACTCTGATTCTCAATGGTTGTGGCAAACTAGGTCGAAAGTGATATTCTAAATCAGAAGTTGGGTTTTTGGTGTAGATTTTAAACGTCGGATTTTCAGGTTGAGCCAATATATTTGCTGCATAGACTATGGTAAGTTCTTTCCTTCTGAGATGCAATGGTGTTTCTCCGGCCTCAGCCAAAATGCTTTGAACAGGGCTAGTCTTAAAAGCACCTATACTAAGTCGAATAGCTGTATTTTGTAAGCTTTCTAACGAATTTAAGGTACGTCTTTTTGCGGAATCATAAATGACTGATCCATAATCCAACTTTTGTCTTATTATTGCGCGATAGGTATTTAGCAAACAGTTTCGATCAGCCCCCCATTTTGTTGATGACAATATTTTTATGATGTTTAACCTCCTATGACACTCGGTTTTTAATTTATTTATGTGAGAGATCCATGATAGCTTTGTATCCAGTGTTAATCCCAAAATTTTTAATGTTTTAACTTCTTTAATTGAACATTCATTAAAATTTAATGTGTAATTTTTTATTTTCTTTTTTTTATTAGAAAAAACAATAAACTCAGTTTTAGATTTTGAGAATTTGAATCCAGACCTTTCTGACCAATTTTGAAATTGATTTAGAGTATTTTGAATAAGTTTCAACGTAGGTTTAAGACTTTTACCGCTACATGTTATAGTTAGGTCATCAGCAAAAAGAAAACCTTTTACTGGCTTAGCAATATTAGAAAAAACGTCATTAATAGCTATCAGGAATAATATCACACTAAGAACTGAGCCTTGAGGCAAACCATTTTCAATAGGGGTAGATTTAGATAAAACATTGTTTACCCTAACCTTAATTGTTCTTTCAGTCAAAAAATTTTTAATGAATGCTAACGTATTTCCTTTAATATCTGTTTGTTGTAACAACTTTAGAACTCTGTGCTTCCAGACCATCTCATACGCTTTCTCGATATCCAATGCTACAGCCACCAAGATATTATCATTCGCAAATGCTTCAAGTATTTCATTTTCGATACACATTAAATGATCAACGGTTGATCGAAACTGTCTGAAACCGTATTGAAATGGGGAAATGTACTTGTTTATTTCTACATACCATCTAATTCGTCTACTTACAATTTTTTCAAGTATTTTACAGAGGTTACAAGTGAGGGCTATAGGTCTAAAACTGTTTTGTGAAGTAGGTATTTTTCCAGGTTTCAATATTGGGATTACGAAAGCCTCTTTCCAACTGATTGGGAATACTTGTTTTATCCAAATATAATTATATATATCGAGTAAATAATTGAGACCACTAATAGGTAACTGTTTAATTATTGTATTGGGTATGTTATCTGGTCCGGGACTGGTATTACCTACTTGGGAGAGCACAAACGATAGCTCGTGCATTGTTATTTCTTTATTAATTGAGTTCGAATTATTGTTTAGTTCAAAATCAGATTGGACAGCTTCTTGTGAGGATTTGTGTCTAAAAAAATTTTCGTCATAGTTTTTGGTACTAGAATTTGAAGCAAATGTTTCTGCTAACATGTCAGCGGTGGCAATAGGGTCCGATATTAGTGTACCATCTGGTTTTTCAAGTATTATATTATTACAACTAGTTTTGTTGTTATTAATCTTGTGTATCTTTTTCCACATTTCACCTGCTGGTGTTTTATTAGAAATAGATGATACCCAGTCCTCCCAGTCTTTTCGTTTACTTTCTTTGAGTATTCTTCTACAGTTGGCTCTCTTTTTTTTAAAATCGATTTTCAAATCTGTATCTGGATCGTTTCTTGCGTATTTTTTGTATGTTCTAAAGGCTTTCTTTGTTTCTTTAACAGCTTTATTGCATTCTTCATTCCACCACGTCAGACTTTTTTTTTTATAGATACCAGATGTTTTTGGTATTGATTTGTTGGCTGCTTCACTAATTATTTCAGTGAACTGATGTACAATATCAGAGATAGAAAAATCCATGCCAGATTTTAAATCATTTAATCTACAAATGCTCATATCAATCTCATCTCGAAACTTTAACCAGTCAGCATCGTGGAGCTTCCATTTTTGGGGAAATTTAATATCTTCTAAAGGGGTTATCGGAATTTGGGATTGAATCAAAATTGGAAAGTGATCGCTGTCATACAGATCTTCTAGTGCGTTCCATTCAAAATATGATGCTATATTTTGTGAAGCAAAAGTTAGATCTATAGCACTCGTCAGTCCCGTGTTGCTATTGAAATGTGTTGGTTGCCCGGAATTAAGTAAAAGTATATTATCGTTGTTACTATCTAACCAGTCCGCTACTAATCTACCTCTAGTGTCACACTTTTCAGAACCCCAATAGAAGTGGTGGCTATTAAAATCTCCCATAATAATAAAAGGTGTCTCAAGTTGAGAGATCAAATTATTAATATCATTTATATTTAAAACAGTACTATTAGGGAGATAGATATTACATATAGTGATATTTAACGGGAATTTTATTTTAATAGCTACTGCCTCCAATTGTGTATTTAAGGGTACTTGGCTTGGAATGGTGTATGCTTTTATAAAAATTGTTACACCACCACTAGCTTTACCACTTTGAGTTCGATTTTTATAGAATGATTCATAACCATTTAATGATGCACAATTGTTCGAGGTGAAATTAGTTTCTTGAAAACAAATGCAGGCTGGACTTACCTGGTTGATCAGTAGTTTAATATTTTCTAACCTTTTATAATATCCATTTATATTCCACTGTAAAATATTCATTATAGTATAAATTATTAAAGAACTATATTATCTATATATGATTGTGTAAATAAAAAAAATAAAAATAAAAAAATTTAGGTTAGTTTAGAGTTAGTGGTGTCGTTTAATATTTCGTGCAGTTTTCTCGATAGGCGGGAGCATCTGTTTTTGAGACTTTTATTCATTTTAGAATGTAACTTATTGCACATGGTAATAAGGTCTTTAATGTTATCCGTATATGAATAAACTACTTCTTTTATATTTTGTTTTCCTTTTATATTATCCATTAAACTTATGAACTGATCCAAGTTTAAGGGTAAAGTTTCTTTGTCTAATTCTGTTAATTCCTTCTGTATATCTGTCCAGACCTCTGCCTCTCCTCTAGAATCAATTTTCTTTATTTTCTTTTTGATTCTTGTACTGCTCTCAGCATCTTCCAGTGAGATGTTGCTAGAAGAGTCATCAGTTTCGAAATCCATTATGTTATCTTCTTTTGTGTATTGATTCCTTACTTCATACGATGGTTTTACGAAGTCTGTTGTTGAGGATTCTGTTGTAGTAGGTGAGTGGATACGTTTTATGCCCTTTGTATTAACTTGGCGCGGTTGTGGTGTCATCTCTGGTGCAGGGGTTAATGATGTTTCTGGGGTTGTAATTATGTTCAAGTTATCGTTTCTATCAAAAGTTTTCATTATCTCCTCCTCTAGTTGTGTATTCGTTTCTAAGTTAATTACTCGTACATTTTGTGGGCAATTTTTTGCCAAATGGCCCATACTATTACAGGAAAAACATTTCAGGGAATCTGTGGAGCTGTAGATCCAATAATTCGTATCCTCGAAAGTTATTTGGAATGACTCTGGGAGACGTTTCTCATCCTCAGGAGAAACATATAACTGTCTCCTGAAACTCAGCACGTGTGAGAAGCCGGGATCTGTTACTCCAATTTTCATGAAAGTTATTGGTGACATTATTTTTACATTTAATTCTTCAAATTTCTTTTCAATTACGTAATGTGGGATGACGGGACAAACATTTGATAGTACAATCCTTTTATTTCTAGTTATTAAGGGTTTTATTTCGAGAGTTTTACCTTGCACAGTAATTTCCTTTTTCTTTTCTATGAGATCATCTGCTGTTTTTTTTGAGTCCGTGTAGATACATATACGAGCATTTGATATGCGGGAGATAAAACGGATAGATGTCGTAGGTATCACAGAGGATAACGCAAGTAGGTAATCCCTGAGTGTAACTCCATCTATTGAATCTAAAATTATAGCTTGCTCTTTCTTTGGGAAACACGTAGTGGAGGTAACGTTAGCATAACTTGTTGTTTTTGTGGAATTATTAGACATTTGATGTAACTTTGAGGATTGTTGAGACGTTGGGTTTGTTTGTGACATTGGGTTGAGGTTCATTTAGAATTATATAGGGGCTCCTGATTAACAGGAGTTCCCCTTTCTCTTTATATTAGATCAACGCTATTATTATTCACTCACTCACGAAAGTAAAACAATGGGCTCAATAATACGACCGTCACGAAGCGAGCGAGTAACGAGTACAAACGCGCGTCCGCGGTGGCTACCGGCGTGAGACTGCAGCATTTGTTATACGCCATGAATTCTTTCAAAGAACAAGTTTGTGTACATGCAACTTCTTTTTTTTTTACAGCTTAGCAGTAATTGGCAATAAGTTAAGTTTTTGTAAGATTAATATTATAACAACTTACGTAAAAAATTTTTGATTTAAATTAAATGCTGTGGATTTTTGTAAATAAATAAATAAATAGCATTTTGAGCAACCGGTTACATTTCCGGGCGTGGGAAGCTTATTAACAAATATCTTTGAATGCAGTTTTCCTTCTTTACAAAAATAAAGGAATTATTCTAACATGCTATCTCTGGAGATAGAGATGCTTAGATACTGGTATCTGAAGTATTGCCCACCAGGTCGCATTGCGAAATTCTACTCTGTATATACCTATAGGTTATCAAGTTATCTGTGAAGTAGCTGTATTTCGAAATCAACTGTCATCTAGTAATTTGCTTAGTATTGTTATAACTTACAAGCGTTGTGTTCTAGTGTTCCTGTGCAGATATACATTTAAGTAAAATGGCTAAAAATAAACCATAATATCGACGCTTTTCAGTTCACAGATACGATGGTAGGTCTAAACCGTAAATTATTTCTTAGAAATGGCCTATAGAGACATCAATTGCCCTCCAGCAGAGTAAGGATCGTTCCAAGGTCTGGCGCCATTCTGTTTACCTATACTGATGCCTACGATCCAGCTAGTGCGAGGACCCTCTTAAACGGTAACTTCAGTTTCTGTAGGAATTAAAAAAACTAAAATGTACTTATTTCTTATGCCGCTTTGAATTAGGTCAGTGCCACCATAGGTTTAGGTATTACATAGCTCATATTTATCTGTATATTAGCTATGTAACACCATTCAACAATGACCTTTTTCTTTTGAAACTAAACTCTATTGTGCCTCTAAGGTCCTTAGGTCCTAATGATTACTAAACCCAGAGTCCTACTAACTAACACTTATATATCTTAAAGATATTGCATTTTCAACCAAAAATGTATTTTTAACATATTTTATAGTGTAATTATATTAGGTCTTTACCTATGAAACTGCCGTTTTGCCGTACTGGCCATTTCAAAAGACCTATTATTAGTGACTAATTATACTTTGAACGAGCCAGCTTTAGCTAACCGACGTATACACAAATTTCTTGAAAACCTTCTTAAACATTGGCGTAGGGGCTCTGGACACCGTAAGGTGTGTAAATAAAACTCCGACTGTTAGGATAAGGATTTAATAAATAACAAACAATATTATAGAACAAGTCAACAAACCGATTTATATTGTTTTATAAGCACATTACAGGGAAATATTTAAACATTTGTATATTTATTTATCGCTTAACATAATACGTACCGGCACTTATTTTGTCCCTAGATGCAATAACAGTAGAAGTCCAAATAACTTAAAATGGCTCGCTCCAGGAACCTAAGTACTAATTTAGAGCAGGCTATTATATACTCCGGCCCAAGCAATAATTATATATCTTTATTCAAGATATTACACTGCGGAGGCCTAATTAGGAATGTTTAGATAAGAAAGTACAATCTATCATTACCTACCAAATGTCAAATTTTAATTATTATATTAGTAACATTTATTTTAGTTTTACCATACAATCTGGTGCATTCTAGCGTTTATGTGTACAGATCTCAGATGCCACGAGAACTCCCCAGAAACCAGCGTTTACTTAGGCTGTTACTGCGGAACATCCGAATGCGTGAGCGATTTTGTGGATTTAGAAAATTTCTGTCGTGGTCACGTAGGCGACCAATCAGTGACAATCAGAATTGGATTTTTCCTCCACCTATTTGAGAGTTATGTAGTTCTAATACGCTTTTATTTTGGACGGTGCAACTGTCGCAAGCAGATGGCGCGATTTGATATTCACAAAGCAGCTAGTCGTTTGGTTGAATGGATTTGTTCAACTAACCGGCTAGGCATCATGTTGAATAGTTAGTTATGAAGCAAAGAAAATGCGATTCGTAAGTTATTTTCTTACAAACAAGATCTCCTGCGTTTTGACATTTGAAAATTCAAGACTATAAATAAAGCATAAAACTATCAACCTAACGGCTGGCTGTTTAGCTAAATGTCCAAAACAACCATCGCCAACCGCCTGCGATGTAACCACCATCGATCGCCCTACTTTAAAATATGAATAAGCTAATATATGTATCTACTGAAAAAGCCACTTTAATATTGAATATATTTAAATACCTAACTATAATAAACTGTAATTTACATCACCTTGAAAATTTCTTGCTCACTTTTATCAACATCTCAATAGCTGGACAGCACTTTTTCAGCAAAGTTGGTAAGTTTATAGTCTTTTGTAAATAATCAAGGTATAACCTGTATACTTTGTGGGTACGGCGTAACAACCTATCAATGTTTTTACGAGATGATGTGAAAGCCCACCGAATATTACGCTCGAAACCTGGCAATACCGTACAAGAGTGCGACATCGAATCAGTGCACTATTGGTCTATTGTATAGAATTAAACTATGAATTATTCGAACTGGTTCGCACGGAAACATCCGGCACTCGGCTACCGGACACCACTCTGAATTCAATATATTACTTTGAAGAAAAAACAGTTATAAGGCAATAAGATAAATTCAAAACTACCTATCTAAGTTACAGTAAATATTGATTAAGTTAAGCGCACTTCTGGCCTTTTGGCCTAACGTGTACAGCGGACGCAATGCACCATGTCTCTGCTAGTGCACGATTGATAAGATCTTAAACAATAGAAATCAGTCTATTTTATAAATTGTCTTTGAGAATTAATTCAACACGATGGATTTACGTTTCTCCTCTAAAGACCTCAATCTACCATCCAGTGCTTCGTATCCCATATCACAGCGCATTCTTATCTTACAAACGCATCTCAAGCATACCTCGTCAAGAGACCTAGGCCGATGAGCTTTGATCGAGCTGTCTAGAGAACCTTTACGTAAACAAATAACATCGGAAATGCATTAATTTATTTAAAACACGAGAACACAAAAGAAACATAAATAACTTTACATTGCATAAGTATGTAAGTATAGAAAAATACAAAAAAAAAAAGGTTTTAAAAATAAAAAAATTAAAAATAAACGAAATTTATTCATTTATTGCAATCACAGTAGGTCAGATCCAGCGCGCGGCGCGGCGCTGCTCGGCGCGGTACGACGCAACGCGGAGGGCGCGTCCTGACTCATGGAATACATAACCACACAACCACTTCGTCTAACAATATTGGGATAACCGAACGTCCTTGGAATAAATTAACATGCTTAACGTACACTAGAGCTATTTACAAAATGCCAAGATTGATCTAATAGGTACGCTTAGTTTAGTGTCGTCTGTCGACAGGCGGGGAGGTGTCGCGCGGGGGGCTTGGCGGGATCACGTCATGTTGACGCCGAGGTGCGTGCTGGCGTATTCGTACACCACGTAGGAGATGGACACGGCGGGGATGACCTTGATGAAGTTGGGCGTGATGCCGCGGTACAGGCCGCGCACGCCCTCGCGCTGCACGATGTCGCGCAGTAGGCCCATCATGGTGCCCTCTGCGCCGGACGCCGCCTTTTCTGTAATAACGACGGTGGTTAGTGACCCAATCGTACCAAAGATCCCAATCGATTTCCAACATCGAAATGGTGGAGTATACAACAAACCCATTCAATGAGCCCTGAATATAATAATTTTACGTATATCCGAAAAAGAAAATATTTTACCCGATAACGTCTTGTGATATCGAGAGTATATATGTAAGCAGACACTAACCATAATGTAATGTTTAATTTATGTTTGTGACATGAATCAAATGACATTCGTCTTGCTTGAGTGTGGAAGTGACAAGGAAAAAAGTAGATGAAGTATTTTTAAGATTGAAGTAATTATTTCTAAAGTACTGGCTCCTATGCTTTTTTCTTATTTCAATCAGACTAAAACAGGCTAACTCATTTAGATGATGCTTTATAGTAATTTAACATGTATTCGTTTTTATGCCAAGGCTATAATTTGTACAAATACGTTGCAGTAACAGCAACTTAGGCGCATTTGCGCAGCGCCGAGTCAGCAAGCACTGGGCTAAATATTGTTTTATGTCTCTATCAGTTCAATACGAATAGAGGGTGACGGAATGACATTTTAACTAACAAGTTCCTATAAGCATGTAACCAGAATCGAACTCACCCTGCGCCTGCAGCCTCGTGCGCACGAGCGCCAGCGGGTACGAGCACACCTGTCCGAGCGTGCACGACACGGAGCCGCACGCGAGCAGCAGCAGCAGCCCCGGCTGCTCGTTGTTCCGGTGGTACGTGCTGATGTACTTCTTCTTGAGCGTTTCGTACACGGCCAGGTCGATGCCCGCGTACGGCACGATGCCCAGGATGTTGGGCACGTAGCCCTTGTAGAAGGAGCGCAGGCCCTCGCGCGCGTAGATCTTGCGAATCGCGTCCGCGATACCAGAGTACTGCCCCGTCTTTCGCAACGCTAGTCGCGTCTTTAGCACCTGTAAAGGACCGTTTTGACTGTCAGGCAATTTCAACTGAGTCTAAAGTAAACTCTGAGGAGCACACTAAGACAAAAAAAATTACTTAACTGCCTCAGATTAATCCATTTTAGGATCATTTTTTACATATTTTAACTTTGAACTCAGCAACACACTTATGAACAATCTTGAATGCTAATTGCGTAGCATGTCCACAAACTTCGAACAAAATCTGGTTTGTTGTAAGAGGTCGAACCAGTTTTTTAAAGTTGATTGATTGGTTCACTCATGATATATTTTCCTCTTTCGTCTCGTGGGGTACCATCTGCCTACACTCAGACTTAGCTCGGCGAACTTTCAATAATAATAATAAATACCCAGACAAACACACCAACTGTATGGCCCCAAAGTAAGCAGAGCTTGTGTTATGGGTGAAAATACAGCAAACTGGGGGGAACCCACAATAAACGTACATATACAGATATCAACAGCCATGACACAAGAACAAACATTTATGTTCATCACACAAACGAATTCGTGATGCGGCCCGACCAGGGCACGAACCTGGGACCTCCATCGTATGAGAAAGGGCTACTAACCACTACGCTGCTCGGTCGTCAATTACCTCAAGTGGATAGATGACGGTCTGCGCGGCGGCGCCGGCGGTGGCTCCGGCCACGAACCGCTCGTGAATCTTCAGCGGCTCGTTAATGCGGTGCCCCACGATGAGGCGCTTCACCTGCTCGTAGGCGGCGAACTTGATCGCAGACTCCGGCGCTATCTTGATGACGTTGGTGCCGTTGCCCCGCCATAAGCCGCGGATTCCGCCCTCGCGGACCATCTTAAGTAAACATCGTGACATGTTCTCGCGTGTTGGGTTTACCTGGAAATATAGCAATCTCTCTCAATATTGGCTCGCGTGACACATTCAAGTTCACTTCATAGATCAAGGCTCTCCACGCTAGGGGCGCTGGCGTCAGCCGCTTGTGGATTTGTGGCGTGCTCGAAACTTGATTAATAAAATTTCGTTTTAATTTGTTTCTCAGTACAAAAAATGCGTTGTATATATCACCTCAAAGTTACAGGGACTATACATTTTTTTAAAGGAAGAAAATGTGTGTTTCCTATGAAATTATAATTGAATTCAAAAAGATTATGAAAAAAAATTGTGGTCACTAAAGACTACATTAATAAGAAACACATTTATTATATAAATTGCGATAGTTATCACTTTGAAATCGGGAAAATTCTATACCCAATTCAATAAAAATGAATTCTAAAAATTACTTCTATTGCATATTTCCATGCTCGATGCTTTTGCAGACTCTATTGCTTTGAAGCTAAATGCAAAGGGTAGCCCTTCACTTAATAACCTTGAAAAGCTTTACCTTAATGCTGACGCAGTCGAGTATCAATAAGGATGTCTACACTTTCGACTCAACAAGTGGACTTTAACCGACCGTGGGGAAAAGTGCTCGAGCTCGAGAGATTTAGGTCAGCGTCAATCAATACATTCACTTCTCACTGTTCGATCTGAATACAACCGTTGGATCACTGCGCTGGCAGAAAGCTATCTAGATACTAGATTCCGCTTAACTTATAGAAAACGAATATTTAAAGTTAGCGCAACTGATACAATCTGTGCATAAAATGTATGCCCTGCTAGATATTGTCGATAGAAAATAACTTAATAACAGATGGAAAATTAAAATAAATGTTAGCTTAAAATCCTTTTGTGGAAAAATTGTTCTGAAATTCCCTTCTTTTCTAGCGTACAAAGAACGGTTTTTAAAATAGAGCTTTTAAATGGTTTATGTCTGTTTAAATTCGCTATCAACGTTGTTACCAGGGAATTACTTTTTATAACGTCTTCTTAGCTTTTTCACAATAAGATATGTAAGTTGAGATTTGATATATTAAATAATGTAACATTTGACCATTATCATTATAATCAATACAGTAAATAAAAAAAACTACATATTAGAAATTAATGCCTGAGTTTTCTCTTTCAAGTTCCAAGCTCTATGCAATAAACTACTGCAGACATTTAGTAGGCTTTTGAAACTTGAATCTGTCAGTTATTTTAATAAAAGTTGTTTCATTCCATTTCCTTTCAATATGTTTAACCAACCTGTAGGAAGACTTTGAGCCGGTCGAGGGGGGCCGTGCAGGTGCGCGACACCGCGCCCGCCACGCCGCCGGCCAGCAGGTGCCGCCACCACTTGCCAGACTGCAGCTCGCTCGCCGTGAAATCATCCGGCACGTTCAGATCCTCGCCGATGTCCAAGTACTGCGACAATCAGACATTCACAGGTTATGACGCGACAATCCACTCAGATATAACTATTGCAATTCGTTTTACGTGCAACTTTTTATAAAAACTTCGCGTATTATGATAGAACAATTGTTTTAATTTACAAAACCGTTCCGATGACTTGCACACTTCAGTTGTCCGTTTACAGCGACGACTTCTACTTATCCAACAGAACAAGCCTAAGCAACACGTTCTCTTTAACTTAATTCATAACTATAAAACATGCTATGTTACTTCGTATGCATCTTCCGAATACTCTACTTTCTTCTTTTGAGCTTCTGTGATCTTTTCTGAAACTTTCTGATAATACAGTACGGATTCTGCCTGTTGAAAAAGGATTTGTTTAGTACTGGGTACATGGCTGTTTACTTCAAACTTGACTAAATCCACGTATTTTACCATAGTTCCTCGAACTTTCCACAGTATCCTAAAATCGCCGCTCAAAGTCATTATTCCGACACATAGGTGCCACCAGTACAGACAGTGTTTCTTTCGGGCTCGCGTACAAACAATAATTTCCATTACAATTGGTGCCGCTATGATCACAGGCCGTACCTTGCCTCGAGCCATAGCAAACACAGCCGGCCGTACGTCACGCGCGCCGACGTCCGTCATTACGACATTTATAACGACAACACAGTCGACGGACTAAATAGGTTGAACATCGATTATATATGCCTATTAAAAATATATATATTTCATGGAAAATTGTCGAAGTTTCAACCTGATTATGGTCAGATTTCATCAAGTCTATAAACACGAAATTCTGGGTATAATAAGTAAATATTATAGAAATAAAAACTGCGCCTTGCCTGTATTTGATTTTGGCTATTTTGGCACTGTTGGCGGATGCGAGGTAGGTACTTTCATACTAAATTTTATTTGACAGATCACATTACACATATGTCCTCCCCCAATCTTCATAGAAATTTGGGCCTAGGATTGCAGAGCGGAAATTCAGCAATTATAAAGCCAACAAATCGATTTAGGCGCTACCAACCACACAGAAAAGTCAGTAAAACTAAGATCGATACATTTAAATCATAAATGATAAAGGTAAAAAGTGATATTATTTTGTAATGGTTTAGTAAAATCTCTAAAAACACGCATAAACTCAAAAACTAAGTAGCCACGAATCAGATCCTTTTTAAGTTGAGACCACTTTAAAAGTCGTTTGTTTTATTTTTTATAGACTATTCGAATAAAATACGTGACAGTAAGGATTGATAGGGCGTTAAGATAGAAATAATTTTAGTTCAATAAAAAAATTGGAATTAGCCTTCTAGTTGAACGAAAGACATATTTATTTCATTGTCTGGCAAAGGCAACGTATTACCAAAACCTGTTTTATCATTTATCTCCAGACTAAAAATATTTCTGCTAAGTTTGTTTCAAATGTCATTTTGAATTATATTAGCATTTAGATTATTACAAGTTTTCAAAAATTCTTAAATCTGTATTTAGCCAATAAGCTAACGAACATGAACGATTATCTCGTATTCATAGCTCCTTGAAGGTATTAGCTATAGGCGCTTTCAATTGCAACAAAAAATAGCTGTCATTTGTACGACACGGTCTGCCCAGTGTTCACAACATATATACAGGTCAATGATTTTGCCACAAAATTGACGTAAATAATGGGGTCGATTTAAAAAGTTTGTTACCCATTGCTATTGAAAAATGTAACTGCGCAACTTGTCTGATAACATTGTCGTTTATTAAGTCAATTCACGATTATGGGACAGTTATCCATAGGACAAGTTATTCTAAGTATTGTTTGATTAATGGTTTTGACCTTAATCTACGAATGTTGTGTTGGGATAGTTACACCCAGTAAGGTTATTCTGGGAGTTTCATGAAATCGAATATCCAGATGATAGTTATCTTTCGATTGAAAAATCAGCCCTTGGCCGGAAATGGTATTAACTTTATAAAATGCCAATAATAGGTTTTCCATGAAATACAATAAAAGATTATTTACATGACTCTCGACAAAAATGATGTCAAATTGTCGGACATATTCTACTGCTAAAGTTATCTTAGCATTGAACAATCAGCCCTTGGCCGGAAATGGTATTAACTTTATACAATGCCAATAAAAGGTTTTCCATGAAATACAATAAAAGATTCTTTACAAGACTCTCGACAAAAATGATGTCAAATTGTCGGACATATTCTACTGCTAAAGTTATCTTAGCATTGAACAATCAGACCTAAATATGAAGAAAAGTTTAACCAACCAAACAAAAACAACGCGCAATTTGTACGAGCACACTTAATGTGGGTTATTACTATGCGACGGATCGGAGACGTACTTAATTATATTATTTCGGGCTCATCATTAATGATTTATCTTGATGAATTTATCTATAATAATTAAAGCGTTATACAGGAAGTTTAACCAAGTAATTTGGGTACACGTAAACGGAGACAGGGTCAAAAAGAAGCTATGTGGGAAAACAAATTTGTTGCATTCATACATGGAGATGTATGAATGCAATCAAAACCGCAGTTCATACTGAAGTTCCCACAGTAGAAGTTATACGTATTTAATACTACTGTGTTTGAGAAGTACAGAAAACAGTATTCATTATATAGAACGAATATATCGCCAGGTTGGTAATTTAAGATAAAAGTTTATTATAATGCGGTTTATTCATCACTGAAAAACAATCTTTAAAAACTGGTTAAATGACCAAAGCATTAGAAGAAATTGATTTTGAGAAGAACGGTATGTTAATAATAAGAGATACTGGACATGAGTGTGATTAGAAATTTGATTCAATAGCTGTTACCGTAGATTTCTGAAAATAAAATATCATGAGAATACAGTTTTGTTCTTTGGCTCCAGCGATCGATACATGAGTAAACTAACTATTCAGTAAATATGTATATTAAATTAAATAATTTTCATTGTCAAAGGTAAAATAATGTATTATTTCGTCGAATTGGGTACTACAAATATACTGATCAATCGTGAGGGATTAGGTATCTATTGAGTTAATTTTGAATAGATTCGACAATGGACGGTGACCTAGTTCCGGCTAGGTCAAGGTCACATTTCACACCTGGAGGCAGTTGCCACACAGTTGCGGCCAAGGTTGCCCCAATAACCTCAGTGAATGGGACTTACAGTCTAACGCCTTCAAATAACTGCTGCTCACAGTTTAGGCTAGACTCAATAAAACTTCCAAGGTCGTAGAATGAAGCCTTGCTCGATGAAGAACCTCGATGAAGCTTTCGCATCAGTCCGGTAACTTGAGGAATTGCTCACTGGTAATTTATTACAAGAATTGTGACAGCGATGTTATACAATTGCATTTGTATTGAAATTGCGTTAACAAATGCCAGTGATGCAATTTTATGTATTTCGTCATTTACAGTGATTAGTATTATTGTTGTTCTAGGATGTTTATTACGAAAAAAACTTTACAGAACGTGTACTTTCACATGTATTGTATTTTGTAAAGCACGTCGATGATCAGTGCGCCTTATACTGTTACAAATTTCGTGACAAGGACTGGTAAAGAGTGAAATTACAGCCAACTTTCTTCAACTATAAAACGAAGAAAGACGAGACTCACGTTATTATCAGTCATACATTGCGCGTTCGCCCAGTTTTAACGTTGGCTCAAAACCATATTAAAATTCAAAAGGTTTAATTTTAACACCACCCCTGTGATATGCAGCCAAGTTAATGAATGCAATAGCGAACGATCGCCGACAAGGGCCACTTTCGTGTCGTAGTCAGGTGGCAGTTTTATTACTTAGGGAGGTTGTGGGTTGTCCGTTGCCAAGAATTAGAACATAGGTTCAAACTTTAAAGGCGCAGACTGTTGGTCGATAAGTTAGTTAGCAGTGTTCATTAAGATGCAGGATACTGGGAGTTTAGGTCAATGAAGAACAGGATATTCTACCGTAGACGAGAAAAGAGCACGTGTGAATATTTTAGGCAGAAACTTGTCAAAACCATAGAGTTTGCCACTTAGAAGGCTAAGAAGAATTCAAAACTGCTCTCATAGAAATCTACTGTTTCACGACAACTCGCATTTTCTCGCGACTTATCAGCCAAAAATCTTATCACTTCAATGCAATCAGTATTAAAACAAAGTAGCGCCGGTGCGACGCGACGTCACCACCCGTGCCAAATGTTGACAGACGGCGGCGGCGCGGCGGCGAGACGGTGCGGCCACGAGCTGCCGCCGTGATGCGACCCGGTTTTACCGCTAATCGTCATCCTATGCTAACTACCAACGAACGTCCGTTTGAGCTCACATTTCTTGGAAATAAATGACAGATGAAATTTGAATTGTATTAAAATTTTTTTAGTATACTTCTGAGAAAGCATAACTACTCAAAAAAAGCTTAATTACTCAAATATGGATGAGGATGAAGACTACTAAACAACGAAAATAGGAATCTAAGCTCGGAATAAGGTCACTTATAACATTATAATCTTTACGAACAATATTACGAGTATTAAGTATTTACATCTAATCAATAGCTATAAAACTTCATGGAATACCTTTTTTAACCGCAGAAACCACATGAACACCAGCATATTTCACGGTTATAACCTTCGCTGGGGCAGAGTTATTTAGCAGTTGCATACACAGAAATCGATTTCACTTGAGTGAAGCAGCACATGATGCGACATGTGTCGTATGTGGCCGAGTGAAGCGCTACTGTGTGCGATCTCATGATAACTGCGCGAGTGACGTAAAACAAGCATACACACGGCTTCTACACCAACGTCATTTATCAAAGAAACTATATAAACGAAACATGATAATATGTAAAATAAATAACCGCTCTTGTGGTTCACCTTACTTAGTGGCATACGCGCATCAGTCTATATAACAATTTTTTTTTTAATAAATAGAAAATCGACTGGAGAAAGAAAACTGTTGACAGCAAACGAAGTTAAATTATTATTTTAATGACAAAAACCCTTGGGACCCAAAATTAATCATACCCTCAACAATATAACCATAATCTGAATGGTTACAGCAATTAATGTCTACGTAAGCATTATCAATTAGTTTTGCTGGCTGCTTTTCGAGGTAATTCGACCGGCGAGACAATCTCAATGTGCAGTAACTAAATCTTTCGATATTGCCGTTATTAGCAACGCTATTTTTTTGAATAATTGAATCCAACGTTTACCATATACACGCACTATATTTTTAGTGAAAATTATATATGTAGCATTATGTACTGGAATTACTTTATTATATATGGATAGTAAATAGCTATCAACAAGTCAATCAAGCGGAATATATAATTAAAATCAATAAAATCTGATTAAAAAGTGTATTATTTAACAAAGAGGAATATATGCTGGTTGGTTAGTCAAATCCTTTGTTAGTTGGAAAGGCATACTAAAAATAAACCTATTTTAAATAAACCTTATTTACTACTCCGATTGTTTTAAATATCTAAATGGTTTCTAATATAACTTATAGAAGCGTGTCCGCAATATAAAACCTTAGTTTGGGTATTTGACAGGATTTGAAAATACAAGTCTATGCCATTTATTCAGAAAATACTTATTTTGACCCAAAACATTGTTTTGAAAAATAAAGTTTTGGATGATATATGTACAAATTTTGAGAGTAAGCATGTAAAGGCATTATTACGTAGTTATTTTATATTTTATCCAAATCCCCGTAAAATTTTTAGTATGATTTACGCGTTATGACGTCAAAAACTCGGTACCGTTTTATATAGATTGTTTTTCGGCTACTCGCAACAGCTCCTAAAACATATCGCTGTATCTAGAAAACTATGGATTATAAACATACTGTTCTGCAATATTTCTCTACAGATAATTGATAAACTACTTAAATATGTCATAAAAAATGTTTGTCAAATACCCAATTCATAATTAATATAACCCTTTTTCTTATAGTTTATAGCTATGTCCTTTAAAAAGTGATTGCAGTAGGATACTCCGATATAAGCAGAAAGACAGTTTGATCTTTACTAAGGTGATATGGAACAATCAATATTCTCATGGAGACTTCCTGGTTACGACTTTTTAAAATATTATGCATAATTTATACAGCCACTTTGAGGGCTGCCTTTAGTCTAATTTAACGAAGTTTCTCAGTTAGTGATTAGCGATTGCAAGAGTTCCTCTATAGATAATTACATCAGAAAATGAATTCTTAAACGACTTAAGCGTTAAGGAATAATTTTTCATTAGAATTAACAATACCTACGTTATATAACAAACGATCAAATTGAGTCATACATCTAAATGGTTTCATTTTCTTAAAACCTAAGTTTTGTACAATCTAATATTTATACAGATTGTATTACGGTAATTACATTTAAAATGTCATTAATAAACTTTCGTCCATACAAAGGCTGGTCTGTGATACAATAGTGGTTGCTAAGCAGCGAAGTAGCTGCCTGACGGCGGGTCGTCGGTTCGATGAGTACTCATCCAGGTGAGGCTGTCCTGGGTCGATCACTACTAAGGCAGTACATCCGACTATCAGGTAATAAAATAAATATATTTTTAAATACAAAACTGTCTAGCTGAAAAATGTTTTTGATGAAGACTGTTTTACGGATTATATAACTATAAAACAAAGAAATATTTACGCATAAACGCTGTCGAACTCTAAGTACGACTGGTAACTCGACGGAGCCGTTATTGCCTGTATTCCAGAAAGCTATTTTAATTTGTTCCTTCCTAAGCAATTTTTCTACGTGCAATTGACAGCGAATAAGATTCACATACCGCCACGAAAGGGACAGGTATGCGATTATCGGTCATTCAACATTTCACCGCCGTCGTGGCTCCTCATTGAATGATCGGCAGCCCATATTAACGTGTACAATTCGCTAAGCAAACCTGATGCTCCCAACTCGTAATATTTAACGACTTACCATCAGCCGTTCATACAAAGCATTCTGTATTAAGATATTATACCTATTTACTTAGAGTAAAAACTTTAGTTTTAGACAATAACCGATAACCCCGTCGTACAACGGTGAAATGTTCTAGAATATATTTTTTAAACATCACAGGTCAAATTGGTAATATAACTTTTGAATGTTATCTGGAGAATAAAAAAACTATAGGTTAATAACTTCTCAATTATTCGGTTTCAAAGCCAACGCATATGTTTGATAAAATGTTCAATCAAGGATGTTTGGAAAGTGAAAGCGGATTGTCGGAGAAAGAGACTAACAGGAAAGTGTAACGTGAACATTGCGGGCGGTACAGTCATTAAAATTCGCAAGGCAAAGCACGAAAGCAGCATAAATAAATATAAACATTAAATATAAATTGCAAACCTGACATAGAGGTAAATACATTCTAGGGTAAATTGATATATGTATAATGTTTGACGTACAGACGTGAATTCCAACAGGTGGTTTGAAATTTTCGCGAGTGTAAGAAGCGCATGTGCGTTACCTTAGCAACAAGCGGCGGACAGTCGCGAACAGGTCGCGAGGCGCGGGCGTCGGCGCACGTGGGACTCGTACCCACTTCACAACTTTAACCCAGACTCACACTAATCGCGTAACCTACTTTAATCTATAAAACCTTCAGTCGTTTATAGATAATTCTACAATATCTTTTACAAATCAGTTAAAGTATTGACACTCAAAAGAATCCTCGGAACAAATACCTTAACGAACCAATCCCACCAATCGTAACTTTCCATCTCCATTATTTCAAACTTAAACGTATCCCAGCGCACAAACAGCTGATCGGCGACTGACGCGAACGCCGCTGCAATCGGACGCCCTAGACGCCCGAATTTAGATTGCAATTACCTTTGCCAAACATCGGCGAAAGACTATCAGGCAATCCTCGAACACGTCGACTCCTGCGAAATCGTCCAACTCCAGGGACATTTTAACTAGTTTACTATAACGCAAAGTAGATAAATAACAAATAAATTCAAATCGTATCACAGATTGGTTGCTTCTTTGGAACCGTGTAACGTAATCGATTAATACTAGCGGTGAGGACGAGCGCACGAGGCGGTCGGAGTGCGCACACGGGCATCCGCGTTTGCCACTGCGCTCTGACTGATAACTGGCTTGGTGAGCGCGCGGCGTGACGTAGCGAGGCTGAAGTACGCGAGAACCGCCCGCAACCGGCTCGTGCGTCGCCTCGCCAGCACGCTGCCATGATAACGCAGGTCCCGACTGATCAGCGGACAGCAAGACGCCCGGGGGCTCGGCCCGTGCGGCGATGAACACGTGCATCAACTTTAACCCACACCCAACAGACAATGTGCTTTAAAACTGCAACCTACGAAGTTACCCGAACAACACAATTCACTGACGTCATAGCGACCGAGACCCTGTTGTACGATATACAATAGACAACGAAAATATAATCAGGGCGTCATTAGGTCGTCATTGTTGAAGTCTTATGTGATGGGAATGATAAAATTTCAACATGGATTGTTACTTAACATCTCTGTTAAGACTTTTGGCTTACATAAAAACAGATTTCGCGTTAATAAAGAATATATCAAATGAATCGCAAGATTATACAAAACAAGTTTTGGAGAAATTTTTGAAGAAGGCAAAGGTACCTCGAATGCGTATCACCGAAGCGCAATAAATACTTATTACATGATGTTGACAAACAGAATGTTGCGTGTGAACTCAAATCATGAACTTGACTGACATCAGTTTGCCGATAACGATTCTTACAAATTATACTGTTTTTGTCCTTATTTGTAGTTGTTCCTCGAAGTGGCCAGTGGGAACCTTATGCAAAGGACTGTGACTGAATCGAGCTGATCCTGGATGCGATGGCGAGACCCGCAAGAATGCAGAAATACCTGCCAAGCGCTGACGTCACTCCCAGTTGCCAAAAAACCGGACAAATCCAGATTGACGCGAAAAATAGAACACGATATAAGAATAAGAACAACTCGGTTACAAAAAAAACGCAATTTTAAAAACTATTTCAGTGACGGGAAGTGCGCACCATTCTGGTTACAAAAATATGGCCACATGAAAAATTTTTATATGCTTTCAGTAATGCTTATTTGTCCTAATTTCACTTCTCAACTGTTTTCTAGTCACATAACTTTATTTTATGATGTGAGTATCTGACAAATAAAAATTTAAAACTGGTTAATTATGCACAAAACAGATTCCAACTTAATGTGGTCAAACAGTGAAACGACAATTTTTTTTACCGTTGTCTATTCATTAACTTTCTGGACGTTCCAGGATTATTCGGCTTTAAGACCACCTTTTCAATGAATATAAGTTTGAAGTAAAAAATTTGTAGGCGCAAGAGCAAACTCCTTAAAAGAGCCAGCAGTCCTGTGGTAGGAGTAAGATAAGTACCCACTATAATTTTATACCGTTGAGATGGCAGACGAAGGGGCAATCAACATTGGTTCTATTAAAAACTACTATTTAGAATCGAAAATAACGCCTTAATTTTTGTTGGAATTAGAGAAATTTTTGTGTAACAAAAGTACCGAAACAAACCGAAACAAGTAAGGTTAACTAAAAATAGTTAACCTTACTTGTTTCGGCGTTAATACCATGGGGATACAGGGAGAGATGTAGCTTTGGGGAAACCTATATCTACACTGGAACCTATGGGTATACTGGTAACGGCGATGTATTTATTCCAGCTTGCTGGCAACGTTGCCCTCGAAAAATCCGGGTTTAGGAGTTTTTTTGTATATTTTCCTTAAAATCTTATATTAATGATTGTATATGTTTTTGTTATAAATTTACAACTGTGTAGGGAATGAGTAATTTGATTACTTGTAGCAGAATTGATTACGGTTTGATAAAGGCAGCCTGGCCCACGACAGGCCTCATAATACATGTGAGTTAAATAGCGAATAAATCTTACATCATATTTAGAAATTCTTTCAGCTGAAGGTTTATAAAATATAAATAACCACCATAAGTGACAAACGAATTGTTCAATTCATAATTAAAAAACGAGATATAAAGAAGTAGATAAGAAAAAATAACCGTTCTGATTAATCCGTAAAGATATGACTCACTGTACACAGTAAATCTCACAATGGGCCTCCCAATGTGAACGTAAGTATTTGATTACATTATCCTTTCAATCGATACCTCATTTCTACTCTATACGTAGAACATTTTTGAACTTTCAATAAGAGAAAGATTCAAAGAATACATTAAAAACTCTTTGTAACAACAGTTTGACATAGTCGTCGAAAACTCTAGCAGCTGAATTAATTATGTGTGTTGACGTCACCGCGCGTCACGTGGCTGTGACGTTGAGTGCCGCGGCCTGTAACGCTTTCGTTAGACTTGAGCAGAGTTTGGGTAATGATTTGTATCAAAATTTGAATGAGAACACAAAGTAACAACCATACATATTCCGAACAGGTTTCGTATTGAGATGTAACAAACAATTGATTACTTGAAGAAAGCGTCACTCCGGAATGGGAACGCGGAATCTGTATGTCAAGGGCCACTTTTATATTTAACCAACGAACGAGTACGTCCGGCTTGGCGGATCAATTGTTTACATTGCCAGTAATTGTGCATCTTGTAACAAGCTCTACATTATTTCTTGATGACTATTCATCTTAAAATAAACATTATTTTATGCGGCTGGAACAAGTCTCCACTGCTTGTTCTTTAGGTAGGTATTCTTACAGAAACCCTTTCACAATTGTAACTACAAAATTTTGATATATAATTATAAATGTATAAAAAATATCATGCATACAAAATATTTAAATCCTTACTCATATTCGATAAGTTTTACCTGCCATTGTTTAGTAACTTTATATCAGTACAGAGACATGATTGGTCGGCTCCATGTATGTACTTACAGTCGGGGAATCTGTTTCAGGCTCAAATTCGCACTCGAATCCCCTGCAGTGTTGTCGCCTGTTAGTATGCGAACGTGCAAGCGATTCTCGCCTTAGCCTGGTCCTCCACCGAGTACCCTGACTGTACCTACATACAATATATTAGGTTCTATTTTTAAGAGATATACCTACATTAATATGTATTGAGTTTTGTTAGTAAAAAATTGATTAAAACGGATTTTAATAAATTAATCAAATGCATGTCATTTGTAGCAAGTCAATAGATGTTATTTAATTATAATAATAACGATATACACTTTTTTATATTTAATATAAATATAAAAATACAAAAATACATGTTAATTCTAACAGAAGTGTCTTTGGGTGTACCTAATACTGGAGAGAGTACAAAATAACAAATCTGTAGACTAATTAACGCATAAGTATATATAATATACAATACTTGATACACCTAGAACACATACACTATCTATAACAAGTAAGGTTTAGATAATGAACTAGCCCTAAGTATATTAACAATGTATATATATGTCCTGAGCCAAACAAAATTGCTTATTCAAATTAAGGTTAGAATGGACTAAGGAAACCATAGATAATGATTATCTCGTTTTGTCGCACGTTCGTCAGCACGCATTACGTATGGCTCTCGGGCCGTGACTCACTGCGGATATGAAACTGCAACGCAGACAAATAAGCACACACAAGAGGCCCAGCTAACAAATTGTTTACTTTTTATTTGTTTATTGTTATTGCAAAAAAGAATAAGCGGCGAATAAGAATAACATTAAAATTATTTGATAACAATATAACAAATCGAGGATTTCTTGGAACTGCAAGACATAGAGGTACTAGAACGCAGTTCGAAACTTATACCAACTTTGCTTTCGTAATAATTATTTCATACAGAAAATTTTGTAAGTTGAAAAATAACGCCTTCGTAATTATATTGTGAACATTGAAAGTTGTTAACTAACAAAGCTTTCAAGTTGCAGAGCAATTTGACGACCGAGTGGCGTAGTGGTCAGTAGCCCTGCCTCATACGCCGGAGGTCCCAGGTTCGAACCTGGCCGCGGCATTCATTTGTGCGTTTTCGTCGTTTGGATACTTGAGGGGGAGGGAGACTTGCCAAGCTAACAGATGCAGATAAGAATAATTTTGGATAGACATAAAGATACACTGAAAATTTATTTTGAAAAAAATATTCCCTTGAAGTTTCTTGCAAGTTATTATTTATTATTTATTTAAATTTTGAATTTGATGAACACATATGTTTGTTGATATTCATATATGTATGTTTATTTTGGGTTCCCCCCAGTTTGCTGCATGGTCATCCATAGGAAAAGTTGGGCTATCTTTGGGGCCATACAGTTGGTGTGATTGTCTGGGTATTTATTATTATTATTTATATTAACAACGAATAGCTATCAACAAAGGGAAAATGAGAAATGTTCAATCAATTCGAAATGAGAACGACTCGTACATACTCGTATATTCGAATCCATGATAACGTAGCTGATTCAAACTGTGATGGCAACTAGCCACGTTTCGCCTGCATTGCAGATATCCCGGAGAAACGTTTTCAGTAAGTAACATCAGTGTGTAAGTCCATGGACTCATTCACGCCATATCTAACATTGCAATGGATTACACAAACAAACATTGTCCACTTACTGTCACCTTGTTGATCGATGGAGACGTACATTGAGTTCGTAAATGTTTCTGAACTCATATGCTTTGCAAAATACATTGCCATTTTGCGAAGATTTTCGGAAAGTGTGTCTTTACTGGCTAATCAGTTTCTATTGGTAAATTATCAACGGTATCACGCAGTCCAAAGCATAGCGCGTAACTAATAAGGTCAATTAATAGTGTTTAAGAAACACTTGTATACAGAAATGGTTATTTTCTTGTTGTACATAGAGACGGTTATATGTAGAACGGACTTCTTTCCATTAGTATAGGCTCTGGGGCTAGATTAAGAGCGCACCGGGAGGATATTGAGAATATATGTACTAACACAAAATAAATATATATTTCGTTCAAAACATGGTACTTTAAGCGCACACTTTTATTGAAAATCTGTGAGGTTCAAATATAGACCGCCGTACTTATCGATCCTAGATTAACTTCTTATCGTCGTCACGGCTGTCAATTTCGGTCAATCAATCAATCATTCAAAATACATGGCTTAAATACCATATTAATTTATAGTTTATAATAACCAAATTAATATTAATTTACCATTTGTAATAAAATCTAAATTAAAATAATCTATTGCTCAGGTTATGATAATTGCGCCAATCACTTTATTAAATAAGTGACTGTACAAGCAAATTCTAACAGAAGCTATCTAACCTAGAGAACGAGACAACAAACAAAGAAACCATATTTTGAAAGAATATGAGTTTTTAAGTTCGTGAACTCAGTAAACCTTGAGTTAACAAGCTTACTTAAACAAAACCACAAATCAGATAAATGTTGACAGTAAATATATAGCAAGCACCTAATTTATAAGGCAGACAACTTGTAAATGAAGAAGTAAATAAAACAAAACCTATTTCTAGGACAAGAAAAAAATAAGAATACTGTTCAGAACCATAAATGTTGTACTGATTCGTTTGTTCATTCATAATTGAAAGCTGTAACAAAACTCAGAAAACCTAAAAAGGATTCAATCACATTGCGCTGCGTTGGCGTAAATCAGCTGAGTACGTAACATCAGACTTGACAAAATGTGTTTTGACAGAGACAGATAAAGAATTAGTAACGTTCATTAACCCAGATAGGAAAGAGCAGACTTTACAGTGGTGCCATATACAATTTAGAAAACAAAAATGTGCCCTGAAGATATAAAGTTTCGTGTTACCTTAATTTTTTCGAAAATACGTCAAAAATAGCAAAATAAATAAGTGGCCAAGTTGCGTAGTGCTCTAGACGAATTCAGAAACATGGGTCAGTAATTTGCGATTGCTGGACGATGACGTCAGTACGCGGCGTAGGAGTTCCATTGTCGAGCGTCGCGTGCGCCGACCCTCCAACACAAATGGGTTCTAAATAACCGATACTGCAGTCGATCTCCCGTTTTATGAGATTCTGTTACGAGAAAATCAATCCGTATAATAATACTTATTGATTCTGCGCACAGGAATCAAACTCAAAATAAACTACGTAAAAATACATATATTCCAGGAACAAGCTCAAAATCTAACAGCCTTAAACTTGAAGGGAGCGTAACGCACATAGATTTTTAAAGAAATTATGTATAACTAGCTAAATATTTCTTTTATTAATTACGATTAATGTAGGTATAATAAAATTCTTTGCATCTAATATGTTGATATTTATTAAATGCTCAGTGATGTAAACAATATTCAATAAATACTTATCGAAGTGTATCATTAATGGAAATAAACTAAACAATCAATCTATATTTGTTTATAATTCAAGGCATACATTCCCTTATGATATTCCGCCGCAGAAAAAACAACATCGTGGGTGCGAAATAGAATTTTCTAAGAAGAATAAGCTGAGAAATAGAATTTTATCCGATCATTTGATGGACACATTATTATTGAATAACAATCGATTTTATTGCGATGGAAATTTAATCATGTTACGTATTTTAGGAATCCATGCGTTTCATGTCTTCGGACATTTAGGTAGATAAATATTATGTCAACTACATGTGTCAACATAAATTAAAACAAAATTGATATTGATTACCTTCAGAGCTAAAGCATACAATTTAAACAATTATGTACAATTTCAATAGATAAGCTAACGAAGAGCAAAACCACGCAGTACCTACCATTATATACTTAGGCTAAACCTTCCTGTTGCGAAACTGTATGGTGAAGCTACTTAGAGTAGGGGGCCCGTCCTGGAAGGCTCGAGTAAGTGAATGAACTGCTGACCTATGATTATAACAATAATAATAAATCCCTAGACAAACACACTAACTGTATAGCCCCAAAGTAAGCACAGCTAGTGTTATTTTAGTTAGGTTAGGTTATTATTGTTAGTTAGGTGGGGAACCTAGAATAAACATACATATATATAAATACAAACAACCATGACTGGAGAACAAACATCATTATAGGTCATTAGATTGTCTTCATTTGAAGATTAAGATAGTTGGACGTTAGCAAAACTTGTATTTTGAATGATTATTATCAGCGACCGGTTAAGGGCCCAATTAATGAATAAACAGAAAATCTCAAATATCTGCCCTAGGCAGGACTAAAAAGTTAGAAGTTTCTGGAAAGATTATAGGTGGATTAAGGTGGTGTGTCAGCAGGAGGTTGTCGAACTCAGGGACAGTATATTTGATTACCTAAACCACAAAACGTCGGCGTACCTAGCGACACCGGTTGACAACCGCAGTCGTCGAGCCGGTCTAGTATAGAATCTAATGAAAAGAATCCCTCACTTCATCAGAAGCCACAACGATGCAAATCAATTTGGGCAAGTTCATTACGCCGTTGTCAAGAGGGCGCCAGTGCAGTGGGTGGATGATCCAACGGGAGCGATTACGTCGCACTCGTGTCGTGGCCGTACCGTCGTCGGCGCACGTCAGAAGGTCGGCCGACTTCCTCCGAGCCGTCACGAGTGGACACACCCGCCGCAAACAATATCATTTAATATCAATTGCCACCTCACTAAACCAAAACATGTTTATACTTGTCAACTGCGGAGGTGTTTTGATAGTTTTCATGCTGATCCCGAACCCGCACAGGAAACTGTGAAGTATCTATTATCGGTTTAAGACTTGATATAATTTTTTTGACCTTATCTAACCACCTACATGAAGCGTCATGCCTACTTCAGCAATTCAACTTTCTTCTTTCTATTTCAGTTTATTAGGATAATTTAAGACCAGAGAGAGATCGTCTTAACTCTTAACTTTTCTTAGGTAAACAAAACATAGCGGGAGACGTCGTAAAATAAACGATAAACACAGTGGAGCAGACAAGATGATGCAATTGCGTAGGGAATTGCAAATCTGCCGGATTGTGTACCTCTAGCGTTGAAAAAAGCAGGAAAAAAACCGGTTTTCTTCAGATTCTGTTGTTTTATTCCCTGTTCTCTATTCGAAAGTTTCTAAGAATTTTGTTCGGATAAATTTCATGTTTTTGGAATAAAACCGAGAAAAACGAAAGTTTCTGAATAAACCAAAAATAAATTCTGATTTTAACAAATTATTGCTTGCTTTTTTATACTGCGTGATTCTTCTTCAGATAGCGATATGTCCTTTGTGGAGCTGCCGCAGGAGTGATATTTTTTCCAAATATTAAAACTTGTCAATAAAACCTGCTTTTTTCAATATTTCCATGCAAAATTAAAAAAATACATTTTTTCCGTTTTTATTCCAACTGAATCTTCCTTGTTTCTTTCAATGTCAAGTTGGAAAAAAACGGAAATAAACAGCTTTTTGTTCTTTTCGTGAAAAAACAAATATTTTTTTTCGGAATGTTCAACGTTGAACGATTTCGTTATGTCTTCTGTAAAGAAAATAGTTAGATTCCGTGTGAAAATAGAAAAAGACTATAACATAACTCATATCACTATGAACTACAAAAAAATATGATTGTACAAACTTCTACGGTAATCAAGAGAAAGCTACTCGCTCCATCAGAAATTTATGAAATTTTTTCCACATTTTGGTTACGATCTGTGCATAATCGAAATTTTGTTTTTGTGTTATGGTATTTTTGTAGACACTTTACTTATACCGATCGACATGCAGCGAATCGAAAATTTTGTAAGCGGAAGAGCTGAAAATGTCTAATAACTTGCCATCCGGAATCCGAGATATAATGCCTTGAAGAGGTTGAAGAAGAGTTGAAGAGAGAAACTTGAAGAGGTGTAGGTGTAAGGTAACATACGCTACCTTTCAACAAACACGAAACGAAATTTATCAAGAACATCCTTAAACATTTGAGAACATGTTGAGCCATAACGAGTAACATTAACTTAGCAAGTACTGTAGGTACATTACTGTGTGGTGCGTCGGTACCGCAAGCTTTGAGTGCGCTTTAAATGACAGAAGACATTATTGCGCAAACGAGAGTGCTGACAACGTAGAATTTTGACGTAACATTTAAAGTTACAAACTTGACTCGGAGAAAAAAGGAATGTTCTAGCATTCTGTTGTAGGCAGCCGCCTCGATAGTGTTTAAGATAATTAACGTATTAAATTTAACTAAATATAAAATATATATATATATATAAATAATAATAAAAGTGTCTATCCTTCCGTAGGTAAAAGCCCTCCTGTAGGATAGGGTTAACCACAGGGTCCCGGACCATTGCGGTACCTACTGGATTTTACATTAGTTCTGTCTCTATATTAGTTGGTCTGTTATGCAATGCAGCCGCAGCATACAACAGGTCAACGAACCGGGTCGCGTCTGTCATGAAGTACGAGTCTAAAGGAGATGGCCCATCACTCGGTCCGCCATGCACCAGCGACAATGCCGCGTCCACTTGCATAAGTAGCTTCTGATTTAATTGCTAGTATTTTGACATTTCCGCGAGGAACTAGATTATTTTGTTGAGTAATCTTATCAGTTTTCTGATAAGC
This sequence comes from Marasmarcha lunaedactyla, assembly GCA_923062675.1. Lineage (NCBI taxonomy): Eukaryota > Metazoa > Arthropoda > Insecta > Lepidoptera > Pterophoridae > Marasmarcha > Marasmarcha lunaedactyla. The sequence continues at coordinate 4,574,562 of OV281339.1, read as the reverse complement.
ATATGTTCCTTTATGTTGTGACGCGTCGAAATAATTCTTATACACATACATCATGACGTATCATGGTTTTTTTTCCTTAAAACAACAATATAAACCTTACAACAATATAAACGGTACAATTTTACATATTTCTATGCATAAAAATTTTCGCGTGGCAGGTGACAATTTACTAATTTGTCGGAAAAACTGCTTTGTTGAACGTTTAATCGTATTTCAAGTTTACATTTTCATGTTTAGCCACATAACAATAACAATATAAACGTTATCTCGCTTTTTGAAAAATGAACCCGAATTTACCCTAAACGGATATTTTAGAAATGTTTTGTGAACGTTACGAGCCCTGAAGGCCTACCATCAACTTTTAGTTTGCCATTCAATTCCGATGCAATCCAGTTTAGGTACCTAAACTGAATCGCTAAGATTCGTACCATGAAGTGCCTTTAGCTAACTGGCGTTTGAATCGCTCACGGAGGAATGAAAGATCGAGATTTGTCTGTGGTCCGCGTGTGAGAAAGAGATGACGCTGTACACTCGTTGCATAAGTCTGTCTCTTTTACTCGAACCATATGCGTTGCGTTTCGAAATCTAGTTGATATGATTTTAGCGATTTTTTTTTTTTTGTGTAAAAATAACAACAAATATATTTTCGCAGTCTCACGCCGGTAGCCACCGCGGACGCGCGTTTGTACTCGTTACTCGCTCGCTTCGTGACGGTCGTATTATTGAGCCCATTGTTTTACTTTCGTGAGTGAGTGAATAATAATAGCGTTGATCTAATATAAAGAGAAAGGGGAACTCCTGTTAATCAGGAGCCCCTATATAATTCTAAATGAACCTCAACCCAATGTCACAAACAAACCCAACGTCTCAACAATCCTCAAAGTTACATCAAATGTCTAATAATTCCACAAAAACAACAAGTTATGCTAACGTTACCTCCACTACGTGTTTCCCAAAGAAAGAGCAAGCTATAATTTTAGATTCAATAGATGGAGTTACACTCAGGGATTACCTACTTGCGTTATCCTCTGTGATACCTACGACATCTATCCGTTTTATCTCCCGCATATCAAATGCTCGTATATGTATCTACACGGACTCAAAAAAAACAGCAGATGATCTCATAGAAAAGAAAAAGGAAATTACTGTGCAAGGTAAAACTCTCGAAATAAAACCCTTAATAACTAGAAATAAAAGGATTGTACTATCAAATGTTTGTCCCGTCATCCCACATTACGTAATTGAAAAGAAATTTGAAGAATTAAATGTAAAAATAATGTCACCAATAACTTTCATGAAAATTGGAGTAACAGATCCCGGCTTCTCACACGTGCTGAGTTTCAGGAGACAGTTATATGTTTCTCCTGAGGATGAGAAACGTCTCCCAGAGTCATTCCAAATAACTTTCGAGGATACGAATTATTGGATCTACAGCTCCACAGATTCCCTGAAATGTTTTTCCTGTAATAGTATGGGCCATTTGGCAAAAAATTGCCCACAAAATGTACGAGTAATTAACTTAGAAACGAATACACAACTAGAGGAGGAGATAATGAAAACTTTTGATAGAAACGATAACTTGAACATAATTACAACCCCAGAAACATCATTAACCCCTGCACCAGAGATGACACCACAACCGCGCCAAGTTAATACAAAGGGCATAAAACGTATCCACTCACCTACTACAACAGAATCCTCAACAACAGACTTCGTAAAACCATCGTATGAAGTAAGGAATCAATACACAAAAGAAGATAACATAATGGATTTCGAAACTGATGACTCTTCTAGCAACATCTCACTGGAAGATGCTGAGAGCAGTACAAGAATCAAAAAGAAAATAAAGAAAATTGATTCTAGAGGAGAGGCAGAGGTCTGGACAGATATACAGAAGGAATTAACAGAATTAGACAAAGAAACTTTACCCTTAAACTTGGATCAGTTCATAAGTTTAATGGATAATATAAAAGGAAAACAAAATATAAAAGAAGTAGTTTATTCATATACGGATAACATTAAAGACCTTATTACCATGTGCAATAAGTTACATTCTAAAATGAATAAAAGTCTCAAAAACAGATGCTCCCGCCTATCGAGAAAACTGCACGAAATATTAAACGACACCACTAACTCTAAACTAACCTAAATTTTTTTATTTTTATTTTTTTTATTTACACAATCATATATAGATAATATAGTTCTTTAATAATTTATACTATAATGAATATTTTACAGTGGAATATAAATGGATATTATAAAAGGTTAGAAAATATTAAACTACTGATCAACCAGGTAAGTCCAGCCTGCATTTGTTTTCAAGAAACTAATTTCACCTCGAACAATTGTGCATCATTAAATGGTTATGAATCATTCTATAAAAATCGAACTCAAAGTGGTAAAGCTAGTGGTGGTGTAACAATTTTTATAAAAGCATACACCATTCCAAGCCAAGTACCCTTAAATACACAATTGGAGGCAGTAGCTATTAAAATAAAATTCCCGTTAAATATCACTATATGTAATATCTATCTCCCTAATAGTACTGTTTTAAATATAAATGATATTAATAATTTGATCTCTCAACTTGAGACACCTTTTATTATTATGGGAGATTTTAATAGCCACCACTTCTATTGGGGTTCTGAAAAGTGTGACACTAGAGGTAGATTAGTAGCGGACTGGTTAGATAGTAACAACGATAATATACTTTTACTTAATTCCGGGCAACCAACACATTTCAATAGCAACACGGGACTGACGAGTGCTATAGATCTAACTTTTGCTTCACAAAATATAGCATCATATTTTGAATGGAACGCACTAGAAGATCTGTATGACAGCGATCACTTTCCAATTTTGATTCAATCCCAAATTCCGATAACCCCTTTAGAAGATATTAAATTTCCCCAAAAATGGAAGCTCCACGATGCTGACTGGTTAAAGTTTCGAGATGAGATTGATATGAGCATTTGTAGATTAAATGATTTAAAATCTGGCATGGATTTTTCTATCTCTGATATTGTACATCAGTTCACTGAAATAATTAGTGAAGCAGCCAACAAATCAATACCAAAAACATCTGGTATCTATAAAAAAAAAAGTCTGACGTGGTGGAATGAAGAATGCAATAAAGCTGTTAAAGAAACAAAGAAAGCCTTTAGAACATACAAAAAATACGCAAGAAACGATCCAGATACAGATTTGAAAATCGATTTTAAAAAAAAGAGAGCCAACTGTAGAAGAATACTCAAAGAAAGTAAACGAAAAGACTGGGAGGACTGGGTATCATCTATTTCTAATAAAACACCAGCAGGTGAAATGTGGAAAAAGATACACAAGATTAATAACAACAAAACTAGTTGTAATAATATAATACTTGAAAAACCAGATGGTACACTAATATCGGACCCTATTGCCACCGCTGACATGTTAGCAGAAACATTTGCTTCAAATTCTAGTACCAAAAACTATGACGAAAATTTTTTTAGACACAAATCCTCACAAGAAGCTGTCCAATCTGATTTTGAACTAAACAATAATTCGAACTCAATTAATAAAGAAATAACAATGCACGAGCTATCGTTTGTGCTCTCCCAAGTAGGTAATACCAGTCCCGGACCAGATAACATACCCAATACAATAATTAAACAGTTACCTATTAGTGGTCTCAATTATTTACTCGATATATATAATTATATTTGGATAAAACAAGTATTCCCAATCAGTTGGAAAGAGGCTTTCGTAATCCCAATATTGAAACCTGGAAAAATACCTACTTCACAAAACAGTTTTAGACCTATAGCCCTCACTTGTAACCTCTGTAAAATACTTGAAAAAATTGTAAGTAGACGAATTAGATGGTATGTAGAAATAAACAAGTACATTTCCCCATTTCAATACGGTTTCAGACAGTTTCGATCAACCGTTGATCATTTAATGTGTATCGAAAATGAAATACTTGAAGCATTTGCGAATGATAATATCTTGGTGGCTGTAGCATTGGATATCGAGAAAGCGTATGAGATGGTCTGGAAGCACAGAGTTCTAAAGTTGTTACAACAAACAGATATTAAAGGAAATACGTTAGCATTCATTAAAAATTTTTTGACTGAAAGAACAATTAAGGTTAGGGTAAACAATGTTTTATCTAAATCTACCCCTATTGAAAATGGTTTGCCTCAAGGCTCAGTTCTTAGTGTGATATTATTCCTGATAGCTATTAATGACGTTTTTTCTAATATTGCTAAGCCAGTAAAAGGTTTTCTTTTTGCTGATGACCTAACTATAACATGTAGCGGTAAAAGTCTTAAACCTACGTTGAAACTTATTCAAAATACTCTAAATCAATTTCAAAATTGGTCAGAAAGGTCTGGATTCAAATTCTCAAAATCTAAAACTGAGTTTATTGTTTTTTCTAATAAAAAAAAGAAAATAAAAAATTACACATTAAATTTTAATGAATGTTCAATTAAAGAAGTTAAAACATTAAAAATTTTGGGATTAACACTGGATACAAAGCTATCATGGATCTCTCACATAAATAAATTAAAAACCGAGTGTCATAGGAGGTTAAACATCATAAAAATATTGTCATCAACAAAATGGGGGGCTGATCGAAACTGTTTGCTAAATACCTATCGCGCAATAATAAGACAAAAGTTGGATTATGGATCAGTCATTTATGATTCCGCAAAAAGACGTACCTTAAATTCGTTAGAAAGCTTACAAAATACAGCTATTCGACTTAGTATAGGTGCTTTTAAGACTAGCCCTGTTCAAAGCATTTTGGCTGAGGCCGGAGAAACACCATTGCATCTCAGAAGGAAAGAACTTACCATAGTCTATGCAGCAAATATATTGGCTCAACCTGAAAATCCGACGTTTAAAATCTACACCAAAAACCCAACTTCTGATTTAGAATATCACTTTCGACCTAGTTTGCCACAACCATTGAGAATCAGAGTAGCAAAATATTTAAATGAAGTAGATCTGGTTATTCCTCCTGTTTTTCACAAAACAATATTTACCTTACCACCTTGGGAAAAGATAGATCTTCCCATTAATTTAAAATTAGCAGAAAATACCAAAGACGATACACCTCAATATATCTACAAAAACTTATTCCACGAAATAAATGATAAATATAAAAATTATAAGAGTTACTATACAGATGGATCAATCATGAATGGTAAATCAGGATGTGCCATTGTGTCTGGAGGTGAAAAGCACCGATACAGACTTTTGGATTGCCACTCGATTTTTAGTTGTGAAGCTATTGCTATACTTAAATCCTTAGAATTAATCCAAAATGAACCAAAATTAAAGAAAGCAGTAATCTATTCCGACTCCAAATCATGTTTGATAGCATTACAAAATATAAAAAACATAGAACCCCTTATCGCAGAAATCAAGCAAAAAATACTAAATCTTTTAAAAAATAACTTTCAACTTGAACTAATCTGGATTCCTAGTCACCAAGGAATAGTTGGAAACGAGAAAGCTGATAGCGAAGCCAAAATTGCAACTAGTATTATTCATGTTGATACATCAGTTAAAGCAAGTCATACCGAAATTAAAAAAATGTTCAAGTTAGAAGTTAGGAAATTATGGGATAAACATTGGAAAACAGAAAACACAAGTAGTCTATTTAATATAAGAAAATCTATTTTTGAAAAACCACCAACTACCCTTTCAAACAGAAAAGACCAAGTGGCAATCACTAGACTTCGTATCGGGCACACAAATTTAACTCATATTCATTTAATAACGAAGTCTGAAAGAAACAAATGTAACAAATGCGGGCTGGACTTAACTGTGCCTCACCTCTTAGTTGATTGTAATTCGTATGATAGTGTAAAAATTTATTGTAATCTCCCTAATAACTTGAAAGATTGTTTAACTGAAGAAGGATGTACACGAACCCTTAAATTTTTGAAAATAATAGATGTATATAAACAATTGTAAAATACTGTGGTCGCTGATGACCCTTGATGTTAAAAAGCGACCTTAAATAAAACAAATAAAAAAAAAAAAAAAAATATATTTTAAAATTGCGCTTTTTAGTGTCAAATTATATACCATAAGCCCGTTTTAGTACTCATCAAATAATAGAAATTTATATAATTCTTTAAATTACAAATAATTAAAGGTTTCTTTAGTGTTGTCGTAAAAATAAATTGATTGACGAGTTTAGAACGCACCCAATTTGACTTCTACCTTTGTCTCTACTGATAAATCAATTGATTTTGTTGGATTTTTCAACAATGGCCTCAGCTCATCACACATTTCTAATACCAATCGTTTAGACAACCGATATGCTTTTATATATTCTTCATTTTCCAAATAAAAGGGGTCCGATTGTTTCCGTGTTTTGTTTATTTCATTATAATTTTCCAAGAAAATAAAAAGGACTAATTCGTCATACATCTACAATAAAAAAATAGCTCTAGAAATCACTTTTTCACATTAACACATAAGAAACACTAAATATCCAACTGAAATACCTTAAAATACCTGTATTTTCAACCATTTTTTTAAAGATAAACCGAAACGATTCATTTCACGCCAAGAAAGTAGCAACTTTTTTTGAATCGCTTACTTTGACATTTAAGTCATCCAATATAGGTTGAAATATCACCTCATGGTACGAAAAATCACAGACGAGTTTAAATGAATAGACCAACAATTGCCGTACAAAATACCGTACCTCGATAACAGATTATCAGCTGCAACGCGAGATGTCGCTAGGTGTTGCGAATTGATAATTTAAACACATTTCAAATAAAGACGTCACTAATTATCTGCACCTTGAGCTTACTACCACTCTTAGAGGTACAAAAGAAAATAGTTAGATGGCGCTATTTTCAATTTAGTGTTCGCCAACCAAAACAGGCACGGGGCGGCGGACGTTGTCAGCTCGTCCCACGCTTGGTACTTATGCGACGTTGCCGCTCTTCCTCGCTCGCGATCTTATAATTTTTGAAGTAAAACTGTTTTACGCACGCTTGACTTGGAGAGTAAGCTGGGGATTGCGTTACGAAAAGTGTGATCGGGCGAGGCGTATGGAAGTTGAGAGGGAGTTTTACTTTAGTCGTGAGGTCTAAAGCACACGCGTTCTTTTTAATCTATTTTAATAGTTTTTCAATTTTACATTGAGAAACAAGAACATAGAATCCTCAGAAATGCAGTCGCTTTAATGTTATATTTTTTAGATCTTTATTTTGTTTTGTTTTCTAATGCATTTTTTTTTTAAATGCCAAACACTAAGTAGGTTACATACATAAAATTATTTTTTGTATTATTAAGGTTCCCGAGAAATGTACGGCCAACCGCAGATGTACCTACTATAAATAAACTTAACTTATTTCATGGCACGTAAATTCACTGTTAGTTATCAATGAAAACGGAATACTAGCACTGGATCCACCTGATGGTAAGTGACATTCGTGCCTATGGACATCATTAATCTCGAAGGAATGATAATTTATGCGTTGCCGGCTTAATCTCAAGTAGTATTAGTTTTTTGTTCTTGTAATTTCACTATATTTTCTTATTAAATATTTATACAGGGTTACTTTTGGACCCCACCAAAATTTCATATGATTTAATTATATCCATTTTTTTTTAAACAAAGGAGATTGTTTATTCCCGTTTCACTGTTAAATGAAATAGTATGGTCTTAAAAAAATACTCAGGTAAATCATGAAATATGTTTATAACTTTCCTAAACCAATTCATTGAAATCGTACGTGGAGTTTATATTTTGTATTCAAATAGTTGTTTAATCGCTTTTTGGGAATATAAAATGAATATATGACACTTTTTAGTGTCATAATAATTAGGGTGCCCAATAGGAATGCATCGATACGCCTTCTGATCGATATGATACCAATACCGATACTTATACGACAATACAAATACGAATATTCATCGGCAATACCAATAACGATACAGATGGTGAAAGGCAATAATATTATAAACTACAGATATGTTATAAGCGCGCGCGTTATGAAGACTCAAATACGTCCCAATTGTGACGTCTTGTAATTAGTCTGCGTCGAGCGTAATCACAAGCGTGCCGCACCGTATTTATTACTATAAAATAAACAAAATACAAGGGATCTCATACCACATCTGAATATGCAAAAGTACTTAGATTATTTAGTATTTGTCAATTATTTTTGAAACAATCTAATGACTGACGCAAAGACGCCATATTCAGGTGAAGAAAGAGATAGCAAAATGATGAGCGAGAGATGGCACAAGAATACATTTGAAGTGCAATCATTAAAATTATAGCTATCTCTTTCATTTGCGTGCTTTTTGGTATCTTTTGTTTTACTTATCAGTGAAACTTGTTAATGTGTGCAGTTTTGGATTGCTCGGTACTGTTTAAAAAAGGTTGTTTTACTTTTTAGTTACTGTTGAAAGGACTAACTGTTAAAAAAACATGTAGCTTAAAAGCTACAATTACAACAATAATTCCTTTTTAAAACACCCTTTATAAATATGCCAATAATGCAGTGTGGTATATAAGTTATTACTAAGCGTACTATTGCGACCCCGACTTGATCGAGTTCTACGAATCGGTGGTGGGACATGGAAAAACTTTTGCAAGTTTATGTTGTACTGTGGAATGTTTAATTCAATAAGTATGTTTATATTTTTTTTTAAGTAAAAGAAATTAATAAATAAAATAAATCTTATATTATTCATCTTGCACAACCAAAAGACTATATGAACTATAACCCTTATAGATACGTATCGATATTTTTGTATATCGACACATTTCGTATCGATACACGACTATATATTATGTGATGGTATCGTATCGAATCGCCGGTGTGTGTATCTTATAAAAATATCGTATTTAATGACGTGTACGTCTACAATAAAATGAGGCAGTTTTTTTAATCGTGACTTGATCTTTGTTATGATTAAAAGATTCGAATAATTATAGTACTAAGCAGGTAGATTAGGAATAAAAAATTATCTTAGCATTGAGTGTTTATACTTGATCTTGAAAGTCTAGTGTTTGGCTTTTTTATTAAATGTGAGTAGAGTGCAAAATGCATCTAGCAAATGTAAATGAAAACGGAAAGTACCTACCAACTGCAACAAATTCACTTCGTCACAAGGGGGCTTTGGATAATGAACAGTCATTGTCATAACAATCGATTATTGTTCATAGAGTATTTATTTACTTTTTAGTTGATAGTTTTATATTTAAAATTCAATATATGATACGCTGAACAATACGATACCAAGCAATATTATAATATCAGGTATGTATGTCCACAGCCAGTTATGATACGTTCCGATACGAAATATCGATACAAAAAGGAATAACGGTCATTGCTGGGCGCGGCGCAGCGTCTCAATGATGTTAGTGGCCAAATGACCCAGGAGCTGTACATAATATACATGTCACTAAAAGCTGATAATTAAAAAAAATTTATATACTCGCAATTATTGAACCAAATATACTCTTTTTGTTTACTCGAGTTCTTCATAAAACCTTTTTTGATGTTTGTTTTTTTAAGTTCAATATCTACATGATTAACTTCTCAAGTTATAAAAATATTTTAATGTTCTGTGAAAGTGCTTGAAAAAAAATATTTACTGATATTTTCAACTGATAAAAATATTGTAGTCAAAATATCAATTAATTTTATAATATATTTCATTTCTTATCAACAAAAACATTGCGTGCATCTTGTTTCCCTTCTGTTTCACATGATAATCAGATACTTGATATTTATTTACCTTCAGGTAAGGCTGTATGGATTAGTTCCTTTGCCTTTCCTTACAAGGAAAAATTGTACCAAAAAAAAGTTAGTGGGTGTGGCTCTGTGCGAGTGTGCGGTTGCTTTTGATTTGTAGTTTGTTGGTTTTCGGTACTTTTCTTTGCGTTTGAATATCTGATAAAAAACAATATTTCTGGTTCCCTACCGTGTCCCTACCGGACTCAGATTGTCTACGTATATCTGTGTCCTGTGTATATTTGAAGGATTTCGATTCATTAAGTTTTAAAACTTTGTGTTTATCTTGGTAATAATGTCGTATACCAAGTGCACTTATCACAAATGTGATAATAAAAGCAGTGATATTTCTATGTTTCGGTTTCCCGTGCACGATCCAGGCCGTCTATCAGTATGGATACGAAATTCAGGTATGTACCTACTTAATACTTCACCCAAATTCAATGCACTTTCATAAACAAATGTTCATACCTACTTATCAACCCTAAAATTCACATAATGGGCGTTGACTTCATTTGCTCACTTGGTGTCAATTTCTACAGAGGAGTTACCTGTCAACTAGTAGTATTTGTCAAAGATAAGATAAGGCCGTAAGATCATTTGTAGTTTAAACCGTGCTTGATAGTTTAATCTCATGCCATCGATTATTTCTTAAGATCAATGGTAGTTAATCGGTTCTCGGCAGTTTAAACTACAGATTAGTTTAAACTAGCCTAGAGGGACGTTTAACCTCTCCTTAAAGATTAAACTATTAACTTTCCTAATGTCAGCAGTCACAACTGAAAAATAACCATAATAACTAATCTACTTACTGCTCTTATTAATGGAAAACTACAGTGATTCTGACTCGGATGTCGAAATTTTACATAAGCTGCATGATTTAAATAGACATTATAGTAGACAATATGTAATTCGCACAAGAGAAAATCATTGGGATCAGTGGGATGAGATAGAATTCTTGCGTCGTTTTCGTGTCTCCAAATCCACAGCAAGAAACATTTTAATCGAAATTGAAAGTGAAATTAGTCACCCTACAGCAAGGTGTGTTTTATTTAAATACGTAGGCATATATGTATGCCCTGCCTAAACCTAATTTTCCTGGCAAAAAAGTATCCTGCGTCCATCCAATCTATCAAATATGATCATCAATCTAAAAATTATATTAAAACAACATAAATAAAATTCTAATTTTGATATTTTATTTTATCTAACCGTAGGTAATTGATATTATAATTTTCATTTAAAACGGAATAAAAACCGAAGGACGCCGGCGAATTGGCCAAAGTGACAATGTTAATAAGTCTGTCAAAACATTTAAATGCCATTATTTGCCTGAACGAGTGAACAAATTTTGTTTAAACCACAAAATGTTGCCATATGAAAATGAATAATCGGAGTTTAACTAATCTGTCTACATTTTCTGTTAGATCTTACGACAATAGATTAAACCATCGATTATTTTTTACCCTAGATTAAGAAATCCATAGTTTAAACTTTTTTGATCTTACGGCCCTTAATGTTACGAAGTTATGAATAAGATAAAAAATGAAGTGAATCAGTGACATGCTAGTGAACTATTGGATATGTGTGGTGGTTCTCTCTGGGCCTCTGAGTCCCTCTGAAGTTTGAATGGCGGTCTGTGCAGGCAGTTTGTTGGGAAAATATGTGGACGAACAACTTCAGGGTTGTTACTGTCAACTGTAAATTGTATGCCATTTGTATATTTAAATGAATGTTGTATATTTCTAGGAAATATCAACCTGGATTCTCTGTCTAATGAAGAACTAAGACGTCGGTACATATGTGCTGCACATTTTTTACCATCCAGTATCCATAGAGGAATTATGCGAAGTAGACTAATTGGACCTGCTGTTCCTGTTCCTTATCAAAGTGTGGGAGTTGGGGTTTCAAATCCATCACATGTGGATGAGAAAACTGCTGGTGTAAGTGTGGATAATGGTAAGTCTTTTAAATAAAATAAATTAGTGTATTTATAAGAAAGGTTTTACAAAAACAAATCACAGTGGCGGTGCAGTTGCCAACAGAATGCAGTCCTAAAAGTTCTTGCTGGGACAGTTAATATTGTTTGCACCGGGTTGTAATTTATGTTATAAATACTTTTATTGTTTTATGCAAACATGCTTGTAATTTTAACAATAACACCTATAGGAGTCTCTTTTTATTAGAGCCGTCCCAGTGGGTACTCATAATTCCTTGTCATTATAATTGCAATTCCTATTATAATAACTACATATAAGGTTAGTATTCGTCCGGATAAAGTGAAGGATCAGCCAGTGTAATTACTGGAACAAAAGGCTATTTCAGTTCAAGCATCCTAATGCTTGAACTGAAATAATTCATCACTTATCACTAGGGTAATTCATCACTTATCATTCCATCTTTGATTATTGATATCCAGCGGCATGGATGCCACTTTCCATCTGGTGGACCCAGCGCTTGTGTGTTGTATTTTATTTGTAAAAAATATTACATTAATTACTATTAATATAATAATAAATGAAAGCCACCCTTTCTATCCTATTTATATCATGCATATTATATAGCATTGTTGCTTTACATTTGTCTATATTTTTTTTTTTTTTAGATATGCTGTCTTCGCCGGAAGTGTTAAAAGTGAAAACACCAACAAAATTTTATAGAAAACAGACAAGAAATTCTCTGACGGAAGAAGCTAAGACATCAACACCATCATCCCTGGCTTCGATGTGCAAGGATATTTACATGAACACACCAACACAATGTTTGTCAAGAAAATGTATGTTCGAAGGACCAAAGAGAAGATTATCAAGAAAATGCCTTTTTGAAGAGAATAGTGAGGATACTCCCAAAACCAAAAGATTAAAAAGAACAGCTTCTTCATTATTAAAAAGAAATAAAGCACAAAAGGCTCAAATTTTTAGACTTCGGGCAAAATCCAAGCAACCTATTGAAACAAATGATTTTCGTACAGAATTTTCAAAAATTTTAACACTCATGCAATTCAGAAAAAAAAATGAGAAGAAAAAATGGACAGCACAAGAAAAAAATTTGTGTTTGTCACTGTTTTATAAATCACCTTCCACTTACAATTTTTTAAGACTACAAGGTGTAGTACTTGCAGCTCCTTCAACAATAAGAATGTGGCTGGCAAAATCGGACTGTCTGCCTGGTCTTTGCTCTGATACCTTCTATAAAATTCAAAAAAGGTTTGAAAATGCAAGCTTAAAAGAAAAGGCATGTGTCATTTGCTTTGACGAAATGTCAATTATGACAAATTTAGAATACTCTAAAAAATATGATTTCATTGAGGGGTTTGAGGACTTAGGGGGAAGGCATAGATGCAGTAAAATTGCCAAATATGCTTTAGTCTTTTTAGTTAGAGGATTGTATGGTCAATGGAAATTGCCAGTTGCCTATTTTTTGTCAAGTTCTAATGTAAATGCAGAAATGCTACAATTATTATTAAAATCAATTATAAATAAACTTTTTGAACATGGGCTCTTGCCTAAAGTTGTGGTGTGCGACCAAGCCACCACAAACCAAACTCTGTATAAGAACTTAGGTGTATCAAATGAATGTCCCTTCTTTTTTTGTAATGAGAAAAAGTTGTTTGCTCTTTTTGATGTCCCCCATTTAATAAAAAGCATCAGAAACAATTTTATTACGAATGATTATGTACATGCCAAAGAACAAATGTCTTTTCAAGATATTGTCAAAACATATGAGATTGATAAAAGGTCAAATACAAGTAGGTCTCTCACAAAAATAACTGATAGACACATTAATCCTAACCCGTTCCAAAAAATGACAGTTAGTCTTGCGACTCAAATATTCAGTAATTCCGTTGCTGCCGCCGTAAAAACTGCGAAAAGTACAAAACAGTTGGATAGCGAAACAGCAAATGCCACGGCGAAGTTTGTACAAGTTGTCAACAACATGTTTGATGCATTAAATAGTAGAAATCAATTTGATTCAAATCCATATAAACATGCACTGTCAAAAAATTCTAAATTTGCAATTAGTGCAATTGTAGAAGCAAAAAATTTATTCAAAAATTTGTACAAAATAGTGTATAGACAAGACAAAAACGGTCAAAGAAAAAAAAAATTGACGCGCCCACCATGTTTTAATGGTGTTGTACAAACATGTGAGGCAGTTTTACAATTGTTTCATGAAGAAACCTTAGACCCAAGTATAAAATATGTAATTACCAGAAAATTAAATCAAGATGTTATCGAAAATTTGTTTGCACAATTTAGGCAAAAGGGAGGCTCAAACAGGAACCCAACAGCAAAATTGCTCAGAACAATTTTTAGGAGCAGTTTAATAAATTCTTTGATTAAACTCCCAAAAACAAAGAACTGTGAGGATTAAGAAGATAAATTTATTCAGTTACCGGCTGGTGAACAACTGTCTGGGTCACTGACTGGTCAGTCAAAAGTCAGACAAGCGCACTGCTTGATATCTTCAACAGATATTATTGAACCAGTTGCAGGTCCATCTGGCTGTAAAGCTGGATACCGCGTGGAGCCTCTAAAATCTACCACTTCTGCACAAAGTCTGACTCAAATAACATTAGAAGACTGTTCAGTTACTTATTTTTCTGGCTATTTGGCAAAGACATGTCTAGACAAAAATGGTTGTCAGCTTTGTGCTAAAAAATTACTAAAAGAAGTTAACCTGGACGATGAAACTCAGTTGTTAATTTTAAATAGGTCATATGATTGTAGCAAGACCATTAAATTAAAAATGCCGAGTGACAACTTGATCAAACTAGTTCGTAAGGCTATCGAATGCTTCAATTCGCATTTCCACGTTATTGTGCACTGCAATAAAATTAAAATGCGATTATTTAACACAATAGTGGACTTATTGAGGTGTGAGGCTCCGGAATTATTGAAAACTAGTTGTGAAAAGCATTTATTCTTCATAATTGAGCACATGATTTTAGTTAAACTTCACTTTTATTGTAAAAATAAAAAAAACTATATATTTGGAAATACGAGAGTTCAACCGAAATTGCGAATATTAAAAAATAAATGATTTTTGATCACATGAAATATATTTTAATTTATATTAAAGCTCCACGTTTAGTTTACCCGTAGTAGTCTCTTTTGTTAAGACCCATGTGTGTGAACTACAGTCCTTCCTATTTTGACTGCCATCACAATAACTGTGTGCAAGCATTGTTCTGTGCCAGTGTAATTACAGGAACAAGGCTTTGTTTGTTCCTGTTTTGGTTAGCACTGAATCATTAATCATCCATCTTAGATTAATGATGTCCATGGGCCCAGATGCCACTGACATCGTGTGCACCATAGGTTTAGAGCCATATTAGCCTAGTCTGCAAAGAAAAACCTGCAAGGAAAACCTCATGAGGATGCCCTATAACAAAGCTTCGGTCAAGTGCGAGTCAAACTTGCTCAACGAGGATTCAATGCCATCTCATATTTGTGAAATGTTTTTAGCAAAGAAATCGTATTTTCTTATTCATTAGGTTCTTTAGTTTGAGTTCGAGCTTGACTCACACTTATAAGTTGACTTAAGAGGGTGCACTGTTTTCACACCAAGTTTGAAGCTTGTGTGCATTAGCGTTTTTTTTTGTAGTTAACAGCCATAAACTTGCAGACCTTGCATGCAAGTAGCGTTCGATTTCTATTGCAGTAATACATACTTAACATACTTTTATATATTTATTTACGTATACATAGACACACCAACAATATGTATACAAGGCAATTTACAAATACATTATGTAGTAAGTACCAATATATATAAATATATATAGTAATTACCTACATAAAATTACATAATGTAATATATTGATTCCTAAATAAGTGTTGGTTCCCCTTTAAGGCTTAATAGATAGGTACCTACCGAAGGAAACAAAATCGCCATTTATATTTTGTGTTAAGCGCCACCTAGTAAAAAAACGATGCATTATTTTGTATGCTACCTTTCATTCTATCGCCACGCCATCTGTCAATTAACATATGAAACTGGTAAATAATTCATGTAAAATAAAATCGTTAAATATAATATTATTAACTGTTTATAGTAATAAAAAAAAAATAGATAGGTTTTGGACGTTTTTTATGACGAAGTAATATAAATTTCATGGTTTTAATGGCTAGTGAAAAAGTTTCCAGGCTATGAGCCAGCGCCATCTGTTCATAACACGGAATTTTGAACTTTTTGCAGGTTACGATGTTTTGTATGGCTATCATCAGTCTATTCATTTAAACTCGTCTGTGGAAAAATGAACGAACTAAAACAGTTTGCGATCCAATTGCCGACTTGATTTGGCGTCAACCTAAACTGGATCGCTTTAATGACGTCGTGGTATGAAATAGCAAAGCAGTTTATTTTAGGTCGTCAATTGAATCGCAATAATAGTTCATAGTAGGCCTTCTGTTCATAAAACTTACAGTTGTAAATTACAGGTGACAGATGACAGACGACAATTTTACAAGTTTCTGTTCAATAAAAATGGCGGAATTACATTTTACATATTTCTGTTCAGTAAACATATTTGCGTGACAGGTGTCAATTTACTGATTTGTCGGAAAAATTGCTTTGTTGAACGTTTAATTGTATTTACAAGTTTACATATTTGTAGAATTATAATACATTTCGGACAGGGACCTTAACCTTGGTTAAACATTTACAAGTGATTAATACCTCGGCATTATTATTGTTTTGTTTTATGCTTATTTACCAAAATGGTGATTTCCTTCCACTTTTTTATCTTCATCTCGTGAGCCAAATTATCACTAAACCGTCCAAACAATAGTATATTATGCAACTAGTGAATAAAGGACGGATTTAAAGCGAGGACCGTAGATGAGTCACGAGCAAGTGAAGGATTCTAACGATTGAATCACGAGCGTAGCGAGTGATTTAAGATGATTGAATCACGAGCGCAGCGAGTGATTCATCTGTAAGAATCCTGAGCCACGCGAGTGATTCATGGCCCTCGATATAAATTCGTACTTTATTCAGGAGTTGCATACTATACTTTATACCATGACTACGAGAAAAAGACATAATTTAAGCGAAAATAGAAATTTAATCAAGAAATAATAAATGTTACATTAATTGAAATGGACATTAAAATTAGAGCAATGACTGAAATTAAGCGTAATTTTCTTATTATTATCATTAGGGTGGTCAACTTGTGAAACAATATTAATCTAATGCCAAACTCCTTGTCGCAAATATCGACCAATCAAATCTCGAGAATTTATTTGCACCAAAGAGTTTGAATTTCGAACCTTAGCGCAAGGAGTTTGTGTAAGCATTGAAATGGAGATCGGATATATTTTGTGTTCCAAATTCAAACACCAAAACAGTGAATAAAAACAAAACAGTGAATAAAAGGCCTTTTTATTCGCTGTTTTGCGTGAATAAAATAAGCTTTTTAGAGTAGGTATGGTATAAAATATTTTTGTGGCTATGTTTAAGCGACAGAACAGTTAATTTGTTGTTCAGCTCCATTTTTACTCCAAAAATCTCGCCAATAAAGCTAACATTTTTTGATTTACCTTCATTATTCTTTTGTATCGTACGATGTAACATATATTTTTTTTAATATGCAGAATTATAAATTACCATTTGTAATACATAATTGTCATCTATTATGATAGGCGATTTTTAGAATTGTATTGTTTTATTGAACACAGTTTACAGGCCCGACAATTTACAATTATTTCTCGGTATTTTTTTTAATATTTATAGATTTTATTCAACAATTATGTCACTTATTGACAAATTCATATAATTGTAAGTTTCATTGAACAAGGCTCTGTTGATAACTCTTAATAACTCTCCATTGCGATATTTTTAAAATTCTAGTTTAAAAAAAATCAATTTATGAGGGAAAGACTAGCAAAGTTTGTTAAGTTCTACATACTTTCCTCCAGTTAAAAGTCCTTATCAAGTTCTGAAGTTAAATAATGATTAAAATGGCGCGTAATTTAGGAGGGAACTTTGACCGCGGGCTATCGATGCGAGGGGCCGACCAATGGCGAGCCAGGATTTGGGAGGTGCGCTCACGCATACGCGCTGGGACAAAGTAGTTACGTAGATCAAAATACTCGACTCGAAGGCCCCGGAGTCTCATATACTTAAACAGAGTATATCATTATGTAATATTTGAGATATGACAATCAGACGGATGTGTTTTAAAACAATGGTATTATATTATGCTTTGATACAGATTGATTACATTAATCTGCTATTCTAAAATAAAAACGTTTTATTGAGACAGAATTTTAACAACAGAAACTAAGGATCGTGCGCTCGCCCATTTGAATAGAAAATATCTCTTTTTTTAAATAAAAAACAGTGGGTAAAGTTTATAGAACATAACTGTGATAAGCGCGATGAGTTGTTTTGAAAGTTGATGTATCTCTGGTATATTTTTTTACAACAATTATTGTTAGTTGTAAAAAATAGTAATAACTTGAAGTTTAAAAAACAATAAAAAAATAAATCCCCAGACAAACACACCGACTATGTGGCCCCAAAGTAAGCAGAGTTTGTGTTAGGGATGACCATACAGCGAACTGGGGGAGGGACCCAGAATAAACATACACATTTAAATATAAACAACCACGACCCAAGAACAAACAACTGTATTCATATCACAAATGAATGCCCCGACCAGGACTCGAACCTGGGAACTCCAGGGTATGAAGCAGGGCTACTTGCACGCTAGTATATTTTCACAAACTGTGTGATCAAATGACACAGAACGGTTCCGACACAGCGACGTTGTGTTTCGCTTCTCTTCTAAAACTTGGTCATAAATTCAGTTCAAGGAATCCTAAAATACTTCTAATCGTATAAATATTTGATAAGCCGCAGTATTCTTTTACTTTAAAAATGTTAATAAGTTATATCCTTTGAAAATAGAATCCACTCCATAATATAACCAGCCTGTGAGATAGATCTCGCTTTAAAAAGGCCAACTTGACTTTGTCAGATTACAACGAAACTAAACGTTTCATTTCATTCCTGGATTTCGGCTGCCCAGGTTAGGAATAAAATGATGTAATTGTTAAAATTAAGAGTATTTTTTTCTTAATTTAATGATTAGGTAATCGTAGTGCAACAAATTAATAAAATACAACATGCTATAATATGCAATATCATTGTAACTGCAAGGTAGGCCGGAGGACAGTGGGTTGCTGCGCACACATTGCCACAATCATTTGGTACCTTGGCTGGGCAAGGTATGAAAATAATGTTGTAACACCTGCCCAGTCATAAGAT
Organism: Marasmarcha lunaedactyla; assembly: GCA_923062675.1. Taxonomy (NCBI): domain Eukaryota; kingdom Metazoa; phylum Arthropoda; class Insecta; order Lepidoptera; family Pterophoridae; genus Marasmarcha; species Marasmarcha lunaedactyla. Next base: position 4,555,522 of record OV281339.1, on the reverse strand, counting down.
TAGGTACTTCTCATATATGAATCAGAATAAATACCTTAAAAAAACTATGTCTTTTATTTATTCTTCAATTCCAAACGTATTTTGAGCTTACAAAATCAAACTTTTGATTATTCGACTAAATAATTCTAAATATCATAATTCCAGTACCTCGTTTTACCTGGACAATATAAAATTTTATGTGAAAGATGTTGGGCACTCTTAAGCAGACCATGTATGGAAAGTGAAATGAAGCTTTGAAATACTTGTCCATTACACCGTACCTACTTACCATACAAAACAACCCGTATTTTAAAGTGATTTCATACGTAGGTTGCGAACTTTTTTACTGTATCAGAAAGGACGCTACACATACCCTATACCAGCAACATTGAATTCTTCCATTCATCACAATAAACTTTACAACGAACTGCTTTCGAATACCAAGTAAATCTTTTCACAGCATCTATTAACAGTATCAGATGCTACAACGACCAAAAGGATCCAACACCACCAAGTAATCAAAGCTCGACTGCCAGCACTTACCGTGGAGTGCCTCCAGAAGTGTATGAGAGCATGGATATCCGTCGCCGGCGCCAGGAGGAGGTAGTCACGCCACTCATCGTAGCTGATGTTCAGGCTGCCATCCTGGTCCATCCTGCAGACAACACAGACCATTAATACAAGCAAATTTTATGGATACCCCCCTTTTGCTTGTCATTCGTTCATTCAGTCGAGACTGTAAGCTTGTCGGTTTCATTGCATGCTACCCACCATGATTTAGTTTATAACTATACGAGGGTACTTTCAGAAAGTTTTGATTTAAAAAAATGTTCTACAGGTTATATATTTTTTATCACATCTTTTTAAAGAACTCTCGGCCCGCGTATATGCGTCTGAACTAATTTTCCATGCTCGAAACTCGTTGCCTTCTCGAACGCAGTGAGCGCAACTTCTGGCGACGAAAACTGTATCCCCTTGAGGTGGTTTTTGATTTTAGGGAACAACAAGACACACGGTGTCAAATCAGGGCTGTAAGGCCGGTGTGGTGTTTAGGAAGCCCCTCGTCTTGATCGCGAAGTGGGCGGGCGCGTTGTCGTGATGTTGTATCATGAACATGTTGTAAATGAAAGTTTCCGATTCAATCTGCAGATTGTGCTGAATCTCCTCGTATAAGATTCGCCGGTTTTTCGCATCGGTTTTTCATTCACAGCAGTCAAATAACGACTTCTTTCCTTCAAACTTAAACGACTGCACTTAAACTCGTAACACTAGCAATATGCAGTTGCTTTAGAAGGTTCCTTGTTCATAAAAGCTAATTTATGTCGATACAACGATTCAACGGGTTTCAAGTTGGATTTGAAGTAGTAAAAAGACATTGCATGAAAAATTTCCCGTCGCAGATCCATTTTTCTACGACACGATTTCATAATGCTGGTCAAAAAATTTTGAGAAAAATTCAAATTTGGAGCAAATATATTTTTTCTTTTTCCGAATTTTCAATATAAATTAAAACTAGCGCGTTTCATACGCAAAAACCTTTTTTTCGCAAAACTTTCTGAATGGCCTGCTAGCTCATATGTAAGGTTCATTATTATAACATTGCAAAAACCAAATGTATTTTTGTGGGCTGTATATGATTAAGAATTTTATTACTTGCGTTTTACAACGTACAATACAATATAACAATATCTTATCTTGAATTTTTAGAATTTATTTTGGTAAACCTGATTCTTTTTCTTTATTGGTATTAACTTACGCATCAAACAGAATAACAAACTTCGGTCGAAAGATTACGTAGCAGTATAATACCAAGAAAACCTAGCGGTTTTTGGAAACGAACCAAACCTTTAGTGAAAATAAGTAGGAGGATGTTTTGAGTTATGAATCGTTACAACAATTTTTATCTTCGACCTGCAATAATTCGGGTAAACTTTGAGAAATTTAATCTTTTGAAACTAATTCATGTAAACTGATAGTCTATACATTTTTTTCATCATATTAGATCAACACAGATTTATTCTAATAACAGTTATGCAAATAAATCACTAAAATTTGTTGAATCAATTTGGCGATATTTAATTATTAAGCTCACAATAGTTCGACGAACTATGTGTGCTTATAACTATATAGCAGAAAACTAGCAAAAACTCAAATGGAGTCGTACTTTGTGAATCTTTTTCAACAATTTTAATCATAAAAATTACCAAAGAACCTATGAAAGCATCAAACTATCTTACGAAAGCTAAACTTACGAAAGCGAAAGACATAACCTTGAATTCTTATTTATTATGTTTGAGACAGCAATGTTAAAAATATATAGCTGTTGGTATTTGCTAAGTAAAAAAAATACCGTAGTTGCTAATTAAAAAGAAGCGTAGTAATTTAAACTGAAATTTACTACAATGTCTGAATCGTTATAGTTTAAAATTTTCACAGAATTTTTACATGTAGTAAATGTGCATGTCCGGACACTAATGAATTACTGGCAACTTCGAACATAACTGTATTGCATTTTGGCATGGTGACAAGAAAATATTGTGTTGTGATCGATTATACTATTTCCATTTCTTTATTTTCTCGATGACAGCTCCTGTGAAAACTTGTGCGAGCGTTTTTTTTACATTATGTATGCATTATTTTATAAAAATATGACGTTTACACACGTACAATGTTATATAATACCAGAGTCGGAGAAACTGATAGGGATGGAACTATATCGATAAACGTAACACGATAACAGACCCGATATTTTTTTACAAAATGTAAGAAACTAAACTACTGCCGGATACTTTTGTACAAATTTATTAACTAATATTATATTTCATTACAAGATGTTACACATATTAATTCTTGATTGATAATGCCAACTTCTTTAAAATTTTCGAAGCTGTTGTAAAATAAGTAGTTATAGGTAGGTACTCGACAAAGAAACGAAATAATTATAACAACAGGTAATCTTAATAATAGAAAACTATTTTCAAAAATCTTTTACTTTTGACGTAAATGGACCAATTGATTTTTGTTTTTTAAATTACATCCTGTATTATTGAACCAATCGATTCAATAATACAGAACAACCCGTTGTTGCTTAAAGGATCAATCTTTGCACATAAATGTGTCACTAAAATTGAAAGGCAATAAATAGCACATTTTTACGTTCATTCCATTTCCGTCAAAAGTAAATGAATATGCAGTTATTGTTTTCTTATAAATCGAGGGCATGACTCCTTTCACGACTTTTCCCTAACTCTCGTGGTTACGGACTTGGCCATCATCACCCTTCTCAAAAAACCAGCCTGTATACAATCATAATAACTTTTACGATTCGATAATGTTTGGTATGGTGTTTGAAAAGCTTCATTTATTTATGGTGCGTGACGGATGCTAGTGGCGTTACATGCTCAAATTTTATGTTGGATGCAGGTATGTGGAAAGTGTTTAGTTACAAAATATAACTTGGCGAACTGTACATTGGTGCAAACTACCATTTAACATATGTTTGTCATGAGTATCAGATAATCTTTGGAACATAAAGTTTATACCCTGTCCTAAAGTTTTTCATTGACAATATACTAATACACTTGACAGCTTGTAACACTCCAGTGCTATATCTATCGTTCAAGCAATCAGATTCAGATGTATGTGGTGATATCATAAAATGATTTCAATATGATATGATATGACCCTCTTTAGGTGGAAGACCTTCAAACATCGCATTTAGCAGTGGAAGCCAGCTTACAAACTTTACCTCAAGACTTACCACCACACTAATTTCAGCAAAGGAGACTTTCTGAAAAATTTCATTTATAAAATGTTATGCACAGTTAGTTCTTTATATCTAAAGGTCTTTATTTGATTGTTTTATTGCACTTTCCTACAGATATTGTCAAATCCACATGTTTCTATTATGTGAAATATTCCATGTTACTTTCTATTACAAATAAAACCAATCAAAAATGTATCTTGATAGCCTTTTCAATTTATGTTCGTTCTGACTTTGTTTTATTTACATTAACGAAAATAAAACTTCATTATGTTACAAGTAATGTAAAAATGTTTATCTAAAATTATTAAACTTTAAATTGAATATAGGTGTCAAGTCATGTACAGCATTAGAATAACTGAAAAATTTTATACATGCTCGAAAGGCATTATAAAATATGTCAAATAGAATTTAGCACATTCAAAAATATATCCAATAGTGTGTTTCAAATAGCATCAAGCTCTGTAACTAAAGAAAACAAGACATTACCATTCAAATCAATCAAGCAAGAAATAATATAATGTACTATATAGTTAAAAAAAAAAAAATATATATATATATATTATTTGTCATTACTATTTTATGCAAAGAAAGAGTTATAAAATTGTATTATTAATAAAAACTAAATAAAATTCGCAGCAGCTGGCAAGCATAATATTTATTATAAGCATATATATATACAAAAGTACATACCGTTTCAATAAGTTTGTAGCTTCATTTCTTCCTATGGCTATGCCAAGGTCTGCAAAGGCTGATATCAGCTCCTCAAGATCCACTTTCCCTGTACAAAAAAAAATTTCCATACTTATTATGTATCCACTTATAATGTAATGAAAATTTAATTAAAAGAATGAGATGATATTTTTGATATACCATTATTTTAGACCATTAGTACAAAATACAAGTTACCATCTTTGTTCTTGTCCAAATGAGAAAATTGCAGGCGAAGATTCTTCTCATGTTCCCGAACATAGTGGATGAATTCAGAGAGTGTTATGTCACCTGCATCCTTTCCTGTGTTTGCCAAAAATTTCTGCAATTTACAAACATAATTTTCACATTTTGAAAACAAACAATCACATTTATATATCAGTCTGAGTTGTCATTGCTGTTTCTCACCTCTGAATTTAAATTTTTTTAATGTAATGTTAAAGTATATACCTAATTTACATGAGAATAAATCTTAACAACAGTTACATTTAAATCAGAACCAGAAAAAAGTATTGAAATTCATGGATGTAACAACTAGATAAATGAAAACATGAATAAATGATGAACTATTCAAATGCATAGTTTTTATCTCTGCAAAATACAATAGGTTGATTCTTGAGTGTATCTTATCAGGCAATCTGTTATAGTCGTTTACATGAAAACTGAAAGTGAATAATAGGTCTTACGATGTCAGCTGATGACACAGGCATAGTAATAAAATCTTTGATGACATCATTAAGTCATTTGAATCTGAATTTAACAAAAGAAAAATACAATGAATCTTAAATTAAGACATTTGTTTCACAAATGTCAAGGTAACATATTTGTATCATACTGAAAGTTCTATGAGGAAACAAAAAATATGTGTCACTTTGAGTGGTGTGTTAAAGAGAGCATAACTATCACAAATAATGAATGGATCTGGGAGTCGTCCAGAATGATCAGACCGTTACGCACGAACGATCCACCGCAACTATACACGTGTGCTAGATACTTAACTAACGGTGCTGTTGTAAGAGAATGGATTTCGAAAATTCTAACCTCCGCATAACTCCTGTTAATGTGTGGAGCCAACTCCTTCAGGGCTACCGAAAGGTCGTGAATGTCGATTTTCCCGTTACCATCAGTATCTAATTTAGAAAACAACTTTTCAAGCCTTTCTTCGTCTTCTTTTGGCAATTCTTCTAATTCCAAAGGCGGATGACACTGCACCATGGTGGTATTCTTCGTAATAAGTACTTAGATACGTAGATAATTTAATATCGGCAGGGAAATTCTTAAATGAATACATAACTACAGTCTAACTAAATAAATTTGGAACCATTTTACGCTTTTGCGAAATTCCGTCGCCCTCCCAGGTGGAATTTTTGACAACTAAGTAGAATGAACTGAAACTACTGTGCAAATTCCTCCTTGTTTGATTGAATGACTTACTGAATGGAAATAGATTCAGTCATGTAGTGCGTTCCGTTTGCCGCTCACAGCGCTATCAGTGCTAAAAGTGCTCAAAACCTTTCAGATTCGTTTGAGCGCGCTTAAAGTGTTATTAGAGCTATTGCAATCGGAACGGTAAATATCCCGCTTACATTCTAATTGTTCGTCGCTTAAGTCCAAAGTTACAATTCCATTAATATTTTTTACCCCGAATGAAGCAGGAGCCATTTTTTAACATTATCACAAAAGAAAATGAATAAGCAAGCTTTTAAAATCTTTAATCGACTAATAAAAACATCAACAAAGTAACGTCATGTGTCAATTTTGACAGACCGCCCACAGTGGCCATTGCTGCGTTCCGTTTGCCGATTACAGCGCTCACATTCCGATTGCCCGTGAGCGCGCTCACAGCGATATCGATACGTCATCAATGACGTCATAAACGCCGCCATCTTCCCGTTCACAGTGTCCAAGCTACGGAGCATGGTCGCTGTGAGCGGCCTGTCAAAACTGACAAATGACGCTACTTTGTTGATGTTTTTATTAGTCGATTAAAAATGTTAAAAGCTTGCTTATTAATTTTTTTTTGTAATAATATAAAAACATGGCTTTGCTTCATTCAGGGTCAAAGATCATAATGAAATTGTAACTTTAGACTTAAGCGACGAACAATCAGAATGTTAGCGCGATATTTACCGTTCCGATTGCAATAGCACTAATAACACCTTTAGCGCGCTCAAACGAATCGGAACGGTTTTGAGCACTTTTAGCGCTGTAATCGGCAAACGGAACGCAGCACATGCTCCGTGGCTTGGGCACTGCGAGCGGGAAGATTGCGGCGTTTATGACGTCATTGATGACGTAACGATATCGCTGTGAGCGCGCTCACGGGCAATCTGAACGGGTATATGAGCGCTGTGAGCGCTATAATCGGCAAACGGAACACAGCAATGCATTACAAGTGAACACAAAAGTTAACAATAATTTTTATGATGTTTAATAAAAATACATATTATAATAATGTTTTCACGCTTGTCTTTTTGGATTTTAATTAATAAAATATGGTGTTTAGGAGTTCATACAATAATATAAGTTTTTCCTTGTGGTAACATGAATAATATCTAAAAAGTTGCAATGCAATTTAACTACCACTGTGGCTTACTAGGTGGCGTGTCATGTCACAGAATCATAAGAATTTCTACAAAAAATAGGTATTGAAAGTTTATTTTAAATTATATTGTCATATAACATTTGCGTTCATTCGTTTATTTGTGATGGATAAACTCCCGAACTAGTAAAAACCCCTCTTTTATCATTGGCAAGTTACTAACCTTATTCAGAAGTGACTTATAGGTACATTATTGCAACATAAAAAATATATATACATAGATATTATAATGAGAAGATAAGCCTAAGGAAGTTTGTTTATGTACAGACTACTCTGTACTTTACTCGAAAGTTAAAAAAATGTTTATTGTTTCATAATGTTACAAATTAGTTACACTTACAAATATGTACATATTTCTGTGTTCATCGAATTGTACATAACATTTACACATCAACCTAATCAGATCTCACGCGACCTGGTATGTTTAAGATGAGAAAATTACAATTAAAATCAAAATTAATTGGATTTTAATTTTAATTATCTCATCGGAATTCGGAGTAATCTACGCTGTAGTTAGAAAGAGAAAAAGTTATGTTTGTACGTACCAAATCAAGCAGCTATGAAAGTACTAGAAATCTTTCCCGTTTAGACAGGTACCTGCATAAGTTATCCGAAAGTGTTACTTATTCCAACTTTTATATAATTAATAAAATAGTAAGCGCGCATTTTTAGTCTATAACATAAATTCAATGCGAAAGATTGCTAGTCTATGGTTCTGGGTAGCAAGAAGCAAGTAATCTGTAGTAATAAACGGTTGTTGGCGTCTGTTTTTAAAAAGGAGGAGAATTATTATGTAATAACGAAGTTGACGCTGGGTGTAAAAAGGATATATTGTGAATCACTGGAATTAAATAATCGTTCTTCAACTATCTGGAGTTTAATTCTATCAAAAGTGATATCAGCTTTATTTAACCCTGAATTACTCACTGGAGCAGGAATTACGCGGGCTGAAACCGAGCCGGTGCCTCTGGTAAACAATAAAAAAGCTTAAGCACTGAACGATAAAATAACAGGTTACATTTAATTCCTTGACTTTTAGCGTAAAACTAAAAACAAATATCAAAGCTTAAAAGCTTGCCACTAAAAGCTAGAAGAGCAGTATGCGGTCCCAACTAGCACATTAGTAATAATTGCAGCTAAGTTTATGACTCAAAGTTCTATATCGGTGCTATTTGGGTAATAATTACAACTTCTTACTGCATAGGAGTGATAAATATAAATAAAGTCTATAAAATGGACTATGGGTTCCAAATTTTCAATTAATACCACCTGCAGGTTAAAGTTGAGCACCTTACCACTGTTGTACCACTCTAAGCTACAGTGCGAGTGTGAATTGCTACTTTAAGTGGTAATTTATACCTGTAGTGCGTCTTATAGCTACAAACGAGAAGCAATAACCACCATTACGCCCAACATTACTAAAAGGAAGCAAAATCAACTCTTAAACCACTGGAATATCTAGAAGGATAATAAAATGAACCTAAATGGCATCATTGGTTCTTATTATTTTCTTCTGAAGTTTTAGAGGAGGGTTCCGTAGAAAGTTCAATATTTGTTATTGTGGAATTTACTCAAGGTTTAACTTGTGAAGGTTTACGATGTCATAATTAGCTCCCTTTGTTATAAAAACAAAAGATATTACTACGGGATACATTAATATTTTATTAATATTATTATTATATATATATATATATATATATATATATTACTTTAATTATTCTAAATTCATTTTCATCTGATAATCAACATTTAGAACACAATTTGCTTTTTTTTAAATTTGATTTGCTTGTACCCTAATGACACGTTAGCCAAAATCAATATTTTACAATGCGCATTCAACTTTTGGAATCAATATGAAAATAAAAGTAATTAGAACTCAGAATAATTAGATTCATATAAATTGTGTTCTTATTGTTGACCGACAAAAGGAAATAAAATACATTTTCAACAGCTATCTGACTTTTATTTAAAACTAAATAATTAGGTTATTACTTTTACAAGGAAACAACCATTTTTGTATAATGTTGGTCTAAAATAATATTTCACTTATAAAATTCTTAAAAGAAAAGTGCTTCTGTAGTTTTTGTGCCTGTTGGATTTTAACGAATTATTATATAATTTTCGGTGATTGGCTCTGTGACAGTGTTTGGTTTGCATCGCAAAGTATTGTGTGCTGCATCTGTAGTTCCGTTCAATAGCTGAAATGAAAATATAATTGTATTAAAATATATAATACTGAACCAATATTGAGTGTATTACATTATGTTTATCCAAAAAAAGGTTTTTGTATTGTCAATTGAGCCCTAAACTATTTTCCCTACTAAAACAAAAGAATCATATATAAAGTAAATAAAATTCACTCCTATGGCCCTTCTCTGGACCACTTAGTAATAAGAAAGGTGATTTTTAGCACTTTGAACAGCAAAAATTGAAGTAAGCGGGTGAAAATTATTACCTATAGTAACAAAACGATTCGCCATCTTTAATGGAATGTTTTTATGAAAATCTAACCTCTAATTTACACTATTTTTACTATACATGTTTTTATTATAATAATATGTGATTGATTTTACAACTATACTACGTAAATTCACTATAAATACTTGTTATACCAATTATATTCTTGGTCATTATTAAAACTACTATAACCATATTTTATTTAGACTGTTTTTTGTTGAAATTCTTATGAAATCAATATGGCGTGTAAATTTACTTAACAAACATATACGCATTTTACAGTAAAGTTAAGATCCCACTTGATTTTCCAGTACAGATTTAGCATATAGTTGAATAAAATTATTATTATTCTTTGGGCACAATGGCAACCAGCCGTCGATATTACACGACAGGCTATTACTGCCAGTCTCACGTGGTGGAATGAACACGGTATTATTTTGAGGTAGTAGATGCGCTACGTAGGCCAGTCATTGAATTATCAGGCGAGGAAGAGAAAAGCAGAAACACTTAAAATAACTCAATGTTGATAACAAAATCACCAAAAAAACCGACAAATGACGAAAACCGTTTGTTATTATTATTATTATTTTGTGTATAATGGCAATCAGCTGTTGTTACCACACAATAACTATTTCTGCCATTTTCAAGTATTAGTATACACACGTACTACACGAGGTAAATAATTTTGTAGCGAACAGCTGAGTAGAACTTCCAGTATCTCGAACATTGAGTTACCTTGAACAATACAAAAACAGGGGGATGATATAAGTCTTTACAGATCTTTAGAAGAGTATAATTACATATTTATAATTTGATACTAAACAAATGGATAAATCTTCCAAGAACCTTAAAGATAAGAGGATTTTGAGAGGAGAGCAGAGTTTTGATACTTGTAGGTTTAGGGAACTGGAGTGGGAGATGGTACTATAAGGAAGCTGGTGAGAGAGGGAAATTAACGAGGAGATGGTCAGTGGTTCCATCCCCCAAACCACAATCACAGACTGAAGTCCTTCTTATGCCAAGTTTATGAAGAAATACTGGAGTACAACAATGACCCAATCTGAGCCTGCAGATGACAGATGTTGTTTTCTTATCCATATATTTAAATTTACAGAACCAAGGTTTAGTTGGGATGGATGGTTGGATGTCTCCATAGTACTTTCCTGTTGTTAGCCTTGAATTGCACCATATAGAGGCCCATGCCATACTTAGGCGTGTCTGCGCCAGAAGCTTCAAATCTTGGCCAAAACACATAAAGTGTTCTAGCGTACCCATATTGATAGATGCTTTAGCAAAACTATCCACTGTACAATTATCTGCAATACCAGAGTGCCCCGGTATCCAAGCTAGTGTAATGTTTAGGGATTTAAGATAGCAAGAGAACAGAATATTTCTAATATGTAAGATAACTGGGAATTTAGAGCCTAATTTGAAAGGGTTACCCTTTAAGGCCTGTAAGGAGCTAAGGCCATCTGTCAAAATAAGGGAGTTAGACAAATTATTATCCGAAACGTATTTTATGGCCTCAAGGATGGCTATGGCTTCACCAGTAAATACAGTTGTTTGCGGTGGACATTTGTGGGATAGCAAGATGGAGTACTTAGGGATCCATACTGCCACCCCGACACACCCCGAGGGAGAAATTTTTGAGGCATCAGTGAAGATTAAGGTCGAATCCCTCCATTTTTCATTGACAATCCTTAGAAATTCAGTATTAGCATTTGGCATGTTTTTAGCTAAACCTAGGCTCGATATAATATTGGGGGAATATACAAGGGCTTCATAAGGAATAGTTGAGAGAATTTGACGATCCATCCTGAACGTAGGAATAGGGGAAGAGTCTAAATTAGAGAGACTGTTAACCAAACAAGGAATATCCTTATTGGACCAGAATGTAGAGGAAGAAGTTAAAAATTTTAAATAGTTAAGTTTAGTGTGAAGAGGATGAGAATGAACCTGTTGGATGTTGGCAAAGAATCTATCTGCCAGAAATTGTCTTCGAAGATGTAAAGGGGGTTCTGCACATTCCACCTGCATAGCATTAATGGGCGAGGATTTCATGGCACCTAAGATGATCCGAAGGGCTTTACTTTGTATCTTATCCAGTAAATATAACACTGATTTGTTACATAGGATAAAGCAAAAAGAGCCATAATCCATAATGCTCCTGATTAATGCATTATATAATAGTCTCTGAGTGTAAGGGTGAGATCCCCACCAAACCCCAGAGAGTGAGCGCAACAAATTGATATTTTTTTAACACTTTTGAACTATATAATTTATGTGGGATGAGAAAGACAGACTAGAATTTAGTATAATAACTAAAAATTTCACCTCATTGCACATTGGAATGGGAACACCTTGAAAAGAGATAGCTATTGGGGGAAATTGTCTCTTCCTCGTAAAGATAAGAGCCTTACTCTTAGAGGGAGAGAGAGAGAGGCCATGGGATTCCAGCCAGTTGCCTAGGTAGAAAAGAGCAGTGTTGAGGCGACCTGAAGTAATCTCTGCTGTGGCTACCTTCGAGTAGAGAGTGATATCATCTGCATATTGCAGGATATTACAAAAGGAAGACACAGATGTGTCCAAATCAGAAGTATAGATGTTATATAGCTGTGGGCTTAAGACAGAACCTTGAGCAAGACCCTGCCAAACTAAACGAGGAGATAGATTAGAGTGCTGATGTCTGATTTGGACAGATCTAGACACAAGAAGATTGTAGATGAAGTAGGTCAACCTCACCGGTAAACCTAATCGCAGCATTTTCTGTTTAAGTATGACAAAGCTTACCTTAAATCAGTGGTGAAGATGCTCAGACTGTCCATGGTGCTCATGCCTTTCCGAAAACCAAATCGTGTTGAACTTATCAGATTATGACTCTCCACATACCATTCAAGGCGATTCTTAATAAGGTGTTCAGTGACTTTTAATGGAGTTGGAGCTAGCGCAACTGGCCGATAGAAATTATGAACATCTGGGTCTTTGCCTGGTTTTAGGATGGGAATTACTAAATAGAGTTTCCAGGGAGCTGGTATCTCACCAGATATGAAAATGATGTTGATAATTTTAAGTAAGGATTCCTTAAGGAGGATACCAGCCCTGGATAAGAAAGAATAAGGAATACTATCATGTCCCGGGGTTGAGTCATGAAGGTTATTGAGGACAAGATTTAATTCGTCCATGGTGAAGGGAGCATCGAGGGGACTAGATGAGGTGAGAGTAGAATAAGTGGAAGGTTGTAAAACAGAAATCGGGACATAAGGGGGAGCAATTTTATCTAGGAATTTATCAAGCCAAAAGGATGGGTTGTAAGAGAGCCCCGGTGGAGTGTATGACATGGAGCCGCGGAAGCGTCGAATAGCGTTCCAGACATGGGAAGATGGGGAATGAGGAGCCAAATTCTCGCAGAACTTACGCCACGCCTCTTTCTTCTTTTTTTTAAATAGTCTCCTGGTCTGGGCTGACACTTTTTTAACTTGAATATAATTAAACATTGACATAGTGGCCGCATATTTGCGGATAGCAGACCTACGCATTCTGATCATGTCAGAGCAGTCTGAGTCCCACCATGGGGGAGTGATCGAAGTCTTTTATCTGGGTTCTTCTTTGGAATATGTAAGTCTGCCGCGGATTGAATGCAAGAGATTAGGCTCTCATAGCACTCTTGGATATTATACAAGGACGGGGAGAGAATGTGGGAGGACAAGTCATTAGTAGCCTTAGTGTAGTTGTACCAGTCGGCCTTATCAATTTTATGCTGCAGAAGGGGTGGTAACTTAGGAGGAATATGACAAGAAGAAGGTATGGTTATAATTATAGGGTAGTGGTCACTGCCATATAGGGAATTAAGCCTTCTCCACCTAATCAACGCACCATCAGTAGCCGAGCACATGGAAATGTCCACAGCACTAGGGTTCTGATGAGGGCCAGAATAGGACAACCATCATTCAGGACATATAAATTTTGCTCATCAATTATGTCTGCTAAACGCTGATCAGGACCGTCACAAGCCTGTGAACATTGGCTACCCCATAGGACATGGTGACAGTTGAAGTCACCTAGAATAATAGGGTTACTCGGCAAACGGGAAATGAGTGAATGAAATTCATCTATAAGTGAAATAGTGGGGTCAGATATATAGACTGAAACAAGAACAAATTGAAGAATTTTGACAGCAAGTATACTAATTTCAAATGAGTAGGGGGGGATTTGGATAGTTGTGTATGGAAGAGAAACCTTCACGAAGAGAGCTGCACCACCATGACCATCTGCTCTGTCATCTCTAAGACAGACAAACCCAGGAAATTTGAATGGACTGCCTGGGGATAGCCAAGTCTCAGAGACAGCAATAGCCAAAGGGTCATGCTGATGAGCCAAATGAGAAATTTCATGCTGTTTATTTCGGATGCTTCTACTATTCCATTGCAGGAATCTGGCCATTGTTAAGAAGAAGATTAGCAATAGGGGATAACTTTTTAGCAACGGAGGACGGTAGTGGGATGTCTTCAAATTTTGAAAGAATGTTCAAAACTAGGGAAATCAGGAGTTCTAAAAAATTGTCATTAGGGGAGCAGGAAGAAGTAGGGGGGAAGGCATTATCAGATTTAGTAGATGGAGGGTTAGCAATAATAGCATTATGGGCAATTTTGTCATAGCCTGGAGATAAAGACGGACTGGGTTTTGATGGTTTGTATATTGTTTTTTTGTAAGAAAGATTCAGTGAAGGAGAACTTTTAGAAGCATCTGCGTACGATTTTTTAACTGAAGGGAAGAGGGATGATGCTTCCTTGAATGATATGTTCTTTTGGGACATGGTGATTTTAATATTCTTTTGCCGGGAATGTTCCGGGCAAGATTTGTCAGTTGCTAAATGAGGGCCTGAGCATTGCAGGCAGGAAACTTCAGAGGATGCAGGGCAAGAGTCACCTGAGTGAGACTGTGCACATTTGAAGCAACGAGCACTGGATCGGCATTGGGCTTTCACATGGCCAAATCTACAACAGTTTAAGCATTGTATGGAAGGCAAAATGTATGGTTCAACGGTTAATGATGAGTTAAAAATAAACACTTTATCAGGTAAGCATTGTCCAGAGAAAGTGATCACTACAGATCCTGTGGGGGTCCAAGTGGAACCAGACTCCATGGACACTTTTCTGTTTAAGCGACGAGCCTTCAAAATTGTTATATCAACTTGGCTTGTGGAGATTGCTGATACAACTTCCTCCATTGACCAAGAAGTTGGGATCCCGCGAATCAGCCCCATTCTTGTTATATTATATGTAGGAATTAAAGCTATATAGTTATGAGATTTAAGACTCGGGTTTCTGAGAAACTCGTTTGCTGCACATGCAGATGAGAATTCCACAGAGACCCGATTTCTGCCAACACTCTTTCTACCATCATTTTTAATATTTTTAATGTTTGATGTAAATAAGAATTTTCCAAAATTTAGATGATTAAATGTACTGCCTTACTTAGGGTGATTTTCTGACCTGGACACATTAACAATGAATGAACCTTTGTCAGAACGATGGTAAGATTTTTCTGATGGTAAGATCGAAGACTTGGGTGAGTGTAAATAAGGTTATTTGGTTGAGATGGAAGACCACGCGAAACAGATTTTTTAGGAGTAGGGGACGAATCCCGATTTATACTCGGACGTTTTCTTGTTTGCACATGTTGAGAGAAAGGGTCAGGGGAGATGTTGACATCAGGAAACGGGATTGGGTCTGGGGGTTTAGGAGGAATTGGAACACAATCCATGCTCATTAAGAGCTAGATAATTCATACAACCACTTACCAGGCGAGGAAGAGAAAAGCAGAAACACTTAAAATAATTCAATGTTGATAACAAAATCACCAAAAAAACCGACAAATGATGAAAACCGCAAACGAAAAATTTACAGTCCCCTTTTTCAAAGAATAAAATTATTCGGTACTTACAATTATGTTTTGTAGTTGTCACTTAAAAACTCTCACACGCCATTAATATTCTCAACATTGCAACTACAGAAATGAAACGTACGTATGAATGAACAAAATCTAATCGTTCACTCAACCGTTCAATCAACAGTTTAATCAAAGTGGCAAATCAGGGGCGCAGGCGCTGCAATTTGCACCTTTAGTCACAATATGATACGCTCTAGACCTGCTATGCGATGTGCCCACTTAGGGCCATATCTGTTGCATAAGGGGTCTAGAGCAGGATATAGACCTTACCTAGACCTAGACCTCGTTAGCACCTTAAGTTGCAATATGATACGCTCTAAAGCTTATTCGCAACCATTTGTGCTAGTTGGGGTGTTATAGGTACACTGGTGTTCTACGGCTCTACAGTTCTACTCTAAGGCTTAGCCGTGACGGTACCTACTATCCCATAAACAAAACTCGGTCAAAATGTCATAATGAAGTATTGTATATCTATTTTATCGTCTACTATTTCCCTCATCAACCTCTTTCACATTTCAATTCTAAATTTCTAATTGTTTTGAAGTTTTTTGTTTTAGGCTTAGTATCATCGCTGTACGGCGCGGCAGTTTAAAAAAAATGTTAATCGTAGCGCACAATAATACCTACCTATAAGGTTTCGATTAGGACACTCGTTAGGTAGTACAAAACATAAGCCACTAAGCTCTGAAGTTAGTGCCGTCAAAAGTATGCATCGCATTCTGTAATGGGTTTTAAAATGAGAAAAGCTTGTAGACTATGATTCTGAACATAGTTAGCTCGTAAGTTTCGCGATACACTTCTTTGTGATGCGCCTACCTACATATCGCGTTAATCGATTGAATAAATGGTTTAGAGCCGCTTAAATTATCGTTTTAACGACGATGCTCAATTTTTTGTTTACTGTTTTTTTTTTCTAACAAACTAAAAATAACACAAAAAGAGTTAGAAATTTAATACATTAACTTGATGATAAAACATTTTGCAAAACATAAAACAATTTATCTTTAATACTTATGTTTCATATAAGTACAAGCCTTCGTTTATCAATTTAATGTACATTTACAGGGCTGAATTAAAAATTTTATTACATGATGTTATTCTGTTAGTCATAATCAATAAGCTGTTTTAGTGTTTGGCAGGCTTAATTATGTATTGTAGATAATCTCCTTTTGGAGCCTTTTACTCAGTGTAACATTTCAGAGTTATGTCCAGAAAAATATCGTAATACAAAAACTTTATCTAACCCTTCAAGAAGGAATCAAAGCCTTTCAATGCACTACAGTTCATTTAAGCATCATCAAAGCATTAGGTCCTTACATACGAAATTGGCGTTTTGTCGTACTGGCCACTTTGATCTGTATTATCTCCTTTTTGGTTAAGAATTCCAATTTCAAATTTAAACAGCTATTTACTCACGCATTTGTGTTTCGAAAAGCGTAATTCACTTGTTTTTGCTCTTTTGGTTTTTTTCTTTGCGTCACTTAGTTTACAAAATGGAAAACTTGAAATATCGCGTCCGTTACGAGCACGAGTTCCACCGTGGCACCAGTGTTGCAGAAACGGTTCGAAGTAGTAATGCAGTGTAAAAGAAAACACAGTGCGTTTTTGGTTCCAACATTTTCGTTCTGGAAATTTTGACCTGCAGAACAAGCCCCGTGAACGGCCGGAAACCAAAGTTGTTATTGAAGAATTGAAGGCTATTGTGGAAGCGGATCCATTGCAAACCACGTCCGAGTTAGCTGTAGGCTGAGGTGTTAGTGACAAAACTGTTTTAATCCACTTGAAGCAAATTGGGAAGGTTAAAAAGCTTGAGAGGTGGTTACCTCATAAATTGAGTGCAGCAAACCGACAAACGCGCATCGACTGCTGCGTTACATTACTCAACTGGCACAATAATGAAAGTATTTTAAATCGAATTATTACCTGTGATGAAAAGTGGACTCTGTACGACAATCGGAAACGCTCATCGCAATGTTTGAACCCTGGCAAACCAGCCAAATCCTGCCCCAAGCGAAAATTAACTCAAGAAAAGTTACTTGTGAGCGTTTGGTGGACTAGTGCCGGTGTCGTTCACTACAGCTTTCTTAAATCTGGCCAGACGATTATGGTAGATGTCTATTGTCAGCAACTGCAAACTATGATGGAAAAGCTAGCTGCTAAATAACCGAGGCTGGTCAATCGCTCAAGGCCACTGCTGCTTCAGGACAACGCTAGAGCACACACTGCACAACAGACGGCTACCAAATTAGGAGTTTCGATTCATACTGTCCGGACCTTGCTCCAACAGATTACCATTTTTTTCGAAATTTGGATAACTTGTAGCAAGGGAAAAAAATTCAACTTCGATGGGGCAGTCCAAAGCGCCTTCAAAGAGTTTATTGATTCCCGTGCGAATGGTTTTTTTTAGTAAAGGAATCAGTGAACTACCTAAGAGATGGCAAAAGTGCATAGATAGCAATGGTAGGTACATACTTTGATTAAACAAATATATGATATTTAAAAAAAATTACCTATGTTACTCCCTTATGTGCGGTTTACATGTATTAAGTAGTTAAGTTGGTAACTAAATTTTAACTAAATTTTAAGTTACTACATGTCACTTGTGTCCAAACGGATTAAGTAGTTAAGTTCATAAGTTCAATGAAGATGAGCAGTGATGAATGTCAAGGAATTCGTCAATTCTGTACTTAGATATGTGGTAAACGTGATTTTGGACAAATTTTGAGTAGAATTTGATTCGGAAATTAAAATCTTTGCAAGATTATGTATTTTTCTAAATTTTTTGCGTCAACGGGTCGACATTGATCGACGGACGATCGATTGGTGTGGTACCTTTACTAATTAGGTACCCTTAATAATCACTGGAGAGATATCAGCCTCTCCCAACTCAGGGGTGGCGTCCGACAATTGTAGGCCATCACGCTTACTGCGGGTTGGCAGACTTACCAACTCAGGGGTGGTGTCAGACAATTGTAGGCCATCACGCCAACTGCGGGACTTGACCAATGCACATCGGTGGCGGTCAGATTAACATTAATTCTGAAAATCCCACTCTAACATAACTAATCAAAGATTACGACCAGACTCATAAATTAACCTTTACTGACATACTCTCTCAAGCGGGAAGTCAACTGTTAGTAAAATTTACCTAAATGTAAATAATTTAGGAGCTATCCTTCTTAATTAGATTTGGCTTATGCGCTTTTTTACGAAAGAGAGCATAAGGCTTTCGCTTTCTGTGACTTACCTTACCACAAGTATAAGGTAGATGGTGATGGGAAAGCTAGTCCAAGTAAACACTTGCCCATTTATTACACGTATGCATTAATTGAACAGTATCATTATAAGATGGTATTTACATATGAAATTCAGGACCTGAGAATGAATATCATACCAGTCTTTATTCGGCCGCCTGACAACAAATCCAAAATTACATATTTGCTTGACAACTTTGTGACAGCTGTCAAAATTTAAACGCTCGAAAATCTCGAGTTCGAACTGTTTAATGTACCAATGAGTTTATTCAACTTACTTGGGTGAGTACATTAGGTCGACTTTTCTAACGGCAAAGGAAAACATTGTTAGGTAAGTTACATACCTGAGACATTATTTCGAAGGTAGGTATGGAGTTACCCGACATGCACTAGAAAAGCGGGATTGGGTGAGGCTATTAACTTTAAGTAATTAGGATAAAAATGAATTAGAAAAAAAAAATGTTCGAATTCCCTTTTATATTCGTGATTTTGAATTAATAGACAAGCAATATCCACTGCTATCGAGTGCAAAAACTTGGATATAAAATCCTGTAACGATAAATGACAAGTTTTGGTATTAGAGACAAACGAGTAACTACGTATTTAAGTGTATCGAAATACCTCAGGAAAATAAATTACTGCAAGAATTTTCCTTTCTTTTTCAGGCTCCTTTTCGTCGGCACGAATATTTCTAAGCTTCTATAACGCCTTATTAATACTGCTATACTATTTTTCAATAAAAATACAACGCAAATGGGTCCAGCATGGCAGTATACCTGATGAAGATTCAAAATATACGACACATAACATTCGTAATCGTTTTTTTAGTAGGTACTGCCTTACAGACATTTTGTTTTTACATCTTATATCCATTCCATTCCATCTTACAACTTTTTTAACAATTTCGAGAGCAGCAGAGAGGTATCATTTATGGATGAATAGCGACCGTGAGCTTTAGTTTGATTGGCATTTGTTTCTGTGATTTCAATGACGATTTCTTCCATTTAACCGGAACATTCAAACATTTACGTGGCTATTAAAACGGCTAAAATAAGAAGCATTTAAGTACCGCCTACGCACTCTTAGCCGTATAAAGAAGGAAAATGTGCTAAAATATTGTAGCTAATATTGTAATAATAATAATATTATAATAAGTTTCAATGTAACTTTTACTCCTTCCCATCCGTGTTTCTTATATGGACTAGATTCAAGTAAAATCATAAATGTAAAGAATTTGATGTTTGTAACTCGATCTGGGCTGAACGGATTCGTAAGGGTTTTGGCATATAACCTGGAAAAACAAATACTCTATTATCCCGAAACGTCAACGGGATCGCAATTTAATATAATAAATTATTCACTTATATTTTTTATTGTTCAATAATTATTATTTATTTTATGACTAAAGTGAACGATTTTATCTCAGTTCCGTGAAATATTACTTAAAGATTTTTTGTTATTGATTGATCAGGTTTGTTCGTTGGTGACTTCAGATTATTTTTTCTATTGTTTTCTTTACTTTAATATCTGGGTTCTAATTGCTTAATCTATGACATGGATTTATTATTTAGATGGGTAGGTATGTTTTTTTAACCTTTATATTCCGAGAAACACCTTACGGTTTATTTAATGTTCGGTAGATTTCTATTTCGTTTAGATATATTTTACTTCGACCGTTTTCACTTATATCTGCAGTGAAAGTGTCAAATATTGTAAAACGTAACTGGGCTTGACTTGACCATATTTGCTTACCTCAAGTAAAATGTTAACTCCTTTTGGTATATTATATCTATTTTTGTAAAAAAGATTAATAAGGTATCACTTTCTTCCTTCTTTCTAAAGACTTTAGTTTTAATTTGTATCATTAAGTTTTTATTGTTGTTATTGTTTTGGTCACTGACTTGTATATTATTATTATTATTATTTTGTTTTATGGCAATCAGCTGTTGTTACCACACAATAACTATTTCTGCCAATTTCAAGTATTAGTATACACACGTACTACACGAGGTTAATAATTTTGTAGCGATCAGTTGAGTAGAACTTGCAGTATCTCGAGCATTGAGTTATCTTGAACAATACAAAAACAGGGGGATGAAATAAGTTTTTACAGATATTTTTAACATAGAAGAGTATAATTTATAAAGGCGTCTGGCCATTGTTAAGAAGAAGATTAGCAATAGGGGATAACTTTTTAGCAACGGAGGACGGGATGTCTTCAAATTTTGAAAGAATGTTCAAAACTAGGGAAATCAGGAGTTCTAAAAAATTGTCATTAGGGGAGCAGGAAGAAGTAGGGGGGAAGGCATTATCAGATTTAGTAGATGGAGGGTTAGCAATAATAGCATTATGGGCAATTTTGTCATAGCCTGGAGATAAAGACGGACTGGGTTTTGATAGTTTGTATATTGTTTTTTTGTAAGAAAGATTCAGTGAAGGAGAACTTTTAGAAGCATCTGCGTACGATTTTTTCACTGAAGGGAAGAGGGATGATGCTTCCTTGAATGATATGTTCTTTTGGGACATGGTGATTTTAATATTCTTTTGCCGGGAATGTTCCGGGCAAGATTTGTCAGTTGCTAAATGAGGGCCTGAGCATTGCAGGCAGGAAACTTCAGAGGATGCAGGACAAGAGTCACCTGAGTGAGACTGTGCACATTTGAAGCAACGAGCACTGGATCGGCATTGGGCTTTCACATGGCCAAATCTACAACAGTTTAAACATTGTATGGAAGGCAAAATGTATGGATCAACGGTTAATGATGAGTTAAAAATAAACACTTTATCAGGTAAGCATTGTCCAGAGAAAGTGATCACTACAGATCCTGTGGGGGTCCAAGTGGAACCAGACTCCATGGACACTTTTCTGTTTAAGCGACGAGCCTTCAAAATTGTTATATCAACTTGGCTTGTGGAGATTGCTGATACAACTTCCTCCATTGACCAAGAAGTTGGGATCCCGCGAATCAGCCCCATTCTTGTTATATTATATGTAGGAATTAAAGCTATATAGTTATGAGATTTAAGACTCGGGTTTCTGAGAAACTCGTTTGCTGCACATGCAGATGAGAATTCCACAGAGACCCGATTTCTGCCAACACTCTTTCTACCATCATTTTTAATATTTTTAATGTTTGATGTAAATAGAAATTTTCCAAAATTTAAATGATTAAATGTACTGCCTGACTTAGGGTGAGTTTCTGACCTGGACACATGAACAATGAAAGGACCTTTGTCAGAAAGATGGTAAGATTTTTCTTCTAAAAGACTTGGATGAGTGTAAATAAGGTTATTGGTTTGAGATGGAAGAGCATTCGAAACAGATTTTTTAGGAGTAGGGGACGAATCCCGGTTTATACTTGGACGTTTTCTTGTTTGCACATGTTGAGAGAAAGGGTCAGGGGAGTTGTTGATATCAGAAAACGGGATTGGGTCTGGGGGCTTAGCAGGGATCGGAACACAATCCATGCTCATTAAGAGCTAGATAATTCGTACAACCACTTACCAGGCGAGGAAGAGAAAAACAGAAACACTAAAAATAACTCAATGATGATAACAAAATCACCAAAATAACCGACAAATAACGAAAACCGTGTGTACACCGCAAACGAAAAATTGACAGTCCTGACTTGTATATATTCTATGAACTCTAAAAAGGCCTTGTCATACAAATGACAGCAAATTTATTATTACAATTTGAAGCGCCACTAACGATTACTCGGAAATCCGTTTCAGTTTCAGTTTTATCAAAAACTTCCGAGTTTTTGACATATAACTGAAATATCATTTGACATGTTCTAAAAGACAAACTCGGTTTTGGACCGGGCTGACTCAGATGAAATATAAGTACACAAAAATGTCGGTTATTTTAAGTTGGTTAATCCATTTCAAAAATGACTTAAATGGACCATACTGCGAAGGTACTATTTTTGATATTTTATAATACAAAATAATTAATCAAAATTAAATTATGATTTTAAGAAATAATTGTCACAATCCATCTAGGGTAGATGTTTAAATAATTACAAAGTAAATTAGAAACTATTTTGTTTAAAATAATAATTTGTACAGCAAAAAGCAAATATATATTGACGGCCGAGGGGCCGTAGGGGTTAGTGGCCCTGCCTCATACCCTGTAGGTCCCAGGTTCGAGTCCTGGCCGGGGCATTTATTTGTGTGATGGACACAGATGTTTGTTCTCGGGTCATGGTTGTTGATATTTATATATGTATGTTTATTCTGGGTGTCCCCCCAGTTCACTGTATGGTCATCCATGACACAAGCTCTGCTTACTTTGGGGCCATACAGATATTGTGTTTCTCTAGGGATTATTATTATTATTAAGTATTGATGTTTTCTGTCCGGGGAGAAATAATAAAACAGCATTTTTTTTATTTCGGCCATTTCTTTTTAAATTTTTCAAAATAATTGCCTAATTTTATCTCTGTAAAGCCAGGTCCAAAGGACCATGCCCATATTAGTATGGAGCTGAAAGTCAGCAATACCATGCAATGCCCAAATTACAGCTCTATGTCATATGATAACTTTTTAACAGTATTTATATGATATCTAGATTTAATGTTGTATAAAGCGCCGGTTCAAAAGATATTGGACATTAAACTTGATAACTTCCTACTGGTTTTTTATACATTTTATTGTTTACAGACAGCATTGCTATTAGTTTTTCACTAGGAACTTCATGATCATCACATAAGCTAAGCCAGATCAGTGTTCTTTTATATACCTATCTGTATGTTATCAGATAAACATGTCAGTTATTTGGAATTATCTAGTCTGTCTCCATTGTATAGTGTCAATATGTATGTGAAAACAATTTGGTTAGATACAAAGTATTACGACCGGGAAAAGGCTTGCGAAATAAGACACGATTACATGTTGAATGACAATTTATTTGTTAAAATAATGAGCTTATATACTAGATATCAACGTGTGATATACAGAAATATTTAATCATTTCATGATCTTCCTCTTATCACGTATGTCACGACTGGGGACGCCACACTAAGCTTTAAGTACTCGAGTAAATAAATATAATAATATCAATCTGACTACTAATATCAATCATGTTGAGTTTTATCTGGTCGATCGTATCAATAATAATATGCAAATAAAACCGCAACTCTATAATAATAGGTATTCGTTATCATTAGTAACAAAACTATCACAACGAATGAATATACATGGACCAAAAGACGTGATTCCACACCGTAATAAATAAAGCATGAATTAATGACTGAAACAATGATACGTACTGCGATGTCAACAAGAACGTCTTATTTTTTTAAAACTTTTATCCAGTGCTTCATATGATTTAAAATTAACAACATAATTCTAGTTTTTATTTATTAGAGCAATCTTGTAATATACTTTATCTGGGCATTTCTGGGGCACAGATGGGCATTGACGTTTGTAAGAAGACTGGGTGTTCCGTGTTGTGTGTTTTAATTGGTGTATATTAGTACGAGAGAACCCCGCCGCTGTTTCCAGCGCCAAAATGGCGAAAATCAAACTGGCACAAAAATCATTTGACGATAGCCAGTCTAGCGTTATTAATATATGTTAGTGGTTTTGGCTTATGCTCTTTGTTTACTGTGTTTTGTTTGGTCAATGTTGTAAAGAGTTCTAATGATTTGTCAAAATGTACCGTACATATATTTTTTATTTTCTTCATAGGATCTTCCTACCAGAAAATATACTGCCCCAAGATATACGCGAGCCAAGCCACGGCAAGACTATAGTAACGAATAAGAAGGAATAAGTATGCTTTTTTTTTTGAAACCAAAGAGGAACTATGTATTAAAATTGCCCTACGTCCAACAAAGAAAAGATGCACAAAAAATGTTTCAAATTGTACAGGTCCATATCTTTTTCAAATAGTTAGACTATACGGATGGAGTTCGGAGTCATTTTTACGATTTTTCTGAAATACTGCTCATAGCTGTAATACATGGAGAATTTTTCATAAACTGTGATCTATTTTTCTTAATCAAAACCTTCTTACTTTAAAGTAAATACCCTTCTCAACCTCCGACTCAAAAAGAGGGTTTTTATTGTAACTATTCATGTATCTGTGTGGCTGTTTGTGGCATAGGATCATTCGTTCTAATGGACCAATCTTGATGTGGTTCTTTTTGTTAAAACTCAAATAATCGAAATTCGGTTGAACCGTTCAAGAGTTGTCAGTCGGAAATTTTTGATGTGTGTTTACAAATAAGATGTATAATACGCCGCACCGCTAATTTACATATTTTGTACGCTGTGTTTTCCTATGTCGTGATTCTGATACAAAACATTCATGAAGAAATGCAAATTATTTCTAAAGCGTTTAATTAATTCTTACAAGGTCAATATTACTGGATACAAAACATACTAAAGCTAATTAAATGACTTCCCGCGAATGAGAATAATGAAACAACTGTATTAGATATACAGAAACTTTCTTTAATTGTTTGTGCTTCTTACTAAAACTATCCATTCAACTTACTTTCCCGTTACAATCAAACAATATGTAAAAACAACTTTTAATTCTACAAACTCGAGTGCCAAACGAAGGTTTGTGCACCGAGCGGCGTCATGGCTCCTAACATCCACTGTCTTCGCACAGACCTATCAGAATACTGGGCATGATCGCGATTATTCGCGCTTTCTACGCGTGCGCATGCCTAACTTAGTAGGTCTACAGCAATACTCTTTCATGAAACTCATTCATTCTCGCTCCGACCGCCGCCCAGTGCGGACGTGCAAGACCCCGTTCTCCGTCGATCGGTCCTTTCCCGTTATTCCGTGACGCTCAGTTTACTGACGTCACAGTTTAGCGTGTTGGTTCCTTGCTACGGTTTACAAGGTTTTTCTACTCCGTCTGAGTGCTTTCGAAGTGCGATTTTTTCTTTGCGACTAAGCCCCTTAGTCTTCAAAGTGCTGTGCTAAGTAGTGTTGTGCTTGTGCTGAGTGCAGTGTTGTGCCCAGCGTAAGTAGTCTGGTTTCAGTGCAAAGGATACTTAACGGTGACAACGAATTTGTACTGAACCAGTCCTTTTTATTTTTATTTATTTCTCTTCTCTATTTTATTTATTGTTTTCTCCTATTTTCATATTTATTTTTATCATATTTGTGTGTCTTCGTGTGTATCTGTCCTTTCTGTCGGTAAAGGTTGACCCTAACGCGGTCAACTCTTTACCTGCGTACCCTTCTTTAGGTTTCTAGGTAGCGGCCTTCGGCGTATTACTGTTAGTTTTAAGTTATTCTCCCCAGCCCCCCTACCGCTGGTAGGGAGGTTTGCCGCTAGGATTTTGCTAGGTTTTTAGGAACTAGGCATCCTTTATTATACTTATATTTATTAATATTACTGTCCCAACTCTCCCTTATGGATCCGCTAAGCGTTATTAACGCGTTCACCAAGGCACTTGCTGCGGTAGGCGTCTACATCCCGAATGACATCATAACGCAGGCCTTGCAGGCATCAATCGCGTCCCCGGCCCCTCAGGCCTCAACCCCGGCCCCTCAGGCCTCAACTCCGGCCCCTCAGGCCTCAACCCCGGCCCCTCAGGCCTCCAACGTCGAGACCCCTCAGGTCCACAGCTCTTCCTCGTCTCCCGCCTCGTCCGAGATGGACTGCGAATCGGTCGCATCCTCTCACGCGTCGCGTCGTAAGCGTACCGCTCCCGGGAGCGACTCCGAACCCGCGTCTGACACGTCGTCAGATGCCGTCACCTTAACCGGCTCTCCTGAGCCCGCCTTTCAACTTGTCGCCAAGCGCTCCAAGAAGCGCTCTAAGAAAGCTTCGGTATCTTCAATACCCGAGCCCTCCCCGGTGTCTTCAACACCAGCCCCCGCGCCGTTAGAATCGCTCGTAGTAACCGCGTCTCCGTCGGTCACATCGAAGCCAGCGACGCGCTGCGCTCCCGTCCCACCGAAACCTCAGCTCCCTCCGCCCGTCTTCCTACGTGAAAAAGCGCGCTGGACCGCGGTTTCGAACTTGTGCAAGGAGCACAAAATTAATTACTTAAAAGCAACCAATGCAGGCGACACAATTAAAATCCAGGTCGCGACCGTCAACGACTTCCGCGAGTTCACTCGGTTACTTTCTTTAAAACAAATAGCCTATCACACCTACGCCCTCCCGGAGGAGCGTAAGATCCGCGCAGTACTACGGGGCGTCCCGTTCGAGCTCGAGAACGAAGAAATCCTCGAGGACCTTAAGTCTCAGGGTTTCCCGATCACAGCAGTGCACAAGATGCACTCCAACCGCGGTAGGCGTTTTCCTTTAGCATTAGTAATCCTTGCAAATACTCCCAACTCGAAGGAGATTTTCAGAGAGGCTCGCACAATCTGCGGACTCTCGAACATCTCCGTCGAGCGTCCCAACCCCCGCGGTCATCCTGGGCAGTGCCACCGCTGCCAGCTCTATGGCCACGCAGCGGCTAACTGCTCAGCTCCCCCCAGGTGCGTTAAGTGCCTGGATCCACACATAACAAAGGAGTGCACTCGCACTCCTGAATCCACTTCCCCCCCTGCCTGTGTGCTGTGCGGCCAGTCCGGCCACACAAACTACAGGGGTTGCCCGCGCGCTCCGCGCTCTACCGTCAAGAGGGTCGCGCCTAAACCGGCGCCACCGCTCACCTCCGCTAACTTCCCGCCGCTGCGCAACCGGGGTCCCCCGGAAGCAAAGCCCGTTCAGCCGACGCCTACTCAGGCTCTGTCTTGGAGGCAGCGTCCGGCCGTCCCGCCTGCACCTTCCCGACCCACCCCAGCTCCCGTAGCTTCCGTAGGGCCGCGTCCCACTTTGTCATCTTCACCTCAGTCGTCGTTGGCTGAGGACATGAAGACCGTGTTCGACGTCATCCAAAACGTCGACATTAACGAAATTTCCGTACTCGCACGCAAACTGCGAGCCGCCCGCTCTCCTCAAGAGCGCTTATTCGCGTTAGCCGAGCATCACTCGCTCCTAAGTTCGTTGTAAATTCTTTTATTTCTGTATTAATTCGTAAATAAATTAAATTTTAATGTCCAGACCCGCGAATCCCGCGTCCAGTCGTATTAAACCCAAGGGCTTATCCCTAGTATCTTTTAACGCTCGTAGCCTTAGCACTAACCTTCCCGAGATTAAACTGTTCCTTCAGAACAAAAGAACCTGACTTATTCCTTCTCCAGGAGACATGGCTTACTCCAAACCGCTCTAGGGGATACGCTATTCCAAAGTACGCGTTTACTCGCAACGATAGGCCCAACTCCGATGGTTACGGCGGCACTGCTATATATTACAAAAGAGGCTTCCATTGCTGTCCTCTCCCTACCCCTCCTCTCCTCAACATGGAGGCCACTGTGTGTAGATTGGCTATGACTGGTCATCCGACCATCATCATAGCTTCAATCTACATACCTAGTGGTACCAGACCAATCCGCAGCGACTTTGAGGCCATTCTCGCCCTCGGCCATTCAGTCATTATGTTCGGAGACTTTAACTCCAAACATACTGACTGGACGTGCCTATCGACCAACACCAGCGGTATCGCTCTCCTCGACATCACTAACTCCCTTGACTTAGACGTCATATCCCCCATCACTCCCACTCACTATCCCAACAATCCGACCTACTCTCCTGACATCCTCGACTTTGCAATTATCAAGCGAATCAATCTTGACCTAAGGTCTATCGAACCGCTCGATGACCTAGGCTCCGACCATCGCCCCGTCTCCCTCGTGCTAGGCGCGCCTAACGATAACGTCACATCTCCTAAGACCTTTACCAACTGGAAAGGCTTTAAAAATACGTTAGTTTCAGCCTTAGAGGCACCGAACTCTCCGCTCGCGATTTCGCCCGACCAATTAGACAGCCCGATTAAAATAGATTCGATAGTCGATAATCTCACTGATGCTATCAACTCAGCCATCAGCGACAACGTAATCATTGCTAAGCAAGGCAAACCCGCGCTTCCCTTAGCCGTTAGCAATCTCATTAAAGCTAAGAACGCGGCTCTCCGGAGAGCCAAGAAATATCCCACGCCCGCATATAGAACAGCTGCGAATCAGCTTCAACGCAAAGTTAGGTCTCGCCTCGCGGAACTCCGTGACACTCAGTTTAGCGATCTCATGGAGAATATCTCCCCGTCCCACCAAGCGTATTATCGAATGGCCCGAGCTTTACGCGTAGACACCGCCTCTCACGTTCCTCCTCTCACTCGTCCCGACGGCACCATTGCCTTCGAAGTCGAAGAGAAAGCCGAATGCTTCGCCGACAGCATAGCGGCACAATGCTCGCCCAGCACGCAACCCGCGGATCCCTCCCACATCCAGGCGGTGGAGGACGAAGTTCTCCGCAGAGAATCTCTCCCTATCACCGACGACCCCGTCACAGTCTCTAATGATGAAATCTTGCTTCTCATTAGAAAGCAAAAGTCCAAAAAGGCTCCGGGTGCGGATGGAATTTCCAACCACGCACTTAAGCACCTGCCACAGCAGGTGCTTACCTTGTTAGCTATCATCTTCAATGCCTGCTTCGACCATAGCTACTTTCCAAAAGCCTGGAAAGAAGCGACAGTCATAGGCATTCCCAAGCCGGGTAAACCTCTGAACATCCCGGCTAATCACAGACCCATCAGCCTCCTCAAGGCAATGTCTAAACTTCTCGAAAGAGTCATACTCTCTCGAATGCGGAACCATCTGTTTCCAACGGATGGCGACCCTCTCATTATTCCCCACCAGTTCGGCTTTCGCGCTAAGCGCTCCTGCCCTCAGCAAGTCCATCGAATCGTCGAGTACATTCTCGAAGGATTCTATCCGCATCGTAAAAAATCAATCGCGGTTCTCTTTGACGTAGCCAAGGCATTCGACAAAGTCTGGCACAGCGGTCTCGTTTTTAAACTCTATAAAATAGGCTTACCGGTTCGCCTAGTCAGATTAATCGCGTCGTTTCTTAAAGACCGTACGTTTCGATTCAAACATGAAGGCACGCTCTCCGCGCCTCGTCCCATAAAGGCTGGAGTCCCGCAAGGCTCAGTCCTCGCCCCTCTGCTGTACACCGTGTACACTAATGACATGCCCATCCCGCCGAAAGGCGTCGAACTCGCCCTCTTTGCAGACGATACCGCCCTTTACACTAAAGGTCAAAGGATCCCGTATAACATCACCAGACTCCAAAAGGCCGTAAACGCCCTCGGTGTTTGGTTTCAAAAATGGCGTATCGATGTCAACCCAGAAAAGAGTTCTGCCATTCTATTCGACCACAAACGTCGTAATCGCCGCAACGATCCCCACATTCGAATGTTAGGTATTCCCATCCCCTGGAAGCGCAGTATCAAATACTTAGGCGTCACCTTAGATCAGACGCTTTCTTTCAAGCCACACGTCGATAGAGTAACGAAACTCGCGCGTTTCTACTTAAGCCGCTTAAATAGTATGATAGGTAGAAAAAGTAAAATGTCTTTTAGAAATAAACGTACGCTTTATAAGGTCTGCGTTAGACCCGTCATGTCATATGCTTCGCCAGTCTTTGCCCACGCCAATCCCTCCGTCCTGTATAAGCTGCAGGTGGTTCAAAATCTCTTCTGCCGCAGGGCCACAGACGCACCTTGGTATGTGCGCAACGCGGACCTGCACAGAGATCTTGAACTACCTACAGTGCAACAGCACCTCAAAACACTCTCAGAATCGTTCTTCAAACGCGCCGAATCCCATCCCAATCATCTTGTCCGAGATTCAGTCTCATATACTGCTCCTGTGTTAGATTCGAAATTCAAAGTCGCTAGGCCGAGAAACGCGCACACGGGCGAACCTACGCAGTTAACTTTAGCTCTAGAGGCCCTTCAGGCCGCAAATCCTAATTAGAATAAGAATAAGAATAAAATTTATTTCCTGAAAACTTACATCTAGGAATACACAATAAGAACTTACAAATTTATTACTACGATAAACTACATAAATATCAATTATAATATGTGTCTAAAAATTTACAATAGATACTATAATTATGATAAGTCATCATATCGGTTTATCATGATCTAGGGTAACAATAACTAGGCAAATACCTAAACTAAGTAATTATGAATTACCTGTTTTTTAGGTACAAATTATTAAATTAAGTACAGTATGCTGTATAAACATTAATTCTAAATCTAGTAAGTACATTAACAATTAAATGCGCAAAGTGAATATTACATAAAATGTGTTTCATAATTCTCGTCCCACTATAAACATTAGAAAATAATAATAATACTAATACTACACGAAAAAATAAATAAAAATACAACAAAAAATTAATTAACATTTTGGAGACATTAATTATCTTATTTTAATACTATTAATAACTTCTCTGTATCTTCGTAGGACATACTCAAAAGTGATGCTCGGATTATTCGTTTAGTGTTGTTGTAGGTCAGAGGATATATGCCAAGATTGGTGTTTAATCTTTTATATAGAAGTGGTCCTAGGAAAATGTAAAATCTGGAAGAAAATGCCGTTTTTGTGCTTTGTGGACAAACAATGTCAAGCCGTCTTTTGTTAGCTGTTTGTGTGCTATAGTTAAGGGTGCTATGAAGTTTTAAAGTTGTGCTCATTATAAATAACTGCCTGACTGTCAGTACTTTACACTCTTTATAGAGAAGTTCAGTGGAGTAAAGGAAAGGTCGGAAATGGGAAACTTTCAAAATTGCTCTTTGGGCTCTTTCAACGTTAAGTCTAGTTTAATTCTAACGTAAATTCTAATTCTAACGTAAATCCGAATTAATGCAATTTTTATTTTTCATTTTTAATGTTTTTATTTTTTACTTTTCATTTTGAGCACCTTCCGTGCTATGTGAATCTCAGCGGGTGACCCCTTAGGGGCCCCGCTGGCGCGGCCTCTTTCTCCAATTGGCCGTCGCTCAGATGAAGGCTGAGTGGCAAAAATGCACGAGCCGACAGGGGGTTTTTTAGTGGGTATGGTTCTGGTAGGCGTCGGGACGAGTCCCACATAACTCCGATCGCGCGCGCGGAGTATGCGTCAGAGCATTTTTTATGTCCTCCTGCCCTTCCCGTGGAGGGGAACCAAAAAAAAAAAAATTCATGAAACTATTTAAAAAAAACTAAATCAAACGTTCAACGAACAATTTGATACACAAAACAGAATGCAATGTGATTACTTCATGTAATTTTTGATAACGCTGTCCGTGCGCGACGGTTTTACATCTCTAAGTTCTTCTAAATTCTTTTCATTTTGCTCCCGATCTGAGCTTGGCCGTTTCCTAGTGTAGCTTCATTACTTGCATCTAATTATTTAGGGCGATTATAAAGTAAGTAATAAAAATCTTTACAACAGGTAAAAATAACACAATAACTTAGGCATTACTACACCTACTTGACTTAGGTACCTTTGTTAGAGTCTCGAGTTTGTTCTAGGACAAGCCTATGTATCCAGGCTCTCACGCAAATATTATCCAATTAAATTAAATTATCAATAAAGCTTTATAATGAATATTTAAAGTTACTAATAAAAAACACAAAATAGAGATGTGCTTATTATGGATTCGCTTTGCATGTTAAAAAGAACACATCATTACTTAACTGGGCTTTACCATATTTACCGAAAGAACTTTTGTTTCTACATACAATATTACAACTTGATCAGTCGCAGCATCTTTCTATGCTGTTTTTCTTTTTTCTTTTCTAGCTTTAACTTTTCCAGGTAGCATAAAAGAATCTTAACTTCAAGTAAGCTCAAAATATAACTTTTTATAAAAAAATATTTCTATATACCTCGATATAATTCACTTCACATCATTAGTTTATATGACATCATCCTCCAATAATAAAGTAATATTCAAAATGATTATCACGTCCGCGCTTAGGGTACACAATGTGCAAGAAAAAAAACTGCTATTATACAGACTTCATTAAATTCACTTAATAATTGAACCACAGCTCGCTAAGTAGGCCATTCAACAGATTTAGAAGTCCTTCTATCTCTATCACCCGATCAATAGTCCGTAAAACAGAACGAGACACAAGATTACATTTGTTGAATTCCGAGGTAACTGTAGTCGAGTTTGAACCAATAAACCCGTGGGGATGGCAAAGCCATTATGTCAAAATGACAATACACAAATTGACGCGCCCGAAAGATTATAAACTCCAAAAGTTAATACAACCACCAACACGCTTGAACCTGGACTGCAATATCACTCTTATATAATAGTAATAATAAGGTAGCATTTACACAAAACGCCAGCCGATCGAACTACGTAGGATAAGCAACTTTAATACGTGGTAATTAAGTATGTTATTTGATGCGCTAGTTGTAAGTATTGTCATGAAATCCGTTCGACTGCAAAAAAATTGAAAGGGAGCGAACAAAAGCTTATAAAAGTTGGAGATTAATCGAAGCTTTAGACACAATGTGAGAGCGGCACACATGTCACGGCAGATGAACCCGGACTGACTTCACCCTGTCCCTGGACTCACTCGCAAGCGGCGTCTGCGCATGGAGGCGTATCAACTACGTCGGTAAAGTTAGATTTGCTTTTCAGTTTTACTGAAACTTACTACAAAATATATCAACATTATACTATATTACTTTATTTTGGGATTGTCTGTTAAAATTTAATTAGGTTTACCCAAATTAACTAAAATCTTACCTAAAGCGTAAAAGTCATAGACTTAAGGAAGACAAAACAAAACCGTACGTAAATTCGTACCCAAAAGGACGCAAGGCGATGGAGCGAAGCAAGCTTACACAGCGTGGGAAGGTATTTAAAATTGTAACGGAGTCTTTCTGAGTTGTATAAAAAAAGAAGATGTTACCAACTTAAGGCTGCTTCCACATATTTCTAGAATTTGGATCATGCGCCTTTCGAACCCTCACCAAATATGGTAGGATCAGCAACTTCAGTGGGTTTCTAACTTAGGCATTTGGAGAAGTAGAAATAAAAAATATTTCTTGATACATATACTTGTAATAAGTATTTTTATATTATTTACATTATTTGTTTATAAAATAAAATTATTTTGTACAATATAGCTTATACATTATTTACTTACTAATTAATAAATGTGTCTCTTGAATCACTGATTCTTGTAATTAACTTATTCACATTAAGATATCCATGTAAATACATTCGATTAACAATTATTCATCAAATATTAGATATATTCCAATCTAAATACTGTACGGCTACTAGGCAGATATAATTTGTATAATAACAGCGACGTTCCCTGAATACATTCTATGGACACATATACCTACCTCAGCTTTGGAATATTACATCAACATTTTACGTGTAAATACAGCATACCGGATTATATCTTACTTTACAACTAACAATACTAACTGATTTGCGTATCTACAACATATTTATTAAAGGTTTCTTTTAACTCTCATTGAGCACAATTAATTCTTTACAGTCTTATATTTAAGTAATAGAAAAGGCACCGTACATTAGTCTATCAACACACAAAGATCATACAACAACAATGATCGTTAAATAAGTTTAGTTTGATATAGTTATTATATGAACATCATGTCCTCATATTATAGAATGTCTTCCAAGTGGAGCTTAGACTCAAATATATTTTTACTTTTAATTTTATTTACTTTAATTTCAGTTGCCTACAATAGCATTCTAGAATACCTACGGGGTTTACGCCCCCTCCTTGCCAGTGCGGTACATATCGCAGATGATCCTCTCGATGGGGATGTCGCCGATGGTGGGTCGGAAGAAGAGGTCGACGACGCAGGCTCCGGACACGGCGCCGCAGCGGGACAGCAGCGCCTGCAGCCGCGCCGCGCGGTCTGCTGTCCCGGAGTAGTTGCGGAGAGTGTACTGCAAGCAGAGTTGGGTGATGTTGGGTATAGTTGGTCCAGCTAATAATATGAAACAAAGACCTAATACGACAATAGAAATGGAGCTATCCAACTAGAATTTTGGGCACATTTGTTGTGTAATAATTTGAGTTGATTTATTATTATTAATTATAATAAATCTATTATATATTATTAATATTTTATTTAGGCGTAGTTTTTTTTTAATTTTATTATATAAAAAATAAAATATTGTACCAGAATGAACACGTCTTTTCTGTAAGTGATATTTAAAGGAAACCTCTTATTTGACTTTACTAGATTTAAGTACTGGTTTATAATTTATTGTAAAATTACGCTGTTGGTTTTCTTAATAAAATAAATTATATAGGTATAATAAAGATATTAAAATGAAGTGTCGTAAATGTATTGATTGATTTGTAGTAAGTAACATAATTTTCTTAAATATAGGGAATTCGAATAGGGAGTGGAATGTCCGTCTAACGTTTAGTGGCATTATATCTAAAACTCCCTCGAGGTGCTGCATGTTTGTGCTCTGGAATACTTCACAGGTGCCTACAAGGCCCAGTCACTGCTGAGAACGCGAGGTAAGGTAATTGTTGGAAGAGGTAGGTAGGGTGCTGTGCTTTTATGACATTAAAGAGAAGAGAGGCCAGGAACAGTTTCTGTCGATCATTCACCCGCAAAATATTAGTCTCTTTTTTCTAAGGTGTCACGTAGGTTCTAGGCTTACGTCAAAACAATAACGTGCGCGGGCATTTCGAACTAGCTGTATTAAGCGCTTCGACGTCTCTTGCAAGTAGGGCCCATAAACTACAACACAATAGTTTAGTTTTGATAGTATAAGAGTGTCACAGAGTGTGATCCTAAGAGATGCTATTGTAGAATTTAAGCCGGTAAAAGCAAATTCGGACACACCCGAGCGCATAATACACGCAGTGTTTCGTCCATAAGCATCCCGAGGTTGCGAGCTCCAGAGACTCTGACTCGTAATTTTAGGGTGGTGAATATTCCTAAAATGCCATATTTAGTTTTTGTTGGGTTTTTTGTACAGACTATGTAGATGTGGGAGACAGATCCTCAATAAGGCAAGGCTTCTGGTGGCGTTTTCACATTGACAGGACTATACACCTGCAGGTCATTTGCATACAAACGGTATTGGCAGTTTTTAATTCAATTTATTTACGAATTGCAAATATTTTTGTTTATGCAAATAATGTTGTAAGTTTAATTCCCGTTAAAGTTGACAAGAAGGAGAGTCAGTATCACCTCATTCAAGACGACCTGCGAGTGACCCTTGAGTGCGGCAACTGCCGGCAGATCGTGCAGGCGGCGGGACTCGGCCGGTGACGACAGCCGGTCTCCGGCACTCGTGCAGAACAGCGCGATGGCCCGCAGACAAGCGTACTCGTTGCTATCCGGCTGCATTTTCACAATCTCTGCCACCACGTTCTCGTACTCTTCGATGTCTTTGGTCGACAGCCTTGGGTTCTTGCCGTCAAAGATAACTCTCAGGTCAATGGGGTAGAGGAACTGCGCTGTTCCGATGACGAACAGGTCTCTCCAGGAGTGCTCGAGCAGCAGTAGGCGGTCGGGCAGCGACAGCGAAGCGAAGGCAGGCACGGAGCGCGCCCATGTCACATTCATGAACAGCAGGCGCGCCGCTGCCTCGCACGTCGCCGCCGCGTCGGCCTCGGCCGGCACCGGCGCCGTCCGTCCTGGCGACGACCCCAGCGTCGAATCAGCCGGACAGGCTAGCGGCGGACTCAGCAAGTTTAGCATACTGTAGTGGTGGTACGGGTTGTGGAACATGGAGATGTGTGGTGGCGGCAGGAGTTTGGGGGTGGCGAGGTCGAGAGAGGGAGTAACCGTTATGTTGTCAACGGGTGGCAGAGTGGGGTCTTTGAGGAACAGAGCCATTTGTCGGCGGATCGTGGAGTTTCGGGGTCCTCTTTCTTGTTGCACCGCTGGAACAAATAAACTGAGTTAAAACTTTGTTTGGTTTAGCTCAAACATTTAATATTAAAGCTTATCCAACAAGCTTACCGTCTTTATTCATGCCTGCATCCAAACACTTAGTAAGTCTGCAGGCGCGGCACTGGTTGCGGTGGGCTTTGTCGACGAGGCAGGCGCCGGGGCGGCGGGCTTTGCAGCTGTACCTGCGCGCGCGCCGCACCGACCGCTTGAAGAAACCGGCGCACCCGTCGCATGCGAACACGCCGTAGTGCTTGCCCGAGGAGTGGTCGCGGCACACCACGCACGGCACGTCGTACAGGATGCGGCCTGATGATCAGGTCGTTGATTAATGTCGTTCATGGAAAAGCAAGAAGTTGTATAGAGTACAAAATATAGCGACCTGGGAGGGAATTTAGAATAAATAAGGCATAACCCGAGAACGAACATCTGTGTTCATCACACAAATGAAACACACAATTTTCATGATAGCTTGCCTTATAGTTAATTATTCTACAAAACAGCTACATAAATTGTAAAAAAGTCCAATTAACAATACATCTAGTTCTTTTTTTATAAACCTAATGATTCAATGCGCCTGCGACATATATACAACAGCAGCGTAAAACAATTTTATTGCCATCCAAGGGCTGCATTAGTACATTTCATGCGATGAGATAAAAGTCACTCGCGCGTCCCGTTTACAAAATTCAAAATTAATATATCTTTTTCTATTTCATCATAGGCAAAAATATACATTAAATAAATATCTTCTCTTACTTCATATTTATCAGCACAGCGTAAATAGGTACACCCTAACTTAGACCTTTGAAAGGTATTAGAGGAAAAAAGCGGCGGAAAATTAACCTCTAGACACTCTTTTATAAATACATGAAAAAGTAGGGATACAGTTGGCTTGGATAGTCAGCTAGTTTAAATTTACGAATAATATTTCAATCTGCCTGTTTTACAAACTACGAAACATAACCTAACCTTATCAAAAATATAAACACTCAAAAATAAAACTAGATACTCGTAAATAAAAGACTCCGCCTCTCTGTAAATGGTACATTGATTGTCATAGATGTCATAAATCCTGGTGCAATTATCAGGGCATTGTGCTGTGAGTAGTGATGGCATATTCGCCGGGGCGCGCTCCGCCCAGCGCAGGGCACTGAGGCACCCCGCGGTTGCGGATCAAAGCTATTATTAACACTGCACTGGGAAAAGAGCAGTTGCTCAAAGGGGCGTTGGTTAATTACCCTCGTTTATAGGAATTCCGTAGAGTAGTTAAGTACTGATAATCGTGATAACTTTTTGGGTAATGTCTTATTAATGCCATGGCTCAACGAACATTTAGCTAACACAACCGCATTCAATTTTTTTAAACTCAAATCAGTTATACGGTCCCACGGACTCGTTCGTTTTGTTCGCAAGATAACGCGCCTTTATTAAACACACATCAAATAAAAATTCAGTCCAAAAGGCATAAAGGCACTTCCAACGGCATTCAATAGAGACATCCCATTTTTGTACACGTGAATGCGTTCACTTGCTCGCAGGAAGCGCGGTGTCGAATTAAATAATACTCGAAAAAAACATTTACAAGCCCGCCGGCCATAGACAATGCGAAATCTAAAGCTGGGAACTTCGACATCACAAAACGCAACCGGCATTCACTCAGGATAATCA
Source organism: Marasmarcha lunaedactyla (assembly GCA_923062675.1). Lineage (NCBI taxonomy): Eukaryota > Metazoa > Arthropoda > Insecta > Lepidoptera > Pterophoridae > Marasmarcha > Marasmarcha lunaedactyla. Next base: position 4,517,351 of record OV281339.1, on the reverse strand, counting down.
CAGATTTAAGCTCTATGTTACTTCCTCAAGATAGTTATTTTCAAACTATAGCGGTTAATTCGTAAAACTGTGACATTTGCACATATATATGAGGGTACTCTATACATTCTTAGATATTCTTTTGCACGTAATCAAATCTTAAGGACTAGGTACAAAAATAAGTTAATTATTTAGCAAAGGTGGACGTATAGCTATAAGAGATCTCTTCCAGCCAACCCAGGTTAATGAAGTAATAAATGAAGCGAATTACACAATGACAAAAGTAGGTGACAAAAGTGCAAACAATAGTCTAAAAACCAAAAAAAAAAAATTACAAGATTTACATACATTTTTTTTAAATACTAAACACAATACTTATTGTAACAATGAAAACCTACTGATTACACATAAATATTATATGATTTATATTCATTAGTGACCATAATAGGCCCGCAATAGGCCTCTGTGGAGATCGGTATCAGCTAATGATGAGAGCGCGCACCTGCGCTGGCGACTGCGATCGCGTGACGCGCGTGACTAGCGACAACGAGGTAAAATTAATCGCGCGATATGTGATGCGATGCTAGTAATTGAACATCCGAAACTGGGGTAGTCCGCAGTTCCCAGGCACCGAGATGACGTCAGTGTGAGAGACAAGGGGCAGTTTGCCCATAACATACATCACATCCCATTAATTATGAGATGATTAGTTTTTCGTGCATTAAATTCAAAAGAAGTGTGTATATAAGTTTTAAAAACAAAACGCTCAACAGATTTTCTTAAGCTTTATCAAAGATAACTTTCGATCAAATAACGTTCCAGGTGCAAAGTAATATATAAATAATAATAAAAAACAATATTGGCAAGAAAAATTATTACCTAATTACAGCATAAAATTGGAAATTTTGACCGATATCTTTTTAGCAACCCTTCATTCAAGAGTATGGTACTTTCTACATGACAAAGTTTACGTCTATGATACATAATAACGACACCAGCTATTAAAGTATCGGTTAATGTTCCTCAACCCATCGACTCTTTAAGTCGTGAAATACAAACAAATAAACGGTTTATTGGCGTAATTCGAAGGGGTGTGAGTGCGGGCAGATGCGCGGGAGGAGGGCGTGGGAACTTGCGCCGACGCATCTAGCTCGTTACCTCCGCGCTCATCACAGTCACGCATGTAGCTGAGCTGATACAGAGTAACCTAATTAATAGGGTTGATGCTGTAGTGGCTACAGACATAATAATCAAATGCCTACCGATTACTGTACACTAATGATGGAGGAATTTATGACTTATCGAAAAAGACATTTGATTCAATTAAAAATTATGAATATTTGATAGTACTAATAAATTTAGTAGTAGTAAATATAGGTAGGATAATATAATTTCAAATAATTTAAGCTAAAAGTATCACTAATATCATTATCATAAGTACTTAAACTCTGTTATATCTAATAACATACATAGAGAGGGTTCTACCTTGAATAATGTTGCGTAGATATTACTTCCTTTTTAGGTGGAAAGAAAAGTTTTATTTAACAATAACGGACATACTCACTTGAGGATGTTGGCAGGGACTGCATTTCCATGGCTGCGTTTTAATATTTCATAGCTGTGCTTCTGTAAAAAAAATAACTGTATTGTTACAGCGATCTTCTAAAAGAAACGTTCTCACAAAGTCGTGCGAATTTAGAATAATAAGTGGCAAATTCAGAAGTTGCGGTTCTAGAGAGCTCTTCAGACATAGTTCGATCAAAGAAAGACCCGTGAAGAACAATGCCATAACAAAACGCAAGAAAATAATTCGCAAAAGAAACTGACATCTTTTAGCAGTGCCGAGTGGTTCAAGGGCCCTCTTAGGGCTGCGCGAGAGCACTCGAGGGCTGCACAGAGCCTCCCCATTCACCGTTTGTTTTATTTAACCTTTGCCCTATTATTTGATCGTGCGACCATAATTAAAATAATTGTTATTTCTTTTTCAATATACGAATTACGCTTACTATATAACCGTTTAGTCAAGTATTTACGCGGGTCTTGCACTAGTATCTAAAGTCTTAAATTTTGACAATAGATACTGAAGTTAAGGATTATTAGCAAGCATTCGAAAGCGGTTCTATAATCTTCAGCGTCTTAGCGTAATCGTTGGCATCGGAGATGTCTTCTCGGAATGACAGAACTCAGTAGCAACAATGGGCATTATGTTTGCGTCAACAAAACAATGTGCGCAGCGGCGCGCGCGGCTCCCGGGCACAGTGGCTGCGCGGGCGGCGGTCTCTGATGCAGGTTTCCTCATTTTTTCTTTGTCGTAATTATCGTCTCGCAAAACAGGTAATTAGGCGGGGATTATCCCGGTAAGCACGCGGAACAAAGCGGCAGAGGGGCGCGGGCGCGCGGGACGGCCCGCTGCGCACACAATGCCCCGTCAATAATAACATCCAAAAGTCGGTAGCTTCTTGCTTTCAAAATGAGATGAGATAAAAAAAACTGTTGAACGTATTTTGGGTGCGCTCCCTCTATGAAGCTTTCAACAGAAATCGTTTAACTATCAAATTGTATTGTTGGTTTTTTCATCGATATGTATTCTGTGATTTCGGCTGTGGTTGTTAACAGGCTGAGTTTTATGGTTTATTTTGTAAACAAGTCAACATTTTGCATGCGATGGCGCATGATTTATTCTCTATATCCGCAAGCTGAGCATGCGTTGGTTTACCGTGCAATCGTTAAGATTTTTAATTACCCAACTGCCTCAATAAAATTATAGTTTTGGTTTTTAAAATAAGTTATTTAAGAGTCTCTTTTTTGATATCCAATTTACCTCGATAATTGATTTTCGCACCACTTCCACTTACACCTCACTTTATCCATCCAAATATGGAATATTAAGTTAACGTTTTAATATTCTCAATTATGGGGAAATTTTTCTTTAAAACTAAATGGAGCTCGTAGATAACTCAGACTTAAATACTTTGGCCCGTGCTTATCTACCTTAACATATCTGACTTTAAGTAAAATGTTAGACTATTCTGCATTAATTGAGATAAAATATATATATGTTTCATTGTCATAAGATACTCTTACCGCGCTTAGATCACGTTCAGGTTTACTGTCGTACTTCCAAAAATACCTAATATTGTTATTGCTATTAAGAATTTTTGTTTAAAAAAAATAAGTACCTACTAATTTTAATATTTAATATGTTGTAAAATCTCATAGTTGTGATGTACTATTATTAAGCTCCGATGGGACTGACATGGTCACAACTGTAGTGACCCAAAGTCCCAAAAAAAAAAAATAATAAAGAGAAAAAAAAAAAAAAAAAAAAAAAAAAAAAAAAAAAAAAAAAAAAGAATTTTTGTAATAACTACACACTACTTAGAATTGAAGAGGTGAGTGGATGAAGGTGATAAGTCGCATTTTTGGATTTTGATGTTTTTTTGCGAAGATGAAGGTTATAATAATATGTCGATATAAACCACCACAAACCTTTAAGGTACATACATGGTTTTAAGGTACATTCTAGGAATAAAAATTTTATAAAGGTGTTATGTACACAAAAATTTTATAAATAATAGTGGATGAAAGTGATATGGAACCATAACTCTTTTTCGAACATAACATAAAGCAAGACTTTTGCTTTTTTGTAGAGGAAGAAGGTGTTATGTTTGTACTTATCACCTAATCAATGTCGCTCGAATGAAACTTTATAGTGAATGAAGGTGTTATGTGATACGAACATATCACCTTCATTCACTCAATACATTCAATTGTTTTGGTTTACACTGCGTCCACTTCTCGCGCGCTTTCGAATTTATGCTATTCGAATATATTATATGCATAAATAAAACCAGAATATCGATATTTTTATGAGTCGATTCTAAACTGAACTTGTATCGGTTCATAAACATATCGATCCCGACGCTCATGCAGATTACTACGGAACCAATCAATGACTGTCGGAGATATGTTAACGGAGTATGAAATGCCTAATAGTATGTCAAAATCAACGGTGTTAAATGCGTTGCTGAAATCCAGCAGCGTCAGTAATGTCAGTTGTTGATTTTCCATACCATGTCTCATCTGTCTCGTCATCATCTGTAATCTTGACAAGAGCAGTAACCGTACTATGATTGGATCGAAAGCCAGATTGACTTCAATGCTTGCTATAACTCTAATTCATTGTTAATTGTGAAAACTGTGCCGTCTTTTTTGTTGAACTTTAATTAATGTAGAGACAAACTTGTACAAATATGATTTAAATATTGAAAAACAGTGAAACATTTTGATACTATATTTATCCAAAATGACAAGAAAAGTATATAATTTTTTTCTATGATCATAACATATGTAACTAAATAAATATATATTTATTCAATTATTCAATTAAAATATGTTTGAATAAAATATAGACAAATATTGAACAAACAAGTGCAGACTTACGTGAACGCGTGCCTCGTCTGCTCTTGTTCAAGTTTAATTTAAATTTTCGAATACAAGTAATTACTTGGTGTCAATAGGCGTATCGAGAAAACATTAATATTAACTTTAACGACTTCACAACTAGCTGAAAATTTAATTTCGCTGATTAACACTGCGCACTTGTTATCAAATTGTTGCCAAGTTAATTTAACGCAAACTTAAACACTCTTGCAAACTATAAACTCTGATAATTACAAGAGCCTGATGATATAAGTACACTGTAAGTACCTACTTAGGTTTTCCTTCGTTTGATTCTTTACCACTCTTACACTGTTTATAAAGGTTATACTTGTGTATACATTAAATATGTAAAAGCCTCGATAGAATCAGAAAGCTAAACAATCATAGCTTATAATACTCTCGAACAAGTCACCTTCACAACTCGGACTAGTTCTTAAGCTTAATCTAAATCCGTTCATTTGTTAAGGAGCTACGAAACGTATATGCATAAATACTTGCATAGTACTTGAGCAAGACCATCTTGTGATGATTTTGGGTGGCGTAATAAATGGCGTATAAATATGTATATAATATAGTGAGATCCATGATTGACTCAGATGTAACAGGTGATTCACGTTACTAGCGAAAAGCTTGAATAGATTCTGTTTTATACATGCACAATAGTTCTCGATGCATAAAAAATTTACATTTTTAAATGAACTTCATACGTAATTCGCTTGTACGGGTAGAAGACAAGATGATATATACGACTAGAAAAGTAAGCAGTCAATGGCCAACGGTGGTTTCTCGGTTACCCAATTGTAACAACAACAGACGGTATCATCTGTTAGAGGAGGTGATTTTCTTTATTTTCAATTGACAATTGATATTCGATAGCATTTAATAACAAATAACTTTCTGCCCTTAACGCCCGCATGCTACAGATTTGGATATTTGAGACGAATCCTTTCGCTGATACATTTACCACACGCAGTCATGCTTCCAGGAGGTCCGATTTTATCACAGTTCCACTGTTTTACTTTAATCATAGACTTATTTAACTCTTCATATTGGACAGTTTTATTGTTTTGTCGACTGATGCATCTTATATACCCAGTGCAAACATTTTGTGTTGTACCTACAAGTTCTTGTTTCTGAGTTACGGCTTTTTTCCATAATATGTGAAAGTTTATTCTATTTTTAAATTTTGCTTACTATCAAACAGTGTCAAATAATCAGGGTATTTTGTTACATCTGCGAGAAACGTTGCTTTTATTGGCTGTATAGATCTTCCTAAAGCGACACGATCTGCCAGCGGCTATCAAATGTAGAATGTTAATGGATTAGTAAGTAAGAAACTAAACGTATGTATTGTATTACCTATAATAGATAGATCTATAAATAGAATGTATAAATAATAGCACTAGGTTAAATCTTTGTGGTTTGTAGATGCTTTTTTATATAATACTGTAATATTTATGAATAAATGAAAAATTAAAAGAAAAAAAAATGCTACGTTAAAGAAGATTGTAACAAATCACGCAACGCTTACTGAGCTAAACGAAAAATTTAGTTTCAAACGAAGTTTTTAACTTTAACTTTAACTTTGAACTACGCTACCTACCTAGAAAAATATTAGGGCACTGTTTTCTATATTTAGTTTATTTCATTATTTGTTTTCTTTTTCCTATTGTTAATTTACTATGACATAACTAATATCTACTTAACTAAACGTTCCTAGATTGTTCCGTCAATGTGACAAACATACGCTTTGCCTCTGCCAATTTTAGCTATATAAAACATATCAAATAAACTCAGATTATAAATTATTATGGTTTCCAGATATGTAGTTTTGAAATATTTATATATACGTACATACGAGTACTTTTTTATTAAGTCGACTGGATAAGGTTTTCAATTCGTTTGTATATATTTTTATTGAAATTGATGCACCTACCTGGAACTACAAACCCTTAGACGAACAACAAAAATAACACAACAGACTATAAATAAGTAACAAAAAAACTATATTTTATTTATCATGATTTGTTTGACTATGTTTCTTCAGTTAAGTCTATTAAATATAAATATTTCGGAAAAGTTGTGGCTGTTTTTAATGTTTTTCAAAGTGCAATAAAGTAAACAAATATGAAAATGCGTTACTTATTGACAGTAGTGATAGATAAATTAGATAAACATAAACTTAAGAGCCTACCTTATGATACCGAGCAATTATTTTTTCGTTCATTAACTTTCCGAAACGAAAGAAATCAGCTATTGCTTTAAACATGAGAGTAAGGAAGATAGTGATAGTTGCGAAACGCGTTTAAAAACAACGTAAGCGCCAAATCAAATATTTCCTTATTTAAAAGAAAACTGTCTGAGCATCCAAAGTGTTTTGATGAATACTGAACCATAAAATGACCATCCTTCAGTGTAACATTAATCGAAGAACTTTTCGTGACTTTAGTCTATCGTATTTTCGATTGAAATTAACTTGTGATAAATAAACAAAATTCAACATATCCAAAACACAGCTTTGTAGCTTTAGATCGATGAAAAAGTTTGAGTAATGTGCCCTCTTCAGAAACTGAACTCGAGACCTGTGCTCAGGACGGCAGGCACTGTCTAAACGTCGCCACTAAACTATCTCAGAATTTTTAAAGCGTTCTTAGACTTAGCTGAATGTTGACAAGATTTTTGTCACGTATTTTAAAAACATGTATTCTATGCGGTATATAACAAAGTCGCTTTTTATTTGACTACTTAGCTGAGAACAGTCGATGTACGCTTTATGGATAGAAATCGAAATCGGCCTTAGACAGAGTCTTACTACACTTATAGTTTGCCATTTGAGTTTCATCAAGAGTATGCCAACCGGCGGACCCGCCGTAAGGAGGCTAAATATTTAACATCCTTCTTTTTTATTTACTGTAATATTCAGTTTCAGAGTAAGTATGCCTAAAAATATTCTTGCATTTTAGTTTTTACTGTTGAGCTTAATTTCTAGAATATTTATAGTAAATATGTAATGAACAAAATGAGTGGATTAAACAATGCTACGTAAGTAATTCTTCGGTACCAACCAACTAATAACTAGGCAAACATTAATTGCAGAAAAGGCAAAGATATTGACAAGAGATTATTGACAATATAACATAATAAAAAAGTCGCGACAAATATTGATTGAAGATTGAAGATATCAATCAATATTTAATCCGTAGTTTTATGAAAATAAATCCCCAGACAAACACCAACTGTATGGCCCCAAAGTAAGTATAGTGCTTGTGTTATGGATGACCATACAGCGAACTGTAATACCTGCATACATATGTGCCAAATATGTGACAAATATGTGCAATATACCACACGTAACAACATTATCATAAATAAACATGAAAATAAAACCGTAAGGTAATCCCAAAGAAATTCTCCCACAACGATTAATTCATTGATCAATAAAACTAATGATTTAAAAAAGATAGACATAGAAAAAAAATTAATATATAGGGATAATCAAGGAACAGTTTTCCAATCAACTATAGACATTCAACAGTCATGATTTTTAAATGAATAAAATGTAAACTATATAATAAGAATATAATTTGGTAAGCAAACTAAAATATCCCAATCAGCCCGTCGGCAAAACGCATAGCTTTTGAATGACAACCGACTATAAACCTGGCTAAGAACACCCTCGAATCATTTCAAAGAAATCCAAAAAAAATCACATCAGATTCAGTTTATTCCAATAGAAGACACGATGCCACCGACCGTTACTCAGGTACCCAGACACCCAGATACACACGTGAAACTTATAACGCCCCCCCTTTTCGCGAAGGAGATAAATTTAAGAGACAAATATCTCTGAGATATTGAAATAAGCTACTTTTGGTAAGAGTTTCATTAAAGTTTAACAATGAGTTTTGAAACCGCTTTCTTATGTACGAAATAGGTCTTAAATTATTCTACTGTTACCACATTTTTAAATGACACATTAAATAAAGTTAATACAGTAAAGATAAATACAGTAATGTTAAATACAGTAATGTTAAATACAGTAATGTTAAATACATTAAATACAGTAAAGTTAAAAGCATAGCTAAGAGTTGCTACGTGGTGCTGCCCCACTGCTACGAGCACTACGAGCGGCTAAGACTACGGCAAGCGTTGCAGGCTCTAGGGGATATGGGGCTTACTTCACTTTGATTGTTACACATTCATAAGTTAAATTATGCAAGTATTCAAAGTAGCCGTGAATGGTGAACCTACAACACGTTGAACGAATTACTAGGAAAAAAAATTCAACTTTTGAATCTGCCAAACTTTATAATCAATATTTATAAGTGTTTATAGCTTTGCTCATGTAACATAGAAAACCTACACATTATTTGGTAATAATAATTCAAATCTTGTTTAAATTCAGCAATTCGCAAAAATACACAATAAAATTTCGCAATACCAATTCACCTACACTTAGCATTAATTATTAATATAACAGAATTATTTAACAATAATAATCTCTAAAAACAGTTTTATATAGAACTTACCGTATAACAATAAACACAGCAACAATAACACAGTATCACATTCACTGACGTCACGATGAACGCGGAAAGCTGTCACGTCGCAAACTGACGTCAGACGAGGTTGCGCGCGCGCCAGAGTGCGGTCCAAGGGGCGGCGCCTCACGGAGACACGCCTACTTATGCGGCCTTAACTGATGTTCATATATCATAGCGACGCTTGACCAAAGGGCTAAACGATGGCCGTGTGGTTTGTAGGGATGACAGAGATTTATGAGTATACAGCGGTTCGGCGCTGTTCATTATGATTTTGCGAAGATTGCAGATTTTAAGAAGTGGTAATAGAGTTTATTTTATTTAGAGCAATCATGGGTCTGCATTTATTCTTATTTTAACTGCTGTAATATCTACAGTCCGACTTTTGCTTCCTTTGTTTACAAACTATGTTTCCTTCAGGAAGTCTTAGGGACGCTACTGCCAGTGGAGTTGTGTAATCAAGAGCCATTTCAATTGATGCTCACGGTTGGCAAAGCATAATTTAATAACACCTAAAACTAATTATGTCAATGGTCAAAATTTAAATATTTTTTTTACTCTCATTTTATTTAAGTCAATCCCAAATAGGCCATTTAAAATAAAAATCTTTCACTTTAAAAACATATTTAAATGAACTAAACAATAAATATATTTTAAATGAATCTAAATGCACCGCGATGATTGTTCAAGATACCGACTCATACGAAAGAAGATCATATCACAGTAATAAAGCATTTACTTCAAACAAATGCGCATACCATTGACTCAGCGCCGCACATCTATACCGGGATCAATTTTCAAATAAACGGCAAAACAAAGACAGCTCTTATTGCATTGTGTAACACCCTCCTTGCTCATCAGTAATAATAATATCTAGAAACAGACAATCAATTGCGGGGCAATGATAATAGGGTGCCATCTTTAAATCTGTCATTCAACCGCAACTGTCAACCGATGACGTAATCCACACCGCGGCCTTTGATTGGCCGGCGCCAAACCAGGGGTACTCAACTGTTATTGCCGGGGTCAGTTTCATGAATTTCACCCTGTATTTTTATCGTGACTATCTGACTTTAAAAACGTACTATTGTGGCGAATCTTTTTGTAGTTCGTTGCGTTTGTTAATTGATATCTTCGTGTATTTATTGTTGGCGTAATGAATGAAAGAAGTTTATCTTTCGTTCGATGTATTAAGTAATTATATCAACAATAAAAACTAAGGTTTAAAAGGTGTTTCAGTGATAATAAATTGGCCTCAGTATAAAAATATATTTATTGAATGTGCAATATTAGTTATTTACTAAGTATGATTTTATAAATATCTCATTAAACACAAGAATAATCACTCATTTTGTCTTTATCAAACATTTGAACATGACACCAAAAGCATATAAAGAATGATGGCGAGATTCACTTTTAATTAAATACAAAACGACAAAGCGTTCACATTCGACAATATAACAATTTAATAAAAAAATCCCCTACTTTTTCAAAATTCATCCCATTTTTAAAAGAACGGCATAAAAAGTAATCAATTTCATTTTTCGGATTTAAATTGTTGATTACGGAAACATTTGCTTTTTGTTGTTTTTCTAATTGCTCGTAAGAGCAGGCAAGGAGCTAAGCCATACAGCCTTGTCATAAATAAATATTTTATTATTTGATTTAATTTTCTTTTTGACTTAAAATACACGTTATTAATTGATCAATACAAGAACGTTGCAAGCGAACAAGTAAAAATAAAATGTAAATAAAATTAAGTAAGCTACTTTTTAATAATAAAATAAAAACTTCAAGCATACGACGTAACCGTATAAGTAAAGTCCTTTGCCTTTCTAGAAGGAAAACAATTTAAGAATCAAAAAAAAATATTATCATTCCGAGCCCTGTGGTTTTCGCGAATACTTATCCTTTGTATTTCTCTACAATTTCGATTATTTTACAACGATTGCTTCTGTTTACTGGTACCCGACTTTGAAAGCCTTCCTCGACAATCGTAGCTTACCGATTTGGATCTTGTTTATTTGCGCCTGCGACATGTCTTCGCGATGTGTTAATTGTTTAAAAAATATATAATTAAGTGTTTTTTTATTTATAATACCTACCCTTTTTAAATAACTGGTATCTACAATCGACTAATCGTTATATCCATGTGATCAACTGGATGTGGTGTATATATAGTCAGAAAGAGACAAAACATCAAAAAAGAATACTACTGCAACTTGAACGTTGTTTCATAAACCCAATGGCAATTTTTGGGTCACTTTGATGGATAACAGTTGTAATTACTTTTGTACTGCTTGCTGATAAAAAGTTATAGGTACTTGTAATTGTAAATAAATATAATCCAAATAGTGATTTGTTTGAGCAGTGATAAAATTAATGCCACACAGTTGAATAAGTGATATTCGTAAAAACCTAACCTAAAATTATCAGTTTTTTTTTTAAATAAATTATCTTTTTTCTCCCTTCTTTCAGAGATAATATTCAAAAGATAATTTGATATATTTAATTCGCTCTATGAAAAGACACACGTTTCATTAATGCATGCCGTTTCTTAAGTTTTTTTTATGTAAGGCAGAAAATGTATTGAATTTGCCATCATTCTTTAATTTTTATGATGCAATTTTTCTACAACTTTTTTTAACATAAAAACTATTTTTTTTAAACCACGTGGTTAACCTGTTTTAACAAATACAATGTTAGTACACTTTGTTACATTTTGATAAACTTAACTAACTCAACGTTTTTTGTAATTATATACAAATAAAACCTTATCAAAATACGTATAAAAAAGGAAATAGTTTATAATAACAATAAACAAAATACCTCACGTTTAAATGCAAAGGTAAAAAATATATAATATTATTTACAGAAAATGACAATTTATTTGTAAGATACATTAATATGTAAACATACTTTTAATAATAAATACAGAGTTACGCGTAAAACAATACATTCCTATCGGGAGGTTAAAGTAGAGCTAATTTTCAGTAGATTTTAAATCTGCACCATATTTAGATAGCTATTGAAATGAGAAATTTAATGAAGTATTTTGTACGATACATTCTATATATTCCTTTTTCCGAAGTAAGATTAACTAATCAAAGGAATTGTGCTTTTGTTTCAAAATTATTTTGCGTTATCAAGCTACTTCAAGATATTTCGAGGATTTGCTGCAATGTTAGCTACAAGAAAAAGTGCGAAATATTTATTTCTATTGAGAAAAGAAGTGACATAAGCGTTTTTTGACATAAATCATGATTTTTCATAAATCTTAAACACCAAAATATGTCCGAAACTAGCTGTTACAGGCTAGGGACTTACATGACAAAATGTATGTATTTAATTACCAGTAACCCTGTACAATTTTATCTTATATTCTACTTACAGTTTCATAATTAAAATATAAGTATATACAGTATATCTAACGTACGCGGACCGTCCAGTGCCAAGTCAACTGCCCGAATAAAGGAGTTGCTCAAGACCTCTCCTTCCAAAAGGAGCAATACTTTAACGCATCTCTGCTCACTGCCATCACTACCATCGATTCCCAACATTTTGCACTAATATGAGGAGTCAAGGATCCAGTTAGTATCACATCACTGCCACGTAAAAACACCCACACACAATGCCGCGCGTAGTAGAGTTAAAGTATCTAATATCCGAGTGTATGATATCAAACAGAATTCTGCTGTGAAATGTAGAATTCTTTAAAATTTAAAATGCATAGTAAAGCTAGATACGTTCTAGAAATACTACAAAGGTGCCGATACTTTAAGTCACAGTTTAGTCCTTGGGCAGCGCGCTATCGCTCTTGCCGCGGGAGTACACGCGGTACGTCTTGCTGCCCAGCATGCGATCGAGCAGCGAGTGCTTGGCGCGCCGGCGCAGTGCAAGCACTTCCCGGCCCAGTTCCAGAAACAGCTCCCCAATTTGCGCCACCTGCTCTGCCGCCGCCACTTCGCCGAAACTGCACTCGAAGTCTTTGGCTAGGATCTCTCCTTCTTCTGGACTCACCTGCCAATAAGATCCAAGTTTTATTATTTGTGCTTATTCAAGAAGGAATGCAACGACACCAATGGAAGGAATTATTAGGTGGCTGAAAGTTGCTTAGAAAACAGTTGAGAGGGCTATGCTTGCGTAATTGTGGGCAGGAGGACAGCGGTAATTGGATGTGGCTGCCGAGAGGTATTTACATTTTTGTAGGATACTCTAGTCTTTTGACAGCAAGAATTGTAATGAGCGAATACTACCTACACTAGTCTGTAACCGCCATGTAGGATCAAGGAGCACCGTGGTGATGAAGACATGATTAAATAAAAATTTACATCAGCAGCGAAGTCGAACAAATAACAGTTAATTTGCCGTCATTATAATTCCGCGCAAACCATTTACAAATTATTAATCAATGACCTGATTAGTTAGTCTAGGTTCAGCACTATTCCGCATGGGAATGGTGGATTCCTTCCAGGAATGCATGAATCCACCATCGGGTGGATTGTGTGAAGAATTTGTAATGATAAATAGCCCATATCTCAATTGTAATGTTAGCCAATTTCAATTGTATTTTTTACTTCACATATTTCTATGAAATCTTCACCCAACCTGTCTCAAGTGCACCATGTCGGCCTTGTTGGCGACAAGCGCCAGCGGCAATTCGAGTTGCAGCGCCTGCTTCACGCGCCGCACGTAGTTGAAGGAGTCGCGGTCCGTGATTGAGTAGACCAGGCACACGCCGTCCGCCCACTGCACCACGTCAGTGCCTGGCAGCTCCTCGATGCTCTGTGGGGAAGATAAGAGTACTAATTGAAATGTTAACGTGTCTTATCCTGCGCATATAGTGTCTGCCCATCACTTCTCTACGTTCATCGCTCTCTGTATAAGAGTATGCTAGACTACCACTAGTTAGCGTGGTCTTTCAGATAAGACGAAAAGACCTTCTTGATAGCTTACTTAATTTTTTATTCAAATATTTTTTATTCATAGTGCTCGAGCTAATAAAACTCCACTCTGCGAGGATGACGCAATCCTACTTATATTTACAACCATACTTTAAATCCATGACCGTATTAACTAACTATTTGCAATTTTTTTACACTTTCTAGCTAACAGGGAATGGCTGGTCCACGTGATGGTAAATTAAATAAAATTTTAATGATTAATTATTCATTTCAGACAAATAAAGCTTTCGTAAGCAATTGCTTGTGGTTTGCATACTGGCGCAAAATTATGTGTGAAGCACCATTGTCTTGTAGCCTATTGGTCGATGAACTTGGATGTCGTAGAGTTTCATGCTCTCCTAGTGGTTGCAGGACTACCTCGTAAGGCTAGTTTGAACGACACCATCTGCTTTTCACCTTCAATTCTTCTTCAGTACTTGTATGGCTTAGTTGCCATTGACGCGAAAAGTGTCAAACATAGGAATTACCTACATTTAGGCAATGGTGTGTTTTTGAGGTTATATGTATAGTTGATGACAGTATTATAATAATAATAATCCCCAGACAAACACATCAACTGTATGGCCCCAAAAGTAAGCAGGCTCGTAATGGATGACCATACAGCGAACTGGGGGAGAACCCAGAATAAACGTACATTAACAAATATCAACAATCATGACCCAAGAACAAACATCAGTGTTCGTCACACAACCAGGACTCGAACCTGGGATCTCTGGCGTATGAGGCAGGGCTACTAATCACTACGCTTCTCCGCCGTCTGATTCCTTAACACTTAAAAGCCACTGGGAGCCAGCATACATTGAGATACTGTAATATGCCTTTTAAATTTCATTATTTATAATAAAGCTTCACATCTCTTACAGCTATTCTACATACTCTCGACATCCAAGAATGCTCATACCTATTCCAGATTATTTATTGGCCGTACATTCCATGTCCATTCAGTTCCAGGTTGACGTTGACTAAGTCTTGAATTGACGTCCAGGAATATCCAATTCAGTTTTTAATGTAATTTTGAGGTATATATATTTTTTCTATAAGCATGAGTTATGAAAAAAGAATTTGAAAATGTCTGCACTATTTAATTTTGAATAAAATTTTGTTATATTTCCTGAAAATAAAAGCTATACAATTGTCTTTGGATTCTTGATGTCAGATGTTGCAAATAATAATATGATAGTTTAACCAAAAAGTTTTAAAATTATCCTGATTGATGACGTCATCTAGAGGTTCAATTAAAAATTTTACACATTATCCTAAAAATAAATTGAATGACATTTTTCTTCGACCTATTTCTTAAATAGTATTTCACAAAAAAGGTAACACACCACGAAGCAGGATTAAGTTTAAAAAAAAAATTGACACTTAAGTGGTAGTTTTAAGAAACGAAGCGACGATTGCAAGCTTGGGTATGATTGCCTCTAGAACATTGGATACAAATGAGCTCTGATATCGACACCCTATCCAAATATTTTAAATCAACAGCGCTTGCATACCCAGAAAGTGTCATTTATATTTTAATTATTGCCAGACGCCTAAAAGACACATTCGCACAAAACAAAAAGCAATAAACGGTTTTAAAATCGTCACTAATGTTTAATTTATTAGCTGGATAATAATTTTGTCTGAGCTACTTTTCTAACATGACAAGATAAATACATATAGAATCATATAAGTACCTTAGGACACGTATCATTGATCTCGAACAGGATTGGCTCTCCGTCCAGTAGAGCCTCATGCTTATACCGTCGCTCTGCGAACAAGAGCGGTACGTGAAAAATTTACGACATGCTATTAATACATTATATTGTTGAATTATTCTTATTTTACATTTATTAAATTATTTTATAACATAACATTTACTTACGGATGACCAAAGTAATGAAAACATAAGGGTGTAATGAAAATAGGGTATTACAAAATGATATTCTGCTGCTAACTCGAATTTAACCAGGACTTGTAAAGTTTATTTGGTAAGTGTAATGTGTGCAACTTACCTGGTTGATGATCATATTCTCCGATATACCGTTTTGTAAGGAACCGAACCGTTAAGGCTGGAACAAAATAAACTTCATAAGTCAGTAATTACTTCCAATATAGACAACTAAAATTCTGATTTGAACTCGTGACGGTCAAAAAATGGGAGTTTCTCAAATCGAAAGCCTTCTTTCAAATGTGCCAAACCTACGAATTTTTTACCTTGTTAGTGCAGAGTCGAATATGTGCTTTCATTTTTTTTTAGTCAGTCTTTGGGGAAGTTGCGCAGAATTGTGGTACAATCCCAACTGAACTTCGGAAGTTTGAGCAAATCCAGTATAGTATATACCTACATATTTCAAAACATGTTGCACCAAGCTTGTCAAAATGGGAGCCATTACGTTTACTGATACTTTGTCACTGTAATTTATGACATTAATTGTCGGTTTTTCATTTAACCATTTCGGTCAGATCAGTCTAATCTCGCTTTTTAGAAAGTTTGTAGAGATTTGTATAGACATTTATATATATATATGTTAATATTAGGTCTTTACCTATGAAATTGCCGTTTTTCACGAAATAAATGAAGCGTAATTTTTTTATATAATTTTTATTTCTATTAATCAAAATAATCACCCATGCAATCAATGCATCTTTGCCAACGCATTGGTAGCTTATTGAATTTTTTCATTATTAGAATTATTATTAAAGAGAATTATTTTCATATGTTTATTACATATATATTTTAATTACTTCACAAAAGACCCTTGGATTTTATTTAAAAGTCAATGTTTCACGACTGGCTATGATTTTCTTTTCTTTCCGGCATATTTATTTCAGTCTTTAACTGAAATTTGTTTATAGTAATCACCGTGCGGGACTTAGCGACACGTTAAAGAAGCCATAAGCTATTAATATTTTCAGCGGATGGCAACTATTAAAGCCTTTTGCCGTTGCGTTCAACTCTATTGAGTTGACTTATTTAGGATACGATTCCTCATAAGCAACTCTAACTGCATGATGTTTTATTTCCAGTAGTTGGAATAAGACTAGTATGAAAGAGAATGTATGTTGTAATTATAATGTATGTTGATGGAGTTGAACGATGTATATTAACATTGTATATTCCAGGAACATGTTTAAAATTTTATCATTCATGAACCATGTAATTTAAGATAATTATTTAGGATTTTTTTTTTTTCTCTCTCTCGTCTGTTTTGTTTTCTTTTTCTATTAAATAACTTGTTGATATGCAATATATCAGTATTATTTTTTTTTTTTCATATATACAGGATGTTTTTTCAGAAAAATTCTTATATGCCTTTCTTGAAGAAATCAGCTGGACGGGAGGCAACAAATTCTTCAAAGGCATTTTGTACTGCCTCTCGGGTATTGATTTTTTTTCCCGCCAAGAAGTTATCCAAATTCTGGAAAAAGTAGAAGTCTGTAGGCGCAAGGTCTGGTGAGTACGGCGGATGACGGAGAACTTCCAACCCCAACTCTTGTAGCTTGGAGACCGTCTGCTGTGCAGTATGAGGTCGCGCGTTGTCGTGCAGGAGCAGTGGAGCCGAACGATTAACCAAAGCTGGTTGGAGACGTGCGAGCTTCTCCATCATTGTGTTCAGTTCTTCACAGTACACATCTGCAGTAATGCTTGTCCCGTTTGGCAAGAAGCTGTGATGAATTACACCCGCGTTAGACCACCAAACAGTGACCATCACTTTTCTAGGGGTAAGTTTTCATTTAGGGCATTGTTTGGGTGCTGAACCAGGGTCCAACCAACTTGCTGAGCGCTTACGATTGTCAAACAGGATCCATTTCTCGTCACAAGTAACAATGCGGTTCAGAATTCCTTCATTCGTATGCCTGCTGAGCAGTGCAAGGCACGTCTCCACGCGTACTTCGCGCTGGCGGTCATTAAGTTCGTGGGGTACCCATTTGTTAAGCTTTTTTACCTTGCCAATTTGACGCAAATGGACCAATATTGTTTTGATGCCAACGTCGAAATCTGCTGCTAATTCAGCCGTGGATTGAGTTTCATCAGCTTCGACAATTGCCTTTAATTCGTCATTGTTGACCAAAGTTTTCGGACGACCACGGGGTTCGTTTTTCAGGTCAAAATTTCCAGAACGGAAGCGGGTAAACCAATAACGGGTGGTGCGTTCGTTTGTAGTGTTCGCTCCGTAAACGTCGTTGATGTTGCGTGCCGCTTGTGCCGCTTTGCTGCCACGACGGTACTCATACTCCATAATTACTCGAATTTTTAACTTATCCATGATGACGATTTTAGAAAAATAATTCCATGTTTGTCAAATAAAATTAATTTGTAATTAGAATTATCAGTCAAAAAAAAAATATTTTCATTTGAAATGGCCAGTCTCGGCAAAACGGCAGTTTCATAGGTAACGACCTATTATATATGCAATGTTAGAGTGTCGATAGGATTGGGTTTTAATAAAACAATTATTTTATTTGATGTGCACTCAGTGAAATTTCAACACAGACTGACTCCGTCAACAAAACTTATTACCAAAAGTGGATCACGGACAATATGACGTCAGTCTAATTTGCAACTACTTTGTGCCTTTTAATAATCCAATAACTGTTAACAATAATTCATAACACCTGTTTTTATGTAAGAAGTGCGTCAACCTTAAACAATTCAAATACTGGATAGTTATTTATTTGATTATGGCTTAAGTTACCTACAGTAAATCGTTGATCTAACAATGCGCTTTCATATATATATATATATATATATATATATATATATATATATATATGTGTGTGTGTGTGTGTATATATATATATACGTTTATATAAATTTTATGTATATTAAAAAGTAGATTAAGGAAACAGCTCTGAAAGATAACTACTACAGCAAGGACTTCAAAATACCATGAAAAGCGTTTTCAAAATTTAGTCTGGCTTTAAGCAGCAAATCAGAATGTCAAGTTACAAAAACATTCCAAAATCAATTCAATAAATTCATGAGCTATTTGACATAAACAGCTTAATTTTGCTCGCTTACTATAAAGTCAAACAGTATTATGTATAACGGTGTGAAAATATGTATAATGTAGTCTTAAATCGCTGAGTAACAGCTTGACTGCGACCTAAAAACGCACGGAACTACTGATGTTTGTTTGTAAAATTATCTACCAACTATCGTATGTATTAAATATTTTTTTTACAAAATAGTACAGAGAGCTATTGCTCCATTATTTAAAAGGAAATCATGATTTGTCTTGGATTTTTGAATTAATTAGGTTAAATTGAGTCGCTATCCGTAACAGAGTAAGTAGGCAAGGAAATAATCAAGAAAACAGTGGCAAAATAACTTGCAACACGATTTTAATAAATAGTGACTTTCTCAGGATACGAAAAATCACTTCAATTGACAACACTTCATGCTTCTAACTTCTTCGTTTATGTTTTCTAAACAAAAAAAGACCTAATAATAAAGACCTATAATTTTTTCTTTTTACGAAATACTGCAGTTTTTATTCAATATTTTAACTTCAAAATCCGTCTCATTCCTAAGAGTCATATGCGCCAAATGATATCATTTATACGGTGTGTGAATATGCATAATATTTTTGATTTTCATGTTTTTTCTGAAATTTAGCCTCCAAAAAATATAAAAAAAATATATTTTCACTCTAAATGGGAAAATAAAGAAATGGTATTTTCATTTTTGCCACTTATTTTTTTTTTGAAAGGTTGTCAATCTGGAAGCAGAAGAGTAGGAGAAAGACAGTGTTTGTGTTTTTTATAAGCAATTGGCAGGCGTTAGTCTTCCTTCTCATCTGATTATCTCCAAAGTGATGATGAAGACGAAGGTGGAACAAGATGATGGATTAACTAAGTTGCCAAATTCTAAAACAAAACTTTTGTTCTTGGAAATTAGCTCATAGTAAATAAATGCACAGTTACGTGCATTTTATTACAGTCATATTAATACAAAAATTATCAATTAATTACTAAAAACCAATATAATGATTATCGATTAAAATCAGTCTTACAATTTTAGGCTTGTCACTTATTGGATGAAGTTGAAAGTTGCGACGCTGTCTGAATTCTGAGATAGCAACTAGTCACTACAATACCCAGTGTTTACCGAAGATATGCAGTCGGTATTTTTAATAAATACACACTGAGTTATATAAGAAATAAAGAAAACAAATCAATCTGGCTGGTGTAATCCTTAGAAAGAAATTTACAGATGTCAAAGAGAAACGGAGCTTACAGAATTACCGTAACTGCATTGTTGGTAGACAAACTTTAAGCTGCCGTGCAGATCATATCAGTCACGATACCTTAGCTGGTACCAAAATCATATTCTTCCACCTCCGAATTCCTAGCAGTCATTTAAATTATAAAATGCTTTTTATGAATTCAACGCATATAAAGGTATAACGAGATATACATACATACAACGTGTACGGGCTAGAGCCTCCCGTAGGTACTGTCATTAACTGTCAGGAGGTAATGAGAAGGGGGCGTGTGATCGTAACGGCGTTTATTGTCAGACAGATGTGCTAAACTAACTTAACTTAACAAGTTATTAAAACTGCTGATTGTGTCAAAATTACATCTATGCATGTGTACGTACTAAGATGTGTGAGAGTAGCTCATACATACTGCCAAGTCAAACTAACAAAAGATCGGCACATTCGCAGTAAAATTATTAAACATAACACACAAAAATGATATAAAACATTAAAAAATATAAAAGTGTAAAGCATAAACAGAATAAAGAAAAAAATACATGTCAATTAAAAATGTCAGTTTTAAACTTAATGTTCCTAGTCATAGCCGGGGACGTGGCTTTGTCAACACTCAACACAGACGCACTCATCGCACTAGCACACGGCGGCGCGGGAATGTCTCGCATTTCTAAGTTGTTACGAGCTATATTCGAACGCTTTTTACGAAAACACTGACACTTTAGGTACACAAACACTCCGATAGCTGCAGTGAATAAAGTCCACATAACGTATATCATGACGTAATGATGCACTTCGCTCGACGATAGCTCCTCCAACTGCTGCTGCTCCTTCAATGTGGCAATATCTTCTTTGATATGTTTAAAGGTATCATCATGATTCTCCAAGCTTGTTTGCAGATAATTTTCTGTTAGCGATGTGTTTACGTAATGATTTAGTTGTGACGGTGAGATATCAGGAACCTTAAGATTCATATTTGTCAACAATTCATTTTGATAAGATCTGTGTTCATGTATGTAAAAGGTTTCACCTTTTATCATACATCCATCTTCTACTGATAAGATTCCGGACTCTTTTAAATGCACTATTTTTATTTCTTTTGGACATAAAATGCGAACTGAGCATTCCTGGCAACACGAAAACAGCCAGGAGCGACGGGAGTGTAACCTGATCCACGTTTCACTGCACGCTTTTGTTTGTAAATTGTCACAGTATGTTTCTGATGATAATGTATTTAGCGGAAAGTTACAAATTGATTGTTTAGAATGTATGCGGTAAATAGGTTGATTAGGTACACATAATAAATTTTCTGAATCGATATGCAGGCATTTTTGAAGATTGCTGTTCGAAAGTAATGTGAAAGAATCCTTTTGTATATTAAATGCTAGGTATTCAGTTGCAGGAATAATAAAACGAATTCCATTGTTTAGGTATCTAGGTAAAGGTACTGCACGGTTCAATTCGTAGGTGTCACGACCTTGGAGTGGAATTTTAACTTCTATGATTAGATAGGACGCAGTAGCTCGAGCTTTCATTTTGAGTAGGTGATAAATGTCTCGTATGTTATTTCCAGGTATTCTTAATTCACCTTGCAATTGGCCTGATATCATATCTAGTTCCTCTTTTATCTGTTTTGGCGAAAGTAAATGAACATTAAATCTTCCATGGTAAATGTCAGTGACAGTGTCAATAAGTGTTTCTTGAATTCTACGCAGGTTAGATATAATGACGTCAGCAGAGATTGAGGTAGTCAGTATGTAAAAAATATCGATAAGAGACCTTGTAGAGCTTTTTAATTTATTGATTTCAAGAGAAACATTGTGTAAGTGGCGGTTTATGATTTGAAATTGTTGGTTCATAATTGCTTCATTTCTTTGCAAGATGTTATTTTCTGATTCTAAAATACTAGTTTGATTTTTGATAAGATTTAACAAATGCTTTTCATTTCTGTGTGTCAGCTCTATGTCCTTTAGATACTGCTCGGCAAATCTGTCGTCTAAAACGCCAAATAAGGAGTTAGCCATGTTACCAACTGCGTTTATCAAGCCTCTTTTTGGGCGTGATGAAGGATTGTATGTCAATAAATTATTATAGTGTTCTATTTCTTTTAATGCATGATTAAGTTGAGAGGCAATTGTTAAATGTAGAAACGGAGGTTCTGAGTAATTGTAACATAGAGTGCGTAAGTGGTCTACGTATTTACGTACGCTATCCATGGCTAGCCAGTACGTTGTCATATTGTGATAGATTACCAGTTTCCACTCATCTTGCATGATGTGCATATTGGCAATTTTGTCGAAATACAATGCATTGCTATTGTTAAAATAGGTCAAATTATAAGGCTGAGCAGTTTTAGCTGTTGTAGCAGAGAAGAATGTCAATAATAGTAATAGGAATGTCATGAACAGTGATTTAGGCTTTCTACGATATCTTGATTGGGTTGGTTGATTAGTAATATTCTTGTCATTGTTCGAATTATTTGGTATATTGTCATTCGTGGCGATAGGTAATAACGATAGCTTTACTATAGGTCTTTTTAAAAATCCATTGCCGGTTTTAAGTGTTACGACGCGTACTTGTCCATCCTTGCCTGGATGCAGTTCTGTAATCCGACCTAAAGCCCACTTCGCTGGTGGCAGGTTGTCTTCCTTAACAAGAACGACGTCATTAATTTGAAGATTTTTTGTTGGTCTAGTCCACTTACTCCTGCTCTGCAATTCATGTAGATAATCGCTTGACCATATTTTCCAAAATGAACGATGCATACGTTCTAGTAAATCCCATCTTGTTTTCACTCCGATGCTGTGCTCGTCTGTTAATGGAGTAGATAGTAGTGGTTCTCCAATTAAGAAATGGCCGGGTGTCAAAACATCGTCTTCCAAGTTGTCAGTTAATGCATAAAGCGGTCTTGAATTTAGACACGCTTCTATCTGTGTCAGAAGAGTAGAGAATTCTTCAAATGTAAATTTCTGATCGCTTATGATTCGCCTTAAATGATGTTTCATGCTCTTGACGGCTGCCTCCCATAAACCCCCAGCGCTGGGCCAGTGAGGCGCAATAAAATGCCATTCAACTCCCATGTCAGATACGTTTGTCAAAAATTCAGAGTTAATCATTGTCAATGCTTCGTTATATAGTTGTTTAAGGATTCTAGAAGCTCCTATAAAGTTCGTACCATTGTCGCTGTAAACATGTTTGGGTACTCCTCGGCGAGCACACATTCTTTTGAAAGCTGCCAAAAATGATTCAGTGCTTAAATCCGCCACAAGTTCTAGATGAATTGCTTTTGGTGCAAAAACAAACAAATACTGCAATGTACCCTTTTGTAATCTTTATGCCCCTTCCTTTACTAGCCTTAATCTCGACATGCCCTGTAAAGTCAACCCCAGTGTGAGTGAATGGCCGGGATGGTATTACTCTAGCCTTTGGTAAGTTTGCCATTATTTGATGTTGCTTATTAACTTTAAAACGATGACAGGTAACACATTTTATTAAAAGTTTCTTAACAGCTCTGTTGCCTCCAATTAGCCAGTATTTATTTCGTAAGTATGCAAGTGTTAACCGAGCTCCACCATGTAATGTTTTACTGTGAGCTTCTTCTATTAAAAGGTCAGTAAGTCTCGACTTTGGTGGTAATAATATAGGATGTTTGCAGTTTTCATGTAACAAAGATTCCTCAAGTCTACCACCGACACGTAATACGCTGTTTTCATCTAAATATGGATTCAATTTCTTAATACTGCTTTTGTTACTAACCATGCCTTTATTTTTCAAATCATAAATTTCATCTTCATAGCTAATTGCTTGCTCACTAACAACAAACAATCGCTTTGCTTCTTCTAATTCCGGAACTGTCATATAATCACATTGTTTATAATTAGTTTTATCGCGTATAGCTCTAATGAAACGTAATATCCAACACAGGACCCGTACGGCACGCGTCCAACTACTTTGTTTATGTAATAATTCTGATAAGAGTGAGTATGTAATTTTAGCCGTGTGAACCTTTTTATTATTTTTTAATTCGATTGTAGGTGTAGGTATGTCTTTAATATCTTCAGTTTTGGCAATGTCATCCTTCAGCCATGAAGGTCCTTCCCAGCAGAGCGAACAGTCAACGCCAACAGAGGCGTCATGCCTCTGGTGGCGGAATCCGCTGCATTATCTTGGGAAGATACGTGGCGCCAATGCAATGCAGGTAAGTAGTCTGTTATTTGTTTTACTCGATTTGCAACAAAACTGTTCCATCTTAAAATGTCACCGTTGAGCCACCCTAATACAATCATCGAGTCAGTCCATGCATAAATCTTAACCTTGTCATCTGATAATCCGAGAGTTGTTACAACTTTATTTAATAGTTTTGTCAATAATAAAGCACCGCACAGTTCTAAGCGGGGCAATGTGTGAGGTCTTTTTAATGGAGCGAGTTTAGTTTTAGAAGTTATAATGTTTATTAAGACATTTCCATGTTTGTCAGTTGTTTTCAGATAAATGACTGAAGAGTAGACCTTTTCTGACGCGTCGCAGAATGCATGAATTTCTATGTTTGTCAACATGTTACCTATGAATCTTGGAATAGTAAATAAGTTAATATTTCTTAAGTCATTTCTTAATAGCTTCCATTCGTGCAATATATCTTCCGGCAAGTTGTCATCCCATTCATGATTACGTTCCCAGACACGTTGAAATAAGATCTTCGCTTTGACAGTTATCGATGATAGCCATCCAAGAGGATCATACATCATAGATATTTCTGATAAGAGTTGTCTCTTTGTGCAATGCTCTAACTCTTTACTATAATTAATGATACTTTTGAACTGGAATGTGTCACTACTCGGATCCCATCTTAATCCAAGCGCTTTTGTTGAACATGACTCATTATTTTTAAAATCTATTATAGACGGATTTATTTGGTAGTCAGGTAATGTGTTTAATAAGGTTTGGCTATTGCTTGCCCACTTGCGCAGGTTAATACCAGCTCCCTTGCATATGTCAATAAGTTGGGTTTGTGTTTCTTGAGCTTCTGTCAGTGAATTACAGCCGTAAATGACGTCATCGACGTACAAGTGATTTTGAAGCACGTTCGCAGCAAGAGGATATTTCTCACCGTCGTCGATAGCTAGTTGTTTCATAGTTCTCATGGCCAAATAGGGAGCAGCTTTCATTCCATATGTCACAGTTGTTAATTGGTACTCTGTAAGTTGATCTCGAGGAGACTCGCGCCAAACAATGCGTTATAAATTTTGTTGTTTTTCATTGATAAGGATAGAGCGATAATGTTTTTCACATTCTGCAATACATACTATTTCATATACTCTCCATTTTAATAATAATGTCATAATGTCTTGTTGTAATTTGGGCCCGCATTCCATGAGATCATTTAAGCTGTATCCAGACTGAGTTTTCGCTGAGCCGTTAAAAACAACTCGTAGTTTGGTTGTGGTGGAGTCTGCTTTTATTACGGGATGGTGTGGTAGGTAACATATAGTTGATGATGCTGTAGTGAATTTCTTCATGTGACCCATGTCAATGTATTCTTGCATAAATCTTTTATAATTCTTATGTAACTGATGGTCTTTGGCAAATCGTTTTTCTAATTGTTTAAATTGTGCAATTGATTTTGACTTTGATTCTCCCAACTTTCCTTCGAATCCTTCTTTCATTGGCATACAAACTTCATACTTCCCGTCTGATAACCTTCTTGTTGTGTCAGTGTAAGTCTTCTCACAGTATTCTTCTTGTTTTGTCAAAATGTCAGTAGAGTTGTCAGGTATATCTTCAATTTCCCAGTATTTAGCAATATCTTCAATATTGTTTATCACCACGTGACAGTTAAAAGTTTTTACTGCTCCAGACAAAATCCAACCTAACCTTGTCTGCTGCGCTATTGGTTGCTCTGACGTGCCTTTCAAGAGACCGTCCATGATAATTTCGGAGTACACTTTGGCGTCCAGTAAGATGTCAATAGGTTTTGATACATAATATTCCGGGTCAGCTAATTCTATTTTAGATAAATGATCATAAGATTTCTGTTTAAATGTGTAGTGAGGCAGGTTATTTACAAGTTTAGGCATAATTAAGGCGTCAGTTGAAAATGTAAAGTCACTGTGGATTGAACTGCATTGTAATAAGACTTTTCCTCGGCTTCTTGATGCAGAGATACCTATTCCTGCGACGGTACCGCTGAAACGCTGGCGAGGTAAGTTCAGAAGTTGAGCAGCATTTTCAGTAATCATACTTACTTGTGAACCTTGATCTAGTAGTGCGCGCAAGGTCAGGAAAGTTCCATCATGTCTGTTCACACGTAACTGCACCGTTGTCAGTAAAATTTCATCGTTATCAAATGAAACGTGATTTATATTTCTTTCGTTACATGTAACGTTACTCGACTCCTGCTTTGAGATTGATGGGAAAGCGGCGTGTAACATGGTATTATGAGCTTTATTGCACTCTTTGCAGCGTTTTGTTGATTTGCAATAATTTCTTTCGTGGAAATAAAGACAGTTCTGGCAAATATTGTTTTTAGTTACAATTTTCATGCGCATGTCTGGATTATAATTTTCAAACTTCTTGCATTGAAATAAAGGATGATTTTGTTGGCATAAAATACATTTCATAGAGTCGAACTTGGCATGTAATGTTGCATTATTTACAGGCTTATTAAAATAGGGCTTAATGTCAGGCTGTTTGTATCGCAAGGGGGAATATTTAACGGGCGTCGAGAATGAGGTTTTGTTAGGTTGATCAAACCTTTCTCTTTTAGAAATAGGTTCAAGGGCTAAAAATTTACCTTCTAAAAATGTCATGAACTCTTCATAGTGGGGTAAATCTCTAGGATTTGTTCTCGATTCTTTATAGTCATTATAGGTTTGATTGTCAAGTTTTTTGCAGAGCAAATGTACCAACAGTGGACCCCACGAGGTACAGTCCACACCAAGATTTTGTATAGCATGTATGCATTCGGTACTAATGTCATGTATTCTTTTAATGTCATATGCAGTCTGTTTCTGGATGGAGGGTTGATTCAAAAATATTTCAATTTGTTTTGTGAATAGTAATTGGGTATTATCATAACGATGGTTAATAATTTGCCAAGCAGTGTCATAATTGTCAGCCGAAACGTGTAGATGTTGTATGAGCTTTTCAGCTTCTCCACGCAATTTTCCTTTAAGGTGTTGCATTTTTTGTGTCTTTGAAACCATAGGATTGTTGTGTATGGTTTCCTTGAATAGATCGGCGAATGTGGGCCACTGCGTGTAATTACCGCTGAAAGTAGGTATTTCGATTTGTGGTGTTGACTGGTAAAGCTGAGCAATCGATGATAATTTTTGATTGAGCGATCTTTTGATTGCTTTAAATGTCAATTCATGGCGGTTAAATTCTTGCTCGTAGGAACTTTCATTGCCTTGAAGGTGATTGTCAATTTGCCAGTGCAGGTCATCTATTTTATTCCAACGGAATTGCAGGTTACGTAACTCATCTTCCAGCTCCCATTTGTCATTGATGTCATCTGCCAGGCCGTTAACGATTCGCAGGAATGCTCGGAAGTTAGTAGGTTGTTGGTTTATCATGTCCATTACCTCTAAACTGAGTTGAGTACATTTGTCAGCTTTGGTTTGCTCATAATTAGCGATGAGGTTTTTTGTCATAATATAGAATTCTTTGTAGGTGTCAAAGATATTTGCAATAAAATATTCATCGCTTTTGTCAGTACTCTCCAGCAATTTGGAGTGGTTAAGGTCGAACTCCTCCCAGAGATTATTTAGGGTGTCAAGTTTCTTGTTGATATACTCCGGTGAGGATTTTCTTGCAGCAGAGTCTTTTTTAAAGTTAGTGCTGAATTTATTCATTAACTCAGTGAGTTCTAACTGTCGTTGAAGAAGTGCGTCCATGATGTCAATGGTCAATGTCAATGTCAAAAAGGAAAGATCTTACTTGTTTCACGAAGTTTAGCAGACAAATGCAGGCACTCCTGAATGTCAGGGCTTACCGCAAGAAGCGAAAACGCCAAATGAATATCAATATTGTCACTTATAATTAACTGCACAAATAAATTTCTTTAACGGCACTTAGAAACTTATTGTTATTTTTGTCACCTCGATCATTGTAAAACACTTATTTTACTTTGCACTGCAATCCAAAAATTGTCACTGGTGTCACAACCGAAACCTACACGCGCGAACTACGAGCGCAAGGTCCCGTGGCTCGAAGGACCAATGTACGGGCTAGAGCCTCCCGTAGGTACTGTCATTAACTGTCAGGAGGTAATGAGAAGGGGGCGTGTGATCGTAACGGCGTTTATTGTCAGACAGATGTGCTAAACTAACTTAACTTAACAAGTTATTAAAACTGCTGATTGTGTCAAAATTACATCTATGCATGTGTACGTACTAAGATGTGTGAGAGTAGCTCATACACAACGACTATATAGTCATCGCAATACGCTCGGCAGGCGAACCTTAGAAGTCTGTGACTGTCCAATGGCAAGTTTCTATTTATGTCTCCCACCTCGTATTCGGAGCCGAGACATTTTGATTGACAATCATAGCGGAATCTCGGAAGTTGTTTGGCAACTTATCCTAACATTACCAATCCCAATTCAGCAAGCAGATTGAAAAAACATTTCAAAATTTCCTGATTGTTGATATATTACCTATTATATGTCTTTTTACATTTACTGCAAACTGTTAAAATGCTGCGAATGTCATATCAGTCTTGATTTTATCGGCCGTCGGACAACACATTAAAATAACAAATTGCTTGGTAAAAAAATGTCATAATTTGAACGATCGAATTACTGGAAGTTGTTTAAGGTGATTTTATTGTCAAATTTTTATCAGTTATAGTATTAATCAACTGTAATCCAACGATACACGGTTTAAATTTCAATATATTAATAATCCTGTAAATGTGTGGGCTAACTCGGGACACATTTTACGTCAATTTTGCATTAGACCCACCGTCCGTTGTTTTTATGACAATGTTTACTCCCAAGGTTTTGTGAAAGGGTTATGTTTTCCTCTGTTTTACAAAAATGTAAAACAAAGCAACGTGTGGGTATGGCATTTTTACAATATTAAGTCTAAGAAATATATAAAATATTGCAGGTTTCAGGATACTGAAGCAAACTTAAGACAACTTCTTGGCGACGCTTTGCACAACATTATCTTTGAACTGCTATAACTGATATGCTTATAGTATTTATCTGCTTGATAAATCCTAGCATTGAGTCTTGTGCACGTTAATGTAAACACAAGTACAAAATATTCACAAGAGAATACTCACAAGAGGAACAAAATTAACATTATAATGAGAAAATTATTATTTTTTTCTTTTTGTTGTTGTTATTGAATTATTTTTCTTTGCTTATTGATGTTTTTAATTGATTGTAATTTGTAATCCTTTTTAGTTGCATGCTGTGCTTTCCTGTATGTAGTGAGGCAATTTCATCGAATGGTGTGTGTTTAATTAATGTTTTTTATTTAATTGTACTCACAGTTGGAAATCGTAATTTGTAAATAATAAATAAATGCATCTTCTCTTTGTTTTTACAATTTATTGTAATATTAGTTTGGTTGATGAGGTTGACAATATCAAAAGCCCCAGTAAAGTCGATGGAAACGGCGACCACCTGTGCTCCCTGTCGTCTTGTGTAGCCAAGTCATTAGACAATTGTACTACTGTTTAATCCGTCCATGACTAACCTATTATGCACATGTGTAATGCTAAATAAAATTAAACCGAAACTGGTTAGTTATCTTTGTATTTATAAAAGCCTGGCTGCGTCAATTCGACTAGAAAACTTGTACCGAACATTCCTCCTACAAATAAAACACTTTGTTAGCTTTTCTAGGTGACTTTGGCAGAATTATAAATAGACAGAGGCCATTCAGTAACAAAAAAAATTAGTAAAATCATGAAACTTTTTTATTTGAAACTGCTAGCTGGGTATAGAAGGACATTGGGCCAAAGCATTAGTTTATGTACCAGTTCCTATATTGATGCAGTACCTGCCTAACCAAAGATTAATCTGCATATCGTGGTTTCCTTGCATTATAAGCATACCTATACATGCAAATTCAAGAGGACATAAATGAAATGAAATATTTATTTCTCAACATTGACAATTACTTGTTCTTATTGATGTCAAATAAAACATGACTCTACCACCAGTTTAGAAAAACCTTCGTGAAGAAGAACTGGCAAGAAACTTCACGGGTAGATTTCTTTCAAAATAAATTTACAGAGTCTCTTTATGCCAACACAAGGTTATTCTTATCTGCATCCGTTAGCTCGGCAAGACTCATCCCCCCAAGTATCCAAACGACGAACACCCTCAAACGGCGCCAGTTCACGAGTTAACGCGGGATCCAGCCATCGCCCTCCTCAACCATATTAGAGGGAAGTGAGCGGGCCGTCACTCCACGCTACCATAAGAAGACGTACTTTAGTGACAATGACGCTTTAGATATTTATCGGGACGAAGAACTCAACGAGCAAACAGACACATTACACATGCTTTGTTACAAATACTAGTAAAATCCTGTCAATAATAACTATAATAACCAGGATTAAAATACGAACAGCTGCGTATTTAAAACACGAATTGCGTTTTAAAAAAAATAAAAGTTTCCAATCTATAACACAAGTTGCGTTTGTTTATTTGCTGTTGATTTCCGCATTTGTGAGTTTTCCAAGGAAGCCGGCGCTCGCGGCTCGAGTGCTGCCGAAATAACTTTTATTTATAATACACTTGTTAATACAAATACAGCAGTCACATATTGTAAGGAAGCTTCGGTTGTTGAGATTGCGGAGAAATATACCGCACGCGCGCGAGAATTTTAAAGGAGATTTGAATTTTTATATTAACCTTAAATTACGTGATAAAAATCTAATTTGTAAAACTTTGGTGAGGCCCCTCGCAATATTGAATAGTTAAGTACTGTGCAATTTAATGCAGAGCATTAGTTCGAACAGTTGTCGCAGGTGCGTAAACTACCCGCCTCTTTGCAAGAATAAAGGGAATAAAAAGCAATAAATGAACGGTTCCACTCGCATATTTTTAAACATGTTACATGTAAACGATTCACTAATTACCTACTAGCCGGCGCCGCGAGCGGGTTTATTTTAAAAGTAATGCTTTTTCTTGCTCTGAAATTTATGAAAAATTCCTTGAGACAACACTTGTGGGCTATCATTTTATTTCGGTAAAGGTAGAGCATGTCGTATATGCGTAGGATCGGTTAATGAACACATACCGCGCGCGCGCACGCCGCCGTGAATAACACATTTATATCTATAAATATTTTATTATTATCAACGATCGCTAGCTATATTCAGTTAAACAAGATTATTGTTCTGCATTTTAACATTTTTATTAAACATGTAAAATTAATAGTTACTGACAGTGCTACTAGTTACACTACATGAAAAGATGCACAACGAGAGCATCTCTGGTTTCAGTTTTAGGTATATAAGAAAAAGAAAATATTATGTTGTCTGCAAACTTCCACCTGCCACGGTGACGTACCACTTTTTCCGACAGAAGGCGCTCCGATGACCGCCACTTTGACTTCGGACAGCGTGGACTTCTTCCTGCGGATGCCGCGCGAAGTCATGGTGCCTTGGTGCGGGGCACATCTCCGGCCGCCCGAGCAGCCGCCGGCGGCTCCGCGTCACTGTCCTTCCACTCCGCTGCCTCACGACCGACTTCTAAAAATACGTCAAAGCGACAGCTCTGACATTAGCTCCCGTATTAATGGGTCAAGATTCAGCAGCCGGCCAAGATCAAACGCGTGTTGCCGCGGCGGTGGCGGCGGATTGACGGCGGTGCGACGGCCGCGCGCCGGCGCCCGCGCTCTAGCCGCCCCGCGCCCGTGGCCGCCCGCCAAACACCCGCTCTTGATCTTGTGTTCCTATAAATCTCGATAAATAAATCGTGATGATATGTTGTTTTATATCTAGGCTGAGGAAATCGGTCTTTAAAAGTTGGAAAATAATAAATTCAGTCATTATGTATGTTTTTTTATGTTATTTTATAAAATAGTTACTTATAAATGTTTTTTATAAGTATTACGGCTTAAAAACCGATTGTTGGGTAATCAATTATTCTCATTAAAACAGCTCTACATACACTCTTGTAATCAAATTTTACAATCGAAATTGATTTACTAAGAACAAATATGTACTTAAGGCAAAATAAATAAGTAAGAATATGTCTGTTTCTATAATAAAAGAGCGCGAGGTCAAAACGCGTGTGTTCGTATTTTTCTCGTATCTTAACAATAAACAGTTTATCTTATGTGGTTGCGTTCCGGTTAAAGGGAAATAACATTCACATTTCAAACTCAAGACTACGCGCCGAACACGGGATTCGACCGTGGCGATTTAATAAAATGTTGGTCTTGGTATAACTTTTTCTTTTATTTTATATTATATCTTTACTTTAGTACATCTTACTCCTATGATGGAGCAATTCAGAATCTATTGTTTCTTTTATTTCCTTTATGTCAAACATATATTTAATTAAATATCTTTTCTTCTATAAATTAGGACCTCTTTACTGAAAAGTCGCGGCTTTCTGACGTGCTTCCTAAGGCTTACCGTGGCGGTACCTACGCGTAATTCATCGATAAATTAATGACAATATAAATTATCAAGATCACCAACAATTTGCGATATCTATCGGCACAGATATCACCTACCACCGTCGGCCCTCAGGGTCTACTGAATCTGTACATACTCACACAGATTGCCTTTTTATTTGCCAAAAGTGCACCCACAGATTTTAGTAAGGTTCGGGTTACAATAAAATAATTAGAGGTGTAGAAATTATTTAGTATGTGTAGTGTACTTGTAACTTTAGTAATACATTTTGTTACTGATGGCGCCACAAATAGATTAAAGCGTGCATGTAACTTTTTAAATGTTTTTATTCCGCAACCTTGGTTGATTTCTATCGTCAATAAACTTTCACCATATGTTTTTGTGACTTTCATTATACCTGCCTCTGGTATCTGAGCTGTCTTTGTTCATGGTCCTTCGAGCCGGATATTTCTGGCAGGACTTCGTGGTGTTAAGTTTGTTCATTTTTGGAAGATCCTTTTTGGAGTAGGGAAATCCTGAAAGGCACAATACGGACAGTGGATTGCTGTCGTAAACGTTTTTGAAGTAGCGGTCTGCTGAAAGGCGGGCGGCAGGAACGAGCAGTTTGCTGAACAGCGGGCGGCAGGAACGTGCAGTTTGCTGAAGGGCAGGCGGCAGGAAACGGATAGCTGCACTGGAGGATTCTGGATTGGAGAAATCGAGGAGCTATCTGTGATGACACGAAGTGTCAGGTGTGAGTGACAAATAAATATTGTGAGTACTTTTGTTGTTTTTACACGAATTTGAGCCTTATTGGCAGTTAATTGATTTGCAAATCTAAGTGAAGATTTATTGAAGTTTGAACCTTATTATAAAGACTTTCTTAACTTTTAAAGATTAAGATATTCGTTTAATTTAGAACAGTAAATGTATGGTATTTAGGACTTAGAATAATTTAAGAAATTTGGTTGTGACGGGGAACCTATGCCCAACTTTGTATAGAATTTAGAGTTCCCAAACACTTAGAATTTTTTTGTATAAAAGTTTATTACTTATAGGTTGCGTTGTATTAAACTTTTTGGTGCGTTCTTAAGTTAAATTTTAAAATGGAATCTGTTATAAATTTTCAAATGGAAATTTATTCTAGAATTAATAAGGCTAAGATTAACTTTAAAAAGTCTCCAAAGGAACGTATTACCAAGGAGTATGTAGAAGGGCGAATAGAAAGCTTAGAGCAATTATGGTTTGAGTTCTTAGCGGGACATAAGGAATTAATGAAAAAGTTTCCGTCCTCTGATGTTTCGGCTTCGACTTATTGTAAAACAGATGTTTATGATAAGGCTGAGGAATTATATAGTGATTATAAATGTGATTTAATACTAATTTTATCTAAGTTCATGGAAAATAAATCTAAAGAAACTTCTAAAGAAACTTGTACTAGTGACATGACTGGTAAAAAGGGTTTATCCGCAGTCAGATTACCAAAAATTAATATTCCTGATTTTTCCGGAAAATATAGTGAGTGGGTTACGTTTAGAGATTTATTTAAGGCATTAGTTGGTAGCAATGAAGACCTAGATGACATACAGAAACTTCACTATTTAAAGGGATATTTAACAGGGGAGGCCGAACAACTACTTCGGCATATTCCAGTCATTGCAACTAATTATATCCGCTGCTGGGATATGCTTGAGCAGCGATATAATAATAAAAAGTACATGTCTCACCATACACTTACGCGGTTTTTAAGTCAAAAAAATATTGTTCATGAATCTGCAAATAGTTTGAAAGAGCTTATTGATTGTTCAAATGATTGTTTGTCAGGTCTCGGTAACTTAGGTATAGATGTGAATAATTGGGATATTATTGTGATTCATATCCTCACATTAAAATTAGATCCAGAGAGTAGACGACAATGGGAGTTTAATTTTACGAGTTCAAACTCTTCGGACGAGTTGCCGACTTATGAACAATTCAAAGAGTTTCTTACTAATAGATATGCAATTGAGTTTTTAGGCACCAATATAAAACCTAAAATGTTAAACAAAGATAAAATAAAATCTTTTCATGCTAAGACGATAACAAGCTGTCGCTATTGTACTGAAAAGCATGAAATACTGCAATGTAAAGCGTTTTTAAATTTGTCTGTTGATAAACGTCGAGCTTTTGTATTAGAAAGCAAATTGTGCTTTATTTGTTTAGGTGGCAAACATTCGGCGAAGTCTTGTTTTTCTAAGAAAAGGTGTCATGTGTGCAATCGTAAGCACAACACATTGGTGCACCCCCGAGGGGAGGTTGTTGCTGAGGCTCACGGTTCTACGAGTGAAGACAATCCTGTGGTTTCTTGTTTGTCTTCAGATAGGTGTGGTAAAGTAGAGCGTGTTCTGTTGGCAACAGCATTGGTAAAAGCGACTTCGATGACGGGCGCAGATTCGGTATTAAGAGCTTTATTAGACCAAGGCTCGCAGTCGTCATTTGTCACGGAAAATGTGGTTCAAAATTTGGGTTTTAAAAGAACACGAATTCATGGTGAAATTTCAGGTGTTGGAGGTAACACAAATATTTCATGCAGGGCGATGGCGACTATCAAAATAACTTCAATAGTTGATCCGAAGGTACATTTTATAGTTAAAGCACTAATTTTAAAATCAATAACGTCGTTAATTCCCTCAAGACGAGCTAGTTATTTAGGTTGGGAGGAATTGAATGATTTAAAATTAGCGGATCCACATTTTAACGTTCCTAATAAAATTGATTTATTATTAGGAGCCGAGGTTTACGCAAAAATATTACAAGACGGCCTTAAAAGAAGTCCGTCAGGTTTGTCAATCGCGCAACTAACAAGTTTAGGTTGGATTATATCTGGAGCTATAGAGACAAACAATCATGGCCAGATATGTGCAAAGGTTTTTCATTGTCTGGAAAATGAAAATGAAATTTTAAGAAAGTTTTGGGAGTTAGAATCTGATTCTAATATGGTTAAAAATAAAATGCTGACGGAAGATGAGACTTATTGTGAAAACTTTTTCCTGAAAACAACGGCTAGAAAGGCTGATGGTAGTTATGTTGTACGTCTTCCTTTTAATTTAGAATCGCCGGAAGTAACAAATTCAAAGGAAATTGCTGAAAAAAGATTTAACTTGTTAGAAAAGAAATTTAGAAAGAACCCTCAGTTTAAAATAAAATATTCAGAAGTAGTGAATGAGTATTTACGGCTGGGCCACTTAGAAGAAGTACCAACAGGAGAAATAAACAACAATAGAGCTATTTACTTACCTCATCACGCAGTCATCCGAAATGACAAAGATACGACAAAGGTAAGAATTGTTTACGATGCCTCGTGTAAGGGAAGTAACAATCTATCGTTGAATGATCAGCTGTTAGTTGGACCAGCTCTACAACGTCAGAATTACGTCATTTAATGATTCGTTGGCGGACTTATCCCATTTGTATTGTAGCAGATATTGTACGAATGTTTAGAAATGTGTGGATTAATAGAGAAGATGCGGATTATCAACGCATTTTATGGAGAGATAGTGAAAACGAGGAAATAAAACATTTTCGATTACTTACCGTAACATTCGGGACAGCCTCTGCACCCTACCTGGCTGTCAAAGCTTTGCAACAACTGGCTATTGATGAAGAACATATGGCTCATCAAATGATAGTTCCTGAAATAGCTGAAAAAATTAAATCAGATTTTTATGTGGATGACCTATTAACAGGATGTCAAAGCAAGGAAGAAGGTATTGAGATTTACAAAGGGATGAATACAATTTTACAAAGGGGAAAGTTCAAGCTACAGAAATGGTCAAGCAATGATAGCGATTTAATTGAGGAAATGTCAGCAATAGATAAAAATAATGAAATAGTAGACGGATTAACAATCAAAACAGATGAAATTATAAAAATAGTTGGAATTACCTGGAACAGAAGAGAAGATACCTACCAATACGTTGTAACTTTACCGCCTGTAGAAGAACCTGTAACAAAAAGAAAAATAATATCGGATATTTCTAGATTATATGACCCACTAGGTTGGGTAGGGCCAAGCACAATCGTAGCAAAAATTATTATTCAAAAGCTGTGGTTGGCAGGTATTACTTGGGACGAAGAGGTACCTATACATTTACAAAGGGAGTGGTTGAATTATAGGAATGAGTTACCTCTGCTTGCAAAAATTCGAATACCTCGGTGGATGGGCGTTCGCGCTGGCGACACCATGGAAATTCACGGGTTTTCCGATGCTTCTAAACATGCATACGCTGCAGTGGTTTATTTACGTATAATTGGTGCCAATAGTGAAGTCAGGGTAGCTTTGGTTTCTGTAAAAACAAAGGTAGCTCCAGTCAAACAAGTTTCTATACCCAGGCTGGAACTTTGCGGAGCAGTTTTATTAACAAAGCAAATGGTAGAGGTTGCAAGTATATTAAAAATTGACAAAAGAAACATGCATGCATATACCGACTCTACAGTGGTACTTGCCTGGCTTAATGATCATCCAAGCCGATGGAAGGTTTTTGTTGCGAACAGAGTCTCTGAGATTTTAACGAATTTGGAGTCTTCATGTTGGTCACATGTTTCTTCACAGCAAAACCCTGCTGATATAGCTTCTCGGGGAGCGCGGCCGTCTGAACTAGTAAATAGTTCTTTGTTCTATGATGGACCCGAGTTTCTGTTGCAAGAAGATATAGATTATAAAAGGCCTAAAAATGTTTTAGTTGACTTGGAAAGGGTTAATTTGAATTGTAACCTTATAAACGAAAAGGTTGATTGTATTTTTGAAAAGTATTCATCATTGTCATCACTAGTTTGAATGGTAGCATATTGTTTACGTTTCATTAACAATTCAAATAAATTTTCTAAGGTAAAGCACAACGAAATGTATCTTACAGCAAATGAGTTACAAAGAGCGTTAAATGTTATAATAAAACAGTATCAAAATAAAACATTTTCAGCCGATATTGCATTAATAAAACAAAATAAAAACTTACCTAATTGTAGTCGGTTGCGCACGTTGAATCCTTTTCTTGACGATGAAGATGTTTTGAGAGTTGTGGCAGGTTAGAGCACTCGGTATTTAGCTCAAGTAGGAAACATCCCGTAATAATTCCTAAATCACACCTTGCCGAACTTCTTGTACTAGATGCACATAAAATAACACTACACGGTGGACCCCAACTTATGATGAATTATGTACAGTCAAGGTACTGGATTATAGGTGTGAAACCGTTGGTGAAAGCCGTGTATAAGAAGTGCGTTACTTGTGCTAAACACGCAGCCGTCACCCAAAACCAACTGATGGGTCAGCTTCCTGCTGCCCGAGTTACTCCCACGAGAGCGTTTAAACGCGCTGGAGTCGACTACGCTGGACCAATCCAAGTTAGAACGAGCAAGGGTCGTGGTTACAAGTCCTACAAGGGGTACATATGTTTATTTATTTGTATGGCAACGCGCGCGATACATTTAGAAGTGGTCACCGATCTGTCGACAGAAAGCTTTCTACAAGCCTTCAAAAGGTTTGTAGCTCGGCGTGGCTCATGTGCTGAAATCTGGAGCGACAATGGAACAAATTTTGTTGGTGCTTCCACAGAGCTACAGCGCATGGCTAAAGCGGAACAAAGTTTGCTCCCTAAGGAAATAGGCGAAGCTTTGAGTAGTCTTGGGTGTACTTGGCACTTTATTCCTCCTCGAGCTCCTCACTTCGGCGGACTTTGGGAAGCCGGGGTCAAGTCGGTAAAGTTTCACTTAAAGCGAGTTATAGGTCTTAGTACTCTAACTTACGAGGAACTGGCCACGGTACTTTGCCAAATAGAGGCGTGTCTGAACTCAAGGCCTTTGTCGGTGTTGCCAAATAACATCAGTGACGATACTACGGTGTTGACTCCGGGACATTTCCTAGTAGGAGAGTCTTTGTTAAACGTGCCTGACAGAAATTTCGAAGACCAAAATATTAGTTCGTTGCGTAGATGGCAGTACGGTCAAAGAATGTTGCAAGAGTTTTGGCGTAAATGGTCGCAGGAGTATTTAAATAAATTTTTTAAACGTTACCGATGGTCTAAGCATGTACTTCCGTTAAAAATTAATGATGTTGTTGTCATAAAAGAGGATGGGTTGCCACTTAGCAAATGGTTGTATGGGAGAGTTATCTGTACTCATGAAGGCTCGGATGGGGTTGTAAGGGTCGTAAGCCTTAAAACAAAGTGTGGTGAAATAAAAAGATCCATACATAAATTGTGTAAACTTCCTGTTACAGAATAAGTTAAGCTTAAGGAAAATTGTTATTTAATTTTAATTTAGTAACTTTTTAAATGTTTTTATTCCGCAACCTTGGTTGATTTCTATTGTCAATAAACTTTCACCATATGTTTTTGTGACTTTCATTATACCTGCCTCTGGTATCTGAGCTGTCTTTGTTCAAGAGGAGTTGTTCGAAGCATCGAACACTATTTGAAATTAGCATTTTAGGTATCTAGGTTATAATAATTCTGATTTGTCTAATTTAAATTTACTGCCTTTGGGTGTCATTTCGCCAGCTGCACTCGACGGTAGAGAATCTAGCCACTCTTATTTTATTATTTTACCCTTGAAAAAAAGCATTGGTGGAATTGCTAGGCCATGAGCATTTCCACATGAGACAACGGTTACAGTCATTACTGGAACAGAGGCAGTTACAACTAAAGCCTCTAGCCACATCATTCGTGGATATATAATACAATGCTGTACCTTGTGTAACGTACGTGACCTTAATATAACGTAACCTACCTCAATATAACTTCCTCGATTTAGCAAATTATTCGTAAATCCCCTTGAATTGTCCATAAGAGTCAATGTAAAATATACCTTTACATTGCGAACATTTTTTGCGAACAACCTCTTTATAACCAATTTTCAACTATCAAGAAAAAGGATACCTAAATACCTCTAATTACTAATTAACGAATTTTGTCAACCCAAAACCTTTATATAAAGTCCCACCAATGTACCACTCTTACTCTCATAGTATGTGATTCATGTCGCGACAGGTTTCGACACGCTTCTGTTCGTGAAATATTCATTATTGTTTGATGGTTTACCTCTTTATAACTAATTTTAGACCAACCTAACCTCAACATAACAAACCTCAGTTCAATGAATTACTTGATATAATAACGAATATTTACTTGTTCCGTTTCGATTTGTTATACCGAGGTTGCACTGTAATTATAATCACTATTAATAAAATAAACACCTCCGACCAATCGATGTCCCTGGGCCTGGACACCACTTACCATCAGGTTGATGGTAAGCGTGCTCGTTTGCCGGCTGTGAATATAGTTAAAAAAAACATGATGTTAATATTTTAATCTCTCTTTAAATACAGTTTAATCAGTACGAGTTCATCTTTTATCTTGGAGGCAGATAAATCTCACAATTAATTTTAAAAAGTCTGCTTTCAATATTTCAATTTCGATTGATCATTAGTAGTTTTTGATCACAAACATGGATAAAATCAAAGTATTTTGCAGAAATAAGCTATGAAAATGCATAAACATGCTACCCTTATAACACATTAATACTGAGTTTGAATATAGTAAGAATGTTCTAAATTCTTCAAAATTCTTAAAAAGCCTAAGTCAGTTCGCAGTTAACAGCCATTGACGGAATAGTTGTAACAATCACCGCGCGCCCCTCACGCGCAACAATACCTCTCTATTTGTACTCTAATGTAAATTAGTTTAGAAATAGCAAATAGGCAATAATGATCGACAGACTCATAGTTTTCTGTTGCGGTTTGTATGAAATTGAGCGAAGTCATTTACGCCGCGCTTGCGCCTGCCTCGTGGAATGTGGCGCGTTGCCAGAAGTTAATTCCCTTGGAACGAGCCACAATTAAAATATCTACTACAAATGTTTGAGAAATGACCGTATTGATCGATCGATGTGAGATTTTGACGTTTTATAGTGTTATTAAAATGTTTATTATTGGATGTTTCAATTTTCATTTGATGTTTATCTAAAAGAATTGCAGCTTTTTGTATGTTTTGCCAATTTTGATTAAACTAAAAATTGATAATGTGTTTTGATATGAATGTGCGTAGATACAGGATGTAAATTGAAGAAAAAAAAGAGGTTATATATAGTAGACAAGAATTATCATGTTTAAATTGTCCCCAAAATTGAAGTACCGACAATACGTCGACATAACATTAAGGATTTGAGCTTTCGGCATTGTTTGTCGTTCTATAAAATACTAAATCCAAAAGTCGGAATCTTTGAGTAAACGTCCTACTGTGGCATGCGAGTCTATTTTAGGATTTGATTTGCCATAAAGCAGCGTTTAACGATGTTCATTAGAAAGACTCGTTACACCGAAGCTAATTATAGTAGACTGTTCTCATTGAGGCCAATGCGGCTACTGAAGAGTGGCAGTGCTGCTCGGTGGTCTCGGCGACATACCCCTAGACTAATTTGATTGCTCCCCTAGAATACCCTCACCAAGTTTATTATTTATATTATAATTTATTTATTTATTATTACTATAGCAAAATTTATTCGTTATATTCAACATTCGAATCTCGACCTAGACTAGTTGTAATTTAAAGATGGTAAAAAAACATTAACGACAAAACGTCAGAAACGTGATATTTTGGTAAAAAAACTGTATTTGACGTTTTTTAAATTGCCCCTAATTTTTTTCCCCCTAACTCGGTCGATAAACCCCTTAATCTGGGGGGAAATCCCCTGAT
Organism: Marasmarcha lunaedactyla; assembly: GCA_923062675.1. Taxonomy (NCBI): domain Eukaryota; kingdom Metazoa; phylum Arthropoda; class Insecta; order Lepidoptera; family Pterophoridae; genus Marasmarcha; species Marasmarcha lunaedactyla. The sequence goes on along the minus strand of OV281339.1, from coordinate 4,475,904 downwards.
TTGGCAACACTGCTCAGTGGTTAGGATAGCAGTAGGCGAAACCTACAGCGCAGGTTCCCCCACGCCAGCGTTTTAATAGATATCTAATAAGAGGTTATCTTAAATTTATTTAAACTTTCATTTTGGGATCTTTTGCCGCAATCTCGTTTAATTAGACCTAATCGTAGGTTTTAGATTACATTAAGATAGGGTGTATCAAAAAAACACCGGTTATATATGAACTACGTTCAGTTGATTCAGGTAAGCATCTTTGAATTAAAACTAAAAAACTCATAATAAATAGGTGACAAGTTTCAAAACAAAGCGTTATAACATATCAATAAACATAAAAAGTAACCGATGGATGTCAGGGCATATCACAGCAGTCACACACTGCACTACGAGGGCGGCTTTTTGAGGAAATAGGTGTATCTTCCATCAGGCTGAGGCACGAGTCGGTTAACCAGAAGCAATGTTTTCAGGTAAGAGGTATTGCATGAAATTAAACATAAAGTAGACTTATGACACTGAATATCCTTCGATTACTTTTTGTTTCAACATTTTTTTTCCATCATTAAACTAAAAGGTTCTGATAGCGTACCTACGTAATAATCTAAAAATCTGACTAATGACAATCGCAAAGTGTATCACGTTGTGTATACTGCCGAAGGAAAATATCATTAGGTATTTACGGAAGCTTTAACAGAAATCCGATTCATTTCGAATGTCTTAGTATAAAGATCAATTACGCAGCATTTTCAGCATACAAATCTATACAAATAGCTATATACTCCAAATTTTAATATTTATTTATAATATTTATCATTTAAAGTATTCACCCCAGGCACTTTTCCATGCGTATAAACCACTTGAAAAATGGCTCTGACCAATCATTTTCAGATACCACAGAAATTTTGAAATAATAGGCAGCCATCTTTTTTTTTGATAAAAAAAATGAAAAAAAGATGCCTTTTACATTTTTTTTTTCGTTTTGGGATTCAAATATAGCAAAGAAGGTGAAGGTTTGAGATTTTGGCACAAACTGTCATATACCATTTAGAATTAACTATGTTTAGTACGGAATAGCTATATGTTCGGCCTTATAAAAAAACCTGACGACCATTTGTTTCTGTGTGCTTTGCGCACGGCGACATTTTGTGGGTCTTAGTTTTTACGCCTCCGATAAATTTTTGTATCATAAATTGGGACCAATCTACCTGGCGGTCCTTCTGTATATCGGTCGAGAAAAAGCTGTTGGCGAATAATGGTTTGCATAGCTGCTGTTCCAATACCCAACTGCCACTCAAGTCATATGGAATTCGTCGGTTCGGAATTATTGTTCCATTTTATTTATTTAATACCATGGCCAATCTTCCTATTGATAAAAACTTCGTGAAATAAAAATATATGGGTTGTGGGAACACGCACACATCAGTTATATAACTTTATACAACATTGTGTAACACGATAACATTTTACAACAGCGTGTAACTTACGCTACAACATGTCAAGAAATGTTATATGTTATAAACGTTCCCACATTGGTTGAACTTGGTGTATAACATCGTATAACATTATGTCACAATCAGTTTGGGCTTTGGCAGTTTCAACTAACGTCCCGCTGAGGCTTTGATGATGTTATAAAATAACAGTTATATTTTGTTATATCATAATGTAATCAGTTGTAAAACATTTGGTTAAATTAAGTTGTATAACATCATTAACCATTTATACAATTTTGTTATAATTTGTTAAAAAAAGTTAGACAACAAATGTGAAACAACAGTCTTTAACGTTATATAACTGCTGTGTGGGAGCACCTTTATTTAGACATTCTTTCCAAACCCAGGGTTTAGGGCGGTGATACTAAAACCCGGTTTTACGTTTAGTCCTTCGCTAAGCTATAATGTTATTCCAAGTGCCCTATCTAACTTTGGTTTAAGTCTAAGTAATGAAATGGCAATACTGATAGTATAGAATGATTGACCAGCAAAAAGTATTAAATTGTCTGCAGTTTGACGAAAAAAAAGCAGTGTCAGTGTAACGCACGCCGTGGTGTCTTCTGTCCATGGAGTTAATAGGTACTAAGATAATACTGGCATGTCCACTTTTTCTCGGAGCGCGAGCTGAAAGAGAAAACACTAAAGCAGACGTCTTTGTAATTATACTATTTCCATTTCTTTATTTTCTCGATGACAGTTCTAATTTGATATAATGCTCTCTAGCTCTATCCAATAGCTCCATCCCTATCAGTTTCTCCGACTCTGGTATTCTATAACCTTGTACGTGTTTAAACGTCATATTTTTGTAAAATAATGCCTACATAATGTAAAAAAAAACGCTCGCACAAGGTTACACAGGAGCTGTCATCGAGAAAATAAAGAAACGGAAATAGTAAAGGGATTGCAATCCGGAAAACCGGATCCAGTAATCCGGCGGATCCGGCATCAATATACGTCTACCGATCTGATGTTTTTATATTTTGGCTAAATAACTTTGTGTTTTATAAATTTTTTTTATTCTTTGATCAGGTAGTGACATAGTAGTGAATTTTTGATCTCAGTTAAGAATAACATTTATGTTATGTTTAGTTTAATGATGTTGATTATTAATATCGATTTTTAATTAATCTTTAAAACTTTCGAAGAAGACAGAACTACCACCTACGCTACGTAGGTAATTAAGATAATGACATTTTTATTTTCTGAGATTTTAATTACCTTAAATTTTAGTTTCTAGTTTTTGTTTTGACGATGAGAATTTAACAGATTATTTTACACCTCATTAACGGGCCATGTTGGAATGAAAGCAAGTTATCATTCGTCACTTCGTCTTTATTGTATGTGTGACTAAAGTAAAACTTACTTAAAATGTAAACAATTGTTTAATATTTAATAAAATAATGATTTGCATAATTTTACTTGAGTAGCATACAAAAAAAATGTGCACGAGTTTTATTCTGTATATTTTTGTTATTTTTCTAACAATCAACAGAAACCACCCTTATAGCCGATTTACACTCGTTAAGTGGTTAAGTTGGTAACTAAATTTTAAGTTAAAAATTGCGTGTAAACAGTCAGTTAAGTGACAAGTGGTAACTTAAAATTTAGTACGCAAGTGATTAAGTAGATTAGGATTCGTTCTATTTTTCGTATAAGTGGGCTTCTCACGTTTGGACGTGATATTTTAGTTAAATGCATAAGTTGACATAGCTGGTGGCGGCAAGAGCTCGTATTTATTTAGCATTTACTCTATTTTTTTTAAATTTCGGAGTGGAGTTTGGTTTCAACTTTAAAATTTGTTGAAGAATATTTAAAATAGATAGGTATGCTTGTAGAATAAAAACTAAGAAAAAAACATATTCTTGAAAAGATTTTAATTTCCGAATAAAATTATTCTCTGAATTTGTCCCAAATCATATTTACCATATATCTAAGTACAGAATTGACGAATTCCTTGAGATTCATCACTGCTCATCTTCATTGAACTTATGAACTTAACTACTTAATCCGTTTGGACACACAAGTGACATGCAGTAACTTAAAATTTAGTTACCAACTTAACTACTTAATACATGTAAACCGCGCATTAGCTAGTTCCAGAGTGAATTTAGCAATATATAGCAGTAGCTCGTGTTTCGATTAACGCTAATCTGTAACTATGAATACAATTTTAACTAACACGGTGTTAGTTAGCAGTTTCAGGCTGCGTTAACAACCGATTCCTTGCCACCTTCATTTTTCGAGCCTTTCCGCCCCGGCCCCATACAAACCTCAATGACGCGCGAGTCGCGACATGGGCCTCCCTGAATGGTAATGCACCTAGCGCGTGGTTGACCCCCGGTAGTGGTTGGTACCCGCTATTTTAAGCAGTTTTAGCTATAATAATACAACGTGAAACCTTTTACTGTGTATTATGTTGTATTTATTAGTTTAGTGTGTTTTAAAGTGACTAAGAGTTTTATAGGAAATGGAAGGTAAGTTACAGGTTTCCAACAGGAGTTGTAAACCTTTTATAACTTTTTGTTGAATTTATTGTTGATATAGGGTGGTATAATAGCTATAGATATTACTGTTTAGGAATCATATTGCATCAATCTGGATTAATTAGTTAAGTATATATATTTTATAATTTTGAACCAGAATTAAATAGAAAACGATATATATATATTCCCGAATCGGAAATAGAAACACAATGAGACGATGACCATTCAAGCAGAACTGTCAGTCCTTGGAACCTGGTAGTGTAACATATTAGGGTGTTACCACACCAACCGATCGTCCGTCGATCGACTCGTGTGGTAATACCCTTAATAATCACTGGAGGGATATCAGCCTCTCCCAACTCAGGGTGGTGTCCGACAGCTGTAGGCCATCACGCCTACTGCGGGTTGACAGACTACATATACCTTCATATAAATGTATAGGTGCATGGGATTATTTTACTACTATTACCAACTCAGGGGTGGCGTCAGACAATTATAGGCCATCACGCCTACTGCGGGTTGGCAGTGCCTATATAAATACCTTGCCTATTTAAATGCCCATACCTTCATATAAATTTATAAGGTGACTTATTGTACAACAAAATTACTTTAGTTATAGGTACCGGAGATCAACTCGCATTTATTAACGTGAATGAATGGACAAGAATAAAACAGTCTTTATATTAAAGAATGTAAACTGCCTATTCAACATACATTTTTTTTCTTCAAATTGGCTGGCTTATGGATGTATGAATGTGTAGTCTGCCAACCCGCAGTAGGCGTGATGGCCTATAATTGTCTGACGCCGCCACCCCTGAGTTAGTAATAGTAGTAAAATAATCCCATGCACCTATACATTTATATGAAGGTATCTGTAGTCTGTCAACCCGCAGTAGGCGTGATGGCGTACAATTGTCTGACGCCACCCCTGAGTTGGTAATAGTAGTAAAATAATCCCATGCACCTATACATTTATATGAAGGTATATGTAGTCTGTCAACCCGCAGTAGGCGTGATGGCCTATAATTGTCTGACGCCACCCCTGAGTTGGTAATAGTAGTAAAATAATCCCATGCACCTATACATTTATATGAAGGTATATGTAGTCTGTCAACCCGCAGTAGGCGTGATGGCCTATAATTGTCTGACGCCACCCCTGAGTTGGTAATAGTAGTAAAATAATCCCATGCACCTATACATTTATATGAAGGTATATGCAGTCTGTCAACCCGCAGTAGGCGTGATGGCCTATAATTGTCTGACGCCACCCCTGAGTTGGTAATAGTAGTAAAATAATCCCATGCACCTATACATTTTATAAAGGGCCATAAACAACTGTCCATTTCGAAAAAAAAGCTAAGTACAATTATGTATAATAAAATAATAAATATGTCCTCTAGGCAATGATATATTTATTTCCCCTTATAACTTTGTATAAGCAATGGTATGTCCCTTGTGGGAGTCCGTGTGTAATTTAGCTTCAAGTCAGCTTGAATCTGTATAAATAGTTTGAAGGCGAACCAGTCATATCTACTAGTTTATTTTTATAGCCTGGAATGGGGAATCATTCACGGCGTTTGGCCGCTTTCGTGACTGTTACAACTGCTGGGGTTCAAAGGAATCTTGCACCTAGTGTTGAAAATTACCTCGAAAGTTTCCTATTCGAAGGTAAGTTGCGCCAAAGTTACCTAAAAGTTTCCAATTCTGGAAGTTTTCAAAAAATATTTTTTTACTTAAACTAATAATGAATTCGTACACCCTGCTCTTAAAAAATATAACGTCACACAGTAACATGCTTATTTCTATGTACCTAATTCTGTAGTATAAATATACGTTCGTTTTAAAAATCTTATGTTTTGGGATTCTTTATAAGTATTAGGCACATCATTTAGTCTTTGTTTATGTATTATAAATAGGTAGGTATATATTATCTACTACTTAGGTCTCTAGCTGGCAGCGTAAAACTTCGGGAGAGTCACCTTGGAAATGGAAACTTCAAGGTAAACATATATTTATTATGACCGCACACACATACAACTTGCGTATATTTACAACTGCAAACAAAGCCCAGCCACACACACTTCACACACGTTTCACCACCATTTTTTAGCTTGTATGACAGAGTATGGTCGCTAAAATTCGCTAGGAGTTAAATAACAAGAAGACAAAAGCGTTTAAATAAGCTGCCGTTGCACATTTGTAAGTAAAATCATCATTTTTGAAAGTTACTTAAATTACCTTATAGTTTCAGGGAACTTACCGGTGTAAGTTATATATATACAAAGAATAGTATAGTATAATAGTAGAATATATAGGTACAAAGGTATTTGAAACCTCGAAATCTACCGGACTACACATTTCAGAGAATGCTAAATACTTCAAAGTTCTAGGGGAGAATAGGGTGCGTTTTCAATTTAGTATTTTATTTTAGTTTAGGCTCAGAACTCTTTGGCATTTCAAAAATGATTTTCAACTGTTTTCTAAACCTAGAACCAAGTGAACAATGACAACGCAATGTGAATCAGTTCAATTCTAAGTCAATCCAGAAGAAAATAAAACAAAATGTAATTGATCTAAAAAATTTATTAATGAATGAGGCGACTATGTGCACATTGAAAACACTTGATATATTACAAGACCACTTGTACACTATTTACAGAACCCGTCTCACGCCGTCGCCGCGCCGTTGCTGCGCCGGCCGCACCACTACCCATATGCACTTAGTTTACATACTGTACATAAGTAGTTTGTACAAATTACTCTTATCAATAATATCTAACAATCTATTTTTTAAAACAATGGAAATATTTTGATCATAATACTTATACGGGTAATGGTATAAGAAGTAAATCTCTTAGCCTAATACTTAATCTGATTATACATGCCACGATATAAATAATAATAATATATGTATCGGATTTGTCTATACTAATGACTGGTACGAGTCGGTCAGCCATGGCGTCCGGTGATGTCGCATCCCGCCAAACCACGCCACGCCACGTCATACCACGCCACGCCATACCACGCCACGCCATGGCCTCACGAAGTCAATATACACAGAAACTCCAGCAACGCTGGCAACACACAACCCTAGCAACATCATTTACCGTTAACATTAAAATTAAATTACAATTCCATACATACAACTCTTATTATTACCATATCTAGTTTTATTAAATACTTAATACAAAATCATGCGCTTAAAGCACGAAATCTAAAACGACACTTACAAGGTACAAAAGCATACATTTAATTCGACAAAATATCAAAAACTACATACATCCTTGATTACATCAAAATCTTATTAGACCAGGTTCGCAGTTGTCAACGTGTATGTACATTTTTCCTGCGTTCGGAATCATCATATAACCAACATATTTCCGGAAGGATTTTCTTAAAACCAAAAATAAATCACAGTACCATATTGAAACGAAAATTACCGCGACTCGAAATGATGATCTAATCTATTGTGCGTCTGGGCGATGCAAAACATACGACTTAAACGAACAAAACATGGTATACCTGTTAGGGAAAGTACTCAATTTAACATGTTTGTCCAATACCGACGCTTCACTTCATCAGGCTTCAAGGAGCCAAGAGAGAAGTTGTTTAATTTTAACAAAGCGATATTACATCGTTAAACCTAACACATTAATTTCGCATAAATAATTATAGTAGACCAGCAGCCGCTGTCGAGGACCACGTCGCTATCTACTTTCAACAGGAAGACCTTTCCATCGTGATTTTGTAAGATCGGTATTGGACTGCGTTTCAAATGTACAATAAAATCCCGCCAGCGGGCTTCATAATAATAACTTGTACAAAGATTGAACACTAATCTTGTGTCAATAAAACAATTTACAATTATTAAATCAATGCGGTATCGCGTCGGAGCCCATTCACGGTCTCGGTACATGAGGAACTAAGCCCATCTGGTCTATAAAGAAGTTGTGCACATCCTTCTGTTGATTTAAAATAATTTATTATTTACAAAGTAACACAATTATAAATACTATAAATAAAAACACTATAATCAATTATTATGTCTCATTTTATGGTAACGATGATTTAATTTAAAAACTTCAGAAAAATATAGTGTTTCAAAAAACCAGACATTCCACATAACCAAAACAGTCAGATACAAGTTAAATAGACCTGAACATGAGACGCACAGATAGACGGACAAACGTATTTAAACATGTAATTGTGATTTAAGTCTTTAGAATTGAAAGATTTCGTTTTTAATCTAATACATTTACACTGTTTATAAAAAAATATAAAAATATAAAATTCCCATTAAAGTAACTATGATTCCACATAACATGATGAAAGCACAAATAAACTTAAACAGAATACCACATCAGATGCTCCTAAAGTCGAATAAAAACTAATGTTTTTACTCAAGTTTGTGTCCAAGGCTCGCGGCAAAGGTATCGTGTGTCAAATAAAACCTGCAAGCCAACTAAACCATTCCTCTATTATTTATATGGTCATTAGCATTTGCGCAGTCATTTACCACTCACCTTCCCAGCGGTCCAGTAGCGCGAGAATTGGTAAAGTATTACAATATTAATTTTCATAGCTTCTTCGGACATTTAATCGGTTTGAAAATCCACGCAAACTCGGTGAACTACACTTGAAAGCTCAAATATGAGAAGAATCAAAATACGCTACGAACCTTAAAGTCATCCAGAATAGACATTTAATAACTGATAGAGAAAACATAAATTAACAGCCTAAGTTGCAATCTGTGAACGTTAACGCTTTAGAAAACGATTAATCTGTATGGAGCTATTTGTTATACAATTTCCATTTCTGTATTTTCTCGATGACAGCTCCTGTGTAACCTTGTGCGAGCGTTTATTTTTACATTATGTATGCATCATTTTATAAAAATATGACGTTTACACACGTACAAGGTTATATGATACCAGAGTCGGAGAAACTGACAGGGATGGAGCTATTGGATGGAGCTAGAGAACATTATATCAAATTAGAACTGTCCTCGAGAAAATAAAGAAATGGAAATAGTATGAAATTGTTAAAATTTTAGTTTCTCATTTTTAGAAGTGTTAAATCAACAATTGTAAATATTATATAACTATTTTTCTGTAACTGTTTGCTCCTTATGTTTTTTTTTATTTCGTGTTGTAGTGTATTATGTTGAATAAATATGTGAATTTGAATTTTGAATTTATATCAAATGACGCGTCGTATCACGTGATGCTTCATACAGTTTATGCGTTTTCGATAGCCTTAGTGATTGTAGATTGCAGCTTGACTAGACCACCTGGTAATTTGTTATCTACGAATGATTCGTATTCGGTAAGAGCCATAGACAGAAGTTTTGAGAAATATCGAAAGCTATTAAACCTGGAGAGTTTATGAGCATGGATGTATGAAAGCAGGATAAACCTACCCTTATTCTAATTCGCTATAGACATTGCATCTAATATAAATATAAATTAAAGATACATGTATTATGGGTAGGTTTGAATTTCTCGTCGAAACTAAAAGTTATACGGGAGACAACGAGCAATACTTAAAGATTGTTTTTATAATGAACTTTTATGTTATACTTTTAACGTTTATGGAATTGCAAATCTACGGTTACACTCTATATATTAATAGATTCGGGTCAAATTCAATAGAAGAAAAATCATGATACATCCATAGCAACTTATAAATCGTCTTATAAAACATCTAACCACAAAAAATATAACCTGAACAAGTTGAAAGCTGACAAGTTTCCTGCACCTAGCTCAAGACTTTAATTAGGGCGATTATTGGCCAGGTGCCAATTTCAAAAGCATTAGGATTTCTGAGAAAGCTGGTTCTTATACCATCTCCAAACCGTAGCTTACTAAAAAAACTGTTTAGCCAAGTCGGTTGAATTGCTTTATACAGTGAACAAGAAACGCACCAGTTACACAAATTCGGGTGACTTAGTAGGAGAAAATTAACCTCCTCTTCTAAATCCTAAGACTGATAAAAGACGACAATAATGTACAACAACATATCATCGCATTGCTTAAACATTGACAGGTTTGCTCCGGGCAGTAAGAAAATGAGACAACTTCGCTAAATATTTCAAATTGGCGCAGATACATTCCTACCATCGAACGTGAATAAATCACAGATAGCCCAGTCATTGGTCACATTTGTGTTTGGGGCTATGAGACCCAGCTCATTGGTCAGTGAAACAACCAGAGCCCTTCTACGACAGGTACTTGCAGTGATATAGTAAGCTTTAGCTATAGCAAGCAGCCCCAAGGACCTTTTGGTACTATACTATGGGCATGCATGAGTGCGCTTGTTATTTCCACGACGGTTGAAACAAAGAAACCGTGTAACTAAACAAATATTGATAAGGAATGGTAAATCAAAACTTGTCAGCAACAACATAACTCGGACATGGATCATGGGTGTCACAGTCAAGTTATTACAGTAAATATTTAAAATAGAAAATATGTCAGATAAATACAGATTGAGATCGCAATAGTAGTTGTATATTATCGATTTTACAGATCCTGCAAAATTGATTTTGGTGGAATGTCTACATCTAATGATTTTTAATTCCATACGAAATAAATAAATTAGAAAAGTATATAAGATGACAATGGGAATATAATGTTTTACTAAGTTATGTCAGTGATGCAATGAATGAAAAATGAAATCGCTAACTAGAAACTGCACCATATCGTGAACTGTATAATTTGTGTAGATGTGGTTTTGGATTAGCATCATGTATCTATTTCATACAATACTTTTTGCACTGCAAAACATGTAATTTATTTTTATATCAGTACATTTTTATATTCTACTTCAGACAACACAAAAACACGTATTTATGTACAGGAGAATGGTATCCGTGAATAACTTACTTTACCCTTATAATAAACAGGAATTGCCTTACACTAACACACTTTCCGACTACAGACGTACAACCTTGACTACACAATGAGTATTGCTGATTATTGCACAATATGTGTAACACACATTCATAGAAAACAAATAATAAATCCGACCAGGCCAGATTATGCAAGTATACTCAACACAATTTCACAAGCTAATATATAAGATTTAGTCTGATATGCCTTAAATTTATTCCAGTAATTGTACAAGCAAGCAGACGCATTTGTGACTGTCAAGAACTTGTCACACTGGATGCGTTGTCACTGGGTCCGGCCAACCGGTCAGCGCTCTGAATAAAAAAATACCTTCCGCGCCCATTCCTCGCCACCCGGTGCGTTTCCTACGTTCTTTGCTGGTTCTCGTAGTGAGATCTTAGTTACATAAAATTCTTATAGGGTGCGGACATTTGGCTGGACCACAGGTACTAGAATGCATCCAGTGTGACAAGTTCTTTAACCAAATACAGAGTGACAAGTAACCTAGGTTACGTGTCAGATGGAATATGGCCAGATATAAAATGTATTATTAGTTATTTACAATTACATTCTGATAAAAAAATCTGCAAAAAAATGTTTTATTAGGTAGATGACAAAAATAATTTATTTCAATTTGAATAGAATTGTAATAATGCATAAGTTTGCCCGAAAAACAATAGTTCTACAACCAATTGTTAAAAATCTAAAAAGATTTAGCATATTCCATGTACATCATAAACATTTTTACTGTCCCAGATGTGCGAGTATTAATGATTTTCACAAAATTGAAATTAATTTTCTGGTGTATTAGAATATATATTTTATATATCATTAAATCTACATTCTTTTTCAAGCATTATTGAATGGTAGTAGGATAGGTTATCAAAAACAAATGAATATCAATCATTTTGATATTTCATTACTACCCTCTACGCAGTGGCCTAAACTGTAAAATGTACAAATGAAACCTTAGATGCCCCAGAGATATATTTGTCATTTTCTTTTCTTAGTCATCAATATAGACCTACCAACATAGATCACATATATAAGCTAGATACACAATCACGGTCAGAAAAACAACACCACCAGAACACCCACCCAACCCAAATTAGAAAAAAGACAAATTACCCAAATTAAAATCCAAAAGCCAAATTAATATTTGGGTTTTCTTGCAATTTAAAAGTATACTGACACTTCAATCGTAAAAAAGTCAGAAAATTAAAAAAGCCTACACAACTTGTTCTGTAACAAAGACTGTATATTATATTTCGAGGAGTTTACCTGTAATTATCGTCAATGTATTTAAACACTTTTTGGGATTTTGTCAAGAATCCAATACAAAATATGTTTTAAAGTTTGATCCCAGCTAATAATCAACAGACAAATATAGTCCATAAATAAATTTCATTTTTGACGTCGGCTATCTACATCTTATTTTAAATCATGCACATAAAGTGGTATTTGCAATAAGATGGCTTGATTGTCATATACTAATTGTCATTTCTTGACAAACCATTGGGGACAGTTTAAAAAGTCTTATTTGTATGAAACTGTGTATCAAGTTTTATAAGTGATCAAAGCCTACAACTTATCAGTGAGCTTGCAAAAGTCGCTAGTCAGTGTTACCATGTTATTAAAATGTTTACTGATTTCAAGAAAACTATAAAACCAATGCTTTATAATGATAAAAATGGTAAGCAAAATTCAAGATGACAACCAGGTTTCGAACAATTGTCGCTTCACAGATGACTTGGTAGGTCTATACATAAGGAGTAATTATTAACCTCAATTCACATTTTAGACCAAAACATGTCTATCTGAAAAGTTAATGTTAAAAGACCTATCATTTTCACAAATTTAAGTTAAAACAAATTGCTTCTGTTCAATAATTTAAGATAATGATTAGAATAATAATGATAAAAATGTAATAAATGAAATAATGAAGTGTCATATTAAAAAGGTCTTACAACATATTAAATATTCACACATTATTGCTTAAAATGTATCACAACATTAAAATCTCATGAGCACATTTGGCAATAAGAAATTAAAACTTCTTTTTATCATATTCCATGTTTTCTGATTGATTACTCTTAAAAATGTGTTGAAGCAAATTTTTTTCCAGTTTTGTTATCATTTATGTGAAATTGATGTTTTAATATTTTTTTATAAACTGAGGTTTTAATAAAATTATGTTTTATAGACTTGCATCAATACAAGTACCAGTGATGTCACTTGTGATAGTCAACTCTGCCCAACTTCATGGCAGATCAATGAGATTCCAAATGAGGCACAACTTAAAATAGTAACATTAACAAAAATATAGAATATACTTTACATTATATAAGATTTACTTGTGCATCACTGAACGCACAAAACTACGATAAAACCTAGAATAACTTTAAGTTAATCATTGAGCTTTCCATTTATACAAATAAATAATATATTAGACTACGTCATCAATCAAGATTTCACTTATTCTATTTAATATACAGAAAAAATCACTTAGTCCTTTATCTATATTAGAGATTTAATGTCTCTGAAATTGTGGACCGGTCTCGAAGTTTTCTATGGATGCGGAGTAGGCGGATATCACCTATCCTGCGCGGAGGAGGAGGCGACGATTGGCGCAGCGGGCGCGGCGGCAGTCGGCGGCGCAGCGGCCGACTGCGCGTCACCCTCCGCCATCACATAGCCCGGGCCGGCAGTGTTGCGCGACAGTTTTAACCGGATGGGCGTCACTTTAGCAGTTCGTATCTTGCGCAGCGCAGAGGAGGCCTCGGCGTACGACGGTGGGTCGATGGCCAGAGGGTCGGGCGCGCTCGGGTCGTACTCGAACGGGTCCACAGGCGGCTCGAAGACACCGGCCCCGGTCGCCGCTGCCACGGACCCCTCGCCGCTTCTAGTAGAGCTAGTCGCTCCGCCTCCAGCACTCGATTCCTCCTCTTTCGTGCGCTTTATTTTTATTATCAACTTTGTAGCACTTTCACTTTCACTGTTTACCACTTGTAGTTTTTCACATTTTTTGTCCTTTTTCTTTTTGCGTTTTTCGGCGCGGTTCGGTTTGTACTTCTTCCGCTTTTCGTCCTCCTCAAAGTCGGCCATGACCATACGGCGGTACTTCATGCTGTCGCGGCGCAGGTCTTCGAGGCTGGGCTTGGGCACAGACAGCAGGCGCTTCTTGGGCGGGCGGAACTGGTCGTCGGAGGGCAGCGGCTGGACCATGGCGGCGCCGATCTTGATCTTCAGCTTGGGAGCGACGGGTGGCGCGGGTGTCACCGTGGCTGGTTTGCGCGGTGCGCGACGGCGGCCCGCGTCGTCACCGGTCAGCATCCGAAGCTCGCGCGGGATGGAGGCGCCAGCGCCAGCTCGACGGCGCGGAGGGGCCGGCTCGCTGGGCCGGTAGTCCTCGCGCGTGGGGATGGACGTCATGGACGCCACAGCTTTAGGGATCGTGATGACGGCGCGCGGCACCGGAGGTGGTTGCGCGGCGGGCGGAGGTGCAGCCACAGCCGGCTCGTTATTCTTATCTTGATTATACTGATATAACAGCTCTTTCTTGCGCATGCGGCGCAAGTTGGTTGAGGTACCGGCGGCCGGAGTGGCGGCCGGGTCACCAGCGGGCGTGGCCGGTGGTGGCGCCACCGAACTCGCCACGTAGTTGGCGTCGAGGAAAGGCCCCTTGATTTTCACCTTGAGCTGGTTGCGCGAATCAGAGAGTGACACCTTTGGCGGCTCGGGCCCGGGCGGCGACGTAGGCTTGCTGGCCATGAGCGCAGAGTGCAGCTGCTTCTCCACCTCTTCGTCGATCTCGGGCAGCGTCTGGTCGGCGGCCACAAAGTCCATGAGCTGCGAGTACTGAGGCGCAGCAGCGGGCGATTCGTCATCAGATCCAGCCTGGTAGTTGCGCATGTCCACAGCGCCGGGCAGTACGGGCGCAAGCTCCTCGCTGCTCTCCGCCTCCGCCGACTTGCGGCGCTCGCGCAGGGCCTTCAAGTCCACGCTGTCGTTGGCGATCTCCTCGTCGAAATCATACACAGTGCCCACCAGCTTGCTCTGGATGGAGTCTCCGGCGTAGTCACCGGGGTAACTGTGGGCCCCCGTCGCCCGACTCTTCGACCTTCCACGACCCCTCTGGCTTCTGTTACTTCTGTTGCTGGGTCTTTTCGTTCCCTTTAGTTCAGTATGTTTCGGTGAAAACCCAGGACTCTTTCCTGGCGACTTTCCAAATTTGGGAGTAGTTTTAATGGGTTTAGGAGATGACTTAACTTCGGGCAGGGGAGTGTGAACGGGAGTGGTCGGCTCCACGCTCTCGATAGATTTAGAAGGCGCCGGCAGTGAACACGATTCCGTGGTGAAGGAGTCTCCGGAGACACCGACACTGATGGTCGGCGAGGGCGAGGGCGTAGGCTCCCGCGGCGGTGGCGGCGAATCCATGGGCTTTGGCGTAGGCGGCGAATCCATGGGCTTTGGCGTAGGCGGCGCCACCATGGCGGTGGTGAGCGCGATGTTCTGCGAGGAGGAGGTGAAGGTAGCACACAGCGCAGGGAAGGCGGGCTTGGCCAGCGATGGCGCAAACGGTAGCGGCGGCGGGAACAGCGCCGCGCCCGCTCCGAACAGCGGCAGGAACGCCGGCGGCTCGCCACTAAACGCCGGGAACTGGCTATAAGGCAGCGGCGCATATTCCATTTCTGGTATTGCGTTACGTTCGTGCATTTTCAATTCCCGATTATGAGAACAAGCTGACGCTTCTGAGTTTGAACTCGAGGCCGACGACCTTCGAATCGTTATCTTACTCTCTTGCCATTTAGAATCTTGACTTGCGTAAGGGGAAGATATCGTTGCACAATCAGAATGTATAAGAGAGTTATTATTATCATAATTGTGATTATCTTGGGTGATGTCTTGATCATTGCTATGAATCGAGTTATCTACGACTGATACAGATTGCGAATCATCACTCTGTTTTGATATTGAGATGGAATCTCCAATTTCAGATGCAGATTGTATCTCTGACTGGCCAGTACTAGACTTGAAATCTTCACTGTAGTGCATACTGTTTTCATACTTTTGATCAATTGGCGGATCTAATAAAGCATTGTTTTGATTAATTGGGATATCTGTCCATTTTTCATTGCTGGTCATTGGTACTGGCTGATCTAAGTTATTGTTACACAATGGTTCTCTAGATGGCAAGTCATTCATCACTAGATTGTGTGGTTTATGATTGACGAGAGGATGTACTTCATGGTTAGGTAATCTATGGTCATGAATATCTACAGCATTTTTCCTCTTAGGTGACGCTGACAATGGCACATGTTGATCCCGATCTTGATCAGCTGTGACTGAATCTGAGCTTACATTATTCTCTTCACTTCTTCTATCTTTGTCGTCATTTACAACAGGGTCTTCAGGGGGTGGAGCACTCTCAGGGGGAGGCTTTTTAGAGCTCAATTGTAGTCTCAGTCTATCTACTAAATTCATCGTCTCTTGTACACCTTGTTCTTTGGAATCTTCCTTAAAGAATGATATTTCTGGGTATGAAGTAAAAGGTTTCATTATTTCCTGATTGAACCCATCATCTAACATATCAAACTTATCAAATTCAAATAGCTCGTTATCTTTAGGTTGAGGTGAGAAAATTGATCTATTTGCGAATGTGTTAACAGCAGAAGGAATTTTAGCACTCTTAGATATTTCTACACCTTGAACATGACTTGCGTCTTGATTAATGTATTTTTTATCTGGTTCTACAATAGAGTGTTTCCGAGTATTTCTACTCATTGCACTGTCAACATCCATAGGATCCATATTAATGGATCGAGCATCTAGGGGTGTTTTAGGTGATTTTATCATAGTATTCTCGTTGAGATTAGCTTGAATCTTTGCTATCATTCTTATGCTGGTCTTATCGGCTGAATCTGAATCAAAGGCTTTGTCTTCTGTCATATACTTTTGATGATCTCCTCTCTTTTCTACAGGTGGTGGATGAACATTTGGGCTTGGAGCCTTTGGCAGCCACTTATCGTTATCAACGAAATCGCCATGTAACATGCGAGGGCTCTTACTTCCACTAAAATCTATAGATGGTTCAGTAACTATTGGTTTCTTCACTGGAGACAAGGCCTTTGTATTGCTGCTAGCATGCTTAGTATCACATCTGACACTCGACCTTCTTTGTTTGACAGGTGTAGCTAGTGTTGTTTCAGTAAGTACAGGTAAGGACTCTTTTGTAACAGTTTCTTTTATGCTCTGGCGTCTACTGGAGATGCTCTTATGTTTGGATTCAGTAGCTTTCTTAGGGCTTGCCTTAACCGGACTTGATTTCGCTGGGCTGGACTTAACAGGGCTGCTTTTAGCAGGACAGGCTTTAACAGGGCTTCCTTTGGCTGGGCTACATTTAACCGGGCTACATTTAACCGGGCTGACTTTTGCAGGACTTGCTTTAACAGGGCTTATCTTAACAGGGCTAACATCCGACTCTTCTGATAATTTGACTTTCTCCTCAATCGATACACTACGACGACTAGGTTTGGAGCTCTTTACTTTTATATCATTTTTACTGGGAGGTTCAGTATTACGTTCTTGAAGATCTTTCTTTAACTCCTCGTTCTCTTTCCGCTCCGCAGATGGAAGTTGATGGGGCTCGCGGCTCTCTTTCGTCGGATGGTGTCCAGCGACATTGATGTCGTCTTTGGATGGTTTTCTCTGTCCGGAATCAGACTTGTTAAGCATATTTCCGCTAGCTGTAGTGCTTCTGGTCCGAGCACGTGTTGCGGCCCTCGGGCCACTGGTTCGGTTTGATTCCTCTCCTTGAGCAATCGGTGAGGGTACCCTGCACTCGGGCCCCCGTTCGGAAGTTTTAAGCTTCTTGTCGGGGGCCTTGGGCGGGGATGAGTCACCAGATAAGCTCTTTCCTTTTCTCCGTCTTCTCGGTCGTTTAGGAGTAGGGCTACTGGATCCAGAATATCTTGATCCCTTAGAGCTTTCAGAATCACTCGAGGCACTAGTGGAAGACAGTGGTCGAGACACCCTGTCGAGAAAGGGCAAGTCCACTGTCGGCCTAGGTCCTGGAGGTGAAAACAATGAAGGTTGTCTAACAGGTTTTATTTCTCGTGCCTTCGCCGTGGGTTTGATCTCAGGTTTTTCAGGTTCCTCCTCAGAGCTTGAATATGACGAACAACTACTACTGCTTGAACTGGATGAACTAGAACTTTCTTTTACAGATGTCTTACTTGATTTCACATCATCTTTCTTTGGAGACAATTTAGGTGCTATCTCTGTCCTAGTCTCTTCCTTCTTTTTAACATCTGTGTCAGTATTTTCTGTTGCAGGCAATTTGCTTCCCAAACCACTCTTAATATGAGCAGCTGCTTTTTTAGCGGCCTGACGCTGTGGCACATAAGCTATCGGTTCCTTTTCAGATACATCTTTAGATTTCTTTCGACCAACCTTAGCAGATTCCCTAATTTCTTTAACTTCCTTCCCTTTCGATTTTATTTTCGATTTTGGTTTATCATCACTGCTAACTGGTTTTTCAATTATCGGCTCTTCCTTTTTAACAACTGTAGTTGAGCGCATATTTTCTGAAGCTTTCTTAGCCGCTTGCCTTTGAGGCACAATTAAATCAGTAGGATTATCTTTTTGTTTTGTTAATTTAATGTTTTCTTTGTTCTTAGCTTCTTCGTCAGATTCAGTCTTAACAGGAGGAACTTTCTTTTCCTTGATGGAAGGTTTTCTACCCCTCTTCTTAGGCGCAGGTTTGTCATCCACAGCAGGACTCTTCTTTTCAGGTTGTGTTGGAACAAACTCCTTCATTGCAGCTTTAGTTCTAGGTAGTGATTGTTGGGAATCATTTCCACTTGGTGACTTTATTACTTTTAGTTTCTCTGGCTTAACTTTTTCAAGTTTAACAACTTTATCAGTCTTTACTTCTTTGTGTGATTCATCTTCACTACTATCGGAATAAATATCAACAGGGAATTTACTCCTAGTTGGTCTCATTGGCATTAATTCATCACTGTCAGTTCCAGAATGAGATACTTTTCCAGAAGCAGCCATTTCTTTCTCCATTTGTTGTAAGGTCTTGCTTCTACTTATATCTTTCTTGAATTTGGATTTCACAGACTCATCTTCGCTGCTACTCTCAATATGAGCTTTAGTCTGAGGAATTTTCTTTTTCTTCCTTTCTAGTTTTCTTGGCGACCTTTTGCCTTTTATAGGTTTAGGTGAAATCTTTTTCTTGGGTGAAGATGAAGCCTTCTTAATATCTTCCTCAGTGCTGGAACCAATCGCTCGTCCCCTGTATTTAGAAGTGCGACTGATTTCAGGTGCACTTTCTTCACTGGAGAGCCCACTATACATGCTTCCACTTCGACGCGATCCGTTTACGTAATGTTTTTTATATGGATTGCTTACCTTTGACCCTTTAATCATACCATTACAATCTATCTTCTTTTCATCACTAGAATCTGGAGGTGCAATGCGCGCTAACATATCGTCAAAATCATTTTTATGATCAGCAGCACCAGAGTGCGAATACATTCTGTCATAAATAGATGGTCCATGATTGGCTTCGATAATAGCAGCCAAGTCGGGCCCACACAACGTCTTTTCCGTGGACAACACAGCAAGCTGTTTATGAAAGGTTTGCTCGCGCATACGAAAGAATGAACGAGATAGTTTTTCTCTTCTACTAACCATGTAACATAGATTTCTAACCCTCTCTAAATCCTGCCGTAATTGTACAAACATTTTCATCTTATCCAGGTCTGCCTGCTCTTGCCTATGAGTTAAGAGCTCACAATCATCAGATTTAGGTGGCAACAAAGGACGATTACGTCCAGCTCGCCTTTTCAACTTCCAGTAATTGTAAATGTAATTTATTGCTTCTTGGTCGACTTCTAAAAGATGTGAACTAATATCTTTGACACTAACATGTTTATCAAATTCACGTTCAATTTCTTGCAGGCGAGCCGCTCGCGCCTGAGTTTTTTCCTCCGAAGTCATATCCTTCCGCCGCTTCCTTTTGACTTCCTCCTCCTCGGATCCAGAACCCGGACACTTTTCTTTCTTAGAATTGACACTATGTTTTTGACAATAAGAACGTAACTTTACACCATCGTCCGCATTTTCGTCTTCTATTATTGCACGCATTTCAAGTCCATGTTTAAACGCACATGTTACGTGATAAGCAGTCTTACAAGTCTTTACGGAGCACTGGATACAGGCTCCTTTACGTTCACGACACAACACGCACACTAGAGACCAGCGCGAGGCTGGGATAGAGGATATTTTAGTGATGGGTTCCATTTTTTCCGCACAACCAATAGACACCTCTGGTATCCAGAGGACGCAGCTGACGTGGGCCCACTTGTGGCCGGAGGGCGTGCACTTCATGGCGCCGCCGAGGTTGGGGCACAGCACACACGTGGGGCGCACGCCGGTTCCGCACGGCCGGCAGAGCCACTGACCTGCAACAAACGATACGACATCAAGCAAAATCCGAGCCACTGCTACTGCCACTCGAGAGCGCGTTCTCTATTTGGACACCTACCATCGGGTATGACAGTGATGCCGTAACACGCTTGGTGCACGCAGATATTGCACGAGTCACAGAACACCATCTCATTGCCGTCCTCGGAGTCAGGCGAACGACAAACGTCACAAATTACATTTTCGTCGTACTCGATACCAAGGCCCTCTTCAGATTTCATTATTGCCTGAATCTTATCCCATGTTCGGACCTGAAAAGTTATAATTTCAATTTTATATTACTTTAGCTTAGAGTTTGATAATTTTTTGTAACTTACAAATAAAATAATAGTTGTAGGTAAAACATGTTGTTTGTATCTTAGTTCACAAAAATCGAAGGTATGTAAAAAAATTTGGGGGTGTCTAATTAGTCACTTTGCATTAAAGTATAAAAAATATAGATAAAAATGTAATCTTATTATGGTTATACGTTTGTTTGCAATTGAAAACCGCTAAGTTTCTATTAATTAGGTAAAAAGCGCATGTGGTCGTGAAAACAATCTAACATAATTTTTGCGTAAAATTCGCAATTTAAAAAAAAACTGCAATTTCTTGAAAAGATTATGCTAGGCAACATAATCTAGAATAACTTCGCTAAAAACAATTTTCATATTTCTATTCTAAATAGTAGTTGTCTACGAGGCTTCTGCTTTTAATCGAAAACTGACAAAGTTGTGCCCCCTTCCTGATTTTGAGAAGAACCCTGTAAACCTAACATTCCTCGATTTGACATCGGACTAGAAATACGTACAATGCCAACGCACATCAAGAACAAAATTATAGATATATTAGGTTCTAGGGAGTATTGAAGGTCAAACATCGTCCTGCATTGACCTCTAGCCAGCGGGGCATCAAATATTAGGAGAAGAAGGCTGCGGTTTGTGTTCCTATTAGCAAAGGCGGATAACTATAAGTAAAACGCAGCATTGCCAAATGTGGAGAACATTAAAGCTGTTTTTGCATAAAATGCGCTTAAAATACATAAGCATTTTTTGTAATTTTTATTATAATTTAAGATCTACTTATGGAGAAATCGCTGATTCTTAATATTTTTTTGATTCATTTCATTATTATAAATTCTATAACATTTTAATTTATGACTATGTAAATTTATTTGTATTTTTATAAATATATTATTTGTCAAAATGTGTGTTTAGAGTTCAACACTGGGTGACCGTAGTCTGTATAATTAATGACTTTAAACTACATACTATTTATTTTGGACATTTTAGAAACATTTTTATCAGTAAAATGTTGACAAAAACATAATAACAAATCTTGAAGCTCATAGTAATTTTAAGAATTCACTGAATTGCTTTATCTCTCACAAAAGACCCCTCAATATCTAGGGAATAAACACATTTTTTTATCCAATATTATTCCTATTACTCCTCTATTCTTGAGGTCACGAATAATTATATTTTAGAGACGAAGTTGGTAAGCAACAAGTTATTTCGTCAACAGTGGTTTCTAACTAACGACAAGGCGTATTAAAGGCAAATTGCAAATAGAAATCGACATATGAAAAAACCCTAACTCTCTTATTTCCCGTTTTTCTGGATGTGTTAAAATAAATGATAATGCAAAAAGAATTTTTCTATTATTTATTTTAGGCAGTTTACGATACCAGATGACTATTTTAATCGTTCGGAAAATGTTCCAGCAACTGTCTTTAAGACAACATACAACGAGAAAGAAAAAAAATTGACCTCTTCAAAATAAATTGGCCCGTATGCAGTAAAAAAAGTAAAGTAAAAAGATCTTTATTTTAAAGAAGATTGATACATAATTATTGTAGCTCTGACATCCACATAAGGTTTCCCTGCGGCGTGTATGTATTCTATTCATGTGGTCATACGGACCAGGTCAACATTTTCCAAAATTCACCCGGTATGTGTGTTCAATTGCCAGTAAACATAAGCTCTTGAAAAAATCAATTTTACAGCAAAGGGTTATGCATGGATGTTAACAAGTGTAAAAACACAAAATTCGTATAGTTGAGGGGGAGCGCACCCTAAAATTGGGAATTACTTGTCGATGAAACAGCCTGAATTATTTGCCTGTACGACACGTATATCAAATAGTTTAGATATAATTTTCGAATGCTTTACAAAT
Organism: Marasmarcha lunaedactyla; assembly: GCA_923062675.1. Classification (NCBI taxonomy): domain Eukaryota; kingdom Metazoa; phylum Arthropoda; class Insecta; order Lepidoptera; family Pterophoridae; genus Marasmarcha; species Marasmarcha lunaedactyla. Next base: position 4,453,401 of record OV281339.1, on the reverse strand, counting down.
ATAACTTACAAGAATAGAGGAAGCAGGTTTGCGTTTAACAATCTTAAAATAACAGTTCCTAACACCAAAACAAATTTAACAATAAAAAATACCGTTATTTAGTTAAATATTTAGCTTGTATTATTTTTACTTTATTTTACACGCTTTCCCAAAAATATCCAAAACAAAAATGAACACAATATACATAAAAATATACAAATAAAACGCTGTCGGGAAATGTTAATGGGAAAACGCACAGTTTATTGATCTGTTATAGCCATCGTACAGTCTGCAGGCTGTTCGCTGAACCGGGGGTATTTCAATATATGAACCAAACTATTTAAATTAACAGTACATTAACATCGCAGCACTTCAATGTTACATAAAAATTTATATCATTTTTGTGTATTTAGGTCCGGCATAGCTTACATAAAAATTATACTCAGACGTTTTACCATTAAAAAGTAACAAACATTCAGTGTGCGTTGTACCCCCTGCGATGCAACGTAACATTTTTTTTAAATAACCTCGGCGATTTCGCCTGACGGAAAGATGACGCGAGGATGCAATAAGCCTGTGCAATAGAAAACTATTCACTCTTAAGTATGAAAGGCCCGGGTTTGTATTTTTTGGAAAATCAGACGCAGGCAGATCACTCCATACTTTGGCAACACGAACCAAAAACGAACTGTGGAGACGCTTCGTTCGGATTTTTACAAGTTTTTCTACAGGTTTCAAGTTTGGTACATGGTGCATGTTACAATGTATCATGCATTGAACCTATCATGCATGAGAAATCGTGTCCGAAACCAATATACTGTTTTGTAGTAATCTTTCAATATTTCCCAAAACTCATTACGAATAAACAACAACTTTTGAAATATGCCTTTTGCTTGATTTCGTTAGATATTCTTGTCGGGTATTTTAACTATGGCAACTAAAGGTATTGTGTCACACCTGAACGAAACTTGAAAATATCGTTCGGCACAATATTAATGTTACCTTATCACAGAATGCATTATTTTTGTAACTCTAGCAGTCTTTAATATGCTCTCAATTTCTGCAATGCAAATCTCTCGGTATGCAACGATGCAATCACAACAGTTAAAAACCTCACAAAAGCACTCTGTCGCTATATTGCTTGCGTTTCGAGGACACCTCAATTAATAGGAAGCAATATTCACAGGGACTAATCTTGTAGCTGTACACACGAAGACAAAGCCTTGTGAACTACCTATGAATTAATTTCTGATACAAAGATGGTAAGATATCTCAATAGAAGCTAGAAAACTTATATTTAATGTGATATATTAAATAGCGTGAAATTACGAGAATATTCCATTTCGCTGAAGTACTATGTCAAACAGACGAAGCGAATGTCGGTGTAAAACATCAATATCGGTTAATGCAAGATGCAGCTCAATTCAAAATAATTTTAAATTGCCTGAGCGTCGCGATGGTTACGACGTACAAAGACGGGATCGGCGGATTCATTACTTCGGTTATTGCGTAGCTGCATCTCGAACAATCACAGAGCATCTACAACAGCGGATCGTTGTGCAATGTACCAACGTTAATTTAATTTTTATCTTGAATGTAAATTTCTTTGAATTTTAGTACTAATTATTTTGTTTTCAATTATCAATTCAACAATGTAAGTGAGGTTATATTCACGTATAATAATTGATAGAAGCTAGTCGACATCAAAAAATTAAACAGATGTATTTTAAAAAGCCATACTTATTACCTGTTCAAGAAGAGAACGAAAACCAATCGAAACAAAATCTAAATCCCATCAACAATATTGCCTCAGCAATTGTCAGCATCCCTCAGTGTACTTAGACTGTGCCCTAACAGGGTGGCAACCCCTGGGCGGACGCGCGGGCGCCCCCTCCCCCATCCCCCACGGCGTCCGCCTTACATCTACCCACATACCCATCATTAACTACAAAACCTACATTTAGTGCTTCTCTAAAAGCATATCGAAAATGTCTTTGAAAACCGGTAAACGGTTATGCATTATTAAAACTTTCACCACGATATTACCGATATTGATTTTCGCTATAATGGTCGGACACATTCTCAATTAGCGCCATATTCCCCGAGCAGTATTCATCCATATTCAAAATACTAGATGCGCTATTTTTAATGAAAGTAAGCGGAATCGAGTAATTAGTACAAACGTATTGCACAAAAATTACATCGTTAATATTGAAACGGATGCTGTATGGAGGCACAGGTTGCAGGGGGGGGGGCAGGATGGGATGGCTGATTCGATTGCATCCCTTTAGTTAACATGGAGTGAGGGTCAGCTTCCCGCGAAAACCGGCCATTGATTTATTTACATTTCTCTGAACGCAGCAAATAGAACCTGATGCTGCGAAGCAAAGTTCAGCAAAATAATTGTACGTATTTTCCAACAATTTAAAATGTAAAGTATTGATTTTAAGACCCGATAATATGGGATGCCTTGTTCTAAGTAGAGCTAATTCAAAAATGAACTATGACAAGCTTCAGCTGGCCTCATGTCATATTAACTGATTGGCGAAGGGAATAAATGAATGATAATATTAAAGGTGATCGAAAAACCTATTAGTACGTATTTCTTTATTAAATATAGTCCATTAGCTTGCGTTCTTGTTTTTGTAACCCCATGGTATTATTATTATTTTTATACTGTTTATATTTAAGTTTGCATATATTTATATATCATGGATATTCTATTTATTTGTGGATAAGTAGTTTATATTTATATTTAATACATTATGTAAGTATAAAGGCATTTGTTTATAGTATTTATCTTATGTATAACAATATATAATTTAATCCACACTAAATTATATACAGTGTTATTTACAGTCTCAGGTCTGTTGGAAGAGATTTTTTTAGAAATAAGCAGTACCTTTGTATTGTTTAGTGACTACTTTTTATACTTTAATTAAAACCTGTCTGTACATTAATTATTAAATAAATAAATATATCTTAAACTTATCGTTTGGTTTTTAAAATAAACTATCAATACGCGCATATGTATGTGGTTAATGATGTCCCAGGGGTTAGGTTTTAGGTAGGTTTACATGGCAGCTGTGGAAGCAGACGGCTGGCGAGCGTCGCCGTAGCAACGCTCCCTCGCAACAGGTGAACCCGCCACAGGACTATTGATTCAGTACAGTTCTCCTCTCAAAATACACACACGATTACATTAAGTAATACGCATGGTGCTTGTGATTTATGTAGTTGGCAACAGGTTCGGACGGTCGGGTGAAATGTTTTGCATCCTTCATATCTTTATCTTCGAAGGCAAACATATTGTTTGTTTTCAAGGGACTCGAACGATTAGTTCTCTGTGTAGTGGACCTTTTTTACGTATTACGTGCATCAATCAAAATGCAGTGTTTTTAGTTGGTCACAGGAGAACATTAATAATATCTTCAAGATCTTATTGAGATGAGATGGTTAGCTAAAGGGGTTAAATTAGAGGGTAGACTGTGGGTACATCGAACTGATCTGATGATGGATCCCAAAACTAGGCACCGCTAGCTTTGGGCTTACTGTAATTATAATGAGATACATTTAGATTATATATGTTTTTAATAAAAGTAGAGACATACAAATAAAAAAAGTTTGTGCGTATCATTCTTATGAAGAGGAAAGGTATAGTCATAAGTTAAATTACGATCCTAAGATTTCGTCGAGTATAGTTTCAGGAGTAAATGTTATGGCATTCGAAGTATCGCTTTGTAATATTTTCAGTTTCGAGCGAAATACTACTTGATGCTAAATCATACTCCTACGTGTTCGTATAATCTGCTATGTGAAAGAACATATTTAGGACGGGCCAACGCCTATTCTAGGAATATTGCGATATAAATATATATATATATATATATATATATATATATATTGCGACCATAAATTCAAATTGAAATATTTATTTCTCAACATTGAAAGTTACTTGTTCTTATTGACGTCAAATAAAACATGACTCTATCATTGCTGCCCATTGGGTATTTGACTAATTTTTTTTAATCAACAGTAAAGAAATATTGCAGAATAACAGTATGTTTATATTCCATAGATTTCTAGATACAGCGATATGTTTGAAGAGCTGCGGCGAGTCTCTGAAAAACGTTCCATACAAAACGGTACCGAGGTGTGACGTCTCAACGTCTGTAAATCATGCTAAAAATTGTATGAACGTTTACATAAAATATGTAAAAGCTACGTAGATATAGCGTTTACATGCATACTGTCCAAATAAAAATTGTTTTATTAATTGACATAAAGCTAATAATATTAAAAACTTTAACATATTTTATAACAAGCTTTGGCTGCATGTTTAAATTTACCAATCTATTTAATATCGTTAATAAATACAAAACTTACTTTTCTAAATAAATCATAAATACTTGCGTTTTAAATACCAAATCGAAAATAACTTACATTGATTTGAAAGGTATTCACTCCACTCTAGCGAGTTGCAACACACTTCGAGCTAGCGTAGTTTCAAAGACAACTTCTCGGAAGTAATTTAATCAAACTACCGAAGTCTTCTGACAACAAACTGATATAATTTCTCAGAACATATCCACGATACACGACTTTCTCACTCAAAGAGAACATAGCTTTACAGTTCTGACGAAGACGAATTTACCTTAATCAGCCCGAGTTAGCTTGAATTTGAATTTTAGCTTGAATATTTGCAGACATGTAAATTCAAATTCAAATATTTATTTCTGAACATTGACAATTACTTGTTCTTATTGACGTCAAACAATGCATGACTCTACCACCAGTTAGGAAAAACCTTCGTGAAGGAGAACTGGCAAGAAACTTCACGGGTATATTTTTTTCAAAGTAAATTTACAATCTCTCTTTATGTTTGTACAAAATTATTCTTATCTGCATCTGTTAGCTCGGCAAATCTCGCTCCCCCCAAGTATCCAATCGACGAACACCCTCAAACACGGCACCCGTTCACGAACGAATTATTATAGATCATACGGTTACAGCTTGTTACCTTTTAAGCTGGACCAAGTAGCGTAGTTGGCAAACAGCGCGGTGGCAGTACGCCCCAGCCGCGCGTCGTCCCCATTCACCAGTGCCGACAGTCGGGTAAAGCTTAATTAAAACTTGATCATTCGAGTGTATGATGCTACGCTTGGCTTCATAGCCTGCACTTGAGATATTTCAAAACTTATTTTAGCGCTGATTCTAGTTCAATGTCGGGCTTTAGCTTCTAGTACTTTTCAAACCAAATAATAAATGAATATCTACGAATCCTTTTTGTGAATTTAAATAATTCGCGTCATCCTTCGTTCACGTATACTTGAATGTACACGTATTGAAACTCGGAAAGGACTTGCATGAAACTTACCGTAAGTGACTTACAACAGCATTGGAGTTGAACGCCGGAATTGAATTTCCTCAAAGAGCGCGCGAGACTAGACCCCCGATCCCCTACAAAAATGACTGCTGCATAATATTTTGAACTGAGAATGGCATTCTATTACCATACGCAATTTCCAATTTAAAACACAAAAGCAAGGTATCGTGATCGGTTTTCAATTTTATCTGTAGCCAAATCAGAACGACATCAAAGGGACGAAGATTGGCAAGCTTGTAAAGCGCGGAAAATTGAAACAACTATAACCACAATTATGCGACAATGTTAAATTTGGACAATATATAGCTATGAATTCTGATGTATCGCGCATACGGCAGTAGTGTGAGAGCGCATAAACGTGCATATAAATATAACTTAAAAGTAACAATACAATGTATTCATTTTTATTTAATAACGATTATTAGAAACTTAAGGTTTCATATACAAAGTCCATATCGGATTTATTATAAACAAACTGATATTCGTGAATAAATAATTCAATATAATTTTTTATAATTACTTTTTAAAATAGTAAATGATAAAAAGATATAAAATCAAAGGTATCATAAATAAAGCCACGCCACATCCAGTAATGGACGTTCAATGTATTCAAACGGTCGATTCATCAGCGAGAGGAAACGCTTCCTTTTAAAAATTACCTTCAGTTTTTGATTAGGGGTTGCTGCTAACCAGAAACGAAGTCTGTGATTTGAATATAATTATTACGACCATACAGATTTAGACGGTCACGAAATGAGAATCCAGATAGATCGTTCCAGGCCACTGTTTCTCAAAAATTTAATACTACTTTAGTATGAGACAGAAGTTTTCAAAGCATTTCAGAGAAAAATGTTTTTGAAATATTAACAGACAGCTCGGTGCAGTTCGGATATAACTTCGAAAACAACTTCAAAGTACTTTGCATTCAAAAATACCGGGTATTTCCTGTGAGTGAGATTTACAAGAGGGAATCGTTTGTCAAGCTAACAAACGTTTTGTGTAAAACTTAGTCCTCGGAGTTTTTAATAAAGTAAGGCTTCAGAGCGTGATTCGCTCTTTGTTAGCGCCGACTAAAGGGCGCCGTAGCGAAGTCACTCTCAATCAAGGGTGTTGTCAAACAAAATAAACGTATAGCTATTATTACTTTACGGTAAATTTCATTGGCAAATATAAAGCCGCAGATACAAATTTAGACTTCTACTTACGAACCTTCTCTATTTACGACGTGGATGTAGAGGAAATAAATTCTGGGAAACTTGAAATTCTTCCTTACATTAAAGATACTGAGAAAAATGTATTCTCCTTAAATTGTATTAGATTAGTACTAGCAAGATAACAAATTTATTACAGACCGGTAAAGCTACAAACAAGGATTAATTTACAGATTTGTTGCCGTGTTGGACGTTAATAATTATCAGACCATCCTTGGGGATTCCTTATATTGTTTTTAAAAAACATTTTCAAGCAGGTTAGACCGATAACTGAACTGCTACTAAAATATTAACTATTAATTACTAATCAAAGCAGTATCAAGAAATATTACAGTAGGAAGTATGATTTTTGATTATTTAAACATTTATTTATTTGACCCTTTCGCATATTATATAAGAGCAGAACCTACGATATTTTCATTAGCTACAAAAAACGAAATGTAAAGCTATACGTGCCATATTAAGTATACGGCAGACAGCAGCAATCCGATTGTCTGAGGCAGTCTGAGTTTTGACATTGCTTAAGATTTTTTCTGGGCGCTATAACAACCCACGGTGTAGGTATACGCTCACAAAAAGCGATATTTCGTTCCTGAGCTTTCCCTACAGTTTCTTGGAAAGATCCAAGAGCGTGGTGAGAATCACGTTTCTCACGCACGTTTCGTTTATCGCGCTGGTTATACAATGCAAAGGGACAAACTGAACTTGTGAGTTTTATACATTAAAAATTCAATACATGAAATAATAAAATGATAACACACGACATTTGGATCACGCAGACTATATTTTAATCTCCGACGTAACGCAAGTGAAATAATCTTATTAATGCTTCTTAATTTTAAATATATACTTGTCAAAAATTATTTTTCAAAAATATATAACATTGTTTTTTGAATATAGGTCAATTACACGGATGATAAATCTAGAAGTCGATGGATGAGGGCCGTACAAGATCGCGCTGGGTGGGAATCCTCAGGGATACTGTGTCTTGCAGCGTTGGGCAATCGACTGAACGAACGAAATGAACTATTACTTCTTTTTCTAAAATGCTTCAATACCTGACCAAGACCAAGACCCTGCCACTACGTCATGTAGTGATGAAGCATTTTACAATTCACCAACGCAAGAACACATTTCGATACTTTCGAGTGAAATATAAGAAATAAAACGACACTTTATAATACTGTTTAGTATTTTCGTCTTTTTTTAGAACTATCGTGGGTGCCAACTGTTGCTCTTAGCACCATAACTTGGCAACTTAACATTCCCACAATGGCAACATCCTCCTAGCAACTAACTTTATTGTGTAGTAAATGAATTTGGAAGTTTGTATTGTACTGTGGGTCTATTGTGTCTATTTATAACCATTTTTCTCAATTCGCCCTTCTGTAAGTTTTGTTGTACTCTTGAAACTCTTTTAGAACGTCGGGTTATTTTTGATAACTGATTGACAGATTTGTTAATTTTCATGTTGCGTTTGGATTTTCATGATTTCTGTTTATCTTCTGTATTGTATTGAAGTCAAAATATGTCTGTGCTCAGTTTGTTGTTCGGCTTTCAATTTTGCTATTAAAATTTACAATAAACGAGTCATCCAGAATGATCTAGGTACTTGCGTAATTAAACTAACGTTAAGATTCCCTTAAATGTTATCACACAATATGTCTGTGACATCGTATATCCCAAACAAATGGTTCAATTAAAGTACATTTTTCCAATGAATTTCCAAGAGTTGTTAACTATGTTTGATGAAAATCGGTCATTCAAAAGTAATTCTAGCTATTTTCTTTCAGATGGGAAATTTTTGAAATGCTTTAACAAATAACTTGTTATTTTCTATTTAGAACACCACATGATGACCTATTCCTGATGTATAGTGCCGACATAACCAACGAACTTATCAAGCTAGGTGACTTCATGAAAATAAGGAATTCCAATGACCTATCAACCACCGCATGCAGCATGGCTACAAATATCGTCAATTTATTTCACCCGTATATAAATATCATGCAATCTTACTATTAATAATAACTGCTTGATAAAAATTTTATTCATTCACATTTAAACAGACTCGGATATTTCATACTCCTGAAAACATCAATTAAGTAGATAGAATTTAAACTAAAGAGGAATTTTACCTGCGTCCAGTGATTGTGTGACCGTAGCATGAAAAGGAAACAACTAACCTCCAACTCCTCTATAACCTTCTCGAGCTGATCCTCCGAGACGGGAGGCGCTCCGGCGCGAGCGCGCTCCGCATTCAGCAGCTTCAGCCACGCCGTGTCCGTCGCGTCCAGGTCGTAGCTGCAGCTCGCCTCGGCGCGCGCCGGCGTCGTGCTCAGCTGGTGCTTGTCCGACTGGTAGTGCACGTCTCGGCACAAGTGGATGTACTTGTCCTTAGGCCTGTGGAGGATGATATATTTAAAATACTGTAACTGATGTGGCTGTGGAAGATGATGGACTGCCGCGTTTTAGTTAATTAATTTATAAATACAACTCATGTACAAACGAATAGACGGCGGTTCTAATTTGGTTTCAAAAATTAGAAATTGGAATCCGAATCATGTGTCATTGGTTCACAACTTATTTTTGCTTAAAACCGAGTGGGTATTCACCTTATGCAGCTTCGAGAAACAAGGACACATTAAAATCAATTTACCCAGCTTTTTGAGTAGTCAATAGGAATACATGAATAATAAATAATAAACAATCGTTAAGTTGAAAGCAAAATATACTTATTTATTTTTTGATTATATAGAATAACTGACATCAACAATTAGTACAAAAGCGAACGTGAACCAATATGATTTAATCAACAATATAGAGGTTATCAATTTCAATATACGTATTTGCTTTGAATATCTTGCACCTAGTTATTACATTATTACTTAGAGAGGGATTAACCCCAACACTACCAGCTTGTGAACTGCGAGCGCATTCGGAAAACGTGCCCAAGCCGATGGTAAATAAAACAACGTAATCCAGGCCACCCTATATTTATCAAATTGATGGAAAATAAAACTACCGCGATTATACAGAGAAAATCCAGCTTTGATAAACAGGATTAATTAATAAAAAGAAGAAAAGAATTACCTGGACCTATTGAAGATTGTTTTTTCTAATCTTACAAAGAGATATCGTTCTATTTATAACTTTATTTTAAATCAGTTTAAAAAAAATATTTTTTAATTTGAGACTGGAGCTTATAACTTTTCACAATCTGTATTGTTGTTTGAATTTAAATTGTTATCATAAACTACTTTTTGCACAAAATTTATTGGAAATCTGATACAGAGGAGACGTTTCATTTTCGGCTAGCGCGATGTACACCAGTTCGAAATGTATGGAAAAATGTGGTAGACATACTAAAACTATTAAAAAAATTATTCCCTAAATTATGTTCTACTTTGAAACAAACAAACGAAGCGTCATATGGCCACACCGATGTGATGTTTACATACTCCGCATTGTTGAACGAATATATGAAACAGTATACTTGTACCACTGAGTCTTGACAACTTGTCCTTCTAGTCTGTGGTTTGTTCAGGTCTTTTTGACAAAATAATTCTGACGAAAAAATGTTTGACTGTAGTATGGTTTCAATAATCGATATACACTCCGAGTTACTACTTACAAACTTACCTTAAAACTATGGTATAACTAACATTTGAATGACTTTGTAGGTGTTTAATGTTCGACTACAATAATCTTAATCGTTTTGGCAACCTGAAATAATCAAAATATCCCTTTACTCACTACCAATTTATAAATCAAGATGTTTGCTGTTGTTATATCAATGGTAAATAATAAAAACGGTCATAGTACAATAATTAAATCAAACGAAAATCTCCAAAGGAGCTCGTAAATTGGATAAGCGATCAATTGCAAAATAAAAATAATAACAGAATTGGGTAATACAACATGAACATGATCGATAGCGCCATGTTTTCATTATGTAGTGTGGCTGATTTACGAATTTGAAAATGTTTTCCTAAGACCAAACTAAATAAAATTATGAAATACTATTTATTTATTGCAATCCTAGGAACACCCGTACAAAAGCTAGCCAAGTGCCCCTCAAATATTGAAACGTCTCCTTTGTTCAGAACGATGAAGTAGTCAGCTAAGAGTTGCATTTTTTGATTTATTACTTATTAACCGACCAGACAATTTTTCGTATGATTTATTTTGTAAATTTTATTTGTTTTTCACATTATAAGTTTTGGGAAGGAAGATCATTTTAATACTGTTTGTAGATAACTAGTTTGTATTGTAAAAGCTTACAAAATGTAAAATACTAAAACAAATGCTGCTGCCGTCTACAGCGCGCGGCCTATAGCGGCCGCCTTCAAGCAACCGGCAAAGTTCGCGACGGCCCCAACTAATACACCTTACTTTATGTACACACTACACTAACCTTTATTACACGTTTAATAAAGACGCATTATTTTATCAGAGCTCGCAACAGTGAGCTTTGAGTTTTGAAGATTGCCAATTGTTTACAGATTGTCCGATTATTGAATCGCCCTGGATCAGTAGTAGTGCACCAGGCTAAACAGTCAAATATGGCGTACGCACAGAGCCCACCAAGCCGGCTTCCAAGATAACATGTCACTCTAATGCTGTTTATCGCGAACAAGAGGACGAAGTCGTTCCTCGCAACACACAAGTAAATGAAACTACAACTACAGTAGTTTAGTAGTAGTCCCTATTGTTTCTTTTGTACGAAAGGCGAAATGTAAGACAGTGCAAAGACGTTCAGGCTCTTTCTGTGGACAAGAGACGGGATTGGGTTTTTGAGAAGAAGGTATGTCGCAAGTGTCTTGAAAGGGGTTCCCATCAATATAATAGGAGTAGAAAATTCGTTTGCAAGGTGAGGAACTATAGGTACCCTCATTCACACCGCGCCTTGGTGCATACAACTGCCTCCACGGTGGAAATAGTTCGAGTTGAGGAGGAGGAGATACCTGCTTCTTCACCACCGCCAAGGACTGACGCGAATCCTAATCATGGTCGAATTATGGTCGCCCATAATGGCACTCCTGCTGCAAACCGACCATTATTAAAGGTAGTACCCGTTACGCTCTCTGGTCCCAAAGGTGACTTCGATACTCATGCCTTGTTAGATGATGGGTCTACTGTCACTTTTATTTTATTTTATTCAGGTTCCCATCAATATAATAGGAGTAGAAAATTCGTTTGCAAGGTGAGGAACTATAGGTACCCTCATTCACACCGCGCCTTGGTGCATACAACTGCCTCCACGGTGGAAATAGTTCGAGTTGAGGAGGAGGAGATACCTGCTTCTTCGCCACCGCCAAGGACTGACGCGAATCCTAATCATGGTCGAATTATGGTCGCCCATAATGGCACTCCTGCTGCAAACCGACCATTATTAAAGGTAGTACCCGTTACGCTCTCTGGTCCCAAAGGTGACTTCGATACTCATGCCTTGTTAGATGATGGGTCTACTGTCACTTTTATTTTATTTTATTCAGGTTCCCATCAATATAATAGGAGTAGAAAATTCGTTTGCAAGGTGAGGAACTATAGGTACCCTCATTCACACCGCGCCTTGGTGCATACAACTGCCTCCACCGTGGAAATAGTTCCGAGTTGAGGAGGAGGAGATACCTGCTTCTTCGCAACCGCCAAGGACTGACGCGAATCCTAATCATGGTCGAATTATGGTCGCCCATAATTGCACTCCTACTGCAAAACCGACCATTATTAAAGGTAGTACCCGTTACGCTTTCTGATCCCAAAGGTGACTTCGATACTCATGCCTTGTTAGATGATGGGTCTACTGTCACTTTTTTGGACTCGACTGTAGCTGAAACACTCGGGGTGGAAGGTTGTTCGAGCACGATAAGGGTAGACAGTGTAGGTGGTATGACGACTGATACCCAAGTTAACCTTGTCAATGTCAAAATAAGGTCATCATATAGCTGAAGTTTATTTTTTCTATCTCTTTAATTAGGAAGCACCAGTAATTTACACTAAACTTATGATCTATCGCAATGTTTACAGAGAGACAGTCCGTGAGCTCCATAACTACAAAATCTAGAAATTACTTAGTTTGTGCTAAAAGTATAACTTATTTTCAAAAGTTTTTTGAAAAAGTTCAGGGATTCATAAAAAATTTCAATGTCACTTATTTGGTACCTGAAATAATTAAAAGTTTGCCTAAAAAATTATTGTTTACCATAATTAGTACGATAAAAGCTGGTATAAAACAATTTATAACGTGGAAAGATGCGAGGTATGTTGAAAACAATATTTTCTAACAACCTGGGTGTTTTAATATCATTGTTCAAAAGCTTTTAAATAAAAATAACATCAATGTATAATTGTCTTTTACAGAGTGAAGGAATTTCGTAATACTTTAAAGCCTCAGACTTGTCAGTGAAAAATACTCCTGTGCTTTTGTGATTTAATGATTTAATGAATATTTTTTGTATACGGTCTAATAGGTCAGTGTGTACTTGGTACTGCGGCGACCACACGACGCTGCCAAATTCTAGGATGCTTCTCATGTAAGCATAAAACAGAATTTTGTGTGTCTTGGGATTTTTAAATGGCTTTCCCATACGCATAATCATGCCAAGTTGTTTGTAGGCTTTTTAGTTTATTTTCTAGATGACTAACGAAATTAAGTTTTGTGTCTAATATTACACCGAGATCCCCTATTAACTGTAGACCGTTTACCATAGAATAAGTATTTTTTTCTTTTCTTTGCTAAACTCTTATTCTTATTTTCGCCTCTTCGACATGGGGGGCGCCCGCGTTGCCAACGCAAACCTCTTTAAAATTTCTATTTTTATACATATTTTTTACTTTGTTTTTGAAGTTGTCAAAATGATTGTGAACATAAAAGGAAAAGTGTACATAAAATATCGGCCCGTTATTTTTCTACGGCATTTAACTAATCCTCGTCATTAACAATGACTAATTACTGCTTAAGCACAGATATTCAAGAACATTAACTTCACAAGTGACAAAACTTGTATACAGACTAAAAATACAGAAAAATCAAGTTACACTTACAATTTGAATTCTTGATAGTTGGGTGGCAGAGGGTTCTCTGTGATTTTGACTTTGGGTGCAGGAAGCGAATCCGGATTCACCGGCACCTGCACTCCTCTCTCCCAATCCTGTTTCCATGTGTCCGTGATCACCCAGTACTCACTGGCAGTCAATGGCTCAGAGTCCGGGAGTTTCATAGCTGATATGAGATCTTTCCTGGAAATTGTTAATAGTAATAATTCTATAACAAAACTTTGACAAAACAGAAACAGCAGAAACCATTCAGAACTACAACAAAAGTTTTACAATATGAAAATATTACACAAAAAAGAGTAATTACTGCCAATTTGTCTGCTTATTAATAATTTTTATGTACTAAATACATTAATACAATACATTATTTATATATGTCACTCATTATCACACACAATAATTATACAAATTTCTTTAAAAGTACTACAAAAATACCTAAAAAAACATCTGGAAAAAAATAGGTTTTCTTACATTTTCTTACTCTTTTTTAAATCATACACAACAGGACAATTTTTTAAGCCTTATAAAGTACAATAACAAAGTCAAACATTTCTGTATTTATCATAATAAGTAAAATTATTATTTACAAATATACAGGTTTCACATCAAACAGCATATGCAAGTTAAATTTGCTTAATAGGGAATTTTATATTCCTTTAAACATTAATTTATAATAATGAAGAAATACAGTTATTAAAAAGTTGAAATATAAGTATAGTTGATAAAAGCTGTCAGCAAACATATAAGAGGTTTAGTAACAAATACATTCGCAAGCATATTTTAAAATAAATAAACTTATCAAATAATACATTATTCATATCAATTTATTGGTTGAGAATGCAAGATTTTTAAATTACAAAAATTGAAAATTCACAATGGGGATCAAACCCATAAATTAGACTTAAAGCCTTTCAGAAATAAAATAATTCAACACTGCTTTTTCCACAATACAAAAGTTTTTTACCTAGTTTTAAACATGTATAATACATAAAACAAAATTATTTTGGTCAGAGTAATTTATAATATAAAAAGGACTTACAAACATAAAAACTAATTCAACTTATTTTTGTTATCTATAATACACACCTTAATAAAAGTCTTTATGTGTTCGCACAAAGCAGATCTTTGTATGAAGCATAATGCATTGGATCAAAATAATAAACTATTTCAAATCTAGCTCTACAGTGTAGCACAAATTAATCTCAAATAAGAAAATAACAACTATTATTTGTTATGAATTACTTAATACTTATGAAGATCATTTTATAATGGTAATTTTATAGAAATAGCAAATTAAATGCTACAAGTAAAGAGCTTTATTATTATAAGGTTCGTCACAAACTAATCATAAGTTATATATTTTTAAGCATTAAAATTAAATACTTCGCAAAGCTAAAATTACATTTTACTCAACATTTTTATTATCAAGAAACATGATAGCTCACAGTGGGAATTATGGCCAACAGAAGTTTAATTCGCACAAGCTGAAATAAAATACAAGTTTTTATTCATAATATGAACAATGTCTCTATGTTCTGATTCCAGTTAAAGCAAAAATCACTTTGCCCTCTCGTTTTAAAGGGTTATTATAAAAGAAAGGCACAAACAAACCTGAACAGTTCAGCCGGTGCCTCAGAGGCACTTCTGTTATATATGGAGGACATCTTCAAATCACTGACGGGACGTAATTGCCAGAGGGCGTCATCGGGCTCGGTGCGGCGGCGCTTGGACGTGCCCGGCTCCTCGCCCCGCGCGCCCCCTGCGCGCTTGCTTCCTCTCATTGACATCTCTATCTCACAACCTACATGTTCCTTAACCCCCGACTACTTTGCACTTTGAACGTGGAAGCAACATTGTATAAAATCTCACATCAACAGTTACATGGTAACACTTTAATTTGCATCCACAAAGTAACCGGTAAAACCTGAAACAAAAACAACAGAAATCAAAAATTATTGCGGTACAGCTAATGATTAAGCTAACTAAATAACAATATTAGGCTCTAGAGGTGATCGTTGAATCAATAAACAGTTTTTTAACAGCTTTTCATTCGTCAACACATGAACTGTTATTCATTGATGAAAAAACCGGTTGAAAATATTATCTGTTAATTTATGTCAACGAACATGACACACAATAGTTCAATTGACATTATTTTATTCAGTTCCAAAAAAGCAGCTGAAAAAATAAACTGTTAATTTCCTAACAGTTTCTACTGAACGGATAATTTCAATACAAATTTCATTAATTTATGAGAATCGACTAGTTTGCAAACAAAACACTCAAATGAAAAAACACATAGAAAAGTGAACCATATAACGATATAAATAAGAAACACAATGGTATTTATGAAAAAAATACTTCAATCTTCAACATATTTTTTTAAATACAATTTTGCTCCTTATTTATCGCAGGACAACGTTTGATATGAGTCAAAATCCTTAGAAGTATTTTCTCAGACTACAGTGTCTACGACCGGGCATGTGTCGTCTGCGTGGCTTAGTTTCTTGGGATGATGAGACGCTAGTCATAAAATATTTGTATAGAAAAGCGATCCATATTTCAATATATATATAGGAAACACAATCATAAAAAAAAACACTTTTCGTTTAAAACCATCAAAATCTGTTATTAAATTAACACCTTTTTTAACCTTTTGACCATTGACGATAAACAGTTAAATTTCATTCATCAAAAAACCGTTAATGACCCATGCCTATTACGTCCCTAAACACAAGGTGATTCTGTACAACCCATTCATGACAACTTTGTGATCACCACTTTGGGCAACATTTCACACTAGACTGTCAAACTATCCAGAATGTTATTTAAAAAGTGTGGCTTAACCCCAAATAAGTTAATTTAGTTTTAGAACTGATAATAGAGTTCTTTCTTTGTAATTGTTTTATGTATTTTGAGCTTCAATGTTATGATGTTAGAAACAAAAAAGACAACCAATTATTATGTATGAATACAGGTGGTCAGCAAACATTATCCACTTTTACCTCCAAACTACATAAAACTTAATGGATCTATAAGTTTCAAAATAATAATAATGAAAAATTACAATGAGAACGAACAACAATTCTGTTTGACGTTTCACTTTTTTGCACGAGTGAAATATATGGCGGGCCTACAGACAGATATTACAGAATGGGCAAATAGTAGGTCCCCGCGCTTTTTACAGTTACTTTTAATTTACCTAGCAATTTATGCACACAATATACTCGTAGCATACACTTGACATGACTAATATAGCTTTATACACTGCATATTCCATAAATATTTATCTCACGGGCAGTCTCCATGATAGACTACATAACAAAATTGACAACATAGATAGCAGCACTGTTTTGTTGCCAGATTGACGTGAGCTTACTTTTCATTTCTTTTCCAATTCATTGAATGTAGATGGTTTATATGTTGCAAAAATCATTTGTGTTTAGGTTTCATAAAGGAAGTAAATTGAAATACCTCATGATTTACGTACATTTTCTATAGCATACATTTGGCGCCATTGATCCAAAAACCACTTAGGTCACGTGACTATGTACGAATCACCAACGCAAGCCAAGTAAAATGGCCAAAACGCACATCGAGTTCACCTAATGTCATTAGTTTTGAAAGTAACTTGCCACATAACTTATTCATTGAAGACTTGCAAGCATAAATTCCATTATTTACTTAAACACAGACACATATTCAATAAATAACGGGTTTGTCAGAAAGTAGCACAAATTATCCCGAATAAAATACAACATGAACTTCTCGAGATATCAATATGAAGTTACCGAAGTTCGTCACTAGCTGGCGCTTTAAACTCATTCTGATGTTGCAATTTACAAAATATAACTTCTTTTTTTAATCTTAAATAATTAAATAACAAAATTTACAGTGTTTTTGTTGTGAAATAATAAAAGCCTATATTTATCAACAATAATAAAAAAAAATTATAATATCTCATCACAGATAATTTTTTTTAATTATTTCTCCTCAATTTGAGGAAGGTAAGGCAATGCCATGCAGCCAAGTCTTACGTTGATTTCCTCTTATCATCATCAAACCTAAATAATCCAAAAACTTTTTTTCTCGTTTATATTATAAGAGAGGTAAAGCAACTACGCCATACTGCCTGGTCTATCGTAGATATAATTTATTCTTCTTTTACTATAATGATAATACAATGTATGATGAAAGTCAATAGTAAACTCCAGAGCTTTTAGCAAAGCTGGGTTTATGCACGCACATTAAATCTTATAGATAGCCGACATTGTTACACGTACCATTCGCGAGAACTAGTTACCGACAGCAGTCGTACCTGCTACGAGCAAGCAACCTGTTCAACCGCTTGAATCACGATCATCCCGATCTAGACATCTTTCATACCAGCCTTCCCAATGTTCGGACAGCGCTCGCTAGATCGTTTTTCATTTTAAAGTTTATTATGTAGTTTGAATATTTTCCTTTCTTTTTTTGTTTTTTATCTTCTTTTGTTGCCTTTTTATGTGTATTATGTTTATGTTATTGTACCACTGTTCTCTTTCGTTTGTAACCTAGCTGCATTAGTTACAACTAAAAGTGAAAACTTATAATTAGCCCTAACACACCTATTTTCCATAATCATGTATAAATTAGCTGTAAGTTTTCCAAAAAGTGTTAAATAAATAAAATAAATAAATAAAATAAAGTGATAGCGTGACTTACTATCAACAAGCGGACTTCTTGGAGCAAAACGAAAAACACTGTCTGCACTCCTCATTGGGGTTTCTAGCTAATGCACATGTGTATGAGCATTACTGCACAATAAAGTGTCAACATTATACAAAAAAACACTAGGTATCTTACATACACAATAAAGAAAAATTCAAGAAGAGCACGACTTGCTCTGTCGAATTGCCCCAAAAAAGCCGTAGCCTAAAAGAAACTTTTTTAATTATTAATTCTCTTTTCTGCGAAAGGCAGGAACTAGGGCATACAGCGTAAGTCTTCAATTAATCCAAAAACACTAATTTGCTCGTCATGTATTATTCAGTAAATTGGCAAAGTAGCACTTGAGACATTAAACTAAGTAATAATTATCAAAAGGGCTTATAGAACGTAGCCAATAAGGTAAGTTAGTAACATTGTGCTAAAAAGGCGTAAACAGGAAAAAGAATCAATGAGTTAAATAATAAAGATCATTGTATTGTCAAAAAATTTGCCCATGGCTTCGCTTGCATATTTCTAGGAAACAATTTGAGGTTGTAGAATTATTAAAGTTTTGAGATAAAAATTTTGCCTATAGGTTACTGATCATATCTATCTGATAGATACGACAGATACGGCATCGTGCCATGCTTAGTTTCTGCTAACACACTCTGCATACGATGGAATGGCCGTTACTCAGAGGCTCTGACGGCAACCAGACCAGACCAGACGATCCAATTGTAGTAGTAGTCCTTAAAATAAAAGTATGTTGGCGACAAATTACAAATCTTTTGCCGCTATGTCCGCTTTTGCCAATATGCTCTCTACCGGCTGTGGACTTAGAAGACTCTAGTTGCTCGCTCTGGCTCTTAACTGCGGCAAAGGTTGTCCACAGCAGTCCATCGGGGCAAAGCGGGCGATGACGGCTCGGTGTACATCATGATATTTCATCAGCTGTCTAATTGTGGTAGTAGGTAGAGTTTCATATGTTAAGATCTCGACTGGGGTGATACTACAGCCCTTCCTATTTTTACCGCCATAATAATCACATTTACCTACTTACGTGGTCGTGTCTCAGTTAAAGGGAAGGAACAGCCACTGCAATTACTGGAACAGTGGCAATTCCAACTGAAACCTGCAAGGCATCATGCCATAAAACAATCGCATTCAATATTGGTACTTAAATAATGTTGTAACTTAGCAACAGTGTTGTTGATTGTCATGTCACTTAACTAAATGGAAAATATGAAAGTCATTTCGTAAATATAATTATTTTATTCTTAAACTGATAATACGTTGCATTAACGCTAAACGCTCTCTGCTTTATCAGGTTATGGACTGTTAGTTATTAAAATGGAATTTATTTGTGCAAATGTGAAGATCGGTCTACTAGAAGGAAAAAAATATTGGGAGACATGAAGGTACAAAGTTTCTATTTTATTACGTGGCACAGAACGTGCAATGGAGGTAATAGATGGAAAATATACCAAGCCCGTGTTGCTAGAAGGCGCAGGTGACGCACAATATTTTTTTCCTTCTAGTAGACCGATCTTAAGTAGAATTATATTGACATTCTAATTACTATTTTAAAATTTAATTGAATATTTAAACTAATGGTTGTATGATAATCCATATTTATTGGCCTTTAATTTGATATACTGACTATTAGTAGGTCATTTTTTGTACTATCTGAATATAATCTTATAAGAATAAACATTTTTTTTAAATCTATGCTTTTCAATAAAATTCTGATTGATGTCAACATAGATAATAAGAAAATAATAAAAAAAGGAAATTTACAAGAATAATTACACTGTTACTGCTAAATTAAAAGAAAAATTACAATAATACAATAATAAAAAGGCTGCATGGGCTAGATCCCTTTGCCTTCCCCTAAGGGTAAACAAAAAATAATAATAAAAGACAATAATAAAAATAAAATATGTATTTTAGCCCATTCAATTAAATTTTAAAATAGTAATTAGAATGTCAATATAATTAAAATTATTATTATAGTAATAGCAGGTCAAAAATGTAACAGCAATAAGAAAGGCATCTGTATGATTATGTTGATTGTTGGTATGATTTGTGTTGACCTTTGTGTGTGCGATAGTTTAAGTGTTTAATGAGTTTTTTTTGTATGGATTCAATATGTCCTTTGTAAGTTGTGTAGTGAGTATTCCAGATGGTGCTGCAGTATTCAAGTGTGCTCCTGATATACGAATAGTACAGTATTTTTACACATTTTATGTCTGAGAAAGGGGCACTTACTCTTAGAATGAAGCCTAAGTTTTTATAAGCCAGTAACCTTCCTTGTAACCATGGATGAAATATGATCAGTGTAGGTGAGCTTAGAGTCCAAAAGAACACCAAGGTCGCGTATAACATATTAAGAATACCACCACCATAAGAAAACCACCCAAAAATACCACTTCAAAATTCTCTCATCCTAAAAATCAAGGAGCAAACATGTTATGGATGTCACTTAATACACAAACATTAGCGATTGAATGTGACAAAGAAAACTGGTTCATTGATAACGGAACGACCAGCCATATCACAAATAGAAATGATATATTCATGACATTCAAACCTTTTGATGTGACCCACCAAGTCACTACAGCCGATGGAAACACCATATGTCCTAAAGGAAAAGGATCTATCGTCATTAAGTCGAACACGAATATGATTACTCTGCAAGATGTGTGGTAAGTCCCAGAGATCAAGAAAAACTTTTTTTTAATACTAGCGGCACAGGATAGTAATCCAAACATAATATTCACGTCCAGGATAGACATGTGTGAGATGAGCATCAATGGCAATACTTGCTTAAATGTACAACCTGTATTGTACAAAATGTACAACCAGCTCAACCAATCGAAGTATGCCTGTCTACAGCCACTTTACAACTGCACCATTAAAGACTTGGACATCAGAATAAGTGGCATGTCAAGGCAGTTATCAAGAGAGAGTTAGATATCGATCTACCTTTAGATAAAGATATGTGTGAAGGCTGCGTTTATGAGAAAGCTCACAGATTATAGTTCAGTACGAGAACGAGAGCAACCGAACCCGGAGAATTAATCCACACCGACGTCTGTGGACCATTTAAACAAAGCTGTACCAAGTTTCAATATTTTAAAGACGACTACTCTAGCTATCGAATGGTTTATTTCATGCGCAATAAGAGTGAAGTTAAAAACAAACTTGAAATTATGATTCAGTCGGTGAAAACTAAAGGCCATACAATTAATTGTTCTGAGCGATGCCGGAGGAGAGTTTGAAAACACAAGTGTCAAACATATTTTAGATAAACATGGTATCAAGCAACGGTTTGTTATGCCTTATACCCCACAGCAAAATGGGTGTAGTTAGTGCGAAAACCGAACTCTTGTCGAGACTGGAAGATCACTTATGTACGTGCACGAGCCACTTCCACAAGAACTATTGGCTGAAATGATAAACAGTTCGGCCTATATGCTAAATCGAACAGGTGCATCAAGAGAAGAATGCAAGAGCCCTTTCGAAGTCTGGTTTGGAAAAAAGCCGAACATAAAACATCTCATAAAAATAGGGAGCAGATGTTTTGTACACATTCCAAAACGAAAAAAATGGACAAGAAAGCCATCAAAAGATATCTTATCGGACATGATGAAGACGGCTACAGAGTTTGGAGTACTGACGGCAAGAAAAACCGTCTTGTTCGGTCGAGAGACGTCATTTTCGATGAATCACTTCTATCATCAGAAGGTGCAAAGACTAAGACAGGTAATCAAAACGCAATAAATAAATTTCAACTGAAAGTGTCACAAGATTGCAATACTTCTAGAGATGAAATCATAGTGGAATGTACAATTGAAGATGATATACATTCAAGAGAGCCAGTGGTACTTACAAATGACGAAATAAAACCTATTGAGCCAGAGAGAGAAGCTCAAGTGGAAACTGATAATGTCTATGATCCGTTGCCAGAAGAACCAAGATAATCGCTTGAATTTGAGAGAGAAGATTGTGATGAAGATGATAATATCAGAGATGACGAGTTTCATGACAGTATCGACCAAAGTCATGAACAGAGATATAATCTGCGTGATCGATCTTCACTCAAAAAACCAAAAAATTCAACGATTATGTAATATCATTAAACCATGTATTATGCGAAGAACCCGTAACTTCTAAACAGGCTAATAACAGTAACAATAAACAAAAGTGGTTGTCTGCAATGAAGGCAGAACTATCATCTTTAAAGGAGCATTATACTTGAAGTCTTCAAAATTTATCAGCCAATAAGAAATACATACCTTGCAAGTGGGTATTCCAGCTGAAAAGGAACATTGATGGCATGATCTAACGCTACAAGGCACGCTTAGTGGCGAAGGGATTTCGACAGAAAGAAGGCATCGGTTATCAAGAGACTATTAGCCCAGTAGCAAGAATGGCTACTATTCGTTCCCTTTTAAGCGTTGCAGCATCAGAAAATCTTTACCTTGTACAGTTTGATGTAACGACAGCATTCTTATACGGAAAAATAACAGAAGAGATATACATGGCGTCCGGTAATGAATGGATAACCTTAAAACGTCTAATAGTACAACTTATGGCCGTTCTGAAAAAAGTACTTAAAATAATGTATCATAAGTATGTGACGTAGTACCAGTAAAACACCAAAACTCTCTTCTATGTTTATTTTTTCGGTAAAATTAAAAATATACAAAAATGCCTGTAAATACAAACAGAAAAATATAAACAAAATTGAAATAAAAAAATAGTCACACAAAATAGAACAGAAATATTAATACAATTAAATTTGATCTGAAAAGAAAAAATAACAATAAAATAAAATTTTAATGAATGAGAATCCTTACCAAAAATTTTGGCTACGCACACTCGTGAACGTAAAAATAAATTATAGGTTTCTTAAAAAAAACTTTGATTGTAGATAATAAAATATCTTAACTATGTAATTTTGAATAATAAACTCGGAAACAATAATAAATAAATAGATTCAAGTTGCTTTGATGGATAATATTTCGTGACTGACTTGTCAAATCAAAACATTGCCGTTCTCCGACACTACGTAATTCCTAGTTTAAAATTACGTCGGGAACGACAAAAAAATAAAATTTACTGACAAAAAGAGGTCGAAATAGACAACCGTCACAATACCCCGGGGGCCGGGAAAAAAAAAAATCTGAAAGATTTTTTTTAGTAAAATTTCAAATTCAAACTAAATCAAAATAAACCGCATATACATATCGAATTTTAATATTTAATCTGCTAAATGAAAGAACAATCAAAAAAAAAATAATAATTAAAAGCAAAATGAAAATTAATATTAACATCCTATAGAAGAATTTTTCTGAAAAAAACATCCTGTATATATGAAAAAAAAAAATAATAATACTGATATATTGCATATCAACAAGTTATTTAATAGAAAAAGAAAACAAAACAGACGAGAGAGAGAAAAAAAAAAATCCTAAATAATTATCTTAAATTACATGGTTCATGAATGATAAAATTTTAAACATGTTCCTGGAATATACAATGTTAATATACATCGTTCAACTCCATCAACGTACATTATAATTACAACATACATTCTCTTTCATACTAGTCTTATTCCAACTACTGGAAATAAAACATCATGCAGTTAGAGTTGCTTATGAGGAATCGTATCCTAAATAAGTCAACTCAACAGAGTTGAACGCAACGGCAAAAGGCTTTAATAGTTGCCATCCGCTGAAAATATTAATAGCTTATGGCTTCTTTAACGTGTCGCTAACTCCCGCACGGTGATTACTATAAACAAGTTTCAGTTAAAGACTGAAATAAATATGCCGGAAAGAAAAGAAAATCATAGCCAGTCGTGAAATATTGACTTTTATAAAATCCAAGGGTCTTTTGTGAAGTAATTAAAATATTTATGTAATAAACATATGAAAATAATTCTCACGGGAAAGTGATTCAAGCGTATAAATAATACACATAGGTATGGTTTAGTTTAACGAGTTACCTTAATAAACGCTCGTGCAGAAGGCTTAATTTTACAAGTTGCAAACCGCTTGAAAAAAAATTGAGAAAAAAAAATTGATAACATTTAACAAATTATACTATAAAGTATAATACAGATATTGAAAATAAGAGTTTACACTCCTAGAATTGCAAATATTAAATAAATTACACAATAAGTTAACCTAATACTACGATGATGATAATTAATTATAAGTTTTGACTAACGTCAATGTTAATGGTATAGCCAAACGATAATGAGGTGCATAGAAAAAAAAAATAAGACAAAAAGAATCGGCTTATGCTCGCCGTGAAAATTCTCTCTCTCTCTGAAAATTCTTCAGGGCTATTTTGTAAAATTTCTGTTTCAGAATCTACATTAATATTTAATAATAATGATCGTAGTTCGTCTACAGATTGCGTCGAAGAAAAATTTATATTTCTGATTTTTAATTCATAAATTATTTCAGGTTTATTAAGTTGTGAAAAATTCATTGCAAAATCAAAAAAAAAAATGTTAAAGTGAAACAAATTTGTTAATAGTCGTTATGCAGAATAAAGCCTTAAAAATATACGTATTTTCGAGTGATGAAAATGAATAGAAAATGTTATTTAAATAGTGAAATTACTGGGTTATAGAATGTTGTGTCTTCAGAAAATTTCTTCAAGGATATTATAACGAAAGAAACTAAAGAAACTTAAATGTCTGAATAATTTAGCAGTATTTTGATATATTATAGTAGATATATTATAGTAGATATATATATAAATATATTATAGTGAATGTTAATGATTGAAAATGGTAACAAATAAAGTTTTATGCCTGACCTCAATAATAATTATAAAAAAATTATTTTTAATGTTGCAATTCTTCTGTTGATATAGTTCCTCCTCTCTTCTCCATAAACTACGTTTGAATATTCGGGCGCCAGTATGTGACGTAATACCAGTAAAACACCAAAACTCTCTTCTATGTTTATTTTTTCGGTAAAATTAAAAATATACAAAAATGCCTGTAAATACAAACAGAAAAATATAAACAAAATTGAAATAAAAAAATAGTCACACAAAATAGAACAGAAATATTAATACAATTAAATTTGATCTGAAAAGAAAAAATAACAATAAAATAAAATTTTAATGAATGAGAATCCTTACCAAAAATTTTGGCTACGCACACTCGTGAACGTAAAAATAAATTATAGGTTTCTTAAAAAAAACTTTGATTGTAGATAATAAAATATCTTAACTATGTAATTTTGAATAATAAACTCGGAAACAATAATAAATAAATAGATTCAAGTTGCTTTGATGGATAATATTTCGTGACTGACTTGTCAAATCAAAACATTGCCGTTCTCCGACACTACGTAATTCCTAGTTTAAAATTACGTCGGGAACGACAAAAAAAATAAAATTTACTGACAAAAAGAGGTCGAAATAGACAACCGTCACAAGTAGAACCTCTGATATTTCTTTTTTATTACAAGAGGTTCCCGAGGAGCTGAGGGAATCGTATTGGCTGCAAAATGAAGGTTTTCCTGCGCATTATGCTGTTCCGGTTCGTGCATATTTAAACAGCAGATACCCAAATAGGTGGATCGGAAGTCTAGGGCCAATTTTGTGGACTCCACGTTTACCGGATCTAAATCCATTGGATTTTTTTACTGGGGCTGCCTCAAAGAGGAAGTATACCGTAAGCCTATACGGTCTTTGGACGAACTTCGCAGTCGTGTCAGAGCAGCCGCATCAAAAGTAAGCGAGCGACGGTACACTAGACAGCTCAGAAGAGCATTTATCCGAAGATGTAGGGCATGCATAAGAGTGGGAGGCAAACAATTTGAATATTTACTGTAAATTAATGTAAAATAAATTATTTTAAATATTAAATGTTGTTTTTTATTAATCACTAATGATTAGACACAATTAAATTTAAAAAGAATTCCCCTATTGCAAATTTGGTTATTTAGTCAAATTTTCTCCTTTTCTACATTAATTGCAATAAGTCACTATTTATAATAATAATAATTGATTTATTGTTTCTTCTCTCACACAGAATAAAGTACATTTTATGTTTACTATAACGAAATTTAGAAAGTACATTGGAAAAATAAGTCTATGTGAGAGACTGGTGTCTGTACTAGGAGACCTGTATGACAGATTACCAGCCTCTCCAACTCTGGCCTAGGTGGATAACATGGTAAATAGTGTGATATGTGATGGTACTATAATTTATAATAAGGTTTATATTAAAAATAAGGTATATGTTATATATGTATGTGTGGTATGTGCGTGTGTGTATGTGCGCGCAACTGCGTGTATGTATATGCGTGTGTGTGTGTGTGTGTCTTAGTGAATAGTACGCATGCGTATGTGTATATATGTGTGCGTGTGTGCATACTCGTATCTATGAGCAATCACGATAAAATCTTGAATAGATCCTCAGTCTGAGCATAGTCGAGCTTTTTCAACCAGGCAGTTACCTTTTTTTTACATTCATTTTTTGTAAGGGGATATATATCAATCTCTTTATTAATTTTGTTATATAAATATCCTCCTAAGAATCCAAAAAATTTACCCGACATGGCAGTGGACCACAATTTAATGGAATGACAGACTGAGTGTTTGTGCCGTTTATTCACTTTGGCAGAGGGGTCAAATTTCAGCAAAGAGTGCTGTTTTAGAATAGTGAAGAGGATGAAAAGCTGTCTTACGGATAAAACATCGAAACGAGAGTAAAGATTTTTAGTGGGGAATCGAAAAGGCAAGAACAGACTCACTTTTAAAACGGTTCTTTGCGCTCTTTCTAAACTGATCAATTTAGTTTTGTCCGACCCTCCCCATGATGTAATACAGTAAGAAATAACTGATTGGCACAGCGATAAGTAAACCATTTTGATTACGTTAAAGTCAGCAGAATGCCGTAGATTTCTAAAGATATAAATTAATTTACGGATCCTGGCCGAGAGCAAGTCAATATGTTGGTTGAAGCTTAGATTGTTATCTATAATAATACCTAGATACTTAATGCTGAAAGCCAAGGTTAGTGGTTTACAGGAGCATGATTGATTGGACAAACAGGAATGGGCAGTAATAGAGTAGTTGTCATGTGTTGCTAAGTTGATATTAGTTATGGAAAAAGGGATGTATTTAGTTTTTTCAACATTAAGCGTCAGGGCACTATCAAGAAGCCAGGAGTACACTGCACTAAAACCGGACTGGGCATATCCGTAAACTTGGTTCCAAGTTTTACCGTGGAAGATCAGCACGGTATCATCTGCAAAGGTTATAATTTTGCCAAATGGTAGAGAGATGTTGCACAGATCATTAATAAAAATTAGAAAGAGCGTGGGACCGAGCACGCTGCCTTGCGGTACACCGTACGTGATAGGGAGAGCATCACTCACGTGATTATCAACACGAACCCTCTGCTTTCTATTGGTCAAGTAATTTTTGAAAAGCTCGAGCTGCAAACCACGAACTCCTAGTGCCTCAAGTTTTTCAAGAAGGATTGGTACCGAGACTGTGTCAAACGCCTTAGCCAAATCAAGAAATACCGATATTACTTTCTTCTTCTCATCAAGTTTAGAAACGATATGGGCAGTTAGCTCCTGAACAGCATCGCTCGTAGACCTATCCGCCCTGAAACCGAACTGCGAACTTGAGAGAAGATTTCCCTTTTCTAGATAATCTACAAGGCGCTTGTTTATGAGTTTTTCAACGATTTTTGACAAAGTAGGAAGTATAGAGATAGGTCTAAAATTGTTAACACAGTCTCTGTCTCCAGTCTTATAAATAGGAATTACTTCTGCGAGTTTAAATGCATCAGGGAATATACCTGTTGAAAACACTAAATTTACGAGGTGGGTTAATGGGGGCACTAGAATTTGAATATATCGTTTTAATATTTTACCCGATATACTGTCGTGGCCAGCAGTATGATCTTTTTTCAGATTTAGAATAGTATTTCTAACCTCACAGTCATCAGTAGGGATCAATGCAAAAGACTGTGCCGGCGAAGGTAAGTGAGATTTGTTGCGTTGTCGATTTAATGATTTTTCAGCTAGGTTTTTTCCTATTGAAGTGAAAACTTGGTTAATGTGGTTAACTGATTTATTTGGGTCTGATTGTGAAATTAAATTTGATGCGGGATTTTTAAATTTATTGGAATGCGTTACTTTTTTTATGGTGTCCCAAAGAGTTTTAGTACTAGCGTTAGCTGCCTTTAGAAGTAATGATTTCTCGTAATCTTGTTTGAGTTTTTTTAATAACCAGTTGCAAAAGTTTCTGTACCTTTTATATATTGTTTTATTTAATTCATTGTTAGGGTTTCGTTTAAATTTTTGGTGTAGTTTGTCCCGATTCTTTATACATTTAAGTAATCCATTTGTAATCCAGGGCTGTTTTATTCTTTTGCGATTAGGGATATTAATAATGTGAGTGTTTAATTTGATTTTGTTTCTTAAATTCGTTAGTAATAAGTCAGCGGCTACATTCACATCCTGCGTTTGATAGATGGCATTTAAATCAAGATTCTGCATGTCTACGTCAAGACCATGGAAGTCTATCTTATTCACCGCAAAATGTTTGTTTTGAGAGTGATTATGCTGTTCAAGTTCCAGTATAAATATCACCGAGTCGTGGTCTGTAATTGATGTCTCGGAAATGTAGCAAAATGCGGGAAGTTTGGTTTTGAGCATAATATGATCCAAACAAGATCCGTAGCGAGTAGGAAACGTATGAGCAGATAGGATACTATGACTAGCTAGTACGTTTAAATAAACTGGGGAATTGGAATCGGAATTATCGGCCTTTATGTCTATATTGATGTCACCCACAATGATTATATTGGAAAAGAATGACCCGGAAAGAAAAGCATTTAAAGATTCTATAAACGGATCAATATTCTTATAACCAGGAGGTCTGTATATAGCGAGAATCAGAGTGTTATTATTTAGGTTAAGGGCAAGGCAGTTGGCATTTAATATGTTGGGTTCAGTTATCGTTACTGCCATATTATTTTTAAAGTATACTACCACGCCTTCATTTTGAGTAAAGTTATTTTTAGTCAAGGCGACATCATATCCATCTATAGATTGTATATAATCGGTTCCAGGTAACCAGCATTCAGTAGCGATAATCAGATCCCAATCCGTATTAGACCTGAAGAGAAGTGTTTGGAGACCTGAGAAGTTCTTGTTTATACTACGGATATTCTGGTGGATGATTTTAAGGCTTGAATCAGGTTTAGTTATTAAGTTGGGACAATTATTAATATCACAAATAGATGACCGAGCTAAAGTAAAGTTGTCGAGGTCGTCATTTAAGTTATCGAATTTTGTTTTGATAAGAAAAGGTGTATATTATAAAATGTGAATAGTAGAAGAGAATAAAAGGTGAAAAAGGTACGTATTGCTTTAAGACTTTGGCTACATGAGTAGTATTTTGCTGAGGTGCATGCATAAATATTATCGTGAATGTGTATGAAGTGTGGAAATGTGTGAGTAGGTATGTATGTGTGTGAAAGTTGTGAGTAGGTATGTGTGAAGTGTAGTTATGTACATGTGTCATGTGCGTGAAATGTTTATATATTGATGATATAAAGAGATAAAGCGCGAGGTAGGTGATCAAATAAATGGGGTGTGTAGTAAGTAAGTTACAATAACTATGAACATTAAAAAATACATTAAAAAAGAGCAAGTTAAATACATAGTCACGTAAGCGAATTAAAAATAGTCACTTGGACAACAACTTCTTAAGATCTAATTCACTATCAATACGTATCACCTGAGAATCCTGAGATTTCTTCAGAAATACTTTTCCATAGGAGGTCCACGTACTGTGAAAGTATTTATCTTTAACAGATTGCCTCGTTAAGTAATACAGTCTTCTACCAAGGCTGGTAAGCGACTCATCAATATAAATCTGTTTGGGTGAACCAGGCAGGCTTAAGTGGGAAGTATTCAGCTTATTGTCCTTGTTTGTTTTATTATAAGACTTGCACTGTCTTATAAAGCCGACCTTACACGATGTTGTAGTTAGGTTAAGAACGATATGATTATTTGAATTATTCTTTGTGGGTATACGATAAACATCATGAATATCAGAGTCTGTTAGAGGGTGATCTATAACCTGGCTGAGTTTTTTAACCATCGTCTGGAGTAAGTCTTTATTTTCAGCGGGTTGGCGAGGAATATTCCTAATTTCGATTGATGAGACACGAGCGTTGCGATCTAGTAGCTCAATCTTATTTTCTAGTGCCTCAATTTTTTGTTCATACGCTCTGTTTTTTTGTTCAAGGTTAAAAATTTTTTCTAGCACTTCATCATACCGCGAAGATAGAAAATCTATACTCTTCTGTAGCTCTGCATTTTGCTCCTTTATAGACAATAGAGGTTCAATAATTTTATCAAATTTTTGGTTTTGATTAGTTTCAAATGCACTGAACATTTCTTTTAGTTGGTTTAAGACTGAGGTAGATTCAGGTGAGATATCGTTCGTACATTTTCGTTTCAATCTACGGGTGGTGAAGTCATTATCCCTATCCAATTCCTTACGAGTTGAGTCGTATATTTGGGGGTCCGATCCAAAGACTGACGTAGAAGTACTTCCCAAATTACTATTGCTTACAGATTTTATCGGCGAGCGTTGAGTCTTCATTTCTAGACTAGTAAAAGAATTAAATTTATTTACCAGATGAAAGGTGCAAGCTGAGAGGAGCGGTGTGCGCACGCAGTGAGCCGGATTTCACTTCACTTAGACTGGGGGCGGAGCTTCGTAGGTAGGAGGTAGTAGGCGTTACCTTGCGGTTGCGTCGAATCGATGTCATGTAGTGTTGTCTCGCTTCTCCAGTCGTTATGCTGTTCTAACGTTGGTACACTGACCTCTTGTTGACTCTGCGCGCCTAGTATCGTCGATGAATTTCAGAGCACTAACTTTAATTTAATTCGATTTTAAAAACAAAATTTAATAAAGCCCTTGCTCAAAGAACGTCCGTACTCCACGGAGACCCAGAGAGGAGAGGAAAGAAAAGAGGAAGGAAATTTATGAAAGATACATTTATGAATTGTACCATTATAAAATCTACTTGAAACAGACATTATTTTAAAATTATTGGCCACCCATATATTCATAAATTTTTTTCATACCCAAGAGGTTTGAACTTTGCTTAAAAAATATTTTTTGCATATTTTTCAAAAATAAATTATTTTGCGTATTTCTGAAAAAAAAAACTGCGTAAGCTTTTCATACTTCTTATTTTTAATCTATCAGCACAGTTAGTCTATAATATTAAAACAACAAAAAACTAACAGAAATCATTCATTTCTGGTCATAGTTTTAAGACAGTAAAATAATATTTAAAAAAAAAGACTTTTCTTTAAAAAAGAAATATCAGAGGTACTGTTTATGATACATTATTTTTCGTACTTTTTTCAGAACGGCCATAAGTTGTACTATTAGACGTTTCAAGGTTATCCATTCATTACCAGACACCCTGTAGGTATATGAAACAACCCGAAGGCTTTGATGATGGCACGAAGAGACTTTGTCGCCTTAATCGGAGTCTTTACGGTTTGAAACAAGCACCACGATGTTGGAATCACAGTTTTCATGAAATTCTAATAGAACTAGGATTTAAACAAAGTTGTGCAGATACATGTCTGTACATAAAGAGACAAGGAGACAAGAAACTCTTTTTATCGCTTTCTGTCGATGACGGTCTCATAGCTGCAACTGACCAAAAGATGGCAGAAGAATTTCTTAATGATCTTAAACAAAGAATAAAGATAACTACGACATCAGCTTCATTCTGAGTATGGAGATTTGGAAATGTGATGGTTCAATTATACTGAAACAAGAAGCATATACTAAGAAAGTATTAGAAAGATTTGGGATGATGAATTGTAACCCAATTTCATCCCTTATAGAAAAAGAAACTGTTGAAACAGGGAAAGCTGATGACGATGCTCACTTTCCATATCGAGAAGCAGTTGGAGCATTGGCCTATCTAACACGAAAGCTTGAAAGCTCGAAGCACCTACCAAAGCAGATTGGCTTAAAGTCAAAAGGATTATGCGATACCTAAAAGGCACAATGTCGTATGGTATAAAATATCATTCCAATCCAAGAAAGGAATACTAAGATGCTTTTAGTGATGCTGATCACGGAGGAGATCTCAACACAGGACGCTCTACCACCGGAGTATTGTGTCGTTACGGAGGAGGAGCGATATCGTGGCTAATCCAACGACAGGCTTCCGTTTCTATTTCAACAACAGAAGCAGAGCTAGTCGCCGCAAGCGAAGCTGCGAGAGAAATGGTGTGGATTACAAGGCTGTTCAAAGAATTGACCACGCTCAGCTCAGCACCAAATCTAAGCGTCGACAATAAAGCTGCAGTGAAACTAGCTCACAACCCTGAATTGTATAAGAAAACCAAACATATTCGTTTGAGGCACTTTTTTGTGCGTGAGCAAGTTGCAGATAATGTACTATAAGTTAAAAGAGTGAGCTCCTCTGAACAAATCGCGGATATTCCCACGAAACCACTTCCAAGGATAACATTCACGCATCTCAGTGAAGAGCTTGGCTTAGTTAACTGAGGGAAAGTGTTGTAGCTTAGCAACAGTGTTCTTGATTGTCATTTCACTTAACTAAATGGAAAATATAAAAGTCTAAGAAAATGGTAAAAAACAAAACGCTGCGCTAACGTTGACAATTTTGTTACTATTATTGGTTACATTCTATACACAAGCAAAGATTTTATTTTTATATAATCGATATGAAACCAATTAATCTCCGCGCAGTCGTACTATTTGTGTCCAGTTGCCAGGACTAGATCTATGTCTAGGTCACTAGAATCAAAAAATTGTCTGTTTAAGACACAAGCAACATTGACGGTAATGCAAAATTACCTTTTCAAAAATTGTACTGCGCAAACTAAGGTATCTTGTGGTGAGCCGTGTAGGTAACAAGCAACCGGCAACTGTGTCAGGGTTGTGTCTGCCATAAAAATTGTCCGTTTGCTCAGCGCCTTTGGACCCCATTTACAGGAAAAAAGTTTAGTGACGCGATATGTAACGCTGCCGTCTAAAAATAGCAACCCATTGGATGCACTAGTTTTCAAAATATCATGAAAAAGTGTGAAAGATTTGTTTCGACAGACAGACATTTGATTTTGCTTGCTAACATTTAAAACAGCCGGATGTGATTTTTTGACACATGTCTTGAAAGCAATGTTTTAATTTTATTAATAGTTTTATTATACTTGAAATTGGCAGAAATAGTTATTGTGTAGTAACAACAGCTGATTGCCATAAAACACAAAATAATAATAATAAAAACAGCCGATGGCCATTACACGCAAAATTGAATTGAATGTGTTGCTAACTAAATGAACTTTTTCAACTAATGCTTTTTGGGAGGTAATATCACGATCATATTTGATTTTTTTAAGTGTGTTTAGTTAAAATGCAGGGCTTGGATCTTGTTTTCACTGACTTATAGCGAAGTTGTTTTATTTAACCAATTTTAGTTTAACCGGACCAAGTTTCATGCGACCATAACCGGTATTCACAAACAATACTCTTAAGGCCTTATAGCAAGCAAGGAATAGGAACAAAAACAGGCAACATGTTTATGTATATCTAGTAGTTTTGCATTTTCTTTTTGCTTCTTAAATGATTTACAAGCAGTGTTTTTGATTTGTGATCTAATTGAAATATTCATCGAAATGTTTAACAAGTTGAATTTTTTTTGTTATTTAAATAAATATCAAAATATATTGGCAGGTGTTTGTCAATGTTATACATTTCTTTATGTTCACCACAAACTTCTTTATTCTTCTCCTAATTATATACTGAAATAAATCTTACACACTGTTTACATAATAAATTTTATTGATATAATTACATTGTAACATTTCAATTTCATTAAAAGATTATAAAACAATTAAAACACTTTGACTAAAATCTTCTTTTCTGTTGTATATCAAAGCATTACTTACATTCTAATTTATTGTTGATTATATCATTGGTTATGTATATTATGATAATAAGAGTATAAATAGTCCATGCATGATATTAGTTTTCCGATAAACCAATTTTTCAATTCACATACAGGAAGTACAATTTGTTTTAACAGGATAATTCATTGGGGTCACTAGAATGAACGCTGGCAGCGCTTTGTTTTGACTTATTCTATGAACCAGAATAAAATAAGCGCACTCCACATGGGGTATCCTCGGAATGCTAGACCTTGCAAACAAATTTGCAATGACACTAACCGAAATTGAAATGATATTAACAAATCAGTGTTACACACTCAGGTACATTGTTTGGAAATAGAAAATTATAAAAAAAATGAAAATCAATAACTTAAAATCTAATTTGAACTGACCTCTCTATAAGTAAACTATTGTACTAAATTAATCATAGTTTAACACAGCATAGTGATAGAAACAATGAGAAAATTAACTGTAAAATAGGTGCACTAACAGAGCTTTTGTTATTATTAACAATGTTATAAAGAAATATATGTAAGTGTCACAATACACTGTATACAATTTTCCAAAATATAAGCGATTTCAAACACTGGATGAAGGACTCTCCTGTTAGCAGTCTTTGCTTTAAGCTAGAATCATTAAAAAATACATTGTATCGATGGGTGATATAATACTAATTTTGATAAAAAATGGCACACTTTATGCTTGAATCAACATACAAATAGCAAAAAATATCAGTTTGTATATTGAGGGTGATATAACTCGGAAGACTTTGAACTATGAAAGTACAAAATTTGATACAGGACAATGTTTAAAAAAAAATTATGGTCCAAAAACAAAAAAGCAAATACTATACAGTCTGCTGACAATTATTGATATGTCACAGTATATTTTTATTGCAGGAACTGAAATTTTAGATGCAGTGTGTTATTCTAGTAAAAAACATATAATCTTGCCATAAGAGCTCTTAAGATAGTCTTATTTCATTTAGGATAAAGTAGGATATGTTTTAACTTTTGGGAAACAAATTGTAATTGACATTCCTAGCCCATAACCAAATGACGAATAAAAATAAGACTTTAGAAGCATAAGAATATAAGTATATTAACAATATTAAACTAAGTTTTACTATAATACTTAGTTATTTGTTATTTTTGGTATACATGAAAGTTAAACTTAGAACTATTATTCCTTCATTATTTATTTATTAACTTGTTATATGTATAGGAATGTGCAAAGATTTGATTTAAATATATATGTATATAAAAATGTGGAAATAAGTTAGAAAACATGATGAATATTTCACAATAATTCTTAGCACCAAAAAAATAACACGTAGATATGGGACATACCAAGTCCTATATATATATATGTCCTATATATATATAGGATATGTATATATATATATATATATATATATATATATAAATAAAGTTTTAGAAAACATATTATTTCATTTGAATAAATGGTACTGATTATCATTTATATTACTATATATTAATCTTGTTTTACTTTTAATTTATAAATAAAAATAAAACTATACTGAACTATTAATAATAAGTGGATCAGATGTTAAGTCTGTATCAGCAGTTAATACAACTACACTACAATCAAATAACTATTACTTAAATCTAAATAGAAATAACTTTTTCATAAAGATCTCTTATTAAATTTAAAAAAAGATCAGTTCCTCGTTGTATAAAACCATCCTACTTTATGGTTGCTACAGCAAACAAGACACATTATCTTTAGAATTTTGCAATAAAATATATAGTTAATTTTTAATATCTGTACACATTGTTATGAGGAAAAAACTTATTTACACACCTAGCTCCCTCAGCCAGAAGGCGTATTTATCGACAGTTATTTTATGTTAGATGTTTAGACCTGGAAAGTCACAATTCACATTAAAACATTGCAAGGAGTTTTACCATCAGAAACCAAACAATGCGTCTCGATCACTATATTAGTCTTCTATATTCATGAGATTGGTGCAAAGGTAGATCCTACGGAGAGTTTGCTGCGTTCATATGATGAAGATGGTTTCTTGGTTCTTTAGAAGGAAGTCAGTGAACGCGTTGATGGGGGCTATGGACTGGAGGGACATCTGGCCGTTGGGCGGCCAAGCCAAGTTCGGCCCGAACACGACCGCGAGATTGCTGCTTGTCATCTTGTTCAGACAACTGCGGTCTTGTACCTGAAATTTTTGCCAATGTGAATCATTGTGCAGCCTAACAAGATTGAATATCCCTCAAAATCTCATGCTTAAGAGTCTAGATTACACAAAACAACAAAACTAAGCCTCCAAATGGAATCATGGCTTTCTACTGGGGACATGTTTTATAGGTAAGCAGCATAATGGAAAAGAAGGAATTCTAATGGAAGTTTATACTTTATACATCAGTAAGCAAATTTCTTTATTATAAATTTATATAAGTGCAAGAAAAATCCAATAAATCCACGAAAATATGAGACTCATTACTTAACACATCTCACTTTCATAAGATAAGTATACAAATAAACAAGTACATTATTACCACGCCGCTCAGAAAGTTTAGCGAAAAAAAAAGGTTTCTATGTAAGGAACGCGGCAATAATTCGATTATTTAAAAGGAAAAAAACAATATTTTTTCCAAGTTTAATCGAATTTAATTAGCTTTCATGAACAAGGCGCCTTCTTAGGATGTTACCACACCAAACTATCGATCGACGTCGACTATACCATTCTACTATCGACCGATGGTCGATCGATAGGTCTGGTAGAAACTGTCGATCGACGTCGTCTGTTCCATTCTAACATCGATCGATGGGTGTGACTTGATGCATGACAGAGCAATTTGATGAAAGAAATGTTAGTTCTTTGACCGCTTACAGAAGAAAATGCTACAAGAGAAAAATTTGATTCAACATAACCGACGAATCACACGCATGGAGATTCAGCACAATCCGCAGATTGGATCGGGAAAGGGTAATGATATTCTACACAACCACCTTTGGGTACGGAGGATTGTTTCGCGCTCAGAAGCAGGCGCACCTGGAGTGATAAATTCAAAGCAGGTTCTTCCCGCCGTGTTTACAATATCATAACAGGTTATACAGACGAGAGTGAAACAATCGAGAAGTGTGAGAAATTTTTTTATTGCCAGTTTTTCTCCTTGATGTGGTATTTAGTAGCATCAGTAGTGAATGGTGGTACACTACCAAATGCTTGCCAGAATTTTTACTGCTGCGAGCAACAAGCGACCGAGCACGGGACTCCGAGGCGCTCTCGCGATCAAGACGAGGGACTTCCTAAACACCACACCGGTAAAACTTTTGGGTCATCCGCCTTACAGCCCTGATTTAGCATTGTGTGACTATTTCTTGTTCCCTAAAATTAAAAACCTCTCAGGGCATACAGTTTTCATCGCCAGAAGATGCGCTCACTGCGTTCGAGAAGCCCGTTGAGGAAAAGGCTGTTGCAATCCGGAAAATGTGCTTTGGAGATTGGAACTCAGACTGAAACTTTGTATAGAGTTCTTAGAAAAGATGTAATACAAAAATATTTCCCATAGAGCATTTTTATTTTTTCTCAAAACTTTCTGAGTGTCCCACGTATAAGAGAAGTAAACAGTGGCAACTTACCTTCCATAAAAACTGTATAATATATTTGAGTAATTTGTAATTCTCAAGTGGTAATCTTTCCAGTACAAGAATTTTCACTTGTCTTGGCTTCTCCTGGTTGGTCCATGCTGCAAAGAACAAAACATTATCGAGAAATAATTCAAATTATGGAATATGATGTGAAAGTTATAACTGTTAAGAATGTAAGTGGTTTTAATGTTTAGTGTTCATAATTTTGTATAACTTGCGACCTTAAAATAGAACAATAAACAAATATAGTAATGGTTTCAGTTTTCAGTTTCAGTTATGAGGGTATTTTGACATAACAAAACAAGACCAATAATTGCTTATACAAATAGCACATAATATGAAACTAATTCTATAAATGCACATGGCATGTGTTTCGTCCACTAAACAGTTTCCCAACTGGATAAAATACTTTTTTGAGTTTTACACTTAGCGCTCAGTAAAATAATTTTTTTTTATATAAAAATCCAGTTCTGGCCGATTTGAATTCTTAAATAATAAAATTATCCATGAGGCATTGAGGGATGTTCAGCAACGAGTCAAACATTCTCATTCAGAAAGTATCGCTTGGTAAAGTGGCATTGATTGACAAGAGCATTCAAAGTTTTTGATATTATTTCATAAATATTAATTTGGCAATTTATAAATTCGAAGTATAAGTAACACTCACTCTGAAACTTTAAAATATCTTCATAAAGATCGAACGTCATCAGGGGTTCCTCAAGATCCTTAAGGAAAGTTTTGAGTAAGACCGCTGCATTGTGGGGGTCATTCCGGAATGATATTGGTTCTCCTCGGTTGCAGGCCTTTTGTAACTCCTTGATCACCAATATGTTGGCAGAGCGACGGAATATTCCTTCTGTTTCTAGGGCTGTTGACGAGAAGGAATTTCATAAAAAATTACTTATTACTATTAGTAATCTGTAGTATTGACATTGGGTTATATTCATTAACTTTAAATTAATATCAAGATTCATTTACTTGTTTGCTAGAATTTATATAATAATAAATCCCCAGACAATCACTAGTAAGCAGAGCTTGTGTTATGGATGACCATACAGCGAACTGGGGGGGAAACCAAAATAAACGTACATATATAAATACAAACAACCATGACCCAAAAACAAACATATGCGTTCATCAAACAAATTGCCCCGGTCAGGACTCGAACCCTCCGGCGTATGAGGCAGGGCTACTTACCACTACACCACTCGGTCGTCTAATAACCTTAACAAAACCAGCCTTATACAACGTTGATAAAAGCGAGAGGCATTAAATGAAACCACATATTCTGTGTATCATTATCAGGCTACACAACAAAAATCAGATGAATGTAAGCCATAGTTTAGTCACAGGAATGTTTTTTAGTTTTTACTTAGTTTCATTTAAACACTCTGTATCTTCCCGATCACCTGATCGTAAGTTTGTACTATAGGCATACGTAGTTATCAAAACGACAAAATTCACGAGCGATGCGACGTTGCCAGTTCGCGTCGTAAGTTTGCAGTACAAACAAGGAAGTACTTGTACTAAATCTTTCCTTAAAATAAAGTACAGATCACGGTTATCTCACTCTAATGTAATAAGCGTAACAGAAATAGATGTATGTTGCTATTGCGCCGGCGG
Source organism: Marasmarcha lunaedactyla (assembly GCA_923062675.1). Taxonomy (NCBI): domain Eukaryota; kingdom Metazoa; phylum Arthropoda; class Insecta; order Lepidoptera; family Pterophoridae; genus Marasmarcha; species Marasmarcha lunaedactyla. The sequence goes on along the minus strand of OV281339.1, from coordinate 4,413,811 downwards.
CGGCTCGGCTAATTAGGTCAAGGGCACAATTTTTACTTTGTTTAGTGCGAAGACGCGTTGCATCCGGGATGCACGTTGCGCAATTAAGCACAGATTATTGTCGCTCACGCGTCCCATTTACTAATGTTAAGTTTTTATTGTGATAGGACACCAAACTTCTTATTAGTGATAGTGCATTTTTATGCTGTGACAGGACACGGAATTTATTTGGTTGGTTTTCTTTTGTGACATGACATGTAACTAAGTGTTTTAGGTTTAGTTTTGTGAGTAGTTTTTAATTATTTTGTAAGTACGTAATACATCCACAATGCCTCGTGCTACATACACGGCGTCAGAATACACTGACATGATTTTTTTTCTGGGGGTTTGTGAAAGGTGAAGTTTACGCGACAGACGTGAATACCGTAGACGTACAGGAACTTAAGAACCGGATTATTTTAGCGTTTAATAATGAAAAAGTTTAACTACAAACAGTGACCTTATTGCACGATTAAATAACAATATTATACGTCGTTATAATTTGTGTACCATTGCAAACGGCGGACATTTCGAACAATTGAAGATTGAATGTGTAAGTGTTACAATTAATTATTTTTGTTTATTATTTTCACTGATCATACCTTCCAACGTTACCTACAACACATGTTTACATTATCATCCACATCGAACCCGGGCGCTCCACTGTGTTGGTAGGTGTGCGAGCCGGTGAGCCTGCCGCCGCACGCGCTACGCTATTCAAATGCTACGTTGCCAATTTGTTACGCGGGTGGCGGCAGGCTACTCAACAAAGGATGTTTACATTTTAACTTAATCATTAAGCTATTTAAGTTCTTTGAAAAACGTTTTTTCGTATACTTCTTGTAAACTTTTTTTTAATAGTTTCGGATTAACAGTAGGCGCTTATAGTACCTATATGTGGTTTCATTAAATGCCTCTCGCTTTTATCAACGTTGTATATTAGCTGAATGAGAATTTGATATTACATTTACAAATTACAACATTACATCTATATCATACCATCAGGTTCCGATAAGAACTCGACGCATTGCCTCACAACAGGTGGTATTGAGTCCACCATATTCGAGTTATTGTCCTTAATAAATTGCAGTGAGACTCCAAACTGCTGGGTGACTGGCGGAGACAGGCTGGGTTGGCCCAAGTTAGGGTCGTCGCTGAGCGGCGCGGAGGTCGCATTCCGAGGAAATTGCTTTGCTGCTTCAGCTGCTCTAGGGTTCTTCGATAGCAATTGACTGTCGTATCTGTTGAGTTTGAGCATAATTTTTAGTAGACTTTTTACCTATAGGAAATGTTTGATGGACGGGTTCATATTCATGTATGTGGAAGTAAAGCTGCAGAACCAAATATTCATTCTTAATGATTCTTTTTTTTTTTGTTTAAGACAATAACAGTAATTTTTACCTTATACGAACTTTGATGATATAACGCCAAGATCATGAAAACTACCAGTACAGTATATATACAGTATTGCGTGGTCTAAACATTGATATGTCCATTAGAATATAAGGCGGAAAGCAACCTATTTGTCGGTAATTATCCTAAAGTAGTTCTATTTTTCGTCGTTCGTTGCGCTCAGATTGGCTGATTAAGCCAGCTTTGGATATATGTGTATTCATTTAAGTAAAAATTGCAAAAATATTATGTCCATTTGTCATTTATAGATTAAATAGTTAGAAAACGTAGCTTTTAATATTTTTTTTTTTGGCAATTAAAAACAAAAGCTGTACGAATTTTTTCACTGGCCTTTGCAATTTTAATTTTGTTCAGCAAATGACCAGACAGTTATGGTCAACACTTAGTTTATAACTATGAAGTGTATGAAATGGTGCCAAAAATGATTTATAATTGAACTATAAAACAAACTAATGAAATATATAAAAATGTCATCAAGTGAGATGCTAATCCAGTTAAAAATTTAAGAAAATACAAGAACTCACTCAAGAACCTGCTCCGGAATTATAATCTTGTCCAAACTCAAATACTGTTGGAGCTCATGCAGATAGTTGACATACATCAGTTTCCTGCCAAACTTGACACTGATGGCCGGCCTCAACATCTGCCAAACAATCTTTATGAAATTCGTTGGATGAACCACATACAATGCTTTTAAGTTCTTCTTATATTTTCTGTCGAAGGCCCTGTACGCCTTCCAAAGCCACGAAAGTGGAGGCTTGTTCTTGCTGCTCAGACCGTAGTGAAAATATATTATACTGTAATCTTGTTCCACATATTTATCCAAAGTGAACATTAGGTACCTATGAAAAAAAAAAAGTTTATGTCAATAAATATAATTAGACTTATCTTAAGTAGATTCATTCTATTACATTAAAATGCCATAAATGGTAAAGTTAACTGTCATGACACTTTTGACTTTGAGATGAGAAAGAAGTTGGCGTTTCTATATTTAATTATTTGTTTTACCTGTCCATCTTTGTTAATATTAGTGAAATCTTAATAAATGGCCTTGTTCCACAAATGCCTACAGCACCAATGACATATTACATATAGACAAGTCATACCCAAACATTACCGCACAAAAAAAAAGGCGTCAACGTAACTATAGATACCTACCCGATATATAGAGTAATATAATTTGTGGGAGAAGGAAAGGATAATACGGTTCACTTGTTGTAAGAAAGAGATATCTATGTACTTCGTGACGTTGCTTCGCACTAATTGGTCGCGAGCGTACGTGACGTAGAACGTAAATTGTCACAACTCTATAGCGTTGTCTCTTTTACTCTTACATACGAAATCATATTACATCTCGGTCTTCGAATTTGGTGAAATGAATAGCCATGTCAATTTTAAAACGTCATTTTAAATAGCAAAATAAAATAATAAATAAGATAGTTATAAAAAAATTGTACTGACGCATGAAAAGAAACGGTTATTCTTCTTTAACAGTAACAGTGTAATTAGTTGCCAAAGAGTGGAACGATTTCCTGCGTCTGTTTTTCCAGACAAATATAACCCTGGAGCTTTCAAGTGTAGAGTGAATAGTGAATAGAATGAATCTTGGACAGGCGTGTATGATCCTCGTCTTCATCGTCACTTTCCATCAGGTGAGATGGAAGACAAACGCCTGCTAATTATGAATATAAAAAAAATTTTTTTGACCTTTAGCCGTGAAACTGGGTTGCACAGGACTAAGCCAAATAGCAGGCAACTGCCTTGCATTTGCATTGCCATTATTGAGAGTGGATAACCTGTCTATATATAACGTTGATAAAAGCGAGATGCATTTAATGAAACCACATATACTATAAGTGCCTACTGTTAATCCGAAACTATTAAAAAAAAGTTTACAAGATGTATACGAAAAAACCTTTTTCAAAGAACTTAAATAGCTTAATAATTAAGTTAAAATGTAAACATCCTTTGTTGAGTAGCCTGCCGCCACCTGCGTAACAAATTGGCAACGTAGCATTTGAGTAGCATAGCGCGTGCGGCGGCAGGCTCACCGGCTCGCACACCTACCTACACAGCGGAGCGCCCGGGTTTGATGTGGATGATAATGTAAACATGTGTTGTAGGTAACGCTGGAAGGTATGATCAATGAAAATAATAAACAAAAATAATTAATTGTAACACTTACACATTAAATCTTCAATTGTTCGAAATGTCCGCCGTTTGCAATGGTACACAAATTATAACGACGTATAATATTGTTATTTAATCGTGCAATAAGGTCACTGTTTGTTGTTAAACTTTTTAATTTATTAAACGCTAGAATAGTCCGGTTTTCAAGTTCCTCTACGGTATTCACGTCTGTCGCGTACACTTCACTTTTCACAAACCCCCAGATAAAAAAAATCCATTGGAGTGAGATCAGGGGACCGTGGTGGCCATAGTACTGGTCCAAATCGACCAATCCACTGCTGTCCAAACATTTCGGTGAGCTCTCTGGAAGACATCACTGAATGTGGAGGAGCTCCGTCCAATTGGTACCACAAAAGGCCGATAATTGGCTAAGGGTAGTTCTTCGGTATATTTAGCAACGGGATCGGAAAATATCTCCAAAAATTTTGCCGCGTTAAGGGTGCCGTCAATAAAAACAGGGCCAATAATCTGGTCCCTGTGTATACCAGCCCACACATTAACAGAGAAGCGGTACTGATGCTCTGACTCCCGAATCATGCGTGGATTTTCAATACTCCAGTATTTGAGATTTTGTTGGTTCCATATGCCGTTGCGTGTAAATGTGCTCTCGTCGGTCCACATGACATTTAATAAAAAAATCGGGACGTCAGTAACTTTGTCAAGTATCCACTGGCAGTGAGTACGCCTGACTGGCCAATCCCTTCTTAAAAGGGCTTGAACTTTTTTAAATTTGTACGTTTATTTCTTTTTTAAATGTTATGCACGGTTCTATGGCAAACTCTAAACTGCTCTGGCTCTATGCAGACTCGATGTAGGGTTGCGGTCAAAATAGTCAAGAATCTGTTGCTCGCGCGCAGTAGGTATCTGCTGCGGTGGGACTCCCTCCTGATGCGCTGCTAATGGTTTGTTTCCCGTGCTGCTAATGGTTTGTTGTACTGCCAATACTATGGTGCGAGCGTTCCTAGGGCACGCGCGGCTGTCTCCATACCTTTCTCGGTTCGCAGAGCTAGAGCTGCGGTTCCGTGGGATTCCCCGTAGATTAAAATCATGTCAGTGTATCCTGACGCCGTGTATGTAGCACGAGGCATTGTGGATGTCTTACGTACTTACAAAATAATTAAAACTATTTACAAAACTAAACCGAAAATATTCAGTTACGTGTCCTATCACAATAAAAACTTAACATTAGTAAATGGGACGCGTGAGCGACAATAATCTGTGCTGAATTGCGCAACGTGCAACCCGGATGCAACGCGTCTTCGCACTAAACATAAGACCTAATTAGCCGAGCCGCCGCCGGCGCCATAGCAACATATATATATATATATATATATTTCTGTTACGCTTATTACATTAGAGTGAGATAACCGTGATCTGTACTTTCTTTTAAGGAAAGATTTAGTACAAGTACTTCCTTGTTTGTACTGCAAACTTACGACGCGAACTGGCAACGTCGCATCGCTCGCGTGAATTTTGTCGTTTTGATAACTACGTATGCCTATAGTACAAACTTACGATCAGGTGATCGGGAAGATACAGAGTGTTTAAATGAAACTAAGTAAAAACTAAAAAACATTCCTGTGACTAAACTATGGCTTACAGTCATCTGATTTTTGTTGTGTAGCCTGATAATGATACACAGAATATGTGGTTTCATTTAATGCCTCTCGCTTTTATCAACGTTGTATAACATGTCATTGTACAGCATTGTAAGTAGCATAATTTTTCCTTCAATCATTAAATCAATAAAATAAGTCAAAATAGACAAACCTCAGCAACCTGTCAGGGTGCAGGTACTTGCGAGGAGGCATTCTGCAGGCCGACACAACGATGACGCGGCGGCCGATCTCGTCGTCTCCTATTACCTCCACCAGCCCGCTCTCGCTCAGCTCCGTGAAGTTATCCGCGGATGACGTGGAGGCGGCGATCTGAATGCGTCCCATGAAAAATGACTTCATTTGCATGAGCATGGTAATTATTGTATTTTATATATTTTATGACGCTGATATCCCTGCAGTAAGTTATTTAAGGCTGTTCTATTTTGAAATCTAGCTATACAACTCATTAGTCTACATAAACTATGGCAGGCGCTGATAAAAACAAGAGCATTGTTTTTTGTTCCGGTGTAGATATTTAATTTAATGAATACCAGTCTGATGTGTGTGGCGTTTACATTCACATAGAATAATTCAAGGTAATTTGCGTATGTATACATATTTTTAATTTCATAATAGATAATAAAAGATTCAACGACTCACAGCTAACCTTAAGTAAAACTAAAAATATGAGTAGATCCTATTATACAGTTGGATAAATAAATAAATTACATACAACAAAAAATATGTTCAATTATTAATTTTGTTCCTAGAATGTTGTAAAGGACAAACACATAATATTTAAGTGAGTACAAATAATATCTACATCTGTATTATGTTTATATCAAACTCTCATTATTGAAATAGATTTTTGAATGACAAAATATTTTCATTTCACTGTGAAGCCCAATAAAGCTTTAGGAAAACTTTTAATATTGTTTGTATGATCTCTTTAATTTTGTTTGTAGAAATTTAGAATATCCTTTATAAAATAAGATATTTTTTAGTAAAATCAATGCTTTTATTTTTAAGTTATTTAAAAATTAAGCACTTTATTGTCAGTAACTCTAAAAAACATTTTTTTAATCATGTAGGGTAGTATTTGCAATATTTGTAATTGTCATGTACCAATTGTCAATTCTTGACAAACTTCTAAAACATTGTGGTTTTAAGTAAAATGTTAGAAGTGTCATATTTGTATAAAACTGTGTATCTAGTTTTTATTTGTGCTCGGGGGTATAATATAGCTATAAAAAAATATTATTGTTAATCAATGTATTGATAAATCTTCAATCACCATGATATTGATGACATTACATTTTAAATCAAGACGTTTGAATGATGATGTTTAGAATCATTATAATATTATGAACTGGGCTATAAACCGTATTTGCTTCTATCAGTTTCTACAAACAATAAACCAGATGCACAAATAACTAATAAATTAAATAATATCAACACCCAGACAGACACAGCACAGCACTTCTTCAATGCGATTTTATACACATAAAATATCTTACACTTACCTCTGTATAAACCTGTTCTGGAGCCTTCCCGAGTTCCTCTTCGAAATTCTCTTCAATCGTGCCATCTGTGGTGCCTTCATATATTTCTATCTCATTCGGGAGTATCCATAATTCAGGTGGTAAAGGGGCTGAAAATCAAAGAAACAGATGTAAAGAAGAGTTTGAAAAGAATGATGAGGTAAGGTTCCGTTATACTAGGATTAAAGTAGGACAGAAGATAGGTGACATTTGTACATTAAGTACCTGAAAAATGGCTCTTCTACTACCACAGATACTTTTACTCCCACAAACTCAGTTTAATTGCTTCCTGACATTAGAGAGATAGAATAATGCAAAACATGAGCTTACACACAAGACAGAATTATGTTGATACAATTTAGTTTGTATTTGTAGTGTCTAAACCATTTGAAAAGTGAAATCAAGCAACTAGGAATAGGCTTTTTTAAGGTCTGTGCCTCAGTAGCTTAATAATAATAATTTGAAATCGCCTGAAAATCACTCCAACTGTATGGCCCCAAAGTAAGCAGGGCTTGTTTTATGGAAGACCACACAGCAAACTAGGGAAACCCAGAATAAACATATAAATATAAATAACATGGACCTGAGAGCAAATATCTGTGTTCTTACACAAATGAATGTACCAACCGGGCAGAAACCTGGGACGTCCCGTGTATAAGGTAGGGCTACTACTCGCTGTGCCACTTGGTTGTCAAACCTAATAGGTCTTTACCTATGAAACTGCCGTTTTGCCGTACTGGCCATTTCAAATGAAAATATTTTTTTTTTGACTGATAATTCTAATTTCATATTAATTTTATTCGACAAACATGGAATTCTTTTTCTAAAATCGTCATTTGTTTAATAGTCAGTGTTTTATTTTCAACGCATTCGAACATTTTTCGTCATCATGGATAAGTAAAAAATTCGAGTAATTATGGAGTATGAGTACCGTCGTGGCAGCAAAGAGGCACAAGCGGCACGCAACATCAACGACGTTTACGGAGCGAACACTACAAACGAACGCACCACCAGTTATTGGTTTACCTGCTTCCGTTCTGGAAATTTTGACCTGAAAAATGAACCCCGTGGTCGTCCGAAAACTTTGGTCGACAATGACGAATTAAAGGCAATTGTGGAAGCTGATGAAACTCAATCCACGGCTGAATTAGCAGCAGCTTTCGACGTTAGCATCAAAACAATATTGGTCCATTTGCGTCAAATTGGCAAGGTAAAAAAGCTTGACAAATGGGTACCCCACGAACTCAATGACCGCCAGCGCGAAGTACGCGTGGAGACGTGCCTTGCACTGCTCAGCAGGCATACAAATGAAGGAATTCTGAACCGCATTGTTACTTGTGACGAGAAATGGATCCTGTTTGACAATCGTAAGCGCTCAGCAAATTGGTTGGACCCTGGTTCAGCACCCAAACAATGACCTAAACGAAAACTTACCCCTAGAAAAGTGATGGTCACTGTTTGGTGGTCTAACGTGGGTGTAATTCATCACAGCTTCTTGCCAAACGGGACAAGCATTACTGCAGATGTGTACTGTGAAGAACTGAACAAAATAATGGAGAAGCTCGCAAGTCTCCAACCAGCTTTGGTCAATCGTTCGGCTCCACTGCTCCTGCACGACAACGCGCGACCTCATACTGCACAGCAGACGGTCTCCAAGCTACAAGAGTTGGGGTTGGAAGTTCTCCGTCATCCGCCGTACTCACCAGACCTTGCGCCTACAGACTTCTACTTTTTCCAGAATTTGGATAACTTCTTGGCGGGAAAAAAAATCAATACCCGAGAGGCAGTACAAAATGCCTTTGAAGAATTTGTTGCCTCCCGTCCAGCTGATTTCTTCAAGAAAGGCATCAATAAGCTACCAATGAGTTGGCAAAGATACATTGATTGCATGGGTGATTATTTTGATTAATAGAAATAAAAAATATATAAAAAAATTACGCTCATTTATTTCGTGAAAAACGGCAATTTCATAGGTAAAGACCTAATATCTTCTGCTATATTACTTTAACCAAACCCATTTTAATGTTATATTAGTTTTCATTAGAAAGGTTATTTGAATTGTGTATTATTCACATTAATAATTGGACGTAGTATAGCAATAAGGATCCAACCCAAAAAAAAGTCAAAAACGCGCTAGGGGGTTACCACACCCATCGATCGACAGTCGATCAACGTCGACCGGTTTTTTTTTTTTTACTTTTTTGTGGGTTGGATCCCTATTGCTAAACTATGTCTAATTATACTTAATATAAAAATAATTTTTTTAATGTTTGCGTTTCTTTGATTCATATCCCACCTAAAATTTCTGTATTGTTTAAAAGGGGTTCTAAGATGAAATTAGTATAAGAGTTAACTAAATAACAGTTTGTTCCACAAATTATCTATTTAACAAGATTCAAATATAATTACTTAAATCTTGTTAAAAAAATCAAAACTTAAAAAAAAAATCAAGAACTTTGAACTAAAGTTTAAATAAGGTGAGTTATAGTCTGATGATGGACATCACTATAAATTCTAAATAGACTCTCATTGGGTTACATAATGAAAAATAATTAAAATTAATGTTGATAATCCAGACCTCTACCAGAAAATTGACATTATCTGAAATCATCTCACAGTAATAGCTTAGTCAAACAAATTCTCTTGAATTATTTATAATGTGGATTGTTAAAATCTTAAAATACTTAATAAATGAATAGAATGACCATGTTCATGTGAAAGCCTTGATAAAAGTTTTTGAAACAACTGATTGATATTTATAATATTGTTATGCATTATGTACTTTTGATAAATTAATTATTAAAAATAAAAACAGTCTATTTTTATCCTTAACTTAATTTGCTCTGTTATTTTAGCTATTGAAGGCAGTGATAAATATTTACCTATATAAAATGAGACAATACTCATTCAATGACAAATCTCAAATTTGAGATGCAAATCTATAAGCATGTTTATCTCTACAGCTTACAAGCATTTGACGCATGGTGATTGGTAAACTGCATAAAATGTCAAGTTTGTCAAAAATTTATTGTAGACTTTCTATTTTAGTCAAATTTGAAAATGGCTATCACTGCCATGTGCAGACCAACATATATGAAGTAATAAAAATCAGCTTGAATGTCATAACATTACAGAAGTTTAAAATACTTTTGTTACACTTATTATAGAATTATCATGAAAAGATACCTTTTTACCTTTTTAATCAACTTCAATATAGAATATATTGATTTGTTATAATGCACAGTAATATGAATAACTGCAACAATGACCTTTGCTTGTGCAGCGAGCCATTAAATTTAATGCAATGATTATGAGCACTGGGGTGTGGTGAGAAAATACAAACAGTTTTTATGACTTTGTGCTTAAAACAAATACATATGAGTACATATATTTTGTATTAGTGCCACTTTACATACAGTTACCTCATCTGACTTGTTGATGACTCATCTTTTTGAGAATAGATAAATCTGCTTTGTATGAGTTATAAAATCACTACTTATCTCCTACAATTCAATATAGAGGATAATGAGGTTCACATTGGTTTATGAATTAAATGATAACATACCCAAACCTGCATTCCCAACGAACTCAGAATCATCAAATTCTAGCCTCGGCTCATAATCATGATAGTCTGACAAACTAGTGGTCTGTTCTTCTGCTTCCTGAGCAGTGGGGGGATGGAGTGCTGCAATATAAAAAAATGAAATATAAGGGTAGCATTGTTATAACCCACCAAACCAAGAACTTTCTAGTAGCATTTCAATGCTTCATGCTGAAACTTCAGTTTCAAGTGTTTTGCCCCACTACTGTAAATATTATTTCAAAAATACAAAGTTTGATTGTATTTTTTTTCGAAAATTGTACCAAAATTTTCCATTTAGGTAAAGCTTTCTGTTTTTAACGAATCTGATAAGCAAAATATAATAATACCTCTAATATTTTAAATATAAACTAGACTTAGTGTCTAGACACTAAAACAAGCATTCGTTTTAAATAACATACGTGCCAATATACTTGAACAAATTACATTTTAGGGTCAAGGCAGATCGTTTACTACGTCATTATGAAATCAAAAGCTTACCTTGGAACACTCTGACTGGGTTTAACTTTGGGTGATGCTCAGATTCCATTGGAAATTAGTAATCCAGCTTCCCTAATAAAAATCGCCCTGCCCTGTTGTTATTTATAAGACAGAAGGTTGGTTGATGGCAACCTTGATAACGATAAAGTTGTATGCTGCGTTCCGTTTGCCGATTACAGCGCTTACAGCGCTCCTATACCCGTTCCGATTGCCCGTGAGCGCGCTCACAGCGATATCGATACGTCATCAATGACGTTACTTTGTTGATGTTTTTATTAGTCGATTAAAGATTTTAAAAGCTTGCTTATTAATTTTCTTTTGTAATGATATAAAAAGTGGCTCCTGCTTCATTCAGGGTCAAAGATCTTAACGATATTGTAACTTTAGACTTAAGCGACGAAGTGTAAAAAAGTGGAATTTCTGTTGTTAACTTTCGTCTCTTAAATGCCCAAAACTCGAAAAGACTTGCGGTGCCCTTTGTTTGGCGATCCAATAAAACAATGTGGTAATGTGTGACCAACGTATTGCGATACTATAAAATATTATTTGTGGTTAAGAAATGAGATGCTGGAACTGAATAATGGTAAAGACCCTGCTGTGAAAGACTTGTGCGAAATGTTCGCCACCGACATTAAAAAAACCACCACTATAAGTCATCAACAAATCGTTGCAAGGTTGATTACATATTATCATATATATATAAGGGTGTGAAGAAATTACCTACGCAATGTAACAAAAAAACAGATATTTTACGAAGAGTCTAGTTCAAAATTGTTTGATATCGCGACTTGTAAATGTATATCCAGAGAAGTTTGTAAATGAGTAATAAAAGTGCCTATTGTTGAAGAAGATTTTTTGAAAGACCTATGACCCTTTTTATAAATGACCGCAAAATATATCTAGGTTCTATTGATAAAGTGCAAACTGAATCTATCCACCGTAAAGAAACACGGAAGAGGAAGTATGATGAGTTTTAAAAAAAAGCCAGCAGTACTCCAAGTACTTTTTCAGATCCGGTGGTGTTAAATCTGTCTTCTAATAGTTCGTCCAATGGAACATCGGACGAGGATGAACTTGAGATTCTTAGGACAAAAATAGCGAGTCAATCTACCAGAGAAACTAAACAAATGAGAGGTAAACTGCAAAACTTTGCTACCGCATGTGACAGAACCGGAATTTCTGATCGGTCTGCTGCATAAATTGTAAATGCTGCATTGGTGGATTTAAACGTTATCAGTACTAAAGACACGTCAAAAGTAATAGATCGAAGTAAAATACGTAGAGAGCGGAAAAAAGCCCGCAAAGATTTACAGAATCTTGAAAACAGTAAAGTTTTATCGGCAATTTACTTTGAAGGTCGTAGAGATAAGACTTTAGTCATGACTAAAACTGGCAATACGTCACATCGGAAGACTGTAACTGAAGATCTTATTTCAATAATTTAAGGGCCAGGTTCTAATACACTGGTAATCTTTCTGTTGATTCGGGTAAAGCAACGAACGACCATTGTAAAAGATATCACTGACTTTCTTGAATCAAGATTGGAATATCGATCTTCTTTGGTGGCAATAGGATGCGACGGTACTGCTGTAAATAGGGGGCATAAAAATGGAGTCATTGTTTTACTAGAGCAATATCTGCAACGACCTTTGCAATGGTTTGTGTGCTTGTTACACGCAAATGAACTACCACTTCGTCATCTAATCACCAGCCTTGATGGTACAACTACAGGCTCAAATAGTTTTTCTGGGACGATAGGAAAAATTTTTTAAAAATGCAATGAGTTTAAAGTAGAGGTATTTGAACCTATCGATACAGACTTGCCGGATCTGAATACTGATATTCTTATTACGAATCAAAAAAACTTCTATGAGATGTGCTCCACAATTTCTCCTGGTTCAGTCTCACAAAACTTAGCCAATAAAGATCCTGGAAAACTCGCACATTCTCGGTGGTTGACGTGCGATAATAGGATTCTTCGTTTATATATTGGGACAGCTAAACCCACAAAATCTTTAAAAGAACTAGCCACTTTTATCATGAAATTGTACGCACCAACCTGGTTTGATATTAAGTCAAGACCGTCTTGCAAACATGGTCCAATTCATATCTTCAACATGATTAAAAGATGTTTGTACTTGCCAGAAGACCTGAAAAGCATTGCTATAAAAACTATACAAAGAAATTCCTTCTTCGCACATCTGGAAAACTTACTTTTGGCTTTGTTACTAGATGACGAGTCACACATTAGAGAACTGGCTGTCCGTAGAGTTTTAAAGACAAGAAAAGAGTGTAAAGAAAGATAGTAAAAGTTTCAACTTCCAAATCTTAAAGTTGATGCATTAAATTATTATGATTTAATAAACTGATCAAATGAAAAAATAACAGAACCTGCAATAACTATGAAATATAGTGACGCAGAAATTTTCTAGTAGGTACTGCAACGTTTGCTTGTGCCGTATTTATTAAAAGAGGTTATTGCACAAACAAACCTGCCGACATTTATGACTGGCAACTTATAAGTCTGTCAATATTTGATTTTATTTGTAAAATGTAAAAATATATATATTATGGAAGATTGTTCCATGGCATCCCTTGATGGGATTCCTTGACGGAATTCCTTACGGAATTCTATTGCGGGCTTCGTCCCCAAAATAGTCTAATAATTATCATTGTATTTTCCTATAAAATAGATTCATCTTAAATAAAAGTAACTTAAAGTAAAAGTGTATTATCTTTCCTTTGTTGATTAGGAAGACCTCCCTAGGTTAGATTAGGTCCATCCCGGGTACCGACCCCAGAGTACCTATATATACACAGTGTAACAGGCGGGGTGGATCAACGGAATCTGAGGGGTGGGGAACCTCAATAGCTACCAATTTAACCCCCATGTATGTTCAGCAAAATTTAGTAGTTCTTGAGATATCTGGGATTTAGTGATTTTTTCGAAAAAATCAGATTCACGGAGAAAACTTGAAATTATAACCTAACTTTCAGATCTACGCTCATAAATTTTTGCCTCAAAATAGTTTAATAGTAGGCCTTTTGTATCATCTAACCGCCGATAATCGTTGCTTTTTATAATAAAATTGAAACTATAAAATTTTATTTTTTGAAATTAGAAATAAGAACGTAGTAGAAGTATCTAAGATAAAAAAAAATCATATAACATTTTTTTTCCAAAATCTATCTTAAAAACTACTATTGTTAATGTAGTTAATGTAATTATGTCTAAAAATTTCTTTTGACTAGCATTACGGCAACATGTTCAAAAACATAATTGAGTCCAAAAGCAGCCATTTTTTATTACTATGCAGCGTTATCTAAATTCGAGAATTGCATACATGAAAAGTGTCTTTATCTAATTCCGAGAATTACATACTCAAAAATGTTTAAATTGGTAGTTATTGAGGTCCCCCACCCCTCAGAGTCCGTTGATCCACCCCGCCTGTTACATCCTGTATACATGCACGAGTTTCACATTATTAAAGAAACAAATAAAACTACAATGTGACCTACAATAACAAATCAATTAGTTATTAGAAGAGTTAGTTAGAAGAGCAGACAATGAAATATTAACAAAATGAGTGTTGAAAATCAATTAAATAATCATGCCCTTAGAAGTTTAAGAAGAAGTCTTTAGCGAGGGCCGCCTTACACACCCCGCCCTAACACCCCGGATACAGCTCTCAAACAAATCAAAGTTGTCTTGTTTGCGCGCTACTTTGTTTACAAGGTTGCATGCACGAGTAATGAATGAGTTTTGTCTGTAATTGGTACTTGCGGTAGGTACATGTAGAAGTGTTGGATTTCTATATAACTTAGAGTGCGCGCAAATACCAATTACAGCCAAAAGCTCCGGGACATACATTTTACAATTTGCTATTTTGATATCGTTACAGACATCTGCTATGTCTCGGCGAGTTTGGAGTAGAAGAATATGGTGACGTCTGCATCGGGAAAAATAATCAATGTCGATCTTTTGACATCTGTATTGAAGGAATCGGAGAAATTTTCTCTGTATTCCTTCAATGCGTTCAATATAAATCCCATAAGAGTCCATATTGATGATGCGTATTCGAGGTGACTTCGAACAAAAGCGCAATAAAGGATTTTACAGGTTTTGATATAACTGAATTCAGATGATACTCTTAACACGAAGCCTAATGCCCTAGAGGCTTTTTTAACTATTCTATTGATGTGTTGATCGTATAGGATCTTAGAGTCGAAAGTTACTCCTAGGTCGGTGATATAATTTACTCTCGATATAGTTGTGTTATTAAAAGTGTATTGGCATGTTATGAATGTATTCTTTCTAGTGAACGTGCATACATTACACTTATTTATGTTTAACTCAAGTTTATTAATCAAGCAGTATTATTATTATTATTATAATAAGGCTTTAGTATTAAAAGTTTAGAAAAAATTTGGCTAAATAAAAACTTTATATGAAACTAAAATTTGTATTTTCCTTAAAAATTCAAATCTGATTCGCCACCTTAAGATGTTGACATAGAAACTTGAAATTTTCTTTTAACACCTCTGAAGATGTCGAACATCTATTGGTAATACAGGAATAACAAAATTTAAAAAAATTTCTCTCCACTAAAAGTGAATCTCAGTATTATTTGATGTAGCTTAGCAACAGTGGTGTTGATAGTCACTTGTGACTTAACTAAACGGAAAAAATAAAGTCGTTTCGTAAATATATAATTAGGTATTTTATTCTTAGACTGATAATACGTTCCATTAACGCTAAACGCTCTCTGCTATATCGGGTTATAGACTGTTAGTTATTAAAATGGAATCTATTACTGCAAAAGTGAAGATCGGTCTGCTAAAAGGAAAATAATTGGGAGACATGGAAGTATGGAAGTACAAAGTTTCTATTTTCTTACGTGATACAGAAGCTGCAAGGGAGGTAATAGATGGAAAATGTACCAAGCCCGTGTTGCTAGAAGGCGAAGGTGTCGCACAAATTTCTGCATATGACTCGGTTTAGCGAAATTCATGAAAGCAGAAAGCAGCGCTCTGTTGATCCTTACCACCAATATGAACGACGAAACCTTAAAGAAAGTGATGAGATTCAACACACCTCGAAAAGTTGGGCAGGAATTACACAGTCTGTTCGATGGCAGTTGTGAAAATGAGTCCTATGATTTATGGGACCAATTTGTATGATTGAAACGGTGGAATAATTGAAACGGGTGAAATTCTTTGGAACTAAACGAGATCCATCAGACGACCTAAAAAGTCAAATGTCGAAACTGAAGAATATCTGGAATGATTTAAATATCGAGTTAAAGATAAATCTAACGAGTTACCGGAATTGCTAACTATTTGTAAAATTTTAGATACTCTCAGTGACGAATATTTCGCATTCCGCAGCAGTTGGGTTTTAATGTCGAAAACTGAGAGGACTGTAGATAACCTGACTACTCATCTATGTACTTATGAGAGAGCTTTGTCAAATAAATAGTTACCTGATCAGGAAGTTTTATCAGCAAGCACTTCTAATAAGCATAAGAAGTTGAAGGATAAGAAATTGAAGTGCAATTATTGTCATGAGGTAGGACACCGTGTAAGAGATTGTGCAAAATGGATCCAAGACGGAAAACCACCCAAGAATACCACTTCAAATTTTTCTCATCCTAAAAATCAAGGAGCAAACATGTTATGGATGTCAGTTAATACACAAACATTAGCGATTGAATGTGACAAAGAAAACTGGTTCATTGATAACGGAACGACCAGCCATATCACAAACATAAATGATCTATTCATGACATTCAAACCTTTTGATGTGACCCACCAAGTAACTACAGCCGATGGAAACACCATATGTGCTAAAAGAAAAGGATCTATCATCATTAACCCGAACACGAATACGATTACTCTAAAAGATGTGTGGTACGTTCCAGAGATCAAGAAAAACTTATTACTAGCGGCACGTGATAGCCATCCAAATAAACTGTTCACGTCCAGGATAGACATGTGTGAGATGAGCATCAATGGCAATATTTGGTTAATTGGAAAATTAACCAAACATTGCCGTCTGTACATACGTATATACGACCGTATAATTGGTGTCGCGGAGGCGGTCTGTACAAGTTAGATGCTCAGAATGTACAACCAGCTCAACCAATCGGAGTATGCCTGTCTACAATCACTTTATAACTGTACCTTGAAAGACTTGGACATCAGAATAAGAGGCATGTCAAGACAGTTATCAAGAGAGAGTTAGATATCGATCTACATCGGATAAAGATACGTGTGAAGGCAGCATTTATGGGAAAGCTCACAGATTAAAGTTCACTACGAGAACGAGAGCAACCGAACCCGGAGAATTAATCCACACTGACGTCTGTGGACCATTTAAACAAAGCTGTACCAAGTTTAAATATTATGTACTTTTTAAAGACGACTACTTTAGCTATCGAATGGTTTATTTCATGCACAATAAGAGTGAAGTTAAAGACAAACTTGAAATTATGATTCAGTCGGTCAAAACTCAAGGCCATACATACAGTTGATAGATATTACGGGAAAGGTCTTTATACATTTAATGTTGACTAAGACATTCAGTATGAATTACACTGTTTTAGTAATTCTTCTTCGGTAGCTTATGCCACGGTTGTTTATTTACGCAGTTCTGTAGGTACTAATAATATTGTCAAATTTGTTATGTGCAAATCGAGATTAGTACCCTTTAAAGATAAACACAAATTATATGTCCCAAGATTAGAGTTGCTTGGCGTGCTTACAGGTTGTAGGCTGTAAATTATGTTACTAGAGTATTTACATTTAAAAATTAAGTCGCAACACTTATGGACAGATAGTACGATTATTTTGAATTGGCATAAATCGCATAAACTACTCTCGCCTTTTGTTTCACGTAGAATTACTGAGATTAAAGAGAAAAAAGATTCACAGCTGCGATTTGTACGAACTCAATTCAACCCAGCTGATGTAGGAACTAGACCGGAACATACGGATTCATTTCAAAGTCCAGATTTTTGACTTGTGACGCAACTTAGTGGCCCGAAGGTAGAGTTAACGTAGACAATGGTTTTCCGGCCGGAGAGGGTCTAGCGAATATTGTTACAACTAATGTACGCGCCGTTTCATTAATAACTGACACTAGTAGAACATCGGTACCTGAAAATAATGATAGATTAAAAATCTCAATTGATAAAGTAACACAACAAATATTAGATATTCAAAACCGATATTTTTCTAAAGAAACTGATGCATTATCAAGGACTTAACTAGATCACTAAAATTGTATAAAGATGATAAACGAGTTTTAAGATGCAGAGGACGATTCAAATACTCGGATTTAACTGACGATCAGAAAGAGCCAATTTTACTGCCAAAACATTCTAAGTTCACACATAAAACTATATTGGACCTACACCTGAAGAATTATCATGTAGGCGTATCTCATACGTTATCTTTACTAATACGGAAGTAGGTACTGGCTGCCTCATGGCAGATCGGTTGTGCAAAGCATTCCCAGGAAGTGTGCACAATGCGTGAAATATGATGGTGGTCCATTTAAACTACCAGAGATTTGCCGAAAGATAGGGTTATGCATAGTGTAGCGTTTACATTTACGGGATCAGATTACCTCGGACCTCTCTTAGTAGATGAAGGAACACAGCAAATGCGTTGGGTCGCCCTTTTCACATATTTGACAATCAGAGCGATTCACATGGAGGTTGTTAAAGATTTATCGGCTGAAGAATGTGTGCTAGCCGTAAGAAGATTCATTGCTGTTATAGGTTTGCCACAAGTTATAATATCGGGTAACTTCAGTTTAAACTTACCGCTGAATTACTGCATCACAAACAACATACGTTCGAAATACAATCCAGAACTGGTGCCTTGGTTTGGCGGCTTTTATGAAAGGTTTATTGGGCTAATAAAGCATAGTTTAAAGTGAACGTTAGACAATTTCGTAAACCATAATCAGTTATGTACCGTGATCAAAGAGATTGAAAGCGTTATTAATACCAGACCTCTCATCACTGTAGGCGCTGCGCTTGAACATGTACTTAGCCCTGTAGACTTTTTAAGCGTCGGTAGCGACAGAAATATCAGATCGAGAACATCTTCAACCAGGAACAGTAACTAAATCTAATTTTATCGACGGTTTGAAGCATGACCAAATAATTGTACAAGAGTTTTCCAAGATGTTTCGTAACCAGTATCTTGTCAATAGGGCTCCAAAGCTGCTGGAAACTGACCAGCTGAGATCAGACAGTAATACACTGGAAAGTTGGCAAAATAGTAGACTTAGTAACGGGATCAGATGGATAAGTCAGGATAGCTAAATTAAAGTTACCAACCGGAGAAAGCATCTCTCCGGTCTATAATATCGTTAATAATCGTTCTATAGCTCATCTTTACCCATTAGAGATAGACGATAGTACGGTACCCACACCAACTAAACAATCAGAACAAACTGCTTATTCAAAAATCACCGTTCCCTTTTCGATTCGAACAGTAGAGCGCAATGAAAATTCTACAGAATCCAGTCTCAGGAACCAGATCACGAAATCCCAGCACCAACAGTAGTGGGTAAAGCAACACGTCCCAGTCGAGCATCAACTATCAGAGCACGGCAGAAAGTTAAAGAATGGACATCTCAGTTAATGATCAGGTTGTTTGAAATTTAATCAGTTGTAGATTTAGAAACAAATGTTTTTTTTAAATCCCTTGTCGTGGGGAGTGTCGCGAATGCGAATGTGGGTTTTGTACATTGTACAAATGTACATTTTATTTCTCTAAGCCGCGAAAATGTATGTGGGTAGTTATAAATTATTCATAGGCAGAACGGATTGAGAGAGGGGAAGCTAGCGTGAAAGAGAGCGCGACTTGATCCCCGACCGGCGAAAGGTACAGAGGTGCCAATTGGTAAGTGATTTTATATTTCACTCTCCGCTATATTTGATCATTTTACAATGCTGTGTCTGTTATATTGCGTGTATTATGTGTTTTGTATTATGTGACCGATGTGCCGGACTGCTTGCGAGCAGTGATCAGCTCAGACCACAATGAGATTTACCAGTATCAGATTATAAGGGAGGCATGGGGTGGCTATAGGGGAGATCGGAGGCCACTCGTATCAGCTCAGGTACCTATATCTTAAACCAGTAAGAGTAGGTACAGGCTATAACCAGATAGCCAATAGTTACATACTTAGAGATTCGTCCAATACCGTTTAGGATGTATTTGACGACGGCGTGTGGGTATCAGATTCAGATCAGATTGAGTGGACAGGGTGGCTATAAGGGGTGGTTGGAAGCCACCGGCGGAGTGTAACTCCTATTCAGGACCACTGATTAGTGTCCACGACGAGTGTTTACTCGATTCAGATGACGAGTGTTCACTCAATTCAGATTCAGACATTGAAGATACGAGTGCACTTACAGTGCAGGTACGTATATATTGGTGTGTAACAATTCGCAACTACAGATACCAGGTGGTTGGCGACAACTTGCGCCCACACTCGAGCACCGGGTCGTTCAAATTGTTAGTAAGTTATATGATTCAATGGTAATATTTTCTTGTCAGCGCTATCGCTACTTGTGCCCGTCCTCGTATCGGTGGTCATTCTCGAGTGTGAGTAAGCGAGATAAAGAATGAGTTTGTCTCTTTCATGTATAATAAGATTCTTATAGGAAATTAGGAATGTTATATGAACCGAGATATACCTAGGTATGTTTTAAATGTTATTTTGATAATTTAGATTTATGGTTGATTTGATGATACTTATGTTTAATAAAGTTTTATGATCGTT
The DNA here is from genome assembly GCA_923062675.1 of Marasmarcha lunaedactyla. Taxonomy (NCBI): domain Eukaryota; kingdom Metazoa; phylum Arthropoda; class Insecta; order Lepidoptera; family Pterophoridae; genus Marasmarcha; species Marasmarcha lunaedactyla. The sequence continues at coordinate 4,393,165 of OV281339.1, read as the reverse complement.
TCGCTCTATTATTTGAATATAATATTGTAATAGTTTTGATGAATCATTCGAAGATAATAAGACTTAAAGATAGAATCTAAGTCAAAACCTAAATGTAATTAGGTGCAAATTGCACAAACGCGCCAGCCAATCAGAGCGCTGGAAGTAATTAGAGTGAAAATCGTATATAAGGCGCACGTCAAGCTACGGAAGTATTGCGCACCCACCTCCCTACCCTGGTTTCGCTCCGATGAAGGCTTCTACCTCCCTCCCGTGAGGGTGCTGCTTAGGCGGCCAAAAAAAAAACTACGGAAGTCAGTTCAGTGCCCACAAGCGAAGAAGCAACTAATAAGAAGAAAGAAGCAACTAATAAGAAGAAAGAAGCAACTAATAAGAAGCAAGAAAATGTTCAGAAGATTCCAATTAGAAGAAAGTGCTGTTCGGTGAATCTGGAGACCAGAGAAGAGGTCTGAAGAAAGAAGCTGAACTCTAGGAACAATTGCAGTTAAATTCACAGGGTTATTTATAGGGTTTATTTGTAACCGCAATAAACAAAAAACCTGCACTCGATCAAGACGGGTGTCACTCCGTGGTTCGTCAGGTCGTGGTGTCTTAGGGGCTACGAAGGGTACTGCGACATCTTCCCAGCCGGCGGAAATAAAATTGGTACAGACTGTGTCCGGGATCCTAACCTGGTCCTTCTTTGAGTCAGACCTTGGGTACCTTACAGCCTCCTGGTTTCGCGAAGCCGGACTTGGTGCTGATTGTATCGGTTTTCCCAACAGTTTTCCTGGTCCTTCGAACCGAGATCCTGGATCAAGAAGATGCCAACCACGCTATCAACTGGAAGAACGAAGCTCACCACTGCCACGGAGTATTCGAGGGACTGAAGCGCAGCCACGCCGACAGAGACGACACACGATGGGGTCGTTGTCTATGGGGTCGACGTTGACACCAGGGGCACCGACTCACCCCGCCGGAGGAGCGCCAGAAGCACGGTACGCCGAAGGTTTCACTGTTCCGCCAGAAATGGATGGGGTTGCGTCGAGGGGCGCTGCGGACGAAGAGGCACGGTTCGCGGTACCAGCGGTACCCAAAATTTTGGTTCCACCATCAGATCAAGGGATTCCAGAAGAAGAAAGCCGAGTTGAAGATGGAGATAGCCCAGAGAAAGCTGGATCTCGCTGAGGCCGAACTGGAGCTGGTGCGGTGCGCGTCCGGCTGTGAAGAGGACTTCGCAGGAGTGGCTATTTTAGACCGAGAGGAGAGCGAGAATAATGCCACCCTTGGTGCCGCCGTCGCTGCCACCGTCACCACCACCACCACCACCGTGGCTACGAAAGCTACGAAAGGAAGATTAACATCCAGGGGTTGACTGAAACATTTGGGAAGCTACCGAAAGGCCGGTCGGAAACTGTACACATCGAGCTTCCCAACTTCGACGGTGCTGCAGAAGAATGGCTGGCGTTCAAGAGGACGTTCGACACGGCACTCAGTTTCAGTCACGTGCAGAACCTGGCCAGACTACGGAAGGCACTGCAAGGGACGCTCAAGGGAATCCTGACAACGACCTTCGGGACCTGGAAGTAATGAACACATTCCTGGAAGCTAAAAGCGAATGGTACTGGGAAATGACCGACCCTGAAGTGTCATGGAAGAAAGAAGAATGTCAGCGATCTGCGCCACCGAAGTCATCATGAGGCCACGAGCGAAGACCAGTATATAAAGTTCACTACGTGCAGGGGAATGAAGAGCACCCCCGCAAGAATCAGTGTCCAGTGTTTAACAGCGAGCACTACATTTACGAATGAAGGAAGTTCAAAGAAGCAAACGTTAGTCAAAAGTATGAAATGGCTAAGAAGGCAATTTTATGTTTCAGGTGTCTACGAGGAAGACAGTCAAGGAAGACCTGCAGGGCAGCAGATTGTAAGAAGTGCGAAAGATGCCACCACACCAGTCTTTATGAAAAAAGCCATCCACCAGCAGCTGTTGGGGATAGAGAGGAATCCCGCTGCAATATCTCGCAGAGAAGAGCCCAAGGAAGTCATCACCTCCGTGCACACTGCTAGTGATGGGCATTTGAAGGTGTATTTGAAGATGATCCCAGTGGACCTGTATGGACCGAAGGGCACAGCACGCGTTCTGGCTCTTCTTGATGAGGGATCGACAGTCCCCTTACTAGCGGGGTGGCGCAGATGGTTGGGGATGAAGGCAAGACAATTGGACAACACCGAGTATAGAGGTGCGACTCGCAGAAGACAAGCGTCATGATCAAGGGAGCTCATCGTAAGAAGAAAGAAACGATTGAAGTGCGAACAATTGACAGTTTGAAGCTCTCAAGACAAGGTGTGGATCGGGGTGTCATCCAAGGATGCTTACCCTGCCAAGGCATTCAAGGTCAACTGCTATATGAAGATGAAGAGCCAAAACTTCTCATCGGGCAAGACAACTGGGTATCTACATCACGAGAAGATTGAAGAAAGGGAAAAGGTTCGATCCAGTTGCGTCACTAACGACCTTGGGATGGGTCGTCCATGGACCTTCCGAAGTGCCTTCCAGAGGGGAGGTTTAAATCCGGACTGCTGTGGAAGAGTGAAGACGAAACCTTTCCAAACAACTACGTGCAGGCTCATTGACGTCTTTTTGGGATTGAGAGGAAACTGGACAAGGATGCAACCTTGAAGACGTCATATGAAGACCAGATGAGGAAGTTGATAGAAAATGGTTACGCAGAGAAGGCTCCAGTATAAACGACCGCTGGAAGAACATTTTATTTGCCGCATTTTGCCAAGGATATATGCCAAGGAGAGTCCTGGATGCTGCTGTTGGGGGAAAGTGCCTGAACGAAGCACTTCTGCCGGGACCAAATCTTCTGCAATCGCTCTTTGGAGTGCTTGTGAGGTTCAGAGAGAAGCCGGTCGCCGTCGTCGCCGACATTCAAGATATGTTCCTGAGGGTACGGATGCGTGAATATGACCCCGACATCCTGAGGTTCCTGTGGCGTGGCGACAGAAGAAATGGGACCCCAGACGAATACCGAATGTGCTCAGTGGTGTTTGTTGGTGTTGGTTTGGATCACCATTTACGGCGATATTCGTAATGAACAAGAACGCAGAACACTTCAGAGAAGATTACCCGGTGGCAGTGGAAGCCATCGAGAAGAACCATTATCTGGAGGTTTACTTGCAGAGCTTTGCCACAGAGGAAGATGCAAGAAGAATCGCGCATCAGGTGCAGAGCATTCACGCAAAGGCAGGCTTCCACTTAAGGGGATGGAGCAGCAACATGCCGAAGATCCTCGACGGAATAGGAGATCAAACAAGACAGCATAGAACTGGGCTGAGATGGCTGAAGATGTATAAAATGGAAAACTTGAAATATCGCGTTATTTACGAGTAGATACGAGTTCAACCGTGGCACCAGTGCTGCAGAAACGGCTCGAAATATTAATGCTGTGTATGGCGGCGGTATCGCAAAAGAAAACACAGTGCGTTTTTGGTTCCAACGTTTTCGTTATGGAAATTTCAAACTGCAGAACGGCCGGAGACCAAAGTTGATAATGAAGAATTGAAGGCTATTGTGGAAGCGGATACAAAAACGACCAATAAACGCGCGTCGACTGTTGCGTTATATTACTCAACCGGAACAATAATGAAAGGATTATAAACTGAATCATTACCTGTGATGAAAAGTGGATCCTGTACGACAATCGGAAATGCTAATCGCAATGGTTGAACCCTGGCGAACCAGTCAAATCTTGGAACTGCTCGCGTCCGCAAGATTTAGCCCTCGATGCCTTGTACGTGGTCCCTGGTTTGTGCTACACGAGAAGTATCTTCTGGTGGTAGGCTTCGGCCGTGGCTTGTCACCACCCACTAAACAAAGCCATGCCGCCAAGTGACATGGTCCCGTTCCGGCATGATGTTTAGTGTAGCCATTGAGGAGGGTAGGTCTGAGTAATCGTGCTGCATCAGAGAACTGTCTGCAGCTCGTAACTTATTGGCTCGCCGTGTAACTGGTTTTGGAGGGTAGTGGGATCCGAAACCACGGTGCACCGCTGGCCGACCGCAGGTAGTAGGGGGCACAAGTAGTTTGCTAGCCACATGCGAAAGGCTGCCCTGCCACCTCGCGGAAAATCCCGGGAGGCTTCATCGTGCCAGCTGGCGACTGTTAAAAAAGAACCCGTTGACAATCCCCGGGGGGTTCGGGCGTCCCCGCAATCTGCAAACGAGTTCCCTGCTGCGTTGTTTATGGCGAGTTGCTTGGTTTCATTTACAGCACTTCACTCAACTTCTGTCCTCCTCCCTATTCACTCGCACAACAAGTTTTGAAAAGTCATAAGAAGAGTAAGGTTTTATAGCGGTTGCACTTCCTCTCTCTTGTCCACCACGACCTTGAGAGAGAGGCCTCATCTACTCTTCCTAACGGAGACGCAGATCTGTAATCCGTCAGACTCGGCATACCTTTGTTACCCAGGGTACATACTGGAGTCCAATTTTCGACTGAACCCCGGGGTGTGCATGTATGCCAGTGACGAGATCTGTTGTCAGCGTCTCCGTTACTTGGGAGATCTGGACTTTTCCGTCATGTGGGTTCACATTGATACCGGCCTTGACCAATTGGTCTACGCCAGTATATACCGGTCACATAGCGGAGATCGGGAGACAAAGAGGCTCATGGAGTATCTCAGCGATGCAGCAGATAAGGTTCGGCAACGTTTTCCCTCAGCGCAGTTGGTGTTCCTGGGGGATTTTAACGCTCACCACGGGCAATGACTATACCCGTATCAGGACATTGATCACGCTGGAAGAGAGGCGTTTAAGTTTTCTGTGACTCAAGGCCTGTCACATGTTGTGTATGAGCCCACGCGGATCCCCGACGTTGCTGGCCACACTGCATAGTGCTTGGACCTTCTGCTGAGAACTGGTCCTGACAGGTACTCGGTGTCCGTAACTTCACCTTTAGGGACATCCGACCACTGTGTGGTGAAATCTGTGCCGCAGTCCTCGCTGCCTGACACCTGCCCAAAAGGCGCTAGGCGAGTAAGGCGATACAAGTCAGCAGATTGGGATGAGATGAGGCACTTTTTCTTATCCTTGGCGTCAGACTTGTTTTTACATCAACCGATCCATCGTGCTGCGCTGATGCTGTATCAAGTGTGATAGACCAAGCAATGGAGTATTTCATCACTTACGCTGACCTATCGCTTGAAACCAAAGGTCGCCCATGGTTTAATGCTGCTTGCCTCGCAGCTGAGAAGCTTAAGCAAGAAGCGTACCAGGCTTTGCACTGGCGCTCGCAGAAGCAAAGCCGTGGATTCAAACGAACTGAAGAAAAGATACAATGCTGCCGCCAAGTCTTGCAAAAAGGTGATCAGAAAAGCTCACTTTGATCACATTGGCCACATCGGAGACAAGATAGCGTCATATCCTTCAGGAAGCAAATATATAATAATAAAAATATAATATATAAAAGGCTTCTGGTAAAAGTCTCATATTTTTTGAGTTAACGGTAATTCAAAATTTTTTTCGAACAAAAATCTTTTTTCTTTTAATGCAAGCCATTTTGACAAATGACATTTTTTGGTCCGATTTTTTTAAAGTACTTGTGGTTACTTAATTCATTAAACGCAATGCTTAAAAATATTAAAGAGAAACTCACAACAGCAGGGCGAAGACTCATGTGTGAGTCAATGTCTAACAAAGACCGGCTCCTCATCCTCAGAAAGGTCCTTGCGGCTCACTCTGGTGAAGATATGATTAAAGGGTTTCAAAACCAAAACAAAAAGATCTTTGCGGGCTTGGACGCTTTCAAATAGAAAAATAACTGTTACCGGTCAGAAATAGTCAGCGACAAACAAACAAACAAAAAAAAGTGCGCTGGTAGAAGGAATTACAAAAAAAACCCAGGCATTATTGGTTACGCTGATAACAGCACCGTTGTAGAGACAGACGTCACTGAACGAACACATCTGTTACGTCCTAAAATCACGTTTTATTTCTTCTAACTACCTACCATGTCTAAGTGTATACAGTGTAATAAAATTGTAAATAAAAGATATCCCGGGCTAGAATGCAATAAATGTAGTGTTATCGTGCATGAAAAAGGCGATTGTTCAGGTATTTCCAACAAACATCTTTCCTTCTTCAACTTAAACTTCCATTCGGGTAACTGAAAATTTGGAATGGACTTGCAATGACTGCTCAAAACAACGGCACTGAAGTTCCCTTATTGCCCCTGAAGATAACGAGGACGACGACGACGACTATATCAACCCGTCGAACAAAGTTATCTCAATCAACTGAAAAATTAACAGCAGATATTACTAAGCAGGTCGACCGTATACTAAAACGAGAAATTGGTGAAGTAACCAAATCAGTCCAATACCTAAGTATTAAAGTAGATGAATGCTTGGAATGTACGGATGCCCTAAAACAAATAATAAAAGACCTTGAAAAAAAGAATACGGATCTTAGAAACAAAAATATTCACTTGGAACATAGAATCAATGCTCTTGAACAAAGGATAAACGAAGCAGAACGAGTGGCAATTAACAATAAAATAGAAGTTACGGGTATACCACAAAAAGACAAAGAGAATCTAAACACAATTACAACCGATTTGGCAAAAAAACTGAATCCTAATATCGAGCAGGTTAAAAAATCCGTAGATATCAAACAAGGCAAGGTAAACTCGGAATCATTGAATTAGAAATGTTTGGTGATACTCAGAAGACTAACTGGATGATAGCAGCGAAGGAGAAGAAAATTATTGTGGTAGATCTAATACCTAATGCTGGATCCGATGTCTCACAAGAAAGAGGGAATCACTCACGCAGTATAACAAAAATCTTCTATGGAAAACTAAACAACAGCTCAAGGATAAATACAAATTTTTTTGGTGTAAAAACTGCAAAATATTGGTACGTAAAGCTGACAAGGCAAAATGTTAGTAATCCGTCATGAGGAAGACATTCGTGATGCACTACTTAGGTCATAATTTTAACCTGCGTCTATGATCCTATATAAATTAGGTACTATGATTATTTATTTTTTAAAATGGCTGTTACTATTGATAAAAACGTATCAGAAATTAAAGACTGTGAAAGTTTTTCTAACTATAACATCAGTATACCTGTCCCTGATGTACAAAAAAGGCTTGCTTGTCAAGCAAAAAGATTTCTCAAAACTAGAACTTATTATAAATAGTGAAATAGATGTAATAATTCTAACAGAAGCGGGTATATCAGACCGTATAAGTTCATTTTATCATATTACAGTTTTACTATGTACAAAGTGTTACAAAAAAATAAAGGAGGGGGTATAATTATCTATATTTTAAACAAACACAACTTTAAAACTTATTCCACAACATCATTATCCTTTGAATGTATTATGGGTAAAATCACAAAACAACAAAACACGTCCGTAACTCTTTGTGCAATATATAGGCTGCCGAAAAAATATAAGTGGTATAAAAATAAAAGTAAAACTAAATCGTATCCTACGTGCGCACTCTTCCGGTGAACTCTTACTCTTAGGAGACATAAACATAAACTTGAAATTATCTAGTAACATAAGCAATAACTACATGAACATGCTATACAGTCATGGTCTTGTTTGTGGGATCACTGATTACACTAGAATAGAATTACGTAAAGGAATCTTAACAAGAAGTTGTATTGATCACATATTTGTTCGATCCCACTCACAAGACGTGTACTGTGCCACACTCGGGATCGTAGTGGCGGACCATCGCCTTACTGTAGTCACTTGCAACTATAAGAACCATGTACAGGGTGCTCAAAAATATATTACAAAATACAATAATAATATTTTAGTATAAAAAATACATGATATATATTGGACATCGATAAATGAATTAGCTTATCCTACTACAATATATTACAATATAAAGAACGCAATACAAAACTGTTACGAAAACTCAAAGTATACTGTAAAACTAAGTAACTCAAAAAGAAAAAAAGAGGCTTGGATAAATAAAAAAGTTATAGATATGTGTGAAAAACGTGATCAAAAGTTTATTAAAATGAAGAAAGATTACACCAATAAAATTTTACAATTAGAATATAATAAAATAAAAAATAAAACAAACAAGTTAATTGAGAGGTCACGAAATAATTACCTACTATAAAAACATAATAAACTTAAATCGTAACGATCCAAAAAAATTGTGGCAAGTTTTAAACAAAATAACAGGTTGGATTAAAACGTCGTTAGACGAATCTATCCTTATGACTTTTAATGACATACTATCTGTAATGTTGAAAGAAAAATCGCCAATAAGTTTGCTAAAACTTTCAAAAAACAATAAAAAATTTAATAGTGTACTGTAAAAACACTCTGATAACTTGCAAGGACCAGAATAATACTAATGTATCAATAAGGTTTAAAAAAGCCCAACCTATTACAATACGTAAGATCTTAAATAAAATTAAATGCAATAAAAGTCCAGGGGCAGATGGTATTAGACCAATAGATATTAAATTATTATCAGAAAATCTAGCAGGTCCAATTACGCAGTTAATAAATGTAAGTATCAAGGCTGGTAAATATCCAAAGGAGCAAAAATCAGGTGTCATCAAACCAATACACAAGAAAGGCGACAAAAAAGATTATAGTAATTATCGGCCAGTTACTATCCTTCCGGTAATAGATAAAGCTGTGGAAGGGTATATCGCAGATGAAATCCACGAGTTCTATACTATAAATAATATTTTATCTCCAAATCAATATGGATTGAAACGCAATAAAAGTACCACAGGCTTATTGTCAAATATTACCAGTCATGTTAATAATTGTCTTAATAACAAAGAGCACGTATTAGTAGCTTTTATACACTACAGTAGCGCTTTTGATACGCTTAGACATAGCACATTAATTGAAAAGTTAAATAACAATGGAATACGCGGGCCTTTACTAAATTGGTGCACAAGAAAGAACTTATTCTGTAAAAATATCGGAAGAGTATAGTGACGAGGTACCTATATGTAAAGAGTGGTACTGCACAAGGGTCTGTGCTCGGGCCCCTGCATTACATTTCTTATGTAAATGAACGCAATAACTTAATAAAAAATGCAAAATCTTCCAATTTGCAGACGATACTTGCCTTATTTCTAATGATAAGAATGTTATCGACGCGATTCGTATATTGAAAGAGGAGTTTCACATCTTATTTAAATGGTCTCATGATGTTGGTCTAGTTCTAAACCCACAAAAAACTAAATTAATGCAAATTCATTCCAGCCATATTAAAACTACGCAATCACTTGAATCAATAGCTCATAGCCATCAATGTCTACATGCGTCAAATTTGTCATGAACGGATGTAAATCAATTGAGAAAGTGTATCGCTTTACATATCTAGTCATAGATCATCGGTTCTGTTGGAAGCCTCAGATAGAAGCCACGTGTGATAAACTAAGGGCTATTATGGCTAATTTTAAAGTAATAAAAAACAAAATACCATCTAATATTCTGCTCCAACTGCACAATGCATTGGCTGAGAGTACAACTGCATATGGCCTTAGCAGTTATTGACGTACATTTAAAACATATTGAAATGAAATATATTATCTCCAACTAAGGTTACTAAAGATTGTTCCACATAAAGTCAAAATAAAATACAAAAATAATGATATAGAACTTTTTAAATACTGCAATATTTTGCCAGTTGAGTTAAAATTGAGGTTATTGCTTATTTCTGAAAATTATTTTACGTATAACTATGCAACAATAGAACATAAAATTAATACCAGAAAAAATAGTATGAGACATCTGGTAGAAACACGTGCGAATAATTGTTATGGAGAACGGACTATCGCGTATATAACACCTAGATAAGTAAACTACCATGCGAAGTAAGAAATAAGCTAAACATAAACAACATTAAAAAGACACATAAAAAACATTTCATAAATAACTTAACTTAAAAATAAATACAAATATTACAGCTTAAAATATTATAAAAGTAAAACAGAAACATCACTCCTAACAAAAGTACCAAACACAAAAAAAATTAATAAAAATTTTAAAACTGCAAGTAAACATGTGCACCCTTTACATGTTCGTATTAACTTGTTTTTTGTTCTCGCGGAAACTGTTCGCTCGTTCAACATTTCCGATGGTCCAGCGAGTATAAGCGGGACGGGAGATGCTAGACAGAAGAAGTCAACAAGAGTATGTAAAATTTATAAAATACTAAAAATTCCTGACCTGGACCTAGCTCAGTGACTTAATTTTTTGAGAGCATAGACGAGCTGCGTGAAATAGCATTTGAAGCTGCTGAGGAGATTACCTCTCGAGGATATGCGCATCGAATCGCCAGATCTTTTTTAAGAAGATGTAAGGGTGTATTGAGGTTGATGGAAAACATTTGTTTATTTATTTACTTAAAGTACTTACCGCCACATAATACATATTAAGAGTACACAGTTCACTTATATCTACAATAATGTTTTGATATGCATCACTACAACGGCGTACATAACATTCACACTAGCTTTGTAATGAAAATTTTGGAACACAACAATTAACAAAATACCCAGTCTACACAATATTACTTAATTTGGAGGCAAAAAATATAAAAGCAATAGAAAATAAATTGTAACAACAATAACAAAAGCTTATATCATTTTGGCAAAATATCTATACATTTTATTACTAAACTCAGAAATACTATCATGAAATATGTCTAAACCGGAAATTTTTTGAGACAAAAAGTTATAGTCAGAATTAATTCGTGCCAAAGGAGGTTGTAGGCCGAGATAAGAGATTTGTTATAATGACAATGTTTAATTTCCTATCAGATTTTAATTTCAATAGAACTAAATAAACTTTCAATAAACTTTCGATCGGTATGATAAAACTACAGGGTAATTTATTTTCTCGTGTAGCGGGTTCGATTCCTGGTTCAACCATGTAATTATTAAAAAAATCTATGAATGCGGTTTAAATTGCTTTTTAAAATAATGTCTTCTTTCAGTAAAATTTCCAACTACAATATTCAAGGTACTTGCCCTCCATGTGGCATAGGAGGCTATACTCTTTCCATTTCTTTATTTTCTCAATGACAGTTCTAATTTGATATAATGTAGTGTTGTGACCAAATCAGTGATGATATCGATCGCATGTATTTATTATATTTTGAACAAAGACAAATACAACAAAAACATTGGACTGGCTCCAACGTCATTGCAAAAATGTGGATAGTACTTTATTAATACTTCAATTAGTGAATATTTTAAAATAAAAAAAAGCCTCCCTAAAAGGTATGTTATCGACGAGAAAACTGCCGAATGTGGTCATTGGGTTCTTCGACTTCCGCCGTATCATTGCCAGTACAATGCTATAGAACTAATATGGGCACAAATCAAAGGACACGCCGCTCGAAACAATACCCATCCCCCTTTTACGGCAAACAAGGATGTTAGATTTATTAAAAAATGCATGTGAGGAAGTAACTGCCGAAAACTGGGAAAAAATTGTGAGTTCTTCTCCCCAAAACATTATAGCGTCGGATTGGGAAATTCATGTGGCATTCTATAATATACAAGTACAGGAACTTATAATAAATGTTGGGGAGAGCTCATCGAGCAGTGAAGATTCATCAGATTTTGATTAAAATAAATAAATAAAGATTACCTGTCTTTATAATTATTTCGTTTCATTGTCGAGTACCTACCTATACCTACTTATTTTACAACAGCTTCGAAAATTTTAAAGAAGTTGGTATTATCAATCAATAATTAATACGTGTAACATCTTGTAATGAAATATAATTTTAGTTAATAAATTTACACAGAAGTATCCGACAGTAGTTTAGTTTCTTACATTTTGTAAAAAAATATCGGGTCTGTTATCGTGTTACGTTTATTGACATAGCTCCATCCCTATCAGTTTCTCCGACACTGGTATTATATAACATTATACGTGAGTAAACGTCATATTTTTATAAAATAATGCATACATAATGTAAAAAAACGCTCGCACAAGTTTTGACAGGAGCTGTCATCGAGAAAATAAAGAAATGGAAATAGTATAACAATAACTTAAACTAATAACAATGATTCACTATCTAGATAGTTTATGATAAGCTTTAACTAAACAAATCAAAAAGAAATAAAAATAAACTTAATACTTGCTAACGATATACAATCATAGGCTAATGTTTAATTGATGAATAAAGGAGATGTTTCAATATTTAAGGGGCGCTCGGCTAGCTTTTGTTTTCAATATTTTATCTTACCTTTTTACGAGCTCCTTTGGAGTTTTTCGTTTCATTTAATTATTTACCATTAATATAATAACTCGTAGTGCATATCGATTATTAAAACCATACAGTATGCTCTAGTTCGACAAACGGACCTTAACACCACAGACAAGAAAGACAACAAGTTGCCACAGACTCAATGGTACAAGGCGGCTCAGTAGGTTCGCTCCGCTCAACTCAATCAAATATATCAATTAGAGATATAAATATGATGAGATTAAAGATTACTGATTGATTTGGTTTGATCGGCTGCTGTTTTTTAGTGATGGCGCCATTACGAAACGAAACGAAACGATACTATTTATCGGTACCAAATAACGGATTCTGAAACTATGTATTTTGAAAACTATTTGTTGCAAGTTGCGAGACTTCTTTTCCGAGCATTGTGCGAGCGAGATAATCATACGACGCGTGCGTGAGCGAGTGAGTTGTAAAGATAATGTGATACATTTGGATATGAACGGGTATAAAGAGTGATTGATTCAAACGGAGTGATTCATATCTTTTTTATCTATTGCTCCTGAGTTACCCATCGCTAATCCTACAGGCATTTGGACTCGCCGTAGTATATGTTCCTTGCATTTGGATCGGCATTCGGAACGTACGTACCGTCTCAGGTCCGTCTGTCTGGTTGCTTGTTTAAAATATATAAAAACGTCGGAAAAGAAAGTATTGTGGTATTCATAATATTGGTGTTATATGTCAATGAAAGTATATTAGAAGTTAATTACTTAGTCATGTTGGGATATCCTAATGCTGGAATTCCAGACAAATCATGGCAACCGCCTGTCGCTGTTTTAGAAACATCGTAAGTTTTTATTTCTGAAGTGGGAATTAAAATATGATTTATGATTAATGATTTATATATATTTTATCTCCAATGGTAGTTGCGATTTTCTTTAATTTCTCACTTCTTTCCAGAATGGGTATCATCATTGTTGAAATGTACTGGAAGCATGCACCATTAACCTGCAGAAACTTTATGGAATTAGTTAGACGTGGATATTATAATAATACAAAGTTTCACAGAGTGATAAGAGATTTCATGATACAAGGTGGTGATCCGACAGGTACCGGAAAAGGTGGTCAATCTATATATGGTCCACAATTTGATGATGAGATCACTTCTGAGTTAAAGCACACAGGAGCTGGAGTTCTGTCAATGGCGAATGCTGGACCAGACACTAATGGATCTCAATTTTTTATTACATTAGCTCCAACACAATGGTTGGATGGTAAACACACTATTTTTGGAAGAGTTCAAAGTGGGATGTCGGTTGTGAACAGGATAGGTCTGGTGGAGTGTGACAAGAATGACAGTCCAGTTGATGATGTTAGAATTGACAAAGCATATATTCCAAAGTAGAATACATCATCAGTGTTCATATCAATAGCAGTAATAAGTGGTGATGTGATGCCTTAAGTTCAAATCTCCAAATATGACTCAGCACCTAATTTTTTCTACCTATAATATGTATTTAAGGGTTTTAATAGTCATAATAACTATCTTTGACCTTCAACCATCTGCAAGATGATCATTTTACTTTTTTGCCATTTATTAATTATGTACTCTGAACTAAGTAGACATTATTGTAATATATACAACATCTGACTTGTTAAATTTTTCGTATTGTTCTATTATTGTAATGTGACACAGATCAATTGGTCTGCAATGGTAGCTCTGATTTCAACACAGGTGTGTATGCAATTAATTTGTTTGTCCCACTATAATATAGTACAATCTATTCATAAGGGAACAAGCCACCAAATTACTAAAATGTAACTGGCTGGTAGGGAAAAAGATGCAACTATCTTTTGGAGACAAAAAGAATCTGAGTGTGCCGTTTTTAGCTAGGCCATAAAGGATATATTATTATATTGATTTAATTTAAACAAAAATTGGGACCCCCAACACATGGCTTATATATCATTAAAATTGTGGCTAGAATATTTGTTAATAAGGCTAAAATATAAAATTATTTTCAGTGAATAATTTCATCCAGAGTTTAGAAAGTGACATGGTTCTAATCCATTGTCACAGATTGATTAACGTAAGGCATAAATTATACAAATATGAAAAATTTAAAAGAATTTAAATATTTCTGTCTAGGCTCACCAGCCACCATTATTAAAGATGTCAAATTGTGTTACACAATGAAACTAAAAGAAATTGATAACTGACTCTCGGCTCTTAATCACAAAAACTTCATTATAGCCTTAAAAAATGTTTTTGTACTACTGCACATTCAGATAGAAATAGCTAAAAAACATTTTTCTAGTTTACATAGTGCATGTATTATAATGAGTAATTGGTATGAATATCGGTATGAATGATATTAAATCAATATTTTGTTTTTATCTTTAAATTTAAATATTATAACATTGTGATTTCTTTATTTTTTAAGTGATTATCAAGGTAACTGAAGGTTAATTAATGAAGGGTAATTATCAGACCCATCTTTCAAAATGGTTTATGACAATAGGCCATTCAATGTGAAAAGTAATCACTAAATTTCACCATATGTAATGCAAACTATTCTAAGAAAATGAATCTGATTAGAGACCAGCCAGCTTGAAACACCATTTTTCCATTGTCTCAGGTCGAAATCTATAAAATGACAAAATGAAAAAGCTGTGACAATCAAATATTTTCAGAATACTAAAACCCATCCTAAATAATACACAATAAGTTGATGTACATTTGTCCATACCAGATTCCTTGCCACCTTCATTTGTCGAGCCTTTTCACCCCGTCATGGGCCCCCCTGAATGATGACGCTTCTAGCGCGTCTTTAGCCCCTGGTAATGTTTTTATGCTACTTTAAGCAGTTTTAACTATAATAATACAATGTTAAAAACTTTTACTGTACTTATTATGTTTTATTTATTAGTTTTGTGTGTTTTAAAGTGACTATATCTACATGTTTTATAGGAAATGGAAGATAAGTTACAGGTTTCCACCAGGAATTGTAAACCTTTTATACTTTTTTGTTGAATTTATTGTTGATATAGGGTGGTATAATAGCTATAGATATTACCGTTTAGGAATCACATTGCATCATTCTGGATTAATTAGATAAGTATATATATTTTATAATTTTGTTCTAAAATTAATTAGGAAACTAGGATATATTCTCGAATCGGAAATAGAAACACAGTGCGACGATGACCAGTTATTCAAGCAGAACTCCCAGTCCTGGGAACCTAGTAGTAGAACATATTATGTAGAGGGCACGAGGAAGGATGGTCCAACATGCACCACGAAAACAACGAAGGATAGTGCAATGTGTACTGAGTATAAGCAAATGGAAGAAGTACAGGCTTTGACAGTCGTGGATATACACGGCTGCACATATTTTGGGCAATTCGTATCCAATGAATTACTTCGACTTAACATTACCGAAAGTTTTTATACATTATTGTCCAACCAATATCTTTGGCGCTATGTTTGCTACGTCCATAATAACCAATTTTAAAGCTAATTAACCCGTTTCAATGCTGACGTCGAGATATCTCGTTCGCCATAAACTGTAATCATATTATTATACTAGTGACGAGTTATCTCGTTGAACAAAATCTACTGTCACATACTGACGCCATATAACAAAATGTGTTCCGTCATACTGGGGTGGTGGTCCGAACGGTGCCGTGCCGTACTTTTTCCGAATACCTACCGATACTTATTATACACTCGGCGTCACAAAAATCGCACCTTTATGTTTTTTTCAGTAAATTGCTCCTAGAATCTGGCCCATAAATACCACGCGTGAAAAAGAAATATCATTGTAAAGTGCACTTCAATACCTTTACATTCATTACCTGTATCATTAAAAAATCAATTACCATTTCTAACCAGGGACCAATCAATAAGATATTGGAAAAAATGCTCACTTAAGGAGCGCTAGTTGGGCTACCTTAAAAGGGTATAAAATGTTATGTCCAGGTAAGAAATGGGTCAGTCGCTACTCAGACTTTAGAGTGAACACACTGGAACAACATACGCAAAAGAACTGTACCTGAAGATGGATACAACCCCCGAAGAAGCCGCTCAAATCGTTGCTCTATTGCAAACAGGACTGCGACAGGTTGACGTTGCTCGACAGTTGAACCTTAGCCGATTTGCAGTACGACGAGTATACCAACGGTTCCGTGAGACTAGTGGCTATACCCGAAGACGTGGATCCGGAAGAAAACGTTGTACATCAGAAAGAGACGACCATTTCATTGTGTCTACGTCGTTGCGCCTCCGCTTCAGCAATGCTGTTGGGGTGCAACAAGAACTCCGGTCAGCTTGTAGAACGTCTGTGAGTGTCTCTACGATTAGAAGAAGATTGAAAGAAAAGGAATTAAGAGCTCACAGACCTGCTAGAGGCCCAAAATTGACCGTGCGACATCGGAGAGAGCGGTTACAATTTGCTCAGGAGCAGGTCAACTGGACGCTTGACCAGTGGAGGGCCGTTCTCTTTACCGATGAGACACGAGTATGTCTTTTCTGCAACGATAGACGCAGAATGGTATACCGAAGAAGAGGGGAACGTTTTACCCAAGCGTGTATAGAGGAATCCGTCGAATACGGAGGTGGTTCCTGTATGTTCTGGGGTGGCATATCCGTTGAAGGGAAAACGGAACTTGTGTGCGTCTCTCGGACTGGCGGTGGTCGCGGGCAAGGGTCGCTGAATGCTGGGCGGTACATAACAGAAATCTTACAAGACCATGTGGTCCCGTATGCCGGTTTTGTTGGCGATGGTTTCATGTTAATGCACGATAACGCCCGTTGCCACACTGCGTTTTCTGTGCGGGACTACTTGGAAGAGGTTGAGATTCCTGTTATGCAGTGGCCAGCACGAAGCCCAGACCTAAACCCGATCGAGCATCTCTGGGACGATGTAAAGAGACACGTACGAGCACGTGATCCTGCTCGAAGAATGGGAGAACATACCCCAAGAGAGAGTGGTGACCCTCGTGAGGTCCATGAAGGATCGGATGGAAGCTGTCATCAAAGCAAGGGGAGGAAACACTAGATTTTAAGGACTGATTTGAGATTTTTTTATGTTTTTTTAAATTTAGTTTTTGTAACTTTTATCCTTTTTAAGATTTTTTTATTAAAAGCTTTAAAACATATACACATGTTTGTAATTTCTAATAGGCAATTAAATAACCTTTCCAATGATATCCTACAATCATACCCTTACTATGGACAAAGTTTGAGTAAAAGTATTTTAAAGTTGCTTTTTCGAAAGGTGCGATTTTTGTGACGCCGAGTGTATATCACGTGTTGCCAGTAATAATATTTCGTTTTAGATGTGCGTATCTCATATACTATCGACGAGATAACTCGAATCCTAAAAATCTATTTCAGTACTGAAGGCCTACCGTCAACTTTTAGTTTGCCATTCAATTCCGATGCAATCCAGTTTAGGTACCTAAACTGAATCGCTAAGATTCGTACCATGAAGTGCCTTTCGCTAACTGGCGTTTGAATCGCTCACGGAGGAATGAAAGATCGAAATTTTTCTGTGGTCCGCGTGTGAGAAAGAGATGACGCTATACACTCGTTAGACATAAGTCTGTCTCTTTTACTCGAACCATATGCATTGCGTTTCGAAATCTAGTTGATATGATTTTAGCGGTGTTTTTGTGTAAAAATAACAACAAATATATTTTAAAATTGCGCTTTTTAGTGTCAAATTATATACCATAAGCCCGTTTTAGTACTCATTAAATAATAGAAATTTATATAATTCTTTAAATTACCAATAATTAAAGGTTTCCTTGGTGTTGTCGTAAAAAGAAATTGATTATGACGAGTTTAGAACGCACTTAATTTGACTTCTACCTTTGTCTCTACTGATAAATCAGTTGATTTTGTTGGATTTTTCAACAATGGGCTCAGCTCATCACACATTTCTAATACCAATCGTTTAGACAACCGATATCCTTTTTATATATTTTTCATCTTCCAAATAAAAGGGGTCCGATTGTTTCCGTGTTGTGTTTATTTCATTATCATTTTCCAAGAAAATAAAAAAGACTAATTCGTCAGACATCTACAATGAAAAATAGCTCTGGAAATCACTTTTTCACATTAACGCCTATGAAACACTAAATATCCAACTGAAATACCTTAAAATATCTATATTTTCAACAATTTTTTTAAAGATAAACCGAAACGATTCACTTCACGCCAAGAAAGTAGCAACTTTTTTTGAATCGCTTACTTTGACATTTAAGTCATCCAATATAGGTTGAAATATCACCTCATGGTACGAAAAATGAACGAACTAAAACAGTTTGCGATCCAATTGCCGACTTGATTTGGCGACAACCTAAACTGGATCGCTTTAATGACGTCGTGGTATGAAATAGCAAAGCAGTTTATTTTAGGTCGTCAATTGAATCGCAATAAAAGTTCATAGTAGGCCTTTGACGAGTTAACTCGTAGTTATATTTTAAAAGTAGGCGTCTATGTTTATGAAGGAAACAGACTGCGAAATTATTTTATTCGTCGTATGTATGTAGTTAAATTAATAATTGTTTATTAGTTTTGAGTTAATTACATGCCTATAGTTTGACACGAGACTACCAAGATTTTAACTTTTTTCGTGCATTTCATGTTCGCTTTCAGCAAGCTTCATCCTAGCTCTATCTTGTGATTTGTTTATTTCGGGCTTACCAGGAAGTTCCCAAAATGTACATTTGCACAGGTATAATATTTAATTTGAGTTGATGAACCATTAGAATAAAGTCCAAAGAAGATTAGCTTCCATCATATACGGAACCCGCATGTCATTTACGATGTGCAGTTGACAATTTTGATTATGGCAATACTACCCTCAAATATTTAACATTAGCTATACATTTTTATGACATGACTACATTTTTATGTAGCTTCATAAGAGCGATTTTGTCCAACGAATTAACTAGTCAGCAGTTTGTAGAGTAAGATTTTTTTTTGACGAGTTATCTCGGCAGCAGTATATGAATGTAGATTAGCCATAGATGAGCCAGTATGTGAGAGCGTATTGAGTTTCTAATGCTTCGCATTGAAAGGGGTGTTAAAATTAAGTTTTTATGAGCAAGACTTGCAATTTTTGTGCTATTTTTATTTATCTGAAGAACTGCATCTAAATAAGGCAAATAAATGTAGGTACCTTATTTAGTGACAGTTTAGTAACTGGAATGTAGCAAATAAAAATTCATTTAAAAACTTGGAAAAAAATCGATAGTTGTATTTTTATTTTAAGCCTAAAGAGAAATGATTTTACAAAAAAATTATTCAAATTGAAATATCTAATTAATGATTGACTTTCGCATAATCGAGCACCTAAAGAATGCTGGTGTTCATCTTCCTCGAGTGTTGGCTTTGTTATTTAATATGTGCTTAGCCCATTCCTACTTGCCTTCGGAAATGATGAAAACAATAGTGGTACCAATTATTAAAAATAAGACGGGGATTTTCGATCTTGTCTCGTACGACCTCCTCTGGAATAAGTTATAAAAATCTGGTTTGCCAAGAGATATTCTAAACATGTTTCAATATTGGTATGTAAATCAGAGAAACTGTGTAAGATGGGCGGATGAGTTCTCTGAGCCTTACAGGATGGAGTACGGGGTGAGGCAGGGGGGGGTTGACATCGCCCAACCTGTTCAGCCTGTATATTAATGAACTGATCCAGGGGCTCAGCAGCATGCGTGTCGGTTGCCATATTGGTCATGTATGCGTCAATAACATTAGTTACGCTGACGACATGGTGACATGAGTAAGTGCGTTCAGAAAACTCGTTAAAGTCTGCGAGTCTAATGCAGGTTTGCATGGTCTCCTGTACAACGTAACCAAGAGTGAGTACATGGTCTTTAAAGCTGGTAAAAAGTGTCCAAAAGTCGTTTCTTACATAAAACTTTATGGTGCACCTCTAAATAGAGTGAAACAATTACAATATCTTGGGCACTTTATAACCGAAGACCTTTAAAGATGATGTTGATATGGAAAGGGAACGCAGGGCACTGTCGATTAGAGCTAACATGTTAGCACGCAGATTTGCGCGGTGCTCGAGTACAGTAAAGATAACACTTTACAAAGCTTACTGCACATCTCTCTACTCGAGTAGTCTGTGGGCAGACTACACGAACAAATCGTACAGGGCCTTGCGGATCCAGTACAAGAACGCCTTCAGGGCACAGTTAAAGCTGCCTTGTTTTTGTAGCGCGTCAGTTATGTTTGCGTATGCAGAAGTGGATAGCTTTGGTGCCATCCTACGTAAAAAATTAATATAAGATTAATGATTTCAGGAAAATCAGAAAGTACCATCAGACGAATTGTAGATGAAGGCTTACAAAACAATGGAGTATTTAGAAGTCCTGGTAAACATAGAAGTGGACGTCCCAAAAAGGAAATTGATAATTTTACTATTTGTGCACTGCGTCTGAAAGTTCAATTTTTTTATTCTGTTCGAAAAGAAATTCCTACACGGAAAAAAATATTGGCTATAAAACAGAGTTAGAATTAGATTTTAGCCAAGAACACTTAAGAAAAGTCCTGAAATTTGGGGATTTAGCTGTGGTTTTTGCTATTCTATTGCACTCGTTTATAGGCAGGTATGTTTAGCTATGTTTTATGAAAAACCTACTCAGTCATTTTAATATCATCGGTGGATACGAGTAACATGTCTGATCTATACGAAATTTTGTATTTCGAATTAAAAAATAAATTTAATTGGGTTTAGTACATCACAACCTATAACAACAAAGTCTGTGGCGTATACACGCATTATATTTTACATAGTTACGAACGTAGCCTTAAGACTGTCAAACTATCAATCATTAGAATGATACAATTAGATTTATACATAAGACAGGTTAATAATTGTGACGAGGATAATTTATTTTGTACTGTCCAACTAAGTGATTAAAGTGTATTAATGTGAACTCCCGTTTAATTTAACTGCACCCAATACTCTCATGTCGTTACCAACCAGGCCCCGAGTTCCTCGTCCAAAAGTCTTTGCGTATATTAAACGAAGAGGAAGCCTTGACTTCATCGAAGTCCGCTTTTTCTTTTAATTGCAATCGTCACTTTCCATCAGGTGAGATGGAAGACAAACGCCTGCTAATTATTTATAAATAAATAAATAATAAATAAATTATCTATAAATTAAGTTATTACTTGTTTGGCCCAAGCCTAGGTTTTTTTACATTATGACCGTTCTTCTTTATGATATAAAAATTGTTGCTTTGGCTGGACCCTAAAAGTTTTGGTCGACATGAGGGTAGATAGAAAATATTCATTTAAAACCATTATTTAAGTGAAAGCAAAAGCACTTTAGCACAAAATATATTTGAGGACTTTAATGTTCCATCTCATTATTTTGGTGTTTATTATAATTTTGTTTATAAATATGGAAGAAGAATTTATAGTGATCGATGAAATAATAAACCAAGCAAGTTCATTCAGTGCTAATATGAGACTGGAGTCAGATTCCTTTTACACAGACGAAGAGTTGCTCAATATTTTAATAGACTGACTCGGAGGGTGAAGATGACAGGAGGTGAAATTGTAGAACATTTTGAAAGTGACAACAATTTCCGATGGGAAAGTGGCAACTGGCAAAACCCAAAAGTGCACTCCTTTACCGAAGAACATGGTTTTCAAGATATGTCTTTGTCCTTGTTAGAAGAACCAGTGAAGTTTTTTGAATATTTCTTAGATTCGGAGATGGTGAGCAATATCGCAACACAAACAAATTCCTATGCCGAACAATCTAAACTACAAAATGACCATTCAAGACCATATTCGCGTCTTATTAGTTGGTTACCTACTGCTTCTGCTGGAATGTATTCTTTCATAGCATTGACTATGTTATTGGCCCGTTGCAAAAAAACTTTCAATTGCCGAATTTTGGTCTTCAAATCTAAGTTCAAAACTGCACTTGCACTGAACAAGAGTTTGTGTATTGATAGAAGCCTTATGCTCTTTAAGGGAAGGCTCTTTTTTAAACAGTACATTCCATCAAAACGTAGCAGATTTGGTATTCAATTTTACGTAATGTGTGACGTCGAAACTGGTTATATAATAGGCCTTTACCTATGAAATAGCCGTTTTGCCGTACTGGCCATTTCAAATGAAAATATTTTTTTTTTGACTGATAATTCTGCCCTAAACGCCCTAAACGAAAACTTACCCCTAGAAAAGTGATGGTCACTGTTTGGTGGTCTAACGCGGGTGTAATTCATCACAGCTTCTTGCCAAACGGGACAAGCATTACTGCAGATGTGTACTGTGAAGAACTGAACACAATGATGGAGAAGCTCGCACGTCTCCAACCAGCTTTGGTCAATCGTTCGGCTCCACTGCTCCTGCATGACAACGCGCGAACTCATACTGCACAGCAGACGGTCTCCAAGCTACAAGAGTTGGGGTTGGAAGTTCTCCGTCATCCGCCGTACTCACCAGACCTTGTGCCTACAGACTTCTACTTTTTTCAGAATTTGGATAACTTCTTGGCGGGAAAAAAATTCAATACCCGAGAGGCAGTACAAAATGCCTTTGAAGAATTTGTTGCCTCCCGTCCAGTTGATTTCTTCAAGAAAGGCATCAATAAGCTACCAATGCGTTGGCAAAGATGCATTGATTGCATGGGTGATTTATTTTGATTAATAGAAATAAAAAATATATAAAAAAAATTACGCTTCATTTATTTCGTGAAAACGGCAATTTCATAGGTAGGTTTCAAAGACCTAATATTAGACTTTATAATTTACACCGGAAAAGGAACTGTGTCATCAGATAGAGAGACAGGAGTGACAGGAGCTATTGTGAAACAACTCATGCAAGGATATCTTAATAAAGGTTATTCTGTATATACAGACAATTGGTACACTAGTCCAGCTCTATATCAATATTTACGGGACAATAAAACTGTGGAACCGCTACACCAAATAGAAAAAAAATGCTTTTTTAAATGAAAAGCTGAAGAAAGGCGAAATGGAGATAAAACATACACAAGTGATAAAAGGATGATTTATTTTTTAACCTCAATGCAGTGGAAAAGTGGCATTAACAAGAAAACAAAAACTGATACCGCAATCTATTATCGATTATAATTGTGCTAAGCGAGCTGTTGATAAAAGTGATATGATGATTCACACGAACGATTGTTTAAGAAAATCATTAAAATGGTATCGGCAAGTATGCTTTCATTTTATAGACATGATTTTGTACAACAGTCACGTTGTATTTAATAGAAAAAAATATGCCTATTGCAGATTATCATATGAAGGATTATCAACAAAATATAGCAGAGAAAAGAACGTTGTAAATCCTACAATAAAAACTCTGAACCTTCATCGTTTGACAAATCGTCATTTTCCATCAAAAATTCCCTCCACTACTAGTAAAGAACATCCTACAAGAAGATGTATGCAGTACAACACAGAAGTTTCCGAAGAAAAGAAGAGAAACTAGATATATATTCGATGCGTGTGGGATAGCTCTGTGTGTTTATCCATCTTATATTTATTATTATTAGTTCCGTTTAATATGATTAGTCTTCTTTAGGTATAGCATTTAAAATATTGACATATTTAATGATTTTTTGCTTTCCATCTGGCAAGTCCATCAAGTAATTAACGTCCTTCCAAAATGGTAATCAGCTTCGTTTTCTTTATTATTTTGTGAGCTTTGTTGAGATTTTTATTTGACGACTCTTCGCCACTTTTCTGAGTGCTATTCATATATTTATCAACATTGTATTTAACATTTTCCGTTGCACTTTCATTTTTATCCTCTGGTTCTGATTGTTATTTGTGTTCCTTCAGTTTCTGGCACGTATTCATACTTAATTTTCCGTCCCATTTTTGGCATTCTAGCTGATAGTTCCATCAATTCAGTTTCTTCCTCTGCAAGCAACGACTGTGAATATGGAGAATCTGCTATCTGTGTTTCTTGGGGATCGTATTCTACAGCAACTTGTAATATAATGAAACTATGAAACTTACTGTTCTCGGTCCTGTATATATATTCTTTTAAAATTTTCCTTGTTTTCTTAGATTCTTCTCTATTTTGATTATGCTCTAATTTTATTCTTTTGTAAATTGGATCTAAATGTTTTTTTTTCATTGTAAATAAAAATATTTGTCATGACACTTAGACAATTTAGTTGTGTTTTTTAATTTTTTTTATTAATAATTAGCAGGCGTTTGTCTTCCATCTCACCTAATGGAAAGTGACGATGAAGACGAGGATCATACACGCCTGTCCAAGAGGTACCTTTTCACTCTACACTTGAAAGCTCCAGGGTTATATTTGTCTG
Source organism: Marasmarcha lunaedactyla (assembly GCA_923062675.1). Classification (NCBI taxonomy): domain Eukaryota; kingdom Metazoa; phylum Arthropoda; class Insecta; order Lepidoptera; family Pterophoridae; genus Marasmarcha; species Marasmarcha lunaedactyla. The sequence continues at coordinate 4,368,587 of OV281339.1, read as the reverse complement.
GAAAAATAGACGCAGGCAATTCGTTCCACTCTTTGGCAACACGAACCAAAAATGAGCTATCGAACCGTTTAGATCGGCTCATAGGCACGCTAACCACAAACGAGTGAAACTTCTGTCTGCGTCTGGTTGACCGGTGGAGAAAGGGGGATGGTTCGATTAGCTGAAAAAGAGCATTCGCACACTCTCCAAAGTGCAATCTGTAAAAAACCGATAGACTAGCAACTTTTCGACGATGCTCGAGACTTTGCAGTCTCGAAGAAGTAAGTTTGTCGTTACTTATGAGTCTACGGGCCCTTCGGTCGACAGAATCCAACGCTTCAAGATGGTATTTTGCGAAATCATGCCAAAGATGGCTGCAGTACTCCATACAAGATCGAACCTGGGCTGTGTACAGGTTGAGCTGCTGTTCGGAGTTGAAGTACCGCCGGACCTTTGCGATGACTCCCAATTTTTGGAAGCTGACTGTGCCATGGTTTCAATCTGTTGACCGAAATTAAGTTTCGACATGATGGTCATGCCTAGAAGCCCTAGTTGGTTTGTGATCGGTACAGATACACTTTGGAAAGTGGGCGTTAAGTTGAATGTGCTCTTTTTACCCGAAAAGAGACATGCTTGGGTTTTGGAAGGGTTGAACTTGACAAGGTTGGCTTCACCCCAATTAGAAACCCTACATAGTGTCAAATCAACCCGTTCGATCATCGACTTTCTCTGAAATTGGATCTGGTTTGGACTCGCTCACGCATTGGATACATATCTTCCGGTAAAAGAAGGTCATTATTGTTGCAGAGATAACAGATCCCTGAGGTACGCCGGCGTTGATCGCCATTAGGTCCGATGAGAAGCCATCGACGACAACTCGAATTGACCGTTCCCCCAGGAAATCAAAAATCCAGTCGCAGAGTCCAGACGGTATGCCATACGCAGGAAGCTTGCTCAAAAGGGCTTCGTGCCATACCCAGTCAAAGGCCTTGGAGACATCCAAGGATACGGCTATTGCCTCTCCGTACCCTTCCAAGGCCATGCTCGACGTGATGATGATGATGATGCGTTACGTACACTAGAAGGTCTCCTGTTGAGCGTCCTCCGCGGAAACCATATTGGTTGTCACTGAGGAGCTCATTGGTCTCTAGGTACGTCAGGAGACGATGGTTCAATACACGTTCCATAATTTTGCAAATTTGACTGGGTCGGCTCGACTGCCCCTTTTTGGTACGGGCTGTATGTTTGAAAATTTCCATGATTTTGGAACTTTTCCAGTCCTTAGAGAGAGTCGATATAGGCGTGTCAAAACAGGAGACAATTCGGCTGCACAGTGCTTTAAAACCACTGCGGGAATGCCATCCGGTCCACTGGCCTTATTCACGTCTAGATTTTGTAAGCATTTGAGTACCTGTTTCTGGTGAATTTGGACGGCCTGCATCTTGGGGCCGAACGGGGGTAACGTGGGTGGGCTTTTACCTTTGGAATCTAGACGTGAACATTCCGCGAAGAGATTTGCGTACAAGTCTGCCTTCTCTTTGCGCTGTGGGCCAAAGACCCATCAGGCCTTTGCAGTGGTGGCAGTGATGGGCGACAGAAGTTCATATCAACCGACTTGGCAAGGGACCAGAAAGCTTTACTCCCCGTGGAATAGGATGCTAACTTGTCCCCATACGGCCAATATGGTCGAAACGAGCGCTTCTGATCACCTTTTTGCAGAACTTGGCAGCAGCATTGTACGCCTGCTTCTTAGCTGGGAGATCCATAGCTTTGCTTCTGCGAGCGCTAGCCCAGGCTTGGTATGCTACATGCTTTCGCTTTTCAGCTAGGAGGCAATTAGCATTAAACCATGGGTGGGCTTTGGACTCCAGGGGTACATCAGAAAACGGTATAAAGTACTCCATACCTTGACATATCACACTGGAGACAGCATCAGCACAGCATGATGGATCAACAGAAGTAAAGCAAGCTTGCCGCCAAGGATAAGAGGCGAAATAGTGTCGCATCTCATCCCAATCTGCTGACTTGTACCGCCATACTCGCCTTTTGCCTTTTGGGCTGGTATTGGTTGGCGAGTATTGCGACACAGATTTCACCAGACCAGAGTATCTGTGTGCAATACGCAGTATGGTCAACAACGTCAGGAATACGCGTAGGTTCGTGGACGAGCTGGGAGAGACCATGAGTTACTGCGAACCGATAGGTTTCTCTGCCAGCGTGGTCGGTGTCCTTGAACGGGTACAGCCACTCTCCATGGTGGGCATTAAAGTCTCCAAGGAACACCAACTGCGCAGAGGGATAGCGTCGTTGGACCTTATCTGCAGTATCACTGAAATATTCAATAAGTCGAATTGTCTCCTGAGCTCCCGTGTGTGATCGGTAAATACTGGCGTATACAATTCGGTCCAGGCCGAATCCGGAAAGGAAAAATCCGGAACTTCTAAGTATCGGAGACGCCGACAACAGATCTCGTCTCTGAAATACACGCACACGCCCGCATTGGGGTGAAATTTGGTCTCCAGGATATAGCCTGGGTAATGCAGGTATAACAGATCCGAACGATCACAGATCTGTGTCTCTGTCAGAAAGAATACGTGCGGCCTCTCTGGCTCAAGGTGGTGGTGGACATCGCGGAGATTTGAGTGCACTCCTCGGATGTTAGAGAAATGTACTTTTAGGGAGAGGACAGCATCCGCTGTCGGCACTTATTTTTCTTTTTTGACTTTCCCGTTACGTGAATAGGGTGAATAGGGGAGAGGAATAGAAGTTGAGTGAAGCGCAACGTTTGGAACCAAGCAACTCGAGTGGTCAGACCTACTGGTGGGGGACTCACATGGAGACCGCGGGGACACCCAAAACCCCCCGGGATCGCCATCGGGCCCTCTCCATCCGGTCGCCAACCGGCACGATGGAGCAATCCCGGGATTTTACACAGGCGGTGGGGCAGCCTTTCGCGAATGGCTAGAACGCTAGTTGGGCCCCCTACTACCTGCGGTTGGCCAGCGGTGCACCGTTTCTTTGGATCCCGCTGCCCTCCAGAATGAGCCACCCGGGTCATCATAACCCATCGAGTTCAAACGGCTCTCATACGCTGCGCAATTACTCCGACCTATTCTCCTCCAATGGCTACTCAAGACATCATGCCGGAACGTGATTAGGTCACTTGGTGGCATGGCTTTGTCTCGAGGGTGGTTGCAAGCCGCGGTTGAAACCTACTACCTGCAAAATGGTTATCCCGCCAGTCATCGGTCGCCAGAGCCTCGTTCGCTGTCTGGCAGGGTGCACCACGGGCAGGTGAGGTTGGCATTTGGAGAGTCTTGATGGTAGGCGACTTGTAATTTTTAATTTTTGATTAATGTTAAATAAATCAAAGAGGTTGTTATTTACCTTGAGTTTTATTCATACTTTATCATGCATACTTTACGAAAAATGAAACTCAAGGCGGCGATAATACCCACTCGAACAAATTCTCACAATAAATACGACTACAGTAGTGCCCTCACAAGTAAGAACTCGTTCGCTTATCCCTGGCCGGCAAGACGGATTCAAACTTCAAACAACGGCTTCGACAGAACATGATTTTGTTATAAAAGTAGTATTATTTCGATACTGCTCGAAGAAAGGCAGTCGATCTCGAGCATCGGAGATATAAACATTACTACTACAAATCTTTACTACTTGGTACTTCAACCCTGTGTGCCTGGGATCCTGTTTTGCGTGCCAGTCCGCACGTCGACTTCACTCCTGAACTGCGCGCCAGTCCGCACGCCGTCTCCGCATATGCTTTGCTCGCCAGTCCGCACGCTGACTTAGCTCTTGCCTTGCGTGCCAGTCCGCACGCCGTCATCGCTCCTGCCTCACGCGTTCTTGCCTCCTCTCCATCAAAGATACCCGGATACACCTCGATTTGCCTAGATTAGTATTTTAATTTTTAAATTTATTGTAAATAATCTTTTTGTTAATATCTTTGTAAACTTCTTTGATATTAAACCTAACTTTATATTCCCGGTATTCACCTGTTTTAATCCACTCCCGCAAGACGGTTACCGTCGTGGTGACGGATCCTTCAATCATTACGTGACAGTTTGGCGCCTAACGTGGGGCAAACTGACAAACTGTACAAAACATTTACTTACATGAAAAAAATACTGGCTAGGCGTGTGCAGTACAGCAGTAAAATGTTGAAAAATATTGTGCTTTAGAGACGCTTTTCTATTCACAAACTATCTATTCATGTATTTGGTTTAGGACTGAAACGCTTCTATGAAAAAAAATGACAAGATAATGTTTCAAATGTTACTCCAAAATGTTTTGTTCCTAAAGAACTTTATTACAATGAAAACAAATTTTACTATTGGTAAAAAATTACTCCATGATAAACTATTTATATGCTGTGACTTCTCTTAAGCACAATATTTTTTTCTACTTCACGCTTATTATTTAATAAAATATTTTTAACTCATTAACAAATTTTACGGTAATATTTAAAAGGTATTACTTACGTGTATCTGAAGAAACAGGATTCATTTTTATTTACGTTTTGTTTGTATGTTTATGTACTTCTACAATCACAACTGCCAAGCTCGAACGAAGAATAAAATAATTTAGCAATCTTAGTTTCCTTCATAAACATACACGCCTACTTTTAAAATATAACTACGGGTTAATTCGTCACCAATACTGAAATACATTTTTAGGTACCGAGTTATCTCGTCGATAGTGTATGAGATACGTACAACTAAAACGAAATATTAATACTGGCAACACTTGTTATATATTATATATATAAGTATCGGTAGGTATTTGGAAAAAGTACAGCACTGTTCGGACCACCCCAGTATGACGGATCACATTTTTGCTGCGTTCCGTTTGCCGATAACAGCGCTCACAGTGCTCATGTACCCGTTCCGATTGCCCGTGAGCGCGCTCACAGCGATATCGATACGTCATCAATGACGTCATAAACGCCGCCATCTTCCCGCTCACAGTGCCAAAGCTACGGAGCATGGTCGCTGTGAGCGGCCTGTCGAAACTGACACATGAAGTTACTTTGTTGATGATTTTATTAGTCGATTAAAGATTTTAAAAGCTTGCTTATTAATTTTATTTTGTAATAATATTAAAAAATGGCTCCTGCTTCATTCAGGGTCAAAGATCTTAATGAAATTGTAACTTTAGACTTAAGCGACGAACAATTAGAATGTTAGCGCGATATTTACCGTTCCGATTGCAATAGCACTAATAATACTTTTAGCGCGCTCAAACGAATCGGAACGGTTTTGAGCGCTTTTATCGGCAAACGGAACGCATTTGTTTTATGGCGTCAGTGTGTAACAGTAGTGCTGCGTTCCGTTTGCCGATTACAGCGCTTATTGATTGATGATTATAACACCAATCGAATCTAATTTACTTAACAATTATCAATAATAAAATCGTATTTATTTGATTCAGATATATCGCATAATGAATAATGTCTATTTTGGATGTCTTGCTCGACATAAAGCCATAAAAAAACTCGACCAAGAGCAACGTGAATTTCTATCGGCTCGTTCAAACATCCAATACTGGTTACATCCATTCTGGTTGTTTTCTTTACATTGGATGCCCTCGTCACAAATAATTGAACACAATGGATTGTTCTTTTTAGCGCCTGTGACCACTCTGCTTGTCTTTTGTTTGTTGAAACAAAGGAATATTCCTATTAACACCACTAATTGTACCCACATGCTAAACTAATATGAGCTTCAAAATATAGATATATTCCGATTTACTTGTCTTATTTGGCAAACAACTTTTCGAGAGAAAAAGATGACTTATTTTTAACTCCTATAATAATACACTGAAACCATTTTAAAATAATAATATGCCCATTTTATACATCATTATTCAAATAGGTACCTAATACAATTTAATAAAAAGGACTGTCTATAGGTTTATAAAAAAGAAAACTAAAGTTTAAACAAAAGACAGAAAGTGAGAGAGCCAGTGATAAAACCATATGAATTACACTTAGTCCATATGGTTTTATCACGAGGACAACGTCAAATAGTTTGCAGAGTTTGAAGTCGCATTGATTGAGGTTTTTATTGCGAACTTCGCGGTAGCGTGAACTCAGCAGGGTGTTTTTTAGCATCAAAGTCGTCGAAACAAAAACCTCAAGATTGCGCAATCTTTTGCATAAGATGTAATCGTGATATAATGGTTAGTTAATTCAGAATAAGTGCTATTTTATTTTAATTTCTTATTAGAAAAACTTAACTTTTTGCCCTATGCCAAAAAATGAAAAGGTTGGTAAATTCGGTGATAATAGGAATAATCCGACAACCCTGCGTGTCAAATGGCACTGAACGTAGGTAAACGCGTTTCTATGAATACTGTGTTCGCAGCACCTTGTGATGGTAAAGTGAACCAGCATGAGTTTCAAAGGCAATGTAATTGTATCTTTTTTGACCAACAATCGTGTATGCGGGATCACAGCGTATTATTAAAAAGGGGGCAAGTGAATAAATAGGTTTCATCATTTGTAAAGGATACCAATGTGTTAATTATACCAGCTCGAATGGAATCCACAATTGTCAATTGCCAATAATTAACATGGGCTATGCTTTTTCGCAACATGGAACGTCTCAAACAGATGAGCGTATTTACAAATGTCTTTCCTATTTACAGCAGAACATTATTTCATAGGAAGGTTAGCTTTCCACCGTGCGTACACCTCGTACTTGTATAAGGTAATACTGTTGCACCCTGTAATACTAAAACAACGTACTGAATATCACAATCGCGTGAGAGACCTGCTACGCAATCTATTCGCATACTCTTGCTCGGGCCTTCTATTCCAGCCCGCTTCGACATCTCAAAATCAATGAATGTGGTCGTGCAACCATCGTTTAATAGCACGCAAGTTTCTACAGCAGCTTTGAACCGCAACGACTTTAAGAAATTACACTCAATGACGAATACTTTGTAGCATTAGCGGCGAGAACCTCGACGTCACAGTTGTCTGTTTCGTCTTCTCAAAAGCAGCTGCAGTTATAGACACTGCGTCAGTGTCCGAGTACGAGGCACGATAGTTCTCTAAATCTTTGTGAGCTAATATGTTCTGACTGTAGTGTAAATTGTGTAACAGTCTACGATTTTTATAAGTGCGTTGGAGGCTTCCAACGCTACATGGAATTTTTACTTTACAAATTTTAAATCTATTTGGCCAATTTTCTAAATATGTATGGCATATTTATTTTTCTTGACAAACGTGAAGGACGCTTGAGTATGCATAAAGACTTTCCTAAAACACAGCCAGTCCATTTCAAAGTTTCCATCAAATACCTGCATTTGACTTTAGGTTCGCTCTCCGCAGGTTTGTTAGCTAGAGTTTGAAGTAAAGTGATTAAAATGTCATGTTGACTGCTTACGGGTTTGTCCCTTGGTTTATTAACCTAAAAATTATCGAAAAGGAGGTAAATTGACTGTAGCTAATGAGTTTACGTTGGGTTGTTCATCTTCACGCCATTGATTAGTGTTGTTCGTAGGCACGCTGGAGTGGACGCTACTACATTTGCTTCGACACTGCCACTGTGCAAAGTACTTCTAGAGCTTTGTACCTCGATAGTAGCCAAGTTAGCCTGAAGGTTCAGTTTGAGCTCGGATTGTCAGTCGGCAGCTTTACGTTCGAGCTCGACTTGTTGGGCTGCGGTGTCACAAACCTGACGCGCATGACAATCTTTAGCGGCGAGCTTTTATGCTCTTACAGTATCCGTTGATCGAGTGTCAGATAGAGTGGATTATGTGATGGTCGACTTAGGTTGATCGAGTGTCATATGATGTGAGGATATAATATATACTTGGATAGATGAGCTTGAGCTATCGGTGGCACACCATCGGATTCGCCGGGCGGGGCCATTGGGTGCCAACGTTGGGCGGCCCGTTGATCCGCTGCTATCCTCCCTGGATCCAGTGATTCCATTAACTACTCGAGTGACCTCTTCTGGCCTGTTACAATTTCTTACTTTTGAGCCGAAGCTGTAGGTAAACCATAGCTCCTTGTTGTCGCTTTGGGTTCGGAATTTTTTGAGTTAAAGATGCTGGTGAAGGAGCAATGGTCTATATTGATCGGAAAATAGTAAAAGTAAAACATTACACAAAGTGGAGAAATAATAGAATTTTAAACAAATACAAATACAAATTTGTTTCGAAGAAGATTTAAATTGAGGTTAAATATGATAGTGTCTAAAATACCTTTATACTTGAATTTTAAGATTTTTGATGACATTTGTTTTACGGTTTTGTTATTCACAAGAGTTAGATTATCGATCGACAAGTAATAAGAAAAGCTTACACAGAACAAAAATAATAGATAATATAAGATTGACTCTGTGCACTTTACTCACTTTTAAAGCTAGGTTTTCTAAGCTCGACGGCTTACAATATTGAACATTAATGCTATAATGCTACGAAACAATTACCTTGGTGGCGCGGATGGCGGTGGGCCATTGAGTGTTCCCAACTTTATTTTAGTGTCATTAAAATATTTTTTTAAAAACACTTCTCCGACCCACGCCGTAACAGTACGCTGCACCTAATCTGCAAGGAGAGTAAAATGCCGCTTAGAAATAAGCTTACACTTTACAAAACTTGCATCCGCCCCATCATGACATATGCCAGTGTGGCTTTCGCTCACGCCAGCAAGTCGAACCTCAATCACTTGCAGGGGCCCCGCCCTATGTGCGCAACTTCGATTGCCGCATTCATGAAGTTGGCGTCTAGACGCCTCTTCGACAATGCTCCTCATCATCCCCACCCGCTGGTCAATAAGTCATCTGAATACACAGCCAACCGAGACGCGCCGGTTCGTTACTGGCGTCCGTGTAACGTCTTAACAGATCCCGACGACGCTATTACAACAAGGAACGCCGGCGTTCCAGTTAAAAACAGAATTCAAATTGCCTAACCCACCGGTGGGCCAGGCTAATGCGGCGTACGCATTCCTACTGAGTTTCTTGCTGGTTCTTTGGCAGTAGTTGACCCTTCCGGACCAGTGGTAGTTTCAATATACGACGTCCTAAGCTGAGGTCCGTGCTCTCTCGGGTGACTATAGTCGTATCATATATAAGAGTAGTTTAAGTTCCGGCTAAGCGCCCACAGCGCTAGGCCACAAAGTCCGGTGAAATTTAAAAGGCAAATAGATCCATTAATAAACATTCATAAAAAATAAATCTAGAATTGATGAGCAAAATCTTTAATCAGGATCACTTTTGACCATTTGTCGTCTCTGAGTGCGGCCGTTAGTAGTAACAAATATTTTAATTCTGGTTTTTGCTACTGAACAGATAATTTGCTGAACTGACCCTGATACATATTTGTATTAACTCTTGACCATGACTGACCATAACCACACCTCGGTCACTCGCGGCAAAATGTATGAAACAAACGGGTTCTAATAACCTATTACGCACACAGTAATAAGCTCGTGCCATGAACGCGTACAATGTTTATATAATCTAGTAATAGCGGTATCGAGTAAATCTTAAGTGCTTATAATTAATTATGGACAAAAACGTTTTAAACTCTATTATCTGACATTATTATTATAATAGTAGTTAAAAAGAAAGAAAAGTAAATCAGTTTTAATAACAGAAAGTATTGAGTATAGGAGTAGTACCCAGTGAAGTTACTGAATCTTTGCAATAGCCTCTTATACTAAAAGGAGAATCGAAGAAAAATAAAATGTCATGCTTGTAATTTTATTGTTTCTTTTTTACGAACGCAATGTACAACAATGTGTAACAAAACTGGAAAGGGCACAGCACATGCCCATTACAAAAACATTCGCAACTAGTCTCGATATCATTCACTGCTTACCGCGTCCTTGGCAGTCGGTAACTGCGGTGAGCGCGGGTGGGGACGGGTGGGGATTCAGCGGGGGGCAAGCGGGGGGCAGGGAGTGGCCATACTGTACGCAGTACTCATTATTATACTATGCCATAACACTGGACAGGCTGTGTCACATAAATGACAGGAAATCTTTTGTTTCAATTTGAAGCGCCTCTAGCCAGTATTCTCGACAGATTTTGACAGAAAACTGAAATATCCAAAGTCATGTTTTAAAGAACAAACCCGGTTTTGGTCCTGGCGGATTAAATTGAAATATGCACAAAATAATTGTTACTTTTGGTTGGTTTACTTATTTAAAAAAATGTCTTTCCCAACTGGCCAAGTACTGAGAAGTTAGTTTATTAGGTTAGTTATTATTAAAAACTGATAATTATTTAAATTTCATACAAAGTGAGTAATAGATATGATTTTTGACTATTTCATTAAAATTAATTTATAATTTAAGAAATAATTTATCAGTTCATTATCATCTAGGGTAGATACTAAAATAATTACAAAATAAATTAGAAATGATTTTACTGTAAAAGAATGTTCTTTTTTAATTCTTTACCCTTAGGGAAGGCATGGTGTCAAGTCCATTCAGCCTACAAGAATATGTTCTGTGCGTTGATAAATAATATACATTGTTTTTTGGCCATTACTTTTTTAAATGCTCCAATTATTTACTTAATTTTATTGCTGTGATGCCAGGCCCAAAGTTGTATGAAGAATGGGTTATTCCCTTGGTGTATTTTAATTTAACAATTTTACGACGATACTATGAGCAACGGAGGTCTTCGTTTCCTCCACGGCAAAATGGCGAAAATTAAAAAAGGTAACAAAAGTTCACTTGACAATAGCCAATCTAGATGTATGTCAGTGTGTGTTGGTGGCGCTGTAACGGTTTTATCCATTATACAGTACAATACGCTTATCAAAGAAAACATTGCCATTAAAAAAATATTACTTGAAAGTTCTCTGGATTTATTTATATTTGAGTTTAAGATATATCAGTTAGTTTACACTGTTTTTCATTAACATTTTTCATGTTAGTATGGGTTTTAAGATTCAGTGATGGCTTTTTTAAAATGTTAAATGTTAAATGCCCCTAATAACTATTTTTGATACGGGTAACTATCGAACGATACGCGCATCCGGCAGGCAGGCATGGCATGCATGTCATCTTTTATCGTTCGCCTGACGTGCGGCGCAAATTTATTAAATGATTTTTAGAGTGTTATTTTCATTCGAAGTGTAATTTAGTGCATAGTTATATTGTTACATTGTGTGACTTTCAAGATAGGTGCCATTTAACGACCGGTTCTATTTTTGTTGCTTCAGTTTTAAACTTGGAGGGACCTCCCTCCAAGCGCAGTTGGCTGTCACATTTCCATGACGCCATGTTTGTCACGTTTTTGCTAGTTGTGAATAACTTTGGTAATAAATTCTTGTGTTAGCATTGCTATATCCGTACTACATCCTAAAAGTTGAACAAGCAAAATGAGCGGATATTCAAAGAAGAAAGAAAAAAGATCTCGAACAAACTCAAACGAAGCCAATACAGTAAGTTGTCATAGCAATCTCCCAGTTCGCAACTCTCGCAAAAATTTAACGGTTACCTACCCGGCCTAAAACGAAAAAATATTGACATCGTTTTATGAGGGTGTACTTGATTCTTGTGTGTATATTATTGAAGTGACGGAATTCTTCGATGTTCTATGTTCAAAGAAATTGTATACATTAATGTTTTAGTCTTACTGTACTTTTAGATAAAAACACTATATATATGATTATTTTGTGTACTTGCAAGGTTTATTTGACAAGAAATATTTAAAAGTAGAACGTAACAAACATTAAAAATTTATTCGTATCCATGGGACGACCTATATCTTAATACTTGCTATTGTGTTTGCTAAAGCGAAATTGATTGCATTGCTCTGCTAATTGTATAATTTGGACATAAATCATGCTTTGCTGCTTGTGGCTCTTTTAAAAAAGTGCTCTGAAAACAGTCACATTAGACTTGCCAGATTATTTTTAAGAATTATTAAAACAGTTTGAGCCTATCCATATCTGAAAAAGTTTTAAATAAATTAATTATCAACCTCCACATTAATATAGACTAAATAATTTATTTGTGTTTTGAAAAAAGGGAAAGATAACTTGTGAAGACATAACTTGAGTCCACTTCTCCAGTTCTTTATTGTAAAGTTTCAGTAATCTTGTATATGAATTGCAGTTAACTTAAAAAATGTGTACAAACTTAAGTTTGCTGTATGGTTTAGTCAGGGCTACAAGTACAAGTCACACTTATTGTCCAGCTAGCTCGGATTATTTTTTGAATTTTTAAAGTGATGATGGAAACTTTGATAGTTAACAAAAATTTACAGGTTACAACTATTTTACCCATGAGTATTTATTTGTGTATTTTTTTGATTTCCCATAACTTTAGGCATGGATTTCTTGAGTCAAAACAGTAGAAATATTCTATGACACATTTGTCTAAATTCCACAGATATGGGAAAATAAAAAACTACATGTTGTATAGACAATTTAGTAGACAACAGCATTTGAATATGAAAGTATTCATATCTATCATAAGCTTATTAACACTCTATTTAAGAGTAAATTAAAATAGAAGTTATGAAATGAAAAGACAAAACACAGAAACAGAGTGAACACAACAGACACATTCAAAATAAAAACAATAATATGCTATATACAAGCCTCAATGTAAAAGAGTCTGTCTAGTCATATATTGCAAAGGTTGCCCGTATTCAACTTAACTACATTTTCTTAAAACAAGCCTTTAAAATAAAAAATGATATAGGGTAAAATTCTCCACGTTATTATTGTTAATCGGGCACTTTTAAAGAAAAACTTCTTTTACTAAAATATGTATTTATAGGCCCTCTAATTTGCTACAACTAACTCAGAATAGTTCGTCTTAATTGATGCAAAAGAGTTCGTCCATGTCTCAATTCTACTTGTTTTAATAGAAGAATGAGTAAAATTCAATTTGAGAATAGAAATAATCTGTCACATGATGTGACACCATCATTTCCAAAGATATAAAAACCATAACTTCATGCACCTTTATCATTATTTTAAAACTAAATGTCTCGCGGGAAACTTATCACCAACGAAGTATGAAATATAATTATATGTAGCCACAATAATGACAAGTCTACTTGCCAAATACCCAAGGACTTTACCCTACCAAGCTCACGCAATAGATCTGTGAGGTCGTAGTGTGGCAGAGTGCAGTTCAAGTGACCACATAGTCCCGTAAAATTAATAATAATACCCTACCAAGTCTGAAGAAACCTGGTCGGCTGCAAATTACAAGCAAACCTGAAAGTCGAGTTTTAAGGAAAATCAAAAACAATTGTCATGCCCGCGCAGGATAACCTACCTTGGAGTGGAGAGAGTTAGTTCACAAAGATGTATCTGTCGATAACTGCAAGAGGGTCGTAAAACGATTAAGCTATGGATTTTATACTGCTAAAGAGAAACCTTTACTTACGCTTCTCAAAAAAAAAAAAAAAAGGCTGAAATTCGTTAAAGATCATGAAAATTGGACATGCAAGTCTGGGACTCAATAACTACACAACAATGTGAAGAATTGGCAGCAACCATGCCACAAAGACTAAAGCCATGATCGATGTTAAAAGTGACGCCACTGAGTGGTAGACGAACTATTTTGTGCCATTGAATGCGATGGACGAAGTTTATTGCGTGACTGGGGAACCCCAAGAATTTAATATATTATTTAAATAGGGAAGTATTTTGTTACTTTATTAATTTAAAATAAACTTCATTAAGTGCTCTAAACCACTGTGTATTTATAGAACTAATAAACTTAAATTTATTTATCTAAATTTTACTTTGAATATTAGACAATTATAATAATTTGCACTAGACTAACTTTTTTGCATTGGGGCTTATACAGTATGGATACCACTTATGGGCAATAAATGAAACCTCATACTTGTTATCGCCTTTTCTAACAGTATACAAAAAATGAAAGAAATCGGTCCAGTAATTTGGTCAAAAACCAGAGTTTTAATTTTGAGCAAATTCGTAGAGACACACTCTGTAGATTTGCTACACTAGGTCAATGAGTCAATGAACTTGAATTAACATTATTTAGGTACTTAGTTGGAGGAATGCGACGTTGCCACGAAGTGCGTTATTTGCCGAGCGCGGGAATTCCCCTGAGCGGGGCGCGTGCAGGGTGGACACACCTGCCGCCCTACCGTAAAAGGATGCTAAGTACAAAATCATATTTTTGAGAAAAATGACAATAACCCGACAAACTTGTTTTCTAAAGTTGTATGTAAGATAGCATGTTATAATCAGTTAGTTACCACTGTTTTGTAAAGGGAATAATACTCGGTTAATAAATAAGTTGAAAGAGAAAATGATTCGAGATTATGTTTATAATGTTTAGCTTTAATCACTCAGTACATAGTGTTTTTAAAATTATCATAACTGTACTTAAAAGCGTTCTTATTAAAAATGATTATGTGTAATTAGAGATAAAATAAATAAAGAAGTAGACAGTGAAATCTTATGAATTGTTTTTACGTGTTACGCCTAGACTGGACGAGTCGAATCGCTCCTGTTAAAATTCATAAATTCAATCGTAAAAACAAAAAGAATAAACATTCATTATAATAGGTACATAGACCTTTCCTTAAAATAATTTGTTAATTGTTAATAACAATAATAATAAAAACTCTAATAACGCAAACATACTCTTATTTTAGTGCATTGATGATTATCATAGTTCCTTTTCTTAGGTACGTAATTGTAAATAAGTATTGAATACTAACAATTGCACCAATTGCACTATTTATGACTTATGTTTTTTTGCCAACTGGGAAGTTATGTTTTGTCACTCACTCGCACTCGTCACGTCAGTTCACCGCTAGACTTCCGGGCCACTGCGCATGTGCTTATTGCAGAGATTTTGATACTCGGCTCGCGCTCGCGCATTGTGCAGTAATTATTGTGAACTGTGGTTATTAGGTAGTTTAATTTATTCAGTATTTAGTTGTTATGGTGAAATTGACACTAGGTACTTTACTTTTGTGTGTGTGTGTGTGTTTTAACAAAATGCCGCGATAACAGCATTTTTACAGTGCTGCAGAGTATACATACATGATTTTAATGTATAGGATAGTGCGCCATGATTGGGTTTATTTTCAGTTCAGTTAAATCGTGACGAAATAAAAAAGCGCAGTAAAAACATGAAAGTAAGTGATTTTTTTCTCATTACGTCGCAAACCGTAAAACAACAATCGAAGATGGCGGCGCCGTGCTGCCTATCGCGCCATGCGTGTGCATCGTTGCCACTCTTCTGCTGAGGCTAAAGTACGTTTTCTAAACAGAGTGTTATACTGCTACTGCATTTATTTCGCTAGTTATTTTGTTTGAAAATGAAAGTTATTTAATTTGCGGTTTTTCGTGTAATATTCGATTGTGTTATACTTCTGTGGACTATTATTACTTGTGGTTTCATTTTTTGCCCATGAGTGGTATCCACACTGTATATATATATATATATATATACACATATTTTATATATATATATATATATATATATATATATATATACATATTTTATATATATTATATATATATATATATATATATATATATATATATACTATATATTTATATCTAGTAAACACTATGTCTCTTTAGTTGCTATATCAATGTATCCGGTAAACTATTGATTGTAGAGATCTACTGTTCTTCGGACAACTTTAATGCATTATTGTTATACTACACAAATATGAAATAAAAGATTTTTAGTCATGGTGGTGGCAGCAAAGCATTGTTCAATCAACCAATAACAGCTCGAGTTGCAATGCAATAGCTATGTATACAATCCTATGGCACCCCCAGCTCACTCATCCATCATTGATGAATGAATGGTTAAAGTTCCTCATAAAGCTTTTATTTGTTCACGGTATAGATGGTTCAAATCAATTAAGCACGGATCCCAATGTGTGTGTTAAGCTTGTACGTACAGGGTGTTAGTGATAACTGTACATACTTTAAAGGCTAGTAGTACACTTATTCTTAATCTATTAAAGTATATGACATGTCAGGTCAAAAGTAACCCTCTCCATATGGCAGCCATTCTGCAATACAGTTGTCTCCCACACACATTGTAAACAGCAATTGTGCAAGCACAAATGTAATTGTACATACCCATACTAAAGGAATGACAGCTGCCAGACAAAATTAATTTGCATATTAACTTAAGTATGTATTAATATTGTAAAGGTGAGGCTTACTTGTTTATGTGCAATTAATAAAAACTGATCTCTATCAAATAAAATTACATTCCAATGGAATCAGGATTCTCATAGGTGAAACTGTTAGTTAAAATCTAAGAAAAAAGATTATATATCAAAACTTTGTCAGTACTTTAGTGACAAACTTTCGAACATTAAATAGTTTTTTGGACTGCATTTTGAACACTGCACACAAAGAAGTAAATTTTTTGGGGTTTATCTATATGCTAAAGTCACAGTACAATAAATCATAATTAATTCACCATAGCAAAAAGAAAATATATAATGAACTTAGTAGTTTATCGTTTTAACAATAAGTTATGTCACTTATCAGTTATGTCACAATGAAGTTAGATCACAAATTTTTACATTTTGGTTTACTATTTTAAATTTGCATAATATATTGGAGGGATGCTATTTACAATAAATATTCTTAATTTGTGCTATATTTTCACTGTCTGTGTTATTACAGATCCTATTTGAAATTTACTTGCCTATTATGCTAATTTTATTTTAAACCTTTTGCAGTCATTTGTCAAGAATGTAACATCAAAGGTGACTGGGTTGTTACCAGCAACAATTGCAAAATGGTTCAGTATCCCTACTTCACCAAGTAGTGAATTGCCTAAGAGTAATGGATCACTGATTACTGGAGATGCTACAGACTCCTCAACAGACGATGAAGCCTCTGAAACACTAACCTCCATTCATCCGCCTGCCAAGCGTATGAGGTTGAGTCCACCAGCTAAATTTAACCATTTTAGTCCTAATGATGTAAGTTTAATTGTGACTAAAAGTACCTAACGTTATATTTTTGAATTTTCTTGTACTCCAACTTGTTTTAAATACATAATACATACATATACTAAAATTTGGTTTCTTCTCTAATAAGACACCTCTCTTGGTGAAGTTGTTTGTAATTAGACCTTTTAGATTACGCCTTACATTTCTTTGAAAAACAGTGTTGTGAATTCTTTTGCACCAATTTCTTTAATTTATTGTTAATAATACTGTTTTTGTTTCAGACAAGTGTTAGCAGTCTGCATGATTTGGAACCAATCACAACATACAGTAATACACCATCACCATCAAGAAAAGAATATAATACCAGTTTCTTAGAGCTACACATACCTAAGTCAGAGTCTCATGACCAAGTAGAAAAAAGTAGTAATGTGTACCAACCTCAACATAGCATATCATCAACAGCTCTAGGAACTGGAAGTAGGAAAAGGAAATCAATATTTGATACACCATCAAGTAGTGGAACCAAGAGTAAAATAAGTGGTTAGTATACTAAAACCACACATTCTGATTTGTTTTGAGATGATGTGTTTCTGTACGCGCAATAATTTCAAAAATAAAATTAATTGGATACAAACCTCAACATCTATTTAATTTAATTGGTTCCATTTTTTTATATTTGTGTTTTCTTTTAGATAAATCTTCATATAATGCTTCAGAAAACTCTATGATGCCTGCTTTTAAGCCATGCCTACTGGGATCACCTTTTTATACTGGAAGGACTATGTATGGTGGAGCAGCAGCTTCATACATCAATCAACCCCATGTCAAACAGCAGAAGCCAGCTGTAGTCAATGAAACCTGTAACAAGGTCAACACAATTAGTCACTCAGCACTCAGAGTTATGGATTTGTTGGAACAGTATTCATCACCTGTGTCTGAAGCAAAACGAATTCCAATTATACCAAGAAAAACAAGCAAAGAAACTGTTTTAAGTAGACTAGAGAGTCTAGCAAACACACAAACTAATTCACCTTGTAAGTAAATTAATACTCAGCCGTGAATATCTACACAGTAAGGAACAAATTTTATAAAAATATTTGGTAATTCAATTTCCATCTTTCTTTTTCAGCTTATAAAACACAAGAACTGTACGTCCCCAGTATAGCATCTGTTCTACGTGTAAAACAACGGTCTCGTCTTGTTAATACAACAAATGTGGCACGCCAAATTCTTGCATCTCACAGCAGCACTTCAGACCAGCCATATGTATCAATAAATAATCAAAAAAGGTAATATAGTTTAAAATACTTGCTCTTCTTTTATGTTTTTTTATGCATGTACATGTAAGCCATGTGCAGTATTGTATCTTAGATAACAGATAGACAGATCAGGAAAAATAAAAGAAAAAAGTTACTTTATTGCACAATCATCATAGGAGTAATTGTGGCAGAGTAGCTTCAAATTCAGAGCTCAGTTCAACCAGCTTTAATTTTATTCCTTTTTTGTATTTTTTTGTTATATATGTCGTAGTATAATAGGAAATTGCATATAATCGCAATCATCCTGGAAACATTGCGAACAGTTCAGTGGTTGCAAAACACAGCACGCACATACAATAAATTTCGCAATCACTTTTATAACGTTTTTTGGTATTTATGCAAAAAAAACTGCCATCGATTCAGATGGATAGGAAGTGTTTCCATAACAGTAAAATCTATTTTGTTGTTGTGTTTGGTTAAATTGAGTATATTCAATGCCAATTTTAATTGTTCTCATTATAGACTAAAAAGGAAGAACCAAATATACCATTTATTAAATATTGTTGTAATGTATTAAGTAATTTTTTTGTTCTAGGATAACACCAAGTGAAGAATCAAGCTCTAGTCACAATTACACAACCAAGATTAAGTCTCGTTTGACAAGAACTAGGAAAGGAAATGTAACTGAAGAAATCCCTCCAGAGCCTGTCAACTTGCCTGTAGCTACCTTGGAAATAGATCAGTCTAAGTTACTGAATTTCTCATTTGGAATTAAACCAGTCTCTTCATTACAAGAGTCCACAAAACCTACAGACTCCTCAAAGGCTACAGTGTCAGTGCCTGTCCAACCTAAACTTAACAGTACAGTGACATCAACTAATGAAAAGGCATCTTATCAATTTTCAAGACCTCTTAAAGTAGCTTCTCCTGTAAATGTTGTAAATAACATTGCAAATAGTGAATTCAAATTTGTTAGCCCAGAACGTAAAGTAGATCAAACAAACTCATTAAATAATACTGAAAAAGATTTGAATATCATGATCACACTACATAAGAAAACTGAAGTTGCTTCTAGAAAATCAAAAGACTGGCAGTGTGGTGACTGTTGGATATTTAATAAAGCTGACATTGAGAAATGTGTCTGTTGTGGCGGTAAAAAGCCTTCTACGAATGAAGATAATCTTAAATGTTCTGTTTGTAAAGTTTCTGAAAAGCAACATAACAGTGATAAGTGTGTGGATTGTGAAAAGACTCCTGTTATTAGTAGTAATTGGCCAATCAAAAAAGATAAAGAAACATCAAAATGGAAATGTGACGATTGTTGGGTAGAAAATGATGTTAATGTTGACAAATGCTTGTGTTGTGGTGCTGTGAATACAAAGAAGGCTGCTGTGCTTCCAGCTACTATCAAACTGAGCACTTCCACATCCAGTGAAGAGTGGAAATGTGATGACTGTTGGATCAAGAACAAGAAATCTGACGACAAATGCGCTGCGTGCGGTAGTTCCAAGCCAGGGCCCAAACGAGGCGAATCTGCCGTCTTGAACACCGTTTCAGCGCCGAGACCACTAGATAATACTTTCAAAGGACTAATAAAATCTCAGTCTGATAAATGGGAATGTAAAAACTGTCTAGTGTTGAATTGCAAAGAAAGGGGAAAATGTGTGTGTTGTGAGTCAGAGAAACCGGGAACTACCTCAGAAAAGAAAATTTTTAACTTTGATACAAAAACAAATGTCACATTTAAATTTGGTATTGATCCCAAAATACAAGAAAATAATATACCTAAAGCTGTGGAAATTGAAGTACCAGAAAATAAATCTAAAGAAACAGAATCTGAGAAAAATAATAATGTACTGTCAAAGACTCCAACGTTTACTTTTGGTCTACCAACAAAGAAAGTCGGTGAAGAACCTAAGTTAAGTCAAGTCAATGCTGAACCAACTATGACTTTCACATTTGGTGTTCCACAATCAGTTAGCATAAATTCGACGTCCAGTCCACCAACAGCACCAACATTTACTTTTGGTAGTAAAGTAACAGAACAATCTAAATCAGAATCAAATAACTTAGTGGAGAGACAAAAGCTTCAAGAGGTACCTAAGATCGATTTCTCATCTCTGAAATCACAGACAGATGCAACAAAGAATGCAGAACAAAAGCTTCCTGTGCTGTTCAGTCTACCTGTGAAATTATCACAGCCTGTACAGAAGAACAATTTACTTTTCAGCACTCAACAAAAACCTACAGAAAAGGAAGAGTGCCCGGTCAGCACGAACGTAGCCGTGACGGTGGCAAAGCCAGTGATAACATTTACATTTTCAAGCTCGGCCACTAAAACTTCTGCAGCAGACGCGGCCGCGTCCGCTCCTGCGCCACAGCCCAGCTCGGGTGCCGCGCCCGTCCTGTTCGGTGCGGATAAAACCGCGAGTACTCCGGCCGCCGCGCCCGTCCTGTTCGGTGCGGATAAAACCGCGAGTACTCCGGCCGCGCCTATCGCGTTCTCGTCACCGGCGCCCGCCGCCAGCTCTGCTCCAGCTACCAGCACTCCACCGACGACGACCGCACCCACCGCGACAAACGCTCCCTTGTTCGGCTTTGGAAATACAAAAGAGAAACCAAAATTCAACTTTACTTTCGGAGGCCAAAACAAGTCAGAAACCCCGGGGCCATTATTTGGTAATACAAAACCTGACGGACCCTCGCCTTTATTTGGAAATACTAAATCAGACGCTACGGCTCCTCTGTTTGGTAGTACCAAAACTGACTCTCCCGCTTCTGTGTTTAATAATATTAAAACGGACGCTCCACCTTCCCTTTTCGGGAACGCAAAGACGGAAGCACCGGCTCCATTATTTGGTATCCCAAAAACAGATGGTTCAGCTCCATTATTCGGTCATGCAAAAACGGAGACGCCACCAAATTTATTTGGAAATACCCAAACAGATACTAATTTATTTAGTACCCCAGGCAAATCAGAAGCCCCTCTTTTTGGAACACCTGCCAAGACTGACAGCCCCCTCTTTGGAAGTAATACGAAACCTAATTTATTTGGAAACACTTCTAAGTCAGAGTCACCATTGTTTGGTAGTACTACAACAAAAACTGATGCTCCATTATTCGGTAATGCTGCAAAATCTGAAGCACCATTATTCGGTAAAGCTAATAAGACGGAGTCTCCGATGTTCAAGTTTGGTAGCTCTGCAGAAAGTAACACGGGAGCAAACAAATTTGGTGGTAACTTATTCGGCAGCAACTCTAAGGAGACGCCGGCGTTCGGGAGCGGGACGGCGGCTGTCGCGCTGTTCCCGGGGCAGAAGCCGGCAGCATTCTCGTTCGCCTCGACGCCAGTGTTCGGGGCCTCGACGCCCGCTTTTGGTAGCAACGAAGCCACGCCGCCGCCGCTATTTGGCGCGGGCAGCCCGGCGCCGACCGGCAACATGTTTGGCGCGCAGCCGGCCGGTGGCGCCGCCAGCTCGTTGTTCGGCACGCCTGGCCCGGCCACTGCACCTGCCTTTGGCACGCCGAACAACACAATTCCACCAATGGCGTCGTCCACGCTTGCTCCAGCGTTCACCTTTGGTACTCCGCAAAACTCAGAAGTGTTTGGATTTGGAGAGGTAAACCATATTTTATACTGAATTGTTCATTAATTGCACTTTAATACTGAAACTATGACTGAAAATATAGTAAAAGTAAGTTTTACGATTTAAGAAACTGTTTTAAAATGTTCGATCAAGATGCATTTGCTTAAGAATTCTCAAAAAGAAAAGTCAAAAATTTAAAATTATTGTTTGAATTAGTAATTTTCTAAATGTAACGACTTATTAAGGAGCTCTTTAAATCAGAAGGATGTTGCAGGATGGTTGTTGTTTTGTAGTTAATTTAAAAAAGAAATCTGTGATTTGTTACTTATTTTCGTACAAACTTTTTATTTTGCGGTATGCTGTGTGAATGAGAAAGTGTGGTGCGGCGAAGCTTATTTTTTAAAATTGAAGATAAAAGCATAAAACATTCAAACAAACGGTTAGCTTTTTAGTTAAATGGGTAATTCAACAATCCGCCTCTGAGTCTTACATGTCCACATCGCATGTACGAAGGCAGTGAGCATTAAATGACGGTGGTAAATTTCAGCAGCAGCAGCAGCAAACGGCCGCGGGCGGCGGCGTGTACACGTTTGGTGGAGGCGCAGGTGCGGGCGCGGCGCCGCTGCAGTTCAGCATGGGCGCAGGCGCAGCGGGTCAGCCGCCGCGCCGCGTGCGCAAGGCCGCGCGCCGCAACTTGCCGCGGTGAACCGCCAAGCTTACAGAAATTAATTCAGATCCATAAATCCTCACATAAAAAGCAATATCAAGTGTTGTGAGATATTTTTGTCTACAAGTTTATAAAAGTTTCTTTTTGATGTTCACTCTATTATTAATTTACTTTGTACAATTGCTTAAATATATATAAGAAATTACTTAAATTGTCACATTTTATTTAACACATTGGCAATAAAAATGTCTACCACAAAATTTATTATTTTTCAACTTGACCACATTAAAGGGTTAGTGAAGAATTGTTAACTTGGTTTGTAAAACTATATAATCTGTGAGCTTAAATATGTTATGGATATATTGTGAGTTTTAACAGATGATACAAATGGCAAACAGTTTGGAGCTGGTCTTTCTTAACTGTTATGATTTAGAAAAAAATTAATACTGACTGACTTTTATCATTGCAATATGTTTATATAAACATATTTGCGCCAGTGCTTTTGTAATATGTGAAGTATATGAGATTTCAGATTTTGTGGAAAGGCATTATATTTCAGCTTGTTCTGAATAGGCCAGTGGAAGTTTTATTAAAACATATTATTACTTTAATCTAAGTAGAGCATTCAATTGTTATATGACTTTTTGTATTGATTTTACCGTGCAGTTATTTATTTGTTTAAAATATTGTAGTACTTCAAGCAAACTATGTTGCTAATTAAAAACTTGTAAATTGTTTGCTGATATACTATTGCATGCATACTTTTAGTATCTGTTGTAAAAATTTTGAGACATGCATGTATGATAAATTTTACAACTTTTTAGTTTGATTACAATGCAAGTTTTTGTGTTTTGATTAAATTAATATATGTTTACTAATTAATACAGTTTAATACTGTTGCTGTAATATAGAAAGCTTAAACATGTTTGGTACCTATAGCTAAATGGAAAACTGAAACTGAATACTTTGTAGGTATTTCCTAACAAAATAATAGTCATAAATTCAGTACCTATGTAAAGTAATTTTGAAGTGTATTTTATTCCGAAAGAATGATGAGATGACAATTTCGTATGATGACGTCACAGAGTAGTTATCTTTTAAAATCGTATATTAATCGTAAAGTTTATTATACTACCAGGAAAAACTTTTGACAGTTATCTATTGTAAACATTGACAAGACTGTTAAAGACAAAAGTAATGAGAAGTTGGATTAATTTTGGTGTGGGTTTCAGGTTATCTTTCAATGTTTTAATTTTATTATACTAATACATGAAATTGGCAGAAATAGTTATTGTGTAGTAACAACAGCTGTTTGCTATAAAATGCAATATTGAATTGAATTAGAAGTTGATCCTACTCGATGACGTCATGTAGAGGTTGAATAAGAGTAAATTTAATTTGTTAAAATAAACTCTATTGCATTATTCTGCTTACTACTTACTAATTTAATTACAAAATATATTTTAGAAAAGTGATATCCGAATGATTTTCGAATTAGAATGTGAATTTTTTTCTTTACATACCGTATTGTGCATATATGAAATCTACCTTTTTAGGTGAGCTTTTGTGAGTCATTTCTGATTATTCTCAAATCATTTTAGAAAAAATATTTCATAAGAAAGCTGGCCTTTCATAATTAAAAAATGCACACAATTGTTAATGTTCACATGTTTCATTAGGTCCTAAGTTATATTAGATGCAGAATTTTGTAAATAAAGAAGGTATCTATAATTCAACATTAATTTAAAATATTGGGGCTGACTTTTCAACAGATATTTGTATAAATGTGATCGAGATAAATAAGAGTTTTGTATTTTATAATAATGAGAGTAACACAGGGATTGGCATAAGTCTCTTGAAAATTTGGCCCTGAGTCATTGTGATAATGTTCGCCAAGGTGGACTTTTGTTTATCTTATTTTACTGCAGGCAAAATAAACTGGAGTATCCTTGACTCAAGAAACCATGAGTATTAGGTGTGATTTCACAGTTTTTTTTTAACATTGATTATGTGTACAATTTAGATTTAATTTTTTTATGTATTTAGAAAAGTAAAATTCTAGCTGTAGGGGATGTCAATTTATAAGAACTGTCATAGTTGTATCAAATTATTTTCCTGAACAAACAAGAACGACTCAGTCATTCAAATTGTTACTGTAAAGTAGCACTCCACATCAAAATTGTGTATGTTATAATAGTGAGTTTTAATAACACATTTTAAACTATTAATTTCATTAAAGCTGGGAATGCTATAATTTCTAACCTCGTTAGTTTTAAATTGATCCTAATTTTAGACTTATTTGTTGGCTTAATGTCATGTTAAATTAACTTATAAATTAAATTATTAGGTTTAACTGTTGGCCTGATTTTACTTTAGAAAAGTGTTGATGTATATAGTTTTAATTATATTCGCCATGGTGTGTAGTGGGCATCTGGACCGGTAATTGCAGTTATTTTTTTAGTAGTTTGAATAAATTGAAAGGGCATCCAAATGCGTACTATACAGTTGAAGTCACCACATTGTAATGTAAAAATATTAAATTGTAATTAACTATACTATCAGTAGAACATTACAATAAATAGATGGCGTGTTGGGGAGCAAAACTAAACTATTGTGCATCACCTGCTCAGTGTTATTGCTATAAATATGAAGTGTTGGTAAATTGTTTTTATAGAATCGTTGAATTTATAAAGTACTTAGATTTGTTCCTCAACTAAATGGCCAAAAAATAAAATGAACTTGTTTAATTTCCAACTTTCATGAAATACAAACATTATCATATCCTGTCTAATACTACAAAATATATAATATAATAAATAACGGTAAGTAAAATTGGTAGTGGCAGCACCAAATCCGATTGTTTTTTCTCGAAACTGTCCCATTTTGCTCATCTTGGGTATACATATTGGGTAGACATTTCAATTTATAGAAAGCTTAACATTTCTTAACATCTGTATCATGAAGCTAGGAATCAAAAGTCTACTTTGTATCTAACGGCTCCTCTACACGTAGACAGATTCATCTTCAGATGTCATGGGCGGACGCACCCGCCGACATGTAGAAGTGGTTATTTGCTCGTCTGTGGTAGGTATTTAACATCGGCAGATGCGTCCAGCGCTAATCCGTTTGTTGTCGGTTTTTGTAGCACGGATCAAATAGTTTCAGGGCGACCGCCCGAAGTGTGCGAGCGTTCTGACGACGTATCAGTGTTCATCGGGAAGTGAATGAGAGTGCCCTCGTGTTGCATGCAGATCTTTTTCGATTTTTCTTTTTTACTTACTCGTTAAAATTACTTACATGACGAAACATTCAAATTTCTGGAGCTGTATCAAGCAGAAAATTGCCTGTGGAGTCCAAAAAATAAATACCACAAAAATAAAAATGTAAGTACACAATTAATTCATACTTCATTCATATGCTGATACGATGGGCAGTGCTTAAAATAAAAAAGAAAAAAGGGCAATCTTCTCGCTGCATTTAGGACAAAAAGAAAAGCATCCATTAGGTCAGGGGCGGAAACAGAAAGTGTTGCAGCCCATATAAATGGATATTTTATGATGCAATGGCTGCATTTCTGGCAGATGTTTACGAATCCACAAGCCTCATGAATTCAGAGGAAAAAGTAAGTAAAAATAAAAGATTTGTTAAGTATTTAAGTCTTATTTATTTTAGGATTTATTAGGTACTTTTGTGACAAATGGTTATTACTCGTGAATATATCTCAAATTTAATCTCGCTTCAACTGCACACATAGGCGTTCTTCGAGGTACAGGTTGCAGTGAATCGAATGTTCCCGTGTAATGTCTCCAAGATCCTGGTTGAATTAATTCTCCATTGACATATTTGTCTACAGAATTTGGGGGAGTGTACACATGTCGACATGTTTTTTTATTATTTTGTTTTATGGCAATCAGCTGTTGTTAAACATGTTTTACTATTTCTTAGGAAATTGTGTCACATGTCATGAATTGTCATGCCAAGACACATGTCATTGTAAATAAAGACACTTTGGTGCTTTTCTGGGGTACAGCCTTTTTGAAAATTCTGAATACGCTAGTATTCAAAAGTAAAGTTAAGTATACCAAAAGTAATTTCGGCTACTACACACGAACTAGAGAGTATTTGTTGAATAATCTCCCTGGAGTACGAAGAGCGTGATGCCCAGGAAACGGTTTCATAATAGGACTGTATGCTTAGTGCAAATGCGGCATTAGCTAAAAATACAGATGGCATGCTTGCGTTACAATTGGGTAAGCGACTAGGAAGAATCATGACAAGTTTCCCATCTAAAGCGCCAATACAAAGAGGAAAATTAAATCCATTTGCCTTGACAAGCCATTCGTCCTGACAATAAAAAATGTATTATAGTTAAAAATCGCTGGTTAACTCTTATTTACTTAACTTATTATTTGCATATATTTTTAGTTAATTTGTTATTTCCCAGACACAACCTGATTTGTATGATGAGGCTCGCACTTCGAACGCAGTTTAGACGGAAAACGACGACCATGACATCCCTGCTACTCTTAAAAAAAAAAGCAATTTTTGAGACACAACAAACGTCGTGCTAAGGATCCTTCGCGAATCCTGCCTGAATCACAAGAAGCCATTAGAAAAATGAATTCAGCTTTTACCGCATTAAATAACGCATTGACCAACAAACAAAGCGTGAAAGAAGAAGACGAATGCCAATTATTTTGTAAAATGTTGACAAAAAAGTTAAGGAGTGCCCGACACTTGAAAGAGAAGAGTTTCATAGTGTTACGATGAGCGGACGTCGTCAGTACAAGACGATGCAGGGTACATCATATACTGTTTCTCCTTCATAGGCAATACTCAGTCGTTGCACGAGCATCAGCCTATATCAAACAATACCGTCACCTGGATGTGTTGACCCCACCTATTCAATTCACCACCACAAAATATGATCAACCAAAAACCGAAGTGGTTATCACAAGAAATATATAGACATATAGAGATAGACATATCACAAGAAATACTAGTACCAGAAACAATAGAAAGCTTTACGAAAGCTGTGGAAATATGATGAATACTGATAAACATAAGTTTTAGTAAAATATTTGAAAAAGTACCTAATCACTTTTTAAGATATTATTTTCTTTTGTAAAGGCAACCTTTCTTGTAAACCTTTTTTGTTGATTTTTTATTCATCATCATCATTTTAGCCGAGAAACGTCCACTGCTAGGCAAAGGCCTCCCCCAAAGATCTCCACAACGATCGGTCTTGCGCCGCCTTCACACATGATTTCATATTCATCAATCATCATCATTTCATTAAAATATATAAATATCGGTTTAAAATTGTATGGTTTACCTTCACTGAAACCTTTAACACGTTATTGAGCGCTAAACATACTTCAGGAACATAGATTAATACTTGGCTTGAAATGTTAAAAAGGTAAGGCAAGCTTCTATAGCTTTCTCCAGTAGCTAAATATCTTAATGTTACTGCCAGTCGCACTTTCACTGTAATTGCATCCCTCCAGTCGGTATCTTTTTAGTAATCATTGGAGATACCTTTTGTAGAAGATATTCAAAGTCGCTGCTAGACATTCAAACAAAATTATCAAATTCGCTGACCAAGATGGATCCGCATAAAGTTCTGCAAGCTGGTTTTCCATGCTATTCCTGCGAAGAAAATGGCGTAAGGTACAAGTTGATGTGTTAAAATATGGTAATAATTATATAATGAATAAAATTATTTTTCCACTTACTTCGTTTGGTTTCTATGTATGGTCATCCTCCACCACCTTCTTCTCCATTTTTTTAACTCTACTGCGATGGAATCACGAGTAATACTTGAACGTACTAAATAAATCAATAGCTGCAGCAGCTACGCTCTCAAAAACCAATTCGCGTACGTACATGTAGCGTCTGCGATGACACTACAGATGTGTGGACGGCTCGTGGCGATCTGCGGATGCATCGACCGACGCTTGCTGACGCATCTGCCGACTTGTATAGGAGGCAGTAGACATGCGTCTTCGGTGGAGGAATAAAACAAGTACAAATGTAAGTACGAGAGGCTTTTAAGTCGTAATAATTAAGACTCACGACTACGGTTAGATCTGGTAGACCAAAATGTTAAATTCGTACCTATCCTATCTTGTAACTTATTTTATTCCGACGAAGATCGTTCCTGCGTAGGCGCGCCGACCGTCATACGACTCGCGACACGAGCGCAAATCATCGCATATTTTTGCCACGAGTGGCGTAGTTGGGTTGTCGAGACAAAAAGGGCCTAATGGTTGCAGATCGGAGGAATGTAATCTCAATGTAATTGCCATAGCAATACAATAATGTAATTGCTAGTTTATTCAGCAGAGAACAAACAACTTGTGGTGGTTCAATGATCATCACTCATAAGAGCCTTACATTTAAAGAACGCGCTGATATTGTAAGTCTGTCTGTTGAGTGATCTGTTGAAATAGCCTGTATTAGAGATAGAGAATATTGTTATAATAAGTGTGTACAGACCCCCATCCTCGCAGTTTGAAGTGTTTGAGAGCACTATGGATGAGGTACAAAGAGTAAATAACAAAAACAAAGAAATAATTATTTGTGGCGATTTTAATATTGATTTATTAGTAGAGACATCACAAAGTAAACGATTCTTGAATCTTTTTATTTGTTACAA
Source organism: Marasmarcha lunaedactyla (assembly GCA_923062675.1). Classification (NCBI taxonomy): domain Eukaryota; kingdom Metazoa; phylum Arthropoda; class Insecta; order Lepidoptera; family Pterophoridae; genus Marasmarcha; species Marasmarcha lunaedactyla. The sequence continues at coordinate 4,339,512 of OV281339.1, read as the reverse complement.
CCTAAAAAATCTCTTTTTAGAGCCTGCGCGAATCACAGCGACTTCAGCCACATGCTTTGATAACATTTTTACAAATTTAATGCCATATACAAAGTCAGTAACTAATAAACTACAATCAGATCATAGTGGGCAGTTGGCTACTTTTGACATTGGGCAAAAAAAACACTCTAAAATTACCTTTTTACCCATGAATGAGAGACTGCTTGATACATTGAGAAATAATGTATTTGAAATTAGATTACTGTGGCGATCCTATTTACTCAATATAACTCTATTCATAATATAATTAAAGATGAATATGACTCTGTTTTTACAAAAAAGAAACTATGTGTAAATAATAATTTATTTAGGTTTAGTGACTGGGCAACAGTAGGAATATGCAGAAGTAAAAATAGATTATATGAATTGTACAGTGAAAGAACTTATAATCATAATAAAACATTTTATGAATATTATGTTAATAAATATTCAAAATTATTTGAAAGAGTATGCAGTGTAGCTAAATCTAATTACATTAATAATAAAATTAAATATAGTACTAACATTTCAAAACTGCATGGAATATAATAAATCAGGAAACTGGGAAAGCAAAAGACCCCCACACCAAATATAATTTAAAAATTAATGATAAATTGTTGTCAACTGACAGAGAAGTTGCTGAAGCATTTGAAATTATTTTTTCTGTATCCCTTGGTGTCAACTACTTTGAGTATTAATTCCAGTATTAGTTCCACTCTTGCACAGTTGCTGCTAACGGAAAATGTAAATTCATTCGATATTTATTTCAACATGTTACTGTTCCACAAGTTTTAAATGCATTTAAAAGCATTAAAGTAAAAAATAATGCCGAATTAGATGGTATTTCTGTTAAAATTATTCAATCTGTCATTGATGGTATAGCCCCGCACTTAGCCAGTATATTTAATGACTGTGTTGATAATGGTGTATTTCCTGATTCATGAAATGAGTAAAAAATGAAATTGAGTAAGGTCATTCCAATATTCAAAGCAAGTAGTATGTCTGACCCTAATAATTTTAGACCTATATCTACTACCAACGCTCAGTAATATTTTTGAAAAATTAATTTTAAATCAATTACTTTCTCATTTTTATGGTAATAGTTTAACAATTTTTAAGCAATTTTGGATCACGCGGGGTCGCTCAACAATCGATGCCGATGTTGAACTCATAAAACACGTATTCAGCGTCTGAGAGGAGTCGTGTGATGCTATTGGTGTCTTTTGTGACTTGTACAAGGCGTTCGACTGTGTGGATCATTCCGGCATAAACAACCGAGCGCTTGCCTTGATTAAATCATATATTTCTAATAAAAAACAGAAAATTGCAATAAATGGAGAAAAATCATCAGGATCGGCAGTGATAATGGGTGTGCCCCAGGGCTCAGTTCTTGATCCTTTCCTATTTTTAGTATATGTCAATGATCTGCCAACGGTCGTTAAGAATCAATGTGAGGTCATATTGTTTGCTGACGATACTTCCTTTCTATTTAAAGTCAAAAGACAAGAAACTGACTATCGAGCCGTAAACAAATGCATCTCCAACACAGAGAGGTGGTTCTCAGCTAATAATCTGCTCCTCAATGAAAACAAAACTAAACGTGTTAAGTTTACGTTGCCAAATTGTTGTAATACTTCCTCTTTTCGTTTAGTTTTTATATTTTTTAAAATCTGTATCTCAAATTAAAATATAATGTTATGTCAAAGTTACTTCAAAATAAATAATTAAACTGTGAAGTTGTATATTTTTCACGATATTCGTTATCAGCACGAAAACTGCTGAATTTGCTTAATATTACACATTTTTTAAATACCTATTTTTAAAGTTTGTAAAGTTTTCTGTTTCGGGTATTTATTGTGTGTGCATAATATCAACAGAATGCAGGACACCCCACCCGAAGGGTTTAGCAGGACATCGCGTAACTATAGCGCAAATTCTTCATTGGTTTTTAATTCCATAACGCCTCTACGAAATAGAGATGGCTACAGCGTATAAAAATTTAAAATGCGAATGCACTTGTTACGTGATGACCTATGGCAGGTGATCGTTAGGTACCCACTTCAAGACGACACAAGCGCTGCAGTCGAAGCTATTATCGATACAAAGGCGTTATCCAAGATCTGTCTTACATTGGACGGAAGTGCCACGACGAGACGAGACGAGACGAGACGTGCAGAAACTGCAAAACAAGCGTGGGACGCGCTCGCCGCCGTTTTTGAAGACAAAGGTATTGGATGACGATTATATTTAGAAAAAATATTGTATCGATACACGCTACAAGAATTTGATAATGATATTGAAAAATACATAAACAATATCATGTGCACTGTGCAAGACCTGGCAGACAGGACAGAATATTGAAGATACCTACAGATAGAAGATACAGTAAAGCTGCGATAATGCTTGGTGGTCTAGGTCCTAGATTTGACCCCCTGGTAATGGCGTTGGAAAACTCGAACGTCGAACTCGTCGAACGAAAAAGATCACCAGCGAGCTAGTAAAGGGAAAGCTGTTAAGCAAATTGAGATGGGACGAAGAGCTCACAACCTCAGCTCTGAAGTCAAGGTACAAAAATAGACAACCTCAGAGGAATTTCAATAAGAAGTCACCAAAAGGGAAAATCGTGTGTTACGACTGTGGAGGATATGGTCATAAGAGACCAGATTGTTCGAAAAAGAAAAAAGAGAAGGCTAATAAGCGCTTTTTCTACATTTGAAACCAATTCGTCAAAATGGTTTATAGATTCTGGTGCTACAAACCATATGAATAGCAATATTGATCAATTGCAAAATAATCGGCCTTTAAATTACATAAATGGATATAAAAATTCTGTTACAGTTGCCAATGGTGAAAAATTGAACAGTACTGGCTTAGCAGATATCTCTTTTAAATCTAATGATTGTTCAGGAACAATTTCTGATATTTTTGTTGTACCTGACCTGAATTGTAATTTGTTATCTGTTAAAAAGATTTGTGATAAGGGTATTAACGTAGTAAAGGTATTGCATGGTTCTGTTAATAATGGTTTATTCACTTTAGATATTGCTTTACCTAAGCAGTTAGCCGCTCCAGCTCAACTTGATGTGACTAATATTAAGCTTTGGCATAGACGTCTTGGATATCTCTGCTGCATAGCTATGGATAGACTCCGAAAAGGTGAGGCAATAGGTGTAAATTATGACTCAGTAGATTTAGAACCATGTGTGTCCTGTCTTGAAGGGAAACAAGCAAGAAAACCTTTAAGAAAACAAAATACAATAAAGCAACTACGTTACTCGAGTTACTTCATGTTGATGTTTGTGGCCCAATGTCACAAACATCGTTTCAGCCTTATAGAGAAGGCTCTCTTCCGAAGGCCTATTGGGAAGACGCAGTTCAAACAGCAGCTTATTTCAAGAATAGATCTCCCCATCGTGCTCTAGATAATAAAACCCCTTTTGAGAAATGGTATGGTCACAAACCAAACCTCTCTCATTTTAAGGTGTTTGGTTGTAGGGCTATGGTTCAGATCCCTCATTATCAGAGAAAGAAGTTGGATGTGAAATCAACTGAACACGTATTTGTAGGTTATACTGATGACGCCAATAGCTACTTCTTTAAAAATGCTAAATATACTTGTCGACGCGTAAAGGGTAGAGATGTCACTTTCTTTGAAAACTCTTTTTCTAATCTAAGAGGATGAAAAATGTTTTCAGAATGACAGTTATCTTACTGTACCTATTTTACTTAGTTATATGCATACGGTTGCCGGCGAACGGCGTATGGTGACAGAAGAACCAGTGCCTAGTACAAGAAAGGAACCATCTCATACAGTGGAAGCGATGAAAAGTTCCACTAGTGAAAAGGAAATAAGCAAGACTGTAGATCCGCATTGTTATGAACTAGGTCATGGAGTTGAATTTCATGTGGACACAAGTACTGGCCAACGTAGATATCCACTAAGAGATAGAAAACCTAAAGTCTTTAATGACTACATTCTCTATCAAATCTGTGAAATGAGGTCCCAGGTGGGGAACCTCTTACCTATCATCAAGCCATGATAGCAAATGACAGAGACAAATGGGTTACTGCAATGGAGGCAGAGTATAATTCTCTTATGACTAACCAAACCTGGGTTTTAGTGGACAAACCAGACAAGAGGGTTATACATTGCAAATGGGTGTATAAGCATAAACGAGATGCATCTGGAACCATTGTGAAATACAAGGCCAGACAAGTAGTGAAAGGTTATAGTCAAATAGAAGGAGTCGATTACTCCGAGACTTTTTCGCCTGTTGTGCGAAATAGTTCACTGCGGACCTTACTAGCAATTGCTGCGGAACACGGCTACCAAGTCAAACATATGGATGTTGATACAGCCTTCCTTTAAGGCGAGCTCGAAGAGGAAGTCTATATTCAGCAACCACTTGGGTTCACCAACGCGACCAATAAGGTTCGTCTCCCAAAGAAGTAGTTGTATGGTCTGAAACAGGCACCTAGGGCCTGGAATAAAATAAAATTGGTTTTCGTAAAACTTTTTCGGAACCATGTGTTTATACAAAACTTTTTGGAGAAGAACTTGTCATATTGTCAATTTTCGTCGATGGCATTGTTCTGTTACCTAAAACAGACTTGTCTTTTGACACTATTAAAAGTGACAATGTAAATATTTTTCACTAAAAGATTTAGGAAAAATTTCGTTTTGTTTAGAATTGAATATTGAGTGTAAAGAAAATAATATTAAAATAAGTCAAGAACCCTGTCCAGAATCCGATTCGCTGCGGATGGCACGTTTCAGTGCCATAACTTTCTTTTGCTTGTGGCGTTAGGCACGTATGTGTGCCATTTTAAAATCGATGGTATCTCCTTCAATTAAGTTTTAGGGAAGTTTTTACCCAGGACCAAACTATCATCCATTTTTCATCCATCAATATATAATTCACTTTTCACGTATATTAAGCTCGTAGCCTTCGTTTCTGGATATTGTTAGATTTTTTTTTAAATATGGGTCACCAACCTTTTGAAGGTTGCGTTATTTTATATTAAACCATCATATGATAACAAATTATAAATGTATTATAGTGTAAACTCTATATAACGTCACTCGATTAAACGACTAACTCCCTAATAAAGCGGGGAAATCACTCTGCTTCGGTGGATTTACCTTGTGTTCTATTGTTTTTTAATTTTTTGTGAATATCTAATATCTATAAAATATATCAAATATTTCATTTGCATAATTTAAACAGTTGAAATTTGTCATGAGGAAAATCAGAACAGTATCTTTAGACCTAATTTAATACCTCATAATCAATCAAATCATTAGGAAATGCAAAATACGTTGAAAAGGTTTAGCACAACTGTATTAAAAAAGTCATTTACCCTCCATTTCCATATACATTTATTTTGCCTCTTCTAATCTCTTAAAACAATGTGCATGGCCGTTCACGTTAGATTTCGAATGTAAAGTAAAAGTATTCAAGCAAAAAATTGTCAAAATACTGTTTTCTTTTTCGCATGGCTGTAGACACAGATGCGCGTCATCTAATCGTATGGCGCTGGGCACTGAACAGTGTCACGATTTTTTTGTTTGACGCCACAGTTAGAATTTAGCAAAATTAGACATCCCAAAGAATCGGTTAAGAAAACACTTAAACGTTGTAATATCATTGAAATAAAATAAATAAAAATAAAATAAAACACATTGGTTGGCGGCCAAGCGAGTACTTCAATATTTGAAGGGCACTATTGATTATTCTATTAACTACATGCCAACAGGTAAATACCTATCTGCCTATGCTCTGCGATGCAGGGCCAACTGCCCTATAGATAGACGTTCTTACATAGGATAATGGATGAAACTTGCTGGAGGTCCGGTTTCATGAGAACGCAAGAAGCAGCAACCTCCTGCACTTTCTTCCGCAGAAGCTATGTCTTTATGTTATGAAGATATGTCTTATGTTCTGCGGCAAAAGAAGCAGTATTCCTATGCAGACTGCTACTCGAGGTAACAGGTGTCTCTGATTCTGTAGTTTTTTATAATGATAGTCAAGGAGCACAAAAATTAGCTCAAAATCCTATCCACCATAACAGAACCAAGCACATAGTTTCATTTTATTAGGGACGTTGTGAATAAAAACTTCGTAAAGTTAGATTATCTTCCAAGTACTGAAATGTCGGCTGACGTTATGACTAAACTATTAGGTCGTATAACTCATGATAAATGTGTTAAGCAGTTGGGACTTAATTAATATATGTATGATGTAATTTAGATAGGTACCTATACTAAGTCTTTTGTGTTCTTTAGTCTGTTGTATTAATTATACTTTTATGCTGTAATGTGATTAAATTGTTAATGTCATTTGAAATTATAGATTAAGAGGGGGTGTTGTAATACTTACTACTTTCGTTTAGTTTTTATATTTTTTTAAAATCTGTATCTCAAATTAAAATATAATGTTATGTCAAAGTTACTTCAAAATAAATAATTAAACTGTGAAGTCGTATATTTTTCACTACACAAGAGTCAAACAGGTAAACACAAACATTGTAGTTAAGAGCCAGAAACTAACTCCTGTAAACTCAACTGTATTTCTGGGCATAACCTTAGACACCAAACTCCAGTGGGGACCACATGTTGATGGTTTAGCGAAAAGAATTGGCTCTGCCGCATATGCTGTTAAAAAAATTAGACAAATTTCAAATAAAACAACTGCTGGATTAGTCTATTTCGATTACTTCCACAGTCTCATGACATATAGCATTCTGTTGTGGGGGAGTGCTGCCGACATCGATACGATATTGATACGATTCTGCAGAAAAGGGCTGTTCGCGCAATCTATCAACTCGGGCCAAGGGTGTCACTTAGAAGTAAATTTATGGGAATAAATATTCTTACTTTCCATTCACAATATATTTTAGAAAATTTAATGTATGTAAAAAAGAACATAACCTTGTTCAACAGAAAAAAAGATCTCCACGATGTTAACACAAGAGCAAAAAATATACTGGCAACTCATAATTAGTGGGCTCCATAAAGTCATTAACTCATTCATAGCGTCTCGCTTTTATAATAAGGTTCTTGAGGATATCCAAGGTCTTCCTATTGACAAATTCAAAGCCCGTAACGTAACGATACGAACATCTGCCAAAAGTATAAAAGTTGTCAATTGAAGACCTTAATAACAAATAATTATAAAGTTTTATGGATTTTCGGTATCCTGTGGTGAGTGATGTTGGTAACAGGCAATGGTCACCGTGTTAAATTGCACTGTGATGCAACAAATTTACAATTTAGGTAACAAAGTTTTTGCGGGGAGTTAGAATGATTCCCACCAAGAGACCTAAAGTTTCTTTTTTGGCAGAGATCAAAAACAAGTGCAAGTATACTGTGTGCTATGACTGCGGAGACTGCGAAATAAATAGCTAAGAGATTGTCAGGTCTTAGAATGAATTAAAATTTTTATATTAAAAATACTTAATTTAGTAAAACGGAATAGTCACAACCTATTGAGGAATTTTCCTCGCACATATAAAAAAAAATCATTTGTTCCAATCACCTCAATAGCCGGCGCTAAGAAAAGCTGCTCCGAACATGTACTATAAGAGAGGTAGGCTGAAAAGAAGACGTAGTTTGTAAGATGCCACAATAATTATACTCAATAATCAAGCAAAGATATTTACAAAGATGATTACAACAAACCAGGCTCTCTAGCGTAGCCTATCGTTTTCAATGAAGGTTACCTAACTAAAAAAATAGGACTAACTTTTACTAGCGCCGACTACCTATTGTATAATTAATTAGTTTACTCTATTTTGCCAGCATATTTTTGCAAGCTGCCAGAAAACCTTTAACTTAATCTGTTTAGATATCAATGTTGGCAATTCTAATACAATTGCAGTTAGTCCAGTCGGGTTAAATTCTAGAAAAGTTGTGAGAATTCGCTCCAACAAATTTTGTTTGTGAGAAGAACAAAGTTTGCCAAAGCAACAAATTTTTTATACGAAATAGAATATAGACAATTGAATAATGAACAACTTTTGCTCCTTATCAAAAAGTTGAAAATGGCTGAGATATTAAAGATAACTGAAAAAAAACTGCCATTGTAAATGTGATATAAAATGTTGGCCCAGATTTATTCTGAGGTCTTTACCTTCTTTTTTTCAACATGACTAAATACAGGTTTTAATTTCTTTGATCATCCCGAAAATCCTGGGATTCGCTAAATTAGGTTAAAAAATTCTCGAGACTGGAAAACCCAAGCGTGATCGCGAAGTTAATAGCCTTAAGTTTTTCGGAGGTATTTATAAAACAATATATATTGTGCTGCTCTACGCTTTTATTGCTTCTATACCTATAAACAATTTTTAACGAGGGTAAATAAAACGTTTTAATGTAAACTGTAAATACTTAGATACGCTAGTTAACCATTATAAAGTTAACCAATATTTATCTCTACTTGTGACCCCGAATAATATAGTCATTTATTATTGTACTAATTATGATAATAAAGTAAAAATGTAATCGTCACATACCCTGCTTACCCATCAAAACGTGTTCATAGGCTGTGGTTGATTAGCTCCGATGGTCCTCTGGATCTTGCTGAGGAAGACGTGACGGTGTCCATGGCCGGGGATGCCGCAGGAGCTGTGCTTGACGCGGTAGCGTCCCACGCCGGGCCACACCTCCTGGCGTTTGTAGCCTGGCGGCCGGTCGTACGAGCTCATAAAGCCGTACTTGCTCTGCTTGAATGGCTTCTCGGACACCGGGCTATAGTGCGCCGGGCCAGGCTCGTCCGGGCTGCGTATGCACAGCGCCGGATCCTCCAGCGCGTTGCGGCCGCGGTACGGCTTCGACCGGTTCGTCTTGTTCATTGTGCCGAAGTGTGACCGCTTGTAGTTCTCTAAGCTCCCCTTGAGAGCGAGCGGCCACGAGCTTGAGCTGATCTTGCTGGCTCGTCCGAAGTGGTTCTTGATGGTGGAATCGTCGCGCTTCCCGGTGAAAAGGTCGTAAGGCCCCCGCAGTGACACCACCTTGTGCGGCTTCATCTCGATACTGTCCTTATCAATAATGTTGTATCGGTTCGGAGCGACTTGGGTGGTTACGCGGATTCGGAACCGACACGGATCTTCTCTCTCGAACGTGGGTAGACTGGAATGCGGTCCGTACGGGGCCTTGTACGGTTCGCCTCGGAAATAGGTGCCCGGTCCTGGAACGAGATTGGTAGAGGGTTTGTAACGGGGAGTCCTGCCGAAGCCAACGTTTTTACACTCTGGTTCATACGGCAGCGCATCCATCACGTTGTGCCACGCGGGGCCAAGCAGCGTCGCCTGCCAACGCCGCATTTCTAGCACCTCCTGGTTTCTATAACCAAGGTGTGCCGACCAATCCTCTAGTTCATTTTTGTATCTCCAGGGGTCTTTGCTATTTTTGTTTCTATTGATTTGGTAGATTTCTTTAATGTCTACGGGTCGATAAAGACAGGGGTCACATGCATCCGGTCTCTTGATATAGAGGCCGCTAGGGTCTAGTTTGGGGTGTCCTGTGGATTGGCAGAACCTGCGCACTCTGCTGCCGAAAGCCAGCGGGTTCTGTGATGGCTTGTCTGGAGTAGCTTGTTTTTTGGGCTGCTCTATTCCTTCTGTATTCAGATTAGAATTGGCCATTATTACAAAAAATATTGTTTAAAAAAATATCCGTTTACGTGTGATAAAATTCAATTACAAACATGTTATCAGTGCATTATAGTGTCAAAGTAAAAGTGACATAGTATGTGTTTTCAATTATTAAATGGTTTCTAATGCCAAGGAAAAATAGAAATGCAGCAAACCATGGAATTAATACATTCTACTGGAAGGTTCTGTTGCGGGCTGAGTGAGGCGAGACTTTCAAAAACTCCAGGTGACTTTGAGGTACCAATACAATTATATCCTTGCACCCAAAGAACAAGGAGTAAGGTGAGAATGTAGTAACGCGCGATCCTGCCGTTTAGTGATAGTGTTTAGTGATCTCCCAGGCTTTTAATACTATGAAGCGCGATGCTTGAATTATTAACTTCTTGTACATTTCGTTTCATCCGTACGTAGCAAACTTTCTCAAATAAACAGATTTTCAGTTGAAAATCGCAAAACTGTCGCAAAGCAATAAGTCACAAAAAGTTGTTCTAAGAATTTGCATTGCTGTTAATGTACCCCTTCCATATTGATACTTTATGTAAAGCTCGCATATCACGTTCTTCAACTGTTGAACCTTGTAGTCTGTGATTGTTGTGCCGCATAGACTAATGCACTATATCGATAAATTTTAAAAGACGTATAATTCGTAAAACATACTGAAATTAATGATGAAAAGCTTGTTATTTATGGAGGTAGAAATTAAATATAAGTGAATCAAAGTCTGTTCAATATTTGATTACCTAGAGAAGTTGCTGATGCATTTTTATATGCGTGCATTATTATTTAACAACATTTTTATAGAACATTTACAATTACGTGCATGTATAATGAATTTATAAATCAGGTTTAAATATAAAAATATAAAATCTATAAAAAAAATTAAAACTTGATTTCAATTATTGTCGATATTGCTGAAATTGTTTGCTAATTGTGTTGCTAAAATTCGGCGTGCGTATGTAAATGTGAGCACATGATTCGTCCGAATTATATCGCGTGATATCGACGTGCGATGATGGGCTCTTTTTAAGTGTTCGTAAAATTTGTATCTATGTATATATAATATGCAATAGTTACATATTATATATACATAGATACAAATTTATACTACTGTATAATACTGTATTGATAGCCCGTCCAACCTTTTCCCTTGTTCTTGGCTTGCACCGCAAGAATGATTTTCGTAAATTCGGCTGCTATTTGACTAATTATAGAAAACCATTTTAAATTATTCTTTATTATAAAATAAACGGGGAGTATATTTATGTTTCTTGAAGAAATCAACGGATTTCAATAAAAAACAATGTTAACGTTAACATTTTCAAAAGGTGTTTTAAGGGCATTGGCCACATGACGCGTTTGACGTCACACGCAAGTAAACATTGTATTGATCTTATTAAAACGTTATGCTAAAGTAAATTTCATACATTTTCTTGGTGGATAAAATGGTCTATAGTGCTACAATGACGTCTACGTCTATAAATAATCCAAAGGCAATAAGAGAAAGTGCATGAAATTTCTAAGTATTTATCAATATAACCTAAAATAAGAATGTATATAAATTTAAAAATCAATAAGCCCTACCCCGTAGTAGATACCTCGTACTTACATGGTTGTCTTTTTATTTTTAAGTTCCACAGCAAAATTTTCAAGAAAAATGCATCACACATGTCTATCTACTTAATGTACATTTGGACACACAAGCGTAACGTAGAAACTTACTTTCGAGCCGTTTTTGCATTTATAGTAGTATTTGTATATTTACAGGAATTCTAAACTTGAAATTTAAATTTCCTTGTACAGTCAGAAAAAAGAGGTTCGTTATATTCTGAAGTCGAAAATATATTGACATTCAAAACATAATGGTGAATAATATTAAATAAAATAAAAATTATTTTTAAACATTGCTAATTGTTGTGAGGCCTGACTATTTGGTTTTAGTTAATAAATGAATGAATTGACTTTATTTGTGGTTGTTCTAATGGTTTATAATATTTTTATTCAGAGCTATTATTGTGAAGTCGTTACTTAAAAATAGTTCCGATGTTGAAACATGGTGGAGTTAAGCGTTTGACTCCCAAACTAAAGACTTTTTGTATAATTTGTACAATATTTCAAAAATGAATGCAATAGCAATCCGAGCTGTATTGTGATTCCCGCTCAATTAGTTGCTAAATCAACCGGAATATCATTGACTTCCGTCAGAAAGGTCCCATCCGAGAGCAAATGTCATTCTTCAGAACAGGGACCAACCTTTAAATCACTATAATAGATGATTTTGATGGACAAGTAATCCGGAGAACGATTCAAAACTTTCACATTACAAATAAAGAAATTGCGACCATGAAAATACTACACGAAAAATTTAAAAAACTAATAGATTTTAACGGTTGTGTCAGCGTGTTACGAAAACACGTCATATCAATAAGTTTTAAATGGAAACCAACGAAAGATAACCGCAAACTGCTAATGGAAAAGCACGAAATTTGATACTTGCGAATTAACTATTCTATCTATCTCATACAAATTGCAGAATATCGTGAACAAAATCGACACACTGTTTTTACCGACGAAACTTATATACATACATCACATACCCTCTCAAAGTCTTGGTCAGATGGAAGCATTTCTGTTTTAAACATGTATCAAAGGGCAAGCGCTTGATCTTGATCATCATGGTGGCGAAATGGATGGTTTTATACCGAATGCCTTGCTCATATTAAAATTTAAAGTCAACCAAAAATGTGGTGATTACCATGATAATTTATTAATTATGATAATTATCCGAAGTGGATCCAAACGCAATTAATGCCCAACCTTAAACCTAATAGTGTTGTTGTTGTTGATGATGCATCCTGTCATAATTTAATTCAAAATCATGCACTGAATTCTAATTTCAAAAAGCAGCAAATGGTTGACTGGCTGACGTTTAGAAATATTGAACATTCATCGAACATGCTTTACGGAAATCAAGAAGAAACGGGGGGAAGTGTGCCAATAAGAAATAAATTATATAATTTGTTTTTAAAAAATGGCATTAGATTTGGAGTGTCATGTGACAGATGGCAGTTGATTCCAAAGATCGGCAGTTTTCACAGTAAAAGAGTCATGATAGTATCCAGACCGAGTCAGAGGAGTCTCCAGCAAGTTATCTGTTCCTGATCTAAGGCAGGGGCTATGGCTTGAGCCAAGTAATTTAAAACGCTCTAAGATAAATTGGGGTACGAGGGAGTATTTTTAGAATACTTTGCAATGCTTGCCTGCTGATTCGTCAGTTCAACATACCGTATTCGGCGAGGTCGACAATTAGATCCTACTTGGTCATCTTTTAAGTGGAAAAAACATAGATTCTCGTGGAAATTAGAAAGTCTAGTTTCGAATTTGATAGACTTTATAGAAAAACTTTATATAAATAAAGCAAAAGATTCCCTACAACCCCTTTTCTAGTCGGTGAAATCTAAGTATTACAACCTTCAGTTGTTGTGAATATTCATTTTTATTGTTCACACGACAGTTCATGGCCGGATAGATTTCTCTGTCACTTCACGATTGCTAAAGTTAAGCAATGTTCGGTGTGGCAGACTTAGGATGGGTGACCGCAGTGGCTAGAGTTGTTGAGCCGTTCCGGTGCTTCCCGGTTGTTGTCGTAAGACAGTACTTCCTCACACGATAATAATTAGTAGGGGCAAAAAACATGACTAATATTTTATGAGGAGCAAAAGCTAAAAATATATTGTAATAATTTTTAGCTATCATCCACGTAAAAGTAACAAAATTATTTTAACTTTGTATATGATATAGTAGCCTAGCAAAGTAGAGGTTTAATTTAATTTAACAAGAGAAGTTTTCATACCGCAATGCAGACGCGCACGAGGGATGAACGTTATGCTGTGAAGAGATCTGAGAGAAGGGGTGCGGGGCCAGCGCGGGCGGATGAGGTATGAATGCCACCACCGCTGGATCATGCCCATGACCTACTCTAAAGGTTCTGTACTAGTCAATGGCACAACTTTAGTGTTGATGGGAATATTGAAAAACAAATACTAGGTACTTAAGAGATAAGTTAAGGAACTTGCCTATGAATTTATTATTGTTAATTTTTTAACAATAAGACAATTTTGTTGATTTTGACTCGGTTCCAAATCACTTATCTAGGAATAATGGTTCTTGATGTCTTGCATATAATGACTGAAATACATCGGTAATCTATCGCCGATTTGATTACTCACATATTATATGCTTTTTTAAAGGGTCCGTGCAGTTTTATAAACTTTTCGTAAATAAAGTTTCATTGAGAACCGTTAAATATTATAAATATAGTTTTAGTAATTAATTGTATATATAGTTTGAGTTTAGTTTAGGAAGTCCCAATTATAATATGTCATTAGTTGTTTATGATCTCTCAAACTGCATCGTCGTCGTAGAGAAGTAAATTTTTGCCGCCGTTTTGGCGCGCGCAAAGTTAGTTTCAAACAAATTGGGCAGGGAGTGCGTGCGGTGGCGGCGGCGCGCGGCGCGGTCGCGGGCGCCTTGTTGCGTCGATCACGTCTGCTGTCGAGGGACTAATCGGAGGTGCGTTCCCTCTAATTCTAAAGAAGGGGAAGCCGGCAGATCTCTGCATTAGTAAATACCGCGCCTAAAGCGGGCGGTTCGTTCGAAAATCGATGGGGGGCGGGAGTTGGCGCGTGCGTGCGGCCGGCGGCGGGCTACCGCGTGCGGCGTGTCGTCGACGAGCCGCCGAGCCGGCCGGTCGCGCGACCTGTAGGGCGCGACGCGCGACTTGTTGCGACGCCACCTGTTACCTCATGGAGGCTCCGTGAACCACAGGTGAGTGCAGCACTGGCCCTCGGCGAATTCTTCCACCCCCCATTCACCAAAACGCTCCGCGACCCCGCATCTTACATTTTTTTCTTGTTTTTCTGCGGCCGCTTGCCCTTTTAATACTGCGGATGAACATAATTTCCTTTTGTGTTTGGGGTTGTTATTTTGTTGTGTAAGCGGTTTTATGGGGTTGCGTTAGGATTTTCGAATTCCACCTTGTTTAACGCGTTATTTTACTACAGCGCGATACGTGTTGACAAAGTTTCAAACAAACTTTTCCGATTTGTGTAAAGTTTGTTGGTCACTCGTAGTTTATGAAACTAACTTGTCAGTTTTGATAACTGCTTGCTAGGGTATTGTAAATAATGACTTCAGAGGTTTTTACGATGTTTAATAAGTTTGGGGGGGGGATGTGGTTCGCGAGGTCTTAGCGCGGAGTTTAGAGTAGTTTAAAGTCCGCGGGTGCTTTCTTTATAACTCTTTCTTCTGGCGGAAGGTGTCCGCCGTCACGCCACTTTGAGCCTCTCTACACAACGCAACTCCACTTTTCTTGTACTATTATCGCAAATGGTGAATTAAATTAAAAAAAAACATTCGTTTATATCCCGTTTTCCCACTAAACACGCCCGAAATGACGCTGGAATTTTCCAAAGTGGATTAGATATCGTACTAATCATGGAAATTTACGCGAACTTGACAATACAAATACATTTACTATTTTACAAATCTTAAGCATAGTTATGTAACATTTATACAGACGGATCTTTTAAATTGATGGAAAAGGGCTGAGTCTGACAACGCATCAAAAATAAATGAAGCTTAAATAAATAATGGTTGTGAGCGCGGATGCTCGGCTCGGCTTGATTCCGGCGCTCGTTTACCGATGTTTGCTAAGTATTACCGCTATTTATTCCTATATGATAGCTAAATAAACAAATTGGTTAAAGTTTGGTCTTGTTACTTTGTGTCCACACCTGTCTTTGACTGTCTGACCACAACCACAATAGCTATGAACCTAACATTCCATATGGTCGGAGATCTTTTTAGCTAAATTCGTGCAAAATCATTGAGCCTAATAATTTACTCTCAAATTTTATCAGGGCCTTTACAGACCAAACTATCTTTTTACGTTGAGGCACAAAAACACAAACAACTAAATATTGAATTTTCCAATAAAAGGTTACATTGAACACCATCCTAATAACTTCTTGATAAATTAATTAATAATACGCTAAATTGAGGTGGGTTTAATAAGTGCTTCAAATTCTAAGTAAAAATGAGATGCATGAAGAGTAGATCCACGCAATGGCCGTGCTGAAGCCGTGCCGGTGCCGGGCCGCAGTCGCATCGTTACTCAAGCCAACGTGCTCGCTGCAGCTTGACGGACGCTGAAATTTTTAGAACTACCCTCACACTACCTACCTGCCCAGCTAGCAGTCGTTCAAATCAAGTCTAACTGTCTGCTAATAAGTAATAACTGGGCTAAATATTTAAGACGATTATGGGACTTTTTGTGCAAAATTGAAGAATTGCATCGTCTTTGCATCTTCGCACAAATATTTAAAAATTTTGCATACTTAAGTTGTTGTCTTCATATATTATTTTTTCAAAACATTTGATCTATATATTTAGATGTCCAAAATCATCAAACCCCCGGTTGGTATTTGCGAGTGACAGCGGGAGGTGTCTTCGGGTATATTCAGAATCGCCCGAGCATGCGCCACGCTCCCGAAACGTGCTCACACAGAAAAAATAGCTTACGTAGTGTAAATTTATCGGATGAAGAACAGAATAGCATATTTCAGTTGTATAATTTATAAACGGAAAGACAAATGAAGTTAAAACTTTACAATTTTTTATTGTTCAATACAACATTTAGAAATAATTTTATTTTAATGAATGAAACATGACTTATTTAAGGTTCAAAACAAGGAACTGCAAGGCTGATATCATAGACAACTTTCATAACTTTGGCCAAAAAAGTATGCGATCGTACGCCAAGGGCGTGACAATTTATACCTATTAATCCAATACTAGACTTACGAAAATGAGCTCAATGATTCAAGCGTGATCATCACTGTGATCTTCCGTAATGTATTTAAAGAAAGTAAAATATTTAACTTTAATCTAGGCTCAGAAACAAAAAAGTGAGTAACGCGAAGAATAAACGCCAACATGGATAATACAAAAAGGTTTAAAAGACAGTCTTCTCTTGTTTCTGGCAGTGACAGATACAGAGGTACAAAGCAACACCGTTTCGTGCTATCTTTTCATAGCTTTTACAAACAATCTTGATCCTCAAAAGATGCATCTCGCTCATCTCTGACTAAGAAGCGCATTACATTAAATCTTCTGTTAACCTAACCAACGTCTGTGAATTCAAAGGATTTCCGACTTGAATGATAAGTTTTGAAAGCAAATAATTTAATTAATTAACTTTGAACGGATTTAATTACGTTTAAGAATGCAGCTTTCTGTGCAGCGATTTAACTAAAATTATATGGCGAATATTGGGCAGTTTTGAATGGCGGTTTCTTCAAACTGTTGGTTGGTTTGTCGGGAGCGTTCAAAGGCAATACGGTGATGCGTGCTACTTTGAAGGAAAAAATTAAAGGTTAAGTTGTTCTCGAAATGTCCAGACGCAGCCTTTCCGGTATTTAATTCATTGTGACAGTGGAGTTTCTGTCAGTGGCATTTGGCAGCAATATTTGTTCTCGGATTGGGTGGAAATCTTACAGTTAATGTTTTAATCACACTTTGATGGGAAATGAACGATTGTTCACAAATCTGAATCATGTTTTTTAGTGGTTGTTAAAATACCCAACATTTAAGCGAAAGAAATGTACAGCGAAAAAGGTTTCTCTTCCCAGTTTTTCTACTCAGGGGAAAACTTAAAATGACTTCCGATCTTCAGACTTTCAGCTATCAAGTACCACAGCCACTCCAGGTGCAATTTTCAACACACTTCTTTTTGGTTTCTGTGTCGGGGTTTTATATTCTCCAATGTCACAACTGCGTCGCGGCTCCCTGTGCCCCAATATTGAAACTGTACATTGTACTGTAAATTGTACATTGGCCAGCGTTGGTATTCCATCTCACCTGTTGGAAAATGATGATAAGACGAGGATGAGACACGAGGTACCTATGAAAGCTCCAGGATAAAATGTGTTATTCCTTTTTCCGCTAGAGTTCAAATGTTTTTAATGAGGTTTGTTGAACGCATGTTCCTGTTTTCGCAGTTCCACAGTAGATTTTGTCATATTTATGAACTCTACATAATCGATATTTTTGATATAAATAAATAAATATAAATATTTCTAACAATCACACCACATTATCTAGCCCAAATTGAGATCATAAGAACTTGTGTTATGGATACTAGATAACGGATAAATAAACTTAAGAAATTTATAAACACACATAGATTAGCTTTTATATATATCATCCATTACTAGAAAGCAAATATGATAAAATATCTGGCCTACCAGGATCGAACCCGAACCTCTGACATGGAAGGCAAGGCTAGTTACCATCATACCCAACAGGCCGTCAAACGATATATTAGACAATTGCCAACAATAGACCAGTAGACCAGTGACAATGACTTGTCTATGTATGTTATATTTAATAATAATACAACCGTTGTTTGATGAGCTTAGACAACAACAAAGCTGCGTGTGTTCGCAGTGGCGTGTATAACATAAATACAAACTTTGTGAACAAACGTTGTATTGTTTCTGAGCCGACTACATTTTTGTCTTTAAAAGTTTCCGTTGTCTCTAATTTTCTATTTCAATAATGTTTTGTAAGTATAAGTAGTTCATCCAAAAACTCCAAAATCATATTTTATGAAGTAAAGTTGTATATTCTGGAGTTTTGATGATTTAACTTGTCATAATGTAAAAAAACTAAGATACTTATTCGCAACTTTATATAAATATACTTACTATTAGTTTTTTTATTATAACAACACTTTAAGCTAGATAAGCAAAGTTAAGCATTATACATAATCAAGCAGAGTGCGAGCAACAAACGAGGGATGAAAAGCCTACAAACGACGCAAACAAATTAAATCGACAATTCGACAGCCGGAGGTGCAACTCATTTTAGATACAAGTATTTGAAATATTTACTTTCGTCTTGTTTCCGAAATACTCCGAAGATAATTTGAAGATTTTATCATCATTGTCGATCTCCTTAGGTTCTTTTTTCAAATTAGTGGTGCACGTTTGTTATATAATATGTAGCAATTAGATATTTAGTACAATTAGGAAAATAGTCACTATGCGTTAAAGTGTCACATTTCAGACTCATGTACGGAAAATATTGGAAAAAACTTGATATGACCTTACAAACTGGACGTAAAGCCATTCTACGCGCTATAAAAAAAAGTTTTTGGATTAATCCGAAAGCCGTACCGCCAATCCTGGCTGTCCAAAGTGAGTTTGTATGGGTTCTGTGAACAAAAAGTAGAATCTGAACATTAATGCCATAAATCTATGCATGTTTTATTATTATTCCCATTTTGTTTGCGTTATGTTCCATGCCTTTCATTGGTGAATAAAGTAAAATAATAGGTCTTTACCTATGAAACTGCCGTTTTGCCGTACTGGCCATTTCAAATGAAAATATTTTTTTTTTGACTGATAATTCTAATTTCAAATTAATTTTATTTGACAAACATGGAATTCTTTTTCTAAAATTGTCATTTGTTTAATAGTAAGTGTTTTGTTTTCAACGCATTCGAACATTTTTCGTCATCATGGATAAGTTAAAAATTCGAGTAATTATGGAGTATGAGTACCGTCGTGGCAGCAAAGCGGCACAAGCGGCACGCAACATCAACGACGTTTACGGAGCGAACACTACAAACGAACGCACCACCCGTTATTGGTTTACCCGCTTCCGTTCTGGAAATTTTGACCTGAAAAATGAACCCCGTGGTCGTCCGAAAACTTTGGTCGACAATGACGAATTAAAGGCAATTGTGGAAGCTGATGAAACCCAATCCACGGCTGAATTAGCAGCAGCTTTCGACGTTAGCATCAAAACAATATTGGTCCATTTGCGTCAAATTGGCAAGGTAAAAAAGCTTGACAAATGGGTACCCCACGAACTCAATGACCGCCAGCGCGAAGTACGCGTTTAGACGTGCCTTGCACTGCTCAGCAGGCATACAAATGAAGGAATTCTGAACCGGATTGTTACTTGTGACGAGAAATGGATCCTGTTTGACAATCGTAAGCGCTCAGCAAGTTGGTTGGACCCTGGTTCAGCACCCAAACAATGCCCTAAACGAAAACTTACCCCTAGAAAAGTGATGGTCACTGTTTGGTGGTCTAACGCGGGTGTAATTCATCACAGCTTCTTGCCAAACGGGACAAGCATTACTGCAGATGTGTACTGTGAAGAACTGAACACAATGATGGAGAAGCTCGCACGTCCCCAACCAGCTTTGGTCAATCGTTCGGCTCCACTGCTCCTGCACGACAACGCGCGACCTCATACTGCACAGCAGACGGTCTCCAAGCTACAAGAGTTGGGGTTGGAAGTTCTCCGTCATCCGCCGTACTCACCAGACCTTGCGCCTACAGACTTCTACTTTTTCCAGAATTTGGATAACTTCTTGGCGGGAAAAAAATTCAATACCTGAGAGGCAGTACAAAATGCCTTTGAAGAATTTGTTGCCTCCCGTCCAGCTGATTTCTTCAAGAAAGGCATCAATAAGCTACCAATGCGTTGGCAAAGATGCATTGATTGCATGGGTGATTATTTTGATTAATAGAAATAAAAAATATATAAAAAAATTACGCTTCATTTATTTCGTGAAAAACGGCAATTTCATAGGTAAAGACCTAATATTTACTGCTATTACTATTAGCTTGTAATTTGACAACAAAAAACAAAAAAGAGTTGTCTAGCTTGACTTGACTAGATTGACCTGTGTGGGTGCAGGATGTCTGTTACTTAATACTTTAGAGTCTAAAAGCTATTTTTGCTTATGGTCAACATGTACAAAATAAAACAATTGTTTTTTTACATCCTTACGTCACTCATAACTTATTGTTTGGTTACCTGGCGACGGTGGGATCTATTTATGGAACTAATCAGCTAGTTCTATAAAATATTGTTTGAAATATGTTTCCTGATAAATACTTATAATCATATCTATTTAATATATGAAAAGATGAAAATATACAAATATATCATATATATTTTTCTAATTTTAATCTTTTCATATATGCAATTGGTCTTAATTTATTACTACGCTTATATTTTATGAGGTTATTAATATTAAATTATTCCATATTTAATATTGATAATTCGATTTTACAGGAAAAATTCAGAATAAATGTTTTTGTACTTCTTTTTTATTTTTCGCGGTGCAATTGTTTTTAAATATGTATTATTTATGTGAGTTTTTATGTTCTACTTTATATGGCTAAAAGTTCGAACAACGCAGCCCTTAAGGACCCTTTTCCCTTTCGAGGATCGAATTTAACTTGCTTCATTTTACAAACTACTTTTTACGTATTTTCTTCAAGTATTTACCAAATCGGCTAAATTAATAAATTATTTTATTTGGGTTAATTACTAATGAATTGCATGTAAATTTCTTAAATCTCAGTAAGCTAGTAAATGTTCCGGTGCTAAATACGTCAGACGCTATGTCGATCGTTCTCGCATTTGATTTCGAAATTGTTCAAAATATCTCCAGAATCTCAACAATAGTGCTGCAACAAGTTAGTTTTACGACAGTGCGTCGAATTTCTTATAAAAATACAATTCAATTATAAATAAAAAGTGCGATAATTGAGCAAAAAACATCGTTAAGAGATTTAGGTTAACTGTCAGAAAGCAAAATCACTCAGTCAATCGCCACAGTTACCCAAGAAAAAATTACAGCTAAAGTCTGTTCGTAAACTTGAATCCACTCAAAACGTTATGTCTAGTATAACGCAATATGGCTCAACTGTCACCTGAGATGGCGCTACTTTTTGAGGAAAGGAGAGAAAAATGAATCTGCAAACAACAACAATTACGGAGAATTTAACCTCACCTATACTCCTGAATGTGGACGAAAAAATTAAACCACACCCTAATAAGAATTTAAAGCTTAAAAAAAATTAAATCCTCGAATCAAACAGTGAACGAAACAACTTACTTTGACATGGAATACCAGAAACAAAAGAGGAAATACGAGAAGATTTAATTGACCTAATCACAACTACTGTGTCAGATGTGCAGATTGAGATACGCTGAAAAGGCAGCTCTGTCTTTTTAGCCTGGGAGAGACTTAGCCTTAGACTGGGAGGAAAATAAATGAAAACGGGAATATGAGAGCAATTCTATGAAAATTTACACCTACATCACAAGAGATTTAATCCAAAAAAACTCAGCAAACAAGGAAAGCAAACAAACCTGACACATTAAAGAATACGGTGGAAGGATAAGATCTTACGCCCCTAAAGATTCTTACGGTCTAAAGACCCCAAGCCCACAACTTATGCAAAATATGATCAGAAAGTGAAAAAAGCTGAATGCATTTCAGTACATGCCAGAGATATCATATTCACTCTCGGATAAGAACGCTTACAGAAAATGATAATCTGCGAACCGGACGATCCCAATACAATCTCACACAACAAACAAAATGTTCCCCAATACGGCTGGTCCCTACGGGAGAACTAGACGACTCCCCTCTTCTGAAAGGATGCGAAATATTTAACATAAAAACCAGAAGCCGCATCCGAATTACAGAAAGCTTGTTAGACATCGCACTTAAAAATGTGAAATATTTAAATACTAGGTATATAAATATTTATAAGTGATATAATATATAAGTGATATGCAAACACAAGAAGAAACAATTTAAGAGCATAAAGAATATATTCAATTTATTTATTTATTTTTAGGCATAACTACAGATTACAAACCATCTTATAACTAAAATTATCAAGTACATTTTATAGATATGAGTTTGCAGTCCGATTAGAGCTACGCACAGCGTTTTCAAGAAATATATTAAACAAGTAACCAGTTATATTATTATTAAAATAAAAATACATTTGCAATTGGAGAAAAATAAGAAAATACCGAATAGCAAGTTTAGTAAATTTAAGTTTTACAAAATGTCAATAAATTAATGTCAAATTCGGTATTAATTAATTATAATTATGTCAAGTCAAAATATATATGCCATAGCACCCAAAGAGTTGGGTAGATGACACCTTTTAAAAATGCAAGTTTTATTAATTTATTTATAAAATATTAGTTATTTTGACAGGTACAATGTTTTGAAAAATATAGCTTTGAATTTAATATCGAAATTATATAGATTTGAAAACTTAAAAAAAGAAGCAAAAACTTATTATAGTATATGTAAAATTTTTAAATATCATTAGCTTACTGACATTAAATATAACAATGTTTACTATCACAGTATGCATGTAAACGCATTATCTATTATATATTTTATCCAAACTCCCATACAATTTTAGTATGATTCACAAGTCGTGACGTCCACAGCTCAGTACCGTTTTGTATGGAGCGTTTTCCGGCGACTCGCAGCGGCTCCTCGAACACATCGCTGTATCTAGAAAACTATTGATTGTAAACATACTGTTACTTTTGCAATATCTATTTACTGTTGATAAACTATTTAAATATGCAATAAAAAAAATTGTCATATACCCAATTGTATTAAATTGAAATATACATGTCATAATTACAAAAAATTTAATTAAAAATAAAAGAATAAAAAATAAACACATGCAAGCATTGATTATGTCAATAGGAATTTATTTTTACATTTTTATTAAAATCCTTATAATTCGAAAATAAGTCTAGCTCTTTATAATGTTGACTGAAATTTTTACAAACACGAATTATAGGGTTGTTTTGGGTTGTGTTGTTGTTGCAAGTAGGCAATAAGAAAAGCTTTTGGAGTCGGTTATTACCAAATCTAATTGACAAATGGCTTAACAATTCCTCACAGTCTAGCCAGCGTTAATAATCTTGTGTAGAATTGAAAGATTCTATAACAGACAGGCAAAATTGCAGGGTAACTCGAAGTAGGATTTGTAATAAAAATATTAAATATTATTAATAAAATATAGTGAGAAGTTTATACGAAATCAGGTAGATTAAAAATAGTAATACTTAACCTCAGACTATTAAACTAAAAAATCCTGGGCAACACTAACAAAGCAAGCAGAAAAATCAATTTTAGACTCATTTTACGAAGAAATGTCACAAGTATTAAACAAAATGCTAAGACATTATTCTAATGGGAGATTTTAATGCGCAAGTAGATGCAAGGCAAAATAGTTGGAAGTTCTTGGCCTGTTCAGTTATGGTACTCGTAAGAAGCTGGTTGAAATTTCTATTAGAGCATCATCTTATTTTATTGAACTCAAAGTTAAACATGAAGAAAAGACTAAGAACTTGGGTTTCCCCTGATTGTAAAATATAATAAACGAGATAGATTTCATAATAACATATCAACCAAAAGCCTTTATAGACGTAAACAAAACGTAACTTTACTACTTATTACCACTGGAGTTTGGCAGAAATACCAAAGGACAAGATAAATACTCTTAAAACAGAAACCAGAATGCACATAAATAACAAAACCTTACAGCTCTTAGCAACAGAAAAGAGCTCATATCAATTGGAGGAAAAAAAGAAAACAACAGGAACAAACACAGTAGGATAGCAGGAATAAGCAAGAATATCTGTGCAACAAAATCGCCAAGAATGACCCGACATTCGACATTCTATTACCGAAACACGAAACAAGTTCTATTTGTTAGGACTCTTAAAAATATCGTTCAATCTGTTAGTCTTACAGATGTACTTTTTAAATTAATATACAGTGTTGTCTATATCATTGTTAATTGATGTATTTTTCTATGTACACGTTCTTGTGGAATGCAACCTACACTTAAGTATGTTCAAAGTATAGTTTTAATTAATTTTATTAAAGTTGTATTCTGTTGTGTGTAATAAATAAATATTTTTTTCAAATTCAAATTCAAATCTTTATTGCGTTCCACAATGGTAAATTCATGTGACAAAATATTATAGTAGGTACATACATCATGGACCCTGTTGGGTATAACAATTTGAAAGGGAATAGAGGGGCTTATATCAATAATTTAATAATAAATTAATATTTTTATATAATATGTTATCTTGTATGTTATTATTTGAGAAATGATATTTTACCTGATTTGTAAGTTTCGAAAATAAAACATGTTTTTACTTTAAGTTATTTTATGGTTTATTTGTTACTTATTTAATTTATTATCTTCCAAATATTCATGAACTGAGTAATAACATTTTTCTGTAAGTAATTGTTTTAATTTTAGCATATCGTATTGAACTTGAACTGGAGTAATCAAAGCATTCAAAGAAGTAAGAGAATCTGTTAACAACCAGTCCCAGAAGCTCTATTAGAACCAATTCCAGGAATTTTACCGTGTGAGGTTGAAAAAGCAATCACGAGTCAAAAGATTCCATCTTTTCATCGCCAGGGCTAGACACAGCACGTATGAGCTGTTGAAAGGAACTATGGAAGAAGTAACCCCCATTCTTGTGGATATTTTGTCTTCTTAGGATATTGATTCATATCAGAAATGAACCCAAGCAAGACCAAACTAATGACTAATTCCATCAAAACAAGCATTAGCTTGAACCAAAAAATCCTGGAATTTATCGAGAAATACACATCCGGGCCAGGTATATCTCCTAATGACTAAAGTAAATTACCATTAGGATTGCCGACGGATGGAAGAAATACCTAAGCACAAGACTAAAAAGAAAAACCTTCGACACATGCAACCTTCCATGTCTAACCTACGAGTGCGAAACATGGTCATTTACCAAAGCTCTACGAGAGAAGCTGGCTTAATGTCAAACGGCAATGGATCGCAGCAAAACTGCTTGTAAGTGACAAGACAGAGAGAGAAATTCTGATCTTAAAGAGAAAACCAAACTTACTCACATCTAAGTCATATATACCCGGGAGAAATGGAGCAAGGCAGTGACAGAATGGTACAGGAGGCGTGGGCGACAGCTGATGGATGACATCAAAATACCAGCTGGCCATCTGTGGACCGGAGTAGTACAGGTAGAACAGAGGCCCATATATGCCAAGAGGCACACCGATATTAGGAATATTTTATAAATATAGTTGTTTTTCGTCATAGTTTGTGTTCTCGGAATAAAATCTCGGACGGAACGCGTCATAATTTGTTTTAAATTTTTAATTGGCATCCCCATGTCATAAACAGACATTCGCTTTCACTCTGCGTTGTGAAAGTGTGGTTATATAAAGTATTTTCTTAATTACGACCTATTTACAATATTGATCTGAAATGCCAGCTGCAAGTGTGTCCCCTAGTTGGTCAGTGGTGAAAATCTTTTAGTAATCTGTAAAAGTTCAAAGGTTTTAAAACATCCTACAAGATACTCAAGCAAAGTAATTATGTTCAGGTACCTAGATTGGTAGAAGAAACAAATTTAATATTTACACAAAAAAATTTAAATTCGTGTATTTTGTACCTGATTTTTAAAATACTAATCCTAAAAGTATTTTGTTCCTCATGAATTATTAAAAAGTATCTTATTTAGGTTATCTATCTCAGGTTTTGGGAGCTTAAGGAGGCGAATCCCAAAAAATGAAACAATTTTAAGGTAACATTTTTAAAACAAACCACGAAATTGTGTCTACCGGTCCTGGATTCGCAATGCGCATAGTTGAAGTGTGTGGGGCAGCAACATACAAAAGTCGGTGCTCCAGGCCCCTTTCTTGAAGTTTTGCAAAATTCCGTTTTGGAATGTGCCAATTTATGTACGGCTTTTACACAGCTGTGAATAAAGATGCGCTATAAGGAGTATCTTCTTCGAACATTTCAATTTCGAAAGAACGTTAGAAGGTTTTAGAAGAAGAAGTTGTTGACTGTGTATTACCCTAGATTCAAGTTTTGCCAAATGTTTTCTAAGCATACATTTTCAAATTCTGTGTGGATCTGTACTCTTACGAAAATGGTAAAATCCTACTTACGCACACATCGCAACCTTATGCATGTACCTAATATTGTGCAGTATCTTGCACGCATTACCACAGGCCATTGAGCGCAGTCTATACTAATAAAATAAAGCACGTATATTAGGCAAGCACGTGGCTTCCGCTTGTTCACTAGTGTTGTGCTTCAGACGTAGTGATGTGGACACAAAGCGCGGTTGACGTTGATGTCTCGAAGATGCGAGTGATAAGGGCTGTTAATGGGTACTAAGTAATCAGTAAATAAAATACAATAATTTGGATACAGACATTCAATTATGGTGTTGGTGTGCAATAATAACTCTATATATACGAAACCTTGTTTTTATACTAAAAGTTTTTTGATACTTTTAATAATTTGTTTTACAGTTCTGAAATGAGGATTCGTTCAAAATCATATTGTTATTTAATTTGTACCTGAATATTGTATTTTTTGAATTGGAAGTCAAATCGGTAACCCGCTTAAATATTTATAAAAACCAATCAAAAGCCTTCAGTGGTCAGACGAAAAACGTTGAATACATTTCAATGATAATATTTCAAATTTTTAGCAGTTGAAATTCGAAAACCATTTCTACATTTATCAATGCAAATCACAAAAAAAATATTTTGGAATTTTTCTGTTGCTGAATTTTGCAGAAATTTTATTCCGGGGCCATCACACCGCGGCTTCTCTAGTATGTTTGCCTTGGTTCTTGTCTTGAATGAAAAAGAGTTATATTATGGCACTTTGCGCAATAAATTAAAAAACATCCATTTTAGTAATTTTTCAGCTAGGGTTATTGAATACTTTATTATGAATATGTAAAATAAATATATATAGAAAAAAAACTACAAAAACCTGATTTTATTATTGATGCTGGCACTATTCCTGTTAAAAAGTTTTTTTAAATGTTATGTATATTTTTTGAGTCCCGTTGTTTAGTTACTTCCGGTGAAAATATTGTGTCCTTTTAAATGAAAGTTAAATATGCAAACTTACATATTTCACAAAATAAAAAAACATTGGCGCCGTAAATTTGGGTGACCCCGTCGAAACTCAATTAAAATATAAAAGCATTTTATTTAAATGTTGTCACTTTTGTTCATTGCATGTGAGTTAAACCAAGCCAGGAATGGCTAAAAATGATGTATAAAGTTCCCAGCAATAAAGTGCAAAAACGACCAATACGAGGCATTTTAGGGCGAAAATTGTAGCTGAACAGTTGTGGGTGAAAGTTTCGGCTAAAATGCTTTGTGTGGGTTGTTGGAAATTCCTCAGCGTGCGGATGAGCTACCCGCTGCTGTCAATGGGGTGCCGAGCACCCTAATGGGCCTACAAAGGGCCTGTATAACGTAGTTTTTGCTTGAGTCGCAATTGCAGCCCAAATGTTTTTGCGTCTGTAAAATTTTGCGCAGCAAACTGTCAATTCAAATCGTTGGAAATCAAGAAACTAAGATTTTTGTTCTATTTAAAATTTTCTTTGCTAAGGGAGGATTTCTAATTAAAGTTAAATTACGAGAAGTTAAGTTCCACCTGTAAGACAGACGCGCTAGCACCGCTTGCGAAGTCGAACCCACTGCTCGAGTTGGGGACACTTTTTCTCACACTTAACTCGCAGGCGCTGGGAACTTTGCCGAAGTTTGCTGAAATACTTTGTAAAGTTACTCTGGGCAAATAATTCCCCTTCACCTCAGTACACGTCGTGAATGTGAAACTTTCACCTAGTTTTATATTAATATTACTCTGGATTCGTCGAGCGCTTTTAGGATGTTTATTACGAAAATTTGAAATAAACCTCAAGATTCATGGGACTGGAAAAAAGTAAAACTTATTGAATTAATAAAAAGGTCGGCTTGAGTAGATATTTTATCTGTCAATTTTCGTTATTACCCAATTCTGTAATTTAATGTTTATGAAAAATTCGATACTCTTTAACTGTAGTTGGTAACCCGATATTTAAAAGACTTTATAAATGGTTTTGTGATCTCCTAGTTTATTAGAGTGTCCGTGTCTATCTATCTATTTGCAAAACTAATTTTAAGTTCGCACACGCAAATCATCGCAATTGTACTGTATTATTTGTATGTAATTTAGTTTTACAAGTGTAATTGTTAGAAACTTTAACTGGCTTGCTGGTAGATCAGTAGATAGTGCGTATTTATCGACAGTGTCGCAGCACCTCGCGCGATCACGTGCTCCGTATCGATTGTCCCAGGGCGCACTAGCACTGCAGTATCGGCTTGCGAAGCTATTTAATGTACTGCAGCTCGTTTTCTAATTGAATCTGATTTGAAGTGACCCTTGAGAGGTTTCAAATATTCCTAATTGCGCACAATCTTGTAGTAATCTTTATTCGTAGTAATATTACGAAATAGTCGCTGCATGTATATCTGCGTGATTAAAAGTAGTTTCAGTGCAAAATATTGAAATATTAAATCTGTAAGATTTAAATTCGTAAAAAAAATTTTATAACCACGTTTCTTCTGGAACCTATATATAAGAATAATAAATGATCTCAAACATGAAGTAAACGCCTTTTGTACACTACAGTCTTACGTCAGAATAGATCAGGATCCAACTAAGCTAGTTACTGGAAGCGGAGCTTTTAGATTCAATGCTTTATCTTGATGCCTCAACGGCACAGCTTAAAGGTCTTTGATTACCTGATCGGCTGAGCTGTTAGCCCTTCAGGTATCGTTGGTCTCTGTACAATAATTGCTCGAAAGCTATTGAAACTAAAGTGCAATCATGTGGAAATATATCGCATCATGTAAACTGTTTTAATTCAATGAAAAGTTTAAAACGTTTTAGAAGTATAGTTTTCAAACGACTTAGACCTTGTTTCGATGTTTGCTAACAACAGATGGTTTGCGAGCGGAGGGTCGGGAAAGGCAGCGGTGACGAAATTGAATGCATCTTTCAAAGCCTGTAAGACTTAACTAAACTCAATAAACGCAAAAATTTAATAATAATTTCATAAACGGTAAGGTCGTAGCTAATAATATATCACTATATAGTATAAAACAAAGTCGCTTCCCGCTGTTTATCTGTCCCTATGTATGCTAAGAACTTTACAACTACGCAACGGATTTTGATACTATTTTTAGAAGATAGAGTGATTCAAGGGGAAGTTTTATATGTATAATACATGCATAATATAGTAGAAAAACACTGATAATTTTACAGGTTCCTAATTTGATGTCGTGAATAAACACATTTTTTTGGGCTTACATTGCAAACGCTGGCTGAACCGCACGAGATAGATATAAATAATGTACCTACTACAGAATTGAACACCTTAAAAAGGTCTACAAAAAAATCCGCGATGGTATATGTCTATCTCTTATGGACAACTCACAATAACCATGTTTTATCCTTATACTTTTTACGAGAAATAATGGCTTATTTACAAAGTGATTTTAAGCAATACAGTATTAATTCTAATCCAATTAAGTACCTTAAATACATTGTGCGTGTAATATAGATCAATATGGCCCTTTACAGCGTTTAATTTAAATGAATATTTTCGAAGATATTACAGGTTTAAAATGCAGGGACATAGACCCGTGCAAAGCCGAGGCGGATCGCTATAGTACATAAAAAAACAATGTCGTATGTCGTTTTAAAATGGCTAGTTTACAAATCATTAATCTAATTGGCCTTTAAATCATTTAATTTTCATTGGAAGGGAATTTTCATCGCGTAATGGTCATGTGTATCATTTAATATTGACAAGGTGGCTGAGTCATTAGTCGTAGTTACAGCCCCTCATTAGCCCCTCGCCCCTCACCCCGCAGGACACGCGCTTGGCGCTCGCCACTTGAAGACTCGATCACAACACACCAGCCTATCAAGACGCCTACTTCTGTATTGCAGCTTACCTTCAAAGGGCTGCTTTGACTTTAACAGTACACGTGCTTTATATGTCTGCAGAGTAAGCAAGCAAAAAACGATGTACGTACGTTAAAAATTTCTTACACATAAAGTGATGTTTAAAAATTTTACAAAAAGAGAGTTATACGGCATGAAAACCTCCTTATGCTCGTATTTTGTCTTTACAGACTGGACAGCTC
Source organism: Marasmarcha lunaedactyla (assembly GCA_923062675.1). Classification (NCBI taxonomy): domain Eukaryota; kingdom Metazoa; phylum Arthropoda; class Insecta; order Lepidoptera; family Pterophoridae; genus Marasmarcha; species Marasmarcha lunaedactyla. The sequence goes on along the minus strand of OV281339.1, from coordinate 4,308,896 downwards.
GACTACCAGTACGTACTGTTTGCTTATGAACTTACTAACTTAAATTTACTTTAAATGATAGGACCTTGGTATAACCTTACATAAATATTGTAAACGAGATAGTCAAATTAAAAAAAATGAAAAATTCATTTATTTGCTTTGTACATGCGTCAAAATAGATGTTGAATTATAAGTTGTGCCGGTACATATACTGAACAGCGTGCAAATAGTTTTCACAACAACAATAATACGTCTAAATACATAGTTTAAGTAATTACACAGTACTTTGTTAGAGCAAACATAAATATAAAATAATTAAAAGGTATACAATGCCAAGTCCCTTAAGTACAGGTTTGTAGGTAGGTTTCAAAATTTATTTTTAGTCATAGTCATGTATATTGTAATATAATTTGTCAATTAAAAGGTTAAACAAAGCTGTTCTAAACTTTCTTTCTGGCAAGTTTTTGTACTCGACTGGTAGTTTATTGAAAATCCTAACTGCCATGCATGTACATTAGTGCTATATATTTTGAGTTTTTGAGCAGGCACATAAAGTTTTTTCTTATGTCTAGAACGAATTCCCATTACATCATCTTCATTCTTAAAAAGATGCATGTGTCTCTTTACAAAGCAGCAATTTTCAAAAATGTATAGTGACGGAAGTGGTAATATTTTCAATTTCTTAAATAGAGGCCTACAACTATCTAAGTAATGTGCTTTGCAAATACAGCGTAGACATTTTTTCTGGATTTTAAATATTCTGTCAGCTTCAACCGAGTTACCCCATAAGATAAGCCCATATCGAATATTTGAATTCCGTGGTAAGCCAGTGTAGCTGCCTGAGTGGATATTGTGAGATATATCCGTTTAAGAACATAAATAAACCTATCAATTTTCGAACATAAGATGGTTATATGAGCTTTCCAGTTGCAATGTTTGTCGATTGTTTTATCAAGAAATTTTGTAGAGTCAACTAAATGTAACTTATTTTGGTCATACTCAATTTGAAGATCTGATATTTTACAGTTATATGTTGTGAATTGTATTATTTTTGTTTTTGATAGATTAATTTGTAAATTATTAATGTCTAACCAATTGACTACTCTACTCAAAACTATATTTGTTTCTTTTTCAGCCTCATAATTATTTTTACATTTTATTGTGATAGTCGTATCATCAGCAAACAATATACAGTCATGATTAGTTGAGTTTGGGAGGTCATTAATGTAAATTAAAAATAACAATGGGCCTAATACACTACCCTGAGGAACTCCTCTTCCATTGTAGCTGTATGGAGATTGGTAGAATTGTAAGGTATTATTTGTCATGAGAGCTATTTCAACACATTGTTGCCTATTTGATAAGTAGCTTTCAACCCAGTCAAGAGCTTTGCCCCGAATACCATAGCACTGTAACTTTTCAAGTAGTATGTCTTAGTAACTCGGTCAAATGCTTTAGACATGTCTAAAAATATGGATACTGGGTATACACGTCTATTCAAAGATTCTGTAACATTTTTGACTAAAGTGTAGCAAGCCAATGTTGTTGAGCTATTCTACATGAATCCAAACTGTTCCATCCTTAATAAATTTTGTTTTGTCAAAAAGTTGTATAATTTATCATTTACCACTTTTTCAAATAGTTTTGACAAAACGCATTGTTATTGGTCTGTAGTTGTTTACGTCAGATTTGAATTTTGAATTTGCAATCCACGACCCGCGTTCGGCACTTGCCTGTGGTTAGACGTGTACATGTACGGTTCGTCAGTGTGCGTGCTTGAAGAAGCGGCCAGCCAGTGTTGCCAGATCAGAGGATTTCCCTCTAGATTTAGGGGTTTTTCGACCGAGTTAGGGGCCAAATGGGGGGAAAATATTTGGGGGATTATTAGGGGCAATTTAAAAAACATCGAATAAAGCTTTTTTTTATCATATATCACGTTCCTGACGTTTTGTTATTAATGTTTTGTTACCATCTAAATTACTCGAGCACCACAACTAGCTAGGTCGAGATTAATAACTGCTAAATTAATAAAATGTGGCTAAAATAAAGTTTAATAATACATGTACCACATATGAGCATGTACCGCCACTTTAAAAAATCGCTGCATGCCACCACCCACCTGCTGAGGGTATTCTAGGGATTTCTAGGGGAGAAATCAAATTAGTCTAGCGGTATGTCGCCGAGACCATCTAGCAACACTGGGCCAGTCGCGAGCGCGCCCCTTGTCCTTATTGTTTTCGCGACGCTATAAGTCACGAAGTACTGTCAGCATGACGGATCCTGGTAAAAAGTTATTCATGGTGAGGTAAGGTTTGATTTTATACTAGGTATGCTAAAATAAAATGTTTTCGTACAAAACGAAAATTGTTATGTTACTCCTAATGATTTGTAGGGACGAGCAATTATCGCCAGAGTTTTTTTTTGTCTTCAAGAAGAATATAATTTTATGAAGATGAACAATTATGGAAAATCTGATTTGACTCCCTTAATATAACCAGACGTACCTCCGAAGCAACAGCGGTCAGTGAAAGCACTGTTACAATTGCCGCCATGTCCACTTGACCAAGAAAACAAATTTAATTTCAATAATCGGAACCTCGAAGCGATTCGAACTAAAATTCAAAGCTGACAAATCTTCCGTCTGTTTTGAGACAAAATATTGGCTTCGACGGATGTTTTAGCACATAACTATTAAAAATTGTTAGCATATGCTAACAACAACGTTAATTAGTATATAGTCTCGGAAAATATTTAACAAAATAGGATTGTTTTATATCTACATATATATTTTGTTTGTACATTTATATATTATAGATTGTTTTATAAATACATGAGAGGTTGGTGGACATTAGCAAACCACCTGGCCTAACACTTGCCACCATGTAGAAAAATTTAAGAAGTAATATACATGAAGTACTTCGATTACGATTTGAGTTTGTGATTAACGTAGGTGAATCAAGTGACACTGATACCGAAGATAGTGATAGTTTTGATGAAGAAGAACAAAAAATATAAATATGTCTATTTTGAATAATGAAAAGAAAAGAAATAATCTACTATTAAATAGTTGTGTTATTTCTCAAAATGATTTCCCGAAATATCAATAACAACAGCCAAAATGTGGACTTGTTAATTTTGTTTGTCTACTGTACACCGCACTCACGCACACATTTACATGTATTCTGATACGTCTTTACCACAACTAAAAGCCGACCGCAGTCGTGAATTGCAAGAAGTGTAGAATAAGCTTACTTTCATTTCAAAATTCTCGATTAACAAAAACCTTTCGAACTAATGAAAGGTTCGGAATGCAATAGCGGATCTAACAAAGCATCCTACCCTAGACTTCATTAAACTAGAATAAGACGAAATCCTAAGGATAAGTCAATATTATCCTCAGATAAACAAATTTTCTTTTTCATAAACTGTAATGTAGGAATTAAAACACTATGCCTGCTACAATACTTATACAGCTGATTTTTGGTGATATTAGGTCTTTACCTATGAAATTGCCGTTTTTCACGAAATAAATGAAGCGTAATTTTTTTATATATTTTTTATTTCTATTAATCAAAATAATCACCCATGCAATCAATGCATCTTTGCCAACGCATTGGTAGCTTATTGATGCCTTTCTTGAAGAAATCAGCTGGACGGGAGGCAACAAATTCTTCAAAGGCATTTTCTACTGCCTCTCGGGTATTGAATTTTTTTTTCGCCAAGAAGTTATCCAAATTCTGGAAAAAGTAGAAGTCTGTAGGCGCAAGGTCTGGTGAGTACGGCGGATGACGGAGAATTTCCAACCCCAACTCTTGTAGCTTGGAGACCGTCTGCTATGCAGTATGAGGTCGCGCGTTGTCGTGCAGGAGCAGTGGAGCCGAACGATTGACCAAAGTTGGTTGGAGACGTGCGAGCTTCTCCATCATTGTGTTCAGTTCTTCACAGTACACATCTGCAGTAATTCATGTCCCGTTTGGCAAGAAGCTGTGATGAATTACACCCGCGTTAGACCACCAAACAGTGACCATCACTTTTCTAGGGGTAAGTTTTCGTTTAGGGCATTGTTTGGGTGCTGAACCAGAGTCCAACCAACTTGCTGAGCGCTTACGATTGTCAAACAGGATCCATTTCTCGTCACAAGTAACAATGCGGTTCAGAATTCCTTCATTTGTATGCCTACTGAGCAGTGCAAGGCACGTCTCCACGCGTATTTCGCACTGGCGGTCATTGAGTTCGTGGGGTACCCATTTGTCAAGCTTTTTTACCTTGCCAATTTGACGCAAATGGACCAATATTGTTTTGATGCTAACGTCAAAAGCTGCTGCTAATTCAGCCGTGGATTGAGTTTCATCAGCTTCCACAATTGCCTTTAATTCGTCATTGTCGACCAAAGTTTTCGGACGACCACGGGGTTCATTTTTCAGGTCAAAATTTCCAGAATGGAAGCGGATAAACCAATAATGGGTGGTGCGTTCGTTTGTAGTGTTCGCTCCGTAAACGTCGTTGATGTTGCGTGCCGCTTGTGCCGCTTTGCTGCCACGACGGTACTCATACTCAATAATTACTCGAATTTTTAACTTATCCATGATGACGAAAAATGTTCATATGCGTTGAAAACAAAACACTAACTATTAAACAAATGACGATTTTAGAAAAAGAATTCCATGTTTGTCAAATAAAATTAATTTGAAATTAGAATTATCAGTCAAAAAAAAAATATTTTCATTTGAAATGGCCAGTATGGCAAAACGGCAGTTTCATAGGTAAAGACCTATTATTACAGAGCTATCCCTAGTATTAAAACAAGATGGCGAATCCAAGATGATGCATTGCCCACACTGATCTGTATATATTCTATGAACACTGGACAGGCTTTGTCACACAAATGACATTAAGATTTTAGTTTCAATTTAAAGCGCCTCTAGTGAATAATCTCAGGATTGTTTTCTAAAGAAAAAACCCAATTTGAGCCTAGCAGGCTCAAATGAAATATGCATAAAACTCTAAATATTTGTTGGTTAACCCATTTCAAACATGACATATGTGGCCAAATACTCAGATGTTAGTATGTTCCAAAACTGATTATTATTTACAATGCCTACAAAGCAAGCGTAGCAGTTCGGGGATAAATATTGAAACAGGTTATCAAAACTGACACTTTTTACTTGGCCATTGCTTTTTTTAAAGACCTATTTTCTCTGTTACGCCAGACCCAAAAATGTATAAAGACTGAGTTAGTTCCCTTGTACTGGTAGCTGAAGTAAATTTTAGGGAACAAAAAGAAGTCACACGGTGCCAAATGAGGGCTGTAAGGTCAATAATCCAAAAGTTTTACCGGTGTGGTGTTTAGGAAGTCCCTCGACTTGATCAAAAGCAGAAGGCCTCTGAGTGTCGTGTTCCGTCGCTTGTTGCTCGAAAAACTTATAGCAAGCGTTTGGTAGTGTACCACCATGCATTGATGTTACTTTGGTTTCTTATGGGAATTTATACTAAATAATTACCCCATTAAGGAGAAAAAACCGGCGATCAAAATTTTTCCGGCGCTTCTCGGTCGGTTCACTTTCGTAGGCGTTGGTTCGTTTTGAAACAGCAATATTGTTGAGTGGCGCATTGTTTTTGCATCATATTGTTAAATCCAAAATTCGTCACCTATTATGATATCATAAATATGGCGGGAAGAACCTGCTTTAAATTTATCAATCATATCAAGGAACCATTCCACGCGCGCCTGCTTCTGACCATCGGGGAGGTTGTGGGGTAATCCTCCTTACGCAAAGGTGTACATTTACATATTTTCTTTATAAAAAATTACAACAATATTTCATAATCTGCAAACCATCGAATCAGAATGCTAACCAGTACGTTAAAATCTTCTTACGCCATTGTTCAAAGTGCCTTTATACCGTCTCTATCCCTAGGTTATGGAACAAGACAATCCCATTTCGATACTCCCAAATATGCAGCAATAAACCCAATCAGTCCGTACATCCAAACACTTAGATAAGTGAACCCGACGCAAGCGCCTATGTAAGCTCCCCAATGAGCTTTCTAAACTAATCAAACAGTAGTAAGCTGGAACACTGACTCACAAAGCTTTGACAACAGGAGGCCTTTGTCCTTGTCAAAATAAAAGCTTAATTAATTTAGTAGACACGTACACATGTTAGCAGGAAACTTGGAATCGATTTTGTCGAAGATTCTTGTGACGGAAGTATGCAATTTAATTTAATTGTAAATTACATCTGCTAAAGGATTTCTATTCAGTCAAACTTTTATTCCGGAAGTATACGTTAAATAAAGATTTCAAATAAGCTTTTAATTAGCTAAAGTTGGAGTATGTTTTTGAGTCTCAGGTAATTAAACTTTTGAAATTGTTATTCGGCGTCACAATGTAAGTTGTTAGAACAATTTAACTACAGACACAGATGTAACATTCCCCCTACATTAATTCCCCGCTGCGCTAGATTGCCTGATTCTTAAAAAAACCATCCCCAATATTCGAACCATGGAATAAAAAGTGCACTTTTCATTATTCGATAAAGCGAAATTATCGAGCGAAGCGAAAATTAATAGCGAAATCAAAAAGGAATGCTCTTTTATGAAACAACGCCAAGCAGCTCGATAAAGTTACCTTTTAATTTTTATCTTGAAAAATTTGAAATAGAAAATAACCTCTCCTATTATCTTCCCGGGGAAAACGTAATACAAGCTGCGACGTATACATGTCGGTGCAACGGTCCGGTCTATAGACGGCGATTGGCGGCGTGAGCGCGATCCTCGACTATAATGTACTTGCAAGTACTTGTAGCGTTTTGTTGTGCATTCTGTTTGTTACTCACTTATTGGGATTTTTTGCTGACGGCTCCGATTGCTGCTATTTAGATTAGCCAGTTTTGCAATTAATTGCATTCAGCGAAACGCTTCGTTGACTGAGATTCTGCGCTTCTTGGATATTCCGATAAAGTTATAAAAGCACAGTAATAATGGATTTTCTTCAATCAATTTAAGATAAGAAAAAGTTCCAATTGCCTCGATAGATGGCGGTAAGAAAAGCTGGTCCGAAAACATAGTATAAGATAGGTAGGCTGAAAAGAGGCCGAAGTTACATCAATCGCACAATATACCGATTCAGTGCTCAAATAACTAAATGTTAGGTAAAAATTAAACAAAATTAATATTTAACACAAACCAGGATGTATAGCGATGTACCTGGCTATTCTTATAGACAAGCGTTAACTTAAAAAATAGGACAAAATTTTACTAGGGCCACCTATCGTGTAATTTATTTACTATTTTTCCGTGCTGTCCGAAAATCCCTCATTGAATCAATTCTCCTCCTCAATTTGATATTTATTTTTTGAAAGTTATCGGTGTCTGGGGATGCCGGATGGCTTGGTCGGATCAATAAATAAATCAATCAATATTGAAAGTTATGGCAATGAGCCGAGGTTACTTTGCGGCGAACTGTTTCTGTCAATGACACATATTGGACTTTGTAAATGGGGTCAAACAGAATTTTGGTAATGCAGCTAGAGTAAAGCTGGAACGTTACCTAGAACAATACGCATAAAATTAAATGCACTACTTCACACTAATATTATAGCTAATGTTAAACCGATCTTAAATCTAACTTACATACAAAGATAATATCACATTTAGTAAGACTAAATAGACATTCTAGTATTACCTAAAAAATATTTTTAAAAACTACCTTAAAATACAAATTATAAGTAACTTAAAATTTACAAACAAATATTGAAATGATGAGAAGAGTGTTTTGATGTTCGTCGGCGGAGGAACATGTGTCGGAAGAACATCTAATAGAGATACAGGAAGAAGAGAGCCATTGAAAAATATATGATCCACTGTATCAAGCTCTGAACCGCAATCACACATTGGTAAATCCCTGAACCTATCCTGTTTAGGAAAACTGGGAAGCAACATTGGCTAAGACAAATTCTATAAAAAACTGATGTGGTCTTTTTGTCAAAATTTCGGTTTTTAAAGAACCATGGTTTGGAGGTGGTTGTGGATTAGATCTCCCCGTAATACTTCCCAATTGACTAACAAAACTTGTCTCATTCTCGATCCCACGACTGTTGTACGCGTGTCTTAGCTGACCTGTGCAAAGCGTTGATACTGACCCAAAGTACTGATCTTTGGGTTGGCTTTGAGAGCAACTAAACGCCTAAGACAATTCGAAAGAACAAGGGAACTATTTAGTTTATTGTCTACGTTAAGTATTTAACGGTTTCTCGCAGGGCTAATGACTCACCAGTAAAGACTGTGGTATGAGGAGGACACTTAAAGGAGTTATTAAACTGAGAACTTAGTGACCCATACAGTAGAGCCAACGCACCCCATTGACGAGGGCTTTGGTGTATCCCTGGAAACCTGGGTCCAGTTCTGCCATTTTTACTCTGTAATGTTAAGGGAGAACAAGTTGGTTTGGGTGTCACTTTGTATACACACCGAAGTCCATTTATTATAACGGGGGGAACAAAGGTTAAGACTTCTAAGACTTCATAAGGATAAGTGAAAAGATGCTCGTTCTGAAAAATGAGAGGAATGCCATCAAATACCAAGTGGCTATTGATTGGCCGGGGAGGCTCTATGTTTCTCCAGTGAGGACAGTTTGGCAGAATAGATTTGAGGATAAGTAGTTTAGATCGACCATCATTGAGAACACAGAGATTCTGATCAACTATAGTATCTGTTGAACGCCATCCCACAGGATGGCGACAAAGGCTTCCCATAGATAGTGGTGACAGTTAAAATCTCAAAGAATCGTACATCATCGTGTATTGGATGTAGTAGAAGGAATACGAACGAGTGGAGTTCTGCTATTAAAGCAGTAGAGGAGTCAGAAATATAAGAAAAAACAGCGTTAAATTAAGGGTTTTGACTGCAACGATATTTATTTCGAATAAGTTAGGAGGAAGTTGAAAAAGAGAGTAACTGAGTGAGAGTTTTAGATATATGGCTGCGCCACCACGACTGCCTGACCTGTCGTCTCTGAGGCATACATAACCTGGCAGCCGAAATAGGAAAAATGGAAATAGGGTCAACAAGGGGATTAAACTTTTTGTACATTGTTATTTTTAACGCTTTCTGTCGAGAATATTCCGGGCAATTCTTTTAAGTTTTCAGGTGAGGTCCTGAGCACTTGAGACATGTAGGCTCTACAGAATTGTGGGTAAAATATAAGGATCTACAATAACAGAGGGATTTTCTGTAAAATTTTTATCCAGAAGTTTATGTCAGGCGAAAGTAATTACAACTGTTCCAGTGGGAACCACGAGGGACCAGTTAGAACAGTAGTTTCCTATTTAAACTTTTTGTAGTGCCTAAATTTGTTGTTTTTTTTTATTGAAAAAGGATTAGATGTCTTCTATCTCAACTGATGGAAAGTGACGATGAAGACGAAGGTGATAATGTCTATCTACGAAATACCTATTCACTCGACGCTTGAAAGAACTAGGACCATAATTTTCTGGAAAAACAGACGCAGGCAGTTCATTCCACACCTTGGCGACCCGCACCAAAAAGGAACTATCGAAGCTTTTGGTTCGACTTCTTGGGATATCTACCATAAAGGGATGGAAGACCTGTCTATGTCTAGTAGTCCGATGTAAGAAGGGTGTGGGTTCAACCTGATCAAAAAGAGCATTCGCGCTCTCCAAAATGTAATCTGTAAAAGACTGCTAAACTGGCAACTTTCCGACGATGGTCGAGGCTTTGCAGATTTTTGGTGGTTAGGTCAAAATTGTTAATAATTTTTCGGGCTCTTCGGTCAACTGAGTCCAACGGAGTCAACGGTCGCTTCTAGTTGGTACTTTGCAGAACCATCCCACCTTATCACAGAAACTAACTCTTCTTCTTATGGTAGCGTCGGGTGACGGGTCGCTCACTTCCCTCTAATATGGTTGAGGAGGGCGATGGCTGGATCCCGCGTTAAGTCGTGAACGGGTGCCATTTGAGGGTGTTCGTCGTTTGGATACTTGGGGGAAGGGAGACTTGCCGAGCTAACGGATGCAGATAAGAATTACTTTGTATAGACATAAAAAGACTCTGTAAATTTATTTTAAAAAAATATTCTCGTGAAATTTCTTGCCAGTTCCTCTTCACGAAGGTTTTTTCGAACTGGTGGTAGAGTAATGTTTTATTTGACATCAATAAGAACAAGTAATTGTCAATGTTGAGAGACAAATATTTAATATTTCATTTCGTTTCCATGGGCCAGGTAGTGGGAATACTACGAATGTAAAACTTATAATACTGTATGTAGGGATGGAATAGACATAATTTAGTGTGATTTGTGTAGGGTTCGAAAGGAAATGGTTGGCCTCCGGTGCAAACGTTAATTGCACTTTTGATTCCATCATTTTTAATATTTTAGTGTTATTTGAAAAACGGAAACTGTCAAGTTCAGATTATTTAGCGTGCTCCCCGCTGCGGGGGTCATTCCGGTCTGGCTACGTGGACAATGAGAGGTTGTTGGAGCCTGTGTATAATTTAACTTCAAGTAAGCTTGGATATGTGTAAATAGTTTGACGCTATTTTATCAGCCACCGGCACAGCCCAGCGCAGGGTGGATCCATACTTTTCAATATTTAAAACTTCAAAACACCAAAAATAAACATCGTGCATTTTAAATTCAAGCGCTACTCACTAATATACAAGTAAGATAATTCAATGTAACAATTATTTTTAAACAAAATATAATGAATTTTTCCAGAGGGTGGTTCGTGAACACCAAGTCGACAGTCCATGGTCGGATCGCACTGGCATCGAACACTTTGACAACAATCTGACACTTCATCAGCCTTTGTCACAAAACCTAAAGATCTAATTGAGATAAGAAACTGTATTACAGTTTATCAACTTTATCCCAGTTCTGTATGACTTTGAAGCTTTCAATTCGCTTAGTAGCTACGCTAATAAATGGTTTGGGCTTTTGGCAATAATTTAAAACTGATTGGATAATTTGGTGGGACCGTTGTATAATATAATTAATATTGATTATGTTTATTGTATAAAATTATCAACATTCTATAGCTGGATGTAAAAGATGGTATAGTTAGTTAAAAATACATCAACTAATTAGCTCTCAAAAGTCCATTTTAATATTAATTATAATAAGTAATACTTGCTTAATTTAATCGAAAATGGAGCCCATTTTTTGCCGCAATTTCGCGACTGCGGCCTGGGTCTTCCCCGACTTACTTTGAATAAAACAAACCAGCGGAATATCAAATTGTGCTATTCGATAAAGTGTTCGATCACAACGCACACACGCTTCATTAGTGCTTCTGGTTCTAAAATATTAACTGAATTAATTTCCTATAATATGCCACTGTACATTTTACCAATCCAAGGTACCCTGTATTATGCAAGTCATGTTCATGTAATCTCCTAATGACGTAGCAATAGTGTTAAATAAATTCGATTTTTGAAAATAACGCTTTTGTTTGACGATAGGAAAAAACAAATACAAATGATATGGGCAAAAAATAGGCGGTTTGAAGATGTCGCGGTTAATCCAAGGGTTCTTAATTATAGATTTAGCTAAGTCTATAACTTAGAGACGGAATAAAGTATAAATTCGCAAAACAAAATCTATAACTGAAAAGTAACCACTTCACATCTCAGAGTGCTAGAATATTAGAGAGAGCAAGAATCTTGTTAGAATATTAGAGATAAGTAGTTATTTACAATATTATTTGACTAATTTTCGAGTCCGAAATTGAACCTTTTCGGTTAAATTCCAATCTGCTCTTACTTAAAAGGCGTATTTTCTTTGAAACCTTGATTCCTTTCACTTGTAGGCAGACCGCCGCCGATAGACAGTAATTAGCAAGAGCTATTACCTCGACCAGACTACCCCGATCCGCGGCCTAAGGGCTGTGGCTTTCCAACCCGCTCGCCAGACGGGTCTACCGAAACTGGATGGATTTATTTCCTTCAGCGATGTGTACTCAACAACAACCCTCGTAGCTACCCCATTTTAAACTCTATCTATATAATGTTAAGACGGTTTTGAGGTTAATTTAGAATAAAGGGAGACTTTTTATTCATTTTCACCTATTTAACGTTTTGAGGTTTTAAATCATAAATCATTGAGTAGTGTAATAGAACAACAAAGTTTTATTACGAATGTTATGACTTCCATGAAAACTTTATTGATAAAAGTTTTATTAGTAAACCTTTGAAATTCTCTTAAAATTGATTTGAGAAGACAGAATATCACGAAATTTCCGTAACAGATTAAAATCTTCTCAAGACAGGAAAATGCTCAAAGAGATCTACAATAATATTGCGAAGTATTCGCAGAAGGCTGGCGAAACACTTGTTGCTCGACGGTTTCTTCCATTCCTATCGACAACTTGAATATTTTATATCTTTTAATCTCAATAATAGAAATAAAGGTAAGGAGCTTTGTCTTGAGCAGTTTAAGGTGCACCTTGAGAAATTCGATTTTGTGCTTTTATTATTAAAAAAGACTTCAAGTCTGTGAAAGGCGACTGGTATGTAGTTACAATGTTTATTGATTTTTAAAGGTTCAAAAAATTTAAGGACGGGCAATTTGATCAGCCGCAAATCTGAGAAGAGAAGTTAGCGGCTGTTGGCATTGTTAGTGGCAAGTTATGTCAGATGTCAGTAACTTAACTAGGCAGCATTGCAAAACTCCAAAAATACCCTTTTGCGGCGTTTTGTCTGTTTCTTGTCATTGTAATCCCAGTGTCAATGGCCAATTACTTTAAAAATAAGCTACGTCCCTCTTGGAGGCGTCATTAAATTATGTTTTCCCAATTCGTATGTTTTTAATCCTATCATGGATCAACCCTTGAATCTAAATACGTGTATAGAATTTGACTAGAATGTTCTTTATCAGCATACAATAAACGTTCGCACTTCACAGTGCAGACATCTATATCACAGACTTTCTTTAAAATTCAAGCATGAGAATATAACTACTCCGCAGTGTTGCCAGATGGTCTCGGCGACATACCCCTAGACTAAATTGATTTCTCCCCTAGAAATCCCCTAGAATAGCCTCACCAAGTGGATGGTGACGTGCGGCTCATATGCGGGTCATATATTATTAAACTTTATTGTTGCCGCATTTTATTACTTATAGCTAAATTAATTCGTTGTCTTATTCGATATATATATGTCTTCAGGTAATGTAAAGATGGTAAAAAAACATTAATAACAAAACGTCAGGAACGTGATATTTGGTGAAAAAACTGTATTTGATGGTTTTTAAATTGCCCCTAAAAATTCCCCCAAATATTTCCCCCCCCTATTTTGCTCCTAAATCTACGGGGAAATCCCCTGATCTGGCAGCACTGCTACGCCGTTGACTTGATTGATCACTCGACATGGTCTGTCGACAAGCAGGAAAAGTTCTAATGTCAGCTGATTGATGTCTGTGTGGTAATAAACGTAGCTTATTTGTTATTTTTTACTTCTTTTTTTATTTTTTGTTTATTTTTTCATTATAAAAAAAGAAATACGTTTACATTTACAATGCTGCAAAAACCACACAAGATTTATACGCAACACAGGTCGTCACTCGTCAGATTGGCGCGATACACAGGTACATAAAGTCAGACTTAAACATAAATAATGTTTTTTTTAAATTAATAAATATGTATACTAAACATAACATGGCAGCTTAATGTGCACGGTATCCGTCGCGAAGAACTTTTTAAGTACTTGCTTATAGCTTCTTGTGTTTTACTTAATTATTTTGTCTTGTAAGTGTGAAGGCAATCTATTTATAATATTAGGTAACATGTATTCCCACGTCCTTGTGCCGTGCATATTGTTACCTAGGCAATATATATTTACTAAGATATGACAGGGTCCGTAATCCTGTGGGTCTCTGGCGTAAATCTGTTTTGTTTAATTGAAGTATGCCAGGTTTAAGTACAACTATTTAGCGTTATAATTGCAAAAAATGTGCCTACATCTGTAAAGCTTCAATCTATTTAAATTTCGAGTAAGTCCATACGTTTCAAACTCCTCCAGCATTTATGCTGAAGTACTCAATCAATATTTCAATTCCACCATACTCTCAATGAAATTACAAGTACTTTCCAGCAGAGTACCGTGGAAGGAGAAAATTTATTATTTATTATATTTACAATGTCTAATAAGCCAGGAGCTTAGAATCCAACATACCTGAGGTCTTTGTGTCTTGAGCGAGAACCACGTGAGGCATTAATGTCTGCGCGAGTGGTAAGGCGATGTTTTTATTATTTTGACATAAATATTTTTTTATTGCCATGTTAAAAAAAATTTTTTACCACAAAATTAAAAAAAGATACGATCCAAAATGATGAGCTCTTAATTTAATGACCTCCGCTTCGCATGTCACACGCTTTGTGATAAATAAAAACTTGATATTGTAAATGCGAAAAACGATCTATTTGTTTGGATTTTACGCCTGAACTACGCAGCCAAAGATTATATGTATGCATACTTGCTTTCAGGGGTAGAAAAGGATAAATAGGGCGTATTTTATCTAGAAAAACGCAAACATCCGGTGGACGCGTAAGTGAAGCCGCGGGCACCACCTAGTTTTTTTAATACTTCAAAGATACTTCAATGGTAGCAAAAGTGAAGTAAAAAGAGAAGAATAAATACTTTTCATGCCAAAGGGGTGTCTATTTAAGTGGCTACAGATACAAAGACAGAAAATAAAAAGAAAACTAATGTAACCTAAAGTAATTAGTTCAACATTGAGTTACTATTAGTTAATTTTGAATTTCCTCCGCTCGCTCTCGGTTGTATCAAATTCATATAGTACTGATAACAATGGAGCTTAATTAAGCCATTAACTACTCAGATGCACAGAATGAGTTATTGCTGTGAAATACATTGGTAAAATCTGATGATCGAAATATATTAGCGATGTCAAATTATTCAAATTAAGATATTTTCAGTAGATGCATTCCGATTGGAATATGATTTTACGTAATTGAGACGTCAAAAGTAAAGACCAATCTTATTTCTGTAATCGCGAT
Organism: Marasmarcha lunaedactyla; assembly: GCA_923062675.1. NCBI lineage: Eukaryota > Metazoa > Arthropoda > Insecta > Lepidoptera > Pterophoridae > Marasmarcha > Marasmarcha lunaedactyla. Next base: position 4,293,882 of record OV281339.1, on the reverse strand, counting down.
CTTCTTCTTCTTATGGTAGCGACGGGTGACGGGTCGCTCACTTCCCTTTAATATGGTTGAGGAGAGCGATGGCTGCATTCTGCGTTAACTCGTGAACGGGTGCCGTTTGAGGGTGTTCGTCGTTTGGATACTTTGTATAGACATAAAGAGACACTGTAATTTCATTTTGAAAAAATAATACCTGTGAAGTTTCTTGCTATTTCTTATTCACTTAGGTTTTTCCGAACAGGTGGTAAAATCGTGTTTTATTTGACGTCAATAAGAACAAGTAATTGTCAATGTCGAGGAACAAATATATGAATCCCCAAGTATCCAAGTGGTTCTCCGTTTCAAATATTGCCGATCCGAGTGTGTCGGCTCACATGTGCGTTCCTTTCATAGTTTGATCCACATAATTATTTCCGGTCGTCGTTTATCAGTAATCAGTCAAAATAACCAGAATATTTGTAAATCCGTATCTATTTCGTATACACTTTTCGCACTGGAAACTATTCAACACTCAAATACTGTGTTGGAAAATACGCAAAACACTTAAGTGACAATATTTCTGTAACGAAAATCTATAAAAACTCTTACAGCCACAGGCAGCAAAACAAAATATCTAAAAGTTACTTCAATAAAACTTAAAACTGCTCCGCAACTTACAGCCTTTGCGGCTGCTACGTACACGGAGGTTTTATAACAACACCACTTTGCTTCATTAAAAGAACACCACATTAATTTTATTTGCGAATGAAATGAGCGGGCCGCTGTGTTGTGCAGACTGTTTGACTTGCATGTTTGACCCAATGACTGCTCAACCACTGAACGCCTGAATTTGATTCCATTTTTGCATTTTGTTTAAACCAACGACGTATTCACGATGTTTATGAAGGCTTTTTGGTAGCAAAATAGCCGGCTTACGCGTCGATGCATTAGGTACAGGGTTACAGGTTAAGTCGAGCTATTTCCGTTAAGGGTGTCTAGTTTACGTCGTTTCTGACTGTTTGACTATAAAAACCCTATCCTTAATCTAATCGTTTTCAAGATATTTTAATTTAATTGTTTTTATAAAAATTTCCCGATTATCGGCTATCAGCTTAGATGTTTTGAAATGTGTAAGTCTTATTATTACTATTATTTGATTTTTACATGTATAAAAATATGCTTTATGACCTCAATAACCAATATTGTACGTTAAATGAATAAATAAGTCGTTGTAGACGATAAAAACTTGAAAAATTAATAAACATTTAGAATATTTATTTTCTTTATAGGATAAAGAAAAAAAAATATGTTTGCAGATGTGCCTAAAAATATGTGCGTTTCATCAGCTATCCAACGAGGTATAACAATTTAGGATTTTAATAAAAATTCAAAGAAAATCTTAGATAGAACTTAATTCAAGCTTTTGAAATTATCTAAGCTATTAGCCCAAAATCGGGAATTTTTTTATAAATAACAATTAATTTCAATTTATTGTTATTTGGGATGGGGTGTTTTTAAGTCAAATCAGTTGGAAACGATGTAAACTGTACACCCTTAACGAGAATAGGTCGAATTTACCTGTAACCCTGTATAGCTACAGTGCATTGTGAATTTTTAAAGCAATTATCCCGGTGTGTCATGAAATATAGTAATCCCATATCAGCCAACCATGAAATATGAAAAGGTTTTGATTACACCGCGTTATCCCATATCTTTTACACTTTTGCAAATAATAAAATATTTTTCCATTCACTACAGTATACAAGCTTCTTCACGCACTCTTTTTAATATCACTTTCTTTACGAATTTGCAGTCGAAAGGTCAAAATGTGTGAGGTTTCTATACGACGTGTTGTATTGCGTTGCGTTCCCCCAGCCATTGCAACTTCGAGAATAGCTTACATGTCCTCAGACGTGTGCCCGCAGCTCCCGACTCCTCAGAGGGAAACTTGCTCGTAACTAATGGTTTTCGGTATTTACTGCTCGGTTCTGGGAGAAAACTTTCTCGAATAGGTTGTTCACTTACTTGGTCAAACATAATATCAAATAAGTTTATTTAATAATACTTCTAAAAATATGCTTTGAACAATTTAATACTGTAATATCATCTCTCGGCAGGGTAATAGTTATCTAGTTACAATGAACACTTGGGAGCTTGGAGTCATTTCTCTTCACAGGGGAAGGATATAAAAGACACTAATTCGTAACGTGATTTGTCGATCTGGGGAAGGATATATTTAGTGCTTCGGATGGTTGCTTCTAAGTAATTATATTCTAATGCGTTTGGTTGGAAAAATTTTGCCACAGATTACCAAATCAGTGAACGTGTTGCCGACCGTAATGCTATGAACTGTATCCTGAACGAGGTATGTATTTATATTTGTAGCATGTTTTTTTTTTATTGAAAAAGGATTAGACGTTTGTCTTCTATCTCACCTGAGACGCAGGCAGTTTATTCCACACCTTGGCGACCCGCACCAAAAAGGAACTATCGAAGCGTTTGGTTCAACTTCTTGGGACATCCACCATAAAGGGATGGAAGGCCTGTCTGCGTCTAGTAGTCAGATGTAAGAAGGGTGCGGGTTCAACCTGATCAAACAGAGCAAGAGCACGTACAAAGTTGGGTAATGGCGAGCAATACTTCTATTATTTTAAATAGGTAATGCTGCAGGTAGTAAGCATATTAACTTACCCACTATATAAAAAAGGTTTCTTACCCATCAAAATGAAACGTACACGCTTGTTTTAAAACAAATGTTGACAAACCAATAACCGCACGGCGCTATGGTTAGGGCAGTAAAGGACGCAGAGCTCGCGGTGACGTAAAGACGCTGTCAAGTTAGGGCGACTGCAACATAGGTGTGGCTCGGACCGCGGCGCCTGCGCAGGTGGTAACCCTCTCCGGCGCGGTGTTTCAAATAAGTTATTTCTAAGGAATCTAAACTATTTAAAAGTCAATTTATGAAATGGATGTGTTTTACGTGGACTTGGATATTTTTTCTAGTTTGCGTATATTTTTTTTTTCATTCAATTGTATTAATACATTTTTTATATTCGTATTAATAAAAAGCTTGATACTAATAAAAAACGTGCAAGTATGAAAATAATTTTCGAAACATTTGCACGTTTAACGAATGCTCTTAGAAACACGAACAGAGTTTCCATTGTGTTCATCACAGTCATAGTCCCGACTCGCAAACCATGCCCAGCGGCCAGAGCCTCGCTACATTTCTACACAATACAAGACGACAGACGAATATCTCCACAAAATCTTTTATAAGTTTTATTGCATTTTTATATATTGCATATTCACGTTCTCGCAAGAGAGCGCTCTGGTTTCGGATCGTTTAACTGAGGGAAGTCTCGGTGTAGTTTAATTTCGAACAGTCGTCGTATGTAGCTGGTGGGCAGGTGTGCCAGCACAGATCTCCATGAATCCAATTTCCGAGCACGGTTCTTTGACAGCGCTCCCTCTGCGACTTGCTAGACGAGCCCAAACATACTCGGAAAAATTCATACCCCGTTTGAAACATGAAACTTTATAAAACTGCCTTTGATCGATATTTAATATTTAAAAAGTGCATTTTAATAACATAAATTTACGAAATTCAGTTAAGGTACCAATTAACGCAAACTACGCCCGTAAAGTGTTGAAAATTCATCTGAAAAATTACGAATATTTAAAATTGTGCACTTTTACGATATTCGGCAATAAGGATAAATTCCGAAGTTCATAAAATCCTCGAGCTTGGTGTTCTCGTAAATTGATTGAAAAAATTCATGCGCGCCATTTTACCGACACGGTGGCGGTGCCGAGCAGAACAATCACGGTCAATACGAGATACGAATAAAAAATTAAGTCCCTTACCGACAAAAGCCCTTGTAATTGATAACTTATAAAGTTAACTTTAAATATTAGGTATCTACATTTATTAGATAGGCGAATGTATTCGGGGAATTCCTCTTGCGATTGGCCAAGGGGGTGCGCAGAACTCATTGTACTTCTATACATTTCATCCTTCTTAAACAAAAAAAAAATATTGCATTTGCAGTTGCAAACATTGCAACACATATTGCAACGAAAAAAGAAATAAAGGCGACCGGTTTATAAATCGTCGCATAAAAAAGGTTATGAATAAGTAAACCTCCATGCATTCACATGCGTAACAAATGAGTAAGTATCTGCCGGGCACTTATGGTAATGCTCAATATCCGTGCTCTCTCCAAATAATCCGGACTAGACTCAGGATCCAGTGTGCAGCCGTGAACTCACGTCTCCAATTCCGGATATTTACTGCAACACATATCCATAATCGCCGTTTCTGTTCCTTTTGGAATCAGTTTTGTTTAGGGATTATTCAAAAACGTATTTGGTTACAAAACTGCGTTAGCTCTGGGCTTGAATCGCGCTGTTTGACGTGCAGATAGCTATGCTATTGGAGGCCTATCAAGCAACCTCATTACGGAAACTCTTTATAAACTACTTTAAATAACTAAGTAGGTGAGTTACTTTATTCTTATTGATAACAAAAAAATATTTTTCAGCTGATTGAAGGTAAAAGTCGCACATAATCATTAGAACCGTCGATACGTTCAACAACAAAAAACTACGTACCTTTTCTAGGAATTATTATATAATATAAAGCCTTAATTATTTTAATCCTGTTAAGTACATGGTTATACAAATTAAATAATGAAACTGTACCTGTTTTGGCATTATTCATTGGCATTATTTTGGGTAAGGATTACACAAACCGGATGAATCCGAGTAAACGATGCACGCTCTCTGACGCAAGCAGCTAATGGCGGCTGGAGCCGGCACTCAGATTTACAGGTTAACTCACTTGTGCATGCCGTGTGTAAATGTGAAATCGTGCATTAGTAACTATCCTCTGAGGTGGTTCAGTTACAATGAGCTTAGTTCCCGTGGTTTCTTTTTGTAAAGAAATGTCCCAAAAAGCAAGGAGACTGGGCCAGGTCTTTATGCACTTTATCAAAAAATTGTTTGAGATCAATCAAAAACACAGACAGACAACGATCAATGTGATGTGAGTGAGGTGGCTGTCCCCTCTGCTTTAGTGAACTAACTTGACAACTTCCGCCATAGAAAAGACTCATTGTCAATGTTGCCCGCTAAAACGAACACAAATAATGTTGACTTTTTATTTTCTTACCATCTAACTACTGATTAAATCAAATTATTTGTACTTTTTTCTTAATTACCATTTATTTGTCAATTTTTTTAGATGGTGTACAAATACTTATCATGAGCATGCTATATCGACGAAACCACCCTAATTTTTAAGGTTGGACATTATTTAAAATTTTGTGATTTAGCTCTTGAATAGAAAAGGCAATCTGGACTTATATGCTTCAGCTGCTGCTAAAGCTGATAAAGAATTCCTGTGGGACCGATTAACAAGGTGTATAGAAAATGTTGAAAAATAAATAATAAACAAATTCCTTTATTGTGATTATTGATATCTGCGCTGTGTAAACGCAGAGTTTACAGCTGAATATTACTAGGTAGTATAAAAAAAATCACAAAACATCAATACTTAAAAAAAAGAACAGAGCCCGCGATATGAATACTGCATTCAGTATCGATGTTAATATTTTTGTAAATGGCAGATTTCCATATAATTTGAATCAAACAAGCAATGATAGTTTTCTTAGAGGTTGATTTTTGAACTAGGTCTTGCCCGGAGATTATCTAAGATGGCGATGTGACAGGTTGGCCTTTCTAGCATCACAAATATTAACTAATGCCATTACTGATATAATTAATTAATCAACAATTTTTACCAAAATGAATTTAACGTAATTTTAAAAGCTTCTTAAGAAGTTAAGAAGAAATATTTATGTTTGTCTATTTGTTTGTTTGTTAAGGAATAATATTATTTGTTCCTCTAAAACACTAATTGATCTATTGTACATGAGCACTTAGGTCAGGTTTGTATGTAGTTAATACACGCGCGAGCCGAGCAAGCGAAGCGAGCGTGGTGCGGTAGCACCCGGCGAAGCCCCAGAACCAAACTATTTCCAGCTTTTCACGAAAAGCGACTTTGGTTCAATTTGGTTCAAACAAACATCACGACACGAAAGAAGATCAATTATTAAAATAGATGACCATAAAGATTTTTTTTATTTGCCTTTTTTGCAAAATTATAATGATCATTTAACGACATGCCGTTTGATAAAATCCAATGGAAAAAGTCTGAAACAGAACAACCAATTTAAAAATCCATTCACCGTTACCTTGTTCCCAAAGGCTATGTTTTATACCGTCAGTGGATCGGAATCAAGAGGTACAAATCAAATCTCGGAACAAACGCTTGAGTTTTACACGATAATAATAATAATGTTTATTGGCCACCATATTTTACAGAAATTACTTCAAACTAGGACAGTAATGCAAATAATCTGGTAGCTACATAGATTTCTGCATACATATTCTTGATAAACTCTGAACTCCCGAAATAGGAAGACCTGTGACTCGGGAGCCAGTGCCCTCCCGCCACTTTAAAAGATTGATTCGTTATTTAAACATAACTTAAAATAAAGTAAATTAAAAAACAACACAAACTTGAAGCACTATATTCAATCGTTGATTGAACACTCTTTCGACTGCACTAATAAGACTCTGCTTCGTTCTTCCATATAAGTTACCTATTGAGCCGTGCCGAAGGCAGGCGGCACGGCGGAGGCTGTTTCCAGTCGCAAATAAATCGCCCCGTGAGAGCGATTGCAAAACACTCGTGTGATGGAAGTTCTCTGTTCATACGGGCTTATTAAAGCTGAGCTTTACGCTGTGCAGCCGGCTGCGTTCACTTGGTTTGATGAATATGCGAGGGAGGGTGCAGTTAAATCACTCCATTATGAATACTGATCAATTGATGCATTCATCGTCGTCGTTTTGAGAAAATTGCTTATTTATCGTTCATTATTTTTTCGTTTGTTTCTTGCTTGAAATTATAGCTTCGTTTAATATTTGTTTGTTGATAGCTGAAACTCTTATATGTGTTTTTAACGCGTTGAATCCGTAATTGCTGCTTTGCGTGCAAACACAATCTTAACTTTTTAGTTTATCATATAGTACCTAATTTTAGTCATATTAATTTAACTGGAGTTATTCAGAATAGCTTTAGATTATTTTACAAATTATTGTATGTATTAATACGAAACTTAAAGACACCTAATAAATACATTTAAGTAAAGCAACAATCTTGGTACAGTTTATCTTACATGATAACGTATCTACAAAATAAAGTAATATCCAAATGATTTGAAAAATGCGTGTTACAATTTTGCATTTTCAACAAGGCAGGTATTGTCTGTTCGAATTAAAAATGAAATAATAGTTATCATCATATACGTTCTAAAATTCTCAGTCGCCACTTGCCGTCGTGGTTTACATGAGACCCATTACGTGAGACCCAGTGAACTTACTTACTGAGACCAAGCTAAATTTTATTACCAAAAATGATACAATATCCAAACAAACTCAATAAGGTTCTGTACTCGATGACTACACAAGACTCGGAGTAAACAAACCAAAAAGTCAAACAATATTCCATGTTCCTTACAAAGAAATCCTGCCCAAGAACTCGTACCCAGGAATTTCAAAAAAAGAAGGGGCAAGGCAACAAACAGTAGACGCGACGCTGTGAAGTAAAAAAAGAGAATCCCCCGTGTCCTGAGAAAAACTCCACCAATTAGATAACATCATTTTCTTGATCAAAATATGCTGCGTCATCGCCGCCATCTTGTTTTTAAGATAATATTTTGGTTTTTACCCAATTATTTGGTCTATTTGGTTGAGATCAAAGTTTTTAATTATAATGAAAAAAAAAATGACTGTAACAATTAATCCGAAAATTCCCCTTAATTCGAAAATAGAGATCGCACAAAAAAATGTGCTTGAAATAAAACGTCGAGGATTGCATAATGAACCACTTTAGTCGCTATAAATATGCCAAAAAGTTGAAAATGGCCGCGAAATTAAAATCAAAATTTTGTAACATGTAAAAATGTAACCACATGAAGGCAGGGTCTAATTGTGGTCATCCATAATCTTTGCTTATTTTGGATCGTACATTTGATGTTTACAGAACTAGTAAAGTATTTTGATTATTTGCTTTTGTAAGTCTAAAAAATTCAACCACGTGTGGTTATGTTTCTAGCGTAAAAATTCAACGATCGTGCCTTCGAACGATTCCTACATCAAAGCGAATTTCCACATTTATTGACTTTCATGAAAAGTAGTTAGGACAGCTGTTATTGACGTTTCAATAAGTGTTGAAACTATGAAGTTGTTCCACAATGGACCTTTTGCTTTATTTTAATGTGAGATGGCAAATAGACGGTTTCAATGTTCATATTGTTACGGTGACGATGTTAATCCATTTGACAAGAATCAAGCAATTACAATATTGGAGAGTGCCTGTGAAATTGCCGTGGACCGATCGAAACAATTTTTTTTTCATTTGGCGATAGTCTTTTTTAGAATATATTTACTATGATCTATCAAAGTTTATAAAGAGTACGATTTTCTTTGATTTTCCTTAATTTTAACTTAAGTAAAATCATATTACAATATATTTCAGAGTAAAAAGCGATATTTTTATTGCTGAGTAGGACCTATCTAGAGAAAAATACCCGATGTTATATTTTTATAATATTGAGTTACTACGGGGAGAAATACATTAAAAAATTTAAAAAATATATTCCTGCATTTGCCCGGAGCGTAAATGGGTTTTTCGATAAAAAAATAAACAAGGTGGAGTTTGGCCTGGCGGAAAGGGTAAATGTTTAAAGGTTTAAAAAGAATAAAAACTTCACTCAAGGATATTTAAAAATAAGCTTGCTACGCCTGGATGAAATCCAAAAAATTTACATCCTGTGTTTTTATGGCATCAATCAATAGATTCCATCATAAGGATCAAATTTCTCTAATAAACTTGGAGATTTCAATAAAAGAAAACCCATGAAATCCATCTTTATTCAAGGGTGTTTCGACTCACTTATTTTAATAATTAACTGATATCTGTGACGTAATTTATTTTTAAAAATTGAAAATATCTTTACACGTGTTTGGAATGCAGACTTTTATGGAATCGACATAACTTCGTAAGACATGAGTATTTTAGATTCGCGTGGTCACATTTCGAAAGATAGTGCTCCAGTCCATTTCAGCAGAATCTTCTCTATGACTACGTTACGTACCATTTGTGTATCTGGATCGGTACAAACGGCACGATCGAATAGCCTGTGACATCACAAGACCTCGAGCTGATAGATTTTTAAAGAGGATATTTAAAGATTTCATATTTACCTTAAACACTATGCAAACTTCAAAATATTTTTTTCAGCTCAGGTACACAATTTTTACGATTTCTGAAAGTGGGTAATACACATTTTACTTGTACATTTTCATCATCATAGTTTTCAGAGTTGTTACGGAAAGCCGGTGGAAAAAAACGCCTCAATGCTGTTTAGTCAGTAATTTTAAAACACATAAAATAGTAGGAGTGCAGTTTCACTGCGACGAGAAAAAAGAAACTGATTAATAGATTAATGAGTTCAAAACTAAGGATACTAACCATACAACTTTAAATATTCACCACTACTTTCAATCAAAAGTCATCGTAATCAATTCTTTAAAATAATAATTAGTGTATGCAACAAAATAGAGCTAACTTTATTTGTCTGCGATTATGTTTTTCGCTCAATTTAAAAAATGTTATAAAGCCATGACCTTCCGTTCATTTCATTTCTCAATCTTGTTAGACAGATTTGATCCTTATGGTTGCCTCTATTGATTTTTGACTCTTAAAAATATAAGACGTAAATTTTTCGGATTTTAGTCGGTTCGCAGCATCGGCGTGACAAGCTTATTTTCAAATATATCTAAAAACTGTTTTTCTTCTTTAAAAAAAGGCAAGGAATGTTTCCCTAGAGGAAAACTTGCTATCTCAAATATTCAGAGTACTTCTCCTGCAAGCGACATTGCAAAATTCCACCCTGTTTATCAAATGAACGAACTCATTCTTACAAAGTTAGTTAAATAAAGGAAGTTAAATATTCATTACGACACTCATTAATTTTTTTGTCTGAAAATTTTGTGCAGTTCTACGGCTTCGGGTTTTGTGTTCGAATCATGGTATGAAAAAATTGAACGTTTGTTTACGGTTCATGGCTGTCGGAAAACACAGATAAATGTATCTATGTTCGCATATTCATCCACCCCTAATTCATATCATCAGCATAGTTTAATATGCAGTGTTTGAACATTTATTTAAAGAGTTTTTAAACTGGCGTGTTTATCAAAGTTTTTACTTACAAATATGTTTACAGTATCGGGCGCGATGCCGCGATGCTACATGGTGAAAAAAGGCAGCCAGCGGCACGACGGGCCGCCGCCCTGCAGCCCCACGGAAGCCAGCGTCGCACCACCCTGCTACAGCCCTGCCGAGGATTCCGCTCTTACAGGTCAGATAGTCCACAATCGCTTATTCCTCCCAGAAATACGTCTTATTCAGGATAAAAGCCTTGATAAGGATCTTGATTGACGGTTCAATTTGATTCGTCTCCGTGTAGTATCAATTATATTATTCGAGGTGAAAATAAGTACTCCTTGTTTAATTTTGAATCCCCTCAGTCAAGATTCTTAAAAAGATTAATTAAATTATCTAATCAATGGTAAAGGTACGGACTGTTCGCAATACCAGGATCATAGCTATCTTGTTTATTAAAGAATGAACTTAACGAATTAACTTAACGAATGAACGAAATAAACATTTAACACAATTGACTGTTATATAATATATAAATTTTCAAGGTTTTCGTTTTATTGCCAACGGTTATCATAAGGTTTTTATATTCTTCAAAATGCTACCCCATAGTTTTACTTATACCCATACTTAATTCAAATCGAATATAAGAAACCTAAAATGTTTTAACAAAACTTCAAAAAAAAAATTGATTGAGTTTCACTTTGAGCCTAGGTTTGAATGAACTCCTTCAACGAACACTCGTTCACCAACATGCACACGCAAGTTGGCTCGGTTGCCAACTTCGCGAAAAGTGTGAATATAGGAAATATCAATATTTAGGTAATGGTTATATTTTTGGGGTTTTGGCGTTGATACCCGGGTTCCTGGGGTCAGGGTGTCATCGACTCTTTAGTGTAATTTCTAAACGATTAGTGAGTGAAACTCGTGACCCTAAGGCCAGAACATATTTTGCGCAAGGTTTATCTTATCGCAAGGATAAAATTTCAAATGTCGCATTCCAGCTAATTCATTATTAAAATAAAAATAAAGAAAATAAAAAATGCACCTGCTGACGTCATACTTGTTTTCTTTTGTTTATTGTATCGATACCATTTTCTGTACATTCAAAAAGAAAGGTTTTAACTTTTGTTTTAAATGTATGTTTTGATTTTGATATTCTAATTAGTGGTATATTGTGCCAATACTAATTTAGGCGTTGTATTCAATTTTTAATTATTTGTGTTCCCTTTTTTTTCTTTTTTCCATTTTTATTTTAGACATATTCCTGTTTATAAATATGTAAATAACTGTTAGATTTTGTTTGATATTAAATTTGCTTGCTCTTGTTCTCGTTAGTTTTTTTCTATTTGTATACAAGAAAGATATCGAGGAATCAGCGTGTTTTCAGCAAAGAAAACTAATTATACCGAAGGTATATCAGTAGCGCAGTATGCCGACAACGTTGGGCTACAGTGGGTGACAGTTGTCAGGTTAACCTACCTACTAGTTAGTTGTAAGTTTGTTTGCTTATTTTCCTAGAAACCGGTTATTTTAGATGATGGCTGGATCCCGCATTAACTCGTGAACGGGTGCCGTTTGAGGGTGTTCGTCGTTTGGATACTTGGGAGGAGGGAGACTTGCCAAGCTAACAGATGCAGAAAAGAATAATTTTGTATAGACATAAAGAGACTGTATTTTTATTTTGAAAAAAATATACCCGTGAAGTTTCTTGCCAGTTCTTCTTCACGAAGGTTTTTTCGAACTGGTGGTAGAATCATGTTTTATTTTTTTTACATATAGACGTAATTCATCGCATAATCAGCTGTTTCCGTGCTTTGCTTTTCTTTAATTTTTTATAATTATAGATTGCAGATTTATTCTTAATTCGCTCTTGCGCAATAATTGATAAGTTACTGTATGGTAACTTATCAGTGTAAGTACTTACCTGCTGGGGTGGAGCTCCGAAAACTATTATTAAAAAAGTTGATATCGCGCAAAGAGCTATACTTTCGAAGGTTATTTCGAACTGGTGGTAGAGTCACGTTTTATTTGACATCAATAAGAACAAGCAATTGTAAATTTTGAAAAAAAAAAAACATAAGGTTTGCACATTCAAGCCATTACTGTTTCCCTTATTTGTGAGGTGCTAACCGTTAGACAACTGTACGTACTAAACGTAGCATTAACACAGCATTCATTGTTAGATTTCACGCTCTCATTCTCACAGAAACGCAGAAAACAGCAGTTGTGTATATATATGGTCATACATTTCATACACAATTTATAAAAAGATTTTTACCATTTATCGGTCCATATGTATGCAATACACTCAATAAAGAGCTTCAAATATATGAACTTTATAGAAAGCTAGTGAAGGTAAAAGTTGTAAAATACTTACTAAAGTTAAATTATAACGAAACAGAAGCAATACTCAGCGTATTTGAAGAATTATGTCATACATTTATTTATTTACTTTATTGAGAAAACCAACAGCATATTACAAAAAAAGTAATAACAAAAGTTTTTGCGAAAACCCATGCCCATAACAGTTTCCCTATAAATTACATATGCATTGAATAGAAAAAATTTATATACGACCAAAAAGCATTTTACAAATAATAAATATTACTTAAATATGTATATAAAAAAAAATTGTATATACATATTGTGTATACTAAATATTAGGTCTTTACCTATGAAATTGCCATATTTCACGAAATAAATGAAGCGTAATTTTTTTATATACTTTTTATTTCTATGAATCAAAATAATCACCCATGCAATCAATGCATCTTTGCCAACGCATTGGTAGCTTATTGATGCCTTTCTTGAAGAAATCAGCTGGACGGGAGGCAACAAATTCTTCAAAGGCATTTTGTACTGCCTCTCGGGTATTGAATTTTTTTCCCGTCAAGAAGTTATCCAAATTCTGGAAAAAGTATAAGTCTGTAGGCGCAAGGTCTGGTGCGTACGGCGGATGACGGAGAACTTCCAACCCTAACCCTTGTAGCTTGGAGACCGTCTGCTGTGCAGTATGAGGTCGCGCGTTGTCGTGCAGGAGCAGTGGAGCCGAACGATTGACCAAAGCTGGTTGGAGACGTGCGAGCTTCTCCATCATTGTGTTCAGTTCTTCACAGTACACATCTGCAGTAATGCTTGTCCCGTTTGGCAAGAAGCTGTGATGAATTACACCCGCGTTAGATCACCAAACAGTGACCATCACTTTTCTAGGGGTAAGTTTTCGTTTAGGGCATTGTTTGGGTGCTGAACCAGGGTCCAACCAACTTGCTGAGCGCTTACGATTGTCAAACAGGATCCATTTCTCGTCACAAGTAACAATGCGGTTCAGAATTCCTTCATTTGTATGCCTGCTGAGCAGTGCAAGGCACGTCTCCACGCGTACTTCGCGCTGGCGGTCATTGAGTTCGTGGGGTACCCATTTGTCAAGCTTTTTTACCTTGCCAATTTGACGCAAATGGACCAATATTGTTTTGATGCTAACGTCGAAAGCTGCTGCTAATTCAGCCGTGGATTGAGCTCCACAGCTTCCACAATTGCCTTTAATTCGTCATTGTCGACCAAAGTTTTCGGACGACCACGGGGTTTATTTTTCAGGTCAAAATTTCCAGAACGGAAGCGGGTAAACCAATAACGTGTGGTGCGTTCTTTTGTAGTCTTCGCTCCGTAAACGTCGTTGATGTTGCGTGCCGCTTGTGCCGCTTTGCTGCCACGACGGTACTCATACTCCATAATTACTCGAATTTTTAACTTACCCATGATGACGAAAAATGTTCGAATGCGTTGAAAACAAAACACTAACTATTAAACAAATGACGATTTAAGAAAAAGAATTCCATGTTTGTCAAATAAAATTAATTTGAAATTAGAATTATCAGTCAAAAAAAAAATATTTTCATTTGAAATGGCCAGTACGGCAAAACGGCAGTTTCATAGGTAAAGACCTATTATTATTGATGTAATGCTAAGTAAATACTCTGCTAATAAAATCGAAACTGCCTATCTTTTTAACGGTATACAACATATAAATCAAAGTGTATAATTATATCTAATATACAAATATAGTATGTTTGAAGGTATCTAAGAGCGCGTGCTTAAATTGAGATTTACTAGGGTTGAAAGGGTCTATATGATAAAAAAAAATATTATAAGTGTGTGCTGTGCGTGAAATGAAAGTGATTTTGGAGTAGTTTGTGTATAGTAGAGATGTGTGCCTTGTGCGGTTGGACGGCGAGCAGTAAGAAACTCTAGAGGTTAGTTCGGAGCAGTCCACGTGGCTGTGGATTATGTCGTAAAGTAAGCTCATGTGCAGTATCATGCGGCTCTGTTCCAGAGATAGAACACCATGAGTTTTACAACTGTCCTCATAGGAACCGCGGTGTATCTTCTTGCGGTAATTAAGATATTTGTGGAACTTATTCTGGATACGTTCCAAGCGTTCCTTGTATGTTAAGTATTGTGGACATCAAATGGGACAGGCGTATTCCAGAATACTCCTGACATACGCGTAGTGTACAGGGTGAATCTTTATAATGTGCACATATTAAAATGGGGGAAACTAGACCAAATTTTATCGACAGATAATACTAAAAAGAAATTCTTTTTATGATGTTTTTAATTTTTCATTCGGGTAATTTGAAGCTATGTAAATAAATTGCTATAACTTTTGAACTAAATGGCCTATCGTGTTCAAATAAAAACTAAAATGACAGGAAAGCAATGGCAATACTGATTTATAAACAAAAAGTACCCATAAAATTTATCTTCACATAAACAATAAACATTTTTTTGGAAAAAAATGATATTTTGTGTTAATTTTCAGGAAATTGACGATCAGGTGAGATGGATATATATATATATATATTATAGTGTCAAAAATCACGGCTTCGTAAGCCAGTCTATGGACACACTTCTCCATAAAACATCGTCCATAAGAGATGTAATTGAAATTACTTCAGGACACTACTTCCGTTGCTCTTCAGTTGGGACGAGGCGAAGAGAAGGAAATTAGTTTTGTCGACGACACAACTTGAGGTTCAAATTTTCACCCGCGCTGTTGTCACCTGTGGTCCTGCGACATTGAGTTTCATATCATCGATGAAATAATGGTTTTCACAACGTTTTTACGTAATAGTTTAAATGGGTTACGTTTCCAAACTTTTTTCAATCAAAATTCAACTCTGTCGTAATGTTCGTAAAGAACCTGTCATTTAGTTAGTTGATGTCTATCACCGTTTACATTGATCAAAAACATATTACGGAATCCCTTTTACCAGCAATTATCCTGTGACATGTCGAAATTAGTGTGTTTAATTACCGCGGTTTAGTCGGCGGCTAGTTTCCAGTACATCAGTGCAGGTTCACTCAAGGTACTGGCCCGTTACGAAGCTTTGTGGTCAATTATTGAATCACAACATATTACAGCCTGGCAACATTGCTTTACTTGATTGCATACACTGATGTGCGATTGCTGAATTATTATTTCAGTCTGGAAACATTTCAGTGGGTTTGATATCTTGCTAGCTATAATTAAAACTAAGTTATACGGAGGCGTTGTATTGTTTTGTAATATGCGTCATTGTATTATATAGGCTGGATTATTAAATATCTTTCTTTGAAAAATATATCAATATTGATCGATCTTTCTGAATAGAGGGTAGTTTATATCTTCCACAAACTATATTACGAGCCGCGTATGCTTGTAGTAAGTCAGTGGCGGTCGGGTCGTGGCATAGTACTGCAGCGGTCAGTACCAAGTTCGAATACCAGTCTGTATAAAGTTGTCTGTGTGCCATTTTACCATAGAACGCGTGCAGAAACTGTGAAAAAGTTACATTTGTGTTCTGCCGAAGTGTAGTGCCCTCTTAATTTCATGTCTACAAACAGACATAATTCACTGGCGTTGAATCAGTATTCAAGTAGAGTGGTTGATTTTGTTCTACCCAATTGTAGGGAACTCTTCATCTCAGCACTTCACAGCACATTCCTAAAGCACATACAGTCCACAACCTATCAAAGTTCAGCAGCCATAAAAGGGTGTGCAGCCCGTACAAATATTAATTGCATTTAATTTAGTGCAAATTTTAGTAAGTTTGACAATCAAATAAATTATAAGTCGCTATATTAACAAAGATGTCTTTCACCATTTTATCAAATGGGGTTCGCCATTCTTCTACAGTTTTATTGTAAATATTGAAATTATAGTTCATGCGAACTAAACCAATAAGCGGGATTTTATCGGATAAATTAATTGCATTAAATAATTGGAATAAACAATGAGGATTGCATTATTCGAATACAGTTCGCAGTGACAGAGAATAAACTGTACATTTTATTGGAATCAAGTCTAGAGCCCGCGGACAACGCGGTGTCGGGTACGACGGGACTTTCACACAACTTTGTTTATTATTATATTACTCTTAGGGGCTTTTTGGGGATTTCGTAAAACATTTTATATTATATTTAAAGATCTAATTCTCGCAACTTGAACATTTCTTTAGATTGTAGGTATAATGTAGTAATTTTTCGATTCAATTTAAATTTTCCAGCATAGACCAAACAGATTA
This sequence comes from Marasmarcha lunaedactyla, assembly GCA_923062675.1. Classification (NCBI taxonomy): domain Eukaryota; kingdom Metazoa; phylum Arthropoda; class Insecta; order Lepidoptera; family Pterophoridae; genus Marasmarcha; species Marasmarcha lunaedactyla. The sequence continues at coordinate 4,277,058 of OV281339.1, read as the reverse complement.
ATAAAGATATAAACAACACTCTTATTCCGTAAATTTCTATATTGATCTGTTAAAGATTCGTTACCCTTCGTTAAACTTTACAACTTGATCGTTGTTACAACTTGATCTGTATTTCTCTATCAAAACTTAAAAATGATTATTTACCTAATTGTAAACTGAAACTTCTCTACAAAGAATTCCTAATATCTCGTGTCGTGACAGCCTTAATCTCGCGCACCCGTTTCCCTAGTCGGGTGTCGCTCCGAAGAAAGCTGCTTATCAATGCTTGCCACAGCTGACAAGGTGGTTTATAGTGGGTAGGTGCTACTCAAATGAGTCCCTCATCAGCCTGCAGACCGGCTGCAGTATGCATGATGCATTTGCCACTTGCCTCCTCGCGGAGAGTGCCTGCTTGGGCGGAAAACAAAAAAAAACAGGCTTAATAATTCCACTGCTAGGACATCAGCCTCAGCCAACTAGGGGGCGGGGTGGTATTGAGGGGGGCAACGTTAAGTCCAACACGTTTGCCTACTGCGAGTTTGCAGAATATTACGCATACTTTCCAAATAATTTCTTAGGCTTTCCTCGCGATGTCTTACTTCACTGTTAGATCATTCGGCCTTACGTACTTAAGTTGACCCTCAATATCTGACAGTATCCATCTAATAGAAAATTGTAAATATTGGGCAAATCTGTTAACAGAACCTAAAAATCCACATGACATCGAGAACATCAAATAAATTGTCATCGGGTGAAACTGACATAAAAGCGCTGCATACATTTTCTGAGAGTGAATCTCGCTGCTAGGAAATGAAAAGTCTGAAGCAAACGGGTGCGACACGATTATAAGCGATGTCACTGCTGTGGCGCAGTGAAAATTATTTTCATAAAGCTTTCGCGAAAATGTATATAGATTCATTTAGACGAAAGCTGACGAAGCTAGCATTTGGCTGAGACATTTGGGTGAAAAAACGGAACCTTTTTTGTGGGAACACATGAACATCCTGTAATTGTAAAACCACAGAAGTTTCAACCGCAACGGTATAAAAAATTTATTACTCAAACTTTTAAAATATTTCGCGCACTCACTGCAGCCATGAATAAATGTACGCTTGTACCCGGTACGCATAACACACATGATGTGTGAGCCAGCAGCAACCTGTCCTCCACCTCCTACATCACCGAAAGCTCGCGCTGTTGAAGGTGACTTTTAAAATTGGGTGAGTGTTTCTACACTTTAGATTATAATAACACAGTATACAGTATCTGCTAATTTATTAACACAACATCCACCTGCAACTAACTTAAAAGACTAAAACTTACCAAAATATTTACAATTCCTGGTATATAGATTCCAGTATAGGTGTAATTACATAGGTAATTACAAATGTTTGCGTTAAATTCGTAGTTTCAACTCTATCTACTCGCTCTGCATTGTTGTAAAATGAGTAAATCATGTAGAGCAGCCATATTAGTTCCCGTGGTGGTCTAATATTACAAGTCAAGACAACAACATAGGTCATAGGTACCGTGGCGTTTTAATAAACGACGGCCTCAGGAGAGACTACACCCATTCGGTCATTCCTGGAGGTTGGTGTGAGTACTTTGAGTACAAAGAGTAACTATAATATTACAATAGCTCTATGGCTTGACCATGGTCCAAGGAACAACTGCCTCGAAAGGAATTCCCGCCCGTAAAACCTCGCTAAAAACAAGTGAGCGTCGCCTAAGCTACTTTCAATATAATGTTTCCTAATCACATATCAAATGTTCTTACGGAAGTTTGAGATGCGAGCCAGAACCGTTATAGAGATGATATTTCGTTGTTTGCTTAGCCCTCATATTGGGTAAATGCATATTATATCGCGTATAATTCAATAGAAATATAAGTATTAATATAGAAAAGATCTTTAGAAATACAATACACTACAAATAATTAATTTTCTTTACATGCTTATTCTCTTTACAAATATTTGGTGCGTCTGCCTTGAAGCACATTCGTACTTGTATTAGAAGACTCAGCTCTTTTAAAAATACGTAATAACAAGTTTTAAACTTATACAACATTAGAAAAATGTATCCTAGTTCCTTTTTATACAAACTTGATGATAATAAATAAATAAATAAATATTTCTAACAATCACACCACATTATCTAGCCCAAATTAAGTATCGTTAAGAACTTGTGTTATGATTACTAGATAACGGATAAATAAACTTAAGAAATATATAAACACACATAGATTTTTTTAAAATACATAATATAACATACATATTAGAAATAATGCGCGACTGCATAATTTCATCTTTTAGTTATATGAGATGTTCGGAAGTTGAATGATCTAAGTTCTCTTAGTAGAGTCAGCAGAATGTATAACTTTCTTAAGGAGAGAAATTGATCAGTAGGGATGGTTATTTTCATAAAATACACTATTTATTTTATTGGAGCCACGGAAATGTATATTTCGTTTAAGTTTAAAACATTATTGTTTGACAGTTGCTACGATATCCTTGGCACGACTAGTTTCGGAAACGATTTGAAAATCCAGTTCAGTTTCCGAACTCGGTCAATGAATTGCTCTAGATGAGTATACCACGACAGCCGGTTATCTAATTGTATGCCTAGGTACGTATTGTTGGTACGTATAGTTATAGTAAATACAGGCTCCATAATTGTCAAACATACACCTCAGTTAAAATATTGCACGGAAACAGGTAGGTTTAATAGTTTGGTCGAGTTTAAATTTCATAGTTATAATATTTTGAATCGATATAAAGAATAGTGATACTATCTGTAAAAGGCATTATTTACAAAATATGGCGCCCAACCTGGTATCTAACAGTTTGTATAACAACACATTGTATACTTATTTACCCCAAAAAAGCGAGGGAAACGCTTTCTTTACTAATGTTAATTCAATGTCACAATTTTACAACGAATTTGTTTACAAATATTTTGTTATTTTGAATTTATATGTTTCAAAGTTTTATCTTGATTAACGCGTGTAAACATTGTTGAAAAGTAAACAGCGCAGCAGTTAAAATGCTTGTATTGTATTAAATTAAGTTTAAAATTAGTTACTCAACGGCTGTTGAGTTTTGGGATAAATTAAAATAATCGGCAGCATTTACAGTTACAGCGAAACTTTCGTCGATAGACCAAGTGTCAACTAACCGTGCCGCTTTACGTTTGGCTGACAAGTGTGTACTAAAAACTATTTTTGAAAAATGTTTTAGTTTTTTCTATCTCACGATACAGAACTAAATCGGAGAAGTTAATAGTTAAAGTATTATATATGTCGCAGGCGAATAATATAAATAGTCATTTTATTAAACAACCAGCCGTTTCGATGAATTTTTTTACTAGTTTTACACCTTACACAAATGTATGATTATACGACTGGCGCAAATCGCAGTATATCAACAAGTCTGTAAGGGACTAACGTATAAGTCGCAGGTTGCTTTCTTTATAATTAACTACTCTACAGAACGACTAGCCGGTTAGCTGAACAGATCCATTGAGCCACATAACTAGCCGTTTCATCAATCATCAAATATAATGTGGTCAAGTATAATGTCAATAATTGAGGACCGAGTAGTGTAGAGGTTAGTAGCCCATGCTCCGGAGGTCCCAAGTTCGGGCCATTCATTTGTGTGATGAACATAAATGTTTGTTCTCGGGTCATGGTTGTTAATATTTATATATGTATGTTTATTCTCCAGTTCGCTGTAGCTCTGCTTACTTTGGGGCCATACAGTTGGTGCGATTGTCTGGGGATTTATTATTTTATTAATTTTAAATAATACTGAATTATCAGTTGTTGTATACATCCGGCATTACAAAAGTATCTGGAAATACATAAAACATAATATCTAGCATTATAAGAATTTGCGTGACTTGTAAACAAATTTATTTACATCCTCAATCAGTTTTAAACAGTGCTTTGCTGCAGTCATTTTATTGTAAAACAGCGTTGGATCCACAAATGCGCCATTGTTGCAACGAGTGACTCCAAGCCTGTTTGAACCTATTACTAGATTTAATATTTAATGTTATTCTGCCATTACGAACCAACCACTCTCTCTGCATTATCTATTTCATAGAAACATCGTTTTCATTACAAACATTTCATGTTATAATAATAAATAAATAAATATTTTAACAATCACCCCACATTATCTAGCCCAAGTTAAGTATCATTAAGAACTTGTGTTATGGATACTAGATAACGGATAAATAAACTTAAGAAATATATTAACGCACATAGATATTATTTTTTTGTATATAAATATTAGAAATAAACTTAAATAAACGTAAATACACGTCCATGACTAGAAAGCAAATATAATAATATATCTGCCCCTACCAAAATTCGAACCTGGGGCCTCTCTCAAACAGGCCGTCGTAATGTGTGAAATACAACCTTTTTAACATTATCGGGACTTTTCATGCATCTGTGGTTTTCATTTCGCTTGAAAAGGACTGAAATCCAGCTTCGCTTAAGTGAATCATAAAAGAGCTAGATATTAAGTTATTAATGTGTTATTAATGCAGAATGAGCATTGTTGCTGACAAAATTGCCAGCGAAGTGGGCGGCATTGTTGTGCGGTAAGTTGCAATTAACGCGAGCGAGCGAACACCGCCGCTCGCAGGCGACGCAACAGATTTGCAAACATGCTTCTCTTGAAACCGAACAACTCCAGACTGGTATGCAATCTGCAGCTGTAGTACTAACTTTTATAATGCTGTTCCTAGGAATTGTATGAAATGTGGCACGAGTTTAGTTAAGGTTCGAGCTATCTAGCCTCGACTGCCAAGTTACTTTCGTTAGTTTTAGCAACATTTTACCGATCATTTTAGTTCCAATTGGCACGAAGAAAGGGCAAAACTAAGCCGCCAAATATATTTTGAATTTATTGCGAATCTGCAAAGGCTACGATTTTAATAGATTATTATTCTTATAAAGTTATTAAACCTATTTGAACAAAAGCGTAAAGAAAACGTAGTATTCGAAAATTATCTTACGCTTTATAAGCCAGTGATAGAATTTTGTTCCAAAAAGCAAATATCGATATTGTTTTTTTTTTTTTAGCTAGAACAAAAACGTTAAAGTTAAATCAAACGTTTAGTTATCGCGTTCACAAAAAACCACACTGGTTTAAATATGGCTGCTCACACTAGGAATGAGCTGTACAACAATTTGCTTAGTATATCGAGTTAATATCTTAAGTTAAAAAAAAAAAACAAAGAAAATATTATGAAACAGATAGAATCAATCACGCTTGTCCAATCAGCGGGTAGGAAATAATATCTAAAGTACAAGCTGTTACGATCTTGTCAAAAGATTTCTTGTTTTTTTTCTTCGAGAACATTAACGATCACTATAACTCGAGCGAGAAAGTAAATACGCCGTTAAATTACCGCGTGAGGTTCCTGGATGAACCATTTTTTAAACCATTTTTTAAAGCCCTGCCTGATATGCCGGAGGTCCCAGATTCCAGTCCTGGTCAGGGCATTCATTTGTGAGATGAACACAGAGTTTTGTTCTCGGTTCATGGTTGTTTATATTTGTATAAGTATGATTATTTTGGGTTATCTCCTCCCAGTTCACTGTATGGTCATCCAGAACCCAAGCCTTGCTTGCTTTGGGGCCATACAGTTGGTGTATTTGTCTGGGGATTTATTTATTTATTAATAATTAGACTCCTGCTAAGGGCGGGGCTCCAACTTGTAATTTGTTTACTCTTGAATCTCAAAGAGCCGCCCTCAAACGATATTCGTCTACATGCTTCTAATTTTAAGCATAGGTACTCAGTGTTCGTTTCATTTATCTCGTTGTTAGTAATTTCAATGCAAAGAACTGCTTCGACTCTATCCACGTACAAAGAAATCATAAAAAAAGAAAAACTTGTTATTCTGTCTCTAAACACGTCATATATACATGTTGTTTTATGGATCTTTTGTCATCCTACAGATATAGCAAAATGTAGAAGCAATGCCCTCATATTTCGTATGCAACCGTCAGAAACTTATTTGAAATATATTGCTGTCTTAAAACGATATATATAGAATTATAATTTTCTTTTTTTGTGTATTTTTGCCATGATCAAACTTGTGTTTTGTTTTCTGGATCTCCCGACCCTTGACTATCTGATAAAGAAAAAAAATCATTTATTTAATGCTTTTTTACATAGTTAAAGCCAAAATAAGCACCAAAGTCGAAAATCACAAAAAATTTGAAAAAGCTTCAAAACTAGACAAATTGTATAACATTTATGTTCGAGTTCTCCTTTTGTCCGTTCGTTTTGGGATACACTGTTGTATCCGTTGATAATCAGTATTTTTGTTTTCTAATACTTTTATTTTGCCCTCATTTTGGCATAACCACTTAATATTTCATATTACATTAAACTGTAGATGAAGAATTGGAGCATGCTTATTTTTGCATTGCCCGGAATTGCATTGTTCAAAGTTTTGAGGAAGAGCTTGCTTGCATTTCTGTAAATGGAGCACAAATAAATAGTAAAACATGAAGTTTTTATACTCTTAATCTTGGAATTCAAAGAGTTGAATTTACTGGAAACTTTAAAACGTTTTAGATGCTATTTTTTACTATAAGTAAAAAAGTTGTTTACTGCTTAAATATTTCTATTTGTATTGTTGCCATTTTGTAAGTAAACGAATTGCCTGCCTTCTGATTCCTTGTTTCATTGCCAGTAAAGATGATTCGAGACCAATTGGCTGAAATTTTAGATCACCGGAATGTTTTAGGAATGTTTTATTATATATATAATAGGTACCTATGTATATAATACCTATGAAACTGCCGTTTTGCCGTACTGGCCATTTCAAATGAAAATATTTTTTTTTTGACTGATAATTCTAATTTCAAATTAATTTTACTTGACAAACATGGAATTCTTTTTCTAAAATCGTCATTTGTTTAATAGTTAGTGTTTTGTTTTCAACGCATTCGAACATTTTTCGTCATCATGGATAAGTAAAAAATTCGAGTAATTATGGAGTATGAGTACCGTCCTGGCAGCAAAGCGGCACAAGCGGCACGCAACATCAACGGCGTTTACGGAGCGAACACTACAAACGAACGCACCACCCGTTATTGGTTTACCCGCTTCCGTTCTGGAAATTTTGATCTGAAAAATGAACCCCCTGGTCGTCCGAAAATTTGGTCGACAATGACGAATTAAAGGCAATTGTGGAAGCTGATGAAACTCAATCCACGGCTGAATTAGCAGCAGCTTTCGACGTTAGCATCAAAACAATATTGGTCCATTTGCGTCAAATTGGCAAGGTAAAAAAGCTTGACAAATGGGTACCCCACGAACTCAATGACCGCCAGCGCGAAGTACGCGTGGAGACGTGCCTTGCACTGCTCAGCAGGCATACAAATGAAGGAATTCTGAACCGCATTGTTACTTGTGACGAGAAATGGATCCTGTTTGACAATCGTAAGCGCTCAGCAAGTTGGTTGGACCCTAGGACAGCACCCAAACAATGCCCTAAACGAAAACTTACCCCTAGAAAAGTGATGGTCACTGTTTGGTGGTCTAACGCGGGTGTAATTCATCACAGCTTCTTGCCAAATGGGACAAGCATTACTGCAGATGTGTACTGTGAAGAACTGAACACATTGATGGAGAAGCTCGCACGTCTCCAACCAGCTTTGGTCAATCGTTCGGCTCCACTGCTCCTGCACGACAACGCGCGACTTCATACTGCACGGCAGACGGTCTCCAAGCTACAAGAGTTGGGGTTGGAAGTTCTCCGTCATCCGCCGTACTCACCAGACCTTGCGCCTACAGACTTCTACTTTTTCCAGAATTTGGATAACTTCTTGGCGGGAAAAATATTCAATACCCGAGAGGCAGTACAAAATGCCTTTGAAGAATTTGTTGCCTCCCGTCCAGCTGATTTCTTCAAGAAAGGCATCAATAAGCTACCAATGCGTTGGCAAAGATGCATTGATTGCATGGGTGATTATTTTAATTAATAGAAATAAAAAATATATAAAAAAATTACGCTTCATTTATTTCGTGAAAAACGGCAATTTCATAGGTAAAGACCCTTCTTTAGTGGGTCCAAAGTGGTTAAGAAACTGACTGCCCTTGTTAAGCCGTAAACATACTATATACGAGTACTTTAATATTTACTAAAAACCATTCAATTCAAGTTTTACTTTAAGTTTCTCTAGTCTGTAAAATATGGTGACCAATAAACATTATTATTATGATTAGTTTGTCTTTGTTCTATCGAATTCCTTTCTCTTCAACAGCTGTCTGAAAGAAATCATTGCTTAGTGTTATGTTCATATAAATTTTTGTTAACTCGGCATTCTTTTATTATGTTAGGTTGTTAATGAAGTAAAAGTGGCTATTAATAGGATCCTTGTAGTATAGGCAACAAGACAATTATAACAGTTTTTAAATATACCAATTGACCACGGTTTTGACTGTCCTTTGGAACTCAATATAAAAGAACGAAACTTCGAAGAAACATGTGGTTAATTTTGTCAACATTAATTATGATTTATTTGTGTAAATCTTTTGCTCATCTTAATAAATAAATACAAGCTTTTGAAAAATACAATTAACAGCGCGTTCAACTGCCAACCGTCAATTATGATCGATAATAAAACTTAATTACTCATAAAAATAAAACCACGATATTATAAGAAATATTAATTTTAATACAATTTTTGAATGTTTATATCAGTCTGTAGTTCTGTATAGTGAGTGCCATTAAAAAAAGACACGCCTTACTACTTTTTTGCCGGAGGTCGCAAACTACGATACGTAGACCAGAAACGTGGGATGCGTTTTCATGGATGGCTTTCACCTTATATCTCTCTCACCTTATGCTTCGTAAAAAACAAATGTCGTGTGTAGGAATTTGTGAGTTCGCATGTGGACAGTGAGTGTAAAGTTAATTCTTTTTTGTTTCTCACGCAGAAGGTCGCACTGCGGAGTATGCTGAGTTGGGAGCGTGCGGGCAGGCTGCGGCGGGCGATGGGGGCGCGGCGCCGGCGCTGGCGGGGCGCTCGGCTGCGGACACCGAGGCTGCGCACGAGCTGTTGTCGCTGGCGCAGTCGCTGCCACCGCCCGCCACCGTGCTCACTGTGCTGGAACCTGCGCCGCTGCTCTACACCTACACACTGCAGCCCACCAGCCTCTACATCCTCGCTGACGACGCTTCCGAGCCCGTGTACCACGCCGTGCAAGCCGTGGAGCCACTGCCCTCGATCGACTACAATCAGCTCAACTACGTGGCGTATACCGCTACCCAGCCACCGGCACCGCCACCACCACCGCCGCCACCACCGCCGCCACCACTGCCAGCCGAGCCTGAGCCGCAGCCGCTGTACGCCGAGTTGCCGTGCTCTCCCCCACGCCAGTCCTCCCCACCACCACACGTGCCACCGCCCACGCACGACACTGAGCCGGAGGGTGAACCGGATTGCGAGGGCGACGCGGAGGGCGAGCTCACGCCCATCGGTAAGGAGAAGCATGCCAAGTACGACTGCAAGGAATGTGGGAAGCGGTACGCCACGTCGTCCAACCTGTCGCGGCACAAGCAGACGCACCGCAGCCTGGATTCCGTGGCTGCCAAGCGCTGCGGCGAATGCGGCAAGGCCTACGTGTCCATGCCGGCGCTCGCCATGCACGTACTGACCCACCGCATGGGCCACGTGTGCGGGGTTTGCGGGAAGCAGTTCTCTCGGCCGTGGCTGCTTCGCGGCCACCTGCGCTCGCACACCGGCGAGAAGCCCTACAGCTGCGCCGCCTGCGGCAAGGCCTTCGCAGACCGGTCCAACCTGCGCGCGCACCTGCAGACGCACTCCGCCGACAAGAAACACGAGTGCCCGCGCTGCCGCAAGACATTTGCGCTGAAGAGCTACCTCAACAAGCACCAGGAGTCGGCCTGCGTGCGCGACGACGACGCTTAGCGCGCACCCCGCCGCATGCAACGAACTCATTTCTCTATGAACTTCTTTACATCTTTGTAATTGCGCGGTAAACAATGAAAGCGTTATTTTGTCGTTACAAACGATTTGAAAATTGAAAAGCAATAATAATGTACCTAATCGTTATGGCTCTTTCCATAATATAAATATTAATATTTATGTATTTTTCCTTTTTAGTCCGGCGTTGTCGCGGAGTTGAGTCAATTTATGGCAAGAGCCTAGAATGTTACAACGTAGGTCTATTTTACTCGATATACATATTTGAGTAGTGTATAATTAGTGTGGCGCTCGGGCGCCAGTTTAGTGTAGTTACGGTGATACGTAGAGACTAAATGAAACCGTCGAGCTGTGGTACAAAGAGAGCAATAAGTAACGGCAAGTAGAGTAGAGGCGGCTTGCCTGGGAGGACCAAACGTTGGCCGGGCAGCCGCCGCCGGCCGCCGGCGCCGCCGCAGCACCGCTGCTCACTCACCACTCACATTTAGAAAATGGTAACACTAATTAATTGACATTATTTTAATTATTGCTACACAAAATATTAAAACTGTAGGGTTTAAATGAAGTTGATACTCAGCTGGTTCCGATTCCGACGGAAACCGATCGCGTTCAAAGCATGCGAACAGCTGCGAAAGAAAATATTGCAGTTTCAAGTCTATGTTTCCCGACAGCTTGCTGGCAAGTTAGTTGATGGCGCAGCCGGGTTTTCAATATTTCATATATTTAATCTTTGCATCTTGCCATAAACGATTTATGACGAAATGTCTGACGACTTTGGCGGCTTACAAGCCCGATCCGAAGGCATCACAACCACTATTTTAACATATAACTACTGCTTTTGATAGAAAAAAAGTGGTAAGTTTAAAATAATTTGAGAAAATAAGATGCTGCAAATGACGTATGGATAATTTCTGTGTACTGTACAATTAGAATATTGAAGTGAAATAATGAAATATTGGTTGAGCGGCAGCGGCTGGCACGAGACCGCGGCGTGCGGCGGCCGCGCAGTAGAGTAGCAGTCTGCACTGTACTCGATTGATAGTTCAGATATCCATCCTGGATTTATTATAACCGACTGACATACCGTATTCTAGAACTTTATTTAAACTTCAAATGATGCCTTTCAATAATACACCAGTAATCCATTGTGCCAAAACTTTAAAACACGAAATATTTTAACAGTATCTCCAAGAACCGTTACTTGCTTTATAGGATATCAACGGCTAGATGTGTAGGAGGTGTTGAGCGGCCTAAGTAGCCCTGGAGCCGGGCGCCTGCGGGCCCGGGGCGCCCGGGCCGCGTGTTCCGGAGCCGCCGGGCCGCGGCGCCTATGACGGCCACTGTACATTGCAGCACTAGACACTAGAACACATTCCTATCTTTAACTACTAGCGTAAGATTGCACCTAAAGTACTCATAACTTGTTTTAACTTAAATATACCTAGTTTTAAAAGCTTCGGGCAAAACAAAATTCAAAAGCAATTCGAACAAACGTTAAGAAATTAGTATTTTTATAGAAAAGTTATGCGTATTGAATAGAATATTTTAGTGGGTATTTTTTGTTGGTGATCGTAGCTTAGGAGACGAGCCAGGGACTTGGCTCAATTTGCAAATGTGCAATTTGCTTACATACATCCACATTATGTTTCAACTTTATTCGTAGCACATAAGTATCAAAAAATTCAAATCAATGTAGACATAGCACATTGTTTACGTAATTTTGCTAATCCTGAGGAACGCAACTAGACCAGAATCTGTAATACAAGTTCTTATTGTTATGATTTTGGAACCACAGATTACATAGAACACTATACTATTTCCATTTCTTTATTATCTCGATGACAGCTCCTGTGAAAACTTGTGCGGGCGTTTTTTTTACAATAAGAATGCGTTATTTTATGAAAGTATGACGTTTACGCACGTACAAGGTTACATAATACCAGAGTCGAAGAAACTGATAGGGATGGAGCTATATCGATAAACGAGATAGATAGAACTGTCATAGAGAAAATAAAGAAATGGAAATAGTATAGTGTGATTGTACATTAGAAATGACGTGAGGATTGACCAAGGTACCTTCAGTTATTTAACGTAGGCATACTCATTTAAAACGACCACTTAACTCATGAAATGCTTAAGCAGACTTTTGTGGATGTGTTGCATCCGTTTTAATTTAAATTTGGAAGACGTTTAGAAGAAACGTGCAAAAATTAATGCTGCAATCATGGGTTCACTGGTCAAAATCTGGATTTATATATAGTGTTTCATAATAAGACTTAACCTGTGAGCGACGAATCCAAATTTTGTAATACTTGATATTTCTTTAAGACGTTCTGTAATCAGTCAAGTTTATAAATGGATAAATAGATTGAATTTTAGTTTTATAAGTAAATCATCAATGTAATGTTGTGGTCAAAGAAGTTGTATTATTTAAATTACTATAGAATCGCCTATTTAAGCCAGTTACATAGATTCGTGTGATAATAGATTTTTGATAAGTTTTTTAAAGATCGGTAATGAACAAAGCACTGTAAACCAATAGGTTCAATAGGTCGAAATGAACAAACACCAAGTATATCTTAAGTATCTTAGTCTCAAATACAATAAGAATGATTAAATAATGTTATAAGAATGTATGCAGAGTACGCCAGCCAACGAATCACGTAGAAATTTTATATCGAATTCCCAATTCAAATATTATATTAGAAGTATTCATATATCATTCGCGTGTTTAATCAATTTTATGAATCGCTGACAACAGTTCTAAGTAATAATAAGCAACAGATCACTTTTAATCAATTTTGACCTTTATATATATATATATTTATGTAACTTTAGGGAGTTGTTCGTAGTTGCACTTGCATCTGTTGGGTCATCCATGTCAATTTACTCATTTTTGTCAATTTTCACTTAGATATATAGTGATGTAATATTCTTTTTAAGTTGTATTATGTTGATGTAATTATTAGGATAAGTGTTCGTTTGTTTTAGAGATCCGACCCCCGCAGCGATCCTCGGGATGTGAGATCAGGGTTCTGTTTCAGATCACAAATGGGTACGTTTCAATAAGACTGACGAGAGATGGGTTTCTGTCTATCATTCGATCTTTAATTGGTAATTTATAATCCGTGCAAATAAAGAAACCATTTGTTAATAGCGTCGGAATAATTACTATAACAGATCAACTATCAAAATGAAACTATATAAGTAAGATGCTTTTTTAATCAAATGCTTGGTCTTCTCTTTTTATATTAATGTTTCTTCTACGTCTTATATTAGTTTTGGATGAAATGAAACGTACGTAAATACCGGTCGCTATTTACAGATCCTTTCTTTAAACGCACAAGTTATGTGTATCTCGAGTTCGAGCGTAGTCTTCCAAAATGTTGATTCTGTTCGTAGCGAAGTAGCGACTACGAAGCTACGGTGAAGTCTGACGTCATCAAAGCAATATTCGAATTATTTTTCAAAATATTAAGTTTAGAACCCAATTTGATTTAAAATATATTTAGTAAGGCATGTTACAATTTCCGTTTTATAAGTTCCGCAAATTTCATTTGATATATTTTTTGTATTTATATACATGAATTAAATAAGAAAATAGTTAAGTCACTATTAAATGGATGAGTTTCCAGTTTCTAGTCAAAATAGCTTGTTACATAGTTATTACATAGGAGGTTCAGAATTTCAAAATGTTCACTGAAATTAGAGTTTAAAATTTGAGCTGGTTTTGCTCGATCACAAAGGCTCGCTGCTTTGTGCTGCGTCAGAGTTTTACATAAACACACTTCGTATACATTGACTTAAATATATATTAATTCAATGAAATAACACACGGCTTAACCTCGTATTTATGGACGGTTTGATCTTTTCTAGTCAATTTACACAAGCAGTAGGTTAAGAAACTATATTATAGAATCGCTTTCTAAACTAATATAAAATTCAAAAGCAATATGAACATGTACAACTCAAAATTTATAATATATATTAAAAATATTTAGCTTTACGAAGATATGTCTTAAACTAAAGACGTATATGTATTAGTGGTTACCTACTGAAGATGATCTCTGTAATTTGATTGAAGTACTGATAGGATTTCGATAAGTTTCAATTGTTTGCATGGTAAGAATCACTAAAAAGAAACATTTCTACACTGTTGTGTTATGTATACAATTTTATCCAAAACAGACGCAAAAGTGTCTTTCTTGTAAACATACGACATACAAAAAGTATTTCTTAACGTACACAGGCCTCTAAAACATTGGAGAATAAGTAAGAAAAACTGAGGACATGCATTATTAAATTATTTTAATTTTAGTTCTGACGCAAAGACGACAATAACAGGATACACTCTTTCAAACGCAAATTTAAAATCGTTTCAAAGCTTTTCTTACATGCTGAAATTTATCTGATTTCTTAAGAAACGGAGATACAGAATGGGTTGTAAGTCATCACAGTAATATAGCGCTAAATAGGTGACGCACTTATAAGCGGGTACGGTATTACCAGGGTTGCATTTACTGACTCAACTATATTGCTCCCTGGCATAAAGAAGATAGAATATTTAGTGTCCGTATAGTTTCGATTATATTCGTGTCGTGTCGTATATCGTCGGTTCGGTTCGCGTAGTGACTAAATTAACTGACAAGTAAAATCAGGCGACCGGGAACAAGATTTTTGAGCTCCATGCCTCAGGTACTTGCCGCCTATCTTCCACTATTTTATTTCAATCAAAGGTCGTTACTATTATGGCTTGATTCAACTTTGTTCAAATTATAAGTAGTTTTGCTTGAAACTTTGATTTTTGTAGATTTTTACTGTCTTAAATTTATAAAGCTTTAGAAAAAAGAGTTTTCATATTAAGGAATAATCGAAGAGATATTTTTAGGTAATGCCCACTGTTCAATTATATTTATGTGCAATCAAATTAGTTGGTAAAAAAGTTAGCGTGACTATACATCGATCAAAGTTTATGGAAAAGATATAAATAGTTGCTATAACTGTAATTAGTAATTAAATTATGCTTCAAAAAGCAAACGAAGTCAATTTAGAAACAATTGCAAAGCCGGGGCGGTCGGCGCCCACCTGGACGTGCGCGCACGCCGCCAGCGATCGCAGTCAATTGCAATTGGGCAATGCCACCGCATACCTTGCCTGCTAACATACCAATAGTACTGAGACAGAAGGGCTCAATGTATAACTCACGTAGTTTTTCTTCCACAATGTAATATGACGTATATGATTATTTGTGAACAAATAACTTACAACGAAATACAGAAATTATAAATTATAATCGTAAATTATTTTTTATACCGACCACGATATGTATCGATAAAACCAAAAATATTGAATATTTGTCTTGTTAGATATAATTTTACAACGAATGTGTACTGGGACGGATCAATATATTAACATAAATAATTATATACACATAATGGTACCATACCAGCTGTAAAGATAGTAATAGTTAAAGTAATAAATATCGACACTGCATTCACCGCCAAAGTACTTATACAGTAGAATAGAAGTGCGCGGCCTCCGCCGCTTACCGATAATTTTAATAATTACAATTATTATGGAGGTTATATATCTAAGAATGTAATAAATGAAGCGAGTGTTTGAGGCAGTTCCCGCTGAGCGCCGCGGTCTAGTTGCGTCGTGCAGCGTCGCGTCGCGAGGGCTCTGACATTCGACACCGAAAGGAAACGCTCGGGTTGCGTTGCCTCGGCGCCCCACGTGCACGCGGGGCCAACAACCCCAGGCCTCTTCGCACTTACGTCTCTTTTTAAGATTACATCTTTAGAATGCGAGTGTCACCTTAGCAATAGTTTTACCAACTTTAACCTAACTTACTGATAGCTATCGCCGGGCACGTGTGGCCTCGGTCGCTGTTAATGCAATTACCCGGCTTGCGGCTGCCAGCTCCGACACCGCTCCGCTCTAAACCCTCCAGTTAAATCATAGTACAAGAGCCGTTAGACCGACAGTACTCAGCAGGAGCTCGCCTCCAGCTGCAATATCGCACCAAAGAGAACCGTCTTTGTCTCGAGGTTCTACCGCTTCAAAATCAATTCTTGTTCAGTCCGTAGCGATTTTGTAAACTTAACATACAGGTATCCTGTAATAGATTTTGCAAAGAGCATTGGATCACGATTTCGGCAGATAAGATAATGTTATATAGTGACACGTTCACGTCATACTTCGGAATTATTATTATTATTATTATGGTTAATATTGTGACTATGCACACAAGACTCGAAACTAGTCCGACCCGCGATCAATGCTGTTTGCGACGACTCCTTTAGAATTCAAATACACCAACTTTTGACACCGCGTGACCAAATTTAGTTTTTAGAACCGATTGGATTGATATTTACGTATTTCTTAAATAGTTTGCTCCTGCATTGATGAAGGTTTTCTCTTAAAGCAACATTCAAAATTCAACTGTTAATGTTTTATTAAACTTAGTTGCAAGTTGGGATATTTGGCACGGACGTACCTAGCACTTAGCGTAAGACAAAAGTGTACAATTTCATAAATGCAAGCAATAATTTAATATTAAGTGCTTTGAAATAAATAGGCTTAGTGAGTTATGTTACTATTTCGATTAAATAAAATTGTAGTAAACAGAGATGTGTTTTTATTTTCTCCAATAATTTGTATTTCCTTTTTGTTACTGTCAATATTAACCTTATAATTAAACAAAAGCGAGGTGTCTAAGTCTGATTGATGTATCAAGTGTGCATCGTGAAGTTACTAATCTTGTTCACAAAGATTTTTCGGAACTGGTGGCAGAGTCATGCTGTATATAACGTCAAAAAGAACATGCAGTTGTTCATGTTGAAATAAGAGCTTTCATTCACTCTTTATCGTGATGTCACTACGCGCCTCAGTGCAGACAATCATTCCCTTGTACGCCGGCGTCG
This sequence comes from Marasmarcha lunaedactyla, assembly GCA_923062675.1. Lineage (NCBI taxonomy): Eukaryota > Metazoa > Arthropoda > Insecta > Lepidoptera > Pterophoridae > Marasmarcha > Marasmarcha lunaedactyla. Next base: position 4,260,174 of record OV281339.1, on the reverse strand, counting down.
CGCCGTAGCCGAGCCGTCGCTGCACCGCAACCGCATCGCTCACGTGTTTGACGAGCGAGAACAGCTTATACTAAACCAATCATCGAAATGTGTTCTCATTGCCATACACGCTATCCATGCATTAGAATTTGAGTATGAAATAAGATAAGTTTATAGGCGTGAATACAGTATAAGAACTTATACGTGAGAATTTTTCAGGCGACGTGTTTAAAATTGACTTTTACCCGAATAACTCTCCTTGTCGCTAATAGTAATATTAAAAATATTAGCGAGCCTCAAAATCCTGGGTAGAATAATAAAATAAAAATATGCACTATAAAAATGTGGTTTAGGTACCAGTTAAGGGTATAATTTTAGTAGATACTCGCAGTAATCTGAATATGGAATTAATTACATATTATCTATAATTTACGAAAGCAGCTGGCTGGTGCTTTAGAAAATGCATATTTTTGATGGGTCTATTCTAGAAAATTTATAATTTTCATTGGACTTGTATACAAAATATATTATTTTGTTGGGTCTTTTAAGATATGACGTCATCAGAAATGGAAGCTACATTGACATCAAATGATGGCAAATATTGATAACTTAAGGCTTCGTAAAATTTGTGAGATTAATCTAATAGAACTCTTAAACTAGAAATATAGAACATGTAATATCGGAAGGCTTTCAGTTCCGATATTATTTTCGATATTCGATCTTAATATCGGAACTCTAAGATTAATTTCGAAATCGCATAGTTTGTTGTAAACAATACATACTTTTGATTAAAGTAAATTAGCAGAAGATAGGTAACGTCCTTGACTTTCTCTTCTGAAAATGGCTCTGTAACACCATTTAATATAATACATTTACTCATGCTTGAAAGCCAATAATAATAAATAATATTTTGCGTCTGTAACTATTGATTCAAAACTCAGCAATCTTAATCAGTTTTTCACATACTAATAGCCCCTTACGCAGCTTATATTAATAAATTCAGGAACAAATAATAAAATTTAAGCCTTAAATGTCTCACTAGTACTGCCACAAGTTTAATGCTCGAACTTTTAAAAAGTTGGATAATTGTGGCGCAGTTTTCGTTCTACGTTGAAAGGATTTTCGACAAGTAAAAAATATTTCCTTCGAGTGCTTTAGTGAGTGTTCAGTAAGAAAAGAGCGAGGGGTGGCAGGCGGGTGGTGGGCGCGGGGCGGGGCCTCCACCGGTTGCTCGGCGGCGACGGGCCGGCGGCGGACGGCCGCGGCGCAGCAAGTGGCGGCCGCGAACTCAGAACTTATCGCGTAAAGTTTGTGCGGCGTGGCATCGATCGCGCTGCGCGCGCCGCCCGCCCGTCCATATAACGTGCTGCGGGCCGCGAGGCGCCTCACTACCGCACGGACGCGCGCGCGACCGCCCGCTGCCGCTCGCCCGGGGCGCTGCTCTTCCTTTTTTCTCTCTTTTTCTCTACTCTATTATCTGCTGATGCGGGCACGGAGGGGCTGATGCGGGCGCCGCCATGCCGCGCTGCCTCATGGCCAAGAAGTGGAAGGCGGGCGCGCTGCCCGGTGAGGAGTCGGACGAGGAGATCGACGTGGTGGGCGAGGGGCGCGGCCGCAGCCCCGCACCTGCCGCCACTGCGCCGGGTCCCTCGCCGCGCCACCCGGAGCCCACGCTCCTCTACAACGGTAAGTCGGACGCAGCTGACCCGCCACCGGCCCCCTCCGACACAACCTTCCCATCGCGCTGAGTTTACAAACATTGCTTAGCTAGCTCATTCCAGCGAATTGGATGTATTCCGTCTTTTCAAATACCTACGTATAAACAATGCGCATGCGAAATCATTACCTACGTTCTTAAATAACATTCGTTTGATTGCAGAATCGTTTGTTATTGCATATAAATGTGCCCCTTTAAATTATATCCATCAACGGGGACAAGATCCTTTAAGTTCTAGCACATAGAATAGCTAAACATGACTCTAATAAATGTTACAAAAAAGCAAAATGAAATCTAGGACGAGATATAAACAAGCTGATCTCGTCGTAACGCGGTGGTGGTATCGCCTCAATCTCCTCGAATGATCGCCCGCGGTTCGCCGTCCTACTTTACGAGACGTATAATATTTTATCGGATGTGAAACAGTTATGGCTCGATTGATATCCTTCTTTATATCGCCTCTAAGTGCGAATCAGTTGAAACGATCGCCCTATCGCGTCAATTCAAGGGAATCTTGGGAAATGGATACCCTAATAAATAGCGGGAATGAGGAGGAAAACGTCTTCGTCAGAGTCCGTCGCGGGAAGGCCACGGCGTCATTAATAACCTTCACGACGTGCGGCCTTCCAGAGGGATCTTCTCAACCTTAGTTTAGAAATAAAGTTGAATTTTCCTTATTGCATCCTAACTTAGAAGCACGCAAAATAAACTTCTAATTTCAAAGATAGCTAACTGAAATATTTATTTGAACACAGAAAAATGAGTTTTCATAGTTTAGTCTTTAACCTCAGGAAAGAAAATAATCATCGTTTAATATAAGCCTAAGGTTTTCTTAAAGCAAGAGGTAATACCCCAACAATTGCCACACTAATTTAAGGCGTAATATAATTCAGTCCTTGTTTGTTCCTCTCTCATGGGTCGAGGGTGGGATTATATGCAAAATGTATTAAAGGAGAAATAAAAATTGTCATTAAGTCCGGTGAAATTTAAAAGATCCATACGGCCATAAATAAACGTCCATTTCGAAAAAAAAACACAATTGCCAAATTACGTTCAAGTAAGAATTCGATTCATGTTAACGTAAGACGCTTAAATTGTGGCAGAAGGGTAAGCACATATTTAATAACGTGGTTTAAAATATTATTCAAAATTTGTAGCGCCTTGTCATCGATTTTATAGCTCGCATGTGCGAGGGGGCGACGTAGGGGTCGAAAGGGCTTCACTAACGTCAAAGTAATAGGCGACAAAAGTAATGCTGTCAAAAAGTTTTAATCTTAAGCTTAGTAGCAATAGAAGCTATGAAGATACTCAGCTTCTTATATTCAAGGGAAATGCAATTTTCATGGATCCAAACAAATATAACTTTCTAAACTTTTACATAAAATTTTGCATGAAGGCTTCAATAAAATGTCGAGCTTTTATGGAACAAGTCATTAACGACCAGTTTACATAGAAGAAAGAGACTTAGAGCGATAGTTTCGAAGTGGAATTTTACTTGTAGTCTTACTGCACGTCGTTGTTGTTACTTGTATGTTACGATTCAAGTATTATCTTTCATCCTAATTACGCGCCTTTTAAAGTTCTGAAATCTTTTGTTGAAAATGCAGCTCTCGTAAATACAACGTAGGGGTAAGTTATAAACAACTACATCATTAGAACCGTGGCCTGTGTCGGACTTGTATTAAATTTACAATAAACTGTTATGTACACGTCACTTGACAGCGATAAAACTTTGAATATAAATAATTAAATAAACATGCAATAGTTTTATTATCGAAGCTACTATGCTGCAGTACACAGATAAATGAGTAAAAGTTGAAATTCTTTTTTCGTCAATGGTTAAACACATTGTGGGGGTATTAGAAGCCCAACTGCCGTCGCCGCCCGCGCTGCCACGCCGGGCCACCGGAATGTAACCCGGGAACTTGTAGGTACAGCTTTCGCTATTAAAGGAAACATAAAGTTGTAGCGGTGACGCGCTACTCAACCGACCAATCATAACGCGTGATCTACATCGCAATATCAACTTTACTTTAGCGATTAGAATATACAGGGTGTCCCAAAAAATGGTGTCAAGCAGAAGTCCATGGACCTTTTGGGGCACCCGAAACACTTTTTTTTGTCCTACAATTTTTGTAGCTTTCGCGTTTTGATTTTTTTTCTGAATTTAGAGAATTCTCTACCTTGACAACTTAAAACTTTTCCAAAAGAAAACTAAAAGACTTTTTCAAATTTTCTTTTTTGCTAATTAATCTTAAAGAATTTACCATTTATATATAAAATAATCGGCTTCGTTACATTGATGAAAGTCATGAAAATATATTTCTTCAGCCTGTGTTAATTTGTTGCGTAATTCGCTGAAGTTTCGACACTCTCTACCATAAACTAGTTCCTTGTAGTAGACCCCAAACAAAAAAGTTTATCGAATTTGAGTCAGGTGACAGTGGCGGCCATTCAATGGGTCCACCACGACCTATCCTTTTGTCTCTAAAGCGGCTGTTTAGGTATTGTCTCACAATTGATGCACAATGGCATGGTGCAGCATCATTTTGAAAAACCATTTCTCTGCGTGTAGCTAAATTAACATCTAAAGGTAAGCCATTTCAGATTTCTCTTAAAAAATGGAGGTAAAACTCGCCGTTTAAGCGAGCTGGCAGTTGGACCATTCCAATAAGTTGACCGTCGACAATTCCAGACCAAAGATTGATGCTAAATTGTTCTTGAAAATTTGAAGCCCTTGCTAAGTGTAGATTTTCAATACTCCAAGAGTGTTAATTGAGTATGTTGAAAATTCCGGTCCGTCTAAAATGAGACTCATCCGTCCATAAAATGGTATATATAAAAAAATTTACATCCTCTGCTTGACGCCGTAACATTTCTCAAGAAAATTGCACTCTTGTCGGGTAGTCCTGTTTGAGATGCTGCACTTTTTGTATGTGGTAAGGATAATACTGCTCTGCTCGCAGTATACGATGCACCTGGGATTTTGGTATCCCAGTTCGGCGCTCAACGACTTTGACACTAACTGCCCCTCAGTTACCCCTAACCCCTAACCTAGGCCTCTCTCTTTCAAATCTCTTCAAGTACAGATTCCACTTGATCTGGGTCATGCATTTGAGATGGACGTCCGGGCCTAGTTCCAGGTATACGACCCTCCATGTAAGAGTTATAAACTCTCAGAATCATGCGGTGGTCCGGAAACCTGTCTGGTTGAGGCTCACTGCTCCGTTCTACATGTTCTCTGTACAACCGAGCTGCTTCGGAAGCATTCCCTTGCGCACATCCATAATAATAAAACATGGTTGCATAGTCTCTTGCAGAAAACGACATCGTAAAATCCAGTTGTCGTGCACTCAAGGTCCATATGAATAGCCAAGTCGTCAGAAAACAGGAACAACACCAATCCAAACCGATAGCACTCAGAGTCCGTAAGGAAAGCTAAATTTCGATTATGCGTGCACTTAATAGTCCGTAAAGATAGCCAAATTGTCAAAATAATTCACCAAACAAAGCGTATCGTACTGAAGGCGCAAAGACAGACAGACGACTGAATAAAGACAACGAAAGCAACCTATGCAATGGCGCATTTTAGGAGACTTAACAACAATATCATAGCTATCTCTTTCTAACATCTTTTACTCCGTTAGCGTTAGCTCTTTTTGTTGTCGCTCGGGTAAAAACCGGTTTTGCGGAATGGTTTTTCAGCAAGGAATAGGGTCTTTTTTAACAATTGTTTAATTTATGGAACGTTTTAACGTTTATTATTGTGGCAATGACAACCATTCTACTATTAGCACTTTAAAATTAGTTTTTCTTTCATTGACAATCACATCGCCAATTCCAAGAAATCTCTGCCTCTTGTCTTTGAAGGCCGATTGGAGCCAAAGTAGTCCCAATAAGTACAACTTTTTAAAAAATGATTTTGAAAGCTGAGAATTTAAAGAAGTTTCTAGTCTAGTCTAGTTTTAATTTTTTTTTGGCAAAGTTTTAAGTTGTCGAGATAGAGAATTCTCTAAAATAGAAAAAAATTCATAACTCGAAAACTACCAAAATTGTAGGACATACATGGGGGTGTTTCGGGTGCCCCAAAAGGTCCATGGACTTCTGCTTGACACTTTTTTTTGGGACACCCTGTAAATGACTTTCCGATAAAAACTTCGGGCCGTGTGTCGCGGCCTGGTCACCACAATCAAATCTGTGCGAACGTGTGGCTTAGTTACCTAAAAAGTATTGGTACTGGATAACTCTAACCACCACACTAGAAGGTTATTTGTATAGATAGATTAGATATAAACAGCGCTATTCATTTCTGCTTTTGTTAGATTTTCGTAGACCCCCGATGACAATATGTGAAATTTAAGTAAACGGAAGAATATTTGTCTCTTATTCATAGACGGCCATGATTTTTAAGCCCATATATCATTTAGACATTGAATTTGATATGCCAGTGACAATTGTACGCTTCTTTTTTTGTTTGATTGTGGATTGGATTTGTTTGTTTACTTGTAGAAATTATATCACAAAATAACTTTAATTTCATAACATTTCAAAACTTTATATTTTACTGATTATTTCCATAGATTGGTAATAGTGAATAAACTTTATGTTTTATGAAACGTTCTTTCAGTGACAAAGCTCACGTCACTTTAGTTTTACTGAAATGAAATAAACGAAACATTTGCTTTTTATTACGAAATTATAACAGTTAAACAAACTTAATTAGAATAATTTAACCTTTAATTTTCTGTATAAAATGTATTAGTTACAGTTAAATAAAGGTACCAGTTACCAGGTACCAGGTACAGGTTAAAGGAACCAGGTTGTTCGCTTATGTCTCCTTTGTTGATGGTGAGATGCAGTCTGCACGCTGTGATCGGTCGAGGTCGATTCATATTTAACATCGCCGTGTAAAAATTACCGCTATTATTTTAAGTTACTATCGGCGATTCGAGTCACCTGTTGTCGCTTAAGGGCACGGAATATTAACCAACCTCTTTTACTCATTACCATTATCCTAAGAAAAAGAGGATACTTTATGTAAAACTGATAATTGAACAAAATAATCATTAAGAAAAACGAATACAACTCGGCGTTTTCACCTAGAGCCAATGCCTTTTATAAAAAAAAACGTCGTTGGTATTTTACGAGACCGCTGATTTGCTCGGAACGAGTCTTGCAATCACAATTTCAAATTTGAAAATCGGTAATAACTTAGTTTTTCATCACCCTTTTTCATGAGTGTCACAAGTTATAATAAATAAAACTTTTCAATTAAGCCATAAACATCTTACGAATATTTATAATAATACTCTGAATATTAAACTCACTATCCAAAACCCCGAAGATATTCTAACTTTTCACTCTCAGAGATCACCTGACCGTTTATTAATAAACTGGTAGTTATTCTGACCGATGCTCGATCGGCGACACTGCGGGTATTCCCAATTTAGCGGAACTGGCCTTGAACTATCCACCCAGAATCAGGCCGTAAATTTTAGGAATCAATATAAATGTCTTGTGTTGTACAAACTCAACCTTTTTCATAGATTTGTTTACGTGTAATTGATCACTAAGTGAAAGAAGACACTAACTGAATAGAAATGGTAAATTATTATTATCATATTATTGTACACTTACAAGGTTTGTTAAATGGTCAGTTTGGTTTCGAGTTAATGCTATTTTTAATAACTTATTCAAAGCCAGGGAAAGTCTAGACTAGATGATCTACTTATAAACTGCACGTTTCGAGTCGCATGACAGAAGTTTGGACGGTATAAGGTCACCAGGCGAACTAAATAGAACAATTAAATAAACTAAACTAAAGAACTTAATAAAACAACAGCCTAGACCTTTTTAATTGTAAAAAAGTACACGATTATCAAAACTGGCGCCTTCTAACTGTTTACGTCTTTGGCGTTTAAATACCCTTTCACGCTGTTTAATCAATAAAAATATACCAAAAATGTGAGGCAGAAAGCACGATAATTATTACACGATTCCGTATAAAACTTAAGGTTTTTGACTAATGTAAAATTGCAGAAGATAGGTGGCAAGACTTCAAAAATCTTGCTCCCAGTCGCCTGATTTAACTTGTCAAATGGTTTAGTCACTACGCGAACCGAACCGACAATATACGAAAAGACAGAGTACAAACAGAACAGAAAATATTTTGTCTCGCTCGCAAGCCAACAATTTGCTTCATCCTTTTTCTTTTATGCTGAGAAGCAATAGTTTGTCAAATTCAAATTCAAATATTTATGTTGAAAATTACTTGTTCTTATTGACGTCAAATAAAATATGACTCTACCACCAGTTTTGAAAAACCTTCGTGAAGAAGAACTGGCAAGAAATTTCACGGGTATATTTTTTTCAAAATAAATTTACATAGTCCCTTTTTTATAGTATCTGTGCCAGGGGAGGAACGTCGTGTACGAAAATCAACTATTTCCTGCTTTGTTACTTTAATCAAGGGGTTTTGATTAAAGTTTGGGAACCTAATCTATTAAATTCAAAATATCACTGACGATATTCGATGGGCGATGGAGAATCGATCTCTGACAATACTTGTACTTTTGGACTTCAGTTGCGCATTTACCTCAGTCGATTTCGACATCCTTCTCGGAGTTTTAACATCACTCAACGTCTCCTCTTCTGCAGTGGCCTAGTTCAGCTCCTATCTTCGGGGCCGGTCGCAGCGGGTCCGCCATGGCGAGTCTCACTCCAATTGGTGCGATCTTGTTGCGGGCGTGCCTCAGGGTGGCGTCCTGTCCCCATTGCTTTTTTCTGTGTTTACTGACTCCGTTTCTACAGTCCTTTCATGTAATTTTCATCTTTACGCTGATGACTTGCAGGTCTATCGCTATTTCACACTTGTAGATTCAGCGACTGCTATTGCTGCAATCAATGAGGACCTCAATCGTATAACTGACTGGGCTAAATCATTTGGTTTATGTGTGAATCCTAGCAAGTCTCAAGCTATCATAATTCGTAGTCGGCATATGCGCGGCTGCATCGATTGCCAATTTGCCCTCTATCGTCCTGGATGGTGTTCCTATTAATTTCTCTGACACTGTCAAAAACCTAGGAGTAATTATCGATTCTTATCTTACGTGGAATGCTAACGTTAGCGAAATTAGTAGGAAAGTGAACTATTTCATCCATCAACTAAAAAGTCTTCGGAGTTTTCTTCCCTTCCGGACCAGGATTGCTCTTGCTCAAACACTCATTCAACCAATAATCGAATACGTAGGTGTCTGTTACTTGGACATAACTGAAGAGCTATTAAATAAACTTGAACGATTACAAAATCTGTGTATTCGATTCATCTTTGGTCTTAAAAAGTTTGATCATGTTTCTGAATACCGCGGACAACTCCGATGGCTTCCTATTCGGTACCGTAGAGATTCTCGTATCTTATTTAAAAAGCGAGTAAGAGAACATTACCTCTCTCGAGTCTATTAGCTTGCGTTCTTGTTTTTCTAACCCCGTAGTATTACTATCATATTATGTTCATTTCTTTGAATCATTTGTAAAAGTCAAGTATAATGTGTATATTTTAGTTTGCATATACTTATATATCATGGATATTTTATTTATATGTAGGTAAGTAGTTCATATTTATATTTAATACAATATGTAAGTATATTAGCATTTGTTTATAGTATATATCTTATGTGTATATAATTTAGTACACACTAAATTTGCTATTATTCACACTCTCCAGTCTCAGGTCTGTTGGAAGAGATTTCTTTTAGAAATAAGCAGTACCTTTGTACATTATTTGGTAACTACTTTATATACTGTATTTAAAACCTGTGTGTACATTAAGTATTAAATAAATAAGTCCGTTATCTACGAAACAACAACATTTCAAAAATCTAACGCAATATACTATATCGGAATTGAATGTTTAGTCTCGGAAAAAATATAAATTACTGCCAAAAACAGTGTTAATAACAATGGTGTTATTAAGAAGGCTGTCCCAAAAGCTCTCTCTGCGTTCCGCTGAATACGTCAGGCAACTGGATTCGAATAAAGCGAAGTGGCGTGAAACATCCATAAAATGTAAAATGACGAAAACTGTAATGGGCAGCCGCCGCCAGCCACTTTGACCTGTCAATCGAGATGACGGACCGGTTATGCAGTTAATGCCAAATAAACGAGTACCTATAAATACATTGTTGTTTCCGGAATGAGGTCTGCGGGGAGATTGCCGTGAAAATGGCGGTCTCTTATATTATAGTGATGGAATAAACGATGAGGGATTACTTTATCTACTTCGATATTGCATTTTATCCGGGTTTCACGAAAGTTTATGATCTGGGTTGGGATTTAAGCTGTCACTGTCAATATCCCTAAATAGATAACCGATTGTAATAAACATGTTAGTTCAAATTTAGAAGTTGCTCGTGGTGGAGTTGTTTAGTGTCACAGATCACCCCCAATAGATAAGCCATGTTAATCACTTTATTGACTTGAATCACGAAAATGCGCATACCGCTATGCGTGTGCGGCGAGGAAGCAAAATGAATGGTTGCTTGAAGGACACGATGCAACTGGCCAGTCATGGGGCGCACTTGTCATTGGAATGGTGATATATGTCATAGTCTCCGCACTAGTATTTTATGAGACTAAGACAACTATATAAAATTACAAATGAGTGAAAGAGACATTTCAAAAATACTTCAACGAGCAGTTATCCATGACAAGTGGTGATCATTAGACTTAACCTGTGATAAATTAGTCTTATTTTTATTTTGTTACGTACTGATAAAAAGTTACCCCGCTTTTTTACTTCTTGAATTCCTAGTTGAATTTCCGTGCCATTTCACAGAAAATGAACTTGTTTTTAGTAAGAATCTCACCCTTTTTATATTTTTTTAAAGCAAAATGGCTAGAAAGAACTTGTTTAGTCGATCGTGGGCTCAAAAACATAGCTTCGTGACCATCGATTACCTAGTATCGGTAATCTCTTGGGGGGGAGGGGTGATCTGTGTGTTCAAACCAGGGTCTTTGCTAGCCTCATTGCAGTCCAGTTCCAGACAATCCCAGGGCTTAGTAGCAGGTCTGATACGCACTCTTTATCTCGCTATCAAGCTGCATGCCTCAAAGGTATCAATTCGAAATAATGGAGGACCCTGGATCTTCTTAATGAAATAATTAGGTAATAATGTAATTAGGTTATATTTGTTAACTTTTATTTTTATTTAAATTGGGCTGTCCACGCTTCTGTGGCATACAGTGCGGCTTACAGCAGCTTGGACTAGATTGCTTATGCCACCTATAGAATAAAAAATAATTTTCATCTGTTGGTTTCAGATGGCTTTTTCTCATAGGAGAGAAAAGCACATTAATGAATATTCTCACCTGTGCGTCAATAATAATGTCTTTATACTTTTATGATATATAAGTCTACGATCTGCCTTCCTTCAGTCCTCCAGCCGAAAGACGGCCACTGCAGGACACCGGCCTCTCCCAAGGCTTTCCATGCCACAAACTTACTTTGTTAAATATTAATTGTGATAAAGTAATCCAGCGCGTCCCGCCGACTTAACTACTAGTTAACTACGTAGGTAAAATGCGTCTGCAAAACAGTAAATAACCACTTATTTGTAAACATTAATTTAAAAAGCCACCAAAATGACAAAGCCTGCAAAACTTTTGAACGGTTGAACCGATTTTCATAAAACCTAACAAAGAACACTAGCGACTCATTCTGCTGTCAAATAATAAAACCACATGAAAATCTGTCTATTCGTTTGGGAGATGTGATGCTACAGACAGACACACTGATACAGACGTTAAACTTACGAAATCGCTGTTGTTTCGTGAGGGTTTACAATAATACCGTGATAATTTCCTCGAATACTTCCATCATCTCACTGAAGTTCAGAAAACAGTTACTGAACAAATAAAAAAAAATGATTGAATCATGAATACTAATTGATTAACGGATCGTTCATTTTAAAATGCTTCATATATTCAAGAAATTAAAACTTTGTCAATTCGCAACAGTATTCTCGAGGACTAGCTTCCTCCCTAGTTCGCGACCGTTATTTCTCCATTAAACATGTCAATCTCCATCTCCGTCTCCATCAAACTGTACCTAATGACATCTGCGTGCTGCAGCGCCGAACTTCTCTCCTGCAGCCAATTACCAAGGTTGGAGGCCCTCAGGGCTCGTCAACGGTACCTACCACTGCGGAGATGTTTAGGTTTCTCACAATCATTGGATATGTGTGCTTGGTTGAACTGGACGGAACTGAACTGAATGAAAAGGAAAGAAATTGTAAGCTAAAAGTGACTCTAAAGTGTACAAATTTATGTTTTAAAATATTAAACCAAAGTGTCATCGTAGTTGTTTTGTACTGCGATTCAGCCCTGGATGAATGTCGACTTCTTTATTGCTTTTGATGCACCTAATCATACCTTCTCCACTATCCGGTTTGCAAATGATCTCACAAGCTGTGATTTGCAATAAGTATTACGAGTATGTACTACCACTGACCAAATTTCAATACTACGAAGAAACTTAACGCAAGTTTATGTACATGTCATATCGAGTGGCGTCAGTGGTTCGAGTCACATTTATTTCTGTGTTGAACACAGATATTTGTTCTCGGGTAATGGTTGGCTCGTTCTGCTTACTTCATCCGTATCTATAGCACAAGCTCTGCTTACTGTATATAGTAAGGCCCAGATATACACAACAATTAAATCTGAGATCTAGACTCTTTGAAGTGACTTTTTTGGATATCTATTGATTCTATTTAGTAAATATTACTATTTATATAAATAATTTTGTTTAAATTTTGATATTAAAACAAAATGAACTGTCAATTAGTATTTCTATAAAATTTTTCTGCATTAGAACTGCAAAAAATTACACTGATATGCACCGACGACGTCATTTAACCCGAGAAGTGATGATGAGAGCCATATTAATGTTGGAAGCTGGCTTCAGGCAACGTACTGTGGCACTACACAAAGCGTGGAAGGTCGCCTTTGGTCACGGGTGACGGGTCGCTCACTTCCCTCTAATATGGTTGAGGAAAGCGATGGCTGGATCCCGCGTTAACTCGTGAACGGGTGTCGTCTGAGCGTGTTCGTCGTTTGGATACTTGGGGGAGGGAGACTTGCTGAGCTAACAGATGCACATAAGAATAATTTTGTATAGACATGAAGAGAAACTGTAAATCTATTTTGAAAAAAAAAAATACCGGTGAAGTTTCTTGTCAGTTCTTCTTCACGAAGGTTTTTCCGAACTGGTGGTAGAGTCTGGTTTTAGTTGACGTCAATAAGAACAAGTAATTGTCAATGTTGAGAAATAAATATTAGGTCCTTACCTAATATGAATTGAATTTAGGTTTGCCTCAAAGTAGTTGGAGTTTTTTCTAACAAAATTAGCAATTTCGCTTAAATAAATTGAAGGTAATGTCAAAATTTTGTACTTTCTAAAATACGGTTTACAGGAGTCATCCTGCTTCAAGCTAAACCTAAGACCTAAAAAATCACTTTTGGGCTTTAAGAACGCTCTCTCTTTCTGTTGTGTTGCCACAGAACATTATACCGTATCTTAATATTGATGCAACGTATCCATGATGCGCTGTTAAAAGTATGTTCATATTTGCAACATCTCTCAATTTGTATAGTGCGTATGAAAATCTGTTGAGTTTTACAATTAACTGGTCAATATGAGCTTTCCATGTCAATTTATTATCTAATGTCAAACCCAAAAAATTGGTAGAACTTACTTCGCTACTTACGTTACAGGATTGCCAGGATAATAAATATATAATTTTAAGGCATTGCCGTTAATTTATAAAATATGTTTTAGTTAGATTCAATATTAAATTAATCAATGCCAGCCAGCTAATAAAAGTCAGTCATTTTCAAAATTGTCAAAAGTGTTCAAATTAAATATAATAGTACTGTCATCAGCAAATATAGTCATGATGAGTAGTCACATTAGGGAGATCATTAATGTAGATAATAAATAATAAAGGACCCAGTACACTACCCAGTGGGATGCCTGTACGTACGGACATTTCTTTAGATGCGTAAGTAATGTTAATTCCAGTTTTGGGATCCATTCTGTTTATGTGCGTGATCTGTCTTTGATTACTAAGATATGATTCAATGAGTTTAGTGGCGCTGCCTCTCACTCCGAGTTTTTTAATCAATGTGTCATGATTTACATTGTCATGTAAATTAGACATGTCCATAAACAAATTTATTGTTGGGTTTTTCTCGCGGCTTCTATCTCACGAATTGTCTAGTATTCTAACGACAAATATTTTGTTCTTCACATTCTAAATTCACACTTATTCTAAATGTATATTTAAAAGTTACACAACCCTTATGAGCCATCTTTAACGGAAAAATAAAATTATTGACCACATCAATACCTACACGCCTCTTTGTTAACGACGTTATGTCACTCCCTCAAAGTGTTTCATACAAAATTGAAAACACAACAAAGTGAGTACTTTACAGGGAAAGCCCCCTCACTACCGAACTAAAGAGGTTTTATGAAAAAGCTGGTTCGATTGTGGCACAAAACTCAATTAGTTTGTTTGTCGACGACTCGATGCACAAATTGATTGCAAATGGGTCGTGGAAGCGTGCCGTCCGAATCATTTGTGTCCAAACCAGTTTTGCTACTGTAGTTGGATTACTTTGCAATTTTATGAGTTTTTATGCAGTGCATTGTGGTGGAAGCTTTTTCAATTTAAATGCGCTTTTCGATTGTTTTCTAGTTTACGATTGCAGACTTGGTACGGAGTCGATGGATATAAATAATACCACCGCACAAACCAACACGATATTATTTAAATATCTAAATATGGGCTATGGTCGAGGATTCTTGATTTATTAGCCGAATTACGGTTGTAGAAACAAAATGTATTTCATTAAAAGTAAACTCAAATAGTTGCTTCTTTCGGTCCCAATCAGTTTCAACTGGAATGTCAAGTAACAACAAAATATTTAACAATTGTTTATTTATTTGTTTTTACCCATTTATGAACTCAAAGAAATCTAATGTCATTATTATTAGGTCGCCGCACACAGAAATATCCATCGTCGAGTGAATAGGTATCTCGTGGATAGATGTGTTACACCTTCGTCTTCATCGTCACTTTCCATCAGGTGAGATAGAAGACAAACGTCTAATCCTTTTTCAATAAAAAAAAATTAAGCGATCTTTCAGTCCAAAGTGTTCAAGCTTTGGTGCGTCGGCCTTTTTAGTATTTTGGCTCACTAAAGACCGGGATTTGAAGTTATAGGGAAATTGATGCTTCGATAAATTACCTAATCGGTTGCGTTTTCAGGCATCAGTTATTAGGATATTGCTCATTCGATGTAAGGTAGAAGACCCATTTAGATATGTCTAAATAATTTAAATTTTTCAAAACTAAAATGACATTTATAGTTCTGATTTAAGTATAAATTACGCTATACCCTAAAGCACAGTTTATACTAGTTTATACCAGTTTATACTAGAGAATAATATAGAAGCAATGCTAGGAGTTGCGGTGGATCCGCGTTAAGCTGGGGTTGTATATTCTCTGGCTAATCCGTTCTGTTGCACGCTCCAGAGCCCTAGCTTAGAAAGGATTCAGTAAATCTTCTTTGATCAATTAATTTAGTTTTCTATAAGTTAACTTGTATTTAAGTAAATTTAATTATATCACGTATTATACCATATATATTAATTATATCAATTATATCAATATATATTTTATTATATACATATTAAAGGTGCAAAACCATTTTGAATGATTACATTCTTACAATTAGACAATAATGTTATCGTATCGTGTTGTTATATATTTTTTCAAGAAAATTCTCAATCGCACCTAGTCTTTTAGAGTCATAAAAGCATCACAAAATATAAAACCAAACATATTATACCGAAGGTTATAACAACAACATATGGATAAATACACTATAATATTTCTAAATATATGACATCTGTAGTAAGTATATAATCCTTAGCAGGTATTAGGAAGTTCTGCATAGGTCTTCTGCGTTTTAAGGTTCTGGCTCTAGCATAATGACCGCCGAAAATCGTAGTGGTTAGTAGCCCTGCCTCATACGCTGGAGGTCCCAGGTTCGAGTCCTGGCCGGGGCATTCGTTTGTGTGATGAACACAGATGTTAGTTCTCGGGTCATGGTCATATTTGTAGTAGTGTTATATATGTAGGAATGTTTATTCTGGGTTCCCGCCCCAAGTTCGCTGTATGGTCATCCATAACACGTGTTTGTCCGGAGATTTATTATTATTATACAAAGAGCTGCGAAATAATATGCCTAGACGAGAACCAAGAATTGCTATGTCAAACAATACTCTATTTTCCATTTTCATCTTGAGAACATTCATATTACTTTCCCATAGGGTCATGTACCTACCAATCATTGGTACTACGCATTTCTTTAAATGTCCAACAGATCTAAATATGTTTGCAAGTTTGTCTGTCAGCTTACTGTGGCAGTAAGTCTATCGATTATGTGACTGAACACTCGGCGCCCTCGACGCGTCGATTCAAGACGTGCTGCAGACTTGGACCGTGTTTGATCAAACTAGAATAAAACGACATTCTGAGAATAAATCAATATTCTAGGAATATAAATACCATGCTTGAAAACGCCAATTTTGGTGGTATAAATATGATATTTTTGACACGTTGCTTTAGCAGCTGACATATATTAATAGCACTAAACTAGCTATTGTAAAATTATATTCGTGCCCATTGAATTTTCGCTATTTCGGCGCTGTTTGCAGATGCAAGGTACTATCGAACAAAAATTTACAAAAGGGTATTACGCAACGGTACTTCCCCAGTCTTCATCGAAATTTGGGCCAGGAATTTTCAGCACTTATGAAGCCTACAATTAATAATCATATCGCGGTTTGAGGCGCTACCAACCAGAGAAAAGAGTCAGTAAAACAAATATCAATAAACCCAAATCATAAAGCATGAAAATATATAAGGTAAAGCTGAAAAGAGATTTTATTTTGTAATAGTTTAGTAAATGTTAAATGCGCATAAATTCATAACTTCTAAGTAACTAAGAATCAAATCTTTTTAAGTTAAGCTTTCATGACCACATATTAAATATGCATTTGTTTTTGTGATAGACTATTCGAATAGGACACGTGACAGTAAAGATAGAGCCTAAGAGTAGAGAACATTTCAATTCAATAAAAAAAATCAAATTGGCCCTCCAGTTGAACGAATTACATAATAATTTGAAAGGCAACGTATTACCGCGTTTTATGATTCCGCCGAAAATATTTTTTTTAAGTCGTTTCGAAAGTATTTTTTAATTATTTAAGCCTCTAGACTATTATGAGTTATTTCATAAAATATTTGAAATTAATGAATTTAAGGCATTACAAACAATCAACAGTTTTCAAATATACTAAAATCTGTACTTAGCCATTTAAGCCCACGAACATGAACGATTATTTTGTGCTAAATTAATTTGAATATGATAGGCCTAAAATCGTATGTGTCCTTTAAACATGACAACGCAAATTTAAATTTTTTAATAATATTAAAAAAGCTGTCATCAAAATATCTGTCCAGTGTTGCTATAATATATACAAGTCAGTGATTTTGGCACAAAATCGATGTAAATAATGGGATAAATTTAAGAAGGTGTCTATTGTTCTTCATTGCTATTGAAAAAGGTACTTCGCAACTAGTCGGAACATTGTCATTTAATACGTTCACTCACAATCACGGGATGGTTAGCCACAGGATAAGCTATTCTAAGACTTGTTTGATGAAATCGTTTTACAATAATCTACGAACTCTTTTTTGGAATAAGGTACCATAATAGTTATTCCGGGAGATTGATGAATTCCGACCTTAGCCTGTGTTTTTAATCTCCGATAAAAATTATAACAAACTCACATCTAAAGAGTTCTGAGTTATAATTTTAATAAATCTTTGCTGAAGGAGTAGCACCGGCGACATAAGACTCAAGTCACAAGACAAGAAATCGACCAGTCGCGGTCTTAGAGTGTGTCTGAAGTGAAACCACGAGTTAGCCTTGCCTCTGAGCCTCTTGTTGTGACCAAGGTTGTATTGGCGAGAAACAAAAATGAACGAGTGAATGCAGTAGTATGGATTATATCGGCCAAACAATGATATAATCAGGGACATAAGTTTTGTTTTAGTGAGCTATGCTACGATTGATTTCTGGAGTCAATAACCTTTTTTTCTACTTAAATAACCGAGTCAAATATTTGTAATTATACATTCTTTATTTAAATGACGACACTGACGAGACGAAAATTCGACCAGTTTAAACCAAAAACGTTCGCCGTCCTCACTTCGCAAATACATGTTGTAATAAATTTTTGTCTCATTTTTCTTTAAGCCGACACTCATTTTGTTAATGTTTTTGTTCGAGTTCACATCTCATAATCCCTATATAAGTCGGGCAAGGGTCGTATATTTGGGACGTTACTAATTCAACAGAAATTTGACTTGGTTTAGTAGAAAATACTTAAGTGTTTTTACAATTATTTTCGCCCTTATAACTTTACATGCATATAAGATCCGCAATACGTTAAAAATATAATAAGCATTCAATTGTTATTTGAATTAACAACCATTGAGATTATAACAGACATTATCTATATAATAATTTTTCGATCATTTATCATATTAAGTTTTGCTCGCCTAAAAATTTTCTTGCAAGCTCACAAATTTGATCGTTTCTAAAGCATATTTACTAACACTAATATTTACAGAAAACTACAAAACTCTGCACTCGCAAATACTTATGGTTATTGTAATAAAATACACATATAAATAATAAATAAAGGTTAGGTAGCATCGAACAGCAGAGAATGTTAATTAAAAATATGTTGGGTAGCAAAAATATCTTAAAAATATAAGTGTGTAGGTATTCTCTGTCACCCAAAGCATAGTCATAGCTTCGATGTAAAATGCGAGTTCATCTCCAGGTGTACGCCACATGCGGCAACCTTTGATCTTACAGTGGCACCCTTTGACAAGATGCGGCACGTGCCAAGGCGGTGAGACATAAAGGCGACCATATCTAAGTGAATAGCCTATACCACTGCTACAGGCGTAACAAAGGCAACACAAGACTTGAGTGACAAGACAAGAGATCGACTAGTCCCAGGTTATGAATCACGTCGATCACAACGAGCCGATCTTGAGACTAATTTTTTGCCATGACCTAGGGTTTAAGGTAATAATAATAAATCCCCAGACAAACTCACCAACTGTATGGCCCCAAAGTAAGCAGAGCTTCTATTACGATGACCATACAGCGAACTGGGGCATCAAGAATAAATATACATTCAGAAATTACATACATATAAATATCAACAACCATGACCCGAGAACAAACTTTTAATGTATGCACGATTTAAGTGAATGATTTTGCACGATTTACTTTTAAGATTGACAAATAGTTTGTATGCAAAAACAGTTTGTTGTACAGCTTTCTATATAATTTTGATAATGTCAGTTTTTTAGTTGATCCATACCACAACAGCATCAGCCCCCCCCCCACTAATAGTGATATTATAAGGTCCACAGCACTAGGACTTTCTTAGGGGAAGCCTTTCCACCACTTTTTTTTTGGTCGCCTATGCAGCACCCTCCGCGGGGACGGAGGTGGAATATGCGTCATGCATACCTCCGCAGCCGGTCTTCGGGGTGATGTGGAACTCACCAAAGTGGTACCTACCCAATAAAAACCACCTTCACGGCTGTGGCATAAGAATGCTGTGCAGCCTTCATCGGAACGACACCCGGTTAGGGAAGGGGTCCGCATTTTCACCATACTCACATACTCACTGAAGAAAAAGATCAATTTTTTTTTCTGTCGCCACCAGATCCATTGGCTTTACATATTTTCATGAATTTGTTGAATTTAAATTATTTACAAAAATTCACTAAATAGAAAAAATATATTTTATTTCAGCATAATAAAAAAAATATAGACTTGTTGAAAGCCGGCTGAAAAAAAGTAATATATGGTAAAATAAAGATAAAAAATAATAGCTAGTTTTGTATATTAATTTTCATATAGGAATGTAGACTGATTGTTATATAATATAAGTATATGTTAAAAACATACAATATATACAAATTATATAAGTTTTTTCACATGTTTACACGGAGTTAACACGGATGTTACCGTGTCTTACACTCCGAGTGGTTTCTTAGGGAGAAGATGGATGGCACCTTAAATATTTACAGGTTCTTAGCTGCTGCTCAATTCCTAACAGATAAACCTAGTAATTCTTTATCAAATTTTTTGTTTTTACTTTCACTCAAGAAGGTCGAGTTCCCTGGACGCATCCCTGAATAATCTTCTCTCTAATTTCCACAAATTTTACAGCAATAAAATAATTGTGTGCTTTTTTGAAATATGTGTTTATATCAAAACTCTTAAATATTTCTATTTGTACCTCCAAACAACTGTGACAAAATAAGTTTTAACGATATGTCAAACTGTGGCATACCCAGTTGCATTGGTGCAGCGATGCCAATCAAATAAGACAGGGTTGTGTTGAGTCACTAATTGACTCGTCTATCACAAAGTCCCATCGAATATAGGGTGCACGTGCCGTTAAGAACAAAGCGTTTATGTTGCCAAAATTGTGTTATAACCCGTGACAGGTGTTTTGTCTTGGCATGTCATGCTACGCCCGCTGACAGGCCTGTGCCACTCAAAGTAATTGTGCGCGCTATGTAAATACCGCCCCTAGGTCGCCGGCGGCTCTTAAACGCGGTTTACATGTATTAAGTAGTAATGTAGTAACTAAATATGAAGTTACTACATTTCAATTGTGTGTCCAAACGCATTAAATACTTAAGCTCCTTAGTTCAATAACGATGGACGGTCAATAACTTAAGGAATTCGTCAATTCTGTACTTAGATTTGTGGTTAGCGGGATTTTGGAGGAGGCCAGAGAAGAATTGGTGTCAGATTAAAATCTCTAAAAGACTATGTTTATTTCTGAAGTATTTACTTCGTATATTTCACAAGCATTCTTATTTTGAATATTCTTCAACAAATTTTAAAGTACTACAACAAAAGTTTATGTTCAGACAATTTGTAAATGTATAGCATAGGAAAATTCAAAGTAAATGAAATTTTGTCCCCGGGGATTGAAATTTTAATTTAGGTGGATTCAACTTTTTTTGTAGTAAGACCGTATATGTTTTAATATCCTCTACCTAGACGCTCGACAGCTTACTAACCTCATGTCTACCATATGTAACTGATACTCCGAACCTACATGTACAATCGCCGAAAGCGCACGTCCCGCATTAAATAATAAACAAATACTTTCTTAGATAATGTTAAAGCTTTGACAAATAGGCTAGCTATAAAAGGCTAAACCTCATGAGAGAGATCTTTGATCTCAACATGATTATCCGGCGAATAAAGCAAGTTTATAAACAACTATGGCCAAGTAATGTGCCAGTTGATTGTCCATTTACTCCAGTTATATACTTCTACCGATTTACTTATCTATCTAAGGATATACATAAATTTATTTTCAAAGAGCAAATCAATAAAAAATTTAAATAATCTTATCTCTAAATTAATCTGGAATAAAATCCCAATTTTTTTCGAAAATATATATAAATAATCATTTTTGTATCCAAAACATTGTGTAATCAATGGGTTGGTGTAATATAATTGTTATTGATATACATATAAACATGAGCAATTATAAGTATAGTGAGAATGTCCAACTATTATTAAATCACAATGGGATATTAAAACATTTACAGTCTTACTACAAAAAAAGTTGAACCCACCTAAATTAAAATTTCAGTCTTCTGGGACTATTCATATTGATTTTCATTTATTTTGAATTTCCCTTTGCTATATATACATTTAGAAGTCGTCTGAAGATAAATTTTTGTTGTAGCAAGGCCGAATTACTGGAAGATTTGAACAGACCTTAATAAACCATTTGTCTGGTTTTCCGGAACCGTCTCAAAGGGCTATTGTTCCCCGCTTAGTTTATTCAATTTGCTTTGCGGATTATGCAATGGACAGCTTGCTCACAAAGCAAGAATAGACTTAACTTGTCTTCGAGTACAAGATTAAGGTCTGTTCTGGACATAAATTGAAAACGAAATAACCACAGCAACAACAATAAAAGTTAAATATAAAGCACTTTTAGGAGTTAAGAAGAGTAAAGGATAATTTCGTGTTATAGTGCTTTCGTACATGAAATTATAAAATTTTTATTAAAGTCTCAATTTGTTTTGATTGAGTAAAACGAATGTAATTTGTTCTTGAAAAAATGCCTGTCTTAAGCTCCTTTTTCTTTTGTGTCTCTCTCTTAAGTACTACTTATTTATGCCACTCTTTCTGTTATTCGACAAACATACACATAATTTAACAAGATTTTTATTGACAGAAACGATTTGTTTTTGTGTATTTACATGGAATGCTCATGAATTAAATCGTTAAATTGTTTATCTTTTCCGTATCCAAAGGGAACATGTAAAATCTCAAATAATGGTCAAGTAAAGCTTACTTCGAAAAACCTTTTTATTACCCCAAAAAATGCTACATATATTTAATTGGTCGTGTTAAATGATATTCATTAAGTTCGCTTATTAAACGCACAAGATGGCGTTGGTGAACCAATTAATTTAGCGTATCATTATTTAAATTGCTCGGCAGCACAATTTCACTTTGTAATAAACACCGCAGGCTACATATTAATTAAATTAATATACTGTTTTATTGGTATTGTTGGTCCCATTATTTGTTACACGAATATTTAGTTTTAAGTTTTATCGAAGTTAACAAATCTAATGATCAAACTTCGTAAGCGATGTCAATCATATGATTTTTTATACTTTATTGAATAAGCGAGTTCTACAGCGAACAGAAAATAACAATAAATAGCTTATTACGCTTATCAGTGATTTTGGAAAATTATCTTTAAGATATATCTCATCTACTGTAGTTACCCTTATGAACCTAACCCAAACACAAGCTCTAGTTTAATACATTATTCCTACGAAAACATTTAATACTTTAAAACTACATTCACGTATCTAGTTTTATATTATCTAGGGATAAAATCTTGCGAGCCATTGTTTCTCTCGTTTTACATTTGTTTCTTTTACTCAAACGGCCCGTCTTGAAATTGTCGTTTAAAAAGGTACTTCTTAATATATATCTCACAGAAAAACACATATGTAGATAATTTTGATTGAACGCTACTGTTAGAATTTTTAGCGTTCTTCAACAGTTATAGGACAACATCTGAATTTCATCACCATGTACCAGGGTTACCAGGGTACAGGGTACCATACCAGGGTTTTATTACCAGGGACCTGAACGGGTTATTAAGTTCATAACAATTCCCGAGTTAATTGCGTGACAAACTTTTGAACTCATACCTGATTCTGCAATTACGGGGGGCTTTGGAGAAAACCTTGATGCCTACGTAATACGGCTTTCGTGCTAAACTTGTTCGAGCAGCGTTTTGATAGATAGTCATTTCACTTCTCTTAAATGTGGATTTTTGCACACAAAAACACTTAACTGTTAAGTGTAAATAATGATAACTTCACTAGTTTTACACGTTCACCACGTTTCTATATTCTAGTCGGCTGTAACGATTCAGGTGTTGGCAAATGTCCAAACCTCTTTCATTATTCTCTGGCTTTCGAATGCAGCGAATACACTAAAGCTTGGAGCTTAGAATTTAACTCTTTAACGACAGCAATAAAGGTCGAAGAGATATTTTCAATTAGAGAAGGCATGAAAAGAGGTACATCAAAGGAAGCAATCTGTGAAATATCTGTGAAAGCCAGTTTTCGTACATAATCGAAGCGTACTGTAATATTTATTTGAAAACTTCAGTAAACAGCTTCGTTCGATGCCGCTCGGGATCCATATATTTTAATCTTGATAAATTCACACATCAGCGAGGAGAAAAGTTTGTGAGAAACCATTCGTCTTCAAAGTAGACCAAGGGTTAGGCTGATAAATTGCTCCTTAATTGAAAAACAAAATGTATAAGAGGTAAGGTTTTTGAAATGTGTTTCGAAACATCGATGAGGTTAAATGGTATAAAAGTAATGGTAAATAATAATTGGCAACTGACATTTACAACAATTACAATCGCTAGAAATGTATATTAAGATTTTAGATAAGAAGTTTGTAAACAGTATTAGTATTAATGATCCGTTACTTAACAAAATTACTGAACGATAACAATTATTCGGATAGCTCCATAAGTAACTCACAAATTCCTTCTTGCTCAAAAAGCTTCGTTCTCTGTACTTAAATATAACGACGCAGCATGTACTCTCCACTTATGTCATCTTTCAAAAGCACTCAGAGTCAAACAAGTTGACAAATTTTAAGCCATTTCAGTGACAAAGCGAGCAACGCGCGACGCCCTCGCGGGGAATACCCGACATTCCGCCTGTTGCCAAATAATTTCGTTTGGTCGGGACGCGTCGCATTCTACCCGCAGAGCCTAGAAAAACTTCCCCCTTCTGCTCGTACGCGAAGTGAGTGAAAGAGAGGAGGACACTTGAAGGGAGCTAAATCACGTCGGCCGTGACGTAATAAGCACTTAGGCAGTTGTTGAGTTTTCCGACTGACCCGTCAACGTGGAGGGTTCTGCTGTCGATATTATTCAACCTTGTTAGTGATATTTTGAAGTCATTGAATTTAAATAATTAATCCATGTATTATGCTAACCACAGATGCCAACGTGGCAAATAATGTTATAGTATGCACCTTTTTATTAAAGTAGATTATCCGCTCATCAGGAATTTTATGACCGACAATTCTCCCTACATTTCTTACATAATAAAATTGATTTATATTGCTAAGTATGATTAACTTTACAATACGTTTACAATATAAAATTCGGCTATTTGATAATATAAAAATAATGAAATATTTATTGCCATCAGCATATACAATGTATTTTAAAAGCAATTCGCATTACTAGACATAAACGATTATTAATATTTGCTAAAAAAAAAACACTGATAAACTTATCTATTTTTAGTCGGATCATCAAGTCATTAAACAAAATCATTCGTCGTGTGCAAGTAAAAATCTTGTTTCTTTTAATGCATGCCGTGACTTGACGCCACCGTGTGACGTCACAGGCCAGTCTCAACGTCGTCGTATTGCTGGAGCAAGCTTTTTGACAGCTCAATCATTGTAATTTGTAATGAGTTTTTATGAATGAATTACTTAAAATAAATTAAAATCAGTATTTTTTCTAGGGTCCTTATATACCACAAAATAATGTGAGATGGTTTTCGAAAAATATTCAAGTCGCCTAATGTTTAAATTCTTTTCAAATAAAAAACATGCTGAATCTTTTACGAAACTTAAATTCTAACTTTATGTGAGAATGACTCAATATTACTTGTCAGGGAGCATTAATTTTCTCCGGTACGTTTCCCTCCTCGCTTGGAACGTCGAGTCTCATCACGAAATCCGCTTGAAGATGGCATTAATTTCCAAGAACAATACCCGTTAATAACTTAAAAGGTTTTCAGGGACGCCCTGAGTGTTCTTTTGAATTTCTGCGACATTAAATTAAAAGAAGCGTTTATATATCTAGTGGAAAAAATAATTATTCAACCAATGAGCTTGTAGTTCTGTGTTGCTTGAGTGTAAACAAAATTACCGCTATCTGAGTTTAGAAAGGTTTATTTATTACCGGCGGACGGACATTAACTGGTCTAGTACTGGCTCTGCCTGTGTAATTTCTTCTATACTTAAGTATTCAATATTCAAAATAGCAGAACTGTCGCTGAAATAATCTGGCATTGGTTCAAAAACTATTATAAATTTCGTTCATAAAGTTTTTTTTTTCGTAGACTTTAAACTGTTGTTTATTTATTCGTTTTTAAGATAAGGTTCGCAATATTTCAATAGGTTTTTTACAGATTGCACTTTGGAGAGTGTACAAATGCTCTTTTTCAGCTGATCGAACCTTCCCCCTTTCTCCACCGATCAACCAGACGCAGACAGAAGTTTCACCCGTTTGTGGTTAGCGTGCCGATGAGCCGAACTAAACGGTTCGATAGCTCATTTTTGGTTCGTGTTGCCAAAGAGTGGAACGATTTGCCTGCGTCTGTTTTTCCAGACAAATATAACCCTGGAGCTTTCAAGTGTAGAGTGAATAGGTACCCCTTGGACAGGCATGTATGATCCTCGTCTTCATCGTCACTTTCCGTCAGGTGAGATGGAAGACAAACGCCTTCTAATTATTAATTTAAAAAAAAGGTTAAAGAAATCACGAATTTAGCCAGCTAACCAGAATGCAGCTCAACTAAATAATCAATGACCATAAACGTTAAATATTAATCTAAAACCGACCGTAGCAAGGTCCCTCGAGGCGCTCCGTACCATCAAAGCCGCTTGCCTTAACCGGACAATTTAGCAAAAACAATGGCCGCTCGGTCCTCCGCCCCAGGGGCTAATCCTGCGCTGCTATGCCACTTACACCGAACACCGAATAATCATTTAATTAATTATCTCTGTTGACGCATTGATATAGTTGATTAGACTCATTGGTTAATTTAAAGCTTAATATGTGGGCAATTCATGCGTGTTTAATACTTGGTTTGGTTCGGGGATTCGTTCATTCAAGCGTCATATTAAGCTAATTAAGGTTTGTGAATTCAATCACAGCTTTGTAATAAGCCATCAATATTTAAATTAATACTATTTTATTTTCAGAACCGAGTGCGAAGTTATTTTATGATGTATATATGAAAATAAGAAAAACTGTATCAGATAGAAACGAAATTCTATTAATAATTAATAATTTAGAGTTGTTAGACTTGTACTGAACCTCAAATATATGTTGTGTTTTTGACCTTAAATGTGAGCTTTAATTTGTTCGATCTTTGAGGAACAACTATTCTTTTATTCGGAACATTAGGGATCAAGTAACGAAGTCAGTGAACCTCGTAATACTTAATACAGATTTAGATGATGCCGATGACGTAAACTTACCCTTAGCTAGATAACTCGTCAAAACAATCCCTAAACGATATATGTTCAAATAGCAGTAAAAATATATCGAATAATTATATAAAAGAATGCACAATATAATTGCAACAGAAATTGCAATTATATTGTGTAAAGTTGATCAATACATACCACACTGGCACAAAAATGAAAATGTATAAAACTACTAGAGTTATAGTCCCTAAACGAGCATCCGGCACGCGCACATACAGGCGCACTCGCGCAGTGCTAGAGCACTCTCAATATGAAAACTACGCAATTTTTAACCAGATTCAACTCAATCAACTTGGAGAGCGTTGAATGACCTGCCTCGCTTGTGAAAGCGCCCATTAAGTTATAATAAAATCATGGACTCGACGGCTCGTCCTACTCAACACAAAGGAGCACTGTGTGAAATTTAAATAATTTCTGTTGAGTAGGATTGTTATAATTTTGCGCATCAATGCAATTTACATTTTAGTGTCAGACTTTCAAAAACAAATTAACAGAGCGGAATTGATTTTATTCGTTGATTATTCGGTGCAAACTTTAGGACAGTGTATCTTTAGAGTCCCTGCACTTATTGATTGTAGCACGAATCACTTCAGCTTGTAATCCTCATAACACCATGACATCATCACAGCGTCTAAGACACATGGCACAAAAAATAATTAAAATTTACTCTAGGATACCCTTTTGATACCCAATCATGTACCTCCGCTGTGAAAAGTATTTCAGAACATTAATTCGTCGGCTTTCATCAATGTTATAATAATAAACCAAACTTTAATGGTTTCAGGACAAAGAAAAAAGTATAATATTATAACAATAGGTCCAACACAGAAAAAATATATAAAATTATACCAATAGGTCCTACACAAAAAAAAGTATAAAATTATACCAATAGGTCCCACAAAGAAAAAAACTATAAATTATGCCAATAGGTCCCACACAGAAAAAAAGTGTAAATTATACCAATAGGTCCCACACAGAAAAAAAGTATAAATTATGCCAATAGGTCCCACACAGAAAAAAGTATAAATTATACCAATAGGTCCCACAAAGAAAAAAGTATAAATTATGCCAATAGGTCCTACACAGAAAAAGAGTATAAAATTATACCAATAGGTCCTACACAGAAAAAAGTATAAAATTATACCAATAGGTCCCACACAGAAAAAAAGTATAAATTATGCTAATAGGTCCCACACAGAAAAAGAGTATAAAATTATACCAATAGGTTCGGCTTTTTTCTGCGTCCTAAAATCATTAATGTTGATAATGTATAATATTGTGCACTATAACAATGAGTCGCTTTTTTCACAGTCACTGATGTATTAATAACCAAGTAATTAAGTCAGTTTCACTATTATCTAAACCCTCTCAAGCATCGAAGTTCCATTACAGTAGGTACATGTACATTCCAGTGTTGCCATGTTGCCTTTGCTAATTCCAGGAATCGAAACCTAGTTTCCAATATATCCAATAAGTGGTTACTAGCAAGATCTTCGTACATCAGTAATTGCTTCAACTAATCACGACAGAGTTACTTTAGGGCCGAGTCAGCAGCAGGAATATTGTCAATTTAGACAGAATCAACTTGGTTTAGTAAATTAATTCGTATTATAGTATGTTATATTTGGTATATGCTTCTGCATATTATGTCTATTGGTTTATAAATTCGCCAATCGTTAACTAGAAATGTTAACTGAAATTTACTGCAGTTTATTTTATAAAAACACGATACTTCGAGTTTACCTTCTCTTGGGCCTTGCAAAAATCATGAACGAAAAATTATTCTAGATGTTAGAGTGAATATTAATTTATGTAATTTAATTAAATTTTTAATTTGTACTTAAAATTGTGTTGATAGCAGACCAGTATTACCTAACACTTAACACTTCGTGTAACCTTCATGTAAATGTTTTTATCAAAATGTTATGAAGCATCATATGTACCAGTGACCAAAAATTTTCTCACTCTCTTATTTTATTACTGTTAACAGAGAAATGAAAGTTCGCTCGCTACATTGTATATCATAGTCCAGATTAATGCCCGGTTGAACCGGCGGGTGGCCGACAGCTAATTTCACAGGCCGGCGGCGCGGGCGGCGCCCACCGTCCCGTCGTAACCCGGCCGGCTTAACTCCGACGTTATTTAATGCGATGTCATAACATCGCTTGAATAAAACTTTCAACTTTGTGGATAAACAAACTGAGGTATATTTTTTGTCGTGCTCGCAAAGGATTAACTTTTAACCGCATTTGGCTACTAAAAGAATAGCAGTTATGCATTTTCGTGAAAGCAAGCTGATCATTTTATTCGTAAATTGTAAAAATACGTGATGCTGATTTCAAACAATCTAATATCGAATATCTAAAGCGTCATTGTCACTAAAGTACGTCTTCTTATGGTAGCGTCGGGTGACGGGTCGCTCACTTCCCTCTAATGTGGTTGAGGAGGGCGATGGCTGGATCCCGCGTTAACTCGTGAACGGGTGCCGTTTGAGGGTGTTCGTCGTGTAGATACTTGGGGGGAGGGAGACTTGCCGAGCTAGCAGATGCAGAAAAGAATAATTTTGTATAGACATAAAGAGACTCTGTAAAGTTATTTTGAAAAAAAAAAATACCCATGAAGTTTCTTGCCAGTTCTTCTTCACGAAGGTTTTTTTCGAACTGGTGGTAAAATCATGTTTCATTTGACGTCAATAAGAACAAGTAATTGTCAATGTTGAGAAATAAATATTTCATTTCATTTCAATAGCGAATATTACCTGCAAGTTTTTCGCCAACTCCTAATGGCTTTAACAATTTTGTTTTTAAGATTACCAAAGTTACCACAGCTCTGTTAAATAATAATAAATCGACGTACAAAATCAAAAAGCTGGCTTGTCGTCAAAGAGTGTCCCCTGCGCAACACATGCCAGGTGCGGCACGTAACGCGACGTACGCCGGCGGGAAAGGCAGCGTTATTTTTCCTGCTAAACAGTTAGGAGGCTCTTTCTATATTTATTACAGGAACCATCTGCTGCCAACTACGCTCCCCCAGGGGCCGAGGCTGCCTTACCAGGGGTTGTGTGTTCAATGTAAAATGCTTTCCTGAAACGTGGCAGTTTTTGTACGGAAGTTTTACTGCCGTTAATATAACACTTGTTTGCTTGAGTTGATAATATGCAAACACGTATTTTGGATGGGTCCTGTGTTTTTAAGAAAGGAGTCATGAACCGTGTAATTTCTTATAGTTTACTAAAACTAAAAGTATTTTCAATTAAGTTATATTTAATGTTACGTAGATTTATTATTGCTACTCATAATAGAAAGAACATACGAAATTACCTACAAATCAATAATGCTACGCCGCTACGGCTATCATTAAATCAAAAACAAAATTAAAAAATGTCTCTATGGTAACTAAAATATAGCATAAACAAGAATAATATTCAACAGTACTATATATATTTTCTATTCTATAAAAATAAACCAAAGTCCAAACATTGGGTGTTCAGTTTCCAAAAGTTTCCGACTCAAGTTGCACGACGCCCAAGTATATGGAAATGTGTCGGCGAAGCGCCGCGACGGAATGTAGGTCACACCCGCGGCTTCCCATGGGGCTGGGGCTATTCTGAACCGCGATCTACAATACCCAGGCGTTTTCATAGGCATTGAACAATTTATAACTCCTTTCTCGCTGGATCACGAATCTTTGAAAAACTGACTTACATCATGAGATTTAAAATAAACTGAATTTTTGTAATAACCATAGCCAGTTTTAATTATGATTTGCAACAGATGCAAAAAGAGAGTTTGATGAAAGATCGCTTACCGAAGTAGGCCCCGTTTCTCGGCGCTCCATGTGAATCTACAAACTTTGCGCGACCTCCTTAAGATCAACTGTAAGTGCAGTTCTCCTGAGATATATATGATAGTGAGGTAAGTATAAACTAAGCCCAAGAATAATAAAATGTGATAGAAAATTGTGAAATTTTAAAATACGAAGCAAAAAAATTTTTTTGATATCACTTCGAAAATATCGTAGAGGTCAAGGCAGCCGATCGGGTAATATTCAGGCTATATATAAAGGTGCCACCTTCCGTTAGTGTCGGTAAAACTCGAACTGCAAAAGTCGGGCGACATTCTCCCAAAGTTGTTGTGTTTATATATTATGTTATTGATATATTCTGTTTTGCCACGCAGCCGAAATTCTGAACCCAATAAGTGGGTAGTTTTTATTTGAAAGTAAAAAATCATTTAAATTTTTCGAATAAATATATTTTTATAAATTTAAAAATTTTCTCGAGTAATGTGAAAAAAAGTTTTTATGTATAAAACGCTGGCGCGTTATAACTTATTTTGAAAATTCGATTATTTAAGTAAAATATATATTTGTTACAAATTTAATTTAAATTTAAGCGGTCGCATAAATTTGAAGGATTTTTAAAGTAGTGGTCGTCTTTTGACCGCTGTTATGGAAGAAAACGTGCTAAGTGAAAAATTTGATTCAACAAAACCGGCGAATCACATACGAGGAGATTCACAGTCTGCAAACTGTTTTTTGTTTTTCTCAAAACTTTCTGAGTTTCCAAAGTAACAATTGTGAATTTTTATTACGCAACTATTTAAATAATGTTAGTTTTGTTCAATCAAATTACTATTACAATCTTGGTCTCACTTCATGAAACAAGTTATTACCGTTAAGTAGGTATTTTATTAAAGTATCGCTTACTTCGTAATGCTGTAATGCTAGATAAGAACAATTAATGGATCAATAAATATCCCGGGATGTTTCCAGAATAAGTTTCAAATAAGTTATTGATGGGCATAAATCTTTTTATCAGACACCTTTAAAAAAATTGCTTCAGCATCGTCGGATTTGCACCGTAAAAGAATGGTTTGGAATTTCACAACCATCACACTTCGTTAATATAATACCGTCGTTATGAAGATTGAGATTGATTGATTGATTGATTGATTGATTTAAGAACTTTAAGAACTTAAATAAAGACGTTTCCGCATACTTTTAGAAATAGATGTCGTTATTGTATTTCCCCTCTTTTATTAGTAATGTAAACATATCAAATATAGTTTTATTTATAATTATATGTAAATCGTTTTATTCCGGTGGTTGGAGACGCTGTTTGCTGAAATATGCAACGAGCTTAGTTCAGCAGCGAATATATTATTATTATTGAATTAAATTTTAAATTAGTTTCTCACACCAAAAGAGGTTAATACGTCTTCATATGGGAGTTACCTATGGTGAAGCGTTTATTGTTATTATGGTTTTTGATTTCATAGCAGTCTAGTGAAACCTTCAATTCCCATCAGTGTTGAATGAGTAACAAAAACATCCAGACCTAGCTAGCAATTTTCGTAGAATTCATGATCGTTTTTACCAAACACAATCCACATTTACAAACAAAGAAACGAGATAGCTAAATTGTCAAAAAACACATTTTATGGTGACCGCAAACAAACAAAATACACAGTAAATCCAGATCGGGCTCCGTATCTCTTTGATCAAATTCAATTTCCCTCGGAGTCGAAGTTTTCACGAAAAATAGAAGCCGACGTACTTTTGTAGAACCAGAATTCTAGGGGGGAAGTGTAACTTATACAGTCACAATGTTGGGCTAAAAACCTACTTATGATTTTGTAGTTTACATATATAAATGTCTTTCTTCTCCTGCTGATAATATAATAATAATAGAAGTATACTTTAACTTAGATTATTTTCAAATGGAGTCCGAGAATTATGTTCTTATCGACACCTTCTAGACGTAACACTCGAAGCCCAGGGCTTGAATTTGGGTGACCGTTTGTATGAATATATTTATATGTGAATGATTATTTGGGGTTCAGTCCGTGTTCCTTGTAAGATCGTTCATAACATTTGGTGCTTCTGTCTGAGATTGTAATTAGAGAATATTATTTTACCTACGTAATTTCTAACCCAAGGCTTTTTCTATAAAACGTTGCAGCTGTAAGAACATGCCTCCCCTCTGGTAGCGGCGCGTCGCGACATTGTCAACAAGTACCCTCTTATTCATCCCCATCTCACCCTCTACGACCCCGCCAAAGCACTAACACACCCTTGAAATCAAGTTGCTTGACACAGAAAAAACAAGATTTTGCATGAATTCGACTCCGATAGAGACACATAATAAATTAGAAGGCGTTCGGTTTGTCATTTTTTATAACTATTCTTTGAATCAGTTGGAAGAAATACATTTTTGTCTGATTTATTGGCTATTAAAGTCACCTGTTTCGCTGGTAGAAATTTGTGCACAATTAAACAACTAACAACGGTTTGATCGTCGAATCGTCATTTCCCTTGTAGGTATTCAAATTCTACTATACTTCAAATTCTATTATAGATATAATTTTAAGGGTAGCTTTCGGTTGGGTAGTATTTCATAGGCTAGAACGCAAAATCAGCACCCAGCGTGCGTTTTTATCCGCATTGCATGTAGCTGTGAAACAGGCGCGAGGCTCGATGTGCAAAAGCCATGAGCTCCACATCGATGCGAGCGGGAACTGTTGAGCGTGGCGGCGGGGCGGGGTACGGGGCGCGGGGTTCAGATTCAACTGGTGCAATGCGACGCTCCCTCCGCAGTTTGTTTTTGCCATTGTTTCCACGCATATTTGGCGCCGTTCCACCCCTTCACCCTCTCGGCTGCTTGCCAACACACACTACCTACAGCCATAACATCTTGTCAAAGACTAATATACATTGCATAAAATAAAGAAAGTCGTAATAATATGCTATGTAATCAGGTAGCGTGCGTTCCAAATTAGCAAAGCAGTATTCCGGCGAGCGCTCTCGCTTTGGTAAACATTCATAAAGAATTCCGTTTTGACTGTTGGTTCTGTTTTAATTGTTTAAACATTATGCATGAGTTGACACTTCAGAATCTGAATTGCAAATAGTCCGCGGCTGAACCACCGCCGCCGGCCGACTGTGCGGCGCTAGCACCGGCCGTTGCGGTGTAGCTTACTATACGAGCACATTCAATATTACAGCTTCATTACAATATTCAAACAGCATATGGCTCGAATTTAGTTTTACTGCAGTATTTTTGTGTTTAGTGAACATTGTAACTCAAGCAATTTTGATACTTTATGTGAATAAATTAAATAACGTTTTTCATGACTATAATTTGCTTATGTTCTAGTAAGAAGCATTGTGTTAAGGTGATTATTGGTAGACATTCACTACTAAATGTAAGAAATGCTATTAAGTCTTAAAAGATCCTGGTTGCTACGTAATGTACATTGTAATATGCATTTGTAGCTAATAGGTTAATGCCACTTTGAATCATAGTTAGAATTCTATCGCAACAGTTTATAACAATGTACTTATACTAAATAGGCTCTCGATAGCAATGCCGCTATTTTCGTGGGTTTTTATTGCATTGGGATTGGCTAGTGGCGGGGTTTTTGACAAAGTCTCTTGATACTTTCTAAAATAAAGTTGATACAGTTTAGAATTACAAATGTCAGCGGAATACAATAGAGAGTAATCGATGATAATAGATATTTTTTATCTATGTGATAAAATAATTTGTTCAATTGCTTCGAAAAGATTTTTAAATATTTTATGTTCAGAAATCAGAATATCAGGATATGCTAAGGGATAAAAGGATAGAGTTGGAATAAATAAATAATTATTTATTTCCGGAATGGAAAACTAAAGATTTATCGAAACTATTATTTCATGAGTCCCTTGCTGACATAAAAGACATCAAAAATGAAAGACTGCGACTTTATATTGTATATTTACAGTTAGAATGCGTTTTAACAAACAAAGGCTTAATAAAAACTCGTAAGCGACACTATGTACAATTAATTGAAAATCCAGCACTGGCTCTTTTCGCGCACATGCGACAAGGACTGTTCCATTGTGTCCCTGTACACGGGGTTTCCTGTGGGATATTGCAGGAATTGAAAATTGGAGGAATTTGGAGGCGGGTTGGTGAAGCCGCGTGGTTGTCGTTGGCAAATGGAAGTTCACCCGGAGTTTGCGTCGCGCTTGACGCACTGCATGCTCCGTCAGAGCGAGGGGCTTTTTTGTTTAACCACTTATACACCCTGCGTGTAGACAACGCTGGAGGTCCTTTTTGAGCTGTTATGCTTGTGGATCTTTTCTTTTAGATCAGGTATTTGAATAAAATATATTTAGAAATCCGTCGTATATATACGACATAAGTATAAACCTTGATATGATAATAGTGAACTACGGTCAAAACCAAAACAATTAGAACTCAAAAAGTAGACATGGCCAATAAACTAACTTGCATCTATGTACATCACAAACAATGTTTTTGAACACAGATGTTTGTATTCGGTCTTGGTTGTTTATGTTTATATTCATATTCATTCTAGGTCCCCCCCCAAGTTCGCGGTAGGCTCATCCACACTGGTATTGTAACACAAGCTCTGGTTAGTTTGGGGCCATACAGTTGGTGCATTTGTCTGGGGATTTATTATTATTACATATTAAATTTCCAATCTCTTAAGTGAAAAGACCGGTAACAGATCTTGATTTATAATTTTCTTTACATATTTTTTGGTAATACTAAAAATCATTAAGAAATTACGAAATGCATTTCATTCTGCCTTCACTCGTCGAGGGATCGAGGGAGTGAATTAGCGAGAGAATTAGCAGAGAGACGAATACTAATATATCCAACTTGGTCTGAGGATAGAGGCTCTGTATGCTGAAGTACGGGCTATTA
Organism: Marasmarcha lunaedactyla; assembly: GCA_923062675.1. Taxonomy (NCBI): domain Eukaryota; kingdom Metazoa; phylum Arthropoda; class Insecta; order Lepidoptera; family Pterophoridae; genus Marasmarcha; species Marasmarcha lunaedactyla. The sequence goes on along the minus strand of OV281339.1, from coordinate 4,224,712 downwards.
TGAAGTTCGGCAACATATGCGGAACCTAAAATAATTGTACATAGGATTAAGTATAGGCTAAAAAAAATTATAATTAACCTATTCTTCTTTGGGGTGAGGTATGGGGTTGCACTGATTTGTTGTAAAAGTTAAAGTTGTGTTCTGTTTAAGTAGTACTTTATTATTTATAATAGTTACACACAGTTTATCTTATGAATAGTTATAGAAAGTTAAAAGATTATGTTAAATGTTACGTTAGAATGAGTAGCGCACGATCGGTTCGACAACGCGGTTAATACGTACTAAACTAAAATTAGGTTAACCATTATTGAAATTACTGCAATATAACGTCAGTCCGATACAGTTAAAAAGTGTTAGGTAGCAACGCACTTAACATCTTGCGGAGGGCAAAGATGACAACTGAACTATAAAAATTTAAAAAATTGTTACAAACATATAACTATAACAAATAAAAAGTTTACACGCGCTGAACGCAATAAAGTTTGAATTATTCACTATCGCTGAAGGCGATTTTTCTTAAAACTATTCGGGTTGTCCCCCTTTCTTTATCACGCACTGCACTATCACTTTGGTTGTTCACAAACACTTTAGCACTGTGGTCCAAAACTTCACCATGCCCCGCCACTGCCGGCTCCCGGGCGGCAGCGGGCACGGCAACGGGTGCGGCAGGGTCCAGGTCCAGGTCCAACGACGACCCCCACGGCAGCTGCGACTCCCAACATGCTTTATATCAACGTGGGTGGAAACGTTGTTTATCAGCAGTTCTTGCTGTTTAATCGTCTTGATTTCTTCATCAATTTCATCAAACCATTTCTGGTCTGATTGTGATGAGTTTTCAGGTGGTAAAGTTTCAGTAGTCAGGTTAATTATGTGGTTGATAAGTGCTAAGAGTGGGGTGAAATAAGTGTCCTTATCTTCAATATGGCTCTCAAAATAGTTGTGCGTATAAATAGTAAAATTGTCTGTTTTTGTTTCACAGATATCCTGTAAATAAATAATGTTTTCTCCGGTCAGCTGATAGGCCGTAACTTGATCATTACATAATGCTCTGACCTCGCACAGGCCACAACAATAAAATAGGTACTGGTTAAATTTGTTTAGGCTGATCCATGACAGGCGGAGTAGTTTTACATTGATGTAATATTGTTACGCAGAAATCATAATCCGCTTTTAATTTATAAATGGATCGTTTTAGCTGACACAAGTAGGTCAATGTGTCGCACTTGCTGCAATGTCCTATCTCTGTTTTCATCATTGGAACATACGAGTCCTTGTGCAGATTTATAGCGACGTAATCTTCTATAGGAATTATTGTTGATGTGCCTTTTTCTGAGTTAAAAGGTATAGGTATAAGACGGTACAGCGTGTAAATATCCCTGATAATCAAAGGTATTGATTGATTAGAAAAATCACGTATTGTTTTGTCATCTTCGCTTTTATGTTTACAAGATGATAAATATTTTTCATATTATGGTAGATATCATCAATAGGTATAGTTAGGTCTTTTGATAACTATGTTGAAATAATTCCAAGTTGTGTTCTAGTTGTTGAGGATCCAATATGTGACAGTTGAGTTTTCCGTTGTAAATGTCGGTCTTAGTATCCAAAAGGTTATCCTGGATATGTTTTAAATGAGTCAGAATGTTCGTGGCTGCCATCGCTGACATAACAAATTCCGACATAAACGACTCTTGGTTTATTTGTTGGGCTAAGCTGTTGGTTGTTTTATCCAGGTTTTGTAAATGTTGAGTTACTATTTTACTCTGTTTTTTTATACTGGCTTCTGTCCATTTTAAAAGGTTATTTTCAGCTTCAATTATAGAGGTTTTTGTACTTTTCTGCGCAGTGGTCATCTAGTACTCCGAACAGGCTTTTAGCGAGATATCCGACCCCATTGATTAGGCCGCGCTTGCGTCGTTTGTATGGCGCGTGCGATGTTAGATGTTTATTTAATAAAACTTCATTGTTTATATTTAACTCATTATACAAATGGTTAATTTGTAACACGATCAAGTCGCAGTGTGAATGAACTTTTATTGTTTGGCATATTTTATTTAAATGTTCGTAATAGTCAGTGTAGGGCGTCATACTATGCCAATATGGGTTTAGATTGTAATAAGATATAATTTTCCACTCGTCTCGGATAAACTGCATATTGGCTACGATGTAAAAAAATTTTTTATGGTTACTGTGTAAACGGGTACTATTGAATGCTTGTCCTGTTGTTATAAATGTGGTAAAATATATAAACATTAATGCCATTGATATAAAGCTTCGATGAGGTTTTGTTAGTGGTTGTTGTTTTTTCGTTTCAGTACATTCTTTTTCTTGAATTTCTAGGGGTAGTACAGATGTTTTATCACGGGTCTCTTAAGGATGCCATTTTTAGTTTTCAGAGAAATCACACGTACATGCCCATCGTTTCCTGGGTGTAATTCAATCACTCTGCCCATAGCAATGTCTCCGATTTCCAGATTGTTTTGGGCTTGATGCCATTTAGGTCTTGTTGTTATTTGACTTAAGTACTCGGCTTTCCAGCGCTTCCAAATGTCCATTGTTATCTTTTCAATCAAATGCCATCTTGTTCGCGCGTCCTCTTTATTCTGAATGACTGTGAGTCCCGGTATCCCAGTAAAAAAATGTGCGGGTGTTAAGAAATCGAGATCTTCTATGCTTTCTGTCAGGGCACATAGCGGTCTAGAGTTTAGACACGACTCTAGTTGAGTCGAGATGGTGGTGAACTCTTCAAAAGTCAGCTTTTGAGTGCCAACTACTCGTATTAAATGATGTTTGAGAGACCGCCAGCACTCGGCCACGCTGGGGCATTAAAGTGCCATTCGATGTTCATCTCCGTTATCTCAGAAAAAAAGCTATCGTTAAAAATTTTCTCTAATTGGTGGCACTCTTCTTGTAATGCTCTATTGTAATGCCCTTATCACTATAAAGGTATTGTGCAGTTCCTCGTCTTGCCGCCATTCTTCTCAAGGCTACGATGAAAGCTGAGCTCGATAGGTCGGTAACCAATTCGAAATGCACGGCTTTTGTCACCATGCACACGAAAATAGCTACATAGCCCTTCAGTGTCTAAGAACCCCGTCCTTTACTGGCCTTGATCTCGACCATGCCCGTATAGTCCACACCAGTATGATGAAATGGCTACGTGGGATTGCTTCGAGCCTCAGGTAAGTCTCCCATCAGTTGGTATTGTTTTTGCCTTCATGTTTCCTACACGTGACACATTTTCTCAGTTCCTTTTTGACCGCGTTGTTGCCACCAGTGACCCAGTGTTCCTGCCTGAGCGTAGCCAGTGTCAGCCTTGGAAAGTAAGTTCAAGGACGCCAAACGAGAGCCACTTGGTATGATTTTAGGGTATTTCATTTCCATGTTTAAATTCGCTTTAGCAAGTCTACCACCCACACGGAAAATATCTTCCCGATCAAGAAATGGATTTAAATGAAGTAACTTTGAATTAAAATGCAATTTTTTGTGTTCACGTAAACTGTTAACATCTGTTCTAAATTCAATTCTTTGAATATGTTTAATAATTGCTAATTTTGCAGTTCGCAACTCGTGCAATGTGATATAGTTAGGTAATTGTTTACGTTTCGGTGTCAATGTCCGTTGAACCCATGCTAATATTCTTAATATTTTATTAAATGAACTATGTCTGTTTAGTAATATATATCTATAAAATGTTGATCGTTGTTTGTTTGTTGAAAAATATTAGTAGCACAAATTTTCTTTTCTTGTTCTGTTGTTTTATATACTTCGGTAAGCTTGTGTTTAGGATCAAAGTTAATTAAAAGTTGGGGCCCATTCCACCACAATGAATGATTTAAAAGTTGTTCAGAATACAACCCTCGGCTCGCGGGATCGGCCGGGTTTTCTTTTGTACTGACATATCTCCAGTGCTCAGCAGGCATTATTTCTGTTATTTTTAGAACTCTATTAGCTACAAATGGTTTCCAGCGCCCGGGTTCTCCTTGCAGCCATCCTAAAACTATTTTTGAGTCCGTCCATCCGTATGTTTCAGTTTCGTGATGTGAATACGCTAATTTTATTATATTTATTAGTTGCGATAGTAAGTGAGCGCCGCATAGTTCTAGTTTAGGTAGTGTTCGTTTATTTTATAACGGAGTTACTTTTGTTTTTGATGCGATTAGTATTACGTAGGAGTTTCCTTTTACTCTAGCCTAAACCACACACCCATAGGCTTCCATAGATGCGTCAGAGAAACCATGTAGCTCTATTACGTCATTTTGATTACATAATAGCCATCTTCGTATTTCAACTTTTTAATTAGTCGTAGATCGTTTTGTGATTGACTCCATTCTGTATATATTTCATTGGGTACGGGTTCATCCCATTTCACATTTAATTTCCATACTTTTTGATATAAAATTTTAAGCTTAATTACTAAAGGTGCCAGCCAGCCCAGGGGATAAAAATTTTTTGACATTTCAGAGAGAATAATGCGTTTTGTTATTTTAGAATGTTTTGTATATTCATATTTAAAGGTAAAGACATCAGATACAGGATTCCAACATAAACATGTTTTCACTTTTGAAATTGAAGACTAGATTGCTTTTTTGTTCAATCGGCGGGTCTTTTAACAGTTCTGCGTTGTTTGACGACCATTTTCGTAATGTAAAGCCACCTGATTGTAAGATTCGTGTTCCCTCTTCCAGGCTATAAGCACCATGGACCAAATCGTCAGTGTAGAAAGAATTTTCTATTATTCGCGAAGCTGTGGGATAGCTACTCCGCTCATCAGCTGCCAACTGCCTCAAAGTCATCATGGCTAGGAACGGTGCCGCCTTTGTTCCATACGTTACTGTTCTTAGTTCGAATGACTGAATTGCCTGTTCGGGGGATTCTCTCCACACAACTCTTTATATGGGCTGGTCCTCTTTATTCAAAAGAATATTTCTGAACATTTTTTCATTGTCAGACGGATACTGTCTCCATTTCAACAATAATAATTGCAAGTCTTGCTGAAGGTTAGGGCCGGTATACCGGAGAATCCGGAACATGTCTTACAGGACGCATTAAAAATAACCCTGTATTTTGTTGTAGTAGACCCGACTCGTTCTCTACCATGATGAGGCAGGTAGTACTCGGGTGTCGTGTTATTACTTATAGGCACCATGTGGTTCAGGTGCTCATATTCTTTCATGAAATTCTTATAGGTTTCTGATAATTGATGTTGTTTTCTCTGTTCCTGATTCTTAAATTGAGCAATAGCTTTTGTTTTAAGCCTAACTTCTCTTGAAAATCAGGTTTTATGGGTAGTTTCACTTCATATCGCCCATCCTCGTGACGTATTGTTGTTTTATGGAAGAAGTTAACACAATCCGTCTCTTCCGATGTTAAATTATCCACTTCCGTAAAGCTTTCTATTTCTATTATCTTTCTATTCCAGAACTGCTGTAGGTCTTCCAGGTTGTTGATGATGACGTTACATTGGAATGGCCTTTCTGTACCGCAGAGTAACCATCCCAGTTTAGTTTGCTGTGCTATAGGTATTGTTACGTCATCCGACTTGATAATCCCGTTTAATATAATATTTGAATAGATATCCGGCTTTGGAAAAGATTTGTTAGGGAGTTTTTTTACAAGATTGTTCATTATTATTACTTCGGTATTAAACGTGTAGTCTTCGTGAAGAGAAGCACATTGTATAATTAACTTTCCCTTGCAGTTATTTTCTTGCTGTCCTACTCCATAAATAGTTCCTTGGCATTTTTGTCTCTTAATACCTAATGTTTGAGCCGCACGTTCTGTTATTATCGATATTTGCGAGCCTTGATCGATCAAAGCTCGCATACATACATAGGTTCCTTGTGCGCTAAATACTTTGTGGCGCCGTAGATAATAATATCTCAGCGTAGTCTTCCTGAGAAACATTACTAGACCTACTCGATATGCTTTCATCAGAGTTTCTTACAGGTTGGGTCCCGGAGGTAGATGGCATTACATTTTTCTGTTCTAGGGCATCGTGAATCAATGTATGGTGTTTCGAAGTACATTTGTGGCATGTTTTAGACGAATGGCATGGTTTCCCGTTATGTGAAAATAAGCAATTTCTGCACAATTTGTATTTATTAACAAAGCTTAGTTTCTTGTCATTAGGCATTTGTAAAAATGTTTTGCAATTATAAACTCCGTGTTCGTTTTTGCAAATTGGGCAATTTATATAAGCAATATGAAAAGATTTCATAATGTTGTTATTTCCTTTCTGTGAAAGTGAATGTTGAAAATTAATTGCTGGATTTTTTTAATAATTAGATTTTACATTTGCAGCGGAGTCTTGTTTTCTATGAATTGAAGTTTCTAATGTGGTAAATTTACTTTCCGAGAAACTAAGAAATTCTTGCAAAATAGGCAATTATCGCTTGTTTTTCAAAGAATCTAGGTATTTCGAGTACGTATCATAGTCTAACTTCTGGCTCAAAATATGGACTAAAATAGGATCCCATGTCGATGTATCTACCCCTAGGTTTTTTATTGAGTTTAGTATTTCGTTGGTTACGTCTTGCATTTTCTTAATTTGAGATGTAGTATTTGCTTATATGTTAGGAAGACCGAATAAAATATTCATGTGGGCAGTGAATATGAACCTTTTGTTCTCGAAACGACTGTTTAGTATTTCTCAACAAGTTGAACAGTTTTCTGATGATATTTGTAGACGTTTTACAAGCCTTTCAGCTTCACCTTTCAGTTTAGTCTTCAAGAACTGCATTTTTTGCGCATTCGAGAGTGTGCTATTACTGTGAATAGCTGCAGTGAATAAATCTTTGAAGGAAGTCCAGTCGTTATAGTTACCATGGAACACCGGAATGTCTAGCTGAGGAGTCGCTGTATCTCTATGAGATTCTGACCACATTTTCTTATTTATCATTTTCTTTAGACTTTGATATTGCCGTTTACATTTGTTATGCTCATTATCGTATGATAGATTTTCCCCGTTTAGCTCGCAGTCAATTTCCCAATGAATGTTATCAATATTTGGTCAGCGATTTTCTATAGTTTTTAATGCATCTTGATACTCCCATGCATCTGTCAAGGACTCGACGTCGATATTAGATACCGTTCTTGTAAATGCTCGAAAGTTAGCTTCCTGCTTTCGAAGAGACTCGTCAAGTTTACTAAGGTTACCACGGGTAGACTCTCGGACCCTCTGCTCTCCCCTAGTAGGTTCTTGGATCATCTGCTCTCCCGATATTCTTTAGCTTCATCGCTCTTTTCGTACTCCGAAGTCGAAGTAGAGGCTTGTAGTAGCTTGTTATACCCCTCATTGATAAGTTTCTCAAGCATTTGGTAATTTTCTTTCACCCTATCATAGCACCTATCTACAAAATACGAGTCACCTTACTTGACTTGACTTAATTCTGTAGTGAGTCGATCATGGTTGAATTGGAATTCATTCCAGTTGTCTTCCAGCTTGTTCAAATGGCGTTTAAAGTAATCCAAGTTTGTTTTTCTTTCTGCTCCATCTGTACAAAATCGACTCTTGGCGTTGAAGAAGGCTGTCTACGAACTCCATTTTGTAAAGTTAGTTACAGGTAAATGGAAAGATCTTACTTGGTATTTGCTGCTTACTCTCCTGTAGCGTTCTCAGTTTGTTCTAGCGATCCTCACAGAGTACACCGTAATTTAGAATGTTCTAACACTAACACTGCACTCAATAGTCCGAAAAAAATGTGTAAAATAAAATAAAATTCTTTGTTTACTATGATGAGTTTTTCTGTCACTGTACGTAACAAGATTCAAAGTTCACTGTGACTGTTCGCCACGTACGGTTAAGTATTTGTAATAAAGACTGTACGTCTTACTAAACTATAATTTAAAATTTCTGGTTACACTCGCGAAACTGTTTCGAACGCGAGATGAAACTCGAAGGACCAAAAAAATAACTGTACCGTTTATACAGTTACAAGGAATGTTAGGATTATAGTTAAACTACAATGTTAAGAGTAAAATAACTAAACCCGACGAGTGCCGTTTTGACACTAAAATTTATTTGCATTAAAAGTAAAATGATGAGTCACACGTTAACCTAGATAAATTCTTTGTACTTTGTACACCATCCTTACGAAAGTTACGTAGACTTTTTACGATTTCTTCAGCGATGATGTACTGCGATTCCGGAGTTGACATATTTGCGTTAAGATTTGCCAAGATAGAAAATGGATAGATCTTACTTGGTCAGCAGATTGTTATATGCGATTTTAGTAAAACGCGATGGTGCTATAGAATCCTATTATCACTGCAGTCCAGTTATCAATGCAATCCTCACACTTCACTTGTTGTGCACTAGTTCACGACCTCACCCGCCCCGACACTAAAGAACGACACGTGTAAGGTCCACGAACGGCTCGAAGGACCAATATTTGGGGTGAGGTATGGGGTTGCACTGATTTGGTGTAAAAGTTAAAGTTGTGTTCTGTTTAAGTAATACTTTATTATTTATAATAGTTACACACAGTTTATCTTATGAATAGTTATAGAAAGTTAAAAGGTTATGTTAAATAGTTAATAGGTGTATGTCAGTCCGATACAGTTAAAAAGTGTTAGGTAGCAACGCACCGAACATCAATGCTTAAGTAGATTATTAATGCTTATATAATAAATATTTTTTAATAAATATTTCTAACAATCACACCACATTATCTAGCAAGTTAAGTATCGTTAAGAACTTGTGTTATGGATACTAGATAACGGATAAATAAACTTAAGAAATATATAAACACACATAGATTTTTTTATATGTAAATATTAGAAATAAACTTAAATAAGCATACATACACATCCATGACTAGAAAGCAAATATGATAAAATATCTGCCCCTACCAGGATTCGAACCCAGGACCTCTGGCATGGAAGGCAAGGCTACCAGCCTAAATCGGCACTGCAAGGCTGCACAGTTGCCCGGGTTATGCTCTTCTTGTTTTTAATTTAATTAATTTTATTAACATTTGGGAAACAAATAATAGGTCTTTACCTATGAAACTGCCGTTTTGCCGTACTGGCCATTTCAAATGAAATTATTTTTTTTTTGACTGATAATTCTAATTTCAAATTAATTTTATTCGACAAACATGGAATTCTTTTTCTAAAATCGTCATTTGTTTAATAGTTAGTGTTTGGTTTTCAACGCATTCGAACATTTTTCGTCATCATGGATAAGTTAAAAATTCGAGTAATTATGGAGTATGAGTACCGTCGTGGCAGCAAAGCGGCACAAGCGGCACGCAACATCAACGACGTTTACGGAGCGAACACTACAAACGAACGAACCACCCGTTATTGGTTTACCCGCTTCCGTTCTGGAAATTTTGACCTGAAAAATGAACCCCGTGGTCGTCCGAAAACTTTGGTCGACAATGACGAATTAAAGGCAATTGTGGAAGCTGATGAAACTCAATCCACGGCTGAATTAGCAGCAGCTTTCGACGTTAGCATCAAAACAATATTGGTCCATTTGCGTCAAATTGGCAAGGTAAAAAAGCTTGACAAACGGGTACCCCACGAACTCAATGACCGCCAGCGCGAAGTACGCGTGGAGACGTGCCTTGCACTGCTCAGCAGGCATACAAATGAAGGAATTCTGAACCGCATTGTTACTTGTGACGAGAAATGGATCCTGTTTGACAATCGTAAGCGCTCAGCAAGTTGGTTGGACCCTGGTTCAGCACCCAAACAATGCCCTAAACGAAAACTTACCCCTAGAAAAGTGATGGTCACTGTTTGGTGGTCTAACGCGGGTGTAATTCATCACAGCTTCTTGCCAAACGGGACAAGCATTACTGCAGATGTGTACTGTGAAGAACTGAACACAATGATGGAGAAGCTGTCACGTCTCCAACCAGCTTTGGTCAATCGTTCGGCTCCATTGCTCCTGCACGACAACGCGCGACCTCATACTGCACAGCAGACGGTCTCCAAGCTACAAGATTTGGGGTTGGAAGTTCTACGTCATCCGCCGTACTCACCAGACCTTGCGCCTATAGACTTCTACTTTTTCCAGAATTTGGATAACTTCTTGGCGGGAAAAAAATTCAATACCCGAGAGGCAGTACAAAATGCCTTTGAAGAATTTGTTGCCTCCCGTCCAGCTGATTTCTTCAAGAAAGGCATCAATAAGCTACCAATGCGTTGGCAAAGATGCATTGATTGCATGGGTGATTATTTTGATTAATAGAAATAAAAAATATATAAAAAATTACGCTTCATTTATTTCGTGAAAAACGGCAATTTCATAGGTAAAGACCTAATATATTCATAAACTTAATTAAAATAATACAATCTAAATCACATATATCAATCAAGTTTGCACTGTTTAGAAAAAAAATCAAACCAACATTTTTTTTCAAAATCACTTAGGTATATATCGTAAACTTTCATATCACGAAGACAGCTGTAAAAAAATACAAAGATAAAGTGGTTTTATCTATACAGGGTACCATCCTACTTATAAGACCGTGTATTTTTTGTATTTACTGATAACGATCCAAGCTACATGGATTAATATAAAATAAATAAAATAACAAGAACAAACGAAATTTCGTATCTAAAACATTCCAAGCCAACAGGGTCCTTATAGCGAAATACATTTTCTATGCTTAATCTTACCAGTCCTAAGTTTAAAACCTCAATATGTCAAAAGTTACTGCGTATGGGTTGGATCTTTTTAATGGATATACGTCCAATTAATAAACAAAAACAAAGGCATAAGTAAGTAAATACAATGTCACAATGTCCTTGGTGAAACGAACGGAATATTCCGACGGATAGGTATATATATGCCGAGTGAACTCGATCGGCACGAGCCGGGTATGTGTAATAATTATTACATATTATTAATAATTATAATTGCTTAGGGCTAGCCTTGTATACAATTACTGCCAACCCGAGGTAAAGAATTATTGATAATAATTAATGTATTCGATTCACGCGAGAGATATTGTTTTGTTTGTCTCAGGTACATTACCCCGATGCGCATTTTTGGTTCGCCATACAAAAAGTTATCGTTTTTTAATACCATGCTAAATAATGTGCTGCATTCGTCGTAAGAAAATAATTTCCCTACAAGAAGTACCTCGTCCCAAATAAAATTTAGTGAGCTAGTTAATACATAAGTATTTATTTAATTGTAACAAGAGGAAGTTCCGAATCGAGGACACTTCAGCATCAACACAGAACCAAGTTGAGAACTTTCAAGTACCTACAGTAAACAATATTGTTTGAACAATACTCGGCGAACAAAAACTGTTGGACTGAAACCGTTCGAGAGTTTTCAAGTATTTAAATAGCTCTTATTACCCTGGAATAAGAAGTTCTAAAGCAGAATAAATATTCATACAGGTTTGTGTGTATTGTCCCGTAGGTATCTTATAGCTAAGTGGATTTTATGAAAATATTTCTATAATTTGTTCCTATATTTATGAAGATAACTTTTGATAGGTTTATAAAATATTTTAATTTCATTTATATTTAATTTTTACATGACTTTCAAATTCAAATTCAAATTCAAATATTTATTCCTCAACATTGACAATTACTTGTTCTTATTGACGTCAAATAAAACATGATTCTACCACCAGTTCGAAAAAAAACCTTCGTGAAGAAGAACTGGCAAGAAACTTCACGGGTATATTTTTTTTTTCAAAATAAATTTACAGAGTCTCTTTATGTCTATACAAAATTATTCTTTTCTGCATCTTTCTTTTTCACATGTCCTCAAAATCAAAGGTTCAAATCTAACAGGCACAAGTCATGGTGTCGATGCTCGAATTCCATAGAAAAGTGACCGATAATATATTGATTTTACTTTAGAAATCTCCATGATGTTCTGTTACTAGTTTATAAATAATAATAAAAAAAATAATACAAAAAAAATGTTCTGATGAATAAATTTCAAACTGTATGCCATATTTTTCTACAACGAAATCATACCGCTCATTAAATATGAGAGAGTTGTTCTATCGTCGGGAGTAAATTGTCGAAAAATAGTCCCTGTGGCAGCGGGTTAGAGTTCGTTACGAAACGCCTCATTCTTATCAATGGATCTCTTCATCGTACAATAAGCCCCGTTTCAATCTTGTTAATACTCGTTAGAATATACGCTCTTGTTTTTTAAGCGATAGGTTCTTAGAATTAGTTTTACATGAAGCCATAATTAACAGCTTCCATTGTAAATATTTACAGTAAATGCAACCCTTGCGGTATAGATACCTAACCTAACCTTTAAACTTTTTTTATTTAGTTATTATTATTAAGTATACAAAAAAATCCTATACCTAAATTACAGTCCCGCAAAACTGTTTAACAGTTTAACTGCGGGATCGAGAGTCTCATTAATAATCATCTAGTAGTTACATACAATATATTTTAATGTAGACAATTAATGTTGCTTTCTTGTCGTATGTCGTCAGGCAAACTATTTAAAAATTATGGTAATCGCTTTGATAATTTTCTGTCCCCATAATAATTATTTACTTTGGGTAGTTCATATTTGCCAGACGACACCGACCTGGTACCTTGATTATGTGTTGACAACTTTAAGTGCTCGTGTCTGTTATAATTATTTACAGCTAGCAGGTATTTATGCTTTAATCTTATAGGTGAAATGTTACAAATTTTAAATAATTTTGTATAATTTCCTTTAGTTTTTTTGCTTACAAGTAACTTTAGGAATCTGATCTGCAGTTGATGTGCGTTTCATAATGAATTTTGGCATTGGTTGTACTGTAATTTTCTTTGACGTCCTTGTCTTATTTACTTTTTTTAAATTTGCTAATACGTCACAATAAAGAAATATAATTAAACATACTGGACGGCTAACATGATGCGAAAACAGAACACACTCAAACAAGTGAACAATAGGGAACAAAACACAAGTTTTGTTTGTAACATCAAGCAAAATCAAAATGTAGAGAACCAGACATAATTTCAATTTCGGCTCGATGTATATTCCGAGTAAAGTGATGTGAAAACCGATATTAGGTCTGTTAGTAGAGGTAGCGTTAGATTGAATAGAATTGCATTTCCTGGGACACTAAAAACTCACGGCAGCCCTAATCCCACCGCTGAGACATACACTTCACCCAACTAAGGGGTGGTATTAGGCAACTTATACTTCGCCACGGTTGCCTGGTTGGCAGACTTTTACACATACCTTCGAAATAATTACTTAGGATGCGGATCTCCCCACGACGCTTTCCTTCAAAGTTAGAGCACGCGGCTTTATGTACTTAAGTTAAAGACTCATTGGTACATTTGGCTGTAACGGGGATCGAACCCGCGATCTCAACATCGAGAAGCCAGCGTCTTAACAACTGCACTACCAAAACTCAGGTGAACTGTGACAAAAAATCCTAATATATTTAAAGGATTTGTTGACAATTTATGTTGGATGCTTATTTAGTTCTCTCTGATCGTAGAAACCTTCTTAAGAACCACGTCATTAAATTATTACGATATAATTAAAGGGTTTAGAATTTTGATGTCTTTAATCTTTAATAGTTCAGAATTCTGGAATGACCATTTAAATGTCCCCTTCATTCAACTTATTTCTAAGGTCTAGATTCATTAATTATCTTCTACTTGAAGACATAAAAACTGTAATGCCAAATTGCTTTCACTAAATAATTCAGAAATATCAAAAATAATAGAGGTCCGAGTTACGATCCCTGTATTACGTTGAGGTATTCATTCGCCATTCAACGGAATATAAGGGGCTATGGTCGACGCTTCAAAACTTTTTCTGATGTCCGTGGTATATATATAGTGTCGACTTGTTGCTTATAATTCTTGGCTTAAAAGATATCTAATGAATAACTTCTAGATATTGAATGGAGCCATGTTGTATGTAGGAAAATCAAAACTAATTCAATGCGGTACGTGAGGTCAGCGCATAACAACTACCCAAATGCATTTCTTCAGGTCGTTCTTTACTAACATTCGTTCATTAACATAACATTTTTTTTGGAAATAAGTGATTAGTAGAGATTATTTTTAGTCAAACTCGACTTATTTTCCTGAAAACTCGAATGTTCCATATAAGATTATTTAGATGCTCGTGTCTCAAGCTTGGCCTCTGTTGCAGGTTACACCGAGGAGCAGCCTTCCACGCAGTTCACGGCTCAGCTGCCACGCGACGCCCCCGCGCCGTACGCGCTGCTGCAGCTACCCTCCGAATCCGACCCGCCCTTCCTCCAACTCCAGCTCCAGTCTTCGCCTGTTTCCTCCTCTCCGCCACCGGCGAGCGGCAAGCCTCTTTCTATCTACACCAGCAATGGTACTCTTCTCCCTCTCCCGCCTAAGAAGAAGGACATCTACCGGCCGTACTGCCTCGGCGAATCAGCAGCACACCTGCACCGCGCCGAGGAGGATCTGAACGCGGCTCACGCTATCCTCGACCTCAGCCAGCATGCCGTGTTCCTGACACCACCACGCGCCGCGCCCCCGCCGGAGCCGCCGCCGCCGCCACCACCACTACCCGAACCTGCGCCCCCAGCCGCGCCAGTGCCGTCACCTGCGACTGAAGACCCACCGGTGGCGACGGACTCCCCACCTGCCACCGAGAAACCGCGGGAAACCGTTGCCTACACCTATGACGCCTTCTTCGTCAGCGACGGGCGGTCCAAGCGCCGAAACTATGCCAATTCCCCGGTGGAGGTGGCCCCGCAACCCGAACTGAAGGCCAAGTACACGTGCAGTGAGTGCGGCAAGCGGTACGCAACGTCGTCCAACCTGTCGCGACATAAGCAGACGCACCGCAGCCTGGATTCCGTGGCTGCCAAGCGCTGCGGCGAATGCGGCAAAGCCTACGTGTCCATGCCGGCGCTCGCCATGCACGTGCTGACGCACCAACTGTCGCACGTGTGCGGGGTTTGCGGCAAGCTATTCTCGCGACCGTGGCTGCTGCAGGGCCACCTCCGGTCGCACACCGGCGAGAAGCCCTACGGCTGCGCGCACTGCGGAAAAGCGTTTGCGGACAGATCGAACCTGCGTGCGCACATGCAAACACATTCCTCTGATAAGAACTATGAATGCGCGCGCTGCCGCAAGACTTTTGCGCTAAAGAGCTACCTCAACAAGCACCAGGAGTCGGCCTGCGTGCGCGACGACGACGCAACGGCCCCGGCGCCGGCCTAGCGCCGACAGCCGGCCACCCGCGCGCCTTTCATATGTGCGCGCTCTCACTAGGGACCGTAACCAAAACAAATGGTTTATATAAAAAGTATTATTATGAATTTAGCTTATTAGTATAATTACAAGTTTACAAAAAGAGAGCAGCGCAGGCCGGCTCCGCCGTGGC
This sequence comes from Marasmarcha lunaedactyla, assembly GCA_923062675.1. NCBI lineage: Eukaryota > Metazoa > Arthropoda > Insecta > Lepidoptera > Pterophoridae > Marasmarcha > Marasmarcha lunaedactyla. The sequence continues at coordinate 4,209,387 of OV281339.1, read as the reverse complement.
CCGCCGGGGCGGTGGCGGCGTGCGCGCATCGAGCAAAGTTTCGCAAACAACGAATCACGTACGACCCCGTAGCGCTGCGTTCGCAGCGACACGTCCCGTAAATTATGTATATATTATAATTAAAATATACCCTATATTATACATAGAGTTATAGAGACATGAATGAAACTAATATCTTTTGTAGGTGATTTTTACAACCGTAAAGTAGGTTAGAGATTATTACGGTGTAAGATTAGCATCGAGATACGAGAGCCGAGGGCGAGCTGCGGCCGCTCGTCGAACCTTTCCGTCCGAAGCTCCGCGTCGCCCGCGCCCCTTCGCCCAGTGCCTTACACCCCCGCTGCCCTCTCTCCAATCTGAGTCATTTTTCCGCTCCCACGCATGTGTTCATAAACGACAAAGTTCAAATGTGGTCCTTCATTGAATACTCCAATCCCGTGCCTCTACTACAGTTGAAGTAATTCGATAAACTTAGCCAATAGTTAAGGCCTCTAACTAGTGGTAATAGACTCGAACAATCGAGACGTGGAGCGGGCGCGGGCGGCGACCGCGCGCCGCGAGCGGTGCCGTGCGGCATCCTGTAGGCTAAGTAGCTGTAACTAGGCTTAGGAGGAGCACGAGGTGCTCGGTGACAATTGGTATTCGAAAAGCAATAATAAAGTAGGCACTAAACAAGTCGCGCGCCGCTGTCGAGTAGACGCAGCAGACTTACCCCGTAGCATAGTGGTGTAGGCTCCGCCCCGCACTCCCTAATCTATTAGTTGTGCCTCGAACTCGTCAATTTCCTTTTTAGTCCTTTAGTCAATTATCCCTCAGCCAGCGTTCCCCTCGCAGCGCCCCCGCTGCGGCGACCGCGAGGCAGGTCGTGCGCTAGCCGTGTGCGTTAAACATGTTAGAGTAGTGCCACATTTTAAACTTCCTAGTTTTTGAACACTAGTCCTAACATAAACTTCCTATTTACTTCTACAGGTAGGCTTACGGACAAAGGTCGCGCGTTTTAAAGCAATATGAAGTAATTGTATAAGCAATATGTAGAGTTTACTTAGAGTTACGGATTGTTTATTGACACGTAGCAGTTTAGGTGTTTTTGGGTGCTTTCAAGTACTGCAATAATGTTGATCGAATGTTACATCGAATATTGTGTAATTCCTCATCCTCGATTCTGTATTGCCTCGGTCGGAGTGCGCCCGAGCAGCGGTGACGTCACCGTGCGGGAAACTCCGGCTCGAAGTCGCTAGTATTACCAGTCAATAGAAAAGCTTTAATAAAGAATCGAGATATTTTATTCAAATATTTATATATCGTTATTGTAATTATAGCAGTTGTATCTACTGGATTACTGTGAACTGTAGGTTATACAGATCGATAAATTTACGATATTATTATTATTATTATTATGAATGAAAGTATCAATACCTGCTTGTAAATATTTCTTGTGTACCAAATTTCCCTTCTTTACAATTTTGTAGTCCTAGCGTTAAAGTATATGAATGCGGCCCAGCCTTGGGTCACCTATTGGAGGTAGTAAAGGTTAGAGTGGCGGGAACCCTGCCTCGAAGGGCTGGCAAAAAGTGTCATGCGGTTTGATGGTTCCTAGTACTGGCAAACAAAATGACTGTGTAATTCAGTTCAGTGAAGGTGGAATTTTTGTATTGGGACGATGTTGACCAAACCACGAGATACTGGCAGACAATCGATGCCAACCACTTCTTGAGAAGTGTATTATTAATACCTACTGTACTGTAATGAAAAAATGTATTAATGTTATAATTTTGTAAAGTACAATCGAAATCTAAATAAGGTTTCTTAAAAGGCTCCTAATTTTTTTCTTTACTCTGTGATCTGCTCGATTTCAGATAAATAATGATTTGATTTGATATTTGAAGTAAAATGTGACAAAATGTTATTTATATAGTCCAGGAGGTAGCGTTGCCTTTTGGGCAGTGATTTTACGCCAACTGCCATCTTTTTCAGTAGATCTCGAATGACTTACAACTGAACCAAGTGTCAGCTGGCGCACCCGCGGTGGGTGTGGAATTAGAATGTTGCGAAACTGGTAAAAAATAAAAAAATTTAAGTGATAGTGCGCCGGCTGAAACTTTTTCCATAAATAGTTGTTATCGTACTGAGCTGAAAAAAAATCTTCAGCTGCATAGTGGAGGGGGGTTATGCGTCAGCTGCTCGCATGAACTTGTAAAAATTCGTTAAATAAAGTTATTCTACGCCGAATAAAATTTAACAACGTGATTCTTTAAATAATTAAGAATACGAAAACAGCAATCAGCTGCGTGTATAGCGGTGGAATGTCCGTCAGCTGACGCAGTAAAGATGCAGACTATTCGAGCAATGCACAGAATCTTTCACATTATATTATAACAGTGATGGCATTGTTGGCAGGAACCGCCACTTTGTGATCAAAATTAGCAATACCTATAAGCAATACATAAATAATATAGTTATATACTTAGCAATGTAAGAACGTTAGCGTTAATATCTTTAACTACAAAAATACTCCTTTAAAATATATCGAGTTTGAAATACTTGAACCGAAGCCGAGACCATCGAAACAACAACCTGTGGTTGGCAAAACATCCATTAGTAGATAGACTGCAAAGAGTGATATTTAATATTTTGAAGGAAAAAAAACATCGTTGTATTAAATTATTTTTTAGATTTATATTGGTAGAGCGAATGTTATACTTTGAAAATTATTTTCCGGTAGGAAATTTTGACTGCCTGTTGTCCAAAACAATCGGGAATTGACCGGGCGGTTGCCCGCTTTTATAAATTATATTCGAAGTATATAGCTTCACAGAGTCCATAGTAATATTAAATGAAGTACAGCAATTTATGAATCGCTTTATCGTAACTGTTCATTAAATAATTATAGTTCAGTTAAGATTGTGCACCAAAACAATTAAGAGTTCATTAAGTTCCGAAAGCTTTTGGACTACGGAGAAGCTACGCCTGCTACGGCGAACGTAGCAAGGCACAGCTACGAAGAGCAATATTTCTGCCTCTAGTTTAGTATGGTAGTGCACTATACATTACGGAACTCAAATTAGTTTAATTTAAGCATTTATGTATAATATCGGAGAAGCAATATATCGGCCTTGCGCCGGGTGATGCCACTTGGCCAGTTTATATAAACATCGAATAGCAATAATTGAACTTTACAACGAATTATTCTCATTGTGGGTTGTTTCTGTTACACATAACTTATATTTTATTATAATGGCTAAAATTTGTTTATTAATTATACACGCTGTTCTGCTTATTACTAAGAGGAGCAAATTTTTGCGCAAGTTTAGATTGTAGTTGGAGGGTCTATGTACGAGCCTGGTCGCACCTCACGTTAAGTCTGCTGTGATAAGTCCACAAAATATTGATATGAAAACGTTAGTGTATACATTCAAAAATAAATTTTTAAGGTCATTGTCATTCCAAACAGTTCACGTGCTGGCCAGGCTCGGGTGAGGCCCGGGACACAGTTTGTAACCAGTGTTCACTGAGGCGACTTCGCGAACAGACCACGCGTGGAGGACACCGACTTGTTTTTAAATAAAGTTTTCCAAGAAATAGAAAATAAAATAAAATAAAATTAGTCGTAGACGATTTCTAGTCACTAGATATTTAGAATTTGATCTTTATATTATTATATATATTTATACGTATAGAGGTAGAGAAACGGAGTGATTGTTAGTTAAATTTGTGATGGATCGAGTAGTGTGAGTAGCAGAGATAGATATAGGTCAGACAAGGACGGCGCTACAGTATGCCTTAGCACTTCATAGGTGAATTATACTACAAGTAAAAATAATAAAACGTGCATATTTCTTAATACATAAGCAATACGTTGAAAATTATTAGAAACGGGAGTATTTCTAATACAAATACGTCGAAACTTTCATGTTATTAAACAGGTGGTTACCAAGAAGGCCCGTCCAGATAATTCTTGTTTGTATAGTTACAAACTTAATATATCCGAAGTTTTGTGGCAGTCACAAACTTGGGAAATGCTCCCCTTTCAATTGCATGCAAATATTGTAATGAAGAAGAGATGTGGTTGTGGATCCGTGAAAAGTGCGGCTATCCCACGTGACGAGTGACAAGATGACGTCACGGCCTCCACAGACCCACACAAGCAACACATACAGACACTCGACCGCCGAGTCTCGTATTTTCTTAGATTTAATATTTAATATTAAAGTTTAATGTTCCAATGTTCTCGTAATATGACGACCAAAATATTAATGTCATTTTTAGTTTAAAAATATCCGTAGATTAACTAAGTTCTAACCGAGACCAATGCGTGTAGCGGTGTTAAGGGCGAGCTGCCCCTCTGTTACATTAGTACCATTTACATACTTAGTAGTGCAACGGACTTCACTTGACATTTCTTTATTTAAAATACCTGCGTAATTACATTTCTTAAATGTTCTCTCTTAATACAATTTCAAAGTAAAATTTATAGTCTTAGATAATCCAGTAAAATGTTGGTAAAAAAATAAATAAATTACCGATCTTAAAAATGTTCTGAATAAAATTAAGTATTAAAAAAAAGGTGCAAGTTTATTTCCACCTAGAAAGATCATGCCGACTTGATATTCCCTCAATGATGCCCAATTTATAGAAAATACTACTTTCTAGAATTATCTACTTTCTTTCGATTAATTAAGTAGTTCTATTATATATAATAATAATATGATATACCCTTTAGATGTAGAATGTCAATTTTTTATTCACTTATTCCTTCCCAATAAGCAATTATATTATACAAAAAGTACCTAAAATTAGAAAATATTTAACTTTGCATGATTAACCTATATAGATTGATAGAGTAATTAAGCATAAACCTGAAAAAATTAATATTAATTTATTGGCTTCTTTGATTACGTTTGAAAATAATCTTGAAGTTGCGGTTCTAGTGTGGTAGATCTTAATCCCGACAAAGACGCAGCGTAGTGGAACACAAGTCAGACTATCCGAAAACGTACAACGAAAACCGCATTTTCATAGACTTAAATGAAACACAAAGCCTTCCAAATATATATTTGTGTATGACAGTGTGTTAGAATTCGCTCTAACTACCGTTTTATCGAATCAAACATAGTCTTTAACTAAAACTCACCTGTTAAATTAGACACATTTGTATTGTAACTTTCGAGACATTTTTACTTTATACATACATAGATACGCTCACAGTCCATAGGGGTTGAATGACCGACGGTTGTCAGCTCGAATATTCGTAATAAAACAAGAAATCAACGAAATTGCCTTTACCAATCTAATAATTTGTCAATTAGACACATATTTTGTTTGGAAATTTATATTTATTACAAAGGTTATCTATTACAAATGATTTGTAGAGTTTTCCCTGAAGTATCATTTGAGTTTTAGAATATAGTTCAGCGTATTTATGACAATATTACATATTTGACTCAGAACCCGCAAAATGTAATATTGTGTCGATATAGGAAGCGAAACCACTGCTACATACGCTAACCTAGAATACTATGTCGCTTTTTAACTATGTTTCTTTTATAAATTATCATTTTTATTTATTTTTATCTGTAACCGAAAATCACATGATGTTAGTACAAGTAAGATCTGCCTAGTCAACTTGCTATACTATTTCCATTTCTTTATTTTCTCGATGACAGTTCTATCTATTTCGTTTATCGATATAGCTCCATCCCTATCAGTTTCTCCGACTCTGGTATTATATAACCTTGTACGTGTGTAAACGCCATATTTTTCTAAAGCGAGCGTTTTACATATACATAATGTAAAACGCTCGCACAAGTTTCGCACAGGAGCTGTCATCGAGAAAATAAAGAAATGGAAATAGTATAGATTTTATTATATTGTTTTTAGTTTAGTTGAATATTTGTAACAATTACGAAGACAAGAAAATTAAGTGAAATATGTAGAATTCATTTTAATTAAATTACATTGACATTTTGTTTCTTATTATTATCTATTAAATTTTATTGCATAATGTATTGTTTGTTTTATTACAACCCTAAGCGAGACTTAAGTTCTGTAAATGGTAAGTATTATGTCAAAGGGGCCTATACATTTACCAGGTGGAATTATGACATGTTCATTGATGGTATACCACCCGGACAAAAAATACTCTAAATTCTGGAGATAGCAAGTTTTACTCTCCGGAAACATTCCTTTATTTTAAATGAAGCAGAGCTGCATTTATTTGAAAATACGCTTACGTATGGTAGTTGTACCCGTAGTCGATCGACTGTGTGAAACAAAACCCGGATAACGAACACCCTGTATTTGAAGGAACCGGTCGATATTATAAATCGTAAGCAACTTGATAAAACATTTTTTGGAAATACATTACTTGAATTGATGGAAAAACTAATAATAGATGCTCTAAATAAACAAATTAATGTAAGATCTGTGTGTGCTCCAAACAAAAAATTTGTCGCTCATGGAAATTTATTCCTTTACAGTATTCATTTAAATTATTTTATCGGGAGGTTTAGTTAATATTTCAAATTGTACTATGAACCTTAGTTTAAATCAGTAATTAAAAGTTAATTGGTTTTTTGTAAATTTAATTTTTTTTCGTCATTCGAAAAGTTCTAAAAGCTTGAGATCTTGCAGTCCATTTGTTTGTGCCGTTTGTAACAACCCAGGTACTGAATTGTTTTTGGTTGGTGGTAAAGTGTCGGAGCACTGCACAGGGTGACTTTGTTACCGTTTGGGTAGAAATCACATGGGCTCAGGGCACTGCTCTAAGTCATTTTTCTAAAGACATCCTACTTTCTGAGCTGCCAGTTTTGTATGAGTTTATTTTTTTTTTCATCTTCGCTATATGGTGCTTAAGAAAAGTGCTTGGTGAATCTATATGGCCGTTCCCGACGGTGAAAAAAGACACCCAGTATTTTCAAATGTGACTTTCGTATTTAAATTACTTGTGTCTCCCGCGGTTATGTCTCTTCTAATAAAAATTCTCTTTACAAACACATGGAAAGATACTTCTAATTTTGTTACCTAAATCGTTTTTTCTCAATTTTAATGAAGAAAATTACGAGAAAAATAATAGCTAAATATTAAAATAAGTACTCCGATGTACCCTTGAGTAAACGTGCTTTATTCAAATTCAAATATTTATTTCTCAACATTGACATTTACATGTTCTTATTGACGTCAAATAAAGCATGACTCTACCACCAGTTCGGAAAAACCTTCGTGAAGAAGAACTGGCAAGAAACTTAACGGGTATTTTATTTTCAAAATAAATTTACCTTTTCTATTTATATAGTTTAAAATCTTATTTGCATCTGTTAGCTCGGCAAGTCTACCTCCCCAAGTATCCAAACGACGAACACCCTCAAACGGCATCCTTTCAAGAGTTAACGCGCGATCCAGCCTTCGCCCTCGTCAACCATATTATCTTGTTCTTTACCTTTAATTTAAGTCACCAAGCGTATGATTGATTCTACCGATTGATGCCATAAAAATACAGATGACCGAGCGTGTCAAATAGGTTTAAAAGCAGTTATTTTAAACAAAGGAATGTTTCCTCAAGGTAATACATACGTTCTCCTGTATTTAGAGTAGGTGATTATCCTTTAGGTGGCATCGCAAAGTTCCACCCTGTATTTGAGGATAACTGTTATAATTACTGGATACTCCTAGGGACCATGCCTTATTTTTATACAAGATTAAATTATAAATAAATTAATTTTGTGTTATGGATGCTATACTATTTAAATTCGATGACAGTTCTAACTTGATATAATGTAGTGTTGTGACCAAATAAGTAATGATATCGATCGCATATTATTATTATATTCTGAACAAAGACAAATACGACAAACATATATTTTTTCAAGGCGGGAACACTCAATGGCCCACCGCCATTTTCTGTTTGTTTTAATCTGTCACTCGCAACAAGACGGTCGTGCTAGTCACTACATTTCTGGTCGCTGAGTTTTTTCACATTATCTACATGTTACGTTGTGTATTTTGTGTTCCTCCGTGATGATTGCTGCCCAGCTATCAAATATCAAAATGCCGAAAGGATCTGTTCTGAAAAGGCAGGCGAGAGAACTGGTGATCAAGGTTCGTAATTAGTTTAAAGCAGAGTATCAAAATGGTGGCCCACTATTACCACTATCGCAAGTGCGAGAGCGTGTTGCGGCCGCATTAGGAATTAGTGGACCTACTGTTTCAAAAATTACTGCCGAAGCTTACGGTACAAGCGGCATGCAGGAAAATAAGCTTCGTACGCCGCAGAAAAAGCGCCAACCACGTCGTGTTACATTGGTTGACAACTTCAACGCTGATGCTATTCGCCGTCATACATATGACTATTACTTGCGCAAAGAAATTCCAACACTTAAAAAACTTGTTGTTTCTTTACGTGAATGTGGTTTGTTCCAAGGCCAAAAATTGTCATTAAGCTTAGTTTTGAAAGAAATTGGATTTTCTTATAAAAAATCGGACGAACGTAAAATATTGATGGAGCGTCACGACGTTGCTATGGCTATCTGCGAATTTTTGAGCGAAGCCAAAAAGATATTAGATTGATCAAATCTTATTTTCACTGACGAGACTTGGTTAAATGCAAACCACACAGTATCTAAGAACTGGGCTGACGACACCGCAGCTTCCACTATTTTAGTGCCAATGGGAAAAAGTGAACGCCTTATCATATGCCATGCATGGTCTACGAAAGGATTCGTGTCAGATGCTTTACTGGCCTTTAAATCCAAGAAAACAGTAGACTACCAGGACGAAATGAACGCGGAGATTTACGAAGGATGGTTTAAAGAAATGGTGCAATCTCTGGAAGAACCGTCCATAATTATTATGGACAACGCTACATATCACTCCAGACAAATTGAAAAAATGCCGACGCAGGCCAATAAAAAACAAGATATAATTGACTGGCTCCAACGTCATGGCGAAAATGTGGATAGTAATTAATTAAAAGTACAATTAGTGAATATTTTAAAATCGAAAAATAGCCTCCCTAAAGGATATGTTATCGACGAAATAGCTGACGAATGTGGTCATTGGGTTCTTCGACTTCCGCCGTATCATTGCCAGTACAATGCTTTAGAACTAATATGGGCACAAATCAAAGGACACGCCGCTCGAAACAATACCGATCCCCCTTTTACTTTTATAAAAGTGGGAAAAAATTGTGAGAAGAACCCAAAACATTATAGTGTCGGATTGGGAAATTCATATGGCATTCGATAATATACAAGTACAGGAACTTATAATAAATGTTGGGGAGAGCTCATCGAGTGGCAGTGACGATTCATCAGATTTTGATTAAAATAAATAAACAAAGACTACCTGTCGTTATAATTATTTCGTTTCATTGTGGAGTACCTACATATACCTACTTTTTTTACAACAGCTTCGAAATTTTAAAGAATTTGGCATTATCAATCAAGAATTAATACGTGTAACATCTTGTAATGAAATATAATATTAGTTGATAAATTTGTACAAAAGTATCCGGCAGTAGTTTAGTTTCTTACATTTTGTAAAAAAATATCGGGTCTGTTATCGTGTTACGTTTATCGATATAGCTCCATCCCTATCAGTTTCTCCGACTCTGGTATTATATAACCTTGTACGTGTGTAAACGTCATATTTTTATAAAATAATGCATACATCATGTAAAAAAAAACGCTCGCACAAGTTTTCACAGGAGATGTCATCGAGAAAATAAAGAAATGGAAATAGTATACATAACGGATAAGTAAACTTAAGAAATATATAAACGCACATAGATAATTTTATGTATAAAAATATTAGAAATAAACCGACATACACATCCATGACCAGAAAGCAAATATAATAAAATATCTGCCCCTACCAGGATTCGAACCCGGGACCTCTGGCATGGAAGGCAAGGCTACTTACCTCCACACCAAACAGGCCGTCAATGCATTAAGGCATTTGAAACAAGCATGCCACGCCCGGGAAGCCAAACCGCCTAAGACCGGAAAAAAGATAATTCTGTATCTTTAAGGCATCAATGGTCAATCATAAGGGTCAAATCTTCAAAATCAAGATCTTGTTTGGGCCGGTACTATAATCTTTTCTAGCTGGCCACCATAATAAACACATTAATGTGGTTGCGTACCGGTCACTGCCCGTTCACACATAGTCTCGGGTATTTACGGTACCCGTTTTAACGGATACGACAAAAAATTATGCTTCGTTCACACATAGGCACCGTATGATGTTCAACGTATCCGTCATTACTGGATACGATGTTCACACGCAAGGTCGCAGCGAAAGCACGATGACGAAAGACAATGCGTGCGTGTACCAACTTGTTTGTCTAGCTGCACCGCCTGTGCGCCGCCCCCTCGTTCTACACACAGTTTATATCCAGTAAAGTTGTACGGATACATATTCCGTTCATCCAGTATTCGATGACAAAACGGAATGTCATAATTTAGGTTTTAAATACTGTGTCATATGTGAAGTCGCTCATGGGCATTTTCGTAAAACATTGCCCCTGTGACGTAAGTGGAATTTTATGAACTTTTGAAAAAAAAAAGTAATAATTTTGATACAATTACATTAATGGATAGTTAGAGTATTAGAAAAATATATTAAAACCTGTGCTAAGCGGTAAAATTACGAAAAAATATACATTTTTCGTGACAAGGTAAAGCAACCTGTTCCACACCGTCACAGGATTCAATTGTAATTTTCAAATGAAACTATGCAATATAAAGGAATAGTTTTATTTTATATTTAGAAAACCAGATTAGAATTATAGAAAAAATAATCTTATTTATTATTTATCCTCAAAGAATAAAAACTTTTGTGTCCAAATCGTCACAATGTCGGCAATCTGCTGTCGTTTTTTTAAAATGGGTAGTCACTCTTTCAATTAAATACATTTCTTATTTGGTATAATATATAAATCTTATAATAAATAATAAATATTATATAATAAATAAATATAATACTTAAATCAGTAATTGTTAATATGTGTTAAACTGTTCTGTGATGTTTTTAACTTCGACTTAGATATTTAGTTGACGATTAATTTGTTAACAAAATCTAGGATAGTTACTATATAGGAACACATCGTGACTTACTGGAAATATTAAGCATATTTTACATAATTTAGTACTATTAAAAACAATCATCACAAATAAAATTCACAGGTAACTTTGACGCCATTTAAATTCGTAAACAAAAACATTATAATTCTGTATAAATGAAGTCACAAAATTACTTTCCAAGATAATAGTTTTCATTGATTAAATAAAATCTCGTGTAATATAACAAAGTATAGCTCACCAAAATGGAAATTCAGAAAAATGTTTCTTTTTCAGCGCGTTTGATAATTTCAAAAATAATATTTGAATCAACATGCAAATATTTGCAAAAATTAATTCAGATTATAGTTACTTAAATTTTATTTTACATGCATACCATGTATATGAATTAAATGGTTTTGACACACATGAAGTACAAGACCATGTCTTACACATCTGACAAACTACCATTTTATCCAGTCTAATCGGATAATTAGTTTTACAAATTGTGCAGTAAAATTTATTATTATCTTATATATCGTATCCAAATAAACATACTTCTAGCACAAATCTGCTGTGGGAATCATAAAAAAACATACATTTATTTAATACACATATTTATTTCTTTGTTGCGTAAAGTACTATGTAAACAGTGCTTTATGTTCCCCATCGTAACAATTTATTTTCCACTTATACATCACGTTACGATGTGGATGTGACGGTTATTAACTTGAGCAACATAATCTTAAATTTCTAACAGTTACGATCAATTAATTGTTATTTTAACTAAATATTCACATTGTAAATTAAATAACCATTTGAAATATTACCAAAATACAATGAAAAATACTTACATTTTAGCAAAAATCCGTAACTATCGTGGAACAATATTTTTCACTCACACCGAATCACAAGCCAGTTGCACCTGTCGTCACGCGTTTTAGCACCAAAATGAAAATTTTGACACATGAAGTTGACATTTCTGAACTAACAATGCTATCAGGACAAAAACAAATATTCTATTTGGTAGTTTTAAACTAAAATATATATTCAAACGTTTGTGTTATTGTCTTGAGGATGTAGGAATTTCCACCATGTGCAAAATCAGTGGACAAGCTTTAAAACATAATTTTTAAATATTTTTCCTAGAAAGTCTACTAAACAATACCATAATGAGATAAAAAAAGGAATGAAAATTTATAAAACCATTATTGTTTGTGGAATATTTAACGCTTTGAATAGGTACAAGCATTCAAAGTCGACTGAGACAGCAAAGGACATAGCAGATTTGCATGGTTTGTAATTTTAAAATGAAAATTTTGTTTACAATACTAAATTAAATATAGGTTTTTTAACTTCATTTATATAACAAAACATATTTATTCTTCGAACTAACTGCAACTAATACCTCTAAAAAGCTAGTACTGCATAATTGAATGCAGAGGACAACCACTTTTACCTGAGGGCAACCTTTCGCGAAAATGCCCTCATACAACTCCATACGCCATCAATGAAAAAAAAAACGTATCCAATAAAACGGAACAGTAAAATTGAGACCATGTGTGAACGGGCTGTTAGTCGACCTAATTATCACAATCACTGTTTATAAATGAAACAACTGAGGCTAATGTTGTCCACTGGACGTGACATACCATCGTGCTCGTTTGTTGGCTATGAATATAGTTTAAAAAAACATATTTTATGAAATTTCAAAAATTTTTGATTAAGACTTCAAAATGTCCTAAGCCAAGCTACAATGGCTTGCAATAAAATACTGCGTATTTTTTGTATACTAATCGCAAAAATTAAAGGTTATTAAAAATGTAAAAAAGTGCAGTAAAAAAGCAACTGTAGCTTTAATAATAATAGATATAAATTTGGCTTAAAATCTAATAACGCAAGTTCGGTTCCGAACTAATCCTAAGAAAACCAAGCGATCCATGAACTTTGGGAAATGTTTTTATGGAATTGATAAATAAATTTAGTAGCGCCAAGATGGCGGGCCCAATTTTCGAAAGTTAAAATTCTATATCGTCAGTTATACTTTGATACTCTCGAAACCTTCAGTACAAAAAGTTTGGTACCTCCTTGGTTCAGAAAATATATAAAAACTCTTTGTTAAATTCAAGTCTAGCTACGGCCCTGCAGGACCAGCGTTTTCGGTTTCCTTCAAATAACACAATCGCATATATATTTAATGAACTAGTACATTGGTAATAAAAAATATGTAAGTAGCCATTTATTACGATTTATTGTTTCTCGTGGTCCCGCCATTTTGACGGCATAATGAAGGACCAAAGTTTTATATATTTTCTGAACTAGAAAGTTTTTTTTACTAGAGATATCGAAAATTAACATAAGGGATAACAGACGATATATAATTAAAACTTTCGACACTTGGTCGCTAATTTTAATTTCCCATAGTTAGAAGATGTGTCAAATGATAAATCTCTATCTAATTAAATAAAACAGCCACCATCATATCGACAATACTTTATTTTTGCTTTTATAAACCAGTTCAATAGATAGCAATATAATAATATAATTGAATCGTCGAAATTAATTCACGTGTCTTATAAAATCCATAAATTACATCTGAATATTTTAGCACTTAATTCATAATTAAAAATAGTATCAAAAACATAAAAACTACAAAAAACAAAAATACATAAGTTTCTTTCGAATAATTTGAACAATAAGTACAACCAAAAAAATAAAATAATTTAATTTCATAGAATCCTATACACAAAAGTGATGGTCAAACTAAATATGGGATTTTGACCTAGTTATGGTCAGTAGTACACATGAAAGATTAACTCATAAGTAACCTTTTCCCTCTTAAACTTCCATAATTTCAAATCTAAAAATCTTGTAAAAAAATAACAAATTATTTGCGAAAAATCAATCGTAAGTTACCATTTTGTTTTTTTTTTCAATGTATTTATGTCAATGTCAAAAAAAGTAACAAAACTATATAAAAATTATACACAATTAACTCGAAAAAAAGATGAATGAACCCACAAGTAATTGACGTTATTGACGAATTAGTTTTGACAGTCAATCAACAATCTGTCAGTTCTTTTTTCCACATAAATTACCTAGAGTTAATCATTAAAAAATCGGGGAAAAGATATATTTAAAAAAAATTCTTACAATGGTAGGAAGGACTATATATTCAAACAGTGAATGTATGATAATCTATATTTATTGCCCTTTAATTTGATATACTGACTATTAGTAGGTCATCTTTAAGCTAATTCTAATTATTTGAAGTCGAAAATGTATAATATAATAATGCCCAAACGAGTAAACATATATAATTATTTTTCATCCAATGCATATATTACAAACAAAAATATTTTTGGAACTCGTTCAAAGATTCGCATACTATTTGTCAAGGCGTTTCATTACGCTCTATATTACATAATAATGTCAAAGAAGAAATATTTAAAAAGCGCAAGCGCCGTACGGACACTACTTCGTTTATATTTGACTAGGAGTAACGACGATTCTGGTATTTAAGTCACTTACAGAAATACTCACTAGATGTGTAAATAAAAACAAGATTATTTGCTACTAACAACCTAAAGCAAACTTACAATACAAGTGAATAGCTTAGTAAATAACAAGTTTTCGATTGCGGTGAACATTACCAGTATCATGTTAAATCATTTTACTACATCACAAACTTGGTAAATGAGAACATAGTCCATTGTTTAAGATCTGACCTTCCTGCAAATCCTTATATAGAAAGAATATTTATATTATATTGTAGCACAACAAAATGTAATATAATTGTAAACATAAGACAACCCTTACTTACAAGCTAATCATATAAATAAAATTAAATTTGCACCATAATATTTAATCTTTGCGTAGTCAAAATAAATAAAATTATAAAGTAATTCGCTTACGTCAAAATTGAAACATAATTTACACCGAATATATATATGTACATATATTAATTTCTATCATAAGCATGATTATATCGCTGATTAGAATTCAAAAGTATGCCAAAACTACGCCGTGTTTGTTCTCTGTGTTCGTATGTGACAAGTAAATATAAACAATTGGGACAGAACTCGTCGTAAATATGTTATACTTGGCTAAACGAGTACAGATTTCATTGATATTTGTGATGTAGTGATGTACCACAGCCGTCGTGTAATCACGTGATTAGCTACATCAGCACACAATAACATACAACTTTTATAATCTTCCCTGCCTAAGACTACTTAAACATTTTTGGTGGTAGAGCTTGTACATTACAGATAAATATCTCATCAATTAAGCTACAACAGTTTAGCATTTATCATATAAAACGACGAAACAAAGCATCGAGTACATGGTAAGATAATTATTGTTCTAAATAAGCACACATAACAAAAGATTTAATGGGTTATGATTGTCCAAACATTGCCGTGTGCGAATCTCCTCGTCCATGCACTACACGTCACAAACACAGGCACATCCGTGCAACCGCGCATCCATGAGTTAAAGTTTATCAAAGTGAATAGGTGAAAAATGGATATTGAACCGAACCCTACATGACATATAACGGCTACGTACGTGATAAGGCCAAACTCTTATATAAGACAAAATATCTACATTCGAAGGTTTAAAATCCTATTGTGGCATATCGAGAGTGTTTCCGAAAACGATTGATCGACAATATTTATTTAGGAAACAGAGTCGATACGTTCCTATTCACATTATGATACTAATTCACCGCTGTTCAAAACTGGATGATAGCAGGCGTACATCTTACCATCTAAAAATTCTAATTCATACACGTCGGAGAATTATTTGCTTCAATTTCCTAGTTCTTATCATAATAATTAAAAAACAGCATTCAAAGTCTAAAGTTGCCATCTACACTGCTATCACCCTATCCTATCAATCTAGCTAAACATGGAAGGTGGTGGCCGGTTTGTCCGCGGTGCAGACGTAAACAAAGTCGCTTTCGGATTCGAGTCGCGCACGGCGGCGGCACTGTTAGGCGGGGCTGACTTGCCACACGATCAAGTGGCTGCGGCCGGCGCGCTCCGCGAGCGAACTGGGTCCGCTCGGGCTGCCGTCCTCCGCGACCACGACCGAATCTTCCATTTCCGTATCAGCTGTAGAAATAATTGGCGATAAGTGATGATCTCAGCTATGGACATCAAACATTTTGAATATCTAACCCTATGATTTTGTTCAATTTGAATATGGGTGCTATGTATTTATTTAAAACGGATGCATAGTAAAGTAAATAACTGAAAACATTTAAAAGTAACCATTATGGAATGAAAATTTATAGAACACAGGTACTGCTCATTGTATAAAGATCAGCAGACCTGGCATCAAGTATTAAAGGGGCTCAACTTAATATTTTTTAATCTGCTATATTGGTTTGAATTTTACAGCACAAGTAATTAACACACAAGTATTAATTACTTAGTAAAAAATACCCTAAAAAGTACTAGCAAATAAGAAACATACAGAAATTAAATTGTATTGACAAAGAACATTAGAAACGCGTATTTACAAATGGTTAGCAATATACACGTTAGCCAAAACAGGACTAGGTATCAACATTAAGTAGTCAAATATACATAATATGGTTAATTGTACGGTATTAAACTACAAACAAATGTCATAGAGCCCACTATATTATTTTGGTATCGAGCCTACAATTAAAAGATGTATACACGCTGACATATCTGTAATTCAATGAACTGAAATATAATCACAACGACCACAAATGTAGAATGTAGACATAGAAATATATTACTCGAACAAGGTTTGTCTTTGGTTGTTGTTAACCCCGCACACGCACATTGTTTTGGTAGACTCGTAAACGCTCATGGTCGGTTTACACGTGTTAAGTACTTAAGTTGGTAACTAAATTTTAACTAAATTTTAAGTAAAAAATTACGTCTAAACAATCAGAACTGGTAACATAACAAGTGGTAACTTAAAATTTAGTACGCAAGTGATTAAGTTGATTAGGATTCGTTCTATTTTTCGTATAAGCTGGTGGCCGGGGCTTCTCACTTAACACTTTTGGACGTGATTTTTTAGTTAACTGCATAAGTTGACAAAGCTAGTGGCGGCAAGAGCTCGTACTTATTCTATGCATTTTCTCCTATTCTTCCAAAATGTCGGGGTGAAGCTTGGCCTCAACTTAAAAAAGCCACGCCCACCTACTTACCATAAAAATAGGAGTAATCGCAATCTACTTAATCACTTGTGTACTAAATTTTAACTTACCACTTGTCACTTAGTTGACTGTTAACATGTAATTTTTAACAAAAATGTAGTTACCAACTTTAATTCTTAATACGTGTACACCAGCCATAGGTATATGAGAACTTTAAAAATAAGTCTACACCTGGTTTAAGTAAGACACAATAAATGCACTATTTTACAAAGATAGGTTGTTTACCCTTCATTACAATGAATACGTTATTGAATGAATTGTAAGATGGCATTTGAACTATGGGTGCGTTCCGATTTAGGATAGGGTGTTTCATAGTCAAATCAGTCAGAAACGATGTAAACTACACGCCCTTAACGGGAATAGGTCGACTTAACCTGTAACTCTGTATAAAAGTAAAAAATATATCAATTATAAAGAATCATCTGGTTGAAGCAGCCTTAATAAATATAAACTTAGTTTAATCATATAAACACCCGCTTTATTTATGTAAAATAAGCGAGTTCTTCCGATCATGTGCTAATAGAAAGAAAATTGATTAAGTGTAACAACTACAGCGTGTAAGTATAAACTTTTAATGACATATGAATGCGAGCATTATATACATAATTGTCGAATGCATTATCACAGACATGTAGGTAACATATGGTATAATGGGGTTAGTGGTTGTTAGATGTTCCCAAGCGTACCATGCTTTTGTAAAATGGACGTACCGGTAAAATTACAATCAACTTTGGTGGTTTTTATGACGAGATCTGCCACACTATGACGTGCGAGGCGTTATCGTTCACGTCATCGGCATGCTCTTCTACGTTTTGGAGGAAAATAAAAAAAAATGAGGGAAATTAAAAACTGCGACCTTCGTTTTGATGAGTAAATGAATGTTTTTACAAATGTTTCAGATCGAAAAAAAATCTTTACCCGTTTAAATGTTTAAATAGCTGCTAAAGTAGCAATTTTGCTTGCAACATTCATTAACTCGTTCCTAAAATAAACAATACTACAAAATATAGGTAAAGACAGTCTTTAAGACATAGTAACCATTAATAAAAACCTTCAATTAAATGTTTGTATTCTGCAAATAAAATTCAAATATCGACTTAAAAGTAAGTTTTGTTTAATATCAACGTAATCTCGGATGATGGGAATGTGTATATCTAAAGCGTGTCAGCTAAGCATTAGATGAAGCATCATAATTTTAAGCGAAGCGCCTAAAACCAACCATCGCACAAATGACCATCGCACGGTTGCACCATTCCTGTTGAAATATTTTTTTTTTCAAAGAATTATGCCTTATTTATGAGTAATGTAATGATTCAATAATTAAAAAAGCTCAATTACGATTTATTTACCTTCGCTTCTTCGATAAATTGTATTGTAAAAATTTAAAGTAGGTATTAAACCCTATAATTTGCTAAACTATCCATGAAATTTAATTTTTAACATATATATTCTTTTTAAATAAGAAATGGTAGGGGTGACTATTAAAACTACAGAGTAACAAAGAATATGGGTGAGAAGATGTTATCATTTATGGCATTCCATATTTACAATTATACTACGATCGTAGACTAACCTTTTAAGTTGGAACTTCTTATACGACCAATTGGAGACGGGTAGCGGGTCCAACCGGTCTGTCCAACTAATTGGAGAACAGGGCTTCGTGGTTCAACTATTTCAAAGTTGGACCAACCAGCCCTTTTCACAGTCCTATGGTCCAATTCGTCGCAATCTTTCAACGAACTCAGATCTTTACTGTGCCGACTTTAAAGGTTCTTCAAAGGCGGTTTATGCAATGTTTTAAAACGGAAAGTCCTATCAATACGTGGAAGATTTTATTTATAATTTGATTTGGTAATTTGTTCTATATTCACCACATATCGACCGACTTTATCGTGATTTTTCCCGACTTTAATACGGATGGTTATATTTTTCGAGTGTTTGTGTGAATGTATGTTTCTATGGTACGCTGTGGAGGCTAAACCGTCTGACGAAAATCAGCATATGAGGTGTCATTAGATACTTATCAGTTGTGAGAGTGACAAAGGAAATTTTTCTGCAGGAATTCCCATGGGACAGTTTTTTCAAAACAGTTTTATGGCATGATTTGAAACCGTATAGTCCTATGAATCAATCCAATGCAATGAACTTGTGAATTAAATTTGATGGAAAAAAAATGATGGAAAAAACTTATATTTTTTTATATATACAGAGTGAATCTCTATAATGTGGACATATTAAAATGGGGGAAACTAGACCGAATTTTATCGACCGAAAAAAAAAAATAAAAAAAAAATTTTTTTTGTAGGTGTTACAGTGTTTTTTATTTTTCATTCGGGGAATTTGAAGATATGTAAATAAATTGCTATAACTTTTGAACTAAATAGCCTATCGTGTTCAAATAAAAACTAAATGACAGGAAAACAATATTCGGCTTAAGAGGTCGTATATTGAAACTACCACTGGTTCGGAAGGCTCACTACTGCAAAGATAACCCTTTCCCTGGATCGAACACATCCAGCTTCATAAGTTAACCAGCATTCTTTGCGGCAACCAGTCCCATTCTTGAACCACACTATCTGGGGAGGTGGCTTACGATTCTAAACAGCTCGCTAAGTGCTCGAGCGGGTTTAAGTGAATCTTGTGATGCGTCCTTGATAAACAGCATTAATTGACCCGTTGAGCTCGATTTAGTGTCCGTGGTTTATTTTTAATTGCAAACAATTCCATCAATAGCGACTGTTTTGTTATATACAGCAGTCTAGAGCCTCGATACGGGGTCAAAGACGTTCTAGCTCCGATCATGATTTCTAGCTGAACGGTTCCGTCGGCAGTTCTTTGCTTTTCAATTCGGCGACGACTGCAGCTCGTAAAACTGCTCATAATCTACTAGGCGTTTTTTTCGTTCAACACCTTCGTCGTAAAAAACCGTTTGAATTGACTTGGTCACATTTCTGAATGAGCGTACGGGTTGAATTGCTTTTTATGTGAAAAAACATTATTATTTTGTTTTATATTCAAATTCTATGTATTAAAGTAAGTAATCAATAATCCTTTCTTTGCAGTCGGGTAAAAAGGAAATTATGTTATACTCTGTCGCAACGAAAAAGATTTAGATTTTTCAAAACAAACTTTTTTAATGTATGTAATCATTCTCTTAATCGCGCCATGACTTTACCAGATTCTATTTTTGCACTGATGCATCGAAAACGATATGCGTAGTTTATTGTAGACAATAGAAATCCGAGTCACCCTACGATTTTATTGAAGCCTGATCAATGCCCTGGATTGATATGAAGAGTGGTGTGACCTGGTCCCTACCTACTTACTTTTTAGCTTAAAGTCAATTAAGACGTACTCATTTTAATAAAGCATACAAATTTCAGAAGGCTGTGAAATTTTAGTTTAGGTTTAGGATTTTTACATCAGTCGCAGGGTTATTTATATATTGATGCCCAGATAACTTTTATCAGGAGAATAATTTTTGGAACCTGACATAATTTCTATGGAAACTCTTGTCGAGTGTCGAAATTATTCCGAGGATGAAATTTATCTGAGTATTGAACCATCATCAAGTAATTAAAACAATAATCGACTTAAAATAAAATAGTTCAACAAAACAGGCTGCTGAATTTGAAAGACCATGGGAATTCCCGTAAAAAAATCCGTCAAAAGGTTTTAGGCTCCACGGCGTACCATAGATATATACATACACAAGCACTCGAAAAATATAACCCTCCGTTATGGGGTCGGGTAAAAGTCACAATAACGTTGGTATGGTATTCAGAACAAATTACAAATTCAAATTATAAATAGAGTTTCCTCTTAAATATGGCATAAAACGCCTTTAAGACCCTTTAAAGTATTGTACTGTAAAGATGAGTTTGTAGAACGGTTGCGACTAATTGGACCAAGGATTGGAAGAGGGGTAGTTAATGCAGTCCCTTAGTTCAACTAGTGGGACAGAGGAGTTGGACCACTGCCCCTACCGTGACCAATTACACAGAAAATGTTTACACGTGTTAAATAGTTCTATACAGGGTGTTCAAAAAAGTATTTTACAAAACAATATTCCGGATTGATTAAGTCTCCACCATTCGACTACAATTTTTTTTTTGTCGTTCCATAACTACCCACACACCTATCCAGATAACGCGCGGACCATGCCGGAAAATGGTGGAGACTTACTCAATCTGGATATTTTTTTTGTAAAATACTTTTTTGAACACCCTGTATAAAGTAATCAAAAGTAAATTTATGGAAAAAAATGACAATGCTTTTAAATTATTGCGAATATGATAATTACTATATTAAAGTGGTTATCTAAGATTAGTTTAGTAAATGGCATATAAACTTAACCAATGCTAAACATTAATGACATCTGTGTTATCAAACAGACTATTTTGATAGAAAAACAAAGACCAAATCTTCTTATTTAGTAAATGCAACAAAAACCTTTTCAAAAAAACCCCTCTATATTGTTGTAACGCCTCAAACTAAATAAAATAAAACAGAAACACAATTCTAGTGGTCAAATAACAACCTCACTATTACCAAATTAGAAAAGTGACACTTAACAATATCCACCTTCAATAGTGATCATTAATTTTTTATCCCAAGAGAGCTATCTTTTAATAACTCACCTATTCTAAAATCGATATATCCTTCGCCGCCGGACAGTACCAACATAGGCGGTTGGCAAGGTCCTTCCGAGTCTGGGCTCTGGGCCGGCGTCTGACCCACCGCTGGGACGGCCACGAAGAACGTGACGGCCTCTCTGTGACCATGGAAACTTAGCTGCGCGTGGGCCATGGAACACCAGGGGATGTTTTGTGGAGAGCGAGCGGAATTTGGTTGACCTGCAGGGGGTAATATGTTAAAGTTATTGTGTGGAGACTCAATTTGATTTTGAAAGCGAAAGATCTTTTTTTGGATAAGTTGCGTAAAACACAAATTAAATGAACATTAAACACATTTTTTAACTAATGTATACAAAAAATTTGATCGAGACCAACTTTTACATCAAGAATAAAAACTAAGTTTTTATACAATTACGCACAAAAACATGTGTTAGTTATTAACTAATTTAAAAATAGAATTGGAATAATTGTACATGCTACAACATTTATATTTTCATAATTATTCTTGATAACCCGCGATTACCTTTTAGCCACATACGCTGACATTAGTTCGCACCACACTCACCCGTCAACTTCGGCGCATTTTGCACGACGGCATTATCAACTGAATCCGACAGCGGTACAGATATGACCACTCCATTACTCGTGCCGATCCACAATCTCCCGCCACTAACTAGCAAAGCCGTGATGCGGACCAGAGAGAATCCCAGCTTGCCCGTACCCAGCATCTTGCTGACGTATGGCTCGATATCCACATCCTTTAAATGTTGGTAAGTCTGGGCGTGGTAGAGACGCAACGTGGAATCCATTTTTATTGATACCTGGGAAAAGTGTTCTGTATTAGGCTGATTTTTATTTTATTTTCTTCTATTAGGGTAGATAGTGATCATGACGGTAAAAAATACAGTGATACTGTGTCCACCAGGTTAAATACTTTTTGAAATCAGAATGTAAACGTTTCAAAGAACAAAAATATGTAAACGACTTCTTACAGTCTTTATAATATAGTAAATATATCAGATTTTATAAATATATATACACATATTATATATGTATATATAAATTAGTTAAGTTCTACTATTAAATGAATGTATTTGCTGCAAATGAATAAATATTAAATAATATTTTTATTCATAGGTGAATCAATACAGGAAAAATCTTGCATTCTCTTAAATATCAATAAAATACATAAATTAATCAATTCTAAATAAATACTTATATAGGTATTTTGAAAAGAAGACAATGGTTTGGTTTTGTGGGTTGAGTAAACCAATCTCATAATTTTATTAGAATTTTATGAATTTTTAAGAATTTTATGATAAAATGTAAGTTTTATGTCTCAATAATATAAAATTTCGAGACAATGTTCAGTATTTTAATGGCATAATAAGCGGCCAGTCCCTTAACACTGTAGATGCTCCTATAAAGTATATGGACCGAGCTTTATAAATGCAAAAAGCGCAAAATATGGTAGCCTGGTAGACGGAACAATTCTGATACTCTCCTTTACTATTAGTAGTAATCGTGTGAGCGAGTGGCAACTACTAAAGTCAGAGTTGATCAAGCGGCCTTTTTGACCTCTGACATGGCTTCACGGCTGTTATCTTGCTACAACAACCGGAACCGACAGAATTGTTACTGCCTGACTCAAATACCATATAAGCCACTGGCGGTAACCCATTTTAGATACGCCGCAAAGAACGTTGCTAATCTTTGACATAAGTCTAGCGATTACGAACTCCGTATCACAATCAGTATATGACGTACCCACACGCCCTGGCCGCTGCAGGCCATCTGTCGCAGCTGGCTCTCTTGGCGCGGGTGCGCCTCCAGCGACTGCAGCACTGTGAGGCTGCGCGGAGACAACACGTGGATGCGGTTCCTGTAGCCGCACCAGACCGTGTCGTTCACTGCACAGAGGCAGCGGACTGGAATAGGAACGAATTAGTTGTCTTACAGAAAAAGAGGGTTCCGATTTGAGCGTCGTTAAAATAACGTTCAAGTTTAGTATCTCATTACGATTGATTTTTTACATATATCAATCAATGTATCACGAGAAAAAATAATTGTGTACGTAATAAAAAATAAATCGTACTATGCAGCCATTCGTTTTACTGATGACTTACAGCGTACTGGGGGGGGGGGGAACCCAGAACAAATAGTGGAGTTAATTCCAGGCCCTCAATAAGCTTTTGATTTCAGTACTTTACGCAAAAAATGACTATACCTTAATTTTTATAACATTTTATAATAATTACAAAAATGAAAGTCAGAACCAAATTATGTATATAAATATATAAAAGACATAAAAGCAAACCAAGGAATACGTAACTGCGTGCATCTTTACCGATACAGACAGGGTTCTCGAACCATAGGTTAATCATTATGCAAAAAGAAATACTTGAGGTAATCTTTATGATTTAAAATAGATGACATAAATATTCAATTGAATAAATTACTTTAAAAAATGTCGAAATCGTAAAATATTAAATAATATCACTAAAATATATTTATGTCAGCTTTATAGTCAATATTTTATTTTTGTGCTTTTTATTTGCTTGGGTTTATGTGCGAAATTATTTTCTTTGATCGGCAACCCTGAATAAAAAAAATATTCGCTCTTTTTTGTGCAACAAGTGAATGCCGCCTGCTTACTAATGAGATAGCAAACTAACACAATAAATAATTAATTAGTAGTTAATTGTTTTTTTTTCCCTATTTTTCCCTATTAAATGAAGTAACAAATATTTTTAGATTAAAGAATTTGTGGTGCAATACAATATAGTTATTATAAGTTTACTCTAATGATGGCTATTTTAACACTAAAAAATAAAAAAAAACTAATTAGTATTTAGCTTAAGTGATTATAAAATATGGTATTAACCTTATTGATTATTATAATAAAAATAGTTATAACTGTATATTTTACCGAAACATAAGTGGCCGACGACACGAACATTTTGAACTCAACCCTTTACATATATAAATATGAAGTTTATTTATTTATCATTTGGAGAACCAACACCTTGTTACACAGGAATGTACAATCGATTAACTATGAAGTGTCAATTAAAGGTTCTCACGTTTAAAAATTAATTTAATTTAGCTATTTTAAACCAGAACTGCCTTCGTTACCGCATATATTAGGATTTTTCTATTACCAGTTGTATAGAGGTTATTTTAAAGCAAAATTTAAACTTGAAAATACAAAATAGATTATTATTGTTTTCAAGAGTTGGTATTACCTTTTTTCTTGAAATTTCACTGGCGGTTACTTCGCTTTCACCGAAACAAAATAGCCCAATAGACTGTTGTACCGCCAAAGACGAGACTTTCAAAATGTACTAACTTGTCGATTTTTTTATGGCCAAAAAAAATCCAAAAAGTGCTTTTTGAGGTAATAAATTCTGTTAATTTTTAGTCCCATTCCAACATTCAAATTCTAAACCTTTTATTACGATATTTTTTTATAATGACTGTTACGGTCTGACGCATATTATTTTATCTTAATTTTTTTGAATAACCAAATAAGATGTAATGAGAATACTGCATTTTATTCGAAAAGTTTCTTTGGTATGGCTCCTAGAATATATAATAAATTACCAAAAACCATTAAGGAGACTAAGAATATAAATGCTTTCAAATATAAATTAAGGGAATATTTATTTAGTTCATAAGTTACTACACGGTTCACGACTACTTAATCGACAAGACTAACTGAAATATATAACTGTAACTTAAAATTATTCACAATATGTAATGAAATATAATTGTAATATATTTGTACATGCCTTAAAGGCAGAATATGGCTGACACACTAAAATTTTTCTTACAATTTACTATAAATATACCTGTATTCGTGCAAATAAACTATTTGATTTGATTTGATTAGATGTTCTGTCAATTTAATAATATTTTAACAAATAATAAAAATAAATGATGGGGATTAAATTTCTTAATAAAAAAAAACCCACCCAAAATTAATTAATTTACTCATGAACATACCCGAACACTTATCACTGCCCAGCGCCACGGACCAATATTGGCTCAGATCCCAGGTGCCATCGGGAGAACGGCCGAATATTGCCACGGTGCCGTCGGCTAAGGCGACCACGCAGCGAGAGGCGCACGCCACGATCGACAGGATCGCGTCGTTTAGCTTTACTCTGAAAATAATTTAATTAACATTAAACTTAAATAACTTATGAAGTTACAAAATATAGAATGCTTTTATAAAAAAATTACCTATGCCAGCTACCTACGTTCTTACCAAAACATCGGGAGCTCGAGTTTAAAAATAAAAACTATAGTAATAATTCCGCAAATAGTACTTAGTATTTAAATAATTTTTGATTATTTTAATAGAAATTATATTTTATAGCACAGTGTGACCTAAACTCGCAATTTACGCACGATTTTCCGTGACCTAAGTTACCTATTTCTGCACGGTGCGTAAATGAATTAACCAACTTCACACTTATAAAAAAAATAAAAGAAAACATATTTAAATGTCATGTAAAGCTTGAATGGCCCTTGCGGCAATATTGTCTTTAATAATTGCACCGTCACCCAAACGTCCACCACCGAAAATAAAAGTGTGCAGACTGAGGAAAGCGATTGCTGAATTAGTGTGGTAGCTGGATTCTTGTTTCAATTATATGAGTATAAAAAATAAAGCTCATTCCCGTTGTCTAATCTATTGTTACGCCAATCAAGAAATAAACATTAATGGATACTTTGAAATTTTGTTCTGTTATAATAGAATTCTTCTCTCGCTGCGCTCGGGCGCTAACTTCACGCCGTGCAATAATAGGCTACTTAGGTCACGCGTATCGTAATGTACTAATTTAAAATATATCAATATCAACCGCAAAACGATTAATCCTACGGCCGGTCGTATATATTTCATTTAACATTTACAAAGAGAAAAGGGTTTCTCTGTAGAATTGATAGTTTTCATTTATAGGTGGTTGGGGAGGGCATTGGCTGGATCTCGCGTTAACTCGTGAACGGGTGTCGTTTGAGGGTGTTGGTCATTTGGATACTTGGGGGGAGGGAGACTCGCCGAGCTATTGATGACAGATGCAGATGGGAATAGTTTTGTATAGACATAAGGAGACACTGTAAATTAAATTTGAATAAAATATACCCGTGAAGTTTCTTGCCAGTTCTTCTCCGAACTGGTGGTACTCATGTTTTATTTGACGTCAATAAGAACAAGTATTTGTCAATGTTGAGAAATAAATATTTGAATTTGAATTTAATATTCTTGAATTTCCGCTATTTTTGTACTGTTGTAATCCGACCTATTCATTAACCAAATTATTTAACCGCGTATATTGTATCGCAATAATCTAAAACTTAAATAAAAATTGATCAATTACTAACCTAGCCAGACACTGGGCATAGTTTTGCACGGCACAATGGATATACAAGCAGCCGCTTTTGCTGCCCAGCCACATGGTTGGCATTACCGTGGACAGGTTCGGTGATACAACATCTGTTAGTTGTTCCATATCTGATTGTTCTTGCGCGATTGCGTCTACGCCTGGTTCCGGAGAGTTTGACGAGTCTGAAAAGATGGAATCATTTTAGTATTTATTTTAATATTTCATTTTATTTATTCATTTTACACTTTGGGTAACCACAAAATACAGCAGGTTACTTAATAACTTTTTTGTAACTGCTAAATTTCTATCAAAGTTTATTTTCAGTGCCCAAGGTAATGAAATTAGCTTAAAGCTTTTTATAGAATAAAGAAACGTAGGATGAAAATAAATTGACTCAACCAGATCAATATTATCATGAAAGTTTTTAGACTCATAAATATTCATTTTCTAAATATTTATGAATGTATTATTGATTATCAACAGCATATGTAGTTGATAAAAATAGTTGATAGTTGATAATAAACGGTATTAACTAAAT
This sequence comes from Marasmarcha lunaedactyla, assembly GCA_923062675.1. Lineage (NCBI taxonomy): Eukaryota > Metazoa > Arthropoda > Insecta > Lepidoptera > Pterophoridae > Marasmarcha > Marasmarcha lunaedactyla. The sequence continues at coordinate 4,181,566 of OV281339.1, read as the reverse complement.
ACAATGCCAATAATAGGTTTTCCGTGATAAACAATGATTGTAACATTAGGGTATTGTTATTATGCAATATTGAAGATTATTGTTATTATGCAACATGAATTGCATCACATATATTTTACATATATGCAGAATGTATAAGGAAAGGTAAAATTAATAAAAAAATTAACTGTACTCACAAAATATATAGTAAAATAAGTAAGTATTTATTTTTAACAATTTTAATTATTTGTTTTTTGAATTCTGATTAATTAGAAGTAAAAAGGTCAACATGGGTAAAGAATTTATTGCAAGTGTTGGTGATAAGAGAAATAATTGTGTTTTTAGCGTAATTTGTAGAGTTTGTATGTTTGTAAGGGAGTGTGTTGTGCACGGTAACTCGGGGTGCGATAGGCTGTCCGAGACACTAGGTTGAAGTCAAAGCGGTTATGTACTGTATCGTACAGCACCGACATATCATATGTCTCTGCTCTAGAGTCAGTAGGCCGTAAGTCCTACAGGCGCTCTCGTAGGAGCCAGGCTGGCTGCGGCTTCGGCAGTTAAGATCTTTAAAAAAACTTTATTTGTGTACGTTCAAGGCGATCGCAATGTGTGATGTACTGTGGGCACCAAATTGGACTAGCGTATTCGGTTATACTTCTCAAGTACGCAAAATATACGAGTTCGATAGCATCCAAATCGGTAAAAGCTTTGCAAGTGCGTAAAACGAAACCAAGCTTATGAAAAGCTCGTTTCGCTACAAAATTATGACGGTCAGAAAGCCTAATTTTCTATCGAAGTTTACTCCCAGATCGCGAATAGTTTCTGTCCTTCTGATGAGAATGCCATCAAAGCTGTAATTATAAACAATAGGTTTACGCTTACGGAAAAAGCTTTTTTTCTCAAACTTGCTAGTATTAACTGTAATATTATTAATTGAATAATATTTAAATAGGCTGTCAAGATAATTTTGTAACAAATTATAGTCTTGTACTGAATTCATCTTAAAGAATATCTTTTTATCATCTGCGTACATTAGATAATTTGAGTTGGCAAAAAGGTACCTATGTAGATAGGCGTTACATAATAGGTACGATCCTTGAGGCACACCAGTGGGTACCTCGCTTAAGTCCAACCTGTGCCCTCCGACCGCGACAGCCTGAGAGCGATTGAATAGTTAAGTTAATAGCTGGCTGTTAATAAGTTAACAGCCAGCGAATCAAGTCACGAGTCTTTTTAACTTGCGTAACGAGATGACGTGAAGTTACCTGCTTCAGTTGTACACTCTTTGGTGTCCCAACAAAGTGATCAACAAAACGATACTTCATACTAATGCTGTTTAATTATTATAAATACCTTTTCCGTTAACGGGGGTACTACTCAGAGGCGGACTGTCAGGAGCTGTAGCTTCTTCGACATTAGTGCCGGCGGCCATTTTGTTTTGTTGTAAACTCTCTGACGTTTTCACTGGTGTTTCCGGAGGCGTTAGTAGCACTGATTGCATCTGGTAAGATATAAAAATAAAGTTAAAAGTTTATTCCGAAGAATACATGTAATGTAATGTAAAAAGTTCTTGGCCACTTTATTCTTGGACTTAACAGTACCATAGCTGTATTTTCAGCAAACGCTACAAGAATCTAATTAAGACAGACAACGTGCTTGGGACAATTTATATGTTGGTAATTAGAAGTTAGCCAGAATTTTTTTATTAATCAGAAAAACTAAGCAACCGTAGCGGCAAATAACACATATGCAAGTGTAACATAATCAGTACAGCTAATTTATAATAAAACAACAATTACCAGTCTCGCCGTGCCGACGACAACTTGGTCCGAATCGTTGTTTCCATTGTTCGAACCGTTGCTTTCCGACTGCTCGCTCTTGCGAGGCGATTGCTGTTGAAAAATTATATATTATAGTTCAAACAACTACAAAAAACAAGATGTGGTTGCGTTATATCAGTCTATATTTGACTATGTGAAGCAGCGTAAAAGCGGATGTTTCAGAGCAATTCAAGGACTATATCAGTGTAATGGAGTCGAAGCACCAATATACAGGGTGGTTTTTTTAGAAGGGCGGTGATGGCCACGTCCGAAACCACGAGAGTTAGGGAAAAGTCGTGAAAGGAGTCATGCCCTCGATTTATAAGAAAACAATAACTGCATTTTTATTTTCTTCAAAAATCTTTTACTTTTGACGGAAATAGACCCGAAAGATGTTTCGTAACGAACTTTACAAAGCTCGTTACGAAACAGTTGAGAGCTTACAAAGCTCATTGCTTGATATTTTATCGAGGATAAATCCTGTCATGGTATCAAATGCAGTAAAGTCTCTAGAGAGACGTATAAACTGATGCATTGGAGTCAATGGAAACCATTTTGAGCAACTTATAAGTTAGGTAAAATTGAGATACTAAAAGTAAATCTTAAATTTTTTTTTTAAATCATTCGGGTCCCTTGACGTTAAAAGTAAAATATTTTTGAAAAAAATACATATGCAGTTATTGTTTCCTTATAAATCGAGGGCATGACTCCTTTCACGACTTATCACTAACTCTCGTGGTTTCGGAATTGGCCATCACCGCCCTTCTCAAAAAACCAACCTGTATTACTTACAATATTCAGTATTTTAATTTTACTTTCCAAAAAATGTATCACCCTGGCCCTTAAAATCCTAACACATTTACTTGGCGCACTCAGAAGTTTTCAGAGAGAAACTGTTCTGTAGATTAAATTTTTTTATTACATCTTTTCAAAGAACTCTCCACCAGCATCTACGAAGCTTCATGCGTCTGAACCTATTTTCAAAGCACATTTTCCAGTCAGCTTTCTCGAGCGCAGTGAGCGTATCTTCTGGCAATGAAAATTGTATCCCCTTGGGCTGGCTTTTAATTTTAGGGAACAAGAAGAAGTCACACGGAGCCAAATCGGGGCTGTAAGGCGGATGACCTATATGTTTTACCGGTGTGGAGTTTAGGAAGCCTCGTCTTGATCGCGAAGTGGGCGGGCGCGTTGTCATGGTGGAGCAAAAGGCCTCGGAGCCCCGTGTTCAGCCGCTTATTTAAAAAATTTCGGGCAAGACCTTGGTAATACAGTATGGATACCACTTATGGGCAATAAATGAAACCTCATACTTGTTATCGCCTTTTCTAACAGTATACAAAAAATGAAAGAAATCGGTCCAGTAATTTGGTCAAAAACCAGAGTTTTAATTTTGAGCAAATTCGTAGAGACACACTCTGTAGATTTGCTACACTAGGTCAATGAGTCAATGAACTTGAATTAACATTATTTAGGTACTTAGTTGGAGAAATACGACGTTGCCACGTAGTGCGTTATTTGCCGAGCGCGGGAATTCCCCTGAGCGGGGCGCGTGCAGGGTGGACACACCTGCCGCCCTACCGTAAAAGGATGCTAAGTACAAAATCATATTTTTGAGAAAAATGACAATAACCCGACAAACTTGGTTTCTAAAGTTGTATGTAAGATAGCATGTTATAATCAGTTAGTTACCACTGTTTTGTAAAGGGAATAATAATCGGTTAGTAAATAAGTTGAAAGAGAAAATGATTCGAGATTATGTTTATAATGTTTAGCTTTAATCACTCAGTACATAGTGTTTTTAAAATTATCATAACTGTACTTAAAAGCGTTCTTATTAAAAATGATTATGTGTAATTAGAGATAAAATAAATAAAGAAGTAGACAGTGAAATCTTATGAATTGTTTTTACGTGTTACGCCTAGACTGAACGAGTCGAATCGCTCCTGTTAAAATTCATAAATTCAATCGTAAAAACAAAAAGAATAAACATTTATTATAATAGGTACATAGACCTTTCCTTAAAATAATTTGTTAATTGTTAATAACAATAATAATAAAAACTCTAATAACGCAAACATATTTTAGTGCATTGATGATTATCATAGTTCCTTTTCTTAGGTAAGTAATTGTAAATAAGTATTGAATACTAACAATTGCACCAATTGCACTATTTATGACTTATGTTTTTTTGCCAACTGGGAAGTCATGTTTTGTCACTCACTCGCACTCGTCACGTCAGTTCACCGCTAGACTTCCGGGCCACTGCGCATGTGCTTATTGCAGAGATTTTGATACTCGGCTCGCGCTCGCGCATTGTGCAGTAATTATTGTAAACTGTGGTTATTAGGTAGTTTAATTTATTCAGTATTTATTTGTTATGGTGAAATTGACACTAGGTACTTTACTTTTGTGTGTGTGTGTGTGTGTGTGTGTGTGTTTTAACAAAATGCCGCGATAACAGCATTTTTACAGTGCTGCAGAGTATACATACATGATTTTAATGTATAGGATAGTGCGCCATGATTGGGTTTATTTTCAGTTCAGTTAAATCGTGACGAAATAAAAAAGCGCAGTAAAAACAGGAAAGTAAGTGATTTTTTTCTCATTACGTCGCAAACCGTAAAACAACAGTCGAAGATGGCGGCGCCGTGCTGCCTATCGCGCCATGCGTGTGCATCGTTGCCACTCTTCTGCTGAGGCTAAGGTACGTTGTCAAACAGAGTGTTATACTGATACTGCATTTATTTCGCTATTTATTTTGTTTGAAAATTAAAATTATTTAATTTGCGGTTTTTCGTGTAATATTCGATTGTGTTATACTTCTGTGGACTATTATTACTTGTGGTTTCATTTTTTGCCCATGAGTGGTATCCACACTGTATATCACTGTGCATGGATGCTCTTTAATACTTAAGGGAATTGATACTAAATACCCCGTTAGAGAAAAAACTCAAAATTTTTTCACCAATTCTCGATCGTTTCACCTTTTTAGGCGTTAGTTCGTTTTTGAAACAGCCATACTGCCGAGTGGCGTTTGTTTCTGGATCATATTGATAAATCCAAGATTCGTCACCAGTAACGATATCATAAACACGGCGGGAAGAACCTGCTTGAATTGATCAATCATATTTTGGCACCATTCCACGCGCGCCTGCTTTTAAGCATCAGGGAGGTGGTGAGGTACCTGGCGCGAAACAATGATATAATATAATATATAATTTTGTGAAGAAGATCATGAGCACTTCCCGATCCAATCTGCCACTTGTGCTGAATCTCCTCAGTATGTGATATACCGGTTTTTTTAAATAAAATTTTTCACTTGTAGCAAGTTTTCTTTCGTAACAGCACTCAAGGACGATCCCTTCTTTCTTCATCTTTCAAATATAAGCGACCACAAATAAACTCGTAACACCAGCGGTACACAGTTACTTTAGAAGGCGCCTTGGTCATCAAAGCTTATTGAAGTCAATTGAACGATTCATCAGTCACGTTGGACTCGAAGTCGTAAAAAATCACAAATGACACACAATAGTTTCATGTTGCTGGTAAAATTTTTTTAGACAGTAAACTAAATTTGGGCAGATTTATTTTTACCTTTAAATAATCGAATTTTCATAATAAAAAAATAACTCGCCCGCGTTCCATACATAAAACTATTATTCGCAAAACTTTCTGAGTGGCCTGGTATTTTGCCCTTACATAATACACAACACACAACTTTGATTTTATTCCTAATCATCACATGAATCAATCTTCCTATCTTGATTCCACATTTAAATATACTTAAGTATATTATATATTATTATCTTCCATCCCTTTATAGTAGACATCCCAAGAAGTCGAACCAAAAGCTTCGATGGTTCCTTTTTGGTGCGGGTCGCCAAGGTGTGGAATGAACTGCCTGTGTCTGTTTTTCCAGAAAACTATAGTCCTAATTATTTCAAGCGTTGAGTGAATAGGTATCTCGTAGATAGATGTGTAACACCTTCGTCTTCATCGTCACTTTCCATCAGGTGAGATAGAAGACAAACGTCTAATCCTTTTTCAATAAAAAAAAAGTTTCTTAGTTGAAATAATATTCACCTAGTGAATTATTTTATATATGTTATATATGTTTTCGAAATATAAATTAATATAAAATAAATAAAATCGTACCGAAAGCTGCTCAGCAGTAACTACATCGTCCATCTGCTTGTAATCTTCCGCACAAGCGCCGGGTACTGACGCTACACAGAGAATCAGCTTGTCGTCCACTGGAAACGATTCTATAACCTCTGCAGGTTTGTTGGCATCAATTATCTGATGAAAATAATACTTTTTTTAGTTAGGTAACATTTTTTTTAAGACGTTACACTTTTAAGTTTATTATATTAAGTATAGCTCATGGTGGATCCTTTTCCTAGAATAGAATTTGTTCCTAATGCTCTGTTGATATAATATTTAGCACAAGCATAAAAAATGACAGATTGTTACTATGACATGAATGGAAGACAATTTTATGAAATGGTTACGTGAAAAGTTGATACACAATTTTAATGAACCCAGTGTCAAAATTATGGATTATGCTAGATACCATGTGACACAAGTGGACGAACTTTAAAATTTCACAACCGATATTCAGAATTGACTTCTGAAAATAATATACCATTGGAAGAAAGCTTTCTTAAGGCGATCAGCTGGGAGGTCGTTGCACTATATAAAAAGGTCGCAAGATCCACGCGTTATCTGGATAAGTGTGTGGCCGCGCGCTTTAAGTCTAAATGTTTAGAATTTTTTAAATGGAAAGACCATAAGTCCAAATTAGAAACGGTTTTTTGTAGTCGAATGGTGGAGACTTACTCAATCTGGAATATTTTTTGTAAAATACTTTTTTGAACACCCTGTATACGAAGCAGAAGAACTACTTACACAGCATTGTCACGAAGTGATATGATTACCTCCGTATCACTGTGATTCAATGCTATTGAATTGATAGAGCAAGGTAAAAAGAAAAATGTTATAACACTAAGCATTAATTACACTATCTCGATTTTATTAATTTCGGTATTTTGACAATCGCTCTAAGCACTGCAGAGTTAGTAAGTCATAGTAAGTCGTAATAAACAAACATACTGCAATGTCTACTTTTGGGCCACACCGTTGTAACTTCTGCATCACATTTTGTCAAATAATAATAATAATAAATCCCCAGACAAACACACCAACTGTATAGCCCCAAAGTAAGCAGAGCTTGTGTTATGGATGACCATACAGCGAACTGAGGGGGAACCCCGAATAAACAAACATAAATATATAAATGTGAACAACCATGACCCGAGAACAAACATCTGTGTTCATCACACAAATGAGTGCCCCGGCCAGGACTCGAACCTGGGACCTCCGGCGTATGAGACAGTGTGAGTAGTGGTCAGTAGAATGACAAATAAAATATTTTATTTGTCATTCGTTTATTGCCTTACCATGACCACACTGTTAGTCTGCGCACTGGAGCATATCCACACTAAGGACGACATGTTCTTCTCCGATACTTCAGTCAGGACTGGGGGCTGGTCCACGCGTTCTGCCTCAGGAGAACCCGACTGCGCCTTGGTTAGTTCATCCGCTGCGAAAGTGAGGTTATACTTAGAATTATATTTGTGTAATAGAATTCAAACAATGTTTAGCCTTTACTCAATGTACATTCGCTCTCATATTTGACACGAAACTGTACTGTTGTTAGGAATTTGGAAACGCTTCCATATAACAGTGTTTCTATTTACTCGCCAGATAAGACAATGGGCTGGCCCAAAGTTACGTGTTGTATAATTTTTATATCAATAAGTGTAATTTGTATTAGATATGCATCCAATCTAAATAATTTATCACAAATATTAATAAAACTTTTATCCTACTTACTTTAAATCTTAAGAGTACAAAACGAATATAGTTAAAATTGTATTATATACGATAGTATCAGAAAAGTTGCATTTTGTACCAGCTTGCTGAGTTGTGGTGTATTTTTAAAACTAAGTAAGTATATCGTGCATATCTGAGATATTTTAAACTATAAATAGCAACCACAAAATCCAAAACATTTTAGGCAATCAGGAATTCAGTACCACCACAACAAAAAATAATATAAATTTAAAATAATTGCCTGACTTGAACCAGTATTGTTTTTAATTAATCTTTACTTTTTTAATTATAATTATATAAATAATATCTTTGTAGTTTGTACTCTAATAAGGTATCGACAAAGCTATAAACAATGGCATATCCTTACTACAAAGATATACGTAGACAACATATAACAACAATCCACATAAACATATTTAACTCTCCTCCTTAGTACAGAAAAACACCACTGCGAAAGAAACTATTTAAAACTATTATTATTATAATAAAAGTATGTGGAATGTAGTTGATAATATCATAACTTTATACTTGTTTCAAGTTTATTTTAAAACATATTCAAAAGCATATCTTTTAATCACTTTTTTGTCACTTTAAATAATGGTAGTTTTTTCAATAATTTACTTACCAGTGTTACTTGAAGACAATTCACCGCGACTTTTCTTGATCGCTCCTAGAACCACGAAGCAAATATAGAATTAAGAAATATATGACTTTCGACTAATCGTTTATTTCCAACTCACCAGATATTGTGAACATGCTTGCTTCTGCTTTGTGTCATTACAAGCCCGAAGATTTCTCTAGTCCCTAATAAGTTGTTAATACTGCGTGTATCTACGCTTACTTTTTTTTCCTTTTGAGATGAGTTCAAATTAAATTTTCAAACTGAACTTGTCTATGGGACATAGTTGCAGGGGACAAAATGGCAACTTACAGTAAATATTAAAGCATTTTCTGCATTTATGGTTTGCAGATAATCAAGCAAGCTTAGTGTAAAAGTGTTATCTTTCTGTGGACTTGAGCTTATAGCCTGATTTAATTGGATCCAGCTGTTAAGTTCATACCACACGCACTTACGGCTTTACCAGCAAAGCTGTACGAAAAAGTCCGCCAGTGTGCAAAGAAACAGGATTACTCCATTTTCATAATCAAACAAGAATAAATAAATAAATGAAGTACGCAGAGTGACCCTTACTTTTTCTGTTTCGTATTTAATCTATGCTTACCAAGATACCGAAGCAACCAGGGTACTTTACGAGAAGAACAAAACAAAGGAGCGGTGTGACTTACCTCAGGAGTTGATACTAATGTGAAGTGCAGAGCGTGACGTAATTCGGGGATAGACTTAGAATGAAACCGATGCAAAGCGAGTGTTGTGCTAGTCCACGGTGGAAATCTCAAAATTCATTTTATGTCGACGTTCGAAAATTTTCAGTCGTTTTTGAATTTTAACTACAGGACAGTTGAGTTTTGTAAAATATCACCAAAAAAGTTTGCAAAGATTACTATAAACGGTCTTATTGTTTGTTATTGACAATTTACAAGGTATATGAAAACCTGGCCTAGAGGCGCCTTATTAACTTTTTTTTATTGTAACACTGTGTATTCATGCCGGCCAGAATTGGCATGTGTTGTAACAAAAATAATATTGTGTAAACGTAAATTAAAACAAACATTTTAGATTCTGTGTTGGTCTAAACTGGTTAGAGTAAATATAACATTTTTCAAGGAAAAATTAATAAACATATATATATTTATTACCTATATATATTTCAAAAATAAATAAATAATAAAATGACGGTTGTCAGGTGTTCTTTTTATTCACCTAAATGAAGTACCTACAAATCATGTCCTACTAAGTCGGAAATGTTATTTAATAAAATAGGATCGATTTTCTATCCGACTAATAACTCAATATGTACACACATCAAAAAAAGTTTGAGATCACTAGCTAAAGGTGGACTAATTTTAAAATATTACTTTAAAAAAAATGTTGCTTACGTAACATCTTTGTATAAAAAAGATACACTTTTTGAAATTAAAAAATTAAATATTTTTTTATTTTTTACAAAAATTTAATTTAAAAGTCCTAATGCAATTTCGACTGCAATAAATAATTAAAAGAAAAAGAGAATTTCACTAAATATTATCAACATTTATTATGAAATCGTTTTTATTTAGTGTAAGATAACTCCTCCCCTGGCTATATAACACATGCGGCAATCCTTCTGGGCATGCTGAGAATTAAGTTATCCATCATTTCTTGCGGTAACCTGTCGCATTCTTGAATAACGGCTTCCCTGATCTCTGGCACTGTTTGGGCAGGTGGTTGACGGTTCCAAACAACTCGCTTGACAGCATCCTATGCGTGCTCTATCGGGTTTAAGTCACGCGAACGCGCAGGCCAGTCTAACCTGGTAATGTCGTATTCACACAGAGCAGCGTTGATTCGTTGAGCTCGATGTGCTGGTGCATTATCGTCAACCAATACGATTCGAGGGCCATGGTTTATTCTAAATGACCTAACAATTCCATCAATAGCAATGGTTTGGTACAAAGCTGCAGTCATCCAGCCACGATACGGGATCAAAACGGCGTTCTAGCACCAATCATTCGGCCCCAAAAGGATACCGATTTACCGCCTTGTTGACGGTTCTGGTGGCGTTCCCACGTCTTCTCCAGACACGGAGACGTCGGTCGTCCGGATGAGTGCTAATTCTGGATTTGTCAACGAAGGACAATTCCCCCAAATGTTTTCCTCGTCGTCTTCTTCATTTTGGCGTAGTCTAGCCTACTGGAATCTGCGTCGCTGTCGTTGCTGTGAGTTCAGGGGTGCTCACCAGGGTCATCCCGCTCGTAATCCAACCTGGTGTAAGCAATTCCTGATGGTCTGACTGCTGATTTCTAGTCCAGTATCAGCCCGCAACTCAGCTTTTATTTTAGAGGCATTGATTGTTGGGTCTCGGGCAGTCAGCCATCTGATGTAACGCATCTGAGCAGCAGTATGGACAGTTGGCCGACCACTGCGAGGTCGATCAGCAAAGTGATATCTCCGTAACGTGTTCGCGACACAGGTTTGGGATACAGCCACTCTGTGTGCTATTTCTCTCGTAGAAAGTCTTTCTTCCCAAAGTAACAATTCTTGCTCGTAAAACTTCTGATAATCCACTCGGCAACTTTTTGAATGAACTCCTTCTTCCAAAAGTCAGAAAAATCGCTTCAATCAAGTTAGTCAGATTTCTGAATGAGCGTAAACAAGGATTTAATCTCTTTCTATACAGAAAAACAATTGATATTTTAAAATCTTTTGTTATTAAATGATTTGATTTTTAAATGAAGAATCTTAGAAGAAAAAGAAAAAACGTTTTATTCTACTGTAATAAGAAAGATTTCGTATTTTCAAAGTGATCACAAACACTTTTTTGATGTGAGCATAAAATTAACACAAACTGAAAATTTGGCCCACAATTACACTTTGACAGCAATCAATGAAGCCAAACCAATGAAGTTTTTTATGTTTTAAATTACTGTTGTTATTATAAAAAAATTTTTATTAAAATGGTCAGGCTATAAATTCTCAAAGATGTGGCTTTTACTATCTGGAACAGCACAATTTGCCCTACTCATAATAATATGAACTGCCTCAGACCTGAGGCAAGAGAACATCGCAGTGCAATCCTACACAAGACAATAAAAAGTTTACGTAATTAAATATCTTTAATAATCCAATATTTTCTCCTATATTAGCAATTGAAACTGCGTATTAAATTCTCATGAAGCTCATTAACAACTCTCGGCCAGTTTGTTTATTACGCCCACATCCATTCAATCATTAACCTTCTAAACCTCCGTATTGACAATAAACAGTTTCAAACTTTTTGGTCCTCTCACATGATGATTTACAAGTTTATTTAATCTTGTATTGTATTCAAACGGACATGTTAATATTGTAATTTGCTAAAATTATAATTTACTTTATAAGCAATATATAAAAATGCTGTTTTGACCGTAAAGTACGCACTCAAAATTTGTAATATATTGTTTTATGGCGACTACACCAAGCCCTTACGATTTTGGTTATTGCTAGCCGTGTAGGTCTGTCAAATCGTGTAATGCAGTCGAAAATGTACTGTACTTTGTGTAACAAATTTTTATAAATAAATTATTTTAATATCAGATATCCACTGTAGACCCCTAGTGAGTGTCATATATACAGTGCTCACCCAGGCTCATAGCGGTCTGCTTGTATAGTACCGCCTCCCCGACCAGACACCCACCGTCGGGCGACACGCCGCCGGTCAGATCGACCCCCGCGGCGCAGAGCAACGTCAGCCGGGGTTCAGACTCCGTCAGCGGCCTGCGGTTAGAAGGGGATAGTCGGAGATATTGAGTTGAATATAACTCCAAAACTCCAAATAGTTTCTCTCTAACTCAAAAAAGCGAGCTGATCTAGCTCTTTAATCTAGATAATTTTACTGAGAATGTTTCCTTATCCGGAATAATATTGTGAAGAGGAAATATTTTATACTGTTTTTTGAAACCACTGAGATGATGTAAATATTTTTTTATTGAAGGTTTTATGTGCATGTTATCAATGATTTTCAAAAACACTGAACTCATTTTGATACTATTTACGATACTACATTCATTCGATATTATACAAAAGTCCAGAATACAGTTAAAAAGTTTATATATTTTAAATCGCAAAAAATACCATCTAATTTTATCGTGTAATATCACAAAAAGTAAGATGTATGAATACACCATAATGCAACAATCAAAGATTTTAAAAAAATAAAGAAATGGAGTCGTATAAAAATTTCACTCGCAGTGGGTGACGCAAAATCTCGTTCCATTATTATTTAAAAATAAAAGTTTAGGGTATCTAACATTCAATTTATTTATTATGAAATGATTTGCTTTGTTTTTGCGCTATTTTTTTTTTATAAATTACTTCAGAGGTCATCCAAAGCATCATCAAAATTAATAACGAGACATTGTGTCCAGTGAATTAATCCTCAACTTTTTTACATTTCAGACCTCAAAGAACCGCGGCTTTTATCGGAATAGGAAACAGTGGAAATGAAGTCTTAAAAATTCCAAAGGTGCCGTACCTGCAATAAACCGGCACCGGTACCGGCACCGGGCCGGTCAGCGAGGCGCTGGGGCTCGGCTTCTGCTGGGACTTGCCGGGCAGACTCCACCCGTACGCGTGTGTACGCCCATCTTCTTTGCGCACGTGCGCTCGGACCTGTCGGGATATGACAGATTAATGATTTCAGAAGCTAGAAGGCTAACTAAACTTGCTCCCAAAATGCCAAGTTTTTATAAAAACCTACATTGTTGGACTTTTCAAAGGTAAGTTTTGCACAGCCATTAACAGTCATCCAGTTCTGCATGCTGTGACTGAGTGAGAGAGCATTGGTAATGTCTACGAAAATAGTACGATGTTTTGTTGATAATAGACAAATTTTCAATGACAGGAAATTTGAGTAATGTATAATATCTGTTTCTCAACATTGACAATTACTTGTTTTTATTGACGTCAAATAAAGCATGACTCTACCACCAACAAAACTTCGTGATGAAGAACTGGCAAGAAAATTCACGGGTATATTTTTTCAAAATAAATTTACAGAGCCTATGTCTATAAAAAATTATTCTTATCTGCGTCTGTTAGTTCGGATAGTCTCCCCGGTAGTCCCCCAAGCATCCAAACGACGAACACCCTCAAACGACACCCATTCACGAGTTAACGCCAACGGAACCAGCCATCGCCCTCTTCAACCATATTAGAAGTAACAATTTGGCTATACAGTTGAGTCAACTGCCTATATAATTTATTTGGAACTCACGTCATTTGACAAGGTCTGTATTTACCTTTAATTTCCACCTTTATTTATGATTTACCAACCTGTCGACATTGATCATTCCTATCATGTCTCCGATGGTGGTGATGATCCAAGAGCTGGGTCTCTAAAAAATCCGCCTGTGTCCGAGAGTGCCGCATCGCACTTTGCGGCGTCGTGATGGCGCAGAGGTGAGGCGTCGAGTGGGGCCTATGAGGATGGTCTGAGGTACTGGAATTAGAGATTTTGTAAGCTTATTAAAAAAATACTAAGAAAACAATTATTATATGATAAGCAACATGCGAGATAACGCTAGAGAAATCTGTCGGTCAAAGATATTGAGAATTATTTAGACAAAATGAAGAAAATGTTAGGTTAAAAGAACAAAAGTAATATTTTTTAAATAAGCACATATAGTGAAACAGATTGGTTTGAAACAGTAGACTTTAAGTTTAATTTATTATTAACAAGATACATAAATAGTTAAAATATTGTTCACTACTATTATTGCTCATTAATGATATTACTTTAATGAGCGACCGAGTGGTGTAGTGGTAAGTAGCCCTGCCTCATACACCGAAGGTCCCAGGTTCGAGTCCTGGCCGGGGCATTCATTTGTATGATGAACACAGGATGTTTGTTTTCGGGTCATGGTTGTTTGTATTTATATATGTATGTTTATTCCGGGTTTCGCCCAGCTCGCTGTATGGTCATCTATAACACAAGCTCTGCTTACTTTGGCGCCATACAGATAGTGTGATTGTCTGGGGATGTATTATTATTATTACTTCGTAACTAGGTATTTGTTCAATCTGATGTAAAAAAAAATATTTACAATAAAATCTTCACCAAAGCCCTATGAAAGATTATTATTATGCTATACAGTTTTACTATACCTACTTGATTATTAAGACTTGCAAAATTATATTGAACATCAAAAAATTCTTTGCATTTTTAGCTGTATGTGCCTAAACTAGGCAAAGATTGTATTATGAGTTTTATAACTTTACAACGAACCGTGATGGGGCGGGAATCAGAAAAATTCGTTAGAGAAACACACCAACTGTATGTCTCCAATGTAAACAGAGATTGTGTTATGGATGACCATACTGCAAACCGGAAGGTACCCAGAATAAATGTACATATATAAATGTGAACAACCATGACACTAGAACAAACATTTGTGTTCATCACACAAATGAATGCGTTGGCCAGTACTCAAACCTGGGACCACCGGCGTCCCTTCCAGAGTTCAAACCATACACTGATGGTGCAAATAAAAATTATGTAGGAAAATATGATATTAACTTTTATTAAGATTTAAATTTTGTGTTACGTGTTAACTATTTATTTCAGTTTTATGCAGTCCTGTCATAATAGACGAAAAAACAGTAGAGCTCAAATTTGGTACAGGTCTTCGGGACTTTGTAACAAATAAAATCCCCATTGATAACGTCGCATGTGCTAAAAAATAATATTCAATGTCAACAATATCAGCTTTTTCACGTTTCCCGATAACTAATAGGTTATCGGGTCAAAATAGACAAAAAAGTTTGCGTAAATTCGCAGTGATGAAATTTGATACAGACCTTAAGAACAATAATTATTACAACTAAAATACTAAAAGTCCTAAATTGACCCGACATGTTCTAAGACAGTTATTTAGGGTCAAATGTCAAAATTAATGGTTTTTTCAAGTTTCCCATATGTTTTGTAGTTTTTTTTTCGAAACAGACTGTTTTTATGGTCCTATTGGCCTTTTAAATTTCACCGGGACTTTGTGGCCTAGCGCTGAGGGCGCTTAGCCGGAACTTACACTACTCCTACATACGATACGCTTAAGGGCACCCGAGAGGGACCGGACCTCGGCTTAGGACGTCGTATATTGAAACTACCACTGGTTCGGAAGTTTATTTTTTATAGTAAAATTACGTTTGACAAAGATAAATTGGAGTGGCATGTTGGAGAAGACGAATTATACGTTTTTATATAAATTTTGACAGATTTTTTATAAATCCTGCAGAACAAAAAATAGAATTGCAGTAAAACATTTCATGGTTGATTTGGAACATCTCGACGTTGAATCAGTAATAAAGATATACTTCGAACGTCCATTTTATCCAAAGTTATTCCAATATATCATATCCAAATTGTAACCTCTTTTTCAATCAACATTGTCACATGAAAAACACAATGCTGATGCAAAGCCACCAGTTGTATCTCTGTAATTTTCGAAGTTATTGATTGTCTAAGTAAAAAAGGGTTTGATTGGGTTTGATAACCCAATTACAGCAAATTAAAGGATAGTAAATTTCCTAGAAATGCTTTTATATCATATAATCGAAAAAAATCCGAAGAACGTGGACCGTTTTGAAGACTAGAAAAATAAAAATAAAATTCTCCCTTGGTTGACTTAGAATATAGGTCCGGAGACAAGAAAGGAATTCCAAAAAAACTTGATAATATTTTAGCATTTAAAAAAAATATATCTATGGTAGCTATGTTAGTGTATTATGGAGTAAGAAAGACCATTTTTCAAGCTTCACACAAATCTCTTTTAGTGGACCATAGAGTACACACTTGCAGGAAAAAACTAACAACACATAAGTATGGGTAAACGAATACCTTTTCCGGTTATTAAATTATTTTGGTATGTAAATATGTGAAATCATAAAGAAAACCAAAAATTATTACAGTTTGCATTGTAAATCGTTTATATTTCGAAACAAGTCTAATTTTGGTCAAATGTTCATGGGCGTGTAGAATAAAAATAAACAATGTTTTATCATTAGAAAAAATAGAAACGATTCAATAAGTATCTAGCATTCAGGAACAGTAATCAATGTGGGACGTCTTGAACATTTTTTTGGAGAAATTCATATATTATTAAGATAAGCCGCGCGCGCAGGCGCCCGCTCAAATCCTACGAAGTTAATGTTCGATTTTTGCGCAGCTCTCTCGCATCTGAGAGGTTAATGCTTTTTTAGAATTGCTAAACGATAACTTTCTTAGAAGTTACAGCCTGCTGAAAATCACAAAACAGTTGAATCCTTTTTTTAATCCTTCACTTGCTCCGGAAAATGTTCACAAATCTTTTGAACTCGCAAAATCTTTGGGAGTGCAAAATATGGCTGTAGTCGCATTACATTATTTATGTTTCCTAACGAGCAAGCCCAGTTGTCCCAATGCTGAAAATAGGGACAGGCTAATATTTTTAAAATATCAAGAAGGAACCAAGTGATGCCTCTATTTCTAAATATCCAGATAAAATAACAAGAAGAAGAAGAACCGATGACTAACCGATTAACAGTTTGTTCTGTCCTAAAACAATCCTTAAATCTATCTAACCAATTAAACTCACGAACTCACGCGTTTATTTAAATTTGTATGGGAACGGCGCCACAATCCTCATAGTCCTTCCATTCCTACTCTGTGTCCCTTTCCCTTTCCTACAAGCAGCACTACTAATAGGTGCGAAAGGGATGGATGGCGTGATAATCGCAGATGCAGCGATGCCGAGCTGTGCATACGCTGCGAAGACGACGTGAACTGTCATATGCTTCGATGATCGAATAAGAAACCGCACGCTACGCACTGCTGTTTAAATTAAATAACCTTTTCTATCAAATTGAACTTTATGTGAT
Source organism: Marasmarcha lunaedactyla (assembly GCA_923062675.1). Classification (NCBI taxonomy): domain Eukaryota; kingdom Metazoa; phylum Arthropoda; class Insecta; order Lepidoptera; family Pterophoridae; genus Marasmarcha; species Marasmarcha lunaedactyla. Next base: position 4,164,382 of record OV281339.1, on the reverse strand, counting down.
TTAACTTGATGTTGTAAAGTGTACCTAACAGTGTTCGATAGACAAAGTGCACATAGTTTATTAACTACTTTAGACTCCCTGAAGGAGTTGCCGCCGCCCGCTGGATACCACGCTGACATCCAGATACATGTATTACGAGTGACACCGGGTTAGTACTGCTTTTCTTAAGTGCCTATCCTTCCACCCGCATTTATCCAAACTCCAGCGACCCCGCACGCCATACTCATTAAATACGCGCGTCCCCAAACATGTTTGATTACCTCGTGATAAATTCATTTGAACATGACAGGCAAAAACCGAGTGTGTCTCAATAAATAGCTGTCATTAGTACGATAAGGTCTGTCCAGTGTTCATCAAAATATATACAGGTCTGTGATTTTGGAACAAAATTGAGTTAAATAATGAGATAAATTTAAAAAGTTGTCTATTGTTCCTAATTGCTATTGAAAAAGGTAACTACGAAACTTGTCAGATAACATTGTGATTTATTACGTGCATTCACGATTATGGTATAGTTATTCATAGGACAAGTTATTCAAAGAATTGTTTGATGTCTATGTTGTGTTGGGATAGAGTTATACCCAGTAAGGTTATTCGGGGAGTTGGATGAAATCCGGCTTTAGCCACAATAAACGATCTAAGCCTACGGGGGATCCCACGTCATAAATTGCGCTCAGCACACTGACAGGTGGTGCAAAAATATAGGTATTTATAGTGTATTTTTTAATAATTCTATTTTATTTTATTTTCTATAAATACAATATTTTGTTTATCAAACTTAGTCCACTAGCGGTCCACACGGGCGGAAATGTATGCAACTACGTGAATACGACTTCAACTTTTAAAATAACCGCGATATCTCAAATACAGTGTTACTTAGAATAAACTGTTTTTGATAATGACAATTTTACGATCTTCAGTGGTCTGACCTCTTTTGATGACAAATCTTTTAGGTTATCGAGAAATTTGAAAACTGATACTTTCGACATTTGGCCTTGAAAATCTTGAAAATACAGCATGTAATTTGCAATAATGAACCAAATATCATATTTAATGAAATTTGAGCCAACCAACTTTATAATTCTTACAAACAGAATGACACCAAAAATATATTCGCCTGAACTTCAAAACTTAAAACAACTTAAATATTATTTATATATTCAACGGAAAGAACTAGCATAGTTATTGTCAAAGAAATTAGTCAGTGTATTTAATTAAAATGTTAGTTTTCGTCTAATAAATCGAATTTTTTTCAAGTTCCTAGTAATGTGATGAACATTTTCCTATTTAAGGAACATAGTCAGATGTCACTATGTTCATTTAGTATAACTTATTTGTTAACAGCTCATGTTCATTAGTTGTGTCAAGAAAAGATGATACACTCAAAATTTCGAAAAAATTTTTTACTTATCTATTTCTATATCCATTAATAAAATCATAGTACAATTCGTTGATTGACCAAAAAATATCAATTTAAATGAGATCTTTTATAAAGTTTTCTATTTTGATACCACTAAACTATAAATTAATAGTATATACGAATACAATTAATTGAGTTAATTAGTTCATTGATTTTTAATTTTCTCTAGAATTTGTCACCACTGAATAATTTTTGGTAGAGTTGACACCCTGTTTGTTTAGATTATGAACAGACCGTACTAATTACAACGAAGTTTTCATTGAACCTGTTATACCTCAAATTAGAGACTAGCCCCACTATACAGAGCATATATTGAAATGTATCATTATAATCAAACTGAGTAAACATCTATGTTTCAACACGTATGTTTTTAATCGAATTGCTAATTAAATTAATTAAAAATAGTATACGAGACTGAAACAAGACGAAAATCTAAAAAGTACATAAATTCGCAACTTCAGTTATTATTATATTTTCGCCAATTTATAGTTTATGACTGTTATGTACTATCTTAGATATTTATGTTACTTCAGAACAAAAAACAATACTTGACAAAGAACTAGCTTTACGCGTCCTAACCAACTGCACGTATTATCCAGTGATTTTGTTGCCAAAAAAGCAGTAAATTACCTCACAGATAATTTGTAACATTGTCGTCTTCATTGTCACTTTACATGTAGTACATAATAAATTTTGTTTTTTGTTATCATACAAATTCAAATACTTTCTGAGCACTCTTTTAATGTCTGCTTCTGAATATCTTACAATATATAAACATTTTCGTAATAAAAACATGGCGGTTGCTTTTTAACATTCGCTGTAGCGCATGGTCGCTTATAAAATTCTATTAATAATAACTACAATTTGCTTTGAAACAAAATAAAATATATAAAAATCGCAATGGCATGTAATCATAACTATTAGTAACAGTTTCAAGACAACGGAAAAACATTATCATTTTCAAAAGTCACTGCTTATCTACAAGTAGATTTTGATCCTATATAAATTTGTATGTATTATAATATTATTATCACTCATAAGGTACAATATCTGTCAAGTCTCTTCCGTATTTTTCTTAAGGTTAATTAAAATTTGCATCAGATCCGCTAACCATTGGTAATTTTTTTTAAACGTTTTCACAGAAACACAATTGTTAAATACAATCAAGATTACAAAAGATAAATAAGATTCCAAAAATGGAAACATTATTATTATATTCGTATATCATAAAAAATTCGCATACGTGAAAAAGCATTCCAACACAGAGGCTTTTTAATAAACGGCGTTTATAAAAATAATAACTACATTAGAAAAGCATCGAGACTACATATATCAAAATTATAATTCAATAAATATGTGAATGTACATATATATGTTAAACAAAAATGAATAAAATATAATGTAAAAATTGCAAACAATAGCTTGCATTTTGAAAAAGGTTATATTTAGTGACAAACTCGAGAAAACTCTACATTTTAAAACTGTAGAACGGCAAAAAAAATTCGTAACATAACATGGTGGAATCATAATTTACAAGACAGAAACGTTTCAGACGACCAATGGTTCAACTGCATCACTGCAAAATTTAATTTTTAGTAAGTCATCCCGTCATCGCGAGCTACCTGAACAGATTGCTGAAGAACTTCCAAATGCTCTGCTTGTTCTTCTTGTCCATGGTGGAGTCCACGCGACTCGCGCGCACCATTTCTGTCCAACGTACCGCGTCTTGCAGTTCGATGAAGCGTTCCTGGAGCCAAGAAACTAGATTAATGTCATGTATGGGTAATGAAGTTCTACACGTATCTTAATTAAAGGGAGTATTTAATATTATTTACCATATCATTGTTAATAATTAATTAATAACAATTAAAACGTTATCAAAAACAAAAGTGTACATATTTCATATGATATTTTTTTTTTAATAGATTGACAGAATAATTCGCTTTACATAAACTAAGCTATCAATTTCTTTTCTGTAGTAAGCTTGGACATTAATGGTTAAAACCACTATTTTACTAATGATTATTTAAAATGCAAGTATTTTGATAAAACGACAGTTATGACTTATTGACATTCCAGTTTTTATTTCACGAACTTTTCAATGTTAAGGGCGCACTTGTTCGTGATCAAATTAAATGAAATGATGATTGAAATGATTTTTATAAAGTAAAGCATGACTCTACCACCAGTTCGGAAAAACCTTCGTGAAGAAGAACTGGCAAGAAACTTCACGCGGGATCCAGCCATCACCCTCCTCAACCATATTAGAGGGAAGTAAGCGACCCGTCACCCGTCGCTTACCATACTCATTGGGTGGTCTTCATGCAGGTCGCCGTGCTGAAAACCGAACTGCATAAACCGAGCGGCTTTTCTCCCGAACGATCATCTATACATATTCGGTTTAGCAGATTCTGCCAATGCAATCCCCGAATAACGTGATTATTTGGCTTTCAAAATAGGAAGGTCTTTTACTTTCTGCGTTTGCCCTTATTGTTTTTGTGTAGATATTTTAAGAAGCTTTTGGTAATGACATTATTTTTTCACTTCTATCAGATCTGTTATTGTCTTTTCTTGTATTTTTGTATACATTTGAATCATTTACTAATTTAAATAATACATATATTCCGTGACGGCTGCATCGCAACTCTAAGGCGCAAAAATAGTGAATATATCGGAAAGAATTATGGAGTGAAAGAGCTTCGTAAAGTACCAGAGGAGATCTTATTTACTTACGTTTGTTATACTCTACGTTTTAGGTATACCATGCTATGAAACAATACATCAATAATTCTTCGAGCTGTTTTATCTTTAAAAGCCTGATATTGTTTAAGTTTTTAAGGAGCTTCTTACATTTAACTTTTAAAACCTTGCAACATTTTTACCTGTCGGTCACAAAATATTTAAAAAATATTTGTAAGCTACCTTATATTGGTTCCTTTCCATCAAGACCCTGGCCATCTCGACCCTTGTGAAGCGTCGGCGCTGGGACATCGGCACGTCGGCCTCGTCCTCATTCTCGCCACCTCCAGCGTTGTTAGCCATGGTATCCTGAAATAATTAAAGAGGATTTCTAAGAAAGCTTTTAAGTTAAAATGAATGAATTGCAATAAATACGGAAACAATAAATTAAAAATACTACCTACCCATATTATACATATTGTTTTTAAATTTTTACATATGATATAAACATTATTTACAATGGCAAGGAATAAAACACAATAACTGTATCAACAAAATAGAAAAAGTGTACACGCTTACTGAAATAAAATGATTCGGGTGGTGAATAAGAAAAGAAAAAAAAACTTTGTAAATATTACATTGTCAAAAGCTGTGTCTTTCAGCTATCATCTGTAAATCAGAGTTGAAAGTTTCACTCGTTTTTACAAGTATATTAAATAGAAAAATGTACCGAGTTTGAGAGTAAATAAAAAAACATATTAGTTAAAAAACAAAAAGGTTTAAAAAAAATCTATACTCAAAATATTATGTTACAATAAATATTCATATTATAAGATATTTAAATCGGTATGTAAAGAAAATATCTGAAGCTAATTCAAAAAACATTACGAGTTATCACTTTTTTCTAATATATTTTGTTAGTACTCGCAGACAAAAGCTTATCTCAACGAAAATGCGTAAAATAATTTGACTCATAGTCAACCTGCATATGACGTCATTAAGTGGCATCATTTTCTTACTCCTTTTAGGTTAAACTATCATGTCAATGTTTCCAAACAAATATCTGTCATCAAGAATCCATACAAAAATTGTGGAGTTGTTCGTTCCAGGTAGTTATTAAAGTTTGCAATGCGATTTCGAAAAGATAACTACTCCGTTACCATACAAATTACACTAAGAAGTCGAACCAAACGCTTCGATAGTTCCTTTTTGGTGCGGGTCGCAAAGGTGTGGAATAAACTGCCTGCATCTGTTTTTCCAGAAAACTATAGTCCTAATTCTTTCAAGCGTCGAGTGAATAGGTACCTCGTGGATAGATGTGTAACACCTTCGTCTTCATCGTCAGTTTCCATCAGGTGAGATAGAAGACAAATGTCTAGTCCTTTTTCAATAAAAAAAAATACTGCAAAGAAAAATAGTACAAATGCCAAATTTCATAATTAGTATTGCCGAAGTTAAAGTTTAAAGCGAACATCGTGGCGTAGTTTATCTTACATACATAAACAACACAGTTCTATACAAACGCAAAACAAACCAATTGAGGGCAGTCTATCAATGTTTTCTTCAGATTACATGGAATTACATAATAGACAAACATTTGATATGAACTTAAAAATATTATAGGCCCTGCTTCTCAAATAAAGCATGACTCTACCATCAGTTCGGAAAAACCGTCCTGAAGAAGAACCGGCGGAGTACGGTTACAGCCCTAACTTTTCACAGAGAACCGCTTCTAGGGCCAGATGTTGCGGTTGAGTCCAAAGACTTGTTCATACTGAATTTTAAATAACAAAAATACATGTTTAAGTCAATTACCTTGAGATGGCGCAACTCCTCCTCAAGCTGCGTCACTCGCTCCCTCAACGCCTGTCTCGCTGAGCTGAGGCTGGAGACCTCCTCTCGAAGCAGCTCTTGTTCCCCCGTCAGCTCGTCCACTTTCACGATGAGGTCGTCTTTGACCACGTTCAGAGCATTCCTGGGTACATTTTGCATTGGTTAACCTTCATATAATAATAACAATAAATGCCCAGAAAAACACAATAACTGGTTGCCCCCAAAGTAAGCAGACCTTGTATTATGTAATAATAATATCCAGAAATATCCAACATCAAACAAATTAATGCTCCGAACAAGACTCAAATCTGGGACCTCCGGCGTATGAAACAGGGCTTCTACCCACAACGCCAATAGAGAGTTTGCTAATATTATAAGTTATGGTTATGACATTCTCTATTAGTATCATTTTATGATAAAGGGTTTTATCCCATTTTCTCATTATGGTACTTTTAATAGAACAAATTACAAATACATTTTGTATTATTAGTATTTTGCTATTTACCTTATAGTATAAATAAAATATATATATAGATAAATGAATATAATTATAATTAATTAATCAGTCCTTCCAAAGCATCCATGGATTTTAAGTGGACTAAGAACTACCTAAAAGTTCCGATTAACAAATTCAGGATAACTAACTACTACTCACTTTGTAGCCAATAATTCATTGTTTTCCAAAATCAAGTTCTCCACCTCTTTACCCATTCCTGTAAAGAAAATTATGTTTTATATCAAAACGTCGTTTGATCATATGAATAATTTTAACCTCCTAAAAGTAATTAAACGAAACTGTTCTTTCCTAACGTGGTAATTAAGTAGATATTGCGATGCGCACTGTACTTTACGGCTGACCTAGTTTCAAATTAATTTCCTTTTCATTTTATACTGATTGCTACAGAAATAACAACATTGCTCAGAACAGCATTGCTCGAGATAATATCTTAAAAAAAAACTACCGGAAAAATAAAAGAAGCGGACGGAATATGAGATCGACGAGACCATTACGATTATGGTGCTAATATTATAAATGTTTTTACGATTACTTACCAAAGTAGTTATCGTTAACTGCATTACGGCGATTGAGGCATGAAAATAAAATGATATTAGTCAATTAATAATACGAATACACTCGTGAAATAAACATGATTACTACTTAATTAGCATAAAATAAAAATGATGTATGCAACCAAAATCAAACATTAAATGATATTTTGATCAAGCTAAGCGTGTGAAACAAATCATACGTAAACTGCTATCTAATATTAATTTCGATATTTTGGGCATCTCCGGCAAGATGGTCGTCTCTACTCTTTCTTGAAAGTGGTTCATGAATCATTACGTTTATTAGGCAGCAATGTTGCCAATTACGTTCGATAAGAACGATTATAGAATACTTATTCTACAGTATTGTGGCTTAATGTCATTATATTTCCTGAAACCATTAAGTAAGCAAAGATAATAGCTGCACTCTGATGGCGCGTATTGAACGCTAACAAGATTATATTAATCTTTACATTGCCTCTAACAATATTTCAACATAAAACTATTTCGTTTTAAATCAAACTACCACTTTCTACTTTGTTTGAACTTGACAAGCTTTGTGAGCAATTAAACTAAATTTAACAATTAAAAAAAAACTAAGTGCTAGTATAAGTTTATATAGCCGATTGAACAATTGTCAAAATAACGATAAGAGGAATTAGAAATTTAGTAACAGAATTATCAATGTCATACAATTGTTTTTCTTTTGGAGCCGACGTCCGCTTAAAACAACTATTCTTAAGAACAAAAACTTTTACAAGGCAGTTTATGAAGCCGGTAAAACACACACACACCACAACAAAGGATATGTTCTAGGGCCAAATTAAAAGTAGCAATATAAAATGAGGTCCAATAGTCGAGGCACCTACCCGAGGACGCGTATTCGCCCGGATGAACATAGCACCCTGAACAAAATTCATCACACATATATTAACATTACAAACACTTTAATAAAAAACATCGGCATATAAACTGAATCTTTGTATTAAGAAAATTTATCTGAATCATGCTAATGTTTACATGAAAATTACGTCAAAGCAGATAGTACCAAAAATTACCTACTAATAGTCAGTATATCAAATTAAAGGGCAATAAATATAGATTATCATACAATCATTAGTTTAAATATATAGACCTTCCTACCATTGTAAGATATTTTTCTAAAATATATCTTTTCCCCGATTTTTTTAGGATTCACTCTAGTTAATTCATTAAAAAAAGACCTCACAGATTGTTGATTGACTGTCAAAACTAATCCGCCAATAACGTCCATTACTTGTGGGTTCATTCGACATCGTTTTGTTACTTTTTTTGACATTGACCTTGATACATTCAATAGAAAACAACATGGTAACTTATGATTGATTTTTCGCAAATTATTTATTATATCTTTACAAGATTTTTAGATTTAAAATTAGGGAAGTTTAAGGGGGAAAAGGTTACTCATGAGTTAATCTTGCATCCGTACTACTGACCATTAGCAGGTCAAAATCCCATATTGAGTTTGACCATCATCTTTCATGATGTTTGAAAAATGAAACATATTAGCTCAGAGGTGTTAATTAAGTAAACGTAGTTACAGTAACGTATTAATACAGGCTTTAACATTCTTAAATAATATATATTTAGGTCTTATTAAAAAGAACTCATCTTTACTCTAATTTTGTACTGCATCAAAGCTACGTTCTTCAAATTAAGATGGCACGACGTACCCGTAATGTCCATTCCGTCGTCGCCTTCATTGATATTGCCGTCTGTGTCGTTAAACGCCAGCTCCTGGTACAAGGTGTTGGCACTTCGCTTCTCGCTCTTGGTTTGCGATTTTCCAGAACTCGGGGGAGCCACCGGCGAAGTTGCCTGTTAAGCAACAACTTATGAGTGTTTAGAAATCGCAGATGCTGCGTCTAGGTAAATAAACTCTATAAATACTAGGTAAGGTATCAAGTTACCGCAACGTGAAGCTTACTAAGGGTGTTACCACACCAATCGATCGACGTTGCCTGTTCCATGATACCATCGATCGACGGTCGATCGATTGGTATGGTAACACCCTAAGACCCTGGCACTGCTCATCTTTTATTCGTTCTGTCACAGCTCGTGTTACTTCCACAAAAAAAAGCATATAAGTTTTTTTACTTTACGAAAAAGTATTCAAGTAGTTCATATTACTGCAGTTCTAAGATTCGGATTTATATTACTTTTTTAGTTTTAATGACTACTTCTTCTTAAATATCGATTCGATTGCGAGTTATTCCCAGATTGTCAGAAGAAGCATGTTTATTTCTTTGGCACCCACTACAGCCGTTTATCGGATTTCAACGTATGAGGAAATTAGACTCAACAAATATTCTCAGATTGAGTAAAATAATTGGCAAATATAACCATAGAAAGACAGGACTTCTTAAGTTTATTGAACTGCACCTCCAAGACGTGAGAAAAGTGCATTTTGCGTTTTTCTAAAAGAAAGATAAACGTCACCGGGATAATTTCATTTTGAAATATTAAAAAGTAAAAGCTCCAGGCAACCGTAGACGCAAAAATTCAGAAACTTTTACTGCTATTTATGTCAAAACTTCTACCAAACCATATCGATTGATCAGAGTTTGCCAAGCAATATTTTTGATGATTCTTAATATAGGCTAAGGTCTATTTCTAAAAAGTTTTTGACAACTGGTCAGCTTCCTGAACAAAACTGGACTTGACCAATATTAAAAAAGTAATACTAATGGCTGATGGATGCGGTTTTCAACATAAAAATAGCACCTTAATTGCAATGTTACTGCAATTAAGCTGCTTACTGGCAGACTGGTATGTGCACCCCGAACAGTGAAAACTGTCGAGTTAATTTTTCCTTCCTGGCCATTCAATCATGCCAGCCGATAGGGTTTTTGGGAAGAAAATTAAAAATATAGAAACAATAAGAAAACCATCAGAATATCTGGACCACTATGCAAATCATGGAAAAGTAAATCACTAGCAGAATGTCCGCGACCTCCGCTTCGCCTAGGAAATAGTTTATATATATATATATAAATATATATATATATATATATATATATATATATAAATATATATATATAGCCTATGTTACTCAGGGATAATGTACCATTCTAATGGTGGAAGAATTATCGAAATCCACCCAGTAGTTTTTGAGTTTATTCGTAACAAACATACAAAAATACAAATCTTTCCTCTTTATAATATTATTAGTATTGATTGAATTTTAGGAGCTGTTTTTGTTGTATATGTTTACCAGTATCTTTCTTCTTGTCTTATTTTTCATACAAATTTTTTTTCAGGTTTGGTGTTTTCAGCGTTCATTTTAAATCGTAATGGACAAAACGTGATGCAACCTCCAGCACAGTACCACTGTAAGTTTCCAGAATGCAAAATATACTATCTGAAAAGAGTTAATAATAATCCGCCTACATTTTTATTGCGTGGTGAAGTACATTATAAATCAGATACTGGTGTATACCAAAGTGTCATGAAACGTGGTGTCTTCACAAACGAATTTGGGTTAATAGATATCCCACCAATTGTGGTAAATATTAGTAGTTTGAAACTTGAAGATGTCAATACACTATTGAACAATCGTTTTGGTTAAAACTGGAAAAGTAACTGTGGGGACGACATTATAACATGTTTTACAAAAACAGCTGATGGACCATCTGATAAACATGAACCATGTGAGTATTTGGAGGAAGTGGGCAACAGGATTTAGAAGTTTTTTAAATTATAGATATTAAGGAAAATAAAGAATTAGAATTATATACGAAGTGTTTTATTTTTTATATTGCTCAGATTCAAAAATCTAAACGGTCAAATTATGTAATTTCTTGGTTCTCTTTTGCATAACTTCGTTTTTGAGTAAGTACTGCAAAAACGCCTCTATCTACGTATTATTTATATTATGTGCTAATGTAGCACGTTTTCTTACGTAACAGAAGTCAAATGACGACCACTTCTTTCTTCATCCTTCAAATTTAAGCGACCGTATTTGAACTACTAATACCAGCGGTATACAATTGCCTTAGAAGGCTTCTTGTTCATAAAAGTTAATTGAAGCCGACTAAAGTTTCAAATTGGACTTGAAGTCGTAAAGAACCATTGCAATGTTCCCGACGCAGATCCATTTTTCTAATAGTTACGTAACGCGCGTAAAAAAATTTAGACGGGCATTAAAATTTGAAATAATCATATGTTTGCTATAAATAATCGAATTTCCAAATAAAATTCTAGCTCGCCAGCGTGCCCTACATAAAATTTTTCGCAAAACTTTTCTAGTGGCCTGGTACAGACCTGCCTTGATTACATATTTAAATCAAGAGCAACATAGAAACAGAAAGATAGATAAATGCAATACAACTGAACGAAGTCTTTTGGAGAGTCTAGACCAGGACTGTTGAGGCTATAGTTTTTTAGGACGTTTTAGGCACCGTGCACTGTTTAGTGGTTATTAAAATAAGCAATTCGATGCATCTTTGAATAAAAGATGCTTGTAATTATTTAAGGTATCAGTTAAGATTTCATGGCTTTTCTTTCATTTAAAGCACCGTGTTTATTAGATTTATATATTTGTTCCTTGCGATCAACCGTTTTAAGTGATGCCATACAAATACAAGCTATTACTTTTCAGATTGTAGCTGGTTCGATTTCCGGCCCTAGCAAGCGTGTTTTCAAATATCTTTAAAGGCAGTTTTGCTTTAATAAATAAACATTTTTGTCTGATAGTAAAACTTGCAATCTCCAGTATTTAATGATAGATTTTGCTTAGCAAATATAGACTTCAATGCATATAACTACAGTATAAATTGGCAAAGCAAAGTTTCTCCTTAAGAGCGTCCATGTGAGGTCACGAGTGCGGTCGTCAGAGTACCTTCCTTTTAGGTGCCGTTACAAAATTACACCCGGTATATCCTTCAACATCAAGCACCGCGCCAAATTTGAAAAAGACACAAGATTTACATGACGTTGTCAATGAAGCTGCCGCGACATCGGGGCTGCCGTGCCGTCAAAAATGATATCGAATATAATTTGGAGTTTTTTTATTTTATTTGGTTTATTTCACAAGGCTGCCTGCATCAAATGCTTCCAGTGTTCGAGTGTAGACAACGAGGAATGTTTGTCTAATCCATCAGAAGAAAAGTATTTGAAGGTTTGCGAGGTTAAAAGCGGCGTGAGCCCGGTTTGCCGCATCCTGGTTCAAATCCCTTACTTTACCAGACAGCAGGCCAAGATAGTAGTGCGCGAGTGTGCCTACGACTACGACCCCCTACCCACCTGTGAATACAATTATCAAAACTCCATCCTGTACTCTAAAGAGTGTGATTGTGTGTCAGACGGGTGCAATCGTGCCTACACAAATAAATTATACTTCTTTTTAATATTTATTTCAGTTATTATTTGTGAATATATTCAGTGATATTTTTTCTTGTTCTTTCAATGCGAAATAAATGAAACCGCTATCTACAAATTGAAAAGGCAATTACATAAACACACATCTGTATTTAAACTGTCAATAATATAAAAACATTAATTCTAGAAAAATTTCATTCATGAAATAAAAAAAATTAAAAGCAAATAGTATTAAAATATCTCAATAAAAAGTCGCATAATTCAAAATAATACTAAAAAAAAAGGTTAACAGTCAAAAATATTTCACAGATAATGCATTAGTGCTGCTTATTTGAATCTCACCTGACTCTGCTGCATGACTAGATCAGTTTGATGAGCTCTTTCCACAGTCTTCACTGCAGCTAGTTCAGCACCAATTGGTGGTGAAGGAGGAGATGATGAAAGGCTCACTGGACTTCCAGGTATACTCTCTGTCTGCTCTATAGCACTACCACAGTCCTCCAAGGATGCAAACCCATATGATAACAGACCTGATTGATCAAAACAATAATTAAAATGATATAAAGAATTAAAAGTTCTTGAATAATAACTAGCAAACAAAGAATCTAGTAGCAGTTTGAGCAGATACATCAAATAATAAATAAAATACTGTTACATAAGGGTCCTTGTATGTTGTATGTCTCACTTATCAAAGCCAAAAAAAACTACTAAAAATTTTCAAAACTCACATACAAATAATAGCTTAAAGTGCATTATAAGTGCTTGGAAAATATACATAAGCTGTATAAATTTGCTTAGTTAACTAACCATGGAGTAAGTGTGTGCCAAACATTATGTAATACATTTGTTGCATAATCCAACATTTGTAAGGTAATCTGCCATGCATAATCGGTATTAGTGAAAGGGTAAATATATACATAGCAAAATGTGATTACTTGGCTCACCACTGGACCTGCCCACAGGATTCAAGCCGAGTCTGCCACGTACTTCACCCCTATCACTTGCAGTACTTAGTAACAGTTTAGTTCTTTCCATGTAGTCCATGTGTGTTTTGAACAGGTCAGTGTAACGATCATGGAGTTTTGCATATTCCTGTAAAAGACAGAATCAATCATTCTGAGAAATAATCATTAAATTATGTATGAAATATAATTGTGACTAACATATTGAGATATATGTCCTGGGAAGAACTAAGATACATTTGATTGAAACTAGGGTGTGCTTACTTTTTTCAACTCATTTTCTCGGTCTTCTAGCCTTGAGATGTGGTCTAATAAGTTTTTATTCTTGAGCTCCACCATCCGCAATGTGCTCTCTGTAGATTCAATCCTATTTGCCCATTTCTTCTTGTCACCTTCATACAAGTCTTCACACTCAAGAAGCTGTGAAATACATTTCATTATTAATTTAAGTCATAATTTTGTAGCACACCTGCATTCATTTGATTTTCCATAAGCAAGAATTTATTAATTATGTTTCATTTTACTGGAACATTTATGTACAAATATAATGCCTAATTTTGCCTATGCATGTTTTAAATACAAATTAAAGACCTTTCTTTTCTTTATCACAACTAGTCAGGTGGGATTTACTTAACAAAAATAAATAAGTCAATGAAATTTCTGAATGTATATATATATATATATATATATATATATATATATACATTACCGGTTATGAATGTGAGTTGAGAAAAAAGTTTGATTGTGATTATTATTAAATCTAAAATCGACGCCATGATTCCTAAGTACAGATTTCACTATCTCTCATAGTTTCTGAGACCCTTACTATACTTTACTGACCCATTTGGATTGTACACCCGGTATTCTGTTAGTAAAAGTTTGCAGGTAAAAGCAATTAAGCTTATTGTAACAAAAGCCAACCTATATATGAGACCACAAAGTAGTATCATTATCTAACTTCCTTTTGGTTAAATTGCCATGTCAAGGTTTTCAAAAAATATCTGTCATCAAGAATCCTGATGAATAACTTCTCATCCCAGGTAATATAACAAACTTCAGAATGAGATTTTCAAAATATAACCACTTGTATTACCATACAAATTTCTTTACAAATTTATGTAAAATTATATAATAATAATAATAATAATAAAAACTCTTTATTGCCATTAACAAAACAAAAACAAAGTACAATAAAAATAAATTAATTTAAGAAACTGACAATTTATATACTGCACAGAAATCAGAAATATTCAAAATGCTTTCTCAAAATACCTCATTATCTTAGAAAAATTACTTAAAAAATATGTTTCATACGGAATTAAGCTTATACTAAATAATTTATACAAAAATTCTAATTTAATGAACACCATGCTCACCTTGAATTTTAGATAACAAAACGGGTGGCACATTATAAGTACAACACCTACTTATTCTTATTAGTATATACATTAAAAATATACTGTTGTAAGTTTGAAAGCCTTGCAAAGAAAAAGCAAATCTCAAGGTCTCAAATACTTTTTTCGTAATTAAAACTGTACTCATTACCTTTTGTTCAGAAATTTTTCTAGCAGCTTTTTCACGTTCATACTGCGTGATAAGCTGTTCATTGTCTTCCCTAAGTAGTTCCAATTCTACTTCATGCTCTTGGTTGGTCTGGTAGGCAGAATCCAGACACTCCAGCACATTGACAAGCAATGGCATCAGGGTTTTCACTACGTCTTGGTCATATCTTGCTATCATACGTTCAAATTCTTGATAAATGCTACCAGCCAGAGACTGGACTTTCTCGGACATGACGACATGAGAATCTTCGTGAGTCCCGTACACTGTTTCCGCGGTGCCATAGCTATTGTTGAGCGCGTCTTCGTAACTCATAATTGCAGATTTTAACCAAAGTTAGAAAATAAGATACCTCGCACGATTAAAATATCTTATACCAAAACATGATTCCAATATGTATCGCACAATACATAAGATGACGCGATCGATTATTAGATAGATTCAAAAATACTATTATTTAACCTCATTATGCCTACAGAGCATATTAAGGGGCAAAGTAAGGATCCAAGCCGGAACTCAATGATAGATCTAATAACAATTTGCCCGCAAACATTTATTTTCACTTATTTTCTTCCACGGAAAACTATGGCAGCCATTGAAATTGAAAATAATTCAACTATAGAAACTTAACTGTCAGTCAACACTGTACTGAAATGTCAAAAATATTGTCATTATGTATTTCAATTGAAAGATAACCTTTCATTCGTTCAGTTCCTCAGTTCTTGCTCAGTTCTATAATTATTGACCCATGGAATTAATATGTACTCCTAGTGAAAGGTTCGCTACTGATCGGACACGAGCCAAAACAGAGATTCGAAAACTTTGCGTGTCGTTAATTAGGGTTGCAATGTTCATATTTCTGGGGAAAACTATACAAACTTTACTGAAGTTTTGGTACGTTGTAGAAGTTTGTGCCGACAAAAACCTTTTGAAGTTAATGCGTGATCTTGAACAAAGTAACTTTTTGGTTAAAAAGGATGTTGTTCAATTAGCTGCATGAGTTCTACCACTTTGTAATAAAAAATAGCCAAAACCTAAGTATGCGCTAAAATGTACCATAAAACATGCCCAATAAAAGGTATGGCTTACATGGAAGAGGTACAAAATTTTATGAAAAAAACTTAATAACAAAATTAATAGTAATAATAGATTTATTTATTTTAGAAACTCGGCCCAATGCTTAGCTTTTCAGTGAGATAAAGTAACTCACGCACTTTTATCACAAGCTAAGAGCTACGTAATAAAAGACTTAGTGTCAGAGAGACACTGCATTAATTCATTCATTTTCACAATGCATTGGACACCACTTCTGACTCTCGCATGGAAATGCGTTGTTCCTGAATTGTATCTGCACCTGGTTTTAAAGAAATAAAAATAGGGGGAGTTTCGGTTTGAGCAATAATTCAACAAATAAGTTTGAATAAGTGTATTATTCATTATAGTATAAAATATTAATTTTTACTGTCAACTTCCAGGCAGATTGTACATAGTTTATTTAGGATAAAGTTCATATATACTTTTATTTGATTGCTTAAATTGAATACAATTGGAGAACTGAGTTTGTTAGCAACATCATAAGATTAGGTAATTAGTATAAAATTCGATACAATGAAGTGTTTTTATTTCAGTTTTTATTGAGACCAGCCAACAATAAATATCACAAATCATGAAACCAGATACGAGATCATAATACGTTGTGTCATCGGTAGGAATTATAAAAATAAAACCAAATCATTTTTAGCCCTAGGACTACACAGAATTTAATTTTAAAGAAAGTTTTTCGATCATTCCCATAGAAATAAAACTTTAGAATCATATAAAAGTTCACAGCACTGATTCTAACGTTGAGACTGTACTGCATACAGTTCCAGGCTGCAGATGCATACTCCAAGCAACTCCAAAATAGTGAGTTGTATAGAGTTACTTGGGATGCAATTTTTTTGAATTCCTACTTTTTCTTTAATGAAACCGACCATCCTTGCAGTTTTGGTAATATTGGCATTAATGTGGTTCGTGAAAATAAGTTTAGTGTCGATAGTCACGCCTACTCACTCATCTTGTCAACTATGGATACGGTCGGGTTTCTATTAAATTAGAGGTGTTGAAATCATTTTTCTTTTTGTGAATTGAATTTCGCAGCATTTGGTTGAGTTAACTTGCATCTTATTAAAGGAACATCACTCCTCAACCCTGCAGAAATCTTCTTGTAAAAGTTGCGTGCCATTTGGAGCACTAATGGTTTTTTTTAATGAAAAATGGTTAAGGTCATCTGTGTAAAATAAATACTTAGATATTTTATTTAGGAGGTCATTTAAAAAAGTCAATAATTAGATTAGGCCTAGATTAAAACCCTGGGACACTCCTGATGTTGATGTGTAGGTATGGATTCGACTCGTAACCACATATGGCATTGTCTACAAAGCATAAGCTACCACCAGTTCGGAAAACCTTCGTGAAGAAAAACGAGCACGAAACTTAACAAGTATCATTTTTTCAAAATAAATTTGTAATGACTCGTGTATCTATACAACATAATTCTTATCTGTATCTGTTAGCTCAGCATAAACTATCCAAACGAAGAACATCTTCCCTCAGCCACATTAGAGGGAAGTGAGCGACCCCTCACATGACGCTACTGTAAGAAGACGTACGAGTACTTTAGTGACAATGACGCTTTAAACATTAATCGGGACGAAGTACTCAACGAACAAAGTCTATCCCACACCGTTTTGTCTGCCAAATAATCTTTGATTTAATGATAAGATTTTTAGATAATTTTTGCTTGATGGTTTTCTTGAACAGCTTTAGGAATTTTATTACAACAATATTGACATTGTAATAAATGATTTCGTGCTTTTAGCCAGCCTAATTTTAGAAACGCTTACTGATGGTCATTAATAGTTCTTACTGAGTAAAAATTATCATGTATTCAATTTTTTTATATACTTGTGAATATACAAAATATTTTCTTACACATATTGTGTTACAAGGATCAATATACCAATAGAGTTTAAACTGTTCACTTTAAACTTTAAACTTTCAGCGATTCTCTATCCCGAAGTAAATATATTCCACGAATAGCCCTTTTCTGTAGAGTGAAGATCGTTTCGATGTCCAAGGCATTTCCCTGTAGTAGGATACCATAAGACATTAAACTATGAAAATAACTAAAATATACCATCCTGGCTGCATAAATTTGAGACAATGAGCTAATTCTCTTTACCGCAAACGCTGCAGAGCAACGTCTACTCGCAAGTATTGAAATGTGGCCTCCCCATTGTAGTTTAGAGTGTCATCCACTAAGTTCAACCTGTTACCGTTAACATCTTAACTAAGTTTGCTAAGTTTGATTAAATTTGTTTTGCATTTGGTGGAGACAATTTTGTACATTTGTTTTATTATTACCAGATTATTCACATATACCATTGCACAACATTAAACGTCGTAAACGTTTACGTCGTAAAATTTGTTTGTGGTTTATTGGTTTTAAAAATGAATAATGTATAATCAGAATACAATACAATCTTGTGATTTTAGCCTACCATGTAGGGTGGATTTATTGATAAAAAAAAGAAGTGGGCCCAAGATCGAACTTTGTTGGACGTCCGTTCCCATAAACGAACCAGATGACCTTTTATATTAACCTCAACCTTGAGTGCTACTGTCTACAGTGATCAGTGCCCTTGACGAAGTAGTGATAGTTAGTTTTCTGATTCAAGTATCATGCTGGACGCAATCAAATGCCTTAAATAAGTCATAAGTAATACTCAGAGGATCACGAGATTTTTCCCAGGCACTAACAGTTACTTCAACACCTGCGTCCACCGGGCCAAACCCGTAAATTTTGCCAACAATTTAATACCTAAATTGCTGCAGGCTTGGCCACACCAAAGTTCTGTGTCGCTCCAAAACTCATAACTACCGCTGCTCTCAGCACCATATAGGTGATCCTTCCCTTTTCTCTGCAGAGAAAATCTCCTGTATCCGATATAATGGACCGCGTTTAGCAACGGACAAGAACTATGCAGAGTTTTCACGCCAGAAAGCAATTAAGGTAGTAATGTCTCCATGACAACATCTCTTTTAAATACTCAGAAGATTCTGCAGAGTTTCCTGTTATCAGAATGTCCGAGGTTGATTAATTCAAACTACGCCAAGTAATGGTACCAAACATTCATAATAAAAAAACAATATTTTCGCGACAAGAATAAATCCTGCTTCTTCGCTAAAGAATAAGACCTGCCTGAATACAACCTTCCGTCTCCTAAATCTGGGAAAATCTTGGGAGAATCACACTCTATTAGATATGAATCCCTATTAGAAAACATTTTTAAGAAACCTGATAATATCTCTTACCAGACATTGTAGTAAAGAAAATGACCCCTATTGCATCATCTCCTCTTAAATCCCGGCCAAGCCACTTCAATGACACAGCGGAGGCTTACATCCTAAGCCCGATTTTCTTGACGGAGACTTCCTGAGGTTCTGTCTTATATAACATCTGCACACTAGATATGTATCCATCAGAAAACTCTTTCGGAATAATCCTTTGGTACGCAGATGACATTGCCCTGAACTTTCGGGTTGAGGTGGTAGAGGATGCTTTCTCTATTCTCGATAATGCTCTTTATTACCCAGGTAATTTTCACAGTCCTGTTCAAAGTTATAAGTACTTCATTTGTCTAAGGTCTTACATCTATGCTCGCTGTAGGTGGTTGTTGTTGTTTTTTTTTCGCTCGTAAAAGCAGGCAAGGGGTCTAAACCATACAGCCTGCTGTAGGTGGATCGAATCGGACCACGTCAGTTTTAAGCTGTCAATTAAAGATCGTTCAGTTTGTTCACTCCATCGTTCATCGTTACGAAGCGTTGTTGGTTGTTGTTCCTGTCACATCATCAAATTGTAAACTTTTGAAAATGTGTTGTCCTACATTTTTATATTACAAGTGATTTTTGTAACAGTAGTGTAGTAATAATTTCTGTTGAATTATTTCACTAATCAATAATCCTTTTAAAAAAAAATTATTTTTATTTTTTGTATCCACCATCGGTTTTTTAATCTGTTTAAGTGGTAAAGTTATTTTACAAAAATAGTCCCAAAATGTCTATACAAGGCAGCAGTATGCCAAGTAAAAAGTCCGTAATTTGGGCTTACGTTTTGTGGTTGTTTGGTGGTATATTTGGCTTGCATCACTTTTATTTGAGAAGAGATAGACATGCTTTTGTTTGGTGGAGTACTCTTGGTGGATTTGGCGTAGGGTGGCTTGGAGAAGTTTTTCGTCTTCCTAGATATGTAAGAGATGCCAACGAAGATCCAGAATATATGAAATACTTAATAGCCAGGATGTCCCGGAATAAAAAGGTATGTTATTGTTGCTGTTATTCAAAACTATTTTTGCACCAAAGATATCTCCTGAATTAATTTCATTATCTCAAACATAATTGTGAGCTATTTCTCCCCAGGCATACCTAGTCAAATATTGTAAAGCTTGGTTGTTTATAAGATAAATTAGACCAGTATTACTTGTATCCAGTGAATTCTCTCCAGTTTTTAAAGTGTCCACATTTGTAAGAATTGTGAATATGAATGTATTTAAACTTGGAACTGTGTTAAACTCTGCTACTAATAAATGCTTTTCCATTGTGGGTTTTAATGGTTTGTCTATAGTGTAAATCTTATCAGAGAATCTACCCTTAGAAGAGAATTCACTTTTGACTCTGGTCATGTTTTTGCACTGGACAAGAATCTTTAGAAGTTGATTAATTAATGATTAATGTACATACATCAATATTACAAAAGTGATTAAAGATTATATTATGAAACATAAGCATTTCTATGATCATTTTTATGCTGTATAATTTATATAAAGTTTTAAGCATTCAAATACATTAATGAAAAATATATTAACATTCAAGCACAAAACATAAAATTTTATAAACATATTAATTATTTTCTTTTTCAAGCTTCTAACCTGCGGATAAGGGTGGTGAGGTAAACTTAAGTTAAATGTTAAACTTTCCTTTACAATAACAAATATACAATAACTTTTCTCTGAACAAGTAACACAATCCCATGCCTTAATCAATTTCTATGCATTGACTTACAAAAAATATTTCATTCATGACTATCATACCAGTCTTGATTTGCTCAGCTGCCTGACAACACTTCAAAGATGATATAATACTTGGTGACAACTAGTCATTGCATATTACAGTGACATTAATAAGGTGAAAAATTGTGTCAAGCATTAATCAGCTGTATTGCAATGATGCATGATTTAAATTTCAACTGATTAAAGTTATTTCTAATTCTGTCCGTGTGTGGGTTAAGTCCGGACACTTTATACATCAATTTTATATTAGACTCACCATCCATTTGTTTTTAAGCCAATCTTTCTATGTAATAATTATGTTACACAGTCCTTATTTGTCAGATAGTAGTTTGAAGTTAACCAACATTGTTACTAAAATACATGTTGGTAAAGCTTAAATTGTAATAATAGGTCTTTACCTATGAAACTGCCGTTTTGCCGTACTGGCCATTTCAAATGAAAATATTTTTTTTTTACTGATAATTCTAATTTCAAATTAATTTTATTTGACAAACATGGAATTCTTTTTCTAAAATCGTCATTTGTTTAATAGTTAGTGTTTTGTTTTCAACGCATTCGAACATTTTTCGTCATCATGGATAAGTTAAAAATTCGAGTAATTATGGAGTATGAGTACCGTCGTGGCGGCAAATCGGCACAAGCGGCACGCAACATCAACGACGTTTACGGAGCGAACACTACAAACGAACGCACCACCCGTTATTGGTTTACCCGCTTCCGTTCTGGAAATTTTGACCTGAAAAATGAACGCCGTGGTCGTCCGAAAACTTTGGTCGACAATGACGAATTAAAGGCAATTGTGGAAGCTGATGAAACTCAATCCACGGCTGAATTAGCAGCAGCTTTCGACGTTAGCATCAAAACAATATTGGTCCATTTGCGTCAAATTGGCAAGGTAAAAAAGCTTGACAAATGAGTACCCCACGAACTCAATGACCGCCAGCGCGAAGTACGCGTGGAGACGTGCCTTGCACTGCTCAGCAGGCATACAAATGAAGGAATTCTGAACCGCATTGTTACTTGTGACGAGAAATGGATCCTGTTTGACAATCGTAAGCGCTCAGCAAGTTGGTTGGACCCTGGTTCAGCACCCAAACAATGCCCTAAACGAAAACTTACCCCTAGAAAAGTGATGGTCACTGTTTGGTGGTCTAACGCGGGTGTAATTCATCACAGCTTCTTGCCAAACGGGACAAGCATTACTGCAGATGTGTACTGTGAAGAACTGAACACAATGATGGAGAAGCTCGCACGTCTCCAACCAGCTTTGGTCAATCGTTCGGCTCCACTGCTCCTGCACGACAACGCGCGACCTCATACTGCACAGCAGACGGTCTCCAAGCTACAAGAGTTGGGGTTGGAAGTTCTCCGTCATCCGCCGTACTCACCAGACCTTGCGCCTACAGACTTCTACTTTTTCCAGAATTTGGATAACTTCTTGGCGGGAAAAAAATTCAATACCCGAGAGGTAGTACAAAATGCCTTTGAAGAATTTATTGCCTCCCGTCCAGCTGATTTCTTCAAGAAAGGCATCAATAAGCTACCAATGCGTTGGCAAAGATGCATTGATTGCATGGGTGATTATTTTGATTAATAGAAATAAAAAATATATAAAAAAATTACGCTTCATTTATTTCGTGAAAAACGGCAATTTCATAAGTAAAGACCTAATATTAAAAATAACATCCAAAAATTGGAGATGTTTAATGTCACAATATGATACTGAGGAACAGTGACATCTTAATATAAATTCTTTATTTATAACTATTGAGTATATGTCTGTATAAAATTCACTTGTATTAATTACTAGTGAATTTGATGTACAGAGTATTAATTATAATTGAACTACATCATGGTGCAATGTTACTCATATTACTTCCATTCATAAGAAGCTATTAACTGATAAGCAAGTAATTTTAGAGGATGTTAGTTACATGACTTATATCACAGGAGGATTGCGTAATTATAAATTACTATGTCCCAGTTCAAAGTCCAACATTGGACATTAAGATGTTTGAATGATACTCATATGCTTGTTAAACTAGCCTTGTAAAGAGCCATAAAATAATAATATTTTTATATTGACCTTTACAAGGTAGGTGTAAAATCGTGAATACTTTTATTTGCAATATATTTTTTTTGTAGGGTGCCCAGTGGGCCATATTTTTCAGCAACTTAAGGCTACTTGTAAGCAATTTTTTTTGATACAAGTGTTATACAAGATAATTGAACAGTATTTGTATTTCATAACAATAACATATAAAAATACTGTAGATCCTAGAATAATTTTTAATATATTAATTTCATTTCATAAGTCCTATAAGTAGTTTGCTTTAAAACACTAGGTTTGTATATTTTAGTGCATGGCCTTATTACTTGACCTACAGTTCAATGTGATGGTAGAATAGATTAAATGAATAGAATGGTATTTTTAACTTCTTCTGTAAACTTTACTCACACATTTTAGGACGTCTATTCAAACCTTGAATAGCACATTTCAATAAAGTTACTCATGTTTGTATTGTTAAGTTTACCATATTTTTGATTATTCTCTTGTTTGTAGCCACCATTCTCAATGAATCGGTTCACTGGGATGCTCATGGTTGGCTATTCATGGGGACAGATGATGATGCTGGCTGTTCCTCCAGATGAACTCTGGGGTATTAACTTCAGATACCTCAACTATCTCATCCCACTGGTCACAGCTTTAGGTAAAGATTTGTTATTTTATGTAGCAATGACATTTTTCATGTTGTACCAACTTTTTTTTTGTAAATGGTCTGTTTATTTATGGCCTTTGTGGACTTCTAAATTTCACTAGACTTAAACTACTCCTATTTACGATGCGCCTATGGGCACGGACCTAGGCTTAGGACGTCGTATATTGAAATTACCACTGGTTTGGAAGGGTCATCTTCTGCCAAAGAACCAGCAGGAAACTCGGTAGGAATGAGTGTGTGAAGTTAGATGTGCCTCCTATATCTTGGGTTCTATAGTAAATATCAGGTTGAAAGGCACATGTATAGAACGGCATGGTAGTAATCTTTGTTAACAAGTTGTGAATTTCTAGTACTAGACAATAAAACTCTTACTTCATTATGTCTCTTTGACAAATAGATTAATTATGTGTGTTGAACTACGCTCTTCTGACAGGTGTATGGACTGTAGGCAACGTAGGAAGAGAACAAGGCAGTTTGAAATGGCCGCTGCTGGGCGCATACGCCGCCTACCCTGTGCGTTACTACATCTACGATGAAACTATCTGGTTTACTGTCATGGTGCTCGCTGCTTCCCTGGCCTTTGACACTTTCTCTAAGGAATGGAGAAGGACTCCGAAGAGACATCGCTTCGTGAAGTCAGTCGCTTTCTTAAGTAACTGTATTAATATTTACTAATATATTTTAAATATTATGCACACCATGCACTATCTTAGTCTATTAAAGGAGCTATATTTTGTCGTTGTATATATACATGTAATAGTTTCGGGCTATTGTTCCAAGGATTAGGCACTGCAACTAAAGGAACAGAAATTTCACTTAAAACACCCAATTAATTTGTTAAATATATAGATAATCTCCATATTCTTATTGACGTCATAAAATGCGCCTTACTACGTACATGTATTTAATTATACTCGTATTACTAAAATTATTACCGGATTCTTTAAGGTATATTATCTCCTGTACAAACAGGTCTCTCAATATTGAGCTTTATGTTTGGATAGCCAAGATTACTATTTAGTTTAGGTAAGAATGTTGTAACTTCGACAGACCATCTACCTGATGATCAAAATAGAAAGGACCGTAGTAGCCTCCCAGACGTGATTTCAAATTCTGATTCAACTAAATAAATTGCAGGCGTATAGCAGTGCTCGGTTTGTGTGCTTGCCTGTACCTCTCGCTCTGGGCTGGATACCTGTACTTCCACGGTACAATCACCGACAGCGAGGGTGACGAGATTCCCATCTACGAAGCGCTCCATCACTTCTTTACCAGCCCTTGGTAAGAATCTAAAATAATATGCAGCGCCAAAGAGTGGAAAGATCTGCCAGCCGCTTTTTGCCATTAAATATATAACCCGGGGACTTTGAGTAGAGTGAATGTGTACTTTTTGGACAGGCGTGTGCCGACCTCGTCTTATCATCAATTTGCATCGAACGACAAGACGGCTGCCGATTTGTAGTTAATACAAAACTTTATGACCTTGAGTGCAAGAAATGTTTGATTTACTGGACTTTGGTACGACTTTTGCTTTGATTGGATTGTATGTCCAATGAGTTATCGACTCTGGTGAAAGAAATAATATCAATAAAGCAACGTGAATTACCAAACGCTGGGCAGAAAAACTGGTCTAGAATTATGTGAGATGTTACAGAGTACTTAAAATTAATAAAAGATCTATAATTATCTTTTAAAATAATAATAATATTAATAAATCCCCCGACAAACACACAAACTGTATGACCTCAAAGTAAACAGAGCTTGTGTTATGGATGACCATACAGCAAACTGGAGGGAGCCTAGAATAAACATACATACATAAATATCAACAACTGTGTTCATCACACTAATGAATTCCCCGGCCAGGCTCGAACCTGGAACTTCCGGCGTATGAGGCAGGGCTACGAACCAATACGCTCGGCCAATGATTAGTTTCAATTAAACATGTAGCCTTCAGATAAGGCAAACTTACCGAATTATCATAGCTACGTGTCTTTTTGGCGTATCTGCTATCTAATAAAAATTACAGATATGCATAAATTTCTAGTAATTTACACAAAATTGCAATGATGACTTTTTAAACTCTTACTAACTCAACAGAGAGTACACTCGAAGGCTTTATAGGTTCTTTACATTTTACAAACACATTGCAGTTTGGAGACAAAAAAGCCTGCTCTGTTATTTATAAGATTTAGGTTTCACTTCCCTCTAATATGGTTGAGGAGGGCGATAGCTGGAATCCGCGTCAACTCGTGAACGGGTGCCGTTAGAGGGTGCTGGATACTTGGGGGGAGGAAGACTTGCCGAGCTAACAGACGCAGATAAGAATAATTTTGTACAGAAATAAAAAGACATTGTAATTTATTTTGAAAATATATACCCTTGAAGTTTCTTGCCAGATCTTCTTCACGAAGGTTTCTCCAAACTGGTGGTAGAGTCATGCTTTATTTGACGTCAATAAGAACAAGTAATTGTCAATGTTGAGAAATAAATATTTGAATTTTTATTTGAACGGCTTGTATCCGTTCAATAGGCAGGAAATTTAATATCAGTAAAAGAAACCATACAAACCCTTTAAATACAAAGTTAATATCATTAGAGCAAATACAGTTTTACTGTCACTAGTTATAGAATATCTGTGAGGCACCTGTGTCAATAAATTAACCAATATGACAATAGATATTGTAACTTTTATGTTTCTTGTAAATACATTATATTAATATTGGCTTAAACATTAAAAACTTACAGTGAAAAGATCTACTGGCAACTATCAGATGTATGGTAGCTATTTCAATCATATATTTTAAGCTATAATGCCTAAATAGAGATTCAAATTCAAATATTTATTCCTCAACATTGACGATAACTTGTTTTTATTGACGTCAAATAAAACATGACTCTAACACCGGTTCGGAAAAACCTTCGTGAAGAAGAACTGGCAAGAAACTTCACGGGTATATTTTGTGTTCGAAATAAATTTACAGTGTCTCTTTGTGGCTGTACAAAATTATTCTTCTCTGTATCCGTTAGCTTGGCAAGTCTTCCGCTCCCCAAGTATCCAAATGATGAATACCCCCAAAGCCCCTTATTTGCGACTCCGAGACCGAGCCGCTTTCGTCATGGGTAGGCTACACCCTCTAAATTGCAGGTTATTCAAAATACGTTCTTACGAAAATGCGTCGGCGCCCCGCCCTATGTCCTCAAGTTAGATCTGCGTAAAGATCTGGGGCTGTCCGCTATTGCCGCGTTCATGAAGTCGGCGTAAGTCAATAAGTCAGATGAATACGAAGTCAACCCAGACGCGCCGTTTCGTTACAGGCGTCTGCGTAACGTTTAACAGATCCCGACGACCCTATAACAACAAGGAACGCCGGCGTTCCAGTTAGAAATAGGGCAACACGGCATTCGAATCGCCTAACCCACTGGTGGGCCAGGCTAACGCGTCTCGTACGCATCTGAATATTTGTCATTAAACGTTCTACAATTTCAACATACATTATGGACCTTTGGAATGGTAAGAATTGTTTTTGAACATTGAAACCATGGCAAATGTTACAGTAGTAGCACAAGGAATGTAAATGCGTATTAATGTAAAATATTTAAAATAAAGCTAGTCGTATATATTACCGCTATTAATATGAAATATGAAACTGAATGCAGCAAAGGTTGAATTTTAATAGTTTTCTGTGACGAAGAAATTGTAATGCCTGATTCATCAGTGAAGATTAAAACGCTCCTATCTTACATTTACAAAAAATAAGATGTGTTGCTCTGCCTCATACGTCGGAGGTCTCAACTTCGAGTCCTGGTCGGGACATACATTTGCGTGATGAATATAGATGTTTGTTCTCGGACCATGGCTGTTTGTATTTATATATGTATGTTTATTCTGGGTTTCCCAATTCGCTGTATGGTCATCATAACAGAAGCTCTGCTTACTTTGGGGCCATACAGTTGGTGTGATTGTCTGGGGAGAATAATTTTGAATTGTCTCAACTTAGAAATGCTTATTTTTCAACCGTGAGATAACATTTCCTGCTGCTTTTTATCAGTAGTAGTCTGAAACTTTATTATGTACATACATTCGTTGAAAACTTTCATGCACGCACGTAGTGTGTACACGAATTATAAATTTTTTTAATATTTCCAACCAATACACCACATGATCTAGCCTAAATTATGTATCATTAAGAACTTGTGTTATGGATACTAGATAACGGATAAGTAAACTTAAGAAATATATAAACACACATAGATATATTTTTTTAAAATATAAATATTAGAAATAAACTTAAATAAACATACATACACATCCATGACTAGAAAGCAAATATGATAAAATATATCTGCCCCTGCCAGGATTCGAACCCGGGACGTCTGGCATGAAAGGCAAAGCTACTTACCTCCATACCAAACAGGCCGTCGACGAATTATATTACAAACATACATATAAACATGTACATGTAGCCGTGTAGTAATTTGAGCATGAGTTTTTGCATTCGTAAGGTATAAAATATAACATAAAGAGGAAAAATTTCGGAAAAATTTCATTAAAGTGACATTGTCATAGTTTCGTTCGAATATTGAGTAAAAACTTGTGATAAAGAGAGGAAGCGGCCAAACACCATTAAACGCCCCCGCTTGTGTGTTCTCATGTTTTTTATTTCCTCAGGTGGCTGGACGTGAAGCAGAGCCTGATCGATACGTACCGTTACGCGCAGCATCATGGCTGGTACGAAGTCTGGAAGCAAATCATCGAGTTGTCGGATCCCCATGGAGAGCAGAACGCTTACAAGGTATGCGTATCCTAATTTATGTCTTTAATAATAAGAGAGTCTTTTTACTATTTAGTTAGGTTCGTTTTTCCATGCCTTTTTTAAGATCTCAAACTTTGCATACGCGTTGTAGGACGCAGGAGCACCTTTTTACTATTAAACTTGTCTTTCGCTCATATTCGCTTACAGTATTTTAATCATCATATAAACAGATTATGTGTTGTTTTGAACAATAGATTTAAGTTAAATAGTAGACTGTATTTTCATTTAATTAGAGATCGATTCATAAAAGCTACGATTGGCAATTGTGTAAATAGAACGAATGTGCCTTTAGGTCCGGTTATACAAGCAGCTAAGGCGTCTTGACAATCTTGAATAACACCAATATAGTTCAATACTGTATGTATTCGTGACGATATAATTATATTGCTAAAGCCCGTAGGTATGTATGCTGAGCAAGAAAGTAGTCTGCTAGAACCTAGTTTCTAAGAAACCAAAATAGCACTAAGTCTCGCCAATAATAATAATTAAAGAGATGTATACGATTCTCAATTTGAATTAAATTTGTTTTTAATGCAATAACGCCATTATTTGAAACATACTTTTCAAAAACTTTCGTTAAATAGAAATTTTTCACCAAAGAATATACCCGACGACATTCTAGTACTTATCTAAATCACCAATTAGAACACTAATGTCAGAATACTATGCCAAGGCAAATCAACCTTGTGAATTTGTGACTTGTAAATTAACCATAGAAAAATGTTTTGGGGCTATACATAATAAATACTATTGTTAATACGTTTGTTACTTTCAGGTGCTTGGTCTTGGTCCAGACGCGACCCAACAAGAAATAACATCGACTTGGCGTAGACTATCTCGAGAAAACCACCCGGACAAAGTGAAGGACGAACACCTAAGGCGAGCCGCGCAAGAGAAGTTCATGGAAATCCAGCAGGCCTACGAAATATTGTCCAACAGCAAACATAAACGAAGCAGGAGGAATAAGAAAGACAATTCAGACCCTATAACAGTATAATTATGCGCTAGTTTCGCGTGAATTACACATCTGATTTAGTAACTTTTCATCATACCCTTTATTTAGTTTTTTTACATGCCACGTTCTACTTATCTGTGTAAAGTTAGGCCTTGCAGTACGGGATTTTCTATTTAACTATAAAATATATAGAGACCTAATTAAATATATATTTTCTTTGCATTCAAGCCAATGTAATTTGCATTTATAATGTCATTTTATTTACAGATTTTGTACTTAACATATTTTCTTAAGAAGTTTACCTATATTTTTTTTGAAACATTGCATTTTGAATCTAGTTACTGCTCGTATAATTTTACAGCAAATGCGAATTATGAATATAAATGCTTTAAGTCTTATTTTTAAACGGTTTTTAGTACGGATAACGTTTACTATAAGTGGCTGCAAATATGTAGTACTATTGAATAAGAAGCAAAACTCTGTAATTTATTTTGTAATGAATCTCCCGAAAATCTCTAAAATCAAATCTCATTTTATATCTTGTCAATTAAGATTAATTTTGATTATTTATAACTGTTTATAACTGTTATTCTGCGTTGTCACAGGGAAGAATTCTCAAACGTGTTTGACAGAACAGCCGTTCCTGTCTGTGTGACTTCTGTCATCATAATCTTGTTTATAGTTTAGTTATAGCTAAAGGTTATTGCAACATTTTTGTGTAGGTCAAAATGTTTTGAACAACTTGTAATGAAAAGTCTTGTTTGAAGTTTCGGCCAAGAAAGATGACTTTATACACTTACCCTTGGTGGAAATTTTGCACTAATAACTACATCGTTGAACCAATTTTTTTGTCAAATACCATCAATCACTTATAAAAACTAGATAAACAGTCGGGCTCAGAAAAAACCGTCATTACATAAAGAGTTCGCAAATGAGTATTGAGGTGCTGTTGCCGTTTAGTTAGTTTAGCATTCAGTCATTTTGACAGTTAAAATGTCAAAAATTTTAAAAATTATGCTACAAACTGTATAACACAGAATACATTATCATATTGTTGGGCAGTGTATTTGTAATTATGAGCAATGTATTGAAATACTTATTGATTTAGGCAAGACATCAGTATAAAATTATGATTTTAAGTTTAACTCGAGCTGAAATGTGCAGCCGAGTTTCATTAATAGAAAGTATACATTTTTGTAGTCCGCTTTCTGAATTCTATTTTAAATCTTGTATGTAGGGTTGAATTTGCAATAACGTAGGTTATGTGCCAATTAACAGACAGCTTACAATGTCATATTTGTATGAAATTGTGTATTTAGTTTTTATTTGTGATCGAAGTCAAATACCATTGATTAAGTTATTTTTTATCTCGAATAAGTTTGTCATTCATACTAATCTACTTATATTATTTTTAAGAGACTGACAATGTCTATATCTATCAATGTTTCATTATTTTATATATTTTTTTCATTAAATTGAATTGTTTCTGTTAACTACCTATTTAAAATTAGTCAGCATCTTTAGATAGTTTATGAAAATTATTTGGTCTGGAATTTCTATTTCTATCTAAGGTGCAGGGAGGCAATTGCAACTAAAAAAGATAGGGACACAAATTTGAATTCTTGTACTGGTTTTTATATGAGCCGGAGCTAAAAAACACTTTTCCTACCAAGTTCCCTATGTATCAAGGAATAGTATTTATTTGAAGTCTTCGTTTATTTGTTGAAAAAAGAAGTTTAAATTATATTACTTCTGAAAAAAGAAAGCAAAAGTTGCAATTTCCCCACCAAGGGGTAATTGCAACTTATATATGTAGATTGCTATACATTATGAATATATATTCAAAAATAGGTTCAAGTCATAATCTTTATAGTCTGTTTTGCGATAATGTTCTTAAAGACAGCGCAATAAGATGAAATTTACCGTAATTTTGATTATAAAATTTTGCGGGGCAAATGCAACTTTTGTCTTGAGAATAGTGTTGAGATGTGATCATAGTTTATCGATAAAAGTATTTTTCTCACCAAAATAAAAGACAATTTAGATTAAGTAAAATAAAACAAAATTCAAATATTTCGAAATATTTTTCTTATAAAATACTTACGAATATGTTTAGTAAAATAACTTTCTCGCGCAGTTAATTAAATGGAATTGCACTAGGTAAAGGCTGCGTTCTGGCCACAATGTGTAATTTTATGCGTGTGTGTAGTGTGTTGGTGTGTTAACTGAACGAATTAACGGATTTGATTATAAATTAAAAGTATTTATGACTTTGACTATTATGTTGATTGCGAGCAAAACTGTGGGGCCCAGCTAGTAATAATTACAAATAGGATGGAACGTTAAAAATACGGTATAACGAAATTTGTATTTATTGCACTTTAAAATAGAAAGGAAATTTAAGACAGAGTCTTTTGTTTTAAAGATTCGTTTTATTTACATAATACTTTTTCCAGATATTATCGATTTTAATTTATTTACATATATTGAAATGAGATGGGCTAGTGACAACGTCGACAGAAAATTTTTATCTTAAACGCGACAATATATTGGTTCAAAAAGTACTAAATTTGTAGTAATTTAAGTAAACTTAGCAAAATAGTTAATTATTCAACTGTGCACTTATTTAAATACTTATAAAAAAATATTAATCACTTAGTCGTTATTACGCAGTGTTATAGATACTTTACGTAAAACTTTTTATTCTTAGGTTATAAAATTTTAAATAAACAATATTTATTGGTCTTCTGTTTGCCACAAAGCAATCTGGTTCTTTTAAAAAATATATCGACACTAGGACATCCCTGGCGTTTATCGGTTCCATACAAATTTGGTGTGGTAATTGCAACTAACCTAAGTCTAAACTAAAAGTTACATTTGCCCCTCGACGCGGTTTCAAGGGGCTATTGTAACTTCAGCTCTGTTACTTAAAATTATTGTAAAAATAACGAATAAATAGTATAAAAAGCCTAATCGTATACAAAATTGGCTTGCTGGATAAAAACACCGGTACTTTTAGAAGAATTTCTATATTTATTCATAAAAAACTCGCACGCCGACGCTCTCGAAAACAACAACCAAAATGGCGAATATTCAAATGTCACTTTAACTTAAGCAGGGGTTGATGAATTAAGTGGCATCTTTTATATCTAGCAGCAATGTTTGTTCCTGTATTATAGTATAGATTGCATTTTCATAAAAAATTAAAGTCGCGCAATTATTTAAAATAGTTGCATTTTCCCCATAGTTGCATTTACCTCGCTGGACCTTATTTATGTTTCTTATGCGCATTTTTATATATTAGCTTGATGCTTGTCTTCCACTTCGCGCGGTTTACACGTATTAAGTAGTTAAGTTGGTAACTAAATTTTAAGTTAATCTATGTAACTTGTGTAGCTCAATGAAGAAGAACAGTAATGAATGTCAAGGAATTCGTCAATTCTGTACCAAGATATGTGGTAATCGAGATTTTGGACAAATTCAGAATATAATTAGTTTCGGAAATTGAAATCTGTATAAGAATATATTTTGTTCTCAATTTTTTATCTTGTTTAATCCACAAACATTCCTATTTTAATTATTCTTCAACAAATTTTAAAGTTGAAACTAAACTCCACTCTGACATTTTGTAGTTACCAACTTAACCACTTAACGCGAATAAACCGACCATTAAAGATGTGTATTTATTCATTTATGTTTTTATTATGCATAGACCTAAGTACCATGTAGAATTTCTAGCAAAGACCATTGCATTTACTGAATACCAAACAAACTTTAATTACAATTTATTAATTATTAATATTAAAAATTTTGGTTTCTGTATTCACGGTTCAGATATATTATATTTATATGACATATTTAAAGGTTGTGGGATAATCCGTCCGTTGTTTACTTAATTTATGAGGTTTTTAAACGTAAAGAAATATAGTTTATTATTTTGTATTTCATGTTTTTCATTGCCGCCACTTCAGCAGTCCTGATGTTAAAACCAATTTTGTTTTAACTTTTTTTATTAACCTTACCAGATACCTTATGGATCACTGAACCGCAAGAATAGAATAGAATATAATTTATTTGCATCCAAAACCCATAAATATCAGAATTACAAGACACACAAAAAAAGTAATACTACAGTTAAAAAAAATACCTACATTAAACTTAAAACTAAACAAAAAAAAAAAAAGATTTAAAAAAGTGAAAGAACACAAAAATTCTAGGATTTTACCACAGTGACGTACACATAGTTGGATGCAAAAAGGAAACACCTCAGTATGAGGCTGCAGGGTAGGCAGACTACTGATTTTCAGTTGTCGCTTGAAGTGATTAACACTAAGACACATGCAACAATACCAGTCCATGAAGTTTTAAAATGTTACACAATGTCCACAATATAAATAAAATCTATATATAAACTTATATAAAAGAAACGTTTAAAACATTGTAAAGTATATCGTATATACATATACAATGGCTTACAATGTAAATAATAATATTACATAAATATAACTGTACATAAAAATGCAACTGGTTGTAAAACGCAACTGCGCGTCATCCGATTTTTTTTGGTCCTGTGACATGTAGGTGGCAGAAAATCAACGATTTGCTCAAATGGGCAAATGATAACCGTTGAGCTATGGCCATTTTGCACATATACCATGTCAGCATTTTTGTTAAACTTATTCTATTTTTGTTTTTTTTATTTTTTGTTGTTATTTTATGTTTCTGTAATTAATACTTGTGTCTTTACTTTTTTGTGTGTGTTTTGTATATATTTGTTTTATTGTAAATGTTTGTATGTGCAAATAAACGTATATTCATTCATTCATTCATTCATAGGTAAATTGCTAAATAATACACGCCACAACTGGTCAACAAAATAATTTTTGTTAAAACATTTCGCTTTGACCTTTTTCTTAAAATGCGATTTGTTTTTTTTTGTTCGTATAGGAGGCGGTAAATCATTCTAGCAGATAGTTGCTTGGTGCCCAAAGCATCCCGTAAATGCTACTGTTTTGTGAGCGTGGAGAGCCAGCGGTGCCAGTTATGCCCAAGGTACAGCCGACCCATATGTATGTTGAAAGTTGGGAAATTTTAACTTGTAGAGATGTTCTGGTTGTTTCGTGTTCATGAGGTCGAACATTAGGGTAGCCGGATGAGATCGATGCCGAGCTTCCATATAAAGCATCGAAGCATTATTAATGAAAGGCGAAACGTGACTTTGAGATGGCACTACAAAACAAAACCGACAGCATGCATTCTGCACGCGCTGTATCATCATCTTTTTAGTACTATAAAGAAGGCGAGGTCCGTACACCATATCACCATAGTTGAGCTTTGACAAAACTGGGGATTCACAGAAACCTATACGCACACTTACAGATAAATAATCACTTATTTTATACAGAATTCTAAGCCTGTAAAAACAATTCCTTACGAGACTGGCCACGTCACTCTCGAAGCGTAGGTGGCTGTCAAAGGTTATACCTAAGTTTCGTCTTTAGCTAACACACTAATGTAACGCCCCTAATTGCAACAGCCGGATTGCTATTTAGTATCCTGTTAGTCTGAATTTTTGACCCTAAAATCATTAACTTGGATTTGGACGGGTTGAGGCTAATGGCTGGTTTACACGCGTTAAGTGGTTAAGTTGGTAACTAAATTTCAAGTTAAACGTGCGTGTAAACAGTCAATTAAGTGACAAGTGGTAACTTAAAATTTAGTACACAAGTGATTAAGATTCGTTCTATTTTTCGTATAAGTAGGTGGGCGGGGCTTCTCACTTAACACGTTTGGACGTGATTTTTTAGATAAGTGCATAAGTTGACAAAGCTGGTGGCGGCAAGAGCTCCTATTTATTTCGCATTGACTCTTTTTTTAAAATGTTGGAGTGGAGTTTAGTTTCAACTTTAAAATTTGTTGAAAAATATTTAAAATAGATATGCTTGTAGAATAAAAATTTAGAAAAAACCATATTCTTGTAAAGATTTTAATTTCCGAATAAAATTCTTCTCTGAATTTGTTTAAAATCACATT
This sequence comes from Marasmarcha lunaedactyla, assembly GCA_923062675.1. Classification (NCBI taxonomy): domain Eukaryota; kingdom Metazoa; phylum Arthropoda; class Insecta; order Lepidoptera; family Pterophoridae; genus Marasmarcha; species Marasmarcha lunaedactyla. The sequence continues at coordinate 4,128,888 of OV281339.1, read as the reverse complement.
TACCATATATCTAAGTACAGAATTGACGAATTCCTTGAGATTCATCACTGTTCATCTTCATTGAACTTATGAACTTAACTACTTAATCCGTTTGGACACACAAGTGACATGCAGTTACTTAAAATTTAGTTACCCACTTAATTACTTAATGCATGTAAACCGCGCATAAGAGAGTTATTTACAGCCCACGAAGCGACATTGTTCAATTATTGCTTTAGGCACTCGGTTAGGATATACTAGGATATAAAGTTGAATATCATCTGCGTAGCAATGTTATTTGCAATGTTTGATGATGATGTAAATCCGCACAGTAGATAATAAAAAGAAGAGGCCCGAATGTAGATCCCTGGGGAACACCACGCAATAAAGTTTTAGGAATCGATAATAAGAGCGAACCGTCTTGTTTTCGCAGCCTAACTGATGGATAACGATCGGTCAGATAGCTATGAAACCACGCAATTGAGGTACTATCAAATCCGTAGAAAGACAACTTTGAAAGTAGTAACGGGATGCTTAAACTGTCGAAGGCGCGAGAGAAATCAAGCAGAGCCAGTAACGTACCGCACCCAGCATCCTGATCAGCAAGTACATGGTCGGTTACGTCAAGCAACGCAGTGACTATGCCTCGACCTTTGCGAAACCCAAACTGGAAGATTGGCAGCAAGCCGTTAGCTTCCACATATTCTACAACTTGAGTATATACAGCCTTTTCGAGTATTTTTGACACGTAGGTGATATACTAATGGCTCTAAGAATACCTAAATCCATGTTCAATTAATGCATTGAGTCATGTTTGTACAGTCGCGTTCGAATTGCCTGCAGCGTTGTCGCCCTTCATGCGGAGCGCATACTACAGACCGCACAACGCGCATCCCATTCTCGCCTTAGCCTGAGCCACCACCGCCGGCTTTCTCGACTATGCATTTAGAATGATTCTAATCCATTTTTAAAGATTGTCAATCAACATGTATATAGTGGGTATTCATAATTTTCTTCTTCTGTTTTTAAGTTTAGAATATAGCCAGAGCTACGTATAACCAGCAATTGAACTGCTGCCTAATATCCTTGAAATCACTCGGGTCCTCTCTTTTTTATTTTAATGCTAATTAAAGATTGGTTAAAAATGGCAGTAATTGTAGTCAGGGATTGTGGCAAAGTAAGAAACGCAATGTCACTACTTATAGAGTCACTACCTACTGCCCTAGATTTAAATGACCAAGACTTCAAAATATTTTTATTCAATTTGCTGATGATAATGAAAGCGTGTTGTTGTTTCGATTACACCCGCCATGCTGACGTCAGAATGACGGCCAACTTTTGCTGACAACAAAAATGTTTTCTTAGTGTACGTGAGTATGATCTAACAGTTCACGTATTAATTAACATTTGACGTACATTTAGTCGGCAATATTTGGATCAATTTCAGTGCTTTACGCCCGCCATTTTTTATGGCATTTATTTATTAAATGATTTCATAAGTTTACAGTGATTCAAGAACTGAACATCACAAGTTGCGTTAGCTGCAGTTTACACTTTCTAGGATGTCTTTGTTTTTTACTTATTACACCCAATAGAATACAACTTTAATGAAATTAATTAAAACAATACTTTGAACATACTTAAGTGTAGGTTGCATTCCATAAGAACGTGTACATAGAAAAATACATCAATTAACACTGATATAGACAACACTGTATATGAATTTAAAAAGTACATCTGTAAGACTAACAGATTAAACAGTAATAACAATTTCTTTTACAAAATTTTACACATTATTTTTTACCATAGACAACATGCTTACAAATCAAAAAATGGTGAAATAAACGTAAAATTCCATTAAATCAAGGCCATATTATTCCAAAAAACGATATTTTTAAGAGTTTTAACAAACAGAACTTGTTTCGGTAATAGAATGTCGAATACTGGGTTATTCTTGGCGATTTTGTTGCACAGACGAGCCATCCCCATCAAGGGATTGTTAAAGGAGTTATTCTTTTTAAATACTTGCAAAGCAAAAAGTCCTGTTTGATTGGATCTACGAGCACTATAACGAATGTTAAAGTTTGTTGGTATAAATAATCTTTGACCGTATCTACAGAAAAAGATAATTTGTTTTCTTCCATTCGTGTTTATTCAAAATGCAATCTTAGGGCCTCTCACATAGGTACGCTGCCGAACCAGTGGTAGTTTCAATATACGACGTCCTAAGCCGAGGTCCGGGCCGTCTCGGGTGCCTTAGGCGTATCGGTATTGTGTGTAGGAATAGTTTAAGTTCAGGCTACCGCCCTCAACGCTTGGGCACAAAATCCGGTGAAATTTAAAAGGCCAATAAGGTCATAAATAAACTATCCATTAAGAAAAAAAAGTATCTATCATAAACTAAATAATGACTACCTGTCAACATCTAAGTACGTCTGACCGAGAACACCAGCGTCGCCAAAGTCGTTTAAATGTTGCCTTTTTATTAAATTGGAAGCTAATCGTGGCAAAAGTATAAAATATCAAAGCTAGTAAATTAAAAAAGATAGCAACCATATCTCGACATGACAGCCAATTCAAACAAAAAAGATCTTGTTTACGGGCAGATTGGTCGAGCTATAATTTTATTAATTGATACAGTCTATATGCCGTACTCAGTCTCAAGACATTTTAACACAAACACTGCATAATGTGTGGGAGGGGGGTAATATAAAAAAACAACCTTTATAAAAAAGTTTTATTTTTATTTAAAGGTACATTGCGGTACCTACAGGATTGTTTCACATCTATCACGGTAAATTATTTACATAACGATGTTTGTAATAAGCCATTTAAAAATAAATTGTTTACAATTATTACTAATGCATTACATCTGAATTATTTTGTCTTTAGATACATTAAAATACAAATTGGCACAGATTATTTATGACATGTATATAATTTATAATTATTTCAAAACACATAATCTTACGTGAAAGTGCCTATTTTAGAACACTAATGTAAGTACAATATCCATGTTTATTAAGAATAAGTACTTGTGGATCTAACATGTAAAGTTTTTGTAAAGTTTGGACAACTATTAGGTGACAAATTACACAAACAAATTACAATTATATATATTTAATTCTACATAGCTATTTCATTCAAATGGCACAACAGGACATTACGCATGCATCCTACAACATTACATAACGAATAAAATATGCAGGGTGTCCCGAAAATAGAGCACCAACTTCACGTCCCAAAAAAAAAGAGATTTGTTCAACATTTTCTAGCTTCAGACTGTAAGGTAAACTTCATTGAATTTAAATACTTGAATAAAAATTCTGTTATGGGCATGTAAAGTGTTAACTGTTTTAAACTATCGCGGTTATTTTCACTATAATTTAAGGAATTTACGGGATTCTTAACACGATTTTCGATTTTTATTTCGAACGTCCGCGATCATTGTGCTTGCAACAGCATCGAAATATCGGACGCGCGAAATAAAAATCGAAAATCGTGGTAAGAATCCCGTAAAATTATTAAATTATAGTGAAAAGTGTTTACAACCATATCTAAGGTTGACGTTAACAAAATGTCTCTATTAGAATGCTACATTTTGGTGGTCCATTACATAATAGACACCCTGTATATGGCTCTATATTTACACCTGAAACATGATTCATATTCCTTGAGATACGTAATACCTACTAAATATATATTTTTTTATTTACATTAGTTTATATAAATATATACAAGTTACATGGCAAACAAAAGGATTTGTCTTATAATAAAAACACTTAAAACTAGGATTTAATAAAAAATATTTGCATTAAAAATTGGAAATTTCTTTGAGCTAGTTTGCGTCTAAAACAATAATAAGATTTATAATAAAGACTTATACATATACTCGTAGATGCATGTAGAATAAAAATACAAAAAGATTAACAAAACTACCTTTTGATCTTGTCACTAACAGTGCTTAATGCTAATAAATCTTCGTAATTTTCATTTTTATCTAACATTTAAGGTCGTCCACAAAGATTTAATATTACTATGGCTAACTTGACACAGAACTTGAACTTCCCGAGCAATCCACCAACAAATGCATTTCTACTAATCCATAAGTACTAAACCTGCATGTATATCTACCTAATCAAGGAAAATAAGTTTTGAATCTCTTAAGTAAGTAACATTATACTCCTAAAAACAGGATTGTTTTCTCCTCTAAAAATCGTATTCGTTCGTCTAATTTGAATTGAAGCGATTGCTGACGATTTCCTAAATCGTTTATTATTATACGAAAATACTTTTCACTACATATTTTTGATACAATGAGAAAATTTATATCTAATCATCGAACATCCTTCAACATCTGGATTCAAAGAATGTGCAGCGAGCTGGGTAATCAAGTTCTGTGATGACATACACAGTCAAAATAATCAATAATCACGAGTCCTTTACATGCAATTTCTTCGTAACATGTATAAGGTTACAATATTCTGTTATTTACAATGCATGCATGCATGTCGGTAACAAGCCAGGCAAGTGTTATTTAGCAAGTTAAATTTGATAATGGCAAGAACTAAGTAAAAACAAGTTACGTTTGTAGAATTGCTTAAAACCCCTGCCTTACTTGGTTCAAAGAGTAAAATATCAAAATGTTAAGTCTAAAATATAAAATCAATTTGTAAAACTTGTGGCGAGGGCCGCTGTCCGTAGTCGCGACGACTGACAGATGCATCTAGATTTGTGTTTGTGCACTGGACCCATTGTAATGTAAATTATTCTAATTATCACAGTTTAAAATTAAAATAAATCCGCATAGCTACTTACAACTACTACAGCATTCGAGAAATTTAAACATAGCCAGCCTTAAACTAAGTTAATAAATAACTTATATTCGTTAGGTGCTCCGATGAGCCACCGATAAAAATAATATTTTTACAACTTAATTAATAACAGTTTCTTTACAAAATCTTTAAGTAGATAAATATTAACAGACCGTCGTAACTAAAATATATCTCTGTTGGGATCTTGATCCAGGCCAGCGGGCGGCAGCGTGAGGTGGCGCGACAGGGCGCGTGGGTGCTCAGCGCACGGGGTTTCCGAGTGTCATACCGTGGTCTCGTTACGGCGAAGCGGCTGCAGCTCGCGCTGCAGGTCGTTGTAATACTCGTGGTCGGACATGGATTCCTCCTCGGGCGAGCGTGGTGCGGGCGTGTCTTCCGCCACCTCCGCTGTGGGGATGCCCACCGTCTGCGTCGGAACGTTCTCCTCCGACATGAGGTATTCGGGGTTGTCGACGCAGCGCTTGGCGCCGCCGAAGCCGGTGTACAGAGGCGCAGGCTCAGTTCGCTCGCCGCCCCGCTCATCGCCGATCAGGTCCATGTAGGTAGAAGCGTTCTGATTCTGCTGCGGCGACGGCATGAGGTAGTCGTCCTCGTCCAGCGGTAGGTTGAGCTTCAAGCTGCCGACGTGCGCCTCCTTCAGCTTGGACATGCCGAACGCGGGCTCGGCGCCATCGGGCCGATGCTTCATAGGGTCGCTGCAGTAGCGCGACGCGGTGGAGTCACACACGCCATTGTTGTAGTAGTGCGGCGCGTCAGCTGTCGGCGCCTCGTGGTCCCAGCCGGCGGCGGCATCAGGGCCGGCCCAGGCGGCGGATGGGCCGGGCCGCAGCGAGCCGCTGGCGTCACCACTGCTGGACGCGCCGGACGCCCCAGCGCCGGGCAACGTCTTGAACTTCGGCTGCAGGTACTCATCGGCTTCCACCAGGGGTTCGGGACCTTCCATCGCCGAGGAGAGATTCCGTATCAGTTCCTTTTCATCCTGAAATCAAAAAGTTAAATTATTATACCAGAAAAAATTAAAAATACCTATGCTTTTATGAAGTGTTCTTAAGAGGCCTTACCGATTTACGTGTCAGATATAACGAAATTTCTATATAATTGTCAAAAAGGACCTTAAAAACTGACATTCTAGATCGAATTAAAGCTCAGCAAATACTAAATTTGTCGGCAAATTTAATTAGGAGATCAAAGTTATTTTTAAAGTATATTTGATAGATATTTTTAAACCTGAACTTTAATAATATTTATCTCCGACTGAAAAACATACTACTTTGTGCTTTTTGTCATTCATATTGTAATTCCTTATTTGTATTTTGATGGTGCTGAAGTAGCAAATTGTTTATTTACTAGACATAAACATTTTCTATTTAAAAGTGTACAAAAAAAAACTCGTATATACTCGTATACTTATATACGAGTTATTTTGTACACTTTTAAATTTTATTAGTAATTAAAAACAATTTTAATTACTAATAAGGTACGCAAGTAAATTGTGGTTTATATATACATTGTTCGATATAAATAGTTTTTAAATATAGTATTAAACGAATTGTAATTTTAATAATTTTAATTTTATTTAAAAATAAAATAGGTAGTTCAAAAATACAAAATGCCCTCTGGAATTTCTACAAGCTGCCAATTTAGTGAACCTGAACAAAACAACAAGACCAAAGCTCATTTCTGCTCGGGTGAGTGAAAGAATTGGTCCATTTGAGAATTGCAATGAAATCACTTGACATTGTCATCAGTTTAAGCTAACAATAAATTAAAATGGCTACTTGCTTGTACGTTCCACGTGGTCATTCTTAGGGTAAATGTGGGGTGAAATGAAAGCATGCTGAATTAAAATGAGGTCGGTACATACATGAGCACATACCTGCGTGGAGTAGGACGGCAGGCGCATGAACTTGTCGCCGGGGATGACGAGGTAACGGCCCGGGTCGCGCGCCATCTCCGCGAACGTGTCCGCCAGCTGCTTGAACGTCGGCCGACTGTCTGCGTCCAGCATCCAGCACGACACCATGATGCAGTAGATGTCTAGCGTGCAGATACTCGGCTGAGGCAACTTCAACCCGTTCTCGATCAACTCCGGCACATTCCTCGCCGGAATGTTCTCATACGGTCGTGCTCCGTAACTCAAGATCTCCCAAATCGTCACTCCAAAGGCCCAAACGTCACTTTTGTGCGTGAATATCCTGTGACGAATACATTCTAACGCCAACCATTTTATTGGCATTTTGCCGCCTGCAGCTTTGTACTCGTCTTCGTTAATATCCAACAATTTCGCTAAACCAAAATCAGTAATCTTTACGCAGTTAGGAGTTTGTACTAAAACATTTCGGGCTGCCAAATCTCTATGAACTAAGCGTTTCTCTTCTAAGTAGGACATGCCGCGAGCGATTTGCGTGCACCAGTTCAGGAAGGCCTTTGATCCAATCTTTTCTTTGTGGATCCTCACGTAGTCTAGGAGACAACCTAGAGGCATAAGTTGAGTAATCAACATCATTTGGTTCGTCATGCAGACGGCAAGAAGCTGAAGAAGGTTCGGATGTTCCACGCTGGCCATGATATAAGCTTCCTCCAAAAACTCTTTGCTGGAATTAGCACCGGTGCCTTCTTTGAGAACTTTGATAGCAACAGGTATTTTCACATTTTCTCCTTCTGGTACCCAAACGCCTCTGTACACTTTACCGAATGCACCAAACCCTAGCATTCCTCCGCGACGGAGTTCTGCTTCTTTCACTATTCTCAGTTTAGCAAGGTTGGGTTTGACATTAGTAGGTCTGAGAGGTTCATTGTCTTCACAGCCCGTCAGAACCATCGTCATTTTTACTGCTTCTTTCTTAGCTTTAGCTTTCTGTCTACAAGTATACCCAATAATACCGAGAATCACAAGAAGAATGAAAGCCAAAATAAGAATAATTACCAATATTGTGGGTGGTCTGGCTGGTGTGACTGATGGGGCATTCGCTAACTCTGAGCAGTAAGGTTCGTCTATTGGATTTTGTAAAAGTTCATCGAAATAAATTCTATTCGGTATATTTGGCGGGCAAGTGTCTGTACAATTAAAGGCCAATTTGTCGTCAACGGAGTAAGACTCGTTTAAAAATACTTTCAAGTTTTGACATTTAATGCAATCTGTGGATGATGGTCCTGTACATCCTTTGCATTCGGGATGGCAAGGCGTGCAAATTTTATTTTCCATATCAGTAAAATGGTCTGTCGGGCACTCGTCTTCGCATTGATCTCCTCGTTTAAATCCATTACATACTTGACATACTTGTTCATGTATGCCGAAGCCAGTACAATTTCTGCAAAGCGGATGGCACTTTCTACAGATAATATTAATGTCTTTATCAAAAGTTTTGACGTTGCCAACCCATTCGTTATAGTATCCGTCCGGACAGCGTTCGTCTTCGTGGAGGCATCTTTCAATGGTTGCGTCAGCGCCGATGACAGCTTTCTTGCAAGAGTTGCAGGCACCTTCTCCCAGGCCGTCTTCGGGGCCGGTGCAGCCGCCGACGCAGCTGCGATGGCACGGCTGGCACGTGCTGTTTTCGGAGGGATACCGCGTCTTGGGGCATTCGGCGACGCAGTACGGGCCATCGCGCACGTGCTGGCACTTGATGCAATTCGTCCGGTTCGGACCTGTGCACCCATCACACTCAGGGTGGCACTGCTCGCAGAGTTTCGCTCCAGCCTGATATAACCTAAAAAACGTAATTAAAACCCATTAAAACATAAGATTTCGGTTTTTATTGTTTTAGATTTGAGTGACTCTTGTAACTTTATACCCAGGAAATAAAGCTTGATACATATATGACATATATACATATGACAATACTTTAATGCTTTTAATTAATGGTTAATACGTGCTGAACAATAAAATTTCAGTGACCAAAATATTTATTTTTCATTGATGCATGTTTACTGTTACTTAATTTTTTCCTGCGTTTCATATAGATTATACAACTCAGAGCCAGTTTTAGAATACTAGTGAATAAAACAAAGCAGGAAAGTGTGATAGGTATTGAAAGTATTGATATAAATGGAAAACGTTAATTTGTTCTTATTGTAGATTTCTGAATTTCAAGACAAATGTCTTTTATATTGTTTAAAAAAATGTCTAGCAAAGAACCTAAGTCTTAATTTGTCTTTTGCTGCATTTCAGATTACGCGTAAATTGTATTAGGATTAATACATAAAAATGTACCCTGGGAACTGTGTATCGTTGCAGCTCGGGATGCAGATCTCTCCAAACATGTAATTCTGGCAGTTGAGGCACTGGTCCGCGCCGGGGCCCCAGCACCCGTCCGCTGAGCACTCGGGATGACACACCAAACCTGCTTTTTCTGCAGAACAAGGACGTGTTAGGGAACAACACGAAAATCATGAACCATTATCCCATCTTTGTTGGAATACTGTGGGATCATGGTATCATTACATTCGCAGAGCGGGGAGCTGGCTGTTAGTTGTGTTAGTTATCAAAGATTTTATTACGTTTAGAGTTATTATTATGAAAAATCGCTTTGAACACAATTTTCAGATTCAATGAACTCGCTAAGGCAGTACTTAATTTATATAAAGTGACTCAGTTAAATTCTAGCTATGAGGATCCTCATTGAAAGGTACGCCAAACGCTTAGCAAACTCACCACATGTCTTCGGGTCTCCGTTCTTTTGAATGATCTGTTTGTGATCCTTCGACTTGACCAGCTTGTTCCAGGCAATCTTGTCCGCAAAACAAAGATTTCGGTTCTCCATGATTGCAATAGCTCCTGAATTAACTCGTTTTAATGATTTCAGTCCCAGTGACTTCAGCGATGTCTTCACTATGAAGATAGACGCAAAGAGGTTCTCGGCTACTTGTCGCCCTCCCACAACTTCTAAATTTCGGAAATAGGATAAACTAGTAAAGTTCGGGTGATGCCCTTGGATGTTCAAGTAGCCGGTCACTTCGCGAACAGTGCTGAAGACTTCTAGAGCTCCAGGATCCATCTTTGGATATCGCTCACCAAATGAATAGTTGGTGTGTACTTGTTGAAATCCTGTAAAGGTCATCTCTAATATCTCAATTGAACCATCAATTATCGTGCAATCTTTGAAGCTATTTATATTTCCGGAATGTATTGGCTTATCAGCTCGGCAAGTTTTCGGGCAAGTGATGTTACATGGAATGCATTCGCCGTTGACGGCCGTCTTGTTTGGCGGACAGCTGCGCACGCAGGCTCCGCTATCTTTCAGTAAATGCTCTGGGCAATTCCTCACACATGTAGCTCCGTAAGCGTACTTTCCATTTGGATTCGGTTCCCATGAATATGTCGTTGGATTGTATATCTGCATGGGAGGACATTCTTGCGAGCAGGTTCCTTCGTCGTAGAAGTTCCGGCATGCGAGGCACTGGCTAGGCAGCGGGCCCGTACAGCCACCGGCGCAGAAGGTGTTGCAGCAGTCGCGGGGATTGGGCCCAAAGCAGCGGCCCTGCGCGCACTGCGGGCTGCACGTCGTCTTCGAGAACTTCTGGCAATTCTCCGGCCCCTCACCCCAGCAGCCGGCCGCGCAACTAGGGTGGCACCGTGGACATTCTCGTTCAGGCGCAGTAAAATTATACAAGTACACATATGAAGCATTGACACCCGTAATGATTTCGTCCCAATTTATAGTTTTTACGTGACACAGATTATAATTATTGTATATGCCGACACTACCACTGAGCACGTCACGCAGCGAGGGCAGCTCCAGCGTGAACGCCGTCGACATAGTTACCATCAGCGCGAACTCCTCCTCGCGCGCGTTCATCTTGAACAGCGTCCGTCCGCGGATGATCTGAAGTTGCGGCAAAACTATCTTTTGCACTTTGACATGTGAAATCAGCACATAACCAGTGACTTCGCGGATGTACTTGAGGAAGGAGAGGTCCATGGTTGCATTCTCCAGCCATGTTAGCTCCAGGTTGCCGTCGACGTAGGTGCAGTTCGTGAAGCGGTCGCGTAGGTTGCGGTAATGCGTGTCGCGATTCGAAGGCACCGACATCCGTCCATTTGTACCGATGCAAACTGGAAACAAAAGAAAAACACACTGATTAATTCATACGCGTATCGTTTCTTTCTTTTAATCGTTTCTTGTAGAAACAGACTTGTTTTGTTACAAATAAGTACACACTATAATTTATAAAAAAAAGGATAAGAAAGCTTTTCACATCACGGAAAAAGTAGAAACACAAGTTCAAGGCCAGTTTTTCAGTAAAAAAGATACGTCCTTTTTATCATATTTAAACGAAATTAGTTTCGATAAAGTTTAATTCGCTAATATATAGGTAGGTACTTTTGTTTCAAAAGCGGTGCCGCGCGGGGCGGAGGCGGCGGTGCGTAGTGCGCGGGAGCGCGTGGGCGGGCGCGGCGTGTCCCGCTAGCGATGCCTCGCGCGCATTCTGCGTCTCACTGCTTTGTTATTACCACCTCGTGTTAAGACCAGAACATTCCCGTACATGTACATTTAAATGAAACTAACACAAGCGACGCATGTTTACAGTTTACTTTTATAGTCGAAGAGGTAAACAGATAAACTTTTTGAACCGAACCTGTTTACTGGAACGATGTAGAGGGGCGAAAACAAACGAACAGATTTGCTTCAAAACGCTAACCACCCACAATGAGAAATTGAGTTCATGGCGAGATGGCAACATCGTCATTAAGTTGTAATCGCCTTGTTCCATTGGCTAGCAACAAGTTACAATTCCTGGAGTAAAGCCCTCAGTAACTTGGGATTATTTCTAATCTCAAGTGGTTGTAACTATTGAAATGCCTTTCTAAAACAATTAAGCACCTCAAGAGCTTTGGTTGGGAACACAAAGGCCTACTTTTTCTTGTAGAACGCTCGAGTATATCTTTCGGTACTCAATAGTCAGCATTTTTTGCTGGTTATGTAAAGAAATAATAAGGAACGCGAGTAAGGTCGGTTTACCTGAGTGCTTAAATAATAGCTTTTTTTTTCGGTTGCCTTTCGGCGCGGTGTAGTGTAGGCAGTCCAGTGAAATATGATACGTTTTCTTAACCTCAAGTTTTAAGGGACGCCAAAATAAAGTTAATAGACGTTGGTTGGCCATAGTTTTTAACTTTGATCGATGTTAAATGTTTTGTACCTATGATTAATAATTAAAGTTACTTATAGGTACAAATACCTACTTTTGAGATATTAAAACATTTTGCTTGTTATTATGTTAAACTCAGCGTACCTACTTTCTTTCATAATTATTTGTGAGAGTACCGTGTTATCCCTACAAAATTTAAGAACAAGGGATTAAAATATTAAATTGTCATGAACATGTCCTCGCATTCACGTGTCACATCTACGTTGACTATATACGAGTAGGTGTTCATATTAACATCAAACATAACGTTGGACAACTTTCGAAAATGTCAGCCATGTGTACTGGCCGGCCAAATGAACGCGTGCCGCGTTCTTAAACCGCGCGTGGTGCAATCTGCCATTACATTTTAGTAGGGTTACCACGCGGGAATCAAATGTTACATTTAAATTTTCGTTTAGTAACGATTTTATTGATAATGAATTGATGACTATTTTAAAGTATTGAATAATTGGAAACTAAATGGACCTCTATTTATGTGTAATTCGATGTATGTGCTGATTAATACATATATAACGGAGCAATTTCTAACCTTCCAACTGGAAATAGAACTAATTCATATTTAAATTTTAAGCTATTTTTAATTCATTTTTAAGCCTTAATTAAAGCTATTTTTATTAGACTTATAATTACAATATCGGAAATCCTTAAGCAATAACTGTCCAACTGGCGAATTTCTCAGTCGCCACGGGCGCAATTATGTATTGTAAAATTGTTAAATCCGTGATAATTAAAGTGGTTGTGAAATATGGAGGCCGTCCGGTCGACCTGGTTGTCGAGATGACAAGCGAGATAGGCGCGGGGGACCGCGGCAGGCGGGGGTATGCGCGGGTGCACATCGCCGCATCTCCCCGCATAATGCGCAATTGTCGCAACGCATTGGTCATTAAACAAAACACACAGTTTTCATGGGAAAGTTGGTTACGAACTATGTGGAACGATATCTACTTTATTATATTTGTTTCATGTCATGCAATCGTACTTCGCACAATAAGGTTTACTGTTAGTTGAGAAATTTATAATCTGTGTAATAGTTACTGATGGTGTCGTTTTAAATGTAATAAAACAAATATATTTTATTTTTAAGCTATAAAGTACCTAACTATATGGATCACGATTTCTACGAATATTTACAAGTATAAGCTTTGTATCGTTAACTATCATGATTTTTACAAAAGCATTCCGCAACTTTCTTTTCACCGTTTGCTATAACGCGGATCTCGTCATCTACGCCAAATAAGTTTGTCATCAATTAGACTAGTAAATACTAGTAAATCATAATAACTTTCATGAAATTCGTCCCCGAGTATAGCAAAAACTTAGACATTAAGATTCCATTAATAACGTCGTGCAAATGTAGTTAGCGCCGCATGTGCGTGGAATTGCCAACTCAAAACTAGTATAAAAAATGTTATATAAGGCAAGTTTTCTTCAAGTTATATCTTGTAGTGGCAACACGTCCTTTTCTTGAGCGGAGCGAGTTGTGTAAGCAAAGCTGACGTCGCGTCGTCGTGCCGGCGACGGTGCGGCGGCCGCTCCATCTCGCCGTGTTTTTGTCCAGTTACTTGCATTCTGAGGCTTAAGAACCAGTTTCCGTCCAGCGCTTTATTCTGGTAATCGACCTTTCACTACCCGACCGCATGATGCGTGTAGCTCGTTACCCCTCTTCGACTACATATTACCAGGTCTGCTACTCGCCCCGCAATGGACTAACAACGCTCGCTTTGCATGAATTCCTGTGTATCTCCGCATCTTATAGAACATCATACAAAAACCATTTTCCACGAAAATGAAGTAAGTTGAACGCGTAATTATTTATTGTAATGCGTTTAAATGGCTGCAAGGCGGATTACAAAAAGGCTTGCGCCGCCGGAGCCGCCATTAGCGCAGTTTACACCAACTATAAGTTAAGCTCAGCTATTTTGTAAATGTGAAAAGGGAATTCGGTTTACCGTTATACTTAATATCGTTTGACAAGACATATATTATCCGTCTCATTTAAGATATCATATCAAGGTTAAATTGTATGAACTTATTGCCACTTCAAACTTTTCGTTTTTATTTCATTTAAATTATCGAACTACTTGTTAATTAAAGGCTTAGAAACAAGATTTCAATAGTCGAATTTTAGCCAATGCAGTGTTAGTAATCACTTTACTATTTTGATCTATAGATCTGTGAACTAGACAAAAAAGTAGAGGGGCGCGTCGTTGTGGAAAGCACTTAACTTATATTTTAGGTAAACTACATGCTTACATAACAAAAATCATAAGCTATTTTATCTGTTAGTCCTTAATTACCATTTTAATATGGTTCATTAAACCGAAGTCGTTTCTGGACGAACCATAGGTAGTCATAAAAGACAGCTTACGACCGTTGGAGCTAAAACAATTTGTAATTCAAATTTCTCTAATAGGTCTAGATAATTAAGTAAAATAATAAAAAGTATATCAATATAAATCTTTCGCAAAATTTAAGATTCGAATCCGGTTGAACGAATGCCAAAAAATCTTAAAGGCGAATCATATTCTTTATAGCGGTGACAAACCGGAGAGTTGAATTATATTTTATAATTTAATAAACAAGATTCAATTAAACTCGCTAGTAGATGTAGTCAAAGCCTTATTATTTTGAAGTTCGAATTCAAATCTTCATTTGACAGCACCAACTGACTGCACCAATTCTGACAATTACTTGTTCTTGTTGAAGTTATACAAATCATCGACCACGAGTTGGGAAAATCCTTCGTGAAGAAGAACTGGCAAGAAACTTCACGGGTATCTGTTTACTGAATATACTAACATAACACAAATAGCTCTTGTGCTTTTTCTGAATGATTATTATCTGCATCTGTTAGCTCGGCAAGTTTCCCTACCCATAGACTATCCAAATGGTGATCATCCTCAAATGGCACCCGTTCACGAGGTATACCATCGCCATCCTCTACCATATTAGAGGGAAGTGAGCTACCCGTCACCCGGCGCTGCCGTAAAAAGACTAACATCATTATTTGAGCCCATAAGCCACAGGAGTCAGTAATGGTGCTATTAAAGCTAAGAGTAACTTTTATCAAGGGAACCTTGTTTTAAACGTTTTACAAAAAATTGGTAAAAATACATTTTCCAGGATTTTTAACTAGTGTAGTTTTATTGAAGCAGAAAGACCACTTTACGCGTCGGAAGGAACTGTCGAAGTGTCATCATTTAAATTCAAATACCATTACGTTTATCGTGTTGTATGAAAGTTTTTTTTTTGTGTTTGTTTATATGCTGTTTATATTATAGTTTATACTATGAAACTGCTAAATCAATTTGTAAGAAATATTTCACCAATATCAAACTACTTTATCCAGAAGTAATATTTGGAAATGTCAATTTTGTTCAAAAAATTGAGGATCGTTATTTCTTATTATGGGCTAAGAAATGGACATGTTATAAGTCATAAAGTAAAGTTTGCTAACTTTTGTACAGAAATTCCTTGCAGATATGGCATCACGCGGTAAAACCGTTCAAAATTATGGAACTTGTACACACTCGGCGACGGGCCAGGCTAAGTGCGACAATCATTGGGCAATGTTCGGTTTCCATTAGGATTCCCACACACTAAAGGACGAGGGCACTGCAAGGCATTCTATCGCGCACCGAGGAAGTTGCAAGTCACCAGAATGCACAAATGTATACAGTCGGAGTCATAATCTAATTCGGCGAATCGTTAAGTAATGAGTTTTTAATAGTTCAAAAGTAACATTTCGATAAACGTTAAGTGCCTCTTAGCTTAGAAGATAATAATTAATTCATGCAAACTCCAATATGCAAAATAATTCTTAGTACATTAGCTTTTGAATGACGATGGGTATTGTTTTAAAGTTTATTTCCAATTTGAATCAATTTGAAAAACATTATAAATTCCTATAAAACCTAAAAACAATTTTTTAAAAATAAAAAGTTCCTGAAATTATTATAAAATACTTATTTTATCCTACTCCAAAGTAAAAATAGACTAGTTCACGAGTTCTCAATAGGTATATATTATAAAGAATAGGTATAATTTATTTGACCTACTAAATGTAATACTCTTATCGTGAGCAATTTAATGTAACCTTTTATTTATTACTAGCGAGTATGTTTAATTAAATGAAACTACCTACTAAATCTAGAATAGCACCTTTTTGAAGTATCACAAAAATTCTGAAAAAAATCCTGTCATTAGATTAAAGGTACTTCGTCAATAACACCCGTTATTGGTCTAGATTTCACATTATCTGAAATAATTTATTGTCAGATTATTATCTGTCACCCGGTGGTATTATGGGAAATGATTAAAAATGGCGAATTATATATTTCTATGATAATTCCAAAGTTGCTCATAATTATATGAACAGCCAATAACGTGAACGCAAACTTTGTGCTTTCGTGAGATTGGTTGATATTATTAATAAAGTAACTTGTCGACCAATCAGAGTGCTGCATGAGTAGTTTCTAGCCGAAACCTAGGTTGTTTGCCGCTTACTTATGACCTAGAATCAATATAGAGTTAGAAGAAACATAGATTTTTATTGTTGCCCAGCGTCTGCGCTGTACTGGTTATGTGAGGAGTAATTTGGATACGTGCGGTACATCGTACTACGTAAGTATATTCTAACTAAAGTAATTATGTCTCAAGAGGACAAGATTGGCTCTTTACGTATTCGCCTTGGTTTTTGTACACATTTTTTGTGATTGGCACGTGCGCTGCAGAGCCGGCAACGAAACCAAAACTAAGTCTCTTTACCAGTTAATCGAGACGCAGTTTCAAAACTTTGATTCGTATACTATTAGTGGTTCGATACAAGTTATTGTTCGAAAATAGTTTTTAAAAAAAGTCACGGAGAGTAAATCGCGGTTTATTTTCATGGACTCTAAAACAAAAGGAACGCCTTCTTCGCGAATTATTAAAACAAGAGGTGTTTTGTTCATAGGTTCAATATGAATCGGATTTCAATGAAATATGACTTTGAGTTTGAAGGTCTCAAATGGTCTGTAAAGTTACCAGTTTCAAGGTTTCGCAGCAGACAAAGCAAATACCGAGATGAGTAGTTGTCGCGGAACAATACAGCTTACGGAGGAAGCAGCCGGACCGGGCCGGCACCAGACAGCCGCTGTCGCGCCGGCGTTGTTGCAGCTCTCCAGAAACAATTGTCACGAACACAACGGACCTTTAATTGTTTTTGTCATAATGCACACCCGCCGCTGAGTGACGTTTTTGTGACACAGATCCATTGTCAGGTGCCGTTGTGACGGCGCAGGCGCAGGCCGTTGTCACAACGATCGTGCATATTACACGGGAGCTTTTCCGAGCGTACTCGCATTAGTTGAAGATAAGGCGGTTGTTGACTTTTCTTAAGCGATTAACCTGCGCACACTATCAAAGTTTAAACATATCATGACCGCGTTCGTACGTGTGGGTAGATTAGAAGCTGTTTGAACTGTAAACGTATGAATAGAAACAAAAAAGCACATGAAACATCCACTAGGCACTGAGATCACATCCAGGTGTGGAGATCCTTGGTATTGGCGACTTACTTTTGCCCTTAACGAACTCGGAGTGTTTGTTGTGTCGGGGGGGCAGCAGGTGATGGCGGTGTGGGCGCGCGGCGGAGGTGTCGGGCACGGCCGCGGCCAGCAGCGCGAGGCACAGCAGCGCGGTGCGGGGCATGCTGCGGCATCACTAGCGCGTGCGCTCGCGTCGGCGCGCCATCGCAGACTAACGCGCACAGCCATGCAAGCTGCGCCCGCGCAATCCCATAGACTTACGTGAACTTAGACAGGACATGCTCGATTGCTTTAAGGCTTAGATAGTTTTCATGTCATGAAAAGTTGCATCTCGAGTCACGTCTGCTTTCAAGTTAGGGGTATTTGATGCATTTTATAAGAATTGACTGCAAATTTAAACTTGAGGTGCTTCGCGTTAGAGATCAGTTCTATAGTACAACCACAGTGTCGTTTTTGGAGCTACTTACAGTTTAATAATTATGCCATGGTAACGAAGGTCATTTGACCTTTTCTCCGTTGCTACGAACCGAAAATCCTTTCATAGTTTCATAATAAATTAAAACAACCTTAGAACCCTAAAATACAAAAATGCTTAATTATATTTCATTGAAGTTTTGATTTTTATTAATTGCATTTATTTTGACCCAGTTAGAAATAAAAGTATCAGAGTTTACAATATGAGATACATATTTTATTTTACATCAACAAAACAATGATGTTCCAAATATCAACTCCAACACACACAGCATCCCAACATTTCTCGCTGCCGTGTCTGACGGCTGCTAGCTCTGCGTCCGCTCAGGTAAGCGTCAGGGCCACAGGTATGCGTTCCTCCAAGCTCTCCAGAAAAAACCAACCAACTAAACTTTAATAACCACCTATTGTACTACGCACTACAGATAACAATAAATCCCGCAGAGTTTTTCTCCGGCCATGTTTTCCAATTTAGATCGAACAGATTTCTCATATAGGTATTACTAAGAACTGTAACTTCTTAATTGTGAGCTTACTATTGAAGATTCGCGTTATTTTCCACCTGAGTATAACGGCTAACAAGATTGATTAGTAATATTGCTCTAATTTATATCAGAATTCGTACTATTTATCATCTATGCAAATGACTATGTGAAAAATAGTACTATTTTACTCTCAATAAAGAAGTGCTAGAACTTGAAACGCGTATGCGTTCAATATCATTTCCTTCGAATCAAACACCAAAACAAAGTAGGTATGTATTTTTATATGTGCATAAGATGTAGTCGGGACCTCTTTGCTCGCGCGTTGAACTCTTTATGAAAGTCGAATCGCCTCGCACCGCAAGCGCCGAGCTACGGAAGGCTTCGCCGGCGATTCTGTAGTTTAGATGTTCATTGCGCGTTCTGTAGGGAAGTTTTACACAATTATGGAGTGAGAGTAAGCGTTGGTGCTGAACTTGGCGATGTAATAGGGCCTGAGTACTTGTGGTTTTGTAGCGTTGAAAAGCTAGTCCAATCTGTATGGAATGCGAGAAATTTTACTATCATGCTATACCCGGCGCAGGCGCAGCGCAAGAACTGGGATTTGGTTTCAAGTTCGTGATCTACGAACTGGCTTTTATTGTGGCCGTGGGGTTGAATCTGTAGCCTATGATTAGGCGTAACCTTTCCTTGATATAGTATGTTACATTTAATATTACTTTTTCGAGTGTTCTGAAATTTTTTCATATACATTACAATAGTAGAAAATTTTAGTGAAGGAACATTTTAAAAATAATAACAGTTGAATCTTGTGTGTAATCATGACACTGTCAGATAGGCTTTCTTGCATTGCATATTATATAGCACTTAAAGGAAAGATGATGAGGTTTATTTTCGATTGTGTTTTGTAACTAGGTTTGAAGGTTCCACCTACGATGGTAATCCGAGTCAAATAAAGTTTCTCGTTTGGAGAAGCTTGGTATTCTAATTTATTGCATCTATACTAAACATAGTTCTGCGTTTTTAGTTCTTTTGATTTTTCCTTTTTAAAATACTCTCTATCTATAAATCTCGGATATCAAATTTATTTCTAGGTTTTTGGTAAAATTTTGCTATTTCTGTTGCTATTGCTATATCTTGGACGAAATAAGATTATAGACTAAGTTTTCTAATCACGAATCTACTAAGGTGATAAATATAAATAAAATCACCATATAATTTAAGTTTTGCATTTAAATTTCTTACGGGCCATCGAAACAGTCCCAACTGTGATTTGTGCAACGTTGCTAAAGAGGACCTGTACCGCCGACTCATGGAATGTGTTCGGCACGAAATGATACGTTACAACTTAGAACTTCTACACGATACAGACTGTCACAAAGTGAGATATTCTTTTTATTTCATATTGTATTCGGATCCGGTTTTAAACGTAACAGCAGTGACAAAGGTTTTGGTTTTTTTGATTTGTTCATTTACAAGACAAAATAATGTAAATTTGTAACTAAGTTATATTTTGTTTAGTTTTTCATATCTCATATTGGTGTATGGATTAATAACGTAAAAAAAAACTTAAAACTTTAGTTCAAACACTGATCCAAACCGAGGCAGTTATCTCATACCCTCCACCGCCGCATTACAATATCCACAATACTTTTCATTTAAATTTTAACAAGACACGAGATTCACAGATCTGTAGCAGATTACGGGACAATGCATTGGTTCATTTAAATTTACAAATAATTCAAAATACTTGAACGTTGTAAATGCATCTGTGACGATCTCGGTTCAAAATCTGTGAATGTTTGACTCGTGAGTATCTTCGCGTACGACCTGAAGTTACAGATACTTGGAATAATACCGATGCAGCTTGTGCACGGCGAAGGAACTTTTCTGATAGGAGAAAAAAACATGAAATTATGCGTGTATGCTGACAAAAAATACTTTAAACAGCTACATAAGAAAGTAGTGAAACAAATAACGAAATCACACGCATTAAATGGGCATTCATTTGTGTGATGAACACATATGTTTGTTCTCGGGTCATGGTTGTTTATATTTATAAATATATATATGTTTATTCTGGGTTCCCCCCAGTTCGCTGTCAAGTCATCCATAACACAAGCTCTGCTTTCTTTGGGCCCATACAGTTGTCTGGGGATTTATTTATTTTTATTAAAGTCTAATGCGCTTAAATTCTTACATATGTATCGATGCAACTGCTGTTCGGTCCTTTCGGACCATAGTTAGACTGAAACGCGTAAGATATCATAATATTTGATGTAAACGTTTCTGGTTCACTACTCTTAACTATTACTATTTCAAGAACATACAGTCTCCTATCCACCTAAATATATAAACATCCCGGAAACAATATCTAAACATATTTAAATATATAACATGACAGATAGAACAATGCCAGGTCAGAATTATGCAAAGAATCCCTGTTTTGCAGTTAAAAACTTGGAAAAGCTCCGTTGATTGGTGTCAAGCTGTCAAACAAAGGCGTCTGTGCCACAATAGCCCCGGGGCTCTGCAGAACAACGCCATTGTGTCCCCAGGTATCGCCACTGAGTTTTTGTCTGTCTGTCTGAGCCCTTATGCACGTCTAATGCACCTTCAATGCGCTTATCGCAATTTTATTGACTCCGCTATTTGTGTCAAGTATTCTTAAATAATTTAAGTCATTTTTTATGAATAATTTTATTGCACTTGAGTTTAGGTTTAATGATAGCTTTGGATTAGTATGGTTATTATGCGTTTAGCTATTTAATGTAACTTGTTTTTAATTGTACATATTACGACAAAATCGGATAACGAGTTAAAAATAAATTTGTAAAGATAGTACACTAGTATAGTAGTAATAGTACACTATTGATATGGATTTTTGTTCGCCATGTTCCTCATTAAAGACTATTAAATAAATAACCTCAAAATACACAGAATACACGCATTCAAATCTAAATGATTTATTATTAAGGACAAAACTAAAAAACAGCAAACATTAATCAAACAAACCCAACCTAAGCTACAAGGCGGCATAACCCACGTTTCCAAGAAACAGGCTGCCCCCGCGCCGCCGCTTCGATCCTACTACAGATATTAAAAATTATGTTTCACATCATTAATACAAAATGTTGAAACTCCTAGTAATTGTGGTAGATTGGATGTTATAAAAGAAAAAACACGCATTCTTGAAGTTCTGGCCGAACCCCACTGAGTTAGGGATGGGATGGGGTACCTTTCCATGTTCGTCTTACTGCCTTACAGATATAAATTTTACTGCACAGGCTATAAGCTAGTTTTTTTTGTTTGTTAATTGATGAGATATTTTGTATGGTATTGCAGGCTTTCGGTATCTAGAAGGCCTCGGCATCTGTTGCCCCCGACCGTTCGTAATAATCTTATCAATAAGTCAGATGTGGCCTCTCGATTTATCATCTGTCGATGATCGCTCAGGTATCGATACCACTCGAATAACATCGAATCATTGCCGAGACAAAAGTATGTCGACTGCAGTATTTTTATTGTATTACGATTAATGTCCGACGCCAATCTCTTTTTCGTGACTGGCGTAATAAAAATATATCCCAAGTCGGTTGCGAGATATATAATGGAGTAATATTTTATTTTACAATATTGTTTCGAATAGGAACTCCGTAGAGCTTTGGTTTGCTTCATGGGTCGTAAAGTTAAACGTGCTTAGTTGTTAAGTGGGAAAATCCTTAGAGCTTAGCGCAACTTAGCTCCTCGGTATTTGCAGGGCAAAGTGCTAAGAAACTTAGAGAAATGCCTTGTAGTATACATATGTAAGTTGTTAGGAGTCATTATCTTTGTTAAGGTATAGTTTTAGCTTAGCATTCTATGCTGGTTCTTAGTGAATATTCCCAAGATATTCTAAAATATTCTTCAGAGGCGGCGTATGTTACCCATGTTTACAAATCGTATGTAAAAACCTCGGGAGGCTGAACTAAATGAATGTGACAGATGCAGTAGAGGCGCAGACAGTGGTCGGAGTAAGGGCTGGTTCACACGGTGTGGTTTTTGCGCCGCGCGGATTCCTTGCGCGTCTCCCCGCGACCACAGTATGCGACCGCGTCTTCTAATTTCAAAATTTTCGTTTTTGTTCGTGGAACACAAAAGATATAAAATGTTTGTGTCACTTGTGAATCTTGGTAGCTACGCTTCTGCATTCGGCGTCGATCGGTCCAATACGAATATTTTGAAATTATAAATTTCACTCTTCAAATAGAATTGTTAACCATTTTATTTGAAAGAAAGAAAAACACTTTGTGATCCTCTTCTTGGTAAGTAATCAAAGCTTTAATTACAGCAAGCGTACAGCTAGTCGGCAAAATTGTACTAGAATTTACCTACTTGAATGGTAGATGACCAACTGTTCAAGATCGACAGAAATCTTTATTTCTCGCGTCAGGACAGCAATAATACGCGTCATCAACATGTGAACTTCAGAAAACAAAGTACAAAACGAAGGCGATCTGACCGCAGCCGCCGTGTTTGACCGACTCGGCCATACAAATATAAATCTCTGTAATAAGAACTACGTTATACCACCCCGCTCGAACAGAAAATGGACGATTAAAATCAAAAATAAACTACAAAGCGGTTCGCTTTTGTCTTAGTTGTCCGTACACAAGAGGCTTTATCGCCGTCACGCGTCCCGCGCCTCGCGCCCCGCGCCCGCCGCACGATTCCTACAAAAACACCGAACGCGAAGACGCGCAGGTAATGCCCGCCATTTTGTTTTGGATATTTTTTTCTGAAACTTTTTCAATAATCTGCTTGTTTTAGGCAGTCTGTTAGAATGCGTGTTTATTAATTAGATACATGAACACCGGTGGCAAAGGTCGGTGTGAATTTGAACGCCGATGCGATGTAAATGAGGCTCGACGCAGTTCCTGCAGAACCGTGTTTGTGTGATTGTTTCCTTAATTCGTAATAATAATGTGGAAAATCCCGTAACTAGATCAGGCATGGCTTCCGGTGAGTAAGTAAACTCGATAAATTAACATTTAAAGCTGCGTTTCGGTGACGAATGCCCACTTCATTAAAGGAAACCTTTCTTTAGTATTTCCTTCGAGGTGTTTTTTTCGGGGTGAAAAGAGTACGCCTCTTTACCTTCAGTTGTGTCGTGTTTCAATTTATTTGGCAGAAAATATCTTGTAATTATTTCAGTTTACAACAAAAACTTGTAATATTTAACCTGATTTTTTTTTCAAAACCCGCTTTGCTCTTTTTTGTTTGTTGGAGCCAACGTATTAATGTTGTAAGGCGTGCTATTTCAAAACAAAAAGTCCTAAGTCTAGAACCTATTGTAGAGCAAAAACTCAACAGTCAGGCTACGAAGGCTTCAGGGCGCCTAGATTATAAAGTTATTTTTATAAAGCGAAATTGTGGGTAAAACTAAATTGTGGGTAAATTAGCTCTTACCATCAACAACGCGCATATCTCGTGATCCTAGCGCTCAACGCTCATGCGAGAAATCTAGATAGAGCTTATCTACATTCACCCTTTTAAATTAATGCGATATCAAGAAAAATATAGCTGGTTAAAATATACCGGCTATATTTTCTTGATATCGCAATTTTTCTTAAATAATATGGATTGTATATAGATATTTTACTTTTAAGTAGGTAAGTGTATTTCTGTTATTTGGCTACTTGCTTTTGTTCGAATGTAATGTGTCGTATTTTTTAATTAGCTGTTGGAATACCTACGAATAAATAAATAAATGTCCTATGACGCCCTGCAGAATTGCTACACGTAGAAAATACTTAATAGCAAGTTCATATTATACAATAGCGTTGTAAGTGTAAGCTGCTAAGCTAGTTGATAAAGACAAGCTTTTCTTTAGCTATTTATATTTGTATTATCTGAAGTACTGTACTCTGTATTTAAAGTTATAATTTCAAAATTAAAGAGTTTGTTTGTCGGGCTTATCTTAGCATAACTGGTTATAGTATTTGATATCAGCTATAGAGATTAAAATTGTATTAGAGCTCTAGAAATTCAAAAATACAATATACAGGGTGGAATTTTGCGATATAACCTGGAGGGAAAGTACTCTTAATTCTGGATATAGCAAGTTTTACTCTGAGAAAACAGTCCTTTATTTTTTTTAAAGAAGAAAAACTGCACACAGATCTATTTGAAAATAAGCTTGCCACGCCCGGGAATCGAACCGACTCCAATCCGAAAAATTAACACCCTGTATTTTTTGAGTAACAATTAATAGAATTAATCATGAGGATAAAATCTCTCTTATAAACATGGTGGTTTAAATTAAAGAAAAACTATGAAGTCTGGACTTATACATTCAACAAGAACAAGATAAAGCGCCTTTACTCAAGGGTGCATCGGATTACTTGAGTTAATAATGGCCTATTGACATAATTTATTTATTAAAATTATAATTAAATTTTATAAAATCGCACTTATATTTACAGTGCCTGTTATATTTACATCACTTCGTGAGACTGGAGCTTTTTAAAGATGAAAAGTCTAATTTGATAAGATAGTGCTCCGGCCCTAATCAACAGAATCTCCACATAAGCTATATTACTAACCATTTCAATACCTGGATCGGTACAGACGGCACAATCGCACTGCGATATCACATGACGTCAAGCCTTTAGATATTTATAAATGAGGACATTAAAACAAAACATGTTTACCAAAAAATCTATGCGAAAATTCAATATTGTGTTTCATCATAGGTAGAATATTCCTACAATTATATATAATAGTATTATCCACATAAACTTGTGCAATATTCACCATGCAAACAAAAGTTGTAGAAATGAATACTTTAAAAAAGCAAATTCGTGTATGTTACAAAATAGCCCTCATTTCAAGCATTCAAGTTTTCTATTAGTTTTCTATATCAATCAATAATGTAAGATTTCACGGTGTATGTTTCATTTAAACCACCATGTTCGTTAGAGAAATTTGATCTCTAGATACTTTACTTTCAGGTGGCATCGGAAAATTCCACCCTGTATATTATTACAGTCTAGTTCTGAGGGTACCACCACTTCACGGGAATAGTTGAAAAGTCTATTTTGACATAGGCCAAAAGCTACATCAATTTGGTGTGTGAAGAAAAAAATCGGATTCTAATTTCAATTTTCTTTTTTATAATACATTTTGTTATTAAAAGCTCGAATTACAGTTAGTTTACCTCTATATGACGTCTAACTTTCTAACTTCTTTCCGATTACACTGTCATGTCAATATGTTGCGTAGCGGTTGTTAGCCCTGCCTCATTCGCCGGAGGTCCCAGGTTCGAGTCGGGGCATTCATTTGTGTGATGAACATAGATGTTTGTTCTCGGGTCGTGATTGATTATATTTATATGTGTATGTTTATTCTGGGTTCCCCCCCAGTTCGCTGTATGGTCATCCATAACACAAGCTCTGCTTACTTTGGGTCTATACTGTTGGTGTGATTGTCTGGGGTTTTATTATTATTATTATAGAACGATACGATTTTGAAAAGATTACTACTCCGTGACTTAACTATTCGAATATCATAAAAATCATTTAAAATTAAATACTGCATAGAAATCAGAAATATTCAGAAGCAATGAATATTTGTGTGAAACAATACTTCTATGCATGTCATCGGTGGAACATTAGATTGTGGATGTTCCACAAGAAATAATAACTTTAAGAAGCCGTAACATAAATGTATAACAATCATTAAAAATTATAATAAATCCCCGGACAAACACACCAACTGTATGGCTTCAAAGTAAGCAGAGCTTGTGTTATGGTTGACCATACAGCGAACTGGGGGGAGAGCCCAGAATAAACATACATATATAAATAACAACAACCATGACCCGAGAACAAACATTTATGTCCAGCACACAAATGAATGCCCCGGCCAGGACTCGAACTTAATTATGTGATTTACGAGAATACCTCATGAGGTAGGAAGAGAATACTATTCTTAGACTTACTAGATATAGATTAATTTAGGCAAAAATGATTATTTTAAAGGAATGTAATTAATTCAATTTAACAACTTTTAACATACAAACCGAATATGAAGTAAGCAGTTTGTTAAAAAAGCAAATAACTGTCCGCACAGAACTAACCGGAACGCGGTCGGTCTGTCGAAGAAATTTTGCAAATACCTTTTTTGAATACTTTTCATAAATTAGCAATCATTAAAGTTGATATTATTTTCAGTTCTTACGCAGCTTATTATAGAAGTATCTCGAAGGCTGTCACCTATAAAAGGGCAGCCCAATTTTGACGTGTTTTTAATCATTAGGTAATTCTTGAGACCCGTTCTCAGATATAAATGATTGCTTTCGTACTCACATGGTTTGAGATACCGCACAACTTCGAGTTGCCCAGAAATACCTTAAGATATATTCTGTGGAATGAACCTATTCAATATATTAAGAATTGTAGTAATTTTAACTTTTAAGCGCTCGATATAAGATTGAGATTTAACCAGTGCGATACATTCTAAAATTCAACGAAAACGGCTATGTGTGTGTGGACAAGTGCAAGATGAGTCGGCAGAAGTCTATTGGAATGATATGTTCGTGACCGCATGGTAGAGGCTAGAACTAATTATCGGAGGGCTGAGGAGGTGCGAGGCGACTGATGAGATCCGAGGCCGCGTCTCTCACTCGCTCCCATCACGCGCTCGCTGAACTCAGCTACTTGTACCTACATAGTTTTTACTTCAATATTCATCCGTACACGTTAAACTTTTAATAATATATACACAAAGTTTGGGGTTTACTCCGCTCAAGTGACAACGAATACGAACACTCGCTGTTATGTAAATAAAAATAAAACAATAGGGGGCAGAAGTCAGAGGGCTCTTGGGGACGACTCTTTAAATAAATGCACAGACTTAAAACTTCCACGACGTGTTTTTGAAATAAGAAGTATTTGAAAAGAGTGCTTATTATTGAGATTCAAAGTAAACAACTATTTTAATAATAATCTAAACGATAAATTAAAATGTCCAGTAAACTGCGGACTATTTGTGGCCATTACTTTACCGGTAACAAATAATTGTCCATATTTAAGCGGCTTCGTAAGCCAGCAGTGCACGACGTATCAACATTTGCAAATTTAAGACGTAACAATCTTTGTCTAAATATTTTAACGGTTTTATCATGTGAACAAAACACGCTCGACTAAAGACGTAATCGCCAGTTGGCGCCATCTCGTATTATCGAGTTATTACAAAACTGGTATTTAGAATATTGCGCTATTTTCAATTTAAATCTAATTTGTTCGCAGAATATTTTGATATTATTATATACAGTGCTAAATCTTCAATGATTATAAATGAATTGAAGCTTTCCATTATAGCGAAGTGTTTTATAATGGCGTTGCGCTTTTATCCAACAATATGGTGTTTAATTTATCGGGGTACAATTTTTAGATATTTTATTAATCATATCCTTTTAATGCACAATTTTTAAGGCTTACAAGTATAAAAAAAACATTATGACTAAATGAGTGCCAATCTTAATTCAAAAACATAAAATGTTGTCAGAATTTGTCGTAAACAGATAAAACCTGATAAATATCCATTAAGAACCGACGCGTTCTGCATTTTTTACGTTTTTCAAGAATTGCACAAGTTAAATCATAATTTATGTTTTGTTTTTCGGCGATGATGTCAAGAAATACCGCATGCGAGTAACTCTCTTTCTACATGGTTTCTAAGTCAAGCCAATACCAAATTTTCCATTGAGAAAAAATGAACGCGGTTGCTGGAAACACTTACAAGTAATTCTAGACAATTTAAATATTATGCAATATGTCATTTTTTATTTTTAAATTTATTTGTTATGATATCGAAAACCCAATTATCGAATTCAACAACATATGATTAATGATTAATTTACCCTGGATAATTATTGGGCACCTCAATGTGAATAATGTCCAAGAATTTGGTCCGTGCCTAGTTCCACCGTAGCGACGTAAAATCAAGCAATTGGCTACCTAATTTAATTTCAGTTACATATTTGATATTATCGGTAGACATATTGCTACCGAGCTCCTGCGCTCTACTTGGTCGACACGCATCCTAATGGTTTCAGACCCTACAGAAATCATTTGTCCATGTTAGGCTGATAAACGACACAAGCTTACATTGGAAAAACCTTTGCTCCTTCTTTCGTTTTGAGTTACAAAATTTTCAATTCACCTTAAGCTTTGAATATTAACTGTTACTCAAAATATTGTTGAGTTTACTTGATAACTTTTTTGATAACCAAATTAGTACTTATAGTCGTACGAATTCTGTTACAAATGACTTGAGAGAAACATACTCTTTTTTATATACCTGCAATAAATTACGGTTTCGTTTGTGTCTCTAACTAATAAATATAGTTGTTTATTACTAACTACGCATGCGCAAACGAAGTGATCTACGCAGGTATTTCTAATAACTCAGTATTTTATAATTACTTACCTTGTTGAATATCGTATATACCATGTTATTATTACAATACGACGGAGTTGCTATGGAGCCATTGCTATTATTGACGTATTTCTGCACGTTACAAGGTTTACCCAGATGAATATTCAGTTAGGTGTTATGACTATTTATTAATATTTTACATAGGAGTATAAAGTACAATAATTTTTACGTTGTTGTAAGGTCGTTCTTACAGATGGCACCACAGTATGGCATCAAAGTTAGGTTTTGTTAATTCTTTTAGCAAAATAAAAATGAAATAAAATGTGTTTATTTCAGACAAATTCTAAATTGTTTTAGTAATCTTAGTGCCTATGTTAGTAAAACAAAATAAAATAAATAATAAAACAGTACATAACAAAACAAAAGCTTAATTTAGGAATCTACCCTGAATGCTTGTACATAAGGGTGCACCTAGTGTCGCAATATTGGGCAGTCGGGCTTCTCGCGGGTACCACACCAATCGATGGACCGTCGATCGATTGGTGTGGTAGAAACCGTTAATCGACGTCGACTGTTCCGTTATAATATCGATCGACGTCGACTGTTCCATTCTACCATCGATCGACGGCGACTGTTCCATTCTACCATCGATCGACGTCGACCGGTAGACGTTGATCGACGTTCGATTGATTTTTTATACTGTTGGTGTGTTTTTGTCTGGGGCTTTATTATTAAGTAAACTTGAAGTCGTGTGAAGAGATTTGATGTTCGCATTCGACTGGCACTTTCCAGTGACCTCGCACACCACGAATGACGCGGTCTTTCTAAATGTAACAAAACTTTACCATAACTTAAAACTCTACATACTCTTAAATTGGGAATAGTAACCTCAACTTCTCGAGAATTTAATCTTTCGCCTTTTACTTATAAAGTTTGACATAAAACCCGCCATCGCCTAGATAGCTGTGGAACGCATGCTGTACCCGCGTTTAAAATAACTGAGTGCAAAAAACCAGGTTAGTAACAAGGCGAAAAAATATCTCATGTGCTATCGAAAAAACTTTGAAAGCGCGTCCGAACCGCGCCGCCCGCGCTCTGGGCTTTTAACTCTTATCTAAAAGCTCGGACACGACCAGCTTATTTGTAATGACTTCACTCAAAGCCCCACGAACACAGACTTTTAGTTTATCCAACCTCTTAGTGACATTATGCCTCTTTTTTTTTTAAAGCGTCTAAAACCCATTTACAAATTGTATTAATGTTTGCTTGAAGTTAAAGCAGTATTCCGCATTAATTTCTTGTTTTCGGCTAATTAAAGAATGGACATAACTTTTAGTGACGAAAATTCGTGGAAGCTATTAAATTATCACATTTAAGAACGAAATTTAATATTTTTACTGTATTTAAAATTCATGAATGAATTCAGTAAAGGTCGCTGGCTTGAGTTCCTAAAAAGTCACATAGATTTATATCTGACTGGTATTTATGTGCTTGAGTATTCAAATGACATATATTGTGGGTTTTAAGCAAATGTGATATTCTGTATTAAATTTGAAGACTAATAACTTTATGTATATTTTGTAAAACGATTTAAAAAAATAATCATTTCATTTATTTCCTTTGAGAAAAGCCAGTTCCGGTTCTCATTCATAGTGCCATTGAAAACTTAAACATTCGGAAATATCATCGAATTTATATTAGTTTAATGGCCGTTAAAACATTTGAAGACCGAAACAAAATATTAATATAATACATTGTCGTTATTCTACGTTTGGGTACAAAGAATGACTCGAATCCAAGATGAAGATGCTAATCTACAGCGCGATATGGTCCCTTAGCGGGGAGGTTATTGAAAACATGATATTTTGTATTAAATACTACCTAAGATGTAGAGATAAAGAACATAATTCTTAAGTAATGTCGACGATTTCGGACTCTCACGAAGTTTTTAAGCTATAAGAAATATTTTTATGTTCCATTTGACATCAGTTTTAATGCTTCATAAAGATTAGGCAGCCTTTTAAGATACATTCACTTACGGCGCTTCTCCGATAAAAACTGCCTGAGAAATGGGCCTTACCTGAAATCCAAAAGTACAATTTTAGAACACATAAAACATTATATTTAAAACATACTTTATAGTGTTGTTAGTCTTGTAAAGTGTCCTGAATTATTTAACTATAGCTACAGTGAAAGAAAAATGAGATATTCTTACACAATGAGAGTTTATACGCGTTGGAATTCACTCTTGATTTTGACTCAATAAATTCAATATTTTATTTAGCTTTTTATGCAGTTATTATACGTAAATATGAGCATGGAGGTATAATTCAGTGCTAATTTGGCAATAACGCGTGCAAGTACCCAGGCCGGCACCTCGTATCTAAGATCTGCACGATTCCGGGACCGCATTCTCTTTCCGTAAGCCGCCGCCATATCTGGTCTTGTTTTTATTAAAACCTCGCGGCGAAACACTACAATTAATAACAGATTCGGAGCTGCGATCGGGCGAGAACTTATTTAGGCCTTTGGGCGTGAGTCCGTTGAAACTCGCCGAACGGGTCGTTAGTCGTTAACATTCTGTGAGATGGCCGCGGCGCGCTTGCCGACACCATGTTCTACACGTCGGCCGCTCGTTTCTTGTTTATTTACTTTTAAATGATGAGGATGTTACGCGAAATGCCATCGCGCACCTGATATATTACAAGCGCAAAGCACCGAGGGGCCATTAATTAAAACAACCTCGCAACGTGTTAATTAAATCTCAGGTGAAAGGAGACGTCGAAAAATATCGTTAGGGGTTGCGTGGGTCGTCCCTGCTCCTCTGTAATGAATCTTAACTAGATACATATAAGAACGAGTAACGCGAAATCGAAATGTTTTGTGATATCCACAATAAGCCCACGTTTTTTTCGACACTACGAGGCTAAAGTGATAGTGGGCGCACCCACGGGGGCCATTAAATCGAACACAGCCTACCCTAGACTTAAATTTGGCCCCGATGTAATAAAACTGTTCGTTATTTTATTGACAGACTTACATAAGTCGTTTCTATTTGTAATAGTAAGAAAAAAGTATAATTAAAGAGCCGATTCGAAGTCTCCTGTTTGGTAGTTTGGCATATATTGAATAAAGAGTTTATTTTTTGTTTTGCGACCTTCAAGTTACAATTTGTTAACATTTTGATTTCGGCTGCGCTATATACGGGGAATATAAGCCAAGGCCAGGAACGAGGCAAGCTGTCAGCCGTCACAGAGCCCGATTGTACCGACAAGCCACCGGTTTCAGGACAAATCCACAAAAAATACCCAGATAATGATTTAAAAATGTTTACTTATATTAAGATAAGCTATGAATTTGAATTTGTTTATTCTGGGTTCCCCCCCAGTTCGCTGTATGGTCATCCATAACACAAGCCCTGCTTACTTTGAGGCCATACAGTTGGTGTGTTTGTCTGGGGATTATTATTATTATTATTATTATTATTATTATTATGAATTTGAAAGAATTTATCAATAGTTACCGCTTCTGTTGATACGTGTACATTTGTGTCCTTAGTTTCTACAACAAGCTATTCTCTATTTATTTAATGGTACAATTTTTTCCAATAATTATTCCATTCTTAGTTAATTGCCTCATAATTAATCAAAATAATTGTCTAAGCAACGCTAAGTTGACTAATGTTCAAGATGACGAAGTGACGGCGGCGCACGCGCCTTCCCAAGTACCTCCTTGACAAAAGATAAATACATCGAGGCATAATAGAAAATAGTAGGCAGACCTACTAAGTTTTTGTTCGCTACCACTTTGTCACTCCTCCACTGTGTTTGAAAGACACTTAAGAAAGGAAAGCCTTACCATTGCGGTGTAGATGTTCTTCTTTGTAAAGTGCGCTGTACTCTAACAATCATTTATCAATAGTTTAGGAATTTTATTAACTGATCTGTCTGATCTGAAAAATTGTCTTTCCTGTATACAATTTATCTGAGTTTTATTTTTACTAACCAAATTTCACTTAAATACAAAACACGAAGTGCCTTTTTTGTGATTAGAAAAGTACAATTAGTTAACTTTCCAAAAAGCTCTTTCATATCGTGATATGAATGATCAGGTGATATCAAAACAAAAGAGTTCTAAACCATACACTACAAACAAGAACTCACATACTGCCTTTTACACTTCAGGAATACCAGATTACCGAGCTGGTTACGTTATACTATCATTAACCGTCCATTACACTCTCCTATATAGGATTTGAGTGAATCCTTTTCACAAGTTTTCCTTCACGAGTCATAATACATAATACATATAAATATAAAATAATATATATAAAGCCCTTGGGAGAGCAAAAAGAACGTAATTACATACTAAAAATAACCCAAAACCATGAAATTCCTGGAGCCCCTCTTTCTTCGCAGCTGTACGTGGTTTTTAAGAAGTAGACAGTGAATCGTTCTAAGTTCTGTTTGCGGAGGAAGCGGTAGTCGTATCGCGACGCGACCTGCGCCTACGCAGCTGTGCTGTGTAGCACACGGAGGAGAGCAAAGCTGGGAGCCGAACTATTACTAGTGACAAAAGTTTGTTGAATTTATACGCTAGGACTATGTCATTAAGGATTGCCACAAAAAAACGTTATAGATTAGATCGCTTTAGATTAGAAGTGTGCAGTTCGTTATTAGGACTTAAATTTATTCGTGATATAGTTATCACCAGTTTTTATAGGCGTGACTGTGGTGTCTCCTAAGAGGCAGCTAGATTAATCTTTCTAAAAGCTATAGAAAGGTCAAACATCTATGGAAGGATCACGTATGTTCGTGCAGATATACTACTTCAATCTCCTGTGTCCTCTTTAAGCTTCGGTCTATAGCTTAAGCCACACAAAACGTAACAGTTCCTAGCAAAGGCTTCTCAGCATCCATGCGACTCCACTAATAACAAGCCCAATCGTGGGCAGCATGCTTTAGAAACTTACCTAATGCTAGATAATGAACGACCTACGAGTTTCGGAGATTCAGGTAGGCTAATTAAAAAGGTTATAACTCTTGAGTGGTGAAAATAAGGAAATTCTCCACAGTTCGCTGTATGGCCATCCATAATGCAAGCTCTGCTAATTTGGGAGTCTTTGTCTTGGTAATGTAGAAAAAAAATTATACTTAACAAATTTACAGTTTTTGGTTCAGATCTGAAATTTTCTAATGATCTATTTTATTTATGCCCATTGGGACTGCATCGACTTATTTTAGAAACTTTTCATAAAATTAACTTCTTTATTTTTAATTAACATTGGCATTGATAAACCTGAAATGTCTACTACATACCGTCAACAGGAAACTTATAAAAAATCTGGTGACTGCGTGAACTTCATTTCTAGTAATTCTACATAATTTGGCAACGCGGACCGGATGTGGCGCGCAGCCTTTGACACACTTCCATTATCTCCACTCGCCCCCGCAATAGTCGAAAAGCCTTTAATATTAAATAAATCCTCCTACGTACCGATATAACCCGGCCCAGTACAGAACTGTTCTAATGCGAACCATATGAGCGCGTGCGGAGACTCTCTAACTAGTTCGGTTAACATTGCAGTTGAGTAACAGCATGTAGGAAGACTGACACCTCGAAAACATTGCATCTAGTTTTTGTAAACTTCCAGTTATACAATTCTGAGCTTTAAAACTATTCAGTTAAAGAAGAAAAAAAGTTTTAGTTTTTCTCTGCACATGCATACAAAGCGGAGTGTTTACGACGCTGCGCTGTCGAAATCGACGCGTGCCACGGCATTAAAACGCGGCGCGAGGGGTATTTAACTTTAATTCTATAGGTATACGTGTTGTTATTGCATAATGAATAGCAGCAACTGTTGAGTTGGCGATGTGGGATGCGCTGACGTCATTTGGAAACCAGTACAGCCTCAAAATAAGCCTCGGGCCTCGGGGCTTAAGTAGTTTATCGACAATGTAAACATTGCCCAAAACTCGAGGAATTTACTCTATTTACGGAATATTAAGAAGGTGATTTTGACAGTTTCTTGAACCGGGGATCCTTTGGATCCTGGTGGAGATAGATAACTGTGTGTCGAAGTTATGTGTGAAATAATCTGTGTTTTGTTGAGTTTCTTATGAGCTGCTTTTTTTTTATAACAGAATTTATTCACTTTAATAAGCCTTAAAATACCTCTGTGTAGTAATTAATCATGACACAAAACTTCTTCTTTATTTAAGATAGTAAAAGGTTTTGCAGCAATCCATAATGCATCTCGAAACATTTCACTGGTACTCTATGTACTCACTCCTAAACTATTGCAGGTTTTTGAAGGCTATCCACTGTTTCATCTCTTTCCAACGCTGCAAGATCCTAATTTTACATCTCGTTCTTAACTGAAGCTTCAACGCTTGAGCTTTCTGTCATGCTGCGTCTGCGCAGCATAGATGTTAATCTGGTTTACTGCCGCGCAAACGCTTTTTAATGCCTCAAATTTCGTTTAACTGAACTGGTTTAACTACTTTTTTTAATAATTTCACGGTCAGGCTTCTAGGAAAGGGTTAGATTTGGATATGACTTCTGCGAAACGTTTTTTAAAATTAAAATTACATCGTAGAAATCGTGTGTCGGCTCTCTCCATTTCTCCTACAAAAATTTATAGGCTAGATTTTTTGGTTTTTTATTAGTAAATCTTTTAGTTAATGAATCTTCGAGTACTGGAGGGATTTATATAATTCTTATCACAGGTAAGCACCGTTTTTTAGAAGTAGCATAGCTGTAAGTAATTTACCCAGAAATGACATAGGATCTGTGGGTATGCGGTTTCAACTCCCGGTGAAACATGTATTTGTTGAAACTGAAAACGTTCTACTCTTTTCTCCGTCAGTGTCATTACTCTCTGAAAAAACTAACCATTACAAGATAAGTTCTCCACCATAATAAAAGTCATAAGAAAGTGAAGATAGATACAATTAAAGGACAGTTCTAATTTTCTATTTAAATAATATCACATGTGTCAAACTTATGTTTATGTGTGGTAATTAATAAGAGTAGACAATTACAGATGAAATACAGTAGGATATCTAACATTTTTATTTCAAAATAATATATATATATTGACAACCGAGTGGCGTAGTAGTTGCCTGCCTCATACGCCGGAGGTCCTAGGTTCGAGTCCTGGCCGGGGCATTAATTTGCGCGATGAACATAGATGTTTGTTCTCTATATGTATGTTTATTCTGGATTCAACCACAATTCAAGCTCTGCTTACTTTGGGGCCATACAGTTGGTGTGTCTGTCTGGGTATTTATTATTATTGTATCTCAGCATATATGTGTGTATAATTAGTAGTCATCCATCCTACCTAAATGAATACCTATAATCTACATAAGATTACGGCCTCTTAGTTTTTCATGCGAAAATCTTATTACTAGTACTGGTTATTTATTACATATAAACGAACACAAGTGCTGCACACTCTTAACTATAATTCACTAGTAATACAAATACCAACCCATATACTCTACATATAGCACCCCTCCACCAATACACACAGAAACACCCACAAACACACACACACACACGCACAAACACACACAAACACACACACACACACACTCACAACAATGATTTAATTTATTATAGTGTAATTTATTCTTTGTTTGTCCAAAATGTGTTTTAAATTAAAATAATTTCCTCAAATTTCATTGTTAATGGTGACCTGGAGACCTGTAATACAGGCTTGTCCTAGCTAAGGCTCCAGTCTCCTATAATTAATAACATCATGTCATATGTATTGTTCATTTTTGGAGAGAATAATTGATTTTTATTGTTTATTTATACATAGTATTTTGAATTATTTGTTAATTATGAAAAATGAAGATCCCCAGATCAGTGTTACAACACCAATCGATCGATGGTCGATCGACGCCATCGATCGATGGTAGAATGGAACAGTCGACGTCTCTACTACGCCAATAATCGATCGATTGGTGTGGTAACACCCTAACAGCTGACAGGGCGTTGTTTGCTTGCAATCACAAACACATCACGATAAACTCAATACAAACGCCTAATCAATAGTAAATACTGCCGATATCAGCTATTTGAGTTCAATAACCCCGAATTTGAACGATATTTGCGGACGTACTCAGCACTCATATTAAAAAGTCATTGACTCGCTGATAATAAAGATTTTCCACTATTTTCATAGCCGGGAAACGCGCACGCCAGGGTAAGTTGCATCTACACCCCTGGAATTATAAGTCGTAGGTTGTATATATATTATTAGTTATTGTGATTAACCGAAGGCCTCAGTTGAAATTTGCCTATATTCCAGTAAGAGCACCGGCTGTCTTTCCTTTAAATGGAACACAGCAATGTAAACTTGTATCTAAAAAAACTAAAAAAAATTCTTTTGTATCTGCTGTTTTCTTACATGTAATTTTAACTAATACTAATTTTAAGCTGTAAATATTTCTAATATCATTTTCTATAACTGCTTGTTTTGTCGTGTAAGCACGTCTAGGGTTGCAATCTCGCTTAAAATTGTTTACTTAATCCCTTCTAAATTAATTACGATTGTAATCTGTGTGTTTGCCTAATTAAATAAAAAAAAATAAAAAAAAATAGACGTGGTTATTAAGACAGTCAAAATGAGAAGGCCGGAGACGAGATCTTAACAAAAAAAAACACAAAACATGTTTCCGAAGAAATATTTGTGTTGAAAATGGAGGACCTCATATTTTATTTTATTAAGAAATGTAATTGAACTTGTTTTATTTCATAAAAGTACTATCAACCACTGAAATGGAATGAATTATATACGTAGGTATATAATCTAATCTTTTTAATTTTACAAATCTAACCCCGTTTACGACACTAGATTTGTGGAGAACTATACAAGTGTCTTGTATTTTCTTTATTAGCTATCCAGGATTAATTTTATGACAAATAATCACAGTTTTAAAAGTAAATAACATAAACATTTATACAGCAAAACGGTTACAGTCTAGACTCTATATTTCTAAAAATATAACTACCATTATGGTACTTCCATTCGCAATGTTCAAATAAATCCATGATTAATAAATGCATGCTAGAAATGTTTATGCAAATAAAGATGGCTTGGCTTAGATCATGCATATTAAAATCAATACAAATATAAAGTTTGAATAACTAATATTAATACCGTTCTTGTATGGTGTAAGATTCGTAGATTTTTTTCATAATAAGCTAACCTGCAAGCGTTGGGTATTCAAAGATGGCGTGCGGAGTCGAAATTATACATTTTGCGTGTGAAAGTTAGACTTAAGCACGCGCCATGAAACCGAGGGCCATTTCTGTGGCATTAAATGTAAATATGTTTGATAACCTCAGTTAACGTTGCCTGCCCGGAGGCTGCGTGCGAAACATACACGATGCTTTGGAATTTCCAAAATATTTCACATAACTATATGAATGACAATCTCAAGAATGTTTAGCTTTCTTAATGATTTTGCTATGACTCATGTGAAATATTCAAATTTTCGGAAAAGCTTCTTTTTATATTTGATATTTAAATGAAGACAATGTGAATGATTCATCTAAATATCCCCGTAGTTTGGATCTAACTCCTTCTAATTGTTACAATCCAACAGCAGATGGTATATACACAATAATGGTTGTCAAATATAAAGTACTAAGTACCTAAAGACAGAAGTTAATTTGAGAAAAGTAAAGTACATATATCAAGCAACACTCAATTGTTTTTCCCTCTTAAGAGTAAGCGGCGTAACCCACACTAATCGGTACAGCCGAGCCGTATTGAACATGTGTCGATAAACGTCCAGGAAAAAACCTGAACCCTTTTGCATATAGATCGAATTTGTCTACCCGATCGGCACTAGCTTAATATGTAGTATGTTGGTTCTGGGTGGACTTGCGTTCAACAAATACTGCCAAATCTCCCCTAAGGCTGTAATTTCTCGTACCACCGACCTTACAAAGCTAGCAGTTTGCGACAATGGACAATGTACTTACAATACTATCTAGACCCTAGTTCGTTACTTTTATACTACTAGTGACCCGCCCCGGCTTCGCACGGGTCTATGTCCCTGCATTTTAAATCTGTAATATCTTCCAAAATATTCATTTAAATTAAACGCTGTAAAGGGCCGTATAGATATATTACATGCACAATGTATTTAAGGTACTTAATTGGATAAGGATTAATGCTGTATTGCTTAAAATCGCTTCGTAAATAAGCCATAATTTCTCGTAAAAAGTAAAGGATAAAAAGTGGTTATTGTGGGTTCTTCCAAAGAGATAAACATATACCAGCGCGGACTTTTTGTAGACCTTTTTAAGGTGTACAATACTGTACTACATTATTTTGATCTATATCGTAGGGTTCAGCCAGCGTTTGCAATGTAAGCTTAAAAAATGTGTTTATTTACGACATCACATTAGAAACCTCTAAAATTACCAATTTCTCTATAATATTATGCATGTATTATACGGGGTTAAACTTCATTCCGATAGTCATAATCTCGAATTTCAAAATTCCGAATTTTATAACACCGAATGGTTCATAATTCCGAAAATGAAAATTCCGTGTTTCATAATTCCGAATTTTTCTTCTTCGAAACTTCAATTTCTGAACGTTTATAATTACGAAAATCAAAATGCCGAATTTGAAAATACCGAACCATAAAAAATCCGAATTAACAATAATCCAAAATATCATAAATACGAATCCCGAATATCAAAAATTTCGAATAATATTACTTGCAATAACAAACGCCTTGTAAAACTGCAAGAACATATCAATTTATACGTTCGAGCATTCAAGTAATCAGCTGGAAATGAGAAAGTTTATTTAGTTTTTTGTACCGAGTTTTATCTTGAGTATATAGGTTATGCGCTGAAATACAAATCCCTTTTTGGCGCTTCGCCGGCCGCTGCCGAGGCACGCTCACTGCGCTCGCTCGGCTCGCACTGCATTATCTACATAAAGACTAACTGCTCCTCCTCGCTTCGCTCGTCGTCACGCCTAATTTGTATAATTTCAAAATGTGCCTTATTAATTTGAATTTGTGTGACAGGAGATTTTGATTATATTTTTTTAAATATACCCGTTTTAGGGTATTACCACACCAGTCGATCGACAGATGGCAGAATTTTTCTAACACACCAATCGATCGATGTCGACCGGTCGAACCTGCAGTAGGCGTGATGGCCTACAATTGTCTGACGCCACCCCTAAGTTGGTAATAGTAGTACAATAATCCCATGCACCAATACATTTAAATGAAGGTATGTGTAGTCCGCCAACCCGCAGTAGGCGTGTTGGCCTACAATTGTCTGACAACACCCCTGAGTTGGGTGAGGCTGATATCCCTTCAGTGATTATTAAGGTTATTACCACACCAATTGATCGTTCGTCGATCGATGTTGACGGGTCGACGTTACAGCCTTAGATACAAAATCTGAATGTTAGCTTTCAATTTTCGGAAAAACAAAACTCGGAATACCATATTTCGGACTAGTAAGACAGCGGGTTTTTAATTCTTCGAACTAACGAAAGTCGGAAAATTAAAATTTCGGATTTCTGAATTTCAGTAAAATAAGAATCGTGTTTTTGAATATTCGGAATTAAGACTCTTCGGGACTGCGAAATTCGGAATTTAAAAAATCGGAATATTCAAATTCGGAATTACATATTTCGGAATTTTTGGGTGTTCCCGTATAATACATATAAACCTTCCTCTTGAATCACCCTATCTATTAAAACGGCATTTAAGTCCGTTGCGTAGTTATAAAGATCTAAGCATACATAGGGACAGACAGACAGCGGGAAGCGACTTTGTTTTATACTATGCAGTGATACACACAAAAACGGTAAACAAACATATCCCGTTCGCCAGGACCTGCTCCACGATAAATAAAATTAATAAGAACGACACTATATGCTAAATCTCATCGGTCTGTAATGTGTCGATTTTATATCACAGTACACGAGGACTAGAAACCTGTTCCAAGTCCATGCCAATTACAACATCGAGACTCGGATAAGGAATGCCTTATAAGTAACGCTCGTTAATTTACTGTCAGTATTATTGTACTCCGGTACTTTCGAATATTTAATCGTTAAATTAGGTGATGGTTTTCATTAACTAACGAGTGACTGCGTTGTTTTAAGGCCACAGTTATACATGCCGCAGTAACCGAAAAAAAACTTATTAATTTTTATACTATCCCATGTCCCACAGTATTTAGACATCTTTCGGCTGGAAGAATTAACTGGGAGTTTAACTATACATTAGGCTAGGTATAGTTAAACTCCCGCATTCAAAAACACATTTGCAAACATTGTTTTCCTGTTACATTTGAATACACTTCATACCGTTGTTACCGTTGTGTAAATGTGACCAAAGAATGGGCCTAGCTTTATTTTTCTATATATTTATATATATATATATATATATATATATATATATATATATATATATATATATTTTAGTCTGATATTTGTCTATTATTACATTCTATAGACTACAATCATAAGGTGTCTTTGCAGGGTGATTTTTAACGCCCGACGCAAAAAGAGGGGTGTTTTAAGTTTGACATGTCTGTTTCTGAGTGTTTCTAGGGCACCATAGCTCCCAAACGGCGGAACCGATTTGGATGAAGTTTTGTTTTGTTTTGTTTATAAGTTGAATAAATCGAAATGCGTTCTTAAGTGTAAGAGTATACATTTCTTTTTTGGCTAACAAGCCATATTTGATGAAAATCAGTTCTGCCATTCAAAAAATATGCATGATTTTTTCCGTCAGACGGCGGTATTTTTAATTTGTGTTTCCAGCTAGCTTGGTGAACAAATGTAACGCCCGAAAAAAAAACTTACCGTTTCATACATTTTAGTCGAATAGTTATTTATCATTCGTATTAGAGAGCTGACTTTTATTTCGAAAGATTGTCAGTTAGTCTTAAAACTACGCTGTAAACCAAATGTAATAAGCAACTAAAATATTTATTACGAACATAATGATTTGTTCATTGTTGATATGTCTTTCTTGCCTAGGGCTGCTGTACAGCCAGATACAATCAAAATCATCTCTTGTTTTCCTCTTCCATTGAATCCTAAGTAAGTTAAGTAAATATAAGTTTATTTTAATGAAAATAATAATAAATCTTTATTAACCAAATATTCATATTTACAAAGATTAAATTGAACAATATCTCCTGAGCTAGCTCCAGTTAAAAAGCTATTTAGTATAAATACATTAACCGGATCTATCTCGCGTTATCACCATTATTACGTATACGGCCAAACTCAAAGTCATCAAGTTACTTAAGTATAGATTTATGATAGCGAATTCTAAGTCTAGATTTGCTTAGTAAAATCTATAATTGGTAGATTCAACTAACCATTTGACGTCGAGCGTGGCAATGTCTTTCTATAGTTCTATCGAGACGAAGCCGAGTTTTAGTTCTAGTAGATTAGATGATCCTTTTCTTAGAAAAATATAGAAGAAAGAAAACATGGAGAAGAAGATGTAGAAGAAGTCACATGGATCAAGGAGTCTTATGGAAAAGTGAATTTAAAAGCGTAAAATAGAACAAAATGGCGATAACTCCACCGACAAGAGAGCTTATATATAAAGAAGAAGGAATCACAGTATTATTTATGCATAGATTATTCACCGATACAGTCTTGTTTTTGTAAATTTTCTTTCTGTCTCACCTCGAGTTCACTGCGTGGTTTTATGTCACAAGCGCCTGGAAGACAAACAGTCGGTGTTTCTCTTAGTACTTTATTACTAACTTATCATTTCTATAAAGTACAGCGCAATAGCAACTCTGTTAATATACATTGTAGGTATAGGAAATATACGCGACGCCGCCATGTTAGTTTTCTTGGTATCCATGAATATTCAACAAATAAGGCAATGGTACGGAAGCAATATTTGTTTTCTGATAAAACTCACTTAGATGTGGAATTGTTGTATCGATATTATCGTATACCGAATATTTTGTGGATATTTCTTATGTAGGTAGATTAAAGTTACTTGGCTGTTGATAATGGCGCCTATCTGCAAAGCTTGTTCATCACATACACCAGTGCTATAGTGTGCTAAAGAGAGGCGATAGCTACGGACACATGTGATGTTCAGCGATCATCCAATTAACTATTGAAAACCGCTGATTGCTTTGCATTCCTGTGCCCTAATTTGGAGTTTTCGTGCAATTATATTTAGTTAGTGTAATAATATAAAAATAGGGATTGTGTCCGCAGAAGCTGTTAGCCTGTGCCAACCCTAAAAGTCATGATTGTAATCTTAAAGATGAAGAAAGAATAACACCTATTTAAGTAAAAAAATGAAACTTAAAGAATACCTATTGTTATAAATAATAATAATAATCACAGTCGCTTAGTTCCCTAAATTTATCAAAATGTTTATATGTAACCATCAAACACCCGTCATTCTCAGTTACCAAAGTTACCAAAGCAAAATAATACTATGAACCTTATATTGCACAATACTGACATTACACAATCTTAATTTCTTTGTTTTTTATATATTCCTTGGACATTACTGATATTGTTTTTCTAACAACTATTGTAATTTATAAATTTTGTATCATAAATATTATTTTAAAACCTTGCAAAATCTTTTTGTATAATATGAATTTGAATTCGTATGATCTTGTAATTGATTGAAATAAATGACTTGAATTGAATTGAATAATAATAAATAAATCCCCAGACTGAATACGTGTAGTTGTCTTAATTTGTCCTCTAGGTAATTTCTTTATGAAATGATCTTACAATCTTAGCTTACCATGGAGCGCAAGCCTTGTCTGCCCCGAGCGGCGACCCGGCCGAGGCCTGAACTATTTGCATAGGTTAACATAAGCGATACGTGAGTATGTCCCCGGTGCGATAAAAAACTCTAAAACTTAGAACCTGACGATGTGAAACACCGTTTTAATATTAAAATATTTCTCGAAACTTGAGTTTTAAGTGTATGCCAATTTCGTGTTTATTGGCATGCCAAATTTTTTGTGGATATTAGTGAAATGAATGCAAATTATTCTATTCACTAATGGGTTGTCATCATTATAGATTCGAACATTCCAGTTTTATTTTAAGTTAGTTTATTAGCAGTAGTTAAATTTGGTTAAAATCGCCTTTGCGCTTGATATCCTTTATGACAAATGGCCTTTCAGAACTGAATTTTTAGTCTTGAAGTTCTCGCGAAAAGAAGGTTTATAATAACCATTACATTTAAGTATGTACTTAGTTATACATTTAAAAATTAGAGGCACTAAACGGGCTAAACTTTACTTTTTCAAGAAATATCATACACAATATAGTAGGTACAAACAAGCTAAAAGTCAAAAAAAAAAATAACGTCGTATCTTCAAAAAAAAAAAAAAAATAAACAGACTCAAGCATAGATCGGCAAATAACAAAGTCAGTTGGAAAATTTTGAAAAAGGAACTAGAGCGGTGGTCTGGTCTGCCATTGGCTGATGCTGAGATAGCGCACGCAGAGAGATCACGACTGCGCGCGCAGCTTCATATACATAGTTTACA
Organism: Marasmarcha lunaedactyla; assembly: GCA_923062675.1. NCBI lineage: Eukaryota > Metazoa > Arthropoda > Insecta > Lepidoptera > Pterophoridae > Marasmarcha > Marasmarcha lunaedactyla. The sequence goes on along the minus strand of OV281339.1, from coordinate 4,084,455 downwards.
AATAAAGGATTTCTTTAAGGTTAGATTTTTGAAGCTATCTTCGTGGGTAGGAATTAGTGCTCAAACTTTTCCATTTTGAAAGCCCAATTTTATTTTTAATCGGGTACAGAATAATTTTAACTGCCAATTTCACTCAAATTTGTTGCTCTCATTTTGAAAAGTATTTGAGATGTTTTAAAAATGCCTTCTATAAACAGGAAACCTGACTCAAGAGTTAAGGTACGCTAACAAGTCTGCACATACGAACCCGAGAGAAGTCACGAGTGTCCTATTAGTGTTCGGGGTCTAACGCGGCCATCTTTGTTTTAGGATGAAAGCGTCGGTGCGCGTGCGTTCATGGTTAGACCAAAGGATGCTGGACTTGTCCTTTATGACAATGGTAAAAGGTTAAACATGATGGTAAAATACCTCTTTGTAATTATCCGTGAAAACTATACGAAGAAATGTCCTATTTGTGAAGTTGAACGCTAACAGGTATATTTTCTGTTTTTGTACGGATTTTATTTGATGGTAAACTTTGATTAGGTAGGTATATAAAGCAATAGCAAGGTTTGAACTATCTTTCATCGCTCCGTATTTTTACTTAAATACAAAATGATTCTGTTAGATTTCTGTAGAACCAGTTCATAAATAATTTAATTTTTGAAGATTTTCGTGGAAATTAGGTGCTCAAATATTACAAACTAGTATTTTGATACAAAAGTAAAAAAAATGAAAAAGAAATAATATTCCACAAGTAGTACCGATTTCGCTACTGCAACACAAGCGGTACCTCAACTCTACACTACTTCCTCACCATTTAAATATCATTATCCCAAACAGAAACAAATGTTTTACCATTTTAAAACATTATAATGGTAAAACATGTATAACATTTAATTCGACATAAAGGTGAGGTTGAAAAGCCATGACTGCTAGGGGCGGCGGCGACTCGTGTCTCTTGTTTTTTCCCGGGTACTACAAATTGGTAGGACCACGACGAAGGCGCACGTTCTCTGCCTTCTTTTTTTAAATTTTATCTCGTAATGACCTCGGAGCGTCGTGTGAAGGACGCGCATGCATTCTCGGTACTTGTAACGATAATGTTTGGTTAAAGTGCTGGTAAATCAAGGTAATATCGGCAACTTTCGATTTTGATGTCCGCGGACATAGCTTTGGAGGGTGGGGTAATTTTGTTGAATTGCTTGGAAGAGATGCGGTTACTCTCTGGGTGTCTAAATTAGAGCTGCTAAAAAAGTCAAGTTTACTAAGTTTTAGGACAGTTATGGCTCTAACTACCACAAGGAGGAAGTATTATGTAAGCAAGGATAATTTTTTTTAATGAACAGATGGTGGTATCTAAAGGTATACTAGTCAAAGCGTAGTGTAGCCACGAAATTTACGTTTGGTTTCAGCCAACAATATTTCACATCTCTAACTTCAAATTCAAATATTTATATCTCAACATTGACAATTACTTGTTCTTATTGAGGTCAAATAAGGGTTTGGGAAAACCTTCGTGAAGAAGAACTGGCAAGAAACTTCACGGGTTTATATTTTTTCAAAATAAATTTACAGAGTCCCTTTATGTCTATTCATTATTATTCTTATCTGCATGTGTAAGCTCGGTAAGTCTCCCTCCCCGCAAGTAAGTAAAACAACGAACACCCTCAAACGGCACCCGTGCACGAGTTAACGCGGGATCCAGCCATAGCCCTCCTCAACCACATTAGAGGGAAGTGAGCGACCCGTCACCCGATCTCTTCAATGACGCACAAGAACGATCATGTCGCTTTACAAAAATATATAATAGTTTAGTTATGCTCATCATTCAAATGCAATCCGCGCACATTTCGAGGCCATTATCGGAGAAACCGGGAAACTCATACATATTTACCTGTAGGATTTGGTTTTCTGTACCACCTGTAATTTAAGTTATTCTTAAAATCCCGACAAGAAATTGAACAGGAAGCGGCGCTTACCCACATTGCTAAAAAGGGCACATCTGTATGAGAATACTTTTCCGTGTATGTTTTAAGTTCAACGAGAATCTTAATTTAAAAATACCTAACCAAAATAATAAATCCTATGAATATGAATATATAGTGTAAAAATGTGTACCAGTGCGCCGTTTCTGGGCTAAATATTGCTTTCTCTATCAGTTCAATGGAAATAGAAAGTGACAGAAGGATATTTTAACGAACTAGTCGGCTTGCTCATTTTAGGCGCAAGTGGGCCTTAGTCAAATAGTGTTAATTTTTCAAATATAAGAACCCGGAAACAGTGAATTATATTTTAAACGGAACTGACTACTGTATCGTTCGGTTGAACGGAAATGACTTTATAATTCATGTTATGTGGTTTGTAAGTAATTTTTTTATTACTGTATTAACTTCACGACATATTTTTATTAAGTAGTTCAACCCACATCTAAACCAGTATAAATGGTGAGATATAAAGCTTCTTTCACTAAGAAGAGCTAGTTCAAAGTAAAATGGGCAACCATGGCAAGAATAAATTGTCGACTTGCTTGGAAGACGAGAGACAAAATTGAGGCTTTTTTTAGAAGAATTGAAGGAAATTATGTACTGCGGGAATCTTCGTGGTGCAAGCCCACCCAAGCCGAGGCTAACCTAGGCGCAAAATCTAAGCTGTAAGGGTTATAACTTTAAACACAAAAGATCGTTTAGTAAATATTGTTTATTTCCATCATTTCCACAGTTAGGAGTTTTGTCTTGTATTCGGTTTGCAGATGTTTCTGGTTCTCTTTTTGTCTTTTTTGAAAATAATACTTTAGGCATCTACCAGATTATTAGTTGATCAACGTATAATATTAATTCCAAATAGCCTGAGATACCTAGAGCTAATGGCTTTTTAATTGTTAGTTTATAATAAAAACAACAATAAAAATCATAGCTCTATATGAACAATTATACAGGGCGGGAAAACTACAAGCGCCATCTTGAGTGAAAATCATGTTACAATAAAGCGTCCTCGACACGTTAAGTTAGAAATAAAACCTCCGTGGACGTGGCATATACTGGCCGCGTACAAACTTATTTGATCGGTCGTTCAACCATGTAATTTGTGTGCTCTCTCTAGCGTGTATGTGCGTCTCGCTCACACGTACCGTTAAGGTGGCTCTGAGTTATGGCATTCCAAAGCCGGCGTGGAGGCTGCGAGCTCTTTAGACCAACCTTTTGTAGGTAATAAAGTGACCAGAACCTTCCTATCGCGTTATGTTCGACATATTATGACTACGTGTTAGTATGTTACTTAAATTTATACAAGTGGTATTCGATTGTTTTTCTGGAACCTACCTATTTAAAAAGGTGGCATTAATTTGAAGGATCTACAGTTCTGAATAGTTTTTGTAAAACTTGTATTTATCATTAATTGATATGAAATTTTTATTTCAAGAACGAAAGATACATAAACTTTTAGTATGGATTCGACCTCAGTTGTACGTACAATAATATAATATCTACGTAATGGCGACTCGCCGTTTGCCTTATGTGGCAATACGCGCGCATGACGATATTCCCGCTTCGATTCGATAACTTACATAGATCGGTGCCTTATTTAGTCACAAACGCCGTACAAGAACTACCTACGTACGTTATCTATTAAATATAGGATTTTGAACCCTATGTTAATGTTATACGTACAACTTGAAACGCAAATTGAAGTTGATTGGTCTCGTTTAATCTGTTTACTTACTTATAAAGCTGGATATAGATGTGATGGATAATTTCTAAATAGTTCTAGTAATCTCTAGATAGTTTAAAAATAACAGTTAAACTTTGTACATAATACTCTTAACAAATCTTTCCTCTTTTACATAGTTTTGGATACGTGTTTGTCTACCTTATCACCCGATGGAAAGTAATTATGAAGACAAGGATGTAACACGTTTATTCAAGAGGTGCCTCTTCATTCCACTTTAAAATGAAATCAAAAAAATTTACCTTCAACAAAATAACCTTCGTATTTGTGTCAAATATAGTTTCCTCTGCCGCCTGTTGAATTTCAAGCAAACTAGATCTCCAACACCGAGGAAGCGACATCTGATTTCTCTTGTATAAATAAACGATTCCAGTTTTCAAGCTTCACTAATAGGTGGCGTGTAAAACAAGTTGCCGACTCATTTCCTTGTAGGTTTACCCAGGTAACTAATTAAAGGTAGGTAGTTACTACACTATAGAAGATACCTACCCACTAAAACTAATGTTTGCCAATCTAGGTACACTCACCTAAATAGTCAGATAAATAGCGTAGGTAGGTACCTACATGTTTTCATACCTTCAACAGTACGCAAACAGCGCCATCTAGTAAATGTTTCTTCTAAATAAATTTAATTTATGATAGCGCCATCTGTGTTGTTTTATATGAAGTTACTACAGTAACACTGAGTGTCGTTTGAAATTTGGTAGTGGTTAAGGATATAATAAATAGATGGCGCTCCACGAAATATGAAAGATGAACAGGTACTAATAATAATAAGGTGGTCAAACTGCATTGACCCCCGAAGCCGAAGAGTTTATCATCCTAAACCTTAATATATGCGCAGAATGGGGTTATCCGTTACAGATGATTGATCTGAGACATATCGTTAAAATGTATTTGGATACCATATATGTATATATAAATATATATTTTTAATAATAAATTTTGGAATTCGATTTAAATACCCATGTGAAGAAAGTAAGTATTTACAAAGATTAGGAAGTGGTAAAACAATAGACGCTGCTTTTGACGCTATATATACACAACGGCACACTGTTTGCACATGAAAATTCTCCGAAAACTGTCGCTATGCCCATTATTCACGATACAATTATTTTATTAATGTTTTCAATATACATATTCACACGCATTCTAACAAATGTCAAATTCTGCGAATGGAACATACACAAATATTTAGTAAACCACTTAGGTACTCTGAAAATTATAAGTGTTTTCTTTATAATGTATCTATCCACTTCATTTAATACGACCTTGCATACATAATATATCTTGCTTGACAGAATATGTTAAACTTCGTGTGTTAGGCATTGTATCTAATAATTCATAGATGTATCTCTAGGTTGTTAAGTAGGTACCTCGGGTTACTTGGTGCCTTCCCAAGTTTCGTGTTCTTATCCATTGTAGTGTCGTTGTCACGTAGTAACCTAAAACCTAAAAGCCTAAACACAGGATACAATGTGAAAGCGATTCTCGCGTTAGATCTTTGGCACTAGATGAACCTTCCGAACCAGTGGTAGTTTCAATATACGACGTCCTAAGCCGAGGTCCGTGCCCTCTCGGGTGCCCTTAGGCATTTTAGTTCCGGTTAAGGGCCATCAGCGCTAAGCTTCAAATTGCGGTGAAATTTAAAAGGCATAAACAGTCAATTTCGAAAAAAGAATATATCCTTAGCGTAATATTAATAATAATCCCTCCGTGTGTCTCTTGTGAATTATTTTGTAAACCTTTTTTAATACTACTACAATCGTGAAGCGGGATATTTCTTGTCCTAGGTAGCGAAAGACCATAGTTTATTTCCCCAGGTCAATGTGAATACTTATGACCGACTCATGAACGTGTTCCGATTGGAATTGATACGTTAGAATTTCTACACGATAGGTACCAACCGTCAGAAAGTGAACTATTCATTTTATTTCATATTGTATTTGGATCTGTTTTAAATGTAATAGCAGTGATAGCGTTTTAAGTTTTTTGATTTGTTCATTTACAAGGCAAAATGATGTAAATTGTTGACTAAGTTATATTTATATTTTAAGTTATAGTTACATTTTATTTAGTTATTCATAACTTCTTTTACAGCCGACTTAACCGGATTGTTGTATGGCTTAACAAAGATTTTTTTTAAATGTGAATATTTGCTGAACTTTGCATTCGATTTAAATCGCAAATGCTTTCTCCGTTAGAGTGCTTCACTACCCGGATATTGCATAGTTATAATGGTATTGGAATATCCATAAATCACGCAGAAGAAACATAATTATGACCCTTAACTCTTAAGGCAGTTGGTCTAATTTATAAATATTTCACTGGGTACTAGATAAAGATGCACGAGGAAGGATCTTGCGGCGCCGCGGTAGGCCAGCGGGTTGCGGGGAACACTGCTCGAGGGGGGTTCGCAGGAGTGCATGGTAACCAAATCTCTAGCAATTGAACTGTAACATGACGGCGTCCATCTTGTAGGACGATGCCCCGGCTGTCAGATTTCATTAGGTTTGCGAATACTCAATGTCAGATTATGGTAAGTTTGTGTAAGGATTTCGAGGGATTTTATAAAAGGTGTTAAGGTTAAATTAAACTTTTATATAGAGGTGATACAAATTTTGGATACAAGTACTTGTATGATAATGATATATTTCCCTACTTACGGGGATTATAATTAATTAAATCTTAATCTAAATGAACTTTTTGATTGTAGCATAAACAAAATTGTTTGTGCCATCTACAATTGCAATTACATTGCATCTACAAAAGCCGAACTAGATTCATACCTGCAAAATATACATTGTAATCCTGCCTAACACACTAAACGTCCAAGGTACGTTGATTCCAAACTGTTGGGTGCCCACGTTTCAAGTACATTCTAATCGTATATATCATTTACGCCCGTATGCGTTCATTTAATTACGGCCCCGCGGCCATGGTGCTGTGATGCGACGCGACGTGATGCGATGCGATGCGTTGCGACCACGCAGGGATCACCGAATTATGTTCATTTTGGACTCCAGGGACGTCGCGTGTAGTGCTAATTGGATTAAAGAATGGTATTGTTCATTTAAGGGGTCTTAACCGTCTTTAGAAAAGTGCAGGAGTTTTGATACAACTTTGTTACTAACTTAATTTTATTATCGGTTTATTTTTAGGTTAAAATATTTGCCCTATATCTACGCTTGTTGATAAATCAAGAGCAAGTTTTAATTGATTTTTCAAAACACACGAATCATGCTTGCTGGGTGCTTGTACACAATCGGGACGGTATCGTTTAGCAGTGCCGAGCGGCAAAATCGAAGTTGTGTGTATGAACGTTCGGGAAGCAAGCCGCCCGGCTAAAGCTCTTCGGGATTTGACGAGTGCAGCCGAATGAGCCGCCTTGAAATATGCTTCAGACCGGCTTTGGTTTTAGGCGAACTTGTGAGTGGCGTCACTAAGAATTGTTTTAGGTACTAAATAAGCACTTATTAAGTGTACCTAATAAAAAACATTCACAACCCTAGTACATGGATATTATATACCCATGTATTTATATAAAAGCTATTTGTTACTATCATGGCTGTTATTTATTTTGATTCGACACTGTTTATTTATTATTGGCCTTTTACATTTCACAGGGCTGCGTGGCTTAATGCTGAGGGTATTTATACTTGCATACTTCATAATACAAAAATAATCCCCCGACAAACACACCAACTGTACGGCCCCAAAGTAAGCAGAGCTTGTGTTATGGATGACCATTGAACTGGGGGGAACCTAGAATAAACCTACATATATAAATACAAACAACCATGATACGAGAACAAACATCTGTGTTCATCACGCAAATGAATGCCCCGGCCAGGACTCGAAACTGGGACTTTCGGCGTATCAGGCAAGACCACTACACCACTCGGTTGTCAATAATAATATTTAATCTTTTTTTAACGCAAAATGCTTAGTCGACACATTGTTTAATCAAAACTCGATTTTTTTTAAATTGCGAAAACTAACTATAATGAAACTTAGAATTGTCACATACTACATAGTTAATATTCTAGAGTGGTGCGATCGGAGACAAACACCAACCTACAGACAATAAACTCTACGACTTTACCATGTGTTTGTAATATTAAACCTTTTTAGAACAACGTCCTTCAATTAGGACAATTGAAAAACATAACTATTTGTGAAATCCACATGTGATATCATTGGTGATAACTAAGCATTAATACTAATAAATATATAAATAAATAACAACTTTTTGTCCCACAAAGTAGGTTAGCTTCCGTAGCGGTTGTATCGAGTGGCGGCCCCTGGTAGAAACACTGAGGAATTTTATTTGTGTCAAGTTAAACGTTATTTTGCAATTCAATTCTATTTACTAATTTCTATGAACAAATTAAGAAGAAAATTTAGTTTTTGATAGCTACAACAAAATAAGGTATTTTCAGGGCCGGATTCAGGGGCGGGCAACCGGGGCTGCAGCCCTGGGCATTCACAAGAATGAGGCCCCCACAATAGAAATTAAAAAGAAAATTGATTTCGCAAAGCTTTTCAGTTTAAAAAAAAATAAATGGGGTTGTAACCATTAACACTCCTACAAAGCAAAAACTTGAACAAATATGTCCACAAACTATTATTAATTGTTTATTAAAGTGTTAATTCTGATAATTTGAGGTTGTTTCGCATTACTTGATATATTTTTTATTTTATTTGGAAGTTAATTTGGGGCCTCCACTCCAGGGCCTCCAGACCTCTAAATCCTGCCCTGGGTATTTTTAAATCATAGTAAACAAATATCTATCCAATGATGCATTGAAGATTTATAAATGAACGCCTCACTGTCACAGGACGCGATAGGAATGCTTAACATGTATATTTGTGGCTCCTTCACGAGATTCACATCGCAATGGCCCTTTCACAGAATAACTTAAAAAAGCTTTACCAAAGAAAAGTCTGGCTCAAAGTCACTACGAAATATAGGTTTACATTTTAAACAGAAACGGATGGCGGTACTTGTGAATTATTCGCAAAAAAGCTATCGAAAATATTGCAAAAATATTTTCAGGATAAATGTAGTTTAATATTAAACATTGCGGAGGCATTTGAAGCATTCAAATTTCAAGTTAGGCAAATAGATATGAAGGTATCTTTTGTTTCGGCGAATTTTTAAGACATCGCGTTGGCGATTATGAGTTTACCTGCTGTGTGCGACATTTTAATTTCATTTTTAGTTATTATCATAAAAACACACAACTAAATGCTTTAATAAGCTAAGCTCTTGTTTTGGATGATCACACGACAGCGACGTACAAGACTTATGAATACAAATAAATAATTACCAGGGCTCGAACCAAGGACCTTTCGTTCGACTAAACAAAACTAGAATACGTTGCGTTGTTTCATATTGTTCTCATGGTTTATGTTTTCGAAGACCTAATTACAGCTAATCAGAATATTTCATTAAATGTTTCGAAGAATTTTCAAGAATTCTGCACGTGCCTCGCTCAGCAGAGATTTTCACAATAACAACTTAAATCAAAAAATAAGACAATCATTTTAATTTCCAATAACACTCAACTCAATAGCCTACTTCAGAAAATATACATTTCTCAGAATCATGCAAAAATAAAACGAGGAAAAGTTTTGTATAGAGCCAGTATTATATTGATACTGTATTTTATTGTAGAAAATGAACATTAATATTTTTGAATATCTTGAATGCTTATCAGAGATCAGATATCAGAGATCGATAAAAAATTTACTTCAAAAATGGCACTCAAAATAAAATTAAAACTAAAGCATATGTTAAGACTTAAAGCATTCCCACAGAGAAGTGATTAAAATTTTAAGATATTGAAAAAGCCACCAAATCATTCGGATATCCTAAGTTGCCGGTGGAACATGTGTGCGCATTAAAATCCAAATTTCACGAAAAAAGGAGTTTTTTTTACTTGATCTGCGAGCATCGCAGCATCTGTGGGGTGTTGGGTGACCTGTCGTGAGAGACAACACGGAACGGTTTTGATACTTGAGTCTTAAAAATATATTTTCTTAGATAGGCTGGTCTTAGATGCTTATTTTGTTCTCTGAAGAATTCTAATGTGAATTTGATTTACCGCAAGTTTTAGTTTAAATTGAGATGACATGCTGATGTAAAAATGAATTTTATCAATGGTACATACTTATTGAACATTTATTCCAGTTGTGAACCGTTCATAAGTATGAAATCAGCAACTTACCTGAAATAAAGCAAATTAAAATTAAACTTAATGAAGAAATACGCAGCAAGTATCAAATCGGGTCGAGAGCTGGGGACTCGCATCGCTCCGGTTCACACACCCACCCTTAGAGCGCTTTTTACCAACAGGTTGCACGCGCACACACACACACACAGAGCAGCTTCATGCGTGCATGTGTGCGGCTGCGTACGCGTAGCAGGTTCGCACGGAACGATGCGTTCGCTATTTAAATTTTTCACGTTTGAATTTTATATCGAGGTTCTCAGAGAATTGTGAATGGAATCGAAAATTACTTGTTTTTGCTCGTTGGATATATTTGCGAAGTACAGGCGCACGTATTAATGTTCAATGTGAGGTAATGTTTAACAATAGTTATTTAGTAAGATTGTAGGCTTAGTGTTAACGGATATAAGGCTAAGTTTACTATTACGGTTGAGTATGAATCGGTCTAAACGTTCAAAGCATAGTCAGCTATTGAATGTAGAGATGAATTACGTTCGACTTCTAGTCATGACACAAACTAATAAACCCTGGAAGTTAAGTCTACCTTATTCACCAATAAAACAGCCTTAACTAAACGGTACTACAGAGCATGAAGAGCTATCATACCCCAACGTGACCAAATATCATCCATTACCTTACATCTGTACAATTCGCATTCCGATCTCACTCTCTAACATAACAGTAAATAAAATGCCAAAGATTTCAAGATTCGTCCGGTGTCAGTGTCAGAAGGAAACGGTCGCAGTTACGGCAACATCCTCGGATTCTAATGACGGCTCGGCTTCGGGTTGCCAGCAACGAAAACAATAATGAATGCGCTAGTGTTGCCAGGCTCGAAGAACTGTGTAACTGGACGCTTTCGTGGCAGAGTTGGGACTCAATGGTGTAACTGAGTGATGCATATTACTGCTACACAGACAGCAACTCGTATCATGATTGTTAAGGAGTGGATTGTTAAGATTGTAACCTGCAGAGAACCTTCAGCTGCCCAGCTGGATATTTTAGCCGCCCTGAATTGAGAAAGTCGATCTAACTCAGCCAAGGTTTACGAAAATCTGCGAACTTATTTCTTAGACATGTTAGTATCTATACCGAGGTAATCGTCAATGTGATTTTGGCTCTACTTATTTTAAAACCAGAAAGGGTCCCACTTTATTTACTTAGGTATTAACTTAAGTATTAATATTTAGGCTTTTCATAAAGCTAGTCACATTTACTACATTTTTTTATATCGATTCTTATAACGCTCGATATAATCGAGTTAAGCTATTAATAGTTGTGTGACCACGACACAATGACGGTATGAAAGCTATAAACTTAAAACGTCAAACGAAACACGACCCACGGTATCAGAAATAAGGATATAAATAAGTATAAAATTAACTATGTTGTTGGTTTAATTTTAAGATTAGTAACTGAACACATAAGCCTCTGTTTTTAATAAAAGAACTCTACAAATTGCTTTACATATCTTTCTTACTAAAACCTAACCTGTAAGCATGTTGAAATTCAGGATCATCGTAACATCCAACTTCAAAGGATCATTCATGGATCATCTCGATTCACAAAGTTTCATTCAACGTTAAATACCAGTAAGTACAACGGTCCAGTGATGTTTGGCTTGTATTGTACGTTGGTCCGTTTGCTGCTGAGTTTCACCGAAATCAATTGTTCGGCGTCCTCAACGTGCGTCTGCGACGATCAACAAAGATATGTCTTGTGAATTGATTTGCGCGCTCCGATATTTGATAAACATCAGGACTGTACTACAAGGTTTATGCTATTTTTTGGTTCTAAACAGGCACCTGTGAGTGCCTACAATACCTGCTTAAGAAAATGTATAGTCCATTCGAATTGGTTTAATACTTTGTTAAAGTAATTATATATAATATTTTTTTCTTATAACGGTAGGTACATGTAATTTGTTTGTGTACAAAGCGACTGTTCATTCTAACATGTAAATTCACCACTGCTGTTACAATACGAAAAAATAAACAAATCTATTAAATTTACTAACGTGTAAAAGAATTCATTGTCTGAAAAAACTCATTTAGGTTTTCATTACAGTTCGTTTCTTATTAAACTGAAGATCGTTATTCTAATAACAAAAGCTCCTTCACTTATAAAAAACGTATTTGGAAATACAAGCTCTGCGCCGACAATCTCTCGTCGGATAGAGAAACGTACGCAGTCATAGCCATTTTTTACATGCATTCCATTGCATTTAGTGATGGTAGAAAGAGAGGCAACATTCAAAAAGCTATTGATAAACACAGGTTTGTATGAAAAGGAAGATACTCAGGCAGTTTTTGTTGATCTATTCAAAAGTAATAGTGACGGAGTCTTATCCTGGAAAGATTGATATTTGGACCAGTGAAGCTGCAATCAATTCTCTTTTGAGAAGATAATAAAAAAATACATTTGAATTATGAATAGTTTCTCTCTGCGTAAGTAATATTTGAACTATATTTTTATTATTTGCCTGCGGGGAAAAATTTATAACAATAAGAATTTCGTGTATAGGGTAACTGGTAATTATTATAAATCCTAAGATCCAAAGTATTTGGGTAATGTAAACACTATGGTAATGAAATTAACAGAATATATCTTCATATATTTTTCAATAGAAGAGTCGAAAACTATTATGAATTTTCTTTTATCGATACGTCTAGCTCTTAGTGTCAATCAATCCTTGTAAAGTTCTTTTCTCCTGGTACTTTGGTTTCTTCCTATCTCTCTAACCTAATTGGTTGATTCGCGCTTTTGGGGGCGGACTGACGTACTGACTGACGATTGTTTTGGGACTTAAGAGTAAGGTTTATAAAGAGTCAAATCAGCATTTGTATCAGGGTTGGCACCGTAAATCTTTTAAGGAAAACGAAAATCGTATCTAACTCTTGATTGCTAAGCTTTTTTAACGTACATTATTTTGAGTATCTGAATACGTCACCCTACCCACCATATTTTGTTTATCATAAAATTGGCCAGTATAAATCCTGTATAAATGAACACGCATATCTTGTGCAGCAATTTGTGAGATAGGACCTCAATTTTATATTAATTTACATGTACCATTTGCAATATCATTAAAATTAAAAACAGATCAACAAATTTTGGGCTACCGGAGTTTGTTGACCCAGATTAGCCAGAACGTACCTACTGATTATTTGACAGTTTTGCTTGCTTTGCTAAGATGTGCTTGTAAGTATACGTATGTAATATATTTTTTTAAACACGACCATTTAATGAAGGTTCAATGTATTTAGTTGACACAATTGTAATCTTAACGCGGTCAGCAAATATTTCAGATGCCAGCGCAAGCTTATATTTTATCGGAACGTATCGATTTTCATTCTCCTTATTGTCGACGTGTGCAGATGTTTGTTTGGCCTGAGCTGTGAAATATATTATTTATGGTATCTATTTGGTGACAAAATTGTCATATGTGGCAGTCCTGAGTTTATAATCCTAACTAACTAAGTATCTAACCATGTAAATCTGAAACTTTGCTTATTTAAATATCTTTCTCAATTCAGTGTCTCAATTTATCAAAGACTATTAAGTAACATAAAATAATTCGTTAATTTCAAAACTGACTGTCGAAAACTCGGTATAAATGGAAACGATGTTGTAAGAAACATTTTGCTAGCTTCAAAACATGCATTGACACATAGTTGACTCTTTGTCGAAACAATACAGTGTGTTTTATAAATTTGTCTGCTTGCTTGGTCGCACGATAGCTATGGCGTCTGATGGTAGAATATTGCTACCGTAATTTTACTTAATATTTTTCTCACTAACTTTACATATTCAAAATTTAACTTAAATTAACAATTATAAAATAAAATAAAATTATGCTACAAATAAAAAACTAAATCTAAACTTGAATCCATTGAAGGCAACGTAGCCAAAAGGCTGGCTGAATCACCACGCTGGATCGCAATAAAAATTCGTTGTGGGAGGTAGGTGCCAGCCTTAGGGTCACGAGTTTCACACACCAATCGCCTTGCTAGGTCCGAAAAAAGGCGATGAGCCCCTGGTCCCCAGGACCCCATGCTTTCAACGCCAAAATCCTCAAAAATGTACCCACTACCTAAATTCTGATATTTTCTACGTTTGAGGCTTTCAGCGTTATTAGCAGCACAACCAGATTGTGCACTAGTTGTAGGAAGATCGGAAGCCGCGAGAGTGTCTACGCAGGTTGCATCCCACACCAGCGGCCTTCCCATCCTCCACGGGACCAGACCATACCATCAGGCCGCTTGCCATCGTCACGCAACAGTCCTGATGGTTCAAGAAATTAGCAAAAAGGTGAAATTACGGCGATATTTTCAGTATATACCTATGTATTCTGATACTTAAAGTTTGCATCGAATAAATACATTTTAAAAACAAGATCAAACTACATACCTTACGTTATTGATAACCATACCACGAACTTTGGATAGTTAAAGAACAAATATACATATTTACAAAAGTAGTAAGCATTTATGTCCCTTTAAAAAGTATCTGTTTTCGTAGCAGAAATGTTTGTCTTTAACAGGATTCGAGCCCCTGAGCTAGGAACGACGAGACGCGATCGTGTCAGGAATATAGGCCAGCATTAAACAAAACTCTTTTCAAATTTGGAATCTCTATACAATCAGCACAGTTCACTGACACCAGAAGAAATCGGTTACCTGCGAGTCTAGAGAAATCCCATCGACTGTCAATTGTCTCGTATTGTGACGTAACTAGCGGCAAGAGAAATTATTAGGACCCATTCAGCCGAGCGTATTTTAACGATGTTCAACCTTTTTACTTTAATTGCTTTACTTGCTTAGGAAATTCAAAGTTTTAACAGTGTGTAACATAAGTTCAGGGCGCAAATAACGTGCAAGCTCCTCGTGTTACACGTTGTTCTCGAGTCGTCCTATGAATAATCTAGTTTCACTTTATGAAGTTTCACACTGCGACATTGAAAAAGAAATGGGTTTAATTGGATTTCACAGCATTTTATTGGTTTCAATTATTTTAATGCGTCGATAACCGTTAGATGCCGTCGGGAAGGCAATCACCTGGACGCAGTAAGCATGGGTTGGGTTCCCACTGGCAGACGCCGTCTGGCGAACGGTACGAGGCCATATTTGGCCGGTCAACTGGACCTAAAGGGCCGCTACATTAATGGTCACCCAGTGGTATACAGCAAATAGTTGGAATGGACATTAGTCTTATCCATTTATGGTTTGGAGGAAAGTTTGTCAAAAATGTACAATATCGCAGCAGAATTATGTTTATTTTAATTTACTGAAGCATATCGAGAGAGAACATACCAAGACAAAACTTATCTATTATTGCCTGAGCCAATAAAGAGCTCTCCCTTTGCATCTACAATTTTCTCCAACAACAGGTTCCTAACAGAATAGATTGCAATTCACGACCAAAGCACGCAACATAAAATAGCTCAGCGACAAATATGGCATAAAAAACACAAAATAAGAGTTAAACGAATGTAAATGAAAGCAGAACCAGTCGATGCAAGGTTGTAAACAATCGATGGATAGTTAGCGTCGCAGGCGCATCGTTTCGTGACTTCAACGAGACCTTCCCCGCGCATGCGGATTGCATACTGGTCCTATCCTAGACCGGGTCTGGTTTAAAATTCTTGCTTAAGGAGCTACTTTGGAAAACTTTGATCATATAGGTTTAAGATAGCGTTGTGTAAGTAAGGATATGTTTATATTATATATAATTTCCTGTCACAAAATCATTTTTGAATAAAAATAGTAACACAACATAAGTAAAAGAACATCCAAGGAATGTAAATGAATTCATCCCATCGGTCTCAGTGAGGCTGTTTGTTATCACAAATTTGCGACACAAATACTTCGTTTAGCGTGTATAGGAGCGGGATACGAACCCTTAGAGTATTTCATTGCTACTACTTTCACAATTTTAAACTGGTCACTTTTGTATAAAGGTTATGAGACCACATTGGCGGCATGAATAACTCAGAACATCTGAAAGACTTGGCTGTGAATTCCTAGCTGTTAAATCCTTCGTAGGGTAATAGAAGATCTTAGCAGAGCAAATCTATGTTACATACTGTATCTACGTATCTATATACGTAAAATCTTAATCTAATTTCTCTTTATCCCCTTTTGTCCTTGCTGTGACGTAGTTTGTCCAAAATATTGCCATTGTTCGTTTAATTGGTTTGATTTGTAATTAATTTTGAAAGGTATCGCCGGGTGACGGGTCGCTCACTTTCCTCTGATATGGTTGGGGAGGGTAATGGCTGGATCCCGCGTTAACTCGCGAACGGGTGCCGTTTGAGGGTCTTCGTCGTTTGGATAGTTAAAGGGACGGAGGCTTGCCGAGCTAATAGATGCAGATAAGAATTATTTTGTACAAATATGAAGAGACCTTGTAAATTTATTTTAAAAAATTTGACTTGTCAAGGTTTCTTGCCAGTTCTTCTTCAAGAAGACTTCTCCGAACTAGTGGTAGAGTCATGCTTTATTTGAAGAACAAGTAATGTTGAGAAATAAATATTGGAATTAGAAAACAAGGGTTGACCTTTATAATACAAGGAACTAAGGAAAGAAATATTTTACTATTGTATTATAAATAGTATATCAGATTTAGCGACTACCTTTGACAAAAGTTAGACCAATAAAATATGAGTCAAAACTAAAATACTTAAGATTACCTAACTAAATGTCACAACTCTTCCTTCTTCTTAAAGCCAGGACGTGAGTAGCCAGCTTTCTAGGTGTAAACCCGATCAAAGATTGAAAGATAGGAACGTTCGATAGCAACGGTACCTATGACGTGGGACTCGTTCACATTCGATACAAGAATCAGTAAAAAGCAGCGCAGACGCAACCTCGTAACGGTGGCGGTACACACGGCTACAGGTTCGAGTGAAAGACATATTTTTATCTCTATTTCATGACATCAAAATCTTTGGGAGTTAGTGTATTGTCTATATGACAAATATTCAAGTATACAAACATACTATACACCTTTAACATTTATAGTGATTAGAATGCACAATTTTGTTAAAAAAATTTTATGAAGCTCTCCTTGTCATCAGTACACGAATATTTTTAAGTTATTACAACACTATAAATTCATTTTTCAATCGTCAGATAATTATTATCTGGAGAAAGACTTTGACATCTGACAAGACTTTCCATAGAAAATAAGTCAAAAACTCAAAATTTTTCTTGTGATAAAAAAATATATGGGCATTGAAAATATCCTTTAAAGTCCTTCAAAAAGAGTTTAATTTGCCGTTCGGTCGAACCAGCACAGTTCTAAGACGTCATATGCAAAATCAATTGTCTCATCCAATTTTCATGAATTGAAAACAATTTTTGACACAAAGCAAGCGATTTGTAAAATGGCATTTGAAATGAATTAATAATCAAAAATTAATCGATACCCTTCGTAAATGTGAGGGGAGTACAAATAACCTAAAATAATCCGCTGATTTCATTGAAATATTATGATAAATTAGTGATTTATCGAAATGCAAACTTCAACCTTTATAATTTAAACGTCTATGATTTATAAAGAATTTATAAAGTACATACTTTTACTTCGAATAACATACGAACAATAAAACTAGTTATACTCGTATGCTCAGCTAGACAATTCACTGTATAACTTAGTAAAACAAATATTTAAATATCGAATGACAGCAAAAGTGTAAAAAGTATTGAAATAGTATTAAAACAATGTATAATTTTATAAAAGAAGGTTATTGTTTTGGGAAAGAAACTGCCTAGTGATAAACGGTTGGTCTATAATCATATTGTCGCTCCGACTATGAAATGGTTGTTACAACACTTATTTATATTTTACAGTTTAACATACATTAACCAGTGAAGTTACACTTTTGAATTTATAAATTTTAGAGCGGTATGCATAAATTAAAAAAAACATTAAATTATCTAAATAACGACTTCAAACATTGATCCAAGGCACGAATGCTGTCAGGGACAAACACAAGTTTGAAGAACGTAGAACAAACATTAGTTTACAATTCATGTATATTGTTTGTCGTATCTAATATTATAGGAATATTTTATTGGTTATAGGAGTTATAAATAAAAAAAGCTAGGCATCTGAATTCTCGCTGCGATGCGCATACGCATGCGAGCCGCGTGTTCGACAAGACGAGCTGCGCGTGATACGCATACACTTGCGAAACTACTAGAATAACTGAAGTCAGTAAATTAAGTCCTCAGAACAAGAAACTAACTTTAATGCAGCAGGATGAGTAACTCTTGAGTTAACGTGAAGTTAAATAGAAAATATCTGAAAAAATTTGCAAATCTGCCAGTCTACACATTACCAGTCAATACCCTCCAAGACCAATAGATACAGATGAATAGGCTTTGGTTAGGTTGTATTGTCCAAGTTTACAAGCGCTTCCCATAAATGCGAACCAAAACATGTGAACAATAATTTCCCCGCCCGTTCACCGTTTACACCCTCACTGATGTGAGTGGACAGACAATTGACAATCGGCGAAATTTACACTCGAACGTTTACCGAGAAGTTCGTCGAGTCTCATACCGCATGTGTTAGTAAACATATGTTTGCTATACTTTTAATACTTTACAGAAAAGCGATAAACCCTTATTTAAATAATAATAATAAATCTCCAAACAATCGCATTAACTATTTGGCCCCAAAGTAAATAGAGCTTGTGTTTTAGACGACTACACAACGAACTGGGGGCGAAAATAGTACATAAATACATAGCGAAAATAGAAAACAGCCATGCCCCGAAAACAAACATCCGTGTTCATATCACAAATGTATGCTCCGACTAGGACTTGAACCCGGGACCTCCAGCATGTGAGACAAGGCTACCGTCACGCTACGAGACGTTGTATTATAATTAAATATTTAATAATCAAATGTTGTTATTCAGTTTTATGGTTTTTGCGGAGATTTCACAAAAAGACTTTGACTTTCAGACTCAGGTGAAGACACACTTCCCGTTTAGAACTTAGCACAGATTAGCTAAATCTCATTAGGATAAATATCGCTTTATGTCTCTATCAGTTCGATAGAAATAGAAAGTGACGCAGAGACATTTTAACTAACAAGCAGACTCTTTAACTTTTATACCTTCTTTTCCGGCATCTAAAGACCAATTTGTACGGAGTATACCGCTCTTACCTGCCAATCTTCACAAAGAAATCATCCAGTTTCATACGAAACTGCACCAGCAATACCATTGTTCATGAGCTTGCTTTGACTACATTACAATGTCTTGTGTCGGTACCTTCTGGGGAAAAGTCATAACGAGATAGAATAAATAACCGCCCGTACGTAATACCATACGACGTAGATGCGTGTCGCGTTTTTTCATATGATTTGTTCCGAGTGTTTGCATTTGACAATACCAACTGAATTTAAAATAAAATAAAAAGATTTACTCGTCACTTCACACATATTGTCGAGCAGGTTGATCTACGAGAAAAATGCCGCGCGGGCCATGCAGTTCGGGTTTTGGATAGACGAGCCGAATAGATACCAAAAGTCGAGTATATGTTCGTATAGCTTCGGACCGGCTCTGTCGAACAATAAAAAAAATATATTTTATTAAAGTCTTATTCTAATACAGATGTAGATTGGGGTCCCAATGTAAGCAAGTAATGCCTGTATTTTGAGACCCCGCTCTTCCTTAACTTACAATAAAATTTATTCTAACTAATTTAAAGACAAATTTTATTTCCATTCTAGAACGTCTTTGACAATATTTTCAATTTAAATGTTTAAATAAAGTCAACATCTTAGGTAACTCACATGGATGTGTGTAGTGCGTGTGCAATAAGTGTGTTTGTATGTGAAAGTGTTTGTTCGTGTGTATGTGAAAGCGTGTGTCTGTGTGCGTACAAAAATATAAGTATGTATTGGTACTTTTTATTTAGCTATCATGGACTTCGGTTTAGCAAACATTCTATTTCATTATAAGTTTTAAGCTGCACCCATTGAATCAAGAGATTTTTACATTCGCGATGGGGTTTGTCGTATAAATATAGTTCTTTGTTTATTTTATTATATAAGAATGTGGAGCGAGAGTTGAATTGTCTCCAAGCAAACGCAGTTTTGATACTGGAAGGCTTGGTCACATTTTTTATTCGTCGCTTATTCAATATGCTAGGGTCAAAAGGCAGGGATTTACGTATTTTTAAGGTTTTTATAAGGATTCTTAAGAAAAAGAAAAAAATAATAAAATTATATATCATCAGAAAATTATATATATCAGCACATATACAATATATACATAAAAACATGTGCTGCCAACCAAAACATGAGGTGGCTTATTATTTTTCGTATTATCACATTGGCGCAATGATGCGGTACAGTAAGTGAACATACATTTTTATGATAAGCATGATCTTACATTTTCAGGATTGACACCAGATCACAGAACTCAAAAGCATAGGTGAAACGAATCATCAAGCATTGGGAGGTAGATAATTACCAGGAGTATTAAATATCAATTAAATTCTACAATTGGGTGCGCATATTATCGACAATACGCAAGTGAATTTATAACAATTATTAAAATCTATCATTTTGATGGTGATAATTAGAAAGATAATCAAAACCAGTATCTTTATAAAAACCCAAAAAAGACAGGAAACAATACAGCATGACAATTTAAATAGCGGACCTGAAACATTAACTATTCCCATAAATTTTAAGACATTTATCGAGCTCATTAAAATAACTCGTCAGGCTGGTCTCCGAACAGAGCTGTGCGTGCGATCATTCGCCTGTAAATAAGCATAATCTAAATAATAATCGGTGACCGGAAGTTAAGGAACCTTTCACAATGTCGCTCCACTTCCGGCGGGATGGAACTGGCCAATGCTTGGAGAAAGCGGACCAGAGCTTCCCCTTGGTAAATCAAGAGTACAAGCAACAGGCGTTTGGCGAGATCACGTTTGTCCATTGAAGAGTATTTTAAATTAAACCATGATGTTAATAATATTGATTTCTAGAGAAGTTTATGTATACACGTATAAGTTTTTTTTTTACATGACAAACAACGTAATATGGGAATTATTGAGTTTTAAAAAGCTTATATAAAAAAAAAAACGCAAAGATTTGACATTTACAAGTTAGAAATATTAGGACTTTTATCACCTACAACTTATATGAACTTTTGATACCCAGAACCAATGTAAACAAAAACATGGTGTTTCGATATTTCCTTTTTGTCTGTACCTCGAACCCGGGATTTCTGTGTTAGTGGAAAAGGTTCACAAGCATTTCTTTCAGGTCAGTTCAATCATCTCGCTAACTTACAAGTACCTACAGAACAAGAACGTGAAATTTCTGCTCAAGGAAGTTTTTCAATATACAAATATCTATTGTTTAGGTTTAAGATCTTTATTTCCCATAAAAGAAATTTCACTCTTCACTTACATGAGAATAACTAAGAATTTTATATTTAACCTCTAGTACGCCGGCAGTGCTGCTAGATAAGAACGCAGGTGTACCGAGCGCGGTCGACGAGATTCAAGTTTTTACGAAATTTTACATTTACCACTTTGTTAAGCATTATAATACTACGTATTGTCAAAAGTTAGATAAATTGGCAATGCAATAAAACAAATATTTATTACAATAAATTTTTTTATTTTCTACAAGCTGTTGAAATGTGATAAACTATTAGAATCGATATGGTCCTAAGAAATTAAAAAAATTCAATGATAAGATTCTATGATTGTAAGATTTTTCAAGTGTTTTTACTTGAGGGACGATATAACATAAGAGTTATATAAAAAATATTGGTGATTTATGAGATTTATACACAGCACACTACACTGTAAATCAAAATTAAATAATACTTTGATCAATTTATTTTGCGCTATTTGTAGTGGTAATAAAATTGTTCTTGCTGCCGAACCTCAAACCTCAATCCAATAATGCGTAACTTCTACGCGAAGCGCCTGCGAGTAATACGATTTTTTTAGTTAATTTGTCTAAGTGAGGCTTCCAGTAAAGATGGCTATCCAAAATGAGCCCAAGGTACCTTTCACGTGACTTTCGACTGATGAGTTGGTTTATAATTTTTAATTGTATATTATCAGACAGTTTTTAGTTTTTAGCAGCAAATATTACGTAACTGGTTTTAGCAATGTTGATAGTAAGTAAATTATATTGAAACCATTTATTAAGAAGATTGAGATCACCTTTTACGTCTTTATGAATTGATTCAACGCTGTGACCAAAATAGAGAAGGCTTGTGTCGTCAGCATACAAAGTAATATCACCTTTATCTCATGGATATCGTTTATGTAAATTAGGAACAAAACCGGCCCTAGAATTGATCCTTGTGGAATTCCAAAGGAAATTTGATTGGGCTTACTTATATGTAATGTGTGCCAAGTTTTACTACTCGTTGTCGGTTAGTTAGGTAAGATTCAAAAATTTTTAATGCGTTACCGGAAATACCTATTTTATTTTATTTACGTATCAAAATTTGATGGCTGACCGTATCAAACGCCTTTTTTAAATCAATAAAGAGGCTAAGTGCAATTTGTTTTTGATCGATTTTATTTTTAATGTTTGTTATAATTGTTTGCACTTATTAGGTACGTACGTTCCATCAGGCGGTGCTTGAAGAATGACATAAGAAATAATAGCTTCTCAAAACAAAAAATAAAACGTAGATATATTGTTTGTTGGAATAGCAACAATTTTTTAACTCTGTAAATCTTTGTTCCAAAAAAAAAACAGTTGTAACGGTCAGTATCGCGCAAATGATAATTCCATAAATCCTGCCGAAGAGTGCTTATTCGTCTTGCGCCAGAGACTATCTACGTGTCTGCCGCCCGTCTCACAAGATTATAGTGCGTTGCCTCTCATTGCCTCTTCCTCAGGATACGCCGATAAAAGTGCACTGTTGCACTCGGCTTAAACACCCATTCATTCATTCAAATCATTCATTCATTAGTGAGCATTTACAAAGCTGTTTGCGTTCGTGAGTGGAAGTGTCGATTGGATTCCATAGGTTTTAAACAACCTTTTTAACTGTCATTGATGAATGTAAAAGAAGTTATTTCGTCTTTGATCAGGTATGTCACACTTATGTCTATTTTAGACATATTATGAATAAGGAAATAAGTCTACTTTTAGGGCTTACATACATAAATTCCTTATTTATTCGAACACCATATTAATTAATAAATAAAAATAAATAAATATTTCTAACAATCACACCACATAATCTAGCCCAAATTAAGTATCATTAAGAACTTGTGTTATGGATACTAGATAACGGATACTAGAAACTTAAGAAATATATAAGCACTATCAGACAGAATCCTAAATACCACTTAGAAAAAGGTATTCCTCTTCGAAATACCTAAAATCACAGATTAATTTTGTAACTTTAAGGAGATTCTCAAAACCGTTTGTATTTCTATTGCTTGTAAGTGAGGGCTGAAATGAATGGCTGCAAGAAGCGCTGTTTCAGCGGCGTGGTAGTGAACGCAAGATGTAGTCGCGGTTCCCACGACCACTGGGAACGCGGCGCGCACATGTGCGATTGCGCGGGAAAACTCACTCCATCTTTTTTGTTTCTTCTTAGACTGATACGTTGGAACAAAATAAAGTTTACGTTCTTGTTGTTTTTGAGGTTTAATGACGACATTGTTTCTTAGAGGTAAGTGTGTAGGTAGATGTGGTATTGTTTTTTCATTGTACCTACCTATGTGGGAGAAAACAGAATATACTAATGGTAATTAGTTGGTCCTATAAGCAGCGGCAGTACTTTTCATTTTATTGCTGACTCTTGATAGAAATGTATCTATGAAGGTGTTTTGGGTAGAGAAATGTCTTTTGAATAAAAAATAACTTTCATTATTTAAGCTTTTAAGTTTATAAAAAACTTATACGCCAGATTAAAGATTAAAAATATCAAGATAAAAGAAATAATAATACCAGCAGGGAACATGCGAAATTCTTAACATATATTACAAATTTCTTTCTGTTACCCATAGGTACTCATTACGTACATATAACAATCTCTAATCCGGCACAATTGTCGCGCATCATCACTCATTTCCATACAAATGAGATGATAATTCCGCCATGAAATAGCGTAATAATTGGGATAGTAAAATATTCGTGGCAATTACATATAGTAGCTCGAGAGGTCATCGTAGTCTGCAGCACCGTTAGGCACATCCCGAGTGACTTGTTCCGCTGCGGGGCTGCCTTGCCTCTAGTACCTACCTACCAGGACTGCCTTCCTCAAGACAACCAGCAACCTACAACCATAATCCAACACCGATACGGACTCTTATCGAATAAACTCACACGCAACTGTCTTGTACACCGTACGCGAGATATCAAAAAAACCAGTTTACGTGATATCGAACCTGTAATGTCAATTAGGTCTTTTTTCTTTTAATACCTTGTATAAGCAAATTTTTGTGCATTTTACATTCTTAATAAGAATATATTTCAATACGAACATTTTTATAAAGCTGGTTTCAAAGAATTTAAATTTACACTGTGCTCGTAAAGGATTATGTTCAGGGAGTAAGAATGCATCATTATTGTACTGATCTATTGTTTTGCTGTGTGTTTTGATAAGTGTTTTTAAAACAAGAACAATGTCGACTAGAGCTTACAAAAATCAACATGTGGTAACCCGCATATGTTTCAAGTTTGATGATTTAGTAACAGCGGCGGCATCTGCGCCTCGAGGCGGGCCTTACGCTCCCACGATCAAGACGTTCCTTGCGATAAGTATTCTGCTGAAGAAACGCACTCCCTAATTTGGTAAGATTACCAATTCTGGCGCACACTAAGGAGCGACATTCAAGACGTTCCAGTGAACATTCTTCCGATTTGAGAAGGTCTGCTTCTTGAGCTGCGGTCGCACTGCACGGTGAGATTTAAATTGGCTGGGTTATACAAGGGTCAGTCCCAATTGACCCCGTTCGTTTTGTGCAGCAGCTGTACAAAACGAACTGTTTCATGCCTGTCCCTATAAACAATGTTTGTATTGGTTAATTTAGAATAGCAATGTCAATCAAATCATGATTTACAGCCGACTTCAAAGTGTTTGACTCCAAATATATGAAGTCCTTCCTTATAATCGTACATTAATGTTACTCAGAGTCTTACTATAACAAAATCACTAAAATCAGATACTTATGTATCGATACTGAGAATAGTGATGTTATATATCAACTTTAACGTATGTTGAGTCCAGCTGATAAATGTGTACCTACCTATTTAATACGCACGATGACGTCACTGGCGCGTCCCGAATGGCCGAACCAGCTCGTACCGACTCGGTCCGGAGCCGCGTTTGAATCATTTTGAATCACCATCAATTGATTCTCTCCAGATGGTGACGAGTCGCTATCGTATTGTTTCTATGACACATTAATTATATTCTTCCAATTTAACATGAGTACTTTACAGTACTTGGACTGACTGTTCAAGGCGTATCATTTTAATAAAGTTCTACAGTCTTGCCAACCAAATATACACGTTGAAATATGTTGCCATCTGACACGATCCTTGCTAGTTAAAACTATATGGCCGTTGGCATTAATTCACGATCTGAAACAAAGTGAGCAGCGCAGTAGAGGCGCCGGCGGAGCAAGCAACCGTGAACTCACAATAGCTCTGTGCAAATTACTTTACCTACCCAACAATTATGCCGAGTATTGGCGAGTATATGACTCGTATATATATTTAAAAACTCTACCAATCCAACTAATAAACTCAAATTTTTATCCATTACAGCCTGACAAGGAGTTTCTGTATTGTAAGAGATTTAAAAACTGTAATAGTTTCACTTATTCGCGATAGGAGAAATAGATTTGTTTTAGCTGACTTTAAGAAACAGCATATGAATGCTGGCATTATAAATAACAACCGCTTATTGTAACAATCAAAAATCAGCTGCATAGCAAAAAAGATTGCTAAATGCTTAATTTTTAATAGAAACGAGTTCAGTGCTCTCAAAATCTTCGACAAAAACTATTTTATTATTATGCTCAAATTAATGAAACGTTCGAAACTACATGTACGCAGGGAGATTGCTTTACCAAGCGCTCTGACGAAACTCAGCCACATATTGGCGTTGATGTAATTAAGACGTTTAATGAAATAAACAATGATATTTTTAAACACATTAATTACAAAAACCTTCCGCTGTGCTAGTACTTATTGCAGTACAATCTGCTTAGAAACTTAGAAACAACTTAACGTTACAACAAAAAAATTGCCAACAACTTAATAAGTTTTACAATGGCAGCTGTACAAAACTTAACCAAAATTTTAAAAAATATGAAAAAAAGACGTTCTTAAAAACTTTGTGTATAAAACTTGAATGTTCGTCAGAGAGACTTAGGCCGAGTGTCGTTACGTTCGAGTGAGCATCAAACCCGGGCCTCACACGAAAACCTATTGGAACTGAAGTGAGTGACTGCTTGTTAATGCTGCTGTGATACACATCTACATAGCTGTGTGTTTAAAGCTGTGACGCAACTTAACCGACGGCCTTACTCAGAACTTGTACGGAGTCAATAAGGTTCGCGGTAAAAGTATTGAAGGAAACGCAATGATTGACGCTTTCTTCAAGAGCAAAATCATTACGTAAATATCAAATCCTTGAATGCAATTATTCGAGCGATCTGAGTGGTAAAGTCTGTTCTTAAAAGCGTATTGCGGTGGTTCTGTCGAAGTATCATATGAGGCGAGTAAACGTGTATTTAATGCCATGCCGCGTGATGCGATACAATCGTCAATGGCGATGATACGTGGTTTCAGCGATACACTCCAGCCGCCAGCGAAGGAGTGAGGATGGCTATCGTGACCAACCTCAGCACACCGAGTAACCTCGACCGCATTCCGAAGCCTCTCTAATTATTCCAAGATAAATCTATGAATTTTTTCTTCGTAGTTTTCCGAAACAGATTATATCTATTTGAAAATAGACTTCACCCCGGGACAGGAACAAGTCTCAGTTATCTGTTATTCTATTATGCATTAACGATAAGCAGGCTGATGTGCATAAAGGCTGATTTTGAAAACACACGTGTCTTTGTGTCGGATGAAAACTCTTTGTTTGGTTATCGAGCATGATTTTTTTTAGAGTAACAATGACGAACCTGTCTGTACCTAGCGCTGTGGAAATTAACTACGACCTTTTAATAGGAGCTTATGTTTACGTATGGTATTGCTAAAAGAAATCTCGATTCTATCGGCAGTACTGAATGACTTAAGTTTTTTTTTGGGAATTGAATACAATTTGAATACAATAAAATTGAATACAATAAAATGTTAAATATAACATAATCAAACTCAATGTACAAAGAATACAAAATCAGCATCAATTTTAAAGGATGGCTTCTTGATAAAATCAAGTATAACTAGAACCATTTTACTAGAGTAGACATTTTGATGTTCAGAATAGAAAACCAACCTTAGAGCCTTATCACTTAAGTTTGGTTTCTTTTGTTTATTTTGAACTAAGCAGGTGTTTAGTAAAGTGGTTGAGGTTTAACGATTTTGCATGTACTTTAATTTTTTGTGAGGTTTCGAACTGTGCGTTTTAATGTTTTTGTGAATTTGCGTCCGTATGTTAAAATTCTACCCGATTGAAACCTGTACATACATTTTTTTATTAAATGTAAAATTGCCTGCAACGTTAGTATTTTACATTTCCATTGTGTGTGTTCAATACGATTGTATAGGACTTATTTGACGACGGTATGATGTAATAAGTTCCTCGGGATCTCGGCGGCGGCGACCGCGGCGACGTCGCGCTCGGTCGCGCAGCGCGGGCGCGCGTCACGCCCCGCCGCCCTCCCCTCCCGCCGCCTTCGACAACAGTCGGCAAAACTCGGCAATCTTCGACCTCCGCCATGACCACTGAGCGCTCAGTCCATTCAGCATGACTCAAAATTTCATTAAACTCACACAAGGGGCTCGTCAAGTAACATTGTCATTAATATTATGAATCCAAAACATAATAATACATGTTCGAAAGAGCAAAATATGTATTGTTATAATGACAATCAAAGTTATGGTCGCCTCCATTCATGATTACAGCGAGGCTCGGGCATTATTTTGAAGATCACACATTCACATTTTAAACAACGGTGATCCAAAGTAATTATAAACATCTAAAGCGGGAAATACAGTTGGACTTTCAAGTCAACATTGGTTAATGCTAAATTCAATAGAGAAGGGCTTAAAAAATAAAGATTTTCGACAGCGGGGCGCGCAATCGACGCAGGCCGGCGTTCTATCCAACTTGCTCACAGTTCGTGACGCCAAAATTGTACATGTCAAATACAAACATTCCTCTAAAAGTAGAATTTGACGCTAAATGTATCCTGGACTTCAACAAGAAGTTTTTACAAGCGACCGTTGACGTAAATACTAACAAATGCTTTAGATAACTATAAATATATAAAATAATAAATAAATATTCGAACTAGTGATGATGTTTAATCGACTGAATTGGTGCAACTGAGATTAGATAATGACCCATTAAATGGCAACGCAATTAAAGACAAATACATACAGTCTATACTAACCATAGACGATGCTTTAGTAACTATGGTTAAATTATTTTCATATATATTTCAAATTGAGCTACAGTAACCAAGCTACATTATAAATTCGAAAGTTTGTCCGCTTCTTTCTGAGCATTTGCCAGGAAAGAGAGCGACTCCGTGCTTTCATGACACAAGCACAGTGCCATACAAGTGTTGTGACACGACGTGACGTGTCTGTTCGTGCCATATTTGATGCTGATTTAGTAACAGCTTTGATGACACCGACTCTAAGTGTTTCCGATTGCGGGACAGTGACTATTCGAATTCAAAATTCAAATATTTATTTCTCAACATTCTTATTGATGTCAAATAAAACATGACTCTACAAACAGTTCGGAGAAACCTTCGTGAAGAAGAACTGGCAAGAACCTTCACGGATATATGTTTTCAAAATAAATTTACAGTTTATCTTTATGTCTATACAAAATTATTCTTATCTGCGTCTGTTAGCTCGACAATTTTCCCTCCCCCAAGTATTCAAACGACGAACACGCCCAAACGACCCGTCCGCCGACGTTACCTACTGGTGATCAACGTGTGGAGTAAAAATCCTCTTCAACTTTTTGTTAATATATGGAGAAGAGTTCCCTTTATTCAGTAGACATGGATCAAAGTCTACGCAGGGATCGATGCCATCGATTTTTGAAATTTCGTATAACTACTATCACAAAAAATATGTCATGTTATTTCTTCGTAATGCCCTTACATATTTGCTTTAAGGGAAATTTGAAAAATCATCTGCGAAAATATAATATATACTCAATTATCGATGTATTTATGACAGAAGATTTTTAAATAGCAAATTAGACTCGAAAAATTATATTAAATATTAAATAATTATGATCTTTGATAAGGAATGAGTATGTTGTGATTATAAAAGTAAATAATAATGTAATATTTGTAATTATAGAATTATCAACTGTAGAGGAATTGTAGATAGATTTAGGATAATATTGCAAGCTGTAATACAGTAAAATATGTGCTCAAAAATTATGTAGAACTCCAAATGTTACCATATTTCTGCGATCAATTGATTTTGATTTTACTTTATGAGAAAACATCTAAAACCCCGAATGCGTTGTTATTTCGTCTTTGTAAAAACTTAGAATAATATAAAACCCGAAACTTATACCTAATAATTAATGTAAAGCTGTGTAAACAAAAATGTAAGTTTTCTCAACGAGGTTAGTGGGCGACGCGAGCGCGAGTAAATTGATCTAGCCATGGGAACCTTGGCTGCGCAAGAGTGGATTCCAACGCTATCATCCTAGATTAGCGCGGAATGCATTTCACCAAAGTACGATAGATTGAAGCTTACGTGGACTTGTTTAGTGACGTTTAGTTCTTATATTTTGTAGGATTTTCAAACGCACAGTTGTAATTTTTTTCATTACGCAGATTGCATTATCGTTTTTTTGGCGCAAACCCTAGAACTTTTTTGAAAGTTACTGTACGTCAATGTCAGTGAAATATAACTATCGAGATAAAGATTTTTGTGTTCCCTTTTTTCTACTTAGAAAAAAAGGATAACTATGAGGGATAGATACGATAAAAAAAATCGTTTTAGGAAGAATTCTGTGAATGTTGTTTTCAAAAACAATAACCAAAGCAATATGTTTCGTAACTTATTTATCTATTTGAAAAATATATTCTTAACAAGTTGGTTTATATTCTTAACAAAGGTCATTTCTGACAACAAGCGTGCGCTGCGCTGGCCGCCAGTTGGTTCAAGGGTGGCTCGCGCAACACAATATTCTTTAGGAAGGAAACGAAGCGATTCAACTGCAGTTTTCCCATGCCCAGAGCGATTAGATTCAGTGCCACAACCACAATTAATACAACTATTTCATTCAATTATAATTGCTATCACCTTGTAATAAAGCATTTAACTGATCCCAGGGGTAAAAAATAGTAATTCAAATAACAGTTTCCTTCTACCGTGTGTCAAGTAAAGTTATCAGATTTTGATAAATTTGTTATGCGGCTGAGGAAGGCTTCGTGTTCCTCTGTCGTGCAGGTAATTGCCCCAGAAACGAGATAAACTGAAAGCTAGAGCCTTCATTGTAAACTAAAGTGAGAGATAACTTAGACGACAGCGAGGTATTTTTAAGAATTCTTTTATTTTGTTTTGCGGTAATTCCTTTGCGCTGCAAATTAGACGGCCGAGCGGTTAGTTGCCTTGCCGCATACGTTGGACGTTTGAGTCCTGTTTGGGGCATTCAATCGTGTGATGAACACAGATGTTTATTCTCGGGTCGTGGTTGTTGATATTTATAAATGTATGTTTATTATGGGTCCCCCCCGATTCGCTGTATGGCATAACACAAGCTTTGCTTGATTCAGTTGGTGTTTTTATCTGGAAAAAAATTGCTGGCTTCTAAATTAAGCCTTATCATTTTTTATTGTAATTGCTAGCTAAATGCCTTCCATGAATTAGGTGCTCGATTGTATATTGAACTTGATCTTAATTCAAATTTTTAAAGCGGTAACACCTCATTGTGAAATGTGTAACAAGTTGGATGACATATACCATGCTTTGATGGAATGTTCTAAGAATAAAAATGAAAGAGAGATGTTTTTGAGAGCAAACAATATAAATGTTTTGGAGGTGGGCGCATTTCAAGCTGTACTTATCCATCCAGCTTCTGCTTCTGCCATAGAGCTCTACAAATTGTATAAAAGTTATATAGGTAATAATTAGCATCTAAGATATCAATAGTTTAAGGTACGATGGGGTTGACATGTCACTGTAGACAAAAACCCGCAATGAATAAAAATAAAGGTTAATAAAAAATTGAAAAATAAACGCTTTAATATTCCTGGAATCATCTCCCGAAAAAGATTAAGAATTCGGGTGGCATACATTGATGATAGTGTTGCCATTTTGGTCCGATACCCGATATAGAAGTCGCATCGAACACAAACAGTTCCAATAGAAAGCCACGTGGAACCACAAATACAACAACCCCAAAAATTTTTATATGATTTCAGCATTTTTTTACAATTTTGATTAATCGGGCTACTTCTAAAGAACGTTATTAACGTGACATATACTTATATGTTGTTTGGGAGTTTAGTTAGTGTTTGCAAAAAAAAAAAAACAAATCTAGAGAAAGGTAGAAAATTTCAATAAAACTTGCGTCACTAAAAAAAATATTTGTGATTTGTTTTCAAATCGTCAGTAAGTGAGGCTATTTATAAAAATTCAATGCTTATATAACGCCGTCGCAACATACACGAATAGGTTAACAAGGCTTCATAGATATGTATCGTGGCTTGAATCTATGTACGATCGTGCATACAATGTTTTTATATATATGTTTGTATAAACTTTGCCTGTGTGAGATGCGACCACGATGGTTGCATGAAAGCATTAGGTAGAATCTACACGCGGACTAAAATTCACAAAAAAAAAATCATGTATAGGCAATAAAAATGAATAAATAATACGTTTAACCTTGTTATAGTTATTATTTCGTGTACAGTTTTGGTGTATTTTGCCAATATTTTATTAGGTGGTCCCAGGTTCAAGTCCTGGCCGGGTGATTTGAATGTGAACCTAAGCCGGCACTGAGTGTACATGACTCACCTCCCCTTCAGGAGTAGACAGCGCCAATCAATAACAAAAAAAAAACCAGTTGTATTTTTACAAGGTTTTCCTTTTTAAGATAAGAAACCTTCACGACATTTTGGTCACCAGTTCCTTTTCACTATCGAATGGTAGTCAAATAGTAGCCATAATAGTCCTTAGAAATCCTATGCTTATGTCTTCAGCCTCAACAAAAGGATTAGTTTCAAGCAATACTGCGGTTTGGCCAATTTACGCTTAGCTTCGAAATAGTGTATGGGTAATAAGTTATGCTGGTTTCCTTACGAAGTTTCCCTTCACCGACTGTTATGTCGTATCTACAGAAACTGTAAAAATGTATTGGTAAATAATTGACAATCACCGGGACCGATGCGTCAAGCAGCCAGCACCTTATCCACTGCACCACCATCATTCTTACACTACGTTGGTTTGTTTAACACCCACAATTTATAAAATTTGTGTTCCACATTTAAAAAAAATATAAGATTTAAATTTTTTCACAGACTTTAAAAAAATCCATGAGAGAATGTAATTAAAGTAACAAAAGGGAGAGGGAAACAACGCAGCGTCTATAAATCAATACCACGACCTTGACATAGAATTCTTCTTCTTTGAATCCTTGTTTTTTCCAGGTATTTAGTCTTCCTCCCATTGGGTTCTGGCTTTGTTGGTAAAATACTAGGAAACTTGGATGCTAGTAGTAAATTGAATTTATAAAAACATTGAAAGTGAAAAAGTGAGAAAGTGAAGAGCTGGAAAACCTCCTGGTACAAGTATTTTGTATACTTAGTGGGTTGGTCCTAACAACTTTGTAAATTTTGTAATATTGCATTTTGAATAAAACATTTTTCGATTTTTCATTTTCGTAGTATAGGTCTGTGCCAACCACGTAGACGCCCCCACACTACTTATTGGTGCGCTACGATGTACAGATAGATTACGTCACGCAAGTATCATCTACGGTATATGTAGACTACAAAACGCGAGGCTGTCCAATTGTCCAAATATAATCCGTAGTCAGCTTCCAAACAGCTGCACACTTTCAGGTTTTATTGTGTAGCGACGGAGAACAATGTGTGCTGCTTTGGTCAACGGTACGTTGGACGTCAATGGAAAGAAAAAGTTAGAATCTTCGACGCAACATCCTGCGACAGGTTCGTTGATAACGAGCAGGAGTCCAGTATGCAACTTGTACTGGGTCCATTGCGTCATGGCCATTGTTTAGTGTGAATTTAGGTAAAGAAATATTTGTTTATATTTGTTTCACTCACAAGGTGATTACGGTAATAAGTGATTCGGTTTTGAAAATCTTGTAAATCGTACTACTTAAGTAAGCCGTAGCGGCAGACCAAAAAGAAGATGGTGTGACAAACTGAACGGATGTACCTATTGCAAAATGGCCACTAGCAGTGGGACTCTACAGGCTCACAATTATAATATAAAGTAATAATATTTTGGAACGTAATATTTACGATTTAACCACTAATAACATACTTTCATCTAAATTACCTTTTAACATTATTCTAATTCAATTATCGATATTAAGAATCGCTTTTTGTTCCAATTGAACCATTCCAATTAAAGCATAGTACTCAAAATCGATAAGCAATCCTCATTGAAGTGAACTCATCGTGCCACTCATACGCATAAACCTCGAGAAAACACCGTCAACTATTATGCACCTTGAAGCAACCGGCATTAGGGTTAATTCGAAATAACAGAGCACAGAGCTAATGTCTAGCTGTGAGATTCTGTATCAATTAGGACAGACTGAGAAACGTTGAATATTTGATTGTCCTGGCGGCTTAGTGAATGAAACATTGATTTTCTTTGGACATAAATATTTGCGATAAACTGATTGTTGGGGTGTTTAGGAATAAATTTTAGAGGAAATAATAATGATAAATGTAATCCCGGACAAACACACTAACTGTATATCCGTAAAGTAAACAGAGCTTGTGTTTTGGATGACCCTTTAGCAAACTGGGGGGGAACCCAGAATAAACATACATATATAAATATAAACAATCATGACCGAGAACCGAGACCGAATTTTTTTTAATTGTATAGGCAATTAAATGACAGCAATTGTTTAGGTATGCTGCCGAATAACGTAGTGGGTAGTAGTAGAGTCCGGTTGGAATCCCGGTCGGCGCAAATGTTTGTTCTCGGCTCATGGTTGTTGATAAGTTGAATCAGGGATCCCCCCCAGTTCGCTGTATGGTCATCCATGACACAAGCTGCACAAGCAATACAGTTGGTGTGCTTGTCTGGGGACTTATTATTAGTTAAGTATTATATTTATTTAGCAAATCTCAGGGTGCTTTTTTACAAGGAGAGTTAATCTGTGGGATAAAATATGGATTTTCCGTAGGACAAGAAGAACTGATAGAAGATATCACTTTTTTTTTAGAGCATTATTTTATAAATTTATGGTCTATGGTTCTTGTCAAAATATAGTACAGTCCGACCAAGGTATCTGTGAACTGACAAGGGCAGTAAGCTAGTATCGTTGAAATGTTGCCATTTTATAATCGGATAACCTATAAAGACCAACGCTAGTCAATTATAAATATGGCAAGCAAATCTCAATATGCCGACCAAGTATCAAAACAACTTGATCTGACTATAAGTGCTTTCTGTAATACTCGTAGTTAGAAATGACAAGCATTATTCATTTATTTTTAGATCAGCTTATAGCCCAATAAATATCTAAAACGAATTAAATATATTAAAAAGCAATTTAAGTGGTGATTATTAGAGAGGCTTAAGTAACCGGATTTCTTAAGAATTATATTTCCTCCACTAAACGAGAAGTATGCATATTAAAGTGCAGGGCTGAAGTTCCGGCGGGAACTGAACCCTGAACACAAAAACCAGAACACTTGTGCACGACTCCCGGGATGTGCCGTAGGGGTGTCTTTAAATATGTTTTCTCATACAAAAACAAGTTCCGGTTTATTGATGCACCGGAAGTACTTGAGTTGCCCTTTCTTGTGATTTTTTTAAAATATGTCATTACTCTCAAAATATGTTGAAAAGGGGTTTGTACCGTAGTCCTAATAAAACAGCTTTTTAAGTTATAATGCAATAATATAACCCCAAACAAACACACCAACTGTACGGCCCCAAAGTAAGCAGAGCTTTTCAAACATACACATACAAATATAAACAACCATGACCCGAGAACAAACATCTGTGTTCATCACACAAATTAATGCCCCAACCAGGATTCGAACGTGGGACCTCTGGCGTATAAGGTACGACTACTCGCCATTCGACCATCAAGTAATTAATAACTTGAGGTTATGGCCACTGCTACTTATAAAGGCAACTTTTGTGCGACACTTCTGTAAATCTGTGGTGAGGTGGCTGCCATGAATGAACTCTCTCCAAAACAATGCCCGAATGTCTAAATAGTACTCATTAAAATGCTGATAACTTGAGAAATTAATTGCACTGTCAGCAATTTAACTACACCTTCCAAATCCTCATCATTATTGACCATCATCGTATTTTGTGTTAGCTTCAACTATGTATAAACTTATCGAATTGAAGGAACTGTACTTTGTTACCTAAAACTGTCTGTCTTTATTCTAACTTCTACAAAGTTACTTATACTAATAAAGTTACGAATCAATACTTGAATACGATAATCATTCATCTTTATTTTTCTCAGAAACTGAGCTTAGCAAAAATGTTTCAATTCTAAACATTGTTTTTATAAATACACACTCAGACGTTGAAAACATAGGAATCTTTTCTGCATTATTTCTTATTAAAGACTCTTGAAAGCAAGAACGCAGCATTAAAAATATCATATTCTTGAAAATGTTTTTTAATGGAAAAGAACACAGAATTCTTTCGAGTGAACTTTTGAAAATTATATTTGTAACACGATACGCGGCTCAATTCAAATCCGAACACATAAGATTTGAACGCGTTACCCTTCCAAAACTTCACCCTTAATATCTTTTCCCGAAAAGGAACTTCAAAAAAAAGGACTTGTAACTTTTTTAATGTGTTGTATATTATTTTTAAATCACCTACTGTGTGATTGAAATGTTTATAATAATGGTATAAGTTTAGCAAAAAACTCTGCCTGAGTTACGTTCCTCGAACCGAAGCTCTTTTCTAATTAAAGGGGATTTAGTTCAAGCATTAAGTGATTATAACAATTAATACATATTTTCTTACTTTTTTACGTATTTATTTAATCTTTTACGTAGATAGGAGTTTATAGATAAACCCCTCAACATGGAAAGTTTCTGCAAATCTCGTTGTTGTTGTTGTGCCTTAGTAAGAACTAAGTATTTTTAAAATCCTTGGAAATTCTAATTTAGTAGGATTAAAATGTTTAGTTAGTACTTTAGTATGGCACTTTTTCAATCAATCAATCAATCAATCATTTATTTGTTTGCCTGAATATAGGGAAATACATAAGATGTTTTATAATGTTTACATGATGTAGTATTACACAGTCATTTTTAGTATGTCTAGAGGCATGTCATTTTACACAGATTCATATAACAATTTTATTATTGCTCCAAACATGATAAATAGTCATAATACAATTGAATTTTTTTTTACCTATGTTCTTTGTCATTGATATAATCGAGTACAGTGTAATAACATTTATCTAGTAAAAACCATTTCAGTTTTAAGTTATTATAATTATTAATTTCTTTAATGGATTTTGGTAATTCATTATATATATTTTCACCATCGACATGGGTACCCTTGGTATTTGATTATCTAATTAAGTTAAATATAACAGTGTATTTTATAAGGATTGTACCTTTGTATTCTGTGATTATTGTAACTTCAACACAAAAATTTAAATTATTTAAATTATTGAACGTGATTTAATATATAATAACGGATTTATTTATAACTTTGAGTACATTTTATTATAGCTGTTTACTAACAAACGTCACAATTTAATAATATTTATTATAGATACACTCAAAGTTTCTAGTGGTACGTTTAAACTAAATGAAACTTAATCTCTACGTCCAAAGTGCTTAGTTTCCAGTCGCACAGGTTTCCCACCAGGGAAGATTTCTAACTACTGCATTCAGAGTTACTTCAAGTATAATCAAGTCCCAGTCTTTTACCATAATTATGAAAATGAAAAAGAAAGAACGTGTTCAAGGAATCTTTTGACAAGTAAAGTCTGAGAGAGAGTTTCTCAGGTAGAGCAACTTTTAAAGCCTCAAATAATTGCATATGACAATTAAGTCATATGTTTCTTTCGGAATGCGGCCGTGAACGATGCCCATGAACTAAAAAGTGCCTGTTTAGAAATCGCTCAAAACAGGCCGGCGAGAATTTTTGTTTTTTGCATGCATTTACTTTCACGGAACATTTGTAACTACCACCAGGATACTGTGGAAACGATGTAAGGAAACAGAAATATGACTCCAGTTAACATTAAAAAGTAATCAGAGAGTTATTTTGGTTCCAAGGCAAATTACATTGAAATGTAAAATCGATTAGTTTATGGTAAAAACATCAGCAGAATCTACGCTAACAAGGTGACGTGTTCTCTTGTAGAAATATAGATGAGTGTTATAAGTACGCATGGTTGGACCTCGAAATGTACCAAGCAGGCTCTATGATCGTGAATAACGGTATCTGCTTTTGAAAATACAAAAAAACACCTCCATTGTTTACTTTTTTTGCACGCTCGGGTTTGTATGATAGTTTAAGTACGTTACGATCAAGCCGAGAATTTAAAATATTTATGTTCTCACCAAAACGCTGCCGAAATATTTGATTGTTGTCATAACTATTCAACTTTCAATCCACGGAACCTGCTTATCTACGTCTTTCACGACGATAAAACCTCTACATTCACTCGCTCGGTACATGTTCGCTAAATTCATAATATACCTATAACAAAACTACACAAAAAAAAGCTAAGAAAAGTTCACGAAAGAACAATAATCACGTCGTACTTAAAGCTAAGTCTACATAAAATAAGTTAAACATAAACAGTAAATCTATTAAAAACATTAACTTGACTCATTGTAAAGTAAATTAAAGTACACTATGTATGTCGCCACATACTTGATATAAACAGTCATTCGCAATTAGAGTTTTAATGAAACTTATCAAACACAAGGTAAGGCAAGGCATCAAGAAGTTTAATGATCTTCTTGTTGCGGAACCTTTTTGGAAGAATAAAAAAAAAAGGAAGAAGGTTTTTGGTGACTGACCTCTTTCCTGGCGGGTGTCTTTCTTGACGGCGCCGGCGCCGGCGGCGAGGGCCGCTAGCGCGAGGAGCAGCAGCGCCGGGGGGTTCATGGCGCACTCAGTCAGAGCATGCTAGCTCGCACTCACTCACTCACACTCGCGTCCACCGCACTCGAAAACGAAGCTCGTCTGTGGGACGCGACGACTCGCCGCGTGCGCAACTACACGCGCTCAAAGACTAAACGTTCCAGACGCGACGACAACGTTACAAATTCAACGCGCGTGTACACTGCTCCTTTCCGCACAAAAGTTTTTATAACATCGCAATAATAAAAAAGAAAACGAAAAATTGTCTGGGCCAGCAAAGTTTTATAATTACGCTAGTAAATAAATAGAAATTTCTAATAAATATTAATACATTTTGTGCATAAACTAATGTAAGTAAGCAGCTTTAAACTAATTGTTGATAGTCTGTTTTTGTTAGCGTGGGTTAACTGTATTCTTTCTCTTTAATTTTTTAATGGTTAATTATCGGATAAGCTTCGGCAAATCTGAAAAATAGCACGGGTAGCGGATTTCAGTAATTTTTTATATTCCAGCGAATATTGAAGTAATCTTAATAAATGATGAGTTATAAGACAGGTTCACTTATCAAAAAACTTTCACAGTTTTACTAATTTAAGTGTGTGTTTTTAGTGTTCATTTTAAGTGAAGAACATTTTTGAAACTTAAACATCAAACGCCAAAGCTGCAGTCGCAGTTTGATGAAATTAATAAGCTGTACTTTCTCAATAATTAAAAAGTTTGCAGAAGTTTGATCCACGTCAATAGTTTTGAAACAGTTGAATATCAAATCAAGTTTGGTCTTGATTTTACAATTTTAACACTAAATATTATTATTCCCTTTTGCACATATATTTTTCTGTTAAAATTTGTAATTATCAACCTTTATTTCAAATTAGGGATCCTAAATGTACATTTATTCTAACATCAAAAATATTGTATTCTTTCAAACTGTCACTCCACTACACTACCTACTCGTCGAGGATTCTAATCTGCGCGAGTTGTTCTATGCGCTTTGTTCAGCGAGGCTGCGCAGCCGCAGGTAAGCCGCGGGGCGCGGGGTGGCGTAACACAAGGGGGGGAGATGCACTTGCCTGGGATGAAAGCCGATAGCCAAGTCGTCTTCGCAAGGACTACAAAGACACCCCGTCTTGAGAGAGACTAAGTACAATGCACGTGTACTGAGAGTTGGTTTGTATGGAGCTTGCTTAACGCAGGAATGCTGTTTTGTTTGATAAGAATAATAATATTTTTTGGTGGTTCATTGATAGATTTTTTCCAAGGTTCAAATTTTGAATTTTAATGTTGACTGGTTGAGGTTGAGGTTTTAATTTTGTCGATGTTGAATAACATGGAATTAATTAGAAGTAAATTTAAATAATTGAACAGAAATGACTAAAATATATTTATCTAAATATCGAGTTACCCAATGCAATTAAGAATAAAATAAAAACGAGGATAAATCCAAGTATATCTAATTGACGGCCAACCTGCGGAAGGCAGCAGACTCCGCCGAGAGCCATTCGCTCCCAGGTCACACGCAGGCAACAGCGGCGTAGTACCAAGCGACCAAGCGGTTTAGACCAAAAGGCTGATTGCGACTCTCCCCTTTCCAACGCTTTACTAATAATAAACAAAACTGTATTATAAATTTACCGTATTATTATTTGACATTTGATTATTCTTCTATGTAATTAAATCTAAATTTTATTTCAATTGTTTAACGCAACCTTTTCTTTGACATTTGGTCAATTAATTTTACTTATATATGACTTAATTGTGTATAATTACTGCAATCTGCATGTTGTGACAGCCTTCAACGGCTGATACATTTAAATATTTAAGTTAAGACATATTGTAATCTTCTCTGGCTGCCCTTATGATTTTTAAATAAATAAACAAATTTTGTGAAAGAAATGGCACTCAGTACTTTGGTACTAAAGTCATTTAAATAACTTTAAATATTTGCATGAAATAACGAAATAATTATTTATAGTGCTGCTGTCAGAATGGAAATAAAAGACGTCACGTTTGGCAGTGGTCTAGTTGGTTTGGTCTATTAGTATGTATTCTAACCATCCAGTTGTGGATGCAAATTGTATTGCCAACTTTATGTTAGTTATTTGCCTTTGATAGTTATATATCTGTCACAGATAGATAAAATAATAACTGAACGAATAGTTTGAGCTATTTAAAGTTTGCAATTCGAACATAGAACATCTTTATAAATGGCGCTTGGCACGAGCGGGCAAACGAAGTGAGTGTTCGGTATGGTGTTAATACTTTTTTAAATTGTCAATTAAAACCGCTAGCTATAATGTAATCTCGTTGGTCGGATTTTTATGGTCCATCCTTCCCTGTACGAGCAATTTGATTATTGAATTAACTAACATATTCTATTAAATCTGCAAAAACATTAAGTATTTACTTTCAAACATAAACAAGGTATTAATTATTACCAGAAATATATTAGGATATTACCCAAATATGGTTGCAAAAGCAAACTAGCATGTATTATTTATGATAATAATAAATCGTTTTTTCATCCCAGAGATCCATATTATACATTTTCTATCACAATTAAAATTTATAATATTATTATGATACAAACTAAAATTAATCTAAAAATTAAATAGCTAAAAGTCTACTTGTAGTTTATATCAATTGTAATAACATTATTAATATAAGTATTATATATTTTATTTCAGTAAAGTTGATTTTTAATATTAGTCCAAAAAAAGTCTAAGCCTTGTTTAACCTGCGCCATCTGTACAAGATTATAGCTGCTTATAAGCACGCAGCTGTGCGGCGTATGATACCACCGATTGAGAAACTTATGTAATTCTTTTTGTCAATTTTGATTACAAAAATGCAAAAATTATTTAAGTCGGTTTTTATTTTAACCGCTTAACCTCTTGTGCCTCAGCCCACTGGTCCTGTTCTGAGTTAGCTAGCACTTGACTAAACATTGTTTTATGTCTTTATCAGTTCAATAGTCTTAGAAAGTGACGTAGGGATTTTAACTAACTAATCGCTCGGACCTGGGCCTTATTGCATTGAAAAAAGTTAATTTTCAGTTAATTTTCAAGTTGGCATTCACAGAAAATGCATAATAATAATCCCCCAATGAAATCATTACATAATAAAACTTCGTGGAAATATAAAAATTTTTCATTTTAAATAAACTTCATAATAATTATCGACACAATCTGGAGCCATAAGTAACACGTTACTGATGGTTAATGGTAATTTATTTTTAATGAAACATAGGTAAGTACCCAATCATTCGATAAAAAACAAATAACATATTTTCATTTGAAAAAGAACGTTTGACAAAATTGTACTTGATAAAATTATCACTTTACAAACTATTGTTTGATAAACTACTCATTAGAAAAAAATTTCATTATGCTAAAACATCATTTCACAAATTGATTATTTTTTTAAACTACATACAGGCATTTGACGCTTGCTTTCTGCCTGGGCGCAATACAGGTTCAAGTGGGTTGGTTACGTTTGTATTTAGTTAATACACGCGCGAGCCGAGCGAGCGAAGCGGCAGCACCCGGCGAAGCGCCAGCAGTCAGGACAAAATTAAGTACCATTTCCAGCTTTTCACGAAAAGCGACTTTGGTTCAAATAAACATCACGACACGAGGTGTTTTATAATTAATATAATATAATATAATTAACAACTGAAATATTTCCTAAGTAAAACATTTGCGAAATCTGTATTATATCAAATGATTATTTTTAAAGTAATATGTTTGCGAAATGAAAGTTTGTCAAAAGATTCGTTTTTCAAATGTTCTTTGTAAAATGATCTTTGGTCAAACGTTTTTTGTTTAACAGTAGTATACCCGAAACGTAGTATGTCAGCGGGCTTGTTTTACGGATCCCGTGAATTTAAGGAACCCATATTAAACATACAAACGTAGAGATATACATGATGGCTTTTTGGCCACAATTCTGGGAAACGTTCCTAAAGATACCATTTAGTGAAAACGAAAAAGACAAATACAAAAATGTTAAGCCCTTTATAAATCGCATAATTAGTATAAAATACCATAAAGGATTTTAATGCTCGCGCGTGTTTTAAAATTTTAATTAATATAAAGATTTGAACCCGAATCCACTTAATTAGGAACTAAAGCACAAGTGGCCCTAGGCCATTTTTGAATAGTTACCTAAAAGACATTTACTCTTTTATTTTTATATCGATTCACAAGGGAATAAGATGACAGGATAACCAAAATACCGAATATATATATTTTAATCACATCTAATCTAATCTAAATAAGTTATTTAAGAGAATCCATTTAAATAACTTAACGAGCATAAAGCTTAAAGCTGCTTACTTATTCCCTATGTTATTAAAATATTTAAGCAAATACCTAAATACTTCAAATGTATACAATTGAGTATTGCAATTGAACTTTCTAAATTACCAAGTACATGTTAAGTTAGAAATATATATTACGTTAAATAACTGCTACTTACTATAAATAATTTTTGTGACTTGTATAAATGTTATTGAAAATAAGTTGAGAAAATT
This sequence comes from Marasmarcha lunaedactyla, assembly GCA_923062675.1. Taxonomy (NCBI): domain Eukaryota; kingdom Metazoa; phylum Arthropoda; class Insecta; order Lepidoptera; family Pterophoridae; genus Marasmarcha; species Marasmarcha lunaedactyla. The sequence continues at coordinate 4,041,495 of OV281339.1, read as the reverse complement.
TGTAATAATGATAACAATAGGATACAAGTTAAAAGTTAAGTGCAGTTAGCAAAAGCAACGAGTTGAAATTATTTGAATTTCAGTAAACAGGTCAAAAGAAAAATGTAAATCAAAACCTATGGAAAATGAGGTAAAAGTTTGCGCAAAGTAATATTAATTTTGTAACAACATCCAAATTCAAAATATACCAAAAAAAGCAATTTTTAATATTAAATGATTTTCAAAAACCAAATTCAAAATTATAATAATTAGAATTGCTATGATTTTTAAAATTCGTTTTTAGTTTTAATGCCTAATTCACCTTAAAATTTTGTAAGAAGTTCCAATCATAACTTTACATACCTAAGTTTAACTAACACAGCAAAGAGATATATTGATTGTCACTCTCGGAGCTCTTACGTGCACTGCCAAGAATTATTACTGGCAGTGCAAATTTATACCCTTTACAATATGAATTTATTATATTTCATAATTTTACCAGCGCTTTCTATCGGATAGATATTTAACTACACTTGCAACTAACTTCTTAAGTTTAACGATGTAATTCAATTGTACCTATACAAAACCAAACATTTTCTTAAACTTGTAATAGGTTTTTATTTAGCAAAAATTCATAGATTCTAAAATGTTCATAAAAATTAAGCCTATATAATTTTTTTTACAAAGAACCTTTTCAATAACGTATATCTATATTAACTATGGTTAAACATGAGAACTACAAGCTCATTGAGAAGGAAATTACAAAAAAATTTTACGTTAAAAAAATGCTGCCATCTATCAAGCTTATATGGAACTATTACGTCAAGAACTTCACCGGTATTGTGCGTGGGAGTTGCTTTGTACTCTCCGTTTTTGCATCTTGATGACAAAAATTTCTTATGTGCAGTCATAGGTGGCGCTTATTACATATTTTTTATAAGCGATAAAAACGACCTAAAGTAAAAAGAGGTTTGAGAGCGTAGTTGTAGGTAGTTGTCGGTAAGTTTCACAAAATTAAAGTAGGTATAGGTAAAAATCAATGAAATATTTTTCGGAATTAGATAAATACTAGCTCAACGGATAATTTAAAAAGTGTATTTCGATTCCTAGATCCACGGGTTTGTCCAGGTTGTTGTAAACTGTTACTTCCTTGGTTATTAACTAATTGCCAGTATTGTGTTTGGATTAGATTGACAATTGTAGATGTTTTGGTTGTTCAAATTACATAGACAGACACACCCGGAAATGTTGGACTAATATTTTATTACATAGCTCTGTAGATGATTAAAATAATTTCTAACTGATATCATATATAACGCTTTCAAGCCTAAATAACCCAAACGCTCATCGTGAAACTTGCATATACGTAGTGAAGGGATATGGGAAGAAAAGGATCAACCTTTTGCCCTAAAACAGCCTTATCATCGAGGGGTGCGTGAGCAAAGCCGCAGGCGAAACCGTTCTATGATACAAATGTGAATGTTTTTGTCTCCGCTTGTTTGGTTTGATAATGATTAAAAAATGGTTGACGGGATTTGGGTGTAATTTGGTTCACAGATAGAATTCTATAGTTAATTCAACTCATTCAAATTCGAATAAATTTAAATTCAAATATTTATTTCTCAAAATTGACAATAACTAGTTATTATTGACGTCAAATAAAACATGACTACCACCAGTTCGGAGAAACCTTCGTGAAGAAGATCTGGCAGCAGTTGCTGTATATGTATGAACAAGCTTAATGCGCACATAGGGCCTTTCGCACTGATGACTTGAACTATGTATATTTGATTAACTAAACTCTAGCCTTACGTAAATACGAACGATGTTACAGGCAAACTAGTAATATATATATATATATATATATATATATATATATATATATATATATTATATCGCTGGTGTATTCTATTATTTTGTATCGAACATTTTTAAAATTTTATTTATTCCTTAATCTAAATAATGACGGCACTTCACTGAATTTCAAGGATGTAAGAAATGAATAAGCACGTTGATAGCTTGCTTTGTAACTAAATATTCTACAAAATGGCTAGCGGTTTTGCTAAAAACTAGCTACTTTATAAAATCTCTAATTACACAATTCGTCGACTACACATATATACCCACTATAAAATACGTAAAGACCGTCATAGTCATAGTAAAACGTGTCTTACGACGGCCTACTTACGGTCCTCACGAGATCTGCCAAAAGTCAAGTCCCGTCACTAACGAATGATTCACCATCGATTCATAATTCGAGCATAAATTCTACTATAAATAACGCACTATTCATTCGTCGGCGCTTTTGCGCTCAAAATAGAATTACAACAAACTCTCGCGAAACTCTTTCGAGGGTCGCTAAGATGTTTTGAGTTTAGTGACGAATTGTTTTGATTCTATTGTGACATCGAGTAATGAGCAGATAAATCTTTTGTAGTGTTTGTATCTTACATATCTGAGGCGTTTCTTAAACTTTTTTATTAGCAGGCAAGCGATACATGATGGCAAGTATAGCATCCGAATCCATGGATATGGTTAATCGTAGGTGAAGTGAAATAGAATGAAATATTTATTTTTCAACATTGACAATTACTTGTTCTTCAAATTCTTAACGTCAAACAAAGCATGACTCTAACACCAGTTCGGAAAAACCTTCGTGAAGAAGAACTGGCAAGAAACTTCACGGGTTTATTTTTTTCAAAATAAATTTATAGAGTCTCTTTATGTCTATACAAAATTATTCTTATCTGCATCTGTTAGCTCGGCAAGTCTTCCGCCCAAGTATCCAAACGACGAACATCAAACGGCACCCGTTCACGAGTAAAAGCGGGACCCAGCCATCGCCCTCCTCAATCATATTATAAGGAAGTGCGCGATCCGTCACTCGAGGTGTTGTAATTAACGAATATTGCTGGTTATTATTATGTCGGCTAATGATGCGTTGTAGACCGCTTTAGTAGAAATGTCTCTGTTCCTATGACAACATTGCCGGTTCCTTCCATCTGACTGTGATTTCATATTATGGCAGTCAAAATAGACGAGATCTTAACACAAGAGACTACTAACGTCAAAACCGCGGTAACGTCGGTATGAGATATCCTATGGTAGTTTTGGGTAACTTATCATTCTAATGATGAAATAATATCAAAACTAGTTCCTAGTATCGTTGTTCAGCACACTTGATTTGTATTGTATTGTATATATAATAACTTGTAGTGTAATGAGTCTTGTAGAATTTGTTGGTTACGGCATCTACAGGTATGTTGGAACAACTCGGACCCCACTCGGTATCGTTTTTTGATAGGACAAAAGATATTTTTTGTATGATGTTTTAAAAGTTTGTAACAAACCCATTTTTCGAAGTGGAGGTGGTATGTTGTTCCAAAACTTTGCTGCCGAATCCTGAAAACTACCACGGAAAGCAGAACTGTGGTACAACGGCATACTTAAAGGCCAGCTAAGTGAGCGGCAATCTGGACTTAGAACGCCATTCTAATTTTTGCAGTAAGTATTCAGTTCTAGCAGTAATGATGACACCAAATAAAAGGAATGCAAGGTGAAGTTCCCTATGAGGTGTTATCTTTAAGGGCGTAACACCCTAACAGCCCGGCGTTATTAAGAAAGGGAGTGATATGCATGAGGTAGGGAACCTTGAAACAGAAACGAGCAGAAGCGTTCTGCACTCTCTGAATAACACGGTCCGCCTTTTTTTAAGTCGGTTGAAAAGATGAAATCGATACACTTCTTCGATAGTTTTTGAATGAACTTCTTTGAATGAAATTCACTTATTTTGAATGAACTTTAAATTCTATGCATGTCTGCTGCACTTCGTTTTTATAAATAATTTCATCTAAACATACATGTACAATTTAGAAACTTATAAAAGATAAATAAAATAATAAAATCTATTTATTCATGCCACAATTGATCAAATAACAATAACAATATATTTTTTCTCGTGATTAAAGCGACGTAAGTAAGTGGTATGACACATTACTAACACCCTAACTAGATAACGTTATAATCTGTTTTAAGCGCTTTATTAAATAAACATAATACGATACGCTCACTTTATACCAATAAATGTACTAATTTACTATATTCTCCAAACGTACTAATTTACTATATTCTCCAAACGTACTAATTTACTATATTCTCCAAATGTACTAATTTACTATATTCCGTATTCTACCTAGTACGAGTAGTACAGTAGTCTTACCGCAAATAATTTTTATACTGTGGTTCGTCCAAGGTGTCCAGAGAGTTTACTTGGTTAGGGCTCTTGCGATGTTTGTTAGTAGGGGTTGGTAGGATACACTAAATGTCTATGCTTACTCCATGAGGATAAGAGGCCCTTAACCACTGAAACAAAAAGCGGGAAAGTTTTACGTACAGGTTTAACGTGTATACCTTGTAGGGAAGATTTGTTCGTTTCTTTTTGAGTAATCGACAAACACAACAAACATTCTTTCATCATACTTAAGGTATATACTTTAACCCGTGGTTCTCTCAGTGAAACCGTGCAAGAATTTCTACTGGCTATATAATCTTTAGACGATCCAATTTATTTAAAGACGTAACAAATTGCCTTTAATATAAAAGCGTAGTGATGTTTTTTTTATAAAAAAAGACATACCTACAAATTGAAATTCAGAAAAACGTAACTACTTGTTTTGTATTAAAAAATATTTTGACGGCAACCAAAGAAAGAAAAAAGTTTTTTGGCCTGGCATATGCTTTGTAATTAGTGTACGATATTACATGGTTAGAATCCGAAGGATATTGAAGATTTTCTGTCTTTTTTTATATATTTTTTTTTGTGATGTTCTTCAATCTCAACACATCAATGTGACAACGAAAACGAGGATGTTTCGTACATGCCAATCTTGGGCTTGAATCTATTCAGTGTACTTAGACTTATGTCAGCCAAATGAGCAGATAAAAAGCGACTTTGTTACATAATATATAGATAATATATTCTAGAAACGCGTGACAATTAATCTTGTAAAAAAATTGGTCAAAGCGATTTTCATCACTATACAGTGGACCACGAAATCGCTTTTTGTTTGACAATTTAAATGAGATAAGTTATAATAAGCACTCTAGAGATTGTTGCCCGAAAACACTCTCTTCAGTAAATGTATTTGTTAGTCTTAAGTTTCTGTTGTACAGGGCAAGGCCGGGTGCGCGGGCGCGGGGCTTGCGAAACTCACGCGCGTTCGTTCTAAATTTAAATCTAGTGATGTTCTAACATATCCGTGGATCACTGAATATTTGTGATCACCTGTGCCACGACCTGGGCGAGTGGAAGCGTCTCAAAGTGCTATTTTATTGACGTGGCGTGGTATAGACACAAATTTAAAATTAAACTTATCAGATTTCATGGGATAATGCATTCGAACTGTCAGTGCATACCAAAAGTATGTTTATAAGTATGTCCCATAGGGATAGTTGACAATCAAAGGGCTAAATTCAGCTGTATGACTCATAACAACAAGTCCTATTTTTGTTTAGGCTGGTGGTCACAAATAGCTTTGTTAAATTGTAATTCGAGCTATTTCAGAAAAAACCATTGTCATTTATACAAAATACTATGTTATATTAATTACGTTCTGTTATAATAAATAGTATTATTATTTGCCTCTATACAACCCTGTAGGCATGAAGACCAAAAACGTTATGTAAGAATCGAAATGTGGAGATATTATATTACCTACATTACGCTTAAAATCGTCTTAATACTCGTAAAAGCACAAGATTACTCAGGTTTCATGCCTATAATTCTTCAAGATTACCCTTTTTCTTATTAACAATTATGGCGCTTAGCTGCAAATGTACATATTCAGAGCGGTTTTTTGTAACGCCATCTGGTGGGAAAGAAGTCTAAATACTGGAGGTAGCAAGTAACATTTCTTGGTTTTTAAAATAATAACAGAAATAAAATATATCTGAAAACACTCTTGCTACGGCCGGAAATGAAAAAGGGTAAAGTCTGAAAAAATAATACTCTGTATTTTTATGGTATCATTGAATGATCAACAGATTGATGTGACCTATGTAATAAAATTTCGAATCACTATTTAGATGACTAAATGGCAATCATATTTTGAGATGCTTTATTAGAAGCGTCATAAATGTGTAAGACATGAGAAATTCAATTATGAAAAGTCACTTTTGAAACGAAAGCGCTTCGGTCCATAACAATAGAATCCTCACAGCCTATGTGAAAAACAATTTCAATACGTGGATCAGCACAAACAGATGGCCTGTGAGATGAGAGTATTAATGAAGATTTTTTTATGAGGATGTGTAAAAAGCTATGCAACTTTCAGTGCGTTACGAAGTAAGATTTATAATACTATTTTAAATATTCACAACTACTCACAATCAAAAGCTATTGGAGTGAAAACTAAAAATAAATTCTAATAGTTACAGAATAGAGCTCAAACTGATCATTAATAAGTTACTTTATTCGATTTTTCCTTCAATTCAAATAATAATAATAATAAACCCAGACAAACACACCAACTGTATGGCCCCAAAGTAAGCAGAGCTTGTGTTATGGATGACCATACAGCGAACTGGGGGGGATCCCAGAATAAACATACATACATAAATACAAACAACCATGACCCGAGAACAACCATCTGTGTTCATCTTGCCAGTTCTTCTTCACGAAGGTTATTTCGAACTGGTAGTATAGTCATCTTTTATTTGACATCAATAAGAACAAGTGATTGTCAATGTTGAGAAATAAATATTAATTAGTATTAAATTAAAGGCTTGAACCTGGGACATCCGGCGTATGAGACAGGTATGGCGTATCCACTACGCTACTCGGCCGTCAAATAATGTTAGGTTTCATGGATTTTCCGTTTATTTAATTGCTCAAGAACGCTAGAAGGATTTGTTTGCTGATTTTTTGTGTGTTTTTTAAAATAGAGGGTATATTTTTTAAAGATTTTAGACGGTTCGTTTTCTAATGGGGCAAGCGTCTAATAATAATAAACGCTGTCTTTCATTTAATTAAAAAAATAGGAAGGGTTCTTTAAAGTAAAAATTGCTTTGTCCAGTATTTAAAGTACTGTCCCGACAGGTGTCCGTCGATACAAAATTCCATCGTGTATGTTCCTTCGACTATACATTTAAAATAATTCTACAAAACGGCTAATCGGTTGCGGAGTTTTAACGTAACATCGAAAAGAACGCCATATTTTTTTCCTGAAATACATTTTGGTGATTATGTTTTCAAAGTTCCAACGTACACAAAGCTTTGTTTCTGCCAGCTTTTCTGCCAGGGTCGACCCAATTGGCAGACGACGGCGACGACTCATGAGTGGTATTCTACTTTAGTTCATTTCCTGGAGTTCGTCAAACTAGATACACCTACAGCTGAGGTCTATGTACTGTAAAGGGGATATTTTTGAGGGTTGATTCAGAATAATAATAATTATAATATCTAATAATAATTATACAATAAACCAAAACAAAACATACGTACTAACTTAGGGCTAAATATTTTTTTTCCTGAGGGTCTTAGGACTGGATAATTAAAAAATTCATTGCGTAACAAACAAAAAAAATATGATAATAACAATCCTACTAAATTACATTCAGGTGCAAAGAGCAATGTTTCTTAATCCGCGACGTAAATGCTGTCGCTAGATATGGTAGCAACATTTTTTCAAATAAAACAAAAAAAAAATAATAATTTATGATCAATAGACTCTACAAAAACAACAGCACGGCGCGGTATTAACTAAGAAAAACGTATGCGCAGTTATCTATCTCGCAGTTATCGTGCGATAATTGCTGAATGTCGAAACATATTACGTATAATTTGATTGCTGTCGCACTGTAATAATCGCTTGTATGTCATACAGCTGTTTTGACAATTAGCGATTAAAGAGGAAATAAAGCAAGAATTTGTATCGCGTTACTTAATAACTAAGCCTACGTGTTTGAAAGTTATTTTAATATGAATAACGATTTATAACTTTTTAATTTTATTTCGAAAACCAATAGTAAAGTTTAATTCTGAACAATACGAACAATACATGTGATTTAATAATGCCAATGACAGGTTTTCCTAAGAATTAACAAAATGTGTTCACAATCAAACAAAATTAAGAGTTACGCCGAAGTACCATATCTAGGCACACCATTTATCTCTAGGTTAAAAGAAAATAGATGTACATGTGTGCATATATATATAACCAGGGAAAGATTTTCTTCGTATTTTACATACAAAATAGACGGCCGAGTAGCATAGTGGTCAGTAGCCCTGTCCACATGCCGGAGGTCCCAGGTTCGAGTCCTGGCCGGGGCAATCACATGTGTGATGAACACAGATGTTTGTTCTCGGGGTCATGGTTGTTGACATTTATATAATATGTATGTTTATTCTTGGTCCCCAGTTCGCTGTATGGTCATCCATAACACAAGCTCTGCTTACTTTGGGGCGATAGAGTTGGTGCATTTTTCTGGGGTTTAACTTTTTTATTTTTGTAAAATGAATACATTTTTTTTAAACCAATCTGTTCTATAAATTGTTGACATCCCAACGTCAGGGACATGATGCCGTAGCTTCAGAAATGTTGGGCTTCTTCTTAGAGAACTTCTGATTAAATTCGTGACAATGACAGTGACGTTTTGGCAGTGTCAACTTTACGCTACCTACCTAAAGAATTATGTTGATACCGAAAAAAACGCACTCAGTAAAACTGAATACCTAGTCATTTACAGAAATATATTCAAGTTGGAAATATTTCTATTACTAAAGAAAATATTTCTTGGACTTCAAATACATGTAGTACGTTTAGGGGCTCTGAGCCTTTTCTACACAGTTCCACGTTATTCTATCCGATGTTTATGTACTTATGTCATTAAGTCTAGTAACTAAGTAACGAAATAAATATGGTTGTGGGCTTAAGTCCAGATTATCGCAGAATCACTATTTTTTAAATCAATTTTACAAACTCCACGATGTTTTCTGAAAAAGAAAACCACACAGATATATATTTTTAAAATTAAAAATAAATATATGTTTTATAAAAAATAGTAATATAAAAAAGATTTATATAAAGAGAAGCTTGGGTACTATCTAAATGAAACTACCATTAGAATGTAGAAATGCAATAAAAAGTATTTTTACTATGCGATTCAAGTGGAGAATATCGTCAATGACCTCTATCTGTCAAATTTCACTTGAAAATTATGGTCTGCAAGGAAATGTTTTTGGATAAAAATAATGATTTATTTTCTTTATTAATTAAAGTATTATATCGAAAAGATATTTTTCAAAATAAAACTATATTAAAAAAGAACTGTTATGAGTTAATAAAAAGGCACAAACCACCAAAACACTATGTCAAAAATATTATTTTCAACTCTCACGGTGTTGAAATTTTGAGTTTGCCACCTTACAATTCTGATTTAAATCCAATAGTATGACGAAAACGTCAAAGGCCAGAAAGCCAAATTGAGAGTTTGACGCTAGAAGCAATCGCTTGTTTAAATAAATTCTATTTAAAAAAATTATTTTTTTGCTCACGCTACCTAACCGGTTCGAATTGACAGCTATGTCACATTATGGCGCTAAGTTGGTCCAATTGTTATTTGAAATGCATAGTACGTTCATTTATTTTAGTTATTTCATTTTTGGAGGACAAATACATAAGTTTGTATTAAAAATCTTGCCTTTGCTTTTGTTTTATTTTTATTATTTTAACTAATCGAAATAAAACCGGTTTACGGTTTGACTCTTAAACCGTAGTAGACCTTTAGGGTGTGAGTATAAGAGGGCCTTAAGATTAAGTTCATTATGGCCCTCTCGCGAAAATTTAAGATAGCGGGTTCGTTATTAAAAATGTTTAACCGTCACTTTCTGTTTCTATGGAACTGATAGAGACTTAAAATAATAGTATCTATGTCTATATTTATTATCTTCAACTAATTTAATTTTAAGAAAATTAAAAAATCATATGGTGGTACAATTGATATGGCAATAGAAGTAATTTGGTATTATTTTTATTTATTTTGTATCGTATAATTGTAATGGCCGTTTCTTAACAATTATACATTCATAGTGTTCTGAATCTTGTAGACAATTAAGGCTTATTGGGTAATTGCTGAGAAGCTTGGCAACAGTGCCGTAAAATTTATAATAAAAGGATAAATATAAAAAAAGCCAAAATTATAATATCTTTTACATTTTATATTTAACAAAGAACTTAACATAACTGGTGTGTCGGAAATTATTCTAATTAATTATAATAAAATAAGTCTGTTTCTTTTCCAAAATGTTTTATATCTCTGCTTACTCTCGGTACAGGGGAATCTGAACCTTATTCTGTAGCTGTCAGTAAAATAATAATAACGAGAATTTAGTTTATTTTTATTTAATGATTTATTAATTTACACTTCAGCGTAACTACAAGTTAACTAAGCATTAGAATATCAGTTACATAAAAATTACTACACAGGGATTTCTCCAGAGGACCGTATTTGTTGGAAAATAACAATGTAGTTTAATATCGATTTGACTAATAAAAAGTATAATTAGTAAAATTATTTACAATTTAAATCATTTTACCTATACCTGAGTATAAAAACATAGCATAGACATACATAACATGCATACATATAAACCTGTATATTTACTTCATTTATATAATTACATTTTTTTATAGATAAAATGCGTTCTTTTTCTAAGGTTTTATTTGTTGAAGATATTGGGATATGCTTCTTAAATGTTTGGTGTATAGTAATTGAGATTAGTAGGTATGTGTTTGCTAAGAGCAGAGATCTCCCATAGTTAAAGGTATTTTCAAGTATATATAAGTAAGTATAGGTATCTCGTGGATAGACGTGTAACACCTTCGTCTTCATCGTCACTATCATCTCACCTGAAGGAATTCAGGTGAGATGATAGAAAACAATCGTCTAATCCTTTTTATATATTTATCCTTAATAATATATATGTTCCTCCCAGCTGATCAATCTTAACGTAATGAAAACCTCACACGTTTGGCTACAAGGTGGCGTGGAGTAAACAATTCGAAATTTAAAATAAGCGCGTGTGAGTCACGCTGCGTTCGCGTACCGACAAAACTAGGCGAACATAAGATGGTATAATGTGTTTATCTTTTCGGGATATGTGGTTTTCTTGTGTAGATTTCCGTCCCTGTAAACATTTTGGGTTATATAATACAAATTTACATATATGTACATTACTGTATGTATTGTATTTTGAAATACTATTACCTTGTTTACATCACACGGGTATCTTTATGAGTCTGTAAGCCAAGCAGGACTTTTAAGTTGCGGAAATGTACTTAGGAATTAAATTCTTACGATTAATTGAACGAAAAGTATAAAAATAATAAATAAATATATCCCCAGACAAACACACGTACTGTATGGCTCCAAAGTGAGCAAAGCTTGTGTTATGGACGAACGTACAGTGAACTGTGGGGCGACCCACAGTAAACATACACATGGAAACATAAACATTTGTGAACCCAGAACAAACGTTTGTGTTCATTACACAAATGATGCCCCAACCAGCACCGCAACAGCCGTCAGCGCTAAGCTACAAAGTCCGGTGAAATTTTAAAGGTCATAAACATCCTATTTATATAAAAAAGCATCGGCAACTTTATAATATGCATTGAGTATGTTTTTCTCGTAAAATTAAAGTTAATTTTACTACAAAAAATATATTTGCCTTTTTATGAACATAAGACATTAAAAGGTATACAATTCATTATACATCGCGTCGTGATGAGCCAAAGTTATATCATCTAGGAGTCTACCCTTGTGTCCATAAGCTTTTTTTTGGCGCCGAAGCAACAGCCTCTCGGGAGGCAGGTGGAAGATGCGTCATGCATACCTCCGCAGGAGCCGCATCTGCGCGGTGATGTGGGACTCACCAGAGTGGAACCTACCCACTAAAAACCACCTCGTTGGCTGTAGGAAATTTTGCCGTTAGCCTTCATCGGAAGCGACACCCGTTGGGAGGTGGGTGCGCTGGCGGAGACTCGCTAACGGGTCGTACGTCGGATGTGAAAGTTGCACTGAAGGTGCTCAAAGGGACATGAGGTATGGCCGGTCTGGGCAGCCTCCAGTGAAGCCGGGACTGCGCACAGCGGCCGAAGCTTGATTGAGGAATCAATTCATTTAAATGAACCTATAATGAATTGAGAAGGAACTATGCTCCGCCAGAGCTAGCGGTCGCTCTGTAGGAGAACGTGAAGCCTTCAGTTTACGGGCTAAGACTGAGATTTCCCTAACATTGACGTGTTTGATCGCTTCGCAAACGATACGCATATCGTCTGCTAGCGAGGGTTGGGATGTAGGAATGAATGGGCGAGGAGCCGAGGTGGGATTCGGAGGTGCAGCGGAGCGCAGTCTCCAGTTCTCTGGAGCAGACTTGGGCTGCGGAGACTTTGCAGTCGGAGGAACCCGGCTACGCAGCGGCGGAAAGTTAGCCTGAGTAAGGTTCTCCCCTGTTTGGGTGCCGCCCTCTCAGAGCTTGATCAGATGGATCGGAGTGCACGAGGGCAGTCCCCGTAATTTGCGATGTGACCGCACTGTCCACAAAGCACGTATTCAGGAGGGGAGTCGCACTCCTTGGCACTTCACCAAGGAGTGCGATTGCACGAGGGTGCGCTCTTGGGAGCTGTGCGCTTGCGGCGCGAAGGGGCGTCCGATTCACACTCCATGTCACTGGAGGTGGGGGATGCGGGAGGGCCTAGGGCCATAGGGGCCTGAGGGGGCCTGAGAGGGACCGTGAGGTAAGTCCGCTTTTAATGCATATTTTATGCATTGGGTCTGGGTCCATTTCAAAACCGAGAAAGGTAAGGTTTTTGGCTAGGTTCGTCGCGAAGTCTAAAAGGCTCCGCGAAGCCGTTGCGAAGGGTTTGGGGAAGGACAACAATATATATATATATATATATATATATATATATTATATATATTATGCACCTACCAACGAAGACTAACTTCCTAAACCTCCCCATACCCGCTGTAGGGTGGTTGGGGACGACGCGGAGCGGTGCCCCTAATTCGTGCAGCACTATTCCGTCACCCTGGGAAAGGCCCATTGCACTGGGATCAGGACTTCCGGTTTCTTACGGCCTGAAGGGCCAATAAAGCGCACCGGGGCAACGCTTACAGGTTTCGTTAGCACCGTGAGGTATCCACCTGTTCACGGAGAATTTACAACGACTCGAAGTCCTGGAACGCAGAGCTTGCCGGAGCGGCGACGGCAACGAAGATCGCGACTACGAGCTGCAGGCGACGATGTTGACGATGCGTCGTGAAAACGACGGACCTATGAAATTTAAGAAGTTACCTTCCATAAGTGGTCTGTACGTAGCATTAATGCACCACCTCTGCCCAGAACTTAAAGGGGTGTGGTGTGATAGAATTGTTTTATTAAATAACAATCTTAATCATATATATAGCACGTAAACGAAAGGCATTTAAAGTATCCTTATAATTCTATTTTGTTTGCAAGAGCCTTTAAGAAATCTAACTATTCCATGGTAACCTCATTTTTACAAAGTTTTTGAATCGCATTTTCCAGAACTTCTCCTTATTTCTTTGGAACAGTTCTGAAATATTTGCTTGTGCCTTTTGGCAATAAAGATTAGTTGAAGCGTATGAACTATTTCAAATTCCTTTAGGACTCTCAATTTAAGGTTGATTAATCTTTTCTTATTTCTTTATTCCATATTATGGTTTATTGTCTACTTATTAGTAATATACATGATTTTAACGCCCCGTATATTGATATTAATGACATTTTTACTTTAACATACAAATTAAAATTTCCAAGCTTGATTTTAATAATAATTTTTAATCAAATCATAACTTTGTACCGTAGCGTAGGTTGGCAAAAGATATTTTCAGAATTTTAATGTATCTGACGCAATAAAAAATTATCGTAAGAATTTTTGCTACAGTTTTTGTTTCAATATGTTCTCTTGTTTTAAAAGTATTTGTTTTATTCATTTATTAGGTATATCGAATCGCAGGCTACTTTGACTTATTACAATAATCCGTAGCACTCAAATGAAAAATATTATTTTTGGAAATGTAATATAGTTATTGTTTCAATGCTGTGTTGTTATAATAATAATAAATAAATATTTCTAACTATCACACCACATTATCTAGCCCAAATTAAGTATAATTAAAGAACTTGTGTTATGGATACTAGATAACGGATAAATAAACTTAAGAAATATATAAACACACATAGATATTTTTTTGTATATAAATATTAGAAATAAACTTAAATAAACGTAAATACACATCCATGACTAGAAAGCAAATATAATAATATATCTGCCCCTACCAAGATTCGAACACGGGACCTCTGGCATGGAAGGCAAGGCTACTTACCTCCACACCAAACAGGCCGTTATAAATGTAATGATTTAATATACCTCAAAGTGTTGTAAGTATTTAAGTTTAAGTTTGTAGAACAAAGATGGCGTATGTATATGTGAATTTGACCCTGGACGCGGTGTCGTGTTGTCTGATGTTGTTGACATTAATGGACTTTAAAACACTTACTCTTTACTTGGGAGACCAGGTAATGTCATGATTTTAAGAACTATAAATAAAAATATTTTGAGTAAAAAACTATATATGACGCCTAGAAAATTAACATTATTTAGTAGAAATGTTTATTGTATGGCTATCGATATATATAATAAGTTGCCCTTTAGTTATAAAACTTAAATTTTAATGACTATAACCGAAAAATATATGACTTATAGATAAAAAAATGTTAACTACACAATTGATGAATATTTTAAAGACACTCAATTGTAATTAAATGAATCTATATGTATAAGTTTAGGAGTCATAATGTTTTGTAATACTTTTATAACATTTAAATATTAATATTTGTAAATACTATTTTGATATTATTTAATTGGTTTTTAGATAGTAAATCGTTTTGTAATTAACTTCTTATAAATATTTGCACGCATGTTTAACAGTAAAAAATATAGAACTGTCAATTTTAATTAAGAACTATTTGTACACATTTTTTTTCGCAAATAAATTCATTTGATTTGATTTTGATTTAACAATCCTAAACGTTGCTGTGAGAGAAATAATAATTCATAATAATATAAAATGCCTAAAATAGTTTGTGTCTTCTTGTATCTAAATTAAATATTCTTGTAGATTGTATTCTCAAAAAGTGTAAAGAATAATATGGTTAAAATGAAAAGTCATATTAATGAATATTTTTTCCGTTACTTTATGAGTTTCATATCTATTGAAGAATTTTTTAAATTTTTTTTGGCAAAATGAACAGTGATACATTTTAATTTTACAATTATTATGTTGGTACACCTCCAGCACTGTTCACAGATTCGTTACATAACATGATTATACATAAACATTTCTGAGAGTTGACTAAATAATAATTCTAAGTACGTTATCAGGTATCTTTACATTTGAATATTTTTGAATTTTAATCGAATGACATTTCTTTATTTAAACAATCAGTCACATGAGATCTAGTGTACCCTAATAAATAAAATGTTGAAAACAGTTATTAATTATGTGTTAATGAATAATAATAAGTCCAACTTTAGGCCATGTTGTCAGTAATTTTCCCTAATTATGAAATGAGACCAGAATAACATGATGCTAAATCTAAAAAAGTAAAGCGACATTTTAAACTTGTTTGTTGAATAAGAAAGCTCAATATCCATTGGTTAAATATTTTGACACTATCTGCAAGACGCAATGTGGTATAGTACCATGTATGTGGTATGGTACTAAAACTAAATCATTATGTATTTCTCATAGGATATAATTTTAAATAACGTAATTTTTATCTCCACATTTCAATATACATTAGAAACAGACAGATAGCCAAGTGGACAATTCCTCAAACACATCGCACATTCCATGATTTCCCTGTAGAGCCCGCATTTCGTTGAGCTGTACAAAGGTGGTCGGCATTCCTGTGCCGACGTCGCCGCGCAGAAATAGCGGCGCGTGGGCGGCTTGCGCCCGCGCACCTTGCAAACAATTATTGAGAAAAGTGTAAACACCTCGCTGAAAACTGAGAGATTTGGTTTACAGCTTCAATTTCTGTACGATTTCTTGGTTTAGTTTTTCATTGGGACCAAATGAGCCACTGATCTGCGTATGGATAATCAAATTTTTAATATATATTTGAACTGCTTACGTATTCTAATGTAAAGGAGGGTTTAACGCCACATAGCATTCTCCAACAGCCATCCTTTACTTAGTAGATAAATAAATTTGGGTAACTATAAATAGTTTAAATTAAATAGCATTGAACGATGTGTATAAGTATATATGATACAAATCTAGGTGGTATATCAAGAATGATTCAACCCGCAGCCAAAGCATTAGGCGATTGTTGTAGGAAACGGAGTAAAGTCAACCCAGAGAAAAGTGTGGCAGTGTACTTCTACTCTCAGCCTGCTCTAGGACAACCTCTAGGATACCCTCTAAAAGATTTGGTTAGATCACTAGCAGTATTTATATACATTTGCTTGTCATATCTGTGAATATTTGCCACCACGGTGCGTCACGCCACCCGGGAAGTGATGTCGTCCGGCGAATTTTCAAGCTCCTGAGTTAGACGCGTTTCACAACAGACAATTAACGTACTTACTGGAAGTTGTTATTTTGATATTACGAGTAATTACCTCACCTGCTTCACATTATACAGTCCTTAGTTTGTTTCAGAAAAATATGTCTACGTTTTAACATTATGGCAATTTATTAGAACTAGCAGAAATTAGTTTAAATCAAATCAAATTCAAAATATTTTATTTTGTTGGTATACATTTAATACGCTTAATGAGAATAAGGCGACCATTAACAACTTAGAACTTTGAGTTTTAAAAGGTAGGTTACATGTAGACGGAGAGGAAAAAGAAACATGGCGGAAGAAAATTACTCGGTTCTTTAAAAAAAAACATTCTACTTTGAGAGTTTCAGTTACTGCTACTGGGGGGTACTATAAAATATGAAAGTTTCTATCGGTATTAGTTTCTATTGGTATGGTGATTTCAAATTATAATTGATTATCTGATACAAACGAATTTTTATTTTTATTATAAGGCTAGTCTAAAAATGTCTGTAGCATACATCACAAATTCGCTTCAATTCCCAGCCGTGTTATCGCCAGCAGTTGCATTATGATTCACATTAGCCAGTCATCGTCTTCGCGGTCTATAAAGATTATTTTGATCTTAACGTGTTGCTTAAAGGAGAGTGGCCATTGGCTGCCAACAATCTGCGCTATTTATATTTGGTGAAAATACCATACCGAGACGAATTTAGTGAGTCGGTATTTTGATTGGCCGGTGAGGTTGCGTAAGTCTCTAATTGGTTCTTGTAATAAACCGAAACTGTGGCGACTCGCTGTTTTGATTCAGATGGTGATTTAATTCTGTTTGCTAAACAATGGATTGTAGTTTAAATTGACTTTGGATGTGTAATGTTTTTATGAAATTTTGAAACGTGATTTTATAAATAAATAAATAAATATTTCTAACAATCACACCACATTATCTAGTCCAAATTAAGTATCATTAAGAACTTGTGTTATAGATACTAGATAACGAATAAATAAACTAAAGAAATATTTAAGCACAAATAGATTTTTTTTTCATATATAAATATTAGAACTAAACTTAAATAAACATACATACACATCCATGACTAGAAAGCAAAAAATAATTAAAGTTTTCATTTGTAAGGCTTCTTAAAAAATATTCGGAAGGTATTTCTAAACATTTAAGTATAAAATGCAAATAAAGTTTTAGTAAAAAAATATTTGTAGCTACGGCTCATCAATTATACTTAATATGTCTAAAAAGAAATGCTATGTGCAATGTTTTTGCCGTGATGTCAATCGAGGCACTGCAAATACGGTTCGTCGCAGTAAAATAGGAGATTTGAGAGCGTTGAAGCAGGCATTTACATCTTATACACATCACTGCAATCGTATTCGGCTTTTCAGTCTACATACCTCCCAAATATTGCTCTGATGAC
This sequence comes from Marasmarcha lunaedactyla, assembly GCA_923062675.1. Classification (NCBI taxonomy): domain Eukaryota; kingdom Metazoa; phylum Arthropoda; class Insecta; order Lepidoptera; family Pterophoridae; genus Marasmarcha; species Marasmarcha lunaedactyla. The sequence continues at coordinate 4,023,447 of OV281339.1, read as the reverse complement.
GTGAATCGTCAAGAAACCGAAAAGTACCTTAATTTGGTAAGTATTATAAATCTTCAAATTCGATAGCTAAGATATTCATAGCAGATCACTCACTCCCAGTTTCTCTCTCACTCGGTCTCTTTCTTCTTAGGCCCACCTGGTGATATGTGGCATCAGCAGCCATGGATATCAAGGGTCGTAGGTGCTTTGTTTATTAATATTGACTGTGACTATTATATCGAATATAATAATGCGTTGACGGTGGGCTTTAGTTGGATTTGCCTATGTTCCAGTAATTGAACTGGACGTTCCTTCCCTTCGACCGGAACGCAATCACGTAAATGAGATTATTATGGTGGTCAAATAGGTAGGACGACCGGTTATATTGTCCAGAAGCTATAATAAAATAAGAAATCTACTACAACCAAGTATAGTGAATGTATCAACGACGTCACACCCCACTTCTATATTCCTGCAGTCGCACACTACGATGTATGGACCAAAAAATTTGTGGAGCCTGACTTCATGAAAGACGCGTATATTGTTTCGTAATAAACTGGTCCAAATCGTTAATACAGCCACCCGACTCCTTTTTTATCGCCTAGTCGCACAAAAGACAAATCTAATGACTTGATGCTTCCGTTCGACATAGTGCGTAGCAATGTAGACTGCAAAGAGCTGGTGGATGCTGTCATGTTATGTGTACCTGGCTTGCGAGCCCAGCGTCGCATTCCTTCACTTTTCAAAATCCGTCTGACGAAAACGAACTTTGCCCAAAACGCCCCATTTTCCCATTTACCACGTATAATGACACTTTCTCGGAGATTGACTTGTTCTGCAGTAGTAAGGCCATTTTATTCGAATATGTATTTATTTTTAAGTTGATAAGCGTACAAGATAATATTTTTTTTCTTTCCTATTTCAACGCAAGTTTCGGTGTATAACATTAAAATAAGGTTTTTTTTTCACTTCGCCGTCACTTGGCTTAATTTTATTATATAATACATGCATGAGAAGCCTGTAAGTAGTCATACTAGTTATAGTACACTTATATTGTAATTCATGATGTAACACTGTTGGTTTCTGAAATAAATAAATAATATAAAATAAATAAATGAATGCAACAGCTAAAATATAGCACACTAAGTAAGTTACCAGTCAACAAGTCATCAGTGGGTTTGTGAGTTCCAGCAGCCGCGTGCATTCCACGTAGCGCGCCGCCTGGGCAGCGCTGGCCCAGTTTCCGCCGGCTCCAGGTACAGATATACACTAATATTTACTTATCCACCTGCGAGAACATCGCGACCATGCGTACAGTTGCGTGCAGAAGTGAGTTTATCTGTATTTAGTAATATATTTATGATATTAGTTTAGGTTTTGGGCTATTTGCAGATTCGAAATTTAAATATCTTTGATAGTTAACCTTGAAACTTATCTATAGTAATAACAATATCATTTATTTCATTCAAAATCAAACAATAAATAAGTACATGTAAAAATAAAGTAGACCTAGGGTCGGCACTTCTCGACACCAGATTCATACTTGATCTACTTGAAATTTTTTTATCTTATTTGATGAAAATGATCACACATATACAAAAGGCTTTCTAATTTGGTTCATCCATTTATTTATATCATATTTTAATTAAAAAGTGCCAAGTCGAATCAGGCTGTAAAATGAAACAAGATCAGTTTTCTTAAATTTTTGTAACTAAAAGTTTATTTACTGAAAAATACACTTGACGAAGTATTCTGTAAAACCCATCTTTATTTCAAGTGCCGTAAGGACCAATCTATTACTTAAGAATCTTGTGACTTTAAACACCTTAGCCTTTCTTATGTTAACAAGGTTTATGTGTATATAGGTAACGCCACGGATAGGCCTTGCGGCCTTACCAGCACGTCAGAATGCCGCGATATTGTAGTAAAAAAGTCGAAATAAATTAAGCAAAAAAAAATGTTAATTTGAATATATCGAATGATATAAAAGAATTGAAGAACAATACATCCTGACTTGCTCCATTTTCGGAGTAAGTAATATATCAAGTGAACGAAAATATAATAAAAAGTTATTAAGATAAATATTTCCATTACCTCGCCTACCGACGTAGAGCTTTAGTGTACCTACTTGAAGGCATAAAAAACTTTATAAAACGTATAAAATATTACAACGTATAACACATTACCAGATGTACCAACATGATAATAGATCTTTCTCGACGAGTAATGGAGTGCAAGCTCAGATTCTCAATCGCAGTGTCGCCGTTCCCTAGTATGCGCACGAACGATTCTCGCCTTAACTTGAGCTGCTACCAAACTTGGCGGTACCATCGGGGAACTCCCAAGTGTTGTCAAGTTAGGCCGAGAAAAGTGTTAACAACACAACTTGGAGCTTTTTGCTTTCTTTAAAATTTTCACAAACTGAAGTAATCGAGTTAATAATTAGTCTTTCGAGCACCGTTCTTAAGTTACTATGAATTTGATGTATTTCCGTTCGTGACAGGACAAAAAAGGTTAAATTTTTCTTTGTTTCATTCTAAATGTTACAACTAACAAATCCCTCATTTACCGTAAATACATGTTAACATCTTATCTCAAAAGGTGTACGAAATTTACCGCACTTTAAAAAAAAATTGAATTTACCAAATATATAACTACCCACATTTTTCATGCCACAATTGTTTTGCTGTCAGAGAACACCTTGTAGTTGTTCGTTTGTGTGAATATTCTTTAGTTTTAAAGAGCTGTCTTAAATTGTTTGAATTGAATTGTGTAATTTCATAGTGAATAAAGCAGTTTGCTGGACTAATGTCATCCATCGAAGCGGACATATTTACAACAGCACCGTCTGTGAAGGTCGCAGAGGTAAGCAGAACTCCCTTTGTATATTGAAATAAATATATTTAGTATAATTACTTATTGATATGATAAGTTTAATGACATTTCATAATTTCTACTTGATTCCTAGTGGAGTGGCTATATGTGTTGCGAAACTTGACGTTTGTTAATGAGTCCTTGAGTTTTTTGTTCCATTGTTTCTGGTTTCATTTAGTTCTCTGTAACATCCAGCATGCATTTACCATGACTCCAAGTGTGTCGGATTCATACAGTCTGTGTAGGTAGTAGGAAATGTTTAAGTTAGACTTGGTATCCATCCTTCTTATGACAGAAGTGCTCAGTAGGGACAACAGCCTCCGAGGACATTTTAAGTAGGACTTGCTTTCAGATTTAATTTGTTGTCAAGGGTTAATTTTTTTATGCGTCGGCTATTGTAGCTAAAATTAAATAAACGAATAGAATAATATTATTAAAAAATAGCTCTTGAACCGTAGTTTTTTATGAAATTTAGCCTTTCTTATTTCTGTCTGGATGATGTGACATTCTAAAGGTCAAAATATTAACGGTATTCATTTTTTTTATTTACTCATTGCCGACAGATGATACACAAAATAGACAAAAAATGTAAATTTAGATTTACGTACATTGTTTTTAGAGTTTATATTCCCTATTTATTCCTGTGACTGCACTCTATTCCTAATATGTCTTTTTATGATATCACTAAGGCAGATATTCCGTACAGTTGTGACGACCGAAACTGCTTGTTAGAGAAAGTTGCACCTAAAGGATTTTCTTTCCGCTTATTACTTATGTTTAAATCTGTAAATTATATGGGAATCTCTTCAAGACTTGAACATTACTATCGACATATTTTTAGATTTTTAAATTAGAATATCCTGGTTTAACTTTTATTTGTAACTTTTGTAGCATTCGATTATTTTTATTGGAATATTGATTTAAAGTGCTTTGACCTTTTATTATTATAGTAGTGCGTTCCGTTTGCCGCTGACAGCGCTATCAGCGCTAAAAGTGCTCAAAACCGTTCCGATTCGTTTGAGCGCGCTAAAAGTGTTATTAGTGCTATTGCAATCGGAACGGTAAATATCGCGCTAACATTCTGATTGTTCGTCGATTAAGTCTAAAGTTACAATTTCATTAAGATCTTTGACCCTGAATGAAGCAGGAGCCATTTTTTTTTACATTATTACAAAACAAAATGAATAAGCAAGCTTTTAAAATCTTTAATCGACTAATAAAAACATCAACAAAGTAACGTCATGTGTCAGTTTTGACAGGCTGCTCACAGCGAGCATGCTCCGTAGCTTGGGCACTCTGAGCGGGAAGATGGCGGCGTTTATGACGTCATTGATGACGTATCGATATCGCTGTGAGCGCGCTCACGGGCAATAATCGCGCTATAATCGGCAAACGGAACGCATCATAGGTCTGTTGAGTAACTCACTTGGGTTGCACAAAACATTTTTTATTTTACTCGTAAATAATATGTAAAAGCTTACAATATTTTTTAAACTAACATTTTAATTATACCTATACTATTGGCGCTGTAGCATGGCGCGGGTGACAGTTGCCTGTATGACGTTGACATCTGTCAGTGCCACATGATACGTCTGTGGCGTTACGTTATACGCATAAAACTTTGCTTAGTTTTTCTTTCAATTTGATTTTATTTGAGACTAGAACATTCTGGTTGGGTTTAATTTAATTTACTACAGTTATTAATGATTTAATATATTACGAATGTGGTACAGCTGAAGTAATAAGTAATAATCTTTGTGCAATACTTACTGGTAAAACATGTTTATTGTATTTTATTGAATAAAGCTTTTTTCTATTCTATTCTATAATTTCAAATCGCGGCAACTTTGAAGAGTGAAACGAAACGTTACTGAAACTGTCACCCGCACCATGCGCAAACAGCGTAGAGGCACAGAATACTATAACATTGTTAATTAAGGAAAGGAATTGAAAATGGCGGTGCTTATCATGTTCTCTCGCTCGCACACTAGTGCCGTCATTACTCACTCTCGTGCGTACGGTAAGTAAAAAAAAAATTAGTCTTGATTTAAATAATATTCGTCTTTTATTTTAACCAACATCATAATAAGGATTCTTTGTTATTTACTTTGCCAGGGGTACACATAAGGTCCTTTCATCCCGAAAAAAAGCACTGTTTCTGATGAAAACAACAAAAACGTTCTAATGATAATGGATGGCGCCACGTGTCTTTCAAACTTTCATGCCGACGAAGCCGCTGTCAGAAGCAAGTTTGAAAACCCGATCTTTTTTTATTATTTTTGAATTGAAAAAAGTCTTTTGAAAATTTGTATGCTAACTGTGCTACCTGTCAATGCAAGTACAAGCCGCCATTTATGATTCCTTTCTTTAATTAACTATGTTATACTACTTTGTACAAAAAATTGGGTTCCCGCCTTTTTAACTAATCCTATTCTCTTCGCGCGCTGACCACTGCTTGCAAAAATGAACCTTAACGCGATTGCGATACGGCAATCTATTTTGCTAAGGACCACCGGTGATCCCAGGGGCCGGTAGGTATTTAGGGCGCGCAAGCACAGTACAACAAAACCTTAGGACGCTCTCCACCGCTTTTTTCCATCCATGCCGTCGAGGTACAAAGTCCGTAGACCGAGAAATGCACTCTCGGATCCCCCCGATCAGCTCTCGGCTAATCTGAATCAGCTTAAGGCTGCCCAGGCCGAGCAATAATCTTCATCAAAACTGTCACTAGCACCTTCAGTGATTAGTATTCTCAGCGGGTGACCCTCTAGCGGGTCCCTGCTTGCGCACCCAACTCCCTACCCGGGTGTCGCTCCGATGAAGGCTGACAGCATTCCCATGCTACAGCCGGCAAGGTGGTTTTAAGTGGGTAGGTGCCACTCTGGTGAGTCCCACATCACCCCGCAGAGGCCGGTATTTTCCTGCGGCGGTATGCATGACGCATCTTCCACCTCCCTCCCATGAGGGTGTTGCTTAGGCAGCATAAAAAAAAATCGAGTGACAGAGACCTCCTAGAGGTCCCAGAAAGCGGTTTCTCCCCTCCAGGTTCCCCACAACTTCTGGATACCACATCCTTTGTAAATCCATTCACTGGATTGAGTGATTATATCTTTCTCATTTATAATCGTATAGATACGAAGTACCCTGTGTAGTTTCAGACTCCAGGTCTCCTGCGAACTTTGCGATGAAATTTAACCTGTTCATTTTCCGCAAGATAGGTGGGTCAACTCATTTGTGTGCGTGTGCTAGTATATACACAACTAAACTTTGTGAGGCAGCCGCCATCTTGTCTAAACGTAATCTCGTCTCTTTGGTATTCTCAATCACTACATTTTTCTCACGCACACAGTTGCTAAAGTTAGTTGTGTAGGACTGCACGCACAAAAAACTTCTATACAGTTCTAAAAGTTTTGAGAATTTATTTAATCTCGTTACCTTGTTGCTTTGTATTTAACATTCACTTGTAAAGCAACAAATCTTTCCCATTTAAAAAAGCAGTATAGACGTAAATTTGCAGAAGTAAATGAACACAAAATAAATTTAAATAAAAGCCGGTTTCTTCGCGAGTGTACACCACGACCGAAAATAAAACTCGTTTATTTAATGCGAGAGACGTAGAGAAAATATCTTGACATTTCGCTTACCTACCGACAGAACTCGAAATATCCCTCAACTGCCCAACCAGGAGTCGGTGACTCAAACCTCTTACTCATTAAATATTTTGCTCACAGTTCTGAATAAGTAAAATTTTGTAAATTAAAGGCTTTTGTTGTGTGATGGATGTTGAGGTTTATACGCGTCGTGGATGTTTTTCATTAGTACATAAATGTACGCGTATAAGATGGTAACGTCCATGGTTAGTTTTTAGTTTTAAGTAAAAGAAAGAAATCATTTGATGGCCATTAGTTAAGGTCTGTATAAAAAGTAATTATTATAAAAGAAAAGTTATTAATAAAAATAAAATAAACGGAGCAGAATTAGTTATATCTTATCAGTGTTTTTGGCTGTCGATTATTATTATTTATAGAGGCAGTAGGGTTTCTTTTTGATAAGACCTCGTTTGGGGCGGTATTCCAGTCCATCATTTTTAGCAGCCACGTTTTCTCCACAGGCAGGAACAGCAATTTAAATGTCAGCCGTTTGTCGGCAACACATCATCAATCGATAATCAATAAAAAAACTGTATAACAAATATAATAATAAATAAATAAATATTTCTAACAATCACACCACATTATCTAGCCCAAATTAAGTGTCATTAAGAACTTTTGTTATGGATACTAGATAACGGATAAATAAATAAACTTAAGAAATATATAAGCACACATCGATATTTTTTTCATATATAAATATTAGAAATAAACTTAAATAAACATACATACACATCCATGACTAGAAAGCAAATATATAATAAAATATCTGCCTCTACCAGGATTCGAGCCCGGGACCTCTGGCATGGAGGCAAGGGTACTTACCTCCACACCAAACAGGCCGTGAATATAATTAATTAATAACACCTCCGATTACTGATGTCTGTGGGCACAGATGCTACTCACAAACAGGTCGATAGCGCGCTGGTTTTTCGGCTATGACAAAGTTAAAACTATGCATAATGATGATTATCATGTCAAAAGATATTTCTGCCTTTTTCAGATCTTGTATTTCTAGCAGTGTTTTATATAAAACTATTTATATAAAACTAATTTTATATAAAACTAATATATAAATAAAAATAGAATATAAAAAAAATATATTCAAAAATATAAGTTATGTAAATAAAACAAAAGAAATGTCCCAAAATGCAAGGAGTCTGGGCCAGGTCTTTGTACACCATTTTAAAGAAATAGTTAAAGATGCTTAGAACAATTTTTGATTGTTGTTTTGTTTGGTTATTGGCAGAAAATAAAATTGTGCATTATTAGTGTGCAACACAAACAAAAACTATCATGGCGGAAAAAATGTCACTTTGACAGCTCAGGTTTACTTACATCTTTTTGTTTTGTGTGTAGAGTAGTATCAATGGCTGGTTGCCATTAAGTCCAAATAATTGAATTGAATTGTTTTGAGTATTTTTAGCTTTACCGTTGTAAAGTTAAAAACAAACCAAAAGAAAGAACTCAAGCGCAAACGAACTATGCAACACACAGACAGACAACTATCAATGAGATGTGAGTGAAGTGTGCTGTGAGTGAGGTGGCTGTCCCCTCTGCTTAGTAAACTAACTTCACTTGACAACTTCCGCCATAGAAAAGACTCATTATCAACGTTGCCCGCTAGAACTAACACAAATAATGTTGACTTTTTATTTTCTTGCCATCTAACTACTGATTAAATCAAATTATTTGTATTTTTTCTATAATTATCATTTATTCGTCAATTTTTTTTAATGGTGTACAAATACCTATCCTAAGTTGTGACATTTCTTTTCCTCGTAAATTTAGAAAAACCCTTAGTTAAGAATCGTTGCGAAGTCCTATTGTCTGGTGATGATACTTACTTCTTATTGAAAATTAAATCTGATTTAAATTTAAAACAAACAGACTATCGAGCAGTCAACGAATGTATCTTTAACGCAGAGAAGTGGTTCTCAGCTTATAATTTGCTGCTCAATGAAAACAAAACTAAATGTGTTAAGTTTACTTTGCCAAACGTCAATCAAGTAAGTACAAATATTGTAGTTAAGAGCCAGGAACTGTGCCTCCTGCTAACTCAACTGTATTTCTAGGCATATTCTCCAGCGGGGAGAGCATGTTGATGGGTTAGCAAAAGCTTGGATCTGCAGCATATGCTGTTAAAAAATACGACAGATTACAAATGAACTACATGCTCAGTTAGTGTATTTCGGTTATTTTCATAGCTTCGTGACATATGGCATTCTGTTGAGGGGTAGTGCTGCAGACATCGATACTGTATTTATTCTGCAGAAAACGGCCGTTTGCACAATCTATCAGCTCGGTCCAAGGTCGTCACTTAGAAGTAAATTTAATGAATAGAATATACTTACTTTTCATTCCCAATATATTTAAGAAAATTTAATGTCTGTAAACAAGTACATAATCATGTTCAAATAAAAAATATCTGTACATTGTTACCACAAGAGGAAGAAATAAGTGGCAGCGTATAATAGTAGGCCTCATAAAGTCATTGACTCATTCATGGGTATATGCTTTTATAATAATGTTCCTGAGGATAACCAAGATCTTCCTCCTGACAAATTTAAAGACGCTCTAAAGTGAAAGTTTTATATAGATAGTTTATAATAAGCTTTAGAGCTTATCTATCCGATTATTTGAACGATAAAAGGCCTTGAGTATAATACCCTCATTTACACGATTTTACAAATATTTGTAATAAAAACATGTGTAATGTGTCTGTTGATGTGATGAATATCTAAAGCGTCATTGTCACTAAAGTACGTCTTCTTATGGTAGCATCGGGTGATGGGTCGCTCACTTCCCTCTAATATGGTTGAGGAGGGCGATGGCTGGATCCTGCGTTAACTCGTGAAAGGGTGCCGTTTGAGAGTGTTCGTCGTTTGGATACTTGGGAGGACCGCCGAGCTAACAGATGCAGATAAGAATAATTTCGTGCAGTAATAAAGAGACATTTTAAATTAATTTTGAATAACATTCAATACGACTATGACCAACGATGTCCACGGGTGGATGCCGCTTGCGTGAATCGCATGTTTGTTTTTGGATGAAAATAGTAAAAAAGAAGTATTTGTAATATGGCTGTTCATTTAGATTTAAATAAATAAATAATAAGTCCCCACACAAACACACCAACTGTATGGCCTCAAACTAGGCAGAGCTTGTGTTAAGAGGGGAACCCGGAATGAACATTAATTTGCAAATATAAACAACCATGACCCGAGAGCAAAAATCTGTGTTCATCGCATAAATAAATGCCCAAGCCAGACAAAACCGACAGACAACTTACTAGTATTGCACGCCATTAGCAGCGTCAGAAACTAAATGATTACATGCAACGTGTTAACTTATAGATACTTACTGAAAAAAAAAAAAAACGTAAATGTAACTTATAGAAGTTGACTTTAGTTGGAACACCAATATTACCTGCAGGTAGATAGCCATCTAAATAAAAGCAATTTTCTCAACAATGACGTCCATGTGCCATAGTAGGTAGTAGTACTGCTTCATACGCCGGAGGTCCCAGGTTCGAGTTATGGTCGGAGCATTCATTGGTGTGATGATAACAGATGTTTGTTTTAGGGTCACGGTTGTTGATAATCATTATGTATATTAGTTTTGTGCCCTCCCCCAGTTCGCTGTATGGTCATCCATAACACAAGCTCTGCTTACTTTGGGGCCATACAGTTGGTGTGTTTGTCTGGGGATTTATTTAACATATAGCGTTTCAGTTTAAACATTTTTTTCCCTTTTTTTTTTTAGAAGATAATAACAAATATGTATATTAATATATGTATATACATGACTATGGGTCATGTAAATGACCCCCAGGGTCGTTTTATGGTCATCCATAACGTTGATGGTATGTTTGTCCGGAGATTTATTATTAACTTTAACTACTAGAATAATCCAAGTCATATATGTTCATATAAGTTCATATATGACATTGTAAGTCTTAAAAATGGTAAGCGTTAAACGCACATTTGCTTGTGAATGTGTCAATTACTTAATATAAAATATAACAAGAATAGTTTTTACCTATCAGGAGCGAATTTGATAAAAAAGTTTCTTAAGTTGTGCTACAGACTACGAAAGCACTCCGTACTACGGAACTGCTACGGTGTGCTTGTACTTCGGTAACTTTTGATAAAGTTTGCAACGCCGTTTGTTGGCCCTATTTTTAGTTGTAATCATACAATTTTTTTGCTTTCTCTATTCCCTGTCCTGGCAGATTGTGTAATAATTTTAAAACTTTGACTCTTAGAACGAGGGGTTATTTTTTAGACCTCCGTTTATTTACCAGCAAAATTTTTTAGAGAGCGCATTTTTTTAAATATGTTAAAAATATATAGCGTCGAAGAATTTTATACAAATAATCAATTAGAGATGATAAAATAAGCGTGGAAAGAATTTACACGTGATATAGGGCCAGATGCCGAATTGAAATTTACCACGATAAAGACTCTTCTTTGCTTCATCTTTAAGTCGACGAGTGATTTTTTTGTTTATTGAATCAACGTAGGATTTCCCTACAAATTGACACAGCCTATAAATAAATCAATCACAGAAATTTATTTAATATTGCGGAGCGGTATATCGTTAATTATTTGTATAAAAGTTTCCGTTGACTTAATTATTTCGAAAAATATAATTAAATGCATGTCAGAGTGAGATAGCCTTGATCGAGTTGCGGAGGCAGCGATCGGTGACTGCGATTAGGAGTAATTCATGTTTGTAAACATAACGAGTGGCGCGGGTCGAGAGGTTTAGCCGCAGTACCAGAAGTTCATTGTTAAGTTCAGTGCGGCTGCGAATTTTGGGCAAAACAGATAGAAGATGCCCACGGCTTCGATGTGGCTATAAAAGGCTGAGAGCGGGGAGGGCACGGTGCGGGGGGGCGGTAACTCGATCCCTCCAGGCGGCTGGAGTGCGGGCGGCGGGGGGCGCGGGGCGGGGCGGCCACGGCGGCGCGCGCGCGTTGCCTCGCCTCACTAGTCGAACGGTGCCCGACCGGTAACGTAGCGCCGACTGCCGACCAACCCGACCTGCGACATGTCCGCCGTGGCCAAGACCTCCAAGTATACGTACCGCAGCAGCGGCGGCGGCACCACCGACGTCAACATCGAGTACAGTGCCGACCTGAGCGCTCTCTCCAGGCTCGAGGTACCGCGAGTGAAGTGCTTGTGTAGTGTTTCTCCGAGGACCGACTATCTACAGCTTCTTGTATTTTTCAGGACAAGATCCGTCTGCTCCAAGATGATCTGGAATCCGAAAGGGAGCTGCGTCAGAGGGTAAGTGCGGTGGAAACGTGATCCGGCGCGCGCGCCGCCTTAGCGGGCGCGGCGCGGGCGCACTATTAATACGCCGCCGGCGTGCCGGCAGCGCGCGCCCACCGGCTCCAAAGCCGGGAAAATCTACACATTAACGCTACGGAGTGTAAATTACTAATTGAATACTGACCTACCACTTAATAATGTTCTTGTTATTAAGTTATATTTTGAGTTGTGATATCGTTTTGCTTCAATAATAGCACTAAGTTAAAAATATTGTAGTAAGTTAACTTATAATTTCAAGTTTTACAAAAATACCTATATTTCGAACTAACTCATAATCTTTACTAATTTTTTTTATTACAAAAGTTGTCAGTCCTTAATAATAAAAAAAAGTCCTTAATATCGGAAAAAATACTGGGCTGCTTATTTTTTTTTAATGTTAAAAAATGTTGAGAGTATAGAATTTTTTTTTGTGATTTATCTAACTGGTTGTCAGGCTGCATGATAATGATGAGTGCATGTCACATCGGTGGAGTGAATTTGATCTCTTAAGATATTGTCGCGTTGCTATTTTTGCCGGCACCGAGCCGCGCTCACGCCCCCGCCGCACCGCTGCCGTGCAGCCGCCGCACCTTCGACTGCGCGTTATATTTAGCCGGCTGGCGAAAGCGTTCTCTCAAATCTCGAGTTCGCAGTCTTCGGTGGACTTTTGAAACTGGGCCAAACGATGCTCGTTCCCGTCGAGAATGCCACAATATTAAAAATATAATAATAGACTGGGTATAAGTAGCGAATATCTGAGTCAGTCACCGCCACCGTGAGATCCCGTTCTCATTTTATTTTTAGATTACTGAAATGCTAGAAACACGTGAAGGACGTCATTCCATTTCCTTGCATAATTATTTCGTGGCCAGTTCTGTACACTATCAAAACAGCGCTGACCTTGTAACATAGTTTTCGATAAACATTATTGGATTGAAGACTGGAGTTCATTTTTTGGGTCAGGTTGGATGTGTAACTAACAAAATGCTGCAATACTTGAACTTGCAACTGAAAAGCTTGATGATAACAATTATTGTGCTGTTGCTATCAATGATGTTGACGATGATTTGCTAACTGTAGACATGAACCAACACCTTGTAATTGCAGATTGAGAGGGAGAAGGCAGATTTGAGCGTGCACGTCATCCAGCTGTCGGAAAGGCTCGAGGAAGCTGAAGGTGGAGCTGAAAGCCAGGTAATTGTCGACTTTAACTATTTTATTATGATATTTTGTATAAGTTATAAAGCTAAAAAATATATGGGAGGACAAGCAGATTGAAAAAACATAGATGGTCTTTTGGCTGTCATTTTTCCAGTCAGGATATGTTGATATTTTCAATGGCACGCATAAAAAAAGCTTAAGGGTTGAAAACAACACGAAACAATAAACAATCGATAGATTTTTTATAGTAACAAAATTACCTATATCAAAAAGAGTCACCTATACCAAAATAAATGATCATTTAATAAGTGTGAAAATGAAAACAAACATACCTATTATTGTTACTAATAAAAGTATATTTTCCTATGCAAGCGCCCCGATTTATAAGATGATCAATTAACATGTTGCTGCATAAATTGGTATAGCGGTTCAGAAGTAGACGTCCATGCTAAGCGAACATTATTTTGTCATATATTCAGCGAATATTTTATGCTGCTTTGCGATGTTCTTTTCATTTTCTTTCAGGTTTCAGAATACCCTTTCAGAAATACCTGAAATTTTAGTAAAAAACATGCAAAAAGAAACTACTGCTTTTAGATTTTAACACAAATAGTATCGTTACCTTATTAAATGCATAGGTGGCGCCACTATAATGGTCTCGTACGTTTTACAGTTCGAGATCAACAGGAAGCGTGACACTGAACTGACGAAACTCCGCAAACTATTGGAAGATGTCCACTTGGAGTCGGAGGAAACCGCCCACCTGCTCAAGAAGAAGCACCAGGAGATCGTTGTGGACTTCCAGGACCAAATCGACCAGCTTACCAAGAGCAAGGCCAGGTGAGAAACTAGATTACTTATATTTTCCACGAGTTTGCCATGTCATCGTAGATATAAGAATGCAATGCGAACCTTCTATGCGTGCAACGCGATGAAATTTCTCTCATGAACTCATTATAACTGTAATCATCTACAAAAATCGCATAGTTCGATCTTTCGTGAAAACAATTGCATATCAATTTTTCATTTTGTCAACAGGTCTGAAAAGGAGAAATCCAAATTCCAAGCTGAGGTTTATGAGTTGCTGGCCCAAGTAGAGAACGTGACCAAGGAGAAGATCACTATCTCGAAGACGTGCGAGAAGCTGGAGATAACTATCAGCGAGCTCCACATCAAGATCGAGGAGCTGAACCGCACTATCGTAGATATCACCTCCCACAAGCAGCGTCTGTCCCAGGAGAACATCGAGCTCGTTAAAGAAGTTCAGGACCTTAAGGTAAATTCTATCATTATTAAATTTAATGTACAGTACAAAAATATTACAGATTATAAAAAAAATTATAAAAGATCTAAACGTTGAAACTTGGACTTATAAGATACAAATGCGAAACGGAAATAATCAGAAATCAGACAAATTAAAATCTAACAGATTCAAATCTAAATTGGTAATTCGATTCTCTGGTTAAAATTTCAGGTGAACATTGAGAACGTGGTGTATCTGAAGAGCCAGCTCGCCAGCCAGCTCGAGGACTCTCGCCGCAGGCTCGAGGATGAGGAGAGAAGGCGCTCTATTATTGAGGCCAGCCTTCACCAGGTAAATACCATAAATAAGCTTTTAACATTATGCAATTTAATGTGAGAATAGTTCAAAAAAATAATGTTTCTTTTGAATTACCACTTAGGTTGAGATCGACTTGGAATCGGTCCGCGTGCAACTCGAGGAGGAATCCGAAGCCCGATTGGACCTGGAACGTCAACTGGTCAAGGCCAATGGCGAGAGCCAGCATTGGCGCTCCAAGTATGAGGCTGAGGCTGCCGCCCGCGCCGAGGAGATCGAGGACATCCGCCGCAAGTACTCCGTGCGCATCCAGGAACAGGAGGAGCAGATCGAAACCCTCATCGCTAAGATCAGCAGCATTGAAAAGCAGAAGTCTCGCCTTCAGAGTGAAGTAAGTTTTCTATTCGTTGTAACTTTGTATTGTTACGTTGACTTTGCATAACTTTGGTACTTTACAAATTATAAACGTGAATAAATATATCAACATTATTCAATTTACAAAATCTGGGAACAAATCAATTACACTAATAATCCACTAGGTTGAAGTCCTCATCATTGACTTGGAGAAGGCCAACGGAACCGCCCGGGAGCTTCAAAAGAGGACGGAGCAGCTGGAACGCGTGAACATCGAGATCAAGTCCCGCTTGGAGGAGACCGTGCAGCTGTACGAACAATCCCAGCGCGACCTCCGCAACAAGCAGACTGAGCTGCAGCGCATCTCTCACGAGCTGGACAAGACCCGCGAACAGAAGGACGCTCTCGCCCGCGATAACAAGAAATTGGGTGGTAAGTTATTGTTAAAATAGAAAAGAAATTACATTAATTTTGAAAGAATTTCACACACAGAAATTCCTTACACTAAGAAAAATATTTAAGAAAAATATTTGCCAAGCAAAACAACTTCAAATGATTAAAGATCACTAAAGACAACAACAAGCATTACTTGCAAAATTGATTCAAAATCTATATTTCCACTTACAGACGAATTGCACGACGCCCGCCTCAACCTCACGGAGTTGAATCGCCGTCTTCACGAGCTCGAGATCGAGCTGCGCCGCCTTGAGAACGAGCGAGAGGAACTCACAGCCGCCTACAAGGAAGCCGAGGCCGTAAGTGACCAACTTCCTTGATCCATCATGTTGAAATATTCTCAATTTTGCAGCTAGTATCGTTGGTTTAGAAGGAACATTTTCTAGCAATGCGCTGTTTATTAATGCTCTCACGCCATATTATTTAAGGACATTATGTACAATATCAGTAATTAGCAAACTTCAAATCTAATTCGAACTATAAATGAACACCATGTCGACATTTACCGCTAATTAATATATCGTTTAGACACAAGAACATTTTGGCAAATGCACAGACATCATAAAATATTAGTGCATGCAAGTTACCGTTCGCTCTAGCAGTCGTTGCTAATATCAAATATAAATCATTTATTTATAGCATTGAGGACAATAAACTGTTGGCAAGATCGTCGTAGAATTCGCAGCGCTTTGCTGTTCATTATACATAGAGTTTACAAAGTTGACACTATAAAGCACTATCTTTTTACTTATCATAGTAATAATAAATCCGGTACGGATATCAATAGATAAGTTGCGAGCTCGTTGCCTATGACAAATAGAATTTGCTACATCAGAAATCTATGAAATATAAATCACTGATAAAACTGGTTTTTAGGATGTACGTAAACTTATACTGATAGTTGGTTTGAGGAGGGCGATGGCTGGGTCCCGCGTTAACTCGTGAACGGGTGCCGTTTGAAGGTGTTTGTCGTTTGGATACTTGGGGGGGGGGAGGGAGATTTGCCGAACTAACAGATGCAGATAAGAATAATTTTGTATAGACATAAAAAGACACAATGAATTTATTTTGTCGTGGAGATTGTAGATTTTTCAATCAAAGCTCATTTTCGAATAATTATTACAGTGATTTTTACATACCTGGAAACGTTTTTATGTTAAACCTTTTTGTTAGGGTCGCAAAGCTGAGGAGCAACGCGCCCAGAGGCTGATGACCGAGCTGGGCCAGTTCCGCCACGAGGCAGAACGCAGATTGCAGGAGAAGGAAGAAGAAATCGAATCCATCCGGTAAGTTATAACACAAACATAAAATATAAGGTATTAAGCTGAAATAGGAAGGAACTGAAGGTAGATAAGATACATTTGAATACTTTGAAATCATACTTATCAAAATATCAAGGCATTGAAGGGGCACGTTTTGATGTAAATGATACACAAACGATTCTGCTCACTTTGCTGCAGATTACGTTATACTGATTTAATGATACTGAAAACGGTCAGAAAGTATTCGAGGTGCTGTCCAACTCGGAACTGCGGCTGTTCTCACTCAACACCGGCTCCGCCCGTCCCCTTCGATATCTGATGAAGATCCCTGTCATCTAAGTATGTGATTGACATGCTTCAGTTATATCAACCGTGACACAGTTTTGTCGTTGGGAACACGCCAATAAATATAACGTAATAACGTCTGAGTTACACAAAGTTATTACTATGTGTACCAATCTCTCTTTTAATTACACATGATGACTCAAGATTTCATTTATGAAATCGTACCTAAATTTACCCCAGCCATTTACTAAATTATTTCCGGTTACGGACGTAAGCAAACTGCAATAATATTTATCATACGAATGAAATATATTGGCACGATTTCCATATATATTTAAATACAGTCTTCTGATTGGTGAATATTACCAGCGCTAGAATATGAGCGTTGGCACATCATTGCTTCGGGAAATCTACAAAAGTCGGCTCAGATTTTGTGTTAGTCCTAATTACGCAACCTCGGCCTCTGATGGCGCACGTCGTCGGGTAATATATTAATTAGATCGGACATAAATCTTTGTATTGCTACATCATGGCACCCGTTAATGTACCCAACTATAACAAATGGCATAGACCGCCTACTGCAGTTTACGAAGATAATTATGGGTACGGCATAAATTTTTATCAGCCAATGATCGACTACATCAGTGCGAAGGAGCAAGGCGTCGACGCCAAACCTCCTCATTTGCCGTGGAACAACGAGAGGGGATTAAATAAATACAGGTTTGATATACCAGTGCGCACCTACTCCGAAGAAGACTTGACCAGGATATCTCGGGAAGTCGCGGAACAAGCAAAAAAGGATTTAAACAAATACAACATTTCTAAAAGAGCTCCAATCACAGTGGTGGCAACAGCTGCCGCTGCTAATATAACAAAGCACGTTGGTGTAGAAAGTGTGACAGTTAGATCTAAGAAGAAGAAGGTCGATAGGGAGAAAATGAAGGCTGAAAGGCAAAAGAAACATTATGACGAAATTGAAAAGGAGCTACAACTATATGAGGCAAATGCGCATGTTGGCGAGGATCTAAGAAGCAAAGCGAAAATGTATAGAGGTAAATCTGCAAAAGCCATTGCCCGCACTTTACTGGATGAAACTGAAAGGAACGTAGCTGAAAGCAGAATAAGAAACATGGATGTGCAAGCTAGAAAAAAGATGATAGATCGCAATTATGCTAGAGTTGCCGAAAATATACTTTCATCAAAATCTGAGTCGAAATCGACAAGACAAGCAGACAGAAGGTTCGAAGGAACATACCAGGAAACTGTAAGAACCGTTCGTGAGACCTCTCCGAGTAGTTGCATAGTGAGGATTACGACCGAAATTCCTACAATAGATGACAGTTACCTTAAACCATTGAACGAACTAAAAGAAACGATTAGACAGTTTGAGCAGTTAAACACAAGTTTTATGATAGACAAAAGGTGTGACTAATAAAATATCTAGTTTTACTTGATTCAGTTGTGATATATAGATTACTAATGAGGGTTTGTTTTGTCAACAGCAAGCAGACCAGCATCGAGATCGAGCAGCTAAACGCTCGCGTGGTTGAGGCCGAGACCAAGCTTAAGACCGAGGTCACCCGCATCAAGAAGAAGCTGCAGATCCAGATCACAGAGCTCGAGCTCTCCCTGGACGTCGCCAACAAGACGAACATTGACTTGCAGAAGACCATCAAAAAGCAGT
This sequence comes from Marasmarcha lunaedactyla, assembly GCA_923062675.1. NCBI lineage: Eukaryota > Metazoa > Arthropoda > Insecta > Lepidoptera > Pterophoridae > Marasmarcha > Marasmarcha lunaedactyla. Next base: position 4,004,866 of record OV281339.1, on the reverse strand, counting down.
CTCTGCAGGTACAAAAGAAATTTTAAAGAATCATTTTCTTTTTAAAATCCGAATAGATAATTATTGCAACATCTTATGGTTGCTCGTGAATATCATATTTAATCGTAATATTTTGCCCTTTAAATCATGTTGCATTGAACCACAATTTCTGATGCAATTTCTATACCAACAATATTTACGAACTTCCAGCTGACCGAGATTCAGACCCACTACGACGAGGTACAGAGGCAGCTCCAGGTGACTCTGGACCAATATGGCGTCGCTCAGCGCCGCATCCAGTCACTGACCGGTGAGGTCGAGGAGATCCGTGGCAACTACGAGCAGGTTCGTACTAAAATAACTCAGGCATAATTAGTCACGAATTAGCTTCTATTAATCTTGTTCTAGAATATTGCAATATCTAATTATTTTTCAAGCAGACTAAGAGAAAATTGGATTAAACTAATTGTTTTCTTTGAATTTAGCCTACATAAAGCCTTTAGAAACATTCAAATACAGATGAAAATTAAATACTATGAATTAAAAGCAAAACAACAAGGATAACACGGAACACGAGCACAAGTTTTATTTTAGATCATATTATTTCAACACAGACAAAGATAAAAACAAAGCTTTTTTCAATTCAGTTATTCCAAACGTCCAAAATTCCAATTATACTCGAGTAACGCCCCTGCATTCTCTGGCTACAGTCCCGGGAAGTCAGTGACGGTTCACGAATATGAGTGAGATGTACTCAAACAGAGGTGCTCGTAAAGCCAACATCAGGTTGGCATTCCAAGTTTTTGGTGCATTTAAAAGTAAAATTACAACTTACATTTAGAGGTTTAACGCAATATACAGTCAAACAATAGTATCAAAATTAAAACTAGAATGAGAAATGACTAGGAAAACTGTAAGTTTTATCCAATACATTATTTATTAGATTAAAATCGGTTTATCTCCTAGATAACGTATTGTAGGATATCACTATATTATTTGAGTAAACAATGGTTTTCTGGTTATCACTATTTAGATCATAACTCGGTTCTGAATAAAGGACGAAAGATCCCCAGGCCGACATCGTCATTTCAAATTTTATTTAGATGATTTGTGATAGCAACAAACTTTCTTGTTGTAACAATTGATCGTGGGATTGAAATGCCTGCAGTTGCCTTATTGTTGAAGAAACCGTCTGAAGCTGCATTGATAACTATGTGTTCTTGGATATCCTATTAATTAATCTCCCAACCTCCAGGCCCTCCGCGCCAAGCGCACCGTGGAACAGTCCCTGGAAGAAGCCACCACCCGCATCAATGAGCTCACGGTCATCAACGTGAACCTCTCCAGCAACAAGGCCAAGATCGAGCAGGAGCTGGCAGCAGTCGCGGCTGACTACGATGAGATCACCAAGGAGCTGCGTGTCGCTGACGAGAGATTCCAGCGTGTACAGGTGAGTTTAGATTTAAAATGATGATCCAGCAGGCTTAGCTTGCAACAAATGTGTGTCTGTACAGCAATAGTAGATTTTTGAAACAACCGCTGGATGACCTTTGGTATTGTGACTGGCAAAACTTGCAGTCCGCTAGCATCAAAACAGTAAGTTTAGTGAAGTCCGAAAGCCTTAGAACCGTAAATAAAACTATTCAAGTTAGAAAGAAGTAAATAAAAAGTCCAAATTAAGCCAAGTTTGATCATATTAAACATTACCATTACCTATATGTGTAAAATAAGAATCAGGAAAATCTTGACAAGTACACCATATTATCAGTAAAAACTCTACTCCTGTAAAAATGTAAAATAGGAAGATTAACATACTTATTATTTAATTCCTTACAGACTGAATTGAAACACACCGTGGAACACCTTCACGAGGAGCAAGAGAGGATTGTCAAAATCGAAGCCATCAAGAAATCCCTCGAGATCGAAGTTAAGGTACGTACCTTGAAGTATATTTTATTTTATTAGGATTAATTTTATTGGTACTATGCGAGGTACAGTGATCTCTAAAATGCATCCTGATAGAGCCATCTAAGAACTATAGACACTGTTGTACCAGCGCATTGATCGGGTAATCATTAAAACCATAGAATAATTATTCAATATTTCCTTTTGCAGAATATCTCTATCCGTCTGGAGGAAGTAGAAGCTAACGCTATCGTTGGTGGCAAGCGCATCATCAGCAAACTCGAAGCCCGCATCAAGGACATGGAACTCGAGATGGACGAGGAGAAGAGGAGACATGCTGAGACCATCAAGATCCTCCGCAAGAAGGAACGCCAACTCAAGGAGGTCATGATCCAATGCGAAGAAGACCAGAAGAACATCGTTCTGCTCCAGGACTCTTTGGAGAAGACTTCCCAGAAGGTCAACATTTACAAGAGGCAGTTGACTGAACAGGTACGCAGTGTTTCTCATTTCCATGAAGATAGTAGTTCTCATTAAAGAAACCCATTTTCTTATCCCGACCAACACACTTGATTAAATCAATTTTACAACCAAAATCTAAAACTAGTGTTTGTCCACCTTTTTACGAACTTTGATGACGTAGACGAACTAACTATTCCATAACAAAGAAAGAGACTTTTTATTTGAGTCAGCGGTTAACAAAATGTTTTCCCCAATCTTTAATTTGTCAATTATTCTAGGAGGGAGTATCCCAGCAGAGCGTGACCCGGGTGCGACGATTCCAGCGCGAGTTGGAAGCCGCCGAGGACCGCGCCGACGTGGCCGAGAGCAACCTGTCGCTGATCCGCGCCAAGCACCGCACCTTCGTGACCACCTCCACCGTGCCCGGCTCCCAGGTCTACCTCGTGCAGGAGTCCCGCGCTCTCAGCACGGAGTGAACCCGTCACTCGCCCCGCAACAGCATTTCACGCCAACCGTCTCCAGGGGCAATGTCCGGTCGGGTATAAATAAGCCTAGTCGTTGTTAAGTGCCTCAAGCCCGGGACGGGGCTCCGCTGCGCGCCGCCTGCCCTAGTGACCGTGTCTCACGCGGCTCCCCGCTGACCGCTCGTCCCGAAACCACTTTTTTAATGCTAAACCAACTAAAGGAACAAAAACCATACTAAGCTTTTCTCTCTTATTTTTCTATCTAAGGTCCAGGCGCTACGAATACCGCTATCTCGTTACCGTATACTAGGTGCTGTAGTTTTAATAAAAGAATTATTTTATATTATTATTTAATAATTGTGCAATGTATATTGTACGTTTGTAATTGTAACTTAAATAAATGCTATTTATGTTAAAGAAACAAAAAAATCAATAAAAGTTTAAAAGCACCTTGGGTTCTCATTGTTTTCGATGCTGTTTTATTCTTTGCCTTTCGCCTTTTCTCGGCTGACAATTTCTTCACGGTCAGTTGTGGCATCCTTTACCCAAACCACATGAGTAGATAAACGGAACAAAACCAAAGCTTCTTAAGAACGTCAAAAATTGTTCCCTATTTTGGTAGGGTTATCACAATAGGTTAAGACAAATTAAACAAAACATTTGTTAAATAGTTTTATTATTCAATATAATAGAATACTTCACAAATTACTAACTCTAATAATTTTCTTTTTATAATTTTTGTTTTTTAATAATTTATTGTTCTTTTGATGGAGTGGTAAATTTTGAATCTAACATATAGTTTTTTAAAGTAATCTAAAGGGAAACAATCACATAGCATATCAAATTCACACTTTTTTTAAAATTTAAGTATTTCATTGCAAATATTGACAATATTTATTTCAAGATCGAATAATTCGCCAAACTATTGCTCGAGCAATTCCGTTTTATTTTTTCTAGTATTATTCATACACACAGTACAGTAAACAACCATTATAAATTATAAAATACCACGTTTTTACATTAAAATATTTAAACTTGCAACTAACAAAACAAACAACGTGCGTCGCAATGACCCTGAGATTGTCAACTGGCTGTGCCTTTTGACAATGTTTTTTGACAAGTCTCGCCGCGTACGCAACAAGCGGCCAGTGGTCACGCACACATGCCCCACGTGCTTGTAGTAGTGCAACCGATTCGTGCGGTTTTATGAAGCTTTGTCTTTGTTCCGTTTATCTACTCATGTGACCAAACAAACCAGACTCCTTTACTCCTTATGTTAAATGCTAGAGGTCAGATCCCATGATCGGGACCTAGTATAGCTTAAGCTACATCAAGATAACAAACCTCAGTAAAAGAATTTTTAAAATCGATTTAATAGTTTCTACATATTAACAAACAAACAAACATGATTTTTTTTACTGATCTTTAGGTATTTTAGGCTTCTTTTGGCCCCGGGTTTGAGTCCTCCTTTAGTAAATGTGTTTCAGTTTATTCTAGTTTCACAGGTTTCACTACGACTGGAGTTTTTGTCTGGAACCTTTTGTATGTAAAAACAATCTTCATTTCAAATTGTACCAGTGTTCAGTCCATGCCGATTCTACAAGGGTGAGGAGAATTTCCAGTTAGTGAAGGTTTATTTATAAACTTTTAATAGCCTTATTTAGAAGAAGTTCATGAAGAACAAATTCTGAAGTAATTTGTCAGTAATATACGAAAGAGTTGGCAGCCGCAGACATATTTGTTTGGCCAAACTATATGGTAATGAAACTTGACACCTGCTCTGCTGAATTTGTATAAGCAGCGTAAACGTGTAGGTAGGTAATTGATTGAATAGTATCCTACAGTTTTCATGTACAGTCGGACGCTTAACGCAGGCTCGTTGTCTGCTAGTACGCTAGGCGCCCTTAAAAGTCCGTACAATGCACAAGCTTTTCTTGCCTGGGCAAGTGAGCCACCAAGTCAGCCACTAAGTGAGCCCGGTGTATACATGCTAAGTGGGTTGCAAGATACGGATTCCTATAGTATAACAGAGGATATCGTTCTGCGCCCATACAACCCGCGCTATAGATTCCAGAGATGTGTCAATGAGCTTGTTGTAATCTGAAAAAGTCGTGCCAAACATATTTATTGTTTATTTATTTATTGGTGCAGAATCGGACTATGTGCGTATAATCTTGTATACACTACTTGTGTATTATTTAGAATTATATCGATATTATTATAACGTTAAAAACATAACTTGCTATCTCGGACCAGTTTGCAAATCAAATCAAATCAAATCAATTTATTTGCAAAATATGGTCGATACAGTAGGTGTTTAATTATTTAAGTACAGCATATTTAACCGTGTCAAACGGTGTGCAAATCTTTGCGACGTCATATAATCAGACCTTAATCAAACTATCAATTAATAAATTTAAAATGTCAACATCAACAATGAAAAACTTATATTTAAGCTAAGGACTTAAATCTATGATAAAAATTCATTTAATGAGTAGTAACTCTTATCTAATAAATAATTAAATAAATTTATTTTAAATAGTCTAAATGTCAAGTTCTTAATATTATTTGGTATTTTATTATAGATACGCACAGCCATACAATAAACATTTTTTGAAAATATATTAAGTCGTTGAGCAGGTACATATAGTTTATGTTTATGTCTTCCTCTGCAATTAAACATTTAATTATTTATTTTAAAATATTCTGGATGAGCTCGTACAAATACGCAAATCTCAAAAATATGCAAGCAGGGCACAGGTAGTATCCTTAGTTTTTGCAAAAGAGGTTTACAATGGTCAATATACCCAGCACTACACAGTATTCTAATACATTTTTTTTGTGCACGAAATACTTTATTTATATCAACGCAATTTCCCCATAAAACAATCCCATACCTTAAAATAGATGATATATATCCATGATAGGCGAGGAGGGCTGCTCTTGTACCGGATACATCTTTGATACGTCTTAATACATACACATATTTGTCAATCTTATTTTTTACATCCATTACATGAGCTGTCCAATTGCAGTATTTGTGATTGCAGAGCAATCTATGAGGTTTTAATAGAACATGTCTTTAGAAGTTTCTCAAGCTCCATATCCATTAATAATAGGAATGATAATTATAAGATTTTTTGATAAATTAATCTTTTTCTTTATTCCCGTTCTTTCCCATCTGAAACGGTTTCTCAAAGATGAAAAGTTTATTTGCGTGCTCTTTACATGATTGTCCATGTGTAAGGTTGAATTTTCCTCTTCACAATAAAATATCATATTTTATCGTGCAAATTTTTTCTATTGGTTCTAGGACGAGATTCGGCGATTTTTTTACGATATTGTATCTCATTCAATTGCTAACTGCAAGTTTAAACTTTTAATCTGATCATCACGTTAAAGATATTTTAGTTTGCCTGAGGTGCAGAACTGAATCAAGAACGGATCACTTCGATCACACGACCTATCGGTATATAGCGATCGGTCTGGCACTAAAAGTCAACATGTCATCTACGCTGAATTCATGCCGCAAAGGGCTTTTGAAAATTGACACAATATTTATGAAAAAAATACAAACTTAATTTGACTTTTAAATGAAATAATTTATACCAACCATATGGGCCTTGATGCACGCTTAAAACATAATTTTTTTATTTATAAAATTTAAATAGACATAATTTTTAAACAAATCTGTGACTACAAAATAGTCACATTTGTTAATGTTACAATTTTCTTTCAAGTCCACGATTCTAACCCGACATCTGCGGTACGAACGCAGACAGCCCTAAACGGGACCGTCTTAAAGATTTCAGCCAGAGACTTTGTCATTGCGTGATTTGTTTATGCATTTTATAAACATACAAAAGACTGTTTCGAACACATACAAGATTTACTTCGAAATTTTGGATTTATAGATAGAATAATTCATGTGTTGGGCACAATACCTCGGCAATGTATAGAATGTCTAGGATATCCATACAATGTATGAAATATTATGGTTATCATTGTCCGTTACAAACATTGTCAAGCGATTTAATTTCTAGGGATTGTATAGATCACCTGCTGGTTCAGTGGTAACGTGCAAAGAAAGTAAACTGATATTTTGATGTAAGTTCCAACCTGCCTACCAAAATTGCACAAAAATAGCTTGTAACTTTGTTCAAAATTACTATATTAAAATTAACATTTGGGGTACTGACTAAACCTCAATCATCGAAATTTTTTTATAAATACCGCAATCGGTGTTCCACATTTTCGAGATCCAAATTTTCTTGACGAAATTATAAGGTCAACTCTTCGAAGTAACACACTTATATTGTACCTGAGTTATACAGATTGCCGGAGTGGCGTATATACTAATGAAAGTTAAGAATAGTGTTTGTTTATACTAGAGTTTTGTTAAATATTACTAGCGTTTTGTTGTGACAACATTAACCAGCCTTTATTATGAAAATTCGTATGTGGTAATTGAAAAGAAAAGATAAATTACGTTAAGTTCAACGTTTTCATGTTAATTACAAATACATTTTCGTCGATCAATTTGAAACTACTGCAAGCGCAGCTACAATTGCTCAATATTATTTATCAGGGGCACTAAATTGCGATCCTTGTTTTAAATTAGTTTTAGATAAAATATGTTAGCGAAAATACATTTTCAAAACACATTTTTCTTTAGTAAGTTTAAGTAAATTTGAGGTAATTCAAATTATTAAAGGACGTGCCTAACTCGTACGTACCCAGCAATAAAACTAAAAATACTCTTTCAACTTAAAAAAAAAACTTTATTTTTACTTCCCGTCAAGAGAGGACGCGGCTCACCTAATGGTAAGTGTCATCCCCGCCCATGGACCCACGGACCTCTTATTCGTAGGTATTATATTTATTTATACTGAATGTGATTACAACATAGACTAATAAAAGCTTTAGTTAAATCCATAAATAAATAAATGACGCGTTGCCGGCCGTAGACTGCAGTTGAAACTGCCTTCGTTCCAGTAATTGCACAGGCTATTTCCTTTGACCTGAGAATAAACAAGGTAGCTTGATTATTATGGCGATAAGAGGAAGCACTGTTCTTAGCAAAAGAAACCGTACTACAAGTCAATAGAGTTGCTTTCACTTATTCATAAAATAGGTACTTAAGTTGTTTGTGCTAGTACTAGAGTTCACTCAAATTGCTTTGCGTTGAAAAAGTAATGATACGCTGATTGTTAGCAGGTTTTATCCTCGATTCAGATATGCAATTATTATATTCAAACAAGTATGAAAGGAAGACAAAGGGAAGTATTAGTTTAGTGACAGTATAGGTGTAATGTGCTTGTCAACATGTCAGGAAACTCGGTGGAGGTTCAGGGCAATGCGAGAATCTCTTGAGCGTTGTTCTGTCTTTTGTAGGCGCTTGCATACTGAGAGGCGACAACACTGCAGGCGGATACGAGCTTCCGCCCTATTCCCAGATAGTAACTACAGTCAAGGACCACGTACTTAATGAAATATCTTCAGATGCAGCTAATACCTACCACGTTTATACGTTTTACCGACAGGCATTCTTAAGTACCTAGATGAACTTGCATAATCTTAGCTACCTCAGAGTGCCTAAAAGTATATTTTTCGATTCGTCTCATTAAAAAAATATTACGGAATGAAGAAAGCGTTTTATTTTAATGGACTTACTTATCAAAATATACATTGCTGTACCCACTTTGCAAGCTTTTAAAGTTGTCCACCCTTTATTTATAAAATAAAAGTGGTACCCTCTTTTACTTACTCCAAAAACCATAAATAACGTTTAAGGATTAAGAATAAGAAACAAGAAAGAGCATACAGGCACGCACATAAGGGATGGCAAACGTGCCCCTTTTCAAAAAGCATAGCAAGATCGTGTCCATTGGTATTGCCTGATATAATTTGGTTGGAAGTTACGTTAAATGAACTACGTCGAATAATAATAGATTCTAAAATCAAACTCAGGTGCTTTACAAGAGGAGGTTTTAGTAAATAGTTTTAGTTATAATGGTTGTAAAAAATATTAACAGCATTTATTCGTATTTACTTTGGAATACTAATTGTACAGCATTTTTTACAAGTGATGATGTATCCTTTATCAAAAACAAGGTAAATGTGTAGCTGAGAAGAACCGTTACATAATGTTCCATAAGAATGTTTAAGGTGTATACATTTAATAATTATAGTAATAAATTCCCAGACAAATACACCAACTGTGTGGTCTCAAAGTAAGCAGAGCTTGTGTTGATTTTATCATTAATTTAATGAGTTTCATAGAAACTTTTGTTTCAACATTACTTTGGATTCATGGTGCAAAATCAAGTTAAATAAAATACTACAGAGAGAGTTATGTACATTCAACTAAGAGATTGAGCTACCACGTTTGAAAAAACTTCCAGTGTTACTAAAATAGCTGGTAAGGTTGAGTCAGTAAGCGTCAGAATACTATTACAAGGGAAAATCAACCTTATCATTCTGTGACGTGCAAAAGGAGTGCACCGTAGGGTTATGGATCGCATTTTTCGCGATTGTACCTGATAGTAAATTTAGTTTGTGTTGAAGAAGTTTCCTTGTATCTACAGGAATATGACGGTTTGGTATGTGCCAGTGGACATTCCTACAAAGCTTTAATTATGCATGATACGAGACGAATATTTCGAAGTGTAACCTGTTTTAGATATATTTATGGTTATTTTCGGTTTTTGCTAGTTCAGTAAATTGGCATTCATGATGATGTAAATTGGTATTTGTGTTCGCACTATAGGGGTATTAATATTTATCTTTATTGAAGGGGAGTTCATTCGTTACCAAATATTTGACGACCAAGTGGTGTAATGGTAATTAGCCTTGCTTCATACGCCGGAGGTCCCAGGTTCGAGTCCTGGCCGGGGCATTCATTTGTGTGATGAGCACAGATGTTTGTTCTCGGCCCATGGTTGTTTGTATTCATATATTTGTTTATTCTGGGTTCCTCCCAGTTCGCTGAATGGTCATCCATAACAAAAGCTCTGCTTACTTTGGGGCCATACAGTTGGTGTGTTTGTCTGGGGATTTATTATTATTATTATTATGAATATCCCAGTAACCTAGAAAGAAGTATACACCCAATGTTGTCATAATTTAAGCATAATTAACTTTAGTCCTATTTAGTTACTACCAACGCTTAATTACAGTGCCAAAAGCTAAATCTCTAGAAAAGTTCAAAAGCTAGTTGAAAAAACTCTTTTCAGTTTACACATCGACTTTCTAAATACTACAAAATGTGTGTCGTAGGTTCATGCGCGCGCGCATGTTTAGCGACGGCGCAGTGTCTTGTTTCAGTCCGCGCCCGCCCGCCCGTCGCGCGCCCGCTCAGCGCCGCCCGCAGCCGCCCAGGTTAGTCCTACCCCACAAAAACAATAATAAACATTAAAGAATATATTATAAATACAAGTTTTACAGATTTACGACCGTCTATTTTCGCACCGCATCGAATCAAACCACGATCTTTGCAGTTTCAAGTGAATATAATTAACTAAGCTTAATTTTGTTATTATTTTAGCGAGAGTAAATTTGTGAGTGTTCGCTGAACCAGTAGGTAGTATTGTGATTTAGTTTTCTTGAAATTTTACGGGTTTTTGGATGACTTTTATAGTTATTCACAAATATTGGGTAAGAGCAAAATTCTTCCATCTCGTGTGCTTGTAGCTTACATTATTTTATAACTTGAATGTATAGAGAAGATAATGTAGGTATTATAATTATATTTGATTATTTCTCAGAATAGTTTTAGATATTTTATTTCTATTTATAAATTCATATCTCCGAGATTTAATAAAAAAAACCTAGCCTATATGTAAACAAATGTGTTTATGCTGTCGAGTAGTTCCATCTTCTGGAACGTATTTCGGGAGTAGATCCAGGTCAGGCTCACCGTAAAATTGGTTGTCATCGGAAATGACTCAACACGGAGCATAGCGATTGCGTAGCATGATCAATTGCAAGTTTAAATTAACAATAAAGGTGATCATTTAATTTTATATCTTATGTCAAATATCATAAATAATTAAAGTAAAATTTCGTTAAATTGTGTTCTTATTATTTATTCTTCTTTTAAATCAAAGCTAAAGTAATTTATTTGCACGAATATAGTAACAAAATACGTATATTGAATATGCATAGACAATATCCTATCATTTCAGTTAGTACAACTGTGAACATGTATAAAAATAAAACATAGATTTTTTATCACAATCAATTTTATAAAGTATTCCTGAAATACCTCAAAAGAATCTATCACTCGCTCGCATAAGCACAAGCATTCCATAAATTAAAGTGTGTTTTATGTTTTCTTCGTCTCCTAGACTCAATAGTTGGGATGGATTGCGTTACGTGTATTTGTGATATTAATTTCACTTATCTAAACCACTGAACCTCTCTTGAACTTGAAACTTTACTATGAGCGATATCGCATAAACCCAAAAGCAGTATTTCAGTTCTTGCAGATCTCATTCACTCCGCCAAACCGTTCTCAGCAACAAGCAAAGCACAATCGCTGCTCAATCAACTTTTTCCCTCAAAACGATTTTACATTAAGCTGCAAATGCAGAAACCACAGCATAATTTGTTTATTTACAAGCCTGCAAATTTTACTCACGATGTTTCGAATTATTTAATAGGCTCCTTGGCGTTTATCGGTTCATTAATTTAACAATGACGTAAAACTTGTAGTTTATGTAAATGTAGTAGTTTCTATAATTTTGAACCAATGAATGTGGTTCCTTTTTTTCTCTTCCTAGAGGTCTCCTTCTGAAGAAGTTATCTTTTGAGAGATAGATAAAATTGACATTTGAAACAAATTATTCTTATGAATATCTCTAGCGTGAATCTTTCTGTTATTAAAGTGGCAAAAGATTTAAGTTATACATTATTAATTTTCATATTTAAATTCTCTTCTTATACGAATCTTTTAACATCTTGTACATTAATAAATCTGAGTATATATGCCGAAGCACCCTCTCGGGAGGGAGGTGGAAGATGCGTCATGCATACCGCCGCAGGCAACCGACTTCCGTGACGGTGATGGTGCCACTCTGGTGAGTCCCATCACCAGAGTGGCACCTACCCACTAAAAACCACCTTTCTGGCTGTGGCATGGGAATGCTAAGCAGCCTTCATCGGAGCGACACCCGGGTGTCTAAAAAATTAATATATACGTATTATTATATTATTAAATACTATTTCCTAAAACAAAATATGAATTTTGTTCATAATACTTTTTAATATTTATAACACAACGAAGCTTATGTAAGATAAAATAGTAATGTTTCCATGAAAAATAAAATTATTGCAAGTGAAGTTCTGCGTGCCCAGGCCTTCAGTGGCGCTTCACAAATATTAATAAATATTAATATTATTATATAAGGTAAATAGGTAGGGGCATTTCATTGCAGTAAACAAAAGGTTTCAATTATTGTTTCAATTAAACAAACTTTAATAAAATTTAAATCACAAGTCAACCAAGTTTCCACTGTTAAAAGTTTATTGCGTATTTAGAAGTAACATGATATTTTATGACAACTTAGGGATTAAGTAAAATGTAATTAAAGAAAATGAAAGATAAAAGGACCTAAAACAATTTTTAAAATATTACGTAAATAATTTATGAATGTAGACTTCAATGTAAAATTATTAGAGTACACATTTTCGCGAGTTGATTATTTGAATTATAAAATAATATTTAAGTCATTCAGGCGGACGTTGGCTTTTAAAAAAGTACATTTCGGAAGAAGATGGTATGGTAAAGAATGGTTATGCTAAAAGTAGCAAGGTTTAGATGGTTAATCTCAATGATCCTTGAAACCACACCAAACAGCTATCATGGGTAAAAAGCCGTAAAGGTGTGAAGAAACTGTACAATAGTTCTAATTTCTACGATTTTCAATCTTGTATTCCCTAGGCTCATGAAAATTACTAAAAAAATAATGAACATTTATAAATAATCTTGAACGTGCGTAATAAGTAGTTTATGATAAATTATACGATAGGAAATCAAAATTCAGAGTTTTTAAAGAAACAAAGATTTTGGATGCGCTTTTAAAATATGATATCGTTATAATAAACCGCTGCATGAATGTAAAAAACAATAAAAAGAACGAAAATTTGATAAATAGCTAGTCAAGGGCAGCGATCTGATAACGTGAAAAACAACAATTTTCATGGTTCTGTGCGTTGCCGACTATTTATTACTTACTAGAAAAGTTATAATTTTGTAAATGATAGGAAACATTAGATGCTTTATGAATAAAGGGAAAAACAATCTATTGTGACTTATAGAGAAATGAGCTAGATTAATATACCCCCTCTTTCTTTACCGTTTTTCACGGTAGATATTTTTCTTATTTAACAAAGATCTCTTTGTTTGTGATCGAAGTTTTTGAATGCCCCATTAAGGTTTATAAATTTTCTGGGATCTTAAAATGTTCCTGTCTACTAACTTAAGCTTTACAAAATAAGTTTAACAAAATATGTTGATTATTAATAACCTGAAATTGAATTGTAATCATAGGCCATATGTAGAGAATGCTAAAAATTTGAAAATGTGAGGATTTAGTTTTATCCGTATTTAGTGACTTTTATCCCTTGGAAAATGCCTACTTCCTAAAGGCGTTGCTGTGAGGGTCCTGTAGCAGCGATTGCGCCAAACATCTAGTTGGAGGACATCAAAACCTTGATAGATTCACAACTTTATGGCGATAAGTTTGGAAAAAATGCGTTGATGATGTCTTTTTGTTATAAAAAGCAGCAGATCGGAAATATTATTCTGGAATATTTCACCTATACATACCCTAATCTTAACTTGGAGAAGAAAAAGGCAAATAGATGGATCCCTAAAACGATATGTGGAGAAAACGGCTCTAATAACCGGATGCATTACGGCGCTTTGCTTTTCTAGAGGAAGCGCTATGTTTATGTGGGGCTTATGAAATGGACTAACACTTCTGTGTTTAACCGTAGAGGTGACAAAATTAACCATCGCTTACAGAGCCAAAGAATATATCGTAGCGGTTAACAGTTAACATGTGGACAAATTCTTGAAAACTCAGTATTTCTTATTAACGGGACCAACTCTAAATTAAATTAAACTTCTAAATTGAACTACATATACCAAACAATAAAGACAATTATAAGCTCGAACTTCTATTCGAATCAAGAAACATCATTATTTCAACCGGGTACATGGATGTAAGTTGTAACCTGCTGTGGATCATGCAAACACATCGCAAAATTACTTCAGAAAGGTTCGGTTGCGCTGAGTTACCCGCCGTGACGAAAACAAAAATGTTAACAAAATTTTAAGATTAAATGTTGGTAGTTTTAAGTGGATATTTAAATCTTCCAACGAAAATTAAGACGCCGCGCACTAACTGCAGTCTTCTCCTGGTGAGGGTTATAAACGGTAGCGGCAGCCGGAGCGCCAAAAAGAGATCTGCACACTGCATTACCTTGTACAGAATTTTATAAAAGAGTGCCGGACTTATTTTAGGTGAGGATAGATTCGTCAGATTAATTTATAATTCGTCGTTTTGTTTGTATATTTGTGGACGAGTCCAGCGACTATAGCCAAATAAATTTGCACTTTTGGAACAATATGACACATAAAATACGAAAAGTAAGTAAAACTTATTATTGATGGTCAAATATCAAAAATATAATTTTGTTTCAAGTTCCAGTTAAACTAAATAATCATAACCGAAGGTTAGAGAACGTTCTAGAATATCAAATTTTTCCTAAGAACCGCCATTACCGAGATAGCCGCGTTTCGAAGAAATATAATTATTTTGAAGAATCGTTTTAATAAGTACTAACGTGAAATCGTTATTTGCAGGTATATGAATTACGCAACGGACACAATTCATGAATGCGACTACCAGATAGCGAGTGAGTATAGTGCATTAGAGAACGTTCTAGAATATCAAATTTTTCCTAAGAACCGCCATTACCGAGATAGCCTCGTTTCGAAGAAATATAATAATTTTGAAGAATCGTTTTAATAAGTACTAACGTGAAATCGTTATTTGCAGGTATATGAATTACGCATCGGACACAATTCATGAATGCGACTACCAGATAGCGAGTGAGTATGGTGCATATCTTTTCCGCCACATTAAGCGGCACGCTCTCTAAGCTATGCAGGCTCGTAAAACTATTCTCAAATATCATAAATTACATTGCAAGTTGTTCATTAAACCCAACTATTATCATGATAAATTACTTATGCGGGTAACTTTTATGAGTATAAACGCCTCACATTCTTCTGAAGGTGTCGTAAACGCGGGCCAGATTTTTAACATCAGAGACAAACGGAAATAGAGACAAACAGGGGCATAAATATAAAAATAATTTGTCAGGATATCCCATCGGTCGAAATGCATGTTTGTGCTAAATATAGCGGCGGCGAGACGTCGAGCGCGCGCCGCGCTGCGCTTGCGCCGGCCAACAGCTTACGGCTAAACTACACTAACCAGGGTGTACGAATGCGACAGTTAACACAACTGTGACGCTTATCAGGTCACTAATGCCAATAAAGCTTTTTAATAAGGCTTTAATCGGCTCCTGCTTTGTAAATTTATAAATATATTTCTAATTTTGTTTACTTTTGAGATAATAAATAAAAATAATTCACATAAGACGTAGACTCATTAGAAATCATTTAACTTAATAAACAAACACTCGTATTGCAAGTAATACAATAAAACAATTCTTTAGACTCGTAGGTGGTAACTGGTAACATACAGTAAAAAAAAGTTAAAATATAGCAAAAAGAATAGCAATTAAACGTGGTATTTTCTCCCGTTCCCGGGAAAAGTGTAAATAGTTCTCGAGAGATTCGGGAACACCGGGGGCGCATTGGCAGGCCGCAGTCTCGCCTAGAACGGGAAGTGTGACCCGATTCATTAGGCCAACAACCGTACCAGAGTCTTTGACACTTAAACATCACGGAGTAGGCCATTTATTTTCGTAATGTACTTTGGACAGAAATAAATCTAGTACATAATGAATACTTAGTCATCTTTGAAAATTACGTTCCTGCAGGTTTAAATAGCAAACCTAGTAGTGAAATAATTCGTCATTCCTACAAGTCCCCTCAGGAGCGAAGCAGAAACAGCAAACTGCAAACTGGTATCGGCTGAGTGGTCAAATAAAAATCGATTTTGTTTTTGAAAATTTTAGAAAAAAAAAAGATTTTTTGTTCCGGTTCAAAAGAAGAAATAGATTACGAATCACACGAACACTAACAATTTTAACTAAATGGCGGTGGTTATCATGTCTCTCGCTCGCACACTAGTGCCGTCTATACTCACTCTCGCGCGTACGGTAAATAAGAACATATTAGTCTTGATTTAAATAATATTCGTGTTATATTTTAATCAACATCATAATAAGGATTCTCCTAAAATTTTGTTATTTACTTTGTCAGGTGTACAAAAACGGACATAGGGTCCTTTCATCCCGAAAAAAGGAATGTTTCCGATGAAAACAACAATAATGTTCTAATGATAATGGATGACGCCACGTGTCTTTAAACTTTAAACTTTCACGCCGACGAAGCCGCTGTCAGAAGCTAGTTTGAAAACCCGGTTTTGTTTTTATTATTTTTGGATTGAAATAAATCTTTTGAAAATTTGTATGCTACCTATATTCTGTCGACGTTAGGGATTTTTTACATGTGTTAACGTGAGTGCGTCAACTTTCTGTTCATTCTTCACTTTCTTGGCAAATGTCTAGTTTATACAAAAATGTACGAGGAAGTTGGCAGCCAGCTCGACTCACTAGCAATGTAATTGTCCTAAGTATTTTATTTCTAGACTATCAAGCGACTATCAATTCAGGAAACGTAAATAACATTGTTGAAATCAAAAGTGATGTGTCCATTTTATTGTCACGGGAAATTCATTAAAAAGTAATAAATGTTAGTTCAATTATTTGTTTATGAAGCTTAATAGCGGTATTTAAAAAGTTGTAAGCGGTAAAGCGGTTAGTTGAAAAATACTATTTTGCTTATGACACGAAATACAGATATTTTAAAAGTAAATGGTCTCCCTCATCTCCGTGCATTTAAATGCAAGTTTAAAACAATAACTTTGTCGCAATTAAATCATATTTACAAATGGAATTTCATTCTGCTCAAACTTTATCATACACAAATATAAACCTAGTAAGACAATCAAGTAGAAATTTTAAGTTCATGCTATAAACAATTTCAAACTTAATTAATCATTTGTATTTGACTAAACTTTAATGTTACACATATCATATATCAGAATTGTATAAATAATAAAAGAAGAAATAAAAATCTTTATTTGTAAAAAATATTGATACAGAATTACTGAAGCTCTGACAGATTAGGTCTCCTTGCGGCGTGTATGTCAGACAGCTTTTTAGACCGTTGATTATACAACAATTTAAAAATACGCATAGTTTACTGACTTTAATATATAAAATTTAAATTGTACAATGTACACAGCAAGTTGATTTAAATTAATCATGATCTTTAGACGCGTATTTTCTTAAAATTATATCTTGTTCGCGAGTAATAATGTATATCTTCAATCAATCTTCAATCCTGTTTCGATCGGCTCGAACTAATAGCGGCTTGTTGATATTACTCAGCTTAACGATTGATTTTATTACCAAACAATGTTTACCTAAGCAACTAGCCGTAATAAAGGCCGCGGTGACAGAATGAGCTGCTATTTCTACATCCCCGTTGAAATATTGCGCAATTAGCCGAGTCAGAACCCGACTGCGATCGTAGGGTAAAGATGGACGCCCGTATATCTCAAGGTACGGCTTGCTGATGACAAATTTAACCTCTTGATGCAGTGTTACTGTCCGTATATAATTATGAACTTAGAATTTTGAATTACGATATCGTGAACGAGCTGTTCAAACGGATAAGAGTTCAACTTTGAATCAAACTGAGAAGTCGTTTAATTTGTCATTTTATTTAATCCAACCTAAGCCAAATGCATTAACCGTCTATGACGTAGTTTTTCTTCGTCCTTATGGTACAATATCTTTTCTTTTAGTAGGGCCGTCGTCAGTCACATAGTCGCACTGCAAATAGCGTTGGTCCCAACGGTGATTGGTCCGGTAACCACTCCGGCGTCTTACTTCCAACCAGCGAATTACTTTAATGGTAATTAAATAATTGCGCAAGTTGATTAGCTCCCACTGCTCTGCTCGAGCTGCTTGATGTCATTCCTGAACGATAGTTCAACGAATTAATTGAGTATTGAGCAAAGTATATCTTGGTTAATTGTACAGCTAACTGTATTGATTCTATATTTCAAGATTTCAAATAGAGATGGAGTTGAAATGTGGGATTACCAAAATTGGGCCAATAAATTATAGGATGGCGGGATGGTGTGCCTATGTGATGCACGCTGGAGTCGCTCTCGTGCGTACTTGACCGGCTTTTTGTCCGTTCACTCAGTGATATAGGTCACTCGGGTAATATACGACCGCAGCTATTTTGAATCCTAGGAAACCGATCGCGTGCTATTAAACCCCAAACACATGCGATATCGCAGATCTGCACCGGAACGATAATTTATAAGCAATATTGATGAGATGTAAAAAATTTACTGTTTTTCAGTTCTTATTAAAGTTAACAAGTCATTCATTTAAGATAAACTTATTTATTTACCGGACTTAATTATACGTTTTTATCGAATCTGCACTTCACATTTTAGTTTCACAGGAGTGTGGGTAGTTGTAAAAACTCGTCTGATAGCCGGCGAGGTTTTCGCGACATCCCAAGAGGATCCGGCACTGCGGGCTCTGTTCATCAAAAACCGGTTACTCGCCACTAAGATCTACTTTTTAACTTACTGACTTCGGAATATAAAAGGAACTGCGCGATTCTGTTTTTAAATTTTGTTGACCTTAATAACTGTTGGTAGTTTTTGTTTGATTCTTTCTTCTGGATAAATACGTAGTCTAGTATACGAATATGAATATTTCTTAACTTTGACGAAGTATATTTAAAATGGATTTCTTCGTGGCTTGTAGAGGTTTACTAGTGTTTGTAGCAGTCTAAAAATCGTTTTAGCCCTTCTTCCTTTCATATCTACTGGTTCAATACTTCCAGCGGAAACTGTATTTGTTAGGAATTTACTAACTACATTGATATTTCATTGTTATTATTTCGTTTGGTGTTTCTACGTAGTCCAGTACTATAAAAGTACGGAACCGGTATAAGTAATTGCCTATTACTAAGCTAATACAATTTATTTAGCTATACAAAGGCTATTTTTATCCCGAAATTCCCAAGGAATCGGGGCAACCGTACGGGGCTGTATATAGGTGTAGTTGGAATACCTAAACCCTCGTAACTATGGGTTACCGTATATTTATCGACTGCCCTCTAAATCTAAATAGGTCATTTTTCTACATTAGTCAAGGAATATTGTCAATTGGAACTAAGAAGTTAGGTATTTTAAATTTAGAACCAAACATTTTTATTTACTACCGCGAAAGGTTTGTTTATTTTTTAAAATTGTCTAAATCAGTTGATAATAATAAACATTATTCAGTTCTTTTTAACGAAATATTAATTATCAGTAAAGTAAAGAAAAGGTTAGGTTATATTTTATTTCAGTTAAATATTAGATTTAGTTCATCAAACATTCTAAGTCCACCCGTCGTCGTCGGTACCAGATTTCAAAAGTTCTGAAAAGTTAAGAATTGATCTAACGCGCGGTTAACACGTATTTAGTAGTTAAGTAGTAACTAAATTTTAAGTGACTACATTACAATTTTAAATCGGTTTTCAAACGCATTAAAGTTGTTGAACTCATAAGTTCAATTTTTTAGGTTCAATTTTGATAAGCATGACTTTGGAATAGGTAAGAGAAGAAGAAAATTTCCAGAATACTTTGTTTATTTTTGAAGGTTTACTTCGCATATTCCACAAGCGTTCTGATTTTAAAATTCTGTTCAATAATCCATTCCAACAAGAAAAAAAAACCAGAGAAAAGGCGTTACAAGTACGATCTCTTGCCGCCACCCGCTTTGTCAACTTATGCACTAAACTAAAAAATCACTTCCAAACGTGTTAAGTGAGAAGCCCCGCCCACCTACTTATACGAAAAATAGAACGAATCCTAATATACTTAATCACTTGCGTGCCAAATTGTAACTTACCACTTGTCACTTAACTAGCTGACTGTTTACACGTAATTTTAACTAATAACTTCTTAATACTTGTAGGCCAGTGGCTCTCATTCATACCTTAGTCAATAGGTTCCACAGGTAAGACCTTAAAAGTCTTTCAGCATTGAATATTACTTTCTGAGCAAGTTAAAATACTTCGTTTGTTTTGGAAACTTTTAAATTATTAGATAGAACTTTAGTTAATTTGTTTATTTTGAATACAGTAACATTTTACCAGCGCTTGATATTTGATTACTTCTCAGCCACAAAAAATGCTCCCACAAAGCTCATTCACTACACAAATATTCCGATTTTCACTCTGTTTATTTTCATAATTAGGAAGGGGTGTTGAAGGGTCCTAACAAAGTATCAAAAGAATATTCCAAGTCCCTTAAGCTCTTTCCTCTACTCTAAGTAGCATTCTGTGAAACTAAAAAAAACTTTTTTCTTTAAGAATGGCTTCTTTTGTTACGCCCTGGTTGGAAGGTGCAAAAGGCAATAAAATTCTTATCGTTGCCGATACAGGATGGACGGTGCTTTTAAAAAAAAACATCACATTGTTCTTAATGTTGGTTAACTTATTGAATTGCTAAACTTTTAAAAATAGACTTGGGGTATGCTATTCAAGTAATATGCGAATCCGATATGACTTAGGTATGTATACGAATGACAATACGATATGGTATTTCCTAATCGGCAGCAAATTTAAACAACGATCTTTAATAACCAAGATTGTTTTTGTTATGTTTTAGTAAACGGCGTGTAATAAATTATAAACAAATTGTACTAAATTGTAAATGGAGGTAACGCTAAGCGCGGATAGCTTTCACAGTAGCTTTTATAAACAATAGCATATATTTCACCACATCTTACTTGCCTGCGAACACTGACACTGAAAAACTTTAAGAAAAACAGAAGACCGGCTCCCATAAGCGTAAAATATTTAAGTAAGTACGCGAGAGATTTAAGACTTGTCACTGTAATGTACCTTGTTGAGATCAAAGCACTAAAAATTACTTATTAAATTCACCGAATTTTGTGGAATTAAATAAAGCCTATCGGTACAATTTCAGGTAGTTATGTAACCAGTAATCCTCTCGGCCATTTGTATAAAGTCAGGTTATTATTTTTTGTCTACTGTGCCGCGAGGGGTCAATACCCCTCCCCGCACGCCCCGCCGGCTCCTCGACCGTGAACGACTATCTCTACGCCTTCACCAATTCGGTTTACTTGCATTTTCAATACACTGTGTCTCGAATGTGTATAACACGAATCTCAATACGAACCTCTCATTTACTAGAATGTTTTGGTTTTGCCTACGTTTCTAGTAATTTCGGTGGCTGTAACTTTGGCTTCAACGTCGAAGGCGGACTATTTAGTCATGAACATACTTCGATCTAATGATGTGTTTTTAGCGAATAAAGTGCCCTTTGAGGAATTGACACGAAATAACTTAATTAAATTATATACAATTACGCTACAAAACTACCACAAGTATGCATATATTGCTCATTACCTGTCAGATAGGTAATTCACAAAGGAAAGTGTTTCAAAATATTTTTACAATCACATTGCAAAGAACTTCACATTATTTAACCTGCACAAGCTATTAATCTTCAAAATTTGCTAAAGTAATATCATTTTATATTCCAGAATACGAAAAAGTTCGTCGTTGAGCTACCAGCTGCTCGCTTCATCTAATGGAAAATGGCTTTTAGGACTTACGTAAGTCAAACTATTTGTTGATTTTTTAAGGAATTCTTTGAATCATTCACTGGTATATCGGATCAGTAGCTGGTTACAGTTTTATATCAAACTGCAAATGAAATCTCCCATACTTACTCGTTTTCACACACCGTCATGCATATCATGTTTCTGGAACTCAGTAGAATAAATGATTAATAAAAACTTGACTTTAATGAGACGGTGTTCGTTATTGCATTCGAGAGACCTGTCAGCAGATTTTTCATAATATAATGTCTGCTCATAAAGCTAGGCTGGATTCCTCTGCCGACTCCATATTAATCAGTCTGGTACACGAGCGAATAGCGAAGGGCTTTAATAAAATCCATCTACATCCATACGCGGTGTGCGCTTACGCACATTCCGGCCGCTATTTATAAAGCGGTGAAAGGAACAGATCCGATAGTGTTGAATGAAGAATATCGATTCAAAGTAATATCCGAGAGAAAGTATCTCTTACTCAAACTAAGCACTGAATTCATTTAAAAAAGAGAAAGACTTAGTGCTTTTAGTATTTTGAACGTCGAATTACTTTGTTTATTTCATTTTTAAATCCTTAGGTACAACATTTTTCCGTTTCAGTATAATTCACCGTCTTATGGGCGGAATCGGGATCCAACGAGAAATACCACAAATGCTACATCGGAGAGAGCAACTTCTGTCACCGCTAAATACATCAACTCTTCGCGCTCATACAAATCATCCAGCATACCTGTGCCCTCAGAACGAACAACTACGCGGGCAGTATCCCCCATTTCCACCATAGCAAGTCGTTACGTGAACTATAGTAAACATGAGAATAAGTACGATACGAAGGAGCTTAACAAAACCGAAAAGCCTACCTCTAAATACGACAAAAAAGATTACGTCAACAAAATTGATAAGCCTATCTCAAAGTATGAGAAAAAGGACTACTCACTGCTCTCTGTGCCGTCAGTCAACAAAAGCAGAGATGTAAGTCCTGTGTCCGTTTCCTCGAAATACGGAACCGAAAGAACGTCCCGTCTTGTATCCCGTATTCCGGAACTAAAATCAACGAAAAGTTATAAAGACAAAAGTCGTGATACTAGTCCTGTCGATCGTGATAAAGACATTCCAAATAAGTCTGAGAAGACTTCAAGCTACCTATCGAGTTACAAAATATATCCTCGAGCTTCAAGCTATACTCGATCATCAAAAGTTGATTCGAAACCCGAAATCACAGTTAATAGATACGCCATAGCTGATCCATTATCTCATAACTATTTAAGGAGTCCCACCCCCGTTAAACGACTTTCCGTTTCACCAGTTAATCATTTAGAAAAATCAAAAAGTCCAATTGAAAAATCGTTATCACCGACAGTTATAATTGAACAGCCACGTCGTATTGAAACTCCAAAGGGTGAAAAACCAGCTGAAACCCTACAAAATGGCTCAGAAGTATATGAAAACGATATGGATCCAGAATCTGAAACTATCAGTGTCATCACCAGACACACATCCCCCACTCCTCCGGGTTCATCTGCTTATGTCAGAAGTAGGAGAGCTGACATGGCAAAGACAATAGAAAAAACTATTACAAGAATGAAACATAGGCCCGAAATGATTGACAAAGAGATACAGTCGGATAGGCTAGACGACTCCACACGATCATGTAGGTTTGGAACCACAGCAAGGACTAGTTTATCTAACTGGACGTACTACAGTCCAAGTAACAATTATACAGGTTACGCTGGTAGATACTCAACGCAGTATTCTAATTTGAGAGAAAATTCAAGTTCTTATAGTGAAAGGAGTAGTAGAAGTCGAAGTACGGAACCGACGCCTAATGAAAGCTCAGAAAATGTTAACTCTAATACCCCTTCAGAACAAATTAAACACAATGACAAACCTATAAACTATCAGCCACTAAGTAATTCACAAGCAATTAATGTCACTACTGAACCAGGTCCAGAAATTGTTCCGGTTTTTGAACAAGATAAAGAGGACGGTACTTCAGAAATATTCATAAACGTAAATTTTCAATTAAAAAAAGCAAATCCTCCTGCTGCTCTGGCATCGGCAGAAGTTGTAACTCCTGAAATATCGATAACAAATTGTCATTTGCCTCCACAAGCACCAAAAACAGATAGTTCCAATAAAGCAAAGAAAATTAAAGTCCGGAAATCCAGTGATTCTGCATCTGATTCTGCAGGGAAGAAAAAAACTGTAAAAAAGAGAAGTAAATCGGTAAGCTCTACGGACTCTGACCAAACCAGTGAAAAAAGTGAAAAAGAAAAAGAATCGCCACCAAAAGCATCAAATAAAAAGTCTTCCTCATCATGTATACCCAATGGTGCCAGAAATAATCATTCCACATCTAGAGAAAAGAACAGTCCAGACTCGAGCGTTACATTATCAACACAATCATCAATCAGCGAAGACGAAACCTCATCCAAATCTAAAACAAATGACATTTCCCGAACATCTGCAGATGAATTATCTATACCTACGGATCGCTCAGCAAAGCAATCATCACCACAGAAAAATGACACAGGTCCAGAAGAAGCTAAATCCTTTTTAATAAGAGCACTGGCTCCTGTCACAAACATGTTTAAAATTCGACACCAAGATTTTTCTGACACTAAAAGTTGGCTCGACTCTACTTCCGAATCTACAGGGAAAGACGTTTCCAATCTTATAACGGAAAGTGAAAAATCAAAAAATAATACTGAAAATGTTATTACGTCTAATGATGATGCTCTAGTGACACTTAAGTCTATACGCCCAATTGAATCCGGAGAAAGGGCTTGGTGGTTAGAGAGTAATAGTGAAAAAGATAAGAGCTCAAGTAATAAGAACAATAACACAAATACTTCAGATAACTCAGATTACAACAAACCACTAAAAAATTTTAAACTAATCGAAGATGAAAAGCCTTGGTGGCTAGATAGTAGTGCAAATATACCCGAAGGAATTGAAAGACTAACGCCTCCAAGAAAATCGTCAAGTGATAGCGATAAGAGTGAAAAGTTTAACTTTTTCAAAGTTCGCCACATTGAATCCGGTGAAAAGAAAGACTGGTGGTTATCGAACAGTGAAAACACGGCAAGCAACAATAAGTCAGAATCACAAAACAGTTTGAACAGGTCAGGTTTAGACCAAAAGAGTTTTCCACTGCATCGAATAAGGCATGTGGAGTCAGGTGAACGGCCGTGGTGGTTGTTAAGTGACCAAAACATTCCTGAGGGAATCGAGAAGTTACCTACCCCGCCGCGGCAGCAAGACAGCGACAGTTCAGACTCAGAAGAAATACAAGCGTACGTCCCAGTCGCGCAAGTGCCACCATTCCCCCTGCACTTACCAGATGATGAACCTTTGGGTGATAGAAGAAGTCCAGAAGGTTTGGAAACGCCGAACACGAACACCGATTACAGAGGTCGAAGTTCTCCTTATGAAAATAACTGCCAATACCGGCATCGTAATACAAATGGGACTTTGAAGAAGCAGGCGTACATTTCGCGGTACACGGATATAGATGATATTCTGGGGACGTCGGGGCAGATCTACAGTCCCTTCATGGAGAGCATCCTGGCGCGGCAAACGGGGTTGGCGCCGCTGGAGGACGACTGCGAGGAGATCGACCCCACGCAGGTGCGCATTCACGACAGTACAGCAAAGCGCCCCGTCATTAAGAAGCTACGCTGCAGGTGCGTTCACTATTTATAAATTTTTACGGCATGCCAACGACTATAAACTAGACAAAGTGCTTTCTCATTAAAGTCGGGATACAATAGAAAACCGCCTTCTGGTTTTAATAATAACTCCATAATACAGCAAAAAATCCAGGGTATAATGTGTTTCAGTGTACATTCATAAAACATATATTTATTTCAGTTATTAACATAGAATAGGGTCTTGACACTCTCGCCAAGACATTACGCGAGTATGAAAATAAGGCGAGAAACTATCCACATTCGAGCTTCTCGGGTGTTTTTGGCATGAATGTGGACACCCCGTATCATCTACATGTGTTATTCTCGCGTCCTTCCTAAGTATATTTATGTACTTTTTAAGATAAAATTTTCTATCAAGATCACCAAACATTGGGTATAAACTTGATTACTCCACGTAAACTATCCAGGTGCATTGTCCCGTTTCCATTCTATACTATGTCTATTGAGAATGGGATTAAATTTAAAATTCATTGACCAAAATTCACCTCGATTCACAATCGTTTTCGGGTACGTTCACATATGCAGTGAATTAGTGACCTTCAAATAGAGGTTAAAATAAACGCTGAATTTGGTTAAAGTTGATAATGTCTCCTTGAGGTAGTTATTTGTATATAAAATTAATAATCTTTATCGTGTGTTTGTTGCAGAAGTGAACTCATCGATTATCGGGACGAAGATCAGGTGAGAGTAATTTTTTTTACTGATTAGCGTGTTAACCTTAATTACAGATTCAAACGAAAAAAATCTTGCATTACACATATGCAATATGAAACAACAAAATGATATTTCAGATAAAAATACAATAAAAACCAGTTATGACCGTTTAAGTACAAAAATAAACTTGCATATATATTATAATTCAGAATACAGCTAATGAAATGCCCAAAATTAGACGGTAATCCCAGATTAAAGATGCACATTTATTGAGCGACTGTTTTTTAAGTAACTGGGGTGTGTGTGCGTATATGTTTGTAAATTCATGTAATTTGATGATTGATGAGCGCATATAGTGCTTTCATTAAGCACTTCCAAATGAGTACGATATTGACAGGTTATTTGAATTCTAATATAATATTTTGATTTAATAGACACTTTTATCTAGTGGATAAGATTGTTTTACATTGTATAGCTTGATTCTATTTGTGGAGACTTGTAAATGATTATAACAACGCTACTGCATTTATATTATTGTAATTAAGCCAATCGATAGTCTTCCTCAATATGTAAAAAAAAAAAGAACATATAGGACACTTTGAGGTTGAGATCCAGGTATGTTCATGACCAAATAGTCCGCCTTCGACGTTGAAGCCAAAGTTACAACCACCGAAATTACTAGAAACGTAGGCAAAACCAAAACATTCTAGTAAATGAGAGGTTCGTAGTGAGATTCGTGTTATACACATTCGAGACACAATGTATTGAAAATGCAAGTAAACCGAATTGGTGAAGGCGTAGAGATAGTCGTTCACGGTCGAGGAGCCGGCGGGGCGTGCGGGGAGGGGTATTGACCCCTCGCGGCACAGTAGACAAAAAATACTAACCTGACTTTATACAAATGGCCAAAGAGGATTACTGGTTACATAACTACCTGAAATTGTACCGATAGGCTTTATTTAATTCCACAAAATTCGGTGAATTTAATAAGTAATTTTTTTTTTGTTATCAAAACATAAATTTTTTCTGACATTACTTACACTAGTAATACCTTTTTTATTTCCCGCTACAGTAAAATTCTTTATGAATAATTAAAAATCTTTAAGTGGCAGTTACATTGTGTATCGTTTCTAACTTCTAAAATAACACCGAAAGAAAATTTAATTATAACTAACCTTTTTTTATCGAATAGCTACACAGAAAGGTCACTGTTACAAGCAAAAGTTATAAATTATTCCTTCTGTTTTTTGCATAGAATTAAGGACATGTCACTGTCGTTATACTGTTTGTTTTTCTCTACTGTGTAGCAGCCCTATGCGCGCGCGCATACCTCCCCCCCGCATTGCCTGGCGATGACGTCACGCACAAAGACTACACACAGCCTTGCGGGAACGGATGCTCCTCATTTCATTGCCATTTTTTAATTACTTTAAAAGTTTTTTTGCAACCAAAATAATTATTTTTAGGAATGGGAACTAAAAGTTGTACAGCCGCTTCTGAGTATGTTTTTTGAATTTGTTAATTGCATTTCGTTTCGTTGATATTGTCTTTCAAATAGTTTAAATCAGTTTAGATAAATTTGATATGAAACAATTACAGCTTCTTTACAAGTTTTTACCTTAATTTAAATATAAAATTCCCTCTCCTTCCATTTCTGTACCTAATGACGTATTTTGATGAAACATATAAACTAAATATCAGTATCTTTAATCTGTTTTAAATGCTACTCCTGTATAGTGTCTACCTGATTTAAAATTTTTGCAACTATACAAAAAAAATTGATTTGCTATGATAATTACTTTATCTACAATAAAGTTCCCAAGTTTCCCGAGAGTCGAAGCCAGGCCGGTTGACGTTACAATGTCAGTATAATGCTGTCCGAGTGAGAGGTGGTTTAAGTAAAGGCTTGCGTGTATGACAGGCTTGCTTTTTACTTCGGTCGGGTATTGTGGTGCCTTCGTACCTGGGCTCACCTTGCGCCGCCGCCAGTAGTTGGCCAGCCGGTGCCGTCGCCGGATCTGCTGCTCGCTGACACAAAAACATCCGAAACTCTACAGCACTATGCCGTGATCCGATTACCGATTTAGTGCTTTGATCTCAACAAGGTACATTACAGTGACAAGTCTTAAATCTATCGCGTACTTACTTAAATATTTTACGCTTATGGGAGCCGGTCTTCTGTTTTTCTTAAAGTTTTTCAGTATCAGTGTTCGCAGGCAAGTAAGATGTGGTGAAATATATGCTATTGTTTATAAAAACTACTGTTAAAGCTATCCGCGCACAATAGTACAATTTGTTTATAATTTATTACACGCCGTTTAACAAAAACATAACAAAAACAATCTTAGTTATTAAAGATCGTTGTTTAAATTTGCTGCCGATTAGGAAATACCATATCGTATTGTCATTCGTATACCTAAGTCATATCGGATTCGCATATTACTTGAATAGCATAATCCAAGTCTATTTTTAAAAGTTTTGCATTTCAATAAGTTACCAACATTAAGAACAATGAGATGTTTTTTTAAAAGCACCGTCCATCCTGTATCGGCAACGATAAGAATTTTATTGCCTTTTGCACCTTCCAACCAGGGCGTAACAAAAGAAGCCATTCTTAAAGAAAAAAGTTTTTTTTAGTTTCACAGAATGCTACTTAGAGTAGAGGAAAGAGCTTAAGGGACTTGGAATATTCTTTTGATACTTTGTTAGGACCCTTCAACACCCCTTCCTAATTATGAAAATAAACAGAGTGAAAATCGGAATATTTGTGTAGTGAATGAGCTTTGTGGGAGCATTTTTTGTGGCTGAGAAGTAATCAAATATCAAGCGCTGGTAAAATATTACTGTATTCAAAATAAACAAATTAACTAAAGTTCTATCTAATAATTTAAAAGTTTCCAAAACAAACGAAGTATTTTAACTTGCTCAGAAAGTAATATTCAATGCTGAAAGACTTTTAAGGTCTTACCTGTGGAACCTATTGACTAAGGTATGAATGAGAGCCACTGGCCTACAAGTATTGAAAGTTATTAGTTAAAATTACGTGTAAACAGTCAGTTAAGTGACAAGTGGTAAGTTACAATTTGGCACGCAAGTGATTAAGTATATTAGGATTCGTTCTATTTTTCGTATAAGTAGGTGGGCGGGGCTTCTCACTTAACACGTTTGGAAGTGATTTTTTAGTTTAGTGCATAAGTTGACAAAGCGGGTGGCGGCAAGAGATCTCACTTGTTACGCCTTTTCTCTGTTTTTTTTCTTGTTGGAATGGATTATTGAATAATGTTAAAATAAGACGTCTTGTGGAATATGCGAAGTAAACCTTCAAAAATAAACAAAGTATTCTGGAAATTTTCTTCTCTTACCTATTCCAAAGTCCCGCTTATCAAAATTGTACCTAAATAATTGAACTTATGAGTTCAACAACTTAATGCGTTTGAAAACCGATTTAAAATTTTAATGTAGTCACTTAAAATTTAGTTACTCCTTAACTACTAAATACTTGTAAACCGCGCTTTAGATCAATTCTTAACTTTTCAGAACTTTTGAAATCTGGTACCGACGACGACGGGTGGATTTAGAATGTTTGATGAACTAAATCTAATATTTAACTGAAATAAAATATAACCTAACCTTTTCTTTACTTTACTGATAATTAATATTCCGTTAAAAAGAACTGAATAATGTTTATTATTATCAACTGATTTAGACAATTTTAATAAATAAACAAACCTTTCGCGGTAGTAAATAAAAATGTTTGGTTCTAAATTTAAAATACCTAACTTCTTAGTTCCAATTGACAATATTCCTTGACTAATGCAGAAAAATGACCTATTTAGATTTAGAGGGCAGTCGATAAATATACGGTAACCCATAGTTACGAGGGTTTAGGTATTCCAACTACACCTATATACAGCCCCGTACGGTTGCCCCGATTCCTTGGGAATTTCGGGATAAAAATAGCCTTTGTATGGGTAAATAAATTGTATTAGCTTAGTAATGGGCAATTACTTATACCGGTTCCGTACTTTTATAGTACTGGACTACGTAGAAACAAACAAACGAAATAATAACAATGAAATATCAACGTAGTAAGTAAATTCCTAACAAATACAGTTTCCGCTGGAAGTATTGAACCAGTAGATATGAGAGGAAGAAGGGCTAAAACGATTTTTAGACTGCTACAAACACTAGTAAACCTCTACAAGCCACGAAGAAATCCATTTTAAATATACTTTGTCAAAGTTAAGAAATATTCATATTCGTATACTAGACTACGTATTTATCCAGAAGAAAGAATCAAACAAAAACTACCAACAGTTATTAAGGTCAACAAAATTTAAAAACAGAATCGCGCAGTTCCTTTTATATTCCGAAGTCAGTAAGTTAAAAAGTAGATCTTAGTGGCTAGTAACCGGTTTTTGATGAACAGAGCCCGCAGTGCCGGATCCACCTGGGATGTCGCGAAAACCTCGCCGGCTATCAGACGAGTTTTTACAACTACCCACACTCCTGTGAAACTAAAATGTGAAGTGCAGATTCGATAAAAAACGTATAATTAAGCTCGGAGCCCATTCAAGTTTGTGTTGCTTCAAAATTGTAACAGGCTTTTGTGGGGAAGGGGATTTTATTATTGAATGGGTTTTAGGGTTTAAGGTGGAGAGTATAAGCTATGTTAATTAGGTGGAAGTAAAATAAATTATGTGGACGATAATATTTAATGGGACAGGTACAAATATGATAACGGCGAATAACTTAAAACAAAAAAAATGCTTACATTATTGATCAACCCAACTTACTGACGACATTGACTAAAATGTTATAAGATTGAATAAAAATAAGTGCATGAGTGGTGTAGTGGTAAGTAGCCTTGCCTCATACGCCGAAGGTCACAGGTTCGAGTCCTGGCCACAGGTGTTTGTATTTATATATGTATGTTTATTCTGGGTTCCCACCCAGTTCACTGTATGGTCATCCATAACACAAGCTCTGCTTACTTTGGGGCCGTACAGTTGGTGTGTTTGTCTGGGGATTTAAAAAAAATTAGTAAAATAGACACAACGGCTAAGAACACGTGACGGCAAACTTTGCTAAGACCTGTTTTACTTGCGCATGCGGACTACAGCAAGGGCGATGCGAAACCCGACTCGTCTGTTTATTCGAACATAAAGAAATCTAGAGAAAAACACGTATCCAACTTATGAAACTGTGTTTACAATTTGTTCTTTTGTTCTTTGGTTTATAGGCAAAGAAAAGTTTTCATAATGGAAATATGATGACTCTATTGAAAATTATCCTTTGCACAAAAAAACATTTAAGCAATTTTTATACAAGGTAGTGCCTTTTGAATGAACAAATACCCATTGTAGATATTTTATTACTTTATTTTTTTATAATATAAATTCATTGCGTCAGCACTTAGCACCACTTAAAACATTCTGAACGCCTTAACGATATTTTTAAAATGGCCTGGAATTTGTTTAAAATTCAACATCAACGAAACTTCATAAAGTTAGGAAGACTTTATGAAATGCGAGCATAGCAGATGCGCGTGAGCATCCTAGCTGTCCCGGTGTGATTCGATAGTGCTTCTCTGCAGCAAGGGTCTTCAGTTTTTGTGTAGGTTGGGAAGCACCCTCCTGCCAAATCACTTTAAGGTTTCGAAGGTAAAGGTTCTCTAAGGCGATCTTTGGATCCGACCATAAAACCACGAAATATTTTCTCTTTCCCTGCTCTAGGACACAGATTACAAAACCGCTTTTGTAATGTGATCACGATTTTAATATTCGCTAAATAACTCTGACACATAATATGAGAACCTATGAATAAATTAGATTGTTATAAATAATTTTGCATAGGATTCAAATTTATTGTTTCTTGCAAAACTGGTATATGTGTCAAATTTTAATATTGTATAAGATATTTCCGTGTATTCCTCAGATCTCGTAAGATAAATTGTTTTTGGATGTTGGCTTTATTTTTGTTTTGGTTAGTTGCAGTCGAAATATTCAAATTTATTTATTAACAACACATATGACTAACAATAGATATTTACTATTAGCTCGCAAACTAAACACAAGCGTGTTTACAAAATTAGATTCATAGATAACTTAAACTCAACGTGAGATACTAAAACTAATTAAAACTTCCCTTATGGGTACTTGTCTCTGCTAGCATTTGTATAAAGCTGTTGTTTTTTTGTTCTACATGATAATGGTGTTCTACACTTCAATGGTGTTACAATTTTAAACCCCAAACTATGAATAGGTAAAAGTTATTCTAAAAAGTAAATTACCAACTTTCTATTAAGAAAGACTAAAGATAATAACTTGTTAAAAGGATAACAACCTGATTTCCCCGAAAATATTTCTTTATTAGTAATACGTATGACAGGCCCTTGATGATCCGCGCTGTTTAAATACGCACTGAATTCTTTATCGATTATTTTAAAGCGTCTTCGGTTCGATTTTTTAAGGTGCAAATCATACCGGCGGCAGCTTTTTTATGGCTGCCGCGGTATGTTTCGCGATGGCCTAGTTTCAGCGATTTTAGTACAAGTTTAATTCTAACTATCGATAATTCTGATAAGCGGCTCAATTATTAGAATGCACTGTTTTCTATTACAAAATGTCATATACCTACGAATGCATGTGGCGGCATCTATCTAAAAACGTTAACAGCACGCTTGCTCGTTTTATAACTCAGTTTAAGTTAAATATGTGCTTTGTTAGGTCAATTTTACTAGTAATAGCTTAATGAATAATCAAAGTAATGTTTCCTTACTAATGCATAAAAAATTCAAGAATCTATTGTCGTAATAATCAGGGCATGCAGCGATTGGCTTCATTATACATTGATAGGGTTATTACAGGCAATAGAGAAATAACAGTTGGAGTATCGAATGCATCTCTGGGGACCTACTCAGGACTTAAAGCTCAGTCCTACTACGAAATTTGATGGTTCTCGATCCAAAGTTCAATCGACCTAAAGCGAAGCTAATATAAAATAAATATAGTTTTAAAAAATTACTATTAAAATAAATGACATGTTACAGAATGTTTTTTATTCGATTTAGGTACTTTTTTTTAGCTAATAGGTAAATTAAATTTATTCTTTAATTTCTTTAATAGCAGATGGAAAGAAATTATTAAAACGAAGATGTAACCAACCTATCCTAAAGGAAGATATCTTTTAAAAAATCGTATGTAACTTGTTTCGCACAAGTACAAAAAACGGCGAAGTTGGAACGGCTGAATAAGGATGCGAACTCAGTTCAGCACGGGCAGCGGGCTCGGGGATGCGTGTTCACTAAACAATGGTTAATTTAATTTAACAAGAACAATAGCAGATTTGATTGCGTCTGTCTAGATCGTCTTTAAAGCTAAATTGATTGGAATGTGCTTTTTTAACGTTCAAAACTGTTGTTCAATCGTAGCTGTGAGCTTTTTTTTATACATTGGTTAGTTTCGCTTTTTTATTTATTTAATTAAGAAAACTTGATTATAGTTTACTGTTGCCTAAGATAGGAATCGTATTTATTCAAATTTGTGCTTTTTTTCGAAATGTTTAAATTTTAAATGTATAGTCGTTTACAGAGCACCACTATAATAATATATAAACCCAGACAAACACACCAACTGTATGACCCCAAAGTAAGAGGCTTGTATCGTGGATGACAACACAGCGAACTGGGGGGGAGCCCAGAATAAACAATGACCCGAGAGCAATATCTGTGTTCATCACACAAATGGATGCCCCGGCTAGGACTCGAACCTGGGACCTCCGGCGTATGAGGCAGGGCTAACTAACCACTACGCTTATTTGTATTTAAATATCCGTTTTAAATACAAACAACGTTGAAATATTATTCTAATACGCATTCTCGGTTGCATAAGCTTATATTAGAGATCACTTAAAAGCCTATAGAACGCATGCCGAGGCCGAACTCACGCGCACAGAGACACTGTCAGCATCGAAAATGCTCTTTAATTTCTTGTTTTCTATCCTTCTCTTACATCATAAGTAGAGGAGTAAAGGAGAACGATACATAGCTTATTACGTAATACAGTGGTTCAAAGTGATTCAGGACGTGAGGTGGGAGATTTGTTGATTAATATTCATTTTAGGTAAGTTCTTATGTATATGAAATGAAATGAAATATTTACCCCAATTCGAAAAAACCTTCGTGAAGAAGATCTGGCAAGAAACTTCAATGTTGTATTTTTTGCAAAATAAATTTACAGAGTCTCTTTATGTCGATACAAAGTTATTCTTATCTGCATCCGTTAGTTTGGCAAGTCTCCCTCCCTCCAAGTATCCAAACGACGAACACCCTCAAACGGCACCCGTTCACGAGTATACTCTTTGGTAATCTTATAACCATCCCGAATTAATTAGTTTTTGCTTCAAGGAAGCATAACAAAGGATGTGAAAGTAAGAAACGTCAAACAAATACAGATCGTGCCGCGTCGCCGTCACGGGAACCGAACCTTGAAATGGGGGAAAAATAAATGCCTTCTTTGAAAGTCAGCCAAGTGTGCCTTCCTCGAGGGGCTACTTCGCCTAATTCTATAAACAACCATAATAATGCAATTACATTTTAAAATAACAGCGTTATATTTCTTTCGGAGAACACGGCTTGGGAACCAATACTTGACACCTACTATCGGATTCTTACCTATTGGTTGCGGTTTACCTACATTTTGAGCCATAAATACGCATTCTCAGATCTATAAGTAGGCGTAATCCGATATTTAAATCCATAAGTTAATTAGCTATAGGGTAATCTAACCACGTATTCGCGCCGGCTTTAATTGTTAATGGGCAATGCCAGGTGGCAAAATCTAATATATGAAGGGTAAGGGGAAAGAAAATTCATTGTCCATTTGGCATTGTTTTGAGATAAAAAGAAAAAACAGCTTTTGTTTATTTGTTCCAATTATAAACTTATACAATTAGTGTGTGATTACAATGCATTAAAAATTATTTATTTATATTCCAACATTCAGTAATAAAGAATTCATTAGCTGTAATGCCACAAAAACAAAGTATTAGAAAAATAAAACTTAAAATAGGAATCAATGTCCATGGACAATGACCTTTGATCACAACTTCCATTTATGAAAAAAAAAATAACAATTGTGTTTTAAAATAGAAATAAAAAACATTGTTATTCTCTTATTTTTTTATTTTTAACTTAGTAATCCTTATGTTGAAAATATAAAACCAAGAAACATTCTATGACAGATGTCAAAAAAAAAGGTCGTAGTCCACAGACAATGATCTTATTTATAGTTTTTGTTTTCACTAAGCCATAGATTTCCGGATTTATAAAAAGATGGCGTTACTACCTTAATTTTCGAAAAAATGTGACAATGATCTTTCTTACCCCTTACACTTCATATGTAGATGAATGTTCGGGGAAAACGCCGCTTGGGTTTGAGCACAAATGAACTACCTGATTCGGCACGACCCGAACACGTATAGTAATTTTTTGAGGCCAGCCTTGTCCAAACATACTGCCTACTTAACGTACCGCCCCGAGTGCGAGCACCCCTTAATAGTGCTTACAGCTAGTCTTCCAAATAATAATCCCCTTTCTAATTGAGCACTTTGGACACCTACACAATGCAAAACCTAGATTTAATTCCAATTCTTAGTGTTAGGCAACAGTCAGTTCATTAAGTTATAATTTTGATAGTCTTGGCCTCAAAAATATAAGATGTCGAAACCAAGATATAAATCTTTGTGTGTAGAAACCGATGTAACACTAGCGAATGCAATTTTACAGTGTTATCTGCGATCGGCGCCAAGCATACATGCATCATGAATAAATATTCATGAAAAGCAAACGTGAATCTTCTGTGTCGTACACAGAAGAGTCACTTTGTTCCAATGAGTCAAATAAGACGATTTATTTTACAATAATTTTGTTTGATAATACTTAATTTAAATTTTTTGAGTTTCTTCCAATTGTATGCCAAATGACGTTAGACAAGTATACAAACCGGTAAAAGAGAACGCTATTATGACTATTCTTAAATCAAGAAAAGCACCTATGCTGTTGTAGTAAAAAAACATTAACTTCATGTCTATTCTAAGGATTAAATAGTTAGTGAATGGCTAGATCCAACGTGCGAGCGAAATGGCGGGCTGCATACTAACTAGCCCACTCGAGCAATCGTGCAGGCTCTGTACCGTTAGCTGTGACTCCTAGCTGCTACATGTGGCTTGTCATTACCCCCTGATTTTGACTAAGTTATAATTATGCGTCATTCGTTTTATAATCTTGAAAAATTCTGCTATGTTAAAGGTATTATGAAAGCTATTTTTACAGATAAAATGTATTGTGTCGCATAGTCAAACTATAGGTCGAGCTTGTATATCAAAAATATTACAGGCACCAAAATATTTTTTCATTTTCTAATCATAAATAATTAATTGATGATAAATAAGAAGCGCCTATTGAGCATAATGTAGCTAACCTAAGTAGTCGTAATAGCAACAAGGACATACTCAGTCATGAAAAATCTGCCAGATTTAAATGTACAAGACGGTGATCAAGCCCTTTTGCATCCTAATTATGCAAGACCTATCACGCTAGGGCATGTCGAGAGAGCTAACACGCAACTTATAACCGAATGTTTTTACCTGTCCTAATTATATTACATCGCTCTGCCTTTTTAATCTTTATAAACAGAAACGGTTTTTTTTCTGTAACAAAAAACTTTACCCCTATGGTCATAACAAAATATCTACTTAAAACTAACTTATTTGACTTTTATTTAACTAGCTCACCTTTATAAATTATAATTAACAAACTTGACTAATAATAATATAATATTCTTAAATACCAATGACTTTAGCTCATGTATGTGCTTCTGTTTATAATTTTAAAAAATACAAAATAAATAAATAAACAAGGAAATAAATTACGAACATAACTTTGATTTGCCAGAATATGTAGAACAATTAAAATCAGAAACACGAAACAGTTTTAAAAAGGAAGTAAAAATTTTTCGTTACATAGACAATGTACCTTTACTATTCCCCTCGGACTTTAAATCAATATCGCTTGACAGGCTAATCATTTTCATGTAACAACGAGAATGTATGAGAATCCTTACAAGTCCAATCATGACGGTCAGTTTGCGTCATATCACAGTTTGTTAACATTTCGGTCCCACGTCCAGAACCACAACAAGCTCGTCAGGAAGTCACACTGTTCTCAAAAATCTAACATATTAATGCAAACTAAACCCTAAATTCATAAACGAACATTCATCCGAACCATTTATACCAACCAGCATAAAGACCCTTAATTTACAATGATTATGAGACCCATAAAAGTCAGGCCCATAAACCTGTATATTTTTCAAAAAAAGAAATATCAATATTTTAAAAAGGTTCATAATTAATCGTACAATACTAAACACAGAGATCACAATGAAAATAATTTAGATCAAATAAGCATACAGAATGCAAACTTAGCTTAAGCTACTTATAATTGTCGACTTGACAAGGCATTGTTCTGAGGTTCCCAGGGTCTTCCCAGACGCCAGTTTTGTGTCAGCCAGAATTCTACGAAGCACAGAATGGATCGAGGGTCGTGTAAAACATGCCACAGTACGGGACTAAGACCCACTCGGGGCGTCAAATAGCTTCACTAATGTTGCTATTATAGTAAACAAATTCTCAAAATATCGAACTGTCAATAGCTATGGATACTGTTTTTTTTACAATAATTGGTATAATGTTATTTTTAAGTCTGTAAGACGACGTCATCGTTGTCTAACTTGGTAGTTTTAATACTAAGTATAGTTGTATAGAGGAGGCTTACGCCGCATTTACGTCCTGAACTGTGACCTTGAGGTTTGCCGCAAGGCGTGAACTTTGATCTCTTTCATATACTTTTTTATATTTTAAACTTAGATATTGCATCGTTATTTTAAGAATAGTTCTTAGCTGAAAAACATTGTTCATTAAACTTTTTTTATAAAGTTATAATATTAATAATCTTAATATAAACTAAGCTCTAGCTGTAGCTTAGAAAGGATGTCAATTTATTATTTAATGAATAGAAATTATTAAATGCACAAAATTTAGAACGAATTACTCAAAAAATCGTTTTTTTGTTAGAGCTTGCAACAAACATTGTTATCGTCACATTTCTAACTGTAAACTAAATGCTTTTAGTTCATCTATGAAAGAAGAAAAGAGATCTTAAAGACCCATAACTTGCTGACATATTTTATTACAATTTTTGCCATTAAAACAAAAAAACAAAAATCCAAAACTGGTATTTTTGTTTTTTGTTTACATTAATTTATTTTATTTAAATTCATATGCTCAGCTATAATTTCAAGTAAGAATTTCTTTAAATATTAATATATTTTCATATGTAAGTAATATATTAATAATTATTATTTGTAATGTAATATAATGTTAACGTTGGAAACTGTTTTAGCATTCATCGTATAAATGTCTATGAGAAATATTGATGCTGTATGTTTCTTTCAATTAATAAATAAAAATAAATTTCCAGCCACTATTACAATCGTTACAGCTTATAACTTGAAGCTATTCAATGCTACTGTCACGGCCAATCTCGTTAGCTGTAACGTCAATCATCCCGAAAGAAACATATGCAATTTTATATTCTATCTTTTAGATGTAAGGCATAAAATTGGCTGCAATCTGGTTTTAGTAATTTTACGACTTTCCGAATTCTGGATTTTATTTTAAATCCTTTTTTAATATATTGAAGAAACAGTTAGATTACAAACGTCGTTGGTTTCGTCGCGGTTTTTGAATGTTATTTTTGTTCTAAATTCTTAAGTACTTTATAAGAACTATAATACTGAGAATATGCCGTATGGTATATTGTATGATTTTATTTTTTATGTCACCTTCAGGTATACTTTCGCTAGTGTTTTAAATGAACCTTTACTCACAGATCCAAAAACGTCCCAAATTAATTATTTTCGTGGCACCGCCCGACGAGACATGCGCGGGTGCGTGCGTGCATCCGTAATGGCAAAGAAATCACTTCGCAACAAACGCGCAGATATGCCATTGCGCAACATTGCATTCCTTAATTGTGATACCTTGTGGTTTTGATTTACTTGCAGTGTGAGATTGTTTTTTTCGTGATAAACCGTTAAGAAAATAGTATAATTTTCTTTTTTAAACGATTGCAACTACCATATATTTTAAGTTTTCTTCAAGACTCTACAGACTTTAAAAATATGTATCTTCTTACAGTCACAACTGAAATTATTATGAGCTACGAGTAAACTATAAAACTTAGTGTAAATGATAACAAAAGCCATACAAAATTCAATTGTTACTGTACAGCCAAAGATATGAATGCAGAATTATAATGACGGCTCAGTTGGAACATCTCGGCGGTTCGGCCCTCCGGTACAGTTAAAATTTAGCGTCGTAAATCGGCGGTGACGGCACTGCGGCGGCGCGGCCTCACGCCGGCGGGGCTCCGTTACGCCGCACGCCTGCTTGCTCGGGATCCAGCTGATTATGACGTCCATTTGTTGCTGTAATAATAGGGTGGCTTTTATTCACGTAACGAAATTAGAGCTTTTCTCCAGGGTTGGTAGACATAACTGATGATCTAAAATCAATTTAGGCTTAAGAGCTTTTAATAGACAATTCCCCTAATTACCTTTTTGATGACACATCATTGTTTTTACTGTCACTTTCCACCTGTTGGGACTCATTCGCAATTAGCAAGCTTCATCTTGAAGCAACATAGTGAAATATATCCCACAAATTCCCCAGGGATTATGGACCACGCGGGTAAAAAAAATGAAGAAGTTTCACACATTAACAATAAGACCAATCGCGGTGATAAAGAAGAAACATTTCATGATATTATGTGAGCATTAGCATCAACCTGGATATACAAAGATACGGAAATCCAAACCAAGAAGCTTTTCAATACCGTTCCTCGCATTACAATGACAAAGTATTTTATTCCTTCATAAACTTGCAATCATTCTCTTTAAGACGCTCCATCTAGTAATGAAGCAGGCAGTGCTATCGTCAAGAAAGCCTCGGGGTATAACTGTGCCCTGCCTGACAGGAGCTGTCAACGTACCGCATTTTATTAAACCTTAGATAACAGGTAGCTGCGGCTGCGCACCGATTCATCATTATAACCGAACCTGGTAAATGTCAGTCGTGAGAAAGGGTCCTATACCTAAATTCGTGCAAATAAACCCTTTGTTACAGAGCTTGTTGAAAAAGTAGCCACTGTTGATTGTGTGGTTAGCGAAATTGAGTCTAATAACTGCATGGAGAAGCGCTGACAAAGTAAAGCGCATATCCACATGCAGTTTAGGTTTCTTGCGCACTTGTTTTCCTTTATCGTAGAATTGTATTCGGTCATTTTGTTGAAAAATTCTTTATTACAGTAAAGGCTCTTTTAAAAGTAGATTTTAGTTTAATTCAATGGAACTAATAAAATCTGGACAATTACGTCGCTTTATCTAAATGGTTAATAAAGTAATTTCGTACCCATACCAGTGTTCACAACCTGAAGCCAGGCAGTTATCGTACCAGGGCCGTAAAATTATCGTATATGGATCAAAATTATCGTAGCCATCAGGAAAATGGCTAAAATTCTGAAAAAATCATATGAAACGTGACAATAATACGTTGCAAATGATTTACAGTTTAAATCTTGTGAACTTGTGTTGTTTATATAGAAAAAAATAATAATAATTCAAATTAAATGTTGAACGTATGGCACAGACCTGAGCTGGGCCCTCGTCCACATCGAGTGTGATGAACGCGCAAACATTTCGCATTTATAAAGAAGAAAATAATGTTAAAGGATAGAGACACATGAAAACAAGCATATTTTTTAAAAGTTTAACTAAATAGATTCTATATTTGCGATAACAGAATACACAAATATTAATGAAACTTAACATTTTATATACAATTTTTAATCTTTTCCGTCAAAGAGGAACAAAAATACGCTATATTTTCTCTTTGAACGATAAAATAGACTTGAAACTAGATGAAGTCAGAGGGCGCTCGACGCGACGGCAACCTGCCGCCAGCGCGGACAAATAGCGCGTCATTACAACTTGTACTCGGACGTTTCAGTGGTTAATCATCAAATTTTTCATCAGAATGAATACTGCGTACGATAGTCGTGTACCATCGTACATCGTACGTAGTTATGAAATTATCGCACATGTACGAGAACTATCGTACGGTTCCGAACGCTGACCCATACTATTATTCATGGGGTATCGGATTTTCAGTTGATACAGAGTTTTTACAACATAATGAGAGAACTCCGTGGCTGGTGGCTGGAGCGGAGCATATTTCTGTGCGCCCGCGCCGGTTGCACAACGCGGGCCGCATCCAGCGCCGCCCACGCGACTTGCGCAACAACTTCAAATTTAGACTACCAGCCACTAATGACGGCGACCTGCCGCCTGTCAATTATGACAACTGACTAATACACTACAATCTGTCAAAATAACTACTGATTCAACGACTAGCTGTTGACAAATGGTACTGAATAAACGGCGCGCAACAATTTGCTAAACAACCGTCATGAATATCTAATGTCGCATCCAATTTTCCAACTAATTCTACTCCAAAGTTCCTTTTTCTTTGTTATTAATTTCGTAATACTTACTTTTATTCTGCTGGCACATGCTGTTTAAATTGTGGCCCATTAGTATGGATTTGTCGTGACCAGGACTGGCGGTCATGGGTTCAACGTCGGGTCAGGCACGGCTCACAAATCTGCTCAAGTGAACTTATAATTATCTAGAAACTATTAATTATTTACTTTCTAATAAACGACAATAATGTCTAGCGGGAACAATGGTAAGAAGTGTCGGGTTTTTGTTTGAAGATCCATCTATCTAGATGTGAAGGTGACAAAACGTTGGCAAAAAGTTTGATACGCGGCTGTTCTGCCGGGCTTCCTTATTATTGTATTGTTTTGTTATTGGGAAACGGCGGAGGTTTAGTGAGGCAGAGCGCAGGCGACCGGCGCGCGCGCAGCGATGAGTCGTAGAAACAGAACAAGCTTGCAGCCGCCGCAGGTCGTTCACCTCAGCACTAGTTC
The DNA here is from genome assembly GCA_923062675.1 of Marasmarcha lunaedactyla. Lineage (NCBI taxonomy): Eukaryota > Metazoa > Arthropoda > Insecta > Lepidoptera > Pterophoridae > Marasmarcha > Marasmarcha lunaedactyla. The sequence goes on along the minus strand of OV281339.1, from coordinate 3,962,648 downwards.
TTAGGGAGGAGCCATAACAATGGCATTCGATCGATCTCGTATTCATTTAAAATTTTTACAAATTTAATAATAAATATTGTTTTCTTGTTAACTTAGGATTTGTTAAAGAGATTTTGATTAGGTTTTTAAATAATTACATACAAGTATCACGCAACTTTTGACATGATTAACATACTTAAAGCTTCTTGCTCGTAAACGACAGCATAAATGCATGCCAATTCACCGTATAATAAATACATGCCGTCGAGAGAAACGCAAAGAAACTCGCAATTGCTTCATGACGCAGCTTAAATCATATCATATTCTTATGCGAAGTGGATTTTTAACTTAATGACACTTGAGCTCAAAGCTTTTGCATACTAATGATGTGTAAGGTAACACATCGACAAAAATACTTATTTATTTATTTACTTACGTTACATTGTCGCGCTGACTATTTCCACAAACGGCTTTTGTAACTTAAAATACGAGGTTACTTTTTAAAACGTACAAGCACTTTAACCGCATGTTTGAAATATAATGAAAAATTTTTAATTTGTTTCAACGAAAACGAAATGTCTTTTTGCTTAAAAGAATGCGAAACTTCACAAAAATAGCTAACAGTAGCTTCACCCTTGCTAGATTTTATAAAAAACCTTGGATTAGATACCAGGAATTGCAAAGCTGTTTGGTTTTATTTTAAAAAGTGACTCCACGGGGCGTGTGCTCACGAGGCGGACCAGCTTAAGCCGGTAGCGAATCAATCGAAAACACACTAAAATCAATGTAATATGAATAACTGAAAAGAATGACACTACAATTTCAACTACGTTGATACGCTAGTAGCAAGCAGGGCCGGATTTAGGGGCAAGCAACCGGGGCTGCAGCCCTGGGCCTCCACAAGAATGGGGCCCCCACAATGGAGATTATTGAGAAATTTGATTTCAAAAATGTTTTCGGATTTTTTTTTATTGTGTCTTTTAACCATTAACACTTCTGCAAAGTAAAAATTTTCACAAATATGTCCACAAATTATTAGTAATTGTTTATTAACGTGTTAATTCTAATAATTTGAGTTTGTTTCGCATTACTCGATTTATTTTTTATTTTATTCAGAAATTAAGCCTCCACTCCTTTATTGCCCAGGGCCTCCAGTCCTCTAAATCCAGCCCTGGTAGCAAGGTTGTTTAAAATTCTTAGCGAAAACATATGTCTTTGTATTCATTGATATTACAAGTTCCTTATCGATTTATTTCCATAGTGTCGGAAGGTTCTGCGTTTTGATTCATTTTATTATACCTACCTAGTACCTAAATAACATTCTCATGATTCGCCATACTTAATACAGAGGTCAAATAACTAACAAACAATGTCAGGATCCCTTCTTCTTTTGTGAAATTAACTTATTCAGAATTAAATTCATATTATATGACATTGAAACACAACATTTTAACACATTCGATAGCAAACCTGTGTAGGTATCAAATCCAAAGGTCCCCTCGTAAACCGCAATTGTTTTTTGGCTTTGCAAAGCCGTAGCAATCTGTGACAAAGTAAATCGTCCGCTTCCTGTGCACGAAACCGTTCCGATTGTCTTCCGAGAAGCGGACGCTGTAAACATGGAAACTGTTACGTTATTTCTAAATTAAGAAGAAATATACATAAATAGCTTCCCACATTACTTGCACGTGAAATCCAAAAGTTATTTATAAACTAAGATTACAGGTAGAATTCGATGACTGTTTTTTGGATATTTGAAGAAGTTTGAGTTTGTTATCACCGCGGAACACGTGTGTCTGCGGAATCCTTCGCGCGAGTCATTCTATCGCAGCGCGGCGCTCACGCAACACAGAACCGAGCCGGCTCCCGTGTTTTGTTTTTAGTAAAACAATGTGATATGGATATGCTGTGAAGTAAAGCTATAAGTGAAGTTTAGACAATAATGCTGGAGATGGTTTACTTGACGGAAGAGTCGTTCGTGTGCCGCGTGCAGTATTTGAACGATGTTGATCCCTTCGAGGAGGTGGGCGTGCGAGAGCCGGCGCGGCCTCTGTACCACTGCTTCAACACCACCATCCCACTGTCGTACCAGATTGCGGCGGTGCACCGGCTGCTACAGGCACCGCATCGGGTAAGAGTCTTAGTTCGTAACACTTTGATTTGATTGGATTTTTAAATGTTCAATTGTAAGTACGTCAAAAATTTGCCTGTGAGAAATTGTAAGTTAGGCCATTTTATGAATAAGCTTGATAAATCATGTTTTGCTGAATTAGTGTAGAAATATAGTTATTAATAGAGTCGTATTGTTGCGTGCGTATCGTTCAATACGAGTACAACCGTCAATTTAGTCGTTCGATAATAATTATTAGGTCTTATTAGCAGCGTGAACGAATTGTGACTTACGTTCTTAATTCAATAAGCTTTATATATTATTATTTATAAATTTGAAGATAAAACGCTTTTTAGCGCGTTAAAAGGGATTTATACTATATAGCATTCTTATTCTGAAAACATGTGACACCAATCTTGTAAAATTTTTTTCAAAAGACATTTTCATCGTTATGTCATATAAAACAAGTCGCTTTTTATTTGAATCGGCGGAGATAAGTCTTAGCACGCTGCACTGATTTCAGACCTGGAATCTTGTCCCTAATAATATTTTTTATTAGGAGTAGTAATTTATAAACGCGTACGAATAGAACTGAAATTAAAATATCTGCCATTGTCATGATGAAACTAACAACCATATTTAAATAAATATTCTTTATGAGTTAAAGAATGACAAAAAACCGAATGCCTACTCACATAAACTCGCTAAAATATAAGTCAATAAGTTTGTTTTCTTTGTCAGAAGTTCGCACATCAATCATACTTTATCTTGTTTACACAATTAAACTGTCCTTGTAACTCATGTCTATATTTAACTATTTAGCCAAAAAACCCTCGAATTCAATTAACGTAAATCCAGAAGCTCAGTTGGATATTGTTGGTTATTTCGCGAAGTCAATGAATTCGACCTATCTAATTTCCGCGGCATGTACGTGGCTTCGACGACAGGTGGCGGCAGTAGCGCGAGTAGTTAAATCTGCATTAGTAATCCGAGTTCTCACCGGCGGTTTCAGCTAAAATTATCTGATCCCAATATTGTTTTCAGGTGAGGCGGCTTTTATTCTATTCTGCCCAGAAGCTGGGGATTCTAGTTAAAAACTCAGTTTAATCAATATCATTGGTTTAATCAGTAATAAGTTTTCCGCTGATTTGAGTACCTACTTTACTTCAAAGTCCGAATTATTAAAAAAAATTGCGTTTTAGTTGAACCCATCAGTTTTTTTTTAATTTTGAAAAAGAGTAAGGTGTTCTTTTCTGGTTGTAAAAATTACAAAATCGCCCAGTGCCCAGTTCTTGCATATAAATATTTAATAATCTTTACCCAAGACTTTCTAAAACCATTCAAGTATGGTTATGGTTTTGCTCGCAACAAACTTTATATTAATATAATTTCAAATATTGTTTGTTTTCTTGTCAGTGATGTGTAAAACGTAAAGATATAAATATTTTAAACCATCAATCAGATACCTAATATCAAAGCTAAGACCCTTCTTTAATAAGAATGCATTAACTTCATAAAGTAATTCGTCGGCCAAACATATTCGTCCTCGTATCTATCAACAGGGGCATGCATTAAGATAATTTATGACTTCGCAAACTACAATCAACGTAAAATGCCACCAACCAATTGATTGTAACGACACTTAGCCCACGTAATCTCCAAAACAGACAAGTAGCTTTGACCTTGGGCGCGTAGAATATAACGAAACCTTTGATACTTGGTGACATCAGACGGCTCCTAGCGACAAGTTATTGGATTTGCTGAATCCATTGACGGGTCTGCGAAACAATGCAAAGACTAGTCTGTTTTGTTCGGTAACCTGTTATAGTGCACCTGCGCTTCGCTATGTCGCCCTGGTACTTTTATGCAGCTCGGCTAGCCACTCTATTTGCTCGTACCCAAACATTAACTATTTATTAGTATAGTGAGTCCCGTGCTCCAGCTATTAAAATCCTAAAATACCCATGAACATCATTAATTTTATTAATTTGTTTATTGATAGTAATTGTGATTATTATATTGACTAATGGCATATACCACATCCCACCTCATCCAGCTTACTTAGTTCCAATTGAAGCTTGACCAAACGGAAAATGTTCTTACCTTGGACATGTAAAACAAGCCTAGATTCCAAATCTCTTCTTAATTGATCAATTAACGATTCCAATATACTTGCCGACCGTAAGCTTTAGTTGAAATTGCCTTTGTTCCAGAATAGCACTGGGTTTTCCTTGCCTTTAACCGGAACTAACCCAAGCTAACGTGGTTATTCCGGTCATCTAATTAGGAAAGACCGTTGTACAAGATCTTAACAAGGAACTTTAATACAACTAAATATATTTTAAATATTAAAATGTTTTTGCAATCACACTCTAATTACTCATCTTGATTCATATGTTACATGTCATTCTTAAATCATGTCATCCTTGAAATACCGTGAGTCTAGATAAGAAAGTCCATGAAACCGTAACTGAAATACACGGAGTTCGTAAATCCTGCGGTTTGTGGAAGTCATTGGGTATCACGAAGCCTATTCCATTATAAACATCGACCAACCATCGTCTTGCTCCAGATTTTTGGCTTTTAAACTCTTGGCAAGATGCCACTCATTATAGGTATTTGTGTACATTTGACAAGCTTTTCGTATTAGATGTTACCATTCCCCAAAGATGCAACGCTAACACATAACAAAAATTCATTTTATGTAGTGTTAATAACTTGGACTTTCAATTATTTCTTATCAACAAACATAAATACAATTAAGCGTTGCAAATGCAAGTGTAAGATATTTTTTAACAATTTCATACTTATTTACCTTGATAACAGGTACCTACCTACCTAAAGTATTACCTATCTGAAAGAAATCTCTTTATTTACTTCAACTGTCTTAAGCGCCCTCTATTGTGTAATCTACAATGCACTTTCCAGCACACCTAGGTCATAAGTTTAGGCACTCGCAGCACGTAGTGCACTAATAAACTTCAAAATGGTTTTGCTAGATGGCGCTTCACGTTAATGCTTTATTTTTCATTTAGATGTGTGTGCTAGCAAATGAATTGTTTTTATTGGAATATAGAACAGTTAAATATAAGTTTTATATTCTTTTTCTATAAGAATATATAAATTATATATTCTTGCAAACTTGTAGATGTCCTGCGATATAATGGTGAAAAAAAAAAGATCTATACCTACCTACTTATCTAAATTGATTGTTCGTAAAAATTTTATCTTTATAAATGATTTCATTGAAAATGTGTATCTATATTTTTTGGACAACTTGCCTACTTGAATTATTTTTTTTTATTGTTTATTGACCTTTAAGTACACATTTCCCTTTACGTTTTAAGTTTTCATGGTTAAAATACTTAAGAAAAGTACACTACATGTATCAACATTTTTCAAATGAACCTATACTTACTCGAAATCGTAGTAATTTTTACGTCGTTGTAAATGTGGTCTGTCACCCTCGGGTGAAGTACACTTGCACGTCATAAAATAAGAATTTGATTTTCCCTTGTAAAATAATAATTAATTAATAATAACTAAATAATAATTAATTTTCCCTTGTCAGAATATTAATTCTGGCAGTTACTAGCTCAACCTTACAACATTCATACTACAATTTTTTTTCATTATTAATAACAATATTCTCCAAATTGACAAAAAAAAGTCAATATAGTTAATCAATAAAATCTCTGGTACGTAGTTACAATAGGGTTTCCGATTAACGCGTGTTAATATGTAATACACTTCCTTTGTACTGTCAGCATGAAAGGATATGATGATTTAATACTGTTTTTCTTATGTTTATATGTATAAAGCAGGATTTTGCTCTTAGAGTTTCTCCGGAAATTCTACCTTAATACAACTGGTAGAATACATTAGGTCCCTACAAATGAAATTGGCCCTTTGTCGTACTGGCCACTTTGATTTGTATTGTCTCCTCTCTGGTTAAGAATTCCAATTTCAAATTTATAGAGGTATTTACTTAAGCATTTGTGTTTCGAACACCATAATTCATTTGTTTTGTCCTCTTTTGGTTTTTTCTTTGCGTCACTTAGTTTACAAAATGGAAAACTTGAAATATCGCGTTATATACGAGTACGAGTTACACCGTGGCGCCAGTGCTGCAGAAACGGCTCGAAGTATTAATGCTGTGTATGGCGGCGGTGTCACAAAAGAAAACACAGTGCGTTTTTGGTTCCAACGTTTCCGTTCTGGAAATTTCGACCTGCAGAACAAGCCCCGTGGACGGCTGGAGACTAAAGATGATAATGAATAATGAAGGGTTGAAGTGGATCTATCGCAAACCACGTCCGAGTTAGCTGAGTGTCAGTGACAAAACTGTTTTAATCCACTTGAAGCAAATTGGGAAGGTAGAAAAACTTGAGAGGTGGGTAACTCATGAATTGAGTGCAGACAAACGCGCGTCGACTGCTGCGTTACATTACTCAACCGGCACAATAATGAAAGGATTTTAAATAGAATCATTATGTGTGATAAAAAGTGGATCCTGTACGACAATCGGAGACGCTCATCGCAATGGTTGAACCCTGGCGAACCACCCAAATCCTGCCCCAAGCGAAAATTCACTCAAATAAAGTTACTTTTGAGCGTTTGGTGGACTAGCGCCGGTGTCATTCACTACAGTGTTCTTAAATCTGGCCAAACGATTACGGCAGATGTCTATTGTCAGCAACTGCAAACCATGATGGAAAAGCTAGCTGCTAAACAACACAACAGACGGCTACCAACTCAGAGGAGCTTCAATTGGAATGTCTAAGACATCCACCGTACTCTGTTGGACCTTGCTCCAACAGATTACCATTTTTTCGAAATTTGGATAACTTCTTGCAAGAGAAAAAATTCCGCTCCGATGGGGCAGTCCAAAGCGCCTTCAAAGATTTTATTGATTCCCGTCCGAACGGCTTTTTCAATAAAGGGATCAATGAACTACCTATGAGATGGCAAAAGTGCATAGATAGCAATGGTACATACTTTGATTAAATAAATATATTATTTAAAAAAAAATGTTTTAAGACATATGTTATGTAGAAATGGGTTGAGTGAGATTCAAGTAGGGGTAAGAGTTAAGTGATTTTTATAGAAGCTTTTACTCGACGAGTTTGTCTATGGATATAATATTATTATCAAGTACTTTAAGCTAATCAATATGAAGAATTGTTTGAATGGAAAGGCCCTTGTTTAATAAACCTAATATATTCTCTCTTCAGCTGGATGACGCCACACTCCAGGTGTTCAAAGATGGCGACTACGGACCCTATTTGGACCTGGACTCCACCCTGGGAGAACAGGAAGAAGAGCTGGAAGGCCTGCAAGACAGGTAACTATTTAGGAGCGTATTATTTGTATGTCCACATGTGTTTTTTATTATTACTTGACTAGCTAATATAGTATAGCTAGATATATAATATAATATAGATAATATATTTTGATATAGGTAATTGTTCGCAAACATTCAACACTTCTATAGTATTTGTACGATTAAGAAAGTGTAAAAGAAAGGAAGAAACGAGACGGCAGTAGGCGGAAGATTTTTTTATCCTAATTTAGATTTTATTTATTGAAAAAGCATGAGACGTTTGTCTTCTATAAGAATGAAGTTTGTCCTTTAAACCCTACGTATTCGGATATTGACTTTGAATTCGACTCTTAGTGTATACTAAAACTATTTGCCGCCCTTATTTAAGAAAGACCTAAGACACATGAAAGATAAAAAAAAATCTTAGGTATTGTGTAAGTCGGTAGTAGAAAGATTGATTACATAAAATGCTTTACTTTAAATAATTATCTACAAATTTGAGAAAGGCTGAATAAGTATTGGTTTTTATAATAAATCGATTACAGAAAGAAAAATAGAGCAAAACACTTGATTATTTCGTAGTTATGTTAGTTATTATAAATACTAATACGCAAGTGAAATAAAACTAAATAAAATACCTAATCTTCTTGATTACTGTGTTTCTTATGCAGCTAAATAAGATTATATTTAGTATACATGAAGTTTTAGGTCTTAAAACCACGTTAGGTAAAACAGCCTATTTTTTTTAATTAGATCGGTATATTTTTTGGATCCGGAATACTGTCATACGTCATCTCGCTCGTAACATGAACGTTAACGATAAAACGGATCTTCAAACAGACCGCTGTGTGAACGGACTAAATGACAATCTCAATGTCATGAAATCATAATTTTTTTTTTTGTTATATACCATGACTATTTACTGGCATAAAAATTGTACGCATTTACAACGCTAAGTTACTACGAGTATACTGAAAACAATTTCAGTTCTATAGGAAAAAGATCTATAGGAAATGAATATAACATTAACATTACGTCAAAATGTATAAATTGTATGACGCGTCCCAGTTCAAACCCACTGTCAATCAATAAAGTGCATGATTGAAGCAGGGGTCGTCGGGGGATTGAGGGACGGCTGTCTGATGCGGCGCGTCCTGGGATCTACCAGGAAGTTACGGGAGCGACGCAATACAATTTTATTTAATCTACTTTTTCAATTCGTTTATTTGCTGTTTCCTGTATTCTCGACTTTATCTAGCCTATCTATGTTAGCACTTTTATTTCAAGTAACTGCTAACTTAATTAAATTGATTGATCAAAATAAGATTAAGAAAAGTATAAGTCTTTTTTGGGTCAATGTTCTCGAAACTTCTTATGCAAAATAATGGTTATTATTCGATACTTCCGGTCGAGTATTTTTTGTAACACATGCTATCTTAAATTATAATATACTAACCATATCATTATATTATTCAAACTTTATGAAAAATTAACCTTTAAAAGGGTCATACATTTTTTTTAACTAGTTGACATTACCAAACTTTGAACGATAGTCTGGACTCAGAATGTGTCAAGAGTAAAACAAAACCTTCCATTTCTTTTACGTGTATAGCTCATACTCATGACCTAAAACTAAATGTTATAAACAAGTCAATTTTAGCATCCGCCCCTGGTCTATAAATAGGGCGCGCTGGAACCCTAGCCCACATTCGGCGCATATGTAGGTTACTGGGTAGCCATCCCGGTTTTGGGGTATTTTATATGTTTTTTGCTAAAGGTTTTAATTATTATTTTGTTATTTTGTGATATATATCACTTTTATTATATTTAAATTACGTTTTTATCTTATTCAAATATTATTTTGTAAAGATTCTTGTTTGTAAAGGAATATCTGTATTTTATTATAAGTGAAGGCTACAAATATATCTAGTCACTAGAATTTAATCAATATAAATTTAATTATTTTTCAAATCCTTCTAATAATAACTCTCGTTAAACTGGTGAATACAAGGGCTTTACAGGTTTATTCTTTCCGCTTCTGTAAAAATATGCATTGGTACACTCGATCAAAGATAGCAAAAAGAAGGTAGGTACCCTCAGCCAACTGGGGGGAGGCCCAGCGAGAATCTCTAGCACGTTGTTCGGTCGGTGTAGACGAACTTCGACGTACCTGCACCAAGTAACCCGACTATACATTAAAATGTATTGCGTGGTGCCTGTACTTGCGAGCAGGGCTGGATTTAGGGGTGGGCAACCGGGGCTGCAGCCCTGGACCTCCACAAGAATGGGGCCCCACAATAGAGATTAATAAGAAAATTGATTTTTGCAAAACTTTTCTGTTTTTTTTTTAAAAAAGGGGTTTTAAACCATTAGCCCTTCCACAAAGTAAAAACTTACACAAATATATCCACAAACTATTATTTAATTGTTTATTAACGTGTTAATTCTAATAATTTGAGTTTGTTTCGCATTACTTGATTAATTTTATTCGTAAGTTAATTTGGGGCCTCCAGACCTCTAAATCCTGCCCTTGCAAAGTATATAAAACACCTTTCTTACTGAGAGAGAGCTATTGTCTTCTTCTATACAGCAAGATAATCCCCACAATCAAACAAAAATATAACAAAAACGTCCTTGACCCTAAGTTCATTGAACCCCATTCAAGAATTCACAGACGATTTGCTCTCGAAGCCTAAATTTCATTTGAAAGATAATTTTCACACGAAAGCACCGAGTTCGATGACCTCCAAAAAGATCGGATAATTCTTTAAGTATTGCACAATTTGCACTATGATGTCAGCCGTCAGTAAAGGTAAGTCTGATCATAGAAAGTAAGAAACCGGGCGAAACCGTGAGTGCGACATGAGGCTTTTTTTCGATGATCGCAATTGTGCCGGCGGCGCGCAAAAAGTCGCAGTTGTACACAATGAACTTGCACTACGAGCTCGATCTATATACAGGGTGTTCTAGATTATACACCTGATTTGCAGTTTAAGGTCGAATTTTTTGCTATCGTAATATAAACTTACCGATCGATTCATGTAAGCTAGCCATCGGTCCATAACTAAAAACACGTCTCAAATCTCAGTCTCGAAAGTTGTCTAAATAAATCTTTAATAAAAGAAGGCTTTTTAATAAATCTTTGCTTATTTGAAAACTGTGTTATTTAGTACCATAAGGTAAATGTATATTCTCAAAATATTACTATTGAATCAGTTGACTATCAAAACCAATTGAAAACGATAAATCTGATGAATGAAAGAAAATAATAGGATAATATAAAAGTTACAAGTTAAAAAGTTAAAAAGAATAAAATAAAAGTTTTGTCGTTTTTATAAATAGCATAAACTTTTTCGTAAAATAAACTCAAAAAAGAACCTATGTAACGACACACCAGAACGCTTACAAAGAAGTTAGAAATAACCAAAGAAATAAGCAGGAAGTGGAGCCCCCTGTATATACACAACGCTTCGGCCAAGGGGAGTCTTCAGCTCCCACGATCTGATTCAGTCTCGCATCATCACGAGAGTGAGACCTGTATGCTCCCCTCGTGGCTGTTATGATGGACAGCATCGTGCAGGATGACTCCGAAGATGAGGCATTTGAGGATTTTGGCGATTGGAAAGAAGAAGAAGATGAGTGAGTGATTAATTTATGAAGTTTGAAAGTGAGCTAAAGAGTGTGCTCGCGACGTGTTTAAAATATATGTTCAAATAAAGGTATCTTCTGTCTGTCGTCGTGGATGTTTGTACTTGGATGTTTGTAAGTGGATGTTTGTACGTGGATGTTATCGTTAACGTACGAAAATCTCGATAGAGCAGTATGAACCTAAATTCTTTGAAGTGGTTGTGAGTGGTTCTTTATGATTTTGTTCCTTTGAATCTGCTTGTTATCAAAATTAAGATTAAATTTTTGACAGTTCATAATCAGAAAAACGGAAATGAAGACGGCATGCTTAGTATATCTATCTGGGAGGCAATTATTTTTTATATATGTTAGAGAAAATTCAGATCACGAGATATAACTATGATGGCGTAGTATTTTTGGCTAGTGGAACAAAAGCCTGTAATCTTAACTTGAAATATCGATTCTTTCAAACTAACAACTCGTGAAAATTTTTGGATTAAAACTATGACACTCTTAGTTGTTATGTGCAGCAAATTATTTTACGTCATGTTTTTCCGAATCAGAATCTCTTTGCATCAAAATGTATCACAACATCGTGCTATCGATTATTTTATATATTAGTAGCATAACATTAATTATTTTCATCACAATCCTTTCAAGTATGGTGTTTGTGATTGAAATGAAGTTGTTAAATTCGAAAATTGTAGTAAACTAAATTGATTATTATTGCAATTCGGTATGTACCTAAAGAAATAAATATGATTCCTATTCAAAAACCATTTCAGTTTTTTATATCACTGATTTATAATTTATTTTGTCGCAGATAAAAGCGATTTAGCTTATTTTAACGGAAATGCGTAAAGTAATTTGACTCATAGACTCATGACCTCCATATGACATCATAAAGTAGCATAATTTTTTTAATTTGGTTCGAGTGTCATGTCAATGTTTTCAACAGATCTGTCATGAGGAATCCATAGAAAATTGTAGAGTTGCTTAATCCAGGTGTAATAATAAACATTGCAATGCGATTTTCAAAAGATAACTATTATTCCGTGACGTCATCATGCGATTTTTTTTATTTAAAATTAATACTGTACTCTCTACAGTGTAGAGCAATCAGAGATATTCAAATAGTTTTCCAAAAACACCTCATTCATTCATAAAGTATATATCTCAAAATTACTTCACAAACCGAGCTAGCGTTGAACAAGCATTTAATTATTAATGAATTAAGGTTTAATTTTAACCTAAACACATGGCGAATGAAATAATATCTTCGATTGATAAAATAAAACGCTATCTCTTAATAAAGTAGGTGTACTCATTTATGTGAGATTATTATTATTATTATTTTAATTTTTATGGCATCTGGTTGTTGCTACGCGATAAATATTTCTGCCAATTTCAAGTATTAGTATAATAAAATTAAAACATTGCTTTCAAGACATGCGTCCAAAAAAAACCTATGATACCTAAAATAAAATGGCTGAGCTAAATCTCAGTATAAAACAATGCTTGTGTGGTGGAAACTTTGAGCTTAATACTGTGGGGTCTCACTGAACACAATACCTTGGTTTTACTTAATTAAAACAGAATAGAATGAATTATATTTTTCATTATATCAGATAAAGTTTGAATTATACATTAATAATAATAATATATCTTTATTTTTCAAAATTTTAAATACAATTGAATACAAGCTCTGACTTCCAACATTGGTACGCAGACCTGTTTTTCAGATGTCAGTTCCTTCCTCGTTACGTAATTCTCATTTAATACTTCGTGCTAACAGATATACTTATACTACTTATACTTATACAAATACATTGTGTTATAACATGTTAAGAATCTTCTTTTACTTTACATTCTTATACAAACACAAACAAATTCGGTGGGTAGTTCATTTCTTAAAATATAAATAACCACTGGTTTAACAACAAAACTCACTAAGACTTAGAACTAGCCACTTTTAGTAAAATTAAAATGAATGTATTCATTAGTAACGCAGTTTTAATATCCATATGATGTTAATTTTAGTCAAATTGATTTGCTTGTGCTACAACGAATCTAAAACTGGAAATTCGATCTTCTGGAGCAAAAGTTTCATTATCGTTCAGTAAGTAGTCCTGGGTAAAACCACGTTCTACTCAACGAGCCTAATACCGATCGGTTTATTAACAATAAACATACGACTTCCATCTGTTATATCCTGTAATTAAAACACAAATTTCTGTTTCTAGTCGTCTAGGTAGGTAGATTTTTTGCTATCTCTCCAGTTTGCATGACGTGATTAAGCCAGGTACGCAGATATTTCCGACGGGTAATAAAAGGTACGGACAGCAAATTAAATTAGGCCTTGTCTGTTTTTTACAGTTCCAGTAAGTACTTACTACTAACGTCATGAAGCCATGCTTCCTATTCTATTCAACTTAATTAAGTTATTTTAAAGTAAGTAGCTCATATCTAGCCGATACATGCATTAGGCAGCAGTACTTGCAAAAAAAATAAACTTATCTTACTTAAGAACTAATACGGATGTTGTTGGAAATGACATAGCTCCTTTTATTTCTTATAATATTGTTTATGTTGTTCTGTAGATCATACTGTGAAGCGGTGAATTAATTATTTTGAGTTAACTATCAAAGACTGTATAAGCAAGTCTCCTAGTATGAGGGCTAGAGGTTAAGAAACGTTTTAGTAACATATCCCTACATATTTAAAGTTCAACTTTACCGTTCGAAAATGACGCACATGGACTCAAATTACAGTTTTAAGCAATTTTTCCAAAGACAAAATTGGCAGCTGTCCCGTAGTATTAGTATGAATAGTAGAAATGTGCACCTGTGGTAAGCTGGCATGGTATCTGAACTACAATCAACAACAGAATTGTTCAAGGGTTTGCTAGCGTCAAATGTGTTTGATTTTATTGCTATATTTTTTATTATATGTGTAATATAATACTCTCTTGTTATTTTCTTTTTGTGTGAATTTGTAATTATTTTATTTTTTCCCGTATAAGCATGTATTTGCAGTGCGTCTATTCTCCTACGGGTCTTGGCAGAATAAACAGCGTGTGACTGGACTTGCTTCAGCACACATTAAGCTGAGCCAGGGCCTTTTTGCTCACACTATTTTGCTTGTTCTAAATCATATATTGTAATTTTTATTGTTTTCTCTTCCATGTGTGTGTATTTATATAAACGTATTATTATTATTATTATTATTAAATGGTTCCTAAGATATATGAAGTCCAGCACAGTTAACTATTATAAATTGCTTAAAACTACCTTCTTAATTACGAAATTGCAATCGACACCATTATGTGCATCCGTTGGAAAAGAGAATGGCAAACGGGGTACACTGTAATATTTATAAATTGTAATCATATCATGACCGTGCTATATTAAGTTTATAGGTCAATATTAGACACGTATTTACCAAGCTCAAACATTCAGTTAGAAATATAATAAAATCCAATTATTCCCGTAACAACGCCATTTATTTTTTCATCGACATCTAGAAAAATTATATACTGTCTATCTGTCTAACTTCAAAGATATAGAGCAGCCATTTCAATGAGCCCTTATGTCAATTGTCTTGTCACGGTTCGCTGTTGTTTCTACAATAATTGAAATTAGGGTGTTTTTTAATTTCAATAGCTTCATTTGATCATCCTATGAACGTTTTAATCCTCTAACCGTATTTGTCCTTTTAAGTAAACAACGTTGTCACGTTTTATCACGTGTTTTTTGAGGTTAGATTATAATTTCGACTTTTTATTCCCAACTTCTATATAAATCTTATGATTGCATTTCGATTATCCATCATTCAAACAGTCAAACCCTTTCCAATTCCACCAATTCAATTCGAGATACGTAAATGCTCTGCGAAAATAAAAGCGGTACTGACAATGTATGTTAGTTTGCCAATATTCTTTATCACCTTAAAGGTATGAACAGTTATGTTGGCACCAAGTTAAAATTTACAACCACACCACATTATCTAGCCCAAGTTAATATCATTAAGAACTTGTGTTATGGATGCTAGAACGGATAAATAAACTTAAGAAATATATAAACACACATAGAGTTTTTAGATATAAATAATAGAAATAAACTTAAATAAATATGATAAAATATCTGCCCCTACCAGGTTTTAACCCGGGACCTTTGGCATGGCAGGCAAGGCTACTTAACTCCATACCAAACAGGCCGTCGAATTATTTATTAACTTAACACGATTTACATCAGTTAGGTCAGGGTTAAACTTTTTTTTTCATTGTTACAGTCGCAAGAATGCGCTGGTGCTACGAACGCAGCTGTCAGTACGCGTGCACGCTATTATTGGTAAGAGATGTTGAGTTTGCTTGTCTTATGTAATTACTGAAATCTATTTATCGATGGTTTGTGTATAGATTCTGTCATAAGTGAATAGATTCTGCAATTCCATAAACGTTTAAGCTAGTAAGCAGGTGCTTAGATACTTACCCTTATTGAGTGTTCTACTTGCGAAAACCAATTTTCTTTTAATACCTACTATAGTATCGTTATTTTCTCGCTGCAGACTTGGTCATATAAAGCGGGACCGGTGACGTGAATGTTTCTCTCTCTTTCTAACTCACGGCCCATATGGGATGTCGTAGACGCCGCGTAGTGCTGTGCATTGTTGCTGCCGATGATTAATATCGAAAGTCTATTTTTATAGGTGGCTGATTGAAAATAAAAACATGTGTAATTTATACAACACTTTCTTAAAATCATAATGTCTCTTTCTCCCGCACATTGGAACAATGACTTTTCCCGTCCTTATCAGTCATCCAAGGTCACAATAAACAATACATTTACTCGGTAGCTTTAGATTTTTACAGTTAATTTGACCGTATTTTTCCTTAAACTCTGACTTTATAAAGCCAAGCGTCAATATAAACCATCTTCAATAAGTACATACCGAGTAGTGTATCACTAAAACTAGTACTGTATTTGATATTCATAATACAGTTTTATAGATTACGGCGTTGCGCACGCGCCGCTAGCGCACAACCCTAGCGGACCGGACTCTCCCGTTTGATTTATGACCGAGTCTGCAGCGAGAAAATAACGATACTATAGTAAAACAATATTCATATAAATCTATTACGTGTATCGACTACCATGTAAATCAACCCGTTCCCAATGACATATTACATATAGACAAGTCATACCTAAACATTACCGCACAAAAAAATGGCGTCAACTTAACTATAGATACCTACCCGATATCTATATATATATATCTATAGATATCTATGTAGTTCGTGACGTTGCTTCGCACTAATTGGTCGCGAGCGTACGTGACGTAGTACCAGAGACTAGTAAATAACTATAGACTAACCATGTCTAACAAAATTTTTTGACTTGAAAAATAGTGGTTTTTAAGATAGAGAGATGGCGTTAGTTGTATTAGATTTAAAGTTACTTAAATTTACTCAAAAAAATGCAAAAAAAAACTAACGATGGAGCTGTTTACAAAATCATTTGATATTTCATTGCAAGTACTATCCGTAGGTATCAGGCGACAACAGACGTTGCCAGCTAGTGCATTATATTATTTGATGCTATGTTGCCGCTCTTATAATTCAGTAACAGAAAACTTTACACCACCCCGGATATTATTTGTAGTGTTACTGGGTTAGTGTATTGCCAGTATATAATTTTTGCCACAAAATTACAGCATTCATCTCTACAGTTTGTTCTTATCTGCCTTAACATAATAAAACGAATTTCAGTGCATTTAATTAATAGGTATATAATATTTTACTTTATTTCTTGATATCGATAAAAAATATGTCTTAATTTATTTATAATGCATATAACTCATAACTATTTTGCAGTAATTAAATAAATATTTTCTTGCTGGATTATTATTTGAAATAATGTTCTTTATCCATCAACTTTTTTTTTCTTTTTATGACAATATTTGATTTGTTTGACAATTTGAATTCTTTGTCGTTTATTGTTGTTGCTATGGGTGTGTGTTTGTTTTGGAACTTTTCCCTGCATTTCTTTGAATTCACAATATTTCTGCTCGCCTACTGTGACTCGTGCAAATTTTATAGACCTTGATTAAGTTTACGTTTTGGCTGCTACATATATGTTATATATGTATAACATGTGCGTTTATCACAACTGTGATAATAAAAGCTTTTAAAAATAGGTTATTATGGCAATTAAAATAAGGAGGATGGTAGTGCCCAGGCGTCTCTGAACAAAATAAACTTATACCAGTATGTTTATGGTCTTTTATAGTTGTTATTTTATCATCTATAAAGTAAGAATAAATTACTATCTACCTATTCTTATTGAGTAAAATGATCAAAGTCAATGATATAAAATGATGACATTTTCCATTTTCAAGAAAGGAATAAATCCTACTTGCTAAGGTTTCAGGTTATTTAACAACGCCATCTAGCAGTTTTAGTCCGTACAAATATTTTGCATTACGTTTCTTGTCAATAATTCATATAAAAATTAAAAACGACAAGGTTGGTCCAAGCTATTTGAGAGCGACATCTAGTAATAGCTTGGATTTTGAGCTTTTTCCGAGTCACGAATTTTTGTATGGAGATGGTCAGTCTATAGTTATTTACTAGTCTCTGGTAGTACGTAAATTGTCACAACCCTATAGCATTGTCTCTTTTACTCCCACATACAAAATCATATTACATCTCGCTCTTCGAGTTTGTTAAAACGAATAGCCATGTCAATTTTAAAACGTCATTTTAAATAGCAAAATGTAATTAATAAATAAGATAGTTATAAAAAATAGTACTTACGCATGAAAAGAAACGTTTATTCTATCTTTAACAGTAACAGTGTAATTAGTACACTGTCTAAACACACAAGAAGGCATTGTACGGTATTAAAACACAGAATAGGGAATAAGTTTTGTTTGACGTTTAGCCGTTACACTGGGTTGCACAAGACTGAGTAAAATAGCGGGCAAATGCCTTGCATTTGCGTTGTCATTTTTGAGAGTGGATAACCTGTCTATATGTAATATGTCATTGCGCGTCCCTATGTTTCTTAAAGATACAATTTCATTTTGGAGAATTTTCGTAGAATTTATCAAATATCACATTTAATTTTATTATACACGATACTTCTCTGAGCAAGCCTTGACAATACTACAAAAACTACGTGTGGCCAGTATGTGCCAGATTTTAATTTCTTAACAACCCTTTCGCTATTTGGTAGATAAAGACAAAACCCATTGACTTTAAAGCCACGTCTCCATATTCAATCTATAACCACTATAAAACCTTCCAGAGCGCCTTCTTCACTCCGAAGGCCGTGAGTTGCGCCGAGAGTTGTTCACGTTGAAGCAGATTCTTCAATCGGACAAGGATCTGGTGCATGAGTTCGTGGCTAACAAAGGCCTGGACTGCCTCATGCACGTGAGCGCCAAGTCTCACCAGAAGTACCTGGACTATACCCTGCGCAGCTTGGGACAGGTGCGTTAATACAAGTCGTAATATATAACAACGTAGACATTTTGATAAGTGTAAAAAAAATATAAAGAAAATAACGTGAATTTAAAATGATTAAATATCTAACCAAAGTGAAGTTATTATCAACGTTTCTAGTAGAATACTAAAAATTCGTTTTTCATTTATTTGTTTACTGTTAAACATCAATTGTTAAAAATTATATTTATCCACATTTCAGATACTTCTTTACGTTGATGGCATGCACGGGGTTATGAACCACAAGCCGTGCGTGCAGTGGTTGTACCAATTCATCGCCAGTAAATACCGACACGTCGTCAAAACCGCTCTCAAACTGCTTCTTGTCTTCGTCGAGTACACAGAGAAGAACAGCCTTCTACTCATTGACGCAATCCAAACTGTTGACAGTGCAAATGGAAGGCTCCCATGGTACAATATTATGAAGATCTTGCAAGATTTTGATGCGTCCGACACGGAGCTTCTAATCTACGCGACCACAGTGATAAATAGGTGCCTGAATAATCTTCCGGATCGAGATTTGTATTACGATCAGGTTGACGCACTCCAGGAGCAGGGGATGGATGATATTATAGCTCGGTACATGAGCAAGCAGGGCACCGACCTGGACCTGCTGCGCCAGCTGCAGATTTTTGACGCAGTGCTCCACTACGAGGACGGCGATGAAAGTGGCGCTGCTTTAAAGTAAATACCTGTTTTCTGACCTCATCATGACCTTAAGATAATATTTTTTTAAACTATTTATTTTAAATTTCTTTGGATTACAGACAATTGGATGAATCGATCATAAATTCTGTACGACGAAGGAGCATAAATATTAGTTCGCAGGAAAGGCGAAAATCTAAAAGAGAACAAATGAGAGATAAAGGTAACTGCATATAAAATCAGTTGTGGTTTTGATTTTATTTTGCTACAGCTGATTGACATCAATAACGAATAAATGCCTTAAATAACTAATAGGTGCACAAATTACTGCAAAGATATAAGAAAAGACACATCGCGGGAATTTCATAATAACATAGGAAAAGTCTTGAACATATTAAAATAATTAGCTATATAGACTTTGCTGTATTTTACACGCTTTAACTTCATTATCCATAACTCATGACTGCATAGTGTTGTGTTATTTTGTGATTTAATGGTGTGTCATTTTACTAACAACAGCTAAGTCACCAGTTCGAACCCCGTCGCCGGGGCCGGAGCAGCCAGCGCGCAGGCCGTACTCGCCCTCTGTCACTGACAACAAGGAGATCAAAGAGCTCAGCACCCCTGTTCGCAGACCTAGGGACAGATTTGCTAGGCTAGCCCACCACATCATCCAACAACAAGAAATGCTCAATAGTTCTGCCAACGGCATTTTAAATGGTATAATGTCTAAGACTAACAGTACAAATGGTAATTTAAACATAACCAATGGAAGTTATTTGAACGGCAACTACAAATCAAACGGCAAGCATTCATCTACAAATGGAAACTATTCTAATAGCAATGGAAGTTACAATAATACAAACGGTAGCCACATCAGTACAAACGGCAGCTACGCCAATACAAACGGCAGCTACGCCAATACAAACGGCAGCTACGCCAGTACAAACGGCAGCAACGCCAATACAAACGGCAGCTACGCCAATACAAACGGCAGCTACGCTAATACAAACGGCAGCTACGCCAGTACAAACGGCAGCAACGCCAATACAAACGGCAGCTACGCCAATACAAACGGCAGCTACACCAGTACAAACGGCAGCAACGCCAATACAAACGGCAGCTACGCCAACACAAACGGCAGCTACGCCAATACAAACGGCAGTTACGCCAATACAAACGGCAGCTACGCCAATACAAACGGCAGCTACGCTAATATGAGTGGCAGCTATGCCAGTGCAAACGGCAGTTACGCCATTACGAACGGCAGTATCCCCAGCAATAACCGTAGCTTTACCAATTCAAACGGCAGCTTTACAAACACCAATGGCAGCATTATCGATACAAACGGCAGCCACATTAATGGAAATTGCAATAACCTTAACGGAAACATTAAGAATGACCTCAAAACTCACACCAAAGAGTCTTTCTACACAGAAAGTACGCCGAAAGCTGGAAAGAGCTTTAATTTAGCTGATGTCATTATGAATGGTTTGTGAACATTCACTAACCCACTAATGCTTTTCTAATTCGCAATTCGTTGCTTTTGTTACTCATAAAAAAAAACAATATTCAGACTGTGTAAAATTTCAGGAAACCAAAGATATACAGCTGGTCTGAAACAAAGAATCCAAAACGGAACACTGGGTCACAGCGTGAGCGCGGTGGATACGCATGCTGTGATGCGGGCGAAGCTTGCGGACGGGCCGGTGACCGGCGGCGTGTCACCCGTGGTAGCGGAGCCCCGCGAGCACAGCATCAAGGACCTAGCGCAGCGCCTAACCAGCCCCTCCTCCCCGCCTGTTGCTGACGACAAGCCACTGCGCGTCGCCGACATGGCTGGCATCGTATCTAAAGCCAAAGAAGAATTAGCTAAATCACAATCTAAGGGTACGTTTCAATGTTTAGACCTGGAGTTAGACACATTTAGGCCGCATTTTAGTGTGAGTTGGAATTTACGCATGACACAAAGAACATTCCTACTTAATATTTTTAATTTATTTACTATAACAAAATAGGTACTAATAAAATTTTTGAATTATATTTTACAGAAATAATTAAGAGTCCTACAATAGAAAAAGTGACAAAGTTGCACGAAATCAAGGTGTCTGAAAATGATTTGCATTGGGAAGAATTAAAGAAAGGTTGTCTGAATAGGGCATACCACCTCTGTGATCTCGATTTCTCCGATTTACAATACGATTCGGATGACAACGGCTCTCCGGTGGTGAACGCTTCGAATGGAGCGCCACCTCCGCCACCTCCGATGTTCCTTCCTCTAAATGCTCCGCCTCCTCTTCCCAGTGGCTTTTCTTCATTACCAAAAAGTAGCATACCTGCCCCTCCACCGAAACCTACTTTATCGTCAGAACTTTCAAATGATTCTGATAGCTCGACGATAAGGAAAAACAAGAAAACGGTGAAGTTATTCTGGCAAGAGATATCGGAGTACCCCGTACCGCCAGCGATGCGCTCGCGAGTGGGCGGGTTCATTTGGGATGACCTGCCTAGCGTCAACCTGGACACTAACATGTTGGAACACCTCTTTGAGTCGAGAACAAATGATTTGATCATCAAGGTAAGAAACTTATTAAAGAGTGCTAATTAAACAGACTTCTTTTTAATAGCATTATTCGCCTCTAAAAATCTACATTGCCTTCTAAATTACTAAGTCAGCCACAATTTACGAGCGTCTGAACGGTACTATCTTAGCCACTAAAAATATGTTTACCTGATGTTTTTGTTATAAAATGTATTCTCATCCTTCATTATTATTATCATCCAATTTCGATTATGGCGCTTCGCCGGGTGCTGCCCCACCACGCTCGCTTCGCTCGGCTCGCGCATGCGATAGTTAGAGCCTAACATTAACCTAACCCAAATTTAACTACTACGCTTTCTATAGAATATTTAGTAGGGGAAATTTATATTTTTTTTATTTATTTAGGCGTTTGAAAAAAGACGAATTAGTTTATTAGAGGCTATCTCATTTTCCCGTGGCTTAGTTTTAAAATTAGAAGTTTGATCACGTGACTAATAAAGAAATTTGTAGCTTGACTTATAATTTCCATTTATTAAATACAGAACACTCTCTTTCCACTTACTTAATATCAAGAAAACGGCAATAGAAAAAGCAAAAATGAGTAAATGCATTTAATTATGATTACACGGGCTTGGTGTCCGTGAACAAGATATCTATGTCTGCAATTATGATGTATCGAATTAATGTTACTTGGATTTCCTAATTCCATTTATAAATAAATATTTCTTAATTAATTTAGCTCTTTTTTTGTTACATGTTCATTCTTCCGGCATCTCTTCCTGAATGTTCTAAAATAGGAAGTAAGTATAGTAATCAGAACAATTTTGTTTTGTTTTTTTTTTTTATATATTTTTGATAAAGGAGTAAAATAAATTTAAATATTTTCAGAAATTAATGGAACCAAAAAGGAATCTTATTCTCGACGCAAAGAGATCGAACGCAATAAATATAGCCATGAAGAAACTTCCTACACCGCAGACGATCAAAGCAGCGATCATGAAGATGGATGCTACTGTTATCGGGAGGGAGGGGATAGAGAAGCTATTGTCTATGTTACCGACAGAAGAAGAAAAAGTTAAAATACAAGAAGCTCAGGTATGTAAATAACATGACGATACATCTTGAAATAAAGGAACAAAAGTTTTTCAATGCCTTCTGAAAGTGTTTGTTTTAGTTCTTGTTCTATTACACAAATTCACTTATAACAGTGATCTAATGTCAAATTGACTTACAAATTAATCATAATCTATATTTAAAAGTGATCAAAATTGTTCCAGTACGCTAATCCGAACCTACCACTTGGAAGTGCCGAACAGTTTCTCTTAACCTTGGCGTCGATCAACGAACTGTCATCAAGGCTGAAACTTTGGGTGTTCAAGTGGGATTTTGATAACTTGGAGGTATAAAAAGTTGCTGTATCTTCTTTGGATAAAGTGAGACTTTTATGATATCCAAACTTATCGTCCGCTTTTAATTATTACAGAAAGAGATCGCTGAACCACTTATGGATCTAAAGCAAGGCATTGAATTATTGAAGGCCAATAAAACATTTAAAGTTATACTGTCCACATTACGATCAGTTGGATGTTTCTTGAACGGCAGCCAAGTAAAGGGATTCAAGCTGGAATACTTATCTAAAGTCATGGAAGTTAAGGACACAGTGCACAAGCATCCATTGCTGTACCACATATGTGAGATGATCATTGAAAAATTTCCGGATACCACCGACTTCTTTAGTGAAGTAAGAGCCTATAATCTAACACTTTATCTCCTACGTAATTAGTAAAACCCCCTTGCATATTAAATTGATTTGATTAGTTTAAAAATAAATAACAGCATTTTTGTTTCTAATTTGTCTAAAAGGTACTTTTTTAAAACATTAATTTACACATTAATAATATAAGCTTTTATTTTCTTTTGTCACAAAACTAATAATTGCAGGTTGGCGCGGTAATCCGAGCGTCAAAGGTAGACTTTGATATGTTGAGCGCTAATCTGCTGAAGCTGGAAGCTGACTGCAAAGCCTCATGGGACCACATGAAGAGGGTGGTTAAGCACGACGGGTTACAGATATTCAAAACCAAGATCAATGAGTTCCTCACAGACGCCGCGGAGAGGATAATTTTATTAACCATTATTAAAAGAAGAGTCATGAATAGGTAGGTGAGGGTTAATAAGGTGATTGAGCGAATTTAATCCTTAATAAGTTTGCTGAATGCATTGCGATTGTGCATAGGTACTATTCTGTTAGAAAATTTCTGATACCGTATATATAACTGGCGTATAAAAATTTTTTTTGCCATTAAGGACATAAAGATAAAATTGATATTCCGACGAATGTAGCATGCGTCTGTACTTAATGACTGAGCAAAGTGTATCAATACCAGTGTCGTTGTTGCAGGTACGACAAGTTCCTTCTTTACGTCGGAGTGCCCCCCAGTGAGGTGTCGAAGACCAAGCCCTCTGACCTACTGAAAGTTATAGCTGAGTTTGCACTCGAATACCGAACCACAAGGGAACGAGTGTTGCAACAGTTAGAGAAGAAGGCAAACCATAGAGAGAGAAACAAGACTAGAGGAAAGATGATTATTGATGTAAGATAGCTTTTTTGATTAGGAGGTGTTCTTATCCGCGCTCAATATTGTCTCAATACTATTCTGTGTGTAGGTGGGCAACTACGCCAGCAAGAACGGCGACAGCACCGCTGACCACGCGCTGAAAGCGTTGCTGAAGACAGTAAGCGACACCGACAGCATCACGGATAGACGCAGGCAGAGACTCAACGATAACACGAGGACTCTCATCAAGTATGATTCAGTTATTTTAGATTTAAATAATTCTTAAAAATAAAAAAAAGATGTCTATGTTTGTTTATATGTAATTGAAATCTCTGAAACTCCGTAATCCAGTAGGAACATAGACTATTTTTATACCAAAATTCATGAGTTGCGCAAGTAAAACGTAGAAGCGGTTACTCCTGTATACTATGAATGCTGATCTACAAATTGATAAAAAATTTACGTAATTAAAGAATAAAACGTGTCCTGCACTATTTGAATTCTTTCTACATTCGGTGAAAACATTTAGACTATTGTATTAAGCTATAACTTTCTCAAAAAAATAATCAGTATTTCCGAGTTTATTGATTTTGGATCTGGATTTGTGCAGCGGCGACGTGTCAGCCGATGATGAGATAATCGAGAGCCTGGTGCGGTCAGCAACATCCAGGCGACGCCCCGCCCCGCGCGAACGCCGCCGGAACCGACTCGGCGATAAAAGAAGCTGTGAGTTGAGAGTTTCTGCTGTTGCTGTTTTAAACTCTTGTGCTCTTGTTATTGTTTATTCACAAAAGCAAAGAAGCAAGTTAACTCAAATTCAAACAACATCGTGTTGGGATCCAGTCTGCGGCGTCGTATTGTCAGAATAAGTGGATGCTTTAGCGAACGTTGTGCGTTTGTAAAGTTTGTAGCAATGCGAACTTGTGCCAGTTAAAGTATTTCATTCAAATTGTTGATTGATTTTATTTCCCCATTGTAAGGTTAGAAGGAAATTATTACTATGATACAAAGTCACCTTTGCATTTAATAACTAAAAGCTCTGCGACTGTATGACATACACATGTCATGTTTCCGTCATTGACGTTAAAAGGTAGTTGATAAAAATCATTATTCTTTTCATCTTTAAAGTCTGCGATTATTTATTTTTTTATAATTATTCACAGTGAACCGAACGTTAGAACACAATGGGCAGTCTTGACCACGCGTTGAACCATCTAGGTAAGGATTTCAATATTTAGTAATAATATAATACTGAGTTGAATTTGTGTCTACTAGAAAATAACCTTACTGATCACTTTGCTTTGATCATCTAACATATTTTAAAATTTTTGAATCTATAATTTATAATCAAGTATATTATAGAGCGGTACCTGAGTGAGTGATAAACGCACCCAAAAGCTGATAGAAAAGCTTTTGAAAGCTTATATTTTTCTTTATATAGATAATTTGAATTTGTTTTCCAGGTCAGGGAGCAAACGTAGTCTACAGAGCTGCTGTGAATATTTGACTTGCTATTTAATAGTAGGTATATATTATTACTAAGTGTGATGCAAACCTTATGTCGCCTTTGGAGGTACGAGGGGCGTCAATGTATTATCGGTATAGACATGAAGGAAAAGGAGGAAAATTCTAAAATAATTTTTATTTCTATATAGTCTTCCAAAAATTCAATACATTTATTACTTCTATAAACTTCTATACCGTCTTAAAATATTTTTCTTTGTTTCTGCATTTTTTAGCATATGGTGATGCCGTTATACTCATTTTTGTGTACTCGATAAGCAAAAGTCCCAAAACTTTGGGTAGCCATGGGTTTCCCAGCCGAGGGAGAGACTTTAAACTTAGCATTTAAATTTTTATACGGGCATTCATTTTCTTGTGTTATTTTACGTTTCGTCTGTCGTGGCACTCACTGGCTCTCCCGCACGGGCGTCGTCTTCAATGCTTTCTCTTCCTTTTTTAAGTTCACTTGACCACTTTTGAGCTGACGGTAATGAAGGAGCAGATTCTCGATAAACTGCTACCATTTCTTCGTGGATATTTTTTTGAGTTTATCCTTGCTTTATGCGGAATTAAATCGGTGCTCAATTTTCGTCAACATTGTTGCGTCAGTCATTCCTGTTATGTTAAAGTTAAGATTACTACTAGTGAATAGAATACTACTAGTGAAGATATTTGTTAGATTTTTTGTATTTGTACCCTCAGATATTGTCTTAACCTAATAAAATTTTTAGAGTACCCTCATAGTTAGTTAGTCACCATGATACCGAAAATACATTGAACGCCCTGCGTAGTTTTAAGAGTGGTGCTCTCGGGAGCATTTTTTAAATTAAATTCGTTTGGTATATTGCTCCGGAGATATATTGGAAGCCACTAAATCCAGAGTCGCTTAAGATTGCATAGGAGTTAATTTAGTAGGAATTTAGTAGAACCTACTACAAAATGTAAGATACTCGTTTCACAGAATCTCTATAATATCAATATGTACCTAATTGGACTTTTAAGAAATTGTAATTCTAATAGTTGAGTAATTAAAATTAAGTACAACTCAGGAAATGTATATATTGTAATTTTAAGAATGTCTCAAAGTATTTATTATTAAAAGGCCATTTTTTTATATTTGGTTTATCACCGTATAAAACTTTGATTCCGGAAAGATTGTTGTAATGTAAACGTGTTCCCTTTAATAATTTTTCCAATTCATAAATTAATTTGTAATAAAGTGAAATTAAATAATAAAATAATACAATTAGCGTATGCAAGAAATATTTTTTGTGTGAATAATACTTCCGAATGATAACAAAGATTAAAACAAAATACTTTATAAAATATAGGGAGATTGGGGCTACACTAAACAAATTTATGTCGAAACCTGTGTTGAAAGTAGCCCCAATTTCCTCTACCTGTAATTGTTTATGATTCGGGTTCTACAATGTAAACTCCATCTCTTCATAATTCAAAAATAATAAATTTGATTTTAATTTGATTACAGATTCACACTGCATTTATTTATCAGATGAATATGATTTTAATTCGTTTTATACCGTTTAAAATTACATGTGAATTCCACAAATAGTTAATATTATTTGTAGGTCCGATGAATTTTGTATCAATGAGTTTACACTGTATTTTTCATGTTCAAATTAAAAAGTAAACCTAATTGTTGTCAGAAAAAAATCTTTTATTTACTCGCCATACGTGTCTAATCCAAAAATTAAGGTGCTGATTGTGTATTGAATCTTTTTGTTACTATAAAATAAATTATATTTCCAAATTATATGGTTATAAAGTTCCAAATATTGAACATGACTTTTATTTATTCCACCTCAAACAAAATGTATTAGAAAGAGCAAGAAGGAATTGATATTCTACTGAATTTTAATTAACATTTTGTTCCTACAACTATGTTCTCCAAAACTTGAAAATGAACGACGTATCGTGGGCAGCAAGTGGAAAATGCAGGGGTCGAATTTACAAAAATCCCTAAAGGCCGGTGAAATGACATTTTAGCCCAGTGAAGCCGTTCTTTCAACATCCCGACTTGACATAATTGAGTTTTCTTTAAAACATACTTATGCCGTTTAGAAAGCGGTTAATGTAAGAACTATACAGGTTTCGCTCGCGATTGCACTGTCCCTGTCTTTACCCCCCTGACATTAAATATGCAGAGTTTGTTGAGTAGATGAACAAGAAGTTGTTCATATATCAGTGCGAAATATTTAACGAATACTCTTAAAAATAATAATAATAATAAATAAAATAAAAAGTTACTGCCTACATTATATGTCTAAAATGTTGTGATTTAATAAGTCAACAATTTGCCAACCTGTTTTTAGCTATCCTTTGTGTAATTAATACATTGTATCGCTGTTGGTTTTTTTTTTAAATTAATTAATTATAACAATATAATTAATCAATAATGCTACGATTTATGATGCCCATGGGTTACCAGGTTATTCGGTTATTCAAGGTTTTGATGAAATATTTCAAGAAGAAAAAGCTTTGGCTCGGAGATACGTAGGCTCGTACGAGTATCATTTGAAAAGCTGTAAGCTAAGTAGACGAATGTTATGATTGTAAAACTGATTGAACTTTCACAACGCACCAAAATAAATTAACGCTTCAGATAAACTCTAGAGACCTTTAACAGTAATAATTAAATATCGCGAAACAGTAGAAAACTTATAGGTTCTATGCTAAAACTTATTGAATATTGTACAAAAGTCAAACGAAGTGATACGAGTATTCTCGTTAAAATAGTTTTTGCACGGTACTGTCTGTGGACCTAGTTTTAGGTACTTCTCGGTTAATATTATATTATAAACTAACGACCCGCCCCGGCTTCGCACGGGTCTATGTCCCTGCATTATAAATCTGTTATATCTTCGAAAATATTCATTTAAATTACACGCTGTAAAGGGCCGTATTGATATATTACATGCACAATGTATTTAAGGTACTTAATTGGGTATGGATTAATGCTGCATTGCTTAAAATTGCTAAAAAGTAAAGGATTAAAAATGGATAGACATATATCATCGCGGATATTATATTATCGCGTAGGGCTTTTTAAGGTGTTCAATACTGTAGTAGTACATTATTTTGTTCTATATCGTAGGGTTCAGCCAGCGTTTGCAATGTAAGCGCAAAAATGTGTTTATTTACGACATCACATTAGAACCTCTTAAATTATCAGTATTTCTCTACTACATTATGCATGTATTATTGTACATATAAACCTACCTCTTGAATCACTCTATCATTACAAATCATTACAAATACCTAATTCCACGTTTGTTTTTGCTCTACGGTACAGGCTGACAGCTTATAATTAAATACAAAGTAAGAAAAATCTAAAACATACCTCTTTAACCCCGAACTGTCAAATTGCAGAAGTAGTTGTCACATTGGATGCGTTCTGCGCGTTGCGGTTAGCTAAAAAGCGAACTTAGCAGAACGGGGGAAGAAGGATGCTCACCACCTGCCATGACCAACGAAGAGTGTTCACATAGGGTGTAGGCTGCGGTTATTTTGACCCTACCGTTCCTGCGGTCAGTGTAACCAGTCATGTATTTATTACATCAGACTGTTTCGGTAATATTTCGCACTTTTTGCGGCATATTTGAACTATATTTCAATATAATTTTCATGCTGATGAAATACAATAGGAATATATTTCATCAGCATGAAAATTGCTCGTGTTACCAACCGCAATTAAGCTTACCTAACCTAAACTACAAATAAAGTAATGCCGTAATTTTCGCAACTGGAATTTAAAAACACCAATTCTAATAGAATTGATTAAAATATAGTTCAAATAATCGTGAAATCAAAAGTGCAATTAAATGGTTGGTTTCATTCCCGTGTTGTTATGATAGTTATTATAATTGATCCATTAAAAACGTGCGAACTGAGTCATAAATAATTTTTGTCAGATCTCTCGCTCACATTTATAGCCATATCGGAACTCTCGCTCGCACTTCTAGTGTCGTGTGTGATTTGTCAATCAAAGAAGGGATTTGTCGTAATGTTTTATGACTCAGTTCGCACGTTTGTAATGGCTCAACTCTATAAAAAGTTTCCTTGTTTATAGTAAAGAGCTTGCAAACATGAAGATTTTATGAAGCATCTAAGTATGTCACTTGTCACACTCTAATTTAATGGGAGTAGATACCCACCTGAATGACGCCAGCACCGTTCTGATCTTTCAGCGCCTAGGTGGCTGGATATGGATTTGTAATTCATTCCTGTCTAATATGAACAAAACAATTACCCTTGTCTTTGAAAAAAAAAACTTTGATAAAACTTACACAAATATGTCCACAAATTATTATTATTAATAATAATAATAAATATTTCCAACTAACACACCACATTATCTAGCCCAAATTATGTAATATTAAGAACTTGTTTTACGGATACTAGATAACGGATAAATAAACTTAAGAAATATATAAGCACACACAGATATTTTCTTTTTCATGTACAAATATTAGAAATAAACTTAAATAAACATACATACACATCCATGACTAAAAAGCAAATATAATAAAACATCTGCCCCGACCAGGATTCAAACCCGGGACCTCTGGCATGGAAGGCAAGGGTACTTACCTCCACACCAAACAGGCCGTCGTATATGTCCACGAATTATTATTAATTGTTCATTAACGTGTTAATTCTAATAATTCAAGTTTGTTTCGCATTACTTGATTTATTTTTTATTTTATTCAGAAATTGATTAGGGGCCTCTACTCCTTTATTGCCTCCAGTCCTCTAAATCCAGCCCTGCTTTCACGCCTCCACTACGCAGTCGATCTTGATACAATTATGGATATGTCGTCACAATATCGTAGAATCGATCACTTCATGAAATGGTTACATCAATGGAAGCTCTATTTTTATGTGTTGTTTTTTGCATGCTTTTTACTCTCCATTGATTCAATTTTCACACAGCCAGATTGTCCAAAACATATTTCAAGATATGGCCAACAGCCGAAGAATCAAACGTTTTCGATTTAACAATATAGCTAAATATTAGTCGGCCACATTTTCTGAGTAACTATATGGTTTCAAGATGAATACGTACTGTATATAAAGAACCTTTCACCCAGAAAATAATACTGTTCCATATGTTTATGTAGGATACAACGAATCCTCGAACAAAATCACTTGATTCATCAAAAAGTTACCTACCATATATTTGTAGTAAAATTCCAAAGTTTTGCCAAAGTTCAAGAAAAGGATCAATAAGACACACTTATATTTTGGTCTGAATTTATATTTTATCTAAAGAACGAAATAGGTACGCACGTAACAAAATAAATACAGTAATAATTTTTTCCTATGATAACACAAAATTAGGCACATTTTACAAAAACTAAAAAATAATTAAAAGTACCAACTATACTTACACAGGTCACTAATTAACTTTAAGCTTTAGGTAAAAATAGATATTAGTAAAAGAAAACGGTGCGTAATTAATCACCAAAACAAAGGTACTCGTTAAGTTGAGTTATTTTATAGTTTATAGTACTAAAAGTTAGTTATTGTATAGAAAAACTGACAATAAATTGCTTGGTATTAATAGAGTCATCCTAAACAGGCATTAAAAAGTTACAGTTAGTTATAGACAAATAATCAGAAATATTTCGTAATTACTACAATACAATAAAAGTTTACATTCCTTGGTTATTAAAAACAATATAAAACGATAGGTACACTTACTTATGGTATCGTATCTAAGTAACTAATTATTTCGCCAGTTTAACCTACCTATTAGGTACATGGAATAATCTGCATTGAAAATGACAAAATACGTTAAAATGTTTTGTAATAAAAATAAGCAGAGTTCTTGGAATATATTCTAGATGGCGGTAGCTGTATCAAACGTAGGTACAGGGTTGATAACTATGGAAGGTAGGGGGTAGGTGCAAAGTAAGATTACGAATAGTAAATAAGTTATAAGGTTCTTATAAATACTTTTGAATGCAGTACAAGCGTTTCATCATTGAACAATAAGTAATTCAAGACGCAAAAGTTTTTGCAGTAGTCAACTTAATCAAACTTAGTTGGATTGTTGAGTTTTCTCCAAAATTAAATAAACTGTCTTAGCTACGAAGTTTATAAAGAATTTAGATAAGAAATATTATAAGTATTATTTATATTTTCAAATAATCTGAAAAATTACAGGAAATTCATGAAAAGTTTGTAACAATACGTATTGAAAGTTCCTTCTCTATAAGAAAGTAGGTATTTACAGCAAAGTGCTAAATTTATATTAAAATAACATAATTATTTATATTACAATAATAAAACATTTCATCAACATCCAACACATTTACATCTTTGGTTCAGTACCTAGTAAAAGTTGGTGACCACATCGAACACACAGGCAGAATCACTCAAGGAGTTCCGGACTAAGTAATTTCAACTCATCTTATAAAAAACTAACTACAAAATTAACATTTAGTCTTACAACTAACTGGTTTCAATATAAAAACATACTTTACCGTACACGCAGGCACAATTATCGAAAAAAATAACTGAAATTCAGGAACACTGTTTGTGAAAAAGATTTAAAAAAGTTGCGACTACATTTTTATGACACATTGGTTAAGTAGTCGAAACGTTCGGTCCATGGCGCCATTTTGTTAAATTCACTAGCACTTTTGTCTGTCAGTTTAACGCACGGCGACTCCGTTGATGGTTACGACGGCGCTTGGCCCGGACGGCTCCGGTTCGTACGCCGAGTCCGTGTCGGACCGACGGCCGTACACCGTGTTGTCGGCTAACCGTTCGCTGTACGGTGAATCGTACACATTATCGGTGACGTGGTCGTAGATATGTCGTCCGTTCGTGTCGTGGAGGGTAGCGTAGCTCATCACGGCAGCATTCTGATCCTCCTTCCTCTCAGCTCCCTCTATGTTCTCTGTGTTCTTTACTGGTGTTGATTTGCGTCTGGAATTGGAAAATTATTTACATATTTGTTATTTGACATTTCGTAATTGGTGTCATTGTAAAATATTGTTTGAGGTCATATATAGATCATGTAGGCCATGTAGTTGCTTGTCCGGTCTCTTTTCTAATTTTTTATTAGTCTTTTTATTGGGAACACCCAAAAATTCCGAATTATGTAATTCCGAATTTGAATATTCCGATTTTAAAAAATTCCGAATTTCACAATCCCGAAGAGTCTTCATTCCGACTATTCAAAAACACGATTCTAATTTTACCGAAATTCATTAATACGAAATTTTAATTTTCCGACTTTCATTAGTATGAAGAATTAAGAACCCGCTGTGTTACTAGTCCGAAATATGGTATTCCGAATTTTAATTATCCAAAAATTCAATGCTAACATTCAGATTTTGTATCTAAAACGGGTACACATTAAAAATTATAATCTAAATCTTCTGTGACACAATTTAAAATTAATGAGGTAATTTTGATTTTGTTGTTGACAATTAATGAGGGATTTACATTTCAGTACATAAACTACATACTCAAGAAATAACTCGGTACAAAAAACTAAATAAACTTTCTCATTTCCAGCTGACTACCTGAATGCTCGAACTTATAAATTGATGTGCTTATTCAGCTTTACAAGGCGTTTGTTATTGCAACTAATATTATTCGGGATTCGTGTTTAGGATATTGCGGATTATTAATAATTCGGATTTTTTATGGTTCGTTATTTTCAAATTCGGCATATTGATTATTGTAATTATAAACATTCGGAATTTTGAAGTTTCAAAAAAGAAAAATTCGGAAATATGAAACACGGATATTTTATTTTAACGGTACACAACGGTACAAACGGTAAAAAAGGGTACACTACTTATATACCAATTAAGTTTTTCGTATTTATGTGGTGTACCCCTTTTTATTTATTAGTATAAGGTCTGTATAAACTATTGGGAACGTTGATCCTTTGTTATTAAGGATAAGAATACGTAGAAAACCACCATAATTCGTTGGCCTGGATCTACTGGGAGTCGAACCTGAGTACCCAAGATATTTGACGACGTAAGTATCCCTGCTTTATACGCCGAAGGTACCAGGTTCGAGTCCTGGCCGGGGCATTCATTTGTGTGATGAACACAGATGGTTGTTTGTATTTATATATCTAGGTGTATTTATTCTAGGTTCCCCCCAGTTCGCTGTATGGTCATCCATGACACAAGCTCGGCTTGGGGCCATACAGTTGGTGTGTCTGGGGATTTATTTATTTAATTTCTTGGACACAGAACCATTATTAATAATCCGCGGGAAAGTTAACGGACGTAGACGTCATAACAATAAAACAATCTGTCCAGCACAAATCCTTTCAAACTATTCTACTGCCTGTAAGGTCTTTTGGTGCATATTTTATGCCAAGGAAAATGGCACAAATTGGATGTCATTTAAATAAGTTTTTATCTTTTTTGAAGCGTTGCGGACTTTGAAAGATGTCAAATTAAGAAGTCGGTTATGTATTTTACACATGAATACCATGAATACATTATTGAAATAAGTTTAGTAAAAATAAACAGACTTTTGATTATTTATGAAACCAATGAAAAATTTCATGGTTTTTGGAACAAGTTGGTTTTAATGAGTACAATTAGAAAAACAGAGATCATAAAAATATATTCAAAGGGATTATTGTATTTTTTTTAAACTAATGCACATTAAGAAATCGGATCGTCTGAGTGGACGATATTCGAGTTTTGAAATATGCATAATTCAAAGTTTCTACAGCTTATAAAATGAATATTTTTAAAAAGACATGTTTTTTTAAATTTGATTTTAAAAAATTGGTACGGTGTAAATGGTATTCGTCAATAATACCGTGCAAGCAGGTGATAACAAAGAACGCTTAGCTACGATGTAACGACATCACTATGATGTAACGAGATATCGTAAAATTTTTCGTTAATTATTTAGCCTAGAAATAGATGATTAATCATAGCTACGGACCGGTAAAAACAATCGAGACGAAAGAGAAAATCGTCTTTAACGCGTTTTTCATCCAATTGCTCACTAATCTAACATCTAATCACTGTGCGGTAACATGTCGTACGTGCCGACATTTGTTGATCGTCAATTGTTATAAACGGTTATCTTAGCTTTGACAGATTAAAGTAGCTTTCACTGAATAAAGCTTTTCTTATTACAGCACCAATTTTGTGCATCCAAAGTAAAAGGAAGCGTATTCTAATATACTTTTAATTTAAAAGGTCGCTCATTGGCCAGTTATGCCCCATGTCTTTTATGTTCCGTGAAATAATTTGCCTCGCACAGAGCTAGCTGGAAATGGGGATTTCAAACGCAAACTTCAAAAGCATAGTTGAGATGAAATTCGCAATATCATGTTTTCAATGACTTTAACGAGAGGGAGAGAGCCGCCACATATTTCATAAAGCCCGAGCTAAGGTTCCAGGAATGATCTGAGTTTACACGTGTCGGGGGGGTTTTCCAGGAATCAAAATGGCTCAAGGCCAGGTTTGTGGAGCTGGGCGTGGTCTAACAGGGGTCTATGGGAGGGGCGTAGTCAGCCTGTGGGAGAAGAGAAGAGCTCAGGTCGCTTTGGGGAGGCCTTAAACCACGCGCCCCCCGACACGCCCATTACGATTACGTAACTGGGAGGGGTGCAGGTATATAGCCACCCTCGAGAATTATTCTAGGAACTTATATAATATAAATGCCAAAGTTCAGGGGTCTATATGCACTGGACTTGGTTTTGAAACTGAAGGTAGTTTCTGGTTATTGTTAAGGTAAATCACGGACTAGAATTACATGGAAAATAAACAAATTCGGGTCATAGATACGAAATAACATAAATATTAGTTCTTTTAAGTAGGTCTATAGACGCCGTAATACCTCCTTTGATACGAAACTCCGTGAAAACTTGAGGTAGTAACGTTTATTTTTACCCAGCCAAAGAACTTTTTGTTTTGAATGTCTACAGGCTTTTGTTTCCCTTTTTCACTCTATATTAGTTCAATTGAAACGCACTGCTAATTAAGGAACAGTCTTAAACATTCAGATTTAAATGTTTGTTTCTTAACATTGACAATTACTTGTTTTTATTGACGCCGAATAAGGCTTGACTCGACCACGAGTTCGAAAAACCCTTCGAGAAGAAGAACTGGCCAGAAAATTTACGGGTGTTTTTTTTTTACAACTACAACTATTCCCATCTGCACCTGTAAGCTCGGCGAGTTTCCCTTTCCCCACGGATCCAAACTACGAAAACCGTCAAATAATTTTTAATCAAAGAAAGTTTCAATAAAAACCTTTGTTTCTTTTCTATCGCGTACAAACGGATACGAAAAACATCGTAGTTCACAAGACAAGCATGAAAATTTAACATCATCAGCAGAAGTACCTGAATTCAATATTCTGAACATTCATACCAACTGCAACAATGAAAGAAATTCCCGGAATAATTCATAATTTTCTAATGTTATATTTCTTTTAATTATTCGTGTGTTTGATATTTCATTATTGTTGCTGGCAGGTATCATCATCTCACAGGCTTAAAATATAATATTATTTGTCTAATGATACACAGCTGCAGCGTAAAGAATTTTCACACCAACCCATGCTGCTGCATAACCCGCACTGCTCAACGTTCCACATGCATTGTAAGAACTCGGTCATGTGTCGGATCTCCCGTCTACACAACAGGTACCACGTAGTGTTACAAAACATTTCAGCTTCCGCGCAACAAATTCAAAAATGAAGTTCGACACCTTCAGAGGTCATGATGAATCCACAACCAGATTTATACACAGACAATCTTTTACAAGACACTCGCATGCACACTTTCACACAAATTATGGTTTTAATGTTGTATTCTTTTCTATTAACCTTGTCTATTTATGATTTTACTGGATCTAAATTTCCTTTCTTAATCAAGTGTTTTTCTAAAATTGATACTAGGTTTCTATATTATTTTAAAGTTTAAATTAATTAATGATATTTATTTACAAACTATAATTTTAAGAACTAATCATAAATTACAACTAGTGTACAATCTAGTTCTGCTGCTAATAACGCTGAAAGCCTTAAACGTAGAAAATATCAAAATTTTGGTAGGGTAGAAAATGGGGTTTTGGGCACAAGGGGCTCATCGCCTTTATTCGGACCTAGCGAGGCGATTGGTGAGTGAAACTCGTGACCCTAAGGCTGGCACCTACCTCGCGCAACGAATTTCTATTGCGACCCAGCGTGATAATTTGGCCAGCCATCTTATAATTATTTATTTAATGCACTTAAATGTACATTCTAGAATTGTATATAACTTCTAAATTTAAATATTTAATGTTTAATTTCAAAAGGAGTAAAGGGTTCTATATAATTGGGGCTTGGGCTGTGGGCCTCTCCCGGGATGCAACATTGATCCTTACAATAAAGCTGTGTCACATGGTATGGACATTTTCATGATCCCCCTTTCAGAAACAAATTTTATTTAGATTCCTAAATAAGATCAAAAAGTCGGTGACACGCGTAATTTTTTCAATAGTCTATATCCCAATCGAAAACTACAATGTTCAATGTAAAAATAAAAACTACTGAAATATTTAAAAAAAGTGATATATTTTCCAACCCCTTTAAAAGCTTGGGTAGATTATTATGACGTCAGCGTTTAGGTACGCCAAAAACAAACAAGTGGGTTGAAAAGTACTGTGTCCCGCTACCACGTGGCGGTGTTGTCACAGATTATACAAAACATTTGTTTCTCAAAAAGAAATTATAATAAAAAATATGGATGGCGGCATAATTCTTGACCCTTAATTTTGATCCTATCGTACATTCGTTGCATTGTTATTAATTAATTTCAACCTTATGTTAACTTTATTAATTTTTTAATTTGTATAAACCCTACATTAAATTGGTGAAAGTAATAATTCCAATATTATAAGTAAGCGTCAAAATATATAAATATTTAGAATTTGTAAAATTAAAAGGCCTGTAAATGTAACCAGCTTATCTGATTTCCTGGTGTAAAAAGCACGTCGCAAAAAAAACATTTACGATATCCTAGATGCAGTTTAGCTGTATTTCAAAACGTTGGTTTGAGAATAATTCCCCCTTTAAAGTTGCCTTTTAAACTATGGTCCATAGTATATACATATATACATAATATACATTGAATAATGCAACCGCTTTCATACAATTTGTTCCCAACGAAGAATCCGATTTCAAAAGGTTTCCATGAGTTCTAACAGATGGCGCTAGAGAATTTAAAGCCCACCATTCATTTTTCATCCAGTCATTTTTTCTCAAAGCTATTCTATTTATATAATATTGTAAAATTGTAAAAATGTGAAGAGTATTTTTGTTTGTTTTTTGGGGCCCCACGTAAATTACTTCAAGTGGGTATACAGGGTATACAGTATACGATAGCTTATATCTGAACTTAAAAACTGCGGAACGTTTCATTTAAATCGATTATAATTTTATAACTTCTTAATTATAATTTTGTAAATTCTTAATTATAATTTTAACTTTTAAAATTATAATTTTATAATTAAAAAAAATTATAAAGAAAATAAGTAGAGGATAGTTTCAGAAGATTAAAAAGTTTCTGAATTATAATACCCCTCCTTAATCTGTAATCAATAAAAATCCCCAGACAAAGCCACCGACTTTATGGGCCCAAGTAAGCAGAGTTTGTGTCATGGATGACCATAAAGCGAACTATTGGGACCCTAAAAGAAACAAACATATATAAATATAAACAACCACAACCCGAGCACAAGTATCTGTGTTTATCACACAAATAAACTCCCCGACCAGGACTCGAACCTGGGACCTCCGGGGCAAGAGGTAGGGCTAATAACTGTAAACGCCACTGGGCCTTCTGGAATATAATTTTGTTAACAGTTTCATATTATGGTAAGTAGTGAGAACAACGGAGATAATTGAGTCCGTTCACTTAATTACCTTTCTCAGAATTCCAATGGCGTTTTTAACTCATAAGTGGGCTTTAGTCAAGTTCAGTGAAAATTTCAAAAGCCCGAATAGTCCTTTACTGTGGTAAGTACAACACTTCCCCTTTTGAAATAAGCCTTCGTAACTCAGTTCAACTTAGTGGGAGGTCGAGAGATGGAACTTTCTTTCGAACTTTTTTGTTTAAAAAAAGTTCACGGAACATATGACATCAATTTATTGATTTGGCGAGGGAGGCTTCAAAAACATTTTATGTGTTGACCAGATATCTTATAAACGGTTGGTGAAATAGCCGCAAGGAATGTTCATTCAGTATGTTTGTATGTATTGTTTGTTCAGAATATGTTACTTTATTGCAAATGAGGTTTTTTTTAATAAAAAATAATCCCCAGACAAACACACCATCTGTGTGGCCCCAAAGCAAGCATAGCTTGTGTCATGGATGACCGTACAGCGAACTGGGGGGGAACCCCGAATAAATATACATATATAAATATAAGCAACCGTGACCCGAGAACAAACATTCGTGTTCATCACACCAATGAGTGCCCCGGCCAGGGCTCCAACCTGGGAAACACTACGCTTTCAATAAAATACTTCATTTGGAATGCATTCCAAGAATTTTTATTTGAAGCCAGTATAGCTCGCTTTGTTTGGGGCGAAACCATAAGAAATACACCAATTAATTATTAAACTGCTACGCATTTATTATCAATTTAATTTTCAATCGTTCTCTTTCTAATTGTTTTAAATTGTAATACTATAAAGTTTCTTAAATCACAATATTGAAAGTGGAGTAGTTACGAGCAACTCTATCAATTGTCACTCAGGCAAATTTGCGCAGATCTAAACTAACCGGTTAGTAAGTTAAAATGTTTCTCCGTCTTTTTCTATTTCTATTGTACTGATAGAGACATAGAGCAATGTTTAACCTGGTGCTATCATATTCAGAGCCACACAAGTGGGCCTCATAAGCTGTATTGCCACGTCTATTGAGATACACAAAAAACAAAATACGTAAATCTATTATTGCTAGCCAAAACGTCACGTCACGACAGTCTTAGTAATCCCACTGTAGGAAATTAGCGTTACCCGACGACTAAGGGGTGGTATTAGCCAATTTATAGTCCATCACGGTTGCCTGCTGAGGGTTGGCAAGTTTTTACACATACCTTTAAAATAATTTCTTAGGTAAGTATTCCTTTCCTTTCCTCCTTTACCGTTAACCAGTCGGCTTAAGTTGTAAAAAGCTCATTGTTATATTTGGCAGTCATAGAGATAGAACTCGGGACCTGAAGATCGATCGCTTAACCAATGAACCACCGACGCTTAGCATACAACATTTAAAATTAAAGAAGAGTAACTTAATGCGTAGATTATTTAACTTATAAACCTTATCTTACAATAAATTTAATTTTAACAGACAATATAATGATAAAAAGTCTATAAATCTATAATGATATAAACTACTCACAGCCTTAAATAAATGACTCCAAGCAGCATTAGCAAGAACAAGACGACGCCACATCCAACTCCAACGCTCAGCGGCAGCGTGCCTGACTCAGCCGCCTCGTTGGTCGCCAGCTCACAGCTCGGTTCTTCCCCGGACCAGTGCCCGTCTTCCATGCACTTGCGGAGGAACGGACCAATACGCTGGTATTGCGGCAGGCAGTGGTACTCGATCGAACTGCCGTAAAGAGTCGATTGGTTCGCGATGATGACGCGGCCGTTTTCTATGGTCCCCGGGGATTTACAGTCGATCGCTGGAAAGGAAGTAAAGGTTAGTTTTTGAAAGTTTTGATATTTTGTATTGGTTGAAGGAAAATTTTAGTTTTAATGGAAAAATTTTAAATCCCGAGGGTGGTATCCGAAGTTTTGCCCCATTCATACCGATCCTATTCGACTTAAATTCCTACCCATTCCATAAGACAGTCAAATCGTATGCTGAGTCAAATTAGCACCCTGTCAAGTTAGTTTGACAATTATCACCATGTCATGTTAGTTTGACAATTAGCACCATGTCATGTTAGTTTCACAAACAGAGTTGGTCAGTGTTGGACTAGGACAAATGCAACTTTTTACCGAAACCTATGAATCCGCGGATCTTTAGTGCAAGATTTGTTGTCCTAATTGTAATAGTACTTTCGTCAAATTCATTTCTTCTCTCGTATCGGTTGCGTTCAGTTTGTACAATAAATCTATATCTCTATAAATATCAAATTTTTTATCTTTATCAAGCCATACAGCTTTTACATTTAAGGTAACATTTATTTAGTATATATTTTACGGTACATGTTAACTTACATTAACAATACAAGGGACACAATTACTTGTGTCCTAATATGCAAACTATATAGGAGACTTGTTAAATATCAAATTTAGCATTCAGAAAAAATGGGAGAGTATATGATAATGCAACCGAGTTACCTCAAACGAACAGACTCATCGTTTATTTGTATAGATGTTAGTGAATTCACAATTATTTAAAAGAAGAGGTAATTATATTGTTTAAACAGTGTGTACGTTTGCTT
The DNA here is from genome assembly GCA_923062675.1 of Marasmarcha lunaedactyla. Classification (NCBI taxonomy): domain Eukaryota; kingdom Metazoa; phylum Arthropoda; class Insecta; order Lepidoptera; family Pterophoridae; genus Marasmarcha; species Marasmarcha lunaedactyla. The sequence goes on along the minus strand of OV281339.1, from coordinate 3,921,387 downwards.
GTGCTGTATATAATAAAAGAGGTTGTCGCACAAACAAACTTGCTGGCAGCCAACAAATCTGTCATAATTAGTAATTTGATTAAAATATAAAATATAAAAGAATGTTCTACAGCATTCTATTGTCGGAAGCGGCCTCAATAGCATTAATATAACATGAAATTGTATTTTAAAATTTATTAAGTATAAAGTGATTATTCTATCGTAATTAGAAAGTCCTCCGATTAATAGGAATAAACCATAACGTCCCGGTACGTTATAGTACCCACAATATGAATAAATTTAGACGCGGCATTGATAGTAAAATTTGTCACCGAATACGGTATTTGTCATGAAAGCAATCCCGAGTCCTATGTTCAGATTTACGCCCCTTCTAATTAATAGTTATATAATAGAATAATTAGTTGCTATCACATATTACAGTTTAATTGATTCCAGAGTAGGTTTTAGTTCAGTGCATCCGAATTCCGGGTTCGTTAGCAGATTACATGCGTATCAATATACTGCCCTGTCAGGTACGGTAAGCGTCAGCAGTGGTTCTATTATATTGATCAATCACAAAATGTACACTATTGATTGACTATTCCATCAGTTTAACACAATGACATATTACACATTGACTGGTTATCCGCTCTCAATAATAGCAACGCAAATGCAAGGCATTTGCCCGCTATTTGACTTGTGCAACCCAGGGTCACGGCTAAACGTGTAACAAGACTTTCTGTGTTGTTAATACCTTACAATGCCTTCTTGTGTGTTTAGACAGTACTAATTACAATCTTACTATTAAAAAAAATAAACGTATCTTTTGATGCGTAGGCACTATTTTTTATAACTATCTCATTTTTTATTTTATTTTGCTATTTAAAATGACGTTTCAAAATTGACATATCTATTCGTTTTAACAAACTCGAAGAGCGAGATGTTATATGATTTTGTATTTGGGAGTAAAAGAGACAACGCTATAGAATTGCGACAATTTACGTACTAACGTACGTCACGTACGCTCGCGACCAATTAGTGCGAAGCAAGTGAACAACAAGTAAACCGTATGATTCTTTCCTTCTCCCACAAATTATAATAGTCTTTATATCGGGTAGGTATCTATAAGTTACGTTGACGCCGTTTTTTTGTGCGGTAATGTTAGGATATGACTTGTCTATATATATTTGAAATATGTCATTGGTTTAACAGATTATTGTTGTTTGTTTACTTTTTTGTTAATTTGTTATTTATTTAAGAGCAAGTTCTTATCATTGGACTAATCTCCAATCAATCCGTTTCACTAGTTCATAAGACTTGACGTTATTTCTTTCCTCCTATGTTTCCTTAGAAAGAAAAATAATTACAAATAGAATACAAATCCTAACTTATTGTATTGTATCGGTATTATCATTCGAATGTCTCAGGTTTTATGCTTAATAATAATAATTAATAATAATAAATCCCCAGACAAACACACCAACTGTGTGGCCCCAAAGTAAGCAGGGCTTGTGTTATGGATGACCATACAATGGACTGGGTACAACAACCATGACCCGAGAACAAACATTTATGTTCATCACACAAAAATGAATGCCCTGACCAGGACTCAAACCTGGGACCTCCAGTGTATGAGGTAGGGCTATTAAACACTACACTAATCGGTCGTCGTATGCTTGCCGCTAAAATATGATTCTAAAAGTGTTCATTACTTGTTTGTCATGTTTTCTTAATGTTTTGAGACGAACCCAGTAAAACTGCGATGTTTATGGGTTGGTAAGAATGTGAATGGAAAATGGTGTGCAAAGAAAGACAAATAAATTTTGATCTTGTATGGAGTACTGCAGTCATCTTAGGGATGATTCCGCGAAGTACCAGCTTGAAGCATTAGACTATGTCAAAGGGCCCATAGACAAACAAACGACGACAAACTCAAACAGTCTTGAACCTCGCACAGTCGTTAGTTCAGTTTTTTACACACTTTCGAGAGTATGAAAAAGTGATTTTATGAGTAGATTGAACCATCCCCCTTTCTCCACCAGACAACCAGGCACAGACAGAAATTTCAGCCGTTTGTGGTATCTGCCACATCTGTACCGAACAGGAGTACTAAGTCTTTTGACGTCGTTCTGGTACGCGTCAGCCAAGAGTGGAATATGCCTGCACCTGTTTTGCCAGAGAAACTGAAACCTGGAACTATCAAGCGTAGAGTGAAATGGTACCTCTTGGACAACGTGTACCATCCAAGTCTACATCATTACTTACCAGAAGAAATGACAAACAAACGCCTGTCGATTAGATAACATACCTGATAGTGACTGTACAGAACCGTTTCGAAATCCGTTATGATTTAAAATAACCGAACACCGCGATAGCTCTCAAACTGAATATCACATATGTGATTCGAACGCAAATAATAGGGTTTTTGTACAAGGGGTGGATAATTACCATTTCAAATATTAAATGTAATTTGTATTTGCAAGAGTTTTACTTTTACAAAAAACCTATTATGAATTATATTAAAATCAGCAAAGCGCGAGACAATTTTTTGGGAAATAGATATATAGTAAATAGCTAAGAGTTTTCCGCATTGTACTCTATGCTTTTAAAAAATTGCTGGTAGATTTAATATTTCTGACATCTACTTTTATAAGTAATATTAAAATGTATTCTATCGAAATCAATTCAAGTAACCACCTTTAAAGTTCTCGTCAAAATATCTTAGAACTAAAATTAATAAGAGCAAATTAAGTAAAATCACCCTGTATACCAGTTTGACAAGGACGTGCTTTGTTGTTATCGCCAAACTTAACTCAGGCATACACTCGGACGCTAGTTTCTGCTAAACGGCTAAATTAAATCTCAGACCTGTCAGAACTTTTCGCTTTCTGCGTTCTGATTACTTCCAAATTAATAATTTGACAAGTTTTGCGTTGCAACTTTTTGCAAAGCTCTTGGGAAAGCTTAAGCTGAATTCATCTCTTGGTTGCTTGTGAATAGAGTTTTGCTTTTGTGCTTATGGGAGATATTGAAACAGACAATTACTGCCAGTGTCAGGTATTGGAATTAATACAAACTTATGGTTAGTGGAAACTACAACATTTACTAATTTACATTAAATCTCAGACCTGTCAGAACTTTTCGCTTTCTGCGTTCTGATTGCTTCCAAATTAATAATTTGACAAGTTTTGCGATGCAACTTTTTGCAAAGCTCTTGGGAAAGCTTAAGCTGAATTCATCTCTTGGTTGCTTGTGAATAGAGTTTTGCTTTTGTGCTTATGGGAGATATTGAAACAGACAATTACTGCCAGTGTCAGTTATTGGAATTAATACAAACTTATGGTTAGTGGAAACTACAACATTTACTAATTTACATTAAATCTCAGACCTGTCAGAACTTTTCACTTTCTGCGTTCTGATTGCTTCCAAATTAATAATTTGACAAGTTTTGCGATGCAACTTTTTGCAAAGCTCTTGGGAAAGCTTAAGCTGAATTCATCTCTTGGTTGCTTGTGAATAGAGTTTTGCTTTTGTGCTTATGGGAGATATTGAAACAGACAATTACTGCCAGTGTCAGGTATTGGAATTAATACAAACTTATGGTTAGTGGAAACTACAACATTTACTAATTTACATTAAAATCAGACCTGTCAGAACTTTTCGCTTTCTGCGTTCTGATTGCTTCCAAATTAATAATTTGACAAGTTTTGCGTTGCAACTTTTTGCAAAGCTCTTGGGAAAGCTTAAGCTGAATTCATCTCTTGGTTGCTTGTGAATAGAGTTTTGCTTTTGTGCTTATGGGAGATATTGAAACAGACAATTACTGCCAGTGTCAGTTATTGGAATTAATAGTAACTTATGGTTAGTGGAAACTACAACATTTACTAATTTACATTAAATCTCAGACCTGTCAGAACTTTTCGCTTTCTGCGTTCTGATTGCTTCCAAATTAATAATTTGACAAGTTTTGCGATGCAACTTTTTGCAAAGCTCTTGGGACAGCTTAAGCTGAATTCATCTCTTGGTTGCTTGTGAATAGAGTTTTGCTTTTGTGCTTATGGGAGATATTGAAACAGACAATTACTGCCAGTGTCAGGTATTGGAATTAATACAAACTTATGGTTAGTGGAAACTACAACATTTACTAATTTACATTAAATCTCAGACCTGTCAGAACTTTTCGCTTTCTGCGTTCTGATTGCTTCCAAATTAATAATTTGACAAGTTTTGCGTTGCAACTTTTTGCAAAGCTCTTGGGAAAGCTTAAGCTGAATTCATCTCTTGGTTGCTTGTGAATAGAGTTTTGCTTTTGTGCTTATAGGAGATATTGAAACAGACAATTACTGCCAGTGTCAGTTATTGGAATTAATACAAACTTATGGTTAGTGGAAACTACAACATTTACTAATTTATTGTGTTTACAAGTATATTTTATACTTCAGGATATAATTAGTAAGGGATTTCAAAATTTGAGGGTTGAGATACTAGTGTTTTTACATTAGTTATTGCGTTTAAGCAATTACTCATACTAACTTTATGGTCACATCCATTTTCGAGATATTTGTTCCAAACACTTATCCTCGTGTAGTAGGCACTTAGTGCCTCCCCAGCGCACCTAACAATCATAGCAAATTCCTCAACGGTAAATTCGCATGAAACCTTTGACGCACCACAGTATAAAAATTATTTGCAGTAGGATCTCTGCACTGCTAGGTAGGAGTTAGTAAATTAGGACATCTCTTGGTATGAAGTGAGCTTATCGTTTTATGTTTATTTTATATTGCCCTAAGAATAGATTATTACATAATCTAGTTAGGGTGTTAGTAATGTATAATATTTACGGTAACTGCAAAAGATTCTGTTGAAACACAACCTGCAAAAATAAGTGTTTTGGATATGGACCTATAAAGAGCGTAACATTCGCATATTTAACGACATTTTAGTGTCTTGGAATGGCTTTGAATAATCTTTGAAAAACTTTGAATGAAGTCAGGGGTAACTTTGTTAATTGTTATTGACAAATTAATAATTTGGCATTAATTTGTCAATGATTTTTGGACTTAGTGATTGCAGGACACTAACTTTTTAAAGCACTGCAATTTCTGACAAAATATCTCTCGTGTTCTATTCAAATCTTGCAATTGCAATATCTCAGAATATCCGTTTCTAAGGAAAAAGCGCAGGAACATTTTCTGTATAAAACTTTACGATCAACAACTTTGTTCAACCTAATAACTGTTTCAAATTTTCACTACAATTTTATGAATTTACGGGAATCTGATGTTTCGATGCTGTTGCAAGCACCATGATCGCGGACTGGCAGATCTTCCAGAAAATCTAAACTCGTGCTAAGAATCCCGTAAATACATTAAATTATTTGTTCAACTTATTATATTTATAGTTTGTCAGAAAACTTGATACTTTTGAAATTTGAATTACTTTTGTTGAACGTGTGGGATCGATTGGGACTTTTAGTATTTTGTGTGTAATAATGCCTCAGGTCTGTACCGTTATTTACTCTTTTTGAATTAACACAAGTTGAATGACTCTGTTGACGAATTTTTTTGTCTTTAGCAATATATGAATTGTCCTTTTATTGCCAGTCTAGTAGATGGAATACATTGTTTATACTATTTTATAATACCGAAGCGGTGCATTGTTTTCGAATAATTTAAGAGGTATTTTTAGTTTGAGTAACTTTCTTACATATTGTTATATAAATATTGTAAAATATTGTTCATCGGATTCCAATGCAAAAAAACCAGTACAAAAATAGTCTTTGTTCATAATATATAACAGTTCACAAGAGACTTATTTCGATTTGTACAATCCTTTTGCACGTAGTACTGTGAATAATAAATATTACTTATAATTATTTTGCAAGTGGTCATACTGTTATGTGCCTATACTATGCACAAGTTTCACAAAAGTTGTCAACGTTGCCATGGTTACGGATTGTGCAAAAAACAAACGCAGGTCCTAAAGCCGGCTCTACACTCGCGGTGCGAACAGCTGCGAAAGCCCGCGAAAACCGCTTCGCGCTTTACGGCGTTCCCCGACCAGTGTCGGTTTTTTGTTCCGCGACAAAGGGTTTGCGAAGCGTGGACGTGAACGCGACGTGACGACGCATCTACACTCGCAGTTTTCCGCAGTAGCGTACAAGATATCGCGAACAAGACTGTGAAGCTTGAGTGAAAGAAAACGAGTGTGGAGGGACACAATTCACGACGCGACTTCACACGCGAGTGTAGAGCCGGCCTAAGGCGTTGTAAATGCCTGTACTGCGACTGACACGAGCCTCAATCGCAAAATATGGTAGCTTTTTCGATTGATAAAAATATTACAAATATAATTACAAAATTAACCACACTTAACAATTTTAATAAAAACAATTGATTTAGTAATACAATTTTTATTATAATTTATGCATAAGGGTCAAAATAAACCTGAAAGAAGAATGTGAAAAGACCTGAGATTGAAATAACTTTTCTATCGAGGAAAATTTGTTATATTATGCCCATAATGCTTTTATATTTTTTGGGCCCAGAAAATATCATTTGATGCTGTGAAATTGATTTAAAAACCGTAAATTTAGGATAACCAAGCCTTAACATGACTAGCCACAACGTTCGTACGCATATCCCCCAACGTCGACAACATAAAATAATCGTGTGTAAATAATGTAATGTAATAAGTGTAATAAAGTAGTGTATAAATATGATGTATTCTCTAAAAACTTAATGATCCCACGATCTGTTATCAACGTACGTATACAAACAGGCGGAGCTCCAGCCCATTGACCCCGCGGCAGGCAGACTCTGGTCTGGTTTCCCTTGATGCTGTACCCTCGGTCGCAGCGGTAGTGAGCCTCTCCTCCGATGCTGAGGGTGGAAGTCACTACCAGAAGACCTGTACTGGCCTTCAGCTGGTGAGATGGATCCACGCAGGTTATTTCTGCGGAGGAATAGTATTATTATAATAATAAATGTAATTCACTTTCGTATATGTGTAGTTTAATGTTTGGGAAAACGCGCCCGTTGAGAGCCGTTTGGGTTTTTGTAAAAAAGACCGATGGTGCCACACTAAATGGACGCGAAGCCCGAACCGACTGACCAATCGGCACAGTCCGAACATAAGTAGTAATTGCTTCAGGCCAGTCTTGTTATTTAACAAAAAAACTGCTGTCCAATGGGATGGCCCGAATCTGTGGGCAGCGTCCCTTAGTTTAATGTATCCAACGCTCATAGAACCCAAATAACTATTGTTTGGTAAGAAACTTGGATATAAATTAGCAGATCCGATTGTGAACAATTTATTTTCTTGTTAGGATATCAAAATCTCAAGCACCTAACTTCCAGCTATACAGACATTCCCAACTATTTCATCTCTACCACACCTGTCTTAAGCCTTACGTTACCTTTGCAAACCGGAGGCTCCGAGCTCCAAGTGCCATTATCTTGACACAACCTTCGAGAAACTCCATCCAACTGCCAGTTGTCGTCACATTCATACAACGCCGCGGCGCCGTAATACGTGGCATTCGTGGCTAGAGTGACCTTGCCGTTTTGTAAGCGCCCGGGACTACCGCAATCGACATCTGTGGGGTTAAGGTAGGGTTGTGAAATGTTTTTGTAAACGTTTTAGTTAACTTTTAACAACTAATAATGTGTACGTAGAGTTAACGTCATGCACGGCTGTCAATAAATATTTCGCATATAAATTAATTAATGCATCTATTGAGAACAGGAGCTTTACGAAATGAGCCAAGAGTCAACTACGCGTCTTTAATCTGCGTAAATAATCTCTTCATGTTTTCGACATGTATAATTTGTCTTCTATAGTTCGTTCGCGTTAAGAATGCTGTGACGTATCGTCTTAGCATTACGTTATAGCCAATAGCATCACTGACAGTAAGAAAACTTTTTCTAATACGGTAATCTCATTGGCTATTATCTATAGTTGCATCGATGACTCACTGCATTCTTAACGCGAACGAACTATAGTAGTACTTCTTTGTGTTGCTATCCCTCTCCCACTAAGTGGATGAATTATTTTACCTTTTTGCGATTTTACCCTTTACCTTCAAGCAAAGGCTTGACGATTTCTGGATGTTCTAGTAATCAACGTCAAGCCGAAACCGCAATCAGAAAATATAAAAATAAATTTCAAGTCCTGTGACAACAAATATTAACTTCTCTTCGATTTTTTAAAATTAAATTACTGTTTATAATTAAAATATTACTGACTCAGTTTTGAATAAAATGTTAGATTTTTGCCCAACATTTAATTCAAAATATTTAACGAATATTTACTAAATATTTATCAACCAACTTTAGCGAGAATACGGAAAAAAATGTATTATGCTACTTTGACAAGTGACTTTGAAAGATGGCGCATTAAGTCGGGATTTCAAACGATTATGACAACAACAGCTAGATTACTTCTGAATTGAAAAAAAAATGTTTTGACTAAATCCGGGTCCCTGCCAGTTCTGCTGAATTAGTTTAAAAGTTCCACTGAACTACAGAATACCCCTATAGGTAGAGTGGGTGGGGTGGAAAAACTACCACCCGACATGCCATTGATTTTTAGGACACCCTGTACACTATCTACTTTTTATTGCTTCATTAATAAATTATCATAAACAGACTAAAGAAAACGTCTTTATTAAAACTCAAAAGATATCCACCAATAAATCATGGCTCTATTCCATAAAAACACAACACTATATGGCGCATCATCCTGTATTTAAACTTTCGGAGCAAACAAACAAAAATGTGGTTTACGTTATCATAATCCACATCACCGGGGTTATATGTAACATATCGAGTGACTAACATACTACGCATCTCATCTTTTGACAACAGCATTAAAGGCTTTGGCATTATCTCTCTAAGACCCGATACATCATAGTCTAGTACCCTGAAATTCGTCTACATTGTATATGCTTGCAACTTACATTGACATTTCGGTGTAACTCCGCTCCATTGTCCATTGTCCTCGCAGGTGGACAGGCTCTCCCCGACGACCTTGTACCCCCTCTCGCATCTATACTTGACCAGGGCTCCTATTCTGTACGTATTCGCAGCGTTAACATTCACTGAGGTCCGAATCAATGTTCTTCCGTGCATCCGGTCGTTTCCAGTTACCGAAACTATGCTGTTCTCCGCAACTACGGGCTCAGGACAACGGATCTCTGCGAGTTAATTACGATGTCGTTATTCAATATGTGGGGAGTATGAGAACAATTTCTTTTTTCGATAACCTTTTGGGGTTAACGTTTGATTGGTCTTGAATACTATCTAATATTTTTTGGGTGTTAATTAAACATACTAGTTTTTAATAGCATTATTCGCCTCAAAAAATCTACATTGCCTTCTAAATTCCTAAATCAGCCGCATTTTGCGAGCCTCTGAACGATACTATCTTAGCCACTAAAAATATGTTACTGATGATGTTTCTGCTACAAAATTTTGAATTATTATCCAATTTCGATTATGGCGCTTCGCCGGGTGCTGCCGCACCTAATTACAGTCTAACATTAACCTAACCCAAATTTAATTACTACGCTTCCTATAGAATATTTAGTAGGCGTTGTAAAAAAGACGAATTAGTTCAATGGAGGCTATCTCATTTTCCCGTGGCTTAGTTATAAAATTATAAGTGTGATCACGTGGTCAGTAAAGAAATCTGTGGCTTGACTTATAATTTCCCATATTATTTGGTTGTATGAAACAGTGTTGTAAATACAGATGGGGATCTTTACATATTAGTTTGTTACAACATCAAATATCCGTACGATGTGTACTCCAGTAGATCGAACTCAACGATATCAGTAAACTGGCGTAAAAGCTCAAAGGCAAGGTTATCAATTGCAATTTAGTTCATGTAATTACGCTGCAGTAAAGGCTGTCCGAGAAAGACAGATTAAATGTCAGACTGTGGTTCGACATAGTTGATAATTCAGGTTCCATACAGGGTGATTAAATATTCTGAAATGGGTTGTGGTTCGTATGAATAGGATGTTTTGGTATAGTCGCTCGAGATAAAGCTAGGTTTGCAGATTAAATAGAAGGGTGTTGGTTTGAATAGACAGTAAATAAAAAACGTGCGATGAAAAGAAAGTTTTCAGTTGCTTAAATATTAAATCAGATGTCAGGAAGGTGCTTACAATTCCTGATACACAAGCATATTTTTAATCCCGAAAACAAATAGCCAGTGACCAGCGATGCAAGTCTCATTACAGCTTCCAGACACATTTTGCAAGTCAAACTCAGTTTTATCATACGTCATAATTTAATAAATCCTCATTTTACTTACCTTCGCATCTTGGAGAACTGTCACTCCACTGATACTCCTCGGTGCAGACCCTTCGAACAGGTCCCACAAGTCGATAGTTAGTGGTACAGGAGTACTGAATCACGCTACCAAGATGTGTGGTTCCGTTTAGAAGCTCTGCTGATCCGTAAGGAAGCGGTGGCAGTTTGCCGCAGTCTACGTCTGGTTGGAGAAAATAATAATAAATCCCCAGAAAAACATACCCTATGGAACGTATGGCCCCAAAGTAAGCTGAGCTTGTGTTGTGATTGACTAACACAGCGAACTGGGGAGGGAACGAGAATAAACATAGATAATATTGACGGCCTGTTTGGTGCTGAGGTAACTAGCCTTGCCTTCCATGCCAGAGGTCACGGGTTCGAATCATGGTAGAATTAGATATTTTATTATATTTGCTTTCTAGTCATGGATGTGTATGTATGCTTATTTAAGTTTATATGTAATATTTATATATAAAAAAATGTTTATGTGTGTTTATACATTTCTTAAGTGTATTTATCCGTTATCTAGTATCCATAACACAAGTTCTTAATGATACTTGATTTGGGCTAGATAATGTGGTGTGATTGTTAGAAATATTAGGTCTTTACCTATGAAATTGCCGTTTTTCACGAAATAAATGAAGCGTAATTTTTTTATATATTTTATATTTCTATTAATCAAAATAATCACCCATGCAATCAATGCATCTTTGCCAACGCATTGGTAGCTTATTGATGCCTTTCTTGAAGAAATCAGCTGGACGGGAGGCAACAAATTCTTCAAAGGCATTTTGTACTGCCTCTCGGGTATTGAATTTTTTTCCCGCCAAGAAGTTATCCAAATTCTGGAAAAAGTAGAAGTCTGTAGGCGCAAGGTCTGGTGAGTACGGCGGATGACGGAGAACTTCCAACCCCAACTCTTGTAGCTTGGAGACCGTCTGCTGTGCAGTATGAGGTCGCGCGTTGTCGTGCAGGAGCAGTGGAGCCGAACGATTGACCAAAGCTGGTTGGAGACGTGCGAGCTTCTCCATCATTGTGTTCAGTTCTTCACAGTACACCTCTGCAGTAATGCTTGTCCCGTTTGGCAAGAAGCTGTGATGAATTACACCCGAGTTAGACCACCAAACAGTGACCATCACTTTTCTAGGGGTAAGTTTTCGTTTAGGGCATTGTTTGGGTGCTGAACCAGGGTCCAACCAACTTGCTGAGCGCTTACAATTGTCAAACAGGATCCATTTCTCGTCACAAGTAACAATGCGGTTCAGAATTCCTTCATTTGTATGCCTGCTGAGCAGTGCAAGGCACGTCTCTACGCGTACTTCGCGCTGTAGGTCATTGAGTTCGTGGGGTACCCATTTGTCAAGCTTTTTTACCTTGCCAATTTGACGCAAATGGACCAATATTGTTTTGATGCTAACGTCGAAAGCTGCTGCTAATTCAGCCGTGGATTGAGTTTCATCAGCTTCCACAATTGCCTTTAATTCGTCATTGTCGACCAAAGTTTTCGAACGACCACGGGGTTCATTTTTCAGGTCAAAATTTCCAGAACGGAAGTGGGTAAACCAATAACGTGTGGTGCGTTCGTTTGTAGTCTTCGCTCCGTAAACGTCGTTGATGTTGCGTGCCGCTTGTGCCGCTTTGCTGCCACGACGGTACTCATACTCCATAATTACTCGAATTTTTAACTTATCCATGATGACGAAAAATGTTCGAATGCGTTGAAAACAAAACACTAACTATTAAACAAATGACGATTTTAGAAAAAGAATTCCATGTTTGTCAAGTAAAATTAATTTGAAATTAGAATTATCAGTCAAAAAAAAATATTTTCATTTGAAATGGCCAGTACGGCAAAACGGCAGTTTCATAGGTAAAGACCTATTATTTATAAATTTATAAAAAAAACACAGTACGTTTTTATTATACTTAGATGGGCATATGTTTGGTTGGGGATTAATAATATTAATTTTACATAAACAAAAAGGATTTTGGTTTTGAAAATAATTATGTCTTATGAAGTTTAAATTATGGTTAAAATTTTATAATGATTTAACATTCTTATGATTTTAACGTGTCAAACAAAAATTGGCACTACTTGTGTACTGTACTGCGAATATGTTTGGTAAAAGGTTTAGATTTTAGTTAATTTATTGTGTTCATTAAAATGCTGCGAAGTCTTTAGTTTGGCATTATCGTAGAATTATGTCATTTAAGATAATGATACAAAGAAACTGAGAAATGCAAAAAAATTACCGGTTATTATTTTACGTAATAAGAGACTTAGTTCCAGAAGTAAGATAAGTTTCTGAAAAAAGATATACCTATACAAAAAATAATAATAAATAAAATAAGATTTTTATCTCGTGGCATATTTTGTACCTACTACGAGCATAATGTAACGGCAAATAAAATAGTAAGTATAACTTAATTTTAATGAAAGCTTAACAGTCTTTGTAACTTTGATATATTTTAAGGCTCTTATTTGATAAAACGAATAAGCACGAATATATTAACTTTGTCATAGCCGGTGGTAACAGCGCGGTGCACCGGATAGTGAGTGCCATCCGATTAATTATTGATTAAATTTAATATTATTTGTTGATGACTAATTAATGATACGTTGCCGACTGGCTTAAATAATTATTCTAGCTGTAACTTCCCTTCATCGGAAACATGGCGAACAAAATATAAAATTCTGTTGTACCGGCCCAGACGAAATATTTACTCAAGAAACTACATAAAAACTGAAATTTCGACTCGGCTTTCGATATTCTGATAACTGTAATTATACGAAAACTTAATTAATTGAAAGCTCTTAATAATATTACTGGCAAATCAATTTTATTTGCTTTGAATTTACTGAAATGAAATTCCCTTTTGAAAACAAAATACACTACGAACGTTACTGTTATTGGCAGATACATTTCAAAAATATATAAAATTGAATTTAATGAAAATCAGTTTTATACGAAATTCACGATTCTTATTAAATGAATTTCACTGAAATATCCTTCGGTTTGAATATTTTAAATAACAATCTGATATGTGTTCGGCAGTATAAAATGCTTTTTGTTGATTAAGCATTCAAGTAAAATGAAAAGCTCGACCTGTCAGGAACAGAAATTGGAAAACAAAGTTAAACTTTGAACTTATAGGTGGTTGCAGTCTGGAATTAAAGGCAATACTCGTAATATTCAAATTGATCCCTTCGAATATAAATAAATAAATATTTCTAACAATCACACCACATAATCTAGCCCAAATTAAGTATCGTTAAGAACTTGTGTTATGGATACTAGATAACGGATAAATAAACTTAAGAAATATATAAGCACAAATAGATTTTTTTTCATATATAAATAAATATTAGAAATAAACTTAAATAAACATGCATACACATCCATGACTAGAAAGCAAATATAATAAAATATCTAATTCTACCATGATTCGAACCCGGGACCTCTGGCATGGAAGGCAAGGGTACTTACCTCCACACCAAACAGGCCGTTACATAGTTTATATTAATTAAAGATCTAAGTTCATTTACACCATATTTCTTTTCCGTTGTTTACATCAGGTTACACCACAACTTACCTATCAATGTCTTAAGAATTCAGTTTTTATATACGTCAGGCTTTTACCAATAAGTTCATCAAAAGTATCCTATACACTGAAACTTGGAGCTTGCCATTATTTCGCATTATAATTAAACCTTATATTGTTAATTGAAGGATATTGCACTCCTCAAAGTTGTATCCTTATTTAATATTTTCTACTTTATATTACGGATATATTACTCAGCCTTTCAATAACCTTTAAATAGGCTTTCAAATTTTTTTCTAAGAAAGTAAAGTGGTTCAGCAATAAGGATCCATATATTTTCTTAAATTTTCACGATTCATACTTTAAATAAAACACTTTTTACCGGATATTATCGCGTATATTTTAGTTAATTTTAAAATTATTTCGACGTTTCGGCATCTTTGCAGTTGCCGTGGTCACGATAGTCTATCGTGACCACGATAGACTATAACCATAATTTTAAAATTAACTAAAATATACGCGATAATATCCGGTAAAAAGTGTTTTATTTAAAATAAGGATCCAACAAAAAAGTTAAAAACGCGCTATGGGGTTACCACACCACGACTGAGTGGTGTAGTGGTAAGTAGCCTTGCCTCATATGCCGAAGATCCCAGGTTCGAGTCCTGGCCGGGGCATTCATTTGTGTGATGAACACAGATGTTTGTCCTCGGGTCATGGTTGTATGTATTTATATATGCATGTTTGTTCTGGGTTCCCCCCCAGTTCGCTGTATAACACAAGCTCTGCTTACTTTGGGGCCGTACAGTTGGTGTGTTTGTCTGGGGATTTATTATTATTATTATTACACCAATCGATCGACCGTCGATCGTAATCGACCGGTATTTATTTTTGACTTTTTAGTGGGATGGATCCTTATTACGTCTAATTGTAAACATGTGCGTAAATTAGCTCAGAAAAAGTGTTTATAATACCGGCTGTTAATAAGAGCTATTAAAATTGCACACTAATCTGTATATACAGCACGTTTTTCTAGTATCTGTAGTACTTTTATGTAGCACTAGTTACGATTGTCATAACCGTTCATTTATGAATTTCTTCAATAGTTTACGTACACAAAAGAAGTTACAATATAATTGTCCTTTTTTTCCAGCTAACCTTCATTTCATCTCATTTTATTAAAGTTAAATCCTTCTTTTACTGCATACCTGGACTCGGAGCTATTGAAGTCCGATGGGCTAGAGAAGTGGCATTCAACGATGGAATATAAAAGAGAATATAGCGGCAAATGTGTGAAATTGACATGTGCCTTTGACTGAACGTTCGTTAGCTTTTTTTATGCAGCACGTAACCACAACTTACATTCACACTTAGGCGAGTCTCCAGACCACTCCCCATCCTGTTGACAATTGAGGCTGTGTTCCCCGACCAGCTTGTGTCCCTTCTCGCAGTGGAAGTCGATGGAGGAATGCACGTTGTAGTCGTATGCCTCCATGTACCCGCCGGCCGGGACTTCCGGATCCGGACACGAAATCACTGCGGAAAGAGGAGGTTTATTACACGTGACGGTCAAAAAAAGGTTTGGTGTTGTTGTATGAAGCTCTGCGGTGAAGCGGCAATAGTATGATATATATACCTGATTATTTCGACATTTTCATAATAAATATAATTAATAGCCAGACAATCACATTAATTGCATGGCCCCAAAGTAAGCAGGGCCTGTGTTATGCATGACGATACAGCGAACTGGGGGGAACCCAGAGTAAACATACATATATAAATATCAACAACCATGACCCGAGAACAAACATTCATGTTCATTACACAAATGAATGCCCCCGGCCAGGACTCGAACCTGGGACCTCCGAAGTATGAGACAGAGCTACTACCACTGCGCTACTCGGCCGTTTAAAGCTGTTAGATAAATAGATCGTGTGATACTCAAAAGAAAATGGCTTTCTTTCATTTTTCTGTCATTTATTAACTTTTAAGTGAATATCAATTTAGGTGCTTTTTTGAAAAAAAGATGCTATATTCGAAATTATAAATACAAGTATTGGGGCCCCTTCAAGTTTGGGGCATGAGTGTGTAACCTTTTTGGCAATGCGGTTTATTTTTAATATCCCTATTAATACCAAAAATGGCAGCTGGAATGGAAACAGGAATTCGCTATTTTTATTTTTTAATTGCAATAATTCTAATGAACCAACCATACCGTAGCTATTTCAAATTTCACAGTTAATTTTTCACGCTAATTAAGAATAGTTTGTGTATATCCTCTTTCCGTTCGTTTGAGTTTGTGGAATGCTCAATACGAGGACTACTCGCTGCGAGCGTCGTTTGCATATAGCTACCATTGATTCTGGCTCAAGTTGTGTTCAAAACTTGTGCTATCACTACTTTGTGATCGAGTTAACTTTACACATCATTCCATTTTGAATTTGTTAACAATATTAATTAACGCAAGTGCCTTTTAATTTAGGATGTGTGATGTCCACTAATCACAGGGGTAAGTACTGGGTGGTTCATTAATTAAAACACAACAATTTGTATTCAACTATAACTGTATGTCTGTATATGCAGCAGCACCCTACGCTTAATCCGATTGGAATTTCAAGTTTATCCTCTGTAGTATTTAGTACCTTCCGAATTGTGGAGGTAAAAAAATTGTACCTAAATGGCTACAGCAAAATCTTTTATATTTTTCTAGCAGGACCCTCCGCTGTTCGAAGGTCTTCAGAGCAAATGCATTTGGCCCCTTACGTAGGGTCCCGCTGCATATACAGACATTATAACTGTGGCAGCACGTCTACTCGGTGCGGTCGACAACTCAGAAATGTCATCCCCACTCCACGCGTCGCGCCTCCACCGCTATATACCATTTATTCTCATTACGTCACAGGATGTTTCAATTGTTTTTTTAAACCCCAACGCAAAAAGAGAGGTATCATAAGTTATAACGTGTGTATCTGTTTGTGGCATCGTATCTTCTAAAAGAATTTGGCGCGTTTTTTTTACTTAAAAATAACGCGCTTTGCCAACGAAAATAAGTCGTCGGGGGTCTTTTATGTTAAGAAATAACTTGTTTTGTATGTACATGACGTCACAGAGAGCGTCGGTACAGTGGTGATAGATATGTTGGCTTCTGGTGATATCTTAAGGCAGCGGGTTCGATCCCCGTGACAGCCTAATGTAAAAGCGAAATAAAAATCGAATATCGTGGTAAGTATCCCGTAAATTCATTAAATTCTTTCAATGCCGTTATCAAGCTGTATACCTAATTACCTGTTTCACGTGTTTTAAAACGTTTATAATCGAGTGCCGAGAGGTTTTTGACGGAAAGAAGACTTTCACCACGGGTAAATATTTTTCCTATGATGAAATAAAATGTATTTTGATTCGATTTTCATTTTTAGTAAGACGGCATTAAGTATATATTTGGCTTAAGTAAAATAGTGCACTAACGTCGTATGACAAACCCTCGATCTAACTAGCAGATAAATTATTTTGGACTAGTAAACTTAGTTTAGAGACACTCTTTATTTTTAAATTTTCTTAAATATTTAAAGAAATTCCCAAATCTATAGATAATGACAATCTATAAAGACATTACAGATTTATGGCGGTATATCTCTAGCTAGGCCCTCAATTTATTATTGTCTGTACTGAGGAATCTGCAAAACATTAATATATCTGAAGAAATACGTAAATACGACTTTAATATGACTGACGGCCTGTTTGGTGTGTAGGTAAGTAGCCTTGCCTTCCATGCCAGAGGTCCCGGGTTCGAATCCTGGTAGGGGCAGATATTTTCATATAATTGCTTTCTAGTCATGTGTTTGTCGAGTCTCGGTCTGCGTGCGTTCTCGAGCGCACGTCGATCGCAGACGCCTTCCCGCTCCATTAGCCCCCGCACTAATTGAGCACCCAAATTTCACTGGTTGTTGTCGTAATAAATAATTTCATAGTTGTATACCGTAATAAGTTTCTAACGCCGTTTTCACGGCGGAAAGTGGGTTGTTAACCGTACTTCGTGGAACGTGAGCTTCGTCGACGGGAATACGTCGTTCCATGTGCCTCGAGTCTTCGTGTTCGAGTAAGTTATCCGCGTCGTCCTCAACCGCCCTACTGCGTGTAGGGTGGTTTTAGGAAGTTAGTCATCGTTGTTAGGTTCATAGTATATATATTTATATATTGTCCCTCCCCAACCCCACCGCAATGGCTTCCCTAAGCTTTGACGAGATTAGGAAGAAGTTACTTGAAACTACTGAAGGCATGTCTATAAATGCTGATAAGTACCGTTTCTTAGATTCTCTTATCCCTCATTTCATGACGATAATGTCCACAATGGCCCCTCAGGCCACCCCAGTTCCCCTCCTCCCTCTTTTACGCTTGTTAAGAAGCGCTCTAAGAAGCGCTCGAAACAAGACCCGGCGCTCTCGACGCCCGTCCCTACACCCCCTGCGGCGTCTTCAACGCCAGCTGCCCCGGTGTCCTCAACACCCGCTCCGGCCCCAACTTCTGTCAAGGCCAAGGTCCCACCACCCGTTTTCCTTCGGGAAAAGGGTAAATGGACTGAGGTCTCGACATTGTGCAACGAGCACAAGATCCATTACACCCGAGCGGCCAACTCGGGTGAATCTATTAAAATCTTAGTCTCGTCGATAGACGACTTTCGTGCTTTAACAAAGCTCCTCACCGATAAGCAATATGCTTATCATACTTATGCTCTGTCAGAAGAGCGTAAGATCAGAGCGGTACTCAGGGGAGTCCCGTTCGAATTATCGAACGAGGCTATCCTGGAGGATCTGCAGTCCCAAGGCTTCCCGGCACTCGCGGTGCATAAAATGCACAGCAAGTACGGGAGGCAACACCCTCTCGCTTTGGTGGTTCTCGCCAACGTCCCCAAGTCCAGGGAGATCCTCAAAGGGGTTAGCACTATATGCGGCCTCTCTGGGATCTCGATCGAGGCGCCTCATCGCCGCGGTCATCCCGGCCAGTGCCATCGGTGCCAGTTGTACGGGCACGCGGCAGCCAACTGCCGCGCACCGCCCAGGTGCGTCAAGTGCCTGGTCCCTCATTTCACTAAGGAGTGCAATCGCACTCCTGAAACTCCCTCTCCTCCCGATTGCGTGCTTTGTGGCCAGTCCGGCCACACCGCAAATTACAGGGGCTGCCCTCGTGCACCCCGTTGCATGCGTTCCAATTCCAAGAGGGCGGCGCCCAAACAGGCCCCGCCCCTTTCTCAGGAAAACTTTCCGCCGCTGCGTAGTCGGGTTCCTCCGGCTACACAGCCTACACAGTCCAGGCCTACTCCAGAAAACTGGAGGCAGCGCCCCGCATCGAATCTCATCCCGGCTCCTCGCCCATACAAACCCTCTCCTCAATCCTCCGTAGCAGACGATATGCGTATCGTCTGCGACGCTATGAAATATATCGATGTTAGTGAAATCGCAGTCTTAGCCCATAAACTTAGGGCTTCACGTACTCCGACAGATCGCTTGCTATCTCTGGCGGAGCATAGTTTCCTTCTCAATTCATTATAGGTTCATTTAAATGAATTGATCCCTAAATTATGGACGGCCACCAACTCATGTCCCTTTGAGCACCTTCAGTGCAACTTTCACTACAGGCGGAAGACCCGCTAGCGGGTCTCCGCCAGCGCGCCCAACTTCCCGACGGGTGTCGCTTCCGATGAAGGCTAACGGTAATAACTACAGCCAACAGGTGGTTTTTAGTGGGTAGGTGCCATTCTGGTGAGTCCCACATAACCCCCCGCAGAGGACTTTACCTGCGGGTGGTATGCATGACGCATCTTCCACCTCCCTCCCGCGAGGGTGCCTCGGCAGCAAAAAAAAAAAAACAGGATGTGTTTGTACGTTTATTTCTAATATTTATAAATTTAAAAAAATATATCTATGTGTGTTAATATATTTCTTAAGTTTATTTATCCATTATCTAGTATCCTTAACACAAGTTCTTAATGATACTTAAATTGGGCTAGATAATGCGGGATGATTGTTGAAAATATTTATTTATTATTTATTAATATATTTTACTTAGATACCAATGTGAATTATTTAAAACTAAATAATGACAATAACATTACTAATAAACCCAAAGACAGTACGTGCTGAGATTTAGGCTATGCCACTATTTGAGGGCCCAATTTGATTTGATTGAGGGCCCAACTTATTTAATCATAACAGTTTGAATTCACGTTTAAGAAATTCATGGCCCTTTGCTTTAAGTTTTGACTATTTTTAACTAATTTCCCTATAAGTCTTATTTTATTTGGTAAGGATTTAAAAAGTGCACTCAATCCAGATGCACACAATACTATTTGAACCTCAAAAAACTAATTGATCTATTGTACATGAGCACTTTTAAAATTACAATAACTCAACTACAATTAATAAGCCTACTCTTAACTCAAGTACAGGTTCAATTGGGTTAGGTTAGGTTTGTATGTAGAATACACGCGCAAGCCGAGCGAGCAAGTAGTATACACGCGCAAGCCGAGCAAGCGAGTAATATACACGCGCAAGCCGAGCGAGCGAAGCGCGCGTGGTGCGGCAGCACCTGGCAAAGCCCAGGACCAAATTAATTATCACTTCCAGCTTTTCACAAAAAGCGACTTTGGTTCAATTTAGTTCAAACAAACATCACGAAACGAGGTGTTTTATAATTAAATCTTTCGTCCATTAGGTTATTTACCCTTAGGCATTGGAAACTCAGGTCTAACAAGAAAGAAGATCAATTAATAAAATTTATGACCATTTAGAATTTTTCTTTGACCTTTTTGCAAAATTATAACGATCATTTAAATACATGCCTATGAAAAAGTTGATACATCCAACTTTAAAAATCATAAGAAAATTCCAGTGACTTCCAACTTGATATTACTTTCTTGATGTATGAAAGTATACAATACTAAAAGCCCATATTACTAAATCACCCCTCTGGAAATATTCCCGACGGTTCGTGTCTCGCGAGCGTAACAGCAACACGTGTAGTACGGGAGCTGATATTGCATAGATTCGCTTATTTCTAGTTATTCTCACTAAACTGTAAAAATGTTATTATGATTTTATAAGAAGATAAGTAAAGCTGGAAAAAGTTTTGATGTCAGTTACCCGGTCACACTAAAATGATGATCGAACAGGATCTAAATTAAATGTTTAGATAAAAAATTACCAAGATTCAAATATTAAACTTTTTGCCATGACATTTTGATGAGGAACGGATTTTTATGTGGAAATCGCACACATTTTTGTATAGTATCAAAATAAACTATAACTAAATAATAACTGAGTTTAAAATACTCAGTCAAAAAGATTTTGTGGTTTGATTTTCAGAAGATATAACATTACTTTTAAGTGAGTTAGCTCCCGTGTTGACCTAGTACTCCCCTACATTGATCTACTGACCAACAAAATGTATGGATGGGATTTCAAAGGGTTGTTAGCACATTATGAACAGTCGATTTCGAAATCAAAAAAAAAATTTTCAAATCCTTCATCAAAAAGTTTGCATAATTTTCAGTTTAGTAAATCATTTCTGATATATATTTGTTTATCTATATATATGGATAAGTATAAGTACAAACTAAAAATATGTTGTTGTTTTAGCTTAATACTTAATGAGGCAAGATTTTCTTTAACTTTACCCATAACACAAATTCCTACAATTTAATCCAAAATTTTTTGCATTCAAGTTTAGATTTAGTGTTTTATTTGTAGTATAATTTTAACGTATAATTATTTATTTAATTTAATTTTTAAATTTGTCAATATCGTAAATATATTCTCTATAATAAATTTAAAAAAATCCAAAATATTGAAGTAAGAAAATTTAAAATTTTGTCGTACAACTCCCGCACTGTATCATGCCACAGACAGAGAGTGGCGATCGATCGCGAATTGTACAATTGATTCAACAATGAAAGAAAAGAAAATATTTACTAAAACAAAATTTTTATTTTAAATAGAACAGTATATTTAATGTTTGCATACAACGTCCAAATGCTGTATTACTGAATAAGTTATAAAAATACTAAATACTCACTACAAGATGCACAGAGGGAACGCTTTGATCTGATTCAATTTGCGTATAAATTTATATTTATAACTTGCTATTTAATTGTGTAATAATAAAGATTTATTTATTCATTCATTGTAATTACTTTTTAGCCTATCCAGTGTAAACGGAGCCTACGTTATCTATATGACCAGCTATTTATTTGTGATTAAAAGTGAGTGATTGGAATTTTGGTACCATTAAGTGAATGACGTTTGATGTTGTGGCTGTTGTCTTCCTACAATTATAAAAAAAAATCTTTTCATCTGATTTCATTTCATCATAGGTATATTTTTCATCTAAAAATCTACAAAAACCTTTATAACCCCATTGCAATGAGGGCGAGCCTCACAGCCTCATCTAATTAAGAGGTTAATTTCTGGCAATTTCCAGTTTACCTCGGTTACTCGGGTTGACCAATTTATACATTCCTTCGAAATAATTTTTTGGTAAACGGGTATCCTGAAGGTTTGCCTTTACCGTCAGAACATTCGCCTTTACGTATTTACTTAAGTTGTAAAAAGTCATTTTTCTCGGGGATCGAACGCAGGACCTTACGATGAAGGAGCCACCACGCCCCCGCCGCTGTTTACACTGACATCTAAAACTCCTTCAATGCGCAGACTGGGGGTATCAATTTCCTAGCAAATTGGCATCGCTCTGAAGTTTTAAACTTATTTCCAGGTTGTACCGCTTCGATGTTTCCACAACGCTGCATATAGCTATCTCTGCGTTGGAAATTTTAGCCCCAGCCGGTATTGCATAGTTACGTTAGGCTAACTCTGTTAGGCTACATCTGTTGTTCTCATGCGACTCGGGTACAGGTTGGAAGTTAGAGGCAGTTTGAAACTTGACTGAGTGCAGCCTATATCACCTTTTGCTGATAAAGGGCCGCATAGCCTTTCTAGCAGGCATCTACTCAGTTAACTATAACTTTCGGTTTCATATATCTCAGATAGATATTTAGTCGCTTAATGGCTCGTTAGTTATCTGCCGATTCATGTGACGAGTATATAAATTTTCAATATTATCGTGTGATTTAGGTAGATTGTAGTCACAAGTTAAGATATTTGTCGTTCCGAATAATAACGTATTCTAACATGGACTTATACGAATTTAGAGGAGACGAATTTCATGAATATTTCTATCGTATTAAGCGGCCATTTATACAAAACCAGATTATTTTGGAAAACATGATAATGAAGATTTTAAAATAGAATAAGGTTTCGGCTTACCAAACGGATTGGTATTAATATTCTTTCGTTAATAGAAACTAATAAAAAAATTACAACAAACGGTAAGTAAGGTATCTGTAATATATACGTACACCAAAACAAATCGAATGCAGAGGATGGAATTATCCATACCATTGTCCTATTGCACCCTCCCAATGGAAAATCCCCAAATGCCATACCAGTGTGAGGCTCGTTTTTTGTAAAAAAAAAACTACTTTTTTCGCGATTTTTCATGAAGAATAATTTTTATTTCCCAATTTTGTTTTGGGAGAAAAGGAAAATTTTGTGTTGTCTAAATTCTTATCAGAAAGCCACACCCTCATGCGTACAGAAAAAGGTAAATATGACAAGTTTATAGTTTTCTTTATCTAGTGGTCTGAAAGATTACAGATCAGCGGCTCTATCCAACAGAATCAGTGTGGGGTCCTTTATCAAGTAAATCTCCTGCCTCACAACTCAACATGTGGTGAGAAATGAAAAAAACATGAATAAATAATTACTCCGTACATTGAAAACTGCATGTCGAAATACCATAATAAATAAGTGCGGAAACTGCGTGGTTCTTAGATCGAAGCACACAACACAAAGTATTACGGCACTAGCAAGTTTTAAGTAAAAACAACCTTAAACATGATAAAACTAAGCGCTTTAATGGCTTGATGAGAAATAATTTGCGAGAGTTTCATGGATTTCTAAAGCGCGATCTATCTGCAGCATATAGCTGGGTGAAATATTTTGTTGTAAATGTTAGTTCAAATATAAATATTTTCCCCAACTATTTAACGGAACTGAGCACCAACTGAGTTGGAGCACACATGAAACTAGATGAGATAATTTAATAAATCTTTTATTGAATACATTTTCGTTCAAATTACCTGTAATTGGAATATGATATTGTAGGTTTAATATCGAACTCAATAGCTACTGTTTTTATTATACAGATTTCATTAATAAATTATATTCGTTATAACTAAAGTATTATATAAAAATGAAACGTTGTATCCCTACCTAGGAAATTGTGATCGTATTTTTTAATAAGTAGGTATATTGCAAATTTAAATACTGCATGCCATGTTCACGTTTAAAATAATTATCAACATATATGTATTCGATGTAGAACAAGGGAAACTAAAGTGATTTTAGTGAAGATTTAGTTTTACCAATTTGACTATACGTACTGTATTTTATGGGTATCATTTTAAAGGTAGTTTTATTGTTACAGCTTGTTATGGTCCCAGGATTAGTTTTCCTCTAAAGGCAAATTATGTAAGGTTAACAATTTCCTTGACAAGCGGTTCATAATCGGATCAAATCTTTAACCACCTTAGTCGTACTCACATTCACAAGACGGTACCTCATGCGACCACTTCCCATCTCGGTTGCAGTTGAGGTACTCAGCACCGTCCAACCAGTAATCTTGTTCGCAGCTGAAATGGGCGACGGAGCCGAAGGTGGTAGTTCCGTTCAGCAGCTGGAAGGATCCCTTATGCACTTGGGCTGGGGTTCCACAGTCCACGTACTTGCAGGATGGCGGGGTTCCAGACCAGGCGCCGCCGAGGGTGCACGTTACACTCTGCAATATTGGATGACGTTGGTTAAGTCCGATTTTGCGTTAAATTAAATCTAAGTGGTCACTAACAATCGTCAGGATTACGGCTTTGGATTTTAAAAGGTAAATCGAGAAAAAAAAAAACAGATTAAAAATAATATATAATTTAAATCTGAATAGATTTATTTTCCTTAACATTGTCGAGGTGGCTGTCTACAATAGAATGCTAGAACATTCCTTTTTGTTTTTTCTGCGAGTCAACTTTTGAATTTTAAAGGTTGCCAGCAATGTTTGTTTGCGCAATAATAGCCATTATCTATCATATAAAGCGCGCTCAAATGTTGCTGTACCAAAAAAAGTTTGACTAAAACAAAAAAAAATTCCTGGTGTTCTTTGCTTTTTGTAAAGACAGCATTAATCGTGCTTTAAAAATTTATGATACAGATATCCCAATCAAAGAGTTCTAGAGACAGCTTTTTTAATATCCACTTGAGACGCTCTCGTTTAAATGCGGGAAATTGAGGCAATTTTCTCGATATGGTTGAAAAAGTTGGACGCGGACTATTAATTTTGTATATTCGTTTAACCAAAAATTCCTCTATTTCAAAATCTCCTCAAGAATGAATAATAATAATGTGAAATCCCAAACAAACAAGCCAACTGTATGGCCCCAAAGTAAGCCGAGCTGTGTTATGGATGACCATACAGGGACAAAATACCAAACAAACACGACTCGAGAAAACACAGATGTTTGTCACACAAATGGCACCCTCACCTCGAACTAGTCATGTCTAGGCTAAGGAAGCTTATATGGATATTTAAAAAGATTAGACATTTTATGACACCTCTTCTCTTAAAAAAAATCAGTAACTACATATTGCATTCCAATCTGGGGAGGCGCGACCAAAACTCACTTTTTGGATTTAGAACGAGCTCAAACATCATTATTGAAAGTCATGTATTTTAAACCTTTCCGTTACCCTACTGATGATCTTTATAAAAACTGTAAGTTACTGTCTGTACGCAAACTTTATATTTTAAAAGAAATCCGAAAATAAGAAAGAAATCCTTTTAGTTGTAAATTAAATACACCGAACCTACTTCAACTGTAAGCTCCCTTTGAACTTTTAAAGCTTCTTCATTTGAGTCAGCATTTTTCACGATAAAATTGTGCTTTAAAAGTAACCATGTTTTAAACATTAAATTTTTTTACATAAATGTTTTAAACATAAAATTGTTGAAACATTAAATTTTTCGAATCGTTTATGGGGAAATATAGGAGGAAATATAGATATTTATGTCTGTTTAATTATTTTTCCGTGTAAACAAATGACAAAGGGGCTACTCATATTTTTTGGTTCACGAACGAATAATTGTTTCATATCCAATAAACGTTTTTGGAGATACTCATTAAATATTTGCGAAATTTCGCTCATATTTGACGGAAAATGTATTGAAACAAGTTTTGAGTTCAGAAAAAAAAAAGAAAGTTTTGCCTCTTAGACAGGCGTGTACGATCCTCGTCTTCATCGTCACTTTCCATCAGGTGAGATGGAAGACAAACGCCTGCTAATTATTAATAAAAAAAAAAAAAAATATTTTAATGAACCTGGTGTCTGCATTGAAAAGTTTCGATATTGCAAACAGTTTGTTCGTAGTTAGTTTGCATTTTGATACGATTTGACTACGTACATTTACTACTCTGCAACTAATTAATTTTCCACTTTTACAGTTTGAAAAGTCAATCTGAGAGCGAACAAATTAATGTAGTGAAATAAAAAACATTTGAAAATCATCCGGAATTTTACAAACGCGCTTTCAAACATGGCGCTTCAAGGGAGATGAAAAAAATGTATTTAAAGTTTTTTTCCTTTGCGCAAATGTTTTTGAAACTTAAAGAACATTGTTGGTTATAAGAAATGTAAATACATGGTAAATGAAAACGTAAAATCTTTATAAAGCTTTAAAAATGTAGCGTTTCAAGCAGCCTAGCCCAGATGGCCCTACTGCCTCTTACACCTCAAACCTTTTACAAAGTGATACTGTGGGTTGAATATCTAAAGCATATTTGAAGTGTTTCTGAAGAAATCTGAATCTGTTTTTTATTTCCGTTTTAGTATTGTTTCTCTTTTAAATGTTAGATTACGGTTTTTCTATAAAGTTCTGTTATGTGTATAAAAAATAACGTACGCATGTAGAAATTAGTGAAAGCGTAGGTAGGCATACGACAGTCCGTTTAATTTATGTTAAGGGGATCTCAGATGGTTCACTTTTCGTTCTGTTTTGTTTTTCATTCGGCATCTTTCGAATGAATGATCAGTCGTCTGATCACTCCTTTAGCTATAAAAGCCCGGTAATTAAAAATGCTTTTAGGGTGTTACCACATCTATCGATCGACGTCGATCGATAGTAGAACGGAACACTCGAAATTGACCTTTACACCCAAAACACAAATATATTGACGATAAAGCTATGACCAATATAACTAGCCGCGTAAAATACATTACGTACCATAGACACGAAAAAATTGATTGCGAAGATAAATCTATGAAAGTTTAAGATGGCGAGCATAAGGTTTATACCCAGTAAGTGCACCACTTAAACACACAAATATAATTAAATACGAGTGTTAAAAGAATTTCGGGATAAATATCGAGTTAGGGGTACGAGAGGTGCGGCACGGGGCAGTTTCTAGCATATTTAGTAATGTTAGGTTGCAAGTTCATGTCGTTTCATGCGTTTATTAATATTGACAAAAAAGTCTTGAGCGGTTATTTTTCCTCTCGGTCTACGTATAACATCTATCAAAACCCTAAGTTAAAGATGTATTTACGCTGTGATGATGAAGAATATTACAGACTTTCGTGAAACGCAAAAGTCAGTCTCGGTTTGCGTGCGGATTTGTTCGCACGTCGATCGCAGACGCTATTCCGCTCTCTAGTCCCCGCACTAGTTGAGCACCCCAAATTTCACGGGTCGGTTTCACGACTCAGGTTTTCGTACCGTATCTTCCTAAATTTCATAGGACCGTCGTTTTCACGACGCATCTTCGACACCGTCGCCTGCAGCCCATCGTCGCTGCGTCGCCGTCGCCGCTCCGGCAAGCTCTGCGTTCCAGGACCCGCGTCGACCCAAACCCCCCTACCACGTGTAGGGAGGTTTTAGGAAGTTAGTCTTCGTTGGTAGGCTCATAGTATATATATTTATATATTCTTGTCCCTCCCCAACCCCTCCGCAATGGCTTCACCAGCTGTTCCTCAAGACTTTGTGACGAAGCTCTCTGTCCTCGCAGCTTCAGGCACCCTCCCTGACTTGAAATTGCTACTCCAGACACTCCCTCGTTTACCCCCAACTCGCCGCAATGCTATCACAGGCCCCTCAGGCCATCCCAGTTCCCCAGACCCCTCTGGTCCAGTGACATGGAGTGTGAAATGGACGCTCTTTCGCGCCGTAAGCGCGCACCCGCGACCGAGTCATCCTCGGACGCCACCCGAACTGACTCAGAGCCACCCTCTTTCACCCTTGTTAAGAAGCGCTCTAAGAAGCGCTCGAAACAAGCCCCGGCGTCCTCAACGCCCGTCCCGGTGTCTTCAATACCCTCCGCGGCGACTACAACGCCAGCTACCCGGTGCCTACAACACCCGCCCCGGTCCCATTGATGTCACTCACAGTGACTCCACCCCCAACTTCTGTCAAGCCTCAGGTTCCACCAACCGTGTTCCTTCGGGAAAAGGGAAAATGGTCAAAGGTTTCGACATTGTGCAAAGAGCACAAGATCCATTACACCCGAGCGACCAACTCGGGTGAATCAGTTAAAATCTTAGTCACGTCGATAAACGATTTCCGAGCACTAACCAAGTTCCTCACCGGTAAGCAATATGCTTACCACACTTACGCTCCCCTGGGTACTCAGGGGAGTCCCGTTCGAACTTTCGAACGAGGCTATCCTAGAGGATCTGCAGTTCCAAGGCTTCCCGGCACTCGCGGTGCATAAAATGCACAGTAAGTACGGAAGGCGTCATCCTCTCGCTTTGGTCGTTCTCGCCAATGTCCCCAAGTCCAGGATGATCTCCAAAGAGGTCAGCACCATATGCGGCCTCTCTGGCATCTCAATCGAGATGCCGCACAGCCGTGGTCATCCCGGCCAGTGCCAGTTGTACGGGCACGCGGCGGCAACTGCGCCACTCCGCCCAGGTGCGTTAAGTGCCTGGTACCTCACTTCACTAAGGAGTGCAATCGCACGCCTGAAACTCCTTCTCCTCCCGATTGCGTGCTTTGTGGCCACACCGCAAATTATAGGGGCTGCCCTCGTGCACCCCGTTGTACTAATTCTAAGAGACCGGAACCCAAACAGGCCCCGCCCCTTTCCCAGGAAAACTTTTCGCCGCTGCGAAGCCGGGTTACTCCGGCTGAAAAGCCTGTTCAGCCCAAGCCTGCTCCAGAGAACTGGATGCAGCGCCCCACGGCACACCCGAATCCCATCTCGGCTCCTCGCCCATATCTCTATCCTATCTCTATCTATCTCTATCGCCCTATCAAAAATATTCATGTTAGGGAAATTTCAGTCTTAGCCCGTAAACTTAGGGCTTCACGTTCTTCGACAGAGCGACTGCTAGCTCTGGCGGAGCATAGTTTCCTTCTCAATTCATTATAGGTTCATTTAAATGAATTTATCCCTGAGTCAAGCTTTGGGCGACCTCTGCGCAGCCCCGGCTTCACCGGAGGCTGCCCAGAACGGCCACCAACTCATGTCCCTTTGAGCACGACCCGCTAGCGGGTCTCCGCCAGCGTGCCCACTTCCCAACGGGTGTCGCTTCCGATGAAGGCTAACGGCAAAATTTTTCCACAGCCAAACAGCTGGTTTTTAGTTGGTAGGTGCCATTCTGGTGAGTCGCACATAACCCCCGCAGAGGACGATATTTTCCTGCGGCGGTATGCATGACGCATCTTCCACCTCCCTGCCGTGAGGGTGTTGTTTCGGCGGCAAAAAAAAAACGCAAAAGTTTTATACCTATGATGGAATAATATATTCTGAAATTTGAATTTTGGGGTTTAATAATCAAATATGTACACATATGTAAATATGGTTAAGAAAACTATTTTATAATAGTAAATGAATGTGAATATAGAAATATATGATTTATATTATATAATTTAAATACTTAGAAATATTGATTAATATACAAAAAAATACAAAATAATACATTTATTGAAAGTTAATAAATTAAACATAATCACATAATCAAATTATCGGTCAAAGTTCGTTACAAGCAAGAGCACACTTACCGGTGACCCAAATAGAATGAAACCATTCTGGCAGGTATACGTTGCAAGCGATCCAGCTTTGTGCCCTCCAACGCTAACAATGGCCCCAGCCACATTCGGAGGTTCTGGGCACCAATCAAAGAGACACTTCGGAGGTTCTCCAGTCCACTTTCCTTGATCTCCACATTCTCTTTTATCTTCTCCGACGAGGGTGAAGTTCTCCCTGCAGGAGTACAGAGCCTTGGCTCCATGTGTAGTTCGGTGATCGAGAAGAGAAACTTCGCCATCTTGGATTGGTGGTAGAGTGCCACAGTTTACATCTGGCGGGAAAGGATTGGGTTTAGAAATGGGTGTTAATGGGTCTTGCAAGTCATCACTTTAGCCGACGCAAACGTAATTACATACAATTTCTCAGGGTATCATAAAGGTCGGTAACAAATAATACCTACATTCGTAATATTGAAAAATATGAATGATTTGTAATCGACTACCTATCATATTCATTTAAATATATTTTCGCCATTTTTCAGAAGTTACATGGATCCAACCGGAGGCCTATTCTCGAGGAAGTTTATCAAAAAACATACAACAGCGCCGTTCGGAGGCAAATTCCTGTCTACTCTCTGTCGAGCTGCGATTTTATAGAAACAAATAAATATGAATCACCACAGTGAAGAAAAGAAACCCTGTGCGTAGTTTCATGTTACTATTCCCAGTGGCTCAGTCTGTATATCGTATGCTGTACATGTGTATACGGCGTGTTAATTAACTTACACAACATATTCTACGTGAAATTCCAAATTTATTTTTGTAAAATGCAACTGAATGATGAATAGTCTATTTTTATTTAATTTTCGACTTCTTTACGGCTCGTAAAAAAATGTCTGAATTAACCTAAAATATTTTAAAGTTATGTCATTTACGAAACAAACATCATCGCAGTTATAATCTTTTTTTTATTATGTTGGTCAATATGTTTTCACACATAAAAGTTTTCATTATAACCCAGTAAAAACACAAATGTAAAATGCTTGGAATTCACCGAGATAAAATTCTTAAAATTTTCATTTAGGTGCTTAAAAATTAACATTGTAAATCAATACAAAGTGTAATAATGATATATTCCTTTCAGATTATAAGAATATACCAACTTTGATTGTAACCCGAAAACTAGATCGCGTTACTTTTGTAATGATTTATCTAGCAATCATTACAAAAGTAACGCGATCTAGTTTTCGTTTATTTAAGTTGTTCACAATTTCTCTTGAAGACTCAAGATTCGAAGAGTAGAAGTCTTGCTACAGTAGTAATTTGCTTAGCCTTGTGTGTTATTCGTGATGGTAATTTAGATCAAGCGAAGGGGTCTTAATCGTGAGTTCCGCGCAAAAGAAAATTGTCATTTATCTTCTGCTATTTTATCGTAGTCAAAGGATACAAGTCACGAGATGTCTTACTCACATTTACAACTCGGAGCAGATCCAGACCAGAATCCGTCCTCCATACACTCTCGACTTCCATCTCCCACCAGCATGTGACCTTCAGGGCATCTGTACTTGATGGTGGACCCTACTCGGTAGTTGCTGCCTTCGATTGTGGTGTTCAGAAGCTTGTTCGGGCTCCCACAAGATGGCGGCACTGGAAAAATTGGCTATCAGTTTGGAGATTATAGAAAATGCAGGTAGTACGCTTGCTTAATTGCATGCTGTAAAATCACAGAATATTTAATTCGATTTTATGGATATTTAAGTAATGTCACTAAAACGTATATTTAGATGTCGCAAATCGCAATGGAATTTTCCTGTTTTAGTCACGCTTTGAGGAATGTACGACTTTATCAAATAAGGCCTAGCAAGATTTGAAATTTTCTTTCTTTTTTTTTGAATGTATCTACATAAATACATTGATCATTAATAAATATACAATTAATTATAAATGATTATGTAAATTGTTAGTAACCCGTTAGATTTTAATATTATATTATTTTATTTCCACGAGGGTTTTCAGGTATCGTAGAAAGTTATTAACGCACTCGTTGCGCTGGCTGTTTAGAACAAAAAAGCTAATCTATCTCCTGTCACAGTTTACCGGTACCATCTACCATGTCGTAGACAATTGATCTCGTTCTGAATCTTTGCAATCGATGCAGTGTTAAGTCGTAAAATCGATAAAAACTCACTCAGTAAAATAACTTGGCTGAGTAGGTCTGCAAAATTTTATTTCGATTGAGAAATTTCTAAATAACCTTTTCAGATAAAGTATTTGGCTTATTCGCACAGCAATGTTCATTTATATTTTTGATATTTCCATCACAAAATTGAATTCGCAAACGTTAAGTAAAACATGCTTTTCTTGAACTGTTAGGTTCGCCACGCAATTATCGCCAACGCACTGAAAATTTCTGGCTTCAGCAGTAAATCATACAAAAAGCATGGTATGTAAAGTGTTCTGGACTGATGATGAATTGGTCTTTGTTTCTGTATTTTTCTTTGCCTTCTAAGGACGTTAGTCTCCAGTTAGGCATGTCTGAACAAAAGTGAAAACTAAACGTACTAATTATACTGCTATCTAATTAGGATCAAACCAATACACCTTATCAATAAAAATCAAATCACACCAGCTCATACGCACCATCCAGAAAATCTGCATCAAATTCGCGAGGCGTGACCAAACAAAATGGATATGTACCTATACAAGACACTCACGGTACTGGCAGATCCAGTGTAAATAGTCCAGGTTACAGCCGACGTCGTTCCACAACCAGCTCCGACCTCCGTCAAGTACTACGCAGTTCTGCTCGCCGTTGTAGTTGTTGGGCTGGTCCTTGCCCCATGTAGGACGGGATATTACGCCTCCTGCAAGTGGATAATGACAGATCTTAGAGTATATACTAAACAATAACTGTTTCAGTTTGAAATCACGCTTATTTTCATGTATCAATTACAGCAAAATATCAATTACATGCAAAAAACTGGAACCGAAGCAAACATAGTTAATTATTACAACATTACCTGCCGTGTATTGAATAAAATTGGATTTAATTGTCCCTAATTAAATTGTATTTGAGGGTTTAATGTCAGACAGGATTGGCTAAGGGTGGCAATGGGGTTAAACCTTGTAAAGGTTATCTGATATGCACTGTGGCTGATCAATCCGTTTCAATCGACTCATTAAGGAGAGTACCGTATTGTGCATCGCATCTAGATCTAAACGACTCCTAAGTTAATGGTATTCACTGCTATATAGTATATAGTATTTGGTTGGGACCTAGTCTGCTTGTTCTCAATAGATTTATACATATATTTGATATATACAGCTTCAGTTTTGTGTGCAACGAAGAAGTGATACATGCTTGGTCCAAAAACATACTAACTGAAATATAACGAACTGTGGACAAATACAAATAAATTTATAAACCTAATAAAAAAATAAAGATGTGCCTTCGTCACAGGTTATCCCTTGTTAGATATAAAAATGTTTCATATAATTTCATTTCGCCTAAAATCAATTGATATAACTGATCACTACACCTAATATTTGTTTACTACCTATATTTCTATTTGACATAATTATTCACTAAATATATCATTTCAGCTAAATCGCATTTATCCTAATTTTAATTTAGAAAATACGACTCATTTTATTTCAGACAAGCGTATCACTACAATTTTACAGCATCTAAACGGAATATTCTGAAATTAATTTACTAAAATCATTGGCCAAAAGCTTAAAATTGTAGTTGCTCGAGTAATTTTTTTTTTCTCAAAATAAAATTAGTAATATCTTTTAATGTAATAAATAATATAATGATACGTTGAACCCCTTTTTGGCGCTTAACTGCGGTAGTACTATGTTTTGTATCATAAAACATAATATAAATATAGACAACCTATTCAACATGAATGATACCCGAAATAACGTAACCGCACATCTTATTATACATTTATTCGTCGTTTGACCTGGGTTTTGTCACAGTGACCGCGACGTGACTTAGGGCAACGCCCCACTACGCCACTGACAGTCTTCACTTAAACACGTTTTTAAGCCAATCGAAATTTTTGGCATGGCTCTACAATCATTATTAATGTTAGAAACATGTTGTTGCTCGTAACTCATACTTAAAAGTGAATTAATAAACTTTCTGGATTTGTTTGTGAAAAAAATGTATAAGTCGAGGTAAATTTATATAGAAGATAGATGGTTCCCTAGACGTATTCCAGACAGAGACTTACAGGCACATATTAAAGCTTAGT
The DNA here is from genome assembly GCA_923062675.1 of Marasmarcha lunaedactyla. Classification (NCBI taxonomy): domain Eukaryota; kingdom Metazoa; phylum Arthropoda; class Insecta; order Lepidoptera; family Pterophoridae; genus Marasmarcha; species Marasmarcha lunaedactyla. The sequence goes on along the minus strand of OV281339.1, from coordinate 3,887,168 downwards.
CAGCTCGTTAGTACGGCGGTCCCAAACTCACAGACTAAAAACATGTCAATAGACGCAGAGAAGGGCGCCCTCTCTCGGTCGTTTGTTTACAAATTCAAAAAGCGGTAAAATAAATTTTAGTATAATTTGCTTTGAGGCAGCGATCTTGTTAATTTTATTATGTGTTCCGACTTCTTAAAATGGCTAAGGACTAATGATACTGCATAATTTTGTTCTTATTGCAGATGTGTACCTATAAACTTTTAGTTGAATTTTGATGTATAAAGGAAACTTATAAAGCAAACATTACAGTTTGATGCTTAAATGTTTCAATTTAACTTATTTCAGTAGTTTATTTATTATATTCAAGTAAATTACTCCATTTTTATTCCATAACATGCTTCCCTATAAATTTATCACAACCTTATGAAAACCGTAATTTTATAATATGACTTGAATTATCACGAAAATTATAATCGAAAAGTAGTTATATTACAATCTAATTTAAATAGACAACTTCACGGAGATATGTCTACGAATAATACGACTTACCATCTACCCATCGCCAAGTTCTGGACGCGAGGCCGGGATCCTTCTGAGCCCCGATCCAGATTAGCTGGGTTTTCAGCTGAGACTTCCTTCTCTCCAGCTCTTGAATTAGGAAGCTTGAAGTAGCACCCTGTCGAAATATAATTGTAGGAGGTAAACGACAGCTTGATTCAACTGGTATAAATCAATATAAAAAATCAAATAAAACATCAAATATATATATATATATATATATATATATATAACATTTCAAAGTATCCATGAAAGTTTATTTCTTGATTGGCGTAACAATAGATTAGACAACGGGAATGAGCTTTATTTTTTATACTCATATAATTGAAACAAGAATCCAGCTCCCACACTAAATCGCTTTCCTCAGTCTGCACACTTTTATTTTCGGTGGTGGACGTTTGGGTGACGGTGCAATTATTAAAGACAATATTGCCGCAGGGCCATTCCAGCTTCACATGACATTTAAATATGTTTTCTTTTATTTTTTCTATATGAGTGAAGTTGGTCAATTCATTTACGCACTAAATATATAATAATACGAAATAGGCAACTTAGGTCACGGAAAAGCGTGCGTAAATTGCGGGTTTAGGTCACACTGTGATATAAAGATTGCACGTTGTTCGGTCCATATAGAGTAGTAAACTCTAAAGTATTAAACTTGAGACTATAAACAAGTAAATACTTAGACAACTCGTTACTTGGCTGACACTTTGAACATTGCTTATTTTGATCAATTTCTGAACAGTGAAATAAGAATCATTGCTTTGTTTTTTGGAAATCCTAGGGTCGAGTCCTGGCCGGGGCATTCTTTATATGGTAAACACAGGTGTTTGTTCTCGGGCCGTGGTTCTTAATATTTATATGTGTATGTTTATTCTGGATTCACCCCAGAGTATGGTCAGCCAGACAAGCTCTGCTTACTTTGGGGCTATTAAAGCTTTTTTTTACTGACATTTGGCAATCGTCAGCCATCCATATCACCTGGTGGAAAGTGATGATGAATTCGAGGATGTGACACGCCTTTCCAAGAACTTCTTATTCACTCTACAGTTAGTTTGTTGTTCTGAAGATTTATTATAAAATATGTAGTTATAGTTGCAGCCAGGAATATTTCTACATACACTCCTTATTTGATATTTCTATGTAGCTACCTCTACCTACAATTCTGGTTGCCAATTCAATACAGCCTGCGCCAAATCTCAGAACGCAAATGTTGTAAACTATAATTGGATGGAATTCAATAGGACACCGTGTTAGGACGTAACATCAACCTCACATACAATTAATTCAAATAATATATACACACGGGCCCTTCTGCTATGTAAGAATAATATTTTGTATGGAGTTAGTTTTATTATTTATTCAAATTCAAATCATTTATTGTACGAATATAGGTAAAAAGGATGTCCAGCCAGGTTTAAGTTTAAAATCACAATTTATACATTTGTCATTTAAGTATTCATATGTCCTATAATAGCATTTATTTAAAAGAAATGATTTTAAATTATATTTGAATTCATCATAATTAGTTAAATTTTTAATAGTTATAGGTAATTTATATCATTCATTTTATATTCTAATTTATTATATATTCTAGGGGCCAGCCCAAAGAAGCTTTCTGAAAACAGAGTGGTTCCACGCGGTTGAGCTTTCAGAATATCTTTCCGGTTACTTTGTAATTTTTTCTAGCAATGTTTTGACCTTATTCTTTTTACCGCCATTTATACCGAAATTAATCGATCTTAATATTGATTTTTAACTACGAATAGATATATAATGTACAGGCGCCCAAAATAGCGATATTCCACTTACTTCAAAAAATTCTGTGCTACCAGAATAGCTGTGAGGTTGACTGAGGGAAAATCAACCCTCTTGTTACGAGTATATGAAGTGAAATGAATTTCACCGGTAGGGTGAAGGAAGACATATTTTCCCAAGCTTATGCAATATACAAATTCCCTTTGTACCAATAGCTTAAGTAGTGTTTATTGATTTGAGCAGAATCGATTTATATCCTATATAATTTACAAAAATCAATATTTGTAATATTTTACCCTGTGTCCCCGTATAACGTACAATGCAACAATTGTCTATCGTACTAAACCGTGGTAGACTGTAATCGAAAAATCAACTTTAAGATCGAGGCTTAAAGTTCAAAAAGACTACAACTGCCTACCACACCCACGAAAATGAAATTATTTGCTTCTCTCAAGGAACGTTTGCATGTTTATTTTTACATAAAATGGCCTTTTTCCAATATGTTGACCAGTAGACTGCGGGGTAATCGTGCGTAATTCTGGGGGAATGTCGGGATTTATCTTTCTGATGGTGCAATAATTTTAAAATCCGATCACTTTAAGAGATTCATAAAAAATATTCCCTCTTAATAATACTAATTAGAAGTTTACACAAAATGTGAATTTCATCTTAAATTTATAGAAGTTAGTATTACAAAGACTGATTTAAGTAGAGGTTATATTTTTGGTATAGCTATTTTCTCCTATTGACTTCTATACACGCGCTCCAACAAATGTAGCCGTCGTGCCCTTAGGAGTATTACTGGAATATTGATTAGTGCTGCAAGGCAGGTTGAGCTTTAATTTGAATAGCCTTTGTTCCTGAGCTTTCACTCACCACTATTTCTCTTACAAGCTCCTCCGTTTTAGTTCAGAATTCAGTTCAGTTCTGTGTTGTGGTGTTTGAAACAAACTATAGAGATATTTTTATAAATGGAACATTTTGGTCCGCAGCACCTTAGTAGCTATGCTATGTGTTGTGGTGTTTGAAACAAACTATAGAGATATTTTTATAAATAGAACATTTTGGTCCGCAACACCTTAGTAGCTATGCTATGTGTTGTGGTGTTTGAAACAAACTATAGAGATATTTTTATAAACGGAACATTTTGGTTCGCAACACCTTAGTAGCTATGCTACGTGTTGTGGTTTTGAAACAAACTATAGAGATATTTTTATAAATGGAACATTTTGGTCCGCAGCACCTTAGTAGCTATGCTATGTGTTGTGGTGTTTGAAACAAACTATAGAGATATTTTTATAAATGGAACATTTTGGTCCGCAGCACCTTAGTAGCTATGCTATGTGTTGTGGTGTTTGAAACAAACTATAGAGATATTTTTATAAATAGAACATTTTGGTCCGCAACACCTTAGTAGCTATGCTTTGTGTTGTGGTGTTTGAAACAAACTATAGAGATATTTTTATAAACGGAACATTTTGGTTCGCAACACCTTAGTAGCTATGCTATGTGTTGTGGTGTTTGAAACAAACTATAGAGATATTTTTATAAATGGAACATTTTGGTCCGCAACACCTTAGTAGCTATGCTATGTGTTGTGGTGTTTGAAACAAACTATAGAGATATTTTTATAAATAGAACATTTTGGTCCGCAACACCTTAGTAGCTATGCTATGTGTTGTGGTGTTTGAAACAAACTATAGAGATATTTTTATAATTGGAACATTTTGGTTCGCAACACCTTAGTAGCTATGCTATGTGTTGTGGTGTTTGAAACAAACTATAGAGATATTTTTATAAATGGAACATTTTGGTTCGCAACACCTTAGCAGCTATGCTATGTGTTGTGGTGTTTGGAACAAACTATAGAGATATTTTTATAAACGGAACATTTTGGTTCGCAACACCTTAGTAGCTATGCCATGTGTTGTGGTGTTTGAAACAAACTATAGAGATATTTTTATAAACGGAACATTTTGGTTCGCAACACCTTAGTAGCTATGCTATGTGTTGTGGTCTTTGAAACAAAGTATAGAGATATTTTTATAAATGAAACATTTTGGTTCGCAACACCTAAGTACCTATGCTATTGAAATATTTTTGAAAAAATACCTAATTAAATAAACAAAGCACCTCAAATAACTTCTTAGAAGAAAAGATAACAATATTTTGTTATGTCCACAAAAATATATTCGCTAGCGATTACTAAAAATTTTAAAGTGGATATCAATCAAATCAACAGTTTTAACCAAAAAAACGACTTAAACCAAATGCGGTACATTCGTTCAAATTGTACTTTCTTAATGCTAGTAAAAAAATACCTATATGCACTTTACACATATTTATAATAACCAAGACTTATACAAATACCATGTTCTGTTATATAAATATGAATTTCCCTACTCAAGGCCGCTTCGCAACCACTACCCCACTAACCTTCGATTCAGATTATCGCATTCTTGTAACACTTAACTCAGCGAAACGGTCAAATAAAAAACGGCTTTGTTTTGAATCGCAAAGAATATATATTCTGAAAACATGTGACACCGTTTTTGTAAAAATATTTTATTGACATTTTCATCCCTATGCATTACAGAACAAAGTCGCTTTTTATAAGACAATTTAGCTGATATAAGTCGAACTTACTTCATAGTTATCAACCTACGGCCGTCCAAAGATCGCGTAGTGTAACAGGCGCTTTATAAGACGGTGAAAACATGATTTGATTCTGATTCTGTTTTTCCTAACTTAATATGAGATATTAATATGTGGTTTCCAAAACATTCCTAAATTAATCAACTACGATCAGACAGAATCAATTCGAAATATTTTGATGAGTTATTACATTAAACATACCTCTAATTTTGAAACTAGCATTCGATTAGTTTTGATGCCCCAGAGGAGGCTAAGCTTTTTGTATGATAAAGGAGACTCAGAACAATTGTATCACGCGTAACCTCAATGGCTCAAGAAAAAACTACTTAATATCGTTTTTCCACTTGGACTTCAGCCTCGAAAATACACCCCTGTCAAAATTAACATCATAGAGGTCACAAGCGCTTAGTCAACAGATACAAGAATACCTATTTAAAACCAGGTAACCCTTAGATTCTCCTAAGTTTGTTCATCTCATCTATTGTTTCATACAGCTTGTGGTGACACCAATTTTTGTGCAATAGGAATCTCAAGCTGATTATAGCTCGTGGGATAATGTACAGTTCAAACAAATAACTTTCAAATTGGTTCATTACTTTTAGAGTTTTAAGATTATTTAAAAACAAAAAACAAACACGCCTGGCCAATTTATATTTAGTTATTCATTATTCATTTTAAAGGGTAAGCAGTTTTTTGTACAAATATGTTACTGTTAGGCTCGCGTTATACAAGTTAGCATCTAGCTAAGTATTAAGTATAGCCAACGCGCTTTTTTTTCTCAACTTTGTCGCGTGTCGGACGCGAGATCTCAATTCACAAGCGGCATCCATTCCCCATTATATTGTTGTACTGAAGGCTTCACTTGGAATCGCATTCGTTCCGGTTATTACTCTGGCTGGTCCTTCCGTTTATTCGGAACACAAACACGCAAACATGGTTATTTTGGCGGTTAAAATAGTACCGTCCCAGACGAAATATTAACACAAGAAACGACTTTTTTTTAATATAGCACCTATTTCAATTCTCAGGAAGGGTCATTTCCGTTTATTAATGGGGAAAAGAGTTTACCTGAAAGCCATGTATGAGGTCACCACCATGCGACTGGCACTGGCGCCTCGCCTCGTCGAAGGTGGACCCCTTGGCCACGTTGAACTCGTAGCAGTTGCGAGAGAAGGCCGCCAGTTCGATGTCCGCTGATGCACGGACCGGCGCGCATCGATCGTTTGAGAACTCTGCAAGATTCATGAGGTTATGTAGGTTGTAGATGGAGTGAATGTAACAATGACACATGTATCCTGTGCCTAAAGGTTTTTTTCTTTTATTTTTAATATTTAATTTGTATCAGAAAAACTAAGATAAATATATCTTAGTTCCTTTGGCGCTAGAAATGTTATTAATTCTTCAGAAAAATGCAAGAAACATTTATTCAAACTGAGGTAATTTGGATGGCAGCGCGTGAAAGTGATTTTGATCCACATATTATGTACAAGATATAAGATGAAAAACTGCAGTTGGGTTTAAAAGTGATATAGTTTATACTTGTTTATTTCTCAACATGTTTCTTCAAGCTTCAGTTCATAACGACTCCACAATGTTTTTTTTATGTAGATAGATATTCTCTCTAATTTCTTTCGCATTAAAGATCTCACCTTCGGTGGTAAAGACTTCCACCTCGCAGATGGAGAGAGAACCCTCCACCCCCACGAGTTGAAGGAACACGTGCTGACCCACAAGCGGACGTGCACACGTGAAGGTCTTCGTCACTCCTTCATCTGGAAGTAAATCAAAGGGGCTGTAAGTAATTCTTGGGGAAAGCTCAGCCAGCAGTTTCTTTCGGATCGCTGGCGCAAGTTTTACTCTTTAATAAACCCATGAAAATCGAAATCAAAATGGCCACTACCGGTGTACTGACAAGCACGAAAACGTACGAACAGAGTAAAAATCTCTTAGCAGGCGTGAGTTTAATAACATTGATTAAAAAAAACCAAATGTCATAGAAGGCTCCAAGCAAGGAGTACTGTGGCATGACCTTCGTAGAAATTAATTTGTTGGAGATATGAAATATTCAAAGTAAAATACAAGTGGTTGTCAATTAATGTATGGAGACAAGTGTGGTGGGTATGCGGTCCAGAACAACACGCTTCGTCAGTTCAGTTATCGTTCGGTGCACTGCGTTACGTCAATTAAGTGCTAGTGCTGTTACGCTACATACATGTCTTATCGATAGACATATATTACGTTGAAGTGGTTTTGGGCAAAAATAAATATACTATTGCAATTTAAATAAAACAAATTTCGCGTTCATATGTGGACAGTGGCTAAAATTGTTTAAAAGTTGGTTGTTTAAAAGTCAATATGAAAGGTATACAACCATAGAAACCACTTGTTGGTTTATGGTATCGGAGCACGAAAATATCTTTGTTTATATATTTTATTCATTCATTGTGATTCCAGCCAGGCTTTAGCTTTCAACCCGCTGGTAATAAGTCAGCTGACTAAGCAGCCAATCCAGCCGCGCCGGTTCATTACAGGCGTCCGCGTAACGTCTTAACAGATCCCGACGACGCTATCACAACATGGAACGTCGGTGATACAGTTAGAAATACGGCAACACGACATTCGAATCGCCTAGCCCACCGGTGGACCAGGCTAACGCGTCGTGCGCATTCGTACTGAGATTCTTGCTGGTTCTTTGGCAGTAGCTGACCCTTCCAAACCAGTGGTAGTTTCAATATACGACGTCCTAAGCCGAGGTCCATGCCCTCTCGGGTGCGTTTCGTATGTAGGAGTAGGTTAAGATCAGGCTAAGCGCCCTCAGCTCTAGGCCAGAAAGTCCGGTGAAATTTAAAAGGCCATAGGGCTATAAATAAACTGTCTATTTCGAAAAAAAAGCCATAGCTTTCAACATGTTCATTATTCTTACAAAGATGTCTCGACCTGTAAACCAGTAAAAACTAGCGATGCCCAATACAACAATGTGCATCTTTCACTAACCGTATTTAAGGTCACATCACTAGCTTGTATTGTTCATGCCACAACTAAATTATCGATGTGATGCCTATCACAAAATTTTCATTGCATAGTTTCCTAATGTATTACGTAGCTAGGAGCGCTTGGTCGGCCGTTTTGACATACGGTAGCATTATAGAAACTGCTCAATTATCCACTGTGATTAAATCGGAATAACCTGATTGATTATACAGCCCTGTATAACGCACCGGTAATATTAGATAACATACGCCCGATTATTTTTTGTTACCACACAATTTTAGCGATGGATATTTCGGATAGAGAAGAAAGCGACCAAAGACGTGGACTACAAATCGATACTAAAAAAACACAATTATCATTTTCCACATCTCATGCCACAAAATGTAATAAAATCAAAGCAAATCAAAACAAGATGTATTTATTCAAAGTCATAGATCTATGCAGTCATAGATAATCAAATAGCGAAATAATAATACCAAATAAAATGAATCAATTAAAAATTACAGACTACAGTTATAATTATATACATTTTATATCACAAAAACAATTCTTCTGTGTGTGTTTATCCTTTCTTCATAATGTAGCCATTAAGTGCAGTCTTAAATATGTTTCTGTTTTAGTCTTCTAATAGAATGTAGAATTGTATTATAAATAATTGTTGCCACACTATTAATGCGCATTCTTCGAAGAAGAGATTTTCGTGTAAGCGTTAACTTGAACGTTCCCCCACAACGGTTCCCAGAAGGATTGGCCTCAAAGTAGTTTGGACTGTACCTTACAAAATTCGCAACATCAGTAAAGGCAGTTTTAGTAATTCGTATTTTTGTTAAGGATTGACATGCGTAGTCTTGTTATAGACCGAACACATCTGTTTTGGACTCTAAGCACTCTTTTATTTTTAGTGGCATTATACCGTATTAGAATTGACCCTACGAAGTCATGATAACCCATCACTAAAGTTTTGATATTGGCACAGGAAAATTGATTTAGTAACTAACTTTCATGTTAGTTTGTTGTCTAATAGTTCAGCCTAACGTTTAGTAACTTCTACGTTATTTACTGGTATGCCTCAATATTTATTGTTTGAGTCTAAATTATTTCTATTCTAACTTTGTTTAAAGTTTATGTTATTTGTTATCGTAAAATTAATTGTAAAACAATCCAGCCAGTTTTTTTGTTAATGCTAAATAATTATTTACGTCAGATTCTAAGTAGTTTAAGTCCTTATGAGTAAATAAAACAATATTATCGCCAGCAAATATAGTCATTTAATGGTCATTTACGGAAATATCCTTAATGTAAATGATACAATAATAGATGGTATACTGCCTTGTGGGATGCCATTGCATATTAATCTTTCTTTGGTTGTACCATCTAATCCCATTAAATAAGTTTGCTTACCAAATTAAAAAAGTAAATTCACCCAATTGTAATCTTTTTGTACATAAGATTTGCATCGTTTTTCATGGAATATCCGAAACCAATCTGAAAAGGACCATTTGTTCCAGGTATTACGACGTGTATCTACGATGGTTACCTCTTTATACATTTTGAATTGAAATGAAAAATATGTAAATGAAATTCTATACTTAATAATTTTAAATAATTATTATTAATTTTGAATGAGCGAATGTGTTTTCGTACTTTAGAATAACACTGTATATTAAGGGCTCGTTATATCACATTCTGGCAAACAAATAAATTCTTATTCTTTAAGTCTCAGTGCTCAATAATTTAGAAATTAGTAGTAATATAGTAAATTTAATTATTATAGATTTAGGTTAGGCTTGATAAAAAGCCCCTAATAAATGTAGAATATAAAAAAGTACAAGAACTTTTAAAGAACCATTATATGAAAGTTACACCTGGATGTGTTTTTTAAATAAAAGCTTTCGCAAGGTTTGACGCATTAATATATGATCAAAAATATGTCATAATAACTAAAGCTCTCTAGTGATCGTGCGCATCTGCGTCACATCACTAGAGTGTTCAACTTTTAAGTAGGTTCGTCCTTATCACGTAGCATTGCGGCACCCTAATGAAAACAACCCTAGTAAAAACAACCCTAGTAAAAACACGATAACTCACTAAGTATTAAATTATTGCTGATATGATATCAGCATAATGATTTGTAGATATCATCGCTCCGATAGTAAATCATGGATATCGGATTGAGGGCTCGCAGCTCGAAAGTATGTCGCACAGCGCTTTCTATGTCTTGTGGCTTTCTACACGTCATTACAGATATTACGGCGACGGCCCTTAATGTTGTACTATGAATTATAATTTTAGTAAGTAAGCCGAGACAGCCAAATCTCAAATATTACAATGTGAGTTTAAAAAACAAAATACTTGTTAGAGTTTATTATTTTCTTGCAAAGTTATTCTCTTATCCAGCAGGGAATCTAGTTTCCAATTATATAAGATCAACCTGAAGCACTTCAAGACGTAGAGCGCAAACGTAGAACTGAAGCCTTGTAAAGTGCGAACTAAGTAAATTGATAATTGATCCTTTATACTACAGAGTAGATACTGTATTAGGGACTGTAAAAATAAATTCTGCATCAGGTGTAAATTCAATTTTGTCTCATAAAATATATTGTCCTAAAATCGAAATCCATATCAAACTGTTGAACTTTGTCTACACTTAGTTTATTAGTCCTAAACTTATTAATGAGTTATAATGATTAACATAAAAATCAAATTTTCAAATTTTGTTTATCTAGAAAATTATTTATACTAAAATAGTTTAAAGTAATTTTTTTATCTGAAGTGGCCAAACCGACTTTGTCGTGGTCCCAATTGGTCTGCCCACGGTATTATATTTTTGGACAATGGATAGTTATGACGAACAACTTTACGACATGCTAAATTCTGAGTAAAAAGTTTATGAGACAAAACAGACAACCCTATAGATGATGTACGATGAAGCTTACACTTGATGATGACATTTAAATTAAATTAATATTAATTTTACATTTTGATTCCCGTCACGTTATTATAAGTACAGGCTTAACATCATAAAATCAGACTTATGAAAAGGCTGTGACGGTTGTCTATTTCGACCTCTTTTTGTCAGTAAATTTTATTTTTTTGTCGTTCCCGACGTAATTTTAAACTACGAATTACGTAGTGTCGGAGAACGGCAATGTTTTGATTTGACAAGCGAGTCACGAAAAATTATCCATCATAACAACTAGAATCTATTTATTTATTATTGTTTCCGAGTTTATTATTCAAAATTACATGTTTATCAATTTTTTATTATCTACAATCAAAGTTTTCATGAAATCAATAATTTATTTTTACGTACACGAGTGTGCGTAGCCAAAATTTTTGGCATTTTTGTATATTTTTTAATTTTACTGCAAAATAAACATAGAAGAGAGCTTTGGTATTTCCTTTCTGGACCCTCAATTACCACTCCGCAAACAACGCGTTACAAGGCGTTTTCTATCTAATTGACGTATCTCTGTAAAATATAATTTCGTTTGAGAGCCTTAACGTTGCCAGCGTTTTGTAGGCTAAACTCGCTGACGTATGTGAAGTAAAAATGAGTGCATTTATAAATCTTGTGTCAGTGAATTTTAGAATGTAAAAATATTTTATAATGAAATGATTGCTCGAATACTGCACTAAGCGTAAAGATTTTCGAATAATGCTGCTCTAAAAAGAGCTTATTTTTTTTTTAAATAAGACCTCAGTATTTTGAAGTGTTTTACATAAAATTAATTATAGATGCAGAAATATTTTTACAATTTCATTTTATGTCGGGATTATCTCACGTATGCTTGTAATTACAAAGATTAGATACTTTTACAGAATCGCTTTTCGGGGTCAACCAACCAGAAGAAATACAATTCTTAATTTGATATCAAAACAATTAATTGCTAAGAAAATATTTTCAGAAATACATTCTTAAGTAACACGCACTTTAAATCTCATGGTATCTTAATGTTTCATCTTACAATGAGCAATTAGTTATCCCAAATTGTGCACTGTGCATTACACGAAAAAGTGTACCAATGATATACCGCGAACAGTAGACAAGGTAGAATATGGACTTATTCAAAAACAAAACTCAAGAGATGCGTATGACTAACATTTCCATATCAGACTAGAAAGCGTTTCCAGAATCAATTTCCAATAAAACGGAATCGAACCAAAAACGACAAAAACTGAGCCGCCATTTGTTCAATATATAAAGGTCGCTGAGTCCCTAAAAGAATCATAATGGTTCTTAATTACTGGGTTATTTCTTTTACTTCCGTGCCCTCGCACAGGCACAGTCCATTCAGGTCTGTTCATATGTTATATGGGTGCATATCCATTTCTGTTGCTCTTTGTCTTCATTAAAAAAGCTCATAATTTTTTGTTGATTTTGTTTCATTGTTATTTTTGTGACTATTTTAATCCTAATTATTAATATTGCCTGTGATTGTTGCCGACGCCATTATGGCATTCAAATTAGGAAGGACTTTATTTCCGCCCTAGACGAGATCAGGCGGATCATTGCATATACTAGGTACTATTCATAACACGAGATCAGGCGGATCATTGCATACTAGGTACTATTCATGACACGAGATCAGGCGGATCATTGCATTCTAGGTACTATTCATGACACGAGATCAGGCGGATCATTGCATATACTAGGTACTATTCATAACACGAGATCAGGCGGATCATACTAGGTACTATTCATGACACGAGATCAGGCGGATCATTGCATACTAGGTACTATTCATGACACGAGATCAGGCGGATCATTGCCTATACTAGGTACTATTCATGACAAGAGATCAGGTGGATCATTGCATATAGGTACTAGGTACTGCAACGTTTGCTTGTGCCGTATTTATTAAAAGAGGTTATTGCACAAACAAACTTGCCGACATTTATGACTGGCAACTTATAAGTCTGTCAATATTTGATTTTATTTGTGAAATGTAAAATATATATATTATGGAAGGTTGTTCCATGGCGTCCCTTGAGGGGATTGCTTGATGGATTTCCTTGACAGGATTCCTTAGAGAATTCTATTGCGGGCTTCGTCCCCAAAATAGTCTAATAATTATTCTTATATGCTATTTATAAATAGATTCATTTTAAATAAAAAGTGTATTAAATGATATATGTGTTTTGTCCTTGATAGTTAGGAAGACCTCCCTAGAGTAGAATTATCTCATCAAGGGTCCCGGACCGCTTGATGGTGGAGGCGCCGGGTATACAATTGCAGTGATATAAAGTGTAATGCTGTGTTGTATATTTTATTTCAGCTATATTCCCAACTAAGTATAGCGGAAGGAAGATTTTGGAGGGCAGGAGCCATCTAAAATACCAGGAGTAAGGGAGAAACTCTAGAAGGTGATTCATCCAACGGGCGAGGAAGGAATTTCCCAAACTTCAACCGGCGTCGTTGGGACAGCTTGAAACATTGTAGATGCCGATTGATCAAGATAATGTTTTATTGAAGCTAATAAAGAAGGTAAATAAAGATTTATATAATTTGCTTATCATCGAAGGTATGATAGTGCAGCGGAATGCGGCGAAATTCTGCGCTGATTTGGATTTAAACTGTGCCTATTGGTAGTTATCGATAGCGGAGAAGGATAGACACGAAACTGTGGAAGTCGAAAACTTGGTCGACCATATGAAGGTTTATTTCGAGTATTGCGATATATAGGATGTGACAATTGTCTTGTGAAAAAATACAAAATGGCCAAGATGGATTGTGCATGTGAATAGATTGGAACTATTTAATGTTCGATAGAATGGAATTAATGATGAAATTGTGTCTGTATTTATATATGTAAAATGGGGTTTTTGTGGATGCGTTTGTTTCTTGAAATATTATTATATTATTATAATTTCTTTATTTTTAGAATTAATAGAGTAATAGTACACATTTAGGTGTACAAATATGTATATCGTTCATTTGTAGATATGCAACGATTAGAATTTCGTTGGTGTTTTAGAATAATATAACAAACTAATATTTTTTTTTTTTTCTCAAATTCTATGTACACTTCACAACGCAATGCTCCGAGATGATATATCCTGCAAAGCCGATCCAAACAGCATCACCAAAAAGGAGATGCAATGGATGGACGATGCAGATAAAAGAAAATAAGGAAAAGGTTTTTTTTCATAAAATATATTGAAATAAGAGGGTATTTTATTTAATGGTTTAATAAATTAATTTTAAATACCCGAAAAGAAACCTCTAAGGGGCGGCAGGTACACGCGGCACGTATTTACCGCGTTACATTTTATTTACGAATCATAAATATACGTGTGGTGCCAATGCTCTAAAGAAGTCAATTTTCAAAGACTAAAATAACACTATAGATAATGTGCACGTTTAATTTGAGCCACACCTAATAATCTCCATAAGAGAGAAGGTGATAGCCGATTTAGCTATGCGGCCAAAGTTTACGAGTATATATAATATTGTGATATTGATGTCTGTGGGTCAACACGCGGATGTAGAATAGGATCCTCAGTGGGTTAAATAATAAAAGGGTTGTGATGGAATAGGTAATGATTTTTTGTGAACGTGATTGGTATAGAATTTTGTCAGGTGTATTTCGGTGCATTTTGAAAAAGTTCTCTGCATTGCGTTGTGAAATATTAATTTATAATTTATAGGTATCATTCTGGGTTAAGTAAAATACTTTGGATCCGATTTTATGATCTTTTCATAGGAAGATTTGTCCGGTAATAGTTAGGCAGGTAAAATCTTAATATTTAGGTAGGTAATGTTTAAATTTTCGAAAGTTACAAACTTTCAAATAAACTTTTAATCATTCAGAAAAGTTTAAAGTTAATATGACAGTTCATGTCAAACGTGTTTGTTTTGCCAACTGAATGATAATGTTTGATAATATAATTTGATTAATTTAGTATTAATTTTAATATAAATGGGATTAATTAAATTTACTTTTATTGGGATATTAATATATTTATTACTTAGCAATTAATTATAATTATAATTTGGTTGTATTCAATGGGTTATTTTAACAATTGTTGATTAATTTAATAATAAATATTGGTTATTTGAATTTGCATATGATTGGGTAACGTAAATAATTAATATGGGGTTGTTGATTATTCATGAATTGTATGAGAAATTAAAATAATTTACACTGTTTTATTTAGATATTAATTAACCAGCCGGGATCTTGGCTGATTTTCATCAGGTTTTGTGGCTAAGGCTCTATTGATGGAGAATAAATACTATAAGATCAATTTTGATGTAATAAGATGTTGTAATTTAAACATGATCAAGTATATATATTCCTATCGGTAGGGGACTCATCTGAGAGTAATCCCGATTAATGTATATGGTCCTGATTTAGGTAGGGTCGTTATTTAAGAATGAAATGTATATAGGAATTTATTTAATCAGCTTCACTAATTAAATAAATTAAACAAGAGGGGCGATTGCAACGTTTGCTTGTGCCGTATTTATTAAAAGAGGTTATTGCACAAACAAACTTGCCGACATTTATGACTGGCAACTTATAAGTCTGTCAATATTTGATTTTATTTGTGAAATGTAAAATATATATATTATGGAAGGTTGTTCCATGGCGTCCCTTGAGGGGATTGCTTGATGGATTTCCTTGACAGGATTCCTTAGAGAATTCTATTGCGGGCTTCGTCCCCAAAATAGTCTAATAATTATTCTTATATGCTATTTATAAATAGATTCATTTTAAATAAAAAGTGTATTAAATGATATATGTGTTTTGTCCTTGATAGTTAGGAAGACCTCCCTAGAGTAGAATTATCTCATCAAGGGTCCCGGACCGCTTGAGTACTATTCATGACAAGAGATCAGGTGGGTCATTGCATATAGGTACTAGGTACTATTCATGACAAGAGATCAGGTGGATCATTGCATATAGGTACTAGGTACTATTCATGACAAGAGATCAGGTGGGTCATTGCATATAGGTACTAGGTACTATTCATGACACGAGATCAGGCGAGAGAATGTTATGGATAGTAGCCAGTATTTCATGATCTATTAATTAATTGAGAGATATCGCTTTATTACTTTTATCAAGCTGTGTATGAAACTAATACATTATTTACTTTTTTAATTTAAAGAAGACACGGAATTATACACTTTTAAACATCAAAGTTTAGGTCATAAACGGATATATGATCAAATATTGAATAATGTATAAAACAGCCGCATTGCTAGTACCTCTTCAGCGTCCGAACGTACAACAGACGTAATATTATTAATAACTAAATTAAAAGCTTGCGGGTTTGAGACTAGTTCTAAAATTACTCAAAGTTTTTTCCAACACTATATACAACAATAATAACCGACGTTTACTCAAGCAAACACGCACCGTGAGATTCGAAACAACCATATACTTCTCACAAAATGAAATGAAGTAAAAGTGCTTATGTGCGATTCTCTCGAGCAATAAATAAGAACGCATTTGAGACAATTACTTTTACGTGGTGTAACATTAATTGTTACTTTCCCTGCATTGTGCACCGCTACAAAAACTGTCAGTTTATGAGGCTGTCGAGTGACGTCAGGCGAAGCTGCGCGTATGGCGTGCGATTGGAATATGTGTGAGATACATAGTATATAAGGTTTCTAGGTTTATTGTCATTGAATCAAATAGCAGGAAGTTTTGCTTGATACTGATCTCCGTGCAGGATGTTTAAGGGCGTTGTGGTAAGCTGTGGCCACTTGATAGTGAACTATAACAGAACAAAAATTTCTACATTATAAACCGTCTGCATTCACCTGCACATTTCATTTGGTGGATTAGTTGTTCAGGATAGTTAAGGGCGTTGTGGTAAGCTGTGGCCACTTGATAGTGAACTATAACAGAACAAAAGTTTCTACATCATAAACCATCTGCATTCACCTGCACATTTCATTCGGTGGATTAGTTGTTAAGGATAGTTAAGGGCGTTGTGGTAAGCTGTGGCCACTTGATAGTGAACTATAACAGAACAAAAGTTTCTTCATCATAAACCGTCTGCATTCACCTGCACATTTCATTCGGTGGATTAGTTGTTAAGAATAATTAAGGGCGTTGTGGTAAGCTGTGGCCACTTGATAGTGAACTATAACAGAACAAAAGTTTCTACATCATAAACCGTCTGCATTCACCTGCACATTTCATTTGGTGGATTAGTTGTTAAGGATAGTTAAGGGCGTTGTGGTAAGCTGTGGCCACTTGATAGTGAACTATAACAGAACAAAAGTTTCTTCATCATAAACCATCTGCATTCACCTGCACATTTCATTCGGTGGATTAGTTGTTAAGGATAGTTAAGGGCGTTGTGGTAAGCTGTGGCCACTTGATAGTGAACTATAACAGAACAAAAGTTTCTACATCATAAACCATCTGCATTCACCTGCACATTTCATTCGGTGGATTAGTTGTTAAGGATAGTTAAGGGCGTTGTGGTAAGCTGTGGCCACTTGATAGTGAACTATAACAGAACAAAAGTTTCTTCATCATAAGCCGTCTGCATTCACCTGCACTTTTCATTCGGTGGATTAGTTGTTAAGGATAATTAAGGGCGTTGTGGTAAGCTGTGGCCACTTGATAGTGAACTATAACAGAACAAAAGTTTCTACATCATAAACCGTCTGCATTCACCTGCACATTTCATTTGGTGGATTAGTTGTTAAGGATAGTTAAGGGCGTTGTGGTAAGCTGTGGCCACTTGATAGTGAACTATAACAGAACAAAAGTTTCTACATCATAAACCATCTGCATCTTTCATTACAGCCATTACGTGGCAATAAAGTGCAAAACTGAAAAAGCAATGAAAAAAAAGGATTGCTTTGACAATCACGTGTATGTTTATTTTCTATACGTTTACTAACCAACAACCACAAGTAATATTCTTAGAAATGAAGAGAAAATAATCAAACATACCATTTAACCCTTATAACTTGCTGCTAAGCTAGTTCAGAATTGCCGAAAAGTTAGTCAAGTTGTGTGCTATTGACGGATTGGCTAGGAATTGTATTGTAACCTTGTTTATTTGTATCCCCTAATCCTTTCTCCGCGTGTAATTTTTTTTTTGCCAAAGCTAATAAAAATAATCATCGAACTAATTAAAGAATAAATTAATACAATAATAAAAAAATAAATTGAACTAACTAAAGTACATCAAACTAATAATTCATAAGTATCTTTACATAAAAAAATACACAAACACTCTCGAGAGAGCTTGGGAGTGCAATTGACACGATTAGTAACTTTCTTTCCCGCGTCTGTTTGCAATCAACTATCTGTAAACACACGTCTTATATCTTCGTCACCATCTTATATGGAGTACTAGTGGCGATCACGGAATGCGTATTATGACATCTTGATTTGATGAATTCGGAGCGTTCAGATCTCGTGTGAAGGTTTCTTTATTCTGGTAACATTGTTTTGGAGGTTACGACATTATGGATGTACGAGTATAACATCACATCCACTTGTCATCCTCTGTAATGCATTTTATGAGTACTATATCAATAGTAAATATATTTTATTTTGTTTAAAAAAAATATTATATCTTCTTCACGTAAAACAGATTTCTTATAACCAAGTATCACATATGTATTTTCTCGCAAATACTAATAGTTTTAAATAAATATTTAATTATATCAGTTTGCTCGACATCGATATTGTAGAAGTTATATCCCAATATTGGAATCAAATTTTTATTTATAGAGGGCTGTCTTAACGAGAGGACCCAGACACCCACGACACAGGGAAACCTAATGTGGGTGAGAGCCACAACTGTTCTCTATCAGTATATATACAAACAAAAATATTTTCATTTTCATTTTAATAGAAAGCAAAATAAGCATGTACCAAACATAATTTAATCAATACATATTGATTGACATATACAATATACAAATAAACATACCCTACCCTAAAAATAAAATACATACATATAATATTCATACAATCTTTGAATATGAGGGTCAAAAATTAACGTAATGAAAACTACTCGGGGGAGTTATCGGGGTAGTAGAGTATTCGGGGACATGCAGGAACCTCAATAACTTAAATTTGAGAGAGGAAATGGTCTCTTCAAAAAAGACAGTGTTTTCGAACCACGTATTGGTCAGGAAGAGCGTTCCACAATCTAACAGAGTGTACGGTGAAGGATTGGGAAAAATATCACAAAAAGAACATCTCTTTTCGATTTATACCACACTTGCAAACTATGGGACACGAAGTGGCTTGGTGCCACACCAAAATCTTTGCAAACTTTAGTTAAATTATCAAAATTGTGTGAAACAATCTCTAGTTCTACGCCGTCAGTCACGGTTAACTCTGCTAGAGAATATGCCACGTCATTCCCACTAATTCTTACGTGTGAGGGAATCCACAGTATCCTGACTTCAGCTCCTCTACGTTTTAAATTTCAAATACGTTTAATAATGGACAAAGTCTCTCGTCTACCGAATGCACCCTTAGCACAACTTAAATGCTATGTCCAATATGCACAAGAACTTTAGAGAGGAAAGGGATTTAATATATATTTTTATTATTTTAATATTTGTGCAGGTTCGGGCATATAATGTATGCGCAGCAAGGAAAGCTGCAATTTGATGGAGTTGATACGCTATGCGGAACACAAAATTATCAATTGAAATCCGGAAACTAAATTAACTAAATGTGTGTAAGTTTTTGATATTACAAATATAGAAATGATTTAGTTTTCGAAATTCCGGTATGGTAGTGCCCGGTCATAAGTCGGTGTGCATTCTGACTAATGTTGCGCGCAGGTGTATTCTTTACACTGTTATGATAAAAAACGTTCACAGCGTAGCTTTAGACATAGTTAAAAATGTTTTAACTTTAGAACTATTTTCAAAAACAAAATCTTCGGCATGACGTCATGTTTTTAGCAAGTCCTGCGACTTATGCCCGATTTCACCAGTAGCCCCTAAAATTTAAGTCTCCCCTATGCCAATTTAAGGGGCACCCAACGCAAGGTTTTTTTCACCGACAATTAAGTGGCACCTTAAGCATTAGGGAGCCCTTATAATTTAGGGGATGAATTGACGACCCCGTAACACTTAGGTGAAGTATAATTTTAGATATCCTTGCGAGATATCCTTCCGACTTCCGAACAATAATTACTCATAGTGATAAAATAGGATAGTGACCATGATTTATTTGAAGGAATAGAAGCAATTTAAGTTATAGAATGTTTAAGTGACCAAAATTTGTTTTATTACTACTCATTAGCAGCCCCATCTGTCTTTTTCTTTAAAATGGTTTCTTTGTGCTGGACCAGTAAATTTATCAACTCTTCGTTATCTTCTAGTGAAAAATTTGGTGCTTTTTCCTCTTTTCTGATATATTTAATTGTAATATTATGCATACACAACAACCAACAACAACCAAATATTGTGAAACGACAAGACAAGACCACAGATTAAAATGTCACAGTGATTTTTAGGCACAAAAAAGTAATTTTGCAACTTTTTTTTAATTTATCTAATATTTACGAGCCGTAGAACCTCCTTTTTGAAAATTAACTGGAGTTAATAACGTTAATTTAAGTGTTTTATTTGTTTATTTCAGCTAAATATCAATAAAATTGTTAACTCAAATATTTATCGACAAACGTTGACGTAGTACCTCCGCACTGAACGTCACCTAACTAGGGGACGCTTACTTAGGTAGCCCTTAGGATGGTGAAACAGAATTTAGGTTAGGGGATGATTTAGCCCCTAAGATAAGGGGTCTTAGTTAAGTTACTGTTTAGAGGCTGTTGGTAAAAACGGGCATTAGGCTCGTATTTATAAATCTGACTTCCGTGCGCGCACCATCTCCACCGGGACGGAGCAAAACAGTTGTGCGGTTTCACTAATCTTTAGGTATAGGAACTTTGTGAAATGAGTGAAATTTATTAAACGGGTCAAATAGTACCAGATACTTCACTGAAAATTATGTTACGTTGAACTTACCGATGGTGCCGGGGAACCAGGCGCACAGAGGGTTCCGTTGCAGGTCACTACTGCTGTTCCCCACGCGGATCTCCAAGTCCTGTAGGGGCTGGTGACCTGGAGGAAGATTACATTTTAAATATATGACAAAATTTAGACTATGTAATGTAGAATATAGCAAGGTTTTTAAAAATTAGTTTTTTCATTGGAAGGGTGAGTAATAAATGTACGCATCTATAAAGTGTACTTAGGATTAAATGTGCTGTCACGTTCGCATCAACGAAATTAATCGAGATGAGATTGGCGAGTTTAATTAATAAATAATTCTAAATGGCCAAAATACTTTAAAATCCATTAAAAGAAATGCTCTGTCTATCAGTACGGAGTAGCAAAAATCTATTTTGGTATAAAGTTATCGCCAATTGGATGAACCTCCTTGTTCACAACGCTTTAGAAGGCCTAAATTTAAATTTTCATCTGGTACCAAATCAAAGAAAACCAAATAGAGAAAGGTGACAAAAGAGCTGTCACGAAAACAAAACACAGACTTGATAAATTTGCTTTGTCGATGAAAATGATTCATAAATGGTTTACTGACTTAGTGTGTTTGTACTAGCCAAAGGGGTGCTGAATATCCAGGATGCCGAGCTGGTATGATTAAAGTGAGCGAGTGTCAAGACACTAGGCATCTCAGACAAACGTGTACGCAATATCTTATATCAACATTTAGATATGGAGAAGCTGTACGCTCTACGGGTGCCGCGTTTACTGACTGTTGATCAAAAACGCATGCGTGACCACTTTGGAGGCAGGTTGGGCGTTATTCTATCGTAATAGAACTGAATTTTTATAACAGTGGACAAGCCATGAATCCACCTCCATACACTGGAAGCCAAGCAACGAAATCTTGGAATGCTATTATGCCAATTTCTGGGACCTATTTAAAAAAAATTGCCTGAAAAACGATAGTATTTGGCTCTTCCACCAAAAAACGCATGACATATGCGATTGCCATGGCCAAATTCCAAGAGCTGCGCTATGAGTTACTTTGTCACCCACCACAAGCGCCGATTAGGAAAGGACAAGTAAATATTAAGCTCCGAAGATATCATTGCCGAAACCAATGCCTATTCGGATGTGTTGCCATACCTGCCGTGGAAGAGATCGAAAAGCTAAAGAAAGCGTTTCAAATGAAGTTCAGGAGTCAGAACGAAACTACGTTGAACAATAAATAATGATTTAATAAAAAAGTTATTCCATGTTTATTTTACTATACTATTATAAAAGGAACAAGGATATTATGCTTGTATCGATACATTCTAAAACTACTGAATACCAAGGATCCAGTTATGTGGATGAAACCTGACCGAAACCTGTAGTAGAAACGCGTAAATATTAAGATTTTTAGTTTCTAATGTGAGATATGTTTTTGTTATTATTTTTCATATTATTTCGATACTATGTATGCAAATGAAGGGTCGCGTAAAATCTGGTTATTCTTCAAATTGCCTAGTGTACCTCAGATTGCGTTATATTCCCCAACACGTTCAAATGTAAATTGTAAATCGTATGATGGACGACATTGTACCAGTCGTATACATGCATATCTTAAAACCGCACCGTAACTGGATAGTATTAATAGTGGACGCAATTTGCTGTTTTTGGAAAAGCTGGTCCAAATCGTTGATACCTAAGTAACATTATTTAGAGTTTAGCACTTCCCAATGTTTATTATCAGACAAAAATATACGTATTCTCGTGATGAATATAATGTTACTTGAATGATAATTCTTTTGAGACAATGCTATTAAGAGAAACTGTAACTGAATCCATGACAAAAACCTTTTAAGTAACCTTTCTGTGATCTTTCTATTAACTTGACATGAGCTTGTATTATATTTCAATAAAAGTTCGCCATTGAACAACTTATCAAGATTTGATATTAGTAAAATCAATCCATAATTGAATTTATGAATAAAATTTTGAAAACATAGCAAAGAAATTTAAAGAGGCGTATTGACAAAGATTTGAATGAAAAGACAGTCTTTGTACCAGGATAGTTTCTTGTAACAGAATATATCAAATGGGCGAGGTGACTTTAAATTTTTTTAAGTGATTGCGATTTTACGTTTCTATAATAACTTTACCCGTGCGTTACCACTGGTAACAAACCAAACCCCTGAAATATGCAGATCCTAAACAAACCCAGAAAGCAAATATGGCGAAACGTAACTACGAAAATTAAATAAGTTTTTTTCACAACTGCCGGTCCCAGGAAAATGAATTAAAACTTTTGAAATCGCACTCGGATTGCCGATACAGTGGTTCAGCTTTGCAAACACGTTCAGAACGTTTTTTAACTTGTGTAAATACGGCGGTGGTGCTGAAAAAATTCGAATTTGCAAACGGTGTAGATTGCATGTAAGAAATAATTTTTCGGGGTGTTGGTGTGCAGTGGGTGAATCTTGTTTGCAGGTGTGCAGAGGATATTCGAAGCTATTCGGAAGTATCGATCCGTGAATCTAGGCTAAAGGTATACCAAACGTGAATAATGCAGTCTCATAATAAATATGAAAAGCAGGCAACGTATTTGACAGTGAAGTAATTGTTTATTGAATACACGGTAAAGTTTTTAGAAAATTTCTTATTAACGTTTTCGTCCAACAATATTTAACAAATATCCAAAACTCCCAATCCAACAGCATTAGAATATAGATTTAATTACGAAATTCTAGAGTTCGCATTTTATTGTCAGTGTAATAGCGAGTTATGATAATTTGAGTGCAGTGGAGATACGTGGGTGATTTGGGAGTGAGGAGGAGGCGGAAGCTATTGTTAGGCGCGGCGTGTTTAGACAAAGGTTGCCCAGCTACTGGCAGTTGGAACATCCAGGGTGTACCTACCTAGCGCTTCCAGTGTACCTGCGAGTCAACTTTTACAATATTCCCGGGAATATGTTTCGCTCCATTATTGTAACGGACGCGCGCAGTTTCTAGAACTAATTGATGTTTCCTTCGTAGTTTAGGTTTTAATGTTAGGGTATTTGAATCTCAGTTATTTTTTTAATTTCTCTTATTTGTATTTTGTGGTAATTTGGACACTGGATTTGTTTCGGTGTTTTATAAGTTTAAAATTAAACATCTTTTTATTATTTTCCGTCAGTTAAAAATCGAATTTTCACTTAATATCTAACAGTTTCATGCGTTATTACGAGTATCACGCTGTACCTACTCGTAATTCGTCGTTAATATATCGTGATTGATAAAAAAAATCTGAAAACAATTTAATATCTTCTTAAAGAATCTCTGAAAGTATCTCTTTTCTCTTAAATATTGAAAGGGGAATTTGCAATGCGTGCTTCACAATACAAATAAAACGATTTAGGAACGAGCGGTCTACTTACGGCGCGGCTGTGCTACAAGCCGGAGGGTAGTTTCAAAGACTGTTGAATGCCCGCCTGTTGAATAAGGGGATGAGGGTAAACGATCGTCGTGTTTGCTGTTTTGGTTTTTGTATAAACGCTATAATGTGGTTTGAAGTTGAATTCCAGGCCTATACAAGTGATTGATACTGGCTAGAGCAGGTTTATTTCTTTTTTTTTTTTTTTTTTTTTTTTTAATTTATTAGGACCAACAAACAGTTTTACAATCGATGTTACTAAATAGTAGATCTAATACGAAATATGTAATTGTAAGACCAACTTCGTTAGCCACAGGTAACTACAGGTGAGAGATGAAAGTATCTATGTTGAGGCGGTAAGGTAAGTAGATTACATTTACAAAAAAAGTACTTAATACATTACAGTGAATTAACCACTCAAATGTTTACTAAAATGAATTATTATTACATCGAATTATTATTATTTAGGACTTCTATTATTTTATTTCGAAAGTAGCCCACAGGGGTAGCAAAGATATCAATATGACCAAAGTGTTCATTATAGTTAAGAAAGAGTCTATTCATAGGAGCCCTTTTGCCAGCATTTGTGCGGCACATTTTAGTAGCAAATACATGTTGCTTACGGGCTGCACGCATATGCGATCGAGTAGGAACCAGATAAAATATCCTATTTACTAGGTCAACACAATCATAGCGGTTATGACATAGATCATACAAAAGCATAACTTCTAGTTGATGACGTCTAGACTTTAAGTCTAATAATTTGTAACTCTTCAGTAAATCTTTATAAGATAAATAAATACGAGCACATCTATACTGCATACTCTTTAAGAATTTTTTCTGTATGTCTTCTAAATTATTTGCATATCGTTTATAAAACGGGTTCCATATTGAAATTGCATACTCTAATTGTGATCTAATTAACGTTTTATACATATATATATAGGTACTTGGTTTTTTGAAGTCTTTACATGCCCTCATCACAAAACCAAACATTTTGTAGGCTTTGTTACAAATTGTATCAATATGCACATCTAGGGTCAATTTGCTATCCAAGTAAACACCCAAATCTCTTATAGTATTTACCTTCTCCAAGACAGAGCCACATAACTTATAAGTGAATTTAGTGGAGTTTCTTTTCCTGGTGAAAGATATAAACTTGCATTTGTTTAAGCTAAGACTAAGATTATTTACCAAACAGTATTCTGTGAATCGGTTAAGATCATCTTGTAGGTGATGTAGGTCTAATGAGTCATGAACTATGTGATATATTTTTAAGTCGTCCGCATATAAAAGAAATTTACTATATTTAAAGCATGTGTGGATATCATTTATAAATAATATAAAAAGGAGGGGCCCTAGAATGGATCCCTGAGGTACACCCGAACTTATATTTACTGAATTCGACTCATAGCCATTTATCACAACTTTCTGTGTTCGATTAAGTATGTATGATTTAAACCACCGCCAGAGATTCCCCCGGATACCATTAAACGCCAACTTGTCCAATAGTATTCTATGATCCACTCTGTCGAAAGCCTTCCGAAAGTCCGTGTATATACTATGCGTTTCCTTATTAGCATCTAAGTTTTCAAAAATGTCTGTTACATAAAGGAGTAAATTACTATTAGTTGATCGCTTATGAACGAAACCGTGTTGTTGAGGAATAATTGTTGAATGTAGGATGGGATATATATTATTATGTACCAGCCTCTCGAAAAGCCTCGACAGAGCGGGTAGAATAGATATTGGACGATAGTTTTCTACGTTGAATATAATGTGGTTTGAAGTTGAATTCCAGGCCTATACAAGTGATTGATACTGGCTAGAGCAGGTTTATTTCAAATGACATATGTCAGTTTTAATTGGGGGGCGTAAAAAAAACAAAAATTAAAATCAGATAGTTCCTTGCACTCTTTGAATATACCGTATACTATTACGTATTAGTCACGTATTAATATCTCTATATTATCTGTTTAATATATGGTGTTCTTAGTACAAAGTTAATTATCAGAATACATTCAAACATCAATACCATGGGAATAGCAGGCAAAGGTAAATTATGCATGTATGCTCAGCGGCGGTGCGAAAGCGCTACGTGGGACTTTTTGGGATACCCTAGTAACAGTTTCACACTATTCATGAATACCAAGCATCCAGTTATTGCAATATTATTGTTATAACTCCTGTGCGATGATCCCCTTTTAGAATAGGAGATGTTAGACTTAGAATCTCCTAGTCTGAGATAGTCTCCTTAGTATCGTAGTTCCTATAGTACCTCCAAATCAAGATTTGATATTTAATAAATGTTATAAAGCTACTAATAAAACTTAACCAGGTAGTAGAATTCGATAAGCTCTTTAAATCAGATTTAAACAAGAAAAACACTGATCTCTGACTTTGCATATTCAAAATACCTCCTTAGATTTTACAACAATGCGAGTCCGTAAATCTTTTTCTTTTCATAAAAAGTAGTAAATTTGTATCTAAAACTGTTGTTAAAAATTAATTAAAGCCTGTAAAATTAACAAACGTTTCAGTTTCAAATGGAATCTGTTAGTCAAAGCTATGCCAGCTTTCGGCTCCAAACAATTGAAAAGTTAGTTTTGCAAAAAACGGAACACTGTGCACTGAACAAGCTGAAGTTGTTCACGAAACTCGTAATTTTTTTTTAGGTAGGTTTTCCTAGACCTAATAATTATATAGAAGTACTAACTGATAAATATAGGTGTGCTGTTCCAGGTGTTATTTTAATAAACAACAAGAAAGAGGAGACACACTTTGTTGCCCCAGAACTTCTCTTTTTTTCTCTTCATTTATGAAATGATTTGGATAATGATCTCACTTTGTGACACAGGGTCCTTTCATCTTTCGGAGACACTCGTGACAGTCAAGAAAATCGAGATCCGAAACAAAAGTACTATTCCCTTACTTTCTAACCAATCAAAGCAATGAAACAAATTACCACAGCATCCTCTGGTGGTAACCCTGACGACTTTGACGGCGTAGTGCCTCAGGAGGTCGACTTGCCACCAGGGTGAAGCTTCCTTCTGGGTCTCGGTGCACCTCTTGCCGTCGTGTTCCGTGGTCTTCTCCCCGTCGTTGCCGTTGGCTGCAGCGCCGCCTCGCACAGTCGTCGACTGGTTCGCGGGCTTGCGGAAGGCTACATTGGTTCCTGGAAGAAGACAGGACTTTAGTGTAGGAAAGATACATGAGTTACATGAATCTTCTAGTTCTAACAAAACTTGTAAATATACACGCAAGTTCGAATTTGTTTCTTATATCAATATGACAGAGCAGTTTTTATAAGTTTAAAGTTCTCTCTTAGTCCTACAGGTGTGAAGCTACTGTGATTTAGAATAATGTTTCGAGTTTATTTTCTACGATGTTATTTAATGAAACAATCAAAACAAACGCATCAAACAAACGCAAAAGCCTGGGCGCTGTAGCGTTTAAGAATGTTTTTTATACTCCATTTGATACTTAATGGTGAGCCGTCGTAATAAAATCTTCTGCGTCGGTCCGATATGTCTTAATTATTAAAAACGCCCTTGTTGTACAAGGTGACTTTAAACACCGGAAACCATATGTTTTGTCTATGTGTGTATACATTGAAACCCCGAAAATACACATCTATATCCAACACACTAATGAGACGGTGATGGAAACTTCTAAGTTGAAGCCACAAAAAATTATAACAAAGCGGCTGTTACAAATACAACAAAGGATAGTGCATTCGTTGTAACCAAAACCCGAACGGCATTAGCCGGGTTACATTTTTACCGCCCGTTCATCTACATATACTCGAATTTGCCACGATTTTACCGCCCAGCTATGCCGATCATTGCCGAATATATGGGTAACGCCCCTTAAAATAATCACGTACACTCCATTAAAAAAATCTTACATGTAGATTAATTTTGATAGTGAATAAAGATTCACTTACATCGACATAAAGCTCAGAGTCCAGTTTTCAATTTAGTATAAGCTGAACACCAATTTGCCAGTATAGGTAAGTAAGCCTTGCCGCAAGCCGAGATTGCTATTGAATTGCATTAACGCGGTGCCTCTCGATAGTACACTAGGACTCACAAATGTCAGACAACACGTGTATTGCTCGTTTTAGAGGAGCTATGTGACAGAGACTATTTGTAGGTATATAGGTACTGTAAAATCGGTATTAGGGTGGTAGCGTAGCATTCCAAATCGATAATAATACATTTGTTGTGTTTGTTTTTTATTTATTTAGGGAGGCGTATATCTTCTATCTTACCTGATGTAAACTGAAGATGTTGACGAATACTTCTCTTACATACAGCCAAGAAAAACCTTTTTACTTTACTTTGTAATTTTGAGGGGTTATTTTATGGAAAAAAAGACTATTTCCAAACTTTGACAACGCGGACCAAAAATAAACTGTGTAATTTTATGTTTTGTGCCACAAAGGAGCACACATAAACACACGTTCTTCAGCACACATTTATATAATAGCTGAAGCTTTTTGAACATTTTTTACTTTATCAGGTCCCCCTAGATATTTAATTAGCAGATCATCAGACAGACATTGCAACTGACTATGCTTCTCGAAACCAAACAATACGTCAGTTATGAATGACCTGAGGATTCAGTTCAGATTCAATATTTGGTTGATGTCCATCCGCAGCGGTTACGGGCGTGCGGCCTTAAGCGAATATTAAACGAAATAAAATACTTACCACAGAAAGGGACCTCATTGGTCCAGTCTCCTCTAAGCGTGCACTCTCTCTGTCTGGCCCCGAAGAGCTCGTAGCCATCGTCGCAGTCGTAGGTGGCGACTGCTCCGGGGACAGTGTCGGGGGCACTTAGAGACACACGCGCGTTGTACGGCACAGCGGGGTGGCCACAGCGACGATCTGTTGGAAGCAAATGGCGTTTTTAGCTTCATGCACAATGAAAAAAGGGTTTGTAGGTCATTTAACATTTTCATTTCACAGTATGTTACGTACATATTACAGTATTATAGATACATGTACCTACACCTTCGAACATGATACAAGGCATTGTTGGCAATCTCTGTAGTTAATTCAAAAGTTGGTTGAGGAGGGCGATGGATCCTGGATCCCGCGTTAACTCGTGAACGGGGGCCGTTTGAGGGTGTTCGTCGTTTGGGTACTCGGGGGGAGGGAGACTTGCCAAGCTAACAGATGCAGATAAGAATAATTTTGTATTGACATAAAGAGACACTGTAAATTGATTTTGCTAAAATATACCTGTGAAGTTTCTTACCAGTTCTTCTTTACGAAGGTTTTTCTGAACTGGTGTGTGAGTCATTGTCAATTGAACAAGTAACTGTCAATGTTGAGAAATAAATATTTGAATTTGAATTTCTTGATTTAAGTAGGTTTTGATTCTTGCTTAAGCGCCTTAATATGCCGTCACGCAATATTCAGACAGTCTAAGTCTAAATCATAAAATGTGCTCAGACTTATTTCAGGCTTATCTCAGCTAGTTATCAAATAAAAAGTGGCTTTATTTTAATTTATATAATATACAAATTAAGAAAGCGCGTGACAATGTTTTGTAAAATGGGAGCCATTATTTTCATCCCTGTACAGTCTTAAACGAAGGCGCTTTTTGTTTGACCATTGAGCCTATGATAAATAAAAACAAAAATTATAGATTCCAGCCTAAATAGAGTAATCTTGTAATAGTAACATCAATCGGAATCATAATTAGATTTTAGGACAGTCTCAATACCGTCTTACAACGCTTTAATACTTTAGTCTAAAAAAATTAGGTCGCAACCTAGCAGCCACGCCAGTTTCTAAATACGACCTCGCTTTAAGATATCGACATGCGATCTCGGTTTCACTACCAAATATTGCTTATATAATGCCATTTTCAATATCAAACCAAAGATTGTATACACAAAATGTCTCATTAAGCCTAGATATTTTGACCCTATTTAATCTGAATTAAGCACTCAGGCAATCAAATTAATATAATTAATACCTTCATGATGTTGTGATGGCCTTTATACAGGGTGTCCTGGAAATCAACTTCAAGCCGGAATCGGGTGACAGGCCAAGCCATGACAGTTATCAGATAAATATAAAAAAATATAGGTCATGTACTTTTCAAACTAAAAACAAAAAATAATTTAGAAAACTTGCCACCCTTCGATGACACCCGTTTCAGACTCGACATTGATATGTAGGACACCCTGTATCGCAACCACTAAGCTCCGTAATGCAAACTACATTGCAACTCAATAAACTTTACCAATTAGTCAGATACCCGCAATAAGCGGACTAACAGGACAAAGGCATCAGACATGCCACGACAACATTCATTTCAATGGAATTAATTCTCGTGCAGTCGAATGTTACGCTAAAGTTTAAACTTTCAGTGATATGAAAACAGTTCCTAATCATATTTGGTATGCACCAAACAGTTTTGTTTAACACAAGTTGCTAATATATTTGATTTTCAAAGAGATTTTGTTAAATAGCACAAAGGTAAGCCAAGGGCTAGTATTGCACACGCATCAAGCTCGGTAAGGTTATTCTTAATTCTATTTTGATCCCTAATAACATGAAAACTACTGTTTTTGCTATAAAAATAGTCACGATCTGATGATAAGTAGCATCCGCATCCATGGACACCAGTAATAGGTGTTATATTTATTGATAGTAATTATGATTCAAATTCAAATATTTATTTCTCAACATGGACAATGAAGATCTGGCAAGAAACTTCACGGGTATATTTTTTTTCCAAATAAATTTACAGTGTCTCTTGTGTCTGTACAAAATTATTCTTATCTGCATCTGTTAGCTCGGCAAGTCTCCCAAGATTATTATACTTAGGACAAATATTATAAGATTAGTCTAACAAGATCATTATAATGACCCATGATGCGTTACCGACTGAAGGCCTCAGTTCGAATTACCTATGTTCCAGTGATTGCACTCTCTGTTCCTTGCCTTTGACCGGAACACAACCACGTAAACCTGATTATTTGGCAGTCAAACTAACGGGGCTGTAGAACCGCGACAGCCGAAATCTTATCAGAGACACTCTACTACCATGAATTTTACGCAGAAGATACATTCGTCTGATAAGAAAAAAATGCTGCTTTGAAATCTGACTATTCGTTCATGCCTGGGCCTTTGACAATTCAATAATATAATAATAATAATAAATCCCCTGACGAACACACCAACTGTACGGCCTCAAAGTAAGCAGAGCCTGGGTTATGGTTCACCGTACAGCGAACTGGAGGGAACCCATGTTTGTTCGGGTCAACAACTGACCCGAACAAACATTTGTTGATGAACATTGTGTTCATCACACAAATGAATGCCCCAGTCGGGACCCAAAACTGGGATATTAGGCGTACTTACTAACCACTACGGTAATCGGTCGTCAATATGTGATATTGTATTGTGTCTGTCTGAAATTTGAGCTGTAGAAAACAAAATTTCCATCTTAGATTCATGCTTTGTATGGGTATATATATTTCGAAAAGAAAAACAAATTCCAAGTTTTTAATTCAAGCTAAGCAACCGCTTGAAACCGAACATAGACTTCACTACATGAGCTACTAAGAGCCGGTTCATTATTTATTTTAATGCTTGTATCTGGGTTAAATGTCACGCTTGCTGTGCTTCGCAGGAGTTAGTTTTAATTATGTAATTATTGAAGTAGCAGAAGAATTTCAAGTTTTTATTGTTGATATTACGTGCCGAGTTAATTGTTTGATTGCGTGTCTTTGGTAACGTATTCAAATCGTCTGGAATGTTAGATTCTATAATATTGGTGAGACTTAAACTTGAGTTATATCCATAAAAATGTACAACCTGAAACACAATAGTTTTAAATTGTAAAAATATTTAGGGTTTTGAACCAAGTTTAAGTATTGATCGCAGATTATAGGAAAAATATGATAAGTAATTTTTTTTATAAAATTAATATTGCTTTTGAAAACTTTTAAACTTTAAGTACGAAGAGAAAATAGGAGTAAACACATCTAATGCAGACACGTTCAACGTACCTACGCTTCTGTTAAATTACAAAAATTTTCCAAATTACAAAAATATAGAGTGTTGTAGTACAAAAATCATATTCGAGTTTTGTTTAAACAACAACACCTGACACGATTTCATATAAGTAACTAAAATGCAGTACCGTGGGGTATATACGTTTTATTTTTTATTTTTATCCGTAATATGTTCAAGCAATACCATAACACTACTTGTTATTATGACAAGCAACTAATGCGTATGTTAGATTTTGAGAAAAATTAACGTAACGGTAAAGAAATGTATCTTTTTTACATGTTACATGTCATTTATGATCGATACCTAATCACTTCCCAAGGTTTTTTGAACACCCTGTATGATTCGAAAAAAATTAATTCTCCTACCACTCGCAAAACAAAGCCATAATATCCAATCCTACATTTGATATTTTTTTTTAATTTTAAAATGCATATTTTTTACTATTTTCTCTTTTCAGTTTAATAAATATTTACGAAACTAAATTCAACGAATTTCATTTTGGGTATGTGTAGTTCGAATAAAATCGTTTCCTAGAACGTTACAGAATTCATAATATATTTTAAACGAGTTATTGAAATATTTCCGTAAAAGAGTTTATTAAAAATTCTTCGCTTTATGTATGAAGAAATATATTTTCAATAAATATTCAATACACTGCGTTCTTGTGATTTTCCATATTTATGGTAAAAATAAAGTTTAGGATTAAATTTCCAAACAGGACAAATTCGAATTACTCTCAAATTGATGAAATGATATCGAATTATGATTTAGTTTTTCGTTAATCAGTAAATTTTTCTTTTCAATATATCAATGGCACAATCAAAAAAGCTTAGGACCCAATTACGAATCAGCTATTTTCTACTTCAAGGGAAAATGATCTCAATCTAAGTGATATTAATGGCGATATTAATAATAAATGATATTTATAATAGAACAATGGCGGTTCCCCATGTAGTGCATTTTTTCAATTATTCAAATAACATGCAAGTTTTATGCGAAATATTTGTTTTAAGTTAAGTATAGAAATTTATATTTAATGATATATATCCCGAACAATTTGAGGTTATGTTTCCGAGAGGCTTTCTAGTTGCCTACGGGCTAGGTTTTAGTAAACTTAAAAAGTACGTAAGACCATATTTACTAGCGCCACCTATCGTAAACCTTATTTATTATTCTGCCGAGCTGTCAGAAAATACCTCGTTTAAATTCAAGTAGAGGTATAAAATTGAATATCAAGTTTAGGCCTTCAAATAGTCACGCATTTACAATTCATATATTCATATAATATGTACAAATATCCTATAGAAGACGATATTCTTCGAACCCATATTTTTAAATTTAAATTATTAAATTTTTTTATATTTTTCTGTATTTAAAATTTCCTCCCCAAGACGTACACACTCGTACTTACATTATTGTATTTTATCAAAACCACTTGTTTTAATTGTTGCGTTGCAGCTTCCCTGTTATAGTGTTTCGAAAGAGTGCTTTCGTCAATTTGGACATTGTCACGTTAATTAATGAAAATTAAATTAACATAGTTTTTAGCAGAGGGTGACAAAGGGTTGCGCGGAAATTGTTCATTCATTTACATTACGGCTCGTTACGTTAGGTTTTGGTTTGCATCGAAACCGGTACATAATAATTAATTTGGTAAAATGCAATCGAATTTTTTTATAACACACTTTATGTAGACTTCGCAAAATATTACTTATTTATATTATTTATTTTAGCCAACTAAGGCTCACTTGCTTGGATTAGTGAGTTAACTACGTCATTTGTCTCCGTCTCTTTCTTTTCCCTTTGGACTGATAGAGGCATAAAGCCTATTGCCTCAAGGCAACGAGGTGTCCCTTCACTGTTACAGCAATCGGCTTGATGTACGGAAGTTGTTAAAACTCATTGGTATATTTGACTGTCAGCCGAAATCGAACCATCCACCACTGCACGACTGACGCTCTCTAGAGCCTTACAGGTTACATTTCATCATGACAGACGGTAAGGCAGCTACATGGTTAAAACCTCATGAGACTTCTTGTATCAACTACTACAAAAATAATAACCTTTGATCCTTCAATTCCATATCTAATTATGTTATAATAAAAAATAATAATAAATCACATACACATCAACTGTATGGCCCCAAAGTAAGCAGAGCTTGTGTTATGGATGACCATACAGCGAACTGGGGGAAACTCAGAATAAACATACATGTATAAATAACAAGAACCATGACTCGAGAACAAACATTTATGTTCATCACACAAATGAATGCCCCGGCCCGGACTCAAACCTGGGACTTTCGGCGTATGAGGTATTGCTACAAACCACTACTCGGTCGCTCATAAATTACTATTACGTATATATTAAGTATGTACATAAGTTCCAAAATTATGCCTCTGTAGGTCTACTTGTTATATTTTCCATAAATTAAAGATTGTGTAACGAACGACCGTTTGTAGCCATTACGATACACAAATAAAATAAATGAAAACATTTGTTGGAAACAAAAAGAAATTCATGATCAAGTTTTAGTTCGTATTTAATTATTACGGAGCAACACAGTCGTAAAGGACTTCATTAGTTTGCCCTTATTATACTCCAAGTTAGATCTCGACTTGCCCACAATAAGACATGATTGAATAAAATCATCACGCGTACTGTTTTCATTTCAGTCAAATAAAGTATTCTATATGGACAGCGCAGGTATTGAAAAGATAAGTACCTAAAACCTCTTAATATGTACATAAAATAAAAAATAAAAAATATTACAGCTCCCAACCCTACTCATCCTAATTATCGCTTAACATTACTTGAGTATGAAATATCGCTAAGAAGGATAATTGGGTATAATCCGTAGTAAACCATTAGCAGGTAAAAGCTGATTTTAAGGGGAAGAGCTTACCTAAAGAGCCCTTGATTTTTTAATTTGTTTTCAACAATGACTTTTACAAAAACAGAATAAACGTAAGAAAATAAACCTAAAGTATCTGTCTTAAGGAGTTAATTTGCGACATCACTCTACCGATTGACAAATAAAAAACTTTAAAGTGGAATAAATTGAAGGATGTCAAGACAGCCAGTTGCTGTCAACTGCAAGCCCAGATACCATTTATTTAACATAGCAATTACTGTTAACAGCCTAAGCAAAAATGTCGGCAAGTGATGCTTGCGTGCAAACGCATCATTCTGACGAACGCGTCGCTCGCAATGAAATGGCACGCGGTGAAGTAACCCTTCCGCGTCTCTCTTTACGATTCTAAGAAGAAAGCTTATAACAGACGCCGCGTTCAGAAGACATTTCATTTTTGGCTAGCACGATGTACGTACTCGTTCGAAATGTATGAAAACATGTGGTATTATATTCTAGTTTGAACCAAAGAAGAAAACATCATGTGGCCATACCGCAGTGCTTTTTTTTAGAAATGGCCAGTTTATTTATGGCCCTATTAGCCTTTAAATTTCACCGGACTTTCTACTGGAGTGCCGTTTCCATACTCCGCCATGTCTTTTTAATTATAGTTTTTTTTAAATCGATATTCTTTTCAACCAGAACTAATGTTGTACTTAAATTACTTTTATTTTGGTTACAATCGTTCTGTATATATTTACTTATGGCAATAAATATATTTGTATATATGAAGCATAGGTCCTATTTAATTTTGTGTTATAAAGGAGTAGGTTGGTCTATATTTGTGATACATGGCCGACGCAGACTCAGTAATAAACTAAATGAACTTGACCTGGATTAACTTAATTGTCGTTTGAAATAAGTACTTAGAATAGTAGTTTTACCAGTTATAATTTTTTTTCCACTATTTAATGATTAATTATATTGGCGAATCAATAAACGTAATATTTCTTAATATTATCAAACCATTATTTACTGACAAAGTCAATAAGATACGTATTTTATAAATTGCTTAGATATCTATAGTACTAGAAAGTTAGAAAAAAAACATATTGATCCCTTAGAAGGTGTGAACGTAAAAGCCAACAGTACTCTATAAGCCATAAGTGTATTTTACCTATATTTATAACCGCAACAATAACTTTCTAACTTTGCTTAGAATCCGCACAGTGCGTGGCGGCCTTACAATCAGATACACGAGATAGATGCACACGACATGTGATCGTTATGTGAAAGACATCTATTCACTTCCCACTTTTCTCGGCTAAGAACTATTCTATAATTGCTGACTTTTGGCCGCGACTTCGTCCGCGTTAACTCCTGTTGGCGGCACAATTTTAAGGCAGCTCATGTGTTATTATGGGCTATATATTCACTTAACCATTCACGTCGTTACACAGTGCGTTACGGTGAGTAACAGGAATACAAGTTTCCATATTGTTATTCAAATAAGGCATTTGAATTAATTATCTGTAATATTAATCGCATTTTGAAAAACCAATTTTATATTAACTAATCATTAATTATTATAAAAGAGTCAAAAACACTATGAGAATTCAAACTCTGAAAATGATGCCCTGGATCATCTGTTGCTATGCATTCTGTTATCTGCGTTATCTACAGTACGTGGACTGAGGTAAATATTAGTTATTGAAGGAGAGGTTACCATCTAGCAGAATTATTAACATTTTTAAGTTTTTGACAAACCTGCTGAAACCACCCTTTAGTTTGGTGAGGTTAGGTTTGGTTAATGTAGTGGGTTACTCGTACTATTTCCATTTCTTTATTTTCTCGATGATAGCTCCTGTGAAAGCTTGTGCGAGCGTTTTTTTTACATTATGTATGCATTATTTTATAAAAATGTGACGTTAACACACGTACAAGGTTATATAATATCAGAGTCGGAGAAACTGATAGGGATGGAGCTATATCGATAAACGTAACACGATAACAGACCCGATATTTTTTTACAAAATTTAAGAAACTAAACTACTGCCGGATAATTTTGCACAAATTTATTAACTAATATTATATTTCTAATGTAATTAAGTAATGTAAAAAATTAAGTAATGCCAACTTCTTTAAAATTTTCGAAGCTGTTGTAAAATAAGTAGGTATAGGTAGGTACTCGACAATGAAACGAAATAATTATAACGACAGGTAATCTATATTTATTTATTTTAATCAAAATCTGATGAATCGGCACTGTCACTCGATGAGCTCTCCCCAACATTTATTATAAGTTCCTATTCTTGTATACTAGGTCGGAATGCGTTGGTCCTCCGGACCTAACCATGCCATAATCGGAGCGAAGCGATATTTTCCTTATCAATTGTTTTAGTCTAACGGACTTTTTTGGGTTAGCTTTAAATGAAATAATTCGATACAAACATTTATGAAAAATCATATGGTCAGCTGATGATGACCGCGTATCTCAGAGATGGTTAACAGTGTCTAGTTTTAATCACATCTGCATTTAGTCTGACTGTTAGAAACGGTTTCTTTTAGGTATTGCGTGGCAGGAATTAAGGTTAGAAATCGCTGCGAGAATTCAAAACAAACATTAGAGCCTATGCGTGTCAATACAAATCCTATAACAACAATTCATCAGTCGGAAATTTATAATTCTAAGTGTTATAAGTTACCAAAAAACAATCGCCAAATCTCATTTGTTATAACACTTTATTACAGTTTGACTGGTACTCAACAATCGACAAATATCCTCAAATTCTAGAGAATTTAGATTTCGTGAAAGTTTCTAAGTTGGCAGAAGAAGATAATTTCTCTCGATCTAATGATGCATTTGAACTGACATTCGAACAAAATCAAATAGTTGCGTTTTGTTTCTCCTGTCAATTCGTCTAATTCTTGTTTTTTTGAAACTTTCATGTGAAGAGCAGAATGTATCGTACGTCCTCCAATATTGCTTGCAGCGACGCCAGTAGGAGCCATAAGCAACACACTTCCATTGCCGTGATTTCTTTCGACAACGTTCACCATTTTCCTGATGACGCACGACTTGCCAGTCCCAGCGCTACCTTGCACGATAGACAATCTACCGATATTTGGGTCATTCAGTTGGTTCAACAAATGTTCAACTATTTGATTTTGTTCGGATGTCAGTTCAAATGCATCATTAGATCGAGAGAAATTATCTTCTTCTGCCAACTTAGAAACTTTCACGAAATCTAAATTCTCTAGAATTTGAGGATATTTGTCGATTGTTGAGTACCAGTCAAACTGTCTGTCAATATCACGGTAACCTAAACTCACATCTGATATCGGCTGATTTGGCAGGGCAGCCGCTAGTGTCATCCATTCGTGAGGTTCGTTAACGCGCTGGGCATGATCCTCCGACTCTTCCTCTACTAACTCGGGCAATT
Source organism: Marasmarcha lunaedactyla (assembly GCA_923062675.1). NCBI lineage: Eukaryota > Metazoa > Arthropoda > Insecta > Lepidoptera > Pterophoridae > Marasmarcha > Marasmarcha lunaedactyla. The sequence continues at coordinate 3,848,531 of OV281339.1, read as the reverse complement.
CCCACATACTCAGGTCACTGTTAATGTATGACTCTCTCCAAGTTGTGTGAGTTCTCAACGAATTTTGGTCTCGCCATGGTATATTCAAGAGGAGTTTCTGCTTACAGTAAATCTCGTCCATTTCAGTGTTCTTCCCGAAAGTCACATAAGGCAGAACTTGGAGGACTTGCTCTTTCTTGAATTGGACAAGCCTATTACGAACAAAGTGATATCGAATTGCGAAAGACTTAAAATTCATATTTTCCAATTCAATAGGTCGAGCACTGTATTGGGTTTGCATTGACGAATCAGATGTGAGTTTAGGTTACCGTGATATTGACAGACAGTTTGACTGGTACTCAACAATCGACAAATATTGAATTTTTGATCAGAAAAATGTGAATGTTCGAAATTCTATTTTTCTGATCAAAAATTCAATTTTGGCGCCAATTGTTTGTTTACAAAATTTTTCAATGCTATTTCAATGTAAAAGTTTTTCGGTGATTTTTTCTCAATGGTACATGATATCGAAAAAATTTTTTCGTACTGACCTTGCTATGGTCACTCTAGACTTGTGTGCAAAATCTCGTTTCAATCGGTCAAACGGTGTGAGAGGAGTTCGCGGTGAACGATTATACATTTTGAGTCCATAAGGAGCTTCGCTCGCTACGCTCGCTTCGCTCCAATTATCGAATACCACATGAATTTCCCGACGGCGCTATAATGTTTTGGGTTCTTCTCATAATTTTTTCCCAGTTTTCGGCAGTTACTTCCACACATGCATTTTTTAATAAATCTAACATCTTGTTTGCCGTAAAAGGGGCATGGGTATTGTTTCGAGCGCTGCGTCCTTGATTTGTGCCCATATTAGTTCTATAGCATTGTACTGGCAATGATACGGCGGAAGTCGAAGAACCCAATGACCACATTCGGCAGCTACTTCGTCGATAACGTATATTTTAGGGAGGCTTTTTTTCGATTTTAAAATATTCACTAATTGTGCTTTTAATGAAGTACTATCCACATTTTCGCCATGACGTTGGAGGCATTCATTTATCTCTTGTTTTTTATTGGCCTGCGTCGTCATTTTTTCAATTTGTCTGGAGTGATATGTAGCGTTGTCCATAATAATTACGGACGGTTCTTCCAGAGGTTGCACCATTTCTTTTAACCATCCTTCGTAAATCCCCACGTTCATTTATTCGTGGTAGTCCACGTTTTCTTGAATTTAAAGGCCAGTAAAGCATCTGACACGAATCCTTTCGTAGACCCTGCATGGCATATTGTAAGGCGTTCGCCTTTCCCATTGGCACTGAACTAGTGGAAGCAGCGGTGTCGTCAGTCCAGTCCTTAGATACTGTGTGGTTTGCATTTAACCAAGTCTCGTCAGTGAAAATAACATTTGACCAATCGGATATCTTTTTGGCTTTGCTCAAAAATTCGCAGCGAGCCATAGCAGCGTCGTGACGCTCCATCAATATTTTACGCGTTTCCGATTTTTTATAAGAAAATCCGATTTCTATCAAAACTAAGCTTAATGACGATTTTTGGCCGTGGAACATACCACATTCACGGAAAGAAACAACAAGTTTTTTAAGTGTTGGAATTTCTTTGCGCAAGTATATGACGTATAGCATATATGACGGCGAATAGCATCGGCGTTGAAGTTGTCAACCGATGTCACACGACGTGGTTGGCGTTTATATGGCGGTAATAGCGGGCCACCATTTTGATACTCTGCTTCAAAGTAATTACGAACCTTGATCACCAGTTCTCTCGCCTGCCTGTTCAGAACAGATCCTTTCGGCATTTTGATAATTGACAGCTGGGCAGCAATCAACACGAAGGAACACAAAATACACAACGTAACGTATGGGAAATGTGAAAAAACTCAGCGAACAGAAATGAAGTGACTAGCACGACCGTCTAGTTGTGAGTGTCAGATTAAAACAAACACAAAATGGCGGTAGGCCATTGAGTGTTCCCACCTTTAAAAAATATATTTGAATGTTTTTGTTGTATTTGTCTTTGTTCAAAATATAATAAATATATGCGATCGATGTCATTCCTTTTTTGGCCACAACACTACATTATATCAAATTAGAACTGTCATCGAGAAAATAAAGAAATGGAAATAGTATAGTTTACAATAACAACGCCGTGGTTTAATATACAATAAATTTAAAATATTGACGAACTACGCATAAAAGGAAAGAACTGGCAACTTTTGATAGATACTTAAAAAACTCACAAATGTCAACGTCACTTAAAATGCCTTTCCTTGCAGTAAAAATCATATACATATAATATAATAGGTCTTTACCTATGAAACTGCCGTTTTGCCGTACTGGCCATTTCAAATGAAAATATTTTTTTTTTGACTGATAATTCTAATTTCAAATTAATTTTATTTGACAAACATGGAATTCTTTTTCTAAAATCGTCATTTGTTTAATAGTTAGTGTTTTGTTTTCAATGCATTCGAACATTTTTCGTCATCATGGATAAGTTAAAAATTCGAGTAATTATGGAGTATGAGTACCGTCGTGGCAGCAAAGCGGCACAAGCGGCACGCAACATCAACGACGTTTACGGAGCGAACACTACAAACGAACGCACCACCCGTTATTGGTTTACCCGCTTCCGTTCTGGAAATTTTGACCTGAAAAATGAACCCCGTGGTCGTCCGAAAACTTTGGTCGACAATGACGAATTAAAGGCAATTGTGGAAGCTGATGAAACTCAATCCACGGCTGAATTAGCAGCAGCTTTCGACGTTAGCATCAAAACAATATTGGTCCATTTGCGTCAAATTGGCAAGGTAAAAAAGCTTGACAAATGGGTACCCCACGAACTCAATGACCGCCAGTGCGAAGTACGCGTGGAGACGTGCCTTGCACTGCTCAGCAGGCATACAAATGAAGGAATTCTGAACCGCATTGTTACTTGTGACGAGAAATGGATCATGTTTGACAATCGTAAGCGCTCAGCAAGTTGGTTGGACCCTGGTTCAGCACCCAAACAATGCCCTAAACGAAAACTTACCCCTAGAAAAGTGATGGTCACTGTTTGGTGGTCTAACGCGGGTGTAATTCATCACAGCTTCTTGCCAAACGGGACAAGCATTACTGCAGATGTGTACTGTGAAGAACTGAACACATGATGGAGAAGCTCGCACGTCTCCGACCAGCTTTGGTCAATCGTTCGGCTCCACTGCTCCTGCACGACAACGCGCGACCTCATACTGCACAGCAGACGGTCTCCAAGCTACAAGAGTTGGGGTTGGAAGTTCTCCGTCATCCGCCGTACTCACCAGACCTTGCGCCTACAGACTTCTACTTTTTCCAGAATTTGGATAACTTCTTGGCGGGAAAAAAATTCAATACCCGAGAGGCAGTACAAAATGCCTTTGAAGAATTTGTTGCCTCCCGTCCAGCTGATTTCTTCAAGAAAGGCATCAATAAGCTACCAATGCGTTGGCAAAGATGCATTGATTGCATGGGTGATTATTTTGATTAATAGAAATAAAAAATATATAAAAAAATTACGCTTCATTTATTTCGTGAAAAACGGCAATTTCATAGGTAAAGACCTAATATATTATGTTTATAATAATATATAGGTTGAATAGTATTTGACAGGAAAAAGAGGCTTCCTAGTGTTGTACCGGTCTTAAAAAAAAATGAAAAATGAAAAAATAAAACTATTTATTTGCCAGACACATCGTCAACATAAAATACTTCAATATCTAGTAGTTGCTTCACTTGGCCCTAGCCTGTATGGAAGCAACCATTTCCGATATTTAACCTGACTTTTTTATAATAAAAGTACACTACAGAAATATGTATTTACAATTTCAATACTTAATCTATTGAAAGCAATGTTTTAATTGCTTAAATACTTTTATTATGCTAATACTTGAAATTGGCAGAATTAGCTATTGTGTAGAGTAACAACAGCTGATTACCATAAAACACAAAATAACAATATAACAGGTTAGAGATTATGCGCCTATTTTGAACGATAGAATCTTTGTTTGATCTCCAACTAGCGAGATCCCTCTCTTAGTGTAAATTCCCTGCATACAAATTAACTGAACCAACACTTTATATAACTTACATGTATATATGTATTCACAATTTATACTTAAATAGATTACACAAAAACGCTGTACTGTGTATTGGGTAAGAGAGTATGACTTGACTACTAAATTGTTATCTACGCGGAATGTTTTATTAGTATACTCCTTTTTTACAGTGAATAAGGTTGATAATCGCGATACTTGGTCTTGCATGACTGGGTGCCGGCTGTAGTTATTATGTCAGTCAGCACTCTAAGGATAAAGAAAGGAGAGTGTTTGTAATATTTCGTGACTGGCAGGTGGCCATAATGTAAATCATAATAATTTCTAGTCTTAGAAACATGTTTTGTAAATATGTTGCTATATAACTAATGTAATGTAATAAATGTAGATAAAATTCTTTAAATATATATAACTTTTCTTTATAACACGTATTTACGATTTGTAATACAATGCTTTAATAATTAGGTAATTGTAGATAACCAGTTAATAAAATTACCAGACAAATTTAGCAAGTGTACCTAGAGGCCCAGCATTTAAAAAAACGTTTATGAAAAATCCAATATTAATGTTCACAATATAACGCAGCATCACCGTATACAGTTATCAATCGGTAATTACAGAATTCCTATTTTCCTGTTCTATTAGATAGTCTTCTATTACATAGTGTTCTATTAGATAGAAACCTGTTGCACCTATATACAATAACTATATGCAATATGCTCGTCATCATCCTCGCTTTCAACCAGATGAGCTGGAAAACAAATGCTAGTCCAAAGTCCAATAAAAAAGTTTTACGCTAATGATTAGTTAATTAATGCAATTTACTCGAACTCTGCGAACAAATTTGTTATACTGTGGCGTTGCGCAAACAGGGACACTTGTGTGTCTTGTGACGGACACAACGCACCAGAGAATATTTTATTTTCATATGATCAACATGAAATCAATTACACCCCACGCAGGCAGTATTTGTGTCTAGTTGCTTTCAATTGAACGGTCTAGATCAGCGGAAACTCAAACTTGTGAGTTTTCAAACAAATTGTACGGCGCAAACTACGGTATCTTGTGGTGAGCCCTGGCGTTAACCAGCTTCTGTGCCCGGTTGCCGCCCCGGACACAGCAACTTCGGTGTCTGTGAGGGTGTGCTGTGAGTGCAACAAAAACTACACATTTTTTTAAATAATTTTTGAAAAACAGATTTGTGAATAAACTATACTGCCTACTATACTATATCTTTGGCATGAAATAAATTAAAAATAAATGAATTTAAAAATTTTTTTATCCATTATACATTTTAACCGGACAATTTTAGCAACTAAATCCTGTCTTTTAAAAAAAAACAAAATTTTATTTACGTTACCAAACTGCAACTTGGAGATTTATGACAAATATTCGGAGTAAAAATACAAATTATTTTTCCTTATCCATCCTGCCCAAAATCAATGGTAGTCTTTTTCAGAATTGTGCAATTGAACGACGATTCTTTCAAATAGAATGCAGGGAACCACGTTCAAAATGTATTACGAACTAAAGTTATTTATTCGCCAAAATGATATGACTACATTTATATCGGTAACGTTGTCAAGCGTATTATATTTTCAAGATATTTCAACTTGGAACATTGTAGTCTTGCTCTGGATCGCAACTGCCATTTAAATCTAAACCATATTACTAAAAGCTTTAAGCTCTTAATAGTATTCAATATTCTTGTTTTCGTATCTTATTTAAAAGATTTAATCCCCAGACAATCACACCAACTGTATGACCCCAAATTAAGAAGAGCTTGTGTTATGGACCATACAGCGAGCTGGGGGGGAACCCAGAATAAACATACAAATATAACACCACAAAAACGAATGCCCCGGCCAGGACTCGAAGCTGGGACCTCCGACGTATGAGGCAGGGCTAATAACCACTAAGCTATCAAACAAACTACAGTATACCCAACAGGTAACCGTTTACCCAAAATAATTTGGTATAAACCAACAAAGAATTCTTTCTCTGAAAAGCAATACTTCAATAAAATTTACTTTTCAGTAACTTTTTACGGTACAGGTACACAATCGTAGGTTTATGTACAGACATGTAGGTAAGTGCTACCTAAGAGTTGAAGTAACAACCGATGAGTATACTAACGCCATCTACAGAGAGGGATCAAAACCTTTTGGAACCCACGTTCTTGTTCGTAGTCATTATATTGCAAAGGAGTCGCTGCCGAAATGAGGAAGTCGATCTGATTTACCCTTTGCCTGTTGAGAAAGTTTATGTATTCTGAATGTATGATATTTCTTTATTTCTCTCTACAGGCTTTACGAATTGTATCTTACTGATCTCAATGTATCTCTGAGGTATTTCGCATTAAATGTGACGAATGTTGTCTTAATAATATCATTTGTAGTGTACAAAATCAAGGAAAATATAATAATATGTATGAAGTACCCATAAGGATTAGGAACCTAACCTATGTGAATGTCAAAACTATTTTATAACATAGGTATGTGAGCCTCGTAACAATGAACAACCATAATAAAAATTCGAAATCAAATCCTTCACTCCTCCCACTGGCTATTGGCAAAAACCAAATAAATAAAAGCAGCATTGACTAGCCAAAACATCCACACAATAAGCTTTACAGAAAACAAAATTTAACGAAATTCTAGCTGAAAACAAAAACTTTTAGTTTTACATAAAAGCGTGTATACTCTAATTCGAATTGACAAAAGCTGGAACACAGATCACAGTAGGTGCCGCATTTGTCAGGGCTCTGAGAAATAATATGTGAGAGAGAATGTTAAACAAAAAAGTCTGTGTCGTGTCAAAGGTACGGATTTAAAAAGAGTACCAGTACCGAGCGCTCAAAGGGGACTACATTTTATTTTGACGTACTTTTCGACTTTACAGTCAATGTTCTTTGGTACAATTCGACTTAATAAGATTTTATTCGAACTTTTACTATAACTTCACTTGAGCTTTTGAATTATACATCAACGAACATTAAGCGTAAAGTTTTCTTATCTCTTAAAATAAGACTATAGCCAAATCAGCTAGTTAATTAGTCTAAGTCGTCATTATTGAAAATTATTTAGGAATTCTAATCCCACCGCACCAACGCTTCCAAATGAGTATAGGCATAGTTCTTCTCGAATTCCTGATTATCATTAGTCATTTTAATAAATACAAATGCGAGTAACCGGTTTTATTTATATTTTGACAGAATCTCAATCTCAATATCGAGAAAATCGTGATTGAGGTTAGCTTCACAGTCTCTTGACCTTCAAGTGTTTTTTTTACGTTTTTGTTACGTGATACCTACAATATTACCAACAATTGCCAAACTTATAAAAAAACGACCAAGTTGTCGCATGATTGTAAAAAAATTGTCCTATTTATAAAAGTAATAAATGTTTAAGTCAAAATGACAGCCATGCATACAGCATGAATAATATAAATATATTCTGGGTGATGCAGTTAAACAAATATATATGAGGTTATACCATATAAGGCTCAGTCTAAGTTTAATTAATATCCATTGTTTAAAGATAATAAAGTTTAATTTTGCTACGATATTCAAAAAAAAAATTCAAAAACATTTATTCTTGACAATTTTTTTTTAAATTATTCATTTTTTAAATTATTTATTTTAACATTTATTTATTTAGTCTCGAGCATCGTCGAAAAGTTGCTAGTTTATCGGTTTTTTACAGATTGCACTTTGGAGAGTGTGCGAATGCTCTTTTTCAGTAGATCGAACCTTCCCCCTTTCTCCACCGGTCAACCAGACGCAGACAGAAGTTTCACCCGTTTGTGGTTAGCGTGCCGATAAGCCGAACTAAACGGTTCGATAGCTCATTTTTGGTTCGTGTTGCCAAAGAGTGGAACGATTTGCCTGCATCTGTTTTTCCAGACAAATATAGGTACCTCTTGGACAGGCGTGTATGATCCTCGTCTTCATCGTCACTTTCCATCAGATGAGATGGAAGACCAACGCCTGCCAATTATTAATAATAATAATAAAAGTGAGAATATGTATCCTTCGGGAACATGTTTTTGTACCCTATGTTTTCTTTTACCCCATACACGGTTTATAAAAAAACATGATTATGCATTCAGTAATTAAAGAGTGAAAATAAGCAACACATTTATTAATTATGAATTAATTAATAACTATTGTTAGGATTCCGAATGTCCTTTACGACATACTTCCTTTGTTAGTAATAATCAAGTTATACACAATGCTAGCAACTTATTCGGTAGCGAAAAATGGAACTAAAAGATTTGTAACGTTACCGAAAGTCAAACTTTAATTATGCTAAGAACTCAGCGCCACCCATGACTGAAGTGATTAACTTGTCGTACTGTAATTGGAATTACTGAAGGGTTGCTACTGTAATGGACCAGTACCTATCAAATGGCCAGTCGGTTGTGCTATTGGCTGAGGAATGATAATCTAATTAGTATCTCAACGCGGTAAGTAGCATAATAATTTGGTCTTAACGGATATATTGTATAGGTTCGTCGACATCCCAAGAAATCGAACCAAACGCTTCGATAGTTCCTTTTTGGTGCGCCAAGGTGTGGATTGGATTGCCTGCGTCTGTTGTGTTTGTCCAGAAAACTATAGTCCTAGTTCTTTCAAGCGTCGAGTGAATAGGTATCTCGTGGATAGACGTGTAACACCTTCGTCTTCATCGTCACTTTCCACCAGGTGAGATAGAAGGCAAACGTCTAATCCTTTATCAATCAAAAAAAAAACCAGGGTCAGTACGATGTTGCATGTATTTCCGAACTGGTAGTAGAGTCAAGTTTTATTTGACGTCTTTAAGAATTTTCAATTTCGAGTAATTGTCAATGTTGAGAAATGAATATTTGAATTTGAATGATAATACATTTTACGGGCTCACGAAAACTTCAAAGGCTAAAAAAACTTTTGAAAAAGCAGGTTTTATATTTTAGATGGTAAAACATAATTAGCTGAGGATATTAAAGATGAAGTTTAATTTCACAGTTGGGTGAAATCCTACAGAAAGGGGTGTTCACTATAGCATCCAAATCATGTAAAGCAAGCTTTTTTCAGAAAACGAACGTATTGGTCCCATTTCTGTCGACGAATAAAAACCAATTAAAAAGCTATCGGAACTAGAAAACGAAACTTCAAAGGGCAGGGTAACTGGATTTTGGTATCATTCAAATTAAAAAAAAAAGTAATTTACGTTACAGGCAGGCAACCGTATCACACCTTGATTTAGGGTATTCCGTCAAATAATCCACTGAAATTGGTTTGCAATGTAACTTGGACATAAATGCAACCACTAAAATACAATTTTACCACTATCTAATACAGATAACGACATAATAGCAAGAGTTTAGCTAGGTAAACATAATGGAGGCTATATACTGTAAAACGATTTTAAAATGTGAAATCTAACTCTTGCCAATATCTGATTCTGAGGCAAACCCTTATTTTATTATTTAAAAAAAATGACCTGTTTAGTTTCTTGCCAGTTCTTCTTCACGAAGATTTTTCCGAACTGGTGGTACTGATGCCTTAATTAATGTCAAGAAGAACCAGTAATTGTCAATGTTGAGAATTAGAGATTTTGAATTTGCTGTCTTATATGATTAACGTAGAGCTGTGACCTCAAACCATACGTTAGCAAGCCGCAAAGTTGCGGCGACCGTGGATACTGACCTGCGTGCACGCAGCTTTAGTGCAGCCTGTTTGTACGGTTACGTCAACAGATGTATTGGTGCCATTGAAGAATTATTCAAAAATTATAAAAGATTTTTTAAAAATATAAACTCAATACTACGAACAAGGATTTTATGTATTATATAAAGATCGAAATTGCTAGAAATTTTCGAGTAGAATTTAAATAATCATTGATTTAACAATACTCTGTTCACGTTTGGAGCCGCGTTTTTATTTATTCGGAACAGGTTAGATTTTCTATCGAGATTTTCTATCGATGTTTATAATGAAATATTCTATATTGCATGAAATGAGCTGGGATCTTGATCCTGCGACCCACTGAAAATATCACTGCCCATCACAGGATGCACCCTGTGTACGTATATCAAAATAATAAAATAACCCGATACGCTAAACAATATCTCTGTTTTTTATGGCCGTGATATCCTTTTTATTCGACATTCAGATCGTATCTTATTTCTTGAGGGTTGACAATTTGTACAGATTTGTATTCTGTCCTAAGATCGATAAGACATGGCTATTTTTACTGCTGACGTTACCACCAAATTTTTTTACCATTCGCAGACAATGAAATATAAAATGATGCGGTCATTATCTAACAAACAATTTGATGTAGTCGTGGGAACTTGAAACAAACACATTACAAAACAGCCCTTGAATACATGTTAATATTATCAATTACGGTTCACGTTTCTGTAAATTACTGATGATTCAAGTGATAAACTTATTATTTATTACAACGCTTCTTTTATGCATTCAATAGAGATTACTATGTAATAAAGTTATTATAGAAGACAGATTGATGAACAATGGAGCTCTAGCAGAAGTCTCCTAATAAAGGTTTTATTACAATACTACTAAAATGTCCACTTCTGCTCGGAACGGGAGCCGAAAGAACTGAAAACTAAGGCGGACATCTCTCTCTAATGCTAGCTTTACGACAAGTCAACTATGAAAAAATAGACAAGCAAGAATCTTCAGAATCTTAAAAACATTGGGCTCTTAAGATTTTCGCTTCGTAATGATTCAAACGGGGCGACATTTCTTACCGTTAAAAAAATTGCATTTGTTAAATTGCATGACTGAGCCCCTGTGCCCATTTTCTAAACAGCAAAAAAGTCGCCCAGCCGGAACTGGATGCTGGATCATGAAGCTGGCCAAAGATATTATAAAAATCTTTTCAGTATATTTAGTGATTTTCAAACACAAATAAAAAATTGCTCTGATATTTTTTTTTTCTCAACGTCGCGCACAAAACCGTTTTTCACAACTGATAGAAATAAGAACAACGTATTGTTTGTCACGGTCTCAGGACCTTTGAGCGATGAAATGTAAGATAGGATAAGATAGTTGGCATGTGGTTGCCACGATTTTTTCCAACCCTTCAGCAATATCTGGAGCATTTGTAACAGCCTGCATCGTCTCAGTTGGAGTTACTTTCAATGTAACTATGGGATAAACTAAGCTTGAATAGAGGCAAACGATTTGTCTTTGGCAATGACGTCATGTTGTTTCGAGCGTGCCTAAAACAAAAGAGCATTTTTCCTATTTAACGACCACTAGGGTAACAACTAGGGTAGCATTGAAGTTAAAGGAAGGTTCTTTTTATCGATAATGTCAACCTTATAACTATTAAGCACAATTTAGCCTTAATAACTATTAAGCACAATTTAATCACATATGAAATACAAAACCTATATAAATTTCATTATAAAGCTATAAGTATTTTTTTTAGAATATTAATATTTAGCATAGTCCAACAGGACAAGAAAATTAAGGTACTTATACTATTTATTACAAAATATTTTTTGTTGTTGTTGTTGTGTAATGTTGAAAATTATTTTGAATTAAAAAATATTTTGAATAAATGAATTTGCAAGCTGATGACCGTCTTGTTTGTGACAACTATCTAAAGAACTTAAATACTTGACGATGATGTGAAGCAGCTTTGAATTTAGATAACTTCCGATTGTAATAGTCAAAATAGAAAAGAAATCAACTTTTACATGAATCATGGTCACCCTGCGCACGCCAGATGTCAACAAAAGATCACTTGCCGACAGATTTATCGATATTTGTGACATGCAGTCGAAGGTCGATAGTTTTTGTCGATGTTTTTTACAACACCGAGGACTTGAATACGAACAGCAAACGTTTACTTCTATGATTGCGGTATTATATTCTGAGACGATAACGTATTGTTTAAAAGTTATTTGAAATTACTTATAACAAGAGTTTAAAAAGTAAACATCTGTGAAAAGAATTACAATAATCCTATTTAAAGTTATTTTCAAATTTTAAACATGTAACTTTAATTATTCAAACCTAAGTTACGTACAGCTAAAGTAAAGTATTTGGAATGTATATAAAATACAACTACTTATCGTACCTTGTAAAGATTTTTTCAAGTATCAATATATATTAAGAAAATAATAACAACTCATAGCAAAATAATAAGAACTAAATTTACAACCGGACACTATCCATGCGAGGCAATAGGTACAAACTCGTATTAGGATCAGAACTTAAGAAAGCTTAACAATACGACTTTTTTCTTTCCACGCCGTGCTTTGAAAAGTTCAAAAAAATGTTAAGTCGTACGTTATTCAGTTGTTGACGCATAAATAGCAGACTTGGTGCTGCCTTGCTACCAGTTGCCGCATCTACTGAGTTTTTCACTAGTCATCTTACTAAACGTCTTGTTAAAGATGATTATTTACTGAAATCACTGCGTATAGCTGCTTCGACAGCCCAGATTAATAATAGCTTTAGTTCGTGGCTTAGCTCTCGATATATAATGCAAATATCGTGACTTAACTAAAATACCCCTTTAGCTCGATCCTAGTTGTTAATCATTTTTGTAATCACAACAGCAGACGATTCATTTTGAATCTTTTCTTGTATGTTTTGGAGTACCTATAGCCCCTGTACCTAATCACTCCACTAGGTATCTAACGGTTAAAAAAACTGTTTGATAACAAAAAGGAAAAAAAATACGATATAACCACATAAACAAAACACTATAAAACAAATGTATAAAAAAGCGTCCACCAACAAACAGTCAGTATTTCACAATTTTTATTTTTCTAAAGACAAAGTTTCGTCAAGCAAGCAGCTTAGAAATTGAAATTCCTGCAAAGTATCTTGTTGTTAAGGGCTTCCTTACATCGCGTTTCGTTGCGTCGATACTAATCTGATGAAAAAAATCAACAACTTATTAAAATTAATTAAGTAGCTACAGAAAATGGAATTAGAATGTATGCGGAAAGAATATTATCGTAGGTTGTTTGCTCAGAACACGATGTCGCCACTGCTCTCCCCCTTTTTCACTATTACTATTTTACAGTTTCGCGTACATGAAAAGAACGTCGCCATCACGCGATATAATTCAAACAGATCATCCGCCCACACCTACATACGCACATTGCATTTCTCACTTGCACTAGTGACTGACGCAATTTTTTTTTCAATATCGATAAAAATAAATATCTGGTTTGGAAAGTTTTTCATTGCTTTTACCTTTTATACTTTTAAATCTGATTTATGAATTCACTTAACATGCACTTAGTTAAAAGTATTAAATAAAGCATTATAAAATAATAATAGACCCTATAACACTTTACCACTTCTCTCTAAATAACTTCTCTTTGAAATAAATATTGTAATTTTGAATTGAATAGACTTTTAATTACTTTTATTTTACTTAAAACGCTTTATTTTATTCTTTAGCTGCTGTATTTAAATACCTACTATTCGATATTTTTTTAATTGAACGTAGTTTAGCAATAAGGCTTGGTCGATAGATTGATCGATCGTCGATCGACGTTGACCGGTTTTTTTTTTACTTTTTGTGGGTTGGATCCTTATTGCTAAACTACGTCCAATTTATCGATAAAATGCTTTAGCCTACGCGGCACTAGAATCACTGACTACAAGATATAACGGTCGAAGAACGTGATGTGTTTAAATTACGCACTCCACACAAAGTATTAAAATGGCAGGGGTGCGTGTACGGCAATGTATATTCTTTAGAAGAACGTTTTGTTACTTATCGCTTTGCTACAAGGGGATAAAACGAAATTGTTACTTTGACCACACTTGACATTTGACTTCTTGCTCAGCAAGTAATAATTGCACAAGAAGGCTCTTTTGAATATTGAAGGCTTTGCATTTCACAGTACTCACAGCGTGCGAGATCTTGAATCACTGTAAGGCGATGGGATCACGCGTCTTCTCCTAGTTGTGCTGATGCTGCACAAGGTCATTCTAAACTTTTTCCTTGTACTGTGGTATTTAGATTTTGTACAGTTTTGTTTCCTTGGTTCATCAACCGTCGCTGAGTGTTACATAAAATTATATTTATTGACTCTTAATTTTCTTTAGAATTCAAATAAGAAAAATATTATTGAATACTTAGCAATTCCCTACTTTAGGAAGTTTTGACAAGAGGGTGACTACTTAAAAGAAACAATTGTTTTTCTACCTCATGTTTTGAAATAGTTAGTCTTTGAACTTACAAGGCTATGTTTTCTTTTCAAAATTTCCTTTCCAAAGATTTCTTTTCAACTTTCATTTCTTTAAATTTAATACGTGAGTATCAAAGTAATACAATGAAGGCACGTTGTACTGCTTGAGTACGTTTGTTTACAAAAAACCCTGATTCGAGACTGTTTCGATTGTTCGATCGACCTTAAGCTGCGTTTAAAAAATGTGAAATTAAATCGGGCCTTATTTGACTGATACTTAATTTAGTTCTTTTATTTGATAGCAAAGCGTTCGCTTTCGTTTAATAATGAACCAAACTTTAATTATTTGTTCTTTTGTATGATAACTTGCACGAATTAGCTCGTAGCGAGGGCGATGCTGACTGAGTGGGAAAATATGCATAACTTCTAACCTGCCAAACCGTTTTCTTCAAACATGGCAAGAAGTACGACTGATTCAGATTTTAAATAAAAATCCCCAGACAATAATTTGTTCGACACTCACTGTATGGTAAAAAAGTAAGCAGAGCTTGTGTTATACATGACCATACAACGAATTGGGGGAGTGCAAGAATAAACATACACATTCAAAATGCCTCGGCCGTCACGGAAAACTTCACATCGATCCAATCTTATGGGAGATGCGATCCAACACAAACACCAAGCACACTCACACACACACACATAAACATAGAACAAAAATATTATATAGTCCAACAAAGCGTCTTTCACAGCGTGTAAATTGCATGCGGTTTACAAAATGCAGAGCCTATAAATCAAAGTTGAGTGTCTTACAAAACTGCTGTGTTGTAAACAGAATTTGGTCACGATCAAATGCTTCGTTTGAAGATAATAGTTTCAATGTTTCGTTGCATATTTCTAAATGAATGCTTTGTGGAGAATAGTAGCTTTCCATTTTACAATGATACCGTTTGCTAATAGAAATGTTTCCGGTCATAAAATACGGAAATCGAAATGACGCGTAGATCGGAAAGGTACCTCTTTACCTTTAGGATACAAGTGCGCCACCCTTGTTGACACTGTCACTTTCCATCAACTGATATGGAAGGCAAACGCCTGGAAATTTATGGTAAACATGTTTTTGTTACAGTAAAACAGGCTTTTAATGTACTCTTGCAAGAGTATGACAGTTTTAATTGGTTGGTCTTTTGTTGGCTTCGAATTCAAGGGTCATAATTTATAAAGTTGAACGGTTTTTCAATAATCATAAAGCTCTAAAATAAAACTACTAATATTTCGTAAGAATTTTCGGAGTTAATATTATCTGTTATTCCATAATACATTATACCTACTTTTATTGCCATCAATTAAAAAATTCACTACTTCTTGCCATGTTTGAAAAAAATGGTTTGGCAGGTTAGAAATTATGCTTATTTTCCCACTCAGTCAGCATCGCCCTCGCTACGAGCTAAATCGTGCAAGTTATCATACAAAAGAACAAAATATTTAAAGTTTGGTTGCCATCAATTAAAAAATTCACCCTGCGAACCTATTTTTACATCTGATGTTTTACGCAGCTAGCTTTAATTGTTAGAATTTATTATCCTCATAAGTTTTAATTGATTCGCAAATAGACAAAAATACGCTGAGAATTTAGTTATCTAGGTCAACTGGCGAATAAGGCAGACATCTGCTACTGGCCTTAATGTTTTGTAGGTCTGTTTTGTTTTGAATAGTTAGAATTCAGAACGACACGACACGACACGACGCGACCACCCGGAATAAGTGACACATTCAATAGTTTATAGAAGTTCAGGACGATATATGTTTTAATACACTGCTAGATACGGTTCCACTATTCAATATTTTATCGTGCAAATGCAGATTTTTATTTCCTTAAATACAATTAGTAAACTTCGTTATACCTCATTACCTCCTCATGCGAATTGAATTAAGAATATAATTGATGTTACATATTATTATTTATTTTCATCGTTGAGTCATTTTAATTTTAACACCAGATTTGATTACTAAGGCCAGACTAATTTTTAAGCATTAGCGTTTGGAACTAGTTTGCAATTAGTATTGCGCACATGATACACGCATCAAGTGAAGTGATCGCTCGTTTCAATGCCGAGTCGGCGGCACTAACGCCGAAATTTATAAATTACGTTGAGACTTATCCCAGCTAAATTGACAAATAAAAGGCGACTTTGCTCTTAACAAAATACAGGTGCAATCCCTTTAAAAATGAATATCTCCCATGATAATTATAATAATAATAAAACCCCAGACCAACACACCACCAACTGTGTGGCCCCAAAATAAGCAGAGCTTGTGTTATGAAGCCATACAGCGAACTGGGGGGACCATACAGGGAACTAAATAAATATCAAAAACCATGACCCGAGAACTAACATCTGTGTTCATTACACAAATTAATGAACCGGGAACGACTCGAACCTGGAGCCTCCGGCGTATGAACCACTACGCTACTCGGCCGTTCATATTGAAAAGATTGGTGTCATGTGGTTTCATAATATGTATACTATGTTGTATACAATAAGGTCGGTTTTTATTTGACTATTTAGCTGAAATAAGTCTACAATAAGTCTATGTACGTTTTATGTCTTACTGACAAGAGACGCAGCTTCAATCTAAGCTTGCAAGCACTGCTTCTCCTGAGTCATACAAGCTGTTTATGGTTGATCATGGTTGAACACATGTTTTCTCATACTCATAATCTAATACATGCAAAGGGAAATATGTATTCTGAGTTACAAAGTTGATTCTCTAACAATCCTCTACTGGCGCCATGAGTTTTTCGCGCACTTTCAGTCAGAGGGTCCAGAGTTTTATTTTTTGGTTTGAATTCGATTACTTTTCTCCTGTTATAGTCTAAAAGCCGGAACTGTTTATGTTCCCTGGTTTATAAGGTAGAATTTATTAATTTTGAATTATTGCAACATTATTAAACTTCATTATACTAACTTTCAGGTAACGCACAATCATTTAATACAACTGAAAAAATGTCGGATTCTTATCAAACCAGTGACCTTGCATTTTGCAACCACACCGAAATATCCGAACCTTGACAGCAGCGAGAATGATAACCGCTGTATGAATTCGCCGATTCCCCAAATATCCGGTGTTTAAGTTGCAATTTTTTTCTCTAATTAAAATTACAAGTTATGTTTATAAATGTTTTACCAACAACAACCTCCGCATTCCACAAGCCGAGTGCACCTACAGGCATCATTAGCTAAGTCGAAATTCAAGTTCAATATTAAACTCGTGGTGACACCTGTTAACTCTTATACCGTTGTAATAACAGCTACATTTGTTAAAATGATGATACAGCTTATTGACGATATTACAAGCAATGCGTTGGTGGTGCTTCGGCTGTTACAATAATTATTAATAATTAACAATAAAATATGAAGGTGTATTTTAAATTTGAGGTACATTTTTGTGACTTTTTGAATGAGGCAAGTAGCATCTTGTTCGGAGACGGGCCAACTTCACTGGTATTAATTGTATTGATTGGTTCCTTGATGTAATGGGCGGCCATTTTTTACTTTCTTTACTTTCTTAGTAAAGAAAAACATTGGTTACTGTTTAACTTTGTGGTCAGTCCCACTTTTTATAATGCATATTAGGTTTGTTTATAGCTGTAGCTACTTAGTAACTTAGCAAGTTTTGGCACTCATAGGCGCACTAAAAGTCATCAAAATTTAAGGCGCTTATAAGTACAGTGTCTTTTAAACAAGCCCCACAGCTTTATTCTCTGTGCTAAATCGTTTTACTTCAATAAAAGGAGATTTTCGTAAAAAAATTTAAATGGAAACAAAAAGACAACCACCTGTTTTACGCATAATTAATTGTTACAAGTATGTCTAATGTCTCTATCTAATTCGAAAAGAATCATCCAAATCGTTTGTAAATAATGAAGTTCTTAATAAAAAGGTATATCCAAAAATATATAGTCTCATCAAGAAACTCCTTTTGTTGGCTTAGATATTACGTAGGAAAAGCGATCAGCGGTTACCATTAAAAAACTTAGTATTACATTACATATAATTTCTAGTTCATTGTTATCGCTGAAATACGGTGTTTTGACAATTAGCGATTGAATAGGAAATAACGCGCAATTTTGCTATCGCAAGTCATGTAACAAGCCGGGATGTGTCGAACCGTACAATCACAATTCACAGCTAATATTTTTATATTCTAGAAATCTTGCGTTGCTAGGTATGTGGGAAGTGTAACTTAGAGCACTCAATTACTGTATCAGGAATCGTTCCATTTCCACGAGGTCTAGTGAAAACCGAATTGTTTGAATATACGTATGTGAAATTAAGTTGTATTTAAAGCTAACATTTGTTTGTTTATTTCGCAACAGAGTCTACCTGCTGTAGAGATAAACTTAGTTTTAAAAATTTACTCTAACTATTTGACTTTTATGGCTCCTGGCGGATTACATTACCTAATACCACTTGGAAAAAACTGTATTACCTCCATAACAAAGAAACAACACAAAATCAACCTATATAACCTATTATATCCTATAGTATAACTTATAGTATCCTAAATAATAACAACAAAAAGTTATTACCATATCATAATTAATTTATGATAAATAATTTTTATTCTAATTAAGTACCGTAGTAAAGACAAGTGAGAGCTCAAATCCCGGGTAAATTCCATGTGTTAAGGTGAAGGACGTAGTGGGGGTTATTATTATGAAGCCCCCACCCAACGTCACTACGTGAATACATTTTCTGCCTCAATACGCCGTCATGATTCCTTATAAAAGGATTAACACATAAAAGACTCCTGTTTCTATGCTACCTGTCCTTGTCGAGATGAGATGAGCGTCTAATTGATGGGCATGTCGCAGTTGGGTTGAGTTAGTCATTCAACTAAACATTTAGCCGCTTGGTGGGATTAGACATTCAACTAAACAGTTAGTCGCTTGGTTTAATTGATTTGATCAGTTAACCAGGTAGCCGTGGTGATCAAGCTAGGAATATGCGATGTGTGTGAACTGAGTGCGGTAGCAAAGGCGAAGTGCTATTGTGGCAATTCAAGATTATAAATTAAGAGAACGTTAAACCAAACGACTAAATGTCGAGAAAAAAAATGAATTCGGTAACCCGCCTGTGTGATGTAGTCAGTACAGTAGAATGTTAGAAAAGGGAGAGTAAGTAGAATGTAAGAAAAGGGAGTGTAAGTAGAATGTAAGAAAAGGGAGTGTAAGTAGGATGTAAGAAAAGGGAGTGTAAGTAGGATGTAAGAAAAGGGAGTGTAAGTAGAATGTAAGAAAAGGGAGTGTAAGTAGAATGTAAGAAAAGGGAGTGTAAGTAGAATGTAAGAAAAGGGAGTGTAAGTAGAATGTAAGAAAAGGGAGTGTAAGTAGGATGTAAGAAAAGGGAGTGTAAGTAGAATGTAAGAAAAGGGAGTGTAAGTAGAATGTAAGAAAAGGGAGTGTAAGTAGAATGTAAGAAAAGGGAGTGTAAGTAGAATGTAAGAAAAGGGAGTGTAAGTAGAATGTAAGAAAAGGGAGTGTAAGTAGAATGTAAGAAAAGGGAGTGTAAGTAGGATGTAAGAAAAGGGAGTGTAAGTAGAATGTAAGAAAAGGGAGTGTAAGTAGAATGTAAGAAAAGGGAGTGTAAGTAGAATGTAAGAAAAGGGAGTGTAAGTAGGATGTAAGAAAAGGGGTTTTAATATGATTAAACTTTACAATTTAAGTTGCGCTGTGGTCTGTATTTGGTAACCCAGCGTGTTCACGATATTCGATGTATTGCCAGAAGTCTTGAAGTGTTCACGAGTATCCTGTTAGAAGCCGTTACAAGTGTCAACCCTTATCTATCTAGTTTATCAATTAAAAATTAAAAAGTTTTTTAACTATCATTGAAACTCTACTGGAACCTACAAACGTTCTTAGACTCATTTTAGACAAGCAAAGACAAATTTCGACAGTAATTTTAATTTTTTAAACCCAAGTAAAAGCTAACAGATCAATAAGAGATCAACTTAGAAAAACTATAATCCTATTGCGCCTGAGTCTAAGTTGAGTTTAAACTTTATTATGAATTCAAAAGATAAGATTTCGCTTAGCTCAACTTTAGGATTGAGGGAAGCTTAAGTACATTGAATAGATTTCAGGCTTAGATTCGTCTGTAGAGGACTTTTCTGACATGGTATTTTTTATCAACATTGAATTCACAAGACATTCACACGAAGGAAAAAAGATGAAATGAAAGGAAATTAAATTAAATATTTATTTCTCAACATTGACAATTACTTGTTCTTATTGACGTCAAATGAAACCAGTTCGAAAAAACCTTCGTGAAGAAGAAGGCAAGAAACTTCACGGGTATATTTTTTTCAAAATAAATTTACAGAGTCTCTTTACATCTATACAACATTTATTCTTTTCTGCATCTGTTAGCTCGGCAAGTCTCCCTCCCCCCAAGTATCCAAACGACGAACACCCTCAAACGGCACCCGTTCACGAGTTAACGCGGGGTCCAGCCATCGCCCTCCTCAACCATATTAGAGGGAAGTGAGCGACGGTATATGAATTATATCTGAAACTGCTACAAAGATATAATCTATTATAAACAAGCATTTCTAAGAGACCCTACACTACAAGCCAGCTAAGCTTACCAAAAAAGAACTACCCAGATAAGCATAATTATGCTTGATAAAACAGCACTTTTTCTGCTAGGTACCAGCGCTGGTAATTAACATTCCAAGTACCTAGTTTCGCAACGCTTTACCTAACAAGGTATTCGTCACATCTCGGTGAAAATAATAAGCATCTAAATGAATCGAGGCTTGAGAACTGTAGCGCTGCTCCACATTTGACTAAAGGCATTATTACGTAATGCTCAACTGAGAAACATGACAAGAATATTCAATAGTTATTGCTGCTTTATATAGTTTAAACTTATTTAGGCATTAAGAATAGGGTGTTGCTTCGGTGGCAAAAAAAAAACAAATTCTTGGTGTTATCCTTTGTTATTCTTCATTGACTTTATCTTGATTAGCACATCGACTAATCCGTTTGCAAGCACCCAAATGATTTTGATAATTTTCTGAATCTGTCCCCGTTTTTTATACTTACATAAAGTTGCTAGATACCTATGAAAATTACTTATACTTGGTT
The DNA here is from genome assembly GCA_923062675.1 of Marasmarcha lunaedactyla. Classification (NCBI taxonomy): domain Eukaryota; kingdom Metazoa; phylum Arthropoda; class Insecta; order Lepidoptera; family Pterophoridae; genus Marasmarcha; species Marasmarcha lunaedactyla. Next base: position 3,827,139 of record OV281339.1, on the reverse strand, counting down.
AAAATAGACTAAGATCTTTAAGATTGAAAAGCCTCATGGGAAAATTAAGGCAGAATGTGGTTGGATAATAGACTAATATGACAGGTAGGTTCCAGGCTTACGGAGCCACTGCTTGGAGGTCCACTCAATCACTTAGTAACATAGTCGTTCCCTGTGAAATTATTACGAGAATTTGTAATACCCACAAAATAAAAACAAAGCACAAGACATTTTGCTAGGATTGTACTGAAATCTGTGATGACAACTTGAATACCAGAACTTTCTAAGATAGAGATACTTGCCACCTACTTCTGATAAGTCATCGCCCTTCCTTCGGAGACTTTTACACTTATTTTTTTTTTATAAAATTGAACGAATTCTGTGTGTGCTTTATGAGATTCAAACTGAACTCCTTTTCGTATCTTTTTACCGCCATCCGCCATTGTTTACAACAAACGAAAATCAACAATATTAAGATTTCTTATTATGTATTGTTGCTATGTAAAAAACCAAAATTATAATAACGCAAACACATGCCAAAGTTCGGTCTCGACGTGAACTCTGCATACACTTAGTACAAACTTGGCTAAGTTAGCAAAGTTTAAATCAAAGGCATCGTCATAGCTCGTTAAAAGGAGTTATTGTTTTTGAAAGGGGCATTCTTTTGCAAATCTGTGTTGGGGTACAGGCACTGACAGGGTGTTTTAGATCTAATTTATTATCACGTAGGGTCGTAATTGGTTTGCATAAGCGAGGTCACACTTGCTGGCCATATGTGACAGCGTCGGTCGCCGGTCGCCGTGTGGCCGGACTGGGCGGCCTTCGAAACCGCTTTCGTCACGGTCACCCAGCCATTTCCACTGCGTTATTTTATACAACTAATTGTAACGAATATTCTACCTACACTATATAATGCTCAAATAAGGCTTGCATAATATATTATTTTATCACAGCGTCTATTCTCAAGGTGTGGAGTGTGTGGTGTTTGAAATTAGTAACAACCAAGTGCATGATTAAAAGAAAGATAAAGAAATTCTTTACATTAGATAAATATTTGTACTGTGTATAACTGACCGCTTCTTGGAAGACAGAGAGTGTAAAACCCCTTTAAGATGGACACACAATTACAAACGAATTGCTTGCAAATGATTTATATTAAAACGAAAAGTCCGCAATGCCTTCAAAGCGGACTTTCACTTGTTATATATCAACTTAGGTACGTATTTTCCCTTTATACTGCGAGCAAAACATAGTATCGCGAAATTGGTCATTGGAACGCAACCCCGCTATTCACTGTGACGTCTACAGTCAACCATCCACTCAATGAGATTTATTCTTGAATTAGTATTAAGCATTATAATTAAAGCTAGTAAAATATATTTTCGTTTACCTTTTAAGAAATAACTTCATTTAACCACAGTTTAGTAGATTAAAATTGTACATGTAAGGCAAGTTTATCCTTTCTAGAGTAGTACTAATTAATAAAATTTATATTTTACACTAAAATTACATTTCAGTAACAGGACCTAACATTCCGTATAGCGCGTGACGTAACAGTTACATGTGACGAAAGTAAGGCTATTCCAGAATACCTGCAAGAAGTTTACAACATCAGTGGATTGCCCACCTTTATGGTGAAGCTAGCGTGTGCACTCCATTACAATTATAGGCCTAAGATTACTTCGCTTGCATTTTTAAAATCACTTGCTACAACTTATTTTTTACTACAGCGTAATTCAATATACATCTGCATTCGAAAAAGTTTCTTGAAGCTTATATCAAAACTTCAACTTAGGAAGTGGAATTGGAATTTCGAGGAGTTTGCAGCAGTAGACACAACTAGGACTTTTATCAGAATTTCTAACTACCCGCATAGGGTGAAGTATTCACAAATATCAGAAGCGATGCAGTGTCTTTCGTTTACTTTTCAACTTTTTCAATTAAATTGCGTCTTGTCAAAGAACGAAGAGAAAAACTGAAATATGATTTGGTCCTAATTTCATAATAATTATTTATCATTACTATTCAAACCTGTCGTTATCCCCTGAGGAAAGTTGATAAACAACAATACATACATACATAAATAAATACATATAAATAACTAATCAACAATTTCATAACTAAGAAATATTCCGTTAGAATTCTGTGTACCTAATACAATCCGACTTAACAATTTTGATGTATTACTAATTTTCCTTATACCAACATTGATCCCAAATAAGGAGAGATAACATAAGATAGTGCTAATTATCAAATATGGGAACTTAAAGCTCAAATTTATTGATCAATTAGTTGAGCTAAATAGGATCTTACGAAGCTCTTAACAATGATGAGCTTATATCTGCTCGTATTCATAGGCTGTCTATTGAGGCCGAGAGTGACATTTTATAAAATCGATATATTAATGAGGTAATGCCTGCCTCATAACTGGATGTCCGGGATACGAAAATTGGTAAAGATACAACATGATCATATTGAGTCAAGGATTTATTTAGGAATGTTAAGTTTGTAAGGGTCCAATTAACCTAAAAGTCATTTTCAAAGTGATTTTTACTTTAAGTTGATGGGTTTGTTTGTAGGTTTTGTTTACCATTTAATCAATGAATTTATGAATAAATGTATATAATGAACTATCTGTTAAAATCGAAGTCGATCTTAGTTGATCCAATTCCAAAATAAGTCCTGTTTTGTTTGAACTCCGAGAAATAATTACACGTAAACAAGCGCTTGGACATGGAATCAACCAGAACATGGGTTGTTGAAAGCTTTCCGTGACAAGCGCTAAAATAGTTGTTATAACTAACAACAAGAACTTTAATATTTTCACAATTTCCAAAAATGTTTAAGTACTGTCATTTATAAAACAATATTTAAGAAAACATTGAAGGAATTCTCAAATTACTTAGCCCCCGCTATCTGACAAAACAAACTTTCTCAAAAGCTTCCACTGGAATCTTGTTTTATAACCGAACTTTTTTCTTTTTAACTAAAAGTCTAAAACATTCAAAATTGGCACGGTCGATGCCATCCATTCTCCATTCACGAGTATAATTCAGTACCCATATTTTATTCCCTCATTTATAAGGACTGTACCTTATACTTAAACCAGGAACTATAGATATGGCTTGTCTCATTACCAGGTAACGTTGCAAGCACTTAGGGTGTAGCGGATCTGCTCAAGATGAATCCAGGATAATAATAAGCTGATTGAGATGTTCTTATATCATTCTTATTAGATGTTTATTTCTATATGATTATATAGCAACACTAAAAAACTGCAGGTTTATAATATTCTAAGCAAGCATATCTCAAAAAAATCGCGTTAAACTGTTTTAATACCTTTGGATTCTAATAACTGTTAAGGAATACTTTAAATTAAGATAAACGTTCTTTTGTACAAAGGAAAAAAGTTTCGGTCAAATTGTGTATGAATTATATAATATTACACATGCCTGAAATGCGTCTTCACCCTTGTTTAGTTTACAGAGGCCAAAGTATACCACAGCCTGGTTCAAGAAAGAGTTATTTTGGGCATTGTAAAGAAATAGCTTTTATGCTTCGTAAATTAAATAATTACATATGTTTTACGACAGACAAGCTCCAAACTCGAAACAATACGAGAATAAAGGTTAAATGAAGAATGCTCATCAAATTCTAACCTTTCAAAGTCTTTTTATACGCACAAAAGATATTCCAACTATAATTTATACATTCTTAAATTGAAGACATAACTACACGCAGAGCCTTCGATTCTCTATTGTTTGACTTGTTCTCAAGCTTTCATCTGGACGCGATGACCTCACAAATGTTATTGTTTTAAAATTCACAAGATATTTAAAAACAGAACTTCGAAAAGGAAAGGTCCAGCAAATGCATGGTTCTACCTAAAAGTAACAAATGGATTTACGACCTTTCGTGTGAGGAACGCCATATGGACAAAATGAGGAACAAAATAAAGGGTCACGTCGCTGTTGGCCTGGATGACGACGAATAGACAAAGCCGTAGAATTGAACTTTTTGCATTGTTATGTTATGCATTGTCAAATTACTGGGTCATGCAATCGTTAACAAACTATTGTTTACATAAATAGGAACCGTTATTTAATATAAAGATGGGAAAGCTTTAATTTGTCATTTATGAATAAAAAGCACCAAATTTTTCTTGACGAACAAAGGGATATCTTCAACATAATCAAGAGCTGATTGAACAAAACGATACACCGTTCTATGGCTAGTGAAGAAGAAAGAAATTCGGCCAAGCTCAAGTCAACGACCGGGTGATGACGTCACTCGCTAAACTTGGTCATTTCTACCGCGAACCCGTTACTCGGCTCACTCAGTGGCCGATGCGGCCGCCATGTTACCGACTACCACCGTTTCGCAATCTATGTCAATAGATTTTGAGGCTGTATAACTTTATAGAACCATCGAATTTTTAAAACTTACAAAGCAGCTCCCAATATGAAAACATTTTAGTTTTTTTCCACCAATTAATTAAAGAAAAACAACGTGGGTGGTGAAAAGAAAAATGTTTCGCTTAGTATGTTTATATCCTTTAATTGGAGCTTTCCATTTATGTTTATTTTTGATTTTAGTAAATAAAAAACAAAAGAAATTAATCTACTACTAACTACTTGGACTGCGTCTTTTAATACAAAATCCCATTGCCAGTATATATTAGATATTAAAATCGATTAAATTAAATTACAAAAATAAAATTCGCAGTACCAGCAAGAAACTCTAATGAACAAAAAAGGTTCTTAATACCTCCCAATTAACTTAATAACTATTTTCTTAAGTCTGCGTCAATGTTATGTTTGCTTGATTTTCATGAAATCGTTTCCTTTGAATCGGACTCACTTTGACCTGAAGTAGTAAACAAGTGAACATCATAATTGTTTACTTGTAAAATTTTCCATTTGACCTAAATATGTAAAATTAGTGCGCTGCTCACATATTAGGGGCCTTCATTAACAGGCTCGGCCGGGCGACAAATCGAATTTACGAGTATGTGGGAGAATGTTCGGAAGTAATGCTACCGGCCAAAGACATTCGGCAATTCAAGCCGAATGTAGGACCTGCACAAAGCCCGAATGGATAGACCAATCAGCTAAATAATATACTGTCTAAAAAACTAAATAAATACTGTCAAGTGGGTAGCGTCTAAGACTCGGGGAGTCCTAGGCTGTTGTATTGGAAACAGTTTTTTGATGTTGCAGTTATCTTAAAATAAGAAAGAAAACGAAAATTTAAATTTATTACTACCGGCCATTTTTGAGAAATATGTACTATACACATGTAAATACTATATACATACAATTACATACTATATACATGTAAAAATATTTGCACAATTGCACATCTACTTATTTTAGAGTTGATGTTAAATAGGCTTTCCGAACAATGTGTGTGTGATAAATAGTGAAGATTGTCATGATTAGACTGTCATGAGATCACAGCGAATTTCTCCGACCAACCTCTTTTTATTGAGAGTTCGCCTCAATATGAATAGATAGGAATTACAAGAAAATTAGTCACATGCTTATTTTTAATGTTTGAATTAGTCTAGTAAAGAGATTGGATGACACCTGAAATTGAAGGTTGTTTGTATAGAAAATTAACAGTTCAGTTAATATTCTTATATGGCGTGATTGGTTGCCCTGAGTTGGGAACAAGATGTCCTCGATGGGAATTCTGAAAGTCACAGCAAATTTTACCTTTAATAATTTTTAGGGGCTTTTGACTATTATTTCATATCGATCCCATTTCTCCCCAAATAGAAATATATATAATGTTTTTTTGGCTACTGTTACTTATTTATTATTATGCAACCTTCGTCTGAATAAGACCGAAATCTTACGGTTTTATGTGGTTAATTTGAGTGAAACAAACATTCACAACCGAATATAAATGTAATGCCAACTTATAGGAACTAACGCCGAAACTCACAATAAAGGGATATCTCCAAAGAACACGCCAACGTTCGAGGAATGCGCTCATTGCGTCCATTTAAAGAGTATCCAACTCCGGCTAGACAATTTGTTGACGGACTCTCAACATAACCGTGACATACATGATTTCGAATTCTTTTATGGATAAAATTATCGTTTTGAAAACTGAATGTCTATGCATTAATTAGTTTATCTGGCTTTTCAGAGTTGCGACCATTCAATCTTTATTAGCAAAACTGGCCATCAGCTTTTAGGCTACGAAACGCTATCAAACCTCGTCATTCCGTGTTTTGTCTTTATTTAACATTTAGGAAACACATCTGTTACGACTGGTAATGCGACCTTTATTTCAGCATTCAGAATTAATATTTCCGAACTTGTGGTAGAGTCATGTTTTATTTGACGTCAATAAGAACAAGTAATTGTCAATGTTGAGAAATAAATATTTCATTTCATTTTAGCATAAGGCTTAAGTACAGAATATGATCCAAATCACGATTAATCACTAAATTTTGATCAAAACTTATTGATAATGTTTTTGACTTAAAAGCACATTATGGAAGACTTCATTTAATATTATCAGGAATTAACTAACTCCTAAGGTTTTATCATATTTAAACAATTTTTTATCGTATTCACTTCTTAGGTTCTTCATATATAACATGGCTCCTTGTAAAATAAAAAAATTCCGAAGAAAAACATTGTAAAAAGTAGATCCGTTAAATTACTCATCTGTTTTTAAGCGATTTCCTTGTAGATCATCAGCATATCTCGTCAACCCCGATTAAGGAAGTTCCTCAGCTGAAGAGTGTCTTAATGAGGAAGTCACTCCGCTTCGGAGGGGAAGCTTCATATCCTGCGAGAGGAACCGTGCGTGCGGGCCTAGTGTAGTGGTTATATCGATGAGTTATGACTTTTGATTGAACGTAATGTTTGTTTGGCGTGTTTTGAAAGTTGATAACTAAATGTACCGAATTAGTTCACAAATGCATTCCTAAGTTGTTGAAGAATGCAATGAATTTTTGTTCTTATTGACATGTTTGTTTATGAACTATGAAAAGAAAGTAGAAATGTGTAAAGATTACGTAACTACACCTAGCAGAGTGGGCAATATTCCAGGATTAAGTTTTCTACTTCGTATAGAAAGTCGCGGATCATGTAAAGTGGCTTAGATTGTTGCCAATTAGAAACCTAAACGACCGAGAGGGAAAACTAAAGAAAACCAAAAATAAGTAAAGGTCTGCTGGTAGAAATCTCTATTAGAAATAAGCTGTACCTTTGTACTTATTAGTTTATAAGTCATTTTTACTATCTTGATTTTCTGTGTGTGCATAAACAAACGTAGGACGTCCTCAGACACGGTGGAGGGATGATTTGCGCGGGATGGCTGGCAGGAGCTGGATGCGAGTAGCCGAGGATAGACCTCGATGGCGTGCAATTGGGGAGGCCTATGTCCAGCAGTGGACGAATATGGGCTGATGATGATGATGATGATGATGCATAAATAATTATTAAATAAATAAATAAAACCTTCATAGTATGAACATAGATGTTTCTCCTCGGGTCATGGTTGTTGATATTTATATATGTGTATGGTTATTCAAGGTTCCCGCCCAATTCGCTGTATGGTCATTCATAACACAAGCTCCGCTTATTTTGGGGCTGTTCAGTTGATGTGATTGTCTGAAGATTTATAATATTATTATTTTTATAGTAATTTATTTATTTGTTAAAAGGTCTGCCAACAAGGCTTACATCATTACATTATAAGGACGATTCATCAATTAAAAGATACAATTTAAATGAAACCTCTTTTATAAGCAAACACAGCATGCACATTGTTATATTGGTTTACAGTACCGGTTACCTAAAATTAAAATTACAAAAATTTAATATTGCTTATAAGCGATTTTAAGCAGTACAGCTTTAATCCTAATCCAATTAAGTACCTTAAATACATTTTGCATGTGATATAGATCAATATGGCCCTTTTCGTTTAATTTTAATGAATATTTTCGAAGATATTACAGATTTAAAATGCAGGGACACAGACCCGTGCGAAGCCGTGGGTCACTAGTTTGAAATAAGAAAATGAAACACTTGATGTAACACCAAAATGAACTTGCGAATGAAAAAAATTCATTTTGCAGCCATTAATGAACGCCTGTTGCTGTGGCTGCAGTGTAACATTATCGAAAAGTGTGAAATTTTGTCGGGATAAGTATACCAACTAATGATACTACTAGAACACAATACTCAAAACAGCTGGGTAATTTTAGTAAAATATATTTACTGCTTAAGGACATAAAACGAAGTACATATCTCGCAGGTGGCTGGTTGAATTCAACTAAAAGGCTAGCCATTTGGTTGAACGTTTCATGCTTTATTTATAGTCTAAAGAGCTTAGAGCTTAGAGTCTGGAGCGTTCGCTCGGCAAGCGCAAATCGCAGGATATCAACAAGTTTGTAAATAAATAACTAACCAATCGCCATTCCACAACAAATCCATTCAACTAAACGGCTAGTTTTTAGGTTAAAATCAAATTCATAATAAATCCAATCCATCAAGCATTTGAGTTTATCAAAAATAATTTATTCAATATTAGGTTTATGACAAGATTACTTCGGCATAGATTCAGCAAAATTAAATGAATAAAAACATACGTCAAAGAAAAACTTCCCCATATCCATTACTTTAAAACGAGCTTCTTCCTCCATCGAATCTTTGCTCTCGATTTCCCGATTCGACATTTTCCATTCAAACACGTTGTTGGATCCTAACGTAATAAAATGTATAATATACTTTATTTCTCCATCTGACGGAATCCCAGTTACATATATCACGTAGTGCAATGGGGTTGTGGCTGCGGCGCAGAACGCCAAGTTCCAGTCTAACCGAGTAATGTACAAAAATGTCTGTCAGAATACATTGACGTATCGCTAAATGGAGCCTGCATTTTTGAATACATCACTATTTGTTGATATGATGACGGATTGGTTCCATTTTCGCTCCATGCAATGTGAGTTGTTAAAAATGCATGTACCTCGGATATGTAGGCAGGTACGGTCGGGGAACCGGGTCATACGACTAGGGAATAGGCTTAGGCGGGAATGGCTTGCGCGTTGTCTGGTCTTTTGTAGGCGCTCCGCATACTAAGGAGCGACATCACTGCAGGGGATTCGAATTCGAATCTTTGTTCCCCAACTGTATCTTAAAAGAGAATCTATAGCGCTGAGGATTAAAAAATTGATTGTTTACTCTGAACTAACAAAAATCTAAAGGATTCTCGATCAAAAAGTGAGTTCATCTTGGAGTTATAGGTGCAGGATATTTTATACTGAAATCTCATGGGCTCGAAAGACACGCTCTGAATCAACGCAGCTATTCTAGTTATTAGTTGTTTAACAATATATTAATAATTTATTTCGGATTCTTAATCCATATAAAGAGTTAGTAACACTTTTTTTGTTTTATTTTACATTACATTGTAGGTGGCAACTATTTCAATGTTTTAATATAGAGCTATCTACCTTTTCCTTTAATACTAGTGGATTTAATACCTTTTCGTTTAATAATGACTTCCTAAGACGATCCTAATTTCAAAACAAAATCTATACATCAAAATCAATTTATTGCTTTTAAATATGGTAATATTTGTAGGTCTTAGTACATAAACAAATCAGAACACATTTCTCTGTATGACAGCATGCAAAAGTTAATTAATTCTTTCTAAATATTATGCTTAGATTTCAAATTGCACTGTCAAGCATGAAGTTAACGACAACCATGTTAAAATTGATTCTTTACGAATAATAATTTGTCTAGTTTATTACTTAATGATCAAAATTATATAATTTACAAAAACTTCTAATACACATAGATACGCTATTTCTAGTACAAATTTCCGTTTTAATATTAGGTAAACATAACTTATTGCGGTATCTAGTAAGGTAGCTTAAGATATCTTTTTTTCTCCGAAAGCATTCTGGGTGCATTTTTACAAAAATGCTAGTTTCAAGTTACTAAAGGCTAAGTATATATTCTTTTTGTGAGTTTATACTTTATCCATAACTCATCTAATCCTAGATTTGCTTAGCATTTAAGATCCCTTATTGTGGTTGAACTAGATTTAAAACTTCCTTTTACAGAGAACAATATTCCCACCTCAGTATTATAGTATCAGCGTTCACGGATTCTGTATTATCCGTTCACGCCCTACGCAATTAACTTAGTAACATCGTTATATTTGCGGATCAATTACTCGGCTTAAAGGCAACAGTCAAGATGCAAAGAAATTTTAACAGCAGATACTACGTTGAATTTAATTGATAAAATACCCCCCTAAGGGGTTCGCAACCCTCACCCCTCTGAATAACAGGTATTTTAACATTTTGTTTTTCGGAAATTACCTTTGATGGAAATAAATTAAATTTTTATTTTTTGTATACACGTATTCTGATAATACTAAATACGAGCTTGGAAAGAAGCGACAGTCATAGGCATTCCCAAGCCGGGTAAACCTCTAAATATCCCGGCTAATCATAGACCCATTAGCCTCCTCAAGGCCATGGCTAAACTTCTCGAGAGAGTCATACTCTCTCGATTGCGCAACCATCTGTTTCCAACGGATGGCGATCCCCTCATCATTCCCCATCAGTTCGGCTTTCGCGCTAAGCACTCTTGCCCTCAGCAAGTACATCGTATCGTCGAGTACATACTCGACAGCTTCTATCCACGGCGTAATAAAACGGTCGCAGTTTTCTTTGATGTAGCGCAGGCTTTCGGATAAAGTCTGGCACAGCGGCCTTGTTTATAAACTCTACAAAATAGGCTTACCGGATCGCCTAGTCAGGTTAATGGCGTCGTTTATCAAAGATCGTACGTTTCGTTTTAAACATCCTTCAAACAAACAACTTCCGCGCCTCGTCCCATAAAGGCTGGAGTCCCTCAAGGCTCAGTCCTCGCCCCTCTATGGTACACCGTGTACACTAACGACATTCCCATCCCACCAAAAGGCGTCGAACTTGCCCTCTTTGCCGACGACACCGCCCTTTACACCAAAGGCCGCTGCGTCCCGCACCTCATCACAAGACTCCAAAAGGCCGTTAACGCCTTCGGTGTATGGTTTCAAAATGGCGTATCGGTGTGAACCCAGACAAGAGTTCTGCGGCTTACTTCGACTTAAACGCCGTCACATCGCCGACCATCTCCACGTTCGAATGTTAGGTATTCCCATCCCCTGGAAGCGCAGTACTGAATAATTTGGCGTCACCCTAGACCAGACGCTTTCTTTCAAGCCACACGTCAATAGAGTAACGAAATTCGCCCGTCTCTACTTAGGCCGACTAATAGTATGTTAGGTAGACATAGTGAAATGTCCTTTCGTAACAAACGAACGCTCTTTAAGACCTGCGTTAGACCCGTCATGACTTATGCCTCGCCAATCTTTACCCACGCCAAACCCGTGCAGGTGCAGGTGTAAAATCTCTTCTGCCGCAGGGCCACCAACGCACCTTGGATATTGAACTACCTGCAGTGCAACAGCACCTTAAAACACTCTCGGAAGCGTTCTTCAAACGCTCCGAAACCCACCCCAATCCCTTCGTTCGAGCTTCAGTCTCGCATACTACCCCTGTCTTTGATTCGAAGTTCAAAGTCGCTAGGCCTAGGAATGCGCAAGCGTACGAAGCCACCCAGCTGTCAAACGATCATGAAGCCCTTGTGGCCGCAAATTCTAATTCTAAATTTTAATTCAAATTAATTTAATTTCTCTTTGCAATTTTGAGCACCTTTAGTGGTATGAATTCACCTTCAGTGCTTTGAGCCTTCAGTGCTATGTAAATCCCAGCGGGTGAGCCCTTCAGGGCCCCGCTTGCGCGGCCTATTTCTCCAATTGGCCGTCGCTTCAGATGAAGGCTGTGAGGCAAAAGTTTGCCATAGTCATTCAGGGGGTTTTTTTAATGGGTAAAGGCTCTGGTAGGCTCGGAGCGAGTCCCACGTCATTTATAATGTACCTACTGAAGATTAAAAACTATTTTAAAATATCAATATACATATTAAAATTAAGTTGGCTGGCGATGAGGAAATAATAAATAGTTAAAGAGTTCATCAACGCGAGGTACGAGTCCACTTTGTACTTGCGTCGTCGAACTGCAGATTACTTTCGGATTACATTGATAAGGAAGTGGTTTTTCAAAGTAAAATAGTTTAGAAAACGTAAGTCTGCAACTTGTATGACATATCGATCAGTGGGCCAGCGCGAAACCGGTCGCGTGCGCGGGCGCATACACACACACTATCACTGTACAGACAGGCGCACACATGCGTTCGAGTGAAAGCAACAACACACAACTCTCTTCCGCCGAGACACTCAAGATATAATCGCATGTAAAACCAATTTTAATTTAATTGAAAGTAAATTTTTAATACCCTTTTATGTAATACTTATCCTTCTGATTCGAATGCAGTTAGTCCGTCAAACGTGACTTGATTGTTGCGATCAAATAGTATTTAATAAAAGCGCTTAAGATTTTACCGAACGATAATACAAACTTAGATACAATATGAGAGACTTCTAAGTGTACTTCTAAGTGTCATACAGGTACTACAGAGGCACACAATATATCAAATAAAAACATTAATTAAGATATTGTTTCATTCCATACAATATGATACAGATGTTTTATTTTCTCCATCTTCCTGTAACTCAATAAGTTGTTTGTTTGTATATTTTACGGTAAGTTTGCCGGAATCGTTTCGAGTGCGGAAAATATATCGTTACAAGGATATGTTCAGTTACAAGGAGCTAATTATTGTTTTGCGTATCTCTGCAAACATCTCGAGGCATGTCTCTGTTAGTCCTACTTTTAAAAGACCCCTTAATGGGTAAATAGGTGACTTGAGCTCAAGACTATCTATTCGATGGAAATAGTTTTAAAGAACCCCAACTTCGACAGATCAGTCCATCTCATCAATTCTATTTTCCCTTAGCAACTTCTGACAACGTACGCTTTCTCAACATCTATTCTAAATAAATACACATATCCTGAAACACTTCTCGGACTTCACAGCTACCATTTGTCCCAGTGTACTATAAAGATCAAACTATCTAGGTTACTCGACCAGTTCGCGCCAAAACTACAAAATTTACGACCATTCGGCCGAAGCTTGCAAAACACCTAACTGCCGTCGATTCGAAATACCGTTCAGAGATCTTTTCTTCCACTTATTGTATTGTTCTTTCGGCATTTCTTTGTTAATGTCGAAATAAACAATTGCCGAGATTTGCAACGGTATTTGGTAAATTGAAATAATGGGGTTTGATTCTTGATTGTTTTTGTTAGTAGATATTTTTGAGGTTTTGTAACCTTGAATTTTTTATATAGTGATTTTTTTCAGTTGAATTTTGTATTATATTCATATTAATTTAGCATTTAGGTACCTTGTACCTACTGGACTGTTGATAGAAATTCGCTTTATCATTTTGTATAAGAGATTTTTAGTTTTAAACGCTAAGTTTTCACCAAGCTGTTCCATTTTAAGATAGATAATTACGGGCCAGTTCTCGTTCAGAAAGTATCCATTTCGTAGTAACCACCCCAACCCATTTATTTTTTCTTCTATTAAAAAACAGAACCACAACATCCCAAAATTATATGTTTTAGAACGAATATATTCTTTTCTGGTTTTCAGAATTACATTTCAATCTCGAAAAAGCTCTTAACCAGACCTGAGAGCTTTGATTGGAGAATTAACCTTTTTAAATTTTCGCTCCATTAATTCGCTACGTAAAAAAGAAAAACCCGATTCTGGTTCAAAAACCATTACGATATATCACCTTTTTTAAATATTTTTTTTATGTACTACACAGAAATCAGAAATATTCAAATGATTTTCTCTACATACCTTATTCTTTTAGAGATACAAAAAAATATATACAATACCAACTTTAGAAACCGAATTGAACTAAACTTGCTAGCGGCTGTATTTATGTTTATAACGCTTATTTCGTTCTCTAGACTTTGTTTACTTCACACTGATCATTTTATTTGCTATCCTTACAATGCACCGAAAGCAAAAACCTGCTCCTTCAATTGTATTGATATATTTTTAAATTTGCAAGTTAGTTAAGCCAATACTAGCTGAGTAAGAACTTATAATTCTTATCACGTCGATTGCCTCTTGACGACAATGTACTCGTACGTAGACATCGTGACCTTGTTCAATATCTAGATTTGGAGGTATTTCTCAACGGTCTATAATGCAAACCTTTGATAAAAGTAAAATAGCGGTAATCTTGATTACCTTGATCACTTGAGTAGATAAACGAAACAGAGACAAAGCTTCATACAACCGCACGAATCGGTTCCACTACTACAAGCTCGTGGGGCATGTGTGCGTGACCACTGGCCACTCGTTGCGTACGCGGCGAGACTTGTCAAAAGAGATTGTCAAAAGGCACAGCCAGTTGACAATCTCAAGGTCATTGCGACGCACGTTGTTTGTTTTGTTAGTTGCAAGTTTACATAATTTAATGTAAAAACGTGGTATTTTATTATTTATAATGGTTGTTTACTGTACTGTGTGTATGAATAATACTAGAAAAATAAAATTGGTTTGCTCGAGCAAAAGTTTAGCGAATTTTTCGATCTTGAAAAAATATTGTCAATATTTGCAATGAAATACTTAAACGTATTAAAGATTGTAAATTTGATATGTGAGTGTTTCCCTTTAGATTACTTCAAAAAACTAAATAAAACTAAACAAAAAAATAAATTATTAAAAAACAAAAATTATAAAAAGAATATTATTAGAGTTAGTAATTTGTTATAGTAGCTAGTATTTATTATACTGAATAATAAAACTATTTAACAAATGTTTTGTTTAATTTATCTTAACCTATTGTGACAACCCTACCAAAATAGGTAACAATTTTTCACGTTCTTAAAAAGCTTTGTCTCTGTTCCGTATATCTACTCATGTGCCTTGATTTAACTTAGTCAGATTACGACTTTTCTACCTCTTTCTTAGTTCATTAATACACAGTTTAAATTTAACATACTTGAGTTGGTGTGACTACATCACCTTTCTCCCGTCTTTTTTTAAATGTCTTTGACTTTTCATAGACGGACAACATACTAGCACAGAGCGGCTTGTTTTTAAAAGTCTGTTAATTTACAATATGTTTTTAAACTACATAAAAATAACGAAGAGCCATATCTTTGTTTTGTATCAAAAAATACAGAAGGTATACTGAATCGGAGCTAGCGACGATTGTCACTTTGACATCGATGGTTGCCCAAACACCCCGAGTCAAAAACATTTGCGTAAAAAGTCATTGCTTTTTAAGACAAACGCATCATCTTAAAGTTGTTGAAATGAAATGAAATATTTATTTCTCAACATTGACAATTACTTGTTCTTATTGACGTCATATAAAACATGACTCTACCACCAGTTCCAAAAAACCTTCGTGAAGAAGAACTGGCAAGAAACTTCACGGGAAGAAGAACTGGCAAGAAACTTCAAGTCTCTTTATGTCTATACAAAGTTATTGTTATCTGCATCTGTTAGCTCGGCAAGTCTCCCTCCCCTTTATGTTACATAAAATAAGTAAGTTACCAATAGACCACAATGCTGACCTTTTAAGTATATTGGTACAGAAGTGCCTCAGCGTATCACTTGCAAATACTGGGACATGCATGGCCTCATGACCACGACCAGAACTTCACGACCGAGTGGCGTAGTGGTTCTTGGCCCTGCCTCATACGCCAGGTCCCAGGTTCGAGTCCTGGCCGGGGCATAATTTGTGTGATGAACATAGATGTTTGTTCTCGGGTTATGGTTGCTGATAATTTATATATGTATTATTCTGGGTTCTCCCCCCGTTTATTCTGGGTTCCCACCAGTTCGCTGTATGGTCATCCGTAACACAAGCTCCGCTTAATTTGGGGCCATGTAGTTTGTGTGTTTGTCTGGGGATTTATTATTATTATTATTATTACTTCAATCTACATACTTCCTAAATATTGAACTATTAGTGATAACACGTGGATTGTAAATATAAGAAGTTAACCCACTGTGGATAGGTTTTAATACGAGCATCCATTGATAGCAGTAAACGACAAAAAACAAGATTTTTCCAACCATTACACAGTCTCTACGTAACGCTAAAAAGGTGGATTGATCTAAAAACTGGCTCAAGTCACTCAGCAATAATCCCACACCAATTAAACGTCATTAAATAGATTCGTGACTCCAGTACAAATGAAACTAAATTGTAATTTTATTTAAATTTACATACTCGCTTTATTACAGTAGGTCTTGACCAGGAAGCAAGCGCGCCGGATTAAATTATTGAAGGTTATTGAAACAACTCCTTTCTTATAAGACAAGTTACAGCTAAAAAAAATTAGAATATATAGGAGTATTTTACTCTAAGATAAATTTTAATTTTGTAATATATAATGAGTAGTCGGAGAATACTTGATTATTATAAAAACTACACAGTTAAAACTTTTCCGGCGAATAGGGAAGATGTAGATAATTTCCATGATTATATTTAAGAATAAATAAACATAATAAGTAATTGAGAATTCTTCGCAAATTTTGCTACGAAAATCAAATCGAAAAATACATAAAATCTTGACCAGCAAGTGGTTTTTGGCAGACATTAGTTATGGAGCCATACAGTTGGTGTGTTTTTCTGAGGATTTATTTATTTATTGTTTTTATATTTATATTCTTTATATAATGAAAAATATTCTATGTTCTATGTAGAATAAAAAGCGCCAGTCAACAATATGCCGTTTCAAAACACACCAACACCTACGAAAGTGAAACGAGCCAGAAGCGCTGGAAAATCGTTGATCGATTTTTCCTCAAGTATCAATTTCCTTAGGAAACGAAAGCAGCATCACTTGTCAGAAGTTTTTGCGAGCAATAAGCGACCGAACACGGGACTCCGAGGCCTTTTGCTCCAGCACGACAACACGCCCGCGTACTCCCCTTTTTACTTTGTAATTTCATAAAGAATTTGCTTAGGTGTACTTGAATATACACTTGTATAAACTTCTGTACTCTCTGTTTTGTTAATGGTTCTTGTAATTCGTAATTTTAAAAAGAATACTCAAATAAGGTCCTTTGTTAATGTTTCTAATCGAATTGATTTAACACGGCTTTTGTATATATTTTGTCTTATACAGGGTGACTAGTTAATAGTTTAATTTTTACGTGATTGATCAAATCAGCAGTACACTACGAAACTACGAATTTTCGTCGACCGAGTGGTGTAATGGTCAGTAACCCTGCCTCATGCGCCGGAGGTCCCAGATTCGAGTCCTGGCCGGGGCATTCATTTGTGTGATGAATATAAATGTTTGTTCTCGGATCATGTTTGTTGATATTTATTTATGTATGTTTATTCTGGGTTCCCCCCCAGTTCGCTGTACGGTCATACATAACACAAGCTCTGCTTACTGTGGGGCCATACAGTTGGTGTGTTTGTCTGCGGATTTATTATTATATTTTGTTTGAGAATTTGCTACATGTTCTTAGGCACAGCAAGAGGCTACTTTGACTTCTACTAAGACTTTGCAACACATTGATTTGGAACTCGAACAAATGTCTACATCAACATGCATTACGCATTTGAGGATTATTATTATTATTTCCAGGAGTTCTGAGCAGGCAATGTATTCGAAAGCGTTTTAACTGTAATTTTTAAAACCTGGTATTTAGATCAATTGTATTCTGATTATTATGTCTGGGTATTATTGAGTTATTTGGCTTAACTTTCGTTTCGATAAGTTTACGTATATTTTTTATTGTGACTTAAATTTGCATTTGTTTGCCTTCTGCCTCATCTGTTGGAAAGTGACGATGAAGATAGGAACATTAAAATTTTGCGTGTAATACCGGAGAAGTAATAAATATAAGCCGAACGATTTTAACCGACTTCAAAGTTATGTGTTATAAAAATTTTAATATAAGATACATACAAAGTAATATATAGGGAAATTCATACCAAGTAACTTCTTATCACTTGGGATAATTAACTTAACAGTTACATTAGTACAAGCTCTTTAGTAACTGGAATGATACATAAATAAAAAAACAAATGAGTGACGTATCGCGGAACTTCCACCCTGTTCAAAGACAGGAATGCGAACAGGTGCAGAACTGGGCTCGCGCTCTCGTTTTTGGTCAGTATGACATTTGGCATTAAAATCGAAGTTGCTGGATTTTGCAATATTCCAACATTGACAGATTTAGCTCTATACCCAAATAGACCATTAACTATATTCATTTAAGCCGGTATCACCAGTTTTGTGTCAGACTTAAGTTAATACACGGTAATTAATGCTGGCTCTTACTAAGCAAATCCTCTTTGTCATAAAATAATACATAAAGTGATAAAATCAATAAAAACGAACTCATTATTTGTAAAGAGGAAAATTGGAGCAATTGATCATAAGCTTTAGCTGTTAAAATCAGGATTTTCTCGGAATCTGCCCGATTCCCGTTCGTTTTCATAGAGTATTTCTATGTCATATTATTAAGTTCGACATGACAATGGAAACCTTTATTTTTTAATTTATTTTTTTACTTTCTTGATAGGATGATAAGCCTCGTCAACATTTAACCTCTTTAAGGTATTTTTATCCAATCAAAAGCTCAAGAACTCCCTAAGTACTGAGATTAATTCAAAGCTTTCCTTATAAACGAATGTTGTCCTAAAGTTGCTTAGCAAGTTTGACCAAACGAGCGAATGATACTATCGGTGACATCAGCCTGCCTTGATATTTCATTTGAAGCCAAATGATTGTGACAACTTTGTTTTCGCAACTTCTATACACAAGCTTACAATCAGGTATTTTCCGTTCGCCGGCTGCGGTTTTTTTGCATAATAAAGGAAGGGTTCTGCATTGTTCCACTCACCTTGTGCCTGGCCGAGGGCAGCGCTCCAAATAACAAGCACCACACTCAGTAACATGGTGATTGTCTTTCTCATTAATTAACAGAAAACTTTGAAACGGTCACTTGTGCATGTTAGAAGATGTCACTCACTCACTGAACTGCCGAGTACGAAATGTAAGTTGCAAGTATGGAGCGCGCGAAAGTTAAGTCGAAGTATGTTCGGGCGCGGTCGGATGGGTTCGGCGCGGTGTGGCGTGCGCAGGCGACGGTGGGCGACTGGCGCGTCGGCTCCACTCGCGCCTTTCACCCACCGCAGCGCCTTCGTAACCCGCCGCTTGAGCAAGGCTGCCCGACGATTGACATTCAACACGGACTGCCCCACAGACGCATATAGCATGCTTACACAAATGCAGAACCGACGCGCCTACATTATGCCCGATTAGACACCTGAAAATTTAACACCGTTTGTTTATGTATCATTAACGTAAAACTTATCCTACTTTTTCTAAATAGATTCATGTAAACCAATGTCTAACCGATATAAAACTGAAAACACATTTCACAATAAAACGAGATGCTCCACATTTTTCTTATAGTGTAACAAACAATCACAGTTGATGACTGTATTAAGATCAT
Organism: Marasmarcha lunaedactyla; assembly: GCA_923062675.1. Taxonomy (NCBI): domain Eukaryota; kingdom Metazoa; phylum Arthropoda; class Insecta; order Lepidoptera; family Pterophoridae; genus Marasmarcha; species Marasmarcha lunaedactyla. The sequence goes on along the minus strand of OV281339.1, from coordinate 3,807,655 downwards.
AATACAGTCATCGGGAAAATAACAAATTTCCTTGTATAAATTTTGAAAAACAATAAGAATGTTTTCTTGCTTATCTATTTTTAAGGATGGGACAAAGAAAATATATGAAAGCAGGTCCTCCTCCTATTAAGAGCCTTTATACAAATCAACGCTCTCCTGAATCAGTAAACTGCAACAGGCACACGTATCCGTTACACGCACACATCTGCAGTGCTGTATGATACAGTCGCTCGCTGGCCGCCAAGTAGCGCGTCCGCATAGGTTTTGTTATTTTTTCAAATATGTTTGACTTATTTTCCGTTATTATATTTTACTTTTGATATATAGAAATATAAATTTATGTAATTTATTACTTGAGTTATGTTTTGCAAAGTGAGATATTTAAATCTCTGGTTAGCATAATAAGGGACGAGATAAAATTGGGGTACAATAAGGGCTTAACGAAGAGATTGATGTTATGTAACTTAAGGTGCAATATCGTATAGCAAATTGGAAATGGCTAGAGCTATTAAATTGACTGATTGCGTTGACATATTTTCTCCCTCCTGCACAAACTGCAGGTAGTTCAAAACCTCTTTTGCCGCCGGGCCACAAACGCACCGTGGTGCGTGCGTAACGCGGACTTGCATAGAGATCTTGAACTGCCTACAGAACAACATCTCAAAACACTCTCTGAAGCGTTTTTCAAACGCTCCGAAACCCATCCCAATCCTCTAGTTCGTGATTCAGTCTCATATACTACTCCTGTGTTAGACTCGAAGTTCAAAGTCGCTAGGCCTAGGAATGCGCAAGCGTACTCATCCACCAGACTGTCCGCCGATCTCGAGGCCCTTCTGGCCGCAAATTCTAATTCTAACGTAAATCCTAATTTTAACGTAAATGCGAATTAATTCAATTTTATTTTGAAATTTTTTTTAATTTTTGTTTTAATTATTGATTTTCATTTTGAGCACCTTCAGTGCTTTGAGTACCTTCAGTGCTATGTAATCCCAGTGGGTGACCCCTTCTGGGCCCCGCTAGCGCGGCCTCTTTCTCCAATAGGCCGTTGCTCAGATGAAGGCTGAGTGGCAAAAATGCACGAGCCGACAGGGGGTTTTTAGTGGGTATGGTCCTGGTAGGCGTCGGGACGAGTCCCACATAACTTTGGAATCGCGCCAGAGTATGCGTCAGGGCGTTTTTATCCTACTGCCCTTCCCGCGGAGGGGAACAAATAAAAAAATATGACATATTTTTTACACTGACAAAGAATAGGGATAATTACCCTGCAGCGGGTCGACAATGAGCTTATGATGATTACTTTTTTACTGGGAACTTAAAAGTTGAGACTTTTAATTAATATACGGTGTAAACTATATGTGCTAAAATCGGAATATATTCACCTTCTTCACCTTAAGCTCATTGTGTTATCTGAAGGTATGCAATTATGTCAATCGTGTCATTTTCGGATTTGTTTTATAGATTAAAAATCACTGTGAACAAGGAGCAACCAGCGACTACTATAGTCGAATGTAACGAAGATCTTCCCAGTAGCTCCAAGGCTGTTAATTATCTTGTAAATTAATTATCTATTTTAAAATTTTAAATAAAAAGAACTATCTGTCACAAGGTCTGCCTACTTTGGGGCCACACAGTTGGCGTGTTTGTCTGGGGACTATAAAAAATAATTTTAAAAAAATAAAAAGAGCTGCTGTGTCGCCCCTGAAGAGATCTTAACAAAGAAACTCTTGTACCACGAGATTTTGCTTCCGGCCCCAAAGATTCCCACTTAAGCCCTTTGGCTTCATCATCAGAAGCTCGCCATTCCGTGCAATTAATTTGACTTGTTAAGACAAACCAATAACCCTGAACACGATGTGGTAGCTTCATTCCTGAACTCAAACTGTTCCTTCAGAATAACGAGCCAGACTTACTGCTTCTCCAAGAGACATGGCTCACTCCAAACCGCTCCTGGATATTCGCTATTCCCAAATACTCGTTCACTCGTAACGATAGGCCCAACGCTGACGGTCACGGTGCCACAGCTATTAACTATAAAAGAGGTTTCCATTGCTCTCCTCTCCCTACCCCTCTTCTCCTCAACATGAAGGCCGCTGTGTGTAGGTTGGCTGTGACAGGTCATCCGACCATCATCATAGCTTGAATATTCAACAACGGGCGTCGCTTCCGATGAAGGCTAACGGTTAAATTTTGCTACAGCCAAATAGGTGGTTTTTAGTGGGTAGGTGCCATTCTGGAGAGTCCCACATAACCCCGCAGACGGCTGCGGCGGTATGCATGACGCATCTTCCCCCTCCCCCCCGTGAGCGTGTTGCTTCGGCAGCAAAAAAAGAAGTCGAAAAAAATGACTTATAGGAAATTAGGATGTTATAGGAACCTAGGTATAGGTATATTTTGAATGTTATTTTGATAATATTGATTTATGGTTGAATTGATGATATTTGTGTTTAATAAAGTTCTAAGAGATTTCATTGGTAGATAAACGTAATATGAGAAACTATATGTATGTCTTAGACAGAAATTAGACCTAGGTTATTTGGCAAATACTGATTTGTTTAGATTTGTCATAATTGTGGTAATTTTATGGTTATTTTATATCAGATTAGGTAGATAATGGTAGATATAACGTTATTGTATATAGGTTCATATAATAAAGTACTTGGGTAAAGTCATAAATGACGTAATATGGTTAGAGATTTTCTCGTTGAATAACTACGTACTTATAGGGTATATTGTTATGGTTTTTTGATTATAATGTGTAAATTGCTTTCTTTTATTGAAATGTAATAGTTATTTTCATGGTGTTTTACGTATTTGAGGAGAATAACAACAACAAAGGTTTTCACCTTTATATGTTCCTAATTGGTAGTTATATCTTGTTTGATTATGTTAAAAACTAACTGTAATTAGAATGTTTGCATATTTTAATAATGTAAAATGATAAAATTATGTTTGTAACCGTTTCGCCATAGGTACAATGTTAGGCTAAGTAAGTAGCCTGCCAGCGCAAACGGTATTTTGAGATAGTCTTTGTTCTAGAAAGTATATGTATTTAATTTTATCAAATTGATATTTATGTAAACAGATAGGAATCGTTTCGCTCTATTATTTGAATATAATATTGTAATAGTTTTGGTAAATAGTTTGAAAGATAATTCGATGTAAAGTTAGAATCAAAGTAAAACTTAAGTGTAATTAGGTGCAAATTGCACAAACGCGCCAGCCAATCAGAGCGCTGGAATTGATCAGAGCGAAAATCGTATATAAGACGCACGCCGAGCTACAGTAGTCGCTCAGATGAAGGCTGAGTGGCAAAAAATTGCACGAGCCGACAGGGGGTTTTTTAGTGGGTAGTGCTCATTAGGAGCTAGTCCCGGATGCCTTGTAACGCGCGCGAGGGGCATGTGGAAATGCATTTTTTTTTCTCCAGCCCAAACGGGGAACTAAAAAAAACTACGGAAGTCAGTTCGGTGCCCACCAGAGAAAAAGTAACAACTACGAAGAAAGAAACAGTTTGGTGCCCACAAACGACGAAACAACTAATAAGAAGAAACAACCAACAAGAAGAAAGAAAAAAGTTCAGGAGATTCTAATTGGAAGAAAGTGCTGTTCGGTGAATCCGGAGGCCAGTGAAGACCTAAGAAGACGTAAGCGCTGTTCGGTGAATCCGGAGGCCAGTGAAGACCTAAGAAGACGTAAGCGCTGTTCGGTGAATCCGGAGGCCAGTGAAGACCTAAGAAGACGTAAGCGCTGTTCGGTGAATCCGGAGGCCAGTGAAGACCTAAGAAGACGTAAGCGCTGTTCGGTGAATCCGGAGGCCAGTGAAGACCTAAGAAGACGTAAGCGCTGTTCGGTGAATCCGGAGGCCAGTGAAGACCTAAGAAGACGTAAGCGCTGTTCGGTGAATCCGGAGGCCAGTGAAGACCTAAGAAGACGTAAGCGCTGTTCGGTGAATCCGGAGGCCAGTGAAGACCTAAGAAGACGTAAGCGCTGTTCGGTGAATCCGGAGGCCAGTGAAGACCTAAGAAGACGTAAGCGCTGTTCGGTGAATCCGGAGGCCAGTGAAGACCTAAGAAGACGTAAGCGCTGTTCGGTGAATCCGGAGGCCAGTGAAGACCTAAGAAGACGTAAGCGCTGTTCGGTGAATCCGGAGGCCAGTGAAGACCTAAGAAGACGTAAGCGCTGTTCGGTGAATCCGGAGGCCAGTGAAGACCTAAGAAGACGTAAGCGCTGTTCGGTGAATCCGGAGGCCAGTGAAGACCTAAGAAGACGTAAGCGCTGTTCGGTGAATCCGGAGGCCAGTGAAGACCTAAGAAGACGTAAGCGCTGTTCGGTGAATCCGGAGGCCAGTGAAGACCTAAGAAGACGTAAGCGCTGTTCGGTGAATCCGGAGGCCAGTGAAGACCTAAGAAGACGTAAGCGCTGTTCGGTGAATCCGGAGGCCAGTGAAGACCTAAGAAGACGTAAGCGCTGTTCGGTGAATCCGGAGGCCAGTGAAGACCTAAGAAGACGTAAGCGCTGTTCGGTGAATCCGGAGGCCAGTGAAGACCTAAGAAGACGTAAGCGCTGTTCGGTGAATCCGAAGGCCAGTGAAGACCTAAGAAGACGTAAGCGCTGTTCGGTGAATCCGGAGGCCAGTGAAGACCTAAGAAGACGTAAGCGCTGTTTGGTGAATCCGGAGGCCAGTGAAGACCTAAGAAGACGTAATCGCTGTTCGGTGAATCCGGAGGCCAGTGAAGACCTAAGAAGACGTAAGCGCTGTGCGGTGAATCCGGAGGCCAGTGAAGACCTAAGAAGACGTAAGCGCTGTTTGGTGAATCCGGAGGCTAGTGAAGACCTAAGAAGACGTAAGCGCTGTTCGGTGAATCCGGAGGCCAGTGAAGACCTAAGAAGACGTAAGCGCTGTTTGGTGAATCCGGAGGCCAGTGAAGACCTAAGAAGACGTAAACGCTGTTTGGTGAATCCGGAGGCCAGTGAAGAGGTCTGAAGAAAGAAGCTGAACTCCAGGACCAATTGCGGTTCACAGGGTTATTTATAAGGTTTATTTGTAACCGCAATAAACGTTCTTACTTTGAAGACGTGTTGTTTTCACTACGCTCCAACCTGCACTCGATCAAGTCGGGTGTCACTCCGTATTCGTCAGGTCGTGGTGTCTTTGGGGCTACGAAGGGTACTACGACATCTTCCCAGCCGGCGCAAATAAAACTGGTATAGACTGTGTCCGGGATCCTAACCTGGTCCTGCTTCGAGTTAGACCTTGGGTCCTAACAGTCTCCTGGTCTTTCGCGAAGTCGGACTCGGGGCTGATTCTATTTATCGGTTTCCCCCACACACGGTAAAGGCGCTTAAGCGCGTGCAGGGTCAGTGGAGACGCTCAGGCGCCAACTGGCGCTCTGGCACGTGCAGGATCAGTGAGAGACGCTCAGGCGCCGACTGGCGCTCTGGCACGTGCAGGAACAGGAGGAGTAGGTTGGATCAGCAGGCAGGATGAGTCGGTATACAGGATCAGCAGGCAGGAGGAGGTGGTAGGCAGGATCATCAGGGTCAGCAGCAAGAGCAGGATCAGGCGTCAATGTCGGGGTTTTTAACATGAGGCAGCTTTAGGTAGCTTCTGCATGAGGCAGCTTCAGAGTTACTTGCAGAAGACTGAAGATGTTATCGGCAGGAAGGCTTGAAATAGACTGGAGGTGTTATCGGTAGGATGGCTTGAAATAGACTGCCGTTCTAAGTTTTTTTTTTGCCGCCGAAGCAACACTCTCACGGGAGAGAGGTGGAAGACGCGTCATGCATACCGCCGCAGGAAAATACCGACCTCTGCGGGGGTTATGTGGGACTCACCAGAATGGCACCTACCCACTAAAAACCACTTTGTTGGCTGTGGCAATATTTTACCGTTAGCCTTCATCGGAAGCGACACCCGTTGGGAATTGTGTGCGCTGGCGGAGACCCGCTAGCGGCCAGCAATCGGCTTATATAGTCGGGATCGCATTCCTTTGGAGCCGCAATTTGAAATTTTGAATTTAAACTTATTAACCAGGAATCATGCATATTTTCTTACAATCGTTTTGTAAGAATCCGTGTGTAAAAGGCTTAGCTTGTTTGGCAGCCTCCATTGCTGTCATAAAAAATTTAGATGACATGATTTGTCAATAAAGTAAACAATTTTAGAAAAATCTAATGAAAGTATAAAAAACACAAAACGGAGATTTAAAGATCGCTTATAAAATCAAGAATACACAACAAAAAGGAGATTATAAAAAATGTTAGTATATTACATCACAGTAGGAATGCGTACGCCGCGTTAGCCTGGCCCACCGGTGGGTTAGGGGATTCGAATGCCGTGTTGCCCTATTTCTGACTGGAACGCCGGCGTTCCTTGTTGTAATAGCGTCGTCGGGATCTGTTAAGCCGTTACGCGGACGCCTGTAACGGACCGGCGCGTCTGGGTTGGCTGTGTAGTCAGCTGACTTATTGACCAGCGGGTCGGGATGGTGGGGAGCGTTGTCGAAGTAGCGTCTAGACACAAACTTCATCAACGTGGCAATAAAGGGCAGCTCGAGATCTTCATGCAGGTCTAAATTGCGGACATAGGGCGGGGCCCCGACGCATTTGCGTACGAACCTATTTTGAATAACCTGCAAGTGATTGATATTCGACTTGCTGGCGTGAGCGAAAACCACACTGGCCTATGTCATGATGGGGCGGATGCAAGTTTTGTAAAGTGTAAGCTTATTTCTAAGCGACATTTTACTTTTCTTGCAAATTAGAGGGTGCAGCCTAACCATGACGAAGGCGGCTCGGTCCCGGACTCGTTTTATGTGATCTGCGAATGTAAGTCCACTATCTAAAGTGACTCCCAAATATTTGACTTTTATAATCCATGGGATCATAGAACCATGATCGATCGCGCCCGGCGGGTTATGCATAACAACATTTTTAGTTCCTACTGCCCTCCCCTTGGAGGGAAAAGAAAAAGAAAAAATGGACAGAAAAGTGCCGCGTGGTTTCGGGGCTGGCCAGTTCGGTTCTGTATTATTGTGTTATATATTTTGATTATAGTGAGAATCCTGGTAGATTTTAATATATTTGCTTTCTAGTCATGGATGTGTATGTACGTTTATTTAAGTTTATTTCTAATATTTATATATTAATAAAAATATCTATGTGTGTTTATATACTTCTTAAGTTTATTTATCCGTTATCTAGTATCCATAACACAAGTTCTTAAAGATACTTAATTTGGGCTAGATAATGTGCTGTGGTTGTTAGAAATATTTATTATATTATTATTATTATTATTTCTTAAATAATCTTGGTCAAATATTATAATTTATTGTTCACGTGCAAGTCGCTTTTTGGCATGACCTATATACTGGCTAACCTGTTCCTCCTCGCCGCACTCGACGTCGCAACTAATATTATTTATTGTTACTTTCAATACTCAACATAAAGTAGATATCATATCTCTAGATATCATAGATCTGTACTTGAAAAATTAGGCACCAAAAGTTTTTTATTACTTTACATTTATGACTTTAGAGGTTATGGATACTTCCATTATGCGTTTTGTATTTTATGATAATTTATCTTTAGACGTATAACAGTTACATTTATGCTGTATAAATATAATCATAAAGAAAATTAGAGTAAGTGAAGTTATGGTAATGAAACTATTCTGCGTGTATAATATTCTGCTTATCTCAATTTATGCAAAAAAATCTTTATGCTGAAACTGTTATGCCAAACTACATTATAATTAAAAAACGTATGCGACCAAAAGGGCTCCCCACACTTCTTCCCTAAATAATCTACGACACGCGCACTAAGTTGCCAATTATAGAAGTGAAATGTTAAAAATCCATATATTCCGTACGATGACATTTACATGGTTAAGTACTTATCAACATTAAATTTAAAAAGACTTTTAGCCAGGTTTCACGTTTTATACAATAAAAACAACGTTTGTGCTCATTCGCAAATACACTAAAAGCTACCTCTTAAATATTAACTTTTGACACAACTGCCTAATCTACGCGCGTCTTGTTCATCCCCGACGTGTAATATAAAATATAAATTTTGTACTTAACGAGAAGCTTCGACGTTAAAAGGCGAATTTTTTTTTATTGATGGTTACGACATTTAAAATAGAGCTTATTTTGTATTTTTATCTATCTGCTATGGCATCAAATTAATAAAAAAAATTACAAGAATATATTACTTCATACAAAGACAACGTGTTCTGAAAAGTACAAAATATAAAGTTATGTTGCACTTACCTATGTATTGACTTTTCTTCTTGTACTTTTTCATGATAATGCTTTTATTATAAATCACATCTTTTCGTAAAACAGTGTATGAATATTTATTTTTTTTTATAAAAAATATTGTCAACAATTTTATTCTTAAACACATCAAAAGGGGGGCTTTGGTGGGAAGGGTGGTACTAATATGTTAAGGGAACGTGAGTAGCGAACTGGAAATCGAGCTTTAGATACATAATTAATTTTGACAGTATTGTTAGGGAATCTGCGTTGTTATTCAGTATTTTAAACAGAAAAATAATATCAAAATGAGTTAGACGGTCTTGCAAGTATAAAAGTTTGTATTTATTTATATAAACTAGGTACGATATTTTTGTAGTATATTTACGTAAGTTAAGAATTGTTATGAATTTTCGTTGGATCTTTTCAATCCTATTTATATAACGTTTGGAACAGGGATTCCAAATTACACTACCGAAATTAAATAATAATAATAAATCCCCAGACAAACACACCAACTGTATGGCCCCAAAGTAAACACAGCTTGTGTTATGGTTGACCATACAGCGAACTGGGGGGGGAATCCGGAATAAACATACGCACATAAATATCAACAACCATGACCCAAGAACAAACATCTGTGTTCATCCCACAAATGAATGCCCCGGCCAGGACTCGAACCTGGGACCTCCGGCGTATGAGACAGGGCTACTGACCACTACGCCACTCGGCAGTCTTTTGACTTTTAACGGCCGAAATTGGTTTACATACAATTTGCTGATGAATGACGATCGATGTAAGTCGTTATTTATAAGCTTCTAGCCTTGTCCATTTTTATCAAAGTGTTTATTCTTTAAGTATTATTTTATGATATATTTATTTATTTTGATACCTGTGTTGCCGTAGTAATAATCTTCCACTATCTATATTTTTTTAATCCCCCTGATGTTGACTTCAGTTGACCACTAAGACGCGTCTGTCATAATCCTAGCGTTCCCAGTTTTGTTCTGCTAGTTGTTGCAGCATTTTTCTAATCTCTTAGAAATTTGAGATCATCCTTTTCATCTAAATTTTATATCACATATTTATATTGTGATACCTTTGTAGGTTATGGTAGCGACGGGTCGCTCACTTCTCTCTAATATGGTTGAGGAGGGCGATGGCTGGATCCCGCGTTAACTCGTGAACGGGTGCCGTTTGAGGGTGTTCGTCGTTTGGATACTTGGGGGGAGGGAGACTTGCCGAGCTAACAGATGCAGATAAGAATAATTCTGTATAGACATAAAGAGACACTGTAAATTTATTTGAAAAAAATATACCCGTGAAGTTTCTTGCCAGTTCTTCTTCACGAAGGTTTTTTCGAACTGGTGGTAGAATCATGTTTTATTTGAACAAGTAATTGTCAATGTTGAGAAATAAATATTTAATTTCATTTCATTTCGTTTTTAAAAATCATTGCCAAACAAACCGAGAATAATTTGGTTGAATTGAGATAGGAAACTCCATTTTTTTTTTGGATAACCATAATTTTCGGTGTCGAAGATTTACATAAGTAAGATTTACAAGTATATTTTAGTTCTATTTTTTATTTGATCAATTCTAGGTGGCTTCTGCGCCTATTGTCAATTTCTCAAATTTTTTTAGTAGAGTCCGTAGCAAAGTATTTTCGTAGCCGGTATACGCCTAACCACCTAAGTAGAATCCGCAGGAATGGACAACACTAGATGTTTTTCTACAATGCTAAGACTTTCCCATTTTTTAATATTTTTTTTATTAAGGAAACAAACAGTACAATAAAGACTATAAAAAATAAATATTAGAAATATTTAAACCAATAAATAATAATAACAATTCACTATATTGCCAAACCAGTTACAAAATTAAAATACACTTAAATTAGAAAAGTAACAAAAAAAGAGCCTTACCATTAAAAGAGTGATCTCTTCTAAGCAAGCCTGAAATTTATAAATTATAAATTAACTAGAACTACTTTTGGGCAGTACATTTTAGCAAGATATTGAAGTAACATAGTAGAAAAATACATCCATACATAAATACCATCATTAATATTTTGTAATAAATATTCTTATGTATACCAATACATATAACAGAGAAATATATATATATATATTATAGAAATAGTAATTCTTTACATTTCTTTTAAATACCTCAAGTGTTTTTTAATTTATACGGTGAAGTAACCTACATTACATAAAGAACTGATACAGATATTTACTGAAATAACATAAATTGTATATTTGTAGAATATTTTTGCATTTGAAAGACAAATTTCTACGAAACATAATTATTTTGTTGAAACTTAATTGCAGGCTTTATTTACCACAGAATCGAAAATAAATTCCCAACGGAAACAAGCGCAAAACCACAAACAAATAAAACATGTGAAATACTGAAATATTAACAAGCACTCCGAAATGAAATAACTTCGAATCAACCTATTGTCAAACCAAGAACTGAATGATGTAAAAACACACAAGCTTACCTGACTCTTTACATATTTTTCCTCGGGCTCCATGCATTTGCAGCGGAAAATGCGAGAGGAAAATAATCGACGATTAAAAAAAAACGAAAAGCAAACGATTTTACAAATTGGCAGTTTACTGTCTGGTGAATGTGGTATTGCTCCGGCAGCAAAAGTTGCATCTTTGTTTTAATGTCCTTTTAGTAAGCCTTTTATATGGTTGCGCAATAATCGTGGGGCACGAACTTTTAAATTCGCATGATTTTCCTTCCTATTAGCCAGTTAAGGAATTGTTTGTGAGAATTAATTAATTAACATGTTTTAACTGTGTTTAAAGAAGCAATTGTAATATTTATTTTATAGTAAGTAAGTTGCTGGTAAAGAAGCCATATGCAGAGATGCAGAGAATCTCACGACTCATCCGATGGTAGCTATCATACTTGTCCCTGGAATACGTTATTCGTAAAATTCATGAATTAAGAAACAACCCTCTCTAACGTTGGTATTGAAATAAGGCCGATAAATGCAATAAAGTTTACATTTTAATATTTACTTTTCAATAAAATAGAGCAGTGTAAAACACATCGATAAAAGCTTAGCGTTTTAGAGTTTGTACGGTTCTGACGGTGAACAAAAATGATCAGGAAGCGCCAAGTCCACCAAACCGCAGTAGAGGAGTTTGGTGACTGTAAATTAAATGATAGTAGAAAGTGTAGTAGACTTGCTTATGTTAAGATCTCGTCTAGGGTGTTTTTTTTTGCCACCGAAGCAGCATCCTCTCGGTATGAAGGTGGAAGATGCGTCATGCATACCACCGCAGGCATACCGGCTACTGCGGGGTGATGCGGGGACTTACCAGGTCTTATCACCTACCCACTAAAAATCTCCTTGTTGGCTGTGGCATGGGAATGCTGAGCAGCCTTCGTCGGAGCGACACCCGGTAAAGGGTGGTTTACAGTCCTTCTTATTTTTACCACCATGATAACCACACTTACGTGGTTGTGATCCCGATAAAGGGAAAGAACAGCCAGTGCAATTGCTGGAATAAAGGTGTTGACAACGGAGACGCCTGAAAAATTTCGTTAGCAAAGTTGAAGAAACATCGCATTGATGCTAACCTACGGCTGACTACCAATCAATTTGATTTTCTGTTGCACTGAGTGAATGATGTAGGATTCTAGTCGCTCATTGTAACCAGATGCATTAGCATTTTAAAGCAATAGAATTTTTCACGTTAGTGACAAAACAATAATAATATAAATACTATAAATATCAACCTTCAAAAAAACAGGGCTATGGTTACAAAACAAAGCAATGACAAATCTATACTTGTGTCCAAAATGCAGTGGTGAGCTTAAACTGAGTTCTGGCCCTCAGTTTTTAACGTAAAGTTTTGTTGTTTGTTGCCTAATTTAAAGGTTTGTTTTGTTGTAAAGAATCTTTTTTTAAATTCCTGTAAGAAACCAGCGCCTAATATTTGTAAGCAGTTTTAGTCCATGTTACAGAAAGGCAGAGGCCAGACACGCGTAGTGGGCGCACTGATGAGCCCAGTGCGACTCCCTCCACCTGCAATCCTAAAGTTGTCAGCGAGTGTGTCGCCCGCGGGCCTCGAAACGCGCTGTCTTCGGAAACGTTGTATTGTCCACTGCGCTAGTTAAGATGTGTGTTGTATACAATGAATTATTCGAACACGTAGACTTATTCCATGTATCAACAAATTTATTCAAAAGGAGTATATTATCATGCTTGTCCCAAACACAATGTAAGAAAGAATTTATACTCAAAACTGTACTAAGTTTAAATTTTTCATTTTTTTATATGTTTATAAATATACCTAACATCTTTAAAATACTTACTCTCCCATGTTGTCTCATAAAAATAAGTATATAGTAAGTGGATAATGCTGTTGATCTTCAAAACAATATTGTTATATTAAATTGATTATTGTTATATATAATTTTGTTATTTATCCCAAATAATAAATAAATAATTGAGGTGTGTGATTCAAACAACCGCGAAAACATCCGATGCCCTGATTTTTATTTGTATAACTCATGTAGCACTTCCAAAATGTTGTCGGAGAAAATGCTTCGTCACAATGTATAATCACAAAGACCACTCTGTACAAGATATTAGCAATGCTACTTTGCACCTTAATAAAATGTGTCACTTGCATAAACGTTTCATCTCGTAAGATGAAACGTTTAAGTGTAAGTTGAATTATTTTATTTTGCCTTCTCTTTGTACAATTTTTTTTATTTCCTCTTACAGATAACGTATTGAATCGCGAACTCAACATCTCACATCTTGATATCCCTTCCGTCATTTATTTTGCGGATCCTCATTTTTATAAGCCCGCATCAGTAGATTTTATATTAGGTGCTGATGTATTTTGATAAATTTTATGTTCGCAAACAACCAATTTAGGCATTGACAAACCTACCCTTTGTGAAACTAGGTTAGAATGAATAATTCCTGGTCCTATGAATAACAGATTCTTTACAACTTATCTTCCTAACCCAATCCAGTGCAATTATGATATATGTAATTAGTATAGTTTTATATATGCAGGTAAAGTTTGGCCAAAATCTCCTGCCAATAGAACTGTCACGCCTGCCATCATATATTCGCTTCCACGAATCACCTACAGGATCCAGTTGATAGCCTCAACGCCTGCTTTACGCACCTCTAGAATTTTTGATAGCTTTAGAGTAATTATTGTGTTAGGGTACGATAAAGAAGAAAATTTCTGTAAGTGTCGAATTGAGAAGCAATTTCGGCCACCGTCTAGAATTGAGGCTGCAATTGCAAAAATGCAAAAGCGATACTAAATTTAAGAAGTTTTTGTCAATACCTCCTGGAGCATCCAAAATGAAGAGTCGTCCTGCATTTGTTTCGATTTCGGATATAACTTTGTCGTACTTAATTTTTTTATACGGTCACTATCGGAAAAGAACCTCCCTAAATCGTAAACATTGTAATAAGTCTCTTTGAGATACTGTATCTTTTCCTCAGTCACGTGGTCTGCTCGGTTGTGGCCATATCCCTTTAGAAAACGTGCACCCAAAGCAAGTTCAAAAAAAACCTCTTAATGACCACCAAATCGATTTTAGACGTATTCATCCCAATTTGATCCCCTTTAGGTTGTTTTCATGAAGCAAGAAAAACGTGTTTGTTAATTTGTTTTTCTGGGCACTAGTGCAAAGTTTCCCAGTAGAAACTTTGAACACTAGTTTCACCACTCTAAGGGTTGAATTTTTAAAACTCATTTCTTTGTGCTGGTCTATGGTACTTAACATATATTATCTCCAAATTTCAAGTTTCGCAACGACATTCTAACCGTTTGGGCTGTCGTTGTTTATCAGTCAGTAAAGGTACTGTAACTCACTTACTTACTTAAGTTAAATTATGATCTGGGAGACCTAACATTGCAGAGGACTGTTTAGAGTTTTTCGCATAAGTAAAAATCACTGCAGGCTATCTTCTTAGATCTTTTAAGTCCGTATTAATAAATCTCACTTTAATTATGGATTATTTCAAGAAGGGCGAGATTATATAAATAAACTCTTTGCCAAATTTCGAGATGGCGCGCGTAATTACGAAACCTAATATCAACAAAACGACTGCGCTAGATCACACCACAAAACCTTCAATTTTATCACTTATTTCGCACCAGTTCCCGCTTGTGATTCTTGGCTGCCAGGGGAAGGCCAACAAACTTTACTGGAGAACGTTACAATGGTTTGGTGAAACGAAGTTAGATAGATTATACCTTCTACCCTATTCCACCCGGATTTCCCTTCGCAGTGAATGGCGGACTAGGCTATCATTGTACTGCATTCCAATTTTGGTTTTAAAACAGGCGAATAATGGTGTTAAAAATAAGTTTTTTTTGTTTGTATGTGAGGCATATAAAGTGACCTTGTGGCGTAGTGGTAAGTGGCCCTGCCTCATACGCCGGAGAACCCAGGTTCGAGCTGACCGGGGCATTCATTTGTGTTATGAACATAGATATTTGTTCTCGGGTCATGGCTGTTTATATTTAATATGAATGTTTATTCTGGGTTCCCCCCCAGTTCGCTGTACGGTCCATAACACAAGCTCTGGGCGCAGTGGGTAGTAGCCTTGACTTATACGCCGGAGGTCCTAGTTTGAGTCCTGGTCGGGGCATAATTTGTGTGATAAACACAGATGTTTGTTCTCGAGTCGTGGTTGTTAATATTTATTTATGTGTCTTTATTCTGGGTCCCCTCCTACTTCGCTGTATGGTCATCCATAACACAAGCTTTTTCAAGCAACTTTGGGGACATACAGTTGGTCTGTTTGTCTGTTGTGAATTAAATACTGAAGTACATTGCCGAGTTTGGTTTAAATCTTTTCTATGGGAAGTAATTCGGGTTATTGCCGAATATGTCGAGCTATGATTTTTTTGTAAACCATAGACAAAAATTCTGCATGAAAGTTAAAATTTGCCAATCGATGGAGATTTGTCGGGCATGACTTTATGTGTCATACGCAAACGATAAACGCTGAAACAACCGTACCGTTTTCTAAAACTGACTGTAAATAAATTATTAATAATCTTATCAAATCTAAATTAACTAAAGCCAGAAAACCGTACACGGGTTCACTATTAGATACTTTTAGTCACCGCACCAATTAATTACATTTACTTATTTACTAGATTAAATAATGAAACAATTTTAAAAGTATAAATTATTCCAAGAACCAAATAAGTGACAAATACATTGACATTTTTTATAAATCCCTATTCTCTTTCAAAAAACTTTCGAAAAACTAATTGTACTTTTAGAACAAACAAAGTAATTTGTATAACTAGATTTGTATAACAAGCTAGGCTAGGGTTATTTGAAAATGTTTGTATACAAGTTACGGAGCTCAAGGTCTGTGTATTTAAACATTCTGGTAGATCATAAGTGTACATGACTGTTTGCCTCCTAAATAAAGAGAAAAAGAAAGCAAAGACATAAGTCAATTTCCATACAAGATATAGCAGCATACTACATGACGATCAGTTGAATACCTAAGACTCGAACTAACTAAAATGAACCTGCTTACCCGTTTTGATTGATTTAGTGAGGATTGACAAAACTAATACTAAATACTATCAAATATTTCTATATGTCAGTACTTAGCTCCGTTTTTGAGCGTTTTGCTCAACAAACAGACTTTTCCGTTTTTCCAGACAAATATAACCCTGGAGCTTTCAAGTGTAGAGTGAATCGGTACCTCTTGGACAGGCGTGCATGATCCTCGTCTTCATCGTCACTTTCCATCAGGTGAGATGGAAGACAAACGCCTGCTAATTATTATTTAAAAAAAATAATATTAGTATAAACGATGTTGTAAATGAAAAACTATTCTCAAACCCTTCTCTATATTAATGTAGAACAGGTTGTTCTTCTTCTCTGCGTATTTCAACCCCTGGAAACTTCTTAGGCATCTGACGTGGTTCAACAGCAGCTAACTTGTGACCAAGACATCGTTAGCTAGATCTTACGACTTTTTTTTGAATATATTTTCAAACGAAATTGTAGTTGGCTATATTCCTACACATAACAAGGATATTTGGCGGAAGGTGTGAATATTGATTATCTATCTACCGCTGGCTTTATTAGTACCTGCAGCTGTAAGGTGTCATTACAGGACAAAGGCCAAGCGGCCATCCTTTCGGAGGCGGGAGGATTGAACGGGTGCCGTTTGAGGGTGTTCGTCGTTTGGATACTTGGGGGGAGGGAGACTTGCCGAGCTAACAGATGCAGAAAAGAATAATTTTGTATAGACATAAAGAGACTCTGTAAATTTATTTTGAAAAAAAAAAAAATATACCCGTGAAGTTTCTTGCCAGTTCTTCTTCACGAAGGTTTTTTTTCGAACTGGTGGTAGAATCATGTTTTATTTGACGTCAATAAGAACAAGTAATTGTCAATGTTGAGAAATAAATATTTGAATTTGAATTTGAATTTGATCTTCCCAGAGCTGAGATCCCGCCGCGTCACGAGACTGTTTGATCGAGAAATTATTTCGAATCTAATATTTGCATCTAAATGAGGTTAAAGTTAGCGTTAGGGGTGACAGACCTTCAAAAGATTCCAAGAGTGGCTCGTCATAACTCTCCGTAGTCGTGTTTCCAAGCCAGAGAGATTCCACACATGATCTTATTTAAGTGAGAATAAGCGGATCTGTATGGAACAGCTACCAGAAGTTTCTTCGCACCGCTGATCGTCGCTCTGATAAGGCTTCATTTCACTTCCCATACATCATACATGGTCTGGCTTAAGAGCGTCCAACATCTTTCGCATACAATTTTATATTGGCTAGGCAATACAAGGTACTGGAATAATGATATTAAGCATTATTTAGCGGAATAATCAAGTTTGATTTTGTAAGCTCAAAATATGTTTGGAATTTAAGTATATGAAAATGTTAATAATATTTCATTAATTTGTTGCATTACGATTACCTAATCATTAAATTAAGAAAAAAATACTATTAATTTTAACAACACCATTATTTTATTCCTAACCTGGGCAGCCGAAAGCCAGGAACGCAATGAAGCATTTCATACAGTCCTACTGTGTAAAACTATAAATAAAAAGGATAAATTAAAACACATTGTTGACAAGTAAAATAAATATAATTAAATAATTACAAATAGGTATTTACTTTAAATTACAAAAGTTTTGAAAGTCAAGATGATTGATTGATGATATGATTAGCGTTGGACCGTTGGAAAAGTTGACAGTTTAAGGTATTTTGATTTTTATACATGTTCAATACAGTATTACAAGACGGTTTCCAAGTATAGGTTCTTTAATTTGTTACATTTTGAAATGTCAAAAAAATACAATTACAATTGCTTGACAAAATTCATAAATATAAAAATATTTTATATATTACCCACTGTGTGTAGTTTAAATTATAGTAAACACTTGTCACAACTGAAAGTAATTAGAAATCATTATAATATATAACAAAAGTATGTATAACTTCAACTGAAAGTCGAAATGCAAACTTATTATTTTTTTTACATTTTTTTTACATTTTTTATAAAGTTTAGTTCTATCATTTATAATATTTACAATATTTACATTATTAAGAAATGTTAATGAAAATATACTGAGAATCTATTCGCAAAACCAAGTCTAAAATATTCTTAAAATATATAATTATTAGCTAAATGAACAATTATGAAAAATATAATAAATCAAATAGCAACAAAAGGCATTGTTTTACTAAATATTAATATTTATTTACAACTTTTGGAAGAATTTGATTTTACTAAAGATAATACACATTAATACAAAATTCAACACCTTATTACTGAGAATTTAACGTTAATATTGGCAATGCGACCGTCCTCATCTAACCTAATGTTAAATGAGAAAGACGCGTTGTCAAACGACTTATCAATATTATAAACCATGCTTAAATAATAATACTGCTAGATTTAGAAGTGTTGTTAGCAACACTCGCTTACCCAGGGCTCGTCAGTATTATTGTTCGTGTTGGTTTATGAATATTATCTTAAATAACTACATATTAGCAGATTAGTAGACGCGTAATACAAAACAAAATTGCTACGACAATCACTACACTCTTACCATAAATATGTAAAAAATTTATAAAAATATAAAACCTACTTTCTATTTACAACTTATATTCAAAAATGTAAAATTGTCTCTAAAAGTGAGGAAAAAGGAAATACATAAATTGAAAAAAAAAATGTTTGTAAACAATTGCTTAATCTTTAGTACTAACATCAAATCATTTAAAAAAAAAACTTTATGGGTTTATCAAGTTTACAACAAAGTAACGTATGTATGTAATCTATTTTGGCTAAACTGGTAGTTATTTTCAGCTTTATAATATCAATACGATTAGAATGTTACCGTAAAGCGAAAAATGGCCTCTGTCACGAGTTCATAAAATACCTGCTAGTTCAAAAAATAATCTAGGGGACATCGCCCACGTAGGCTTTACGTCACGTCCATGATTTGCAATTGGCAAAAAGATGTTATTAGGTTTCTCTATGTTTGAGTATCTTAATACTATTTAGGCCAGTTTTAATTATCCAAAAAAATTACTTCTCACAAATTTTTCGGCACCTTAACCTAGAACAATTTTATTTTATTATTTCCTTTTTG
Source organism: Marasmarcha lunaedactyla (assembly GCA_923062675.1). Lineage (NCBI taxonomy): Eukaryota > Metazoa > Arthropoda > Insecta > Lepidoptera > Pterophoridae > Marasmarcha > Marasmarcha lunaedactyla. The sequence continues at coordinate 3,788,747 of OV281339.1, read as the reverse complement.
TTTTCTTTTTGTTAGTTTTTTTAGACAACAAATAACGCCGTGGGAATTAACCTAACTTAAATTTAAATTTTATAATTTTTTAAAGCTTTAAGAATGATGTCTTATTACTATCTACATTCTCTTACTTCACTGTTGTGCGCTAAAGGCGGAAGATATCACAATGCATATTCACGAGGTGGCTGGATGTTTTCAAAAACCCTGACCGCGAATCGTCTAAAGCATATCCACTGCCGTTTTAATTGAGTGACTTTGTTCAACAAACACCACCAACGATAATTGTGCAACATTGTGATCAAAATCTTATCATAGTTCTAAATAAATATTATTATCATAAGTTTTAAAGCGACTTTATCTCTAATATATTTTTATTTAAGTACACAAGCCGTTAAATCTCTGATGAGGATTATTTTATTACTGCCCTGGCGCAGGAAAAGATTCCATTACTAAAAGCGACATGTATGTTTGTTTGACCAAAATGTTTTTATGTTTTTATTTTTTTTTGTAACAAATTTTTCGAACTTACAATTTTTTGTGCGTTTTCTTTTTTGTATTCTTTTTTAAATTTTTGTTGGTTTTTTTTAAAATGAAATCAAGATCAAGATTAAACGTAATAAAAACTTGTTTTTAACATCGGAATGTTTTCTGTCTGTATTTTAGTAAATTAGGAACCAAAACAAAGATGTAACTGAAGTATTAATGTAACTTAAGAGCCCCTACGATAATGAAACAAAAGGAACTTAATCATATTTAAGTTTTTTCCCATATTTGCGGTATATTTACCACAACTGAAAATCTGAAAACCGTAGTGAATACGTGGTTAATAACTTAGAAAAAATTACTTCCGTAGGGGCCCCACACAGCAGTTTTATAAGTTACTTCATTTCTGGCACAAGGTAATGTCCTTTAACATTATTTAACACTTCCACCAATATTATTGCGAATGTTGCCTGTTATCAACAAAAGCAAGAACTTTTCGACGTGAAGTTTAGCAAATGCTGGAGAGTAAACATTAAGATATGACAGGTATAATTTGTTGAAATAACCATTGACATGTAGAGTTGAAGTAAAAACCAACACTTTAAGAGTTCGTTCTCCTTCATTTAAAACATGAAGCAACATTCTAGATCGTTATATAACTGCTGTGTGGGATTATTGGCGTTAGCATTACATTGCTGAATTTTTATAACAACTTTTTCCAACTAACAATTTTTTTTGCGTTTTCTTTTTTGTATTTTTTTTTAAATTTACGTTGGTTTTCTTTTCGAATTAAATCAAGATCAAGATTAAACGTAATAAAAATTTCTTTTTAACATCGGAATGTTTTCTGTCTGTATTTTAGTAAATTAGGAACCAAAACAAAGATGTAACTGAAGAATTAATGTAACTAAAGAGCCCCTACGATACTGAAACAAAAGTAACTTAATCATATTTAAGATTTTCCCATATTTTCGGTATATTTGCCACAACTGAAAATCTAAAAACTGTAGTGAATACGTGGTTAATAACTTAGAAAAAATTACTTCCGTAGGGGCCCCACACAGCAGTTTTATAAGTTACGTCTCTTCTGGCACAAGATAATGTCCTTTAACATTATTGAACACTTCCACCAATATTACTGAGAATGTTGCCTGTTATCAACAAAAGCAAGAACTTTTCGACGTAAAGTTTAGCAAATGCTGGAGAGTAAACATTAAGATATGACAGGTATAATTTGTTGAAATAAGCATTGACATGTAGAGTTGTAGTAAAAACCAACACTTTAAGAGTTCGTTCTCCTTCATTTAAAACATGAAGCAACATTCTAGATCGTTATATAACTGCTGTGTGGGATTATTGGTGTTAGTATCAGAATGCTGAATTTTTATAACAACTTTTTCCAACTAACAATTTTTTTTGCGTTTTCTTTTTTGTATTTTTTTTAAGTTTTGTTTTGGTTTTTTTTATATGTACAGATAAAGATTAAACGGAATCAAATTTAGTTTTTAACATTGAAATATTCAACTTATATAACATTTTTGGAAATTTTGAACCAAAACCGAAAAGTATCTCAATGATTAATTTGTTACAATTTTTTCAAATCAATACATTTTCAGTTTAGCTTTTTGTATTTTAAATGTTTTCGAACGTTGTTTTCTGTTCGTAAAAATAAATAAAGCATTAATAAGAGAAAATGCAAAAACGTTTTTGTATCGACTTAGACTTATTGAATTTTATTTTTTATTTACTTGAACTAGTAGGTACTGAAATTCGAAACTTATATTTATTCTCGTGATTTAAACGATCGGAATTGTTACAGACCTTTACAAAAAGTCTCAAGTAATTGCGTGTACTGTAGAAATAATAATTCTTACTTAGTAGCCACATTCACTTTATAAATTATAATTTATTTGAATATGTACATTTCGGCGTAAATACCCTTTAAATCGTTATAACAGTTATAATTTATTGGGTTAATTATTATTGTTAGATTTTTTACAAGAAATCAAAATTACAATGTACTTCTACAGTTTGGAGTTCAATTGTAATTGATTACATTGGTGAATTATGTCATGGATGCCGAATCGATCCTTTTAATGTTATTAATAATAAAATATGTACGTAAAATAATCATGGTTGATGTTCTAATGCTTTGTAGTAGTGAGAATTTTACCAAAGTAACCTGACTTGAATTAATTTGTCTTACACTAAGTGGGTAATATAACTAAACACAATGTCAAAACTTAGAACCTACAGAAGTTGTATGTTTATTTATTTTACAGTGTAAAGTTCAAATAAAATATCTTGTTAATTAGGTTAAAAGTCCTTGGAAGAATTCGATTGCGTTTTTGGGCATTATTAATTTTAGTTTCGATAATTGACCCCATCGGTCTTGTTTAGTTAATTTATTTTTATTGATATTTCTTTGGATCAATTTAGGGATATGTAGAAGGGAAAATCAAGTGATTTTCTCTGTCAGAGTAAATTGCAAATCAGATATTTATCGTCAAAGCCATTGACTATCCCCACTGCAGGTTACTCCGATAGCGGATCACAAGAACAGCCAACTTACTACTGCACTACGCAACATTCAACATTTATACAGACAACATCAAGCAACAAAGTCTCCAGGATTAACTTCGTTGCCAGGGATACTTTATTCGGAAACCGAGTAACCCTGACATTATTATTGCCAGTTTATCCCTGAGACTCTTCACGAATAACACTAAGCACGCTGGGACATCGGGGCACGGAGACTGGGGAAGGCACTACTGAACTGTGTTAACACTAGGTGGCCAAACACAAACCATCTGCGGATGAGGACATTCTTCTAGAAGTTGCCTCAAAAGTTAGCAAAATATGACGCATTCAAACAATAAACGCCACTATATTTTAAAAATGTTCAAAAAATAAAAGCAGTTCTGTCTGATGTCCAAGATATCCCCTCAGGGAGAGCAGAAATAAATCACAATCTTTAATGATCAAATTTCAATAAATTAACGTTTTGCTAGATAACTTCCCCTACTCAATACACCCAACAACAACCCATGGCCGCATGTGCACAGCACTCCATCGCTAAGCGAAGACTAGAATAGTTCACCCTACTCCTTCCCATACATTTTTCTACAGTTTTGTAAAAAAATCATATGTATTGCATATTATTTTCGTATTATTAGTTTATACTTCGCCCATGTTGTGCCTGTGCGTCGGGATGGGGACGGCGGCACATCGACTACTATGGACAACAAAGCTTACACCGATCAACAACATGCAGAGATTAAACATTTTTATTTCACTTTAAGTTTTTTTCTTTTTTTGCAACCAGTTTCATTAGTTTTTCTTTTATTTTTTTATTTATTTTAATGTTGGTACGAAGTAATTAGATATTTATTAGAATATTATTCTATATATTAGAATATATTTATTGGAATATTATATTAGATTATATAAGATTATATTAATAGTATGTTTATTAATAATGGCATGAATACCGCTGTGACAGCGGTTCCACGTTGATATCTCATAGATGTTCGAAATATAAATTCAAAAAGTCAATATAGCCAAACACGAACCGGTCTGCGTGTTATATTTTGTTGTTAACCTTTTTAACCCCACGCTGTAAGTCCTATGCTACAGCTATTCCGAAGCAAATATAACATACGTTTACGAGTAAATATTGATACTCTCGTTTGGATTTTTATTCAAGAACTTGTTAAAGTTCATGTAAAGTGTAGAATAGCATAAAATAGTTTAAACATTGATGCAATATTATAAATAGTTATGTTATAATAAGATATTGTTAAATGTTCTTAAAAAATTATCTGCTCACGTACAAGTGTTTCAATGACACCGGTGAAGTGCTGGCGACGCTGCCGCCACAGCGGTGATCGCAGTCACAACTCGTAGGGGTCCCTGATGGCAGCGGCGGCGGCAGCGGCGCGCTGCAGACCAGGCTCCACGGCGCGCTGCAGTCCAGGGTCCACGGCGCGCTGCAGCAAGTGCATGTGCACGTCGCGCCCGCCCTGCTCAAAAACGTGCCGCGTACGCCCCGCCCACGACCCCGACACCGTAGCCTTGCAGCAGCAGTAATTGAACAGGTGGGCATACGCACGCCGGAAGGTTTCGCTTGCCAGTCCGAAGAAAGCACTCGTAATTAGCGCCCGCGACACCCCCAGCCACGCTGTCATGTAAAACTTGCCATCGCTCGCAGATGGAAACAGCAACGACACTACTAAGAATGGTACCCAGAATGCCACGTAGAATGCGTAAGCAGTGATGTTGAGGTTGGTCGTGGCCCTGTGTTCCACAAACTGTTTGGAGCGGCGGTAGTGGTGGTCGTGGCGGCTGCTGCTCGACACGTGCAGCGACGCCGTCGTGAGGCTCACCACCGTCAGAACGCAAGGCATCCCATGGAACAACACGTACGTGATGATGCGGTAAGTGGGGTTGCCGAAGTATTGGCGTGAGCAGTAGTCCAGATCCAGCTGCAGGAACACGCCGACGCCACCCACCAGCGCGCTGATAATCATCACGACCAGTGACAGTCGCTTTGAGCACCTCAACAGCAGTGACGCGGACCTCTTACCCCTGCGACGAACCCATATGTAGTTTTCTACAGCAATGAACTGCAACGAAACAAACATAGGTCAGAAGACCAGTTTATTTGCAACTTTCACAAAAACCAAATATTTCAACCACCTTACCAAAAAAAACAAGCTGTAACACATGGTTGAATATTCCGTCATAAACTGAAGCACCTTGCATGTCATTAACAGATCCCATTCGCCAGAGAGCAGAACGATCGTCACCATCGGAACAATACCACAAGTGACCACTGAATCTGCCAACCCTATACCGCCTTGATAAACGTTTTCTGAAACATACATATTGATTAGGAACACTATGACGACTGAGTGGACAATAACTTAACAAACACAAACAAAAAATACAAAATTTATTAATTAAATTAAACATCAATTACAACGTTGAACGCCCCCCTTATCAAGTACGTAAACCTGTATTATTAGGGGTGACCACTCCTCCTTTTGGATTAACAAAATTTACCTAATAAATGCGCGTACAAAAGCAAACGAAAAATCGAAAAAGAAAAAATCACAATAAAGGCAAGAAAATTCCAAACAGTATTAGAACAAACAGTTATAATATTTGTTGTAGGATACACAGCAATATCATACACTGTTTGGCGTTCTTAAGAAATGAAAATTTTTGTGTTGGGTAAATTAACATTATTAACAATACATAACCTCTAATTCATAAGCTTACAGCGTTTAATGTAGTTACATTTGACTTAAAAGTACATTTTAGTTGGTGAATTATATTCCTATGTAACTTAATTTTAAAATTTTATTTAATTAAGTATACTCAAGTTGCTAAAAAGTAAAGGATAACAAATGTAGAAGGTAATGACATATTACATATAGACAGGTTATTCGCTCTCAAAAATGGCAACGCAAATGCAAGGCAGTTGCCGGCTATTTGACTCAGTCTTGTGCAACCCAGTTTCACGGCTAAACATGAAACAAAACTTATTCCCTATTCTGTGTTTTTAATACCGTAGAATGCCTTCTTGTGTACACGACAGTCTTAGAAGACAGTGTACTAATTACACTGTTACTGTTAAAGATAGAATAAACGTTTATTTTCATGTGTAAGTACTATTTTTTTATAACTATCTTATTAATTATTTTATTTAGCTATTTCAAATGACGCTTTAAAATTGACATGGCTATTCATTTCAACAAACTCGAAGAGCGAGATGTGATATGATTTTGTATGTGGGAGTAAGAGAAAACGCTATAGAGCGACCAATTAGTGCGAAGGAACGTCACGAAGTACATAGGTATCTCTTTCTTACACCAAGTGAACCGTATTATTCTTTCCTTCTCCCACAAATTATACTACTCTATACATCGGGTAGGTATCTATAGTAGGTATATATATATATATATTAACGTTGACGCCGATATTTTTTACGGTAATGTTTGGGTATGACTTGTCTATATTTAATATGCCATTGAGAAGGGCATTGAGCCATCGAACAACAAGATAAAGATTTAGATTTTTCAAGTAGGTGGTTTTAGTATATTGTTATTATATTATTTTAGTACATTACTCAATATGTATTTATTATGCATTTGATTACCTTTCAATGAGCGTTCAACGAAGAAGGACGAGATAAAGAATCCGTTCATGGTAGCCCCAAAGATGCTGGCAGCTAACATTATCAATAGCCGGCCTACTTTCGACCACTCCTGGTTAAATGTAATTGGAGAATAGACCGCAGTGTAGGGTGGGATGACGGTTGAGTTGGCCATGAGCTCGTAGAACCCCATGTTGGCTACAGGGACCTTGGTCTGGAAACGTAACGAAATTATGAGCCGTCCTAGCCGGAAAGCCAACGTAAGAAGGCAAACTGACCGCCTTTACACACCATCGCTGATCACAGCGACAACGAATTCTATGGACATAATGCCAAGACTCTTCTACAACCCTACAATATTTTACAAACAAAATATTTGCGAACAATAATAGGTCTTTACCTATGAAATTGCCGTTTTTCACGAAATAAATGAAGCGTAATTTTTTATATATTTTTTATTTCTATTAATCAAAATAATCACCCATGCAATCAATGCATCTTTGCCAACGCATTGGTAGCTTATTGATGCCTTTCTTGAAGAAATCAGCTGGATGGGAGGCAACAAATTCTTCAAAGGCATTTTGTACTGCCTCTCGGGTATTGAATTTTTTTCCCGCCAAGAAGTTATCCAAATTCTGGAAAAAGTAGAAGTCTGTAGGCGCAAGGTCTGGTGAGTACGGCGGATGACGGAGAACTTCCAACCCCAACTCTTGTAGCTTGGAGACCGTCTGCTGTGCAGTATGAGGTCGAGCGTTGTCGTGCAGGAGCAGTGGAGCCGAACGATTGACCAAAGCTGGTTGGAGACGTGCGAGCTTCTCCATCATTGTGTTCAGTTCTTCACAGTACACATCTGCAATAATGCTTGTCCCGTTTGGCAAGAAGCTGTGATGAATTACACCCGCGTTAGACCACCAAACAGTGACCATCACTTTTCTAGGGGTAAGTTTTCGTTTAGGGCATTGTTTGGGTGCTGAACCAGGGTCCAACCAACTTGCTGAGCGCTTACGATTGTCAAACAGGATCCATTTCTCGTCACAAGTAACAATGCGGTTCAGAATTCCTTCATTTGTATGCCTGCTGAGCAGTGCAAGGCACGTCTCCACGCGTACTTCGCGCTGGCGGTCATTGAGTTCGTGGGGTACCCATTTGTCAAGCTTTTTTACCTTGCCAATTTGACGCAAATGGACCAATATTGTTTTGATGCTAACGTCGAAAGCTGCTGCTAATTCAGCCGTGGATTGAGTTTCATCAGCTTCCACAATTGCCTTTAATTCGTCATTGTCGACCAAAGTTTTCGGACGACCACGGGGTTCATTTTTCAGGTCAAAATTTCCAGAACGGAAGCGGGTAAACCAATAACGGGTGGTGCGTTCGTTTGTAGTGTTCGCTCCGTAAACGTCGTTGATGTTGCGTGCCGCTTGTGCCGCTTTGCTGCCACGACGGTACTCATACTCCATAATTACTCGAATTTTTAACTTATCCATGATGACGAAAAATGTTCGAATGCGTTGAAAACAAAACACGAACTATTAAACAAATGACGATTTTAGAAAAAGAATTCCATGTTTGTCAAATAAAATTAATTTGAAATTAGAATTATCAGTCAAAAAAAAAAATATTTTCATTTGAAATGGCCAGTACGGCATAACGGCAGTTTCATAGGTAAAGACCTATTATATTTGTTTAAAAGACTTCGGACAAGACATGCCATTGTTACTTACTTAAAAGTAAAACAAATGCTGATCATGTCCTGTAATCCGTTATTTAAGCATGTTTTAATCTGAAGTATTTAATTTAATTACAATAAAGTTTAAAAATTGAGATTTTCCTACTTTTTTGCAACTTACACAACCAACAATCTGTGTTCTCAATTTTTTATTGTCTTTCTTTATAATTCAATAGAAAGTTCGTTAAATATATTTTATGGACGAAAATATGACGTGACATGCTTTTTTATATTTAGAAATTAGTGTTGTCAATAATAATTATGGACGGTTCTTCCCGAGATTGCACCATTTCTTTTAACCATCCTTCGTAAATCTCCACGTTCATTTATTCGTGGTAGTCCACTGTTTTCTTGGATTTAAAGGCCAGTAAAGCATCTGACACGAATCCTTTCGTAGACCCTGCATGGCATATTGTAAGGCGTTCGCCTTTTCCCATTGGCACTGAACTAGTGAAAGCGGCGGTGTCGTCAGTCCAGTTCTTAGATACTGTGTGGTTTGCATTTAACCAAGTCTCGTCAGAGAAAATAACATTTGACCAATCGGATATCTTTTTGGCTTCGCTCAAAAATTCGCAGCGAGCCTTAGCAACGTCGTGACGCTCCATCAATATTTTACGTTTGTCCGATTTTTGATAAGAAAATCCAATTTCTTTAAATATATTTTCGATGATTTTGTTGTATTTGTCTTTGTTCAAAATATAATAAACTAGCGACCCGCCCCGGCTTCGCGCGGGTCTATGTCATTGCATTTTAAATCTGTAATATCTTCGAAAATATTCATTTACATTACACGCTGTATAGGGCCATATTTATCTATATTACATGCACAATATATTTAAGGTAATTAATTGGATAAGGATTAATGCTGTATTGCTTAAAATCGATTCGTAAATAAGAGATTATTTCGCGTATAAAGTAAAGGATAAAAAATGGTTATTGTGGGTTACCCCGAAGAGATAGACATTTACCACCACGGACCTTTTTGTAGACATTTTTAAGGTGTACAATACTGTAGCATATTATTTTGATCTATCTAGTATGGTTCAGCCAGCGTTTGCAATGTAAGCGCAGAAAAATTGTTTATTTACGACATCACATTAGAAACGTCTAAGATTATCAATGTTCCTCTACTATATTATGCATGTATTATACATATAAACCTTTCTCTTAAACCACTCTATTTATTTAAAAAAAACCGCATCAAAATCGTTGTGTAGTTGTAAAGATCTAAGCATACATACGGACATACAGACAGCGGAAAGCGACTTTCTTTTATACTATGTAGTGATATATGCGATCGATATTATTACTTATTTGGTCACATGTATGTGTAAATGTAGTGTACATTATATCAAATTAGAACTGTCATCGAGAAAATAAAGAAATGGAAATAGTATAGAGGGCTTTCTTTCTTAAGTTGTCCAACAATCATACTTATTTTTTTACGTATATTTTAATAAGCTGGTTAGACTCTCAGCTATGATCCAGTTTTTTACCTGGGTTCAAGGACTTTTATACTTCCGTCCTCCCCTCATCTTATATCACATGAAGCAGCGTGACTGAAAAGCCTGTTTTAGCCAATAGATTAATTGTCCGTTCTCAGCTTCGTTTATTTTTTTATTTTACAAATATGTACATTTAGTATTTCAATTAAATTACAACTAGGATTTTTTTTATTTTGTATTTTTTTTTTCTTAATTTACAAATCTAATTTATTTAATTGTATTAATTGCACCTTATATTTTTTTTCTTTTTTTTTCTTTTTGAATTTTTTTTGTATTTTTTTTTATTAAATATTTTAATACCCTAATCTACGTTACTCCTAATGAGTTTAATATTCTAAAATATCTTGAATTAGGAAAGTTATATTCATTGTCAGTGAAAGATTAGTTTCTATCTCGGCGCTAAAGACATCAACGCGCTTTGCATTCTGGTCTAAGATATCGCATACCTATTTTTTTTGTGTGCGTTATAAACGTTCACTGATTCGTCTTTAATAAGCCAACGAGGGTGATTGGATTTCTTCGGATTGTAAATGATCATGTTTTTGGTTTATTACTTACATACTTAAATAGTTTATCAACAGTGAAGAAAAATTGCAGAAGTAACAGTATGTTTTCAATGAATAGTTGTCTAGAAACAGCTAAATGTTTGAGCTGCTGCGAATCTTACCGAGTTGTGAAGGCACAATCATACCAAAAATTATACTGGCCTTTGGATAAAATATATAATAGCTACGTAAATAATGCGTTTACATGAATACTGTCATCATATTCTTTTTATATTTAATATCACTAAGCTGTAAAATGTACCATATTTTGTAATAAGTTTTTTGCTTTTTTTGAAGTTTTCGATAAAATTCAAAACGATATTTAATTCAAAACGTTGGTTAATTCACTTGCTAGTAAACTAACGTTCAGAAGTTATGTTTGTATTTAAATATGTTTTTGCTTCTGATCTGCTTTAGAACAGAGCTGGAATGTACATTGTGTTTTTTGGGTTTACTATAAACAAGTTATTGATATTATGTGGTTTGTGATGTTATCAAAGTACAGACAAATAAACTTTCTACTGAAAGTACACGCAGAAAAAACGCGAAATCTTACGGCCCTTAAGAAGAAGTGACTATTTAACTCTTTCAAAAGTCCTCATTAGCAGTCCTTGTGTGCGTTGGGAGGTATTTACCAGCCGAGCAGTTGCGGGGCGGAGACGGAACTGCGGGTGGGCGGCAGCATAGCAGTGGGGGAGGGGGCGAGTGCCGGCAGCGAGTTGCTGCGCGTGCGCGCGTCTGAATAGATCAGTCGGCTCGATGACCAGCGGATCAGAGACTGAGAACCGCTGTACCCCGTTTCCGAATCAGTCCCTCCCGTCTCCACCACTAAGCTCAGTCCCGAATTTGACCCACTACCTCCTGAGACCGAATGGATCTGTTCCATAATTGACCCACTCTGTCCCACCTCGGAGCCGTCCTGAACTACGATTACTTCCCATGACCCCACGTCATGGCTTGGTCCCGCAACAGGCAATACTTCCATGTTTTCGGACGTTTGACATTGTGACTCTTTCTGAGCAGTTCTCTCACTTCGTGGACTCTCGTATATCTCCGCAATAAACTCCTCCGTCAAGGACGCCGCCGGCTCGTCGTGCTTTGCAGGTTGCGGAGCTGGCGCTAAAAGCTCTCCTAGGCTCGCCGTTTCAACGTGTAGGGGCTGCGTTGACGACAAGTTGCAGCCGCGGCGGTCGTAGCTTGTGTCCGTCAGCACGAAGCCGGCGCCTCTATATGGGTTGCAGTCACACCTGAAGCAGCGGTAGAACACGCAAAACAGCAGGTCGTACACCACCATGAGGAGTGGGGCAGCGACCAGCAGTGCCCTTCCCTAGATAACCGTGTGTTCGTTGTATGATGGACCTGTAAAGAAAAGTACTGCACCACCCACGAATAAGGCCACGCACATTGCAAGCCAGATTGTGTAGAAGTAGGTGACTCTTTGCCGCCAGACGCGCCGGAGAGGGCGGCGGGGAGCCCGCGGGGGACACAGCCAGTACACTAGGAACAGGGTAACTGAAGGAGGCAGCATTTTACGCGCCCTACGTAGCCGCCGGCGTATACGTTCTTTTTGCACGTCGCTTAGTTGATCGGCCTCGCGCAACCGCGCCCCTTCACTTGAGTATCCAACAAAGTTCAAAGGCCGCGCCTCAATCTCTTTGTCCATTTTGTCCAACTTCAAACTATTCTGAACACTAATCTTAGACTTATCTAATGGCTACAAACTTTTATTTGCTTATACAATAGGAAAGATTTCTACTGCGAATTTAAGCTAATAAATAATAATGAATAAGTTTGATAAAAAGCTTTTAGTATCGGAATTCAAAATGATGGAATGAAGCTCGCTGGTTTCGTTGATATCGCCGTGTACTGACCTCTGGTGGTGGTGGTGGGGACGGCACGGGACCAGACAGCGCTTACTTACCTGCTGTGGGCACTGTATTCGCGCGCCTACCGTCCAATCACGCAGCTGTTATCAGACCTAGAAATAAAGAGAAAAACAGCCTTTACACTCGAGAATCTGACTGCAAAGTTCTCTCTGAAAAGTATACATAACAACATTAGCTTTTAGTAGAAATTTTAGTTTAAGTTTTGGAGGAAAAAATGTCTAGAAATTGTTTTATGTATCCTCAAAATATTTGGATTTCCTTAAGTAATGTATCTTCTTCTAATACAATTCTATTTCAATGTTTCTATGACACAATAGTTTTTATTTAGTTTTTTAACTACCCAGTGGTTTTTTAAAACTCTTATTGTATCTTGTATGTTTTTTTTACAATCATTTAGAAATAAAAAGTGCTCTCATAATTATTTATAGCAATAAGATGCTAAATAAATATTATTAAATAATAATAAATAGTCTTGAAATAACATTCGAAGTACTGCTATAGTTGTAGGTAGCCGGGCGAGTAGGAACGGAGCGCGCATACCGTAAGATTACAATAACCATATTTTTTTATTTCCTTAATTTACAATTCTTGCAATTAATTGCACCTTATATACAGGGTTAAAATAAAGAAGGCATAATACTTAAGGGTCAGTAAGTATACCAATGTTAGAACATACCTTGGACCAAAGAATTGGAGTTATAGGGGCTGGTTAAGACTTCCATAATAATAGGTCTTTACCTATGAAACTGCCGTTTTGCCGTACTGGCCCATTTCAAATGAAAATATTTTTTTTTTGACTGATAATTCTAATTTCAAATTAATTTTATTTGACAAACATGGAATTCTTTTTCTAAAATCGTCATTTGTTTAATAGTTAGTGTTTTGTTTTCAACGCATTCGAACATTTTTCGTCATCATGGATAAGTTAAAAATTCGAGTAATTATGGAGTATGAGTACCGTCGTGGCAGCAAAGCGGCACAAGCGGCACGCAGCATCAACGACGTTTACGGAGCGAACACTACAAACGAACGCACCACCCGTTATTGGTTTACCCGCTTCCGTTCTGGAAATTTTGACCTGAAAATTGAACCCCGTGGTCGTCCGAAAACTTTGGTCGACAATGACGAATTAAAGGCAATTGCGGAAGCTGATGAAACTCAATCCACGGCTGAATTAGCAGCAGCTTTCGACGTTAGCATCAAAACAATATTGGTCCATTTGCGTCAAATTGGCAAGGTAAAAAAGCTTGACAAATGGGTACCCCACGAACTCAATGACCGCCAGCGCGAAGTACGCGTGGAGACGTGCCTTGCACTGCTCAGCAGGCATACAAATGAAGGAATTCTGAACCGCATTGTTACTTGTGACGAGAAATGGATCCTGTTTGACAATCGTAAGCGCTCAGCAAGTTGGTTGGACCCTGGTTCAGCACCTAAACAATGCCCTAAACGAAAACTTACCCCTAGAAAAGTGATGGTCAACGTTTGGTGGTCTAACGCGGGTGTAATTCATCACAGCTTCTTGCCAAACGGGACAAGCATTACTGCAGATGTGCACTGTGAAGAACTGAACACAATGATGGAGAAGCTCGCACGTCTCCAACCAGCTTTGGTCAATCGTTCGGCTCCACTGCTCCTGCACGACAACGCGCGACCTCATACTGCACAGCAGACGGTCTCCAAGCTACAAGAGTTGGGGTTGGAAGTTCTCCGTCATCCACCGTACTCACCAGACCTTGCGCCTACAGACTTCTACTTTTTCCAGAATTTGGATAACTTCTTGGCGGGAAAAAAATTCAATACCCGAGAGGCAGTACAAAATGCCTTTGAAGAATTTGTTGCCTCCCGTCCAGCTGATTTCTTCAAGAAAGGCATCAATAAGCTACCAATGCGTTGGCAAAGATGCATTGATTGCATGGGTGATTATTTTGATTAATAGAAATAAAAAATATAAAAAAAAGTTACGCTTCATTTATTTCGTGAAAAACGGCAATTTCATAGGCTTTACCTATACCTAACCTAATATTTTATTTAAATTTTTTTACTTAACATTTGATTAATAGAAATAAAAAATATAAAAAAAAGTTACGCTTCATTTATTTCGTGAAAAACGGCAATTTCATAGGCTTTACCTATACCTAACCTAATATTTTATTTAAATTTTTTTACTTAACATTTTTGACAGCCCTAAGTGGTTTTGATATCTACTTATGCATGAGGCGAGCGCAGCCGTCTTCACTTACCTACCTATCGAGGAGCACGTAATTCGGTGCGACTGGACACGAATTTTTTATTTATTTGCGCCTCGCGCGCCTCATGCGTATGTGGGTGTGAAAACCACCTAGGGCTGCCAAAGATGTTGAAGTAAAAAAATGTTTATGTGTGAAAGTCTTAACCAGCCCCAATAACTCCAATTCTTTTACAGTGTATTCTAACAATGGTATATTTACTGACCCTCAAGTTTTATGCTTCCTTTATTTTACACCCTGTATAGATGCATTTTATAAATTCAGTGAAACAGAATATTTTAGGTAATGTTTTCTTGTACTAACACTGAAATATTGTATCCAAATCCTAAACATTAAAAAAAAAATGTCTTACCTAAATGTTTTTGTTGACAACGAATCATTGACTAGCCGACTTTACCTCTATTTTCAGTCCATTTCTTTATTTCGACTTTTATTTAAAAAAATTGTGTATTTACTAAACAAAATTTTTTAATGATTTTTAATATCAAACATTTACTAAACATTAAAATATGATAATGTTTATCACATTTCATTTCTGTAGATGATTTACTTTGAAAAGTTATACAGATATAATGGCTGTCAAATATATAGGAACTAATAATGTGGATAATTGGGGTCGCTCACTTCCTTTTAAAATGGTTGAGGAGGGCGATGGCTGGATCCGTTGACGTTAACTCATGAACGGGTGCCGGCCGAGGGTGTTCGTCGTTTCGATACTTGGGGGGAGGGAGACTTGCCGAGCTAACAGATGCAGATAAGAATAATTTTGTATAGACGTAAGGAGACTCTGTAAATTTATTTTGAAAAAATATACCCGGAAGTTTCTTGCCAGTTCTTCATCACGAAGGTTTTTCCGAACTGGTGGTAGAGTCATATTTTATTTGACGTCAATAAGAATAAGTAATTGTCAATGTTGAGAGATAAATAATTGAATTTGATTTTTCACTTCGATGCTTTTTTAATTTTTCAAATATTACAATCGAATCAAGAGGTTTTGTAAACTCTTTTAAGTAAAAAAATCATAATTTTTGATTTTAGAAGTGAGAGATGGGTGGTAGAGTGGATGCACAGTTACAGCTGCAACTTTCAATTAGAAACAATTTGGGAACAAAACTATCAGTTAAAATTAAAGAATAATTTATTCTATCTTACCTGGAACTAACGATTTTACTTCGGCCTTCGATTGACGTTAAAACGCATATGCAAAAATGGCCCGATTTCTGTAGTTTTTTCAAATACAACAAATTTAATCGAGTTTTTTTTGGGGATTTTAATGAGCGTACGTTATGGTTCTCTTAAAACCTATAGCAACAATGTGACTTTCAAATATAATCCCTGAGAACTAAATCTCGTTGCTAGGTGCAGATGAAGGGTGTGGGTAGTAAATACCTACCTGCCGCGCATGTGTCGTATTTTGAACTTTTGGCTTAGTTTAGACGACAAACACCCTCAAACGTCACGAGTTAACGCGGGATCCAGCCGTCGCTCAACTTAAACATGTTTATTTTTTGATTTAGAGAGTCCTACTCATTAAGTGTTACTTTATTTTTAAATGAACGTCAGAGTTTTGAATATATTTTTTCATTTGTTAATGAAACCTCTTGCAAATCGAAAGCCTGGCGAAAAGTTTGAAAGGTAAACTTTAACTTTCTGAACTTGTGTGCGACACATGCGCAATGGGTATTTAAATCCCCTTCCCCCTTCGACCATCAAGAACTTTGTATTTCGTAATTATTATTATTGTATTACAAAATAGATTTTAAATCCAGATTGCAAAAGTATTACCCCCACAGTTATATGGAAATTGAATTTGGCAATAGATTGTATCTGATGAATTGCTTTCTACAAATATTATCAAAAACGGCGCGAAAAAGTTTTCGCGCAGGCGTGTTAATGTTAATCGATGAAGTACCTAAGTAATATCCACCTCAACTATTTTGCGTAAAGTTTAGAATAAACGAGGGGTCGTTTTGAATAAGGCTATTACTAGTTGATCATTTATCAAACATTTTATGAGCGGTTGGCAAAATTATGAAACAGCTGTTTTAAAAATAATCGAATGTTTTAAATTATAAGCTTCGAACTAACTATAACTAAAGTTTGAATTGACAACTTTAGCTTTTCAAACTTGCGCACAACTCATGTGCACCTGATATTTAGCACCCCACCCCCTATGACTTTTACCCTGCCCGAAGGATTGGTAGTAAAGAAATATATTTGGAAGTAACTTTATTGTGTTACGAAATACATTTTAAAATAACAACTTTAATTGCCTTCTATTCAAATTGAAAATTATGAAATGCTTTGCATCTGACAAACGTTTGATTTCTACAAATCTTTTCAAAATGGCGTACCAAGATTTCGCGCAGGCGCCTGAATGCGAATCGATTACGTACATTCAAAATCTGCCTTAGGTAAAGGTTTAAAATACAATGTATGAAAAGATACAGAAGATTTTGGACGTTTATTTTTTTATTTATCTTTAAACATCTTTATTTTTAAACGATAGTTTTGTTTCTAAAACGTTTTCGATCTATAGTTCAAAGTGACATCTGTAATTGTCAGATTTACTACCTACGCACCTACACCCATCCTCCCCCATCTCCTCTAATACAGGTACGTAGAGGTTTAATTTAATTACTTATTTATTGCGGAGGATAATCATAGTATCAATTTCTTATTACGTTTAAATTTAAAAATTTAAAAAAAGTATTGCATCGAAGTATGCGTCGAAGTAATAACAGTAACGCTTAGGCTCTGCGCAGTAACATGCGCAGAAAGTACAAGAAGTTATCATTTATCGACGATTTTAAGAGTGATTGTCAAAATTATGAAAAGACTTAAAACTTCATCGAATGTTTTAAACACATGCGCCATAGTTATTTTGTCATCCTCCTTTCGCAACTTTTACGCTAACCCAAAGATTTGTACTCCAGAATAATGTATATCTGTAGATACATGCTTTACTTCATTACGAAATCGATTTTAAAATAATAGTGTAAAAATAACTTCATCATAATTATCTTCTATCGAAATTGAAAATACATCTGACAGCCATTTTAAAAATGGCGCGCGAAGTTTTAGTGCAGGTGCTTCCATCATAATCGATTACGTAAAGCAAAATCCACCTAAGTTATTTAATGCAAGGTTTAAAGTGAAATGAAGAAAAGTTACCAAACTTTTTTAACTGATTTTACTTCATGATCAAGTTTGAAATCACAACTTTCAGAACTTGCGTACGACAGAGGCGCAACGGGTGTCTCCTTACCAGCACCGGAATACGGTTCTCAGGAATTTCCTTTTCAAAATTTGTATAGTTTCAAAATTGATTTTAAAATTCATATGATTAAAAATAGTGAAGTATAACTTCAACAATACAATTTCGTTTAATTTAAAGAAAATTTAATTTATCTAACAAAGACTTGACTCAGACAAATATTTTCGAAATTGGCGCGATAAAGTTTTTGCGTAGGCGTTTTAATGTCAACTATTGACATAAAATAAAATATACTTTAGGTGTTTTGAATAAGGTTTAAAGTTAAGTAAACCTGTAAGAGAAGTTTCCAAAAGGTTTAAGTTTTTTAAATTTTAATTTATAACATATACAAAAACTTTTAATATTTTATATCACTGACATATATTGTAATAAATAAACTTTAATATAATATTTAAGAAAACTTTTAAACATCAAAAAATAATCAAAAATAGTTGAAAAAATTTCAGATTACGTACGAGGTCTATTGAATAAAACACTGAAAATTTAGTCTTAACACAATGCAAGAAGGATCATTTTGTGATCATTTCAAGTTTTTATTATGTTTATAGTAAAAGTTTATTAGTTTGTCGGGCATTTCGAACACCAGCCGACGTCTTCATTAAAGGTCTCGTTAATTATAGATTTTATAGCGCCCTACACACATTATTCGCATTTTTATTATTAATTTAAAATATATTCTTATCACTAAGAGGGTTGGGAGAAAAATAAATTACACATTTCTTTATTTAATTCGGACAGGCAATTCAACAAGACAACGCAAATAAAGTGGAGAAACAGAATAAATTTAGATTTCAACTCGAGGGCGACAAGTTCGCGTGAAGCGCTCGCAGGCAGTTTGTGTAAAGATCTTCAGCCGAACAACCTTATGGCAAAACAATGTTGAACTATATTTCACATGACGCAAGCAAATTTCAACTTTATGACGAGATGGGAAAGTTAGAAATAATTTAAGTTAGGTGGCAGTCAGCTGGCGGCTGGCGCCACGACGCTGCTCGCTACATGCCTGCTCAGTCAATAGTCGCCAATGCGACCTTTCGTAAATACTTATTGCGTTTCTTGCTTCGCATTGCCACATCTCATATCTCAAAAACAATTGAAGTTAAAAATATCACAGAAAATAGTAAACGGAAGGGAGTGTAACGGCCACCTACCTTTCTCGGCGAAACACCAACACTCGCGAAACTTAATTTGCAGGACTTTAAAATTGAAGTTGAATGAGAAAAATCACACAGGTGGTTAAAAACTTTTCAAACACTTGACGCCTGGTTCTCTTTAGGAGAGGACTTCTCCTTGTCGAAGCTCAGTTGGAAGTGAGCTGATGTCGGTGGGCTCCGATGGTATATAGTACGGCGGGGTGCAGGTGCAGAGGTGGGGAGGAGGGCGGTGGGCGCAAACTGCGGAGGCGTGGCCAGCCGCCCCGGCGGCGCCATTGCCACCCCGCACTTACACCAACAATCAATCTACTTATTCGGGATACCCCAGGATACTTTATTCATTGAGCTTCACGGTCCACCTTTAAACATACCTTGGCTAAGTGCATGATATGATACTGATGTGATTTTTATTGTACAGATAGGTAACAAACACCTGAAAGGTTGTTTTATCTATTGAAAAGACATTTTAAGTTACATTTCTACCTTTACACTGTTCTAAGAAAGCTTTCCAATTGTAACGCTCTATATTTCCTGAAGAGCGGGAAATAACAAAATACGGTGGTAGGGCGGCAGGGGCGCGCCCCCGTTTCAACAGGTGTCGCGCCACCGCCTGCAAGCCGCAGGTTCGAGCATCGCCGCATGTACGTAGTACACCATGTACCTACTGTGTAAATAACCGACTTAGCCTTCCAAAAGGTATTAAAGGTACACCGAGAGCATTCAAAGCCGGCGGAACAAAACCTCTCGGCTTTGTGTTCATTTTATAAATTAGCAGGTACACAATTTGACTAACATATAAAAAAGAATCATATCGTTTGTGCTGTTGTCATGCGACAGCCAAGAGCAGGAGGTGCCTTATTATCTTTTCTGATACAGCGTTATATTAACTGGGTATATGAAACTCACCAAGGCAATTCAGATAGGAGAGTTATATGTTGTGTTGGATTTGTAAAAATATGATGCAACATTAGATATCATTCGCGATTGATAATTTCCCTTGATAATGAGCCTTGTAATTTATTTTTGAAGATAGCCGATTTAAGTAAAGGGAAATTAAAAAATTTTAATAACTCTGTTTTTTATTAGATATGATATAGACCCGAATAATGCTTGTATTACCAATTCTATCAACAAACTGCTT
Source organism: Marasmarcha lunaedactyla (assembly GCA_923062675.1). Taxonomy (NCBI): domain Eukaryota; kingdom Metazoa; phylum Arthropoda; class Insecta; order Lepidoptera; family Pterophoridae; genus Marasmarcha; species Marasmarcha lunaedactyla. The sequence continues at coordinate 3,768,627 of OV281339.1, read as the reverse complement.
GTCCAAGCTTCATTTTATGAAATGGCTAATTTCAGCAAAACTTTAACGACCAAAACTATAACATTGTAGGCAAGTAAATCTCAAGATGACAGTCGAGTTTCAAAAACGGGGTTACAAAGACACCTTGGTCGGACCATTCTAGCTGTGCTTTCCCTATTATTAATGCTTTTAGGGGCTCGAAAGCCACGGTTTCTGACGTTGAAGAACGGGAATTTGTTGGCGTAACATAAAATGCTGCAGACATGTCCACACAAAGTCCACGATGATATCAAATGATATGTTATTTGATCTTCGTACAATAATCAAAAAAAAAAGGAAAGAGGCTCCTGGCGTTGAGACCATGGAAATCGTCTATGAAATTTAAAACGACTGGTTAAACTAAAAGTCCATATATTCAAACCCTTGCGGCCACTTTGTCCTATTAAAAATGTAATTTTTAGTACAAAAACTGCACAAAACGATTGGCACAGTCTCATGTCTCAAATTCTCTTTAGTATAGCCACTGGTATTTTTGATTAATTATGATTGACATTTTTTATTGATGCAAAATATCATTTTTGTAATATTGAAATCAATATAGGTCAGGTACCTACATACGCGATGGTTACGCATATTCTTCTTTACAATTTTATACTCGTATTGATGAATCAGCTATGAATGAATCCTCGAAAATTAAGAATAATTCTCAAAGGTTTGTGCAGTCCCAAGACCGACAGAACGATTAAGTGAGCTTACATTCGACAAACATGTAATAATCTCGAAGTCGATTAAGGGTTTTAAGTTCTAACTTCTAAACTTAAAAAAACTAATATTCTGTTTACTAGTTGTTTGTGGCCGGGCAGCTCCTCGTGGGTTTGTTTATTATATAATAAAACATTTCCCCTGTTTTTAGGCAAAGTTGTTAAATGTCCGTTAGCTGATTCAGACATCCAATACTGTAGCCGCATCGCTAAGTTTGACAACAACACTCCTCGGCCGAGATCTATTTTAGTGAAACTTAGTAATCGCCGACTACGTGATACGTGAGCTTCTGTGACAAAATTTAATAAAGCGAACGCCTCAGATAAATTAAACACGAGTCACCTTGGCATCGGAGGTAAGAAGAGTGCTGTTTTTGCTGTGGAGCACCTGACCCATGTGGTTAGATCTTTGCATGCTGCAACTCGCCGTAAAGCTAAGGAACTCGGTTACAAGTGCGTGTGGGTACGAGACAGCAAAATATTTGTGAGAAAATTGGAAAGTTCTAGGTATCAACACATTAAGGACTGTTTATGTTTGGAAAAACTATCTTAGGTGTATGTTGATTGTAAATTTTTTTTTCTCTTTTAATTTAATTGGCTAGTATTTCTTAATTGTTATTTATCACTGTTTAATTATTGTTTATATTTTACATTTGTTTATTTTTTTTTAGTTTTATAGTTTATGATTAAGTTTTTTTATCAAAACGTAAGAGGCCTTAGAACAAAAACAATAGACTTTTTCAATAATTTAGTATGCTGTAATCTCGATGTTATTGTCCTAACGGAAACATGGCTTAATAGCAGTGTCTTCGACTCGGAATTATTTAACACTCGTTGCAATGTTTATAGAAGGGATCGTGAATCCACAGGATATCACGCAAACAAAAATGGGGGTGGTGTTTTAATTGCCGTTTCCAAACGCTTAAATTCTCGACGTTTGTTTTGCTATGAGTCAAAATGCGAGGACTTATGGGTTGCCCTTGAGGTTGTTGGAGAGCAGGGAAGGTCGGAACTTCTACATTTATGTGCTGTATACCTTCCCTCACCTATCAAGAAGCATATTCTCGAAGAATTTCTTAATAATTCTGACAGGGTGATGTTAGCTAACGATGTCAAAAATACAGTTATTTTAGGTGATTTTAACCTAGGGTCTATTACATGGCAATTTTCAAATTACAGAAATCCCACCTCAGGTAGTACAAATCAAAGTATTTTAAATAATATGTTATTGGACTTTACAAAAATTACTGACTTTAAACAGTTCAACCATGTTTTAAATAACAAAGGTAAGCAACTTGATTTAGTTTTGCAAAATCACAACTTGTCTAATTTAGTCGAATGTTTGTTTCCGTTGTCTATAATTGACGCTTTACACCCACCACTACAATTTACTATTTCTATTAAAACAGATAACGCTTTACCACACTGTAGCGATTGTCGTCTAGCTTTTCATAAGGCTGATTACGATAAAATAATTGAAGAACTTAAACGTATTAGCTGGGAGGGGGAATTTAAGGATAATAATTCTATAAACGAGATGGTATCGATTTTCTATGTGAGGTTACGGCAAATAATCGAAAAGCATGTGCCCAAACTGAAATCACGCGCTAAAAGGTATCCAGATTGGTTTTCTCGGGAGCTCATTAATACTTTAAGAAAAAAATACAAATACCATCAGAAGTTGCGAAAATATAATAACAACCCACGTGATAGACTTTCTTTTAACATCCTGAAAAAAAGGGTTGCACAGATGATGTCTTCTTGTTACAAATCGTACATAGAAAACCTAGAGCTCAGTCTTCGTAACAACCCAAAATTATTTTGGTCTTTTATCAAAAAGAAAAAAAGTAACAACAGCCATTATCCAACTTGTATGTCATTTAATAACCAATCTGCAGCTACTGGCAAGGACATTTGTAATCTATTTGCTAGCAGCTTTTCAACAGCTTATACGAGAGATGACTCCCAACATACTCCTTTGTTTTGCAACGAATTTACTCATAACTATTTGACGTTAATACAATTTAAAGATAGCCAGATATTAAAGGTTTTAAAGAGACTTGATCAATACAAAGGAGCAGGAGCTGATGGTATACCATCAGTTTTTTTAGTAAATTGTGCTTCTGCTCTTGCTCACCCGTTATGTCTAATATTTAATAAATCCTTATCCGCAGGGTGCTTTCCTGAGGCATGGAAAGACACGCTAATTGTACCATTACATAAGAGTGGTGATATTGATGACATTAGCAATTATCGCCCTATTTCAAAACTTTCAGCATTCGCTAAAGTCTTTGAAAAAATGGTACATCCAATCATGTCCTGGCATTTCAAAAATTGATTATTCAGCAATAACATGGTTTCGTCACGTGTAGGTCTACTTCAACTAATCTCGTTGCTTTCTGTAATGAAATTTCGTGCATCTTGGATAGCGGCTCATCTGTTAATGCTATTTATACAGACTTTCAAAAAGCGTTCGATAAAGTCAACCACCGTTTACTCATAAGGAAGCTTTCTGAGCATGGTATTGCGGAACTATTGTTGGGTTGGCTTAGATCTTATTTAAGGAATAGATTTTCTTCTGTTTTACTCAATGGCTTCAAATCAGACCCCATCCCAGCTTTCTCTGGAGTTCCACAGGGTTCTCACCTGGGCCCCATCTTATTCAACATTTTCATTAATGATGTTAGTAAATGTTTTGCGAATTCTCGTTTTTTACTGTTTGCTGATGATCTGAAATTTTTCAGACCGTTTAATGATCATAAAGACGCTGATCTCTTACAAGAAGACTTAAACCGTCTATCGGATTGGTGCTCTGAAAATGGTATGGTGCTAAAAATATCCAAGTGCTCTTCTATTTTATTTACTAGGAAAAAATGTATTCAGCCCCTAACATATACAATTAAGGGCGAAACATTATGCAATGTCACTTCTATACGAGACCTGGGCGTTTTGATGGATTCAAGGCTGAGGTTTAACTTTCATATTGAAGTTATAGTCACAAAGGCATTTAAATGTTTGGGATTTCTGTTGCGTAATACTCGAGATTTCAAGTCTCCTTCAACAAAAATTTTACTCTACAATGCGCTGGTTATGAGTGGTCTGGAGTACTGTAGCGTGGCTTGGAACCCATTTTATGAAATCTATGTGAAGCGTTTGGAAAGCGTGCAAAAGCGGTTTTTGTGGCATCTTTCGTTTTCTTGTCATCGGGCCAAGGAATTAGAGCGTTACACTGATCGACTAAAGCACTTTAATTTGAATTCTTTAGCCGAGCGAAGACGCGTGCTGGATACCATGTTTCTCTATAAGCTAGTTAATGGAATCCTGGGTGCTCCTCAATTGCTTGGGTATATATCTTTTAATATACCTCCAAGACTCCCAAGAGCTTCCAGGTTCAACCTGTTCCAAATAAATTGTTTTAGGTCCAATCTAGGTCATAATTCACCTTTACCTAGGCTTTTAAGGAATTATAATGCTATTTCAAAATCTCCTAATATTAATATTGATATTTTTTCGGACAGCTCAACGAAAGTGAAAAAAACAATGCGAATAAAATTGTAAAAGAAAAAAATTTTTTTATTTTTTTGGAACTGTATTTTTATTTCTCTGTTTTAATTAATTCTATGTTTTAATTAATTTAAATTTGTATTTACTTGTACCTTTTTTTTTAAATGTATTTTTTTTTAATTGTTTGTTTAATTGTTTTTGATTGTATTTAAATTTTAATTTTTTGTAAAAAATTTTTTTTTTTAATTTATTATCTAACCGACATAAAAAGTAATTGACTATATATATATTTTTTTTATAACTGTAATAATTGTGCACTTGTTGTTTTTATTTTTAAATTTCTATTGACATTTTGTATTTGATTTCACTGTATGTTTATTTGATATATATATATTTTTTTATTGTTTGCATGTAGTCATCGCCTATAATTATAATAATATTTAATTTTAAATGTCTATGTGAATAATAATGAGAATGTAATTACAGTATTATTATGTTGGTGATCAATAAATAAATAATGTAAGGATACCATCTGTGGCGACCCTACAGTCCTTCCTTTTAACGGTCATAATGACCATGTTTTATTCCATTTCATTTCATTTCATCTCAGTGTATTTTGGACAAATGGCCTACTGATCAGAATCACCGATTGTTTGCCACCACTAGCGTAATCTATGGAATAGGCTTGAAATGTTAAGAAACTTTACTAATTTTATGTGATGATTCTTTTATTTTTGTTTTAAAAATAACTAGGAACAATTAGGTTGTACTCTTACTTAATTAATATTCCTGCCTCATTGATTTTTTTAACTAATTTTGATATACAATTAGTTATTTCACCATACACTTTGGCTTATATTGTTCTGATGCTAGAATTATCAACGAGTAGCTAGAAAAATAGCAGGAAAAAAGCTGAATAAATGAAGACTAAGGTTGACAACGAATTGTCAATAAATAAATAATAATCTTATCCCTAACTGGCGTAATTTTGCATTCGAGCCTCTTTTAGGAGAAAGTCAGTTCAAATTACTATCTAAGTTTCATCAAGAACCAAAAACTTTTTAATTGCTCAAAGCGATGATCAACCTTACATCGTAAGTAAAGATAGTAAGTAAAAATCGTTGCAATATTAGCTTATAGATTTAGTAAACTCATTTATCCAGATACTTTAAAGTATCAAAGCTACTTATTTTTGCAATAAAACTGAGCTAGGATTATCTACAATTTTCGCGAGAACCCCATCACGAGTATGGTATACGATCTTTTTCATGGGGTGTTTAGTTACATGCACAGCGCCACCTAGTTTTGAGTGATTGTCAAACAAAGTTGCCATTAGCTATTTATGAAAATAATAAATGGTAGAATTTACATATCATTTAATAGAAATAAATAACATTTCGCATTAATCACATTTTAAGAAAATTGTTTATAAGTCAATCGAGTATTAGTTACGCACTTAGTTACTTTCCAAAATAGTAGAATAACAAATCAGTAAATAGATACCCTGACTGCCAGTGCTGACTTTGACAACTTGAGTGTTCCCTATTTTAACAATTTTTTTACAATGAAAGGATTTTAGACAATTTCAGTTTTCACCATTAACAGAAAACAAAAAATAAACGCTACAATATGAATAGAGTTTATAATGTTTTGTTTGCATAAACTTCCGTTTAATTTTCTAATAAAAAAGTAAAACTTCTCTATTGTTTACTCGTTAAGATCTTATTTATTTATTCATTGATTCATGTTGTAATTAACAAAACAAGTTACAACCAATAGAAAACATAAATTAATGAAATACATATAGTAGGAACTGGGATGCAACTCAACAATATGTGCAACAATTATAGTTACTATTTCATAAAATTTTATTATTATCAAACAAATTTTGACTAATAAATAATCTATATAATGTCAAAATTAAATGTCAGAAGAAAAAATATTGTACATATATAACATCAAACGTGTGTGATAACATCAAAAAATAACAATGTAAAGAAATATTAATGTCAAAAATAATGTGTAAGATAACAAAAGAATATGCTCCTATATTTGATGAAAATAGTCCAAGTCGGTGTCGTTTGCAAGTTTGTTGTTCAGGCGAGCCATTCTTACCAATGGATTATAATAGGATAATATGTAGTTTTTATAGATTTGAAGAGCAAAAAGATTATATATTATAAATCATAGTCATAACCCTGACTTTTTATGGTTTGTCTGTGTAGGTATATTATTACGGCATCACCGGCATTCTCGTGGATCTGAACTGTTATTCGTTCTGTTTGCACAAATAACGTAGGGATTTTTTGCACTGTTGTCCTGAACTGTTGTTTGAACCAAAATAAATGTACACGAGTAAAAAATATCGTGTTCACCGACTTCAACCCATAATTCTTGCTATGTTTATTGCATTAAACATGTTAAAATTTCTTTTTAATATACTGGACCATGTATTTTAAAAACTACATGTCATATTTACACCATCATTCATAGTTTTTTTACAAAGTAATATTTTATTTTTAGTTTCTTTTTGTCCATACAAATGAAACATGTCCATTTCACTACCTCGTTACGATAATAGCAAAAAATTTCCAAAGTTGCTTAGGAAGCTTAGAATTAGAATTTTATCAAAGGTTCGTTTAGTACTTGGTCTTCTTTTGATTGATATTTTATCACCTAGCTTATCACATATTAAAAATAAAAATTGTTAATGAGAGCGTCCTAGATTTCGCCCTGTGAGAAACAATTTGTTAGAAACGCTACTTACACCACCGTAGAATTATAGCAACTGTCACCTCACTACATTTTTTAAAGCTATTACACATAAACGTCATTTATTAAGAATAAAAAGTGTCAGTCTCCTTCTGTGTCTTGATGTGTTAGTGTTTTTGTTTTGGTCGTCCATATTTTTAGTAAAAATACCCTGTGAGAAACGCTGTTAATATTAGGTCTTTACCTATGAAATTGCCGTTTTTCACGAAATAAATGAAGCGTAATTTTTTTATATATTTTTTATTTCTATTAATCAAAATAATCACCCATGCAATCAATGCATCTTTGCCAACGCATTGGTAGCTTATGCCTTTCTTGAAGAAATCAGCTGGACGGGAGGCAACAAATTCTTCAAAGGCATTTTGTACTGCCTCTCGGGTATTGAATTTTTTTCCCGCCAAGAAGTTATCCAAATTCTGGAAAAAGTAGAAGTCTGTAGGCGCAAGGTCTGGTGAGTACGGTGGATGACGGAGAACATCCAACCCCAATCTTGTAGCTTGGAGACCGTCTGCTGTGCAGTATGAGGTCGCGCGTTGTCGTGCAGGAGCAGTGGAGCCGAACGATTGACCAAAGCTGGTTGGAGACGTGCGAGCTTCTCCATCATTGTGTTCAGTTCTTCACAGTACACATCTGCAGTAATGCTTGTCCCGTTTGGCAAGAAGCTGTGATGAATTACACCCGCGTTAGACCACCAAACAGTGACCATCACTTTTCTAGGGGTAAGTTTTCGTTTAGGGCATTGTTTGGGTGCTGAACCAGGGTCCAACCAACTTGCTGAGCGCTTACGATTGTCAAACAGGATCCATTTCTCGTCACAAGTAACAATGCGGTTCAGAATTCCTTCATTTGTATGCCTGCTGAGCAGTGCAAGGCACGTCTCCACGCGTACTTCGCGCTGGCGGTCATTGAGTTCGTGGGGTACCCATTTGTCAAGCTTTTTTACCTTGCCAATTTGACGCAAATGGACCAATATTGTTTTGATGCTAACGTCGAAAGCTGCTGCTAATTCAGCCGTGGATTGAGTTTCATCAGCTTCCACAATTGCCTTTAATTCGTCATTGTCGACCAAAGTTTTCGGAGGACCACGGGGTTCATTTTTCTGGTCAAAATTTCCAGATCGGAAGCGGGTAAACCAATAACGGGTGGTACGTTCGTTTGTAGTGTTCGCTCCGTAAACGTCGTTGATGTTGCGTGCCGCTTGTGCCGCTTTGCTGCCACGACGGTACTCATACTCCATAATTACTTGAATTTTTAACTTATCCATGATGACGAAAAATGTTCGAATGCGTTGAAAACAAAACACTAACTATTAAACAAATGACGATTTTAGAAAAAGAATTCCATGTTTGTCAAATAAAATTAATTTGAAATTAGAATTATCAGTAAAAAAAAAATATTTTCATTTGAAATGGCCAGTACGGCAAAACGGCAGTTTCATAGGTAAAGACCTATTATCAAGAAAAGTAAGTAATATTTTTGTTTATTATTATTGCAAATCAGTTTGATAGTAAAGTGATCCCGATATAACAGTGTCACGCTTTCATAGTATCCGATTTTTAAGATAATAATCAAATAAAGTGCTTTAACCGATTCAATGCCGCGGTAGTTTTTTTTAACTTTAGCGCCTGGCGGCTAAGAAATGTTTCGTGGCTCCTCTGAGGCGCCAAGCGCCAGGGACTTTCATGGCTCCTCTCGTGCGCCACCCGCTATGTAGTGTAACTTATCGCTTCTTCGTCGATTTCTGCTCGTTTTTATTATAGTCGCAATCCAATAGCGTACGTAAGCGGTTCATTATATTCATAAAAATCATTTCAAGTGGTTATAAATGACTATCTAAGTGTTTATACTGAAATACAGGGCCAGATTTAGAGATGTGGAGGCCCCGGGGCAACAAAGGAGTTTAGTTAGACGTGTTTAATGTTAATGTTAAAGTACGAAGGCAAGGCAAATTTAATCTTGTGGCTCTTTTGTGAAGGCCCCGAGGCTCTGGCCCCGGTTGCCCTCCCCTAAATCCGGCCGTGCCAAAATAGAAGGTAAGTGACTTATTTTTATCAGGAGTTGTAAACCTTTTAAACCTTTTGCTATATATTTGGTTCAATTAGTTGATTAATTCGTTTTCTTTGTATCGTAGATCGGGAAATCACCATGCTAGTTGTGTATAAATACTATTTCATAAACAAATAAACATTGTACCTATTTAAAATAAATCAAATCAATAGAAAAATAAACTATTAAGTACCTATTTACTTTTACCAAATTACCTTATTAAATACCTACCACCCAATAGATTATACACTATAATATGTCCTGCGTAGTTGGCCTCTGTAGCTAAATCTGTAAGTAAACAGATTGATATAAAACCTCATGATTTATTCTAGGATTTTCTAGAAAAAGAAAATACAGTACTCATACAGACTCAGATAGAGTCTGAAATTGAAAAGCAATGCGATGACGAGTTTGTCGAACAGATTTGTTCCCAAAAGAATTCCCAGACTTATGATGTCTGGGAACCAAATCAAGATATACCTGAGTCTGAAATTGAAACGCAATGTGACGACAATTGAAAAGGTTTGCAACTCCTAAAGTGTGCGTTTTCATGCAACATCCCGAAGCTAACATAGGAACCGTTATCTGCGTGACTAATTAAGACACTTTTATCTTCGGGTAACCTTTGAAGTAAGACATTTTATCCGAGTTTTACAGGTAAACATTTTGGCACCTCTCGGGCACCATGTGCCATACACAAAAAATACTCATGGCGCCTTTACGGCGCCATCCGCACAGAATCGGTTAAGTTAAAGTTTAAAAGTTACATGTTGGTATACCTGTGAGAAATGGTCCAACAAAAATGTTAATACTGGTTCATACTGGTCTCATGTTTATCACATTACCGTTTCTCAAAGTATTTATTATACATATACTTACTAGTACTTTCGTACTTGCGTGTGTAAAAATTTGATATATTTTTAACGGACTTCAGAAAAAGGAGATTCTTAGTTTGTTTCGTATTTATGTATGTATGTTTGGCTGTGATTATCTCGCGTTTAGGCTAAACCGATTTAAATATGGTTTTTAAAAAAGTTTTTGTTACAGTAACGACAAAGAGCACTCCGTACTCGCTGCTAACCTACTTCAAAGTGTCATAGATCCGAAATGGTCGTTCAAAAATAATATATGTATATAAACTCTCAGAATCGATTAAGTGTAACATTCAGGAACTAAAATTAAAGACAGATAATTCTACTCGTAATTTAATTATTTCAACTCAAAACATTAGAAGTATATACAAAAATTTTGATGACTTACAACTAACTTTGGCTCAGTTAAAATGCGAAATAGATATACTTATTCTTACAGAATGCTGGCTAAACCCAAACAAAAATATACCTCAATTAGCAAATTACTCATCCTTTCAAACAAAACATCACATTAACCAGTGCGACGGGGTAGTCGTTTACGCCATAAATAAACTTTCAGTAAAATTTAAAGAACTAAAGCTTAAAAATGCGACAGGAATTGAATTACAAACATCTAATTTTACAATACTGGGTATCTACCGTTCCCCATCATTTTTAAATGCTTGTAACTTCATTACCTCTCTCAACAACCACCTGGAACATACTGTCCGTTGTAAAAATGTTATGATATTGGGGGACATTAACATAGATTTAATTGTTTCCCCTATTGAAACAAATCAAGAAAGGACAAACAGACTAAATTACCTAAACATGTTATCACTTCACGGACTTTTGCCGTCTCATAACCTACCTACGAGGGGTGATAGCTGCCTTGACCACGTAGCCCTGAGGCTTGACACAGCAAATAAAACAGCTTTTACTGCGGTCTTGAACACGACAATAACGGACCATTGCCTGGTTATTTCATCTATTGCAAACAAGTATCAACACAACTCGTGTCAAAGGTATAAAACTTAGGAATACTTTTTCTCCTTAAAACTGCTTCAATATAATTTAATATCTCGTTATGTTTTCTTTAACTTATGCTGTTATATTTAAACTTAACTAATTAAGTAAATCCAAATTGTTAATAATACGTAGGAAGAGCGAGGCTATCCCAACACAAGTATCTTCTGATTACTTTCTGGGAAGCCCCGGCAACTTATTTGTAATTGATTTACTGAAATAAATATATTTTTATTCTTATTTTTTTAAATGTCGTATAAGAAACCTAAAAAATATTTTTAAATACCCTCCATTTTGGAGTATTTTGAAAGTATGATTAAAAAAATAATTATGACAACATTTTGGCGCAGAAATCAGCCATTTGATTGTCATAATTAATTTTATAGCCTATGACACTTCCACAATCAAAACAAATCTATCTTGAATCTTTTGTTTATTCCTGTATGTAATCATGAATGCCATATTTACCCATTTGTTCACCAATAAAAAGTTACCTGTGTGAACGCATCTTTGTGAGAAATTTGAGAAATGTACATTTATTTTGGCTCAAACCCGTGTATCTTCTATCACTGCTTGTACTGGTTGTCCTAAAGGATAATTTCTTGCTTCACGGTTAACAGAATATTTGAATGTAGATTGTTTTTACACAATGTTCTAGGTTATCAGACTCTAGTTTTTTTCGTTTTCTTGATTCTAACTAGGGGACCTCCCTTCTAAAAAGGTAGAGAGAACTGAATCATCACCAGTTTCCTTCACCATAAAAAAAAATTATGGAGCGGAAGGGCCTGAACTGCAAATTGTACAAATATGTCTGAGGGCTTGTAAACCCGTGCATGACGTATTGTTGAGGATTGAAAACTGGAATCATTTAGTGAACAATGATGTATTTGGATAAAAATTGCTAGAAATTGTAAAACATTTTTTTGAAAATCGTGTATAACCATAATGTAAAACTTTGAGCTGGGCATACAAGTGTTTGGCAACACTCATTAAAAAAAAACTACATTCATTGAAGAGCTACTGTGTAACTTTTCTTGTACATATCTACTTCGTAATTGTTCACATTTCTATTTTTAACAATTCAGCAGTTAAATCTTCATTATGTCTTTAAAAATTATTATAGGGACGTTTTTGGTGTGCATAGTGTTGGCTTCCGTAAGTTTGTTGTGTTTTGGTACTGCCCACTTTAATTACTCTACTTGTGATGTTTAGCTAAGTGACTATTGTAGTACTTATTTTGCATTATTACTATACTTAGGCGCAAGAGGACAAAAGATGCAAATGTGTATGTCCCAGCCCTGCTGCAGTATTGAACAACACAGGGCCTTCTGGCCGTAATCCGTACTTCGCCAACGCCAATGTACCACCAAATAAATGGTACGTTACATTTACTGAGCGCATATATGTAAATTATTTGGTCTAGGCTTATTTTTGAGGCTTTTGCCTTTTTACAATTTTGACCAATTTCGAAAAGGGTAGCATCTTCTGTTTTTTTTACAAATACTTTTAGCTAAATTGTGTTTTTGTTACATGAAAGCAACTGTGAGGGAGTAATTTTACCCAAAATTGGAGCTGACATCAAAGGAAGAGAACAAGAATACTGTCCAAGATGTGAATGCAAATATGAAAATCGCAACAGTACCATAATTAAAGTAACAAGTTATTTTTGACATATAATTTTTATTTATTTGTTATCTTACTTTTTTTAACTATATATATTTTTCAGGTGGTCGTGATAATTGTGATCTGGGTCATAATGCTTCTTGTAGTATACATGGGCTTCCTCATCTGTTTAGACCCCCTAATAAACAAGAGACCTAAAGCCTCATACCAAGAGCACACCAATGAAGATGTAAGTTTACTAATTACAAATATAGAAAGTTAACTTAGTGAAGGTCTTCACTGTCCCCTGTTTCTTAAACTGGAAAAGTTTGTATTTCTTGTGACTTACTGATTATGAAACTTCCTTGTGGCTTTGCACAATATAGAAAGACTTGTACTTTATGTTGTACTTCTATTTCTGGAGCTCGGATTAGTCATATTATTAGATCAACTTTGGGCTTATTGTAAAAAGTTATAAAGCTGGTGTATAATTAAAAATGGGGGGTGTCATGGCTGTCTGAATGCATAGAAGCCATTAACCAAGTGTGGGGATTTTTGTTTATACAAATAAATATTGTTTTATACACTTGATAAGAAGGGTAAAATTCAGAATCAAAATAGTTTCATAATTGTTTTACATTAGAAACCCTTAATAAATGTCAGGGGAACATGAACAAATTAGTAGTTCAGGTTTTAATGATTTCCGTTTCTTACCATAGCAGTATATTTTAATTATTTTTATGATATAGAGCAATTTATTTCTTGTTATAGTGAAAAGAAACATACACTCTTAGCTGTTTGTTTTTTTTAGTACAATACAATACTGATTATCCGGACTTTTGGTTATTGGGACTCATAGCCCTACTTACCTATTTAAAAAATGCTTTGAATGCGCAAAGACATGTTACAAAAATTTATTCTCGCCTCTGACTCTTGCACAACCACGCACTTATTAGTGTGAAAGTATTTTTACTAAGGATCAGGACAATAGGGCTGAACTTTAACAGTGTTTGAATTTCAAATTTTTTCAAAATCAAATATTTATTTCTTAACTTTGACAATCACTTGTCCTTATTGAGATTTTACAAATCAATCAAAGAAGAACTGATAATAATATGCATCTGTTAGCTCGTTAAGTCTCCCTCCCCGTTAACAACCTTAACACAGAACATTCTCAGACAGCTCATGGGGTTGAGCCATCACCCCCTCCTTAAAACCGTATTATAGGGAAGTGAGCGACCATTCACCCGATGCTACTGTAAGAAGAGGTTAGACACATTTCATAATGCTCCATTTGCCAAACGTTCCTTTTGATGCGTCCTATTTATGGCCGTTCTGTAGTGTATACAACCCTTGGTTTAAAGCATATATTAGGTCTTTACCTATGAAATTGCCGTTTTTCACAAAATAAATGAAGCATAATTTTTTTATATATTTTTTATTTCTATTAATCAAAATAATCACCCATGCAATCAATGCATCTTTGCCAACGCATTGGTAGCTTATTGATGCCTTTCTTGAATAAATCAGCTGGACGGGAGGCAACAAATTCTTCAAAGGCATTTTGTACTGCCTCTCGGGTATTGAATTTTTTTCCCGCCAAGAAGTTATCCAAATTCTGGAAAAAGTAGAAGTCTGTAGGCGCAAGGTCTGGTGAGTACGGCGGATGACGGAGAACTTCCGACCCCAACTCTTGTAGCTTGGAGACCGTCTGCTGTGCAGTATGAGGTCGCGCGTTGTCGTGCAGGAGCAGTGGAGCCGAACGACTGACCAAAGCGGGTTGGAGACGTGCGAGCTTCTCCATCATTGTGTTCAGTTCTTTACAGTACACATCTGCAGTAATGCTTGTCCCGTTTGGCAAGAAGCTGTGATGAATTACACCCGCGTTAGACCACCAAACAGTGACCATCACCTTTCTAGGGGTACGTTTTCGTTTAGGGCATTGTTTGGGTGCTGAACCAGGGTCCAACCAACTTGCTGAGCGCTTACGATTGTCAAACAGGATCCATTTCTCGTCACAAGTAACAATGCGGTTCAGAATTTCTTCATTTGTATGCCTGCTGAGCAGTGCAAGGCACGTCTCCACGCGTGCTTCGCGCTGGCGGTCATTGAGTTCGTGGGGTACCCATTTGTCAAGCTTTTTTACCTTGCCAATTTGACGCAAATGGACCAATATTGTTTTGATGCTAACGTCGAAAGCTGCTGCTAATTCAGCCGTGGATTGAGTTTCATCAGCTTCCACTGTTTGTGTTTTAATTCGTCATTGTCGACCAAAGTTTTCGGACGACCACGGGGTTTATTTTTCAGGTCAAAATTTCCAGAACGGAAGCGGGTAAACCAATAACGGGTGGTGCGTTCGTTTGTAGTGTTCGCTCCGTAAACGTCGTTGATGTTGCGTGCCGCTTGTGCCGCTTTGCTGCCACGACGGTACTCATGCTCCATAATTACTCGAATTTTTAACTTATCCATGATGACGAAAAATGTTCGAATGCGTTGAAAACAAAACACTAACTATTAAACAAATGACGATTTTAGAAAAAGAATTCCATGTTTGTCAAATAAAATTAATTTGAAATTAGAATTATCAGTCAAAAAAAATTATTTTCATTTGAAATGGCCAGTACGGCAAAACGGCAGTTTCATAGGTAAAGACCTATTATTTGAGATGACCTAGTCTGTGGTTGAGAAAGAAGTGCCCATACATTAAAGAAATCGTTCACCATCGCGCAACTAGCTAGAGATCGGGTGCCTTAGTAACTGCTACTTTCTGTGGGGCCATGTGAAATCTCTGGTCTTGGCAGACAAACCACACACATTTGCTGCTTTGAATTTCCTCATGAAATTGAGTCCCATCCAAAGATGTTGTCCAATATTGGTCTACCAGAATACACCAGGTACAACGAACCTGTGGTTGCCATTAGGCAGAAATTATGTGCTATACATAATGATAAAATTTAATTTAATTTGAAATCAGTTATCCTGATTTTTCATTATATGTAACACATCCAGTTATATTTCATCGGGGTTCTGCTGTGATTCTCTTTAATCAAATCTTAATAAACCAAACCAAAAATCCTGCAGGTTTTCACAGATGCCACAGGTTATACATAAAATTTACAACTTTTAATATTAATCAATCAGTATATTCATCATGTAAATTTTTTAAACATTTGTTTTAGTGTCCAAAATATAAAGACTTCAAATGCTTGTGCCACATGAAATCAGTTATATGACTTTAGACAAATTAAAATAGTATTGCATGTAAAAAGCTAACATAATTTCATTAGGGGTATGTCCTAGTCGAAAGGCATTTATGGGCAAGAGGAGATTGAAACAATAGTACATTGGAGAGGAATATGCTGATTGAAGATTTTCATTTTCCATCAAAGCTGCAAGAGGGGTTAGATAACATCCACATCATTATTGGATGGTTACTTATTCTTTCTTTATACAAGATCCAGGAACATAATTTTATGATTAAATGTGTTGATGTGCCCACTTTACTAAATTAGTTTATGTATGCTATTTATTGATTTAAAACGTAATGTAATATTAATTACCACACACATTGAACACTTAGTTTTAGTTGAATTTTTGTAAATATACTAGTAAGCACAAAACTAACATTTATGCTCTTTACCTTTACTCCTGCAGGATGAAAACACCATTGTCAGTCCGGAGTCGAACCTGAGTGCCCGTGGTAATGTTCTGAACCGTGTCACTCACCAGCAGGACAAGTGGAAGAGGCAAGTCAGAGAACAGCGTAGAAACATTTATGACCGACACACTATGTTGAACTGAACTCATGTTTAACAACCTTTTTAAAGTGTGCATGAAAAGATATTAGTTATGAATTTGGTATTCCTACTAGTGCAGCTTTAACATTAATGATGTATAC
The DNA here is from genome assembly GCA_923062675.1 of Marasmarcha lunaedactyla. Classification (NCBI taxonomy): domain Eukaryota; kingdom Metazoa; phylum Arthropoda; class Insecta; order Lepidoptera; family Pterophoridae; genus Marasmarcha; species Marasmarcha lunaedactyla. The sequence continues at coordinate 3,752,188 of OV281339.1, read as the reverse complement.
CTAATTAATTCAATCACACTGCAAGTTTTCTTTTTATAATCTATAATCCATTTTTTTATTTTATTTCATCAATAAAACTGCAGTATTATCCTTTGATAAGTTTAGTGAGTACATCATGGAGGAATTCTGAATTTTGTTTTTTATTTGTTTTGTAACAAAATTTATTTATATAGAATTAGGTTATAGAATGAGTGTAGTTTTTGTAATAAAATAATTTTGTCTATGATACAATAGCCATAATGTAAGAATAAAAAAAATTAAACAAAGCCTCTACTTTTTAATGTATGGTATGAGAAGACACTTTTGTGATGGTCTGGTCAATGCCAAATATGTTTTTGATTGGATATTTAAAAAAATACAATGGCATTTTGTTAACAACTATTAGTATGAAGCTAATGTAAAAATTGCCTTTTTATTATATACTTTTTAACAAACTACATTTTATTTTTGACTTATATCCAATAAAGTAACTAGTTTTACTCAATGTATTTTCATTTGTAGAATGTTTTAATTCTAAGTATATGGATAATACTATTTAACAATTGGTTTTAATAATGATTATTATCAGTGTATAGTGTACAACAACAAAAACGCAGCTGGTTTTTTGTTTGCTCTTCGTACATGCAGCTCGTAACTTTTATAGTTAGGAACTGGATTCGAATCTGGCAGAATGTATATGTACACACACATAGATATATACAGGGTGTAAAATAATAAAGGAAGCATAATACTTAAGGGTCAGTTAGTATACCATTGTAAGAATATACTGTAAAAGAATTGGAGTAATTGGGGCTGGTTAAGACTTTCACACATTTCATTTTTTTGCTTCAACATCTTTGACAGCCCTAGGTGGTTTTCATACCTACCTAAGCATGAGGCACGCGAGACGCAAATAAATAAAGAAATACGAGGTTTTTTATTTATTTGAAATCATTACAGTAACTAAAATCGTGTCCAGTCGCATCGCATAACGTGCTACTCGATAGGTAGTTAAGTGACGACGGCTGCGCTCGCCTCGTGCATAGGTAGATATGAAAACCACTTAGGGCTGTCATAAATGTTGAGACAAAAAAATTATGGAAGTCTTAACCATTCTTTTACAGTATATTCTAACAATGGTATACTTACTGACCCTTAAGTATTATGCTTCCTTTATTTTACACCCTGTGTATCCAATTCCCAACCAAGCAAAACATAAGATATATCTCTATAAATGAGACAATTTCCCTTTGTGTACAGTAAAATAGAGCCTCAAGTCGAGGAAAGACCTTTCATGTTCGGTGTTTAAAAAATGTTTAAAAAAATGTGGTAAACACAAAATATCAACATTTTTATATTATCTCCTATTTCATAACGACTTAATTTTTTTAAATCTAAAGTATATTATACATTTAAATGATTTCCGAGGCGTTTATTTATCTATTAAAAAGATCATAATCGTTTCGCAACCTGAAATAATCAAAATATGCTTTCATATATATACAATTAAGTACTCGATTTTAACAATTTTCTTGCATTTACTCAACCGTTAATAATAATAATGGTTAGAGTTATTAAGATTTATTAAATCAAAGGAAAAACTCCTAAAGACCTCGCAAATTGGGTACTCGATAAATTAGACAAATAAAAATAATATAATTAACCTCAAAACCTGAAATTAAAATAAAACATTCAGGTACTTTATAAATGAAGCCGTGTTTACATTATGTGGTGTGGCTGTTTTACGGATTTGAAAATGTTTTCCTAAAGAACTAAACGAAATTTAATGGTATCCACGGAACATCCGCGCCGGAATAAGCGCCCCTTTAAAACTGAAATGTCTCCTTCACTGTTCTTATTGATGTCCAGTCTAAATACATGTATAATGAAAGTTCGGAAAGTCGTTCGTGAAGAAGAACTAGAAATATCTTCATATGTCACTTTCTCAAAATAAATGTACAATGTATTTGAATGTAGGCACATGAACAATTCCATAGTTTCCAAATAAGTATTATGAAAACGTGTCAGCCTAACATTCACGCATTCTGTACGCAGTTGTCAGCGCGCGAAGAGAGTAGTTTTGTAAAAAAAAGATTAGTAACCAGTGGCACAAACCTGTCTATCTGAAAGTCAATTACCTACTTATTATTGAGATTTTAATTTAATATCATGACTTTCTTGCCGACTCCAAAAATGTTTTGCCATACAAACCTTATCGTGAAAATTATGAATTTGAAGAAAGTATCTGCAAATCTTCTTGTTAATGTGATCAGCAATTGAGAAGCTGTTCTCTAGATTCTGATCTCACAATAACACCTTGATAAAAACACAGCCTTTGACGTCTGGATTACCCATGTAACTTTCTGGAGCGGTGAAAGAAAAACTACATACGATCCTGTTGCTTCTGTCTGATACTGGGTTTATCAACAGTGCAAGAAACAAATGTTCCACTTAAAATATTATGTCTTGGAACCCAGAATATGTTTTGGATGAGAAAAGTCAACATGAATCTTTTCGAGCAACACACGAAACAATCAATAATGTAGGTAAAATATAAATATTAAAGACACAGCCATATAATACAGTAAAAAAATTAAAGGGATAATTTCATGTTAACTTTCTTCTTGATACCAAACGTGGCCGCACGCAAACAGTGGAAGGTGAAGCAAATCAAAAACTGAGTTTAATGGCATTCAATCATAGTAATAATGTCACATCAAATATACTTGCAGCACATAGAAGTATTCAATAAAATTAAAATATTCACTTCCAAAACATTCTACTTTAATGCATATTACATGGAGGACTTTATTTCATTATGTTAATTATTATAATAATACCATTAGTAGGGAACTGTCACTTCTATAGTAAAAGATCGTTTTGGAGGCAATCGACCTGTTTCTATGTAAATACAATTAACAATTCTAAATTTATTTCATTACTTTTAATGGTTACTAATAAAATAGGCTTTTGTGATTCAAGACTAGAGATATGCCTCCTCGACGATATTTTGACAATTTAATAGGACTATCTACGAGCGTACGTCCGCTGTGGTTACTTTTCAGGCATTAAAAACGACCATCTTATTTTTATTACGTTCTACTATGTTGCGATTCACGTTTTATGTTTCTCCAAACAGGTTGAAGCAAATATGTTCGAATCATGCTCTTGATTCTTATTAGAGGAGCGTAGAATTTTAAATAATATACAAAAAACAAGATAAAAATAAAAGAATAAAATATAGCTAAGAAATCAATCAAATTTGCTTTAAAAAAAAGTACATCACATCTTTAGGACTTTCCACGCTCCAGACAAACACACAGATATTTTGGCGCCTCGCGTCGATTCCATTTATTGCAAGCTACAAAAGGTAAATCTTATTTTATGTTATTATATTTTCCTGGTCGTAAACGTTCGCAAATACTCTATGTGAAAGTATTACGTAACCAAAATTCATTAAAAACGAGTCCATTATTAAAAGTCAGTAGAGGCGATTAAGAATTAATGTCACTCTTCACGAAGCTGACTTGTCAAGTATTCAAACCAACGCCTGAAAAGTAGCCGTGCCAACAGAACACTCCAAATAATAATTACAAGTGGACTTTCAAATAACAGATGTAACAGCGTAATAAACTTTGATCAATTCTCCAGCGCATATATATGTACATCTAAATACGATTAAACAGCACTGCCAAGTCACGTAGTTCTAGAAAAAGTTAACAATGGGTCGTTTTAATATAAAAAAAAAATAATGTTTACAAACGTTATCACTTTACAGCTTAGGACTAAACGACCTCTGAACTTTCCCTAGAAGAGAGTCACTTTGTATGAAATATATTTAAGTATCAAATCAATATGAGAATGTACTTTACTTGAATATCATAAAGACATCATTAAACGAACATATCAGTTATTAGGCCGCACGTGATTTATAATAGCATATTTCACTATCCGCTTAGTTCACTGGCAGTAGTTCTTATAGAAAATCTGTTTTGATACAAAAAGGATTTATAAAACTGCTAATTCTAAGTTTCCGTTCTGTGGAATTGACAATTTAGTTCTAGATACAAATGCCTCGGAATCAAAAGATTAATTTGAACCAATAAGGCTCCGTCATAACATTTGTTGTTTTATATTCATTTATTTATAACATGTCGGTAATACAAATTATTTCCAAATCAGGGAGAATGTCTAAAAAAAAATAGGTAACTGTAGTTGTCTTGTTAAATGAAGAACAGGGCACTTTTGCTAAGTGTAAAATAGTCAAAGGCACCCCCACCAATATAACTTTACTCCTTATCATTAACAGCAACAAACCGACCTACGCCAGAATACATAATCACTTAACTAAGAAATACAATAAACACAATCAAATTCATTCCCAACACGAAAAACTGATATCACATTTTTCCAATTCATAGTTCACAGTTTTTTACGTAACTAATTTAAAAATATATATATTAGTATTTCGAGATATTACTACGAACAATAAAACAAAAGAAAAATTAAAAATTACATCATACGTTTCTTACAAAAAAATGACTTACCTACTTTGTATCTACGAAGCTGCGCAAGTGGCTACTTCTACAATATTACTTTAGACAAAAAGGCACAGTTTTAACTCGCTTCACATCTAAACAAACTACAATAAATAATTACAATAATAATATATCTCATGAACTCAATAAATTAATAATCCATACATCGTTTAGAAGCCAGTGGTTATGGAACACGACGTCGAATAATATGTGGTATAAAATTTTATTGTCTACGGATAGAATACCGTTCCACGAACCACTGGCGGGTTTACGGTGAACGGGTCCTATTGCAAGACAAATGCATAAAAATATATACTGCGTAACATGCAACAATGCGGTAAGTAAGAAAGGGCCGGAGTCTACCTGACCCAGGCCGATGCTTTACAAACAACGACACATCAAAAACTAACACAAACATTCATCTAAATTACACGTAATGGATAGAAAAAGAAAATCTGAACTACGCTACGTACTTAAAAACAAATACGTGTGTCAAAACTTAATAAAAACCGGACATTTGACAAACAATGTATGTTTTGTACTGAATACCTAGTTCGCATTCGTAGGGTTGAATCTTTGTTTTTAGAATCGATGTAAAGAATACGCTTTGTGAATTGAGGAAACGGGTTAGTTTCCGTTTTCCCGCGGACCGCGGTTTAGCTTCAACCTCAGGGCAGGGGTGTTCAAACGGCGGTTCATTTCGACAGTTTGCTGATCACCCGGATCAGCGCGCCGTTCTCGTCTTTCAGCCGCTGGTTCTCAACTTGCAGCGCTTGCTGGTACTGTGCAAACATAAACAACGCAAATCAACTTTCCAAATTGTAACTAAGCACATTAAACAAGAAAACAGTCCTTAACTATTTTATCCACGTTCACAATTTAAGGAAATCGGGATGGGTGCGATATTATATTATGACTTATAAATTCGAGACTCACTTCAAACAAAACGCAGCTATGTACAAGGTGAGCGGCGCGGTGCAGTTAGATTTACAAAATGGTTGGATTTAGTCAGGACAACATACACCACATCTTTACAATGTTATTTTTAACCTGAAAAGCCCAAACATGGCAACTCTGACGTTTGACCTACACATGAAACATCACGTCACGACAGCACAAAGATGCCTTCTTATTTACTAATCATATGCATTTAACATATAACGGATAAAACAAAACAAAATTATTTCCCTCAAATTTGTTTTTCTTCAGACAGTACACAATAAACGGTTCATTTACACCAGTTTTTACTTTTTCTTTAACGAATCTTTAACCATTTGCGATATGACAAATTGTGAACAAAATGTTTTGAAGGTAAAATATCTAACTCGTTTAACTAAGGTCGTTTTTGTATTTTCAAATGATTAACATGCAGCAAACCGCATCGATGTGTGTAACTATTGCAATATGATTTCATCGCCAGGTGCATGATACCAGGAGTATGATACCAGGTGTTTCATCACCGATTTATGATGTTTTTAATATCTTAGTAGTAATACGCCAGTTTTTTAAAACATGCACACCTCAACAAACAAGTCTTTTCTAAAGACCTTTGGTGGAGATGTTGAAATAAGATTTTAAAAAAATACTCACAGAATATTCAATAAAAGTGTATCTATTTTGTGATCGACTTATCGAGTGGGTTCTATCTAAGTCTAACTTAAACTATAGTTTAGATAGGTAACCATCTTTATAAATGTAGCTAGAACATCACCAAGCTGTAACTCAGACCTAGAGTAGCACGAGAAATATGGGTTTTATTTAGCACCTTTTCCATCTCTTTTTGTGAAAAATATTTTAAATCTTACCCAAATTCAAACACCAATCAATTAAATGTGTCTTAAAATCAATCCTTTTCAATTTTAAAATTAATCAATTATAGTAATCAATTTAATCATAACGAGGGCTATATAACTTTTCTTGGTACTTAAATTGCCCGCAAATTGCAAGCAAACACTTCACTGTATAACACAATGGAAACCGTACCTTAAGCCTAAACAGCTATGGCCTATTATTGAGTTACAGGCGTGTGAAGCGAAATTCATGAGTATCCGTGAGAATCGCATAAGTACATGCTGTCATACACAAACTGTTATTTACTGTTGGAGTCGGGACACCGCGACCGGCGAATAAAACCTCTGAAGCACTCATTGTGATATTTACTTAGATTTGCAAAATTTTACTTTACGCACTATGTTTTTATAACATGTTTTATACATTTCACAATGAGCACTTTGATGCGGTATAGACCATATATCCATTAGTTGCCGTACATTAACTTGAAACAATGTTTATGTTAAAACAATTTCATACGAAAAATATGGAGTTAAATTGCAAGTATATACCTACCAATTATAGTTTTGAGGAAATGTAAAAAAAAACAAATCTATATAGTCAGCTGAATATATATTAAACCTATTACCCATATTACAAATACTGCAAACCACTTAGATTCCACACAGAAAGAAGAGAAGGCAACCAACAGAGCTAAGTTCTCGACCGCACCGACGGAGGCAGCTATCCACCATGCATCCACAATGTTACCTATTTCGTGGCCGAGTCGGTCAGTTTGCTGACGACGCGAGTGAGCGCGCGGTTCTCGGCCCGCAGTCGCTCATTCTCGGCTTTAAGCTTTTGAAATTGCTACAAAAACGACAACAAACTTAAGTTTTTGACTTTGACGTTGACAGCTGTCACGCCGCCATCTCGTTCTTTTCCCACGGACAAGACAAAGGTTTATAGCTACTGGGATAGAATCATGTGGGTGTGTGTGTAAGTGTTATCTAGTCTAGAGGAAACGTTATTTTGTTTAAGTTGTATTTTAAAGGGATGAAGGGAGTGCGTGACGCAAGTTACCTTTAATTCTTCCTCCATTTCGGACAGTTTTCTCTCCATGGCCCGCTTTTCTCTTTTCTCAATTTCTGATAAGGAGTTCTGATTCTGGAAATTGATACACAGTAAATAAATATCCCTTCCTGCTGTAAATTGTATTTACTAATTGGACTTCGCAAAGCAAAATTAGAGCAAGCTTTATTTTTTCCTTAAGTTTTCACGAGTGTCTATGAAGATAACGAAACATCGAGTAAAAATCCAAAAAAAAAATATTGTATCAAATGTAATATGAACGCGATAAAATCAAGTAAAAAGTCTCTTACTTAAGTTTTATTTTCTTGAGCACTTATGAGAACACACAGTCCAATGCATGTGTTCAATAATTCTGGGAAAACTGTTACGTATAAAGACTTTCCGGTCATAAACAATTTGAACCGCAAGCGACATTGAAAAATAATTGTTTTTTTTTTTGTGTTTTATAAGAAGAAAGTACACCATAAAATATACGCAAGCAAAACAATGAGGAACCAAACTTTTTTACTCGTCTTGACAGATACTCAATAAAGAATATTACACTCTTAAACTACAGCACAAACCAAGCTTCTCTAAGAATAAACGTTTAACTGAAAAACAAGATACTCAGGAATTATTATAAGCTGTGGGACTTATTTCTATTTAGAGCAGCCGCTTCACTCCGGTTGAGACAGTGAAATAAAGAATAAAACAAAAACTTATAATAATCCACTATAAAGAAACTAATAATGATCAGATAGATTTCATTTTTCATTACTATGACGTCGCTAAATGTATTTTAGAGAATTCAAATTCAATAATTTATTTCTAAACATGTCACATAAAACATGACTCTACCACCAGTTCGGAAAAACCTTCGTGAAGAAGAACTGGCAAGAAACTTCACGGGTATATCTTTTCAAAATCCATTTGAAGTGTCTTTTTATGTCCCTCCCTCCCTCCAAGTCTCCAAACGACGAACACCATCGACCGGCACCCGTTCACGAGTTAACGCGGGATCCAGCCATCGCCCTCCTCGACCATATTAGAGGGAAGCGAGCGACTCGTCACCCGACGCTACCATAAGAAGACGTACTTTAGTGACAATGACGCTTTAGATATTCTGAATAGAAGGAATGTAAAATACTTTATGGATAAGTTTTAATTTAGACTACGCAAAGCGATCACTGTAATAAGTTCTGTGCGACACAAACTGCGCTATTGTGGCATCAAGCAAGCGTACATTTCAATCACTAGAAATCAGTTTCAACCTCGCAAAGAGCAGCAGAACATCAAATTTACTATGATACAATGAATACTACGTCACAATCTAACTTAAATGTAAAAATGGGCATACTTTCTTCATTATATATTCTAATAAGAAAATAATTTATTCATATCTAAAAATAAACTATTTAATCAACATTGGTAAACAGACTAATTTTATATTTTAACACTCAGCTCTTCCTACCATCGGCACAGAATATCCGCAACCTTTGTATGTGAAACTATTGTAATTCGACAAAACCTTTTTTGTTTGAAAGGCTCAATGCATCGCAAAACAAAACAGAACCTCAAAATCGCTTACCACTTGCGTGAGTCTCGTAATGGTCGCTCTGGCGTCTCGCAACTGTTGCTCGGACGTAGTGAGCAAAGCGCGCAGCCGCTTCACTTCGACCTGCGACGCTTCGTACAGCGCCTTGTAATCCGGCTCGTCGGACTTCTCGTCTTCCACTCGCTCGCTGCCCGACTGGAAACCATGCCAAGGGATTTAGATTGGACGATAGAGAGGAAGGTTGAAGAAAAGGAGTTTGTTTACAGAGTCTGGACGTGGGTTTTCAAAGTTGATTTCTTTCGAGGTTGGTTTTGTTTGAGTATAACCTACTTTTTTTCTCTTTTATCTTGTGGATTGATAAAAGGTGTTATCTCAAAAAACTTGGGTGTAATTGTCAATGGGTTTAATGTCAAATATGGAAAACATCAATTATACTTTAAAATTGTTGGTAATTGCTTCTTTTATTATATGCCTCAGATAAATTATTCGTATCGTCGAAACTACTTTGAATTGTTGATAGTAGAAATGAATGAATTAAACTATACGCTCTGATTATTTCTAATATTCAAACACACATTCTATTCATTGAAAATATTATGAATTTAAAAATATTTAACGAATAACGTTAGATTATAACTTAGTAAAAGAATCTCAGCATTATTCAGAATTTACTTACAATCGCCAATAGAACGGAAGCGACTTTAGAACGAATGACACTAAAATGAAATGCGCTCTTAAAATTTATTTACATTAGAGGATTTCAGATTCATCATAGTTTTGGCAAAAATACACAATGCCTTTGCGATTTTTGAATGTTTTCTTATTAGTTGATATACAATCATAGCATAAAATTTTATACTCTAGTGAATACGATGACAAGCGTGCGTCTGTCTATGTGTAAAAGTTCAAAGAAAAAGTATTTTCAGTTTCCTCCAATCTATAAATATGAATTTATTTCAAAAGCTTTCTCGAATTATAAACTGTTTCGTAAACGAGTGTTGTAGATGATATACATGCGTTGTGGCTGATATACATGTTACGAAATGAAATGTTTTTAATAAATTATAAGTAAGTTAATGCTGCAAAGCAATTATGGATAAGTTCTAAAGTACGTGTGAGTACGCCGTGAGTGGGGTATGTGGGGACGTACGCAGTAGCCGTCGGAGGCAAGCGAGGTGAGGCTGAGGCTGCGAGCGGCGGGTGAGTCGTCAGCCAGCGACGTCAGCGAGCGGGAGCGCTCCTTGCTCAGGGCACCCGGCTTGCTAGAACGCGCGCGCCTCTCTGGTCGCACCGGCGCTCTCTCTGCGTCCACCTCTGCCGGAGCCGGTTCCGGTACCTTCGCCGGCGGCATCGGCTTCGGCTTGAAGTTCTTCTGACTCGCCAACAACTTCTTATCCAACTTCTTCAACACTGGCGTCATCAAATTCAGCGACCCCAACGTCGCGCTGCTCAAGTACACGCCCCCATATCCAGAACTCGTGCCCCCGTAGATCCCGAGATTAGACGACGGTCGCCCCAATCCTGCCGTGTACGGATTGTAGTTCCTGTAAGAGCTCGGGCTGTAGCTGGAGTAGTTGTTAGAGTAGGAGTTGTACGGGCCCAGCATGGAGCCGAGGACGCTCGGCGAGGAGGCGTAAGACGTGAGGCTGCGCGGCCGCGACGCCCCGTAACGGTCCTGCTTGCGGCTCATGTCCGAACGCTGTCTATCCGCGGTCACGACGCGCGCATTTACCGCGCTATGTAAAAACACACTGACTGTTTCTCGAGTTCGGTCGCAGTCGACACCGCGTGAAAATATTGTCGACTCCCACACGCCGCGCACACCGGCCCATGGACCGCGGCCGCGACTCCGCGCAGTGACGCACAGCGGACCGCGCACCACGTGATCACAACATCACCTGTAAATATATCCCGACCACGGCCCGCTGGCGTAATCAAAAATCGTTCCAATACTTGAAATTACCGAAAAGCTCCTCAAAGAATATAACGGATCTCGAATTTGGCAATAGCTCGAAAAGACGTACATTAGATAAATAAGGAATAGTTTAATTTTAGGCACTCGCGTTAGCGTGTGACGCGCGTAATGAAACGTACACAGACTGTAAATCAGAGGCAACCTAGAAGTACAAGTTCACATCATCCACAGGCCGCGGGGAATTGTAAGAGCCGTCGCTCAGCTCGACATTGACCAAATCCGGAGACACCGCAGGTGTCGACAGACATGCCGCCCGTTATAGAATCGTGCACTCTAAATTACGCTGCGGCATGCTTTTTGTCTCGAGATCCTAAAAATAAATTCTATTTTCAAGTTTACACGGCTGCGGTTCAGTAGCCGCTGACCCAAATACCCCGCTCGTTTCTGCCGTTCTAATGGAATTGTGACTGGAAACTCGAAACACACGAAGATTCGATTAAAACTCTCCGATGACATATCCCAACTAACATATTGAAAGGTTATTATATGCCAACTGTTTCCACATGTCCAGGAAAACATTTTCTCGAGCAAAGTGCTACAAAAATTGTCACGAAAACAGACCGTATATTTTTGTTTAGTTCATCGTGTTTCTTTACGAAATCGATTATTTAGAGCATTTTCCACGAGTTCCGTATAAAAGATATTGAAATCAAAAATAATGAAATATAGCCGATGAACCATTGAGCTATGACGCCATGCGGCCATGTGTGCAGTAAAATTTACCGACAAGCATCATATAAGCGCCAAAAATACTTGGTTCCCTGCGCTAAAATTGTTTACGAGTTGTTGGTTCATATCGAACGAAAACCTCCTCCCACAAATAGCCATTTACGTGGAATGGAAGTTAGACGAATACTAAAAAAATACAGAGCAATTGAAAATAATAGATACAAGCTTGGTTTTACAACATTTTAAGTGACTGAGAAAGCAGTACCACTTATTATATTACCGTAACATTTTCAATTATCCAAAACGTTCTTCACACGTTTTTATTGCCATGCAACATACGTTATACAAGACTATTTCTAACGGCTTTTGATAACAATGAATGTCTTGCATGACATGGAAGTTTGCAGTCGTTTATACTACTCACGACTCCGTCAAAATCAATCTCACAATAACTTGTGATGATTTGTAAAATACGATTACAACGCAACACAAAAGCTTTAAGCTGCGTTAATGAAGGTACTGCCGTTGGACAAGAGCCAATGTGTCAATTTGACAACGAATTGAAAGCTATTAAAAAGTCCGACGGAGTAGTAAATCTCACATTTAATCGAAGGTGCGAAGTACGATCATACAATTTTGAACGCTAGCGTTTATGTTCGTTCATTGATATATATAGATCTTGGAGGTCGTTGCGAGATTGATATTTTGATAAATGTAATCTATTAATTATTTCGGAAACAGTCGCAGTTAGTATATGGACCGAATAAATAACAGCAAAGCTGAAAACGATGAGATCGTGAGAAGCTTTTTAATTTACTTATTAATTTTATTCACCGTTAGTTCTGCATTTATTGTGGATAACACTGCTAATTTCCGCAAACGTAAAGTAAAGGAAATTGTTAATTGTATAGGTACAGAAGAAATGCGGCGGGTTTTTCATGAATACTTACTCGGTAATATATAATAATAATGACTCATAAATATACCCATAAACACAGAATATTGTTTATTTATGTGCAAATATATGATGAAGCACTAACTTTTTTTCAAAATGGGAGTTAGAAGCTGCTACGGTGATGTCAATTTACATGATTTCGCATATGGGCTTACGAAAAAGGAGATTTATATGCTCAGCGTGGGCTGTAAGATGTAAACTATTTATATAACATTCGTCATAACTATATCTGCAGACTTGGTAAAGTGATGGTGCCATTAACTATTTATTTATGTCTATATTATTCAGCCAGTGGAAAAATTTAAAAGGGCTCTTCAGCGGCAACAAGCTGGTCGGCGATTCCGGAGCCAAGTACATTTCCGGTTACTTATGATTCAAATTCAAATATACTCAACATTGACAATTACTTCTTCTTATTCACATTAAATAGGGCATGATTACCACCAGTTCAGGTAATCTTTCGTGACAAAAAACTGGCAAGAAACTTCACGGGTATAATTTTTCTAAAATCAATTTAAAGTGTCTCTTTATGTCTACACAAAATGATTCTTATCTGCATCTGTTAGCTCGACAAGTCTCCCTCCCCTCAAGTATCCAAACGACGAACACCCTCAAACTCCGTTCACTAGTTAACGCGGGATCCAGCCATCGCTCTCCTCAACCATACAAGGGTGTTACCAGATCAATCGATCGTCCATCGATCGACGTTGCTTGTTCCATGCTTCCGGTCGATCGACGTTGCTTGATCCATGCTTCCGGTCGATCGACGTTGCTTGTTCCATGCTTCTGGTCGGTCAATTGGTGTGGTAACACCCTTGGAGCAAAGTTAGCGAACACTTCGTCACATGATGAACTAATGCGACGGTTTATGCAGTTACAATAGTTAAAATTCTTCTTAACTGAAACAGATATTCTTCTGCTTTCGACCGCTTGCTAGACCAAATAAATTTAAAAGTTACTCCACAATTATGTGCGTTCTGTGTAAGCGGAGAGGAGATTTCAAGCAAGGGTTTCTGTATTATATTTAAAATCAAAGTCTTCACTGACTCATTCACTCATCGACAACCAAACTTAAAAAGCGCGTCGTGTTTCTTTACATTGTTCATGTCGCAGGCGGATGGCCGTTTAGTTAAATTGATTTCCTTAGACTACCGTCGCTGTAATGTGGAATAGTTAATTATAAAGTCAGAAAAATGCGATTTGTTCATGATTTTCTCACAAACATGTTGATATCCTGCGATTAGCGAGAGCTGCCGGAGAAGCGTCGTTATGAAAGTAAAAAAAAGCACAAACCTTTCAACCAAACAGCAAGCTATTTAATTAAATGGCTAATTCAAATATCCGCTCACTACATTCACAAACAGTCAAAAGGATATATATATATATATATATATATATATATACATTTAGGAAAATGTAATGATAAAGGATATATAAAATTAATTTCTCTAGTAAATCGAAATAGGCAAAAGGTAACATTAAAGTTGTGTGCGGACGGTATAGTAGTATTTTTGGGTACGGGGCAAATATATAGGAAACCACTGATGCTTCCAAGCTGAGAAGTTGCAAAAGCTAGCTTTAGATGTATATCTGCTATGGCGCGACCCTCTGTATTATAATTGGTCCATTCAAGCGCCTTGAACTACACCTCAGTAAAAACTAAAACTTTTTAGTCCAATTAGAAACAAGCGACAGTCGACAGTTGACAAATTCCCTCGGACCATCCCACATGTTCTAGCTAATTGCAAAGGGGACAACACTATCTTGCCAGAGAATTATAAATCCCTTTGTATTGTCTCCGAACGCCGTCGGCCTTGCTCGTCGTATAAATATTCACAATCTGTGTCATTCACCGACCCGCACGGCGCGTCTGTACGTACGTGATCGTTATGATAATATATTAATTTGCGAGAAAATACTACTTTAAGTCACTGTAAATGGTTATCATTCACCCTTTATTGATCTTTAAACTGCGATTTCAGTTGGAGTGAACGTGCTCGACGTCACTTTACGGCACAATAATGCAATATATCTGCTGTTTGGTTTCACCATTCGAAGAAACGAGAAAGTAAATCTTTATGATTACAATTATTATTGAAATAAATTAATAAACATAACAAATTTGACTTTTCTGAGTGAAAGTCGTTAGTTAGTAGTCGAAACCGACACTAATATTAGTGACGTCATATTATAACTACGAGTAATTATCTCACCCCAAAAAAAAACGAAAACGCAACGCCAGCATGCAGAAGCTAGTTAGCTAGCTACAACACCATATTGTAAAAGTTACATTTTCCTAAAAATAATATAAGTAGATGTTACTCAAAAAATTAAATAACAAAGCAATAAAGAAAACGAAATGTTCTTGAAAAATTTAATTCAAAGCCACAAAATCATCGTCATTGAAGAAAGAATAGACAAACGTAAAATTTAACTTTCTAATTTAAGATCTGTGCAACACGACTGCGTAACCTTTAGACCACTCCACAACATCACGCAAGAACACAAGTTTTATTGAAACAATGTGACGAAACACGCGTCCGTGTATTAGTAAGTGTGGAGATTTAATTTAACAAACTCAACGCGCAACGCCTACCCTGATTTTGTATAAATATGTAACAATTTAAACATCAAAATGTCACCTAGGTCGCTTCCAACCGTGTTGTTGTAATAATTACATAAAATATGGTCCAAAATAAATAAAAAATATAAGATACGCGCGGTACCGCAATTCTAATCTCGTGATTCTCGTAAATTTGTTGATATAGATATATCCTAACCTTAAAATAACAAGAAATCCAACGTTTTCATTTCTAATCATTCCAAGGGAGAGCGTATTTAAAGTTTTCCTTTACATTCCTACAAAGCTGGACCAAAACTGATGTGGCTTATCACCGTTCAAACCATTTATACATGCACAATTTAAATGAAATTGTTTATGTTTCATGTCTTGGGCGATGTGTTAACATTAAATGAGACGGAAGTAATCGAACTCACTGAGCAATCAAAACCAGATTGGACCAATCACACTCACTGGACTGTGAGTGTATGAAAGCATAAAAGCGAAAGTACCCACCTTAACTGGACACAACTAGCCAATGCATACAGATCACCACAAGACAAGACACCCGACATTTTGACATGGTCTAATGTAAGATACTGCTGCAAATATGAAAGTTGATATCATATTTTTAGCTTCATTGGTTATATGTTAACTCGTTTAAATTATTATTATTAAACACATTTTGCATGCATCTAGCTGCTGTTTTGTTATAATTACTGGTCGAACCTTTCTTGGTGTTATTATTTTGGTAACGTGTGTAAAATGTATATTGGATACTGCTACCGCAGTCGAATATAATAAATTTGTTTTAGGGCCTTATCGGCCTAAAAAACAGAAAGGGCTTGCTCTTAAAAATCTTTGTCTTTCATCGGAGTCATTCCCCCACAATTAAACAATAGAAAGACATTGGCGCCAATTTTGATTTCTCAATACTTCCACAAAATAAACTTAACTAAACCAAAATTGAACCAAATTAAGTTTATTCTTGTCTGCTATTCTAAAAACGAACAACCAGTTTTAATCTACTTGTCGAAAGGTGTGGAATAAACTAAACTGTGTAGAAAAGTGTTGCGACGAACTTGTAATATGCTAGGACAGATGGTAGAGCTTGTAGTTTCGGCATTTATTAGTATTATTAATATATTATAATATAATTATTAATATTTAGTAGTATCAGTATTTACGAAAGGTCACTGCAACATAATACTGCGTAGCACTGTCGCAGCCACCATAGTAAACATTTAGTTTCTTGCTGTTAGGAATTATTACGAGCGCATGCGACTAGGGGAAATCCGGGACACATCGAATCCGATGTAAATACCGGACGTCAAATTAAAAAAAAAATCCGCATTTCTACAACGTGTCATCAAGCTTTGGACAGTCCTGCCATCCAGAAAGGCCATTTTCCTAAAGAAATTACGGTTAAACATTTTTAATGTGGTTACAAGCACAGTAGACGATCAGGGTCAAAGATTTTACTAAAAATATAACTTTAAGATTTAAGCGAGGAACTTGAAATAGCTTGACTTACTTGATTTAAACTTATTACTATTATTACTATTTAAATTCAACGAACACACTTCCTTACGTGGTTTTTGGAAAATGCTGGCAATTTCTAAACATTTAATTTAGAAAATTTATTCCTGCCATTTCGTTAACTAAATTTAGTTCTAAGCCAAAATCAGAATAGCGCTTTGACCAAATTAAACTAAACCGGAAATGCTTTAATTCCAGTTCAGGTTAATCCGTTTTCTGCCACAATTGGCATTATACATATATTGCATTAATCTCATGCACTTACAACAAGTAAACATAGAATATTAATATGAAATTGTTCGGTCATAAAGCTCGGGTGTCAAATAAAACTATAGACGCAGTGACGGCGATAGTCAAAATAACAAACTATTAATGTTGAGCAATTAGAACACATGACAGTCGGAGGAACGTTCTACGAACGAAGGTGCCAACTTCTACTAATGTACAATATGGCTATAGTTTTCTTAGAAAAATAGATTTTCAAGATCAGCAAGTCGAAAGAATGGAAGAAAATTATTTATCTCAGACACAATGAGTTCAAAATGAAAATAAAAAATCGAGTGTTCTTTCAGTTATCTATTGTAGAGCGCTCTAACAGTTTCAAAGGGTTATGGAAAGTTAAGACAGGAAGATAAACAGCCAAACCCAAAGTTGCCATTTAGTTACACTGATTTATTTTACATTTACAAGAAACGTATAAGTCGGAAATCATGATGCAACACAGTAAGTCTCGTACAAAACTGGAGGTCTTATCTTTGAATTCACTGGGCGGTTATACTCCGTTTAACCTAAATAATGTTTTTCTATAATTATAAACAGTAAATATATGTGTGTTTATATTTTATTACAAATAGGTATGTAACGAAAAATTTACATAAGCTAAGTTTACTCCCGCAACTCCCATTGTTCTAGAAGTTGTAACCACACCTGTAGATGTGCAAGAATTGGTGAAAATGAAAAACGACTATACTAGTCGCAAAGACTCATGGCAGAAGCGGTCATAAAACGTGTGAATAGGACAGAGCACATCATTGTCTCGCTCGCACTTACACTGTTTATGGGTGACGTCATAACGATTTAGAGACGCGCTTCGTTTGGTTTTGAGTCAATAGTATCAGGTTTTAAGTGAGGCATTTAATGTAAACAAAATATATGTATTATTTTACGTTTATTCGTGTAACAAATTAATATATAAACTGAACTACAAACCTATTTAGGTAAACAAAATAAAAATTAAAAAACAAACAAATTTCCAAATAATTAAACTACAAATTAGTTAAAAAAAACATCGTCATCATCGTCATCCGCTGTCGTCGTCGACATGTGTATATACTATTTCTATTTCTTTATTTTCTCGATGACAGCTCCTGTGAAAACTTGTGCGAGCGTTTTTTTTACATTATGTATGCATTATTTTATAAAAATATACACACGTTTACACACGTACAAGGTTATATAATACCAGAGTCGGAGAAACTGATAGGGATGGAGCTATATCGATAAACGTAACACGATAACAGACCCGATATTTTTTTACAAAATGTAAGAAACTAAACTACTGCCGGATATTTTTGTACAAATTTATAAACTAATATTATATTTCATTACAAGATGTTACACGTATTAATTCTTGATTGATAATGTCAACTTCTTTAAAATTTTCGAAGCTGTTGTAAAATAAGTAGGTATAGGTAGGTACTCGACAAAGAAACGCAATAATTATAACGACAGGTGATCTTTATTCATTTATTTTAATCAGAATCTGATGAATCGTCACTGTCACTCGATGAGCTCTCCCCAACATTTATTATAAGTGCATTTGCATTTTTAATAAATCTAACATCTTGTTTGCCGTAAAAGGGGAATGGGATTGTTTCTAGCGGCGTGTCCTTTGATTTGTGCCCATATTTGTTCTATAGCATTGTAATGGCAATGATACGGCGGAAGTCGAAGAACCCCATGACCACATTCGGCAGCTATTTCGTCGATAACATATCTCTCAGGGAGACTTTTTTTCGATTTTAAAATATTCACTAAATGTACTTTTAATAAAGTACTATCCACATTTTCGCCATGACGTTGAAGCCAGTCAATTATCTCTTGTTTTTTATTGGCCTGCGTCGACATTTTATCAATTTGTCTGGAGTTATATGCAGCGTTGTCCATAATAATTATGGACGGTTCTTCCAGAGATTGCACCATTTCTTTAAACCATCCTTCGTAAGTCTCCGCGTTCATTTCTTCGTGGTAGTCCACTGTTTTCTTGGATTTTAATATATAAGTATAAAGGCCAGTAAAGCATCTGACACGAATCCTCTCGTAGACCCTGCATGGCATATGATAAGGCGTTCACCTTTTCCCATTGGCATTGAACTAGTGGAAGCGGCGGTGTCGTCAGTCCAGTTCTTAGATACTGTGTGGTTTGCATTTAACCAAGTCTCGTCAGTGAAAATAACATTTGACCAATCTGATATCTTTTTGGCTTCGCTCAAAAATTCGCAGCGAGCCATAGCAACGTGGTGGCGCTCCATCAATATTTTATGTTTGTCCGATTTTTTATAAGAAAATCCAATTTCTCTCAAAACTAAGCTTAATGACGATTTTTGGCCATGGAACAAACCACATTCACGTAAAGAAACAACAAGTCTTTTAAGTGTTGGAATTTCTTTGCGCAAGTAATAGTCATATATATGACGGCGAATAGCATCGGCGTTGAAGTTGTCAACCGATGTCACACGACGTGGTTGGCGTTTATATAGCGGGCCACCATTTTGATACTCTGCTTCAAAGTAATTACGAACCTTGATCACCAGTTCTCTCGCCTGCCTTTTCAGAACAGATCCTTTCGGCATTTTGATATTTGACAGCTGGGCAGCAATCAACACGGAGGAACACAAAATACACAACTTAACGTATGGGAAATGTGAAAAAACTCAGCGAACAGAAATGAAGTGACTAGCACGACCGTCTAGTTGCGAGTGTCAGATTAAAACAAACACAAAATGGCGGTGGGCCATTAAGTGTTCCCACCTTGAAAAAATATATTTGAATGTTTTTGTTGTATTTGTCTTTGTTCAAAATATAATAAATATATGCGATCGAAATCATTACTTATTAGGTCACAAAACTACATTGTATCAAATTAGAACTGTCATCGAGAAAATAAAGAAATGGAAATAGTATAGGGGTTCGCATAAATGCGCCTTCTGCAAATCTTGTACTTGCAGAGTTTCTGCGTGACGAACACATTTTTGCTAACTTTCTATAGTCACGTTTTCGATAGCATTATTAGTCAATCTTTCCACGTCAACTATTATTAGTTATGGTCATTAGTTAGTACTTAAAAAATTTGGTGATTTGTTTGTGCAGCCATGACTCACAACAGTTATGTATGGCCTCGTCTGCCATTAGTCTTTGCGACTACTATACCAACATTAGACAGTAGGATAGCAAATATTCAGCAGATTAGCTTGTTGATGTTTACTGCGTAGCTTATTGTACTTCATGTCGTCGCTTCCACAGACATCTTTGTTTTGAACACTTTTTAGCCAAAACTATGTCTGTCTTATGTTTTTTTAATTAACCGGTAATTACGAAAGGCAAAAACAAAAAACAGACAAGAACTAATCAGCCGTCAAGACCCTCTGCAGTTGTGTGTACGAACGAACTAATAGTTCTAATCAAACGTCTTAATAAAGCTGTTAATTAATAGTGAATGCGTAATCGTCCAGATGCACCTGCTGACCATCTTGACAGTTTTGGCACTGGACTGGCGAGAATCTATCAACGGGATAGATGTTCTTCAGACCATGTTTTTCAGCATTAATTCTTTCAATGTCGATAAAAACGAAAAAACGAAGAATATTGAAGGCTTTGGGCTGTGTACAGAGCGTCCCTCAATAGTACCCGTTATATATATAACGTTATATATGTAACATAGTTATACAGCCACGAAAACTGAGGGAATTTAGAGATAAAATGTAGTCGTCATAGATTTCTGGATAACATACAATTCTAATGAAAAAAATACACGAAAGCAAATAAACAAATTTGTCTATTTTTTTACCGTTATGAAAGAAAACACCTTCTTTAAAGTTGTACTACCTTGCGTATCGAAACATTTACGCCTTGTTGTATGTAGGCGCAACCCTACATTAAAAAAACCTTAGGCATCTAGGAAATAAAAGGACTTTTAGTAATAAAAAACCACGCTCCGAGAACGAACATCTGTGTTCAATACACAACTGAATGCCCCGAGCAGGACTCGAACCTGTATGCAAGGCGAACACTGACGGCCGTGAAAAGTTGTAAAATGTTAAAATACAATTAGTTACCATGGATGCATTTGGTGCAATAAAAATATTCTGCGAATATTCAACATTTCAGGTAGATTTCCTATGATTTTTTCCGCACAATTGCGAAGTAAACAAAGAAACAGATCTGCCCAGTCGTTGCAAAGGTACACACATACAAACATTAGCTACTTTATATAGATAATATCGCTCTAATTTTTTGAGAACATTGTAAGCGTTGCTTCCATTAAGCTTTATAAAGAAATTGTAGATAATTAATAACTGATTCTGAACGAGTACACTGCACTCAAAACACTCAGAACGTAAAACACCTATATTCTTGTGCATAGCTATAAGTTTGTATTCTAAGAAAAATATTTTTACGTGCGAAGTCGTTGGCAAAGGAAGGAAAACAATATGTCACTATTTTTGACATACGAGACGATTTGGAATTAACGATAAGTGGCTTTCGGTGGGAACTTTATTTACTTTTAAAAACGTAGTTAGAATCAATAATTACATAATGTATATTTTGTTCCCTAGTAACTAATATATAAAGAACTTCACAGCTCTCACTTTAGCTAAAAATTAAAATGAAGAAGAGTACATCAATAGAACAGTAAATACATTATTTATTTGTCTTTACCTTCTAAAAGTTCATGGAAACCTAATATTTTATCAGCTGTCCTGCTTTTATTACCTGAATAAAAAGTTTTAAAAGAAACAAAACTCTACAGAGTTAAAAATAAAACCGAACAATGTTTTATTTCACGAACATCTGTCTATTCTTGGATTAGTTGTACAGAATTTCAGCCCGTCCTTAATAATATAAAACATGCGGAAGTAGAGTTTGTTTGTTTAAAAAACTATTAAATACGAGGGTGGAAAGAAAAGTTCGCGGCCTAAATTAGAAAACACGGGAATAATGCCATTTTTAAATTTATTTTTCTACATACTCTCCTCCTAGGTCACAGCACTTAGTCCAGCGGTCCTCCAAAGCCTTGATTCGACTTAAATAGAAGGTCTCGTCAAGATCTTCAAAAAGGCATCTACGGCCACTTTGACCTCCTCATTGGTAGAAAAGAGGGCCGGTTAGATATGACCTGTCAACTGATTGATAGCCAGAAGACGTGTCTTAGTTACCAAATATATCATTAAAAAAATAGATTTTTACTGACTTCAAAGCAATTAAAACGGTTACACGACAGTCTAAGGAAAAAAAGAATAGGTTTTTAAACATTTACGAGAAATATTTTTTTTGAATCCAGCCAATCTATTTCGGTAAGTTTTACAGAAAGCAACCTAATGAAGGACCGAAACTAAAAATTAAATTAGAGCAAAGATAATATTAAAATTAAAATACTATTATGCCAGTAAATACATACTTATAATGATAATTATAAAATATTAAAGCTGAACGTAGCTATTAGATATGAGATGCGGCTTCTGTCATTCACACACATCAATCAGACCTCAACGTCAGATGTGATTGATATGTACTCATTTTCTTCATTTCTTTCTTGAAGTCCATCGTGTGCTCTTGCGTCGTTGTGTACTGTGACTGTTCGATCTTGTTTGTGTTTCCCTACCTTTGTGACCTTTTTGTGTTTATGTTCTAATTGAAAATAATGTAAACGGAAGAGAAAGAATAAAAGATTATTGTTGGTATTGCATTGTTGGCCGTCGCACAGTAGGATGTAGCTCATGTTATGACAATGGTGTGGTACCTTAGTTGGGCTAGATTTCAGAGTAATATTGCTGCACCAGCAGAATTTTTTAAACCTTGTTGTAGTTAGGGAGGATTATGAATGAACAAAATTAATATTAGAAATGTTGTTTCAATTAAACCCTTGATAAATGCAAAGCAATATCTTAAGAGGCTGAGTTTAAATGATGTAGATAAGTAATAATGTAAAATCAACCATTTGCTTGTTGTTAATATGTTGGCAAACTCATTATTTTCTTAAACTTGTTGATATCCTGATATATTTGCGACTATTCGGCTGCGACATTTACACAATTGTTATTTTTGTAAGTCATTGACGCTTTGGGGTTATGTATTTATTTTATGAAATAATTTTATTTCTGCATCGAATTTTAAAATATTGATAATAGATTTGGATATTCAATACAATAAACAACTGTTAAAAGCACTAACGAATTCAAGACGGGATCAATGAAAGAATTTAAGTGACAGGTTTTTGAATGTATGGAGGGTGACCGGCCTTCTTTCATTCCATCTAAGTGTTTTTTTTTTTTTTTGGAAACAGGTGGAAGTCAGGTGAATAAGGGGGGTGAGGAAGCAATAAAAAAACCACAATTCACTATTGGAGCCATCGATTCTGCAGATGTGTGAACACGAGCAGTGTCCTGATGAAACAAAACTTTCTTGGTCAACCAGCCAGTTTATTTCTTCGCGTAAACGACATAATAGTGTGCAGTAGTATGCAGAATTCGTTTGACGTCTATCTAAGTAATCAACCAAGATGACACCCTTAGAATCCCAGAAAACCGATGCCATTACATAGTTTACTGAAAAACACACCTTGGCTTTCTTGGGGGTCGGCGAAACGTGTCTCTTCCATTGTTTGGATTGTTGTTTGGATTCAGGATGAACCCATGTTTCGTCCATAGTAACAAACCTTGAGAAAAATTCGTTTGGATCAGCTTGAAAAAGCTCTATAAAAAAAGCAGTCCCTATAATTCGTGAGTTGGGTTCGTTTCTGATCAACTGAAAGGAGCCGCGGAACCCATCTTGCAGACACCTTGCAGAACCCTAATTCGTTAACGATCTTGTTTTGTGTACGTTCATATGAAATCCCTAGAGCTTCAACTATCTCAGGTACCTTCAATCTTCTGTCTCCCATGATGACATTACATATTTTTTCGATGTTTTCCGAAGTCGTAGCTGTAGAAGGGCGTCCAGAGCGGGGGTCATCTTTGATGCTGTCTTGTCCACGTTTAAATTCAGCTGTCCACTTTTTTATCATTGTATACGACGGAGCAGATGTTCCTAAAGAAGCCACCATATCTTCATGAATCTGCTTTGGAGTTAAATGTTTCTTGTGGAGGTATTTGATCAGGGCACGGTGCTCTAAACTATACATTTTCAAAATTAATGAAACTTACTCTCACTTAATATTCAATAAAATCAATAATTACGCATTTATCTTATAGAAAAACTGCACAGAGACTGACAAAGAGTCTAGCTTTCATATGAGGGTAGTTTTATAATAATATGACAACGCTATCTATGTTGTTTCAATCTACCCTCGTAGGTAAATCATAAAAGGAAAAATAAACTAAGTCATGTATGCCTGGACCCATGTTTTTGCAAAGTTAACAATATTAACGTTTGTCTGTAATATCAATGACTCATATTAGAAAGTTTCCCAAAATTAGGCAACCTCAAAGTTGATTGAAAAACTTGAAAATATGGTATGAATAAATAACAAACAGCGCAAACTTAAGGTTGTATTCAACTTAAGCTTGCTTGCCAGCCCATTTACATGGTAAAGTAGAAAAAATAAGCATCTCTCTAATCTAAATCGCACATTATGAAATCCATAGATAAATCGAATCCATGTACATGTTTGTTTGGATTATTTGACATATGTCATTGTGTATTAGAAATTGTCATACAGTTATGGTACCGAAATAATAGCAAAAAAAACTACTTAAAATAGATTGATTTCTCGTCAAATCAAGATCAAAAAAGTGAGAAGCATGTTTTTTCAATATTTATAATAATTTTCCAAAACAAAATTCATTAAAAAAATAAAGAAGTGGATATTGTCGTTTCACGTATTTTTTTTTCCTTCACAGATCTAATATATGTGTAGCTTACAAATACAGAAAAATATAACCGATTTTTACATTTCGTATTGTTAACCACGGGGCCATTTTTCTTTCCTGACGTATAATTTGTAAAACTTCTTATCGTAATTTATGTTTTTATGCTTTTAAATAAAACTATTATAACAAGATTACAACGAAAAAACACAAAGGAAGTCACTTAACTAAATTTTTGAAAACCTTCATTGATACGAGATTCTGAAACAACGTATAGAGCATAAGCAGTCCGTATAAGAAACAAATGCCGCGTTATAGGAAAAGAAGAGAGATACCTAATTGAAACTAAAAAAAAATTATTTCCATGACCAACACACGGAACTATGCAAAGAGATTCTTTAACAAAAATAATTATTCAGGTGCGCAAAGAAAATATCCACCTACCGTCACCGCAAACGTATTAGTCACTCCCTCATTAGTGATTCAGGTTTCAAGTTTGGAACACATCTCAAACTATATTTAAAAAGCTACAGAACAATACGCGGGCGAGCGAAAGCAACACACCGGGTGTCATGATTGACAAGTTAAAACAGTATGTTATCACGATTTTAGTTTTGCAATTCGAGCTAAGGTAAAATGGATCTTATTGTAAAAACTGGACAAGCGTTTGCCTTGCACTTCACCCGATAGAAAGCCATAGCATGAGGTGCCAATTTCCTCTATTGTTGAAAAATTCAGGACTAAATGTTTTAGGAAATAGACACCGCTAGCTTGTTCCACATTTTAGCGGTGGTAATCAAAAACGAACTGTCGAATGGTTTGGTTCGACTCTTGATGAATGGGTGTAATCCCTATCGGCCTCTTGTAGTCCGATGTCGAAATGGTAAGGGCTGAATTTGTTTGAACAGAGCACTCGCACACTTTCCAATATGCGTCATGTAGAATACTGACACACGACTGCCCTATGAACCTATTTGTTTGTGAGCAAATCGTCTATTTATAGGTATACAGCAAATTCATCAAAATTGTGTCAAGACGTTTGTTTTCTTGGGTTGGATAAAGCTACTATCTACCTAGCTTAACTTTAAAATATCGTAATATCTTATAACGCTTACTTTGTTTTCGCAAAAAGATGACCTTCTAATGCACGTCCTTACTAATGATTTTATCAAAAGTCAGCTTAAATTCATAAATTTAAGGTTTAAATTTACCTGACTGTTTTCAATCTCGACATCGCCTTCGCCGCCCCCGCCGCGGTCATTAACAATGTCCTAAAACAAAGAACAATATTTTCATTCATGTTATTTCTACGCAAAATAATTCATAATATATTATTTTTATATCATTGAAAAAAAACCATCAAACTGACATTGTGATGTGACAGCAAGTGATTGAAATGACAGTTTGATATTAGGTTAATAACAATAAAAAAACGCGTAGGACACTTAGTTTTCGTCGTACACAATTTTTTTTAAAATTAATAATTAGCAGGCGTTTGTCTTCCATCTCACCTGACGGATAGTGACGATGAAGAAATTTACCAGCTTCCCTGACAACGGTACTGGCGTCACTGGCTTCAGCCTCTTTTAACGCGCACTTGCATTGTCATAGGTCGTTTTTTTCTACCTTATTAGACAATAATTAAGTTTAATATGTCTCGGTTAAGTAC
The DNA here is from genome assembly GCA_923062675.1 of Marasmarcha lunaedactyla. Taxonomy (NCBI): domain Eukaryota; kingdom Metazoa; phylum Arthropoda; class Insecta; order Lepidoptera; family Pterophoridae; genus Marasmarcha; species Marasmarcha lunaedactyla. The sequence goes on along the minus strand of OV281339.1, from coordinate 3,725,824 downwards.
ACGGTCTAAGTACCTTCAGACCACGACGCCGGTACGTGTTGTGAACTAAGATATTGAAAATTCTAACTCACTTCTATGAAGTTACTTTATACGACATTATTGATTACATTAAATTAATAATAATAATAAATCACCACACAAACACACCAACTGTAAGGCTCCAAAGTAAGCAGAGTTTGTCTTATCGAGGACCACACAGCGAATTAGGGGGGAACCCAGAATTGACATACATTTATAAATATAAACACAAACATGACCCGAGAACAAACCTCTGCGTTCATCACACAAATGAATGCCCCGACCAGGACTCGAACCTGGGACCTCCGGCGTATGAAGCAGAGCTACTACCCACTACGCCACTAGGCCGTCAAATAACTAAAGCAACAGGTATACTTTGTAAGGAAAAAAGTGCACATCCTTATTTAGACGATTCCAATGTACACTGACTTACATAGAATATGACTTTCATATAATAAGTATAGAGCATTTATAATTAGTAATTTTATAAAAAAATATATAAAAGCTAATCTGTCAAGTTTTTGTTGCCTTCCTTCAAGTCTGAATATGTTATATGTATATTATATGAGGTGACTTGGAACTCAAACGTGATAACGTCGGCTGTCTTTAGCATTAGGCATCAAATGGTTATATTAAATTATATGTCAGTACGATGTTTTCTTTTCTGACATAAGTTTCCTTGTATTCTGTGTACAAATCGAAGACAATATTAATCACACTATATTTATATTCATTACAATAATAATGAGTAATAAATCCCAGACAAACACAACAACTGTATGGGCCCAAAGTAAGCAGAGCTTGTGTTATGGATGACCATAAAGCGAACTGGGGGGATCACAGAATAAACAAACATATATAAATATAAACAACCATGATCCGAGAACAAACATCTGCGTTCATCACACAAATGAATGCCCTGGCCAGGACTCGAACCTGGGACCTCCAACGTATGAGACAGGGCTACTGACCACTACTTAATATAAATGAACCATTTTGTTTAATAACTCGATGCCTTCGTTGGAGTAGAAATTTTGAGACTCCTAATTGAAAAACTGGTTTTGAGAGTCTCCGTTTGATGTTAACCTAGATAATTTCGAAGTAACCGCAACGAATATCTTAAGGTGCCAAGTCAGGTGGACTGGTCAGTCAGGTTGGGTCAGGGTGGACGCATGAATACTTTCCAAACAAACTCTATTAATTATTGGCCGAGTGGAGAAAATCACTTGAAAGTTAGAAAAATCTTTGTAACTTAGGAACTAGAAAGAATCAAATAACTTTTAGGGGGGTGATTCGGGTTCCCGACGGGTGCTCTACCTCTGAACCATATCTTTAAACCTAAGATTGCTCCAATTGTTTTTATTATTATACGTTTTGTATTAATTTAATAGCTGATCACCAATTTGTTCCGTAATCTATGTAAGCACCACTTACTATATGCTACTAAAGTACATACTACTAGACATTAGTTTCCTCGTCAAATGAAATTGATTATTTATTAAAAAATTTTTTTACGGAGAAATAATTGAACTATTATAGGATACTCACATCCATATCAACGTGAGCAACGCCGGTGGACCTCCTCTTCGGTCGCCGGCGTCGCTGTATCACATTCAAGGCCGCTTGCGTGCTTGCGGGCGAACTTGATTTGCTCTCCGTACTGCTTTCACGTTCCTTTTCTTCTTCTGCTACGGAAGGTTTGAAGATAAGTAATTTAGATTTAGTTTAATTTTAGTTAGGTTCGAAATTGTCTTTCTAGAATTGTATATTGTTTCGAAAAATATACATTCATCCTTTTCATGAGTCAAATAAATGTCTAGAAAATATAATACAATCGAACTCCGTTCTGAAATTTCACTAATAAATCCTGGATCTAGAAATTAGGCATATCAATTTGATTCACATGTCGTGTATTTACCTTTGTTTACATTTCATTACATGTCAATGAATAATGCCACAGACTATGGCAACACAAGCCGACTCACCCTTGCTCTCTTTGTTGGCGGGCGGACTAGGCGCGGGTGCGGGCGGGGGCCGGCGCAGCGGTATCGTGACGGACGCCTCCGCGGGGGCTGCGGGCGCGGGGGACGCACGACCTGCGTCTTCCAACTCGAACTGTTGGGGGGCGCGTTTAAAATGGTGAGTACGGGTGGTAGAGGTATGAATCAAGTCTCACCTTTTGAGTTTTTCTTTAATGGCAAGTTAATACGTTCTGTATTTATGCAAAAAATAAAGCCAATTACAGGTTTACGTATACAAAATTTAATCAGGTAGAACGGTGCATCCAAGAGTCTTTGGCTCAAGAGAAAGCACTAATTTTTTAATTGTAATAATATTGCTTTTGATAAAAATAAACATAAAACAACCTCTTAGCCTTGTTTTAAAAGTATCAGACAACACAGTTCGGCCCGTAACCAAACCAAAGTAATTATGAAATCAGTTAAAAGCAAAATTATCCAAGGCAGACATTTCATGAAAAACACAAATCAAGTTTATCCAACGATTATATATAGAACGAATACATTATATTTTGAACAATATAGAGCAAAACTTGACAACTTGTTCACAACTCCCTTTAAAAGTGAATATACACACACAGATCACACAGATCTACGCACACATACGTGCTAGCAACATGCAGTTATAGTCACAGCAAAGCAAATTCAAACAAATACACCGCACTACTAGCATCACAACCTCTACACTACAATAAACAAAGAGAGGTATTTGCAAAATACCAATTATTAAAAAATAACCTAGGTTTCTGCAGTTTCTCCAGGGCTGAAATCTACAAATCGCGCTTAAATCAGCTAAATGGTGAATATACAGCAGCTTGGTTTTTACACTGTGTAGAGACGATATTTCAAGTCAAAATATTTGTGTCCTTTTTGATAAGATTCGTGTCACATGTTTTCAAAATATAGTATGAAATAAAATCTTTTTTACTCGACCATTTTGCTGAGACAAATTTGATGGTGATTTATATTTTAAATTACTTAAAAACCAATAATTAATTTTAGTATAGTGCAACGGTTGTGCAAAAAGAAATACAGATACGAACAGTACAAGCTAACCGACTGAAAACAAATGTCAGAACTAAATGAAACAGAAAACATTACAAATTATTCCTCGACATTAATGTGCCTAAAAACACCTAAGGCATTTCAACAAAAACTTTATACAACAATTTAAAAGTGCTGGTTCGATTTAAGCTAAGAAAGAGACAGATGAAATTCCAAAGCAAAACCTTTCGATTTTTGTAATTGAAATGCGTGTACAGCTACGACAAAGACAGGTGCACGTAAAAACGTCGACTTTGTATGTGTGTAGCCAGAGACCGATTATTTAAAAGAAAACTACATTATATGAATGTATAATGAATTTAGAATTATTAGCAGATCATCAGCTTTTATTTCTTCTTTCAAAATTGATATGAAAATAAATATTTAAAACCTACATGAAAAGAAGGCTTTAAATAAATGATTTCATTATTTATGTTAAGCCTGTAATTTCTAAAGCCTTTATTTCATTTATTTGTATAATAAACAAACAAACGGCTCTCTTAACCAAAAATTGCAGAAAATTAAAATAGTTGATGACTTGCAAAATTCGATGTCAATATTTTACAGAATTTCCAACTCTCTCGGTACTGGCCACACGCATCGACCACAAAGGTCAAACCGAACCTTATTGGTAGGATCGAGCCTGAGTCGCCAAGATGGCCGCCGCTCAGAGTTGGGCGCGATAGTGGCGGTTGCCGTCGTCGCCACGGACGCTAAGGCCACGTTTACAGCCACTTCTGGATTACCCACGCGTTTCTATGGGCAATGGTTGCATGCCATCAAGCTTATGTTCAAATATTAATAACTAAATCTCTTTTGTAAACTACTGTCTTAATGCTGAATTCTATGTTTTCGTAAATGTATTAATATTAACACATAATTATAGTCAAAAATGGAACTACGATGTATAGTTGTATTACATTCACATACATGGTAAAAATTACAAATTATATACATCAGTGTGATGTTTTTCTTAATAAATTAATTTAAAAGCAAATATTTTTGATATAGGCTACATCATTCTGATGTATTTGAAACTCAAACTTCAACATAGCTCAACGTATGTACAGAACGATATGAAATAAATTATCAAAACCTCATAATATGTAGATTTTATTTTCAGAATCAGGCCGAACATCTTATAGTAAACGGCAATAAGGCATATCTTAATATTAAATCTACTAACCATTTACCCGTAACGTCAATTACTTATTTCTTATCAAAGCTTTATTTTACCATGCCCCGGTAAACAAAATATTATGTTATTTACTTTAAAAGCGCGTTAATAAGTCGCCACTAAAAAGGCTCGTTTGCAGTAATTTGTTCTTGTAAAATAGATCTTGGTTTTGAAGATTTCTTCGCTCTTTTTAAATAAACTTTTCATACCTGTGTGTTTTCAGTTGGGCTTGCATTTTGTGGTTCATCCTGTTTCTTGAGGCCAGTCGGAGATGAGCTTTCGGCGGTTCCGTTTCCGGATTTCTTCTTAACCAGTTGTTCGGCGGATTTGATCTCGTCCAAAGTGACGCCTTGCGTTGACCTTCTGGTCTCACGAACGCGTTTTGCGTGCGCTTTCCTTTGAGTCTCACTCTCTTCATCCCGAACCGGGGGTACAAAACTCCTGAGTATAGAATAAATTAATGAAAATTTGATAACCAGTTACTGGGTTACGGATCAAGCTTCAACACAGAACAGTTAGGGTAAGGGCAAATCATAATTAACACATAGCAAGCCGTTGATTTTGTTTGCTAGTATTTAATGTTAATTCACTTTAGAATCGGTTTTTTTGCTTAGCTTTTATTTCATGCATTTTACGTTCTATTTATTATGTAAATATTTACAAATAAATCGGATATAAACATAATAAAATCGAAACACGGCCGAATTTCCATCCAATTAGCCAGTTTATCTGCAAAAGCCTCTTACAGTAGCTGAGATTTTTAAACAAACAATCTTGTTCTTATTTATTAGCACTTATATATAATCATGCTGCATACAATAGCCGAACTGAAAATATACAAGAAACAGCTCAAAGAAAACAAGCTCGCACAGCTAAACAATAAAATTAATCACGCAAATACTACGCAGTTGCGAGAATACGTATGGAACATTAACGGATATCAGTACTAATTCAAATGCATTGCGATAAACCACTTTAAGTACCATTTAGCATTCTTCCAAAACAAAAAAAATATTTTAACCCGGTACAATACCAATACTTAATATTTCAATTTCTACAATGCATTCCATTCACATCTCTTGGATATTTCATTTATGCCCACTTGTACGGCACTTAGGAGTGAAAGAGTAACATAATAATATATATACATATATCTCTCGCTCTCTATTTCTGAAGGAGAGAGATATTGATTAGTTGAATATTGAGATTAAGAAAGATCGATTTGAGTGAGGTTGATGATTCCGGGCCTACGAGTTCTCGCAACGAAGTAAGCTCGACAAACAAACGACAATCTTAGGGGAGTACTTGAAGAAATTCTTGAATATGTTCCCTGGGGAGAGTTTGGTCGGCGTCGTGGTCGCTGAGGTGGAATTGCTAGTGCTACTGTTCGACTCGGCAGTCTCCAAACTGATAAAGCCATAAGTGAACCGATGTAACTCATAATACTTTTAGGTCTACACTCAATAAGATTTCAGTTCTGAATTGTCTGTCGACAAATGTTCAATTAATTCATAATGTTGAATAAAGTATGTCTTATTTAATTAAGTTATTTTTCACCCATGTCCAGGTTATTGTATTTGATCTTGTACGTTCTACCATAAATTTCACGTAACCAGGCATTATGCCGGAGAAACTGCGCAAACTGCTATTACAAATCTGATGTCGTCATAAATTTACCATTTGTAGAAAAAAATGTAAGTTTTATATATATATTCACCGTTTCAAAATTGATACAAGTATTACAATTACCTTATACTACCAGAATTAGAAAAGTTATAAATATACTTAATATCACATTATAAGATTATATCTAGCTAACACAGCCTATTTTTAATAACAAAAAGTATATAAAAACAGACAATTTATATAGAAGAAAATCGTGTTTCTTTTGTGTTTTATTTCTTTCGTGCATGGAAAGATTTACCACTGCGTGACACATAGGACAGAACAAACAAAACTCAGAACAAAACGTATCCAATACTAATGATGTGCAACGAAAAAAAGTATATCTGAAAAAAATTATTATTATCGTAGTACAGCAAAATTGCATTAATTTAACTATGGTCGAGAAGGAAACGTTACGGCATGCTTCTTAATAATATGAGATTCTTCTTGAAACATTTATTAATATTAAATTGACTTACTTTACTTATAGAATATGCTTTATTCTGACCTATAACGTTTCATGCAATCCCACAACATAACTATAAAGTGTAAAAACATGTACTGAGTAATGTGAAACAAACTACACACCTTTTACTTCAAAAACCAATGGAGGCGATGAAAAACAAATGTTGATATTTAACTTCTCAGAACAATAATTTTTTTCGTTATCTTTCCGAAAAATGAGGAAATATGGTATATGACACCATTTTTTCTCTAAGCCTCAATTATATACAGCCACTGTAAATAGTGTAAATATAATTTATTTTCATTCTAAATACCTTATATATGTCTATTTTTTGTATTACATTACAAACAGGTTGTTTTTAAAAGACACTGGGTGCAGTATGATCATTTAAATTCATGATGAAAACATTCAAGGAATTATGTTAGGAATCAGAATATTAAATATCCTCTTATTGATTTTAATTTTAAAGTAAGTAATAAATAATAAACTAAAATAAAAATAATGCCTTAGAATTATTATATTCACCATGACTAATGTTAAAGTCAGTAATAATATAAATCGTTTGGACATCATTCGTCGTATAATAATCATTTCTAAATATAAATCAACGCAATCATATCTGATCTACGCAAATGAATTTGCTTGTTACTCAATAATAAGCATCCACGTTTAAGTGATTCTCACAATGTTTTAAAACACGGTGTGCCCTTATTCAGTCTATAGAAAACATTTCGAAGAGATCTTAGAACAACTCGAATCACCCATTAATTGTCTTTCGTAGATTTGAATTGACCATGCTACGTTGCAATATTTTGCTACCTACAACTTTCTTTGCTGTTCAGAGTTTAGCAACTTTTTTATCAAAAGATTCATTGTCTTGAACTATATAAAAAAAAGGATTCCAAATCCTCTTCCACAATTAAGAAAGAATCGATCATCATCATCAAACTAAATATTACAACAAAACCATCAAATACTTCATGTACAATCGTAACTACAATAAAAAGAACTAAGTGAAATCTTGTTCAAGTGAATAGCAACCAGGAAGTCGCTCGCCACTACATTTTTCATCTACACTTAGGGTGTTACCACACCAATCGATCGATTGTAGCATGGAACAGGCAACGCAATCGATTGGTGTGGTAACACCTTTAGTGTACGAAAACAGGAAAAAAAGTAGCTAAGTCGTAGGTGACACTCACCGTATATGAATCATGAAATATATCTACCTACATTCTGTACTGGTGCTGAACTGATGACTTCCAACATTATGCTGACTTATGGTGCTTTCCGGTTGCGGATTACATCACTCAGAGCGATCTGTCAAAACTGACACATGACGTTTCTTTGTTGATGTTTTTATTTAGGCGATTAAAGATATCAGAAGCTTGCTTATTGATTTTTTTGTAATAATATAAAAAAGTGACTCCTGTTACAATTGGGGTTGAAAAGGAGAAGAAATTAGAATTTTACCGCGATATTTACCGTTCCGATTGAAATAGCACACACATCGTAAGCGGCAATCGGAACACACCCTTAGCCACCCAACGTCACAATATGCACTTAAGGATGTATGTAACATATCTACTTGTCTAACTTTCGATAAATTTGGAATATATAATAGAGTTGATTACGCTGCATCGATAGGAAAAAATAAAAAGGGACTTAGCCGATGATTTGAAATAAATATTTGAGAATAAAGGCTCATTTAACTCCGTGTTATTGTTACCGGAAGTTGACGAAATCGAACTAAAATGATAAAAAAGTACATGTATCGTAGTTAATGCACGGCCAAAAAAATTGATTTTCAGAAACTTCATACATTTTTTCATTTTTTTACGGAAAAAAAACCGCTATTGCCGATGTCGTTATGGAGATATTGGCGGTTAATTTTTGACGTTTCAGTAGCGTTCTGTGAACTGCTGTTCAACTCAGTACGTCCACCATAGTGGAAACGTAAATGCGGCAACGCAGCACTTGACAATATATATATAAAGGTATATAACGACGTAACATGCGTTATCGTTGATGATAGATGCAGTCACGTTTTCATTCAAGTATTTATGCATAATTCAATACATTAAAAAATTTTAAACAAATATCAAATTGCGCATTAATTTTATTAAAAATCGTAAATTATTAATCAAGATGACATAACTTTTTCATGACAAATTATAAAATGCGAACAGAAATGATTGGGCATTGACATTTCCACATGAAAATGAACCTTAAAAAATAAATAGATGTACTGTGGATTTGACCTTTACTTTTACATCCTTAAGTCCTTACACGACCACGCTATGACAAAGTTATTTGCTGAGCGATTTCTCAAGCTCATAATAATGAATCAAAAAAATAATTATCCATAGTATACTAACCTTCTAACTGGTGTTGAGTTCGCGGTACTGCTTGATTGACTGGTAGTGGTGCTGGTATTATTGGTATTGCTAGTAGTAGTTGGGGACGACCATGAATTAGCATCTCTTTCTTTCTTCTCGGGAGTACTAGGACTAGACCTGATCGATGAAAGAGCACTTTCAAATAACACTTCTCAATTATTTTATAACATAAAGGCATATATTATGAGAGTAGAATAAGTATTGTATTAAATATGAAAAGAAGTATTATAATGTTTTATTAATAAGATTGGGTTAAATGTAGAAGTGTTATAGTGTTTAGCATTTGATGTATGTTCCATTTTGATTATTTGATAAATATATTTTAGCTAAATGTATCGGAAATAAAGCAAACTGTATAGCTCTTTATCTAATTGTTTCTATTTAAGCAAATACATCTATATTACTTTATCAGCCTTTTACTTTATTCAAGGAGAATTTGTACACAATTTATAGTCATAAAAATATATCTACTAGAATAGCCCTTGAATGCAATAAATCCGTAGACCACTTGCTTAATACGCCTGTTTCAAATGGATTTGAAATGAAATATTCAAGCAACTTACGATTAGCTATCAATGATGACTATTTTGTAATCAAATTTCGTAGCATAATTCATGTGATAACCTCTTTAATTCTTTACATTAAAGATTCAAGATAGATTTCATTTAACGACCTATTGTCGCCTCAACTATAATTGAATTTGTAGTCAATTACTTATTACTTATTTAATAATTTATTAAATTATTACTCATTACTTATTATTACTTATTACTTCTTCTTAAACTTCTAAGGGCATGATTATTAAATTGATTTTCAACACTCATTTTGTTAATATTTAATTGTCTGCTCTTCTAATTGATTTGTTATTGTATGTTACCATGTGGTTTTTGTTTTTTTTTTGTTTCTTTAATAATGTGATACTTGTGCATGTATATTTAGGTACCTACTAGATAATATCTTGTGACTGTTTACCTTGCTATTGTTTGTGCTACACGTGGAAACTTGTTATTGGCCCTCTTTTTCTTATTTACTTTATATATAATTAAACCTAGCTGTAACTTTTCCCAAAAGATGTAAATAAATAAATAAATAAAGCTTAAACATCCCTAATCTTAAAAATAACCATCGTTAATTTATCGACTAGGCATATATTAAAATCAATCACAAATCTACACCCCCGGAATATATATTCTCAAAAAATATCCCAAAAAATATTTTGAGAGCATAAATTTCACCAACAACAGGATATGACCATCATGTATAAAACATACTTAAATCCTGTCATAACTTGGATTTGAGAAATAAACATTATTTTATTTATCTATTATCTCCTCCTTATTAAAAGGCACCTGTTATTATCCTCGCTATCCGGTCTACTATCCTTAGCGCGCAGTTCGACGGCAGGCGGCGGTATGGACGGACACGACGTGGCCTTGATCCGCGCCGTCACGTCCCGGTATCGCTGGTAGAAACTGTACGGAACACCCATGCTCTTTGTACACTATATACAGTTTAATGGGAAGAGGACAGGCTGTAATCGTGCTTTTATTGGAATATTTCGATGGCGTTTTTAGTTATGGCAACTTCGTACAAATAAATGAAATGTAGTCGGTGGTCGACATTCAAACATTTTTCGAATAACAATAACTAACATATTAACAACTCACATGAATGTGAAAACTGATCATTGATGTCAAAGCATGTTATCAATATCCTGACACCTTTAATAATCATATTGCAACGATTTCAGCATCAATTAACTAGCGCAGCACACCCCGCGTTAGAGCAGTCGCCAAGAAATGTATTTAAAATTGATATAGATAAAGTAAAAACAAATATAATATCTCTACACAAAGAATTTAACGATATTTTACTAAATAACGACGAAAGCACTTTTGTATGTTAGCATCATTATACTAATGATGTATTTTTTATGTTATGTTTGCATATGTAGCAATGGTATGTACATACTCCTTCCTAAGCGAGTTAGACAGTAATTTTTTTTTTCACAATCTAAGTCAAACAAATAAATGTACTTATTTACAGCATTTACTATAAGTATAAAAACAAGCTTGAGCTAAAATAATAGGTCTTTACCTATGAAACTGCCGTTTTTCCGTACTGGCCATTTCTAATGAAAATATTTTTTTTTTGACTGATAATTCTAATTTCAAATTAATTTTATTTGACAAACATGGAATTCTTTTTCTAAAATCGTCATTTGTTTAATAGTTAGTGTTTTGTTTTCAACGCATTCGAACATTTTTCGTCATCATGGATAAGTTAAAAATTCGAGTAATTATGTAGTATGAGTACCGTCGTGGCAGCAAAGCGGCACAAGCAGCACGCAACATCAACGGCGTTTACGGAGCGAACACTACAAACGAACGCACCACCCGTTATTGGTTTACCCGCTTCCGTTCTGGAAATTTTGACCTGAAAAATGAACCCCGTGGTCGTCCGAAAACTTTGGTCCACAATGACAAATTAAAGGCAATTGTAGAAGCTGATGAAACTCAATCCACGGCTGAATTAGCAGCAGCTTTCGACGTTAGCATCAAAACAATATTGGTCTATTTGCGTCAAATTAACAAGGTAAAAAAGCTTGACAAATGGGTACCCCACGAACTCAATGACTGCAGCGCGAAGTACGCGTGGAGACGTGCCTTGCACTGCTCAGCAGGCATACAAATGAAGGGATTCTGAACCGCATTGTTACTTGTGACGAGAAATGGATCTTGTTTGACTATCGTAAGCGCTCAGCAAGTTGGTTGGACCCTGGTTCAGCACCCAAACAATGCCCTAAACGAAAACTTACCCCTAGAAAAGTGATGGTCACTGTTTGGTGGTCTAACGCGGGTGTAATTCATCACAGCTTCTTGCCAAACGGGACAAGCATTACTGCAGATGTGTACTGTGAAGAACTGAACACAATGATGGAGAAGCTCGCACGTCTCCAACCAGCTTTGGTCAATCGTTCGGCTCAACTGCTCCTGCACGACAACGCGCGACCTCATACTGCACAGCAGCTGGTCTCCAAGCTACAAGAGTTGGGGTTCGAAGTTCTCCGTCATCCGCCGTACTCACCAGACCTTGCGCCTAGACTTCTACTTTTTCCAGAATTTGGATAACTTCTTGGCTCGAAAAAAATTTAATACCCGAGAGGCAGTACAAAATGCCTTTGAAGAATTTGTTGCCTCCCGTCCAGCTGATTTCTTCAAGAAAGGCATCAATAAGCTACCAATGCGTTGGCAAAGATGCATTGATTGCATGGGTGATTATTTTGATTAATAGAAATAAACAATATATAAAAAAATTACGCTTTATTTATTTCGTAAAAAACGGCAATTTCATAGGTAAGGACCTAATATAAATATTGATCAAACAAGACGAAAACTGTGAGAGTTGACGTTGAGATGGCGGCCTGTTTGGTATGGAGGTAAGTAGCCTTGCCTTTCATGCCAGAGGTCCCGGGTTCGAATCCTGGTAGAAGCAGATATTTTATCATATTTGCTTTCTAGTCATGGATGTACATGTGCGATTATTTAAGTTTATTTCTAATATTTATATATTAAAAAAAATATCTATGAGTGTTTATATATTTCTTAAGTTTATTTATCCGTTATCTAGTATCCATAACACAAGTTCTTAATGATGCTTAATTTGGCCTAGATAATGTGGTGTGATTGTTAGAAAATATAGAAAAAAAAAATACCAAATTTATTTGTAAGAAGTTTTGAATATTATGTATATGTTATAATAACTTAAATAATATTACGATTAATATTGCTCAACGATTAAGTTCATCAGTATCAAATAATGTACATACAGGGTGGAAGCGATAAGTCATCTCAGTCGAATATGTCAAAACTATACAAGATGCCGGAAATTGAATTCCTGAACCTTAAAGAGCTTCACGAGCATCAAATGGCATGAATAATAGGTTATAAAATAAACTCGATATCTCATGTTTTCAGCTTCCATACAAATTCAAAATGGCGTCATGGCAGTTGGGTGACGTATTTTATCATATTATGCATTTGTTGCTAACGATTTATATTGGCAAAATAAATAAAAAGACGTGTGGCACTCGGAGATTGCCGCGGTAAAGCTATTGCATAGCATTTTTTATCAACTTATGCAATTATAATTATTTATTTATTTTATTAATGCAGTATTTTTTTTCCTTTGTTTTTTTTTCTTTGATATTAATTCAAGTTACACTTTGAGCGTGGTGACCGATAAACTGGTATTTATCTATAGATGGAAAAACTAAAAAGTATCACCGCTGTGCCGGTCGGAGTGGGGGGTGTTAGGTATTTTTCGTTACGGAATTTCTGGATTCGGTCCCCACGCTCAAGGCCCGCGATAGAAGCTATGCAATAGCTTAATAAATAATAAAATAAATAAATATTGTACCAATGTAAATTGTTGAGATAGATAAAAGATTCTCCACTACACAAATTCAAATTTATATTTCTCAACATTGACAATTACTTGTTCTTATTGACGTCAAATAAAACATGACTCTACCACCAGTTCGGAAAAACCTTCGAGAAGAAGAACTGGCAAGAAACAAATTATTCTCATCTGCATCCGTTAGCTCGGCAAGTCTCCCTCCCCCGAAGTATCGAAACGACGAACACCCTCAAACGGCACCCGTTCACGAGTTAACACGGGATCCAGCTATCCTCACATCACTTAGAAATGATATTAATAGTATCTTAGAATAAATGAATGGAAGCTGTTTATTTTATAAACTATTATTCATACCAATTGATAGAGCTCATGTAGCACTTTCTGCATCAATAATTATTTGTATAGTTTTGAAATAATCGAGTGAAATTCACTCATCGTTCCCACCCTTATTATTCTCGAAGTCACGATTACACCCCTACAATGACAAATGAAACTTCTCATAGAACATGTAACTAAAATAAACTGCGTCTAAAATTACGGTACTACGAACTACTCTAGATAATTAAAGCTTTCTAACTGACAGTATGGGAACTAACTCGTCATATCGCCTATTGTGGCAATCTTTCAGTTTCTCAATTCTTTCCAAAGTTTTCAACACAAGCGTTCTCAAATTAGCTCTGAAATAAATATTTGAACTAACGTTACGAAGACCAAAGAAAATTATCACAAAATGTTATCAAGAAAAATGTAGGCAAGCTTTCATGAAAGTAGAATGGTCCGTTTAGTCGTATTATTGATTAGCTTTTAAGACTGTTAAGAGAATGGATTTTATGAGAAAAAAATAATAGAACATTAAAAACAACATCGAAATGCGTCTCTAAAAGCTTTGAAGCAGAAAGACTTACGTTTTGTCGTTTTCGAAGCTGTGCGTTCGTCTTAGTATGGTGTCGTTGTCGGCCGCAGTGTTGTTGGTTGTTTTGTTATCTCCTGAAATACAAAAATAAAAACATTTTACATTCCGAAATCAAAAGCAAATACACGAACAATTCAAAATGTTTCCAATTAGCACAAACAGTTGCAAATCATTCAATCAATTGACAAAAATGTTTGAAGTTATGACAGATATGACTATCATATCTGTCATAACTTCAAACATTTTTGTCAAAAATTCTTAATGTTTTATTTAATTATTGGTAACACTTAACGAACGTTGTGGTACAAACGCCGGCTTCTAACTGTACTCTAGTTAGACCAAATGGAAAAGATACCAGATGAAAAATCTTTTAGCATTCTTTTGTCAAAAATGTTCATTACATAAATTAACAGCTATGCAATTCCAGAGAAACCTAATCTTTGACAACTCTACTTGAACAATTGCTCTGCACCATATTACAGATAAATATTTATATACCATTATATTGTAAATAGTAGTCTATTATTTATAATTTGTAATTTGTAAAACATTTGTATTACGACCTTAGATTCTTATACTACATTCCATTAGAATACATTCATTCATATGCGAGTCATCTTCATTTGATCATGTGTAACAAATTTACCTATGAGCAAAGTGAGTAACTTTTTTTTTACGGTTGCACACTATACATTTGCATCTAAAAATAGAGCCCGTATGTTTGATAGTACAATTTGTTTTCTTATTCATTATTTATCTCTCTCTTACTTGGCGGCTCAGTCTGTCTATTCCTAAACGATGCGGTCCTCCTCCAAGATGGTGGCTCCTCAGTCTGCGGCGAGACGTCGGCGCGGTCGGATGTCTCCGTTTTGCTCTCCACCGGCTTCACCGGTATGATTTCCGGTGCCGGTGGCTTTTCTGTTAGGAATGGTGGTGAGTGTGAAATGAGGTTATTAGTTCATGTATTGTGGTATAGATATAAGAATTGCAACCCCTGGGCATGTCTGGAAATGACTTATACAACAAGCATGTAATACAAAATGGTTCTATTCATAGACACACTTATAATACTTGCATCAAAGTAAACAGTACAAATGTAAAATTATAATGTATTATGATATAATTCATGCACATTCTCTGTTATACATTTATACATCTTGAAATGTTACATTTCAAATTTGAAAATCCCAACAATAATTTTGTAACCGAAACATATATTTCACATACATTTAATCAAATTTGTTCACACTATTTTCTGAACATCAAATTCATAGACAACACATAAGTTCAGATGTTATACCCAAACCAGACACATACATACATACAACAGTCTTCAAATACCCACCATTAACTGTAGTGTTGGCTGTATTAACGTTTTCATTCTGTCCGGTGATCTGTAGTTCGACTCTCTTGAGGTCGGTTCGAGGCGGGCTGCGGCGTTTGCGTTTCTTGTTATTATTATTATTGTTGTTCACTTGTCGAATGGCTTCGGAGAGCCAGGAGGAAATCACTGGGTCCACGAGGTCCATGCAGGTTTGACCCTGAAATAAGACGATGCGTGGTTTATTTATGTATGTTAGAACAAAAACAACAATTAGGGTTCTATCTGAAACTGTACTATTGTTATAAAAGATTTGTTTCATTTTATAATTAACTTAGCAATTATTTCTGTACATCTTTAGATTCTTTTATAGTTTTTGGATTGTCCTAAAATAGCAGCTTCGCTACATAATTAATTACTACGGAAATAACGACTTTTTGGCAGACTTGACAATTTCATTTAATAAGCAAGACAAGAAAACAATTATGAAATCATTACTTTTTGGTGGTGCTCATATAAGTGTTCAGTTATTTTTGTCTTTTTCTATTCTACACATTGTCGCCAGACATCTTAATGCCAGCCAATGATTAATGAAAGTAATGAATATACAAATTGTGTTGTATTCTTCATTATTTTTGTTTAAACGCTTAAGCCCAGCAGCAAGTCTGTAATGATATTACAATAAAATGTCCTGCTTTTGAAATAAATATCTTGCTTTTCATTTGAAACTTTTTAATAACCAAGGAGCGCGGTTTCTAAATCATTTTATAAAACAGTAAGTCATTACTCGGTGTCATCTGTGGTGCCAAAATTCTATTTTGTGTTTATATATTTGTTAAGTGGCATGTATTTAAATAAATATGTATTTTTCTTTCGCAGAGTACCTGAATTGAGAAGTTTCTAGTTAACACTTGATGATGTTTACAACTCACATTTCTTGGCACAAAATAATATTTTACAGATGCAGATTATTTATATGTTTCATGAAACTGCTTAAGATGAAAACAGACAAGTTTTAGAGTAGGGTAGGTATTTTATAACAGATATAATTTTTACTTATTTTTTTTTAAATATTTTTAACTAACACACCACATTATCTAGCACAAATTAACTATCATTAAGAACTTGTGTTATGGATACTAGATAACGGATAAATAAACTTAAGAAAAACACATAGATATTTTTTTTAAACATCAATATTAGGAATAAACTTAAATAAAAATACATACACATCCATGGCTAGAAAGCAAATATGATAAAATATCTGCCCCTACCAGGATTCGAACCCGGGACCTCTGGCATGAAAGACAAGGCTACTTACCTCCATACCAAACAGGACGTCAACTTATCCACCTTCACATTTTTTAATGTGACTTTTAGTAAACAAACCCTATTTAGAAAGCAGGTTATAAAAATTTAATTTTTATGAACAAACTCGATTGTTGAATTTTAGCTGGAATTAAACTGAAAAACATGTTTTTTATATTGATTTCTTGATTAAATGCATAGATAAGAATTACTTTACATTTTTAGATATAGACACAAACAAAGCGACTCAATGCTACAAAGGAACCCAAACACTAATTCGTTCTTCTCATTTGTTGATGAGGTTTTTGTGACAGTCATTGTGTATTTAGTTTGATGTGGGATACCCAAATCAAACCTTCTCGCACTGGAAAGAGCACAAAGAGCTCTGTTAAAAGTAAGTAACTTTACCACACACTTTCCCAACCATACAACTCTATACAGAATTAAAGGTACTTACTATTCGGCAACTCTTAATTTTAAGCTCTAGATTAACGGTTCATGCATGCATTCCTTATGTAGAAAATACAATAAGACGAATTTACATTGTAACCACAGCACCTACACCAAAATTTCAATTATCTAAATATTTTTTTTACTACCTATCATCACACCTATACAACTCTGCCAACAAAACACTATCACAACACAATCTACCACACTCACTCTGTACAAAGCGAATCATAACATGGCTTGAAGGAAAATCATATATTGAAACTGAAAAACTTTTAACTCCTTTTATTTAAAAATTGTAACTGATACCTAATCATCATTTAGTCATTTAGATTATAATTATAGAAAAGTATGTATAATGTATAATGATCTCTATATTATAATTTAATAGAAAAGGCTTTCTTTACTGGGGTGAGGGGACTGGGCCCATAGCACAGACCATTGTATAGTTCAGTAATGGGCTCCAGTAACATTAGTGTACAACATGTGTTATAGCCTTAAGTAATTAACTAAGAACTTATTGTAAAAGTATTTTTCTGTGGCGTAATAAACTATATTAATATTATTATTAATTTTATCTGATCGATGCTTTATACCTATAATAGCATACAAACTTTTGAATACTGAGATATGTATACAACCTATTGGTTAGAAAACATCTACAACTCGAAAACAAAATAAACATCTTGAATATATTCTTGTACAATGTATTAGTGCTAGAACTGCCAATACCACAGCCTTATATTAAAGTGATCTGTGTGTCTAAGTCGTTGATTTTGTAACAAGTTTGAGTCCAGTCTGTTTTCAGCCATTGCTGTAGTAATGCGGGTTACGTGCCAGAAAAAAAATTATTAGAAGATCTAATTACAATTATATGATTGATTACGATAACCATTATAAATTAGGCCGTCATAAATTAGGGGCGTCAAGGTAAGCAAAATAAAACTAACATGTTGCTGTTCATACAATTTGACGTCTTCTTCTACTTCAAAGGCGTCTTCTACTTCAATATAAGCCCGTGTGCAGCACTATCAAATGAACCTTCCAAAACTCACAGCATAATTACTAAGCCGGGGATCAGCTCCATTCTTCATAAGCATAGCAGCAGCTTCCTTCTGCCCCCACAAGGCTGCAGCATGGAGTGGAGTCCACCCTTCATAGTCCACTGCATCTGGTTCCAGTCCACACTCGTCTAGCAGGGTTTTGAGGACCTGAATGGGAAAGGATATTGTTTAGGATATATTCTTTATTGCAAGAACAAAAAAATCTTATTATTAGTTACAGAATAAATAGAAAAATTATCTTTCCATACTACTTTTAATTTTAAAACTGCACAGATTTTTACAGTTAATAATATAATTAATGTTTTTATTTTGTAAAGCCTAATTTAAGGTCATTTGATGGAAGTAAAATACATCACATTTATTAGAAAGTTAACAACTATCCTAATTCAAGCTTAAAGTTTACTAACCGAGAGCAAGAAAAAAACAACAAGAATTAAAATAAACAGATTTATTAAGCAAATTTTACAAACATATTAAGTAAATATGGCTTAACCAGTTACGGGAAACACCCTGTGTATTTAATAATAAAATATGCTAAAGAGAAATGACTGTCACTGATTAATTTAAAAAAATGTTCAATCCACTCATTAGAAAAGTTGAAAGTTGATTTACTTATGGTTATTATATCAGATTTCCAATTGATGGTATTTCGAAAATTGAAACTTCATGAAGCAAACTAAGTACATACTAAGTGCCTAGTCCTTAACTATTATTTAAAAACAAGATTCACCTCACTAAAATACTATGGAGCCTTGAACAAAGCTGTATTATCTTGTTTATTTGTAAAGCCAGTAAAAATGACAATGATATGCAATATTTCAAAATCATGGTAAGTAGCTTAATCAACATTTTAGTACCCAAAGCTTTATTTCCAACATAATAATAGAAACTGAATATGGTTTTGTACAGATTGTCAACAAAACATTGAATATTCATTGGGAGTCTATTCCGGTTATTTAAAATATAATTGAACAAGCTCGAGGAATTACTATCCTGATTCTTTTTTTTTTTTTTCAAACCTGTATCAACACTTCCCAAACCGACATGGTCTCGGAGGCTGGTAATATAAGTAGTTGGCGGTTACAGTATGTTTGCCTCGAAGCAGAATACTCACATTAATATAACCCTTAGCAGCGGCTACATGCAAAGGAGTTCCACCAGTCTTGGGATCCCGTACATCCACGTAGCCATTGGCGGCCCAATGCTTCGCGTCACTCATCAGCCTGTCCACTTCAGCATTGCGAGACTTCTCACAGTCTATACCTGAAAGTTTCATTTATAATTTTTGAGTTCTTATTGCAGAATTCTTGTTTTGTAACACCTCTTTAGGCACTCCATAATGTTATTGGCTACCCTATGAAAGCATGATTCAATAAATTAAAATGTAAGAATTTTATTAATGATTTATTTATTTAAATTACTTTTATAAAATCCTCTCTTCCTTTTTTTACGTATCCAGAGAAATCATACCGTTATTTGGTTTTTTTGTCACATATTTTCGAGTAACATAAAATATGTTGTTAGACATATGCAGTTCCAGTGTAAGAATAATATCAACCACTTGGGTCTG
Organism: Marasmarcha lunaedactyla; assembly: GCA_923062675.1. Lineage (NCBI taxonomy): Eukaryota > Metazoa > Arthropoda > Insecta > Lepidoptera > Pterophoridae > Marasmarcha > Marasmarcha lunaedactyla. The sequence goes on along the minus strand of OV281339.1, from coordinate 3,705,992 downwards.
AGGCTATTCTTATGGAATAAAGTATTACAATAACGCAAAGGGTGTAATAACTTCACAAGGATGAAAATTTTATTATTTCATAACCAATGTAAAATAATACTTTCCGGATACAAATGGTTCAAGTCATTTGTGCAGTAACTGTGTGTGTTTGCAAAAATTAATACACGCACACTAAAACGACGAGAAAACGGTTTGACAAGATGACGGCTGCCACACAAAGTTAAGTTGCATATGTACACGCGTTGAACCATCTACGCAACAAATTTACCTTGACTTGAGAGCAGTGTTTGGTAGTGAATCTATTGAAACAGTCAAACTGTACCTTTTTCGTCAATGATTTTCTGCAGCATTTCTTCCATGGCATCGCTCTCTGCGATGTCGACGGCCAACTCGCCATCACAGTTGACAGCTGCAACGTCAGCGCCACTCTCAAGAAGGTATCTGGTGGTGAAAAAGGAGACTAATATTACTCAAAGTATCAACTTATATTACCCACATAGTGCTAAGTATAGTACTAAGTGAGACAATAAATAAACAAAAAGTTGAACTGATCATACTATATCATCATGATCATACTATACATACGGACGACCAAGTGGTGTAGTGGTAAGTAGCCTTGCCTCATACGCCGAAGGTCCCAGGTTCGAGTCCTTGCCGGGGCATCATTTGTGTGATGAACACAGATGTTTGTTCTCGGGTCATGGTTGTTTGTATTTATATATGTATGTTTATTCTGGATTCCCCCCCAGTTCGCTGTATGGTCATCCATGACACAAACTCCGCTTACTTTGGGGCCATACAGTCCATGTGTTTGTCTCGGGATATATTATATTATTATTTATTTATTATACTATAATAGAGTTAATTTCTAAACATGTTATATTAAATTAAGAATACTCAATATTATAGTCTACAATTGGATCATGAGAAATTTTACGAGAAATTAATTCTATTATGAAATACCCAATGAAAAAATATGATTCCATCCTTTATTTCAATTAACAGTAAAATATGTCATAAACACTGATGGCAAATTTTTCGTTCAGACATGTTTAAAGTAATTTTTGTACTTTTCTTGTTAGTAAGGCAAACTCGAATAGTGTTTCATGACATTGAGTTCCAATTTATGTGTAGTTAGAATGTATAAATAATAATCACAACAAAGAAAGATAGATTTCACTTATATTCATTTATATGATTTAAATATATTGTAACATTAAAATTCATAAAGTAGATAATTATATAGTTATAGTATGGATTACACCTGCAATAATATAATAACAATTGATACTGGCTATTTACTTGTTTGTATAGTTTTATTTAGGAGAAACAGAAGCACTAACTAATTACATTGGTTATATTATAAATAAAACTTTTGTAAACATTCAAATTTATGCAACCTCCAAAGTTAATCGTCATAGAAGTTGAATTTTTATTAATTCAACATTACAGGAAAGAAAAACAGTCACTTATTCACGCGTCCAAGCGCTGATTCACATTAGATACGTTATGCAAATGGATACAAAGGGAATATACAATACATCACTACGTAAGCAGGCCAGTGCGTCTGTTTATCGAGACACACTCATGATAGATAGGTAGATTCACTCGTTGCGGTTAGAAGGGCACTCTTTCTTTGGTTATTTAAGTGGATATTAATTTAAAGCGTGTAGTTTTTACGCGAGATAAGTTCGTATCTATCGAACTTTTTTGTGGTTATCTTCGATAAGTATTTGAAAGGATATGGACTGGAACCATCGTCATTCTTCTCAATTCTATAAATACATACAATTATGTCTCAAAAGTCACGATTACTTGTTCTTATTTAAATAAAGCATAACTCTACCACCAGTACGGAAAAATCTTTGTGATGAAGAACTGGAAAAAAGGACCCTTGACTTATTTTCAGCAATGTTTTGTTAGTGATGAAATTACGGAGCTAACGAAAAGAAAACTAGTTTTGATTTGAGGTAGGTTCATTATTTTCAAAAAAGCTCGTTTCTTACGTAATTAAAAAGCCACTCATCTTAATGAAACGGTCCAGCGCTAGAGACAACATAGTTATATGCAATTGTATGGTTGCGAAAACATGCATCAGAATGTATTGCCCATTATTGGCCTGTTCTACAAATGATAATGCAAGTACCGTAAAATACATGTCAAATTAATGCATTTAAACGTTTCTCGTGTCAATAAATCTAAATCCAGAATTAAATTAATATATTTTGAGCCCCAAAAGCACTCGGTAGCATACAAATCTGTACCATATAAGGCTCTTACTACGAGTCAACGTATAATATATCCATTTGTTTTATTATTCTATAATCTAGACGCGATGTAGATTAATGGCATATATTTAAATTGATTTTCGCAAGGGAATGTTCATTTGAAGTTAAATGAAAATAAACTAGCTTTAAAATCAAATAAACATTCAAGAATTTATTATAATGTTAACACAATTTAGTACACACAATCCTATTAGTGTACATAAACACTCTTGGGTCCACTTTTGAATCAATAAGACCTAGGTTACTTCATTCATAATATGTAATATCACAGTTGACGACCGAGTAGCGTGCAGGCTATTAGCTCAGCCTCATACGCCGAAAATCCAGGGTTCGAGCCTGGCCGGGGCATTCATTTGTGTGATGAACACAGATGTTTGTTCTCGGGCATGGTTGTTGATATTTATATACGTATGTTTATTCTGGGTACCCCCCCAGTTCGCTGTATTGTCATCCATAACACAAGCTCTGCTAACTTTTTGGCCACACAGTTGGTGTGTTTGTCTGGGGATTTATCTTTATTATTATTAGTTTAAATAAAACTGTATATTTAGACAAAAGAAAACGGGGAGCAGAATAAGTCTTTGATCTGGCGGGTTTGAAACGATTTTAAAGAGCTGCGCCAGGTTTACCTATAGGAACAATATATGTGTCACAAAATATAATTGACTCAGCATGGAAGAACAAAAAATATAATTTATTATTAATGATATCATTATTATTTTACTGCGCAGTACCTGTCCCATCCGTGAATGCCGGCCAGAATAGCCATTCCCTGTAGAACTATCATAACTGATTACTTTCAGCTACAGTGCTAGTTGGGACAAAGCCGTTCTAAATGTGTTGCCAGCTCTGCGACTAGTCCAATGAATGCGATAACAGTAAATGAAGTTAACCTTTCCACAAGCGTAATTAAGACATCTGATGAATAGTTTAAGGATGGAAACAATAGACTGCGTATAACAATCAAATTACGCATGTGTTTAATAACATCATACGTTTATACCGCGTGTCAAACTAATCTTGAATAGTTTTTGTTATAACGTGTTTTCATGATAGACCGTCACAATAATCAAACACCTTTTTATGTTAATTCGCAATGTAAACACGGAGGAAGGTCCAATCTGCTGACTGCAATGTAATACTTACCGTTTTACAATTTGAAATACATATCGCCAAATAGCAATTAACTGATGAAAGGTGTCTTTGGCGAGGGATCGACTCGATTGCTACGAGATACGATGAGATATTACACTACTATATTAAAAGCGCCCTAAGTAACCGTCTGCTGTCTCATGGACGCTACGTTTTTAGGCACGGGTTCCTAAACTCCTCGGGTCATAACATTTTCAGGCAATATTCTATTCAATTTCAAATTCAAAATAATTTTTGTTAGCATTGACAATTACTTGTTCTTTTAGGGACCTAAAACACGCGATCCCACCGATGGAAAAGGGTGAGCAGGCCGCGACCCACGGCCCGACACCGTGTCGGAAAGTCGTATATATTCTAATCCCTTAAGTAAAGTTGATATTGTGATGTAGATCACGCGTTGTGATTGGTCGGTTGAGTAGCGCTTCACCGCTACATTCTTATTGACGTCAAATGAATCATGACTCTACCACCAGTTCGGAAAAACCTTCGTGAAGAAGAACTGGCAAGTAACTTCACGGGTATATTTTTGCAAAATCAATTTACAGTGTCTCTTTACGTCTATACAAAATTATTCTTATCTGCATCCGTTAGCTCGGCAAGTCTCCCTCCCCCCAAGTATCCAAACGACGAACGCCCTCAAACGCCACCCGTTCACAAGTTAACGCGGGATCCAGCCGTCGCCCTCCTCAACCATATTAGAGGGAAGTGAGCGACATGTAGGGACATCTCTGAATTCTATATCTTTGAATATTCAATACAGGCACTGCACTTGCACTGCAATTCAATTAAATGTCTCTCATATTTGTAAACCTCAACAGCTGAGCTGATCTTTGTAACAACTCCCGCCTTGATATCTAAATCGTGTATTTAAGACATCTTTTATAGCTACGCTGATAAGCGACTATTTTTACTTAATCACACCAATTCGTAATTATTAAAGTCACTTTCCCGTCAACGTCAAATTCAAACATTGATATCCCCTCTCCCCTTAGTGATGCAGTTTATTGACCTATTTTCAGTTTATCACCCTTTCGAATTCAAATTCGAATATTTATTTCTCAACATTGACAATTACTTGTTCTTATTGACGTCAAATAAAACATGACTACCACCAGTTCGGAGAAGAACTGGCAAGAATCTTCACGGGTATATTTTTATATTTTTGCAAAATCAATTTACAGAGTCTCTTTACGTCAATACGAAATTATTCTTATCTGCTTATCTAAGGAAGGAACCTTGCTGCATTAAAAAATATAGGATACCTTTTACGATTTACGCTTCGTTACATTAAATTGCTGTATTAAATGAAGCTTAAAAACCTTACCTGGCAATGCTAAGGAAGCCGCACGACGCCGTGGCGTGCAGAGGGGTCCATCCCTCGTTGTCTCCGCGGTTCACGTCTGCTCCATGGGTCACGAGGAACTCCACCATATCCAGGTTGTCGTCAATACACGCCTGGAACACAGGGAAGATGGCAGATTTCAATAATACACCCATTTAAGAGGTATTTTAACGTTGAGGTCTATCGTATGACTTGCTAAGTTATCGTGATATTGAAGATGGAAATGAAAACTAATTTTAAGTCTTAAGGGATGCTACTTACGTATTCGGGCCGGCACATTAACGACCTAGTGGTGTAGTGGATAGTAGCCCTGCCTTGTACCCCAGAGTTCCTAGGTTCGAGTCCTGGTCGGGGCATTCATTTGTGTGATGAACACAGATGTTTGTTCTCGGGCCATAGTTGTTTGTATTTTTATATGTACTTATGTTTATTCTGGGTTCCCCTACAGTTCGCTTTGTGGTCATCCATAACACAAGCTCTGTTTACTTTAGGGCCAAACGGTTGATGTGTTTGTCTGAGATTTATTATATTATTACATTCGAACCAGCAGTTGAACTTCGTTGAACTGCAAAGCCGCCTTGAACCAATTACTGTACATATTCGGCAAGTGCCGATCGCCTCGTCTAGCCCGGGATTTTCATCTTACGGCAGTGCCGATTGATGCCGGCCGGAGCATGGTATCCCACCTCACAGTTTATGTATCGTAAAAACGATTTACATACTTTAATAACCAAAAAGTGAGGTTATTCAGCCAAATTAGTCAGTTAAAGAGTCTAGATTCTAGACATTTTATAAGACCGACTCGTATTCCAAATACCTTCCAAACCAATAAGGAAAAATGTATGTGAACTATAAACGTATTGCATCGTAAACTTAAATTTACTCCAATGTAGTTTAGTAACAAGCTGATTCACAATTTCAATCAGGAGAATTAATTAGTAAGTCTTTTAACAAATCAAAAACACGCAGCCCCATCTAAAAACCATGACATTCTGGAAAAGCTCAACTCAGTAGATATTCCTGCAGAAATAAGTTAAAGCAAAAAGTTCAGGTTTCTAAAAAACGGTACAGATCCAAGTTTGAAACAACAAATTTAAAAAGCGCGTTCGGATAATTGTATACAGTCGCGTTGCATTTTACAGATTTTATATCGAAAAAGTTGATAGCAAGTTAGAAGTCTCTTTACATTCGCTAGGCTATTCCATCGCAATGCTTCGCATGAATACTTCAAATTAGTCAAATAGATAATGTGGTAAATTAACAGAGCACATTCAGTGCAGCGGGCAGTAGCCCGGCTTCATGTGTCCGAGGTCCCAGGTTCGAGTCCTGTGTGATGAACACAGGTTCTGGGTTTCCCCCAAGTTTGCTGTATGGTCATTCATAATACAAGCTCTTCTGACATTGGGACCATACAGTTGGTGTGATTGTCTGGGGCATTATTTACTAATTTAAATTAGACTTTCCAAAGTTCATAGATATGGTACTAATAAAGGTAAATTCAGGATTACTAACAAAGCCTCGAACGCAGTGTTCCCACTTAAAATTCCAAAAAAAAATCGGAATAGGAAAATTTTAGTAAGCACTTTCTACCAATTAAAATTCTCATAACCGTTTGCATACACGAGCAGACAAAAGAAGGGCTCTTCCAAGTGTTTTTCAAACAAAAACATTCAACTTGTAATGTATGTAATAAAATAATAAGTGCTAAGCAGTGCCTATGTAATAAGAACGAAGAGTAGTTGAGGTCAATGCCACGTCCACTGGCGCATGCCACCACACGTAATCATTTTTATAAACACCACGTACAAGAGGAAAAGAGAAAGAAAATTAAAGCTTTCGAGTAAATTAACAAATCATATTTTTTTTGTTATAACTTAGCATCGCCTAGCTCTATTGTTTACGGTTGTTTGAGTCAATTATACCTTCAAAATTAAAATGAGCTTAAAAAGATCACCGAATTAGATCGACAGTCAACTTTCACATTTCATAAGCCAATTCATACAATGTTTTGGATGAAATAAAAAAAAAATTCAATATATAAGCAAAGCTATTATTAAGTAACACAGAGCAAGCCGAAAACGTCCACGTCTCGAATATATACTCCTATTTTCAGATCCCAAAAAACTCAGCTGGGATTCATCCGCAGTATCTTTGTTCTATAAGGCGAAGGTATTTCAGGTACATCATACACCCCACAATTAAGAGCAAGTCTAAGACCCCGGTTCGATTTTATAACTAAGCATTGCTCGCAGAACTTGATGCAAGGTTTCCGATGTGAATCTCCTCGAACGCTCCGCTAGTTATAAAATTGTTACAATACAATATAATGTTATTAGGTTCGCAACGCGTCACTGCATTGTATTGATAAATGGACAACCGTCGATACTTGGTAACTCACGGCACTACGCAGCCTACTGTCGGACTCCTTTTACAATATTAAAAAAGCCCGGTTTAGTAAACCAAATCCATTACGAAAAAAAAAAAAGAAATGGGTGATTTCAATACACATACACTGATGAATACCCGCAAACTGTCTCCTGCACGAAAAGTCCCGAGTTCGAATCCTAGTAGGGACCAACATCATTCTGAGTTTTTCTTATTTAGGAATACTCTCGTCTTCAGCATAAGCCAAAGTCTAGCCAAAGCCAGCAAGTATTTAGGATTATTTTCATTATCAAATAATGAGATCTTTTGAGACTTGGGTTTGGTGCCAGAGTACTTTCCTATTCTAGCTGACATAAAAGATATTGCTATAACCCGGAGTACCCAAGTCCAAGGTAATTCACAGGCTTTTCATTGCGATTCACTGAATGGTCCGCCTTTAGATGTTACCGCGTAAAATGGCTTACTACAGGAAACCGCTAACGAGAAAAAACCACAATAGTTATATTATAAAGCAGTAATTTAGCAGTGGTCCGTTTTGTTCAATTTCATGGTCGACTTTCCACTTACGGCGTACGCAAGTTTTATATTAAAAAAACTTATATCGTACAAACAGCAAAATTACCGAAAAAAACCCTTGATCAATAAACAAAGCATCTCTATCTAAAATAAGCTAACAACAAATGTTGAACTTGTACTCAGATGCCTTTGATGAAACATCTTCAAACACTACGATAGATCATTAATTATAAATATATTTTTGGCTCTGTACGTGATGCAATACAGTAGGATCATCTTGTGTAAAACGATTGATAACAATAACTGTTATATGACTGTGTGATATTTGAAACAGCGATTTCGCTCATAGATGGCGCGCTGATAACAAATCAGCATTTGAAATCGAGAAGAAAAATTAAATTGTTTTGCTTTTTACAGCGAATAAAAGCCCTTTCATTACGTGAAATAGATTGAAGCCTAAATTTCCCGTTTTATAGAGGTGAATTACCTCAAAACCGGGGGACTTTTTTACCGTTCGGAAAATCTGCTCATAGGCACGTGACCACAATGCTAAACAACTTTTCCGAAGACAACGTGAAGCGAAAATGAAAAAAATATCCGACCCTTCAAACAAATATCATGAATCAACTTCCAATTGTGTATGAAGACTTTCATTAAAGTAGCAACCTTTAGAAGAAGTTCAGTTTCTTCATGGTTTACTGTCAGTAACCATTTTGTAGCACTTTCCTTACAACTGTTTGTCATTTGCAAAACTTTGGTGACAGGTGAGAATCTTGATATTGTGCAAACTGCGTGTGGGTGCGAGGTGCCTCCTCTTGATCACCAAAGGTTGAACACCCAGTTATTAAATTCTCGTATCGTGCCTCTGATGGTAAGCGTATCTTCTATTGAGTAAAAATCCTGGGTTGATTATAAAAGCTTTTGTGGATAATGGTCCTTAAGAACGATCTTTGGACTCACGCCATTGATTATATGGAATAAACAAACTATTAGGTAGACTATGGCATAAATAAACCTCACAATGATTTAAACTTCATATGTCCCGCATAACATTTTCCAAATATCTTCTATCTAAAAGTAAAACAAGACATACGTAAGATTGATTTCGCACTACAACCTATATAAATCCTAAGAAAAAATGACTAAAAATCTCGGACCAAATGAAGAGGTTTGATTTTCGCGCTACCTTCGATCCAAATGGTTACACGTTCGCAGAACCACAGCAGAGCATACCTCATAGCTCATTTGTATTTTTTCATCAATGCCCGCAATACTCTACAAACTCAACTCAAGAATAAAAAAAGAGATAGCAAAATTGAGCCTAGTGCGTAAACCGCCACACAAATGTTTCACTAATTCGGAACGTATTGTCACAGATTCGGTTCGGAGGCAGTGCAAAACCGCACTCAGTCATACACATCTTCTTACCTTTGAAGCTATGAAAATTTCATATTTCTTAAATTAGGTTGCATCATTATCATATTCAACCAGTTCAGTCAACGTCAAAATGAAAACAAGACGTTTAAGCCAAATATAAGTATGGAGGGCGCCAAACTAATATTTAAAGACATCAGGAGTATATTTTACAGTAAAGACGAATCCCTTGTCTATATAATATATATGCATCTATATATATATATATATATATATATATATATATATATATAGATACCTACCTAAATGCCAGGGACACATTGACAGTTGTTGACAGTTGCCAGTTGACATTTGAAATGAAATGAAATCAAATATAATGAAAGTGAATAATGATTTCCACAAAGGAGACATAGAAATTTGTAGAAAACTACACGCGGCTAAAATCTAGTTATGTATACTTCCAGAGCGCGTTAAAAATATCTCCGAGCAATGGAGTAACAATATTCCACACAATGTAGCTATTTGTGATAAACTATTGCAATTTCATAACAACAAATCTTTCACAGGATGTGCCAATTTACATAACGCACTATTAGTATCAAATAATTTAAAATAAATGCTAAATTTCTGCCCGGCGCGTATTCGAATAGCTTGCAAAATTATGCCGCGTCGTTCGGAGCGTACGTCTTCCTTGTACAACTAAGTAGATAAGGTTTTCACCTAAATTCTTCTTTGATTTGTCACCTCATGCACTGGTTATAATCCTGTTTACGTAACAAGTGTTGATATTTAATTTAAATGGGTAAAACCCAAGTCGAATCAAATATTAGTAAATATAAAAAATTTCAGCCTAATGCGGTGAAACTGTACCCTCAAATGTATTAGAACGTTTCCAGTGTCATATATATGAGGATTTGCTGGTTTAAAAATAAACGAAATACACAAGTTCTTCAGGAGCCTATGCGGTCATCCAATGAAATTCTCAGATACAACAGAAAACTCTACCATCAAATTAATTCAGAAGTGGTCATTTATTAAAGATTGAAGCCAAGCATGCATCGGCCCTTATCAACGGGGCAATAAGAGATATTGGTCTACATACTATGACGCGATTGTGAACATTAATATTGTGATTAAATTAAATAGGTCGTATGAGGAGACGGCGGCGTCGTCTAGTGCTGGTCTGGCGCATTGCTTGACATTTACGTACACGGGCTCCTTCACAAGCTAAATCGAGATTCAAGCTAATTTTGCATCGCTTCTTAGAACAGATTAAAGTAGTCTTTAACTTGACTAATTGAGACAATTCACCGGCACAGTTATTGATAATTCCTACGAGTACGTAATATTCTTAATACGTTAGCTATAGATAAATATATGCAAAACTATCCAGATGCTCGTGACCTAATTCTCCGGACTTCGATCTTTTAATGCAGCAGAGCGTAAATGCACCGCGGAGCAAGAATAGGTACAGCGAGACGGCACGGTTTCGAAATACAAAAAAATTTATTTATAAGCTTATTAAAACCCGAAAATAACGTGTTAAGGCGCATAAAAACAGTTTACGAGCGAATGTGTGGACAAAACGATATTTATTGCAATGATGAGGAGTGGTCGAGCGTGCACAATGGTCAGTCAACAAGAATTTATTATTTTGGCAGGAACGGGCCTGGTTTCTGGATGGGTTGGTGGGCATTGGTTGTCTTATAGGAGGGTATTTATAGAGCAGATAGTCATCGCAGATAGACAGCAAGGAATTAGGCCGACGACTTGCGATGCTGGTAACCGGGTCCGCTTCGTAAATCCAGATAAAACTTATAACAGACTTCTAAATTATTGCACAGCTAACAAACGGTTCACACAGTTTTCTTTTTTTATTTACCTACATTATGGAAAACTTACGAAAATCCGAAAAATTCAAGGAAAAATGAATAAAGCTAATATATAAACCTCCATATAGCAGGTATATTTTCAATCACCTACTTCAATCAAATACCACAGTCGCCAACGGCTTTCACCCTCTCCATTATGGCCGCCATGACGTTTTATTGTCTCGACAATTAGATGATTCGGCTATTCCACTGGATCGACCGACCTTTCGTCCGACCCAATTATCTTTTTTTTTTATTATTGAAAAAGGATTAGACGTTTGTCTTCTATCTCACCTGATGGAAAGTGACAAAGAGTAGCCTTCGAAGAAACCTAGATTCGTTTTTCATGGCTGTCATTGACCACCCTACTTATTTTTGTACTGAACATCTGAATGACACTGGCTAAATTATATATAGGTCGGGTAGAAAAAAAGTCGAGGTCAACCGACGGGATATGTCACTTAACATTTGACGTAATCAACATTCTGGACCGCTCCACAAAATCAGAAATAAATTAAAATATTGCTGTAGAGTTTATCACAAATTATCACAACATTTAAACTTCAAGGAACCGTACTAAACCTCAAAGCTATGTTTAGACCAAAGTCACTACGTCAGGATGTTCTATTTTATATCCACTGACGTCGATGAGATACTGTGTTCGCCGGGTACCTACCGTTGCCCTATAGAATATTTACACTTAAACTACAGCTTTACCCAAAAAGCTCGGCCCCTGTTTAGTCATTAAAACCTTGAAGATAAGACATGCCAAAATGACTATCCAAGTATGCAACAAATAACCACCACGCGACCTTATAAACGCACAAACAAAGTTAAGCGCCGCTAAGACTTGCCGGAAAGGATGCGGGTCCTACTTAATTTACCATTTCGAACCACTACTTAAACCTACGTTAATTGAATTCCGTACATCTGGACTTGTGCCCATCGACACAGATAGTTGCCAAGACAGTAAAAATCGATTTTTACGCAAGGAAACCGAAACTTTCGATTGTATCCTAAAATACGAAACCAATCAATGTGTAAACCAGCTCTATAATGTGAGCTGGTTGCATCAGCACCCCAGTTTTACAATATTCAAATCGCGCGCAATCTAGGTTGCGGTGGGAACTGCTTCCAATAGAATAATCCCATGGAATAGATTTCAACAACGCGGCGCTCCATCAGAGCTGCCGCCCCTCGGGATTTACACCACCATTATCCCGCCAAGTGATCTAACGTGCGCGTAACCTCGTCGTATTTCAAAGTGTTCATACTTGTTCCAAATACGCAATACTACACTTACTCAGACACATCTAACTCTCGAATCAGTTCAATGCTGTAAAATATAACGCATCTTCGGCGTGAGACTTTGTACTACATTAGCATCTTTACCAACTGTGTTATGTTATTAGTATTTATTTAATAAACATAGGTAGAACAAAATTACATGGCATGTACTTAGCTTTTAAGCTAGCAACTAAATATATAAAATAATCGTGTATAAAACACTCCAAACCAGCTCCTGGAGATTTCGCATTAAACAAATGCCCATCTTCATATCTCGTACAGTTATAAATTCTTCATAATACTTCTTAAACATTATCCGTGCGTCGCATAAAGAACTATGATTTAATCATTATCTTCGAAGATAGAACTCCCACAAACGCTTTTGTAGGGTAATAATCAAACAATCTCGTTACGTCGTCAAAAAAGCCCAAGTAATAAGTCTAGTTTGCTAGGCACTATCAATAACCATGAATTTATATATAATTGCAAATGTCATGCATTTAGATTAACAGAGAAATATTTATTCCGCCTTGTTCGCTGTTCTGAACAAAATAACTGCCAATTATTTTATCGAATACGCAAGCTTCGCGGTAATAATTTCAAAGAGACTAATAAATATTTCACAGTAATCTTGGCAATAACATTTACAAATTGCGAAGTGGGGTAGAATCATAGAACTGTTTGTCACAGGATTTATTTTTAATGAATTTGGCTAAACAAAAAAGGTTACCAAAACTACATTTTCGATTTGTAGTACCTATTGAACGTGAAGTATAGATTGAACAGCGAGACTTAGGTCACGCCATCAGACGTTGGCCGGTTCTAAATCTGTCCCGTGACGTCGCCGTGCCGGTAGGCCGAAACAATCGGGAGTTATTCCTAGTGCCAACCCGGCACGTGACGCCGAGCGGTGCCGCATTCCCGCTACCCTCCCCCCCCCTGCCGCATCGCGGCCATCCATCACCCAACCAACGGCCGACAGCTAGAAACAGCTGCTTTCCATGAACCTTTGCTATTTAACACCAAAACGATTTAGGATTCAATTATAGTGAATAACCACCCAACAATCATTCGTATTAAACCATCTAAGCGTATTGAAATACTAGCAGGTGACCTTAGACATGTTACGTGGTGTAACTTGCGCAGTGTCACTGCTCAACCTTCGCCGTCACACTCCGCAGCTAGTGTTTACTAACGACAACCGATCTACCGACATAAAACGACGCGTTCACGTACTAAATTGTATTATTGAAATTATACAGGGCATTCATCATGGGTGACTCAATTGTAAAAGTTGATAATGCAGTGCATTATAATACTATTACATATAAATTATTATACATACGTAATTAAATTTGAACCAGCAATGCAAATAGGAGAATGATGTTGTGTTTTGGTCAGTCTGTTTGATAGACATACCAAGATAATAATAAAAATTGAAGCATGCACAACTCAATTATGCAAGAACAAAGACTCATATTCACATGTATGATATGCATATGAGCTTTGAATTACAAATTATCAAAGGTCAAACTAAAGCTGAGTCACTGTAGAAACAACCTCATCTTCTGTGTAATGAATAAATGTAGCAGGACATACATTTAAGTTATTTAAATACAGGCTTTACTAAGAGTTAAGCAAAAAATATAGACCTTTATTCTATGTTTAAGGTAATTATTCTATGTTTATTTCTATGTATATCTAATTATTCTATGTTTAAGATTTAATTGATGTGAATAAAAATAAAGTTTAGGAAATTATTATCAAACTACAACTTGCAGACATTTTGTTTCTTTCTTTATAGTGAAATATGCATGATGAAAAATAACAAAGCATATTAAAAAGTACTAGTTTTCTCATGATTTAAATAACAGATTGAGTTTTAAAATTTGCTAAAAGTTTGACATGCTTATAAGTTCATCATTCTACACCAAAATAAATTTTGGCATTTAGTCATGTAAGAAATGCTGTAGTTCCGGTTTTTGCTTCCGAACAGGTAAGTTAGAGGCACTGTCAGCAGAAGTAAATTTCGTCTAAACTATCACCTCTGCATTACTTTATCACACTCCTTTATACCGAGTGTCTGCCAAGTGACTGAAATCTATTCTTTATCTGCACAGACTTTTACATGCAAAAACTTGTCTTTCTGCTACTATAATTTTAAACTGTGGGCATATGACACTGTTTAAGAATGTTCTATAGTTTTCAAATAGTTAAGTTAACTGTTTTGGTGTAATATTCCTAGCACACCACTTCCTAGGACAGGTTTGGTGGACCTGCAACCTGAACCTGACACTTGGAATTTTATAGTTTTTCTGAACAAAAGATCCTGTAATTCTATTCATGACTCTACTAAGACCAAGGCATAATCTTCTTCCCTTTTTCTCCTACTACTTTAGAAACTGATACCAATCAAAGAAAGTAGAATCTGGAAAAGGAAATTGAAATAACAGGTTTAAAAGAATGAGCTCTGACTACAAAAATTTGGAAATTATGAGTATCAAAATTAAAAGAATGGGTCTTTGGTTTTTTAAATATTGGCACAATTGAGAATAGTAACTGTTTTATTTAAAACATGGGATTTACACACTTTACCTCAAAAATAGTGGGCTTTGATACTTTGTACATCAGCCATGATATAGTAGCATACCACAGTAATAATAATTAAGTCTTTATATTAACCATGAAAATCTAATTATTACAAAGTATTTAAAATTATTAAAGTGTACATAACCATAATTCTTTTTTGTTGTATTACATAATTGGCACCTTCATTTTTCATTGAAAGATCAAATAATAAATAACTATATTATAATAGAGTAATCACATTAAACCTATTAGAGTTTTATACATTTGAAACAATAAGATAAGCACAATTTGTACAAATTTCTTGAATCATAAACTAGTGTTAGCTGTATTTTAGGATTTATTATATTGTCACATGGTTAGTTGTACTCTTGGTACATAAGAGATATCAGTGTTTCTTACCATAATCAGAATATAGTACAAAAACCACTGCTTCAACCTCACCCATTTTCATTATGAATATAAATAACCACAGAGATGTCTCATGTGCTCCCCCATTACTGCATATTATGTTGGATTATACAAAAAATCCACATTAATTATGTATATATATATATATTTGATCAACTAATGTCTGAGCTAGATAAGGTAGCAGCTCTAAAGCTGGCATACCTACATAAGCTCTACTAGGAAGCTTGGCAGTGGGCTAGGCAAAAATCAACCAAAAAATAAGAATAAAAACAAAGAATATACCTATGCAGTAAATTTCTTAAATAAAAAGTACTTTAGCTTGATAGGATTTGTCTAATATTTCAGTAATTGAAAGCAACCAAAGTGTCAAAGGTTGAGCTCTTATATGATTAAGAACCCTAACTTAAGACATGTTTTTATGTTAAGACGAAAATCTATTCAAATTGTTCAAGCAACTTGTTGTATGTACCTTTCAAATTCAAATTTAAATTCAAATATTTATTTCTCAACATTGACAATTACTTGTTCTTATTGACGTCCAATAAAACATGATTCTACCACCAGTTCGAAAAAAAACCTTCGTGAAGAAGAACTGGCAAGAAACTTCACGGGTATATTTTTTTTTCAAAATAAATTTACAGAGTCTCTTTATGTCTATACAAAATTATTCTTTTCTGCATCTGTTAGCTCGGCAAGTCTCCCTCCCCCCAAGTATCCAAACGACGAACACCCTCAAACGGCACCCGTTCACGAGTTAACGCCTTGAATCAATAACCAAGCCAATTTATATATTATGTAATAATTACCTCACAGAGAACTACTCGAACAACCGATTGGCACCTTTAGAGTGGCACGCCTTAGGAGTTGAAAGCGCAAAAGAATTTGCTTATTACTTTATTCTACTAGATTTTTAAATGTAACATCAATCCAACAATCAATATTGAAGAATATTCTTTTTTAATCTATTTAAAACTACATACATCTGTAAATATCAAAACCATGATAAGGAATCATGGCACAGTAAAAGAATCGCTTGTAGTAGAGGAAATAATGAGTTATTTATCCATTATTATTTACAAATGCTTTTTCTACTTGATATATACTGTATATTTGAATCTTGGAAAAAAAAGTAAATCAATAACTTCATTTTCAAACAAGATCAAATACCCCATAATACAATAAATACTATATTAGATGAATCTGAACTATTAAACATAATAGTAGAATTTGTTGAGATACAATTCTAAAAACCAAAATCTTGTAAGAATATTTAGTTTTAAGAATTGAAGAAAAGAAAAAGAAATTGGTGGATCATAAACAATAAAGCAAATGTTATCAGCAAAGTTATGCTTGATCTGTAAAAAAGTGATAATTTGCTAATTGTTTTTTAAAATAAATGTAAATACAGGAACAAAATTCGCTAGCAGGTTTAATTGTAGGTAAATTAAAGTTTTTTTTATTTACCTGATGCAATGCTGTGAGCCCATCAACATTGCAAGTGTTGATGTCGGCACCCATCTTGAGCAGACGCTGCACCTCATCCTTGTCACCAGAAGCACAGGCCGCCAGAAACACGATGCCTGTAGAGAACTGAATCCTGGCCGGCCGCTTCGGGGAATGCGACTGCTTGTTGGTGTCCGACTCCTCCCAGCGCTTCAGCTGCTCCGCGCGCTTGAACATCGCCGAAGATGACCGCGTGTCAGTCATTGTCTCTATACACGTACTACTCAACAACAAACACCCTTAACACCGTCCATAGATAGTACTTTATCACCAATTATACACAAAAGCCGTGACAATAAATTAATTGCCAAAAAAGGAAACATGAAAGAAGAAACGTTCCAGTGAGATTGATACTATACTTTGTATAACACTCGTCCGTAACACTTCGCCAGTAACACTTGTTGAACAATGTACATTACACATACGCATACATTTAATTGAATATATTTGACGTAGACAATTATTTATTTAGCTTGGCAGCCATTTTACTAAATACATCACCGATCCACCAAACAACTGCTTCCTCACCAATGTAAAAAGATTTTTTGTGGGAATGAATGACGGCGAGAGAGGAAAGCAAAGTATATCTGCAGGCAGCGCCACCTAGTTAAACGAACGTTTACCTTTGAAAAGTTGCCATTATCATGGTACAGCTAATCTATCTACTCTACAGCTCCGTAAAAAACATGTAATTGAAAACATAAAACTCAAAGAGAATTCAAACTTATAGTGATACGTCGTGCCACTGGTCCGTTATGGTTTCTTTGAAACAAATTCAAGTCATAGCAGTTAAATTAATGTGATTTACTGTAGATATCCAAATAATCCTTTGTTACATGAAAAACTATAAAATAGAAAGAAAAGAAGATAAAATAGAACGAGCTTCAAACAAAAAAAAGAATATCTAATTAAACTTCATAAACGCAAGAATAATGCATAAAATATATAACAGAAAACTTTATTATCAACAATTGGCAGACAATTTTTTTTCCATCTCACTTTACATTTGAAAGTACCGGGGAAAAAAAGACGCAGGCAGATCATTCCATTTATTTATTACAAATGAAAGTTTAATGTGTACAACTAAATGGCTTTTACAAGACTGCATTTTTAAATAATAAAACATAAAAACATGTTACTGAAAGAAATAGCAATAGGAAACTTTTGATGTCACTCATCGTGGGAATATGCTGACTGACACGTCGGGATATGGCCACGTTCTTTTCGATTGAACCGGTTAAGTTATAGATGTACATTTTTTAAATACTCAGATCTCTTATCACTTGTAATAAAAAGTCTGTATTTAAAATGTGTGTTAAGGTGATTGCAATTTTGTAAACTTACTATATTTTAATAATTTTAATAAATAACTTACGTTTAAGATAATAGTTAATTATTAGACAAGTAATCAGATCAATCTTGGGTAAAGGTACTTCATTTTGTTCCTGTCGCTGAATGTATAAGTTAGGTATTCATGTTTTTTTATACCATTTAAATCTTTAAATACGTGATTTTAGCAGTTTTGCTTCACAGGCGCGGTAAGCTTTTTTTTTAAATAAATTTAATGCAGTTTTTCTGATATTTAAAAGCAAAGGAATGTTCCTTTAGCGTAAAACTTGCTATATCCAATATTTAGAGTACTTTCCTTCCAGATGCCAACGCAATATATCACCCTCTTTATTGCAACAAAATGTTCTTCATTTTGTATGTACAACTTAAAAACGAAGATCATTTTCCTTGGCCTTTTTAAAACTGTGTTCCTAACTGCCTTGTTGTTAAATGAAAGTCACAAAGAGCTGGTGAATTATTGGGTCCGGTGGTTATTGATCTTAATAGTTAGTTTTATTGTAGAAGAATTTATTAGGAGTATTTATTTGTCCACATTCTACATTTAATATCATTCATTTCAAATTTTAATGCTCGTACTAAAAATTATTTTTTGTTTTAAAAAAGAACAAAAGCATAGACAATTTTCTCATTTTGTAATTGAAAACAAACTATGCCGAAACCAACGCGCTCTAGCGGATGTTTCATGAAACAGTTAGTATGTACGTTCGTTGAGGGGCAGACAGGTTCAGAAAATATTCATTATTCAAGATGGCCATGTGTCACGATGGTTTCTTAAAGTATTATCGTTAACTTTTATTGTGTTGTGTGGAAAAAGTGAATTATTACGATGGCTGACTTAAGTGTTGATATATCTAAGTTACCCGATGAAATTCGTGATAAATTAGCAGAACTGGACTTGGAATTATCTGAAGGTAAGTGTTACTTTGTAGAGTCCCCAAGATCGATATTTTTTATTTTTTTATGTTTCGCACTATTTATTTTGAAACTCTTCTTCTGTAAGTTATTTCTTATAAGTTTCAAAGAAATTTGTACTGTCTAGAAAAAGTTAACAAAACGTATAAGTACTTTTCTCGTACATAATTACATAGTTTTTCCTGAATAGTAGTAGTTTATTTACAAGTTTGTTTTCCTCAAATTAGATACTTAAATTAAATTAGCATGGTATTCATGGTTGAGTGCATTTACTACTGACTGAAATGAGAAAAAGGCGAATAAATCGAAGTTATTATATGTGTAGAGTTAGGAAGTTTGCAAATTTTATTTACGAGAGCAACTAAAATAAGCTATTCTCGTAATGTTCAATTATGATGTTCAATTTCATGAAGGATTTAATCGTTTATCCTGAGCTGTAGGCCTCAACTTGTTTGTTGTGTGGTTGGACTAAATGAGCTACATCCTTTGTAGGTAAAATGCAATATTGCAGAGTTCTTGTTTGCAGAGTATGTCTGGTAAATAAATAAGTAACTTTTAGAAATATTTATTTGTTTGTTTGTTGTCAAAAATTGTAAAAAAAAAAGTTGTACCTGATGGGATAAAATATTATACTAAAAGTAGGGATTAAGTTATCTTCATGCAGAATATTTAATTATATATACCTATAGCAACAATAATTTTGTACCATATTACAATGTTTGATATATACATATTAAGTGTTGTGTATTGTAAAATATATTAAGCCAAATTTATTAATACAAATGGCAAAAAACTTAAATGATTGGGTAGGTTAGTATTAAGGAGAGTTATTTTTATGAGCAATATTTTTTAATAGCTTTACATTTTGCGGGCTAAATAAATTTTAACTACATTTCAACAATATTAAGCCCTCAGCAAGGTGTGCCAAGCTTTAACTCATAAAAGAAGAGAATTGTCACCTTTTACTGTGTTTTATGACTATTAAACGACTAATATAATATTTTCTGAAGTCTGAGGATTATTTTGAAACCTCATTAATTGGTACTGGTGGTGCTAAAATTGACTAAAACCCTGACATTAATTTGTGTGTAATAATTTAATTCTGAAAGAAATAGCCTTAGTTTGGAATCAGGTGAACTAATAAAGAAAATAACTTGTTAAAAAACCTATTCATAGCCACAATGTTTGAAGCACAATTTTTTTATAATGAGGATATGATCTCATTGGGTCTGAATACAACCATCTACCTACTAGGTGAAAAATATTGCCTGCTGTTACTATGCCACTTGCGAATTTTATGATTTGGCGATCTACATAATATGAAAGTTGTTTGTACCTTCTAGAAAGCATTGCGAATGTGACAAAGCTATACAGGATATCTACAATGAGCATAACCTTGGTGTGTGCCGATACAAGTCTCTATTCACTGCGATTGCGAAAGCATTTTCGAATTTGACTAATCCGCGATATTGGCGTTATTATCTGGCACCGGACGAGCGGGTTGGCTAGTCGTTTGGCGCACACATAAGCCTTTTTACCGTGAAAGCATGACGCATCGCATCGCCCAGCAAACCTGTTTGCGGTCGCCGGGACTCGCTGACTAACTCGCGCTGCGTCGATACACCTCAAAACATCTAATTGTTACATAACTAGTATTATATTCTTTACGTGATTATATACAAGCAGTTGCCTTGTCTGTTGACGTCATCACATATTGAAGGTTTCTATGATTTGTTGAATTAAATAATACTTATACTAGACATCATTCTGTGGCCTCAGAGACCATGCGTTGCAGACGAAAAGGTTAAGGTTATATTGGATCTAGCGTTGCTTCGCTCGCGAGATATACCTAAGTCACAAAACGTGTTTTTGTTGTATTTCGTAATTATTTAGAAAGTATAGAAATATTTCTAATAGTGACAAAAATACAACAAATCGGTTATTTGTCGAATAATCAAGACTTCTTTGTAATAAATACTTTTCAATAGAATTTTTCCCTACGACAAGAGATACTTCCGAAGATTATAAGACCGTTCACACGTAAACAAACAAAGAATAAGAAATAATTGTTTGTGTATTCGCAGTTGCGGTCCAAGCATATAATCTAACGCAAAACACGGGCTTTATAAAATTGCCAATTTCTAAAAAAAATATATGTTTAACTTATTTTCCTATCACTACGAGGGAACCCCGAAATCCTTAGCTGGGGGCGTTACTGTGTCTTTCTTTCTGAATAAATCGTAAGTTAACGTGATATAGTGAGGCTTGTGTTTGTGTCTAAAGTTTTATAACACAAACTTTAGAATGGCAATGTTCTTGGCGCGACTTATTCCTGGGTCCTTCTGTAAGTTTATAATTGACAGTCAGACACTTGAACAACACAAGGAACTGTCTCGAGTCGGTTTAAGAATGTTATCTTGAACTTGTTTTGATTACATTACTGTGAACTCATGTTTTATTGAGATAGATTTTCGAACTACGCGGCTGCGTTCAGGCACATTTCATGGCTAACTAAGGAACTCCAATTAGATTTTTTTAGAAATCTTTACTAAGAAGCGATCTTTTAAACCTCTTTGACTGTGACAGATAGGTTCATTTTCGTCTCTACCACGGACTCTACAACAATCTTTGAGAGGAAGCTTGTATGCGACCCAGGAAAAGGTCGACCAATATCTATTATTTATTTTCGTCTTTCTTATTAGGAAAATTATTTGATTCTAATGGCGATGCTTCTTAGCATACTGCTCGGCTTCCTCGCACAGCTTTTGTGATATGCGAGTAGTATTCGTACCGAGTAATAAAAAGTCGTTATAAGATATGGTATAAGTAACTATTGGTTCAGATTTCTTTGTTGTTCTTCTACAGAAATAAAAAAGGACGCCTTAAAGGAGGTATCTCTTAGTTAGGATTGACATAATTTCTTGTTGTAACCAAAAATACACCTGTACCTTCACTAACTTAATCCATAACTTAAAATATTGATTTTCACTACTACAACCTAAACGTTTAAATTGATAGTTCTAAAGTGCACTTCAATCCTGGTCTAATTAGCAGCTCACAAGACAGCAATTGGTGCGCAGCGGCAGGCCCGATTGTCCCCTCGGTGTTCATGATGCACGGTCCCCGCTGTCACTAAATGAGTCGGGCTAAATCACCCAACGATCTGTGTCAATGGGTTGACGCTAAATTGTTGCTGAGGCGACCGACAGCCTGCTCTGCCTCATGGCGCTTTATTGCATTCAGAGCACAAACAGTTTTAATTTTTGATGAAGATTCTTTGTTTTAAAAATTTGGTAAAATACAACTGTGATCATTGTAAAAATCTAATGAATTCTGCGTCCAAAAACCAAGTTCTGGGATTAATCTATCGATTCTGGGTAAAGAACAGTCGTGTTTTAAATTAAGGTTACCAATGAAACATACCTACCTACCTTCGGTACACCTAAAGTTCGTAAGAAAGGCATGGTGTTGTACTATGTGGGCCTTGCAAAGTGTGAGATTTCTTTGTGATTTTTGTACCGCTTCTAGTAAATAATTTGTCGTCTTTGACAAATTGCATGATTTTTAATCGATTTTGTATTGGAAGTACGAACATTCTTTTCATATTACAAACCTTGTTTACTCGGGAAAGGTGTTCAGCTTCACGACCATATGGCAAAGGACTCAAAAGTAACCCTGTTTAAATTGGTTTATTAGTTGATGTATCGATATAATCAAATTGGTTTTTATATAAAACGATCAATGTCGAACATCTAATATGTATTTTTTTTTTATAATATAATATAACTGATCTAGAAGTCAAACATCTGACAATATCCTGACTGGTGGAGAATGTACGTTATCAGCATTAGATAGGCTTATCTGCGATTGATAGCGGTTCTTCATTCAACAGACTTGTGGACTCTGTGTTAATGATTTTGCGGCTATCGATCGATTCCAATATGTATTACTATTGTAATTAAATGCTTTGATTAGACATTGAATCGAATAGTCGCTGGCTGCGGCGTTTACCTACATATTGAACGAAATTCTACAATCTTTTGGGTCGCTGGTCGCATTTATATACAGACTACATTCACTCACAGAAACTATATTGTTCCCCGACATGAAAGAGATAGAAAGATGCAAAAATTGGGCTTGCGAGCGAGACGAAATGTTTCGATTCCCTGTAACTTTGTTTATATTCGTGCCGTTTCGTAATTTGTCGCGTCGGTTCGCGCAGTGACTAAACCGAGTAACCGAGACAAGTAAACTCAGGTGACCGGGAACAACATTTTTATGGTCCGTTTTTCGATTCCCTGTAACTTTGTTTATATTTGTGCCGTTTCGTATTTTGTCGTGTCGGATCGCGCAGTGACTAAACCGAGTAACCGAGACGAGTAAACTCAGGTGACCGGTAACAACATTTTAATGGTCCGTTTTTGAGGAGCTTTACCATTTTCCGCTTTTCTTATGCTAGCTTTATTGAATTACGGGATGATTATAAAATACCCTTTCAGGAAGTTAATATTGAATTGTGAAGTCGCACCGGGTGTTGTGCGAAGAGGTATCTCTAAAGTGAATAAACGTATAGAGCTAACGATGTAAATTTAAAAAATTTGACAATGCATTGTTCTCATGACTATTACTTCGAAAAAAAAAAAAAACTTCGTGAAGAAAATCTGGCAAGAAATTCCCGTTTATACATTTTTCAAAAAGTTTTACAGCGCATCTCTGTACAAATAATTATTTTCTGCATCTGTTAGCTCGGCAAGTCTTCCCCCCCATAGACAATCCAGACGGCGAATATCCCCTAACAGCATGCGTTCACGGGGTTGACGCGGGAGCCAGCCATCGCCATCCTCGACCATATTAGGAGAATCTTCAAGTTTATCGTATCAAAACTTTTCCAATTTGAAATAAAAAAGAGGCTTCGAATTCAAATATTTATTTCTCAACATGTTCTTCTTGACATCAAATAAAGCATGACTCTACCACCAGTTCAGAAAAACCTTCGTGAGGGTATAATTTTTTCAAAATAAATTTACAACCAGTCAGAATTATAATTGGTAATCTGCAAAATACTACGACCAGGATAAATGAATATTATAAATTAATCGTATACTCGCATCTGCATGAGGCATAAACCTTATTTTAATTAATATCTCTTCAATTTTCGAATGATTGACAGTATTGAACTTCAATATTTTGCCCAGCGTTTTAATTTACGTTATGTTTGGAATTTCAATTGAAACAATTTTGGAGTAAATAAATTATTTCTGATTTTAATAATTATAAAGCGTTCAACGTTTTTTACTATTTGATTGCTTTGGTTCGCCACTAACATGTACATTGTATTTGATTCGCCTGTTTGACCATGGCATGAAACCCCCTCTTTTAAATCGTTGTATTATTGATTATTATAATAATAATTAAATGAATAAACATATAAGCGATATTACAAAGTGGAGCGCAAAATTTATTTTAACATTATATTAACATTTTTGGATTCTCAAATAGGTTGCTTAGGTTAGCCTAAACGTAAAAAAATACTTTAATTCAATAATTGTACCAATAGCAAAACTGTATACCGCTAACTTAAATTATTTAGGCCGCCTTTTAAAATTCCTTTCAGAATTTGCGAAATTGCTGAGAAAGGAAATTCTTTATATTCACGCTCCGTTTCCCGCCCCTAATTTTAGGGAGAATTTCCTAAAATCCTGTCTAAATGGATACCTAGTCTATAGCTACAAATGTGCTCTGGAGACAGCCGGAGATTTCATTTATTTAGAAGTTGAATAGCTTTAGAGATTAGTAGCCCTGACTCATGCGCCGGAGGTCCTGGGTACGAGTCCTGGTCGGGGCATTCATTTGTGTAATGAACGCAGATGTGTGTTCTCGAGTCATGGTTCCTCCCCCAGTTCTCTATATGGACATCGGTACCACAAGCTATGTTTTCTTTAGGGTCATAGAGTTGGTGTGTATGTCTGGGGACTTTATTTACTATATCCAGGCACACAAGTTTCTTGTCCATTTTATGTTTTATTTCTTCGTAAGTGTTAATTCGCTATCAACATTTTCAACTCTGGATAAACATGTCGTGAAAGTGGCGCACTGTTTGCGTTGTGTATGTTTGTTTGTGCAATGAAAGCTAACAGCGCTAATTGAGCGCTCGTGACCATTTCTTTGACATTTTCACTTTGTCACCCAAATCGGCTGATGCGATCGCCAGGTCCTGGTTTAAGATGGTTACTGTAATAAGTTGAGTCAATAAACTAGGACAGATTCTGTGAATGCGATGGTTTAAGTCGGGAAAAAGTAGTCCATTTGCTTAAAAGTGACATTCGGGTCGGCTGTTTTAGTTGAACGGCAATGCTGGCTAGAAACAACCACCCTACATAATATATATTCGGCAAGCTCTGATGGGATTGTGTATTTGGGCCTTGTGCAGTTCGGTTTATTCGGCTAGTTTTGCCAAAACCCGAGCCATTTTCGTCTTTGCCCCTCGGCGGGCCCGAATGAAACGTTTGTATATTCAAATTCAAGTAGTTATTTCCCAACATTGAGAATTACTTGTTTTTATTGACGTCAAATAAAACATGACTCTACCACCTGTTCGAAAAAACCTTCGTGAAGAAGAACTGGCAAGAAACTTCACAGGCATATTTTTTTCAAAAAAAATTTACAGAGTCTCTTTATGTCTATACAAAGTTATTCTTATCTGCATCTGTCAGCTCGGCAAGTCTCCCTCCCCCAACTATCCAAACGTCGAACACCCTCAAACGGCACCCGTTCACGAGTTAACGCGGGATCCACCCATCGTTCTCCTCAACCATATTAGAGGGAAGTGATAGCAGACCTTTTCATCTCTGCTACTTGGGATACGACATGTTGCGCAATTATGGACTCTCTGCGTAAGAACGTCTAGCTCTCTGCTGCTATTTTATTTTAATCAAAGACGAAAAGCTGATTTTGAAGTATTGGTGGTGGCAAATTAACTATGAAATAATATAACATTTTTATTGAAAAAGGATTAGGCGTTTTTCTACTATCTCACCTGATGGAAAGTGACGATGAATACGAATGTGTTACACGCCTATCCACGCGATACCTATTCACTCGACGCTTGAAGAACTAGGACTATAGTTTTCTGGAAAAATATGCAGGGTGTGGCAATATCTCGAAAACCAGAAAACTTTTACTAGACATGTTGGTGTTATCTGATAGGCCTAAAATCCATCTACCTCCAGTGACACCCTTACGAGTCATTTCTGGGACACCCTATATAATAGGTCTTTACCTATGAAACTGCCGTTGTGCCGTACTGGCCATTTCAAATGAAAATATTTTTTTTTGACTGATAATTCTAATTTCAAATTAATTTTATTTGACAAACATGGAATTCTTTTTCTAAAATTGTCATTTGTTTAATAGTTAGTGTTTTGTTTTCAACGCATTCGAACATTTTTCATCATCATGGATAAGTAAAAAATTCGTAAATAAGTAAAAAATTATGGAGTATGAGTACCGTCGTGGCAGCAACGCGGCACAAGCGGCACGCAACATCAACGACGTTTACGGAGCGAACACTACTAACGAACGCACCACCCGTTATTGGTTTACCCGCTTCCGTTCTGGAAATTTTGACCTGAAAAACGAACCCCGTGGTCGTCCGAAAACTTTGGTCGACAATGACGAATTAAAGGCAATTGTGGAAGCTGATGAAACTCAATCCACGGCTGAATTAGCAGCAGATTTCGACGTTAGCATCAAAACAATATTGGTCCATTTGCGTCAAATTGGCAAGGTAAAAAAGCTTGACAAATGGGTACCCCACGAACTCAATGACCGCCAGCGCGAAGTACGCGTGGAGACGTGCCTTGCACTGCTCAGCAGGCATACAAATGAAGGAATTCTGAACCGCATTGTTACTTGTGACGAGAAATGGATCCTGTTTGACAATCGTAAGCGCTCAGCAAGTTGGTTGGACCCTGGTTCAGCACCCAAACAATGCCTTAAACGAAAACTTACCCCTAGAAAAGTGATGGTCACTGTTTGGTGGTCTAACGCGGGTGTAATTCATCACAGCTTCTTGCCAAACGGGACAAGCATTACTGCAGATGTGTACTGTGAAGAACTGAACACAATGATGGAGAAGCTCGCACGTCTCCAACCAGCTTTGGTCAATCGATCGGCTCCACTGCTCCTGCACGACAACGCGCGACCTCATACTGCACAGCAGACGGTCTCCAAGCTACAAGAGTTGGGGTTGGATGTTCTCCGTCATCCACCGTACTCACCAGACCTTGCGCCTACAGACTTCTACTTTTTTCAGAATTTGGATAACTTCTTGGCGGGAAAAAAATTCAATACCCGAGAGGCAGTACAAAATGCCTTTGAAGAATTTGTTGCCTCCCGTCCAGCTGATTTCTTCAAGAAAGGCATCAATAAGCTACCAATGCGTTGGCAAAGATGCATTGATTGCATGGGTGATTATTTTGATTAATAGAAATAAAAATTATTTATATTTATATAATTATATAATTATTTATATAAAATTATTTATTATTATAATATTTGACAGGAGATGTCCCGTGGAGATCGTTCCCGGAAGCTTAATTTTTTGGACTATGCACAGTATTACATTTCATAACACAGAGTGGCCTAACCTTAACAACTGTGCCGTGAATTATAAGTTTGGTATTTTTTATAACCAATGGAAAGAGTAACTTTCGAGATTCTCTGTTTAATTTTCTTATAGTCTTTTCAATAAGTGATAATAATGCCATATTCAAATTTTAATAGCCCATTGATCATCATTATTCAATCAGATAAATAGAACGCAATTACACGGTTTTATTTGCACCAACAGTATTTATAATTTAAAAAATTTTCAAATGAATAAATTTGCTACAAAACTGGCGCACATCTTCCCAGAAACAAGGGAAGGGTTTTCTAAACTGTCGCCAAAGCCGTCTAGCGAAGGACAAGCTAAAATGTAAAAAAAAATCAAGATGGCGGCTAAAACATAAGTCGAATTTGGTCGCGATTTAAAAATGTTCTCCCAGAAAGCACCCTAAAGGCTGGTGAAATAAAACTTTGGCCTTTTTTCGGGGTTAAGCTGGCTATTAGTTCTATTTTTTTTTTTGTAAACATTTAAAGAAAAATATTATTATGAAAACGAGATTATGAACACACAATTGATAAAGGTTATGTAATAGCACATTAATAATAAATACCATCTTGATTGATTTTACTTTGTTGACACCTATTTTATTGTACGGATGACTGGTTTGTTGCGTGTTCGCATAAATATTTAAAATGACAATTTAATGACTAATTGTGCTTGCGTGTTGTTGCGATGATAAATCAGAACACACTTGGGGGCTTGGGAGCAGTATTTAGCGGAATGAATGGTACCCTGCACTGGATATCCTTAAATATACCCTGGTATAGATTCAGCCAACAGTAATAAATCTAATGCTAGTTCTCTCTACCGGTATACGGCACTATACATCGACAACGCAACCTTTTTTTTCTAAATGGGCATTGCATTTATGGCCCTATTAGCCTTTTACTTTTCACCGGGACTTTGTGGCCAAGCGCTGAGGGCGCTTAGCCGGAACTTAAACTACTCCTACATACGATACGCCTAAGGGCAACCGCCAATGCTGGACGGTTTGAATTATATTATTATAGTCTTGGGAACTGTCCCATTGGTAAAGCACACTGCGCAATTTAATAAATTGGTAGCGACATCTAGCTTTAAACTTAAAGAACGCAAAAATCATTGTTATCAATCAGTGTTAGCCACCGGTACAAAGTTCATGTCATCATCAAAGTCATTACCAAAACAGTGCCCGAATGAGTATTTAAAACTCTTGCAATGAAGTAGCGATCGGTTACTAAAACAGAAAACAAGTAAAAAAAACAATTACACAGCTTAGTACTCTGAATTAAGTATTCATTAATAATATATTGTATAAAGCGATTGTAATTTCTTGACACAGGTCTAAAAGAAGTAAAGCAGTTTTTATTTGTGATCGAAGAAGACGATCGATGGACTATATTAAGGCTCGTGACAGCGTAACGAACAACCTATGCTTTCGCTTTTATAATATTGGGTTTAGTTGAAGCTATGTTACGTAAAGAAATAAAGTTCGATTGTAAATAGATGATACCCAGTGCCTACAAGACTTAAAGTCATTTAGACTGTACGTCCTATAGTCTCGTCTGCAACCTGGTCCGCTCCGGTCAAGTCAGGCCTGTGGTCTTGTAGCTGTTGATATTCGGCCTTTTTAGCCTTCAAAAGCGATGTCGATCTGCAGCGCCATAAATCCTTAACTTACACTCACGCAAAGGTCAAGTGTACAACAAGATGGAGCTAATTTGACTTCGGACGGTCCTGCGATAGTAAAATAAATATTTTAATCGATAGAAGTGAAAAGTTAAAATAAATAAGTCTCAATAAGTTTTTATTAGGAATGTATTCTTTTCCTGTAATTTCAGTGATCTCTACTGTGTTTTATTAGATCAAGATAGATACATACAAAGCTTTATTGTTACTTCAGACACACAATCATTACAAAAATTATCATATTTCGTTCGCGTTTATCGTCATTCCGAGAACGGTGAATTTAAACCTTTTTTTTTCATTTATTTATCATTTTAACATTTTATATAAATACTTAAATTTGTTACACAATAGGGGGGAATTTTGAGATACATTATTGTTAGCATATGGAATGTGTAATACTTGTGGAATACGCACGGACCGAGAACATACCTTAAAGTGTAGTTGACTTAAGAGGTTTTCATGAAAATTACCACTAATAATTTTATGCTAAATGGAATATTCTAATAAAATTATATTGTATATTTTAAATTTTAATCGACGTTAAACCAGGGCTCTATTTTGTTTAAGGATGTACAGACCACACGGAGGTCTATATAGATTTCTCACGCATCATATAAATTTGACATCTATGGGCATTAAAAAAAATAACCGCATCGAATGTTTTTTTGGGATTTTCCCAAAATGTCTTTTAATTTACCTAGTTGCAGTGTTAGTAATACAAGATATTCTAATGTTTTGTTGGTTGCGGCGAGTGTGTTCTGAATTATCATCGACACAACACGCAAGCACAATTGGACGTAGTTTAGCAATAAGGATCCAACCCACAAAAAAGTCAAAAGAAAAAAAACCGGTCAACGTCGATGATTTGGTGTGGTAACCCCTTAGCGCGTTTTTAATTTTTTTGTGGGTTGGATCCTTATTGCTAAACTACGTCCAATTATTTTAAACATTTATGCGAACACGCAACAAACCGTTCTTCCGTATAATAAAATAAGTGTAAATAAAGAAAAATCAATCAAGATGGTATTTATTATTAACTAGCGACCCGTCTCTGTCCCTGCATTTTAAATCTGTAATATCTTCGAAAACATTCATTTAAATTACACGCTGTAAATGGCCATATTATATGCACAATGATTTTAACGCTTCTTAAATAAGCCATTATTTCTCGTAAAAAGTAAAGGATACAAAATGGTTATTGTGGGTTATCCCTAAGAGATAGACATATACCATCATGGACTTTTTTGTAGACCTCTTTAAGGTGTACAATACTGTAGTACATTATTTTGATCTATCTCTTAGGGTTCAGCCAGCGTTTGCAATTTAGACATCACATGAGAAATCTCTTAAATTATCAGTGTTTCTGTACTATTATTTACATGTATTATACATATAAACCTTCCTCTTGAATCACTCTATCTATTAAATACCGCATCAAATCCGTTGCGTAGTTTTAAAGATCTAAGCATACATAGGACAGACAAACAGCGGGAAGCGACTTTGTTTTATACTATGTAGTGATGTGGTGTAACCTGTATCAATAGGCTATTTGACTAGTTTACGAAAACAATCGCACATTAGTTTGTGGTTTATAAAGACCCTAGAAATTATATTGATTTTTATTGATTTGAAGTATTTAATTAAAAAAAACGAATTATAAAATACACTGATAATTTAAGCTGTAAAAACCCTTGCTCCAGGAACATGGCGTCGAGACTTGCCTGTGACGTCACGCGGTGGCGCAAGACACGGCAGCATTTACAGAAACAAGATTTAGACTTGCCAGTGACGTCATTTAAAATTTAATTATTCAACTAAATTACAAAATCATTAAGTACATTTGTGTATTTTTTTAAAGGAAATATAAATTATTGTTTATATCTAATATTGCGAATTGCTTTTGAAACACATTATCTATGCGGATGGCAAAACATATTTATACTATTTCTTATATTGTCAATTAGCCTATTGTGAGTTCATAATCTCATCTTCATAATTCATTAATTTTTTTAAATGTTTACTAATAAAATAAAACTAAACTAAACTAAACTGGCAGTTAACCCCGAAAAAGTTTTATTTCACCAGCCTTTAGGAGGCTTCCTGGGAGAGTTAACTCAAAATTGCAACGAATTTGAACTGCTGCTTTAGCCGCCATCTTGATTTCAAGTTTTTCCTGAATACCTTACATTTTCAACTTTTCTAGAAAAATCGTAAGGTGCAAATTGTTCATTATTCAATTGTTTAGATTTTATTTCACGCAACTTTTTTCACTCGACCGATATTTTTTAAGTTATAGGGGGAACCGGGGAGAAAATAATTATTATCTTATTAATTATTTTTTTTATTGAATTTATTGCCATAATGCACAAGAACAAATTTGTACGGAACTAGAATTACTAAGTTGGTTTCTATCAATTTTTTTCGTAGACCCAATATTAAAGCGTTTGGGTCACTGGATGTGTTCTACGACCTGCGAATTGGTCATCTCGAACGCATCTGAACAACAGTTTTGCATTTAATATTTATTGTACAATCTGACCACAATTGCGACCGTTAATGAAGAGGCTGAAGAGTTATAAAGAGTATTATATCTTCATCTATATTTTATTTTAAGTTTCATTCGAAAATTCTTTTTCGAGCAGGCTTTGAAACTGCCGAACCGATTTTGATGAATTAGTACACAAATAGAAAACTCAAAGATTATTTGTACAGCGGTATGAAAACGGGCATTAATATTAATTTTTACCTAAAACTCGAGCTGTGTAGAAACCAAATGTTATATTTTTATGTTCAGTTTAGTCGGACTCAGTTTAGACTTGATATTATAATAGATGTCTCAGATGGCAGGTACAAAAAGATTCATGGTTACCGTCACTTAAAATTAAGTATCCTTCCATTTCCAAGATCACTATTTTTATAACATTCTTGTAAAAATGATTGAACAATCAGAAAAAGGACAGAAGTAATTACAATGGATGTTTTTTAATATGTTATTTAATCGGCTCTGTGAAGGTTGCCAGTTAGATACTAACGTAACAATAACTTACTTGTATAAAAACTTTGTACTACGAGCTAACCGGTTTCTGCAGATTTTTCTTAGTTGAAGAAAATTTGAACTTTACATTAATAATTAAGCGACAGTTACGTGTCAGGTAATTGCGTATTTGCAATGGCTTCTTAAGAGTTTTGTTCCATTATATTCATGGATTAAGTAAACACTATATTATGAATTTTCTCGTTGATAGTTTTGTTTGGACGATAAAGTTACTGGACAGGGCAATGTGCATGTCTTAGGGGCGCTTCCCACATGGAGGGGCCGGTTAAATGGCAAGGCCAGCTTGTACTAAATTCTACGAACACTAAGCATGTGCTTACAGGCTTTTTTTTTTTTTTTTTTATTAATAATTAGCAGGCGTTTGTCTTCCATCTCACCTGATGGAAAGTGACGATGAAGACGAGGATCGTACACGCCTGTCTAAGAGGTACCTATTCACTCTACACTTGAAAGCTCCAGGGTTATATT
The DNA here is from genome assembly GCA_923062675.1 of Marasmarcha lunaedactyla. Taxonomy (NCBI): domain Eukaryota; kingdom Metazoa; phylum Arthropoda; class Insecta; order Lepidoptera; family Pterophoridae; genus Marasmarcha; species Marasmarcha lunaedactyla. The sequence goes on along the minus strand of OV281339.1, from coordinate 3,673,156 downwards.
TGTCTGGAAAAACAGACGCAGGCAAATCGTTCCACTCTTTGGCAACACGAACCAAAAATGAGCTATCGAACCGTTTAGTTCGGCTCATAGTTTGCAGGTGGGCTCATTCGGCAAGACATTCTGCACATATTTGACTTTGCCGCTCGGCAGTCTAGATTAGTGCCACAGCCTGAATATGTGGGTTGTGTTTCAATGTTAGTTTTGGGGTATCGGCTGTAGTAACGCAAGACTCCGAAATATGAGAGGCAATTTATCATTTTGGGATAAACATTGATGTTCCCATTAAAGTCGTGTTTCCTCATATTTTAGCGTGTTCCTATTAAAATATTTGCGCAATTCGATCCCATACAAATGACGCATTTGTTCAGGAAGTTAATTAATTAGTTAAATTAATTCACAGGTGACATAACACACCAGGGCTATGAGAAGAAGCGCCTCCGGCTGCTCACGCCGTACATCGCGCCGCAGCAGCCCCCAGGTGAGTCCATGGCCTCAGTCTAGGCTGCCCGCTGCTAACCCTAACGCCCGAGACCGCGAGTACTGACTTCGCTTCCTATTGCCACAGGAAAGAAAAGAAGCAGTATGGTGACAGTACTCGAGATAAGGAATATGTTGTAGTTGCCAATTAATAATTTCTATTGTTTTATATTTGGTTAATTGATTAATTGCCTAAAGTTAATAATTTTTGAAAGGACTTGATTTTGTTATTACGACTTTAATAACGAAGCGCTGCTCGTACATTACTGCGGGGCATTCGAGACGCGTCACTTAGTTTCTAGGCGCGTTTTAATCGTCGGTACGAACTCACCTTACTGCTTGTTTCCTCCACTGTCCCATTACTGATGATGGCACCTTCTCACACCAGTACTTACGAGTCCAAGGTCGCTCCAAGCCCTGGGGTCAAATGTCAATTGTCTCCGCCGATGTCCGCTGGCGAGGCGCCTCCAACGAGTGTCAAACGATAGGGTCACCTCCAATCTGGATGGACCTAATGTTTAAATTTAGAACGCGGGATCGATGACTGCCAAATCAGTGATATTCCGCGATTATAGATTTAAACACATTGAGGCAATAGAGAATAACAAAAACATTGATATGAGTAATGATAAAACTTGTCTATGTAATTATGAATGATATCAGAACTCGTTGTTTCGCTCATCGTACCCAGCTGTCATCGGCGGAGATTACATTCATGGTTTTTTTATTTCCTATGTTGTCCCCTCTGATTATTTATTTACATTTACTGTTGTTTTTTGTTTTGGTTTAGTTAGTATTACCGAACACGCACGTAAACCACACTTTGTCACTCGAGGCATTGAACCGGCGTCACTTTACGGCAGTCCCACCCAGGGCACGGTTTATAAGAATACAGCTTCCGCTTTTCACGGTGGGTTCCTGGTAGATTCAGAGGGTGTATTGTGCACAGGATCCTAGCATTGTTTCGGCCACTATTAGAACGTCCTTTACGATTGAACTGGTGTCATATACTCCCATTCTAAACAAAATCATCGCTTCTTACTAACCCGTGCATTACTTATATTTAAGGACCTGTACACACTAAACAATTGTAATATAAATATTTACGCCTTTGCTTTGAAAACAAGGTTTTCCTGTTGATTGTTTTTCTCGTTTAACAATATGAACCTTCATAATGTTCACATCGTAGTTGTAATCGCCGCTGCGTGTAGGCTACTGAATTGCGTCCAATATTTTGCACTAAGTGTTTGTCCAACGCAAATATGTTCTAAACAAAGAAATGTAATATGATGTAATAATGTCATTAGCATTTGTCGTTGTACGTGCAACGAGCATGTACAAGTGGGGTACCGGTGGCGGATCGGTAACGACACGGCACGGTGACGTCACGGAAGTGGCAAGACGCGACGTGACGTGACGACGCGACGGTGGTGAAATCGTTTCGCGCCGCACCGCGCTTCAACACTCACAGCTTTATGCCGATACTCCTAATGGCTTCACAATGTAATCCACTTTTTATCACCGACTGTCCATTATATATTCAAATATTTTGTGACTGATTTTACATCGAGCTGTCCAATCAAATGACGCTAACTCGCAATCCATGGTACAGGTGTGAACCCTGCTCCATTTGAAATCAGTGAATTAAACTTGCTTTGTTGCACGATGCGTAAGATAAGCATGTAAAGGGTTTTTGGCGCCATTTGAAAATGCGAGTTTTAGAAAATATAAGTTATTTTAACCCAAATAATGTTTTGAATTTAATATCGAAAGAATATAGATTAGAAAACTTAACAAACAAGCAAAAACTTATTATAAAATATATTACATTTTATAATATTAAGTAGCTTACTGACATTAAAAATATTTCTTTTATTATGACAGCGTGCACATAAACGCATTATCTACGTAGCTATTATATTAGGTCATCACATATGAAATTGACGTTTTGTAAGGGAGGAACTGAAAGTAAATTTTTTTTAATATATTTATTTCATCAAACTATGTACCATTGCTATCTATGCACTTTTGCCATCTCCTCGGTAGTTCATAGATCCCTTTACTAAAAAAAACTATTCACGGACGGGAATCAATAAAATCTTTAAAGGCGCTTTGGACCATCGGAGTTGAATTTTTCCCTTGCAAGAAGTTATTCGAATTTCGAAAAAAATTGTAATCTGTTGGAGCAAGGTCCGGGGAGTACGGCGGATGTCTTAGACATTCCTACTGAAGCTCCTCTAATTTGGTAGCCATCTGTTGTGCAATGTGTAGTCTAGCGTTGTCCTGAAGCAGCAGTGGCCTAGAGCGATTGACCAGCCTCGGTTGTTTAGCAGCTAGCTTTTCCATCATGGTTTGCAGTTTCTGACAATAGACATCCGCCGTAATCGTCTGGCCAGATTTAAGAAAGCTGTAGTGAATGCCACCGGCACTAGTCCACCAAACGGTCACAAGTAACTTATTTTTTGAGTCAATTTTCGCTTGGGGCAGGATTTGGTTGGTTCGCCAGTGTTCAACTATTGCGATGAGCGTTTCCGATTGTCGTACAGGATCCACTTTTCATCACAGGAAATGATTCGATTTAAAATCCTTTTATTATTGTGCTGGTTGAGTAATGTAACGCAGCAGTTGACGCGCGTTTGTCGGTTTGCTGCACTCAATGCGTGAGGTACTCACCTCTCTAACTTTTTCACCTTCCCAATTTGCTTCAAGTGGATTAAAAAAGTTTTGTTACTAACACCGCATCCTACAGCTGACTCGGACGTGGTTTGCGATGGATCCGCTTCCGCTTCAATTCTTCATTATCAACTTTGGTCTCCGGCCGTCTACGGGGTTGTTCTGCAGGTCGAAATTTCCAGAACGAAAACGTTGGAACCAAAAACGCACTGTGTTTTCTTTTGCGATACCGCCGCCATACACATCATTAATACTTCGAGCCGTTTCTGCAGCACTGGTGTTACGGTGGAACTCGTACTCGTAAATAACGCGATATTTCAAGTTTTCCATTTTGTAAACCAAGTGACGCAAAGAAAACACCAAAAGAGGAAAAAACAATTGAATTACGGTTTTCGAAACACAAATGCGTGAGTAAATATCTGCATAAATTTGAAATTGGAATTCTTAACCAGAGAGGAGATAATCCAGACCAAAGTGGCCAGTACGACAAAACGCCAATTTTTTTATGTAAGGACCTAATAAAGTCTGAACGCCCGTACAATTTTTAGTATGATTTATTCGTTGTAATTCCACAAGTCTTATTCGGCGGCTCGTAGCAGCTATTTAGAAAACTGTTGATTTTTCTTGTCTGAAATATTTCTTTTCTGTAGATAAATGATTTAAATATTTTTTTATGTCAAACACCCAGTTACACGTTTCACTTCCGGAAGACACTAAAACCAAACGTTTACTATGTTGGTCTTTGTCACAGCTGAGCAAGCCGGCTGACGAATCTGTTTTAGTCTAGAAAACGTTCTGACTAATTGCTTGTAACTAAATATGCAAACGAGGAATCAGTAATTTTTCTCGGAACCATCTTTACCGGTGTTACTCTATACTATTGACGGATTCGTGGTTCGCTCTACTGCATTAATTAAACTACTTTTCCAATATTTACACAGTTTACTGCAAATTGGTCTACAGTTGAAGATATTACGTTCGCTCGTAAAAAAGTAGTGGGCTTCAGTAGCAATTGTCACACAATAAACTCATCGGAGCGAGGGAGTAGACTAATTGAATGACGCGACTGGTGCAAATAAAATTCAATCTTCTGTCATTGACCAGACGACGTTGCTTCACCTCTTTGAGATGAAATTTCTAGAACTGAAGCGTTATTATTGGAAATGTAACATAACTTGGCGCAGAGAATTGCATGAGAATTGCACAAGCCTCTATCGGGATAGTCTGTGCAGCTCGCGGCGTCGAAAAGGCTTATCGCGCTGGAAATGTTTGAGAAGCAATTCTATTTCTAGTATTATTAAAAATTGTTTTCCATTGCTTGATGCAGGGAAATAATGTATATGGAAGGCGCATTCAATTCTACCATGTCTTCAATTGCTTCTATTGTGCAGTATCTTGCTTTTGATCTTCAATCAAGAACAAGTTTACCGAAGATCCCTTGCACATAGATAACATCTAAGAGGTTTGAAATATTTCTTTTCATTAAACTTGGTACTTCAATGTATCTAATAAGTAAAGGGATTTCAAATTTAAGTAAGCTATCTTTGACTGCTATAAAACCTGAGTCGTATCTTGTTATGTACGTTAAGATAACTCTCGAATGGCAAAGTTATTTATTAAATTAATAGCGAGTCAGAGATTCTATGTCGGCGCTACCTGTGACGCTTTCTCAAGTATATTTATGGACGGAAACGGTCAATATTTTGTTTTAGAAACGAAGCGTTTTGATACTTTCCCTGGTGAGCGTCACTGGTTTTCTGCTGTCTCAAAGTGTTAACGGGTATAAATGTGCTGTAAGCGCCATTTCGGCATTTTCACATTCCATAACAGTCGGGAAATGGAGACTTTCAGAAAGCGAATTGAGTTTTTCACCGTTACCGTGTTGAATACCAAACGAACCGCTCAATTCTGCAATGAGCGCTTTAATTTGTGGGTAAATAAGCAGGGCCTGCATTTCGTGAGTGTTGGGTTTCTTTTCTGGCTGGACGGGTTATTATTTATTCACATATAATCTGGCTCAGTTGTTATTTATAGAAACGGTTCATATCTAAAGCGAGTGCTGGTTTGAGCACGTAGAAGGGCGTATCGATCGCGGGCGGCGGCTGCAGCGTGGCTGGGGCGCTATCAGACGACGACCTCAGGTGATAACCCGCGCGTTGGGCGCGAGCGAGGTGCCACGCCACCCGAAATGACACCATTGTTTGAACGATAAAGAACGCTATCGGTTACAATCCCCCACGGCCCGTTTACTTGATGTGCCTCTATTGACACACACCAATTTGAGGACCTTTTTGTTGTGTACACATCACATGACACTCACAACACAAGGACACTGCCTTAATTTTTGTTTTCCCACCTTTTTTCGTTTCGTTTATGTATATATATATTGTTTTAAAGGCATTTGACCCATTTTTTAATACGAACCAGCATGTTGTCTGCCATTCGGACGCAGCTTCCGTGTCAAAGTGAATGAGCCCACTGTTACAAGTAAACACAACGTGTTTTATTCGAGATTTAAGCATAAAATAAACCTATATATTTAACAAAGTGTGTATTTAACCCATAGTCGTAAAGAATTTCAGCGAAGATAGTTCGTCTATATTTAGAGAGTAGAAAGTGCGTGATGCAATTATAAACGGTGGAAAGTAAATATTTGTGAGTTCGTTGGAGTGAATTGTTTTTGAGATGCGTGACGAATTCGACGTATCACGCACTTTTTGCTGACAGGGCGTTCACCTATAACGACGATGCCGCGTTCTACCTGTATGATCGACCACAGACGCAGCAACTGAGAATCTAGATGATCAGTTTTTTGTGTTCCTAACTTTCTTACCTTAACCGTTGTGCCGCGGGTGTCCAGCGAGCAGTGGCGGCGGGCGCGGGCCGCGCGGCGATGCCAGCTCGCGCCAGCACACCCGCAACCGCCGCACCCACCGCCGTGTCACTCACAACGAGAAGCGATACCACTCAGGTATCTCTGCTTGGATACAACCTTTGGAATGCCTTAGTTTTTAATCCTAGTATATGCACTGCAAGCTAATTTATCGGCCGCTATTTTTTTTATCGTAGAAGCCTGTTTTGAGTGGATTTTGATTTCTAGATTTAGATTTGTGTTTAGTGATTTTAATCATTAAGATATCATAATATTATTTAAGAAATCTGCTGTTTTCTTGTACAAATAAAACAAGTGGCCTTGATTGATAAATGGAGTTCGATTTATAGCTAATTACAAAGCTCACTTGCCGAAGTTTCTAAACATTGTAAATATGAAACGGTGTAAAATGCAGTATTGCAGCTGACTGTTTTACAGAAAGACAAAGAGTTTGCTGCAACTTGGACTTCAGGCTTGGAATTAGGACAGGGTTTTCGTTTTGTACTGAACAAAACACGTATTTTTTTGTGTATAGGTATAATTAAAAAAGTCTTCAGTGCCATTTATTTCACAATAATAATCATTTTGAATACCCACTGTATTATCACTATTGATATAAGCAGACCTTAGTATCTTGATAAGGATACGATTATTTAATATAATAATATTACGTTAAAAATAGCATTACTCATTTACATTTACAATAATATCGAATAACATTCTGCAATGTGATGTAAACTAAACGTAAAAGTGCTATTATTGTCCGTAAAGTTCCAACGGATTTAGGGCAAGAGTCGATCTAAAAAACTCTAACATGATATAGCACCGGCGGCGGTGGCGGTAATGTATACGAATATCATTTCGTAACGGGATCACGGCACAAGCTGCGTGCGCGCCTCTAGAATAGTAATTGCTTGAGTGGTTTTTTTGTTTGTTATCGTTACTAATTGTGAGATTGGGATCCGCTCCGGTGCAGTTTAATTACTCGTATTTTGAAATTTTACCAGCGAAAATTCCTACCGTCTATTGTAATGAATGCATGGAATTCAAAAAAATATTGGCGTACTACTAAGTTTGCTCTTGCAATTTCGAAATGGCACCGGATATTTGAACGGTTAATGTTTTAAGTAGTCGAAATGCTTCCTTATCTGTACGTCCAGTGCTGAGTAAGAAGGGAGTGGTTTGTATATATCTGTCTCTATCTAGCAGAACTTGAACAATGCACTTCGCAGGCAAATATGCGCCTGCGCTCCTATTGTGCTACTAATTTTAACACTAGCGCATTAGTTATTTGAATTATTGTTTTGTTATCAACACCGTTAATTGATCACTTTTGTTTGTAAATGAATTGATTTTACTTCCACTGCTTCCATTATCGAATATTTATTTATTAATAGTACACAAAGATGGCTGCCATCGTAAAAGCGATAGAGTAGTTTGTTTTATTTGATTTTTCTAGAACGCTGGCCAGATTATGTACACATTGAGAAACGGTTTTTATAGTCTCTCGTATGATCACTAGTGTGAAATTGGTTGTTATCATTTGTTTTTCTTTAAATTTATTTTTAATACCAAGGCGAATTGGTAACACAAATGATTCATTCAAGTGTGCGTCGTGTTATCTGTTAAACTCTTATTACAAGGTCATAGGAATGCAATTTGCTTAGCGTGTGGCTCGTTTAAATATAATTTAAAAGTACTTACAAATAACACAAACAGTGACATTGCGTATGATTCCACTTTTCCTGGATGAATGTGGAATACTTTGAAATGTAAGCATTTTTGGATCGATTCCAAATGTTCAAACGATTATTATACGCACATTGTATGATTAGAAAGTGAGTAATGAGATATGTTGTAGGTACCTGTTGGTAATTTATATGCCAACAAGTAGTTATATAGAATTTCACCATCGAATTATCGGTTGTTAGTTACTTAATGGGTTGTGAAGGAAATGTGCGCTTGGCCATGGCGTGATAGATCGCCGCGTACGCGAGGTCGAGTTATGATTAGTTGTAATTAGATTTGGGGTCATTAGCGCGAAACTTCTGTGGGCTTAGAAGATGCGCTTGAAATAAACTGGTTTATTTTCATGTTTTTGTTTGAGACGGCTACACAATACAGAAGAATTTATTATATAAATTAGCTAAATTATTCACCGTATTTACTAAATAATATTACTCAATACAAAACTGTTATTAAAGAAAAACAAAACAAATTTTATTATCATTTCCCTTCATGTTTTCTGTTATGAAACTATTGCTCATTTTTAGGATTATTGATTTTCTCCAGGTTCCATTCCATAGACTATCTGTCACTACCTTTGTTCCATATATAGCTGATATGAAAATCCAAACATACCTCACCCATGGTTATGAGTTCTGGTTACGGTTGAATCTGACAAATAATACTGGGTGATCTCTTCAAAAGTCAATTTCAACAGTGTATGTTTGCTCAGATCGCCGGCGAACCGGAGTAAAAAAATCCAGATTGTCGTCGATTACGACCTCTCGGTGCTTTAAAGTAATAATGTTATGTATATCCTTAAATCAATTGCGAAGTTCATAATCGTCGATCCAGCCGAACGTTTTAGTATATTTGTTGGTTAGTATCGAAATAACAGCTGTAGAATTTTTTAGTTAACTATTGTATTTATGAATAACTGCTATTGAATCTTCTCAGGAAATGATTATAAATGTTTGAAATCAGCAGTTTCTGATCGGATAATATACAGCCTAAATGGCGATCCAACATTTTGTCATTCAAGATGTTATGTCTACGTGATACGAGAAAGCTATTTAATCACTTGAGTACTTGTTGGGTATATATAAATACTGTCAAAGCGAAGTAGGTATGTAAGATAGGCATACAAGGTAAGCTTAAACTGGTTTCTGATGATCCTTCTGTTACAGGCTAAAGTGATAAGGTGAGACTCGGAATTCTGGTAGGTACGAGTATAACTACTGGGTCGAAACAGGACCATAATCGGGGCTTGTGGATTACATCTTAAGCAGACATTGGTGATTCACGAGATTTTCATTTCCGGAATTAATCGTTTCTAAACCACTTACCTTGGACGCTTTGACCATAGTGTATTTTTTTATTTGTTTCAATAATGTAACATTCAAATAATGATATAGGTGTTTAGATAAGCATAAATTTCCTATTGCTATTTTCTGCAGTCACAAGCGTGGTTCCGGTTTGCCGACTGAGCAACAGTACTCGTCCGCTACATGCGGGCTCATAAACTGTCCAACATTGGTTTGCTTTTAAAGAAGTGGTTAATAATTTAGCTTTTTATGAATTCACTGCAACTTTGTTCATTATTGGCGTACTATGTTTCGTCTCGGCTAACGGAAATTGTAAAGAATTTAATTCCGCTCGTTTGCCGTCGGGTTTATGCAATAAAATGGAAAGATAAGCAAATTGTTAGAACGCATCGCGTGCGTTATTATTGGATAATTAGCATTTTATTGGTCTATTTGACCTTGAGATTCGCTAACAATCGCAAGAAATTTAAATTCATGTATGAATCTGTGCGTTTGCTTAGTCACGTCGTAGCAAGTCATTGTCCAGACATGTAATGTGTCCTAGTAGCGCCGCCTGACTGCGCTCAGTACTGGCTGTTTGCATACAACAACCTTACGCTGATGCATAATTTAAAATGGCCGCGGAAGATGCGTGACGAATGTCAGTTGACTCAGAATGACATGTTGACATTTCCATGAAAGTAAACAGCTTGCTTTTATAATACGTTCCTAAAGGTCTATGTTTTAATAAAATCCTGGTTAAGGATGTATGTAAGGTCAAATCCACAGTACATCTATTTATTTTTAAGGTTTTTTTTTATTGAAAAAGGTTTAGACGTTTGTCTTCTATCTCACCTGATGGAAAGTGACGATGAAGACTAAGGTGTTACACGTCTATCCACGAGATACCTATTCACTCGACGCTTGAAAGAACTAGGACTATAGTTTTCTGGAAAACAGACGCAGGCAGTTCATTCCACACCTTGACGACCCACACCAAAAAGGAACTATCGAAGCGTTTGGTTCGACTTCTTGGGATATCTACCATGAAGGGATGGAAGGTCTGTCTGCGTCTAGTAGTCCGATGCAAGAAGGGTGTGGGTTCAACCTGATCAAAAAGAGCATTCGCGCACTCTCCAAAATGTAATCCGTAGAAGACTGCGAAACTGGCAACTTTCCGACGATGGTCGAGGCTTTGCAGATTTTTGGTGGTGAGGTCTAAGTTGTTAATAATTTTTCGGGCTCTTCGGTCGACTGCGTCCATCACTCTAGTTGGTACTAAGGTTCATTTTCATGTGGAAATGTCAATGCCCAATCATTCCTGTTCGAATTTTATAATTTGTCATGAAAAAATTATGTCATCTTGATTAATAATTTACGATTTTTAATAAAAGCAATTTGATATTTGTGTAAAATTTTTATTGTATTGAATTATGCATAAATACTTGAATGAAAAAGTGACTGCATCTATCATCAACGATAACGCATATTAGGTCGTTATATACCTATATATATATTGTCAAGTGCTGCGTTGCCGCGTTTACGTTTCCACTATGGTGGACGTACTGAGTTGAACAGCAGTTCACAGAAAGCTACTGAAACGTCAAACATAAACCGCCAATATCTCCATAACGACATCGGCAACAGCGGTTTTCTTTTCCGTGAAAAAATGTATGAAGTTTCTGAAAATCATTTTTTTAGTTCGATTTCGTCAACTTCCGGTACGAATAACACGGAGTTAAATGAGGCTTTTATTCTCAAATATTTCTTTCAAATCATCGGCTAAGTCCCTTTTTCTTTTTTCCAATCGATGCAGTGTAATCAACTCTATTATATATTCCAAATTTATCGAAAGTTAGACAAGTAGATATATTTTATATACATCCTTAAATGACTATTTGTATTGGCATTGTAGTTTTTTTTTGTTTTTTAAACGTTTATTAGCTATAATTAGAGACGATCCAGTTCATATTCGTGTAAAATAGTGCAGTTTCTATACTTTCTCTAATAATAATTACAATTATCTAGTTAATAAAAAAAAATCAGTATTTTGTTCTGATTCGTCGAGAAATTAGTTTTTGAATTATATCAGCTATTTTCATATCCTTTAACAAAAATGATTAGGTCTTAGTTTGAACAGAACTTGCGAAATTCTCGGGATACCTACTAACCGAGGGTGTGTCGAAGTACTCAGTTGGGTTTCGGGTTAAAATTCAACATCAAATTCCGTGGAAAGTTAGATTCGAGCACTTGTTGATTAGGGAATTTAGTATCGTAAATTTAATAGTGGTAATTTTATTACTGAATCTCCAAAACACATAATCAATCATTAATTGTAACGTCTGTAATAACAAAGGTATAACTCGTTACGAATTTCAAATCGAGAACGGTCCAACAGTCAATAGCGCTAAAAATTAATGTAAATTTTTTTGTGAACCACGTGTCGCAAAATAAGGACAGCATAGTTTAGCGCAGCCTCAACTCAATAGGAACCTTGTCGTAGTTAGTCATCACTTTTTGCAGGTTTCTCTGCATTTTTTATGCTAATGTTACATTTTCTGTTATGACCGCCAAACTTGTTGAGGTCTTTGTATCTTTTTTGCACCCTCTCTAAGAATTTAGGTTTCCTTGGTAAATATAAAATAAATACTATTTTCGAATTAGTAATTGTTGTTAATTTCAATAAAATTGCTAAAAAAACTATATATTAGGTTTGGTTGTTCAGATAAATATTTGAAAATGTGCCGCGTTCGGTGTTATGTAAACGGGTAATAAAAATTTCTAATTCGTGATTAGTTTTAAATGTCGTATATATTAACTTCTAAATATCACAGAATTCTAGAAATTTACGATAATTTTATAACTAGTTTTCTATTTAAATTTGACAGCCTGGTGTGTTTTTGTGTCGGATTTGATGATAAGATTAAAACAAATTCGTGATAACTATTTGGGCTCGGAACTTAGGCTTTTTATTTCAAATATAGGGGTATTTATATTTCGAATTTTTATCCATCATGGAATTAAAAATCATCCTGTAGGCTCTCGAAATAGGTGTCTCGTCCATTTCCCATATCTACCTGGGTCTATATTTAAAGCCTTTTAGCATATTTTCGTCCAAATATGTGAGATCGAGTTGCAAATGGTAAAGGGCGGTCCGTTTGAACGGTTTATCTATTGAATACAATTGTGTCCGCAATCTGATTGGTTCTTAAAATGCTGCGAAATAGAAGTGGTTTTCGTTTGCGCTGAAAGTATCGATTCCGAGCGAGAACTTTGCGACTGTGGAGCGTCGTATTTGGAGGACCGCGAGGACGCTGCGGCGAGTACTGTACCTACAGTTCGTGATTTAAGATCTGTTTTAATAACTTAAAGTTTGTGCTTATCTGAAATTTTACATATTTAGGTACAAACATAGTTTTCGTACGGGGTAATCAATTTTGGTGTAAATGTCGCAAGCGGATTGTTCAATTAAACATTCAACTAAACAGCTTCACATTTGTAGGCTTCAATTTTCAAAGTGGCGTTTCGCCGTGTGCTACCGCGCCTTCGCCGGGTGCTACCGCGCCACGCTCGGCTCGTACAAATGGCTACCAACTATAGGTATTTTGTAAGTGGTCAGTAGCCCTGTCTCATATGCCGAAGGTCCCAGGCTCGAGTCCTGGCCGGGGCATTAATTTGTGTGATGAACACAGATGTTTGTTCTCGGGTCATGGTTGTTGATAGTTATATATGAATGTTTATTCTGGGCTCCCCCCCCCCAGTTCGCTGTATGGTCATCCATAACAAAAGCTCTGCTTACTTTGGGACCATACAGTTGGTGAGTTTGTCGGGGTCTTTAAAAAAAATCGCATAATCCTTGCTTAATAATAAACTTTTACACATGGCGGCTAACCAGTTAGCTGTATACATTTATTGACCCATCCGCTGCGGCTTAAACACAGTCTCCGTAATGTTTGATATTCTTTGAATTAGTTTTGACGTTTTATTTGTCATTTACAAATCTATAATAAAATTAAGCCCTGGATATTTTTGTAGACTGTTCAATTGCAACAACTTAAATAACGGTGTCAGTTGTGTAAATCCAACTATTCTTAAATATGTTATAATAAACTAATATTATACGCTATTTAAAATGAAATACCCTGAAATGGTGACCCTTATAATTTACTCCGTGTCCTACAGGAATGTTCATTTTACCTTCTCGGTTAAAGTTCTTCGTTTATCCGATAGACGAATTAGCGAGCAGTATATTCAGCTGGTAAAACTGTGGTTCTTTATAGTATTGTTAATAAAGAGTATACACAGTGAGCTTCTTCCTCGATGTCGTGGTGTGTAATGATGCAATGAACAAAAGTGGCAGGGCGCCACTTATAAATAATATTGACACTTGTAGGTGACAAATGATCGACTCCCATATAAGGAGATTCCTATGCCCTTGTGAAGAGGATTACATATACAGTGCAACCTTAATATAATGTAAGTACCTCAATATAACCACTTCCTCGATTTAACAAACTCTTTGTAATCTCCTTAAATTGTCCATAAGAGTCAATGAAAAATATATCTTTACATTGCGAACATTTTTTGCGAACAACCTCTTTATTAATGACATATAGACAGGTTATCCGCTCTCAAAATTGGCAACGCAAATGCAAGGCATTTGCCCGCTATTTGTCTATCTGTCGCTACTAGTCTTGTGCAACCCAGTGTAACGGCTAAACGTCAAACAAAACTTATTCCCTATTCTGTGTTTTTAATACCGTACAATGCTTTCTTGTGTGTTTAGACAGTGTACTAATTACACTGTTTCTGTTAAAGAAAGAATAAACGTACAATTTTTTTATAACTATCTTATTTATTATTTTATTTTGCTATTTAAAATGACGTTTTAAAATTGACATGGTTATTCGTTTCAAGACACTCGAAGAGCGAGATGTAATATGATTTTGTATGTGGGAGTAAAAGAGACAACGCTACAGAGTTTCGACACTTTACGTACTACGTCACGTACGCTCGCGGCCAATTAGTGCGAAGCAACGTCACGAAGTACATTGGTATCTCTTTCTTACAACAAGTGAATCGTATTATTCTTTCCTTCTCCCACAAATTATATTACTCTATATATCGGGTAGGTATCTATAGCTACGTTGACGCCGTTTTTTTGTGCGGTTATGTTTGGGTATGACTTGTCTATATGTAATAATATGTCATTACTCTTTATAACGAATTTTGTCAACCCAAAACCTTTATATAAAGTCCCACCAATGTACGACTCTAGTATGTGATCCATGTCGCGACAGGTTTCGACACGCTTCTGTTCGTGAAACATTCATTATTGTTTGATGGTTTACCTCTTATAACGAATTTTAGACCAACCTACCCTCAACATAACAAATCTCAGTTCAACGAATTACTTGATATAACGAATATTTACTTGTTCCCTTCCGATTTGATACGTCGAGGTTGCACTGTATAATGAAAATTTTGATATATTTATTAATTGAAGCAATACATCGGCAGCCTCAAGCATATAGGGAACCCATCTTCAGGCCGAAAAATCCCGGGTCCTTCATGTACCAACATGTTTGTTTCACGTGTTATGATGATAGTTACATAAATTAATTAACCGTCGCTTATAGATTTGTTGTGATTGATTTGATGATTCATGATTTTTTTAATAACAGGAGCTTGTAAATGAGCGCCGAACAAAATCGTAAATCGATATCAGTCAAGCAAATGTGAGAAACAAGTTACATGCTACGCTTATAGACTTCGAACAGAATTATATCAGAACCTCGAAAGTGAACATGAGATACAATATAATTTACTTCAAACAGCAACTTCATTTTGAGCTGATACAAGGTTGTTCTAGACTAACTTTAACACAACTAAGTTGCTCGTTAACAAGTATGTAATGGAATATTTAGCTGTGCTTGCGTAATGCGTCGTACATTTAACAGATCGTTTTAAATCGGTGTCGTTTAAAATGCAATATCGTCAGTTGGTTGAAGACAAATCTTACGAGCTAAATAAATTATACTTGAGCCTTTTTAGCCTTTGAACGTACGGAACCCCTTTCCTTGGGGGAAGCCGTTCGGGAATCGAAAAACAAATTTATACACCCGCTTGAGAAGTCTCGGTAAATCAGTTACATAAACAAACTTAAAAGTTGATTTCTATGAAATCGACAAGATAATCACATTTTTCTTGAAGCGCTAAAACTTCAGTAGATATCTGTAAATAACCCTTGTAAAACGCTGTTCATAAATACACACGGGTCAGCTGTTATCCGCCTTGCACAACTGCTGGGCTTCAGTCATTCGCCCCACGCTGCGCCACCACGTTAAGGAGTCGCCTGTTTCTTGATATTTCCCTCAAAACGGGACACCTTTGAAACTAGTCGCGTAACATGGCTTTATGTACGTCTGTCCGGAGATGAGCTGTCGCTTCGAAACGAGCTCTTAATGGCTTCTGACAACTATGATTTAATGAAAGCGTGCTCGATGTTAGGCTTAGCTGTGGGATTGTTTGTATTGACTTCGAAATTGCTAGATTATAATACTTAGGGGTTGTGTTTTAATTTTTTTTAAAAACTTTTGGGTTATTTTGAGACTTAGTAAATTAACCGAATATTTGCGTGGTAGGTACTATTATTTAGCATCTGTGATCGCAAAAGATTAACTTTATCATAATCTCTATCGATTGATATTGTGTACGTACGTATTCGGTAACAAAGTGACAATCGACGAACTGAATACTAGTTTTTTGGCTTCACTTCCCAAAAAATCCATTAAAAACATACATTTTTCTATAATCTCTGGAAGGTTTCATTATTTTTGAACATCCCATAATAAACATTATACAGTGTGTCCCGAAATTCATAACTGGGGTCGTAGTGACACTCAAAATCAGGTGGGCGCTTTGTTAAAAAAAATTCCAGTATTATTTTTCTTCCTCATCTTACATTTATCTCAATTTGTCGTTCTCCTGACGCGGCTGAGAATAATACTTGACCGAGTTCCTGTAAGAAGCGCTCGTAACTCTTCAAAAGGTGTTTTATCTCGCTTTTCCCTTCTCGAAATTTAAATTTGGCGTTATATTCGAAACTCTTATTATATTAAGATACAGTACAAACATCATCCATACGGTATCAAAGCCTTTTTGATCTTGTTATGTTGCCATAAGGTTAATGCAATATTGAATAAAGCAATGAAGTAAGAAGGTTCTGTGAAAGTTTTCTGTTACGTAATGTTTTATAAGGTTGTGTTTGCCCAGAGAGTCGTAAAAGCGGTTGGTATTTTAATAAGATAACCTTAATTAAGTTTTTAGTCTGTTCTTGGACCACAAACTCAGAATTACATTGCTTTATAGAGGTACATAAGTAATGATATGAGTCTATAAACTTTAGTATATAAATGTAAGGTAGTTCGCAAAATAAATTTGTGACAAAGATTCGACAAAACCGCGGAACGGCGTGACGTCACCAGGCGTTAGTCACCTGTTAGCATATAGACCAATCTGATGACGACCGAGTGATGTAGTAGTAAGTAGCCTTGCCTCATACGTTCTCGGGTCATGATTGTTTATATTTATATATGTATGTTTATTCTGAGTTCCCCCCCCAGTTCGCTATCCATATCAGTACGGTCATCCATAACACAAGCTCTGCTTACTTTGGGGCCATACAGTTGGTGTGTTTGTCTGGGGATTTATTATTATTATTATTATATTATTAATCTAGCCAGGCTTAATTCTAGAACTTGGAACACTTCGACTTAGTACTAGACACAAAGTTTATATTTAGAGAGTTTGGTGCCGTGCTCGAGAAGCCGTTATAGACTTGTATTTATGCTTGTTAGTGAAGACAGTGATGTTATTTATACTCTTTTATACGGAACTTGCGACCTACTTCCGAAGTTAATAAATTATTTCCTGACATATTTATCAATAGATGGATATTATATTGTATATAGTATCTAATAATAAATAACACGAGGGTGTGTCAATTGGACAGTTAACCGACTTATTAGTTAGATTGCTACTTGTTTTAGCTTTCATTATATGAACGTTGATTAGTGGGGGTACTTATAGCGTTTAATTGATTGATATCATATACATATTATTGACGATGAACGAATTAATGAAATGATATCTTACACATATCGAAAACCCTACAAAAAACTTAGCAGTTTGTATTGTATAAGTTTATTCGAATATAGTTAGACGACATTAAAGTCTTTTATCGAAAGGAACAAGTTTCAAAATTATGAGTTCCACGAAAATTAAGTGTTGTGGTCTGTTTTACAGCGCTCAATTTATATGACCAATTAAAAACTTGTTACGAAGAGGTGACGAGAGTTTATTTGCAGCAACTCGTACGCAGTCTCGACTCAATAGATTCCTAGTCTTAATAAATGCTAATTGTAACCCTCAGATTTTTCGTAAATTTTTTTACGTGACCAAGCTAATAACCTCTCATTCACTCACTCATTCATTCTCAGTCACTCATTGCTTTGGTAGTTTAGACAGGTACGTCAATTCCGAGATAATAGGTCTTTACCTATGAATCTGCCGTTTTGCCGTACTGGCCATTTCAAATGAAAATATTTTTTTTTTTGACTGATAATTCTCAATCCACGGCTGAATTAGCAGCAGCTTTCGACGTTAGCATCAAAACAATATTGGTCCATTTGCGTCAAATTGGCAAGGTAAAAAAGCTTGACAAATGGGTACCCCACGAACTCAATGACCGCCAGCGCGAAGTACGCGTGGAGACGTGCCTTGCACTGCTCAGCAGGCATACAAATGAAGGGATTCTGAACCGCATTGTTACTTGTGACGAGAAATGGATCCTGTTTGACTATCGTAAGCGCTCAGCAAGTTGGTTGGACCCTGGTTCAGCACCCAAACAATGCCCTAAACGAAAACTTACCCCTAGAAAAGTGATGGTCACTGTTTGGTTGTCTAACGCGGGTGTAATTCATCACAGCTTCTTGCCAAACGGGACAAGCATTACTGCAGATGTGTACTGTGAAGAACTGAACACAATGATGGAGAAGCTCGCACGTCTCCAACCAGCTTTGGTCAATCGTTCGGCTCCACTGCTCCTGCACGACAACGCGCGACCTCATACTGCACAGCAGACGGTCTCCAAGCTACAAGAGTTGGGGTTGGAAGTTCTCCGTCATCCGCCGTACTCACCAGACCTTGCGCCTACAGACTTCTAATTTTTCCAGAATTTGGATAACTTCTTGGCGGGAAAAAAATTCAATACCCGAGAGATAGTACAAAATGCCTTTGAAGAATTTGTTGCCTCCCGTCCAGCTGATTTCTTCAAGAAAGGCATCAATAAGCTACCAATGCGTTGGCAAAGATGCATTGATTGCATGGGTGATTATTTTGATTAATAGAAATAAAAAATATATAAAAAAATTACGCTTCATTTATTTCGTGAAAAACGGCAATTTCATAGGTAAAGACCTAATATATAAAACACTGATATCGGTATTCCGTTTGACAGATGTCTGATTGGCTTTGTTCAGAAGTATACAAGGTGAGCGGAGGTAACACAATATCTATCTCCCAACGGAAGTTTGCGGTCGCTTGGACTCCCCAACTGAGATAACTCGGTGTCTCGTCCTTATCGTTCCTGGGTGTTTGTGCCGTAACTTCACGATAAACCGGCGCAGTGAGTTGGGAGTTATGGCTATGTTTATAATGCGGTTCGAATAGAAATGAAGCTGTGTACAAGCCGATGCGTTAAAGAAAGGAATCATAAATGGCGGCTTGTACTTGCATTGACAGATAGTACAGTTAGCTTACAAATTTTTTAAAAAGATTTTTTCAATTCAGAATTAATAAAAATAAGACTGGGTTTTCAAACTGGCTTCTGACAGCGGCTTCGTCGGCGTGAAAGTTTAAAGACACCATTATCATTAGAACATTATTGTTGTTTTTATCGGAAACAGTGCTTTTTTCGGTATGAAACGACCCTATATCCGTTTTTGTACCCCTGACAAAGTAAATAACAAAAGTTCAGGAGAACCCTTATTATGATTTCGGTTAAAATAAAACACGAATATTATTTAATATTTTTTTTTTACTCACTGTACTCGCGAGAGTGAGTATAGACGGTTCTAGTGTGCGAGCGAGAGAACATGATAAACACCGCCATTTTCAATTCCTTTCCTTAATGAACCATGTTATATTTGAATTGATGGATACTTCTTTTTCGTTAATTACTTTTTTATATTTGAAATTTACATTGACAGAGTTGCTACAGTTAGTTACCGTAATACGCCAAATTAAAGAATGTTTGTAAATTTTACACTTGTACCGCAATTTGCCTTAAGCTTGTGTTTTGTTGATGTGTAAACTCTCTTTTGTTTTGTTCACTCTTTTGCTGAGGATGTTTTTCTGACCTTGATTTTTGTACCTAGCTTTTATATGTATCGATGTAATTTTTGTATTTTAATGTAAAAATCCGCACCGATACGATATAATTTTTCGTTGAAATGCACTGCACGGCACCCTCAGTTTCTCAAGCGTGTTTGGTGACGCAGATGTCTGTATATAAAGATAGGAATTCTTTATATAAATATATGTTGAGAGTGAGTCGTTTTATCAAATTAAAAGATTGGTTAAATAACGTATTGTTTCAATAATTCAAGGTTGAAAAACAACGATTTCCAAAGATTCCTAGACCTGGTGTACATTTTCGGATCTCGGCATGTAGGTTTTTGGACTATGATTATTCGCAATATTCGCTTTAAGGACGTACGTCTTTACTCAGAGACGTGAGACAGTTACTGAAGGCATTCATAATTGTCGATTTTGTTTAGCAAATCTAGACTTGAATGAAATTTTGCAACGCAAACAAAATCTATAATTACGCTTCAAGTATCTAACCTGATGAATCGCCGATATACGCTTTTAAATATACTGTCATTAAGTTTATACATATTTCCTGTATTATGTATGTAAGAGGTCATATTTACAACATTGAGCAGCCAGGATGAACACGTAAACAGCATCATCATGAATATTACTTAATCATCATCAAATTAATATGGTAATGTATTCGTAATCACAAATTGATACTCACGAAGTTTACGCTTGCATGTCAGTATAATTTTTAGTCGGTAAATTAACATTGTGCTACGCAGTGCTTAGGCTATTGCTAATTTGCGACAGTCAGTCGTTTTTTCTATCAATTCTAAGTATGTTTTATGAGCTTCCACTTCAACTCGATTATACTAGTAAGTAATGAGATATGTTTTGATAAGTTTTTCTTAGGACAGGCACTGGCAGTAAGCTGTCCTTTGTTGCTCAAACTGTTGCAAGTATCGATGTAAATTAAAATGTTAAATTAAATTTTCGAAATGAATTAGAATTAAAATTGGTTTGGCTCTATCTAGGCTTAAATTTTGCTTTGTTGTACAAATCTGCCTTACCTACATAACCTAATGAAACCACTATAACTTTTTGACTGTAGGTATACTTTAACTAAGGACAATTCCTATAATCACACGTATTTTCACGTTTACACAATACTATTGGTCACATTTACGTGACGGAATCCATAACACACGATTTCTACGTCTCCTTCGCCTACTTTTAAGTATAATCAAATGTTTATGAAATATAGTCTATCTCTGTTTTCATTTAGAATTGGAACCTGCTGGCACTTGTTCTCCATCTCACATGGTGTTGATACCGTAGTGGCGACACCTACTCATCAAAAAAAAAAGACTATACATCGCAATTTTTTAGTCAGTAGCCAAAAATGGTGCAGACGACCTACTCGTGAAACTGAAGAACTTTTCCGAAGAAACAAGGGATTGAACGATGGAAAATTGTTTCGGAAAACACAATACAAAATCGATTTTTGAATCGACACCAATTATAGAAAATCTGAATTGTAGTTTTTGTATTCTACCTAAGATTTTTTAAGTTACGTATAGATGGTTTACAAGTTTGGGAATTGACCAAAAAGTTACCCTTTGTGTATATATATTTTTTGTGGATATTAGCTTTCAATACAATAGCCATGTGTTTGTTCGAGGGTTATTTTTGAGTAACTTTCATACATAAAAAACTGAAATATTTAGTTCTGAATCTTTACGATTAGGACGTAATCTTGAGTCTAATTTATTTGACGCGTACAATTAAATAGTTTTGTTACCCACAGATAACAAAACTCAATGTAGTTTCATCTGTGAAATGTAAACTAATATTTCCTTGAAATTTATACGTTTAACCCGACTTGAACCCTCCAGATTTTCTTATATATTTTTTCTAAGATCATTTAAATTAAAATAATACTTTAAAATTTCCCAAACCATTAACGGTGTAAATGTATCAATTACTCGCGGTATTACCGAAAAGTCCAAATGCCAATCTATAATCTGCAAACATGGAACAAAAAATACAATATAAAGGACGTGGTGTATATAAACCAACTAGACAACTGTCAAAACGTGACTACATATACTTATAATATATTATTGTAATTTATTAAATATTTTTATATCCATAGTTATTTACCTGGCTAAATTAGCAAAGTAATAAGCGCAGTACCTATTCCGCAGTATATTGTTTCGTGTATTAGTAGTAAAGGATTGGAAGGGAAGCCATCTTGCACGCCCGTCTTCCCTTGGTTGTGTAGAACCTTTTTTTCAATCGGTTTCGTCGGCTGCAGGCGTCGTAATGCGATAACTCATATCCGTTGGAACTGCAGGTAGGCGTCCGACGAGAACGTGTTACCTTTTGAATTGTCTGATCAATAAATACGAGTATCAGGTCCCGAGCCGCTTCGGGATGAAGCGTGGAGCGGTCTTTTGATCGAATACTTTGATGACTTTGTGTTTTGTCATTGGTGGATGCTGTTTTGTTTTTTTTTTTTTTTTGTGGGTAACGGGGGTTTTTTATACGGATGGATGGAACTCGGTTTCATTACTGAGATGTTAGTGAGGTTTCGTTAAAGAGTTATATAAAAAAGTCTCGTTCGTTTATAGTATTTTTAATTAGCTTCTGATATTGATAGATCTACCTTTTATTTTCTGGCGGCTATCATTATTATCCATTCATGTTTTTCTATAATAAAAATACAATAGCCCTTATCCCGCATTAGACCTGTTACGAAGAATAAAAGCATTACTTTCCCTTTTTTTGATAACTTTATCAAATGTTAACTCGACTGTCAGAAGCAGGTACTGATTACGGATTGAGCTCGGAACATTTTAAACTTATGTTAATGCAGCAAAAAAAAGCAGGTAAAAGAAACGGTGTCCCGTTATTTTAAACAATGATTTAAGTAGTCATCGTAATAATATATAAACTCTGTAACAATAATAATAAACAATATTTTGGAGTATATTATGACAAAAATAATCTTAAATCATTAGGACGTACGAAAAAGTACGTAGCTAAAAGTTAAAATTTCTCGATTTTAAAATAGCAAACAGAATGAATCAATTTGTTTTTATCAGAAAGCTAAGCTACAAATATTAATTGTGGCATAACTATGTCACTCTCATAACCCGCATAACGATGTCAACTCGTACGATTTGAGACTGCGTACATTTTCGTTCGGTTATTAACAGTTTAAAATACAAAAACCTCATACAAATTTATCCTCTCAACTTTTACTCAATCTCCGGGCAGTGTTGACAGAATAATCTTTAGCTATTAACTTTGTCTTGCATGCTTTGTATTGTATTGCTTTTGCTAGAGATTTCGATATCCAAACGCTGGATCTCGGCGCAGATCGGTAAGTTTGAACCCAATTGCCCGCGATCCGGTAAACGCAATTGGCCCGGTCCGGATTACCTAAGATTTTCGCAAATATCTTTGACTGGATATTCTGTGGTTACTTGTATTCTTGCCTGCGCTCGGTTCACCGTCTTTCTGCAGCCTATGATTAACTAAGCTTTTTGTTTTGTGTCCATTGTCTATTAGAGACTGGCTATAACCGGGTTAAAAGTTATGAAGAATAAAATATTCGTTTGATAATATACTTAGTCATGTCAAGCTTCTGTTGTATTAATTTTTTTTACCATAAAAGATCTTTTTTCTCTATAAACTTTATTAAATAGGACACTGTAAAAGTTCATAGAAATAAATTTCGATGTGCTAACAACAAAGTTTTTGAAAATATTTAAGAAAATACATGTTCAGTTTTCAATGTGGCTTTTAACGCAGATTCAACTTGACAGATGGTAAGAAAAAGATAGCAACATTCTTCGGACATTGCTAAAGTTGTCAGGATTTTTCATTTGTTTGTCAAAACAAATACAAAAGTGTTATTGCTACTGTGTATCATATCGGAGCATCCCTCGCAAAAAACTTGACGGGTTTATGTTTGAGTCGTTCTTGTTTTGATCTATGATTGTTTTTGTGTTCATTACATATAAGACAGAGTAATAAATAACATATTATGTAATCGAGAACAAATGCTTAGAAAAACCTGATTTGGTTTTAATGCATTAAAAACTAAATTTGTATCTTGTATTTGATAATTAAATAAATAAATATTCACATAAACGAAAAGTTTCAACTCCGTGTATAGAATGATAATAAAATGTTTCATTCAGCTTACTACATTCATTTTAACTAAATAAACAAACAAGCATGCAAGCACTTCATATAAAACCAACAAAACAAATAGTATTTATTAATTTAAATGAGGCTTAGTGCATATTTTGAGGCCCAGTATAGTATAAAGAGCTTGATAACACCGTTGGACGCACATCGTTTCAAAATATTGGACAAATTGGATCAATGTGTAAACGAATTACTTTATAACGAGTTTTCTCCGAACACTCCTGAAATTTAATGATAAATGGAAAATGGTCATTTCATATTTTAAAATATGTAAGTCGATTGTCGGCCGCTGTAATGAAAAGTATAATGGAAATGTTTATTTTACAGTTTGCGTCGATGCTTTTTGTTGTATTTGGATGTGCGGGAGAATTCATAATAAGAGGAAATAAAATAAGACATTACGTGAAGTTTCTCATGTGGAATTCTTTATCTGCAAGGATATTGACTTTTGTTGAAGAGCATCAATTATTCTACGTTAGTCATTGTATTGGAACTGTTTTGTCTTGGCGAATTCTAAGGTTGGGAATGGTTAAATTCTATTCATGGGAATGGTTAAAAAATCTATCTTTTTTAATATTAGAATTGGATCGTCAAGGATTCCAAACTTTCATAGGTATTTTATAATATATAAAAAACTTTAGTGACAAACCCGTTCTAAAATTAAAATACACTTAGATTAAAACTACAAAAAGAAAAAGAGAATGACAACGCTGGGCGGCCTTATTTCTAAAAAGATGATCTCTTCCAGGCAACCCTGAAATTTATAAATTATAACTTAACTGGAATTACTGTTGGGCAGTGTATTTCAGCAATATATTGAAGTAACAAAGTAGATAAACACATACATACATACATGATTGGTATTATGATCTATTCTTTAAAAAAATGCTTTTTGCATTGAAAATGTATTATATTAGCCTCATAAGGTCAGTCGTTGTAATTCTGCCGCTGCTCCGAAAATAATTCGGATTAGGAAAATCTTGCTCCGGAAGATTGTTTGCGCATAGGTACAAACACTTTACTTATTTCTGACTTATTAGTCGAACAGCGGTAGGTATGCGGGTGGGACCTTACTATTGGGACCGTTCGTTCATGGTCACCGGCAAGGTGCGACTGTGACCTGCGCCGCGCTAGGCAAACATACCGATTTTTTTTTTTAATTAAGTTTATTTACGGCCCTATTAGCCTTTTAAATTTCACCGGACTGTGGCCTAGCGCTGAGGGCGCTTAGCCAAAAACATTCCGATATGAACGTTTAATATATTCTCTGCAAAGCATAGTTGCAAAGATCGAAATTAATCTCTCAGAGTAGGGCTCTATTTTTAGTCAATTTCGCGCAGTTAGCTCTCGACGAATTGTGTCAAATATGGAGACCAATGCAGGAGATTTGCGACTATCCCGGTTTCTATGCAGGTTATTTCGGGTCCAGTGTAAACTTTTCTGGAAGCGATTCGCAGTTGCTAATTGCTGTGAATTTTAATTTAAACTTTTTTGATTACGGGGTTGCTTTGTTTTAAAACTTGTATTGGAAACTTTCGTTGGGCGGGTGTTATATCGTCAAATCGGCCGCCCTCCAATCAGGCAAAAAGATAGAAATGTTCCTTTGCACAAGGCAAAAAGCAAACAACTTGTGCTCATATGTTTTCAGAGGATACATGAAGGTCATTACATATTAAGTTAATTTTTTGTAATGTATTTTATTTAACATATTTTATGGCGTGCAATAAACAGTAATTGTTTTTAGTATTTAAGTTTGATTTGTTTTTCCTCGCATTTCTGGGATCTTATATTCTTGGTATTTTTATCTATTTTAAACCATCAGAAAGTTAATTGTCCATTGACATAATTAATTATGTATTTTATAAATGACGTCATGTCGGTCATTCTCATTTGAAAAAAAATTCTTATTGAATACAATTGACAGCAATTTCTGTTCTCATCCTGTTCTTTTTAATATTTCTGACGCCAAATAACTGTCAACACTTTTTAATATTTTCGACACTTAACGTTAGGAAAACAGAGAGACCTAAAAGTTATTTCTCTGGATAGACTCCGTAAGCTTGCTTTCAGTTGAATGTTATAAAAATAAAAGATGTAAGTAATTGTTTCTTTTTTCGCCTTGACCCCTTTTAATTTTAACGCTGAAATCAATAAAGCATAAGTATGCTTGTCTAAGTAGACTAATCTAAGACTTATCTCAGCTAAAGTGTCGAGTAAAAAGCTAAGTTATTTTATACCGCATAGAATACATATTCTGGAAACAAGTGACACCAATTGAAAATGAAATGAAAAGCGATTTTCATCGCTTTGCAATATTTAACAAAGTTGCTTTTTATTTGACAATTTAGCCGAGATAAGTCTGATATTAGTTAACTTTTTAAATTTCAACCATCATATTTTCATACATGTTTTCGAATATCTCACTAGTCACATTACAATAGTGTCGTCACAAGGAATCTAAGTTCTACATTAGTTAAGTTCGGTTTTTTATGTCCGTATATTTTCCGCTCTAATAGAAAATTAAATCAAAAAATGTACTAGACTAAAAGTGTGTTAGGCCTTTGTGCTTTTGTAGGAATAATTCTACAATAAGTTTCTATGAACACAACCTCATTATTTTGATTTTTAACATTAACAATCTGCAAACGGGAATATTTACCAGTCAATGATCGAAAAGCAAGGAAAGGAAAATAACTTAGTACCAACTTATTATAACTTTAAAGTAACAACTTCAAATTGTTACTTAAGTTTTGTTTAATCTACCCAATATTTATGTAATTTACAGTGAAAACTAAGCTGCCATGTGAACCACCTACTTGTTATATTTTTTCAATGTATTTATACGATGCTGTATGTTTTGCTAAATAAATAAAATATAAAGATACTCCTTATTTACATGGGTTGCGTAAGGCGAAGTATCAAATGGCCGGCGTAATCATCTTGTAAGTCCATTGCAATGTTACATAAAATTTACGTTTCTTTGAGGAAGCAATTTTATTTTTGGGACATATAGGGGTAGGTCAGTAGAAGCTTAAACATTTGTCATAACATAATTTGTAGCAAATCGCTTTCTCAAAAAATTTTCTTTTTTTTTGCACGTTTTTGCTTATCACTTCTTTGTTTTTGATTTTATGGTAAAAAGTTATATCAACAAAATTATAGACAAAGCGATTTGCTACAAATTATGTTATAACAAATTGTTTGTACGATTAATACTTTAGTAGATATAGCGAAAAAAGCGTACTGACCCCTTTTTCCAAGATGGCGGCCGCGGGACAAGGTTAGCAACCCCACAAAAATGGGGTTAAGCTTTTACTGACCCCCCTACATATTCCAAAAATAAAATTGCGTCCTCAAAGAAATGTAAATTTAGGCCTATAAATTGTAACATTTCAATGGACTACTTGTTGGATCGCTTTATTTAGTCAAACGTCGTGCAAATAAGTCCCAGTCTCAAGATTAGGAGTACGCATTATGCTTAAATCATAATTCATACTCACACACTAAAGGGAATCAAACATTCATTCATATGTCTAAGTGTCTGTATGTCTTATTATATATATATATATTAGATATATACATTAGATATCAACAAATTGGAACATTTTCATTTAGTTTATATTTGAAAAAACCTAGGTTAAAACAAATAAGCCGCAATAACCTAGTTAATGTGGTTGTATTCCGGCTAAAGGGAAGTTTAGGGAACTAAACCACGTGGCTCCCACCGATAAAAAAGGGCGAGCAGGCAGCGGCCCACGGCTCGACAATCGTTCTTTTTTTCTTTTTTTTTGCCGCCGAAGCAACACTCTCACGGGAGGGAGGTGCAAGATGCATCATGCATACCGTCGCAGGAAAATACCGACCTCTGCGGGGGTTATGTGGGACTCACCAGAACGGCACCTACCCACTGAAAACCACCTTGTTAGCTGTGGCAATATTTTACCGTTAGCCTTCATCGGAAGCGACACGCGTTGGGAAGTGAGTGCGCTGGTGGAGACCCGCTAGCAGGTCGTCCGCCGGATGTGAAAGTTGTACTGAAGGTGCTCAAAGGGACATGAGTTGGTGGCCGTTCTGGGCAGCCTCCGGTGAAGCCGGGGCTGCGCAGAGGTAGGGCGAAGCTTGACTTAGGGATCAATTCATTTAAATGAACCTATAATGAATTGAGAAGGGAACTATGCTTCGCCAGAGTCAGCAGTCGCTCTGTAGGAGAACGTGAAGCCTTTAGTTTACGGGCTAAGACTGAAATTTCCCTAACATCGACGTGTTTGATCGCTTCGCAAACGATACGCATATCGTCTGCTAGCGAGGGTAAGGATGTAGGTTTGAATGGGCGATGAGCCGGGATGGGATTCGGATTAGCAGCGGGGCGCTGCCTCTAGTTTTCTGGAGCAGGCTTGGGCTGTGTAGGCTTTGCAGCCGGAGGAACCCGGCTACGCAGCGGCGGAAAGTTTATCTAAGAAAGGGGCCGCGCCTGTTTGGGAGCCGCCCTCTTAGTATTGGAACGCATACAACGGGGTGCACGAGGACAGCCCCTGTAATTTGCGGTGTGGCCGGACTGACCACAAAGCACGCAATTGGGAGGAGAGGGAGTTTCAGGAGTGCGATTGCACTCTTTGGTGAAATGTGGCACCAGGCACTTTTCGCACCTGGGCTGGGCGGCGCAGTTGGCCGCCGCATGCTCGTACAACTGGCACCAGTGGCACTGGCCGGGATGACCGCGGCGATGAAGCATCTCGCTTGAGACGCCAGAGACGCCGCATATAGTGCTAACCCCTTTGAGGATCTCCCTGGATTTGGGGACGTTGGCGAGAACCACCAAAGCGAGAGGGTGACGCCTTCCGTACTTGCTGTGCATTTTATGCACCGTGAATGCCGGGAAG
Source organism: Marasmarcha lunaedactyla (assembly GCA_923062675.1). Classification (NCBI taxonomy): domain Eukaryota; kingdom Metazoa; phylum Arthropoda; class Insecta; order Lepidoptera; family Pterophoridae; genus Marasmarcha; species Marasmarcha lunaedactyla. The sequence continues at coordinate 3,644,621 of OV281339.1, read as the reverse complement.
CCTTGGCACTGCAGATCCTCAAGGATAGCGAGAATAACTAAAATGGCTTCGTAGGTACATAATTTGTTCAGTTAATGTATGAACCATATACATTGACGTTTGACAGCCGCCGCGTCTGCAACAGAGCTCACGGCTCGATTCGATTTTAAAAATTTTGTGCGTTGTAGGTTTCCATAGCTCCAGGGATGCTAACATCATAAAAGTCGCAGAGAAAACTTCAAATTATGTTTCAAACATTGTTTAATCCTGGCAGCTGTTTTTAGAAAAAGGATGTAGAAGGCGCGAGTCTCTTGAAATATCATGAAAATTCCAAAAAGAAATGACGACTTTTAAAAATTTCGAATTTAAAAACGAACCTTGATGGGAAGACACTGGTCCCAAGTGTGGAGTCCAGCGTACTACTGAATCAATGCCATCTGTAAATATCTTATACATTGTATCTGTACCATTTATCAGTTGATTGTGTATTATTTGTGTATGTACTGAATAAATAAATATTTCATTTCATTTCACATAAGCTCTACTATTAAAATCATTATATAACACGGCGAAAACCATGTTACCGTACCATAAAAGTTCCTTATAAAGAACTTTTACTTAAATTAAAGTAGGAAGGTCATTCAAACAGTTTACCGAGTAATCAATGCGTGTTACGTATAAAATAATTTTCTCGTTGTCACCAACGTCAAACTTACATAAATGTTGCCGATTTTGACTGTATCACCCACGTGTCACCATATGTAATTGTAATTTAGTACTGAAAGGTGTAAAAGGAAACATATATAGGTATATAATTTAAATCGACATTACATTATAGCACCGATCATTGAGATATTGGGAAAAATATTAGAGATTAAAAGGTGCCAAGGTTTTTTAATAATGATAGCACGTATGTGCTTCAGCAAATAGCTGTATGCTTATCTGGAGCAGGGGTTTTAGTTTTAGCGGGATTCGCAGTTTCCCTAATTTTAAGTAAGGATCAAAAAAACTTCAGCTCGGCCCCCGATTCATTGGAACAACTCGAAGTGTTAATTGTTTTAGTCTGAACGTAGTGACAGAAATCGTCAGGCTGATCCGACCGCGAAGTAGTCTAATTTATTTATTAATTAGGCGCTTTAAAAATAAATAACTTAGGTACAGTCGGCCGCGTAAGTCGCTTAACATAATCAAAAGTTCAACTTTTGGAATGAAAGCTTTTAGCAACTTATGAATCAGTTGTGTTATGCTTATTATGAACGTTTGTAAGTTAAGTTTATTTTGCGCCCTTGTGGCGACGAAGTCTTATAGTTTGTTGGGTGTTCAGTTGTTTTGCACTTTTGATTTTGTCAAGCGACTTATGCGGCCGACTGTACGTATGATCGTGCAAAAAGGTTTAGGTGATTGCTATACATCTTGTTGCCAAATGAGACCGGGTGGAAATTGAGAAAATCTAGAACTGTCATTGAAGTAAAAACAATTGGGAACCAAAATAATTTATTAGACCTGCAGATTAAAATGAAAGTAAAATATCTCTGTTGAAAAAATTCTTATTCCGCTTAGACTTACATTTCATTACTTAAAATGACTGTTTTTTATCGTTAAATGATAAACGTAGATTTAGTACTGGATAATTTACATTATCTTAGTTAATTCTTAAAATGTTGTTTGGTTTGAGCAGAACAATGTACATCAATCATTGTCTTTTTGTTTTAACAAGCCCAGGAGTTAGGCGACTAAATAAGAAGGCAAAATGAAAGTAAATTAATTGACTATGTGGAATGACAAAATAATAAATAAATACTTATTGAATATATAAAAACGAGCGCTAAATTAAATGTCAATATGTTAACCTGGTTGCGGCACATACTCATTAAAAACGGCCAGTGTCTTTGCCTTTTGTCACGTTCATTTTATTGGATGTCATGCTGCTGCATCTGAATAGAAAAGATAATTGAAATATAAGTTCAAATGCTTTTCTGTTTTTCTTTAATTTAAACGAAATCGTAATAACACACTTACACTAAAAAAAAAAACAATCAGAAAAAGGCAAATTTATAAACGAGAATGTTTAAGCTTTCTGATGGCTGTCACCTTTAGCTCTAGAGTGCTTCTCCATGACGTGATCGACGACGAGCTTCGATCTGTTGAAGGTCATCTTGCACAAGCTGCAAGTGTAGGTGGGCTTGGCTTCGTAGTCGTGGGGCTGCGGCTGCTGGTTCGCCTCGGCGTGCTTCGAAAGCACGTGCGCCTGCAGAGTGGCGGGCGACAGGCACAGGCGGTTGCACACGGGGCAGCGCTGGCTCGGCGCGTGCACTGACCCCATGTGATTGTTTAAGCCCCGACTGCTGCTAAAACTTCGTCGGCACACACCGCACCGGTATCGATAATACTCCTCTGGGTGCTTATACTTCATGTGGTTACGCAACGAAAGCCCCGAAGAGAACACTTTCCGGCATATCGGGCATGGCGTCTCTTCCTGCCGACACCAGCTCTCGTGGTTCTCCAGGAACGTTTCCGTAGCGAAACTCTTGTAGCAAACTTTACAGGTGAATTTAGAGCGGTGCTTGTAGTATACATGTTTCTGCAGACTCAGCACCGACGGATAGGTCTTGTCGCAGGAGGTGCAGCTCACGCTGATCTCGTCCTTGGGGTGCTTGAGGACGAAGTGCGACTGCAGCGTCGATGCGGATTTGTACAGCTTCCCGCAGTGCTGACATTTCAGCCCCATCTCCTCTGATTCGTTCAAACCCAACAATGCCGGCTCCGATTCGTCCGACTGATCAATTATCACTTCAGGCTCCAAACGCTCCACATCCACCTCGACTATAGTTTCGTAATCACACATGTTTTATAAAATGTATATTATTACACTTTCCCACAAAATTTCCAATTTGCACAATACTTTTCAGAAATGTCAAACGTAAAAAAAAGATTTGTTTTTTTTTCTCTGCTAGATCTTTTTTTGGTTTTTGAAAAGAGGATTTGTGTACTTTTTTTATTGTCATTAATAGGCAAGCTGTAAATGAATCACGTAATTTTCTACATATTTGTTGTCATAAAGATAGAATGTTTTCCGCGTAGCGTATACTTTTATACGCTGTAAATTTTTTTTTGTTGTTCTTTTGTTTATAGAACAACGTTTCTCGTAGCTTTGTATCAAAAACAGACATGTTTCAGTTGCTTGTTGCAGCAATTACGCAATGATACGTGAAACATCTACTCTCTATATTTTTTTAAAGTCAATTACTCATCATGACTCACGCATTCCATGCAGACGATAGGTTATGAAGTCTTGCTTGAAGCTGCTGTCCGGACTTCGTATGTCTTATCCGAACGGTAATAGAACAAACATGTAAATATTGCTTGGATTGCTGACTTAAGAAAATATTGTTGTTAGGCCGTTCTAATATTTCATGCCAAGCCGAGTGTATGCGTCCCTAGATTCACGAACGACTGTATTATATTTATTACCTCGTTTAGAGTTAATGAATTAAAATGTTACTTTTATTTAGACGTGCTATTTAATAAATTTTGATAACGTATGCTGATAAAGTGTGGTTTACGTGCAACAAATGTTTTATCGTGCTTTCCTGTAAAACTATTTACATTTGAACAAATAAAAATGGGAAATCGTAAATTAACCAAGCGTAAATCACCATGATATTTTTCGCAGTTACCTTATTCGTAAATAAGGGTCTGAAGGTCAAGAATGACACAATTTTCTTTAGCGTAAGGCAAAATAGAGTAAAAAAATTACGCTGCCTTAGATTGAGATTGCTACCTCTGAGTAACTTTAGCTGCTGTATCCACGTTTGCAATGTTCAAGCAAAGGATCATCATGTGCACCCTTTGAAATACAAATCTCGGTATAGTACCATGGTATTTACGCTTGTGGCGGTTTGCGTGTGGTGTGTCCCTGGGCTTACGTGGTGTGTTTGTGCGCCGCAGCCCGTGCGCCGGCGCCGCCGCGCCCGCCGCTCGGCCGCACCAACCGCCGCCTCACGAGGAACGAGAGCCGATACCACTCCGGTGAGTCTACCAACAGAACGCTCACCAACTGCTGACTGGTTCTTCGGACTGTATTCTAGAATGCGCCTTGCCTGAATTTGGCGTTTTAGCAATGGTTCATCAAGGCTTTTATGCGTTTGATAATTTATTGTATGATTAAGTGTATTTGAAATGACGATATGTTTAACGAGGTTTCGGCACCTTATTCTACATCTACATCTTTAAATAACATTAACAGGTCAAAGTCGATCCAGCACAGAGGCCTCCCCATTGAGGGTGAACCCCCATATTAACCACGTTTACGTTATGGTGTTCCAGAAATAGGCAAGGAACAGCCGGCTAATTAACTGAAAGAAAGGCCTTGCTGGGTCGATAATCAATAAGTAACAATATAATAAAAGAATAATATGAATTGTCCATGGCCACGATGCGACTTTACATCAGGCGTATCACGTGCTATGGCGTAAGAATGATTTTTTTTTATTTGAAAGAAAGAAAAGAAAAAAAAAGATTTTTTTTTAAATATTAATAAAAATACGCAATTTAACCTCAAACGTTAAACGATAATAATTTGTGTATTTGTTTTGTAACATACATATAAGCCAAATCTGTCAATATGATCATCAAAAAGGTATCCGCTCAGCTGTATGTCGCGGCAGGAGCCACGTGTTTTGCTGCGGTTTTATTTCAACCACGACAACTCATATTCACGCTTGAACGCGTTCTAGAAATACAGTATTGGTTTTTGTTCTATTCTATCTCCTTCCTTCTCAATGTTTTCATGGGTGGCCTTGTGTATTGTCGGCATGCTGAGTGCGACTCGAGGGAGGTCCGGTCGTATCGAAGGGTCGTTGCTGTACTGGCGATAAGGCGACACCCAACGGCACTGACGGTACGCGGTGATGTCATGCTCATATTGTCGTTGTTTAATTGCCTGGCCTGCGGTTCTCTATGCCTAGTGGTTATGACCCTGTTTGTGTACTTGAATATTTTGCTATTGTTATCAACAGACACGGTTACGGGTATTTCCATTATGAAAATATTTACATTTTTGGATTCGGTCGTAGAATAAACCGATTGTCTGTTTCTCCATGAAAGAAGAAACGTATTGGGTTTGTATATTTTATTTTATTAATTAAATGAAATAGTTTAGTTTCATTGCCTGGTCGTGTGTGGGATGTGTCTATTTTATGGTGGTGACTTAAAAGATTGCAATATACATGTGAAATTCATTAAATATTTGTGAAGAGTTCTCTACGAGGCTAAAATTATAAACAGGATGTCCTTATAATAACTTAAAATTTTTATTAGAAGAAATATATCGCTTGTAAGTATTGATTTTATGTTAATAAATCGAATTTACTATAGTAACTGATTTATAAATTAATATCAGAACGATGTATTCGCGCCTAAACTTGTATCATCGTAAAAGTCGCGAAACTGGAATCACTTTCTACACATTCATCATCTAAGTTGTACAAAGTTACTTAAAGAACGGATGGCTGTGTTACCTATAGTTATTTCTTATTGAATTTATATGTGTGGCTAGCTCTAGTGTCAGAGTTGATCGTGCCCACAGGCCTGTGACGTGGCTTCACCACTGTAATAGAGTTGCTACAAAGTCCAGGTTAGGCGTCACACACTTGGGAACATCCGAGCTTCCCGGTTAGCGAGTTAAAATAAGCTATACTCCAGTGAGTAACAAATCATTTTCACTATGAGGAATATAAAAAAAATATATCCTTACATAAAAATGAGTCCTTACATTCTGAAGTGATTATAATTTCCTATATTTAAAAATTATATTACATTATACTTGTGCTTAGTCACAATCAATTCTATGTATCGTAATAAAAATGACAGGTGGTAAAACAACTGATCAAGTCAAATCAAGCTTTATAAATCAACTATTTTGTGGAGACTTCTTCACATGAAGTTAATATAATGGAAATTCACATTTAAAAAAAGAATATTCAACAGTACCTACTGGTTACTTTTCTAAACGCTCATTGTTTACTTAAATAAGGATTCGCCAATATTCTTTCCCGTAAATGTTAGTAACACCGGCCCTAAGATGAGACAAGTAAAACTGACAAAAAAATGTGAAAACACGTTGAATAGCGAAAACAGTGACACTCGTGGGAATAATTTTCCGCTGTTTTTCATCGATTGTACTCTGTGCAATATGCGACGGAATACATAGATAACAAGTGAACTTCAATAATAGGTTCGTTTGCAATGATATATATTTAATATAAATCTGGTATTTTCAATACATAAAGGAATTTTGGCGCTTAGTTATAGGTTCTGCTGACCTTTCTAAGAAAAACAAAGTTTGTAGTAGAACTAAGCATTTATGGACATTGACTCAGCACGAAGACAATCAGCTTCCTGATGGCGAAAGAATTATCAAAATCGGTTCATTTGTTGTTAAGGCTGAAATCTTTAGCGTACTTAGACACTTAAACCTTGTTAATGCACATGTTTACCTGATTAAAGATTTTGATGGATTTTGAACTCTACTTTCTGTAAAAAAAAATACTTGCCGTAAATATCCCCAATATTGTTAAATAAATGAATGAATGAAACATAGTCGCTATTTATTTTACCAATTAGTTGAGGTAAGTCTAAACAAACAAACTTTTACTCTGTATTAGTAGATACAGATTGGTATCCCTTAGTTTAAAGGCATAACGAGATTTCTGCGTTTCGTCGGCGGATTATTGCAGCGGCATCAAATAGAACAATTGCTTTGAGGGGTTCACCAATTGCAAATTGACGCTTGCAGATAGATTTTTGTGACACGGAAGGAGCTTAAATTCTCGTACATGCGCTGGATAGTACAGTCGGGAGAGTTGGTGCTATGATTCGCGATCGAATCCCATGTAATACAAAGACCGAACAACGCGCAAGCCAATCTCGCCCTTAGCCAAGTATTTGTACCTATGCAGTTCCACAAGTTTGTCGCATAATCCAGTGGGAATAATCGCGCGAAATATAGATTATGTAACTTCTAGTTTTCGTAGCTATCTAATAATAAAAGAGTTGTTCCGTTTCAGCAGTTTCAGGGATTACTGAATCTTTGATCATTCAAATTCAAATATTTATTTCTCAACCATTACAATTACTTGTTCTTATCGACCTCAAAAAAAACACGACTCTACCACTACTAGTTCGAAAAAACCTTCGTGACGAAGAACTGGCAAGAAACTTCACGAGTATATTTGTTTCAAAATCAATTCGCAGTGTCTGTTTATGTCTATACAAAATTGTCTCCCCCCCACCTCCAACTATCCAAACGCTGAACATCCTCAAACGGTACCCGTTCGTGAGTTAACGCGGGATCCAGGCATCGCCCTCCTCAACCATATTAGAGGGAATTGGGCGACCCGTCACCCGACGCTACCATAGTATAACGCTACCATTGTACAACCTATTAAATAATGGTGGAAATTATTTCCCGGGTATGTGTAAAATCTGCCAACTAGCAGCAGACGAGCGTTGTGGACCATAAATTGTCAGACACCACCCCTCAGTTGGGTAAGGCTCACATTGGGATTATAAGAAGTGTCGGTCCCTCGGTAATTAAGTAATGTCATAAAGTCGAACCTATTTTAATATTTTTATCAAAGATATCGATTAGCTATGCTTGGCCGATTTTACAGCGATTTACATGTAGCAGTGGTTTGGAAAATGGATTGACCTTTTCAACATCTTACACTTGACTTGGTTCATTTGGAACTGATTTTGACAAGCTTGACTGAACGTAGCTTGTTGTTGTCTTGGAAACATAATAATGTTAACTTTAGTTGCTATGTAAGTTGCTTTCATATTGCATTCCGTTCATGAAACATGGAGGAAGCAGTATACCTGAAGAAAATATCTTGATGCAGGTTAAGCGATGTCTCAAATATGTCGGTATTTGAGTTGTCTCTGGTATTCAATATGGTAGAGCGATGCTGTAGTGCTAATATTGGAGTAATTCGCGATGTTATTTGAATATCCTTGCGAATAGGAAGTCTGATAATGCCCATCTCTAGCACGTGACGGCTGTCAGCGAGTCGAGATAATTCTCTTGCATGCACCTACGTGTATTCGCGATTAAATATTGGCTGTGTAAATTCATAGCGCAATCGGGGTGCAGGGAAGAACTTTGAATATTGCTCGGCAAATTGTAGTGAAATTGATTGGACCTTTCGATTTAGATTATGATTTACTGTACATATAAGAAGGTTTCGTGTTTCAGTAACTTCTTGTTGTGTTTTGTTGTTTAGACGATCGTTTAAACAAAAATGTACTTTTTTACATGGTTTTAGATACATTATAAGTATGTTTTTTAATTTGTACATTTCAAAAGTAACAATATTTTTTTTAATATATTCGTTTACCAAGTTTAGAACCTAGTCTTATGAACCTTCAGGAGTTAGCTGCTAGGTATTAAATAGTAAATATTGTTTTCGTGCATGTATGTTAATGTAAAGTTACATAGCGAATGTCATAGATTCGTATCTATGTATTTGTAAATAATTCACATGCTACTGCAATCGCTTCAGCTTAATAAAAGCAACTTTCAAACTTAGCACACCTCTGCCTTCAGAGTTAAACTCACAACATAAAGCGTCGTTTCTTTATATTTTAACAACCTTAAACAGTTTTTCCCTTAGCACATGTTATCAAGTGAAAGGTACGCGGATATAATTTAAGTGCATAAGTTTGTCAATAATATATCAGCAAATGTTGGCCACATGGCTGGCCACATGATTCGGCGCAATGCGGCCGCCTTGCGCCGCTCCTGGTCGCACTGAAAGCCATAAATTAACAAAGTTTGCTGTCATATTTTAAAATAATGCCTTGTCGGTGCACCGTAAATGTGCAAGTTATTTGGCCTGAATTAGTTGTTGAAATTACAGTTTTGGATATCGTTATTTAGCCAGTCAATACATAACATTAAGATTGGTAGCGTTGGAAAACAATGATTTGTTGCCAAAACTATTGAGTAAAATATCTCCTGAAATTGTTGTTGCTTGATTGTGGTTTGATTAGTTTATACGAAAAGTATGGAAAATCGTAAGAATATAATTTTGCAATGTGTAGGTAGAGCATGTATGCAAATAACTTTTCAAACATGTATATTTACAAACGTAACCCAGGTGTTATGCTTTGAACGAATGGGTGTAGTACATTTAGCTGTTTCTACGAGTCCTTGGGCACTTTTACCTGGAAACATGCCTAGAGAACTGAAAACAATTTTCGACTTTGAGCCGTAGATAATTCGGTCTACAATGCATGAATTCACCGACAATTTATAAGACACCTTTTCATTGCTCAAATTATTCTAAAGTCTAGAATTGGTGACGCAGTAAATTATTGATGAATACTTAAAAGTCGCGTGTGATTCTTAGAGTTAGTACTAAAAACTTAGTCATAATGGGAGTTTATGCATGTTTATTGATATGGCATGCTAATAGTCACTAATTGTGAATGCTGCGGAATGGTAAAAGTAATGTTTATTGTCACTTTTAGCAACATTAAGGTAAATTATTTTTTATTTTTTTACCACTAAAATCAATAAAGGTCGACAATGTCAAACAGTTGTTTGCAAAATGAACCTGTTTTGTTTTGTTATTTCACAAGCTAGGCGCTTTTTAGTTTGCTATCGAGTCGATGAGATATAAAATATGAACACAAATGCACGGGACATGAATGAAAGAACCGGTATTTTCATCGTGCGTTTTCTGAGCACATGTTTATTTAGCTGCTGTTCACGTAAAATTAATCCCGGCACAAACAGATTTTAAGAGTTTTCTTGTAACGTAGAGTTCCGGCTGTTTAAAATGTTCTGTTAAGAGTATTTTGTACGATTCGTGATTAACCATACCTTCTATTTAGGTGTTTTATTACCGATTTGCACACATCTCCAGTAGTTGCACAGATCTACATCCTACTGGAGATGTGTGCAAAAACTCCTACGAATTACGTAAACCAAGAAACGGAGCCGGTACTCAAACATCGTTTAACGCGTTCAAATACTATTTCTCCCGCGCTTGTTGACCCAAAGTAGGCCTGCATGTCGTCCAACGCTGTGCGAGGAAGCGGCCGCGGGCCAGAAAAATATCTATACGAATAAACTTCATGTATGTGTGTGTTTTGATTGATTAAATGAGGTGATACAGATAGCCTATTGGTGGAAATTTTCTTAGCACGCCAATCATCTTCTTAGCACTACTTTGGAAAACGCTTAAGGGTGTTTTTTTTACCGTTAGACTTTGAAGTTCTTTTGTTTTGGTAGTTGTTATGAATTTACTAGACTCGCTTTCTATTAATTCTGGTCTCTATCAGCTGTTATTATTTTAGAAAGAGACAGCACATCAGTTCCTTGGGGTTCTGACAGTCTGATAATTTGAAGATGTATTAGCATGTATGTCTCGGTCAACAGAGGTGAGGCAAGAAGCTGTGCAACAGGCGCTGGCGGAGATGCAGAACCGACCGAAGCCCTCGATGCCGATGCCGTCGAAGCGCACCTCCATGATGGCCAAAAGCCCCGACAGAGAAAGACATGATCTGTGTAAGTGCATACCTGTCTATATCTTTCTCTCTTTCATGAATATTCTCTTGCAAGGGAGGCTTTAAGTGTCGTACTCTAAAGACGTACCCGTGTGGGATACCATGGTGTAATGTGTTATTTAGCTTTTATTCGGATCGAGAGTGTTTTAGTGTCGCTGTTGTATAGTGCCGTAAATAAGCTTATTCAGTAAGTAAATTTAGTTTGATGTTATATTTAAAGAACGAGTAAAACACATATAACAGTTACAGGGGTCCGATTCTTAAATTTTCACAAAATAACAAAAACGTTTGTAATTTTGTAGTTGTAGCACTTGAAAGCTGTAAAACGAGTAGGCTCTAACGTAGCCATTGAAATAAAAGTAAAGACGGCCGAGTGGCGTGGTGGGTAGGCAGGAGGTCCCAGGTTCGAGTCCTGGTCGGGGAATTCATTTGTGTGATGAACATAGATGCTTTTCTCAGGTCATGGTTGTTTCGATTTATATAGGTACGTATGATTTTTCCGGGTTCCCCACAGGTGTATGGGTGTTACCACACCAATCGATCAATCTTCGATCGACGCCATCGATCGATGGTAGAATGGTCGCGTCGGTCGAGAGTTTTACCAGACCAATCTACATCGATCGACGTCGACCGATCGTTCGTCGATCGATTGGTGTGGTAACACCCTATGGTATTCATAATTAAAAATATTGAACAGTAGTAGTTTAAATTTTTTTATGAGTACAATAAGTACGTACAAATTTCATCAACAGTTTATGAAAGTTTATTTTTGTATTTGATTTTTTTACTATTAAAGTTTTAGTAGTTTTATGATCATTTTTGCATTGTTAATTCAGATCAGGGTATAATGAGTCTAAGTCGTCGAGAGAAAGCAGATTATTAAAAAAAATTATAAGCAACGATTCCTTGTTATAACGTTGCGACTCGTGTATAGAATGGTTTTTCTGGGATTATGAATAGGTTTTCTTTATGAATAGGTTTTTCTGGGATATCCAAATTAATTTAAAAATACTTACATCAAGCGTCAAATAATTCTTTTTTATTCGTATTTAAAGTGAGTAGGTATTTTATTTAGTTATCACAAAATCCACAGCTCTTAAACTAACTTACAAATATTTAGGTTAAGTTTTACTGACAACCCGTTGCGGATCTACATTTTGTTACTAATACATAGCATTGTAGCAGTGTCATTCTGAACAGGTTTAAATTGCTTTGTGGTTAGAGAGCGGGTCCTTTTGAGTGCAGATGTTGGGTCTCGGGGAACTTTGGAACAGTTGGGGTCTTGTTTGCCGGGAGTTCATTCAAAGTTAATTTTAATTTAAAAAACGTCGAAAATATAATAACCTTTGCGTGCAAAAAAAATCTTGGTTTATTACAAAGTGGCGTAAAAAGCGACTTAGCGAAATCATACTGTGAATTGGCTCACATTTTATATATGACAACAATTTACTCGGTATTCAAGAAAAGTGAACTTAAATATGTAAAATTTTTGACATTAAGTTGGAAAATTATATCAGTACAATGACCACTTCCTGAGTTGATGGACACTGCATTTTGAATCAGCCCTCCATTGACAGAATTCGATCATCCCGACGTTTACTACCGAACGTGAAAACTTTTCCTTTTCGGTTTTGCTGACAACCTAATTAAAAATCCATTTCTCGTGCCAGCATCATCTTCGGACGAAGACTCATGCGCAGGTGACATGGATCTGCCCCCGCCGCCGGAGCTGGGCTCCCCGCCCGCGCGCCGTCCTGCCGCCCCGCACCCGCGCCCACCTATCATCCAGCACCACAGGGACAAGAAGCACCCCAGGGATAGGACTGAGGTGGACCTTAGTGAACTTACACATTTGCCTGCTTGTAAGTATGAGTTCCATTACATCTCATTAGGATAATAAGTATTTTACTTGTGTGATTTAAATGCATGATTTGTTTTGAATTTTTATGGATGAAAATGTATGGAGTCACATTTCCAACAACAAAAACTAAATTGTAATTCTTTTAGTTGGAAGCTACCATGCAAAAGGCATATGCTGTTTTGATATTGTCTTCGAGATAATTTAGGTTGAAACTTTTTAACTGTCAACATCTTGTTCCATTTATGGAAAATCAAAAAGTCGATATGAATGAAAAATTGTCGTTATGTGATATTTCAATAAGGTGGTAAAAATTTTTTAAAATCTTTGTGTAAAAGAACTTAAACAGAGAATTAATTCGCTGCATCTGTCATATGCTAATTAATTAGATCGCATATAAAGAGTAAATACATAATAAATTTCTTACGTAAGTAACTTACTAGTCACGTCTAGCGTCTAGCTAACTAACAAGTCTTACGTAGGTAAGTCAATATATATCTGGAGTAAGAAGACATTTGGAGTTGAATCCTCACATCTGACAAATCGCAAAACATTTGCCTTGTTTGTCCAAAATAAATAGTGATACACCTGTTCTTTGGTTGATTTAAAGTTATACATAATAATATTTATTCAAGCTAAGAGTCTAAACTTTTACGAAATGGAATAGATAAAAAAGGCATAGTAAAAAGCGACTAATTCCTTTTTTCTCACTATTTCCCATCCTGCGTAAAGAAATATACGTACAGGTATACAAGAAAATATAAAGGGGCATGAATATTTTGTCCCAGGTGCCGTCCGCCATTTTTATATGTTTGTGAAGAAGGACGCAAAAACGTATTAAAGAAGTCATAATATATTTATACAAAAATTGCAAAGTATCACGATCACAGTTTAATCTTTAATGCTTAAATATTGGACAAGCCTTCGTTGTTACTGGAATGTTCAAATGTGCCAATATTTTCAGAGTCTATCCTTACGACTGAACAAGCAAGTCTTTCCAATTTCTTTATAACGGTATACATTTTGAAATAACAATTTTATGTACCTATGATAAATTATTTGAAGTCTTGCCCCGGCAGCTATCTGTAAACTCCATAGAAACTGAGGCGCGCAATGGCCGCTGTTCCTGAAATATTTCCTGCGGTTGAATTGCATACGGAATTTCTTTGTAACAGTCTCTGTTTATTTATTATAAGTGATTTAGTTGGATCTCCAGGCTGTTTGGACCTCGGTGTTGGACCGAGGTGGCGGTGATGTACAAGGGCACATCTGAAAATCAGCGCTGTGGTCACATGCTGAGATGTGTCCTGTTCGACAAATATACTACAGCGCAACATATCGTTCTATTTTTGTACAATGATTATTTTATTTCCAATCAGTTGTCATAATTGTTATTTATTTCTTGTGTATAAATTTTCTTTATTTGTTTTCTGTGTGCTTATATTTTACATTGCTGGTTTTGGTCACTGTTTTATGTTAATGTAAATGTAAATCTGTACTTTACTGTGTGTGTCTAAGTGTTTCTATTGTTATATTTTCTTGCTGTAGTAATTTGTGAAATAAATGAGTTTGAGTTGGGTGTAAATAAATGAAAACAACTAACCAGAGTCACAGACTCATAAGTTTATGTAAAATTAGCATTATATACGAATGTTACCCTCTAGCTAGACTTGTGAACACGTGTTGTTGATATCGAGTTGTGCGACAAAAACAAAAGCTCGTCAGTGTTCATATTAAATAAAACACTTTAATCAGGTTTTAGCGGGCTTCATTATATATTCTTTAGATTTTAACGTCTCGGTGCCTTAACGGACACCGTAGTCACGAGTGACTGTTGCAAGCCTGGTCTGTGTCGTCTATGTTTCTATGAAGCGTTCTCGCATTTCACTAGTGTTTTGTTTAATACACAAAATATTCAGAATTCAAGAGTTGCCTTGTTCATTATTCAGATTAAAAATTACTCGTGGCTTAAAATAATTTCTAGTACTGATTTTTCGATTTAACTTTGGAACGTTACCCATTTAAAGCTTTTACTTCGGTTTAATTTAAAAAAGTCGAAATAGTTAAGCCTTTATTTAGATAATTACAGAATAATTAACATACCGAAAAAAAAACCAATAACTTTCCAGTTTTCATATGTAAAGTCCTTGTTGAGTCCAAATTAGACATGAATTACGAACAGATATAATTACGTGAGTAATTAGAATTAATTACCATGTATTGATTAGCAGCCGGCCGTGTTGTGTTGCTTTTCTGTACGTATTTTACGAGGGTTCAACTGGCAACACTGAATTTATGTAAAAAAAATTTAATAAATGACATTAGTTTTTGGCTCGTTGATCTAATTTCCACTTTGAACTTGTAGCGGATTATTTTGAGTCTCTTTAAACATAAATTATTTTTTTCAAGGTTTATGATATTTGTCTATTCAATTTGAAGTGTTTTGGTTATTAAAAAAATATGCATGGAATGGGAATAGTGAGAAGGACAAGTAATTTACCAACGCAAGGACTAGACATTTTTTTCTGGGAAGCATTCGCTTAGGACGTTTTGCTTCTAAGGAAAACAAAAAGTTGATACAAATGTCCAATAGTTTTTAAGTTGATATGTGACATGCTTAAAGAACTAGAATCTACGGGGACAGAGTTGCGAGAAAGTTGCAGACGTCTGCTAAAAACTGTATTGCGTAAGGCATGCCTGTTTGGAGTATTTATTAGAGTATTAACATTTATAATTAACTTTCTTGAATGTCCCTCCTTGAACTAAAAATGTTAAAAATATAGTGCTCAATAATATCTTGCTCCATCCTTTTTTTAAGTATGTTTTCAGAACGTATTTATGAGTGCGACCTGTCCTCCGGTTCGAACCATGATGATATAGGAATCGGTGCCTTATTTACAAATTTAATTTGTTATTTTTTTTTATTTCTTTCTTTCCTGGGATTCCTCAGTTCGTTTTACATTGTAAATAAGTTTTGTTTACCTTGGAGACAGTTGGAGTATTCGTTTGTGCAATTTTATAAAAGTTTAAAGGACTATTCTATAAAAAAGGACAGTTACGATTGCAAACTATGAAAGAGCACTTAAGGCTGTATTTTAGAACGGGCCACAAAATTAATTCCAGACAGAAATATAGATTTGCTGTTCACCTGCCATCTTCTGGAATGTGAACTGACCTGAAAGTTATTTATTACAATTTTCAAATATTTAGATTTATAAAGCTCAGAATATATTTGCATATATTTTGTATTATGTCACCGTGAGAGGAAAAGCTGGTGACCTTCTACTATAGTCACTACACTCTCGCATAGATTATGTATTTGCTGCCATATTCTCTAAAGCAGGGTTTCTCAAACTGGGGTACATGAACCCCTAGTGGTTCGCCATTGGACGGTAGGAAGTTCGCGACATGATTTACGTAAAGATGGCTAGACGACTTAAGGTTCAAATTACTCCTAAAGTTGACGCTATAAGTGCAAAAAAAGCTAGACCACCCATCGTATTAACTCAAAAACCTATTTCTTTTTAGTACTGTATTTGTTACCTTTTATTGAAATAAAAAACTTTAATTACTTCAACATCCAAGTGTATTATTATCTTTAGGAATAAGGTTTGGGCGTTCGCTGTCATATTAAATTTGTTAAACTTTAACAAGGGTACGTGGAACCATACGTTTGAGAACCTCTGCTCTAAAGTCTTTCATTATAATACTTTTTTTTGTAGGTTGCAGTAGGTTTCTACGAACTCATAATTTAATTGAATTTTTAGTGGAAAATGACTTTTTTTTGTCTGTAGACATCCAGCCGGACGTGACGCATACGACGTCAGGGCTGCGGCGCGGCGGCGGCGCGCTCATAGCCGACCGCGTGCAGTGCTACAGTCATCCCGACGACTCCGGCACGGGCACGGCGCGTTGGAAGGTACGGTTCACTGAAGCCTGGTTACCAGTTAGTCGGATAGTAGAGCATCATTCGAAGTTACTGGGCTAGAGGGCGCTAACTGTTGTTAAATGTTGTTTTTCTATGATTCATGAATCCTAGAAAAGAAATGAAATATTTACTTCTCAACATTGACAATTACTTGTTCTTATTGAGGTCAAATAAGGGTTTGGAAAAACCTTCGTGAAGAAGATAAATTTACAGAGTCTCTTTATGTCTATACAAAATTATTCTTATCTGCATGTGTAAGCGCGGCAACTCTCCCTCCCCCAAAGACATGTGTCAATATGTGTAGTCAAGGGTAGAAAACGATATCTGACATTGAGGTTAAGTTTTAGCTGTTGAATATGCTTGAAAGCGTTCTGGTGTGGTAATTGGATTTTCACGCCATAGTTACGAATCTTGGTAGGCACATTTAAGGAATAAATAAGATGAAAATATTTAGTAAACGTCAACATTTTTTTGTTGATTACCTGATAAAACTTGTGGCGAAAAGCTTATCGAACTAGCTTGTCATATAAGATACATGTGGATGGGAGGTAGCTTTAAACTACAGCTTGGAATTGTTGGGTTAAAACCCAACGGATGTCTACGAAATTTTGTCGTGAACACGCATCATAAAAAATCACAGTTAAACATACAAGCTTATCGTATAAAGTTATGAAGTGTATAGGTCAGTACACTCGGGATTACCACCAACTCTTGGTAATTAAAAAGAATGTTATAAATTTTATATACTTTTATTCTCGAACTTTTAATCTAATACATCTTGCTCATCTGACGGAGCAAGTCAGAATCTATTGCTTCTTTTATTTCTGTTATGTCAAAACGTATATTATAATATATTTTCTTCTTAATTCATAATAATTCATATTAACCTCTTTACTGAAATGTCGCGGCAGTCTGACGCGCTTTCTAAGGCTTAGCCGTGACAGTACCGATAGTATTTACGTCCCAAAAGAGTGTGAGTAAAATGAAATGTTATTGCGTTGATCAAATATAAGACGTGTAGTGACGACCGAGTAGCGTGGTTTTTAATGTACCTGCCTCATGCGCCGGAGGTCCCAGGTTCGAGTCCTGGCCGGGGCTTCATTTGTGTGACGAACATAGACGTTTGTTCTCGGGTCAAGGTTGTTGATATTTATGTGTGTATGTTTATTCTGGCTTTCCTCCCAGTTCGCTGTATGGTCATCCATAACACAAGCTCCGCTTACTTTGGGGCCATACAGTTGGTGTGTTTGTCTGGGGGTTTATTATTATTATTATTTCTTTATAAGAGCTAGGTACACAATCAGTGACAGAAATCGTCAAAAGATCGCCCATGTGAGTAATTTAGTACAAGTACATTAAGTTAATAGCGTTGGGTCACTTCGGCAGTAAGCATATTAAAAAGTTTGTTGTTATTTCTCTAGTTCTCTAAAAATTAATGAATTATCATACTTTCCGGAAGAGTATTCGTAATATTATTATTATTATTAGCATTATCAATGAATTAAAATACTTATGAACTTAGCCGGGAAACCTTGTAATAAAAAAGTGTTTTAAATTGAATTCCAGGTTACAACAATTCGAGTTTCAATATTTTAAAAAATATGTTTATGTCGTTGGGTCTCTAAATTCAATTTTAAATCGGGCACGCAGTGTTGTATTTGAAATTATGTAGATCGTTATGTACCAACTGTCATTGTCTTAACAAACGTGGATATTTAAAATGTCATGTTTTAAAAATGTGACCGAAGATTTGAATAAAAATAAAAAGTGTCCTAAAATTTTACGTTGCTTATGTGAGTTACTGTTAAATCCTATCGAAAACAAGTGCTGCGCGTCTGTCAAAAAGGATCCTTGCTACATTCCATGCACTTTATACTGGACTCTATTGTGCTTGCAAAAATAGGTGCCGCTAACGAAAGTTAATAAAACGGCTCGAGAAAGAAGGATTTGAAAAAAGAGTGCGTTTTGTTTGACTTTTTTGGGTTTTCAACGCTTTAGTATACTGCAAGCGTCGGGCTCGAAACTGAAGATTCATTTTCAACACGGTAAACGTAGAATTTGTGACTAAGATAAGTGGTAGCTTAATATTTTAAATTTTTTCAACAAAACCTTAATTTTTAATTTGTTTACAATCCTAGCCTACCTGTTCACAATGAAATTTTTCAGAAAATTGCTCACATTTATATCTAGAGTGGTTACGATAAATGTAGTAAACCATTGTAAAAGTGACAAAGTTAGAAAATAAAACGAAGCTTTGCGTTGCTCTGAGCTGTTAGTTCACCACTTCAGTGAACAGTAGATAACTCGAATGCCGTACATTCAGGAATTTGTGAACGCTTAACTCACAAATTGTTAGAATTACGCGAACGAGTCTGTTAACGCTGAACAAATCGACTATTGCACAGTGCAGTAACGAGTGTAGAGTGTCTGAAACGATCACATCGATTTGATTTGACAGCCCTGTCAAACATTGCCCCTCGATTTATCATCGCTGCATTTAATGCACATCCAGGAATTAAACGAGCAATCGTCGCTAAACGACGATTTTCAACGAAATCTAATCATCTTAGGAACCTAGCCGTCTTACAAACATTATTTTCTATTCTATGTCTATTATAGCTAATGCTTTTAAGTTTGAAGTACAGATTAGGATTTTCTTTGCATTTATACGCCATAAATTTGTGTTACAGAATGATATTTTGAATATTATAATACTAATATGTAATATAGAACACCATAAATGCAAAGAAAAGCTTCTACTCTGTACCCCAGACATTAAAGCGTGAGCGATTTTAGAAATAGAATAGAAAGCAACGTTTGTAATATGGCTATGTAATCTGGGGGATCTGTGTATCTTAGGGACCCAGGACCGAAAGCGCTAAGTAAACATTTATGTACACGATTTAAAATTCCGCCGTGAGCTATGTTTAATTTTCAGCATAGTCGCGTCACGTGTAATAAATAATAATATAATAATAAATATTTCTAACAATCACACCACATTATCTAGCCCAAATAAGGTATCATTAAGAACTTGTGTTATGGATACTAGATAACGGATAAATAAACTTAAGAAATATTTAAACACACATAAATATTTTTTTTATATGTAAATATTACAAATAAACTTAAATAAACATACATACACACCCATGACTAGAAAGTAAATATGATAAAATATGTGCCCCTACCAGGATTCGAACCCGGGACCTCTGGCATGCTACGCATGGAACTACTTACCAACACAAAACGGAATGTGTTTTAGTTTGTAAAGTCTGCCGGTATTTGACGCGCCTCTGGCATCTATTACCTCTTGGGAAATGTGTTTATTGCTAGCAGCTGAAAAAATACAATAATATCGAATACCCTCCGATACCCCTTTAACCGCAAACTGCTCAGCCCGAAGTTGAGCGAGTGCGGGTGATAGGTTCGAAGCGTTTTGACATTGATTTGTGTTATCCTTTCAATTTTTGGTAGAGTCTTGTTTTAGAATATTCGAGTAAAGTTATTTCTGAAGGTATCTGGTATTTATTTACTATACTTAAATGCGTAATAATGTTAACATATTTTTAGCATTACATAAACCATATTTACCGGAACGTTGTTTACAGTATGAATCGGCACAGCCATGCGGCTTATGCCAATATGTATGGGTGATCGTTCAAGAAAATCGCCGCCCGGCTTGTGCCGTTTGGTTCTCGGGGAGACGAACCGTTGGTGTCGTTCAACTTGCCGACCCGAATGTGCTGGACTTTTTACTCTTTGTCTGGTGATATAAAGAGTAAAATGTTGTAGTCATCGAAAAATAAAATGTGTTTACCCATAGAATTGTTACTCGACACCAATTAGCATTGTTTGCCTTATCACAATAGTCTACTGAATAATATAAAAATGAAATGTTTATCGAGAGCAAAAAGAGGTGGAACGAAAAGCTCTTGAAAACAATCTTGAACAGAGTTCGATAGCGCTGTTACATTTGCCAGTCTTCATTCAAACGTAACCGCTCGAGTCGTGACAACGACTCCGGTCGTAAGACCGTTCCTGAAGTAAAATAAATCCTAATACCAACAATTTAAAGTTAGATATTACATTAAAATGTGTTCGCAACAGGTGTCTGCGAAGATACAGCAGCTTCTGAATACGTTGAAGCGACCGAAGCGCCGGCCGTTGCCTGAATTTTACGAGGACGACGATATCGAGCTGGAGATTGCCGCGAACCCGAAGGACCCGAACGCGCCGAAGCCCGAGGGTGGTACCATGACCCCGGCCGTCGGCGAGCAGCTGGTGGTCCCAGCGGGGCTGCCGAGGAACCTGGAAGCGGCGCTGCAGAGATACGGCACCGCGTCTTTTAAAGCTAACGTGGCCACCGTGTTGGATCCTAATGGGAAACTTAGCAATTCGCTTACTTATGGTAAGTTTGTTGATGAATCTTTTCTTTGATTACGAAACTTTTGTGGCTGTGTAGCTGATATTTTTATGGTGGTTTTAAATAAAAATTGCAATAGAAAATTGTATTGAATTAACAAGTTTGAGTATTTATTACAAATACAATTAATACGTTATTGCTGTACACCGTTATTAAGTCCCAAATGTGTGCATTGTTATGATATGTTTTTTAGATACGATATATTTATTAATCATGGTTTTTTAATTGGAAGTCTACAAGTAAATATGGCTACGTCTGCTTCGTACAGAAATGGATATCGATACATGCAGGCGTATTACATGTACTGCGTTAAGTTTTGTTTGCTTGCTGTTATGTGATCAGCCGGGAACTCGAGTATTACACAAACAAATCGAAAAGAAAACTTCAGTAGCCAAATAATCTTAACTTTTTACTTGTTCCGTTTTCGAACCTAAATTACTCAACGAATTATAATAAAGATGATGGTCAAACTCAATATGGGATTTTGACCTGCTAATGGTCAGTAGTACGCATAAAAGATTAACACATAAGTAACCTTTTCCCCTTAAACTTTCCTAATTTTAAATCTAAAAATCATGTAAAAAGATAATAAATTATTTCGAAAAATCAGTCATAAGTTACCATGTTGTTTTCTTTTGAATGTATCAATGTCAATGTCAAAAAAGTAACAAAACGATGTCGAATGAACCCACAAGTAATGTACGTTATTGGCGGATTCGGTTTGACAGTCAATCAACAATCTGTCAGTTCTTTTTTTCACATGAATTACCCAGAGTGAATCCTAAAAAAAATCGGGGAAAAGATATATTTAAAAAATATCTTACAATGGTAGGAAGGTCTATATATTTAAACTAATAATTGTATGATAATCTATATTGATTGGCCTTTAATTTGATATACTGACTATTAGTAGGTCATTTTTTGTACTATCTGCTTTAGTTATGACTTTATAAAGAGAAATGAAATGAAATATTTATTTTCTCAACATTGACAATTACTTGTTCATACAAAGAAAGCATGACTCTACCACCAGTTCGGAAAAATCTTCGTGAAGAAGAACTGGCAAGAAACTTCACGGGTATATTTTTTTCAAAATTACACAGTCTCTTTATGTCTGTACAAAATTATTCTTATCTGCATCTGTTAGCTCGGCAAGTCTCCCTCCCCCCAAGTATCTAAACTACGAACACCCTCAAAGTAAGTAGATTTCAACCAAAAGAGTGCAGTTCCCAAAGGATATGGGAGCGAATATATAAAATAGAATATAATATAAAATGTTTGATGGCAGAACTGCCATGCCAAACCAATTGGGTGACAAATTAATATTAGAATAATCACGGCACTATGTTATACATGGAAGAAGAATAACATCATAACCATCTTTAGGCAGCAAGCTATATCATCTTTAAGCTACAACTGAAATACTGCAATCCAACAGGAAAGCTGCTTAGCCGCTCGCTGAAGATAGCACACGCGTTACTCAACAAGACGTTCACGTCGAAGTCATCAAGCGGCGGGCCGTTGTCGGGTGACCACTCCATAAAGCCCGGCGACCGCGTGGCGCTTGTCTACCCCAACAACGACCCGATCAACTTCATGTGCGCCTTCTACGGGTGTCTGCAGGCGGGCGTGGTGCCAGTGCCCATAGAAGTCCCCTTGACTAGAAGGGACGCTGGGCTGCAGCAAGTTGGGTTCTTATTGGGCTCCTGCAGCATACAGTACGCTTTGACCTCCGATGCGTGCTTAAAAGGTAAGTCTGAATTGATTTCTAAGTTCATATGTTATGTGTTATGAACGCTTTTGTGTGTAGTAATATCTTTCGCGTTAAAAAAGAGCAACGGATATAGAACTCTCTGATATCTCATGCTGCAAGATTTGCGGAGCGTCATTCCCATGTTCTAGGTATTCTTTTATATAATAACCTAACTAGGATTCTACGCAACCTGAAGAAACTCACTTCTTGGTTGTTTACCTTAAGCTAAGCGGGTACTGAAAATTTACAGTCTGTCCCAGGTTTATAGTTCTGCATAGTACACACACACATACGCTCACACAAACACCTACGCTCACACAACAAACACCCACACACATACACACACACACACACACACATACACACACACACACACACATTGTTTTTTGTTAATCTTAAATTTCACTTTACTTTTCTTTCTTCTTACATTTTTATTTTTATCCCCTTATGTTTAAATAACGAGTCAATCTTTTAAAGTGGCGGGGGGGCACTGGCTCCCGAGTCACAGGCCTGTCTATTTCGGGAGTTCAGAATTTACCAAAAATATGTATGCAGAAATTTATGTAGCTACCAGATTATTTGCATAATTGACGTCGTTTTAAGTAGTTTCTGTGAAATATGGTGGCCAATAAACATTATTATTATTTATGTTTTTTCTTTGTATGACTTAGGCTAGTAGGCTAGTAAGTTTCGCACGGCGAAGCCGCGGGCAACAGCTAGTATCATTTTCTATTGTGGAGTCGAAAAAAAGAGGCTTACGCCAATTAGACGTACTCAAGTTCGTTAGAAGCCTTCGGGGCATTGTAATGTAGGTACTTCAGCCCTCATGAGTGTCTATATATAATTATATTTGACATATTTTTCCATTAGTATTCGATCAAATTTTGTTGACATTATTAATTGCCTATTTGTACTTTACTTTTTCCGCAAGTTATAAAGCTCTTTATGTTGGGTTCAAGTATTCAATAATTTAAAGAGCAAATTTATGAACATATTGTATGAATGTTCAGAAATTTGCAAATCCCATTATAATTACGCTACTTTAGAATTCTGAGAAACTTGTTGGTAGCTACTAAGATCCTAAAATGGTTTCTGTTAACAATATCGATTGTGTCAAAAACTTAGAAACTAAAGTTAAAAAATGCTCAAAACCACTGCCTCATACGCCATAAGTAATAACCCAATCATAAGCGTTTTTGACATAATATGTGCTTGTCTGGTACAACCCACAAGTTGAGTCATAGCACAACTTTATTTGTCTTGGGACCAGTTGGGGAGTTTATTTTTCAATTTTATTATTATGAAGTCGCCTAAGCCTAACTGATTTTTTGGTATGGAGAGTAATTGACTATAAATTCAAGGTCGTCATAAGCGGATGTTCTGTAGAACTCACTAACCACGGCTTATCAACCAGGTCTACCCAAAACCTCGTCTGGTGACGTAGTCTCGTTCCGCGGCTGGCCAGCCCTGCAGTGGGCGTCCACGGAAAAGCTGCCACGACCGCCGAGGGACTGGGTGCCGCCACCGCGCGCCGCCGAGGACTGTCCCGCGCACATCGAACATACCGCGGCGGCGGACGGCGCGGCAATGGGCGTTGTGGTTACTCGGTACGTTGACTGTTTATTTTGTATTTGGAATGATTTGTTTGCGGCCAGTGTTTGTTGTTTTCGTTTTATTTTCGTAGGTTGGTGGATTTAAAATTAATTTGTACTTGAGATGTTTTGTTTGCGGCCAGTGTTTTAAATTTTTTCTTAAGTTGTTTATCACATTTTAAATGATTCTTTACGAGTAGTACCGTCTCATATTATACAGATGGAGCAGCAAATGGCCTTGTGTATACAGTACATGCCTTTTTGAGTCATATATCAAGTTTAGATCAAACATTACGAAGAGAGATACTTGCTTGCATGGTGAACCTTGTTACGTTTGAGTGTGTGACAGATACAGATGTCTATGGTAACAACAGCTCGTTCTGCTAAAGTTATGCATACTCATTTGTCGTTGTTTTCTTGTCCCGAGCGTATCTACAGTAATTTTTGAGGTCAAGGGGTGACTTGTAAGCAGCGCGTTTCATTTTAATATACTCATTTATTATTTACATCTTCAGTACTTTAACGGAATTTCATATTCGTTTACCTATATAATATTTTCGAATGCGAAAGCAATTCGATACAAGCAAAGCCTTTATAAAATTAACGCCAAGACAACGTAGATGACACTTCAAAATATCTCTGTCAATTAAGTCATTTTCGGAACCTATTGCAGACGCACACGGTAACATCCCGTAACGAGTTATTTAATCGACTTCGGTTGTCTCAGAAGCGAATCACGTACTGCCAATCGGTCGATACGATACGTAATAGCTTCCTTAGATAACAAGATTCTTAGGAGCATTATATAACCGCCTTAATTAACAGATATCCTTTTATTTAAATTAAGGTACTTTTTTAACAGTTGCTATCTTGTATAAGTATATTTAATACAAATTCTATTTAATAATAATAATGACTTCTTAAAAGAAGAAAGAAAGGAAAAAAATAAAACTAATACAAGGATTGAATCTTATATCTTCAGGGCTTATGAATGTATGTGTGTGTGTATGTGGGGAAGAGTAAATGTGCGTGTGTGTGAGTGTGTGTGTAATTTTGGGTGGTGTGTAATACATTTCTCATTGTTTGATTTTGTTGTGGTTTGCACTAATTTGCAATAATTTATTTCAATAATACCAATTATTTATGTAAAGTAAAGTATAGCGATTAATGTAAAGGTACTTAACGTTACACTGAAGGATTTTCCTCAATCAAAATAAGAAAAACATTGTTCCAATTACCTCGATAGATGGCTCTACGAAAAGCTGGTCCGTACATATATATATATATATATGTCAAACTTAACTTAGCAAAAACCGACTCTGTTTTCTACTGGATAATGATGAAAATCAGAGTAACAAGTTTTGATATCACATGTGTTAACATTAATGTATACTATAAATTTTTTTAGCATACTACATATAACACTATTTATTTGACAATTTTGCTGAGATTAGCCTAATTACGTGTTGTAGGTTCTAGGCTGAGACCAAAATGTACTCCTGGATCAAGAATGGTTTACATAACTAGCCAATTTTGTGTCTAACTCGAAAAATTCTGACTAAAAACTGTTTTAAATCACACAAAGAGGTTTAAACTTTTAGCCCATTATTCGACTATTGTTTTTTTTACCATATCAAAAGGTATTGCGTAGTAAATGACCGTGAGTTTTCGAAGGTCTCACGTGAAATAAAGGGTGAGTACAAGAAGGGTGGACCTGTTCTACATTGTAATTACAACCCCTTATAATTTTCGGTTTCGTCGCTTAATATTATGCAAGGTTGGCCTATATAACTGGTCTTTTTTATTATTACTGTTACATAAATAATAAACCAAATATTTATATTTTAATATAATACTTAATATAAATCCCAGAAAAACACACCCACTGTATGGCCTTAAAGTAAGCAGAGCTTGTGTCATGGATGACCACACAGCGAACTGGGGGGGAACCCAGAATAAAAATACAGGTATAAATATGAACAACCATGACCCGAGAACGAACATCTGTGTTCATCACACAAATAAATGCCCCGGCCAGGACTCGAACCTGGGACCTCTGGCGTATGAGGCAGGGCTACTGACCACTACGGTATTTCTCAGTATTTCTCAATATTTCGTGATATTAACTAATAAAGATACAATTTTGGACATTAATTTGGTCCGTTAATATGTGTAAATAGGTAAAGCTCGAGAAGCAAACAAAATCCTTTTGCATTTATAATATTAATCTCCCTTGAAGTTATACAAGTTTCAATTGAACTAAACATGAATTAGCTGAGTGACGTCTACTAGCTACTGAGGCGGGGGCCTCCCAAGCCTTAGTAAAGTAAAATTTTTGAATTACTCTCTTACCTCGCGCACGACACGCGCGTATCTTCGTACCTTCGAGTTTAGTTGCGCCAATTTAGGTAAGTAAATTAATTTTGAAATTGCTCGTAGGCCTCCCCAGTATTTACGTAACTTTTTTGTAATTCATCTTTATTTAGAAATCATCTGGTTTTGAAGTAGTTTGAAATCTTTTACAAATATGGAGCTCAGTACGGAAAACGGTCTCTCGGTAATAATAATAATCAACATGTAGCGAAAAATAGACGAACTGTGGTGTAAGGGGACAACAATTTTGAGACACCGGACGTCGTGGATAGATCGTGAAGACTCTAGCAGTTCAGAGCCTGAAGAAATTGATGACACATTCACACCGGAGCTTCACGAGCAAAACACAGATACGTGCAGTGAGTCGGAACCCGAAGAACAGGTTGACATGTTTCCGAAGAACAGACGATCTCCGATGACGATGTTCCTCTGTCATCAATTGGATCTTTTTATGGAAAAAATATAATGAATGAGTTAGCTCGCAGTTTAGTGCTACCCCAATTGAACAGGCGACCGGTAAACGAAAGATTGCCACGTGAGCTGCGTTTCAGTTTGGCACGTGTGCTAAGGTAAGGTAGTACGTGTGTAGGAAAACACGTCGCAAATATTTACGACGCTGTAATCAAATCTATTCAAAAGCAATTTCTCGAGCTCGGGTAGATTTCAGTAAGTGAAGAAGCATTTATTATCACTTCCATTAAGTAAATGAAAGGGTTTGTTTACTGGCTAGACAATATCGGCTACTTTTCACGTTCAATGAAAGGATTTCATGATTGGACATAGTGAGCAAGTCTCGTAGGCGTTCACTTGTCCAGACGGTTTAATTAACAATGATATTCTATCGTATAAGTATTTTTGTTTCTGAGAATGTAGGCGTAAAAGCAGATAATTCGTTTGATGAAAAATAATATTCTTCTTGAGATAAATATTATTATCAGCTTTATTCATGATCACTACGAGTGTATGTACGATTGGGATTTATATTTACTTTTTATCTATTTATTCCCTTGGGAAAAGTAGCCATTTCTTGATAGGTTGATCAAGTGGAGTAGCAGTTCAGATAGACAAAAATGCGACTATTGTAGCGTGATTTAACTATTTAATCAATTCCCTGGTAAATTTCTGCTAAGGAGGCGTGCGAGGCCCTGCACCGGGTCTAAATCCGCCACGCATCCTCGAACATCTCTGATGGAAAGAATCAGCTTTTTGGGCACCACTGTCTGACTCACAGAGACCCAAGATGATCAAAAGAGAACCTTAACAAATACGGACACCATAAAGCATGTCTACAATGGCAGGCTTGTCGCGGCAGACCTCAGACGCAATGCAAGATATTTTATTGCAAATGAGCGAGTTCGCGACGCACCGATTCCGTGATGATTGTACGGCTAACTGGGATGACCGCAAATACTCGGGTAACGAATGTGACCAGTTCAGTTGTGACTTGTTATTATACTGAAAGTTATTTGGATAAAGAATAAGTTCATTATTCAATCAAAAATCAAAAATTTACTTAGACTTTTGAAATTACTGAGAACATGAGAATTACTATATTGTTCCACTTCCCTGAAATTGTAGGCGTCACGTATCGCACGCTGATTTCATAATCGTGTTTTCTTAGAAATTTTGCTGGATCAGAATATTATTTATTATGCGGTCTGTCTGAGTAGATCGAACATATCGTACATAAATAAAGTTATCATCAACGCATGTGTTTAAATTATTTTGATAGCGGATCAATGGCTAAATAACTGCCGTTTGTAACTACTTCAAAAAACTATCTAAAGAATACTAAAGACGAAATATTAAATCAAATCAAATACTTGAAGGCTTTAATTGTTCTCAGCAACGTTGGAATTTGTAACGCACCGAACCCTGAAGGGTGTCAATGTCGCGGCACCCTAATCACACACCTTTAGCTGTACGTATTTCATATGTCAGTACGCTGAATTGTAATTTTTATTAGACAACGTGTTTTCTATTACCGCTGTACAGTATGAACTAACTAAAAGCAATCTTATTACCCAGGCTGTGTATAAGCTGGCAAGGATCCTATAGCCCATGTATTATTCAGTTTTCTTTTTTTTTTCTTTTTTATTCGAACATTTTTCACAAACAAGTTTAAATCATCATGTATAATTAACCTTTAACATTTTCATGTGACTTTTGTCATTTATGTCTACTTTGTTAGACCGAATAGCGCAGATCTGAGTGAACTATTTATCTGGAAGTTAGCGGGTTGTCAGTTCGTCACTATCCTTCCATTACTGTCAATTTCTATTTGATAGAGAAAGAAGGCAATCTTTTAACACGATGTAGCTTAAATTTTTAGGGTAGGTCCTGCAATCAAGATAATTTTTTTGAATCCAAAGTGAAATTTTAATCGATTCAAATAACACATCCGTTTAGTAGTGTGTATGTAATTAAAAACCGTATTTTGTGCTGGACGTGCGCAGCAGTGTTACTCGTTTACAGTGTTAGGCGTTTACAGAAGATCAGCGTCCTGGTGTGTTCGCACATCACGACCTCCGAGCTGAGTAAATGCCTTTTCGGCACGTATAGATGGCATCACTTTAGTTTGTAGGTACATCGAACAAATGTACTTTTCATTTTCATTTTCATTGTATGTTGTAAATTAATGTTTTTTTTTATTCAGAAATTAATTGCAATACTTTTTTAATTCTTATTGTTTAAATTTAAGCTATTAGGCACCACGTGCAAGCTTCGTCTGTTAACATTGCCTGGTTAAAGAATTGCCTTCAGTTAGTTTGGATTAGATACCGTGTATAACGATCAATCACAAAAATAATTGGAAAATTAAAGTTCTTTCAGATGATGGTACGAACCTTTTACCGAAGTCAGAATTTTGTGCCTCAATAAAAGTAAGCCAATGAAGCTTTAGTAGACTTACAACTGCACTGAAATGAAATGAAATATTTATTTCTCAACATTGACAATTACTTGTTCTTATTGACGTCAAATAAAACACGATTCTACCACCAGTTCGAAAAAACCTTCGTGAAGAAGAACTGGTAAGAAACTTCACGGGTATATTTTTTTCAAAATAAATTTACAGTCACTTTATGTCTATACAAAATTATTCTTTTCTGCATCTGTTAGCTCGGCAAGTCTCCCTCCCCCAAGTATCCAAACGACGAACACCCTCAAACGGCACCCGTTCACCTCCTCAACCATATTAGAGGGAAGTGAGCGACCCGTCAAACTAAGTATAGATTTTGCTTATATGTAACGCCTTTAGCAACCATTAAACGTATCTGAGAGCAGCCGTATATGATGTATTATTAATTTGTTTATTTCTTTCCTGTCGACCAAAAAAAATCGATAACACAAACGTATAAAAATTGTCTCCAAAATCCTGAAGCCTATTAATGTCTATGAATCCATCAGTTGCTTAGTCGATCGCTCGCCGATTAGCTGACAGCGTTACAGCCACCCTGGCATGAAAGTAATTAGGAGTAGTCTGGCGGGGGCGAGGCACGCGTTGATGGCCTCTAGTTGAATTCGAGTGGGTTACAGTGCCACGAGTATATATCTACTGCCATGTTACTGAGGATACGCGGTCCGAGTGGGTATTTTCAAAACTATTATCTGTTTGACACCGACCCATACCGTGCGATAGAAAGAAAAGGATAGAGCTGCTAGTCCGCTAGAGGCTCTATCAGTATATACATACTGATAATATACTGATAGAGCCTATAATATACAGTATTTTTTTAAGTATTCCATTCAAAAACTAGCCACAATGTACACTGATTACTTAAACTGTCAAAACGCTTGCTCCAGCAATATGGCGTCGAGACTGGCCTGTGACGTCACGCCGTGGCGTGGCACCGCACCGCATGCATTGAAAGAAACAAGATTTTTATTGCCTTGATTTTCACTCAAAACCGTTTAATTTCTTGATGTTCTTGTGATAAGTTTATTTGGGTTTCTTTTTTTGGAGGAAATGTTAATTATCGTTTACGTCTAGTCACGCGAATTGCTTCAAAAATACATTGTATATGCGGATGGCAATTAATATTTCTTTGTTTTTTATAATGTCAATTAGCGTATTGCCTAGATTTCCTTTTGGAAATGTGGCCTTGGGCGATAACAATAAAAATGCTCGAGAAAGTTTTTAAAGTCAAAGATATTTGAATTTTAATAACTTCTAATAATATCCTCAGCGATTTTTTTTTAAATAAAAACGTACAGACCGTACCATTTCCAAGCATTATGAACATCGGACTATGTTTAAGGGGGTAATTCTAGTAAATGGTAATTGGCTTTAGATTTGATAATTTGTATGTATACTCGGAATATATATGTGATGAATGGATGTTGAAATTGAAACTAGGTTTCCCTGCAAGTTCATTTGCTCATGATCTTGCGAAACAAATTTACCAAACCGCTTTAGGATTACAGGGTACGAAGCTTTGATTCAATTAAAAAAGAGAAAGATGGTGACGATGGTTCTTACATTACGTACTTGAACAATGGGTCATTGTTGAAACTTTAAATTAATGACACTGAGAAAGAGACAAAATAATAACGAAGTGCGCGAGCAAGATGTAGACGAATACAGTTGAATCGTGTTCGTCTCTAATCGTATCGCATTGGTCCTTTTCGCGTAGAGCCAGTCGGATTGCAACTAATTAAAATCCAGCGATACGGGGTGAATGGGACCTCGTCACCTATCTTTCGCTGTTTTACTTAAGTCAAAGAACATGAGTTATATTTTATCCTGGCTGCAAAGCCGCACTGTGAGCACAGCATCCAATAAAACGTTGGGAATTATCTTCAGTTCCATAAGTATGTTGGTGTATACCTTGGCTTTTTTAATGTGTATTCTATTTTAATAGTAGGCAATTACTATAGAAATCAATATTGTAAAAAAGTACAAGAAAGAAAAATATGTTCTGAAAAATAATTATTAACCGCCCGGATAAGTTTAAGGGAAACGTATTATGGGCCCTACTTTTAAGGTTATATTGTATATAGAAATATTTTATTGTAACGCTGTTGGTTTTCTTAATTAAGTAAACAATAAATTATAAGTTATCTTACAGGCTGCATATTTTGCACTTTGTTCATCTAAAAATAGCACTTTGCTTTGTAGCCTATTGTCGTTACAATTTATTTAAAAAAAGTTATAATTCTAGGGCGATTCAACCAACATTAGGTATGTCGTGTCGTTATATGGTAGTTGGGGAGGTTTGTGCGCTACCATTGCGCGGGGCTACTCGCATATTTACATTGCTAAAAGAGGCGTCACCCGCCCAATCAAGACGACATTGTCTCGATAATTTCGTTTAAGCTTAATAAATACGTCAATCGTAATAAATACTTTGTAAATGATATTTTCATAATAATTTACAGCAATTTCTGAATGTCTGAAAAGCAACCCGTAGTAAGCCAGCCCATAGTTTGGGTAAATCTGAAATCTGTTGGCTGAAATCCGTACAATGGGATAATTAAGACTGTCGTGGTGGTCAGAAAATCATATAAACATTTTATTATGTTGTTACTACTTGCCCCAACTCCGGGGTACGTGCTGATACTTTGACAAAACGCCATATCAAAGTGTTTGTTAAAAATGAAAGCCAAGAAACTAAATATTGTACAAAAATTTGTTCGAAATGTAATACTACAAAGAGTAGTAGAAAGTAGTAGAGTAAAGAAAATGTGGTTTTCAAAAACTAGTAAATAAATGTGCACGGAGAAAATATTGACGAGTTCCTTGTAGCTGTTAGTAGAGATATCAGTGTATTGGAACAGCCGCAGGAATCTTTATTTTATAACGTAAAAAATAATACATAACCGCACATATTTTTCTCACGTTTCTACCTTCCAATCAAAATTTATTCGAAATTTAAAATTGAGTCAACACATTTGTATTTTCGGTTGGTTGCTACTAGATCCATCTAACGAACCCGCGCAAAAAGTTCCCAATCCAACTTTGTTAACCCTGAAAATGGTTTAAATTGAATCAAATTTTTTTTATCAAATACTCTTAAATTATGCCATTCATGATGCCGATTTACGTTAGGTTAACGCTTACTTCGCAGTGCTATTGTTTAAAACAGTAAGCGTATGTTATTGTTTTAAGGCAAATATTGAGGTCCTCTTATATTCCAATATATATTTTAAAAGGTCTGGAAAAGGTTGTTTCGGCTTTCCGATATTCAAAGGCGTTTTTAACCCAATTGAACTCGAAAAGATTTTTAAAAAATTCCATACCACGTCGCGCTCCAAATATTATATGTAGCTAGAATTTTAACATTGCGTGAATTCGTGTCCGTGTAGCTGTTACGTTCTAGGGTGGATCGAAAGGTTTGCGGCACAATTTTTTTTTTCGAAATGGACAGTTTATTTATGGCCCTATGGGCGTTTTAAATTTCACCGGACTTTGTAGCTTATAAATTTTTTTGACATCTACGACGTTTCAGACTACTTGAAACCGTAGGTTGTCCATCAACGAAGCTTGCTTTACGAAGTAGCTAGGCGGTTTCTTAAGTTTAACAACAATAACAAAATATTTTCCTAAACCAAACAAATTTTGAGGAGATCTAGTTTGTGTATGGAATATGCCTTTGACATCTTTTTCCTTTTACTGTTGTTGTGTTGGTCAGTTGGTCATAATGCCCTAACGAAAGTTTGCATGGCGACCTTTAAAAACCTTTGTTTTTATCCGTGAGGCTGCGAAGTACTCAGTAGATCCCAGGATTATGCACATTTTCATGTCGTAGAAAATAAAAAGCTTTCACAAAAACCTTTTCATTAATTCTACACCTGAAAATTCATAGCATATTGATTGAAACTAGAACTATTCATCAGCATTGGTAAAACTTTCTGTTAAATATTTGTATGAAACTAAAAGCATCGGCCTATGCAAAGTTGTGCGCCGAACAATGCGTTAAATAACTGGACGAAAGTAGTCCGATAAAACAGCGCTACGCAAAGTTTGCTTTTATTCAAAGTTGGTAGGAACTTGCTCGGATACAAAACGTAAACGGTTTTTTGTTCGTAACGCCATCTATTGGACGGGATGTGCGATCGGGTGCAGTATGAAAAGCTTCGCCGTATAATTTAGCTGCAGTGCAGGTATGACATGGCTGAATCTACGTTGAGTTAATTGCATGAAATGTTGGGTGGCTCTTATTTTGTTACCAACTCGGAGCTTTAAGCGGGGAACTGAGTGTTATTCAATTTTGAACGGGCACTTTTATATTGTATTATTTACATTTTGATTATCATGAAATTTTGGGTACATAAGTAAACTGGGAAGTATGAGCTAGTAAAAGTAAATATATTTCACGAAGACAGTACATTAACAATGTTTTAATAAAAACAAGAAGCTATATTATTTCAGTTCTAATAATAGAAAAAAAATCGTTTTTGTATAATTAACACGAGATTTCGATTAATTAACTTTAATTACTATTGTTTAAGTACTAAACGTACAAATCGACATAGCTGCCGTAACGCTTAGTTTCCCTGCACATTTATTTATTATATTACTATGAAACTAAACTATAACTATGCAATATGACGTGTGTACATGGAAAGATTTTTATTTATTCAGCGCCATTAAAAGTCGAGACTCAGAAGTTTATATAAATTATAAATTATCTAAGCAAAATCTATACTTAGTAGTAATTACTTAAGGTACATTTTGTAATATGTTTTATGGATCTGAATTTGGTCGTTTTAATATAAATGTAGAAAACCCGAATTGAAATTAACAAATCTAATCTCAGATATCTATCTAGTACTATCTCTTAAATTAACAGAGAAAAATGTACCAACTTTAAAAAAAAAACGGATGTATGCAAAACATCAAGTGACGCTAAGGTGCCGTCTACAATTCTCGGAAAGTGAAACAGTATCGTGATCCTCATTTTCTCAGTAATCTAATAGTAGCTATATATATATTTATATGACAAAAGAAATTTCAAATTATTTTTACTTTCTTATTTATATATTACAGTCACGTGTACGTTATTTATTTATTAACAGGTAGCCTAATGGTTTTGTTTTTACGAATTGATAACATTAACAGGTATGTTCATTATTCTAGAACTGTGTAGTATCCTTGATTACCTATGCAATATATAAAGCATTCACACAATTATTACATTAAACTAAAACAGTAAATATAAATTAAACTATTTTCAGATACAGATAATCGTAGTAAAGTTTTGGCTTTTAATGGACATTTTTTAAATGCCCGGAAGCCTTAAATAATCCTTAATTCTAATTACGAGGGCAATATTATTTTTTATGATAAGTCACCTAACAGATTTATTTTGCAAACGACGCCATCTAGCGACAATTATAACCAACTTATATTGACTTGGCTTTGAAAGGAAATATTGTAAGTTTTATTAAAAGAAAACATTATTCAGCCAATCAAGACTGTTTCTCGGATATTGCATCTTAAACTGTGTTATAAAGAACAATCTATCGTACTTTCCGCCAGGGCTGCAATGCTGGCGCATTGCCGCATGCTCTCTGTAGCCTGCAACTACACGGAAGGTGACCACATGGTCTGCGTGCTCGACTTTAAGCGGGAAACGGGTCTATGGCATGCGGTCCTCACTAGCGTGCTGAACGGAATGCACGTCATCTTCATACCGTATGCGCTGATGAAAGTCAGCCCGGCGAGCTGGATGCATATGATTACCAAGTACAGGTTGGTTTTGTTTACATATTGACTTTTGTCTGCGATATCATTCGCGGTTTCCGTTAGAATTTGTGCCTATGGGTTTCTACTTACTCGTCAGAACTAAATTGATCCAAGGTCAAAAAATAACGGTGATGGTTATGGTGCTAAATAAAATGTGAAAGTTTTTATATTCGGATGTTTGTTACTCTATCATGCAAAACCATGATTTTTTACTCTTTACAGGGCATCAGTAGCGATTGTAAAGTCACGTGACCTGCACTGGGGGCTGCTCGCCACGCGGGACCACAAAGAGATCTCCCTCGGTTGTCTGCGGATGCTGTTGGTTGCTGACGGAGCCAACCCGTGGTCGCTCTCTTCCTGCGATCAGTTTCTGTCCGTGTTTCAGAGTAAAGGTGAAGAAACTGAGAAGTACTTGGAATATTTTTCGGCATAACTAAGAAATTATATGCTTGTTGACTTTGTGAAATGTAAAGTATTTTATTTTATTTGTTTATTTTATAGAATTAATTTCCTCAGCTAGAGAGGTTTTTGTAGAGCTAATTATCTCGATACAACCGCACCTCGATGTCATACAAAACAAAAGAGTCTGCTAAACATCTTACTGTAGTAACTTTTAGTCAGTAACATATCCTTTTTTTATTAAACATTTATTTTTAATATTATAATATTGACAGGGGTCCGGGGCGACGCGATCTGTCCCTGCGCGTGCAGCAGCGAGTCTCTTACTGTGTGCGTGCGACGCGCTGGGCGAGGCGGCGCGGCGGCCGGGCGCGGAGTGCTTTCTATGGCCGGGTGAGTGTTAAAGTGTTTACCCATACTTGTGTAGCCGGCTCTGTTGTAAGATGTGAGGGAAAGAGGCTAATATATGAAATGAAACCTTTATGATTTGATTTCGATTTTCTCTGCATAACAGACCTCAATGCAATGAGTTTTAATGCAAAACACTCAACCCAATACATACATACAAAACTCGTATACTTAATTTAGAAAAATGTATATGCCTTGTTCTGACCTGCAATTTTCCAATTTACATAATCACATATCTCATCATGTGATCATCATCTCATCAAATGTGTTGTATAATCCAATATAATTCAGGTTGTCGCATGGAGTAGTTCGGGTGGATGCTGAGAACTCCCTGACTTCGCTCACGTTGCAAGACTGCGGGCAAGTCATGCCTTCTTGTAAGTTACATTTTAATAAACTCACATTGTACTTTTATTTGCTATAAAAACCGATAAATCTTCAGTTCGAGCCAGACATTTGTGTGGCTGTTTATTTAGTTAATACATATCACTTTACAAAATCATCTATAATAATGAGTATACTTTTGATACTGTCTAAAAATCGTGTTACTGTTATGGTTAAAGTAAAAAACCGACAAATATTCTTGTTTTCTATATTTTCATAGTTCGCTTACGAAAAACACGCGCTCATTATAAGGGCAATAACAAACTTATAATCCAGCTGGGAAATAAAAAATTACCGTATCTTTATTTACATAAATTAAAAACTTATAAAATTATTTATTGTAACAAAATAATATTTTATCAACAGGCGTTATAGTTGTCGTAAAAATGGAAGGCCCCGCGTTCCTTTGCAAGACGGATGAAGTGGGCGAGATTTGCGTGCTATCGGGAGCCACAGGGTCCGGGTACTGGGGGCTTGGGGGCCTCACGAACACGGTGTTCAGAGTCCGGCCCCTGGACGCCGACGGGGACCCGATCGGAGAGGAGCATTATGTCAGGAGTGGCCTGTTGGGATTTTTGGGTCCGGGCGGTAGGTTAACATGTTTTTTTTACTTGTATGGTTGTTTAAAAGGAGAGAGTTTTTTTATTAGGCAAAATGTTTTACTGGAGAATGGTGAGATTGCAACTTTTATGTCGTAAACTCACGAATCAGAATGCCTAAGCTAACCTTAGGAGTATTCATTATCATTATCATTTCATTTAATGTTGTTAGGAACATTCAATAGTATTTCGAGTTCACGAATTGTATTAATAAAGTTACTTGTATTGACGTATTGCTAATGTTACAATAAATAATAGAGTTCCTTTCGATGCCAACAGATAGCGCTGTATTAAAGTCGACTGTCAATCTTACGATAGGCGGGCAGGTTGGTTGTCGGTAGACTAGTACTCGTAACAATAATCTATCCAAACCAACATACGTGCTACATAAGAGTTTCAAATAAAACCATCGTTTGAACCCAAAGACAGTAATTTTTTTGTAAAATAAATACTATTTTAGGTAAGTAAAACTGTTGAAATAATAATTTATGATCATAGGTTATGTTCACTCCAATATTCTCTACCGAATTCTAGCCAATGTAGCTTACGTCCCACGTGGCTGTTTTGGAGAATTCTTAGAACAACATCAAGCCAGGTTTCATTTCCAACAGGTATTAGGCGAATCCGGAACGTTCTCTTGTAACACAAAACATCACAAAATTCGGAAACAAGTGAAGAAAATAGGTACTAGCGTTGCCCGCTAATTGATAAATGTTTATGCGTACATAACACAAGAATCTTTTTCTAATATTATATGTTTTTCATTGGAAGCATGGCATCATGGAGTAGGGTGTTAGAAGATAGGTTGAGCTACAGCTTTAGTGTAAGCACTAGGAGTCGTAAAGTTATTTTGGTTAGTTTTTTATTTATATTAAGCGTATTCTGGGAGTATCCTTCAATTTGCTGGGTATTAGTTTGAATGTTTTCTTAGAAAAATTAAAATTCAGGAACTTTGATAGATGTTAATTTTATAATTAAATACTTTAAAAATGGTTCAAATTCTAATTTAATATTTATTTCCAACATTGACAATTACTTGTTCTTACTGACGTCAAATAAAACATGACTCTACCACCAGTTCAGAAAAACCTTCGTGAAGAAGAACTGGCAAGACATATCACGGGTATATATTTTCAAAATAAATTTATAGTCTCTTTATGTCTATACAAATTTATTCTTATCTGCATCTGTTAGCTCGGCAAGTCTCCCTCCTCCAAGTATCCAAACGACGAACACCCTCAAACGGCACCCTTTGACGAGTTAACGTGGGATCCAGCCATCACCTTCGTCAACCATATTAGATGGAAGTGATACTTCTACTTTAGAATTTCATTACATATTTGAGGAAAGAATTGTATTATATCTATCGAAGGCTTAGCAAACTCTTCGTTAAATCTCAATTGTTACCTCCAGGTCTAGTGTTCGTATGCGGGTCACGTGACGGACTGATGACAGTGACAGGTCGCAAACACAACATGGATGACATCATAGCGACGGTTTTAGCTGTAGAACCAATGAAGTTCATATACAGAGGACGAATTGCGGTGTTCTCTGTCAAAGTGTTGAGGGACGAAAGGATCTGTATCGTGGCTGAACAACGGCCGGATTGTGGGGAGGAAGAGGTGAGTGAATTGACTGGCGGTGTTTGCCTATTTACAGATTAACGTTCGTAAATTTTGATTTTGGATGACTGATGTTTGATGACTGTTGTCAGAGTTTTTACATTTTTACAAATTTTACAGGTTGTTTGAGAAATTATTAACTTAGTTTGCTAAAGTGTTATTTAGATAATATCTAGGAACTACTTTCATCATCATATCTTTTAGTTCAGGCTTCATGGAAGCCGCTTCAACTAAATCACGATAATTTCTGCTCTATACAGAAATGTAAAACAATGTTTAGTTCTGTCACGTACTGTAACTTTGTTTTCCAGTGTAATAGAGAGAAACGAATGTGAGACTCAGGTTAAAACCTAAACCGTATTCTTATTATAAATAAATTATCAATGCATAAAGTTGTTCATTTACGTTGATTCTCCCATTGCAGTCCTTCCAATGGATGTCTCGCGTACTGCAAGCAGTCGATTCAATCCATCAAGTTGGCATCTACTGTCTCG
Organism: Marasmarcha lunaedactyla; assembly: GCA_923062675.1. NCBI lineage: Eukaryota > Metazoa > Arthropoda > Insecta > Lepidoptera > Pterophoridae > Marasmarcha > Marasmarcha lunaedactyla. The sequence continues at coordinate 3,605,545 of OV281339.1, read as the reverse complement.
CTCTAGTGCAACCGAATTACTTGCCGAAAACGCCATTAGGCGGCATACACCTTAGTGAATGTAAACGAAGATTCTTAGAGGGGACTCTGCATCCGGCTAACGTGTTGATGTGTCCGCACACTTGTGTGACAAATCTGCCGAAACCGAGGGAAATACATTCGGGTAAGTTGGTTCGTTTTTGTGCTGGTTTGGGACTAAAAATATTTGTTTTGTGGTCGAAACTAAGGATTTCTTTATGAAATTGAATCTAATGTTTATTTCATTAAAGTACATTGTAGAATGCACATCAAGTCATGTATTGTAAGAATATTTTCTTACAGTTGGTATGTTTGGGGAATATGAATGGATACATCATTATTTCAGTTGAAACTTTCAAAGCGGCTGTTTTATATGCAATAATAATTCCCAAAACATGTTTAAGCTATTGCATGTCTAAGCTTACTATATTGAATTAATAGATTTTTTTAATTTGCAGATGTAGGACCGGCGTCAGTGATCGTGGGTAACCTGGTGCAAGGGAACCGACTTGCGTCTGCGCAGGGAAGGGATATGGGCTACACTGACGACTCAGACGCTGCTAGAAAGGTAAGCTTAGTTTATATTGTAGTCAATCAGCTTTTTACGGAAGCATTAGTATCAAGATTCATTGATTGTCTATTTGTTTGAAATCGTTCAGAATGTCGACATGCTAAGAAGAAACAAGTACCGCATGAACCCAAACAACGTGTTACTTTGTGAATGGCTGAGCTATAATAATATTAATGATGATTTATTAACACTTTTAGAATGCAAGAAAAAACTCTTACACTAATCACATAACTATAAATAATAAATAATAATAATAATAAATCCCCAGACAAACACACCAACTGTATGGCCCCGAAGTAAGCAGAGGGGACCCAGAATAAACATACATTTATAAATATCAACAACCATGACCCGGGAACAAACATTTATGTTCATCACACAAATGAATGCCGCGGCCAGGACTCGAACCTGGGACCTCTCATACCTTATTCCGTATGAGGCAGGGCTACTAACCACAAAGCTACTCGGTCGTCTATACATTAAAAAAGAAATTACAAGAGTACTTGACGTTGGCAGCTGTATAAGTGTGAACTGTGTCACAGCTGCCAGCGCTCCCGAGTTAGTGCTTTTTGTTCAGTTTCAATATCAAATTACAAAATATAACTTATTCAGTCAATTAAATCAATTGAAGCATAATTTTGTCTGTATGAATTATTGTTTAATTACACCTTCAATATTGAATTATAAAATACATTTACACATAATATATTATACATTATGTGAATTTTAGATAGATTTAGATTAGACCCGATTCATACCTATGAAGTGTGATAATCAAGTTTCTCACAAAAACTTCACAAAGGTTTTAGCCTACATCTGTTAACTGAACATTTTATGGAAATTTTATTGTAGTACATTTTATTTTTCTTTATTTTCAGTACCAATTCATATCCCAGATCCTGCGATGGCGCGCCCAAAGCACCTCTGACCACGTTATTTTCACGCTTCTCAACTCCAAAGGTGCCGTAGCCAAAGTTCTGACTTGCGCAGAATTGCACAAGAAAGCAGAAAGAATCGGCAATTTGTTGCTTGAGAAGGGACGCGTCAATACGGGAGACCACGTTGCCCTAATATTCCCCCCAGGATTAGATCTCATTTGCGCCTTCTATGGATGTCTCTACGTTGGAGCGGTGCCGGTTACCATCCGCCCGCCGCACCCTCAGAACCTACACACAACGTTACCCACAGTTAGAATGATCGTCGACGTCAGTAAAGCTACACTAGTGCTCTCGAACCAGTCCGTCATCAAACTCCTGCGTTCTAAGGAAGCCAGCAACGTCTTGGACAGCAAGGCGTGGCCGCTCACTCTCGACACCGACGATATGCCCAAGAAGAAACTTCCAATCTTGTATCGCGCGCCAACCGCAGAGATGCTCGCGTATTTAGACTTCAGCGTCTCCACGACAGGCATGCTCGCGGGCATCAAGATGTCGCACGCCGCAGTCACGTCCCTCTGTAGATCCATGAAAATTGCCTGCGAACTCTACCCTTCCAGGCACATCGCTCTCTGCTTAGACCCCTACTGCGGGTTAGGCTTCGCGCTCTGGTGCCTTAGCAGCATCTACTCCGGACATCACTCCATCTTAATCCCACCTTCCGAAGTAGAAATAAACCCCGCCCTCTGGCTCAGTGCAGTCTCCCAGTACAAAGTTCGCGACACTTTCTGCTCTTACGGTGTCATGGAACTTTGCACAAAGGGATTGGGAAGCTCCGTCAATCAACTGAAATCGAAAGGCATCAACTTGGCCTGCGTGCGAACTTGCGTAGTAGTCGCTGAAGAAAGGCCGAGGATCACTTTGACGAATTCCTTCTCGAAGTTGTTCTCCGCGCTCGGATTGAGCCCACGAGCAGTCTCTACGTCGTTCGGCTGCCGAGTGAACATCGCGATATGCTTGCAAGGCGCGTCCAGTCCCGAACCGTCGACGGTCTACGTCGATCTCCGAGCCTTGCGAAACGACCGTGTTTCGCTGGTTGAGCGAGGAAGTCCACATTCGTTATGTTTAATGGAATCCGGTAAATTGTTACCGGGGGTTAAAGTGATAACTGCTAATCCGGAGACTAAAGGGCAATGCGGGGATTCTCACTTGGGGGAGATATGGGTGCAGTCGCCGCACAACGCGAGCGGATACTTCACGATTTACGGGGACGAGAGCGATTACGCGGACCACTTTAGCGCGACGTTAGTGACGGGGAGTACGGGGGAGGTGTACGCGCGCACAGGGTACCTGGGTTTCCTGCGGAGGGTAGAGGCGGGTTCAGGGCCGGGGGTCGTGGGTGGCGAGGACTCGCGTGACTCGGACACGGACTCGCTGGCGTCAGTCGCGCCCGAGCCGCCGCACGATACGCACGACGCCGTCTTCGTCGTCGGCGCGCTGGACGAGACCATCATGCTTCGTGGCATGAGATACCATCCCATTGATATCGAGAACTCGGTCATGAGATGTCATAAAAAGATTGCTGAGTGGTAAGTTCTTTAGATTTTAATATTTATGTATAATACATTAGAATTCTCCTGATAGAAAGTAACTGTGTAGTTACAATATTACCTTCAAACAGTGCTTTGCTCCAATGACATATTACATAGAGCGGGTTATCCGCTCTCAAAAATGGCAACGCATATGCAAGGCAGTTGCCGGCTATTTGAAGTCTTGTTTGCACATCACTGAGACTGAGTCAGGTTGCCCCAGTGTCACGGCTAAACATCAAACAAAACTTAATGCCTATTCTGTATTTTTAATACCGTACATTGCCTTCTTGTGTGTTTAGGCAGTGTAATAACTGACAGACTACTACTGACGGTATGACTTGTCTATATGTAATATGTCATTGGCTTTGCTCCAATCTGAGAAATAGATAAATAAAATTTTCTTAGTTTCTTAAAGATTATATACGATTCCCTTAGTACATCCATATCTATGTACATAAGTGATGTAGTTATTGATAACTAACCTATTTCATCGCCAAAACTAGCTTCTATCTTCTTTAGAACAACAAATAGAATGTGCTACTTTTACCGCAGCGCCGTTTTCACCTGGACGAACCTGCTCGTGGTCGTCGTAGAATTGGACGGCAATGACAGCGAAGCTCTCAACCTGGTGCCTCTTGTCACCAACACAGTGCTGGAAGAGCACCACCTTATAGTTGGTGTAGTTGTCGTGGTGGATCCCGGGGTGGTGCCCATCAACTCCCGCGGCGAAAAGCAGAGAATGCACCTCCGCGACGGATTCCTCTCCGATCAAATCGACGCCATCTACATCGCGTACAACATGTAATCATCGCCAGCCATTACCATGTGTCAAATAAAAAAAGATCATGATTTGTTTTTTTCTTGTCTGTAGAGGTCGTGTTGAACGAACGTTGGGAAAGCATTCGGATTCAATTCTAAATTTGAACATTTTGAAATTGGATGTATTATTTATTTTGTGAATTGATAAAGTGACGACAACGCTTCGTTGATAGATACGTAATCGAGCTAGTATTTTGTTTTTTGCGTCCTGTGTAACGAACCTCAATACTATAAATACGATTTAGACTGTTTTACTACTTGAGATTTAAAGTATCAATAATATGATTATGATAGCCATTCTATTGTAACAGTGAAATTAAAACGCTTACTTGTAGAGTGTGGTTGCCTATCGATTGTTTATTTAAACTGTGAACCTAACACTTAAGCGTAGCTATTTTTGAGTGTTAAGAGTTTTGTGGCACGGACCGGGATCTATACAAGACTGACGAAAGTCTGAAATGTACTAACAATTTGAACTTATGTTAGAATATTTTTAAATTTCATTATGCGCTTTCAATTGTTTTTATATGGACGATATCACAAATATGTATAATTTAATAAATATTATAATATTATGCTGCGCGTAATTAAGCAGTGTATAATGTTTGTAATTTGTATAATTATAAAATATCGTTATTTGCAAGTGATCCGCATATGTAAAGTAAAGAAATCTTTGAAGAATGGGTACTAAAATCATTTGGTATATTGTTATCGTTTTAAGATGTCATAACAAAAACTTTTTTATGTATAAGTTTAATTGACTTCAGTGACTTGAATATGAAATAAATATCAATGAATAGAGTAATTTCCTGTTTAAAAAACTTGAAAAATTGCATGAAAAGGAAATAATCTACAACACAAATGGTGATCATCACATTGCAATGTACGCACCCTGTAACTTAAGCTTGTATGTAAATGTGACCCATGTCGCAAGTTAGTGGTTAGTGAACAAATATGCATTTAATATTGAGAGTTTTTAAGTTCGCCCATATAGTAAAACAAATTGACAGAAACGATTGACAGCTCAACTGACAGTACAGTGGCGCCTTGTGCTACGCGTTAGTAATGTTTGACATTAAGCCCTGTGACAAACGCTTTAGTTCCAGAAAAGTTGATGGCGCTGTACATGAAAATGCTCAATTTAAGAAGTTTTATTAAATGAACAACACCTAAACGTATAGAGCTGTTAAAACGAAATTTAGAACTCTATGTAGTGGTTTAATGCAATATTCAGATGAATAATGCATTCATTAAAATTATTTTTGTCAACTATTATTATTTAGCCCTTATTTAAATGCCTAAATTTAAAATGTACATTATTTTTTACACTATGTTTTAACTGCAAATCTCAATAATCTCCGAGTGAGTAATGTTTTTTGGGCGGCATTTATTTATATTTCCGTTACGGCAATACTTAGGGGAAGTTGGAATATAGTTTTGACAACAATTTGATTTTAAAGTATCACATCAGTGTAATATGAATAGAGTAGAGTTTAGTTGTAAGAGAAACTTGATTTTGACACTCCCGGAATTGTTCCATTCCAGAGTAGGTTTATAACGATGTTCTGTATACAAAAAATTATCATCAAAATTTTTTTATTTACTTTTATATTATTGGATTTTAAACTATTATTTACTATCATTTATATTATTTTGTAATTATTTATTGCTAAATTGTAAATATAATTGTTGTTATTTAATTTTACATTTAATTTTAATGGATACAGTAACTTTTATTGTTTTATTTTTTATCTTAGACTCAGAGTGCAACAAAAACTTAAGAGTGCGAAAAGGGCCCATGGCTTTTGCAGCGGGCCCTTATGTTCATAACCGCTGTTTACAAATACTTGGTGAAACCTCGTTTGCCCGAAGCAAGTATAATTTCACATTTTTGTTGTACTCTGTATACAATGTATCTATAAGAATCGTGTATATTGTATCCTTTTAGTTTCATTTGTAATCGACATTTGTAATCGTAATTTAGTTATTGGAAATGTGTAGTCAACTTACCGAGTAAGTAAAGAATTAGGTATAAATTAATAAAAAACTAATTTCGTGAACAAACAAGTTTTATTTGTAATCGTTCATTTTGATGATGATTGTAAACTATAGCCGAAATGCATGAAGTGGTGCGAAAACTAGGTGACCGAACAGAAGCGCAAATGCTCAGTTTATATTTAAAAAAAATCAAAAAGTCTACCACCCCTAGTACATTGAGAATTTTAATAATATACATAGCATATTCATTATTCATGGTTATCGTTTCAAAAACTGATAAAGTACGCACAATTCATTATGTATTTAAATTTAAACCTAGGTTTGAAATTATATTTGTACTGCGACTTGCCTGTTGGTACTTTTTAACAGCTTTTACATTTTATGATCCTTTTCTGAGATGTAATTTAATAAACGTGCATTCTAGTTTGATTCGGTGTTTTTTTTTATTACCTGTATTAATTGACAACCACACAGACGCTTTGCCCACTTTGATTAAAGTAAAATAGCAGAAGACAAGCTCTTGACACGGCCCCAATTAGTAGAGGTGTGACTAATATATTCGTAATAGTTATACGTAATAGTTACACGGACCAAATCACATATTAGGTAATATGAATGTTATGATATTAGGTTATTCTATAATAGTCAAATAATGCTGCGTTCCGTTTGCCGATTACAGCGCTCATATACCCGTTCCGTTTGCCCGTGAGCGCGCTCACAGCGATATCGATACGTCATCAATGACGTCATAAACGCCTCCATCTTACCGCTCACAGTGCCAACGCTACGGAGCATGGTCGCTGTGAACGGCCTGTCAAAACTGACATGACGTTACTTTGTTTATGTTTTTATAAGTCGATTAAAGATTTTAAAAGCTTGCTTATTAATTTTCTTTCGTAATAATGTAAAAAATGGCTCCTGCTTCATTCAGGGTCAAAGATTTTAATGAAATTATAACTTTAGACTTAATCGACGAACAATCAGAATGTTAGCGCGCTATTTACCGTTCCGATTGCAATAGCACTAATAACACTTTTAGCGCGCTCAAACGAATCGAAACGGTTTTGAGCACTTTAAGGGCTGTGAGCGCTGTAATCGGCAAACGGAACGCAGCATAATAGTGAGTGACGTTCGTCGTGTCACAGGAGAATGCGACGTTGCCAAACTTGGGTGTTATCCAACGCTCGCGCTCTTCGCCGGGCCGCGCAGCGCTACGCGGTAGTGTACCAAGGACGTATTCGGTCGAACATTATCTATGCGTTGCATACACTTTACGTTTTGTATGGAAGTTTCATGGATAAGCAGACAGACAGCACGTATTCGACATCAATGAAAAAAAATTGTAAAAAGAATACGCAATAGTTTTATAATAATCTGAGTAAAAGAATAATGCCTTATTTTTACGAAAGTTCATTTAATTTAGTTAGACGTGTTTAATGTTAATGCCTGTTAAAGAATGAAGGCAAATTTAATCACTACTCTTAATCAATATTATGAGTAGCTAGCTATATTAACACATTATTTTGTCATATCAAACATTAAAATCAAATCTGCCAAACAGTACATAAAAACGAATAAATAAGCAAACTTTCGAATTTATAATATAAATCTAAAATATGCGATTCTCTTATATAACTATCTCCCGTATAACTAATATACACGCAAACAAATATGGTTAAATGAATATAGCGTATTATTAGAACAACATCGGACGGAAAACTAACCCTATTATTTGACTATTACCAGACTATTACCAAATAATAGGCTTGATAACCTAATATTGGTAAAGCGTTATATTCGATAATAGGTATACGAATATTTGAGCCTAATATAACACCTCCACCAATTAGTGTTGTTCCTCATCGCCTGATTTATCTTTATCGCAGACTGACTATGTCTACGCGATAAGAGCAAGGTATAAGAATGCTCAGTAGTGCCAATCTCTTGGATTTTGAAATGGATTTCTGCATCCGATGTCATCAAATTGGCAGTGTATAAAAATAATGACGAATTACCAAGTTTAGAAGTTCCGAGAGCTGAATAGTTTATGGCGCTGCCGAACTGACGTCAGAGGTCGCAATATAATCCGCTTCAAAAGTGTACCCGTGAAGTTTCTTGCCAGTTCTTCTTCACGCAGGTTAGTTAGTTAATTGAAAAACGGCAATCAGCCGCGATTGGTATGGCGGGCTATTTCTGCCAGTGTCGCGTATTGGTGGGACAAAGTACAAAAAATAAAATAAAAATTGCCAAAACATAAATTCCGTTTTGCATTGGGATATATTATAGGCTAAAATAAAATAAAACACACGTACAATAACTTAAACTAATAAGAATGATAATTATTTATATGGTATAATACATGCTCAAACTAAACTAAACTTACTTACCAAAAGGAAAAGAAAAAAAAATTAAATAATAATAATAATATATATTAAACAAAATACTTGCTAACAATGTACAATCAAAGACTAATACTAAATCGATGAATGAATTTACATAATATAATTAAAATCTTGGGACTGTAAGTAGAGAGGAGAGTCTTGATATTAGTTGGGCGCTGAATCTTAGGGGGAAGGAAATCAAATAGTGATACCGGAACGAGCGGGCAATTAAAAATATATGGTCCACTGTTCCTAAATCCTGACCAGTCACAGAACGGGGAAGAGCGAATTCCAATCCTGTTAAGGAAAATTGGGGATCAGCAGTGGCCTAAGCGAAGTCTAGAAATAACTGATGTTGTCCTTTTATCTACCTTTCTAAATTTAAAAAAACCAAGGTCTATCGGGAATGAAAGGTTGGATGTCACCGTAGTGCTTACCTTTAACTTTCCGCGACGCCTCCCATTCGGAAGTCCATACGGCCTGTAGGTGGGATTTAGCTAGGAGACTCAAATCCTGAGCGTAGCACATGTAGTAATCTGCGGAACCGGTTTGGATGGAAATCTTTCGCAAAGCCATCAGCTGTAACGTTACCTGTGATACCAGAGTGACTAGGAATCCAGGCTAACACAATATTTATAGCCCGGGAACTGCAACAGAATAGGACATGTCTAATATTGTTTATCATATGGAGTTTTGGAATAATTAAGTTGTTTTCAGCTATATACTTAACTGCTTCTAAAAGCGCAATAGCCTCACCAGTGAAGACCGTAGGTTGAAGAGGAGACTTGAAGGACAACAGAACCGAGAGTCGTGGAATCCACATGGCTGACCCTACGTCTCCCGTACAGGAGAGTTTAGCGTCCGTATAGACCTGAAGCCAGTCCCTATATTTTCTGTCTACAGCACTCAAGAATGCGAAATTGGCGTTTGGATCGTTCTTGGCAATGCCAAAACTTGTGTCTATAGTCGGGGTAAAAATCAGCGAATTATAAGGGAAAGTAAAAAGTAAAGGACGGGCGCTTTTAAAACTGGAGTACGGGAGATGTCCAGATTAGCACAACTTTTTATGAGACAGGGCGGAATTTTTTTAACCAATACTTAGAGTTTTCGATGGAGCGTTTTAGTAAAACGAGTTTAAGATGAAGGGGATGAGATGAAAGTTGTAATGACTTAGCTAGAAAGCGATCCGAGAGGTATTGACGTCGAAGATGCAGGGGAGAATCTGCACATTCGACCTGCATGGCATTAATTGGGGAAGACTTCATTGCACCTAAAACTATGCGAAGTGATTTACTTTGAATTTTAATAATAGCGTCTAAACCTGGTTTATGGCAGGGTTCCAATAAAAAAGAGCCGTAGTCTATTAGACTCCATATCAATGCGTTGTATATTAGCTTCTGGGTATAGGGGTGAGAACCCCACCATACGCCAGACAGAGCCCGAATGGCGTTGATGTTGGCCTCGCATTTTTGGAAACATAGTTAAGGTGTGGTGTCCCGGAAAGTTTTGAATCAAAAACTACACTAAGAAACCTCATCATTGTAAAACGGAATTGGTTGGCTTTGGAAAGCAATTGAAATTAAAGGATAAACCCTTTTCCTAGTAAAAATTACAGCCTTACTTTTAGATGTAGATAGGGACAAACCGTGATTACCTAGCCAGATGCCTAAATAATTTAGGGCATTATTCAAACGAGAGGGGGCCTCCTCTATTTTCATAACGCACAAATATAAAGTAATGTCCGCATATTGTAAGACGTCGCAGAAGGAAGACACAGATCTATCCAAATCATACGTATAGATGATATATAATAGGGGACTTAAGACGGTCCCCTGTGGGAGTCCTCGCCAAACTTTTCGGGGCTGGAAGTTGGCGTGGGAGTGTCTGATTTGAATAGAGCGTTCTACTAATAGATTGAAAATAAAAGTTGTAAGCCTTGTAGGAATACCTAAAGAAAGCATTTTAAGCCTAAGCAATGGAAGCTGGACATGGTCGTAAGCAGAAGAAACATCCAAGAACACCCCCACGACCGATTCATTGCTAGATAGGGCTAACCTTAAATCGGCCGTGAAAATGCTCAAGCTGTCCATCGTGCTTAAACTCTTACGAAAGCAGAATTGCGTGTTGCTAAGAATATTATGGTATTCTACGTACCATTCCAGCCTATTTTTGACAAGGTGTTTTGTAATTTTCAACAGACAAGAGGCCAGAGTAACGGGACGGTACGAGTCTGCATCTAAAGGGTCTTTACCGCTTTTTAATAATGGGATAACTAAGTATACTTTCCAAGGATCTGGGATCTGACCGGTAAGAAAAATTATATTTATAGTACTAAGGAGCGACTCTTTAAAGACTGTCCCTGCTCTAGCTATAAGGGAGTACGGGATACCATCCAGGCCGGGGGACGAATCATGAAGACCACTAAGGCCAAGATTCAGATCTTGCATAGAAAAGGAACTGTCAAAGTGGCAGTTTGAAGGCACTAACGATGAAAAGGGGACAGGAAAAAGATCGGAGTAATAAGACACAGAACCACGGGAACGTTTCAGAGCCCCCCACACCTTGGACGAAGGTGAGCGAAGAGATAAATTCTCGCAAAAACTACGCCAAGCTACCTTCTTTTTCTTTTTAAATAACTTTCTCGCTTGTGCTGCTATCCTCTTATATTCTAAAAAGTTATTAAGGGACATGCTCGCGATGTAGGATTTTTCAGCCAAACGTCTTACTCGGATCATATCTGTACATTCAGAACCCCACCAAGGAGGGGAAGCTCTGCCTTTCGGGTCCGAACGCTTCTGCGGAATATGGTTATTATCTGCTGTGAGAACACAACACATAAGGTTGTCATAACACTCCATGATGTTATCTGAATAGCAGAAGGTATGGAAAAACATAACATGTTGGTATCCGCCGCACATTTGGGCCAATCTGCCTTGGAGATCTTATATTTCAGAAGAGGAGGAAGGGAGGTAGGAAGCAAAGTAGAGGATGGTAAGGATATTACAACAGGAAAGTGATCACTCCCATGCTGTGAGTTAAGCCTGTTCCAGGATAGGGACGCACCCAGGGAAGATGAGCACATGGAAAGATCCACTGCGCTCGGATTTTGGTGCGGACCAAAAGACCTAGTGGGCCGGCTGTCATTAAGCACACAAAAATTTTGATCGTCAATCAAATCTACCAACTGAAGACCAGGGGCATCGTTTGATTGGGAGCAGTGGAAACCCCAGAGATGATGATGTCAATTGAAGTCACCGAGAATAATGACTGGGGCGTGAGAAAGTGACGATAGTAGAGATTGAAACTCATTAATAAGAGCTACCGAAGGGTCGGAAATATATACAGATAGTAGAACAAAGTTTAAAATGTTTACAGCAACAACATTTAATTCGAAAGAGTGAGGAGGTATATCGATACGAGAATAAGGCAGGATACTTCTTACGAGGATCGCCGCACCGCCATGACCATCCCACGTGCCATCCCTAAGACTGGCATAGCCTGAAAGACGGAAACGACTATCCGGGACTAGACATGTCTCAGAGATAGCAATAGCCGAAATGTCATGATGGTGAGCTAGGTAAGAAAGCTCGTGAGTTTTGTGACGGATACTCCTACAATTCCACTGTAGAAGTTTGAACATTATTTAAAAAAAGGATAGAGAGAGGGGAGAGTTTATCTGCTACGTAGGACGGTAAGTTAAGATCTTTATATTTGGAAAGTATATTTATAAGGAGGGTGATCAAAAGGTCCAAGATGTTGTCATTAGGCTGAGAAGGTAGAGCGTAACAGAGAGCACAACCAGATTTAGAGGGGGACATATTATAGTCCCTAATGAGAGCCTCGTGTGCGGCTTTATCGAAGCCCGGGGCACGAGGAGCTTTGGATTTAGCTGAAGTGAAAACAGTTTTTCTGTATGAAATCGCTGATGGATTAGGCGAAGCAGAAGTTGACGGGGGTAAGTTGAATGGTACAGAAGATTTTGTGACATCCGCGTACGATTTACGCACGGCAGGGAATCGGGAGGAGGCCTCTTTAAATGAAATATTGTCTTGGGACATGGCAATTTTTCTGGTTTTTTGCCTTGAATGTTCCGGACAGCATTTATCTCTGGCCAAATGAGAACCTGAACAAAGTAAACATGAAACTTGATTGAGAGGCCCTACACAGCTATCACCGGAGTGAGGCTGACAGCACCGGAAACAGCCTGGCTTAGAACGACACTGTGCTTTTATGTGCCCAAACGTGCAGCAGTTTAGGCACTGGATAGTAGGTAACATATACGGTTCTACTTAAATTGAAGAATTAAAAACAAGTAAGTTCTTTGGAAGTTTTTGGCCAGAAAATGAGATTACAACTGAACCTGTAGGTAACCAGACTGTACCGGATGAGCTTACAGCTTTACGATTGAGTCGCCTAGCTTTAAGCACTACACCGCATTCGTGGGAAGGAGAAATTGCTAACACAAATTCTTCCATGGACCATGAGGACGGCACGCCACGCACAAGACCCATACGGGTGACATTGTACGTTGGAATAATGGCAATGAAATTGTTCGACGCAACACTTTGATTCTTAATAAAATCATTAGCTTCCCCGGCGGAGGTGAACTCAACCGAGACCCGGTTTCTACCAACACTCTTTACTCCGTCTAATTTAATGCCATTAATTTTGTTGTTAAATAAAAATTTACCGCAAGGTAGGGGGTTCAGAGTAGTTCCGGCAGAAAGGCTCAGCCTTGGAGACGTACAATAAACGGCCCTGAATCGTTGACAGAATAAATCTTACTTTCAGTAAGACTGGGGTGGAAGTACACAGATTGAGACAAGCTGGGAGTATCTAAAACTGCTTTCTTGGGGAATGGAGTAACATCTGAAAGATCACTCGAAAGGGCATTCGGCCGCTCCCTGGACTGAGTGAGGGAAGAATGCCTGAACAAATCCTGTGAGACGTCCCTAATGTGCAGAAGTGAACGAACCGAGCGGAACGCCAGGATCCGGAGGTTTTGGGGGAATGACGTCACCATCCATTATACATCCGAAAATAAATTTTAATAAGAAATGTACAAATACAAACTACAGCTAAATCTACCAACTTAAACTACTTACCACAACTGGATTGTGAAATAACTAGAATAATCCCAATGACTCCAATAATTATTTTTATCCAAAAATAAATAATTTAAAACGTGTTTGCACCACAAACACCAAGCTGACCTTCACGCAGGCTTTGACGTCAATAAGAACAAGTAATTGTCAATGTTGATATGTGACTATGATATATGTTGATATGTGTGTTGATATTTGACTTTGAATTTGAAACCTAATTATTCTTAAATTTGTGCAGAGAAGTAAAGTTTATTAAGCTATTTTTAAGTTCTATTATTTTACTAGAACCGCATATTTGAAATGAATAAAATTCATTGTTACATGCTTAAGTCAAAAAGTAATTACTTTTTGTCGAAGACTTCAGAGATCATTTCTAAGGTAATAATGCTCATGCGTGCGGTTGGTGGTTGGCTTACTTTTTGCTTTATCGTTCCCATAAAAAGTTCTTATCAGGATTGTTTCCTACTCTTCTGTTTTCATTAAAAGTTCTTATCAGAACTACTGTTTTATTGTTCCTACAAAAGTTCTAACCAGAACTACATATAAGCGTTTTTATCCTTTCTTATTCTTAGCATCTCACTGCCATAAGTAACGACAGCATGCCTTAAATAAAATCACAACTATTTAGACATACAGCCCGGACAAGAGCGGCTACAGTACGCCGAACGTGAGAGACATACTCTAAGAATGCTCAGCGCCTTGGAACTCAAAGAGAGTACCTACACGTAGCAGGTGCGTGCTACAGAATCAAAGCAAGCCATTGAGAAATTATCTATGCAGGTCACAGCGTCTGGCTGATCGAATAAAGCAGATGTCAGATATACGTGCTAGGGAGTCTAGCACCGAAAGGTCGCAGCGACTGGCTGGCCATAGGCAGCAGATGTCAGATATACGTGCTAGGGAGTCTAGCGCAGAAAGGTTGCAACGACTGGCTGACCATAGACAGCAGATGTCAGATATACGTGCTAGGGAGTCTAGCACAGAAAGGTTGCAGCGACTGGCTGACCATAGACAGCAGGTGTCAGATATACGTGCTAGGGAGTCTAGCACCGAAAAGTCGCAGCGACTGGCTGACCATAGACAGCAGATGTCAGATATACGTGCTAGGGACTCTAGCACTGAAAGGTCGCAGCGACTGGCTGACCATAGACACCAGATGTCAGATATACGTGCGAGGGAGTCTAGCGCAGAAAGGTTGTAGCGACTGGCTGACCATAGACAGCAGATGTCAGAAACCATTTCGAGATATGACTTTATTGTTATACAGGGTGTAACTTAAAGGAAGCATAATATTTGAGGCAGTAAATATAAAATTGCTAGAATTCACTGTAAAAGAATTGGAGTTATTGGGGGCTGGTTAAGACTTTCACACATTAAAATTTTTTTACTTCAACATCTTTGACAGCCCTAGGTGGTTTTCATACCTACCTGCGCATGAGGCGAGTGAGGCGCAAATAAATAAAAAAGCAAAGTCTTTTTATTTATTTGAAATCAATAAAGTAACTAAAATCGTGTCCAGTCGCATCGCATTACGTGCTTCTCGATAGGTAGGTACGTGACGACGGCTGCGCTCGCCTCATGCAGGTTAAAAACTAGAGTTTTAATTTTGAGCAAATTCGTACACTCTGTAGATTTGCAGCACTAGGTCAATGCGTCAACGAACTTGAATTAACATTATTTAGGAACTTAGTAGGAGAAATGCGACGTTGCCACGTAGTGCGTTATTTGCCTAAGCGCTTTGCTAGGTGGTGGGGATGGAGTTGCGCAAGCGCGGGAAACCCCTTGAGCGGGGCGCATGCAGGGTGGACACAACTGTTATCGTCAGTTAGTTACCACTGTTTTGTAAAGGGAATAATAATCGGTTAATAAATAAGTTGAAAGAGAAAATGATTCGAGATTATGTTGATAATGCTTAGCTTGAATCACTTAGTGTTTTTAAAATGATCATAACGGTAGTTAAAAGCATTCTTATTATGCATTATTAGGTGTAGTTAGAGATAAAACAAATTAAGAAGTAGACAGTAAAATCTTATGAATTGTTTTTACGTATTACGCCTAGACTGGACGAGTCGTAAATCGTAAAAACAAAAAAATAAACTTTTGTTATAATATCATCTCAATCATGACCGCTTTGAGTCCCTTACCAATTATTATGAAAGTAATTCAAATAATACTACATCAGATTGCCCTCTGCCAATATCCAGTCAACCTGAGGAGCCATATGTCACTGAGCATGTAGTATCAAACTCAGGTAGTAGCTTAGATAAGAAGTCAAATAAAAGTGAATTAAATATAATTATGTATAGCGATGAACTTGGTAAGAACATGGGATTGCAACTTACTCGGTGTGTTGGGGGGCCAATAACTAATTATTGTTACCCCGGTGCTTCATATTATGACATAGTTGATAAAATTACATCCCGTACATTTAACCCTAATACAATATTGATTATATTAGTAGGCAGATGTAAGCAACTAAGTAGGAAAACAATGACAGCATGTTTTGCTAGATTGAATTGCAGGCAGAATATTAGTAAAATTATTTTGTTTGCATTTCCATTTACCCAGAGCCCCTCAGAAAATAATATGAAGCATCGACTAAATATAGATGTACAAAATATGACATGTCGTCATAGTGAAAAATTTCAGTTTATTGATTTAAATACATTTATTAACAAGCCATATATGACCAATGATAGGTACAATTTGTACAGTAATGACCTACGACATATAGCATACTCGCTATCATATATTTTATTCATAACAGTCAATTCGTTGACTACAACCGCTGCTTCTATTGAGCAGTCACTTTATACTTTTGACCCGTTGGAATGTAATATTCCAAAACATAGTATTAGAAATAATTTAAACATAAGTTAGTGACAATAGATAATACATCTAGCACCAGTATTCTAAGTAGTAATTTAAGCAATAAAAATGTAAAAAATAATTTTCTGAACATAGTCCATCAAAATATGCAGGGCATTGATGGTAAGGAATTACAGATCGAACTATTCATAAACTGTGAAAATATTCATATACTATGTATCACAGAGCACTGGCTCACACAGTGTCAAATTATGTCTTCTTATAAGAATCATGTAATTGCTAGTTCATTCAACAGAGAACAAACAACTTGCGGCGGCTCAATGATCATCACTCATAAGAGCCTAACATTTAAAGAACGCACTGATATTGTAAGTCTGTCTGTTGAGCGATCAGTTGAAATAGCCTGTATTGAGATAGGGAATATTGTTATAATAAGTGTATACATGTGACGGTTGTCTATTTCGACCTCTTTTTGTCAGTAAATTTTACTTTTTTGTCGTTCCCGACGTAATTTTAAACTACGAATTACGTAGTGTCGGAGAACGGCAATGTTTAAAATTACATTTTCAACCATTAACATTCACTAGTTAGGTTATATATCTACTATAATATATCAAATTACTGCTAAATTATTCAGACATTTAAGTTTCTTTAGTTTCTTTCGTTATAATATCTTTGAAGAAATTTTCTGAAGGCACAACATTTATTATATAACCCAGTAATTTCACTATTTTAATAACATTTTCTATTCATTTTCATCACTTGAAAATACGTATATTTTTAAGGCTCTTTTCTGCATAACGACTATTAATAAATTTATTTCACTCTAACATTTTTTTTTTTGGATTTTGCAATGAATTTTTCACAACTCAATAAACCTGAAATAATTTATGAATTTAAAATCAGAAATATAAATTTTTCTTCGACGCAATCTGTAGACGAACTACGATCATTATTATTAAATATTAATGTAGATTCTGAAACAGAAATTTTACAAAATAGCCCTGAAGAATTTTCAGAGGATATTAATACCATTAAAAAAAATTTAAAACTTGTTGAAGCTTGTATAAACTCTTATCCTATTAGGAAACAAAAAATTTCACCTTATTTAACTCATATAAGAACAAGATTAGGCCTCATTGACATTTACTTTATATATACTTTATATGAATTTTTATATAATTATTGCTAATTATCTCACGGCGAGCATAAGCCGATTCTTTTTGTCTTATTTTTTTTTCTATGCACCTCATTATCGTTTGGCTATACCATTAACATTGACGTTGGTCAAAACTTATAATTAATTATCATCATCGTAGTATTAGGTTAACTTATTGTGTAATTTATTTAATATTTGCAATTCTAGGAGTGTAAACTCTTATTTCCAATATCTGTATTATACTTTATAGTATAATTTGTTAAATGTTATCAATTTTTTTTCTCAATTTTTTTTTTCAAGCGGTTTGCAACTTGTAAAATTAAGCCTTCTGCACGAGCGTTTATTAAGGTAACTCGTTAAACTAAACCATACCTATGTGTATTATTTATACGCTTGAATCACTTTCCCGTGAGAATTATTTTCATATGTTTATTACATAAGTATTTTAATTACTTCACAAAAGACCCTTGGATTTTATTTAAAAGTCAATGTTTCACGACTGGCTATGATTTTCTTTTCTTTCCGGCATATTTATTTCAGTCTTTAACTGAAACTTGTTTATAGTAATCACCGTGCGGGAGTTAGCGACACGTTAAAGAAGCCATAAGCTATTAATATTTTCAGCGGATGGCAACTATTAAAGCCTTTTGCCGTTGCGTCCAACTCTGTTGAGTTGACTTATTTAGGATACGATTCCTCATAAGCAACTCTAACTGCATGATGTTTTATTTCCAGTAGTTGGAATAAGACTAGTATGAAAGAGAATGTATGTTGTAATTATAATGTACGTTGATGGAGTTGAACGATGTATATTAACATTGTATATTCCAGGAACATGTTTAAAATTTTATCATTCATGAACCATGTAATTTAAGATAATTATTTAGGATTTTTTTTTTCTCTCTCTCGTCTGTTTTGTTTTCTTTTTCTATTAAATAACTTGTGGATATGCAATATATCAGTATTATTTTTTTTTCATATATACAGGATGTTTTTTCAGAAAAATTCTTCTATAGGATGTTAATATTAATTTTCATTTTGCTTTTAATTATTATTTTTTTTTTGATCGTTCTTTCATTTGGCAGATTAAATATTAAAATTCGATATGTATATGCGGTTTATTTTGATTTGGTTTGAATATTTTTTTTAAAAACTATACTGAAAAAATCTTTCAGATTTTTTTTCCCGGCCCCCGGGGTATTGTGACGGTTGTCTATTTCGACCTCTTTTTGTCAGTAAATTTTACTTTTTTGTCGTTCCCGACGTAATTTTAAACTACGAATTACGTAGTGTCGGAGAACGGCAATGTTTTGATTTGACAAGCCAGTCACGAAAAATTATCCATCATAACAACTAGAATCTATTTATTTAATATTGTTTCCGAGTTTATTATTCAAAATTACATGTTTATCAATTTTTTATTATCTACAATCAAAGTTTTCACGAAATCAATAATTTATTTTTACGTACACGAGTGTGCGTAGCCAAAATTTTTGGTAAGGATTCTCATTCATTAAAATTTTATTTTGTTGTTACTTTTTCTTTTCAGATCAAATTTAATTGTATTAATGTTTCTGTTTTATTTTGTGTAACTATTTTTTATTTCAATTTTGTTTATATTTTTTGTTTGTATTTACAGGCATTTTTGTATATTTTTAATTTTACTGCAAAATAAACATAGAAGAGAGCTTTGGTATTTCCTTTCTGGACCCTCAATTACCACTCCGCAAACAACGCGTTACATACAGACCCCCATCCTCACCATTTGAAGTATTTGAGAGCACTATGGATGAGGTATTACATAGAGTAAATAACAAAAAAAAAGAAATAATTATTTGTGGCGATTTTAATATTGATTTATTAGTAGAGACATCACTAAGTAAACGATTCTTGAATCTTTTTAATTGTTACAACCTAAAAAATCTCTTCTTAGAGCCTACGCGAATCACAGCGACCTCAGCCACATGTCTTGATAACATTTTTACAAATTTAATGCCATGTACAAAGTCAGTAATTAATAAACTACAATCAGATCATAGTGGGCAGTTGGCCACTTTTGATATTGGGCTAAAAAAGACTTTAAAAAGAGAAATTACATTTATACCCATGAATGAGAGACGGCTTGAAACATTTAGGAAAAATGTATTTGAAAAAACATTTAAATTAGATTACTGTGCAGATCCTATTACTCAATATAACTCTATTCATAATATAATTAGAAATGAATATGACTCTGTTTTTAAAAAAAAGAAAATATGTATAAATAATAATTTATTTAGGTTTAGTGACTGGGCAACAGTGGGAATATGCAGAAGTAGAAATAGATTATATGAATTGTACAGTGAAAGAACTTATAATCATAATAAGACATTTTATGAATATGTTAAAAAGTATTCAAAATTATTTAAACGAGTTTGCAGTGTAGCTAAATCTAATTACATTAATAATAAAATTAAATATAGTACTAACATTTCAAAAACTGCATGGAATATAATTAATCAGGAAACTGGGAAAGCAAAAGAACCACACACCAAATATAATTTAAAAATTCATGTTAAAGTGTTGTCAACTGACAAAGAAGTTGCTGAAGCATTTGAAAATTTTTTTACATTTTACATTACATTTACATTTTAAATTTTTTTAATTATTTTTGTGTCAACTACTTCGAGTATTAATTCATGTTCCACTCTTGCACAGTCACTGCTAACGGAAAATGTAAATTCATGCAATATTGATTTTATTTTTAAACATGTTGTAGCGTAATTTCAATAAAACACAAAATTCTCTCCTGTGTTTATTTTTTCGGTAAAATTTAAAATATACAAAGATGCCTGTAAATACAAACAGAAAAATATAAACAAAATTGAAATAAAAAATAGTCACACAAAATAGAACAGAAATATTAATACAATTAAATTTGATCTGAAAAGAAAAAATAACAATAAAATAAATTTTAATGAGTGAGAATCCTTACCAACAATTTTGGCTACGCACACTCGTGAACGTAAAAAATAGGTTTCTTAAAAAGAACTTTGATTATCGATAATAAAATATCTTAACTATATAATTTTGAATGATAAACTCGGAAAAAATAATAAATAAATAGATTCAAGTTGCTTTGATGAATAATTTTTCGTGACTGACTTGTCAAATCAAAACATTGCCGTTCTCCGACACTACGTAATTCCTAGTTTAAAATTACGTCGGAAACAACAAAAAAATAAAATTTACTGACAAAAAGAGGTCGAAATAGACAACCGTCACAATACCCCGGGGGCCGGGAAAAAAAAAATCTGAAAGATTTTTTTTAGTAAAATCTCAAATTCAAACCAAATCAAAATAAACCGCATATACATATCGAATTTTAATATTTAATCTGCTAAATGAAAGAACAATCAAAAAAAAATAATAATAATTAAAAGCAAAATGAAAATTAATATTAACATCCTATAGAAGAATTTTTTTGAAAAAACATCCTGTATATATGAAAAAAAAAATAATACTGATATATTGCATATCAACAAGTTATTTAATAGAAAAAGAAAACAAAACAGACGAGAGAGAGAAAAAAAAAATCCTAAATAATTATCTTAAATTACATGGTTCATGAATGATAAAATTTTAAACATGTTCCTGGAATATACAATGTTAATATACATCGTTCAACTCCATCAACGTACATTATAATTACAACATACATTCTCTTTCATACTAGTCTTATTCCAACTACTGGAAATAAAACATCATGCAGTTAGAGTTGCTTATGAGGAATCGTATCCTAAATAAGTCAACTCAACAGAGTTGAACGCAACGGCAAAAGGCTTTAATAGTTGCCATCCGCTGAAAATATTAATAGCTTATGGCTTCTTTAACGTGTCGCTAACTCCCGCACGGTGATTACTATAAACAAGTTTCAGTTAAAGACTGAAATAAATATGCCGGAAAGAAAAGAAAATCATAGCCAGTCGTGAAACATTGACTTTTAAATAAAATCCAAGGGTCTTTTGTGAAGTAATTAAAATATATATGTAATAAACATATGAAAATAATTCTCACAGGAAAGTGATTCAAGCGTATAAATAATACACATAGGTATGGTTTAGTTTAACGAGTTACCATAATAAACGCTCGTGCAGAAGGCTTAATTTTACAAGTTGCAAACCGCTTGAAAAAAAAAATTGAGAAGAAAAAATTAGAATTGCAAATATTAAATAAATTACACAATAAGTTAACCTAATACTACGATGATGATAATTAATTACAAGTTTTGACCAACGTCAATGTTAATGGTATAGCCAAACGATAATGAGGTGCATAGAAAAAAAATAAGACAAAAAGAATCGGCTTATGCTCGCTGTGAAAATTCTCTCTCTCTCTGAAAATTCTTCAGGGCTATTTTGTAAAATTTCTGTTTCAGAATCTACATTAATATTTAATAATAATGATCGTAGTTCGTCTACAGATTGCGTCGAAGAAAAATTTATATTTCTGATTTTTAATTCATAAATTATTTCAGGTTTATTTAATTGTGAAAAATTCATTGCAAAATCAAAAAAAAAATGTTAAAGTGAAACAAATTTGTTAATAGTCGTTATGCAGAATAGAGCCTTAAAAATATACGTATTTTCAAGTGATGAAAATGAATAGAAAATGTTATTTAAATAGTGAAATTACTGGGTTATAGAATGTTGTGTCTTCAGAAAATTTCTTCAAGGATATTATAACGAAAGAAACTAAAGAAACTTAAATGTCTGAATAATTTAGCAGTATTTTGATATATTATAGTAGATATATTATAGTAGATACATATATAAATATATTATAGTGAATGTTAATGATTGAAAATGGTAACAAATAAAGTTTTATGCCTGACCTCAATAATAATTATAAAAAAATTATTTTTAATGTTGCAATTCTTCTGTTCCTTTTGTTCCTTCTGTTCCTTCTGTTGCAATTTCTCCTCTCATCTCAATAAGCTACGTTTGAATATTCGGGCGCCAGTATGTAGCGTAATTTCAATAAAACACAAAATTCTCTCCTGTGTTTATTTTTTCGGTAAAATTTAAAATATACAAAGATGCCTGTAAATACAAACAGAAAAATATAAACAAAATTGAAATAAAAAATAGTCACACAAAATAGAACAGAAATATTAATACAATTAAATTTGATCTGAAAAGAAAAAATAACAATAAAATAAATTTTAATGAGTGAGAATCCTTACCAACAATTTTGGCTACGCACACTCGTGAACGTAAAAAATAGGTTTCTTAAAAAGAACTTTGATTATCGATAATAAAATATCTTAACTATATAATTTTGAATGATAAACTCGGAAAAAATAATAAATAAATAGATTCAAGTTGCTTTGATGAATAATTTTTCGTGACTGACTTGTCAAATCAAAACATTGCCGTTCTCCGACACTACGTAATTCCTAGTTTAAAATTACGTCGGAAACAACAAAAAAATAAAATTTACTGACAAAAAGAGGTCGAAATAGACAACCGTCACAATGTTACTGTTCCACAAGTTTTAAATGCATTTAAAAGCATTAAAGTAAAAAATACTGCCGATTTAGATGGGATTTCTGTTAATATTATTGAATCTGTCATTGATGATATAGCCCCGTACTTAGCCAGTATATTTAATGACTGTGTTGATAATGGTGTTTTTCCTGATTTAATGAAATTGAGTAAGGTCATTCCAATATTCAAAGCAGGTAGTATGTCTGACCCTAATAATTTTAGACCTATATCTATACTACCAACGCGCAGTAAGATTTTTGAAAAATTAATTTTAAATCAATTACTTTCTCATTTTTACGGTAATAGTTTAATGAATTTTAAGCAGTTTGGTTTCACGCGGGGTCGCTCAACAACCGATGCCGGTGTTGAGCTCATAAAACACGTATTCAGCGCCTGGGAGGAGTCGTGTGATGCTATTGGTGTCTTTTGTGACTTGTTCAAGGCGTTCGACTGTGTGGATCATATACTCTACTCATGAAACTGCACCATTACGGCATTAAAAACCGAGCGCTTGCCTTGATTAAATCATATATTTCTAATAGAAAACAGAAAGTTGCAATAAATGGAGAAAAATCATCAGGATCGGCAGTGACAATGGGTGTGCCCCAGGGCTCAGTTCTTGGTCCTTTCCTATTTTTATTTTATATTAATGATCTGCCATCGGTCGTTAAGAATCAATGCGAGGTCATATTGTTTGCTGACGATACTTCCTTCTCGTTTAAAATCAAAAGACAAGAAATTGATATCGAGCGGTGAACAAATGCATCTCCAACACAGAGCAGTGGTTCTCAGCTAATAATTTGCTCATCAATGAAAAAAAAACGAATTGTGTTAAATTTACATTGCCAAATGTCAAACAGGTAAACACAAACATTGTAGTTAAGAGCCAGGAACTGACTCCTGTAAACTCAACTGTATTTCTGGGCATAACCTTAGACGCCAAACTGCAGTGGGGACCGCATGTTGATGGTTTAGCGAAAAGGGTTGGCTCTGCCGCATATGCTGTTAAAAAAATTTGACAAATTTCAAATGAAACAACTGCTCGATTAGTCTATTTTGGTTACTTCCACAGCCTCATGACATATGGTATTCTGCTGTGGGGGAGTGCTGCCGACATCGATGCTATATTTATTCTGCAGAAAAGGGCTGTTCGCGCAATCTATCAGCTCGGTCCAAGGGTGTCACTTAGAAGTAAATTTAAGGAAATAAATATTCTTACCTTCCATTCACAATATATTTTAGAAAATTTAATGTATGTTAAAAAGAACATAACCTTGTTCAAAAGAAAAAAAGATCTGCACAATGTTAACACAAGAGGAAGAAATATGCTGGCAGCTCATAATAGCAGGCTTCATAAAGTCACTAACTCATTCATGGGTCAATGTATACGCTTTTATAATAAGGTTCCTGAGGATATCCAAGGTCTTCCTACTGACAAATTCAAAGAAACTATAAAGGAGAAGTTGTGTGCTAGAGCATATTATAAACTATCCGATTATTTGGATGATAAAAGCCCTTGGGTATAATCCCCTCATTAACAGGATTGTACTAGTATTTGTAACAAAGCATGTGTAATGTGTCTGTTTGTGCGATGAGTTCTTCGTCCCGATGAATATCTAAAGCGTCATTGTCACTAAAGTACGTCTTCTTATGGTAGCGTCGGGTGACGGGTCGCTCACTTCCCTCTAATATGGTTGAGGAGGGCGATGGCTGGATCCCGCGTTAACTCGTGAACGGGTGCCGTTTGAGGGTGTTCGTCGTTTGGATACTTGGGGGGAGGGAGACTTGCCGAGCTAACAGATGCAGAAAAGAATAATTTTGTATAGACATAAAGAGACTCTGTAAATTTATTTTGAAAAAAAAAAAATATACCCGTGAAGTTTCTTGCCAGTTCTTCTTCACGAAGGTTTTTTTTCGAACTGGTGGTAGAATCATGTTTTATTTGACGTCAATAAGAACAAGTAATTGTCAATGTTGAGAAATAAATATTTGAATTTGAATTTGAATTTGAATAGGTCCATTCCTTAAAATAATTTGTTAATTGTTAAAATAATAATAATTAAAACTGTAACAACGCAAACATACGCTTATTTTAATGCATTGATGATTACCATAGTTCATCCTTTTCTTAGGTACGTAATTGTAAGTAAGTATTGAATACCGACAATTGCACCTTTTGCCCTATTTATGATTTTGTTTTTTGCCAACTGGGAAGTTATGTTTCGACACTCGTCAGTTCACCGCTAGACTTCCGAGCCACTGCGCATGTTCTCAATGCAGAGATTCTGATACTCGCGTTTGTGCATTGTGCAGTAATTATTGTAAACTGTGGTTATTAGGTAGGTTATAATAATAATAATAATAACGTTTATTTTTAGGTAAAACCTCTTTGGGTCCATTTTAATCTAAAACAACATACATGCGTAATGATCCAAATATGTTCCAAGGTATATTAGTATATTTCTACATGTTGGTGTACAAATATGAACCAAACACTAAAGTTACTATTTTTACTACAAAAAACAATAAAAGTTAAAAAACCTTACCTTTTCTAAATAAACAACTACAATTTCTACAAGTAAACAATTATTTGGAACCAATATTAACACTTTTATTTTTTTTTAACAATTTTCAACATAGCCAAGTACTCCGTGCGCGTAAAACTTGTCGGCGGTGTTGCTAATACAACTTAGTAACATAAATTGATAATAGATGGCATTAAAAGTATTTTAAATGAAGCGGTAAGTTCCATTTAGGATCCAGCATGCAGAAAATGCCTAGTTGCGTTCATGATTTATAATTTAAGCCTGAAAGAATATTGTGGCTCATATTTGAGCCAAGATGCAGTAAGGGGTTAAAACTTCCTGAGTTAATCAGCTACTACCGTAAATTATTTTAAAACTATCTCAACTGCATTTTACCACAATTTTGGACTACCGATTGACTGTCTTCCATGGGACACTCCTACATAAACAAAATTTTTCCTTATAGCTTGCCTTTATATTAAAATATAATTAAACATTTATTTCTCTCAGATTGTTTTCTAACAGTTGTCTGTCATGGATATTGAAATTCTTGAAGAAGGAATGAGTGACAAATGTCTTGTTTCAAATTGATCTGGCGACATCCCTAAATTTCGCTCACTCGCTAGATCTTTCTTTCTCACTCCATTCAATCAACTGAATTTCGAATTGCTTGTTGGAAGTAAAAACTGAAAGAAAAGTTTTAAAATTTGCAATAGTATTCAGGAACATTTTTTAAAAGGTATAGTTATTCTTCCTAACTCTTAAATTTTACCAAATATTTAATGATTAGAAGAGGTGCCCAAATGGCCACACCCTTTACGTTGACAAGCGTCCGGTAAACGAAATAGCTTGGGGCTACAATTAGCGTTCTATTGTTTTCATTACCTCTTTCTTCAACAGGTTCGGTTCTTGTTTCAAACACAAAATGGCATCTGAAACTCTGAATTACTTTACAGGAAACGGTACTTATAAAGTAACAAATCCGATAATTACCAACGTAGGCGATTACACCTCATTTTACATTGCCATTGCCATTTGTACCACCATATTGGGATCTATTATCATTTTGAACATTGTCTGCTGTTGTTCCAGATACTCAGATTATTGGTTAGATAGTAACACAGGTAAAAAAGCCCAAAAATTATTAATGTTTAAGTGAATTTGTGTACACTAAATAAACTCAGAAAATTTATTGTATTGTTATAGGCAATAGGTTGATTGTATCTATCTGGTCAGCAACACCGCACAAACAACCTCCTTTGGATCTGACAGAACTGGACACTCAGCATCAGCCTGACGAATACCACAAGATCCATCGTGTGGAAATTGAAATTCCCCCATCTGTATCAAGGCAGCCCTTAACTTCATCACACGACTATCTAGAATTGCACAAACGAGAAAGTGATATATAAAATGGCTTTTTTATTGATGTACCCTGTTGTAACAGTTCTTTCATTGTTTGTTTTAATGGTTATAATGCTAATGCTAAGATTTGGAGCAAAGTGGTGTAAACTCCGTCACAATACTTTTGCAGACCACGACTACTGGAATGAAGAAGAAGCATACGAACAAAAAGTGTCATATGCCTAAATATTGCATTTAATTTTTATCATACTCCGTCCATATTGAAGTCTGATTTATTCATTTAAGAGGAGTGCATAAATTTTTTTAAAATATTTTATATACAATACGTAGCGTAGTTAATTTATGTTAAGTACAAATAATGGATACTAATATGTGTTAGAGTAATACATTTTTTACTTACTTACTTTTTTGTTTTATTTGTAGGTAATTTTGGTAGTGTTATGTCAAACCTTAAAAAATATCCTTGCATTTATTATCTGATATCAATTAAGCTCATTTATTAACTTTGATTCTGATTTTTTTACTCTCAATTGTTATGGAATTGTAAAAGGAAGGATAAGTTACTTTCAGATTTAATAAAACAAATGAGTGTTCGTCATTTGGATACTTGCCGAGCTAACAGATGCAGATATGATTATTTTTGTATAGACATAAAGAGACAATGTAAATTGATTTTGAAGACTATGAAATTTCTTGCCAGTTCTTAACAAAGATTTTTCTGAACTAATGGTAGAGTCATGTTTTATTTGATTGTTATTATTTTGTGTTTTATGGCAATCAGCTGTTGTTACTACACAATAACTATTTCTGCTAGTTTCAAGTATTAGTATACACACGTACTAAACGAGATTAATAATTTTGTAGCAATCAGCTGAGTAGAACTTGCAGTATCTCGAGCATTGAGTTACCTTGAACAAAACAAAAACAGGGGGATGAAATAAGTTTTCACTGATCTTTTTAACACAGAAGAGTATAATTACATATTTTTAGTTGGATATTAAACAAATGGATAAATATTCCAAGAACCTTGAAAATAAGAGGATTTTGAGAGGAGAGCAGTTTTAATTCTTGTAGGTTTGGGGAACTGGAGTGGGAGATGATCATATAAGGAAGCTGGTGTGAGAGGGCAATTAAAGAGGAATTGATCCGTGGTTCCATCCCCCAAACCACAAACACAGATTTATTTGATGTCAATAAGAACAAGTAATTGTCAATGTTGACAAATAAATATTAGAATTTGAATTGTTGCTTCATTCATATAAGAGTACTAGAATGCTTTTCAATTGATGAAACATTTAAGGTAAAAAGAGAGTAAACATTGGTAATAAAATTTTGTACAAGTCTGTGGATTATTATTATTTATTTATTTTATTTTTTAATTCTTGGTAAACTTATAGCTAAGTACAAATTGATGATTATGATAAAATATAATTATACAGAAGGCCATTTACAAAGTTGTCACATGTAGTGTAAATCACGTAATAAATATAAATAAGTGACTGGTATAAATAGTTATATGCATAAATACAAACAAAATATTTTACTTGAATCAAACACACACAAATCAATCAAACACAAAGAAGAATAACAAAAGAAGATTTAAAACTGAATATAAATACTAAATATTTTTAAGAAAAGAATGCTTTGGCCATGGCTGCCTCGACACTTGAAATGCTGGTACAGAATAGGTCGAAGTTCTCGAGCTCGTTGTTTAACTCATTTATTAAAGCTGGTGTTCTGCACATAAATGAGTTCTGTCTGTAATTAGTCCTTGCGGTAGGTGCGTGCAGTAAACTAGGATTACGATTAACTTTGTGTGTGCGCAAATATTAATTCCAGACAGAAGCTCCGGAACATCTAAACTAATATTCGCAATTTTTATTAAATTAACGACGTCGGATATTTGATTTCGCTTACTCAGAGGTAATATATGGTGTCGTTTACACCTTGAAAAGTTGTGGTCGTAGGTTCTACACCTATACTGAAATATTTTTTAAAAAGCGTCTTTGTATCAATTCATTGAACGTAAACGTCATACTTAGGGTTCCATACAGACGAAGCGTATTCGAGGTGATTTCGGACGTAAGTACAATACAAAACTTTTACAGTTTTTACGTTGGTGAAGTCTAAGGATATGCTTATTATGAATTTTTGAAGCTTTGATATCTTATTGACATTGGTGTCAAATAGAAGCTTGGCACCGAAAGAAACCCCTAAATCGACCACAGTAGTTACTCGCTGCAAATTTATATTATTTATAGCATAATCAAATGTCATTGGGGAGGCTTTCCGGGTAAAAGAGCACACGTAGCATTTAGCAATATTTAATTTAAGTTTGAGATACAATAGTTGTATGGATTATTTCAGTCGGATTGAAGTTTGATGCAGTCATTCATGTTATTAATTGGATATAAGAACCTCGTCGATATCATATAATATAGGAAACAATGTCAAATAAAATAATAAAAATTATAAATAATAAGGGTCCAAGCAAAGATCCTTGAGGGATTCCCGAAGGAACTAGTTTGACTTGAGAATTGAAACCATTAAGTACAACTATTTAGCTCCTGTTGTTGATGTACGAGGCGTACCAACGAAATAGGTTTCCCTTTATACCTATATTCTGAATCTTACGCAGTAGATTAGCATGATCAATCCGGTCAAAACATTTGGTGAAGTCTGTGTATATAACGTCTACCTGGGATCGGTTCGACATATGTTTAGTGAGGTATTCACTACATATCAATTACAATTCTTTTTTTCATAAATCTTTTCCATATATGACGGCTATACAAAAGCTCATGAAAACATATGACTATTTGATAAGCCTTTATGCTTACAAAATAGTTAAATAGCATGTATATTAGTGTCAGTTATGAGACATCACACTAAAAGAAAACAACAATTATAAAAACACTTGTTTATTTCAAAGTAATAATAGGTCCACTCCATAACCAATTCATAAAAATGTGTGGGGTTAAATAATGCTATGTACACAAGTTATAAATATTTGGAACAATAAACCATCAAAATAATATAAATTACTTGATATGACATGTCTGACCAATTATTGCAAGTTTCTCTTGTACTCTTGGTATTGCTCATTATTCACTCAAACCAAGTTAGAGGATTGCACTTCTATGGATTATTCCAACTTAGCTGTTTCTAGATTGTTTTAAACTTGCAAAACTATACATTCCTATAGCTATAGGACAACATTGTACACCTGCATCAAAATATTACAATATCAAAAACAGAAGTAAATTCTATTTTAAATTACTTACTCAAGTCTCAAGTTTCGTAATTTAGTGTTGTATATTTTAAAAAATGCAGAAAATTTCACAAAACAACATAGACATCCAATATCTTAGACTCTAATTAA
Source organism: Marasmarcha lunaedactyla (assembly GCA_923062675.1). Classification (NCBI taxonomy): domain Eukaryota; kingdom Metazoa; phylum Arthropoda; class Insecta; order Lepidoptera; family Pterophoridae; genus Marasmarcha; species Marasmarcha lunaedactyla. The sequence goes on along the minus strand of OV281339.1, from coordinate 3,575,399 downwards.
TCACCCTGTTGGTATCAGCATCTACGCAATGATATACACAACTGAATACTACTGAATAATGCTGCTTGGCTCGTGCACTGATCAGTTTGCAATTTTTAGCCATTGTGTATGCAGTAACAAATTACAAATGAATCTAGCTTTCAATGATAATTAAATATTTTAAAGGTTATATTTGCGCCTCACAAATGTATAGTAGCGCCAAACAATAGTGATCAATTTAATAATGCTTAAATCTGATAGCTTAAATTATAGATATCTTCAACTCAATAAAACTATGCTGGCAATGTGCGGTCCGGGCAATGTTAAGTCGACGGAGTTTCGAGCGGAGGCAGCTGATGGGTCACCTAGCGAGAAGTTTAAACGCTCACTATCACGGAGCCCTGTACTGGGAAATCACTTCCTTTGAAGTCACAAGTGTAACAGCTGCAAAAACCAACCAGCTGCCAAACGGCTTAGGACAATTACTTGGAGACAACTCTGCGATTCAAAAGAAGGAATCCTGAACGTCCCTACAAAGATAGTTCAAAAGACACCACTATGGCTGAAACCTCTAAAGCATTCTTGTGGCCAGTTTACACGAATTAAGTAGTTAAATTAGTAACAAATTTCTATTGTTTATTATAAGATTAGGATTAGAATGAATCCTTTTTTTGGATTTGAATCCTAATTTTTCTAGTAAGTAGGTAAGTGCATGAGTTAACAATGCGGCTGGCAGCAAGTGCTGGTAGTCATTTCACGTTAGGAGAGGAGTAGAGACTACTTAAAAATATAGCAAAGAATATTAAACATGAGAATGCTTATGGAATATATGAAGTAATAATTTCAGAAATAAACAAATTGAAGAATTATTTAGTCCCTTTATTGAAGATAGATGCGTTTGGACACACAAGTGAAATGTAGTAACTACTTAACACGTGTAAACCACGTATTAGCGTTATCTCTGATTTAGTCAAATAAAATACTGTTTCGTACTGCACAGTGTACATATTCGGAAAACATATAATATCTATAGCACGATTTTTAAATTTCACGTTAAGGTTTTCGACAATTCTGCTCCAACATTGACATAGTGCACAACCAACTGAACTACATTGATCACTGTGCAAGACATTCAAGCCCAGAGATCGCGCATGCCTCCGACAGATCTATATCTTCTCCGCAGTCCCCAGTCGAAATCATTTCAACGGAAGGAAGGTATAGGTATAATATCAGATAAGTGTTCCAGCTTTCAGCAAACGGGGATAGAGGACAGGATAAGTGTAGAAACAATTCATTTTTATGGATGTCATGAATCAAAAGCCATAGGAGCTCCCTCCATTAAGCCGAGGACTATCCTCAACAACAAAGCAGCCTCACTCAAGAACCCCTATCAATCAAAAGAAGACTCTATGAACACAACATAATGTTTCAGATTTCCACTACCTGTGGAACAAAATAGCTTGGAACGAAGTAAATAATAAATATCAAAACTGTTTTGCTAGCGGAAACTGAAAATCATGATTTCAATAAACAGAGTGCATGAAACTGGTAGTATTGCAAACAGAACTCTCATACAAAATCTATTGAACTGCAACGGTGAGGCATTAACAGAGATCTCGGTATTAATATTTCATAAATGTTAAAACTATCTCACAATCTACTTGTTAACTATTCCAATTATAAAAATTTGTAAAAACTGCAATTTTAATCATAGAACTCAAAAAATATTATTGGTAGGTATTCAACAACCTTAAAAAAATCACGAACCTAAGCAGGCGGTATGAAATCTTCTTAAAATAAAACTCATTTGTACACATCACTGGTGATCATACATCGAAAATTAAACTGTGAATAAAATATTACATAATAATTACGTATATTAAAACAAAAATTCGTCAATATATCGACAGATGGTGCGTCCCGTTTGACGCTGACAGCGCTAAAAGTGCTCAAAACCGTTCCGATTCGTTTTAGCGCCCTAAAAGTGATATTAGTGCTATTGCAATCGGAACGCTAAATATCGCGCTAACATTCTGATTGTTCGTCGATTAAGTCTAAAGTTATATTTCATTAAGATCTTTGACCCTGAATGAAGCAGGAGCCATTTTTTAACAATATTACATAAGAAAATTAACAAAATCTGTAATCGACTAATAAAAACATCAAAAAGTAACTTCATGTGTCAGTTTTAACAGACCGCTCACAGCGACCATGCTCCGTAGCTTGGGCACTGTGAGCGGGAAGATGGCGGCGTTTATGACGTCATTAATGACGTAACGATATCGCTGTGAGCGCGCTCACGGGCAATCGGAACGGGTACATGAGCGCTGTAATCGGCAAACGGAACGCAGCAAGAGTTTCGTCAATGGCGCTTCTTCGTATTTACATCTTCAAAATATGTCAATTAAATATGTCGATCTATCCTATTGAATAAGAAAATATATGTTGAGTTCCTTTTTTACAGATTTTGTAACTTTCTTAACTAGAACATAAGCATACGAAAGAAAGATCATGGAATAACCACCGCGCCTAGAGTCCACTTACTTCCATCGCACGAACGAATCACATCCGCTGCGTAAATAGCGAGCTCCATACACGTAAACATAACCATATGAAATATAGCAATAGAATCTCCGGACACTTATATCAAATCAAATAATTATTTACAAGACCTATTTACATGTTCAATAACAGTATTATCAAATTAAATGCATAATTACAATTGACTATCATTTACCAAATGAAATGATTCGTTCCTACGATGGATTTCTTTAATTAGAATACAACATAAAATTATCCAAGCGCTATAAAAGTATAATCTATGTATATTTTAACAATTCAAAAGGTACAGGTACTCTCGTTATAGAAAAACGTGACGATCCTTCAACGGAATGTTACACAAATCTAAATTTCGTAACCATTTCTTCTGCCATTCACGTATTCCTACAAGGAGATACAAATATAATAACATAGCAATAGATTTGGTAAGATTAACATTGTGTGTGCACAGCAAATAATAACACAAGCATTATAACAGGATCGATATTGCATATGCGTAGCCACATAGCTACATTTCCATTATATACAAGGCCAGAACGCATCCGTAGCAAACCTCGTATACACTTTGTAATTATACAAAATATACAAAATTTGTGCGTACTGTTGGTGTATATATTACAATCAGCACGCGCAATTTTAGGTTCCAAAGTATACTGCGCCAGTTAAACCTAACAAGGTAACAAAATACGCGGTAGTTCAATGCGGGATTATTCTTATGTATACTTAGAATTAAATAAATAAAAACTGTCAAACATATTTTAATTAAAAACATAAGAATATTTATTTTTTAAATTAGCATGTGATCCTACGCAATTTTATTTGAATTCAAAAATGAAAGTTTTTGCAAATCTTATATTTCCTACTTTTTTGAATCGCCGGATATGAGCAAGTTAGGACATAGTTGTTTGAACTAAATTCACTGTTTCGTCGGGCTAAATGTGTAAACTTTGAATGCTAGTATAAACAATGACATATTACAAATAGACAAGTCATACCCAAACATTACCGCACAAAAAACGGAGTCAACTTAACTATACATACCTACCCGATATATACAGTAATATAATTTGTGGGAGAAGGAAAGAATAATACGGTTCACTTGTTGTAAGAAAGAGATACCTATGTACTTCGTGGCGTTGCTTCGCACTTATTGGTCGCGAGCGTATGTATTATGTAAATTGTCGAAACTCTATAGCGTTCTCTTTTACTCCCACATAAAAAATCATATTACATCTCGCTCTTCGAGTTTGTTGATACGAATAGCCATGTCAATTTTAAAACGTCATTTTAAATAGCAAAATAAAATAATAAATAAGATCATTATAAAAAAATAGTACTTACGCACGAAAAGAAACGTTTATTCTATCTTTAACAGTAACAGTGTAATTAGTACACTGTCTAAACACACAAGAAGGCATTGTACGGTATTAAAACACAGAATAGGGAATAAGTTTTGTTTGATGTTTAGCTGTGACACTGGGTTGCACAAGACTGAGTCAAATAGCCGGCAACTGCCTTGCATTTGCGTTGCCATTTTTGAGAGCGGATAACCTGTCTGTATGTAATATGTCATTGAGTATAAATAAATAAGTTCACGATGGCTGAATCATTTTAAATATTTTCTCCACAGGCATTTCGCACTCAGGAGCGACAGTACTACTACGGCCTGACAACACACCAACTGTTAGGCCCCGAAGTAAGCAGAGTTAGGAGAACCTTTAGCATTCGGTATCCTAACTGCTTTTCGGAACCCGGAATTAGCCCGCATATCTTGGCACTATGGCAGTATGGCATCAATGCCCCAGCCATGACTCGAACCTGGGCCCTCCGGCGTATGAGGCAGGGCTATTAACCACTACGCTAATCGGTCGTTTTTACAAGCTTTACGCGATTTGTTTTACACCCGTGCAGCCGTTGCGCTCTGGTCGTGTATACAATAGAAGTACGCACCCACGGATTAAGACTTAACAGAATATGGTAAAAAATTTTTTTTTCATTGAATTCAAAATTTAGCTGCGATCTTGATTATCACAGAATACCGAATATAGACCGATAATTAAAAAAAGTTACCATATTGTACATCTACTTAAATTATGCACAAACGGTATCAAATCTTAACAAAAATTAAGTGCTTGGTAACAAAAATAATAGTAACACTAAATTCAAGCCATTAATTATAAAAGATCCTTATAATAAATGCTCCTATAATTAAATTTTAAATTTACGATCTAAGAGGTAGGGACAGAACTCGTAAATCCTAACTATTAATTCTTTCATACTGTGCCACATCGATACACGACAAGGTACATATAATACACCCATATACCACACCTAGGCCCGAGCCAAGAAACGATACCCTATAACGCTGCTAAATAAAAATCGTCTAATTAATATGTCTCGTCAAAAGACTAGATACAAACTGTACTTGCTTGGTTAAACAGCTGGCTAAACAAAAACTTATCAGATTATAAGGTATCGACTCTAAGCCAGACCGTACAGTATACTAACATAAAGGGAACAACGTGTAACATGAGGACCTTGTCTAACATGACAAGTTCACATTAGGAGCAAACGAGACGGATATACATTTACTTTTTCATTCAAGTTCAGATACGATGAGCTCAATAAGTTGGCTTTACAGTATGTTAAAACCGCATTCTTGCAATTTCTTTCAGACCAAACGACGCGTATTATATCGCGAGATATCTACAATAAATATTACTAAAGCTATAACTTAATACTAGCGAGGGTGTAGTATATAGATAATTAAAAAGCCATTTATTGTAACTTGACGTGAACAATCAAAATTATTAAATTAAGAAATGTTTTTATCAAAACTGAGACGAAATTAAATTTATATTTCATTGAGATTTAATCTACACACTTCACACTCGCCATTCCCAAACGCTGTTCAGAAAAGATCCCGGGAATCGAATTCAAGTACCTACGTCTATAAGGTTTTTATCTTAAAAATACCATTTTGTAATAACACTACAAAATGCATTATACTAAACAAAACTTGAACACCATTAGATTGCTTCGGTGCTAATGAAAGCTTTGAACGTATTGCAGAGGTAGCAATCACGCGAATGGCGAGTTTAATAATTTTGTCACTTTTAAGACAGTGTAAAACCCAATTTAAAAGTGGATTTAAGTGAATTTTTGATAAGTCGTACGTATTTTTTTTATACTGCTTAGCATTTGGGTTTTATCTCAACAAAGAGAGAGAGAGGAACTTATAAAATCGACGCGATTATAGTCTTTTGTTAAGTCTTTTGAAACGTAAAAGTTTTTGCTGCAACAAATTTAATTTTTCCGTTAGGAACCTGCTGCAGAGAGATCCACTTATCGTGCATCTCGGATCATTTACTGTAAGGAAATATTGTGGATAATTTGATCAGTAACAAAATATTTCAATAACTCATTTACGAAATGGCTGCGTTCGCAAACGTAAGAACAAAATGGTCAAAATGTTTTAGTTTGTAAACATTTAAGTAACATAGTCCCCACATTCTAAAACTCACGGTCAGTCGATACAATGCTATAAAAAAATATCTTTACTCCCTATACAAAAACTTTAAACTCTGTATTGGAATATTTTCGAAAAAAAACCTTCATAATTCCTTATATGACTTTCATTATTTCTATAATGACATTCTTTAGAATAAGAAAATCAAAATAGGTGTGTACTAAGGGCCTTTTCCTCGAGGTCCTTTTCATTGTTGGTTTGTAGGTCAATAAATAGTTTATATTTTCATATTCTTGGGGGCTGGGTCTATAGCTTCAAGGGGTCTCCGGTCCCCACGTTGGCAAGAGTCTTCTTGATGCGCAGCGCCGTCAGACGGGCCGCGGGGTTCTGGTACCAACATTCTTTCATTACCTTCGATATGGCTGATAGAATCTGGAATACAAAAGTAAAAACTTAGAAGATGTTTTATAATATATCAGCATGTAATAACTACACAGTTTTGAATCCTATGTTACAAGCTCAAATTTAAATATTTATTTCTCAACATTGACAATTACTTGTTCTTATTGACGTCAAATAAAACATGACTCTACCACCAGTTTGGAAAAACCTTCGTGAAGAAGAACTGGCAAGAAACTTCACGTGTATATTTTTTTGCAAAATAAATTTACAGCGTCGATTTATGTCTATACAAAGTTATTCTTATCTGCATCTGTTAGTTCGGCAAGTCTCTCTCCCCCCAAGTATCCAAACCACGAACACCCTCAAACGGCACCCGTTCACGAGTTAACGCGGGATCCAGCCATCGCCCTCCTCAACCATATTAGAGGGAAGTGAGCGACCCGTCACCCGACGCTACCATAAGAAAACGTACTTTAGTGACAATAAAACAACTGAATCCATTTTAAATATTTGTTGACCAATTGACATTGCGATCAGGAGTTACCGGTTATTATATAATAAATTGACACTCCATTTTTTTTGTTAACCTTGACTGACAATGGACTTAGATTATTGCTATAGTAAGTTAATTCGCATGCAATAGGAATGTGGGTTCATGTCCTATTAACTACAAATACAGAGTTCATCGACCTGCTGATAATTGTATTTACAATCAATATTTCACATACCGCATGTATTTAAATGTTTGTACGGCAAACCGTTTTATATAGACATAGAAATATAAGCCTCTAATTGCAAGGTATCTAAAAAAAGCTTTTGCACGTTTTTGCAAATATATTTGGATACGTCTGGGAAAGTCAATGAGTGACAAACTACTTACGTTGAAAGCTCAAACGTATGTAAATATTTAGATTATTTATAGATTATGTATGAAACAAAATTTAAATCTTGTAAATAGCAATAACCAAGTCTAGCATTCACATAACAAAACGATTCTCTTCGTCGTTACTGAATTCCCTGATTTTACCAGCCTTTAATCGAACGAATCAATGAATAAAGCTTGTATTATTGATTACTAATTAGCGAAGGAGAACTTCTAGTTTATAATCAAAGCAAGAAAACTATTCGAGTCTAAGATACTGGCTTAGCCGAGTTACATACAAGACGATAACTCAATGTTTACATTCAAATCAAACCATATCATTTTAGTTGCACAAATTTGGTTATATACAGGTGTAGGGTCATTACAGATATTTCACCATCACGTACATTACAATTGGGTAGATGACACCATTTAAAAATGCAAGTTTTTATAATTTATTTATAAAATATTAGTTATTTTGACAGGTACAATGTTTTGAAAAATATAGTTTTGAATTTAATATCGAAATTATAAAGATTTGAAAACTTAAAAAAAGAAGCATAAACTTATTATAGTATATTAGGTCTTTACCTATGAAATTGCCGTTTATCACGAAATAAATGAAGAGTTATTTTTTATATATTTTTTATTTCTATTAATCAAAATAATCACCCATGCAATCAATGCATCTTTGCCAACGCATTGGTAGCTTATTGATGCCTTTCTTGAAGAAACCAGCTGGACAGGAGGCAACAAATTCTTCAAAGGCATTTTGTACTGCCTCTCGGGTAGTGAATTTTTTTCCCGCCAAGAAGTTATCCAAATTCTGGAAAAAGTAGAAGTCTGTAGGCGCAAGGTCTGGTGAGTACGGCGGATGACGGAGAACTTCCAACCCCAACTCTTGTAGCTTGGAGACCGTCTGCTGTTTAGTATGAGGTCGCGCGTTGTCGTGCAGGAGCAGTGGAGCCGAACGATTGACCAAAGCTGGTTGGAGACGTGCGAGCTTCTCCATCATTGTGTTCAGTTCTTCACAGTACACATCTGCAGTAATGCTTGTCCCGTTTGGCAAGAAGCTGTGATGAATTACAGCCGCGTTAGACCACCAAACAGTGACCATCACTTTTCTAGGGGTAAGTTTTCGTTTAGGGCATTGTTTGGGTGCTGAACCAGGGTCCAACCAACTTGCTGAGCGCTTACGATTGTCAAACAGGATCCATTTCTCGTCACAAGTTACAATGCGGTTCAGAATTCCTTCATTTGTATGCCTGCTGAGCAGTGCAAGGCACGTCTCCATGCGTACTTCGCGCTGGCGGTTATTGAGTTCGTGGGGTACCCATTTGTCAAGCTTTTTTACCTTGCCAATTTGACGCAAATGGACCAATATTGTTTTGATGCTAACGTCGAAAGCTGCTGCTAATTCAGCCGTGGGATGAGTTTCATCAGCTTCCAACATTGCCTTTAATTGGTCATTGTCGACCAAAGTTTGCGGACGACCACGGGGTTCATTTTTCAGGTCAAAATTTCCAGAACGGAAGCGGGTAAACCAATAACGGGTGGTGCGTTCGTTTGTAGTGTTCGCTCCGTAAACGTCGTTGATGTTGCGTGCCGCTTGTGCCGCTTTGCTGCCACGACGGTACTCATACTCCATAATTACTCGAGTTTTTAACTTATCCATGATGACGAAAAATGTTCGAATGCGTTGAAAACAAAACACTAACTATTAAACAAATGACGATTTTTGAAAAAGAATTCCATGTTTGTCAAATAAAATTAATTTGAAATTAGAATTATCAGTAAAAAAAAAATTTTTTTCATTTGAAATGGCCAGTACGGCAAAACGGCAGTTTCATAGGTAAAGACCTATTATGTTAAATTTTTAAATATCATTAGCTTACTGACATTAAATATAACAATGTTTACTATGACAGTATGCATGTAAACGCATTATCTATGTAGCTGTTATATATTTTATCCAAACGCCCATACAATTTTAGTATGATTCACAAGTCGTGACGTCACAGCTCAGTACCGTTTTGTATGGAGCGTTTTTCGGCGACTCGCAGCGGCTCCTCGAACACATCGCTGTATCTAGAAAACTATTGATTGTAAACATACTGTTACTTTTGCAATATTTATTTACTGTTGATAAACTATTTAAATATGTCATATACCCAATTCTATATTAGTAACTTTCAGTAACATTAAATTCTTAAAAAAATTCTATATCCAATGTTATTTGTCATGTATCATTAAATTACCTTTAACCCTTAACTTGTACAGAATAAAAACACTTTTCTATTAATAAATATTTCAGTTTTTGTTCGAACTCATTAATATTATTAACCTCCTTTATATAATTTGGTAGTTTGTTATAGATTTTGTATGCCATACCACAGAAACTCAGAATATAGGGTGGTTTTACGAGGTTGAGATCTAATTTTATGCTCGAGTCCGGCTTTTTAAACACTCAAATTTGTCTAAGTTATGCTTAACAAATAAGACCGTTTCTAAGATGATATGCAAGGAAAAAATAGAATTTTTAATTTAAATCACGCTACCCTATAGTTTTTACCCTTTTGACCGTTTTGGTTCAAACAGTTTTTAGCGCCAGCGCGAAGTCCCTATCTTCGTACATTAACCAATACTCACCGGATCGGAGTGCCACCTATTCGGAACATTAGGTCTTCTCTTCTCAACACAGACGACTCTTCTCATGTCTTCCAAGGCCGGGTCAGGAGGTACACAGTCAAAGTACGGCGGCTGGTACTCATCGGGAAGAGGGCCGCAGCGGCGCGCTATCTCCCACAGGACTAGCCCGAAGGAGTACACGTCCGAACGCTTGTACGGATCGAATTGACGCGTGTCCATCGTTTCGTCAAGCACCTTCGTTGGGAAAACGTTTAAGTTATATTTTTTATAGTTTAAGTATTTTTCTACTGATTTATTACACTGGGATATTCAATAATGCGTCGCCTACTGGTGGCTAAAATTAGAAAATAACCATACGTACATTAATACGTCTATTAGTGTCAATCAAGTTTTAGAAATGTAAAAAAGTATGATTACAATTGAATAATTAAACAATTTAATTTGTATAAACCGATTTTGGAAAATGAGTGACAAATCCATTTCTTTACACGATTCCGTTGAAAGCTTCCTAAAACTCCTTTACTTTCGTGCTTGAAAGCTTGCAAACACATAATAAATCATGTCCTGAGTCCGTACCTCGTACAGTGCTATGCAATAATATTGTCAAGTTGCGTAAGGGTTAACGCTCTCGTAAAATACTAGCTTTACGACTTGGTAGCAATAAAACATCGTGATATTTATACTAAGGGGAAAATAGCGCTTCGTTATTTTTACTGCAATTTCGCTATAGCTATGACATTAACATCGAATTACTCTTTTTGATTTATAATTTTTTTTAATAATTTTTAATTTAATTAATTCAATTATTTCCCTTTACTCATATCTATTGTAGATTAATAAATATTAAAAAAAAAGTCGTACTCATTTAAGTTTTTTGGTCAATGAAATTTAAAACGTAAAATTTAAAAGTAAAGTTTTACCTCCGGAGCCATATATCTCTTAGTACCAACGCGGTTGGTCGACGGCACATCCACGGAGTCGCTGTACACGTTGTGTCGCACCGCCAACCCAAGGTCGCCGATCACACAGCTCAGGTTGCTCTTCACTAAAATGTTCTTTGACTTCAGGTCCCGATGCGCTATGGCTGGTTTGCCTGGATGGTAAGACGAAAGAACTCAATTGTATCTCACCAGAGAAGTTATGACAACGAGATGTGTAATTCAGGCTTTTTTTCACGGTAATTTAAAAACAAAATAAAATTGATAAATCTGTAAAAGACTTTTCAATGTTTTAATGTTGGTAAAAGGTACCAACAGCGTAGATGTTGATTTTTGTCAGTGTCCGTTTTAAATTTTCTTACTCTCTTACTTACATTATCAAATCAAAATCAATCTATTTGTACAAATATGGGTTTCTACAAATGTTGGATTATAATAGGAACAGCTCAATCCTTATCTAACCTAGAAGGTATGTACAATACTTAAAGAAAATGTTACACATAATATGCTAAAATTAAATTATCAATTTACCAAATAAACGTCATTTACATATTATCGTATATCACATTATACAATAACATTTCCATCTTAAATTAATACAATTATAATAAACGGGTACCAACAAAATCTGTTAAAAACATTTTTAGTTTATTTTTAAACTTAGTAACATTATTAATATTTTTTATACAATGCAGGCTTTTCGTTTCTTTTTTTTAAAGATATTTCATTCGAAACTAGATGACGTTGAACAAAACTCAAGAGTCAATGTCAATCTCTTTGTTTGTTGACTGATCGTATGTTTATAAATTTATACCAGTTACATATTTATCATATATTTTCAGTCACAGACACACATCGTATAAAAGATTAATAGTATAGTGTTCCTTGAGGTAAATTAGGTTATTTTATTTATTAGTTTTTTTCTTTACGTAAAATTTACTGAAATTGATGTCTATGGCTCCTTCACCTTGCATTGTGCACCTGTGTAAAAATGTCAGTATTCATCGTTTGCCCATATTCATATTCAAAAGAAGCACTTTCGGGTGGATATTTTTTTTCTGTCAGACATTGCTGTCATGTCATACTTTTTTTTGACTCTTGAGTTTTGATCAGCGCCATCTAATGTTGAAAAAATAACTATTTTTTTTAATTTCTAATCGTAGAATGAAAACACCTCATTCGGCAATTTATTGAAAATGTTAATGTACCAATATCATACTAATAATATTCGCAAATGAATTTTAGTCAATTCACTTATCTTCTCTTTCTATCAATACAACAAGATTCGAAGTATAATCACCTTTGGTGCCAACAATATCCATATGCAAATGGGCCAGCCCAGTGGCAATGGAAAGAGCCATGCGGACCAAAGTAGCGGCGTCGACTGTCCGAGCGGTGAGGAAGTCGAACAGCGAGCCATTCTCGTGATAGTCGGTGATCAGCCACAATTGTGTCCATGTCCCGTTGTCTAAAGCAAGCAAGGTTTTATTCATTTTATTTTGTTAAGTATGGTGCCTACTTTTTGGTAGTGTGCGACAATAGATAAAAAAATTTGTGGCACTCACTACGCCTAAAGTTAAACATATGAGTTACATATACGTAAAAATTAACAGAAATACGGTAGACATAAAAAAGATAATAATTATCGTTGCATTTTAGATATAATCAGTCGTGGAATTATCTGTTACATTCAAAACAGATTCTTTCTATCATTTCAATAAATTGTTAACCATAATAATAAAGGTAAAAATAAATAAATAGAAATTTGTTGTTTGGTGGGCCACTTATTAAGGAAGGTTATTCTTTATCGCGTCTATACACCTATGCCCGTTGAGATGTGGGTAAACATTAAGCAAATGTTAAAATTTAGTATCAGAATAGAATCACCGAAACTAAGTGTAGGGTTTTTGTTATGGACTTGGAGCCCAGTTTATTCTCCGCCAAAAAGAGCAGTTTCGACCTAACTCCCACTTTCCAAAATGTTTCTTACCCTTAACCGACCACCTAGGGCTTCTGGGCGTAACTATATCGTCCCAACTAAACTTCGGGCATCAAATTGTATCCATGGCTCAAACTGCTTCAAAGAAGTTGGGAATCATCTCGAAGGTCCGACGGTACTTCAGCCCTGAACAGCTGCTTAATTTGTACACAGCTCAAGTTCGATCTTGTATGGAGTACCGTAGCCACCTTTGTGATGGTTCTGCAAAGTACCAACTTGAAGCGATGGACGCAGTCGACCGAAGAGCCCGAAAAATTATTAACAACTTTGACCTCACCACCAAAAAACTGCAAAGCCTCGAACATCGTCGGAAAGTTGCCAGTTTCGCAGTCTTCTACAGATTACATTTTGGAGAGTGCGCGAATGCTCTTTTTGATCAGGTTGAACCCACACCCTTCTTGCATCGGACTACTAGACGCAGACAGGCCTTCCATCCCTTTATAGTAGACATCTCAAGAAGTCGAACTAAACGTTTCGATATTTCCTTTTTGGTGCGGGTCGCCAAGGTATGGAATGAACTGCCTGCGTCTGTTTTTCTAGAAAACTATAGTCGTAGTTCTTTCAAGCGTCGAGTGAATAGGTATCTTGTAGATAGACGTGTAACACCTTCGTCTTCATGGTCACTTTCCATCAGGTGAGATCGAAGACAAACGTCTTATCATTTTCAATACAAAAAAAACTAAATGCTAAGAAGTATGATTCTTAAAATTTTACTTTGTGACAAGTTTAAGATAGAATACCTCCTACAGAGATTATAAATAAAATCACAATAAACATTCCCTTTGAAGGACAATAGGTACCTGTCTATGACATTGTGAAGAACGTTTTTATTATAGGCCCTGAACTTGTTCGCATTTTAAGTGAAACAGCACATTACTTTATTTAGAACAGCAGGGCTTGCCCGCACTTAGACTTTACAAGAAATCCTGCATAAATATGTAACATTCAATGAAAGATGCATCACGGCTAAAATCGATCTCACCTTTGTTGTCGGCGGCGATGAATCCCAGGATGTTTTCGTGTCTCAGCATGACGGTTTGGTAGATTTCAGCTTCTCTGAACCAGGAGCACTCTTCTCTTGATGAGAAGATTTTGACAGCGACGTTCTCCCCCCTCCAGCGCCCGCGCCATACTTCCCCAAAGCGACCTTTCCCAATGATATCAGCCAGCTGAATCTGCCTCGCGATCGACCGCTGCACCAGGAGAGGCAGACCTAAACGTAGATGTCAACAATCAATCAACTTCACCTCTGCAAAACCCTACATTAGTAGACTCATCAGATCAGTGCAGACTAGGTCACTGGACCGTTCATATCGGAAAATTTTACGTAAGTTCGTAGTTCTATGTCTTCAATAAAAAATATCTTAATTATCGGAAATAAAATTTCTTCAAGTATCCCTGTCGTAGTGAATGCATTGTAAGAAGAACATAGCACTCTCGTTCGATTGTCATAAATTGTTCAGGATGTCATTCGTTCCAACAGTTTATTGGCGCTTAAAGGGCTCGAGTCAATTTGAATGCTTTACGATTATTTAGTTAGATACAGACAACTTCGGGGTTTTGCTGGACACGTATTAGTTTCAAGTGTGTTCGAAATAATAGTAAAAAACAGATACAGCGGCTTTTGAGTGGTAACCAGTAAAAATATAGTTTCAATATTTGAATAGAATACATCCATGACTAGTCAACTAATTTCTGTGGTCTCATACAAATGTCTCTACACTTGAACTACATTGCGATACCGTAACTAAGGAAAAGGACACAATGTAGTATGAGAGGAAAATATCGATTGCCTCACAAAATTCTATTGAATTATGCACATGATATTCTTATCAAAAGTGCCTGTTTATAAAATAACAGTGTTAACAAACATGGTCCTCTCAAAACGGCAAAACAAATGTACATTTTTTTAAATTTATAGATGCTTTTCAAAATGAAAGAGCGTTTCCCAACCGAACAATCAAATATGCCCACGTCGTACGCACCAGATCCAGAGCCCGACGTAGTCAGCTCAATCATGTCTCTGATAGTGGCAGTGCCGTGTATGATGGGGTGTCGTGGCTCGCACATCGAGTCGTCTGCTTGGAAGAGTGGGCGCGAGCCTCGCTTCATAGGCTTGCGCGAGCGCCGCGCAAGCCAGAAGCTGGTCGCCGCACAGACTCCCAACACCATGAACCCGAGGATCCAGGGCACCACTTGCCACGCCGTCGCTGAAGGACTCGTTTCTTACAGTCAAATCATAGGTCAGTATTGGAAAAATAAAACTACGTGATAAAAGCTATTTTTGTGATCAAGCTGCGTTAAAATTACGATTATGATTGACATTCAAACAAAAGTTCCGTAACCGTGTATAGTGAACATCAAAGAACAATTTGTGAAACAGTTTATCTTGATATTTTTTATTTATCTGTCAAAATAACATAATAGTATTTAGATAAACATTTAAACTATTTTTATTCTTTGATGCTCACAATTTGACCTCAAAATAACACCAACATGTTATCATATCAATAGTTAGTAAACCAAATACAAGCGAAAAGCAAAAACAAAATGCAACGAACTAATATACGCAAATTGTACCACTGATAAAAAATATTGTATTAGTTCCACATGGATTAGGTGCATTTGAAATGTTTTGGTGAAAAATATAAGTCAATTAGTCAAGTAAATGTTAGATTCTTGTTATTTTAGTATTAAATGCAAAAGAGCGAGCAAACAATGTTATTCGAAAAAAAACAACGCATGCATTAATAGAACTTTGTTAATAGAAAAATCATGCGGAAATAGAAGTCAACCCGCCGGCGCATGATCACTTTCTCATTTACTTGCAATTTGTAAAAACCTATAACAGTTCCCAGCTCTTCTCAACTTGCTAACTTACTGCCTGCAGTGCATTTCCTAACATGCCTTGCAGCCTCGCCTGAACGGGCACGCGTCTGCATTCAATACATAACAATCAACAAACGATTTTAAATTTAATTATGTGTAAATGAAGATGCTCGTGACAGAATTATTACACGTTTAGATCGACGCCTCTAAACGACACATACACAACATGCAGCATGTTCTCCGATGGCTGATTGTTATGACAGATGGAGGTTCGGTGCCCACGGGTGGACATCACATTTGAAAGCGCCCTGCGACTCCCGAGACGTCACATTGCACACGTATCAATCTATCTACCTGGGAATTTATCGCGATTACAGAAGTCCGTCGAACAGCAATAAATATCTGGGTTGTCCTCCTCGCGGCACCATATAGGAAAGTCTCCCGGAGGGAATAATCTTTCGTAGTGCCAACATCTACACCCATATAAATATATATTAGTTAAAGAATAACAAAACTTTGATATCTATCTGGACATGACGTGATCAAAGCCGGGCTAAAAGAAAAACTTAGTCTTATTAGAACAAAGAAAAACAAGATAGCCATGCAGTGTAGTACGCCGAGCGCCTGCGCACCACGGGCTCCGATCTGCCACCCCAAGCCGCGGCCAGGATCAACGGTCAGAGCATTCCTACGTAAACATGACGTCAGGTACGTACTCCGCGTTATCAGCGCGATAAATTCTGACAAATTTATTGTCTGTCAACTTACCACAATATATTGTAGTTTAAGTTTTTTTTATAACAAATAGATCTTATGATGGGTCGTAAAGTAAGATATAGCGCGTTAATAAAGTAACAAGGAAGCGGGCAAGGCAGCTCGAGCCAACAGGTCGGAGCGGGCGCGGCAAGCGGCAAGCGGCACACGGGCGGTACCTGACTCCCTGGGATGCAGCTCCAGCTGGAGGTTCTTGTTGCAAAGGTCATGGGTCTTACAACAGTCTATCACCACCGAATCATTCCTATTTCTCGTCGTCGAGCAACTGAAGGGGTGCTCAGGGGGGATCAGAACTTTCCTCTCGATACAGCTGCGTCGCGGGTGGAACCACCATACAATGTTTAGTAGGTTAAAGCAAAACCAACGCACACTCTGTATATCATGTTTGTTAAGAGGAGGGCACGTCATTCAGAGCGCGCCAAACGGCAGCCTTGATAGCGCCGACGCATGCTGGACGCTTGGCGCTTAGGTACATATTCAAATGGCTAATTCAAAGCAAACTGTTGTTAGATTATTGGCATCTCAACACAAAAATTATGAGAATATAAATGCAATTATGTAACTAGGAGTACATCAAACAAACTCAAATTGGCATCATCAAGTCGGATCACACACCCACAAGAGTGCAGTCAGTCTTACCGATAACGGAGGTGTGTAGGACTTTGTATAACTTTTCCCGGCTAAGGTCATCAGAGTTGCAATAGTCTTTTAGACAGCAATAGTTTCTTGCATCTCTGCAGAGTATTGGATAGTCGGGGGGGAAACCTCTGTCCAAGCACAACAAGGACAGCATTCTACACAATTAACCATGTTACATTAGAGTGACAGCCAACCATCAGTACAATGTTAACATTTAGAAATCTAAAGCATGACCAGCCAAATTTGTGTTGATAACAGTTTGCCAATTTTCACAATAAAAACATCATTCATTACTAAAGTCATTCATTACTAAAGTGACATAAAATATTGTTTACTACGGTTCAACAATATTAAAATATGTACCTCTAAATATTTTGTTACAGATTTGAAAAAAAAATTTGGAAAAGGAAAATTTTGATAATTTGGAAAAGGTAGTCAGATACATAAAGCTAGTCTATACTCACTGGTAAGTATTTTTCCGAACACCTTTTTCTATAGTTGTGGATGCATAGCAGTAGCCATCAGTCTCACAAGTAGAGTTTGGACAACTTGGGCTGTCACTGTTACAGAAACATTTCAAACCTGCAAAGGTGTCTTCTATTGAATTAAAATGAATTAGTTACATTTAAGATTAATTATAATTTGAAATTAAACAGAAAAATTATTTCATTATGTCTTCATAATGCAGAGAAAATGAATATCAACAATATTTCCCAATTCCAAATTAATTTATAACCACAACTATAAATTAATCATCTAAATATATATACATAGACCTTCTAATGTTCAAATTCACATTTAGTGCAAGTTAACATTCTAGAAAATCAATAAATATAACCCAATATGCACATGAGCTAAATAATAAATTGACCTGTACATAAACTGGTTTCTACGGCTCTATAAACCTTGGTCACTTTGATCTTAAAACAAAATTCAAGAAAGACAAACATCAAGATACAAAGCCCTGATGTAGGCAGTTTATTTACGAAATATTGTACTGCTACTTTTTCTTATGGCGATTCAGTTACTCTTACATTACTTTGATTAGAAATAAAGCAAATATTATATATTTAAATAAACAATACACCTAATTTATTATTAAATGGAAATTTTTGAATTTTAACAAACCTTCAACAGGATCCAACTTCCGATACACCACAAACAATACAAGCAAAAACCATTTCCTTTGAAAAGTGTCCATTATCACATTTTTTCTCAAGAACATTTTGATCTATTTAGAATAGTGGGAATACCTAATATTGACAAACGAGGTATACGGCCATTGAAGTTTCATGAAAACATATGACATTTTCAAAATAACGTCGATTCACCCTTAGAATTTTATTTGTTTGTATGAGTAAAACTAGAAGACAAGGTTTGTTTCTAAACTAGCGCACTAGAAAACCTTACATTGAGACACAATTACACATTCTCCGGTAAACATAAATTCCCACAACTTCGCGTGAGTGAGTGTGTGAGTGATTCTAATCAAGCAAGAGTGATTTTGGTTAGAGTGAATGAAATGAATTTGGAATGGAATTAAAATAAACAGGCTTTCCGGTTTAGGTTACCATAAAAAATATTAAATTATGCATATTGCAAGGAAATAGTCTAAAATAAATCTAGAGAGCAATATACAACTAAGCCAACTAAAGTGTGGCGTCCCTTTCGCTCAGCTGCTAGCAGCATGGAACTTATACGTGTACTGTTAGAGGATTACTTTTGTTATGCCCTAGCCTGAAAATAAAACGCCAAAAAGGCCTTTAAATAAACATTCCATTGTGACAAAAACCACAATGTAAAATAATCCTTTATTTTACGCCACCGCTTAGGTATAATTCATAAAATAATTGGCTGGCATACGTACGCGCATTAGGCACAAACGCATGTCTATGTATTCGGAACCAAGGAAGCCGCAATGCATTTGAATTAGGGCTGTTAAACACCACTTGTCTCATTTGCACGACTCTCTGTTCGATTTTTAGATGTGCGGTTTACATGTATTAAGTAGTTAAGTTGCTAACTAAATTTTAAATTACTACATGTCACTTGTGTGTCCAAACGGATTAAGTAGTTAAGTTGATAAGTTCAATGAAGACGAGCATTGATGAATGTCAAGCAATTCGTCAATTCTGTACTTAGAATGTGGTAAACGTGATTTTGGACAAATTCGGAGAAGAATTTGTTGGAGGTTGCATATCTGAATATTGGCAGGCAACACTTGTCACATACGAAGTGACAGTTTTTCTAATATTAAACTGTTCTTTTAAATGTCATAACAGATGATTGTTTTCTGTTATGAATTACTTCTCATCTAGACACGAACGATGTAACATCTGATAGTTATAAAAATAGAAAATACCTATTGTAAATATGTAAAAGTATTAGTGTGTGCAATAAAAATAAATTACAATAACCATTATATAAGTGTTCTAGCTTCCAGAGCCCAGTCCCTTAAAATAGAACCTCTTACAGGTTATGGGCACAGCATAATTGAAGCATAATTGAAAAGATAAATATTTATAATTGCTTACTGTTTTCAAACCTACAAAATAACCGTGGAAACCAAACTGTTTATACAAAAATATACATAGCAACCAAACATGGATTCTATAAAAATAAAACCTTTTACACAAATGAATATAAGAAATTGTGAATATTGTCAGAGAAGTTCGAGAAGGTGATATTGGAAGAAATAATAGAAATGGAGTTAATGGAGTTCGAGAAGATGATATTGGAAGAAATAGTAGAAATGGAGTTAATGTAGTTCGAGAAGGTGATATAGGAAGAAATAATAGAAATGGAGTTAATGAAGTTCGAGAAGATGTTATAAGGCAAAATAATAGAGGAAGAAATGAAAATCGAGAAGAAAGAGGAAGAATTATAAGTATTGAAGAAAGAGATATATTTAGTGAAATAAATGAAGGTGACACAATTCAAGGTGAAACAAATGACAGAAACAAAATGACTCTAAGAAGTAATGATGATATGGATAAAAGAGAAGAATTTATTGACAGTGAAAATACAGAATTTTAGAAAATCCAAGAACTGGAAGACCGCCGCGGAACAAAGATATGAGTGTGGTTATTCAAAATCAAATGTGAACTTATGGTGTTTCAGGGGAAATGGTTGTTTTCTTTATTGTGTTTATAAGTTTTATAGGGGAATTTCAATGTAGTATACAACAATACATATAACTGAAAAGAGACAAGGATAATTAAACAATTAAGGGGGTGCTTTTCAATTCAACAATTAAGGGGGTGTTTTTCAATAAACAATTAAGGGGGTGATCATAAAAATATAATTATTTATCATAAAAGTATAATTGTTTATTAATTAAAATAAAAGCTGTGTAAGAAGTGAAGTACTCATTTATTTAGACAAAAATATTTACATTTGTTTTTTAAAATCCTTTTATGTCTCTTTTATAGTTTTGTTTTATTGTTGTTTTAGTTATTTTGGTATTTTGGTCTTATAATAAAATAATTGAATGGTTAATATGTGGAAAAAGAGAGAAAATTTTAAGAAATGAAAGACAATAAAAGATAATGTAAATTCAAATAATTGAACATAATGTAAGGTTGTATGTGATTTTTGAATTCAAGTGTTGAGTCTAAAGTTATGTGAGGTTGTTCTGTTTGTATTATGTTATGGTTTATGAGTTGAGTTGATTTTGACTGATTTGAGTAGGAATGGCAATACTCAATTAGAGTATTGGTTCCGTATGTTTTATGTATCAAGTAGATATGATTAAAGTACTTTATTTAAGTAGTCGAGAAGGAGTTTAAAGTTTTAAATAAACTTAGAGTAGTTTATGTAATGAGTAGTTGAGAAGGAGTTTAAAGTTTTAAATAAACTTAGAGTAGTTTATGTAGTGAGTAGTCGAGAAGGAGTTTAAAGTTTTAAATAAACTTAAAGTAGTTTATGTAGTGAGTAGTCGAGAAGGAGTTTAAAGTTTTAAATAAACTTAGAGTAGTTTATGTAATGAGTAGTCGAGAAGGAGTTTAAAGTTTTAAATAAACTTAGAGTAGTTTATGTAGTGAGTAGTCGAGAAGGAGTTTAAAGTTTTAAATAAACTTAAAGTAGTTTATGTAGTTTATGTAGTGAGCAGTCGAGAAGGAGTTTAAGGTTTTTAAATAAACTTAAAGAGGTAGCAACTTTAAAGTTGGTATTAAGTTTGAAAGATTGAATTAATAGTTGTTGGTTGAATTAAGAGGGAATATTTCTTTATGAAATAGATGGAATTAAGTGGAAGTATTTGAATGTAAGTGGTTGTGAGATTTTAATGTATAATTAGGTATGTATGGAAGGTAATGTTTAATTTAAGTAGGTGAGTTATTTGTTTGTTGGTATGTTGTATTAAATTATATACAGGGGGTTAAATGATTAAATTATATACAGGGAGTTGAATGTGTGCAAGTGTTGAGGGGGTGTGTTGGAGGTTGCATATCTGAATATTGGCAGGCAACACTTGTCACATACGAAGTGACAGTTTTTCTAATATTAAACTGTTCTTTTAAATGTCATAACAGATGATTGTTTTCTGTTATGAATTACTTCTCATCTAGACACGAACGATGTAACATCTGATAGTTATAAAAATAGAAAATACCTATTGTAAATATGTAAAAGTATTAGTGTGTGCAATAAAAATAAATTACAATAACCATTATATAAGTGTTCTAGCTTCCAGAGCCCAGTCCCTTAAAATAGAACCTCTTACAGAATTTGTTTCAGAAATTAAAATCTTTGCAAGATTATGTATTTTTTTTAATTTTTTACGTCAACGGGCCGACGTCGATCGACGGACAGTCGATTGGTGTGGTACCTTTACTAATTAGGTACACTTAATAATCACTGGAGGCCTTTCCCAACTCAGGGGTGGCGTCCGACAATTGTAGGCCATCACGCCTACTGCGGGTCGGCAGACTTACCAACTCAGGGGTGGCGTCAGACAATTGTAGGCTATCACGCCTACTGCGGGTTGGCAGACTTACCAACTCAGGGGTGGCATCAGACAATTGTAGGCCATCACGCCTACTGCGGATTGGCAGACTTTCCATTTCAGGGGTGGTGTAAGACAATTGTAGGCCATCACGCCTACTGCGACGTCGACTGTTCTATTCTGCCATTGATCGACGTAGACCGGTCGACGTCGATCGATGGCTAAACGACGACGACGAAACTAAACTCCACTCAGACATTAAAAAAAAAGAGAAAATGCGACATAAATACGAGCTCTTGCCGCTACCCGCCATGTCATCTTATGTAACGAGTTAAGTGAGAAGCCCCGCCCACCTACTTATACGAAAAATAGAACGAATCCTAATCTACTTAATCACTTGCGTACTAAATTTTAAGTTACCACTTTTCACTTAATTGACTGTTTACACGCAACTTTTAACTTAAAATAGTTAAAATTTAATTAAAATTTAGTTACCAACTTAGTCACTTAACGCGTGTAAACCAGCCATTATGGTCAACGTGTAGTACTCTGATGTGCTGCCGTGTGTACGTACCTATCAGTAATAATGTTGAAACACACATCCTTAATCATTAGCTGGTTCTGAAAGTATCGAAAATAAATAATCAATTATATTACCATCAAACGAATCACACTGAGAAATAAACAATTCTTCCAGCAATAACCAAGAATTGACAAAGAAAAGAATAATTCAAACAATAGTCAAACTGGTAACATAAAAAGAGCTTATTGATTTATTCTGCTACAGCAGTACGTTTGCACTACAAATGGCAATGGAAAAACTTCAACAATTGTATGTCAAAAAAAGTTTTACACAGAAAGACCTGAAAAAGTACCCAGAAATAAATAATCTTATTATGTCCTTTTTGAACCTTATCCTATAATCCATCAGGGGTCTAAATCTTGAACTCAATTTCCATACAAAGTACATTACATCTATTAAACTGAATAAAAAGGTGGCCTTGACTTAGAGATTTGTGTGAGCTTTGTATTTGTTAAGAAATACCCTACTTAGGTGCATCCCCAGATAGTTTACTTAATATGTAAAAAAATATAGAGGTAAAATGAGCCTCACGTATATGCCCAAAAATATAGAGTTCAACTATTCCCTATCTGGTCGAAATTAACAACTCACTATCACTTAATGTAGCACATCTTTTTATTACTAAATACAGAGACAGTTGTACTGTACAGGGTGGTCTTACTATAATTTGGTTATCTATACACATCAAGATTTGAAAGTTGTCTATGTGAACCGTGACAGTTGCTTTTATTAAAGAAATGATTAAGAAATTGGTTTATTTTTATAAAACATATATCCAGCAGGAACTATCAAAGAAATATTTTTATGATGATAACCATAAAATGCAGAAATAACTTAACTAAATGACTTATGTGGTCTTGTCCCGTGTTTTCTGTAATTATTGTGAAAGAAAACATCGTGTAGGTACAGATTTTCAGTTTGTCACGTTAAACTGTCGTAGTATGTTCTTAATGTGGGTGTTTGAAAGAGGGATATCATGTCGTTTACGCTTTCTATCTCCCTACCCAAGATATATAAAGCTATTAGGGTGAAGTTCTGAGTTTTAGTCGTTTCTTTAATTCTTCCATGAGATTAGGTCCAGCTTCATCCGTGTTGAAGTTTTCTTCAACCTTAAGGACAGGCATGAGTGAGCCTCAGATTCCGAGCAAAATTGAGTGAACACATTTCACTTTTCAAAGCAGCCAGTATGTCTGACCCTAATAATTTTAAAAATATATCTATTCTACCAACACTCAGTAAGATTTTCTTAAACTCATTTTAAATCATATCCTTTCACATTAAAAAGGTGATCGAGAAAATATTATTAACTACAGACCCCTAAATCTGCTTGCAATACTATCCAAAATATTTGAAACAGATTTAATGACTCGTAAGCTGGACCTTTTTTTAAATAAATAATGCAATGCAAAAAAACACACGTTCAGCGCCTGGGAGGAGGCATTTGTTGCTATTGGTCTTTTGTGACTTGTCCAAGGCGTTAGAGTGTATGGATCATAATACATTACTCATAAAATTGCACCATTATGGCATAAAAAACCAGCGTGCTTGGCATGTTAAAATCGTATTTTTTATCTGACAACTGAAAGTTAAAATAAATGCAGAAAAATCATCAGGATCGGCCGTGATTACAGGTGTGCCCCAGGGCTGAGTTTTCAGTCCTTTCTTATTTTTAGTAAATGTCAATGATCTTTTGTTCATTCTTAGTTAAGAACCAATGCGAGGTCAAATTGTTTGTTGATGATAATTCCTTCTCAATTAAAATTAAAAGACAAGAAATTATTATCGAACAGTAAACGAATGTATCACTAACGCAGAGAAGTGGTTCTCGGCTAATTATAATTCTAAATAATATATAATTTGCTGCTCAATGAAAACAAAACTAAATGTGTTAAGTTAATTTTGCCAAACGTCAATCAGGTAATTAAGCACCAGGAACTGACTCCTGCAATTTCAACTATATTTCTGGGCATAACCTTAGATGCCAAACTCCAGTAGGGACTGCATGTTGATGGGTTAGCGAGAAAGCTCGGATCTGCAGCAGAGGCTTTTAAAAAAATGTGACAAATTTCAAATATCAGCTTGTTCCAATGGTGTCACTTAGAAATAAATTTAAGAAAATAAAATACTCTAACTTTTTATTACCAACATATTTTAGAAAATTGAATGTATGTAAAAAGGAACATAACCATGTTCATAAGAAAATAAGATCTGCACAACGTTAACACAAGAGGAAGATATAAGCTGGTAGCTCATATATTAGGCTTTATAAAGTCACTTGGCTTGTTCTGCAGGTTGAAATTTCCAGAACAAAAACGTCGGAACCAAAAATGTACCGTGTTTTCTTTTGCAACACCGCCACCATATACAGCATTAATATTTCGAGCCGTTTCTGCAGCACTTGTGCCACGGTGGAACTCGTACTCGTAAATAACGCGATATTTCAAGTGTTCCATTTTGTAAACTAAGTGACGCAAAAAAAACCAAAAGAGGAAAAAACAACGGAATTACGGCTTTCGAAACACAAATGCATGAGCAAATAGCTGTATAAATTTGAAATAGGAAATCTTAACCAAAGAGGAGATAATACAGATCAAAGTTATACACGTGATCTGTCTTGTCAGTTCTTCATTACGAAGGTTTTTTCGAATGGTGATAGAGTCAGGCTTTATTTGACGTCAATAAGAACAAATAATTGGCAATGTTGAGAACAAAAATTTGAATTTGAATTTGAATTGTTTAAAATCTATTTAAAATTACGTTTCAAAATTGACATGGCTATTCGTTTCAACAAATTTGTAGTGTGAGATGTAATATGATTTTGTGTGTAGGAGTAAAAGAGACAACGCTATAAAGTTTCGACAATTTACGTACTATACGTCACGTACGCTCGCGTACATAGGTATCTATTTCTTACAACAAGTGAACCGTAATACTCTTTCCTTCTCCCACAAATAATATTATTCTATATATCGGGTAGGTATCTATAGTTACGTTGACGCTGTTTTTTTTTGTGCGGTAATGTTTGGGTATGACTTGTCTATATGTAATATGACATTGCTAGAAGCAGCGAAACTTGCTTACCATAGCTACGTATTGTCTGTAATCAGATATGGACTTATGGGGCAACTCAGTGGATACGGATAAAGTATTCATTATAGAAAAAAAGTGTATAAGAGCAATTTGTGGAGCAAATTGCAAGAACAGCTGGAGGCTTCTATTCATAAACTAAAAATTTTGCTACCTCCGTGTCTTTACATATTTGAAATGTGTTGTTTTGTTAAAAAATATAAACATCATTTTGAAAGCAACAACGATGTGATTGGACGACGTGGAAGGGATAAAAAAAACTGTATGTTCCCCACCAAAAACTTGGTTTGTACAGCAGAAGTGCTTATTGTATGTCAATACGAATTTATAATAAATTACCATTGATATACAACTGCCTGAAAACAAATTTAAAACAACACTTTTTGATTTCTTATGGAACAAAATGTACTATACTGTGAATGCTTAATTGAAGGATAGTTTATTTGACATTGGAAATTTTTTATTTTTTTTATTAGATTTTTTTTGACGTTACTTTTGATTAGTTTTCTCAATAATTTTATAACCAATCATTGAACTATGGAAAATACTTATAGCATAGTTTAATTTAATAAGATATCTTATATTCTCAAAGTAGATAATTCATTCAAGTATAGTTTATTAGTAATTTAATTCGAATCCATCTCAGTGATGTCGTTTTTTAGGTTTAATTTTTGACCCTCGTGATATGATTTTAGAATTACCCAACTACAAGAAAATAAAAATAAAATTATTACTTCATGACTTTTTAAACATGAAAAGTTGCAGATTGAGAGAATTTGCTAGATTTGTGGGATTATTAATATCTGCCTGTCCAGCTATGGAATACTCTTGGCTATATAATACAGAATTCGAACGTCACAAATATTTAAAATTAAGAAAAAATCGTAGTTACATTCAAACAATAAACTTTCAAATTCATTAAAAAGCGACATGTATTGGTGGATTAACAATATAAATAACAATATAATAATAATAAAATATAAATAACAAGTTTCTATAGGTTAGGTTCAAAAGTACGACTTAGAATGTTTTTCTTATGCTCCCACCACAGGCTGAGGATCCTACTGTAATGGTCGTAAATGCTATGGTTACTGGAAAGAAGATGAATTATTTTTACACATAAATGAGCTGAAATTAAGAGCGGCTTTTCTTACACTTAAGTGTTATGCCAGAAATTTAGTAAATAAACGAGTTTTACTTTGGGTAGATAACACAATGGCTATTTCGTGCATGAATTGAATGGGTAGTGTACAATATCCTCATTTAGACAAAATTACAAAGGATATTTGGAAGTGGTGTGAAATACGCAAAACAACAATATTCGCATCTTACATAAACACAAAAGCAAATTATGAAGCTGATCAGTTATCACGCAAAGCTTTTCAAGACACTGAATGGGATTTAAGTGATTAGGCAGTTAATACAATTGTTTCCAGGATGGGGTTTCCAGATATAGATTTATATGTGGAAACCCCAAGTGCCCCAAACCCCAAGAGCGATCCAGATGCGTGCGCTAACAATGCTTTCACAATTTCTTGGAATAATATGTTATTTTATGCATTTCCTCCATTTTCCCTGTAATGAAAGTTTTACAAAAGATTATTAATGATAAGGCAGAAGATATATTAGTAGTGCCATATTGGCCAACACAACCCTGGTTCCCGCTTTTCCAAAGTCTTGTAACTTGTGAACCCGTTTACTTGCAACCAAATATAGATTTCTTTTATCTCCTTTCAGGCGGTCTCACAACCTATACAAGGCACTGAAACTAGGTGCCACGAGGTTATCCGGAAAAAATTACTAAAGAAATTTATTTCAACCAGGTCGGTTGAGATAATGCTAGCATGCTTAGCTGAAAAAACAGTAAAAGAGCTGCAACAAGATCTGGTTGAACTATTGTAAGAGGTACGATTATAATTATACTAATGTGTCAGTTCCAATAATAATTCATTTCCTAACTGATTGATATATATATATGACAACGGGGCTAAATATGGTACAATCAATTCATTCCGATCTGCTTTATCACTTTTGTTTGGCAGTATTTTAAATGATTATAGGATAAAAAGATTTATCAAAGGTGTTTATAGATTAAGACCCTCAAACCCAAAATATAACTTACACTTGAAACCGGACATTTTTTTAAATTACTTTCATCTACAATATCCTAACGAAGATCTTACTCTAGAGACAATTTCCAAGAAAACTTAACTCTATTAGCCTTAGAAACTGCTCACAGAGTACAAACACTCTCCTTGATAAAAATTAATAACATTCAGTTGAAAACCTCGACCGGCTATATTATAAAGATACCTGATCTAGTAAAGACTTCAAATCCAAACAATTATCAACCCCTGTTAAGATTGCCATTCTATAACTCAAAACCGCAAATATCTCCAGCTAGATGTTTACAAGTATATTTAAATAAAACTGCACGACTACGAAAAGGTGATAACTTATTCATTAGTTTTAGAAAACCTCATTCCAAATTGTCTTCTCAGCGACTTGCTCATTGGATTAAGGATAAACTTCATAAAAGTGGCATAGATGCTCAAATATTTAGTGCACATAGTACTCGTCACGCAGTTACTTCCAAGGCCAATAGACTTGGAGTAAATATAGATGTAATCCGCAAAACAGCAGGATGGAGTGACTCCTCTGCAGTTTTCGCAAAGTTTTATAATAGGGAGGTTCTTAGCCCAAATCATTTTGTTAATTCTGTACTTGATCTTTCAAACATCCGAATGAAAACAACTATAAATAGGTAGATGTACATCAATTTAACGTTGAGATAAGATATTTATTGATTATAAATAAAAATATAGTCAGGTCATTTTAATAGGTAACCTTTGACGTCTGTCAGTTATATCTTCATAGTGAGGTGAGCTGCTTAAAAACATCGATTAAAGTAAATGAATCGATACATTAATCGATACATATACATTTGTGAATTTTAAAAATTATCAGGCGAATCCCTGTCCCATTATTATTTTTCTTTCGCAAATTTAAGGAGCAAAATAAGACAAGTACATAATATAACAAAAAATTGCATTTATTCAATTGAACTATCAGAACTGTTATTAGTGTTGTTATCTTCATCACCGCTGTCAGCATTTAGAGATATTATTAATTCATTTTCAATAATATCGTCTATTCTTACATCTCGTTCAAAATCTTGTAAAATGATTTTCTTTATTTTCTCTACGACTTGTCTCCAGTCTTCTGTAGTGACTTCGCGCAGCATGACCCTTTATTTGTGCCCAAATAAGCTCAATGGCGTTATACTGGCAATGGTAGGGAGGCAATCGTATAACTCGTGTCCATGCTCTAGGGGTAGTTCATCGATTACATAGCGGAGCTTGGGCGGCTTAGTTGCTTTTACCAGATTTAACAACTCAACTTTTAATAAAGTTGGACTTGCATCCGCACCATTTCTTACCAGTCACGAGACAATTTCTTGCTTTTTATTTGCTTGAGTTGGTGGTTTATCAACTTGTACAGAATTATACGGTGCATTGTCCCTTATAGTTTTCGAAGGGTTTTCTAAGCTGACTAGCAGCTCATGGTAATCAGTTGTAGTTTTAGAGGCGAATGCGAGGAGGCAGTCTGCAATAAAACCTTGAGAAGCTGATCCTGCGTGACATATTATAATAAGTCGGGCTCCTTTTCCCGATGGAACTTTTGAGGTGGAGGCCTCTGTATCATCAGTTCATGTCCACGAAACCGTATGGTTCGCATTCAACCATGTTTCATCAATAAACACGACATTGTCCCAATTTTATGAATTCATGGTGATATTTCTTCACAAGTAATCATTGCATTCGATTCAACTTATCATCTTTCGATTTTTAGAGTAACATCCCTAGTGTTTAAAAAAAAAGGGTTATCTGATGCAACATTCAAATTCAAATTCAAATTCAAATAAAATTCAAATTCAAATTGTTTATTATGTTTAGAATGGTTTATTAGTGAAAGCAAATCGTAAAATTACTTGTATCGGTCATTATACAATAAATATGTAATCGCTATTGAAAAAAGTTAAGCAATTGTGCAGATCTAACAAAACGAAAAAATTTGTTATTTTATGTCCGCCTTTACAAGGTTACGTTGTTGAACTTTGCTGAATTGGCAAATGTTACCTATTAAAATTGCCTAACTTTAGATTAAATGATTCAGTGTTTACCTTAAAATAATATTTAAAATATGATAACAGTGATGTTTATAATGTATGTTGTTTTAATACCAACCTTTACCTTAGTTGCCTGCAATTATAATAAAATCATCTCACATTGTATCTCTGAACATCTACAGAACGTAAACTAAATTTATGATTAAACGAACATAACACGTGAAGTTCAATCGATATTGTATGAGCGGCTAAATTCGATGCGATTGTACAACTCTCCCAATTGGATAACATCATAAGTTTTACAATAATAAATAAGACCCAACCCTATTCTAGCTTATAGCAACAAATGTGACATAATTTTATTAATTTGTTCTTTAAACAAAATAATAGGACGAGCGAACTGAGATAATGAGACCGGGCCGTGCCTGGTTTGGGAGTCATTGCCAGTATGCTATGAAGGGAGACCAGAAAAAAATACCAAATTGTGGAATTTGTTTGTTTATTTAATTTTTAAAATTAACTGTGCAAGGTGGATACATGCCTTGAGCGTACCTACAAAAAGTAAACTAAATTGCATCGAATTTAGCTCAAATCAATCAAAATTAAATCAAAATATTTATTTCGCAAAGCTTATTTTAATTACAATAGTTGATGGGGCATCCTATTAAGTATAAAATACTTGTCCCAGGACACATTACAGTTTACATAGTTTGCGACTAGTTTAGGCTAAGCTTAGTAGGTAAGTTTAGTTGGTACATGTCTGTTAGCCACGCAACATGAAATGGATTCGGCATAATAGGGACATAGTCATATAAGTAGTTTTGTAAATAACGCTAGGCCACGCCCTCACTACTTGCACCCACACTCGAGCACCGGGTCATTCAAATTGTTAGTAAGTTATATGATTTAATGGTAATATTTGCTTGGCAGCGCTATCGCTACTTGTGCCCGTCCTCGGATGGGTGGTTATTTTCGAGTGTGACGTATGCAAGATCTAATAAGATTCTTATAGGAAATTAGGATGTTATAGGAACCTGGGTATAGATATATTTTGAATGTTATTTTGATAATATTGATTTATGTTTGATTTGATGATACTTATGTTTAATAAAGTTTAATGAGATTTCATTGGTAGATAAACGTAATATGATAAGCTATACAGTATTAAGTATGTGAATGTGCTACCTAATAAAATAATATCTACAAAACATGGAGGATTCTTATTGAAGCATCACCCGATAGGAACTCGTAGTGCTCATTAGGAGCTAGTACCGGATGCCTTGTAACGCGCGCGAGAGGCATGCGGAAATGCATTTTTAGCCTCCTGCCCAAACTGGGAACAAAAAAATCTACGGAATTCACATTCTCGCTCCGATCGCCGCCCGGTACGGACGTGCCAGACCCCGTTCTCCGTTGTTCGGTCCCTTCCCGATATTCCGTGGCGCTCAGTCTACTGACGTCACAGTTTAGCGTGTTGGTTCCATGCTACGGTTTTCAAGGTTTTTCTACTCCCTCTGAGTGCTATCGAAGTGTGATTTTTCTTTGTGACTAAGCCCCTTAGTCTTCAAAGTGCTGTGCTAAGTTGTGTTGTGCTTGTGCTGAGTGCAGTGTTGTGCCCAGCGTAAGTAGTCTGGTTTCAGTACAAAGGATACTTAACGGTGCGAACGAATTTTTACTGAACCAGTCCTTTTATTTTTATTTTATTTCTCTTCACTATTTTAATTTATTTTTCTCCTATATTCATATTTATTTTTATCATATCTGTGTATTTGTTCTTTCTGTCGGTAAAGGTTGATTCTAACGCGGTCAACTCTTTACCTGCGTACCCTTTTTTTTTTAGGTTTCTAGATAGTGGCCTTCGGCGAACAACGGTTAGTTTTGAGTTATTTTCCCCAAGTTTTAAGTTATTTTATTTTTCCGCAGGTAGGGAGGTTAGCCACTAAGGTTCGCTAGGTTTATTTTAGGGAACTCTAGGCATCTTTTATATACTTAAATATACATTCCTTAGTATCCATACGGTATGGCAACGCTCCCAGATGCGTTAAGTGCCTAGATCCCCATAATACGAAGGAGTGCACTCGCACTCCCGACTCCACTTCCCCCCCTGCATGTGTGCTGTGCAGCCAGTCTGGCCACACAGCTAATTACAGGGGTTGTCCGCGCGCTCCACGCTCCGCTTCAGAGAGGGTCGCGCCTAAACCGGCGCCGCCGCTCACTCCTGCCAACTTCCCGCCGCTGCGCAACCGGCGCCTACTCCGGCACCTACCCCGGCTCTGTCCTGGAAACAGCGTCCGGCCGCACCACCTGCACCTTCCCGTCCTATCCTAGCTCCCGTAGCTCCAGTAGGCCCGCGTCCCGCTCCGTCGTCTCCACCTCAGTCGTCGTTGGCTGAGGACATAAAGACCGTGTTTGACGTCATTCAAAACGTCGACATTAAGGAAATCTCCGTACTCGCACGCAAACTGCGAGCCGCCCGCTCTCCTCAAGAGCGTCTATTTGCGTTAGCCGAGCATCACTCGCTACTAAGCTCTTTGTTAATTTAATTTTTCGTATAAACTTAATAAATAATTATAATGTCTAATCAAACCCGCAAATTCCGCGTCCTGTCGTATCAAACCCAAGAGCTTATCCCTAGTTTCCTTTAACGTTCGTAGCCTTAATACTAACCTTCCTGAGCTCAAACTGTTCCTTCAGAACAACGAGCCAGACTTATTGCTTCTTCAAGAGACGTAACTAACTCCAAACCAGGGGATTCGCTATTCCCAAGTACGCGTTTATTCGTAACGACAGGCCCAACTCCGACGGTTTCGGTGGCACTGCTATTTATTACAAAAGAGGATTCCATTGCTCCCTACCCCTCCTCTCCTCAACATGGAAGCCACTGAGTGTAGATTGGCTATGACTGGTCATCCGACCATCATCATAGCTTCAATCTACATACCTAGTGGCACCAGACCAATCCGCAGTGACTTTGAGGACATTCTCATCTCGGCCATTCAGTCATTATATATTATAGTCATACTGACTGGACTTGCCTATCAACCAACACCAGCGGTATCGCTCTCCTAGACATCACAAACTCACTCGACTTAGATGTCATCTCTCCCATCACTATCCCGACAACCCAAACTACTCTCCTGACGTCCTCGATTTTGCAATTGTCAAGCGAATCAACCTCGACCTCAGATCTATCGAACCGCTCGATGACCTAGGCTCTGACCACCACCCCGTCTCCCTCGTGCTAGGACCGCCTAACGATAACGTCACCTCTCCTAAGACCTTTACCGATTGGAAAGGCTTTAAAAATACGTTAGTTACAGCCTTAGAGGCCCCAAACTCTCCGCTCGCGATCTCGCCCGGTTAAATAGATAGTCCGGATAAAATAGATTCGTTAGTCAATTCTCTCACTGATGCTATCAACTCAGCCATCAGTGACAACGAAAAGGTTGCTAAGCAAGGTAAACTCACGCTTCCCTTAGACGTTAGCAATCTTATTAAAGCTAAGAACGCGGCTCTCCGGAGAGCCAAGAAATATCCCACGCCCGCCTATAGATTAGCTGCGAATCAGCTACAACGTAAAGTTAGGTCTTGCCTCGCAGAACTCCGAGACGCTCAAATGAACGATCTCACGGCGAATATCTCTCCGTCCCACCAAGCGTACTATAGTATGGCCCGAGCCTTACGCGTAGACACCGCCTCTCACGTTCCTCCTCTCACTCGTCGAAGAGAAAGCCGAATGCTTCGCTGACAGCATTGCCGCACAATGCTCGCCCAGCACGCAACCTGCTGAGCCCTCACACATCCAGGCGGTGGAGGACGAAGTCCTTCGCAGAGACTCTCTCCCCATCACAACCGACCCCGTCACAGTTTTTAATGACGAATTCTCATTAGAAATCAAAAGTCCAAAAAGGCTCCGGGTGCGGATGGAATTTCCAACCACGCACTTAAGCACCTGCCTCAACAGGTGCTTACCTTGTTAGCTATCATTTTCAATGCCTGCTTCGACCATAGCTACTTTCCAAAAGCTTGGAAAGAAGCAACAGTCATAGGCATTCCCAAGCCGGGTAAACCTCTGAATATCCCGGCTAATCACAGACCCATCAGCCTCCTCAAGGCAATGTCTAAACTCTCGAATGCGGAACCATCTGTTTCCAACGGATGGCGATCCTCTCATTATTCCCCATCAGTTCGGCTTTCGCGCTAAGCACTCCTGCCCTCAGCAAGTCCATCGAATCGTCGAGTACATACTTGACGGTTTCTATCCGCGTCGTTTTAAGACAGTCGCGGTTTTCTTTGACGTAGCCAAGGCTTTCGATAAAGTCTAGCACAGCGGTCTCGTTTATAAACTCTACAAAATAGGCTTACCGGATCGCCTAGTCAGTTTAATAGCGTCGTTAAGAGTTTATATAATTAACTTAAGAAGACGAATTCAATAATTACCGATGTCAGATCCCGTATTGCATCATTGGTAGATTTGCCTTGTCTAAAGCCATATTGGGAGTTAGACAGGATTTCATACTTGTCAAGAAACGTAATGAGTCTGCTATTAATAGTCTTTTCCAGGACTTTTGAAATTGCCGTCAAAAAAGAGATCGGTCTAAAATTGTTTTCGTCATCCTTGCTGCCACTTTTAAAGACAGGTAGGATTATGGATTGCTTTAGTACGGATGGGAAGATGCCCTTAGAAAAACAAAGGTTGACCAAGTGACAAATAACAGGGATGATATGAATTTTAGCAAGCTTGAGAACGCTTGTAGGGATATGGTCACAACCTGGTGCACTGTCCGATTTTAGGCTCATGATAATTTCGTCTACTTCATTAATATCAGTATCGGAAAGCACAAAAAATGTGGGATGAGCATCGAATGAGAGAGGCGACTTAGTGTCAAGTGAAGGGTTGTTTGATTGAATTTTTCCGCCAGAAGTCTGCCTACATTTACAAAAAAATTATTCACCATATTAACTGATATTAACATAGCTTGGGGCACTGTGTTATTTCTAGCAATTCCGTGTCAGTCGTTTTTCTTTGCTTTAAGGTAGTAATGTTTTTAATGTTGTTCCATAATAGTTTTGTGTTTTTACCAAAAAATACCACTCCATCATTTTGGTTCATATTATGTGTAGTGAAAAAAGATGAGTAGTTTTGGATTTGAGGAATTGGTTTTTTGTAGTCTGAACGACATTCTGTCAGAATCAAGATATCAGGTTCAAATTTTAGGGGAGATAATGTGACTTGTAAATCATCTGTATTTTTGTAAACACTCGCGATGTTTTGAGTAATAATAGTCAGATCATTCTTTTGAATTTTAAAGTATAAGTTTAAGTCTTCAATATCGCAACTTACAGAGTTGAGGATCTCTATTCCATCTAACTCCTTCAATGTAGTTAAGTTATTAGCCATAAATAAGTTAATTAAAATACTGACTTTCTTTACATAAAAAAGAACGTGACACCTTTTAAAATAGTTAACGTTGCGTGGTATTACCATTAAAACAAACAATAAGATAGTCAAGTGGGGCTGTGTGTAGGCATAAGTTATTGATAGTTTATATTAGGTCTTTACCTATGAAATTGCCGTTTTTCACGAAATAAATGAAGCGTAATTTTTTTATATATTTTTTATTTCTATAAATCAAAATAATCACCCATGCAATCAATGCATCTTTGCCAACGCATTGGTAGCTTATTGATGCCTTTCTTGAAGAAATCAGCTGGACGGGAGGCATTAAATTCTTCAAAGGCATTTTGTACTGCCTCTCGGGTATAGAATTTTTTTCCCGTCAAGAAGTTATCCAAATTCTGGGAAAAGTAGAGTTCTGTAGGCGCAAGGTCTGGTGAGTACGGCGGATGACGGAGAACTTCCAACCCCAACTCTTGTAGCTTGGAGACCGTCTGCTGTGCAGTATGAGGTCGCGCGTTGTCGTGCAGGAGCAGTGGAGCCGAACGATTGACCAATGCCGGTTGGAGACGTGCGAGCTTCTCCATCATTGTGTTCAGTTCTTCACAGTACACATCTGCAGTAATGCTTGTCCCGTTTGGCAAGAAGCTGTGATGAATTAAATTCAAATTCACACATTTATTCAACATATTACACTACAACACGAAATAAAAACAACATAAGGAGCAAAAAGTTACAGACAAATAGTTATATAATATATTTACAATTGTTGATTTAATACTAAGAATTAAATGAAAATATTATGTCACATAACTAATCGCGCTGTAGTGCACATGTCAAAAAGGACACGCCTCAGCATTATGCTACAGCGGCAGCCGCAGCGCTGATCTTCCGACTTGCCCTAGTTGAATAAATAAATACAATACTAAATAAATACAAAATATTAAATAGATACAAACTAAATGTCACTATTATGTAAAATAACTTAATATTAAATGTTAATAAGTACATTACACCCTATTTAATTACACCCGCGTTAGACCACCAAACAGTGACCGTCACTTTTCTAGGGGTAAGTTTTCGTTTAGGGCATTGTTTGGGTGCTGAACCAGGGTCCAACCAACTTGCTGAGCGCTTACGATTGTCAAACAGGATCCATTTCTCGTCACAAGTAACAATGCGGTTCAGAATTCCTTCATTTGTATGCCTGCTGAGCAGTGCAAGGCACGTCTCCACGCGTACTTCGCGCTGGCGGTCATTGAGTTCGTGGGGTACCCATTTGTCAAGCTTTTTTACCTTGCCAATTTGACGCAAATGGACCAATATTGTTTTGATGCTAACGTCGAAAGCTGCTGCTAATTCAGCCGTGGATTGAGTTTCATCAGCTTCCACAATTGCCTTTAATTCGTCATTGTCGACCAAAGTTTTCGGACGACCACGGGGTTCCTTTTTCAGGTCAAAATTTCCAGAACGGAAGTGGGTAAACCAATAACGGGCGGTGCGTTCCTTTGTAGTGTTCGCTCCGTAAACGTCGTTGATGTTGCGTGCCGCTTGTGCCGCTTTGCTGCCACGACGGTACTCATACTCCATAATTACTCGAATTTTTAACTTATCTATGATGACGAAAAATGTTATAATGCGTTGAAAACAAAACACTAACGATTAAACAAATGACGATTTTAGAAAAAGAATTCCATGTTTGTCAAATAAAATTAATTTGAAATTAGAATTATCAGTCAAAAAAAAAATATTTTCATTTGTAATGGCCAGTACGGCAAAACGGCAGTTTCATAGGTAAAGACCTATTATATAATAATAAATTGTACAAGATTAGATAGATTTAAGGTAGTATGGTGTATAAAGTATATAGTAATATGGAGGGAATTGATAATCATATATTTTGGCCATGGCATATTGCATGGCATATATTCGTCAAGTCTTCACATCCACAATTCCACAGTGCCTAAAGACGAAAGTCTTCAATCAGTGCGTCCTACCCGTCATAACATACGGAGCCGAAAATTGGACACTAACGGCACGGCTGGTCCACAAGCTGAAGGTCGCTCAGCGTGCTATGGAAAGAGCTATGCTCGGTGTTTCTCTGCGGGACAAAATCAGAAATGAAGTGATCCGGCAGAGAACCAGGGTCATCGACATAGCGCACCGGATTAGCAAACTGAAGTGGCAGTGGGCTGGCCATATTAGCCGAAGAACCGATAACCGTTGGGGTAAACGAGTTCTTGAGTGGAGACCGCGTCTCGGCAAACGTAGTGTAGGACGTCCTCAGACACGGTGGAGTGATGATTTGCGCGGGATGGCTGGCAGGAGCTGGATGCGAGTAGCCGAGGATAGACCTCGATGGCGTGAAATTGGGGAGGCCTATGTCCAGCAGTGGACGAATATGGGCTGATGATGATGATGATGATGATATTGCATAAAAGTGCGCGGAGGGCATTATTTATGCATTTACAAGTTAAATACAAATATAAGGTAACATAATTTAGGTGAAGATATAGTCATTTCTCACAATTGAATAATTTTTTTTCATTTTAAATCAGTATTATAGGGGAAATTTCATCTTTTCTAACGTACACCTTACCATAAGAGGTCCAGCAAAACTTATATAATTTGGACTTGACGAGGTCCCTTCCAACAAAGTGTAGGTGGGATGCTTTGGCAGTCAGGTTTTCTGATATATAGATAGGTGAATCTTCAGATGTGCGAACACCAAGATGTTTTGCAAAGAGTTTTCAGTGTTTAATATTAAATGCCTTATTTATCTTCAGTAAGTCGTTTTTTATGAGGATAGAGGATGTCTCAACGATGATAGGTGTGTTTGATATTCCTTTTTTCTTTCCATGGGTCCTGTATATATCTTTAATATCGGTCTTAGTGAGGCCGCAGCCGATTGTTTTTGAGAGAGTTGTAGCCATATCTATAATCTTCCTTGGTCTCAATTTTGACTCTTGGCACATTCTTCATTTCAAAGCTGGTTTTCCTCATGCTTTTTTGCATGTAAACTTTTCCTCCAGAACTGCAATGTATTTTCTATCCTCCTGAGCTTGAACTTTCAGTTTTTCAATACATTTTTTGTATTCTTCGTTTTGTGATGTTAAAAATGCGATGGAACTTTCCATGGTTAAGTTCGTTTTTTGTATACTCTTTAAAGTTGGCGTAAAGATGAGATCACCTTCCTTATTTCATCTTAAAATTTTGAGAATTCAGCATCAAAATCTTCATCTTCCTGTTTCCTCTTAATCCATGAGGTGATATACGCTCGCTGTGGCGTAACGCAAACATTTTGATCGATTGAGCTCACGTCAGTTTCTGATAATGTTTTATTCATGGTTTTCTCCATATTTCATTAGGTAAGTAGCTATATTTCTTAGTAAATAGGTAGATATACTTCTTGTTAAACGTATGAAAGCTTTCTTATTACAACCAGGAAGTAACAGCTTTGCTTAATTGTAAGCCTATTTGAGCGGGCGAATTCTACTAAGTATCGCGATGCGGGTGCGGTAATCTACACGTGCGCTGAATGGGAGTATTAGTGACGCCTCACTCTCTCTAGCGCGGTCCGAGAGGAAGAGGAGCTGCTTACACAATTTTGATTGAACTTCACTTGTTAAGTTCGTTTAATCATAAGTTATTATCTACAGTTCTGTTAGTCATCACTTATATTCACATCCATATGAGTTTGTCCGCGGTGTCCATTAATTTGTCTAGATGTTGTCGTATTTCCCCATCTAGTTTAGTTAATATTAACTGTTTTGAAAGTGATGCTTTATGAGCGTTGGAAGGGACCCTTGCCTCCCACAATATTTGCAGCAAATGCATCTTCACTAGGGGCATCTTGTCTATATTTTCATAACCTTTCTTTTACTAGCGCAGCCTCAGCTTGTGTGATCCAAGCCCTGTAATTATCATTAGTAAGAAGTACAATACTTAGACATGCTTGAAATTTTGTAGGTCTTGTTTAACGTGAATGTTACGGTATTAATTATTTAACGATGTGAGTTAACGTGGTAGTTTGTCTTGACTCTAAACGTAACACTACAAAAATAAACGTAACTGGTTAGCTCTGTTGATATTTAGCTGAATAAAATAAAATGTACACAAAATAAGAAATGCGTAGAAACACATGCATACCATAACTGATACAATTATAAATTTATATAGAAATAAGTTTATTCTAGATAAACTTGAAAACATTAAGTTTTCGGTAAACATTCGGTTTCTTTGTATTCGGTATTCAGTATCTTTCGGCTAGCGTTCCGAGTAGAAGTAGTCCTTCCAGTAGTTTATATTAACTCCGTGGTGTATTGAAACTGAAATAGCATGATATTGATGAGCAAAATAGTAAAAAATCAATAACATATTTTATTTACCAGAAGTACTGACAATATTTGTGAAAATCAATCATTTCGTTCAGTAAACTTTACGTCACAGTTGTCAAACAAACACGAACTAGCCGTGTGTAGACAATGAATGCATAAGTAGTTTTTTATTATTTGATAAATATTCGTCAGTAGAAGTGCTCTTATTTCTGAGTCGAACGTCTTGTGAAAGACTGCCAGAGCGATTCTGCGGCTTGACACTACTTTAATGCAGTAAAAAACTGCCATGAGTACGGTCTCTTGCAATGAGACACCAATGACTGCCGAAAGAATAATTTATGAGGCTGATCAAATTATATCTTACATAGAACGCGGAATTACAGTTTATAAATTCTATCCTCGTAAACGACCCGAGCGGCGGTGCTTATCTGTACGCCGAGAGACTTATCAGGTGGTGTGGTATAGAGGTAATAGTCCTCAAAGACAGGCTTTCGAAGGTGCGCTTGATATAAGAGATATAAAAGAAGTTCGACCAGGAAAGAACTCAAAAGATTTTGAAAGATGGCCGGAAGAAGCAAAAAAGTTAGAGAGCATAAAATGTTTCACTATTTTCTATGGCTCAGAATTTAAATTACGATCAACCTCATTTTCAGGTAATAAAATTTTTTTGAGTACTGTCTTATGGACTGTGAAATAGTTAGAAATCTAATCAATTTAATTAATTTAAGATTTAATTAATACCTGTTTTATTATTTAAAACTAATTCCCCCCAATGTTTCATAATACTAGTGTGTATATCTAATAATGTTATAGTTGAAATTTTTTTATTAGCGCAAACTGGTAAGGAATGTGAGGCCTGGATAAAAGGACTAAGTTATTTAGTACATAAAGGAGACAATGCGTCTTATCCACAAAAGGTAGAAAGATGGCTGCGCAAAGAATTTTATTCATTGGAAAATCTTAATGCTAAGTAAGTATATAGGTATTATATTTTTAGTTCATATAAAATTTCAGGGCATATTATCTGATAATAGATTTGTTAATAGGATTACTTTGAAGGAAGTCAAAGCTTTCCTAGCAAAAATCAACTGCAAGATATCTACTAGCAAGCTGAGAGACATATACAGTGAAGTGGACAGCGAGAAGCAGGGTGAAATCGGCTTTGATGACTTCTCTGTATTGTATTACAAGTTGGTCTTTAATGAGAATGTGAGTAAGGATAACTTTTTTTATTTTAACATAACTTATTGTCGATTATATTTAATGTTAAGTAATGTAAATTTATTTGTATGCATTATGTTGCCGATCCAAAAAGGCAAATCTGTGTATTACAGTACCTAATTTGACTTGTAAAGTGTCAGCGGCGCACATAATAGATTCCAACCTTTTCAGGATTATATGTTAAACAGTATTTATTTAATGTGTTGCTCTTGATACTAGCTCTGATAAATATGAAAGTGAATTTTTAGAAAAATATTAAAAAAATTCTAAACACAGTTAGTAGTCAGAGAGATCATAAAAATCTTACTACATCTAAATTTTAGTGCAATTTTCGGTTTAGATATTTACTTTTTGTATGTGACATAAAACTAAGGTTAATTTATACCTATCCAAGAACTTTTTGTGCTGTGTTATGTGTGTATTGTTTCATATTTTTGCTTTACATTATATTATACCTTTATAAAACACTACCATGAAGTAATAAATTGCAAAATAAGCGAGTTTTCGTCATAAAACAAACTGCCATTTACTTGTCATATTGATTTAGACACCCACACTGATTTACTTGGAAAGCTGAGCTAAATCTAATTTTAACTTATTTTCGCGGCATTATTGATTGTTATGTTTTCCTGAACCGCCGCGCAGCCGCGTTGCGTTTGCGAAGCCTTGTTTTCCTACGTAATTAATTTTGCGAACTATTTATAGTCTATGTGCGTTTTCTCACTTGTGTCGGGCGGTAGTCCGGGTATAGGCGGGAGTAGTTGAGGAATGCGATAATGCAATTTGATTAATTTTCGCTAAATTAAAAAAGGTTCAGTTTATTTTGTTCAACATTTTGACTCATGAAGTTATCACAAACGTTTTTACGAAGAAGTCAAAGTCAATAAGGTAATTTATGGTGTGTAAGTTTCTAAATGGTTGCTGATCGCGCTGTTAGTTAAAGAATATTTACTACTTGGTCAAGACAATAAATGATTTCAAAATTTAGATTTACGTATTCTCTTTTTTTTAATTTTCTGTGTAGTATTTATTTATTTACAATGTTATTTTATAAATGTGAGTCTAAACAAGCTATACTCGCTGCTATTTAAATTATATTTCTATATTATTGCGAAATACTTCATTTGCCAGCATTTGCAGTATTAACATTAAGATGCTATGATATTTAGGCGTCAATCCATTCATTTCAGGGCAAATCTGCAAATCCTAACTTAAGAAATCTAATGATTTGGAACAGAACTTATACATGACGAAAACGAATGAATAACCGCTAGTTAAAATACTAGGCAACTTCAAGCGATATTAATCGAATAGACATGGCTGCCAACTACCGCGATCGACTTTCCTAGATGTATATAAGTTGATGTTGGCATCACATTAATCAGTCTTGCGCACCCACCTCCCTACCCGGGTGTCGCTCCGATGAAGGCTGACAGCATTCCCATGCTACAGTCGTTTAGGTGGTTTTTAGTGGGTAGGTGCCACTCTGGTGAGTCCCACATCACCGTCGCGGAAGTCGGTTGCCTGCGGCGGTATGCATGACGCATCTTCCACCTACCTACCGAGAGGGTGCTTCGGCAGTAAAAAAAAAAAATCACATTAATCTAGCTGATCTGACCGTACGAGGACCGCATGAATTGTATTATTATAAACTTTCATATGAAGTTACCTTACGTCGGGTTCCTAGTAGAAATTGCTGTGTCTAACAAATATTGATATTTATGGATGAAAATTAATCAAATTAAGGCTGATTACTGCTTAATTTCTAAGCTCTTGCCCACTCGTGTGGGTCTTGTAGTATCCCTTTCACAGTATAATTGTGTAAAATTTAAAAAAATACTAACATCGCTCTCTCTCCCCTTAGAACGTGCACGACGTCTTCGACAAGTACTCCGAGTACTGCACCAATGGTACCATGATATCTTTACTTGAATACATGCGGTTCCTTGTCGTGGAGCAAAAGGACCGGTTGGGAGATGACGAGCAGAAAACCTCCGACTTCCTCAGGGCATATCTTCAGGATCCTGTTAGGAACACCCTAGAGCCTTACTTCACCTTGAATGAGGTAAGTTTCAATATTTTTCAGGTCTGTTATCCAAATAGTGACAAGGATACAGTTGGTGAAGTACGTCATAAGATACGAGGGTTGATTTTCCCATTTTATAATATTCTAACAGATACTGATTCACCCTTACAGCTATTTCGGTTATGCAGGAAGTTTTGTCAAAACTGATAGACCACTTTCTTAACTGGCCGTACGAAGGATTTCAGAATTATGTAATAAAATAATTATTCTGGCTGTCCAGGAAATTACCAGACAAATTGAAAAATGATTCTTTTATTGACATGATTTTTTCATCGTCAACAATTCAACAAACATCAATCGTAACCCCGTACCTGGGGTACCCGGTTATGTCAAAAAGCTTTTTATAAATGAGAGTTGGATTGAGGACAAAAAGATTCTGATATTCGTTATAAAACATTATTGTAATAAAATCTGAAGAAACAACAAAAATATCATAAGAATAAGTTCTTATAAGTTCAAGCTTTGTATTGAAACGTAGAAAAGTTTTGTTGACATCCTTGAAATATCGATACGAAAAAGCCTTTGTTGCTGAAAGTAAATTCCAAACCGTTTATACTAAATAAAGCTTTAATTTACGTTCGATAGCGTTCGCATAAATTTTTTTGTTAGGATTCACGACGTTGGACGTCGACGGAATACTTGGACGGTTGTCATGACAGCGAGCTCTATCGATCCACGTGTTCCAACCCTCCCTAAGTGTTCCAGGTGAACAGAACTGTCGCTACTACTTAGGAAACATTTGTACAAATCATTTTATAACTTTTGAACACCTTGAAAATTTATATACGCAATATATTTGGTGTTAAAGCGTCATCCGGGGCCGGTTGCTTGTGAGTCAGCATGTGAAATCAAATATCACTACATAGTATAAAACAAAGTCTCTTCTCGCTGTGTGTCCCTATGTATGCACAGATCTTTAAAACTACGCAACGGATTTTAATGCGGTTTTTTTTAAATAGAGTGATTCAAGAAGTAGGTTTATATGTGTAATACATGCATAACATAGTAGAGAAACACTGATAATCTTAGAGGTTTCTA
The DNA here is from genome assembly GCA_923062675.1 of Marasmarcha lunaedactyla. Taxonomy (NCBI): domain Eukaryota; kingdom Metazoa; phylum Arthropoda; class Insecta; order Lepidoptera; family Pterophoridae; genus Marasmarcha; species Marasmarcha lunaedactyla. The sequence continues at coordinate 3,531,476 of OV281339.1, read as the reverse complement.
ATGTAATGTCGTAAATAAACACTTTTTTATGCGCTTACATTACAAACGCTGGCTGAACCCTACGAGATAGATCAAAATAATGTAGTACAGTATCTACATCTTAAAAAGGTGTACAAAAAAGTCCACGATGGTATATGTCTATCTCTTAGGGATAAACCACAATAACCATTTTTTTATCTTTACGAAGCGATTTTAAGTAACACAGCATTAATCCTTATCCAATTAAGTACCTTAAATACATTGTGCATGTAATATAGTATATAATACGGTCATTTACAGTTATAATTTGAAATAATATTTTGGAAGATATTACATATTACACATTAAAAACGCATAGGGACATAGACTCGTGCGAAGCCGGGGCGGGTCGCTAGTTGTTTATATAAGGCCAGGTAAAAGTTTCTTCATGTTTTACCTTAAAACAGAAGACAATTCTTGTACATTTCAATTTAATCCTGGTACGTATGAACAATTTTGATCAATAATTTGTTGATATCTTGCAGTTAGTAGTTAGTGCCTGTGAAAATTTTGAGGCTTCTGATCAAAAAACTGCGGCACGTAGTTCTGGCAGGTCTTTCTGAGACATCAACCTTACACTAGCTAAACAATTTTGAAGTAAGGTCTGTATGGTGATGAAGCTTTAAAACCCAGCTAAACTCTCTTAATTTTTAATGAGAACTAAAGAAGGGTGTGGTCTGGCATTATCACGGTGAAAGGCCGCACCATTCTTGGTTCTGAAATCCGGCTGTTTTTTCTCAATTTGCTATTAAGGATACGATTCGAAGCTTTTACCAGGCTAAAGCCGAATGCCCGTATTATTGACAAGGTGATGGTTCCAAATAGCTTAAAGACGCTCTTTACATAATTATTTTCGCTTGGTTAACTACCAATAGCAGGTAAGTGAAAAAATAGGTTGCAAACATATGCGACACCAAGGAGCACGATTTCACGGAATATGAAAATGAACTTGGCGTAGAAAAAGAAATGTCACAACCTAGGCTAGGTCTTTGTACACCATCTAAAAAAATTGACAAATAAATGGTAATTATAGGAAAAATACAAATAATTTGATTTAATTAGTAGTTAGATGGTAAGAAAATAAAAAAGTCAACATTATTTGTGTTCGTTTTAGCGGGCAACATTGACAATGAGTCTTTTCTATGGCGGAAGTTGTCAAGTGAAGTTAGTTCACTAAGCAGAGGGGACAGCCACCTCACTCACAGCACACTTCACTCACATCACATTGATAGTTGTCTGTCTGTGTGTTTGATTGTTCGTTGCGCTTCAGTTCTTTCTTTTGGTTTGTTTCATTTCCTACCAATAAACAAAGTGTTTTAATAACAATTTAACAATCAAAAAGTGTTCTAAGCATCTTAAACTATTTTTTGATAAAGTGTACAAAGACCTGGCCCAGACTCTTTGCATTTTGGGACATTTCTTTTATAACCGAATCTGTAAGGTGTAACATTTGTAATATAGGTATTTTGAGGATTTCGAATTATTTGTGATGGTCAAAACAAAAAGAAAAGTTACTTGCGAATCTCGTAGTTTTCGCATGCAGATAGTCCCATTGTACCTGATGGTACAGCCCCACTGCGCCCCCCTCCCAATGTAATATTGCTTGATTTATGTATCCTACTTGAATACATTATACTAACGAAAACAAAAAAAATTACAAAAAACCTATGTATGACCCCTAAGGGCTATCAAAATAAACATCACGAAAGCTTTGTGCGTGCTCAGCTTTAACTAGATGAAAACCGTAATGTATGCTAAGCTCCGAGATATCGTTAGAATAAAGTAGTTTGAGCTTCGATTGCTTTTGTTTATTGTTCCTTGAGAAGTAAGCTCTTTTTAAATAGGAAATAAATATGTTTTTCCATGATCGGTGAAGAAATTGTACTATTAAGGATCCTAGTTTATATTTCAAAAACTGGCATTGATAAACAGTTTGGAGATTTTATTCTAGATTTTGCGTACGTGTTAGATCAGAACTATTCCTTTGGTCCTATCGAGTCACACACGGTTCATTTAAGGAGCTTGTAATTTCGTAAGAGCACACCTTGGTGGGACCCTCTGTACAACAGTTTCAACTAATTAAGTAAAAGTTGTGTAAGCCTCTTGAATGGCTGGCAATTAACGCGTGAGCAACTGAAACCTGGGTATCTATAGCCAGCACCTTACCGATTCGGTACAGCCCCACTGCGCCCCCCTCCCAATGTAATATTGCTTGATTTATGTATCTTACTTGAATACATTATACTAACGAAAACAAAAAGAATTACGAAAAACCTATGGGTTTAAATGGGCTACACTTTGTTCGATCTTGCTTAGTTTTTAAAATGTTTATGTTACCGGCAATCTGTATAATACGATATTTTATACAATACCTAGGCAATCTATAGAATACCTGAAACGTTAAGGTAATGTGTGTAAAACACGATAGCAGAGAAGGGGGAGTGCGGACAGGCAGTAAATATATTTATTTATTTATATATACATTTGTTGTTGCTTAACTTATCATCAATAAGAGACATTGTCAGGAACTTATGTAGTTTATGTATTAAGTATTCTAGGGGAAGAGGATGAAAGGTTTTACAAAAATTCAACGACACCCAGAAATAAGACAAACATTTCTTAGCTTATGTGAACATTAGCTTGGATTAGCTTGAATGCTGGAAAGCTATTGACATGGAAACTTTGATAAAAATAATATCCACTTCTATATAATTTGATTAACGTATACCTAATCTCAAAGGAAATATAATTCATACCCGACCTACCCACTAAGCTACCCGGCACTACAGAAACTATTTAATACAAATACAGTAATACCCCGTTTTACGCGAGAGATGCGTTCCAGAGAAAATCGCGTAAAGTGAATTTCGCGTATAACGGGGTGTGTTTTAATAATATATCAAGTACAGAGTCAAACCACTTTTATTAGGAAATTATTAACAAAACATTGTCATATCAATATAATAAGCCATTACATGATTTAGACATTAACTAGAACTGAACTGTTTATATTTAATCTGTAAATCCATACTCACGAAAGTACATCGAAGGCGCTTTTACGAATAAATATTAACATTTCTCATAAAAAAGAATGGGTAAAGTACTATTTTTGGTTAAAATGAAAAACACGATCCACATCACGGTCCATATTTTCTAACACGTTCAAACCAGAATATTAGGTCTTTACCTATGAAATTGCCATTTTTCACGAAATAAATGAAGCGTAATTTTTTTATATATTTTTTATTTCTATTAATCAAAATAATCACCCATGCAATCAATGCATCTTTGCCAACGCATTGGTAGCTTATTGATGTCTTTCTTGAAGAAATCAGCTGGACGGAAGGCAACAAATTCTTCAAAGGCATTTTGTACTGCCTCTCGGGTATTGAATTTTTTTCCCGCCAAGAAGTTATCCAAATTCTGGAAAAAGTAGAAGTCTGTAGGCGCAAGGTCTGGTGAGTACGGCGGATGACGGAGAACTTCCAACCCCAACTCTTGTAGCTTGGAGACCGTCTGCTGTGCAGTATGAGGTCGCGCGTTGTCGTGCAGGAGCAGTGGAGCCGAACGATTGACCAAAGCTGGATGGAGACGTGCGAGCTTCTCCATCATTGTGTTCAGTTCTTCACAGTACACATCTGCAGTAATGCTTGTCCCGTTTGGCAAGAATCTGTGATGAATTACACCCGCGTTAGACCACCAAACAGTGACCATCACTTTTCTAGGGGTAAGTTTTCGTTTAGGGCATTGTTTGGGTGCTGAACCAGGGTCCAACCAACTTGCTGAGCGCTTAAGATTGTCAAACAGGATCTATTTCTCGTCACAAGTAACAATGCGGTTCAGAATTCCTTCATTTGTATGCCTGCTGAGCAGTGCAAGGCACGTCTCCACGCGTACTTCGCGCTGGCGGTCATTGAGTTCGTGGGGTACCCATTTGTCAAGCTTTTTTACCTTGCCAATTTGACGCAAATGGACCAATATTGTTTTGATGCTAACGTCGAAAGCTGCTGCTAATTCAGCCGTGGATTGAGTTTCATCAGCTTCCACAATTGCCTTTAATTCGTCATTGTCGACTAAAGTTTTCGGACGACCACGGGGTTCATTTTTCAGGTCAAAATTTCCAGAACGGAAGCGGGTAAACCAATAACGGGTGGTGCGTTCGTTTGTAGTGTTCGCTCCGTAAACTTCGTTGATGTTGCGTGCCGCTTGTGCCGCTTAGCTGCCACGACGGTACTCATACTCCGTAATTACTCGAATTTTTAACTTATCCATGATGACGAAAAATGACCGAATGCGTTGAAAACAAAACACTAACTATTAAACAAATGACGATTTTAGAAAAAGAATTCCATGTTTGTCAAATAAAATTAATTTGAAATTAGAATTCTCAGTCAAAAAAAAATATATTTTCATTTGAAATGGCCAGTACGGCAAAACGGCAGTTTCATAGGTAAAGACCTATTATATTTTCGACAACGCTTCCAGAACATCACTTGATGACAGAACTGGACCTTCAACCAGTTCCTCTGCATATCCCACTTGATCGTTTTGAAGCTCTATTAAATCTTGGTTGTTGAGGGGTTCACCGTCGCTCGCTACAAACTTTTACAATCCAAAGTGCACTCGCGTAAACCGGGGCAATTTTGCACGAAAATTTAAAAACCGCATTATAGTGAATCCGCGTTTTACGGGGTCGCGTAAACCGGGGTATTACTGTATAACATTCATATGATTCGACGACTGAGTGGTGTAGTGGTAAGTAGCCCTGCCTCATACGCCGAAGGTCCCTGATGCGAGTTTGTTCGCGGGTTATGGTTGTTTGTATTTATATGATCATCCATAACACGGATTCTGCATTCTTTTGGGACATTTCTTTGGGACTTTATTCAAATAGTGCGTCTAAATGTCATGATATTCAATGAGAACCCAGTAGTAGTAATTATACAACACGGTCCAGACTATGAAAAACGGCTGATGTTATTGATACTAGCATTTATTTAATTATATGTATTTTTTGATCAATACCTACTATAATTCATTCTCACACAACGGTGCATATTTTAAATGTGAATCTAATGAAAACTTTTTAAGTAATGGCTGGTTTATACGCGTTAAGTGGTTAAGTTTTTAACAAAATTTTAAGTTAAAAGTTGCGTTTAAATATTCAATTAAGTGACAAGTGGTAACTTAAAATTTTGTACGCAAGTGATTAAGTAGATTAGGATTCGTTCTATTTTTCGTAGAAGTAGGTGGGAGGGGCTTCGCACTTAACACGTTTGGACGTGATTTTTTAGTTAAGTGCATAAGTTGATAAAGCGGGTAGCGGCAAGAGCTCGTATTTATGTCGCATTTTCTCTTATTTTTTAATGTCGGAGTGGAGTTAATTTCAACTTTAAAATTTGTGGAAGAATATTTAAGAGTGTTACCACACCAATCGATGGCAGAATAGAACAGTCGACGTCGCAGTAGGCGTAATGGCCTATAATTGTCTGACACCACCCCTGGGTTGGTAAGTCTGCCAACCCGCAGTAGGCGTGAAGGCCTACAATTGTCTGACGCCACCCCTGAGTTGATAAGTCTGCCAACCCGCAGTAGGCGTGATGGCCTACAATTGTCGGACGCCACCCCTGAGTTGGGAGAGGCTGATATCCCTCCAATGATTATTAAGGGTACCTAATTAGTACACCAATCGATCGTCCGTGGTCGACGTCGACCCGTCGACATAAAAAATTTAGAAAAATACATAATCTTGCAAAGATTTTAATTTCCGAAACAAATTCTTCTCTGAATTTGTCCAAAATCACGTTTACCACATATCTAAGTACAGAATTGACGAATTGCTTGACATTCATCACTGCTCATCTTCATTGAACTTATGAACTTAACTACTTAATCCGTTTGGACACACAAGTGACATGTAGTAACTTAAAATTTAGTTACCAACTTAACTACTTAATACATGTAAACCGCGCATAAATGCCGCCGCTAAAGTAGGTGTCCTTACAATTATCAAACCAAGTGATTCCAACGGTGGTAACAAGATAACATACTCCACAAAAAGCTACTTGTACCAAACCAACGTATAAATATTTTCATTTTATATTGATCATATCCAAAGTTACGAATACGCTTTCAGGTGAACTCATATTCAGTGTGCGACAAGCCGCACTATTGTTATGAATAACAAATAAGATTTATAAATAATAATCATAATAATAACAAATAAGATTTATAAAAGTATATTTATTGATCTGAATCTAGGAATACATCAGAAAATAAAATTCAAAGTCGTCAGAAGAATGGTAGTTTCTACTGCTATCACGACTGCCTACAAAATGACCCTTTCACCTATGTTCTGTTTCGTACATAATAATTTTTGCTAAAGGGGAAGTCAGTGTAGGGTCAGGTTAAGGCGAGAATCGCTTACGAGTTGTTCGGTCTTCTGTATGCGGAGTGCATACAAGAGGGCGACAACACTGTAGGGGATAATTCTCGTTGCGGACGGACATTCTAAGAGACCAGTCCGTTTGATCGGTCCCTTGCCGATATTCAGTGGAGCTCAGTTTACTGACGTCACAGCCTAGCGTCTGGCTCCGTGATATGGTTTTTCTGGGTCTTGTACTCGCTACGAGCACTCTTGAAATTATTTTTTCTTTGCGACTAATGTGCGGGTTGCGAGATTTAAGGGATGTATCGTGGGCGCTGCTGCTGCTAGGAGATAAACTAGGACTTTAAGATTAACGATGTATTGATGCTTTGGTAGTTCTTAAATGGTGTTTAGTTAATTAAGATGAAAGCAAGTTAATATTGCTAAACTCTGGAGGATCGCGGGACACACGCGCGCTGCTGTTTATGCACTGTCGTTACGTGGTTACAATCGCTTACTTTACAATCAGTTTAACCCAGATACATTGTGTCTATAGCATAAAATAACTTGTGTGATTGCTTCGAACATGCTCCCGACGACAAACCGAAAGAGCTATTTATTTAATAATTTATGTATACACAGACAATCACAATAATAAAACTGAGTCATAAACTAATAAAGTACAAAAGTGCAGCTTATTTCTAATAGAGATTCTACCTAGGACCTATTACTGGAGAAAGTTAAATGGAACAAATTTAGTGTGTACAATATACAGGGTTTCCCAGAAATGACACGTAAGGGTGACACTGGAGGTAGATGGACTTTAGGCCAACCAGATAACACCATCATGCCTTTAGTAAAAGTTTTCTGGTTTTCGAGATATTGCCACTTTTGTGATTTTTTATGAAATTTCCACTTTTTGGTCCTTTTTTGACTACAGCTGTAATAAATATCTTTTAACTCACGGTTTTTTCTTACCAAGACTATCGTTATTAGTTATTTGAGATAACCTAGTAATAATTTTGAGGGAAACTAGCACACTATGCTAAGAAAAAGAGTTGAATTGTTTTATTTTATTTAATTGCGAAAACTTGACCAAACTTTAACTGATTACTGTGAAAAAAAAATGTATGGCGATGATACTGCACATCAATTAAAAAAAATTTTGTTTAATGACCCTTTCAAAATAGCATCACAATAGCCATTTTTTTAAAACCAAATCTGCGAAAATTTAATTTTTTCATGAAAGGCATGGCAATTAATAACCGGTCCAGGTGTTTTTTGTGGCAACATTACTAATAAATGAAATTGCAGAATCACATAACTTTCTATCATTTTCTCTCTTTTATTGTTTTTTGAAGTTAGTTACCTACTATAAGTGAAGTGATTGTTTTAAGTAAGTACAAGAATAACAAAACAGAAGGCTTTAACTTTTACTACTATTTTAACCTCTTACGCAAAAACGTTTATGTATATGTATTACGTTTATGTTTGATGAAAATCAGTCCAAGATGGCCGCCACCACAGAACTTTTCCACCTTCACCTCAGAACTCCGTCAATATTGGTACCAAATGAAAGGGCTTGACTAGTGAAATACTATGATAAATTTCAAATCCAAGATGGTCGCCAGCATAAATGTAGAGGTTTTTCAAATTTTTTATTTAATCTTGTTACAAACGATTTTCAAAGTGTCTGTTACACATAAGATACATCTGTTCAAAATTGTCTTTTTTAATATCTCAACGTATAATGTGATATTTCACTCGCTGCTTAATTTATTCGCTGTCGCAATTCATCAGCGGACCAAAATTGGTCCTAGTCGGCCAATCCATCTGCTTGAAAATTCCTGATCAAGATGCCCCCGTACTGCACGAGCGTAGTGTGCAGGACACTCATTTTGAAGCCACATATTCCATCATAATAGGTAGATGATTGTAAAAAACCTAAATATAGGTCTGCATTTAGGGTAAAGATAGATAGTTATGTGCTTCTGCAATTTCATTTATTAGTAATTTTGCCACAAAAGACACCTGGACTTGTTATTAAGCATTATCATGCCGTTGAACGATTTTCCAAGTAGCACGCCTTTCATGAAAAAACTAAATTTTCTATGATTTGGTTTAAATTGTGATGCTATTTTGAAAAGGCCATTAAACAAGCAATTTTTTTAGATGATGTGCAGTATCATTGCCATACATTTTTTTTTTCACAGCAATCAGTTAAACTTTAGTCAAGTTTTCGCAATAAAATAAAATAAAACAATTCAACTCTTTTTCTTAGCATAGTGTGCTAGTTTCCGTCAACATTATTACTAGGTTGTCTCAAATAACTAATAACGATAGTCTTGGTAAGAAAAAACCGTGAGTTAAAAGATATTTATTGCAGCTGTAGTCAAAAAAGGACCAAAAAGTGGAAATTTCATGAACTATCACAAAAGTGGCAATATCTCAAAAACCAGAAAAATTTTACTAGAGGCATGTTGGTGTTATTTGATAGGCCTAAAGTCCCTCTACCTCCAGTGTCACCCTTACGTGTCATTTCTGGGACACCCTGTATATTTGTAAATAGAGCTATGCTTTAAATACAAATTAAAAACATATATTTTATCAATTAAATAAATACAGGTACAAATTAAAAAGCTGGTTAGTAATGAAACCATTAATTAGTAAATTGAGCGGTTAGTAGGTACACTGTTGGTTATGTAGGTATATGTAACAAACAAGACGATCAAGCATTTTAATTATTATGTAACTTTACTATGGAGTTTTCATTGTTTATACTAAATAAAGTGCGTGTTTTTCACGATAGGCGATGTAAATTTATCGCTCCTTTTAAAACGCGCACTTGAGCATCGCTTCATCACTTGCACCTGTTCACTTAAACTCGCTCCTCACTCGGGAATCTTGCAAGGGAGTCGTACGCGCACTAGGATTTTGCTCTGGTACACACACGTTCACGCTAATTCTACGTGCTGTACACACTTGTTGGTGGTTGTGTGAGATGAGAATCTGCTGCTGCTTCGCTCGGCTCCTCCGTCACTACACGAACATGATGCTTCCCGCGATGACTGCTGCTAGCAGTAATCCATACGAAATCGTATAATGATGTATATCGTGGGCAGATGATGATGAAGTATCCGTTTGTTGGACTGTATTTTTTAGTGCATTTATTTGAAGATTGAGTATTTTAGGGACGTATCAATCTGTGATGTTTCGTAATCGAAGTTCTGAGGCATTATGTATAGACAGAGCGGTTTCGATTAAATTGTGTATGGGATTATTTAGTATTTTCCTCGATAACATACCCGGTTTCAAGTTAAAGTGTTCTGTAATTGCTTAAATGAAAAAAGTGTCACGCCCTGACCCTTTATGAGATATTGTTTACCTAAGTTTATAAGTCCGGCCTTGCTGATTCATCGCGACTTTACGTCTTCGTCGCATAGTATGTTTATGTTGTATGAGGCACATTGGAAATAAAAGTAGGTCGATAGATTGTGTAATTGCAACCATATAAATATTATGACAGGTATTTTATTGTATCGGCACGCGCCATTTTTGATTTCATAAAAACGTTCGTTAGGGCTAAGGATCATAAGTGATTCGTGTAGCTGGTAAAGATATGTTTCATCGTAATTTCACGTGCTTGAGTGAGTGTGCTTGGGTAAGAGTCAACTAGGAGTTGCCTTTAAGATTGATGGTAACGTATTCCGCTATTAGTTTTATATTGATCATACTTATTCCAACGGTACGGGTATTAGTCTACAGGGTCGGATAGTTTCCTGTGAGTTAATGGTAAAACAATTTCGAATATAAAATAAGTTTGTTTCAACTTTGCTTTTAGTGTCATTAATTTATACATTTTGTATAAATAGTTTTGGACATTTTCCATTGGCAAGGTAACTTCTTTTGATATCTGATTTGATATGATTTGGAGCTCGTGTCGTAATCGATTAGATGTCAATAAATGTAAGCTGATCTGGCCATGATATATTTCAGTACTCGTATTAATGGAGTGTCTTGTTTTTTTCCTAAGTATTGAATTAAACTATTGCTTGCTCTCGCTGATAAAGTTATTTCCTGAATGATGTTCATTTCATTTGTACTGTGTTTTTTTTATTATCCAATTGATGTAAGTGTCTGTTTAATATTTTGTATTGACTCTCGATAGATTTATTTTAATATGTTGAAATCGGCTGATTAGAATTACTTTTTATTAGTTGGAGACCTCGCTCGCAATTTTCCGCAAAGTTGTGATCCAGTTCTCCGAACTTAGAGTCAGCAACTGAGCCTACCGCATTCATAAGGCCGGGTCGCGATCTTGACCTTGCTTCGAAATGTTGATTCAGTAGAAGCTGATTATAGTACTGCAGTTTATTGTAATCGTGTCGTATATCTAGTAAAATAGTTTGGCAATGATTCGATTATTTTACCTGTCAATATGCTTTGTTTTTAGATAATTAGAAAAATGCTCAGCTTTGCTTTGATTTCTTGCCAGTAGGGAGACATATCTAAAAAGGTTACTGTTTTTCATTTATGTTGTACCAAATGCATTTCAGGAAGTGTGCAGGTGTAAGGCAATCAAGATCATCTGTGTCTTCTGTTATGAGTTTAGACATGCTTCTTTTGTGCTAATATCGTGCTGTACTCTTCGAGTGTTAAAGCTTGCTCACCGACGACTCTTTTAAGATGTTGCTTTAGGCTTCTAATAGATCTTTCCCAGATTCCACCTGCCCTCGCTCATGCTGGGCAGTTCCAGTGCCATTCTATGCTCAAATCTGCAATTTCTTTATGGAAACTATCATTGGAAATATTTTATAATTGATGGTATTCTTCTTGTAGAACTTTGTTTGCTTCTACAAAGTTGGTGCCCTTATCCGAATACATGTGTCTTGATGTCCCTTGGTAACCTTGGAAGTGCTGCTATAAATGTAGAACCGCTGAGGCCGGAGACCAGTTCCAGGTTGATCGCTTTTGTTGTTCCCATGCAAATAAACAAGGCGATATAATTCTTTGATTTTTTGAAATCTGTGAAATCTTCTCCTATGTGGAAAAAAGGTAGAGATGGAATAAGGCGATGGATGTTGAGGTAGGTCTCCCATTATTTGGTGTAACTTTCTTGGTTCTCGCTTTTTGCAGGTAATACAGGTATATAGTTGCTTTTCGGTCGCTCTACATTCCTTAATCAGGTACTTTTGTCTTAAAAGTGATAAAGTGATTCTAGATCCGCCGTGAATGCACAGTTTGTGTGCTTGGCTTATTAATGATTCGGTTAAGCGACTACTGTAGGGTTTAATTGCTGGATATTTAATATCTTTGCTGATGTTAGCATTATTGGTACGCCCGCCAACTCTTAAAATACGGATTTAAACGTAATAACTGACTATTTGTTGTTAATTGTTTATTTATTTTTAATTTTTTTAGTACAGTTGAATACTCATTGTATTGAGCGTGCTTAATGATTAATCACTTGGCTTTTGTCAAGTCGTGTAATGTGAGATACTTTGACCTTTGATTCAATGAAGGTGTAATTGCTCGTAATATCCATGATGATATTCTAATTGTTTTAGTCAATAAGCTATATTTATGTAATAGGTCGTCGATTATGCTTGCTGTGCTAAAATTTTGTTGAACTGAATTAATTAGTAGTGAATTAATTAATCCGTTATTTTATGCTGGCCTTCATTGATTGTGTGCTCGTGATACGTAGTCATCCATATAAAAATTTTGTTTAATGTTATTTGCTGCGACCGGGTAGTTGTCTTGCTCATCTTGTGCTAACTTATGTAACGTCATAATTGCAAAAAATTGGGCTGCTATCGTAACGTCGGTAAAAGTAGTTAACTGGTACTGCTGCATAAGCTGCACAGAACTTGTAGTTAACTGGTACTGCTGCATAAGCTGCACAGAACTTGCTCGCCGACATATTTTTTGCAGTTGCGGATCTTCAACTCTTACAAATATTTGTCTGTAAATTCTCTCAATACGTGATGTATAGGCATAACGGTACTGCCGCCATTTTAATATAAGAGTTTTTCGATTTGGTTGCAGGTTTGGTTCTTTGTAGATCAGATCATTTAGTCTGTAACCTGATGTAGTATCTTAGTTGCGCTCGCTATGCTCGCTGTACTGCATGGTGGGGCAAAAATTCATGTGTCATTACTCCTAGTGACTAGGTACATTGTGCTTATGCTAATTTATCGAGGGCCTAAAATATTTGCTGCTTAGTAGTAATCGACGCAACTTTTTATCTTTTGCTCTAGTATTCACGCTTAAAAACAATTGAGATCACTAGACAAAGATGGATTTTTTTTTAATTTAAATTTTTAAAAGAATGCTGCTTACGTAACATCGTTTTATAAAAAAGATACACTATTTGAAATTAAAAAATTAAATTATTTTTTATTAACAAATATTGAGTTTAAAAGTCTTAATGCAAGTTCGACTAATAAATAATTGAAAGAAAAAGATAATTTAACTAAATATTATCAACATTTATTATGAAATCGTTTTTATTTAGTACAAGATAACTCCTCCCCTGGCTCGAACACATGCGGAAATCCTTCTGGGCATGCTGAGAATTAAGTTATCCAGCATTTCTTGCGGTAACCTGTCCCATTCTTGAATATTGGCTTCCCTGATTTCTGGCACTGTCTGGGGAGGTGGTTGACGGTTCCAAACAGCTCGCTTGACAGCAGCCCACGCCTGCTCTATCGGGTTTAAGTCAGGCGAACGCGCAGGCCACTCTAACCTGGTAATGTCGTATTCACACAGAGCAGTGTTGATTCTGTGAGCTCGATGTGCGGGTGCATTATCGTCAACCAATACAAATCGAGGGCCATGGTTTTTTCCAAATGAACTGACAATTCCATTAATAGCAATGATTAGGTACAAAGCTGCAGTGATTCAGCCACGATACGGGTTCAACGGCGTTCTAGCACCAATCATTTTCCCGCTACAAAAGGATACCGATTTCCCGCGTTGTTGAACGGTTCCGGTGGCAGTTCTTTGTCTTTCAACGTTCCCACGTCTTCTCCAGACACGGAGACGTCGGTTGTCCGGATGAGTGCTTATTCTGGACTCGTCAACGAAAAGACAATTCCGCCAAATGCTTTTTCCTCGTCGTCTTCTTCATTTTGGTGTAGTCTAGCCCACTGCAATCTGCGTCGCTGTAAGGTCAGGGGTGCTCGCTAGGATCTTGTCGCTCGTAATCCAACCTGGTGCAAGCAATTCCTGATGGTCTGAGTGCTGATTTCTGGTCCAGTATCAGCCCGCAATTCAGGTTTTACTTTAGTGCCATTGATTTTTGGGTCTCGGGCAGTCAACTATCTGATGTAACGCTTCTGAGCAGCAGTAAGAACAGTTGGCCAAACACTGCGAGGGCGATCAGCAAAGTGATCCACGCCGCGATACCTCCGTAACGTGTTCGCGACACAGGTTTGGGATACAGCCACTCTGTGTGCTATTTCTCTCGTAGAAAGACTTTCTGCCCCCAAAGTAACAATTCTTGCTCGTAAAACTTCTGATAATCCCCTCGACATCTTTTTAAATGAACTCCTTCTTCGAAAAGTCAGAAAACACGTTTTAATCGAGTTGGTCAGATTTTTGAATGAGCGTAAACAAGGATTTATACTCTTTTTATACAGAAAAACCACTGATATTTTAAAATGCTTGGTTATTAAAAGATTTGATTTTTAAATGAATTGAATTCTTGAATACTTGTTTCTTGAATAACAAGCCATTGTACCAGACTTTGTCGAACGCTGTCGCCACGTGAAAGAAAAAGCGCACCCGTGCCTATCGGTTTTCGACCTACTTTCCTTTGATCCAAGATGTGCTCCGTGATGCGGTGCACCTGTTGGACGCAGGAGTGACGGGACCTAAAGCCGAACTGTTCGTCCGTTAACAGGTGCTTGGAATGGATGACCTCTCGGAGCCTGTTCAAAAAGATCCTTTCGTATAATTTGCCTATCGCACTAAGGAGACTAATGGTAGGTAAATTAGCCGGTTTTCCGGGTTTCCTAATACCGATGACGATCGCTTCCTTTCATGTTTGCGGAAAGGAGTTTGTTAGTAAGTTATTGAATATAACTACTAACAGTTGTATGAGTGCGAGTGGGAGGGCTTTCAGAACCCTGTTTGGTATTTGGTCTGGACCTGGGGCTTTCCGCGGTTTTAGGTTTTTAATTATTGTCTGACCTCTTCCACCGTTACCGGTTGGAGGGTGTCAGTCGGTGGGTTGCCACATTTAGTTTCTAGGGTGCTATTCACAGTTTCTATGTGGAGGGAGTTAGTGCTTTCTGTACTCGGTGTACATTGTTGGACTAAGCTATCGGCTAGGGTTTCAGCTTTTTCGGAGTCCTCGCAGGCGGGAGTCATGGGCGGTGGCCTAAGAAGCGGAGGAATCGTTGACGGGGTAGAGTCCATCTTGAGAGACTTCGCCAAGCTCCAGTAACCCAGATTCTAAGACGAAATCTCTTCAAGAAGCGCTAATAATATAATGTCTGATATAAAAATTCAACAATAGTCTCTCAAATTTCATCAACAAATGTTAGCTAATAAAGTAATACCAAAGAATTTTGCAACATTGCAAAATTTTGTTCGTGGGTGAAAGGGGGGGACGAAAGTTTGCCCGCCTTGCAAGAGGAAGGGTTTCGGTTACATTTAGGTTTCTTTCACGGCGTCGAAACATTGCAAGCTGTCAAAATCACAGAGTGACGAAAGGTATTTTCCACTTGCTTTTTCCCTCTAGGTTTACTTTAAATATCTTTGGAAACCCGAATATGATTCTTAAAATGAACTCATTAATAAAAATGTAAAGACTTTGGGTCATGTGGTCTCGCAGGCCTTCCGATTGCACCATTTGTTGGTAACATAGTGGAGATTCTGCTGTTTTGGGCCGGAACACTAGGTTTTCAAACGTAACTTTATTATCTAAAAGACTTATCTTTCACCCATCTGTAAGTTGTAACCTTTAAAAAGTCTGCGTGACAAATACGTGAACAGATATTTACTATTTAATTGCCTTGATAGCTTTTTTTTTCGTAATTTTATTAAATAAATTATGTCAAAGGTAATAAAGCAAATTATTAAAATAAGTAATTCGATGCATCTTGAATAAAGGTGCTTTGTCTTGTTCTTGTAATTGTATGTATGAGTTAGGGTTTTATGGTGTTTCTTTAATTTAAATCACCAAGTTTGTTAAAGAGATTAGATCCTTTTGATTAACTCATAAATAACATATACAGGGTGTTATTTTTCGGATATCATGTATGTATGGCAAACTTATTGCCAAACAATTTTAAATAAACTTTTTTTTTTTTTTTAAATAAACTAAATGGTTGCTGTCTCAGTTTAGAATTCTTTCCCATTCCACTGTGTGTATTTTTTGAGGTAAACAGGGGACACTTTTAGTAAGGTAATTTTCTTTATCTGGATGTTGATCTTAACGTCGCCATCGTGTTTTGCGCGCTGATCTTTGGACGCCCTGTATCAGGGAACAAAATTCATATTGTCAATATGTATTCTTTCTACTAGATTTTGAAGTCTGAATAGAACTGTTTGCGAAATATGCTAAGTAGAGAGACACCTTGACCTCCATATTGTATTTATACCGATAGTTGAGTTGCGTCGTATTCTCAAGCCTTTTACTAAGATTTGCACTGCAGCTTGGACTATATAAACCCCCAGACAAACACACCAACTGTATGGCCCCAAAGTAAGCAGAGCTTGTGTTACAGCGAACTGGGAGGAACCCAGAATAAGCATAAGTACATATATAAATACAAACAACCATGACCCGTTTTGATGCATGATTTGGCAACGTATAACCCAGTCAGATGGAATTTAATTTCATAATTTACGGCATTATTCATGGTAAAATACTTAAGATATAAATAAAAAGTTCTTTACACAAAGGTTTCTGTTCCCCTTATTTATATATAATGCTGCCTGAAAGGTTTTTGTTATATTTTTCCTAACAAAGAATACAAAAAAGGAAACAAGTCTATAGGTGTCGTGAATAAAATTATTTTGTTTTGACGTATGAGTTTATAAGAAGATTATTTTAAGAACTTTATTCAAATTGTGTTGTTTTCCAAAAACTAATGATGTTAACTAAAAGCTTATTTGAAAACAAACTTTCTGTTGTTGCTTATAATTCTTGCGATAATGTGTTTTAATTTTGTCCGATCTTCGAAGGGATTATTAGCAATAAGTTATTTTAAGAAAAACAAATCGCTTACAACATTTCGGGCTCTTTGAGATGAAAATAAGTTAAAAATACTTTTTATAAAATCGATTAAGTTTCATCGTTAATTGACGTGGGTTGACGTGGAAAATAAATTGGGAATAGGTAATTAGGTATTAGTATTAGGGAATTAAGTATAAACTTAGTCAAAACGAAATAGGTAAAGTAAAAATAGGTGATTGTAACTGCTTACTTACGTTAAATACATTGTGCATCAATACGGCCCTTTACAGCGTGTACTTTAAATGAATATTTTCGAGGATATTACAGATTTAAAATGCAGGGACATAGACCCGTGCGAAGCCGTAAATAACTACTGTCTGTAATTTCCATGTTACCCTTGTCTATAACTGGCTAATTTTAGGAGTGTTTGTTTTACATTATTTCAATGAAAGATTGAGTTCAATCCTGCAAGACATTTAAGGTACTTGATGTCATCGAAACTTATTTAGTGTTGGTAAAAGCCTCGTAAAGCCCTCGATACGACCGTTCAATTGTTTAACTCTGCGCACCGTACGTAAGCCATTCATTTCAAGTGAAAGTATTAGTAATATTTTCTTTTCATTTTTTACATTTTGCTATCGTATTCGAGACTGGCAAAACGTTCTCTTGCTTGTAAGAGTTGATTTTAGATTAAAGTATTTCATTATAGTTGCAAACATAATGTTACTATTTCCGTAGAAATGCAATAACTTTGTACATAAGCTTAGTTTGCATATTCTTATTATTTAAATTTACAAATTCGACCCACGTGTTTACGTCGAAAATTGGTATGTATGTAAGGTGTTTAGAAAGGATTTGGAAATAAGTGTGTTACTTTATGTTGTTATAAAGAACGAAGCTGACTCAATTTGTTTAAATTTTTAAATAGCTACCCAGGAGGTATGTGTGTATCTCAAGTCTATAAATTCGTCATATCTACAAAATAATTATAGTATGTTTAATAGAAATAAGCCACGACCTTTGACTAAGAGTTAATTTTCTTATCATATTTGTATTCAATAATCACATGATCGCGTTGAATATTTTAAATACATTTTCAAAGTCTTTATGAAATTATCCTGCAACTTTTTAAAATAACAATAGGTCTATTATGTTTTCCGGTTTTCAGTTTGTGGAGATGCTATTCTCGAAACAAAACACTATATGGGATAGCAAACACAACAGTATCACCCAGGACATGACGCGGCCTCTGTCCCATTACTGGATTTCATCTTCCCATAATACGTAAGTCTAAGTCTTGTTGACGAAATTTACTTCGCTTCTCGACTTCGAGGGGAGCGGTTCACTGTAATATTTTAATTTGGCTTTATCCGCGGTACAATTTTAGTCTTTGATTTTAATTAACAAGAGTTTTTGTGCCGGTGTTTTGCTAACTTAAAGATTTATTCTGTTCGATTGATTTTGTTTTGGATATGACTTGTGTTTATATAGGTATCTTACTGGAGATCAATTTTCGAGTGAGTCATCCTTGGAGGCATATGTGCGCTGCCTGCGCTCAGGCTGCCGCTGTATCGAGCTCGACTGCTGGGACGGCCCCGACGGGTTTCCCTTCATCTACCACGGTCATACTCTCACGACCAAGATACGTTTTATGGATGTCCTCCGAACGATCAGGGAACATGCGTTTTACTGTTCGGATTATCCACTTATATTATCTATCGAGGACAACTGTTCCCTTCCCCAGCAGAGACGCATGGCCAGCGCCTTCCAGGACGTTTTCGGAGAGATGCTTCTGGTGCAATCTTGCGAAAAGAATGAAACCTGTCTCCCTTCTCCCCACGATCTACGAAGAAAAATCATCTTAAAGCACAAGAAGCTGCCGGAGGGGGCAAACTGGGCGGAGGAGAATTCCTTTGCGGTGCGTCTGGAGGAAGGGAAGGATTTGGATCTGAGGAATTCAATTAAAAATGGAATCTTACTGCTTGAAGATCCGGTCGACCAAGAGTGGTATCCGCACGCGTTCGTGCTCACTGAGAACAAGCTGTACTACACGGAGAACTACAACACCCAAGTAGAAGCTGACGCGGATAGCGACGGGGAGCCGGATGCACCCAGCATTCCTCAAGATGAGCTGCACTTCGGGGAGTGTTGGTTTCATGGCAAGCTGGCGGGGAACAGACAAGAGGCAGAGGATTTGCTGCGCGCGTATGCCCACTTGGGTGACGGCACGTTCTTGGTCCGGGAGAGCGTCACCTTCGTCGGGGACTACTGCCTGTCGTTCTGGCGGCAGGGCAAGGTCAACCACTGCCGGATCAAGTTGAAGCAAGAGCGCGGAATCACCAAGTACTACCTGATTGACACGGTGTGTTTTGACAGCCTGTACAGTTTGATAACGCATTACAGGTCGCAGCCCTTGCGGAGCCAGGTTAGTTCTGCCGCTTATATTTACACGTTTTATTTTCTTTTCATGGAGTTTTTCAACATTAAATTTATTTTTAGGAATTCCTGATAACTTTGAAAGAGCCGGTGCCGCAGCCCAACAAACACGAAGGCAAGGAGTGGTTCCACCCGCATTGCACGCGAGCTCAGGCCGAGGAGCTGCTTCGGAAAGTGAACAAGGATGGCGCTTTCCTAGTGCGCCCCAGCGAGAAAGACCAAGCCTCGTTTGCAATCAGTTTCAGGTACTCACAGAAAAACTAACATTACACTTTTCGAAGGTAGTGTAAAAGTTGTGATAATTTAAATATTTTACAAAATATCGGTCAGTAAAACTGGATCGAAGGTTCGGACTTACACCGAAAACTCCTCTTATATTTAGTGTAATGTGACCAGTATTTCTAATAAACTATCTGTTTAACCGTTTTTTGAAATACTCAACTCAGTAATTTGTTGTCTAGAACGGAGCGTGAAATAAAGCACTGCAGGATCAAATTGGAAGGTCGCCTGTACACCATAGGTACAGTCAGGTTTGAGAGTCTCGTGGAATTGGTGTCTTACTACGAGAAACATCCACTGTACAAGAAAGTAAAGCTCTGGTTTCCTATCAGCGAAGATATCGTTAGGAGAGTTATTGCGGTGAGAATTAAATAATGTATATATTTTTTTATACTGTGAAAGTAAAATGTATTTTTTTGTATCATTTTCTAGAAGGTCATTGCGTATCAATGTTCGTGTTTAATTCAAAGCCTCGTAAAAATCTTAGATTAAAATAAATAATTCTTTCAAAGATAATCTTTCTATATATATAAAAAATGGTTTTACAAATTTACCGACGCTGTCTTTTCAATACGCATATTGACTAAAAGATTGTTGATTGTTCTAAAAATCGACAACCTTACTTAATTCCACCCATTAAATGTTCGTACAATAAAATGTTATATAAATTCAAAGAATTTAATAATCTGAATAATCATATTCATGATAAAAATTCATAATAATAACCTCGATTTGATTTTACTTTACTTACTTGTCTAAATTTCATTGAGAAGCAAAAGGATTAAGTTTATGAAATGTTTTTCAACTGGCGTATCCGAAGTCTCTATTAATAGCAAGGAGTAAGTAGCGTGTTAAAGAATTTTATAATTGGAAGTGTATTTGTTTATTATTTACAACAACGAAAAAGAGGAAAACACCAGAATAAAGGTAGATTTGCTGAGTGTAATTTTGCAATCGGTCGTTGCTCCTCTCCTTTTGATTATTTTGTATTTTTTTTAGTGTTGTTTAAAACTAACTGTCGTTTTGACTACTGATTTGGATAGGAAGAAAATTATTTCGTTATCTTACGGCTGCCATGAGAGACATTTCAGGTGTACTTTGCGCTCTTAATTATAGATCGAAACTTAATAGAAAACACAATTTAACAACGAAAATTTCTTGTTTTTGGTAAGTTATATAGATCAGTAAGGGTGGTGTGAATCCAAATCTGCAACTTCGAAAAAAACTTTGTGTGTTTCGCAGCTGCTTCGAAATATTAAACCTTTTTTTTACTTTTTGCTCTAAGATTCGTAAACAATGTGTTTTTCAACAAACAGAATTTAATGCTTATAAAATTAATTAAATTTGTAATTAAGTACTTATTGCCATAATAAATACTTAATGATTCTGATTTAATGTATACAGTTGTTGTCTTTTACACTTCGTTATTTGGACAAATATTTTAAAATTACGACGATGTGAAAGTGGGTGCTGGGTGGTCGGGTGCACTCAATAGTTTGGCATTATAAGTTTTAAATATCAAGGCACGAAGAAGCTTTTAGTTATCCATTATTAATTCCTTTTTATATTATCGATGTTCCTTTTCATTTTTATTGTATTTTACTTTACTTGATAATCAGTTATAAACAACAAAATGGAATGTTCCGCTGTTTTAATTTAACGCGACGAAGCCGCGAGCAAAAGGTTGTTGCTAAGCTATTGTATAAATTGGTTAATTTCGTTCTTTTCAAAGTTTAGCTCCACCTCTGATGGTAACAGAAATTTTGGGTAAATCATATAAGGTCAGAGCGGGGAAGTCCGGCATATAATTTGAAAAGTTGAAAGGTCTTTAGCGTATCTCATAAATTTAGGAACTTATGACGAATCTTAATGTATAGGAAGATAGCACAATTCAAAAACTACCAAGGACAATTAGAAAAAAACTATATTAAGATACAATTTCAAAACAAAACAATGCTTTTTTTAAAATGCGGTGGTAGACTATTTTCCCCGGCCCTTTGACAATTTTATCAACAAGAAGGTGTATATGCGTACTACTGCGTACTACATTAGAATTATATTATTCTTCATTTAATTATCATGGGATTTAGAACTTCAAGTTTCAATTCATAAGGCATAGAGTTGAATAAATTGTGTTAAAAGCTCTTATGGGGCAAGACCGGCAAGAATGGATTTCAGGGTTTGTAAACATTGAATTTGTGTAGGTGTCCGGCTAATATTTAATTTCTGTGTTGAGTTTTTCATATTTTGTAATCGATTTAGAAAAAAAAACCAGGAATTCGTTTTTTAATTATTTTATACGGTAAGTATAAAGAAAAAAAGTAGAAATACAATTTGAACATCTAATCAATAAACAAAGTTTTAGTTAAGAGAACGGTTTAGATCGAATAACCATTTTGAAATATTTAGTTTAGGCTCTGAGATTTTTTGAACAGATGAGAGTTTTAAAAAGGCTTATATTTAACTGCTCGCCAAATGTAATAAAAAGCTACGTCCAAAAAAATTCATTTTTTTACCCAAAATTCGTATATGTGCACCAAAATTTGTCATCCTATTATATACCATAACGTTGCCCATATACGGTAAATAACGTTAGTCAAATAAAGTAACTAATATCAAAAATCATATTGTTTTCTCACAATTAGTATATGTTTGGAAAAAATGTACACCAAATTAATTTGACATGTTTCTAATTTTGAAATTATTATATATAACGACAGCCGAGTGTCGTTATCAGTATTTTCCGCCATATTGCTTGTTATCAGTGGGCGTGCTCGTTGCGTGCTTAATGGCTCGGCAAATTCTGACCTACCGCTTAGACTCTGCTATCATAAGAATTTAATAAACAACAAATTCATGATTAAAATTAGCGGGTCCCTGCTTGCGCACCCACCTCCCTACCCGGGTGTCGCTCCGATGAAGGCTGCCCATGCCATAGCCGGCAAGGTGGTTTTTAGTGGGTAGGTGCCACTCTGGTGAGTCCCACATAACCGTCGCGGAAGTCGGTTGCCTGCGGCGGTATGCATGACGCATCTTCCACCTCCACCCTGAGGGTGCTGCTTAGGCGGCTCAAAAAATAAAAAACAAAAATTTATTAAAACCATCGTTTTATTAGTTTTATACCTATTTAGCATTATTGTAATAATATAACATTCTCAATTGACATGAATTTTAATTCAATACACTTTAATTTAACTCACACAAAATACAATATTCATTACATTTTATACACAATTGTTACATTCACGCTTAAAACTACTTGAATTAATCAACCCTGGATCATGTACCATCCGCGAGTAATAAAGTTTCAATAATTTAACTCTACACGATAGACAACGCAGATCACATAGATCTCGACATGAGCCACTCTATCACCACGGCCACCAAGCCGAACACAATTGCTCTACATCACAAACGCGCCTCCACCTGTGGAACACCTGCCATGTGCATCACCCACCGACTGCACACTGTGGTCTCGAAAGACCCTGACCTCCGCCAGAGCTAAACGCGCACCGCGCACCCACGGACTACTTGGGTTTCCCCAAGAGACACCGGTTTCTACCGGGCTACGACTACGTATAGCAACTGGTACGGTCGACTTCATTACGGCTGATAGAGTACTTATTCGATTTCCAACCAACCTAATTCACTTCATCTCAACTATCTTCATTGTGTAAATCAAAGTTGTACGTATGTTTCGAATCTTAAGGTTTTAACGTGTAACGGTCACGATTCAATACCTCAGTGACTTATCGCAAATGAACGTCGAGATTAAACTCAGTGACTGAACCTTTGAACCTTGCATCTAATTTGGTTTGGTTTCTTTCCTCATTTTCTCATAGAACCAAGTCACCCACCGCAGAATCATTAACCGACGCCTTTCAATATTTTTCCGAGGCTAGAGCGCGAGTTTCGTCAATGTTGACTTCATGTTGTATGAACGACATTAATGACAGCCGGTGAGAAGTTTGTCATAGTAGAGGTGAGTCGGCGTATGAATTCTGATGGGTCTTCATTTGACGTAGGGTGGCACCGTAAACTAGCGTCGCTGGAGTTTGCATCGTAACGCTGTGTATTGATGTTCGTATTCCAAGTAGAACTATTGCTATCTCGCTCGCCCAGTCGGTACTGTTTCCTCTTGCTGTAAGTACGGTTTTGATGACGCGGTGTAGGCGCTCGATCTGACCGTTAGCTTGCGGGTGTTAAGCTGTTGTTCTTATTCTTTGAACGCCTAATTTCCTCATTAGTGTTTGAAAAAGAAAGTTATTCGTAGTGGATAACCAAATCGCGATATCCATGTGTTGTACAGGGCCTGGGCGACTGTTTCGGCGTTGATATCTTGTAAAGGTACTGCTTCCGGTCACTTTGTACATCGATCTATCATAGTTAAAAGATATCGATTATTCTTCGATGGTGGGAGTGGGCCAACAATATCTAAATGTACCTGTTCGAATCTTCCGCAGTCTTCAAACTTGCCGATAGGTGTCACTGTATGTCTATGAACTTCACTTCGTTGACAACTTAAATAGTTTCTTGCCTAAGTAGATACGTCTTTGTTTATGCTTGGCCAAAAATATTTTTCTGTGCGTGATTGATATTGTGAAAAGCGTTGAATGCAGTTTTTCTGTATGTCGTTGGTAGGCAGGGTCTGGGGTTCGTTGTTGACATTTCGCAGGTAATCGGGTTTGAAATTGTTGGAAGGTTCACTTCTGCAAACTTTAGTTTTTCTTCATTTTTCAAACGTAGTAGTTCTTTGTCATTTTGTTGGTCTTCTGCAAGTTTCTTGTAGTCGATGATTGATTGCATTTCGATTTCTTCTATGCGCAATAGTGTGTCTGTTACTGTGTTTGTTTCTCCCTTGATGTATTTAATTTTACTACAAAATTGACTGATAAATAGTAACTGTCTCTCTCTTCGTGGCGTGTCGTTTTTGCTTGGCGCTTTCGTGAGAGCGTATTTTAGTGGTTTGTGATCTGTGTATACAACGACGTCTAAACCTTCTATGTATCTTCGGAAGTGCTTGATGGCAGTGTATATCGCTAAAATTTCGCGGTCATATACACTGTATCTTCTCTGTGTGTCACTAAGGTTTCCATACGTTATTTTGCCGCTGTTGAAGTACTGCACCCATACTAGTGTCGGAAGCGTCGCTCATAATAGCCAGCTCTGTATACGGTATAGGATGTGAGAGTGTCGCTGCTTCTAGTATGCTATCACGAGAGTTCTGGAAAGCTTCTTCGAGTTCTGTTGTCCATGTTATAGGTGTCTTGTCTCTTTTCTTTGTGTTATGTAACAGTTTATTGAGGGCAAAGTGTTTTTCTGCTTGTTGTGGTAGGCAGTCTCGATAAAAGTTAAGCATGCCTAAAACGTCTCAATTCTTCGATAGTTCTCGGTTTCGGGAATGTGGCGATTGCTTCAGTCTTTTCGCCGAGTGGTTTGATTCTTTCTGTTAAAACTTCATAGCCCAAAAAACTTAATCTTTTGCTTGCAAATTCGCACTTCTCAGTATTGATGCTAAGGCCATACTCGTTCAGTTTTTTTAATACTTGCTCCAGGTGTACCAGGTGTTGTTCTTCGGAGTCGGAATATATTAATAGGTCATCGATGAAGGCAAATGTAAAGTCTTCTAGGCCGGTAAGTACTTGGTGTATAAAGCGTTGAAACGTTTGTGCTGCGTTTCTCAGCCCGCCGTTTTCTGACAGTCTTCTTTAGTTTTCATTCTAATAAAATAATACGCTTTCTGTAAATAGAGTTTCGAGAATACTTGTTTTCCATGTAGTCGAAAAGTGAAATCTTGGATTCGTGGGATAGGATATCTATTGGGAACAGAACCTGCGTTCAACCGACGATAATCACCGCAGATACGTAGTTGCCCGTTGCTTTTCTTCACGACGTGGATAGGACTTGCCCAAAGGGAAACATGACGGTCTGCAGTTTCCAGTTTCTACCAGTCTTTCAAATTCCTTCTTGACTTCGATGTACTTCGCCGGAGGTAGCGGTCTTGGTCTTGCAAACAGCGGCGGTCGTGTAGTCAGCAGTTCGTGTGTGACGTTGTGTGGCGGTGCTTGTTTCATTGATATCGGTCGCTGAGTGTGTGGATACTTTGCAAGTAGGTCGTGGAATTTATGTGACTTGTTAACGACGTACACGATGGGGTCGTCTAGTACATAGTATGGTTCACTCGGAGCTATTTTTTCGTTTTAAATGCGTAAACACATTTAGTTCTTGCTGCAGCTTGTCTCGCGATGTAATCCGTCGTAAACGCAGGGCGTTGTAATCGCGGGTAAAATTGTGACAAATGTGCGAGTACTGTCGCCACGGCAATTTGTTCTTTGTTAACGTCCTTCCAGCGATTACATAATGACGTTATCAGTCGGCATGCGTAAGCAGGTAACGTTTCTTTGTCTCCGGGGCAATCATTGTTTAAATTTATTAAAATACCCGCCAAAGTTTCTGTAGAAACAAATCGTGTTGTAAAAAGTAACTCGGACTCGCTCCACGTCATGCCTTGGTATGCAATTTGCGAAAACCACGTCGACGCGGTCCCCTTTACTGACGCTTTACTGACTGCCACCACAAGTTGACTTCCCGTTAATGGATTCTCAGCGAAGCACAGGTCTACTGTCGCGCAGCACTATCTTGCATGCGTGTCCAACTTATCTGGGTCGAACTCCGGTAACTCCACCAGGCTCGTAGTCTTCTGCGTCTGCAAGGCAGCAATAAGCGCTTGCATGTTGTCGTTCTGCATTTCAAACATGGCGCCCCAACGATCATTTTCTGCTTGAAGTAATACAGATCCTACTTCTGATAACGACGGCCGAGTGTCGTTATCAGTATTTTCCGCCATATTGCTTGTTATTAGTGGGCGTGCTTATTTAAACTTGTAACGTAGTACCAGTAAAACACCAAAACTCTCTTCTATGTTTATTTTTTCGGTAAAATTAAAAATATACAAAAATGCCAAAAATTTTGGCTACGCACACTCGTGAACGTAAAAATAAATTATAGGTTTCTTAAAAAAAACTTTGATTGTAGATAATAAAATATCTTAACTATGTAATTTTGAATAATAAACTCAGAAACAATAATAAATAAATAGATTAAAGTTGCTTTGATGGATAATATTTCGTGACTGACTTGTCAAATCAAAACATTGCCGTTCTCCGACACTACGTAATTCCTAGTTTAAAATTACGTCGGGAACGACAAAAAAAATAAAATTTACTGACAAAAAGAGGTCGAAATAGACAACCGTCACAATACCCCGGGGGCCGGGAAAAAAAAAAATCTGAAAGATTTTTTTTAGTAAAATTTCAAATTCAAACCAAATCAAAATAAACCGCATATACATATCGAATTTTAATATTTAATCTGCTAAATGAAAGAACAATCAAAAAAAAATAATAATTAAAAGCAAAATGAAAATTAATATTAACATCCTATAGAAGAATTTTTCTGAAAAAACATCCTGTATATATGAAAAAAAAATAATACTGATATATTGCATATCAACAAGTTATTTAATAGAAAAAGAAAACAAAACAGACGAGAGAGAGAAAAAAAAAATCCTAAATAATTATCTTAAATTACATGGTTCATGAATGATAAAATTTTAAACATGTTCCTGGAATATACAATGTTAATATACATCGTTCAACTCCATCAACGTACATTATAATTACAACATACATTCTCTATCATACTAGTCTTATTCCAACTACTGGAAATAAAACATCATGCAGTTAGAGTTGCTTATGAGGAATCGTATCCTAAATAAGTCAACTCAACAGAGTTGAACGCAACGGCAAAAGGCTTTAATAGTTGCCATCCGCTGAAAATATTAATAGCTTATGGCTTCTTTAACGTGTCGCTAACTCCCGCACGGTGATTACTATAAACAAGTTTCAGTTAAAGACTGAAATAAATATGCCGGAAAGAAAAGAAAATCATAGCCAGTCGTGAAATATTGACTTTTAAATAAAATCCAAGGGTCTTTTGTGAAGTAATTAAAATATTTATGTAATAAACATATGAAAATAATTCTCACAGGAAAGTGATTCAAGCGTATAAATAATACACATAGGTATGGTTTAGTTTAACGAGTTACCTTAATAAACGCTCGTGCAGAAGGCTTAATTTTACAAGTTGCAAACCGCTTGAAAAAAAAATTGAGAAGAAAAAATTAGAATTGCAAATATTAAATAAATTACACAATAAGTTAACCTAATACTACGATGATGATAATTAATTATAAGTTTTGACCAACGTCAATGTTAATGGTATAGCCAAACGATAATGAGGTGCATAGAGAAAAAAAATAAGACAAAAAGAATCGGCTTATGCTCGCCGTGAGATAATTAGCAATAATTATATATGAATTCATATAAAGTAATTGGTAACAACCAATCTAGTCACTCAAAGAAGAAGTTAAACGCGGTAGAGGTTTAATGTCTCTGATATGCCAACGACCTAATGGGTTATTATTCATATCCACTAAATCGTAAATTAATGGTGAAACTTTATTTGAAACTTTACATTTAATAAATTTGGGTGCAAACTTAGCACAAAAATGTTTTTTAGAGGAACTTATTACATGGTTTCGCCTCCAAACAATATCACCGTTATTAAATTCTAAATTCTGATGATGTTTGTTATAATAAGTTGCATTATATTGATGTGCATTAAATAACCGCTTCTGTACTTCGGAAAAGATAGGTATTAATTGTCCTATGTTTTCAGCATATACATCCCTAGGACTGAAAATTAGTTCATCTCTGGAATCTTTATTTTTGTAGATAGATCCACATGTAACAGCTTCTCTACCAAATACTAAAAATGATGGAGTGAATTTTGTGGTTTCATTAACCGCAGTATTAATAGCAAACTGTATTTTGTTTATATAGGTATCCCAAGTTCTGTGATCTTTATCTATAAAAGCTGCAATCGCCGTTACAATAGTTTTATTGTAACGCTCAACGGTGTTAACCTGTGGACAGTAACGTGGGGTGTAATGTATTTTTGGTATGTTGTAAAATTTAAATAATTCAGATAATTCTGTACTTATCATTTGAGGACCATTATCTAATATAATAGTTTCTGGAACTCCATAAACCATAAAAACTAAATTGTCCAATATATGGCGAATAATAGAAGCGGTTGCATGTTTTATTGGAAATAACAAACAATATTTGGAAAAACAACAAGTAACTACAAATAGAAATCTATTCTGCTTACGTGAAGTAGGAAGTGGACCTATCAAATCTATGGATAAACATTGGAAAGGGCGTGAACAATGTTTGGGTTTGCCCATTAAACCAATTAAGTTTTGATTTTGGTGCTTGGTAGCTAAACAAGTCTCGCACTTAGCAATAAACATGGCTACGTCTTTATACATGCCAGGCCAAAAATAGAGATTTTTAATTCTATGGTATGTTTTAAAAGTACCAAAATGTGCCGTTTGGGGAGTAGAATGATTTTGTATAATAACAGATTCCCTAAATTCTAATGGTATTACTTGCTTCCAATTAAATTCAGAGTTAAATAATGTGTTAGATCTACAAAATCTAAACAATTTATTATTATGAATCATGTAATCCGGAGTACTAGAAGGAAATGATAAACATTTATTATAAATTGCTAAATACCAAGTGTCTTTAGTTTGAGAAGTAGAAAAATTAATTAAATCAATTGGTTTTATACGTGATAAAGTATCTGGTACGACATGATCTGAGCCTTTTTTGTGTTTTATTACGAAATTAAACATAGATAAACGAATACTCCATCGAGCTAATCTGCCAGTAGGATTATTTAAATGCATAAACCACTGAAGGGCTGCGTGATCAGTATAAATTGTAAATTGTAATCCATTATCTAAATAACAACGCCAATGCTCTAGTGCCGTAATAACACTTAAAAGTTCACGTTCAGTGACTGAATAATTCTTTTGAGCGCCTGTAAGTGATTTACTCATATAAGCAATAGGTTTATCAATATTATCGACTTCCTGAGTTAACATTGCGCCAATGCCATAGGAAGAGGCATCACAATGAACAGCAAATGGTTTAGAGAAATCTGGACATGCCAGAACTGGTGTACTAATTAAAGCTTGCTTAATAGCCTTGAAAGCAATTTCAGCTTCATCAGACCACTTAAATGGAGGTGATTTTTTGCTTGTAGAAGTTAATTTAGTTAACGGTGCTGCAAGGGTGCTTAAATTAGGTACAAAACGTCTGTACCAGCTGGCAGTACCCAAAAAACGTTTGACCTCCTTAGCAGATTTTGGAGTTTGTATATCAAGAATAGCTTGAACTTTTTTAGGATCCGTTTTTAAACCATTTTCATTAACTACATAGCCTAAGTACTTTAATTCTTTCCGAAAAAATGAACATTTTGGAAAATTGACTGTGAGATTGGCATCTGAAAGTTTTTTAAGAATTTTAGTAAGTATATCGACATGTTGTTCAAAGGTTTGAGAGATACAGACTATATCGTCGATAAAATAGAAAACATTATTATCATTTGTAAGGTCATTTAGTAGATTTTCAATGAATCTTTGTTGGGTAGCAGGTGCATTAGTTAAACCAAATGGCATAACTTTAAATTGAAACATTCCTCGGCCTGGAACATGGAATGCAGTTTTGAGTTTATCCTCTTTTTTTAAGGGAATATTCCAAAACGCTTTAGCAATGTCAATAGATGATATAAATTTAGCATCTTTAAGGTTATCTAATATATCAGAAATGAAAGGAAGTTTGTAAGCATCTTTTTTTGTGATATCGTTTAATTTACGACTATCAATACAAAATCGCCAAGTACCATCTTTTTTAGGTGTAATAATAATTGGGTTCAGCCATGGGCTGTCACTGGGTTCAATGACATCTAATTGTAACATATCATCAACTTCTTTACAAAGAGCTTTTTGTTTCTCAGGAGAAAGTCTGTAACAGCGTTGACGAATAGGTGGATGGTCTCCAGTGTCGATGAAATGTTCGACTAAATGAGTACGACCTAAAGGTTTACATTCAGTTGAAATCAACCTAAACTTTTCCATAATTGCATCTGCAATAATTTTTTGTGTGTCTGTTAAAGAATGGTATTCATGTAAATGAAAGTTAGAATCTGTATTAATGAGAAAAGATGAGTTTAAATTTGAAGGTTGTAATGTGATATTACTAAGAATATCCGGAGCAAGATTAAAAGTTTTCCAAAAATCAATACCCAAAATGAGTGATTCAGTGATTTCTGGGATCACATGAGCTGTAATTAACGCAAATTTATTGTTATAAAAAGTAGGAAGAGTAATAATGCCGATAGAAGAAATAGTTTGTCCGTTTGCAACATTACCTTTTATTAAACAGTTGTTTTGCATAAAAAGACCATGTTGTGATAAAGTTTTATGAGAATTATTACCCAATATAGTGATAGCACTACCACTATCTAAAAGACCATTTAAAATTAAATCATTTACTTTTATATGTAAATAAGGGCGTTCAAAATCTGATGTTTTATTAAAGAGGAGAGCACAAGTGTTATAAGATTTAAAAAAAATTGTTAAAGTTTTTAACCATGTATCCCAATCTTTTTTGTCAAAATTTGATGATTTAATACCATTATTTTTGTTTATGCACTCCTCGTAATTTAGTTTTTTGAAATCGACTTATTACAATTAGGACATTTACTAGTAATAAAGTCTTTTTTTCCACAACGAAAACACACTATATTAGTGTTAGTACAGTCTTTTAATAAATGTGTATTAGATCTACAACGTGGGCAAGTGAATTTATAAAAATTCTGATTTTTATTAATTGCAGCTACAGTATTAGGTAATGGATTAGCTACAGCTGCTATGGAATTATATGTACAAGCTTTAAAAGGAAATTCAGGAATATAAGGTTGATTATGTGAAAGTAGAGTATTATTATACGATTTGTTATTAGAATTTGATGTAGAAGGAATAGGAAAAGAATGATAATGATCTGGTGGTGATGATGAAGAGTAGTAAGATGTATTATTAGAAACTTGGAGAATGCTTTCTGTAAATTTGCATGATTCCAAGAGGGAATTTACAGTATGTAAATCAGTAGGTGAAAGACGTAATGTGAATTCAGGTTTAAGATTTCTAACAAGAGTATTAATTTTTTCTTTTTCGGACATTGGTTCCAAGAGCTTTGAAAAAAGAGATTCCATTGTAGCAAAGTAGATGATAATTCTCTCATTATATTTTTGTTTACGAGCATCGATTACTTTTTTTAGTTTATAATCGTAATCGGTAATTGCAAAATCATTCAACAATGCCGATCGGAAAGATGACCAGTCATTAATAGTCGACTTTCTAGCTCTAAACCAATCAAGAGCAGATCCAGATAAAATATCATAAATATGTGAGAATAAAGATTTTTCAGAAATATTTTTTATTTGTGAAAATTCTTCAAGTTTTTGAATAAAATCCTTTGGACAACCTTCACCTTTATAAATAAATCTTTTTAAATCATTGTTAGTTCGATTTTCTGTAATTTTACTGACCTTATCAGTTAATGCTTCGAAAAAAGAAAGGGGTTGTAGATTAATATTTTGTATAGATTCTGCGGAATGATATGTGGAATGTGTTGGTGATTTTTCCAAATTTTTAAAACGTGAGTCTAATTGAGTTAAATCATTCCAACATGAATTTATTAAATCTAACTGCTCTGAAGATAAATCTGATGTAATGTCAATGAGGCCTAATCTTGTTCTTATATGAGTTAAATAAGGTGAAATTTTTTGTTTCCTAATAGGATAAGAGTTTATACAAGCTTCAACCAGTTTTAAATTTTTTTTAATGGTATTAATATCTTCTGAAAATTCTTCAGGGCTATTTTGTAAAATTTCTGTTTCAGAATCTACATTAATATTTAATAATAATGATCGTAGTTCGTCTACAGATTGCGTCGAAGAAAAATTTATATTTCTGATTTTTAATTCATAAATTATTTCAGGTTTATTTAATTGTGAAAAATTCATTGCAAAATCCAAAAAAAAAAATGTTAAAGTGAAACAAATTTGTTAATAGTCGTTATGCAGAATAGAGCCTTAAAAATATACGTATTTTCGAGTGATGAAAATGAATAGAAAATGTTATTTAAATAGTGAAATTACTGGGTTATAGAATGTTGTGTCTTCAGAAAATTTCTTCAAGGATATTATAACGAAAGAAACTAAAGAAACTTAAATGTCTGAATAATTTAGCAGTATTTTGATATATTATAGTAGATATATTATAGTAGATATATTATAGTAGATATATATATAAATATATTATAGTGAATGTTAATGATTGAAAATGGTAACAAATAAAGTTTTATGCCTGACCTCAATAATAATTATAAAAAAATTATTTTTAATGTTGCAATTCTTCTGTTGATATAGTTCCTCCTCTCTTCTCCATAAACTACGTTTGAATATTCGGGCGCCAGTATGTAACGTAGTACCAGTAAAACACCAAAACTCTCTTCTATGTTTATTTTTTCGGTAAAATTAAAAATATACAAAAATGCCAAAAATTTTGGCAACGCACACTCGTGAACGTAAAAATAAATTATAGGTTTCTTAAAAAAAACTTTGATTGTAGATAATAAAATATCTTAACTATGTAATTTTGAATAATAAACTCAGAAACAATAATAAATAAATAGATTAAAGTTGCTTTGATGGATAATATTTCGTGACTGACTTGTCAAATCAAAACATTGCCGTTCTCCGACACTACGTAATTCCTAGTTTAAAATTACGTCGGGAACGACAAAAAAAATAAAATTTACTGACAAAAAGAGGTCGAAATAGACAACCGTCACAAACTGCAGTTGTAGCTTCTTTATAATTTTAATTACACAGTTTAAAGTAACAATCACGTAACAGATTATAACAATAGTACCAATTAATTAATTTACAATAAACACTTGGAACGCGCGACAGTTCTAGACGTGACCGCTTGCTCGATTGTAAGTGATCGTCCTCTTCGCACCGCGACCAGGTCTAAACGCTGTCAAACACCGTGCAGGTTGCTGGCGTCCCAAGATGGCCGCCGGAAGCTGACATACATATTATCATATTGGCCTTAAAATCTAATATAAAAATACAAATCCTCTTTCTATAAATGATGACATTGGTAGTGCGTGAAAATGTTTGTAACCTCTGAATCCGAGGATATGACGGACTTGCCACACGTTGGCTGGACGGCCCTACGCAAACTCATATTTTTAGGTAAAAAAAAATAAGATGGCCAATATCTTGGTAAATCTTTAAGTTATTAATAATTAATCATGCAATAACCTTAAAGATATATATATTTACAATGAACTCACCTCTGAATACCATTCAAACACTTTTATTCTAATAAAAATTTGTATTTTTTTTAAAACGCGTTGAATTTGCATGCAGAGTGAAAAATCGACTAAAAATTACCATGGCGTCTATACGTACTTGCAGCTTTCGTAGCGACATCTATTTTAGAGCGATAGAATCGTTATCGAATATTGTTTCAGGGACTAATAACTAGATCACGCTATTGTGCACGAAATAGGTTTTTATAGACTGTTTGGACTTGCCCCTTAGACGGATTTCCCAGCTCTCACCTTACCTATTTTACTATGAAATGATTTCGTCCTCCAATGTTGACTAGTTAGATATGTAACTACCCCCGAATTGGTTGTTCCTATAACTATATAGTAAGGGTGTTGGTTTTTCATTAAAAATTCATTTCAGTCCAGTCAAAAAGGGTTCTGGAGTAATTTCCAATTAATAAAAGCAATTCTTCGACAAGACATCTATTCGCTTCTTCGACTAATGTTTGTAAAAGAAGATGGATCTTTTAAGTTTAACTTTACTATCAAGGTTTTAAAATTTGCCTTAAGAAAAATTAACATTAAGTCGATGTGGATTGACGCAAATTTTACCGATTCAATTAAGTAATAATGTAAGCCGATACCTATAATCTTACTTCTTTTCCCAATTAAGTAAGAAATATATTGAAGAAACTTCCTGAGCTGCCCACGGCTTTACTTGATTGCGTAGCATTCACCATTTCGGCTTAGGAAACTTCGACGAATGTTTTATTTTATCGTATTTCTTTTATGATATAAATTTTAGGAAGGTTCACAGCTAATGTTATCAAGGATTTATGACTACGTAATACCTCTAAGCCAATTACGAGCCTCCACTTATATAAATTAATGTTTTTTTTTCTTGTTCCTTGGTTTCATAGGAACCAGACGATAATTCTGTCTACGGTACTCCTGGATATATGGATCCGACGTCTTTCTCATCAAAGGTTGGTTTTGTGGCGATAATTATATTTTAATCTTTATACAAATGTATTTATATTAATTATATCTATGTTATGTTTCTAGTTAGTAGCTACGCAGTAGTAGTACAGAGATTCCTATCGACAACAATTGGTCCTCATTCTCAACAAACCATATTTAAATTTGACTCTAGCAGGCGACATAGTTTTCAATGGAAAATTTTAATATTCAACGTACTTTAATCGTGGTAATTTTTTTTTAATTTTTTAAATTAAATATGTATTACATCAAATTGCCTGCTATACAGAAAATATTAAGAATGCAGAATACTCTGTACAGATATGTACTTAAATTGAACCCGTCCACGGTCTTACGGACGTGTGTTTTTATAGTAATTTGAAGTTTTCAAACAAATCAGTATCCTTTTAAAATTTGCTATTCTAAATAGCAATACTTTTCCTTCAAGTAGCGTTGACAAATTCCATCCTGTATATTTTTGAGATCTCAAAAAGTGTTTCGTTAGGTTAGGTGCCTGTGTCAAATATACTGCATGAGTACTGTACAAAAATCCATATTAATTTCTGTACACTATCAATTCGACACACATTTACTTAAGAGTCCTTTGCCTCATTGGGAATCATATCATATGTCATTTGTTAAAAGCGTTTGACGCGTTATACCAAGATCAATAATATTGTTCGCCCACTTCATTTTTCCACATCAGGTGACAGTAAAGGCTTTGTACGACTATCAGGCCCGCCAAGACGATGAACTGTCGTTCTGCAAGCACGCCGTCATTTCGAACGTCGACAAGCCGGATGAGGGCTGGTGGCGCGGCGATTACGGCGGGAAACGACAGCATTGGTTCCCCGCGAATTACGTGCAAGAGGTCGAGCTACCTAACATGCCGGTGATTACGGTAAGGCCATGTTTTGTTTTGTAAAGACGCCTTGTAAATATGGTTAGGGATTGTGTTTACGCTTTGTAACTATGAAGCTAGTTAATCTTTGTAATGAAGCTTAGTTTGTAGTTGGACCGCGAGTTCGTTCACACGGAAAATATAACGTGCTTTCCAAATATTATTCTGATAGAATGTGGAACCGTGTCCTTCTTTTAATATGATTAACTAACTTCTACGTGCAATTATAGGTACTAAGAAATTCGCATTTGAATTCATAAAAGTAGTTCTAGTGTGATGTACCTACGAACTAAAGGTCGCTGTTATAAGGACCAGTTATTTCAATAATTTAGAATATTAGCCTATACTATCACCCCTTAACGGCTCCGCCACTAGTTACTAGTCACCCTGTACGTTCTTTGTCAGCTACTTTAGATTTATTTAATATGTAGGATGTCGAATTTGCGGTAAATGTTTAAGAAGAATTTGTAAATAGTGATGTAATATAGAAGGCGGTTTTGTACATATATATTTATCTAGAAAATATCCACAATTAATCGATCGGAACAATGACATTAATTTATATATATGTATATTTTTTTAATTGAACACGAATAAAATCTGAAATATTTTAAACGTTCGATCCCTTGAACTAAGAACACTGGATCAAAGCACTTTTGAAATAGGAAAAGGTAAATCAACTGTCAGTTTAGGCGTTAGGATGACGCAGGCAGTTTCTGCCTGGGAAGGGCACAAAGTAGAGACATTGCTCAAATCGAGCAGAAAATATCGAAATCTCAAGCTTATCTGAGGAGTCTCATGACGGCCTGTTTGGTATGGAGGTAAGTAGCCTTGCCTTCCATGCCAGAGGTCCCGGGTTCGAATCCTGGTAGGAGTATATATTAGATTATATTTGCTCTCTAGTCATGGATGTGTATGTATGTTTATATAAGTTTATTTCTAATATTTATATATTAAAAAAATCTATGTGTGTTTATATATTTCTTAAGTTTATTTTTTTTATATGAATAATTAGCAGGCGTTTGTCTTATTTATTATTATTTATTTTTATTTATCCGTTATCTGGTATCCATAACACAAGTTCTTAATGATACTTAATTTCGGCTAGATAATGTGGTGTGATTGTTAAAAAAAAATGATGAAGTTTTATGTATTATTTAAGAATCTTTCACATGTAATAGTAAGTGTCGAAGTCATATCGAAGAAAATGATACATAAATGACAAGAAAATAATATTGTTGCTACCTCCCTGTCGCAAATTTGGGTGATTAATCATCATTGTTTAATTTCAATTAGCGGGCGTATTTGTGTATATACTTGAAAATATGCAACTTTTTAGTCTGGCAGCCGCCATCTTGCCAGACCGTGTTTTGTACTTTAGCGTGCATTTACGATCAGTACATTTAGTAGATACAGTACATTTAGTAGTGGCATAGAGATAAAAACAATAAAGATGGTTTGTGTTGACATTAGAGCGAACAACTGGGCAGATGACACCATTTAAAAATGCAAGTTTTTATAATTTATTTATAAAATATTAGTTATTTTGACAGGTACAATGTTTTCAAAAATATAGTTTTGAATTCAATATCGAAATTATATAGATTTGAAAACTTAAAAAAAGAAGCAAAAACTTATTATAGTATATGTAAAATTTTTAAATATCATTAGCTTACTGACATTAAATATAACAATTTTTACTATGACAGTATGCATGTAAACGCATTATCTACGTAGCTGTTATATATTTTATCCAAACGCCCATACAATTTTAGTATGATTCACAAGTCGTGACGTCACAGCTCAGTACCGTTTTATATGGAGCGTTTTTCGGCGACTCGCAGCGGCTCCTCGAACACATCGCTGTATCTAGAAAACTATTAATTGTAAACATACTGTTACTTTTGCAATATTTATTTACTGTTGATAAACTATTTAAATATGAAATAAATAAAAATTTGTCATATACCCAATTTTAATATATTTACTTTAAAATAGTATAGTGTTGAATATAAAACTGTAAACTTACATGTGTTTCCATGCTACAATGGAATATGCAATGTAAAAGCCAAGTTTTTATTAAAGTGGCATTGAATACTGGAAGCTGATTCATTCTCGCTCCGATCGCCACGCGGTGCGGACGTGCAAGACCCCGTTCTCCGTTGATCGGTCCTTTCCCGTTATTCCGTGGCGCTCAGTCTACTGACGTCACAGTTTAGCGTGTTGGTTCCGTGCTACGGTTTTCAAGGTTTTTCTACTCCGTCTGAGTGCTATCGAAGTGCGATTTTTCTTTGCGACTAAGCCCCTTAGTCTTCAAAGTGCTGTGCTAAGTTGTGTTGTGCTTGTGCTGAGTGCAGTGTTGTGCCCAGCGTAAGTAGTCTGGTTTCAGTGCAAAGGATACTTAACGGTGACAACGAATTTGTACTGAACCAGTCCTTTTATTTTTATTTTATTTCTCTTCTCTATTTTATTTATTTATTTTTTTCTATTTTTCATATTTATTTTTATCATATCTGTGTGTTTTCGTGTGTATTTGTCCTTTCTGTCGGTAAAGGTTGACCCTAACGCGGTCAACTCTTTACCTGCGTACCCTTTTTTAGGTTTCTAGGTAGCAGCCTTCGGCGTACTACTGTTAGTTTTAAGTTTTCTTCCCCAGCCCCCCTACCGCTGGTAGGGAGGTTAGCCGCTAGGATTTTGCTAGGTTTTTAGGAACTAGGCATCTTTTATTATACTTATATTTATTAATATTATTGTCCCAACCCTCCCTAATGGATCCGTTAAGCGTTATTAACGCGTTCACCCAGGCGCTTGCTGCGGTAGGCGTCTACATCCCGAAAGACATCATAACGCAGGCCTTGCAGGCATCAATCGCGTCCCCGGCCCCTCAGGCCTCCAACGTTGAGACCCCTCAGGTCTACAGCTCTTCCTCGTCTCCCGCCTCGTCCGAGATGGACTGCGAATCGGCCGCATCCTCTCACGCGTCGCGTCGCAAGCGTACCGCTCCCGGGAGCGACTCCGAACCCGCGTCTGATACGTCGTCAGATGCCGTCACCTTAACCGGCTCTCCTGAGCCTGCGTTTCAACTTGTCGCCAAGCGCTCCAAGAAGCGCTCGAAGAAAGCTTCGGTATCATCAATACCCGAGCCGTCCCCGGTGTCTTCAACACCAGCCCCCGGGCCGTTAAAATTGCTCGAAGTAACCGCGCCTCCGTCGGTCCCATCGAAGCCAGCGACGCGCTGCGCTCCCGTCCCGCCGAAACCTCAGCTTTCCTCCGCCCGTCTTCCTGCGTGAAAAAGCGCGCTGGACCGCGGTTTCAAACTTGTGCAAAGAGCACAAAATTAATTACTTAAAAGCCGCCAACGCTGGCGATACAATCAAAATTCAAGTAGCGACCGTCGACGACTTCCGGTCTTTCACTAGGCTTCTGTCGATCAATCAAATCGCGTATCACACCTACGCCCTCCCGGAGGAGCGTAAGATCCGTGCAGTACTACGGGGCGTCCCGTTCGAACTCAGTAACGAAGACATTCTCGAGGACCTTAAGTCTCAGGGTTTCCCGGCCGTAGCAGTGCACAAGATGCACTCCAACCGCGGTAGGCGTTTTCCTTTAGCATTAGTAATCCTGTCAAATACTCCCAACTCGAAGGAGATTTTCAGAGAGGCTCGCTCAATCTGCGGACTCTCGAACATCTCCGTCGAGCGTCCCAACCCCCGCGGTCATCCTGGGCAGTGCCACCGCTGCCAGCTA
Organism: Marasmarcha lunaedactyla; assembly: GCA_923062675.1. Classification (NCBI taxonomy): domain Eukaryota; kingdom Metazoa; phylum Arthropoda; class Insecta; order Lepidoptera; family Pterophoridae; genus Marasmarcha; species Marasmarcha lunaedactyla. Next base: position 3,492,243 of record OV281339.1, on the reverse strand, counting down.
TATGGCCACGCAGCGGCTAACTGCTCAGCTCCCCCCAGGTGCGTTAAGTGCCTGGATCCACATATCACAAAGGAGTGCACTCGCACTCCTGAATCCACTTCCCCCCCTGCCTGTGTGCTGTGCGGCCAGTCCGGCCACACAGCTAACTACAGGGGTTGCCCGCGCGCTCCGCGCTCCACCGTCAAGATGGTCGCGCCTAAACCGGCGCCGCCGCTCACTCCCGCAAACTTCCCGCCGCTGCGCAACCGGGGTCCCCCGGAAGCAAAGCCCGTTCAGCCGACGCCTACTCAGGCTCTGTCTTGGAGGCAGCGTCCGGCCGTCCCGCCTGCACCTTCCCGACCCACCCCAGCTCCCGTAGCTTCCGTAGGGCCGCGTCCCACTTTTCACCTCAGTCGTCGTTGGCTGAGGACATGAAGACCGTGTTCGACGTCATCCAAAACGTCGACATTAACGAAATTTCCGTACTCGCACGCAAACTGCGAGCCGCCCGCTCTCCTCAAGAGCGTTTATTCGCGTTAGCCGAGCATCACTCGCTCCTAAGTTCGTTGTAAATTCTTTTACTTTTGTATAAATTCGTAAATAATAAATTATAATGTCTAGACCCGCGAATCCCGCGTCCAGTCGTATTAAACCCAAGGGCTTATCCCTAGTATCTTTTAACGCTCGTAGCCTTAGCACCAACCTTCCCGAGATTAAACTGTTCCTTCAGAACAAAGAACCTGACTTATTCCTTCTCCAGGAGACATGGCTTACTCCAAACCGCTCCAGGGGACACGCTATTCCTAAGTACGCGTTTACTCGCAACGACAGGCCCAACTCCGACGGATACGGCGGCACCGCTATATATTACAAAAGAGGCTTCCATTGATGTCCTCTCCCTACCCCTCCTCTCCTCAACATGGAGGCCACTGTGTGTAGATTGGCTATGACTGGTCATCCGACCATCATCATAGCTTCAGTCTACATACCGTGCGGCTCCAGACCAATCCGCAGCGACTTTGAGGCCATTCTCGCCCTCGGCCATTCAGTCATTATGTTCGGAGACTTTAACTCCAAACATACTGACTGGACGTGCCTATCGACCAACACCAGCGGTATCGCTCTCCTCGACATCACTAACTCCCTTGACTTAGACGTCATATCCCCCATCACTCCCACTCACTATCCCAACAACCCGACCTACTCTCCTGACATCCTCGACTTTGCAATTATCAAGCGAATCAATCTTGACCTAAGGTCTATCGAACCGCTCGATGACCTAGGCTCCGACCATCGCCCCGTCTCCCTCGTGCTAGGTACGCCCAACGTTAACGTCACACCGCCAAAGACCTTTACCAACTGGAAAGGCTTTAAAAATACGTTAGTTTCAGCCTTAGAGGCCCCTAACTCTCCGCTCGCGATTTCGCCCGACCAATTAGATAGCCCGGATAAAATAGATTCATTAGTCAACTCTCTAACCGATGCTATTAACTCAGCCATCAGCGACAATGAAAAGGTTGCTAAGCAAAGCAAACCCGCGCTTCCCCTAGCCGTTAGCAATCTCATTAAAGCCAAGAACGCGGCTCTCCGGAGAGCAAAGAAATATCCCACGCCAGCATACAGAACAGCTGCGAATCAGCTTCAACGTAAAGTTAGGTCTCGCCTCGCGGAACTCCGTGACACTCAGTTTAACGATCTCATGGAGAATATCTCCCCGTCCCACCAAGCGTATTATCGTATGGCCCGAGCCTTACGCGTAGACACCGCTTCTCACGTTCCTCCTCTTACTCGTCCCGACGGCACCATTGCTTTCGAAGTCGAAGAGAAAGCCGAATGCTTCGCCGACAGCATAGCGGCACAATGTTCGCCCAGCACGCAACCCGCGGATCCCTCCCACATCCAGGCGGTGGAGGACGAAGTTCTCCACAGAGAATCTCTTCCTATCACCGACGACCCCGTCACTGTCTCTAATAATGAAATCTTGCTTCTCATTAGAAAGCAAAAGTCCAAAAAGGCTCCGGGTGCGGATGGAATTTCCAACCACGCACTTAAGCACCTGCCTCAGCAGGTGCTTACCTTGTTAGCTATCATCTTCAATGCCTGCTTCGACCATAGCTACTTTCCAAAAGCCTGGAAAGAAGCGACAGTCATAGGCATTCCCAAGCCGGGCAAACCTCTGAACGTCCCGGCTAATCACAGACCCATCAGCCTCCTCAAGGCAATGTCTAAACTTCTCGAGAGAGTCATACTCTCTCGAATGCGGAACCATCTGTTTCCAACGGATGGCGATCCTCTCATTATTCCCCATCAGTTCGGCTTTCGCGCTAAACACTCCTGCCCTCAGCAAGTCCACCGAATCGTCGAGTATATACTTGACGGTTTCTATCCGCGTCGTTATAAAACAGTCGCGGTTTTCTTTGACGTAGCCAAGGCTTTCGACAAAGTCTGGCACAGCGGTCTCGTTTTTAAACTCTATAAAATAGGCTTACCGGCTCGCCTAGTCAAATTAATAGCGTCGTTTCTTAAAGACCGTACTTTTCGATTCAAACATGAAGGCGCGCTCTCCGCGCCTCGTCCCATAAAGGCTGGAGTCCCGCAAGGCTCAGTCCTCGCCCCTCTGCTGTACACTGTGTACACTAACGACATCCCCATCCCGCTGAAAGGCGTCGAACTCGCCCTCTTTGCAGACGATACCGCCCTATACACTAAAAGTCAAGCGATCCCATATAACATCACCAGACTCCAAAAGGCCGTAAACGCCCTCGGTGTTTGGTTTCAAAAATGGCGTATCGATGTCAACCCAGAAAAGAGTTCTGCTATTCAATTCGACCACAAACGTCGCAATCGCCACAACGATCCGCACATTCGTATGCTAGGTATTCCCATCCCCTGGAAGCGCAGTGTCAAATACTTAGGCGTCACCTTAGATCAGACGCTTTCTTTCAAGCCACACGTCGATAGAGTAACGAAACTCGCGCGTTTTTACTTAAGCCGTCTATATAGTATGATAGGAAGAAAAAGTAAAATGTCTTTTAGGAATAAACGTAGGCTTTATAAGGTCTGCGTTAGACCCGTCATGTCATATGCTTCGCCAGTCTTTGCCCACGCCAAACCCTCCGTCCTGTACAAACTGCAGGTAGTTCAAAATCTCTTCTGCCGCAGGGCCACAAACGCACCTTGGTACGTGCGTAACGCGGACCTGCACAGAGATTTTGAACTACCTACAGTGCAACAGCACCTCAAAACTCTCTCAGAATCGTTCTTCAAACGCGCCGAATCCCATCCCAATCATCTTGTTCGAGATTCAGTCTCATATACTACAAAATCGCTAGACCGAGAAACGCGCACACGAGCGAACGCACGCAACTAACTTTAGATGTCGAGGCCCTTCAGGCCGCAAATTCTAATTCTAACGTAAATCCGAATTAATGCAACTTTTATTTGTCAATTTTAAATTTTAAAATTTTTACTTTCCATTTTTGAGCACCTTCAGTGCTATGTAAATCCCAGCGGGTGACCCCTTAAGGTCTAGCGCGGCCTCTTTCTCCGATTGGCCGTCGCTCAGATGAAGGCTGAGTGGCAAAAATGCACGAGCCGACAGGGGGTTTTTTAGTGGGTATGGTTCTGGTAGGCGTCGGGACGAGTCCCACATAACTCCGATCGCGCGCGCGGAATATGCGTCAGAGCATTTTTTATGTCCTCCTACCCTTCCCGTGGAGGGGAACCAAAAAAAAAAAAAAAGGAAGCTGATTTGAATATCAAATTTTACCTTTTTTTTTAAAACAGTGGTTATTTGTAAATGGCTGTTGCACAATTTTTTTACACTTCTGTGTCCGTTTGGGATACCGATCTAAAGTGCCTTGATCAAAAGTGCTTTTAGCTTTGATTTCACAAAATCTATTGAGTTGTTGGTCCGCATCGAAAATCTAAAATGTTTGATACAATCCAAACATGTAAATAGTTGATTTAATATCATGTACCTTTTTACAGTCATTTTGACTAGGAATTACACGAGTCCCGGTGAGTGTATTCTTACAATAGGATTTTGTGTAGATTTATTATTTATATGGTTGAACATTTTATATTCATATGTAATTTTCATGAAGTAAACTTTAATGCAACTTCTGATTTTATTCGGTGCCAAGGCTTTTCTTTTTGTTGATGAAATTTCAATGATACCGAAATGGAAATGCTTTCTTGACTTTGTTTTTGTATACTTTTTTACTCCATTTAGTTCTCGCGTTATTTGCATTGGTAGGATTTTTAGTTTTGATAAGCATGCAATGTTGTAGCTTCCGTCGTTTTTTTTTTAATTATAATGTTTAAAAATGTATCTTATAGTTCTTGTTTGGTTATGGATTTGATATTAATCTCGATACAATAATTAAATTCACAAAATTTGTAATTTTCTGACGATCAAAATGCTAAAAATGAGCTATCTTCATCAACACATCTATCAACCTCCAAAAATCTTTAATAGGACCTAATACAATTACACCACAGGGTTGTCTCGAAAATGAGCCGGCGGCGCTGGGGTCGTTGCAGAAAGGGGTCGTGGATGTCCTGGGCGCCGTCGTGGAACTGGTGGTGGGAGAAGAAGGGGGCTCTGCCAGGTGGCTGGTCAGGATCCAGAGCCCGTCGATGTGTGCGCCCTTCCACATGGCGGCTCCGACCCGGGAGGTCGCTCTAGAGTGGCTGTCGGCCATCAAAGAAGCCGCCCACAGTGCTAGCGCACGCTCGCTCCAGAACCGCAAGATGGAGCGTACCTGGCGCATTGCCAAAGAGATGTCCGATCTCATTGTCTATTGCCGCTCCGTGGCCTTTAACCAGGACCGCCTGCGCAACAAGGGCTTCATCTACAACGAAATGTCCTCCTTCCCCGAAACGAAAGCCGAACGACTCATGTGCCAGCAAGAGCCCGGGTTCTTCTTGAAGTACCACACAATTCAGCTGAGTCGTATTTATCCGAAGGGACAAAGGATCGATTCTTCCAACTACAATCCTGTTCCATTCTGGAATTGTGGTTCTCAAATGGTGGCTTTGAATTACCAAACCCCAGATAAGGCTATGCAGATAAATGTGGGTCGCTTTAAGGAGAATGGAGGGTGTGGTTTTATTTTGAAGCCGGACATTATGTTCGCGGAGTCGTACAGCCCGTCGGACAGCCGGTGCCTGGAGCGGCGCGTGACGCCGTTGACCGTGCTGCTGCGCGTGATTGCCGCGCGCCATCTTTACAAATCGGGCCGCGGCACCGCCAGCCCCTTCGTCGAGATCGAGATCATCGGTGCCGAGTACGACACCGGCGTCAAACTCGTTACTAAGACTGTCTGTGAGTAGTTTTAGGTTGTTTTGTTTGTTATCGGCTAATTTATATTTTGTAGCGCCTTTGAGTTTTAAGACATCTTAATTGGAACGTACTGAAAAGATATGTCCCAAAATGCAAGGAGTCTGGGCCAGGTCTTTGTACAATTTATCAAAAAATAGTTTAAGATGCTTAGAACACTTTTTGATTGTTAAATTGTTATTAAAACACTTTGTTTACTGGTAGGAAATGAAATTATTCATTTTTAGTGTGCAACACAAACAAAAAACATGATGGCGGAAAAAATGTCATTTTGACAGCTACGGTTTACTTTTGTTTTGTGTATCGAGTAGTATCGATGGCTGGCATTAAGTCCAAAGAATTGAATTGCATTGTTTTGTGTATTTTTAGCTTATTTCATAGTTGTAAAGTTATAAAGAAACTGAAAAACAAACTCAAACGCAACAAACAATCAAACACACAGACAGACAACTATCAATGTGATGTGAATGAAGTGTGCTGTGAGTAAGGTGGCTGTCCCCTCTGCTTAGTGAACTAACTTTACTTTGCAACTTCCGTCATAGAAAAGACTCATTGTCAATGTTGCCCGCTAAAACGAACACAAATAATGTTGACTTTTTTATTTTCTTACCATCTAACTACTAATTAAATCAATTTATTTGTATTTTTCCTATAATTACCATTTGTTTGTCAATTTTTTTAGATGGTGTACAAAGACCTAGCCCAGTTTGTGACATTTCTTTTTTCATAAATATATTAAACAAATGTGACTTAAGAGAACTAATGTAATTGCACCAGTAAGAATCAAACATTAAGCTTGTAAAACTTACCTACGTCACACAACTTCACTAAGCGTAACAATTGTCCCAACAGCTGACAACGGCATCAACCCAGTATGGAACGACATCTGCGAGTTCGAAGTCCTCAATCCCCAACTGGCGCTCATCAGGTTTCTTGTCCAGGACGAGGATATGTTCGGGGACCCCAACTTCATAGGCCAGGCCACCTACCCGCTGCTGTGTCTACGTCAGGGTTTTCGAAGCGTCCACCTCACTAACGGCTATTCCGAAGAACTTGAGCTCTCAAGTCTTTTGGTTCACTTGGAGTTCAAGGATAATAAGAATAATAAGTGATCGAGTGCTCTTGGTTCAGACTGCAGGAGGTCTGGACCACTCACTCCCGATGACAGTAAAAGACGCTGGTGCTGTTTGTTTTAGCAGTGCAGAACGTCGTGCTTTTCCTGCTTCCGTGTTTCTTGTGGTAGCTTCTCGAATCAGTACCGCCAAATATCCAAATCAGCGTGAAGACTTTTGGGCTTGTAATGAGCGCACTGCTTGTCATTGCGTAAATTGAAGCAAAAATAGTCTTGAAGATTATTTTGGCTGTTATTTTATTTAACGTTCGTTGTAGCTTGTTTAGGTATATATCGACACCGATTTGTCTTTGTCTTTTAACTATTATGTGATCGGTTTGGAGTCAATCAGCATGTTTTTAAATTTCGATACAGATGCAATGCTTTATAGTAATTGAAAGTCTTTTTATATTTTAGGCGATGACGACGTGAGTTATAGATAACAAAAAATAGTCTTAAATGCGCTTGCTTCTTGTTGCAATTTTAAATTGTAATAAAAAGAAAACACGACGTTTCTCCTGCTATAAAAACATACGGTGCTCAGTGGGTGTTAAAAGTTAATTGATCGATTCTATGGTGGAAGGAAACAGGTTCTATTACTCTCTGGTGCAAACACTATCAGGATAATATTTTTTTTTTTAATATTAGTATACAAGTAATAATTCTCCTCCCTGCATGACTACCATAAGGTTTTGAGTAAACCAAACTAAATTCAAAGTTCTAATAGATATGGTTTAATAAGAATAGTATTTTTTTCTTCAACACATAATAAATACGTAATTGTGTGAATTTATTTGTCAATTTCGACATGGCCACATATTGTATACTATTGTGTTGTATCCGGATTGCATTTGTATCAGTTAAAAATTACAAATATATACACTTGTTGGAAACAATACTGAAATTATCGCAACTCTAACCGAGGTGTGAATTTGATAACTTTATTAAGATTTTTTACTGGAGTATTAGAACTCTTTCTTGAAATTTATTAATAAAATATACATTTAAGCTAAAACTATATGATTGTAGGAACTACCAACACGATTGTAACGTCATGTGTCATTTATGGAAAAACAAATATTTATAGTTTAATCTGTAATACTTACATTCATAGGTTTTGTATGTAGCTATACCAACGAAAGATAATCTTAAAGGGTGTTAAAAAATCCTAGTTTCGATTTACTATGTACATCAAATTTGCTACTATAGCTTTTGACTTCATTTTTTATGGATGAGCCATGAATTTTATAAGTCTGTATACTTACGTCATATGGTTGGTTGCGAGAGATTAGACATACCAGTTATAACATCTCTCGGTCTTTATTGCTGAGGTTCTACAATTAGAATATATAATATAGGGTCTCTGAAGTACCCATGTTAACAATCTTTGTCCTGAACCATTTTAATTTTTCATATATATACGTAAATATAGTTTATATACTTGTTATATTTACGAATTTTATATATACCTACTGGTGCTTATTTTAAGTAAGACTTCCCTACTAGAATTGAGTAGTCAATATTTATATATCAATTAATATAAATTAGAATATTTATAACAAATGTATAAGAAGTGTTTACTATCAATCTATAATATAATATATTTTTGATACGTAATATTGTATATTCTTAAATTAGAGATTTTAAAGGAAGCTTTTTACAAAGGTATGTTACGTCGTTTACGTATGGTGATGAAAGAAGAATAAAAAAAAGCTGTCATTTTATATATTAAATTCGTCATAGCACACATACAAACTGGTTCAGTCACAATAGATGAAATGTGCTCCAATAGATAGCGTTAAGTTTAATTTGACGTTTTCACTAGCGCTCACAAACTCAACCATTTCGCGCATTATTATTCATGCGTCCAATAAGTATTACAAAAAGAATAAGAAGTAATATTTGATCTAGTTTAAGTTTTCTTACTACAGATTTAAGTTTTAAAACGTTTTTACATCACAATTCTATCACAAAATATTTTACATATTGCAATGACTAAAAAGACTAGAAAAAAAGACTAATGAATTAAAAAAAAACTGGACTACGTTTAAGTTTTACTTTTCTTTCAGATGTAAGTTTTTAATTACGTAAAAATAGCAAAATTTTATGAATATCTTTATATTTTATTATTTGACATCACTAAGTAATGAAAAAACTTATGCGTTATTTCAATGATCGGGGCAAGTCACAAATTAGAACACAATACATATAGGTATGAATAAAAACGAATTAAAACATAAAACGTGATAATACACGTCCTCATCTTAACGTGAAAGATGCATAATATACTTAGTTATAAGAAAATTATTTATGACATGTGTGTTTAATAAAATTAAGCTGAAATCCTGCTGATGATGTCGCCACCAATGTTCTGATGTAATACCAATTGATTCTCATGTGCTGTTTGAGGGTCAATATAAGGATTTGATTATATAGATATTTCATTTTAGGACTGATCTTTTGTGGATCGATTTCATTTCTTATTTCAAGTTGACAATTTGTATATCAAATGTCGTTGTAACGTAATCACTCGCTAACTTCAAAAAATCACTCGTGAAATGAAATATCCGAAGTAACTGGGAAACTCATATTCTCAAAATACTATTAGGTTATATAGATGTCCAACTTAAATGTTTTATCTAGATAATAACTAAGTGTTTTAGAAGTTAAACAATGACAACGGTTGCTAAAAAAATAATACCCAAATAATATTTAAAAAAATAGAGAATTTTATGTACAAGGATATGATCATAACTCTGCTTGCTCATAACATTACTGAAAATTAGAATTGTTTCATCGATAATTATGTATTTTATTTTATGATTCGCCAACTTGGGATCATTGCCAAACAGGCCTAATTTCTACTAAGTTCTAAGTTACTACCATCTGTTTGATACTATGTTTTTTTAAATATTAGAAGCAAGTAGAGTCAATTATTAGAAATGAGACACTATTTCCGTAACTTATAAGATATTTTAAACATAGATTAAATATATGTATTGGGAGATATATATTACGTTATGTTAAGTATCATGTAACTGACTTTAAATTCGTAGAAAAATGTTCTCACACACAAAGAAAATCTGATGAAAAGGATCTGGTAGTGTAAAACTATGAACTAAAAAATCATGAAATTGTGGCTGCTCTTCCGTTGAAACGGAGTAAAAATAAACCATTAAGGGCTCTTGAACACATCGATTTATTTTGTATATATTTTAGGTTTTTGTTTATTACGTTTTTGAGCAATCAGGGAGTCAAGGAAAGTATATCTAGAACGAACATCGCGTCCACAACAGATTCACATAAACTGACATGACAACAGACAAATATGAATATATATTATGTAAATATGTAAATTTATTAATCAAGTATTTTAAAGCGAACCTTAGTCGCTCGGAGTAAAAGCCTTATTTATTTGGCATATTTAGCTTGATTTGTTTAATATATTTAAAACCTCTGAGCGTCAATTAAGATTTGTTTCGCAATATCAGTTGCTTTGTATATTCATGGTTATAGATATGACGAGAATCGAGAAAGAGTGGTTTATCTTCAATACTTCCGTGCCAAAACTTCGTGCCAATGGACTTGCAGTCGTATAATTTAAAGATCGTAAGCGACAGGTCTTAAATGTCAGGTTTCACTCCAGTAGGGTATTACGTAGTGATGTTTACCTTCTGTTACTTGTTAAATCGATTATTTATGTAGGCATATGCGGCGTCTTGGTGTTTCTCTAAGATCATTTAGAGGTCAGCTTTGTAAACCGTATATTGCTATCAATACCTTTATATGTTATGCCAATTTTTTTGAGTTGTTGTAATCAATTTTTTTGTTGTTAATTTTTCCTGTCTTGAAGTATTTTAACTGGAAGTTTAGGTACCTTTTAAAACTTCTTTTGCGATGTTTTGTATAAAGCCGGCTCTACACTCGCGCGTGAAGTCGCGTCGTGAATTCATGCCGTGAATATACGCTGCGATCCGGGCGTGAATTGTGTCCCTCCACACTCGCATTCTTTCACTCAAGCTTCACAGTCTTGTTCGCGATATCTTGTACTCTGCTGCGGAAAACTGCGAGTGTAGATGCGTTCTCGCCCACGCGTCCCAAACCCTTTGTCGCGGGACAAAAAACCGACACCGATCGGGGAACGCCGCAAAGCGCGAATGCGAAGCGTGAACGACATCTACACTCGTGTTTCGCGGTTTTTGCGGGCTTTCGCAGCCGTTCGCACCGCGAGTGTAGAGCCGGCTTTATACGTAATACAAAGTCAGCGTCACGTTTTATCCCAAAGTATTAAAATTAGTATATAGTATAATCTTATAATAATACATTTGTGTCATTGATGTCTTTGATTAAGTGTTTACTGCACAAAACGTTCAGGGCTTAATTTTTATAATCAAACTTTATTGATTATATGCATTTTGGAAATCTTTTTCTTTTTACTAGGGAAGGCAATCACGAGCATAATTATTTTAGGATTAATCTTTCTTTTTTTTATTCTTTACCCTTAGGGGAAGGCAAAGGGATCTAGCCCATGCAGCCTATTTAATCTTTCTTGTATCACAATATTTAACAATATCACAACTTTATTTTACATTTTTAAACGCATTTACACTGTTGTATTTTATTAAATAAATGGATTAGAATTAGATATTTAAATATTATATGGAAATAAATTTATTAAACGGATGTAGCAGTTAAAAGTTGTATTATTTACTTACCCGGGTACCCAGTACTAGTTAGATGTTTGAAATAAAGCATTACCTGTACTGTCTGTGTTATTTGAAAAACAATCTATAAATGACGGCTGAAGCTACTGGGAACAAAAACTATTTATGTTCGTTATTTTCTTAATAACTTGTTATTTAAAAACATTTTAGTAAGCCTAGTTGAACAGGTACAGCGTCGTTTTAAATAAAATATTGTGCTCAAGTATGCGTGGCAAGCATTTCTAAATGTGTGTTTTAGATAAGTAACTAAAATATTCATATGAAGCATTATAATTTTTTGTTGATAATTCGTTTTGTTTTTATTGTCAAGATATTTGAGCTTGCGTCTTTTCTACAAAAACTTTTTTTTAATTATTGGAGTTTTTTTAAATATGCTCAAACGAGTCTCGAGGTAGGCGTCGTTGCGTGCAGACAGCTTTACAATTATTATTTTTTTCAAATCTACCCTCGCTCTAATGTGTGTATTAAAACAATGAGTGAACTTGATGACGAAGACCCTCCACCAGTGGAGGATGATGAAGTACTCTCTCCAAGAGAATCATACTTGGACCCCTCTCCTGATTCTGAGCTCTTGAGTGATGACCAAAACAACAATCTGGAGGTTATGTTGGGGGAACCCACAGTTAAATCTACAAATATGAAGAGACCTAGAGAAGAATTAAGCCCCACAGAAGATGATGAAGGCTTTGTTATGGTGACTAGAAATAAGAAATTAAATTTAAGTTGCTCCCCATCACATGAAGATAGAAATCTACCCAATGTGTCAGTAGAACTACCTACATTTTATGAAGTAGCTATTACATCTCAAGAACATTTTCTAAAGCAATCGGCCTTTGCAAAGTTACTGAAAACATTGAACGTAACAGACATAATCAAAGTTACCTATAAAAACCCAAGCAAGGTGCTTATAAGATTTAAAAAAAGTAATGCAGCAGAAACCTTCATTTCTAATGAAAATATAAAAAGCAAAGGTTGGCTATGTAGAAAAACTAGTGAAGTGATAATTTCCTACGGAGTTGTAAGAGACATAGATATGGATGTGGAAGATAATGAAATAATGAAAATTTTAGAATGTGAAGTAGAAATATTAGCTGATAAGCGCCTGCTAAAGAAAGAACATGATAGGAAATGGGGTATGTGCGAAACAATTGGAATCGCTTTTCAAGGTTCCACTCTACCAACGTAGGTCTCAGCGTATGGTTGCCGTTTGAGGGTGGAGCCATATATTTTCCGTGTTACACAGTGTTCTAAATGCTGGAGGTATGGACATACTAAAAACTTCTGCCCTGCCAAATCACAACTATGCCCTAAATGTGGAGCAGACCATGACAATTGTGATACCGAGGATTTTAAGTGTGTGAATTGCACATATGTCACTTCTTAAAAGTTTATGTCCATCATTCACGGCGGAAAAAAAACATTCGTTTACATATGGCAAAGTACAACTGCACATATAAAGTAGCTTTAACACAAATACAAACTATGCAGAAAAACAATACAATCAAAGATCTAAATAGTAGAAAACAGTAGGTGTTCTGGACCAGAAAATAAATTTACTTCTATTGCTAGTAATAATGTGGCTACATATGCAGACATTACCAGTAGAAAACTAAGTGAAACACCTGGAATTATGGAAATTCAAGTTGCCAGTTTAAGTCCTTATATCTAGTAGGGTAGACCGGGTACAATAGTAGCACGGGTCATTAGTACCAACATCAATATTTTAACTACTGAGCTAAACTTTGTACGTATGAGTGTTCCAGGACACGCTATATATGAGTCCCGATGCGCCCAAGAGTCGCCGGCGGGCACGCTGTGAATCGGACGTGTCACCGGAGAATTTTGATTTTCGGCTAGCCGTGGTGAGTTTTTTCGTAATGTTTTAATGGCTATGATGCATAATATAAAAGCTTTTTGTACAGGTAATTGTTATGGCCAGTTTAAATAGATATCGAACTTAAAATTTTCGATAAATATAAAAATTATTAGATAATAATGATATGACTTTTGTATGTTTTCTCTGAGTTAGCTAATTTGGATCAATAGTACCGACATCGCCAGGGACAATGGTACCTGTACAATTGACCTCGTGGTACAAATAACCCCCGTAAAAAAGTGTACCTCTAGCCAGAAAAAGAAAACAGCAACAAGGTATAATTCTGAAAGCAGTGAAGAAGAAAAAGAAGAAGAATAGTTTTGCGTCGTATGTATGGAACCATGTAGTTCCAGCCACCCTAGTGAAATGTGGGTTTTGGGCTCTTGAAGAATGTAGGCTTCAGGACTCTATTTATATTTGTCACGTTTGCGAATCTGACTAATAAATTGTTTATCATTTAATTTCTGGAAGGGTCATTTGTACCAGGGATCAGTTGTACCTTGTATTCAACAACACTTATACTACCTATTGTACGTATAATAAAGTATTTAATTCATCATTTAAAAAACATAATACATCATTAAACCCACATGTAACAATGATAAGTTTCCACATTGTTACATTGTTGTAATTGTATTTATTCATTATGTTGTAATTATCATATGTTAGCATTATTTAAAGGTTATTCCAAATAAATATTACAAAACATAATATTTGTCTTTTCAAAAAGTCGCCCAGTCTGTCAAAACCCTAATACGGTCGGCCATCTTGTCGCTATTTCATCCACGGCAGGCGATATGAAACTGATGCGGGAATGGGTGGTTTGTTTGCGTTTACTGTGCTACATTTTACAAACCAAGAAATGATATTTTGGTATAAAAAAAAGATTATTTAATCTAGTTTACTGATGCGTAGGTAAAATTTGATATATAATACAAAATGTTCCTTAAAATTTTGTTTAAACAAATAATTTTGTCAAATTTAAACCATACTATCAAGTTCAATATGGTTTTATACTTTAAAAATTTAGCATCGTTTATTAGTTTACATATAAGTTGTTTCTGTATAGTGTCAGCTTTTCTAAAGTTTTTTTTATTTGCAATTTTGCCATAGTTTACTGTAAAATAGACTTGAAACTAAAGAAAGTCATGGGGCGCTCGACGAGACGGTAACGTACCGCGAGCGCGGACAAATAGCGCGTCATTACGACTTGTACTTGGACGTTTCAGTTACCTTTATGATGCAGTATGACATTTATGTCACGCTCCCTTTAATGTTAATTTCTCAAATAAATAAATTAAATTAAAGTTTTCCCAGAAGCACGTGTATTATATTATCGATAAAGAAAATTTACCCACGTTAGGCAATGAGACATTTCTGGTACAAACACGACAGAAAGTCAAATTCATCGAAGGCATCCAAATACATAAAAACCCACACTACACCTGGTTTGGTCGTTTCTTAATATTAGGCCTTTACCTATGAAATTGCCGTTTTTCACGAAATAAATGAAGCGTAATTTTTTTATATATTTTTTATTTCTATTTATCAAAATAATCACCCATGCAATCAATGCATCTTTGCCAACGGATTGGTAGCTTATTGATGCCGTTCTTGAAGAAATCAGCTGGACGGGAGGCAACAAATTCTTCAAAGGCATTTTGTACTGCCTCTCGGGTATTGAATTTTTTTCCCGCCAAGAAGTTATCCAAATTCTGGAAAAAGTAGAAGTCTGTAGGCGCAAGGTCTGGTGAGTACGGCGGATGACGGAGAACTTCCAACCCCAACTCTTGTAGCTTGGAGACCGTCTGCTGTGCAGTATGAGGTCGCGCGTTGTCGTGCAGGAGCAGTGGAGCCGAACGATTGACCAAAGCTGGTTGGAGACGTGCGAGCTTCTCCATCATTGTGTTCAGTTCTTTACAGTACACATCTGCAGTAATGCTTGTCCCGTTTGGCAAGAAGCTGTGATGAATTACACCCGCGTTAGACCACCAAACAGTGACCATCACTTTTCTAGGGGTAAGTTTTCGTTTAGGGCATTGTTTGGGTGCTGAACCAGGGTCCAACCAACTTGCTGAGCGCTTACGATTGTCAAACAGGATCCATTTCTCGTCACAAGTAACAATGCGGTTCAGAATTCCTTCATTTGTATGCCTGCTGAGCAGTGCAAGGCACGTCTCCACGCGTACTTCGCGCTGGCGGTCATTGAGTTCGTGGGGTACCCATTTGTCAAGCTTTTTTACCTTGCCAATTTGACGCAAATGGACCAATATTGTTTTGATGTTAACGTCGAAAGCTGCTGCTAATTCAGCCGTGGATTGAGTTTCATCAGCTTCCACAATTGCCTTTAATTCGTCATTGTCGACCAAAGTTTTCGGACAACCACGGGGCTCATTTTTCAGGTCGAAATTTCCAGAACGGAAGCGGGTAAACCAATAACGGGTGGTGCGTTCGTTTGTAGTGTTCGCTCCGTAAACGTCGTTGATGTTGCGTGCCGCTTGTGCCGCTTTGCTGCCACGACAGTACTCATACTCCATAGTTACTCGAATTTTTAACTTATCCGTGATGACGAAAAATGTTCGAATGCGTTGAAAACAAAACACTAACTATTAAACAAATGACGATTTTAGAAAAAGAATTCCATGTTTGTCAAATAAAATTAATTTTAAATTAGAATTATCAGTCAAAAAAAAAATATTTTCATTTGAAATGGCCAGTACGACAAAACGGCAGTTTCATAGGTAAAGACCTATTATTTCGCATTCGCAATAACACTCTCGTCGCACTACTGGGCACATTTGAACCACATTTTGTTTCCTTTCTGGTTGAATGATGGTGGATTAGTACCTTCAAACCAACCAGCATAAACTTTACCGCGCTTTACAAATGTCACTGTCACAAGCATCAGCGTGGCCTAGTGAACATTCGTATAGTTCGATGCGCATCCTTTACCGCGCGTGCGCCGAACGCTCCACGAAAATATAACTTATTACAAGAAATAACCCTGAACAATCGTTGTGAATTAAAGATCTTGTGAGGTGTCAGTGCTGGTATTCGAGTCAAGGGACCCTCTGCCTGGATTCGCCGCAGGAAAGCATATAAGGTCAGAGCTTAGTCGTGCCGAGAGTGTTTTTCAATTCGGGAATGATTTAAGATTTTCCAGTTACCAGCCATCTATTTAAATACAGTCCACTACCCCGCAGCGTGGATAGCAATATTCACACCAACACCAATAAAGAACATGTACTCACCTTGTATATTTTCGAAGCGTGTGTAGTGTTTAACACGGTTTCCTATTTTTCACTGATTTTTAATAATTTGTCAAAAGCAAGTAGGTAGATTAAACCGAAAGGTCGACAAACAACTGCTGTCACGCGGCACTAACGCCATCTACATTCTTTGTGTTAAACTAATTCGTTATATTGGTTTGTAACAGGTAAGGTCATTCCAATATTCAAAGCAGGTAGTATGTCTGACCCTAATAATTTTAGACCTATATCTATACTACCAACGCTCAGAGATTTTTGAAAAATTAATTTTAAATCAATTACTCTCTCATTTTTACGGTAATAGTTTAATGAATTTTAAGCAGTTTGGTTTCACGCGGGGTCGCTCAACAACCGATGCCGGTGTTGAGCTCATAAAACACGTATTCAGCGCCTGGGAGGAGTCGTGTGATGCTATTGGTGTCTTTTGTGACTTGTCCAAGGCGTTCGACTGTGTGGATCATACTACTCTACTCATGAAACTGCACCATTACGGCATTAAAAACCGAGCGCTTGCCTTGATTAAATCAAATATTTCTAATAGAAAACAGAAAGTTGCAACAAATGGAGAAAAATCATCAGGATCGGCAGTGACAATGGGTGTGCCCCAGGGCTCAGTTCTTGGTCCTTTCCTATTTTTAGTTTATATTAATGATCTGCCATCGGTCGTTAAGAATCAATGCGAGGTCATATTGTTTGCTGACGATACTTCCTTCTTGTTTAAAATCAAAAGACAAGAAATTGACTATCGAGCGGTGAACAAATGCATCTCCAACACAGAGCAGTGGTTCTCAGCTAATAATTTGCTCCTCAATGAAAAAAAAAACGAAATGTGTTAAATTTACATTGCCAAATGTCAAACAGGTAAACACAAACATTGTAGTTAAGAGCCAGAAACTGACCCCTGTAAACTCAACTGTATTTCTGTGCATAACCTTAGACGCCAAACTCCAGTGGGGACCGCATGTTGATGGTTTAGCGAAAAGGCTTGGCTCTGCCGCATATGCTGTTAAAAAAATTAGACAAATTTCAAATGAAACAACTGCTCGATTAGTCTATTTTGGTTACTTCCACAGCCTCATGACATATGGTATTCTGTTGTGGGGCAGTGCTGCCGACATCGATGCTATATTTATTCTGCAGAAAAGGGCTGTTCGCGCAATCTATCAGCTCGGTCCAAGAATGTCACTTAGAAGTAAATTTAAGGAAATAAATATTCTTACCTTCCATTCACAATATATTTTAGAAAATTTAATGTAAAAAAGAACATAACCTTGTTCAAAAGAAAGAAAGATCTGCACAATGTTAACACAAGAGGAAGAAATATGCTGGCAGCTCATAATAGCAGGCTTCATAAAGTCACTAACTCATTCATGGGTCAATGTAAACGCTTTTATAATAAGGTTCCTGAGGATATCCAAGGTCTTCCTATTGACAAATTCAAAGAAACTATAAAGAAGAAGTTGCGTGCTACAGCATATTATAAACTATCCGATTATTTGGATGATAAAAGCCCTTGGGTATAATCCCCTCATTAACAGGATTGTACTAGTATTTGTAACAAAGCAAGTGTAATGTGTCTGTATGTGCGATGAGTTCTTCGTCCCGATGAATATCTAAAGCGTCATTGTCACTAAAGTACGTCTTCTTATGGTAGCGTCGGGTGACGGGTCGCTCACTTCTCTCTAATATGGTTGAGGAGGGCGATGGCTGGATCCCGCGTTAACTCGTGAACGGGTGCCGTTTGAGGGTGTTCGTCGTTTGGATACTTGGGGGGAGGGAGACTTGCCGGGCTAACAGATGCAGAAAATAATAATTTTGTATAGACATAAAGAGACTCTGTAAATTTATTTTGAAAAAAAAAAATATACTCGTGAAGTTTCTTGCCAGTTCTTCTTCACGAAGGTTTTTTTCGAACTGGTGGTAGAATCATGTTTTATTTGACGTCAATAAGAACAAGTAATTGTCAATGTTGAGAAATAAATATTTGAATTTGAATTTGAATTTAAGCTATAATGACTCAAAAGGGGCTTAAAATAATACTTCAATTTTAATTGGCAAAGAATCGGTCGGTTTGTAACAGTAATGTCACAAGGCGCTACATCGGGTTAAGAAGTTAGTAAGCAAATATTTTAATACGGAAACAAACTTCAAGCTATTTGGACTTTTCAATGGATCGTAGAATTATTAATAACCATAAAACTAATCTTAACATTTTACAGCGGAACGCTAATAGTTTATCAGCTAAAATGTGTAACTTAGAATATTTAATAATTCAAGCAAAAATTCATGTGGCACTGATCAGTGAAACATGGCTCTCAAAAAACAACATCATTCAAATAAGCAATTACAATATTTTAAGAGTGGATAGAAGTGTAATAGTTCACAAGTCTGTCAAGGCTACTCAAAACTTTCACAGAATTTCCAATGTAGATATGCAAGTTCTGATATTAACTGTTCATAATGTAGCGGGCCTTAAAAACTTTATTGCAATATACTGTCCTGGCCCACCTTCTGGCAGGACTATTCAAAGCGACTAGAATGAAATTTTTGAAATGTTTGAATCTGAAACTCTGATTATTGGGGATATGAATGCTCATCACACCTTATGGTACATGAAAAATGATAGAAGAGGAAAACAAATCTATCAGGCCGCGTTTGAAAATGACTGCCTTGACAATGGGAAACCTACGCGAATCAGAATGGTCAATGGAATTCTACAGAAAACATCTCCTGATATTTCTTTTGCATCTGCTGATATAGCAAGAAACTTTACCTGGGACACCATGAATGAAACTATGGGCAGTGACCATGTATTTATTAAGATGCAGATTGGTTTTGAAAAATCTGTAGTAAATGTAAAGAAGAGAAATTTCAAAGAAGCTAACTGGGACAAATTTAAACACGTAATTGAAGAATTGTTAATAACATTCCAGTGTAGTGACAATGTGCAAATGTGTTATAACTACTTATTTGACATTATGCAATCTGCGGCAGAAGCATCAATACCATATCCACCATACCATACCACCATCAATATGTCAAGATCCAACCTCAATCTTTAAACCCAAACCCTATTGGAATTCTACATTATCAAAAGCTGTGGCTGAAAGAAGATTAGCTTTAGCAAGAGTTAGACGCAACCCTACTCCTGATAATCATCAAAATGTTAAAGGAAAAGTTACTCAAACACAAATATTACTTTACAAAAGCTCGATCTGAAGGGTGGTCTAACCTTTGCTCCAGTCTTGATCAGGAAATGTCTGCCCCTGATATGTGGCGCAAGATGAGATGGATAAAAGGGTGTAATAGTAAATATGATAGTGTTGATCCAGATAAGGCCAAAGAATTATTGTACTCTCTTACGTCACATACTGCAGCGGAGCCACGTCCATTACTGTTCAATACAGTACCTAGTATTCTTGGTAAAAATTATAACACTTGCCGAACTTCAGAACTGTTTAAGACGTAGGAACACATCTCCAGGCACGGATCACATATCTTACTTAATGCTGTATAATTTACCATATAAAGCAAAAAGGGAACCTAATTTACCATCATCTCTAAGACCAATCTCCCTTATATCTTGGCCATCCAAATTCTTTCATATTATTTTGTTAAAAAGAAATGAATAGTATGTAGAACACAACAATTTGCTACCCATGTCCACAATTGGTTTTAGGCGGGCAAAATCCGGGCTTGATAATCTCACTAACCTGGTTACTAACATCCAAATTGGATTTGTTTAAAAAAAAGTACATTTGCTTGTTTTCTAGACATAACGAATGCTTAATGTTAATGTGTTCTATGTAATGAATACCCTTGAAAGAGTTGGCATTGGGCATAGAATATGTATTTACTTATGGAATTTTCTTTCTAGTAGAACTTGTTGTATGCCCATGAATGGTGATGTAATCTGTAGTAATACAAGTAGGGGCTTTGCTCAGGGTGACCCATTGTCACCATTGTTGTTTAACATAGTCGTAATGCACATTAATAGCAGAGACTTTATTTTATATAAAACTGTAGAGCATGTGCATATTGCGCAAGCAGAAAGTCATATTAATAGGGCTGTATCTGATTTAACTGACTGTTTAGATAATATTGGGTTATGTATATCTGAAACAAAAAGTAACGTGTGTATTTTTAATCGCACAAGGAAAAACATAAGTGTTTGTATCGCTATCAATGGACTTACTGCCAATACTGTCTAAAGTAAAATACTTAGACATTTGGCTTGACTCTGCGCTCAAGTGGAGCTTACATATCAACGAGATGCGTCCAAAATGTATCAGGCTGCTCAACATTTTGAAGGTATGTGCAGGAAGTACCTGGGGAGTTCATCCCAAACACTTAAGACGGCTCTACATCTCTCTTATAAGATCTCGTGACTACGGAAGGTTTTTGTATGCTAAAGCGGCAAAGACACACTTAAAGAAACTGGTAGCTTCATTCGTAGTACACCTATCCATGTAATGGAGAGCGAACTGAGCCATCCACCTTTGTTCGAAGATTTTGGCTTGGTTGTAGATATTGGTTGAGACTTGTTTCACTCCCCAATAATAACTTACCGCTGTTGGAAAAATTGTCAAATAAGGTTAACTATTGGAGATATAGATCAGCGTCCTTATTGATCGAAATTCATAACTTTCTTAAGGACAAAGAACTTGACCGCAGTCCTGGCCTGGAGATGTTCCTTTTAGACACATGGATATCTAATATTGATGTAGATAGTCATATCAAATTGCAGATTGGGGGACTGAAGTCCGCCAAGTGCAATTAAGATACTATCATTTTGAAGTCTCTCACTTTGCATGAGCTGGGCAGTCCATATTCTGGTCACTATAAACTGTTTACTGATAGATCTAGGGGCAAATAGGGCGTTGGAGCTGCGGTCTTCGATCCTCAAACAAATGCATCATTTAAAGCCAAACTGGGAATGGGTATATCCATCATGAGAGCTGAGTTGTTTGCCATATTAGAAGCAGTCCGGTATATTCAATCCATGTCACACAAAAAGGTTGTTGTGCTGCCGGATTCGATGAGCACACTCCAACACCTAATTCGCTGTGTTTCCGGGGAAAGAGGCTTACCTATTGCATATCAAATTCTTGATATTCTAGTCAACCTAGAAGATCGCGATAGTATCAAGTTACTATGGGTGCCCTCGTGCATTGGATGGAGGTGAAACGAAATTGCAGATGACCTGGCTAAAGAGGCAGTTTGTAATGGTCAGAGTGTGCCTTGCAAACCTTATTTTACAGAGGTGTTTCAATCTGTGAGGCAAGTTTGTTTGACGAAATTTTGCTGAATGCTCGAATTACAAAGGACTATGGTATAGAACCATTCAAAGTGAGCCACATTTAAAACCATGGTTTGACAATGCTTGCCTCTCCAGAACTAGTTTGGTTGAACTAGATTGCGTTCAGGGATTACATTCCACTCAACAAATTCTACCACATGATTGGGAAAGTGACATCTCCTCTGTGCACTTTTCAGTAGCAAGATCTTTACCAACAGTCTTTATGGAGGGCAGATAAACTGCATATTGGCTGAACCAGTGGCAGATGAAGCTAGAATATTGTACAAGTTTTACACAGTATCATTGGGCAGTAGAACTTAGTTTTAAATGTTGAATAATTGTTTACATTTGTGTAATATTATGAAGCTGGCATAGTCTACAAGAGAGACTGAAACTGAAGCCTCAAAAAAAAAACAAAAAAAATGCTCAAAGCTACTGCCTAGCAAATGATAACTTTGAAGCGATCCCTGGATTTGTTATTATCAGTAACGTATAAAGTTCTTGTTCGCATAAATAAGTTGTCATAAACATAGGCGGTTCCTTAAATTGTATTATACTGAGGAAATTTTTGCGAAAAAAAGTTTTTATGTATGGAACGCTGGCGAGTTATTAACTAAACTTTATCGATGCTCAGAAGCAGGCGCGCGTGGAATGGTGCCATGATATGATTGACCGATTCAAAGCGGTTTCTTCCCACCGCGTTTACGAGATAATAACAGGTGACGAACCTTGGATTTATTATTATGATCAAGAAACAAAGTGCCACACAGTAGTTAAATTCTGAAAATACTTGGAAATGGGGCCTCAAGTAGCGATGCCCGATACGTATCGATATATTAGTGTATCGATACAATCGATTACGATACTTCGATATTTGTATCGATACACGCCAATGCAATATTTGGCTGTATCATATCGCTTAATCGGAATATCGCAACAAAAATATCGCAACAAAATTCCTATTTTAAATAATGATTCAAATGTAAACAAACTTTATGTATTCCACCGGATCACTTGTATTTAAAATCGGCCTACAGTATTGAATATGATGCGGGTAAGAAGTTAGATGAAAATTACGGCTTTGTTGATTTTACAGTGCAATTAGTTTGCAGCTAATCTTTTTAAGTTGATTCATACCGTTGTCATGGCTCCATCGGTGAAATCGAATGTATGGTCATTTATTGTAAAGAGTGATTAGGGTGCGAAATGCAATTTGTGTTTGTCAAATGTTAAAACGAAGGCTAACACAACTAATTTATAACTACATTTAAAAAGGCACAATAAAGAGACTGTGTGCTGAACAAATTCAAAAAGTAAGTACTTATTACAGTCATTATATCTTATGAACTGAACTTCTAAAAATAGATAATTGCAGCCATGTCTTTCATCTATTTTTAGTTATTTTTTAAATATAAATAGCTTAAGTACTAGTAATATTAAATCAGTTAAAAATATTCATCTATTGGCATTGTGGGTGTCCATTTTTTTAACGGCTACTAAAGTATGTTCAAGTTATTTGTGTTCAAGGGATTTTTGATTCGATATTTTCGATACGATATTCAGCAGGCATACGATATGTATCGTATATCGATACAATCAGTTGTGATACATTACGATACGATATAGCGATACAACGCGACGTAGCGGGCATCGCTAGCCTCAAGTCAGAATTTAGAGGTCATATTTTTATTAGTCAGCTATTGACTTGACTAACAATTCTTGTGATATACAGAAAATCTCTAGGCTAGATAGATAGACGATGGTAGAGAGTTCCTTAAAGAGATGTAATAAAAAAAATAACCTTTAGAATATTTATTTTTTCTCAAAACTTTCTGGGTGTCCCGTATGGACAGGCCACTTTACATCAAAACGTCTCCTAAAAACATGAAAAGTTCTAAAATATATCTTAAAAATTTTCATAATTTTAATTTGGCAGTAAAATGCCATTATTAAATTGGCCATAGGCTTGGTTAAGTTTTGTTTTAGTTCGTTGGCTTTAATTCGCAATACTAAATATAAAATTTCCCTAGGTTCATCAACATCCTGACAAAATAGTTAATTATTGGCTGAAGCTTATTTCAAACCTTCTGGTTTGAAAATAATATAAACTTGAACTCTATTTTCACTTAATATAGAAACGAGTGCAATAAAATTTGTAAATATTTTGACACAATGTACTGTCCCATAAGATTGATGTCGTATTATTTTTCTTAATCAACATTTAATTTATACTTCTACAAAGCCACCTAAAGTATTTATGTTTGACTGCTATAATTTCGCGTTTCCTAAAAAATAAATTCTACATTTAATATTTGAACTACTTTATTTTCAATTCTCAAAAAATGTCACCCTTAAAATGACAATACTTATTTGATACGTAACTAGCGACATGCCCCGGCTTCGCACGCAATTAATGCGAGTTCATGTAAAAAAACTTAACTTTAATGTGGACTTTTACAATGAGACATAGTAAAAGCTTTTTTATAATTCGTATCTAAGCTCCTTGATATAACCCTTCGTTAAACAAAGATCCCTCGAAAGTCTCAGATTTATTTTTATCCCAACCCCAAATTTAGAACTTAGTATCTATTATTAAATTCTAGTTAAGTTTATTTATTCATAAAACAAGCAACGGAACATAAAGGAAAAGCCTTGTTTTTTAAATAAAATAAAAAAAATTATTGACAGGTTTGTGAAATACAGACTCCTATTAAGACTTTGACGCGAAACCATTGCAATGACAGTTTTTAGTCCTCCAACTCACTTGATGAACATGGAAAATCAAGGCGAAATAGTTGCGCATCTGTCCCAGCTTAGAGTAACCTATTTACTCCACATTTAAAAAAGTGAAGCTTACATTTTCATAGCAAATTGACAAAGATATTAGGTATTAAGTGTTGATCTTAATTTTATTTAGTAGGTTAAGATCAACACTTAATACCTAATAATAAATAGACGCTGATGAAGATCTTGATGTCTGTCGATCTTGATCGTTCTTTACTAGTTTTCTCGTACACTGGGGTAAGCATACTTTGCTAGCGTACCTATGCGTAAATGTTGTTTGTTGCGAAAGTCTTGAATTTGGATAGGCACGTGGGCAGAAAGCAAGGTACGGCCGTGGACTGTCAAGACGAGTTATGAGTTAAGAATTTCGGACGTATTGGTTATTTTAATAAGAAGTCAATTAACTGTACTGTGTAGATGTAGTATATAAATATTTAAGACACTTAGTACTGTAAAATGTGGTACTTTAGATCCTTGAAAATATTTACTGTGCTGGACAGTCATAAATAAAGTAAAATACATTAATGAAACAGAATAGCTAAAATAGATTTCATACACACGATTAAGTACGATACTATTTTAAAGGAGATTCATGCGGTTAAAAAGAACAGTTGTAGTTGATTAGTAGAACCTGTTACAAATGTTGGGGTCTGGAAAGATCGTGTCAAAGTATTTTTAATTTAAAAAGGCTCCACCCAATACCATTATCATTATAAGAAAGTAATCTACAATTTCGGGAATACCTAAAAGAATAGGTCGTTTTCAAAATGAAGTTAGACAATGTCGATATTTTTCAACATGCGATATAAGCATTAGTTGGGATTTTACAAATCTTCCACCAATAGAAACAGAAATGCGCTACATTTGCGCATGTGCAACGATACATTAGTCTGCGTTTTGGCGCGCTTGATTCGATACTAATGTAGTTTGTTACCAATTTCAATTAAAGTTATTATAAGTAGTTCTTTATTTCGTGATATGTTCAAATAAAATTGGCTATTTTAAGAAGTAGCCACGCCTTTTTTGTCCATATCGACAAACGATATTTTGTCATTGATCTGGCCAAGCCACATAATGACGTGCTAGTCGATCATTTGATGAAATCGAACATTTCATGAAGTGGTAGGTAAATTCTACTATGGCCACATCTCCACGTCCACGACTGATCGTTCAATATTTAGAAAAGTTTTTTTTAATTTTTTATATTACTGTTAATGCCGTTTCTTTTCATTTTAATTGTATTTTACTTCTCTTGTTTTACTAATCAGTTATAAATAGTGCGTCCAAGAAGTCATGACATTAAACGAGGCGCCACTAGTAGTAATCATGGCAGCACTAATGAGACTAAAAAATTATATTAAATTAAATAAAAATTTAATGTTTTTTACTCAATAATAATAATAATACACTTTATTGCCAAACCAGTTACAAAATTAAAATACACTTAGATTAAAACTACAAAAAAATAGAGATTGACAATGTGGGCGGCCTCATCACTAAAAGAGTGATCTCTTCCAGGCAACCCTGAAATTCATAAATTACAAATTTTCTAGAACTACTGTTGGGCAGTGCATTTTAGCAAGGTACTGGAGTAGACAAATACATGTATAATACATACATAAATACCATCATTAAACTTTTGTAAAAAATATTTCTATTGTATACCAATACACAGAGATAAGAATAGAGTGAATAATCACATAGAAAGATAATAATTCTTTACATTTGTTTTCAATGCCTAAGTGTTTTTACCGAATGTAAAGAAGCAGGGAGTGAATTCGATAAAGAAGTGGCTTTCACCGTGAACTGATAAGTATGTGTGCCTAGGCCTAGGAGTAGCCAGCAAAAAGATACTAGCTGATCGCAAGATACGTTCATGGTGCTGATGCCGAAAACTAAAACGTTCTTTTAAATAGTGTGGCAGGATGGATTAACTAATCATGATAGTAGTAATGTAGCGATGACTTTACTTTGACGTTATTTGACTCTCGTAGTAAAGTGGAATATAATATGAGAATACAATGGCATGTACCTCAAACAAAAGTTTTGAGTAGATGTCACTAAGATCAAGTTCTTACGTTATAAAACGTTGTGTTTCAAATAGTGGTAAAATGAAATAATCTATACAAAATCACCACGAGAAACAAACCTGTAACAAATTTCTGGCTATCCTGGATTAAACATGTACCGAACGCGTCATCAGTACTTTCATTTTATATTGGCCATATCCATGGAGGGAGGGCAGTGTGTTTTGTGGTGCCATCAAATTGATATGCTATGCATTAGACGAACGTCTTCCTAACTACAACATTAGCAACAAACTTTTCCAATTTGACAATTTTTGTTTTAATTTTTATTGTCCTCCGTTTCTTTTAAAATGACGGCACTAGATTTTGGCGTAATGCAATTGTGGCAGTGCAAAAGCCCCTCTTTTATTCTACAAGATATTTCGACACTCTAACAGATAAAGAAGGTAAAATAAATAAAAGACTTGTATATTTATGAATTTTTTATTTCTAAATTGTATTTTCTACTTTTATATGCTTTGTTTGTATTGCATGGGAGGCAAATTTTCATTTTCTAGTCACTAGACATTAGTACCTTTGAATATTCCGCTAATTATGTTACGCCAATCAAACACCGTTATTCTTATTGAGTAACCCAGAAAACATATCTTTTCAAAATGTTTGTGGTTTACAAACAATTTATTTACGAAGTTCTACCACACTTAAACCTTGTAAGTTAACACTATTTGCACAAAGACACGGTAACCAACGTTAAGTCCAATCTCAGTTCTTGGGAAATGATGGAAAATGACGTCCTTTGGCCTACTTTCTTTACTACCAGCTCTGTACAACAAGTACATTGTAAAGCACCATAAACGCAAATTAATTATTATATTTGGGAATTGACAGATTATGTTACGGGAATTGATCAACGCAAACTCTTCACTCGTCAATCATTGAAACCGTAATGGCAGATCGAGCTGATTGATTGAAAATTAAATTAAATTTTGCGTTTTATGGCAATCAGCTGAAGTTACTACACAATAACTATTTCTGTCAATTTCAAGTATAAATATAATAAAAGTAGTTTAAACATGATTAAAACATTGAAAGATGACCTAAAACCGTACATCATTGATAGAACATAGTGTCGTCATGCATCGTTCACATTGAATGACATATGACAATTGTACGCCCGAAAAGTAGCAACGGAGCTGTCATTATCAAAAAGTTCTAACCATAGACATAATTCCTAGTTTTTTTGTAAGAAGACTACCTGCTATGCTTAGATTACAAACTTTTGATGGACTATTGTAAAAGTCCAAGTATTATAATTCACTAAATGGAAACACTTGCTCTTTACTACCGAGTCTTTTTCTAATTTACAAGAAAGCTTTGTAAATCCTTACCAATAATAAAGTAAAATATTTCTTTAGCCTAATCTTAATAATTCATGTAATTTTAAAATGAGATAATGTAACACTTAGATACAAGTTAACACGAGATTACAGCAAATAGTTCGGAGTGCATGCCACCTGCCCATAAGCGGCACTGGCGCTAGCACATCTAGACGAGATATACTTGACTACAGAACGTGTCACATCAGTCTACATTGAGAAACACTTAGAACGTTTCTTCTTTGTATTTTCTATATGATGATACCGAAGAGTATGGATGCAATTTTCAGATAAACCTGGTAAACAAAAGCAGCACTTATGTAATCTATTTAGTAATTGAATAAATTAACAGGGGTCATAAGAAAAACAACTAAGATTTATAAAAGTAATATTTATTGAACAGAATCTCAATATTCTGCATCCATAGCAGGTAGTCTTTATACAAAAAAAAACTAGGAATTATGTCTATGTTTAGAACTTTTTGACGCTGACATCTCTTGCTACTTTTCGAGCGAACAATTGTCATACGTCACTTCAATGTGAATGATGAATGATAACACTATGTTCAATCAATGATGTACGGTTTTAGGTTATGTTTCAATGTTTGAATTATGTTAAAACTACTTATATTATATTAATACTTGAAATTAGCAGAAATAGTTATTGTGTAGTAACTACAGCTGATTGCCATAAAACGCAAAATTTATTTTAATTTTCAATCTATCAGCTTGATCTGCCATTACGGTTTCAATGTTTGACGAGTGAAGAGTTTGCATTGATCAATTTCCGAAACATAACCTCTCATTTACTAACAAGTGCTGTGTAGTGAATGAGAAAGTAGCCGAAAGAACGTTATTTTCCATCACTTTCCAAGAACTGGGATAGGACTTAACAATGGTTACCGTGTCTTTGTGCGTATAGTGCTTTGTGCTTACAAGGTTTAGTGCTTTGTGCTTACAAGGTTTAAGTGTGGTAAACCTTTGTATATTGTTTGTGAGCCACACAAGAAATGTTTTCTGGTTTACTCAATGTGAATAACGGTGTTTAATCGGTGTAACATAATTAACAGAATATGAATAAAAGATACTGATGTCTCGCTTCTGGAAAATAAAATTGTGCGTCCTGTGCAATTCAAACAAAGCATATAAAAATATAAAACAAAATTTAGAAATTAAAAAAAAATCATAAATATACAAGTCTTTTATTTATTTTACCTTCTTTATCTTTTAGATTGTTAAAATATCTTGTAGAAAAGGAGAGGGGCTTTCGCGCTGCCACAATGGCATTACCTCAAAATCCAATGCCATCATTTTAAAACTAAGAAACGAAGGACAATCTAATTATTTTTAAAAATAGTTGTCAAATTGAAAAGTTCCTCAAGTTCCTAGTTCCTAGTGTTGTAGTTAGGAAGACGTTCGTCTGATGCGTAGCATCACTAGTTAGTTTGTGTCTGCATCAGACAATTCTCGGCACTCACAAAGGCTGCTGTCTCTATGACTATCGTCCTTTCCTACATGGATGCCCAATTCATCTGTCATTGTAGAAACAGAACATTCGTTCAAAAACTCTAGAATTTCCAGTATGTAAATTGTGAATCGTTTTTCCTTGGAAATATTATTCTACACTCAAGGAATGTCTACCAATTAAAATTTTTTTGTCTTCCTTTATACGATTCATGTACATAACACTCCTCAATATAGTATGTATATGAGATCCTTTTGTGAATTGTTGCTTAATTTCTTGATGTATGGTGATGGATCTATGTTTCACCTACTGTTATAAAACGATGTTCTA
Source organism: Marasmarcha lunaedactyla (assembly GCA_923062675.1). NCBI lineage: Eukaryota > Metazoa > Arthropoda > Insecta > Lepidoptera > Pterophoridae > Marasmarcha > Marasmarcha lunaedactyla. The sequence continues at coordinate 3,462,660 of OV281339.1, read as the reverse complement.
TCCTGTTGAAACAACGTGAAACCTGCCTCTGAAGTAGTCACACGCATGTCATTTTTATCTACAGTCAATTAAGGTGGCACCCATCACGCGGAGAGCTTCTTCACATCTAAATGTTGATGTAAGATATTGCGCACATGTTCATCTAAAATGCCTACACTCTCGAATATGTTGCTCAGTTTAACTCTTCGGTCGTTCAATATTATGACAGCGATTTTAGATCATCTCTGGAGTAGTGACCTCAACAGATCTGCACTTTCTGCACCACTTGTGCTTGTAGGACCACACCAAAATCTATATACCACTAATGAATTATTTTAATCTATGGAGCAGAATCCCCATAATATTCATCAAATCTTCATTTCGTTTCCGCAATAGCTTTTTTGCCCAAAATCAATGCTTATTCAAAACACGAAATTAACTTTTCTCCATCTATGCGCAAATGTGTTCAATTTTTTTTCTTTATTGGCTTCAGACAAAAGCTTATCATTCCGCTTAGGTATTTTTCAGGGTATTAATGGAAGTGCACACTGCAATAGCCCAAATCAATATACAATGTGAAATTCTTCAATGCCACCTGGAGGGAAAGTACTCAGGATACTGGAGATAGCAAGTTTTACTCTTAGGAACCATTCCTTTATTTTTAAAGTAGAAAAACTGCACTCAATATTATTTGGAAGTAAGCTTGCCGCCCACGGGAATGAATCCGGCTAAAATCTGATAGGGTGGACTAGTGGCTATAGCAATTAATTAAAACGTAAATAATACTTGAAAACATTGCGTTTACTTGTATATGACAAAATATATTTCATAATAATGACAATGCACATCAAAAGTAAAAACATAATACAAATTCAAATGCAGTGCATCATAGACAAGTATACGTGGACAGCATCACGACCTTCCAACACCTTCTCCTGATGTTCACTCATGTTGCCGAGACACGTTTCTTTACATGCATTAATCTTGCACAGTGTCTTTTAAACTTTACTTTTGACAATGGTTTTGTCATTACGTCAGCTAACTGAATTTTTGTGGGACAGTAGGTAATATTTATTAATCCATGCACGAGGTGTTCATGTATAAAATGGTACCGCACGTCTAAGTGATACGACCTTTTGTTGACATTCATTTCATTTCATTTCATTATCAACATGCAAATTTATTTTTATATCCAAACCGGTTATTACTTGTAGATTTGAGATACAATGCCTCTTTGCAACAGTCTGCTGCGGCTATGTACTCGGCTTCAGTCGACGATAGCGCTACTATAGGCTGCCTCTTTGATGCCCATGATATTGGTCCATCGGCTATCATTAGCACGTAGCCAGAAGTGCTTCTTCGCGTCAATGGGTCTCCAGCATAACCCGAGTCGCTGTAAGCATCGATGATCTCTATTGGTTTGTTTCGTTTGAACAAAATGCCTTTCTCTTTGGTTCCCACCAAATATTTGGCTTGACTTTTCTTACGTCTTCTCTAGTGGGGTGTCCGACCTTGCTGCTAACTAGATTGACCGCTTGTGCGATATCTGGTCTGGTTCTGGACGACAGGTACAGTAAACTTCCCACTGCTTCCCTATAGGGATATTCCTTCTCCTGGGCAGTTTCCTGTATCGACTTCGCTACTTGCGGGCGTGTCCGAAGGTTTGTCATTTGTCATGTTGTATTTTTCCATTACGTCATTTATGTAGGATCTCTGAGTAAGAATTATTCCTTCTTTTGAGTTTTTTATTTCCATACTCAGATAAGTACTTGGATTTTCATTCTTTTTCATTTCGAATTTGGTTTTAAGTTTGTTCAAAATAACTTCGATCTTTTTCTTGTCTTTTCCTATGACAAGTCCCGTCATCCATGAATAGTCCGATTATTATTGACTTATCTTCGTTTACCAAAACGCCTCGATCTGTTTTGATTGTCGTGAATCCCAAATCAACCACCGCTTGGGCAAAAGTTTTGTTGCATGCAAATGGAGCTTGTTTTAATCCGAACAACAATTTTTTTAATCGGTACTTCAGTAGTATTGCAGTCAGTCTCATAGCCAACATCATATAAACTTCATCCGTTAACTCTCCGTATAAGAAAGCTGTCTTGACGTCAAATGTCATGAAGTAGTAAGCCTTAGATGCGGCAATTGCTAATTGCTGATTGACCTACTACTGGGCTATAAATGTCTTCGAAATCCAGGTTTTCTTTCTGCTCGCATCCACGTACGACTAATCTAGCCTTGTACGTACCGTCATCTTTAATCCGAAATACCCATTTGTTTGACAGTATTTTGTATCCTTTTGGCTTCTGACTTGTCAACTAATACCCAGGTGATATTTTTCTGTAATGATTCCATTTCAGATTGTATCGGCTTCTCCCAATTTCGTTTGTCGGTGCCAGTCACAGCTTCTTTGTATGTGAGTAAAGACCAGTCATAGTCGTCATTATTTTCTGACGTAAACATGGTCATGCAGCCACTTAACTCATAATCTTTAGATGGACTAAAGAGGACGAGGAGGAGGAGGAGATGGACTAAGCTGGTGGTCTCACGTCTCTTTGTGGTCTTCCACTTGAGGGAGCTGGTTCATCAACAAGATCTTGACTAGAGCCGGAATAAAAGAGTTTAGGTTCCTGAAAAAATAAGTTCTGCATTAATTTTGTTTCTTTTTTCTGGAATTTCAATTTCAATTTGTTCTGTTTCAGATTCTGGAATAAGATCTTTGCGTTTCTCAGCAGGCAGTACTGCCATAATGCATCTCTTCGATTACTTTTACATCTCTGCTGATAACAACATCATTCCTTTCGGGTATATGGATTCTTAAATCTTTTGTATATTCCACATATTCCAAGAATACTACTTCTGTGGCTTTGGCTGTGAATTTTCCTCTTTGGTTTTTGTTCATCACAAACGTTCTATTTCCGAGTACGTGTAGGTGATTTTCTGATGGTGTTCGTTGTACCCAATTCTCATATGGGGAATTTCTTCTGACAGCAAAGAGTATGCAGTGTTTACTGCTTCTGCCCAAAAAAATTCAGGGATATTGGCATCTAGCATCAGACATCTTGCTTTATCCATCAGCGACCGATTTTTTCTTTCACTCATGCCATTTTGCGGTTGGGTATAAAATGCAGATAATCTTCGGCTTATACCGTTATTTTTGAGGAATTTGTCAAACACTTTAGACCAGTATTCGCCTCTATTATCATATTGTAGATTTTGAATTTTCTTCTTATGAAACAGTTCAACATAGGTTTTATATTCCTTGAATTTATCGATTACTTCGCTCTTTTCTTTTAAAAAATATACACAGCAGTATCTTGTATAATCGTCAATACATGTTACGAAATACTTTCATCCGGCTATTGATTAATTCTCAAATGGGCCACACACGTTACTATGAATTATCTGGAGCACTTCGGTAGAGATTATTTGTCCATAGCTTTGGAATGGTAGGGTGAAAAATTTTCCTTTGATACAAGTCTCACAGGTACCCAAAGGTACAAAAACTTTAAAATCGAGTCCTCGCATCATTTTATTTTTAACCATTTCTTATAAGTCTCTTTCATTTACGTGACCTAATTTCTTGTGCCATTTCATAATTTCGCTTTCATCACTTGGCGTGAAGTTTGCTGTCTCTTCCGGCTTATCAAATTCAAGATAGTATAATCAACTTCTTCTGTTAGCTTTTAATACAGTTTTCCCGCCTTTTGTGACACTGGCTTGTACCTTTTCAAATAGAACCTTATGATGATCCGTAATTTAGCTTGCAGAAATTAGATTATTCGACAAATTAGGTACGTATAATGTGCCAGAAAGACTAATTTTAAAGCGTCGATCCTTTGTATAAAGTTCGGCTTTTCCTTTCCCTTTAACTTTGGTCGTATGCATTTCTGAAGCTAGCTTTAGAGTGTCAGTCACGGGGATTAAGTTATCGAGTATACTTTTATCACCCGTCGTATGTGACGTACAGCCACTGTCAAGACACCATAAATTGCCTTTACATTTCGACGTTCCTGTTGTTAAACAGATATTATGTCTTTTCTTGAACTTTAGTTTCATTGGGGTTATTGGTTCTCTTCTTTGACCAACAAGCTTCTGTGGAATGCCCTTTCTTATTGCAGTCCTTGCAGAATTGTACCTTTTTCTTCGTCTTTGTATAGAATGCTTCTGAAGTCTGAGGTTCACTCGCTTCGGTTTTCCTTCTTGCTTCGTATTCTTCTACGATTTTTATTTTTAATATGTCAGGACTTGGAAGAACATCTCTCGACTCAATTGCCGTTCGGAAGCTATCGAAATTTGTAGGTAAACTGTACAACATCATTATGCTTAATAACTCTGAATGAATTTTTACATCCATGTCTTCTAATTTACCTACTACATCCATAATCCTAGTAATTACTGAGATGGTCTCTCACATCTTCTTGTGGAGTCATTTTCTTCAATACTAGTTGCTTTAATAGCGTAGCCATTCTTGCTGGCCCTGAACTTTGTTGTACAGACTTTAGTTGGTCCCATACCTCCTTGGATGTATTACGCCCTTTAATTTGTTTAAGTTCTGGTGGAGATATAAGTAAAAATAGCTCTGACCTTGCCTTTAAGTCTTCCTTTAGGCCACTAGCGTTTTCCCACAAATCGTATCTTATGAGAATCGCCTGTGTTTGTGAGCACCAGGTATCGTAATTTGATTTTTTTAACGGTTATATGCTTCTGATACTCGAGCTCATTTTAAAATTTTATTTTTTTCATTTAGTTACTATTTTAAATACGTTTCTTCCATTTGCCACTAGATATTCATGTAATCACGCTCTGCTACCACTGATAGGGTGGACTAGTGCTATAGCAATTAATTAAAACGTTAATAATACTTGAAAACATTGTGCTTACTTTTATTATTATTATTATTATTATTTTGTTTTATGGCAATCAGCTGTTGTTACGACACAATAACTATTTCTGCCAATTTCAAGTATTAGTATACACACGTACTACACGAGGTTAATAATTTTGTAGCGATCAGTTGAGTAGAACTTGCAGTATCTCGAGAATTGAGTTACCTTGAACAATACAAAAACAGGGGGATGAAATAAGTTTTTACAGATATTTTTAACATAGAAGAGTATAATTTATAAAGGCGTCTGGCCATTGTTAAGAAGAATATTAGCAATAGGGGATAACTTTTTAGCAACGGAGGACGGTAGTGGGATGTCTTCAAATTTTGAAAGAATGTTCAAAACTAGGGAAATCAGGAGTTCTAAAAAATTGTCATTAGGGGAGCAGGAAGAAGTAGTGGGGAAGGCATTATCAGATTTAGTAGATGGAGGGTTAGCAATAATAGCATTATGGGCAATTTTGTCATAGCCTGGAGATAAAGACGGACTGGGTTTTGATGGTTTGTATATTGTTTTTTTGTAAGAAAGATTCAGTGAAGGAGAACTTTTAGAAGCATCTGCGTACGATTTTTTAACTGAAGGGAAGAGGGATGATGCTTCCTTGAATGATATGTTCTTTTGGGACATGGTGATTTTAATATTCTTTTGCCGGGAATGTTCCGGGCAAGATTTGTCAGTTGCTAAATGAGGGCCTGAGCATTGCAGGCAGGAAACTTCAGAGGATGCAGGACAAGAGTCACCTGAGTGAGTTTGTGCACATCTGAAGCAACGAGCACTGGATCGGCATTGGGCTTTCACATGGCCAAATCTACAACAGTTTAAGCATTGTATGGAAGGCAAAATGTATGGATCAACGGTTAATGATGAGTTAAAAATAAACACTTTATCAGTTAAGCATTGTCCAGAGAAAGTGATCACTACAGAACCTGTGGGGGTCCAAGTGGAACCAGACTCCATGGACACTTTTCTGTTTAAGCGACGCGCCTTCAAAATTGTTATATCACCTTGGCTTGTGGAGATTGTTGATGCAACTTCCTCCATAGACCATGAAGTTGGGATCCCGCGGATCAGCCCCATTCTTGTTATATTATATGTAGGAATTAAAGCTATATAGTTATGGATTTAAGACTCGGGTTTCTGAGAAACTCGTTTGCTGCACATGCAGATGAGAATTCCACAGAGACCCGATTTCTGCCAACACTCTTTATACCATCATTTTTAATATTTTTTATGTTTGATGTAAATAAAAATTTTCCAAAATTTAAATGATTAAATGTACTGCCTGACTTAGGGTGAGTTTCTGACCTGGACACATGAACAATGAAAGGACCTTTGTCAGAAGGATGGTAAGATTTTTCTTCTAAAAGACTTGGATGAGTGTAAATAAGGTTATTGGTTTGAGATGGAAGAGCATTCGAAACAGATTTTTTAGGAGTAGGGGACGAATCCCGATTTATACTTGGACGTTTTCTTGTTTGCACATGTTGAGAGAAAGGATCAGGGGAGTTGTTGACATCAGAAAACGGGATTGGGTCTGGGGGCTTAGGAGGGATTGGAACACAATCCATGCTCATTAAGAGCTAGATAATTCGTACAACCACTTACCAGGCGAGGAAGAGAAAAACAGAAATACTTAAAATAACTCAATGATGATAAAAAAATCACCAAAATAACCGACAAATAACGAAAACCGTGTGTACACCGCAAACGAAAAATTGACAGTCCCCTTGTAATATTTACAAAGTGTGAAAGTCTATTTTTCTTTGTTTACATTGTTTTGTTGCCTGTTGTGTGGTGTTTACTTTTACATGAGAAAAATATATTTTATAATGACACCGCACATCAAAAGTAAAAACATAATACAAATTCAAATGCAGTGCATTCATAGACAAGTATACGTGGGCAGAACCACGACCTTCCAACAAAATCCAAAAAAATTACATCCTTTATTTTTCAGGTCTATCTAACAAGCATGGCGGTTTAAATGTAACAAATACTATGAAAACTTATACATTCTATTACAATAACTAGAACAAGATAAAGTATCCTTTTAATAATAACTATTACCATGTCAGTTGGCACTGCAAAATTAAACCTACATGGATTTAAGTACCTACATGATTGCAAAACTGGTAATAAAAATTTATAATGTAATAAAAATTAAAACACTTTTAGTTAGGAAATCTAGAAATGCCATGCATGGGTCACGCACGTCGAATTATTAATGTTTACCAAAAATATTGATAGCAAAAAAGTATTGATAGTTTTAATTTTTATTGAGAATGAGAGTGAATGATTAAATTGATTATAGCAGATTACGTATCAAACTTTGGGCTTTGTTCAGAATTGTTATCAGGAGTAATCCCTCTGCAAAAGCAATGTTCATTTAGCCAATCAGCTTACATTATTTGTCAATACAGCCTATAATGAATTGTCAATAATGATAAACATAGTTTCGATTCGGAACGTAATGTTAAAAATAAAAAAGTACGGTCGACTCAGTGAACGGAATCTGAAAATGTCTTTCTTTTCAAAGCAGCACGTGTAGGACGCTCACTACTGTACATTTTCTGAAAGTTCATCTTTTATTTAGGAAATAATTAGGTACAGTGCCTGTTGCCTCTATTTGATTTTCAGTGAATGCAACAGTGTTAAAATATAAGTTTTTGTAATTCGATACCAGTGGTCACGTTTCAGACGTGGATGGAAAATTGTACAGAACACAAAAATCTTCATTCTTCCAAATTAAATTTAACACCGCGTGCAAATTGAAATCTTGCTCTTCCTCTATATCATTAATGTTGTTATTGCAGTGTATAACAGATTCAAGATGCCGTCAGATGCAAAAAAACGAGCTCAACAAAAGAAAAAAGAACAGGCTAGTAATAGGAATAAAAAAACTGTGGCTAGAGTTGGCAATGACGAGAATGGTACAAACGGTTCTGCCGTTGAAGATAGAGAGCTTACTGCTGAAGGTGAGGAGTAACTGACTCTAATCATCTTAGAAATAATAATTTAGAGAAAATGTATGTGGTAAACAGTTATTTTTTTAGGTCAAGCAAGGAAATCTGCTGTAAATTATTTTATCCTTTTACTGTCAAATTTATGGACTGACTAATGTATGACTTCTACAGGAATTATTTTTGCTCTGTGAAAACACCATTGTGAAGTGGTATTGCCACAGATGCAACTTTTTAATCAAACATATTCCCTTATACAGTATTTTATATAATTTTTGACTACTCAGTTTTTAAATTATAATAATAATAACTTTATTTTCATTAAATTCAAGTTTTACAGGGTTATCATCTGGGGTCCTCTGTTTAGCTCAGAATGACTGTGTTAAAGGGTCCCACTCTTCCATACATTATTTTAAAATATAAAGTTATATCAATAAATAATAAATGAATAAATAATAATAATGAAATGATGTGAATACTTAAATGGCAAATTTTAGCTCGTAAAACAACATAATGTGATTTATTAGTTCTGTAAACTTAAATATCTAAACTTTATCAATTATTCTAAACTTTTTTAAGAGTGAAAGTTTAGAGACAATATTATTAAATAGATGAATTTACAAATGCAATTGAATTAAACAATAAAAATTATACAATATTAATTCTATTTAATGTAATGACAATAATATTTTTTTTAAGTATTATGTATACATTAACAACCCCGATGCATGATTGTGAGTGTGTGTGTGTGTGTTTGTGTGAGTGTATGTGTGAGTGAGTTTGCGTGTGTTGTGTGTAATGTCATGCATGTGTGTACATTCCTCATATTTTAAAGATTTCAAATAATACATCTAGTTTCTGTTTGCATTTGGAATAAAGATTGCCATATATATTTAATTTTCTGTTTACATAGTTGTATAGCTGTGCTGACCGTTTATTAAATTGCATGCTAGCAAAACTTGTTTTAGTTTGTGGGATCTGGCAAACTATGTCTTTTCTTCTTTTATTTTTAATGTACAATTTTCTAATAGATAGGAGGCCACTAATTTGATACAGGGTTTCTGTGGGGTATCTTCCTTTTTTCAAGAAAATAGTCTTAAATAAGGCCTATTGTGCTCTTTGAATGTTAAAAATTTTTGTTTCATTGGTACCACCCTATACCGGTATGCAATATGTTATTTTAGATTCTACCAGAGCAGTTTATTTTTGATTAATAAGTTTATTGGGTTCTGTTTTTGGTACAACATGCCTTAATGTATGCCTATTACTTGCATGTTCTAAATGTGGATGCCAACACAATCTCTCATCAATGAGATCCTAAGTATTTAGTTTGAGTCAATTTATTAATTTTTGAACAATTACAGGTTAAGTCGTTACTATTATCACATGCATGTATTTTAACGAAAAAGTTTTCATTAGGTTGGTTTTTATTTAGTATACTGAAGCAGATATAATTAGTTTAAGTGGTATTTAGTGTAACCATATTGTGTCTTAGCCAGGTTGCAATGTGTTTCATGCCACCTTCTGCGTAAGATTTTACCATATCCCAGGAATCGCCCTTAAATACTACCACAGTATCATCAGCGTAAGAAAATATCTGTGCATTTATCATATTTAAATTGCAAAGCTCATTTAGATAGATCAGGAACAGAGTAGGTCCAAGCACACTACCCTGAAGCACCCCAAAAGTTACCTCCGCATTGCCACTTGTCACTGAGTCTAGCCTCACTCTCTGCTTTTGTTTTGTTAAATAGTGTTTAAAGAGCTTGAGTGGCACTCCCCTTATGCCAATATTTAAATTAAATTATTTTGTTCTTTGATTGTCAAACTTATGTACAGACAAATATATGAATAGGAATTATTTTTGTTCTGTGAAAACACCATTGTAAACTAGTATTGCCAACAAATAAAATTTTTTGGTTAAACATAATCCCTTAATATAATGTTTTGGAGTATCACAGAAAATAGCTTTATCCACTAGCAAATAGAAGATGAAAGTCCTGGAATAAAATTTCAAAGGGTAGTTATGGAATTTTTTTTTGTGAATAGAATACTTAACAAACAACTCAATTGAATAAAAATTGAAATATAGAATAATATTTTAAGTATACTAATTTGATAATCAAGTTGAGTTATTAAATTATTGTACTAGTAATAAATATTCAAACTAACAGAAATATTTTTTGCAGAGGCATTATGCCTTAAGCTTGAAGCTGAAGCTAAAATGAATTCTGAAGCCCGTTCATGTACGGGTTCTTTAGCGGTACATCCCCGCTCGAGGGATGTTAAGATAGCCAACTTCTCTATTACATTCTACGGTAGTGAGCTGCTGCAGGACACATTGCTGGAACTAAATTGTGGACGGAGATACGGTCTGGTAGGACTAAATGGCTGTGGTGGGTACCTTTCCTTTGAATTTACAATTTGTGGCAATGGGTAAAAAAATAGGTTTTTTGGTTATTTTTTTAATTAAGTTATTAGACTTTATGTACAAACAATCATGCATTAAGTCTCCGTTGTAATAAAATCTCAAATTCAAAATAAATTAATAAATTATTTGATCACTAGGCAAGTCATCATTGCTTTCTGCGCTTGGACGTCGAGAAGTACCAATCCCGGAGCACATTGACATTTTCCACTTGACTAGAGAAATGCCTGCATCTGACAAAACTGCTCTGCAGTGTGTAATGGAGGTTGATGAGGAACGGGTCAAGCTGGAAAAATTGGCAGAAGAACTGGTGCAATGCGAGGATGATGGTAAAGTTATTATTTTTAGGATTAATAAAGATCATAGTTGCAGTGCCTTTCATTAAACTAATAAAGTATGCTCTACGCAAATTTTTGAATTTAAAGATTTTTTTAAATAAAGAAAGAAAGCATATTTTATTTGATGCCATACACAATTTAACCTTAAAAGTAAAGTATGTTTAACAATAATAATTTATTTGATTATGCTGTAAGATACACGTAAGTTAAATCTGTCAATATGGTCATCAAAAAGGTCTTCGCTCAGCCTTATGCCGCAATAGGAGCCCCAATGCTGGTTTTCTAACAATTTAACAAAAATCTATCAAGTATATTATATAAAGTGAAGGAACTTGTATGGACTTATAACACTACAAATACTCATAAAACATTACAGCGAATTACATTCAAATTATTTGTATAGATATATTATACTCGACATGCTTTACTTACAATTATCCACTTTTGTCCTAAAATCACATTATATAAATATAAAAACTACAAAATTAACACAGCAATTGAATGAAATGAGTTAACATCTAACATGTTTCTTTAATTATGCATCAATCAGAAAGATTTGCGAAAAAAAGTTTTTATTTATGGAATGCTGGCGTATTAATTTATTTTGAAAACTCGATTATTAATTAGTAGAAATATATTTGGTCCAAATTTAAATTTTCCTCCAAAATTTTTTTACCAGCATTATGAAACTTTCCGTTGGGTACATTTTGAGCAAAGATTTGTTCAAAGTTCACATGAACTTGAAACCTAATGAATCATTTAAATTTAATTAATTCCATTCGCTTTGAATGGATATGTTTGCTTATCTATATATGAATGCTTTCTTGCCTTGCTATACTATTTCCATTTCTTTATTTTCTCAATGACAGCTACTGTGAAAACTTGTGCGAGCTTTTTTTACATTTTATATACATTATTTTATAAAAATATGACGTTTACAAATGAACAAGGTTATATAATACCAGAGTCGGAGAAACTGATAGGGATGGAGCTAGAGAGCATTATATCAAATTAGAACTGTCATCAAGAAAATAAAGAAATGTACATAGCATAACAGATGCGGCTTAGAATAAAAAATTATGTATATTAAATTATTAAAAAAAAATGATACCCATGAAGTTTCTTGCTAGTTTTTCATCACTAAAGGTTTTTCCAAACTGGTGGTAGTCATGCTTTATTTAAGGTCAATACTAACAAGTAATTTTCAATGTTGAGAAATAAATATTTGAATTTAGAAATTGTGTGTAGAATCCTGCCGCACAAACTAAGAATGCAGTACGCGATTTTAGACGACTTGAGAAAAACGTGTCTAATGTTTTGTTTCGAAAACTTGCGACCACATTGTCAACATTCATGTTTCTATCATGTGATCTTGATTTTTATATAATAAAAATAGTGTCATATGTAACAGTTAATTTGAGAATAAATTAACTCGGTATTTAGTATATTAATTATAATAAATACGTATATTGTTGGCTATCGGGCGTATATAAAGCAAGGTCAAAAAGGCATAACGGCTTGTTCTCAGTTACCTCCTGCATTCATGCGTAGAAAGGTAAGCAAAGAATGTACTACGTGAATATTCATATAAGCAGTAAACTGCCTCGGAAATTATGAATTTCAGTGGAAAAAGAACATAATACTCAATTACGAACTTTTATTATTAATATGAAAATGAAAATTGAAAATGAAAATTTTTAAATTCGGGTATGTTGTACAAAAACCTTCGCCTGTTTTCAGGCATCAAAGGCACCAGTTTGGAAATAATTTCAGCTTTCCTGACAGAAATATCTCGTGGAATCCACTTTGGGACTGCCTCAGTTTTTTTTTAATATACTTCCACATAAGAGAGTCCAGTGTATGTTCCGACTGATCTTCGCGAGCTTATATTTCATCGTAAAATTTCCCCTCTCTGCTTTCACATAAACCATGTTTTTTAGGTAATTCCGTGGTTCAATTTTTCGTAGCCGACTTTGTGAAGACAAATCTTTTATAATTAAAAAATATCCTCTTCATGACTTTCGTAACATTTTTTTTTATTATTGGATAATTTGACTGCTTCAACCAAATCGTCGAAATCATACCCTTTCCCTTTACGCTGCAGGGACAACTTCACCAGGTGATGGAAACTGTCCGCTGACATGAAAGAGTGTGCCCGGGTTCAAAATATTTGAAACATATTGTGTTGGTTGAAATTAAATCACTGTTAATTATGCTGATCAAAAAGGAAAAAAGACACCAATTCTTATTCTGCGCCGCACAATTATCCATCCATTGAATTACGTGTTTTAATGTCTCGATTATAAACAAAAAATGCTCGAAATGCTGAAACAATGTCCTCCTGGTTTCTGCCAGATAACGTTTCGTTCCACAGCACAGCATTATTGTTTTCTGTGTTTGGTCCTAATGGAACAAAACTTTCATTAAAAGATATAATAATAATAATATTTCTAACAATCACACCACATTATCTAGCCCAAATTAAGTATCATTAAGAACTTGTGTTATAGATACTAGATAACGGATAAATAAACTTAAGAAATATATAAACACACATAGATATTTTTTTTTCATTTATAAATATTAGAATTAAACTTAAATAAACATACATACACACCCATGACTAGAAAGCAAATATCATAAAAATATGTGCCCCTACCAGGATTCGAACCCGGGACCTCTGGCATGGAAGGCAAGGGTACTTACCTCCACACCAAACGGGCCGTCATATATAATACGTGGGCTGAAAATTGCAACTTATATTGATCAATTCACTGCAACATTATGACTTTTTGCAAGTCAACAGAATCAAAATTTATATCTATGTTTAAATCAGATTGTGCAATATCAACATCCTTGTTATACTCTGCACGTGAGCTAGTATATTTAGATTTATGAATTATATATTCCTGACAAATTTCGCAATTTTCATTCTCGGTGTGGTTTTCATTGTGCTCCTTAAAAACAGCGCACTGCGCCAACGGCGTTGTCACAATAATCAAACGATATGATGTATGAGAACTAAGTAATTATTAATCCAGTATTTAATAATGTTGAATTGCTTTATCTGTTTTTTCCAATGAAGCGCCTTCTAGTCAAGTACTAAGTAGCTACCTAATATACCTACCTCTCGTCGCGACAGCCGCCGTTGCAAGCCCACAAGACGCCGCCGTCAATCCATTGATAATATCACTTAATAATATCAGAGACTAGTAAATAACTATAGACTAACCATGTCTAACAAAATTTTGTGACTTGAAAAATAGTTGTTTTTAAGATAGAGAGATGGCGTTAGTTGTATTAGATTTAAAGTTATTTAAATTTAGTCAAAAAATGCGTAAAATAACTTAAGATGGAGCTGTTTACAAAATCATTTGATATTTCATTGCAAGTACTATCCGTAGGTATCAGGCGACAACAGACGTTGCCAGCTAGTGCATTATATTATTTGATGCTATGTTGCCGCTCTTATAATTCAGTAACAGAAAACTTTACACCACCCCGGATATTATTTGTAGTGTTACTGGGTTACTGTATTGCCAGTATATAATTTTTGCCACAAAAATACAGCATTCATCTCCACAGTATGTTCTTATCTGCCTTAACATAATAAAACGAATTTCAGTGCATTTAATTAATAGGTATATAATATTTTACTTTATTTCTTGATATCGATAAAAATTATGTCTTAATAAGTGCATAATTTTTATTTATAATGCATATAACTCATAACTATTTTGCAGTAGTTAAATAAATATTTTCTTGCTGGATTATTATTTAAAAAAATGTTCTTTATCCATCAACTTTTTTTGTTCTTTTTATTGTTGTTGCTATGGGTGTGTGTTTGTTTTGGAACTTTTCCCTGCAATTCTTTGAATTCACAATATTTCTGCTCGCCTACTGTGACTCGTGCAAATTTTATAGACGTGAGAATCTTATATATGTATAACATGTGCGTTTATCACAACTGTGATAATAAAAGCTTTTAAAAATAGGTTATTATGGCAATTAAAATAAGGAGGATGGTAGTGCCCAGGCGTCTCTGAACAAAATAAACTTATACCAGTATGTTTATGGCCTTTTGTAGTTGTTATTTTATCATCTATAAAGTAAGAATAAATTACTATCTACCTATTCTTATTGAGTAAAATTATCAAAATCAATGATATAAAATGATGACATTTTCCAATTTCAAGAAAAGAATAAATCCTACTTGCTAAGGTTTCAGGTTATTTAACAACGCCATCTAGCAGTTTTAGTCCGTACAAATATTTTGCATTACGTTTCTTGTCAATAATTCATATAAAAATTAAAAACGACAAGGTTGGTCCAAGCTATTTGAGAGTGACATCTAGTAATAGCTTGGATTTTGAGCTTTTTCCGAGTCACGAATTTTTGAAAGGAGATGGTCAGTCTATAGTTAATTACTAGTCTCTGATAATATTGAGCTTTTAGCGGTAGCCTAAAAGTCCTCACATTTCATAGGTACTTATATACAGTCCTGCAACTTACTAGCACTAAGTATGTAGGTACAAAACTCATAATTATTTAAAGGTAAACTTACCATTGAGTGGTGGCGGTGTTTGAGAAATGTTTATATTTATTGCTTTATCTTTCAGTGCACCCAAAAACTTTCTTCTTTTACTTAAAGCTTCATCCATTCTAAACACAAAGTAGTATATAAACAAACAAAAAACAGTATTTAGGTCAAGGTTATTAGTTTCGTGACGTCGTCGCGTGCCAATAAAATAATAAAACATCGAAAGTGCAAAAACTTAACACACACCGAGAAACTGGTAGTCGTCCCACTCTTGCAAAAGCAATATCTCCATATAGTTTGTCTCTTTTCACGCACAGCGCGCCCACGCACCGTTTGAAGCATTATTTAAAATTTGCGCGAATAGTGAAAAACTCAGTAGGTTTACGTACTGTAATTTAAGCTAGTGTTGAAATACTTTTAAAATTTCATCGCCACAAACAAAAATGCAGTAGGTTTACCTACCTACTGCATTTATTGCTAGAGATGAAAATATGTAACGTAGACAGAGCTACTGAGTTTATGGCTAGCTAGTGTATTTAGTAAATAGTATGTACTGCAGTATGCCTTACGAAAAAAGTGACTTAGAAGCTAGATAGGAAGAAACGGATCTTTGATTCTTGTAGATCTCGTTTTAAAACCTTAAAAAATGAAATTAAAAAAAAACGATTTTTTTTCGTACTGCGTTTTTAATTTGTGCGGCAGAATTACAGACTTATGGTGGTCGAGGGATGTAACTCTATATTTTATTGGTTGTATTTTATACCTAAATAAATTGACACACATATTGATTTTGCCTACAGAATCCCAAGAGCAACTGATGGATGTGTATGACCGTCTGGACGATCTGAGTGCGGACACGGCTGAGGCTCGCGCCGCCAACATTCTGCATGGTTTGGGATTTACTAAGGAGATGCAGCAGAAAGCCACTAAGGACTTCTCTGGAGGTTTGTTATGATATTTTTAGATATTTAACAAGCTGTTGAGTAGTGGGTGATGAGTGTTAACGTTCTCGTCCATTAGCCTCGCTAGTGCTCAATTTGATGGTTTTGGCCACTTTCCACTTTCAGCTGCGATGCACTGTTTGCGATAGTAAGGCACGTTGGGAGTAAAAAAAATGCACAAAAACATTGTGTCTTGAAAAACCGTGCTATGAACAATACCATAACTGAATGAGCCATGAGTCCATTTGAGGACGGCATTTAAAAAAAAATAATAAAACATTTTTTATTGTTTTATGTTCAAACACCCTATTTCCTACTAAATAATATGGATTATTTCTTTTTTCTATGATTAATTAAGTCTTGGGCATAAACGGGTTAATGCTTCAGAAATTTTGAAATAATGCAAAATGTGAATAAGGGATTGTGCAGTTCAATGTTCCAAAAGTTAGGTAGATACTTTGTTCCACCATTTTTTTCTTGATTCGGCATACTTCACAGCAGATTACAGGCTTACTTATTATGTCATAATTAAAAAAATAGAAAAATCCACCAAAAACTTGCAAGTCTACCTCTAGATAAAAGATCAACAAAATTTGCTACCTTGTCTTATAGTGGGGTTAAATTGACTGTACATAGTAAGACAAGGATACCAAACTGAGAAACATTAGGTAAGACCGTAGCCGTACAGTAAAAAAGTGTAGAGAAAGTCTGTAAATTTTTTACTTGTTGCTTATGTATCCCAAAAATCTTTTTTGTATGTAGAGTAATCCAATGGGAAATATACTGTATTTACAAATGGTAACAACATCTAATAAAAGCAGACTTTCCAATTTAAACTTTTGATACTGGCAAAATAAAGCAAATTTGTACAGCGAAATGTTCTTGTTGGCTAATGAACCTTGAAATTGTGTTAGGTAATGGTTTTTAGTCTCTGTTCAAGTATTGCAATCATTTGTTAAGTTTTCTTCACAATTTGACTTTTTAAAATTAGTGTTGAATGGAAATAATAAAAATTTTAGAACAATTGCAAACTTAGCACATAATTTCATGAAAATAAGATTCATCAACATTCTGAGCTTCGTCAACTTCAAAACAGCATCTAAATTTTAGTTATAATTACTGTTTCTAGGATGGCGGATGCGTATCGCCTTAGCTCGCGCTTTGTACGTGAAACCGCATTTACTTCTGTTGGATGAGCCGACCAACCATCTGGATCTAGACGCCTGTGTGTGGCTTGAAGAAGAATTGAAACAGTAAGTGTTTTGTTTATTTGTCTGTAAAGTTAAGTATTCTTCTTTATTGACGATTTGTCAGTCTTGTTTTGCTATAATTTGGTATAACAACAGTTTATTATGACAGGGTATCTTCTTGGGTAATTCAAATCCAAGTTTATGCACTGACTGTATGGTATCAAAAAAGCAGTGTGGTAATATGGATGACTTTTTGATTATACAGTTATCTATGTGAACTCAGGTTTAAGAAGTAAATAGTGAATGTCCATAACTTGAAAACAATAGTCTACCTCTACCATGTTAAGTGGTATTAGTTTAAATAAATATAAGAATACTAAAATGTATTGTACTAAAATCAAAGGAGGTTTACATATAATAGTTTGTGAACAATTTTGTAATGTTTGCAGTGGCGGATTTACACATTTGTCGCCAGTAGGCCATTTAAATTTTGCCGCTCTTGGCTACTTTCAGTATTTTTCATAAACGGACGACCGAGTAATCAATTTACTGTACAGCACTAAAATATTGTAATTTTTGTTAAATTCTCGACCCATTTCCTCTATGTATATTATAATACTTTTTTTTTTCATGTCTATTAGACAAAAAATTTTTTTGGTAAAATTTGCCGCCCCCTATTATCTGCCGCCCTAGGCTCCAGCCTACTCAGCCTGCTGGTAAATCCGCCACTGAATATTTGTATGTAGGGTATGTTTATATTGTGGGGCAATATTATTTAAGAATAACCTCTGCATTTTAGTAATTGCTGTTACCATCTTATTTTAATGTCTCTAACTTCTATAATTTTCTTTCACCACTACAAAAAAAGGGGAAATTGTACATAGGACCAATCTGGAGATTTTACAGTGTTTATTAGTGAAATAAAAAAAAAAATCAAAATATTTAGTATTTGAAAAATAATGTGCGATATATAAAATATAATTGTGCCCTAGCACTCCTTTTTTAGAAAGTCCATGTCAAAAAGCCACTATTTATTTTATATGATGTATACTTTATTTAGAAAATTAATTTCTTAGCAGGATTAATTAACCTAAAACTAAAATTAAGATTATTAACTAAAGTTTTAGCAATAAAAACATTTCAAAACATTATAAATGATATTGTCAGTACCTTGGTTATTCTTGCGATAAAGATATTAAAATATTTTTTTTACTTAAAAATCCTGTTAGTTTCAGTAAAGATAAAGAATAATAATAATAATGAATCTCCAGACAAACACACCAACTGCATGGCCCCAAAGTAAGCAGAGCTTGTGTCATGGATGGCCATACAGCGAACTGGGGGGAACCCAGAAGAATATAATAATAGTATAGATTCGCTTAGCATACTATTTATTGAGGAGGGACTTCAGTAGCCATTATATATCATAGTATATCTAAGTGCGGCTGTTACTCTTGGTTAGCTCATCTGTTCTTAGCATATCCCTGGTTGATTCACTTCCCTTAGTCCCGAGTTCGAAACCTGGTTTTAACAGGTATTTGCAAGTCTTGGGTACATGTATAATAGTCAATAACCTAATTATACATGTATCATTATTATATTCCTTAAAACAGGAAAGGGATATGGTGTTAAGCTCTGCTTACATAGGGACCAAGCTTCGTTCAAATTAGGACCTTATTTTATCTGGGGATTAATTTGTTGTTACTAAAAACACGAAATATTATTTACAATTCCACAGCTATAAACGAATCCTGGTGCTCATCTCCCACTCGCAAGATTTCCTGAATGGCGTGTGCACCAATATCATCCACATGAGTAAACGCCGGTTGAAGTACTACACGGGTAACTATGAGGCTTTCGTTAGGACCCGGATGGAACTGCTGGAGAACCAGATGAAACAGTACAACTGGGAACAGGATCAAATCGCACATATGAAGGTACCCCTTTGATCTGCTTAATTTGCTGTAAAGCTAAAAAAAGCTAGTTATTATATATATAGTAATACTTTGAAAGGCAGTTTTTAGTTATGGATACAATGCTTGTAAGCTGAGTGAGGTCTGGTTTACTTACAGAACTTTTAATAGCGAGAAATAGAAATGCCTTTGTTAGCTACAGACTCCACATTGCTCCCTACTTCTTGCCTAACTATTAGCTAACATGCGCTAATAATTTCAACCAACCATTTTTAACATGTGCACCTCAATATACAAGGCAGAAAGGACCTATGCAAATCTCGCATACCATTTTTATTCTCTCTATGAGAAGTTCACCTTAGAGGTGTTCAAAGATTTTTTATTTAAGATAATTTATTTTTTGTACATTGATATTGAAACGAAAATGACAATGGAAAAATTTTTTTGTTTTCGTAATAAATTATGGGATCTGAAAGGCAAAGTACTGATTGGTGGTGAATTACATCACATTGTAAACTTTGATACTGATATTCTTTTCATTATTGATCTGTGAAATTGATTATTAACAAGCAGTATTTTTTAATAAAATTCTAACCATTTTGACAAAGTAAGGACATCAAATATGTCATTAAAAATATCCAGGATAAAACAGTATCTAATTTTTATTCAATTTCGGAGTTTGGTTTAAAAATATGTTGGTTTAATTATTATTCCCCTTGTTCTAGAACTACATTGCCCGGTTTGGTCACGGTTCTGCCAAGTTGGCACGTCAAGCTCAGTCTAAGGAGAAAACTTTGGCCAAGATGGTGGCTCAAGGCCTCACTGAAAAAGTTGTTGATGACAAAATTCTTAATTTCTACTTCCCATCTTGTGGGAAGGTCCCACCTCCAGTTATTATGGTTCAGGTAAATGAATTTTTAGACTAGCTTTAAAACAGATTATTCCTGTGTGTCAATAAATAAAACGTTAGTATTATTCCTTCCATAATAAGAATTTAACTTTGTATAAACAATGTGTTTTAGTAAGTTTGTAGTTTCTAGAGATGAATGATTCTGATTCATTTATATTCCACATATTTGAAGTTTACAATTATTATTTCTATCTTTCTTTTTGTGTATATATATTATATATATATATATAATTTTTCAGAATGTATCTTTCCGTTATACTGACACCAGTCCGTGGATCTACAAAAACCTTGAATTTGGTATTGATTTGGACACGAGACTGGCCTTGGTGGGGCCCAATGGTGCTGGAAAGTCTACTCTACTGAAATTACTTTATGGTGATGTAAGTGTTTTCCTGCTTTATACTTTTTATTACAAATCGAGGAAATATTCAAGTTTATGTTTGTGTTGTAAGTCTGTCTGTTTTTTACTTTTAACCAATGGCAAATGAAGTAAGTTAATGACTCGTCATTCTATACAGTTGGAAGAGACTTGAGTTGATACTCTTAAGTATGTACCTTATGTTATGTAAGTAGTGATTATGCATAGTGAGTAACTATGTATACAGTACCTTGTGGTTGTAATATGAAGCATCTTATCATAGCCCTCTGGCCTAAATGTATGTATTTAATTATTTAAAAATGTTTTACGGAGTTTTAAAAATGTTTCAGTTAGTCTCATTTTAATGATTTTACAATCATAATAATATTCCATCAAACTCATCTCACATTTAACATTTTTAGTTGGTACCATCAACGGGTATGATCCGTAAGAACTCCCACTTGCGTATTGGGCGCTACCACCAACATTTACATGAATTATTGGATCTGGATCTGTCACCGTTAGATTACATGATGAAGGAGTTCCCTGAAGTCAGAGAGAGAGAAGAGATGAGAAAGATCATTGGCCGATATGGACTTACTGGTCGGCAACAGGTGGGTAATAATGGTTTTTATTTTACGAAGTGTTTTTGGAAAACGTTAACATAATCATCTTACAGCATCATGTACACTTGGCACGTTCGGTGGAGGCCAGGTTAACATATCTGCTACTTATGCTTAAACTAGCTTGGTGTCTACCAAAATATATAACTTTAATATTATTTGTTGTGTATTGCTTATACACAACAATAGTCATAGTTCCTAACATAAATTAAGAAAAAGCCATATTCACTTATCACACTGCTTCACAAAGATCTGTTTTTAAGCATGACATAAAAAAGGGTGTTAAGTGTAACAATAACTACATTTCTGTCTGTGTCATAGTCTCACACGAATAGACAAATTTTGATTCGCTTTTTTTATTTAAAAGTTATATGTATGAAGACTGTCCTTTGCCAGGCTTGAAGAAAACCAGTTTAACAGTTCGAAAGTTAGGTGGCTTTTAATTTGCGGTTCTGTAACTTGTGTTTTAGTTTATGTGTCACAGTTAACTAAAAAGTTATAATAATATTAGGTTGTAAAATAAATAACATTCGATTATATTTTTACCCCAATTGACAACAACATGGTGACAAAGACAAATAGATACACTTTAAACTTTCCCCCTTCCAGGTGTGCCCTATGCGTCAGCTATCAGACGGGCAGCGTTGCCGAGTGGTGTTTGCTTGGCTGGCCTGGCAAACTCCTCATCTGCTTTTGCTAGATGAACCGACAAACCACTTGGACATGGAGACCATTGACGCCCTGGGCGATGCTATCAATGACTTTGATGGAGGCATGGTACTTGTTAGCCACGACTTCAGACTTATTAATCAGGTAATTAAAATGCTGATCATATTTTTATTGTTATATTGTGTAAAAAGTATCAATTTCTCAATAAAGGAGTCGGTATTTTAATTTTCTCCCTAAGAAAGTGTATGAGCTTTATCAAATGCAAGTTGCATTTGATAAAGCTCATACAATATAATTATTTCATGTATCATTTAAAAATCTAAACCAAGAAATTTTTTTATATTTGATGTTTGAAATGATGGTAAATGAATCACAAAATGAACATACACTGATCATAAAGTGAATGTACCCCAACATAAAAGTTTTTGTTACACAGGAGCAATAATTAGAAGTAGTTCTGTCTCTTTTAGTGCCTTGACATTGATACATATATTCATCTATTTCTAAACTCACGAAAATAATTTATAAAAAAACATTCTATGTAATACTGATTGTCAGTGTCAAGAATACGTTAAAATAACCTGTCAATGTGACCTTGACAGATGAGTTATAAAACTGCATCAGTTCACCCTCCCTGTAACTACATTTCATGAATATAAGCCGTAAGGTAAATGGCCTTTTGTGCTTTTACGTTATTTGGTTAGCTTTGTTTTTGACTCAATAAAAAAGCAATTTAGATACTATTTATTTATTTATGTGGGTTTCTAACGAAAAATACACATTACAAATTAAATAATATAGCTGCAGTGTTGAGTCGTGTGCTTTTCCAGTTACAAGAAACCACAGCGTGCAAAAACAATAAACATTTGAAGTTAAAACAAAATATTTTTATTATTTATTAGTACAAAATCTGTTATTTAAATTGTCGAAAAAGACTTCTATGAAATACAACTAATTTTTTTCAAAGAAACAAATTAATTTCTAACGGTTCATGGATATGTATGATGTTATTGTTTTAGGTTGCTGAAGAAATATGGATTTGTGAGAATGGCACTGTCACTAAATGGCAGGGTGGTATCCTGAAGTACAAGGACCACCTAAAGTCCAAGATTCTGAAGGACAACGCCGACAGCGCCGACAAAGTTCGCAAATAAAAGCGGCTGACTTCCGGTGACCCTTTGTCCCAGAATATGTATGACTCTCTCAAGTAACGCCCCAACTAAAACATCCACCCTGGGCTAACTTCATAGATTTATTGTATATGTATACTGTTTTGTGATCATTTAGTATTTTTTTCTTATACCTAATTGAGCTGATAACAACGTTTTTCCTTTATATTATGTAACCCCTGCAGATATGTTATAATCATATTGTCAAATTTACATCATGTATTGTATACATATTAGGCCGAAATAATTGATCTTTGTTAAGCATTGTAGCTAAATTTTATAATGTTTACTAAATACTAGAAGTTTGTAGAATATTAAAATTAATAGAATAGATAATTTTTGTGATTGTTGATGAACACCTGGTCGTCCAATTGTCAACAATCTTCTTGCTTGAATGCTAGCAGGCAAACCATCAGAAGTAAAGTGAGACTATTATCTAAGACATTCATAAGTATAGAAAAATTGGTAGTTTAATTTTGTTTTTAAATCCTGTGGTGATTTATGTGATGGAATACATGAGCAATAACTATTGGCTAAATAGGCAAAATGACATTGTTAATTACGTGATTTAATCACGACCCTTGCGGGCTGAACTAACCATAACTGTTGTATTTACAAAACGTGCTTACCTGTGATTTTTTTCCAAAATATATATCCATTCTAGTATTTTTTTGCATAATTTATTATTTTAGTGAGAAATAAAGAAAAATGTCATCCAAACAAATTTTGTGGTAATTATTATTTGACTCGAGGATTATTGAAGTGCGAGGTTACCTAATGTTGTTAATATTTGTGTCGAGGTTATATTCCGTAAAGCATTTGTAATAATTATAAAAATAGTTGTTTATTATACATTCATGTTATAGGAGGATACCATTTTACTCATTCCACTACATTTCGCGAAGGCAGCCTGTCCCGCAAAAACAATGTAATTTTCAGAAATGTTTAATATATAAAGATAGACTTTTTGATTATTTTCGAACTTTCCAAGTGTTGCTTTCTAAAGTTCACATCCTATAATTTATTCTGAACATCATTAGTGGTGAGCATTTCATGCTTCCTTCTCAACTAACGCCCTTGCAAGGCTGGCGTTGCGTTGCTCTGGGCCGAGATCTTCCAGTGATGTCCATATTTCATGTTTGAAGAATAAATATCTTTATTTTAAGGTTTCTTTTTTATTTGCAAAGAGTGTGAAAGTTTCTGACATCCTGATAACGTGCAACCCGCCACTGCCACGCTGTAGGTACTCAGGTCGGCAACGCGGCTTGGTCCAGATACTAGGACTCGATTTATCTATTCGTAGATGCTGTAGATTAAGACGATTTTTGAATATACAAAATATAAAGCTATATACCTAGAATCATTTATATTCAAATTAAAGAATAGAAATAGTGCCCTTAGCGGCCTTATTCGAAACATATAAAATATACGTTTCTTTATATGTATATAAATATAAAGAAATGTAGACTCCTTGAACTGATGAAGATAACGCACAATCAATAAAGCTATTTGACGTATAGTAGTTTTGCCACATTATTACATTAGAATGTTAACCACGGTCTTGGAATAGTAATTTCTTCATCACTTTCCACCAGGTGAGTTGGAAGACAAAAAAATTTGGGGTCATTGACCTCTGGTCATGAACTTGTTACAACATTTTATAAACTGTCTTAAGTTATTATTCTAGGACTATGAAATAAAAATACTAGTTTTTTTGTAGTACATCAGTGCAGTCAACCTTAAGATCTGCTGTGAATACAAAAGCCTTAGAAATTGTTATAGATTTTGATAATGTTTTATTTGGTTAGATAATAAACTCATCGAAAGTATGT
This sequence comes from Marasmarcha lunaedactyla, assembly GCA_923062675.1. NCBI lineage: Eukaryota > Metazoa > Arthropoda > Insecta > Lepidoptera > Pterophoridae > Marasmarcha > Marasmarcha lunaedactyla. The sequence continues at coordinate 3,437,918 of OV281339.1, read as the reverse complement.
ATGCCTTAAATTGTATGCCGCTTAGATATCTAGTGGCATATATGCTTAGCAATAATAAATAGATAATGTAGAAACCAAAATGGATGGAATATGAATGTTGTATCCATTCATATTTATACAATGTTATTAATGATTAAAAACGGTTACCATCTTGTTATTGAGCTTAAGTTAAACATTGGATTCCGTTGAAGTCTGGCGTTACAATTAAACTCATATGTACTCTTTCTCTTGCATGTCAACAGTGTAAAAAGGTATAAGTAAATTCACTGGTGAAATGACAGTATTTTTTTTGTATAATGGTATTTATTATTGTCGGATGCTTGTTATAATTAAAATACATCTGCAAAACTGTCTCAATTGGTGTGTTTATTTAGTGTGTAATTACGATGATTCCCACGGTTAATGAAGCAAGATAGTGTGAATCGCTATATCTCCAATTACTTAGCGAACCCTAATTTTTGTGTTCATTTTAATTTCGTACAGTATTACAATCAGCTATCGTTACTAAAGCCCATATTAAAGAACAGATTTTTGTTCTCAGGTCATGGTTGTTGATATTTATTTATGTTTTATTCTGGGCTCCCCACCATTTCGCTGTATAATAATAATATAATAATAATATTTCTAACAATCACACCACATTATCTAGCCCAAATTAAGTATCATTAAGAACTTTTTTTCATGTATAAATATTAGAAATAAACTTAAATAAACATACATACTCAATCATGACTAGAAAGCAAATATAATAAAACATCTGCCATTACCAGGATTCGAACCCGGGACCTCTGGCATGGAAGGCAAGGGTACTTACCTCCACACCAAACAGGCCGTCAAATCATGGTGGAAGGCCGTATGGTCATCCACAAAACAAGCTATGCTTACTTTGGGGCCATACAGTTGGTGTGTTTGTCTGGGGATTCATTATTATTAACTTAGATTTACAAAAAATTATAACGGATAAAATACTAAATTGGAGTATAATTCAAATTCGAACATTTATTTCTCAACATTGACAATTACTTGTTCTTATTGACGTCAAATAAAGCATGACTCTAGCCCCAGTTAGTCTGCTTACAGAAACATTTTGCGCTACAAAGCCGTTTTGTGATTACAAAAGATGGACTTTTGGATGGATGAAAGTTTGGGTTCGCTCCCAAGTTGAATTTTTAATTTCCAAATCCTGACTGGATTTTCTTTAGGTTCATTTAATCAAAATCTGACAAATAATCAATTTGGGTAACTTTGAACATTTTTTACAGTATTTGAGATATAACGTCATATTTTTTATTTATTACACCTTTATTATACTGAACGAACAATGTCCTTTTGAATTGGTTTATTTTTATAACATGATGAATTTACATTATTTTAAAAAATGACTATACCTTAATTTTTATAACATTTTATAATAATTACTAAAAAGAAAGTCAGAACCAAATTATGTATATAAAAGACATAAAAGCAAATCAAAGAACATGTAACTGCGTGCAGCTCTACCGAACCGATAGACAAGGTTCTCGAACTATAGGTTAATCATTATGCAAAAAGAAATACTTGAGGTAATCTTTATGACTTAAAATAGATGACAGATATTCAGTTGAATTAATTACTTTGAAAAATGTCGAAATCATAACATATTAAATAACATCACAAAAAATATATTTATGTCAGATTTATAGTCAAATATTTTATTTTTGTGCTTTTTATTTGCTTGGCTTTATGTGCGAAATTATTATCTTTGATCGGCAACCCTCAATAAAAAAAAGCAATTGCTCTGTTTTTGTGCAACAAGTGAATGCAGCATACTTACTAATGAGATAGCAAACTAACAAAATAAATAATTAATTAGTAGTTAATTGTTTATTTTTCCTTTTTTCCTTTTAAATGAAGTAACAAATATTTTTAGATTAAAGAATTTGTGGTTGCAATACAAATATAATAGTTATTATAAGTTTACTCTAACGATGGCTATTTTAACACTAAAAATAAAAAAAAAACTAATTAGTATTTAGCTCATGTGATTATAAAATATGGTATTAACCTTATTGATTATTATAATAAAAATAATTATAACTGTATATTTTATTGAAACATAAGTGGCCGACGGCACGAACATTTTAATGTTTTGGGTAATGTTGAATATATTTTTTATAGGACATCAAAAACGGATAATGATTTCACAATGATAATATATAAACTACATTTTACACAAAAACATACCTGTTTACAGTAAGTTTTATGTTTTTATCACGATTTCAAGGAATAAACACCTCCAACAACTTCACTACGGAAAGTCGGGTATACAAAATTATGATTGATATGAGTTTTTTTTATTTTTTTATTTTAATTCTTTACCCTTAGGGGAAGTTTTTTTTTACTTCGCATTATCTATTCGTTTTGGCGATTCCTTTTACGCAGTCCCGATATTGAAAGATCAAAACGATTCCATATAAAAATATTATAAATCTTTTTCACAACTTTGTTCAAAGTTAGACCTCAATTCAAAGTTACCTAACATATACGTAATAAATATGAGCAGTCTAATAATATGTATTAAATATAAAATAAAATGTTTATATTGGTAGGTATGCATAATATTATACATTGCAACTTAAGCACCAATTTTGAAGACCGTAGTGTACCTACGCTTTCATGATCGCACGGTAGGTACTGCGGTTTTCTAGGTAAATTCTTCCTCAGTCTTTCTTCTTGGATGCATCGAAAATATAAGTATTTGTAGTCACTTCGCTGGAAATTATTTTTTTAAATGTATTTAATCTACGACTCTATTTTTATGACCAGGCCTAGGAAACATTGTATGTGAAAAAAACGGCAAATTTTTCTAGTAATAAATATTAAATAATTATAAATAGATAATATAAAAGTATTTAATCGCCATCCTAGAAGCCTAAGCATACTGCTATATTTAGCGAAAACAGTTGACTGTTTACACGCAACTTTTAACTTAAAATTTAGTTACCAACTTAACCACTCAACGCGTGTAAACCAGCCATAATAGGCAATAGCTACTAACTGTAATAAATACTACTACTAACTACATAGTAATAAATATTACGTAGTAATAATAACTCGATGGCAGATGGAAAGGTAAATATATTGCACGCCATCATGGTAAAAGTTATTTGTATTTTTAAAATGAACACTGGCTGCTCAATCATGACACTGGAAATGCTCGATATCTACAATGAAATGTCATACTACTATCGCAATAAAATAAAGCAATAAGTAGGTAGTTGTTTTTCTTACAGCAGTAACCAGAAAGGTTCACATAAACTGAGATGTAGGTAAAAAAGGTTATTGGTTCATGTGATAAAAAACCTGTAGCTTACTTATCCTTCTCCCTTCCAGCACAAAAATGTTTCCAATCGTTCCAAAGGTAAAGTAGGGATGTTGATAACAGACCGTCAAGACGGACCGCACCTGCTCAGCTTTGAACAAACCATTAGGTATCGACTATCGTTTGAGAAATAAGTTCCTTGTATATCTAAGATAGTGTAATTCTCTTTATAAACTGTAGTCTATAATAATCAGAACGTAAGATTGCAAGCTTCCGAGGTCGGCGGTGTGTTCAAAAATCATCCACTAATTTGGATTCTTTTGCTTTTCCAGATCAAAAAATACAAACGTGTCACTTAATCCTATTGGATATTTTGTCAACACATCGCCAAGCTTTGCCACAGGTTTCATTTATCACAGTCTTTTCTGGGTACATTACATTTACATTTTTGGGTACGTTGTGGATCTGCCTCGACATGTTTTTGTTGGCAACAGAGCAGTTCACAATGAACAGAAATCTGAAAACTAACAATGGATCGAGACATAGAGTATCACTGAACGGAAGGTTTATAACCGCCCTATACAGCCTCGTTTGTCGTACCGTGCTTAATTTCGACCTCAGTGAATATGACAACCTATTGCGCAGCTGTCACTGACAATTAATTCGGAGTTATGTTCTATATACAAATGTGGCACGCATTTGTTTTGCAAAAATTGTAAACAAATTGTGTACGCTGCGCATATCTACAAAATGTTAAAAAATAAAAATTTTAACAGTATGGATACTCCAATTAGCATGTTATAGTGTATTCAAGATAATGTTCAGTAGTTCGTAGGTACCACATTAGTCTTTATTCTGCCTACGTCGCTTGAAAATTTTGGATTCAAGTCAGTATATTTGCGTATTAGCGATCATAATGGGGGATAAAAAAACCGAAGAGAAAGCTGCAAAAGAAGCGAAGTCTTTTTTAAAAGACTTTTTGGCTGGTGGTATATCTGCTGCAATAGCGAAAACTGCTGTAGCGCCCATTGAAAGAGTGAAACTTATTTTGCAAGTTCAACACGTTAATAAACAGATTACGGAGGATAAGCGTTACAAAGGTATCTGTGGACATGTCGTCTAAAACTTTTTGGATAAGACGTTGCTTAGTATTAAGGCGTGGTGAGTTCAGTGAACGTTACTTTTATCCAGTTGTTTCAAAAGAAAGTGAAAAATAGCTTACTATGAAATATAAACTCATTTAAATTTTAAACAAATATCTAATATATATAAATATATAAATAAATAGGTATTTGATAATGTCGTTCATTGCTATTGAGCCATTATCATGGTTTAGCCTAGATATCGGGCTTTCATTAGAAAATTGCATTAGAAATTCGAGTTTTTGGGGGGCTACGGGGGTAACGCCCCTATAACTCCTCGAAGTGCGGAAATAAGTAAATTCCACAACTTTTTAATATTTATAAATAATTTTGAAATTAACATTACCTCCGTAAATACGTATTTGTTTTTCGTAGAAATTAACATTTGGCATAATTTTCGTTTCTGGCGCTTTGATGCATGCTGCCGCACTACGCTCGCCTCGCTCGTTCGGCCAACGCCAACCGGGCCCTAGTTGGGACCCACGGTTTCGCTAATGGTATTTCCCATGGACCCCAGCGGTGCGCTCAACCTGAATTGGACATCTCACAGTTCACGATAGCTCCCCACCTGCGACGGATCGGCGTCAATGAGGCTCTTTCTTCCAATATCGCCTCGTCCCAGGAGACCATGGCCATCCAAGCCTCTCTGTTCCCTAGCATGGCTTCAACCAGCCTGGGAAGTGAGAGGTCTCCCCCGACGACGGACACCAGATCATGGTGCTACCAACTCCGGGCTGGGCACACTTCAAGGGTGTGCTGAGCCATGTCATCGGCGTGTCCCCTTCCTTCTGTGAACTCACTATCGGAGGACCGGATTAAAAGGTTCAGTCGTCCAGGCCCCCTAAACTGGAGCAGATAGGGACTCTTTTCACTTACGAGCAAGTGCTCATCGAGCACAACGGTGGACGCACGCCACTGTTTTACAGCAGGGGCGCTCTTCCACGGCTCTCCTCTCCGCTTCAGCCTTAAGCTCCCACGGAGGATCCCCCGCAAGGACGAAAGCGGCTCCGTAGGAGACCGTGTGGTATGCCTGCGCCACTGTTCCCACCACGCAATGGTCCACTGTGTTTTTCGCAGCAGGGATTCCAGGGTATCCGGAAAGAGAGCCTGGCCTACCCACCGCTACACATAAACCTTACCTAACTTATTAATAGGTGAACTTTATTGTGATTACCTCAGAAACGTCTTAACAAAAACTGTTTATCTTGGTATAGTGTAACAAAAACGAGCACAAAAAGTGAAAAATTACAAAATAATTTCTTAATCCTGGTAACTAATACCTATGTTTTCTCGCAAACGATGACCCTTGGTTAAAAATTGGTATCTTAGTATGATCTAGCAAAACAAAACTGTAAAGAAACCATTTCGAACAAAAGATCTATTATAAAATAATTTTCCAAATATATTTTTAAAACCTCGTGTCTGCGGGGGAAGGTAGTGTCCTTTAAAGGCGTGACCAACGGTACACAATACAATACCTATCGCCCAAAATTCGAAATGCGTATTTCTTATGTCAACCCAAGTTTTCGCATAAATATTCTGTGAGAATATGGAAAAAACTTGAGGAAAACGTCCCATATTTCGGTACGAATTTTTTAATATATTACCTATCACGATACTTGGTATTTGAAAGCAATAGTTTGAAAGCATTTGTGTGATGAATATTGCTATCTTGCCAGAAAATCAATGCGTGAATTACTCGTGTTAGCAAAAATAAACATATAAAATGGTATTAGGCAAACTGGAAGGAAAACAAAGACGTATCATTAAACATTTAATTCAAATAGACTTATCTTTGCTTTTTCTTAAGCTTAAGAAGTACGGGCGCTATCGTTAAGGCGATAAGGAATCTACGCATGTTGCAAAGACATTCGTGGATGACCGTAAATTTCAAGTGTCATATTGTTCCGAGTCAAGTAACTAGGGAAGTAAGTAGCCAAAAGGTCGGCACTTCATGGTGCGACACTATATTCATAATGATTTGGACACACGATAAATAAAATGATCCCTATTTCGTAATCCGATTCATTGCAATTAAATGATAAATTCAAGAATAATTAAAATATATAATTAAATTGCTTGTTTTTTTCTAGTATGTGGCAGCATGAAATTGGGGTCATTTACCTTATACACTACTAATGCCGATAAGGTATAATAAAGCACAATACTAGAAGGTAACAATAACGGTCTATTGAAGTATATCTGCGCAGTACTAACTGTTCTAAGGATTTTCCAATTTAGCAGGTAATTAAGTCGCAGTTGCTTCTGAGTTTTGTCTCCAAGCGCGTCGGCAAGTCGACGGAGGCCGACGACGTGCACGGAAGCTGATTTGTCACACTAAGAGTGTTAACACACCAATCGATCGACCGTCAGTCGACGTCGACCGGTCGATGGCCTACAATTGTCTGACACCACCCCTGAGTTGGGAGAGTCTGATATCCCTCCAGTGATTATTAAGGTGATTACCAATCGATCGTCCGACAATCGACGGATGGCAGAATAGACCAGTCGACGTAACATAACATTACTCTAACGCAGCTCGCACCCTAGGAAACTTTATATGTAATTGTGTAATTACGATCTGACCGTGAAAGCACAAGCAAAGACGTAGGGAACGCACTGGGCAAACCGGTGGAGGCAGCGGGCGATGCTTGTTCTATATAATTAAGACGTCTTCTGACATAGTTTCAAGATTGCGTACTACGTCATGCGCATCACATGATTTGGAAGATCCCATTTATAAAAATTATTGCCGTGCATGGATCTTAGTTTAGTTGCTGGGCCTATGTGGGCAAATAATGCCCACATAGTCTGCAAGCTGCGTTCGGTTTGACTGGACTTCGCCTTCTTATCTCAGCTAAATACTTAGTTAAAGAATACTATGTTGAACCCGTAAACGCAGATGCCTTTTATTTGACCTTATTTCATAGCTGAGATAAGTGTCATATAAATCTCAGTATGCATTATGGATCTAAGCGTGAATGTAACAGTTGTCGTTCATAGACCTAAATCGTGGCGAAAACACTTACGCTTGTTTAATGTAACATTTGTAATAGAGTACAAAATATGCTATAGGTACATGTAACGGTTCAACGAAATTTAAAAAACAGCGTTATTTTATTCTAAATTGTTTACCTAATCACAAGTGGTCTTAAAGTTCAAATTGATTGATTTACATTAAATTGAATCTATTATTTTGGTTTTTGCGTTTGGTAATTATCATTTATTTCAGTTTTTGATGTTTTTGCTATGGTTTTCGTAATGATTATCACGTTTTCTTTTAAAGGCTTTTTATAGCTGGGTTCTAAGTAGAATAATTTAAAAATTTCATAGATTATTATCTGTCTGAACTCACCTCACCTTGTTAACTGAATTGCTTTTTGACCCACACTGAATAAACTATGTAATGTTTTTCGGGTAAATCATTAGGTGCAAACCGAGTTACATATAAAAGTTTGATTTGAATGTACCCGTAATGTTTCAAGCTATCTGTTTTCAGGTATCATCGACGCCTTCGTTCGGATACCCAAAGAGCAGGGCTTCTTTTCGTTATGGAGAGGCAATTTAGCCAACGTTATCAGATACTTCCCAACTCAGGCGTTAAATTTTGCCTTCAAGGACAAGTATAAAAAGATTTTTCTCGACGGGATCGACCAGCATAAGCAGTTTTGGCGCTATTTTGCTGGAAACATGATGTCCGGAGGAGCTGCCGGAGCCACCTCTTTATGTTTTGTATATCCCCTGGATTACGCGAGAACCAGGTAGGGATTTTTTGCAATGCAATTTCAATAGTTTAAGGAAATCTAAATTTTGGTTCTCAAAAGCCTGCTTACAAAACTATTGCGTGTACACTCATCGCATCCGACGGAGGTCGACGACGGCAACACAAGGGATGCGAATTCGAGCATGCGCCAACGCAGTCTGTGTATACAGGCATATTGACCCGGAACAATGAGTTAGTGGACTATTGAATGCAGTCATTTTAATTGTTATACTCATACGTCACTCACTGAGTGTTTTTCATATATCGATCCCAAAAGTAAACTTTGCAGAGCTCACACGCATACTCTTATTTAGCAATAAGACGGATTTTTCCTATTCTTGTACTGTTTCAATATGCTTCAATATATTTCAATATGCAAGTCACGCAATCTGAATAATTAATGTACTCGTGTATGTATGCTGGAAGAAATGTCTATTAGAATAGAATTGAAAAATGAAAAGAGCATTGTTTACTTTTTTATTACAGGTTAGCGGCTGATGTGGGTAAAGACAACAAAACCAAAGAGTTTCATGGACTTATACATTGTCTTACGAAGACTTTCAAATCCGATGGTCCTTTGGGCTTGTACAGAGGATTTGGTATATCGGTCGTTGGCATCATCGTTTATCGAGCAACGTACTTCGGTTTCTACGACACCGCTCGTGCTCACTTGCCGGATCCGAAGAATACCCCGATTCTGCTGTCATGGGCGATAGCTCAGGTGGATATTCTAATTAATTGTCATGATTTCCTTGCATTGACTCAGCCATTGAAACTGCCCAGTGATCGTTATTTCGGTAAATTTTATACTGCTGCGCAGGGGGCTTACATTTATTTTTCTCCAAGAACTATTCCATAATTTCAATTGCAAAAATGTTTTAAAAATAAATTAAAGAGAAGTAGACCAGGGTCGATAATTTTTGAAACCATAAATCCCCATTTAAACATACCAACGGTGTGGCCCTAAAGTAAGCGGAGCTTGTGTTATGCATGAACATACAGCGGTTAGGGGGGAACCCAGAATAAATGTACATATATAAATACAAACAACCATGACCCGAGAACAAACATCTGTGTTCATCACACAAATGAATGCCCCGGCCAGGACTCGAACCTGGGACCTTCGGCGTATGAGGCAAGGATACTTACCACTACACACCACTCGGCCGTCCAAAAAAATAACAGTTGGATAAAACCCATTTGAAAAGGAGGAGGATATAATAAAAATGAAAGGAAAAATAAATTAAGGGCAATCTGAGTTTGGGAAATGGGGGTTTAAGGGTAAAAAATGGTTTATCTCGATTTATATCGCGTCTTTAGCGTAGTGAGGCCTGGAATACTATATGTGCTTCTTGAAGTAACTTTGCCACATTGGGGCCTTTTCTTTGGGGCCATACAGTTGGTTTGTTTGTCTGGGGATTTATTTATATTTATTTATTTATATTTATTTATTGCTTACAACTCTTCTTTCTCGGATGTAGCTCTACTGCATTTACGCAGTTTTCGATGCAGTATTTAAAGAGAATGAATAAGTAGTAGAAACATATTTGGCAATGTAGTAATGAATGAACGATTGATTTCAGACTGTGACTACATTCGCTGGTATATGTTCATACCCGCTCGACACTATACGTCGTCGCATGATGATGCAGTCGGGGAAGCCAGTCCATGAGCGCATATACAAGAGTACGATACACTGCTTCTACACCATCCTCGCGTCCGAGGGCCCCACCGCCTTCTTCAAGGGCGCCTTCTCAAACGTCCTAAGGGGGACCGGGGGGGCTCTGGTTCTCGTCTTCTACGACGAAGTGAAAAAATTGTTGTAAAATGGTGTCTGTGACTTTTAGAATACTGTGATAGTGTAAGTCCATATTAAGGTGTTGTTTATGGATTGGTCCCTAATATATAATTTTGATTTCTACATATTATTTTTTGTAGTATTCCACTGCACTGTTTTCGTATTAAAGGCTGTTTTACACATGGTATCAAATTTAGAAGATGTACTAAGTATTAAAAAACAGTGCATGTGGTGGAAAAGTGAAAATACTGACGGCTGGTCCAATATTACCTACCTACTTTCTGATCTGGACTGAAAATATAACACGGGTGTTAAAATATAACGCAATTGCGTTGAAACAAGTAGCTGTCCAGTGGCAGTCGTGGTTACCAGATATAATATAGGACTCTGCTTCTGAACGGAAAAACACGAGCATTTTCTGAATGGCATCTATCCAATTGCCTGATTGAACGATTGTCGTTCTTTCACGTATTTGTTCAATCAGCCAATTTGAATCTAATTCGCGAATCTGATTACTGTTCAAACAAGTGGTGGTTGAATCGGACCATAGCCTTGGTTCCGTAGAATCTCTGTGTATTCCTGGCCACAGAATTTGGGAAGGGTCAAGTTAATATCCAAGGTCATTCGGTCAAGTTAAAGGTTGGAACTGTGTAAAACTGCACACGTTAATACTGAAAGCAGCCTCATTTTTACCTTGCAGATGGAGTCTCTCTGAATTTCACAATTTAGGGCGATTCGTCATTTGTTTATAATACGGGCGTATCAAAAATAAAGCTTTTGGTGTGAACGAAGCTACCAGCTTACTTTATATAATGCCAATGCAAATTAATTGATCGACGAACGATTATTTAACAAAAAATGATGAATATCGATCCTGAGTTACTGCTTGTATTTCTAAAAGTTTATTTTATCTGAATAGAAATGCGTGAAATGAAAATGCGTTACCATGTGTAAAAACTCTTAAGATGTTTAAAAATTTAGTTCTTTTATTTCTGTACATTTTGTAGAAATGTTTTGTTTTTTGCATGACAAACAAGTAAATAAAGTCTCGAAAGTGTTTAAGCTCTTACTTTTGTAGTGGTAATACCTATGTAGGCCGGCCAACCATCGAATCCATGCGCGAAATGTTTTCTGATGCCGGTGGTGTTCGACTTCGATCGTCAGATATGGATATTGCCAATGGCATACAAATTAGAGCTCTACAGGTAGAGAAATAAAACTCACAAGCCTACTGAGCTATAGAAAAAATAGGACAGATCGTTTTTTCTTTGTAGTCTAAAAGTACAAATTTTATTCTTGGCAACACTTATTACTGTGATTGGATTTATTTACTCTAGCTTTATTTATAAAGTATTTATATTACTATTGTAGGTTATACCGTGATCCAATATTAAACAAGGCCGATTGTTACCTTGCCCCGGGCGTGTGTGATTTGTGGCCACTGTGATTTTTAAGATAAGACCTTGTGTCACTGACGTTTCTTGGATAGCTATGCCTAGCGTAGTCATGACAATTGAACAGATTCACGCGAGGTAGGTATAACGGTGTGCGTGTGGACAGAGTGATCTTTTCAAAAAAGCCATTAAACTCCTACCAAATTTTCAGGGGATTTTGGAAACAATTGTGAAAAGTCTATAGTAAAGTATCAAATTTGTGAAAGCTAAATAAAGAAAGATACAACTGATTAACTGGATCACTCAATCTGGTCGCCTGGAGAAAGTCATTGCGCGTATACGAGAATACACTACCTGTGTATATTTAATTTGTATATGAAAAAATTGGAAACAATTTGTGAAGGCTCCTCACAAAATCTCAATTCATTAGAAAGCCACGTTGGAAACTTGTAATTGTTTATGCGGATCACTCAATCCTCGCACTTGCCGTCCGAGTGATCTTTAAAGTCACACGGTAGGTAATGTATGTATAAAAGCATTTCTCTCACATCCCCCTCTAAATTTTGAACGAAACCAGAGAGATGTCTTCTCACCAGAGATAATCTAAGAAAATTAAACTAAATTTTCTTTTCTTTTCCCTATCTACACAGCCTATTTTCCTTGCACCTCTTTGATGGAACCTCAAACTTATATGTAATTCAAATGTAGAAAATAAACCAGCGCTTCGTGTTTGCATCAATTTATTTACTTGATATCGCACAAGAGAGCGACGCCGCGTAGCGTCCAGTGTCGCGGGTTGCTATCGGTCTCGAAGTCTATGGAGCCGACGTACTTGGTGTCGGTTCGCTGTGGCTTGCGGTAGATTGGGCACTCGTACAGCCGCGGGTCTTTGCCGGCGGTCGTGTTGATCGCGAAGATGTAGATTACGGGCATCTGCTCGTAAAGCACTTTGGGCTTCGACTCGATCAGCTTGCCGGTCTTCCTGTCCAGCGATGCTCCTGAATAGAGATGCATTTAATGAATGAGGTTATAGGTGTATAGTGAAATTTTCGAAAAATGGACTTTCAATTTCGTAGTAAAATATTACATTAAGAATATGTAAAGTATATGAATATAGCAAGATTGTGCAAGGTTTATTTTTATTTTTTTGTTGTACTATTGACGAAGCCCTGAAGATCTTGGAACATAATGTTCTCAAACGCAATCTTATATTTATTGAACCTCCAGAGACTACAGTTCAATCAGATGAAGATTCAGGCGATGAAAACGCTGGTGCCCTCCTAAACGGACGGATCGGCAGCTCAATTTGTGAGGAATCTGAGGTTGTATTAGCGACAGGTTACAGAGCACGTCGTGCATGATGTGCAGAAACACGCAACATATCCCCGCAAGCAATCTCCAAGGGACCAGTCTTAAGACCACGGTATTCGAGCTCGAGACGACAAGCCACTGCTAGCTCAAGTTCTCGCAGCAATGTTCGCAATTCAAGAGCCGAGGTTTCAATACCAGCTTCTTCTGATAGATTCTGACTGCTTGCCAACCAGCTAACCGCGGCTTGCAAAAAATCAAAAAGCACGTGTACGTACCTTGATAAAATTCTGACGTAATGTTTTGGTTTGGGCAATTTCGCAATTATTTTTCACAAATATGGAAATTATTTCTCTTTTTTCTTACCAGATTTTGTTTAATTGAAATGATGTGTTACGTAACGATATAATATTTTATATGGTCAGGTGGGGTAAGAGAAACATACTTTATTTTCAATTGCAATGTGTGGTCTTATTAACATGGTGATAAATTATAAATATTTTTTCCACTCTCAGCTTTTATGTAGGTACTCTTAGAAACATGACGCTAATGCAAACAGTTACAATAATATCGGATATAATAAGCAATTAGTGCCAACGTTTCTCTTCCCCCTGGTTCTGGGGTACGAGGAACTGTTGAAGATTTTTTTATAAATTCAATGGAGATTGAAATAACTGCGTACTACTCTTATTTCTTATACATATTTCAATCGAATATGACCCTTAAAGCATAGATTTAAGGTTCATTTTCAAATTTAAAAATGTTTAATTTTCTTTTTGGTGTAATTGTTCCAGGAGTTGCAAACCAATAGGAAGGTACTTTTACTGCGATTTTTTTATGAGCAGGTTAGAAAAATGTCTGTTACACTTTCTAATAATATAACAGCAAATATATTTACAAAATAATTTAAATACACAATGTTAATAAAATAATAATTATTTAATTTTTAAAAAACAAATTTAATTAAAGTTTATTCCGAAAATTTAACTTCTCATATAATCGTGCAATTAGCTTACCAGTTGTGATATTTAAATTTCAGAGATTTCGCCATAATAAGTTATTGGCACAAGGTACCTAGTAGGAATTTGTACTCTAGCAAAATATACTTATTATATACCCACTTACGTAAATAAAAAACAAATAATAAATGAAAGAATAATTATCGTACTCTATCTTTCAATTTATTCAAATACTTATTTCATCAATACTATGAAAGGAACTAAAAAATCACACAATCAGTCAAGCAGAACTTTTAAAATTAAAAATAAACTGCGTCCTCTTGTTTAAAATAACTGGTTTTTACACTTAATAGTTAACACGTTGTATTTATACACATAAATACAAGCTCAGTCACCCCCCACTTTATAGGAGTGAAAAGGTTTATTATTCCTAACATCGGGAAAGAGGAACATATGTTTCTCTTACCCCGCTCAGTACTGTTTAGGTTATGTTTTTAATTGCATGAATAAATCTAGAAGCTATTTTTATATTAAATAATAATGCTTGATACGCATAAAATGCACATACAATGTCACTTACCAGTAAACTCCTCCTCGACACAAACGTATTTGATGGTTTAAAAATTTCCGCACAAAAATCACTTCCAACTCCTCGCGTTTTTGTTTGACAACTAAATTTGTTTTTGGTGTAGCACACTCATTATGCATCGTACCGTCCTCTATGGTAAAGCATTGGAACTCTTTACATGTGCTCATTTATTTGAGCGGTTAATCGTAGAGCTAGAACTTAGTTTTTGAGTAATAACACATAGGCCCTCTTCCCCCATAGGCCCTCTTACCCCACCTTAGTGACTTCATATTGACATTTGACATTCACTTTACACGGCAGAGCGTAGTGGTACCTTACGGTATTACCAGAATTTATTTTCTTAACTTGTAACTTCTGTAACGGAGTTCAACTATAAATATTATTTTGAAGATGCACTATTTGTTGAGTTGCAATCCAGTTCCTACTATGAACCTATTTTATTTGTTTTGTTTTGGCTGTAACTTGTTTTGTGCATTGCAAACTAAATAAATAAAATGAATTACTAAAAAAAAATACATTTTGAATGCTTGAATTGCGCCATTTACTAAAATATTAAGAAAAAACAAAAATCGAACACTTCAATAAAGAGTCTAAAATGGGTAAACAAAAATTTTATAATTTCGTAGTTACGCATCGATGTGTCATAATATGAACTTACCTACCTGGGTTACTATTATTTAGTTCTATATTATCGGCCAATGTGCAGCCTTCTAATTTAGTTTACAAGCCTGTTTTGCTTGGGGAAATAGAAAATAGGGCTTCAGTCGTTTCCGTATTACAAAATTACAAAGGAAATAATTGTTTTATGTCTTGTAAGTGTATTTTATTATAGTAGGAACAATGAAGAACTTCTATAGAAGTAGTGGCGTAGAGGGTAAGAAAATCTCGAACTTCTATAGAAGTTATTGGCGGTAAAAAGGTTAAACCAAAAAAAAAAACAAATGAAAAGGTTTGAAAAAAGCGGCCTCTTATAAGTACCACCATTTCAAAGCTCCTGCGAAATCTTTGTCTACGAAACTATGTCTGTTTTTCATTGCGGCGTCTCTTTCCTGCTCCGCTCAAGGTGCACTTTACTTCACTTTCTCCTCTCCACGACCGCGCTCCTCGTTTAAATATATGAATAACGTAACGTAGCGAATAGCGCAAAGGTGCACCCACACAGCAGTTATATAACGTTATATAACATTGTGTATTTCTCCTCTTCTCTATTCTCCGCTTTGGTGGACAGGCAGCCTTAAACTTATAAGTTACTTACAAAGGGTTTGGTCTTGGGTCTAGTGCGAACGTTATCAATAAGTTAGTACTGGAGTGCGAACTTAAAAAATAAATTATTCTAACAGTGACTCGTGTTGTTTGAAATGACATGAAATGAAATGAAAAAGAATTAACATCTCGATAATATCGAAAATCGTTCGCTTTTGGATAACACATTATAGTGTCTAATTAATTTCAAATAAAATCCCTACAACTACTTAAGAGGAAGGCATCACATTACCAGTTTTTAATAAATAGGTATATAGATTATAGTTAATATAATGTCTCAAGTCTTTTGTGCTTGAAGGGAAAGTAAAAATTTCTTTATTTTTAAAAGGAATAAACTGTAACTAAAGGTGAAACTTGAAAATAAGCTCGCCATGCTTGTAAAACGATTTTTAAGAAATCAATAGTCAATCATAAGGATTAAATCTGAGGATTGATAACTTCAATGAAAGGGAAACTAAAATTATTTGAATGAAAATTAATGAGTAATAGGAATATATCTCTATCTCTCTCGTTCACTCTGGAAATTTGTGCATGAAAATGATGTCACGATGCTCAAACCTCTCTGCAAATACCTTATAACCGTACCCTATCGTAGCAAAACAAAATGCATTCGAAGGTACAGGTTTCTTGTATACCTTCTAAGAAGAGGCCGTGCACGTAAACTCCCTCAGCGGGAGGTTCATGAATCTCCTCCTTGTTCTGCTTGGTAATGTGGTTTTGCAGCACCACCGAGTCTAGCGCCCAGCCCTTGTGCCCGCGGGTCACTTCCTGTGGACAGTGTACTTAAGTAAATAACTATAGACCTACCAAGCTATCTGTCAAGTCAACTCATTATAGTTTTTCGAAATCAGTAAACATTCTAATACAATGGCAACACTTAAAAGACCAGCGACGTACGTTAGTTCACAGATATAACCTGTTCAAAAAATGAGACAAATATCAAATGAAACAACTGCTCGTTTAATCTATTTCGGTTACTTCCACAGCCTCATGACATAATGGCATTCTGTTGTGGGGAGTGCTGCCGACATCGATACTATATTTATTCTGCAGAAAAGGGCTGTTCTATCAGCTCGGTCCAAGGGTTTCACTTAGAAGTACATTTAAGGAAATAAATATTCTTACTTTCCATTCACAATTTATTTTAGAAAATTTAATGTATGTAAAAAAGAACATAACCTTGTTCAAAAGAAAAAAAAATCTGCCCAATGTTAACACAAGAGGAAGAAATATGCTGGCACCTCATAATAGTAGTAGGCTTCATAAAGTCACTAACTCATTCATGGGTTAAATGTATACGCTTTTATAATAAGGTTCCTGAGGATATCCAAGGTCTTCCTATTGACAAATTCAAAGAAACTATAAAGCAGAAACTGTGTGCTAAAGCATATTATAAACTATCCGATTATTTGGATGATAAAAGCCCTTGGGTATAATCCCCTCATTACCAGGATTTTGTGTCAAAACATGTGTAATGTGTCTGTTTGCTCGTTGAGTTCTTCGTCCCGATGAATATCTAAAGCGCCATTATCACTAAAGTACGTCTTCTTATGGTAGCGTCGGGTCGCTGACTTCCCTCTAATATGGTTGAGGAGGGCGATGGCTGGATCCCGCTTTAACTCGTGAACGGGTGCCGTTTAAGGGTGTTCGTCAATTGGATACTTGGGGGGAGGGAGACTTGCCGAGCTAACGAAAACAGATGGGAATAACTTTATATAGACATAGACTGTAAATTTATTTTGAAAAATATATACCCGTGAAGTTTCTTGCCAGTTCTTCTTCACGAAGGGTTTTTCCGAACTGGTGGTAGAGCCATGTTTTATTTGAACTCAATAAGAGCAAGTAATTGTCAATCTTGAAAAATAAATATTTCATTTCATTTCATTTTAACCGATAATCCAAGCTTTCAATAGCCTTGGACCATCATTGCTTGCGTTTGATATTCTAGAATTTAAATGGTGGGTATTTCACTCTATCGACTGTAATAAATCGATTCAAATGGTTGATTCATTGTTCAACTTCTTCAGTGACTGGCCGATCAGAGCGAGGTGCATCTTGGATATCGAAATTTCCGGAATAGAATCGAGCAAACCACTCTTGTGTCCTTTCGACCACTCGCAGCATTCTTACTGTAAATTCTAAATGTCTTTTCACAATTTTTTTTTAGTTTCATTTTACATTAGTGTCACATCGCATATATAGGTTGTTATCCTCTAGCAGGTCAATCCAATGCCAGATGGCAAGGGACTACCACACCTATCTATCTATTGATAGCTTATTTTAATTTTTTAGGGTTCCTTTGACGAAGTAATTTAGATCTTCTCTATCTTTTTCTTTGGGTTGACATTTCTCTGCGTTTTTTTCTTTGATTGAGTTGCCATGAATTATAGTTGCACGGTTACAAAAATTTTGCGACAAAAAGCCGTGGAGTCTTATCGTAAATCTTTAGTATCTGATTTTCGCAAGTTTAGGCTCTAAGAAACAGTTTCATAGGTTTTCAAGTTTTATTAAGTTAAGAAAAGGCTTCGTATTTTTCGTAGTTTCTGGTCTTTGCGATTTTTCTTATGGTGTGTGTACTCCTTGTTTTAAAATACAATTACTTTTACCAAGTTCAGCAGTTTAATTAGTATATGAAGCCGAGTAAATGTCTGTATTTGGTCAGGATAGTACTAGTTCCTTAAACCACATTTTACCTCCACCTTCTTGAAATTCATAACTTATTTAAAAGTTCCGTACTATGAACCTGGTACTATGAAATATTTGTGAGTCATTTCTAAATTTAAAATATACCCTGATGCTAATTCTGTCCGAAAACTGAGTAAACTAAACTATAACTAAAACTTTTCCAATTTAGTTTAATTTGGTCAAATTGCTATTCTGTTTTTAACTTCGAACTAAATTTAGTTTATGAAATGGCAGGACTAAATTGATTTTGACGTTTCTAAATTAAATTCTGAGGTGTTGCCACCATTTTCCAAAAAATCACGTAAAGAAGTGTGGCCATTAGACAAAAATGAACGAACGATCACAAAAGTCCATATATTTTGCCAAATTTAAAAATATAATTACGGTTGACGTTGGAAAAAAGCGCGGGAACCTCGAAAGAGAGAGGCGGCAATTTAAATTTTATTTTCCAAATTATTATATTTTTAACTTATTTTTACTACTTTTTCGTGTTTTAATAACTGTAAATAATGGGAAAACGAAAAAAGAAGAAGTTGAAAGATGATGAGGAGTGTGAAGCTAGTACCGAGGAAAAGACCAGCACGGAAGAAGATACTGACAATTTCAGGAAGTACCAACCTTACTTACTATGTATCTGATTATAACAGAAGATATCCTGAGGATTCTACTCTTACATATTTTGTAGTAATTGTAGAATCAGGCGATGAAAAGAGACCAATAGGCACGCGAGGTTTAATTTCCATGTCAACAGTTTTAAAGAGATGTAATAAAGGGATTAAATTCTTACAATCTATAGATAAATATAAAATAGGTTTAGATTTTGAAAAGCTCTTTTAAATAATACAACATTTTTAAGTGAATATCTGATGAAAGCAACAAAACCAGTAACAGGAACAGAAGTAACTGGCGTCATTAATAATGTTGATACGAAATTTTGGTATGATTTCCACTTTCCGAAAAATTATTTGCGTGAAGCGCATCACAAAGAGAGTAGGAGACAATGGAAGAAGCGTGGAGCAGCCAACACGCACAGTAATTATCATTTTTGCTTCGAAGAGACATTAAAAACTTTATTAAACAGTGAAGATATTTTAAATATAATTTTAAATTCTATTACAAAATTAATAAACCTAAATAAATCTAAAGAAAAAATTATATCTTCCATATTAATAAAAGATGTTCTCATAGAAAATATAAAATCTAAGTAGCATCATTTTCTATCTTTATTTAATATTTATGGATCAGCTAAGAATTTTACAGTGGAATGCGCAGAGTTTAAAAAATAAAAGTCAATTTGTACATTATATCTATGAGAATGATATACATATTGCTCTTATCTGTTTAAAGCTAATAAAAGCCAAAACTATAAACTCTTCCATTTTTACAACAAATTGCACGTTCGCCGCGACACTTTATTACATAGTTTAGTTTATTCCACACCTCTCGACATGTAGATTAAAATTGGTCTGACAACTCTAATTTTAGTCAGAATTTGTTGTAAAATAGGCGCAACAGAATACCAAATATGCAGCCTGAACTAAATTGAGTAACTAAAATAATTATAGTCCTGTCAAACTAAATTTTGGTCTAGTCCTTCGTTTTCTGAATAGCAAACAAGAATAAACTCAGTTCAAGTTTAGTCTAGTTAAGTTTATTTTGTGGAAACAGAATCGGCACCACTAACTGCTATTGCTCTGACTTAACGTTAATAATAGCCGTCAGTATATTTTGTAGTCTAGTACTTGTCTCATGGCCGTGAGGAATCCCTGTGGGTTGAAGAATCCGGTCATCCAAAAGGCGTGTGGGCGGCCCAAGCGCAGCCAAGCGCGGTACTGTTGCTCGCGCTCCAGCAGCTCCGTGTACCAGAACCCCAGGGTCGCTGACTCCCAGGACACCTGGCACACAGTAAATTTGAAATGAAATGAAAATAAAGTTTATTATCTCAAAAATAGGAACACAAAAAAAAGCCACACAGTGAGAAGATACAAAATTCAATTTTGGGATAGTAGGCCATGCCTCAGCATAATCCTGCTGGGAACAAACCAACCGCGCTGGCTTTCACACCAAGTCCTAGATATATCATTTTACCTTTTAGATTTTGACACACGAGTATAATCCAAAAAAAAAAAAATAAGCTGTATACTTAACTCATAACAATCTACCACATTCTTATTCCAAATTTTAAATAATAAAATTACTAAATAAATTAAAGCACAAAATAAAATTCTTATCTATTCTATTCCAAATTCATTTTTGGATACGAATATTATAAAATAATTTCATTAAAATCAACGAAATCAATTAAGTAAATTATGTTGGATGTGTGAGAGAACACACTTAAAAAATAAGCAAATTACTACGCTCAACGCAGTCGATTTATAAGGTTATTTTTTTGAGTTCCGTATATGTATCTAGTAGTATAAATGATAGTGTCCATTAATAATTAACTGATAACTGCCGAACAGTTATTGAATTGGTAATTTTCGTTCCTCACAAGATTATAGCCTTAAAAGTCTATATATTTTAATACTTATATTTTCTGTAATTTATAGATTTACACGATTGTCCGTAATAAATTGAGGCACTTTGAAACATCTCTGGGATCGAGTGTGGGCAGACATTGGCAGACATGTTTAGATGAAATGCTATGATGAAAGTCTATAATGATGTTTCGTTCATTTTCGAATTGAATAGAATAGTTGGTTCTTAGAATCATGTCTGCTTAATGTATCTAAAACTTTTTATAGTGCGAAAATAGCATCCTTTTCTCTTTTGTATGCAAACGTCATGACTTCGTTATTTTTGAACGTACCTTTGACCACTTGGAAGGTATTCGCGCGTCGTACATAGCGTCTAAAGAATCTCTGAGTCCTTGGCTCATGACAATAGTTCCGTCAATGGCCAGTTTCAGGTCACATAACGTGTCGAACACCGTTTTTATAACACGCTGTATTCTGTCAATTTCCTGTCTGGAACGAAACATTTTAAAATAAACTGTCACAGTAACCTCGTCTTAAAAGAGACAACCAGGATGGTGGGTTAGCCGTCTATATTTGATGAATATTATTAGTATACTGCATGCGTATATGTTGGGTAACTTAAATTGAGGTTTAACTTTGCAGTGAAAAAGATTTTTAAATATTTAAATTAAGATTTATAAAGATTTATAAATATTAAATCAATAAATATTTCTAACAATCATACCACATTATCTAGCCCAAATTAAGTATCATTAAAGAACTTGTGTTATGGATACTAGATAACGGATAAATAAACTTAAGAAATATATAAACACACAGAGACATTTTTTTTTACATATAAATATTAGAAATAAACTTAAATAAACATACATACACATCCATGACTAGAAAGCTAATAAGATAAAATATCTGCCCCTACCAGGATTCGAACCCGGGACCTCTGGCATAGAAGGCAAGGCTACTTACCTCCACACCAAACAGGCCGTCAAAGGCCGTTTATAATTTTTTTACATGGATACGTTTTGATGTTTCACTATCGGGACTGCGTAAAACGAATCGCCAAAACGTTTCGTAGATAATGCGAAGTAAAAAAAAAACATTTGCCTAACCCGTAGGGTATAGAATTAAAAAAAAAATACTCATGTCAATTATAGTTTTGTAAAATACCCTTCTTCCGTAGTGAAGTTGTTGGAGGTGTTTAGTGCTTGAAATCGTGATTAAATATATAAAACTTACTGTAAACAGGTATGTTTTTGTGTTTTTCTGTAAAATGTCGTTAATAAGATGTCGTCATTAAGAACTCGTTATCCGTTTTTGATGTTAAATATTGTGTGAAACTGATAAAGTTTGGAGTACGTTCAAAATCGAATTTATTTGGATAATATTGAATGGGTTAAAGTTACCCATATCATAAAAATATTATGTTGCGTAACTTTAAATACGTGCATAATGTTGCTCAGTTCTCATAACGATATTTTTACTGTATATATTGGTCTACCATGATTTATATGGCAAGACAAAGCGTTCTATCACATTTATACGTCATTGTAGATATAATTTTCATTGATTAAGTTTTCCTTAATGAAAATACATCATTTATTATATCTAAACCTTAAAATAGTCCAATATTAAAGGTTTTTACATCCTAAAAAATATATTAAAAGTTACCCAAAACTCATGATAACTTTAAATTTGACTTTTGGGGAAAATTGTGGGTAATTCTATTTTCTTTTCTGTAAATTCATCATGTTATGAAAATAAAAAAAATTCTAAAGGACATTGTTCAGTTAATAAAATATAGGTGTAATAAATATAAATCAGATTGTAAATCTCAAATATTGTCAAAAATGTTCAAATTTACCCAAATTGACTGTATTAAAGATAATTTTAGATTAATTTATGAATTGTAATTAACAAATTACGTACTGACCTCAAAAATATATTCATTGGTAGAAATGCGCCCATCTTTTGCAAAGCTTCTCTGACTTCAAACGAAATGTACTGCTTTGGTAGTTTCTCCAGCATATCTTCAGCTAATCGATACACGATACTCTCCCTAGTCTCTCCACCTTGGCTGCCACCTTCCTTAGGCTGGACACTCAAAATTGTATCTAAAATATCTTTGGCGCTATTAATTTGATAAGTGATGTCAGCGTTACTGTGTAGACCGAATACTTCCGGCGTATCAGTAAGTGGCAGTTGGTTTATGTAATCTACGTAACCATGTAAGTTCCTTGTTTGTGGGACTTTGTAGCCTTTGTAGAATTCAAAGCCTGGCCGTAGCAGTACGTCACAGAACCAAACGTTGGTGAATGTGGTCAGTAACCTCTTATCGAAGTCGTCAGTGACTCGACCGCCATATTGCACTTCTCCAAGCATGTAGCAAATCGTCGGCCAGGATATACCCTTCTTGGGATCGATGTCATCTAAATGGTTCTGGATAAATTGGACACTAGCTGCATAGTCAGCTTGATTGAACTCGTATGGAATATTCCACCCCAAAGGACCAAACTTTCTTCTTTCTTGTACTATGGTGTGCAGAAACGCTACAGCATACAAAAGAGGTGGCCACTGAGGTAAACATGAGTAATCTAGTGTGTCTTGTGTTATATTTTGATAAGTTCTTTTCATGCTAGCCCTTATACCTTGTGGTGGTTCGTTTGTAAATTTTATTGCCATTTGCAAGAGGCCTATAGGAAAGTCGGTGTGAACTTCTGTTGTAAGCCATAGTCGGAAAGACTCCTGTATGTGCTCCGTTTCAATGAGAGCATCCATGGCTTCTATACAGAATGGCAAAGACAGATGAATATTTTGAAGCAAAACCCAACCACCATCATTCATGGAGTCCGAGATCATTTTTCGAGCAACGACTTCTTGCCCTTGTCCCATCGAAACTGCCTTTAATACTGCAACAGATATACACACGGGCAGTATATTATATCTGATTAATTAAATCATTAAATTTTAACAGTACTTAAATCAACAAAATATTTTTTTCATTTACTAAATAGTTTTACTGCATATTAACCAATTGTTTAACAAAACTTCCACTTAGATAATTTCGATAAGATGCATCATCATTATGTTATATCTTTTCCTCTAATGCACGACATAAATAATCTTTAATGTACTAACCAGATCAAAAATGCTGATATCACAGCAATGACCCAGGATAAGCATAAATAGAATGAGTGAGTGGGTTACTCACAAAAAATAACTATTCCTGCAAACAATTTTCTAAAAAGCGACTCTAAAATTGCCCATTATATCAATCCTGAAAATTTTGGAAAACAAGCTGACAACTTGAATTATTGTTATTGGTGAAGATATTGCGCAGACGTTCGTCTTAATACCTACTCTCTCGACTACCTCGCCCAGTTTTACTCATTGGTCGTTAAACACCACTGCATGGATTTTAGCGATAATCTATTGAGTAGTAAACTCAACTGGGCGTTCCGCACCACGATTTTTTTTGTTTTTTTCGAAATGGACAGTTTATTTATGGCCCATAGGCCTTTTAAATTTCACCGGACTTTGTAGCCTAGCGCTGACTGCGCCTTACTTAAACTAAACTACTCCTACATACGACACGCCTAAGGGCACCCGAGAGGGTACGGCTTGTAAGTACGGTACCTCGGCTTGGGACGTCGAATATTGAAACTACCACTGGTTCGGAAATATCATCTACTGCCAAAGAACCAGCAAGAAACTCAGTAGGAATGCGTACGACGCGTTAGCCTGGCCCACCGGTGGGTTAAGCGATTCGAATGCCGTGTTGCCCTATTTCTAATTGGAACACCGGCGTTCAATGTTGTAATATCATCGTCGGGATCTGTCTGGATCGCGTCTGGGTTGGCTGTGTATTCAGATGACTTGTTGACCAGCGGGTTGGGATGGTGGGAAGCATTATCGAAGTGGCGTCTAGACGTCAACTTCGTGGATACGGCAATGGTGGGCCGCTCGAGATCCTTGTGCAGATCTAAGTTGCGGACATAGTGCGGGGCTCCGACGCATTTGCGTAAGAACCTATTTTGAATAACCTGCAAGTGATTGAGGTTCGACTATGTCATGATGGGGCGGATGCCAGTTTTGTAAAGTGTTAGCTTATTTCAAAGCGACATTTTACTCTTCTTGCAAATTAGAGGGTGCAGCCTACCCATGACGAAGGCGGCTCGGTCCCGGACGCGTTTTATGTGATCCGCGAATGTTAGTCCACAATCTAAAGTGACTCCTAAATATTTGACTTTTTTTGCCCATGGGATCGGAGTACCAAACAGGGTGATCTGACCTAATCTTTTGGGGGGTTTCCTAGAGGTTGTCCTAGAGCAGGTTAAGAGAGAGAAGCACTTTTTTCTGGGTTGACTCTATTCTCCATTTCCTAAACCAAGAGCCTAATGCGTTGGCTGCGGATTGAAGTATTCTAGTTAACCTACGTAGATTCGTATAAGATGTGTATAATGCGGTGTCGTCCGCAAAGAGCGCTAGGTCTACTTTCTCCGTCCTTGGTATGTCACTAGTGTATAGTGAAAACGATGTTGGAGAAAGCACTGAGCCTTGTGGGACACCGGCTAATACAGGACGGGGATTGGAGAGTACACCTTCCAATCTGTAGCGAAAGGTTCAACAGTGGAGAAAGTCTCGTATGATGTGCACGAGGCTGTCTGGCACGCCTAGTTCAAAGAAATTATATAATAAGCCGTTGTGCCAGACCTTGTCGAAGGCTTTAGCCACGTCAAAGAAAAGCGCATTCGTGCCTATCGGTTTTCGACCTACGTTCCTTTGCTCCAGGATGTGCTCCGTGATGCGGTGCACCTGTACCCAGGAGTGACTGTGCTATTCACAGTTTCTATGTAGAGGGCGTTGGTGCTTCCTGTACTTGGTGTACGTTGTTGGGCTAAGCTATCGGCTAGGGTTTCAACTTTTTCGGAGTCATCGAAGGCGGGAGTCATGGGCGGAGGCCTAAGGAGCGGAGGCATCGATGACGCGGTAGATTCCATCTTGAGAGACTACGCCAAGCTCCAGTTAGCCAAATGCGAAGGTGAAATCTCTTCAAGAAGCGCGTCCCAGTTGTTAGACCGCAATGCGCCCATACGAATGCGGTTTGCCTCGTCGGAGCGTAATCGTACGCCCGGATAGGTGCGTTCTTTGCTCTCAACAGCTCCCTCACATCCTCAGGCAGGATCCAGCGGCGATCATTGGCCACTGGACCGCGCCTGGAAGATGCACTGATAGCAGTTCGAAGGTGGTTGGTGAAAGCGCCGATCGCTGCATTGGTCTCCTCGATGGATGACAATGAATCGGAAATGGTGTTCAGGTCGGGGCTGTCGGTTGCCTTAAGTTTCCGTTTCCGTTAGTTTGGCCCAATCAATATGTGCCCTCGTTTGAGGAACGAGGTCATCTGGAATATCTAGCTGCATGACTACCGGTCGGTGATCCGAAGTAAGTTGGTGGATGACTTCTACTGAGTGTAACGTTAAGTTAACACTTTGTAGGATTGCTGTATCGAGAATATCGGGGTGATGATTTGAGTTATAGGGATAGTGAGTCGGTTCCCGAGGACCCACTACATCACAAATTAGCAAATCTAACATGTGATGAAGACGACGGCCGTTTGGGTTGGTAACTACGGAGTACCAACCTGAATGTTTCCAGTTAAAGTCACCAGCTAGTATTACGGAGGGACTCATATCGAGTAGCGACTGGAGGTCACTTTGAAGTATAGCTTTATCTGGTGGTTGGTAGATGGATGCCAGCGTGGTTGGCTGATGGCCGCTCATCGCTATTCTATAACAGGAAACTTCGATATTCTCGAGCTGTGGGGGATCGACAGGTATACAGTGTAGTGACCTTTTGTAATAGATGAGGGTACCGCCTTTATCGGCGTTAAGCCTAACGTTACGAACGATGTTGTAGTTCGCTATTTTCGGCTCCTTGTGTCTAACTTTCAAAAGGATTTCCTGCACAAGTAAGATGTCGATTTGGAATTTTTCGTAGGAGTTCATGAATTTCATTTCGCTGATGTTTAAGACCATCGGCGTTGAAGGAGCCGATAGTAAGGGACCGAGGTTTTAATCTAGAGGACGCCATTTAGAAGTGCAACCACTAGTGCATGTACGACCACATCAAAAATCAGTAAACCACTTATGAATCGTTTTGAACACACGATATTAACCTTTCTGCGTCTTTGCGAAAATGCGTTCAATAGTTTTATTTACATAAATGGCTGTCAAAAAAAGCTAAACTGCGGTACTAACTGAAAATTTTAATTTAGTTCTTCAGAAAAGTAGTGAACAAAAATGCTTCAAGCAATTAGCGATTTTTTATCTCCGAATTTTTTAATCATTATAAATCCCCGGACAAACACCAACTGTATGGCCCCAAAGTAACCAGAGCTTGTGTTATGGATCATGGAACAACCATGCTCCGAGAACAATCATCTGCGCGATGAACACAGATGTTTGTGTGGCCCGACTAGGACTCGTACTTGGGACCTCCAACGTATAAGGTAGGGCTGCTACTCAACTGTCTGATGCAAACGTTAATGTTTTAATTCTTTATAAGTGTATTATTGCCAAAAAACTGATTTTTTAATATAGCTTGGTTTGGAAATGGACTACTCAACTGCTGTATGTTACAATAAATTACATTCTTTGTTATGATATACTCGTATAGCGGTAAAATCATAAATATAATAATATTAGGTTTTTTAGTGCACTAGCACAAAAAAAATGCAATTATCATTAAATAACGATGGCTAACGAACTTTAATATAAATATATAAATTAAATATAAAAAAAATATTTTAATGCAAGTATTTTACTACGCTGTCAATAGTTTTGGTTGAAACTGCGATGTTTTTGTTACAAGTCTTTTTTTAAATTTGCAATTAAATACTAATGTACGTATAAACCTCAACTGATTTTTGTAACGCTGTTAATAAATAATATAAATGTATTATGAAAATGTTTGTTTGACATAAATAAATAATAACAAAATTCGGTTAGATGTTGCCGCTTTAAAGCTTTGTTAAGAACATTACAGCTTTCTTTCGGTTACTTCTCTATTAATCTGAGTTTTACTTTACCAATTTCTTTTTGTTTGGCCAAGGCAGCTATTTGAGTCGACGGATCTGAACCTATAGAAAGAATACAAATCAGTGGGGTTCTTGGCTCCGATTCTTCCCAGGTGGCTTCCAGGTTCAGAATAAGGCCTTCTCCGTACTCTGGCCCTAAAGAGTCTGTGAAATATCAAGAAAGGAAAGAAGATAGAAAAGTTAATTGCGTTACCTATGAACTACATACTGTATTTAAAAATGATATTGATTTAAGAATGATACAAAATTAACGTACCTACAATATATTTCCTTGCTTGTGATAAGGTTCGGTCGGGACTCCAAGATCGTATAAGGAGTAGTTTTCTAAATACATCCAGACTTTCCTGATAGCCACTTGGTATGGTTTCCTCTTCAGGTTTTGCTTTCTCATACCATACTCGCCATTCTTTTTCATTCGTTGATATCTAAACAAAAATGAATAAATTGGATCCAGGTAACGTAGAATGTTAATGATAAAAATAATTAAAAAATCTAAATATTTACTGACCCTTGACAAAACGTCTGTAAAAGTTTTTAGTTTACTTATTTCAACCAAGTTAAGCCATGTAATATCTAAAATCCATCGAAAAGGTTTTGGTGTAACAGCATTTAAATCCAGCGATGCTCCACCCTTCACAAAAGCCATGAACTCATCGTGGGAAATCAGCCCTCGTTGGCAGTCAATCTTCATCGCGAGCATCAATGTAAACAAGGCTTTGTGCCTCTCATATAAACTTCTCAATGTAAACGCCCAAACTTCATGCGTTAAATATTTTAAAATGATGTTGATCCTTTCCTCGGCTATGTTACTTTTAGTGGATTTTGTTATTGAGCTGTCGAATATATTCAAAAACTGTTTAAGTGAATTTTGATACATGATATTGACATTACTCATTTCTACAATTAAAAAGTATAATATCGATCCTCTTGCTGCTACTGCTCTAAATTCTTCTCTCGCTTTAATTATCTTCTTTTCGGTCACTTCTGCAACTTTAAGTTTTTCATTTACTTCTTCAGCAGTCGTTTTTGTAATTTGCAGAACTTGTATTAGTGCTTCATCGTCCACCAAAGACCCTTCTGAGGAAGTTAAACGGCAAAGAAGATTACTTTCTAATTCTTTCATGCTGCGTTGATTTTTCATCACAGATTCAAACAACGCCACCCTCTCTTCTTCCAGATCTGATTTCTCCATAAGAATGACCCTTCCCAATAGTTGATCTTCAAGGCCTTGCATTGTAACTGTAAAGTCGATTATAGATGTTTTTGCACTTATTTCAGGAGAATAAGCAGGGTTGGGTAGTTTTGTGGTAATATATAACATAAACCCAGGCATAACATCACATTCTTTGTCACCAACAATGACTTTTTCAATCGATCCTGATTTTATAAAATTCTTTTCCAAAACATTATCAATTACAGGATCAAGCTCAACACCAACATCTTCTATTAGGAGTGGTCTTCCTAATGACAAACTATCTTCGAGATGTGTTCTAAAATATTTATGATTAAGAGATGTTATTTGTAGTTCATTAGTACTTTCTTTATTTTTTATCCAGTTTTTTCCTTGACTTTGCGGGTCTACTAGAAGAGGATATGAACTAGATTTTGTAACAATTAGTGCGTTTTGGACAGATAATTCGTCATTTGGTAGTCCTTGCAGCGTCCATTCCGATATCGTAGCACTTTCTACTAACATACTAGTAATATTTAAATTACCAGTTACAGGGATTTGCTTACTTTTCAGGATTCCCATCCAAGTGTTAGATAAACTAGTTCTAAACTCTTGATTGTAAGGTCCACAGTAAGATAAAAAACCCGTGGCTAAAACTACGTCTCCAACCAATCTACCTAGTTGTTCCTTGAAATCTTTACTTTGCTGAGTCCATCGTATCTTCTCTCCGCCTAGACCATTTATGAGCGCAGTGGCTGCCGTCATTTTTCGTAAACATACATTGGCTGCGTCGGTAAGTTGTTGTTTTTCTGAAACAGCTGATTCGTACTGTTCTTTTACTTTCCGAAGAGACATTTCCCTTTCTTCTAACTGTCTTTCAGCAGAAGCTAAATCCTCCATCGCGACCTTAAAGTTTCGTCAAGCATTATAGATCACGTATTTTCTATTTAAATAAAATAATATTAAACTTATTTCATAATAATATTGTCGAATTACCTTCAACCTAGCTTCTTGAAGCAATAGATTAGCTTTTAGAGGTAAAACTTCTTTGTTTACACTATGAAAGAATGCCATAGCTTTTGTCCAAGATAACAAACCAGCTACATCACCGCACACTCTTTTAGCAGTATC
This sequence comes from Marasmarcha lunaedactyla, assembly GCA_923062675.1. Lineage (NCBI taxonomy): Eukaryota > Metazoa > Arthropoda > Insecta > Lepidoptera > Pterophoridae > Marasmarcha > Marasmarcha lunaedactyla. The sequence continues at coordinate 3,407,841 of OV281339.1, read as the reverse complement.
CATGTTATAATCTTCCATTTCAAAATATGGAAAAAGATGCTCTACCATTTCATTATTAATAATATCCTTCGGATAATTTTGTAGTTGTAATAAAAACGTTGTACTGGCCATCATCTGCAATTAATAATCAATTAGGTAATAAAAAAGTAATCTTAAACATTTTATGTTATTAATTGTAAGATTTAATTATATTACTTTTAATGATTCAGCCCATGATGGTTTAGGACAAGGAGCTGTAGTATCAGGTATAAGTGGATGTAATCTTCTCTGAAACAGAATCAGTACACAGTCCATGATCCTCATAATTAAATGTGGAGGTCTTCCTAATTTTCTGACAGTTGCTATATGAGCTGGCTTAATGGTGTTAAGCGCTGCTTCGGCTTCTTCCAACGCTGGTTTTGCGGCTTCTAGTTTTATTTCTGCCTTTTCCTTTTCTTCGGCTATATATGCTACTAAAGCTTCAGCTTTCTCTTTCACAATTTGAACTTGGTTTTTGACAATTTCTGCTTGCATTGCTCGTTCCGTAACTTCTGTTAATACGCGGTCTGCTTTCTCTGAAGCTAATGCTAAATCTTTTTCCATCACAGCTAAGTCTTTTTTAAGTACTTCGACTGATATAGAAGCTTCACGTAGTTTTTCTAATCCGGTATCCATTCTCAACGCACCATCACCCAATTCCTTTTGCTTCATTTGATATATAGTTTTATAGCCTCCAATAAAGCTGAGATATGATTTGGGTGTGACGTGTGATGAGCGGCGAAATCTTTGGAAATATTCTGCTGACACTTGTGATACAACATCCTGTATGGTCCCTAAAACTGTAACCAATTCTTTCTTGACTTCTTTCGTGCATTCTATTTCGAAATCGGCAAGGAAATGATCAGCAACAGAAACCAGTGCGTCCTTTGGCCATGGTTGGAACCAATCTATTGTACACCCAGATGTAAGAGCGGGAAAACGTTGAGCTCGGTTTCTAAAGGCTTCGCTGACCTAGAATAAAATATGTTATGATAACTTATAAAATAAAATCCAGTACATCAAAAACGATTTAGCTTATGCGTAAAGATTAATATTTAAACTGTAACTTACTGGTGAAAAACACAAAACTACGTGCAAGTTTTGACAAGTTCGGTTAAGGAAATATTCCATAACTAATTCATTGGTAAGAGTTCTTTTTTGGTTTTCCCTCTTCATAATAGGTGTTAATTCTGATATAATTTCCTGCTGTTCATCCTTTGTGAATAAATTCGATATTACTCCTGATGATAAAATATTATTCAAATATTCTAAGAAACCTTCTTCTTTTATATCTAAATCTGTAAATATGAAAGTGGTTCCTTTTCCTTGAACGCCACATGATCTATACAATAATTTGAGATCTTCTAAGAAGTTCCCAACATTGTAAGACCTCGTCAAAGCTATCTGGAATGACCTATAGCCAGCTATAAATGTTGAAAGTTTAGTCAACGACTGTTTTCCAGAACCTCCAACGCCAACTAACATTACATTTCCTCTTGGATGCCTAATAACTCTTGATATTTTGACTAAATGCAACATGGCATCAGGGAAGAACACAAGGTCCATCCCCGAACCACGAACCATTTCGTTAAATTGCGACAAAAACATTTCCAAACGTTCTCTTAATTCGTTATAATCAAAAACTGGTTCATAAACTTTGGGCAATTCCATGTCTGTATCTTCGCCCTCTTCACCAGTTGGTTCAGGAGCATCTCTGAAATTGGCATAAAAATTATGAATGAAGTTATATTCTCATAAAATGTATGAGGCATTTACAATAAATTTACCTCATGAAGTCCACAAATACTGGCTCTTTTTCCATCATTTTCTTATAATCTATTCCCAACATTTCTTCAGCTGTTGAGTATAAAGTTTTGTTAAACCATTCCTTGTCTTTTTCATGAGTAAAGCGATCTGAAAATACTCGTTGACATTCATGTTTCCAGAGTAACATCAAGCATTTTTCAGACTCTATAACGGTTGGTAGAGTTCCAACCATACCTTGCCAGACACGAGATAAGTCCCTTAAAGAAAAAACGTAATGAAACTTGGCTGGAGTTGGTAACAAATTTTGTCTGGTTCGGATCCATAATTCTCTTGTCATAGGTATAACTTTCTTAATCAAGGTGCGAACGTCGGCAGGAAACCCTCTCTTTGCGTTGTAATGGCCTTCTCCGATTACTCTAAAGATTTTATCTATTGCCTCGTTATTTGGGAGTGGACAGTTGAAAATAGAAAATAGACGTTTTAAGCGCGATGGTATGTCATTTCTTCCTCCACCTGAAAAATGTTATCAAATATTTAATAATTAAATGTTTTATTAACCTATTAATTTTTTTAAGTTAAATTTAATAAGTACCCGGCTGCCCCATAGCACCCAAAAATTGAATGTCTATTATAGTTGTGAAATCGCCAGGTTTTTCTAAACTGTAAAATCCACCCATACTCATAGTTTGTCTTACGATTTCATTTGTAATTTGGTCACCCCATTCATTGATTTGAGGAAGGTTTATATCATCAATAAAAACAAGCATTTTCTTTCCATTTGGAGGACCAAAAGTCATGCCACTTCGTTTTTCAACGTAACTCTCAATCGTCTTTTGGAACTGAAATGGACTAGTCGCTGAAGAGAAGTTAAATGAACGGCCCATGAAGTGTTCTGGATTAGCATTTTTCATATAAGCCTTCATCATTACAGTTTTAGCAGAGCCCTGCTCTCCCAACAATAATACTGCTTTACCTTGCTTAGCTATGCAATGTATTAGATAATTAATTCTTACATTATCAACTATTGGCACTAGAATACTGGAGTAATCTGGTGTGGCCGTGTCGGGGTATTGGTAATTAGTTACGAGATCATCCCAAAGTTCCCATTTTCCAGGATACTTTACATAAAAATCAAAAATATTTGAGGGCTTGTTAAAAGGGTGTTTTGGTAATTCTAGTATTTCTGAGAAGTTTTGTTTTAAATAAGCATCAAAACGATTTCGATCGTTCGTTTCTAGCAGTGATCCAAAACCCCAAACTAAAGTAAATACATAAATTTTATGCAAGTGATCGTGGGTAAATAGGATTATTTCTTCTCCCTTGTCCTTTTCTTCTTCGTCATCAAGGTCACCATTAATAGATTTACTAGCAGATGCATCCTCCGTTTCTTCAATCTGTGGTGGCACAAGACCTTCCAGTATATTCAACATTTCTAGGATAATATTGCACTGAAGAACTCTCATACTGAATACGAGATTTTGCGTGCACCAAGTGTAAACGATTGGAAAAGTTTGTTCAAACAGAGAAGTGAACACTTCAATTTCTCGGGTCGACCGTGTTTTCAGCCAAGCGCTTAGTACTGTAAACAGACAAAAAAATGCTATATCGTTGAACGGTACAAAAGTAATAATGGTTATACCATAGGTCATATTTTTACCTGGATCCCATTCTAAACCAGATGAACTCATGTAAACCATTCCGTTTCGAGACACCGTAGCAGGGGAAGCGTTGTCAATATTTTCGGGTTCAAATATTATCTTGGATGTCGGCGACATAGTGAGACGATCACCGTTCGCGAGTGTGAGGGTTTTGTTGTCATCAAGAACAGAATTCAAATTTTCTATCCAGATACTATCGACTGGTCCGTCTAAAACTAACCAGATGTGTTCGCCAGTTTTAATTTTTAATGTTTTCCTCCATAAGGCTGAGAATATTCCGTCGGTCCAGTCGTTCGTGGCTACATCGAGGCGACCGAACATTTGTGCTGCTGTTATTGCTTTTGGATTCATTCTCATTTCACTGAAAATGATTATCAAAATATTAGTAATAAAATCCACAACAATAAGAAAGAATATTATTGTGGATAATATGACTAATAATAGCTTATATTAATAATAATAGCAACTACATCTTTTTTCTACCATAACTAAAACTTAAAATCCATGGTGATTCTCATGAAGAACCTTAAAATTATGGTGTTCCAGCAATTTTTTAGCAAAATAATAGGTCTTTACCTATGAAACTGCCGTTTTGCCGTACTGGCCATTTCAAATGATAATATTTTTTTTTGACTGATAATTCTAATTTCTAATTAATTTTATTTGACAAACATGAAATTCTTTTTCTAAAATCGTCATTTGTTTAATATGTAGTTAGTGTTTTGTTTTCAACGCATTCGAACATTTTTCGTCATCATGGATAAGTTAAAAATTCGAGTAATTATGGAGTATGAGTACCGTCGTGGCAGCAAAGCGGCACAAGCGGCACGCAACATCAACGACGTTTACGGAGCGAACACTACAAACGAACGCACCACCCGTTATTGGTTTACCCGCTTCCGTTCTGGAAATTTTGACCTGAAAAATGAACCCCGTGGTCGTCCGAAAACTTTGGTCGACAATGACGAATTAAAGGCAATTGTGGAAGCTGATGAAACTCTATCCACGGCAATTAGCAGCAGCTTTCGACGTTACCATCAAAACAATATTGGTCCATTTGCGTCAAATTGGCAAGGTAAAAAAGCTTGACAAATGGGTACCCCACGAACTCAATGACCGCCAGCGCGAAGTACGCGTGGAGACGTGCCTTGCACTGCTCAGCAGTCATACAAATGAAGGAATTCTGAACCGCATTGTTACTTGTGACGAGAAATGGATCCTGTTTGACAATCGTAAGCTCTCAGCAAGTTGGTTGGACCCTGGTTCAGCACCCAAACAATGCCCTAAACGAAAACTTACCCCTAGAAAAGTGATGGTCACTGTTTGGTGGTCTAACGCGGGTGCAATGCATCACAGCTTCTTGCCAAACGGGACAAACATTACTGCAAATGTGTACTGTGAAGAACTGAACACAATGATGGAGTAGCTCGCACGTCTCCAACCAGCTTTGGTCAATCGTTCGGCTCCACTGCTCCTGCACGACAACGCGCGACCTCATACTGCACAGCAGACGGTCTCTAAGCTACAAGAGTTGGGGTTGGAAGTTCTCCGTCATCCGCCGTACTCACCAGACCTTGCGCCTACAGACTTCTACTTTTTCCAGAGTTTGGATAACTTCTTGGCGGGAAAAAAATTCAATACCCGAGAGGCAGTACAAAATGCCTTTGAAGAATTTGTTGCCTCCCGTCCAGCTGATTTATTCAAGAAAGGCATCAATAAGCTACCAATGCGTTGGCAAAGATGCATTGATTGCATGGGTGATTATTTTGATTAATAGAAATAAAAAATATATAAAAAATTTACGCTTCATTTATTTCGTGAAAAACGGCAATTTCATAGGTAAAGACCTAATACATACTTGGAAATATGCACTTTTTACTTACCTATGTTCTAGAACTTATTTATAATATGAAAGCGGTAGTTAAAGATGTGTTACCGGTGGACCTCTTCGATCTCAGTGAGCGCGTTCATGAGCGTGTGGATGCAGGCGGTCTTACCCGCGCCCGCTGGGCCCAGCGTCATGATGCCGTGGCGCACGCGCTGCGTCTCGTACAGCTGCAGGACAGGGGAACGAACGTTACAGGTATCTGTATATCAGGTAATTATACTCGCAGTCCTCTGAAATATGTGTATGTACAACTTTACATTTTCAACTGGGTCTCTTTTTAGTTTTTATTTTATTTGTATATTTTTTTACAAACTTGTTTAGAAAATTCTTGTGGTATAAAATAAAGAAATGTTTAGCGCTTGATTGAGTGAATTTATTTTTTATTTAGATGTGTTACTTCAGATATGAAAAGTTTTGACACATTTTTGTAGTTAAAAAATCAACCCAAGTGTAGATGAAGTCGCAGACAAAAACTTGAATGTAAGAATCTAAATAAGACCACGTGAAGAAAATATTACCTGTATTATTTTCAATATCCAAGGTGGGTGATAGATAAGACCATTCTGATCAACTTGCTTCCTAACCGCTTCTTCTAATTCCGGGTACGTGGTCTTCTCCAGAGCTTGGTTGGGAAAGAGATCTGCCACCAGGGAGATGAACAGAGGCTCGTCTTCATCGATCAGCTTGGACAGGTTCATGTCTCGAAGGACCCTCATTACGATTGTGCTCTCGTTGTCTTTGGAGTTGACACGTTTCACGGCTCCCAAGGTGCGCAGCACTGACAGAATATTTCGGAGACCGAAATCGTAGTGAACCTGGAATCAGGTGGGACAAAATGTTGTATGTAGTGATATCGCGTAATGTTGTGCAATGATTACATTTTGAGTTTACTTTTTGTTAACAATTAATGTTAATGCATGTTATTTTAAATATTGCACGTATTGGTTGAGAAGGGAAGGAAAAGTTTGGTCTCTTGCGATTGTAGATGTCGACAGGGCGTAGATCAGAAGGAGGGTGGATTGAAAATTTCGTGTCCTAAATAACAAAACACAGGCATAATGCAATTTTTTATATTTATTTTTCTACATACTTTGCTCCTAGGCTACAGCACTTAGTCCAGCAGTCCTCCAATGCCTTGATCCCATTTAAATAGAAGGTCTCGTCAAGGTCTTAAAAAAAGGCATCTACGGCCACTTTGACCTCCTCATTGGTAGACAATTTCGTTCCACCTAAGTATTTTTTTAGTTTTGGAAATAGGTGGAAGTCAGAAGGTGCCCAGTCAGGTGAATAAGGGGGGTGAGGAAGCATTTCGAAACCACAATTAACTATTGGAGCCATCGATTCTGCAGATGTGCGAACACGAGCATTGTCCTGATGAAACAAAACTTTCTTGGTACACAATTCTGGACTTTTAGACTTTATTTCTTCGCGTAAACGACGTAATAGTGTGCAGTAGTATGCAGAATTTATATTTAAACCTCTTTCTAAGTAATCAACCAAGATGACACCCTTAGAATCCCAGAAAACCGATGGCCTTACCTTGTTTACTTAAAAACACATCTTGGCTTTTTTGGGGGTCGGAATTCCGGGTCTCTTCCATTGTTTGGATTGTTGTTTGAATTCAGGAGTATAGTGATGAACCCATGTTTCGTCCATAGTAACAAACCTTGGCAAAAATTCGTAAGGATCAGCATGAAAAAGCTCTAAACAGTCTCTACAAATCGTGAGCCGAGTTCGTTTCTGTTCAACTGAAAGGAGCCGCTGAACCCATCTTGCAGACATCTTGTAGAACCTTAATTTGTTAACGATCATGTTTTGTGTACATTCATATGAAATCCCTAGAGTTTTAGCTTTCTCAGATACCTTCAAACTTCTGTCTCCCATGATGAGATCACATATTTTTTTGATGTTTTCCGAATTCGTAGCTGTAGAAGACGTTCAGAGCGCGGGTCACCTTTGATGCTCTCTCGTCCACGTTTTATCTGCTGTCCACTTTTTTATCATTACGATAAAAAACGACGGAACAGATTTTCTTAAAGTAGCCACCATATCTTCATGAATCTGCTTTGGACTTAAGTGTTTCTTGTGGAGGTATTTGATCACGGCACGGTGCTCTAAACTATCCATTTTCAAAATTAAAAAAACTTACTCTCACTTAATGTTCAATTAAATAAATAATTACGCATGTATCTCAGAGAAAAATTGCACAGAGACTGACAAAGAGTGTAAGTTTCATATGAGGGTAGTTTTATAATAATATGACAACGCTACCTATGTTAGGCCGCGAACTGTTCAATCCAGCCTAGTAGCTTGAGATAAAGCTATTTAAGAGTACCTCTTAGTTAATATATTGTGTTTTATCCTATTTGTTTTTTGTTTACACAAACTTTTCGGGCGATTTTTACTTTTATATATTTAAGTTGAAAACAAATTGAAGAATCATGCTGCTTTTTATAAATCCTTTATTAATAACGCAAAATGTATAGTTGATGTAAAGACGGTTTAAAACGAATTCAAATGATACAAACATTTTTTTTTTGTTAAACTAAAATAGATGTTTCTTTTTCATAAGTTTCACATCCATCTCTTGACTACAGCATCAAAAATTCACCAGCAGATGTAATCCGTTGGACGTTTGCTAGCAGCCATTGGAAATTTCCGTATCCATTTTCAGTCTACATCATTAGACCTTTATTAAAAGAAAACCAAATACCCAATTTATGTAAACGCTCATTACCCATACTTTTATACGTATCTTTATAACGAAACGTCAATCAGTAAACTTTCATTATTTAATTTCAAGGAGATTCATGGTATAACGCCGTAGTCCAAGCATTCATGCTATTTAAGTGCTAAATTAAACCCAACGCAAAACAAATCACCGAACTCCGCAAAGAAACAAAATAGCAATGGCCGAACATATAAAATAAAATGTACCTACAGACGATTTGAGACCCTCCTCTTGTCGCGTATTCATCCGTTTTACAGGGTTGATTTGAATTATAAATCTGTTGCTCTTGGTATTAATTACTTATATCTAACCTCCTTTGTCTAGCGTTATGTAGAGACAATCAAAATTGGTTTAACTATTTCAGTTTCAACATGTAGCATTCAATGTATATTTAGTACGATTCGATCTACGATAATTTTTGGTAAGTAATAAATAAATATGAAATGATAAATAATATAACGTATAAAATAAAATAAGTAATAAAATGACGGCCTGTTTGGTATGGAGGTAACTAGCCTTGCCTTCCATGCCAGAGGTCCCGTGTTCGAATCCTGGTAGAGGCAGATATTTTATTATATTTGCTCTCTAGCCATGGATGTGTATGTATGTTTATTTAAGCTTATTTCTAATATTTATATATTTAAAAAATGTATGTGTGTTTATACATTTCTTAAGTTTATTTATCCGTTATCTAGTATCCATAACACAAAATTTTTTAATGATACTTAATTTGGGCTAGATAATGTGGTGTGATTGTTAGAAATATGTTAGAAATATTAAATAAAACTAAAATTAAATTTGTTTATTTCAGACTACGCCCACAGATGTTAGTTGGATCTTTAGTGACTATGTTAGGAAATATGATTATAATTTACAATTTACTAAATAAAATGAAAAAAAAATCACTATCTAAGTCAACATTAAATATTATATCATTTAAGTAAGGTCATACCTTGATTAGGTATGACATTAAACGAAAATACTGTGTCATTAAAATAATGTCCGATCTTAAAATAGAAATTGTTTTACATGTTATTAAAAAATGTCTATAATAGAGAATTAAAATAAAACAATTATATAAAAACAATTAACAGTTAATTAAAGTGCAATACATCAAAATCAATTCAAATAAAAAGATTTTTAAGTACTTTTTCCCCCACTCCCTTGCACCCTGCTGCTAGCTCCTATGGAAAACAATCTTGAAATACGAGGGCCAAGTGAATTGCAAGAACTAAAAAAATAAATATGGTATTTTTACTTTCTTCAAGTAAAGTGAAAGTAATATTCACCTGTTTAGTTAACTGTTCTTCGCACAATTTGTACAAAGTGTAAAACTTCCTTGCAAGTGTGATATTCTCGAGGAACCCACAGGAAGCTAACTTGACTCTTATGATGATCTGGCGGTCCGGCACCATCATGGCAACTGTCCGGAACTGAATCTTCAAGTTCTCCGGCAACTCCTTACGACCAGCGTACCCCGGGTTCTGGAAAAACACGGAATAAATTTTTTTTTAAATCTTTTGTTGCTATACAGAATATCTTTAATAAAGTTACGGCAAAGTACTTATAGATTTGGTGCCGCGTGCCGCAAAATAAATTTATATTTTAAATTTATTTTGCTTCGCACGGGTCTATGTCCCTGCGTTTTAAGCTGTAATATCTTCGAAAATATTCATTTAAATTACACGCTGTAATAGGCCGTATTGATCTATATTACATGCACAATGTATATAAGGTACTTAATTAGATAAGTATTAATGCTGCATTGCTTAAAATCGCTTAAATAAGCCATTTGTGGGTTATTGTGGGTTATTCCAAACAGATAGACATATACCATCGTGGACTTTTTTGTACACCTTTTTAAGATGTAGATACTGTACTACATTATTTTGACCTATATCGTAGGGTTCAGCCAGCGCTTGCAATATAAGGGCAAAAAACTTTATTTACGACATTAGAAACCTCTAAGATTATCATTGTTTCTCTACTATATTATGCATGAATTATACACATAAACCTTTCTCTTGAATCACTTTATCTATTAAGATATCCGCATCAAAATCCGTTGCGCAGTTTTAAAGATCTAAGCGTACATAGGGACAGACAGACAGCGGGAAGCGTATGTGTTTTATACTATGTAGTGATTAAACAATAAATTTATTGCTTCGCTTGCTTATGGCTTAGTTTGCTTAACCTGCAGTATAACATTTTCTTAGTAAAATATCGTTTAAAATATCTGGACCACTCCCGGCATGTTTGACTGTATAGCGGCTCAAAAGCATTCTAGAAGACGCAGGCACCTAAAATCATATTCAACAATCTGGTAACGCTCATTAAATACGTACTCCCGGGTTGGACTGATCTTCTTGCTGAAGCAAAGGAGTCGTTAGCTAGATGTTACCTGGCCTGAACTCACCATAGTGATAAAGATCCCAAACTCAGGGCACATGTCAGACATGTCTCCGTCGGTGAAGACGAAGGCCTTCTTCTTCTCCTTCTTGGCGGCCAGCACGACAGCCACCTGCTGCGCCGCCACCGACAGCACCGGCAGCTCGATGCGGTTGAACTCATCGAAGCAGCCCCACGAGCCAGACTGCGCCAGCCCTTTGTAGATGCGCCCGAGACCTCTGGCGGTTAAATCGTTAGGTTAGGTTAGGTTGGTAAAGGACTCCAAATATTTTTACGTTATTTATAGAAGTAAAAGGCCCTTTATGTAGCCTCAGTATGGTATTCTTTTGTGGGGAAACTGTGTAAAATTGAAAAGGGCCTTCGTAGCACAAAAACAACGTATCAGAGCTATTGCAAATATTAACTCTTGGGAATCATGTAGGCCTTTATTCAAATCTATGAGAGTATTGACACTTCCTAGTCTGTATTTATATGAAACTTGTTTATTCGTAAAAACAAATCCTAATTGTTTTCAAAGGAAGAAAAATTATGTCAATTTTATAACAAGGTTCCCTGATAGACTATGCCTTCCAAACATAAAAACAGACATATGTAAACGCAGTATTATATCTATGGCTGTAAAAATTTATAATAATTTACCAAATAATTTTAAATGTTTGACGATTAATAAATTTAAATCCGCCTTGAGCCACTTTCTAATCGATAAATGTTTTATAGTACTGATGAATATTTGAATACTAATTGGAACTCTGTAAAGTATAAAAATATATAAACTATTAAGATTGCATGCTGCACGACAGTAAAATATAAGATCCTATTTGATATTAAGAACTTGACCTGTACCGTATTTTTTGCAATAAAGAATTTGAATTTGAATTTCTTGAAACTCCTGTTGAACAATCTGTGCCAAATTTATTTGCGGCATGCACAACTTTACAAATGTTCTTTAGTTTATTTTAAAACATATCTTAAGCTGTATGGTGTTAGATTGAGTATGAGCAACTAAAGGTAATTTATTTATTTATTTTATTTATTTAATAATGTATGTACACACAGGTTTTAATTAAAGTATAAAAAGTAGTTACTAAATAATGTACAAAGGGGCTTATTTCTAAAAGAAATCTCTTCGAACAGGCCTGAGACTGGAGAGTGTGAATAATAGCATATTTAGTGTGTAATAAATTATATATTGTTATACATAAGATAAATACTATAAGTGCTAATATACTTATATGTTATATTAAATATAAAGTATATTAACTCATAAATCATCGTAACTATGATATACGTATATGATATCGTAGATATTTGCCCGATAACCCTTCGAACTCTGACCTGTAATCCATCTGGTCGGAGCAGTTGAACACGACGACATACTTTGCCAACGTCTTGCCCATGTCTTTGACGGTCTCGGTCTTGCCGGTGCCTGCAGGGCCGCACGGAGCGCCACCCATGCTCATCGCCAGAGCCTGTGCCAGAGTTATGTAGCACCTGAAGTAGAAGGATAGGTTTAGTAAAATCAAAGGATTCATTTTGAATTCGGGATACGAGTATTCGAGTATCAATAAATCCCCAGACAAACACAGTAACTGTATGGCCCCAAAGTAAACAGAGCTTATGTTATGAATGACCATACAGCGAACTGGGGGGGACCTAAAATAAACATTCATATATATTATATATACAAACAACCATGACCCGAGAACAAACATCTGTGTTCATCACACAAATGATTGCCCCGGCCAGGACTCGAACCTGGGACCTTCGGCGTATGAGGCAAGGCTACTTACCTTGGTACACACTCGGTCGACACTCGGTCGTCCCTACCTACCCTACACACTCGGTCGTCGAATGGTAGAAATCAATGGTTGAAGTTTGAGACTCCATGTGAGGCAATAGCATACAGACATAGTTCGTGTAGAAGAATTGAATATTTGACACCATTTATTTAGAAAATGTAAGTTATTTTGACAAAAAAAGTTTTTTGAACATCGAAATTATAAACTTAAAAAAGAAGCAAAACACCTATTAAATATGGTAATATTATTTTTAAATATTATTAGCTTACTGACATTAAATAAAACAATGTTTATTATGACAGTATGCATGTAAACGTATTATCTACGTAGTTATTATATACTTGATCCAAACGCGCATACAATTCTCCGTACGGTTAACACGTTGTGACGTCACAACTCAGTACCGTTTTGTAAGGAGCGTGTTTCGGCGACTCGCAGCAGCTCCTCAAACACATCGCTGTACCTAGACAACTGTAGATTGTAAACATAATGTTACCTCTGCAGTATATCTTTACTGTTAATAAAGTATTTGAATATGAAACAAATTTTTTTTGTCTTATTCCCATTTGGCAGGAACATCACAGGAATCAATTTTCCTTAATACTTTACTTAATACCTCCTATTAATTAATTTACATTATTTACCAGATTTATTGGTTTTATTAAAAATATATTGTATTTCAGTATTATTTGAACATTATAGCCAAAAAGAAGTTGTGACTCACCTATCCGTCAGAGGCGTGATAACCAGTCGTTCGGTGCAGCCCAAGTACTCGTTCTGATAAGTAAAGGTGACGTCGGTGACGGAGATCCAGGTCTTGTCGGCATCCTCTTTGAAGTAGAAGCGGCACTGCTTCAGCCATTCGAAGTCGTGCGCTGATCGCACATTGAGCCGACACTAAAAAGCAAATATTTGTAAATTTTTGTGGGGTGTAAACTGTGAAGATATGGGAGTACGACGAAAACTTGGTTACTTTAGACAACTGCGTTGAATCGTCAACACATTAGGATTGATCATCGATGATCAAACATATCGTGAAAATGTTTAACTAGTTGATATCTTGAGATTTAGCGCGAGCCGAGCGATCGCAGCGAGCATGGTGCAGCAGCATCCAGCGACGCGCCATTATGAAATTTAATTTATCAAAGCATAAACACAAGACATGTTACTTATACGGCCGAGTGGCGTAGTGCGAAGTAGCCTCACACGCCAGAGATCCCGAATACAGATGTTTGTTCTCGGATCATGGTTGTTTATTCTGGTTTCCACCCAGTTCGCTCATACATAACACAAGCTCTGCTTATTTTGGGGCCTAACAGTAGGCGTGTTTGCGGATTTATTTATATTTATTCACGTGCGGCATTGATGAATAAACAATGGGTTTTCAGTCTCTATCGGTGGTTAAGGAATCATTTCGCGACGTGCTCGATGATGGCTATGTGGGCAGCTCTACGATCCGGCTGCTACATTTATACTTCTGGAATGAACACTTTTAGCAGCTTATTATAAATTACTTAACTTATAAATTAAATAAAGTAAGTTTTGTTAAAAAAAATTGTTTTCGCTTTATATCAACGTACTTACCAGTACATCGAATATATCTCTCTGATGTACGTGGATAGTAATAAGGGTCTCGAACTTTGTTCTTTCAATTTTCAGCAGATCTCTTGTGGTTTGATCAATTAGAGTATTTAACAATTCTAAGAACTTGTTATTAGTCTCCAACATAATCTTTTTATCTTGTCGAGCTTGCACTAGTGCTAGCTCAGCATCTCGTGTCCATATTATTTGTATACCCAAAAGCCCCACCTATAAGAACAAAAGCGGTACGACATTTATGAAATTTGAACAAACAAGGAATAATTTGAATAGCTAAAACGTTCAAATTTAAGCACCTGTGCAGGCATTTTATCCAGAAACATTAAAAAGTTAAAAGATGGATCGTTGACAACGTTAACCGCGTTTCGTATAATCGAATGGAGACTACTTTGCGCTGATTGCAACAGAGACGTCAGCCAAGTCTCTACGGAGCCCTCCGCTCTAACAGGTCGCTCAAGTTTTATTTCCTCACCCTCTGACGACACTATGGCTATCATTTTATTGTACTCTGAAATCAAATAATTGCTTAGTATTATAAATACTGCACTAATTAAAGTGTGTACTGTTATCATTCATATACTCGTAAACATTTACCTATATCGTGAAACTTCACATATCTAATATTATCAAAAATAGACAGCAAATGATTCTGAATCGTGTGTGAGTCCGAGGCTTGTCCGAGAATCTCGAGCAGCGCCGGATCAGAAACAAAGAAGAAGCGAGGAAACATGGTCCTTTTCTTTTCTAGATAGCCACTGAGACTCTTTTGGCAAAGCTCCAGCTGTTCTTGTAGGTGGGGTAGTAGTTGTCTTAATAGGTCGTCTCCAACACAGCACGAGACCACGCCGGGGGTCTCATGTGCCCGCTGCATGATCTTCTGCCAAGACTTGTCTATCTTAGAGAACCTTTTAGCCTCCTTGGGCAGCTGCTTAGCGATGTCGCCGCCAACGAACACGGCTTCTAGGTACACCCACATGTTCTGTACTAGAAGCCAACGTTCGAGAATCTCGTTGGTACTTTGTAAGTCGTATAACCATTGTTGGATCTGTTTTCGGAACGGCGCGTTGTACCTAAATAAAAAATGAAATTTAGACCTAATAATAACCCCTCAGATATAAGAAAATTGTGTAAACTATACTTTTCTGTGAGAATGTAATAAAACGCTGCTTTGGAGGCCATCACAAATTAGAGATTTCGATTACTTAGTTCGTCCTAGTTATTCCGACGAATCCCAGTATCTGGGTTTCTGCCCGGAGGCATCAAATACGTTTTATAATTACCGGTTAGAAAGCAAAGATCCCAGGATCATGAGGCTGTCCTCCAGCTGTCCGATGGTCTCGGCGGTGGTGTCTCCGCGCAGCAGCAGCTCGCCACGGTTGTTGAAGGTCTGGAACGTCAGCTCGTGCACCGACCACTCGTTCGTTACCTGCCGCAGCTTCGCCTCGATGTCCTTCTCCTTCATCGCTGATATGCAGATGTCCTGGAGTAAATTATTGTAATACTTAATGTAATAAAAATACTTTAATGAGAAGATGTGATGTAAGCAAAATTATCGTAATTGTTTTAAGCTTATAAGCTGTTTCTTACGCAACAAAATTTTATTACAAAAGTAATTAGGGTAAAATTTGGTTCTTAGTTCTTCTTCCTTAAAGAATTTACATATCTTACTAAATATCCAAACCTATTAGCTTTTTAGCGCACTTGAATAACTAGCGACTGTCAAAACATCTAAATATACACAATTTTTATACCCTACTATGTATGTATTACATTGCTACTGTGTGAATTAGATACCAAATAACTCAATTAACATTTTCGAATTTACTTTTTGTTGTTTCATAAAGTTTTACAAATCAACCCAACACAGAACTTAACTTCAAAATAAAAAGAACGATATTAATTTGTTGTGTCTTCCTATTTGTGTCTCGAATCAAGATCTTTCGTTACTCAAAAAGGTAGGTAATTATTTAACCTTAACTTGTAGGTTTGCCATGGTATGCTATACCTGAGAATGTTATGTAGATGAATGAATGTAATCTAAAACTTTATTAAGACAGTGCATATTACGAGAATAATTTTATAAATTACAAGATGATTAATAAACGCCTGCAGGAAACTAAAATAATTGTAAAATCAAATAAAGTTAAGTCAGTACCAAGAAAGGGCACCATACCTTATTATTTTAGTAAATTGAGCTACAAACCCACGGGGACACACTCGCTAAACGAGGAAATACATAATGTGCCCAAAATCAAAATAGACTGTTCTACATCCCGCGACCTAGCTTCACCCCATATTTTAAATCCATCTTGTAATGCCACACCTCAAAATAGCAAAAATGATCACTTTTTTCTGGAATAATAAATCTTCTTTAAATTGTATTTAATTCAAAAAGTATCAAAATAAAGCTGGGTTAATAAACAAAAAAGAGTTTATCGAAATCAAAGTACAGAAAATACAAAAATCCGAATACGTTGATTTTTTAGGTTTTTCAGAAACATTTATAAGGGAAGGCAGTGAATCTAATATAAATTTTAAGAGGTTTACATTAGCTGACTGGTACTCTAGAAAAAAACTATGCCGAGGAGGAACGTGCATTTTTGTCAGGGACTATTTAGAATTTACGAGATTTTCTTGTTTAGAGGAACTTAATCGTGATTCTGTGTTCGAGTCATGCGGCGTTGACACTCCTAGCTATAGGTGTATTATTATTTGTATTTATAGAGCTCCAAGAATTAACCCTCACTTATTGCTCCATAGATTAGAAAAGCTTTTTGCGTCTAAAAACTAAAAGACAAATTATAATTACAGGGGACTTCAACATAGATATTTTAAAAGATAATGAAATAGTAAATGAATATATCAGAATAATACAAAACTATAACTTTATAATACATATAAAAAATCCAACCCGAAGGAATGCATGTTTGGATTATGTTATTAGCAATAATAAAGAATCTATAGGTAATGTCCTTCCGTTATTTCTATCAGATCATGATACCGCGCAAACGTTAAAGTTTGCCATAGTGTAATATTCCTCCTAAATTTATTTTCTTAAAGAAGCGTGACATGAGCTCAGATAATCATACAAAATTCTTTAACTACCTTTCTTCCTTATCATGGAACGATGTCTACGAAGAGACTGACCCAAATTTAGCTTTTAACAAATTTCATGACATGCTTATGCTACTCTATAACCAATGCTTTCCTGAATACTTAATAAAAAATATATAAGACCTAAAAAAGCAAATGGATTTCGAAAGGCATTAAAATATCATGCGCAACGAAACGCAACCTAAGGTATAAATATTATAAAATAGGAAACATAGAAGATAAAATAAAATTTAATAGATACAATAAGCTATGAAAAAAAGGTTTTATAACATCTACCAAAAATTACAACAAGTCCCTCATAAATAGCGCTACAAATATTTCGAGGACATCTTGGAATATTATTAAGGCCAAATTAATAATTCTACGTGTGCAAAATTATGACATTAATAAATCTAAAAGTGTGTGTGCATGTTTTTATTTCCCACCGATAAAGAAGAAATATTGGGTATTATTATAATAATTATTATATAAGGATACAAACTCAGTCGGCTATGATAAAATTTCTACCAAAATTTTAAAACTCTGTAAAAATATACTTGCTCCAGTACTTGCACGTATAATAAACTTATCATTTAAACACGGTGTATATGCTGAACGGCTTAAACTAACAGTCACTAAGCCAATACATGAAAAAGGCGACAGAGAACTACTGATGAACTATAGACCGATAGCATTAATTCCTATATAAGCTAAAATATTTGAAAAATGCATGCATAACAGACTTATGAAATTTTTATCTAAATTTGGAATATTAAATTTAAAATAAGTTTGGCTTCCAAAAGGGTAAATCCACAACACTGGCGGCATTTAAGTTGATTAACGAAATAATAAGTCATGTTAAAAGAAAAAGAAAAACTGTCGTTGTATTCTTCGATATGAATCAAGCGTTCGACCACGTATCATACAAATTATTATTAAGAAAATGCGAGGCCTATGGAATTCGTGGTCTACCATTAAAATGGTTAGAGAGTTACCTTTATGATAAGCTACAGTTTGTTGAAATAATAGGTACAAATAAAAATGCTCACCAAGAAACGTGGTACTCTACAGCAAAGCCAAATAAAGTTGGAGTTCCACAGGGTAGTTTATTAGGTCCTCTTTTATTTCTAATATATATAAATGATTTGCCAAACACAATAAAGTTTCATACAACATTATATGCAGACGACATATCCATTGTTATTCCTGACGATTCAAATAAAGATTTTAATGTCGTTGGACTATAGTATCTATCGTAAATTGGCTAGAATTAAATTACTTAAAAATAAATATCAATAAAACTAAATATATGCAGTTTTTTAATAAAGGTGCCAAAAAAGCCGCTTTAAATATTAAGTGTCATGATAAGTCCATACATGAAACAGAGGTGTCCTCACACATCCGTGTCCGAAAACACATATCGACAAACTATGCGGAAAAGTAAATAGATTTGCCTACGCTTTATGGAGACTCTCAAAAATTACAAACATGGAAACAGCACTAAAGGCTTACCATGGTTATGTTGCATCCATATTGAGGTATGCTATTCTTCTTTGGGGTAATTCAATGAAAATAAATAGAGAATTTATTGCACAAACACAGTGCCTGTGAGCCATAGCTGATGTCAGCTCGTGGACAACCTGTAGGCCTTTATTTAAATCATTTACTAACACTTCTCAACATATATCTTTGAAATATGTGTATGTGTGAAAACATACCATGAGTTGTATACAACAAAAAAACAATATTGTACAAAACACAAGATACCAAAATAAATTATGTCTGCCAAATATTAAAACAGAAATCTGTAACAAAAACTGCCTTGCAATGTCAGTAAGAGTGTTCAACCATTTACCAGAAGAAATGAAGTGTTTGCCGTTGCGTAAATTTAAATATACTCTCAGAACTTGGTTGATTGAGAAGTGTTTTTATAGTGATAGTGACTTTCTATCCAAAAACAAAATAGTTATGTATCACATTTTATGTCATGACTGAATTATTATATATATTGACAACTAGTTTTTCTTATTTAAATAAAATGTTTAAACTGTTGAAGGCACTGTAAAATATTATGTAATTAGTTGTTATTATGTTGTATTTTACCTTCACATCTTATTTATATGAAATTGTATTTTTCTTTGACCTTAATTTGTTAGCTTTTAATCTGCTTGTGTGTGATATTGCATGCTGTTGTACAGTTGTAGCGTGAGGGACTTTTATACTGTGAATCTTGATAACTCCTTTTGTTACCACCTATAATGCAATAAATTTGATTTGATTTGATTTAAGAACCTCTAATAAAAAGGTAGTATTTACATTGCTGTTGCAAAACGTTAACGTGCAAACCTAGTGTAGAACTTCGAAGAAAACTGCTTTTTGTTACATCAAAGAGCCCAACCAAACCATACAAAGGTTACACGTGGCATTACAAGGATTACACTTGGCATAATAATGCCAAACCTGTATTATTAAGGTAATAAAAATTCAGATTAAAAATAAATATTTTAAAATATTTCTCACAATCACACCACATTATCTATCCCAAATTAAGTATCATTAAGAACTTGTGTTATGAATACTAGATAACGGTTAAATAAACTTAATAAATATATAAACACACATAGATATTTTTTTATATATTAATATTACAAATAAACTTAAATAAACATACATACACATCAATGACTAGAAAGCAAATGTGATAAAATATCTGCCCTTCCAGGATTCGAACCCGGGACCTCTGGCATGGAAGGCAAGGCTAATTACCTCCACACCAAACACATAAAAAAATATTAAAAGCAACAAACCTTTTAATTTTGTATATAGGCATAGATTACGCAGATAGCATTTATTACCTGCTCTATATATAATCGTATTAAATCAATGTTACTTTTAGATCGCAAACGTTCTGATCAAATAAAACAAAAAAGCAAATTATCACTCCATCAAAGTGATTGGACCTTAACGTTTGGTACGTCCGCGATCAACACATTACTATAAACTCTTGGAGCCTTATGACCGCCTGGTAGCGAGTACTGCAGCCATACCTGCTGCTTGGGCAGATCCGCAGGGACGGTGTGGCAACAGCGCAAAGTGTGGTTAAACAAGTAATTAAAGATACTTTTGGTTTGAGTCTCATTCATAAAAAAGGGTAATGCCAGGAATTGGATGACTTCTGTTTCATTATTAAAAAGCTATGGTTAATATATTTCTCCATTGAGTCAAACGCAGTACGCCTGCTTAATACTTTTAGTTTATATTTAAGAAAAGTAATTTGAAAAGTTTGCTCTTTGTGCCATTTTTGTACGAACTAATATTACAAATAAACCTTTTAATTACACATTTCAAAGAACTCTCCACCGGCGTCTATACAAACTATCATCGTCTGAACCAATTTGCAAAGCTCATTTTTCAGTCTGCAACAGGTATAACATGGTTAATTAAAGAAAGGAATCATAAATGGCGGCTTGTACTTGCATTGACAGGTACAGTTGAGTACAGTTAGCATATAAATTTTCAAAATATTTTTTTCAATTCAAAAATATTTAAAAAAAATGGGGTTTTCAAACTTGCTTCTGACAGCGGCTTTGTCGGCGTGAAAGTTTGAAAGACACGTGGCGCCATCCATTATCATTAGAACGTTTTTGTTGTTTACATCGGAAACTCGGGAGGAAAGGACCTTACCTCCAGTTTGGTACACCTGACAAAGTAAATAACAAAATTTCAGAAGAATCCTTATTGATGTTGGTTAAAATAAAACACGAATATTATTTAAATCAAGACTAATATTTTTTTTACTTATCGTATGCGCGAGAGTGAGTATAGATGGCACTAGTGTGCGAGCGAGAGAACATGATAAGCACGCCATTTTCAATTCCTTTCTTTAATGAACCATGTTATACCTCCTCAACTGCCTTCTCGAACGCAGTGAGCGCATCTCCTAGCGGTAAACAAAACTGTATCCCCTTGAGCTAGTTTGTAATTTGAGGGAAAAATAAGCAGTCACACGGTGCCAAATCAGGGCTGTAAGGCGGAGAACCCAAAAGTTTTACCACATCACAAGTGAACATAAAAACTGCTTTTTGATGTGTACATCAAAATGTTGTTATATTCCTAAAAAAACTGTAAACGAACAATTCATTTAACTTTGAAATATATGCATAGTTTGCGCGGATAGCGCATTTACCTATTCTGTAAAATCGTTTACAATTCAATGTAATTATACATATATCGCAAACGTGCTGATCAAACAAAATAAATTATCACTCCACAAAGTGATCGGACCTTAACTTTTGGTACCTACGTCAGCGATCAATACATTACAATAAACTCTTGGAGCCTTATGACCGCCTGGTAGCGAGTACTGCAGCCATACCTGCTGCTTGGGCAGATCTGTAGGCACGGTGTGGCAAAGTGTGGTACGAACTAATATTACATGCAAAAATTGGCAGTACGGTGAAATCGTGTATACTAACTATTAGGTCTTTACCTATGAAATTGCCGTTTTTCTTTATTTTATATATATATAGTTATATATAGTTTATATATATATATTTTTTTTCTATTAATCAAAATAATCACCCATGCAATCAATGCATCTTTGCCAACGCATTGGTAGCTTATTGATGCCTTTCTTGAAGAAATCAGCTGGAAGGGAGGCAACAAATTCTTCAAAGGCATTTTGTACTGCCTCTCGGTAATTGAATTTTTTTCCCGCCAAGAAGTTATCCAAATTCTGGAAAAAGTAGAAGGCTGTAGGCGCAAGGTCTGGTGAGTACGGTGGATGACGGAGAACTTCCAACCCCAACTCTTGTAGCTTGGAGACCGTCTGCTGTGCAGTATGAGGTCGCGCGTTGTCGTGCAGGAGCAGTGGAGCCGAGCGATTGACCAAAGTTGGTTGGAGACGTGCGAGCTTCTCCATCATTGTGTTCAGTTCTTCACAGTACACATCTGCAGTAATGCTTGTCCCGTTTGGCAAGAAGCTGTGATGAATTACGCCCGCGTTAGACCACCAAACAGTGACCATCACTTTTCTAGGGGTAAGTTTTCGTTTAGGGCATTGTTTGGGTGCTGAACCAGGGTCCAACCAACTTGTTGAGCGCTTACGATTGTCAAACAGGACCCATTTCTCGTCACAAGTAACAATGCAGTTCAGAAATCCCTCATTTGTATGCCTGCTGAGCAGTGCAAGGCACGTCTCCACGCGTACTTCGCGCTGGCGGTCATTGAGTTCGTGGGGTACCCATTTGTCAAGCTTTTTTACCTTGCCAATTTGACGCAAATGGACCAATATTGTTTTGATGCTAACGTCGAAAGCTGCTGCTAATTCAGCCGTGGATTGAGTTTCATCAGCTTCCACAATTGCCTTTAATTCGTCATTGTCGACCAAAGTTTTCGGACGACCACGGGGTTCATTTTTCAGGTCAAAATTTCCAGAACGGAAGCGGGTAAACCAATAACGGGTGGTGCGTTCGTTTGTAGTGTTCGCTCCGTAAACGTCGTTGATGTTGCGTGCCGCTTTGCTGCCACGACGGTACTCATACTCCATAATTACTCGAATTTTTAACTTATCCATGATGACGAAAAATGTTCGAGTGCGTTGAAAACAAAATACTAACTATTAAACAAATGACGATTTTAGAAAAAGAATTCCATGTTTGTCAAATAAAATTAATTTGAAATTAGAATTATCAGTCAAAAAAAATATATTTTCATTTGAAATGGCCAGTACGGCAAAACGGCAGTTTCATAGGTAAAGACCTATTATTTGACAAATTAAAACATTCTTGTATATTCTTTGGTACTCATAACATGATCAGATTTTTCAGTTATCCAAGGTTGAAATTATTCTAAAATCAATGGTCTAAAGTTTGATCTAGATAATTATAAAAGAAATCTTTGCGAGTGAATCATCATATAATAGTAAGAATTAATGTTTTCTATATATTATCACCAAACTGTGATGATAACGATAGATCAGCTTAAACTCAACAGTTAAGATCAGAGATGCATTCTCACAGCAAAAAAAGTTATATTATTTCAATAACATATCACATATAGACAAGTCATACCCACATCATCGCACAAAAAATGGCGTCAACGTAACTATAGATACCTACCCAATATATAGAGTAATATTATTTGAGGGAGAAGCAAAGAATAATACGGTTTACTTGTTGTAAGAAAGAGATACCTATGTACTTCGTGACGTTGCTTCGCACTAAATGATCAAGAGCGTACCTGACGTAGTACGTAAATTGTTGCAACTCTATAGCGTTGTCTCTTTTACTCCCACATACAAAATAAGATGACATCTCGCTCTTCGAGTTTGTTGACACGATTAGCCATGTCAATTTTAAAACGTCATTTTAAATAGCAAAATTAAATAATAAATACGATAGTTATAAAAACATAGTACTTACGCATGAAAAGAAACGTTTATTCTATCTTTAACAGCAACAGTGTAATTAGTACACTGTCTAAACACACAAGAAGGCATCGTACGGTATTAAAAACACAGAATAGGGAATAAGTTTTTTTGACGTTTAGCCGTGCCACTGGGTTGCACAAGTCAAATAGCGGGCAAATGCCTTGCATTTGCGTAGCCATTATTGAGAGCGGATAACCTGTCTATATGTAATATGTAAAATGTCATTGCATTATTTAGTAAGCTTAGCGGTCACGATCCGTTCTGCACAGTCTGAACTTTGCGGTGAAAGCGTGCAGCGCAACCGATCATTCAATGAATAAATGAGTGGTTACGAGTAATCTGCACGGTGCCTGTCAAGACACTGGAACATCGAGTTAAAATGTATTAAATATAAGTATAAGCCATTAAATCCGATTAAAAACTGTTTTATTTTAAATATTAAATCGTGAAAACTTAAGGAACGTAATTAGCACTGTATGTGATATCAACTCAACGTTTGATACGTCAGTGCTCAATATGGACACATTTCACAAAGCTATAAGCTCTTCGTACCTTATGATTGCCTGATAGTGAATTATCTGATGGGCCGCTTCGTGGCAGGCACGGTGTGGCAACAGCATGGCATGTGACGGCAACGTGACTTTTGTTTCTCGTTATATTTTTTTTAATTTCTCATAATGACTTCAAATTCCCAGCTAAACAAAATCAAATACGAAAGTCACTCCACTTTTATAAGATATAGGCGTAAGAAAAAAAGTCAGGGGGGTGCCACATTCATATACTTAACTATACTAACGTATTATAGTTAAATAGAAAACAATAGATAACTTTATTTTGGTATAATAGAATAATTTATTGTAACTGAAGTGACAAAGTCCAGCTTAAAGCTAGAACTTTCTTTAAAAGGTTAATAAGACTGCTACTTATTACCTGCCAGTTATTTAAAACACGCATGCCTTTTGCCTTCTGCCTCATCGTGTGTCATGGCTAAACCCTAAAGTAATCGCTGACTTATCGAACGAAAATGGCTAAATATAAATAATGAGGAATTTCAGGTCGAAATCCCGGATAGCCCCTGATCCTGTGGGGATTCCTGAATGAAATCATAGCCGTGGCGTGGCGTGTGACATTTATCGTCGGGGTACATGAACATTTGAAATGATACATTGAAAAATTTATGTATGTATGTTTGAAATGAAAGTTTGTATGTATTTTATGAGATAAGATTAAAAAGTTTTTATGGTTTTAATCATTTTCCCCCGGGCACAGCCTCAGATTAAAATTGCGTGGTTATTTATTATCATCACATTGTTGCCAAACCGGGCCAAAACGCACGAAGCGGCCCATGCAACATCTATCAGCGGGGTTTTCGCTACCAGGCTATCATAAAACTCAAAGGGTTGGTAGCATTCTGAAAAATACTCGTATTGATCGGTGACGTATCAAACGTTGGTGCTCTTTCCAATAGCTCACCGTTCTGCTCACAGTTATTTTTAAATTGACGAAGAGTAAATATGTCATTAAGATCCAAAACATAGTCCGTTGAGATTTATGCTAATAAGGTTGTATATGTTAAAATTAGAATTGTTAAAACTGAAAAAAGCTGGAAAATTGCACGGCAAATTAGGTTTTGCATTTTTTATGTAATATTAGTAGAACTCTCGAAAATTATTTAGCCACGTACTTATATTTATAGCCACGTACTAATACTTTAAGGTGTACAACAAAACTTTTTTTAAAGATAACTTCTGTTTCACTTCAAGTTCAACAATTGATCAAACTGTAGCTCATTTTAAAGAATTAAAAACTAAAATAATTGCTATATTGAGGACGTTGGGTTTTGGCATTTCACATGGCATAATTTTTTTTGGATAAAAATAGGTGCGCCATTATACGTTTGGCACCGTGTGACATCTTGTTTCCTGAAATTAAAAACCAGCACAAGGGAATACAGTTTTCATCGCCAGAAGATGCGCTCACTGCGTTCGAGAAGATAGTTGAGGAAGTAGACTGAAAAATGTGCTTTGAATATTGGTTCATACGCATGAAACTGTATGCAGTCTCTGGTGCAGAGTTCTTCGAACAGATGTAATAAAGAAAATATAAACTATGGAAATTTTTTATTTTTTTCTTAACAATATCTGATCAATATCCGGTCGCCATATTAGAAAACATTGTTTCAACCTGGTACCAACTATTGTTTTACCTCGGACCTTTGGTTAGAAATGTATAGGGTTACAATTTTATATGCCGAGACAAATCTAACATTGTTTATAGCTTTTTGCTATGTTTTTCTTCTTAATTAAAATGATATATATTCAATTATGATTGAACAATTCACTTTCACCTAACACGATTGACAAATGTTCAGAAACCCAAAAATGAAATAGGGTACCAGTTTCACGTACCTAATACTTGTGCCACTTCGTAAATGATTCGGACTATCCAAGAGTAATTCATGAAATTCATAATTTTCCTGTGTTTTATTTTTTTATTTTTTATTTTATCGTACCGATAAATAATGCCAGTGGAACCTCTTGCAACTTAATGAGCTCCTGGTTTCAAATGTATAGAAGATCACTTTAGAAAGATTCTTCACTTTTTTTGAAAAAGCAGTTTTCCTGTAGGTATTTTAATTTTAGTTTTTTCATAATCATAGCGCTCACGCATGACTTAGATTTTACCACAGATTTATCTTTATAATCTACGGGATCTATGCATTTTACTTTAAAATTTTTTTGCAGTAAAAGTTTAATTAATTAAACAACTGTCTGGCAAAAGTTTAAATTTTTCAAAACACACGCAAGCACCTTCTAGCGAGATATAAAAAACGCTATAAATACCTATTTGAAAACTGCCCATTGTTGGGACGTTCCATGAACGGTGACGTCACATCCCATCCATAACTCCAAATAAGCTTTTTTACACGTTTAATGCCTTTGGATGCTCCGTGTTTCGAATTATACAATATCATGACTAAATGAAATTTCTATGTTAATTGGTGTCATAAGTGTTTAAGTAACGCTAGATACATCGAACAGGACGTTATAGTAATTTTCCAAGACCCGTCTAGGGTTAATGGTTACCCATTATTTCTATAATTACTCCAATTTCTAAGCCGCCGAGATGCGAGAAGTAATTAGTACTAATCTTTTAATAACATTTTAGTTTTTTATAAAACTTCTGAGCCCTATAGTTATATAACATTACAGGTATTAAAAAAGGTTTTCATCACGTTTTTTGTTAGTTTTACTTTTAGACGCCATTACACAGTAATTCATTGTGTTCGAAGATACTTACTTGTCATAAAATGCAAAAATAAAATATTTCGGGTGTCATTTTGTTTGTTTTTTATTTTTATTATATTATCAGAACAACTCAAAGTGACAACTACCAATTGATTTTATTATTATTTTACATTACGCCGACTTGTCACTCCCATTGCCAGGCCTCTTCGCTTTTGCATGCCATGTCTCAAAAGTGTGCCTAGAACTTTACAAAAACTAGTATTGGACAAATGAGTACCACAAGCAAATCGGAGGTAACTAAATCGGGTTAGTATTAATTATCATAGAAATCATTAGACATAAGTTTATTGTTTATCTATTAACACACGAAAACCAATAGAAATGTGTCTAAGCCTTTCTTCCGTAGCATACCTAACAATAGTGCAACAAAAAACTAAACAAATACAGAAACGAGAAACACACGCATCACTTCGAGTTCGAACGCATTCCAAACAGAAACGATCTGGTTCATAAAATGGCTACCCAAATGTTGATAACTATCCGATAAAAATCATGTACTACGAATAAAGCAACTGTGAAAGTGACATTTTAAGATTATCTAACTTTATATAACTTTAACAATAACTTTGCACTGACAAAAATGTACCTTAAATAATTATAACGTTACACATGTTTTTCCTTGTTCGTTTTATATTGTTCTATATTTTTGTATTTAAATAATTTTATTAAAATAACTTTAAATTAATATTGATAACCTCATCCCTGTTTTCTCTGGTTTGTTGTATATTTTTGTATATGAAAATTTTTATGAATAAATAAATAAGTTAAATTTAAATAATAATGAACAACTACTTATAGATCGTGTTACAGCTGTATACTTTAAGGATGTCGACGTCACCTGTAATTAGAGTGGCATATAGAATGTAATTATATATATATATATATATATATATATATATATATATATATATATATATGTTTATTACGATGTACACTCTGTTGGTGACCTAATAAATAAATAAATAAATTATCCTTGAGATCATAGATCCTTAGATATCCTTAAGATCATAGGAAATCTATACGGCACTTCGTATTTGTTAGTGTTTCGATCAAAACGTTAGATACGTCACATTTCTCAGTGCTACGAACTTTCCGAGCCTTATGGTCTCCTGGTAGCAAATAGTACGAGGAAACCTGTTTATGGGCCGCTCTGTGGCAGGGTCGAGTAATTTACGTTTACGATACTTTATATTTTTATAGTTGGGGAAGGTAAATACTTATAAATGCAATTATGCACATATGACTATTCTAAGATCAGCAGACCCTGGGAACTCGTGAGTCGAGCACTAAGCCACATGCCCCAGAAGGACATTTCCTACCTGTGGGCTACAGGTATTGTATAGGGTAGTTTTTTAAACGGTGGTAGTATGTTAAGCGGTTGCCATTGATGCTAATTCTGTCCGAAAACTGAGTAAACTAAACTATAACTAAAACTTTTTCAATTTAGTTTAATTTGGTCAAATTGCTATTCTGTTTTTAAGTTGGAACTAAATTTAGTTTATGAAATGGCAGGACTAAATTGATTTTGACGTTTCTAAATTACATGCTCAGGTGTTGCCACCATTTTCCAAAAATCACGTAAAGAAGTGTGGTCATTAGACAAAAATGAACAAATGATCGCAAAAGTCCATAAATTTTGCCAAATTTAAAAATAAAATTACGGTTGACGTTGGAAAATAGCGCAGGAATCTCGAAAGAGAGAGGCGGCAATTTAAATTTTATTTTCCAAATTAATAAGTATTTTTAACTTATTTTTACTACTTTTTCGTGTTTTAATAACTGTACATAATGGGAAAACGAAAAAAGAAGAAGTTGAAAGATAATGAGGAGTGTAAAGCTAGTACCGAGGAAAAGACCAGAACGGAAGAAGATACTGACAATTTCAGGAAGTACAAACCCTACTTGCTATGTATCTGATTATAGCAGAAGATATCCTGAGGATTCTACTCTTACATATTTTGTAGTAATTGTAGAATCAGGCGATGAAAAGAGACCAATAGGCACGCGGGATTTAATTTCCATGTCTACAGTTTTAAAGAGATTTAATAAAGGGATTAAATTCTTACATTCTATAAATAAATATAAAATAAAACAACATTTTTAAGTGAATATCTGATGAAAGCAACAAAACCAGTAACAGGAACAGAAGTAACTGGCGTCATTAATAATGTTGATACGAAATTTTGGTATGATTTCCACTTTCCGAAAAATTATTTGCGTGAAGCGCATCACAAAGAGAGTAGGAGACAATGGAAGAAGCGTGGAGCAGCCAACACGCGCAGTAATTATCATTTTTGCTTCGAACGTGCTGCGGAATACATTGATCTTCACGGCTGGCGCCACGCACTGAGGCAGTATATACCCCCAGTAAAACAATGTTACAACTGCTTCAAATATGGCCACTTAGCTTAATACTGTAAAAACTCAGTTGTATGTTCCATTTGTGCTGAAAATCATAACTTCAAAGAATGTAAAATAGCATCAGAAAATGCAGTAGGTATGTGTCCACTGCAAAGGAAACCATATTAGTATTTCTAGACAATGCCCTGTTAAAAAGCAAAAAATAAAAGAAATCCTGATTAAGTATCAAAAAAGTTCGTTTGCTAACATACTTGACAAAGAATCTTTTCCTGAATAAAAAAAAAGGAATCCAACAGAGACATTAAAAACTTTATTAAACAGTGAAGATATTTTAAATATAATTTTAAAATCTATTATAAAATTAATAACCCTAAATAAATCTAAAGCAAAAATTATATCTTCCAAATTAATAAAAGATGTTCTCATAGAAAATATAAAATCTAAGTAGCATCATTTTCTATCTTTATTTATTATTTATGGATCAGCTAAGAATTTTACAGTGGAATGCGCAGAGTTTAAAAAATAAAAGTCAATTTGTACATTATATCTATGAGAATGATATACATATTGCTCTTATCTGTTTAAAGCTAATAAAAGCCGAAACTATAAACTCTTCCATCTTTACAACAAATCACACGTTCGTCGCGACACTTTTTTACATAGTTTAGTTTATTCCACACCTCTCGACATGTACATTAAAATTGGTCTGAACTCTAATTTTAGTCAGAATTTGATGTAAAATAGGCGCAACAGAATACCAAATGTGCAGCCTGAACTAAATTGAGTAACTAAAATAATTATAGTCCTGTCAAACTAAATTTTGGTCTAGTCCTTCGTTTTCTGAATAGCAAACAAGAATAAACTTAATTTAGTTCAAGTTTAGTCTAGTTAAGTTTATTTTGTGGAAATAGAATCGGCACGAATGATGCTAATTCTGTCCGAAAACTGAGTAAACTTAACTAAAACTAAAACTTTTCCAATTTAGTTTAATTTGGTCAAATTGCTATTCTGTTTTTAACTTCGAACTAAATTTAGTTTATGAAATGGCAGGACTAAATTGATTTTTACGTTTCTAAATTAAATGCTCAGGTGTTGCCACCATTTTCCAAAAATCACGTAAAGAAGTGTGGTCATTAGACAAAAATGAACGAATGATCACAAAAGTCCATAAATTTTGCCAAATTTTAAAATAAAATTACGGTTGACGTTGGAAAAAAGCGCGGGAACCTCGAAAGAGAGAGGCGGCAATTTAAATTTTATTTTCCAAATTATTATATTTTTAACTTATTTTTACTACTTTTTCGTGTTTTAATAACTGTACATAATGGGAAAACGAAAAAAGAAGAAGTTGAAAGATGATGAGGAGTGTGAAGCTAGTACCGAGGAAAAGACCAGAACGGAAGAAGATACTGACAATTTCAGGAAGTACAAACCTTACCTACTATGTATCTGATTATAGCAGAAGATATCCTGAGGATTCTACTCTTACATATTTTGTAGTAATTGTAGAATCAGGCGATGAAAAGAGACCAATGGGCACGCGAGATTTAATTTCCATGTCTACAGTTTTAAAGAGATTTAATAAAGGGATTAAATTCTTACAATCTATAAATAAATATAAAATAGGTGTACATTTTGAAAAGCTTTTTTTAAATAATACAACATTTTTAAGTGAATATCTGATGAAAGCAACAAAACCAGTAACAGGAACAGAAGTAACTGGCGTCATTAATAATGTTGATACGAAATTTTGGTATGATTTCCACTTTCCGAAAAATTATTTGCGTGAAGCGCATCACAAAGAGAGTAGGAGACAATGGAAGAAGCGTGGAGCAGCCAACACGCGCAGTAATTATCATTTTTGCTTCGAACGTGCTGCGGAATACATTGATCTTCACGGCTGGCGCCACGCACTGAGGCAGTATATACCCCCAGTAAAACAATGTTACAACTGCTTCAAATATGGCCACTTAGCTTAATACTGTAAAAACTCAGTTGTATGTTCCATTTGTGCTGAAAATCATGTAAAATAGCATCAGAAATCCTGATTAAGTATCAAAAAAGTTTGTTTGCTAACATACTTGACAAAGAATCTTTTCCTGAATAAAAAAAAGGAATCCAACAGAGACATTAAAAACTTTATTAAACAGTGAAAATATTTTAAATATAATTTTAAATTCTATTACAAAATTAATAACCCTAAATAAATCTAAAGAAAAAATTATATCTTCCAAATTAATAAAAGATGTTCTCATAGAAAATATAAAATCTAAGTAGCATCATTTTCTACCTTTATTTAATATTTATGGATCAGCTAAGAATTTTACAGTGGAATGCGCAGAGTTTAAAAAATAAAAGTCAATTTGTACATTATATCTATGAGAATGATATACATATTGCTCTTATCTGTTTAAAGCTAATAAAAGCCGAAACTATAAATTCTTCCATCTTTACAACAAATCACACGTTCGTCGCGACACATTTTTACATAGTTTAGTTTATTCCACACCTCTCGACATGTAGATTAAAATTGGTCTGACAACTCTAATTTTAGTCAGAATTTGATGTAAAATAGGCGCAACAGAATACCAAATGTGCAGCCTGAACTAAATTGAGTAACTAAACTAATTATAGTCCTGTCAAACTAAATTTTGGTCTAGTCCTTCGTTTTCTGAATAGCAAACAAGAATAAACTTAATTTAGTTCAAGTTTAGTCTAGTTAAGTTTATTTTGTGGAAAAAGAATCGGCACCATTGTCTGGTTAATAAATACTCCAAATTCAATACGTAACTCATAATTACTCAAAAGATAAACACAAACAATTACTTGATTATTTAATGTCGCCTCCAGCCCAATAAAACTAAAATATCCTTGTATACTTTTACACAGAATTTATGTAATGTTTTAATTAAATACGTGCGATTTCTTTTGTATGGAAGTAAAATTATTCCAAAAATATAATTTAATTAATAGTTTTGGGAGGTTATGGCCGCAAGAGTAGTCTGAAACACTAGGAAATTATAATCACAGCGATGCTGAAGCCAGCTTTTAGCCTAGGCAACTCAGCGAACTAGCTCATCAATAACTCGCTCTCTCTTGCTCTTTCATAGGTTTCGTCTCTTTTACACACAAATATTCAAGGTAGAAAAATCAATACTAGCCAGCGGCCGGTATTGACTGAAACAAAATGTAAGCTCTGTGAGTTTCTGCTAGCTTGATGACCGTCGGGCCGGTACCGATCCGAGGGTCTGACATGCGCACTGGATGGGCCTACCGTCTGACTTCCTCCCGTACCGTTCTGATATCCTAGTATGTTTTTCAGTGGGTGGAGGAAACATCTAATGAAAAGTAGAACCTATTCAATTGACGTTAAGATCGACGTTGTAAAGTTTGGGATTGCCAACTACGACACATATTTCTTAAAATCAGGGTCGGGCTTAAAAACAAATCGGTTTTGTTATTTATAGCATTTTTTCTTATTCGGTATCCTAAGTTTGTTGTGGTCTAAGCCTATGTGCCGATATTCCGAACGTTAAAAAACTCACAAGGACATTAGAGCCAAGAAACACATAGTATACAACGAGTGAATTTATTTATACATTCCTTTTCCTATCGTTAATTTATGTTCTATATTGATTATAGAAAATTAAACGAACTTCCAAGTGAAGTTCTATCGCTATTATATTTCGTCGCTTCATTCTTCAGATAGTATTTAATTAACAAGGTAGTCCTTTTAAGGTACTAGGTAACTTCGCACAGTTTTAGAGTATGTCATTTGACTTATTCAAAAAACTTCCATCTGTTTACTTGATGAACCACGGTCCCGACAAGTCTACTTTTTTTAGAGATCAAAACAAAACTTTTGTATGGGTTCCGGAAGGGGCAGGTTCTGTATATATCTTCGAATGAAGCGACTCATATATAATAGCGATAGAACTTTACTTGGAAGTTCGTTTTATCATCTATTATATTTCGTCGCTTTATTCTTCAGATAGTATTTAATTAACAAGGTAGATTTTTAGAGATTAAGTTTTGTTCTCTTTTGTCTTTACAAATTATAATTTACTTAAATACGTTTATTCTTAAATTCCTTACTTTAGTACATAATTTAAGAATCCAGTTTAGGCATTTATTATACACTTGGTGATTGCCAAATTCTTTATCGGAAGATATTGGGTGGTTTGTATCTTTACTGAGTACGGACAAGGCAAAGTCGTTTAGTGGGTCTAATATAGGTTTATGGTAAAATTTTGTAAAGGCCATGCAGTTTTAGGTCCACCCAGCCGTTTTTCGGATAACCTACACTGAGCACGTGCCGCGTGCGGTGTGCCCTGAACACACTCATGTCAACGCCGCTCGGAGCTAGCGTCTGCTTTATCCACCGAGTTAGCGTCTGACTTGACGCGGTTCTGTGAGGCGCCTTTCATGTTACAATCGGGAACCCCGAGTTCGAAGCTTTCATATTTTTCGTCACAAAAAATATAATCTTTTAGAGTCGATAAAGGACATATCATTATATTATTTTTAAAGATTGGCTAGGATTACGATTTGGGGCTGTGGTTTTAATGATGTTTATTATGATTATGTATACGGATGCAAAAACTATATTTTCTAATTTAATACAGCATAATAGCATACAGCTAACGATGTAACGGTAACTTTTTGGTAATTTTTTTCTAGATGAAAGAAGAACTAAATTTGGATCCCAAGAAAAATCTGTAAGTACTTCGATTTAGTTGCTTTAATTTTATAGGCTTCTTGTAAAATTTGCCTCACCATTGCCCGTATCTTCGGCTAACAATAGAGACAAGGCTGAACGGTTTGAATTTAATGAACCGAATGAACAACCCATATTAAATTGCTCATTTAAAAAACAAAGAACTAATAAAACAGGTTTTTGAACATATCAGTATTACGTAACGTACAAAACTCCCATCATGACCTCAACGTGACGTTGTATTGACAAATATTCATGGGTGCCAGAGAAGCGAGCATCAACGTCAGGGTCTCTGGGAGACAGCCACGCCGCGCGAACGCCGCCCGCAGCGTCTCGCAGCACCCAGGGTAAGGCTGGACTGCTTTGCTTTGGTGCTGTTATGGGAGTTAATTATATCTTTTGTTTCATTTCAAATCAATTATTTTTCTTACACATTTTAAGACAAGGGAAAATGGAGGAAATGGTTAAAAATACGTAGAGGCCCAATTAATCGTAAACGCATCGACTGCGACTGCATCCGGTTCAGGATACCTAGTTACAAATGCGTCACATTTGCAAACAAACATTAAAGCAAAAATCCATAAATTACGTTCCTCGCCGAATGCCATAGCCAAATGTGTCTAGTTAGAGTATTTCAATGTGGGAATTGAATACCACCCATCCTTTTGACGTAACTAATAGCGGTGGTACTATCAATTCGCAATAATATTGCACAATTTCTTTCTTCCCCGGCTGAACTTTTGAAGCCTAAGGAAAGGGCTAGTAATTCTAGGTAATTGATACGGTATTCTTTTTCACTATGTTTCCAAAATTATAAAATTTATTGTTTTGGAATACTGCGCCCCAGCCTGTTCTGAATGCATCTGTATATATCTTATAAATTTATGAAGTAATTGAACAGGAAATGGTATATTTACTTATACTTTTCTACCAGATTAAATCTCCTAACAGTAATTTAGGGAGTTTAATTGTTGCCTCATAGTTGTACTTATTTTGTAGCTAGACAGGCTGCGACCAGTACATCTATATGTTTGGCAAAATCTCGCATCGAACATATTTGAAGTTTCATAAATTTATTTATTATTATAACGCTTATCGACAGGTACTGTTCGACGTTAAACATAAAGCCTAAAAATGTTACTGACTTTGTCGGTACTAGTCGATGTTGTCCAAATTCACAAGTGACTCATAACTTCGCGTATAATTTTTGTAAATATCCCCTCCCCCCCCCGGAGCAACGGATAATCCATACGGCATGGCCGTAAACTCGCATGTTATTGGCTCAAACATATAGTTTTCTTGAAATTCAAAACGTAGGTATTTTTCGTAATCAACATATACAGGTACGAGTAGGTATGATCTCTCTTATCTATAATAGCTAAGAAACCATTATGGGGAATTAATTTAGAAGCTTTTTATAAGATTCCATTTTAAAGTGTACTTTTTCTACAAAATTGTATAATATTATTCATTAATTTTTTTTTGCACGTACCGTTTTTCGCCGTAGAGTTTCGGCGCTAAAAATATTTATTTATTATATTTGTTTGATATGAACTGGTCAATTGAGGTATAACGAGGTTTTATAGACTCTAAGTGTAACAATTTATTTATTGCTATTATCATATTTCGTTTTTCAGTATGCGACAAAATATGTTTGGGAGTAAATACTCGTGTAATTTTATCATGAAATGGAATTAAAATTACCATCATTATTATTTATTCATTTTAAAATCGTTTCATTATTTGTTATTTTCGGCCAATAATCGTAAAAGTAATGGATTCGACCTGTGTGTAGGTAATCAACCATAATTCAGGTGAATTATGGTTAATTCTGTGCACGAGTCCCGGACTGGTTGAATTTTGCGTTGAACGCCGAATTCAAATGTGGTCGCCGAAGTGGAAGCTCTGGCACTTTCCATTGACGTCACCCCCCTCTGTTTGACGGTAACGAGGAGGTCCCATCCAGTCTCCCGACTGGGTTGACCGGCTGCCTGTCGATGTTTGGGGAGTACATAGATAGCTTCGGTGTACTTTTTTATTATAATTATTATTATTACTTTTTTTTTCAACCCCCTATTAATAACGGTTATTCCATAACTGGAGCCCATGTCGGAAATTCTCCCGACTGGCCCGGTTCATTCTCGGAGGTCGACGTTTCCAGATTAGGGAGCGTCTACATAGAGGACTAAGGTATTGCGGTAACGGAAATGGCTAGCCAGAGATTCGTCCACTGGGTTCATCATTATATTTAAATGATTTTAACGACGACTTTCAGATTTGAAAAAGAAATAGAAATAATAGAATATTACGTAATACAGATATCGTGTTAAATCTCTTTCAGACTACACGCATTTTCTGTATTCGTATTAAAATTTTTAAACATTATTGAAAAAAAAAAGTCATAAATAACAATACGAGTACTATGCAGCATTAATCGGAATAAGAAATATCAGGTAGAAGACTACCAGTAATTTATGCGGATAACGTGATATATCTATTATAGATTACACGTATTTTTGCATCTTTTCGAGAAAGCGAAATTATAGTTTATAATAATAAACATCAGGCAGAAGACTACCAGTAACTCATGCGGATAACGTGATATATCTATTATAGATTACACGTATTTTTGCATCTTTTCGAGAAAGCGAAATTATAGTTTATAATAATAAACATCAGGCAGAAGACTACCAGGAATGCAAGCGGACAACGTGATATATCTATTATAGATAACACGTGTTTTCTGCATCTTTTCAACAAAGTGAAATTTTCGTTTATAGATACCCGCAATCACTTATGAAAAAACATAAAATGGCTTACCTCATCGGAAGAAATAACGAGTTGCTTTCGTTTATTCTGTATTTTTTGTTCTAATTTTCAAACTTTTAGTACACTTTTAGTACAACATAAATAATATTAAACTATAAAGGTACTGGTTGGTATAAGACGTGTGCTTGTTACCATGCACGAAAAAAGAATGAAGCCTTGCCAGGACCGGGGTTGATCAAGTAAACAGACGGAAAGTTTTTTGAATAAGTCAAATGACATACTCTAAAACTGTGTTAAGTTATCTAGTACCTTAAAAGGACTACCTTGTTAATTAAATACTATCTGAAGAATGAAGCGACGAAATATCATTTGTATGATAATCGGTTAATTTCTTCACTATCCATCATAGTTAGTTCGGATATTTCTCAAACTCGGGGGCTCAAATTTTATTTTCTTGTTCAAACAGGTAGGAAATTAAAATAATTATACAACCGTGGTTCTAAATGGTGTCACCATAATATGAACAATAGAACACTCGTAGAAGTGATGGTATAAAAGCTATATGGCTGGAAGAATTACGAAATACGGCAAAAAAATATTGTGCGCATTTGTTAAAAACGTTAATAATATATAAATAAATAAATATTTCTAACAATCACACCACATTATCCAGCCCAAATTAAGTATCATTAAGAACTTGTGTTATGGATACTAGATAACGGATAAATAAACCTAAGAAATATATGTATAAACACACATAGATTTTTTTTAATATACAAATATTAGAAATAAACTTAAATAAACATACATACACATCCATGACTAGAGAGCAAATATAATATAATATCTGCCCCTACCAGGCTTCGAACCCGGGACCTCTGGCATGGAAGGCAAGGCTACTTACCTCCACACCAAACAGGCCGTCAATATACAAACTATACAATTAATACAAACACACCAGGGCCATTACAATTTAATTTGTAATTTATTACGATAATATCGCTTTGCTATCGCAAGTTGCGTAACAAGCCTTCTACGGGTCATATTCCAAAAA
This sequence comes from Marasmarcha lunaedactyla, assembly GCA_923062675.1. Taxonomy (NCBI): domain Eukaryota; kingdom Metazoa; phylum Arthropoda; class Insecta; order Lepidoptera; family Pterophoridae; genus Marasmarcha; species Marasmarcha lunaedactyla. Next base: position 3,370,240 of record OV281339.1, on the reverse strand, counting down.
AAGCGTATATTATTTTATTACAAAAAAATTATTATTATAGGCCCTACGAGCACGTCAGAATACCGCGATATTTTAGTAAAAAGGTCGATAAAACTTAAGAACAAAATAACTTAAATTTGAATATATCGAATGACATATAAGAATTGAAGAAACAATTGATTCTGAAAGGGTCTTTACCTATGAAATTGCCGTTTTTCACGAAATAAATGAAGCGTAATTTTTTCATATATTTTTTATTTCTATTAATCAAAATAATCACCCATGCAATCAATGCATCTTTGCCAACGCATTGGTAGCTTATTGATGCCTTTCTTGAAGAAATCAGCTGGACGGGAGGCAACAAATTCTTCAAAGGCATTTTGTACTGCCTCTCGAGTATTGAATTTTTTTCCCGCCAAGAAGTTATCCAAATTCTGGAAAAAGTAGAAGTCTGTAGGCGCAAGGTCTGGTGAGTACGGCGGATGACGGAGAACTTCCAACCCCAACTCTTGTAGCTTGGAGACCGTCTGCTGTGCAGTATGAGGTCGCGCGTTGTCGTGCAGGAGCAGTGGAGCCGAACGATTGACCAAAGCTGGTTGGAGACGTGCGAGCTTCTCCATCATTGTGTTCAGTTCTTCACAGTACACATCTGCATTAATACTTGTCCCGTTTGGCAAGAAGCTGTGATGAATTACACCCGCGTTAGACCACCAAACAGTGACCATCACTTTTCTAGGGGTAAGTTTTCGTTTAGGGCATTGTTTGGGTGCTGAACCAGGGTCCAACCAACTTGCTGAGCGCTTACGATTGTCAAACAGGATCCATTTCTCGTCACAAGTAACAATGCGGTTCAGAATTCCTTCATTTGTATGCCTGCTGAGCAGTGCAAGGCACGTCTCCACGCGTACTTCGCGCTGGCGGTCATTGAGTTCGTGGGGGTACCCATTTGTCAAGCTTTTTTACCTTGCCAATTTGACGCAAATGGACGAATATTGTTTTGATGCTAACGTCGAAAGCTGCTGCTAATTCAGCCGTGGATTGAGTTTTATCAGCTTCCACAATTGCCTTTAATTCGTCATTGTCGACCAAAGTTTTCGGACGACCATGGGGTTCATTTTTCAGGTCAAAATTTCCAGAACGGAAGCGGGTAAACCAATAACGGGTGGTGCTTTCGTTTGTAGTGTTCGCTCCGTAAACGTCGTTGATGTTGCGTGCCGCTTGTGCCGCTTTGCTGCCACGACGGTATTCATACTCCATAATTACTCGAATTTTTAACTTATCCATGATGACGAAAAATGTTCGTATGCGTTGAAAACAAAACACTAACTATTAAACAAATGACGATTTTAGAAAAAGAATTCCATGTTTGTCAATTAAAATTAATTTGAAATTAGAATTATCAGTGAAAAAAAAAATTTTCATTTGAAATGGCCAGTACGGCAAAACGGCAGTTTCATAGGTAAAGACCTATTATATCTAGTGAGTGAAAATAAGTTATCAAAGTAAATATTTCTATTACCTCCCCTACCGACGTAGAACTTTAGTGTAGATTATAAAAAAAAATATCACACTGGAACTAAAAGATAATGCCGTATTTTACTATTTTTCTCGAGAATAGCCTTAATTAGCTACCCTACAGAGGGAACTTGATGATTTGTTATTGCAGCAACATAGCACAGTGGCCACTTTTCCGCAGATTCTCTACAGGACAATACAAAATCCTTACTTAAAACAGGAAATTATTATTTCAAGAAAATGTCTATTATTTTTTACATAATAAAAGTATTTTTATGTTAACGGGCACAATAATTTTTGTAATACGAGTATCATACGATTTTAATTTGGAAAATGACCAGATTCGTGTTTTTTTCAAAATGCAGTTTTTGTTAACTCTGTAATAGACGACATAGTTTCTCAGAACAAAAATCTCTAGCTCGAGTATTTTGAGACATATTGATGAAACATCCTGAATATGGTAAATGCCTCATTATTATTAGTATCTTTTTAAGTTTTTAATAATATTGTGCTTTCTCTCATTCATGCTAGCTATTTTCAGAGCTATGTTACATGGTTATGACGTCACAATCTAGTACTTTTCTCACTCTCTCCGCTGCATATTCACATCTGATAGTGGGGTCTGCCTGTCTAGTTTTCGTCTTCCATCTGTTAAACGCGTTTTTTGGACATACGCAAGAGCTGTGTGAAGATTCTTACGAGTTCTTCTTCACGAAGGTTTCTCCGAACTGGTGGGAGAGTCATCCTTTATTTGACGTCAATAAGAACAAGTAAATTGTCAACTTTGAGAAATAAATATAATGAATTATAAATAATTTCATTAAGGCCCTAATATTTGAAATACACAACAATGTCTATCTCCCTTTTAACCATTGATTGGAGTTCTATTGCTCTTTAGGAAAATTTTATGCATTATAATAATACATACTATGGTAATTAAATTATAAAAATTACCAAGCACGTTCTAGAATGGCTTCTGAGTCTTGATTACGTGACTACTGAAGCTTTGGTATTGGGAAATTAAGCAAATAAAGCATAATCGTCATATATTTGGGAAAGTGTAGATACAAAAGTATATATTATTCATTTATAATCATTGTTTTTTCTATTTGTATTCTAAATTAATAAATTATTTATTATTCATTCAATCATATCTTTTCATCAATGGAATATAAATACATTATTAATACAAATGTACGATGAAGAATTTAAATTACTTATAATTTACCTATTTACAAACATATATAAATATTATGTTGGTATTGAATACGAGTATCTATAAAACTTTTATAAATTAAGCATCAAAATAATTTAAAAAAGAAATGTTTTGTGTACCGTTTTGAATTGCCTCGGCTACGCTTCCGCTATATTATAGCTTGTAGTGATAATCAGTCCTGGGACCCCGCGATACAGGTTTGCCTAGTGCGGGGACCGCTATTACATATTGAAGCAGCGAACTACCCTCGATTGCCAATTTCTTAAATTTGTGTGTTGATAAATTAAGATAATGTTTTTATAGTACTCCAAGTATTGTCGAACAACGCTGTATTATTTTTATTTTTGTATTTCTGAGCTGTATTGAAATATTTGTAAGTAATAAACGAATTTTGAATTTTTTGAATTTGAATTCGAATATGAAATAACACTTTTTTAGGCATGTACCCAGTTATAGCCTTGTCAAAAACTGTAGAAGAAGCTATGAAAACTATCCATTTCGATGTATAATAATTTCGATGTATAATAATTTCGATGCTGAAAAAGAAAGTAAAAGTAAATATTTCCACTAATACCTTGACTGAACTTTGTAGCAGTGTACAACAACGTGAAGTGTCGACGAGTGGTCCCCGCAGCGCTTTTTGGAAACGTTTATTTTATTTCTTTATTTCGAAAACCTTTTTTACTTTTACCCTGGTTATTCTATCGGTGAGAAAACTTACTTCCTTTGCATGTTTTCTTGTAGCTTTACCTGGTAAGTTTCTCAAAAGTCTGGATCTACTAACGACTTACAAAAGCAGCCAAAGTTTCCAACCTATTCATTTATTATACGAATAATAATAATAATAAATAAATCTCCAAACAATCACACCAACTGTATGACCCCAAAGTAAGCAGAGCTTGTGTTATGGGTGACCATACAGCGAACTGGGGGGAACCCAGAATAAACATACATATATAAATACAAACAACCATGACCCGAGAACAAATATCTGTGTTCATCACACAAATGAATGCCCCGGCCTGGACTCGAACCTGGGACCTGCGGCGTATGAGGCAAGACTACTTACCACTACACCACTCGGTCGTCAAAAGATATTATGGTGTATTTACGCAATCTCGATAAACATGAACTTTTGAAAACATTTTAATATAACTTAAACGGCTACAGACGACTTACAAAAGTTAAATAGGTAATTTTACATGTCATAACATTTAATTAATACATATGATAAAAATAATAATAATTGAATACAGAAGAATCAATTACATTATTTACAAGTGCAATTGTTACAACAAATTGGTCAAAAACAAGAAATATTATAATCATTAAAATAAATAAAAGTGTTCATAATATTAAGAAATAAAAATACGAGTCACAAATTACAAATTGGTCACAAGTAGTAACTAAAATAATGTCATAACAAATAAAAATAAAACGATGTCAAAATAAGGAGTACATTATATAGAATTATCCAAGATGAACAAAAATATAAAACAAAATTAAAAATTCAAAGAAATAGGTTTCGCAATAATACAGGCACACTATAAGTATCTTGTGCCATTCTTCCAAAAACAAGTCAAAATCGGTATTTGCGTGTAGGAGTCTGTCGAGTGCGGAAAGCGTACGCGGTGGTGGAGAGTTGGCGCGTGCTGAGCTGCGGCTGTACGGTACAGCTAGCAGTTGGTGTTTCCTGCTTCGTGTGTAGTTGTTGGGTACAAAGAGGCGAGCTAGCTCATTGTGCAGGTCGGGTGCGTCGATCATGCCTCGGAGTGTTTTACAGGTAGTTTTTAACTGCTCAAACTCATGAAAAGGAAGATTTCGAATGAGTGCAATTTTTTTACCTATGATGTGTTATTTCAATTTAATAAAATAACAATGGAACATAAAAAAAATTCTGATGCTGCTTGTATAGCAAACTACTTATAAAAATATTTTCACCTTAAAGTTAACTTTAGGTCATTTTAATTTTTAGTTTCATAAATACGAGTAATTGATTGTCTCACGTGGTTATTTGATTAGACTTTTAACTAAACAGAAAGCCGACTGGTTGAACGTTTCCGTTTAAAGTCTTGAATTTTTACTACACATTTTAGTTTAGTTTATCTCATACTACTAGGCTGCAGCTACAATAAATCTTGCCATATTAACTATATATATATATCAGACGCAAAAGTCAGCGAGACTAAAACGTATTTTAAACGTCTATAAATTCTAGAACTAAATTCCGTCGTTATAATTGTAACCGTAGTTTTAAATTTCTTTTAAGAAATACAGCAAATGTAAAAATATCCACCTCTATGTCCTCTTTGTTCTGCAACAGCGGAGCTTCCAGAATATTCTTCAGACAGAAGTCCTCGTTGTCTAGTTGGAAGATGTACTTGGTGACTTCCATGATACGCTGCCAATGGCGCGGTTTCATGGCCTTGTTGGCCATCAGCTCCAGTAGGGGACACATGTCGTTGAAGTCGTCGATGGTCTTCTTCAGTGCGAAGAACGCAGGCCATTCTTTCAAACTGCAATCGATTTTAAATCACAATCTAATAAAAATTAAAAAGATAATAATATGGGAATTTGATTGCAGGGTTTCAAGTACCTAGAGAGCATTTCTCATTTTCTTTATAACTCTATTAGTGATTTAATATTTCAAATTCGAGATAGCAAGTTTATTTCTGTGTCAACACAAAACTTCGTGTTCTTCTCGAATTTGGTACCCATAGGCCTATAAAACTGCAAGCTGAATGATTTCCTAAATGAAAAAAATCGATTTTCTTGGGATTTCAAGGTAATATTAGCTTTACGCAAGTATATTTTCATCATATCAAGAAAGTGTGTGTTTTGAAACAAAAGGTCATGCTTACTTGTTTATGTATCTAAATCTAAAACAAATATTCTCATCTTGACTTTTTGGATTGTTTTATCGAAGCATACGTCATATTTTGGAACAAAATAAGAAAATCTCTCAAATGGAGTAAATATTCTCTAACATTAAGTAAACGCTTACCTGCGTCAAAAACCGTTTTGTCGAAATAAAACAAAAATAATATACTTAACTCAAAACTATGTGACATTGAAAAAAGTTTACATTTTCTTATTCCAAAATAATATTGAATCAGTTTGACTAAATTTGATTTCATGTTAAAAAAAAGATATATATCTAAGTTTCACGTATTTATTTGCTTAACCCAAGACAATAGCGTGTTGTTCAAGCGAAACAAACTGTCGTTTCATTTCAATACTTCATATTTGTCATTGTAACAAAATAATATTTTTGAATTAAAATTAAATACACTTAATATAAGAAAAATTGCTCTCTATAGAAAAAAACACATTTATATTTACATAAAAAAAAATTTTTTTTAACGAAATTGAAATTTTCTTTTTGAAGCAAATCAAGCTGTCGTTTCATTTCAATACTTCATATTTGTCTGTGTAACTATATCGCTGACGCAACGTGATACTGTAGCTTGTGAAATATTGATTTTATTTAAGGTTGAGTATAATTGTTAATTGTGAAATATAATTGTAAGTGCACTAATTTGTAACTGTATAAAGCAATATAAACTTTTTTTTTTAAATTTTTTTAACCAGTTCCCATACAATAACAAACAAAAAATGTAACTGACAATGAACAGGTTAAAATTGCTTCTATACTAAATTTGTGGGATTTTTATCTGCTGTAGGATTTTTTTAACGTAAATGATGCATTGAAAATATTAAATTAATGGAACTGATACTTGCAAGTTTAGTTGTAAATAAATGTAACTAAACGAGTAACAAGCTTTTGCAATAGTTTATTTGTTTGACATTGTTTTGAGGGATATTTAAGTTGTATTCACAATAACCGGATATCAATAAATATCCGAATGAGCTTCATGTCAAGTCTACATTATTTCTTCTCTTCAAAATCCCTCATGTTGTTTATATCAAATCCAGGTGCACTACCCTTCGATGAAGCGGGTTCTTTATAGAGTCTTCACTGATTGGGATAAAGCACATTATGAAACCAGTCAAGAATTCGCCCCTAATAGAACATAGTCGTACTTAAGGCTTCTATTTTTTTGTATTAAATAGTTTTTGTTTCCACGTAATACAAAATACTCTGTGGTTGGTCAAACTGCATCGGGCACATATTTTGATACCTACTTCTCTTAAAAATAATAATAATAAATGCTTAGAAAAACACCCACTGAGTGGCCCCAAAGTAAGCAGAGCTTGAGTTATGGATGAACACACAGCCAACTGGGGAGCATCCCAGAATAAACATACATACATAAGTACAAACTACCATGACCCGATAACAAACATCTGTGTTCATCACACAAATCCGTGCCCCGGCCAGGCTTGAACCTGGGACCTTCGGCATATGAGGCAGGCTATTAACCACTACAGCACTCAGTCGTCATTTAACTCGTCTCTTTAACGCATAACTTATGTTTCTTCATATATCTTTTTTTATATATTCAGCTCCCAATTAGGTATCACTGACCATTACGCGTTCACAATGAGGCGTTTTCATTCTACGATTAAAAATAAAAAAATAGTTCTTTTTTTCAACATTAGATGGCACTGATCAAAACTCAAGAGTCAAAAAAAGTATGACATGACAGCAATGACTGAGTGAGTGATAGACAAAAAAACAATGCACCCGAAAGGGCTTCTTTTGAATATGAATTATTTCTTCACTAGTTCTTGCTATGTGTACGAGTGCAAGGTGAAGGAGCCATAGGTATCAATTTCAGTAAACTTTACGTAAAGAAAAAAACTAATATAATAAAATAACCTCATCTACCTCAACGAACACTATAATATTAATCTTTTATAAGAGGTGTGTGTGTGTGTGTGTGTGTGTGACTGAACATAATACTAGCTTTGCCCGCGACTTCGTTCGCGTGGAATAGTGACTTTGGGCAGCATTTTTTGAATATAACTTTTGGTTAATATTCGTTCATAAACACCGTCATGTTGGGTAGCTAAAAAAATCTGCTTTACCGTAATGCTTTTCTGTACACGATATTGGACGTATGGCATTGATAAGAGGCTGCTAGGATTGATAATACGTGACAGAGCAACATATAACGGACCGTGCGAAAAACAGCTAATGCTTAAATCCACACCCACAACTTTTAGCGTCTGACCTTGGGATTTATTAAATGTCATTGCGAAACATAGGCTTACTGGAACTGGACTCGTTAACAAATAAATGGAAAATTGTTTGGAATGAGACGAATCCGAGGAATAAAAACACTTTCACCTATTACGCACCCTGTTAAAATCTCTGCTTCTATCAGGTTTCGTTGTAAATTGGTCACTTTTAATCTGGTACCGTTGCAAAGTTTTACCGGGCTTACATTTCTAAGGAGCATTATGGGTACGCCGACTTTTAATTTTATTTGGTGAGCTGGTAGTCCAGGAGCACTGAGGGATTCTAAAAATTCTATAGGGTAGCTGGATCTTCTTCTTCCATAACTCTGTTAACGGAGATGTCCTCTAGTTCATCCCCCGGAGCAAATATCAAAAGTTTCAGCGTTTATTGCTTGGTTGAAATAGCTCTTTCGCAAAGCCAGGAATTTTCGCAAGTTGGTATTTACGTTGCTTTTCCATACACAAATGATATGAGGTCTCGCATTAATTAAACTTTGCAGTATAGGTTTTCATTAAGAACAACTTTTCCTTGTTCCTGTGGATACACACCGTTACCGATCTGAAGAAACAACTCTCAAAACTCTTGAGCATTTTCGTTGCGGCCAATTTGAGCTCGCATATTTAATGTCAAATGCAAATGTTTTCCTTAATTCGAGTGGTCATCATTCGAAAACGATTTGAACTCAATCGAGATTCTCGCTGAGTCGAAGTTTCTGCAGCATGAAACCTGACCTGATGTTGCTGAGATGCAGTGATTCTTGCCTCACGATCTTCTTCAGATTCCTGTGATCGGACTAATCTCATCCTTTTAGCATTTCTGCTGCACTGAGAGAGGTTGGATCTTTTTCATGGCATTCTTACAATAAATCGTACCTACTACTTGACACAACGTTATTTAGTAAACACGTACTACCATAAACAATAAATTATAAACACTTACGGATTATTACAAAGTTAAGTAAAAAGTATTAAGACGTATAAACCTAACCTATTAACTATCTAAAACAAAAGCAATGTGTAAGAGATATTTTTCTTTAAATTATTACTAACCAGAGCTAACAAACTTGTACTTGATAGAAATAAAAGAATCTGATACTTCCTGAATTTTATAAATTAAAGAAAGTCAAGAAAAATAACCTATTATCGAGGTTATGTGGGGCTCGCTCCGAGCCTATCAAAGCCACTACCCCTAAAATGACTCCCTGAATGACTCTGGCAATCTTTTGCCTCACAGCCTTCATCTGAAGGGAAGCAGCGGCACGGTTCACCTACAAACGTCCATCCTAAACTGAACCGTATTTCCGAAACTGATCATTTTTAACTTCTATTCATTATATTGTCTGCTAGTTTGAAATAAATTATCAATATTTATTGTAGTTATAGTCCACTATTTTGGCTATAATGGCTTACACATAAGATATTGATATATACTGTGGCGGGCTTTTTATAAAAAGATATACATTTCCATCATACATTACATATGTGTAACTCTAGCGGTTTTGGCAGCGCACGCTTGAATAGCTGGCAGATGGTAGATATTTTCCTTACTTACCTTACTTGATATTTTGGACAATTCACACAATATCTTTATAAATTGTAGCCTATGTGTTATTCTGATAAATAAGCTATATTATTGTAAAGTTTCATTAAAATCCATTCAGTAGTTTTTACGTGAAAGAGTAACAAACATCCATCCATACTTACAAACTTTCACGTTTATAATATTAGTAGGATAGTAAGATAAATATACGATCAGTCAAAAAACAAAGAGATTGACATTGACTCTTGAGTTTTGTTCGACGCCATCTAGTTTCGGATGAAACATCTTTAAAAGAAAGGAAATGAAAAGCCCTCATTCCTATTATTCATAAACAGCATAGTTAACCCTCCGTTATCTCTTCCCGATGGCACTACCGCCTTCGAGGACGACGAGAAAGCTGAATGCTTCGCCGATAGCATTGCTTCACAATGCTCCCCGAGTACCCAACCCACAGACCCAGCTCACATCCAGGTGGTGGAAGACGAAGTCGATTGCAAAGACTCCCGTCCAGTCACCGCTGACCCCATAACAGTGTCTAATGATGAGATTCTCTTCCTCATCAGGAGACAGAAATCCAAGAAGGCCCCGGGTGCGGATGGAATTTCCAACCATGCACTTAAGCAGCTGCCTCGGCAGGTGCTTACCTTACTTGCGATAATTTTTAATGCTTGCTACGACCTAAGCTACTATCCAAAAGCTTGGAAGGAGCTACAGTCATAGGGTAAAGGTAAATAAGCCGGGTAAATCTTTGAATATCCCGGCTAATCACAGACCCATCAGCCTACTCAAAGCCATGGCTAAAATTCCTGAGAGAGTCATACTCGCTCGCATGAAGGACCACCTGTTCCCAGCGGACGGTGATCCCCTCATTATCCCCCACCAATTCGGCTTTCGAGCCAAACACTCGTGCCCTCAGCAAGTCCATCGAATCGTCGAGTACATACTCGACGGCTTCTACCCTGACGACTGAAAACAGTCGCGGTCTTCTTTGACGTAGCCAAGGCTTTTGACAAAGTCTGGCACGCAGGGCTCATTTACAAGCTTCACAACACAGGCTTGCCTGACCGACTAGTCAAACTAGTCGGCTCCTACCTTAAAGATTGCACCTTTCGTTTCAAATACGAAGGTACGGTCTCCACCCCCCGCTCCCTCAAGGCGGGCGTCCCTCAGGGCTCGGTACTCGCTCCGCTATTATACTCAATTAACACCAATGACATACCTATTCCGTCTAAAGGTGTTCAACTCTCCCTCTTTGCCGACGACACCGCCCTATACGTCAAGGGCGTGCACGTCGACACACTCATCTCCAAACTCCAGAAGACCGTAAATGACCTCGGAGCCTGGTTTAAAAAATGGCGTATCGATGTAAATCCAGAGAAAAGCTCTGCGATGCGCTTCGATCACAAACGCCGTCGTCCCTACGACAATGACCCCCACATCCGAATGCTAGGAACGCCCATCCCGTAGGCACTAACCACCAAGTAGCTAGGCGTAACGCTCGATCGTACGCTTTCATTCCGACCTCACATACATCGAGTTACCAAACTCGCCCGTCTGTACATGGGCCGCCTTAACAGTATGTCAGGCCGGCACAGTGAAATGTCTCTTAGGAACAAGCGAACGCTTTTTAAGGTTTGCGTGAGACCAGTCATGACGTACGCTGCCCCAATTTTTGCACATGCTATACCCTCCGATATGTATAAACTACAGGTAGTCCAGAATCACTTTTTCTGCCTCCGGGCCACGGATGCTCCGTGGTACGTGCGAAACGCAGACCTGCACAGAGATCTCGAACTGCCTACTATACAACAACACCTTAGGACGCTCTCCACCACTTTTTTTAAGCGATCCGAAGAGCACCCTAACCCCCTTATACGTGAGTCAGTAGCTTATACTGCTCCGTCCATGCCGTCGAGGTACAAAGTCCGTAGACCGAGAAATGCACTCTCGGATCCCCCCGATCAACTTTCGGCTAATCTGGACCAGCTTAAGGCTGCCCAGGCCGTATAATCATCAATATAAATGTCATTTGCACCTTAAGTGATTAGTATTCTCAGCGGGTGACCCGCTAGCGGGTCCCTGCTTGCGCACCCACCTCCCTACCCGGGTGTCGCTCCGATGAAGGCTGACAGCATTCCCATGCTACAGCCGTTTAGGTGGTTTTTAGTGGGTAGGTGCCACTTTGGTGAGTCCCACATCACCCCGCAGACGGCTGCGGTGGTATTCATGACGAATCTTCCACCTCCCTCCCGAGAGAGGGTGCTTCGGCAGCAAAAAAAAAACAGCATAGTTATATATATAGTTCGGTAATGGGCATTACAAATACTCGCAGTATGTCTATCATTGAATTTCTTAAAATGTCGAGTTCGAAATAACTAAAATATTCAATGTTTAATCTCGATTAAATACTGACTAGATTGGATATTTTTCTCTGACTTCGACACTGTCTCGACAAATGAGAAAGGCGCATATCAAGCCCAGCTTGTGCGACTTTCATTTCAAATTGTTTTTGCAAATTAATTTGTTCGGAAAATTCTGAGCGTGGATGCAAACTCCATTTGTTTCTAAGTCAATTGCGTAGAACGTTTTTGTTTCCATCGTCCTCATTCGATAGGTGAAATGGAAACATACGCTTAACAAAGAAAAACGGTTCTGGACACGTGTCGGAGAAAATTATAATAAGACGCGTTGTAAAATTGATAGTTCTTTCTATACAGGAAAATTGGATTTTAACCATAAAAGGAAAAGCTCAGATATATCTCATAGACCGCAGCGTTTGCGGGGCAACAAAAATCAACGTTTGCAAAAAAGCCCTCCTGTGGTCTGAGTTCTGGGCTTAGAAATGAAACATGCGGGTTGATGATATTTTTCCTAATTGATAATTCTCTATCTGTTCCTAAATTTACCATGGTGATTTTGGCTAACCTAACTAGTACAACAATATAATAACAATTAAGGTACATTGGATAATAATAAGCAAGATAGTAAACGCAATTAATGCAAGCTTCCTAACATCAGTGGAAGCCACGGAAGGTTTAACCTGAACAAAACGGATAATTCAAGTGTGAGTGAGACAGGCATAATTTTAAATTAGGTCATCAAAAAGATAACAGTAATACTTAACACGCATCATTTGCTCAAAAATCTGCAAAGGTACAGGGCAAGATATAAGGAGTGATTGGAATGAAGTAATCAACGTTTTTTCTCAAGGTTAATTATGATAGAAATGTGAGATAATAAATAACCGTAGGGAAAAAGAATTTAATTGTATTTTATTTAACATTTCCGGAAATTCAATACAGTTTATAAAAATATGTTACTTGTAAAGGTCCAATCCTGACTCTCCATAATTAGTTTGAAAAGTCTATATACATTTCTATTTTGTAGCACAGATGTTGTGAAAATTCTAAACGGAGCTGTTTAAAGGGCATATAATGCTCAAAATGCTTTGATCAAAATTGTTTCTTTATGACAGAGATTCGTATTATGTATAAAGACGCCATTTAATGATGGAGTGGATGTTAACAGGTATTGATACTGCGCAATATGCAAAACGACACCGACTATTTGATCAATTCGTTAAGTTTGTCTCCCACCAGGTTTTGTGTGTGCCGATAATTTTAGATATCAGAGCCGTGCTTTATTTTGAATTGAAGCACGGTTATTTTGCATTGTCAGTGTCCGAACGTTGACCAAGAGAATAAACCACAGCTAGCCACTCACAAGCAACTGTGAAGCTATAGCTCCGACCGTGACTTCAATTCGATTCTGAATAATACCTCCGAATCTCTTCGTATTGCTTTGTAATTGTTTATGTATATTTAGTTTTGAACAAATTGCTCTTTTGATTCTCTTTTGATCTTAAAAACTTCCAACGAAGCCTTCGATAAGAGATTTAGTATGTTCAGCAAGAGGAGACCATACTTTTTAAAATAACATTCACCTAACTGTTATTCGACTTTTTTTACCAAAAAGGCAAAAGCGAAACTTACCCTTTTGGCAACTTTCGACATCTGTTTTGGAACTCCATCAACTCATTATTGATTTCCTCTATGTTAACCTCGCCCCACGGAATGTCGTAGTAACTGCTTACTCTGTCTATGACGTCATTGTACAGTTTATACAACTTTTGAAGTAAATTCAGTTCCTTCCTGATTTGAGCTAATTCTGGATATTCCGTGAGTGGTAAGCCGAAGAGTTCTTCCCCGTTTTGATAAGTTTGTAATTTGCGCCACATTCCATCGAAACGGTTCTGAAATAGATGATTATCGTAATTGAAGGGAAAAGTTATGTTGGGTACATAATTGCGGGTGAATGGAAAATCTCTCACTCCTAAAGAGGTTTCGTACCTGGCTTTCACGTAATAATTAATTGCGAATCACAAAACTCACAAAACTAGTTCTTATTACAACTTTATACTAATTTATAGAAAAAGGGTTCTTGACAGTAACAGGTCAATCAAATCTACCACGTAGGAAACAAATTATTTGAAGGTGAACATTGTATATCTAACCTGGAATAGAATTAACCTATCCGAAGCTTCCCTGGGCGTGAGTCCCGCCTGCATCGGCCCCGCGTAGCGGTACTCATGGCAGTACTCCGCATTGTCTTCCCTGAACCTGTCCAGGTTGTTCTTCAAGTCATCTTCAAATTGCGGCTGCATCTTCAGCAACTGGACATGAGACGCCAATGCTGTAGCTTGCAGCTGCTGCCAAGAGTACCGCAGGTTGTCTACCTGCTCCAAGTCTTCTTTGCATACGGGTAACTCGTATCTCGTTATAACGTTGAAAGCTTCCTATAAAATTAGCAAAAAAAAACGTAGTATATTGTTAAGATGTTTAGTTTTGTGTTTTCATCCTACCTTGCTATGTACTACAGTTTGGGTACTGGCAAAGTTTTAAGTACATACCTCAACAGGATCAATTTTCAATTCCATATCGACTTCTTGTTCTCTTATCTTCTTTAAGGTTTCCATGACAGTTCGGACATCATCCAAATCGCGTATTGGTCTTTCCAATTTTCTTTCCAAATCATTCATTATTGCATAGACATAGTCCATCTCACGTTTGTACTTCTTTCTCATCGCCTGGCCGATTCGATGTGTTCCATCTGCAAATAAGTAGTTAGTCAAAAACTTCTTTATTGTTGGTTAAATTTTGTCTAATTATGACTATGAATTTTTTGTCATATTATTCTTGCTTTGTTTCAAACTTTACATTACTTTGTTATTTCTTTACCAAATTATTTAGCAACTGAAAAATTACGATAACAAAGATAAAACATGTATAAGTGAATCACAACCGATCCTAGTTTAACATTTTGGACGTTTCTGGGTCCAATTTACATAATTATACTCGTATTACGTACGATTTGTCCTCCAGCGCATCAAAAATATTTCAAAAGCAAACTAAAATTGAATAATATATATTTTATTACTCTTTATTATCGAGATTTAGAGGTTTAGATGGAGATGCAGCGATCCCTCCCACTATTTTCAGGCAAGGACCTGCATACGTCACATAAATTTTGCCATTGAATGAAGCACTTCTTCGACACCACGAGGTCGTATTATTGATTTCATTAAATAAAATTTTAATTACATATATATTTCACTAACTTTTAAGTTCCGTAATTAATCCTAGCTTAAGTTTCTCTGTGGAGACAGCCAGGCAGTTCCCGATGACGAGCACACCTGGTTCGGTGGCCAGTTTGGCTTCAAGCTCGCTGTGGCGTTTCAAGGCAATTTCAAAATCGTTTAAGTTCCAGGAGAGTAACTGTCTGAGAGTCTTCTCACACTTCCATAAGTAATGGTATGGACGCCAACGTTTGACTAAATTATTAAGTTCCTTAAAAAGTTAAAGACTCTTAGTTTCAAATTCTTATTTGTTATACCTGTGATTGTATAAATAGATACCTAAGATTAGTTACTTACAGTTTTTATGTTTTGTGTACATATTGACAGCAGAGATAGGGTTTTAATTATTTCCTTGTTTTCCATTATATGATTGTAAAAATTCTTCGGTTGAAATGGAAAACATGGTTTTTCTTCTGATTCCAATCGATAATGCTTTTTTTTTCTCATTTTGGTCATTTCCATCATCTTAAGGGATTTCTGTGCCACTGACATCGGAGCCATGGCGATATTGACTGATTGCACCTGTTCGTCAAGCTTGGTCACTACTTCTACCAGTTGGTTTGACTGGTGCCCGGCCAGCTTCTTCCAGCTAACCTGGGGTTAGGAATTTGGGCAGGATGGCAACGAAAAGAAACGGGACATATTGGTAAAACAGAGGAGGAGAGCCACATCAAGTGCATGCAACAGAAGTTGAAAGCAGCGGTGAGAGGGTCGTGGTGAAGTACACCGTCAAGACACAGGTGAAGTGCAGTGAAACAGCACAATACATTAGACAACACAAGTAACAAATATAATAAGAATAGAAATACAGATTAGTATGACAAGTAAGGAGTTATTCATCAAAATATTTGCGAACTGTTCTCACGCAGAGGTCATACCCGAGAAGATTTTCCTCCTGTCCACTGCGTCACTCCTTTCGAAAGTCCAGATATATGTTTTCCAGCAACTACCAGTATGTCCTGGATTTCTTCTAAGGTAGGATTGACAGATACATTTGGAATCATTAGAGTAGCGTGTAGTAAAAATATAGGCCTTTTTGTTCCTGGAACAGTAAAAATTAGTACCCACTGTACTTAAAGAATCATGGCAGAATAATAGTTGACAAAAATTTTTGCGTCTAGAAATGTCTTTTACATGAATGTTACGTATTTTTCTATGATTTTTCAATTAAAAATATTTTTTAATAAAAGCTTAGATGCATAGATATTTGAGAAAATCAATTGGCTATAATAGTAATAATATGTACCTCAATGCCTCCATCTTACTATGACAACACTTACAAATGAAATGTCACTGTCAACGACGCTGACATGCCGCTGTTTTATAATATGTTTTATATTAGCATTATAATAATAACTCCAGCGGCGTTGGCAAGACGACCTATACATATTTTCATATAGTACTAAATATACGTTGACTGGCTGTAGGTACAATGGCCAAAAAACTAAATAAGCTTATTTACGTAGGTATATTATGTTGAGAATGTGGCTAACAATCACAGGACACACTTTTTCCAAGTGACATAACCTAGAAAAGTTCAAATCAAAATATCTTTTTTTTGAAGCCCTACGAGGATAAATTGTTTCTGATAATATAGTTACTCAGGGACTCACGCTTAACATTTTAAGATAATTTTGACGTATAGACGCCGCTATTTATTCTCAACAAATTTTATGTATGAGAGTTTGCCATGATTCTTTTATTAATAAATATGTGACTTGTACCTTCTTCATGACTAAGATCAGTGTCTGCAGAAAATTGTTTGATAATTAGATCAAGAGATCTTCTTGTGACTTTTATCAAGACGTCCACCACCTTTCTGCAGTAGTAACGACGCATTTCGTTGACGGCATTCTTTACCATTTCCTGAAATTGTGGTTCGCTATAAATAGATGCCAAACGTTTTTAACGAAATTGGTGGGTATTACATTTAAAGCTACAGGTGCACACATATAAAGTAATAGCAAAAGTTCGAAAGCTATAAAAACGGAAGGTTTTTTAATCCCACTAAGGTCTGTCTCCAAAGTGACGACAACAGCAGAATAAAATATGCGATGTTCAATCACAATACTACACAAATACACGAGATTTGATAAAAGTTATAAAGGTTTTAATAGATTTATTACTAAAAAGTTAATAGGTGTTAATTTAGATTATTCTGCGATGACCACGAAAGAAAATAAAGGTCCAACAAAAACTTAATTTTTTGTGTCACAATAATGTCACACGATACATTGCTTTAAGAAATCCTTCACGAAACGTGCCGTATCACTATGCAATAAATTACCATTGGAAATAAAAAGCAGTTAATCTTTACATTTATTTAAAATAAATTTAAGATAACATTTTTATCAAAGTTCATAACTAAATGAAGAATGTATTTAGTACATGATGATGTTTTACAGTATATGTAAAACAAAACATCCATATACAACGTTGATAAAAGCGAGAGGCATTTAATGAAACCACATATACTATAAGTGCCTACTGATAATCCGAAACTATTAAAAAAAGTTTACGAGAAGAATACGAAAAAATGTTTTTCAAAGAACTTAAATAGCTTTACAATTAAGTGAAAATGTAAACATCCTTTGTTGAGTAGCCTGCCGCCACCTGCGTAACAAATTGGCAACGTAGCATTTGAGTAGTATAGCGCGTGCGGCGGCAGGCTCACCGGCTCGCACACCTACCTACACAGCGGACCGCCCGGGTTTGATGTGGATGATAATGTAAACATGTGTTGTAGGTAACGTTGGAAGGTATGATCAGTGAAAATAATAAACAAAAATAATTAATTGTAACACTTACACATTAAATCTTTAATTGTTCGAAATGTCCGCCGTTTGCAATAAGGTCACTGTTTGTTTTTAAACTTTTTAATATAATAAACGCTAAAATAATCCGGTTTTTAAGTTTCTCTACGGTATTCACGTCTGTCGCGTACACTTCACTTTTCACAAACCCCCAGATAAAAAAGTCCATTGGAGTGAGATCCGGGGACCGTGGTGGCCATCGTACTGGTCCAAATCGACCAATCCACTGCTGTGCAAACATTTCGGTGAGTAGCTCTCTGGAAGACATCACTGAATGTGGAGGAGCTCCGTCCAATTGGTACCATAAATGCCGATAATCGGCTAAGGGTAGTTCTTCGGTATATTCAGCAACGGGACCGGATAATATCTCCAAAAATTTTGCCGCGTTAAGGGTGCCGTCAATAAGAACAGGGCCAATAATCTGGTCAGCCCACACATTAACAGAGAAGCGGTACTGATGCTCTGACTCCCGAATCATGCGTGATTTTCAATACTCCAGTATCTGAGATTTTGTTGGTTCCATATGCCGTTGCGTGTAAATGTGCTCTCGTTGGTCCATATGACATTTAATAAAAAATTCGGGTCGTCAGTAACTTTGTCAAGAATCCACTGGCAGTGAGTACGCCTGACTGGCAAACCCTTCTTAAAAGGGCTTGAACTTTTTTAAATTTGTACGGTTTCCGTTTATTCCTTTTTAAAATGTTATGCATGGTTCTATGGCAAACTCTAAACTGGCGTGCGGCTCTATGCAGACTCGATGTGGGGTTGCGGTCAAAATAGTCAAGAATCTGTTGCTCGCGCGCAGTAGGTATCTGCTGCGATGGGACTCCCTCCTGATGCGCTGCTAATGGCCTGTTTTCCCGTGCCCGTTGTACTGCCAATACTAAGGTGCGAGCGTTCCTAGGGCACGCGCGGCTGTCTCCATACCTTTCTCGGTAAGTTCGCAGAGCTAGAGCTGCGTTTCCGTGGGATTCCCCGTAGATTATAATCATGTCAGTGTATTCTAACGCCGTGTATGTAGCATGAGGCATTGTGGATGTCTTACGTACTTACAAAATAATTGTAAACTACTCACAAAACTAAACCTAAAATACTTAGTTATGTGTCCTATCACAATAAAAACTTAACTTTAGTAAATGGGACGCGTGAGCGACAATAATCTGTGCTGAATTGCGCAACGTGCACCCCGGATACAACGCGTCTTCGCACTAAACAAAGTAAAAATTGTGCCCTTGACCTAATTAGCCGAGCCACCGCTTGCGCAATAGCAACATATTGATCTATTTCTATTTCTGTTACGCTTATTACATTAGAGTGAGATAACCGTGACCTGTACTTTCTTTTAAGGAAAGATTTAGTACAAGCACTTCCTTGTTTGTACTGTAAACTTACGATGCGAACTGGCAACGTCGCATCGCTCGCGTAAATTTTGTCGTTTAGATAACTACGTATGCCTATAGTACAAACTTACGATCAGGTGAGCGGGAAGATACACAGTGTTTAAATGAAACTAAGTAAAAACAAAAAATCATTCCTGTGACTAAACTGTTGCTTACATTGATCTGATTTTTGTTGTGTAGCCTCTCGCTTTTATCAACGTTGTATACATACATATATACATAATTTTAATATATATATATATATATATATATATATATATATATATATTTATTTTTTTATTTTTTTTTAAATATTTTCTGTAATGTAAAGTAAAAGTATATGCTAAAACTGAATTGAAATCTACATTGGTAACTTTTATTATTTCTGAGTTGTCTGGAAGAGATTCCTGTGCAGCGATAAGCGATATTTAATAGCAGCAATATCGCAACCTGCATACTCTTGGAGAGTCCTCCAGCAGGCATAGAAAGAAGGCGGTAAGGGCTCTCAAAGCACTCCCACACGGCAGACCAGTCCTGCTGTCCACTGCTGGTTGATTCGTTCAGGGTGGACGCTGCGCCGCTGCTGGTCTGGTTGTCGTCTAGAGGGAATGGCAAAGAGTTATGTAGAAAACCATTGATAGACTTCGCTAGCGTACCCCTGAGGAATTGCATCGTGAATAGAATTCCTATATTTTCATTTCATTTCCGAAGGTATAACCATTTCTGGTCCTTGACAACGTGTAAGCAAAATTTCAAGTAAAAAAAAATATACAAGCTCGTTTTACTGGCATAGTGGTAGGTACCAAAATTGTTAGATAAATAACCACCCGGATTTCGTATTTTTAAGAACAAAGCATGAAAATGAATACATTTTGTGGAACATTTCGAACCTCTTTTTTCTATGATATCGTTTAATACACTTCAAATAATAAATTACCGTCAGCAATCAAAAACTCAAAGTCAGGGTTAATCTCTGTTGGCTTGATCTGTTGAGCTGCCTTTTTGATCAAATCTAAAACCTCTTCCACAGCTTCTTCCACCATAAGACTCTTGCGGTTCAGTTCCACGCACGCGTTTCTGTAAATATTGAAGCCTTGTTACTATCGAACTTCGACCGCGCAATCTGTGTTGGATCGTGCCCTTACCGACAACCACTTTCAACTTTTTCAATAAACTCCTCGACGGACCACGGTGTTTCTTCTGAAAAGAAGATATCAGTTAAGTAATTGACATTTTGCTGTAGTAATTAATAATATAAAGTGTACTAACCACATAAGCCAGCTTAATTCAATACTAATTGGTACGAAATACTTTTACAATAATTTCTCAATCGATTTAAAGTTTTGAATTGTCAGAGAATGACCAATAAAGGACCGCGAAAACAAATAAAATTAATATTTCCTGGCCTAGAATCTTTACCAACAACTGGCATCTTTACACTGCAGCGACGCGCTACTATAGTATAAGTCCATTATAGTATCAGTTCCCTAAAATACTGTAGTTGGAATTGTGACTTACCCGGCAAAGAAAACAAAGTAACTTCTTGCATTCCAGACAGAACGTAGATGATTCTGTTAGTATAGATGTCATGGACTCTCGTGACGAGGACGTCGAAGCTCTTAATGGCGACGTTGGCTTTGTTGATGAACTGCCTCCAGTCTTCGCTGGTCCACGTGACCGTCTTCAAACCAGGAAGTAACAGGGAAGACAGTCGAACGACTTGAGGCAGGAACAGCGGCCGGACTTCGAGCTTTACTCTACGGACCGTTCTTAAGTAGTCTTCTAAAAGAAACTGGAGAAAAAGAGTATTTAATGTCCTTGTCAAGTTTTCAATAGTTTAGTTTTAAAAAACTTTTGACAAAATCAACAAAAAAAAATGTGTGATAAATTACTTGCAAAGAATCGTTGACATGAGTGAAGTAGTTCTTCTTGGCGTAGAGCGAGTGGCAGACGATTGGCAGTTCCAGTCCCATCTTGACGAGACAGTCGGACTCCCTAATCAGCAGCTGGATCGTGTGGTCCAAGTTGATCACAATCCTGCCGGAGTCGTCAATCCGGAGCAATGTGTTGTTCAGACTGTCGTCTACGTCCCACAGCTGCAAATCATTGATTTCATATTTGATTATCCAAATTCGTGAGGAACGAGTGGTAGGTTTCTTAGGTGTATGCCTGGTTCGTCACGGCCCGTTAAAATAGCGCTTCTTATTTTATTTTATTCTACAGACATGTATAATGTTTGAGATGTAAAACGGATTGCATAACAACCCTCTCTTTCTACAAATTTTCTCTTAATCCAAACACTTTAGACAACTTATTAATCGAGAAATGTCAACAAACTGTCCCCTAGGTTCTTACATTCTGGTTCATCCACACCGCCCGCATGGTCTCCTCATAGCCATGGATCAGGCCGCGGGTGCTGGCGTACTTGCGCATCATGTCAGCCGCAGCCGGCAGTGCACGCAGCACAGGGTGCGCCCGCACGCTCTCCACTGTCTCCGTCATATTGTACATGAGACACCGCGACCATTTGATGCGACCTAGTAGAAGAGATGACTAATCAAGGTGTAACAGGATAAGCGCTAAAGAAGACATAAATTTATCATTGCATTGTATCCTTTTATTTAGCAGTGTCGCTAGTGACTGCAAAATGTACAAACATGCTTTTATTACAAGCTTTTTGCTATAATAATGACGGCGAAAATAATGAGGAAATATAAATACGAAAAAAGGACTGTGTATAGGCATTTCTTACGTTGACGTATCTATATGGATTACCCAAATAGTTTATTTTAGGGCACAATATTTAAAATGTCCGGTGATTGAAACAACTATTTTGTACAATTGAATTCTAATTTCAACTATTTTTATAATTTAGAAGAGCAATCTTTCATGGGTTTGAGCTGTCCTTCTTTCCAAATCACTCCACATTCCATATCTATTCTACATTCAATATCACGTAGCAATTCTTTTTTTCTTAATAATAAAATCTGCTACGGACCTGCAACAGGCGAATAGTTTCTCGGCAGAGGCGGATCGTCCTTTTGTCTCTTGAACATTTTGGTTATTTTATCGACCTCTTTTTCACAATATTTTAAAACTCTATCATATTTCTCGCTAAGCTTTGTTATCTGAATTTTTTGGCTAATCTGAAAAAGTCCAATTAAAATAATCAGTCTATCGTGACCACGGCAACTGCAAAGATGCCGAAACGTCGAAATAATTTTAAAATTAACTAAAATATACGCGATAATATCCGGTAAAAAGTGTTTTATTTAAAGTATGCATCGCGAAAATTTAAGAATAGATTTAAATTAAAAGCCTTTTTGTGGTAGATTTAAAATAAGTTACCATTTAGTTTTGTTAGATTAGATTAGATCAACACAGAAACATAGAAGTAGCGATATAAACCAGAACAAATGATCGTAAACTATACAAAAAAAAAAAACAATATTTTGAGTTACTCGTTCATCTTATTAAAAGTTCTTCCTGATACAATACCTTTTCAAACCTAGTCAGAAACTTGATTCCCTGCGGCGTTTCCCAGACGCTTGAGAAATTACTTTCAATTGTACTCCCGATGGCTTCTCGTAACGCGTTAGTTTTCTCCTCAAAGGCCTGGTAGTCCTTGTCAAACTCATGGTTCCGGTAGTCTAGGTAGTCGTACTGACACGTGGTTACTGCCTTCTTGGCCTCTTGGAAGGTGTGCATGGCATCTTCTAAATCTGAAGAAAAGTTGGAATTGTAAACTTAACGAAATTTTAAATATGATTTCAGATACTACCGTACCGATCCATACGTAATAAAATCGAGGTTCTTCTCCTTTTTTATAATAACAGTTTTGGCTATACGAGCTGAGTTGCCTTTTGATAAGCGAGTCCCACAATAATACTAACGACATGATGGTAGAAAATAAAATTACCGATTTCTGGATAACAATGTTACACATTTCTCTCAAATTTGTTTGAACGAAAATACGAATATAAGTGTTTCGGTATAATGATATATCGCAAATAATATCAAACAGGTTGAATTTGTCCACCAACCAAGTACTTCTAGTTCTCTTTAAAAAGTAAGAAAATGGCACTTTTTCAATAAGTTAAGTACTGTGGCGTCTGACCTTTTTATGTCGCCGCCGCCTTAGTAAGATTCGAATTTGAATAAAATAAATACCCCATTCCCTGACATTAAAAGAAAACAATGTCAGTCGTTTTACGGACCGTCCCCATGTCCGGTCGATTTGTATATATAAATTATGAAATAAATATCTGGTGAATTTCTAATAATAAATCTTTTATTTTATACAGCTACGCCCCTTCACCCTTTATAGTACTGGTATGCTTAACTTTAACAAACCTTCTCCAAGCAAAAGTCCTTCCATTCTTTTTTCGAATAGATGGTTGTAGTCGTCCATTAAGTCAAACATGGAAATTATTTTGTTCAATCTTTTGCAAAAAGTATCGAATTTACCGAACACATAGTTTTCTGAGAAGCTAAATTGCTCTGTGTTCGGTAGGAACGCCTGGTTTTTCACAAACAGGTAAGTGTCTCTATAGGTTTTGTTCAGGTTAATGCATTGGATGAGTTTGTCTCTGACGAGGCCCCGTTCTTGGGTCCAAATTGTTTCTTTGAATCTGCAGGTGATGTATTGTTTGCATGTTTCTATCATTTGATTGGTGATCTGAAATACATGACAACAATTAGCAGCGAAGTCAAGTTGAAGAAAATTAAGTTTTAATACAAACTATTAGTGATTATTATAATAAAAATTTTATATGAAACAAAAATCCTTTAACGTACACGACGGTAAAGTTAACAAACTAGATAACCTCATTAATTCTCGCTCGTAATCATACCTACCTTTACCATCAATGAAGATATTCTTTCCGAAGTGTTGTAGAACTGAGACACACTGTGGATCAGGCGCACTGTCTGCAGAAGGCTAAGGATCGAGTCCTTGATTTTCACAGGATCGTCCAGGTACAGTGAGTGGCAGCATTTCTCCATGGCCTGAATAAACTTGGCATTGTCCTTTGCTTCGTTGTAGCAGAAAGTTATGTTGTGGTCGGTATCACGCCACGCCTTTATTACTTTAGAGTTTGCGAGTTGGAGGCACGACAGGGTTAGTTGTACTTCATTTTCCTGTAAGTAATATAAATATATTATATATTTTTTAATAATTTCATTAAAATAACAATTGGTATTTCCGTTGTTGATTGTTTTGTCTGTGGAGTAGCATTGATTGCACTTTCTAACTAATCAAATGTCTTAGTTATTTTACAGTGTAAAGTTTACAAACGATCTTAATATTAAAAAACGGATACATATGTTTGAACTAAAACATTTCCTTAAGTTTTCATGACCGTTTTTCGTAACCAGATTTGAATTAAGTATACAATAAAAACAAATCTTCAGAGTTATTGGCAAAATATTAATGTTTTACACATTGCATACTTACAAACTTGACTACGAACTTGACTACGAACTTGCAATGTTTTTGGCAAACAATTTTTTGCAACAGCTTAACAGATTTTACTACCCGAGATCTCGATTTGAGATCTTGATTTGAGATCTCCCTTCTTACCAACCCTTTTTTTTAACTCTAGTCACATTCCAACCAACCACTCCATTTGAGGAAAAGCGTCGCACGGCAGCCCTAATATCTAAGAATTCGTTTCAAAATGCAGTGAACTTCTTTTCTCCCGCCTTCTTAATTGGATAAGCCCGAAGATCTTGCGGTGTGATCATTAAGCATTTTGTAGTCATTGAAGGATCTGATATTCTTCTTGTTAACAATTAATAATCTACCTGTAAGTAGGACACGAGCTGCGAGAATTGCGCTCCCCTCTTCTTCCAATACTCGAGCTCGTCCTGTGGCCCGCTGGAGTCCACCTCACGTCGAAGCTGCTCGCTCTCGCTCAGGATCTATCAAGTACATTAAAGTCAGAGCGTTCAAATAAGCAGATTTAAAATTCTCTATAAAAACAAAGGGCTGAAGATAATCTGGTTCTTGAATCATAGTTGCTCTGGATTTAGTCATCTTAAAAATTGCATTTGTTTCGATCCAGTAAAAGCATTTATGAATTTATTATTTTATATAATAAAGGAAATTCAATTTATGAACAAACCTTAAGGAGACTTGAGAAAATTACCTCACAAAGGATGGAATTGAAGTAAGTTGTTACTTAATTAATTACGTTACGCTTTCAATTATATAACAAGAACTTTTTTTAATTTTTTTTATTAATAACAAGCAGGCGATTGTCTTCCATCTCACCTGATAGAAAGTGACGACGAAGATGAGGATCATACACGCCTATCCAAGAGGTACCTATTCACTCTACACTTGAAAGCTCCAGGGTTATATTTGTCTGGAAAAACAGACGCAGGCAAATCGTTCCACTCTTTGGCAACACGAACCAAAAATGAGCCATCGAGCCGTTTAGTTCGGCTCATCGGCACGCTAACCACAAACGGGTGAAACTTCGGTCTGCGTCTGGTTGGCCGGTGGAGAAAGGAGGAAGGTTCGATCAACTGAAAAAGAGCATTTGCACACTCTCCAAAGTGCAATCTGTAAAAAACCGATAGACTAGCAACTTTTCGACGATGCTTAAGACTTTGCAGTCTCGAAGAAGTAAGTTTGTCGTCACTTAACGCAAATTGATATTTTATATAAAATCCTTAATGAACAATCAAAAAATTATTCTATTTAGAGCATCGATAGCGCAATGAAAAGTTCGCTAGCTTATCAATTTGGCCAAATATACAAATTAATTTCTATAACATTTTTGCGTGAAAAGTTATTTGTAATGTACAAAGTCTGGTAACTCGCAATTGAAAAATTTGATAGACTAGAAATTGCCTCTAACAGCCTAAAACATATCAACCTTTGAGGTCCTTGGATCTCCTGGTCCGTGAAACCCACCTCCATAACCTTCTTGATCCAGTCGTTCACTCGTGCCTCCAGGGAGGTGATGGTATTGACGTTCTTCGTGAGCTCCTTGAGCTGAACGTGGTCCTCCACGCCCACCATCAACGCCTTGCCGTCGTCGAATAGGTTCACTTGGTTGCAGACGTCTTCGCAAACTAAGGATGGTTATGGATTCAGTATATTTCATTACAGATTTTATTACAATGAATTTTTTGCGAGTTCATCATCTGCTATGCTATAATTAGTGCAATCAAACATTTAAACACACAATATATGGTCGGAAACGCATCAATGAAATTAATAACATCTAGCCTGTATCCACTAACCATTATCGTCTACCTGGCTATAACAATGGAAGCCCTACCTTTCAAAGCACTACAGAAGGATCTCAGTCCTGGTAAGAGCTGGTTCTTAACGATGGGGAACTTTGTTTCGTCCTCGTCTCCATCGCTGCTGGGATGCGCGAGCGCACCCATGTACACGTGCTCCATGACTCGCTCAATGGCCGTCACAAGACCCACTTTCTCCGCGTTGATGATGCCGCAGAACCTATGAAGAGGTTGGTCGTCTGTATTATGTTGTCTAAAATCTTTTTGTGCATACCAGAGTTATCAATTTAACTCGGAGTTACCTAAATCGGGTTAAAAAATTTCATACGTATTAAATCTATTCTTAAATTTTCGCGATGCATACTTTAAATAAAACACTTTTTACCGGATATTATCGCGTATATTTTAGTTAATTTTAAAATTATTTCTTAATAAAATAAACCACAGTGATGAAAAAACATTTTAAACGACTAACTGGCTAGCTCCGGATTTTTTTAACTCAGGCCCGTACAACTATCGATTAAGATTAGATGTTTGAAACTGTAATTTTTGCGATGATTTTTTAAAAAGGTGACATATTCCTTCTCAATCATAAAGTTTGTTGATACCAAGTTGAATATTGCACTCTTCAATACTTTAATTTTGATTGTTTTAGTTCGCTTCGAGTTGGTCGGTACCTCTCTTCCCGCTTCACCGCACCGCCCTCCTATACAGACCCTATTAGTACCGTTAGCAACGCAATATTATAAAGAGGAAAGATTTGTATTTTTATATGACATGAATAAACTCAAAAACTACTAAGCTGATTTGGATGAAACTTGACTTAGACGTATTACTGAGCAGTAGGATACTTTATATTCCGATTCCTACGCTAGTTAAGCCGCGGTGAAAAAGTAGTTAAGAATAAATCAATAATGTATGGTAATAAATAAAAAATAATAGGAAAAAATATGTCATAAAAAATATTTACAAAAACATTCACGCTTCGAATTTGTTATCTTTATCATTATTATTATTTGTCGACGGTGCTTATGACGTCATTTTATAACGGCGTCGACGGCCAACTCAAAGCGAACGGATAGTATAGTGGTGTGATAATGAGTACATTTAGCTTTTATTACGAAATAGACACAGTTAAAAACTTCTGATTGATTGAAAATGATTTTTAAAACCCTTTCTCAATCAGAAAGATTTTTGTCCAGAAGAATGGTCCTATTAGTTCAAGAGCTATGCAGGCAGAACCACGCGAATTTGCAAAAAATATTGATTAGTCATTAGACGATTTGTTTAGTTTAAGTTTCGATATCATTTTCATGTTTATTAACTGTGTCTGTCACTTGATATTTTGCAATAATGAATCCATTAATGGAACTAGAACCCTACTCACACATGAACCACTTACAAAAAGAAACCCACTAAACAAACCACAGACTCACAAATCTTTATGAAACCCCTCTTCAGGCAGCTGCTTACTGACGTTAATTCTGAACATATAGATGCATATTCCTGTGAACTGAACATCCCAGCCGTCGGACAGGAAGAGCTTCTTCTTATAGGTGACCTGAGCTGGTGGCAGCTTGGCCTTGCCCCCCGACTTGCCCTCGCCTGGCGGCCGCGCTTCTATTTCTTCCACCTCCTGGTAGTACCACAGGAGCTTGTTCCTCATGTGAGGAAGAAATAGCTGGTTGATGTCATCCAGCTGGAAAGAATTCGGAAGTTAGTTGAAATTATTGATAATTTATTTTCGCACTTTGTACTTTGTAAGTACAATGTACAAAGTAATTCTATTTTTAATTATTTTAATTATGTTCTTATTTTCCCACTTTTAATTTGTGTATTTCTTTTTTTTTATAATAATCATGAGTGACAATAAATTGGTAAATAAAAATCTATTTACACGTAAATAGATGCTGATTAGAACATACTTTTTTAATATTTCTGCTATTTTAATTTACAACAAATTTATTTTTTTTTGTTTTTTTTTTGTAAGTGTAAAATGCTTATTAGATATTCTTCATTTGGAGACTGAATTCGGTGAGGTGCTGAGAAAGAAAAATTGGGATTCTAAATGAACGAACAATGCCCCTTCTAAAATAGCTCCATTAACTAAATAAATAATAATAATAATAAATCCCCAGACAAACACACCAACTGTATGGCCCCAAAGTAAGCAGAGCTTGTGTTATGGATGACCATACAGTGAACTGGGGGGGAACCCAGAATAAACATACATATATAAATACAAACAACCGTGAACCGAGAACAAACATCTGTGTTCATCACACAAATGAATGCCCCGGCCAGGACTCGAACCTGGGACCTTCGGCGTATGAGGCAAGGCTACTTACCACTACACCATTTGGTCGTCAAACTAACTTAATCAATCAATTTTTCCTAAATTAATCAATTCATTTATTCTCTGAAATGAAAAAATTCCCATATGTGGAGAATAAAAAAGTTTAATGAGTAATAAGTATCTAATAAGTGCCTTAGTTCCTACCATGTTTCCTTCGAAGACATGGTCCATGATGGCGTGGCGTGGCAGTCCCGTGCCGTCGATCAGCAGCTGGAAAGTGAACTCCAACCGCGGGTCCATTTCCCCACGCCGCGCTTTGCGCTCGCATTCTTCTCGCCTTTTCTGGAATATTCAGACCCCATCAGATCTTACCTTAAAACCGTAAAAACCCAGCCCTCATTCAAACTCCACCATAAAATCTGTTAAGAATGGAACTAAAGAACCTGCAAGATATCCATCACATCTTCCTCCTCTTCCTCGCTCGACCCAGGTTTTATGCCACAAACGAACATTTTTATATTTCAGTCTTCAAAAATGTCTGTTAACAGCAATTACACGACAAACTGACTAGATTCCCGACGATTCTGCGACAACAGCTCACATTTCGATACGTAGTTCCGCGATCGTAAACCTGAACTATTACTAGACATGTAATATCGACGTTGTTTGTGTATCGGCCTTAAAACTTTAAACTATGAAGTTTATGTGTCACATTTTATTTGTGAATCGTGTTCTGTGGTCGAAGTCGGCGAAGTTCAACGGCGTTTTCGTGGAAAGTGAGACGACTGTCGCGTCTGTAGAGTCGGGTACAACATGCAAATTGAAATGGACAATTAGATGTTGTGATTAAGACGGGGTGGCACTGGCACGGCTTCGTACTTGGTAGTTGTAGTGATAAAGACGGCACGCAATCATTACACTATTACAACGGAGTAACTCACGCACTGGTGAGTTGGTTTTAAGCTTTTTAACTAATAACCAACAACTTTTAACACAGAGCTTAAAAGTTTTAAAAAGTTGCTTTATAAAATAATTTAAGCTGAAAAATAGGTCAGTCACGTTCTACAAGCTTATTGGTGATTCGGTAGATTTGTTTCAGGATGTCAAGGTAGAGCTTATTTGAAATAGGTATATTTTGTCATGTTACATACTTTTTAAGTGTGCATTAACTGTTAGCTAACACTTCAACACTTCTTAGAAGTAACATTAAGCTGAATGTAGGCTAAAAGATAAACGATACATAGCATACAACTTAAGAACGCAAAGCATTTAGACAACAAAACATTCATGGTGATTCATTTCAAAGTAACACACAAAAAAAAATGTGATAGATATCGTACCAAATACTTAAATAAGTTCCTCATTTCCATAACTTTCTTAAATGGTGCAAATTTTAACAGAAAACTTAGATTAAAACCTATTTAAAAGAAAAAAAAATAACAAAATACAAGTTTTTTGGATAAAGTTATTGTAATGAAGTGAGAACTAACTTAAATGTATAATCCGGTTCAAATGCTGTTAGGATACGACCTTTTGGAATGGAGTGGCATATGACGTTAACTGACGCCTGTCAGTACCGTTAGCAACGCTGTCGGGAAAGCGCGAGATATCTTAATCGGAAGTATTTGTTTTAAATTATATTTATTGGTACTGTTGAGTGCTAAAAGACGAGATGTGCTAAACAGTCGTGCTCGAGAAATGCTTATGCGTGTCAACGATTATTTTGAAAGAGAAAAAGAGCAGAGCAAAAATATTTAATAAAATTGAATTTTTTGTTAAAAGACAGTGTAAATAAAGTGCGCACAATACGGGGTGAACGAGCAGATGCTATGGCTTCCAGTTCCAAAATAAGAACACCAAAAAAAAAGCCAAGCAGTAAAAAACATTCCTTGACAGCTCCGGACTGTCAGCTGTGAGAAACATTATCCACTCCTTTTATACGGTCAAAAAAGAGGTTCCAATCCTGGAAAAAATACTCGCAGTTGCTCTGAGAGACTTAGATTACACTGGCAGTCAATCAACATTGCGCAGAATACTTATGGAAGATTTAGGATACCGTTTCAAGAAGTGTAAGTAGAAGAGAGTCGCTTTGATTGAGAGGCCTCAAATACAGGCATGCAGAGCACGTTATTTACGTCGCATAAAACTAAATGATTTATTAGGAGTGGATAAGAAGTATGTTTTTTATTTTGATGAAACGTGGATACACGCAAATTACACCGTCGGCAAGTGCCGGCCGCAAGTTCTCATCAGATGTTGGAGAGAAAAAAGCGACAGCACAGTCCAAACATGGATGATAGTGCATGGAGGCAATGGAAAAGGATCTAGCTCTGTTTTTATTCTCATTATGTGCCTTAGTTACTATCTTTATTTAATATTTTAGTTGCCTTGATATTTGCATAAAGGCTTATGTTTAACTGCTACAAAATTTTGAATTATCATCCAATTTAGATTATGGCGATATGCGAAAATTACAGCCTTACCCAAATTTAACTACTACACTTTCTATAGAATATTTAGTAGGTGTTGCAAAAAAGACGAATTAGTTTGACGAAGTACGAAGAAGACGAAATAGTACTAAATTTCGTGAACATTTACTAAATTTGATCAGCGGTTACATTTTAAAGTTTAAACATTAATTTATTAATTATGCACATTAATTTATTTTTGACGCATATTTACTATTTTATACACTCGTTTTTTGGTACACGATATTTTTTTAGTGTACTTTGCCATAAAATAACTACAGTATTTTGGGAGTCAAATCATATTCTGGTATACAAGATATTTGTTCCCAAAAATAAATTAACTGATTAATATTATTAATCTGACTGTTTTTGTGACCGTACAAGTCATCACTATTGCGTAACGCAACTCCAAAAGGTCGTATCCTAACAGCATTTGAACCGGATAATACTATACAAGAGTGCCACGATGCCTAATGCAAGAACGAAGGCTCCTTCTCATTTCTGTTTTGGTAATGCGAGGTAATTTCAAATATTTTTCGCACGGCACTCAATATTGGCTCTCTGAGCTCTTCAATCGTATTTATTATTGCCTCAGTAAGCTAAACAAATTCTTTCATGGGGACCTAAAAAAAAATTGCGAAGTGTCAAATCAGGACACCTGTCAGGCCAGTTAATGTACCCTGCAGACGTAAGCCATCGCTAATGGTAGTTGTAATAAAGTCACTCTCAGAAACCAAGCCTCTTACTTTGAACAAGATCTTAAATCATTTGCATCTAAACCATTTTCCACTTCTGTCCAATAACTTGTCCCAAAAAAACTTGTTTCCTTTGTTGTACATTTTTCTTTTTAATAAGTATTATTTTAAGTTTTCTTTTAACATTTGCACTGTTTGAAATAGATTTGGAAATGAGAAACTACCTTGAATGTTTTGTTTGATACATTCCTTACAATTTCCTTATTGTAAACTTAAGATTATTTAGCATGGATGTATGTTTATTTCCAAAATCTATTGCATTCTGATATTGTCTACATCAAATCTAAGTGTATTATTTCAGCTTTATGTCGTTGCGAAATGTGCGATATCGTGCTGAAATGTTAGCTTCTAGTTACTAGCAATAATTACAAAAAAGGGAACCCCAGAAAATTATTGCCAAAAATATTTACTGTAAAAATAAAACTGAATTTTAATTTTTTTTTCTTACTCGAATCGGCGTAGAATAACTGCATGAAACCATTTTTATCTCAGATACAACAAATCTTTCATTAACAAGAACAGTATTAGATTTTCTCTTGTTTAAATTTTATCCGTAGATACAGCAATTCATATTGCGCCGCCATAATAATTGTGTTTATTTAGTAGCATTCCGGTAAAACAAAACAATTACAAGAAAACAGTAAAACAAAGAGTGGAAACTAAGCGAATTACAAAACATCTACGTGGATAGAGTTGTGTGTTGTAATGTGACTTAACATAATTGTAGTTTTATAATTAAGCGAACACGAGGAGGGACTGAATCTGTTGGTTAAAATGAAAATACTAAGAATAGATCTAAAATTTAAAAAATGTTATTCAGCGTTCGTAGGTATAGGAACTTTAAAAAAAAATGCCCTTGTTCATGTATTTGTTAAATAAAATTCTGCTACCTTTACTTATGGAAATGAGATACCAATCCTTTTCTTTTCGAAATGGATAGTTTTAATATAATAGGAAATAGGGCCTATTAGCCTTTTAAATTTCATCAGAATTTGTGGCTTAGCGCTGAGGGCGCTGAGCCGGAACTTAAACTAATCCTACATATGATACGCCTAAGGGCATATCACTCCTAGGCAAGATTATTCTTTCGTTTTTGTCAAATCGTAAAAGTCGCTGCATCCATCCTGTGCATGTTTTGTTGTACATTAGTTATAATTGGACTATTCGATTTTAGATTCGGGTCTCGGCCGGTTGAGAATAATCCACATACCTAGTACGTTTATGGCCGTCAAAAATTTCGTCGGTTTTTTATAAAAACCATGTGTGTAGAATAGATTCTAGAATGAGAAAAAAAAGGTTTTTTTCACTGATATTTTTAGAAGAAAACATTTTCTTGCAAATGAACTTTTTCCAAATGAACAGTCATTAGACTGATATTTACTAAGAAAAAACGACAATGATGTACAATTTGAACATATTATTTAATAAAAAGAAGCCAAAATATTCAATAATATAAGGATAATTAATTTGTTTTAATATTTATTAGTTTTCACGATAAGAAAAGACCGTTACCAAGTTGAGACCAGAAATACTTACAAAATTACTAATAACTCTTCCAACCATAGAAAGATCCATTGTTGATCACCAAACCAATACGCCATAAAGAGTTGACAAAGCCTTTTTTACTTTTCACATACGAAAACCATATTTTCCATTTAAAAAAAAAAGAGACGATTCGTTGAATGCGTACAACAGAATTCCGAAAACTAACTCAAGACACGTGATATGGGTGAAATAAATTTTACTCTTCATATTCACATGTAGGAAGATTAGGATCTATCGTGCCTTGCACTGAGGCGTGTTGCGGCACGAAGGCAATAAGTCACAAACTTTTATGGTACTCTTGTACCCACCCTCAGAAAGTCAAGGCATTTTGGTGTTTGCGCCACATTGGAGCAAATACTTATGTAAGCCAAGTGGGGTGGATGTGACTCGCACCTTTTCCACGTTGGTGTTATTAGCTTAATGTAGTAGTGATTTAACTTCCTTAAGGAAAGTCATACTTTTTGTGTTGGAATGTAATTATTGACTACAATATGGAGGTATTTCGAGATTTAAAAAACAAGCGGCGTCTTTCAATTGTTTCCAGCATGCATATGTAGTTATTTACGTGCGTATCGTGGACAAAGGCAAGAATAGGGCTAGGTAATCGTCTAACATTGACATTGGACATAAGTGGAGGTGATTCAGGCTGTGTAGTACAAAGAGAACACAAATAAATTTAAATAATTCTATAAAATTAATACCAAGCATCGCTTCCTTGTGTCGCCTAACCGAACATAAATACCCTTAGTGCTTAGTGGACTACGCTACTCTTAGAAGACGACAGAATGTTCTGCACATCACAACCAGATTTGCTATAGCCCAGGGTTTCTCAAACTGGGGTACGCGATCTCCTGGGTGTTCGCCATCCGACGGTAGAAGGTTGCGACATTATATACGTAATGGTGGGTAGACCATAATTTAAGGTTAAAGTTACTCCTAAAATTGACTCAATTTGCACAAAGAAACTATCACATTGACCCATCACATGGACTCAAAAACCTATTTCTTTTTGGGACTGCATTTGTGTGTTACCTTTTATTGAAATAAAAAACTTTATTTTTTTCAACAGCCAAGTTTATTATTTTCTTTAGGGATGAGGGTTCGCTGTCATATGAAAACTTTAACAAGGTGCAATGGAGCCATAAGTTTAAAAACCCCTGCTATAGCCCAATCAGTTATACATCCTTCAAAATGTTTGCTTAAAATAAGATTCTTATTTGGGTTGGGGTTTATTCGGAACACCATGAACGTAACTTGCGATACACATTTGTTTAGATTCTGTGGAAATGCTTGATGCATTTAAAACTAATTCAACGAATTATTATCTTTCTTCTCATAATAATTTAACACACAGATCTGAATTTGTTATGTTTGTATTTGTTTATTTGATTATGTACATACATTTCATAAAAACTAGACACAAAGCAATAATTATCACCGCATGAATGACATAATAACATGCTGGTACTGTCAACACTGAAAAAAGTTTTGAGTTGACAGCACAATCACCATCTGAAAAATTTTTCTATTTGACAGCAATATCCGCATTAACAAAATGATCCGCCATTTATGAATTCATTTGTTACAAAAAATGTGATTAATGAAGAACCGCTCGACCGATTTTGTGCAAACTTCACATAAACCATCTAGGTACTAAATAGTCCGAAATAAGCCTAAACATTTGGTTTGGATAGGTGAGCCCGTTCTTGAGTTATAAAATTACGACGAAAAGTGGCATTGAATTTTATATGTATAAGATGCACTGCGCTACATTAGTTCCGAATCACTATTTTCAAATTAAGAATTTCAAGGTTGCCTGGAAGAGATCACTCTTAGTGATAAGCCCACCTATAAGTATCGCCATTCTCTTTTTATCGGTTCCTTTCTTCGTGTATTTTAATTTTTCTAACTGGTTTGGCAGTAAAGTGTATTTTCAATTGATAGTAAATACAACAGGGCGCAATCTTTTGTTTTGAATAGTAGCTGTGACCAAAGAGTAAATAATAGTACAGTTAGCCGTAACGCGTTGAACTCATAAACAAAGTCGTAGCTGTATCGCCAACATTCAAGAAAACATTTATTTGATCAATATTTTTAAAGGTACATGGGAAACTTACTAATACCAATTATATCACATACATTGAAAGCCAATAGTGCCACAGAGTGTTTTGAAATAATAGGTCTTTACCTATGAAACTGCTGTTTTGCCGTACTGGCCATTTCAAATGAAAAATTTTTTTTTTTGACTGATATTTCTAATTTCAAATTTATTTTATTTAACAAACATGGAATTCTTTTTCTAAAATCGTCATTTGTTTAATAGTTAGTGTTTTGTTTTCAACGCATTCGAACATTTTTCGTCATCATGGATAAGTTAAAAATTCGAGTAATTATGGAGTATGAGTACCGTCGTGGCAGCAAAGCGGCACAAGCGGCACGCAACATCAACGACGTTTACGGAGCGAACACTACAAACGAACGCACCACCCGTTATTGGTTTACCCGCTTCCGTTCTGGAAATTTTGACCTGAAAAATGAACCCCGTGGTCGTCCGAAAACTTTGGTCGACAATGACGAATTAAAGGCAATTGTGGAAGCTGATGAAACTCAATCCACGGCTGAATTAGCAGCAGCTTTCGACGTTAGCATCAAAACAAAATTTGGTCCATTTGCGTCAAATTGGCAAGGTAAAAAAGCTAGACAAATGGGTACCCCACAAACTCAATGACCGCCAGCGCGAAGTACGCGTGGAGACGTGCCTTGCACTGCTCAGCAGGCGTACAAATGAAGGAATTCTGAACCGCATTGTTACTTGCGACGAGAAATGGATCCTGTTTGACAATCGTAAGCGCTCAGCAAGTTGGTTGGACCCTGGTTCAGCACCCAAACAATGCCCTAAACGAAAACTTACCCCTAGAAAAGTGATGGCCACTGTTTGGTGGTCTAACGTGGGTGTAATTCATCACAGCTTCTTGCCAAACGGGACAAGCATTACTGCAGATGTGTACTGTGAAGAACTGAACACAATGATGGAGAAGCTCGCACGTCTCCAACCAGCTTTGGTCAATCGTTCGGGTCCACTGCTCCTGCACGACAACGCGCGACCTCATACTGCACAGCAGACGGTCTCCAAGCTACAAGAGTTGGGGTTGGAAGTTCTCCGTCATCCGCCGTACTCACCAGACCTTGCGCCTACAGACTTCTACTTTTTCCAGAATTTGGATAACTTCTTGGCGGGAAAAAAATTCAATACCCAAGAGGCAGTAAAAAATGCCTTTGAAGAATTTGTTGCCTCCCGTCCAGCTGATTTCTTCAAGAAAGGCATCAATAAGCTACCAATGCGTTGGCAAAGATGCATTGATTGCATGGGTGATTATTTTGATTAATAGAAATAAAAAATATATAAAAAAATTACGCTTCATTTATTTCGATAAAAACGGCAATTTCATAGGTAAAGACCTAATATGCACTGTTTTTTTTAAATTTTTATTGTTGTTTTTGTTTTAGTGTAATTGTAATTGTTCCGT
The DNA here is from genome assembly GCA_923062675.1 of Marasmarcha lunaedactyla. Classification (NCBI taxonomy): domain Eukaryota; kingdom Metazoa; phylum Arthropoda; class Insecta; order Lepidoptera; family Pterophoridae; genus Marasmarcha; species Marasmarcha lunaedactyla. The sequence goes on along the minus strand of OV281339.1, from coordinate 3,333,170 downwards.
TTGAAAACAATTTAAAAAAGTATGCAAAGTTTCTCTTTGCAACCTGCTCGATGAAAAGTCTAAATAAATACAAAAATCATTTGGAAGTTAAGCTTTGATATCATCGAACGCGGTAACGACACGACTTTGATAATTTTGATACAAGGTTGGAACTTATGGCTGGTTTACACGCGTTAGGTAGTTAAGTTGGTAACTCAATTTTAAGTTAAAAATTACGTGTAAACAGTCAGATAAGTGACAAGTGGTAACTTTAAATTTAGTACGCAAGTGATTAAGTAGATTAGGATTCGTTCTATTTTTCGTATAAGTGGGTGGGCGGGGCTTCTCACTTAACACGATTTTTTAGTTAAGTACATAAGTTGACAAAGCGGGCGGCGGTATGTCGCATTTTCTCTTTTTTCTAAATGTCGGAGAGGAGTTTAGTTTTAACTTTAAAATTTGTTGAAGAATATTTTAAATAGAATAAACTTCTAAAATTCGTAGAATAAACGAAGTAAAAAATTTTGAAAAAAACATATTGTTGTAAAGATTTTAATTTACGAATAAAATTATTCTCTGAATTTATCCAAAATCACGTATGCCACGTATCTAAGTATAGAATTGACGAATTCCTTGACATTCATCACTGCTCATGTCATTGAACTTATGAACTTAGCTACTCAATCCGTTTGGACACGCAAGTGACATGTAGTAACTTAAAATTTAGTTAAAATTTAGTTACCAACTTAACTACTTAATACATGTAAACCGCGCATAATTTAGCACATGTGTTTATTCTATTTAGCGAGATAAATTTTATAGCGTTTCGGCCGCATTTGCCTATGATTTAGACAATGTAATATTTTTCTACGGCTTCTATTGTTAATTTGTAAATATTCTTGTACGTATCTACGTTTTTTAATAATGTGACGTTTAGGTACTTATAATTATACGTCAGAAACTACAACAGTTTCAGGTAATCTTTAATACGTCAAGAAATATTTTTTTTTCTTCACTGTTTTTTTTTAAAAAAAAAAACATAATTTAAAATAGTTCCGGCGGTGGCCTTTATTTGGTGTGGAATTAGGTTCTTAATGGAATTGTTTGTAAGGCAATACAATTCAATAAAATCATAAAAAAATACGAAACCTCAATACAATTTTTCCTTAGTCCTTCAGAAATACGACCAGAACTGGAAAATATTCACGTAAAAACATTGATACATACAAATAGACTATTCATCAATTTAAATGATATAATGACTAAATAATCTGATATCAACTCAGAAGTGGCAAGGTGATAACAGTACGTACGCATCGTCCCAGAAATTAAAAAAAAAATTTAAAAAAATATTCGTTATTATTTTTATTGGTATATTTTAGTTAGGAAGTGCTGTCGATAACAAACTAACAAATAGCCTTCGGGTTTGCGTTCAGTAGCGTCCAATATCACACCAGTCTTGATTTAAACGGGCGCCAGAGACTATGTCCAAAAAGAAATATTGCTAACTTCAAAATTTGAACGCTCGAAGTAGTCGCAGCTGTTTATGGTTTTCACTGAACTGTATATATTCTATGAACACTGAACTGGCTTAATCATCCAATTTACAATTTGTTAGTTAGTTAGTTAATTGAAAAATGGCAATCGGCCGCGATTGGTTTGGCGGGCCATTTCTGCCAGAGTCGCGTATTGGTGGGACACAGTACAAAAAATAAAATAAAAATTGGCAAGAAATAAATTCCGTTTTGCATTGAGATATATTATAGGCTAAAACAAAATATAACACACTAACAATAGCTTAAACTATTAAGAATGACCAATCTATATGGTATAACGCATGCTCAAACTAAAATTACACAAAATGAAAAAAAAAATTTAAAAAAAAATATAAATAAAAAAAATAATAAATTAAAAATAATAATAAATTTAATAATTAACACAAAATACTTGCTAACAATCGAAGGCTAATATTAAAACTGAAATAGCATTTGTCATGTCCTAAAGGAAAATATCCGGTTTTGGTCCTGGCAGACTTAGATGCAATATGCACAAAATAATCAATATTTCAAAAATAACTTAAATAGCCAAGTACCCAGCAAAGGAGCAATAATTTTGTTTTGGAGTAAATGAATTTATGAATATAAGAAATAATTTACCATAATCCAACATTATTTATAATAGGGTATTTGCTATAATAATTACAAAAAATCAGAAATTTCTTTATTTTACAAAAATAAAATTAGTCCAGAAATTTATAATAAAACAGGTAAAAAGAGATTTTTTAAATTCGGCCATAGCTTTTTTAAATGCTTAAATTGTCTAATTTATCTCTGTTTTCCAGGTCCAAATTTGTAGTAAGACTGGGTTAAATCAAAATGGCGAATATCAAACAGGCACAAAATCTATTTGACTAATGTTATTTTATAGTCAACTCCTTAGTTGCAGCCACATACGGTGAAAAATTGTGGCTAGCAATAATCAGCGAAAAATGCAATGTTTATGATGGTACATGATTTAAATTTCAAGTGATTTAAATTATTCATAATTCTGTAATGTTGGGTGAACTCGGGAAGGTGACCTTAGACATATCGCAAGTAGGAGTATTTTAAGTTGCAGCTGAGCGCCGTCAGCGCTAAGCTGCAAAGTCCGGTGAAATTTAAAAGGCCCACAAATAAACAGTCCATTTCGAAAAAAAAAAACAAAAGAGCTCCGGACAATTTCTACGTCATTTTGTATCAAACCCACCGTGCATTTGTTTTTTCGCCGATGAGTGATAAGGAAGGTTACTAGCCTATTAAAAAAAACAACTTTATCTAAATCTTAACTTAAATCTTTACAAATAATGTTAACTTTATTTAATTTGAGGAAAGATCTGAATCGGATCAAAGCTTCCGACATAATCATTTCCGGGAAAAAATTCACTTCCTTCCGTTATATTCCGATATTTTACATAATAAGGCAATGTTACTAAATGTGGCTAAATAACGTATTATGTCACTTTTATATTGTACCGTTTATTAACATGAATAAGTGTGATGGGAAGAATGTAAGGAGAAACTGTGTATTAAAATTAATCAACTCCCTTGACAGGCAGGGCACAAACTAAAAGAATATGCAATGAGCCTATGGCCTATAAACAAAATTTAAGCCAACTTTTAACCAATTACAACTGTTTGCACGCTGATGTATCAGTTGTATATGAACGGACGGAACCATTGTTTCACATATACTGGCAAATAAAGAATTTTATTATTATTATAAATCAATGTACAAAAATCTTATAAATTTATTGACACATACAGTTTTTTGTTAATTCGATTTAAGCACAAAAGTGCGTTCCATCTTAGTTCAGTCTGGCCTGAGAGATTATTGGGAGTGTGTTTGCTATATATTATTATTATACATGTTTTCTAAGACAATTTTTTTTTAATTGGTAATTGTTAAATATGAAACCACTAAACTTTTGACCGAACTTAAAGCGACAAGTCAAGGAAACTAATTACCTGTATAACCACTTGATCAACCATTTTCAAATTCTCAATCAATTAACTAATTAAAACACGTTGATTTCCCGACCTCAGATCACAACATGTCTCTTTGTACATATAAACATTTTGACTGACGAAAAAAATCTTGTAGAAACGATGTCGTAATGTCGGGAGGCATGTCGGCCGGAGCACGTACGGACAATTTGCATCGCTGAGCGTTGCGTGGAGGGTAATCAACTCATTTTTCCTATCACGAAACCAACAACCAACTGACATTTGTGGCTAATCGATAGAAGCGTATAACGAAAACTCGGCATCTCTGGAAACAATTTACTGCCTGTTATACCTAACCTGAGACCTGCAGTACAAAACTTGAAAAAAGTTGAAATTAAGTAATAAAAAACTTGCTCTGCTAGAAACGCATGTAATATTATATCTAGGCACAATTTGTACAAGCTTTAATTTTAATGGCGCAGTCCCAACGATATTTTAAATAACTAACTTTTTAGTTACATTTTTGCATATTAAATTCAGCCCTTCACATTATATCTGTTAGCAATTTTAATTAAATCCTTATTCTTAATAAAAATGTAATCAAGACATAACTTTTACAGTTCTCTACTAAAACAGATCTTTCCTATTTATCAAATTAATCAAAACATGGAAACTTCAAGTTAAAGAATCGGCTAATTTCACAAATATTTCCAAACAGCTTCCAATATTCTACGTGGACAGGTCACAAAGTTTTCCCATCAACACTAGCGACAGGCTCATACGCTCAGCACGCAGCAGACCTCAAACATTCGTACGTTCTGAGCTTGCACTCTAACGAGCTTTGAAAACTGTCCCCTATTGTGAAAGTTTGAAAACGTTTGCGTGCAACTGCAAGAAGCAAATGTTTCGCATTTCAAAAGTTACATAAGCTCAGCCCATTTTACAGTTGAATAATCGAATTTACGAGTATTATGTAGCTAAAAAGTTAATTAGATTTCCTTATTTACATTTGGAAGGAAAAAGTTTCACACAGTTCGTTAGTACAATGTAAATACTATTGAAGTTCTGATTATAGAAGTAAGTAACTACGGTAGATAATAATAATATTTCTAACAATCACACCACATTATCTAGCCCAAATTAAGTATCATTAAAGAACTTGTGTTATGGATACTAGATAACGGATAAATAAACATAAGAAATACATAAACACACATAGATATTTTGTTTTTCATTTATGAATATTAGAAATAAACTTAAATAAATATACATACACATTCATGACTAGAAAGCAAATATCATAAAGTATCATAAATTCGAACCCGGGACCTCTGGCATGGAAGGCAAGGGTACTTACCTCCACACGAAACAGGCCGGTAGATGTAGTAAGTTACAGTTGAAGTATTTAAGATCTACATAATAAGTATTTTGAAACTACTCTTAGTAGTTTCAAAATACTTATTTCAAAATACACATTTTGTGGAAGGTACCGGGTAGCAAGCACAAAGTTTCTGCAAAAGCAGTTTTCAACATGTTCCACTCGTAATGCTTCTTAGTTCATAAAAGGAGTTAAACTCCAGGCCTGAGTGGGGAACTATGTTTACCCGTTGACTACTGTTGCCTTACAGCTCCACGATAGTAAGTTCACAAAGTCTACTTGCCTCGGAGTTTTCGTCATCCTCCTCCACATGATCGAACCTGGCGAAGGCATATCGAAGTTGATTCTCAAAATGCTCACGAGCTTCTTTTCCTTCCGCTTTAGCCAGGTTACTCAATTTGTTTAAAGACATCTTCCACAAACTAAAACGCTTTCAGATTACTTTTTAACATGGCGGAAAAAATTAACATAAAGGGATTATTTATCTTCACGTCACTGAACTTCGGCCCATCACACAGTTATTCCTGACAAGTGTAAAAATATCGATAAAACAACCAAGGTGTCTGCGGCGGGGTGGCGCAACCCTTCTGACTTTTGTTTTGATCACTAGACACGATATATTGCACCTACTATAAAACAAGGACCAGTTAACGTATCCCTTCATAACTTTAAAAACAGAACTGTAATTAAGTTTTAGAATTAGTTCATAATAAACAAAGTTACATATATAATTTTCTCCAGTTTACGGTTTTATAGTTTGAGTTCCTAACCTCCTTGAAGTGAAACCACTATCTCTTTGACAATCGTCAGATGCCTTTGTATGTTTTTTCAGCCGGCAAGCTCACTACAGTTTAGTACTTGCTTCCACCATAGCCGTGCGTGAAAGAAAACCTAGGCATCTTTGGTAAAATCTTAAGTAACATTTAATTCTAAGTTGATGGCATGGCATGTCATGTATGCCCTATTGTGTCTAATAAAATACCATTTTATTGGCGCATTTACCTACAGACTTGCCTAGCGATAAATCCGTTTTAAAAGACTAGGTTGGATTCGCTACAGGCATGCAAGACTTTTCTTATTTACTCACAATTGAATTCAGAAATTATGTAAAAAATTGTGGACAACTGACATAACAGTGCATTAACTGTTATTGTTTGTAAGGTAAATAATATCAATAATATAATAATATAAAATAAAATAATTATGGTAACAAACAACCCAGATAGATAGAGCCAACTTCAGAAAATTAGATTAGATTAGACTCGTTTGGACAGCTTTCTTCTCGCTCCGAATTTCACGGTTCATAAAGAAATTAAAACAAATTTGTGGTGCCAGTGATGACTAATAGAAAGGCCATTATGGTAACTAATGCGCGATTTACACGTATTTGGTAACTAAATTTTAAGTTACTACATGTTACTTGTGTGTCCAAACGGATTAAGTAGTTAAGCTCATAAGTTCAATTGAGAAGAACGTTGTTGAATGTCAAGGAATTCGCCAATTCTGTACTTAGATATGTGATAAACAAGATTTCAGACAAACTGAGAAGAATTTGTTTTGAAATTAAAATCTGTACAGAATATGTTTTTTTTTTTCAAACTTTTAAGTTCGTTTTTTCCACAAGCATTCCTATTTTAAATATTCCTCGACAAATTTTATAGTTGAAACTTAAATGCACTCCGAAATTTGGAAAGAAGAGAGAACATGCTTTGTCTCAACTTATGCACTTAATACCCCGCCCACCTACTTGTACGAAAAATAGGACGAATCCTAATCTACTTAATCACTTGAGTACTAAATTTTAACTTACCACTTGTCACTTAATTGACTGTTAACACGTAATTTTTTACTTAAAATTTTGTAACATATATTAAGTATATTAATATATATACTAATAATTTTGTACAGACATAAAGAGACACTGAAAATTGAATTTGAAAAAAGATTTATACCATGAAGTTTTTTGCCAGTTCTTCACGAAGGTTTTTCCGAACTGGTGGTAGTCATGTTTTATTTGACGTCAATAAGAACAAGTAATTGTGAATGTTGAGAAATAAATATTTGAATTTTAATGATATAAATAAAAACAAAAGACTATATATAACGAAGGGTTTTAAATATACAAGAAAAACACTTAAATAAAATTTAATTTGTTACTTAACTTGGCCTATCCGACTACCAGAGTACAACGAGAGTAGTAACTCAAAAATGCTATTTTTAAATTCCCGAAGTGTAGGACTGAATAAATCTACAGATTACAGCCTCTTGTTGTACCTATTACAAATACATTTCATTACAATGCGATACAAATACGATACAGAGGCGCACGTAGTCCTTGGTTGTCATGTTGCTTATTTCAACCAAAACAAACGTGAGCGCCGTGTCCTACGTTTAGGGACAATGAATGTGACTAGTTCTAGCAAATCGTTATGTTAAATAATTATGAAGTATAATTTTTGTCTTTTTCCCAAAAGAACGAGGTATTTTGAGAAAACAATTTGAATATTTCTGATGACGTGACGGGTTAGTAAGTTTTTCATAATGGCGTTACTAAGTTTATTATTACACGTGTAATGATGCCGGTTTAACCATAGAGTATTTAAAACTCGGTACTACTCGATGACGTCATATACAAGTTCAATGAGAGTCAATTTAATTTGCTCATTATCTTTTAAATTAGATCAATCGTATTATTCTGCGAGTTGTTATTGACAAAATATATATTAAAGTACTAGCTGTGCCCGCGACTTCGTTCGCGTGGAATAGTGACTTTGGGCAGCATTTTTTGGAAATAACATTTGGTCAATATTGGATAATAAACACCGTCGTTTTAGGTAGCTAAAAAAATTTGCTTTACAGTGCAGCTTCTCTGTACACGATATTAGACGTATGGCCATCGAGGATAAAAGCATTCAAGCTGCTAGGATTGATAACACGTAACAGAGCCACATATAACTGACCGTACGCAAACAGCTAATGCTATGATCCACAACCACAACTTTTAGCGTCTGACCTTGGGCTTTATTAATTGTCATTGCGAAACATAGGCAAACTGGAAACTGGACTCGTTTAAAACTAAATGGAAAATTGTTTGGAATGAAAGGAATCCGAGGAATAAAAACACTTTCACCTATTCCGCATCGTGTTAAAATATCTACTTCTATCAGATTTCGTTGTAAATTGGTCACTTTTAATCTTTTTTTTTATTGAAAAAGGATTAGACGTTTGTCTTCTATCTCACCTGATGGAAACTGACGATGAAGACGAAGGTGTTACACGTCTATCCACGAGATACTTATTCACTCGACGCTTGAAAGAACTAGGACTATAGCTTTCTGGAAAAACAGACGCAGGCAGTTCATTCCACACCTTGGCGATCCGCACCAAAAAGGAACTATCGAAGCGTTTGGTTCAACTTCTTAAGATATCTACCATAAAGGGATGGAAGGCCTGTCTGCGTCTAGTAGTCCGATGTAAGAAGGGTGTGGCTTCAACCTGATCAAAAAGAGCATTCGCGCACTCTCCAAAATATAATCTAAAAAAAATATAATCAGAAGACCGCTAAAATCGCAACTTTCCGACGATGGTCGAGACTTTGCAGTTTTTTGGTGGTGAGGTCAAAGTTGTTAATAATTTTTCGGGCTCTTCGGTCCATCGCTTCTAGTTGGTACTTTGCAGAACCATCCCAAAGGTGGCTACAGTACTCCATACAAGATCGCACTTGAGCTGTGTACAAATTAAGTAGCTGTTCAGGGCTGAAGTACCGTCGGACCTTCGAGATGATTCCCAACTTCTTTGAAGCAGAGCCATGGACACAATTTGTTGCCCGAAGTTTAGTTGGGATGATATAGTTACGCCCAGAGGCCCTAGGTGGTCGGTTAAGGGTACAGAAACATTTTGGAAAGTGGGTGTTAGGTCGAAACTGCTCTTTTTCGCGGAGAATAAACAAGCCTGTGCTTTTGACGGGTTAAATTTGACCAAGTTGGACTCGCCCCAATCGGAAACTTTCTTTAAAGCCAAATCCACCCGCTCAATCATGGACTCTCTCAAAGCCGGGATTTCTTGAGGACTCGCTCGCGCATTGGACATGTATCTCTCTACAACGGTGCTGTCATCAGCGTAACCAATAATGCCTGGGTTTTTTTTTTATCTCAGATTTTTTTTCTCAAATCAGATATCTAGTCGCAGAGCCCTTTAGATATTCCGTACGCTGGAAGCTTAATCAAGAGACCATCATGCCAGACCCTATCAAAAGCCTTGGAAATGTCTAAGGATACAGCTATAGCTTCACCGTGACCTTTCAAGGCTTCGCTCCATAAGTGAATGGCATACACAAGAAGATCTCCAGTCGAGCGTCCACTGCGAAAACCATATTGGATATCACTAAGGAGCTTGTTGGACTCAAGGTATGCCAGGAGACGATTGTTCAATACACGCTCCATAACTTTGCAAAGTATGGAGGTGATTGAAATAGGACGGTAGTTGATAGGATCTGCACGGCTTCCCTTTTTTGGTACTGGTTGCACGTTAGCCAGCTTCCAGGATTTAGGGACGTTTCCGGATTCCAAAGAGAGTCGATACAGGCGCGTTAATATGAGAGACAACTCGACTGCGCAGTGTTTTAACACAACTGTGTATGCCATCGGGGCCGCTGGCCTTATTCACGTTTAAATCCTGCAAGCATTTAAGAACCTCCTTTTGTCGAATATGAACGGTACCCATTTTGGGCCTGAACTGAGGTAACGGGAGTGAGACTTTACCTTGACTATTTAGACGTGAAGAGTCTGCAAAAAGATAAACAAAAAGGTCTGCTTTCTCTTTTGCGGTGTGGGCCAGTGAACCGTCAGGCTTCCTCAGAGGTGGCAGCGATGGGCGACAGAAGTTCGACTCAACCGACTTGGCCAGAAACCAGAAAGCTTTGCTTCCTGAAGGATATGACGCTATCTTGTTTCCGATGTGGCCAATGTGGTCAAAGCGAGCTTTCCTGATCACCTTTTTGCAAGACTTGGAGGCAGCATTGTATCTTTTCTTCAGTTCATGCGAATCCACGGCTTTGCTTCTGCGAGCGTCAGCCCAGGCTTTATACGCTTCTTGCTTAAGCTTTTCAGCTGTGAGGCAAGCTGCATTAAACCATGGGCGACCTTTGGTTTCAAGGGATAGGTCAGCGTAAGGGATGAAATACTCCATTGCTTGGCCTATCACACTTGATACAGCATCAGCGCAGCACGATGGATCGGTTGATGTAAAACAAGTCTGCCGCCAAGGATAAGACTAATAATGTGTAAACTAATAATGTCGCATCTCATCCCAATCTGCTGACTTGTATCGGCATACTCACCTAGCGCCTTTTGGGCGGGTGTCAGGCGGTGAGTACTGCGACACAGATTTCACCACGCAGTGGTCGCATGTCCCTAAAGGTGCAGTTACGGACACCGACCACCTGTCAGGATCAGTTGTCAGCAGAAGGTCTTAGCAATATGCAGTGTGGCCAGCAACGTCGGGGATGCGCGTGGGCTCGTGCACAAGCTGTGAGAGGCCTTGAGTCGTAAAAAAATTAAAAGCCTCTCTTCCAGCGTGGTCAGTGTCCTGATACGGGTAAAGCCATTGCCCGTGATGAGCGTTAAAATCCCCCAGGAACACCAACTGCGCTGAGGGAAAAAGTTGCCGAACTCGTTGTCTCCCGATCTCCGCTTTGTGACCGGTATATACTGGCGTAGACCTGTTGGTCAAGGCCGGTATCAATGTGAACCCACATGACGGAAAAGTCCAGATCTTCCAAGTAACGGAGACGCTGACAACAGATCTCGTCACTGGCATACATGCACACCCTGGCGTTCGGGCAGAAATTGGACTCCAGGATATACCCTGGGTAACAAAATTATGCCGAGTCTGACGGATTACAGATCTGCGTCTCCGTTAGGAAGAGTAGGTGAGGCCTCTCTGTCTTAAGATGGTGGTATCGTTGATATTTCAGTGCAATCCTCTGATGTTGCAGAAGTGCACTTTAAGAGAGAGGAAGTGCAACCGCTGTAGAACCTTACTCTTATTACTATGACTTTCATATTAATTGTGTGAGTGAATAGGGAGGAGGACAGAAGTTGACTGAAGCACTGCATATGGAACCAAGCAGCTCGCAATAAACAACGCACCGATGGGGAACTCGCTTGGAGACTGCGAGGACGCCCGAACCCCCCGGGGATTGTCATCGGGTCCTCTCTAACCAGTCGCCAGCTGGCATGATGAAGGCTCCTGGGATTTTTCGCGAGGTGGCGGGGCAGCCTTTCGCATGTGCAATTCTGGTGCCCCCCCGTTGGCTGTAAGGTCATCGGAAACACAAGCTCTACTTACTTTGGGGCCATGCAGTTGGTGTGTTTATCTGGGGATTTATTATTATTTTCGTTTATTTTGTATTAATTGTTTATGTCAAAATGTTTATCGAACATAATTCATTCGGGTCCTACGTTTGATAGTAACAAGATATGAATGACCTATTTGTGCTAACAGAGCATTTGACGATATGTTTACTAAATTCCAATATTTATATAACAAAAGATAATACTATAAACTCTTTATTGAACACAAATACTAAATAAACGATAATGCAAACTCCACGAACTGTGAATAAACGAGACTTATTTTTAAAAAAAAGGTGTATGAATATGTAAGTATATGAAGTAATAATAAATAAGAACTTTACATTATAACAGATGAGTTTTCATAATTTTAAATCCTAGAAACAGTTGGTTGTTATTTTTTGTTTGCCGAAAACTGGGAGCTTTTATTGGGTAGTATAATTAAAATCAAACTCTAATCCCGTTACGTCTTCTTATTACTATTACGTAACCCATATTCATCTATTTCATGACAATTTAAAGGCGTTTACGAGATAAAACAAATCGAACTTCACGTTTCAATGCAACAAATGCGCGTTATTCCATTTATACGAACAGAGATAGGTTTATACGCAAAACCAACTTGTAAATCTTTAGAAAGTTACTTGGGCCACACCTGTGTAGTACATGTTAATCAAAAACGAATTATACTGCTTTCAGATCTAATAATTCAAATATAAACCTGATCAGTTCTTTAGCGATTAACGAAAATTAACCCCTTTTATTCTGAAGAACCTGATTCATCAAATATGCGTGTGTGCCAGCTTCGTATATCGCGACCTAGAGTTGCGTGCCACAGCATAATAAAGAAAACTATCAAACTACTTCCCACACGACGCAGCGCGACATGAAGACACGCGGCATCAAACACCCTCTCTACTCACCCTACTGATCTCCTCCTCAGTCAGTTGGTTCGCTCTATGTTCCATCGTTTATAGCAATTATCGCAAGAACAATGACACAATTCATTAAAAGTTTTTTTTTTCAGCAATTAAATTCCAAAGATATAATCAGAAAGTCAGCCGACATCAGACGGGGGTAAAAAAGAACTGGTACCTACCTGCACTCATTGGGGACATTTGTAGACCTTTATTAAAAGAAGGAAAAGTAAAGTAAATTAGAGCAATATAGTTTGTTAATGTTAAAAGTAATTTTGTTCGGAAGGGGCGGCGCGCGGTTCCGTGCCGACACGCGGCCGTCCTGGCGCCGTCGCGGCCTGGCACGCCGAGGTTACTCGCTGCCATCTTTGAATATCTTAATACCTGTGGCTGGCGTTGGGAATATTCAATGCTTCTATAAATGCATTTTCAATTAATAGATAAGCAAGGTTTCAATAGAAATGCTTTACATTGTAACGGACCTTCACGCCTGGATAATTTTTTATTTTTTGGAATTCACGCAACCCCAACCCAATCAATGCACTTTGGATGTAAGGTAGACTCAGTTTATTGGATCCTAATTAACGTAAATGTCCTATATTTAGGTATGTACTAGACCTGTATCGGTTCGAAGACCCGATGAATATTGGTATTTTAGAATAATGTTTTATCTTCGTAGTTCACAGTAAATATGTGTAAACTGTTCGAAAGCCTTTCTTTCCTAGATTCTTGATATGTACAGGGTGTTTGGTAACTGGATGCAAAGCTGAAAGGAGGTGATAGTCTAGACCATTTAGAACATTTTGAGCCATACATATCTTAGCCGAAGTGTGATTGTTTTTTTTTTAAATTTAAGGTTTAAGGTTTTTCTAAGAAAATTCCAAAATATGACAATTTCTAATGTAATGTAATATCTACTGTATATAATCACAGTAATTTGAAACATCTGCGACTTAAGAAAAAAAAATGGTGGGATTTGAAAATAAAAAATAAAAGAAAAAATATTTAAGTGTTTCTTTTAGTATGGATTTAAAAAAACTAAAATATCGTTGGTTGTTCAAATCACTTTAAAAACATGCTTGGCTATTGTCCTTTCATTTAAGCTATTATCTACGACAGTAGCTATCGTACCTTTGACAATAAGCTACGTAAAGCAACTAGAAAGCTACAATTTTTAATTTCACTTAGAACAAATCGAACTTATAATTGTGTTTAAAGACGAAGACTGAATGAATTTGGAATTGCTCGTCAACGTGGAAGGAATCCAGGACGTAATTGACCTGATGTGGAAGATGACATTCTGCGGGCATTTGCTGAGGATCCGAGTACGAGCATCAGAGTGGTCGCTCGCAATCTGAACCTGTCCATATGGAATGTGTGGAGAACTCATCATCAATTGTTCATTCATCATCGGGAAGAAAAATATCCTTTCCACGGCACTGGAATTCAAGTTCTTGAACAAGGAGACTCTTCACAAAGAGTGCAGTTCTGCCGATTTTTATTAATTTCCGATCTTGAAGACGGGTGGCTTTTGAGAAGCATTATTTGGACCGATGAGTCCAAATTTTCGAGAGAAGGTATTCCAAATTTCTGTGATCTCCACCGATAGACTGACAAGGATAACAATCCACATTGCAAAAAGCAGAAGTCATTCCAAAGAAGACTTTTCCTCAATGTGTGGGCAGGAATAAAAGGAAGAACCCTCATTGGATCATATTTTTTGCCAGCAATTTTAAATGGAAATAACTACTTAGAACTTCTGCAAAACGATTTGCCCGAGCTTATTGACGAGGATCAGCTGCCAGAAGTAGTAACGTTCCAGCACGATGGTTGCCCCGTCCATTACACCTTGGTTGTAGCGAACACTCTTAGATAACTGTTTCCCGGACAGTTGGATCGGCCTAGGCGGACCAATCCCTTGGCCTGCTCGGGCTCCTGATCAAACATCCCTTGATGTTTACGTTTGGGGACGGGCTAAGGAGCTGGTTTACACAAAAGAAATCAATACTGAGGGATGAGGGGATGGATGCGGGACCCATTTTGAATTCGAGTGAAGTATGTTTTCTTTGTAATGTCAGCATAAAAATAAATAATTAACCTGATTTTTGTTGTTTCATTTTGTCATAAGCACAAGGAAAAAATTCTCTTTGATTAGTTTAGCTAGCTTATTTTCAAAGGTTCTATAACTACTGTCGTAAATGATAGCTTAAATGAGAGGACAATAGCCAAGCATGTTTTTAAAGTGGTTTGAACAACCAAGACCAACCAAGTTGCTGAAGCATTTGAACATTGTTTTACGGCCATCCCTGTAACAACTACTTTCAGTATTGATTCATGTTCCACTCTTGCACAGTTACTGCTAATGGAAAATGTAAGTTCATGCGATATTGATTTCATCTTTAAACATGTTACTTTTCCACAAGTTTTAAATGCATTTAAAAGCATTAAAGTAAAAAATCTGTTAAAATTGTTCAATCTGTCATTAATGGTATAGCCCCGCACTTAGCCAGTATATTTAAAATTGAGTAAGGTCATCCCTATATTCAAAGCAGGTAGTATATCTGACCCTAATCATTTTAAATCTATATCTTTACTACCAACGCTAAGTAAGATTTTTTTAAAATTAATTTTAAATCAATTACTTTCTCATTTTTATGGTAATAGTTTAATTAATGAATTTTAACCAATTTGGTTCCACGCGGGGTCGCTCAAGAACCGATGCTGGTGTTGAGCTCATAAAACACGTTTTCAGCGCCTGGGAGGAAACGTATGATACTATTGGTGTCTTTTGTGACTTGTCCAAGGCGTTCGCCTGTGTGGATCATACTATTCTACTCATGAAACTGCACCATTACGGCATAAAACACCGAGCACTTGCCTTGATTAAATCATATATTTCTAATTGAAAACAGAAAGTTGCAATAAATGGAGAAAAATCATCAGGATCGGCAGTGGCAATGGGTGTGCCCCAGGGCTCAGTTCTTGGTCCTTTCCTATTTTTAGTATATATCAATGATCTGCCATCGGTCGTTAAGAATCAATGCAAGTTTATATTGTATGCTGACGGTACTTCCTTCTTATTTAAAATCAAAAGACAAGAAACTGACTATCGAGCAGTAAACCAATGCATCTCCAACACAGAGAAGTGGTTCCGAGCTAATAATTTGCTCCTTAATGAAAACAAAATGTATTAAGTTTACATTGCCAAATGTCAAACAGGTAAACACAAACATTATAGTTAAGAGCCAGGAACTGACTCCTGTAAACTCAACTGTATTTCTAGGCATAACCTTTGACGCCAAACTCCAGTGGGGACCGCATGTTGATGGTTTAGAAAAAAGGGTTGGCTCTGCCGCATATGCTGTTTAAAAAATGGGACAAATTTCAAATGAAAAAACAGCTCGTTTAGTCTATTTCGGTTAATTCCACAGCCTCATGATATATGGCATTCTGTTGTGGGGGAGTGCTGCCGACATCGATACTATATTTGTTCTGCAGAAAAAGGCTGTTCGTGAAATCTATCAGCTCGGTCCAAGGGTGTCACTTATAAGTAAATTTAAGGAAATAAATATTCTTGCTTTCCATTCACAATATATTTTAGAAAATTTAATGTAAGTATGTAAAAAAGAACATAAGCTTGTTGAAAAGAAAAAAAGATCTGCACAATGTTAACACAAGAGGATAAATATGCTGGCAGGTCATAAAAGTAGGCTTCATAAAGTCACTAACTCATTCATGTCTTTTTTTATTGAAAAAGGATTAGACGTTTGTCTTCTATCTCACCTGATGGAAAGTGACGATGAAGATTAATGTGTTACACATCTATCCACGAGATACCTATTCAATCGACGCTTTAAAAACTGGAAAAACAGACGCAGGCAGTTCATTCCACACCTTGGCAACCCGCATCAAAAAGGAACTATCGAAGCGTTTGGTTCGACTTCTTGAGATATCTACCATACAGGGATGGAAGGCCTGTCTGCGTCTAGTAGTCCGATGTAAGAAGGGTGTGGCTTCAACCTGATCAAAAAGAGCATTCGTGCACTCTCCAAAATGTAATCTGTAGAAGACTGCTAAACTGGCAACTTTCCGACGATGGTCGAGGCTTGGCAGTTTTTTTGTGGTGAGGTCAAAGTTGTCAATCATTTTTCGGGCTCTTCGGTCAACTGCGTCCATCGCTTCAAGTTGGTACTTTGCAGAACCATCCCAAAGGTGGCTACACTTCTTCTTTGAAGCAGTTTGAGCCATGGACACTATTTGTTGCCGGAAGTTTAGTTGGGCCGATATAGTTACGCCCACAAGCCCTAGGTCGTCGGTTAAGGGTACAGAAACATTTTGGAAAGTGGGCGTCAATGTATACGCTTTTATAATAAGATTCCTGATGATATCCAAGGTCTTCCTATTAAGAAAGTCAAAGAAACTATAAAGCACAAGTTGTGTGCTAAAGCATATTATAAACTATCCGATTATTTGGATGATAAAAGCCCTTGGGTATAATCCTCTCAATAACAGGATTTTACTAGTATTAGTAACAAAACATGTGTAATGTGTCTGCTTGTTCGTTGCGTTCTTCGTCCCGATAAATATCTAAAGCGTCATTGTCACTAAAGTACGTCTTCTTACGCTAGCGTCGGGTGACGGGTCGCTCACTTGCCTCTAATATGGTTGAGGAGGGCGATGTCTGGATCCCGCGTTAACTCGTGAACGTGAGAGTGTTCGCCGTTTGGATACCCGTGAAAATCTAGCCAGTTGTTCTTCACGATGGTTTTTCCGAACAGGTGGCAGATCCATGTTTTATTTGACGTCAATAAGAACAAGTAATTGTCAATGCTGAGAAATAAATATTTCATTTCAAGAATATTTTAGTTATTTTTAATCCATCCTAAAAGAAACACTTAAATATTTTTGCTTTTATTTTTTTATTTTCACATCCCTCCAGTTTTCTTTTCTTGAGTCGCAGATGTTTTTAATTACTGTTATTGTATACAATAGACATTAGACAATCCAAATTAGAAAATAAAATATCTATCTACAGTAACAAAAGTACTATTAGAGGTTTATTGTTAAACTTTGGAGTTTTCTTAGAAAAACCTTAAATCTTTCATTTAAAAAAAACAATCACACTTCGGCTAAGGCATGTTTGGCTCAAAATGTTCTAAATGGTCTAGACTATCACCTCCTTTCATCTTTGCATCCCGTTACCAAAAACCCTGTAGGTCCACTCAGAAAGCTTATCGAAAACAAGGTTTTATGTATGGAACGCTGGCGAGTTATATTTTATTTTGAACATTCGATTATAAAAAAAAGAAAAGTATATTTGTCCCAAATTAAAATTTCCCTCAAACTTGTTTACCAGCTTTATGAAACTATTGTGTGTCATAGAAAAATGGATCTGCCTCGGGAATATTTTAGTGCAATCACTTTTTAACACTTAAAAGTCCAATTTGAAACCTGACGAATCATTTAGTTGACTTCACTTAGCTTTTGTGAACAAGGCGCCGTCTAAACCAACTGTGGACCGCTGGTATAACAAGTTTAAGTGCGGTCAATTAGGACCATACAGACATAAAATATAAATAATTAGAGGTTAACGATTATATTTGAACAATTATGGAAAAAGATTTCGCTTTTCTTGCATTTTTTGAAAGGCTGAAAGTGTCTTCTGTTTTCATATATTGCTCATGGGATTTTAGATTTTATCATATATTGATACATTTTAGCATTCGACACAATGTTCTCTGGAGTTTCATTCTCACAACTTGAAGATGAAACACTATTTTTTAGAAAACTAAGTAAAGTACGAATTTGAGTAAACAATTACAAATAACGAACGGATTCCTCTATGTACTTTGGAGATAAACAAGCTTTTGCGGATCCAAACAAGTCGTTACTATGGCTCGCTTATAAAGAGTAGGCAAGGAATTAGTAAAACAACAAGTAGCCAGGATATGGTTTAATGATATAATGCTTAAATCTAAGTACAATAGATGCTTCTTAAAATACTTATCTTACTTTATAATTATCCTAATAAAAACAATTAATTCGGAAAATTTCAGGGACGCTCGTAACCTATTTAAATTAAAAAAACGTTTAAAAGATGATAATCGCATGGGTTCGTTCTGTACTAACATTTTGTGCTAGGGTATTATTTAAAATGCGAGCCAAGTGTTATGATCTGTTATTTACCTATGTTCTCAAATATTGTACATTCTTATTTATTTTAATGTTAGTGAAAAACTTGAGATGGTTCTGTTTTCTAAATGGCCGACAACATTAACCAAAGTTTTCTGTCTCACAAAATATTTTTGGTTCGATACTTCTACGTCAGACGGAACCTTCCTAAGTAAATGTTTATATGTAATAAAGTATAAAAATTGTTCCGGTATAAAATTGATTGAGTAAACTTAATATGTACATCGCCTAGCAACAAGACTCTGTTCTGAGCTCCTTAAACGTCACTTGGTAAGCAGCAAATACCATGCCAGCGAGGTTATTAAAGAATAGCTTAAATGACGTATTAAATGCGTTTCGAAAAGAGATCGAGAAATTATCACAGTACCTAGCAGGCTTATCAAGTGCGAGACACACCGTATTGACCCCGCATGTTTAAATATACACCGTCTCCTTAGTCTTGTAAGTAACCGCGCTTAATACTTGTGTTATCAGAGATTGTCACGAAAATGAACGAAACTCCGTAACTCATACTAAGTGTTGGGCTACGGCGGCGAATGGAACTACGCTAAAATACCTACCGACTAGTTTACCAACATACTCTACGTCTACAAAAGCTAGGATGTGATAAATATGCCTTAAGTTACCTAAATCTAGTGCAAGTATTAACTAACAGCTGAAGTCAACCTAATTATAACTGCAATATGAGCCGGCTACTTTGTTATATGCTTTCTTCGTATAGAATTAAAACTTTATTTTCGATATATATTTCACTATTGAACTAGGCGCAACTGGTAGTAGGCTGTGGGTTTTTTGTCGGCATTAGAGATGAGCACGCCAAGGGAGCGTGACATTGCAAGTGACACTTTACGATTCATTTGTCGACGCACTGAAATTTTTATTTCACTTAGATTTCGTTTATATAATAACTTAAATATTGGGCACGAGTTATTAATATTTTTACTTTTATATTGATGAGTCTTTTAACCACGTTTTTTATTTATGTATTAATGATTTTTATTTATAATTAAATTCTCGCTTGACTAAATTCTGTTCGTCATGTGACGCTACTGCAAGTATTTATTTGATGTTTGTGTTATATATTTATTTTGTTTGTCTCAGAAAATATGAGGTAGTACATTTTATGGTTGTAATAATTTATAAAATTTATGAAATAAATAAATAAATCATGAAATTCTTTGAAATGTATTCCAAGTGTCTGCTATATTACAGCGACCGACAGCCGCAGGTCTCGCCAAAGAACGAGTAAACCAGTTCACTGCAAGCAAACATTTCAAAACCTCGATTTGAATCACTTTCGGGAACAAGCATTTATAATTTTTTGGACTGCTTTTTTAATACATTTTTCTGTAAGTCTGAATGTTACAGCATCACTCCAAAACTACCGAGCGCACTGTCTCCTATCTCTTATCTCCTCTATTTTCTCAATCTTAAAACTCCAGCTCTTCACTTCGACCTAGGTCAATAAGACTCAAGTTCGGCATAGTCTGTTTCATATTCTAACAACTTCTGCAATTTATATAATGAACTCCGTAAAAATACTCTCGATCGTTTTTTCATAATATAGACTAACTATAAACAAGAATAACACAATATAGTTTTTTGGTGTACACACGTTTCTTGGATGTTGCTCAATTGATTTTTTCAATCCCATTACTGTCTCGGCCCCTGCTTGCGGTCATGTCGCGCTAAATAACAGAAAGTTTCTTTGTTTTTGATGAAATTTTCTATGATTTTATGTTTATTGGTGGTTATTGCGGTAAAATAAATAAATATAATTATTAGCAGTCACACTGAGACAAACATAAAACCTGGAATGATTTATTCTGGCTTCCCCCTGGAAGGGAGAAGTTTCCATGATCGCCACGCTCGGCTGTTGGGCGATCGTCTAACTTCACCACAAGAGAACGATGGCATCTGCTCTCCAGTAGTCCCTTAGTCGCCTTGTACGACACCCGCGGGAAGAGATGGGGTGGTGCTATTCTAAGGGCGACACCACGCGCCACTTAAAGTTACTACGAAAGTGTTTAAGCAACATGAATCTCTAAAAGTCGACAAAAAACCAACAACACCTCGAGGCAGTGTTAGTGGCTTTTTACAAATAAAGTGAGCACTTGGAATGCCAAAAATCCTATTATAAAAAGGATTTACTTATAAAAAATTAGTTCTAATTAATAACAACACTGCTACACAATAAACTTTTAAAGAAAGTACTGTATGCAAGCAATTTTATGTAGATACAAGCCAAACTGCAAATTGATAATACTTTAAAAATAATTTGCTATTTGTGATTACAAGTTCTTTATACCTACCTATATTGTTGTACGTTGTTGGTAACTATTGAGACTTTCCAATATTTTTTTTTTACCATTCTCCAATAAGACATAAAAGCTAATTGGCACCGTTGTTTGCGTTTGCCGCGCCAGCCTCTCATTGGCGTTAAAAACATATGGTCTTCGAGACTAATACAAAACTGAGGAACAAATTGTCACGAGTAAACCCACAGATATACAGAATTAGGAATATAATAAATCACTTGAAATTTAAATCGTGCATCATTGCGTTTCAACTGATTATTGCTTGCCACAATTTTAACCTTTTGCAGTAGTTGATACTTAAACATAGCAAATGAAAGCTGGTTCATCCATTTTTGCTGGGACAATATTGTCCGCAGACCATGTGTTTGTAAGTCAATGCAGCCTCCTGATGAGGAAAACTATTCCTTCTTCTGGTCTACAGTTAGTTGCCAACAACGTCGAAACAATCTACAATGCGCAAATAATATTATCGAAAGAGCTAGGTAGCATCTGTACCGAGTTTTGACTCTATTAGGATGTTTAATGTATGTGGGGTCAAGATGAGTATTTGTATAAGGTGCGAACGTGAAACATTTGTTGGATTGTGGTGAAAAAATTATTGCTGCGTTCCGTTTGCCGATTACAGCGCTCACAGCGCTCATATACCCATTCCGATTGCACGTGAGCGCGCTCACAGCGATATCGATACGTCATCAATGACGTCATAAACGCCGCCATCTTCCCGCTCACAGTGCCAACGCTACATGGTGGCTGTGAACGGCCTGTCAAAACTGACACATGACGTTACTTTGTTGATGTTTTTATTAGTCGATTAAAGATTTTAAAAGCTTGCTTATTAATTTTATTTTGTAATAATATAAAGAAATGGCTCCTGCTTCATTCAGGGTCAAAGAATTAATGAAATGTAACTTTAGACTTAAGCGACGAACAATCAGAATGTTAGCGCGATATTTACCGTTCCGATTGCAATAGCACTAATAACACTTTTAGCGCGCTCAAACGAATCGGAACGGTTTTGAGCACTTTTAGCGCTGTGAGCGCTGTAATCGGCAAACGGCACGCAGCATATATATAACTCTGTCATTTGCAAAAAGAGATTGGAGGGGCAGGGGCTATTCGTATCTCGCTCACACACTATTGCTATGTTCACCCACTGCTGTAAGGTAAAAAATTATAATCATTTATTTTTATCGTTAAATATTTTCATAAGTATTAGTCTTTTAATCTGGTTATCTGGTATAAATAATCTAAAATGAATTTTAAGGTTAGCCACAGAACGGATTAACTTATTTAAAAATAACCGTCCTTTGTTATAAATTCAAATATGTTTAATGCGAATTTATTGTCAAATATTGCAATAACCAGCGCTAAACGAAGGCTGCAACGATACCGATGTGATAAATTAAGATATTGATATTGCAAAACAAATAAAAAACTATTCTTAAACTTTAAAAAAATATAAGTACCCGCCTATGCAAAAACGAATTTATATGCAGACTGTAGCGCCCAATCCCATTATTTACATGACCGGGTAATAGGCTTGTCAATCACCTTAGAATGAATAACCCCTGGTTCTGTGATAGCAGTGGCCCAGGTTCGTGATGCAAGTTTTTGGCCATGTCTTCGCGGTGACTTCCGATAAATAAAATTTATAAATAATATTTATAAATAAAATAAAATTTTGTTTGTGCAATTTTCTATTAAGGTCACCTTTCGTAAGTTAGAAGGTCTTTACAAAGAGTTTTAAAAAAGCATAGAATATAAAGATTAAATAGGACAGGCTAATCAAGTCAACACAATACCTAATATAATAAAAAATGGGAAATGTATCAATAATTTTTAGAGTGAATTCGAAAACCGTGTTGTAGTAAGATGAACCTTAATATTGGACATGCAGTTTGGATATTAGTTTTCTGCGAACTTTTTATATTTGACACGTAACTGCATAACAACTTGGAACAGAAAAGGGAAGAAGCCACCCCAATTACAGCATTCCGAATTAATTATTTAAGAGCTTTTTTTTTATTTATTTATTAATTATTATTTATTTTAGTGTCTGTTTCCTTGGCGTAATTGTTTAGTATTTTTCGTGAATTTTTATTGGATTGAAAAAAGGTTTTCGTTTACGTTTCATGTAATGGATACTGCGTTATAAATATCGTTAGCTAATTCGTCTCCCAACCTCCAGAGTCCTTATACAGTCAAAACCCAAGTAAGAGCTTTACATGAGATCTACAAAAAAACTGAAACTCTAAAACGAAGCTACTCTTTCATTTGAGTGAACTGTGAACTGTTTATGAATTCATCTAAAGGCTTCATTGGTGAGCTGTGTTTTCAATCTACAAACTAATCTACGTTTTATTATACATGGTACTTATACATCTAAGCCCTTTCTGGGCGAGTCACTACTATTCCTGGACAATCCGCAACTAGCGCTTGATTAGATACAAACACATGTGTATCATCAAACTGCTGTTATATAAGAATTTATATATAATTATAATAATAGCATTACTAACTAAGCGAAGAAGTCGAAAAGGTAGGTAGCTAATGCAACCTAAACTAATACGATGAAGAAACTAATTTAAAAAGTATTTGGTATGTGGCTCTCTGTGTCCTAGGTTCAAATATGAAATCTTAATGTAATGTTTAGAAAGTAAAAGAATCAGATCTGCCCTAAACTTTTTTAACTGTTCTGTTGTGGACGACACTAGAAATATAATTACTATTTACTTATTCTAACAAGAAAACTGGCCTTTGATAGACAAAAATAACAACCAGGTATACCAACTCTTGCACGAAATAATTTTTAGATAAGCTCAATTAATTTACTAGAAAGTGCAACATGATATAATGCACTATACTTCGACCGGCTGGGACAGCCTTTTTGACGGCCACGTGGCGAAGAAGCCTTGCCTCATACGCACGTGTACGGAACATGGTATATGACTTTAATATTAATTACGTAGGCCCTGAGAATCTTCCAGAACTTGTCGCAGAAGGCGCTATAGAGACTTTAAAGGACTTCGTTTACAGAGACAGCCGCGATCTTCTCGCACAGCGTAGAAAAATATTACCAACACCTACAGAGAACTACACAGCACCAAAAAAAGCGAAGTACGAAGTAGCGCAGACGTTATACACAACTAATCTACAGCCGAAAAGCCATAATAGACATCTATCTAACCTACAATACGCGTTCTATCCTAATGTTTAAATATGGACTTATATCCTACAATGGTTACCATATGAGATTACAATATGAGTCTACTGAATAAAGAAACATAATTAAATTAAAATCAATAGGTAACTAACTATAGCCCGCTGTGCAGAGCGCCCAAAAGCTTTTACCTTTTCAATACAATTATCACTTGTACCGTTGCGTAGTAACAACGCTTGTCAATCACGTTCAATCACAGATAAATTAGCTTAGTATAGGTTAGTTTCGGTTTTCAAATTTAATATTTGTTCCGTTAATAAAATTTAAAATTATAATAATAAATGAATATACTCGCTCGCTTGTACCGAAGTCCAATTGGCGAACGTCTTTCTTTCTTTCCGTACCATCAGATCTTGTCCGTAACACTTTAACAGCAACTCAAGATTAAAATTTACCCAAAAACATCGAAAGCATACCTTAAATTCAACATAGTGTATAATTAAATCTTAAATCGTGAAACCTACGATTACCACAACATATTCGCTGTTTTCAGAAACCCAAAAAAACCCTAATAATAACACTGACCGATTTATAATGGCCTAAACTAGAACATACATACATATATGAAAAGAGAAGTCGGGTACAAATCATACCAAACCCTGGAATAACAATCAGACTTATCCGTAAAATAGTTTCTTAAACAACTCAAAAGACGATAATAATTAATAAAATATCACATATTACCACATACATGTTTCACAATATGGAATGGATATAAATTATATATTTTATGTATTTTTGACTACTTGATATTTACAAAAAACATTTCAAAAGTCTTAATCGAATGGATCTTAATAGAAAAATCTCAAAATAATTAAATATTATAAAAATCCATGTATCGATATTTGAAAGAACTCTAGATAAGATTACGAGTTACGAAGTACACGCGGCAAACTAAATATGTACACGTCATGGCAAAGACGCGTTACTTATTGAAGCACCGCTGCATCCTTTTTCAGCTTTTTTTAAATTACCATTTTGAAAAAAGAATGCAACATCTGAAATTACATTATACTATTTGCGTTGTAGCAAAAGTCTCAAGTAGCATGTGG
The DNA here is from genome assembly GCA_923062675.1 of Marasmarcha lunaedactyla. Taxonomy (NCBI): domain Eukaryota; kingdom Metazoa; phylum Arthropoda; class Insecta; order Lepidoptera; family Pterophoridae; genus Marasmarcha; species Marasmarcha lunaedactyla. The sequence continues at coordinate 3,308,279 of OV281339.1, read as the reverse complement.
CTGGTGACAGTTGCCTGGATGACGTCGACATCTGTCAGTACCACATGATACGTCTGTGGCGTTACGTTATACGCATAAAACTTTGCTTAATTTTTCTTTCCATTAGATTTTGTTGATTTAGACTAGAACATTCTGGTTCGGTTTAATTTATTTTACTACAGTTATTTATTAATGATTTAATATATTACCTATGTGGTAAAGCTGAAATACTAAATCGCGGCCACTTTCAAGAATGAAACGAAACGTATCACATAAAACTTTGCTTAATTTTGCTTAATTAGATTTTATTTGTAGACTAGAACATTCTGGTTGGGTTTAATTTAATTGACTACAATTATTAATGATTTAATATATTACGAATGTGGTACAGCCGAAATACTAACATAATTTGCAAATCGCGGCAACTTTCAGAGTGAAACGAAACGTTACTGAAACTGTCACCCGCACCATGCTAGAGCGCAATTAATGTATAACACGCACAACCTCCGTTCATTTGATAGTTCAATCTCGCTGTCAACCTGTCAACCATGACGAGACAAACTCAATCTGTTTGCCCGTTGTATATAAGCTACTTAACTTGAAAGACTTATTGGGTAATATTATAATATTAGGCCTCCAATAATCGTGTTTAACTTACAGTTCATATAATTAGTGATTAGATAACCTTAAGAGCTAGCTTAGAATACATTGACAATCAGTGTCTGGGAGTAAGGTACGCAATCAATGCCGTACGGCCCGTGGCTCGGCCGAGATGCCAAACAACGCGACAACACTGTCCCTGCCTGCCCTCGGATATAACAGTAACATTGGAAACAAAACATTTTCAAAATTGGAATCGAAGCTCATGAATGAATCTTGTAATATCATGGTTATTAAACCCCAACGCAAAAAGCGGGGTGTTATAACTTATAACTCTGTGAATATACCGATTTTGATGCATTTTTAGTTAACACGCCGAATCTTATTCAGAATTTCTGAATTTATGGTTAAAAATAATTATATTAACCAAAGTTTAAAATTGTAGAAACAATGGCGTTGTTTTAAATTTTATATTTTAGTAAAATATATATCTGTTATGAGCGATAATTTTTCATTTATGACAGCAGTTTAGCCAATGCAGCTACGTATCTTTTGTTTCCAGTTAATACTCTGTTAATATTTAAACAAGGCTGCTGGGCAGTACATGACGTATGTCCTTAACCTACAAGTACTCTAAATTTTGAAGCCTGTCGGGCACGTTGTATACTCTATAGAACATTATCAGTGTAACTACAGAATAGAATGTTGTAGTTATAACTCTCTTTTACTAATATAATACCGTGATTTGTTAATAATTATGAAACCTCATCTTGAATGTAAAAAAAATTAACGAAAAATAAAAATTTTAGCGGAAAATAAAATAAAATAATATAATACTTCATCTACTATTTATTGCAAAAACATAAACATTAAAATAAAGCTAGCTGTATAACTAAAATATAACTTAAATCAAAATAAAATAATTAAAAAAATCTTCTATCATGGTGTACATAAAAATAAAAACAACATATTTCTTAACGTAACTTTGAACAAAATATAATATAAAATAAAACATTTTTATCTTTATATCGATGCAACTATTAATAATTACAATTCTTATTCTAAACCTATCTATGTATATCCTGGCCTTTTTTGAAGTTGTTTTTTATAAAATCTTTCAAAATAGAAATATGAAAAGAGTTATTAAAAATAAACCGTGTACTTTTTGGCCGAAACCATAGATGAACTTAATAAAACTTTCACAACTACTTACGCTTATTGAGTACAATATTATACTTTGTCGGTTACATGATAAGACTTAAAATAAGTTGGCAGCAATTGAAGCCGGAATTACAGCCGCCTACAAGAATTACGACTCTGACAAATGAAACTGCTAACTCATTTATAATATGTGCCTTTTATAGGCCAATTTAAATTTATGTATAATATTCCTACCATATTATTATAATGGTCATATACAAGATAGATTAAATATTGGTTATAAATAATTAAATGGATATACTTATTAATATTTTTAAAACCTTATAGGTTTTTTTTGGTTTATTAGGTCGATATCAGTGGCAGGAAGTGAATGCTAGACTATTCAACTAATGTTTAGACTAAAATAGGAAATTCAAGACTCAATCAGTCCTATAAATCGTTGATGATTTGGTTCGAGTAAAATTCTACAAACAAAAACTACATCCTTGTATAAGTTGTATGAACTTCCGAAAAGATATTTACATCACGAGATAGTACAAAACCTTTAACAAAATATCGCGATAAATCTTTAATCTAAAGGTATATAATAATAATGTAATGTTGTATAGATAGAGGATTATGATTATTAAAAAAATTATATATAGGTACTAAGATTACTATCAAATTTTTTTTTTCATAATAAACTGATTTTACACTATAAAAATGGATTTGACCAAAAATGGTAAACCTTGTATAAAATATAATTGACATGTGGTTGTGAAAGTTAGTAAAGTTAGTAAGAGTGGGGGGGGGGGGATATTGACAGACTTGCACACTGAAAAATTGAAAAACGAGTGAGTGAGGTTAGTTGACGTCTGCTGTAGTCTAGGTGATGACGAGGCGTGGGGCAGGCAAGATGGCGGTGCGTTCGGCGAGTGTCATGGCCGCCGTCCACTTAAGTTGGTCTTCTGTGACGGTGCCCGCGATCGTGCTGCCGAACCAAGGCCGGTCTCTGCTTCTGTAATATTGGGAGCGGGTTATTAAAAAAAATTGCGAGTGAGTCGGATATAGAATAAATTCAAATAAATGAATTTTGGATTCCAAAGCTAAGACATTAATGTATATAATAATATATATGATCGATATACGGTATGCGTCACATAAATCGGTGGCTCTGAATTTAGTTGCAAATTTAAATAACTATAAACCCCAGACAAACCCACCAAATGTATGGGCCCGAAGTAAGCACAGCTTGTGTTATGGATGACCGTACAGCGAACTGGAGGGACCCAGAATAAACAACAACAACCATGAAACGAGAACAAACATCTGTGTTAATCACACATGTCCCAGCTAGGACTCGAACCAGGGACCTCCGGCGTATGAGACTGGACAGGGCTACTAACTCGGCTGTCAAATTTGAAACCTTGAATATTTGAAACCTTCGCACACGCCCCTCGTGTTCTGTGTGAAGAGACGCGTACTGTAGCTGTCTCGCTTCTTTGGACGACGCATGATTTGAACAAGGTTTATTTTATTATTATTATTAGAACGGGCGTGAATAATAAGGAATTATTATAAGAATTATGATTACCTCTTATTTTTATTCTTCTTTGGTATGAAAGTGATGGCCCAGCGCGTTTGTGGGTTGCGCTTGTTCTCGTGGCCGAGGTACCAAATTATGTCTTTTATATCCCATTCTTCGACTTTGTGCGAACCCTGGAGAAAAAATATCTGTACAGAAAAACCTTCCCTTTTATGCTTAAATTATAATTTTAATCGCATATACCAATATCTAAAATCCCAAAAGGTATTCGATAAAAGACATTCTTCGTCGACAAATTGCATGACATGCAGCAAGTAGATAGTAAGCGATCAAGGTAGTTAACATTGCTTTTTACATTTTTGAAACACAAAGTATAACAAATGTTATAAATTTCGCTACGCAACTTGTCAGTCAATAAGTTCAGTTCAAAATTAGAACTGAACATTGGGAATGTTCACGTTATAACGTAATACAGTATTAGGGGGGAGAAATTGTACGACATGGCGGATCAAAACCCAATCTTTAGTTTTTCATTCTTTAAAACAGGTCAAAATCGCGGAAAGGATCTCATTAATTACTCTAATAAATAGTTCAAATCACCACGATAGTTTGATTTGATTTGATTTGATTTGAAACAATTATTTCTAACAATCACACCACATTATCCAGCCCAAATTAAGTATCATTAAGAACTTGTGTTATGGATACCTACTAGATAACGGATAAATAAACATACATACGCATCCATAACTAGAAAGCAAATATAATAAAATATCTGGCCCTGCCAGGATTCGAACCCGGGACCTCTGGCATGGAAGGCAAGGCTACTTACACACACCAAACAGGCCGTCAAATTTCAATAACTTTTCAAATATAAGGGTATATTAACGTAAAAATATTCTTGGATATCTTACAGTATTGCCTACAAGTGATTTACCACTTTAAAAAAATATCCTAATTTTTTGGTGAAATTTGCCATTCTCTTCAATTCAACGATACAAAAATGACTACTAGCCCCTTTCTTTCTTATCGCGAGGGAGTGGCACCCTCCGGGTTTAGAGTTGATCAAGTCGCCTCTGCAAATTCCGTTGACATGGCTGTACGAAGGTTAATTAGCGACAACATCCGGAACTTGAAATTCAAATATTTATTTCTCAACATTGACGATTACTCGTTCTAATTGACGTCAAATAAAACATGACTCTACCACTAGTTCGGAAAAACCTTCGTGAAGACAAACTGGCAAAAACTTCACGGGTATATTTTTTTCAAAATAAATTTACACAGTCTCTTTATGTCTATACAAAATTATTCTTATCTGCATCCGTTAGCTCGGCAAGCCTCCCTCCCCCAAGTATCCAGACGACGAACACCCTCAAACGGCACCCGTTCACGAGTTAACGCGGGATCCAGCCATCGCCCTCCTCAACCATATTAGAGGGAAGTGAGCGACCTGTCACCCGAAGTTACCGTAAGAAGACGTACTTTAGCGACAGACAACCTACAGTTTAACATGCTCCCCGTAGCGCGGAACGTTGTTGTTGTTGAACGTGTTTGTTGCAACAAGTTGTTGAACCACCGGCGGTCACCCATCCTAGTTCCGCCGCACCGAACGTTGCCTAACTTGACAAGGAACAGTTCGGCAACCGCTCGACTGTCATATGCACTTTGAGGTATTTGCTAATCAACCGTTACTAACTATAATGAGAATACAAAACTTTTCCACCAACCTGTTTATCCTTGAAATAACACAGTTTTGAGTTTTTAAATTCGAACATATGAGTTTTGAACGTTTTCGTGGATTCGTTCGCAAATTTGAGCTCCCCGCAAACGTGTGTAGTCAGGGGTTTCATCGCTTCCAGGTCTTGTAAAATTTTATTATTCGTTAGTAGGAGATAGTTATTTTTCCTGTCCTCTTCGTCCCAGTATCCCCATCGGAGGACTACGTCTAGGACGAGGTCGTCTATATGAATGATTCTTCTCATGCTTTCGTTGCAAATTACTTCCTCGAGCATTAGCAAGTGAGACTCCATTTTAGCTTTCTCGCTGAGTTCTACGCACACATCTGCACATGTCTTGTTTGGTGTTAGCTGTATGGTGAAATTGGAATGATCAGTTTGCAGCTGTAATATGCAACTTTTATTTATTTATTTATGGCAAAACAACCTGTACATGATTAGTAATTAGAGTCGAAAAATTGTAGATTGCGTATCATGCTATCTCACTCTTGTTTGAATGAAATACATTTTGATATTATTGCAAAATTAGATCATTTTAATAATCTTTTCTGCTTTAATAATAGTGACACGTATTACTGAAATTTCCTTGAAATGATTAAAAAAATACTAGGGGTTTGTCAGGATCTGGCTTCGGTCTAGCCAACCACCGCTCATTTGTTGACATTACATTTATTATCGCAATGAAATCGGAGCCCGACCTGACTCGAAATCGGCAGTTGACCAGAACTTGGTTGTATGAGACCCCTGGCTGACCCCCTCTCATTAAATATATTAAACACCAACAGTGAAGGCAAAAATTTTGAGGTAACCCATACCTTCAAAATTATTTCGAAGGTATTTGTAAGTGAGCGTGTATTTAAAAAAAAAATATGACATCTGTTTACTAGATTGTTGTTTTGTCATATAATTTCTGCATATTTAATTGACATTAATGAATGCTGTATTTGCCTGCAAGTTGTGTACATATTAGAATTAAGACATTATGTTAATATTTAATCCATGATTTGTATGTATACTGTTGGCATCTTACATAAATAAATGAGACTATGAGTGCTGTGCCGATGCCCTCTCAGCTTCCTCACCCAGCTTCGGGACCGGAAAATGAGAATTCACTATACGTAGCCAAATGCAAAATTTAGTAAACAAACAAAACGAGTATTTTATACCCTATGAAATGAAATGAAATAAATGAAATGAAATATTTATTTCTCAACATTGAAAATTACTTGTTCTTATTGACGTCAAATAAAACATGACTCTACCACCAGTTCGGAAAAACCTTCGTGAAGAAGAACTGGCAGGAAACTTCACGGCTATATTTTTTTCGAAATAAATATACAGTCTCTTTATGTCTATACAAAATTATTCTTTTCTGCATCTGTTAGCTCGGCAAGTCTATATGTTACATACCGCAACCTGATGGCAACTGTTCCTATCGTGCACGTAGACCCAGGCGCGCAGATCCCCGGCGGCTTTGTGCGGCGCGGGCGCAGCGTTGCTAAGCACCTGGAATATATTTATTCATCAGGCTAGGTCTAGGGCGTCGGTGGCCCAGTCGGTAGAACGCTGGCGTCTCGAACTTTCTCGTATCAGAGTTTTTAAAACATAATTGAAATAAATGACGACCGAGTAGGTTAGTACCCCTGCCTCATGCGCTGGAGGGCCCAGGTTCGAGTCCTGGCCGGGGCATTCATTTGTGTGATGAATAGAAATGTTTATTCTCGGGTCATGGTTAAGTTTGGTTAGGTTAGATTTATATATTATATATGTACGTTTATTCTGCGTTCCCCCTCTCCAGTTCGCTGCATGGTCATCCTTAACACGGAACTCTGTTTACTTTGGGGTCATACAGTTGGTGTGGTTGTCTTGGGATTTATTATGAATATTATAATTATATTAATATTAATTATACGTTAAGTCTGCCAACGTTAACGCACCACCCTCGCCTGCTGCTGGGTGGTGCCTGAAATCACCAACTAATTTGGATGCAGTTGATATCCCAGCAGTGGGAACATCAAGTACGTCGTGGTGTAGGCCTGGGTGCGCTTGTTATTGATTTTGTTACTCAAACACGCAAATACGGCTGAACCGCTATGCATGTATTTTCTTTTTATAAATCTGCATTAAAAATATATACTACACGAAACTTTCGGATGTACCTATTACGGTTCCTGTAATAGGTAAAAATTCCCTAAAATTACGGGAGCCCTTGAAACTTCGTTTGTATTTCTATGACAAATTACATAAAGATACCGCTTGAGAATCAACAACCAAAAAAAAAATCTGATCTAAAAAAAGTTAAAATGACAGCTGACGTTGAATACTTAAAACACTCACTCTGGTAAGAACTCTTCTGACAGCGGCTTCCCTCCTTTGCTCTGCGTCCGTGGGTTGCCATATCGACTCGAAATGCTGGATGAAGTCGCGAATCACGAACACTTCCTTAGATGACCACGCCGTTTGTATTGTATTGCTTGTCTGAATAAAGAACAGCAAAAGAAAACATGATACAGAGGATTTGGATACTTCTAAAATAAATAAAGTGATGATTTTCGCATCAGCAATAAAAGTACAGTAGCAAATTATTTCGCTGAGAACATGCATTAAACATTGCGTTTATGTTAAAAAACTGCTGATACCTCCACTGTTAAAACTTAGTTGTGCTTTCTATTCGATACGAAAAGATCTTAAAAAATTTTTATGATAAAGATTTATCATTTGCAGCAAAATCATTACAATACCAGAGGTGTCATGGTCTTAGTAATAATTCGTAACGTGCTCATTCACCTTTTTAAAGGCCTATCAATATTTATTGCAGTTAAATTTAAGCGCCAGAAATAAATTAATTTGAAATTTTATATATCAACGCATTCAAATGAAATTAAGTTACTAAAAAAATAAATATCGCCTACACGCCTTACGCGAAGAAAAACGTCAAAAACAAACATGTTTTCACGGAAAATTTTACTCCTAAAAATAGACTACGAATTAAAACAACCCTCAAAACAAGCTGTACTTACCAAGGCCGCAGGCATAACTGTAGGTGCCCAAACAGACGCAAGGTTTTCGGCGCCCATCTTGTTCGCGTGCGACATTGTATGAACAAAATGGAGGTGAGCGAACAATTTGCGAGCGGTTTGACGCGCGACAAGCGGCAGAGACGTCATTACGCGGCGGTAGGTAGCGTGGCGGGCCGATTCGTCAGGGATCTCTGTGGAGATTATTAATAGATTAAGAAATGATGAAGAGATTTTTTTGATGGTTGGCTGGTCCCCTTTGCTAAGAGCTTATCTGAAGTGCAATCCCTTCTAATGGCAAGCGCCATAGTTGGTGTAGGAAGGAGTATTGCTATATGAGCACTTGCTATACTATTTTTGTAGATAGAGAATTTTCAAAATGTGTGGGTTTTATCGCCATTTCCTTTCGGTAACATGGTGGAACTTAAAGTTTCTTGTATTTAGTTTAAAAACCCCCGACAGAAGAACTAACTTCTGAACCGCTTAAACGATTGTCATCTAACCTAGCAAAGATCACATTACAAAAAAAGAGATCTCATTTTCCCTATGTCAAAATGTATAAAAGATGTACATGATCAATTATTCTCATAAATAATCTCAACCCTTAACCCCTAAACTTACCCAAGGCCTCAATCAACGTCTTATGATGTTCCCTAGGGACTAAAGGCTCCGGAAGATCCCTGAAGAACCTCTTCAAGACCCCTGCCACATCATGTTCGGAATGCTGTCCGGGACTGAGTTGGACCGACCACGAGTCCCGGCGGAACTTCGCTAGCAATTCGGAGAGGGTGACGCTACTCCCTGCCCTCCGATATATACCTTCTGATACGCTACCTGGTGAGAGGATTCGGAATAACAAAATATTAATTAGAAATCTTGTGAAGAATCAAGTAGATGATATAACGAGGTGCCTTTTTTAGAGAGTTAGTTTAAAACAAGTCGATTTATTTTGGAGTAGTAGATATATCTATATTTATATTTATTTGTTGATTCTGGTCAAAAAGGTTTGACTATAATTAATGCGTTTCTCAGGTAATTTATTTATTGACGAATAAGGCAAATATTCGTTTTATTATGAATTACTTTTTTTCTATGATTCCTAACGGAATGATAAGGTAAAAAAATATATTCCTAACACCGCACCGGTTAGTCTAAAAAAGTTTGTAGTATCCAGAAGCAACAAAATTTCGCAATTGCAGGAATTCGCAAGTTTGCGGGTAGGTTCTACATAGTATAAGGGGATCGTTCGTATTTTATAATCAAAAAAACGAAGGCAATTTCTATCATATTATATTCAAATTAAATTAAAATGCAGTAGGTAAACTAACTCAAAGCAATCCTTTTAACCAAACATTGCAAAGGTTGAAAAGAATCTACTAATGCAATTTTTTTTTAATAAAATAAAATAAATCAGATTATATCGAAGACCCGCTCATATCTTCGAAAAGAAAAACAATTAATAAATATAAGTACACAATTATTTACTAAATTTGAAACACCGAAGCGATTTTTCTTCAGATTTATGGATTTGTAACTGAATAAATTTTTATGGAAAATTTTGCCGGCGTTGATTTTCATTTAATTATTAAATTTAATGATCAATTTAATTTTTATTTGTAAACGATTTTAATTTAATAAAAATAAAAGGGTATATTTGTAATTACTTCATGGCAAAGTGTATAAATTCTAAACAGATTTCTTCGAGTATCAAACTATGGGCGTTAGCGTTTATGATCGGGCACTATACGCTGTCTAGATATATGTTGTATAAAACATTAATCTTGTAATCATATTTTTTGACATTTCTGTCAGATCTGTTTTATATTGATCATCTACATTTGTTGAGAACACAAGATTTTACGGTCTTGAAAGCAATGTTTTAATTTTATTAATACTTTTAATATACGAATACTTGAAATTGGCAGAAATAGTTATCGTATAGTAACAACAGCTGATTGCCATAAAACACTAAATAATAATAATAATGTATTAGTTTATTTTATTTGTGATTTTTAATAAATTATATGAAAAAACCATAAATTTAATAAATTACGACAGTATTTTTTACACATAAGTTACGAAATATGAAACAAAAGAGTATTCGGACCTATGCGTTGTAACTCCATTAAAATCACAGAGACAGAATAAATGTGCTCAGGAAACGATATAGCGCATTTTTAGAAAAAGAACAGCACGGAGGTATGTTGCAAAAACTTGACAAAATAAGGATTTGGCACAAAAGAAAATTTAACAACGCAGACGATTCAAAGAATTTATTCGGATATTTCTCGACTCCCAAGATCTGTTTTTTAAATTCTTTGAATTGGTTCACCCAACTTCGTAAGTGCATAGGAGGAAGGGTTGCTTCGTACAGAAGAATATTTTGAAAAGATGTTATATTTTTTTTTTTCGTATTTTCGCTATTTTTCATTTCTCAACCTTTTTTGGAGCAGTCCACGTAACTGCAGATTTACTCACAGAATCGCAGTAAGTACTTATCTGTAAAATGCAGTAACTATATTTTATCAAGAAATTTCGCGGAAATATACTTTACGTTAGTTTCAATCCTTATATTTCATGGCCACCGCACGCCATTGAGATATACGGGGTGACTTGTAATTCGACGTATTCCTTGGGATGTGATAATACAATTAATTTCCAACAAAATTAACTATAATGTCCTTAATACTAAGTAGGCTCGTTATCGAGTTATTCAATATTTTTGTTATTGTTCAAAAAATCCCGAATTGAGTACAAAAAATTAAATAAATAAAAAACCAGTTTTTTTTCGAAACGGACAGTTTATTTATGGCCCTATTAGCCTTTTCAATTTCTCCGGACTTTGTGGCCTAGCGCGGAGGGCGCTTAGCCGGAACTTAAACTACTCCTACATACGATACGCCTAAGGGCACCCGAGAGGGCACGGACCTCGGCTTAGGACGTCGTATATTTAAACTACCACTGGTTCGGAAGGGTCATCTACTGCCAAAGAACCAGTAAGAAACTCAGTAGGAATGCGTACGCCGCGTTAGCCTGGCCCACCGGTGGGTTAGGCGATTCGAATGCCGTGTTGCCCTATTTCTGACTGGAACGCCGGCGTTTCTTGTTGTAATAGCGTCGTCGGGATCTGTTAAGACGTTACGCGGACGCCTGCAATGGACCGGCGCGTCTGGGTTGGCTGTGTAGTCAGCTGACTTATTGACCAGCGGGTCGGGATGGTGGGGAGCGTCGTCGAAGTAGCGTCTAGACACAAACTTCATCAACGTGGCAATAGTGGGCAGCTCGAGATCTTTATGCAGATCTAAATTGCGGACATAGGGCGGGGCCCCGACGCATTTGCCTAAGAACCTATTTTGAATAACCTGCAAGTGATCGATATTCGACTTGCTGGCGTGAGCGAAAACCACACTGGCATATGTTACGATGGGGCGGATGCAAGTTTTGTAAAGTGTAAGCTTATTTCTAAGCGACATTTTACTCTTCTTACAAATTAGGGGGTTCAGCCTACCAATGACGAAGGCGGCTCGATCCCGGACTCGTTTTATGTGATCCGCGAATGTAAGTCCACTATGTAAAGTGACTCCTAAATATTTGACTTTTTTAACCCAGATCTGAATTGTTGATTGATGGTTGTCCAGCGCAGTATCGAATTAGTGTGCGGCAGTGGCTGGATACCTCGTTCCCAAGGCGTGGGATTGGCAAGAGAGGGTCCGATTCCATGGCTTGCACGGTGTCCCGACTTGACACCCTTTGATTTTTACATGAAGTCCCCTGATTTTGCAACGTCAATTCAGTCTGTCGGGGAGGTCACTTTGAACAAGATTTGTAAAACGTGCTGCAAAATTTTTTAATAATATTTTTTTTATTTCCAATTTTTTTTACACTTTACCTATCATCACGTTATTCAATTTTTTCTGAGAATATTTTCTTTTTTTTGTAAATAATTTAATGTTTTTGGGTAACTTATAGAACAAGGAAGTTTTTGGAGTAGTTGGTATTAGGGACATTATAGTTAATTTTGTTGGAAATTAGTTGTATTATGACATCCTAAGAGGAATAAGTCGAATACACAAGTCACCCTGTATAACAATCGCGTCACGTGTTATGCTAGAACTTTCTTCTTAATCTAATAAGACATTTAATTTAATAATGCACTAAGTAGGTACCAACACCACCAGCTTTTTTAGTTCAATGTAATATTCAACGAAGGCCTCGAAAAACCGCTCAGCGTTAGTTTATATCCGCTACAAGCTAAAACTACCTGAACTCCATAGACTAAACATACATTTCATTTCAGCGCTCCAAAAAGCTTTCGTAATTTAACCACTAAATTAAGTTGGCGACGGTAGTTTCAATCCGCTATCAGCTTATAATTTCTAACGCTAACGCCCATAACTTAACTACTAAATCAAGTAGGCCGCGAAACCCGCGATATACCCAAAAAACATAAACCAATCATATTAAGAGCCTTTATACAAATCAACGCTCTCCCGATCGGTAAACTGCAACACGCACACGTATCCGTTACACGCACACATCTGCAGTGCTGTATGATACAGTTGCTGGCCGTCAAGTGGTGCGTCCACATAGGTTTTGATACTTTTTCATATATGTTTGACTTATTTTACGTTATTATATTTTACTTTTGATATTTAGAAATATAAATTTATGTAATTTATTACTTGAGTTATGTTTTGCAAAGTAAGATATTTAAATGATATTTAAATGGGACGAAATAAAATTGGGGTACAATAAGGGCTTAACGAAGAGATTGATGTCATTAATATATTGACCGTTTTGATGGAAGTTATGATTTAAGATAAAAGTGATTACTTAATAAAAATAAATAAAATTAGGTAAAAAAAAATATTTATTATTATACAATACACTGACAAACTTTAATTTGGGGCCCACTTAAGGTGCAATATCGTAAGCACATTGAAAATGACTAGAGCTATTAAATTGACTGATTACGTTGACATATTTTTTACACTAACAAAAATAGGGATAATTACCCTGCAGATAATGAGCAGATGATGATTACTTTTTTACTGGGTACTTAAAAGTTCAGACTTTTAATTAATATACAGTGTAAACTATATGTGCTAAAATCGGAATAAATATCTAAAAATCTTCTTCACCTTAAGCTCATTGTGTTAACTGAAGATATGCAATTATGTCAATCATGTCATTTACGGATTTGTTTTGTAGATTAAAAATCACTGTGAACAAGGAGCAACCAGCGACCACTATAGTCGAATGTAACGAAGATATTCCCAGTAGCTCCAAGGCTGTTAATTATCTTGTAAGTTAATTATTTAGTTGCCCTCAATTCTAATAAAGCAGTGATAAGACTATATGACAAATTGTGACTTTCTCAGATTGACGTTTTAGCAAGGGAAAGTGAATACCTGTAGATCGTAGATTACAGTGCATGTAATCACAAGTGCATAGAGATATATATAAAAAGGTCTATAAAAGATCAACCTAATAAAAGTTTTGAGACTTTCTGTTCACTTCCTTACATCTAAATACATTATATACCTGCCTTCTTCGATAACACCTACTCATATTAGAATAACACTTAAGTGTTATTTTAAGTATGAATTCCTTGGCTGAAGATACTTTCTCCTAGGTATTAAACCCAAATAACGTCCTGGAAGATGAGGTCGTGCGAGCATTTCATGAAAAAGTGTCTGGTCATATATCTTTCCGTCCGCAGGAAGTGGATCTGTTCGGGCTCTCGGAACTCATTGAGCCTGCGCCGCCAAATAAATCTCATCTCCAATTTATGATGGCAATGTTGGTGCAGTAGGACACTGGTCTTGTATTTATTATATCAATGGTATACTACGCGTGTAGTCTCTATAATTGTTTGAAACCAACTGAAAAAATATACATTAATACATTGTTTCCATACGCACCAGAATTCAATATTCAATTTCCTAGCGTGCAACGTCAACCCAATGCAGATTGCGGGCTTTATGCAATAGCTTTTGCCACTTCTTTAGCGCTTAAAATGAATATCTCTCTACACATAGATGTACCAGAAATGATGAGATCTCATTTGCCCTGCATGATTTTGAGCAACGACATAATTGCACACCTTCAGTTAACACAATGAGCTTAAGGTGAAGAAAGTGAATATAATCCGATTTAAGCCCAACTAGCACAAATGGTAGCCAATAAGCTTTAGAGCGTATCATATTGCAACTTAAGGTGCTAACGATAAGGTCTATATCCTGCTCTAGACCCCTTATGCAACAGATATGGCCCTAAGTGGGCACATCGCATAGCAGGTCTAGAGCGTATCATATTGTGACTAAAGGTGCAAATTGCAGCGCCTGTACCCCTGATTTGCCACTTTGATTGAACTGTTGATTGAACGATTGAGTGAACGATTAGATTTTGTTCATTCATACGTACGTTTCATTTCTGTAGTTGCAATGTTGAAAATATTAATGGCGTGTGACAGTTTTTAAGTAACAACTTACAAAACATAATTGTAAGTACCAAATACTTTTATTCAACTATTTGCTATATCTGTACTGAAAAATCAAGTGGGATCTCAACTTTACTGCAAAATGCGTATATGTTATTAAGTAAATTTACACGCCATATTGATTTCATGAGAATTTCAACAAAAAACAGTGTAAATAAAATATGGTTTTAGAAGTTTTAATAAAAATGACCAAGAATATAATTGGTATAACAAGTATTTATAGTGAATTTACGTAGTATAGTTGTAAAATCACTTCTTTTGTTATAACAAAAACATGTTTAGTAAAAATAATGTAAATTAGAGGTTAGATTTTCATAAAAACATTCCATTAAAAATGGCGAATCGTTTTGTTACTGTAGGTAATAATTTTCACCCGCTTACTTCAATTTTTGCTGTTCAAAGTGCTAAAAATCACCTTTCTTATTACTAAGTGGTCCAGAGAAGGGCTATAGGAGTGAATTTTATTTACTTTATATATGATTCTTTTGTTTTAGTAGGGAAAATAGTTTAGGGCTCAATTGACAATACAGAAACCTTTTTTTTGGATAAACATAATGTAATACACTCAATATTGATTAAGTATTATATATTTTTATACAATTATATTTTCATTTCAGTTATTGAACGGAACTACAGATGCAGCATACAATACTTTGCCATGAAAACCAAACACTGTCACAGAGCCAAGCACCGAAAATTATATACTAATTCGTTAAAATCCAAAAGGCACAAAAGCTACAGAAGCACTTTTCTTATAAGAATTTTATAAGTGAAATATTATTTTAGATCAACATTATACAAATATAGTTGTTTCCTTGTATAAGTAATAACCTAATTATTTAATTTTAAATAAAAGTCAGATAGCTGTTAAAAATGTATTTTATTTCCCTTTGTCGTTCAGCAATCAGAAAACAATTTATATGAATCTAATTATTCTGAGTTCTAATTACTTTTATTTTCATATTGATTCCAAAAGTTGAATGCGCATTGTAAAATATTGATTTTGGCTAACATGTCATTAGGGTACAAGCATATCATATAAAAAAAAGCAAATTGTGTTCTAAATGTTGATTATCAGATGAAAATGAATTTAGAATAATTAAAGTAATATAATAATATCAATAAAATATTAATGTATCCCGTAGTAATATCTTTTGTTTTTATAACAAAGGGAGGTAATTAACACATCGTAAACCTTCACAAGTTAAACTTTGGGTAAATTCCACAATAAAAAATATTGAACTTTCTACGGAACCCTCCTCTAAAACTTCAGAAGAAAATAATAAGAACCAATCATGCCATTAAGGCTCATTTTATCATCCTTCTAGATATTCCAGTGGTTTAAGAGTTGATTTTGCTTCCTTTTAGAAATGTTGGGCGTAATGGTGGTTATTGCTTCTCGTTTGTAGCTATAAGACGCACTACAGGTATAAATTACCACTTAAAGTAGCAATTCACACTCGCACTGTAGCTTAGAGTGGTACAACAGTGGTAATGTGCTCAACTTTAACCTGTAGGTGGTATTAATTGAAAATTTGGAACCCATAGTCCATTTTATAGACTTTATTTATATTTACCACTCCTATGCAGTAAGAAGTTGTAATTTTTACCCAAATAGCACCGATATACAACTTTGAGTCATAAACTTAGCTACAATTATTACTAATGTGCTAGTTGGGAGCATATATAGTTTATTTTTTATTTTATTTTATTTATTTCATTATTACATAATCCACAGCTCTTAGCTAAATATAAACATTATATTATTTTGCACTGACAGCCAATTAAGGACTAACAATTTATAGATGAAACATATATAAGCTTAAGAATAGGGAGAGATGTATCACTAAGTTACAAAATCAACATCATGGATTAATATCAAAACAAAACTTAATTATGCAATAAAAAAGTAAGTACACAATTATTATAAAAACAGGAAAACTAATTGTTTTTTTTTTTTTTTTTTTTTGTGCCAAATTACATTAAAATCTTACTCGTATTTTTTTTTTTTTTAGTCATGTATGATTTGTGTATATTATGTGTGTGTGTGTGTTTGTGTATGGATGTTGAAGATGGTATGTGTTTATAAGTTGTTTATCCTGTCATTAGTATTTTTATTATATTATGTCTAAAGTTCTTTTTGCTGTCATGGAACAGATCCAAATCCAAATTATGTGAAAAGTTCTTATTATAGGTGTTTTGTATTCTATTCATTATTGAGTTTTCTGTGTAGTTTGTTTTTGAGTGCTGTGAGTAAAATAACTGGGTGTGGCGGGTTCTTGTGGAGGGTGTGTGGAAATTTAGAACAAGGTGCGTTAACTCTGGACAGTCAATATAACCATTACAAGTGTTGTATAAAAATAGCATATCTAATAAGCAACGTCGGTGTTCTAAACTTAGAATATGGTGATTTTTGCAGGCTTCTGGGTATCGGGCATGGGTCTGTTGTCTATAGTTTAAATGTTTTAAAAACTTTCGCTGAATAGATTCTATATTTTGTTTATATACAACATACTGAGTATTCCAGATTGAACTACAGTACTCTAGTGTACTGCGAACAAAAGAGTAGTATAGAACTTTCAAACAAATTGAATCAGTGAATGGTGCACTAGTCCTTAAAACAAAACCTAAATTCTTATAGGACCTTGTTGTGATGTGTGATATGTGTTCCCTGAAATTCAATTTTGCATCAAGGAGCACACCTAAATCCCGAACGATATTACATTTCAAAATTTCGACACCATTAAAAGAAAGATGGGTCAGTAATGGTCTAAGCTTGCGAGTGAACGCCACATGTGTACACTTATTAACATTAATAGTGATGCGGTTGTCAAGGTAATAATTATTTAATCTGTGCAAGTCATCTTGTAACCTGAGGCTATCCGATGGGCTTCTCATTTTCATATAAATTTTAGTGTCGTCCGCATACATTAAAAACTTTGCATAATGTATGTGTTGTCCTATGTCATATACGTATACACAGTAGAGTAAAGGTCCCAAGATTGAGCCCTGAGGGACTCCAGATGGTATGGAGACATAATCAGAGCGAAACCCACCCAGTTCTACTGCCTGACTACGATTACGAAGATATGATTCATGCCATCGCAACAAATCTCCACAAATCCCTACTTCCTGAAGCTTGCGCAAGAGAATGACGTGATCAACACGATCGAATGCTTTTTCGAAGTCAGTGTAGATCACGTCAACCTGTCCCCCACATTCCACGTCATGGAGAACTTCGTTCGTGAAAATGGCAAGATTAGTGCAGGTCGAGCGGTTTCTCATGAAGCCGTGTTGTTGAGGGGGAATCATTTTTCTTAGGATGGGATATATGTGGTTGTATACAACTTTTTCTGCAACCTTACTTAAAACATTTAATTTAGAGATTGGGCGGTAATTTTCTATTGACGTCTTAGGCCCTTTTTTGTGCACAGGAGTGATGTGCGCTATTTTCCATTGTAGTGGAAAATACCCTTCTGCAAAACATCGATTAAATATATAAGTCACAGGATACGATAGAGCTTTCGCGCATTTCGCGAATAAAATAGGTGGCAAACCGTCACTGCCCGGGCCTTTGCTAATATCCAGTCCCTTCAATAACAATTCACAGTATTCCGGGTTAACTGAGATGGTACCCACGCTGTCAGTGTTTAAGGACAATGGTAAGGTTTGAGCATCATTATAAACATTTTTACACTGTATATTAATTAAAAGTCTAAACTTTTAAGTGCCCGGTAAAATAGTAACCATCATAAACTCACTGTCGACCCGCTGCAGGGTAAAAGCCTCCTCCCAGAGGGAAAATATCGCATTATATTAAGAAGGCATCGGTGCCTCCTCCGTATTGGCGAATGACTTTTTGAACTTTGGATTCTAGGACATGTCGGTGTCCTCATGAGGTTATTTGTTTACCGGTCAGTGCAGGTTTTTATACGCTCATATATTTTTCAAAGATAAAAAATCATTAGTGCGTGGCTGGGTTCGTTCGAACAAACGACCCTAGGATTAAGAGGCCAGCCACTGCGCCACCACAGCTCTGAATCATCAATCATCATCATCATCATCAACCCATTTTGAACCCACTGGACTGAAATCCAACTTGTTCACGCCTGGATTTTTATGTATTAGCCTTTAAAAAAAATATATTTTGTACTATTTTCTCTATAGACTCTTTTGACGACAAAACAGTATCAGTTACTTTTATACTTATCGAACGGCATAGTACGCATGTTTCGTCAGATTACAATAAAAGGATGAACAATTAATTCTTACTAAAAAAAACTATCTGAAGAAATGAAAATTTCCTCAAAACATGTTTTAGACGATGAAATTTCAAATAACTTAAAATCATATTTTGATGCATACGTGTAATATTATGATCGGAAACGTAGACTGAAAACTCCTAAAATTGCACAATTTTGTATAAACGCTCTTAATGCTCGATCCACCTTTGCGCTAGTAATTTTAGTGATTATCGGTAGTGGAAGATAGAGTTGGGTCCAAACGATAAAATATTTTCTTTCAAACAAAATATTTAAGCAAATAATGCAATTATTTAGCAACAGTATGCCGCAAGCTATAAGCGAAACTTGAGAGAAACCGCTCCATGCTATTTTCAACCCGCTATCAGACTATATTTCTTGGCCCCGTAGAGCACTTACAATTTTTCATTTAATGCTCGCTCTAAGCTAACAATTGTAACTAAACGACTTAATCCAGTGGTGACGAAACCTGCGAGAAACAGCTCAACGCTATTTGAAACCGGCTATCAGTATATTTTTTGTGGCGTCCGTCGACCACAGTCGAAATTTCTATGCGGCTCGACGCTCACGCTTGAACTTAGCTTTAAGGAATTGAGTTTGGTCTTTTTATTTATTTTTTTTAAAACGAAATTACTGCACGAAATATAAAATATTTATTATTTCTCAACATTGACAATTACTTGTTCTTATTGATGTCAAATAAAACAAGACTCAAACTGGCAAGAAACTTCACGGATATATTTTTTTCAAAATAAATTTAGAGTCTCTTTATGTCTATACAAAGTTATTCTTATCTGCATCTGTTAGCTCGGCAAGTCTCCCTCCCCCCAAGTATCCAAACGACGAACACCTTTACATGGCACCCACCCGTCCACTAGTTAATGCAGGATCCAGCCATATTACTTATCCGCACTGAGCCCTTGTCCCGCCTGTAGGTTTCAGTGAAAAGGTTTCGGTGATTTGGCACGTTACCTAATTTTGACGTATATATTATTTTATTTGTTTCTGAAAGAATTTGGTATTTTGGGAAAACAATTTGAATATTTCTGATTTCTGTGCAGTATTTCGTTTTAAATAAATTTTAATGAAATTTGTTTGGTGACTTCGCGGAGTTGTTATCTTTTTAAAGTACGAGGGTGGATTGAAAAGTACGCGGCGTAAATAAGAAAACACAGGAATAATGCAATTTTTTATTTTTATTTTTCTACATACTATCCTCTTAGGTCACAGCACTTAGTCCAGCGGTCATCCAAAGCCTTGATCCCATTTGAATAGAAGGTCTCGTCAAGGTCTTCAAAAAAGGCATCTACGGCCACTTTGAACTCCTCATTGGTAGAAAATTTCGTTCCACCTAAGTATTTTTTTAGTTTTGGAAATAGGTGGAAGTCAGAAGGTACCAAGTCAGGTGCCAAGTCAGGTGCCAAGTTAGGAAGCAATTCGAAACCACAATTCACTATTTGAGCCATAGATTCTGCAGATGTGTGAACACGAGCATTGTCCTGATGAAACAAAATTTTCTTGGTCAACAATCCTGTCTTTTAGACTTTATTTCTTCGCATAAACGACGTAATAGCGTGCAGTAGTATGTAGAAATTATAGTTTGACCTCTTTCTAAGTAATCAACCAAGACGACACCCTTAGAATCCCAGAAAACCGATGCCATTACCTTGTTTACTGAAAAACACACCTTGGGTTTCATGGGGGTCGAAGATCCGGATCTATTCCATTGTTTGGATTGTATTTTGGATTTAGGAGTATAGTGATGAACGCATGTTTCGTCCACAGTAACAAACCTTGCCAAAAATTCGTTTGGATCAGCTTGAATAAGCTCTAAACAGTCTCTAGAAATCGTGAGCCGAGTTCGTTTCTGTTCAACTGAAAGGAGCCGGGGAACCCATCTTGCAAGCACCTTGTGGAACCCTAATTCGTTAACGATCATGTTTGGTGTACGTTCATATGAAATGCCTAGAGCTTCAGCTATCTCAGATACCTTCAATCTTCTGTCTCCTATGATAAGATCATATATTTTTTCGATGTTTTCCGAAGTCGTAGCTGTAGAAGGCCGTCCAAAGCCGGGTTCGTGTTCGATGCTCTCTCGTCCACGTTTAAATTCACTTTTTTATCATTGTATACGATGGAGCAGATGTTCCTAAAGTAGCCACCATATCTTCATGAATCTGCTTTAGAGTTAAGTGTTTCTTGTAGGAGGTATTTGATCACGGCACGGTGCTCTAAACTATCCATTTTCAAAATTAATGAAACTTAATCTCACTTAATCTCAGAGAAAAATTGCACAGAAACTGACAAAGAGTCTAGGTTTCGTATGAGGATAGTTTTATAATAATATGACAACGCTATGTAAGGCCGCGAACTTTTCAATCCACCCTAGTAGCATTGCAAAGTAGCAGATATTTATTGAAAATATTGACATGACAGTTCAACGAAAAAGGAGTTAGAAAATGATGCTATTTTAAGACGTCACCTAGAGGTTAACTTATTTTTGTCAAATAATTTTACGCATTTGCGTAAAAATAAGCTTAATATCTTTGACCTGCGAACTTTTACTATTAAAAGGTAATTTTAAAAAAGTGATATCTCAAAATGGGTTATGGGATTTAGAATCAGATTTTTTTTCTTTTCATACCAAATTATACATAGCAAATTCTGATAATTAAGTGTCCGTATATTAAAAAAAGAATGAATACTATTAAAAAGAAAAAAAGATTTCATCATTAAAGTAAATTTCGCGAAAATTCCTGCATCTCCGTTAAGTTGTATTTAAGAGACAAATGACAGTCTGAAGTTTAGGAAAAAAAATAAAAAGCGGCGTGTTAAGTGTTAAGAAACAAACTTGCAAAAAAGCATTAATAAAACTAGTTTTTTCTCTCTTTGCAGTTTATTAGATTCGTCGCTCACGTCTTATTTATATGATGACAAACATTTTGGGGAGCCTCGAGCAAATATCGGCAAAGGTAAACGCACAATTATCTGACTGCGCTCGAATTGAGCCCTCTCCCCTACCCCTTGCAAGTCGGCGGCAAACTTTGGTGCTCCAGACACTACGTAATCTAACAAATCCAGGTTGAGCGATATTTCGCGAAATTTTGAGCATTCATTTCGACAAATGGATTATTTTTTGTCTATTTTAGTTTTATAACAGTTGGATAACAATACAATAATGAAGGTTTTCTGTTATACAAAACGAGTTTTAATAAAATGTGTTTTATTATATTTGTACCACATGTGAATTTTCTTTACAAATACTACAATAATACTTATATCAATGGAAAATTTGAAGAGACTTTTTATTTTATCAGCGTTTTATGTGACCTACTTCACCCCTTTATTATTATTATTTTTTTGTAAAATTAAGGATTTTTTAAGACTTTGTCCAAAAATATCATTCGAATTGATAGGTTCTTAAAATAAACTACAAAAAACTGGCCTTTTTTTAATATTACGAAATTTTATTAGATCATATAAATTGTTTACGGAGATAATAAAATTAGAAATCTAATAGTTCAGTATACATACACTACAGTGTAGCGTAGCAACCTGTGGCGTTTAGCGAACATAACTATTAACTAATAAGCAGCGTTGACACGCGGCGTATTAAAACCTATTAACGCCCGCGGGCCGTTAACAATTTCCTCTGAAAGGAGAATAAATGATCCTATAATTTGGTGATATTATTTTTCTATCACAATTTTTGCAAACAGCCTGTATATTTCTTAGTTTCGCTTAGAACAGCATCTCAACCTTTATGGCTGTAATATTTGACAACGAGGTCACATAATTTAGTATTGCTGATAAAATTCGCATTTTGGCAATTTTTAAAATCGCAAAAAGAGATTCGCCTGGGATATAAGAAAACGCATCACTGCACATATGATGAAGTAAACTGTGTAGTATAATACCAAAATTAAAATGTATAACTGATTAAGAGCAAACATTTTATTTAAAAAAAAATTTTACAAATGTACAAAAAAATGTGTTATATACGAATAATATAAATCAATTACTGGAACGAAACTTATAAAAGGATGAGATAGAGTTAAAAAAAATACTTAATATACAATAAAAAAAGTAAATTTTAAAAAAATCATAAAAGTTCACTTACCATGTGCATAGATAAAGCTGATGCTCTTATCGACGATGGTCGGCACGTCGTCTTTGGTCAGCTGCTGGTGGTGGATGTAGGCGCCGTTGTTGTGCGCGGCCAGCTTGGTCATGTAGCGCCAGCCCTGCAACAAGAGCTGCGGTGAGTACGGCGGGACGCGACACGACCGCGCCGGGCCGCGTCCCGCCGTGCACTGAACGCCACCGCCGACGCGACGCTTAACCCCGGCCGCCGCGCCTGCGCGGTTCTACCCCCACAGTCCTGGATGCACTTAGGACCTCTTTTTAATTAAGACCCCACTATCGATGCACCCCGGCCAAAGCCCAGATTTGCCCAGCTAACCGAAACGATCTACCGGGGACTCGCGGTACTTGTTGATTTTTTAAATGTATTCTGTCTTTCAATTAGTCACGATTCGGATAACGTTTTGGTTTCATTTTGGTTTGACTAGAGCTTTAGCTTTAAGCTATAAGTTGAAAAAACTTGATATCTAGTTGATGAGTCTGAGTAGCTTGGCTTAGGGCGACACCGAGATCACAGTTGCTAGGTGATAAGCTCCGAGTCCCAAACATTTAATTTCTGTTAAGCTAATTAATTCTTCGTACTGTGTCCGGTACAGTCAACAAAATAAAGATAGGCTTCAGGATAACCAATAGTATATTTAAAGCAAATACCTAAACTCTACGTAATCTTTGGAAGAGGAAGTTATCAAATTCTACTAAACTACCATTCCACCCGCAGCTTTACACGATTTATCATCATTTCTTTTTAAGACAAACGAATAAAAAAACAACTCTTTGGCTCGCGACATAAATTTAAAAAATAAAAAAAAATTTGAAAGTTCGTTAGGACAGCAAAACATATACATAGGCTAATTGTTAAATTCATCAAATAGGAAGAGCACTGTATACTGAAATACAAGTCCTAGGACTTAGTTCGGCACCAGCCGCTTTTGCTTGTATGGCAATATTTTGAAGCCTAAATAATTTTCTAAAAACTTGTACAATCTATTACAATAAGATTATTAATTGTTTGGCGTAATATTACAGCCTTGGGGAAATTCTTACGATTAAATAATAATGACGTTATAGACGTAGTAGACGCCGAAAGCTATAAAAATGAATATATTAATGGATTTAAAAACAAATACGAAAATCGACTCATACAATGTCTAAAACGTGTTCCCCAAAAAAAGGTACTATTCCATTCTATTTCTGTAAATAACAATAGTTCAATGACCTCTACTATACAAAAGTCTAAACAAACAATTGTAGATTATTTTAAACCAATATCGAAAGCATTTTTTCGAGCCACAACATAACTCCACTGTGTCGCTGAGTTTATGCATCAAAATATTGCAGGTATGTTAGGCAAAATTGACTTCATAGAATTTACTTTGCAGGAGTTTATGGAGAAATATACCAAAATTGACTTTCTGTGCTTTACCGAAACAATTGTTTGCACCGAGTTTAATATAAAATTAAAAAACCATAAATTGGCAGCCTCTTTTTGTAGAAAAAACCAAAAACGAGGCGGTACATGCATATTTGGTCATAAAGATATAGACTATTTATCTCCAGACTTATCCAAGTGTATTAAACCGCTTGAAATTAATTTCGAATATTGTGCAGTTAAAATTTCACTGTAATTTGTTTTGAAAAAGCTTGGAAGTTATACTAGCAAAACTAAATCAAAAAAGAAATCATAATCTTATCATTTGTGGAGATTGGAACATTAATTTATTAAAAAGCAACCCAATGACTGACGAACTTAAGGCAATATTGCTTAATAATAATCTATCATACCACATTACCACACCTACTCGAAAATTATCTTGTATAGACTTAATTGCTAGTAACATATCAAATGTAAATGGAAAAACTTTACATCTAGCGTTATCAGATCATGAGACGGCACAAACCGTGACATTTGAATTAGAGGAAAAGTCTAAATGACCTAGGCTTCCCAAAATGTGGTTTGAAAAACGTAGGGATTATTCTAAGGATAATAATAGAAAATTTTATGCTGCGATATCCTCATTATCATTTGACGATGTCCTTACTCAAAATAATACAAATAAATCTTTTGACATATTTCACGACTATTTAATACTATTTTACAATTTATTTTTTCCAGAAATAACGGTAAAAAAATTTTGATAAACCAGGTAGAATAAACTGGCTAACGAAGGGTTTGAGAAAAAGTTGTACAAAAAAAGTTCTTTAATTTTTATTATTATTATTATTAAATTAATAAAACTAACGTGAGACATATTATTTATGTATTATAAACTCGGCTAACTCACGGTCTATGGTCGGATTAGTCCGACTAGTTTCGGACTCGTATGGAGCCCTTCTTCAGGGAATGAGCGGTCACGGCGCGGCGGCGTTCCGTTGCTCACTGCGCTTCGCCGCACGCAGCGCGCGGGCGCTCTGCGCGGGGCTGAGGGCGGCGCCCGCAGGAGGCTGCGCGGGGGCAATGGGCAGCGCGGCAGGAGCGGGTGTGGGGGGTGCCTTAGGTATAAACAGGGTGCAAACAGAACTAACCGTAGGGAGAGCTACATCATCGGTGGTGCGTTTATGTGTATGTACTAAGGGCTTCCACGCAGGGGCTAAAGTCCAACCCGTATCGCGATTGAAATTATCGCGCCTGTTAATTTCAATAGCTTCACGGATTTTGCGCGGCACAAGGTTCTTCTCAGGCACAAGGACTCTGGCTTTGTCGAAGCGGATGTAATGAGAAGGACCAGCATATAATATATGTTCAACGACAGCCGATGACTTCTCATCCATCTTTTTTACGCTGCGTATGTGTTCAGAAATCCTTGTGTTGACGTTTCTGCTCGTCTCTCCTATATAGCTTTTGCCACAGTCACAGGGAATTTCATAAACGCCCGGCTTACCTAAGGGATCACTGTCTTTGGGGGATCTCAAGAGCTGTCGTATTTTAGTTAAGGGACGGTAAATCGTCCTTATACTAAACTTACGGTGTAAAAGATGTCCTATTGTATCCGTTATCCCTTTTATAAATGGTAGGTAAGCAGGCGCTCTACCCACTGTAGCATGGAGTTGTTTTGTACTCGCGCTTGAGACTCTTACACTCTGTCTCCAGTTGTACCCATTGCTTTCTAGTACTTGTCTAATGTGACTAAGCTCAGTATTTATTTCCTGAGGATCACATAGGCGCAAAGCTCGGTTAATAAGGGCGCGTGGCACTGAAGACAGGTGGGCAGGGTGGTGGTGCGAGTCAGCCCTTAGGTACCGGTCAGTATGGGTGGGCTTGCGATACACCGTGTGTGTTAGTCGGCCATGAGGTTTGCGTCGAATGAGCACATCCAAAAACGGCAGTTCCCCCGCCACTTCCCACTCTACGGTGAACTGTATTCTAGGATGAGCTTTATTTAAGTGGCCAAGCAACTGTGTGACTTCGCTTTCCGGTACTATTGTGAACACATCGTCTACGTATCGCCACCAATATCGTGGTTTTACCGGTGCATCGTTCAACGTCTTTTCCTCAAACGCCTCCATAAATATATTGGCAACCACAGGCGCTATTGGTGAGCCCATAGCCACGCCGTCTACCTGCAGGTAGTAATCACCCCGCCAGACAAAGTAGCCACTGGTGAGACAGAACTCAATCAACGCCATGTACTCAGTGGATAACCCGTTTTTTACGAGTAGATCTCTAATAATACTAATAGTGTCCGTCACTGGTACATTGGTGAAGAGAGAAGTTACATCAAAACTCACCATTACTTCATCATCACGGAGCGTCACGTTATCCAGCAACTGTACGAAGTGGGTAGAGTCTCTTACATAGCTTGATGTTTTTCCCGTTAACGGCTGTAATAGATTCGCCATATGACGGGAGGCCGAATACGTAGGCGAGTCAATCTGACTTACAATAGGGCGTAAAGGCCAATCCTGTTTGTGTATTTTTGGGAGTCCATATATCTTCGGGGGCATTGGGTTTCGCGGTCGCATCTGTTTGTTTACGTCATTCATAGGTAAATGTGCAAGTATTTTATTAAGTTTTTGCGTCACACGGGAGGTTGGGTTGTAAGGTACCTTCTTATATACTTCAGGATCACTTACAAGTCGTGTGAGTTTTTCTTCGTACTGTGAGGTGTCAACTATGACGGTTGCGTTCCCCTTATCCGCAGGCAATACTAAGATGTCATTGTTATTGCGTAATCTCTTTAAAGCTGTCATTTCAGCTTTAGTAATATTTGGCTTAGGGGTTGAATGTCGACGAATGATTGTGCTGACGTCTTGTCTTAGACATTCTGCATCGATGCCCGGTACCCTGTTGCGGAAAATCGCATCCTCGATGCCGGCAATAATTGGGTCCACTGGTATAATCGATGGAGCAATGGCAAAGTTTGTACCTTTATCTAGCACGCTGATAGCACTAGGTGAAATAGAGTGTGATGATAAATTAATCACACTTCTGGTGGAATTTTGTAAACTTTTGTTACGGTCTGCAACATTGCCATTGAAATTGCAAAGGCGTTTTAATTTGTGTTTGTGTGTTTCCATCGTATTATTTTCAGCTATAGTAGCCCTCCCATAGGACATAGCATCGAGTCTGCACCACAAATCAGGACGTAGAAACCGCGATAATTGTAGATGTAATGCGTACAGTTCAGTATTAATATGTGAAATTTTGCGACGGTAGTCTTGAATTATCCGCACCAACAGTTTATTATTTGCCGTTGTAAAGAATTTATCGTAATCTCGTATGCACTTTATCACCTTAATACGCGCGAATTTCGGTATAACACCATTGTCACGACACTGTATCACATAGGTTAAACCACACTCGAGTTTTTTACTTTTTATTCTTAAAGCCGAAAACCGTTTCACTCGCGATTGCCATACCTCGCCGTATAGGTCAGCAATTAAATTAATAAAACTAACGTGAGACATATTATTTATGTATTATAAACTCGGCTAACTCACGGTCTATGGTCGGATTAGTCCGACTAGTTTCGGACTCGTATGGAGCCCTTCTTCAGGGAATGAGCGGTCACGGCGCGGCGGCGTTCCGTTGCTCACTGCGCTTCGCCGCACGCAGCGCGCGGGCGCTCTGCGCGGGGCTGAGGGCGGCGCCCGCAGGAGGCTGCGCGGGGGCAATGGGCAGCGCGGCAGGAGCGGGTGTGGGGGGTGCCTTAGGTATAAACAGGGTGCAAACAGAACTAACCGTAGGGAGAGCTA